>OV277870.1:61550578-71550578 GCA_922989275.2 Gari tellinella
CAACCAGTATGTCACAAAGTTCAAGGTCAGCATCAGTAATGACTGTACCAACTTCACGGATATCTCTAACGGAAATTCTCCTATGGTAAGTCCAGTCAGGGCTGCCATTTCTCCGGATTTTTCTGAAATCCTCGGACTTTCATCCTAGCAGATGGTAGCTTAAATCAGGTTGGAGGTAAAGGAGAAGGCGCATTCTGCTTTACTTTCAACCTGATTTTTAAGTAATAGCCCTTGAAAAATAGGAATTTTGGAAATCTTAGGATTTTTGGTGATCCGCTTATGGCAGCCCTGGTACATGTAAGTATTCAATAAGCATTTGATTTATAAAATTGGTTTGCTATACAGGGCTGCCTTTTCTCCGGATTTTTCCGAAATCTTCGGGTTTTTCATCAATTCTCCGGACCTACGGATTCTTTGCGAAATCTTCGGATTTCTGCTCTTACTTTTAAAATTTATAATTTTACGCGTTTTTTACTTAGCAAACATTGATCTATGTAACAAACAGTTTAGATCCAGATCAGACGCTGCGTTACGCGGCGTCTGGTCTGGGTCCAAACTGTTTGAATAATTATGTTAGCGTTATATAGAGCCTGACAGCTAACGGGTTGATGGTACGATTCCTGAAATCGCGCTTGAAAGTTTGGAAATCTAAGGATTTTTATGGAAACCATATGGTAATCTTGGCTATAAATGAACTAGCACAATACTGATGCGTGTTGGAAGACGGAAACCGAAACGTAACTAAACGTACACAATAAATACAGTCAAAACTCCATAATTCGAACTCGCGTTAGTTCGAACATACCCCTATTTCAAAGTTTTAACTTTGAAATAGGGGTATATTCGACTAAAGCGATATGGATTCATCGAAATTTTTCTTATGAAATACTGGTACGACCCAAACTGTATACACATAATTAATGCACTTTGAATAAGGCAGTGAATGGGCAAAACAGGAAAAGAATGTGATGGTTTGGTGTATACACTCAGTACAAAAAGAAACGCACATCGTGCTCAGGCGCAGATTAGGATACAATTGTTTTTGAGGAAAATTAGAAAAGAAAGACCATATCTCAAGATTTATTTAATTCTGCAACAAGTTCAGAAAAAAATACTCAAAAAACATTGTGCTGCCTTTTAACCATTTCCCTCCTAATGACGCCAAAAAGCGTTTGCAAACAGTTTGGATCCTGATCAGACGCCGCGTAACGCGGCGTCTGATCATGATCCAAACTGTTTGACACTCTTATCGATTTCAATTAAGTCATTCTACATTGAATTTTACTTTGAAACGATCTTGCAAACAACAAAATTGAAGTAGACGACAATAAGACGGTGAGGGGTAAAAACCTCACGATTAATTTGGCAGCGAAAGAATTAACTACAGCTTGTTTAAAATACCGCACCGATTAGTGCAGGTTGTGATTCTACCAATTCAATAATGATTTAATAATAATTCACAAATACGTTCCTTCTACTTAAGAATAAGATTGGGATACAAAATGTGCGTTTCTTTTTGTACTGAGTGTATGTGTGCAATTCTTGTTAAATTCGATATAGGGACTTCATACGCTATTTAACAACGATGAAATGTATAACGGATTATACAAATGTTATTTTATGATTACCTGTATGAAACTACAGTGATGTTGTAGGGAGGGAAACTTATTACCCTTAGATTACATTTGCAAACAGTTTGAACCCAGATCAGGCGCCGTGTTACACGGCGTCTGATCTGGGTTCAAACTGTTTGTTACTCGTCTTTATGTTTCTTGTGTCAAAATGTCCAGTACGTAACTTTGAGAAAAAGCAGCAAACGACAATTTTCAGCAGCTAATATTGCAGCAGTGAAAGCATTAGACATTAGTTTCTTGTCTGGGGCGAGCAGCGCCAAACATTGTTGTAAGGAATGGATCGTTGTTCGGGGGCCGTTGCAGGAAGGGAGTACTGTCTGTACAGTGGAGAAAACGTTATTCTTTCCCAATAAACGCGTTTACGCTAAAACTTTTGTTTCCACTGCAAACAGTTCGGAGCCAGATCAGACGCCGGGTAACCCGGCGTCTGATCAGGCTCCAAACTGTTTGCCACTCAGATTAAAACGAATAGTTAGAAGTATCAAAATGTTGTCATTATCTCCATTTTAGTGTGTTGCGTTTGCGTTTCGTTTAAACGGGAAAGAATAACGTTTTCTCCACTGTACCATTTTGGGCTCATTGCAGATATTCGATGGCAACACTTCCGCTGATGATGTTGTGGTGAGAACCCTTCCAGTCGAGATGTTGACTAAATGTGTCAGGATAACCCCAACAGAGTATCATGGACACAAGGCTCTACGGTTCGATGTTATTGGGTGCTGATGTACTCAGTCATTGGTGGTGGGTTTCAATAAATGGATGCATAATTTACATCCAAAGCTTTAATCATTCGAGTTGTTTCTTTTTGTTTCTATTCCGTATAATAACAAGTTAATGAACACTTGATAATTGAGCCGTGGCATGAGAAAACCTGACATATTGCATTGCAAACAGTGTAGATCAAGGCCTCGGAGTCTCGGACCCGTTTCATTAATCTTCGAACGGCAAATGTTGTCCTAAGTCAGATTATAAAAGTATCATTTTTTCTCCATTTAATCCTGTCTTGTGATATCTCTTTGGAATCGTCTTGAAAAGACGATTCCAAAGAGATGTCACAAGACAGGATTAGATAGAGAAATCAGAAATTGAATGTATTTTAAAGTTTTGACAAAGTTTTATAAAATGTGCCCCAACTCCTGAGCCTGACTTGGAGACTACTGAAAACAACCAAAAACACTGATTTTGAACTTCTCTTTTATTTCTGGCGGGCAATAAGATTTATGTGTAAGCCGTACAAGGATTTCTACATACATGTACAATGTACATACAAAATAAATGAAATATCACAGTCTTATTTGGCAATAACATTGAAATACTGGTCACACTGAACACTGCTAGCTGAAGTTAACAGGGCTCCAGATAACGGGGGTATTTCAAAGACTTAAATCTTTATTTCTGCATTAAACGCTACGGTGTCACTACTCATTTGAATCGTCTCTTCGAGACGATTCAAATGAGTAGTGACACCATAGGATTTGGTGCTGATATGAGTGAGAAAATGTTGAATTGTTCAATTTACTCCCTCTTATCTGGAGCCCTGAGTTAAGGTAGCCCATGCAATACAATAGACCTGGGGCCCGTTTCATAAAACTTTGTATGACAAACGTTGTCGTAAGATTATAAAAGTCTAAACTAATCCTGTCTTGTGACATCTCTTTGGAATCGTTTTGAAAAGATGATTTCAAAGATATGTCACAAGAAGACAGGATTAGATAGACAAATCAGAAATTAAATGTATTTAAAAGTTTTGACTTACGATTGTTTTTGTCGTACAAATTTTTATGAAAAGCGCCCCTGACATGTAAACTGCTGAATATATTGTCACTCAGACAAAAGTTTCATTACAGGTATTGAAAGCAATATAGCAAAATAGATTCAGGGCTCCAGATAAGAGGGAGTAAACTGAACAAATCCAACATTTTCTCACCCATGTCAGCACCAAACCCTATGGTGTCACTACTCATTAGAATCGTCTCTTCGAGATGATTCTAATGAGTAGTGACACCATAGGGTTCAATGCAGAAATAAAGATTTAAGTTTTTGAAATACTCCCCTTATCTGGAACACTGTAGATTTACAGCATAAAGCCCTGAGCACTCATAAACCTCCAATCTCCAATCTCATGGTCCCACCGGATTATCACAGATCTGTTTTGCATGTATGGGGTGCATAAGGCACAGCGGAATAGGCACACGACAAACAATGGAAACTCCTCACTGATCTGGATTCAAGCTGTTTGTCACTCCTCAATATATTTATTCTATCAAAATTTCCACTAACATGTACATTTGAGAAAAAACAGCAGGCGACAAATTTAAGTAGACGACATTGTAGCCATGAAAAGGTTGGATAAAAATGTCTTGTTTGGGGAACAGCGGCAAGAGTCGTTGTAAGGAGGGAGTCGTTGTTTGGTGGGCCGTTGTAGGGAGGGAACACTGTAGTTTAAATAACTTTGTCCCAAACCCTGCCATTGAATGGTTGGTGTAGTCAGATCAGATCAAACAATAACATTAACATTTTAAAAACATTTAAAACAAATTGATAGAGATTATTATTATAAAGAATATTCATTAAATGAGACATGACAATTGTTCTGAGCCCGGTATTTTAAAATGTTAAATATATTCATATGCTAAAAACTAACAAATAAATTTCAACAAGAGTATTTTAAAATGTTAATTCTAACACCTCGCCCACACCCCTATATAAGGGAAGAAGGACAGTTTCGGTGTTTGAATTCTCAATAAAACACTCACGCGCTGTAACGTTCTGACGTGAAGTCGTATGGCTTCGAAAATGCGTACACCAAGTAATATAGCGCCGTTGCTTCGGTGCAAATTAAGTGTTAGAATGAAAATAATAAATTAATACCAGTGTTTTATCTTGCAATCAAACAGGGGTAGTAGTTGAGATGCTTGTAAATGAACTACTAGGCCTAAAGGCCTTGTGATTAAATTACTACGCATCTCAACTCCTTCCAGTGTTCTATTGCATGATAAAACACTGGAAGGAATTTATTATTTCTTAAATATATTCATATGCTAAAAACTAACAAATGAATTTCAACAAGAGCACTGCATGTGGGTGCCAACACTAGTCAGTTTTTGAAGATATGTGAAAAATACAGTAGAATTAGGTCAAAGGTTAAGGTCAAGGTCAATGAGTTAAATATTGTTTGATGCCAATGGCGAGGTGGACATCAAAGTTCAGACAATTCAAATAACACATGAGCTAAACATATCTGTATCAGTTTGTATAAATGGTACCGAAATCTGACATAAAGTGTTATTTGGAGATGAAACTAATACAGGGCTGCCATTTCTCCGGATTTTTCCTAAATCTTTGGATTTTTTTCAAGTTTATAGTAGCTTAAAGCTGGCTCAAAGTAAAGCAGAATGCGCCTTAAGCCGCATTCTGCTTTACTTACAGTCTGTTTTAAGTAGTCGCATGTCAACAAAACTAGAAACAGGCTATGGGGTAAAGGTACGATTCGTAAAATTGCACTTGAAAAATCTTAGGATTTTTCATGTCAACATATGGCAGCCCTGCTAATATTGGACAATCAGGGATTACATGTATATCCTTGGACTTGAAGAAATATGTGAACTCTTTAACATAGCTAAAAACTAACAAATAGATTTATTTAAAAAACAGCCACATCTGCTTGTATGAATGGTATTCAAAAGTAAAACCTGACCAGAACTCCTGATAAGGGGAGTATATGTCAAAAACTAAAAACTTTATTTCTGCATTAAACCCTATGGTGTCACTACTCATTAGAATCGTCTCCAAGAGACGATTCTAATGAGTAGTAACACTATGGGATTTGGTGCTGAAATGAATAAGAAAATGTTGAATTTGTTCAGTTAACCCCCTCTAACCTACAGCCTTGCTGACATCAATTATTATTTGGAGATTAAACAAACATTAGACATTCAAGGTTGGATTTAAGAAACTATATAATAAGAAAATATATAATAATCTTTTACCGTAATGACCCTAAGTATTGAGACAGACAGGCCTGAGCAAACAGTGTAGACCCTGACAAGAATGCTCCCTGATCAGGGTCTACACTGTTTGCCATTCAGTTTGCATTTCTTGGACAAATTAGTGTGCGATAAATTCACATTACCAGTTGACAGTGCGATACAGAGTGATGTATTTAGCTCAGCTCGAGACGTTTTTGGCGGAAAAAGCCTATCTGACGAGCGCCTTGGCGCGAGTCTGATCGGTTGTTTCTGCCAAAAACGTTGAGAGCTAAATGCAACACTCTGTAGCGCACTGCCAACTGGTGATGTGTTTATTATATGCCTTGAATACAAACCAGAAACAACTAAATAGTTGTTTAAATCATTTTATATCCAAAATTCATTAGTTATTTGAAGCAGAACAAGAATTTTTGTTTGCCACAATGAGTAACGCGGCACCTGCACATGTACGTAAATGACGTCACGTTAAATCGAAAGCGAGGTCAGAGTAAAATACAAAGTGGCTGATACAAGGTGGCTGATACAGACTCTTGTATTTTACTGTGCAAATACATGCGGAAACGCACGATATCATACAAAGGCATATAATAAAAGCAATTAGTTCAAAGTCTATGATAATTACAGCAGTTATACAGGGTGTCCCAGTTTGTAAGGATATTTTTTATGGTACATACAGTGGAGAAAACATTATTCTTTCCCGTTTAAATGCAAACGAAACGCAAACACATCGCAGAAAAATGAAGAAAATGATAAATTTTTGACAATTCCAAAAGTTGATTTTAACCTTGACGGCAAACAGTTTGGAGCCTTATCAGACGCCGGATTATCCGGCGTCTGATCTGGCTTCAAACTGTTTGCACAGGAGTCAATAGATTTAGCGTAAACGCGTTTATTGGGAAAGAATAACGTTTTCTCCACTGTAGCTATACAAAGAGCACTATATACAAATAAATAAAGTTTTATTGTACAATTAGTCAAATCTATGTCAAACAACTGTTCATTGAAGAGACATGGCGAATAGAAACATTACTTGTAGCTGAGGTGGCTTAACCCATTGAACCCTAGTCCTGCATATTGGCGTCCTTTGCAAACAGTGTACATGTGAATAGTACACTTGTCCTATACAGAGTTACAGACAGTGAAGCCCTCTTGTCAGGGTCTTCACTGTTTGTTTTAATGCCAAACATTGACAAAAACAACCCTTAAAAGTCAGAATTGGACTAGACTTAAATGGAAACTGGAAGTGTCCATTTAAAAATTCAGGGTGGAAATAGTTAATGCAGGCCAAGCATAATGCAGAATTCTGGGGGGGGGGGGGGGGGGGGGGGGGGGGGGGAGCTTTAAGTCTGCATTAAACAGCAAGCTTTGGAAGCTTTTGAGCTATTTGTGTCCTTCATCAAGCCACTAATGCTGTGTAATGGGCAGTCTGTCCATACAATTATTTTCATAAGAACGGTTGCTGAACACAGATTGGACTGTATATGGCAAATAGACATAAATAACTTCATGACTCAATAAAAAATATGAGACAGATCTAATACAGCTTGTCTTGTTAACAACAGACATGCTTGTCCATTATCATTTAACCCACTACCCCATAGATTGGGTCTGGTACTGAAGATAATATCACTTAAAAGCCAAAAAGGCTCAACAGCATACTAAATTCATATGCTGCTGAGCCTTTTTATGCTTTTAAGTGACAAAATCATGTGACCACTTAAAGCAGGTTGAAAGTAAAGCAGAACGCGCCTTCAGGCGCATTCTGCTTTACTTTCAGCCTGCTTTATCTGCTAAGATGTAGAAACTATTTCTTGTTGTTTATATTCATTACTGTACAAAGTGGAACTACTTTCTTTAGTGTAGGAATAAATTAAAGGTGTAAAAAGGCATATTTATGGGGTAATGGGTTAAGGTGGAGGAATTTCAGTTATGTATTATGACTGGTGTAAAAATATATGTATGAATTGAAATGACATTAACCAAACCGCACCCTATGCCTTACACAGAGAGGAAATCTAAATGACTAGCACACAATGGTAACAAATACTATAAATTATTACAGAACAGTACATTGACTGTATCAGGGAAATCACCATTACACTAAAACCTCTCTAATACAACCACCAAATTGTGTTAATTATTAGGTATTTACGATAGGTGACTGCTTAAAGCAAGGTGATAGTACAACAGAAAGCGCCTTTAGAAGCTTTCTGATTTACTATCACCTTACTTTAAGCTGTCACCTGTCTTTTATACAGTAGAACCTCTCTATTACGATCACTAAATTGGGTCAAATATTAGTTGTTTAAGACAGGTGACTGCTTAAAGTAATGTGAAAGTGAAACAGAAAGCTCCTACAGGAGCTTTCTGTTTCACTTTCACATTGCTTAAAGCTGTCACCTGTCTATTATACAGACAATTAGCCTTTCTTTTTATTGGTCGTAATAGAGAGGTTCTACTTTATAAACAATTAGCCTCTGTTTAAGTGATCTTAATAGAGAGGCTTTAGTGTACTACAAACAGGGCTTCAGGTAAGCGGAAGTAAACTCAAGTTTTCCAACATTTTCTCCTGAGTGTTCATGTCTGCACTTAATCCTATGGTGTGACTACTCAATAGAATGGTCTCTCCACGACAATTCTTATGAGTAGTCACATCATAGGGTTCTGTGTTGACATAAAGATTTTAGTTTTTGAAACACTTCCCTTATTTGGGGCCCTGTGTAAAAAGTCATAAATAAGGCACTTAATATGTTATAATTATATTGACTGTAGAACATGAGTACAGTGAATACTAACAAGACAATGGATTTTTAGTTTCTAAGAAGTAAGCTTAATTCTTTCAACACCATGGACCTGTTTAACCCATTACACCATAGCCAGTTTTAAGGGCAACTTAAAGTAGGTTGAAAGTAAAGCAGAATGTGCCTTAAGGCGCATTCTGCTTTACTTTCAGCCTGCTTTAAGCCACTATCTGCTAGGATATAGAAATTATTTCTTATGGTGCATATTCTTGACTATAAATTACAACAATTTTCCTCTGGAGGAACAATTAAAAGGCGTAAATAGGCGTATTTATGGGGTAATGGGTTAAAATATACTCATTACATTTCCAAACAGTGTAGAACCAGACCAGAGGGCTCCTATAGGAGCCCTCTGATCAGGTTCTACGTTTGCTAATTTAAACCAGTATTTATTCAACTACCCAGAATTCCAAGTAGACTGGTTCATGTTTTGGTAGCTAAAAAGATCCGCAAGAGTCACTTAGTGTTGAAGATCTAATGCAAGACAAATGAAATGCAGACAGCCCAAATAGGAGATTTCAGCATTAATTTTGTCCTGAATCAATCAGTGATCTGTCTTAACCTATTACCCAATAAATACAAATAATCTTTTTATGCCTTTATTGTATTCCTCCTCTATAGAAAATAATTCCACTTTATACAGTCATGAATATGCACCATAAGAAATATTTTCTATATCCTAGCGAACGAAGACTTAAAGCAGGCTGAAAGTAAAGCAGAATATGCCTTAAGGCACATTCTGCTTTACTTTCAGTCTGCTTTAAGTGGTCACCTATTTTCAAAATTAGAAACAGGCTTAACTCCTTGCCCCATAGCTTAATTTTTTATTTGAAAAAAGGTTAACACTGATAGCATTTTGAAAGTAAAGCAGAATGCTCCTAAAGGAGCATTTTGCTTTACTTTCTACTTGTTTTAAGTTACCATCTGCTTTGTGTAAAAACATGGGTAATGGGTTAAGAGATCACCTTGTTTATTGGGTAGTTAGTAGTTACTGTACACAAGTTTTATAGTCAAAATATTTGCTTTTATGATGGACAAGTGTTTTAATCCATAACCCTATAGATATGCTTTTTTATGCCGTTAATTTATTCCTCCACTACAGAAATTAGTTCCCCTTTTATCTTAGCAGATAGTAACTAACAGCAAGCTGAAAGTAAAGCAGAATGTGCCTTAACTCATTGAGCCCTAGTGACGCATATATGCGTCTTTTACCAAATATGTACCTGTGAAGAGTACGCTTGTCCTATTCAAACAGTAAAGTCCCTGATCAGAGGGCTCCTGCAGGAGCCCTCTGATCAGGGACTTCACTGTTTGTCATTTTGCAATTATTACAAAAAACAACCCTAAATAGTCTAAAATGGACCAGCCTTTATTGCAAACTGGAATTTTCCATTAGAAGTTCCAGGGGATAATGAGTTAAGGCACATTCCACTTTACCTTCAGTCAAACTGCTTTAAGCTACCACCTGCTAAGATATAGAAAATATCTCTTTCGGTACATGTTTAGGACTGTATAAATTTGAGCTATTTTCTTCAGTGGAGTAATCAATTGAATACGCTACAAGGCGTTTCTCTGGGGTAAATGGTAATACACATCACCCCATAAAAATGACTTTTTATGCCTTTTTATTTATTCCTCCACTGAAGAAAATAGTTCCAATTTAAACAGATGTAAATATGTATCATAAGAAATATTTTCTATATTCAAGTAGGTGGTAGCTTTAAGCAGGTTGAAAGTAAAGCAGAATGTGCCTTAATGCACATTCTGCTTTACTTTCAACCTGCTTTAAGTGGTAATCTGCCTTCAAAACTAGAAACAAACTATGGGGTAATGGGTTATCACAGATTCAACTCTTATTCTATCAGCTTCACGACACCGAGGAGCTTCTACTGAGTGTCCCACCAGCAGGGGGTGTGGCCCGCCCACCACCTGTAGACATCAGTCGGCCTTTGTTTCTCACACTGCTGGGCTGCGGTATCTGTGTGGGGCGTGACAGCGGCATCATCAATTCTTCAGTGGGAGTTGAACTTGTACTGGATCCTGCAGAAGGCATACTGAAGGCTGGAGAGACCGGAAGTGGGATCATTGAGATACGTCTACGTTTCCGACACAAGTTCTTCCATGACACAAACACCTGTGTAAAAATAGTAAAGTACAGAGACAGCTGGTAGTGATGTAAGTGTACTAACATTTTTGTTACCTATATTTTCCAAATCAGAAATGTAGAAAAGAAACAAAGCTTTATCTTATCTACAGTCAAAATTTATTCAACCCTGAACCTCATAGCCTATTTCTAGTTTTGAAGACAGATGACCGTGAACTTAACTCTTTCCTCCCTGAAACTTTAAATGGACAATTCCAGTTTCCATTTTAGTCTAGTCCATTTCTGACTTTTAAGGGTTGTTTTTGTCAATGTTTGACATTATGACAAACAGTGAAGACCCTGATCAGAGGGCTCCTTTCGGAGCCCTCTGATCTGGGTCTTCACTGTTTGCATAGGACAAGTGTTCTATTCACATGTACACTGTTTGAAAAGGACGCCTATATGCGGGACTAGGGTTCAAAGGGTTAAAGCAGGTTGAGAGTACGGCAGAATGTGCCTTAAGGAGCAAAACAGTATGGGCCCGACTTATCGTTGCGGGAGCATAAAAATTCCTAAATAGTCTGAACTAGATTAGACTTAGTTGGAAAGTGCAAATGTCCATTTGAAGTTTCAAGGAGGAAAGAGTTAATGCGAAATAAATATAATGCAGAAAGTCAATTGGAGCTTTTTGTATTACACATATATTTATCTTGCATTTCTCAGTTACCTGTATTCAGAGACTATGGTGTAAAGGGTTAACCCATTACCCCATAGCTTGTTTCTAGTATTGAAGACAGTTGACCACTTAAAGCAGGTTGAAAGTAAAGCAGAAGGCGCCTTAAGGCGCCTTCTGCTTTACTTTCAGCCTGCTTTAAGCTACCATCTGCTAGAATACAGAAAATATTTCTTATAGAACATATTTATGACTGTATAAAATGGAACTAATTTCTTCGATGTAGGAATAAATAAAAGGCGTAAAAAAAACGTATCTTTGGTGTAAAGGGTTAAGCAAAACTGAAATTAACCTACCATTGTTAAAGTCTGTTTCCGTTGGAAGCACTCAACTTTCTTCATAGCTTTGGTCTTCACAAACTCAAGGTGCCATTTCTTCCACACAATCAGCAGTAAGTTTTCTCTCCTCTGTGAAATAAAATAAATTATAAATACATTATTATTATTATTATACCCAATTATACATAGTATAGGTCTGAAGTGAAACCAGCATTAACCCTGTATCCTAGTCTGTTTCTAGCCTGAAGGCATCTGACCATTTAAAGCAGGTTGAAAGTAAAGCAGAATGCATATCAAGGTGCATTCTGTTTTACATGTACTTTCAACCTGCTTTGAGTTGTCACCTGTCTTAAAGTCTAGGAGCAGACTATGGGGTATAGTGTAAGCTTAAAGCAGGATGAAAGTAAAGCAAAAATCTCTTGTAGGAGTTTTCTGCTTTACTTTTATCTTGCAGAACCTGCCTTAACCCTTTACCTGTTTATAGTTTTGAAAACAAGTGACCACTTAAAGCAGGCTTAAAGTAAAGCAGAATGCGCCTTTATGCGCATTCTGCTTTACTTTCAGCCTGCTTTAAGCTATTATCTGCTAGAATATAGACACTATTTTTTAGGATACATGTTCATGACTGTTTAAATTAGAACTACATTTCATTTAGTGGAGGAATAAATCAAATGCGCTAAAAAGCGCTTCTATGGGGGAAAGGGTTTAACACAAAATTACTGAATATTTGAAATCAGTTGGATAAAAGTGGTTTTGCACTGAGCTCTATGGAGGAAAGGGTTTAAGTTAGAAAGTACCGGTAGTCGCTCAGGCATTGTAGTAGGCTTCCATGGCCGAGTCATTACAGTCACTGTGACTGAAAATCACTTAGCTCCGACACAGCTGTGGGTTCAAATCCTGTTTTAGGAACTTAAGATTTTTCATGCTGGGAAATTTTTCAGCTAGCTTTTACTTTCAACCTGCTTTAAGCGGTCACTTGTCTTCAAAAGTATAAAGTGACTATGGGGTAATGGGTTAAAGTAAAGCTGAATTTGCCTTAATGCCATACTTTCAGTCTGCTTTAAACTACAATAAGCTGCGATATAGGAAATATTTCTTATGGTACATGTTCATGACGGTATAAATTGGAACTATTTTCTGCAACGGAGAAATAAATAAAATGTGCATAAAGGTGTATTTATGGGGGTAATGAGTTAATGCAAATGTACCATACAAGGTCTCATACTAACCACACATTGGGCTGTATACGCCATGTCCACCTTGTGTTTCCAGCACCTCGCATATTTAGCACACAACTTCTGTTGCCGGCGGTGATTGTGTCTGGTAGCCAGCACCTCATGGTACCAGGCAGTGTAGACTTTATTGCTGAAATGACACACACAGAAATGTACATGTACTAGTATAAATGATATAGGGAAACAAAAAACCCTCTGTGCACATCTTGTACAAAATTCTATCTCAATTGGAACAGAAAAGTAGAAGTAGTATGCATCCCAAGAACCAGGGATAATTTTTCCATCTGTAAAAATTGTCATCTGCAACTGTTCTAAAAATAGAATTTTCTAAATTTCTTTTCAAAAACAGGGTCAGGGTGTCAAACAGTTTGGATTCTGATGAGACGCCGCATTATGCAGCGTCTCATCAGGATCCAAACTGTAAGCAAATATTAATATGATTCCGCTGGTAGCATGTTATTAAAGGGGGTTAATGTTTGATAATATCACTTTCAATTCTATGTAATAGCGAGAAAGAAAATCATTGCTCCAGATAAGGAGAGTAATTCAGCAAACTAAAATCTTTTATTTCTGAACTAAACCTTATGATGTCACTACTCATTAGAATTGTCTCTTCAAGATGATTCTAATGAGTAGTCACACCATAGGATTTGGTGCTGAAATGAGTGAGAAAAGGCTGGATTTGTTCAATCTACTCCCTCTTATCTGGAGTCCTGACAAAAGTCCAGGAGATGAGTGCTTACCACAGTTTCTTTTGGTAGAATTTGGTAGCTTTGTCTGTTAGCTCTTTCATTCTATGTCTCTCCTGACGTCGACGAATTACAAACTGGTGCCACCTGTTAGCAACTCGCTTGGCCAGAATGTGTTCATGGCACTCATCGGCTATCACAAGCTAAAACATAGGAAAGGAAACATATTAATTATTTCCTATTCCTTGAAAAATATATTGTCATGATAAAAAGTCGTACAGTGGAGAATCTGTTATTCTTTCCCGATAAACGCGTTTACGCTAAAACTATTTTTTCTTTTACAAACAGTTTGGAGCCAGATCAGACGCCGGGTAACCCGGCGTCTGATCAGGCTCCAAACTGTTTGCCACCAATATAAACATGAAATATCAGTATTGTCCAAAAGTTGTTGTTTTATACGTTTTAGTGTTTTGCGTTTGCGTACGTTTGCGTTTAAACGGGAAAGAATAACAGATTCTCCACTGTAAGATGTCTGGGTAACCCAGTACTCCATAATTACCCATTTTAAGGCCTCTAATTGTTCATATATTGAACTATTACCCCATAGCCTGTTTCTAGTTTTGAATATAGGTGATCACATAAAGCAGGTTGAAAGTAAAGCAGAATGCGCCTTAAGGCTCATTCTGCTTTACTTTCAGCCTGCTTTAAGCTACCATCTACTAGAATATAGAAAATATTTATTAACATACATATTTATAACTGTATAAATTGTACCTATTTTCTTCAGTGTTGAAATATATTTAAAGGCGTTAAAAGGCATATTTATGGGGTAATGGGTTAATAAAAGTAGCTCTTAGCTAGGAAATTCTGGAAATTAATCAAGGATGACATATAAAAGTATTTTTCAAGATAAAAACTTAAAGTTTACTGAAAGTAAAGCAGAATGTCCCTTTAAAGAACATTTTGGCTTACTTTCAACCTGCTTTAAGTGGATACTCAATTACACAACTAGAAACAGGCAAAGGGGTATAGGGTTAAAGCAGGCTGATAGTAAAGCAGAAATCTCCCTGTGAGAAATTTCTGCTTTACATGCAGCCTGTTTGAAGTCACAGGGCTGCCATAAGTTGACATGAAAATTCCTATGATTTCCAAATTTGCATTTTTCAAGTGCGATTTTACAAATTGTACCTTTACCCCATAGCCTGTTTCTAGTACTGTTGACATGCGACTACTTAAAGCAGACTGTAAGTAAAGCAGAATGCGCCCTAAAGGCGCATTCTGCTTTACTTTCAGCCTGCTTTAAGCTACTATAAACTGGGGAAAAATCCGAAGATTTAGGAAAAATCCGGAGAAATGGCAGCCCTGAAGTCAGTCGCTCACCTGTAGCCTATAGACCCAGTGTGACAGGGTGTGGGTCATCAATGATCTGTTCTTCTCATGTATCACTCTGGCTGCAGTCTCCGACAGTTCAGCACAGTAGTGATAGCGTGTCTTGATCAGATACCAGTGCTTCTCCATGATCTGAAGATTCCTCTTGCGTGTAAAGGCTGACTCCAGTCGCCGTAAATTATTCTGCTTACGGGTGTACAGCAACCAGGCTTTGAACACACTGAAATATAATTATTGGGAATTGGTCACAGCACATTACTCCCAAAATAGAAAATAATTTTTTCCATATTATAATATTTTATGCATCGTAAGAAATACTTTTTTTTTTATCCAAACAGAATGGAAGCTTAAAGCAGATTTAACCCATTTGAGCCTAGTGTCTCCTGAAGTGGACATTGGCAAACAGAGTATGCAGTCTTACATGGTGTCTCATCAGGCTCTGCACTGTTTGCTAAATCTTATACCCTTGTATATCAGCAATGAAATCGTCCAGCAAGTATACTAGACTATATTATAGTATATAAGCTGGTAAACAGCTTCTTTAGTCAGTAAATAGCATCTAGCTAAGTGTTAAAATATGTTTGTAAACACCAACTATTAGTAAGTTTCTTGTATCTTGTAAGTGCAAAATAGTTTTTGTTTGAATTCAGTATTTTTTTTAAAATATTGTTTTGGGTAGATAGTGGGAAGATATTTATTAGAGGGGGAGTGCTTAAACCCTTTGAACCCTAGTCCCTCATATAGGCGTCCTTTTCAAACAGTATACATGTGAAAAGTGCACTTGTCCTATGCAAACAGTGAATACCCAGATCAGAGGGCTCCTTATGGAGCCCTCTGATCTGGGTCTTCACTGTTTGTCATGATGCAAAACATTGACAAAAATAACCCTTAAAAGTCAGAAAAGGACTAGACTAAAATGGAAACTGGGATTGTCCATTTTAAGTTATAGGGTGGAAAGAGACTTTAAACGGAGGTGAGTAATGTATACATACGAGAGTTGCATCTTGAGGTTGGCGTGTCCACGTATGGACTTGCGTGCTCTGGCAACGTTATACCAGTATAGGAAGTAGATTTTCTGCTGACCTTGCTGTTTCCTAGTTACATAGGTTGTCAGGGCTTGAGCCCGCTGCCGACATGCTGAAACACATACACAATTTGTTGTGTATTATTATTATACATATGGCTAAAAACAGTACAGTGGCAATAAATTGCAGAAGCCAGGGCTTATTTGAAAACCAGTTACTACATTAACCCTTTCCTCCCTGAAACCTCAAATGGACCGTTCTAGTTTACAATTAAGTCGAGTCCATTTTTTAATTTTTAGGGTTGATTTTTACAATATATGTCAAAATGACAAACAGTGATGACCCTGATCAGAGGGCTCCTTAAGGAGCCCTCTGATCAGGGTCATCACTGTTTGCATAGGACAAGTGTACGCCTCACATGTACGCTGTTTGCAAATGATGCATATATGCGTGACTAGAGTTCAAAGAACTAAGCTGCCTGTCTTATTTCCAATGGCTTTGGAGACAGGTTACCTAAAGGCCCATTCTGCTTTACTTTCAACTGTCTATAAACTTCCATCTTCTAGTAGATAAAACTATGAAGTTCTTAACCCATTAAGCCATACTGACTCATTTTGACTCATTGCGCAATAGCCTCATACTAACTCATTTTGACACACTTTATTTAACTAGGTTCTATTGAGATAAGCATTGAGAATTGTTTATCGCTTATGAGTTAATGGGTTAAAGTGCATACTGATGACTATATATAAAGTTAAACCATTTTCTAAAGTGGGAGAAGAATTGAAGACGTAAAAAGAGTTGTCAGAGAGACAATAAAGCTCGCCGGCAGCACATTTCAAAACTTTAAAGCAGAGTCTGAGGTCAACTTTGGTCATTTTTTGCGTGCATAGAAAGGTCTTGTCCATATACACATGCTAACCAAATATGAAACATACCTTAAGGGACAAAGTAGTTACAAGCATTTTTCCAGACCTAATTTTTTTTTAAACCTAAACGAGCGACCCAAGTTCAAGGTCAAAGTCACATGAGTCAAACTTTGTGTGTGCATGGAAAGGAATTATCTATATACATGTCCATATACATATATGATACCAAACATGAAAGCAATATCTCAAGGGACATAGAAGTTATAAGCATTTTTATAAAATTGTTTATACCATTCAAGATGCCAACAATGACAAAGACTATGGTGACGACTACTGTGGAGTATAGCATAAGCATGTCTTGTACTTTGTACAGGCAAGGTAAAAAGGCATAATATATTGGGTGATAAGTTAACCCATTATCCCATAGCCTGTTTCTAGTTTTAAAGAAAGATGATCACTTAAAGCAGGTTGAAAGTAAAGAAGGCGCATTCTGCTTTACTTTCAGCCTGCTTTAAGCTCTTATCTTTTAGGATATAGAAAATATTTCTTATGATACATATTCACAACTGTATTAATTGGAATTATTTTCTTCAGTGGAGGTATAAATTAGGTGTAAAAAGGCGTATTTATGGGCTTTTGGGTTAAGGTAAGGTGATAATACCTTTAGCAGCGAGTTTCCAGTTGTGTAGTAGTGTAGTGAGGAGTTTCATGTTGAACACACGCTGGGCCTGTACAGCCATCAGCTCTGTACGCCATGTATCTAGACAGCGTGACATGAGCGTACCGTTCTTCTGGGCGAGGTACACTTGTAACTGAGATTCCCGCGCAAGGTTCCTGCCTTGAGCTGACTTCCATCTGTTCAACATTTGCTGCATCTGGAAAATGAAGTCAATAACTTGTATATAAAACCTATGAACAACATGGGTTTTTCACCTGTCATCCCTATGATACCCCTTTTTACACTTTTAAGCTTTACCTGCGCTTATGAAAAGTTCCACTTTAACCCTTTCCCCCATAGAAGCGACTTTTAGCGTATTTAATTTATTCATCCGCTGAAGAAAATAGTTCCAGTTTATAACCTCATGAACAATTACCATTACAAATATTTTATATAGCCTAGCAGATTTTAGCTTAAAGCAGGCTGAAAGTAAAGCAGAATGCGCCTTAGGGCGCATTCTGCTTTACTTTCAACCTGCTTTAAGTAGTCACATATCTTCAATACTAGAAACAATGCTATCAGGTAAAGGGTTAAACAGTAATAAATATATATAATAAGAACCAGTTCCTGTATCGTAGCAGATGGTAGCTTAAATACATTACAGTACTGAACCATATTAAATTAACAATTTTTGCGATTCGCTTGCAATTCGATGGCAGTTCGCTTGCCATTCAAAATAGTAACTTTACCCTCGGGTAAGTTTGCATGAATGGTGTATCTCACAAATATTGGCAAATGTGCCTTCGTTAATTTTTTCGATTCCATTTTTGTCACAACCGATTCGGAAAAATCGCTTAAAAATATTCAAGAGTTAGATTTGCCTTTTGAAGCACCCGATTCGATGGCAATTTGATGGCAATTCGCTTGCAATTATCAATTTAATTTAATAAGGTTCAATACTGTCGTGACCAAGCTTGGGTGGTAACACCTTGCACCGTAGAAAGTTTGAGTCAAAGCATGGACCCCATGCACTTACTCGGCTAGCGTCTAGGCAAAGAATCATTCAAATGTCTCATGTGAGACCCGCACCTAATATTTGATAGCTTGGTTAGTAAAACCCATTGAAAAACCTATTGAGATCTATTATGTAAGGGCCTCTATTCAAAGCTTCAGATGGCTGAGAACGGTCTAAACAATTTTCTCATGCTCTACGATTGACTACCTGTATTTTCACACCTAGTGAGAACAATGGGGGGGGGGGATCAATGAATGGACTGGCGTTATGTCTTTAAGGTAGCTTTTTATGAAATAAATGGTAAAATACAGTACTGAACCTTATTAAATTAAATTGATAATCGCAAGCGAATTGCTATCGAATTGCCATCGAATCGGGCGCTTCAAAAAACAAATCCTACATTTGAATACTTTAACGCGAATTTTCAGAAGCGGTTGTGACAAAAATGGAATCGAAAAAATTAACGCAGGCATATTTGCGAACATTTGTGAGATACACCACTCAAGAAAACTTATCCGAGGGTAAATTAGTATTTTGAAATCGCAAGCGAATCGCCATCGAATTGCCATCGAATTGCAAGCGAATCGCAAAAATTGCTAATTTAATAAGATTCAGTACTGTAGTCGTTTTATACTTTTTTACAAATCCTGATAGATAAAGGTATTTTCTACAAGTTATCAAATTCTCTCTTGCTTTCTCTGTCATTTTACCGGTAAATCACGTGTCAGAATCCCCACTGGGTGCCTCAATTGCGTAGATTACGTGACTAGATAGGTGGTTTATTCCGAAGCTGTCAGAGGTGATTTACGACTTTTACCGCATCAAAATCGTTATTTTTAATATGATTGGCTTTGTTAATTTGGGGCGGAGTTTAACGAAATGGTTGATGATCAGCTGGGTCATGTTATTTGTTGAAAAAGAATGTCTTTGTTGAATACCGGGCGGTCACGCGAGCCTAATTGACACATCAGTCAGTTAATTGTAGTTTCCGGCCATTATATAATTTGAGGCTAGCGGTATTTTTTAACTATCCTAACTTTCGCAGTTGGGGTTCGATTTGCATGCGGTTTGAAGCAGATGAAAGGGTATTATCTCCTCGAGGGAAACGTGTCTCAGAATTTTTATAAATAGCTCCAGAGGTCCGTTATAAAGTGTTACGTAATAGTGGTCGACTTTAAACCGTAAAAAAAACTTTGATGTTACATAACAAAGGTTTGAAGCGGTATTTCAACAAGGGCCACTATGGCCCTAAATCGCTCACCTGGTACACATTGGCAAACTTGACCTATAGTGACCTAGATTATGACTGGACATGTATACCCACAATCAACCTCTAGAGTGTAAACAAGATTTTCCAATGATTTGACCTAGTGACCTAGTTTTTGACCGGACATGACCCATATTCAAACTTGACCTAGATATCAGTGCGACAAACATTCTGACCAAATTTCACCAAGATCCAATGAGATTTGAAGCCTCTAGAGTGTTCACAAGGTTTTTCTATGATTTGACCTAGTGACCTAGTTTTTGACCGGACATGACCCATATTCAAACTTGACCTAGATATCAATAAAACAAACATTCTGATAAAGTTTCATTAAGATCCAATGAGATTTGTAGCCTCTAGAGTGTTCACAAGGTTTTTCTATGATTTGACCTAGTGACCTAGTTTTTGACCGGACATGACCCACATTCAAACTTGACCTAGATATCAATGAGGTAAACATTCTGACCAAGTTTCATTAAGATCCAATGAGATTTGTAGCCTCTAGAGTGTTTACAAGGTTTTTATATGATTTGACCTAGTGACCAAGTTTTTGACCCGACATGACCCACATTCGAACTTGGCCTAGATTTCATCAAGACAAACATTGTCATCAAGTTTCATGAAGATCGGATGAAATTTGTAGCCGCTAGAGTGTTCACAACCAATTGTGAACGGACGGACGGACAGACGACGGACGACAGACGACGGACGACGGACATCCAGCGATCCTAAAAGCTCACCTTGGCACTTCGTGCCAGGTGAGCTAAAAATCTGAGACACGGATCCCTAGATATGTTTATAAAGAGTATTTTGGGCAATTTTAATCAAGTTACAAATAAAGATGGCTTTGATATCATTGTTTGAATTTTTTTTTAAATGTTCTTATAAAATCGTAAAAATTTAAAATATTTTTTGTAAATTGGCATATTCTGATGGGATGTGTACCATTTTCACCCCTCAGCTATAAAATTGGGGGGAAAATCATCAATCATGACAATAAATTAGAAACAAACGCTTGCAGTATCAATCATATACAGCTACCTTAAAGCAGACTGAAAGTAAAGCAAAAGTGTTCTTAAAGGAGAGTTCACTAATTACTCCATAAATAAATTTGTCTTTTAATAACTTCAATCTATTCCTCTCCTGAAGAAAGTAGTTCCATTTTATAGTCTCTTAGAAAATGCACCATAAGAAATATTTTCTATATTCTAGCAGATGGTAGCTTAAAGTAGGCTGGAAGTAAAGCAGAATGAGCCTTAAGGCATATTCTGCTTTACTTTCAATCAGCCTTCAGTGATCACCTGTCTTCAAAACTAGAAACAGGCTCTGGGGTAATGTGTTAAAAGGTACAATGAAATATAAAGCTAATATGATTCACCGGCCTACCTGTTGTTTCTGGAACCTCTGGTGCAGCAGTTGTCCACGGGTCACCTGGGCTTTCTTCCTCCATACCCTCACAATGTGTAACATGCTCCTCTGTAATCTCTGCTCGTGTAACTCGTGCAACTCCTGTCTCTGCATGTAACAGGATTGCCACTGACTGAAGGCTCTCTTAGCCTGTAGAAAATAAAACAATGCAAAACTCATGTATTCCTTTCCCCTAATTATTCTCTTGACCTAGAGAGAATAAAACATGGGTCAAACCTTAATTAGTCCTTTTTCATATTAGAAATGCCTTTTGTATGGTACAGTATGTTTCAGAACTAGGCTACACCGATTGTCTTTGTTTTTCAACATGTAGCAGGTAAGTCAGGTAAAACTAAAGATCAACGGCTGCAGTAAAGACCATTTTAATGAAATGTATTTGACAGTATGACTAAGTCTGGACTCACCAGGACAGTATAAGACATGATCTGGCACTGGACAGCTCTCTGTCTCAGGTCCTTCTGCCATACAGCCACGGTCTGCCAGGCATGAAGACTCCTGAAACACACAAACATAGCTTATACAATACAGTCACACCAATTTGTACACTCAAGCCTGTGTTATAAGCAACCACTGACTGATTATCTTTAACCCATTACACCATAGCCTGTTTCTAGTTTTGAAGATAGGTGAGCATTTAAAGCAGGTTGAAAGTAAAGCAGAATGTGCCTTAAGGCACATTCTGCTTTACTTTCAGCCTGCTTTAAGCTACCATCTGGTAGGATTTTCTTATGAGACATATTCATGACTTTTATGTGGAAATATTTTCTACAGTGGAGGATTTAATTGAAGGTGTAACAAGAGCTGTTGGAGAACAGCAAAGCTCGCCTAACTAAACCTTTCTTAAATAGGTAATTATCAATAGAAAAGTGTATCAGTACATTGATATTCAAGCCACAGGGAACCTCCATTCCAAATATCAGCTTATAAATGCAAATATGTCATGTAGTATAAGTGCATTCCAACACTTACTCCATAACTAACTTTGAAATTTCAGTCCCAAAACTCTAAGTCAACAACAGGTAAAATTTTGACTGAATTTAAACTTTTTTTTTAAGTTTTAATGACGAAACATCAATGTTCAACCGCACCTCCATTCCAAATATCAGCTTCCTAATACAAGCATTTCATGTAGAATTAGTGCATTACAACACTTACCCCAAAACTTTAACCATGAGAAATCAGCCGAAAAACCTAAGTCCACAAAAGGTGAAACTTTGACTAAATTGAACTTTTTTTTTAAATTTTAACTACGCAACATCAATGTTCAACCCACAGGGCACCTCCATTCCAAATATCAGCTTCCTAATACAAATATTTCATGTAGTATTAGTGCATTACAACACTTACCCCAAAACTTTAACCATGAGAAATCAGCCGAAAAACCTAAGACCACAAAAGGTGAAATTTTGACTAAATTTAACTTTTTTTTTAAATTTTAACTTCACAACATCAATGTTCAACCCACAGAGCACCTCCATTCCAAATATCAGCTTCCTAATGCAAATATTTCATGTAGCGTTAGTGCATTACAACACTTACCCCAAAACTTTAACCGACGTGATTCCAATTAAGCCCCCCCATTCTCCGAATAGGCTAAAAAGGTATAATTATGGGGTAATGGGTTAAACAATGGCATCTTTTCATATTGCAAATTCTGTTAAATTTTTTGTAAGTTACAGTACTAAATACCCATGATCTAAGCTACAATTTGTTCTTTTAAGGCTTTTGGAGTCATGGGAGAGCTCTGATGTATGAGAATCAAGGATAATTATTGTAGAAACTCGATACTTCGAACTCGCATTAGTTCGACCATCCTATTTTTCAAAGTTAAAACGTGGCTTAGCCACATTTTAACTTTCAAATACGGGTATGTTCTACTTTTAAGAGAGATCCAGTAATCAAAATTAAACTTAAGAAATACTGGTAAATTTGTTTTAAGTGAGTTCGAAGTATGGAGTTTCAACTATATTGTAGAATTTAGTTGTACAATCTGTCTAGTCTGTGGCACGTATGTGGAGGATGAGAAAGGCTTCCTATTGCATCCTGGCTGTAGTTAACCCATTACCCCATAGACTGTTTCTAGGTTAAAAAGCAGGCGACAACTTAAAGCAGGTTGAAAGTAAAGCAGAATGCGCCTTTAGGCGCATTCTTCTTTACTTTCAGCCTGCTTAAACTATTATCTGCTAGGATAGAGAAACTATTACTTATTATAAACATTCATGCCTGTATAAATTGGAACTATTTCTATCAAAAGAGGAATATATTAAAGGTGTAAAAAGGTGTATTTATGGGGTATATATGGGTTAACACGACTTACCTGACGAGAACCCGTCTGTTGTGCCATTGCTGCACCTGCTGTAGTTTGTGTGTAGATATCTTCCATGTTGTAAACATCTGAGTGACCAGGTGACGATGACGTGTTGCTCTGATACTGGCAGCCAGTAACTTGTGACGTCTCTGGTCTGAAACACACATGTCATAGAGAACCATTAAAATTCTAACAATCAGGGCTGCCATTTCTCCGGATTTTTCCGAAATCTTCGGATTTTTATTCCAACAGATGGAAGCTTAAAACAGGCTGAAAATAAAGCAGAATGCGAGTTAAGGCACATTCAGCTTTACTTTCAACCTATTTTAAGCATCACATGTCTTAACAAGCGGGCCTGAAGGCCCTGATATCGCTCACCTTTTATAATGAAGCCTGATAGCTTTACCTTTGAATTTCACCTGTTTTATTCTAAATCCATTCAAATGTGTAGTATAGCATGTACACAACATTGCAATATGACCCATTCTAGTATGTATAGTAGAGTACATCAAAGGCAGATAACTAGAGCCTATATAATACTGAAATGAAGCCTTTTCTAGCATTTCAAAGTAAATCAAGGGCAGATAACTCTTGCCACAATGATCAGATTTCAACAATAATTGCACTCCCTCGAGAACTTATAGCTATATACATTGTGTGCAATTATAATTAAAATCCATTGAAAATTGTGGCCTCTAGATTGCAAACACTGTTAAATATGGCATTTTCAGCAATTCAAAGGTAGACAACTCTTGACCTATAAATCCGAATCCAACCATAACCTAACTCATCGGAATTCTTATGGTTATATACAATCTGAGCAAGTTTAAGAAAGATTGGATTAAAATTGTGGCCTCTAGAGTGTAAACACCCTTAAATATGGCATTTTCAGCAATTCAAAGGTAAATAACTCTTGACCTACAGGTCCGATTGCAACCCTAATCAAACTCATGTGAACTCTTATAGTCATATACCATCTGATGAAGTTTGAGAAAGATTGGATTGAAATTGTGGCCTCTAGAGTGTAAACAACCTTAAATATGGCATTTTCAGCAATTTAAAGGTAGATAACTCTTGACCTATCAATCCAATTCTAACCATAATTGAACTTATCCGAACTCTTGCGGTTATATACAATCTGAGCAAGATTGGAAAAGATTGAATTACAAGAGGGCCTGAAGGCCCTGATATCGCTCACCTCTTGTACTGAAGCTTGATAGCTTTATCTTACTGTTTCATCAGTTTTAATTGAAATCCATTCAAATTTGTAGTATAGCATGTAAACAATTTTGGAATACAACCTCATAATTCTAATATGGTAGAGTACATCAAGGGCAGATAACTAGAGTCTAAACAATACTGAAATGAAGCCTTTTCTAGCATTTCAAAGTATATCAAGGGCAGATAACTATTGCTACAATTATTAGATTTCAACAATAATTGCACTCCTTTGAGAATTTATAGGTATATACTTTGTGTGCAAGTAAAATCAAAATCCATTGAAAACTGTAGTTGCAAAAGTGTAAACGCTGTTCGATATTGCATTTTCAGCAATTCAAGGGCAGACAACTCTTGACATATAGGTCCGATTTCAACCATAATCACACTTATTTGAACTCTTATGGTCATATACAATCTGAGCAAGTTTGAAAAAGACCAGATAAAAATTGTGGCCTCTAGAGTGTAAACACCCTTAAATATGGCATTTTCAGCAATTCAAATGTAAATAACTCTTGACCTACAGGTCCGATTGCAACCCTAATCAAACTCATGTGAACTCTTATAGTCATATACCATCTGATGAAGTTTGAGAAAGATTGGATTGAAATTGTGGCCTCTAGAGTGTAAACAACCTTAAATATGGCATTTTCAGCAATTTAAAGGTAGATAACTCTTGACCTATCAATCCAATTCTAACCATAATTGAACTTATCCGAACTCTTGCGGTTATATACAATCTGAGCAAGATTGGAAAAGATTGAATTACAAGAGGGCCTGAAGGCCCTGATATCGCTCACCTCTTGTACTGAAGCTTGATAGCTTTATCTTACTGTTTCATCAGTTTTAATTGAAATCCATTCAAATTTGTAGTATAGCATGTAAACAATTTTGGAATACAACCTCATAATTCTAATATGGTAGAGTACATCAAGGGCAGATAACTAGAGTCTAAACAATACTGAAATGAAGCCTTTTCTAGCATTTCAAAGTATATCAAGGGCAGATAACTATTGCTACAATTATTAGATTTCAACAATAATTGCACTCCTTTGAGAATTTATAGGTATATACTTTGTGTGCAAGTAAAATCAAAATCCATTGAAAACTGTAGTTGCAAAAGTGTAAACGCTGTTCGATATTGCATTTTCAGCAATTCAAGGGCAGACAACTCTTGACATATAGGTCCGATTTCAACCATAATCACACTTATTTGAACTCTTATGGTCATATACAATCTGAGCAAGTTTGAAAAAGACCAGATAAAAATTGTGGCCTCTAGAGTGTAAACACCCTTAAATATGACATTTTCAGCAATTCAAAGGTAGATCACTCTCAACCTATTGGCCCGATTTCAATCAAAATCGAACTCAATCAAACTCTTATGGTCATATACAATCTGAGCAAGCTTGAGATAGATTGGATAAAAATTGTGACCCCTGGAGAGTAAACACCCTTAAAAATGACAATTTCAGCATTTCAAAGGTAGATAACTTTCAACCTATTAGTCCGATTTCAACCAAAATCGAACTCATCTGAACTCTTATCGTTATATACAATCTGAGCATGTTTGAGATAGATTGGATAAAAATTGTGGCCTCTAGAGTGTAAACACCCTTAAATATGACATTTTCAGCAATTCAAAGGTAGATAACTCTCAACCTATTGATCAGATTTCAACCATAATCGAACTCATCCGAACTCTTATGGTCATATACAATCTGAGCCTGTTTGAGATAGATTTGATGAAAATTGTGGCCTCTAGAGTGTAAACACCCTTAAATATGGCATTTTCAGCAATTCAAAGGTAGATTACTCTTGACCTATTAGTCCGATTTCAACCATAATCGAACTCATCCGAACTCTTATGGCAATATACCATCTGAGCAAGTTTGAGAAAGATTGAATAAATATTGTGGCCTCTAGAGTATAAACACTAAAATTGTTGACGCCGCACGACGGACGCCGCACGACGGACGACGGACATTCAAGGATTGCAAAAGCTCACCCTGAGCTAGCTAAGGTGAGCTAAAAATTGTGGCCTCTAGAGTGTAAACACTGTTAAATATTGCATTTTCAGCAATTCAAAGGTGGATAACTCTTGACCTATATGTCCAATATCAACCATAATCGAACTCATCCGAACTCTTATGGTAATATACAATCTGAGTAAGTTACAGAAAGATTGGATAAAAATTGTGGCCTCTAGAGTGTAAACACCAAAATTGTTGACGACGGACGACGAACGACGGACGCCGGACATTCAAGGATTGCAAAAGCTCACCCTGAGCTAGCTCAGGTGAGCTAAAAACTATTCAAGGATTGCAAAAGCTCACCCTGAGCTAGCTCAGGTGAGCTAAAAACTAGAAACAGACAATGGATTAAAGGTATAATCAGGAAAATCGGGCTTGAAAAATTGAAGAATTTGAAATCTTAGGATTTTTGTTATCAACTTATGGCAGGCCTTAACAATTGGGACACCCTGTATAACTTCTGTAATTATCATACAAATTGAACTAATTGTTTTATCGAACAGTAATTTGTCCAAAAGGTTCAAACTGAATGGCAAACAGTGTAGAACCTGCTCCTGAGGGAGCACTCTGAGCTGGGTATGCACTGTTTGCTCAGGTCTCTCTGTTCCAATACTTAGGATAGTACAATAATGACACTCAAACCTAACTGGAACTATCCATTAACTCATTATCCCCTGAAACTTCCAATGGATGATTCTAGTTTGCAATAAAGGCTGGTTCATTTTAGGCTATTTAGGGTTGTTCTTGGTAATAAATTGCAAAATTACAAACAGTGAAGTCTCTGATCAGAGGGCTCCGATCAGAGACTTCACTGTTTGTATAGGACAAGTGTACTCTTCGCATGTACACTTTTGGTAAAGGATGCATATATGTGTCACTAGGGCTCAATGAGTTAAAAGTTTCAGGTGAGAATGAGTTTCGTGCTATCATACAGGTTGACAGTTTGCAGCACATGGCTACTAGCGCTCACCTTTGGCCCACCTACACCAGGACTGTACTATGACCCCTAGGTAGTTGTGCCAGGACTCCTCGTATCGTAGCTCCACCTCCGTCTTCTGAGTGTGACGTACACACCACAGTTTAAACACCTGAAAACATGAAGAAAATGGAAGTCATTTCAAACACACAGGGAGGCCAACCCTATTAACCCATTAACCTCATAAATACGCTTTTAATTGATTCCTCCGCTGAAAAAAACGGTTCCCCTTTATATAGTCATGAGTGGTAATCATATGAAAAAGTTTCAATAATCTATCAGATTGAAGCTTAAAGCAGGCGCAATCTGCTTTACTTTCAACCTGTTTGTTTTAAGTGGTATCCTGTCTTCAAAATGAGAAACAGGCTATGGGGTAATGGGGGTTAATCAAAATTCACAAACTTAGTCTTGCAATTTTCGCAACAAAACCTAAAGCCATATTCAGAATCTATTATTTGTCCAGAGCACCAGATAAGGGTACTTTTTCAAAAACTAAAATCTTTATTTCTGAATTAAACCCTATGGTGTCACTACTCATTAGAATCGTCTCTTTGAGACGATTCTAATGAGTAGTAACACCATAGGATTTGGTGCTAAAAAGAGTGAGAAAATGTTTGATTTGTTGAAATAACTACCTCTTATCTGGAGCCCTGATTTGTCACTCTGATCCTGCGACTATGTTGTTCAGGAGAAATAAAAATTACCCAGCATTCAAAGAGATCTTACCTGTGTCTTGACTCTCTTCTCCCTGAACTCCACTGATTTGACTCGTCTTGCATGCTTTTCAAGAGCCCAGCTAGACCAAGCAGAGAAATACCTAAAATACAACACATAACATGCTGACGTATCATAATGACCCCAAAGATTGAGAGAGACAAGCCTGAGCAAACTGTAGACCCTGGTCAGGCTGCTCCTGAAGGATCAGTCTGATCCAGGTCTACACTGTTTGCCATTCAGTCCTCGCCTTTTGGACAAATTGATAAAATAACCTAGAGCTATCACTAAAGGAGATTGATACCCCACTCCAAACTGCCCTGTTACATACCCCACATAATGTCATAAATACCAAGTAAAAATTTGACCTTCATCTTCCTTTGTGAATTTGCAAATTTTCAAGTTGAAAAGGGACACAACTCTGTGAAATGTGTAAGAGTTATGAAACTTGGAGAAAAGCATTCCAACATAGCACAAATAATGTGTTTTTAGTTGGTAGTCAATATCATAACTAGTTTTCAAGGAAATGGCATGTCCAAAAAATTAAAGTTAAAAAGGGGCATAATTCTGTCATTTTTTGTGGAAGAGTTATTAAAATTGAGGAAGAGTGTTAAAACATAATATTTATATTGAGCACCAACTTTGAAGACAATGTCATAAACAGTTGTCAAGAAAACTGCAGAATGTTTTATCTAAGGAGCAAAATTTCAAATTAAAAAGGTGCATAAATCTGTAAAAAAATTTTGCCAGAGTTGCCACACTTGAAGAAAAGTCTCACAATAGAACACTAATAATGTGTATCACAATGTCATTTATAGTTTTCAAGAAAATGGTATGTTCCAAGAAAAATAGAACGAATTTTCAAGTTTAAAAGGGACACACCATACTTTCATACTCTTTAGTGCTGACATAAAGATGTTAGTTTTTTAAATGCACCTCTTATCTGGAGCCCTGGTACAGTAAGAGAGACAATGGATTGTAATTTCTTTATGAATTCAAAACACTATGCAAAACATAACACTGGTACCCACTTTGTCAGCAGTATCTTGTGGTAAGCCTGTTTCAGTTTGGCAATTTTCCTGTACGACTGGTACCAGGTGGTGTAGCAGAGTTTCAGGGTCTTCTTGTTTAGCTGGTAGCGGAATGTTCTCTCTCTTGGAATAAGTTCTCGTTCCTCGGCAGTTATATTAGTCCACAGATGAACTATATGCTCTTTGTGCTGTTTTTCTAATGCCTAAAAATAAAAGGATAAAACACTGTTAAACCTTTACTCCATAGATACACATTTAATTAAGTTCTCAACTGAAGAAAATAGTTCCACTTTATACAGTCATGAATTTGTATCATAAGAAATATTTTCTGTAATCTAGCAGATGGTACTTTTAAGAAGGCTGACAGTAAAGCAGAATGCACATTAAGGCACATTCTGCTTTACTTTCAGCCTGCTTTAAGCAACATTTTATCTTCAAATTTAGAAAGAGGCTATGGGGTAAAGAGTTATTACAGTGTACACATAGTATATCTCATTACCTGTTAAAACTATGAACAGTATTTGTTTGTTTCAACCAACTACCTGATACAAATTATAAGCCTTTTTGAAAAATATTATAAAACCTGGTATTCTACAACATATTTTAACAATGTTCATACAACAAACACAATACTATAAGCTGTGTACCTTGGAAGATGTTACAATAGACATTTCATACAACATACACAATACCGTTACAAAGCTCCAGCTAAGTGGAGTATTTCAAAAACTAAAATCTGTATTTCTGCATTAAGCCCTATGGTGTTACTACTCATTAGAATCATCTCGAAGAGACGATTCTAATGAGTAGTAACACTATAGGATTTGGTAATGAATGAGTAAGAAAATGTTGGATTTGTTCAGTTTACTCCCTCTTATCTGGAGCTCTGTAAGCTGCATACCTTAATCTTCCATTGTGGGAAGATCTTACAGTAGACGTTCCTGGCATACAGATTGTCAGCCTGTATCATTCTCTGTTGTCTTACAATAGACCTGTCATACAACACATATACAATACTGTAAGCTGACGTACCTTAATCTTCCATTGTGGGAAGATCTTACAGTAGACGTTCCTAGCATACAGATTGTCAGCCTGTATCATTCTCTGTTGTCTTACAATAGACCTGTCATACAACACATATACAATACTGTAAGCTGACGTACCTTAGTCTTCCATTGTGGGAAGATCTTACAGTAGACGTTCCTGGCATACAGATTGTCAGCCTGTATCATTCTCTGCTTCCTCTGTTTTCTGTAGTTTCTGTACAAGATCAGACTCAACAAGGCTTTGTGCTGCAGTACCTGATCCTGAAGGGTTGAAAAAGAAAAAATGTAAATTCTCTTTTCAAGGACCATTCAAAAAGAAAACATTTATATGGAACTGATGAAACTGGTCCAAAACGGTTGAAAAGGCAACAATAATGTAAAATCTGTATACAGAGCCAACTCAAAAAGAAATATACATTTATAATGATCCTATAAAAATGGACATGCTTCTTCAATCAGATGTTACATATAAAAAATTGACTGTGACAGTTTTCCTTGATGTACTGAATATCAATTTCTAGGACTGAAGTAAAATCTAAGTACAGTCACAACTTTTATATTTCTGTTGAAGAACCATTGGAAACAATGGGTAAAGCTTCATGGGAGAGCTTTCTACTTTCCATCAGGTGGGAGCTTTAACCCTTTGAACCCTAGTCCCGCATATATGCGTCCTTTTCAAACAGTGTACATGTGAACAGTACACTTGTCCTATGCAAACAGTGAAGATCCAGATCAGAGGGCTCCGAAAGGAGCCCTCAGATCAGGGTCTTCACTGTTTGTCATAATTCAAAACATTGACAAAAACAATCCTTAAAAGTCAGAAATGGACTAGACTAAAATGGAAACTGGAATTGTCTATTTAAAGTTTCAGGGAGGAAAGAGTTAAGCAAATTGAAAGTAAACAGAAAGTTCCTACAGGTTTTACTTTCATCTTGCTTTAAGCAGTCATATGCCGTAAACACCAAAATGATGAAACAATTTGTGGTCGTAATAAAGAGGTTTACTTAATACTTTTCAGAGAAGAATATAAAGTTGAATTTTGACTAGAAAACACCATTATTATTTTTTGATACATACATAGTGTTGTTTGGCCAGTTTCATGTCGCTATGATGTCTGCTCCATGTCTTCATGTACTGGGTAAGAACAAGCTTCTCCCTGACTGTGATCAGCTCTGTCGTCAGATGCTTGAGCTCTCTCTGGCGACTGGTATACTCCTTCCATTGGTCAAACACATTACCCATAGGCCAGTGTCGCAGTCTGTTGACAGCCGTTACAACTATCTCCTGAAAGTATTCTTTTAATTAACCCATTACCCCATAGATATGCTTTTTACACCTTTAAATCATTCCTTTACTGCAGAAAATAGTTCAAGTTTATACAGTAATGAATATGTACCATTAAAAATATTTTCTATGTTCCAGCAGATGGTAGCTTAAATCAGGCTGAAAGTAAAGCAGAATGTGCCTTAAGGCGCATTCTGCTTTACTTTCAACCTGCTTTAAGTAGTTACCTGTCTTCAAAATTGGAAACAGGCTATGGGGTAATGGGTTAATGTGATGCTAGGCTTCAACAAAATGTCAGAGCAACAATGTAAAGTTAATGATTATTTGTAGAAATAAGATTTCAAATCAATGCATTTTTAGCCCTTTACTCTCTAGCCTGTTTATAGTTTTGAAGACAGATGACCACTTAAAGCAGGTTGAAAGTTGTCAGCCTGCTTTAAGCTACCATCTGCTAGAATATAGAAAATATTTCTGATGATACATATTAATGACTGTATAAATTGTAACTATTTTCTTCAGTGCAGAAATTAATTATAGGCATTAAAATGCTTATCAATGGAGTAAAAGGGTTAAAGAAAGAAAAAAATCTACAGTGCTCGGCATCCCATCAAGCAGTAACTGGGCTCACGTTGTTAAACTTCCTGGACAAGGCAAGAAATGATGTGTGCAATATGCTTAGGTTGTGCAAAGCAATACAGTCAGGACTCGATACAACGACACAGTTTGTTCCCAACAAACATGTCGTTGTAACGAGTTTGTCGTTATATTGAATCTCATATATATAGCATTGTACAGGTTCGTTCCCATGAAATTTGTTTCGGTAAGTGAGTATTCCGCTGTGACGGACGTCGTTGTATCGAGTCCTGACTGTATACAGAAAAACCTCTCTATAACGACCACTTAAAAGAAGGTTGATTGATTGCATAAAAGACAGGTGACAGGTTAAAGCAAGGTGAATGTAAAACAGAAAGCTCCTTTAAGCAGCCACCTGTAGTAAACACCAGGGGCCCGTTTCATAAAACTTCTTACGACAAATGTTGTCGTAAGTCAAAATTTTAAAATACATTTAATCTCTGATTTCTCTATCTAATCCTGATTTGTGACACCTTTTTGGAATCGTCTTTTCAAGACGATTCCAAAAAGATGTCACAAATCAGGATTAGATGGAGAAATAAATAATTATTGAGAGTTTTATAATCTGACTTACGACAACATTTGCCGTACGAAGTTTTATGAAACGGGCCCCTGACAATTAACACAATTAAGTGTTTGTAAAATAGAGGTTTTCCTGTACCCCTTAGTTATTTAAAAGGTGGGCATAATTAACTCTTTGAACCCTAGTCCCGCATATAGGCGTTCTTTTCAAATAGTGTACATGTGTATTGTACACTTGTCCTATGCAAACAGTGAAGACCCAGATCAGAGGGCTCCGAAAGGAGCCCTCTGATCAGGGTCTTCACTGTTTGTCATAATGCCAAACATTGACAAAAACAACCCTTAAACGTCAGAAATGGACTAGACAAAAATGGAAACTGGAATTGTCTATTTAAAGGAAGGAAAGAGGGAGGAAAGAGTTAAACCCCAATTTATACATACCCTTCTACTCTCTGTCTTGACAGCGTGTTCCATCTCAAACTTGGCATCCAGGAAGCTGGCTGTAAGCTGGGCACCAGTTTCAAACTCCAGTGACAACGCCAGGCTTTGTCTGCTCAGAGGAGGGGAATTAAATCTACAGGGCAAGTGGAAAAAGTTCAAATATATTTTGTTGCTATAATGATGTATTTCTATATAAAGTCAAAGCACAATAACTAGAAATTTCTTAACCCTTTATATCGTTTGTTTCTAGTTTTGAAGTCAGGTGACCACTTAAAGCAGGTTGAAAGTGAAGCAGAATGCTCCTGTTTTAAGCTACCATCTGCTAGGATATAGGAAAATATTTAAGTTAGACATTCATTAAATGGAACTATAGTGGAGAAAAATGTATATCTATGGAGTACAGGGGTTAAGTTGAACATTTGCATATTATTTTCATACACATATTTCAAAGTTCAAAGTGACTAAGGGTGTGTTTGACTTAAGGGTACTGGCTGATTGCATGAAAATTGTAAAGAACTTCTTTAATCTTTTAATATGTAGTTAAAAAGTTTATCTCATTTTTTACTATTTAGGGTTGCGTTTTTTACATGTTGCAAAATGACAAATGGTGCAGACCCCGATCAGAGGGCTCCTTTAGGAGCCCCATGCTCTGGGTCTAAACTGTTTGCATATGACATGTGTACTATTCGCAGATATACTATTTGTAAAGAATGTGGTTCAAATGGGTTAACATAGGTTGGACTTTTATCGAATATTTTGATAAAGCATGTATCTATAATGCCATACCTTTTCAGTGGGGTGCCATAGGCTGAGAGCTGTCTAGGTGTTCGCGGTGTTTTGGGTGTTCGTGGGGTCTTAGGAGTGCGCGGGCTGGATGCTGACCTTGGCACTGGCAGAGAGGGTTCAAGGTCAAGGTTCATAGGTTCAAAGGTCAAATCATTGTCCCCTGAAATAAAACAGGTACACATAAATTATTTTTATAACTTATTCAAAAACTTTTCATCTCTAAAATTCAAAAGTAGGTACGTCGTAAAAAGGACACAGGAAAACAATGCAGACGCCCCACAATGTGGTGTCTGATCTGAGCCTGCACAATTTGCTTACAACCACAAAATGAAAATTAAAAAAATGAGATCAGGCACCCCTTAAATAAATAATGGTATCACGCAATATATAAACATGGAAGAACCCATTTGACATAAAAGGGTTAGGTCACCATTACCTTCTCTTGGATGTATGTCGTCCTCATAGTCGATGCTAGACGACTCTTGCTGTGAGTCTCCTGCCCCGTGGTGTAGGCCTATAGCAGTAGCAAACCTCTGTACAGCATCGTTCATAGATCTCTGTGTGTAGTTGTGCCACTCCTGTAGGGCCTGTCTAGCCAGGTGCCGGGTACGAATCTTCTCATTCTCCCTAAAATGAGTCACTCTATCAGACCTGGCCCCAAGGTTATAATGAGTTTGAGTTGAGTCTGAGATCGTTCTCAAGCATTTGATTGGTAAGATTTTGAGCAAAAGCTCAAATCTGACCAATCAAATGTTTTGAGAACGATCTCAGACTCAACTCAAACGCATCGTAACCTTGGACTCTGGAGACACATATATAGATCTTTTGCAAAGAGGCCCCATGCTTATAAAGCATTTAGGATGAGTCTGAGATCATTCTCAAGCTTTTGATTGGTCAAATTTGTATGAATGGCCCTGAAGGGTCTCTTTTCAAAATGGTGTCAGAGTGTCAAACAGTTTGGATCTTGATGAGATGCTGCATTATGCGGCATCTATTATGCAGCATCTCATCAGAATCCATATTGTTTGCAAAGGTTAGTATGGTTTTATAGCTAGAATGCTAATAGTTAATTTTGTTGTTACTTGTCCTTACCTTGCTACCAATATGTCATTACCTTGTTACCAGTATTTACCATATGATAGAACATAGAAAGTATTTCTTATGATACCTTGCTACAAGCGTGGCTCTAAAGAGTCTCCTCCAGAAGTTGAACATGGCTCGGACACTATTAGTTTCCCTCATCTGTTGTAGACGAGTACACACGTCCTCTCCATGTGACTGTTGTCGGTACATCCTGTCTCGCCAGCGACCAAAATACTCCTGTAGGGTGCTCATCACACACTCCTTGGGGAGACAAGTATACAATCAAACTGGTGTTAATCCGGTACTCCATAAATATGCCTTTTTACGCATTTCATTTACTCCTCCACTGAAGAAAATAGTTCCACTTTATATACAATTCTTCTTTATTGAATAAAACATACATTGTATGCTTATAGCAAGCATGGTATAATAACACAAAACGAGGTATATCATATATATAGTCATGAATATGTCCCATCAGAAATATTTTTTTATGCCCCCGGCATCAACAGATGCGGGAGCATATAGTAATCGTCCTGTCCGTCCGTCCTTCCTTCCGTCCGTCCGTAACAAGGTTAAGTAGATTTTACCGTTTCGTCTAGCATCAACACCACTTATTCAAATGCTTAGATACTTATACAGTTGTTGCCTTGGACTATTCCCTAGCCACCAATAATACCCAACCTTGATTTTGACCTTGACCATGACCTAATTTGGACTTAGAATATTTTGAATGGGCTATTTCTTGGTTAACTAGATTTTACCGTTTCGTCTAGCATCAACACTACTTACTACAATGCTTCTATACTCATACAGTTATTGCCTTGGACCATTACCAACCCACCAGTAATACCCAAGCTCAGGTTGACCTTCATTTTGACCTAATTTGGACTTAGAAAAGATTCAGAATATATTGTCAAGGATGCCACCGGGGGCATAAGCGTTTATTGAACGCGCAGTCTTGTTTTACTATATCCTTGTAGTTGGTAGCTTAAAGTAAAGCAAAATACACCTTAAGGTGCATTCTGCTATACTTTCAACCTGCCTAATAGCTCGGGCAACATGATTTTCCTCAGCGGGGAATAAATCCTCACATACCCTGGGAAGAAACTGTATTTCTAATAAAGTATAAGAGCCTTATGATTAGGGTCTACACTGTTTGCATAGGACATGTTGACTCTTCAACTTATACACTGTTTATAAAGGATAAGTATATTTGCCACAAGGGTGCCATAAATTCACCCTTTGAACCCTAGTCATTATGCATCATCTGCAAACAGTGTACCTGCAGAGAGTACATTTGTCCTATGCAAACAGTGTACTTGCAAAGAGAACACTGTCTTGTCCTATGCTAACAGTAAAGATCAAGATAACGAGAGCACCGCAAACGGGTGCTGGACGCTCGACTTTCATATACTTGAGACGGCTATATTTTTCAAACTTAAAGAATGTGTATGGGTGTTTAATGCCCTATTGATCATAGAAGTTTGTAAGCAACAACAACTTAAACATACTTGGACAGTCTACATTCCACTTAAAGTAAACTATAAGTCAAAAGAAGGACAATATCTTTGCCTGCTTTACCTGCCTTGTTGTAATGCGTTGCCCTTTTGAAACTAAACAAGTATTCAAATATATTGGAAGTTTGAAATTAATAACTTTCTACGGTTACTGAATAATTTCATATACAAATTCTTAGTCAAACAAGGGCAATAACTCTGCAATGACAAATCCCATGGTTATCTGCTGTGTTGAAAGGTGATGCCCTTTTGAAACTGAACAAGCATTAAAAGTTTCAAGTTAATACCTATGGTAATTATTGAGAAATTTCAATTTACAAGTTTTATGTAAATAAAAACAAGGGCAATAACTCTGGAATGGCAAATCCCCGGTCACCTTTCTTGTTTGAATGAGTTGCCCTTTTGTTATAACACAAGTATTTAAAGTTTCAAGTTAAAACCTTTGACAGTTATTAAGATATTTCAATTTACAAGTTTTAAGTAAATAAATCAAGGGCAATTACTCTGGAATCACAAATCACAGAGTAACCTACCTTGTTGTAATGAGTTGTCCTTTTGATACTTAACAGGTATTTAAAGTTTCAAGTTAATATCTTTCATAGTTATTTAGATATGTTAATTTACAATTTTTAAGTAAAATAAAACAACGGCCATAACTCTGTAATGACAAATCCCTGGATTACCTGCCTTGTTGTAATGAGTTGCCCTTTTGATACTAAACAAGTATTCAAAGTTTCAAATGGATACCTTTGATAGTTATTGAGATATGTTAATTTATATTTTTTAAGTAAATAAAACAGGGGCAATAACTCTGGAATGGCAAATCCTAGGGTTACCTGCCTTGTTGTAATGAGTTGCTCTTTTGATACTTAATAACTATTCAAAGTTTCAAATGGATACCCCTGATAGTTATTGAGATATGTTAATTTATAATATTTAAGTAAATAAAACAAGGGCAATAACTCTGAAATGACAAATCACAGGGTTACCTGCCTTGTTGTAATGAGTTGCCCTTTTGATACTTAACAACTATTCAAAGTTTCAAATGGATACCTTTGATAGTTATTGAGATATGTTAATTTATAATTTTTAAGTAAATAAAACAAGGGCAATAACTCTGAAATGACAAATCCCAGGGTTACCTGTCTTGTTGTAATGAGTTGCCCTTTTAATACTGAACAACTATTCCAAGTTTCAAATGGATACCTTTGATAGTTATTGAGAAATGGACTCTTACAAAAACCTTAAGCAAAAAACTTAACCGACGCAGACGCTGACGCAGACGCAGACGCTGACGCAGACGCAGACGACAGGGTGACGACAATAGCTCGACTTTTTGAAAAAGTCGAGCTAAAAAGGGTTCTCTCATCAGGGTTTGCACTGTTTGTCTTATTGCAGTACATGTACATTTACAAAAATCAATTCTAAATAGTCTAAAATGGACTAGACTAAACAGTAAACTGGAATTGTCCATGTGAAGTTTCTGGGAGGAAAGTGTTAAGGTTTTACCATTTCCATCTTCTGGAGCTTCTTCTGCCTCAGTCTAGTGAAGGCCTGTGTGTTCCAGTGATAGAACGCATGTCTTACAAGGTTTGTCTCACGGAACTTCCGCGCGGTATGTTTACGCTGAATGACAAACCGCCACGCCTGTAGACAGCGGAGAGCATGGGCCTGTACCACTTTCTTGTTGAAGTTCTTCTCAATCTGGTGTACCAAATACTGTCTCCTGTTTAACAAGGAAAATACAAATATATAAAATACATTCTTCCCTTTAACCTTTTCCCAAATAGAAGCCCCTTTTAGCGAATATGATTTATTCCTCCGCTAAAGAAAATAGCTCCAATTTAATCAGTCATGAATACATATTATAGGGACTATTTTCTATATTCAAGCACATGATAGCTTAAAGCAGGCTGAAATGAAGCAGAATGCGCATTAATGTGCATTCTGCTTTACTTTCAACTTGCTTTAAGTAGTTTCCTATCTTCAATGCTAAAAATTGGCTATCAGGTAAAGGGTTAATAATATGGGTAAATGCTGCTATTATATGGATGACCAAGGAATATATAAATATTATATAATAATAATTATACTAAAGTAGCGGGATTGAGTGTGGCCAGGTACAGGAACTTGGTTGAAAATCAGTAAGTCCCAGATCGTGTGGCTCGGAAGCTCCGTGGTTAGAGCGCTGGCACAGTAAGCCAGAGACCCTGGGTTTGAGTCCCTGTCGGACCTGTTACACTATGTCCCTCAATTAAAAAGGATTATACTGGTAATAGTCAATCCTTACCCCCCCCCCCATATTAGCTTGTTTTTGGTATTGAAGACATGGTTGCTTAAAGCAGGTTGAAAGAAAAGCAGAATGCTCCTTAAGGAGCATTCTGCTTTACTTTCAGCCTGCTTTAAATTACCATCTGATAGGATATAGAAAACATTTCTTATGGTTCATATTTATCAGCTGGTGATTATTTGTGTAAAAGTATTGTTAGCTCACCTCTCACTATATATTTATATATTTAAAGCTCTGCCCACTATGTACTTCTATCATTTAAACTATGTCATTTGCTAAAAAATATGATAAAATTACTCCAGTTATGAGCTTTAAATATCTATCATCTAAACTGTTGTTGACTAACAAATTAGGGAAATTTTCCACTATAGAAGAATGCAGACTCAGGCAAGACAGGAAAACAGTATATACTCAGATCAGAAAGCTCATTCAGATCCAGTCAGATCTGGGTCCACACTGTTTTCAAAGAGTGTCAAAGTATTCTAAGAGCAGAGGAAGGATTACAGGACTCCAGATAAGGGGAGTATTTGCTCCAGATAAGGAGAGAATTTCCTAAATCTTTATTTCTGCATCAAACCCTGTGGTGTCACTACTCATTAGAATCGTCTCTTCGAGACAATTCTAACTAGAACGGCTATCACTGAAGATGATAAATACCCCCACAATACAGCACTCTGTCACACTCTGCAAACGTTTTCAATAAGGTTTTACAGTAAGGTCAAAGGTGTAAGTCAAAGTCAAACTGACTTAAAAATGGTATATGACACTCTGCAACTCCTGAGTAACATTTATGGCAAGTATCAAGTAAATCAGGTTGAAAGTGAAGGAGGAGTTCGCCGTACAAGATTTTGCCTGTCAATTTTAAAACCAATTTGAAGGCCAAAGGTCAAGGTCACAGAGATTTGAAATGTGTGTCTTGCACATCTACTACTCCTGAGTAACATGTATGCCAAGTATCAAGTGAATCAGATTGAAAGTGAAGGAGGAGTTCAAAGTACAAGATTTTGGTTGCCAATTTCAAAGACCAATTTCAAGGACAAAGGTCAAGGTAATAGAGACCTGAAATTTGTGTCTTGCACATCTACTACTCCTGAGTGACATTTATGCCAAGTATCAAGTAAATCAGGTTAAAATTGAAGGAGGAGTTCAAAGTACAAGATTTTACCTGCCAATTTTAAGACCAATTTCACGGCCATATGTCAAGGTCATTGATGCCTGAAATTTGTGTCTTGCACATCTACTACTCCTGAGTAACATTTTATGCCAAGTATCAAATGAATCAGGTTGAAACTGAAGGAGAAGTTGAAAGTACAAGATTTTGCCTGCCAATTTCAAGACCAATTTCAAGGCCAAAGGTCAAGTTCACGGTCACAGAGACCTGAAATTTGTGTCTTGCACATCAACTACTCCTGAGTAACATGTATGCCAAGTATCAAGTGAATTGGGTTGAAAGTGAAGGAGTTCAAAGTACAAGATTTTGCCTGCCAATTTCAAGGCCAAAGGTCAAGGTCATAGAGACCTAAAATTTATGTCTTGCACATCTACTATACCTGAGTAACATTTATGCCAAGTATCAAATGAATCGCGTTGAAACTGAAGGAGGAGTTGAAAGTACAAGATTTTGCCTGCCAATTTCAAGACCAATTTCAAGGCCAAAGGTCAAGTTGAAGGTCAAAGAGACCTGAAATTTGTGTCTTGCACATCTACTACTCCTGAGTAACATTTATGCCAAGTATCAAGTGCATCGGGTTGAAAGTGAAGGAGGAGTTCAAAGTACAAGATTTTACCTGAAAATTTCAAGACCAATTTCAAGGCCAAAGGTCAAGGTCAAGGTCATAGAGACCTAAAATTTGTGTCTTGCACATCTACTATACCTGAGTAACATTTATGCCAAGTATCAAATGAATCGGGTTAAAACTGAAGGAGGAGTTGAAAGTACAAGATTTTGCAGACAGACCGACCGACGACCAACCGACCGACCAACCAACCGACCGACAGGCTGATTCCAGTATACCCCCCTCAAACTCTGTTTGTGGGGGTATAATGAGTAGTAACACCATGGGATTTGGTGCTGAAATGAGTGAGTAAACGTTGGATTTGTTCAGTTTACCACCTTATCTGGCGCCCTGCACTAATGCCTGTCTTACCTCCAAGCAGCAAATCTGTTCCTGAGTTGGACTTTCTTGAACTGTTTCTCACTGTTAGAGCAGTCGGCCTTGTGTTGTACATAGTGATGCCACTCTGTGAAACACCTAAAACAGAACAAACAGCAGTTAACCCATTACCCCATAAATATGCCTTTTTATGTTCATAATTACAGGGCTCCAGATAAGGGGTAGTTTTCTGAACAAATTCAAAATTTTCTCACCAAACCTTATGGTGTCACTACTCATTAGAATCGTCTCGAAGAGACGATTCTGATGAGTAGTGACACCATAAGGTTTAATGCAGAAATAAAGGTTTTAGATTTTGAAAAACTACTCTTATCTGGAGCCCTGTAATTAATTCCTCAACTAAAGAAAAGAGTTTCAATTTATACAGTGGTAAACATGTACCAAAATAAAAATGTTCTACATTCTAGCAGATGGTATCTTAAAACAAGTTGAAAGTAAAGCAGAATGAGCCTTAATGCTATACTTTAGCCTGCTTTCAGCCATGATCTATTAAAACTAAAAAAATAGAAATTATTAGGTCAAGGTCAAATGCAGTTGGGTGATATAGGTGGATATGGAATGGTCCAAGGCAACAACTGCATAAGTATCAAAGTATTTGAGTGAGCGGAGCTGATACAAGAGGAAAAGGTAAAACCCAGTTAACCTTGTTGAGGGTGCACGGACAGATGCACAGTAGACAGAACAATCACTAAATGCCTCCACATCTATAGATGAAAGAGACTTAAACATGTACAGATTAATGGGTTACTAACAATCTGTACTTACTGTGAAACCAGTCTATGTTTATTTCTCAGTACTTACTGTGTAACCAGTCTGTGTTGATATCTGATGACCATGGGTTTAATGAGGAGGAGTTGTTGTGTGTCGTGCCTCCACCTGTCAAAGGCCAGTCTCAGCTGGGACAGGTCTAATACAGCTCTCACCTCGTCAGCCTCTCGCTTCTCCTCCTCTATCAGACTGAGACGCCAGCGCCATCGCAGGAAATACACTACAATACAGAGCCAGTATGATAACTACATACATTCCTAATAACACAAACTCGCTAAAAAGTCATGTTTATGTAACTTCAAACTTGGACTTTATATAGCTATGAATTTGCATGTATTGTGTAAACTGGCTTTGCTGCTATATATAGTTATGATATGATACCAGTAAGTTTTACCAACCGCTGACTATTTTTGTAGCTTAATTCTTATTGCCTGTAGAGACCATATACTTTATCCCTTTACCCCGTAGTCTGTTTCTAGCTTGAAAGACAGTTGACCACTTAAAGCAGATTGAACGTTATTCTGCCTTAATTTCAGCTTGCTTTAAGCTACCATCTGCATATTCACAACTGTATAAAGTGGAACATTTTTCTTCAGTGGAGGAATAAATCAGTCGTAAAAAGGTGTACTTATGGAGTAATGGATTAATCCATCTGAATCACTTGAGTGAACCCTTGTTACAAATCTGACTGTACATTCACTGCTAAACTTTACAAACCAGACTATTCCAGCGGACAATGTCCAGTATGCCTACCTCTCTGTGTGGCCAGCTGTCTCAATGGCTCTGTCTCCTCAAGAAGACGTTTCATCTTCCTCCTGTGACATACCAACTTCCACTTGTCTGCAACTTTCCTGTAATAAACAACAAAAACCTTGGTATAACAAAATCTAAACAAGTAGTGACTGGGAAACTATAATAATGGCATTGTCATGTTAACCCTTTATTCCATAGAGACATCTTTATATGCCTTTAATTTATTCCTCCACTGAAGAACATAGTTCTATTACATACAGTAGAACTTCGATGAGTCGAACTTCGATTTCTCGAGTTTCTCGATATGTCGATCTTTTTTGTAAGTCCCAACATTTCTCCCTATATAATCTATTGTAAAATCAGATTATGACTCGAGTTTTTATGAGTCGAGTTTTTCGCTATCTCGACCTTTTTCCTCAGTCCGCACGTACTATTTCACTATGAATTCACTACACATGAGTCGATGTTCGAATACTGCCGCATTTGTCACACCTCCGGCTAAATCTTCATTCAATTGTTCCCTGCTATGGCCTGTCACCTTGTTATTATCCATCGAAGGTGTTAAAGACAAGAAGGCGTGAACACCGTTAAGTCTATTGTGACCGCGGCCATGACAGTTTGTAACACGCTAATCACCCAAAGTTCACCCAATTAATGAAATGAGCGTAAACAAGCCAAACGAGACAAACCGTTCACATTGCGCTTTAATTGTTTTTACTCGAAGTGTCATTCGCTAGAGATATAAGAACCATGGAAAGACAGAATCATCAGTTCATCATGGACAACCAGACTGATCACGTTCCTAATAGTGAAGGACCCGGTACCCAACCCGGGGGGATAGCTAGGAAGAACACTGCAACCGAGCAATCCGGTGAAGGACCCGTTTTAAACGGGGGGATAACCGGATCGGTTGGATCAAGAGGTGTCAAGAGAAAACTGAATGTTCAGACATATGAAGTCAAATACCAGGCCATAATAGACGTAGAAAAGGGGATGAAAAGGAAAGACGTAGGACTGAAATACGGTGTTCCAGCCAACACTATTTCAACATGGTGGAAAAAAAAGGAAGAAATCAAGCAGAAATTTCTCGAGGCTGACATTGGACCGCAGCGTAAACGAGATAAAAAGGCTAAATTTCCAGAGTTGGAAAATGCCTTGATGCAATGGTTTGCCAATGCTCGTGCCCAGAATGTTCCCATTTCTGGCGAAGTTGTTAAAGCAAAGGCAAAGCAATTTGCTGAGCAACTTCATTTGCCTGACTTTGAATGTTCGTCTGGATGGTTGGACAACTTTAAAGACAGGCACGAGCTGACATTTAAGAAAGTCTGTGGCGAGGCAAATTCTGTAGACGCCTCAAGCACAGCCATATCAGACTGGCACTCTAAGCTGCAGACTTTACTTAATGAATTCAGACCAGATGACATTTTCAACGCCGATGAAACTGGCTTGTTTTACCGAATGATGCCAGACAAAACGTTAGAGTTCAAAGACGTAAAATGTCATGGGGGCAAAATGAGCAAAGAAAGGGTAACTGCCATGCTCTGTGCAAACATGTCAGGAACCGAAAAGCTCCCCATACTGGTCATTGGGAAATCAAAAAACCCAAGATGTTTTAAGAATCTTAAAACACTGCCTGTCGAGTATGAGGCAAACAAATCAGCTTGGGTAACGTCAGAAATCTTCAGTACATGGGTCAAGAAATTTGACAGGCGAGTGACAGCACAGGGCAGAAAGGTGTTGCTGATAGTGGACAATTGTCCAGCACACCCAGCTGTAACTGGCCTTAAATCTATCAGACTAGTGTTTTTGCCACCAAACACGACGTCGCTCACCCAGCCTCTGGACCAAGGCGTTATACGCAATCTTAAGTGCCATTACAGGAGCCTAGTTATACAGAGGCAACTGAGGGCTATAGAAACGTCACAAGACAGACACATCACCTTGATCGATGGTCTGTACATGCTGAGAAATGCCTGGCAAAGAGTTACTCCCCAAACTATCGCAAATTGCTTCAGGCATTCTGGGTTTACACTGCAGACAGTTGAGACAGAAACACCCACGGACGATCCAGAGGACGACATTCCTCTGGCTGTTTTGATAAGGATGGCACCTAACACAACCTTTCAAGACTACACGTCCGTAGACGACAATGTCACTGTGTGTGCCGAACTTTCGGACAGTGAAATTTTGTCGAACGTTCTGTCGCAGCGAGAACCTGCAGCATCTCAGCCAAATGACGAGGACGATGAGGAAACCCCTCAGCGTACCAGATCAATCCATGACGCTATGAATGGGATTGACGCAGTCCGAGACTTTCTATATCAGCATGATATAGGCTCTGATACTGATTCACTCCTTGCCCAAGTGAGTGATATCAGTGCTGTGTTGGGCCGCTACTTCTTGCGAAGAGCGGATACCAAACAGACGACAATGGACGATTTCTTTGTGACGAGAGACGGACATTGATATGCTTGTAGAAATGTGACGAAATGTACAAACAATTGTGTAAATGTTTTAAATGTTTTGTTAACCGTTAAAATGTATTAACAATGTATTTAAATGTGTTTGAATGTTTTGAATGTATGTAGATCTATCATGATTATGTATGTGTATTTATTTGTTTTGTATGTCTGTATTCATGTATGTATCATGTTGATTATGTATGTGTTTTCAATTCGGCTCATGTAATATTAAACCGGTAGTTTTACTGTTGTTGCTTGGATACCATGTATGTCTATAACTGTATATGCAATGTAATTATGAAGTAGAGATGTAAGTTGTGTTATATGTTTGTTTAATGTGATAGATATAGATCTAATAATATAATAAAGTATAAAAGATTATATATGAATTCGTTTTCTGTCCATTTACCTATTCTGTAAGAAAATATCGTTCAATGATAAAATACCCTAAACACGAACGTCCATATACGTGTATATGCAAACTACACTATTTAGTGTGTCTTGAAATTTCGGAAAATCATGAGTCGAGGTCTCGATGAGTCGAGTTTTTTTTTCGTGGTCCCTTGAAACTCGACACATCGAAGTTCTACTGTAATACATAAATTCATACAGTAATGAATGTGCAAAAATCAAATATAGTTCCTATATCCTAGCAGATGGTAGCTTAAAGCAGGCTTAATGTAAAACAAAATGTGCTTTAAAGGGCATTTTGCTGTACTTTCAACCTGCTTTAAGTTGTCACCTGTCTTGAAAAAAAATAGAAACAGACTATGGAGTAATGGGTTCAAACATGTATTGATCAGGGGCCGTTTAATAAATCTTCATACGACAAATGTCGTCGTAATTTGTCGTAGTAAGTCGGATTATAAAAATCTCAATTATTATTTATATCTCCATCTAATCCTGTCTTGTGAAATCTCTTTGGAATCGTCTTTTCAAGACAATTCCAAAGAGATATCACAAGACAGGATTAGATAGAGAAATCAGAAATTAAATGTATTCTAAAGTTTTGATTTACGACCGTTTTGTCGTACAAAGTTTTATGAAACGGGCCCCTGTTGTTTCTTATTTTGGCAATGAAAGGCAGTGAAAATGTCTAACTTGCTATCACTTAATACTGGACTATGTGACCTACCTTGTGCATCTATTGGACCAGAATCTCTGAGCAGTCTGTATGTCACACTTGTCCTTGAAGCGTGTCTTCCATAGGTCCAGATATTTCTGCTGTACCGCCAACTCCACCTTGTGACGATGTTGCTCCATACACAGTCTGTAAAACAAACAAACGTCAGTGAGAATTCACTCTGTATGACTTACTTGTATGAGTAGCCAAACATACATATAAAAGCAATATAAAGTGAAGCAGTAAGCTCCAGTTGGAGCTTTCTGCTTTACTTCTTTCATGATTTAAATAAACATCTGTTTTGATAATGCTGTCTTGAATACTGAAAATAAGCTAAAAGCAGGCAGAAAGTAAAGCAGAATGCGCCTACAGGCACATTCTGCTTTACTTTCAGCCTGCGTTAAGTGGTCATTTTTCTTCAAAACTAGAAACAGGCTATGGAGTAAAGGGTTAATGTAGATAGTTTGTTACCTAAGTTGTATCTGATAGCTGGTATACCAGCGCCACCTGTTGATCACATGTCTCTGTAGTACAGCGTGGATACACTCTACAGCTGCCGCACGACGCCTCTTCATCAGGGTCACAAACAGACACCAGTGTTGGAAGGCTTTAGACAGAACCTTGTGGCGTATAAACAAGTCAACAGCCTGTCTCCTCTCTATCAGGTGCTGGTAACGCATGTGCCATAAGCTGAAGGCGTGTCTGAAAGTGGGGAAACATGGAAAAATTAACATATTTTAAACTGATAGTCATACAATTTGACAATACAGTCATGTACATGTGGAGAAATTTTACAATTACATGTGCTAATCTTTTACCCAATCACATGTTTCTAGTTTTGAAGACAGGTAACAACTTAAAGCAGGCTGATGTACCTAATAGAACATTCTGCTATACTTACAGCCTGCTTTAAGCTGCTTGGATATATAAAATATTAATTATGGTGAATATTCCTGTCTGTACAAAGTGACCTATTCAGAGGGGGAATAATCAAAGACGTTAACAGGTGCATTTATTGAATAATTAATTGAAATTTAAATGCTATTGGTCTCTATCTTTTGGAAATTTGCAAAAGTCATCATTTTGTGTCACTCTTTTTCTATGGTATGTACCCTATGTTGGTTACTTTGTAATACAAGCTCTTGGTTCCAGTAATGTGTTGCTCAAATATGACAGCAAACAACTGTGATATTAATGTTGTTAGCTGTTATCATGTGTTGCTCACTTTGTAATGTTGTGATCTGACATTCTGATGGCTCGTCTGGTCAACAGGGCGTCTAGCCAGGTGGTAAAGTTGTAGCGGACAGTTGTGTGAGACCAGTGGGCCACAGCCACTCTCTGGTCATCCTCTCGCTCCGTCTTACAGATCTGTCGGCCCACACACCACGCTCTCAGTGACAGCTTCAGCTGGGTTAACCTGCACAGCACAGAAAACAAGTACAATAAAACCTCTCTATTATGACCACCTCTGTATTATAACTGCCTCTCTATTATGACCAGCTCCTTTTTATGACCATCTCTTTATTACCGCCACTATCTTGTGTAAAATAGTACGAGCTTATGACAGGTGACTGCTTAAAGCAAGGTGACAGTTAAACAGAAAGCTTCTAGCTTAACTCTTTCCTCCCTGAAACTTTAAATGGACAATTCCAGTTTCCATTTTAGTCTAGTCCATTTCTGACTTTTAAGGATTGTTTTTGTCAATGTTTGGCATTATTACAAACAGTGAAGACCCTGATCAGAGGGCTCCTTTCGGAGCCCTCTGATCTGGGTCTTCACTGTTTGCATAAGACAAGTGTACTATTCACATGTACACTGTTTGAAAAGGACGTCTATATGCGGGACTAGGGTTCAAAGGGTTAAAGCTGTCACCTGTCTTTTATAAATCAATTAGCCTTCCTTTTAGTGGCTGTAATAGAGAGGTTTTACTATAATTATATCAATGTTAGTTCGAACAATCAACATATCCATATTTCTAAGTTAAAACATGGCTTAGCCAAGTTTTAACCTTGAAATATAGGTATGTTCGACTTAAGCGAGATCGACTTATTGAAATTCAACTTATGAAATACTTGTAAGATCGATATAAGCAAGTTCTAAGTATCAAGTTTTGACTGTATAACAAATAATGCAGACCCTGATCATAGAGTTTGCAGAGGATGTATATGTTACAGGGATAACGTGTAATCAGGGTCTACGAGAAAACCCTAAATTTCCCAGGGAAAATGTGTAATTTTGAAGCTTTTCCTTGATTTTTTATAAATATTTAGCAGTTACTTTTGGTTAAAGAAATGAAAAATACCTTGTTTAGTTCATTAAGTTCAAAGGCAAGTACCACACTATGAAATATCCCTGTAACATATATATTCTGTCTCCAGCATTAGAAAGGTTAAAGCAAAATGCTTTAACATAACAAGAGCCGCATGCGGCTCTAAATCGTTCACCTGAGGAACTATTGTGTTATACTCGATGCATAATGAAGTTTGTCATTGCATGTATGTGGACTGTTGCATTAAACTGAAACAACTCGGAATTAAGTTTTCCTGTAGAAGTCTATGTAAAACTGATAAGCCCTGGGGCGGATCCATTTTTGACCCTGGGGTCATGATTTGAAAATCTTGGTAGAGGACCATAAGGCCAAGCTAGATGCCAAATATAAAAGGTCTGGGCCTTACGGTTTCAGAGAAGAAGAGTTTTAAAAGTTTATTCCTATATAAGTCTATGTAAAACTGATAAGCCCCGGGGCAGGGCCATTTTTGACCCTGGGGTCATGATTTGAACAATCTTGGTAGAGAACCATAAGGCAAAGCTAGATGCCAAATATAGAAGGTCTGGGCCCTAAGGTTTCAGAGAAGAAGTTTTTTAAATGTTTTCCTATACAAGTCTATGTAAAACTGATAAGCCCCGGGCGGGGCCATTTTTGACCCTGGGGTCATGATTAGAACACTCTTAGTAGAGGTCCATAAGGCAAAGCTACATGCCAAATATAAAAGGTCTAGGGCATACAGTTTTAGAGAAGAAGAGTTTTAAAGGTTTTTCTATGAAAAACTGATAAGCCCCGGGGCAGGGCCATTTTTGACCCGAGGGTCATTATTTGAACAATCTTGCTAAAGGTTCACAACATGATGCTACATGTGAAATTTGGTTATCCTAGGGCTTATAGTTATTGACAAGAAGATGTTTAAAGTTTTGACTTTAGTTGTCAATGTTACGTAAATTCGGAAAATGACCATGCCCTCTGGCGGCCATGTTTTTTTACTGATCAAAATTTTTTGAACAATTTTGAAAGTATATTAATTGAGAAACATTTTGGTGTAAACCAAATTGAAATCGGACCAGTAGTTTTTGAGAAGAAGATTTTTTTAGATATCGTGCATGGTTGCCATGGCAACAAGACCGATTGCCCCACCCACTTTTTTTTAACAACTTTTGAAGCTCACAACTACAGTATGTATCTGACCAAGTTTGGTTAAAATTGGGCCATTGGTTTTAAGAGAAGAAGTTATTTGAAACAAATTGTGAACAGACGACACCAAATAAATACGAAAGAAGACTCAAGCAGGAAACGCAACACAAACAATACACCCATCTCTAAAGCAGAACACACACACAGCCATACCATAACAACACCGACGTACGACGACCGGTCACAATAGCTCACCTTGAGCACTTTGTGCTCAGGTGAGCTAAAGAGACAGCAAAGAATTACAAGAGTTCACTTTCATTGTTGTTTTTCTTAGCTGACAGTTAGTACCTGTGGAAGTCCTTGGCTTTCTTGTATTTCTCGTACTCCAACTTTACAAACACAAACACCTTTCTCTGTAGGTTGCCTTCAAACATTTGCCTGAAATAAGAAATACGAAAATGAATACCACAGTCTAACTTTCGCCCATTGTCACTGCAAGACAAAACATGATCATGCTTTTAAAACTGCTTTCATACCAATTTACAGTTATTATTGCAAATTTCTCATAGGTTTTCATTTATGACTTCTGATAGCTAACATATTGAAATAAATTATTATCAGTCAGTCAAAACTGTGTTAAACGACCAATGAAAAAAGATGCAAGGTGATCTTTAAAAGAGAGGTGACACAGCTTAATGCAGGACATCAGTAATATTTAAAGAGAGATGACAGCTTAATGCAGGACATCAGTAATATTTATGGAGAGGTGACAGCTTAATGCAGAACATCAGTAATATTTAAAGAGAGGTGACACAGCTTAATGCAGGACATCAGTAATATTTAAAGAGAGGTGACAGCTTAATGCAGAACATCAGTAATATTTAAAGAGAGGTGACACAGCTTAATGCAGGACATCAGTAATATTTAAAGAGAGATGACAGCTTAATGCAGGACATCAGTAATATTTATGGAGAGGTGACAGCTTAATGCAGAACATCAGTAATATTTAAAGAGAGATGACAGCTTAATGCAGGACATCAGTAATATTTAAAGAGAGATGACAGCTTAATGCAGGACATCAGTAATATTTAAAGAGAGGGGACAGCATAATGCAGGACATCAGTAATATTTAAAGAGAGGGGAAAGCTTAATGCAGGACATCAGTAATATTTAAAGAGAGGGGACAGCTTGATGCAGGACATCAGTAATATTTAAAGAGAGATGACAGCTTAATGCAGGACATCAGTAATATTTAAAGAGAGGTGACAGCTTAATGCAGGGCATCAGTAATATTTAAAGAGAGGTGACAGCTTAATGCAGGACATCAGTAATATTTAAAGAGATGTGACAGCTTAATGCAGGACATCAGTAATATTTAAAGAGAGGTGACAGCTTAATGCAGGACATCAGTAATATTTAAAGAGAGATGACAGCTTAATGCAGGACATCAGTAATATTTAAAGAGAGGTGACAGCTTAATGCAGGACATCAGTAATATTTAAAGAGAGGTGACAGCTTAATGCAGGACATCAGTAATATTTAAAGAGAGGTGACAGATTAATGCAGGACATCAGTAATATTTAAAGAGAGGTGACAGCTTAATGCAGGACATCAGTAATATTTAAAGAGAGGTGACAGCTTAATGCAGGACATCAGTAATGTTTAAAGAGAGGTGACAGCTTAATGCAGGACATCAGTAATATTTAAAGAGAGGGGACAGCTTAATGCAGGACATCAGTAATATTTAAAGAGAGGTGACAGCTTAATGCAGGACATCAGTAATATTTAAAGAGAGGTGACAGCTTAATGCAGGACATCAGTAATATTTAAAGAGAGATGACAGCTTAATGCAGGACATCAGTAATATTTAAAGAGAGGGGACAGCTTATTGCAGGACATCAGTAATATTTAAAGAGAGGTGACAGCTTAATGCAGGACATCAGTAATATTTAAAGAGAGGTGACAGCTTAATGCAGGACATCAGTAATATTTAAAGAGAGGTGACAGCTTAATGCAGAACATCAGTAATATTTAAAGAGAGGGGACAGCTTAATGCAGGACATCAGTAATATTAAAAGAGAGGTGACAGCTTAATTCAGGACATCAGTAATATTTAAAGAGAGGTGACAGCTTAATGCAGGACATCAGTAATATTTAAAGAGAGGGGTCAGCTTAATGCAGGACATCAGTAATATTTAAAGAGAGGTGACAGCTTAATGCAGGACATCAGTAATATTTAAAGAGAGGTGACAGCTTAAGGCAGGACATCAGTAATATTTAAAGAGAGGTGACAGCTTAATGCAGGACATCAGTAATATTTATAGAGAGGTGACAGCTTAATGCAGGACATCAGTAATGTTTAAAGAGAGATGACAGCTTAATGCAGGACATCAGTAATATTTAAAGAGAGGTGACAGCTTAATGCAGAACATCAGTAATATTTAAAGAGAGGTGACAGCTTAATGCAGGACATCAGTAATATTTAAAGAGAGGTGACAGCTTAATGCAGGACATCAGTAATATTTATAGAGAGGTGACAGCTTAATGCAGGACATCAGTAATGTTTAAAGAGAGATGACAGCTTAATGCAGGACATCAGTAATATTTAAAGAGAGATGACAGCTTAATGCAGGACATCAGTAATATTTAAAGAGAGGGGACAGCTTAATGCAGGACATCAGTAATATTTAAAGAGAGATGACAGCTTAATGCAGAACATCAGTAATATTTAAAGAGAGGTGACAGCTTAATGCAGGACATCAGTAATATTTAAAGAGAGGTGACAGCTTAATGCAGGACATCAGTAATATTTAAAGAGAGGTGACAGCTTAATGCAGAACATCAGTAATATTTAAAGAGAGGTGACAGCTTAATGCAGGACATCAGTAATATTTCAAAGAGAGGTGACAGCTTAACCCTTTACCCCATAGCCTGTTTCTAGTATTGAAAATATGGGACCACTTAAAACAGGTTGAAATTAAAGCAGAATGCGCCTTAAGGCACATTCTGCTTTATTTTCAACCTGTTCTAAGCTATCACCTGATAGAATAAAGACAATATTTCATATGATACATATTCATGACTGTATAAATTGGATCTATTTTTTACAGCGGAGGAATAAACCAAATGCGCTAAAAAGCGCTTCTATGGGGGAAAGGGTTAATGCAGGACATCAGTGATATTTAAAGATTATTTATTTTACATCAATTGCAACAAATTTTTACAGCTGAGAGAAATCACTCTTGATTGCTCGAATGGTGATGTATGCGGTCATTGTTACAGGAGAAATACCGTCCAGGGGCCCGTTTCATAAAACTTCTTACGACAAATGTTGTCGTAAGTCAGATTATAAAAGTATCAATTTCTTTTTATTTCTCCATCGAATCCTGTCTTGTGATATCTTTTTGGAATCGTCTTGAAAAGACGATTCCAAAAAGATGTCACAAGACAGGATTAGATAGAGAAATCACAGATTAAATGTATTTTAAAGTTTTGACTTACGACAACATTTGTCGTAAGATGTTTTATGAAACGGGCCCCAGATAGGCAACCAATGTACCCTCTCACATACTGCCACAACCGGGATATAACACGGGATCGCATTGGTGAGAATCTTGGGCGCTATCTGGACAGATTGAGTAATGCAGAGAGTTCCTATAGAAGTCTTCTACATTACTTTTGCACTGCATTATGCTGCCATTTATTATACAATTTATGCTACAAATTAATTATTTTTTGAAGGTCTACACTGTTTGCTCAGGCCTGTCTGTGTCAATACTTTACATCATGACTATACTTACATAGCCTGTTCCTGTCTGTGCTTCTTTTCCTTGGAGAGCAGAGTAAAACATCTCCAAGCAGACCATCCCTGGGACAGCAGCACCAACCTGATCAATAAACAACAGTATAACATGTTTTAACCCTTTACTTCATAGCCTGTTTCTAGTATTGAAGATAAGTGACAACTGATGGTGACTAAAAGCAGGTTGAAAGTAAAGCAGAATGCTACTTAAGGAGCACTCTGCTTTACTTTCAGCCCACTTTAATTAAGCTACCATCTGCTAGGATAGGATATTGGAACTATTTCTTATGGTACATATTCATAAATGTATAAAGTGGAACTATATAAATCTCCAGTAGAGGAATAAATTAAAGATGTAAAAACGCATATTTCGGAAGAAATACAGATAGGTTAAGCTGCTATCTGCTATTTAAGATAATAGGAATTATTTCTTATGGCACATTATTCATGACTTTATAAATTGGAACTATTTTCTTCAGTTGAGGGATAAATTAATGACATAAAAAGGCATATTATGGAGTAGTGGGTTCAAAGTTTAAGGCGTATCATTAGACTTACCTGAGGTGTTTGTCCGCCTTGTTCTCCTTCAGTCTGGTCTGGAACTTCTCACACCACTCCAGCAGTATGGTCTGCTTCAGTCTCAGGTTGGTCTGATTGCGTAACATACGGATTCTATAAACAAACAAGCAGACACATGCCATTTTAGCGTACAATTATTTGAACATTTTGATTATGTAAACAAACATGGAGTCTAACAATGTCTGTATTATTAATAACTTATTATTATAACATGCATATTGTGTAAGAACTTATTATTATAACATGCAGATTGTGTAATAACTTATTATTATAACATGCAGATTGTGTAATAACTTATTATTATAACATGCATATTGTGTAAGAACTTATTATTATAACATGCAGATTGTGTAAGAACTTATTATTATAACATGCAGATTGTGCAAGAACAAACAAGTGCATGAGCTCATCAGTTGTACAGTAAAGTCTCGCTATTACGACCACTAAAACGAACGCTAATTGAGTGTATAATAGACAGGTGACAGCTTAAAGCAATGTGACAGTGAAACAGAAAGCTCCTAAAGGAGCTTTCTGTTTCACTGTCACCTTGCTTTAAGCGGTCACCTACCGTAAACACCCTAATAATTAACATAATTTAGTGGTCGTAATAGCGAGGTTTTACTGTACTTTATTCCTAGAATATGCATCAAGGCACGTCTTGCTTTACTTTTTGCCAGCTTTAAGAGATGACTGGCGTCTTCAAAACTTGAAACAGACTATGCCTCATTGACAGGGCATGGTACATGTAAAGGCATGAAAAAATATCTCTATCAGAAATAAGTAAATGTGCTCAAAAGCTATTCTATGGTGGAAAGGTCCCAGCCTCAAAATATTTGTGGACAGGCTGGCTGTTTGAGTTATTTAAACCATCTGTACTTTTTTTTACTTTTAACTGTAAATTGTTTTTATTTTTTTATCTTTTACTTGCACATAGCAAATGTTTTTAACACAGCGCCTGCTTGTAATGATCATTTATTAGAAAAGAAAATACTGAGCATAATATGAATCATTGATATCTGAGTAAAATGAAATAAATACTAAAAGACTACATAACAAAGGTATAATGAAGTATGACAGTAAAAATGTCCTCTTTTGAAAAACCAGGTTTCTGACTAAGAAAATGTTTCTAGTTTCCTCAATAACCATTTACTCCATAAATACGCCTTTTTACATCTGTAATTAAAGTTCCTTTACTGAAGAAAATAGTTCAGCTTTATATACAGTCATGGATATGTATTGTCAGAAATATTTTCTATATCCTATCAGATGGTAGCTTAAAACAGATTGAAAGTAAAGCAGAATGTGCCTTAAGACGCAGTCTGCTTTACTTTCAACCAGTTTTAAGTGGTAACCTGCGTCTTCAAAACTAGAAACAGGCTATGGAGTAAAGGGTTAAGAAAACGTTTCTAACTAATCTACTAACATTTAGACTCTGTGTGTGTACAAAGTACTATTCTCCAGAAACAAGCGAAATTGTGAAGCCTGACATATTGTTTGCAACATTTAGGGTTAAAAACACTCTTCCCTTAACCCAATCACTGTTACACTCATAGTTACAATACCATCCAACATCCTTAGTGCAACAAATAAACCCCACAAAGCATAATAGACAAATCTCTGTACAGTGCTTTCAAAACAAACACTAAAACAACCTAGAAAGACAGGTTACAGTGGAGAATCTGTTATTCTTTCCCGTTTAAACGCAAACGTACGCAAACGCAAAACACTAAAACGTATAAAACAACAACTTTTGGACAATTCTGATATTTAATGTTTATATTGGTGGCAAACAGTTTGGAGCCAGATCAGACGCCGGGTTACCCGGCGTCTGATCTGGCTCCAAACTGTTTGTAAAAGAAAAAATAGTTTTAGCGTAAACCCGTTTATCGGGAAAGAATAACAGATTCTCTACTGTACTACTTATATTAATGCAGGACTACAATAACACAGAAAGCTCCATCTTAAAAGCTTTCTGTGTTAACCTTTGTACTAAATTTAGGTTTATTATAAAGCAGCATTCTTTGTTTTGTCTCACTCAATACCGGCTTTTAACCATTTACTGGTACTCCGTTCATAGCCCCTCTCTAGTTTTGTAGGCAGGTGGCCACTTTAAGCATGTTCAATTGTTGAAAGTAAAGCATAATGCACCTTAAGGCACATTCTGCTATACTTTCAGCCTGCTTTAAGCTATCATTTTCTAGGATATAGAAAACATTTCTTAGTGGTAGAATAAAATTAATGAGAGGCATAAAAATGCATAACACATTTTATCTACGGAGTAGTGTGTTAAAGTAGTACCATTTACTGATTGTTTTTCTGCAAAAAGGCAGGAATCAATTTACTGCAAAAAGTCTAAAAGACTTAACAATGTATTGTCTGGTTCTACCAAAAAATAATACAGGGACACAGTGATGTAATATTTGCCCCAAGATATATACACTGATCATCAAATGAAACAAGCGCATATACTCCTGAATTTAATGTAATGGTTTAATGTATGTCTTGATTATATGATATTTGAAACTCTTTTCTTTTTCATTATACATTCTTGAAAGTGAGATTCAGTGTCACTCATACCAATTTATTGTCTGCCAATCTGTTATAAACAATTATGTACATACAGTAATACCTCTCAATTACAACCACTAAAACGAAGACTAATTGATTAAATAAAAGGCAGGTGACAGCTTAAAGCAAGGCGACAGTAAAACGGAAAGCTCCTGGCACCTTGCTTTAAGCAGTCATCTGTTCTAAACACCTAATAATTCACACAATTGAGTGGTCGTTTATATAGAGAGGATTTCCTGTACATGAGCTGTTTTCAGGCCTGACTTTGTGTAAATAATCACTCCCCTTTCACCCACACACAAACAGATACCACATTCACAGCCCCTGACAATCATGTTACCTCTGAATTGGTGTAATTGGGAGGTCATCCAACCTTATATAGAAATAACAAAACAGTTCAAATACTCTTACAAATGCAACTTGAGAGTTATAAGAGAACATTTCTCACATTTAAGTTTTGGGTAGTTTGACTTAACTTTGAGTCCGTTTTGACTTAACTTTGAGTCCATATAACAAAGTTCTCTTAGTCCATATAACTCTGAAAATCCCTGATTGTGACCTTATAGCACTGAAATTTACTGAATAACTCTGAAAGTCCTTATAACTCAGGGAGTTTTATAATTGAGTGCTTATAACTCTGAAAGTCCTTATGATTCTAAGAGTCCTTATAACTGTGAACGTCTTTATATCTCGAGTCCTTATAATTCTAAAAGTCTCTGAAATTAAAATTCTTTAAAATCTTAACTCTGTGAAAACAAAATAAATTTCTTGGTTCAATTTAACATGTTTATCTTCTTGATAGTCAAACATTCAGTGAAAAGGCACACATCTCTATGGACAGGTGGCTGCTTAACTCTTTCCTCCCTGAAACTTTAAATGGACAATTCCAGTTTCCATTTTAGTCTAATCCATTTCTGACTTTTAAGGGTTGTTTTTGTCCATGTTTGGCATTGTGACAAACAGTAAAGACCCTGATCAGAGGGCTCCTTTCGGAGCCCTCTGATCTGGGTCTTCACTGTTTGCATATGACATGTGTACTATTCACACGTACATTGTTTGAAAAGCACGCCTATATGCGGGACTAGGGTTCAAAGAGTTAAAATGCAAGACAACAGTTACAGTTTTAGCGATTCAAAGTGGAATCTGAGAGAGTCATGTACCAAAGCCAGTTTAAAATGGCTGATAAACCTCCAAAAAATTCTTAACTCAATCAAGAGGTGTTGAGTTTAAAGACATTATACTACAAGATTTAAGAAACATTTTTTTTTTATAGTCAGGTGTTTACAAACATTCTTTTAATATTAGCTAGAAGCTATATACTATTCAGGGGCTATATATATACACATTAAAAGTCACAAAGGGAGACTGGAGTCATAAGTAGTGGATATATCACACAAGGGTTTCGGGCAATTAGTCAAATTGCAAAATTTAATGGTGAAGATAAACAGACACATGTTTATAATAATTATACCTTAACGTTGTCATTTACCCTTTACTTCATAGAAGTTTTTTAGCAAATTTAATCTATTCCTCCACTGAAGAAAATACTTCCAATTTATACAGTCATGATTGTGTATCCTAAGAAATGTTTCAGCAGATGGTAGCTTAAAGCAGCCTGAAAGTAAAGCAGAATGTGCATTCTGCTTTACTTTCAACTTGCTTTAAGTGGTCAATATATTCAGTACTAAAAACAGGCTATTGAGTAAAAATAAATACTGTATATAAATTGGAATTATTTCTTCAGTTGATGAATAAATTGAGGGTGTAAAAAGCACATTTATGGGGTAATGGGTTAAATTCTCCAACAAAACTCTCAAAGAGAAGGATTAGAATATGAGACATCAACTCCAGCTAGTGTTCCAAATGAAAAATAATAATATCACATCTATATAAATCATCTCAGGAAAAATGAGACAGAAGAATGTCTTTTTCATATTAAAAACAAGGGTTCTATTTTATATCTCTCTTACACTAATTGGTAAAACCTTCTTAGAAATAACAACATCTGAAAATTACTTGTCCATCCCTACAGCAGATGAATTATCAAAAAGTTTGTATACAAATCAGATAAAAAATAAATCCATGTATCTCATCTGGATCTATACTGTTTGCATCATTCACCAATTTACTAGCATTAAAAGGGTTGCAGCACGAATTCTTGAAAATAAATTCTAAATAAAGTAAATAAATAAAAGTGTCAATAATTGTTCTTGAAAATAAAATTATGTCAATGATTTTTTCTTGAAAATAAAATTGTCAATAATTTGATCTTGGAACTAAAATTTAGTCAATGATTTGTACTTGAAAATAAAATTCTGTCAATGATATGTTCTTGGAAATAAAATTCTGTCAATAATTGTTCTTGAAAATAAAATTCTGTCAATGAATTGTTCTTGGAAATAAAATTTGGTCAATGATTTGTTCTTGAAAATAAAATTCTGTCAATAATTTCTTCTTGAAAATAAATTCTGTCAATGACATGATAAGAACTGTCAGAAATGACCATGAAAATCTCATACAGTCAATCTTGTATTAACCCTTTACACCATAGAAGGACCTTTTAGCACATTTAATTTAAGTCTCCACTGAAAAAATAGTTCTAATTTATACAATCATAATATGTATTTTAAGAATTTCTTTTTTTTGTATTCCTAGCAGATGGTAGCTTAAAGCAGGCTGAAAGTATAGCAGAATGCGTCATCACATCTGACAAGCAATGGTGGTGGAGCTTATACAAAATTGACTGTATATCTTCGGAAAAAAAAACCAAACAACATTTTAAACATTCGTTACACTGCAAACCTTGATGCTTTAATTTTCCTTCACAAACACGTCTAGAAACAAGACTCTCTTTTAAAATGTTACTATTAACCTAACACGGTCAAAGAAAAAAATACCAAAATACCAAACAATAGATACTTTGTGTTACTTCTGAAAAAACAAACAAAAAGTACAACACATTGAAAATATGGTGCATGTATCATAGACAACCAAACAGAAAGACAAGACGCAGCATTCAATAAACCCATATGCCCCTCAAGACATCCTTTGTAATAGATTCTGACTCTGTCTCAAGTCCAAATTATATCAAGGTCAAGGTAAATTTGAGGTTTGGTGATATGGGTTTAATTTTGTATATAGTTTAACTTTGGCATATGATATAAAAAATTCTCTCTATTACAACCACATAAATGAAAGATAATTGATTGTATAAAAGACCGGTTACACCTTAAAGAAGGATGACAGTAAAACTAAAGGAGCTTTCTGTTTTACTGTCACCTTGGTTTAAGCATTCACCTGTCATAACACCTAATAATTAACACAAATTTGTTGTCATAATAGAGAGGTTTTACTATATGTTTGCTAGGTATTGAGCAATGTATGCACATGTTTTTATAGAACATCTTATTTTGATCTACCATAATAAAAGTTATCAGCTTATATCAAACTAGAATGTGTTTTTGAGAAAAACGTATGTCTTTCCCCACATACCCCTATCCCGTTTTTTTTAATGTGAGAAAGATTGGAGCAAATCCTTCAAGTAGTGTAGGATTTAGCTGCACACAATTTAGGGTTAGGGATATTTGTTCGCACTACATGTGACCACTATACTACTTGTCATAAACAAGAAATATCTTTAAAAAAGATATTCCGTCGCAGGTTAAATTTTTTTGTGGGGTACAGTATTCACTTAACCAGAGACAAGTGTATACACTGATTCTGACTTAACATCGTAAACATGCTAAATTTAGAGCTTATCCACGCTAAATTTAGAAATGATGACATAGTAACACAGCAATAATTTAGACTGCATCTCATTGTTTTGCCAGGTTTAAACTCGCAAGATGGGTGTGAAAAAATAACAGAACGCCAGTCTAGACCATTGGCCGATAAGAGTAGTGCATTTCAAGCACGTGGTCATTGATCAGGATTTCTGATCATTCCTGATTGGTTAAATTGTTTCATAGAGTTGCGGTCAAAACACAAAACAGACCCGTCTGTGACGGGAAAAAATTCAGAGGGCCATAACTGTCGTCAAAAAGATCACAGCTCAAATTTCATCATACAACATGAACATCATCCCATATAAGTTGTTAATGTGTGAAAGTTTGGGGCAAATTCTTCCAGTAGTGTAGGAGGAGTTAGCTGCACACTTTTTCCCCCCTATATATTCTATGTAGGGAAAAAATTCAAAGGGCCATAACTTTTGCCAAAAAGGTTGCAGATCAAAGTTCCAAATCACATCAACATCTGTATCAGTTATTAATGTGTGAAAGTTTAGAGCAAATCCTTCCAGTAGTGTAGGAGGAGTTAGCTGCACACTTCCCCCCCCCCCCCCCCCCCCCCTTATAAATCTATGTAGGGAAAAGGTCATAGTTCAAATTCCAAACCACATGAACATCTTCCAATACAGTAGTGTAGGAGGAAATAGCTGCACAAAACTTCCTACAGACAGACAGACGGAAGGATGGATGGACAGACAGGAACCACAACATCAATATGTCTCCCCCCTATATAGGGGAGACATAATATACCCTACAGATAGTCCTTTCAAAAACATATTTCAATAGGCCTATTTAGTATTTACCACAACCGAAGTCACAGTCAGAAATAAAGTAAAGTAAAAATCCAAATGCCTTTAGATCCTTAGCCAGTTACCGAAAAGTTTCAGTAGAACCCCTTTCCAAGGCCAGTTTGTTGAAAGTTTAAGTAAAACCCCTTTTCCCAGGCCATTCAGAGTTACCGAAAGTTTCAGTCACATTTGAAGAAGTCAGGAAAGCTTTGACGTCACAAACATACACATAACGTTAAATTAAATCCCAAACATTTCAGACGTGTTAAGACAGCCAAGTGGGTGGGGCACACATTTAATTCCTAACTTACATTGGTATAGAGTATTCTCTCATGCTGATAGTAAAACAGTTTTCATTAATATTTAATAATTATACTATTAATATACTGAATTACAGTGCTCCCTCCCAACTACAATTCCCTCCCCAAAACGACCCTTGCCGCTGTTCCACAATTAGACAATTATGTCTAACCTTTTCACTGCTGCAATATCGCTTGCTAAAAATTGTTGTCTGCTGTTTATCTCAAAGTCACATATTTGATATTTTGACACAAAAAGACATAATGATGAGTGACAAACAGCTTGAATCCAGATCAGACGCCGCGTTTGCAAATTTTATATAAGTCAATTTCCCTCCCTATAACAACTCACTCTGAACAACACACATAATTTTTGTCTCCAATTGTATGTTGTTGAAGAGAGGGAGCACTGTACAGTAATTCTATAAACTGATCAAATCCAACATTTTCTCATTCATTTTAGCACCATATCCTATGGTGTTACTTACTCAACAGAATTGTCTCTGCAAGACAATTCTAATGATTAGTGACACCGTAGGGTTTAAACCATTATCCCATAGCCTGTTTCTAAGATTGAAGATAGGTGATCACTTAAAGCAGGTTGAAAGTAAAGCAGAATGTGTCTTAAGACACATTCTGCTTTACTTTCAACCTGCTTTAAGCTATCATCTGCTACGATATTGAAACTATTTCTTACAATACATATTCATAACTGTATACAGTTGCACCATTTTCTTCAGTTAAGGAATAAATTAGAAGGTGTAAAAAGTCATGTTTATGGGGTAATGGGTTAAAGGAGAAATAAGGATTTTAGTTTTTGAAATACTCCCCTTATCTGGTTCTGTATTTTTTTTCACACGGCTCCAGATATATAAAGGAGTACACCGTATTTCAAAAACTAAAATCTTTATGTCTGCACCAAACCCTATGGTGTCACTACTCATTAGAATCTTCTCTTCAAGTAGTGGCACTATAAGGTTAAGAGCAGACATGAGGGAGAAAATATTGGAAATCTTAAATTATCTCCCTCTTAGTTCAGAATTCTACTTTAGGGACAAGATAAGAAGATTAAGTGTAATGGTGAAGACATGCAAAACACCCAAAGATTAATTACCCCTTAGCAGCATATAGACACTATTTTCACCAAAAGTATTATGCCCATAAAACAGGTTAAGCCCATACATAAACATTATTAATTTTCGTAGTTTTTTCTACCACCGTTACAATCATAATATGATCAAATTCCACATATATCCCTCTAGCCATGAAGTGCAGTAATACTGATGTACAGCAGGCACTCAAAGAAATAAATCTGCTGTCTTATTATACTTATATACACAGAAAACTAGGATTGTTGTTTTTACAAACAGTGTAGACTCTGTTCAGAGGGCTCTAAGGAGCCCTCTGATCAGGGTCTACATTGTTTGCATAAGACAAGTGTACTCTTCAAATGTACACTGTAAATGATACATAGACATGTCACAAGGAGTTAATGGATTAATTATAAATATGTGACAAGGGAAAGATGCAGGTTTCTTTACTGAGAGACTGCTGTTCACAGGTTATACTGCAGTTAAAGTATTATAAATTAGATCTTGACTTACAGTTTCTTCAACAAACGTTTCCTATACATGAAGTTTATCATCAAAGCAATGTTGTTTAGGCAATGTTGTTTTACACACCAAAACTTGTATAGTGACTTAGTCCTTTATAATACAATCTTAATATTTACTATTATTCATATAAAAAGGCTTACTTATAGTCTTTACAACGAACAGCTGTTTTATAACTCAAAACCCCATAGCATCTTTCTAGCATTTAAAGATAGGTGACCACTTTAAAGCAGGTTGAAAGTAAAGCAGAATGTGCCTTACAGAGTGTGCCTTAAGGCACATTCTGCTTTACTTTCAGCCTGGTTTAGGCAGTATATCTGCTAAAATATAGAAAATATTTATGCTACACAATTGTATTCATGAGTGCACAAAATGAAACTGTTTTCTTCAGTGGAGGAATAAATCAAATGTGTTAAATGTGTATCTATGGAGTAATGGGTTAAAGCAGAAAGAAAATAGAGACAGAAAGCCCTTTCAATTTCGTCTGCTTTCAGCTAGTGTCATTGAAAATATCTTCTATGAGTATTATGTTAATACAAAGGGTATCTAAGGTGTTTCAGATAGCTACATGTAACACAAGGTTTACAACTACATGTAACATCAAATGGAAGCTCCAGATGAGAACCACATTTCAAATACAAAATATCCTCAAGTCTCAACCCAGCCCGATGTTGTTGTTTCTTATTATAATCATCTACAACCCGTACCCCTATAGCTTGTTTTCAGAATTGGAAACAGACGGTTGCTGAAAGCATGCTGAAAGTAAAGCAGAATGCTCCTTAAGGAGCATTCTGCTTTACTGTCAGCCTGCTTTAATAGCTACCATCTGCTAGGATATAGAATATATTTCTTATAGTTCATACCCATGACAGTATATTCAGGATTACTATGTTCAAGACCTCATATACTTTCCCTGATAAGTTGGAACTATTTTCTTCAGCGGAGGAATAAAATAAATTCTTATCTGAAGCCTTGGTACGTATCTACGATGGTAATGGTATATTAGGACAAACACATACCTCTGAGCTTCCTTGGTAAACTGACGCCATCTCATGAACGCCTGCTGTAGCCTCAAACGCCGGTTCTCAACGGCTCGACTCTTCCACTGATTGAAAATACCAATAACAAGTACATAATAAATGTATAAACCTGTGAACAGTGAACAATCCATATAGTCTGTACCCTTATAACATGTTTCTAGGTTTGCATACAGGTGCAGTCTTAACCAATTACCCCATAAATACGCCTTTTTACACCATAAATTTATATAACTTGTATCTAGGTTTGCAGACAGGTGCAGCCTTAACCAATTACCCCATAAATACGCCTTTTTACACCATAAATTTATATAACTTGTATCTAGGTTTGCAGACAGGTGCAGTCTTAACCAATTACCCCATAAATACGCCTTTTTACACCATAAATTTATATAACTTGTATCTAGGTTTGCAGACAGGTGCAGTCTTAAAGCAGTTGAAAGTAAATCAGAATGCTCCTTGAATCCTTTACTCCATAAATACACATTTTATTCATTCTGCCACTTAACCCATTACCCCATAAATACCCCTTTTTACGCCCTAGTTTATTCATCCATTGAGATAAATAGTTCTGCTTTATACATTTATTATTATATACCATCAGAAATATTTTCTATATCGTAACAGATGGTAGCTTAAAGCAGGCTGAAAGTAAAGCAGAATGCGCCTTAAGGCGCATTCTGCTTTACTTTCAACCTGCTTTAAGTGTTCACCTATATTCAAAACTAGAAACAGGCTATGGGGTATACCGGTTAAAGAAGTTCAAAGTAAATGATTTACTAAATCAGAATGCTCCTTAATCCTTTACTCCATAAATACACATTTCTACGCATTTTATTCACTCTGCCACTGAATAAAATAGTTCTATTTTATACAGTAATGAATATATACATGCTACATAAGACATGTATACAGTGCTCCCTCTCTACAACAGCCCTCTGAACAACCAATCCCTCCCTACAACAGCCCTCTGAACAACCAATCCCTCCCTACAACAGCCCTCTGAACAACCAATCCCTCCCTACAACGACCCTCTGAACAACCATTCCCTCTCTACAACAGCCCTCTGAACAACTATTCCCTCCCTACAACGACCCTCTGAACAACCATTCCCTCTCTACAACAGCCCTCTGAACAACCAATCCCTCCCTACAACGACCCACTGAACAACCATTCCCTCCCTACAACAGCCCTCTGAACAACCATTCCCTCCCTACAACGACCCTCTGAACAACCATTCCCTCCCTACAACGACCCTCTGAACAACCATTCCCTCCCTACAACAGCCCTCTGAACAACCATTCCCTCCCTACAACAGCCCTCTGAACAACCAATCCCTCCCTACAACAGCCCTCTGAACAACCAATCCCTCCCTACAACAGCCCTCTGAACAACCAATCCCTCCCTACAACAGCCCTCTGAACAACCATTCCCTCCCTACAACGACCCTCTGAACAACCATTCCCTCCCTACAACAGCCCTCTGAACAACCATTCCCTCCCTACAACGGCCCTCTGAACAACCATTCCCTCCCTACAACAGCCCTCTGAACAACCATTCCCTGTCTCCAACAGCCCTCTGAACAACCATTCCCTCCCTACAACGGTCCTCTGAACAACCATTCCCTCCCTACAACGACCCTCTGAACAACCATTCCCTCCCTACAACAGCCCTCTGAACAACCATTCCCTCCCTACAACAGCCCTCTGAACAACCATTCCCTCCCTACAACGACCCTCTGAACAACCATTCCCTCCCTACAACGGCCCTCTGAACAACCATTCCCTCCCTACAACGACCCTCTGAACAACCATTCCCTCTCTACAACAGCCCTCTGAACAACCATTCCCTCCCTACAACAGCCCTCTGAACAACCATTCCCTCTCTACAACAGCCCTCTGAACAACTATTCCCTCCCTACAACGGCCCTCTGAACAACCATTCCCTGTCTCCAACAGCCCTCTGAACAACCATTCCCTGTCTCCAACAGCCCTCTGAACAACCATTCCCTGTCTCCAACAGCCCTCTGAACAACCATTCCCTCTCTACAACAGCCCTCTGAACAACCATTCCCTGTCTCCAACAGCCCTCTGAACAACCATTCCCTCTCTACAACAGCCCTCTGAACAACCATTCCCTGTCTCCAACAGCCCTCTGAACAACCATTCCCTCTCTACAACAGCCCTCTGAACAACCATTCCCTGTCTCCAACAGTCCTCTGAACAACCATTCCCTCTCTACAACAGCCCTCTGAACAACCATTCCCTGTCTCCAACAGCCCTCTGAACAACCATTCCCTCTCTACAACAGCCCTCTGAACAACCATTCCCTGTCTCCAACAGCCCTCTGAACAACCATTCCCTCTCTACAACAGCCCTCTGAACAACCATTCCCTGTCTCCAACAGCCCTCTGAACAACCATTCCCTCCCTACAACATCCCTCTGAACAACCATTCCCTCCCTACAACGGTCCTCTGAACAACCATTCCCTCCCTACAACGACCCTCTGAACAACCATTCCCTCCCTACAACGGCCCTCTGAACAACCATTCCCTCCCTACAACAGCCCTCTGAACAACCATTCCCTCCCTACAACGGCCCTCTGAACAACCATTCCCTCCCTACAACAGCCCTCTGAACAACCATTCCCTCTCTACAACAGCCCTCTGAACAACCATTCCCTGTCTCCAACAGCCCTCTGAACAACCATTCCCTCTCTACAACAGCCCTCTGAACAACCATTCCCTGTCTCCAACAGCCCTCTGAACAACCATTCCCTCTCTACAACAGCCCTCTGAACAACCATTCCCCGTCTCCAACAGCCCTCTGAACAACCATTCCCTGTCTCCAACAGCCCTCTGAACAACCATTCCCTCTCTACAACAGCCCTCTGAACAACCATTCCCTGTCTCCAACAGCCCTCTGAACAACTATTCCCTCCCTACAACAGCCCTCTGAACAACCAATCCCTCCCTACAACGGCCCTCTGAACAACCATTCCCTCCCTACAACGGCCCTCTGAACAACCATTCCCTCTCTACATCAGCCCTCTGAACAACCATTCCCTGTCTCCAACAGCCCTCTGAACAACCATTCCCTCTCTACAACAGCCCTCTGAACAACTATTCCCTCCCTACAACGACCCTCTGAACAACCATTCCCTCCCTACAACAGCCCTCTGAACAACCATTCCCTCCCTACAACGACCCTCTGAACAACCATTCCCTCCCTACAACGACCCTCTGAACAACCATTCCCTCCCTACAACGACCCTCTGAACAACCATTCCCTGTCTCCAACGGTCCTCTGAACAACCATTCCCTCTCTTCAACAGCCCTCTGAACAACTATTCCCTCCCTACAACAGCCCTCTGAACAACCATTCCCTCTCTACAACAGCCCTCTGAACAACCATTCCCTCCCTACAACGGTCCTCTGAACAACCATTCCCTCCCTACAACAGCCCTCTGAACAACCATTCCCTCCCTACAACGACCCTCTGAACAACCATTCCCTCCCTACAACGGTCCTCTGAACAACCATTCCCTCCCTACAACAGCCCTCTGAACAACCATTCCCTCCCTACAACGACCCTCTGAACAACCATTCCCTCCCTACAACGGTCCTCTGAACAACCATTCCCTCCCTACAACAGCCCTCTGAACAACCATTCCCTCCCTACAACGACCCTCTGAACAACCATTCCCTCCCTACAACAGCCCTCTGAACAACCATTCCCTCCCTACAACGACCCTCTGAACAACCATTCCCTCCCTACAACGGCCCTCTGAACAACCATTCCCTCCCTACAACGACCCTCTGAACAACCATTCCCTCCCTACAACGACCCTCTGAACAACCATTCCCTCCCTACAACGGCCCTCTGAACAACCATTCCCTCCCTACAACAGCCCTCTGAACAACCATTCCCTCCCTACAACGACCCTCTGAACAACCATTCCCTCCCTACAACGGCCCTCTGAACAACCATTCCCTCCCTACAACAGCCCTCTGAACAACCATTCCCTCCCTACAACGACCCTCTGAACAACCATTCCCTCCCTTCAACGGTCCTCTGAACAACCATTCCCTCCCTACAACGACCCTCTGAACAACCATTCCCTCCCTACAACAACCCTCTGAACAACCATTCCCTCCCTACAACGACCCTCTGAACAACCATTCCCTCCTTACAACAACCCTCTGAACAACCATTCCCTCCCTACAACGACCCTCTGAACAACCATTCCCTCCCTACAACGGCCCTCTGAACAACTATTCCCTCCTTACAACAGCCCTCTGAACAACCATTCCCTCCTTACAACAGCCCTCTGAACAACCATTCCCTCCTTACAACGACCCTCTGAACAACCATTCCCTCCCTACAACGACCCTCTGAACAACCATTCCCTCCCTACAACAGCCCTTTGAACAACCATTCCCTCCTTACAACAGCCCTCTGAACAACTATTCCCTCCCTACAACAGCCCTCTGAACAACTATTCCCTCCCTACAACGACCCTCTGAACAACTATTCCCTCCCTACAACAGCCCTCTGAACAACTATTCCCTCCTTACAACAACCCTCTGAACAACCATTCCCTCCTTACAACAGCCCTCTGAACAACCATTCCCTCCTTACAACGACCCTCTGAACAACCATTCCCTCCCTACAACGGCCCTCTGAACAACCATTCCCTCCCTACAACGACCCTCTGAACAACCATTCCCTCCCTACAACGGCCCTCTGAACAACCATTCCCTCTCTACAACAGCCCTCTGAACAACCATTCCCTCCCTACAACAGCCCTCTGAACAACCAATCCCTCCCTACAACAGCCCTCTGAACAACCATTCCCTCTCTACAACAGCCCTCTGAACAACCATTCCCTCTCTACAACAGCCCTCTGAACAACTATTCCCTCCCTACAACGGCCCTCTGAACAACCATTCCCTCCCTACAACAGCCCTCTGAACAACCATTCCCTCTCTACAACAGCCCTCTGAACAACTATTCCCTCTCTATAACAGCCCTCTGAACAACCATTCCCTCTCTACAACAGCCCTCTGAACAACCATTCCCTCCCTACAACGGCCCTCTGAACAACCATTCCCTCTCTACAACGGCCCTCTGAACAACTATTCCCTCTCTACAACAGCCCTCTGAACAACCAATCCCTCCCTACAACGGCCCTCTGAACAACCATTCCCTCCCTACAACGGCCCTCTGAACAACCATTCCCTCCCTACAACGGTCCTCTGAACAACCATTCCCTCCCTACAACAGCCCTCTGAACAACCATTCCCTGTCTACAACAGCCCTCTGAACAACCATTCCCTGTCTACAACAGCCCTCTGAACAACCATTCCCTCTCTACAACGGTCCTCTGAACAACCAATCCCTCCCTACAACGGCCCTCTGAACAACCATTCCCTCTCTACAACGGTCCTCTGAACAACCATTCCCTCCCTACAACAGCCCTCTGAACAACCATTCCCTCCCTACAACAGCCCTCTGAACAACCAATCCCTCCCTACAACAGCCCTCTGAACAACCATTCCCTCTCTACAACAGCCCTCTGAACAACCATTCCCTCTCTACAACAGCCCTCTGAACAACCATTCCCTCCCTACAACGGCCCTCTGAACAACCATTCCCTCCCTACAACAGCCCTCTGAACAACCATTCCCTCTCTACAACAGCCCTCTGAACAACCATTCCCTCCCTACAACGGTCCTCTGAACAACCATTCCCTCCCTACAACAGCCCTCTGAACAACCATTCCCTCTCTACAACAGCCCTCTGAACAACCATTCCCTCCCTACAACGGCCCTCTGAACAACCATTCCCTCCCTACAACGGCCCTCTGAACAACCATTCCCTCCCTACAACGGTCCTCTGAACAACCATTCCCTCCCTACAACAGCCCTCTGAACAACCATTCCCTGTCTACAACAGCCCTCTGAACAACCATTCCCTGTCTACAACAGCCCTCTGAACAACCATTCCCTCTCTACAACGGTCCTCTGAACAACCAATCCCTCCCTACAACGGCCCTCTGAACAACCATTCCCTCTCTACAACGGTCCTCTGAACAACCATTCCCTCCCTACAACAGCCCTCTGAACAACCATTCCCTCCCTACAACAGCCCTCTGAACAACCAATCCCTCCCTACAACAGCCCTCTGAACAACCATTCCCTCTCTACAACAGCCCTCTGAACAACCATTCCCTCTCTACAACAGCCCTCTGAACAACCATTCCCTCCCTACAACGGCCCTCTGAACAACCATTCCCTCCCTACAACAGCCCTCTGAACAACCATTCCCTCTCTACAACAGCCCTCTGAACAACCATTCCCTCCCTACAACGGTCCTCTGAACAACCATTCCCTCCCTACAACAGCCCTCTGAACAACCATTCCCTCTCTACAACAGCCCTCTGAACAACCATTCCCTCCCTACAACAGCCCTCTGAACAACCATTCCCTCCCTACAACGGCCCTCTGAACAACCATTCCCTCCCTACAACGACCCTCTGAACAACCATTCCCTCCCTACAACGACCCTCTGAACAACCATTCCCTGTCTCCAACAGCCCTCTGAACAACCATTCCCTCCCTACAACGACCCTCTGAACAACCATTCCCTCCCTATAATGATGCTTGCAGCTGTTCCCCAAATAAGACAAGACAATTGGGTCTAACACTTTCTCTGCAGAAATCCAAACATTTCTTACTCATTTCAGCACCAAATCCTATGGTGTCACTACTCATTAGTATCGTTTCGAAGAGACAGTTCTAATGAGTAGTAACACTATAGGGTTTAGTGCAGAAATAAAAAATTTAGTTTTTGAAAATACTCCCCTTATCTGGAACTCTGTTATACGCGGCAAAAGATGATACCTTGGTGAAGCTTGAAGCTATGAGCATGCTGTTGATTCTGTCCTGAAGTATTCCCGTTTGTAACTGGGACCTGTTGATGGCCCATCGGAAGGCGTTCATGCCTTTCTTCAACAGATGTCTACGCTGGAGTATCCTCACAGCCTGCTCTAGCCGGGCACCGTCCATAGCCAATCGCCAGTGAGTGAAGTAGCGGCCCAACAGAGACGTTCGGTAGCAGATGTCACCTCTAGTAAATACAAAAATATTGTAACGTACTCCATCTCTGCAACGGCCCTCCCAACAACAACTCTCTCCTTATAACAACCCTTGCCGCAGTTCCCTAAATAGGGCATTTATGTCTAACGCTTTTACTTTTGCAATGTCGTCTGCTTAAAGTTGCCGTCTGCTGTTTTTCTCAAAGTTATAAAATGGACATTTTGACGAAAAAAACCTTAATGAGGAGTGACAAACAGCTTAAATCCAGATCAGACGCCGCGTTACGCGGCGTCTGGTCTGGATTGAAGCTGTTTGCAAATGAAAGCCATTTCCCCTCCATACAACGACTCCCTCCAAACAACGCACCTAATTTTTGTCTCCCTTTGGGTGTCATAGTAGAGAGGGAGCACTGTATCAATTCCAGTTTCCAATAAAGTCTAGTCCATTGTCAACGTAACACTTATTTAGGGTTGATTATAACGATAAATACACATTACCAGTTGACAGTCCGATACAGAGTGATGTATTTAGCTCGAGACGTTTTTGGCAGAAATAGCCGATCTGACGAGCGCCTTGGCGCGAGTCTGATCGGTTGTTTCCGCCAAAAACGCCGAGAGCTAAATGCAACACTCTGTATCGGACTGTCAACTGGTAATGTGTTTATTATATGCCTTGAATACACTCCAGAAACAACTAAAAAGTTGTTTAAATAATTTTATATCCAGAACCATTAGTTATTTGAAGCAGAACAATGAATTATTGTAGGCCACAAAGATTAACGCGGGACTTGTACCTGAACATAAACGACGTCACGCTAAATCGAAAACGAGGTTGGAGTAAAATACAAGGTGGCTGATACAAGGTGGCTGATACAGACTCTTGTATTTTACTTGTATGACCTTAAATCAGAGAGCTCATGCGGGAGCCTTCTGATCAGGTACTACCCTGTTTGCATAAAACAAGTGTACTCTTCACAGGTACACTGCTTGTTCACGACAAGTATACTTAACAATCTGATTGAGAGTCTTAGTGAAAAGCTCAAAATTGAACTTAGTGACACTTGAATTTCAGGGTAAACAGTTTAACTTTCTCGCCAATATCTGCTATAAGGCTCTATACAATTAACTCTTTGCATGCTGGGTAATATTTTCGTCTGCAACAATTTGTCGTCTGCTATCGTTCAAAACTAATTTTTTCACAATTTCTTTTAAATTCAGTGTCAGAATCGCAAACAGATTGGATCCTGATGAGACGCCGCGTTACGCGGCGTCTCATCTGGATCCAATCTGTTTGCAGAGATAATAACTGTGGCAGACATATCTGCCGCTAGCGTGCAAATAGACAAAGGGTGCATACTTTCTCAGCATTACTCCATAGCTGATTGGACTGACACGGCCGGCTGCCTGGGTGATCTGCAGGTTCCTCGCCTTGGCATACAGCACGTTATTGAGCCAGCGACGGAAACACCGCGCCTGTTGATGTAAGATTAGTGTCATATAATAAAGCTCTTCCATTGGATACATTGTCATTAACATTGACAATAACAATCACACATTAATTTGATTAACTTCTTGTTTGTATAAAATGACACCTCATCCATAACCTTTAGCCCTTTCCTCACTGAAACCTCAAATTGGACATTTCTAATTATCAATTTAGTCTAGTCCATTTTTTACTTCTTAGGGTTGATTTTTACAATGTATGTCATAATGACAAACAGGGTATACCCTGATCAGAGGGCTCCTTAGGGAGCCCTCTGATCAGGGTCTACACTATTTGCATAGGACAAGTGTATTCATCACATGTACGCTGTTTGCAAATGATGCATATATGCGTGACTAGGGTTCAAAGAATTAACTCACCCCGGATAATTTCAAATGGACAATTCTAGATTCCAAATAAGTGTAGTCTATTTTTACAATTTAGGGATGATTTTACAATGTATTGCAAAATGACAAACAGTGTAGACCTTAAGATTGGAGGACTCCTGTAGGAGCCCTCTGATCTGGGTCTACACTGTTTGCAAATGCTGGATATACTTATTGTCCTGTACAGCAAGACAAGTGTACTCTTCACAGGTACAGTGGTACCATATTGCGGCTATATGGTCCAATGGGTTCATTGCAGTAATTTTTAACAGCGTCTGTTCTTAATGACTTCTGCTTTTATTCAGAAATAAATTCTTCCATCTATTCATTTTTACAGAAATGATAAGATAATTTTCAGATTGCCAGAAAGTTTGGGTCCTTAATTAAATCCTTACCAAGTTGTTTGGCATCTGATCTGGATCCAAACTTTTAGCAAATGATTTAAATGATTCTTTTCCACATTTTTTTATTATTGCAAGAAAACTTCTGGAATGTCATGTCTCAATATTCAGTTTAACCCATTACCCCATAGATACACCTTTTTACGCCTCTAGTTTAAATATTTTCTTCCATTGAGGAAAAGAGTTCCAGTTTACACAATTATGAATATGTACAATAAGAAATATTGCCTATATTCTAGTAGATTTTTGCTTAAAGCAGGCTGAAAATAAAGCAGAATGTGCCGTGGTGCATTCTGCTTTACTTTCAACCTGCTGTAAGTATTAACTTGTTTTCAAAACAAGTAGCAGGCTATAGGGTATTGGGTCAAATATAAATGAACCATGTCATGAGAACTTGTCACTTGGCAAACAGTGGAGACCAAGACTTTAGGTAACCTACCATGAGGACGAGGTTCTGTCTGGTTTCCGTGTCGACATGGTACAGTTTCCGTAGTAACTTCACGGCCTGTACAGTAGTAGACACTGACTCTCCAGACCTCACAGAGAAAGGAAGACTGAAGATGGACGACCTGAAAAACAATGGAAATTAAAAAAAATTAAAACACAAACAAACTTTATTATAAACTTAAGAATTATAAGTACAGTACTGTAAAACTGAATCAAACACATGTGAAATCTTTCATTTCTTTGGAGTATTCTTGAGTACGTATAGAGATTTAAGTGTTTGAAATACTCCTAGCTCTTATCTGGAGCCCACTCAGTGGTGCTGACAATTAACTTATAAGCTAAACCCTATAATGTGACTACTCATTAGAAGTGTCTCTTCAAGACAATTCTAATGAGTAGAACATTACATAGGGTTTGGTGGAGACATTGGAGAAGAAATGTTGGAAATATTCAGTTTACACTCTGATCTGGAGCCTTGTATTAGCTGCCATTTGTTGCTTAATTAAATAATCTTAGTCTTTAACCCATTACTCCAAAGGCTTAAGCCTGTTTATAGTTTTAAAGCCATGTGATCTTTTCAAACAGGCTGAAAGTAAGCAGAATAAGCCTAAGGTACACACTGTTTTACTTTCAGCCAGCTTTAAGCAATCTTACGGTAGAACGAATTTCTCATGGTGTAAATTAAATTCATGACTGTAAATATAGGGCGTGTTCGATTATCAGTCCGGAATTAGCGGGATTGACGGAATCGAAATCGAATGGTCCGGAATTCAATTCCAGAACTGTTCTATCAGTTCTGTTCAAGAAGGTGGTGTGAGCAGAATTGTGACGTATCATCATGGTTCCTGGCATACTTTACCAACGCTTCGACAGCAAAGTTATACTAAGCAGGGAACCAGACTACCATATTTGCAAGGGTTCAATTCCGTTTTTATTTGATTTACTAATTCCATAGAATCGTTCCAAACAGTTCTGGAACTGATAATCAAACACGCCCATAGTGGAACTATAGGTATATCCAGTATTGGGTACTGGGTAAAATAATCAGTTTTTAATGCTATACTATTGCTTTACTGAAGGAAAGGCATTGATTAATATTCTCCTATGCAAATATACAGTAACATGGATTAAAATATCATGATAGATATATTCACTTAACATTTACAAACTGTTTGGATTCTGATGAGATGCCACGTAATGTGGCATCTCATCAGAATCAACTGTTTGCCACCCTAACTATGTTTTTAAAAGAAATTTATACAATTCTATTTTTAAAACAAGTAACCAAGCATTCAATGAGTTCTTTAATAAAGCTAACCAGGAAACAGCAAACATTGGTTCACACACTCTTAGTAATCATTGTAACTCTTCATGACAAACTTCAATTGACAAAACACTTCCTTGTGCTCCAGATACGATGAAGTATATACAGAACAATTCCCAATAACTTCTCTTTCACTAGTCTCCTCAAAACCCAATGTTGTGACTACTCTTTTTCTTTTTTTTTCTTCTTTTAATGGGCTTTGGCGGAGAGATAATGATTCACTACATGGGGTTTGGTGGAAAAATAAGTATTTTTTATATTTGTTTATTCCCTTATCTGAAGCTATAATGTATGCATATCAACTATCCCGAAATGCAATCAAGAATACATGTGTGTCGAGTTTTGTGAAGTGTTTCCTGGCTGTAGTCCTAGTATCAGTGCATGTTGACATAGACTTAATGAGACAGTCAGAACACTGGCTATTACCTGAAATCTTTATGTCTCCACCAAGCACTATTAGTATGTTGTGACTATAATATTATATACTCACTCAAACGGTCAAACCATATTCATAACTCAATTACAGTAGAACCTCTCTATTACGACCACTAAAAAGAAGGCTAATTGTTTCTATAAAAGACAGGTGATAGCTTAAAGCAATGTGAAAGTGAAACAGAAAGCTCCTGTAGGAGCTTTCTGTTTCACTTTCACATTGCTTTAAGCAGTCACATGTCTTAAACGACTAATATTTGACACATTTTAGTGGTCGTAATAGAGAGGTTCTACTGTACTGAGTAACTGCCAAATATGTATTAACCCTTAACATAATTTTAGTCCCATTTTATACATTTTATAATGTGAAACCTTTCCTATATTCTCTAAGATGGTAATTAACTTAAAGCAGGCTCAATGTAAAGCAGAATGTGCCTTATGGCACATTCTGCTTTACTTTCAACCTGCTTTAAGTGCATGGTCACCTTTCTTCAATACTTAAAGAAACAGGCTATGGAGTAATTAAGGGTTAAGCAACCACTGAAAAAATATATTGTAGCCTTAAAAATAAAACAGGTGGTGCATTCGAATCACTTCCTAGAGGCTTAAATGTTCAATTTAGATGCAAGCTAATGGTATGCGTTGATTGTACAAAATTTTCTGTCCATGTAAAGCCAATCAAACAGTGCCAATTTGCTAGTCTATATACAAACCACAGCAAATATAAATCACACATGCAAAAACCTCAATATATATTGACCCAACAGAAAATATTGAAAAACGCTGTCACAAACTGGTACAACACAACAACAAACAAGAAGATACATTTTTGTAGTCCTTAACCCATAAACCCAATAACACGCCTTTTTACACCCTTTAAACTATTCCTCCACTGAAGAAAATAACTCCAATTTATACAGTCACTGGAATATTCAGCATAAGAAATATTTTTCTATATTCTAACAGATGGTAGCTTATAGCAGGCTGAAAGTAAAGCAGAATGCGCATTAACGTGCATTCTGCTTTATTTTCAGCCTGCTTTAAGCTTTATAGTGATTGTCTGCTAGAATAAATTAACTATTTCTTATGCCTCATACATGACTGTATGATTAAAAGTGTTAAAAGACTTATTTATGGAGTAAAGGGTTAAGGAGCTTTCTGCATTACTTTTGTCCTGCACTATAAGTAATCATGTGTATTCATATGTCTTCAATCAGATGTAGGTTAACATAAATATGATTATAGATATAATACCATTCTATAGGTCCTATTATAACTTTAGACATTATTATTTGTCATGGGGTTCTATTGACAGAAGTCCCATATATCAACATGGGTATTATAACACTCCCCTAGCTATAAATCAGTTATCCAATTTAAATTCCTATAATAACATGCTTCTCCTGTAATAAAAATTCTTCTCTACAGTAGAACTTTAAATTACCAGGCATACCCTATTTCTAGTTTTGAAGATAGGTGACCACTTAAAGCAGGTTGAAAGTAAAGCAGAATGCGCCATTAAAGGCACATTCTGCTTTAGTTTTAATATATTTTATTTCAATAAAAACATATTTAAAGCCATACATAAATATACTAGGATTAGAATGAAAGCAACGCTTGCTTATTAAGTTCTTCATTCTCTGCTTTACTTTCAAGCTGTTTAAAGCTACTGTCTGCTAGGATATAGAAAATATTTCTGATGGTGTATATTCATGACTGTATAAAATGGAAACATTTTCTTCAGTTGAGGCAGGGCCTCCTCTGAGATTGTTTTTCTTTTCGCCTGACCACTTTAGTCAAATGAAAGAACTTTTAGCCAAATTAGATTTATTGGGATCAAACTTCAAGAGCCAATAATTAGGCAAGACTGTGAAGAACATGGAGACTACTGCTGTTATCACACAGTAATTTGACCAAAAGGTGCAAACTGAATGGCAAACAGTGTAGACCCTGATCAGACTGCTCCAGATGGAGCAGTCTGGTCAGGATCTACACTGTTTGCTCTGAGGCATGTCTGTCCCAATACTTAGTTGATTACTTTTTCTTCTTATTATTATTATCATTATTATTATTATTATTACTTTTATTAATATCTTTATTATTATTATTATGGGTTGACATAGAATACATCATTTATGTAATGGGTTAACTCTCTATAATAAGGATAGCCAAATAAACAATAAGCGCAACACAACACTCACAGCCAAAACCTGTGCTAACCCATTAAACCTTAGAGTCTACTAACAGAAAGACATTGGCAAACAGTGTAGACCCTGATGAGACTCCATGTTACGTGGCATCTCAACAAGGTCTGCACTGTTGCTATTTGTTATGAAATGTTCAACAGTATATGGACAAATTAACCTAGTGCAGTGTCTTAAGATCACCCTTGTATACCTCTCCACAACGACACCCAATGGGACACACATATTGTGTACTTTGTTCGGAGGGAGTCATTGTAGGGAGGGAAATTGGCTTACATTTGCAAACAGCTTGAATCCAGATCAGACGCCGAGTAACGCGGTGTCTGATCCGGATTCAAGCTGTTTGTGACGACGTCATTAATTCATTTTCTGTCAAAATTTCCAATATGACACTTTGAGTAAACCAGCAGATGACAATTTTAAGCAGACGTTATTGCAGCAGTAAAAGCGTCAGACATAAATGTCTTGTTTGGGGAACTGTGACAAGGGTCGTTGTAAGGAGGGAGTGGTTGTTTGGAGGGCAGTTGTAGAGAGGGAGTGGTTGTTTGGAGGGCAGTTGTAGAGAGGGAGTGGTTGTTTGGAGGGCAGTTGTAGAGAGGGAGTGGTTGTTTGGAGGGCAGTTGTAGAGAGGGAGTGGTTGTTTGGAGGGCAGTTGTAGAGAGGGAGTGGTTGTTTGGAGGGCAGTTGTAGAGAGGGAGTGGTTGTTTGGAGGGCAGTTGTAGAGAGGGAGCGCTGTATAATGAAAATCTTCCAGCAAACACTCATGTACAGTGAGAGTTCATTGCAATATTCAGACATAAACAATCAATCAATGGAGAGTATACAAAGTCTTGTACTATACAAACAGTGTAGACCCTGATCAGAGGGCTCCTAAAGGAGCCCTCTGATCAGGGTCTACACTGTTTGCCATTTAGAAATATATATATTGCAGAAAACAACCCAAAATATATATAGTTATAAATGGGTTAGACTTATTTGGAAACTGAAACTGACCATCTAACCCATTACACTTTTAAGCCTATTTTTTTTATTCCTTCCCTAAAGAAAATAGTTCAAATTCATACAGTCATGAAAATGTATCATATTCTTCTACTTTCAGTCAGCTTTAAGCGAGAAAATGTCTTCAAAACCAATATGAGAAACATTAAGATCAATTCTAGCAAAATATTCAAATTCAATTTTTTTTAAATTCTTTATTACACAGATGGTATCTTAAAGCAGGCTAAAAGTAAAGCTGAATGCACCTCATGTGGCATTCTGCTGTACTTTCAACCTGCTTTTAGTTGTCAACTATCTTCAATAATAGAATCAGGCTATGGGATAATGGGTTAAAATATCAGGGCTGAAAGGGAGGTGGCAGCCATATGCAGAATGAAAGGAATCCAGAAAGTTGACTTTTGACGGTTTTCTAACTTTTATCGGATTTATCCTGCATAAAGCAGCAACCCTGTCAATAAATTGGCCCATTCACAAAGGTATAACAGTTGAATAATTCACAACACAGCAACCATAACAAATAAAAGCTTCTGTAAACACAGACACATCTGAAAATGGCTTTTTAATTCCCCAATTATTACAGAATTGAACTCTTTCATCACCATGGACCTGTTTAAACTATACTCATGACATTTGCAAACAGTGTAGACCCTGATCTATAGGAGCCCTCTGATCATGGTCTACACTGTTTGCTAATTTAGGGAAGTATTTATGAAACTACCCAGAATTCCAAAATAGACTGGTTCATGTTTTGGTAACTAAAAATATCCAAATGGGAGCCAAATAACCCACAAGAATTACATAGTGTTGAAAGAGTTAAGAACACTCTGAACTTAAAGGCATACTTATAAATACTCCCATTATAAAATATGCCTTTTTATGACTATTTGTTTTTCTTCAAAAATAAAGAATGTGGTCTTCGCCTAGAATATATATATCCTTAAAGCACAACTGACACAAGACATTTCTATAGTATTTATAATCTTTCCAGATGCTATATAGCTTAAAACATAAAACAGGTTAAAAGTAAAACAGCCCCTTGAGGACAATTCTGCTGTACTTTCAATCTACTATAATTTCCGTCGTAAACTACTGAAATGTATCAAATTGATCTGCTTTAAGTGGTCACTTGCCTTTAAAGTTAGAAACTTTCATCCTGCTTTAACCAGCTTTCATTTGCTTTGAATACTTGAACTTGTAAAAAATTGGGGCAAAATGCTTAATCAAACTTTGCAAAAGAAAAAGAGTTCTTCTTCATATAAGCCAATCGCTATTTTCTCATAATTCCAGTGAAATACTGTAGCCAGCCATCACCTAGCATTATCTACTGTTACCATGGAAACACTTGCTATGGTTACCTAGTTTTTCCAGTGACCTTTGACCTGAGGGCCCTGGTACATCACAGAAATCAACATGTTAGAAACAAAGCATATCTTAAAACAGCACAGCACTGAGCACTCCATATGTTAGAGATACAGTAAAACCTCTCTATAATAACGACCACTAAATTGTATTAATTATTAGGTGTTTATGACATGTGACTGCTTAAAGCAAGGTGACAGTAAAACAGAAAGCTCCTTCAGGGGGTTTCTGTTTAACTGTCACCTTGCTTTAAGCTGTCACCTGTCTTCGTTTTATCCAATAATATTGCCTTGGAAGTATTGGTCGTAATAGAGAGGTTTAATTACTGTTCTGTTAGAGATACAGTAAAAGTCCTCTATAACGACTACTAAATTGTATTAATTATAAGGCGTTTATGACAAGTGACTGCTTAAAGCAAGGTGACAGTAAAACAGAAAGCATCCACCTGTTTTAAAAGAGGTCCATTTTTTTTTTTTTCAATGACATCTAAACACAAGTTTGGCTCTAACTAAAGTAATGTTATGTCTTGATATTTATTCTTAAGAATTCCTTCATTTTATCTAAACACAATATTGAGTTGACTGATTAACTAAACCTGTAAACATAAATTGTTCAAAGAAGAAACATGAAGACAGGCCAGCAGAAAAGAGAGAGTAAACTGAACAAATCCAACATTTCCTCACTCATTTCATTATCAAATCCTATATGGTGTTACTACTCAATAGAATCGTCTCTTTGAGACGATTCTAATGAGTAGTGACATAATAGGGTTTAATGTAGAAAAAAGATTTTATGTTTTGAAATACTCTCCTTATTTGGAGTCCTGCATTAAGATATATTATAATGGTTTTCTGCATTATAAAATCAAACAGGAAACTTATTTTAAAACTTACTACATTATTTGATTCTGCATCTTTACCAGCCAGTAGACATATTTCAATGTCAATGCCAGGCCTGCCATATCTGCGGATTCTTTTTTCTAATTTCTCCGGATTTGGGTTTCAAATAGTTTAGATCCAGATCAGACGCCGCGTTACGCGGCGTCTGATCTGGACCCAAACTGTTTGCATACTTATGATAGTGTTATAGAACCTGGTAGCTAAAGGGTTAAGGGTAAGTTTCTTAAAATTGCTCCTGAAAATTTGGAAATCTTAGGATTTTGATGAGCAACTTATGGTAGCCCTGCAATGCTTGTAAAAGTTTGAATTTTATACAACAAAACATGTGTACAGTGGTGCCTCAAAATGCAATAAACTTTCCGAGTTATTCAAAAGGAGAAAAGGTGGCAGTTTTTTTTTTTTTTGTTTTTTTTTTTTATACTTTTATTCACCCCGTCCAATCAGTATGCAGAGGGTCGGGGTGGGCCATCCCTCAACATACTTTACAACATTTGAAAGAAGAACATGCATTACAGTAAAATCTCTCAGTTACGACCATTTAAAAAGAGACAATTATTTATGTAAAAAGACAGCCTTTAGTAAGGAGAAAGCAAAACAGAAAGCTCCTACAGGGGCTCTCTGTTCTACTGTTGTCCCACTCCAAGGAGTCACCTGTTGCATACCCTAGTAATATATAATTAAAAGGTGGCAGTTTAATGTACTATATTTGAGCCATGACACGACAAAACCTGCCCTATTGCACTGCAAACAGTGTAGATCAAGGCCAGCCTTGCCGGCTGGTCTTGATCTACATTGTTTGACATGCACATGCATGATCTAAAGCATTTTATATAATATTAGCTTATAAACATTGATCATGGTATTTGGCAGTGTAGACCAAGCTCAGATACAGAACCTGGGTTGGCAACAGTGCTTGGTCTGTACATGTAATGTTGCAATGCAATTTAACCCTTAGCCCGCCAAATAAATTGTCGTCTGCTATATTTCTCGTCTGCTTCAAGTTTCAAAGTGCTTCAAAGTTGCTCAAAATTGCTGAAAAAGTTGTCCGAGTGTCAAACAGCTTGGATCCGGATGAGACGCCGAGTTACTCGGCGTCTCATCCGGATCCAAGCTGTTTGCATATTGAGCTATAGTCGTGCGTGGCAGGCTTAGGGTTAAGGCAGGTTTTGTCGTAGCAAAAAGTATAGACACAGATTTTACTGTATATCAAACAAGTTTAGAAAAAAACACAACTCCAAATCTGGGCCCTAGAAAAAGGAAATATTTCAAAAACTGAAACATTTATTTCTGCACTAAACCCTCTTCGAGACGATTCCAACGAGTAGTCACACCATAGAGTTTTATGCAGACATTAAGGAGAAAAATTTGGAAAACTTGAGTTACTCTCCTCTTATCTGGAGACCGCTGTTGAAATATAATTATCAAACTTATTACTTACTCAGTTTCAGTGCTGTCTGATTCTGGTCTCGGACGAGTTTTAGTCCCACCCTGCATATCCCTCTCAGGAAATTCCAGCTCCAGTCTATTCTGTTCAGACAACGCTGCAATTGAGATCTTATCCAGCCGTGCAGAAATGCTACTTCTACTCGGTGCCCTTCCTTCACCGGGAAAATGTTGAACGAGAACGTTTCTGGAGGGCTGTGTAGACGCAGACCGGGGTTTCTCCAGTTTCACAGGGAATTTATCACAGCTATGAGTGGAACTGGTCACTGAGTCCCCAGTATGAACCTTAGTTGACATGCAAATATCCACACTGAGCTCCTCTATAAACACTGGTTTATCCACAGTCAGAGCACCCTTGTTAACATACTTCTGTTTCTCAATCCATTCCCGCACTTTTCTATCAGTTTTGCTAGTTTTTTCCATAATTCTTTTAGTAAATTCTTGATCTAACACCACGTCTCCATCTTTACCTAGACTTGATTTACTCCTAAACCTTTCTTTAGGTTGTCTTTCTTTTGGTTGCCTTTCTTTCAGTTGTCTTTCTTTCGCTTGTCTTTCTGTCGGCTGTGTTTTATGTACATTAGCATTATGTGCTGCTGACACCTCCTCTATTCTATCTTCTGCTCTGGAAGATATTCTAATTCTAGAACTTGGTCTATTATTCCCATCATCAAGCCTTTGTGATAGATGATCACTAAACTTTCTAACTTTCTCTTCAAACAATTTATCATCTTCCCTAGTTCTTTTATTCACACTCTGTTTATTTTCTTCAGCCATGTTATTTTCACCATTACATATATTTCTGGTGTTTTTCCTGAGTTTTTCAGGTGTCAGACTTGTTCCTACAAATGTTTCCACGTTAGTCTGCCTACCAGTCCTCCCCGGTGACTGATCTTGTCCCGGACTTACACTGATCCCTCTCTCAATACCATCTGGCACTTTGCCCTCAACACTTTCCACTCTCTTAGATTCACATTTCATTGGTGTTCTAATCACTGCAGTGCCACCTGGGTCATAGAAAGGGACATTACTCTGAACACTTCTGATGGAATGGTTTAGGAAACTGGTGTTAGTCTGTGTTTCCTTCATCTCACCTCTGGAGATTGGCCTAGACTCTGTATGGTTGTTAATTCTATCATCAACACTCGACCTGGGTCTTTGTCTTCTAGAACTAACCATAACTTTTCTGCCCCAAGTTGCATGTGACATTGCATCATTAGTTTTAGCATCTTTATCACTGTCTACATTAACATTACTACCTGCTGTCCTTTCAACACTACCAATATCTCTCCGTGTTCTCTGTTTTTCTATGAGATTATTTTTAAGTGAATCTAAATCTACAGCAGACATCCTGCCGTCTTTTCTTTTTTCTCGGAATATATCAGCACTTTGAACACCTCTAGTTCTTCCTTTCACATTCTTTTCATCATTTCTGACATTTCTAGTTATCTTGGCAGATTCATTAAAATCTAAACCATTCTTAAAATTTTCTTTCAATGAATCACTCCTAGATACCATTATTTTTTTACTACTAGTTTTATATTCATCATAGTAGGCCCTTCTGTCATGTATTGTTTTGGTTTCTTTGATCAAAGACCTCATGGCAGCCAGTTTATCTGTAAAGTCAATATCCCCGGGCTTGGCACTGTCATTGATGTCATCCTCAGTGTCAAACTTCAGCTTCCTCCTCACTTCCTGTAGTGGTGATACCCGTGCTGGGCTGCTAGAACCGCTCCTCCTGACTTCCTGTCGCGGCGACACTTGTCCTAGGCTAGTGCCGCTCCTCCTCACTTCCTGTAGCAGTGACGCTCGTCCTGTATGTGGACTGCTAGTGTTACTCCGCCGCTCCTGACTAGACTTGGCTCGTGGTCGTTCTATATCAGCTCCTCGCGCCTTCACTATCACATCATTCTGGCTGTTCCTAAATTGAGCCAGTTTCACTTTCTCATGCTCAGGCTTTCTTGCTTGCCTGGCTACATGACCTTCATCTGCTACACCATCGGGCAATCTAAAAGCTTTCTTTGGATTGGAGGAGATTTTGTCATCTCTCTCCCCATTGGCTGCCCTGATTTCTTTTCTCCTACTGCTGATGATCTTGGTGTTTTCATATTTGGAGTAGTCAAAGTTTGGCATTGGCTGCCGCAGACTTTTTGGCATGCTCTTTGGCTCTGTGACAATTTTGGCCATAGTGGCTTATCTGTGTTCAAATTCTGTGTAAGAAAAGTTTGATTTTGAACGATGAAATGGTGAGTCTACCCGTAATCCATTCTTGTCTGTGCTGGGTCCCTGTGTTGCCTCATTCAAAGTTTTCTCATGTATGGAAGAGGAATCATCTTCTGTCTGTCTTTTCTGAAATGAATAAAATGTAGAAAACATTGATCATTCAGTTATACCAATATGCTTGATTTGCTGAATAGAAGTACAGTAAAAACCGCTCTATTAAGACCACTACATTGTGTTTATTATAAGGTGTTTAAAACAGGTGACTACTTAAAGCAAGGTGACAGTAAAACAGAAAGCTCCTTAAGGAGCTTTCTGTTTTACTGTCACCTTGCTTTAAGCCGTCTCCTGTCTTTTATACATTTAATTAGCATCCTTTTTAGTGGTCTTAATAGAGAGGTTTTACTGTATCCCTATGGGATATTTCCCCTTCTTTACTTTCAGTCTGACATTTCGCCCTTTCCCCATTATATAGCTATAAATGTTCTCAATAGTGAACACAGATGGTTGCTTAACCCTTTCCCCCATAGAAGCGCCTTTTAGCGCATTAAGTTTATTCCTTCTCTGAAGAAAATAGTTCCAATTTATACAGTCATAAATATGTATCTTACAAAATATTTTCTATATTCTAGCAGATGGTAGCTTAAAGCAGGCTGAAAGTAAAGCAGAATGCGCTTAAAGCGCATTCTGCTTTACTTTCAACCTGCTTTAAGTGGACACCTATATTCAATACTAGAAACTGGCTATGTGGGAAAGGGTTAAAACAGGCTGAAAGTAACGCAGAAGCTGCTCCTTTATAACAGTGTTTGCCTCTTTTTTTATACATTTTAAAATTTTCAACCTTTCAAGTAGTCAAAAAGGATATAGGAAACTGGAACTGGCTTATATATATACATAACTAGTCTGGGAATTGTAACCAGTCCAGCAGATCTTAACTCATTATCTCATAAATATGCCTTTTTTACACATTTAATTTATCCCTCCACTAAAGAAAATAGTTTCATTTTATACAGCCATTAACTCTTTCCTCCCTGAAACTTCAAATGGAAAATCCCAGTTTCCATTTTAGTCCAGTCCATTTCTGACTTTTAAGGGTTGTTTTTATCATTGTATGGCATTATGACAAACAGTGAAGACCCTGATCAGAGGGCTCCTTTTGGAGACCTCTGATCTGGGTCTTCACTGTTTGCATAGGACAAGTGTACTATTCACATGTTCACTGTTTGCAAAGGACGCCTATATGCGGGACTAGGGTTCAAAGGGTTAATATGTACAATAAGAAATATTTTTTCTATATCCTAGCAGTTAGTAGCTTAAAAGCTGCGGCTGAAAGTAAGGCACATTCTGCTTTGCTTTCAACCTGCTTTAAATAGTCACCTGTATTCAAAACTAGAATCAGGCTATGGGATAATGGGTTAAGACAGAATCTGTGCTGATTTCATTTTAAGTTTAAAAAGTTCAACCTGTCAATCAAACTATAATAAAGCCTTTAATCATTTCTAAATCTGATTATAGTTTAATCTAAAGGAGAATTGTTTTATCCCCCCTCTAAATGTCACACTAACCTAATAGACAACACAGGTTAGTACTGTACAGTCTATCCTGTATACACCAACCACTCAGAGGACGATCTTTGAGGAATCTTAAAACAGCTACGGGCCTAGGGCTCCAGATAAGGGGGAGTACACTGCACAAATCAAAATTTTCTCACTCATTTTAGTACCAAATCCTATGATATTATTAATTAGAATTGTCTCTTTGAGACGATCCTAATGAGTTGCAGATTTTAAATCAGAAGTAAAGATTTTAAGTTTCTGAAAATTTAATACTCCCCTTATCTGCAGGAGCCCTGTTAAAAACCAAATAAATGTTAAAGCAAGAGAAAAGTAAAGCAGAAGCTTATTGCTTTACTTTCATCTTGGTTTAAGCAAATACCTGCCTTAAACATTTGAAATAAACCCTTGATTACTTGTTAAAATAATTTGCTGGATTTAATTGTTCTACCAAGCGACTTCAAGAAAACTCACTTACATTGACTTTATTAAATAACTCTTTGCATTCTGGGTAATTATTTTTGTCTGCAACATGTTCTAAATACAGCTAAAACTTTTTAAAATTTCTTTTAAAAACATGCTCAGAGTGTCAGACAGTTTGGATCCTGATGAGATGCCGCATTATGCAGCATCTCATCAGGATCCAATCTGTTTGCAAAGGTTAGCATGGTTTCGCCACAAGCAAGCTAAGAGTTCAAATGAAAACGGATAATGTAATTGATTGACAATTTGACATTAATTACTGCAAATCACCACTTGACACTTTCAAAGTTCTATAAGTGGTAAAGTCAACCTGACATTCACACGTAGGTCAAAGACGTTAATTAAGACTGACATTCTCTATCATTGAAGAGTAACTAATCCCTGAGACCCTATAGTCTCAAACTTTGTGTCCAAAACCCATTGGATTAAGACTGGTAACTCTTTCAACACTATATATGTAACTCTATTGGGTTATTAGGTTCCTTTGTGGATCATTTTAGTTAACCAAAACATGAACCAGTCTACTTGGAATTCTGGGTAGTCTAATACTGGGTCTACACTGTTTGCAAATGTAATGATTATATTTCAAACAGGTCGATGGTATTGAACGAGTCCTCTACTAGTGAAGCGCAACTTATCCGTAGTCTCAAACTTTGTGTCCAAAACCCATAGGAAAAACTGCTGGTGAATATAGCATTATTTGGTTAAATTAAATGAAAGTGAATTAATTCAAGACCGAAATCAGGTCGCAACAAGTAGTCACTGTTCAGTTTGCTCCATTCAGCTGGAAAATCGCAAACCCTACAGTGTAACATATATGACTTCTGGATGGTTGACTCCATAGAAATATAGGTAAATTCCTTGTCATATCATAGACTGACTCTTAACATATTCATTCATAGAAACACCTTCTTACACCTCTATCTATTTTACCCTATACCCCAATAGCCTGTTTCTACAGTAATGAAGATATGTGATGGCTTAATTAACCCATCTACCCCATAAATACGCTTTTTTTCGCCTATAATTTATTCCTCCACTGAAGAAAATAGTTCCACTTTGTACAGTCATGAATATATTTTTGCACCATAATAAATATTTTCCTTATCTTAGTAGATAATAGCTTAAAGCAGGCTGAAAGTAGCAGAATGTGCCTAATTGCACATTCTGCTTTACTTTCAACCTGCTTTAAAGTGGTTACCTATCTTCAGGACTAGAAAATGGCTATGGATTAAAGCAGAATGCAAGGCACATTCTGCTTTACATTCAGCCTTCTTTAAGCTACCATCTGCTAGAATGTAGAAAATATTTATTTTGATACATACATGTATATTCATGACTATCTAAATTGGAACTATTTTCTGAAATGGAGGATGTTGTTTGTGCTAAGGTTTAACGTGAAACAATATATGAAAATAATAATACGTACAGTCCAATCTTGTTAACCTAATCCATTTCCCCATAAATACGCCTTTTTACGCCTCTATTTCATTCATCCACTAAAGAAAGTAGTTCCAATTTATACAGTCATGAATAGGTATCATAAAAAATATTTTCTATATTCTAGCAGATGATAGCTTAAAGCAGGCTGAAAGTAAATCAGAATGTGCCTAATTTAAGGTCAATTCTTCTTTACTTTCAACCTGCTTAAAGTAGTCACCTGTCTTCAAAACTAGAAACAGGCTTAATAATTGGGTTAAGGGATAAACCTTGTAATAGTCCAACTCCAACTAAGCAATGTCGTCTATTGGTAAATTTAGTATATAAGAATACATATGAAATTATAACAATACAGCAACTGCTGAAATTTCAAAGTTAAAACCTAGCTGGCTATATAAGCCCCGTTTTAACTTTGACATCAGGTACCGGTATGTTTTATTTTAACAAGCTAGAGTAATGGAATGTTCCACTGAACATCATTACAATTTCTTATTTGAATAGAAATATATCCAGAATCTGATTAGCAGAACGTGTCTTATTTTCCTTACCACAACTGAAGTTTTACATTATAATTTATTCACAACACTTGAACAAATCAAACTATCCAGAAATCACCTCGAGTACCCACTTCAACCAGTCGTCCAGGGCTCCAGATAAGAGGTAGTTTTTTCAACAAATCCCACATTTTCTCACTATTTTTAGCACCAAATCCTATGGTGTCACTACTCATTAGAATCGTCTCGAAGAGACGATTCTAATGAGTAGTGACACCATAGGGTTTAATTCAGAAATAAAGATTTTAGTTTTTGAAAAACTACCCTTATCTGGTGCTCTGGTCGTCAATTACAACATGCAATCTCCTTCAACTTTTATGCATTCAAACCTGATTTTAGGCAGAAATCACCAAAGAAGCAGTGCAATACAGTAGAACCTCTCTATTACGACCACTACATTAATGTAAATTATAAGGTGTTTACGACAGGTGACTGCTTGAAGCAAGGTGACAGTAAAACAGAAAGCTCCTACAGGAGCTTTCTGTTTTACTGTCACCTTGCTTTAAGTCTGTCACCTGTCTTTTATCCAATCAATTAGTATTCGTTTTAGTGGTCGTAGTAGAGAGGTTGTACTGTATTGGATAAATTAGCTGAATGCAGAACAAAAGCAATGTAGAAAGCATCTTAATATGAACTTTCTGCATTACGTTTGTTCTGCATTCAACTGACACCTCTCTAAGAGATCTCTATCATTACCAATCAACTCAATTTACTTCATAAATAAGCTTTTTCTAATTTATTCCTCCACTGAAGAAAATACTTCCAATTTACACAGTCATCAATATCGTACCATAATAAATATATTATTTATTTTAGCAGATGGTAACTTAATTTAAAGCAGGCTGAAATTAAAGCAGAAAGCGCCTTTAGGCCATTTCTGCTTAAATACTTTCAGCCTGCTTAAGTGGTCACTTGGCGTCTTTAAAACTAGAAACAGATAATGGGGTAAAGGGTCAAAGCATATTAATATTTTGTTTTGACAAATCACTCAGCATAGGTTTTGACTATAATTATGCTATTGCAACAGATTTATAGTTAATTACAGTCGAACTCTTAAACTCGCTTAACCCAAATTAACCCGTTCTTCAACAAATGCTGTTCATTATTTTAGACTCGGTTAACCCTTTGAGCCCTAGTCCCGCATATAGGCGGCCTCTTCAAACGGTGTACATGTCAAATACACTTGTCCTGTGCAAACAGTGAAGACCCAGATCAGAGGGCTCCGAAAGGAGCCCTCTGATCAGGGTCTTCACTGTTTGTCATAATGCCAAACATTGACAAAAACAACCCTTAAAAATCAGAAATGGACTAGACTAAAATGGAAACTGGAATTGTCCATTTAAAGTTTTAGGGAGGAAAGAGTTAAGTTAAACATACTTGTATTTCAAAGTTAAAACGAGGCTTAAGTATGTTTTAACTTTGAAATACGGGTAAGTTTGACTTAACCGAGATCCAGATATAGAAGTGACACTGCACTACAACGGTAGTAATACTATTGTAGTCACTCTTTAGCAAATTAATAAAACATTGATAAGTATAGATTAGCTTCCAAGTGACAAAGCATTTCCAGTGGCTCGTAATAAATAAATATTTTGATAGAATTAAACGAGAAATTCAGTTTCTAAACGATTTTATTCCACCATTCAACAGGGCTGCCATAAGTTGACATGAAAAATCCTAAGATTTCCAAATTTGCATTTTTCAAGAGTGCGAATTTACGAATCGTACCTTTACCCCATAACCTGTTTCTAGTTTTGTTGACACGTGACTACTTAAAGCAGACTGGAAGTAAAGCAGAATGCGCCTTATGGCGCATTCTGCTTTACTTTCAGCCTGCTTTAAGCTACCATGTTCTAGAAAAAAATCCGAAGATTTAGGAAAAATCCGGAGAAATGGATTCAATAGTAGAGAATGTTTCCAATATAATGAGGCCCTTTTTTAGAGTTTAATGTATCTGGGTCAAACATCGTAAACCTTTGTTGTGCTATATTGATGAGTTTTGCAAGCAGTTTGGATCCAGATGAGATTCCAAGTAACTTGGCATCTCATCTGGATCCAAACTGCTTGGCAATCTGATATAATACTTCCAAACTGCAAGATTCTTATTTGGTGACAGTATTTTTCAAGCAGATATCAAATTTATTTTTCTTTGATATATATACAACAGCTTGTTCAGAATAAGAAGAGTAAATAATCCAATTAAAATTCCTCATATCAGCACAAATTTCTGACTTTCACAAAATATAAAACTCTATTCAGATGCAAATTGCTGTCCATAGGTGTTCAATGACATTCAATAATTAATTACATAAAATTCTACTGCTTAACCCTAATAGTTGTGAGGGGAAATGAGTCTGTATACATTATTTACAAACAGTGTAGACTCAGATCAGATGGATCCTTTAGGAGCTTTTTGGCTGTACTTGCAGATTGCAGATCTCCTATCACCCAAAATAGAAACAAGCTATGGGGTAATGGGTTAAGGAGAATTACCCCTGTGGGAAGGTATTGAGTTATTTTAGAATTATTCCAGAATAATTTCTTGAATATTCATGAACAGTTCTAGAAGCGGCCATTTAACATTCATGAATATTTTGCGAAACTTCTAGGAAGTTGATCATTAGGTTTTAGAACCAATTTGTTCTAGAATTACAAAAGTTCTTGAACTCCTTTTGTAGAATGTGTAAAGTAATTCTTGAAGCTCTAGAATAATTCTAGAAGTGGCCAATATAAATGTACCCCATGCATAGCCTGTTTCTAGTTTTGAAGATTGAGTTGACCACTTAAAGCAGGTTGAAAGTATGTGCCTTAAGGCAAATTCTGCTTCACTTTCCACCTGCTTTTACTATAAAGCTAGTAACAATCTGTTGGAAATAGAAAAGCTTTCTTATATTGCATATTCATGACTCAGTACAAAGTTGAAATATTTTCATCAGAGAAGGATTAAATATGTAAGGCGTAAAAAGGTGTATCTATGGTATAATGGGATAATAGGTAGTTGATAACAGATAAGCCTGTACCTTAACCCACTACCCCATAAAAAAGCCTTTTTATGCCTTTAATATATTCCTCCACTAAAGAAAATAGTCCCCCATTACACAGTATGATGACCATGCACTGAAATAGTTTCTACATCGATCGATCCTAGCAGATGGTAGCTTTAAGTAGGTTAAAAGTAAAGCAGAAAACACCTTATGGTGTATTCTGCTTTACTTTCAACCTGCTTTAAGTGGCCACCTGTTTTCAAAACTAGAAACAGGCTACATGGGGTAATGGGTTAATTAAATTGTAAACTTTATAACAAGCAGATAAAAGGTTCATAGATTTGATAACACCCTCAGATCGTCTTTGAAGCCAATACTATTGGAGTTGATATATCATTTAATTTTTATTTTGCAAGGTGTCCTATACTCACAAAGAAAGTGTTAAATTTCCATTCAGCTCAGCAAAATCCAATTTCTAAGATGTCATAGCTGTTATTAACACTTTAAACAGATTACTCCATAGATACTCATTTTACTGCCTTGAATATTTACCATTAGACATGTTTTCTATATCCCAGCCGATGGTCGCTGAGAGCAGGCTGAGAGTAAAGAAGAATATGCCTATTAATTAAGGCACAACAAACCCAATGCATGGTTTGCCCAATGTTTTCAAACACTCATTCAGACACTAATTAAACTTTTGAGATGGACAATTAATGTAAATATTCAAGATTTGATGCCTTGAAATTCTATTGAATTTAACCCATTAATCCATAGATATGCCTTCTAACACCTCCAATTTATTCATCCACTGAAAAAATAGTTCCAATTTAAACAGTCATTAATATGTTCCATAATAAATATATTCTACAGTATATCCTAGCAAATTGTAGCTTAAAGCAGGTTAAAAGTAAAACACAATCACCTTAGGGTACATTCTGCTTCACTTTCAACCTGCTTCTATAAGTGGTCATTTGTCTCCAAAACTAGGAACAGGCAAATTGGGGTAAAGGGTTAATGTAAATATCCAAGATTTAAAGCCTTGAATTCTATTAAATTTAAATATAACAACATTGCACATTGTATGCCATTTGGTACGCATACAGTGTTTGAGCCTTTCTTTATTGCTTGTATCAAAATCGTAAGAGTATCCAAACTTTTTTTAAATGCTAGTCAAAAAGGAATTAGCAGTGAAAGAGTAAAGGTTACCTTTCTTAGCCATCATATCAAATAACATGAAATATCCAGCACAGCTAGCATTTTGCAAGACTCAAGATATCACTATAATCAGGGGAATATTTCACAAACTAAAATCCTTAGACCTCCACCAAACCCTATGATCCGACTACAATGTACTTATAAGAATTGACGCTTTGTGACAATTCTAATAAGTAGTCAAAACCCAGGGTTTGCTGGAGACATAAAAGTAGAAAGGACTCTGATTTTGACTGAAGAAAATTTCCACATGTCAGCCTCAAACAGTTTGGAACCAGATCATGCATCAAATAACTCAGCATGCATCTCACGAGTCCATACTGTTTTCAATGCTTGTCAAATCTGGATTAGCAATGAAAGCATAAATGGTTACCTTTCTAAGCAATCATATCCAATACACATGAGGTATAATATACCCAGCACAACAGATCAATACGGAGTCTGCATGTCACCATTTCACCTGTGTGGTTACTTCGCTAAAGCTAAACTCATTAGATAAAGTTTCCGTAATTACCAGCAGAAAAAAACAGTCATCTCTATAACCCTTGCAATGCCAAATGGTCCAGTTTAACCCTTAGCCCGCCGAATAAATTGTCGTCTGCTATATTTCTCGTCTACTTCAAGTTTCAAAGTGCTTCAAAGTTGCTCAAAATTGCTGAAAATGTTGTCCGAGTGTCAAACAGCTTGGATCCGGATGAGACGCCGAGTTACTCGGCGTCTCATCCGGATCCAAGCTGTTTGCATATAAAGCTATAGACGTGAGTGGCAGGCTAAGGGTTAAGCTAGGGTTCCAGATAAGACAGAGTTAACTGAACAAATCCAGCATTTTCTCAATTATGTGACTGAACCAAACTCTATGGTGGTACTACTTATTAGAATCGTCTCAAAGAGACGATTCTAATGAGTAGTGCCACCATAGGGTTTAATGTAGACATAAAGATTTTAGTTTTTGAAATACTCCCCTTATCTGCAGCTCTGGATTATTCCCCTTGCTGATCTATACAGACTTGTGTTGTCTAGGGTGCAAGTGTTACAAACAGTAAATGGATTATCCCCCTTTGCATCATATTTAGACAATATTTGTGTTTATACAAATAGTGCAGACCCAGATCAGAGGGGTACAGTAAGATCAATACGGGATTGCAATTGTTTACAAATGATGCATAATTACATTGGTTTCTGCACTGTTCACCCTTAACTCCATTATGACAGACCCGTTTCTAGTTTTGAAGACCGTGAGGTGACCACTAAGCAGGTTGAAAGTAAAGAGGAAAGCTGCGACCTAAATAATCTTTTAATATTTCTGTTGCAGGTCAAAAATTAAACCTCATAAGAGTCAAAATATCAGGGTCAAAACTGTTTCCAAAGATGACTATGTTGTAGCATGTTAACCATTAGCCCGCCAAATAAATTGTCGTCTGCTATATTTCTCGTCTGCTTCAAGTTTCAAAGTGCTTCAAAGTTGCTCAAAATTGCTGAAAATGTTGTCCGAGTGTCAAACAGCTTGGATCCGGATGAGACGCCGAGTTACTCGGCGTCTCATCCGGATCCAAGCTGTTTGCATATGGATCTATAGTCGTGAGTGGCAGGCTAAGGGTTAAAGATAAATCCTTTGCATGTTGGAAACATGTTCTCAGCTTGAAATAACATCCTGTTGAATTTATGATATAAATTACTCATTCTATGCTTAATTTGAGCATATTGACAAACAGTTTGAATCCTGATCAGATGCCGAGTAACTCGGCATCTGATCAGAATCCAAACTGTTTGCATACGGGTTTGAGCTATTACCAGGTCTCTGTTGAACAAATGGCTAATGCCATGTCCTTGCAAATGACAGGAAATAATCCTTTAAGTGCCAGCGAAATCAATAATCATTTGACAAACCTCAACAAAACTGAGCATTTAGACAACTTACTATAGTGCAGACTGTCAGCTCATGGTGATAAAAGCATCTATGTTTACACACAAGAAGCATTAACCCTTTACCCCATAGCCTGCATTAACCCCGAAGAAAAAGAAGAACCCCTTACTTATAATTATAGCCTGTTTCTAGTTTTGAAGACAGGTAACCTGTCTTAATCCTTTACTCCCATAGCCTGTTTTTAGTTTTGAAGACACAGGTGACCACTTAAAGCAGATTGAAATTAAAGCGAAATGCATCCAAGGTGCATTTTGCTTTACTCTCTGCCTAACTTTAACCAATTACCCCATAAATACATATTTTTTATGCCTTTAATTTATTCCTTCACTGAGGAAAATAGATATATTTGATACAGTTATGTATATACCGTATAAGAAATATCTTCCATACTATCAGATTGTAGCTTAAAAGCAGGCTCAAAGTGAAGTAGAATGCATCTGAATTCTGCTTTACTTTTAACCTGCTTTAAGTGGTTACCTGTCTTCCAAACTTAGAGAAAGGTGCCATGGTGTAAAAAGCCATCATCATCTACTTGAGAATATAGAAAATACTACTTATGATATATATTCATGACTGAATATATAAAGTGGAACTATTTTCTTCAGTGGAGGAACAAATTAAAGGCATAAAAATGAGTATCTATGGAGTAACGGGTTAAAACAGATTAGACTGTCCTGTAAGCAGCTAAATTGATACAACAAGCATTAAAGATTTTAACATTCCAAACTTGTATTTCGTTTCCGTAACAGTAGAGCTTATCAGAAAGAATTCAATACATTGACAGATCAAACCTAAGCAATAAACATTAGACAAATACTGTACGCAGCGAGCAATTACTTTCCTTTCTGAACAGAAGTGCAAATGATCTATAATAGTTAAACTCAATCAATGCTTCCTACAAGAATACTCTTCATTAATAAACAGTGTACCTGTGAAGAGTACACTTGTCCTATGTAAACAGGGTATACCTGGATCAGAGGCCTCTTGCAGGAGCCCTCTGATCAGAGTCTGCACTGTTTGTAGCATTTTGCAATACCGTAACGTTATACTGTTAAAATCAATTCTAAATATGTTAAAGATCGAGGACTAGACTTGCTGTTAATTGGAGACTTGAATTGTTCACTTAACTCTTTGCACGCTGGCGGCAGATACCATGTGCCATATTGGTTTCAGAGAGGAAGAGGTTTGAAGACTATGTAAATTTGTGACCCGTGGGGCGGGGTCATTTTTGACCCCAGGGACATAATTTGAACACTGTTGATAGAGGACCTGTAGATGATGCTTTGTGCAAAATATCTAAGCTAAGAGTACTGTGGTTTCAGAGAAGAAGATTTTTGAAGTTTTAATTGAAAAAAATCTATTTTTAGCTCCTGTGACCTAGATATGCAAAGGACCAAAACCATTTATACAATATTGGTAAAGTACCTCTTGAAGTTACACCATGCCAAATATCAAAGCTCTAGCCATATTGGTATCAGAGATAAAGAGGTTTCAAGATTTCACTATATAACTCTATGTAAATTTTTGACCCACGGGCGGCGTCATTTTTTACCCCAGCGACATAATTTGAACAATCTTGATAGAGGACCTGTAGATGATGCTTTGTGCAAAATATCTAAGCTCAGGGTACTGTGGTTTCAGAGAAGAAGATTTTTTAAGTTTTTATTGAAACAACGATTTTTAGCTCTTGTGATCTAGATATGCAATGGATCACAAATATTTGAACAATTTTAAAAGAGGACCATATAAGGATCATTCCTGCCAAGTTTGGTTAAAATCCATCCAGTAGTATAGAAGGAGATGTTGTTTAAAGAAATTGTTGACGACGGACGACGAACGGACAAACGGACGATCAAAATATTTCTTGTGATACATATTCATGACTGTATAAATTGGAGCTAATTTTTTCAGCGGAGGAATAAACTGAATGTGCTAAAAGGCGCTAATATGGGGGAAAGGGTTATAAACACTGGATACTTATAAGGACATTATCATAGACATAATGTTTACAGAGCACTCCTGTATTTCTAACAGATAGGCATTTTATATACAGTAAAACCTCTCTATTACAACCACTAAATTGTGTTAATTATTAGATGTTTAAGACAGGTGACTGCTTCAAGCAAGGTGACAGTAAAACAGAAAGCTCCTGAAGGAGCTTTCTGTTTCACTGTCACCTTGCTTTATTTTTAAGCTGTCACCTGTGTTTTATACAATCAATCTGCCTTCGTTTTAGAGGTGGTAGTAGAGAGGTTATACTGTATACTGATAATGATAATTGCTGAATCAGGTGTAACACTACTGAATTGATCCACTTAATAGATTTGGCACAAATCTTGTCACAATGACAATTCATTTTGATTTTGAATATGTGATAAATAACTCCTCAAATGCTGGGTAATGTTTTTGTCTGCAATAATTGTCGTATGCTACACATCTTAAAAAAAAAAAATCAAAAAATTTATTTTCCAAAATAGGGTACGAATGGCAAAAGGTTTGGATACTGATGAGATGCTGCATATTGCAGCGTCTCATCCGGATTCAAACTGTTTGCAAAGGTATTTGGCCAATTAATGTTCAAAGAGCTTGCGCATGCATGATGACCTAATTTCTTGTAATGACCTATTCTACAGCAAATTCCTGACTTTGAAAAGAAGGACCATATGCTTATTTTTAGCCCTTTATACTCCATAGTCTGTTTCTAGTTTTGAAGACATAAAGTGACCATAACTTAAAGCACTTTTTATACACTTATAAAACTTAGTATTGTACCAATAGATATATTTTCTATATCATAACAGGTGGTATATAGCTAGCTCAAAGCAGGAAAGAAAGTAAAACAGAATGTACCAATTCTGCTTTACTTTCAACCTGCTTTTAGTGGTATCCTTTCTTTACAAATATAAACAAACTAAATGGTACTGGTTAAATACCTTATCAGGAACTCTCATAAATCACCTTTTTTTGCCACAGAATATCTGATATTGTTGAACTTTGATTACATTCTGTTGGAAAATTTCTACAAGATTTTAAAACTGCTCCACATCTGACACAAGGTTCATAAGAATTTTGTCATCAAAGATTTCGTTAAATATCATGAAGTCAAAATGTGTAAACTGCCTGTCCGCCTACGAAATCTCCCAACTTAGTCCATTACAATAATTTTGTTAAAAAGTTATCTTACAACATTTATTAAATTCCTATTCAGTATTGACTCAAATTAACTCTTAGCATGCTGGCTGTACGTGAAACCACAATAACCTTTGCAAACAGTTTGAGTCCTGATCAGACGCCGCTTAACCCTTTCCCCCATAGAAGTGCCTTTTAGCGGATATGAAATATTCATCCGCCGAAGAAAATAGTTCCAATTTAATCAGTAATGAATATTTATTATGGGGAATATTTTCTATATTATAGCACATGATAGCTTAAAGCAGGCTGAAAGTAAAGCAGAATGCGCCCTTAGGCGCATTCTGCTTTACTTTCAACCTGCTTTAAGTAGTCACCTATCTTAAGTACTAGAAATAGGATATCAGGTAAAGGGTTAATATGGGGCATCTAATTAGGATACAAATTGTTTGACACTCTGACCCTGTTTAAAAAGAAATTATAAAAATTCTATTTTCAAAACAGAAGCAGACGACAATTGTTGCAGATGAAAAACATTACCCAGCATGCAAAGAGTTAATAAGAGATCTAACCATATTCCAACACTGTCAGCGCTGAGCAAACAAACAGCTAACAATTTTTAAAATTCCACCATGCTGGGGTATTGTTCCAATAATGACGTTAGTAATATATAAATATTTGTTTAGCTTTATTAGTTTTCAGTTGACAGACTGACAATATCCGTAATCAATTACAACAAAATTTGATTAAACACCTTCTGAATTTGAATGTTTCAGAAAACTTGCATTTGAAGCACATTGAAATCTCTAAAGGTGACTGCCTAATGCTTTCTATAGTACAGTGTTCCCTCCCTACAACGGCCCTCTCAACAACGACTCCATCCTTACAACAATGCTTTCCGTTGTTGAGCAGCAACAAGACAATTATGTCTATTTATGCTTTTTAACTGCTGCAATATCGTCTTCTTAAAATTGTCCTCTGCTGTTTTTTCTCAACATTTTGACAGAAGAAATATATAATGAAGAAAGACAAACAGCTTGAATCAAGATCAGATGCCCCTTCAAGCTGTTTGCAAATGTAAACAAAGTCTTAATCTTCCGTCCCAATAACGACTCCCCCCGAACAACACACACAATAATGTTAACAATCTCCCAATTGTTGTCGTTGTTACTAAGAGAGGGAGCACTGTATATTGAACTTCCATTACGAGAGCACCTGTATTAATCCTTTCCCCAAAGGCTAAAAGTACATTAACAAATTAATACTGTTTTAGATAGGATTCTCCTAAAGCAAGATGAAAGTAAAGATTAATAAGACAGCTCCTTTAGGAACTTTCTGTTTTATTTCATATTGCTTTACATTAATTGCCACCCACATTCAATGCCAATATTTATTTGTTGAGCTTGTACAAAGGAAGGTTAAAGGCATCTTATGGTGTGGAGTAGAGGGTTAAAGACCTTACTGAATGTCCCGGACCCTAATATCCCATAATCCTACATAAGTGTACCTTTTTATGCTTTTAATTTATCCCTCCATTGAAGAAAATAGTTCTATTTTATAAAGTCAGGAAAATAGTGTACAATAGAAATTAAGTTTCTATATCCCTGCAGAGGGAAGCTTAAAGCAGGCTGAAAGTAAAGCAGAATGTGCCTTCAGGCATATTCTGCTTTACTTTCAATCTGCTTTAAACAGTCACCTGTCTTAGGAACTAAAACAGGCTATGAGGTAATCCACAAATACAAGTTTGAATCTGAGAACTCAAAACATACTCAAATTTCTAAAGTTATTTCAGGACTTTTCAAACAGTTTGGACCAAGATCAGGCTTATTAACATATCGTGGGCCCTGATCAGGAACCAAACTGTTTGGCACTGCGGTCCTGTTTCTGAAGATATAAAGAAGATTGAAGATTGAACCAATTTCAATATTTCAGCAGACGACACCAACTCAGTCTTTAACGCTTTGCATGCTGGGTAATTTTTTTCATCTGCAACAATTGTCGTCTACTACTGTTCTAAAATTAGAATTTTCAAAATTTCAGAATGGCAAACAGTTTGGATCCTGATGAGACGTCGCATGACGCGGCATCTCATCTGGATCCAAACTGTTTGCAAAGGTAATCACTGTGGCAGATATATCCACCGCTAGTAGCATGCACAGAGTTAAAGGGTTGAAATTGGAATCAATGCCCAACCATAAATCTACTTCACCATAAATCACATTGTATTGATACCTGCAATTTCCAAATCAACATTTCTTCAAAATACAGTAGACCTTAAACAACTTAAACCCGACAACTCAAACTGACAAACTCGCTGAAGTCAAACTTACACTTATTTCAAAATTAAAACATGGCTTTATAAACCATGTTTTAACTTTGAAATACGGGTAAGTTCGAACTTAAGAGAGATCGAATTATTGAAATTCAACTGAAATTCGAAAAAGAAATACAGGTACAGTAAAACCTCTCTATAACGGCCACTAAAGTGTGCTAATTTATTAGTTGTTTTTGACAGGTGACTGCTTAAAGCATGGTGACAGTAAAACAGAAAGCTCCTGTAGGAGCTTTCTGTTTTACTGTCACCTTGCTTTAAGCTGTCACCTGTCACTTAAATAACCAATTAGTCCTCGTTTTAGTGGCCGTTATAGAGAGGTTTTACTGTACTGTTGACTGAAGCAAGATGGAAGTATCCAGTTTCTACTGTATTACATTGTGAGGAGAAAGCTGCATTCAATGTGAAAATGAATAAATCATGTATAACAGAAATATACAAAACAGAAAAACTTAGATGATAGAAAACCAATTACCCGAGCTGACAAATTGATTATGGTACAGTCATACTTTAGTGAACCCATTACTCTACAAATGAGCCAGTTTACGCTTCTAATTATTTCTACACTGAGGAAAGTAGTCCCCGCCTAGGTAGCCCTGAGCATAAAATACACAAGGCATTATTCCAGTCTCTTTCCAGATGGTCGCTTAAAGCAGACTAAAAGTAAAGCAGAATGCTCCTTAAAGTGCATTCTGCTTTCTTTTCAATCCTGCTTAACCCATTACCCCATAGCCTGTTTCTGGTTTTGAAAATATGTGACTACTTAAAGCAGGTTGAAAGTAAAGCAGAATGCGCCTTAAGGCACATTCTGCTTTACTATCAGCCTGCCTTATTAAGCTACTACATATACCTGTTAGAATAAAAAAAATAGTCCTTATCATACATATTCATGACTGTATAAATTGGAACTACTTTCTTCAGCGGAGGAATAAAATGAATGCGCTAAAACAGGTCATCAGACTGTCTTCAAAACTCATTAATCCCTGACACTTTTAATGGACAACTCCAGTTTACAATTAGGTCTAGTCCTTTTTTGACTATTCAGGTTTTTTCTTTCAAGATAATTATATCACAATTATTAAGTTATAAACAGTACAGACCCTGATAAAATGGCTCCTAAAGGAGTCCTCTGATCAGGATCTACACAGTTGACATATGAGAAATGGGTCTATACTGTCTGCAATGGATGTGTGTATTCATGAATGCAACCCCAGCATAAATATTAAAATACATGTTGTTAAATTTTCAAGCTAAATTAATTCTCAAAATATGCCTTTACCTAAGAGTAAAATTGTCAAGTTAACCCTTAGCCTGCCACTCACGACTATAGCTCCATATGCAAACAGCTTGGATCCGGATGAGACGCCGAGTAACTCGGCGTCTCATCCGGATCCAAGCTGTTTGACACTCGGACAACATTTTCAGCAATTTTGAGCAACTTTGAAGCACTTTGAAACTTGAAGCAGACGAGAAATATAGCAGACGACAATTTATTTGGCAGGCTAAGGGTTAATTTAACATTTAACTCCATAACCTTTTTTAGTTTTGAAGACTGGTAACCACTTAGAAGGTTGAAAGTAAAGCAGAAAATGCGTTAGGGTGCTAAGTCTGCTTTCCTGGCAGCTTGCTTCAAGCCACTTCCTGCTAGAACATTATAAAATACCTGTATTTCTAATGATGTGTATTCATGACAGAAAAAGCGGAACTATTTTTTTCAGTGGAGGAATAAACTTAAAATGTGTTAACCCATTACCTCTTAGCCTATTTCTTGCTTCGAAAACAGGTGACCACTTAAAGCAGGTTGAAAGTAAAGCAGAATGTGCCTTATGGCACATTCTGCTTTACTTTAAGCCTGCTTTAAGCTACCATCTTCTAGGATATGGAAAATATTTCTTTTGGTACATATTCTTTGCTGTATAAACTGGAACTTTTTTCTTCAGTGGAGGAATAAGTAAGAGGCATAAAAAGGCGTTTTTAAGGGGTAATGGGTTAAATATGTATCTTTGGAGTAATGGATTAAATACATGTACAGTAACGGTATAATAATTTCTCAAAGCCGGCCTCCCTAAGAGTAAAATTGTCAAGTTTACAAACACACCTATTTAAATACTGTAATTATTACACAAATACGCATACAATGATTGACCTAGTTTTCAAATATTTGTTCTTGAAAACTTTTGTGTTTATTTTTCTCAACGTCATGTCTGTCAAATGGTTACTTCCAATACAATATGAACAGGCAATATTCAGAGGCAATATTATACTTTATTACACCTCGCTTTGAGTTACAATGTTAAATTCCCATAGACCTACAGTTAACATTTTGCATGTCACTTACATCTATTCAAAATATACTGTCACTCTTTATGATATTCTTTTTGTGACGTCACTCTAAAAGACATTACTTTTTTACTCCGTCCGAAAACGTACTGTCAGCATTGACATTGAGTTCGCTATTGGATACATTGGAACGTTATAAAGAGTGGTAACATAATTATAAACAATGTGACGTCATAGACGGCGACGTCGTTTCCCGCGTTACGTACATGTCTGCGCTAAATTAGTATTCACAACACATTTTATAAAATACAAATGAGACGATTCTAAAGCTAGAATTGATAAGCTCGGTGTAATAAAATAAATATTAGATGTCAGTTTGCGTGACATTCAAATTGTCAACCCTCGAAAACAAGAATGTCACCCTCGGCTACGCCTCGGGGTGACATGCTGTTTCTCGGGCTGACAATTTGAATGTCACGCAAACTGCCATCTAATATTTATATAATAATGCACTGTCAAGTTGTCAACCCTGTATTAAAAGGTTTTATCATATAATGGTTTCATTGTTTAACCAATTACCCCATAAATATGCCTTTTTATACCTTTAATTTATTGCTCCACCAAGGAAAATAGCTCCACTTTATACAGTCATGAAGTACCGTAAAAAATATGTTTCTGTATCCTAGCAGATGGTAGCTTAATTAAAGCAGGCTGAAAGTAAAGCAGAATGCGCCTTAGGCGCATTCTGCTTTACTCTCAACCTGCTTTAAGTGGTCACCTGTCTTCAAATCTAAAAACACAGGCTATTGAGTAAAAGGTTAAAGCAGGCTGACAGTAAAGTCCCTTTACCTCCCTTAACCCATTACCCAATATTCTTCTTTACTTTCAGCCTGCTTTAAGCTACCACCTCCTAGAAAATAGAAAATATTTCTTATGGTTCATATTTATCACTATAAATTGGAACCATTTTCTTCAATGGAGGAATAAATTTAAGGCATAAAAATGTGCATCGATCGCGATCTACCAGTATGGTGTTAAAGGTAAAACACCTTTGATACGTCTTTTTGTTAAAGATCATAAAAACAGGACTATATATTGTATAATCATAAATGTGATTATGTCCTCACATAGTCATCAAAAAGCCTTTCAAATAGGAAAGAGTTCACCCTGAGGGCTGAAACAAGTGCTCAAGTGCCCATAGATCAGTATAAGGCTAGCTAGATAAATATTATAAGTACAGTGGAGAATACTTTATTCTTTCCCCTTTAAACAAGAGCCCCATGGGGCATATTTCGCTCACCTGAGAACAGCTGACAAAATGGAGATAATGATTTATGTCCAGGAGGAGTCATTTTTTACCCGAAGGGCATTAATAAATTTGAATAATCTTGATAGAGGACCTGTAGATGATGCCATGTGCCAAATATCTTAAATCAGGGTACTAGGGTTTTAGACAAGTAGATTTTTCCATTGAAAAAATCTATTTTTAGCTCCTGTGACCTACATATGCAACCGACTGGAACCATTTGAACAAAATAGGTAAAGCACATCTAGAAGTGTCACCATGCTGAATATCAAAGCTCTGGCCATATAAGTTTCAGAGAAGAAGACATTTGAAAATTTCACAATATAACTCTATGTAAAACTGTGACCCCCGGGGCATGGCCAATTTTGACCCTAGGGGCATAATTTAAACAAACTTGATAGAGGACCTGTAGATCATGCTAATTGTGCCAAATATCTAAGCTCTGGCCCTTGCAGTTTTTTGAGGAGAAGATTTTTTAAGTTTTATAGAAAAAATCTATTTTTTAGCTCCTGTGACCTAGATATGCAACAGACCATAACAATTTGAACAAAAAAGGTAAAGTATATTCAGAAGTGTGACCATACCAAATATCAAAGCTCTAGCCATATTAGTGTCAGAGAAGAAGACGTTTGAAAATTTCACTATATAACTCTATGTAAAACTGAGACCCCCGGGCGGGGCCAATTTTGACCCTAGGGGCATAATTTGAACAAACTTGATAGAGGACCTAAAGGTGATGCTATGTGCCAAATATCTAAGCTCTGGCCCTTGTAGTTTTTGAAAAGAAGATTTTTTAAGTTTTCATTGAAAAAAATCTATTTTTAGCTCCTGTGACCTAGATATGCAACCAACCAGAACCCTTTGAACAAAATATGTAAAGCACATCTAGAAGTGTCACCATGCCAAATATCAAAGCTCTGGCCATATTTTTTTCAGAGGAGAAGACGTTTGAAAATGTCACTATATAACTCAATGTAAAACTGTGACCCCGGGGCGGGGCCAATTTTGATCCCAGGGGCATAATTTGAACAAACTTGATAAAGGACCTGTAGATGATGCTATGTGCCAAATTTCTAAGCTCTGGCCCTTGTAATTTCAGACAAGAAGATTTTTTAAGATTTCCTTATTTTTTCACTATGGTTGCCATGGCAACCAGAGTTCTAAATTGTTTTTAATTCTTTGAACAAATTTTAAAGAGCTTGACCCAAGGAACATTCCTGTAAAGTTTGGTTGAAATCTGTCAAGCGGTATAGGAGCTAGGAGATGTCATTTGAAGCAATTGTTAACAAAGACGCATGACGCACAATGCACGATGACGGACGACGGACACAGGGCCATCCCAATAGCTCACCTTGAGCCTTTGGCACAGGTGAGCTAACAAAAAAAAACACAGAAACACAATGTACATGTACTAAAATGTAGAAAATGGCATTGGTTGAAAATGTTGAAGACTCTTTTTAATCTGAGTGGCAAACAGTTTGGAGCCTGATTAGACACCGGGTTACCCGGTGTCTGATCTGGCTCCAATTTGTTTGCAACGTACTTTAAGGATATAATTGTTTTAGCACAAAAGCATTTATTGGGAATTATCATAACATCCTCTCAAAATGTTTGTTATCAAAGTTACAATAAGTCATGAATGTGTTAACTCATTACCCCATAGCCTGTTTCTAGTTTTGAAGAAATGTGACCACTTAAAGCAGGTTGAAAGTAAAGCAGAATGTGCCTTAAGGCACATTCTGCTTTACTTTCAGCCTGCTTTAAGCTATTATCTGCTAGAATATAAAAAATATTTCTTATGATTCTTATTTGTGACTGTATAAATTGGAATTATTTTCTTCAGTGGGTGACTAAATCAAAGGCGTAAAATGGCGTATTTATGGGGTAATGGGTTAAGTTGTGCAATAAACATGACTATCTTTGCAAACTGGAATTGTAAGGTCATAGTTTGTCTAAGTCATTCATGTTCAAGATTTCTTGATATCATTTTAAACTGTGATGAAAAACCTAGATGCTAAAATTCCATAACTTAATTGTGTTTTTCGGTAAATATTTTCATCCTAAAACACTATTTATTATGCCGGAAAATATTGACCAGGGACTTTAAACTGATATTATCAATATTTTTCAATACTAAGCTATTTTATGATTTTGAATATGCAAAACTTAAGTATATAGGAGTATGTGGACTTAAGTCACGTTTTAACTTTGAAATATGGGTATGTTCTACTAAAGCGAGGTTGAGTTACGGAAATTCAACTTGAAATATGTGTAAGTTTGATTTAAGTGAGTTCTAAGTATTGAGTTTCGATTGTATACAGTTCGTAAGTTTACTGAATGCAAAAATTACAAATACAGTAAAACTTGTGGAGAGCAAACAAATATAAATTTAAACTTGTAGTCTTATAACTATTTAGGTGGCAACTTAATGCAAGTCAAAAGTCATGATGAATGCTCCTAAAGGAGCTTTCTGCATTACTTTTGTCCAGCATTAAGAAATTAATTGTCTTAAGAAATTGATATGCCACTCAATTAAGTCTCTTCATACACTGGTATGTACTGTATTTGTAAAGCGGATTTATACATGTCTGTCAACAATTAGCTTGATGCAAGCTGATAGTGATCTTATATAAAGATTTACATAATAGGCTTTATGTATACAACTGCCTTTACTGCTGATCCGATGGATGACTTACCCCTTACAGCAATATTTGTTTGGCTGATCATTCCCACCCGATATAAACATGTGCACCTTAATAATCCCTGAACTATACTGTCAATCCAGATCAGAGCTCCAGATAAGGGGAGTATTTCAAAAACTAAAATCTCTATTTTCGATTTAAACCCTATGGTGTTACTACTCATTTTCTAATGAGTAGTAACATCATAGGATTTAGTGTTGAAATGAGTGAGAAAATGTTAAATTTATTTGGTTTACTCCCTCTTATCAGTGAACCCCTGAATCCTCTAATACTGCAGTGTAGCCACCCAAGCCTTTATTCCATAGATACATAATTAATTTATTCCTCAACTGAATGAATATATTATATGGTAAACTGTGATCATTGGTCATTTATAACGTGCAAACAATAAAAATGAATCCGAGAAAATGGGGATGAAAATTAACGATTAAGCAAAATGACTATGCGAAGTCATTAGTCACTTGAAAATATCTGTCATGCTTATAATCTAATTCGACAACTAAGGTCATTTTAACCCCATAGTTTTCAAATATCCCAGTCACACCTAAAGAAAACCTTAAACTTAAACCAATTTTATTTCAAGGTTTTAGAAAATTGGAAATATTATTAGTCCTTCATTTTGGTTATATCCTTTGAGCAAATATGATGTTTGCTTCAGAAATGTGTTCCCTGCAATCTTTTGGCGACCAATAAGACTGTTGCCTGCATTAAACTGCCATTATCATCTACTTAACCCTTTACAAATTATCCAAAAGCTTGGTTTCAGTTAAAAAACAAATGGTTGCTTAAAGAAGACTGAAAGTAAAACAGAAAGCTTCTTTAGAAGCTTTCTGCTTTACTTTCAGCCTTCTTTAAGCATCCACTGGATGCATGATGCATGAAGTTAGTTTCCTATTAGCCATTATGGCTATTTATCAGGACATTTAAGAAGCATAACACAGTGACTGTTTGCGAAACACAATGACCCCTTACGTGACCATGACCTCTAAATGACCTTGACCTTTGTCTGACATGCACCAAATTGTACTGAGCTCAATTAAGAGTTTCTTGAGTTGCGCACACATGCGAAATATTGTCCCTATCACATGTATTTCAAAAGTTATGGCCAATTTATTCATCCTATTTGACCTCTATATGACCTTGACCTTTATCAAACATGAACTAATTGGTACTGAGCTAAAGTGCTAATTAACTTAAGCTCAGAGTACATATGCCAAATTCCAAATATGATGTCTCTATCACACATTATATTAGTTCTAAAGTTATGGAAAGATTATATAGCTCTGTTCTGTAAGGACAGACAAGCCAACACAGGACAAAAACAATATATGCGCCCGATTAAGTCATGCGGGGCTTAAAAAAGTCGTGTCTTTTAGGAGTAGGTAAAGGCTTTATTCAAAGGTCATTTCTACAGAGGAAAGGGTTTTAACCCATTACCCCATAGCCTGTTTCTAGTTTTGAAGACAAATGACCACTTAAAGCAGGTTGAAAGTAAAGCAGAATGTGCCTTAAGGCGCATTCAGCTTTACTTTCAGCCTGCTTTAAGCTATTATCTGATCAAATAAAGAAAAAAATCCTTAGGGTTTTTATTTGTGACAGTATAAATTGGAATTATTTTCTTCAGTGGACAAATTAATTTAAAGCGTAAAAAGGCATAAAAATGGGGGAAAGGGTTATTTATGATAAAGTTATGAAGAAGCATAGTGCATATAAAAGACAGGTTGTAGCTTAATGCAGGTTGAAAGTAATGCAGAACGCTTCTATGGGAGTGTTCTGCATTACTTCCAACCCACATTAAACAATAATCTGCCTTTCATGTGTTCACTAGATACATGTATGTATCCTCAAAGTATGGTTAAGTAAGCTTTGACTGTAATGTTAATCTGAAATTGTTTTACTTACTTGCACCAAATATATAAATGAAACAGTTGATTCCCAACCAAGAGATTATTCAAACAATGTTTACCCAGATGAACTGCCGCAGCAATAGTAATTGCAGGTAGTAAAAGAAGTGGTATACAATTAGTACAAAGCAAGCTCAATTAATTTGCAAATAAAAATAGGACATTGATTTAACTGTTTTATCAAATTGCTGCTTTGATTTTTATTTTGCTTCATATGGGTGCATTGTTTGCAAAATTATGTAGATATATAACATACAAATGCAAACATGAGTATCACATAATATTCAGCTTTTCAGAGTACATATATAATAGTTTATGTTAAAACGATTATATAATCGATCATCGATCGATTATGGTTACCAATAATCGTTTATAATCGATTATGGTTTTCGGACCGATTATACAACACTACAAAGTATTACACCATAAAAACACCTTCTTACACCTTTAGTTATATCCTCCACTACAGAAAATATAGTAATATTAATAAATTGTCATGAATATGTATCATAAGAAATATTTTCTATATTCTTGCAGATGGTCAAACTAATAAGTAGGCTGAAAGTAAAGCAGAATGTGCCTTAAGGCACATTCTGCTTTACTTTCAACCTGCTTTAAGAAGTTGCCTGTCTTCAAAACTTTAAATAGGCTAGGGGGTATACGTCATAAAACTGTCTGGGTAAATATACCTATGTTAGCTGTGTCTCAAGAACGTTCACTATTACATTCTGCTATACTTTCAATCTGCTTTAAGTGGCTACCTGTCTTCAAAACTAGAACCATGTTAAAGGGGTAACAACTTAATGAAAATATGCAACTCCATGAATATTAACTTACATAAATAGGTAGTCTACATTCCTCAAATAATCACTACATCATACATGTAAATATCTCAATATTACCATATACCAATCCATAATTATTGACATTTAAACATCCCCTTTTACATATTTCTAATACACAACTTAACACGGCTTTAATCCACAAAGGTTAATGCCAGTTGACTTACCTTATATTAAACTCTAACGAAAAATAAATCCACAACAAAAAATCCTGAAATTAACTCCGTTCCACTTCCTACTCAAGAGCCCAAACAACTCAACAATCAAATTTTCAAAAACACTAGATTTCTGTCACTCGACTTCTAAACAAGTTCCATTTTGGGGGAACAATTGGTTAAATTATGCGGGCCATGTCGATATGATCTTGTTCCGCGACTCAATAGGTTTAGCGCCCTGTATACAAAAGCCGTGTCTACTAGGCCTCTGTATATTGATATCCATATGTACTTGTTGAAACTTGAAAAGCGAAAATACAGTCAACCCTATAACACTTAGCATGCTGGGTAAAAAAAAATTGTCGTCTGCTACTGTTGCAAAAATTGTCGTCTGCTACTGATCAGATTTTTTTTGTCAAAACAGGATCAGAGTGTCAAACAGTTTGGATCCTGATGAGACGCCGCGTTACGCGGCGTCTCATCTGGATCCAAACTGTTTGCACAAATAATCATGATTCCATAGCTAGCATGCAAATTTAGAGTTAAATAAGTTAAGTCAATTCTCAAAACAAAGATTACTATTTAAAGCAGGATGAAAGTTAAAGCAGAAAGTTCCTACAGGAGCCTTCTCCTTTACTTCTAATATGCTTAAATTAAACTAGTAGATCTACTTGTTTTAAAGACTTTAAACTTGATCTTTTGGGTAGCAGTTTAACACAAGTTTGAAAATACACCTTTCAAAAGTTCAAAACCAATATTTGTTGACTGGTGTTCAATGCTCAATCAATCTTAAATTCAAGCCGCGAAATATTGGGCAGCTAGTATAGGTTGAAGGAATTTACAAATAAAGTTGAATTGGAATTGATAAGATAAAACTGTGAGGTACAGTATCACCTGTATACTTCACCTTGAATAAAGGTTGAAGCTTAACCCATTACCCCATATACAGTAAAACCTCTCTATTACAACCACTTAATTGTGGTAATTATTACATGATGACGACAGGTGACTGCTTAACCCTTTTCCTTATAGAAGCGACTTTTAGCACATTCATTTTATTCATCCGCTGAAGAAAATAGTTCCAATATATACCGTAATTAATATGTGTCATATTTAATACTTTCCTTACCAGAAGGTAATAGCTTAAAGCAGGCTGAAAGTAAAGCAGAATGCGCCTTAGGGCGCATTCTGCTTTACTTTCAACCTGCTTTAAGTACTCACCTATTTTCAAAACTAGAAACAGGCTATGGGGTAAAGGGTTAAAGCAATGTGACAGAAACACAAAAAGCTCCTTCAGGAGCTTTCTGTTTTACTGTTACCTTGCTTTAAGCTATAACCTGTATTTAAACAATCAATTTAATTAACATTCGTTTCAGTGGTCGTAATTTATTGTATACATTCTTTTTACACTGTTACTTTATTCCTCCACTGAAAAATATAGTTCCAAATTATACTTTCATTAATATATGCCATAAGAAATATTTTCTATATCCGAGCAGATTTTAGCTTAAAGCAGGCTGAAAGTAAAGCAGAATGTGTCTTTACTTTCAACCTGCTTTCAGTGGTCACCTATCTTCAAAACTAGAAACAGACTGGGGTAATGGGTTAATGCAGGACAAAAGTAATAAATAGGGAGCTTTCTACATTACTTTTATCCTGAAATATAGAGATCTCTAAAAGTCTTTGACAGATCTAGATGGTCGTACAAGTTCTACTGAATACCATTAAAACAGGGAGGGAAAGATTAAACTAAGTAATAAACTCTTGGCTACTTTAAAGCCTGGTCATGCTGAACTGTCGTCTGCTTCAAATATAATATTTAGCGTCTGCGATAAAACAAATTCGAAATTAGCTCTAACGGTTTCTGATCTGAAGAAAAATTAAAAATGAGTGACAAACAGTTCGGATCAAGATCAGATGCCGCGTTACGCGGCATCTGATCTGGATCCAAACTGTTTGCAAATGTAAAATTATGTCAGGCTAAGCTCGATAAGGGTGAAAGCCTTGTCCACTGATAAAAACTGGTCATGGGCAATAAATTCTCAATTGAAGCTCCCGTGATTTTAGAGTGACAGTCACACTTTTATTGAATTAAACTCTAAACCCTTCACCTGCTATTTGGGTATATTGATGCTTTTTGAAAACAGTGTAGAGCCAGATCAGACAGCTCCTTCTGTTTTTACTTTCAACCTGCTTTAAGTGCTCACCTGTCTTTAATGCTTCATGCAGCCATCTGTCTTCAATACTGAAAACAAACCATGGCCTGGGAAAGGGTTAACCCATTACCCAAATACGCCTTTTTATCATTTATGCCTCTTACTTATTCCTCTACTGAAAAAAAAATAGTTCCAATTTATACAGTCATGATTATGTATCATAAGAAATGTTTTCTATAATTATATTCTAGATGATGTAAGCTTAAAGCAGGCTGGAAGTAAAGCTAAATGTGCCTTGAGGAACACTTGGCTTTACCTTCAACCTGCTTTAAATGGTCACCTCATGATCTTCAATATTGGAAACAGCTAGGCTATAGGGTAAAGGGTGAAAGGAGAAAAGTACATTTATTGGGACGTTCTGCAGATCTGTCCTACTCACTCAGCATTGATCTGTCACATGTGTTTAATCCTTTACCCATAGCCCATTTCTAGTTTAGAGGACAGGTGATTGCCTGAGTACTTAAATGAGATTAAAAGTAGCCTTTTAACCCTTTACCCCATAGCCTGTTTCTAGTTTTGAAGACAGGTGACCACTTAAAGCAGGTTTAAAGTGAAGCAGAATGCGCCCTAGGGTGCATTCTGTTTTACTTTCAGCCTGCTTTAAGTTACTATCAGCTAGGATATAGAAAATATTTCTTATGGTACATATTCATGACAGTATAAAATGGAACTATTTTCTTTGGTGGAGGAATAAATTAAATACGCTTAAAGTCGCTTCTATGGGGGAAAGGGTTAAAAGTGCAGGAGGATAAATCAAAACCAATTGAACTTCTGTTTGTTTTGTTCTGGTGTATCTAAGTCTTATCTACACTGTTTACTGTTGTCCTTTAGATGTCTTTCAGAACCCATGTATATAACCTAACCTTAGTCCTTTACCTACCCCAGGAACATCGAATTCCGTTATCTTCAATATTTGAAAATCCAATTGAAATGGGTGATATTATAAGAGTTTGATTTACTTATCTAAGATAATCTCCTTTAGCCCTTTACACCATAAATACGCCTTTTTACGCCTTTAATTTATTCCTTCACTAAAAAACCAGTTCCTCTTAATATAGTAATGAATATGCACTATAAGAAATATTTCTTATATCCTAGAAAATGGTAAGCTTAACTCATTAGTCATTACACCATAAATACACCTTTTACGCATTTAATTATTCCGCCAATGAAGAAAATTATAAGTTCAAATTAAACATTCATAAACATGTACCAAAATTAATAGTTTCTATATATCATTAACAGGTGTTAGCTTAAAGCAGACTTAAAGTAAAGCAGAATTGTTTGTCACTTGTCATTATGTTTTTTCTATCAAAATGTCCAATATGTAAATTTGAGAAAACCAGCAGATGACAATTTTAAGCAGACGATATTGCAACAGCAAAAACGTTAAACATAACTGTCATGTTTAGGGAACTGCAGCAACGGTTGTTGTAAGGAGGGAATCGTCGTTGGGAGGGTCGTTGTATGGAGGGAACACTGTAAACAAGAAGAGTTACATACCGCTTGTAACTTCCAATTCAACTTGCTTTAACCCTTTCCCTCATAAATACGCCTTTTTACGCCTTTTATTTATTCCTACACTGAAGAAAATATAGTTCCAATTTGTACAGTCCTGAAATGTATTATAAGAAATATTTTCTACATTCTAATGGATGGTAGCTTGAAGCAGGCTGAAAGTAAAGCAGAATGTGCCTTTAGGCACATTCTGCTTTACTTTCAACTTGCTTTAAGTGATCACCTGTCTTTAAAACTTAGAAAGAGGCTATCGAGTAATGGAGAAGTAGGAAGATGTCTCTTAGGGCACTTCTGTGGAGGAAATTATTAATTAACCCTCTGAACCCTAGTCCCGCTTATAGGTGTCCTTTTCAAACAGTGAACATGTGAATAGTACACTTGTCCTGTGCAAACAGTGAAGACCCAGATCAGAGGGCTCCGAAAGGAGCCCTCTGATCTGGGTCTTCACTGTTTGTCATAATGTCAAACATTGACAAAAACAACCCTTAAAAGTCAGAAATGGACTAGACTAAAATGGAATCTCGAATTTTTCCTTTAAAGTTTCAGGGAGGAAAGAGTTAACATCTACATGATGTTAGTATCACAGCTCAATAACACATGTACTTTGTCATTGCCTCTTGTAACTAAGCCCCCTTATCCCTCTGAATGCTTGACAAGAGCATTGAAGATCTTCATGAACAGTTTGGATCCATATCTGATGCCCAGTGTAACATAGTTTCTAATCAGGATTTTAAAATTGCCTGATGCTTACATAGTATTTTTCTGTAAATATTCCAAGAAAAGAGTCAACAAAAGAATGCTGACAGCGTCTTGGGCAAAATCGGAGCTCAAAGGGTTAACACTCTTAATGCTGAACTTTTTAAATGATCTCTTCCAGGTTTGAACGACTACTGATGTTGACACATTTACATCTTAAACATTGAATAATTAATTTCAAATAAAGTCTAATCCATACTCGACAATGTAGGGCTTAAAGGCAGGGCTCCAGATAAGGGGAGAATTTCAAAAACTAAAATCTTTATTTCTGCTTTAAGGTACTTCGCGGGTGTGCTTAGTTTCCATACAAGGTGTCATGAAACTATTCTTGAATAATGATAATAGCCAAGAAACAATGTGTGAAAATATAGGCAAAATTTATCGTGTGGTTTGTCTCTAAGGTCTCTTTTTCTGACAAAAACCTGGAATTCTGATGATTTTATTTTTCTCAAAAATAAAAAAAAGCTAATGACTTTAAGTCTTGCCCAATAAGTAGCCCACAACATTCATTACAAGAAAAGCTAACAAGAGCACCGCAGTGCGGCAAAATACGCCCGTTATGGCCAGCGGCTGTCAAAGTCGTCCGGACTCAGGCCGACTGGAAAAAGTCGCCCGGAGTGTAGGCGCGACTATTGATCTAAAAAAGACTATGCTGTAGTATTGCGATAGCTCAAGTACTATCCCGATAGTATTGCGATAGTCAAGAAACTATTGCAATACTATCACGATAGTTTTTCTACCAAATGTTTTCTCATAAACAAATGCTCTTTGGGCGTATTTACATACTTTGGATATATCACGGAATTTTGACAATAAAGGGGGCATAACTCTGCTAAATGCCAACATCTGAAATTTAACAGGAACCAAAATATTCACAGGTGCCTTCCCTGTATGATGAGAAAGCTAAATATGAAATTTGGTTACAATAGACAAAATGTAAGTAAAATTATTATCAGGAAACAATATATTGTTAAAACAATTGTGTGAAGGGGCATAACTCTGAAAATACGGAGTCAAACCAAAAACCCGTAATATATATTAAGTCACTTCATTCATTGTATCACCGTATCAAATTTGAAATCAATTGAATAAAAGATAAAAAAGTTCTGTTTTTTTTTTTAAAATGCCCATTTTTGACAATAAAGGGGCATAACTCTGCTAAAAATAGCCGCCAACGTCTGAAAACGCAAACTCGTCTGAGCTATTGTGGTATGGAATATTTGTAGGAAGTTTAATCAAAATCGGTCAATAAATGAAGGTGAGAGAACGCTAAGAAGAAAAGTTAACGGCATAAGTGTGGCTTATTTTAAATTTTAAGTATGTAAAGGGGCATAACACATAGAAAAATAATTTAACAGGAACCAAAATTCTCAGGTGCCTTCCCTGCATGATGAGAAAGCTAAATATGAAATTTGGTTACAATAGACAAAATGTAAGTAAAATAATGATCAGGAAACTATATTGTTAAAACAATTGTGTGAAGGGGCACAACTCTGAAAATACGGAGTCAAACCAAAAACCCGTAATATATGTTAAGTAACTTCATTCAGTGTATCACCATATCAAATTTGAAATCAGTTGAATAAAAAATAAAAAAGTTCTGTTTTTTTTTTAAAATGCCCATTTTTGACAATAAAGGGGCATAACTCTGCTAAAAATAGCCGCCAACGTCTGAAACGCAAACTCGTCCGAGCTATTGTGGTATGGAATATTTGTAGGAAGTTTAATCAAAATCGGTAAATAAATGAAGGTGAGAGAGCGCTAACAAGAAAAGTTAACGGACGGACGGACGTACAGCGCTGGGTATACCATAATATGACCGCCGATGACGGGCGTATAAAAATATGTAGAATAAAGGTGTTCAGAAAGATGTTATCGGCTATTTAAATTTTGCAAAATGCTAAAAAATTGAATTACAAAAAACTGACTCATTCAATGTATTTTTTTTTTCATTTTATTCAAATGTATGGTTGATGAAGTAGTTGGTCAGAAAAAATTAGAAAATATTACAGTCAGGATTTTTTGTAATATCAGTTTTTCTTATCAAAATAAAAAAGAAGTTGAAATACAGTTACCTACCTTAAAGTTGAAATTCTGTCAATAAAATGCATTATTTTTTATTCATGGACTTGCATACAAGGTTCATTACATTGTTTAAACATAATAATGGGCAATATCGATCTTGAAAAGCTTCAATGTGTGGCTTTATAGTTAGATCAAATCTTAAACATACCGATTTTATTGACTTGTAAGTCATTAAAATTAAACGTACATGTAAGTGGACATATAATTTGACCGTATAATTCCAATCAACGAAGAATAAACATAACATGTCCCTTGATCACTGCGTTATGGATGGACAAGTCATTAAATAAATCGGACGCTTCATTTAAAAAAAAATATTTGGATCGAATGGAAATCAAAACTATGACCTTTCATTTGCAAGTCAATCACCTTACTGACTGCGCTATGAAGAACTACACTAAATCGTATCAGTATTTCCTTTATATAAACTGTCTGGTATAAGATTGTGCGGAAAAAGTCTATGTCGTCAAGATGCATTTCCGCTCGCCCGGAAGAGTGACTTCCGTATGCGAAATACCTTAAACCATAATTATGGTGTCACTACTTATTAGAATTGTCTCGAACAGACGATTCTAATGAGTAGTAACATCATAGGATTTGGTGCTCAATTGAGTGAGAAAATGTTGGATTTGTACAGTTTATACTCCCTCTTATCTGGAGCCCTGTTAAAGGTCTGTTTTTTCACAGTTTATTACAGAATGACAAACAATGCAACCTCTGATCTGGGTCTACATTGTTTGTAGAGAACAAGTATATTTTATACAGATATAAAATTTAGAATGAAATGATTGAGTTAAGGGGTTTTATTATAATTTAGTAAGAAGCAATGAAGACCCTGATAAGACTGGGCTTGTAAAGAAGTATTTTGATCTAGGTCTGCACTATTTGTTAGTTTGCAATCAATACAATTCCCTCTCAAGCAGGGCTCCAGATAAGAGGGGGTAAACTGAGCAAATCCAACAATTTCTCGCTCATTTTAGCACCAAATCCTATGATGTTACTACTCATTAGAATCGTCTCTTCGAGGCGATTCTAATGAGTAGTCACACCATAGGGTTTAATACAGAAATAAAGATTTTAATTTTTGAAATACTCCCCTTATCTGGAGCCCTGCTCTCAAGTCAATGTAAGTTGGTCATATCTGAAGAGACTGATTCTGTGTAGTTTATTTGAACGTAGACAGCACTACAAGGGGGTAAGTTCATTGTTCAAATAAGTATGTGTTTATTTATGACCAATGTCTGTACGGTAGTGTAAACATAATAATACTTTCTAGCTGGTACTTGTGAATAATTTGAAATGATAGGCTAATATAGTCAACGCTTATATAGTCAACACTAAGATAGTCAACGCTTATATATATAGTGACATCAACACTAATATACTCAACAGTCATACTTGGAGGAAACAAGTATACCCCGGTAGTCTAAACTCGATAATTCAAAATCGCTTTTAAAGATTGAACATGCCTATATTTCAGAGTTAAAAAAAAATGCTTAGCACTAATACACTCAACAGACATACTTGGAGGAAACAAGTATTATAGTCTAAACTCGATAATTCAAACTCGCTTTAATTATTGAAAATGCCCATATTTCAGAGTTAAAACGTGGCTGAGCCACGTTTTAACTCTGAAATAAGGGCATTTTCGACTTCATCAAGATCGAAGTATAAAAATTCAACATATGAAATATGTGTACATGTAGTTTGTTTGAACATTCAGCACTATAAGGGGTAAGTTCATTGTTCAACACTAATATACTCAGTCATACTGGGAGAAAGCAAGTATAGTCGAAACTCAATTGTTCAAACTCGCTTCATGCAGTTTGAATATACCAATATTTCAGAGTTAAAACGTGGCTTAATACGACATTCACCAGTCACCAGGCGTAGTCACATTTTAACTCTGAAATACAAAATATGTTTGACTTCATCAAGGTTGATGTATCAAAATTCAACATATAAAATATAGGAAAGTTGGATTAAAGCAAGTTCGAAGTATCGGGTTTCGACTGTATATCATTAGTGACATGTTGCTGCTTAATGCAGAAAGAAGAAAATAGTTCCAAACTACACACTTATGTTAGTATGTACCACATTTAAGAAATAGTTTCTATATCCTAACAGAGATTAACCCACTAACCCATAAATACACCTTTTTATGCCTTTCTTTTATTCCACCACTGAAGAAAATAGTTCACTTTTATACAGTCCTGAATTTTAATCGTAAGAAATATTTTCTCTATCGGATCCTAGCAGATAATAGCTTAAAGCAGGCTGAAAGTAAAGCAGAATGCGCCTTAATGCGCATTCTGCTTTACTTTAAACCTGCTTAAGTGATCATCTTTCTTTTAAAACTAGATACAGGCTATGGGGAAATGGATTAAGGTACAGTCTGCTTTACTTTCAATCTGCTTTAAGGTGTCACCTGTTTTCAGAACTAGAACCAGGTTACATGTATTAGGTAATGGATTAAACCAAATTGGACTATAACAGAAGTCAAAGCATATTACACCAGAATGTGGAATGACTAAATATTTCAATTTTCCACTTATAACCCTTTACCAGTCGAGCATTGACCCTAGACTGGTGTAATTATGCAAACAGTTTGCATCCAGATCAGACACCCCATAAAACAGAGTCTGATCTGGACTCAAACTGCTTCACATTCATCTTTGGGTTTCTTCAAGTTATTAATTAATGTATAAAGTTTAGTTTGATAAATTTTGCAGCCGACTAGTGTATATATATTGGGATATTAAAGAAATAAATTACTCTCAGGAATTTTCTGCTGTAACACTGTCATGACCATTATTATCATAACGCTGTGTGGAGGAAATTTATTCTAGCAGATTAAACCATTATTCCAAAGCCTGATTCTAGTTTTGAAAATAGGTGCATGAAGACTTAAAGCAGGTTGAAAGTAAAGCAGAACGCGCCTTAATAATGTCCATTTGAAGTTTCAGGGGTGACAAAGTGAAAATTTAAAAGCTGCTAAATAAGACTGTATAACTCTTTCATACCTGAAACTTTTAATGGACATATCCAAGTATACACTACCCTAAGTCTAGTCCATTTAAGACTAATCAGACTTGATTTTAACAATTTATTGTACACAGTATTGCAAAATGGCAAACAGTGCAGACTCTGATCAGAGGGCTCCTGCAGGAGCCCTCTGATCTGGGTCTACACTTTTTGCATAGGACAAGTGTATTCTTAACAGGTACACTGTTTGTGATTATGACACTATCACTATGACTGAATGAATTAACCCATTATCCCATAGCCTGTTTCTAGTTTCAAAGACTCAACTTAGCTAAAGCAGAATGTGCATTAAGGTGCATTCTGCTTTACTTCCGGTCTGCTTTAAGCTACCACTTACTAGGATATAGCAAATGTTTCTTTTGATACAATATGTTTTAAATCATATGACTGTACAGAGTGGAACTATTTTCTACAGTGAAGGAATATATTTATGGGCTAATGGGTTAAAGGTTATAATTGATTTGATCTACAGTCAGGTGTAATGTAAAATGTAAATTGGTATTACCAATAAAATATTTATTACCAACAACCATCAACAATGTGCAATTCAGGTGTATCAGATTTCTCCTAGACTATGGGCCACAATACCTTTTGCCTACCTTTTGCATCAATTATTGTTAATACTAGCTATTGTTCTAGAATTAGAATATTTTAGAAATTTCTTTTCAAAACAAGGTCCGAGTGTCAAACAGTTTGAATCCTAATGAGACGCCGCTTTATGCGGCGTCTCATCAGGATCCAAACAGTTTGCAAAGGTTATCACTGTGACACACTATCTGCCACTAGCATGGTAAGATTTATTGTCTGATTCGGCTTAACCCATTACCCCTTTACTAATGTTTCGAGTAACATTGGAAAGACAGGTGACCAGTTAAATCAGGTTGAAAGTAAAACAGAATGCACCTCACAGCACATTCTACTTTACTTTTAAAAGAGTTTTGATTTACTTTTAGCCTGCTTTAAGCAACTATCTGCTAGCTATTTCTGATTGTATAATACTGATGACTGCATTTATAATACAGTGGAACCATTTTCTTCAGTGGACAAATAAATCAAAGGTCTGAAAAGGCATATAATTTATGACATGGAGTAATTGCTTAACATATAGTCTGAATTCCTTTAACTCTTTCCTCTGCATAATCACCTTTACACTTACCAAAAACTGAAAGTAAATCAATTGCCCGAGAGAGAAAGAGACACAGACAGAAAGACAGACAGAGGCAGAGAAAGACAGACAGACACACCAAGAGGAGAAGCAGAGACAGAGACATAGAGACAGACAGACGAACAGAGAGACACAGAGGAGAGACAAAGAGAGAGAAGCAGAGAAAGACATGCAGACACAGAGGAGAGAGAGACATGCAGAGAGAGAGGGTTTACTGTAATAATGTTAGAACTTACTATAATTATAATCAACTACAAATTATTCTCAACAGACTAACCTGTATGATGCCTAGAGAAGTTTCACCCAGTTCCAGCCATGCAGCACAGTCACAGACTTTCAGTGTACACAGCTTTGTCCCTCAGAGCCCCGGCCTGCTCCAGTGTGTGTTATCACAATCAGCTGACTCAGCTCTGGCATCTAAAATGACACATGTTTATAATGCAGTCACTTTACAACAATGATACACTCAAACAATAATATTCAGCAAACTTGATTACTTTCTTAGTTCAGCACTCATTGGCAGCAGCCAATTTTAAAACCCATTAACCCATAGTATGGTTATTAAGTTTTGAAAAGTGAGTGACCACTTAAAGCAGATTGAATGTAAAGCAGAATGCACCTTGAGGTGCATACTGTTTTACTTTCAGCCTCTTTTAAGCTACCATCTGCGAACTGATATAAAAATATTAATGGTGCATTATTCTTTACAGTATAATTTTAAGTGAAACTTTTTCTTTCATGCAGGAATAAATTAAAAGCATAACGAGAGCACCGCAAACGGGTGCTGGACGCTCGACTTTCATATACTTGAGACGGCTATATTTTTCAAACTTAAAGAATGTGTATGGGTGTTTAATGCCCTATTGATCATAGAAGTTTGTAAGCAACAACAACTTAAACATACTTGGACAGTCTACATTCAACTTAAAGTAAACTATAAGTCAAAAGAAGGACAATATCTTTGCCTGCTTTACCTGCCTTGTTGTAATGCGTTGCCGTTTTGAAACTAAACAAGTATTCAAATATATTGGAAGTTTGAAATTAATAACTTTCTACGGTTACTGAATAATTTCATATACAAATTCTTAGTCAAACAAGGGCAATAACTCTGCAATGACAAATCCCATGGTTATCTGCTGTGTTGAAAGGTGATGCCCTTTTGAAACTGAACAAGCATTAAAAGTTTCAAGTTAATACCTATGGTATTTATTGAAAAATTTTAATTTACAAGTTTTATGTAAATAAAAACAAGGGCAATAACTCTGGAATGGCAAATCCCCGGTCACCTTTCTTGTTTGAATGAGTTGCCCTTTTGTTATAACACAAGTATTTAAAGTTTCAAGTTAAAACCTTTGACAGTTATTAAGATATTTCAATTTACAAGTTTTAAGTAAATAAATCAAGGGCAATTACTCTGGAATCACAAATCACAGAGTAACCTACCTTGTTGTAATGAGTTGTCCTTTTGATACTTAACAGGTATTTAAAGTTTCAAGTTAATATCTTTCATAGTTATTTAGATATGTTAATTTACAATTTTTAAGTAAAATTAAACATGGGCCATAACTCTGTAATGACAAATCCCTGGATTACCTGCCTTGTTGTAATGAGTTGCCCTTTTGATACTAAACAAGTATTCAAAGTTTCAAATGGATACCTTTGATAGTTATTGAGATATGTTAATTTATATTTTTTAAGTAAATAAAACAGGGGCAATAACTCTGGAATGGCAAATCCTAGGGTTACCTGCCTTGTTGTAATGAGTTGCTCTTTTGATACTTAATAACTATTCAAAGTTTCAAATGGATACCCCTGATAGTTATTGAGATATGTTAATTTATAATATTTAAGTAAATAAAACAAGGGCAATAACTCTGAAATGACAAATCACAGGGTTACCTGCCTTGTTGTAATGAGTTGCCCTTTTGATACTTAACAACTATTCAAAGTTTCAAATGGATACCTTTGATAGTTATTGAGATATGTCAATTTATAATTTTTAAGTAAACAAAACAAGGGAAATAACTCTGAAATGACAAATCCCAGGGTTACCTGTCTTGTTGTAATGAGTTGCCCTTTTAATACTGAACAACTATTCCAAGTTTCAAATGGATACCTTTGATAGTTATTGAGAAATGGACTCTTACAAAAACCTTAAGCAAAAAACTTAACCGACGCAGACGCTGACGCAGACGCAGACGCAGACGCTGACGCAGACGCAGACGCAGACGACAGGGTGACGACAATAGCTCGACTTTTTGAAAAAGTCGAGCTAAAAATGTACATTTATGGAGTAAAGGGTTACGAAATACTCATTTCCGAGAATGGTGACAAATCCTATCTCTTATACAGTAGTTTGTGTTATACAGACCTGTGATTGAGAAAGATGTTTGCTTAATTTGTAGTAACCTGATTTCAAAATTAGAAACAAGCTATTATGAGATAATGATTTAAAATTGACTTACAAAATCGAAGTGACAATGCTTGTAATATATATATTGCTGCTAATGCCTGTCAAATCCCTCTCTCTGCCCTGATTAACACAACAAGAATACACAATGTTATACACATGTAATAATCAGCGTACATAATGACAGTTCAAGTGCTATAAATGTTTCCTTCCTCCTATAGACTGTGTGTGACAAAAACAACATAATGTACAAACAATATCTCATATTAGTGACAGTTTATATTCAACAAAAGACCAGTCAGATATTCACAATATAGTTGCTTGCTTAACCCATTACCCCATAGCCTGTTTTAGTTTTGAAGATAGCTGGCAACTTTAAGCAGGTTGAAAGTAAAGCAGAATGCGCTTTAAAACCCTTTCCCCCATAGAAGCGCCTTTTAGTGCATTCAGTTTATTCTTGCCCTGAAGAAAACAGTTCCAATTTATACATTCATAAATATGTATCATACAAATTCTTTTCTATATTCTAGGAGATGATAGCTTAAAGCAGGCTGAAAGTAAAGCAGAATGCGCTTAAAGCGCATTCTGCTTTACTTTCAACCTGCTTTAAGTGGACACCTATATTCAATACTAGAGATATGCTATGTGGGAAAGGGTTAAGCTACCACCTGCTAGACTCTAGAAAATACTTGATATCATACATATTCCTAACTGTATAAATTGGAGCTATTTTCCTCAGTGGAGAAACAAACTAAAGGGGTAAAAAGGCATATTTTTCAGCCTGTTTAAAGTTACTATCTGATCTGAGACAAAATTCCGAAGATTTCGAAAAATCCGATGAAATTGCAGTCCTGATACTTAACCCTTAGCCCGCCAAATAAATTGTCGTCTGCTATATTTCTCGTCTGCTTCAAGTTTCAAAGAGCTTCAAAGTTGCTCAAAATTGCTGAAAATGTTGTCCGAGTGTCAAACAGCTTGGATCCGGATGAGACGCCGAGTTACTCGGAGTCTCATCCGGATCCAAGCTGTTTGCATATGGAGCTATAGTTGTGAGTGGCAGGCTAAGGGTTAATGCAGTATAAAAGTACTACAGAAAGCTTCTTTTAACCTGTGACCCCATAGCCTGCTTCTAGTTTAGAAAAACATGTTATTACTTAAAGCAAGTTGAAAGTAAAGCAGAATGCATCTAAAGTGCATTCTGCCTTACTTTCAGTCTGCTTTAAGCAACCATTTAGAGATAATTCTGGAAATTCCCTCAGCGATTTATGTTCAAGACTTTTTAGTTATAGGGATTATTTTCTTAGTGCAGAGATTAATTAAATACAAGGGCCACTATGGCCCTAAATCGCTCACCTGGTAAGCATGTACACAGTGTGACCTAGTTTTTTACCTGGCATGACCCTCATTCTGACTTGACCTTGATTTCAATGAGACAAACATATTGTTCAAGTTTTATGAAGATTCAATGAATTGTGTAGTCTCTAGAGTGTTAACGAGGCTTTTCGATGATTTGACCTAGTGACCTAGTTTTTGACAAGACATAAGCCATATTTGAACTTGACCTACCGGTATATTTCATTGAGGAAAACCTTTTCATCAAGTTTTATGAAGATCAAATGAAATTTGTAGTCTCTAGAGTGTTAATAAGGTTTTTCGATGATTCAACCTAGTGACCTAGTTTTTGACTAGACATGACCCACATTTTAACTTGACCTAGATTTCATTGAGGCAAACATTTTTATGAAGTTTCATGAAGATCCAATGAAATGTGTAGTCTCTAGAGTGTTAACAAGGTTTTTCGAAGATTTGACCTAGTGACCTAGTTTTTGACCGGACATAACCCACATTCGAACTTGGCCTAGATTTCATTGAGGCAATCATATTGATGAAGTTTCATGAAGATCCAATGAAATTTGTAGACTCTAGAGTGTTAACAAGGTTTTTCGATAATTTGACCTAGTGACCTAGTTTTTGACCGGACATGACCCACATTCGAACTTGACCTAGATTACATTTAGGCAAACATTTTCATCAAGTTTCATGAAGATCCAATGAAATTTGTAGTCTCTAGAGTGTTAACAAGGTTTTTCGAAGATTTGACCTAGTGACCTAGTTTTTGACCGGATATGACCCACATTCAAACTTGGCCTTGATTTCATTGAGGCAATCATATTGATGAAGTTTCATGGAGATCCAATGAAATTTGCAGCCTCTAGAGTGTTAACAAGGTTTTTCGATAATTTGACCTAGTGACCTAGTTTTTGACCGGACATGACCCACATTCAACTTGACCTAGATTACATTAAGGCAAACATTTTGATGAAGTTTCATGAAGATCCAATGAAATTTGTAGTCTCTAGAGTGTTAACAAGGTTTTTCGAAGATTTGACCTAGTGACCTAGTTTTTGACCGGACATGACCCACATTCGAACTTGGCCTAGATTTCATTGAGGCAATCATATTGATGAATTTTCATGAAGATCAAATGAAATTTGTAGTCTCTAGAGTGTTAACAAGGTTTTTCGATAATTTGACCTAGTGACCTAGTTTTTGACCGGACATAACCCACATTCGTACTTGACCTAGATTTCATTGAGGCATACATTGTGACCACGTTTCATCAAGATCCAATGAGATTTGAACCTGCTAGTGTGTTAACGAACAATTGTGAACGGACGGACGGACGTACAGTCTTAGGAGAGGGTGTTGTGGGGTTAGATGCTATATAAACCCTAACCCTAAAACTAACCCCACAAACGCCTTTTTTAACCCCACAATACTCTCTTTCAACCCCACAATCACTAACTGGCCAGGTTAATGACCCGGACAGACGACGGACATCCAGCGATCCTAAAAGCTCACCTTGGCACTACGTATTAGGTGAAGAGCTTTCTGCATTACTATTGGCATGCATTCAGCTGACATGTTTCTGTTACTCTACCAATTAAATTAACGGTCTTTCAAGGATACACTGGTAAAACTGTATACATGTACAAATATGACCTTTTTTGGCAAGAAAATCTTTACTGATCTATAGGACATGGTATTTAACCTTAACACTTTGCATGCTGGGTACTTGTTTTGTCTGCAACAATTGTTGTCTTCTACTGTTCTAAAAATACATTTTCTCAAAATTTCTTTTCAAAATACAGTCAGTGTCTTAAACAGTATGGATCCTGACGAGTCACAGCGTGATGCAGAGTCTCATGAGGATCCAAACTGTTTGCAATTTAGGTTTTCACAATTTCGCAGCTAGTAGTCCTCATGCAGTTAAAAGTCTGAGCACAGTGAACAGTGCTTGTATAAAAGAGCAGTAGCAATGTTATAAGTGTTTTAACCTTTTCAACGCTTTATAACTGTTGTCTGCTTAAAATGTTGTCTGCTAAAATTCTGAAACTGGCCAAGTCTGCTTGAGCGTATCCAAATAAAAAAGGGTAGTTTAAACTCTATATAGAAACCAATGTTCCCGCCTTATTAAAAATTTTAAAACTCATCTTAAAGGATTCTAAAGGTTCAAAAACAATATACAAATGCTTAAACAGAAATTTTGACCAGCCGACTTCTATAGAGAAATGGAATAAAACACTAAATATAATAATTAACAAAAAGGATTGGAAAGAAATATTTCAAATACCTTTTAATATATCAAATGATACAGAAATACAGTGGTTTCAGTTCCGTATTATACACAGAATACTTGGAACAAACTACTATCTATTCAAAATGAACTATGTAAAAAGCCCATTATGTACTTTTTGTAAATCAGATTTAGAAACTATCGACCATTTGTTTTGGACGTGTCCTACCAGTCAACAATTAATTAAAAGCCTTTTTTCGTCCAAAATGAAGGAATTTCAAAATCTTAATATTGACACAATGATTTTTGGTTTTAGAAATACAACAGATTATATAAAAAACCTGATTCTCATTATTTTTAAAATGTATATTTTCCAATGCAAATACAATAAATATCTACCTACAATACAAGGTATAAAACTCTACTTATCCTTTAAATACAATGTATTTAAGTCAATAGCAAGTAAAAATGACTCTACACATTGTTTTTATAATCAATGGGATCGCTTTAAAATTCTTTTTGAAAATTAAAACACCTATATTAAATCTATGTTTGTATATAATATATATTATATGAATGAAGGGATGCAAACGTCCGTGTCCAAATATGTGCGCCTAATATGCAAAAAAAAAAAAATGACGTAAAAATATGGTAAGCAATAAAATTTGCATGAAAGTATGCCTGGCTACAAAATGTTTTTTCTACAAAATGCTTTTTTTTTTTTTTTTTTTTCATTATTACTTTTTCTTCACATTTTCTTTTCCGGTCTAAGTAATTAAAAACTTAGAGACCTTTGTCAATGCAATTATATTGTATTTCTATGTTATATACATGGTTATGTAAGGTGTGCAGGAGGATGGCTCCCCGACCCCTACACACCTATGACGGGGAAAATAAACGAGGTCCTGCTTTGACAAGGCCTGAAAGAAAAAAAAAAAAAAAAAGTCTGCTTTACATTTTAAAGAATCAGTGTCCAAATAACAGACTACAAGCTTGGACTCTGATAAGGCATCACCAGTTTGTGGTGCCTGATCTGTGTCTTAAGTGTTTACAAAGGTATTTGATACTGTTTTTTCAGTAAAGAAAGGATTTATCCAAAAGTCATATCACCTGATTGACGAGATCAGTGATCTTACATGGCGCGTTCAGTAAAGAAATCAATCGCCGTCAATGGACATAAATACGGTCTGAAATACAGTGGAGAAAACGTAGTTCTTTCATTCAAACGTAAAGGCATTGCAATGAAATATAGAAAATGACAACCTTTTGACAATTCCGTCTACCAGTTTTAATCTGAGTGGGTTACCTGACGTCTGATCTGGCTCCAAACTGTTTGCAATGAAAATAATAGTTTAAGCCTATAACCAGTAGCGCGTTCAAGTACCGTATCGATTGCATCAGAAAACAGTAACAATTTAACTAAAACGACCGTTTGGCTGTTACCGATTGCAAATGGCACGAACGGCCTAAGAGGTAGTTAGCCATTGCCAACAAGGAAAACAAAATCGCGACCAAATGAATTTAATAAAACCAGTGAACAGTCCTGACTTAATTTCTCATCAATAAACCAACATTTTCCGATACTTAATGTATCAAACAAAGCAGCTTACATCTGAGCAGCTAAATCTTATTTTTATATGCGGTAAAATTGATGCATTTCAGTTGATTAGTACACTTTTGCTTGTGTTATTTCGATACGTACATAAATCGTTCGTACCCTTGAAAAGTTAATAAACATGGGGGCGCAATGAGTTATTATTGAAGAGTATTGGTGAACGTTAGATGTCTTACTATATGGGTTGTTTGCATCGGTTAACGTTGCTGTTCGCTGATACGGTACTTGAATGCGCTACAGGGTTATTGAGAAAGAAAACGTTTTCTCTACTGTACTCTGCACACTGGGCACAAACTAATAACCTAGCTAAACAGCAAACAATGATAATTGAACACGCTGCTAGTGTAGTGTAGCAGACTGTGAAAATAGAGTTAAACTTGACAAAGCTGCTTGTTACAGTGCACCCTAATGTAAACTACCATTCTAATAAACAAGTCTGAAGAAAAAAAATGATTTATGGAGTAATGGGTTTAGGTACAACATCATGTTTTACTTTCAGTCTGCTTTAAGTTTAAGCTGCCATCTGCTAGCATGTAGAATTTGATATTTCTTATGCTGCAGATTCATGAATCATGGCTGTTTAAAAATTGGAACTATTTTCTTCATAGGAGAAATAAATTAAAGTTTTAAAAGGTGTGGCTGTTTCATAATTGGTTAACACAAGTTTGGCTGTTTACAGGCTTAACCCATTTGTGCCCAGTGGATTCTTCCATGCTTATATATTGGATTTATCCATTTTTTATCAAAGGTATAATAGGTATTTCAATATATTGCATGTTACTGAAATGTACTTAAGCAGTGGATCTACTTCACTCCTGGGTGAATATGTGCAGACAAATTAGTTGTATACCCTTTTAAGTATTAACAACCATGTTACATTTAAGACAAATTGCAATGTTTTTAATGATTCCATTTATGAATGTGTTGTAAATTAAATTCTGAAATGTTCCCAGATATCAGACTTTCTTTTCGAGATTTTCATAACCAAATTGTCCGCCATGACGGTTACTGACTGGATTTGGTACATATCGGTGCCAGTGCCAGTCAACAGTATCAGACAAAGCTCTAATCACAATTTTTTCTAAAATGACCGACACTGTCAGTATTTGATACATATTTGTTAGAAAATATATACGTTTTTCATTCCGATATGTAAACGTTTTTTATAAAGCTATTAAATTTGGTATGTACATTGATTAGGCAGTGATTCATTGGTAATATACCATGCCCTGTGCTAAAAACAACAAGGGAGAAATCCCCCATTCCCTGCAAGTGGCTTATTTAGTTCAAACAAAACAAAGTTGTGAATATTTGTAGTTGTGAAACAAAGCAAATTTAATCAATTTATCATAGAGAAAGCAAGAGTTGTCAGAGAGCCAACAAAGCTCGCCACCAGCATCTTAAGAAACTCATAAAAAAGCACACTCAAGGTCACTGAAGTCAACCTTTTTGCCTGCATGAAAAGGTCTTGTCCATATACACATGCAAATCGAATATGAAAGTAACACCTCAAGGGACATAGGAATTATAAGTGTTTTTGAAACCTAAACGCAGATTTCGAAACATAAACCCGGTACCTAAGTTCAAGGTCAAGGTCACTGGGCTAATTTCTTTTGCATGCATGGAATGGTCTTGTCCATATACACATGCATGCCAAATATAAAAGAAATATCTCAATGGGAATATGAGTTATAGAAATTTTGATAAACCTAAACCCAGATTTCGAAACCTAAACGTGGGTCCTAAGTTCAAGGTCAAGGGTGTCAAACTTTTTGCATGCAAGGAAAGATCTTGTCCATATACACATGCACACTGTGTATGAAAGGAATATCTCAATGGATTTAGGAGTTATAGAAATTTTGAGAAACCTAAACGCAGATTTCGAAACCTAAACAAGGGTCCTAAGTTCAAGGTCAAGGTCACTGGGGTCAAACTTTTTGCATGTAAGGAAAGATCTTGTCCATATACACATGCACACTGTATATGAAAGGAAGATCTCAATGGATATAGGAGTAATAGAAATTTTGAGAAACCTAAACACAGATTTTGAAACCTAAACGCAGGCCCTTAGTTCAAGGTCAAGGTCACAGGGGTCCAAATTTTTCTGTGCATGGAAAAAATGTCCATATACACACACATACCAACTATGAAAGCAATACCTCAAGGGACGTAGAAGTTATTGTCATTTTTGGAAACTTAACGCAGATTTCAAAACCTAAACTTGGTCCATAAGTTCAAGGTCAGGGTCACAGGGGTCCAAATTTTTCTGTACATGAAAAGGTCTTGTCCATACACACACACATACCAACTATTAAAGCAATACCTCAAGGGACATAGAAGTTAAAGGCATATTTTGAAACCTAAACGCAGATTTCGAAACCTAAACATGGGCCCTAAGTTCAAGGTCACAGGGGTCTAAATTTTTCTATGTATGGAAAGGTCTTGTCCATATACACACACATACCAACTATGAGAGCAATACCTCAAGGGACATAGAAATTAAAGGCATTTTTCAAAACCTAAACACATATTTCGAAACCTAAATGCAGGGCCCTAAGTTCAAAGTCAAGGTCACAGGGGTCCAAATTTTTCTGTGCATGAAAAGGTCTTGTCCATATACACACACATACCAACTATGAAAGCAATACGTCAAGGGACATAGAATGTAAAGGCATTTTTCGAAACCTAAACGTGGGCCCTAAGTTCAAGGTCAAGGTCACAGGGTCTAAATTTTTCTGTGCATGGAAAGGTCTTGTCCATATACACACACATAACAACTATGAAAGCATTACCTCAAGGGACATAGAAGTTATGGTCATTTTTCAAAACCTAAATGCAGATTTCTAAACCTAAACGTGGGCACTAAGTTCAAAGTCACAGGGGTCTATATTTTTCTGTGCATGGGAAGGTCTTGTCTATATACACACACATACCAACTATGAAAGCAATATGTCAAGGGACATAGAAGTTATGGTCATTTTTCGAAACCTAAACACAGATTTCGAAACCTAAATGAGGGCCCTAAGTTCAAGGTCAAGGTCACAGGGGTCCCAATTTTTCTGTGCATGGAAAGGTCTTGTCCATATACACACACATACCAACTATGAAAGCAATACCTCAAGGGACAAAGAAGTTATATACATTTTCTTAAAATTGTTCACAACACCGCCGAGGACAACGTTGACAACTACACCGAGGGTATTGCAATAGCTCATCTTGTACTTCGTACAGGCGAACTAAAGAACGGTTTCTCAAGCCACAATACCGGTTTTTATTGTTTTCAGAACGTATTGCAATATATTGGAAAATCGTTTTTATTGCACAATCCTACAAAATAGTAAAACCTTTTTGACAAGTCACCAGGGCATGCTAAATCCAGTCATCATACTACTTCAACTTTCAATATTCTAATCTACAGTGAACGGCTTTGCAAACAGTGTAGACCCAGATCAAAGGGCTCCTTCAGGAGCCCTTATATCATACCCCTGTGAAATTTGAACCTTGAATCAGGTTTGACCATGGTTATATGTGGTCAAAACATGGTTGTCTTTGTTGTTTGTTCATACTTTGACTCTAGTCTATTATGACTATGATTGATCCTGATTTGACTATGGTCTGACTGTGGTAAGTGACCATGATTTCCAGACCATGAAACAAGGTCAGTCTTAAACAGTAAATCAAAGTTGTTGCATTGCACAAACAGTGTCAGTTTCTTACTTTGAATACAACAATTTAAGATTTCTAAGCAGTTTAACAGGCAACAGTGTACACTCTGTGTATTGTCCATGATTGACTATGATTCATGACCAAGAATCTTTGGCTGATCATGATTCATGGTCAACAGTAATAACTAGAGCCTGAATCACAGTCAAGCATAAATATTTCATGTAATTAACATACATACAGCATTAAACAATTCATGTTGTTGTTTTTGTGGGTTTTTTTACTTTAACCAATCACCCAATAGCCTGGTTCTGCTTTTGAAGTTTAAGGTGACCTCTTAAAGCAGGTTGAGAGTAAAGCGGAAATTGCACCTTTAACAATGCACATTCTTTTTACTTAAAGCCTGCTTTAAGCTACAATCTACTAGGATATAGAAACTGTTTCTTATGGCTGATCTCCTGTTTCAGTCAGAACCAATATGGAAGCAAGATGGCCTCCATCAATTTGAATATTACATTATGTCAAATCTGCGCAATCCTAATTCTAACATTTGTTTTAAGAAAACATTATTGGATTTGAAAAGAAGAACTGACATTAATCTGTGATTCTTCAGTGCTATTTTTTGTGTTGGACTTAATTTTAAATGAAATCATGATATCATCAACAATCAGCAATGGCAAGTAGAAACTGAACAGCCCGTGATATTTTAGCAGAAAAATGCCTGGTTACATTGTTGTGGAATTGTGTTTTGGAAGCAGTCAAATAAGGTTAATGATCACTGTGTAGCTCAGAGTTTATGAGAATAACACATGGTTTATTGCCGTCCTCGTACAGCCATGTTTTGACTACGATCTTAAGACAAGGATTAATAATGGTTTAGGTCTTTTATATCACACAGAATTAGAAGTATATCACTGCAGAAATAATATAATCATGCAACTAGAATCTATGGACATTCTTCTGCATTTGTTTCTTTCATGGGGGGGGGGGGAATTTTCTTATTCCTATTTAAAAATGTATGAGTAACACTTTCTTGTGATTTGCATTATTACTGAAAAAACATTTGACATTTAATTCTCATTAATCTAAGGATTATTCAAGCTCAAAATTCTGAACTGAGAATGCATATATTAAGGCTGCATTAAAAAGGACTATGAATCATGTTTGACCATGGAAATATTAATGACCTAAATCATTAATCCTGGTTTTAAGATCATAGTCAAATTATGATTGACCATGGTACAAGGACCATGGTACAAGGGCTGCAATAAACCACATGGCCTCTGATACATGATTGTCCATGGTAATTTAAACTAATTTTGATTACTTTTGAACAAGGTTAACCATGGTATTAATATCATGGTCAAACCATGGTGGACCTTGATACTAGGGCAGCAATAGACCACATGGCCATTGAATCACGTCTAACCATGGACACTTTTTATGACTATGGAACAATATTTACCATGGTCCATGGTCATCAGAGGCGGCAAAAAACAATAGTATGAATCATGGTTGAACATGGATAATTATAAATACATGGTTATTTTATGGTCAACCATGTATAAAAACCATGCTTATCCTTGTTTAAAACTTGGTCAACCATGGTTGACCATGTTCATTTCACATGGGTCAGGTTCTGCACTGTTTGACACACTAAATAAAAATAATTGGGGTTTAAACCCTGATAATGATTGTTAACTGTACATTTATAATGGGGCCCTACCGCATTACAGAGTTATCCCAATTTTCATCACGAGTTAACTCCCCTGATAAGGAAAAGGTTGTTTCCGGTTTAGTTAACGCATCATTGAGACGGTGTCGATAACGGTCATAAACGATTCGGAAAAGAATAGATCGAATGCGGTTTATTAGTTTGATACCTATATCTATATGCAGTCAAGCTCCCGTTTATCCCTATGTATTTTAATGTATTAATTTTGTTTAATGTCAAATGCAACGGTTATTTATTTCATCGTTTTTAGCAAACCGAAAGTAGCACTGATCATACTTTTTCTATATAAAAAAAAGCCGACTTTTAACATACTTAACAGACACGGGTTTTCACCTCGGTAAAAGAACGTTAACATGGATTAATATTTGAAACAATTGTCAATTTTTGTAACGTATTCTATACTGTTTATACCGCTGGAATGTGATACCGTGCATCTTACCTGGATCCAAATTGTTTGGCAAAAGTCGACATGAACTCTGTTGAGTCGCGCTTAGTGTTATTCCTTTCTTTACTTCATAGGAATGTTTTTTCACACCTTTGAAAACATAATAGACCCTGTTCAAAGAGCTCTTTTAGTTATAGGAGCCATCAGGTCAAGCTCTTATCTGTTAGCTTGTAAACAGTATTGGTCTTAATCTGCAAAAACATCAGTGTGACACAAATCTTTGTTGCTCATAAGACAAAGTGGCACATTACTTCTTATCTTCCTTCTTTACACCAGTAGTTGTGCATAGCTTAAAAGTTACTACGTAAGTAGATCCTTAACAGATGGTTACTATATAGGAACAGTCTCTATAATCAATGACTGTCCTCTGGTTCTTAAATGACATTATACGTCTATAAATGCTGCCTATTACAGGTGAAAAAGGGGATATTTGTTAAGACATTAACGGTATTAAACATAAACTTTGTGTTATTCAGTTATTAATAATGACATGAATATTCATTAGGCAAAGGGTTAAACTGATCTTTTAAAATATGTGGAATGGTAAACAGTTTCTTCAAAAATGTATACTTTGTTTGTTCATTATATACCAGCAGATTTTAGTTGACAGAAATTTCATAGAAATAGTTCAGCCTGTCATGCTCATAGCGCACATGGATTTCACCTCTCAAGGCTTCTGCCCAGGGGCCATAAAGCGCAAAGCATCATCACAACTAACAACAGGAAGTAACCAATTAGCTATAAATCGAATTGTATACTGACCCCCCATTGGGGTGCAGCTGCTGTCCCATAATAGTCATATATACACAATGCCCCATAGCCATAAAACGGAAGCTTACGTCTTGGGTACACAGGCTGGAAGCAAATCACACCGAATTATTTTATTTATTTTTTTTATATAGGATCCACATTGTTATTCATGTGGGGAATAAATTTTAATCTCCTTTACCATGCACTCCTTCATGTGCAAAATCTTAACCCATTACCCCCATCATTATGCCTTTTACTCCTTTATTGAATTCCACCTTCATAAGCAAATAAATCCTCTTCATGCACTAAGCAGTCATAATTATGAAACATAGGTGATATTTTATGTCGTAGTGGGTGGTACCTTAAAGCAGGATTAAAGTAAAGCAGGGTGCACCTTAAGGCGCATTATGTTTTACTTTCAACCTGCTTTAAGTGGTGACCTATATGCAATACTTAACACGGGCTGTGGGGTAATGGGTTTAGGTAATGGGTAAACCCATTACCCGATCGCCTGTTCCTACCTGGAAAGACAGGTGTCCATTAAAGGTTGATTGAAAAGTACATGCTACTTTACTTTCAACTTGCTTTAAGCTACCCTCTGCTAGGATATTCAATGTTTTTAATGTTGCACATTCATGCTAATAAAAACTTTGAATTAGAACTCTTTCCTTCAATGGAGGCATAAACCAAAGGCGTATTTAAAGGGTTAATAGGAAATACATACCGTTTTAACAACATAAATACTTTAGAACCCCTCTCCTATCATTAAATGTGTACTCTATTGAAAACTCAATGTTGAAAGTAAAGCATGTATTCCATCGTTTTAGTAGATTAAAACTTTATTTCTGTTGATCTTTCACCAGTTCACTAGTTATAATTATAGGCTTAAAACACTATCATTTATAAAAAGTTTGGAACCAGATAAGATGCAGCATATATACTAACAGGCTGATCAGGGGTAGAACTGTTTCACACTCATATATGTTTTAAGTCAAAATTAATATCATGTTCTAAACTTTTCTCAAGAAAGTAGGCAGTATTTTTTTTTTTAAATATTAACCCTTATCATGCTATTAGCATAGTTGGTCATTCCTACGGTATTTTTCCTTATTTAATCAGCTAAAGTAATAAATCAAATGATAGGTATTCATAGCGGGTAGGGTTTATGGTTGATTAACAGCAACCAGAATGTTGCTATGACACATCCATGTAACGGGGTTTAACCCTTTACCCAATAGATGGTATTAGTTTTGAAGATAGGTGACCCCTTAAGGCAGGTTAAGGTACATTCTGCTTTAAGCTATCGTCTGCTGGGAGGTATAACATATTTATTGAGGTGCAGATTGATGACTTATTTTAATAAACATATGAATAAATGATATGCATAGAACGGTATATCTATGGAAGTTTTTGTAAGTTTTATTGTAGGCAAAGTAAATGCCTGTCTTAATTCTATTTTTGAATTTTTTATGAGAGATTGCGCTTTCAATAATGTATAGCCAGGTTCTACTGTATATAATATAAGCTCTACACTAACAAGCAGACGATCTCCTCAAATTCGTGTTTGAGGATAAAGGATTTTCGATACTATGTGTACTTCACTATTGAACCGGAAACAACCGCTCATTCAGGGGGCGCTACTCTAATCACACTTTCCATGCGGGGTAACTCTGTATATCGGTAGGGCCCCATTGGACTGATAGATACACATTATCACGTCACTTTTCACGTGGTAAATGTATTCATATATATTGAAAAGATTAATTTTAATTTTTATATGTAGTAATAAATGTGTAAATTATAAGAAATATTTCCTTTAGACTAGAATATTAAGACACATTCTGCTTTACTTTCAACCTGATTTTAGTGGTCACCTGTCATCAAAACTGTAAAAAAGGCTGTATGTAGTAATGGTTAAGGTGCATTTTCCTTTACTTTCAATCTGCTTTAAGTTGTCACCTGTCTATAATTTAGTATAAAACTAGAATCTGAAACAGATTAGATCTATGGGGTAATGGGTTAAGTCAACTTAAGTTAAAGAGAGTTTAATTAAGAGACAAACTTGCTAACTTTTTCTGCAACCATATAGCCCTATGTGGTACGTTTTAATCATGGTACGTTTTGACCATGGTACGCCATGATTACCCGATAAAAGGTAATGAAGAAAGCTGTCATTGAGAGTTATGTTTTCCTTTCATCCTCTTTCACATGCACCCAGCCCTTAATGAATATTCATTAACTTACTATTCAACTGAAACAAAGAACCAAACTTGAACAAGATCTTTGATTTAACCCAAACTTTACAGCAGAGCGCAAGTTTGTTGACGTCCAATAACGCTTCCCTTCCACCCGTTCTCGGACTTACGGAAAAAGAAGATATCCGATTAGCAATGCTAAAAGCAATTTTCCCGCGGTTTTTGTAAAACTAAGGGAAGTAAAGACCTGTTTAGTTATAACATGAATTAGGAAGAGTTATATTTCTTGTATACTACAATATTCAATACGTTGTCGCGGTAGTTCACTGCCTTTCTGTATACATTACATCGAGTAAAAAGTTATCATTTATACCCTCTACATCTAATATAAAAACTCGAAACACAAACTCTTATAGACAAATCTCAGGGCTGCCATTTCTCTGGAGTTTTCCTAAGTGTCTACTCCGTGCTGTGTCTGTCGTCATGTCAATAACCACTTCAGTGTAAACAGCAACCAGTGAATATAGTTTTAGATTTGTCAGGGACGTAGATTAAATCTTTAATATACGTTCCTGGATTTGTTAAGGAAAACCCCCAACTATCACTCTTTAGTCATCCGAAATCACCTTCCTGAAAGCATTATTTTAATCGAGTACCAATACATAATCTTCAGTTTTGAAGGAGTATTGTTAATACAAAGAAGAAGAAGAATAAGTCTGATATGGGTCCAGATTGTTTGACAATCTATTATAATTACCATGGAGGTATAATTCCTCCATGTAATTACTGAGTCACTATTGATCTTCCTAGAATTACAAAATTTGATAGGTCTAAGTGTTCATTGTCATTATTTATTAGTTTATATATATATAAGTTCTTTTGGAGTGGCAATGAGAGAGGTCAGGGAGGAGCTGGGGTCCTGTTGGCAGAAAAGTGGATTGAGAAAGTCTTCAACGTCCAACGTATCTCCGACAGGATCATCCTAGTTAGACTTGTCATTGGCAAGGCTGTATACACCTTTCTTTCTGTTTATGCGCCACAGTCCGGACTTTCTGAAGCTGAGAAAGAGCTCTTCTATGACCAGCTTCAGAGCGTGGTAGCCAAAGTCCCAGCCTCAGAGATTCTTGTCCCTTTAGGGGACTGGAATGGTCATGTTGGCTCTGAGTGCTGCAGTTATGAAGATGTCCACGGTGGTCGGGGCTTTGGTGTTCGAAACGCTGAAGGAGAAAGAGTGTTGGAATTTGCCTTAGCCAATGCCTTGGTAGTAGGCAACACCTGGTTTGTGAAGAGAGAGAGCCATCTTGTAACTTACTGTTCAAGCAACCACAGGACGCAGATTGACTACATCCTCTACCGTAAGAGATTCCGTAGTGCAGTCACCGATGTGAAAGTCATCCCAATGGAGGAGTGTGTCCAACAGCACAATCTTGTTGTTTGTGATTTCACAATCCGCATTCCCAAAGCAAAGAAACGTAAATTCATCCCTCGTATCCGCACCTGGAAGCTGAGGGACCAGACTGTGGCAAAGGAGTTTCATGATACTTTCACTGACAAGGTTACTGCTGCTGCTAGTGTCAACTCTGCTGGTACTGTTGAAGATGAGTGGGCCAGGATAAAGAACCCACTACTTGAATCAGCCACTGAAGTATGCGGCCTCTCTAAAAACCACCAGTGGAAGAAGGAAACCTGGTGGTGGGATGAACATGTTGAAGGTGCGGTGAAGTTGAAGCGAACATGCTTCAAATCCTACAAAGCCTTGACTAAAGCCGGCCGAACCAGCGAGGCAAAGGATGCCAAAGTGGCCTATGATGAGGCTAAACGCTTAGCAAAGCATGCTGTCTGGAAAGCTAAATCTGAGGTAGAGAAGGAAAAGTTCGCTGACATCTCCCCCAACGATGGAAGCATCTTCAAGCTAGCCAAACAAATGGACAGGACAAACCAGGATGTTGTCGGGGAGAAGTGTGTGAAGAACGATGCGGGTGAATTGTCGCTCAGTGACGAGGATAAGATGAAGGCCTGGGTTGAACACTATGCAAGACTACTCAACGTAGAGTTTGAGTGGCCCAGTGATCTACTACCAGTGGTAGCTCCTGTGGAAGGCCCTCCCCCACCAATCACCTTGGATTTGATGCGCAAGGCTCTCGGCAAGATGAAATGTGGAAAAGCCGCTGGCCCTTCAGGAGTCATTGCCGAGATGATGAAAGCAGCTGGGGAGGAGGGGATCGAGATGTTAAGACAGCTGGCTGAGACAGTCTTCAGCAATGGAGTGATACCCAAGGACTGGGAGGAGAGTTACATCCTGAACCTCTACAAGGGCAAAGGGGAGGCTCTCGACAGAGGGAACTACCGTGGGCTCAAACTCACAGACCAGACGATGAAGTTACTGGAGCGGGTATTGGACACCTTTGTGCGTGAGATGGTCGACATTGACTCAATGCAGTTTGGCTTTGTTCCTGGAAGAGGCACTACCGATGCAATCTTCATCATACGCCAGCTTCAGGAGAAGTATATCGCCGCAAACAAGCCACTGTATTTAGCCTTTGTCGACCTGGAGAAGGCTTTTGATAGAGTGCACAGGAGGAAAGGTGTATGCTGTTTATTTGTATTTTCAGGAACATTTCTAGGGTTTCTTCTCAGGAATTGTCTTGTAATACGCCGGTGAAAACGGATCGTATTATGGTATACCCCGACATAGGCATTTTATTGGAAACCTAGAAGAAAGGACCCGACAAACTGAGTAAGGAGGAGAAAGGCACAAGAGAAAACTGCACACAGTTCAGCATATAGTATTACTGAGGAAAAAACTGAATACAGTTGAATGAAAATCTTTCAAGAGGTATAAAGGAGACATGGAGTGGTACAAACTTATTTAGATTCATGTTGGCGGGGGGGGGGGGGGGGTATGTGATCTTATCGTGCGTTACACCATCGTGTCGGCAAATAATTGCTCATTAAAATGATATATCACACAAGCATTTTGCCCTTATTATATTGAAGTTATTGATAAGTTTCCACTACTAAAAAAAGAGTATCTGAATGCCCTGGTATCGCTCACCTGTTGTACTGAAGCCTGCTAGCTTTACCTTTCTGTTTCACCCGTTTAAATCTAAATCCATTCAAATTTGTAGTATAGCATGTAAACAATTTTGGAATACAACCTTATAATTCTAGTATAGTAGAGTACATCATGAGCAGATAAATAGAGCATAAACAATACTGAAATGAAGCCTTTTCTAGCATTTCAAAGAATATCAAGGGCAAATAATAATTGCCAAAATGATTAGATTTCATCAATAATTGCACTCCTTCGAGAAATTATAGCTATATACTTTGTGTGCGAGTATAATCAAAATCCATTGAAAACTGTAGTGCAAGAGTGTAAACGCAGTTAGATATGGCATTTTCAGCAACTCAAGGGCAGATCACTCTTGACTTATCAGTCTCGATTTCAACCATTATCACACTTATTCGAACTCATATGGTAATATAAAATCTGAGCAAGTTTGAGAAAGATTGGATATAAATTGTGGCATCTAGAGTGTAAACACCCTTAAATATGGTATTTTCAGCCATTCAAAGGTAGATAACTCTACATATTGGTCCGATTTCAACCATAATATAACTCATCTGAAATCTTATAGTCATATACAATCTGAGCAAGTTTGAGAAAGATTGGATAAATAGTGTGGCATCTAGAGTGTAAACACTGTTAAATATGGAATTTCAGCTATTCAAGGGCAGATAACTCTTGACCTATTGGTCTAATTTTAACCATTTTCGAACTCATCCGAACTCTTATGGTAATATACAATCTGGGCAAGTTTCAGAAATATTGGATAAACATTGTAGCCTATAGAGTGTAAACATAAACAAGAGCTGTCCGTAAGACAGCAAACTCGACTATCTGCTCCTTTGCACTAAAAGCAGTTATGGGATGAAAACAGTTGTTGTAGTGATGTATTCTTTAAGTGAAGGGCATTTTCTAGGTTGATAAAAATCTTAACGTGGGTGTCCAAGTCCAAAAGGGAAGATAATTCACCCAAAATAACATCTAGAATTATCCGCCGCTAGTCTGGGGCAAGATGTTTGAGGTAAAGCGATTATTGAATAAAACCCTTAGTTGCAGAGATATATATGCTTTAAGAGAATGGCATTTTCTAGGCTGATAAAAAATCTTAATGTGGATGTCTAAGTCCAAAGTGAGATAATTCACACAAAATGCCATCTAGAATCGTCCGCCTTGATGATTGAGGGCATGTTAGATGTGTATGGTAAATTAAAATGCAACATAAGTGATATATGCTTCAAAAGGATGGCATTTTCTAGGTTGATCCCTTAACATGCAACGGTGACGGCGACGAATGAGTGACTGTAATAGCTCTCCATATTCTTCGAATAGTTGAGCTAAAAACTGTTGACAATATACAACTAACGCCAGACGCCGGACATTCAAAGATTGCAAAAGCTCGCCCTGAGGTAGCTCAGATGAGCAAAAATATTGTGGCCTCTAGAGTGTAAAGGCTGTTCAATATTGCATTTTCAGCAATTCAAAGATAGATAACTCTTGACCTATTTCAAACATATTCTAACTCATCTGAACTCTTCTACTCATATACAATCTGAGCAAGTTTGAGAAAAATTGGATAAATGCTGTGGCCTCTAGAGTGTAAAGGCGGTTAAATATGGCAATTTCATCAATTCAAGGGTAGATAACTCTTGACCTGATTGTCCGATTTCAACCATAACAAGAACGCCAGACATTCAAGGCTTGCTTAAGTTCAAGCCAAGTTAGCTCAGGTCACAGGTGTCAGTATCGTGAGAAAAACAAATATTCGAGAGAAAAATGTTTTCGCCTATTTATATATACATCTACAAGGTATATTTCCTTTTTACAAGGCCACTTTTAAAATATGGTGTTACCTACAACTGCCTTCAAAGAAGTCTGTAGCGTATAGTTTTTCATAAAATATAATGTTAAAGCTACAAATTCCCAAATTCTCATTGAAAATGGTCAGTTCATTTACAAGATATGCTAGAAAATGTAATGCTAGTCTGTAGATGTATATATAAATAGGGGGAAAATCGATTTTTTTTCTAACGATACCGACACCTGTGGCTCAGGTGAGCTATAAATAGAGAGGTGTTACTCGGAACACGTGTGTCACCTGCAAGCAACCATCAGTCAACAAGAGTTGAAGTTAAAATGACAAACTTCATTATAGCAGAAATAATCTGCCGCAAAGAAAGTGTTGAAAAGGGGAATTACATTCATGGTATTGATGCAAGAGAAATGAACCATGTGCAAGACACTTCCACTCATCAAATTATTTAAGTAAATGAAATTTTATCTGGAAAGCATGAGTAGTTCTAACAGAAGTTATATGCTGAAAATAGAAAATATGAGATAGGTGAATAGCTATCACAGTAATTTTACAAGAGTTATCAACCTTGTGCAAGACAATTTCACTCATCAGTCTCTTTCCATAAAAGATATTTCATTTCAAAATCTTTAGAATAACAAAATCTGTTGAAAAGGGGAATAACGCTCACAATATTGTTGCAAGAGTTATTACCCTTGTGCAATATGCTTCCACTTGCGAAGCTCTATCCATAAATTAAGTTTCATCTTAAAAGCTTCAGTACGAACAGGAGTTATGTAGCGTGACTGACAGACGGAGGTTACGAGACAGTATTTGTGTGGCTATTTCCGTTTGTTTTCTGTTGTGTGGCTAGCCACACAAAAGGCCATTTCTTTTTGCTCCAATTTGGAATAGAATTTTCTGGAGGCTAACCCTACCCCTAACCATATGTCCCACAACTGGCCTGGCCTAAGAATTTTAGCCACACAAGTACCCTCTTGTAAGCACGGACGGATGACAGATGCCGGAAAAGTGATCCCTAATAGTGCGCTCACATTCGCCCTACGGCTGTCGTACGGCGGCCGCAGAATCGGAAAATCGGTAGTTTCCCACGGCCGCCATAGAAATCCTACGGCAGCCGTACGGAGTATACCCATATTTCATAGGCCGTAGAGGTCGCCGTAGAAATATAACGCGGAGTTATAACATTTTTTAATTCCTACGGCGGCCGTAGAAAACACTCGCCGCAGAGTGGTTCTACGGCCGCCGCACGGCCGCCGGAACTTAATTGTCACTTTTCTTATTGTGCATTTGTACTTTTGTTCATACATGTATAACATGTATTATTAAAAATGGATTTAGATGTTGTTAAGTGTTGTCCTCATGTGTCCATTGAGTTCACGGTGTAGTTGGACTGATATGAGTTGTGAACATGTAGCAAAACCAAGTTATGTAGCAGGAGCAGCATTTTGATTGCAGAGAATCTGGTGGAGCTTCCACGGCTGCCGTACGGCGGCCGCAGGTGTTTTAACCTAAAAAATAGAAACTCGCCGTGCGGCAGCCGCAGCAAATGTGAGCGCAGCACACGGCGGCCGTAGGAATTCTGCGGCGGTCGGGGAATTGTTACTCGCCGTAGAAATAACAAGCCGTGCGGCCGCCGCAGCAAATGTGAGCGAGGCATCAGTGTCACCTCTGCCTACGGCAAGTGACACAAAAACTGTTTGTGTTCGAGAGGGAACAAGGCTGAAACAGCCATTTTTTAATAATTCAAGGACAATAACTCCAACATGCCTGATGTGATTTTGGTAGATACCAATTAACATTTTCAGCAAGTTTGGTACAGATCCAACAAGTACAGTCGTCACGCGTGACATATGCCCCCAAAGTGTTTGACACCCAAATGCATTTTGGCGAAAAAAATTACAGACAATGTAATGGAGGTGTAACATAAAGTTTTGATACTGTTAAAAATGACCCAGGAGTCAATTCTTAACATTAACAAGGGCCACTATGGCCCTAAATCGCTTACTTGGTAACCATGTACACTGTGTGACCTAGTTTTTGACCGGGCATGACCCTCATTCTAACTTGACCTCGATTTCAATGAGACAAACATTTTGTTCAAGTTTAATGAAGATTCAATGAATTTTGTAGTCACTAGAGTGTTAACGAGGTTTTTGGATGATTTGACCTAGTGACCTAGTTTTTGACAAGACATAAGCCACATTTGAACTAGACCTATATTTCATTGAGGCAAACCTTTTCATCAAGTTTTATGAAGATCAAATGAAATTTGTAGTCTCTAGAGTGTTAATAAGGTTTTACGATGATTCAACCTAGTGACCTAGTTTTTGACCGGACATGACCCACATTTTATCTTGACCTAGATTTCATTGAGGCAAACATTTTGATGAAGTTTCATGAAGATCCAATGAAATGTGTAGACTCAAGAGTGTTAACAAGGTTTTTCGATAATTTGACCTAGTGACCTAGTTTTTGACCGGACATGATCCACATTCGAACTTGACCTAGATTTCATTAAGGCAAACATCTTGATGAAGTTTCATGAAGATCCAATGAAATTTGTAGTCTGTAGAGTGTTAACAAGGTTTTTCAAAGATTTGACCTAGTGACCTAGTTTTTGACCGGACATGACCCACATTCAAGCTTGGCCTAGATTTCATTGAGGCAATCATATTGATTAAGTTTCATGAAGATCCAATGAAATATGTAGCCTCTAGATAATTTGACCTAGTGACCTAGTTATTGACCGAACATGACCCACATTCGAACTTGACCTAGATTTCATTGAGGCAAACATTGTGACCAAGTTTCATCAAGATCCAATGAGATTTGAACCTGCTAGAGTGTGAACCAACAATTGTGGACGGACGGACAGACAGACGGACGGACGACGGACATCCAGCGATCCTAAAAGCTCACCTTGGCACTACGTGCCAGGTGAGCTAAAAACAGAACGGTTTGCGACGCTCCTCAATAGAGATATGCTCCGGACAAGCTTTTTTTAAAATTGAGGTCAAAGGTCAAGGTCTGAGTGACCTCAAAATGCTATGCGACACTCCGCCATCCCAAGATGAACTCACAAACCAAGTTTCGTATCCATAGTTGGTAAGGTTAAGGAGATATATTCTGGACAAGCTATTGGTTAAATCAAGGTCAAATGTCTAGGTCACAGTGACCTGAAAGTGGTATGCGACACTCCGCCATCCCAAGATGTACTCACACACCAAATTTGGAATCCCTAGCTGGTAAGGTATAGGAGATATGCTCCTGACAAGCTTTATGTAAAATTGTGGTCAAGGTCAAGGTCACAGTGACTGAAAGTGGTACACAACACTTCGCCATTCCAAGATGTACTCACAAACCAAATTTGGAATCCCTAGCTGATATGGTATAGGAGATATGCTCCGGACAAGCTTTTTGTTAAATCCAGGTCAAAGGTCAAGTTCACAGTGACCTGAAAGTGGTACATGACACTCCGTCATCCAAAGATGTACTCACACACCAAATTTGGAGTCCCTAGCTGGTAAGGTATAGGAGATATGCTCCTGACAAGCTTTTTGTTAAATCGAGGTCAAAGGTCAAGGTCACAGTGACATGAAAGTGATATGTGACACTCTGCCATCCCAAGATGTACTCACACACCAAATTTGGAGTCCCTAGCTGGTAAGGTATATAGGAGATATGCTACAGACAAGCTTTTTGGTAAATCGAGGTCAAAGGTCAAGGTCAAAGTGACTTGAAAGTGGAACACGACACTCCGCCATCCCAAGATGTACTCACACACCAAATTTGGAATCCCTAGCTGGTAAGGTATAGGAGATATGCTTCGGACAAGCTTTTTGCTCAATCAAGGTCAAAGGTCAAGGTCACAGTGACCTGAAAGTGGTATGCGACACTCCGCCATCCCAAGATGTACTCACACACCAAATTTGGAGTCCCTAGCTGGTGAGGTATAGGAGATATGCTCCGGACAAGCTTTTTGTTAAATCGAGGTTAAAGGTCAAGGTCAAGTTCACAGTGACCTGAAAGTGGTACACCACACTCCACCATCCCAAGATGTACTCACACCCCATATTTGGAGTCCCTAGCTGGTAAGGTATAGGAGATATGCTCCGGACCAGCTTTTTGTTAAATCAAGGTTAAAGGTCAAGGTCAATGTCACAGTGACCTGAACCTGGTACGGGACACTCTGCCATCCCAAGATGTACTCACATACCAAATTTGGAGTCCCTAGCTGGTAAGGTAAAAGAGATATGCTCCGGACAAGCTTTTTGTTAAATCGAGGTTAAAGGTCAAGGTCAAGGTCACAGTGACCTGAAAGTTGTACGCGACACTCCGCCACCCCAAAATGTACTCACACACCAAATTTGGAATCCCTAGCTGGTAAGGTATATAGGAGATATGCTACGGACAAGCTTTTTGGTAAATCGAGGTCAAAGGTCAAGGTCAAAGTGACCTGAAAGTGGAACGCGACACTCCGCCATCCCAAGATGTACTCACACACCAAATTTGGAATCCCTAGCTGGTAAGGTATAGGAGATATGCTCCGGACAAGCTTTTTGCTAAATCAAGGTCAAAGGTCAAGGTCACAGTGACCTGAAAGTGGTACGCGACACTCCGCCATCCCAAGATGTACTCACAAACCAAATTTGGAGTCCCTAGCTGGTAAGGTATAGGAGATATGCTCCGGACAAGCTTTTTGTTAAATCGAGGTTAAAGGTCAAGTTCACAGTGACCTGAAAGTGGTACGCGACACTCCACCATCCCAAGATGTACTCACACCCCAAATTTGGAGTCCCTAGCTGGTAAGGTATAGGAGATATGCTGCGGACAAGCTTTTTGTTAAATCAAGGTTAAAGGTCAAGGTCAATGTCACAGTGACCTGAACCTGGAACAGGACACTCTGCCATCCCAAGATGTGCTCACATACCAAATTTGGAGTCCCTAGCTGGTAAGGTAAAAGAGATATGCTCCGGACAAGCTATTTGTTAAATTGAGGTTAAAGGTCAAGGTCAAGGTCACAGTGACCTGAAAGTTGTAAGCGACACTCCGCCACCCCAAGATGTACTCACACACCAAATTTGGAATCCCTAGCTGTTACGGTATAGGAGATATGCCCCGGACAAGCTTTGTGTTAAATTGAGGTTAAAGGTCAAGGTCACAGTGACCTTAAAGTGGTACGCGAAACTCCGCCATCCCAAGATGTACTCACACACCAAATTTGGAGTCCCTAGCTGGTAAGGTATAGGAGATATGCTCCGGACAAGCTTTTTGTTAAATCGAGGTCAAAGGTCAAGGTCACTGTAACCTGAAAGTGGTACGAGACACTCAGCCATCCCAAGATGTACTCACTCACCAAATTTGGAATCCCTAGCTGGTAAGGTATAGGAGATATGCTCCGGACAAGCTGTTGTACACACACACACCCACCCACGCACGGTGCGATTACTATATGCGCCCAAAGCCTAGCTTTTGGGGCATAATAACAAGGGCCACTATGGCCCTATATCGCTCACCTGGTAAACCATGTAAAGCTCGACTTATAGTGACCTAGATTTTGACCCGTCATGACATTCGGCTGTGGCCTAGATTTCAACATTTTCAGCAACTGTCATCAAGATCAAATAAGGGATGTAGCTTCTAGAGACTAAGAGTGTTAACCCTTAGCCCGCCAAATAAATTGTCGTCTGCTATATTTCTCATCTGCTTCAAGTTTCAAAGTGCTTCAAGGTTGCTCAAAATTGCTGAAAATGTTGTCCGAGTGTCTCATCCGGATCCAAGCTGTTTGCATATGGAACTATAGTTGTGAGTGGCAGGCTAAGGGTTAACAATGTCTTTTGATAATTTGACCTAATTTAAGACCCCGACATGGCCCAAATTCAAACATGACCTAGATTTCAATGAGGAAAATATTTTGACACAAGTTTCATGAAGATCTAATGAGATTTGTGGCCTCTAGAGTGTTAACAAGGTTTTCTATGATTTGATCTAGTGACCTAGTTTTTGACCGGACATACAAACCATGGACATCCAGTGATCCTAAAAGCTCACCTTGTGCCAAGTGAGTTTAAAAGTGTTTGTGTTAGAAAGCAGACAAGGCTGAAACAGTCATTTTTTATTATTCAAGAGCAATAACTCAGACATACCTTGTGCCATTTAGGTAGTTATCAAACTTGACCTAGATACTATACCAATTAACATTTTCAGCAAGTTTGATGAAGATTGGATAAAAACTACTGTATATGAGATAGAGAGCGGACAAAAAAAGTGTGACAGACTGACCGAGGGAGGGACTGACAGGGTGATTACTATAGGGCACTCATCTCTCGGTGGATCCCTTACTAGGCTAAATATACTGAGAAAATACTACTCAACACAACTGTGTAATCTGGACATAAAAGAAAAGTACAAAATTGACTTTGAAAAGAATGGATTTTAATATATCTAACATCGTTCAAAATGTATAGTTCACTGTAGCTTGTTATCATGCACCAATAAAAACTGGCCAATGCTTTCTTACACTTACATCTGTACAGTACAAGCCAATATAATTGTGTCATTATTGGTACAACATAAAAGATCAAATTGAAAAACGAACAACTATATACTCACACACCTATATCAGAGTGTCCCTTTTCACATAGGTTGTATGATTATACTTAACCTATTACTCCATAGCCTGTTACTTGTATTGAAGATAGTTGATTGCTTAAAGCAGGTTGAAAGTAAAGCAGAATGTGCCTTAAGGCACAGTCTGCTTTACTTTCAACCTGCTTTATGCCACAATCTGCTAGGATATAGAAAATATTTCTTTTACTACATATTAATGGTTTAATAAATTGGAAATACTTTCTTCAGAAGAGGAGGTGTACATTAAAGGTGTAAAAAGGCGTATTTATGGAGTAATGGGTTAATAAGCTAACCCACATTTACAGCAATACATTAACTCATTCACCCCTGAAACTTCTATTGGATAATTCCAGTTTCCCATTAGGTTCAGTCCATTTATGACTAATTGGGGGCGTCTTTAACAATATTCATGTATTTCAAATTATGACAAACAAGTGCAGACCCTGATCAGAGGGCTCCTTTAGGAGCCTTTTGATCAGGGTATACACTAGTTTGCATGGGACAAGTGTACATTGTTTGTTAATTACAAGTATACTCATCACTAGGGTATAATGTGTAAACAATTCATTTCAGTAATTGTCAGATTTGACGAATGAAGGAGAGAGTCAGATATTAAACGTCCCATCAACCGTATATATATTATATGGAGATGGGGCCATTTTTACGAAACGTTGTACGACCAATATTGTGACAAGTCAAATAATGAAATTGTAAATTACTATTTATTTCTCCATCTAATCCTGTCTTGACATCTTTTTGGAATTGTCTTGAAATGATTAGATGGAGAAATAAACAATAATTTACAATTTTATAATCTGACTTACGATCGTTTTGTTGCGCAATGTTTTGTAAAACGGGCACATGGTGTCTACTCGAGACCGATATAGAGCTGCCACACTATGGCAAAACTGCCATAAGCTGATCTTGAAAAATCCTAAGATTTCCAAATTGTCCAAGCACAATTACTTTTAAAGCAGGTTGAAAGTAAAGCAGAATGTGCCTTAAGGCACATTCTGCTTTATTTTCAGCCTGTTTTAAGCTACCTTCTGCTTGGATAAAAATCCAAAGATTTCATGGAAAAACTGGAGAAATGACAGCCCTGCTATGAATATAATGATAGCACACCAAAGACACATGGCATGATACCACAAAGTCATTTAACCCATTACTCAATAAATACACCTTTTGACGCCTCTAATTTATTCTTCCACTACAGAAAATAGTTCAAATTGTATAAAGGCATGAGCATGTATCATAAGAGATATTTTCTATATTCTAGTAGTAGATGGTAACTTAAAACAGGTTGAAAGTAAAGCAGAATGTTCATTAAGGCATATTCTGCTTTACTTTTAACCTGCTTTAAGCAGTCACATACAGTCTAACTTCGATATCACGAACTCGGTTAAATCCAACATACCCGTATTTGTACAGTCGGCTGAGCGGTCATTCGGACTGAAAGTAGACTTGAACTTGGTATATTACTTTATTCCAGTAAGCGGTTTTGATGTCAGAATAACTAAGAAATGGCCCATTTAAATATCCCAAGTCCAAAAGAGGTCAAGGTCATATTGAGGATGAGTGATATGAGTGGATTGGGAATGGTCTATGGCAACAACTGTTTCTAGTATTTAAGATTGGTGACCACTTAAATCAGGCAGAAAGTAAAATGTTGATGACTGTTTAAATTGGAACTATTTTTTTCATTGCAGGAAGACATTAGAGGGGGTAAAAGGGTGTATTTATGGGGTAATGGGTTAAAGTATTTCGCTAGACAAAGTGATAAAACCTGGTTAACCTCTTACGCATGGGCAAGACAATCACTATTTATGCCTTCCGCATCTGTCAATGCAGGAGTAATAAAAACATGAGAAATGGATCCAGAAAATTATCCCATGCTGGAAAATTAGAAATTCTGCTTTACACTGAACCCTATTTAGTCACCTCATATGATCATGCAATACGTATACAGTGGTCACACTGCTGTGATACGCCCAAGAACCACATGGGCTCAAATTTGACAAGAAACGCTGGTTTACCTCTTTACTCCATAGAGATGTTTTTATGCATTTAATTCCTCTAAGGAAGAAAATAGATCCAACTTATACAGTCATAAATATGCACCATAAGAAATATTTTTTACATCCTAGCAGATGGCAACTAAAACAGGTTGAAAGTAAAGCAGAATGCACCCAATTAACTTAAATGTTCAACTTGCTTAACCCTTAGCCCGCCAAATAAATTGTCGTCTGCTATATTTCTCGTCTGCTTCAAGTTTCAAAGTGCTTCTAAGTTGCTCAAAATTGCTGAAAATGTTGTCCGAGTGTCAAACAGCTTGGATCCGGATGAGACGCCGAGTTACTCGGCGTCTCATCCGGATCCAAGCTGTTTGCATATGGAGATAGTCGTGAGTGGCAGGCTAAGGGTTAAAGTGGTCACATGTCTTCAAATTTAGAAACAAGCTATGGAGTAATGGGTTATATAAGCTAAAGAAAGTATGCAGGGCTCCAGATAAGAGGCAGTGATTCAGTGAACTGAACAAATCCAACATTTCTCACTTATTTCAGCATCAAGTCGAGACGATTCTAATGAAAAGTAACAACATAGGGTTTTAATGCAGAAATAAAGATATTAGTTTTGAAAGACTCCTCTTATTCTCCGATCATGGTGGAAACCCACATAGAACCATAGTTACATTACAAAACATATCAGAGCAGTATTCAATACAGTAAAACCTGCGTACCATAACTACCTAACTCTTTCAAGTTCAACACCAGGGACATATTTGAAATATACTCATTACATTTGCAAACGGTGTAGATCAAGATCAGAGGGCTCCTACAGGAGCCCTCTGATCTTGGTCTACACCGTTTGCTAATTTAGACCAGTATTTATTAAGATTAAGCAAGTAAGCAATTTATTAAACTTTCCAGATTTCAAGTACATGTCGAACCGGTTCATGTCTTGGTAACTAAAGAGATCCACAAGGGAACCTAATTACCCACAAGAGTTACTTTGCATTGAAAGAGTTAATATATCAATAGACAGGGCAATCTCTAATGACATAATACTGCATCAACCCCTTTACTCCATAGCCCGTTACATTATATCTTCAGGGCTCCATATAAGAGGGAGTAAACTGCACAAATCCAAGATTTTTTCACTTGTTTTAGAATCAAATCCTATGGCGTTACTACTCATTAGAATCGTCTCTTCAAGATGATTCTAATGAGTAGTGACACCATAGGGTTAAAAGCAGAAATAAAGATTTTAGATTTTGAAATACCCCCCTTATCTGAAGCCCGGATATCTTTATAAACTTTAACCCATTACTCCATAGATACATCATTTTACCCATTTAATCAATTGACTCCACTGAAGAAAATAGTTCCATTTTATACAGTAATGAATTGGCAATATAAGAAATATTTTTTATATCCTAAATAGTGGCTTAAAGTTAAAGCTGGCTTAAAGTCAAGCAGAATACGCCTTAAGGCGTATTCTGCTTGACTTTCAACCTGCTTTAAGTGCTCACCTGTTTTCAGAACTAGAAATAGATTATGGGGTAAAGGGTTATAGAATGCTTTAAAAGGTTCTCTGATGTCACCAGACAGTATCCATACTATACGTGAATTGTTCATGTCGACACTTGACTGACACATAAAGAGAATCAATTCTCGATTTTAGTACAACCATCCTCGGTTACACTTCCTTGGTCGGTCTCCATTTTGTCTGTATCTATTGTCAAACTAGAATCTTCTTGATTGCTATCTTTTGATTCAGTTTGACCAATTGAACCGGTTTCTGTTGGCCCTTTAGGGCTATCCTTGCCTGTTGACTCTTTAAGGCTATCTTTGTCTACCGACTCTTTAGGGCTATTATTGTCTGTTGACACTTTAGGGCTATCCTTGTCTACCGACCCTTTAGGGCCATCTTTGCCAGTTGACTCTTTAGGGCTATCCTTGCCAGTCGACCCTACAGGGCTATCCTTGTCTATTGACCCTTTAGGGCTATCTTTGCCTACGGACCGTTTAGGGCTATCTTTGCCTACTGACCGTTTAGGGCTACCATTGTCTGTTGACCCTTTAGAGTTAACCTCCCCTGTTGACTCTACAGGACTATCCTTGTCAGAATCTTCTGAAATTTTATGAGTTTCTGTGTCAACACTTTCTGAAGCCATTTGTGTATCAACCTTCTCACCTGTTAACACTTTATCATCGGTATTTGTAGCACTTTCTTCCTTTACACCATCACTGGTATCCATTGTTTCTTTTCTTTCCTTCTTTTCTACTTTTCTGTCATCTTCAATAATGTCTACTTCGTCAACGTCTCGCTGGCGAGGAGTTTCCGAACAACATGAGGAGCAGGAGCATGTAGAGCAGCTGGTGTAGTCTGACATCTGCTGGCTGGCTTCACTGGGCTCAGGAAACACGAGAGATCCCGAGGTTCTTGGAGGAGTTATACTACCTGACACTGATAGAGGACTGTTCTGTACGGTCTCGGACTTCCTGAACACCAGAATTGGCCTCCTGAAACCTGCAAGATAATAAAAGATTGGAAATATAAACCCTTCACCCCATAGTCTGGTTTCCATTCTTTAACTCATTCACCTCTGAAACTTTGTATAGACAATTCCAATTTCAAAATAAGTCTAGTCCATTTTCGACTATTTAGGATTGATTTTAACAATATATTATTCCATTTTCGACTATTTAGGATTGGTTTTAACAATATATTCCAAAATGACTAACGGTGTAGACATTGATAAGAGGGCTCCTTAAGGTGCCCTCTGATCAGGGTCTACACTGTTTGCATGAGGCAAGTGTAATCCTCACAGGTACACTGTTTGTAAATGACAAACTTTATATCGCTAGGATTGATTGTGTTAACTCCTTATCCCACAGCCTGTTTCTAGTTTTGAAGACAGGTGACTGATTAAAGCAAAATTAAAGTAAAACAGAAAGCTGTAGGATTAGCCTGGCCACCTTTTTAGTGGTTGCAATAGAGGGGGTTTACTGTAACAAGGGCAACTATGGCCCTACATATACATCCCTCACCTTGAACATCATGTAAAGCTTGAAGTGACCTAAATTTTGACCTGACATTACCCACATTCAACTGTGGCCAAGATTTCAATAAGGCAAGTATTTTGAGCAAGTTCCATTAAGATCAAATGAGATTTGTAGCCTCTATATTGTTAAAAAGATTTTTCTATGATTTGACCTAGTGACCTAGTATTGACAGGACATGATCCACATTCAAACTAAACTTAGATTTTATGTTGGCAAACATTCTGACTACATTTACCCTCCTTGGGCGACATTTGTACCCTAGGTGATTACAATAATTGAAAGAGTTTTCTTCCAAGTGCCTGAACTGAAGTGACCAAAATCACCTGACCTCAGGTAGGTTTATTATCACCAAAACTCAGTCACCCATAAAAAACAAGGCTATGATTGGTCAGAAGAGCGAGTTGTTTATCCTTTCATTATTTAATGTATGTTTAAAGGGAAGCAATCCTATCTAGCAAAATGGTCATTTAAACTTAAGGATTGCAAATTTATTCCCCTTGTAGACTACCTCTGTTACATACATTTCAATCAGATCTAATGAGATTTGTAGCTTCTAGAGGGTGAACACTGTTTCTCTTCGATTTTGACCTGGTGTTAATCTGACATGACCCACATTTGAACCTGACCTAGATATCAATGAGGTTAACATTTTGAGCAAGCTTCATTAAAATTCAATGCCTCTAGAGTGTTAACCCATTACCCCATAGCCTGTTTCTAGTAGTGAAGATAGTTAACCACTTAAAGCAGGTTAAAAGTAAAGCAAAATGCGCCTTAAGGCGCATTCTGCTTTACTTTCAGCCTGCTTTAAGCTATTGACTGCTAGAACTTTGAAAATATAATTTCTAACAGTTCATTTTCATGACAGTATGTTGGAACTTTTTTCGTCAATGGAGGGGTAAATCAAAGACGTAAAAAGGCGTATTTATGAGGTAATGGGTTAACAAGCTCTGATGTTTTATAAATATTTCAAGGTTATGTTTTACTAACCCTTTGACTTGTTCATAGGCACATCCACCTTCTTACAGGTACTGAACCCCACCTCTTTGGACAGCAGGTAATCTGTGAACTGCTCCGGGCGCAGCTTGATGCTCTGGAAGTTCTTAAATATGTCATCCTGGAAAAAAGAGAGTTTGTTCAGTTAACCCATTTCCCCATGGTGTGTTTCTAGTTTTGAAGACAGGTGACCCACTTAAAGTAGGTTGAAAGTAAAGCAGAATGCACCCTAAGGCGCATTCTGCTTTACTTTCAGCCTGCTTTAAGCTACCATCTGCTAGAATATAGAAATTATTTCTAATGTTAAATATTCACAACAGTATATATTGTAACTATTTTCTTCAGTGGAGGGATAAATAAAAGGTGTAAAAAGGTGTATTTATGGGGGAATGGGTTAAAACCTTCTCATGCTAAATATTCATGATATATGACGCTCCTCCAACTATGAACATATATCATCTAAACTGTTATACTTATAGTATGAGTAACAAGAGGGCCTGAAGGCCCTGATACCGCTCACCTGTTGTACTGAAGCTTGATAGCTTTATCTTACTGTTTCATCAGTTTTAATTTAAATCCATTCAAATTTTTAGTAAAGCATGTAAACAATTTTGGAATACAACCTCATAATTCTAGTATGGTAGTGTACATCAAGGGCAGATAACTAGAGCCTAAACAATACTGAAATGAAGACTTTTCTAGCATTTCAAAGTATATCAAGGGCAGATAACTATTGCTACAATGATTAGATTTCAACAATAATTGCACTCCTTTGAGACTTATATACTTTGTGTGCAAGTAAAATCAAAATCCATTCAAAACTGTAGTTGCAAAAGTGTAAACGCTGTTCGATATGGCATTTTCAGCAATTCAAGGGCAGACAACTCTTGACCTATAGGTCCCATTTCAACCATAATCACACTTATTTGAACTCTTATGGTCATATACAATCTGAACAAGTTTGAAAAAGACAGGATAAAAATTGTGGCCTCTAGAGTGTAAACACCCTTAAATATGACATTTTCAGCAATTCAAAGGTAGACAACTCTCAACCTATTGGTCTGATTTCAATCATAATCAAACTCAATCGAACTCTTATGGTCATATACAATCTGAGCAAGTTTGAGATAGATTGGATAAAAAGTGTGACCCCTGGAGAGTAAACACCCTTAAATATGACAATTTCAGCATTTCAAAGGTAGATAACTCTCAACCTATTAGTCTGATTTCAACCAAAATCGAACTCATCTGAACTCTTATGGTTATATACAATCTGAGCATATTTGAGATAGATTGGATAAAAATTGTGGCCTCTAGAGTGTAAACACTGTTAAATATGGCATTTTCACCAATTCAAAGGTAGATAACTCTCAACCTATTGATCAGATTTCAATCATAATCGAACTCATCCGAACTCTTATGGTCATATACAATCTGAGCAAGTTTGAGATAGATTGGATAAAAATTGTGGCCTCTAGAGTGTAAACACCCTTAAATATGGCATTTTCAGCAATTCAAAGGTAGATTACTCTTGACCTATTAGTCAGATTTATACCATAATCAAACTCATTTGAACTCTTATGGTAATATACAATCTGGGCAAGTTTGAGAAAGATTGGATAAATATTGTGGCCTCTAGAGTGTAAACACTAAAATTGTTGACGACGCACGACGGACATTCAAGTATTGCAAAAGCTCACCATTCAGGTGAGCTAATAAAATAAGGAAAATATCCATCACGAAAGACTAAGGCACATTCAGCTTTACTTTTAGCCTGCTTTAAGCTATTATAGATCTGCTAAGATTATAAAATATTTGCAGGGCTCCAGATAAGAGGGAGTAAACTGAACAAATTCAACATTTTCTCACTCATTTTAGCATCAAATCCTATGGTGTTTACTATAGGTTTAATCCAGAAATAAAGATTTTAATTTTTGAAATACCCCTCTTATCTGGAGCTCTGATATTTGCCTGGAGTGTTACACTTACTGTGAGTTTTTTCTTCTTCTTATACGAGGACCATGGCTGTGGCTCTAGGATAAACATTCCCCCAGGTCGTAGCTGCTTGTATACTCGTTTGAAGAATCTTTTCAGCCCCTCGTCGCCCCAGTTGAAGTGGACCCACTTTGTAATACTGAGAGCCATAATCACCTCATGTTCTTCCCGCTGTATGTCCAATAGCTCATCGTGCTCAAGAACAAAGTTCCCCTGAAACAAGAAAATGGTATACTAAACCAAGGGCTCCAGATAAGAGAGAGTACTCTCAGGTCTTCCAACATTTTATCATTCATTTCAGCACCAAATCATATGGTATCACTACAATGAGTAGTAACACTGTAGGATTTATTGCAGAAATAAAGATTTTGAAATACTCCCCTCATCTGAAGCCCTGCCGTTGCGTATAACTCATTTCATTAGCCCTTAGATATGTCACTGACTTAATCTGCCACTGAAAATAATGATAAATCTGTTCAATTTTATGCAGTCATAAATAAAAATGTGCAACTTATAAATATTTCCTTATTTTCCTATATCCTTGGCTTGCACTTACTTCATAGTAGCTTAAGCAGGCTGAAAGTAAAGCAGAATGCACCTAAACGTCCTAAAGGTGCATTCTGCTTTACTTTCAACCTGCTTTAAGACTTTAGTGTTCACCTGTATTTAATTTTAAAACTTGATACAGACTATGGGGAGGGATATTAATAAGTGTTTCACCTTTTCCTCTGTATAATTTAGACCCTCTTACCCCTTTCTCCAAATAAGTGCCAAAAGGACTGAAAAGGTATCTACATGTTTACCCTCATTACTGAGTCTTGGTACATACTGCTTTGCACTTATAGATCTGAAAGTTTCAATCAATTTATATACATGTAGTGTATAACAGTATAAGAGCCTGAAATATATATATTTAACTGTAAGGGCCTCACTCCTCAGGTCTGTATTTTAATTTTTATCATCATAAATTGAATTTTATAGCGACTATAAAATTAAATGATGATAAAATACAGGCCTGAGGCCCTTATAGTAAAATATAATATTTCAGGCTCTTATATACACTATTTAGTATAGGTTAGTGTCTATTAGTCGATTTTAACAAAAATTAAAAGTCAAGTGAGGGGCACCCGAGCGACTTTTAATCTTTTGTTAAAATAGACTAATAGACACTAACCAATTATGAATTTAGTGGTTGAAATTATTTTTTGGTACCGACAAAGAGCTATACCGTCAATTGGAAGTAACAAAACGTTTGTTCTTCCCGAAACACCCTTTTTAAATAGTACAGACAAAGAGATGTCAAAGGAAATGGACATAGGCCGTACCCAAAGAAACACCTGCGAATCAACCCAAATACGCAGGATTAAATTTTTTAGTCGTTGATAATGATTAGTGTTTGATAGTAGTGACTTACAAAAATTAATCCTCGAAAAAATTTCAAAAATACTCAACTCTCATTGGTCAAAAAATAATTTCAACCACTAAAATTGATTGAAACAAGTTTTCAGAATTTATAGTTATTGAGGCTGGTACCTTAACTCTTTGTAGGGCTTATTGTGGTTTTTTTGGTTGTTGTTTTTAAACTTAAGAAAAAGTTAATTGTGAGTGACAAACAGTTGGGATTCAGATCAGACGCTGCGTTTGGTCTGGATCCAAACTGTTTGCAATTTATGTTAGCCAAATAATGTGGACGACATATTTTCACTACAGTAACACTAAGCTACAAGTACAATAAAACTCTACATCAGCAAATTTGTATTGCACAATATCTATTTTTAGCACTAGAATGAGATAATGATCTTTTTCTTTGTAGCGCATACCTGAAAGATGTTCATTGTGAAATTTATTGGCTAAGGCCTATATATATATATCTTTTTTTTTTAACAAAGGTCACTATTCAATGTACAGTACTATATCAGTAATTTATTAACTATACATTTTACTTCTTAAACTTACTATATATTTAAGGAGTAAAATATACAGATCTATGATAATCATAAATGTTAATTGTCAGCAGATTTATGAATTATAAGCAGGAAACTGGTTTATATCAGGGTTGCCATACTTTTCTAGACAAATTTGAACTTTTTATATAGAATATATATAGAGAAAATGCCTGAGAATTTATTTTTGTTTGAAAAAAATCCCTGATATTAGCAGCATAATGCCCAACGCCCTGAGATTTGGCAGCCCTGTTATATTCCATAATATTCATTCTTACCTGCATAAACATAACATTGTGGGGGAAATTAGTCTGTCCTATCTGTCTCACTGGCTGAGCTTCAATAGGTCCATAGTTGAGTACATTTGAGATAGGAAATCTGTTTCTTTCTTGTCCCATTGATGAGATGTAGTACCGGATGTTTTTGCGGGCTGCAGCTATCAGTCTATGATCTATATCTATACCAATCACCTTAGCTGGGCTAAATTTTTCTGCTATTGCAAGCGTTAAATGTCCAACATTGCACCCAATATCAAGAACACATTTGCCCTCAAACCAGTGTTTAGAAAAACAGTTAATACGATGGTCTGGTTCCATTGCTGGATTTCTGTAACCATAGTAGCGATTATAATTGCCATAAATAAACTTCTGTTGACCACCTTGCATAGATTTCCCAACTTTACCCTTTGAAGGATGCCTTGGTTGTTTGAATTTTTTAGGTGATGAGTTAGATGATGATGTTGATGTTAGAAGAGATTTTGATGCTGATGATGATGGTTCAGGTTTACCCTCACTCGTACTTCTTCTTTTCTTATGTTTAGGGGTGGTTTGTCTGATCACTGGGGACACTATTTTATCACACACTACCCTGGGTTTTTGCTGAATGACATTATCTTTCGGAGTTGATGTAATATTTTGTCTTTCAGGCTCAATGTCAATTCTTAGAGCCTCCATGAGATTTTTGTCTTTAGCCACATTTTTAGGGGGACTAAACAGCGCGGGTCCAACTGAAGAATCATCCTTTTTCTTATGCCTGTGCCTGTGTCGTTTCTTTTTATTTGATTTCTGTATGCTTGTTTCACTATTTTCGTTAAGATTAAGTGGGTCTGTAACATTGACTGGTATCCTAACTCTCACTGACTGATGTTTAGCTACTGGTAATGGTGATGACTGGGGTGTTACTGAATTAAGCTGCTTTCCTAATTCTGATGAATCCAAACTGTTCAAATTTAGAGGATCATCAATACTTCCACCATTAAGAAATCTCATGGGTTTATCAAAGTATGCTGATTTTATTCTTTTCCTCCGTAAAGGGTTGCCACCATCATCCCGCCTAAAGGACTGACTATATCGTCTTTTTCTGTTCCATGGTTGAGAGAATTTTGCACCAATATGCGAGTCATCCTTCCATTTTTTCCATCCATCACCATGTGATTCTCGTTTTTCACCACATTGTATTTCTACACGCTCAAATTGAGTCTTTGTTGGCGTTTTCACTTGAACACTCATCGCTGATGTCCTACACTCACCTGCTGAAACGTTCACATAACGACAAATGGCACAGGAAACACGTGTGTTTGTTTATATTTTGATATGTCCCGTTTCCGACAGCGCCACCTAGTGGTAAATTCTGAAGCAAAGAAACTCGGTCAGTAAACATCAAGGAATGACCGCTAAAAATCTGCACCACACATTTCAAAAACCACTGAGAGCAAATATACCAAAAACATCCAAAGATATAACACTTATCTACATGTCTGCACCATGAATATGTTCAAACACTCCTCAAAAGCAAAGAAATTTGCTAAATTATCCAGCACGAAGCTGCTCACATTCCCTCCCATCAGAGTTAGCAGTACGCATGCGTTGTTGGGTCGGTCTTCTGGGATTGATATTTACGGAAGTGGAACAGTGTCGTCTGTACACAAGCGTTTTGAGAAATACAGCCTAATTTAATGTTGCTACAGAATGTGATCTACTGAGGGTTATTGAAAAATACAGGAATAGTATGTACGTTTATGTTATAGTATGCGTGTAATGATTTACTAAGGCCAAATGTCGTTGTCATTTTGTTTGTAAAAGAGATCTGTATACAGCATCTCAAACTGAACGTTGCATTGAACCACAGGGCCGCGACACGATTGCTTTTTGAGAGAAAAAAATCGTCAGAAAGTATATAAAGAGACAAGGGATACAACTGATTTTCAGTATATTCTCACCCCACCTCGACAAAACCGGGCATATCATGAATAAATATTGATGAAACGACACCCTTTTTGCATTTCTGTCTAGCTAATATGATACCCTTCCATAAAAACATAAAATAAAAACAACTGTAAGCATGCAATTTTAACAGTAACTGCGTCCACTCACTGAAATCATCGATTTTCGGAAAACGGGACAGGTGTTCGTTCATAGCTAACACAGCATTGGCCACTACTGTACGCTTGTTTAGGCGGTATTTTCGAGCTTTACAGTCATTGGCCACTACTGCACGCTTGTTTAGGCGGTAATATCGAACATGACAGTCATGCAGTTGCATAGATATACATTTTTGACACCGATCAAAGCTGATTTCTTCTTAAATCATTGCCGTACCAAAAAAGCTTACATGTACAAGAATAACTTTACTGCCGATGAAAACATGCTAATTTGTTGATGGTATGGCAATGATTTGAGTACAAATCAGCTTTTATATGTGTCAAAATTGATATCTATGGAACTGTATTACTGTAATGCTCGAAAATACCGCCTAAACAAGCGTACAGAGGTGTCTAATGCTGTGTTGGCTATGAACGAACACCTGTCCCGTTTTCCGAAAATCGGTGATTTCAATGAGTGGACGCAGTTACTGTTAAAATTGTATGCTTACAGTTGGTTTTATGTTATGTTTTTATGGAAGGGTATCATATTAGCTAGACAGAAATGCAAAAAAGGTGTCGTTTCATCAATATTTATTTATGATATGCCCGGTTTTGTCTAGATGGGGTGAGAATATACTGAAAATCAGTTGTATCCCTTGTCTCTATATATACTTTCTGACAATTTTTCCCCTAAAAATTAATCGTGTCGGGGCCCTGTGCATTGAACGGGGCGATGAACTTGGGCAACCACGGGCGGATCCAGAAGTGTGAGAGTGGATTTGAATTCCGAGATTACTCTCCCCTGGAAAATTTTACAAAAATGGATATTCAGCTTTTAAGTAGAGAAGGTGAACCCACTCAGCAATGAATTTTTAAAAAGAAATGTTTGTCATAGTAAGGGTGCGCACCCCTTCCCCAAGAAAAAATAGCTGGATACGCACATGGATGAGGTATGCTGCTGCAGATAACACTCATGGAAATGTCTAATCAGATATCACTTCAGAATAATATTGTGTTATTGAAGAAGTTTCTTAAAGCAGGCCAAAAGTAAAGCAGAATGCCCCTGAAGGATATCCCCTTCTCCTGAGTCCTGTCCCCTCCATTGTATAGTGGGACCTGTCTTGGTTCTTGGGCTTTAATATTTGTCATAGGGAATTGTTTCTGGTTATTAGACCGAGATTATCCCCTATGCCAAGAACTTAAAGGAAAGGAGGTCAGTGGTTTTGATCCCATGCACTGCTTCAGCTTGTCAACGAATTTGAGGAGCTGAAATCATCATCATCTATCATCTTATCACTCCTCGTCGGCGCTATTATATATAAACCTATTTTCTACCAGTGCCGTAAAACACAGATCATCCATCCTGAGTCCTTTCAGCGTGTGCAATCTTACTAAGCGTGCATTCTTACTAGAACGCTTATTATTGTGCAATTGGAACTTTCGAAATCTTATTAAGTGTGCCACACGCTTTAATTATGTGTGCATGCATGCAACAGCGCACTTAAATTAAGCATGCAGACATCCACGATCTTAAATTAAGCATGCATGCACCCAGTCACGCGCTTAAATTAAGCATGCATGCACGCAGACACATGCTTGAATTCTGTGCAAGTCCGCGGCCACACGTTTAATTTAAGTATGCATGCACATGACCACACGTTTAAATTGTGTGCACACACGCTTAAATTAATCAGGGTTCCCACAGGCTTTAAATTTTGAGGGTGCATGTACCCTCTAGGGCTAAATTTTGGGGGTGCAGACAAATTTAAGAGGGTGCATAATTATATGAAACATTTTTTCTGTTTCTTCTATTACAAAGTTAGTTGCGATACCGTAACTGTATTGTGGATTTAGACCGTGGTCTAGACTAAGAGGTACAGCTATTACAAAGTAGCAATCCGTTATTCAAACAATGGATACGCACCAGGAATGATCTTTGGAAATTTGTGGTTCCGCAGCTAAATTTTTATTTCGTTTGTTTCAATGTGTACTGTACATATGTCTCACATTATTTCTTAACCAGGCCGTCAATTGAGACTTAGCCGACATATTTGCAGACTACACGAATGCGTAGGCCTATGCTTAGACTGTGTCTCATTAAATCAGGCATTTTCCCCAACATTGTTAATAGACGAGATAAAATACATCTGATAACCCGTCCAGTTTTTCGACTGTGTTGTCGGATTTCGCATAAAAAATTTAGGCTGCTGATTCTAAATCTTAATACTCATAATAATAATTAGAAGATCTATACAACAAAGGAAGTGCTTTATGCAATATTTACTTTAAGAAGTGGCAAGTGCGGTTAATATTCATATATGGTGTGATAAAAAATAACCGACAAATAGAGTCAAGTGAACCAAAGTGTAATCAAGACAAAGTGTGCCTCCAAGACAACAAAACATGCCAACTACACGTTCAAATAAAATTGAACGGTGCTCCGACAAGTCAACGGAGGAATCTGCAACTACAACAACAACAACAATGGCGTCGCTGTTTGAAATCGAAAGTGACAAGAAATAGACATATGACCGGACTTTTTTTTTTAAAATCATTTGCCAGCATTTTTCAAACACATCTTCCTCTAAATAAGTATTGAATTCTTATAAAAACACAGGGTTTTCCCTTGCATCTTGTAATTGAGAGTCCTAAGGACCCTCAAACCTTTCACTTTGAGAGTCCCTCAGCATATTTGGGGGTCCCAAATTAATTTGATGTGTAAAAAATGCCTTACAATGTTGACAAATAACTTGTTTGACATTTGTAAACAGTGCAGATTCATGATCTGATGACATTAGCATACCCCACATCAGCACTCAGGATTTACATATATCTGATGATTTGGGGGTTTGAAGTAAAATGTGGTCAAAGATTTGAGGGTCCTGAGGACCCTAGGGGTTGGACAAATAGGGGTCCCAGGTGACAGAATTGAGTCCAAGATGCAGGAAACCTGCGTCCGGGAAAACCCTGAAAACAAAAAATGGTAGAAAAAAATAGCCACTTTATTACGCACAGAGACGGGAATTCCCACAATCTATTTTAAACCGCTAAATCATTGGATTCGCGATGCGGGTGAACCAGGCGCTTTACGTATTAAGAATTTTAAGAATTGTCAAGTGCCTGATGGACACTATAAGGAAAATGAAAACAAATCCAAATTGACTTGTCGGACTTTGACGTTTAACTTGTATTTTGTAGTTTGTTAATAAAATGGTCTTCTTACATCAGATTTCGGCATTATCTGCAACATAAGTCTGTACGTGCATGCACGTTCAGGGCATTGATTTTATGCGTGATTTTTTAGAATTATACGTGAATCACGTACATCTGTACGTGAATGGGAACTCTGTTAATTATTTGAAAAATTGCAGTTGTTTAATAAACCATCCTCCATATTGGTTTGTTACATCACAAAATGATCTTGACAGTTTCAAAAACAACAAAATTTAACTACATGTAATTGTATTTCATTCATTTGATTTTCAAATAAAAAAGTATATTGAGTATATTGGGAGAACAATTGTTTATGCATCACCATTTTGTCAGCTTCATGGATATGAATGCAACTACATGTAACAAGTTAGCATCATTATATATACAATTTGTTTACATCAGGCCATGGTTCCGATTTTGTAGATTTTGAATAGTGCCACTGTGGTGTAACGATTCATCGATGCATTGCGATGTGCTAAGCCGCCGATGTCTGTATCGGCTTGTAAATGAATCTTGCAATATATTGCAATGCAATACATTCATCAGCCCTGCGATGCATCGATATGAGTGTTAAATATCTTGCATCACGATTTACACTTAATATGACACTTAATAACAAAGTGTCTAATTAGAATCAAAACTTTTTGCGTTGTAAAAAGAGAGAAAAATGAAATTGTGAGTGTTTTGCAGACATCCATATTAAAGTATCTGACATGACGGTATAATTATATACTTTTTGAAGGGAAAATACCTCTTCCAACATCATACTTTTTACATTAAGTATAGTTGTTAATATATACATATTTGATTTATAAACAATCAAAGTGACTGCAAACTAACAACTGTTGTGTTTATTAGCTCACCTGAGCCAAAGGCTCAAGGTCACGGGGGGCTAACTAGGTATTACAATGAAGTGTTTGTCTACGACAACCTATATGGGTATTATAAGAGATTTGTATAGCTACGAAGTCAGTGTATATAGTGAGAAATGTTTGTCTACGACAACAAAATTGCCTTCGTAGCAATACAAATTTGTTATAATACCCATATAGGTTGTTGTAGACAAACATTTCATCGTAATACCTAGTTGGCCCCCCGTGAAGGTGAGCTATTGTGACCGCTCACCGTCCGTAGTACGTCTGTCCGTCTGTCTGTTCACATTTACTTCAAACGACATCTCCTCTGAACCCGCCGATTGTAGGGAGAGTTCAAACTGCTCATGATGTTTCTTGGATGCTTCTCTACAGAAGTTGTTCAAATGAAAGAGAAAAAGCAAAAACTCTGCTTGAAAAAGCAAAAAAGCAAAACACTTTAAAAAATCTTCTTGCCCAAAACTACTAGGCCCTTAGCTTTGATATTTTTACAGTAGAATCTCCTGGTCGATCACTCTGTAGTTTGTTAAAATGAAATCCCTAGGGTCACACTTGACGCCACCCTGCACAGTTTAAGTGCTGCTCTAGGCAGGTTTCACAGTATTTTTGATGAAGCAGAACTGTATTTTACCTGAGTTACTCTTAATATACTAAGGGCAAATAGCCAATATTTGCAAACATTTTGGATCCAGATCAGATGCAACATAATCATAATGCTACATCTAATCTGGATCCAACCTATTTGCCACTCATTTACCAACTTAACATTTTCTAAATTGTTTTTTTGTACACTTTTCACATACAGTAGGTTTTAAGCAGACATCATTTCAGTCTGGTAAGGGTAAGTCCCAGAGCTCTACCCACTGAGGTCAAATATTATGCAACAGTTGGGGAGTATCACAGAACTGGTCATGATCAGCTGAACATGTTGTCTGCTAAAGTTTAGATATGGTTCAGTCTGCTTCATACTTAGAGAAACAGGATCTGGAAGTGATCCACTGACAGTTATGTAATTATGTCTTATGCCATATTTATACATATGTTTAATATTGGTTTTGTCAGAGTTATCTGTATGTCTTGTCCTTTTTTCTTGTCCAGGATTCAACCCTTCTCCCCCCATATACTGACGTTTGTTAACCCATTTCCCCATAAATGTGCATTTTTAGGCCTTTGATTTATTCCTCTACTTAAGAAAATAATTCCACTTTAAACAGTCATGAAAATGTAAGATGCGAAAGTAAAGCAAAGTGTGCATTAAGACACATTCTGCTTTACTTTCAACCTGCTTTAGGTGGCCACCTATTTTCAAAACTAGAAACATGCTATGGGGTAATGGGTAAAATGAAATTGCCTATTTGGAAAGAGCCTGATGAGAGGAAGTGCCATTTGCAAAGGCCATAGTTTTTTGAGTTATTTCCCTTTGTGATATTTTCTTGTCAAGAAGACAACTTCAGTTCTACTGATGCTATTGTAATGAAATTTTATGTATGGAAAGAAACTGATGAGAGAAAATGCCATGCACAAGGGCAGCACTATTTAGTTTTTCCCCTTTGTCATATTTTATTGTCAGGAAAATAATTCCAGTTCTGCTGACTCTAGTGAAATAATTATCATTTATTGGAAATGGAAATAGCTTGATAAGAGGATGTTTTTCTTGTCTGGAAGATAACTCCATTTATAGTTATATTAAAATGTTGTCTTGCCCAGTCAACTTAGGTACAAACTTCAATGTCCTCAGGTGAGCGAATATAGGGCCATGGCCCTCTTGTATTTAAAAGTATGTACATATCATGATACGAATTGTATCACGACTTAGATACTCATTACTGCAATACACATCACCTTTTATTCTCACATGGAATACGTATCATGATATGTATCGTCGTTAAAATGAAATACCAGGATACGAATCGTGAAGGAAATAACTGCCGATGCACAGCCCTTATTTGGGGGTGTTCAACAAGTGGGTCATTAGGTCAAATCATAGGAACAACTTCAAAGGACACTCTAGTCTAGGGATCACATCTTTTGCCCTAATTTCATGAAACTACTTCAGGTTGATCATTTATCTAAATCTTGGACAATTATGAATATGGGTTATGTCTGAATGAAAATTAGGGCAGTAGGTCAAATCATAAAAAAGGCTTCTGAACACTTTAAGGGCCATACTTTTAGCCTCAAATCCATGAAACTTGCTCAAAGTAATCATCTAGACAAAATCTAGGTAATGTAATATGAATATGAGTTATGTCAGGTCAAAAAGTAGGTCATTAGGTCAAATCATAGAAATGGCTTATAAATGATTGAACCAAAAATTCTAAAATTTGTTACACGTCCTGCATAAAAGACAATGAAGGCAACCCAGAAAATGCACTTGCCCTGCACATTAGACAAAGAAGGGAAAAAGCATGCAAGACGAGGGGACGAGTACAATTTTTAGCCCTGATCTAGCTAGTTCATATATGGAGTACACACATCAATATTATCCTGACACATTTGTTTCTTGTGACAAGGTGCTAGTGGGGTATTAAATTACCTTTAGTGATAATTCTAGTTAAATCTTGGAACTTTGTAATTTTGTATTTTGGTGAGCGTATTAGAGCCTTCTAAGGCTCTTGTATGGGATTTCCATTTTGGGAAAACTGCAATGTCTAATTTGGGATTTTTTTGCGTGAAAAATCAAATATTTTGGGAAGAACGTTTTTAATTGATTTCACTTAATTATGCTAAATTATCAGGAAAAGACCTGTTAGCTAGTTTTCCACCATTTGTTTTATTATTTTTGATGTGATTTGGACTTATTAGGACAAGCTGTTTTAAAAAATAAAAATAAAAAAAATAAAAAATAGGATTTTTTTTAACAAATTGGGAATTATTGTTTTACGCCCGTCTTCAGACTGGACGTATTATGTTATGGTGCTGTCCGTCTGTTAACTTTTTCATGTCTACTCTCTAACTCCAACAAATTTATTTCAATCCTTTTGAAACTTGGTCAGCTTGTATGACCATAAATTGATAATGTCTCAGTCAAGTTCGATAACCAGCAAGATTGCTCCAGACATTTAAGAGTTATGCCCCTTTTATCATAAGAAATGGGCACTTTTTAGTGAATTTTAGCTTGTCTGCTCTCTAACTCAATTCCAATCCTTTTGAAATATGGTATACATATATATGACCATAATGTCTTGGTCAAGTTCGATAACCAGCAAGATTGCTCCAGACATTCAAGAGTTATGCCCCTTTTATCGTCAAAATTGGACACTTAGTGAATTTTGGCTTGTCCCATCTCTTACTCACACAAATTTATTCCAATCCTTTTTAGCTCACCTGAGCTAGCTCAGGGTGAGCTTTTGCAATACTTTCAGAATGTCCGGCGTCCGAAGTGCGTCATCTGTCATCAACAATTTTAGTGTTTACAATCTAGAGGCCACACTATTAATTTAATCTTTCTCAAACTTGCTCAGATTGTATATTACCATAAGAGTTCGGATGAGTTTGATTATGGTTGAAATTGGACAAATAGGTCAAGAGAAATCTACCTTTGAATTGCTGAAAATGCCATATTAAGGGTGTTTACACTCTAGAGGCCACAATTTTTATCCAATCTATCTCAAACTTGCTCAGATTGTATATGACCATAAGAGTTCAAATGAGTTCGATTATAGTTGAAATTAGACCTATAGGTTGAGAAAACTTTATCTACCTTTGAATTGCTGAAAATGCCATATTTAAGGATGTTTACACTCTAGAGGCCACAATTTTTATCCAAGCTTTCTCAAACTTGCTCAGATTGTATAATGACCATAAGAGTTCAGATGAGTTTGATTTTGGTTGAAATCAGACTTATAGGTCGAGAGTTATCTACCTTTAAAATTGCTGAAAATGTCCTATTTAAGGGTGTTTACACTCCAGAGGTCACAATTTTTATCTTAATTAAAATTGCTCAGATTGTATATGACCATAAGAGTTTACACTCCAGAGGTCACAATTTTTATCTTAATTAAAATTGCTCAGATTGTATATGACCATAAGAGTTGAGATGAGTTCGATTATGGTTGAAATCTGTCTTAATAGGTCAAGAGTTGTCTGCCCTTGAATTGCTGAAAATGCCATATCAAACAGGCTGTTTACACTCTTGAGATTTAAATATGATCAAATATAATATCCTTGCAAGTTGGACCAATACTGGAAACAGTTTTCTCAGCAAACAATGGACAAACCAAACATTCATGGGACTAAAGGATCTCAAATACACTACGGACATAAAAAAATTGCCTTAATTTCTACAAAAACACCCATTTTAGACGATAAAAGGGACATTACTCTTGAATGTCTTCTATCTCAAGATGGTTCAAAATGTTTTGATTTGATAAAAAATTCTTGTTCACTATTTCATCAAGTCTGCTGCTCTCAGATGAGAGATATAGAGTCATCATGGCTTTTGTCTATATCAAAGTTACACTTGATTTATTTTTCAGACCTGGGAAAGAATTGCAACTTGAAAGAAGTTGGTAACATAAGAAATACAGTTGAAATATGCAGTCAGCCACATCAAAGAAGTCTGGATTCAAATGTCCAACATTTGCAGGTTTGCACTATTCTGATTTCTTATATTTAATCAGTGCTCCCGATAAGAGGGAGTATATATTGAACAAACACATTATTTTCTCTTTTATATGAGCACCAAACTCTTTGCCAAGTTTGGTTTTACTACTCTTCGAGATGATTCTAATGAGTTAGTGACATCATAGGGTAAAAGTCAGAAATAAAGATTTAAGTTTTTGAAATACTTCCCTTATCTGAAGTTCAGTGTTTAATGTTCAACTTAGTCATATTTTTGTCATTTAAAGTGTTATTATGCCTCCAGGATCTGTTGTGATTTGGAGGCATATAAGTTTTTGCCATTTCTGTTTGTGTGTTTGTCCATCTGTCAGTCTGTCTCTGTCACAAAACAATTAACATTGCCTTAGATAGGCGTATAACTTTTGCACTGCTGAACATATATATGGCTCTCATAGTTGGTTTGTGGTTGGTTTGGTTATATAGCTGTTATTGGGCTAATTGTCCCTAATGGCAAAAGTATCTTTTTATATTCTGTATTTTCAGCATAAATTTCCCAATAGCTAGAAAAAATCCTACACTGTTTTTGTAAAGCAGGCAAATCATGGATTATTCAAATAATTGATAATATCAATGATTTAAAGAGAAATAAATTTAAACAATCTGTATCATTTTGGTAAATTTTGTTTCATTTTATGTAATGTAGATTTCCCAATTTTCCAGTGATTTCACGCAAAACCCCCAATTCCAGGATTTTAAACATTGGTTTACAAACCACATATATGTTATCCACGTAAAATTGAATAGTATATTGATGAGGGAGACATATTGTTTTTGTCAGAGTTGGCTCAGTCTCAGACCTTTACCTCTCACTTAACTCATTAGAACCTTCTTTTCGAGTTTGGTACAGGAATGAAGGAGAAAATATCATTAACACACTGAAGTTATCTTTCTCCATGTTAATAAAGTTTTTGAGTTGAGTCTGAAGTAGTTTTCAAGCATTTGATTGGTCAGATTTGAGCCTAGGCTCAAATCTGACCGATCAAATGCTTAGGAACAATATCAGACTCAATTCAAATGTTCAAATGCTTTATGATATATACCTTGGGGTCTGGAGCCCCGTGTATATACTTGGGGAATGGGAATAATTTCATTAACTCTTTCATTACTAAGTTCAACTCCTGTGGGATATTAGATTCCCTTGTTGATATCTTCAGTAACCCAAACATGAAACAGTCTACTTGGAATTCTTAGGATAGTTTATTAAGTTTAATAAATACTGATCTAAAACTCTAAATAAGAAAAATGTGCAGACAGGTCTTTTTTTGATAATTCAGCATAAATAAGTGAAATCAATTCCAAAAAATCTTCAAAATTATTTGATATTCGCGCAAAAAAACCGTATACACATGTAATGCTCCATTTCTTTTGCAGTTCCAGTACCCAACAAGACAGATGTTCAAAAGGACTGCTCATCTGACACCATTACAGAAAGTTCTAAGAAAGTGGTCAGTGCTGTAAGTAAGCAAATCAATATTTCTCACATAACTAATTCCCCTGTTTTCAATAGCAAACAAGGATCACCAATATCTTGTCTCAAACATGTGTGAGATCAATTTCTATAACGTTACTATTTATTGTCACAGACACACGGTCACGCCTGGATGACCATTAACATTGCTGATTTTGTAAACAAGGGCAGTGATTGTACTTTCATTGAAAATTTGCAAATGCAGTAGTTCAGGTCTGTCTAAAAGGCATTTGTTTTTATTATCCTAGGCCACATTTGAGAAACAGACCATGACTTGTGGGTTATTCAAATAATCTGATACAATAACTGATTTAAAGTGAAATAAATTGATACAATATATTTGTTTCATTTTGGTACAATTTGTTTCATTTTATTCTATATGCAAAATTCTCAATTTACGGTGATTTTATGCAAACAATCCCAATTCCAGGGGTATGGGTCATATTCCCAAAATTGTGAGTAAATGAAGCCCAGAGTGTGACCTTATCTGTTCCTCCAACTAGAGTGAATTTGATATGTAATTCTTCATGAAACATTTGCCCCTGTATTTGTATTATCCTTTGAAGGATGTGAAGAAGCCAGTTCCTTCCCTAGCAGGTGACAACTTGTCAGAGGTGAAGAAACAACTTGATCCAGATACATCTGTGACAACTGAGACTGGGAACCAAGTGCCCGCCGTGGACTCACAGGTAATATTATCCCAGGGCTGCCATTTCTTTGAATTTTTAGCTCACCTGGCATGCCAAGGTGAGTTATTAGGATCGCTGGATGTCTGTCATCCTTCTGTTCGTCCGTTCACAATTGGTTCGTTAACACTCTAGCGGCTACAAATTTCATTCGATCTTCATAAAACTTGATGACAATGTTTGTCTTGATGAAATCTAGGTCAAGGTCGAATGTGGGTCATGTCGGGTCAAAAACTAGGTCACTAGGTCAAATCATAGAAAAATCTTGATAACACTCTAGAGGCTACAAATCTTATTGGATCTTAATGAAACTAGGTCATAATGTTTGCCTCATTGATAATTAGGTCAAGTTCGAATATAGGTCATGCTTGGTTAAAAAACTAGGTCACTAGGTCAAATCATAGAAAAACCTTGTTAACACTCCATAGGCTACAAATCTCATCTTATCTTCATGAAAATTGGTCAAAATGTTTGCCTAATTGATATCTAGGTCAAGTTTGAATATGGATCATGTCCGGTCAAAAACTAGGTCACTAGGTCAAATCATAGGAAAACCTATGTTTCGCACAGCCTTAAAAAGTCCTTAAAAATGAGAGGTTGGCCTTAAAAAGACCCTAAATCAATTCTGGCCTTAAAAAGACCATAAAAAGTCCTTAAATTTGGAGCCACGGGCCTTAATTTGTTTAAATAGAACAAAAAGTTTTTATTTCAAAAAACAAATCAACGAAATATAAAAGAAACTTCATTCCCGAACATTAATAAGTTAAAAGGCACAGCTTCTTTGCGTCCATAGTAACAATGACGTTTTTCCAGGAAGTGTAAAATAAGCCAATCAGTGAGCGGCTTTGTATTTACTGCGGGACTGAACTGAAAGCAAATGGCGTAGTTGAAAACAAACAGCGGTGTGAAAAATGCCCGGAAAGTACACTTTTAATGTAAAATTAATGAATGACAACCATTGTCGAAGGGAGGATAAGGAGTGCCCATTCAAAGGGTTATGTAATTATTGCTGTAAAGATATTAATCTGTGTAAAATAGGCGTGGTCACGTTCGCAGTTGTCTTATGCAAAATGTGTCTAAGGTGTTTTACAAACAATCATTAATTCCTTTTTCTGGAGGGATAAGAATAAAGAGAAAACTAAATCCAAACATGCTTTAACAACTGGAACTGCAAATAATATGCCAAACGGAGCTATAGATCAAGAGTTAGTGTGAAATGTCAGCATACCCCACCCACCATGAATAGTAGTAGTGAGTAAAAGACAATAAGATTAGCTGTAACAGGAAATAAAAAAAACTTTGACAACATTGCACACCGACAAACATTGACATTAACACTTTAACTAAATAAGCTGAAGGGAACAAACAGTCTGATCAGGTAAGCAATTTGTCATACATTTTGCACTTATCTCTCTCGGATAAAAAGCCAAAGAGAAAAAATGCCTAATGTCAGCTTTTGACTGGTACGTTTGCCGAAAATTTTCGGCCTTAAAAATTGACTCTTAGTCCTTAAAAAGTCCTTAAATTTGGATCTGGGTTTTCTGTATGAGCCTTGAAACCTTGTTAACACTCTATAGGCTACAAATCTCATCTTATCTTCATGAAACTTGGTCAAAATGTTTGCCTTATTGATATCTAGGTCAAGTTCGATTATATAGGTCATGTCCGGTAAAAAACTAGGTCACTAGGTCAAATCATAGAAAAACCTTGTTAACATTCTAGAGGCTTCAAATCTCATTGGATTTTAATGCAACTTAGTCAGAATGTTTGCCTTATTAATAACTAGTTCAAGTTTGAATATGGGTCATGTTGGATCAAAATCTATGTCACTAGGTCAAATCATAGAAAAACATCGTAAACCCTCTAGAGGCTTCAAATCTCATTAGATCTGAATAAAATATTGCCAAAATGTTTGCCTACATCAAATCTAGGTCAAAATCGAATGTGGATTGTGTCTAGTCAGAAACTAGGTTAAGTCATAGAAAAATCTTGTTAACACTCTAAAGGTTGATTGTGGGTCATGTCCAGTCGTAATCTAGGTCACTATAGATCATGTTTTTTATGGTGTAACAGGTGAGCGATTTAGGGCCATGGTGGCCCTTGTTCTGAAATCTTTGTACTTTTATCCTAGCAGATTATAAGTAGCTTAAAACAGGCTGAAAGTAACCTGCTTTAAGTAATCACACTTGAGAAATAGAAAATTTAAAAATCTTAGGATTTTTCAAGATCAACTTAGGGTTACGCTACCATCTGGTAATGTACTGGAAATGTCTTCTGTGTTTTATGTTCTGAGAACTTCCTAGGTGGAACCCAGACTACTTTCCTCAGTGTGGAAATAATTAGAAGCATAACAACTTAACAAGGCATAGTTATGGGGTAATGGGTTTGTATAATAAATTACACCTGCATAACATGTGATTAGTTTGCTGTATTTTACCATATTACCTTTATGTTATGTAGGTAGACAAAACTCTGGAAAAGAAACCAAAAGTGGCCAAATTTGAGGCAAAGCGAAGCAATGAGGTTTCTTTCCAGAATAAGGTATCCTTACATCCTTTTGATATCTTTTTACATCACTTTATACATGTTGCTACAAGCTTAACATTCAATTATAATCAAATTAGGTAAGATGCTTGTATGGTCAAGGACTGTGTATGCACTAGGATTTTTACAGTGAAATATTGCAAGCACTAAGTGCAGTGAACTAATCCATTTTAAATCAAAACTCAAATTTATTTAAAGATTTTAACAGAAAAGTTAATTTGAAGACTTTTTTAATATGCTTTAAGCGTGCAGACGTAATGAACCCCTGAATCTTCAAATGGACAATTTATATTTTAAATTATATTTTCCTGCCCTGCACAACTCAGTCTGGGGGCATATTGGTTTTGCCATGTCTGTCTGTCCACAACTTAAACTTTAATCCTTTACCTGATAGCCTATTTTTAGCATTCTGCTTAACTTTCAGCCTGCTTTAAGCTATCATGTGCAAGAATGTAGAAAATATTCCCTATAATTATTCATGACTGATTCAATTGGAACTATTTTCTTCAGCGGAGGAATAAATCATATTTGCTATAACGCGCTTCTATGGGGGAAAGGGTTAATAGCCATAACTTTGGAAAGGTACATGTGAATAAAGAATTGTCTATTGTGATAGACTGCATATAGTTTGGTATGGGTACTCAACTCAAGAAGCTCTTGTGCTAACTACAACTCGTGGGTAATGTCAGACAAAGGTCAAGGTCATTTAGTAGTCGTGGTCACATCAGGGGGCATAGTGTTTCACAAATACATCTTGTTGACGATTTAGAGTTGTCGTTTAAGATTTGTTTGTTTATACTTGAATCAAAATGTCCTACAAATCTATCTATGCTCTATTTTTCAGATCATTTCAGACAAGTCTGTCAAAAAGAAGATACAGAAGAAAAAACTTGAAACAAATCCTGGCAAAGAGCATTCAACTAAAACAAAGGTTTAACTATAATGTTTTGCAGTCATTGTTTCTATTTTCCTTTTAATTCCCCAAATACTTTTCCAGATTATAAGTTGAAACAACACAGTTAGCCCTTGATTCTTCATGGCCTATTTCTTCATTTTGAAAACGGTTGACCTTAAGGCACATTCTGCTTTACTTTCAACCTTCTTTAAGTGGTCACCTGTCTTCAAAACTAGAAACAGGCTATATTGTAAGGGTTAAAACAGGTTACTGAAGATGGAAGCTTTGGATAACAGAATAGGGCTCTAACTGAGGTCAAGATAAAAAATAATTGCTAAAGGTTTTTGTTGAAACAACTTCAGCTTGAAATTGCAGTTTGGGTGGCAGTGGCGGTGGTGGGTTCTGAGCTCAAATGTCAAGGACACTGATACAAGAAACAACAACAACACAAGATAAAAATCATCTTGTTCTTTCATTAGAATAAACATGACTGTACAATTATCCAAAGTTTATATTGATATCAAATGTAGAAGTTAACCATGTTTCTTCATCAAATGTGCTGGTGAAGCATCAATGAGTTTTTAGCTCACCTGAGCCATAGGCTCAAGGTGAGCTATTGGGATGGCCCTGTGTCCGTCGTCGTTCGTCGTCCGTCGTCGTTAACAATTGCTTCAAATGACATCTCCTCATATACCGCTTGACAGATTTCAACCAAACTTTACAGAAATGTTCCTTGGGTCAAGCTCTTTCAAATTTGTTCAAAGAATTAAAAACAATGCAGAACTCTGGTTGCCATGGCAACCAAAGTGAAAAAATAAGGAAATCTTTAAAAATCTTCTTGTCAGAAACTGCAAGAGCCAGAGCTTAGATATTTGGCACACAGCATCATCTACTGGTCCTCTATCAAGTTTGTTCAAATTATGTCCCTGGGGTCAAAATTGGCCCCGCCCCGGGGGTCACAGTTTTACATAGAGTTATATAGTGAAATTTTCAAACGTCTTCTTCTCTGAAACTAATATGGCCAGAGCTTTGATATTCATCATGGTGACCTTCTAGATGTCCTTTACATATTTTCTTCAAATGGTTCCGGTCGGTTGCATAAGTAGATCACAGGAGCTAAAAATAGTTTTTTTTTTCAATGAAAACTTAAAAAGTCTTCTTGTCTGAAACTACAAGGGCCAGAGCTTAGATATTTGGCACATAGCATCATCTACAGGTCCTCTATCAAGTTTGTTCAAATTATGTCCCTAGGATCAAAATTGGCCCCGCCCCAGGGGTCACAGTTTTACATAGAGTTATATAGTGAAATTTTCAAATGTTTTCGTCTCTGAAACTAATACGGCCAGAGCTTTGATATTCATCATGGTGACACTTCTAGATGTCCTTTACGTATTTTGTTCAAATGGTTCCAGTCTGTTGCATAAGTAGGTCACAGGAGCTAAAAAAACAATGGAAACTTAAAAAAATCTTTTTGTCTAAAACCCTTGTACCCTGATCTTAGATATTTGGCACATAGCATCATCTACAGGTCCTCTTTCAAGATTGTTCAAATTATGCCAATCGAGTAAAAAATGACTCTGTCCTGGACATAAATCTTTTTCTCCATTTTGTCAGTTATTCTCAGGTGAGCGAAATATGCCCCATGGGGCTCTTGTTGTAATACTGTGGAGAAGAGATCATTCCTTCCCTACAAAAGTGTTAATGTTTAAACTATTATTTCCATTACAAACAGTTTGGAGCCAGATCAGATGCCGGGTAACCCGGCGTCTGATCAGGCTCAAAACTGTTTGCCGTTCAGATTAAAATGAAAATTCAAAATAATGAAAACTTGTAATTTTCTACATTTTATTGAAATGCATTTGCATTTCATTTGTGTTTAAACTGTCAAGAATAATATCTTCTCCACTGAACAAGTAGCTCTAGTTGTTATTGTGTAGCTGGGTTGAGTATATGATTAAATAGTGAGAGATTTGTGTAAGCGGCCCGGTGGTTCAGTTGGTAGAACACTTGCCCTGTAAGCATTAGGGGTCCCGGGATTGAGCCCCGGTCTGGCTGCATATTTTCTCACCATGTTACATTTGATGCCCAATGTAAATAACCCGTATAATAATATGTAACTCGTAGAGTGTACAGAAATAATAATAATAAACTCGTGGAGTGTTCTTTAATAAGAATTCAAGACCAATTTATGTGTGGAGGGGGTGTGTGTAGCTGGGTTGAGTAAAAAATGTATATGATTAAATGGTGAGAGATTTGTGTAAGCGACCCAGTGATTCAGTCGGTAGAACACTTGCCCTGTAAGCAAGGGGTCCCGGGATTGAGCCCCGGTCTGGCTGCATAATTTTCTCACCATGTTAGTTACAATTGTTCATGTTCAAACTTTCAGGGTGATACTGAGGGGAAGAAGGCAAAGAAAAGGAAGATTGAGACAGAAAGTGACAATCAGGTTAAAGACGCATCAAAGGTAAAGGTTATAGCCAATTTCTTTTAAATGATATTGCTATTCATAAAATCTACCTAAAGAATAACAGCATTAATTTTTTATTACTATTCCATGGGGATCGACAACATGTTGTTACTATAAATAGCAGTACGGTAAACCTTGTCTGGCACTGTATCAATCCCTCAGCACTATTGGGATAAAAGCAATTGCAAGGGAGGTAACTCTTACAAAAATACCCTTAAACTTAAGATGGACCACAAGGTACGTTCACATAGAGAAATGAAATGAAGAATCGTACATTAGACACTACACTGGTTTGTTGCTTTGACTATGCAATGATCCGCTGTTTAAACAGTAATTTATTTTGTTGTTGTTGATTGTTTCACATGATCAAGTATACACATAACATCACTTTCTTAAATGACGTCATTAACTTTGGTTGTTGTTATGGCTTGAAAGTATAAAGTATATAAAGGAAGAAATGGTTGTTTTGATAAATTTTACTTTACAATTCACTATTTCATTTCATCCTGGGAACCTTAAGCTAGTGGTACATCTTAAGTTTTAGGGTATTTCTGTAAGAGTAAGAGTTTCCTCCCTTTTCCTTGTTATTATCGCAATAGCACAGAGTGATACAGTGCCAGACAAGATTTACCGTATGGCTATTTATAGTAACAAAATATTATCTAGCACCCATAGAATATAGGAAGTATGACGAACAAAATTTTGAAGCCAGTGTCAAAACTGTTTGGATCCTGATAAGACGGCGTGTTACACACTGTTTGATAAAGCACTTTTTGGCATCATTGACAGTGAAAGGGTTAAAAAAAAATCTGTTCTAATGTAGGTTGATTTGGCAAACACTGATGGCCAGCCATTGGACACCACACAAGCAGAAGAAATCAAGGAACAAAGTGTAAAGGTATTATTTATATGGCATTATTTGACTATTACATGTAGATATATATTATGGAGTGAACTGATTTTGTTTTACAAATTTTCATGCAAGAGGCCTGGTACTTACTAGGCCAAACATTAATAGGTCTCAGAACAGTCAATAGCATTCACCGTCAATACAATTGTTATTATAGAAGACATGTAATAGTATATTTCATAACCAGTGCAGTTATATTTACAATATATACAAAAGAAATGATTTACCCTTTATCCATTAGCTTGTTTCTAGCTTTGAATGCAGCTGACCACTTAAAGCATTTGAAAATAAAGCAGAATGTGCCTCAGGGTTAGAATTTAGCTAAAAATTACACTTGCATTTTTTTGCGAGTGACTTTTGAACTTACTCGCAAAATGCAAAAACTACTCGCGAAAGTTAAACTGTCATTCTGAACATTATGTTTTAACTTTTAACCCGACACAGACTTGTGTAGAAATCAAATACGATCTACTTACACTTCGTGTATTTCATAGTTGTACATTTGTGGTTACAGCTGACAAGGGATAAGATCTTGATTTTCATATCTATGTGTACATACCAAAGGGGTATTTTTCTTACATTTTATGATATTGGGGAGAATGCATGCTGTATGCATTATGCAGACCGCACACGATTTCATTACTCGAAAATTAGGTCAGGTTTCTTCATCTTCATTACAGGTGATCGCCAATCCGTCTACGATACAAACGTTTTTTTCACTGGTCGTATATTTCAGGGATGTGGTTAATAAACAGTATCATGAGTATGACACAGTAGAATTAGAATTATACTTGTACTCGTGCGAGTCTTTTAAATGGCCTCGTCTTTGAAGAACGGTTTCGGTTGTGTCTGTGATAAGAATTGTTTACACATCGGAACTCCGAAATAGCAAAGTGCGCGTTTCATTAGCCAATGAGAATTGGGAAAGTCCGTCATTACGTCATTCTTACAGAAAAAAAAGAGGTTGAAACTGCCCGAGAAGCTATGATTGGCTTACAAAAAGTATTCGCTTGTCTACTCGTCCATTTCCGCCACTCGAAATGTTACGGAATAAACCGAGCATAGTCTTACAGACGCTATACTGTGTTTAGCTGTCCGAAAAACCGTACTCGCATTTTTTTGCGAGTTCGTGGAAAAATCACTTGCAATTTACAAATTCCACTCGCATTTTGCGAGTATGCGAGCTTAAATTCGAACCCTGTGCCTGGTAGTTGGGGTGGGGGCTTTGGTTTATCTAACATTATACCATAATGAATATGAACCATATGAAATTGTTTTCTACATCATAGCAGATGGTAGCTTAAAGCAGTCACATTCTGCTTTACTTTCAACCTGCTTTAAGCAACCGTCTGTCTTCAATACTGAGAATAAGCTATAGCGAAAAGGTTTAAAAGAGACTTAACAAAGTTAATCTTTGTAGAAAGTGATAGAGGTTCTATTGATAGTAAACTCAAACTATTGCCATTAGTATTGATAGTTTGATTTTGCAATCAATAATTGACTATAGTGACTTCAGATATCGAAATAAGTTGATTCTTTTGGCTATCGTAACACCCCTAGTTATAAAGCTTTTGAGATGAGTCTGAGATGATTCTCAAGTATTTGATTGGTCAGATTTGAGCTTTTGCAGTGCAAAAGCTCAAATCTGACCAATTAAATGAGTGAGGACAATTTAAAGCTTTATTACCTTGGACTCTGATCTAACAATCTTAGAGTGCCTAAATAATTAGTCCACTGCCCACTCCTCCACATCAGTGCCAAAAAAGAATGTATTCAGTATGCTGTTGAAAGCAAGTGGCAGCATAAAGCAAGATAAAGAAAGTGGAAAGCGCCTTTTTGAGATTTCAGCTTTACTTTGATCTTGATTTAAGCAGTATCTTTGATTAAACACAGTTAGATGTGTATAGGTATTTTGCTCATCAGGCTATGCAGTAAAATTGTTAATCCATATAACATTGATTTTTCATTGATAGAATTCCACCACCAAAGTTGAGAAGAAAACGTTGAAAAAAAATCAGGTAAAGTTAGAAAAGTTGGACTATTGACTTGTTCTATAGATAATTTCTCACTTATCTTTGAAAGCCTTTTGACCAAATAGTGTTGAAATGTTTTGGCCACGTCGCCAGGCAGACATTGTTGGCCACACTCCTATCCTGATAAAATACATGATACAAGAAGCTTTATTTTAAGCGGGGTTTACAATAAGAAACTTAAAGCTATAATTTGTTGGCTGCTTTAATGTTACATTACTTAGTCTTACATAGGCAATTTTGTGATAAGTAACAATACTAAGCATTAACCCTTAACCTCTGGTTGTTTCTTATCTGGAAGAAGGATGAACCGTTAGAGAAAGTTGATAGTAAAGCAGAATGCACCTTAAGGCACATTTTGCTTTACTTTCAGCTTACTTTAAGCTACCACCTGCTGGGATAACAGTTTAAGCAACCAGCAATGATGAGTAACCCACTTCTTTATTTTAAACTCTTCCTGTACATTCATTGACAGACGTTTTATTGTAGATATTCAGTTATGGTCCATAACTGAATATCTACGATTGGAGTACCTCTTTATTTTAAACTCTTCCTGTACATTCATTGACAGATGTTTTATTGTAGATATTCAGTTATGGTCCATAACTGAATATCTACGATTGGAGTACCTCTTTATTTTAAACTCTTCCTGTACATTCATTGACAGAAATTTTATTGTCAATATTCAGTTTTGGAGCACTTCTTCTTTTCAGACTCTTCCTGTACGTTCATTGACAGAAGTTTTATTGTCAATTTCAGTTTTGGAGCACTTCTTCTTTTCAGACTCTTCCTGTACGTTCATTGACAGAAGTTTTATTGTCAATATTCAGTTTTGGAGCACTTCTTCTTTTCAGACTCTTCCTGTGCGTTCATCGACAAGTTTTATTGTCAATATTCAGTTTTGGAACACTTCTTCTTATCAGACTCTTCCTGTACGTTCATTGACAGAAGTTTTATTGTCAATATTCAGTTTTGGAGCACTTCTTCTTTTCAGACTCTTCCTGTGCGTTCATTGACAGAAGTTTATTGTAAATATTCAGTTTTGGAGCACTTCTTTTCAGACTCTTCCTGTGCGTTCATTGACAAAAGTTTATTGTAAATTTTCAGTTTTGGAGCACTTCTTCTTTTCAGACTCTTCCTGTACGTTCATTGACAGAGGACGAGTATGAAGACCTTTTTACAGCTGCGTTGGAAACTGCTATGAGCCTTGACCTAGACAGTAAGATTTTGATGGTAGAAGTCAGATTTAAACCGTTTACTCCATAACTAGTTTTCTAGTTTTAAAGACAGGTAATTACTTAAAGCAGGTTGAAAGTAAAGCAGATGCGCCTTTAAAGGTGCATTCTGCTTTACTTTCAACTCGCTTTAAGCTACCATCTTCTGAAAAATAGAAAATATTTCTTGTGATACATATTTTATGTATAGGATATAAGACGATAACGATCCAGTATGTAAAATATTGTACTGTGTGAGGCGCGTAGCGCCGAACACAGTACAATATTTTACATACTGGATCGTTTGAGGCTTATATCTTACTTAAAACACGTTTCCGAAAACAGCAGATATTTCAATGAAAGCCGTACGTTTATATATTCAAACCTAGTTTAATATTTTCTTCTTAAAATAAAAGCAAATTCGTCAGTTTAAAATATAACCCTATTGATCCATTATCCTTTACACGGGTGATCAGCCCTGTGGTATACGATGGCCTTGATTTGCACGTGCCCTTCGTCTCGGTAATATTGGATTGCTTCACTTACATTGTCGTGTGTCGTGCACTCATTGCCAATAAAAATGTCGGAACGTGTAGACGAGGTATTCACATTTTCTGGATATTAACATAGTGGACAATTTTACAGTGAATTGGATATTAGTGTATAGGAAATTAGTATACCCACAAAGGGAAACCCAATTTATGCTTCTCAAACTGTGTAGACCCTACACAGTCGCACGGTTTGTCAGAATCGTAACCCTTTTCCGGCTCAAATACCGTCTACTTTACAAAAAATGGCATCTGCTTAAATATTCATCTTTTGATAAGTTCTTGAACGAAAGAAACAGAGTTCCTTCTAAACAGACCCTTCATTTTGCAATTTTTACCATTTCACGTTCATAACTGTGATTTTTGGTTTTGGTTTGTAGCGACAGCAAACTTGATTTGCCATTCAAATAACAAATGATAAACATTCACGCAATTATACGCCCTACTTAATTGGTTTAGAGAAACAGCAGAAACGTATTGAACAACATGTTCTTGTCAGATGTAGTTGCTTCTTATGAGAAGCTAAACTGTTACTAAATGCTTGTTTTAGTCGATTATAGTACATGTAGTATAAGGGTTTTGACCGTTGTCAGGGTCACAAGTGGGACAAATGTCCAATTTGATAATAGTGTATATCATGCTTAAATGCCGCTTGGGAAAGTTTAAGTGCTTGTTCCATTCTTGGTCTGCACTGCTGACAATGTGATCAGCAAATGTTGTTCATATCCCCGTAAGCCGGGACAAAGATTTGCAATTTTGATCGGTTTTTTTCTGTTTAATGACAATTACAAAATATAATGTAGTTGTTTTCTCCTATTCGCAATGTAGGCTAACAGTGTCGAGCATTTCGAATACTTTGTCGCCTCTAGACTAGTCCAAATAATCAGGACGCGTGATAAATCTATCGTCCAAATTCACTTGCTTAAATCCCATAGTAAATGCAAAACAGTCAAAACTTGCGAAACTTGCTACTGAAAAATAGTGTAAAAATGATAAACCCTGGTTTCGCTGTAAATGTTAAAAACACTATGATGAACGTGAAAGGATAACGTTCCAGGGTCTTTCGAGAAAGACTGTCGTCTTAGGCTCTGAAATTGAGTTTGCTACACACTGCCACATATTGTATAATATTTATAAAACTGTTTAAAGTCTTGAAGATGCTTGTAAGTCTCAAACAGCGTATATCTTGAACAGTCATCGCGTCTTTGAAGCCGTATTTGGTCTTATTCTACTCTGTTTGCAGCGCAATACATGTAATCTAAATAAGGGGAGATCCTTTGAAAGCACAGAAAACAAAGCAAATACTGAAAATTGCAGACTCGGTTTAATTGAGTCTGTTCATGAGCAATACTTAAATATGCAACAGTGCTCACGCCCCCTAGCACCAGCTTAAGCGGAATTCAACTTCTTAAGTCTGGTTTTGTCATGACACTGCTAAAATACAGTAAACCCTCTCTTTTACGACCACTAAAATAAATACGGCTAATTGATTGTATAGTAGTCAGTTGACAGCTTAAAGCAAGATGAGAGCAAAATAGAAAGCTACTATGAGCTTTTAGTTTTAATGTCACTTTACTTTAAGCAGTCACCTGTCTAAAACACTCAATAAGTACAGTGGAGAAGACGTTATTCTTTCTAAATACATGCGTTTACGCTTAAACTATTATTTCCAATTCTAGAGCCAGACCAGATTCCGAGTTTTCCGGCGTCTGACTAGGCTCAGATTTAAATAAGTAGTCAGAATTGTCAACAAGCTGTCATTTTCTCCATTTTTACGCAATGCGTTTGCGTTTCCTTTGCGTTTAAACGGGAAATAATAAGATCTTCTTCACTATACAGTGGAGAAAAGTTTTCTCAGAAAACGTTATTCTTTCCCGTTAAAGGCAAACGAAACGCAAACACAAATCGCTAAAATGTAGGAAATTACCATTTTTGACATTTTTTATTATTGTTTTTTAATCTGAGTGGCAAACAGTTTGAGGCCTGATCAGACGCCGGGTTACCCGGCGTTCGATCAGGCTTCAATCTGTTTGCAAGGAAATAATAGTTTTAGCGTAAACGCGTTTATTGGCAAAGAGTAACGTTTTATCCACTGTAGTTCACACACAGTTTATTGGTCAAAACAGAGAGGTTTTACTGTATTTTTTGTGTGTCTCACAAGCCATGCCTAGCAATACAATATTAGTGTGTAGTACAATATAAGCTTGCTTACCGTACCGTATTTGTGCACGTGCAGTCCAATATTAGTAATATTGGACTGCTCGTGCACAAATACGGTACGGTAAGCGAGAATACACTATTGATACCCGTCCAGTATTGAAAACGACAGTACTGCTAGGACAATAGAATGACGTCATCATCGTGTTTTAAGACTGTATAAATTGGAATTACTTTCTTCAGACAGTTCTTTATTCTGTTATTAACCTACTACTCAAAACACACACATTTTTATGTCTTTTATTTCTTCCTCCATTGAATAAAATTGTTCCACTTTATACAGTCATGAATATGCACAATAAAAACAATTTTCTATATACGGGCAGATGGTTACTTAAAGCAGGCTGAAAGCAAAGCAGAATGTGCATTGAGGCGCATTCTGTTTTACTTTTAACATCCTCAGGTTCTTGTCTTCAGAACTAGAAACATGCTATGGAATAATGAGTTGTAGGTCACTTTCATCTACTTTGTACTTCACATTATAAGATGGTTCAAGGATATCTGGTGATATTGAAGTATAGGGGGTGCTATACTGGAACCACAAGATGTCCATTCGTCTGAAAATGGAATTTTGTCCAGTTTCATTCTGTCAATTGCTTTAAAAAACCTTTTTACCTTTGATATGGATGAAACCATAGATTTGAAGTTTGGTATTGAGCATCTGATATGTTTGGTAAGTGTACATTTTTGGTTAACACTTGTTCAAACTGTCTTTTGTTTGCTAGAATGGGAACCAAAAGTTTCCAGCCCAATTAGAGTAAGAGAACCTGTGAAAAAGAAGTATGGGAAAATAGTAGGCAGGAAGCCTAAACCTGAGGCAGAGGACACGGCTCATAGTGAAGTAAAGAAGACAGAAACAGAGGTCACTGCTCAGTGTGAAGTAAAGGAGCCGGAAACAGAGGACACTGCTCAGTGTGAAGTAAAGGAGCCAGAGACAAACACAGAGCCCTGTGTTCCAGATGGTAATTATCATATGACAATGAGTGATTGTATAAAGATTGCAGTTATATGTCATATTGTCAGTACTGTGTTTTATTTATGCCTTCTCGTGATACCCGACTTTTCAGTGTGCATTTGTATGATATATACAAGACAGGGCTGCAGATAAGGAGAGTACATGTATTTCAAGAACTACTATCTTTAAACCCTATGGTGTCACAGGATAACAACCCATTCTCATGATACATGTTTCTTATCAATCTAAATGAATTGATTATCCTCTATGTATTTCACTATATGGTGTTTAAGTTATTCCCTTGTTAGGTTTTAATGACCCCTCACAACGTTGTTGTCAACGTAGTTTAGGGGGCACATTGTTTTTTTGCCCTCTCTGCCAGTCTGTTTCTCTGTCTGTCTGTCTGTCCACAAATTTAACCATGAGGTTTAGAATTACATGTGATAAACACCATATTAAGCATGTGTTATAAATTAAAGAAGCTCTTGAACTTGGTACAAGTTATGTCATGTCCGACAAAGATCAAATAGGCTGAATTTTAAATTGGCCATAACTTTGGAACTGCATTTGTTAGAAACTTCATATAAGACATTTGTACTCAACTTGAGAAAGTATTGAGCTCCGTACAACTTGGATCATGTCATTTATAGGTCATGGTCACATTATTGTGCATAGTGTTTCACAAACAAATCTTGTTTTGTTATTAAAAACTGAAGCAAATGAGAATATAAATAACTTGTTCAACTTATTAGGAATGGTCACTTTCATCCCTGAAAATTGAAAAGGAAAAGACCAATTTCCAATTAAGTTTATACAGTGTTCCCTCCCTACAACGGCCCTCCCAACAATGACTCCCTCCTTAAAACAACCCCTGCCGCTGTTCCTGAAACAAGACATTTGTGTCCTACCTTTTCATGGCTGCCATACCGTCTGCTTTAAATTACCATCTGCTGATTTTCTCAAAGTTACATATAACACTCACTCACTATCCAGTTAATTTGTTGATCAGGCCACAAATTAATCCTGCTGAGGACATTTTGATAGAATAAATATAATGACGAGTGACAAACAGCTTGAATCCAGATCAGACACCGGGTTACGCGGCGTCTGATCTGGATTAAAGCAATTTGCAAATGTAAACCAAGTCTTAATTTTCCCTCCCTATAACGACTCCCTCCAAACAACACACACAATCTGTGTCTCCCAATGGGTGTCATTGTAGAGGGGGAATGCTGTAGTCCTATTTTGCCTAATCTGGGGTTGTTTTCAATATTTAGCAAAATGCAAAACAGTGTAGGCCCTGATCAGAGTGTTACTGAAGGAGCCTACACTATTGCATAGAACAAATGTACTCTTCACTTGTAAATTGTGTGTAAATGACAAGTATATTCATCATAAGGGTTGAATGTGTTTGACAATTTTTACAGATAAAGCAGATGACACAGAATCAGTTAAAGCTGAAAATGACGTAGAGTCTGAGAATGTATATGAAGAGAGGAAAGAAGCAATCAATGACGAAGTTGTTGAGGAAGATAATGAAGAACGTCCAGAGATGGACGTACAAGAGGCAGACGTTGCAGAGCCAGATGAGAATGGAGGGTAACAGGCCTTATTCTGGCATATCCAAGGGTCTGGTCAACGAGAAATATTATAGTTTTAATATAAAAGTCCCAGTTCTGGTAAAAAAAATCCTACTTAGGCTTAAATTTTTATCAAAGAAGTTATTTTCATTCGGGTTGATCCTGATAAAGTGACAATCTCATCAAAATAATAAACAAAATTGAGGAAACACTAGCTAAAAGGCCTACACATTTTGGCTAAAAAAATTCGTATGATACACAGAATCATGTCATTATTACCGTCTTGTCACATGAAGATAGTAATGGCAGAAATTAAAAAACAGATTTGTTTATGCAACAAGCTGTTTCATCAGTCTTATTCGGAGTCACTGTTAGTACTACATAGCCTTTGGGATGGGGTACGATAAAGGCATTTGCTTGTTCATTGTATATGCTTTATTTTGCTAAATGACATGCATTTTAGAATAAAAGTTTATATTTTAGAATGAGTGAAGTTCAGATGGAAAATGAGACAACTCCAGCAGCCAGCGAGATAGACTTTGATAATGCTCCAGGCCAGGCATCCCCACCACCAAAGAAGAAGAAAGTGATAAAAAAGAAGTCAAAGCTAGAGCCTAAACAGTTACCCTTTACAAGTAAAACATCATAACTAAATTGTCACAGTTCAAAGTTATCTCATAACCAAACACTAAGTCTTATTTTATTGCTGACTGTTTTGTGCACTACTGATGATGTCCACAGTAGTGCACAAAACAGTTGGCAATGAAATTAGTATGTGTTGTGGTTTGAAGAAAGACTATTTTTGTTATCTAATCACAATGATCACTATCAAGGATAATCATAAAATCAGATTTTATTTTATTTTAAAAGTTTGAATAATATAGCATTTCAGTTTAATATACAGCTAGTGTTTAATAGTTTTATCCTGACTGAAGGGAATGATTATATATAAATTAAGATCTCTGTGACAGGAAATGTCCTTCGTAGTTATATACCAAAGACTTTTGTTCCATCAGAAAATTTGTTATAAAAGTCCAGTGCTCCAGATAAGGTGCGTACGTGCGTTTTCCCGCATATTATTTGGAGAGAAACGCATTTGAAATGACAATCCAGGCGTACAAAAACGCACACAGAAAATTGCGTACGCATTTAAATATTTAGTTGCGAGTAACAAACGGTAGACTGGGCATCAGTTTTGCCCGTTTGATGGGTTAGAACTACGTTCTTTACTTAGAAAAATAACTTCAAACCAGTCCGTATTTTAAGTGAAATGTTTACCCTAACACCGTTCGCTGTTTAAATTAGTTTCGCACCCACAGTGTCTCGCCTCAGTCGCGAACTTTAAAAAAGCGGCAACATTGGATCGGCCGGGTTATCTCGATTCCGTAGCCTTTCAGAAAGGATGGCGAATTTGGTGTACTTTAAAACTCAAATACTCGGTGACCGGTATAAACACGCCCGGATAGTCTCCCCCCTACTACAAGGTACGGGTCGAAACATTATGGGACGAAATTGTCATTGCAAGCGTCGGCAGAAAAACATGTTATGATGGCGGCGTCTGGTGCTGGTCAACGTAAAAAGTAATGATAAAACACCTATACTAATCAATTTAAAAAAAAATGCGAGGATGCCATTAGCGGGTATTCAAATCTATCATCGAGTGTTAATTTATAGCGTCATTTGCGAGGACAACCCCAGTGTATAAAAATCCGCAAAAATTATCAAGAAAACACAACGGTGCCCAGGTAAATAAAAAACTTGAAAATAATCTTGGAAATGAATTATCCCTGGTTAAATATTAGTTTTAAGGGACAAGATCGAGAAACAGTATTGAAATGTCCCATATGCATTGAGGGAAATGTATCACCTAGTTGGCCATTGAAGGCTCAAAGACTCCTGCAAAGAAATACTGTTGACAGGCATAGCCATTAGGTATTAAAGAGCACAAGCGATGTGTTCAAATATGAACAGGAATGTACATATTGCACAATGTCTTGCTCAGATGATGACATTAACACAGAAGTGTGTACATGTATACATTGCTCAATTCAGTAAAAGTTAATTTAGTTGAAGTTTTCCATTGTTTGTATTCTCCGTAATTTTTCAGCATTCAATTTCAATTTTCAGCATTGAATTGAAAATAGTGTGAGTACGTACTCATTGCATGCAAAAATTATCTGGAGCACTGAAAGTCCGAAGAAACCTTTTAAACTAAATTTTAACTTAACCCTTTACTCCATAAATGCTCTTTTGTACATCTTTAATTTATTTCTCCACTAAAAACAATTGTTTCTCTATATACAGTCATTAACAATGCACCATCAGAATTACTTTCTTTAACCTAGCAGATGATAATTTAAAGCTGCCTGAAAGTAAGCCGAATGCTCCTACTATAGAGCATTCTGCTTTATTTCAAGCTAGCTTTAAGTAACGCCCAGTCTCCAATACTGAAAACAAGCTATGAGGGAAAGGGTTAAGAACAGTTTCAAATATTGCCTATAGAAAATTGTATGTTTTGTAGGTGAAGAAGTAAGGGACAAAGAGAACAACCAGAATAGTGCTAACACCAAGACAGGTAATCTTTGAAAGAGTCAACATTGTGCTAAAAGGCCTTTGATATATCAAAACTGCTATTTGAAGGCTGCCTTTGATATCATCAAAATTTGATGGTAAACATTGTGCTTAAAAGACCTTTGATAGAGTCAAAACTGTGCTAAAATACCTTTGATAGAGTCAAACTTGTGCTAAAATACCTTTGATAGAGTCAAAATTGTGTTAACAATCCTTTGGTAGAGTCAAAATTGTACTAAAATACTTTTGATAGAGTCATAATTGTGATTGAAGACCTTTGATGTAGAGTCAAAATTGTACTAAAAGACCTTTCAATGAAGAAGCCTTATTATCCCTAAAATACAGATGGTCTATAAACCCATTATCCCATAGCTACACCTTTTTTTAGCTCACCTGAGCCAAAGGCTCAAGGTGAGCTATTGGGATGGCCCTGTGTCCGTCGTGAGTCGTCGTTAACAATTGCTTCAAATGACATCTCCTCCTATACCGCTTGACAGAATTCAACCAAACTTTACAGAAATGTTCCTTGGGTCAAGCTCTTTCAAATTTGTTCAAAGAATTAAAAACAATGCAGAACTCTGGTTGCCATGGCAGCCAAAGTGAAAAAATAAGGAAATATTAAAAAATCTTCTTGTCAAAAACTGCAAGGGCAAGAGCTTAGATATTTGGCACATAGCATCATCTGCAGGTCCTCTATCAAGTTTGTTCAAATAATGCCGCTGGGGTCAAAATTGGCCCCGCCCCGGGGTCACAGTTTTACATAGAGTTATATAGTGAAATCTTCAAACCTCTTCTTCTCTGAAGCCAATGTGGCCAGAGCTTTGATATTTGGCATGGTGACACTTCTAGATGTCCTTTACCAAAATGGTTCTGGTTGGTTGCATAACTAGGTCACAGGAGCTAAAAATAGATTTTTTTTCAATGAAAACTTTAAAAATCTTCTTGTCTGAAACTACAAGGGCCAGAGCTTAGATATTTGGCGGGCACATATAATCGCCTACAGGTCCTCTATCAATTTGTTCAAATTATGCCCCTGGGGTCAAAATTGGCCGCGCCCCGGGGGTCACAGTTTTACATAGAGTTATATAGTGAAATTTTCAAACGTCTTTTTCTCTGAAACTAATATGGCCAGAGCTTTGATATTTGGCATAGTGACACTTCTAGATGTCCTATACCAAAATTGTACAAATGGTACTGGTCCGTTGCATAACTAGGTCACAGGAGCTAAAAATAGATTTTTTTTCAATGAAAACTTAAAATATCTTCTTGTCTAAAACTACAAGGGCCAGAGCTTAGATATTTGGCACATATCATCGCCTACAGGTCCTCTATCAAGTTTGTTCAAATTATGCCCCTGGGGTCAAAATTGGCCCCGCCCCGGGGGTCACAGTTTTACATAGAGTTATATAGAGAAAATTTCAAACGTCTTCTTCTCTGACTCTAATATGGCCAGAGCTTTTATATTCTGTATGGTGACACTTTTAAATATACTTTACATATTTTGTTCAAATTGTTTCTGTCTGTTGCATATCTAGGTCAGTCCTGGACATAAATCAATATCTCCATTTTTTCAGCTATTCTCAGGTGAGCGAATTTTGCCCCATGGGGCTCTTGTATGCCTTTAATTTATTACTCCACTAAAAAAATTAGTTCCAATTTATACTGTTATAGTTTCTGTATCCTAGCAGAGCCTAGCTAAAAGCAGACTGAAAGCAAAGCAGAATGCACCTTAAGGCACATTCTGCTTTACTTTCAACCTGCTTTAAGTAGTCCCCTGTCTTCAAAACTTGAAATAGACCATGGGGTAAATGGGTTAAGTAAAATTTTATCATAGCATATGGCCAGAGCATTGATGTTTCACAAACAATAATGAATTACAGTCGAAACGCAATCAAACGAAATTGCTTAAGTTGGACATACATGACTCAGCCTCAATTATTCATGTACTCTTATTTCAAAGTTAAAACCTTGCTTAGTCACGTTTTAACTTTGAAATAAGAATTATGTTCGACTTACGCATCCTCAATTTATCGAAAATTAACTGAAGAAATACGGCTTTGTTAGAATTATGTGAGGTTTAATTGTCAAGTTTTAAAGTGTATTTCAATAAGTATGAATATTGTTCTATTGTCTGTTCTCCCAGCCACACCCATGATTGACAAGATCAAGAAGCTAAAAGCACTCAAGGAAGAAATCAGAAAGGAAAAACAGAAAAGTGGACTAAAGAAAAAGACCAAATCAGACAGTGCATGTACTGCGACATCCAAAAAGAGAAAAAACGACATGGAGACCAAGGCTACAGGCATTGGAAATACAATTAAACCAAAAAGCACCAAAAACAAGAAAAAGGAAATGCTTGAAAGAGATCTTGATAATGATGGTATACTCGAATACTTGTTTCTCATACTTACATTACTGTATGCTCCTGTCCACCCACCACCCCTACTCCGTCCCTTTCTCGTTTTACCTTTTCACTTGTGGCTATTTTGTCAGGTTATATTGACTTGTTTGCTTTTTTCAAGGAATGTTATATTCTCATGCTATTATCTGTCTAAAGTACAGGTAGCGGGCAAAAATACAAATACCATTGCAAACTCTGGTTTGATGTGTCTAGCTTGAGAATTAATTGTTTGCTGGTGTATTTGTTAACCCATTACCCTATAGATACACCTTTTTACCTTTGAGGCCCACATGGAAGATTGGGCTTGCCTAAATGTGTAGCCTCAGTAAATAAAGTCAATATTATTATTGTAATTATTATTATTTATGCCTTTAATTTATTCCTCCTCAGAAGAAAATAGTTCCAATTTATACAGTCATGATTATGTATCATCAGAGATTTATTTCTGTATCCTAGCAGAGTTTAGATTAAAGCAGTTATGAAGTAATGGGTTAATAAAAGCCAAAAAAGAAATGGGATTTTAAATAGAGGATAATCAATTTTTTTGGATTGATATGAAAAATATATCACGAGAATGGGTTGTTATCTGGTTGAAAAACGAGTCCGCAGGACGAGTTTTTTAACCAGATAACAACCCATTCTCGTGATATATTTTTCATATCTATTCAAAGGAATTGATTATTCTATTTACAGTGATGCTCACTTATAACGAACTCGGATATAGTGAAAAACCGCTTTGTATAAAATAAAAATTATTCCCCGACCGTGTCCTTCTTTATTTCTATGTACTACCACTTGCTTAAGATGAAATCGGATATAGTGAAAAATCGGTTAAGATAAACGAATTTTCAGGTCCGTATAATGAAGTTTACCTGTAAAATGGTTCGGATAATATAAAATTCCAATCGGTAATTATCACAGTTTGACGAGTGCTCACAACCGTCACGCTAGTTCATTGTTTGACTGGCTATCACCTCGGGCACGAGCGTTATGTATACATTGAGACCATTTAACCCTTATCATGCAAAATACGACTGTTCACATTTGCAAACAGTTTTGATCCAGATCAGACGCCGCATGACGCGGAATCTTATTTTGTATCCAAACTGTTTGCCACTCATCTTCAACCTTTCGACACGTTGACAAGCTAATAAAGAAATCTTTTGTTTTGATTTTCGCAGGCAATATATTCAAAGCAGACGACAATTTGGCATAACACGGGTTAAAGGATAGTTTCAAGTGAATGCTTATTCTCCATTTAGAAATACTCAAATTATCCAAAACAAAAAAAAATGTTTTTTTTCCTGTTGTAATTCACTCGCGCTCTTGATAGATTGTCAAGACCATTTCAAAATGTATAGTCCATCCGTTTTATTTCAAGAATGGCTGATTCGTCTTGACAGGAAATTTAAACGAGAAAAGCGAAAGGTGAGTAGATTTGTCTTTAAATATAAATGTAACTTATTTATAAATACCGAAAAGTTCGAACGTCGTAAAGATAGTCCAAATACAAAATTTGGGTCAAACAAGGGAAGCTACTCTAAGATATGTCATGGCGACTTTCAGAATTGCCACTTTAACACTTTTGTTGCCAAGCTCTATAACACTATCAATATTATGCAAACAGTTCAGATACAGATCAGACGCCGCGTAATGCGGTGTCAGATCTGACTCTTTACCGTTTGAGACTCATACAAGTATTTGGTAAGTAAAACACGCATCGATTTCTAAGCGAATTTTTTTAATCGCCAGGTTCTACGATGATAATGTACCGCTGGCTACACTGCTAGAGGAATATCAAGACTCCTTGCCACTGCCCGTGTACTGCCAGAAAACACAAACGCAGGTCAGTCATATGCATATTCAACAAGGGGAAAATATAAACAACACAACATCAATAAGGATTTAATTTCCTTCTTCTTACAGTTTACCTGGATGAAAGAGTTACATGGACATGTACTGGCAAAAAGTTTAAAGCAAACATTGTAGACCCTGGTCACAGGGCTATAATATCTGTCCGATGTGGGTCTATTCTGTTTGCAAATGTTTTAAAAATACACATGTACTTTGTTTTACTTGTGCTTGCAATGAATGCTGAAAGTTTATGATTTTTCAGCTGTCTCTCTCAGATGTAGTCAATGTTGATACGGGTGTGGCTACAACTGAGGACAAAACAGACAGCGACATCATCACTGATAATCAACAGCTAGGCTCTCAGGATGACAGCGATGATGAGGAGGAGGAGGAGGAAGAGACAATACTTGCCAGAACAGTCACATCTAAAGAGACGACATTGGAGTTAATTGAGAATATTAGACACTATTTGGAAAATACTGATGACATTGGGGAGCATGTCTTTTCTGCTCTTAATGTAGTTGAGCATAACATTCAAACAGGAGCCAAAAAACAAACAAAAATTTGTGATTTTTTCACAAACTCTTCATAAACCTTTCATAGACAGTGATGTTGAGATACAATAAGAAATACAATGTAAAGATACACTGCCCAGGGTTATTTTTATATTTCTGCCTATTCATTTGTTTTTGTACCAAGAATATGGTGTTTCATAATTTTCGTTATATCCAAACAGTTTTGACCAAAATTTCGCTATATGGATATAGCGAAATTTGGATATAGCGAACAAATTTTCAAGGTCCCTAGAATTTCGTTATAAGTGAGCATCACTGTATTATATATATTTTAATGACGTTTTTTTACAGACAAAAACACACATTATTTACCCGCGACGTCATAAAACTAATTATGACGTGACGTCACAAAAAGTGATATCATCACTACATGTAGTGATGATATCAACAGTGACGATATCAAATTTATCTGAGAAATCTCTATAAATCATCGATATGTATATAATATTGTTCATTAACCAATAGTCTGTTTTCAGAATTAGAAAAAGGCTATGTGGTAATGTGTTTATTTAAACCCAAGGACTCAACTTTTGTCTCGATGACTCCTATTGCAGAATGTACATATCGAGGACTTATTCTTTTGATTTCTAAATTTATCAAGTTGCATGTTAATTGACAGGTACCTGGGTACAATGTTGCACATGTAACAAGTGGCGCCATCTGAAGGATGTGTGTGATCCCTCACAGATACCTGAAATATGGACATGTCATATGAATTCATGTGAGTAAAAGATAAATATTATAGAAATTATGCACAGCCAGTTGCTTCCTAATAGGTTGCTGCTCAAAACAGATTAATATAAAGCAGGAAACCTGTAGAATGAGAACTTTAGATCTGCTTTACTGTCAACCAGGTGGTTACCTAAATCAGGCTGAATATGTAAAGTTCTTATAGTAGGGGACATTCTGCTTTATATTTAGCCTGCTTTAAGCAGCAAACCTATTGCGTTACAGGAAACATTTCCTATGGTTCTTTAGCAGGATATAGTAGAAGCATGAAGGATCTATGGTACATGCAGCTAGGGGACATCATACCTGTCTCACAGACTTATCTCTTGATCTATGTACAAAAAAAGTAGCTTACAACTTTGCAGATATTAAAAATGTTTTGAAGTGGAAGCCACTAATTTGCCCCACAAAATGTGATTTTTTGTGTAAGTAGTGAGAATATTTGTGTACTAGTGTAAATATTTGTTAGAGTGTACAGTGCTCCCTCTCTGCAGCAACACCTAAAGACTAGGAGACAAAGATTATGTGTGTTGTTCTGAGGGATTTGTTATAAGGAGGGAATGTCAATACTTTTAGAGTACATTTGCAAACAGTTTGAACCGGGTGATCAGAAGCGGCTTCTGATCTGGGTTCAGACTTTGTCACATGTATCTTTTACTTTTCTGTCAAAAATGTCCAATACCTAACTTTGAGATAAAACGGCAAACTATAATTTTAAGCAGAGGATACTACAGCAGCGACAGGTATTTTTGAAGGAGGGTCATTGTAGGGAGGAACCACTGTAGTTGTACTGTTCTCAGAGCTCCAGATAAGGGGGGTATTTCAAAAACTAAAATCTTTATTTCTGCTTTAAACCCTATGGTGTCACTACTCATTAGAATCGTCTCAAAGAGACGATTCTAATGAGTAGTAACGCCATAGGATTTGGTGCTGAAATAAGTGAGAAAATGTTGAATTTGTTCAGTTTACTCCCTCTTATCTGGAGCCCTGTGTTCTGTTTCTAGGTGAGCTATATAACAGTTGTGATAAAGAAGAGGAACAGTATGATGAGAGTGAGCACATCTACACCAAATTCACTGAAGGCTCTGTTGTGTGGGCTAAAATGTCAGGCTATCCTTGGTAGGTAGTGCTTGACATACCTTATGCCGGTATTCTGATGATTTAATGAATACAAATTACGAGTTGGCGGTATGATACAAGTAGATGCATCAGCTTGAGATGTTCTTGAAATTCTCATGAATATGAAAAATTCAGCTTAAAAAGATTTTAACATTAAATTTGTTGTTTTCTGAGGCAGCTGTTTAGACAGCTTTGAAAGTATTAAAATTTGCTACGGTTTGAATATTCCAAAATGCCTACAACAATACAATGTAATAAGAGACAAATACAGCAGCGAATATCACACACACAATTCATATTTACCAATCCACCATCTGACAATTAGAACTAAGTAATTTTTTTTACTAAAAATGAAACAAGACAAAACAATGGAAAGGTGAAGGCTAACATGATCAATTAAAAAATTATATGGTCTCTGTGTACATTGGGGTCAGGGATTGGTAAATTTATAACGAATTTGACATGACCATAAAATAGTAACAAGGTTGATATACATGTACACAATACAAGCAGACCCATTTGATGTCCAAATGACATACAGTTTAATAATAGTATTGTCATGGTGTTACATACAGATAAAATGTCAGACATGAAACTGTTATTCTAGGAAACTACCCATTTCCCCACTAATATTACCAGTGTGTCTGTGTCCAAACTCACTGTTATCTCTGTTTCCTCTATAGGTGGCCAGCAATGGTAGAGCAGGATCCTGACTCAGAAACACACTTTTCTGTTGAAAATGAAAAATCCATGCAGCCAGTAAGTCTTGCCAACTTTTCTGTTTGGCTACTTTTTGCACATTTAACCCATTACCCCATAGCCTGTTTATAGTTTTGAAGATGGGTCACCACTTAAAGCAGGTTGAAAGTATTTTCAAACTGCTTTAAGCTACTATCTGCTATAGAAAATATATTTCTTATGTTGCATATTCATTACTGTATAAGTTGGAACTATTTTCTTCCATGAAGCAATAAATTGATGAGTAAAAATGCATATCAATGGGGTTATGGGTTAAGCAGCTGTTTTACAAATCAACTAAATGATTAAATTATAAAAACAACTTTCTTAGCTGTCAGACAAAAACTAATGATTAATTAAAAAGGGTAATACCGTAATAGGCTTTCACATAAACTTATTAGTGCATAATATATATAAAGGCTCTGCTCTGTACATTGTCTTTCTAGTCAAATTTTGTTCATTGTAAATGTTTAATAATTTTATTATGATATCAATGAAAGATTTCCATATGGCCATTTCAAGTGACAATCATTTGGCCATTATTGGGAATAGGTTTTAGCGGTTTTGAAGTTTGACTGTACTTTCAAAATTTCAAAGTAGAGAAGTGTTCGGAGGCATTTTGTTTCACAAAACCTTCTTGTTTTGTTTCTAGACACACTATCATGTTGTCTTCTTTGATGAGAGAGTGTCCAGAACATGGGTTAGAGCTACAAGTGTGAAAGCATACACTGGGAATGAAGATACTGATGGGGTGGTGATTATGAAGGTAACATATCTACCGTAACATTGTTTGTTTTTTATGCCCCCAGCATCGACAGATGCGGGGCATATAGTAATCGTCCTGTCCGTCCGTAACAAGGCTAAGTAGATTTTACCGTTTCGTCTAGCAATAACACCGCTTACCCAAATGCTTGGATACTTATACAGTTGTTGTCTTGGACCATTCCCTATCCACCATATCACCAAACTTTGATTTTGACCTTGACCTCGACCTAATTTGGACTTAGAAAATTTTAAATAAGCTATTTCTTGGTTAACTAGATTTTACCGTTTCGTCTAGCATCAATACAACTGACTACAATGCTTTGATACTTATACAGTTGTTGCCTTGGACCATTACCAACCCACCAATATCACCAAACTTTGATTTTGACCTTGACCTTATTTGGACTTAGAAAATTTTAATAGGCTATTTCTTGGTTAACTAGATTTTACCGTTTCGCCTAGCATCAACACAGATGACTACAATGCTTTGATACTTATACAGTTGTTACCTTGGACCATTACCAACTCACCAATAATAGCCAAGCTCAGTTTGAACCTGACCTTGACCTAATTTGGACTTAGATTAGATTCAGAATATATTGTCAGGGATGCCACTGGGGGCATATATAAGCGTTTATTGAACTCGCAGTCTTGTTTTACTCAGGGCTCCAGATTAGGGGAGTATTTCAAAAACTAAAAGCTTTATTTCTGAATTAGACCATATGGTGTTGCTACTCATTAGAATTACCTCTTTTAGACGATGCTAATGAGTAGCAACAGTTGCAACACCATAGGATTTGATGCTTAATTGAGTGAGAAAATGTTGGATTTGTTCAGTTTACTCTCTCTTATCTGGAACCCTGTAAATATGTATAGCTCACAACAATTTATCGGGGGGATACTGTTTTACTATGTCTGTTAATTCGATTGTGTGTCAGTCTCTCTACATAAAGGGTACATATCGAGGGCTTGGTGCAAAACTATTGTAACTCCTTCACAATTGTGAAGGAGTTACAATAGTTTTGCACAAAGCCCTCAATATATTGTTAGTGTTTAACTTCTATAGTTTGCATGTCTTAAAGATATGTGATCACTTAAGTTGATGGAAACTAAAGGAGAATGCACCTTAAGTAGCATGCTGCTTTACTTTCAGCCTACTTTAAGCTACCATCTGCTAGGATATAGAAACATTTCTTATAGTATATGTTCATAATTGTATGAAATGGAACTATTTTTGTTCAGTAGGGGAATATATTGAATGCACTAAAAGGTGCTTCTATGAGGGGAAGGGTTAAACAAAGACAGTTTCTCCATGTAGAATACAATAATGCAGAAAGCTCTATTAGTGTTTCATTTTATATAATTATATATTATTAAAATTTAATTATTTGTGCAGATGAAGAAAAGAGGACCTCAAAACTACAGCAAGGACATAAACACTGCTAAAAGAAATGCCAACAGAGCAATTAGTTGTAACCTAAAGGTATGATGTGTAACTGTGTTTCTACTATGTTTAGTTCAGGATAAGGCATATAAGGAACATGCCCTGTACGGATTTGCTTTCTTCAGACCTTATTATTTAATTTCTGAAAAAAAAAAGACTGAAATTACTTACTTGTATATGCAGTAAAAGGCAACTATTAAGACCACTAAATTGTCTTAATTATTTATAGGTGTTTAGGACATATGACTGTTTAAAGCAAGGTGACAGTAAAACAGAAAGCTCCTAAAGGAGCTTTCTGTTTTATAGTCACCTTGCTTTAAGCTGTCTCCCGTCTTTTATGCAATCAATTGAGCTTCTTTTTAGTGGTTTTAATAGAGAAGTTTTACTATGCATACTAATTTATCAAAGAACTACTAGTATTGATTAAGGATTGTCACCTCTGCTTTCAAATAAAGACATTTCTGGATCATGCATGATCTGTTTGTGGCTGAATGCATGCCTTCTGCTCAGACAGATGGTTACAGTGGTATGATTATAACTCCAATAAACTTTGTTCTACATTAAATATGTCTAAGTGCAAAAATCACATTATTTTATACATAATAATTATATTCAATCTAGAGTTACTCAGTGACATATTGATATTGTTAATAAGTCATGTTGCTGAACCAATACCAGTCCTTGTGCATGTATAACTAGTCAAACCTTGATACTTTGAACTGGCTTAAAGCTAACTTACCTGTGTTTCATCAGTTTAATTTTCCAAAACTTGGTCTCGCTAAAGTCTTACATACCCGTATTTCAAAGTTAAAATGTGGCTAAACCAGGGATCAAATTTGAAATAGGAGCAGTGCAAGTCGTCTTAAGTGAGTTGAAAATGTCCGGGTTTTTTTTCAACTGTATTTATATTTATGTTAATATTTACCTAGACCAGGATAGAGCTGTTTGGATTTGCTGCCAGATATAGTGGAACTTGGAATAAGAGAAATCCTAAAGAACAATCACCTGCTAAAGGTAAGATCAGAACAGTCTATCCTGCCAATGTATTGACATTTGTGCCCCAGCATCAACAGATGTGGAGGCTATAGTGATTTTCTAACCTCTCGGACAGAGGTATCCCGAAATCTAGGGGGTGTGAGATAACCTTATCTGTCCGGACAGACAAGCCGAACATTGTTTGTTATTGCCGTTGTCATGACATCGTCATGCATGCATTAGCGAATTAAAATATTTTCCTTGACATTACAGCCAAACTCTCGCTAACGAATCTGGTTAGTAGATCTATATTCAGTTCATATAGGCTATATAGTTAATAAATCAAGTGAGGTGATGGTTTTTAACAATAACACCTGTGTTCATATATTAAGTTGTTGAAACTAGTGTACTTCTTTTTTCTATATCCGTCCGCCATTCATGAGGCGAAAGCGAAAATATAACTCGCCACTGTATTGCAAGTTGAACGCGCTTTAAGGGTTGACGAGGTGAGAAAATAAATCTAAGCCACAGTTGAGTGTCAGATGGATATCCCACCCTGATATGAAGATATTTAAGAACACTTGGCGGAGCCTCGTGTTTCTAAAATATCTTCAAACCTCGGGTGGGATATCCTTATCTGACACTAACGGTGGTGTTAAATTCACTATGTCCTGTCCGTGCATACGAGGTTAATCAGATTCAACTGTTTGTCTCCAAGCATTAGAAATGATTCTGAGTATATTGGCAAGGATGCCATCAGGGGCATAAGTGCTTATTGGAAACAATCTTGTTATAACAGTTGATGAACTGTCTGATGTGCCAAAATACATTGTTATAGGGTATTGTCACAGTGTGTAGGTTTAGCATGACTTGTACGGCCGTGCTGTACAAGCACGCTTTTTTGGCGATGTGGTAGAGTGCATGACTTCGAACCTGGCGACCCAGGTCGGCCCGAGTGTTTCTTTAAAATAAGAACCCCCTGTTGAATTTGCAAATGATGATTTGGTCTTTCGGTTCGACTCTTTTTATCAAAATTCAAATTTGTTTCTTTTTGCATATTTCCAAACCCATTTTTGTACGCCCGTCTTCAGACGGGACGTATTATGTCGTGGCGCTGTCCGTTAACTCTTTCATGTCCGCTCTCTAACTCAAACAATTTAAGTCCAATCCTTTTGAAACTTAGTCAGAACGTGTATGACCATAATATCTCGGTCAAGTTCGATAACCAGCAAGATTGCTCAAGACATATAAGAGTTGTGCCCCTTTTTTCGTCAAATCGGGCATTTTAGTTTGTCCGCTCTCTAACTCAAACAAATTTGTTTTAATCCTTTTCAAACTTTGTCAGCATGTGTGACCATTATATCTCGGTCAAATTCGATAACCAGCAGGATTGCCCCAGACATTCAAGAGTTATGCCCCTTTTTCGTAAAAAACGAGCATATTTTAGTTTGTCCGCTCTCTAACTCAAACAAATTTATTTTAATCCTTTTGAAACTTTGTCAGCATGTGTATGACCATTATATCTCGGTCAAGTTCGATAACCAGCAGGATTGCCCCAGACATTCAAGAGTTATGCCCCTTTTTTCGTCAAAAACGGGCATATTTTAGTTTGTCCGCTCTCTAACTCAAACAAATTTTATTTTAATCCTTTTGAAACTTTGTCAGCATGTGTATGACCTTAATGTCTGGGTCAAGTTCGATAACCAGCAGGATTGCCCCAGACCTTCAAGAGTTATGCCCCTTTTTCATAAAAAATGGGCATATTTTAGTTTGTCCGTGCCCTTTTTCAAACAAATTTATATCAATCCTTTTGAAACTTGGTCAGCATGTGTATGACCATAATGTTTCGGTTATGAAAAATAACCAGCAAGATTGCCACAGACAGTCAAGAGTATTGCCCCTTTTTCATAAAAAACCGGGCATATTTTAGTTTGTCCTTTTCCAATCCATTTGAAACTTGGTCAGCATGTGTATGACTATAATGTCTCAATTATGTTCCATAACCAGCAAGATTGCCACAGACAGTCAAGAGTTATGTCCCTTTTTTGTCAAAAACGGGCATTTTTTAGTTAATCGACTCTTTAAGTCAAATAAATGAATTCCAATCCTTTTAACGGGCATTTTTTAGTTTGTCCGCTCTCTTACTCAAACAAATTTATTCCAATCCTTTTGAAACTTGGTCAGCATGTGTATTACCATAATATCTCGGTCAAGTTTGATAACCAGCAAGATTGCCCTAGACATTCAAGAGTTATGCCCCTTTTTTGTCAAAAACGGGTATTTTTTAGTTTATCGACTCTTTAAGTCAAATAAATGAATTCCAATCCTTTTGAAACTTTGTCAGCATGTGTATGACCATAATGTCTCGGTCAAATTTGATAACCAGCAAGATTGCCCCTGACATTCAAAAGTTATGCCCCTTTTATTGTCAAAAACGGGCATTTTTTTGTTTGTTCGCTCTCTTTCTCAAACAAATTTATTCCAATCCTTTTGAAACTTGGTCAGCATATGACCCCTAACTTTCAGGATTCTTCCTCTTTTGTTTACTTTACCTTGATAGGGTTTTAGTATGACTACATTCTAAGATCGATTTGTCGGGCGTATAATGTGCCCGGCTTGCGGTGCTCTTGTTTTTTTTTTATAGCAAACAGTACAAATCAGTCATATCAAAAGATAAAGTACATGTAGTAATGCTGTTTAAGGTAGGTGTTTGCTTAAACAAAGATGAAATTGAAGTAGAATGCTCCTGTTTTCTTCTGTCTTTTATCTTGCTTTCAGCTATGACCTGTATTTAACCCCATCAGTCAATTGTCATAAAAACATTAGGTGATCATTTAACAGGACAAGATAGAGAGGTACCGAGGCCCTAATGTTTAGGAAAGCTTTAACCCATTATTCCATAGATCTGGGGCCCATTTCATAAAACATCTTACGACAAATGTTGTCGTAAGTCAGATTATAAAAGTATCAATTATTATTTATTTCTTCATCTAATCCTGTCTTGTGACATCTTTTTGGAATCGTCTTGAAAAGACGATTCCAAAAAGGTGTCACAAGACAGGATTCGATTGAGAAATAAGAGATTAAATGTATTTTAAAGTTTTGACTTACGACATCATTTGTCGTAAGAAGTTTTATGAAACGGGCCCCTGCATTTTTACATATTTATTTCTCCACTGAAGAAAATAGTTCTAATTTATAGTCATGAATATGTATCATTAGAAATATTTTTTCTTTATTCTAGTAGATGGTAGGCTAGCATAAAGCATGTTGAAAGTAGAGCAGAATGCACCCTAATGCACACTCTGCTTTACTTTTAACCTGCTTTAAGTGGCCCCCAACCTTCAATATTAGAAACAGACTCATAATGGAATAAAGAGTTAAAAATATAATTTGTCAGTGATTTGCTTAAATTCTGCAGATATTTGTAAAGAGAAAAGAAAAAGGAAAAGAGATGAGAGCAATCGTAAGACACCTGAAGAACTTCTAGATACCAATATCATTGACAATGTTGTAGAAGATGTAGACAATATTCTTGGCGATGTTGCCAACCTGATAGACTCTCTCGAAGATCAGCTTGATGATTCAGATTTAGGTAGGTACAGTAAAATGTCTCTTTTACAATCACTAAGGTGTTTTATATAGGTGACTGCTTAAAGCAAGGTGACTGTAAAACAGAAAGATTATCTTATTATATTATCTTATCTTATCTTAGATGAGAGCAACCGTAAGACACCTGAAGAACTGCTAGATACCAATATCATTGACAATGTTGCAGAAAATGTAGACAATATTCTTGGTGATGTTGCGGACCTGATAGAATCTCTGGAAGATCAGCTTGATGATTCAGACTTAGGTAGGTACAGTAAAACCTCTCTGTTACAACCACTTAATACATGTGAATGAGGTGACTGCTTAACTCTTTCCTCCCTGAAACTTCAAATGGACAATCCCAGTTACCATTTTAGTTTAGTCCATTTCTGACTTTTAAGGGTTGTTTTTGTCAATGTTTGGCATTATGACAAGTGAACTATTCAAAAGTACACTGTTTGAAAAGGACGCCTATATGCGGGACTAGGGTTCAAAGGGTTAAAGCAAGGTGAATGTAAAACAAAGCTCATTTAAGAGCACTCTGTTTTACTGTCACCTTGCTTTTAGCTCTCACCTGACTTTTATACAATCAATTAGCCATCTTTTTAGTAGTACTAGTTGTAATATAGAGGTTTTACTGTATCATAACCCCAATATTTAGTGATAAACTCTATCTACTTATACTTAAATGTTTTCACTGGCTTTACAAATGTTCATGATTTGTTAATTGAAATCTAAACTGCAAACAGTGTACCTATGGAGCCTGATTAGACCAGTTTACAAGGCAGTTGATTGGGCTCCAAACTGGTTAATAATAAGATAGAGGTACAGCAGAGAATACTACACACACAACACATATTTACCAGTCCACCATCAGACCTAGAACACACTTAGCACAAAATCAGACAAAACAGTGGGTGATAAAACAATGAGAGAATGACAGCTTACATGAATTGTTCAACAAGTATGATGGTCTAAAATACTGGGGTTGTTAGAATAACCAGAGAAATATATATATAATGGTACTGGGGTTATTAGAATAACCAGATAAAATAAGCGTACATGATTGATATAAGTTGTAGTGAAAGTGACATGATTATAAATAGCAGCATGGTCGTTGTGCCCATTAAATATGAACCGATGGACCTCATGTTCTTAATCAATGACACACAGTAAATAGTTTTGTGTTGGTGTAACACACCAATAAAAATTTTTTTTCTTCCAACAGATTCTGATTTTCTAGCAGAAGAGCTGGTTGTTGTAGAGAAGAAGAAACAAAAGAAGAGAGGTAAGAAGTCGAAAAAGCCTAAATCTAAATAACTCGAAGGTATTTATGACTGACAACAGAGCGCTTTAACACTTTCAACCCTAGTCACGGGTATTATGGTCATTTACAAACAGTGTAGTACTCTTAACCATTTACCCCATAGCCTGTTTCTAGTTTTGAAGACAGGTGACTACTTAAAGTAGGTTGAAAGTAAAGCAGAATGTGCCTGAAGGCACAATCTGCTTTACTTTCAGCCTGCTTTAAGCTACCATACAATAAGATATAAGAAATTTTTCTTATACAAGATACAAGATATTTTATTGTAAATAAAGGCCACCGGCCCACAATACATCAATACAATAAGTTGCAAACACATTAGCACAGAGTTGCAAATCAAATATGTCAGTTATAAATTAATGTCAAAATTATACGCGAAGCTGTTATGAATCGCGAAGCTGTTATGAATCTATACAAATTGTTACATAGCTCGAGTTACGCTATATTTGTCTGAAGCTTAGAGTTGGCTGAAAGTAAAGCAGAATGCACCTTAAGGCGCATTCTGATTTTACTTTCATCCACTGCAAGTTTTGACCTGATTTCGAAACCGGGAACCGGCTAGGATATAGAAACCATAACATAATATAAAAATCAAGTTTATAACAGTGATGAAGCTTAAAGCTGGCTGAAAGTAAAGCAGAATGCACTTTAAGGAGCATTCTGCCTCTACTTTCAACCCACTTCAAGTGGTAACCTGTCATCAAACCTATAAACATACTACTATATATTTACTCTTCTATGTATATAAATCAGAATTAATGAGGTGAATTTTGCTTAAAGCTGGCTAAAAGTAAAGCAGAAAGCGCCTTAAGTCACAATCCGCTTTTACTTTCAACCCATATCAAGTGTTGAAGATAATATTGCTGTGATATATACTGCCATTTTCTTGATTGTAATAAAATGCTCACTCTTTAACAGATTTTGTAAATATGATGCATTGTTATTTCTGTTTAAATTGGAACTGTTTTCCAGGAATAAATTGGAAGACATAAAAAACATATTTATAATTTATAGGCTGATGGGTTAAGGAACCCTCTGATCAGGGTCTGTACTGTTTGGTATTTTGAAATAGATTGCAAAAATCAACCCTAAATAGTCAGAAATGGATTAGATGTAATTCAAGACTTATTTTCCATTAAAAGTTTCAGTGTTGATTGAGTAAACGTATCTGGAAGTAGCTATAAATTTACTGTAAACTCTCTATTACGGCCACTAAATTGTGTTGTTTATGACAGGTGACTGCTAACAGCAAGTTGACAATAAAACAGAAAGCTTCTTTAGTAGATCTCATTTATACTGTCCCCATGCTTAAAGCTGTCACCTGTCTTTTTAACATCAATTAACCTTTGCTTTAGTGGTTGCAATAGAGAGGTTTTACTGTAAATTAAAATTTACTTTTAACTTATTTACTGCCTAAATAGTTTCTATGTTTTAGCCAGATACTGTACGCAATGATTTGTTTATACACTAGTACAGTGCTCCCTCTACAACGGCCCTCCTTACAACGACTCTTGTCGTTGTTCCCCAAACAAGACAGTTATATCCAACATTTTCTTGGCTGCAATGTCGTCTACTTAAATTTGTCGTCTGCTGTTTTTCTCAAAGTTACATATAAGTGGATATTTTGATAAAATAAATATAATGACGAGTGACAAACAGCTTGAATCCAGATCAGACGCCGCGTTACGCGGCGTCTGATCTGAATTCAAACTGTTTGCACATGTAAACCAATTTCCCTCTCTATAATGACACCCTTCAAACAAAGCACACAATCTTTGTCTCCAATTGCATATCCTTGTAGAGAGGGAGTGCTGTAGTATGCAAGTTTCACTTAATTTAGGCACATTCTGCTTTACTGTCATCCTGCTTTAAGCTACTATATGCTAGGATGTATGAAATACTCCTTATTGTGCATATTCATAACTGCTTAAAAGGAGCTATATTCTTAAGTAGAAGAAAAAATTAATGGCATATCTGTGGAATAACGGTTTGTTCGGTTTCTATGAATGTTGGTCTTACTTCAGGGCAATGTGGGGATGAAGAGGAGACGAAAGAAAAACCTGAACTTTCTTCAGAGTCTGAGTCTGAGACTGAAAATTCTGAAACTAAGAAGGAACCAATAAAGTTTGATAGTGATATCTTTACTACTGAAATGGAGGACGCCGAGTCTTTGTCAGATTCAGAAGTTCAAAACGTTGATGAGAAACCAAAAGACAATGAGGACTTGCAAGAACCTCCTGAAAAGAAACAAAAATCAACAACTAGTGGTGAAGAGGTAGTGGAACAGATTGAAATTAGAAATGAAAATACATCCACAGAAATATCAGATGACAAACCAGAAAACAGTTTAGAATGTGATACTGAACCGGTAGACGTCTGTGATAAAACATTAACTGAACTCAGTCCTCAGAAAGTTACCGAAATCTCTCTAGAATCACCTGATATGGAAGTGAATGAGAACCATGGGTCAAGTGACAATAACAAGTCTGATGATGACTTTGACCTGTGTGATGAAGAAAATCATGCCGTCCCAGGGTCACAAGGACATAGGTCCAAGTCCTGCTCACAACATTCCATTAACATCGGAGAGGAGTCTGACGATGATTTTGACTTGCAGGAAACTTCTATGTATGACAATGTGGTGGATGAGCTACAGAAGAGTCAGGAGAGAGCTATATCCCCAGTACAGAGAGTGAGCTACTCACAGGGCAGTAGTGACCCATTTGATATGATAGAGGAATAGATAGAGTTCAACTTCGAAATCTTGAGCTCAGTTAAGTCAAACATACCCGTAATTCAAAGTTAAAATGTGGCTAAGCCACGTTTTAACTTTGAAATATGGGTATATTTGACTTAACCGATTATGAAATAATGCAGATCATATGTCGAACTAGTTCGAGTTCATTGGTTTAGAGAAATCGAAGTTTGACGGTATGTACCTAGTGTTGTACTTTAGAGAAGCCGATCTTTCCTGAATAAACATAAAGAAACCCAAATGCATAACATCAAAATGTAAATTTAAAAAATTACAACTTTTAAAATATTTAGCGGTTTTATTTAAACCTGAGTGGCAAACAGATTGGAGCCTGATCAGACACCTGGTTTCCTGGTCTCTAATCAGGCTTCAAACTGTTTGCAATGGAAATACTAGTTTTAGCATGTAAACAAGTTTGAGAGAAAAATGTGTAACCCAAACTGTAAAGATAGTAATTGAATCACTATAGTTTAACCACTATAGTTACACTATAGTGGACCAAGATAGTTAAGAGGTTAGAGTTACAACATAGGACACTTTTTAAAGAGGACCTGATATCTAAGTAAAGAAAATAACTATTTACAGTTCAGTCAATCTTGTATTAAATCTTTGATTCAAATTATTCTTGAAACCAAGTTGACAATTTCCAATTTAGTGTAATCCTTCAAATTTGTCATTTGCAGTATATTACAAAAACATTCATAAGGAGTATCAAAGGACTAGACTTTACCAGAAACTGGAATTGTCCATTTGACGTTTGAGGGGTCCTCCAGCTCAGCTGTTAAGGGTCTTGAGATTACAATTATTGGTAGCTCAACTCATTACTCCATAAGATACATATTTTTACGCCTTTAATTTATTCCTCCACTGAAGAAGATAGTTCCAATTTATACAGCCATAAATATGCACAATCATGAGTAAGAAATGTATTTTATGTCATAGCAGATGGAAGCTTAAAGCAGGCTGAAAGTAAAGCAGAATGCACCTTGTGGCGAATTCTCTTTAACTCTCAGCATGCTTGAAGTGGTAACTTGTTTCAAAACTTTAAAAAAACAAACAGACTATGGAGTAAAGGGTTACTATACTCAAACTTACAGGTCTTGATATTTTTTTTACTTTAGAGTAAAAAGATCTGATAAACTTTGATACATAATATATAAGTTTAATGGTTGAGAAACATCTAGTCATTGATTTTTGTCTTGCAGCAATCGGAGATGGCAAAAGCCAGACCAAGGATTTGCTTAACCCATTACCCCATAAATACGCCTCTTTACGCATTTTGTTTATTCATCCACTGAAGAAAATAGTTCAAATTTATAGTTATAAACATGTATCATGAGAAATATTTTCTGTATTCTAGCAGATAGTAGCTTAAAGCAGGCTGAAAGTAAAGCAGAATGCACCTTAAGGTGCATTCTGCTTTACTTTCAACCTGCTTTAAGTGGTCACATCTCTTCAAAACTATAAAGCGACTATAGGGTAATGGGTTAATACAAATTGTAACCATTAATGTAAATAGATAGCATTATAGTGTACATGTATAGAGTATTGGTACTTATTGTGTTTGTAAGTTCAGTCCTTGATCAGATGTAGATACAGTGCTTCCTCACTACAAGAACACCTAGTTTGAGACCAAAAAATAGTGTGTTAGGAGGGAGTTGTTATAGGGAGGAAACATTAATACCCTAAGAGTGCTGAACATGCAAACAGTTTGTCACTCATCTGTATGTTTCTTGTGCCAAATGTCCAATACGTAACTTTGAAAGAAACAGCAGAGGACAGTTGTGATCAGACGATACAGCAGTAGTGAAACAGTTAGATATAAATTGTCTTGTTTGGAGAACAGCGACAGGGTTGGGAATAGTTGTTCTTAGGACTGTTCTAAGAGGGGAAGCACTGTACTAACATGGCAAATGGTCTGGATATATATACATTGTTTTGACTTGCAGTAACTCTGGTACTTCATGGCGGGGCTCATTTATATATTAAGGATGATTGTTGTAAGATTCAAGTAACTGTGATATTTGTTAATTTGTTATGCATTCATTTAAGTGCTTTGTTACACTGTGATATAATCTCATTTTTCACACTTACAGGCTGTATATCCATGTTTACAGTGGAGAATCTGTTATTCTTTCCCAATAAACGCGTTTACGCTAAAACTATTATTTGCAGTGCAAACAGTTTGAAGCCAGATCAGACGCCGGGTAACCCGGCGTCTGATCAGGCTTCAAACTGTTTGCCACCAAGATAAACAAGAATTATCAGAATTGTCCAAAAGTTGTTCTTTTCTACGTTTTAGTGCTTTGCGTTTGCGTACGTTTGCGTTTAAACGGGAAAGAATAACAGATTCTCCACTGTAACCCTTTACCCTGTTTCTATTTTTAAAGACAGGTGATGACTCAAAGCAGCTTGAAAGTATAACAGAATGCACCTTAACCCCTTCCCCCATAGATATGCCTTTTTATGCCCCCGGCATCGATATATGCGGAGGCATATAGTAATCGTCCTGTCCGTGTGTGCGTCCGTCCGTAACAAGGTTAAGTAGATTTTACCGTTTCGTCTAGCATCAACACCGCTTACCCAAATGCTTTGATACTTATACAGTTGTTGCCTTGGACCATTCCCTATCCACCAATATCACCAAACTGTGATTTTGACCTTGACCTAATTTGGACTTAGAAAATTTTGAATAGGCTACTTCTTGGTTAACTCTTTCCTCCCTGAAACTTTAAATGGAAAATTCCAGTTTCCATTTTAGTCTAGTCCATTTCTGACTTTTAAGGGTTGTTTTTGTCAATGTTTGGCATTATGACAAACAGTGAAGACCCTGATCAGAGGGCTCCTTTCGGAGCCCTCTGATCTGGGTCTTCACTGTTTGCACAGGACAATTGTACTGTTCACATGTACACTGTTTGAAAAGGACGCCTATAAGCGGGACTAGGGTTCAAAGGGTTAACTAGATTTTACCGTTTCGTCTAGCATCAACACAACTGACTACAATGCTTTGGTACTTATACAGTTATTGCCTTGGACCATTACCAACTCACCAATAAGACCCAAGCTCAGTTTCACATTGACCTTGACCTAATTTGGACTTAGAAAAGATTCAGAATATATTGTCAAGGATGCCACCGGGGCATAAGCGTTTATTGAACGCGCAGTCTTGTTATACCTTCATTTATTCCTCCACTGAAGAAAATAGTTACATCTTATACAGTCATGAATCTGCACTGTAAGAAATATTTTCTATATCCTAGCAGATGGTGGGTTAATTTTGCAGGTTATAAGTAAAGCAGAGTTTGCCTTAAGGCTCTTTCTGCTTTTCTTTCAAACTGCTTTGCATGGTCCACACCGATCTTGACTGTTAGGATTAGGCTATGATGGGGGTAATTGGTTATGGCACAATCTGCTTCACTTTCAGCCTGCTCTAAGCTATCATCTGCTACGATATAGAAACTATTTTTCTTATGATGCTTATTCATGACTGTTTAAAGAGGAACTTTTTACTTCAGGGGATGAATATTATAAATTAAATGGGTAAAAAGAAATGTCTACATGGAGTAAATGGTTAATATTTTTCCAGCAGGAGATAAAAAATTCTATGCCACCCTTGTTCTATTCTAGTCAGTGTTCAGTTCAGTTCTTTATTTGCTTTATATTAAGGCCTCTAGCCCATACATAAAAACATACAGTACATAATATATATACAAAGTCTAATATCAATGTGTTATATTTGTTGAAATTTTACATTCTGATGTTGTTGTATACTGTTGAATAAACAATCTACAAATTCCATATAAATTGGTTGTTTTATTTGAGATACCAATTATAAGAGTTAAGTTTCTAGTTTTGAAGACAGGTGACCACTTAAACCAGGTTGAAAGTAAAGCAGAATGTGTCTTAAGGCGTATTCTGCTTTACTTTCAGACTGCTTTAGGCTACCATTTGCTAGAATATAGAAAATAGTTCTTATGGTGCATATTCATAACTCTATAAAGTGGTTTAATTTTTCTTAAGTGGATGAATAAATTAAAGGCGTATGTATGGGGTATTGGGTTATGTCATTGTCTTTCCTAATTCAGTCCCTGTGTCCATCACTTTAAAAGATGCCAAACTTTCTGCTTTACTTTAATCCTGCTTTAAATGGTCACCTATTTTCAAAAATACAAACAGGCTATGGGAAAATGGGTTAAGAAATGAACTAATAATTTTAGGTGTTCATGCAAAATGAACAAACTGGCAAATGTACAAGCACATGAATGTAGTATGAAACTTTATAAAAAAAAAACTAAGGTCCCATGTACCAGTGCTTTACATGCACTGGGCATCTAAAAGAACCAGAGAACTCTGTTGATAATAAGAGTAGGGCATCGCAACCGAGTTTTCTCTATCCGCTCCTCTCTCTGGGGCGTCCAATTGGCCCATAGGTGGTAGAAACGGATATATGTTAACAAACAAATGAAATGAATGACTTAACCCATTTCCCCATAGCCTGATTCTAGTTTTGAAGACCTGTGAATACTTAAAACAGGTTAAAAGTAAAGCAGAAGGCGCATTCCACAATGCTTTCAGACTGTTTTAAGCTACCATTTGCTAGGATATATTTTCTCAACTGTTTGGGATATAAACAATCTATCTTATATCTATTCATCTTTTAGCTCTGGCGGGATTTGAACCTGGGACCCAGCATGCGGGGACAGAAAATTATGATATTATATATAAACGCTTTACCGATTGAACTAAGCGGGCTATTCAATTAAATATGATCGATTGAGATAGATAGATTAATTTTGGTAAAAAGTGTACATAACATGGCTGAACATAATTAAAGCAGACATAATTATAAGAGCCATGTATATAATGCACACTTAGACACTAAGGATAACACTAAAAAGGAAAATATTTCCCTTTTTCCATTGTGGTCCTTTATTCAATCTACATCAGTTTATAGCTATGGGGAATACAGTATTTGTTCCAGTTTATGCTTTCGCATGCCCAAAACAATTTTAATTTAGGCAAAAAAATGGGTTTAGTCCGTCTATTGACGGAGGAGGAAAAGCGATGGAAACTCTAAAAAAAATAAAACAGATTTGAAGACTTAAAAGAATTTTGAGGGTGTTTTTAGACTGATCATTCATTTTTTAATGCCAGCTACACGATAATGCTACACAAAGGCAAAGGCAAGCTATATTTGATGTCGCATATGGTAAACAATCAACATAAGCTCTGTAGAGCTTTTATTGCGACAAACAAGGTATCCATTAACATGCATACTTACCTGGGCATTACAGTCACCTTCCTAGCACTACCCTTACAATGCCGAGCGTCAGACAAGGGAGCTACTAGTACCGTCTTTATAATAGTCTTTAAATAATATGACCTGGCCCGAGGGATCGAAACCACAACCTCCCGCCTCGAAAGCGGACGCTCTACCAATGAGCTATCGAGGCACATTTGCTTTTATTTGTGCATGTTAATACACTATTTGGTTCCGATTTGCTTTAATGCTTACTTGAATGCAAATCAATAAAATTAACTGCATATGACAGAATAAACAGTTAAAATGTAATGCAACAATTATCTCCCTTGAACAATCCAACTCGCACAAGAACATGATTTACAGACAGATAGATCTATAATTGTTATATCTAAAATAATATATACCATTTACAGTGTATACTGTTAAATCGGAATCATTTATACATGTGTAAAGAGACAATGTACATATCCACAGTGATGCTGAATTTAGGGGTTTCTTGGTAAGGTCGAAGTGTATTTGGGACGAATAGTTCAAGTACTTCAAAATGGCTGCTTTGGAGAGAAACATGCAGCTCCTAAAACGACTTTGTCATTTTTCTCGGAAGTTAGACGTAGTCGGTCGAACAACAGAATGCAGATTAAAGAGCACAACTGGTAAGATAATTTTGGATTATTTCAACCAAATTCATAGTGATTAAACAAGTATAGTCGGTTATAAAAGCTACTTGTATATCATCTGTATTGGTAGTTTCGGACAGCCCGGTAGTTTCGGATACTTAAAAAATTACACAAAATGGAACATTTCAGCATGCCAGAATTCTGTCAAAACAATGTGCATGCACAGATAAACAGTTTAGGTGTCCTTAATTTACTATATTTAACTATTACCCCATAAATACACTTTTTACGCCTTTTATTCCTCCTCAGAAAAAAATGTTTGAGAACGATTTTAGACTCAACTGAAAAGCTTTATAACCTTGGACCCTGAGTCAGATTATTGAAGCACAGAATTATACACTGACGGAATCGAAACCTCGCGCTATAGTGTAAATCTCGTGCGGCGGATACGAGACTCGCGAGACTTGATAAGAGACTGTCTATCGGTAGTCAATATGATAAATGTGTGTTTTCGAAGCATTGTTCACGGGTTTATATTCCCGTGAATTGATAGGAATGTCCACCAAGTCGGTTAAATCCTATAAAATGTCAATAAAAACACTCGAGTCGGTAAATTTCACGCCAGAAATGGTGGACAACAACTTGAACAAGGCAAAAAGTGAAGATGTTGTCACGTGACACATAATCTCGCAAAATTCAACCGCCACGAGAGCTTAGATACTCGCCTATTCAACTTCGCTTAGTTGCTATTCCATTTTGTATAATTCCGTGATTGAAGTCTTCTATTTCTGGTTTCAGCTCGTAGGAGAATGGATCCTCTCAGCTTGTTCATGATGAAAGAGGTTCAAATGATTTTGAGGCAGATGAGTGGAAATGATTTGGAGAAGGTTTACAGAGCTGATAACAAGTCAGATATAACACAAGACCCAGTCTACCTCATGTTGACCAAGGAGGAAATGGAAAAGGTGCGCAGTCTTTCACTCATACCTTAACATCAAATTCAAATAAAATTGAACGGTGCTCCGACAAGTCAACGGAGGAATCTACAACTACAACAACAACAACAACATAGCTCCAGTTAACTTATTACCCCATAGCTTGTTTCTAGTTTGAAGTGACTTAAAACCATAACAAATGATCCAAATCTGTCATGTAAGTTTACTTATTTGGATATGCGACTAGATAATAATTTTTAGGAACCAAATCTTTCTATAGCCTTTGTAGCCTGTATATCATTATGAATGACTCTCTACTAGCCTGTGTACATTGTGTGCATTGTATATTGTGATCAGGAGATGGAGTGGGACAGAGGGAGGGCAGAACAACTTCTACAAATGCCACCTTTTATGGATGTTAGAGAGCCTCGAGACACTCTGTTGAGTGATGACCCTGATATTGCCCCGGCCATCAAGCATAATATGGTGTTTGTTGATATCTCCAGGAATAAGAAACGAGTGAAAGTAAGTATGTTGTTCTGCAGGGCTCCAGATAAGCTGGCATAAACTGAACGTTTTAAACTTTGAACTAAGGGCCTGCCTTTATGTTTCGAAATCTGTGTTTAGGTTTTGAAAAATGCCTATAACTCCTATGTTCATTGAGATATTCCTTTAATATTTAGCATGCATGTGTGTTTGGATAATACCTTTTCATGCATACATAATTTTCCAGCCCAGTGACCTTGACCTTGAACTAAGGGCCAGCGTTTAGGTTTCAAAATCTATGTTTAGGTTTCGAAAAATGCTTATAACTCCCATGTCCTGTGATATATTGCTGTCATATCTGGTATACATGTGTATATGGGCAAGATCTTACCATGCACACACATTGTTTATACCCCCGTTACTTTGACTTTAGGGCCTGCACATAAGTTTCAAAATCTGTTCTGAAATGCGTATAACTCCTATGTTTATTGAGATATTCCTTTCCTATTAGGCATGCATATGTATATGGGCAAGACCTTTCCGTGCATTTGAAAAGTTTAACCCCAATAACCTTGACCTTGAACTTAGGACCCACGTTTAGGTTTCTAAATATACTTATAACTCCTATATCCCTTGTTGTATTACTCTAATATTTGGTTTGCATATGTATATGGACAAGACCTTTCCATGCACACAAAAATGTTGACCTCTGTGACCGTGACCTCCGAGTCTGCTTTTAATTTTAACTCTTGTTGACTATTCGGTTTGAGCTTTACAATATATTTGCAAAATTACAAACAGTGCAAACTCTGATCAGAATGTTCCTAAGACTTGGGAGTCCTTTGATCTGGGTGTACACTGTTTGCATAGGACAAGTCAACTGATCACAGGTACACTGTTTGTAAAGGATGTGTATAGTCTTCACTACAGGGCTACCATAACTTGCTCATAAAAATACTAAGATTTCCAAATTTTCATGCGCGATGATAGGAATCATACCTTTTACCTTTAGCTGCCACACTAACATTATGCAAACAGTTTGGATCCAGATCAGACGCCGCATAATGTGGTGTCTGATCTGGATCTAAACTGTTTGACACCCACATCACTGTTTCCTAAGTACAAAAAAGAATGAAACTCTAAATTTTAAAAGTAAGAGCAGAAATCCGAAGATTTCAAGAAAATCCATAGGCCGGGAGAAATTAGGAAAAATCGGAAGATTTCGGAAAAATCCAGAGAAATGGCAGCCCTTTCTCTAGGGTTCAGTGGGTTAAGAGACCACCCAGTACAGTATCTCTAAACCCTTTGCCCGTTTCTAGTTTTGAAGATAGTTGACCCCTTAAAGCAGGTTGAAAGTAAAGCAGAAGGCGCCTTAAGGCGCATTCTGCTTGACTTTCAGCCTGCTTTAAGCTATTATCTGCTAAGATATAGAAAATATTCCTTATGATACATATCCATAACTGTATATAAGGGAAATATTTTCTTCCGTGGAGGAATAAAAAAAAGGTTTAAAAAGTCATATTTGTGGGGTAGTTGGTTAAATTCTTTGCTCCATAGATATAGATTTTAATGCATTTGATTTATTCCTCCACTGAAGAAAATAGTTCCAATTTATACAGTCATAAATTTTTATCAATATAATTTATAGCCTTTGAGCTCAGTTCGAGTGGGATCATGTCCGACAAAGGTCACGTCATTTAGAGGTCATTTAAATGTCAAATAGGCTGAGTTTACATTGGCCATAACTGTGTGTGATAGAGACTTCACATTTGGCATGTGTACTCCACTTAAGAAGTTCTTGATCTCAGGACAAATTGAGTCATGTCAGACAAAGGTCAAGGTGATTTAGAAGTCATGATCACACAAGGGGGTATAGTGTATACAAACACATGAAACTATATCTGGTTTATTTGATTAAACGCCTGTTTTTACAAAGTAGCATATGTATGTATTCAATGGTGTTTTACAATACATGAAATACAGTAAACATTAGTATAGATTGTGTACAAAAAGGAAAGGCAGTAGACACACATGACCAAGGCAATATGGTATTTCCGATCTTTTATTATTTCCGACGTTTCGATCCCTCACCGGGTCTTTTTCAAGGATAAAATATCAAATAATCATCTTACTGAAGTACAAGAAAAACGGTACTTTTGTCACGTGATCACTTTCTTAATATAGAAAGCGCCGTCCATTGTGACGTTGAATCAGTAAGGTGACATACAATGGAATTAGTATAGATTCATTTTAAAAAAATTATGATAAAAAAATAAATGGTATTAAGACTAGTTTAAAATCTCGTTAATCATATAATTAAAACATAGTTATATGCATTAATTTACATCTTATTAGCTTATACAGTAAAACCAAGTGCATTTAATGCAGGACCAAAGTAATGCAGACAGCTATTATAGCAGGGCTCCAAATAAGAGAGAGTAAACTGAACAAATCCAACATTTTCTCACAACTTCAGCATCAAATCCTATGGTGTGACTACTCATTAGACTCGTTTCAAAGAGACAATTCTAATGAGTAGTGACATCATAGGGTTTAATGCAGAAATAAAGATTTCAGTTTTTGAAATACTCTCCTAATCTTGAGCTCTGGATAGGAGCGATCTGCATTACTTTGGCACTGCATTAACCCATTACCCCATAGCCTGTTTCTAGTTTTGAAGATAGATGGCCACTTAAAGCAGGTTGAAAGTAAAGCAGAATGTGCCTTAGGGCGCATTCTGCTTTACTTTCAGCCTGTTTTAATCTAGCATCTGCTAGATATAGCAAATATATCTTCAGATATAAATTTGTGACTGTATAAATTAGAACTATATTCTCCGATGGAGGAATAAATTAAAGGTGTTAAAAGGCGTATTTATGGGGTAATGGGTTAAACTAACTCCTATATTTAGCTGTAATTTTATCTTCTTTTGCACTGCACATGTATACGTTTTTCTGTACTGGATAAAACGTTTAATGTTTTTCTTTACAGGGCTATAATCACAGGCCTATTGTTGTACGGCACACCAATGGTCAGCTAAGAAATGCTGACTGGGATACGTTTGACCGTATGAGTACCATCTTTGATCCCCAACCTCACCGGGGTCTATACATGCCCAAAATGTTTGAAGAGGAACATTTAGAGGTAAGTTTGAAATGGGGTAAATGTTTTGATAATATGCCTCCCAAAATTATTAGCCAGATCGGCGTTTTTTTCCCCTTCTTTGGTAGGTACACGGGGACGGACCTGTTCCCAGTTTGACCTGGACCCTTCCTAATTCAAAGGCTCTTACCTTCCCAATCCAAATAATTCAAATACAGGACCCATTTCTAATCCAAAGAAACACCTTTCCTAGTTAACAAAGCACAAGTTTTCTCTTAATCCATGGCAAAACACCCATATTCAAGCGATCTCATAAGTTTGTCATTAGTTTTTGCGGATTTTTGGTTATGGCAAACTGCAAAAGAAATGGCCTTCTTCTAAAGAATTGGGTATCACTCCATGGATTTTAAATAAATTTGGGTTTTTGGAAAATTCATTGGGTATTGCATTGACCACAACCCCATGGTTTCTAATTCGATTGGGTATCCACAGTCTAGAACCCATGATTTGTAATATAATTGGGTATCAGTAGGAAAATAAACTTGGATTTCCTATCATTTTACTTTCAACAGTGCATTCAGGGTATTGTTGTTAACTTTCAGTGTTTACCTTACATAGTTCTATAATTATGCAACTTTTGTTTACACAGGTTGGACTAAAGTAAAAGTTCAGCTGATAACCCGATGAAATTAATTTATTATTAAAAAGCAATTGAGTATTTGTTTGGTTTTTACCCAATCACTTTCAAGTAATTGGGTTTCCTTTTGCTTTTGTTGGGTACTGTCACCCATTAGTTTTGAAATAATTGGGTATTTCACCAATTTCAATTGGGTAAATACTCGGATACTCTGCTTATCTACAACTCTGCTGACCATATTGGAAGCTCTGGTCTTAACCGTTTAAAGTGTTCCTTTTAATTCAATTATTGAAAAAAATATTCTATGGTAGCTTAAGGTACTTTGCATATATGCGCGTAGTTTCCATACGATTGTTATGAAAATTGTCATGAAGAATGATAATAGCCTAAGAAACAATGTGTGTAAATATAGGCAAAATTTATCGTGTGGTTTGTCTTTAAGGTCTTTTTTCTGACAAAAACCTAGAATTTTGATGATTTTATTTTTCTTAAAAATGAATAAAGCTAATGACTATAATTCTCGCCCAATAAGGAGTCCACAACATTCATTACAAGAAAAGCTAAAAACATTTTGAATAAAGGTGTTCAGAAAGATGTTAGCTATTTAAATTTTGCAAAATGCTAAAAAATTGAATTACAAAAAACTGACTCATTCAATGTATATTTGTTTTCATTTTATTCAAATATATGGTTGATTAATTAGTCAGTCTGAAAAAATTAGAAAAAATTACAGTCAGGATTTGTTGTAATAACATATTTTCTTATTAAAATGTGGGATATTTGTTGTTTAGATACAGTTACCTACCTTAGAATTAAAACTTTGTCATTAAAATGCATTATTATTTATTCATGGACTTGCATACAAGGTTTATTATATTGTTTGAACATAATCATAATGGGCAATATCGATCTTGAAAAGGTTAGCGTATTTAGCTGATAAGCTTCAAGGTGTGGCTTTATAGTTCGATCAAATCGTTTACATGTTTACCGATTTAATTGACTTGTAAGTCATTAAACTAAAACGTACAGGTAAGTGGACATATACTTGGACCGTAAACAAATATAGTACTAATCAACGAAGACTAAACATAACATGTCTCTTGATTACTGCGTTATGGATTGACAAGTCAATAAATCGGACACTAAAAAAAATATTTGGATCGGATGGGTCTCGAACCTATGACCTTTGGATTGCTAGTCAACCACTATAGTCAACCACTATACTAACTGCGCTATGAAGGATTATACTAATTTATATCAACATTTCCTTTATATAAATTTTCTAGTATAAACACGTACGAAAAAAGTCTGTGTCGTCCAGACGCATATCCGCTCGCCCGCAAGACCGACTTCCGGTAGCGAAAGGCCTTAAAGCAGGCTGAAAGTAAAGCAGAATGCACCCTAAGGCGCATTCTTCTTTACTTTCAACCTGCTTTGAACGATCACTTATCTTCAAAACATAGCTCCCTCTCTACAACAACACCCAATGGGAGACAAAGATCATGTGTGTTGTTCGGAGGGGGTAGTTATTGGGTGGGAAAATTAAGTAACTAATACCTTAAAAGTGCTGACCATGACTTGGCTTACATTTGCAAACAGTTTGAGACCAGATCAGACGCATAGTAACTGAGCGTCTGATCTGGGTTCAAACTGTTTGTCACTCTTCTTTATGTTTCTTCTGTTACAATGTCCAATACATAACTTTGAGAAAAAGCAAACAACAATAATATTAATTAAGCAGATGACTTTGCAGAAGTGAAAGTGTTAGACATAGTTGTCTTGTTTGGGGAACAGCGACAAGCATTGTAACGTGATTGTTGTAAGGACGGAATCGTTGTTAGGAGGGATACAAGAAATACCCTATGGAGTAAAGGTTTAACTCTTTCCTCCCTGAAACTTTAAATGGACAATTCCAGTTTCCATTTTAGTCTAGTCCATTTCTGACTTTTAAGGGTTGTTTTTGTCAATGTTTGGCATTGTGACAAACAGTGAAGACCCTGATCAGAGGGCTCCTTTCGGAGCCCTCTGATCAGGGTCTTCACTGTTTGCATAGGACAAGTGTACTGTTCACATGTACAGTTTGAAAAGCACGCCTATATGCGGGACTAGGGTTCAAAGCGTTAAGCCATTGATGTATGTCTTCTTATTTTACAGAAAATTTTAGGAAAAGTCAACTACAGATACATATTAGAGTCAGCGTGTGTCCAATTTGAACCTGATAACCCTGACTTTATACGGGTAAGGATGAAAATGTGTTATACTTAACTCTTAGCACGCTAGCCGGGAAACCATGATAACCTTTGCAAAACAGTTAAAGCCCTGATAAGAAGCAGTGTTACAGTGGAGAATACGTTATTCTTTCCCAACAAACGTGTTTACGCTAAATCTATTATTTCCAATGCAAACTGTTTGGAGCCAGATCAGATGCCGGGTAACCCGGCGTCTGATCAGGCTCCAAACTGTTTGCGGTCCAGGTTAAAATCAGCATTCAGAATTGTCTAACAGTTGCAGGCATGGGGTAATTCAAAAATGTAATTGTAATGCACTGTAATGCATTACTTTTTCCACTGTAATTGAATGTCATGTGTAATGCAGGGATTTTTGCATTACATGTATTTGTAATTTAATGCATAACAGTGCTCAAAAAGCAAGTAATTATAAGTATTACATGACATTACATTTGTAACAAAGATTTCAGAAAACAGTACTAGATTATTTGTATTAATTGGTTGTAGACTGCATGTACCAGTATTGCCAAAGATACCTATGTTTGATATGCAGTTACATGCAGTGCCAACATCATCTGTGTCAAAGTTCCAACCATATTGAAAATAGAGAAAATCATATGTTGCTCCACAGTTTTAGCTTGTCTGTCTTTCGAGGAAAAAAATCCAAGCTATTCTCATCAGAAGAAAGCTCCTCTAGGAGCTTTCTGCTTTACATTCATCAAGAAAGTGCTTTAAACTGGCACCTGTAATCAATGTCATTATTGAATTTCATTTGTTGCTCTTAGTCTTATGTGCAGGGGTAGGTAATGGGGCTTTTGAGAAGGAAAGGTTTAAGGGCTCTGATATCTTACAAACTATGCTTCCGTACCCAGAGGTCACTATAAGGGGACTTTGACTTTTTAAACAGTATACATGTATTCTTATGTTTCCTATTTCTATAAATGTAGCTCACAATGAACTTGTAGATAAAAGCCTATCAGTTAGATATTATATGCTTAATAGTTATTTTTTCAGTCATACTCTTGGAGTGGTATCATAGCTTGAAATCAAAATGTAATGTGTAATGTAATGCATTACTTTGCCAATGTAATTGTAATTTAATTCATTACAATTGTAAAAGTTTTGTAATTTAATGCACTGTTTTGGCAATGTAATTGTAATATGATGCATAACATTCTCAAGTAATTGACTCCATGCCTGAACAGTTGTTTTTTTCTTCATTTTTAGCTCACCTGAGCTAGCTCAGGGTGAGCTTTTGCAATATTCGAATGTCCGTCGTCAACAATTTTAGTGTTTACACTCTAGAGGCCACAATATTTATCCAATCTTTCTCAAACTTGTTCAGAGTGTATATTACCATAAGAGTTCGGATGAGTTTGATTATGGTTGAAATCGGACTAATAGGTAAGAGTTATCGACCTTTGAATTGCTGAAAATGCCATATTTAACAGTGTTTACACTCTAGAGGCCACATTATTTATCCAATCTTTCTCAAACTTGCCCAGATTGTATATTAATATAAGAGTTAGGACGAGTTTAATTATGGTTGAAATCGGACCAATAGATCAAGAGTTATCTACCTTTGAATTGCTGAAAATGTCATATTTAACAGTGTTTACACACTAGAGGCCACAATTTTTCTCCAATCTTTCTCAAACTTGCTCAGATTGTATTTGACTATAAGAAATCAGATGAGTTTGATTTTGGTTGAAATCAGACTAATAGGCCGAGAGTTATCTACCTTTGAATTGCTGAAAAATGCCATATTTAAGGGTGTTTACACTCTTAGAGGCCACAATTTTTATCCAATCTATATCAAACTTGCTCAGATTGTAAATGACCTTAAGAGTTCAGATGAGTTTGATTATGGTTGAAATCAGATCAATTGGTTGAGAGTTATCTACCTTTGAATTGCTGAAAATGCCATATTTAACAGTGTTTACGCTCTAGAGGCCACAATTTTTCTCCAATCTTTCTCAAACTTGCTCAGATTGTATATGACTATAAGAGTTCGAATGAGTTTGATTATGGTTGAAATCAGACCAATAGGTTGAGAGTTATCTACTTTTGAACAGTGTTTACACTCTAGAGGCCACAATTTTTATCCAGTCTTTTTCAAACTTGCTCAGATTGTACATAACCATAAGAGTTCGAATAAGTGTGATTATGGTTGAAATCGGACCAATAGGTCAAGAGTTGTCTGCCCTTGAATTGGTGAAAATGCCATATCTAACAGCGTTTACACTCTTGCAACTACAGTTTTCAATGGATTTTGATTATACTTGCACACAAAGTATATACCTATTATGGCTATAAGTTTTCAAAGTAGTACAATTATTGTTGAAATCTAATCTTTGTGGCAATAGTTATCTAACCTTGATATACTTTGAAATGCTAGAAAAGGCTTCATTCAGTATTGTTTAGGCTCTAGTTATCTGCCCTTGATGTACTCTACTATACTAGAATTATGAGGTTGTATCCCAAAATTGTTTACATGCTATACTACAAATTTGAATTGATTTAGATTAAAACCGGTGAAACAGAAAGGTAAAGCTATCAAGCTTTAGTACAACAGTTGAGCGATATCAGGGCCCTCAGGCCCTCTTGTTTTGCAATGCGTTTGCGTTTAAACAGGAAAGAATAACGTTTTCTCCACTGTAGGTACATGTATTGTACTGACACATTTGCCTCATGTAACCAGGTGCTAGTGGTGGTATTAATCACATTTAGTGATAATTCTAGCTTTGCTTCGCTCCAATTCATTAACAGAATAACTCTTTATCCCATAGCCTGTTTCTAATCTTAAAGACAGGTGATCACTTAAAGCAGGTTGAAAGTAAAGCAGAATGTGCCTTAAGGCACATTCTGCTTTACTTTCAGCCTGCTTAAAGCTACCATTTGCTAAGATAAAGAAATTATTTGTGATGGTTCATGTTTTTGACTGTATAAATGAGAACTACTTCTTTCGAGCAGGAATAAACTAAAATGGGCTAATATGTGCTTCTACATTTCAAGTTTTGGAGACAGACGGCCACTTAAAGTAGGTCAAAAGTAAAGCAGATTGTGCCTACTTTAAGCTACCATCTGCTTAAAAAAACAAAATGGTTCGCATGATACTTTCTTGATTGTAAATTGTAACTATATTCTGCAGTGGTGGCATTAATTAAAGGCTTAAAAAAGCGTATCTATGAAGTAATGTGTTAACTTCCTCTTATCGGGAGCCCTGCTTTAATAACAGGGCTCTAGATAAGGGGAGTATTTCAAACACTAAAATCTTCATTTCTGCATTAAACCCTATGGTGCCTCTTTGAGAGGATTCTAATGAGTAGTAACACCATAGAATTTGGTGCTAAAATGAGTGAGAAAATTTTGGATTTGTTTAGGTTACTCCCCATAATGTTAAGTACTGCTTTACGATATGTGTTTTTATTTTCTTCAGATTACAAGACGAGTGTACGAACATGTAATGAAGCACAAGTGTTTTGACGAGTTACGGAGTTCGAGGTTCTTTGGTCATATGATATTTTACTTCTGTTGGATAGACAAGATTGAAGGACTGCTGCTTGATATGATTAAAAACCACTTGTAAGTCAACATATACATCGGTGAACAGAGCTCCAAATAAGGGAAGTGCTTCTAAAAATAAAATCTTTATTTCTGCATTAAACCCTATGGTGTCACTACTCATTAGAATTGTCTCAAAGAGACAATTCTAATGAGCAGTAACAACATAGGATTTGGAGCTAAAATGAGTGACAAAATATTTGTTTTGTTCAATTTAAGGACTGCTGTTAGGTATGATAAACAAATGCTAGTAAGTCAACATATACATCGGTGAACAGAGCTCCAGATAGGGGGAGTGTTTCTAAAAATAAATCTTTATTTCTGAATTAAACCTTATGGTGTCACTACTCATTATACCCCCACCACTAGTGGTGGGGGCTATATAGGAAACGCCTCGTCCGTCCGTCAGTCCGTCTGTCCGTCGCGTTTTTCCGGGACATTTGCCTTTTTCTTGAAAACTGTTTATGATACCATCTTCAAACTTGGTATACATTATCAATGTTATTTTGGGACACTTATTAACAGGTTTCATAACTCTTGCACACAATTTGACAGAATTATGCCCCTTTATAACTTGAAATTTTGTTCCTTAATATGCATTTATTCTTTGGACATGTCATTTTCTTGAAAACTATTTATGCCATTGTCTTCAAACTTGGTACACATTATAAGTATGATGTTTGCAGACTCTACTTGAAGTTACATAACTCTTGCCAACAAATGATTATGCCCCTTTTTAACTTGAAATTTTGTTCTATTTATTTGGAACATGCCATTTTCTTGAAAACTGTTCAAGATATTGTCTTCAAACATGGTACACATTAGAAGTGTTGTATTGTGAGACTTTTCTTCAAGTGTGACAACTCTTGCATTAAATTTGACAGAATTATGCCCCTTTTCAACTTGAAATTTAGTTCCTTATTTTGCATGTATTATTCTTTCTACATGTCATTGTGCTGTTTGTGACAGGTCAGTTTGGAGTGGGGGTATCCATCACCTTTAGTGATAGCTCTAGTTAGATTTGTCTCTTCGAGACGATTCTAATGAGAAGTGGCACCATAGAATTGGTGCTGAAATGAGTGAAAAAAACATTTGTGTTCAATTTAAGGACTGCTGTTAGACGGACTAAATATAAAATCTTTATTTCTGCATTAAAACCCTATGGTGTCACTACTCATTAGAATTGTCTCGAAGAGACAATTCTAATGAGCAGTGACACCATAGGATTTGGTGCTGAAATGAGTGAAAAAATATTTGTTTTGTTTAATTTACCCCCTTCTTAACTGCAACCCTGGTGGTGAAGCATTATTCTTTCCCAATACAGTAAAACCTGCTTTAACTCTTTCAACACTTAGTAACTCTTGTGGGTTATAATGTTCCCTTGTGGATCTTTTCAATTACCAAAATATGAACCATTCTTCTTGGAATTTTGGGTAGTTAAATAAATATACTGGTCTGAATTTGAAAACAGTGCAGACCCTGGTCATAGGGCTCCTATAGGAGCCCCCTGATCTGGGTCTACACTGTTTTCAAATGTATTGAGTATATTTTACCCTTTGCATGCTGGGTATTTTTTTTCGTTTGCAATATTTGTCGTCTGCTATTGTTCTAAAAATAGAATTTTCTAAATTTCTTTTAAAATCATGGTCAGAGTGTCAAACAGTTTGGCTCCTGATGAGATGCCACGTCATGCGGTGTCTCATCTGGATCCAAACTGTTTGCAAAGGCAATCACTGTGGCAGATATATCAGCCGCTAGCATGCAAAGAGTTAAACAGGTCCATGGTGTTGAAAGAATTAAGTGGTCACTTGAAACGTGATTAATTGGTTGGCTTATGAAAAGGCTACAGCTTAAAGCAGGACAAAAGTACTGCACAAATCTCCTCAATGAGCTTTCTGCATTACTTTTGTCCCACATTAAGCAATAACTTGTCTTTGGAGATCCCTATGCCTTATCATTAGGTTTTACTGTATATGCATTTACATGTACTGTACGTTAATACTATTATATCCATTGAAAACAATTTGGAGCCAGATGAGATGCCAGGCTACCCAAACTGTTTGCCACTCAGAATAAAATAATTTGTCGGAATATTTTTTTAAAACACTGTATATTTATGTAAACTATCTTATTGCATTGCGTTTGGTTTGTATCTGTGTCATTCTCTCTGTTCTAACTCTCTGTCTATCTGTCTGTCTTTCTCTCTGTGTGTGTATCTATTAGGTAACATAATGTTTAAGTATGAGTTTGTTTCTTGTTTTTCCAGTATACAAGATGCTGCCAATGTTGTTAACCTTCGCCAGGTGGTGACCTTCATGCCTGTGTTTACTGATGATCCACTGACCATTGTTAAGGTATCTTAACCCGTTACTCCATAAATACCATATTTTATGCTTTTAATTTACAGTTCAACCTCTAATATGACCACTTGAAAGAAGGCTAATTGACAGATAAAAGACAGGTGACAGCTTAAAGCAAGGTGAATGTATTATCTTAAAGTAGGGTGAGAGTAAAGCAGAATGTGCCGTAAGGCACATTCTGCTTTACTTTCAACCTGCTGTAAGTGATCACCTGTCTTCAAAATCAGAAAAAGGCTATAGGGAAATGGGTTAATCATTCATGCTTGTAATCGTCAGATAGATTTTAACCCTTATCTCACTGAACATTCATACACAAACTATGCCAACTTTAAACATTGATTATCAGAATGATCTCATTGCTAAATACAATCCCTCATTATATTAACCCAGCACTCCATAGATACACATTTTTACGCCTTTGTTTAAATCCTACACTGAAGTAAAAAGGTTCCAATTTATACAGTTATGAATATGAGCATTCTGGTTTACTTTCAACCTGCTTTAAGTGGTAGCATTCTCTCAAAATTAGAAACAGGCTATGGGATAGAGGATATGACTTGAGATGTTTTTACCTGTTATACCCTATATACTGTGTAATACCCTATATACATCTGTACAAACCTAACTCTTTGTATGATGACCACTAAAATGAATGCTTACTGATTGTATAAAAGACAGGTGATAGCTTAAAGCAAGGTGACAGTAAAACAGAAAGCTCAATGAGCTTTCTGTTTTACTTTCAACTTTCTTTAAGCAGTCACATGTCTTAAACACATAATAGCTTACACAAGTTAGTGATCCTTACAGAGAGGTTTTATAACTATGTGTTTTTCTATTCAGAGATTTATAGAGAAGGAGGCAGTTTACTCACACAGAGAGAAGCTATCCGGGGCCTTGACGAGGTATGAGGAGTCTGTGCATGAAGCAAAGGGCAGAGACGCTGTATGAACAGTGACAGAGACATGTATGAATAGTGACAGTAACTCAAACTGTGTGTGCTTGGTTGAGAGGTGAAACTGTATAAAATTGATTGCGTTGACACATTTCACGGGAAAGAAAGTTATTGAAGAAATTTGTAAATGTTTTTGATCCAGATGAGATGGTGAGACTCGTCATCTCATCTGGATTCAAACTGTTTGATAATCAGAATTTTTCTCTCCCCATAGCAAATGTGAAAGAAAAGGTCCTTTCAGATCTATAAAAGGCTATAAAGTAAACTGAAGGAAAAATTCTCTATTACGACCACTAGAAGTATTAATTGATGACTTTAAGACATGTAACAGCTTAAAGCATGAATAAAGTAAAGCAGAGAGCTCCTGAAGGAGCACTCTGCTTTACTTCATCTTGCTTTAAGCAGTCATCTGCTTTAAAAAAAACAAGTATTTATCCTCAAATAGTGGTGGTAATAGAGAGGCTTTACTGTATACATGTATATCTAAAAGAAAACTTGTTCAGAAAGATGAAGTGTAAGAGACTGGCACTGCTATTTATGTCAAACCTGTGTCAACCTTTTCCCCATAGAAGCGGCTTTTAGCGGATTCAATTAATTCCTCCACTTAAAAAGTAGTTCCAATTTATACAGTCATTATTCATTAACTTCTACCATTAGAAATACTTTCTACATCCTAGCAGCTGGTAGCTTAAAGCTGGTTGAAAGTAAAGCAGAATGCACCTTAAGGTGCATTCTTCTTTTCTTTCAACCTGCTTTAAGTGATCACTTGTCTTCAAAACTAAAAAATAGGCTATGGGGTAATGGGTTAAAAAACCTTTTAACCCATTACTCTTTAATTAGGCATTTTAGGCCTCTAATTATTGCCAGGCTATGGCAACTCTTCCTTAGCTAAGGAGTCACTAACACAGGGCTCCAGATAAGAGGGAGTTAACTGAACAAATGCAACATTTTCTCACTCATTTCAGCACCAAATCCTATGGGGTTACTACTCATTAGAATCGTCTCGAAGAGAAGATTCTAATTAGTAGTGACACCATAGTGTTAAATGCAAAAATAAAGATTTTAATTTTGAAATACTCCCCTTATCTGGAGCTCTGCCTAACATAAAGCACAGAAGGCATTTGCAGAATTTTCCAGATGATAGCTTAACCCTTAGCCTGCCACGCACAACTATAGCTCCATATGCAAACAGCTTGGATCTGGATGAGACGCCGAGTAACTCGGCGTCTCATCCGGATCCAAGCTGTTTGACACTCGGAAAACATTTTCAGCAATTTTGAGCAACTTTGAAGCACTTTGAAACTTGAAGCAGACGAGAAATATAGCAGACGACAATTTATTTGGCGGGCTAAGGGTTAAAGGCGTATTTATGGGGTAATGGGTTAAGAAGTCATTGTTGCAACATTGCTTTTATGATGATCATTGATCAATGTATATAAAAAAAACCAGTTTCTTGAAAGAATCTTGTTTATTGTTTGCATTTTCACGGAAAATAAAAAAAAAAAATAAAAAAAAAAAAATACCTTGAATATGGAATTTGTTATTTTCAGTTTTGTCCCAACAGAATTATTTTTGTACTTGTATTATCCTCAGTATATTCATTGTCAAATGATTGATAACTGATGCCAGCAGTGTGGACTAGATTGAATGCAAAGCTAATCAGCATTTCAATTTCTGCCCATGGCAATAAAGCAGTATTTGCAAGCAGTCTGGATCCAGCTCAGATACCAAAATACTGAGGAGGAAACAAGTTGTAAATGCTTTCAAGTCCTCCGGATGGGAGACTTTAACCCTTTACCCCATAGCCTGCTTCTAGCTTTGAAGATATATGGCCACTTAAAGCAGGTTGAAAGTAAAGCAGAATGTGCCTTAAAGGCACATTCTGCTTTACTTTCAGCCTGCTTTAAGTTACCATCTACTAGATTACAGAATATATTTCTTATGATACATGTTCATGACTTTATAAATTTGAACTATTTTCTTCAGTGTAGGAATAAATAAGAGACGTCAAAAGGCGTATTAATAGGGTAATGGGTTAAACTGAACTTTCATGCATCAGTGCTATACATTGGGTAAGTGAAAGAATCATACGGCTCATTGGGGAAAAAGTAGGGCATCATGCACGTTCCTCTATATCCTCATCCCTCTCTCTGGGACGTCCAATTAGCCCGAAGTTGGCGCAAGTGGGCGTAAATTCAAACAAAAAGCAGATTTTGTCACCCATCTATTAGATATCAACTTAATTTGATAACCTTTGCTGTGGAACTTTTAAAAGGAGTGGATACAATGACCAGAGCTCCAGATAATGTGAGTATTTCAAAGATAAAAATCTTTATTTCTGCATTAACCCTTTACCCCATAGCCTATTTCTAGATTTGAAGACAGGGGACCACTTAAAGCAGGTTGAAAGTAAAGGAGAATGTGCCTTAAGGCACATTCTGCTTTACTTTAACCTACTAGGATTTGGTGCTGCAATGAGTTAAAATCTGTTGCATTTGTTCAGTTTACTCCTTCTTATCTGGTGCCCTGTTAAATGAAAACAGAAAACTTATCCATTTATACATGGGTGATCCCATACTTAAAAATATTTCATATGATAAAGCAAACAGTGAAGACCCTGATGAGACACCACATAACGTGCTGTTTCATCAGGGTCTGCATTGTTTACCAATGTCCTCTTTAGTAGACACCAGGCTTAAATGGGTTAAATTTGTCTACACGGAGAGTCGCAGACTGTCTTTGTTTTGACAGATACTTTTATTTATCCCTGTGATTCTTAGCAATTCCTTTAACCAATTCCTCATACAAAGCCAGTCTCCAATGTCTCCATAAGGAAAACTAGCAAACCTTGTCTGAGTGACTTTGACCCTTGATCGAAGCTGAAAAATGTGGACTGAAACTGGACCAATCAACCCCTGAAATATAACGCAAGTGATATACATATATATCCTAAGTACTTCCTCAGTACATTGTAGATGTAAACAGGATATCATGGAGATACAGTAAAACCCCCATATTACGACCACCCCTATAGTATGACCTCCTCTCTTTTACAACCACCTCTCTATTACGGCCACATTTAGGAGCCCTTCTTATGAAATGTGGCACGAAAAAATTATTGTCGTAAGTCAGATTCTAAAATAATCAATTATTATTTACGTTTCCATCTAATCCCGTCTTGTGACATCTCTCGTTGGAATCGTTTCGAAAGACGATTCCAAAAAGATGTCACAAGACAATTCAGAAATTAGATGGATTTGAAAGTTTTGACTTACAACCGTTTTGTCGTACGACGTTTAACGAAACGAGACGGGTGCCAGAACGTCAAATAGATCATACTATGGTAGTGAAAAGGGGAAGTGTAGTGTGTCTATATTGTGGGTCATCTAAATCCTTCAAATGTAAGGCCTGATTAATCATTATCATGCAGGATTGTCGTCTGCTTCACATATACCGTCTGCGACCAAAAAACAACAACAAAAAAGCCCCAAACAATTTGGATCCAGATATCTGGATCCATTCTGTTTGCAAAAGTTTTCCAAGTCACGCTAATAACGGTTTGAATGACATATTGAAACAGTTTGGATGCTGATCATGTTCCCACCTCTGCTCCTTATAGAGGGTTTGCCCCCAATCAATTATCGTAACCAAGCAACTATTTTTTTATTTGTACTAAATAAACGCCAGAAAACGCTTTTCAGACGTTGTTTTTACGCAAACAACCAACAGAAAAAAACCGTTGCCAAACTTTGAGACAAACAATCAGTCTCCTGGTAGTGTGTGAACAGTCATATCTACTTCAACCCCTTCACTGTAATGACGTCACCAGCTTTAAACAATTGTCGTCTGCTTTTATTTTTCAAATTTAAATGTTGGGTATTTCGACTTAAGAGATATATAATGGAGTGTCAAACAGTTTGGATCTTGATCAGACTCTGTGTTACATGCAAGTAACAGTTGTGCCTACGAAAAGGCAGTGAAGGGGTTAGAGAGACTGGAAACCAAATTTGGCATAAATCCTTTTTTTGTTACTTGATGCTTGGTGCCTATAATAAAATGTTACTATTAGTGTGGGAAAAATATTTATGTTAAGGGTGTATCAAACTCATGAATTTGGGAATTTTTCAAAGTATATGAAAACACTCTATGATGATTTTGTATTGAAGAGCTATTTAAGATGAATGAAAAAATAGAAAAAGTGTACAATTTGGTGAACAACAGTTGGCTATACGGCCATGTAAAATTTACCCCACCCACTTGCTCTTATTTTGTCCTTTTCAAACAGCCTGCTTCAATAAAATCCATTTCAAATGAAAAAACAACAGGATTATTTGATTTTGAGTTATTTAATTCCTGTCTATGGTAGTATTTCTTCATACAAAAGCTAATTTAAGAGAAAACAGGCACCAACTGTGAAATTTATAAAGCTCTAAATATCCTCCATATGGTACTTTTCTTGTAAATTTTGTAAAGGGAGATAACTCCTTTTACTTTAATAACTCAAAATTTTCAACACTGACCTTTCAATTTCTTTTCATATTTTGAACTGCCTTAGCAAGGGCTTTCACCTGGTAGAATATAAGTTAAAGAAAAAGTTTAATACTAGAGCTATTTCATTTCCAAACTTTTCTACTTTTTTCATTAAATAAAACATCTAATAAAATCATGCCCTATTGAAAACATATTTTTGATATTCAAGGATCCTTATTGTTCAAACCTGGTGCCTGCTTTGTCTAAATTTGGTTTCTATATGTGAAAATACCACCATAGACATGAAATTAATAATGAAAACCCAAATTATCATGTTTGTTTTGTTTTGAAATAGATTTTACTGAAGCTTGTACTCTGAATGGGTAAAATTTGATAAAAAGTCCTAATTTGACATACCTTTTTCAAATCGCTGTATCTCAAAAAAAGGACACCACCATATATATATTTTTTTTCATTTTTTCATTCATCATAAACAGCTCTTTCAAAAAAACAATGAAAGAAAAAAAGTTTAATACTTTCGCTTATGGGTTTCATGCACCCTTAAATAATAGTTTTCGGTCGGGATTCGAATCCGTGCGGAGAAGGCAAAACATGGGTAGCCCTAAAATATACAATTTGACTTGTATGTAGAGAAGATTAAAACAAAGTTATACTCGCATGGGGTTAGTCCATCAATGGACTGAGGAAAAGTCTTTAAGTACGTATTTCCCCACAACTCATCTTCAGTATCAAAATCAATTATAAAACAATAAAAAAAGAATTATATGAGATTAATCAATATGTTTATAACAACAAACTGTGTCTCAACAAATTATATTTTATGTTTCGAGAAATCAAACAGAACTTAAAATAACATATTGTCAAATTTGCCTTTGTGTAAAATGTACTAACTTGATTTGCAAGCAATATAGACCCTGATCAGATGGCTCCCTCTGTTTGAGTCCTTTTCATATAATATAGCGGTGATGGAAACTGGATTACCATGGTAAAGTGGGGTTCACTGCAATTATATAACCTAGCCCTATAACCCCTATAAACGAGTATTGGCGTAATTAACAGTGTACACTAAAGCCATGTCCTACGAAAACAGTGCAGACCAAGATCAGAGGGCTCATAAAGGGTATGCACTGTTTGTAATTTTGAAAAATATGCACATGGTTAAAACAACCCTAAATAGTAAAAAGTAGAGTTGAATTAAAGAGAAATTGAAAGTGTCCATTTGAAGTTTCAGGGGTGGATCTAACACGTACCTCGTAACTGATTCGATCACCCTTGAAACTTTCAATAGACAATTAACAGTTTCCAATTAACCCCTTCACTGCCGTGACATCACCAAATTTAAAGAATTGTCGTCTGCTTTTTAGCTCACCTGAGCCAGCTCAGGGTGAGCTTTTGCAATCCTTAATTGTCCGGCGTCCGTCGTGCGTCGTCCGTCGTCCGGCGTCAGGGTTAAAACAACCCTAAATAGTAAAAAGTAGAGTTGAATTAAAGAGAAATTGAAAGTGTCCATTTGAAGTTTCAGGGGTGGATCTAACACGTACCTCGTAACTGATTCGATCACCCTTGAAACTTTCAATAGACAATTAACAGTTTCCAATTAACCCCTTCACTGCCGTGACATCACCAAATTTAAAGAATTGTCGTCTGATTTTTAGCTCACCTGAGCTAGCTCAGGGTGAGCTTTTGCAATCCTTAATTGTCCGGCGTCCGTCGTGCGTCGTCCGTCGTTCGGCGTCAACAATTTTAGTGTATACACTCTAGAGGTCATAATTTTTATCCAATCTTTCTTAAACTTGCTCAGATGGTATATTGCCATAAGAGCTCGGATGAGTTCGATTATGGTTGAAATCGGACAAATAGGTCATGAGTTATCTACCTTTGAACTGCTGAAAATGCATATTTAACAGTGTTTACACTCTAGAGGCCACAGTATTTATCTAATCTATCTCAAACTTGTCCAGATTGTATATGACCATAAGAGTTCGAAAGAGTTCGATTTTGGTTGAGATCGGATAAATAGATCAAGAGTTTTCTACCTTTGAGTTGCTGAAAATGCCATATTTAATAGTGTTTACATTATAGAGTTCACAATTTTTATCCAATCTATCTCAAACTTGCTCAGATTGTATATGACTATAAGGATCCAGATGAGTTTGATTATGGTTGAAATCAGATTTATAGGTTGAGAGTTATCTACCTTTGAATTGCTGAAAATGCCATATTTAACGATGTTTACACACTAGAGGCCACACATTTTATCCAATCTTTCTCAAACTTACTCAGATTGTATATTACCATAGGAATTCAGATTAGATCAATTATGGTTGTAATCGGATCAATAGGTCAAGAGTTATCTACCTTTGAATTGCTGAAAATGATATATTTTACAGTGTTTACGCTCTTGAGGCCACACTATTTATCCTTGCCCAGATTGTATATGACCATAAACGTTCGAAAAAGGGTGATTATGGTAGGAATCGGACAAATAGATCAAGAGATATCTACCTTTGAATTGCTGAAAATGCCATATTTTACAGCGTTTACACTCTTACAACTACAGTTTTCAATGGATTTTGATTATATTTGTACACAAAGGATGTAGCTATACCTTCTCGAAGGAGTGCAATTATTGTTGAAATGTAATCATTGTGGCAATAGTTACCTGCCCTTGATGTACTTTGAAATGCTAGAAAAAGGCTTCATTTCAGTAGTTTAGGCTCTAGTTATCTACCTTTGATGTACTCTACTATGCTAGAGTTTTAGAAAGATTGGGTAAATATTGTGGCCTCTAGAGTGTAAACACTGATAAATATGGCATTTTCAGCAATTCAAAGGTTGATAACTCATGACCTAATTGTCAGATTTCAGCCATAATCGAACTCATCCCAACTCTTATGGCAATATACCATCTGAGCAAGTTTGAGAAAGATTGAATAAATATTGTGGCCTCTAGAGTGTAAACACTAAAATTGTTGACGCCGCACGACGGACGACGGACGCCGGACATTCAAGGATTGCAAACGCTCACCCTGAGCTAGCTCAGGTGAGCTAAAAAAGGGTGAAATTCAAAGGTAAAGCTATCAGGCTTCATTACAAATGGTGAGCGATATCAGGGCATTCAGGCCCTCTTGTATTTCTTAAGTTTTAATGTTTGCTATTCTGACTGACGAAATATCAAAATGAGTGTCAAACAGTTTGGATCCTGATCAGACGCCGCGTCACGCGGCGTCTGATCAGGATCCAGACTGTTTGCAAAAAAAGTTGTGCTCGGGGTAAGGCAGTGAATGGGTTAAGCCCAGTCAAATTTCATTATATATGATTGTTTTTTGCAATCTTTTGCAAGATGACAAACAGTGCATACCTTGATCAGAGGGCTCATTCAGGGGCTACACTGTTCACAAGTGAACTATTCACAGGTACACTGTTTGTAGATGACGAGTATACTCGTCGCTAGATTTGAATGTGGTAAACCCTTACCCTACATGCCATTATACTGTCTGCTTCAGTCACACCTATGTGTCTTTTCCTTCCCAAGTTTTTATGCCATTTTTGAAAACTCATTCATCCCTGAAACATCAAATAGACAATCCCTATATATAACTTCATCTAGTCGAATTTTGACTATTTAAATGTTATAGTTTTACAATTACAGACAGTGCAGAGTGCAGACCCTAATCAGATAGCTTTGATCTTAGTCTACACTGTTTTCATTGGAAACATGTTTTCTTCACAGGTGCTGTATTGGAAAATGACTCACATACACGTCCGGCATCAACCCTTTCCCCAATAGAAGAGCCTTTTAGCGCATTTAATTCTTTCCTCCACGGAAGAAAATAGCTCCCATTTAAACAGTCGTGACAATGTACTATAAGAAATATTTTCTAAATCCTAGCAGATGATAGCTTAAAGCAGGCTGAAAGTAAAGCAGAATGCGCATTTATGCGCATTCTGCTTTGCTTTCAACCTGCTTTAAGTGGTCACCTGTTTTCAAAACTAGAAACATGCTATGGGGTAAAGGGTTAATGCTTTTTATTTTTATTTTAAATACGGGTGTCAAACAGTTTTTCTCCCGGATTCAAATTGTGTATCAGTGTAAGTCAAGCATCACAGGAGCAGTTTTAATCATAGTCTGGTACCCGTCGTACTCACAAAGTACGTTTTCTGTCTGAAGATAAAGGGACATAACCAGTCTATGTTAACCATACCTTTATCTGTCACGGGCTGTTTGACAAATGTTCACCTGTTTAACCCTTTGAACGCCAAGTGTAATTATGTAATATTGAGTTACCCGGCGTCCCATCTGCTCGGTGTGCAATCTATTTTTATTAAACTGATTTAAACAATTATCGTATGTTTTAAGTTTTCACATTTAATTCTATGTATAATACTGTCATCGCATTAGTAAATGACTCATAATTGTCAAACATTAATTTGTTGTTCTTTTTATTTTAAAAACGGGTGTGAAACAGTTTGAACGCCAAGTGTAATTATGTAATATTGGGTTACCCGGCGTCTCATCTAAACGATCGAGACGATTCTAAAGTGAAATCACAGCATAGTGTTTAGTGTTGTCATTTTAGAAAGACCATGCGTTTCAAAATTACAATTTCATGTTCATCAATGTGATTTTTTTTGGTATTTTTAATTTTTGGCGAAACCAGATTTATCATGTGTCCTAATTATTGGGACTAAGTTTTATATTTTAATTACTCCCACGTACACGGAGCTGTTTATATCAAGTAGCTACATCCCATTGTTACAGGATATTGGTTTGAAAGGAAATGGTTAACGTAGATCTATGTACTTGTATGGAGTAAAGTGGGTTGAGACGGAAGAAGTTCGAACATTCTGAAACTTGTATCAGTGTGTGGAAGATTGGTCAGCTGATGGTGGATCGTATACTCGATATTTAGTAAGTTATGTTGAATAAAGTCCAGGAATAGTGACTTTCAGGAAATAATGGAAATGTATTTGAAGATGTAGTAAAATAATATGAATATACAGGGCACAGTAGGAAATACCGAATGTTATGAACATGTAACGACAAATATACATTATAGATAGACAGACATATATAGAGAGAGCGTGAGCTAGATAGAGAGAGACAGACGGACGTACAAACAGATAAATAGGGAGAAAGAGACATCTCGACAGATAGGAAAAGAGAGAGAGAGACATATACATACAGAGAGATAGGAAGAGAGAAATAGACATACATACAGAGAGGGAGAGAGAGAGAGGCAGATAGGGAGAGTGAGACAGATATAAAGATACGAGTGAGACAACGATACAGAGACAGACAGATACAGGGACAGACGGAGAGAGAGAATATACAAGAATTTATGATACCAAATTTCTATAGCGCTCCCTCTCTACAACGACACCCGATGGGAGACAAATAGTATGTTTTTTGTTCGGAGGGAGTCGTTATAGAGAGGGAGATTGACTTACATGTGCAAACAGCTTGAATCAAGATCAGACGCCGAGTCACTCGTCATTCAGTTTTTTCTATCAAAATGTCCAATATGTAACATTGAGAAAAACAGCAGACGACAGTTTTAAGCAGACGATATTGCAAAAGTGAAAGTATAAGACATATCATTGTCTTGTTTTGGGGACAGCGGCAAGGGTCGTTGTAAGGAGGGAGTCGTTGTAAGGAGGGTCGTTGTAGAGAAGGAACACTATAATTTTATTTTTGACTGGTTCACGACTATCCTAGATTTCTCTCATAGGGTAAATCCCTTCACTGCCATGACGTCATCAATTTTAAATAATTGTCGTCTGCTTTAATGCCTCAAATTAAATATAAGGTATTTTGACTTCAGAAATATTGAAATGAGTGTAAAACAGTTTGGATCCTAATCAGACGCCGCGTCTGATCAGGATCCAAACTGTTTGCAAATAATTTTTGTGCTCAAGGTAAGGCAGTGAAGGGGGTAAATGACTTCTGTTTTCTGCAGACATCAAGCACTAGACGTTGCGCACAATGAAGACATTGACCCTGTTTGTAATAGTAATGTGCCTTCTGGCAACCATTGACGGTCATGGGCGTATGATCGAGCCACCCTCCAGGGCCTCAATGTGGCGGTATGGGTTTGATACCCCACAGAACTATGGCGACAATCAACTGTACTGCGGCGGATTTAGTGTAAGACATACTTCTTTTGTTAACTCATTCACCCCTGAAACCCGAATTGGATAATTCTACTTGCTCTTGTCCCATTTTAGGCTATATAAGGTTGTTTTGTATATTTATAGTATTTATAAAAATAAGAATCTGTGAGAAAACCATTGATCGCGACCTAAGCCTAAAACCTGCCTTAAAAAGAGTATAAATAAGAAGTGCGACAGATAAGAGAGTAGTAAAACCATGTATCTTTTTCAAATCAGATTTGGAAAGAACTGATCAACAATTTCGTCACAGTACATGAAAACATATAAACAACATGAAGAGCACGTAAAGCATATACTTTTTTTTTTTATATGTATTCATACATAAATATATTTCTATCTAAAATGTATTATTCTAGTAGATATGGTTTAGAGTAAGTTGATAGCAAAACAGAAAGCAGTTTAACCCTTTACCTGTTAGCCTGTTTCTAGTTTTGAAGACATCATGTGACCACTTAAAGCAGGTTGAAAGTAAAGCAGAATGTGCCTTAAGGCACATTCTGCTTTACTTTCAGCCTGCTTTAAGCTAAAACCTGCTAGGTAATATAAAATATTTGTAATGGTAATTGTTCATGAGGGTAAAAACTGGAACTACTTTCTCAGCGGAGGAATAAATTAAATACGCTAAAAGTCGCTTCTATGGGGGAAAGGGTTAATATGCCTTTTGCTTTGCTTTAGCCCACTCTTAGTGTTTTTTGTTTGTTTCAGAGTTATACACTGTGGCACTGGGTATTCGGGGGCCCGGGTGGGGCGGTGAGGGGGAAATAATTTTGCCAATTATAGTAACCAAGCAATTTTTTTTATTTGTACTAAGTAAATACAAATGTGTCCAACATATAATTAAATTTTGTGATTAGCGTTTTTTCTGCTAAAATAATTTGACTTTTAGCCGCACGAGTGGTATATTCAAGAAGCACTGTAGTCTTTTATGATGTCGACTTAAATTTCTAGTTGTTTAGATCCTGAGTTTCCGAAACTGGAACTTGAAAAATGCAAATGGGGGTTCGGGGGTCCTCCCCCGGGAGAAAAATGGAAATAAGAACTGAAATGGTGAGCTCTGAAGTGTGTTTAGAGGGATCTGGAGCACTGAATACGATCAACGTGAACCATACAGTTGTGTTCAAAGCTCCGTTATAACATAACAATAAATTTAGTGATTAACATTTTTCCGCTATAATAATTTGACTTTGCCGGACGAGAGGTGCATGAAGCACCGTATATTTTTTGATGATGCTGGTTTAAATTTGTAGTTGTTAAGATCCTGAGTTTCCAAAACTCGAACTTGAAAAATGCAAGTGGGGGTCCGGGGGTCCTCCCCCGGGGAGAAAAATGGAAATAAGAACTGAAATGGTGAGTTCTGAAGTGTTTTTGGAGGGAATAGGGACACTGAATACGATCAACGTGAACCATACAATTGCTTTGAAGGCTCTGTTTTATTAGACACAACCTTATTTTGTGACTAATTTTTCCATTGCTAGAACTATTTTACTTTAAGACTCACGAGAAGTACACGAAACACTGTAGAAGTTTTTCAGGCTGTCAACTTTGTAGTTACTAAGTTCTTTATGTTCTGAAACTTGAACTTGACAGATGAAAGTGGGGGTCCGGGGGTTATCCCCCGGGAGAAAAAATCGAAATAAGAATGGTGAGTTCTGAAGTGTGTTTGTAGGGATTTTGGACACTGAATACGACCAATGTGACTAACCTATATATTTCCAAGAACTTTCGACTTTTAGACGATTTAGGTATACATTGTACGTACGATCCACATGTATATGAACTATGAAAAATTGTTGGTGGGGGATTTTGGGCACTAAATACGAACTATGTGATCCATACAATTTTCTTCAAAGGTTCGTTATATAAGACATAACATTATATAACTATTTGACTCAATGTTTAGACGCACGAGAGGTACATGTAGCAGATAACATGTAGCACCGTAGGCTTGAGCTGCCATCGTTGTAGTTACTAAGTTCTTGGTTTTCTAAAACTTGAAATTGAACAATGCTGGAGGGGGGTCCGGGGGTTCTCCCCTGTGGAGAAAAATGGAAATTAGAACTGAAATGGTGAGCTCTGAAGTGTGTTTGAAATCTTCATTTTAGACTTTAAGGTCTAACCCCCCTTAGCCTTCGGTTTTTATGCCATTTTTGGCCATGTTTGATTTTTCATTTTTCAAACTGATGTTACGCACGTGCGTACGTGCGTATCGCTGGCTACGCCCCTGCCAATGTAGAGATGAAGAGTGTGCCCATCCCCCATCCCATTTTGCTTCCTACGGGTCTGCATGTAGTTGCTAGGAGGCGGAGTTATCTATACCACGTGCAGACACAACGCGACGTCGAAAAACAACAACATTCTTAATGATTAAGTGCCGTTAAGGCAGTTTGATTGGCTAATAAATTAGTAAAATATAGGTTATATTCTAAACCTATTTAGTGTCCCCACGCTCTACACATGTATACCGCTGTTTTCAACAGGTCCAATGGGGGAAAAATGGCGGGAAATGTGGCGTGTGCGGTGACAGTTATTCAGGCCTCCGAGAACACGAGGGAACTGGCAAATATTCCACAGGTATCCGTGTCAGAAGTTTCACAATTGGAACAGATATTCCGGTTAGGATCCACCTCACAGCCAACCATAAAGGTTATATTGAATTCCGTTTGTGTGAAAACGATGTTCCCCGAAAGGTGGTAGATCAGAGCTGTTTCGACCAGAATTTGCTGAGTTTCAAGACAGGAGGTACACGATATCAGGTATCGAGTGAGGACAAGTATCTGGAATACACCCTGCAGCTGCCCAGAGGTGTCAGATGTAAGGCCTGTGTATTGCAATGGAAGTACAATACAGGCAACAGTTGGGGTCAGGATCCTGATGGCACCAGTTGTGTAGGTAAGACATTTCACATGATGAATATATGTGTAGGTAAGACATTTCACTGCGTATGTAGGTAAGACTATTCACTGAGTATGTAGGTAAAACATTTCACTGAGTATGTAGGTAAGACATTTCACTGAGTATGTAGTAAAAACATTTCACTGAGTATGAAGATAAGACATTTCACTGAGTATGTAGGTAAGACATTTCACTGGGTATGTAGATAAGACAATTCACTGAGTATGTAGGTAAGACATTTCACTGGGTATGTAGATAAGACAATTCACTGAGTATGTAGGTAAAAACATTTCACTGAGTATGTAGATAAGACATTTCACTGAGTATGTAGGTAAGACATTTCACTGAGTATGTAGATAAGACATTTCACTGAGTATGTAGATAAGACATTTCACTGAGTATGTAGGTTAGACATTTCACTGGGTATATAGGTAAGACATTTCACTGGGTATGTAGGTAAGACATTTCACTGAGTATGTAGGTAAGACGTTTCACTGGGTATGTAAGTTAGACAGTTCACTGAGTATGTAGGTAAGATATTTCACTGAGTATGTAGGTAAAATATTTCACTGAGTATGTAGGTAAGACATTTCACACAGTATGTAGGTAAGATAATTCACTGGGTATGTAGGTAAGACATTTAACTGAGTATGTAGGTAAGATATTTCACTGTGTATGTAGGTAAGACATTTCACTGTGTATGTAGATAAGACATTTCTCTGAGTATGTAGATAAGACATTTCGCTGTGTATGTAGGTAAGACATTTTACTGGGTATGTAGGTAAGACATTTCACGGGGTATGGAGGTAAGACATTTCACTGGGTAAGTAGGTAAGACATTTCACTGGGTATGTAGGTAAGACATTTCACTGGGTATGTAGGTAAGACATTTCACTTGGTATGTAGGTAAGATATTTCACTGGGTATGTAGGTAAGACATTTAAATGGGTATGTAGGTAAGATATTTCACTGGGTATGTAGGTATTACATTTCACTGGGTATGTAGGTAAGACATTTCACTGGGTATGTAGGTAAGACATTTCACTGGGTATGTAGGTAAGATATTTCACTGGGTATGTAGGTACGATATTTCACTGGGTATGTAGGTAAGACATTTCACTGGGTGTGTAGGTAAGACATTTCACTGAGTATGTAGATAAGACATTTCACTTAGTATGAAGGTAAGACATTTTACTGGGTATGTAGGTAAGACATTTCACTGGGTATGTAGGTAAGACATTTCACTGGGTATGTTGGTAAGACATTTCACTGGGTATGTAGGTAAGACATTTCACTGGGTATGTAGGTAAGACATTTCACTGGGTATGTAGGTAAAATATTTCACTTGGTGTGTAGGTAAGACATTTCACTGGGTATGTAGGTAAGATATTTCACTTGGTATGTAGGTAAGACATTTCACTGGGTATGTAGGTAGGATATTTCACTGGGTATGTAGGTAAGACATTTCACTGGGTATGTAGGTAAGACATTTCACTGAGTATGTAGTTAAGATATTTCACTGGGTATGTAGGTAAGACATTTCGCTGGGTATGTAGGTAAGACATTTCACTTGGTATGTAGGTAAGATATTTCACTGGGTATGTAGGTAAGACATTTAACTGGGTATGTAGGTAAGATATTTCACTGGGTATGTAGGTAAGACATTTCACTGGGTAAGTAGGTAAGACATTTCAGGGGTATGTAGGTAAGACATTTCACTGGGTATGTAGGTAAAACATTTCACTTGGTATGTAGGTAAGATATTTCACTGGGTATGTAGGTAAGACATTTAAATAGGTATGTAGGTACGCTATTTCACTGGGTATGTAGGTATGACATTTCACTGGGTATGTAGGTAAGACATTTCACTGGGTATGTAGGTAATACATTTCACTGGGTATGTAGGTAAGATATTTCACTGGGTATGTAGGTAAGATATTTCACTGGGTATGTAGGTAAGACATTTCACTGGGTGTGTAGGTAAGACATTTCACTGAGTATGTAGATAAGACTTTTCACTTAGTATGAAGGTAAGACATTTTACTGGGTATGTAGGTAAGACATTTCACTGGGTATGTAGGTAAGACATTTCACTGGGTATGTAGGTAAGACATTTCACTGGGTATGTAGGTAAGACATTTCACTGGGTATATAGGTTAGACATTTCACTGGGTGTAGGTAAGATATTTCACTGGGTATGTAGGTAAGATATTTCACTGGGTATGTAGGTAAGACATTTCACTGGGTGTGTAGGTAAGACATTTCACTGGGTATGTAGGTAAGACATTTCACTGGGTATGTAGGTAAGATATTTCACTGAGCATGTAGGTAAGACATTTCACTGAGTATGTAGGTAAGACATTTCACTGGGTATGTAGGTAAGACATTTCACTGAGTATGTAGGTAAGATATTTCACTGGGTATATAGGTAAGACATGTAACTGAGTATGTAGGTAAGACATTTCATTGAGTATGTAGGTAAAAACATTTCACTGAGTATGTAGGTAAGACCTTTCACTGGGTGTGTAGGTAAGACATTTTACTGGGTATGTAGGTGAGACATTTCACTGGGTATGTAGGTAAAATATTTAACAGGGTGTGTAGGTAAGACATTTCACTGGGTATGTAGGTAAGATATTTCACTTGGTATGTAGGTAAGACATTTCACTTGGTATGTAGATAAGACATTTCACTGGGTATGTAGGTAAGACATTTCACTGGGTATGTAGGTTAGACATTTCACTGGGTATTTAGGTAAGACATTTCACTGGGTGTGTAAGTAAGACATTTCACTGGGTATGTAGGTAAGATATTTCACGGGGTATGTAGGTAAGACATTTCACTGGGTGTGTAGGTAAGATATTTCACTGTGTATGTAGGTAAGATATTTCACTGGGTATGTAGGTAAGACATTTCACTGGGTGTGTAGGTAAGACATTTTACTGGGTATGTAGGTAAGACATTTCACTGGGTATGTAGGTAAGATATTTCACTGAGCATGTAGGTAAGACATTTCACTGAGTATGTAGGTAAGACATTTCACTGGGTATGTAGGTAAGACATTTCACTGAGTATGTAGGTAAGATATTTCACTGGGTGTGTAGGTAAGACATGTTACTGAGTATGTAGGTAAGACATTTCATTGAGTATGTAGGTAAAAACATTTCACTGAGTATGTAGGTAAGACCTTTCACTGGGTGTGTAGGTAAGACATTTTACTGGGTATGTAGGTAAGACATTTTACTGGGTATGTAGGTAAAATATTTCACAGGGTGTGTAGGTAAAACATTTCACTGGGTATGTAGGTAAGATATTTCACTTGGTATGTAGGTAAGACATTTCACTTGGTATGTAGATAAGACATTTCACTGGGTATGTAGGTAAGACATTTCACTGGGTATGTAGGTAAGACATTTCACTGGGTATGTAGGTAAGACATTTCACTGGGTGTGTAGGTAAGACATTTCACTGGGTATGTAGGTAAGACATTACACTGGGAATGTAGGTAAGATATTTCACTGAGTTTGTAGGTTAGATATATCACTGGGTATGTAGGTAAGACTTTTCACTGGGTATGTAGGTAAGATATTTCACTGGGTATGTAGGTAAAATATTACACTGTGTATGTAGGTAAGACATTTCACTGGGTATGTAGGTAATACATTACACTGGGTATGTAGGTAAGATATTTCACTGGGTATGTAGGTAAGACTTTTCACTGGGTATGTAGGTAAGATATTTCACTTGGTATGTAGGTAAGACATTTCGCTGGGTATGTAGGTAAGACATTTCACTTGGTATGTAGGTAAGATATTTCACTGGGTATGTAGGTAAGACATTTAACTGGGCATGTAGGTAAGATATTTCACTGGGTTTGTAGGTAAGACATTTCACTGGGTATGTAGGTAAGACATTTCACTGGGTATGTAGGTAAGATATTTCACTGGGTGTGTAGGTAAGACATTTCAATGGGTATGTAGGCAAGACATTTCACTGAGTATGTAGATAAGACATTTCACTGGGTATGTAGGTAAGACATTTCACTGGGTATGTAGGTAAGACATTTCACTGGGTAAGTAGGTAAGACATTTCACTGGGTATGTTGGTAAGACATTTCACTGGGTATGTAGGTAAGACATTTCAATGGGTATGTAGGTAAGATATTTCACTGGGTGTATAGGTTAGACATTTCAATGGGTATGTAGGTAAGACATTTCACTTGGTATGTAGGTAAGACATTTCACTGGGTATGTAGATAAGACATTTCACTGGGTTTGTAGATAAGACATTTCACAGGGTATGTAGGTAAGACATTTCAGTGGGTATGGAGGTAAGACATTTCACGGGGTATGTAGGTAAGACATTTCTCTGCGTATGTAGGTAAGACATTTCACTGGGTGTGTAGGTAAGACATTTCACTGGGTAAGTAGGTAAGACATTTCACTGGGTATGTTGGTAAGACATTTCACTGGGTATGTAGGTAAGACATTTCACTGGGTATGTAGGTAAGATATTTCACTGGGTGTGTAGGTAAGACATTTCATTGGGTATGTAGGTAAGACATTTCACTTGGTATGTAGGTAAGACATTTCACTGGGTATGTACATAAGACATTTCACTTGGTATGTAGGTAAGACATTTCACTGGGTTTCTAGATAAGACATTTCACTGGGTATGTAGGTAAGACATTTCACTGGGTATGGAGGTAAGACATTTCACGGGGTATGTAGGTAAGACATTTCTCTGGGTATGTAGGTAAGACATTTCACTGGGTGTGTAGGTAAGACATTTCACTGGGTATGTAGGTAAGACATTTCACTGGGAATGTAGGTAAGCCATTTCACTGGGTATGTAGGTAAGACGTTTCACTTGGTGTGTAGGTTTGACATTTCACTGGGTGTGTATGTAAGACATTTCACTGGGTATGTAGGTAAGTCATTTCACTTGGTGTGTAGGTAAGACATTTTACAGGGTATGTAGGTAGGATATGCAGACATTTCACTGGGTATGTAGGTAAGACATTTCACGGGGTATATAGGTAAGACATTTCACTGGGTATGTAGGTAAGACATTTCACTGGGTTTGTAGGTAAGACATTTCACTGGGTATGTAGGTAAGGCATTTCACTGGGTATGTAGGTAAGACATTTCACTGGGTATGTAGGTAAGACATTTCACTGGGTATGTAGGTAAGATATTTCACTGGGTATGTAGGTATGACATTTCACTGGGTATGTAGGTAAGACATTTCACGGGGTATGTAGGTAAGATATTTCACGGGGTATGTAGGTAGGATATTTCACTGGGTATGTAGATAAGACATTTCACTGGGTATGTAGGTAAGACATTTCACTTGGTATGTATAGGTAAGACATTTCACTTGGTCTCAATTACGAATGTGATTTCTATTTTAATGCATTACATTCAAGCTAAATTACACTACACATCGAATCAATATGAACAATTGGACGCGTAATATTGCGTTATTTATTGCGGTCGCGATTTTACTGATTTTTGCAAAGAGCTTGGGTCCAGATCAGACGCCGCGTAACGCGGCGTCTGATCTGGATCCAAACTGTTTGACACTCGTCTTTAGGATTTTTTACTTCAAAAGTGTATAAATCTATATTCAAGATATTTTGCAGAAGACAATTTCAAAGCAGACGATATTGCCGCAGGATAAGGGTTAATTGATTGACTCTTTTATTGTAAAGGCTGTGGTCGACAAGAACAATTTTACGCATGCTCAGACATAGTCATTGGTCATCCAGAAGTGATACTTGGAAAAGTCACAAAAGATGTCACCGTACCGGCCGGTGATGTGGACGAACGTACAGAATGGAAGGATGAAAAAGAAAGAAACATCGCCGAGCACGAAGCGGAAATCGAAGCGGCAGTTGCAAAGAGGATGGGGAACTGTTCCTGTACTTGTACGGGTACTTCCGCCGGAAGTTCACCAGTCCAGCATCCATTTGAGATTTTAAGTTCATTGTTACTATTCATATGTTCCACTATATATTGGTATTGAGATCGGTAGTAAAAGGTCAATAACTTCTGTTGGAACCAAAAGGCAACCTATGAAATCCAGATCTATGTAATTCTTTACACTTCTTCATATTATGCAATTGTCGTCTGCAAAGTTCGCCGTCAGCAACAATTTTGCGAGCTGATTTGTACGCAAATTTTCAAAAAGTAATATCAGAAAATGAAATAGTTTGGATCAAGAAAAGACGCCGAATTACTCGGCGTCTCATCTAGTTCGAAAATGTTTACACATATATTAACTCAGTATCCCCTGAAACCTCCAATGGACAAATCCAGTTTACAACAAAGGCTGATCCATTTTAGACTATTTGGGGTTGTTTTTAATAATATATTTCAAAATGACAAACAGTGAAGTCCCTGATTAGGGGGCTCCTGCAGGAGCCCTCTAATCATGGACTTCGCTGTTCGCCTTAGACAAATGTACTCTCCACAGGTACTCTTTTGGTAAAGGACGCATATATGCGTCACTAGAGCTCAATGAGTTAACTGATTACAAATATTTCACTTTTCCATCATATCTCGCGTCAAACCAACAACCTCAACTTGGACATCCTGCTGTTAACTTTTTATCGTCTGCATTTGCAGTGTCGTCTGCAATATTTTTAATGTCAATTTTACGGCTGTTTTGACTGAAGAAATGCCGATACGAGTGTCAAACAGTATGGATCCTGACCAGACGCCGTGTTACGCGGCGTCTGGTCAGGATCCAAACTGTTTGAAAAATCGCCGTTTGGCGACATTGGCAGTGAAAGAGTTAATCCTGTTTTAAACAGTCACCTGTGTTACGGGCTTCATTATAAGTTATGGTAAAACACTCGTTTTTATTAACTCATTGAACCCTATTGACGAGTATTCTTATCATTTACCAATAATGTTAGTTTAATGAAAAGTACAGGTGACCTATGCAGACAATGCAGACCCAGATATTTCGTTATGTATTTTAAAACTCGGCATTAAATAGTAAAATATGGACCAGAGTTTATTGTTCACTGATAGAAAACATTCTAAATAACGGGAGTGAATGAGTAATATCATAATTTAATGAAATAATCTTGATTCTATCGTTGTTGAACGGTTTTAGACAACGGTTGACAGTTGTGAAACGCAGGAATTGACCACGAAAGCACAGGCCTAAATTGACCACGAATGCACAGGAATTCGCCGCAGAAGCCAGTAGTTGCCCACGAAGGCCGAAGGAATGGGTGTTCAATTGAGGACTGCGCATCAACCCCACATGCACCCAACCCGAACCGCTGTCTTTACCGTTTAATAACTGTAGAAAGGAGACTATATCGATTATAACCGTATGCTGACCAGATTTTAAACAAGAGGGCATTGAATGCCCTGATATCACTCACCTGTTGTACTGAAGTCCGATAGTTTTACCTTTGAGTTTCACCCATTTTAGTATAGCATGTAAACATTTTTGAATACAACCATAATTCTGGTAAAGTAGAGTACATCAAGGACACGTGTACTATTCACAGTTACACTGTTTGTAAATGACGAGTATACTCGTCGCTAGGGTTGAATATGGAAAACCCTTATTCTGCATGTCATATAACTGTCTGTATCAGTCATCGTATTTGTAAATGAATCATAATCGTCAGACATTAATTTGTTGTTTTTGGCCTAGGGCCCGTAAGGCCGTAGTCATTTACCAACCTCGTCCTTCACGTAGTTATCACGGCACACAACATTTCTGCTGCTAAAACCCAAAACTATTTTTTTCAGAAAAAGCTTGTGGCCTTTCTTTTTACCTTATATTCATTCAAACGCTTCACAACATCATGAGAAAATGGCATCTGGCTGTGGATATAAAATGATAAATCAAGCTGACTCCGTTTTAGACAGCAGATTGAAGGCTCCCTCGAGGTGAACAAAAACTTTACATCAAAAACACCAAAATACCTTCTTTTTGGAGAAAGATTGTGGTCGTGTTTTTGCACTATTCATTAAAAGCCTTAACAACCATGTGTAATCGACGTTTTTCGGGATGATAACAATAATGGTTGTTTATATATACGCATTAATCAAGCTTGTGGCGTTTTCGTCTTGAGAGTAAGTGCTATTAGAATAAGTACGATTGCTATTGCCTAAAGCCCATTTACCGCCTACTAGCGTTTAAACATAGTCCAGGTAGAACCGACAGCGGAGTGATTCCACGTAAAATAATCCCGAATGTTAAGTAGCCAATCAGAATGAAGATAGCTTCTTCCTATAAGCAAGATGTAAACACACTCCAGATACCATGTCGATAGCTAATATAAATCATTGTACTATGCACCCATGTGTTAATTATGTAATTGCGAATAGCCCGTATGTATAATGGGGATTAGTAGTGAATTATCTACGCCTGATTCTACCGCTGGCAGCACCGTTCCCGTTCCAAGCAGGCACATTCTGGTGGTCTGAAATTTTGTCTGGTCTGTGGAATAACTTATGTAAATTTGAAAAGGTTTGGCTATCATGTAAGGATAAAAGTAATAACTCTGCTTTGAGACAAGACTTTATACATGCTCGAAAGCTAAACGTCATCATTGGTATTCTTTACAATCGGAAATTTTAAACGAGTGCGATGTTGATACATCTAAGTTTTGGAAATCAATTGGCAAAATAGGTGTAAATAGCAAAAAAGAAACATGTAATAGAATTCCTTTAGAAGTGGTTCTTGATGATGGTTCAATCTCTAGGGACATTGATAGTGTTTTATCAAAATGGAAAAACGACTTCAGCTCTCTGTTCCAAACTGCAAATAACGCTTCCTATACAACTAGTAACACGTCTGTAAATGATGCTGGTTTTAATGCTCATATATCTATTTTGGAGGTGAAAAATGCCATCAGTTCAGTAAATAAGGGAAAGGCAAGTGGCATTGACAACATTCCAGTTGAAGTACTTAGAAATGATACATCACTCTCTTTCCTATATATATTGTTTGATATATGTTTTGATAATGGTATTCTTCCCTCGTTGTGGAACAAGTGCATTATTAATCCCATACCTAAGTCTTCTACATTGGACCGAAGGGACCCGCTGTCTTATAGGGGTATTTCACTAGCCCCGGCTATGTATAAAATTTATTGTTCCATTATAAACAGTAGATTAAGTGTGTGGTCAGAGGTAAATGGGAAAGTGTCAGATGAACAAAATGGGTTCAGAAAAGGCCGTAGTACAACTGACCATATACTTAATCTTACAAGTATAATTGATACAAGAAAAAAGTTGCGTAAATCCACTTTTTGCGCCTTTATCGATTTTAAAAAGGCATATGATACCATTAACAGACATATTTTATGGAAACGTTTAGTTGATTTAGAGATAACAGGAAAAATGATGCATGCATTACAGTCTTTATATGTTTCAGTGAAATCATGTATAAGAGTAAATAGTTTTTATACAGACTGGTTCGATGTAAATTGCGGCTTGAGACAGGGATATATTCTTTCTCCTATTTTGTTTAATTTGTTTATCAATGATTTGTCTCTTTATCTGAAATCCTTAGATATTGGTGTAAGCTTAGGAGAAGAGAAGGTGTGCATAATGTTATATGCAGATGATATTGTTTTGATGGCAGAATCCGCTTATGATCTGCAGTTACTTCTAAATTCTTTAAGCGATTGGTGTGTCTTGAATGACATGACTGTTAATAATTCTAAGAGCAATGTTGTTCATTTTAGACCAAAATCTGAGATGTGTACACAGTTTAACTTTATGTATGGTACTAACTCTATTGACATTGTTGATAGATATACTTATTTAGGGGTTATTTTACAGGAAAATTTAGATTTCAATGTCACTGTTAAAGCGGTTGCTCAAAGTGCCGGTCGGGCGTTGGGCCTGTTAATAGCTAAATGCAAATCCATTGGCGGTGTACCATATAACGTCTTTACTAAACTTTACGACTCTATCGTGTGGCCAGTTATCAATTACAGTGCTGCTATATGGGGTTTTAAAGCATATTCATGTATCGAGAGCGTTCACAATAGAGCAATGCGATTTTTTCTTGGAGTCGGGAAGTATTCACCATGTGATGGAATATCCGGGGATATGGGTTGGAAACCTCCAATTGTCCGTCAATGGAAGTGCATTTCTTTATATTGGTCAAAACTTTCATGTATGAATAATACAAGGGTCAATAAAAGAATGGCACTCTGGGCTTATGGTAAGGCTAGTAACTCTTGTAAAAACTGTTTTTTTAATGTAAAGAAGTATTACGATGCTAATGAATTTTCTATGTTTACTAGTTTAACCAACCCTATTTCTCGTTCTTTTGCAAACGAGGCTGAGATTCGGACATTTAATGTCCATATCAACAGCTGGTCAAACAGGATAAACATTATTGTGGGTCCTTCTGGCCGTGGTCGTAATAAACTAAGAGTTTATAAATCTTTTAAAAACGGATTTTTACGCCGAACATTATTGTAAAATTATATTGCCACCCCGACATCGTTCGGCCTTTTGTAAACTCCGATTAGGGGTCGCCCCTATTAGAATTGAAACTGGTTGTTACGAGGGTCTGCCAGAAGGTTCTAGAATTTGTCCCTTTTGTGACACAAATACCATCGAGAATGAAGTACATGTTTATATGTCCCATGTATATTAATATAAGACAAGACCTTCTTTCAAGAGCTCACGTTTTAAGCCCCATGTTTCATTCTCTATGTGATATGAATAAGTTCTGCTTTCTGTTTTCTAACCCAGATATGGTCCGTACTTGTGCCAAAACCTGTTTCGCCATTCTTCAACACCGGCAGTTTTTACAGTGTAAATAACGTTTTATAATGTAAATAATGTCAATTGTGTTTTTTGCAAACTGTCAGGAAATGACTATCTTTTTATGTGGTCTGTAATATCTTTGCTATTTCCTGTTCACTTTGATCTGATCAAAGGAACATATGTTTTCGTATAACCATTCTTTAAGTAGTGCACAGTAGTGCCAGTTTTTGTCTTTCAGTGTCTTAAAACTTGTTTTAGTGCAGTAATTTTAGATTCTGATTAGCATCGGTATTGCAGTTTTATCTTTAATCTTAGATAGGTTTAGGTTTAATTCTTTATTTCAGTCTCATCATGATTTTATCACAGATTTAACAATTTTTCAAAGTATATCATGCCGTTCATAATATGAACTATAAGAGCAGACTATTACAATTTTGCAAATAATTACTATAAGCATAGCAAAATTATACATTATAAACTGTATACATTCTCCATTAATCTTGCAAACAAGACTCTTTAAAGGGATTGCCCTTTTGTCTGTTTGCTCCTTAAAAAGTGCTTAAGAGGAGAATAATTGATAAAACCTGACTTCAAAAAACAGGCCAAACAAGCCAAATAGAAAATGGTATTAAAGAACCCGCTATCACCTCAAATCAGATTTGAGATAAACTGATTAATAAAGAATGTCTACAAGGGGTTAAACTATGATCAGAGACACTAAAAGAAGTTATACTGACATTATTTACAATAAAATAAATATCCACGATAAAGGCCGGTAACTATCTACAAAGGTAAAAGTTTAGATATGTACAGTATATGTACAGTTACTCTTAAATGATAATTGTTACAATGTTTACTCATGAATCTCTTATAACTCCAATTAGGAGTGGCATTATACATGTCTATAGTTTACTGTATTTGTGATTATATTTACAAACATGTATGTATAATGATGATATGTTAATAAAGATTACTACTACTACTACTACTTCTTTTGTTTATTACCTGTTGATGCGCTGTGTAACCGAACACAAAATATTAAATATCAACATAATCTACACCGATACATGTAACTGACAGGATCGAAACGAATTTCGGGTCTTTAACTATTTCCGAGTTAAAAGCCGAATTCAGGAAAAGAAATGCTAGACTTTAAGAAGAAAAAGCGAGCTTTTCGAAAGGTATGTGTACAAACCGTAGCGTGTTTAGATCGAAAATGAAAGTAGAAATACGACCCGGTGTTTACTGCAGGTAGTGTGAAGATTGAAAGAAGTTGTAAACTTTCTTTGGTTGTACTAGAATCATTAGATAACCCAATTAAACGCGTTATAAATACATGTATTTCACTCTGTATGGTGGTGCTTTTGTTTTGGATCTGTGTTTTTGGCGTCGCGGAGATGTAGAGACCCAAGTGTTTCATTGAGATCTTTATTATTATAATAAATTCGTCCCGGATAGCGAGCCCGTTGTAATTAAGTTTATTATCATATATTTTCAGACTTTTTACCTAACGAGAAGAACAAAAGTTGAGAACTTTCGGCCAATCTGGTGCTATGGAGCCTGATTAAATACTACGAGTCTGCGAGAACCAGACATACTTCGAACTAAAGTTTGACGGAGTGAATCTGGACGAGGCCCTGAAAAGAAGCCATCAACATAGCTACATGGAGTTCTGACATAATAATTATTTGGATCTACAATAGAACCTCTGAAAACCAAACAATAAGTGTTAAAATACATATACATGTATATTTGTAACAGATGGTTGCTTAATGAGTTTAGGTAGTGTTGCACAAAGCCTTTATAGGATTCTGCATTCTTACAATGCTGCATTAGTGTTCAGTTTTAAGAGGTTTCAGAGTTTATTGAACATCATTTGATTTATCCATTGGATTTAATCAGCAAAAAGCAGAAGTGTAAATTGATATATGTGTATTTATTGTAATTTTCTAGGAACAAACATCATTTATGAGCTGGTCATTTCGTAACCGAGTCATTTCGTAACCGGTAAAATAAGTCATTTCGTAGCCGATTTTTTGGTCATTTCGTAACCGCGCAAAACCTAAAAGTCATTTCGTAACCGATTTTTTGGTCATTTCGTAGTCGACAAAAAAGTTGAATTAGTCATTTCGTAACCACCAAAAATTAAAAAATGAATGGCCCCAAAGAAGGCATAAGTCATTTCGTAGCCTCGGAAAATTGTTAAAGTCATTTCGTAGCCGAATATTTTTTTCTTTGGTATTTTTTTATAATTTTTTTGTGCAGTTTCCTGAACTTATTTCAACAAAAATGTGCTAACATGCAAAGTTAAGAAATTATGTAAAGAGTGTAATGGGGGCCGAATTTATTATTAACCTTGATTAATAGAATTATAATCAAGTTGTTGAATATTGTTTTAAATAGAAATTAGTATTACGTGTCTCTATGCAATTAAATTCATATGAGTGTTCTATTCTTTAAAATTGGACCCGACATCCGACATAAATAGATATATAAAAGGTGTATAATTGATCATTAATCGCTCATTATATGTTACGCGTGTTTTAAGATGAAACCCAACACCGACACAAATGGGTTTACAGTTGGATGTTTAATTTATCGTTAATCGATCATTATACCACGAAGAGGTATATTGTCCACACCTTTAATTTTTGACACACTTGAAAATGTCGTCTGAAGCGGTCAGCTTTTGGGATGTTGTGGCTGAGGAAATGTTGATACGAGTGTCAACCAGTATGGATCTTGATCAGACACCGCGTGACGCGGCGTCTGATCAGGTTCAAAACTGTTTGCATGGTCGACTTTTGACGCCGTTGGCAGTGAAAGAGTTAATGTTTTCCTAGTCATATATTTTCATTTTTTTGAGATTTTAGTCAAACCCAAGCAAACAATATAGAACCTAACATAATGTCGTAAGTAGTATTCTGAAAGTCTCTATTATTATTAATGTCTGCATCTAATCCTGCCTTGTGACATTTTTTCAATCGTCTGTGTAGTACAGTGGGGAATATTTTATTTTTTATTTTTCCTTAAACGAAAGCAAACTGTTAAAAATAACTGTTCCAAAACAATATAGAGCCTTCTGAAACAATGTGTAACCTGGTTAGATTACATGGGCTATACATACTGTGTGCAGTGGAAATACATGTTTGAGCTTAGTGCGTTTATTGGGAAAGAAATACGTCTTTTGTACTGTAGGATTTTTCAAACGTGATCAAAGTGGTGGATTTACTCTCCATGTACAATGTATTCCACAATGCAAACTGTTCGATGAATAACATTTTACCTAACCTAACGGTTTACAAACTATTCGGGTATTCTTCTTTCATACTTTAATTCATCCCGGGTAGTATATACTCGTATGGCAAACAGTTTGGAGCCTGGTCAGACGCCTGATTACCCAGCGTCTTATCTGGCTCCCAACTGTTTGGAATGGGAAAAAAAGTTTAAGCGTAAACACGTTTATTGGGAAAGAATAACGTTTTCTCCACTGTACGCACCTTAGTTGAAATACAGGTCCAAAAGTATATATGAATAAGAGTTGAGTTTAAAGTAAATAAATGATTGCTGATTTACTTTTATTTTGCTTTAAGCAGTGATGTGCCTTATTGTACTGGCCATTTAGAATACGTAGGAATAAAAGATTGAACTAGTTGTGCATTAAATTCATTCTTGAGCAGCCGCTTGTACATAACGTTGCCTTCATATGCACTTTAGTTGAAAAACAGGTCAAACATTTTTTATTGGTATTTAAGACAGATGGCAGCTTAAAGCAACGTGATTGCTTAATTGAATTACAGGTACAAATGTAAATGTGAATGAGATGCTTTAGTCTAATTTAGCGAGATAAGTGTAATGGACCGTGACAATCCAATCGCTGTAGGAGTAGGTACATGTATTGGGTGTGGCTTATGAAGAAGATTTATTTGATTTGTTGAAAGGTGTGAGATATCAACTTGTAGACTTCGAACATTTAAAAATTGGTAGTGGAAGTGGCTTATGAAGAAGATTTATTTGATTGGTTGAATGTTTTGAGAACAATAACCTGTAGACTTCGAACAATAAAAATTAGATATTGGGTTTGGTTTATGATATAGATGTATTTGATTGGTTTGAAAGAATAACCTGATGCAAACGAATTAATACGATTGTTTTTAATTTTTCATAAAATAAGTGAACTTTGTAGTTTCTTTGAAATATAAATAAGTTTACTTAGATTCAGTAATTCTTCAATTTTTAATGTAGACATTCGTTTCTAAGATTTATTTGATGCAGGCCATCTGTAATAAAATGCTTTTATATATTAATATTAAATAGCTATAATTTGGTGTGTAATGCCTAAAATAGAACACCGTTCACTCTTATCAGATACAGATCTTTATTCGGCATAAAATAGCATAAGCATTAGCATCATAAAAAGTTTACATTTATCATTTAGTGTTTGGCCTACTTTTTCAACCAATCAGCAAGCCACAAAATTCAAATTTTCGCTCGGTTTAATTATTAAGTCAACGGGATTTAACGAGATTTGGCAATTTAATTATGAAGTGTTCGAGACTTGGATTTAGACGTTAGCAAGCATTGCGCATGTGTTAATATTTCGGTCAGCTCCGCCCATGGCGTGACTTTTAAGCCTTTTAGTACGGGAAATCCATTACACAGCTAAGTGCATATAGATATATCTACATGTACAATTCAATTTCGAGGAAAATAATGACATTTTGTAGATCGCTAGTCGGAAGAAAATTGTGAAAATCATTCAAATTTTGTTTAATCTTTAGGAGGGGGGAACAAGAAAAAGAAAACACAATATAATTAAAACAGAATTCTTACCGTAATTAACAAAACCAATATCTACAAACCATTGTCAATCGCGGCGAAAACACTAAAGACATGTGTCTGCATAATGCAAGATCAAAATAATGCATGCAGAAAGCTCATTTCTGAGTTTTCTGCATTATTTCAGGGCTCCAGATAAGAGGGAGTAAACTTCACAAATCCAACATTTTCTCTCACTTATTTTAGCATCAAATCCTATGGTGTTACTACTCATTAGAATTGTCTCTCCGAGACGATTCTAATGAGTAGTGACATCGTAGGGTTTTAAGCAGAAATAAAGATTTTAGTTTTTGAAATACCCCTTTATCTGGAGCCCTGTATTCTGTGCTGCATTAAGCATTTATACGTCAATAACTATTCTTTTTCCATCGTTTTTTAAGTAAATCAAAATTGCCATGCGCCATGTTGCTGCGTAATAAAACACACACTATTTGTAACAGGCTGTGTAAACATCTGTCGGCGGAGAAAAATATGTAAATGAAGTTAAGTGACGTCATATGTGGGCGGGTCAAACACTCAAATGGTTAGAGCTTATTTCAAAGCTTCTTAATAATTAAGAAGCCAAATTCGGTCGCAGGCTCCCTCATTTGTTGGCTTCTTAATCATTAAGAACCATTGAACAACTCTAACTATTACTTACAGCTAGGTCTAGCTTGTTAAAAATTATGAATATATTATGCATAGCAAATAGTGAACGTTCTGCTATTTTTTGCCGTGTTCGGAACCAATTCCCGTTTTTGAAAATGTTTATCCCAAGATATTTATCAATACATAGTTTCTTTTCTACCAGATACAGTAAAACCTCTCTAATACGGCCACCTGTCATTATTTCAATCAAATATTAACTCTTTGAACTCCAGTCACGCATATATGCGTCATTTGCAAACAGTGTATCCGTGATAAGTACACTTGTCCTATGCACCTTAAGGAGCCACCTGATCAGGGTCTACATTGTTTGTTCTTTTGACCTATACTGTGAAAGTCAACCTTAAAATGTCAAAAATGGACTAGACTGAATTGAAAATTGCACCACTGTATTTAACCGTCATTTTGTATTTATGCTGCCAACAGTTGAACTTATATGTGCTTATTGATTGTAATAACAAATAAACAGTGATTATAGATTACAAAGTCATTTTTCTTGTCATTTGTGAAATTAAAAGTGATTTTTTTCCCACATTTCCGGCACGTGCGGGAGGCGATAATTGCCTTGGTATGAGTGTTTATCCGATGTGTAAACTGTTAAAACAACATACAAGTTAATGTTTGACACGCTTCACATACATTGAGCGATAATACATGTTCATTGTTAACAAATGGACCATTTAATTGAATTAAAGACAAGTAATAATATTCCTGTTTTAAAAAACATTCAACAACTTGATTACAATTCTATTAATCAAGGTTATAATTATTTCGGACCCCAAACTCTCTTAACATATATTTTTTAACTTTGCATATTTGCACATTTTTGTTGAAATATGTCAGGAAACTGCACAAACAAATTATAAAAAAGATAAAGAAAAAAATATTCGGCTACGAAATGACTTTAACAATTTTCCGAGGCTACGAAATGACTTATGCTTTCTTTGAGGCCATTCATTTTTTAATTTTTGGTGGTTACGAAATGACTATTTCAACTTTTTTGTCGGCTACGAAATGACCAAAAAATCGGTTACGAAATGACTTTTAGGTTTTGCGCGGTTACGAAATGACCAAAAAATCGGCTACGAAATGACTTATTTTACCGGTTACGAAATGACTCGGTTACGAAATGACCAGCTCCCTTTATGTAACACTAACAGAAGACAAAAATTGAAACACGCACAACTTAACGCGCACCGGGTTGTTTTGTGAAACAATTGTCACTGTCATTGAAACAGATTGGGTCCAAAGGAGACAATACGTATACTCAGTGTCTTATTTGGATCCAAACTGTTTGCCTGTATAGCATGAATAACTCATTTTTTACTGCCACAAGTGATGTGCATTACAAAGGGTAGACCCTTCCAAGGACATGTAGTAAAGAACCTTTCCATCACAGGAGTTTAGATCCAGATCATACAGTTTCTATTTAATTGATCTTAGATCTACATTCGATTCATTATGGCTTTAACCCATTACTCCATCAATACACCTTTTTACGCCTTTAATTAATTCATCCACTGAAGAAAATACTTTCAATTGATACTGTCTCAAATAAAAATCATAGGAAATATTTTTCTATATTCTAGCAGATAATAGCTTAAAGCAGGCTAAAAGTAAAGCAGAATGCCCCTTAAGATGCATTCTCCTTTACTTTCATCCTGTTTTAAGCGGTCTTATATCTTCAAAACTAGAAACAGGCTAAGGGGTAATGGGTTGATTAACTCATGTGTGCGCATATCGCCCGACATTGTTGTCTTATCAGCTTTCTTTTATACAGGTTGCAGCTTAATGCACCTCAAACGTAATAAAAAAAGCTTTATACAAGACAGGAACTCAGTTCTGCACTTTGAGCTGCATTAAGCTACAACCTGTCTTCAGAGGATTTCAATCAATGGTCCCTCAAATACAGCTACATATTCGAAATGAACATTTATCTTTCATTACAAAGAAAGTGTATGAAATTCTCGAGAATTCTGTGACATTTGATTTGGAAAGAAAGCATACAAAAACAGAGACCTTAATTTCTGGGAGATAATGCTCCACACACGTGTAAATAAAGGGCAATTGATATTTTTCTCTTAAAAAAAATCACTAATTTGTGAACGAGTTTTAAATACTTTATACTGTATGCAAATTAATTTGTTATATTTTTTGTTGAGTAGATATATTGATATAATTTTCTGTCTTTCTCTTTGAAATTTCCCTCCTAGAACTATTACCAATATGGTTCTTTATCAACACTCTCACAGAGTAAACCCTCTCTATTGCAACCACTAAAATGTGTTAATTATTTTGTGTTTAAGGCATGTGACAGATTAAAGCAAGGTGAAAGAAAAACAGCAAGCTCATTAAAGAGATGTGTTTGATTTTCAACTTGCTGTTGTTTGCCACCCCTCTTTCATACAATCAATTAGCCTTCTTTTTGGTGGTCATAAAAGGGAGGTTATATCTTAAATCTAAATACAATGTAGATAAACTCTTAACTCCATAGATACTTATTTTCATGCAATCAATTTATTCCTCCAAGGAAGAAAATAGTTCCAATTTATAAAGTCATGGATACGTATCATAAAAAATGTTTTTCTATATTCTCACAGATAATAGCCTTAAACAGGCTAAAATAAAGCATTTTGCTTTACCTTCAATCTGCTTTAAGTTATCACCTGACTTCAAACCTTGAAACATGCTATATAGTATAGGGCTAAAAATATGAAGAACAACAACAACAAAACCAGAAAACTATTTGCAAATAATGAAGATCCAGAGTTCTGAGCTGTTTGGTGTTCAAGCTTATTATGTTACTCTAAAAGAGATTGCCAAATTTTCATTGGTTGTAATATGTTATTGAATAACTCTGCTTTACTTTCAGTCTGCTTTATGCAACAGTTTGTCTTCAATACTGCAAACAACTATGCAGTAAATGGTTAGACATGTCGAATTTTGAAATGATACGAGATCTGAAATTACACAACATAAAGCAATCAAATATTTATTTCGGATGCTTGTTTTGTTTCTGTGCTATTCAATTGGTGATTGAAAATCTTTATCTCTTTCATCTTTCACCACTTCTGTTGCCATTTGGACATCTCCGGCAGGCTGGTCTCTAGCCCATATTTTTGCACATTTCATCATATATTTTCTTTCGTTCATGCCTTGGCTATAGGTGTGAGCCTCCTCAGGGCTGGTGCTCATCCTGGAATTAAAACACAGGACTAATATTAGTAACACCCCAAACTCGACATGCTTAACAATTACCATCTCTCATGGGATCAGTTCAAAACAAATGCAATACAATATAGATCTAACCTATCTATCTATCTATCTTCCATATAGTCAAATCCCTGCTGGGGACCTAGACTTGACGCGCGTCAACTGTCAGAAAATTAGTTTAGGAGAAAAATAAAAGCATAAAAGAGAGAATAAGTAAAAATGTTAAAAGCAGATTTAAAAACAGATCAGGTTGTTTATGGTGAAATGTGTTCAATCTGGCTGACAGCCAGACTGAACTCGGGGGTTGGTAAGGTCACAGTATCAGGGGGTAGAGCATTCCAGTGGACTATGGTACGGGGAAAGAATGAGAACTTGTGATAATCAGTTTTTGAGTAAATTTGCTGGAATGCTTGGGAATGAGAATTTCTAGAAGATCTAAGAGGGGGAACTATATAATCTGGTAATGGGATAGCAACTTTATCATTTAGAATGTTTTTAAACAAGATCAGTGTCTGGTCGATACGTCGTAAGTCAAGTCGTCGCCAGTCCAGGGAGCCCAGCATGTTGGTGACACTAGATGTGCGCCCATAGTCACGCATGGCCCAGCGACCTGCTCTTCTTTGTACGGCCTCGAGCTGGTCGATAAGGATAGTCGAGTACGGTGACCAAACTGCAGCGCTGTACTCAAGCTGGGGCCTAACTAGTGTCTTAAATGCTGTTGATTTTAGAGTTTGCGAATGCACTTTGATGTTTCGTCTAAGAAATGATAGAGTCTGGTTTGCTTTCCGTGTGACGTTGTCGATGTGAGAGTTCCATGTGAGGTCTTGCGAGATTGTGACACCAAGATATTTTGCTGATGGTACGGTTTCAAGTGCGGTGTCATGTAAGGTGTACTGTGTTGGTATGGGTGACTTTCTTTTTGACATTTGGATGACCTGGCATTTAGATGGATTGAATAACATGTTCCAGTCAGACTCCCACTTTTCGAGTTGGCAGAGATCCTCTTGTAGGAATTTGGAGTGAGAAGAGATGGAGAAGGTCAGATATATAGCGGTGTCATCGGCAAAAAGGCGTACTTTAGAGTGACTAACATATTCGGGGAGGTCGTTGATGTATATTAAAAACAGCAATGGGCCGAGTACAGAACCCTGGGGGACACCTGATGGAACTGGGATGGTGGAAGACGTAGAGCCATTTACCACTACTGCCCGAGACCTGTTATCTAAGAAGCTTTTGATCCATGAAAGAGTGTGGCCTCTTATGCCATAATAGTGTAGTTTGAAGAGTAATTTTTCATGGTTGACCATATCGAAAGCTTTCGAGTATTAGGTCAACCTGGCTATTTAAGTTAACGGCCTGCAGGATGTCTTCCACCAGCATTAGAAGTTGGGTTGTGCAAGACCTCTTATCTCTGAACCCGTGCTGGAGCTCGTAAAATAGGTTATGTGAGGTGAAATGTTTTGTGATGCTGGATGCTATGATGTGTTCGAGTGTTTTACAGAGGATGCAGGTTAGAGAGATGGGGCGGTAGTTGGCTGGGTCTGACCTGGAGCCTTTCTTGAAAACTGGGGCTACGTTTGCCATTTTCCAAATATCTGGTAGGGAGTGGGTCTCAAGTGATTTTTTGAACAGTTCAGTGATAATTGGGGCAATTTCTTTTGCAGTTTGTTTCAAAATGATTGGGCGGATCTGATCAGGCCATGCGGCCTTATGGGGGTTTAGGTCACTAAGAAGTTTTTCAACACCTTTTGTTCCAATTTCTATTTCGGGCATGGGGGCATGAGGACGAAGTCGAGTGTAGGGAGTCTCTCTTCCTGCACCTTCCTGTTCTTGCAGTTTCATTTGTGCTAGGCGTGTGAGTGAGAGGGGTGACTTTGCTGTGAAGACAGATTGAAACTGTTCATTGAGGATACGTGCTTTCTCTTGATCTTCTGTGTGTAATTTGTTGTGTTTTTTCAAGGTGTCAATGCCAGAAGAGTCTTGTTTGGAATGTTTTAGGAGTGTATAGAGCTTCTTATTGTTTGGTCTGTTATGTGTATGACTGTGCTCTGTGTTGGGTTCAGACTTGACATTGAGGATGTCTTCGAGGTAGCTTTGGTAGGCTAATTTAGTTTCCTTTCTGCACAGGTGCTTCAGGGACAGATACTTCTCTTTAAGGTTACATGTATTTGTGTTTGACCTTCTTGACTTAAATTTCCTATAAGCTTTGTCCCTTTTCCTATACAGTCTTTTGAGATCTACTTTAATCCAGGGAAGTTTATTTTTGGTTGAGGACATCTTGGAGGGAACAAACTTTTCTATGCCTGCTTCAATTTCCTTAGAGATGATCTGCCAAAGCTCGTCAGTCGGAGTCCTGGAGTATGTATTTGACCTTGTTAGTGACGTATGTAGTGTAAGTATGTGTGTCCTAAGTCCGTCCCTGTCTGCGTTTTTGTATAGGTGGATCTTTCTGGGTTTCTGAGGCTTTATGCGAGCAGAAGTGTTTGATTCTATGAGGACAACGTCATGGTCACTGATGCCTGGTATTATACTTGACCTCAAGACAACAGAGGGTTTATTTGTGAGGAAGAGATCCAAGATATGGTTTTCTCGTGTAGGCTGTTCTACTACCTGGGTAAGATTTGTATCATATAGAATGTCTATAAATTCTCTGTAGAAAGGTTGGTGTTTACAGTCCTGGGAGGGGGAGATGTTTGACCAGTTCATTTTTGGCATATTGAAATCTCCACCCACCCAGATATTTGCATTTGTTTTGGCAACCATAGAAAGGGATTTCTGAAGTTCTTCCTGGCTTTGGGGGTCGTACTCTTTTGGTTTATAATATGACCCAACCAATAGAGGCTTGGAACCTTGGATCTCTATCTTGACCCAGACAATCTCACAATTGGTTTGGAGGTGTGTTGCTTCCTGTGCAATGAGACAGTCCCTAACTGCTATGAACACACCTCCTCCTGTCTGATCTTTTCTGTCTCTTCCAAAGGGGATATATCCAAGATCAGGGTTGAAGATTTCGTCGTCAAAGTGTTTGGGCTTTAACCAGGACTCAGTGCCAATGACAATGTCAGGTTTAGTTGAAACAATCATGTTCTCATAGTCCAGTTTTTTGTCCACAATTGACCTACAGTTAACTATTAAGACCTTCAGGGATCGTCGGAGTTTGTTTTTGCTGTTGCGTTTTGGCTGTGTAAGCTTGTTTGGTTTGGGTGTGGATGTGTTTGGAAGGTGACCGTTTCCTGAGGCTGAGTTAGGGCTCATCTGAATTGACGAGTGAGATGCATCTAGATTGCTAAACCTGTTTGGTGTGTGAAGTGATTCTAGACTAGAGGTGGTGCGTGAAGTGACATTCATGTTGTCACATGCCAAGCATTTCCATGCTCCAGTTTCACCGGCGGTAGTGGCCCAATGGTTAACACCTTGTACTACGGTACCAGGGGTCGTGAGTTCGATCCCCCGCCGGACCAGCGGTCTGACTAGGGGATTTTTCTGAATCCCCGATGATGTACAGGAATGTTCTTGAGCAAGACATGTACCGCGAATTGATCCTCTCCTACCAGGGGTTAAAATGGGTACCTGTGAAGGGTCTGAGTCGGTACTGCGGCTGCATTTGACTGCGCCATATGTTAGCAGTGCTCATAGGCAAGATGGCTCGATGATCAGGGGAGTATATGTACAGTCGGCTGAGCGGTCATTCGGACTGAAAGTAGACTTTAACTTGGTATATTACTTTTTACTTATATGCGTCATTTACAAACAGTGTGTCTGTCAGGAGTACACTTGTCCTATGCAAAAAGTGTAGACCCTGATCAGAGGGTTCCTTCAGGAGCCGTCTGATCAGGGTCTACACTGTTTGTCATTTTGGCATATTTTGTAAAAAACAAACCCTTAAAGTGAACAAGAGGCCCATGCGGGCCTAAATATTGCTCACCTGGAAAAACCAACACAAGGGTCACATAACCCCTGGTATGGGATCACTTTTCACCCCAGAGACATAATTTTCATTGAAAAAAACTATTTTTCGCTCCTGTGACCTAGATATGCAACGGACCTGAACCATATTTTCAATATTGGTTGAGGGCTTCTAGAAGTGTCATCATGCCAAATATCAAAGCTCTGACCATATTTGTTTCAGAGGTAAAGATGTTTGAAGATTTCACTATATAACTCTATGTAAAATTACGACCCCCAGGGCGTGGTCATTTTTTACCCCAGGGACATAATATGAATAATCTTGATAGAGGACCTGTAGATGATGCTTTGTGCCAAATATCTAAGCTCAAGGTACTGTGGTTTCAGACGAGAAGATTTTTTAAGATTTCATTGAAAACATCTATTTTTAGCTCCTGTGAACTAGATATGCAACTGACCAGAACCATATTAACAATATTGGTTTAGGGCTTCTAGAAGAATCACCATGCCAAATATCAAAGCTCTGGCCATATTAGTTTCAGAGGTAAAGATGTTTAAAGATTTCACTATATAACTCTATGTAAATTTACGACCCCCGGGGCGGGGTCATTTTTTACCCCAGGGACATAATTTGAACAATCTTGATAGAGGACCTGAAGACGATTCTTTGTGCCAAATATCTAAGCTCAGGGTACTGTGGTTTCAGACAAGAAGATTTTTTAAGTTTTCATTGAAAAAATCTATTTTTAGCTCCTGTGATCTAGATATGCAACGGACCGGAAATGTTTGAACAACTTTGAAAGAGGACCATATAAGGATCATTCAGGCCAAGTTTGGTAAAAATCTACCCAGTAGTTTCGGAGGAGATGTCGTTTAAAGAAATTGTTGACGACGAACAAACGGACGGACGGACGGACGGACAACGACGACGGACGACGGACAGAGGACGATCAAAATAGCTCACATTGGCACTACGTGCCAGGTGAGCTAAAAATGGACTAGACTAAATTGAAAATTAGAATTGTCCATTTGAGATTTCAGGGAGGAAAGGGTTAATAGAGAGGTTGTTCTATTGTTTTATCATTAGATTGTCAATTACCGAGATTCGAACCTACAGCAGTGAGTAGCTCAGTGCTTGTCAGTCATGTATTAGGCTTTCCTGTATAAATACGGGTACGAAGTGCATTTTGAACATGCTTTTAAAGTCCGGTTCGTGACTATTTATAGGAGTATTGGAAACGCTTCATAAATTACTTGTGTATAAAAGCCGGGTACACAATTGACGCTATGTTATGTTATATAGTACAGTAAAACCTCTTTAAAACGACCACTAAAAAGACGGCCAATTGGTTATTTAAAGGACAGGTGACAGCTTCAAGCAAGGTGACAGTAAAACAGAAAGCTCCTAAAGGAGCTTTCTGTTATACTGTCACCTTTCTTTCAGCAGTCACCTGTCTTTAAACACATAATTTAATGGTCGTACATGTGATAGATAGCTGTTTCACCGTAAGTCACATTTGGGTGAACATTCCCATACAACTAACATACATAACTACTCTATTAAGATCGTAGGATAAATGGGAGTAAACAGTAAGATTTCTAACATTTTTCTTCTCTATATGTATTCACCAAACCATATGATGTGACTACTCTTTAGAACCGTCTCGAAGAGACAATTCTAAAGAGAAGTCACAGCATAGGGTTTAGTGTAGTCATTTTAGAAGGTACATGCGTTTCAAAATTTACCATTTTACGGTTTTTGGTATTTTTTATATTTTTTTTCATTTTCGTCGAAACTAGATTTTTTCATGTGTCCTTATTAATTGGACTAAGTTTAGTGAAGACATAAATGTTTTATTAATAAATATGCTCCACGTACCCGGAGCTAGTTATATTAAGTAACTACTTCCTATTGTCACATGATATTAGTTTGAAAGGAAATGTTTAACGTAGGTGTACTACGCAGATCTAGTGTGGAATAAGTGGATTGAGACGGAAGAAGTTCGAACATTTTGAAACGTGTATTGATCAGTGTATGTGGACGCTTGATCAGGTATAGTGGTGGATCGTATACTCGATAATTAGTAAGTTATATTGAATAAAGTTCAGGAATAGTGGAAAATAGAGGAAAACAGTGATATGGATTTGAAGATGTATAAAAAGGGTACAGCAGGAAAATTCGAATGTTAATGGACATGTAATGGGAAAGAGACAGATAGGGAAGAGAGAGAGAGAGAGAGAGGGAGAGAGAGAGAGAGAGAGATGGACAGACAAAGTGTGAAACAGAGACACAGATAAAGATGAGAGAGAGAGAGAGAGAGAGAGAGAGAGACTCAGAGACAGAGAGAGGCAGAGACAGAGAATATACAATAATGTAATAAAGCCTAAAGACATACTTACTTTACAATACTGTGTAGAAGACAATGGTTGAATATTATGTTGTTGAGAGAGAATATCCAAGAATGTTATCAAGCATACATGTACTTTACAATAATGTATTCATTCAAGAAGATACAAGTTGAATATTATGTTGTTCAAGAACGTAGGGTGTACAGTGGAGAATGTGTTATTCTTTCCCAATAAACGCGTTTACGCTAAAACTATTATTTGCAGTGCAAACAGTTTGAAGCCAGATCAGACGCCGGGTAACCCGGCGTCTGATCAGGCTCCAAACTGTTTACCACCAAGATAAACATGAATTATCAGAATTGTCCAAAAGTTGTACTTTTCTACGTTTTAGTGCTTTGCGTTTGCGTACGTTTGCGTTTAAACGGGAAAAGTAGTGTAAAACTATCCTCTCTGGAACAGCGCGCTTGCCATAGCGCCTCCCATTGGCGCCTCCCTGGCCGGGGGGGGGGGGGGGGGGGGCGAGGAATGACGTCATCTATCGTCGTCTGCTATACTATCGCGTCGTTGCTATACCTGTATATACCTGATGATAAGGATTATGCCATACCCTGTGACGTCATGGTTACGTTACGCCCCAACTCTCTCAAGACGCGAAGGATGATGAAATACGCGTGAGTCATACGACGCTGGTACGCTGCCCCTTACACGACCAGTAGACGCGCGTCCTTTCAGGTCCGTCACGCGTTTTAGGGTTTCTCCACTGTAACAGAAGATTCAAACCAAATCTTTCTACAGTGCTCCCTCTCTACAACGGCCCTCCCAACAACGACTCCCTTCTTACAACGGTCCTCCCAACAACGACTCCCTCCTTACAACGGCCCTCCCAACAACGACTCCCTTCTTACAACGGCCCTCCCAACAACGACTTCCTTCTAACAACGACCCCTGTCGCAGTTCCCCCAAACAAGACATTTATGTCCAAACTTTTCATGGCTGCAATACCGTCTGCTTAAAATTGTTGTCTGCTGTTTTTCTCAAAGTTACATAATTTGCCAGTCTTAAGTAACCATACTTCCAAATCAGTGCTCGAATTTCGGCGAAGCAACCTAAATGCGCCATAGGTGTATCCACATACACATCGTTAAGGGCTGCGATAGTTTGTCTAAGATCCAGAACTTAAAATCTGATCAAACGTTTGGGTTTTTATTAAGAAGATGATAAGCTTCGATGTAAGAAATTATTTTTAGCAATATTTAACTGAAACATACACTTGATACCGAGGAATTCAATAATGACTAGATAAATGGGGGTGTTAATCCGCCCCTGGTAATTTCTACACTTCAGGACACCGTGCGATCGCTGGTGTGTAATCTGGTCTAATTAGTGCAGTGGAAAATCCGTTTTAACATATATTTATTGAAGTGTTTTGCTAGCATTTTCGTAATAAACCTTAAATATACAAAACGCTTCATATTATGACAGCGATTACGGCTGTATTGATAATAACCCGTGGAAATATTCACAGTGAGACTCAGGTTAACAGATGGCATAAAGTATTTTGTTTTCACGCTTATTATACAGTGAACCCCCTCTATATTAGGACCACAAAATTATTTATTAGCCTAGGGCTTACAGCCCGTTGGCCTTTAAACAAACAGAAACACCTTTAGGGGCTTTTAGTTGTACTGTTAGCTTGCTTTAAGCTGTAGCCTGAGTTGTTTACAATTAATCGGCTGTCTTTTTAGTAGTCGTAGTAAAGAGGTTTCATTGTACTCGGCGCGCATGATTCCGGGTCGTTTCGCCCCCAAACAATTTCTCAACTTAGACGTCTAGCGCCCAAACCAGTTCCACCCTGGTCGTTTCCAACCCTGGTAGCTTCGCCCCAAATATAAAATATGCACCTAAGGTATTAAAGTTTTTATTTTTTTTTTAAATTGATACATAGATTTAAATGTTACTTTAATCGGACGTTGATTAGATAGAAATTTGATAAGAGAAAGTACTATAGGACGTGAAAAGGATCCTCGAAAATAAAAGCAGACATCATTCTGTGCGAATGTGTGAAGTGTGCCGCCAAAGTGTGCTGCCTGTGATTGACACATGGCTAATTGTTTGATTGCATTAAAGGTGTTATTGTTTTGATCTTTGACCTGTTGTTGTAACAGTTAGTTACATTAACCACTTCACTGCCTTACCTAAGGTACATTGGGTATTGGCCAACAGTTTTGATTCTCATCAAACGCGTAACACAGCTTCTGATCAAGATCCAAACTTTAACTGATATCAAAAACACATAAAAGAATTTTTTGTTTGTTTACGTAGACACTGGATTAAAGCAGACGACATATTGGTAGTTAAGAGGATTAACTTAACGTATAGATCTGTTTCCAATCAGTATCCAGTGTAGTAGAAAGAATCGTCGCATAGCAAACGTTTTTTATTTTTAAAGTCGTCTGCATTTACTTCTCAACGTTCAACTTTAAGTATCTTGACTGAACTTATGAGTATCAAGCAGTTTGTATTGTGATCAGAAGCCTGCATGCACAGCGTCTGAGTACCCAAAACTGTAGGCAAATAACCTTTGTACTCGGTGTTATCCCGGTAAGGCAACAAATGAGATCATTCAAATGCAAATCTATTTCGCAGAGTTATTAACTTTTTGCTAAATTTGACTAAAGTTATAATGACTTTTTTGTAAAAAGTGTCGAACAGTTGAATACCTGATCAGACGCCACGAACTGGTTGCAAATAGCATATACATAAGCGATAGGGTTGAGTGTGTTAAGCAATTACGATTTATATAATCCTATCCACAAACGGTGCAGATCCTGATCGGAGTAGCACTCAGATTTTGCTCTTCACTGTTAGCATACGACAAGTGTACCTTCCATAGGTACCGTACGTGCTAGTAGCTATCTTTACTGGTCAATATAGTTAAATGTGTTAGCAAGTACGATACATGATTACATCCTCTAGGAACCCTCTGAATTGAATCTGCACGGCTAGCATACGACAATTATTGTACTTTTCATCCGTGCATTGTTAGAAGGTGGCGAATATACTCGACTATAGGGTTGAATTTGTTAAACAACCACGATATTAAATCGTATCCATAAACGGTGCAGATCCTGGTTGGAGGGCTGGGTCTCAGATTTGGGTCTCCGCCGTTAGCATACGACAAGTATACTGCTCATAGGTACAGTGTGAGTAGATATCTATAGATCTACTAGTCGCGAGTAATTAAATATGTTAAAGCAATGATATTACATAACGGCGCAGATCCTGTTCACAGGACTCTTTTAGGAGCCCTCTGATCGGGGTCTGCACTGTCAACATACGATAATTGTACTTTTAATACATATACTGTTAGTAAATGACGAGTAAACTCGTCGATAGGGTTGACGGTGTTAAGATTTATTGATGATCCGATTGCGACCAGGTTTTTTTTTCATACCTCCATGAATACAATAAAAATTCCGAATTATTCCTTATAATTTAATATCACTTCTGAATTTAAGAAAGTAGTTAAATAGAGAATCTGACGCGAATGTTCTTTTTCAACGCTTTTAAAACGTATGTTGTAGTCCCTCCGCCATATGTATTTTCCGCCAAAACGCAACGTTGTTATGTAGTAACGTTGACGTCAATGACGTCATTTGGCATCCTGCTTCATGCAACGCTTGTGAAGAGCAGTTGGACTAAGGCAAAGTAGTCCTGACAAGGCGTGGCCTGAAATTTATTTTTTTCATGGAGTTATGAAACAAAAATTACAGCCAATCACAGCTAACCAAATGTAATGAAAACAAACAATATCAAATTATTACAAATTCACGGAAATAGTTATTACAATTGTTTCACAGACAAATGGTTATGAGTATATAGACGTCGCGTCACAAGTTGGAGCAATAAAGTGTAACATTTTGACGTCGTTCGACGATAAATGACCCGATAACGTCGATGCTATCAGGACGTTGAACAATTCCCTCTCAAAATTGAGGTTCTTTTCTGATTTGCAAAATTGCGTGATGGTCATCTTCGGATATGTTGAAATATTTTTTTGTAAAATTGGTATCAGCAAAAATAGAACGGATGTTGTTGGTACTTTGTTATTGTTTGTTCACGTCCGTTTCTGCCATCTATGGGCTAATTGGACGCCCCAGAGAGAGAGGAGCGGATACAGAGAACACGGGCGCGATGTCCTACTCTTATTGTAGAAAGAGTTTTTCGAGTTCTTTTACATGTAGATGTCAAGTGTCAAGCACTCAGACATCAGACCTCGGTTTATAAAGTCTCATCCGAAGGTCTTGGTACGCAGGAGATCGCACTCACAACCCTGGTACTAATGCAACATGCTGTTTGATAAGTTTGTACTTGAATGGTGGATCTAAAGGCATAGTCCTTGGCCGAAAATTTCGGTTTGAAAGATGGTTTGGTCATACTGAATGCTGCATTATTTAAATAAATGTCGTTTTTTTCTTCGATTCATGCGCGGATCCCGAGGAAGGTGGAGGGTGTTCCAGTTTCAGTTTATTCAAAATGCGCATATATGTACAGTCAACGAATATCAAACTAACATTTTAGAATCTACTCGCCTCTGTGATAGAATATGCAAATAGCCAACTTTTGTCAGACTAGATTGGCAGTCACCTTGCGTTTGATCTAGATCTAGCTCAATTTCCTTTCTCACTCGGTTTAAAACTTCTGATTAATAACTAATAAGTTAGACCAGTTTGAAGATGACGAACGTTTGAACTTTCACAACAATTGGTAAATAATAAAGCGATGGTCTTTTTTCAGAGGACTTTGATTAAATTCCGCCTGCGATATGCAATGGGTGGTCAGAATATGCTGTGTTTACAGTTGCATTCATTATATTCGACGCGTCATGATTGTTCGTCATCCGTATTTATGACGTATGATCATGACATCACGACATGCCTGTTTACATAAGGGAACCTACAGTTAAACCCCTGTAAAGCGATGCAAAACTCAATTTACAGAGAGTTGCGAACTAAATAAGCCATATTGGCTCTATTTGAGAACATAAAGTGCAAAATTTCCAAATAATTTTGGTCTTCAGAAAAAAAGTTATGGGCACAGTTAGGGAAACTCCTTCGATAGGGACAATACAAAATAATTGCCAAACTTTTAGCTCTGATAGATCTAACAGCGCTAGCTCTATCTGTAAAACAGGTTTGTGCCAGGGTTACTTTACATTTTAACTTAATTTTTTCAAAAAACTTTCAAAATAATTAGAATTAGACAGATGTTGTGATGTTAATGTTTACTTTCTGCTGATTAATTTGATGTATAGATCCGTGTTTGGATATTGGAATTCGATTATTACTATTCTGCTTCTCAGACGACACTTTTTTGTGAAATAAACGAATCAAAGCGTAAAAGTCGATCCAGGTATCAAACAGTTTTTAAGCGTAGGGAAGGGGAATAACAAAAGCGATAGTTTTACACACTTTCTGTTCGACAACCTTTCTAATTTATCCATTGAAACGTTGACGTTATAAACTTAACGTCATATTCTTAGACTGGGATATCGCATGTAGACAAAGAAAAAAGTCAACATTTTTCGAAAAACATGAGCGATTCTTTTGAAGTAAACATTTTTAAAAACTTAAGAAAAAAAGTATTTTTTCCTCTTAACTGAAAAAACTTGGTTAAGAAATTCATTTATAAGAAAAAACCTTGAACTAAGACAATAAGTTGATTTTCTGATTTTCAGCGAGTTTGGGACAATGCATGTAGACAAAGAAAATCCTCAATAACTTTTTCAACTTTTAAAATAAATTTAAATCAAATATATTTTTATAAATAAGACTAAAAAAGTATTTTTTTTCACGAATTTTCAATGTGGTTTATTTAAAATTAAATAAATAAGAATGAATTGAAAACAGTACTTAAGTTTTTTACGTCCAAACTTTGACAGTGTTACACTTTTTGGTCCGATTTGCAACTTCGATTTCATACAGATTTATCGACTGAAATTCAGTAAATGTTCATGACGTCACAGCATTAATACAGACAATATTTTGCGGAACATTTGGAGGGAATCAGATGTCTCGTTTGGCAGATTTTACGGTTTTACTTACAGCGCATCTTCAATCGTGTTACGTGTTACATGCATTTTTTTTCGGTGAAAAAAATGTTTACGTCTATCAAAAGCCAAATTAAAGTCTCAAGATATTATTTAAATTGGCACGACCAGGTAGGGTATTGTCCCTGCTTAAAGAAAATATATAGTTTGTGCTACAAGTTTCTTCAAATAATACAATCGATGATGGTTTCCACCCATAGCTAGCGTGAATCTGAAAGTTGCTCAACGTTATGACGTCGTGTCATAGCTATATTTGAACCATCATTGTTTATCATTGCCTCCTTTATTATTCATAGTAGGTGTAAAGATGCATAAGTGTTTTTTACTAAGTTCACTTTCATTCAAATGATTCCTCATAGAATTTTTTTGATATTAATTTATCTTGATAAAGAGCTATAAACAAGTGTTTGGCAGCAAGTGAAATAAAACCAAAACAGAAAGCCCATGGATGTTTCTGTTTTACTTTCGTCTTTCTTTAAGTTTCCACTTGTCTTCAAAATTGTCTTTTTAGCAACCACCAGTATAAACGTAGCTTAACATTGAACTAATCATACTTGTCAGAGACTTATACATATAGTTTTACCACTGTATACAACATAGAATTGTACAGCTGAACGCAAATGCTTTCTCTTAGTACGTCGACAGTCTTTCAGCGCCTTCAGCGCTTTGATTGTAAATTTTGATGCCAAACGCCTACAAAACACACACAAATATTAGTTTAGGCAAAAATGTTGAAAAATACACTGAGTTTATTGAAAAATATAAAGTCAAACAGTTTTAATCATGACCAGACGCCGCGTTACGCGGCGTCTAATCAGGATCAAAACTGTTTGCAAATAATTATTGCACTCTAGGTATTGCAGTGAAGAGTCAATGGGTTTATTCTTTCTGCAGATACCAAGCACACTAGGCAAGGACGTTGTGCACAATGAAGACATTGACCCTGTTGGCACTAGTTATGTGCCTACTGGCAACCATCGACGGTCATGGGCGTATGATCGAGCCACCATCCAGGGCCTCAATGTGGCGGTATGGGTTTGATACTCCACCGAACTATAACGACAATCAACTGTTCTGCGGGGGATTTCAGGTAAGACATACATTTTTTTTACAACTCATTCAACCCTGAAATTTTAATTGGATAATTCGACTTGCTAATTTAGTCTAGACCATTTTAGGCTATATAGGGTTGTTTTGTATAAAGTATTTCAAAATGACAAACAGTGCAGACCCTGAATAGAGGGCCCCGAAAGACTTTTTGCCTAGGACAAGTGTTTTCTTTACAGATGACGAATATACAGAACAGAACAAAAAGAACAGGTCGCTATATTTCTTATATAACACCAGCTAGGGGTATCAAATGTGTCGTGTTAAAGAGACTTGCAACCAGATTTAGCATAAAAAATTCTCTTTTGTCGGAAAATAGCTGTTACAGCTAATGTTTATTGTTATATTCATTATTGTATCCGACGTTAAATAAATCTTCTTGTATCTTGTAGTATTTTGTAAATGTATGTCAAAACGCTGTAAATATTAGTCTAGGATAAAAGAAAATCTGTTTAAAAAATGCATTTCAAGTAATTTCTTTTTTATCTCGGTGGGATTCGAACCCGGGACCCGGCATGTGGGGGTGGAAAATAAAAACTTTGAGAAATAAAATCACACAGTTGTTTAAAATTGATGACGTCACGGCAGTGAAGTGTTTAAATAGTTCATTTTCATTCCTCCCTTATTGTTATCAATAGGCGTGAAAGCAACGTTAAAATCATGAGGTGTATGACAAAACCATCGCATTCTGTCTAGAGAGGCCCTGACATACTCAAACCAAACCACCAAATATAAGAGACGGGCCTCACATGCGACGCTTCTCTGATTCTTTGCATAGACATTAAGCTGGCTTTGCATGTGTCACGGTACCGAACCCAACACAGTTGGGGGGATTAATTTGTAGTCAGCCGGCTAGCTCAGTCGGTAGAGCGTCGGAACGGTAGTCCGAAGGTCCCGGGTTCGAGCCCCGGTCAGGCTGCATCTTTTTCTCCCCCTGTGACATTTGGCGCCCAACGAGGGACCGTGACTGTTATTGTATGGTTAGCTTAACAACGCCTGCATATATAACATAACTACTTTCAAGTAGGGTAATTCGAGGACGAATTTAAATTTCGTGGGGAAGTATGTCACGGTACCGAACCTACCACAGTTGGGGAGATTAATTTGTAGTCAGCCGTCTACCTCAGTCGGTAAACGTGGGAACGACAGTCTGAAGGCCCCGGGTTCGAGCCCCGGTCAGGCTGCACCTTTTTCTCCCCCTGTGACACATGCTTTTTATCTAAAGGTAATCACCGACACAGGGCATGAAATGTCTTAAGTTATAATTAGAACATATTAAGTGAAATCTTAGAGGTTAAGAAGCGCGGGGCGAATAGAGCGAGAGAGTCACTTCTTAGCCAATATGTTCTAACTAACTTAGAATATAACCCATATTTTGATTGGCCCAGGATAAATCGTTCCCACGTTTCTAGTTAATAAACCTCGCTTATTCTGGTTGAAAGATCGCCTCAGCAAATATAGAAACTTTACATGGGATGCTGAAGCGTATAATTCTGTCTACTAACACAATTTTACAGAAAGATTATTGTTATTCATAACTTTGGACAATGTCTGCAAGTGTCTCGACAATGGTGATGCATAGGGGTCGATTTCAAAATTCAATGCGATGTGAACGTGTTCGCAAGATGTTTTATTCATTTTTCCGGTTTCATTTTAAGTGCCCTTTTGCATAAAGTCACTTCAGTAGCGTGCATGCTCACTGTCACGCCCTATAATGCAAGCAACACTCACGTCTCTTGTGTACCGTCGAGTGACGTCATTTGGGATGCCATGCATTCTCGTAATCGAGCATGTCTGAGGTCTGGTAATTGTTCCGCATCCGTCGCTTTTTATACCCCATGCATGATATATTGGTTTCAGATCTGGTGATATCGCAGGCCAGGGCATGACGTTGACGTTATTCTAAGGCATTGTACGTGCAGTGAAAATCTGCCTAGTATACGGTCTACGGGTACGGGGAGGACCGTGACTTTGCTTCAGACGATTCCTTATTGTCTCGGCAGTGATCCCAAACTGTCGAGCAGCCAGTAACCGTTTTTGGGATGAAATGGTTACTTCGGTACGCTAACGTAATAGTGCGGCCGTCTCTACGTGACGCCAACGATCTCGGACGACCCTGGACTACCCTGTAACTCTGTAACAAGTAGTCAGGATATGAACTGTCTACCATGTGTGCCCAAACGCAAATGTTTACAATTTTGTTTTTTCGGTTTTTGGCTAAAGACTGCGTGTGCCTATTGCATTAAATAAACTTGAAATAAACCCTGAATAGGTCAACTCGCCGTCAGTGTTAAATACCGGAAGTGGAAAGCGTGCTACGTCTTTACAAGATACAAGAAACTTTATTTATAGTCGGGTGTTTACAAAACATAGAGATTTAACATAAGCTAGAAGCTATTTACCGACTAAAACAAATATTTCTTAACAAAAACATTTAACCAACAAATAACCTGTAAGATAAATTACCTGTAAGATACATTTTAAATTTATAAAACAGCAATTAAATGTTTAAGAGAATCACAGACTGGAACAATAACTATTTTCATTAGTGGGTATGTACAGAGAGAGCCTGCTGTGCCTATGCATCATATCATGCAAGGAGAGTAATGAGGGATGGACTCAACAGGTTTCTATGTCATTCATTATCCCCCTTTGGTACTGTAATTAATTATGGTTATATTTTCATAGTTCATACTTGCAAGCAGTGCAGCTCCTGATCAGATGGTTCCTTGGAAGACTTTTCTGAAAGGCCAGGTTCGGCACTTCCTATTTCTAGAATATCAATGGTCTCCTGCAAAATGTGACACTTTCAGGCAGCATCGAAAATGGATCTAGACACAAAATAAAAATGCGAATGCCAGAGGGGCCGAAACGGTCAATCTTTCTACTTTCGGTTTAAAATGTACGCGACCTTTTTTTCAAAACCTGTTATAATAGCACTCATGCTGGAATTCAGTAACACTGACATGTCAACACAAAGCGCACAAAGCTCAAACTGAGGTCAAAGTGAGCTCAGGATCGTATTTTTTTAAAGCTAATTCGCGCATTGCGCGAACGCGATTTAAATATAGCGCCTCTAAAAATAGATTGTCACTTTCGGTTTCGTTTTGACACGTCAGAGTAGTTTTGAGATGTCAGAATGTAGTGTTTATTCAGAAAATGAGCTCCAAATTAGTCCGGTAGTGTCTGTGTTATGTGTACAAAATGGGTCAGGCTTGCTAAGGATATAGGGTTCATGTACAGAGAGCATATATACCCAGTTCATGTTTCATATAGCTTGACATCCAAACTGGGTAAACGGCGGTCTGTACATGTTTTTTTGATCGGAGATCATGGACCTAGATCAAGTGTCAAGTATTTCGGCACCTAATCCAGTTACAGTAAATCATATCAATTTCATAAAAATATTTATAAAACTATTTATAACAGTCTGTGAGAAAACCGTTGATCGCGACCTAAGCCTAAAACCTGCCTTAAAAAGAGTATTTATAAGAAGCTGAGAACAAAATGAGCACAAAAGTGCGACAGATAAGAGATGAGTAAAACCAAGTATCTCTTCAAATCAAATTTGGAAAGAACTGATCAATAGTTTCCTCACAGTGCATGAAAACATATAAACAACATGAAGAGCACATAAAGCATATAGTTTTTATAATATTTATACATAAATATATTTCCATCTAAAATGTATTATTCTAGTATCGTATATGGTTTAAAGTAAGCTGAAAGCAAAACAGAAAGCAGTTTAATATACCTTCTGCTTTCCTTTAGCCCACTCTAAGTGGTTATTTGTTTCAGAGGTAGCACCGAGTCTTCTGTGTGGTTTAAGCACAGATGCTGGATAAAAAACCATAGAAGGCTCATGCATGATCTTCTGCATGATTTTCATCCCGCACTCTGCAATCATATGTAAATGCACAAACAAGTTTAAAAGGAATGATCCGGACTGATAGTGACTGGCAGCTCTTCAATTTAAGAATTATTAGGGACCCCAGTCCCCAACATAGAATGTCTGGGCCTGGAGGCTAGTTCATTAGGAGCATTAGTGCAGTCACCACCCTCCGCATGCAGGCAACCAAAATAACCAGCAGCGACTACAATAACAAAAAATAGCAAGCTAGGTAGCACATAAAAGCACAAAGACCATATTAGACCATGGCATATAGTTTTTATATGTATTTATATATACAGCGCTCCCTCTCTACAACGACCCTACCAACAACGATTCCCTCCTTACAACGACCCTTGTCGCCCGTTCCCAAACAAGATAATTATTTCTAACCATTTCACTGCTTAAAATTGTCGTCTGCTGTTTTTCTAACAGTTGCATTAGTGACATTTTGAAAGAAAAAGCTTAATGACGAGTGACAAACAGCTTGAATCCAGATCAGACGCCGCGTTACACGCCGTCTGATCTGGATTCAAGCTGTTTGCAAATATCAGCCACTTTCCCTCCCCATAACGACTCCCTCCGAACAACGCACATACTTTTTGTCTCCCATTGGGTGTCGTTGTAAAGAGGGAACGCTGTAATTATATTTCCATCTAAAAATGTATTATTCTATCAGATTTGGCATAGAATATGATGAAAGCAAAAACGAATTTAGATTAATACGACTCCGCTTTGCTTTTGCCCACTCTTTGTTTCCGAGCAAGCACCGAGTCTACTGTGTGGGTTTAAGCACAAATGTTGGATAAAAAATCCTGCAGAAACCTCATGCATGAGCTTTCTGCATGATTTTCATCCCGCACTCTGCAGCCATATGTCAATGCACAAAAAACAGATTTTACAGGAATTATCCGGACTGATAGTGACTGGCAGCTCTTCAATTGATCGATTAATCCATTTAAATGTGCGTATATTTTATGAAACGTCACTAAAACTTCGCTTAAACCGGCCTAAAGTATGTAAAGTTTCTAATTTTGTTAAGTATAGTTGCTAGGAGGCAGAGTTATCTATACCGCGTGCAGACACCACGCGACGTCGAAAAACAACAACATTCTTATGATTAAGTGCCGTTACAGCAGTTTGATTGGCTAAAAAATTAGTAAAAATATAGGTTATACATGTATTCTAAATCTATTTAGTGTCACTATACTCTACACATGTATACCGCTGTTTTCAACAGGTCCAGTGGGAAAATGGCGGGAAATGTGGCGTGTGCGGTGACAGTTATTCAGGTCCCCGAGAACACGAAGGTGACGGCAAATATTCCACAGGTATCCGCGTCAGAAATTTCACAATTGGAGCAGATATGCTGGTTAGGATCCACCTCACCGCCAACCATAAAGGTTATATTGAATTCCGTTTGTGTGAAAATGATGTTCCCCAAAAGGTGGTGGATCAGAACTGTTTCGACCAGAATTTGTTGAGTTCCAAGACTGTAGGTACACGGCAAAAGGTGTCAATTGGGGACGAGTATCTGAAATACATTCTACAGCTGCCCATGGATGTCAGGTGTAAGGCCTGTGTACTGCAATGGAAGTACAATACAGGGAACAGTTGGGGTGTGGACCCTAATGGCACAGGGTGTGTTGGTAAGATATTTAACTGGGTATGTAGGTTAGACATTTCCTTGGGTGTGTAGATAAGACATTTCATTGGGTATGTAGGTAAGACATTATACTGGGTATGTAGGTAAGACATTACACTGGGTATGTAGGTAAGATATTTCACTGGGTATGTAGGTAAGAAATTTCACTGGGCGTGTAGGTAAGACATTACACTGGGTATGTAGGTAAGACATTACACTGGGTGTGTAGGTAAGATATTTCACTAGGTGTGTAGGTAAGACATTACACTGTGTGTGTAGGTAAGACATTACACTGGGTGTGTAGGTAAGATATTTCACTGGGTATGTAGGTAAGACATTTCATTGGGTATGTAGGTAAGACATTACCTTGGGTATGTAGGTAAGTTATTACACTGGGTGTGTAGGTAAGACATTACACTGGGTATGTAGGTAAGACATAACACTGGGTGTGTAGGTAAGATATTACACTAGGCGTGTAGGTAAGAAATTTGACTGGGTATGTAGGTAAGATATTACACTGGGTATGTTGGTAAGACATTACACTGGGTATGTAGGTAAGATATTACACTGGGTGTGTAGGTAAGACATTACACTGGGTATGTAGGTAAGCTATTACACTGGGTGTGTAGGAAAGACATTACACTAGATGTGTAGGTAAGACATTACACTGGGAATGTAGGTAAGACATTACACTGGGTGTGTAGGTAAGACATTACACTGGGTATGTAGGTAAGAATTTACACTGGGTGTGTAGGTAAGACATTACACTGGGTGTGTAGGTAAGACATTACACTAGGCATGTAGGTAAGATATTACATTGGGAATGTAGGTAAGACATTTCACTGGGTATGTAGGTAAGATATTTCATTGTGTGTAGGTAAGACATTACACTGGGTATGTAGGTAAGACATTTCACTGGGTATGTAGGTAAGACATTACACTGGGTATGTAGGTAAGACATTACACTGGGTATGTAGGTAAGACATTTCACTGGGTGTGTAGGTAAGATATTACACTTGGTATGTAGGTAAGACATTTCACTGTGTATGTAGGTAAGATATTACACTGGGTATGTAGGTAAGACATTACAATGGGTATGTAGGTAAGATATTACACTGGGTGTGTAGGTAAGACATTACACTGGGTATGTAGGTAAGATATTACACTGGGTATGTAGGTAAGTCATTACAATAGATGTGTAGGTAAGACATTACACTGGGAATGTAGGTTAGACATTACACTGGGTGTGTAGGTAAGACATAACACTGGGTATGTAGGTAAGATATTACACTGGGTGTGTAGGTAAGACAGTACACTGGGTGTGTAGGTAAGATATTACACTAGGCGTGTTGGTAAGATATTACACTGGGTATGTAGGTAAGACAGTTAACTGGGTATGTAGGTAAGATATTTCAATGGGTATGTAGGTAAGACATTATACTGGGTATGTAGGTCAGACATTTCATTGTAGGTAAGACATTACACTCGGTATGTAGGTAAGAAATTACACTGGGTGTGTAGGTAAGACATTATACTGGGTATGTAGGTCAGACATTTCATTGTAGGTAAGACTTTACACTGGGTATGTAGGTAAGAAATTACACTGGGTGTGTAGGTAAGACATTATACTGGGTATGTAGGTCAGACATTTCATTGTAGGTAAGACATTACACTGGGTATGTAGGTAAGAAATTACACTGGGTGTGTAGGTAAGACATTATACTGGGTATGTAGGTCAGACATTTCATTGTAGGTAAGACATTATACTGGGTATGTAGGTAAGACATTACACTGGGTGTGTAGGTTAGACATTTCACAGGGTGTGTATGTAAGACATTTCACTGGGTATGTAGGTAAGACATTACACTGGGTGTGTAGGTAAGAAATTACACTGGGTATGTAGGTAAGATATTTCACTGGGTATGTAGGTAAGACATTTCACTAGGGTATGTAGGTGAGACATTACACTTGGTGTGTAGGTAAGACATTATACTGGGTGTGTAGGTAAGACATTACACTGGGTGTGTAGATAAGACATTTCACTGGGTGTGTAGGTAAGAAATTACACTTGGTGTGTAGGTAAGACATTACACTGGGTATGTAGGAAAGATATTACACTGGTTGTGTAGGGAAGACCTTTCATTGGGTATGTAGGTAAGACATTTCACTCGGTGTGTAGGTAAGATATTACACTAGGCGTGTAGGTAAGATATTACACTGGGTATGTAGGTAAGACATTTAACTGGGTATGTAGGTAAGATATTGCACTGGGTATGTAGGTAAGACATTATACTGGGTATGTAGGTAAGACATTTCATTGTAGGTAAGACATTACACTGGGTATGTAGGTAAGACATTACACTGGGTGTGTAGGTAAGACATTAAACTGGGTGTATAGGTAAGATATTACACTGGGTGTGTAGGTAAGACATAACATTGGGTGTGTAGGTAAGACATTACACTGGGTGTGTAGGTAAGACATAACATTGGGTGTGTAGGTAAGACATTACACTGGGTGTGTAGGTAAGATATTACACTAGGTGTGTAGGTAAGATATAACACTAGGCGTGAAGAAAAGATATTACACTGGGTATGTAGGTCAGACATTTCACTGGGTATGTAGGTAAGACATTTCACTGGGTATGTAGGTAAGACATTATACTGGGTATGTAGGTAAGACATTACACTGGGTGTGTAGGTTAGACATTTGACTGGGTGTATATGTAAGACATTTCACTGGGTATGTAGGTAAGACATTACACTGGGTGTGTAGGTAAGAAATTACACTGGGTATGTAGGTAAGATATTTCACTGGGTATGTAGGTAAGACATTTCACTAGGGTATGTAAGTGAGACATTACACTGGGTGTGTAGGTAAGACATTATACTGGGTGTGTAGGTAAGACATTACACTGGGTGTGTAGATCAGACATTTCACAAGGTGTGTAGGTAAGACATTACACTTGGCGTGTAGGTAAGACATTACACTGGGTATGTAGGAAAGATATTACACTGGTTGTGTAGGGAAGACATTTCATTGGGTATGTAGGTAAGACATTTCACTTGGTGTGTAGGTAAGACATTACACTGGGTATGTAGGTAAGACATTTCACTGGGTATGTAGGTAAGACATTTCACTGCGTATATAGGTAAGACATTATACTGGGTATGAAGGTAAGACATTACACTAGGGTATGTAGGTAAGATATTACACTAGGCGTGTAGGTAAGACATTTCATTGGATATGTAGGTAAGACATTTCATTGGGTATGTAGGTAATATATTTTACAGGGTATGTAGGTAAGACATTACACTGTGTGTGTAGGTAAGACATTATACTGGGTATGTAGGTAAGACATTTCACTGGGTATGTAGGTAAGACATTATACTGGGTGTGTAGGTAATACATTATACTGGGTGTATAGGTAAGACATTTCATTGGGTATGTAGGTTAGACATTTCATTGGGTATGTAGGTAAGACATTTCATTGGGTGTGTAGGTAAGACATTTCATTGGGTATGTAGGTAAGACATTTCATTGGGTATGTAGGTAAGACATTACACTGGGTATGTAGGTAAGACATTTCATCGGGTGTGTAGGTAAGACATTTCATTGGGTATGTAGGTAAGACATTTCATTGGGTATGTAGGTAAGACATTACACTGGGTATGTAGGTAAGACATTTCACTGGGTATGTAGGTAAGACATTTCACTGGGTATGTAGGTAAGACATTATACTGGGTGTGTAGGTAAAAAGTTTCATTGGGTTTGTAGTAAAGACATTTCAATGGGTATGTAGGTAAGATATTTCACAGGGTATGTAGGTAAGACATAACAATGTGTGTGTAGGTAAAACATTATACTGGGTATGTAGGTAAGACATTTCACTGGGTATGTAGGTAAGACATTACACTGGGTATGTAGGTAAGACATTACACTGGGTGTGTAGGTAAGACATTACACTCGGTGTGTAGGCAAGACATTTCATTGGGTATGTAGGTAAAACATTTCTTTGGGTATGTAGGTCAGACATTTCATTTGGTGTGTAGGTAAGACATTTCATTGGTAATGTAGGTAAGACATTTCATTGGGTATGTAGGTAAGACATTACACTGGGTATGTAGGTAAGACATTTCACTGGGTATGTAGGTAAGACATTTCACTGGGTATGTAGATAAGATATTATACTGGGTGTGTAGGTAAGACATTTCATTGGGTATGTAGGTAAGCCATTTCATTGGGTATGTAGGTATGATATTTCACAGGGTTTGTAGGTAAGACATTACAATGTGTGTGTAGGTAAGACATTATACTGGGTATGTAGGTAAGACATTTCACTGGGTATGTAGTTAAGACATTACACAGGGTATGTAGGTAAGATATTACACTAGGCGTGTAGGTAAGACATTACACTGGGTATGTAGGTAAGATATTACACTAGGCGTGTAGGTAAGACATTTCACTGGGTGTGTAGGTAAGATATCACACTAGGCGTGTAGGTAAGATATTTCATTGGATATGTAGATTAGACATTACACTGGGTATGTAGGTAAGATATAACACTGGGTGTGTAGGTAAGATATTACATTAGGCGTGTAGGTAAGACATTTCACTGGGTGTGTAGGTAAGACATTACACTGGGTATATAGGTAAGATATTACACTGGGTGTGTAGATAAGACATTTTACTGAGTGTGTAGGTAAGACATTACACAGGGTATGTAGGTAAGATATTTCATTGGGTGTGTATGTAAGACATTTCAATTGATGTGTACGTAAGACATTACACTGGGTGTGTAGGTAAGATATTTCACTGGGTGTGTAGGTAATACATTACACTGGGTATGTAGGTAAGACATTACACTGGGTGTGTAGGTAAGATATAACACTAGGCGTGTAGGTAAGACCTTACAATGGGTGTGTAGGTAAGACATTACACTGGGTTTGTAGGTAAGATATTACACTAGATGTGTAGGTAAGATATTACACTAGGTGTGTAGGTAATATATTACACTGGGTGTATAGGTAAGACATTACGCTCGGTATGTAGGTAAGATATTTTACAGGGTATGTAGGTAAGACATTACACTGTGTGTGTAGGTAAAAAAATTATACTGGGTTTGTAGGTTAGACATTTCACTGGGTATGTAGGTAAGACATTATACTGGGTGTGTAGGTAATACATTATACTGGGTGTGTAGGTAAGACATTACACTGGGTGTGTAGGTAAGACATTTCATAGGATCTGTAGGTAAGACATTACACTGGGTGTGTAGGTAAGATATTTCACTAGGTGTGTAGGTAAGATATTTCACTAGGTGTGTAGGTAAGACATTACACTGGGTATGTAGGTAAGACATTACACCGGGTGTGTAGGTAAGACATTACACTGGGTGTGTACTTAAGACATTACACTGGGTATGTAGGTAAGACATTACACTGGGTGTGTAGGTAAGATTTTACACTAGGTGTGTACGTAAGACATTTCACTTGGTGTGCAGGTAAGACATTACACTGGGTATGTAGGTAAGACATTACACTGGGTAAATGGGTAAGACATTACACTGGGTGTGTAGGTAAGACATTACATTTGGTAAATAGGTAAGACATTACACTGGGTGTGTAGGTAAGATATTTCACTAGGTGTCTATGTAAGACATTATACTGGGTGTGTAGGTAAGACATTACACTGGGTGTGTATGTAAGACATTACACTGGGTATGTAGGTAAGACATTACACTGGGTGTGTAGGTAAGATATTACACTAGGTGTGTAGGTAAGACATTTTACTGGGTGTGTAGGTAAGACATTACACTGGGTATGTAGGTAAGATATTACACTGGGTGTGTAGGTAAGACATTTCATTGGATATGTAGGTAAGACATTACACTGGGTGTGTAGGAAGACATTTCATTGGTTATGTAGGTAAGACATTACACTGGGGGTGTGTAGGTAAGATATTTCACTAGGTGTGTAGGTAAGATATTTCACTGGGTATGTAGGGAAGACATTGCTATTGGTTTGTAGGTAGGCTATTACAAATGGTGTGTAGGTAAGACATTTCACAGGGTGTGTAGGTAAGACATTTTACTAGGTGTGTAGGTAAGACATTACCCTGTGTGTGTAGGTAAGACATAATACTGGGTGTGAAGGTAAGACATTACACTGTGTGTGTAGTTAAAACACTACATTGGGTGTGTAGGTAAGACATTTCACAGGGTATGTAGGTAAGACATTTTACTGGGTATGTAGGTAAGACATTTCACTGGGTTTGTAGGTAAGACATTACACTGGGTGTGTAGGTAAGACATTACACTGGGTGTGTAGGTAAGACATTACACTGGGTGTGTAGGTTAGACATTTCACTGGGTGTGTAGGTAAGATATACACTAGGTGTGTAGGTTAGACATTTCACAGGGTATGTAGGTAAGACATTATACTGGATATGTAGGTAAGACATTTCACAGGGTATGTAGGTAAGACATCATACTGGGTATGTAGGTAAGACATTTCACTGGGTATGTAGGTAAGACATTACACTGGGTGTGTAGGTAAGACATTAAACTGGGTGTGTAGGTAAGACATTACACTGGGTATGTAGGTAAGACATTTCATTGGGTATGTTGGTAAGATATTACACTGGGCATGTTGGTAAGACATTTCATTGGGTATGTAAGTAAGACATTATACTGGTTATGTAGGTAAGATATTTCACTAGGTGTGTAGGTAAGACATTTCACTGGGTGTGTAGGAAATACATTACACTGGCAATGTAGGTAAGACATTTTACTGCGTGTGTAGGTAAGACATTTCACTGGGTATGTAGGTAAGACATTACACTGGGTGTGTAGGTAAGATATTACACTGGGTGTGTAGGTACGACATTATACTGGGTATGTAGAAAAGACATTTCACTTGGTATGTAGATAAGACATTTCACTGTGCATGTAGGTAAGACATTATACTGGGTGTGTAAATAAGACATTTCACTGGGTATGTAGGTAAGACATTTCACTAGGTATGTAGGTAAGACATTACACTGGGTATGTAGGTAAATCATAATACTGTATATGTAGGTAAGACATTTCACTGGGTGTGTAGGTAAGACATTACACTGGGTGTGTAGGTAGGACATTACACTCGGTTTGTAGGTAAGACATTACACTGGGTATGTAGGTAAGACATTTCACTGGGTGTGTAGGTAAGATATTTCACTGGTTGTGTTGGTAAGACATTATACTGGGTTTGTAGGTAAGACATTACACTGGGTATGTAGGTAAGACATTTCACTGTGTTTATAGGTAAGACATTTCACTGAGTTTGTAGGTAAGACACTACACTGGGTATGTAGGTAAGACATTTCACTGGGCATGTAGGTAAGACATTACAATTGGTGTGTAGGTAAGACATTAAACTGGGTTTGTAGGTAAGACATTACACTGGGTGTGTAGGTAAGACATTACACCGGGAATGTAGGTAAGACATTACTCTTGGTATGTAGGTAAGATATTACACTGGATGTGTAGGTAAGACATTACACTGTGTGTGTAGGTAAGATTTTTCACTGGGTATGTAGGTAAGACATTTCATTGGGTATGTAGGTAAGAAATTACACTGGGTATGTAAGTAAGAGATTACACTGGGTGTAGGTAAGATATTTCACTAGGTGTGTAGGTAAGACATTATACTGGGTGTGTAGGTAAGACATTACACTGGGTATGTAGGTAAGACATTACACTGGGTGTGTAGGTAAGATATTACACTAAGTGTGTAGGTAAGACATTTCACCGGGTGTGTAGGTTAGACATTACACTGGGTATGTAGGTAATACATTACACTGGGTATGTGGGTAAGACATTTCATTGGGTGTGTAGGTAAGACATTACAGTGGGTATGTAGGTAAGACATTACAGTGGGTATGTAGGTTAGACATTACAGTTGGTATGTAGGTAAGATATTACAGTGGGTATGTAGGTAAGACATTACATTGGGTATGTAGGTAAGACATTACATTGGGTATGTAGGTAAGATATTACATTGGGTATGTAGGTAAGATATTACATTGGGTATGTAGGTAAGACATTACAGTGGGTATGTAGGTAAGATATTACAGTGGTTATGTAGGTAAGACATTACATTGGGTATGTAGGTAAGACATTATAGTGGGTGTGTAGGTAAGACATTACAGTTGGTATGTAGGTAAGACATTACAGTGGGTATGTAGGTAAGATATTACAGCGGGTATGTAGGTAAGACATTACATTGGGTATGTAGGTAAGATATTACATTGGGTATGTAGGTAAGACATTACAGTGGGTATATAGGTAAGATATTTCAATGGGTGTGTAGGTAAGATATTACACTGGGTGTGTAGGTAAGATATTTCAATGGGTATGTAAGTAAGACATTACAGTTGGTATGTAGTTAAGACATTACACAGGGTGTGTAGGTAAGATATTTCACAAGGTGTGTAGTTAAGATATTACACTAAGTATGTAGGTAAGACATTTCACTGGGTATGTAGGTAAGACATTACAGTGGGTATGTAGGTAAGATATTACAGTGGGTATGTAGGTTAGACATTACATTGGGTATGTAGGTAAGACATTACAGTGGATATGTAGGTAAGACATTACATTGGGTATGTAGGTAAGTCATTACATTAAGTATGTAGGTAAGACATTACATTGGGTGTGTAGGTAAGACATTACATTTGGTATGTAGGTAAGACATTGCAGTGGGTATGTAGGTAAGACATTACATTGGGTATGTAGGTAAGACATTACATTGGGTGTGTAGGTAAGACATTAAATTGGGTATGTAGGTAAGACATTACAGTGGGTGTGTAGGTAAGACATTACAGTGGGTATGTAGGTAAGACATTACATTGGGTATGTAGGTAAGATATTACATTGGGTATGTATGTAAGACATTACAGTGGGTATGTAGGTTAGATATTACACCGGATGTGTAGGTAAGATATTACATTGGGTATGTAGGTAAGACTTTACACTGGGTGTGTAGGTAAGATATTACGTTGGGTGTGTAGGTAAGACATTACATAGGGTATGTAGGTAAGACATTACATTGGGTATGTAGGTAAGACATTACATTGCGTATGTAGGTAAGACATTACAGTGGGTATGTAGGTGAGATATTACACTGGGTGTGTAGGTAAGACATTACAGTGGGTATGTAGGTAAGACATAACATTGGGTATGTAGGTAAGACATTACAGTGGGTATGTAGGTAAGACATAGCAGTGGGTATGTAGGTAAGACATTACAGTGGGTATGTAGGTAAGACATTTCACTGGGTATGTAGGTAAGATATTACATTGGGTATGAAGATAAGACATTACAGTGGGTATGTAGGTAAGACATAATACTGGGTATGTAGGTAAGACATTACATTGGGTATGTAGGTAAGACATTACACTGAGTATGAAGGTAAGACATTACACTGGGTATGTAGGTAAGATATTACATTGGGTATGTAGGTAAGACATTACATTGTGTATGTAGGTAAGACATTACACTGGGTGTGTAGGTAAGATATAACACTGGGTATGTAGGTAAGACATTATACTGGGTGTGTAGGTTAGATATTACACTGGGTGTGTAGGTAAGATATTACACTTGGTGTGTAGGTAAGACATTACACTGGGTGTGTATGTAAGATATTACACTGGGTATTTAGGTAAGATATTACAATGGGTGTGTAGGTAAGACATTACACTGGGTATGTAGGTAAGACAGTACACTGGGTATGTAGGTAAGACATTTCATTAGGTGTAGGTAAGATATTACACTGGGTATGTAGGTAAGATATTACACTGGGTGTGTAGATAAGACATTACATTGGGTATGTAGGTAAGACATTACACAGGGTGTGTAGGTAATATATTACACTGGGTGTGTAGGTAAGACATTACAATGGGTATGTAGGTAAGACATTACATTGGGTATGTAGGTAAGATATTTCACAATGTGTGTAGTTAAGATATTACACTGAGTATGTAGGTAAGATATTACACTGGGTATGTAGGTAAGACATTACAGTGGGTATGTAGGTAAGATATTTCACAAGGTGTGTAGTTAAGATATTACACTGAGTGTGTAGGTAAAACATTTAACTGGGTCACATTGGTGAGCGTATTAGCCTTTAAAACCTAAAACACAACTGGAGTTGATAAAGTACAAATGTACTTTAAAAGATACGGAGCTTGAAAATTTTCTTAATTTAGAGTAAATGTAACCTGTGTTGCTGAGTATATTATACTCACCTGCGAATAATCGCGATTTATGTCCTATAGAACATTTGTGGGATGAACTAGTATGTAGTGTTCGAACAAATCACCCAATCAACACTTTAATTAACCTGGCAGCAGTGTAACAAGTGAATGGAACAATTTGTCTGCGCCATTTATTGGCATTTATACAGCGTTACGTCAACAGCATGCGCCGCCGCATCATGCCATTCATTGGACAAAATGGTGGACGCAAGAACTACTGACTCGAAATTCAAAACTTACTGCCCATTTCGGATGGTTATACCGCATTCAAAGTGAAATTAAACCTTTCTTTTTGGTAAACCCAGTCTTGTCAAGAAAATGTCATTTTTTAAATTGACCCCTATGTAATTTCGCTCAGTATTTTACATTAAAAAAATATCGTGTCGACTTTAATTTTTCACAGAATGTCACTAAGGAATTATTCTTCAATCCAGATAAAAAAAATAGTCAGAATATATTTGAGTTCCTAGTATATCGATAGAAATATACGATGGGTACTTTCTTTTTTGGCTGAGTATAGTTGTACGTTGAATCAGTATGAATAATTGGTCGCGTAAAATTGCGGTATTTATTTCGGGAGAGTTAATAGATTGACTCTCTTATTTTACAGGCTGTGGTCCACAAGAACAATTTTACGCATGCTCAGACATTGTTATTGGTCATCCGGAAGTGATACTTGGAAAAGTCACACAAGATGTGATCGTTCCGGCCGGTGATGTGGACGAACGTACGGAATGGAAGGAGGAAAAAGAAAGAAAAATCGCCGAGCACGAAGCGGAAATCGAAGCGGCAGTTGCAAAGAGGATGGGAAACTGTTCCTGTACCTGTACGGGTACTTCCGCCGGAAGTTCATCAGCCCAGCATCCATTTGAGATTTTAAGTTTGTTGTTACTATTCATATGTTCCACTATATATTGGTATTGAGAGCGAAAGTAAAAGGTCAACAAGTTGGCTTCTTTAAAAAAGAAGCCAGGGAAGCCAAGCAGTTTTAATGAAATGACATGTAAATATGCACGGAATTATACACTCATTGAACATAAAATATCTTCTCAAATGCCCCAAGTATACCTTTCACCTATATTCTTCTTTTCTCCAACACAACATAGTTTTTGTTTCCTTCCATATATTACGGAATTATACACTCATTTTATGTTCAATGAAACTTCTCTATTTGCGACCAGTAACTTGCGTTAAATTTGTTACTGTTTTAGTCAAAAATGCTGATTTTAAGAAAAAGTGAAAGTACACGTGAACAGAAAGCTCCTTTAGGCGGTTTCTGTTTTACTTAAACTTTGCTTTATTAAAAGCTGCCACCTGTCCTTCATACAATCAATTTGCGTTATTTTAGTGGTTGCAAGCGACTTAAAATACGACCGCAACACAAGCATTTATCATCTTGCTGTTGCGAAGGGATAAGTCTGGGTATGAGTTTTATTCCAAACCGACGTGATAAGTTCCGGTACGGGTTTTATTCGTAACCGAATTTTTTTTTCGTCCAGTGTATTGCTGTTGTGAAGGGATAAGTCTGGGTATGAGTTACGCGGCGTCTGATCAGGATCCAAACTGTTTGCAAAATTGCCGTTTGGCGACATTGGCAGTGAAAGAGTTAATCCTGTTTTAAACAGTCACCTGTGTTACGGGCTTCATTATAAGTTATGGTAAAACACTCGTTTTTATTAACTCATTGAACCCTATTGACGAGTATTCTTGTCATTTACCAATAATGTTAGTTTAATGAAAAGTGAACGTGACTTATGCAAACAATATAGACCCTGATATTTTGCTTTACATGTATATACAATGTATTTTAAAACTCAGCCTTAAATTGTAAAAAATGTACCAGAGTTTATTGTTCACTGGAAATGTTCATCCTAAATATTGGGGGTTAATGAGTAATATCATTATTTAATAAATAATCGCTGTTCTATCGTTGTTAACTCTTTCACTAAGAAATTGTATCGTCTGCTTAAACCCTCTACCCATAATCTGTTTCTAGTTTTGGAGATACAGTATTTGACCGCTTAAAGCAGTAATAGTAAAGCAGAATGCACTTTAAAGCGCATTCTGCTGCACTGTCGGTCTGTTTTAACCCTTAGCCTGCCAAATAAATTGTCGTCTGCTATATTTCTCGTCTGCTTCAAGTTTCAAAGTGCTTCAAAGTTGCTCAAAATTGCTGAAAATGTTGTCCGAGTGTCAAACAGCTTGGAACTTAGAACTATTTCTTCAGTGGAGAAATAAAGTATACCTACTTGCTTAAAGTCACTTGTATGTGGGACTGAACATACACATGTATTACAGAAATACAAACTATTTAACTTTTTTAATTTCTATTTCATCAAAGGTAGAAATTGAGTTCTTTAACCCATTTCCCAATAAATATGCTTTTTAGCTCACCTGAGCCAAAGGCTCAAGGTGAGCTATTGGGATGGCCCTGTGTCCGGCGTCCGTCGTCGTGCGTCGTCCGTCGTCGTTAACAATTGCTTCAAATGACATCTCTTCCTATACCGCTTGACAGAATTCAACCAAACTGTACAGAAATGTTCCTTGGGTCAAGCTCTTTCAAATTTGTTCAAAGAATTAAAAACAATGCAGAACTCTGGTTGCCATGGCAACCAAAATGAAAAAAAGGAAATCTTAGAAAATCTTCTCGTCTGAAACTACAAGGACCAGAGCTTAGAAATTTGGCACATAGCATCATCTACAGGACATCTATCAAGTTTGTTCAAATTATGCCCCTGGGGTCACATTTTTACATAGAGTTATATAGTGAAATTTTCAAACGTCTTCTACTCTGAAACTAATATGGCCAGAGCTTTGATATTTGGCATGGTGACACTTCTAGATGTCCTATACCAAAATGTTCAAATGGTTCCGGTCGGTTGCAAAACTAGGTCACAGGAGCTACAAATAGATTTTTTTTCAATGAAAACTTAAAAAATCTTCTTGTCTGAAACTACAAGGGCCAGAGCTTAGATATTTGGCACATAGCATCGCCTACAGGTCCTCTATCAAGTTTGTTCAAATTATGCCTCTGGGGTCAAAATTGGCCTCGTCCCGGGGGTCACAGTTTTACATAGAGATATATGGTGAACTTTTCAAACGTCTTCTTCTCTGAAACTAATATGGCCAGAGCTTTGATATTTGGCATGGTGACACTTCTAGATGTCCTATACCAAAATTGTTCAAATGGTTCCGGTCGGTTGCATAACTAGGTCACAGGAGCTAAAAATAGATTTTTTTCAATGAAAACTTAAAAAATCTTCTTGTCTGAAACTACAAGGGCCAGAGCTTAGAGGCACATAGCATCGCCTACAGGTCCTCTATCAAGTTTGTTCAAATTATGCCTCTGGGGTCAAAATTGGCTCTGCCCCGGGGGTCACAGTTTTACATAGAGAAATTTTCAAACGTCTTCTTCTCTGACATTTATATGACCAGAGCTTTTATATTCAGTATGGTGACACTTTTAAATATCCTTTACATATTTTGTTCAAATGGTTCCGGTCAGTCCTGGACATTAATCATTATTTCCATTTTTTCAGCTATTCTCAGGTGAGCGAAATATGCCCCATGGGGCTCTTGTTTAAGCCTTAATTTAGCTCTACGGTGACCATGCTTATTGACGAATCAAAATTCTTTGAACAACCTTGTCAAAAAAAGTTGAAAGTCTATTAATAATTGAGAGACCTTTTAGTCAAAACCAAATTGTAGTCAGACCAGTAGTTTCGGAGAAGATATTTCTACAATTTGAGCACGGTTGTCATGGCAAGCAGAAAATTATCCCTCCCACAAACTGTTAACAGCTTTTCGTTCCCCCAACCTATTGATGTTCCTGATGAAGTGTGGTTGGTTTAGACCAATAGTTTCAGAGGAGATGTCATTTAAATATGACGACTGATGGTGAGCGATCAAAATAGCTCAAACTGAATCTTCGGCTCAGGCAAGCTAAAAATACAGTAAACCCTCTCTATAACGACCGTTAAAAAGAAGGCTTAAAGACTGCATAAAGGGCAAGTGACAGTTTAAAGCAAGGTGAACATAAAACAGAAAGCTCCTATAGGAGCTTTCTGTTTTACCTGCACCTTGCTTTAAGCAATCACCTACCTTAAACACATAATAATTAACAATAATTAGGTGGCCGTAATGGAGAGGTTTTACTGTAAGATAAATAAATAAATAAATCCCTTAACTCGTCCAATATACAAGCATGGACTAATCTTCTTGGCATAAATAAGTTTAAGATATTAGGCGCGGCCTTTGTATGATTCTCCGCCCCTATTGCTCTCAAAAGGCGTGAACGTTACTGTAAAAGCATGTGACATGTGGCAAAGTCATCTGATTATGTCTTGAGAGGTTCTGGCGTATTCATATTCCACGGTTTTGTTTTTACAAACCAAACCATCAAATATCAGAGACAGACCGTACAAGAAGATATTCACTGATTCTTTGCATAGGCATTATCATAGTAATGAGCTCACCTTGCAGAAAATCTCCTGAATAATTTGATCATGAAAGGGTTAACCCTCTTTTTGTGTGTCCGCCTTCCATAGGATCGACTGTGCAATAAATATAATATTATAGCTTACGTATACGTCACGGTTTTAGCACGTATTTAACATATAGCCCCTTCACTGAGATACCCCGAGTAAAATGGTTATTTGCAAACAGTTTGGATGCTGATCAGACGCCGCGTAACGCGGCGTCTGATCAGCATCCAAACTGTTTGACACTCATTTTAATATGTCTTAAGTAAAGAAATTTGCAATATGAAAGCAGACGACAGTTGTTAAAAATTGATGACGCATGACAGATTGGGAAATCATGTCTATTTTTAGTAAACCTGGAAATACCCGTCGGATGTCGTCTGCTGTATCTTCTGAGGCTGCTAGTACCGACATTATTAGAATCTGCAAGCAGGCCGATCAGGATCCAAACTGTTTGACACGCGTATAAAAATTTCTTGGGTCAAGCTGCCTTAAATCTTACCTTGAAATGGTAGAGCAGACAACAAAATGAACAATTATTGAAGCAGACGATGAATTAAAACGCACACTTATTGTATTTGTGGTTTTTGCTTCTTTTTTATTTATTTTTTGTTCTTTTCTGTTTTCTTTATTTTCGTGTGTGTTTTCCCCTTGCTTGTTTTACCCCTTCACCGTTTCATTGTCGTCTGCTTCAATTTTGTTGTCTGCATTGTCGTTTCAAACGTAAAATATTAGGCAGTAAGACTGAAGAGATGTCAAAACGAGTGTCAAACAGTTTGGTTCCTGATCATTCGCCGCATAATGCGGCGTCTGAACAGGATCCAAACTGTGTGACACTCGTCTAAATATTTCTTGGCCCAAAATACCTAAAAAATTGTTTTTTAGAAATAGAAGCAGACGACAAGTGTTTAAATTTGATGACGTCATGGCAGTGAAGGGGTTAATGGACAAATCCAGTTTCTAATTAGGTCTAGTCCAGCTGTGACAATTCAGGGTTTATTTTAACAATCACCAGTATTGCAGTTTGACAATCAGTGTAGACCCAGATCGGAGGGTCTTACAGGAGCCCTCTGATCAGGGTCTACACTGTTTGCATAAGACAAGTATACAATCCTAATGTACACTATTTGTAAATGACGAGTATACTCGTCGCCAGGGTTGTATTTTTTAATACCATTCATTCATAGCCTGTTAAAGGTCGTTATATAAGCTTGATTGCACTTAAATATAGCTTTGCTGCATAAGCATTAGAAATAGAAAATAGTTTTACTTTCAAGCAAGACTGAAATCCACGTTTCATCAAAATTGGCAATTCAAATATTCTTCAATCGTAGAGTTTCGGTTTCGATAGTCGAAAATAGAATTCGATGTTTCTATGTTATATTTTTGTTTTAGTGTGTAGGTATTGATCCCCTATAGTGACGTTTCCAAGTGTCATTTACAGTGAAGAAAACGAAGCGTATTTATACGCATTGCAAGCAAATGGAGAAATTGACATCGCTTTGAAAAGCTTGAAATCTTATTTTAATCTGCGTGGCAAACAGTTTGGAGCCTGCTCAGACGCCGGGTAAAACGGCGTCTGATTTGGTTTCAAATATGTTTGCAATTGAAATACATAGCTTAAACGCGTTTATTTGGAAAGGAGAACGTCTTTTCCACAACATGTAATTTTCAATTTACAATTTTACGCATTAACCCTTTCATTCTCATTGACGCAAACAAGCGCGTTTGCAAACAGTTTGGATCAAGATAAGACGCCGCGTTAGCGGCGTTACACGCTGTCTGATCTGAAATGCGAACGGTTTGACACTCTTTTTGTAATTTTATGTCATACTGCCTTTAATTTAACTTTGAAACGATATTGGTTGCAAACAGCAATATAAAAGCAGACGACAAATAAACGGTGAAGGGGTAAAACTCTCACGATTAATGTGGCAGCGAAAGAGTTAAACAGTTACCAGGCTGTCTTGTGGATGATATGTGTTTGGATTAAATAGACAATGAAAACATGTAATGTTGTTTAAATCGTAATGTCGCTTAAAAGCAAATGTATAATTATAGAAGCATGTAGGCAAATGTATAGAAAACAAATCAACACTTATTACCACTGGCAAGTTTTTACTCACTTTTTTGCTGGAAGATGTCATTATATATACACATGTATACGTAAAATGGTGATTTAAGGCAACAACAGTGCTTTGAATATTAGAGCAGAGCATGTCATATTCTATAGCAAACAGTGCTGATTCTTTTGCTAATGCCCACTGTAGTGGCCACTAGGCTTAAATGGGTTAAGCAGACTGCATTATGACAGTGAAAGGCTGAAAGCAGACGACAGAATGTGTGTTCCAGTAGGGTTAATCGATGATATGATACATGTAATACATGTAAAGATTAGCAAAAAACCCAGAAAATTAGTCAAGTGAAAATCGCGTGTGATCACTATAGATATGCAGAGCTTAAGAAAAGGGGAGTATTTCAAAAATTAAAATCTTTGTTTCCGCATTAAACCCTATGGTGTCACTACTCATTAGAATCGTCTATTCGAGACGATTCTAATGAGTAGCAACACCATAGGATTTTGTGTTGAAATAAGTGAGAAAATGTTGGATTTTTGCAGTTAATTCCCTCTTATCTGGAGTCCTGGATATGGAGATGCAAGCTAGCCTATGTCTTCAGCAGTTAATCTTGAATGCCCTATGAAATAGGTTGGTAATGTTAATCATAACTGTGTGATTTAAAGGGACTCGCAACCGGATGGTGTACTTGTCAAAATAAAATAAATGTGTGGCATTATTTGGCTTCTGACCTTAAAAAAATATGATCTTAGTTGTTGTTGTTTTTTTAGATATTTTCCATCGTTTTTCTATAGCGTTAGTAGACGGTATAGTTGTTGTTGTTGCTTTTCTACACGGGCTCAGACATAAACCCGAGCCGAATAATGTTATTATTCATGTTTGTCTCCGCATGGAGGGTCACGGGTTCGAATCCCACCAGAGCTTTTTTTTAAATGCATTTTTAACAGAATTTATTATCCTAAACTAAATCTTACCCATTTATATAAACATTTGACATATATTTACAAATTACTATTTTTAATGCTAAATCCGGTTGCGAGCCTCTTTAAACCACTTAACTCCTACAATCCTACACTGACAATCTTTTCCTAAACTTTCATTCTTTAAAAGCATTTACACCGTAGCCTATTTTGTAGTTTTGAAGGCAGATGCTCACTTGAAGGCCTACATCATTTGATGTCCAATTTTGTGTCCGTTTTGCATGCAAATATCAAATTTTGATGTAAGAAAATTCCTATTAAAGCTGATTTCTGAAATTAATTTAAGCCAGTTTATCGTATACAAAGAGAGTTAGTAGGTTTTAATCAGTTATATTTATATTCGCCAAATACATAACGTCTTCTAAAAGGGTATTGAAAATATGAAGCATAATTCTCAGTAAACCTACACATTGAAACTGGTTCCAGCCAGTTAGAAAGAGGGCGGAGTCACCGCCGGAGAGATACCGATCTAGCGACCAGCTGGTGGTTGCTATGGCGTGTAAGAAGGCCGAAATACACACCGCGACCAATTTTCGTTTTTAAATATGTTTTAATAATAAAAATTCAAGTTGCATTGTTTATTTTTAATGTCTTATAAGTTTTCGTTAAGCACAAAGCGACAGTTTACTGGGTAAAAGTCTGAATTTTTAATGCAACTCAAAACATGTATTTGGGACTACTTTTCATACCATACATTATAGAGATCGAATGTCTGTTACATTCAGGATTACATCTATCAAACATATTTGGCCAGTATATGATATTTTCATATACATGTACATTAAAAACAATCTTGCAAAGATTCACTTTGTAAAGGGTACGGAAAAATAAGAAAATATAAATATAAGAAATAAACGACGTGTTTTTGCGATTTACGGGATTGTAAACGCAAGAGGTTATCTGGTTTAGTTTATCGTACACGCACGAAGTGCGTGTACGAAAGTAACCCAGCTAATCACATGCGTTTACAATCCCGTAAACTGCAAAAACACGTCGTTTATTTCTTAATTAAACTGAACACAATTTATGAACGGCCGTATAATTAAGAACCATACTTTTCAGATAAACAAAGCATTGTGTTCCATTCCAAATAAATTTTATGAAAGAAAACACTGGCAATGGAATTCAAGGAAAATATTGTTAATATAATGTATCAACTCATTACCCCTTAAATACACTTTTGACGACAGTCGGACGTTCATTTATTCCGCCACTAAAACACATAGTTACACTTTATACATTCATGAATATGTACCATTAGAAATATGTCATTGCAGATTATCACTTAAAGCAGCTTGAAGGTATAGCAGAATGTGCCTCAATGCACATTCTGTTTTACTTGCAGCCTGCTTTAAGTAGTAACCTGTCTTTAAAGCAGGAAACAGGCTATTAAATAGTGAAATAACTAAAAGCTGTGTGTATTTCAATACATGTATAAGGTATTTTCGGTAATCTTCCAAGCTGTGTGTATTTCAATACATGTACAATGTATAATGTATGTTTTGGTAGTCTTCCAATTTACCCCAAACTAGGTGGACTATAAACAAGTTTGTTCAGTGTAAGTCAGCATCGCCTCAGACTGCAATACGCGCCTGTAACCGACTGCGAAATGTTTTGAGATTGCTCTTCTCGGTCATGGTATACGCGCCTAGCTTTGCCTTGGACATGGCTTTCTTACAATACTTCAAGGCTTCCGGTGGGTTGGAGGTTTCCTTCATTCTTGCCATACAAAAATTGTACATCATTTCTCGTCGGGGTTCCCATGATCCTGAATCTAACTTGGACGCTTTCAACATACATTCTGCGTCTTTAAGACACCCCTCGCTTGGGGCGCTTTCATGTGGTATTTCAAACTCTTGACCGACTTGGAGGCGTAGAAGCGCTGCGAAGATCATGAAGGTTCTCGACCAATTCTTACGGATTTCTTCCGGTTCCGGTGATGCGCGACTCATGCCAAGTTGACAGGCTACGAGAGCGTGCTCCAAATTGTTGCCTGTTGGGTTCTTCGCATACATCGACCTAAACAGCAGGTGCTGCGTATGACAGATTAGAAACCCGAAAAAAGAATCATTGCACACCGAGTTTATGCTTTTCGCTTCATCCAAGTGATATTTTGCAGTGCGGTAGTCACCATCCTTTTTCCAAGTCATGCACTTACCGATACATACCACCATGTCAACATAGCGCCTGTCCAGTCCCCCTGGTATGTCACTTTTAAGGCCTGTAAGGACGCCTAGCTTCTCCTCTTTGTCTGTGAGATGATTTACCTGTAGACACGTTATGGCGGCAAGCTTGTTTAGAGCACGTTGACGGTCACGTGGCGTTCCTTCAGCCTCCGCCTTAGTTCGAAACAAGTTGGCCAACATATCCAGGACACTGAGATTGCTATGAAATAGTCCGCTAGTTAATTGAAACTTTATAGAATTATAAAATTTGTTGATATGTTTCGAGTTTGACGAACTTGAAGCGAGGATACTCCCAACATACATGTGATGGCGCTCCATTTCTAGATCATCGGCGATTTGGTTACACCCGAATAGCCTGATGGCCAGTATAAAGTCAGCGAACGAGACGGTGTCTACAATGTCACCGAGGATCATACCCATCTTTTCACAAGCTGATCCAGTTAATGTTGAGAGTCGATGTAGAAGGACCTCGTGGTGATGTTGGGAAATAAAACTGTTCTCTCGTAAAATGGTGGTGAAACCAGTCAGATCTAGATCTGATTCACTTTCCAAAGCTCTTAATATCACTAATATATCCATAAAACTCATCCCATCCGAACTCCCTTGTGGGTTCGATCTCACTGAGATAAACCCACCCTCTGCCATGCTTATTGTCCCAGTTACACACGTACTGAACACAACATCTGGAGCAGCCGTCAGCTACATGTATCTAGCATTTAGATGTACAGTTTTAAGAGTCCATACGAAACACGTTTATATATATCTAAATCTAAACACATATTGTATTTCCACCTGAAGAGTCGTTAATCAAGTCTTTCAACAACAATTAACCTAGACACAAAATGGTCGCGCTGTCATAATATAACGTAGTAGCTTGCGATATAAATAGATCACTGGTTTACCAGCAATACATACATTTACAGTGGAGAAAACGGTATTCTTTCCCAATAAACGCGTTTACGCTAAAACTGTAATTTCAAATGCAAACCGTTTGGAGCCAGATCAGACGCCGGGTAACCCGGCGTCTGATCAGGCTCCAAACTGTTTGCCACCAAGATAAACATGAAATATCAGAAGTGTCCAAAAGTTGTTCTTTTCTACGTTTAAGTGCCTTGCGTTTGCTAACGTTTGCGATTAAACGGGAAAGAATAACAGATTCGCCACTGTACTTTCATTAATCGATAGCTCCCATTTACCCTTTACCTACTTTTATGTCTGCTTTGAAATGTTCGTTTCCGATATGTTTCACTATTAATTGTAATATCATTTAAAATGCAACTTGTAAATATGAGTGTAATAAAAAATGATATGGTGCCTTATCAGACACCAACCTACTGACTGATCAGGATCTACTAAACTGGTCAGTGTCCAGCCAAGTTGCCCTGAACAGGGAATGTTTCCTCAGTCGAGTTATCGTTCCTTTCTATTTTACAGCCTGGTTTCCCGCGTAAGTCTAGCAGCTACCCACCGTATTTGCTTATAGCCGGGCAAGTACGGAGCACAAAAGCGGATCGAGTAGCTCATATTTAATATTAGATTTAATTATGTCGCCTGCTTGAATGATATCCTCTTCGTATTTCCCCGCAGACAAGTAGTGAGGATAGATTTTAAATGACACACCATTTCGGACTTTCTTAGACCTAAAAATAATAACACCACATTAAACAGACCCCCTCCCTCACACAAAAAGAAAAGTAGAGTAAAAAATGCACATATTTGGTCTAGTATAGTAAATATTAAAAATACCTGATTGAAGCGAAAATCTTTGTGTGGATTTCATAAGACTTACATGTATTTAGTTATGACGTAGTCCAGCTTTCCTCGCAACTATCTTTTATAAACTAATTCATCAAGCTAATTCAAATAACATGGGGCTAAAGGTTATAAAACGAAAGTACCCGAAACTATTGACACGGTAAAATACTTAAGCATGCTGAGCTAATAAGGGATTATCTGCCTTTTCCAGAGTCTGCAAGGTTTCTGGATCCATTCTTTTTGCAAAATTGACTTTATGCGATTTGACGGTAATACGGGTTGTTGCTCCTGTGGAGAATACTCTATTCTTTTCACTTGAAAACGAAGTGGAACGCAAACTGCGCATTGCAATAAAATGGACAAAATTTCAACTATATAGAGAATTTTAGCCATTAGTTTTGATGTGAATATCAAAGAGCTGGGGTCCTTCTTACGAAACGTCGTACGACAAATATTGCCGTAAGGCATATTCTAACATTCTCAATTATTATTTATTTCTCCATCTAATCCTGTCTTGTGACATTTCTTAGAAAGCGTCTTTTCAAGACAATTCCAAAGAGATATCACTGGACAGGATTAGATGGAGAAATCAGAAATTAGATGTATTTTTAAGTTTTGACTTACGACAATATTGTGTCGTAAGACGGACCACTGGAGCCTGTATCAGACACCAGGTTACCCGGTGTCTGATTTGGCATTAAACTGTCTGCAATGGTCAGAAGAATTTTATCCTAAACGCGTTTATCAGGAAATAATAACTTCTTCTCCGCTGCAAGCAATGTTGTCTGCATTTTAAAATGTTATATTCCATTTAATTGCATTTGTGTTTAGTTTTGTGTGAACGGGAAAGAGCGTCATGTACCCACTGTAAAAAACCCAGCTTTTTCCCTGGGTAACGAAAAATCCCATTTTTGCCATATTGCCACATATAAACGAAGTTAGTTCGATCATATCCATATTTCAAAGTCAAAACGTGGCTTAGCCACGTTTTAACTTTGAAATACGGATATGATTGACTTAAGCGAGATCGACTTATCCAAAATTAATCTAATGAAGTATTCTAAATAGAAAATTCCAATTTCGAAAAATCCCATTTTTGCCATGTTGCCACATACAGCCGAAACTCGATTATTCGAACTCACCCTAGTTCGAACACACCCATATTTCAAAGTTAAATCGTGGCTTAGCCACATTTTAACTTTGAAATACGGATATGTTTGACTTAAGACAATCGACTTATCCAAAATTAATCTTATGAAATACTCTTATAGAAAATTGAAACTTCCAATACAGTCTAGTCCATTTCTGACTGTTTAATGCTCATTTTAACAACATCTTTCAAACTGACAATAGTACAGACCCTGACCGGAGGGCTCATGCAGTAGCCCTCTGATCAGGAACTACACTCTCTTCATATGTGTACTCTGTTTTTTAATGACGAGTACAGTCGTCACTGGGATTGAATGTGTTAAGAAGTCACCTATAATGTACATGTAAACCTAATACAAGTATTTATAGAGGGGTACATGGTACAGTGAACAAGACGTTACTCTTTCCCTTTAAACGAGTTTACGCTAAAACCACTATCCCCAAGGCAACCAGTTTTGATCCAGATTCTTTTCCTATACTCGTTTACGCTATGTACAGCTATTATTTCCAATGCAATTATTTTGTTCAAGTTAAGTTGTCATTTTATACGTTTAATTGCATAGCGTTTGCGTTTCATTTGCGTTTAAATGGGAAATAACGTCTTTAAGCTCCACTGTTGTCCATTATGTATCCCCATAAAATAACTCTTAAGCGAAGTAGTGTAAGGGAGGTAACACCTCCGACTAGATTCTTGCTGGTTTCAAACAGACTTATCGGCCCTGTCTCAGTGGCTGTTACAGGAACTGATCAGAGTCGGCTGTCATGAGTCTGGTATTGAACTATTTTGCACAATGACAACGGTGCAGACCCTGTTCAGAGGAATACTGTAGGTCGCCTCTGATCACGGTCTACACTATAATCATATGTAACGTACGTGGTACGTTGGTATATGCAAATGAGGCTTCCCAAACCGTTGTATGTTGGGAAGTGAGTCAATTATATAGCGCAACAAACATCTCTTGGTGTGAGCTTAAGCTTTGCATCGACGGGGTTTGTTGTTGCTGGGTCTCTCGGTTTGCACGTTACAAATTGTGGCAGCGGTGGGATAATGACAACTGCCAGACCGGATTTGCCTTACCCATGGTTCTCCCATGGTCCAAATCTCTGGACGAGACTTCTCGGAGGGGAGTGTTATGTAACGTACGTGGTACGTTGATATATGCAAATGAGGCTTCCCAAACCGTTGTAAGTTGGGAAGTGAGTCAATTATATAGCGCAACAAACATCTCTTGGTGTGAGCTTAAGCTCTACACCGACGCGGTTTGCTGTTGCTGGTCGGTTTGCACGTTACACATATGACAAAAATACTGTCTTTAGGGTACACTGCTTGTATAATAGTCTCACAGTTTATCGCGTCATATGGCCACCCGCCCATACACACATACAAACATATATAATAATTACCTTTACACAATGATCAAGGTCATACATTCTCGAATTAAATACATATATAATTTATTAAAGGTTTATCCTATAGCCTCATGCCAGGTTTATTATTATCTGCTTATTTTCTATATGCTTGTAGTTACTATAAGGGTATTTTACTGTTATTTTTGGCGGCCAACCAATATGAACCTTAATGAAATACTGATGTAAACATTATTCTTATTTACAATGCTTTATAAACATGTCCTGCAAGATTTCTTATAACATGATGGCTTTTGCATGCCATTGGACTACAAAACTTATTAACATTTGGATATTCATAATTATATTTTGGTATGTACAGTGAACGCCAATCATTAAAGTGTGGACATATAAGCAAAACACGGTATTCGTCTTTTATACTGCCATAACAGTGTGGACAGTTTATAAATTCCCGTTCAATAGTATGATATCGACCTGTTTCAACCTCGAGACAGTGTGCCAAACTTCTGAACACTAACTAAACATCTTCTGTATTTATTTTTATATCTACAACAGTAAGATACATCTCTTTATCAAAGTCTACTTTAAAACTATGATAATGGTATAATTTTGTATTTTCTAGGCCTCTCGGTGACCAGTAAATATTGGTCTTTTCATCTCTGGGTTTACTCAGTTAAAAAAGTATTGGATTTGAAACTGCTTGTGCCTCCCATATATATTCATAACCATTTGAACAAAGATGTACTCTTAAATCAGTTACCCAGTGCTCATGTCCAATATTATCATACATTTCAACATATTATAACACAATTTGGCATATCTACGAGGTGTGTCCGTAAAGTTCGTAGACAATGTCGATATTTATTTAAGTAATGCACTCGTAGTATTTGGCAATTTCATCAAACTTAACCAATATTTGATACATCTCTTAGAAGTAACTGTATGAAGGGGAACTCTCCCAAAGTCACGAAGTATTGCATTGTTACATGCCTTACTTTTTATACGGAATGCTTGCCTTTTTTCCGTTCTTAAGTAATGCATGATAAAATCAAAGGTATTCCAATTTTATTCAATCACTGACAGACTTTGAAAAGTGTTTGATTTGCGCGTTAATACTTTCCTCAAAACTAGGCAACTACAAAACATGGGGGCTGACATCTTGGATGATGACGTCACGGCTTTTACGAAGAGTTGTGCGTGACGTTTCGGAATTCCCTATTTCGGTGCTATTTTTAAACCATTTTAAGCATGAATAACCCCAAACACTCACTTGAAATGATTTTCTCCAAAGGACAAAGCTTCAAACAGTTCAATTCATACCCTTAAACGCTTAAATGAAAGTTATTTACAAAATCTACTTCTCAATCGAACCGATAGAAAATAACGGATTACCAATTCGCCATCAATATAAATAATGACGTCATTATTGGTGGTCATATGACTTCCAAAAATAGTTTCAGATTGCATTATAGGTGTACGGAGGAGTTTTAACTTTTAACATTGTATACACGGGTGCTTATAGATCTATTTGATTATTTGGTTTAACAACATATAGATCTTGTCCCAAACAATTTAGGTATAAAATAAAAGTTCGAGTCGGTTGTGTAATCCAGATCTCAGTCACGAGAGGCGTAGCCTCGAGTGTGATCTGGAATACACAACGAACTGATACACACTGGTGATAGATCTATTCCGTTTTCATTAGTATAATTTTGCTTTTTTCCGTCCATAGGCAAAGCCTAAATACATATTATTCATGAAACGTTTGCATGCATTAACATGGACATTTTCAATAGTTTAGACACAATTCAAACCCCATAGCTCTGACCCATATAACATAACTGGAGCAACTTTATGGTTAAATATTTTGAAATAAGTCTTATATTGCAAAGACGGTAGGTGCCACAATGATGCACAGACATAATTTAATACTTTATTTGCTTCAACTGCAACAGACTCTGCCATTTTATAGATAGCTATGATAGATATGATGTTTATTCTTTCTTCAGACTAACAAGTCCATGAGGCATGTAATAAATGTACAATCAAACAGAGGCATGTAATACATATACAAACAAATTATATATCGAAAGCTGAGGTGAAAAGAATACACCAACATATGAAAACCCATTAAAAATTCTAAGTGCTTTCCTGAATAACGCCATATTTCCCTTCTAGATAATCTCCCATCCTTTTTAGATACAATCATCTGAGATTAATATATATTAGTCAATATCTCACATTTACCTCCCGATTTTGGGAAAATGATTTAAAGAACAACATAAACAACATTTCTAAGTCTATGATTTATTATGTTCTGTAATGATTAGCTAAGTCCTTAAATTCTATCTTCAAGCAGTGGGGAAACGTTTAGAAATAAGTATAAATAAACATTTCTATTCAACAGTTAAAGAAGATGTAATTTGACGTGAGGGTCATTTGTATCAGCTGATTTAACCCTTTCACTCTCAATGACGCTTGAAAGCGCATTTACAAACAGTTTGAATCATGATCAGACGCCGCGTAACGCGGCGTCTGATCAGGATCTAAACTGTTTGACACTAGTTTTGAATTTTCTTCAGCCATACTGCCTTAAATTTAGCTTTGAAACGACATTGAAGACAACAAAATTGAAGCAGACGACAATGAAACGACGAAGGGGTAAATCTGTTACGAAAATGTTGGCAGTGAAAGGGTAAAGGTGACACGCAGGTGCCGTATGAAATGAAATATACAATGGGGGAGCGTGCGTTGGGATTATTGAATAGGTTATATATAATAGCGCCGATGAGTGATGAGATGAAATGTTGAGGGATGACTTTCGAAGCAGCTCAGAGGGCTTTACTTTATTTTTAGTTCTTGGTAGAGGGGATTATTTCTGCCAAATAAACAAAACTGTCCACAATGACAATTAAGTCATAGAACGCTCCAAGGTAGGAATGTGTAGGCTATGGGGCACCAAATAGGCTTTCATCTATAATCCATATAAACTTAGTCATCTTTAAGGTTAAATAATATCAATTTTTATTCCAAGTACAGATGCCGGTGTATATTTTTGCCAATACATACATACATCCTAACTCAACTTCAGGGCCATGTGCTTATAAGAACTCTCTCATGGCTTCCCTGATATGACCCAAACAAACAGTTTGAGACTCTTTCTCGGGGGTGTCTTTCTATATCACCATGAACGTTTAGTGTCCCTATACCTTCATAACAGGATTCAGCTGCTTTCTCGTTTATATGTAGTTCGAAGCGATCATCTTTTAGGTGAGACTGAGATCCGGCGAGGTGTGACAGCACCATAACTCTTTTTACTGCCATTATCCCTTTCACTCTCAATGATATCAAAAAGCACATTTACAAACGTTTTTGACCCTGATCAGACGCTGCGTAACGCATTAGATTGGTCAAATTTGAGCTTTTGCTCGCCGGATGACATAAACGAACTTCAACCAGAGAGAAAAAAGTCACAAAATGTTTACAAATGGCAAAGATCATCTCCGCTGCTGCGTGAGGCGTTCAGACTCCGAGGTTATAAAGCTTTTGACTTGAGTCTAAAATCGTTCCCAAGCATTTGATTGGGTAGATTTGAGCCTAGGCTCAAATCTGACAAATCAAATGCTTGGGAACACACAGACTCAACTAAAATGCTTTTTAACCTCGGAGCCAGGGAACAGATATTGAGTCTTACTGATCAAACAATTAATCCCCTTTCCCATCAGCCATACGGCAGCCGTTCGACCGTTTTTAGGGGCAATTTACAAGGTTTCGTATGATAGCCACACGGCAGACGCAACATCGCAAGCTTGATTGTCAACATTTAAACACCTTTCATTTCAGCCATGCGACCGGTTTTAGGGGTAAATTGAAAGGTTAAATGCACTCTGAAAAAACCGTAGGCAATCGAACAGCCACCGTATATCTAGCGTTAGCCTTTGTCCTGTAGAATCCGTTCCAAGTTCGGTACATGCACAAAGCTTTCCATCGGATTGAACTGACATTGCCGGACATTGACGAACAAAGAGCGAAATTACCGCAAAATTGAATGGACAAGAAGCTCATGCGAACGGAGAGGAAATGAATGTTATTTATGTTCTCCATAAGACGTCCGCCTTTAACGTTTGTGTCATCATGGCTTCCATAAGATGATCAAGAAAAAAACCTAAGATTTCTAAATGTTCGATTTTTCAAGCGCGATTACTTAAAGCAGGTTGAACGTAAAGCAGAATGCGCCTAGATGCGCATTCTGCTTTACTTTCAGCCTGCTTTAAGCTACCATTTGGTAGAATAGAAATCCGAAGATTTCGGAAATATCCGGAGAAATGACAGTCCTGTGTCATTATGATACATTCTAATACAACTCGCGCACACCCCTATATAAACAAGAAAGGCGCAATTGTGTTTGAATTCCCAGTAAAACACGCACGCGTTGTAATGTCAAAATTGTAAAGTAACTGACGTAAAATGGTTTCGAACATAAATGCATACGCCAAGAAAGGAAGCGCCGTTGCGTCGGTGCAAATCGTGGTTAAATTGAAGTGTTATAATCAAAATAATAAATTCATACCAGTGTTTTATCGTGCAATCGAACACGGCTTTTGTTTCTAAAGATGTATGTAATTAAAGTACTCGGACTACGGCCTCGTGATGAAAATTCTACGATAAAACACAAGTATGAATTTATTATTTCTTAACTCTTTCTCAATACAATTTGAAAGGCCAATATAGTGACAAACAGGAATAAATACATGAATGCACAGGCAATTTTGTCAATTGCAGAAGCCACATCATTCCAGGTGATGTCGTCAGAATTCTCCTCTGGTTCAGCTTTGGTGTCATGTTGTACATGTATTGTCATTGGTGTTTTGTTTCTTATTGCCTCATCATTCTTCGCCGTTGACCCTGTCGACTTGATTCTATTTTTAAAACACTGTCCGCGGCACAGTCTGACAAACCCACGTGTCCACTTGTTGCCTGTTTTACTGTCGGACCAGCCGTAAAGCAGGCCGTTTAGAATAACGACAACTGTAATAGTTGTGCTCCATATGTACAATATCATCAACATGTATGTCAGTAACGACATTGGGTCGGAGTTCTTTGGAATAAAGTCCGCCAGGATGGTGAGGAACACGGACAGGGAGAGCATGATCGTCATAGCAAAGCCCAGCCTCGTCCCTGTATCTGTGGGGAGCACGAACACCAGGGGGTTCAGACCCGCAAGGAACAGCATTGGCACCAGGAAGTTCACGATCGCAAAGTCTGCAAGCCGTTCAAATTCAAATGTCAAGGTCAAAAAATAAACAAGTGAACTCGATAACGTTACTTCTACGGATGACGAGGCAAGAGACCACGTGGCATGGTCTTCGTAGTACGTCGTGCTAACTGTTGACTGTGTCGTCACTAGCGCCACCTGGGTGGAGCCGTATCCGAACACCATCATGGTGACCTCGCACTGCTGGGTGTCAAATGGGTAGTATGTTGTGTCGATGCTACATGTCGTGTCTAGCTTTGTCAGCGGGGACCATGATGCTTCTCCATTGTACAGGTAGGAAACGGTGACCTTAAAATACAGTTAACCTAAATAGTACGACCACCTCTCTATAACGACCACATAATTATGTTGATTATTAGATGTTTACGACAGGTGACTGCTTACAGCAGGGTAAATGTATTAATACAGAAAGATCCTTTAGGAGCCTTCTGTTTTACTGTCACCATGCTTTAAGCTGTCACCTGTCTTACATAAATAAATTGGACTTCAATTTAGTTGCGTAAAAGAGTGGATTTTCTGTAAAAGAGAGATTTTACTGCATAGGAGTTTACGCCCTTACCTTTTCCATAAAGAAATGTCTTTAACTCTGTTTCTTTTTCCTTCATTATGACGGAAAACCCGACTAGCAGGGGCTACCGTGATATCGCCTGCTTCAAATATACGTCTGTTTTTATTTATGAAATATAAAAATGTACATATGAAATAATGATACGTATGTCAAACAGTTTATAACTGTGGATGCTGCTAAGATTTTGCTTTTTGCGGCGTCTGCTTTGGATCCAGACTGTTTGCACGTGTTACTATGGTGTTACAGAGTTTACCAGGGAAAGGGTTAACTAAATTTTGCCTCGATATTGCAATGAACCGTACCTATGCATTATTTGAAGACTTCATTATACATGTACAACACTCCCTTCCTACAACGGCCCTCCCAGCAACGATTCCCTCCTTACAACGACTCTTGTCGCAGTCCCCTAAACAAGATAATTATGTCTAACGCGTTTACTGCTCTTATAGTGTCTGCTTAAAGTTGTCTTCTGCTGTTTTTCTCAAAATTACATATTTGACAGAAAAAAAACCTTAATGACGAGTGACACACAGCTTGAATCCATATCAGACGCCGCGTTACGCGGCGTCTGATCTGGATTCAAGCTATTTGCAAATGTAAGCCGATTTCCCTCCCTCTAACGACTCCCTCCGAACAACGCACACAATTGTTGTCTCCCATTGGATGTCGTTGTAGAGAGGGAGCACTGTACTAGCAGATGAAAATTTATATTCTAAGAACATTGAGGAGTACTATACGTCCATACAGCAGAACTTTTCATATGAGATAGCGAAACATATAGATCCTGATGAAACGCCGGTAACCCAATCCGATGGTATCACTGCTCTGTTGGATTTGTTCAGTTAACTACCATTGAAGTTATCCATATACATGTATCTTACCCAGTCATCATCCCCGAGCTGATCCAGATCATCATAAGGATTCGACAAAGTAAGCATTGGTTTCCAAACGTCTACCTGGGACATAATCATGCGGTCTATGTTGTTGTTTGCCGCCACGTCCCACACCATTCCTTCATCAAACCAACTAAGCTCGAACGCCATTACCGTTGATAGTTTTCCTTTAACTTCATTGAAGTCTGTTATGGCAATAAGTTCTGCCGACACACTGACTGTGAGCACAGATGTTTGGTCGTTAACTGGTCGCGTGTTCCTGTTGTAGCCAGTCAGGAGTATGGTTGACAGGTTGTTCACGTGAGCAATCGATTGACCTTCGACCCGCAACCAAATGAATTCTAAAATATGTAGTACTATTGGTATGTAAGTCACCCGCATCTTGTTGACTCTGTAAATAGATTAACTCATTGAACCCTAGTGACGCATATATGCACCCCTTACCAAAAGTGTTCCTGTGTAGAGTACACTTATCTAATGCAAACAGTGAAGTCCCTGATTAGAGGGCTCCTGCGGGAGCCCTCTAATCAGGGAATTCACTGTTTGTCATTTTAAAATATATAATTAAAAACAACCCTAAATAGTTTAAAATGCACCAGCCTTTATTGTGAATTGGAAATGTCCATTGGAAGTTTTAGGGGATAATGAGTTAAATTAGTGCCACGAGGAAACCTACCTTATTGCATATCAAACAGTGTAGATCAAGGCCAGACGCCGCGTCAAAAGACGCGGCAGCTGGCCTTGATCAAAACTGTTTTAATAATAATAAACACGTCTATGCTGAAAAAAAAATCTTTTTCAAACAATTTGGAGCCAAATAAGACGCCGTGTAGCCCGGTTCCTGATCAGGTCCCAAACTGTTTGTTATTAAGATAAAAGTGAATTATGAATATGTCAGAGAACATTTCATTTTCTACATTTTATTACATTTCGCTTGTGTTTAGTTACGTTTAAACGGGAAAGAATAGCGTTTTATGTACCGTTTAAGTATAAGTTACAACCATTTTAAATACAATGTATATATAAACATATGGTTAAAAGTTTAAAACAGCTTAACGTTTAAGAATTAGGTCAATTCATAAATCATATTACATGTACATACTATGTACTTTTCATTGGATTATGATTTCTTTAGTATGAATTGTCGGATTATAGCCCTGTTAACCATTTCCCTCATAGAAGCGCCTTTTAGCACATTTAATTTATTCTTCCATTGAAGGAAAAAGTACCAATTCATACATTCATGAACATTTACCATGACAAATATTTTCTATATTCTAGCTGACGGTAGCTTAAAGCAGGCTGAAAGTAAAACAGAATGTGCCTTAAGGCACATTCTGCTTTACTTTTAACCTGCTTTAAGTGGTCACCTGTTTTCAAAACTAGAAACAGGCTATGGGGTATAGGGTTAAGGACAGTAGGTAGAGGGATATTTCACCCATACACTTCATCTTCAATGTTGTTACTTGTCAACAACATCCACTAAAATGCACATCAGCCAAGGCTCATAACCTTATTATTGCATTTAGTTGTACAAAATCATCAATTTTAAATCATCGTCAACAACATCAACATTATCATTATTCTCTATATAAACAGATATGTATTTTTTTAAAATATTAATTTAAAGTTTGCAACTCAGAGAATAATTTGACCAGGACTAATGTTGATAATTCAATAGTATACAAACTATACATATAGTGGAGAATGTGTTATTCTTTCCCAATAAACGCGTTTACGCTAAAACTATTATTTGCAGTGCAAAAAGTTTGGAGCCAGATTAGACGCCGGGTAACCCGGCGTCTGATCAGGCTCCAAACTGTTTGCCACCAAGATAAACATGAAATTTCAGAATTGTCCAAAAGTTGTTCTTTTCTACGTTTTAGTGCTTTGCGTACGTTTGCGTTTAAACGGGAAAGAATAACAGATTCTCCACTGTACAAATCAAACAAAAAGGTTTAAAAATGTTAAAGATTTGCTAGTGAAATATGGAGTTTATATGTATGGTACAATAGAACTGGTATAAATGTGAAAGAGCTTTTAATTGTATTTAAACAACGAGTAAGAGATGAATTTTCTCAAGAATAACATCTGAATTTAAATGAAAGTGGTGTTTTAAGCCTGTTTTGCATAAAAGAGGTATTACCCCGTAGGCATTTTTTGTGAAAATGACTTTGACCCCTAGGTTACTTAACTTAGTGCTACAGCACGGATGTAAGTGATATCAAACTAAAGTAAACATTTGTCCAAGCCATGAACTGTATCTAATAGAATAAATATATAAAGGATAGTTATGTTTTGGTGTACTTTTTCCCATGGTTTTCTGAGAATTCATTACTTTTTTGTTGAGTATTATTTTAGTTTCAATTAAGAAATGAACTGAACATTTTCGGTGTTCATGCGAAATAAACGACAGAAACTGATCAGCAAATACATGAATCGCGCTAGCATGTCATAAACCACAGGCGTAAAATGCGCATTGTTAAAGGTAGGATGATATGGAAGAACTGATAATCCTACCTTCAACCTTGTCACTAGTTTATACAGTGATCCCTCTCTTCAACGGCCCTTCCAACAACGACTCCCTCCTTACAACGACCCTTGTCACTGTTCTCGAAACTAAACATTAATGTTTAACGCTTGAAATATGTCGTCTGCTTAAAGTTGTCGTCTGCTGTTTTACATAATGGACATTGTGATTGGAAAAAATCATAATTAGGAGTGACAAACAGCTTGAATGCAGATCAGACGCCGCGTGACGCCGCGTCTGATCTACATTCAAGCTGTTTGCAAATGTACGCCAATATCCCTCCCTATAACGACTCCCTCCGAACAACGCACATAATTATTGTCTCCCATTGGATGTTGCTGTAGAGAGGGAGCGCTGTACAACCATTTCCACAAATAAGTTCCACATGGATATACATGTATTACACAGACACATAGAGCAGACGTTACTCTTGTTAATCAACGCGTCCGTGATAAAAACAATTCCATGTATGTCAGTCACAAGCAGTTTGTAGCCTGATCAGATCAAACCAGACTTTTGAACAGGTTCTAAACTGCTTGACACTCAGATTAAAGCAAATCGTTAGAAAATCCAAAGTGATTGTGTTAATATATTTTAGTGCATTGTGTTTGCGTTTCGTTTGTGTTTAAACAGGGGAAAGAATAACGGTCTTCTTCCCTGTACATTCCACAGAAACATTCAAACAACCAATGTCTATCATTAAAATTCCAAACACAAGCGCAATAGAATATGGTGTAGAAAATCAAAAGTTCTTGAAAATATTTACGATTTAGTTAAATAATTGGTCAGTAGGCATTATCTTAGTGATAAACACTTTTGAACCTGATCAGCCGCCAAGTTGCTCGGCTTCTAAACTCGCTCCAAAGTTTTTACAATTGACGTAATTATTTAAGAACAAAGCTTTTATTAGAAATGAATAACGTCCTCGCTTATGCACGACTTTCACTTACGGTGGTTTCCAGTACAATACATGTATTTATTTCAGCCTTGAAAATGTACTTTTAAAATCCGCCAACCGCTAAATTTAACTTTGTTAATCCCTTTGGAGACAATATAGATCTAGTGTATGCTTAAATTTCCCGTCTGAAATTTTTATGCAAAATTCTAAAATTGCGATACTGAAGAAAACATTGATATGAATGACAAGTAGATACGCGGCATCTGATTTTGGTCCAACCTATTTGAAAATGTTCTTCAGATCTCTGAACACTTTCAGCGTTAACTTTTATCATGCTGAGCGCAACATGGCTGATTATATTTGCAAAACAGTTCTGATCTGGATCAAAGCTGTTTGACACTCATTTTCAAATTTTATTCAGTTTTATTCAAAGGCATAAAACTAATTTTAAGGAATTTTGCAGACGAAATATTTTATTCAGACGACAGTTAAGCATGATTAATTAGAAGGTTAATCTTCTTAATACTATTTATACCGACAGCTAAAAGGTTTTACATTATATATGTCAGTCTTGTGATTATCGACAGAGCAATAGCTGCAAAAGGTCAAACTAACTCGTTTTCTTAGGGTGGATTTCGCTAATTCTCACTTAAGTCGAATATACCCATAATACCAACTTAAAATGACGTTACCATATCTTTGAAATAGGCGTATGTTCGAACTAAGCCAGTTCGAGTTATTGACCTTTCGACGGTAACTAGTTCAATTTGTCCTTTGCAAACCGTTAAGAGCCGGAACAGACGCCAGGTCATCGGTGTCTGATCAGACTCCAAACTCTCTGCGAATTAGATTAAAATTAGATTCTAGAACTTTCTTTAAAAAATGCAATTATCAAGATTTTAACGCGCTGCGTTTCGTATGCATTCAAGACATTTATTAAGTCGTTCGGCAAGAATAGGTTACATAGAAAACAATTATTAAAAATAAATAATAGAAACTAAACTTCGTTGCGCGTGAACACTGAAATCGACTATTATTGCATTATGCGATTTACTTATTCAATTATAAATACAGCGAAGCTTAGTTATAACGAAATTTGATAGAAAGAAATATTGGATATAACAAATAAAAACTTATTCTCCATCTCCAATTACCCCAGAGACCTTTCTACCTTGCCGCGGATCTGAAACTTAATTTTTGCTCGGAAACTGCCCCCTCTGCCAAGAACTGAAAGGAAGATAGGTTTTGATCCCACTCGCTACTTATCAACAGGTGAGATTAGTCGAAATCATTTATATGGCAATGGGACATGTAAATGTTTGTCTTGTTGTTGTTCGTTGTTTTTTTTCGAGTTTTTGTTATTGTTTCAGTCTTTGTAGCTGTCCATTATAATGGCCATGTCATGTGTCGCGGTGCCGTAAAGCCCCACTCAATCAATTAACCATCTCTAATTAACGTAAAGTAGAATGTTGATATAACGAAATTTATATAACCAACAAAAACAGACTACACTGATGAATTCGTTATAAATGAACTGAAGTGTTGTCAATTTAAAATTGAACATTTTATAAAACTTACAAGGAAACATGCAAAATTACCTATTAAATAGCTCAAAGTCGGCAGGTCCGACTCACTACATAGTTCCTATTGACGTGTGCTCTCTTGTCGGTCCTTGTATAATAATGGGACACTTGATATAAGCCAACTGAATTGTGCTAAATTCCCCTGAATTATTTGCCCTTATTCGTCCACAAAGGCATGACGAAGACTAGTTACTAGTTCCGAAGTAGAATCGTCCTCAGTAACCTGTAATGGATTGAGAATTTGCTATTCTTGTTTTTAATTGAAATATGTTTTAGTTCAAATAGTTATCCAATTAATGACTGGTTTAATTGTTTGTTTGCATAATTGCAACATTTTGCTCGCGTTGTAAGAATGAAGCTCAGAACAATAGTGACATTCTCATGCCCGTGGGGATACAAGCATCGAATTTTGCTACGTAAAAATAAAAATGGCTGCACTTTTACAAGCTATCCCCCATGTGTTGGTTGTCGTATACAAGTTCTTTTCTAACATTTGACATGTTTGACCAGTTTTTTATACTTTTTGGTGTCAAAATATGTGTTTCTAAGCATAAGAAAGTTAACTCAGTATACCCAGAAAAAAGTTGTTTACTTTAATGCCTACTGACCAGTTCTTTTTCAGATATAATACCGGTATTGGTTTTTTAAATGATCGTCTTTTCTTGTTCAAATAAATACTTTCTTTTCTTACATGTGACATATATGACATACTTGCATGCTTTTTGGATCAACATATGTTATACAATTTATAGGCTCTTTAGAATTGGATTTAAACCAATGATAATGTTTTAAAAATGCCAAAATTGATTTTTTTTCTAAAATCATTTCAGATCAATGCTTTTATAGAGTCTTTTAGGTCGCCATATAGGCCACCTTTTGCCACTTTTGTGACATTTAATATCATTTTGGTATACATTTTCCTTACAAAAGAGCAGAAATATAGTTCGTTAGAATAAATATCTTGTATTGTGATCGCTCGTTCACAAGAGCTTATTTTGATCACGTTTACAGAATGTAGGGTGATGAACATATGCAAGCCATGCAAATTTATATCTGGATTAACTCTGTCGACACTATGTAACTCTTGTGTGGTATTTGGATATTGATATTTGGATATTGTAACAGGTAAAAGGATATTTACTGCTATATAGTCTTGACTGACTGAATATAGCCTTCTTGTTAGTAAAGCCCAAACTCTATATTTCGAATTCGCGTTAGTTAGTTAGAATATATCCGTATTTCAATGTTAAAACGTGGCTTAGCCATGTTTTAACTTTGAAATACGGATACTTTTAACTAAAGCGAAATCAATTTATCAAAATTCATTTATGAAATACTGGTACGATCGAATTAGGCGAGTTCGAAGCATCGAGTTTGGACTGTTGTCAGAACATTACTTAAACCCCATTATCTACCAATAAGTATATACAGGTTTCACAATTCATAATACTAATTGTTTGATCAATTTCCTGATCATTGATCATATTTATGAAAAATTGTCATAGGTTGAAGACAACAATTCCGACTGGATCTGATCTTTCTCCAATTCATTATAAAAATAGCTCTGAGTATATCTTCATGACTTATTGTGTTTTTCCTTTTATATCATGGCTTCTTTTATGAGTATAGTAGAGTTCCTGTAAGGAAAGTCCAATTTATCTGTTTTTTGAGTAAACATCGTGATCGGAAATTTCTAAAAGTTTGAACAGTGAAACAAATAAAGCTGATGTGATTATCCCAAAATTATTCATGTTGTTGCTTTTGCAATGGAACAATTTGTCCAATATGAAATGCACTCATCCAAAAAAGCTCCTTTTCACCGCCTTAGGTCATTAATAATTCACCCAAATCAGTCGATAATGAGGAGTTTATTAGAACAATCAAGAGCTAAAATACTTTGTAGGAAAACGTGTGGTTTTGGTGTCAACTTCATCATCTTTCATTACTTTTGTCTCATTTCGGTGTAAAGGGGTGTAAAACAAAATTAAGATTAAACATTTTGTCAGAATTTACCCGGAAAGGTTGGAAAAACGGAATACTTTGACGAAACGTGTTCATGTCATAGTCTATAACCACTGTACCCTCCTTGTACACGTAACGGTGAGAAACGTTTTTAGGCAGGTGCTACTATTACAGTTTGAATGCGTTTTCCAGGTCACCAATGGTGTTAATGTTATTGTTGACCTGCATTGTCGAACCAGCTCATCCCAAATGTGCTCGATTGGTTTTAGATCGGGTGACAAATCGGGCCGATGCAAGACGTTACCGTCATTGTCTGCAATGAAGCATCTTGTAACGCCTGCTAAGTATATGGACGATGGACTTTAATGGGCGAGGATTCTGTAATGAACATACTTAAAATATATCAATAATGTTGAAAGAGTTAAGGTTACATGCTGTATATTTTATAATTTGTACAATAAATGTATTTCTGTTATTTAAATGAAAAATGTGTTACAATGGTTTCTAAATTAAACACTATAAAATTCAAATCCAACAGTCTGCTCGAAATGTGAAAGTTTGGATGGTAAACGATTTGCAGTAGTAGATGCACGTATTATTGATTTGACATTTTAAGTTAAGGTAAATGGACTATGCAAGTGACCACCCAAACACAACATAAGCAATAACGTAGCAGACAACATGCATGTTCTGCTTCTGAGAAGTCATTTTCCAACTCGGTACTACACATTTTGGTAAAACTTTGTCATTATACAATTCCTAATGTAACGTGTACCTGGCCAACAGTAAACCCCGGCGGCCACCCATTCACGTACAAACCGCGCAGAATGTTGCTTAACTTCAGCTTCCAGTCAGATTGTAGAAGTGTTTATATATGCTTCCATTTTGTGTCACATTTCTCCCATTTTTTCTTGACTTCGTCCTGAAGTCACACCTGGTCACACAGGGCTGCCATAGAGTTGACATGAAAAATCCTAAGATTTCCAAATTTGCATTTTCAAGTGCAATTTTTTACGAATCGTACCTTTACCCCATAGCCTGTTTCTAGTTTTGTTGACATGCGACTACTTAAAGCATGCTGTAAGTAAAGCAGAATGCGCCCTAAGGCACACTCTGCTTTACTTTCAGCCTGCTTTCAGCTACCATTTACTGGAAAAAAAAATCCGAAGATTTAGGAAAAATCCGGAGAAATGGCAGCCCTCCCTTGTCATATGACAGTTCTTAGGAGCAGATATAATGCGACATGGACCCAGGGATAATGGTGGTTGCATCCCATATCTCACCGCTGTCACAAAATGTGTAACGTGTACCGGGCCAACGGTGAACCCTGGCGGTCACCTATTTAGGTATTGACCGCGCAGATGGTGTCTTAATTTCGCAACCCATATTTGACTATAAAGCCGGCATCCTAAGACAGACTGTAGAAGTTTTTATATACCGACCATATTCGTCACACTAAGAAAAGCGTTTATCGTCTTTTGGAAAAGAAAACCTTTTTAGGACATACATAGAATGCCATTAATATCATCTCTTATAATTCCATTAAGGAATGGCGTTGCGCTTTTTTAATGTTATTATTGTATATTGTATACATGTATATTGGATGTGCAATGATGAGATGTAAATAAAGATTCTATCTTCATCTATCTTCTATCTACATAATGTCTAATAATATTGGCAAATCATCGAAAAGTCTAACATATTTACGGGGGTTCCTGGGGGACGTGGGTCATTTGTTGGCCGAGAGGAAGGGTGTTGATGCGGAATCGTGTGAGAATGCTAGTTAACTGTATAAGATTTAAAAGTTAAATTAGATTAAGGTAACTGCCAGTTCAGCTAAATAAATTCATGTCCAAAGGATTAGATTAGAATTAGGCAATCTAGTAAAGGATTTTGGTAACTCTCAGTTCAGCCGATTTGCAGTATGTATGTTAGAGTTATTGGATGGCTTCCATGTCAGCTAATGTGTTAGATTGATCACACATGTATATTCGAATATCAAAACGTTATATCACTTGCTATGGTACTCTTCTTTATCTGGAAAGGTTATTAATTAAAAGCAAACCCTTGGGTTCGTTTCTTGTGAATCTGGGATATGTTTGATATGTTATTTTTATAAACATTTCTATTGGAAAATTAATTACAGTGATTGAATGGATTAGAAAGAGTAACGTTTACTCACCGTGAATGGTTTAACCCATTACCCTAAAACCGGTTTCTAGTTTTGAAGACAGGTTGACATTTAAAGCAGATTGAAAGAAAGCAGAATGCGTTTTAAGGATGTGAAGGTCTTGGGGTTGCATATGAGCTAGTCAATCCCATGGGTGATATACTGTATTTCAAGTGTTGACACTAACCTATCAACCTCTGTTACGGCACAACTCTGCAAGTCTACATGTAGCTACGAGAATTTTAGGTAAGTTCTAGTATAGTAGAATTATTACAGGTTTACGTACCCTTCATTTGGCTCTACATGTAAACCATAATTATATCCTTGACATGTGTTTATCATAGCGGGGTGGAGTTGTAATGTATTATAATAAATTGATTCATTTTATGCTGACTGCTTGATATAGTACGTTCAAGTTTTGACAAGCATATTTATTTTGATGTAAGAGCTGATATTTGATACAAACAAGCAGACAGTGTAGACTCTGATCAGAAGCCGCATTATGCGGCGTCTGATCAGAGTCTGTACTTGTTGTTGTTGATGCTAAGGTTTATACGCCCATCAAGTTTTTTCAGAAGTGTCATCCCATTGTCATCAGGGTTGAGACATTCCTACAGTGTCAACATCGTGCACTACATAGCTAAAACACAAACACAGTCAAAAACAAAACACAGATACCTGTGTAAACCCTTCAACGAAATGAAAACTCCTTCAAATTGGAAAACCATGTGTATCTGCAGTAAAACTCTGTTGATTTCAGTAAGTTCACTTTACAAAGGTAATCAATAAACTGTCTATTCATCTTTTTGTTCGCAGCGTCATTGTCAGGAACAATTCTCAATCGTTTATTTGTTTTTAGAAAACACAATTAAAGTGAAAACAGTTTGGTTCCAGATGAGACGCCGAGTTTCGTGGTGTCTCATCTGGACCCAAAGTGTTTTCAACAGCTATCACTTATTAGCGTGACGCGGCGTCAGATCAGTATTAAAACTATTTGCAAATGCGCTTTAAGACATCATTGAGAGTGAAAATGGTTTATTAGGACATAATGGCATACAATATGAAGTTCTGTCAGAAAGTTCGATTCAAATTATTGACAAGGAAATAAAAAACTAGGACATTCGGATAAGATCACTGGTGACCATTAGCAAATACGGATCTATCCATGCCGATCTATCAATTGAACCAGTAGCATCTTACAGGACATACTTTACTTCACCACTCAGGTTCTTAAACGTATTTATTTATTCCTATATTACTTATTCTCTTCAGAGCAGATCACATCAGTAATTACATAACATATCAAGAATAATTTTGTAAACTACGACTCTAGTTAGAGTCATAAGAAATTATAAGCAAGAAGCATTAACACAACATGTCAATATAGACTGGCAATGAGCGGCACAGTAACCATTTACCTCATAAACTTTTTATTATATTGAAGATACATGTAGTTGACCACTTAAAGCAGGTTTAAAGTAAAACAGAATGCGCATTTAAACTGCTTTAAACTGCCATCTTCTAGAATATATATATTTTTTCATAACACATATTCATGACTGTATAAATTGGAACGATTTTCTTCAGTGGAGGAATAAGTTAAATGCGCTAAAAGGCGCTTCTATCGGGGAATGTGTTATGGTTGTATGTCATGTGTATTATATATTTGTTACATAGGTGATACTGATATATTTATATATATTTTTTTAGATGCCTTTCATTTACCACATTTAATACAAATATAAACAATAAAAAAAACAATGGGATTTGCGTAGATATTGCTGATCATTTATCGGCGTAGTGGTCGAGCGAAAATGCTCTCGACTACGGTACCAGGGGTACTAGAGATCGTGCGTTCGATCCCTTGCCGGACCAGCGATCAGACTGGGGGATTTTTTCTCGAACCCCCAATGATGTACAGGACTGTTCTTGAGCACGATATTCACCGCGAATTGCTACTGTACCAGGGGTCGTGCGTTTGACCCCTAGCCGGACCAGCGGTCTGACTGGTGGATTTTTTCTCGAATCCCCGATGATGTAGATGGGTGTTCTTGAGCCAGATATGTACCGCGCATTGCACATTAACATGGTTACCTGTTAAGGGTCTGAGCCGGTACTGCGGCTGCCTACGCGCCATATGTTAGCAGTGCTCAATATTGTAGGCAATATGGCTCAATGATCAGGGGAGTGAATGTACAGTCGGCTGAGCGGTCATTCGGACTGAAAGTAGACTATAAGTTGGTACTTCAGATTTTACTTTAGTTTAATTACCTTGTATTCAATTACACCGACTCATTCAGTTGTAACTAATAGCTACAGTGGAGAATCTGTTATTCTTTCCCGTTTAAACGCAAACGTACGCAAACGCAAAGCACTAAAACGTATAAAACAACACCTTTTGGACAATTCTGATATTTCATGTTTATATTGGTGGCAAACAGTTTGGAGCCAGATCAGACGCCGGGTTACCCGGCGTCTGATCTGGCTCCAAACTGTTTGTAAAAGAAAAAATAGTTTTAGCGTAAACGCGTTTATCGGGAAAGAATAACAGATTCTCCACTGTATAGATCTACGTACCTGAACAGTGGAGAAGACGATAAATTGTGTCCAAACGAACGCGTTAAACTAAAACAATTATGTCCATTGCAAACAAATTTGGAGCCAGATCAGACGCCGGGTAACCCGGCGTCTGATCAGGCTCCAAACTGTTTGCTACTCAGATTAAAATAAATCAAGAGTTTGCCATTTTGTTGCAATGTATTTACGTTTCACTTGGTCAAACGTCTTCTCCACTGTAAAGTATTGTAAACTATCAATAAGCTACCTGTCAAAGACCGACACTATTTCACTGAAAACGGGGTACAGTGGAGAAAACGTTTTTATTTCCCGTTTAAACGCAAACGAAACGCAAACGCATCACAGAAAAATGAAGAAAATGATAACTTTTTGACAATTCCTTAAGTTGATTTTAACCTTGACGGCATACAATTTGGAGCCTGATCAGACGCCGCGTTACCCGGCGTCTGATCTGGCTCCAAACTGTTTGCACAGGAGATAATAGATTTAGCGTAAACGCGTTTATTGGGAAAGAATAACGTTTTCTCCACTGTAGCAATTGTTTGATTCTTTTGTGTAGTCCATTTTGAATTATGCATCCGAAGTATCGGTATTGTAGGTTTTCAAGATTAAAATTATTTAACGCTCGTTAAAACACAGTGAGGGTTAACATGTCTACATGTGATACTTGAGTCTACGGGGATTTTAAAAGATTATTATTATATTTGAGAATTTTGAATAATTAGTTTAAATCTTTATCATGCTAAGCGCGACTTGGTTTAGATTTGTAAACAGTTCGGATTCAGATTAAACGCCACATTCGCGACGTCAGATTCTGAATCTAAACTGTCTGGCATTCATATTAAACTTTTCTTCTGTTTAACCCTTTCACACTCAATGACGCCTTAAAGCGCGTTTGCAAACACTTTGGATCCTAATCAGACGCCGTGTCACGCGGCGTCTGATCAGGGTCCAATTTGTTTGACATTCTTTTTGAAATTTCTTCAGTCATACTGCCTTAAATCTAACTTTATAACGATATTGCAGACAACAATATTGAAGCAGAAAACAATGAAACGGTGAAGGGGTAAAAATCTCCCGAAAAAATGATCATAAAAGGGTTAAAAACCATAGAATTTTGCCGTCTAATTCAACCCTTTTTCAGACAAAAATATCGTATACTAAAAATCGTAATCAACAGTTTTATGCTAATTTTTAAAGTTTTGATCGAGGAAATAAATAGATTGGCGTCAAACAGTTTTGATCCTGATCGCATATAATTTTATCTTCATTCCACCCAAAAATTGATTTACAAAGCTTAACCCTTTCCTCCCTGAAACTTTAAATGGACAATTCCAGTTTCCATTTTAGTCTAGTCTATTTCAGACTTTTAAGGGTTGTTTTTGTCAATGTTTGGCATTATGACAAACAGTGATGACCCTGATCAGAGGGCTCCTTTCGGAGCCCTCTGATCTGGGTCTTCACTGTTTGCACAGGACAACTGTACTATTCACATGTACACTGTTTGAAAAGGACGCCTATAAGCGGGACTAGGGTTCAAAGGGTTAAACCATATACATCCATTGCTATTAAAATCTAGCAAATCCTACTTCGTCACTGCATTGTAATCTGGTCACTTTGAAGCTGTTTGGATCCTGATCAGACGCCGTGTTACGCAATGTCTGATCTGGATCAATACTGTTTGCAATTTAGACGCATATGACGCAGAGAGGGTTAACCCGTCACACCTGTCTTTACAAAGAGTCGCTAACATTTTTAAATCGCCTTAACCCTAATCCTATTATAACGGAACCTTATTCTTCGCCAATATACGCGTTTGTGTTAAAATACTAACGTCGAGTGCGATCGTGTGTACAGTGGAGAATACGTTATTCTTTCTCAATAAACGCAAACGAAACGCAAACGAAAAACACTGAAGTGTTGAAAATATCAAATTTTTGACATTTTTCTCCATCTATGTTTGTCTGAGTGACAAACAGTTTGGAGCCTGATAAGACATTGCGTAACACGGCGTCCGATCAGGATCCAAACCATTTCAAAGTGACCTGAATTTGCTAGATTGTGCTAGCAGTGGATGTGTATGGTTTAAGATTTGAAAATAAATGTTTGGGTAGAATGAAGATAAATTGTATGGGATCAGGATCAACACTGTTTGACGCCAATCTGATCTGGCTCCAAGCTGCTTGCAATGGAATTTATAATTTTAGCGTACACGCATTTATTGGGAAAGAATAACGTTTTTCTCCACTATATAATTTCGCTTGAAGCAATCACCTGCCTCAAACGCTGAAACATTTAGCTCAATTGTTTTAAGCAGAAACACTGTAGCAATGAAAAAGGTTAAGTCAAAATACCTAAAATCTACATGTAAGAGCAGCACAATGGCACATACAGTAAAACCTCTCTATTACGACCACTAAAACGAAGGCTAATTGATTGCATAAAAGACAGGTTGCACCTTAAAGCAATGTAACAGTAAAACAGAAAGCCCCTAAAGAGCGTTTTGCTTTACTGTCACCTTTCTCTAAGCAGTTACCTGTCGTAAATACCTAACAGTTTGTGGTCGTAATAGAAAGGTTTTATTGTAAGTTAACACATTTGTGCCCACGATTTCATATATGGGACATAGGCAAACAGTATAGACTCTGATCATATGCGGCGTCTGATAGGAGTCTACACTATTTGCTGATAGGAATTTCAATATAAAACAAAATGAAAAACGGAAATTTTGACCAGGCATCCCTTTGATAAAAAATGGACTAATCCAATATATAAACATGGAAGAATCCACTGGGTATAAATGGGTTAAGTAGACGATATGTTGACAGAATATGGTTTCACTGCTAAATTACTACACTAACTACAAAGGGAATACTGCATTTAGGTCAAAGATAATTACACAGACGCTCAAAAGCAGTGTAACTTAATAAAATGCAGAAAATGACTGGCCTTTGAACGATTATTTCAATCTGAGTGGCAAGCAGTGTGGAGCCTGATCAGACGCCGGGCAACCCGGCGTCTGATCTGGCTCCAAACTGTTTGCAGTTGAAATACTTATTTTAGCATAAACGCGTTTATTGGGAAAGGTGGGTGACTTCTCCACTATTCAACTCTATATATAATTAGATTCACCCGTTCTGTAGGCAAAATACTTAGAGATGTTCTGATTTTTTGTCAGTGTTTTTGTTCGCTATCACCCTGCCATTATATCGATCGCTTCAAACAATTGTCGTCTGTATTTCGTTTTCAAATTGGACTTATAATTTAACACTTTCGCTGCCATTATGGTGCCATTATGGTGGAAATACATGTAACACATCTGCTGTCATATTATCAATTGTTTATAGTTTTCGTCTGCTTTAACGTTAGATAATCGCGTATTATCCGTTTTTTCTGACATGGCCGAGTTATTTTAAGAACAGAATAGTTTATAATGGTAACAGGGTTAATTCGTACACTTTCTTATTTGAGATAAGGCTTAATCATGACCCTTGTGCAACACTAGACCACTGCGCTAATTTTACTGACATGTTTTTCTTTCCCAATAAACGCATTTACGATAAAACTATTATTTCCATGCAAACAGGTTGGAGCTAGATCAGACGCCGGGTAACCCGGCGTCTGATCTGGCTCCAACCTGTTTGCCACTCAGATTTAAAAGATAGTTGAAACTTTCTACAGTTTAGCGCATTGCGTTTAAACGGGAAAGAATAATGTCTCTACCGTACATTACGCATAATAAATACAGTCATCCGTATCTCTAGCTGGCAGAGTCATGTGAACGGAAATCATCAAGCACAATGATAATCCCATTTTTAGTTTATGAATGTTCCGATCTAAAAATAACTCGGCCATGTCAGAAGAAAATACTAATACGAAGTTCTACAGGTTTTGTTATATAAAGCACACCTCGGTCCGATTTTACCATAACCCCTTTCCACACCATGACGTCATCAGCTTTAAACAATTGTCGTCTGCTGCTATTTGTAAACTGAGATTTAAGGCAATTCGACTGAAGAGACATTTGATATGAGTGTCGTACAGTTTGGATCCTGATAAAAATACGCCGAATTAATACACCTAGTAAAATAAAACATGTGCAAACCAAGCTGAAAACTGGCATAATGTCTATACAAAGAATCAGTGAAGCGTCTCATGTAAGGCCCGTCTCTTATACTTGATGGTTTGGTTTGAAACAAAGAAAACCTTGAGTATGAGTATGTTAGGACCTCTCTAGACAGTTTCAGTTTCAGTTTTATTTATTTCACTCTCAGTTTGTAACATACAAAAACATGAGAACAGTCCCATACATACTAATTCACAATTAGACAGAATGAGATGATTTTGTCAACTGTCTCATAAATTTACAGTTACTTTAGCGCCTATTGAGAACAATGGGGGAGGGGTAACAAAGACCCGAGGCCCCAGAGTAGTGTCTGTAGTCTTTGTATTAATTGTATTTGTATCACTAGCATATTTACAGCGTTTTGACACAACGTTTGAGTTTAGGGTTTATGCTCTTATACCCTTTGCCCGGCGATGGCAACTTTTTTTCATTTTTTTTTGCAAACAGGATCCAGATCAGATGTTGCGTCTGATCTGGATCCAAACTGTTTGACACTCGTCTTTAGTTTTCTCTAATTAAAAAAGTATATACATTTATTTAACAATATTTGCAGACGAGTATTATAAAGCACACTATATTGGAAGACTTAAAGAAAAACTTTCGAAAGGAAAACTTTTAACAATTAGCCGAAACTCGATAATTCGAACCCGCGGTAGTTCGAACATACCCAAATTTCAAAGTTAAAACGTGGCTTTGCCACGTTTTAACTTTGAAATACGGGCATGTTTGATTTAAGCAAGATCGAGTTATCGAAATTAAACTGATGAAATACTGGTGAGGTCGATTTAAGCGAGTTCGAAGTATCGTGTTTCGACTGTAGTATAATTAGCAGTAAACTGTGAACATTATTTTAACCTTTTCCTCTACTGTCAGGGTCTACATCAGGGCAAATCACCAATAGCAAGCTGTGTTTAATGCAGGGTAATACATTAACAAATATTTGAGTGCAGCACTTATGTGGAGGAGCAGGTAAATGCACTTCTAAGGAGGAAAATGCCTAACCTGTAGTCTAGGGTACATGTAACTGCAAAGTTATGATAACTGTTGCCTACAGTTTGGATCCAGATTACTTGACGTGTGATCTAGATCCAAACAATTTAACACTCTGGTGATACTTACTAAATAATTATAAGACCCAACTATACTTTGAATATTGATGCAGACAACAATTTAAGTAGACGGCAATAGCATGGAGCAATGAAGATTATTATCCGTTGAATAGAAGAGAGACAGGCATTGTTAGTACATTACTCGTAGGCCTTTGTTGAAGACTCGTATTCATAAGATATACACCGAAAATATCTTACAAATACAGAAACATCTTTCTCTTACGACCACTAAAACGAAGACTAATTGATGCTATTAAAGACAGGTTACAGCTAAAAGCAATGTGACAGTAAAACAGAAAGCTCCTAATGGAGCTTTCTGTTTAACTTCATCTTGCTTTAAACAGTAACCTGTCGTAAACAACGAATAATTAATACCATTAAGTGGTCTCAAAAGAGATGGTTTTCTGATATTCGGAATAGAAAGATTACTTTTCAATTCACACACCCTTCAATCGAGCATGTGAACGCCTTGTGAAGTTGATCATCTCGCGTGTGCTAGTGTTTGAACTCTTGACTTATTTCAATTGAATTGTGATGGATTTGTTATAGACATGTGTTTTGTTGATATCGGAATAATCGGATATTCGTTTTCTATAGTTGACAACAGAATAGTTAACTTCGCAAACAGTTTGGATCCTAATCAGACGCCGCATAACGCGGCGTCTGATCAGAATGATGCCGCGCAACGCAGCGTCTGATCAGAATCCAAACGTTTTTGCACCTATATCAATATTTCTAGATCAAAACTTCAAAAAATTAAATTTGACATACAATTGAAGTATAGAAATTTTAGCAGGCAACATTTTATTTGTAGAGAAGTTGGATTACACGGTTAAATTAGGCGATGAAAGGGCTTCTAAGAATGCAGGTTTTGAATTTTTTACGGGGGTGGTTAGACTGGTTACTGAAAACAGAGATCAGCAGAAATTGTTTTATTGACTTGGTGTTTTCTTTAAATAACCCTTTGCCTGCTGGTCGCGACTTTACTGATTTTTGCAAACAGTTTGGATCCAGATCAGACACCGCGTTACGCGGCGTCTGATCTGGATTCAAACTGTTTGACACTCGTTTGACACTCGTCCTTAGGTTTCTTTACTTAAAAAATGCATTAATCTAGATTTAACAAATTTTCGGATGACAATTTCGAAGCAGACGATATTACCGCAGGATAAGGGTTAAAAATTGAGCTTCACCAGTTGCCTAACCCTTTCCCCCCATAGAAGTGCAATTTAACGCATTCAATTTATTCCTCCATTAAAGAAAATAATTCCGTTTTATACAGTTAGGAAGATGTACCATAATAAATGTTTTCTACATGTACATTCCTAGAAGATGGTAGCTGAAAGCAGACTGAAGTAAAGCAGAAAGCGCTTTAAGCGCATTCTGATTTACTTTCAACCTGTTTTAAGTGGTTATCTGTCTTTAAAACTAGAAGCTATCTTCGTGTATTTTCATTTCAAAAAAGGCAAATCCTGTGTGTTAAACATTTTGGATTCAATCGGCGTTTGATTTAGACGATAGTTGTGCCTAAGGAGTAAGGACACGTCAAGTGTCAATTGTTTGCTGTTGACATAAGGCTTATTTAGGAAAGGGGTGTGTGGAAGAATAACGTCTATTGCACGGTCGCAGATAGTGTTACAGTGGAGAAAACGTTATTCTTTCCCGTTTAAACGCAAACGAACCGCAACCGCAGTACACTAAAATGTAGAAATTAACAACTTTTTGACAATTCTGACTATTGATATTAAGCTGAGCGGCAAACAGTTTGGAGCCTGATCAGACGCCGGGTTACCCGGCGTCTGATCTGGCTCCAAATGTTTGTATTGGAAATAATATATTTAGCGTTAACGTGTTTATTGGGAAAGAATAACGTTTTCTCCACTGTAGTATTACCTACTAAAATATTAGCACATCAAGAACGTATCACCGTTGCAAAACTGTTTTAAGACAGAATAGACGTCGTGAAAATCGTATTCTGGTATGACTCAAATTGTGTACAACCGAGATTAAAATAAACTGCACGCATTTTGAGAACGCAATTATTCATATTATTGCACATCCTGGGCAACGTTTCACGCACTGTGTTCAGTCCTGTAGACTTGCATAAATAGCTGAAAACAACTGTGTACGGTGACTTTGAGTATGTCCAGGATGACTTTCAGCGTTTTCAGTTTCACGTATTAAGTGTCGTTTAGACGGGAACGAATAAGGGTTTCACCACTGGATGCTACTTCATAAGAGCACGATGCATATATGGATAACTGTTTTGTTTGGGGCGTGGCTTGGTTGCTGTAATGGACAAACTATTGCGCAAGTGAACACCTTGTCGACCACATTGTTGACTGGCTACAATAAACATACTCGACCAATCAACGATCAGTCAAAGGCCATCAATGTTTCCATCGATTTATCGCTGATCGCACTGAGAGACTTCGATGAAGTGCTGGGGAAATTGTCGACCTCGATGCTGTTCACGCTGTCGTGGATTGACGCCTCTATGGTGTGGGACTCTAGTTTGTATGGCGGCAAAGATAACATAGCCGTGTCCCAGGACGATGTATGGAAACCCCTTCTGACCCTCGCTAACCCCTTTGATGAACTAAAAGAACTAGGCGACAAGAACTGGGTATGACGTATTTGATATTTCAACGTCCATAATGTGGAAATATTCTTTGTAATAGATTCAAAATCAATACAGTATAAATGTAGAAAATGACATTGTTGATGGTTCATCAAAATCTGAATGATGATTTAGAGCCATGTGAGATTGCATTGTCGTCTGAAAATTATTACATTAAACATTATTGTTATTTCTTAAATTGAATAACTAGAAGATGAGCGTTGAACAGTTTGGATCCAGACCCAATATCGAGTCATAGCTTTCAAGTATCTGTATTAAAGTATACTTATATATAGAAAGAGTGGGTAGAAGTAATAGGAAGCCTAAAATAAGTTTTATTTGTCCTCAACCGTTTTCACAATCAAGATCATCAGGGGGTATAATATATACAGGTAAGGTAAAAATAAACCGTATTTATACATTCGAATCTCTATAATTTGAGCAAGGTCAAGAAAAAATAAGACATCGTTCTTGAATTGAATCGCGACAACTCAAGCACAGTCAAATAGATATATAGACCGTAGTTATACAATTGAATTGCTACAACTCTAGCACGGTCCAATAGAAATAAACCATAGTTATACAATTGGATCCTGAAAACTCTATCACAGTCAAATAGAAATAAACCTTTTTTATACAGTAGAATCGCGATAACTTGAGCATAGACAAGTAGAAATAAACGGTAGTCATACAATTGAATCGGGACAAGGATTTGCCGATCATTTTCTGTCGTTTATTTCTCTTAAACGCCGAAACAATTCAGTTCATTTCTTATATTTACATTATATTTGCTGTAATTTTAATATTAAATGAACAGTTTATTAGTATATATGTATGTTTAATTCCATATTAGAGGTTGTTAACACGAATAATGTGTACCCTGAAAGGAACAGCAATAACGGCATTACTAAAGCAACGCGACAAAATGATTTGCGGAGTGCAGATACATAAGAACCGCCTCCTCTGCGGAAAGGTATGCACAAGTCCCGTCCCTAGAGAAATTGCGTTTATACAAATTAAATACCATTTTGACCAATGGAATTGAATGAGGCGGATGTAAATATATACAAACTAACTGTATAACTCATTGAAAAAGCTTGCATACAGTCAAATAGCTTGCATAAGTCTAAATTTGTTTTGTGTATCATTCAGGTAACGATTACCGTCAGCGACAGTGGTCAGATGCACTGGCTACCAGTCAACGCCCTCGACACGACATGCAGCATAGACACTACCTACTACCCTTATGACCAGCAGACCTGCAAAATTGAAATGTTCACATTTGGTTATGATGAGAACGAAATATTAATGACCATTTCGAACAGCAATGTATACCTGACTCTCTATGAGGGTCATGCAACCTGGAACATTGTATCAGCAACATTAACCAAGGGTACGAGAAACGGGGCAGTCACACTAATAATTGCCACGATAACCCTAGAGCGCCAACCAACATTCATCATTGTCAACTTCCTGATACCAATCCTTGTACTGGCTCTCCTTAATCCTCTCGTGTATTTGCTGCCAACAGATTCCGGGGAGAGAGTTGGATACTCCATCACGATACTGCTCTCCATGTCTGTTTTCATGAGTATTCTTGCGGATTACATACCCCAAAATGCACAACCAATGTCATTGGGTGCGTACATGTTGATGGTGTTGTACATCAGCAGCGCCAGTATGGTGTTATGTGTTATAATAAGTATAAAGATTTATTTCATATCTGAAGCAAGACCGATCAATTATATCGCACGTGCGTTTGTTCGTATTTGTTCACTCAGGTGCTTACGGAAGGCAACATCACATGTACACTCGGAACAGAGTGAAATAAATACATACGTCACCAAAGAAAATAACAAGAAGGATACAGAGGGCGGGGAGGACACAGTAGATGAAAACAGTAATATGAAGCCCACCTCTGATGCCAGTGATATTACATGGAAGGATGTCAGTCATGCCTTTGACATTTGTTCTTTTATCTTTATGTACGTGGTGATTGCTGTAGCAAGCATTGTGTTTCTAAGCATCCTTCGAAATGGGAATTAACCAGCAAATAACCCATTAACTGTGACGGCATTTGGAATTATTTACGTTACTTTAAACATTTTAGAGCACTCTTGGTCACACACATAAATTCAAAATTTGAGTTGGATCCAAACTCTTTTCAGATGACAGTGTAGTCGAGATTGGCAATTTCGGGACCCTATGTACAGCTCTCCGTATAGTCGCGTTATTGACCGACATTGGCTCGATATCATAAGGGGTCCTCAGCCTTAACTCCTGTCATTGCTACATTTAACTCTTTGAACCCCATTCACGCACAAATGCGTCATTTGCAAACAGCGTACCTGCTAGGAATGCACTTATCCGATGCAAACAGTGTAGACCCTGATCAGAGGGCTCCTTAAGGAGCCCTCTGATCAAGGTCTACACTGTTTGTCATTTTGACATATATTGTAAAAATCAACCCTAAACAGTCATTAATGGACTAGACTTAATTGAAAACTAGAGTTGTCTATTTGGGGTTTCAGGGAGGAAAGGGTTAATCAGCACCGTCCTGTAGGATACTAGCTGGGCTTTTGTTTACAGTACTGAACCTTATTAAATTAAATTGATAATCGCAAGCGAATCGCCATCGAATTGCCATCGAATCGGGCGCTTCAAAAAACAAATCCTACGTTTGAATATTTTTACGTGAATTTTCCGACGCGGTTGTGACAAAAATGGATTTGAAAAACTTAACGAAGACATATTTGCGAACATTTTTGAGATACACCATTCAAGAAAACTTACCCGAGGGTAAAGTTAGTATTTTGAATCGCAAGCGAATTGCCATCGAATTGCCATCGAATTGCAAGCGAATCGCAAAAATTGTTAATTTATTAAGGTTCAGTATGTACACTTAAATTACAGAGTTCTTTAAAAACAAATGAAGTGTAATAATAAGCGAGAGAGGTCTATAAATATGTGGATTAAATAGTTTAGAACCTAATCGGTCTTAACGTTACGCTGCATCCGATCAGGATCAAAACTGCTTTCGAAATGCCTTTAATCGCCTCTAAGAGATGGACGCACGGAAGGAGTTAAACCTTATTAAGCAGAATATTATACAGTAACTTTTGTCTGTGATGTTTGAGCTACATGTCTGTGATAATGAATGTGGTACTATATTAGACTGTGATATACAAATGACTGAAACCAGCCGAATTATATTGACTGCATGTAAATAATCCCGTTCTGGACCTAAACTCTTGCTACATTCATTTTAAATTATATAATGTTTGTAACCTCTAACAAATGGATCCCATTGGAAATAAGCTTTTATCTTCCTTAATTGGTTATTTTTAGGCCTTCAGCAGTTTTTATTTAAGCGAAAACACAATGTTAAATTGTTAAAGGTATGCGTACATATGCTGGTAATTAATCTCCTTAAACTGGTAAAACTTCTTAATATAAACAAATATTCAGTTCAGTTCAAATTTATTGGCAAATCTGCAATTTATGCCTTTGGCCATATACAAGATACATGGGTATGGCTTAGGCAAAGCAATACAATGCAATACAATCAAATAATTCCACATATTCTCTACATATTGAATAAGTGTTAGTAGACTATACATATTAGTGGGTAGAAACAATTTAAAATTCTAGGGCATTTTGTCTAATGGTAAAGGCATTTTTGATAAATTGTCCTAAATGATGCAAAGTTCTTTTGTTTCTAGAACTCATTAAAGAAATGTATTTATTAACAGTAGGCCATGAAATATTTCCTAAATATTTTAATCTGAAATCTGTGTATTTCGGACAACATATGATAAAATAATACTCCGTTGCAACTACATTTAAATTACATAATTTGCATATTCGCTGATTGATATCTGTACCAGTAAATCTTCCAGCTTCAATTTCTAAATTAGGAGAACAAAGACGAATGTATTTTATCAAAATACTGTTCATATCCAAAAGATTTCTTGAAATGTTTATAATATTTATAATCTTATTTATTCAAGACTATTGCGATATTTTATGAATTGTGATTTTCATGTGTTTGTAAATATATTCTGTTGTCCTTAAATGATAATAAATGAATAAATTATAGATAAACAAATCATCTGCTTTAATCCAGTCAACGACATAATGAGGCTGTCTGCATCATTGTTTCAGTTACCTTTTTGACAGAATGACTGTAGCATTGTCGATATAATTGCTCAAAACTTGATCCATTTACGCCAAGTGGATTCTTTCATGCTTATATATTGGATTAGTCCATTTTTGTCTAAGGGGAGTATGGTATAAATATTCTTTTTCGTTTTGTTTTATATTAAAATTCCTATCAGCAAAACAACAAAGACTGATCAGACGCCACATAATGCGACGTCTGCTCAGAGTCAACACTGTTTGCCTATGTCCTTTTTATAGGGCGCTAGACACAACTCGAGGGCTTGGTGCAAAAGTATTGTCCTTCACAATTGTGAAGGAGTTACAAAAGTTTTGCACGAAGGCCTCACAATGGGTTAAGAGGATGAACTTAGCTAAAAGTATTAACAATCTAATTTTTGTTTAACTTTATACTTAGCAATGATAAAATGTATTTTTCTGCATTTTCATTTTATTTTCAATGAGTACAGTTAGATTATCATAGAAACGACACCAAATGGGAGACAAAAATATGTGCGTTGTTCGGAGGAGGTCGTTATAGGGAGGGGAATCGGCTAACATTTGCAAACAGCTTGAATCCAGATCAGATTAGAGGCCACGTTACACAGCGTTTGATATGGACCCAAACGGGCTGACACTCGTTTAATGTGATACTGTTTTCAAGTTCAAATGCAAAATTTCTAACTTTACTATTTTACACTCGACAATTGTAAAGCAGACGACAACACATTCGGTTGGTTGAGGGTTAACCTATTAAATTATCTAACATATAAGTATGTTTTAAGTTTAACAGCTAAATACAACATTGAAAACAAAGTATCATACAGTGGAGGCTGTTCAATTTATGGGACTTACAATACTCACTAGAAAGCTATATTTTTCAATGAAGGGTTTATGGCAAAAGCATTTTTTGACCATTTAGAAATTAACGAAAGAGATTTTCTGTTCGGTACTGTCTGTCCTTTATTATGTGCTAAGTTTAGTGACATTCAATATTGTAGTTAATACGGTGACACTGAGTTGACATTTGCAAGATTATTGTATCAATTTCGTTGTCCCGAGATAATTGTACGTTCGCTTTCTCGAGATATTTTTTTTTATTATCTCGAGAAAACGAAAAGCTACGTTTTCCCGCGGTGGTATTTTAATTTCCTGGAGAAAACGGAAGTTCGTTTTCCCGAGAATCTTTTTTCATTATCTCGAGAAAACGAAAAAGTTCGTTTTCCCGATTTTTTTTTATTATCTCGAAAAAACGAAAGTTCGTTTTCTCGAGATAATTTTTCCTATTCTATTACTCTCAGGAAAACGAACAAAAGTTCGTTTTTCCGAGATATTTTTTTATTATCTCGGGAAACGAACAAAAAGTCGTCTTCCTAAGATAATAAAAAGAATTATCTCGGGAAAACGAACTTTCTCGAGAACGTATTTTGTTTTCGAGATAATGAAAACAATTAGCTCGGGAAAGAAATCTTGCAAATGTCACCTCAATGCCACAGTAAGTTAAAGAGATATTAATGAAAAACGTTAGTTTCCACAACCACCATTCAAGCTTTACGTAATTCTTTAAGAGGACATCGCTTTAATTGTCGAAAGAGCTCCAATACCATGACGTCAACACTTTTATATAAGTTTTGTCTGTTTTGTGTGTAATTGTAAATTTAAGCAACACGAATGAAGAAACGTTATACTTGAATGTCAAACAGTTACCCGGCGTCTGATCAGACTCCAAACTCTTTGGAAATAACAACGCATTCGGGGTAAGGCAGCAAAATGTTAACCCTTTACTCCCATAGCCTGTGACCATTTAAAGCAAGTTGAAAGTATAGCATAATGCACCTTAGGCGTAAACATGTGTATCTATGGAGTAAAGGGTTTGGGGTTCAAAGTGTTTGCAAATTCGCCTTAAGGCGCCGTTGGCAGTGAAAGAGTTAAAGGGAAAACCCTTTTGTCAGCCGATCACGACTTGACTGATTTTGTAAACAGTTACAGTGTTATTCTGTTATTCTTTCCCAATAAACGCGTTTACGCAAAACGTTTTTTTCCACTGCAAATAGTTTGGAGCCAGATCAGACGCCGGGTAACCCGGCGTCTGATCAGGCTCCAAACTGTTTGCCACCAAGATAAACATGAATTATCAGAATTGTCTAAAAGTTGTTCTTTTCTACGTTTTAGTGCTTTGCGTTTGCGTACGTTTGTGTTTAAACGGGAAAGAATAACAGATTCTCCACTGTAGGACTCAGATCATATGCCACCTAACGCGGCGTCTGATCAGGATCAAAGTTTTTTGACACTCGTCCTTAGTTACTTTGTATTTAAAAAAGTGTAGACGTTATTTTAACAAATTTTGCAGACGACAATTTCAAAGCAGACGATAAGTTTACAAGAAGAACAATTTCGACGAAAATGGGTTTAGAAAACGAATTGAAACGAAAATGGGACATTGCCATTAAAATAAGTTGAAACAAAGTACTTGACTCTATTGTTACAAATTAGTGTAATTAGCAGTAAAGTTAGAACTAAATTTTAACCCTTTACTCAACAGCCATCAGGTTCAATTCATCTACATGTATATCAAACAATGATTAAGGATTTTAAACAAGATGAAAGTAAAGCAGAACGTTCCTTCAGGAGTTTCATCTTGCTGTAAACTGCCATTACTTTCCAATGCAACACAGATTGTGGCACTTATTTGGAGGGACAGGTACATGTGCTCAAATGGGAGAACTATGTTTTAAGCTTCTGCACTCTGTTGCACATGCGTTAACTCTTACCATGCGGAATTGTCGTCTGCTTAAAATATATCGTTTGCTAAAATACTGTATTCCCAAATTGTTTGCATGCTATATTACAAATTGAATGGATTTAGATGAAAACGGGTGAAACAAAAAGGTAAAGCTATCGGACTTCAGTACAACAGGTGATAAAAGTTAGTTTTGCACAGAAGTTGAAAACTAGTGACAAACAGTTTGGATCTAGATCAGTCGCCTCGTCTGATCTAGATCCAAACGATTTGCAAATGTAAGGCAAGTCGGGCTTATATCGCGATAAGGGTTAATTTTCTGCACTGCAGTACCGTCGACTTTGTGATATATGTTATCTATTGATTTGATCCAGATCCGGACGTGTGATCTTGATCCAAACTATTTGCAAACTAGCTAAAATAAATACATAAATCTACTTTGATAATTGACGACAACTTAAACAGACGGTGTAAGCATGGCCAATAAATTAGCATGGTGCGGTAAAAGATTATCTTTTGAATAGAAGAGTGACAGACATTGTTAATTTTAGTTTCTTTCAACTTGAATTAACATTATTATATAATAATAATAATAATAATAATAATTCTTTATTCAATCAGTAACTTGAATTAACAAATTCCTCGTTACTCTTAACATATTAACATACACGTTAACATATTTACAGATGGCCAAAGTGGCCAAACAAACATGCATATAATAATAATAATAATAAAAAAAAAAAAGTATTTCAAATGATAGTAGATTTATTTTCGAAAATTTAGAATTTGAGGTTGAACTGCTATTTTCATGAAAAAAAAGAAGATATTAAATGATCATTTTTGGTAAATGATTAGATAATAAAACACTGACTCGTATACAAATCAATCAAGGTAGTTCAGTGCAGCTTTCCTCATATCAAAAGCTTCATAGATATACCTTGATAGATTTAGTAAGGTTTTGGAACTATTTGATTTCATCAACTCTACATACTTATAAGCACTTGGGTTTTGGTAAAAATAACGTTTTAGATATTTTTTTCTTAAGTCAGTATACAGAGTACATACTAAAACAAAATGAAACTCGTCTTCTATGTCATGCTTGTAACAAAACACACAAAACCTTTCCTCTCTTTCAGTTCTACCTGCACCGTAACGCCCGGATTCAATTCTTAAATTATGGGATGATAATCTCAACTTAGCTAAAATATACATGTACTTCTTTGGTAAAACAGTAAGATAATGTTCGTGTTCAAAAGTTTCTTTGAAAAATTTGTATGTATATAAAACGTTAGACTCTTGGATAGAAGCACACCAAGACTGTTTAAATACGTCCACTACTCTGGCTTTAAAAACAACATGAAACTTATTTAAATCCACCGTATATTGATTCAGCCAAACATAGGAAAAACCATAATCATCTAAAAGTTTTTTAACATCACTTAACCAGTTGGTTTTACCCTTGTTAAGATCATCACCCATTTCACTCAACAATGTTTGAAGAATAATATTTTCACTTACAACAAGTTTGCACCAGTACTTAATTACTCTGCTATACCTATTGATATACAATGGAAACCTACCTAACTCACCGTAAATACACATGTTACGTGTAGAAGCTCTAACACCTAATAATCTCTTACAAAATTTTAAATGCAGATTCTCCAATTGTTTACTTTTTGTGCAGCCCCACACTTCACATGAGTAATTCAAGATGGATCCTACGAAGGCATCGAAAAGCTGACAAAAAGTCTTTGGTTTAAAGCAATACTTTTTAACGTTTACAACCAATGTATTAAGGGCTTTTAATCCCTTACCTGTTAATGTACTTATATAACTGTTAAATGTGCCAGTATAACTAAAAACAACGCCTAAATAAGTAAAATCATCTACAATTTCTATTGTTTGACCTTTATATTTCCAAACATATTCCATCGGTACTCTGCCCCTATTTCTGAAAACCATTATCTTTGTTTTCTTCACATTGACCTCTAACCCCCATCTGTCACAATACCTTTCCAAATTATCTAAACTATTCTGCAATTCGCTTGGATCAGACCCCAATATCACCATATCATCCGCAAATAAAAGCAAAATAAGGTTTATTTGATCAAGAGTCAGTCCGCTACTTATTCTGTCTGAAAGAAACAGCTCAAGGTCATTAAGATAAAGAGCAAACATTATCGGTGATATTACCTCCCCTTGCTTTAAACCAATCGCACATTCGTAGAAGGATGAATAATCATCACAATGCTTAATACACATTTTAACTATTGAATACATTTCTTTAATGATCCGTAACATTTTACCCTTAATACCTACCCTAAACAATTTCAGCCAAAGACCATGGTGATACACACTGTCAAATGCCTTTTTCAAATCAACAAAGGCGCAAAATAATTTCCCCTTATTACGCAATATTTTTTGAATTGTTGCATTCAACACAAATATAGCGTCTGTTGTTGAGCGGCCCTTTCTAAACCCAAATTGGGCGTCTGTCAGAATATCATTGTTTTCAGCCCAAGATGAAATGCGATTGTTTAAAACGCCTGTGAAAATCTTTGAGAAACAGCTCACCAACGAAATGCCCCTGTAGTTATTAACGTTACTTTTATCACCCTTCTTAAATAACGGTACAATAATACCCTCACACCATTTCTCTGGGAAAACACCCGATTCAAATATACAATTAAATATGTCAACTAAATGAGCAGACAGAATATCAAAAGATTCCAAAAAATACTCGTTAATAAGTTGATCACCGGCATATGCCTTGTTCCTTTTCAATTTTCTAACAACAGCTTCAATTTCAGATTGTGTAATCGGAGAATCAAGCTCCTCAAAAGACACATTTTGTGAATCAAAATCATTATTCACAAAGAAATCTTCTGAATCACTATCATGTGGATTTGGCAAATCATCATTTAGTTTTGAAAAGTATTCAAAAAATTCATCCAGCGATATGTCCCGTGCACTGCTTTCATCATTTCGCTTACTAAAATGCCGCCAAAAGTCCCTCGGCTTTCTATGTCTCAATCTTTCGACCTCTGTCATTTTATTAAGCTCAAAACGTCTTTTCTTTTTTTTAATCAAGTTCTTGTATATCTTTTTCTTATCCAACATTGATATTCTGTTTGCATCATTCTTACATTTATCAAAAACATGCAAATACTGTTGATAAATACGCTTAGCTTCAAAACATTCACTATCAAACCAGTCTGCCTTTTTAATAAAGGACTTTATATAACTATTCGATCGAGATTTATACATGCGTTTTAAAAACAATGGACTAGCTACTTCATTTAATATCTGTGTAAAGTCATTAATGCCTTTATTAACACTCTCTTTGCCATTTAACACCATGTCATCAGTAATTCTATTTAATACAGGTAACTGTGCAATAAGTCGACGCCTAAAGTCGTCTTTCAAATCCGGGTCCCATTTAACAAAATTAAACACATTTCCCTTTCCAACACATTCATTGTTTAGCGCCGTATTACACCTTAACCCAAAACACACAGGCGCATGGTCAGACCATTCATTAAATTTACCTATTTCAAAATTACACAAGATACCGAAATCACTATTCCGTAACAATAAGTAATCAATAACACTGCTACCGTTTATGCTAGTATAAGTGTAATCACCTATCGAATTATCTTTAAACAGCCTGCCATTCGCAAGCCTAAAGCCGCTAGACTTGCATAAGTCTAACAACTTTAGCCCGTGCGAATTGCAACCTTTATCCATGGAAACACGAGATAACGGTACATCAGGGGTATAGTCATCATAATCAATAATATCAGAGTTGGAATCGCAAACAATGTAGTCAGGTCGAGATCCATTGCCAACACGTGCATTCCAGTCACCACACAGCAGTACACTACCTGCGGACTCGTAACAGTTAATGTCATTCTGTATAAGTTGAAACAAATCAATGTCATGTACATCATAAGCTGGTGAATTCTCAACCCAAATATAAATTCCTGCTAAATAAACATCATTTTCAAAATTAAAAAACTGCTTATCTAATTTCAACCATATCACCGTGTCCAAATGGTTTTTAGCAACTGTAACACCCTTAACCAATGATTCTTTTATGAAAACAACTGTACCGCCACTACAACGTCTCGCCCGTCGATTCTGAAACTGTCTAGGAAAATTGAAACTCTTGTAACCTTTAATGTTAATCTTTGACGATTTGTTTGCCCATGTCTCAAAAAGAAATATAATATCATACTGCTCTAATACACGTAGTAAGTCACAATCGCTCAACTTATCACTGCCTAGCCCATGAATGTTCCATGACAAAACTTTCAGCTCAGCCCCTACGCATCCCTAACTGTTCATTCCCTGATCACGCACTGGCCTTCCATCAATATATAGAGTATCATAACTCAGCCATGCTGATTTTCCCTGCCTTCGAGCTTCTTTGAGTTTTGGTAGTAAGCTCTTCCGCCTCTGTGCGATTTCAGGTGGGTACTGCTCGTACATGGAGTAGTTGGTACCGGCTAGTTTCCTTCCCTGGTTACGTACGGTCTCGCGATCTTTGAACAGCGAAAATTTTGCGACGATTTTTCTAGGATTTCTTGTAGCATTCAGTTTTTGACCAACCCTATGTACACGCTCAAATTTGATCTCATTAATGACATCCTGTGCAAGTTTTAGTTTGGCGTGCATGAAATCACGCACCAACTGTTCCGTTTGGACCGGTGTCTCGCGCTCCTCTTCTTCAATATTCGCAAACATAAGGTTATTACGCATGGATTGCGACTGTAGGTATAATAAATTGTCTTGCATATGCATCTTGTCTTTATGCAGCTGCGCAAGTTGGTCCTGTGTCGTACCAAGTGAGAATTCCAGAGTATCAACCCTGTCGGAAACTTTATTAACTTTCTCATTATTCTTATCAATGCTGTCTTGTACGTACAGCCTCAACGCCCGTAATTCCTTATCAAATTCTCCTACTTTCTTTTCAAGTGTATCTAATTTATCCAGCTTCTTGTCAACTACGTCAATCTTCTTGTCTAGCCTTTTTAGAGAGACCAGGATTTCAAGATTTGATGTACCCCCCACCGACTTAAGTTCCGTTTCATCACTGACACCAGTGTCCTGGGCTGCACTAGATTTACCAGCTTTATCTGCTGCACGAGGCATTTTGGTTTTTTCTTTTATAACATTACCTTTCACGGTCTTTGGTAGCTTACCCCCTTTCTCTCCGCTCATGATTCGATTAAAAACTTTGGAAAGATTAAGCACTATCCTTTGTCACCCGGCAAACATACGAAGCGCGTGACGTCATGAATCTGCAGATGACGACACAATGTTGTTAAATGTGGGAGGGGTAAACAAGACACTTTAAAAAATCAATATCAATGCCACAAAATTGCATCACTGACCCAAGTGTAGTGTCCATCGTCACTCTAGAACAGTTCCTGATCCTAGCCTATAACTTTCATGCGCGTGAATTACGACTAACTGACGAAAATAAATAAAATGACTATTTTTTTAACGCTCGATAGATAAACACGTCTTATGTATTCGCAAGGGATAGTAACTTTCAATATATATTGGTCTTCCTTTGTTGAGGGACTCATATTCATAAGATATACACCGAAATTATCTTACAGATATTCGTAAAGGTTATTACAAATGACACAAACTTCCACCGAGCATGTAGATCGCCTTGTGAAGTTGACAGTCATTTCGCGTGTGCTAGTGTTTGAACTTTTGAGTTATTTCAATTGAATTGTGATGGATTTTGTATAGTAATGCGTTTCGTTGATATCGGAATATTTCATAATTCGGTGCTTTTCTTTAATTAATAGTTTTAGCTCTTGTATTGTGTTTACCGTTATTTTAACGTTAAAACAACTTTGAACGCAAACGCAGTAATTGGTAAAAGGTTGACAGCAAAATGACAAACAGTGCAGAACCTGATCAGAGAACCCCTCTGATCAGGATCTGCACTGCTTGCATAGGGCAAGTCTAATTTTACATGGGTATATTGTTTATTTACCCTTTCATAATCAAATTTATCTTGAGTTTTGTACTCCTTCACCGCCATATTGTCGTCTGCTTCAATATTGTTGTCTGCAATATCGTTTCAAATAAGATTTAAGGCAGTATAACTGACGTAGTTTCATAACAAGTGGCAAACAGTTTTGATCCTGATCAGGCGTCGTGTTACGCGGCGTCTGATCAGAACAAAACTGTTTGCAAATACGTTTTATGACGTCATTCAGAGTGAAAGGGTCAGTGACGAGCATACTCGTGACTAGAACGTCTTTAATATCTTACATGTATCGGCTTTGGAATATTCGTTCGGAAAGTATTCTTTTATCAAAGTTTTCTTCATGTATTTTTAATTTTAAACTACTAAAGCTTAGTGTTAAACATTTTAGATTCAGCTCGGCGTTTGATCGGGATCATAACTGTACATAAATGGCCGGACAAGCTACTGTTTATAGATGAAAGACTTTTATACAGTCCAGACAGTAGAAAAACCTCTCTATAACATTCACTAAAAGAATGCTACAGTGAAAAAAACGTTATTATTTCCCAATAAACGCGTTTCCGCTAAATATATTATTTCCAATGCAAACAGTTTGAAGCCAGATCAGACGCCGGGTAACCCGGCGTCTGATCAGGCTCAAAACTGTTTGCCATATACATGTAGGTTAAAATCAATATTTAAAATTGTCAAAAAGTTGCCATTTTCTACATTTTGTTACGTTTCGTTTGCGTTTAAAGTTTTCTCCACTGTATTTGGTTGTATACAGTGGAGAATCTGTTATTCTTTCCCGTTTAAACGCAAACGTACGCAAACGCAAAGCACTAAAACGTAGAAAAGTACAACTTTTGGACAATTCTGATATTTCATGTTTATCTTGGTGGCAAACAGTTTGGAGCCAGATCAGACGCCGGGTTACCCGGCGTCTGATCTGGCTCCAAACTGTTTGTAAAATAAAAAATGGTTTTAGCGTAAACGCGTTTATCGGGAAAGAATAACAGATTCTACACTGTAAAAGACAGAAGGGAGCTTAAAGAAATAAAAGTAAACAAGAAAGCTTCTTAGGGAGCTTTAAGTTTTACTTTTATCTTGCTTTAAGAAGACATCTGCCGTTAACCACAAACTAAGTAATTTAAAACAGTGGTCGTAATAGAGAGGTTTAACTACATGTATATGTATGTTTATTTTATACCTTATATAATATGCTAAGCCATGATCGTAGAGAAAATAAACTACCGTAAGAAGTTAATAACGGTTTAACCGGTCCACTGCCATGACGTCATCAAGTTTAAATAGTTGTCGTCTGCTTTTATTTCTCAAATTGTTATTTAAGATATTTTACTTAAGAAATATTGAAATGAGTGTCAAACAGTTTGGATCCTGATCAGACGCCGCGTTACGCGGCGTCTGATCAGGATTTAAACTGTTTGCAAATAACTGTTGTACTCTGGGTAAGATAGTGAAGAGGTTAGGGACAGGGTGTATGATAATATTTGCATTGCCTATTCAGACTGTCCACAACAATAGGTTATCAAAGAGGAGTTATATAAATTTAAAAACTCAGGACCAATAAAGATTACACTAGTATTTGCATATAATTTGGACCCAGGAGAGACCCGAGTTACTTCGCATCTGATCAGGAGACAGACTGTTTGATCTATCTTGCGTCTTCCGTCACAATGCATAAATAGTTATAAAAGAAACAAAAGCAGACGACATTTTTAAGCAGGCGGTATGTTAAAGCTGTGCTGGGATTAAATGTTAATGTTAGATATTCTTCACGCTTTTGGACGAGTATCAGTTGCAAACAGTTTGGATCCGGATGACACGCTCGGCATCTCATGTGGATCCAAACTGTTGGACATTATTGTTGTGTTTGCATGCACTAGAACTAACCCCCTGGAATTTGCAGACGGTATAGTGGAGGTGTTAATTTCCCCCATTAAACCTCTTTATTCATACATCTTCCTGTACATTGCAAACAGTCTGGAGCCAGATCAGACGCCATGTAACCGGGCTCTGATCTGGCTTTAAACTGTTTGCCACTCAGATTAAAAAAGTCGTTAGTCATAACAGGAAATTGTCATTCCCTACATTTAGAGCATTTTGTTTGTGTTTAGTTCCGATAAACTCTTTCGCTGTCAAGTTTTATCGTCATCTTTAACCCTCTTACCGCCAAAATATCGTCTGCATTGGAAGCCTCGTCTGCAATATTTTAAAAGTCAGATTTAGGGTTGTTTTGGCTGAAATACAGTGGAGAATCTGTTATTCTTTCCCGTTTAAACGCAAACGTACGCAAACGCAAAACACTAAAACGTAGAAAAGTACAACGTTTGGACAATTCTGATAATTCATGTTTATCTTGGTGGTAAACAGTTTGGAGCCTGATCAGACGCCGGGTTACCCGGCGTCTGATCTGGCTTCAAACTGTTTGTAAAAGAAAAACTAGTTTTAGCGTAAACGCGTTTATCGGGAAAGAATAACAGATTCTCCACTGTACGAGAGTCAAACGTGGCGTCTGACCAGGATCCAAATGGTTTGAAAAGTCGCCTTTTGGCACCATTGGCAGTGAAATAGTTAACACATTCAACCCTAGCGACGAGTATGGTCGTCATTTATTATTATTATTATACCAGATTTATATAGCGCTCTTTTTCACACAGGGATTGTGCGTTCAAAAGCGCTTTACATGAAATAACACATATGTACCTATAAATCGTGAAAAGACAAAATAACTACAATTAGATTTGAAATAAAACATGAATAAACATATAAAAGACAGTCCCCAAAACGGCGATCACATTACCCCCATCAATCAGCAATGAACCGACCGGCTAAGTATTGCCGACTGATATAAATAATGGTAGAGCGCCCAATGCAGGCCATCGACAAAACACAAATAACTATAATTAGATCTAAAATTTACAAACAGTGTACCTGTGAGGATTACACTTATCCTATGCAAACAGTGCAGACCCTGATCAGAGGGCTCCTTAAGAGAGCCCTCTGATCAGGGTCAACACTGTTTGTCATTTTGAAATATATTGTTAAAATCATCCCCAAATAGTCAAAAATGGACTAGACGTATTTTGAAATTAGAATTGTCAATTAAAAGTTTCAGGGACGAATGAGTTAAACTGAAACTAACATACTATTTCTTCCACTGTAGGCTCATAGTAATGTAAATGTTATCATAAGTATTAGTTCATGATCACGATAAAATGACAATGAGGTATAATGACGTGTCAAATCCATCGGAAAGTATTCTATTTTATAATGTCTTGAATAAATATTTGAACATAGTATTTCCGTTTGACCCTTTTATTAAAATTAATGCCGTCTGCTTATCACCGAACGTGTGCTTCTTGTCTTAGGTTATATTTTGGCATATTTAATGAAGTTCTAAATATTAATATGCGAGCACCCAAAAGTTAGGACCATGTCAGACACAATATTCAGCGTTTGATCTGGAACTATAATGTTTGTAAGTGTTAAAGAAGTCTCTTCTGGTGACATAGAGTAAGCAACAATGTCAATGAACCATATTCGTTAACTAAACGTTTGCATTATATTAAGATAGGCTAGTTGTGCGAATTAATATCTTGGTAATTTGCCATTAACCCTTTACCTGATAGCATTGTTTCTAGTATTGAAGATATGTGACTACTTAAAGCTGGTTGAAAGTAAAGCAGAATGCGCCCAAAGGCGCATTCTGCTTTACTTTCAGCCTGCTTTAAGCTATTAACTGCTAGAATAAGGAAAGTATTTAATATGACACATATTCAATACGGTATAATTTGGAACTATTTTCTTCAGCGGATGAATAAAATGAATGTGCTAAAAGTCGCTTCTATAAGGGAAAGGGTTAAACAGTAGTTTTCACCTGTCAGTTAACCATTGCTATAGTGTTAGTGAAATATCGCTGCACAGGAAAGGAAGATGGATTATTAAAGGCAGGTGTCTTCTTGGAGTAATATGGTCGTTTTGCAGAAATAACAAGTGTATCAATGCTTTAACCCTATTCTCTGCCTTTGACAGAGAACATTTGCAAACTGTTATTTACAAACAGTTTAGATCCTGATCAGACGCCGCGTAACGATGCGTCTGATCTAGATCCAACTTTTTTGCATTTATGTCAATATTTTTTAAGTCAATATACCTAAAATTTAAATTTGAGAAACAAAAGCAGACGGCTGTTCTTTAGAAATGGATGATCTCATGACAGTGAAGGGGTTATTGCCTTGACTGAGTTAAAGTTTAAGTGGTTGAACTACCGGAGTTTAAATTTATTTAACCCTTTCAACCCTAAATGTCTCTTGTGGGTATTTATTATCCTTTTGGACTCTTCTAGTACATGCATTTTGAACCAGTCTACTGTTACATTTTTGATATGACAACAAAAAGCAATCAAAATATCAAACAGTGCAGACTCTGATCAGAGGGCTCCTATAGGAGCCCTCTGATCAGGGTATACACTGTTTGCATATGTAATCAGTAATCTCTACAGAGAGCTGTAGGGTTGAAAGGGTTAAAACATCGGATAAGTGTTGAAAGCAATAAAAGGAAATAGTTTAATCATTAACACATACATATTGGTTAGTACACGGAAGTCCTAATTTTAATTTCTGTACATGTATTGTGTAAGACACGATTTGCCATCGCAAGCTGGTAGAACGCAATGTGAAATGCTCGAACATAGATTTAAGAGAAGTCATGGCTTAAAACATGTTGAGAAAAAGGTAGACATTCCCTAAAATAATTTTTTGTTTTGCTACAAACTTGCTTCGATATAGAATATTCTAACGAGAATATTTCTAATAACTAATAACTAATAACTAGAATTTCTAATAGAAATAAACAACAGGGGCCCGTTTTATAAAACTTCGTATGACAAAAACGGTCATAAGTCAAAACTTACAAAAATACATTTAATTTCTGATTTCTCTAGCAAATCATGTTTCAAGACGATTCCAAAGAGATGTCACATTACAGGATGGGATGGAGAGATAAATAATAATTGAGACTTTTTTAATCTGACTTACGACAGCATTTGTCGTACGAAGTTTTATGAAACGGGCTCCAGAGCACATTCTGATAAGATGTCGCATTGTCTGAGTCAATAGTGTTCAATTTGTTTTAGGGACATATTTTCTTTTGCGTCAGGAAAGCCATTAAAATCCTTAAAATTTGGACATCCTGTATATCTGCTGCATTAATTTCTTAAGAGTGATGACATTGCTTTTATCCTACATTTTTCCCAAGAGGGCTCAAACTAAATTGGCTAACAATATAGACCTCCAGCAGGATATAAACTGCCAAACTGTTTGGTCTTGGTATCAATTTTTTCAATTTGAACTTCATATTTTGAAATTGTCATAAAATGAAAGTGATCGAAACGTAAATGAAATGGAATAAAAACAAGTTATAAGTTAAATTCTAAAACTCTCAATTATTATCTATTTCTCCATGTAAACTTGTTTTGCAACATCTCTTTGGAATCGTCTAAAAGCCGATCCCAAAGAGATGTCACGAGACAGAATTAGATTAAGAAATCAGATGTTATAAGTTTCATTTAAAGTGTTGACTACGGCCATCTTTGTCGCACGACGTTCCGTAAGATGGACACCATGGACGTATAACCGTTTCAAACAGTTCGGAGGCAAAGTTGATGCCGGTGCTCCTGATTTGACACAATTCATTTTGCAACCGAGCTAAAAATAAACTGCTGTAAAATTGATAAAGCATATACTATTTATTGATAAAGCAGCTAATTGTTTATGCATTACCTTGGCATGTAGGTTCATTAGGACGGGATACATAGCATTTCAAAAATAGTATCAAGCCGTGTAGACTGGCTCTAATAGTTTAACCAATTCTTTGCAGTGACTTTGAGTATGATCAAGATAACTCTCAGCGTGCTTCATGAGTCAAGTGTCGTTTAAACGGAAACAAATAAGATTCTCACAACTGTATGCTTCTTCATTAGAACCGAGACGATGCATTTGTTGATAACTATTTTGTTTGTCTCGTGGATTGGTGCTTGTAATGGACAAACCATTGCGCAAGTAAACACTGTGTCTACCACATTACTGACCGGCTATAACAAACAAACTCGACCAATCGACGATCAGACAAAAGCCGTCAATGTGTCCATCAATTTATCGCTAATCGCACTGAGAGACTTCGATGAAGTTCTGGGAAAACTATCTACCTCGATATTGTTCACGATAACGTGGATTGACGCCTCTATGGTATGGGACTCAAGTTTGTATGGCGGCACGGAAAGCATAAAGATGTCACAGGACAGTGTATGGAAACCTCTTCTGACCCTCGCTAACCCTTTCGACGAATTAAACGAACTGGGGGACAAGAACTGGGTAAGGTGTTCTATACTTGATTAACAATTTCATGATCAAACTAATCGGGACAATTTTACCCATTCACTGCTTCATTGTCGTCTGCTTCAGTTTTGTTGTCTGCAAGACATGTTTCAAAGTAAGATTAAAGGTTGTATGACACAATAAATATCGATAAGAGTGTCAAACAGTTTGGATCCTGATCAGACGTCGCGTTACGCGCTGTCTGATTAGGACCTAAACTGTTTGCTTTAAGGCGTCAGTGAGAGTGAAAGGGTTAAGTTCACAATGTGAAACGTTTGTTTTTCCAGACGCAAACACAGCACTATAAAAACATTTTATCAAAATAAGGGTCACATGTGGGATTCCATCGTAAGTGTTTATTTTATCGGAAAATGTCGCCTGAAAATTATTGCAATTCTATGGCAATTCGCTTGCGATTCAAAACACTAACTTTACCCTCGGGTAATTTTGCTTGAATGGTGTATCTCACAAATGTTCGCAAACATGTATTCGTTAATTTTTTCGATTCCATTTTTTTCAAAACCGCTTCGGAAAATTCGCGTAAAAATGTTTAAACGTAGGATTTGTTTTTGAAGCGCCCGATTCGATGGCAATTCGATGGCAATTCGCTTGCGATTATCAGTTTAATTTAATAAGGTTCAGTTTGTAAATCGTTCTGTTTTAAAATTGAATAACTTTAATACGAGTGTTCAACTGTTTTGATCGAGACGAAACACCGAGTTACAGTTTTAAAATACCAGTATACATTCACTTGAAAGCAGTATTCTTAAAGTTAAATCTGGCCACTTCCAGCACGGTTAGATTAAATGAAATCGTATTTATTCAATTAAATCTCCATATCCGGAGCAGAGTCAAGTAGAATTGAACCGTCGTATTGCAGTAGAATTGCGAGATATTGAACGCAGTCGAGAAGAAATAGACCCTCGTTATACAGTAAAATTGCGATAATTATAGCGCAGTCAAGTAGAAAAAAACCTTTGTGATATAGTTGAATTTCGATATTTATACAGTACTGAACCTTATTATATTAAATTGATAATCGCAAGCGAATTGCCACCGAATTGCCATCGAATCGCGCGCTTCAAAAAACAAATCCTACGTTTGAATAATTTTACGCGAATTTTCCGAAGCGGTTGTGACAAAAATGGAATCGAAAATAATAACGAAGGCATATTTGAGAACATTTGTGAGATACACCATTCAATAAAACTTACCCGAGGGTTAAGTTAGTACTTTGAATCGCAAGCGAATTGCCATCGAATTGCCATCGAATTGCCATCGAATTGCAAGCGAATCGCAAAAATTGTTAATTTAATAAGATTCAGTACTGTATCGTAGTCAAGTAGTAGAAATAAACCGTCGTTATACAGTAGAATTGCGATAATTATAGCAAAGTCAAGTAGAAAAAACCGTCGTTATACAGTAGAATTGCGATAAATATAGCACATTCAAGAAGAAATAAACCGTCGTTATACAGTAGAATTGCGATAATTATAGCAAAGTCAAGTAGAAAAAACCGTCGTTATACAGTAGAATTGCGATAAATATAGCACATTCAAGAAGAAATAAACCGTCGTTATACAGTAGAATAACAATAACTATAGCACAGTCAAGTAGAAATAAACCGTCGTTATACAGTAGAATTGCGATAAATATAGCACATTCAAGTAGAAATAAACCTTATTTATACAGTAGAATTGCGATAATTATAGCATAGTAAAGTAGAAATAAACCGTGGTTATACAGTAGAATTGCGATAATATAAGAACAGTCAAGTAGAAATAAACCGTCGTTATACAGTAGAATTGCGATAATTATAGCACAGTCAAGAAGAAATAAACCGTCGTTATACAGTAGAATTGCGATAATTGTAGCACAGTCAAGTAGAAATAAACCGTCGTTAAACAGTAAACTTGCGATAGTTATAGCACAGTTAAGTAGAAATAAACCGTCGTTATACAGTAAAATTTGCGATTATTATAGCACAGTCGAGAAGAAATAAACCTTAGTTATACAGTATAATTGCGATAATATTAGCATAGTCAAGTAGAAATAAAACGTTGTTATACAGTAGAATTGCGAGAATTGTAGCACATTCTAACACATTTCGCGCACGCCGCTATATAAATAAAGAACGAACGTTTCAGTGTTTGAATTTTCAATAGACCACTCACGCGCTTTAACGTTCTAACGTGACGTCATATAGCTTCGAAAATGCGTACGCCAAGAAATGTAGCGCCGTTGCTTCGGTGGAAATTAACGTTAAATTATGTTTTAGATCGAAATAATAAAATAATACCAGTGTTTTATCTAACAATCGAACACGAGTAGTAGTTGAGATGCTTGCAATTTAAACCACTCGGCCTAAAGGCCTCGTGATTAAATTAATACGCATCTCGACTCCTGCCAGTGTTTGATTGCACGATAAAACACTGGTATGAATTTATTATTTCTTAAGTAGAAATAAAACGTTGTTATACAGTAGAATTGCGATAATTTTAACACAGTCAAGTAGAAATAAACAGTAATTATTAAATCTCGATAACTTTAGTATTGTCAAGAAGAAATGTTCCCCATTTATTTCTATAATTCGCGAACGATCAACAAGAAATGATATATATTACAGTTAAATTTCTATATCAGTCAATAACGCCTGATAACACTTGTGTTTATTTTTTTAAATATAGACATACAGTGGAGAAACGTTGTTCTTTCCAAATAAACGCGTTTACGCTTAATCTATTATTTCCAATGCAAACATTTTAGAGCAAGATCATACGCCAGGTAACCCGGCGTCTGACCAGGCTCCAAGCTGTTTGCCGTCCATGTTAAAATCAGCATTCAGAATTGTCCAAAAATGTCATTTCCTTTATTTTATTGCAAAGCGTTTGAGTTTCGTTTGCGTCTACACGGGAAAGAATAACGCTTTCTCCACTGTACATGTATGTCTGTTTGATTAAAAAAACCAAATGTCAATATATGCGTGTATCAGTTTTGGCCCCGATCAAACTTTGCGTAACAAGGTGTTTTATTTGGATACAAAATGTTTGGATTAATCTAGCCAAGAAGAAACGCTAATCACAGGGCTGCCATGTCTCCGGATTTTTTTCGAAATCTTCCGATTTTTTTTCTAGTACATGGTAGCTTGAAGCAGGCTGAAACTGAAGATCAGAGTGCGTCTTAAGGCGCATTCTGCTTAACTTCCAGCCTGCTTTAAGTATTCACGTGTCAACAAAACTAAAAGAAGTATATGGGGTAAAGGTACAATTCGTAAATTCGCACTTGAAAATTGAACATTTGGAAATCACAGGATTTTTCACGTCAACTTATGGCAGCCCAGAAATAAAGTCGGATAAAGTTCCCATGTAGCCATGTGACTACTTCTGTCGCTGAAGTACAGTTCTTCCTCTATACAACGACACCCAATGAGAGACAACTATTGTGTGCGTTGTTCGGAGAGAGTAGTTACATGTATATGGAGGGAAATTGGCTTATATTTGTAACGCGGTGTCTGATCTAGATTCAAGCTGTTTGTCACTCGTCAGTAATTTATTTTGTCCCTTAATGTCCATTATGTCACTTTGAGGAAAACAACAGACGACACTTTTAAGCAGGCGATATTGCAGCAATAAAAGCGTTAGACATAATTGTCCTGTGTATGAATCTGTGTCAAGGGTCGTCGTTAGGAGGGAGTGGTTTTTGGGAGGGCCGTTGTAGGGAGGGAGCACTGTAATGTGCTAGTAAAGAATCACTTTACAAAACCTTGGCTGAACTTTTGGATACATGTTTTGTGTAGTAGTAGTAATAGTAGTAGTAGTAGTAGTAAAAGTAAAGTATGGAATGCTTCCGGAAATCTCATAGGGTCTATTTCGATTGCAGAAAAATCAAAAAATACTTTTGACCAAATCTTCAGTACTGTGACGATTATCTGGCGACATATGCCACGAAAATCATTCGCATTGAAAAAGATGGTGTACAGTCAAAAACTGTAAACCCGGTTTTATTCGCGAGAATATAATTTTCGCGTTAATTCGCGAATGTCTCTAGTTTTGAAAATAGGTGACTTCTTAAAGCAGGTTGATAGTAAAGCAGAATGTGCCTTAAGGCACATTCTGCTTTACTTTCAGCCTGCTTTAAGCTACCACCTGCTAAAATATTGCATGATGTCGCGAATTAATACAAAATCGCATTACGCGAAATATTCATGACGAGAAAAATACCTGTTTTACTGTAGCTAGGACGCAGTCTAAACATTTCTTCTTATCATTCAGGTGACGATTTCAGTGGACAGCGACGGGCGTATGACCTGGGATCCGATCAACGCACTCGACACGACATGTAGTATAGACACTACCTTCTACCCTTATGACAAGCAGACCTGCAAAATGGAAATGTTCACATTCGGTTATGCTGAGGATGAAGTATTAATGATCATCATGAATAGCCAATTAGATCTTACATACTATGAGGGTCATGCAACCTGGAAAATTACGTCAGCAACTGTAACGAAGGGTACGAGAAATGGTGCGATCGCATTACTTGTTGCCACGATAACCCTAGAGCGCCAACCAACATTCATCATTGTCAACTTCCTGATCCCAATCCTTGTACTGGCTCTCCTTAATCCTCTCGTGTATTTGCTGCCAACAGATTCCGGGGAGAGAGTTGGATACTCCATCACGATACTGCTCTCTATGTCTGTTTTCATGAGTATTCTTGCGGATTACATACCACAAAATGCACAACCAATGTCATTGGGTGCATTCATGTTGATGGTAATGTACATCAGCAGTGCCAGTATGGTGTTATGCGTTATAATAAGTATAAAGATTTATTTCATATCTGAAACGAGGCCGATAAATTCTGTCGCACGTGTGTTTGTTCGTATTTGTTCACTCAGGTGCTTACGGAAGGAAACATCACGTGTACACTCAGAACACAGTGAGGTAAACACAACGGTCATCCAAGAAAATAACACGCATGAAACAAAAGACGGGGAAAAGAACACATTCACTGACAACAATGACATGGGCGCCACCTCTGATGTCTGTAATATATCATGGAAGGATGTCAGTCATGCCTTTGACATTTGTTGTTTTATCTTTATGTACATGGTGATTGCTGTAGCGAGCATTGTATTTCTAAGCATCCTTCAAAATGGGAATTGACCAACACAATAAGTATGATGCTTTTTCATTTTGACTGAAATCTTCAAATAATTGTAAAATATCTTAGATCACAATTGGACAACCAGAGAACCAACATTGATTCAGGTCCAAAGCGTTTGCAAACGACAGTACATGTATAGTCGAAAATTTACCGTCTGCTTTAAACCTTTCACCGTATCATTTCATCATCTGCTTTAACCCCTTATCATCTACTTTATTCCTTTTGCCGCTATATCTAATAATCTACATCAACCTTTACAACGTCATATTTTATAAAGTATCATCTAATTTAACCCTTTAAATGCTCTTTATCACATAACTTGCGATCTGGGAGAAACATAAAGCCATTATGTAAATATCGTACTCTTCTAGTGGAATATCGGTTTTTTGGCTCCGGCCCAACCTGTTCATCCACAAACGCTGCATGTAACGGGACGCCAAATGACGTCATTTGCGACGACGTTAACGTTAACATCGTAACGTTTTGGCGGAAAAACTATATAGCGGAGGGCCTACAAACTACGGCTTCAATCAATTTAATAAGTGTTCAAACTTGTTATGTGATAAATAGAATCTCAAATTCGTGCTAATTATTTATCATTTTTAATAAACTCGTGGACTGAAATGAATATGACGCTCGCCAAGGCTCTATTAGTCAACTCGTTTATTAAAGATGATAAATAATGAGCACTCATACAAGATCCTCTATATCTAATCATCTGCTACAGCGCTCTTATCGCTATGTTTAGTAATCTTGTTTGACCCTCTCTTAACGCTATATTTAATCATTTGCTTTAACCCTCTAATTGCTATATTCAATCACCTTCTTTTATTGATTTTATCGCTATATTTTATCATCTGCCTTTACTATTTCATCGCTCTATCAATTTTTATAAATTTACTTTAACCTGTTAACCACTTTATTTACTCATCTACTTGAATCCTTTAATTGCTATATCTAATAATCTAATCTAACCATATAAATTCTATTTTCAATTACTAGTATCTCATTTAACACTTTCAATGCTATATTTAATCATCTACAGTGGAGAATGTGTTATTCTTTCCCAATAAACGCGTTTACGCTAAAACTATAATTTGCAGTGCAAACAGTTTGGAGCCAGATCAGACGCCGGGTAACCCGGCGTCTGATCAGGCTCCAAACTGTTTGCCACCAAGATAAACAAGAATTATCAGAATTATCAAAAAGTTGTACTTTTCTACGTTTTAGTGCTTTGCGTTTGCGTACGATTGCGTTTAAACGGGAAAGAATAACGTTTTCTACACTGTATATTTAATCATCTATTTTGACCCTCTTATCACTATGTTTAATCATCTAGTTTTATCCATTAAGCGCTATATTTTCATCATCTGTTTTTATTCTATTTATCACTATACTTAAGTATATGCTCTAACCCTCTAATCGCTGTTGAATCATCACAATTTGCCCATTAACTGCTATATTTTATCATTGAAAATTATAAAGGGAGAAAGTGATGCATAGGCTCCTATGAAAATGCTTAGCGAACTTTGATTAGTATAGTATAGACCCCTGCAATACTAAGTAACGCTTTTGGGTCATTAGGTTTCCTGCTGGTTTATCTTAGTTACGAAAACATGAACCAGCCTACTTGGAATTTTGGGTAGTGTAATAAATACTGATCTAAATTACCAAACAGTGTATACCCAGATGATAGGTCTCCTATATGAGGTATCTAGTCTAGTTCTACACTGTTTGCGAATGTAAGGAGTATATTTCAAACAGGTCCGCGGTGTTGATAGGGTTAAGCGGTACTATTTATTGTAAACGACTGGTAAGAGAAGACATACATTCAGAACTTGTTTAACCCATTTGTGCCCAGTGGATTCTTCCATGTTTATATATTGGATTAGTCCATTTTTTATTAAAGGGATGCCTGGTCAACATTTTCATTTTCATTTTGTTTTATATTGAAATTCCTATCAGCAAACAGCAGCCGACAAATTTTAGCAGACGGTATTACAGTCTTGTAATAGTTGGACATTTATGTCTTGTTTGGGTAACAGCGATAAGGGTCGTTGTAAGGAGGGAATCGTTGTTGGGAGGACCGTTGTAGGGAGGGAACACTGTTCATGTACTATAGAAGACTCAAAATGTAGCATACAATATTATGACATTGACAGTTAGACGGATTATTATGTCAAAATGGCAGTAAAAGGGTCACGTGACAATCCGAAAACTATCAAGGGAGGCTGATAAGAGGATGTAATTGATGCAGAACAAATATACAGAGCTCCCTTTCTACAACGGCCCTCCCAACAACGACTCCCTCCTTACAATGACCCTTGTCGCAGTTCCCTTTACAGGATAAATATGTCCAACCTATTCACGACTGCATTGTCATCTGCTTAAAATTGTCTTCTGCCGCTTTTCTCAAAGTTGCATAATGGACATGGTAACAGAAAATAAACTTAATGACGAGTGAAAAACAACACAGTCACGGCGTCTGATCTTGATTCAAGCTGTTTGCAAATGTCTCTCCTATAACGATTCCCTCCGAACAACGCACACCAGTTTTGTCTCCCGTTGGGTATCGTTGTAGAGAGGAAGCGCTGAAAATGCAAACTTCGTCAACACGACCTTTTCAGCAGTACTTGATGTCCAACATCAAAGAGCCACAGATTTTTATGGTTCATTTCTAGACGGTCGCTCAACCAAGACCGGCCGTGAAACGACAATTTGAGACATGCATTAAAACAAAACATATTTTAGTCAAAGACAATGGAAAAAAAGTAATGTCATGAAATCAGTTATCATGTACTGAAGTAATCTCGATGACATGTGGAGAATATGATGTGCAAGTCTAGATAGCTGATTATTATTATTATTATTATACCAGATTTATATAGCGCTCTTTTCACACAGGATTTGTGTGTTCAAAGGCGCTTCACATGGACTTATATAGAGCGATTCGGAGAAAAGACAAATAACTACATTTAGATCTAAATAAACATAATACCTTATGGATTTATATGGAAACACATTCCGAACAAGGGGAACTTTTTCAATATAATTACCAAGATTATATGCATGTTCCTTGATCTTGTATATCGTAAACTGTATGTATGGGACAGTAGCGTGTTCCGTTACCATTGTTTGCTGTTTAGGCTAGCAGTTTGTGCCCCGTGTGCAGCGTGCAGAGTATAGTAGAGAAAATGTGTTATTTCCAAGTTACCACGTTTACGCCTAACCTATTATTTTCATTGCAAACAGTTCGGAGCCAGATCATAATTTCAAAAAATTGTCATTTCTATACTTCATTGCCATGCGTTTGCGTTTGAACGGAAGAATAACGTTTTTTCAACTGTATTTCAGACCGGTAGCCAACTCGCAATCGATGGCCATCGATTTCCTTACTGAACTCATGGCTTTTCTCATCGGGGGTAGGTGTTACCACCCAAGCTTGGTCATGTGATATCTTTAACAAGAAGTTTGTATGTATTGTATGCAAAATGAGAAATAAAGAGTATTCAGGGCTGCCATTTTTCCGGAGTTTTTCTAAATATTCGGATTTTTTTTCTAGTTCATGGTAGCTTAAAGCAGGCTGAAAGTCAAGCAGAATGCGCCTTAGGGCGCATTCTGCTTTACTTACAGCCTGCTTTAAGCAGCAAAGTGTCAACAAAGTAGAAACAGGCTATGGGGTAAAAGTACGATTCGTAAAATCGAACTTGAAAAATGCAAATTTGTAAAATCTTAGGATTTTTCATGTCAACTTATGGCAGCTCTGAGTATTGAATTGAACTTTTAACACATAATTAGAAGGAAAAACACAGAACACATTAATTTTTAGTAAACTCATTAATTAACCATGGATCGTATTGTGTCTTTTATATCTTGTCCCACATTATCAGCAATAACAATGTTTACATCATGAGCTTAGTTGTTAGATCAACACAGTCAATGAATATGAATATACTTATTTCAAGTAACAATTTGGAATAAATAAGTGCTGCAAACTATCTTAACGGTTCCTTCCACGTCCATAAATTGTTTTCGAACTCAATTGTACCGTGTTCGTTACCTAAATCGACATGCAGGCGTGAATGAGCGTCGTCCCGTTTCCGACTTCTGTGTGATATAGTTCCTCCCCTGTGACAGTATTACTTTCGAATAGCGGATAAAATTGACCAATATTATTTAAAAGTCTTTATTCTTGGGATCTATATTAGGCTGAGATAAAAATATATTTCTCTGTATTTTCGATTTGGTTACAAAGGGTACTTTTTGAATTGCTTGACCAGCGGTACATTCAGTGAATAAAACGATACTCTTTCCTAATATACACGTTTACGCTAAAACTATTATTTCCAATGCAAACAGTTTGGAGTCAGATCAGACGCCGGGTAAGCCGGTGTCTGATCAGGCTCCATACTGTTTGCCGTCTTAGAATCAATAATCAGAGCTGTCAAAACGTTATCATTTTCAACATTATAAATGGTGCAATGCGTTTGCGTTTCATTTGCGTTTAAACGAAAGAATAGCATTTTCTCCTCTGCACCTCTCTATAACGACCATTAGAATGAAAGTTTAATCAGTTGGTTGCTTTTTCAAATTGATCGGAAGATTTTTACCTCCTCACCGCTTTATTGCCGTCTGTTTCAGTATTGTTTTCTACAAGACACGCTTCAAAGTTAAATTTAACCCTTTCCCTTACAGAAGCGACTTTTAGCACATTCATTTTATTCATCCGCTGCAGAAAATAGTTCCAAATTATACCGTAATGAATATGTGTCATATTAGATTCTTTCCTTATTCTAGCAGTTAATAGCTTAAAGCAGGCTGAAAGTAAAGCAGAATGCGCCTTACTTTCAGCCTGCTTTAAGTAGTCACATATCTTCAATACTAGAAACAATGCTATCAGGTAAAGGGTTAAGGTTATATGACTTAATAGATATCGATAAGAGTGTCAAACAGTTTGAGTCATGATCAGACGCCGCATAAAGCAATTGAGAGTGAAAGGGTTAAAGCAAGGTGAAGGTATAACAGAAAGCTTGTAAAGGAACTTTCTGTATACACTGCAGACGATTTAGCACAAAATCATTTTTAAACAACTCTATATGTATAATGTCTTCTAAAAATGAGAATGAAATTAAGAATCTAGCAACGTTCATATACTATGCATTTAAAAGAGGGACATAATTTCTGATTAGAAACAACTTATGAAATGAATTTAATTTGTAATACCAATACAAATATGACTATCTCATACATTTATGTATATATATACAGTGTTCCCTCCCTTCAACGGCCCCCTCCCAACAACGACTCCATCCATACAACGATCCGTGTCGCAGTTCCCTTAATATGACAATTATGTCCAACCTATTCACGGTTGTAATATCGTCTATTTAAAATTGTCGTCTGCTGCTTTTTCTCAAAGTAATATATTGGACATTTTGACAGAATAAAATCTTAATGACGAGTGACAAACAGCTTGAATCGAGATCAGACGCCGCGTTACGCGGCGTCCGATCTGAATTCAAGCGGATTGCAAATGTAAAACCATTTCCCTCCGAACAACGCACACATCGTTTGTCTCCCAGTGGGTGTCGTTGTAGAGAGGGAACGCTGTATTATGTTTTGCTCACTGCACTCCTGTTACTATTCACTGCACACATGTTTTGTGAAACTAAGGGATGATGAGATGAGATGATAATGATTCCAGGAAGATGATTTTGGCTAAGTTCATTCGTTGCGAAACAGAGCATGGGATGAAAACCACTGACCTGCCTAACTTTTAGTTCTTGGCAGAGAGGATGGTCTCGTTTTAATAAACAGAAAAGATTCCCGATGATAATAAAGGCTCTGGGGCCCGTTTCATAAAACTTCGTACTAGAAATGCTGTCGTAAGTCTAAACTTTAAAATACAGTTAATTTCTGATTTCTCCCTCCATCTAATCCTGTCTTGTGACATCTTTTTGGAATCGTCTTTTCAAGACGATTCCAAAATGATGTCACAAGACAGGATTAGATGGAAAAATAGATAATAATTGAGACTTTTGTCGTACGAAGTTTTATGAAACGGGCTCAGAACTGCGGTAAAGTAGGCAGGTCTCTGCGGGTAGGGAAGGAGCACTGTGTAGCCATACCAGGGGCCCGTTTCATAAAACTTCGTACGACAAAAACGATCGTAATTCTAAACTTTAAAATACATTTATTTTCTTATTTCTCCATCTAATCCTGTATTGTGACATCTTTTTACGATTCCAAAAAGATGTCACAAGACAGGATTAGATAGAGAAATTAATAATTGAGACTTATATAATCTGACTTACGACAACTTTTGTCGTACGAAGTTTTATGAAACGGGCCCCAGGAAAACTGACTCCGCCCCGTGGTGGCCATGGATTGTTAGGTCTCATCAGTCACCATCATTTGAACAATTTCGGTAACGAATCATAAATTACATGCCTTATACATGTGTTAAAGGTATGGACCTCACGGTTTCTGGAAGATTATTCTAACGGTCCCTATGCAAAACTGATACCACTGAGCTGGACCATTTTAGTCCATGGACAATAATTTGAATAGTTTTGGTAGAGGTCTACTATGTTATGATACATACCAAACATCGAAGCTTCGGGTATTTGTTCCCTTTCGTTGCCATAATAACCAGAGTTTTACACGGATTCAAACTATTGAACCCGTTTGGACACTCTTTTTTCCTAGTAGAATAACTCAAACTCTTTAAATAAAAATAGGTTTGGTGTATTATTAAAATAATATGACTTTAGAAGTGATATTAACGTAACATTATGGTCGCTAATTTCATTTAGAGCAATAAAAACATCTGCTTTGTAAAATGGCATATCAAATAGAACAACGATTGGATCAAGAATGCAATGATGATATTTCGCAATTAATTATTTATAAGGATGTGTAACCAATTGTTTTATTATATACTTATTAGATATTCGTTTAAATCTCTTACATATACGAGCGTACGATATTATTGTTTCAAATATCTAAACTAAAATTAGCGAACAATTACAAGCTGCACTTGTTGGACTATAGAGAACTCCTAATAAAGAACGATTTCATTTTCAGTGCTCCCTCCCAATAACGGCCCTCCCAACCATGATTCCCTACTTACAACAACGCTTGTCACTGTACCGGAACGAGGGCATTTTGACAGACAAAAAACTTAATGACGAGTGACAGACAGCTTGAATCGAGATCAGACGTCGCGTCTGATCTCAATTTAAGCTGTTTGCAAATGTAAGCCAATTTCCCTCCCTATAACGAATCCCTCCGAGCAACGTACTCACAATTTATCTCCCAATAGTTGTCGTTGTGGAGAGGGGACGCTGTATTCTCTACTATATCCTATAAAGATTCATCGCAGAAATGTCAAAACTGAACATACGCGAGTGTTGTAAATCAGTTGCAATGTATACAAGAAATCACCCACCGTGGTGAGATCCATCTGGGGTCCGTTTCATAAAACATCTTACGACAAATGTTGTCGAAGTCAAAACTTTAAAATAAATTTAATCTCTTATTTCTCTATCTAATCCTGTCTTGTGACATCTTTTTGGAATCGTCTTGAAAAGACGATTCCAAAAAGATGTCACAAGGCGGGATTTAATGGAGAAATGAATAATATTTGAGAGTTTTATAATCTGACTTACGACAACATTTGTCGTACGAAGTGTTATGAAACGGGCCCCCGGTCTATAAGGTATTCACTGATAGTGTAAGACATTTTCAATGCACTGTCTGATAGGCTATGCTCAAGCATGTCTCTGTAAAACAACGAATGTCAAAAGTCTTAACGCCGACTCCGTAATGAAATCAAACCTCTTATCTCTTTCACTCTCAATGACGTAAAGCGTATTTGCAAACAGTTTTGATGGGTGTATTGTTTGTGTTGCGCGTTTCCTGCTTGAGTCTTTCGTATTTATTTGATCATGGTCAGATGCCGTGTAACGCGGCGTCTGATCAGGGTCAAAACTGTTTGTCACTTGTTTTGAAATTACGTCAGTTCAGTAATACTGCCTTAAATGTTACTTTCAAACGATATTGCAGACAACACTATTGAAGCAGACGACGATATGACGGTGAAGGGGTAAAAACCTCACGATAAATTTGATCATGAAAGGGTTATACTCCTTATGCTACAATGTAAAATGCAATGTGATAATAACTATCCAATAGCTTGAGAACATTGGGGTCAAAGTTTCATACTCCCACCTGTAACAGTAATTACAGTGGAGAATGTGTTATTTTTTCCCAATAAACGCGTTTACGCTAAATCTTTTATTTCCACTGCAAACAGTTTGGAGCCAGATCAGACGCCGGGTAACCCGGCGTCTGATCAGGCTCCGAACTGTTTGCCACCAAGATAAACATAAATTAGCAGAATTGTCCAAAAGTTGTTATTTTCTACGTTTTAGTGTTTTGCGTTTGCGTACGTTTGCGTTTAAACGGGAAAGAATAACAGATTCTCCACTGTATATCATAATAAAACATAAGAATGAAGTACAGTAAAGAAGTCTCTATTACGGCCACGCAGGGGAATGTCACTTTACTTAACCCCTTCACTGCCTTACCCCGAGGACAATGGTTATTTGCAAACAGATTGGATTCTGATCAGACGCCGCGTAAAGTGGTGTCTGATCAGAATCGAACTGTTTGATACTCATTTCAATATTTCTTAAGTCAAAATACCTAAAAATTAACTTTGAAAAATGAAAGCAGACGGCAATTGTTTAAAATTGATGACGTCACGGCAGTGAAGGGGTTAAAAGACAGGAAAAAAGCTTCAAAAGCAAGGTGGGCGTTAAACAGAAGAGTCATAAAAGGATAATTAACACAGTTTAATTGTCGTAATAGAGACGCTTTACTGTATTAACAGTTTTTAACCCTTTCACTTTCATTGACGTCATAAAGCGATCCGGATAAACACTGTTTGTAGATGGTTTTGAAATTACGTAGTTATACTGCATTAAATCTAACTTCGAAACGATATTGCAGACAACAGTATTGAAGCTGACGACAATATGGCGGTGAAGGGATAAAACCTTACGATAAATTGGATCATGAAAGGAGGTTGGATTGTTGTCGGTGTGATTTGTTACATCTTAATCATCGAACCATCTAATAACAGATGTACATACATGATATAAACCTTTCAGTAAACTCTGTCGCGAATCATGTAGAGTTTGCAGTAGAACAAACCAGTGGAAGATCTCCATGGCACTAAGTCATTACAGTGGAGAATGTGTTATTCTTTCCCAATAAACGCGTTTACGCTAAAACTATTATTTGCAGTGCAAACAGTTTGGAGCCAGATCAGACGCCGGGTAACCCGGCGTCTGATCAGGCTCCAAACTGTTTGCCACCAAGATAAACATGAAATATCAGAATTGTCCAAAAGTTGTTCTTTTCTACGTTTTTGCGCTTTGCGTTTGCGTACGTTTGCGTTTAAACGGGAAAGAATAACAGATTCTCCACTGTACCTATTGGGATTTGAACCTATACAACAGTAACAGTAACTTATACAACAGTAACTAGCCATGCTAGATATATCCCGCTTCTTGTATTACATGTATCTGTAATAGAATTCCCAGAAACGAGAGAGTTTGTACTTTTTTCGACCTTTTGGACATAGAAGATATTTATCATTTCATTTGTGTGTGTCCAATATATAACGAGATAAGACACAGATATTTAGATAAATTCTATATTGAAAGGCCATCAATGTTTAAATTATGCCAATTATTTCTTAGTCGTGCTAAGGCATTATTTCTTGGAACGGAGCGGGTTCTTTTGGTTAATGTCACATGTGGTCCTTCTTTGCTCGTGTAACGGAGCAGCAGTTCCTATAAATATGATCAGTTTGTTTTGTTCTAGGCAGTTCGCTCGATGATTGAACGAATAATAAACGGTTGTTAAAACTGTTGTAGTCTCCTGTGATTTATTCAACTTGGAAGAGAGCGTTACATAATGGAGCAATCTAATAAATAAGCATGGAAGAATCCAATGGGCGAAAATGGGTTAAACACATGCATTGGTCAACAGACAAACAAAAGTACCAATTAGGTATGATGACGATTTTAAAACCACCGGAAAGTATCCGAGTGGTGAATAAATATTTGACGATGATATTTCCGATAGAACCCCTTACTACGATGGTGTCGTCCCCTTCCTCTCCACATTGTTTTATGTTGGAATATTAGATCTAATTATTTGAACTCTAGTCATGCACAAAGGCATCCTCTGCAAACAATGTACATGTGAAGAGTTCAGAAACTGAGTCAATACAGTGACAGTAACAATCTAATATAGTCAAAAGGAACTAGACTTAATGAAATAGAAAATCGTTCAGTTATTTAAGCATCAATGGAGTTGGTCGATAGTATTTAACTAAACGTTTGCATTAATATGAAATAGCCTACCTTGGGGATTTATCATCTAGTTTATTTATCCATTAAGGGTGTATCAATGTCATGAGCCATTTTTTTCAAAGTATTAAACTTTTTTTCTATCATTGTTTTTTTGGAAGAGCTATTTATGATGAATGAAAAAATGAAAAAAAATATATATGGTGGTGTCCTTTTTTTTGAGCTACAGCGATTTGAAAAAGGTATGTCAAATTTGGATTTTTTTTTCAAATTTTACCCATTTAGAGTACAAGCTTCAGTAAAATCTATTTCAAAACAAAACAAAAATGTTAATTTGGGTTTTCTTTATTTATTTCATGTCTATGGTGGTATGTTCACATATATAAACCAAATTTAGACAAAGCAGGCGCTAGGTTTGAACAATATGGATCCTAGAATATCAAAAATATGCTTTATATAGGGCATGATTTTATTAGATTTTTGATTTTATGAAAAAAAGTAAAAAAGTTTGAAAATGAAATAGTTCTAGTATTTAACTTTTTCTTATATTCGACCAGATGAAAGCCCATACTAAGGCAGTTCAAAATATGAAAAGAAATTGAAAGGTCAGTGTTGAAAATTTTGAGTTATTAAAGTAAAAAGAGTTATCGCTCCTTACAAAATTTACAAAAAAGGATCATACCGATGATATTTAGAGCTTTATAATTTTCACATTTGGTGCCTTTTTTTTCTTAAATTAGTTTTTGTATGAAGAAATACTACCATAGATAGGAAATAAATAACACAAAACCAAATTATCATATTTGTTTTCATTTAAAATGGGTTTTATTGAAGCGGGCTGTTTGAAAAGGACAAAATAAGAGGAAGTGGGTGGGGTAAATTTTACATGGCCGTAGAGCCAACTGTTGTTCACCAAAATGTACACTTTTTCTATTTTTTCATTCATCTTAAATAGCTCTTCAATACAAAACCATCAAATAGTGTTTTCATGTACTTTGAAAAGTTCCCAAATTCATGACATTGATACACCCTTAAACAGTAGTTTTCACCCGCCATAACCATGGCTATATTGTAAGTGAAATACCGCTGCTGCGATCACAGAAAAAAAGGTTTGTGTTTGGAATATACAGTAGAACCTCTCTATAACAGCCACTAAGTTTTGTTGATTATTGGGTGTCTTAAGACCGGTGACTGCTTAAAGCAAGGTGACAGTGAAACAGAAAGCTCCTATAGGAGCTTTCTGTTTCACTGTCATCTTGCTTTAAGCTGTCACCTGTCATTTATACAATCAAATAGCCCTCGTTTTAGTGGCTGTTATAGAGAGGTTTTACTGTATCCCGTTCACTGCCAATGGCGCAAAAAGGTGACTTTGCAAACAGTTTGGGTCCTATTCAGACGCCGCGTCACGCGACGTCTGATCAGGATCCAAAGCGTTCGACACTCGTTTCGATATTTTTTAAGTCATATTACATTGAATCGTGCTTTGGAACAATCTTGCAAACAACAAAATTGAAGCAGACGACAATGAAACGGTGAAGGCGTAAACATCTCACGATAAATTTGGCAGCGAAAGTGTTAAGGCAGGTGAAGCAAAAACATCAAGTATGTAACTGTATTTTACCCGTTCACTGCCTTACATCGAGTACAACGGTTACTTGCAAATAGTTTGGATCATGATAAGACGCTGCAAACCGCGGCGTCTGATCAGGTTCCAAACTATTTGACACGGATCATAATATATTCATGTCAAAATACATACAAATTGTTTAACTTGTGATGCCATGACAGTAAAATGGTTTAATACATGTAAATAATTTGGTTAGTGACGAAAGCAGTAAACAGTTTTTAAGTTTTGGACGGACTACATGTAGCTTATATAATTTTTATTATTATTAACACGCATGTTCGCGAGTACAGGTAAGTCATATTTAACTATACTTCACATCATACATTCATAAATATTTAAAAAACTGTTTCCAATATTCTTACATGTTGTAGCGCAAAGTAGGCTAAATGCGCATTTTGTTTTATTTTTCAAACTGCTGTAAGTCGTTAGCTGTCTTTAAAACTAGAAATAGGTTATGGGGTAAAGGATTTAACAATTGTAAAAACAATTAGAAATCGCACTTAATTGTCATGGAGAATGTTATAATAGGTTGAAAAGAGAGATCTGCGTCTAACCCTTATTTCGTCGAAGTCACCTAAATAAACACATTTGACACAGTTTTGATCTAGATCAGAAGTCGCATAGCGCAGAGTCAGATCAGGATCCAAACTGTTTGACACACTTATCGCTCTTTTTTAAAGTTATTATTGCTTAAATCTAACTTTTAAACAATCTTGCAGACAATGATATTTAAGCATACGACAATATGGCGGTGACGGTGTAAAGTATTTACGACACGTTTGATGATCCAGGGTTAATACCATGTAACAATATACAGCGCTCCCTCTCTACAACGGCCGTCCTAACAACGACTCCCTCCTTACAACGACACTTGCCGCCGTTCCCTAATCAGGACTATATTTTCACTGCTGCAATATCGTTTTCTTAAAATTTTCGTCTGCTGTTTTTTCCCAAAGTTACATATAAGTGGACATTTTGATATAATAAATATAATGACGAGTGATAAACAGCTTGAATCTAGATCAGACGCCGCGTTACGCGGCGTCTGATCTGGATTCAAGCTGTTTGCAAATGTAAGCCAAGTCTTAAATTTCCCTCCCTATAACGACTCCCTCTAAATAACACACATAATTTGTGTCTCCCATGGGGTGGCGTTGTAGAGAGGGATCGCTGTACATCGAGCGTTTAGAAGTAAAGTTCGCGGTCAACGAATACATTGCAGATCAAATTAAGCCAGTAGCCTATAGTGATATATTTACGTACAAGTCGTTTACAAATGTATATATGAAGATTACAGCAGAAAAGATGTAATCCGTTGTGCGCTAAAATATATTGCAAACTGTTTGGAACTAGGTTTACGTGTAACTTTTGACCATGGGATTAGTTACCAACGACCCGATGTCGATTCTCAACGTTGAAAATAGACCCTGTGTCGATCTTTAATGTTGAAAATAGACCGAGTCGAATTATAATGTTCAAAATATAGATCCAATTCGTTGTTTTTTACGCTATTTTAAACTATGGTAAACATCGGTTCCAAAATGTTTGTCACTAAAACAATGTATTCCTAAGCCTCTTCAAGCGATTATCATTTTATTTGAATTGCAGAGATTACGTTGAAAATACTTATTAAATATTCATTGAACTCTCCGATTAAAACTGTAAGATGCTACGACAGGCTGCCATATAATTCTCCCGTCTACATTTTATTCTCATGTCCATGATTTCAAACAATATGTCTAGTGTGTGAGACATTTCAAGACTCTAGCGACGAGAATGTTCGTTATTCACAAATAGTGTACATGTGAACACATGTTCAATGCAATGCTTTGTAGACCCTGGGACCTGTTGACCCTCTGACCAGTATTAGTAGTGTTTGTTATTCTGCAAAATATTGTTAAAAGAAATCCTTAGTATGTAAAAATGGACTATATTGTATTTAAAAATGGAATTGTTCTTTAGAGGTTTCCGGGGTGATTGGAGTACTGTAACATTTTCCTAGCCAGCCAAAATACAGTGCTCCCTCTCTACAACAACACCAAATGGGCTACGTCATGAGTAATTCTGTAATACTACACAATTGAATAATAAAAAATCAAGCAATCATGGACGTCACTTGTTTACACAGGGTTGTGTAAATACAGTCGTAACTCGATACTTCGAACTCACTTAAATAGATCCAACCAGTATTTTGTAAGTTGCAATATGATAAGTCGATTTCGCTTAAGTTGAACATACTCTTATTTCAAAGTTTTAAACATAGCATCGATTTAACATTGAAATATGGATATGTTCGAACTAACGCGAGTTCGATTTATCGTGATTCGACTGTATATTCGTTTTAATAACAAAACGCAATAACGTTTCTCAACTGTACATTTTTCTAAATCAAAATATTTAGGCAAATCTCAGAGGGATCCTACATGAACTATGTGACCCGGATCTGCAATTTTGTAACTTAGTAATAAATGGTAAACATTAAAAAGGATACATGTACTTACTAAATTTACTAGCGTTTGGTAGCTCGAATTGTTCGTTTGAAATTTCAGGTGTGAATGAGATTAACCGCTGGTGACTAAAAGAAACAACTATGGATGTTTGGATGGTGATACTGTTTGTGGCGTGGGTTGGTTCCTGTAATGGACAAACCATTGCGCAAGTTAACAATTTGTCGACGACATTACTGACCGGCTATAACAAACATACTCGACCAATCAACGATCAGACACAGGCCGTCCATGTTACCATTAGTTTGTCGTTGATCGCACTGAGAGACTTTGATGAAGTTCTGGGGAAACTGTCTACCTCGATATTGTTCAGGCTGGTGTGGAGTGACTCATCTATGATATGGGACTCTAGTTTGTATGGCGGCATGGATGGCATAAAGGTGTCCCAGGACGATGTATGGAAACCCCTTCTGACCCTCGCTAACCCTTTTGATGAAGTGAAAGAACTTGGGGACAAGAACTGGGTAAGGCGTACTAAATGTTCCTTCTAAATGATCACACAGTTTGTAACAATTTTGTTTATATATCTTCCCATTTTTGTTTACAAAATACAGTACTCCCTCTCTACAACGGCCCTCCGAACAACGGTTCCCTCCTTACAACGACTATTTCCGTTGTTCCCTTAACAATGTAATTATGTCCTACCTTTTCACGGCTGCAATACAGTGTACTTAAAATTGTCGTCTGCTGTTTTTCTCAAATTTAATTATTATACATTTTGACAGAAAAAACCCTTAATGACGAGTGGCAAACAGCTTGAATCCAGATCAGACGCCGCGTAACGCGGCGTCTGATCTAGATTTAAGCTGTTTGCAAATGTAAACCAATTTCCCTCTCTACAACGACTCCCTCCGAACAACGCACATAGTTGTTGTCTCCCAATTGGTGTCGTTGTAGAGATGGAGCACTGTACAACTAAATGCAATGAAAAACAATGTTCAAAATGTCATGAGATTGCAATTGTTGACGATGATTTGAAGTCTTGGTTTGCAAACATACGGAATCCAGGTAAAACGCCGAGTTACTTGGCGCCTGATTTGGTTTCAAACTTTTGGCACTGACTAGAATCTTAAACCATAAACATTTTATTTGAAAAAAGTATTTCTCAAATAGCCCGACGCTACACTTAGCATTGATAATTAAAATTAAGAAATCATTGCCTGCAAATTTATCAAATCAATCCATTTAAAATAAAGAAAGTTAAAGACAAGTTTTAGACCAATTGGATCCAGATCTTATACCGAGTTATGGTCATGTAGTCTGATGTTATTGACCAGGACTCCACATTCAAACTTTTATCACTCATTTTAGCACCAAATCATATGGTGTGACTACTCATTAGAATCGTCTCAAAGAGACGATTCTAATGAGTAGTGACACCTAACCGGTAGGGTTAAATGCAGAATTAGGATGTTAGATTTTGAAATACCCCCCTTATATGTAGCCCTGATTGATCTGTTTGTAATGAATAGAACAGAGGTCAAATATTTGAAACCATTTGTCGTCAGTTTGTAGTTCAAAACGTTAACTATTTACTCAGTCTTAATCCGCTCAAGGAAACAACATTTAATATCATTGAATATGACCAGTTCCTTACAAATGCTTTCTGATCATGGGGCCTGTATTGCGTTTTTCTTTGGGTTTCTGTGAACAATATCGTAATTTGTTTCTAAATGCACCTCTAAAATCAGCACGGCCTGGTAATATGCCAGAAGTGGAATACAGCAATGGTCCTTAGATTTGGACCAGCCATTTTTTAGAAATCAATGTAGCGCCTCATCAGTGTGATTAGCGTCTACACTGTTTTGCATTCAGTTCGCAACTTTTGGAGAACTAACTTGTAATACTGTTGTTTGCAGTTCTTCTTGCATAAATGACATCTTGACAGAAAACACATAATGCCAAGTGACAAACAGCTTGAATTCAGATCAGACGCCGCGTTACGCGGCGTCTGATCTTGAATCTAGCTGTTTCAAAATGTAAGCCAATTTCCCTCTCAACAACTCCCTCAAAACAACATACACAAACGCTGTCTCCCATTGGATGTCGCTGTAGAGAGGGAACACTTTACATAAACAGTAACCTGACTTGCAAATAGTTAGTGCCTAGCGCCTCATACATGGGATATAGGTAAACGGTGCAAACTCAGATCAGACGCCGCATAATGTGGCGTCTGATCTAATTCTGCATCGTTTGCTTACATACATTTCATTCACAATTAAAATCACGGGAAAAGCGAGAACATATACCTCTAAAAATTAAAATTGAGTAATCAAATATATAAGCATTGAAGAAGGCTATAATTGGTTAAAGTTTATTTTTCTTCATTTAGGTGACGGTTGCAGTCGACAGCGACGGCCAGATGGGCTGGTTGCCAATCAACGCTCTAGACACAACATGCAGCATAGACACAACCTACTATCCTTATGACAAGCAGACCTGCAAAATTGAAATGTTAACATTTGGTTATGACGAGGACGAAGTACTTATGAACATCACAAGCAGCACTTTAGATCTTACATTCTATGAGGGTCATGCAACCTGGAACATTGTATCAGCAACTGTAACGAAGGGTACGAGAAACGGGGCGGCTATGTTATTAACTGCCACGATAACCCTAGAGCGCCAACCAACATTCATCGTTGTCAACTTCCTAATACCAATCCTGGTACTGGCACTCCTAAATCCTCTCGTATTTTTGCTGCCAACAGATTCCGGGGAGAGAGTTGGATACTCCATCACGATACTGCTCTCCATGTCTGTTTTCATGAGTATTCTCGCGGATTACATACCCCAAAATGCCCAACCAATGTCATTGGGTGCGTACATGTTGATGGTACTGTACATCAGCAGCGCCAGTATGGTGTTATGTGTTATAATAAGTATAAAGATTTATTTCGTATCTGAAACGAGGCCCATAAATTCTTTCGCACGTGCGTTTGTTCGTATCTGTTCACTCAGGTGCTTACGGAAGGAAACAACACGTGTGCACTCGGAACATAGTGAAATAAACTCGAACGTCACCAAAGAAAATAATATCCATGATACAAAAGGCGGGGAAAAGAACAAAGTAACTAGAAACAATGACATGAATCCCACCTCTGATGTTTCTGATATTACATGGAAGGATGTCAGCAACGCCTTTGACATTTGTTCTTTTATCTTTATGTACATGGTGATTGCTGTAGTGAGTGTTGTGTTTCTAAGCATCCTTCGAAATAGGAATTAAGTAAGTTTAAACATGTTTAACACAGTAACTCAGAAACAATGACATGAATCCCACCTCTGATGTTTCTGATATAACACGAAAGGATGTCAGCAATGCCTTTGACATTTGTTGTTTTATCTTTATGTAAATGGTGATTACTGTAGTGAGCGTTGTGTTTCTTACTATTCTTCAAATCGGAAATTAACCCACTTACTCTCGTGTCGTGTCAGCGTATGTACTGTACTAAATTGTCGTCTGCAATATTCATCATTTGCATTCATTCTCGGAATCCCGTTTGAATTAGATATGCTCGAGTGCTGTGTGTCGTCTGTGTTTTTATTTAGATTTTAATGTTTAACATTTTGAAAGACGAACTATTCACATGCTTTTAAAACATTCGATATTATTATTGGAGCCCTGAACAATTTGAAAAGCTTGCAGATCACAATCTAGACGAATTGCCAGTAAGGATTTAACTCATTCATCCCTCAGTTCCAATTTCAAAATAATTCTAGTTCATTTTTGACTATTTAGTGTTGATTTTGAAAATATATTTTCAAAATGACAAACAGTGTAGACCCTGACCAGGGAGGAGCCCTCTGATCAGGGTACACACTATTTAATCCTTACAGGTATACTGTTTGTTAATGACGAGTAAACTCGTCGCTAGGGTTAAATGTGTTAACCTCGTTCACAGAGAAATTCAAATTGCTTTCACTACAATGTTTGAATCGTGTGTTTTAACCTGTTGCATTGTCCGTATCAATGGTTTCAATTATCTTTATGGCAAAATGCCCAGAGAATTGTCGATATTAATGTTAAACCGTTTGGACCCAGATCAGACGCCGTGTTATATAGAGTTAGATCTGGCTCCAAACTGTTTGAAATGTCTACATCAATCGCCAACGAAGTAAAAGGGGACATGGCAGGTCGCGATAGGCATGCATTAGGTTCAACAGCTTCGCGGTTTCATACAGTGTGACCAGGGACCCGTTTTACTAAACTACTTACGCAAAATTTTTGCGTAAGTCAAAATTTTAAAATTTAATTCATATTTTTTATTATCACTTGCTACAAACAGCAAATAGCCAGATCAGAGGACGCGCGTTTAGCGCGTCCTCTGATCTGGCTATTTGCTGTTTGCAAACGTTTATGATCGGAAAATAAGAGTTTAATTTTTTTTGCGTAAGTTGTTTAGTAAAACGGGCCCCTGGTTTTATCCTTACCTCCATGAATACAATAAATATTCAAATTATTCCTTAATTGAAATGAGTGGCAAACAGTTTTGGATCCTAATCAGACGCCGTGTAACCAATGTACTTGGGATAAGGCATTGAAGAGGGTGAACCGATGGATCAATGTGACAATGCATTGAAGGGGTGAACCAGCCGCACGCTGCCAACGAACATGTGGTAACAGTTTTAAACAGTTTGAATCCAGAGTACCTTATTGTCTAATCAGGATCCTTTCTGTTTGTAAGTGATATTTTCTGTAAAACATTGTCGATAGATAAATTCTGAGACTTCCTGAAGACAACATACAGGCGACGAGTCCATATCAGTTTGAATGTTTAAGCGCATGTATTGATTATTAGACAAGGTTTGATAGCAATTAGGGATGATGACGGGTATAGATCCGTCAGAGCTTGGTCTAAAATAATTTTTAAATAATTATTTGAACATATTTCTGTTTGCAACATTTACTGTATTGAAGTCGTGTGCTTCTTCCTTACATTTATTTTTTCGGCATAGAAGTTAGCCCTTTGGACCCTTGTCACACATATATGCTTCCTTTGGAAACAGTGTGTATTTGAAGAATATATCTATATTTGTCCTATGCAAACAGATCAAGATCAATACATTGAGAAAAACAATCGGAAATAGTCGAAAATTGACTATATTGAATTTGAAACTAGAAAGTGGAATTGTTCACTTGAAGTCTCTGGGAGGAAATTGTTAAATGAAGAAATATGCCCATACTCAATAACCAAACAATTTGGACCATGTAAGATGGTGAGTTATTGATTTGGCCCCAAGGTTATAAAAGTTTAAACTTTATTATGTTACACCGATTATGACACAATTTCTAACATCTTAGGCAAATCATTTTCGATGGCGCGGATGGTGACATATTTGGTAATTTCTATGGAAGGAAATTCATGAACCCGGGGAAAACAGGCGACTAATGTACCTTCTCGCATACTGCCCCGACCAGGGATCGAACTCGCATTGGTGAGAAGCGGGTTCACTAAACACAATGCTATCCGAACATAGACACAAACTTATTAACAAAATGTATTTTGACCAGATGGAAGAAATGTGTACTATCAACAAACGCGCTCTTAACTCTTTGCACGCTAGCGGCGGACGTAGCTGCCACAGTCATAACCTTTGCAAACAGTTTGGATCCAGATGAGACGCGGCGTAACGCGGCGTCTAATCCGGATCCAAACTGTTTGCCTCTGAACCTGAATTTAAAAGAAATTTTGAGAAAATTCTAATTTTAGAAAAAAAATGCAGACGACAATTGTTGCAAACGAAATAATTACCCAGCATGCAAAGAGTTAACAAACAATGATACGGTCAAAATTGTTTTCGACCCGGTGTCAATTCGTATAGACCCTGGTCGATTCTCAACATTGAACATAGAACCGACTCAATTTTCTTAATAGACCCTAATCTGATTCTCAATGTCTGGTCTAAAGGTTGTGTAACACCGGGTCAAATCTAAATTGTTTGTCACCCAAGACAGGTTTCTATCTTATACAAGTACTTATATTGGTGTTTTTTCTTATTTATGATTAAAAAGTAAGAGCTTTCCGGTAAAAAACAATGCAAATTGGCAAGAAAAACATGTTCTTATCGACTCAATATTTAGATGGTGAAACACTTTAGCTTCGGAATTGAATCACTACCAATGCAATCATAGCAAGTAAAGGCTGATCAAAAGTAGTTCCGTAATGAAGCACACATTTGCAAGAGGGTGCCGTAAATACTAGTAGTTTTGTTTGAATAACGACAAAGAAGAACGTCCATCAAATGTAGAACTTCAATATGCAAACAGTAAAGACCCAGATCAGATGATAGCCTACATGATCTAATTTAAGAAGAAATAATTATTCAGCTGTTTAGCAGTGAAATTCCCATCAATGGATCCCTTGGCTCGGTATGTCTAGAAAGTAATACTGAAGACATAAATTAAGAAGCATTAAAAACATCAACGAAGGGGATCACACTGAAACACATCAATTGTACTAATTGGCTTTAGATGTAAGTTAAACAATCACATTAACGGACGATTGTACACAGCTTGCTTGAGAGCAATACTCCAAAAGTCCGTTGTTTTTGTCGCTGGCTACACTTTCAACATTATTGCTGGCTTTCGCGATCAAAGCTATGACTGACATCTCGTTTCTGGCTTGTAAAGCATTTTCATTAAAAGGCGGATTTCCCCTTTTACACAAATGTTTAAAGCTCATTGGATATCACCTTCTATTTGGTAACGTGTGGCTGTTTATATCATTATGAAATATGAGTGAAAATATACGCGAGTTGCATCACTAACGTATATCGTTTATGTTTGCATTCATTATATATTTTTATAACAACCAAACATAGTTAAATAAGGACTAAACTTATTTAGAATCTAAACTTATCCATATAAGGTTTCAGGTGTGAATTAGATAATTCGGTGATGACTAAACGAAGAGCACAATGCATCTATGGCTTTCGGTTTTGTTTGTGGACTGGCTCGGTTGCTGTTATGGACAAACCATTGCACAAGTGAAGAACTTGTCGACGACATTGTTGACTGGCTACAATAAACATATTCGACAAATCAACGATCAGACACAAGCCGTCAGTGTTTCCATCAGATGGCGCTGCTCGCACGAGAGACTTCGATAAAGTTCTAGGAAAACTGTCTAGTACGATATTGTTCAGTTTTGAGATGGACTGACGCCTCTATGGTATGGAACTCAAGTTTTATGGCGGCATAATGGTATCCCAGGACGAAGTGCGGAAACGTCTTCTGACCCTCGCAAACCCTTTCGGTGAATTGAAAAAATTAGGGGACAAGAACTGGGTAAGGCGTAAAATATTTGATAAAGTGTATACTTTTGAAGACGTCGTTATATAGCTGTCGCGAACAAACCGAATAAAAATGTTTAAATGACAATGAGCGGGGAAAATGTTGAACCATGACAGACCTGTACACATAAAAATATCCGAAGTAAAACAAAATATGCAAAAATATATTTGGCGATGTGTAATAGCAAATGGCCAATTCATACCGTACTGCAAAACTGATAAAATGAAAATACGCCTCACTGGGTATACCCGTAAACAGGTGTTTGTTACAGATATATTTATTAAGACGAGAATCATTCTATAGTAGATTTCAAAAGTCAACCAGTTTCTCATTTTTTTGCGCTTTAACTGTTTTCTGAGTTATGTATGTATATACTCGTAATATAACAACGTTTTATTTGCTGCAATGATTACTGTTTTGTTTTGAAATAACATGTAAATTGTATTTTGTATGTACATTTAGTAGAAGGCATCTAGCGTCAAAATCAAAATATAGGAAAAGCATGCACATAATTGCTTTTTGTGTTTTCATATGCTACAACAATCTAGCAAAATCAAATGATGCGAAATATGATTATTTTGGTAAAATAGTTGAAATAATAACTGAAAACGCTATTTTTTGGAATTTCCAAACTGCGATCGCAGAAATCAATATAAAAGCTCGAAATCTGCAGGCTAGACAAATATTCATGTCAACTGTGGAATTGTACTTGTTAGGATAAAAGAAACTTTAAAAAACTGATTTTTTGGGTAAAGTTGTCGAACTATTAAACCAAAATCACAAACTTTGAGGATTTTAAACATACCCTGACATCAAAAAGCAAATAAAGGAAATGGTGCACGGAATTCATTTATTTGGTTATTTTTTGCTTCCATATGTACCAAATAACAGACAATTAATCTAAGAAAATCAAACAATGCAAAATATTGTTTTTTGGGTAAAATGGTTGAAATAATAACTGAAAACGCTAAATTTTGGGATTTCCCTTCTGTGATCGTGGATATCAATATATACACAACCATTCATGTTTTATGTGGAATGGCCCTAGTTAAGATAAATACAACTTAAAAAAAACGATATTTTGGATAAAATTGTAAACATATTAAACCAAAATCTTATATTTTGGGGATTTTTGACAGATTCTGATATTGAAATCAAAATAAAGAAAAAGGTGCAAACAATCCATTTATCCGTAATCATATGTTTCAATAGGTACCGAATTAAGGACAAAAATCTAGGAAAATCAAACAATGCGAATGATATTTTTTGGGTGTAATGGTTGAAATAATAACTGAAAAGACTAATTTTTTTATTTCCCTTCTATGACCGTGGATATCGATATAAAGGGTCCAAATATACAGACTAGATAAATATCAATGTCTACTGTGGAATGGCTCTAGTTAAGAAAAATACAACTGTTAAAAACGGATTTTTTGAGTACAATCGTAAAAATATTACACCAAAATCTCCAATTTTGGACTTTTAAATAAGTTCTGACATTAAAATCAAACTAAAGGCATAGGTACACATAATGGATATACAGGTTATCTTATGCTTCAATATGTATCAAATAACAGACAAAAAGTCTATGAAAATCAAATAATGCTAAACAACATTTTTGAGTAAAATAGTTTAAATAATAACAGAAAACGCAATTTTGGGGATTTTCTTCTTTGATCGTGAATATCAATATAAAAGCTCCACAGGCTAGCCAGATATTCTTGTCTACTGTAGAATTCCTTGTTAGGGTATATAATGGTTTAAAAAAACAAAACTGATTTTTTTATGGGTAAAATTGTCAAAATATTAAACCTGAACAACCTAAATCATTAACATTTCTTTGCATCCCCCAAATGTTTTAAATGCCCTCTTCTAATTTGCCCGTTGGTCCGGATGATTGTGTGTTATAAATTTTTACAAATTGTATTCTGAAATGTAAATAGTATAAATTAAGTCATTATAGCAAACAATAAATATATTTAACAGTTCAAGCAAGAACACATAAGTCGAGTCTTTCAATGACGTGACCACTGTCAGGAAGAAAAAAAAATCTTTAAGTCTAATACCGGTTAACCCTTTCACCGCCAGAATCGCCGAAAGTCGAATTTGCAAACAGTTTTGATCCTGATCAGACGCCGCGTTACGCGGCGTCTGATCAGGATCAAAACTGTTTGACACCCGTTTCGATATATCTTATGTCATACTCTCTTAACTCTAACTTTGCAATGATATTGCAGACAATAATATTGAAGCAGACAACACAATAACGGTGTAGGGGTAAAAAACTCAAAAATAATTTGGCGGTGAAAGGGTTAACTAGAAATAAACCTAATGGCTGCAATTGAATTTCTATAATTCTATCAGCGTCACGTAGAACCCCCCCCCCCCCCCCCCCCGATGTTTACGGTTTAATTTCGATAACCTGAGCAAGGTCAAGTATTTCTTATACATTAGGAATTAAAAGTCTATATGATAAAAAATGTAAATCGATTGTGTTACAAGGTCTCTGATCTGGATACAATCGTTTTGTAAGTTTAGCCATCAAACGTTAATAAACGATAAGGTTTCCATGTAATATTATTTGTGCAGCCGAGGGGCAACATCTCGTGATAAGCATATGTGCTAGTAGAGTATTGCTATGCATACGTGCTACTTTTTGGACATTTAGATATATTTTTTTTATATCGTATGCATGTTGTTTTTCCAATTTAGAAATTTAGATTCATGAATTAGGAATTGATATACACCTCACTGTTACTTCATAGATACGCCATGTGATAACTGTTACAGTGGAGAATGTGTTATTCTTTCCCAATTAACGTGTTTACGCTAAAACTATTATTTCCAATACAAACAGTTTCGAGCCAGATCAGACGCCGGGTAACCCGGCGTCTGATCAGGCTCCAAACTGTTTGCCACCAAGATAAACATGAAATATCAGAATTGTCCAAAAGTTGTTCTTTTCTACGTTTTAGTGCTTTGCGTACGTTTGCGTTTAAACGGGAAAGAATAACAGATTCTCCACTGTATGTGTTGCTGTGTCATAAAACTTAAGTGAACCGGAAATCTGTTTAAACAGGACACACACGTTGGTCCCGTTTCCAACCCTTCCTTTTTTAACCCATTACACCATAAATACGCCTTTGATTTCTTCCTTAACTGAATAAAATACATTCATGAATATGTATCATCAGAAACGATTTCTATATTCTAGTAGATGGTAGCTTAAAACAGGAAAAAGGTAAAGCAGAATGCGCCTTAAGGCGCATACTGCTTTACTTTCTTCCTGCTTTAAGTGGTAAGCTTTATATCTTCCATACTAGAAACAAGCTACGATGTAATGGTTTAAAACCCCACTTAACCGGCTTTCAGCTGTTGTCGCCACTCATAATTTAATACAGTAACTTGTCATCGGTCTCAAAAGCATACCGTTTTAACATTTTATTGCATTGCGCTCAGTTAGTTCATTTTACAGACCATCGTCTTCCGCACTCTATTAACTACTGGCAAAATATGATTGATACAAACCCTTTAACTGTCTAAGAAGCTCTTCAGCATTTGATATGTACACGTTATTGTCCTGTGTTTAGCCCTTTCATGATCAATTTTATTATGAGGTTTTTGCCCCTTCACCGCCATCTTGTTGTCTACTTCAATCGTTATGACGTTATTGAGAGTGAAAGGGTTAAGCTTAAAATGTCATTGCAAAATTTTCAACCAAGATTTAACAAATCCTCCACATTTTTCAATAGCCATTAGTTTTTCCTTCATTTTAGTGTATAGCGTCTGCGTTAACTCTTTGAACCCTAGTCACGCATATATGCGTCATTTGCAAGCAGCGTACATGTGAGGAATACACTTGTCCTATGCAAACAGTGTATACCCTGATCAGAGGGCTCCTGAAGGAGCCCTCTGATCAGGGTCAACACTGTTTGTAATTTTGACATATATTGTAACAATCAACCCTAAAAGTAAAAAATGGACTAGACTTAATTGAAAATTAGAATTGTCCATTTGAGGTTTCAGGGATGAAAGGGTTAAACTTCGTTTCAACGAGAAAGACTAACCTTCTCCACACTGTATCAATGGTATACCTATATGGCTTGGTCATGTAGAGCGCAGCTAAAACTTGATATTGCAAATTAGATGTCTGAACATCACAAAACAGCAGGTCCAGGCAGATCAAAGCTATCCTGAAGACCTTGTGAAACGTGACCGCGAGGCTCTTGGGTGGAAATTACTCACCCACAAAATTGCCAAGCATGGAGAGGGAGACATCGTTCCCGACCAGACAGCCAGACCTCTTTCCAATAAGAAGGATTAATCATGGCCTGGCTAATCAAAACTTGATGCTGCTGATGATGACAATCCGAATTTACTTTAGCCAACTGTTCTTAAATATAGCAAATATAGTGATTTATTGCTATCCTTTCCAACAAATGCACTTGGTAAAGGCTAGGAACGGGCTTGCTTTATTAACCCTTTCCCTTATAGAAGCGGCTTTTAGCGCATTCAGTTTATTCATCCGCTGAAGAAAATAGTTCCAAATTATACCGTAATGAATATGTGTCATATTTAATACTTTCCTTATTCTAGCAGTTAATAGCTTAAAGCAGGCTGAAAGTAAAGCAGAATGCGCCTTAGGGCGCATTCTGCTTTACTTTCAACCTGCTTTAAGTAGTCACATATCTTCAATACTAGAAACAATGCTATCAGGTAAAGGGTTAAAGAGCCAGCTAATCAAATGGTGCATTTGCAAAAGTAAAAGAAAATACCCAAATGAAGGCAAATGTATAGCATTATCGTTCATCTGGCATTTAAAAATATGATCAGTCGAATTATATCCTTAAGAAAAGTCACAGAATCTTAGTTTTAAGAAACTTTCCATCGCTTTTCAATTCCATCTACTAGACTGAATAAATCTATTCTGACTCGATTGCACACGCGCATGAATAAACAGAAAATACTGTCTTCTCCGGTGTAACGCAGTAGAATGACCCACCCCTGCTGAAATGACCACATGGGTCATTTCACTACGTAGTACAATGACCCGGGTCGTTTTACTACGTAGAAAAATGACCCCATACCGTAGAATAAGGACCCCATCGACTCGTAGTAGAATGACCCACCCTCACGCAGAGGAATGACCCCCGCAGAGAAATGACCCCCCCTTTTCTGTTACACTGTTGTTGTTACTATTTATACAACAGCTGTTATTACTACTGCTGCTGCTGCTATTGCTTTTATATCACTACTACTACTTCTAATACAAATATACTAACACGATAAGTATACCACAAGTCCCTCAAACCTAATGTACAGTTTCTTTATCGTGTAAGAATATATTACCAACTTTGCTGCTGCTTTTACTACTGCTACCCTTTCTAATTTCAAGTACTTCTAGTACAACAGTTTATGCTTCTGCTGCTGCAACTAATGCCGCTACTACTGTTTCTTTAACTACATCTACTACAACTACTCCTTTTGCTGGTATTGCTGCTGCTAATACTGCTGTTTCTCCTAGTACCTCTACTAATAATATACTACTTCTTTTGCTGCTGATACTACTACTGCTTTTTTGTACAGCTACTACTACTGGAACTACTACTTCTACTGCTGCTGGTGCAGTTGTTTCTGCTACTTTTGCTGCTACTATTGTAACTACTACTATTTCTACTCCTGTTGCTGCTTCTTTTACTAGTGCTACCACTGCTACCATTTATAGTAATAATGCTGGTGTTGTTGGTAATACTACTGTTACTACTACCTATTCTCCTACCAATAAACTCCTCCTATTGTTGCTGCTACTACGACTGCTAGCACTGCCTCCATTTCTACTACATATACTACTACTAGTACTGCTACTTAACTGCTACTAATATTACTACTACTATGACTGCTGCTACTGCTGCTAGTGTTAGAACAACACCTTTTTACAATAGCAGTAGTAGACGAAGTAAAAATAGAAGGAGCTCAACATTCCCGATGTAATTAAACACTGTGCCCAGATAATTAAAATCATTTACGACTTCAAAAATCTTTCGCAAAATCTATTCCGTCGATCAATGGAATAAATCGATTTCGCACCTTTTGTGCACGCTCAGGCATAAATAGGAAATAATAATGTCTTCTCATCCACTGTACACTAAAGTAGGTTAAATAGGTATGAATGACTCGTTGGCCTTGTGGTTAAGACGTCTGATTAAATTTCGTCCCTTACGCGTGTCCAGAGTTCGAATCCCACCAGAGAGCTAAAACAATTCTTTAAAATGCAGTTTTAACATAAAAATTCTTATCCGTAACTAATAATAACGTGTTTAACTGTTTATATAATCATTTGACATACATTTACAATCTTATGCCAAATATGTCTGCCAGTCCCCTTAATACTGTCACCGTAGAATCAAATTAACTCATCAGAAATACCTTTTGTCTAAACAGTGTTGATGAAAATTATTGAGCGAAGTACCGGTATGTGTAAGTATGGTATTGTGCAGTATAAACATTAGTCTGGTAAAAGAATTAGTTGTATGATTCTAACACTGCGACACGCAAAGCTCAATAATTATGGCGACCAGCGTAAATCACCACGCGTCTACGGTAATGTAGTTTTCTTCTGGGTCTACCTTGTTTGAATATGACAATTATACTCCCCACAGCTACACTATTTTAAAGATATTTCCTTAGTTCGATGATTGGGTCCCCCATTGTTCTCGATAGGCGTACAAAAGCATTCAGCATAAGCTGCCAGCATGTATACCAATCTCAGTTTACCTGGTAAGGCTCTAGAGGCTTTTCAAGGTTTTTTCTAACCAAACTATCAAATATAAAGGTAGGGTTTCACATGAGACGCTTCAATGGTTCTTTGCTACCTGCATGTGCACAAGACCCAATGCATTTTGCAAGGAAATTGTCTGGCAAGGCGTTATGACCGAAAGGTCGCCAGGAAATGTCTTTAAATGACGCGTATACTTGTCGGTAGGGTTGCACGTGATAATATGGCCTTTTTCCATGACCAGATATGGTTCTACGCGAGGAGGGGTGGTGGGAGATCGAGCGGCTTTTTTCACGTAGAATACAGACCTTCATTTTCCCTTCATTTTCCTTCATAAAGTATGGACAATGGGTCATTTGTCTACGTAGAATGAAGACCCTGGGTCTTTTTGCTACTATAAATTAAGACCCGGGTCATTTTCATTCGTAGAATATGGACCCTGGGTCATTTGTCTACATAGAATAAAGACCCTGGGCCATTCGTCTACGTAGAATAAGGACCCTGTGTTATTTTCTTGCGAAGAATAAATACCCTGGGGACTTTGTGTGCATTATTAGTTATACTGTTTTCTCCACCACCCACACACTGTATGTTCTACAAAAACCAGGGCTCCAGCTAAGAGGAGTATTTCAAAACCTAAAATCTTTATTTCTGCATTACACCCTATGGTGTCACTACTCATTAGAATATTATTGTCGAGAAGATTCTAATGTGAAGTAACACAATAGGATTGAGAAAATGTTTGATTTATTCAGTTTACTACCTCTTATCTTAAGCCCTTGTAAACCTTGTCAACATTTTTTTGAATGCCTTAATCTCGCTGTACGTTTTTTAGCTCGCCTGTACGAAGTACACGACGAGATTATGCTATATCCCCGGCGTATTCGTCATCGGTGCTGTCGTGAATGGCTAAGAAATAATTAAGAAACTGCTCATAACCTCTATGTCCCTTGGGGTATTGCTTTCATATTTGATGTTCATGTTATGGTGTGTATATATGGACAACACCTTTCGACCCGTGCGAATAGTTTCACCTTGTGACATCGGCCTTGAACTCAGTCTCTGCTTTTAAGTTTCTAAATTTGCCGCGAGCTTTGTTGTGACAACTGTTGTTGTAATTTTATTGTCGTTGTTGTTTTATTTTTTAACTTACAGGGAGATGATTCAAAAACTGAATGTCTAGTCATTGTTATACCGTTTAAAAGTCTGAAATAAATGTTATTAAAATCGTCTCTAAAAGACGATTAATCTAACTAGGGGAAAAGGCGTGTTGAAATCATCTCCATATGTGATCAGTTTTAAATGGGTATCGCTGTTCATGAAACAAGACGAAATATGTTCAACTTTTCACGTCTGCAATTACGTCTGCTGTTTTTCTCAAAGTCACATAAAGGACATTTGGACAGAAAAAAACTAATAATGTGATAAACAGCTTGAATCCAGATCAGAGGCCGCGTTACGCTGCGTCTGATCCGGAGTCAAGCTGTTTGCGATGTAAACCAGTTGCCCTCCCTATAACAACTCCCTGCGAACAATACACATACTATTTATCTCCACTTAGGTGTTCATGTAGGGGGAGCACTGTATTATTAAATGAAACGCATTTTCCAAAGGATGGATGTTTCTATATAAGCTTTTATTTATCATTTGATTCTTTCAAATCTCTATTTTAAATGAGAGCGTTGTCTTGAATGCATTTGAACAAAGACATGTACAAAGGTGTATCGATAACTTGTGGACAAAACATATTCAGGTTTTCAGACTTGTAAGTATAGCCATTGCACGTCTAAATATTGTATACAAATATCGGCTCTATATGACCCTTCAGCGTCGCAGTGCCTTAAAACCCAGCACAATCAAGCAAACAAAGGTAATAGTAGCAGTAGCAGTGATAGTCGTATAAATAGCAGCAGTAGGGGTTATACAGCAGCGACAGTATCGGAAGTAGTAGTAGTATCAGCAGTTACAACAATAGCAGAAGTAGAAGCAGCAGCAGCAGAAGTAGTAGCAGCAGCACAAACAGCAATAACAGCAGTAGTAGTAGAAGAAACAACAGCAGCAGTAACGGCAGTTAAGCTGAAAAGGGGGGGGAGTCATTTCTCTACGGGGGTCATTCCTCTGCGTGAGGGGGGTCATTCTACTACAAGTCGATGGGGTCCTTATTCTACGGTTTGGGGTAATTTCTCTACGTAGTATAAGGACCCGGGTCATTTTGTACGGGTGGTTCATTCTACTGCGTTACACCGGCGCTACACACTAAAGTAGATTTAATCGACCTCCGGTAAAATAATAGCCCGGCTGGCCGAGCGGTTAAGGCGCCTGACTACATATTTTATTTTCCGCCCCCACATGGCGAGTCCGGAGTTCTAATTTCATCCAAGCTAAACATAGATTTCATTGAAATGTACTTTTTAAACAGAATTTCTTATCGTAAACTAATATTTACGTATTTATATAAAGCAGAATGCGCCAGAATGCGTATTCTGCTTTATTTTCAACCTGCTTTAATGTACCATCTGCTAGACTATAGAATATATTAAGGCTTTTAGTTGGATGGTCCAACACGTATATTTTCATTACTATGATATTACCCTATGTATATAACGCTCTTTTCACACATGAGTTGTGCATTCGAATGAAATTATATAAATGTACATACAAAGCGAAAACAACTACATTCACAATATACATTATACATTATGGAGTTAAATGGAAAGATGGAAATTCTTTCAATATTATTACCAATATATAAAAATTGTCATAATTAGTTTGTAAAATCAATTTTAAAATGAGTCAACAAATCAAAAGATCAATGACACTCTTGTGTACACTATTGAGAAAATACCAATAGAGTTTTGCCTAAAACATGCCAGAACGCCACTTTTTTTTTATAAATACATCTCTCGACGCCTTTAATTTATTTCCGTTTGAAATGTGGAATTTTGTGCGTTTAAAGTGAGGTTTTAACATAGCCCTACAGCATCCCGGAGTTCACCAGTCATCAGAGATGCAGTGGGATCAAGACAACCCGGCTTTCTAACAAATCCATAAAGAATGGATGAACTGTGTTAACCAATCCATAAGGAATGTCTTGATCCAGATCTTTGAAGATTCATTAGGCAATTCACGTGGTTTTACTTTCAATATGCTTTAAGTGATCACCTGTCTCCAAAACTAGATACAGGTTATATGGAAAATGTTAAAAACAGCGGTATCTAATAAGCGACAAGATTAGATCTGAACTTTAACCCATTGGCAGACGTCGAATTTTTCCATGCTTATTTATTGATAGTGTCCATGCTTGATCTTAATTTGTGTCTGGGATCTAGGGCACAAATGAATTAAACCCTATGCATTAAGCACGCGTGAATTTGCAATAACTGTTCAAAACAGTTGAGATCTACATGAAACGCTGAATAACTTAAAAAGATGCAGATACTTTAATTGTGAGAATGCTTGCAGACAAAATGCAGACGACAATTTCATTACACTTAAAATGTTTAAAGGGACTCGCAACCGGATTGTGTACTTGTCAAAATAAAATAAAATACTCAAATAAAAAGCAAATTTGTGGCATTATTTGGCTTCTGACATTAAAAAAATATGATCAGTCCAAAAAAAGTATCAAGAATCGGCACCGAATCTTAGTTTTTTAAGATATTTTCCATCGTTTTTCTATAGCGTTAGCTAACGGTATAGTTGTTGTTGTTGTTGCTTCTTTACACGGGCTCAGACATAAACCCGAGACGAATAAATTAGTAAAAGTACTATCGATCGCTACTAGTGAAGTACGTTAATTCGCTACTATAGATATAGAGAGCGCTGGTAGCCGAGGTAGTATAGGAGCTTCCTCATTTTTTCACGTTTCTCTCCGCATGGAGGGTCACGGGTTCGAATCCCACCAGGGCTTCTTCTTCTTTTTTTTTTTTGAAATGGATTTTTTAACAGAATTTATTATCCTAAACTAAATCTTACCCATTTATATAAGCATTTGACATATATTTACAAATTACTATTTTTAATGCTAAATCCGGTTGCGAGCCTCTTTAAGCTCGTGTATCGATTGAAAGACACGGTTCATTAACATTTAGGGATGATTCAATCGGAAAATCATAATAAATATTTGAACCCGAATATTTACGTTTGGAACGCTTTCCTGCAATGACGACACCTGCTTCCTTTTATACATTTACAGTGTTCCCTCTCTACAACGGCCCTCCCCAAAACGACTCCCTCCTTACAACGAATATTGCCGCAGTTCCCTTAACGGAACAATTATGTCAAACTCTTTTACTGCTGCAATATCGTCTGATTAAAATTGTCGTCTGCTGTTTTTTCTAAAATTTACATTTAGATCTAACTGGAGATTTTGATAGAACAACATATATAGACGAGTGGCAAACAGCTTGAATCCAGATCAGACGCCGCGTAACGCGGCGTCTAATCTGGATTCAAGCTGTTTGCAAATGTAAGCCAAGTCTTAATTTCTTAATTTTCCCCTCTCTATAACGACTCTCTCCGAACAACACACATAATCTGTGTCTCCCATTGGGTGTCGTTGTAGAGAGGGAGCACTGTGTATTTAGGTATATAAATTAACCTTTTTGACCCTAGTCACACATATTCGCGTATTTTGAAAACAGTGTACATTTAAATAATATACATGTCCTATGCAAACAGCGGATACCAATATCAGTACGCTGACAAGAACAACCAGAATGGTAAAAATGGTCTAGATTTAATTGGAAACTGTAATTGCCAACTTGACGATTCTAGAAGGAATGTGTTTAATGAAGAAATATGCTCATACGCGATAATCAAACATTTGGTTCATGTAAAATGGCGAGTTAATAACCGATTGATCTGGAGCTAAACCGATTGTAAAAGTCACTGAAGTCGGCAATGGTAGCGAGTGAGAAAATCATTTTATTATTTATGACCATAAATGGTGTTAGTCGATATTCTTGAGTAGCACGTTTGTTTTAAATTGCGATAGTATAGCTTGGGGAATTAATGTCTTATTAGTGTTTTGCCATAAACGGTAGTTTTCACCTGACACAATCCGTGAAATAGCATTTCTACAAGCACAGAAAAGACGAACATTTGCCATGTTTCAGGCAGGTAGCTGTTTGGACTATAATCACTATTAAGCAGAATCGTTTGTCACTGTATTTTACCCGACATTTATTTGCAAAAGATTTTGATTGTGATCAGGATCCATACTGTTTGCCACTCATTTTAATATTTCTAATGTATATTATTTGTAACCTGATGAAGACCCTGATAGGGTCGAAACGTTGTTAAATAAAAACAACAAGTCTACTTGTAACCTGCAAAGATCGTTAGTTTTACTTGACTAGTTCCTAGTGTTTTAATATTTCTAATGTTAAAATACCTAAAATTTAAATTTGAGATATAAAAGTAGACGACAAAAAACGTTGATTACGTTATGGCAGTGGAGGTTAAATTCATGTAGGCACAGGTATGTCCTATTTTGTTATTTGGTTCTAAAGTACCTTCTTGGGCCGATAGGTCGTAAAACACAATTCATTCTTTTATTCCTATTTTGTTACGAATGTTCGGGCAAATCCAATTGATTTATGTGGTAGTTTTAAGACAAATCTGCACTTAATTCTATAGGTAGGCTATTCTACGCCTCTAATTTATTCCGCCATTGAAGAAAATAGTTCCACTTCATAGATTCATGAAAATGTACAATTAGAAACATTACCTATATTGTAACAGATGGTAGATTTAAGCAGGTTTAAAGTAAAGCAGAATGTGCCTTAAGTCGCAATCTGATTTATTTTTAACCTGATTTGTGTGGTCACCTGTCTTCAAAATTATAAAACGAGATGAGAAAAAGGTTTAAAAATGGTAAAGGTAATCAGAAATTATAGACAGGCATCAGGGATAAGTTGCATCTTATCAAAGGTGGAAATGACATTTCTGTTTTTGTTTTTAATTAATTGTAAAGACCATACAACAACATAGACAGGGATCATATGGAAGCAATATCTACATAACCATTGTAAAATCAGTTAACCAAATAACCCTTAGTGGGTATACGCACTCTTAACAAACGGTGTACATGTAAAGAATACAGTAAATCAGATGATGATTTTCCCACTAAGTGTGTTGGTGTTAACCCTTTACCTGATAGCCTATTTCTAGTATTGAAGATATGTGACTACTTAAAGCAGGTTGAAAGTAAAGCAGAATGCGCCCTAAGGCGCATTCTGCTTTACTTTCAGCCTGCTTTAAGCTATTACCTGCTAGAATAAGGAAAGTATTAAATATGACACATATTAATTACGGTATAATTTGGAACTATTTTCTTCAGCGGATGAATAAAATGCATGCGCTAAAAGTCGCTCCCATAAGGGAAAGGGTTAACACAAGTATATCCTTTGCAAACTGTTTGGAGCCAATCAGATCAGACGCCGGTATTACATGGAATTCTGAGCCCGGGTATAATTGTTTACGACCCGGTGTCATTTCCTTTCAACTTTAAAAATAGACCCAATTCGATTCTCTACACAGTGTCAAAATTTGGTGTAACACCAGGTTAAATTCAAACTGCTTGTATATAATTTTCGGATGTTTCAAAAGGAAGTTATTTTACGACATTGATTAAGACGTGTTTATATCTTATACATGTATTTGTATTTTTCAAATGATGAAAAGTAAGAGCATTCTGGTAAAGAAACTACTCCAATTGATAATAACTCTATTTGTATCGTTAATTGGTGAAACGTTTTAGCTTTGGAAATGACTCACTACCAATTCAATCGTGGGTATAAAACCAGACAATCAAAAGCTGTTTTGCAAGAAGGTTATTGTTTGAATAACGAAAAGGAATAACGTCTTCTCTATTGTAGAACTTCAAAATGCAAACAGTATATACCCAGAACAGAGAGCTCGTACAGGAACGTTTTGAACGCAAAATGTAATTCCGTTGTTTAACCCTTTCATGAAATTTATCGTGAGTTTTTAACCCGTTTACTGCTATATTGTAGTCTGCTTTAATATTGTTGTCTGCAATATCGTTTCAAGGTTAGATTTAAGGCAGTATAACTGACGTAATTTAAAAACAAGTGGCATACATATTTGATCCTGATCAGACGCCGACGTGGCGTCTGATTACGATAAAACATGTTTTGCAAATGCGCTTTATGACGTAAAAGTAATATACCAAGTTAAAGTCTACTTTCAGTCCGAATGACCGCTCAGCCGACTGTACATATACTCCCCTGATCATCGAGCCATCTTGCCTATGAGCACTGCTAACATATGGCGCAGTCAAATGCAGCCGCAGTACCGACTCAGACCCTTCACAGGTACCCATTTTAACCCCTGGGTGGAGAGGAGCAATTCGCGGTACATGTCTTGCTCAAGAACATTCCTGTACATCATCGGGGATTCAGATAAAATCCCCTAGTCAGACCGCTGGTCCGGCGGGGGATCGAACTCACGACCCCTGGTACCGTAGTCCAAGGTGTAAACCATTGGGCCACTACCGCCGGTAGTCATTGAGAGTGAAAGGGTTAACATAGGATTTACAATTTAGAAACTCCGGTGTTCTTTAGGCCTGGAAAGAAACGCCAAATATTTGGAAAATTAAAACAATCAAAAAAGAGGATTGCTCTGTGAGACATCACTTGTAAGAATTGGTGTAAATATTTACTCTTTGTTTTATGCAAAGGGAGGAAATTGAAAATCGCATTTGTTAACGGACGATTGTATACAGATTGCTCAAGAATAATACTCTAACATATCGTTGTTTAGTTGCTGGCTACACTTTCAACATAATTGCTCATATTCATGAGAGAGAACATGACTGACATCTCGTTTCTGACTTGAAAAGCATTTACAATCAAATGCTAGTAACCTCATATGCAAATGTTTAAAGCACAGTCGCTCTCCCATTGTATTTGGTAACGGATTTATGTTTGTATTATTATGTAATATGAGTGATAAAATGTGCCACGTAGGTAGTTTGCATCCTTTACAGATGACTTAGTTGTTTACATTTAGTATATATCTGAATAACAACCCCTAATAGTTAAATAAGAACATACTAATTTAAATTGTCAATATGAAGTTTCAGGTGTGAATTGGATAATTTACTGGTGACTAAAAGAAGAGCACGATGTCTATTTGGGTGGTGGTACTGTCTATGGCGTGGTTTGGTTCCTGTAATGGACAAACCATTGCGCATGTAAACAATCTGACGACCACATTATTGACCGGCTACAATAAACATGCTCGACCAATCAACGACCAGTCACAGGTCGTCAATGTTTCCATCAGATTGGGGCTGCTCGCACTGAGAGACTTCGATGAAGTTCTGGGAAAACTATCTACTACAATAGTGTTCGGATTGAGATGGACTGACGCCTCTATGGTATGGGACTCAAGTTTGTATGACGGCATGTATAGAATAAAGGTGTCCCAGGACGATGTGTGGAAACCCCCTCTGACCCTCGCTAACCCTTTCGATGAATTGAAAGAACTAGGGGACAAGAACTGGGTAAGGCGAAACATATGTGTTAAAGTTTTATAATGGTAAAACGTCCGTCCTTCCTGACGCAAACGCAATACTGTTAAAGACACTTGTGAAAAGAGCGCTATATAAATCTGGTATAATAAATAATAATAATAATAACAATAATAATAATAATAATAATAATAATACAATGCAAATGTTGAAAATGACAATATTGGCGATTTATCAAAATCTTAGCCGCTATTACTTATAATCAATATGAGACTTATAATGATTAGCTTGTCCGATTTGAAAATCTCGTCTGAAAAATATATTTTAAATTGAATAGCTAAAACACAAGTATAAAACAGTTTGGACCCAGAAGAGACAGCGAGTGACTGTCTTCAAATATTAATGAACGGTTAACTTGCGATCGGCTTGCATCTGGCGTATAGTACTTACAGTACGCCATTTATCTAACTTACTATATTTCGGTATTAACGGATTGATAATCACATATTCACAGTCCGTATCAAAGATAGTATGTGACTGGATCAGTTCTATACCGGATAGGTATTTATGACTCGTTAGAAAATTTATGTTATAACAAATTCAATACTTAGATTACAGTGCTAGCTCTCTACAAGAACACCGGCGGACGTAGTCGAGGGGTAAAGCATCCGCTTACGACGTCAGGGGTTGTGAGTTCGATCCCTCGCCGGACCAAGTCCTTCGGATGAGCCTTTATAAACCGAAGTCCGATGTATGAGTGCTTTACACTTGGCATCTAAAAGAACCAGAGAACTCTTTCGATAATGATAGTAGGGCATCGCGCCCGGGTTCTCTGTATACGCTCCCCTCTCTCTGGGGTGTCCAATTAGCCCATAGATGGCAGAAACGGACGTTAACAAACACACAAACTCTACCAGGACACCCAATGGGAGACAAATATTTTGTGTATCGTTCAGAGTGAGTTTCTTATAGAGAGGAAAACAATAATTTAGGGTGCTGAGCATGACTTGGCTTACATTTGCAAACAGTTGGAACACGGGTCAGATGCGGCGTAATGCGGGGTCTGATCTTGGTTCAAAACTGTTTGTGTCTCGTCTTCATGTTTCTTCTGTCAAAATGACCAATACGTAGAGAAACACACATCAAACAACAATTTTAAGTAGACTATTTTCAGTAGTGAATTGTTTTCGGAAGCAGTGTTGTAAGGAGGGAATCGTTGTTCGGAGAACCGCCACTGTAGAGTGCTGTATCAGTAAAAAAGCGTCAGTAAACGAGAAAGAAGGGTAGCAACAGAAACTTAAACGATAAGAAGCACAAACAAACAAATAAACAAACAGAAGATGGCGGATCCGTAGAATCACCTGATTCCGTATCGATAACTAACATTAAATTTGAAATATGAGTAAACCCCTTTACACGAATTCTGATTATCCTACATATTTCATTCACCCGGAATTAAATCTACAAGTGATAGTCAAAATCCTGCTTCGCCAAGTGCCTTCCCCAGAGACCTTCCTACCTTGTCGTGGTTTTGGGGCTATTGAAAAAATTCAGGATTTACCAATAACGAAAACATCTTCCTGAAACCATCTTCTCATCTTAACATCCTTTCATCTGTCATCGGCGCTACATGACCTAATTTGTGTCGCAGTTCCCAACTCATCCATCCTCATATAACACCCTGGAAAACGTTGCGTCTGATTTAGAAAAACAAAACAGTGAATATAGACACACACAAATTGACTCGAAAATTAATTCTGCAAGGAAGGTGGACTTGATATTGGTTACAGCGTTTGTCATTAACAGTTCTCAAGAGGGGTTATGGATTGAGTTAGAACAGAAAAAAGATTTAATTCGGATCGAAATGACTGAAACTATTATCAAACAACTGAGGGATTTGCGACAACAGGTGATCTCAAATATCACAAATAAGTGTAATCGAATAGGTACATACATTGTTGTTGACTACTGCTCAGCACTCGATACAGTCGATATTAGACATGTTTGAACAATCACGTGATGTAGACGGGTTATTTCAATTAAATACCCAAAGACAGCCATTCAGACTGCCAATCAACCCATTAATTGATACAAACTTGAATATCATGGCCAACGGGTGATCATTCCACGAGGGTGAGGATATTGTTTTAAAGACAAGAGAGCTTTAACTAACCATTAGAGAGGAATTTTACTAAACCATGTCCATAACTTACGAATGTTGTCTGCAGTTATACTACCGCGATAGACCAGGCATTGTATAGATCACTATAAAAGAAAGTGTTAGTTCTAAGGAATATAATGTATTTTAGATATAGTAAGTCATACAGCAGAGGTTTTTAAGAATATTAAATCGCATGCGGAACGGCTAATAGAACGAAATACAAGAGCATTATTGCGTTACCTACCACAAGGTAGAACTGTCTGCATGTATGGACGGTCAGTAACAATGAATTGCGCTGAGGCTTGATTCAAATCATCGACAATTATATACGGGTAATACATCTGTTTTCGTGCATTACCACATCTGCAGAAGCCAGAGATCTGTATTCCAGGACAGTTCTAGGGCTTTTGCAAACATTAATGCACGAAAAGGTAGGTGTATTTACAATATCCGTGTATAGAAACTATCTATTTCTTATTCCTTTTAGATTGAATCTAACTTTGTTCCGGACACTTTTGTCACTTTACATTAAGTACACGCGCACATACATTTGTCAAGTTTGTTTGCTATGTGTAATGTATATATCCGTGGTCGTTACAGGGCCACTTGCACCGGCTTTGTCAATTTCAGCCATTTTGAAAGGCAACTACTGACTCGATTGTGCAATTTTCGCTTGAAATTCAACATTAATCATGTCTTTCTTGGCCCCTGAATTCAAGGAGTTGGATTGTTGTAATATGTCTGAACAACTCAAAATGATTGCTGTGAAGATGGAATTTGATTGTTGATTAAACCTTTCACTGCCTCACCCGCGAGTAACATGGTTATTTGCAAACAGTTTATATCCTAATCAGACGCCCGTTGCTGATCAGGATCCGAATTGTTTACCACTTATTTTAATATTCCTTAGACCAAAATACCTAAATAAGAAATAAAAGCAGACAGCAATTGTTTAAAATTGATGACGTCATGGCAGTGAAGGGGTTAAGCTAGTTTCGGAAAAAAAATCTTTTCTGATCTGGATACAAACTGTTTGTTAATTTAGCCCAGTACAGTTAATTCAACGATAAGGTTTTCATATAATCGTTTTAGTTCAACCGTAGGACTACCTCTCACGATCAGGTTAGAAGAGTTGATAAATGTTACAACTGGATATATTTGTTATGTAGTCGTAGTTAGGTATGGAACTATTCGGGAGCATTTATAATGACCCATTTTGCTCTGTTAAAATACCAGATTTAGACTAAATCGTAGGTACAGTGACGCTTTTGAACGCACAACTCCTGTGTAAAAAGAGCGCTATATAAATATGGAATAATGATAATAATAATAATATTCATTATTATTTTTCGATTTATTATTATTATCATTATAATTATCTGAGGACAAGCGCCACACAAATTTCTTTGCATTAAAAAATTAAAAAGCTAGGATACGGTCAAATAGCAACCACACACTCTAAATGTTTCTTGTTTCTCACTCAGGTGACGATTGACGTCCAAAATGACGGTCAGATGGACTGGGAGCCAATCAACGCCATTGACACAACCTGCAGCATAGACTCTACCTACTATCCTTATGACAAACAGACCTGCAAAATCGAAATGTTCACATTCGGTTATGAGGAGAACGAAATACTTATGAACATTTGGAGCAACAATTTATACCTTAAAAACTATGAGGGTCATGCAACCTGGAACATTTTGTCAGGAACTGTAACGAAGGGTACGAAAAACGGGGAAAAGACACTACTGGTTGCCACGGTGACACTTGAGCGCCAACCAACATTCATCATTGTCAACTTCATGATACCAATCCTTGTACTGGCTCTCCTAAATCCTCTCGTATTTCTACTGCCAACAGATTCCGGGGAGAGAGTTGGATACTCAATAACGATTCTACTTTCTATTACTGTTTTCATGAGTATTCTTGCGGATTATATACCACAAAATGCTAAACCAATGCCATTGGGTGCGTACATGTTGATGGTGCTGTACATCAGCAGTGCGAGTATGGTGTTATGTGTTATAATAAGTATAAAGATTTACTTCATATTTGAAACGAAGCCGATTAATTATATCGAACGTGCATTAGTTCGTATCTTTTCACGGAAGGCAATATCACGTGTTCGCTTGGAACACGTTGAGATAAACTCAAACGTCACCAATGATATTAACAAGAAAGATTCAAAAGCCGCGGATGACATAGCAAGTGAAAACAATAATATGAAGCCCAACTCTGATGTTTGTGATATTACATGGAAGGATGTCAGCCATGCCTTTGACATTTGTTCTTTTATATTTATGTACATGGTTATTGCTGTAGCGATCACTGTATTTCTTAGTATTCTTCGAAACGGGAATTAACCCATTAACCCTCGTGTCGTGTCAGTTTTACCTTTCACACGCTAAATGTACGTAATTGTTGTCTGCAATATTCGACGTCTGCACTCATTCTCGGCATCCCGTCTGGATCAAATATGCTTGCGTGTTGTGTGTCTTTGTTAATTTTGTCCAAATTCACATGTTTAGCATTTTGAAAGACGAAATATTCATGTGATTTTAGAACACTTTATATTACAATTAGACGCCAAATCGATATCAAAACTGGACTTGAGTTGGTCAAAAACTACTTGTACTTGCATAGGGCAGTGTTGTGGAATTCGTAGTGAGGATTTAACCGCCATTACTGCAAATAAATACGAAAGACTCAAGCAGGAAACGTAACACAAACAATACACCCACCTCTCAAGCAGAACACACACACACACAGTCATACCACAACAAACACACACACACACACACGCAAAACCATTCCTTCATCTACACACTAAATAGAAAACAACACGCAAGACAAACATAAAGCTAAGTGAATATAGGAGCCCGCCTTGGTACGGTCAGTAGCAATCAATAATTAATTATAAATTAATTAATTATTAACAACCACTGGGGGTTAAACCTCGGTTTAGGGGCGCCCGACCTCACTCTTATTTCCTATTTTCACTTATAAAGACGAACAGTGTACATAAAATATAAATAAATACGAAAGAAGACTCAAGCAGGAAACGCAACACAAACAATACACCCACCTCTAAAGCAGAACACACACACAGCCATACCATAACAAACATACACACACAAACACACACACACGCAATCCCATACACCAAACAGAAAACAATACGCATGACAAACATAAAGCAAAGTGAACATAGGAGCCCGCCTTGGTACGGTCAGCAGCAATCAATAATTAATTATAAATTAACCATTAACAACCACTGGGGGGTTAAACCTGGGTTTAGGGGCGCCCAACCTCACTCTTATCTCCTATATTCACCTATAAAGACAAACAGTGTACATAAAATATAAACCCTGTTCCAAAACCTTACAATCAAAAAGACCGCCAACACAGTAAGTAAATACATGTAAAACATCTAACAAAAAATCTATGACAAGATCATTAGTAACACGGGAAAGAATTTAACATTCAAGCCCGTGCTTAAAATAACCCACTGTGGCAACGGTCAAATTGTACTCAAGCGACTAGTCTGTAGTCACGAGTAACTGTAAGACATGGATGGGTTCAGGGTTCACTATCAATTTGAAATCGCCTACTATATTAGGTATATTGTCTGTAGTAATAATGTTATCTGCACACTTGTTTTAGTTATATTTATGGGAGAATGAACGTAGAATTGTCTTTTTGAATGTCAAACCGTCTGGATCCTGACCCGCTTCCGCCCCTGTAGCTATAATGGAGAAGACGTATATTATTTTCCTTTAAACGCAAACGGAACGCAAACGCATTGCAGTAAATTACAGAAATCATCCGTTTTTAGAAATTCACGATGATTCATTTTAATCTGTGTGGCAAACAGTTTGGAACCTGATCAGACGCCGGGTTACCCATCGTCTGATATGGCTCCAAACTGTTTTCAATAGAATATTTTTAGCGTAAACGCGTTTATTGGGACAGAAAAATGTATTTTTCACTGTAAACAACAACCTTTCAGATATTGATATGGACCAACAAACAATGATCGATAATGACCTGTGTGTGATGGGTTAGCTCTTTCGTACTCTTGAAATTGTGTGTATGAAGTTTTGTTTCATCCTATTTTGATGACCCTTGACCTTAAGGTAAATGATTTTGTATTTCAGAACACTCTAAGCATTGAGTCTTACGGACGAGATGGACAACACCTTTGTCCAAAGTTCGTTTCTACAGTGTTTTACCAGTGTGTTTATCTTTTCACACGAAAGTACATAAAATCGTTTTCTTTAACACTATTTTATATAATAGGATAATGTAATATAATATAATATAATATAATATGATTTGATATAATATGATATAATATAATATAATACAATATAATATAATCATATACAAGTATTGTTTAAATAAAAATTAAACCCATTCCTCAATATCCCAAAGTACAAATCACCAATATCTTACTATGTTAAGGCAGGTGTCTGCTTAAAGCAAGATGGAAAAACAGTAGAATATGTTAGGCCGCAACTTGTATTCAATAATATGTGTGGTTCTTCTATTGAGGTGCAGGTTAAGGTGCTCAAATGCTCTAAGAAGGAGGAAATGTAAGGTACCACACTTGAATGATCTAACTCTTTGAATCCTGGTTTGTTTGTTTAGTCTGCAACAATTGTCGTCTGCCACTGTCCAAAACATAAGAATTTTCAAAACTTATCTTTTAAAAAGACTCAACGTGTCAAACAGTAGCGCAGATAGTCACAATTCCGCCACTTGTGTGTTAAGAGTTACCTCTTATTGTTGTCTGCAATATCGTTTTAAAGTTAGATTCAAGGCAATATGACTGACGAAATTTCGAAACGAGTGACCAAAAAATGGGGTCCTGATCAGACGCCGCGTTACGCGGCGTCTGATCAGGACCCGGAACGTTTGCAAACGCGCTTTATGGCGTCGTTGAGAGTGAAGGGGTTAAATGGGTAAGTCGGTTCCAGAATCATACAAATGAAACGGTACTGTGTAGCCATTCGTGCAAGAGACAGACAGAAATTACCATCCATGTCCTCGATATTTCAAACACTCCTATATAATGCCTTTATACTATTCAACAAATGAGAAATTTAGATTCATGAATTAGGAATTGATACACGCCTCACTGTTAATTCATAGATACGCCATGTGATAATTGTTATGTGTTGCTGTGCCATAAAACCTAATAGTCAAATCATACACGCCTTTTCACAAATTGAATTTATTCTTACGCGGAAGAAAACAGTTATATTTTATACAGTCATGAATATGCCCCAGTAGTAATATGTTCTATAGTATAGCAAATGGAAGCTTGCAGGAGGCTGAAAACAAAACATAATACACCTTGAGGCGCATTCTGCTTTACTTTCAACTTGCGTTTAGTAGTCACCTGTCTTCAAAACTAAAAGCAGGCTATGATTATAAGGGTAAACCAATTTTTGTGTAATCAGATGTCGAGCTACTGAGCCACTGATCTGGATCCAAGCTGTTGTATGAACTACGAATAAAATAATTTGCCCATGTGGCCCTTGCCCATGTGGCCCTCTTACTGTGTACTTGCCGGAAGATTTCTCTATACATGTAGAAATACAAGGGGGTGATTTAAATAAAATGCATAGCAAATATTGCACATCTAGATTAGATTTCCTTGTATCCAGAGGTGTTTTGTCTTTAAAAGTTCAAGGTTTAAATGTTTAATGACGTTCATGGAACCCCTCCGAACCGGAACCTCTAAATACTGGAATCTCTTTCAACCGGGTAAAAATGTTGGTCCCGTTTCCAACTTTGTTAACCAATTAAACCATAAAATACGCCTATGATTTACTCCTACACTGAATGAAATACATTCATGAATATGTATCATCAGGCATAATTTCTATTTTCTAGTAGATGATAGCTTAAAGCAGGAAGAAAGAAAAGCAGAAAGCGCCTTAATGCACATTCTGCTTTACTTTCTTCCTGCTTTAAATGGTAAGCTATATATCTTCCTTACTAGAACAAGCTATGGTGTAATGGGTTAAAAGCACTCAAAGCGGAAACCCTTATGAATCGGAAATGTAAGTTGTCCCCACACATGTCCAGTTTGAGGGGTTTTACGGTATTATATTACATATTGTGTAGCAGACATACTTCTTTCTCAATAAACGCATGCATTTGCGCTAATGTAAATTGGAACTATTTTCTTCAGTATTGAATAAATTAATTGTGCTAAAGGGCGTTTCTATGGTCGAAATGATAAAGGGATTAAGGCTTCTATTTGGATAATTCAACACTAATATTATTATTTTTATTAGTATACCCGATTTATATGGAGCTATTGTCACACTGCGTTCAAAAAGAGCTACACATGAACTTATATAAATGTACCTACAAAGCGAGAAAAGATAATTAACTACATTCAAAATAAACATGATACATTATGGAATCATGGAAATTATTTCAATATATTACCAATATTATGACCAATTGAATTGTTATAATTAGTTTGTAAAATCAACTTTAAAATGAGTCAAATAATTAAAAGATCAATGCAACATATGTGTAAACAATGGAGAAACTATTGAGGTAATGACTACCAATATAGTCCAATTGCCAAAACATGCGAGAACGTAAATTTTATTTTTATAAATACACCTCCCGACGCCTTTAATTAATTTCAGTTTTTGAACTGTGGAATATATGCATTTAAAGTGAGGAATTAACACAACCCTACAGCATCCGGGAGTTCATCAGTCATCAGAGATGCAGTAGGATCAAGACAACCCGACGTTTCTAACAAATCCATAAAGAATGAATGAACTGTGTTTACCAATCTATAAGGAATGTCTTGATCCAGATATTTAAATAATCATTAGGCAATTGGTGGTCACCTGTCTCCAAAAACTAGATACAGGTTATATGGAAAATGTTAAAAAACAACACATATCTAATTAGTGCCAAGATTAGATCTGAACTTTAACCCATTGCCAGACGTCGGAGTTTTCCATGTTTTTTATTGATAGAGTCCATGCTTGATCTTAATATGTGTCTGGTCTAAATTTAATTTTCGTTTTGTTTCATATTGAAATGCTTATCCGCAAAACAGTGTAGAGTATGATCCAACGCCGTATTATGCACATGTCACCATATAAGGGATCTGGGGGCACAAATGAATTAAACCTTATGCATTTAGCACGCGTGGATTTGCAATAACTGTTCAAAACAGTTGTGATCTACATGAAACACTGAACATCTTAAAAAGATGCAGATACTTTAATTGTGAGAATGATTGCAGACAAAATGCGGAAAACAAGTACATGACTCTTAAAATATTTATGCTCGTGTATCGATTTAAAGACACGGTTAATTAACATTTAGGGATGATGACGGGTATAAATCAATCGGTAAATGATGTAAGTTATAATAATTTTAATATATGCTTTTCCGGTTGGAACGCTTTACTGCAATGACGCCACCTGCTAGTTTCTTACATTAACATTTAGGCATAGATTCTAACCTTTTGGATCCTAGTCACACATATTCGCGTATTTTGAAAAACGTGTAGTGTACATTCAAATAATATATCTGTCCTATGCAAATTGCGGATACCAATATCAGTACATTGACAAGATCAATCAGAGAAGTAAAAGATGGACTAGATATAATTGGAACCTGAAATTACCAACTTGACGATTCTAGAAGGAATGTGTTTAATGAAGAAATATGCCCATACGCGATAATCAACTTTTGGTTCCTGTAAAATGGCGCTTTAATAAGCGATTTATATAGAGCTAAACGTGTGTAAAGGTCACTGAAGTCTGAAATGCTATCGAAAGAGTAAATCATTTTATTGTTTATGAGCATCAATGGTGTTAGTTGATATTCTTGAGCAGCACGTTTGCATTGGATTGCGATAATATAGATTGGAGAATTAATACAAATTACAAATTAATATCTTATTAGTTATTTGCCATAAACGGTAGTTTTAACCTGTCACAGTCATTGCTATAATTGTGAACGTGAAATATCGCTTCTACAAGCACAGACAAGACGAACATTTGCCATGCTTCAGGCAGGTAGCTGTTTGGACTATAATCACTATTAGACAGAATCGTTTGCGACTGTATTAAACTCATTCACTGCATTACCCCGAGAGTGCGACGGTTATTTTCAAGAGGTTTGGATTGTGATCACGATCCAAACTGTTACCACTCATTTTAATATTTCTGATGTTAAAATACCTACAATTTAAATTTGAGATATAAAAGTAGACGACAAGTTTGAAAAGCTGATGACGTCATGGCAGTTAAGGTTAAATTCATGTCGGCACAGGTAAGTCCTTTTTTGTTATTTGGTTCTAAAGTACCTTCTTGTGTCGATAGGCCGTAAAACATAATTCATTCATTTATTCCTATCCAATTGTCTATGAGGTAGTTTTAAGACAAGTTTGCACTTAATTCTATAGGTATGCTGTTCTACGCCTTTAAATAGTTACGCCATTGAAGAAAATAGTTTCACTGTATACATTCATGAATATGTACAATAAGAAAATTACCTATATTCTAACAGATGGTAGATTAAAGCAGGCTAGAGTAAAGCAGAATGTGCCTTAAGGCCAGGGTTGGCATGATATTACCCGCCCAGTAGCTTTGGAAATAACTCACTGCCAATTCAATCGTGAGCTTAAAACCAGATAATCAAAAGCTGTTTTGCTAGAAGGTTATGTAAATATCTGTTTGAATAACGAAACGGAATAAAGTTTTCTCCATTGTAGAACTTCCAAATGCAAACAGTATATAACCAGAACAGTAGCGTGTTCAATAACCATTGTTTATTGTTTAGGTTAGCCGTTTGTGCCCCGTGTGCAGCGTGCAGAGTACAGTAGAGAAACACGTTTTCTTTCCAAATAACCCCGATTACGCTTAAACTATTATTTTTAGTGAAAACAGTTTGATGCATTATCAGACGCTGGATAATCCGGCGTCTGATCATGCTTCAAACTGTTCGCCACTCTGATTAAAAGTTGTAGCCAAAATTGTTTAAATGTTGTCATTTTCTTTATTTCATTGAAATGCGTTTGCGTCTAAACGGAAGGATAACGTTTTCTCCACTGTATTTCTGAACGGAAGCCAACTCGCAATCGATGGCCATCGACGGCCATCGATTATTTTACTGAACTCATCACTGAGGGCTCCTACAGGAACGTTTTGAACACAAAACAGACTATTCAGTTGTTAACCCGTTCATGATCACATTTATTTTGAGGTTTTACCCTTTTCCCGCTATATTGTAGTCTGCTCCAATATTGTTGTCTGCAATATCATTTCTAGGTTAGATTTAGGACAGTATAACTGACGTTATTTCAAAACAACTGGCATACAGATTCAATCCTGATCAGACGCAACGTTTTGCAAATGCGCTTTATGACGTCATTGAGAGTGAAAGGGTTAACATTTTTTTTATGCAAAGGAAGGGAATTTGAAAACCTTATTTGTTAGCGGACGATTGTATATAGATTGCCTAAGAATAATACTCAAACATAACGTTATTTAGGTGCTGGTCACTATTTCAACATAATTGCATGACTGACATCTCAGTTCTGACTTTTGAAGCATTTACAATCAAATGCTAGTAACCCCATATGCAAATGTTTAAAGCACAGTCGTCTCCCATTCTATTTGGTGACGGATTGTTGTTTATATTATTATATTATATGAGTGATAAAATGCGCCATATATATATAGTTTGCATAATTAACGTATGACTTAGTTGTTTACATTTAGTACTAGTATATATCTTAATAACAATTATAGATAAATAAGAACAGACTTATTTAGAAATTTAAATTGTCCATATGAAGTTTCAGGTGTGAATTGGAAAATTTACTGGTGACTATCCCACTAAAACAAGGGCACGATGGATATTTTGTTGGTGATACTGTTTGTGGCCTGGCTTAATTCTTGTAATGGACAAACTATTGCGCAAGTGAACGATTTGTCGAAGACATTACTGACCGGCTATAACAAACATACTCGACCAATCGACGATCAGTCACAGGCCGTCAATGTGTCCGCCCAATTAGCACTGCTCGCACTGAGAGACTTCGATGAAGTTCTGGGCAAATTGTCTACTACGATAGTGTTCGTTTTCATATGGACTGACGTCTCTATGGTATGGGACGCAAGTTTGTACGGCGGGATGGATAGCATAATGGTATCACAGGACGATGTATGGAAACCTCTTCTGACCCTCGCAAACCCTTTCGATGAATTGAAAGAACTAGGGGACAAGAACTGGGTAAGGCGTAAAATATTTGTTAAAAAGTTTAAATGATAAAAAAGTAATTCCTTCCTGACGAAAACACAATTAAATACAAATGTACAAAATGACATTGTCGAATGATCAACATGTTAGCTGCGATTTACTATAAGCCATATCAGAAATGTAATGATTCGCTTGACGATATAGTGTCCGTTTTTAAAATATCGTCTTAAAATTGGTATATTTTATATTGATTACCGTAGCTTACTTGCAAGTATTAAACAGTTCGGACCCAGAAGAGTCGGCGAGTACATGTAACTGTCTTTAAGTATTGGTGAACGGTTACTTCATGATCGGCACGCAACTGGCGTATAGTACTTCGTTTATCCAACTTACTAATTCTTGGTATAAGTGAGTTGATAATCACATATTCACAGCCCGTATAATAGATAGGTTTGACTTGATCAGTACTATACCATTATGACTCGGAAGAAAATTTATGTTATAATAGACTCAAAACTTAGATTACAGTACTACCACTCTTCAACATCATTCAATGGAGACACAATTTTGTGAGTTGTGCAGAAGTAGAAAGAAAAAGTAAAACCTTAGAGCCATGAGCATGACGTGATGATATATCGTCCGTTTTTAAAATATCGTCTCAAAATTGTTATATTTTTTATTAATTACCGTAGCTAAAATGCAAGTATTTAACAGTTCGGACCCAGAAGAGTCAGCGAGTAACTGTCTTTAAATATTGATGAACGATTAACTCACGATCTGCACGCAAATTGCGTACAGTACTTACCATCTATTTTTCGTTAAAAATGAATTGATAATCAAGCACAATTTCACAGCCCGTATCAAAAATAATTTGTTGTTTGAGACAATGATTTTGTGAGTTGTTCAGAGGTAGTGTCTTTTAGAAAGAAAAAGTAAAAACATAGAGCCCTGAGCATGACCTGGCTTACATTTGCAAACAGTTTACCGCGTAATTGATCTGGGTTCAAAATGTAAACGTGGCTTCTAATTTAGAAATACAAAAACTGAATATAGACACATACAAACTGACTCGGTAATTGATGCTGCAAGGTAGGTAGACTTGATATTGGTTACAGTGTTTGACATTGAACTATCTCAAAGGGGTTTATGGATTGAGTTTCGGATCGAAATGACTGAAATTATTGACAAACAACTGAGGGATTTAGGACAACAGGTGATCTCAAATATCACACAAGAGTGTACTCGAATAGATACATGTTCATAGTTGACAACTACTCGTAATTCGCTACAGCCGAGACTAGATATTTATGTACACTGTTCGTCTTTATAGGTGAATATAGGAGATAAGTGTGAGGTTGGGCGCCCCATAACCCAGGTTTAACCCCCCAGTGGTTGTTAATGGTTAATTTATAATTAATTATTGATTGCTGCTGACCGTACCAAGGCGGGCTCCTATGTTCACTTTGCTTTATGTTTGTCTTGCGTATTGTTTTCTGTTTGGTGTGTGGGATTGCGTGTGTATGTGTGTGTGTGCGTGTGTGTGTGTTTGTTATGGTATGGCTGTGTGTGTGTTCTGCTTTAGAGGTGGGTGTATTGTTTGTGTTGCGTTTCCTGCTTGAGTCTTCTTTCGTATTTATTTGAAAACAATCAAGTGATTTGATTTCAATTAAATGCGCAACGACAGCTAGTAAGACAGCCTATCCATTCATTGAATGATACAGACTTGACCTTCATGGCTAGCGGGTTATAATTCCACGAGTGTGAAGATATTTGTTTAAAGACAAGAGCATTTATTCTAATCACTAGAACGGAATTTTACTGAACCTTGTCCATTACTTGCGTGTAATGTCTGCAGTGATAGAACAGGTGTTGTTTATATCAGCTTTAGATCACTACAGGAGAGAGGGTTAGTTCGAAGGAATAAAAAATCTACCTTAGATAGTCATGCAGGTCAGTGTATTTGAAGGGTAGTAAATGCGGAATGGCTGATACCGGTGGAACGAAATGCAAGGGCATTGTTGCACAACGTTCTACGAGGCAGAACGTTTCGCATGGATGAACGGTCGGTAACAATGCATCGCGTTGATACCTTATTGAAAAATCAATCATGATATTTACCTAATATGTGAAACTCACTTATTTGGTAACGATATATTGGGCAATACACGTGCTCTTGTGCATTAACATCTGCAAAAGCTAGAAATTGGCATTCCAAAACAATATGAAGGCTTTTGCAAACATTAATGCACGACAATATCCGTTCATAGAAAATATATATTTCTCATTCCTTTCGGAATTAACTTTGTTCCCGACATTTCTGTTACTTTATACTAAGTATATGCGCACTTACAGATGTTAAGTTTGTTGGCTTTATGTAATCTATCTATCCGTGGTCGTTACAGGGTCGTTTGCACCGGCAGTACAAATGAAAGCCGACTCCTGACTGGAATGTGCAATTTTACTTGAAATTCAACATTAATCATGTATTTCATGGTTCCTGAAATCAAGGAGTTGGAGTGTTGCAATATGTCTGAACAATTGAACAAAATTGGCGTGTATTTGGATTTTGGCGCAATTTTAAAATGTTGAATTTGTTTCCCTGATAATCATAAAATATAACATTATAACATTTAGGTTCGAATAGATTAACCTATGGCTTTTATTGAAATATTAATTTTGATGTTTTAGAAACGTGTTATAAATAAGATGATTTAAACTTCAAATTACTAGTATATTGAATATCGGCGCTACGCTTTTCAAAGTACAATATTTACATACTGAATGTCTTTAATCTTATATCCCCCACGATACCTGCCTACCTTGTAGTGGTTCTGGGGCTTACTTTTTATAGGGAATGTTTCTATTAATTTGAAAGGTCATCTATCCCCTCTGCCATCGGCGCTAGATGACCTTTTTGTGTCACAGTGCCGTAAAAACAACTCATCATCATCATCATCTTATATCCTATACATGAATTTATTTATATATGGTAATATCATATGTTACTATGATATACGATATTCCCCTCTCACAGTTTAAACAAGAGTAAATGCAATCGAGACCATCCATAACGCGACCTCGAGCATGTAGAAAAATAGTTTTAAGTCTAATAGAAATAAACATCATATGTACTTTTGGATTTTGATAGCTCGGGCACTGTCAAGAAGAGATGAACCAGATTTTTACAATTCAATTTCGATAACTTGATCACGGACAAGCAGAAACGAACCGTATTTTTACAAATCAATTTTGATAAATCGGAGATTGTAAAGAAGAAATAAACCGCATAAAACTCGAGCATCGTCAAGTAGAAACAAACTATTTTTACTAATCAATTTTGATAAATCGGGCACTGTACATAAAGAAGAAGTAAACAGCCCTTTTACATTCAATTCGATAACTTGACAAAGATCAAGCAGAAGTTATTGATAAAAAGGTTTGATTCGAGGGTTTTTTTATTTAAAAAATGTCATTATATACGTATATCAGTTTTGATCCTGATAAGACATCGCGTTACCAGGTTTCTGGTCCGTATACAAACTGTTTGTTAATTTAGTCAAGTAAAGTAAATTAAATATAAAGGTTTCCATGTAAACTTGTAGAGGAACCGTGGGAGACGGCTGGGACAACTTTTCACAATAAGATTATGTGCTTCTAGAGTATTACTACGCAAAAGTGCTACTACTGTGTCTATTTGTTGTGCAGGCGTAATAAGGTATGGACCTCTTCGGGAACGATTATATATTTTGTAAAACAAAAACCTGCCTATATGACTCATATTGCTCTGTTGAAAATACCAGATATAGACTAAATCGTTGGTACTGTAGCGCTTTTCAGCGCACTATTCCTGTGTGGAAAGAGCGCCATATATATCTGGTATAATAATGATTATTTTGATAATAATAATGATATATTATGTTTTTTAATTATTATCATTATATGACGACAAGCGCCACCCACTTTTAATTTGCATTAAAAAGCTAGGATACAGTCAAATAGCAAGCATACAATCTAAATGTTTCTTGTTTCTCACTCAGGTGACGATTTACGTCGAAAATGATGGTCAGATGTACTGGCAGCCAATCAACACCCTTGATACATCATGCAGCATAGACTCTACATACTACCCTTATGACAAGCAGACCTGTAAAATTGAAATGTTCACATTCGGTTATGCTGAGGACGATGTATTCATGATAATTTCGGACACCCAATTAGATCTTACATTCTATGAGGGTCATGCAACCTGGAACATTGTGTCCGCAACTGTAACGAAGGGTAAAAGAATGGAGGTTATTCCGTTACTGATTGTCACAATAACTCTAGAACGACAACCAACATTCATTATTGTCAACTTCCTAATACCAATCCTTGTACTGGCTATCCTTAATCCTCTCGTCTTTTTGCTGCCTACAGATTCTGGGGAGAGAGTTGGATACTCCATCACGGTACTGCTCTCCATGTCTGTTTTCATGAGCATTCTTGCGGATTACATACCCCAAAATGCACAACCAATGTCATTGGGCGCGTTCATGTTGATGGTGATGTACATAAGCAGCGCCAGTATGGTGTTATGTGTTATTATTAGTATAAAGATTTATTTCGTATCTGAAACAAGGCCCATAAATTCTGTCGCACGTGCGTTTGTTCGTATCTGTTTACGGAAGGCAACATCACGTGTTCACTCGGAACATGTTAAGATAAACTCAAACGTCACGAAAGATATTAACAAGAAGGATACAAAAGCAGGGGATGACATAGAAAATGAAAACAATAATATGAAGCCCAACTCTGATGTCTGTGATATAACATGGAAGGATGTCAGTCATGCCTTCGACATTTGTTCTTTTATCTTTATGTACATGGTTATTGCTATAGCGATCACTGTATTTCTTAGCATTCTTCGAAACGGGAACTAACCCACTTACTCTCGCGTCGTGTCAGCTCAACCTTACGTACCATTTGTACCTAATTGTTGCCTGCAATACTCGACTTCTACACCCATTCTCGGCATCCCATGTATATCAAGTAAGATCGCGTGCTGTGTGTCTTCGTTACTTTTGTTCAAATTTATTGATGCCTGACCAGACGCCGGATTACCCAATCTGGCTCCAAACTGTTTTCAATAGAAATAGTTTAAAATTATGCGTAAACACGTTTATTGGGACAGAATAATGTATTTTGCACTGTAAGCAACAACCTGTCAGATATTGATATCGACCAACAGACAATGATCGATAGTGACCTGTGTGTGACGGGATAGCTACTTTGTACTCTTGAAATGGTGCGTATGAAGTTTAACGTTTTAACTTATTTTGATTACACATGACCTTTTGGTAAATGATTTTGTATTTCAGAACACTCTAAGCATTGAGTCTTGTGGACGAGATGGACAACGCCTTTGTCCTAAGTTCGTTTCTAAAGTGGTCTACCAGTATATTTATATTTCGCACCGTACATAAACTCACTTTCTTTAACACTATATAAATATTAGATGGCAGTTTGTGTGACATGCAAATTATCCACCTGAGAATGTCACCCAGAGGTGAAGAATATTCAAAACTTAATTTTTGAAAAAAACTCAACGTATCAAACGGTGGCATAGATAATCACACTTCCATCATTTGCGTGCAAAGATTGACCGGTAATTATTGTTTTTACTCAATAGCTTCTAATTTTAATCAAAAGTGTTAACTTAAAGAAGGCTGAAAGTAAAGTAAAATGCACCTGCAGGCGCAATCTGCTTTATTTTCAGCTTGCTTTTAGTTACCATATAGGATAAAGGAAACACTTTTAATGGTACATGTTCATGTCTGTAAGTTGGAACTATTTTCTTCAGTGGAGGAAAACTTTAACTACGTTCAAAGGCATTTGTATAGGGGAAATAGTTAAAATGGTTCAGTCGGTTCCAGAGTCATACAAATGAAACGTCAGTGCCTAGTTATCCATACAAGGGATAGACAAAGAATATTTATCATTCATAACTTCAAATAAAGGATATTTCAAACATGTCGATATACTGCCTATATACTTTTCCGCAAATATGTATTCAATCTGCAATATCGTGTATAAGTATTTCCCATTAATCCCACATTGGTATGTAATTGATTGCTTACAAAATATCGTAGTCTCCATTTGTAATGTACAGCTTCTGCGTTAAACTTCGTTAAACTTCCCACTGTATCTATTGTAAAATAAACCTCAGTCCGAATTTACTAGAAATTTTAAAATATAACAAATATAGGGATTCATTGCTATCCTCTACCACCAAAATCATTAATATAAGCTAGGAACGTGCTTCCATTTTAAGTCATTAGATCACCATCATTCATCTATATAACAAATTATTCATGCAAGCACATTGATGGAGTTTTTGGTTGTAAGGTTGTGGAACAGGGTTTATATTTTATGTACACTGTTCGTCTTTATAAGTGAATATAGGACATAAGAGTGAGGTTTGGCGCCCCTAAACCCAGGTTTAACCCCCAGTGGTTATTGATAATTAAGTTATAATTAATTATTAATTGCTACTGACCGTTCCAAGGCGGGTTCCTATGTTCACTTTGCTTTATGTTTGTCTTGCGTGTTGTTTTCTATTTAGTGTGTAGATGAAGGAATGGTATTGCGCGCGCGCGCACGCGCGCGCGTGTGTGCGTGTGCGTGTGCGTGTGTGTTTGTGACACTATCAAAGCGAGGTACGTCATAGGAGTACACAGCAACGAATCGAGGTACCTCCAACAAGCGAGGTAGTTTTTATTAATACCTCGGTAGGTATACCTCGCATTTAGCATGCTCAGTTCAAGATACAAACGCACACAAAATATCTCGTTTACCTCGGTTTGCTTTTCTAGAACCTGTTTGCATGTCGGTGTGTGTTTGCACACAGTCGATAACGATATTTGTAGGTGATGTGTGAGTGTACCTCGTTTTGTAGGTGATGTGCGTGTGTGTGTGCTTTACCTCGGTTTGAAATAGAGTGTTTGCCCATTATCTACCTCACTTTGTAGGTCTGGTGTTGATCAGTAATTCTTTATAAATTCAATATTTTTTTCACATCATTTGAAACTGTGATCATCCTGAAAACCATTTGCCATATTTATCTTAAGCTCTTTGATCTATAAAGCGTACACCTCGGTACGATGCTGTAAAACGTGTACCTCTGTCGGATAGTAAAACCAGTATGGGTGTGTATGTGTGTGTGTTTGTTATGGTATGACTGTGTGTGTGTTCTGCTTGAAAGGTGGATGTATTGTTTGTGTTGCGTTTCCTGCTTGAGTCTTTCGTATTTATTTATTGCAAAATCCAGGCATAAATATGTTACGGGTGTATCAATGTCATGAATTTGGGAAATTTTCAAAGTATATGAAAACACTCTATGATGGTTTTGTATTGAAGAGCTATTTAAGATGAATGAAAAAATAGAAAAAGTGTACATTTTGGTGAACAACAGTTGGCTCTACGGCCATGTAAAATTTACCCCACCCAGTTCCTCTTATTTTGTCCTTTTTAAACAGCCCGCTTCAATAAAATCCATTTTAAATGAAAACAAATATGATAAGTTGGTTTTGTGTTATTTATTTCCTATCTATGGTAGTATTTCTTCATACAAAAACTAATTTAAGAAAAAAAAGGCACCAAATGTGAAATTTATAAAGCTCTAAATATCATCGATATGGTACTTTTTTGTAAATTTTGTAAGGGGAGATAACTCTTTTTACTTTAATAACTCAAAATTTTCAAAACTGACCTTTCAATTTCTTTTCATATTTTGAACTGCCTTAGCATGGGCTTTCATCTGGTGGAATATAATAAAAAGTTTAATACTAGATAAATCTGAATAAGAGGAGGTCCTTTGAAAGCACAGAAAACAAAGCAAATACTGAAAATTGCAGACTCGGTTTAATTGAGTCTGTTCATGAGCAATACTGAAATGTGCAACAGTGCTCACGCCCCCTAGCACCGGCTTAAGCGGAATTCAACTTCCAACTGTAAATGCGCTGAAATCAATGATTCCAAAGGACCAGAAAGTATAACAACACTGAGAATGAAGTACGGGGCGACTTTTTACAGCCGCCACACAAGCACTTAACATCTGCTGTTGTGAATTATATAAATCTGAATAAGAGGAGGTCCTTTGAAAGCACAGAAAACAAAGCAAATACTGAAAATTGCAGACTCGGTTTAATTGAGTCTGTTCATGAGCAATACTGAAATGTGCAACAGTGCTCACGCCCCCTAGCACCGGCTTAAGCGGAATTCAACTTCCAACTGTAAATGCGCTGAAATCAATGATTCCAAAGGACCAGAAAGTATAACAACACTGAGAATGAAGTACGGGGCGACTTTTTACAGCCGCCACACAAGCACTTAACATCTGCTGTTGTGAATTATATAAATCTGAATAAGAGGAGGTCCTTAGAACTATTTCATTTTCAAACTTTTTTTACTTTTTTTCATAAAATAAAAAATCTAATAAAATCATGCCCTATATAAAGCATATTTTTGATATTCAAGGATCCATATTGTTCAAACCTGGTGCCTGCTTTGTCTAAATTTGGTTTATATATGTGAAAATACCACCATAGCCATGAAATAAATAAAGAAAACCCAAATTACCATTTTTGTTTTGTTTTGAAATAGATTTTACTGAAGCTTGTACTCTGAATGTTTAAAATTTGAAAAAAAATTCCAAATTTGACATACCTTTTTCAAATCGCTGTAGCTCAAAAACAAGGACATCATCATATATATATTTTTTCATTTTTTCATTCATCATAAATAGCTCTTCCAAAAAAACAATGATAGAAAAAAAGTTTAATACTTTGAAAAAATCGCTTATGGGTTTGATACACCCTTAAACCATTGTTTTCGGAGTTTGAACAGGCTCTAAACTGTTGACATACATGTATTCCGGAGTGCTCTAGCAAAGGCGGATCAGGGATTTACCCTTTCACTGCCAAATTTTTACACATTCACCGTTTTATTGTTGTTTGCTTCAAATTTGCTGTTTGCAAGATCGTTTCAAAGTAAGATTCAATGTAGTATGACTAAAACATATCGATACGAGTGTCAAACAGTTCGGATCCTGATCAGATGCAGCGTGACGCAGCGTCTGATCAGAATCCAAACTGTTTGCAACACGCTTTTAAGCGTCATTGAGAGTGAAAGGGTTAAGACCAATATTTAGATGGTCCAACAATTATATGTTAACCATTGGGAAAATTATAATAACTGCCAATAAGGAGGGTTTGTCCTAAACACGAGTGGTGTTTTACAGATCCATAAGCAATGTCTTGATCCAGATTTAAGAAAAGTCATTAAGCTATTCTCGTGTTTCTGGACAGTGGGTGTGTTAACCCTTTACCCTTTTCCCCATTGAAGCGCCTTTTAGCGCATTTAATTTATTCCTACACTGAAGAAAATAGTTCTAATTTATATTTCTATTTTCCGTGTACATTAAGAAATATGTTCAAGAGCATAGTAGATGGTAGATTAAAAGCAGGCTAAAACTATCGACGTTTCTTCCGTCAAAAGTACATAAATTATAATTTGAGAAACAATAGCAGACAACACTTTTTGAGTTGCTAATATGCTGACGGTAAGAGCTTTAACCCATTCATGCTAAGTGGATTCTTACATGCTTCTATATTGGATGAATGCATTTTTCATTTAAGGGGTGTATGATCGAAGTTTTCATTTTCATTTTTATTCGATAGAAATTTGTTTAGAAAACAGTGCATAATCAGATCAGACGCCGCATTATGCGGCGTCTGATTTGAGTGTGCACTGTTTGTTTATGTCCTATTTATGGGAGGCTAGGCACAAATAGGTTAAGATGATTCTTGGGGCAATGTAAATGTGACACCATTCGCACGCTGCCAGCGAACATGAGGTAACAGTTTCAAATACATGTAGTTCGAATCCAAAGTATTTCGGCGTCTCATTTGGATCCAAACTATTTGACTATCTAGTGTATATTTTCCTTAAAAAATGCAGACACCTTAACTCTGAGAATTCTTGCAGCCAACATGCAATTACATAGCAATTTAAATGTTGTATCTCGTACATGTATATCGATTAATAGACACGGTTTAATAACAATTAAGAACGATAACGGTAATAAATCCCGCGGTAAATATTTGGAAATATATTTTGAACAAAACATTTGAACATATTTCCGTTTGCTAATGTTACTGTAATGACGCCGTCTGCTTCTTTTCGTCATTTATATTTCGGCGTAGAAATGAACCCTTTGGACCCTAGTCACACAGATTACTGTCATCAGACGACAACATAGCCTCCAAACGATTTGCCACCATTTCGGAAGAGGATATTTGCCAACTAGACAATGAAAAAGGCGCTGTGCCTTCAAACTACTTGTCATAACGTTCTTTTCTTTTATTGTTATGATATATAAAAACAATGTGACGTCGTAGACGTCGACGTCGTTTCCCGCTTTACTTGCACGGCGGCGCTAAATTGGTATATCTTGAATAAACATTTGAACTTATTTCCGTTTGCAAATGTTACTGTAATGACGCCGTCTGCTTCTTTTCTTCATTTATATTTCGGCATAGAAATGAATCAGAATCAGAATCAGAATACATTTTATTTCGGATTTAAACATACAGTCTATCATCCCTATACATTGTACAAAATCAAGATACATGTATAATCAAAGTCAAGCAAACCACTTGAGTACATAACAAATCAGAAAGAACATATGTCATACGACATATGACATATTTCATTACGCGGAAGGTAAATTTCGATTATTTACTAAATACTTTAAGCAGACAGAAGGTTGCTGCGTATTTTAAGTGCGCATGTAACGTACGTTACTAGCTTTGAAATTACAACTTCATTGTTGGAACTTAAAAGCTGAGTCAGTTTTAACATATTTGGTCTGGTTCGAAAATAATTCGAAATACCAGGTATATCTTTGTCCAATAACTTTGTACTTCTCACATATCAATATAAAGTGAAACTCGTCTTCAATGTCTCTACTGTCACATATATCACAATATCTTAGATGCCTTTCTATACGATGTCTACCATAACGACCAGTTTCAATTTTCAATGTATGGCAAGAAGTACGTAGCTGTGTCACACATTTAAGTTTACTGTATAGTATATTCATATTTAGATAGTTTTCATACCCAAACGAAGTTTTCAAATGTTTGTATATGATAAGACTATTATTGTTTTGCAATGAATTGTCCCATTCCTGTTGGAAGCAATCAACTATTCTTTGTTCAAATACACATATAAATAGATTTGGAATAACAGAACGTGGGTCTTCCCATACATGTCCAAAACCATACCTAAATAGCAGTTCTTTGATACCTGATGCCCAGTTAGTATGGTTATTCCTTGCATCAGTCAATACGCATGCATATGATTTGTTAGAAAATACCCTTTAACTTGACTATTGCAGGGCCTCTCTAGACAGAGTGAGATGGCGTGGCCGACGTGTCTCATGCTTTTACAGTTACTTCCACGCATATTGAGAACAATGTGGGGAGTCATACAAAGGACCGAGAGTAGTGTCATTATTCCGTGTCTATACTAACAACGATTCAAATATATCAAATGAACCTTATAGTTGTCAAATCAATCAATAAACTTAACAAAAAAATCTATATTCTTATACATGTACATTTGTTCATATGTCTAATACTAAAACAAAACAATGCTAAAATACTGAAACGAGTTATATATTGACCCCTGGCCTCGGGTGCCTGTTTTGATACATGCTAAACGTGTACACACTTTCACCCAGATTCAGAAACAATAAATACTTCTAATACAATGGTAGTTAATTGATATCTCGTAGCAGACCTTTTTATTCGCCATTGGTGTAAGACCCTCTTGTAAATATAATTGTCATATTTACGTACCGCTGGATAATCGGATTTCGAATCTAAACTAAAACTACACACGCATGCGAAAAAAGCGACATGTATGTTAACCGGTTGTAAAAGGGAAATATTCATCAATACTAGGATTCGAACCCGGGATCCTTAGCTTCAGCGAGAGCGCTCTACCGACTGCGCCACGGGGTCTCTCACCTGTATGAGATATAAATATACCACTGCATCTACTTGAGTTGAAATCAAATGTACAGATTTTTTGTATGCGAAAATATATTATGAATTATGTTTCACTTGTTTTGCAAGTTCAAAGTTCGACAGTTCAATATATTCTTAAATACGCCAGATTTCATTTCAAAACTCTTATTTGTAAAGAATTGGAAGTGTCAATAAACGGTTGTCGATTTAATTTTGTTCACAGCTTACGCCATGTAGAAATTATTTGCATTCATGACAACCTAAAAAGATTTTCGCCTTCTCGGAGTGTTTCGAGAAAGAGACAGCAGACCATTCAGCAATATTACTTGTTTCAAAGTACCAATGTTTGCAAAGTCTGACGACTTTGCCAATGAGGCTACTAGAATCAAATAAAGCGTGTTATGCAAAAACAAGAGCGAGTTGTCGAATTTAGTTTTGAGCACAAACTTCGTTTTAAGTTAAGTAACATCGGGTCCTAGAGCCAAACCGTTTGTAAAAGTCATTGAACTGGCCAATGATAGTGAAGAATAAATAATTTTATTATTTATGAGTATCAGTGTTGTGAGTCGATATTCTTGATCCGCACGTTTGCATTACATTGAGATAGTATAGCTTGGGGAATTAAAATCTTATTAGTTTTTTGTCATAAATGATAGTTTTTACCTGTCACAACCATTGATTTAATTGTGAACGTGAAATATCGCTTCTACAAGCACAGAAAAGACGAACATTGTCCATGTTTCAAGCAGGTAGCTGTTTGGACTTAAACACCAACAAGCAGAAACATTCAGTTTTTCACTGTATTTAACCCACGATCTCATATATGGGACACAGGAAAACTGTGTAGACTAATATAGAGTTTACCCTAATTGTTGATAGGACTTTAAATCAGCCGGACGCCCCATAGATAAAAAATTGACTAATCCAAAATATAAGCCTTGTATAATTTATTGGGCGCAAATGGATTAATTTTTTGTTGTCAATAATCTCAATACATTGAACGGAATATTTTAACCACCAAGACACATATATATCAGCACAGGTAAGTACTATATTTTACGAAGACTCGACCAAAAACAAAATTGTATTTGCAATATAGACAAATCCGCACTTAATGCAATTGATACGCTATTTTACATCTTTAATTTATACATCCACTGAAGAAAATAATTCAACGTTATACATTTGCATCATTCTCGGAACATTGGTATATGCCAATGAAGCTTCCCAAAAAAGTGTATGTTGGGAAGTAACTTAATATATAGCACAACAAACATCTGTTGATGTGAGCTGAAGATTTGCATCGACAGGGCTTGTTGTTGCTAGGTCACTCGGTTTGCACTTAACACAATGGTGGCAGCGTTGGGATAAAGACTACTGCCGGACCAGAGGTTGCCTTACCCACGGTTCTCCCAGGGACAAGGTCTCGGGACGAGACTTCTTGGAGGGGAGGGTTATGTACCGTTCCTGGAACGTTCGAATGTGTAAATGAGGATCTCAATCATTGTATGTTGGGAAGTGAGTTAATATATATTATAGCGCAACAAACGCATCTTGGCGTGAGCTTAAGCTTTGCATCGACAGGGTTTGTTGTTGATAGGTCACTCGGTATACACGTTACATATTTATGAATATGCACCATTAAACATATAAAACCTATATCGTAACAGATGGTTACCTGCTTTTAAAACTGTATAACGGGATAAAGGGTAAAATGATGAAAGTAATCAGAAATATCATACAGGTATCAGGGACAAGGTTGCAATCTGTAAACGGTTGAAAGGGGATTTCTGTTTTTATATATATCGTATATATGTTTTATAAGTAAAAGTTTATAGTTTATTTATTTTACACCGATTATTGAAAAAAGTTTTAATAACTTACGCAAATCATTTGCAGTACTGCGGATTTGATCATTTCAGTGGGAGGAAACAGGAGTACGGACAGGCGACCAATGTATTCTCTCACATACTGCCCCGACCCGAGACCGAATTTGGGAAGCATTTGTGAAAAGCGGGTGTGCTTTTCGAACTCCCATAGGTAGCATAAAAGTAATGGACAAAATAGAAGAAATGTGCGCTTTCTACATAAACATTGTAAACTAAATTTACTGTATAACTGAAAATGACGGTTATACAGTTCTTGGTCCAAGGTTATAAAGCTTTTCAGTTGAGTCTAAAGTCGTTCTCAAGCATTTGATTGGTCAGATTTGAGCCTAGGCTCAAATATGACCAATCAAATGCTTGTAAACACACTCAGACTCAGCTCAAACGATTTATAACCTCGGACCCTGTACAAACAGTGTACATGTTAAGAATACAGTATAGACTATGGTGTCTTTCCAATTAAATGTGTTTGTGTAAAAACAAATATTTCCTTTGCAAACTGTTTGACGCCAAATAGATCAGACACCGGTGTTACGTGAAATATTTAATCTGGGGGCAAATTGTTAACGACCCGGTGTCAATGTTTCTCATGGTTGAAAAAAAGACCCGGATCGAAGTGTGAAAACCCCTCCTGACATTCGCTAACCCTTTTAGTGAATTGATAGAACTAGGAGACAAGAACTGTGTAAGGCGTACTTTATGTTTCAAAGTTTAAAATGGTGAAGACCCGATTCAGTTCTGACTCAAACGCAATATAATAATATAGGAAACGACAATGAGTGGCGAATACTTTGAAGCAATGACAGACTTATGTACAGCAGAAAGAAACAAAGAATATTTGGCAATACAATAAAAACGGACACTTGATATTGTGCTATAATGCTAATAAAAGGAAAAACAATTTTGTGGTCGTATTAGAGAAGTTTTAAAGTATACACAGTTTCTTTTAAAAAATCCATGTTGGATTGTATAAGGTGTGATTTGTTACATCTTAATGATCGAATAATCAAACAACAAATGTAAATAAATAATAATAAACGTTCAGATGACTCTGTCGTGAATCATGTAGAGTTTGCAGTTGTACAAACCAGTGGAAGATCTCCATGGTACCGTGTCATTCACTCTAGGGCGTTGAACTGACAACAGTAACTAGCTACACTGGATTTATCCCGCATCTTGTATAATCTGTGATAAACTCCACATGTGGTTCTAGTCAAATAACACTGGCACAATTGTTTTTCACAGGAAATTATTGATAACGGCTTCGACCTGATCAGACTGACGCCGAGTTACTCTGAATCTTGTCTGTTGCAAAACTGTGACACTGTTATCGGGTTTTCTTCCGTCAAAATGCATCAATCTTAAATTTAGAAATAATAGTAGACATCATTTTAAGCAAACGCTATGCTGGCAGCGAATGTGTTATGGTGGTCCATGGGGGCAATGTTAATATTCCACCATCCTGCGAACGTGTGGTAACTGTTCAAAACAGTTTGGGTCCAAACTTTGTTTTTTATGGTGTCTTGTTTCAAAACGAAAGACAGTTAAAAGAACTTTGAGAAGTGTTGCAAACAATATGTCTTGAAGACGTCAAATGAAATAGAAAATTAAATGTTTATTCCATTTGTGCCTTGTTTCCTATAAAAGGGACATAGGCAAATAGTGTAGATTCTGATCAGACGCCGCATAATGCGGCGTCTGATCAGAGTATACACTGTTTGCTTATAAGAACTTCAATATAAAACAAAACGAAAAAGGAAATTTAGACAAAGCACCACTTATATAAAGAATGGAATAATCTAATATATAAGCATGGAAGAATCCACTGGGCGCAAAAGGGTTAAACACATGAACTGGTCAGCAGACACACTAAAGACATGTTACCAGGGATTATAAACGATAATAGATACGTTCTGCTGGTTCAATGAATTTATAATTCTATCCAAAACAGCCTGAAACAATAGGAATAATATAAGTATCACAGACTAAAGGTTACAATGAATATTTGTGTCAATACAATAATTCCACGATTTCCGTCGCTCGTTAAACAAGCTAAATAGTAACAGCCGTAATAAACAGTTGTCTAAATATAAATAGTTACTTACCAGGCTATGGCACATTAAATGAATTTAACAATAAATAGTTGCTGTGAGCAGCAAAGCTAATAATATGACTCTATAAGACTATAATGTAGGTGTTGACACCATGACATCTAAAATACGAGTGCCGGGTTAGCGCGGTAAATTTATTACGTGGCTGTTAAAGCGGGAAGATGGGATGATGGGAATTAAGTTAAGTGCACGTGCAAAGTGACAACACCCTCTCTCAGAACCTGTCTTACAACTCACTCTCACGCAAACATACGACAAGTTGCACGGTAGATCTACATGAACAAATGACGTAGTACACTACAAGGAAACCTGGTCAACATACTCCCCCTCTTGGAGAAAATGCCTCCTGGCATTCTGCAAATACATATTTAATATAAAATACCAGACTACATGATGGTACTACATACTACCTAAAACAATGAAATGATATGTAGATCTAAACACACTTTCCCAAAGTTAGATATAAAGGTTGAACATTGAAACCAGCTTAAATAATTAAGACATTATAAGTACATAGTAATGATTTAAAATTGGAGTGTTGGCTAGGAAGACCTATCTATGGAACTCTGACAACTTAAATGCCAAATGCACTCAAGTATAACCATAACTGGTATGAAATGAAATAAATCTGATATCTTTAGATATCAAATAGATATCAACCTCAGATATCAATATCAATACCGAGGATAAATATCAATTCTGGCTTCAGTATGCATAACACTTACATACTGATATAAAAGCCAATTAATGTATCCTGTTAACAGGATTAAACTGAATTGCAACTAAATTTATATATACAATGTAGTTACAAAATAAGGGTAACAGTAACTGAGCTGCAGTTACACAAAATATTCTATTCTATTCACTTGAATAGGTGAAACCCACTGACCATAGCGCTCGGGTGGTTTCCTGGCCCGAGAAGGATGAGAAGGAAGAGGAGTACCTGCTGAAGCAGCAGAAGCAGAAGCAGAAGGAAGAGAATCTGTTAGAACAACAGAATGCGAGTCTTGTGGTGTGGGGCCGCCCACCACTGGACTCCCAGGACCGGTTTGATCTCTACTATAGAGTATAGTAGATTCTGTCCGACTGGGACGACTCGAGCGACGAACCTGATCAGAAGAAGGAGTAGAAAGGACAGAAAAAGATGGAACGGACTGGGTAGCAACATGGTCAGTGGTGCTAGAGGGCAAGGAAACAGAACTCCCGACATTGGATTGGATCCTCTTCTGCGGGATGATATACCGGGGTATAGATTCATCCGAAGAGGAAGAGGTATCCGATCCGCTGTCGGAGCCGAGTCTGTCCCTTGGTCTGGTTGGGGGACGCTTATGTTTAGAGGCCTTCGGTTGGGTCAGAGGTTCAAACGGGTCAGGAGCAGGAGGCAGTACACCAAATTGTAATAGCATGTTCCTATGTAGCTTCCTGATTGGGCCTTGGCCATCTTCCCGCTGAACCTCAAAGACGGGCAAATCTGGGTTAGGGATGCGCAAGACCCGGTAGGGAGTTTGCTCCCACCGGTCCGCTAACTTATGTTTACCCTGAAACCCAACCGATCGGACAAGAACTCTGTCCCCTATCTCAAGCTTGGCTGCAGTGACCTTGCGGTCATAAAGGGATTTCCCCTTTTCTGCCGCTCTAGCAGCTTCTTGGCCAGCCGTGTAATAGGCGTAGCTCAAGCGCTGACGAAGCTTGCTTACATAGGTGGGCTTGTCCGGGCTGCCATCCTTGGGACCTGTGCCCATAAGGATGTCCACAGCCAACTTGGGATGCCATCCAAACATAAGGAAATGAGGAGAGAAACCAGTGGAGTCACTCCTAGTGGCGTTGTAGGCCTGAACCAGGTCCTACAAAAGAGCTCCAGTTAGCCTTCTGGTCCGCCTCGAGCGTCCCCAGCATCTTGAGAAGAGACTGGTTGAAACGCTCGCAAGATCCATTATCCATGGGGTGATAAGGAGTGGTACGAGACTTTGTAGTACCGGCAATCTTACAAAGCTCCTTAATCACCTTGCTCTCAAAGTTTCTCCCCTGATCACTATGTAAGCGATCAGGAAAAGAATAGAACTTTATAAAGTTCTCATAGAGAGCTTTAGCTGTAGTCTGCGCAGTTTGATTCCTGCATGGAATGGCCTGAGCATACCTGGTAAAGTGGTCAGTTATGACCAAAATATGCTTATAGCCACCCCTGGACTTCTCTAAGGAGAGAAAGTCCATACAGACCAGCTCCATGGGTCTGGATGTAGGGATGGGGACCATCTCAGCTAACTGAAAGGGTTTCTTCCTGCGAATGCAGCGCCCACAGTGTTCTACCCTGGCATTGACATCCTTTTCAAGGCCAGGCCAGTAGAACCTTTGCCTAGCAAGCCAAAGGGTCTTTTCTTTACCGGGGTGCCCAATATCGTCATGGATACCCTTCAAGGCTGTACCCCGGAAAGATTCAGGGAGGACTAACTGTTTGACAGTTTCCCCATTCAGCGACGTGGTTCTATAGAGAATGTCATCGTCTAGAGAAAGACGATTCCATTCTCTAAGGAGTTCCTGAACTTCAGGTAACTCCTTCCCCAGATTTCTCCCTCTGGGGCGAGAACCACGTTGCAAATGGGAAATAACCCTAGCAATAGCTCTGTCCTGACTAGTGCTGACCCAAACCCTCCCCGGCCGAAGGAGGAGAATGAGTAGTGGCAACAGTGTCTGCCAAGGGAATGTCAGCAGTGACAGCATGGCAGATAGCCTCAATGGCGTCTGGAAAGACCTGTCTAGATAGGCCATCAGCATCAGCATTAAGCTTGCCTGGTCGGTAAGAAATAGTAAAATGGTAGTTAGCCAAAGCAGCTACCCACCGATGACCAGTAGCATCAAGCTTAGCTGATGTGAGAACATATGTAAGTGGATTGTTGTCCGTAACAACACTGAAAGTATTACCACAAAGGTAATCATGAAATTTTTCAGTGACGGCCCACTTCAGAGCTAGAAATTCCAGTTTATGGGCTGGATATTTCTTTTCACTAGGTCTAAGTCCTCGGCTTGCGTAAGCAACTACCCGCTCTGCGCCGTCCTGGACCTGATAAAGGACTGCACCTAAACCGGTGCCACTACTATCAGTATGCAGAATAAAAGGCTACAATGAATATTTGTGTCAATACAATAATTCCACGATTTCCGTCGCTCGTTAAACAAGCTAAATAGTAACAGCCGTAATAAACAGTTGTCTAAATATAAATAGTAACTTACCAGGCTATGGCACATTAAATGAATTTAACAATAAATAGTTGCTGTGAGCAGCAAAGCTAATAATATGACTCTATAAGACTATAATGTAGGTGTTGACACCATGACATCTAAAATACGAGTGCCGGGTTAGCGCGGTAAATTTATTACGTGGCTGTTAAAGCGGGAAGATGGGATGATGGGAATTAAGTTAAGTGCACGTGCAAAGTGACAACACCCTCTCTCAGAACCTGTCTTACAACTCACTCTCACGCAAACATACGACAAGTTGCACGGTAGATCTACATGGACAAATGACGTAGTACACTACAAGGAAACCTGGTCAACAGACACTTAGGAATGATGACGAATTTAAATCCACCGGAAAGTATCCTAGTGTTGAATAAATATTTGAAAATGATATTTCCGTTAGAACCCCTTACTACGATGGTGTCGTCTGCTTCTTCTCTTCATCTTTATACGAGAGGTGATTCACAAGTTTTGAAACACTTTTGGAAAGTCTATTGTAATGATTCGGAGCGTTACTTCTGCACGAAAACCCAGTTATGTATTACACATACATGACAGTGTTAATGTGGATTATAACATGGGTAGGCCTAAAATTGACAGTGTAATAGAAGATATCGTTATATACCCTTTGAAAAAGAAAATGTCGTACAGGAATATACAACGAGAGTTGAAAGGTCATGTACACGAAGTTTCTTTATCTACTATATGTATCCATCGTGTAAAGCATTCAAAAGGTAAAACGCGTGTTGCTGGTGGCGAACCGCCAATATCAGAACCATACAGTGATTAGTTCAGTAAAGAAATCGATGGCCGTCGATGGCCATCGATTGCGAGTTGGCTACCGGTCTGAAATACAGTGGTAGAAAACGTAATGCTTTCGTTCAAACGCAAACGCATTGCAATGAAATATAGAAAATGACAACATTTTGACAATTCAGACTACCGGTTTTAATCTGAGTGGCAAACAGTTTGGAGCCTGATCAGACGCCGGGTTATCCGGCGTCTAATCTGACTTTAAACTGTTTGCAATGAAAATAAAACCGTTTAAGCGTAACCGGGGTTATTTGGAAATAATACGTTTTTTCTACTGTACTCTGCACGCTGCACACTGGGCACAAACGGCTGACCTAAACAGCAAACAATGGTAATTGAACACGCTACACGAGGACATCCAAAAATTCAACTCCAGGGGTTATTCGTAAAGTCGCCATGATGATAAAAATGGTTAACCCGCCGACACAACGTAAAATGGCACCTCAACTAGTCAACAATTCACAGGATCATTAAACATGCACTGCAAGTAAAACTTCGGGAAAAAGTGCGAAGTACATAAGCTAAATGCAGCTCAAATTGAAAAACGACGTCAACGTTCATGGCAGCTTTACAAACGTTTAAACTGCGGTAAATGGAAAAAACTTTGTGACAACAGATGAGGCAATGTTTAACTTGGGCGGAAGATATGGTCGCCGCCGATTTTGCTACATCCGCAAAGGACATGACGATCTTTCAAAACTCAAGTTCGTTAAAAGAGATTCGTTTGCACCAGGGTTCATGGTCTGGACTGGAGTTAGTTACCATGGGAAAACCGAGATTAGGATCATTCCGAAAGGTGTCAAGGTTAACTCCAAGTTCTATATTGACAAAGTTTTGAAGCCATTCATCAAAAGAGATGCACCGAGAATGATTCTTGGTAACCAAATTAAGGACATGATGTTTCACCAGGATAGTGCTTCAAGTCATACGTCAAAGCAGACACATGCGTACATGCAACAGCAAAATATGAACTTATTATGAATATTACCCCTGAAGAGTGGATGCCTAAAAGTCCGGATGTGGCACCGATGGAGTTTGCTATTTGGGGAATCCTTAAAAGACGCACACAAAAGCGAAAACCTTACACTTTAGCAGGCCTTAAACGAGCAGTGCAGGACGAATGGAGAAAACTTGAGCAGTCTGTAATCAATAAGACACTGGAGTCATGACCTAATCGATGTTGACTGATCTGTAACCTCCATGGATTCCAGCTGGAACATCTTTTACGATGAAATACTTTATTTGTGATTATTATAGATGGAATTAAAGTGTTTCAAAATTGGTGAATAACCCCTTGTATTTTGGCTTATTATCTCTTTGAACCCTAGCCACGCTCATACGCATCCTTTGCAAACAATGTACAGTGGAGTTGTTCTTTCCCAATAATCGCGTTTACGCTAAATCTATTATTTCCCTTGTAAACAGCTTGGATCCAGATCAGACACCGGGTAACCTGACGTCTGATCAGGCTCCAAACTATTAACCATCCAGTTGTAAATCAATATTCAGAATTGTCAAAAAGGGGTCATTTTCTACATTTAATTGCAATGCGTTTGCGTTTTGGTTGAATTTAAACGGGAAAGAATAACATTTTCTCCACTGTACAGCAATTATCCGAAATAGTCAAAGTTCACTAGACATAATGAAAGAAAAAACTCGTTCAGTTACTTAAGCATCAATGGCGTTGGTCGATACTATTTAACTAAACCTTTGCATTATATTGAGAGAGCCTAGCTTTGGGAATTAATATCTAGTTTATATGCCATTAAATAGTTGCTGTCTCCTGCCATAACCATGGATATAATTTAAGTGAAATACCGCTGATAAGAACGTAGAAAAATGAATTGTATTGGTGTTTAACGCAGGAAGCTGTTTGGACTAAAATCACCATGAAACAAAAACATCAAGTATGTGACTGTATTTTACCCGTTCACTGCCTTACATCGAGTACAACGGTTACTTGAAAATAGTTTGGATCATGATCAGACGCCGCATAACGCGGCGTCTGATCAGGATCCAAACTATTTGACACTGATTACAATATTTTCAAGTCAAAATAACTGAAATTTTAGATTTGAGAATAGACATAGACAAATTTTATTTTACGTCGGTTATTTGTAACAGTATAACATAAGCCCAGAAGGGCTTTTATTCCGACAAACATAATATTATCGAAAATCAACAGTAATTAACATTTGTATAAATGTGAGAAAAGTGAGAAATACAAGCAGACGACAATTGTTTAAATTGATGACGTCATGACCTTAAATTTGTTAAATACGTGTCACTAATTTGGTTAATGACTAAGGCAATTAAAATGTCTCTATTGTTTTTCTTATTAAAACACACATGGTCGTGAGTACAGGTAAGTCAAATATTTACGAATGCTCGAGAAAAAACAAAATATTATGAAAGACAAATTTACGTTGAACCCATTGCCTCATATATATCTTATTTAACGCCTCTATGAAGAAGAAAGTTCCACTTTATACATTTATGTTTATCTAAAAAAATATTTCAAAACATATTTTTCAGCTTTTTCAAACGATTATCATTTGATTAGGATTTCAGAGATTACGTTTAAAATACTTAAATACAATACAGTTATATAAATCCATCACAGCTCAAACAGATTTCGAAAAGTTTATACTCCAACACAGCTGATAGCGAAACTTCTCCTTTAGTAGTCATGCACAATCCTATGCCACAGTAAATACAGAATCTAGGTCATCAACCCTATACAAGTCTCTGGCGGTTTCAACAACACTTTTGGCGCTCCGATTCACGGTGGAAATTTCTATATTCACATTAGCACAGATGAAGGACCGAATTTTCCAAAACGAAGACGGGTTTTTAAACCAAATCGACAGTGACAGTGATGACTAGACATACTGTGTTTTTGTCTTCTTTCAAATGTTTTAAAAACGACGGCGCGCACTTAACACAACCTCATGTGGATATTAGAGACGACTGTTTTTCCTTATATGGAAAACATTTGTGACGTTATGGTGTGACGTGTTTAACTGTAATTCAAAATGTATTTCGACGTGAATTTTAATCAACTTTCACAGTTTACTTAATTATCAGAAAAATTCTTAATCAAATCTAAATCGAGTAATGGTTTATATAGTGACAATAAGTCAATAAATTATTGAGACATTTGGAACTACTTTTTCCCAGTCACTTAGAAAACCTCATTACATCTTCCATTGATAGTTTCTATATAAGGAATACTTTACTACAACCTACGTTACTCCTGAGAAATTGGCTGTACATATGAGTGTGTGCTGGTTATGTTATAAATAGGATCTTACATTCGTGTTCATATTTATTTGATTTATTAAATTCGCCTTTTTGAAACGATAAAAAACTCGCTAAAGCTCGTTTTTTATCGTTTCAAAAAGACTCATTTAATAATCAAATAAATATGAACACTCATTTAAGATCCTCTATATGTCTAGTTTGTGAGACATTTCAAAACTTAAGCGACGAGAAAGCTCTTCATTTACAAGCACTGTGCCTGCGAAGAGTACACATGTTCTATGCAATGCAATACCAGATTTTATATTTCTTAAGTCAAAATGCCTCAAATTTAAAATTGAGAAACAAATGGAGACGACAATTTTTCAAAGCTGATGACGTCATGGCAGTGAAGGAGTTCATTGAAACGCTTTAGCTTTGGAAATTGATCACTACGAACTAAAACGTGGAAAGTAAACCCTGTGACCAAGGTTATAAAGCGTTTATGTTGAGTCTGAGATCATGCTCAAGTATTTATTTGGTCGGGCTTGAGCCTTTGCTTGAGGACGATATCAGACTTAACTCAAACGCTTTATAACGTTTGGGCTACATCATGAGTAGTTCTGTTATACTTTACAATTGAATAATAAAAACATCAAGCAGTCATGGACGTCACGTGTTAACATAGGGTTATGTAAATACATACTCGTATTTCAAAGTGTTTAACATAGCTAAGCCACGTTTTAACTTTGAAATATGGATAGGTTCGAACTAACGCGAGTTCGATTTATCGTGATTCGACTGTATATTCGTTTTAATAACCAAACGTAATATGGTCATTTCAACTGTACATTTTCCAAAACAAGACGTATATAAAAATATTAGAGGGTTTCTACATGAACTCTGTGACCTGGATCTGCACTTTTTGTCGTTTTGTAATAAATGATTAACCCTTTCACTATCAATGACGCCAAATGGCGTGTTTGCAAACAGTTTGGAACCTAATCAGACGCCCGCGTAACGGGGCGTCTGATCAGGATCAAATAGTTTGACACTCGTTTTGAAATTTCATCAGTCATATTGCCAAAAATGTAACTTTGAAACGATATTGCAAGCAACAATATTGAAATAGACGACAATATGGCGGTGAATGGGTAAAACTCTCACTATAAATTTGAACATGAAAGGATTAAAGCAACCCTAAATAGGATAACAGTACAGCGCTCCCTCTCTACAACGACACCCAATGGGCGACACAGATTGTGTGCGTTGTTCGGAGGGAGTCGTTATAGGGAGGGAACTTATTTTACATTTGCAAACAGCTTCAATCCAGTTCAGACGCCGCGTAACGCGTCGTCTGATCTGAATTCAAGCTGTTTGTCATTTGTCAGTATGTATTTTTCTGACAAAATGTCATTTATGTAAGAAAAATAGCAGACAACAATTTTAAGTAGATGATGATGCATCAGTGCAAGCATAAAACATAATTTTCTTTGGAACAGCGACGAATGTCGTTGTAAGGAGGGAGTCGTTGTTCGGAGGGCCGTTGTAGAGAGGGCGCGCTGCACTACTAGTGTTTGGAAACTTAAATTTTCCATTTGAAAAATTTCAGGTGTGAATGAGATATTTCTCACATAACTACCCCTGTTTTCTATAGCGAACAACGATGACGAATATCCTTATAACCAACATGTATGATATCACTTTGATGACGTCACTATAACGTTACTATTTATAACGGCGTTTTGACGTTACAGGGGTTAAAAAAATGCATATTGCTTTAAAAATAGCTTTAATCGTTGGTAATGTGAGAAAAAGAATGTGTCACTCGTCGATGTTTAAGACAAGTTGATCTTAAACTCGTCTAGAATAGAAAAGTTATTAAGCTCGCCAAGGCTCGCTTAATAACATTTCAATTCTAGACGAGTTTGAGATCAGCTTGTCTTAAACATCGACTCATGACAGATCCTACAGTGGAGAATCTGTTATTCTTTCCCGTTTAAACGCAAACGTACGCAAACGCAAAGCGCTAAAACGTAGAAAAGAACAACTGTTGGTCAATTCTGATATTTCATGTTTATCTTGGTGGCAAACAGTTTGGAGCCTGATTAGACGCCGGGTTACCCGGCGTCTGATCTGGCTCCAAACTGTTTGCACTGCAAATAATAGTTTTAGCGTAAGCGCGTTTATTGGGAAAGAATAACAGATTCTCCACTGTATATGTCCATTTGAAATTTCAGGTGTGAATGAGATATATCCGCTGGTGACTAAAAGAAAATAAATATGGATATTTGGATGGTGATACTGTTTGTGGCGTGGCTTGGTTCCTGTAATGGACAAACCATTGCGCAAGTTAACAATTTGTCGACGACATTACTGACTGGCTATAACAAACATACTCGACCAATCAAAGATCAGACACAGGCCGTCAATGTGTCCATCAGTTTGTCGTTGTTCGCACTGAGAGACTTCGATGAAGTTCTTGGGAAACTGTCTACCTCGATATTGTTCAGGCTGGTGTGGATTGACGTCTCTATGGTATGGGACCCTCGTTTGTATGGCGGCAAAGATAGCATAAAGGTGTCACAGGATGATGTGTGGAAACCCCTTCTGACCCTCGCTAACCCTTTTGATGAAGTGAAAGAACTTGGGGACAAGAACTGGGTAAGGCGTACTAAATGTTCCCTCCAAATGATGACTTCGTTTGTAACAAACAAGTTCATATATTTTCCCGTTTATACAAAAAACATGCAAATACAGTGCAATAAAATGTTTGTTGCAAACAACTGGAATCCTGGGGCCCGTTTCATAAAGCTTCGTACAACAAATGTTGTCGTAAGTCAGATTATAAAAGTCTCTACTATTATATATTTCTCCATCTAATCCTGTCTTGTGACATCTCTTTGGAATCGTCTTTTCAAGACGATTCCAAAACGATGTCACAATACAGAATTAGATAGAGACATCAGAAAATAATTGTAAAGTTTTGACTTACGACCATTTTTGTCGTAAGATGCTTTATGAAACGGGCCCCAGGTAACAAACCGAGTTACTCTTCGCCTGATCTGGCTCCGAGGTTATAAAGCTTTTGAGTTGAGTCTGAGGACGTTCTCAAACATTTGATTGGTCAGATTTGAGCCTAGACTCAAATCTGACCAATCCAATGCTTGAGAACGATTACACACTCAACTCAGACGCTTTATAACCTCGGACCCTGGTTCCAAACTATTTGCACTGTCTAGAATCGTTTACCATACACATTTATTGGGAAAACGTATTTCTTAAATAGCCCGTCGCTAGAATTAAAATCATTTGTTCAGAAATCCTTTTCTGCAAATTTATCAAATCAATCATTTTGAAATAAAGAAAGTCAAAGGCGGAGTTTTAGACCGTTTGGATCCAGATATTATCCCGAGATATTCGAAATATGATCTAAACTGTTTCCAAAGATCAGTCAGCTCGCTATGGTCATTCAGTCTGATGTTATTGACCTGTCCGTAATGAATCGTCCGAAGGTCAAATCTTTGAAACCATCTATAGTTAGTATGTAGTTCAAAACTTTTACTCTTTACTCAGTCCTCATCCGCTCAGAGAAACAACACTTAATAATATCGTTGGATATGACCAGTTCCTTAAATATGTTTTCTGATCATGTGGCATGTACTGTGTGTTTCCGTGGGCTTGCGTCTTTAGTATTTATTCTATGAACAATGTCGTGTTTTGTTTCTGAATCCACTTCTAAAACCAACACATCTTGGTTATATGTCATAAGTGGAATACAGAAATGACCCTAACCTTTAGAACAGACAGTCATTAGCAAACAGTGTAGACCCTAACCAGACTGATCCCCTAAGAATATTAGGGTCTACACTGTTTTGCATTTAGTTTGCAACATTTTGAGAAATTACTTTGTAATTTGAGCAATTAGTTCAAAATCTAAAGAAATCTAAAGAAACTTACAACAGTGTCCCATTTTTTAGGATGTTACGGTTGCCCATTTGAAAAATGCAGCATAGAGTGGTTTGTATTACTTCCGTCTACTCTTCTAAACATGATATCACATAACGGCAGATTGTGGGTTGGTATCCAACGTGAGGAAAGATCGGGATGGAACCATATTTTAAGTGAAGGTTTAACGAAAATTAAACCTCACTTTTTACAAAGGCTTATATAAAGACGTTACAGGGAAAATGTAAATAATTATAATTAGCTTTGAAATAACAGGAAATTCCCCGTTTAGTGACACTCCAAATTATCATAATAAACCAGAAATCCCGTTTAAGTGCTTTTTGGATTACTTTCATCCTACATGAAGTAGTAATCTGACTTGCAACCCATTTATGCCTAGCGACCCCATAAATTGGAGATAGGTAAACGGTGCAGACTCAGATCAGACGCCGCACAATGCGGCGTCTGATCCAAGTCTACACTGTTTGCGAACATAAATTTCATTCACAAATAAAATGAAAGAAAAATCCAGATCAGACACCTCTTTAGATTGAATTGACTAATCCAATATATAAGCATTGAAGAAGGCGATAACCTATTACCCAATAGCTTGTTTCTAGTTTTGAGGATATTACCAATTAAAGCAGGTTGACAGTAAAGCAGAATGCGCCTTAATGCTTTACGTTCAGCCAGCTTTAAGTTACCATCTACTAGAATATAGAAAATTATTCTTAAGATAAATATTCATGACTATATAAATTTGAACCATTTTCCCTCCGTGAAGAATAAATTAGAGGCGTAAAAAGGCGTATTTATGGGGTAATGGGTTAATTGGTTAAAGTTTATTGTTCATCATTTAGGTGACGATTTCAGTCGACAGAAACGGCATCATGGTCTGGCAACCAATCAACGCCCTCGACACGACATGTAGTATAGACACAACCTACTATCCTTATGACAAACAGACTTGCAAAATTGAAATGTTCACATTTGGTTATGATGAGGACGAAGTACTTATGAACATCACAAGCAGCACTTTAGACCTTACATTCTATGAGGGTCATGCGACCTGGAACATTGTATCAGCAACTGTAACAAAGGGTACGAGAAATGGGGCAGTTACGCTACTTATTGGCACGATAACCCTAGAGCGCCAATCAACATTCATCGTTGTCAACTTCCTGTTACCAATCCTTGTACTGGCACTCCTAAATCCTCTCGTGTTTTTGCTGCCAACAGATTCCGGAGAGAGAGTTGGATACTCAATCACGATTCTACTTTCTATGTCAGTTTTCATGAGTATTCTTGCGGATTACATACCCCAAAATGCACAGCCAATGTCATTGGCCGCATACATGTTGATGGTGCTGTACATCAGCAGTGCAAGTATGGTGTTATGTGTTATAATAAGTATAAAGATTTATTTCATATCTGAAACGAGGCCGATCAATTCAACCGCACGTGCGTTTGTTCGTGTCTGTTCACTCAGGTGCTTACGGAAGGAAACATCACGTGTACACTCGGAACAGAGTGAAATAAATTCAAACGTCACTAAAGATAATAACACAAATGATACAAAAGGCGGGGAAAGGAACACAGTAACTGGAAACAATGACATGGGTTCCACCTCTGATGTTTCTGATATTACCTGGATGGATGTCAGCCATGCCTTTGACATTTGTTCTTTTACCTTTATGTACATGGCTATTGCTGTAGCGAGCATTGTGTTTCTTACTATTCTTCGAAATTGGGACTAACCCACTAACTCTCGTGTCGTGTCAACGTAACCTTACGTGAGCTTTGAACCAAATTGTTGTCTGCAATATTTGTCGTCTGCACACACTCTCGGCATCCCGTCTGGATCAAATATGCTCGCTTGTTGTGTGTCGTCTGATATATTTTCAAATTTATATGTTTAACATTTTGAAAGCCAAAATATTCACAACGCAAGATTACAATTGGAGGCCAAATCAATATCAAACGTTGACTTAGGTGGGTCCAAATCTGCTTGTAGTGGAACCGGCATTGTAGATTTAACCCATATCACAGCAAAATTTAGTTGCTTTCACTACCGAATTTAAGTCGTCTGTTTTAACCGTTTCACATTGTCTACTTTAATAATGCAGCCTGTACAATTGATTCAGTTATATTTATGTCAAAATGGCTGCAGAATTGTCTATAGTAATGTTAAACCGTTTGGATCCTGGTCAGTTGCCGTATTATATAGAATCTGATCTGGCTCTAAACTGTTTTCGATGTCTACATCAGTCGTGTCTGATCAGGATCTGAAATTTTTGACACTCATATCAATGTTTCCTAAGTACAATAAACGCATAAAATTCCAATTTAAAGGTCAAACCAGACGAACAATTTAAGCAGACGATTATATTATGGCGAAACATATAAGCAGACGATAATATTACAGCGACTGTGTTAGACAGGTGTTTCCGTCACAATGCACGATATCTGGTGGTGGTTGGTGACAGACGTGGTTTTGGGAGCGGAGAAGGACAGTTGAAAATCTTTAAAAAAAACTTTTACTTAATTTTACTAACATTCTTAGATAGCCAGTGGTGAAGTGGTGAAGGATTCATTCATTGGTGGCGTGCTGGGGGAAAGCAGATAAGTAGAAAACGAAGGACTTGTGAATTTGTAGCGTGGCGTGGCGCGAAAGCGTCCGCCATATTGAATTTCCTTGCAAAATTGAATTGCCTTCGTTTGAAACTTATTTAACTCTGGTGTGACGCAGCTCTATCATACGAAATAGTTTGTCACTCTTTAATCTCTTTGTTGGTTCCTTAAAAAAACAACAAAACTAGTTAGTAAAGCTTTTTGAAATAGTGCGGTAGCTCGTGGTAAAGCCACGTACCCCCTCCCCCTCTCCCTTTTCCCCTCCCCAATCCCTTTCCATGCTAGGGAGTAGTCTTCTTAGCTTGTAACTTTTAATTATAATTGTAACTCTTAATTAATCTTAATTTTAATCTTACCGGACTGCATAGAATTTTAGTCTCTATAGTAAAACTTAGTGCAACTCGTGGAATCTGGGTGGAATATTATCCGCACCATTCTAGCCGCGAGACGGTATAAGTGACAGTAAATCTATAGCTACAAGAACCCGTCTGTTATTATATCTTGTGTCACTTTAAATTAATAAGTGGTTGCAAATTGTGAAACTTTCTAACTGTGGATTGGATACGAGGTGTGCTCATCTCTCTATAAAGTTGACCAGTAGGCAGTCTCTTAGGAGGTTATCATCAAGTAATTTTAATTTAATTCAGTAATTCTTAAATTTGTGTTTTAAACAATATTTTTACGAATTTTGAGTCGAACACCCGAGCTAACAGTTGGAACGTTAGCCCGCACTGTATGTATGTATAAACCTAGACAGTTTCAGACACCGGACTAGCAGTTGTATAATTAAATTCCTTAAAATCAGGAAGGAATTGGTGCACAGAGCATTAAAGAGGTGCTGAACTTGAGTCGACACAATACCAGGCAGTTAGACTGCCACCTAGCAGTTAGTAAATCTATAGATAGAAACAAGAACCCGGTTGCTATTATATCTTGTCTTACATTAATATTAATATTTTGTTGCAATTTGTGAAACTTTCTAACTGTGGGTCGGATACGAGGTGTGCTCATCTCTATAAAGTTGACCAGTAGGCAGTCTCTTAGGGGACTGTCCTCAGGTAATTTTAACTTAATCTAGTAATTAAGCTTGTGTATCATATATTTTTACGAATCTTGAGTCGAACGCCTGAGCTAACAGTTGGAACGTTAACTCGCACTGTATGTAAGTATAAACCTAGACGGTTCCAGACGTCGGACTGTCATAGTACATAGCTACAAGACCTATATTCTATAAACCTAGCTAACAGCCTGAAGGATATCGGTAGCTGTTTAATTAAATTCAGTAAAATCGGGAAGGAATTGGTGCACAGAGCATTAAAGAGGTGCTGAACTTGAGTCAACACAATACTAGGCAGTTAGACTGCCACCTAGTAGTCAGTAAATCTATATATAGTAACAAGAACCCGGTTGCTATTATATCCTGTTTCACCTTAATTTGAATAGGTAGCTGCAATTTGTTATATCTTGTGTCACCTACAATTAATAATTGGTTGTAATTTGTGAAACTTTCTAACTGTGGGTTGGATACGAGGTGTGCTCATCTCTATAAAGTTGACCAGTAGGCAGTTTCTTAGGGGGCTGTCCTCAGGTAATTTTAATTTAATTCAGTAATTCTTAAGCTTGTGTATATAATTTTACGAATTCTGAGTTGAACACCCAAGCTTACAGTTGGAACGTTAACTAGCACTGTATAAGCATAAGTATAAACCTAGACAGTTACAGCCACCAGACTGGCATAGAGCATAGTGGCAAGGCAAAGTATAGAGTCTCAGTAGCATAATACGGTAATTTGTGTACCGTTCTGGCTAGAAGTTGGGTCTCAGGATTTAGAGCAATAGACTGTTGACACCTCCTTAGGTGACAATCTCCAAGGAATCTTTTAAACATACTGTCTTAAATATATTTATTTTACTTATATTTTATAAGGAACCTGTTGACACTCCCTCGGGGGAATTTCGTCAAGTAATTCTCTTTAAACCCATTGTCTTAAGTAATTTCTTTTACCAATATTACATAAAACTAGCTAGTAGTCTTAACGATATCTGCATTCGTGTAATCATAAGCCTTACAATCTGCGTGTGCCCTACATAGAAGTACACTTAATTAGTCAGGCGTCTGCATATGCATTTAGCTTGGACCTAAGCAGTCCTGGTAGCAATTATCTTTTAAACACTCTGTAACTCGTTAACTGGCGGTTGGAGCATTGGAGCGCATATTGTGTCGCTAGCCTACAGTCACTCTCTAAGGAGATTGTCTTCAGGTAACCACTCTTATCTTTTATAAATGCCTTATATCATCAAAATTCCTATTAAATGCTCTGACCAGTAGTTGAAAGAATCATCACTACCTGTGTAAGCTAGCTTATCGAGAAGATCCTGATATGCCATATATAGAAAATCACTATCGAAATAAGCAATGTAATAGAACTTGATGTAACTCTCCAGTTGACAGTTTGGATCCCAAGAGCGCTGAATATTGCGCAAGCTGTGGGCATCTCCTATAGAGGCTGCCTTAACCCTTTCCCCCATAGAAGCGACTTTTAGCGTATTTAATTTATTCATCCGCTGAAGAAAATAGTTCCAGTTTATACCCTCATGAACAATTATCATAACAAATATTTTATATAACCTAACAGATGGTAGTTTAAAGCAGGCTGAAAGTAAAGCAGAATGTGCCTTATGGCACATTCTGCTTTACTTTCAACCTGCTTTAAATGATCACCTGTCTTTAATATTATAAATAGGTTATTGGGTAAAGGGTTAAGGTAACTAACATCCCCCTTTATAGTAACAGAGACGTCTTCTAATATATATTCCTCCTGGCAGTTGGAGAGATATCCCTGCTTGTATAAGATTTAGTCTTAGCCGCCTTCTAGGCGCGCTCTAAGTAGCGTTCCAAGGGTAAATATAGTATAGAAATTTAAATAAGTACTTAGTCTTCGGCACAGTACTGGTGTATAGTAATATAACAAAAACAAAATAACAAACTTAGCCCGTCTTGTGCTACATTGAAGGTTTTCACCCCTACTTTTCACAGTATAGTTCACCCAGTACGGACCAGAAGTATTATGGACGTCATACGTATACCTTCTGTAGCAGTTAGTGAACGCTGTGTAAGTACAGCGTCGTCGGGACCCACTGATTGTCAAAGTACCAATAGCCCTGCGCCTAACACTGGTGGTGTCAGTAGGACCAAAAACTACGTCTTGAATATATGGAAAAGCCTTCAGAAGAAATTAGACGCCACAAGACGGCTGAAAAATATCGAGATAGCAGTAAAAGACGGGGGCATAACCGTAACGGCAGATGCTGCAACATTTCAGCTCTTAAAGCAAGCATGCCTAGTATACTTTAACTTAAAACCTGATGTAACTATTAAAGAAACAAGGGACAAATCGCAGAAGAATATTGTCGAAATCACCATATGGCTGCACCAAAAGTACACCATCAACATATTCAACACGACCTGCAAATTACTTGTAAATGGAAAACACTCCAATCTGGTTATTTACGAAGATCTTGTAGAGGTGCAGAGAATCATGTTCAGTGCCACAGCAGATGGTCAAAGAACTAACCTAAAGGAGATAAACCGCATGATGGGAGAAGCTCTGTCTAAGTGCATGCAACCCCAGAGTGGATGTCAGAAAGGGGAGAAACCTAAACTGCAGGATGAAACTGGACATAAACCAAATTCCTCAAGTGCAAAAGAAGATGTAGGACTAAAAGTATATTCTGTACGCGCTCATCGCATTGGATGCACTACACCTGCCTGAAATTATCTACGCATGAAATAAGGGAAGCCGAGCAAAACCCGGATAGACCATATACTTGCAAACCCTGCGACAAAAGTAGGGACAGATCCTTTATAGATAACAATAATATAGATGCTTTAGTACAACTTAGGCCCCACAGCAGTGGTCCAGACAGGCCAACTGTAGACGGTAATATCACTGCAGAGCAAACCAGCATTTCTACCAATGGAAGCCCTGTCAGTATGGAAACAGCCAACCGGCGACTGACTCCGCCCCCCCCCCCCCCCAATCCGGTCAGACCATCACTGGCTAGGATGATCCTCATGGAAGAAACGGAAGCCCCGGATGAAGCAGAGAGATGCTTTGTCTGTAGTGTCCATTTTACCAGACAAATAGCAACATGTGAGAGCTGCGAAGCCTTGTGCCACCCCATATGTGCCAGCTTTAGCCAGGATAGTGCCACATACACATGTCTGTCGTGCCTTGGGAACCGTGACCAACAAATTACAGAAAACCCCGTTGAACCAAAGAGCAACAGTAATTCCACACGTAGCGATCACCAAGCAACAGAACAAATCTCCATCTACACGAAATCTAGACCAGCTCAGACGAAACCGGCTACATTAACTGAAAATAAAACTAAGGACTCTAAAATAGAAAAAAAAAGCGCAAGCTGCGCAAATGGGAAAGTGATCTTAAAACTAAGGAAAAGGAACTAAATGATGACAAAAAGAAGAAAGTAAAACTAGAATCACAGGTGAAAAAGCTGGAAGTAGAAAATCTTGAACTCACCAGCACTATTGCGACTCTCAATAAGAGAATAGAGCAGCTGGAAACACTTCATGCAGGGAAAAAGAGCACCCCTCAGGAGCACAAGACGGACAACAGTTTAGGTAGCTTCTCATTACTAAACTCAATGCATGATAAGGTTAGCAACTTCCTGCTGCAACAGGTCGACCTGCAACTAGATAGAATGATAGGAAAATCTCATATTGACCCTCAAAAGGAAACAGGATTTATGAACCCGTTCCCACCTGAAACAAATGTAAATAACTGCTCTTCAGCTTATCGTAATGAAGTAAACGCGGCTCTTCTTGGAGCCCCGCTTAGGTATACAGGCGGCACACAGCAAACCCCTAATGGGCATCTAGGAAAACAATTTCCCAAGCAAAACATAAATGTATCCAGTGTCTTTCAATTAATATCTGAGCACATAGACTTGGGTTGTAACATAGGAAATATCAAATGCTGTGCATCCGCATGCGCCGATGACATCACCCTGAACTGCGCCAACGCCGCAGAAACCCAGACACTCATAAACATAGCAGAGCACTTCGCTAACCGAGAACGATATGTGCTACAACCCAAGAAGACTGTAGCTCTCAAAGTTCTCCCTTCAAAAAGAAGTAAAATCCCTCATGCAGAAAACTTCCATATATATGATAAAGATGTAACAAACTCGGAAGTCTCAACCCACCTAGGACTGAAGAGGGCAACAAACCTGGCAACAACCACGGAGGTGAATGTGGAACAGAATATCCAAAAAGCACGCAGGACTGTCTACAGTTTTATTTCTTCGGGGCTTCACGCCTCTGGTGGGATAGACATGGAGACAGCCCTGCACCTCTTCCGAACATATGTAACACCCATATTGTTATATGGCCTTGAAATCATCCTCCCACGCAAAGGGCAACTTGACAAGTTGGAACTATTCCAGAAAAGAATGTTAAAACAAATTTGCCAGCTACCTACAAACACATCTGATGCAGGACTTTACCTAGTTACAGGGTTCCTCCCAGTTGAGGCGCAAATACATAAGAAATCCCTCAACATGTTTAACCCTTTACCTTATAGAAGCGACTTTTAGCACATTCATTTTATTCATCCGCTGAAGAAAATAGTTCCAAATTATACCGTAATGAATATGTGTCAAATTTAATACTTTCCTTATTCTAGCAGCTAATAGCTTAAAGCAGGCTGAAAGTAAAGTAGAATGCGCCTTAGGGCGCATTCTGCTTTACTTTCAACCTGCTTTAAGTAGTCACATATCTTCAATACTAGAAACAATGCTATCAGGTAAAGGGTTAACAGCATCTGTAACATGGATAATAACTCTATAGAAAAACGTTTAGCATACAGGCAATTCTCAATGAAGTCATTAAATAGCTCCAGCTGGTTCTCAGAAATACGAAAAATGTTCTTGACATATGACCTTGGAGACCCAGAATTTCATTTAGGAAACCCAATGACACAATATAAGTGGAAGAGGTATATCAACGCCAAACTAAACTCAGATTGGGAGAGCAGACTAATAGTTCAGGCCAAGGAATCCTCTCGTTTGAGGAACCTAAACCTGAACGTTCTGAAAGCTGCACATCCGCACCCACTAGTGCAACTGCCAATAACTTCATCTTATGATGCAAACAGATTTCTACTCAAGCTGAACTTCATGGTGGGAGGCTATATCCTCCAATCAAATCGGGCCGCATTCAATCAAAATGAAATAGACGACACTTGCAGACTGTGTTTCGAGGGTGCCGAAACCCTGCTACACTTTGTGCTGGAATGTGATGTCTTATCCACTGTAAGAAAGCCCATACTCGGTGAAGTTCAGTTTGAGTATGAATCCTTAAGTAGAAAACCCTGGAACCTACTTAGTAGTATTGATAAGGTAGCAATCATTATAGACTGTACATACACCCTAGATGCCCCTACCCCTACTAAAACATCTCTCAAAACCTTAAAAGACCTTGAATTTCATTGTCGTAGGCCCCTGTTTAGTCTTCATACAGAAAGGTACAAGCATTTGCTAAAAATTGACAAAAAAGTTAGATATAGAGCTGCGTCCGGTCGGGTTGCTAACCCCTAAAGTACGAGAACACCGAGTTAATGGTGGATTGTGATTTACCAAAACAAGTGGTGAAAGTGAAACTCTTTGACGTGTGAAAAACACGGTTGGCCTATAAAGGCTGTGAAGACAAGGACAATACAATACAATACAATGGCAGTGTAAGGGTAAATTGACACAAGGTAAAGGATAGAGTTTGAACTCTGATCCACCATACACCGACATTGAATCAAACTTTGAATGAAACAAGCTTAACCCTTAGCCTGCCACTCACGGCTAAAGCTCCATATGCAAACAGCTTGGATCCGGATGAGACGCCGAGTAACTCGGCGTCTCATCCGGATCCAATCTGTTTGACACTCAGACAACATTTTCTGCAATTTTGAGCAACTTTGAAGCACTTTAAACTTGAAGCAGACGAGAAATATAGCAGACGACAATTTATTTGGCGGCTAAGGGTTAACGCTGAGTCAATGTCAAATTAAAGTCAACGTTTCCTTATTGGCACAGAAAACATAGCCCCTCGCCTCTACAATCAGGAGGTTACAACCAAGCTCGAGAAGAACATGACATAAACACATATATTTCATTCATGAGACACGTGTCATCAATAATAGTACTATTCAAGTATCAAATATGTAGTAAAGCATTTCAACCATGTTACACATTTTGGTCCCAAATTATACCCCGACTTGTCCAATAACTGATCTGGGGCCTGTTTTACTAAACAACTTACGCAAATTATTTGCGTGAGTCAAAATTTAAAATTTTAATTTATATTTTTTATTACCACTTGCTGCAAACAGCAAATAGCCAGATCAGAGGACGCGCTTTTAGCGCGTCCTCTGATTTGGCTATTTGCTGTTTGCAAACGTTTATGATCGAAAAATAAGAGTAAAACGATTTTGACTTACGCAAAAAATTTGCGTAAGTAGTTTAGTAAAACGGGCCCCTGGTTCATTCAATGTAAAAATGTTAGTAAAGCTGTTGTTTACAGAGGAATACGGTAGTTAATTGTTAAGGGTTTGACCACTTGGTGGGTGATATTTAGATTGTCTACAATACTGTCGTCAATGACGGGTTATCAAAGCACCTCTATATGAGTCATGAACACACATGAACAGTGTTCCTGAATAATTATATTCATTTGTCCGTTGCCAAGATTATAGATTCACATTAGAGGACTGCTGAAGGATCCACATAATTCGTAATCTTGCAATATATTGATCTGCATCTTGTCAGTAGCAAAACTGTTGGACACTCATATCGGCATTGTTTCCGTCAGAATTTATAAATCATAATTCTAACACACCTCGCCCACACCCCTATATAAGCGAAGAAGGACCGTCTCAGTGTACGAATTTTCAGTAGAACACTCACGCGCTAAACGTTCTAACGTGACGTCATTTGGCTTCAAAAGTGCGTACGCCAAGAAATGTAGCGCCGTTGCTTCGGTGCAAATTTCGGTTAAATTATGTGTTAGAATCGAAATAAAAAATTCATACCAGTGTTCTATCTATCAATCGAACACTGGTAGTCGTTGAGATGCTTGTAATTAAATCACTCGGCCTAAAGGCCTCGTGATTAAATTACTACGCATATCAACTCCTACCAGTGTTCGATTGCACGATAGAACACTGGTATGGATTTTTTATTTCTTAATTTGAGAAACAATAGCAGACGGCACAATTGAGCAGATACTATGCTGACAAGGAAGGCATCGAGATGACTTTCGGGACAACGTAAAAGCTTTATCCATTCACTGCCATGATGTCATCAATTTAAAACAATTGTCGTCTGCATTTATTTCTCAAAATATAAATTTGAGGTATTATGACTACTGATATATTGAATTGAGTGGCAAACAGTTTGGATCCTGATCAGACGTCGCTAAACTGTTTGCAAATAACCATTGTACTTCGGATGATGCCTTGAAGAGGGCCTGGGGCCCGTTTCATAAAACTTCGTACGACAAAAACGGTCGTAAGTCAAAACTTTAAAATACATTTAATTTCTGATTTCTCTATTTAATCCTGTCTTGTGACATCTCTTTGGATTAAATGGAGAAATAAAAAATAATTGAGACTTTTATAATCTGACTTACGACAACATTTGTTGTACGAAGTTTTATGAAACGGGCCCCTGATGGATCAATGTGACAGTGAAGGAGTTAAGCATCCACAAGCTGCCAGCGAACATGTGGTAATTGTTTCACACAGTTTGGATCCAGAGTAACTCAACGTCTGATCAGGATCAGGATCCAAACTGCGTTATTTTCCTAAACAAATGCAGATACCTTAGCTCTGAAAATTCTTGTAGATGACAATTACATAGCAACTTACATGTTTTAGCTCGTGTATCGATTGAAAGACACGGATCAATAACAATTAGGGGTGATGATGGGTATAGATCCATCGGACAATGATCTAAATTATAATCTATTTGAACATCTTAATTATAGTCAATTAGTTGATGATACAGTGTTCCCTCTCTACAACGGCCCTCCGAACAACGACTCCCTCCTAACAACGACCATTGCCGCTGTTCCCCAGTGTTCCCTCTCTACAACGGCCCTCCAAACAACGACTCCCTCCTAACAACGACCCTTGCCGCTGTTCCCCAGTGTTCCCCTCTCTACAACGGCCCTCCGAACAACGACTCCCTCCTAACAACGACCCTTGCCGCTGTTCCCCAGTGTTCCCTCTCTACAACGGTCCTCCGAACAACGACTCCCTCCTTACAACGACCTTTGCCGCTGTTCCCCAGTGTTCCCTCTCTACAACGGCCCTCCGAACAACGACTCCCTCCTAACAACGACCATTATATTTCACTTCCGCAATATCGTCTGCTTAAAACTGTCGTCTGCTGTTTTTGTCAAAGTTACATATTTGACATTTTGGCAGAAAAAAAAAGAATTACGAGTGACAAACAGCTTGAATCCAGATCAGACGCCGCCTTACGCGGCGTCTGATCTGGATTCAAGTTGTTTGCAAATGTAAACTTATTTCCCTCCCCATAACGACTCCCTTCGAACAAGGCACACACTTTTTGTCTCCCATTGGGTTTAGTTGTAGAGAGGAAGTGCTGTTTTCCCGTATACGCATCATTTGGAACGGTGTACATTTGAAGAGTATACTTGGCCTAGGCAAACAATGAAGATTAAGATTAGTACATTGAAAAAACAATCGAAAATAGTCCAAAATGGCCAACTGGAATAGTTAACACGAAAATTCGTGGATAAAAGTGTTAACTGAAGAAATATGCTCATATGTTATAACCAAACATTTTTAGGTATCACGTCAGAGGACGAAGTGGTAATAAGCGACTGGTCTGGAGCTGGAGCTTGTCCGTTTGTTAAAGTCAGTGAACTCGGTAATGATAGTGAAAGAGTAAATAATGTTATTATTTATGAGCATCGATGATGTTAGTCGATATTCTTTAGCCATAATTTACTTTACATTAAGAAAGTATAGCTTGGGGAATTAATATCTTATTTGCCATAAACAGTAAGTTTCGACCTGTCAAAACCATTGTTATATTTTAAGTACTACATCTAAAGTGGAGAAAACGTTATTCTTTCCCGTTTAAACGCAAACGAAACGCAAACGCAAAACACTAAAATGTAGAAAATAACAATTTTTGACAATTCTGACTAGTGATTTGAAGCTGAGTGACAAACAGTTTGGCGCCTGATCAGACGCCGGGTTACCCGGCGTCTGATCTGGCTCCAAACTGTTTGCAATGGAAATAATAGTTTTAACGTAAACGCGTTTATTGGGAAAGAATAACGTTTTCTCCACTGTACTATATCACTGTTACGAGCTCAGAAAAGACGAACATTTGCCATGTTGCAGGCAGGTAACTGTTTGAACTAAAATCATCGTAAGGAAACATCCTGATTGTTACTGTATTTAAATCCGTGACTATAGTCTGAAGACAATAAACGGATTATTTCAACTATCAAGACACTTACAGGTAAGTTCTATTTCTACGAATGATCGAGCAAACACACATTTATATTTGCATTAAAGACGAAATTGCCCTTAAAACGATAGATTCGCTATTTTACGCCTTTAATTCATACATCTACAGAAGAATATAATGCACTTTATACATTTAAGAGCATGCATCATAAGAAATTTAATCTTATTCTAACAGATTGTTGCTAAATGCAGGATAAAATTAAAGCAGAATATGCCTTATCCTGCTTTATTGTCCGCCTGTGTTGAGTGGTCCCCCGCCGTCAAAATATAAAACCAAAGAGTCGAATTTTGGGAACGTTTAAACAGATTCATTGAAAAGGCATTTGATTTTTCTAACAATATTATCTTAGTAGGAGATATAAATGAAGATCAACTCGATCTCTCAAATCATAAACTTAAAGACATTCTTTTAATTAATCAAATGACAAATGTGATCACTGAACCAACACGCGTTACTGACACGACAAAAACCCTCATAGACCCTATAGCTATTTCTGACAACATAACCTATTTCAATGCAGGAAATCACGAAACGCCTAAAACAGTAAGTGATCATTTTGGTACCTATATTTATGTTAAAAGTGACATGAACGAAAAATCACCGTTTAAACGAATGATCTGGAATTATAAACGCGCTGATTTTATTCTTCTCAACCATTTAATTCAAACTACAGACTGGTCCTTTCTCCGACTCGGGACGGTTGATGACGCAACCAAACAGTTTACACAAAAATTCGTTGAACTTGCGAAGATATGCATTCCAACAAGTCAAGTGACGATTAGACCAAACGACAAACCCTGGTACAATTCCGACATTCGTAAAATATCCAGAAAACGTGACAGACAGAAAAAAATAGGACTACGTACTAACAAAACGACTGACTGGCATAAATACAAGATACTTAGAAATAAAGTTAATAATATGAAAAAAATTGCTTAAGTCCTTTTCTTTAACAATTTAGAATTTACGTTAAAAGATTTAAAGTTAATAATATGAAAAAAAATGCTAAAGTCCTTTTCTTTAACAATTTAGAATTTACGTTAAAAGATTTAAATCCGAACAATCCAAGGCTTAATTGGAAAATGGTAAAAATGCTTGTAAAAGAGAATTCTATTAAAAATGAAACAATAAATATTCTACAAGATCCTAATGATATGAATACCTACTACTCTTCTGATGAAGACAAGGCAAACATTTTAAACGAATATTTCTGCTCTATATCAACTGTAGATGACTCACATATTTCTCTTCCACATTTTTCGCTTCATACAGAATCAATACTTAGTGATGTAACTATTACAGAACAAGACATTGATGACGTCATCCAAAATCTTTTAATAAATAAAGCAAGTGGTCATGATGAAATTAGCCATAAAATGCTAAAAGAAACAGGCCAAACACTAGTTAAACCTTTATGTATCCTTTTCAATAGATCCCTTCAAGAAAGTTGTTATCCTTCCCTTTGGAAATTGGCAAATGTAATGCCTCTTTTCAAAAAAGGCGAAACGTTTCTCGTTTCAAATTACAGGCCTATATCCTTGATCAGCTGTGTAGGAAAAGTCATGGAACGTGTTATTTTCAAATATTTGTATAATTACCTACATGATAATAAACTGATCTACAAATATCAGTCAGGTTTTTTACCCGGTCATTCAACAGTTTACCAATTCGCTGATATTTATAATCAAATCTGTATGGGTTTTGACAAACGCCAATCAACGTGTATGGTTTTCTGTGACATTTCAAAAGCATTTGACAGGGTATGGCATAATGGGTTGCTTTTTAAATTACGACAAAATGGAGTATCTGGGAAAATACTAAATTGGATTCAAGAATATTTATACAATCGTAATCAGAGAATTTTCGTTGGTTCTTCTTTCTCCAGCACTAAAGTTATAAACGCTGGTGTACCCTAAGGGTTAGTGCTCGGTCCTTTACTTTTTCTTATTTACGTTAATGATATTGCCGAGTCTTTCCTTAGTGCAACACGGCTCTTTGCTGATGATAGTTCTCTTGCAGTTTCGTCGTCAAATGTAAAAGATATTGAAACCGTCTTAAACTCCGATTTGGAAAATCTTTTGTCATGGTCGAAACAATGGCTGGTAAATTTTACCCTAGTAAAACTGAAGTAATACTCTTTTCCTTAGCTCATGTTGATAGACCAATACTCATTTTTGATGATACAGTATTGCAATTTACAGACTCTCACAAACATCTAGGTGTTACTTTTAGCGAAGATGGTAGTTGGCATAAACACATTTCAAACTTGATCACCTCGGCCTCTAAAATACTAGGTTCGATGAAAGCTCTTAAATTTAAACTTAATCGCGAATCTTTAAACATAATATATTTATCTTATCTTAGACCAACTATAGAATACGCATCTATAGTCTGGGATAACTGTACACTCCAGGAACAAGAAAGTATTGAACAATTACAATACGAGGCAGCAAGAGTTGTAACGGGTCTTACCCGTTCGGTTTCAATCGAAAAGCTACTAAAAGAAGTGGGTTGGATGTCACTTTTAGATAGGCGAAAAATGCAAAAATATATACTTACTTTTAAACAAAAATACGGGTTACTCCCAGACTACCTAAATGAACTTTTCCCTCACACAGTTGATCAAGCAACGACCTATAGTCTTAGATCTAGAGAAAAATTCGTTACTCCTATCCGTCGAACAGAAATATATAGCAGATCCACTTTACCGTCTTCGATTAAGCTATGGAACGAACTAGATCAGCATCTTCGAAACATTACTTCTCTAGGGGCTTTTAAGTCTGCCATCTCCAATTTATTTACCCGACAGACTGTACCTAAATTTTATTTAAGTGGCTCACGTTTTTACTCTGTCCACCATGCTCGAATAAGAAATAATTGTAGTAATTTACACCATGATCTTTATAATAATCACTTGCGTGATAACCCAATATGTAGTTGTGGCGATGACCATGAAAATGCTGAACATTTCTTTTTTAGATATAAACTTTTTAATGACGAAATAATTCAGCTGTTTCGAAACACACGTAAATTTCTGCCTCTAAGCACTAAAAAGGTGTTGTTTGGTATTGATGAACTAACGTTGGAAGAAAATGAATTTTTATTTATTGAAATTCAAAGGTTTATTAAGTCCACACAACAATTTGTCAGTTAATTCTATACATGTGCAAACATCTTTTTTTTTTTTAGATTACTATTGGATACTAATAGTTTTGAGAACAGAGACCCCATGTTTATTTTAATGCTATTTGACGAATGTATTTGTTTACGGTTTGAATAATAGTGAGTTTGGGTGGGGACCCTGGGAACAAAATGCAGAGTTGGGAAATGGGAGAAAATTTGTCAGCAATTTTTTCTCGTTTTTTTTTTTTTTTTTTTCCTTTTTACAGTTACCTTATTCTTATTTAATTTTATTGTCAAACAAATGTTTCAATTCAACGAAGCTCCTTTCTGTCTCAATATTATTATTGTCTCCATTCCGAATTTCCTTTTTATTAATTGAAGACCGAATATCGAAAGAAAGTTACATTTATATTGTTTACTGACATGTTTGTGACAGTACGGGAAGGACCGAATCTAATGTTGCAATAACTTGTGGCCAAACCCTTTTGTTTATATTAAACATATTACATGATGCTTGTGTGAATATGTATACTAATTGAACAATAAAATATTATTAAACTAAAAATATAAAACGGGATATGAGGCAAATGGTTCAAAATCAGAAATCTCATAAAGGTATCAGGGACAATTTGCATTCTATACATAAGTTGAAAGGAGATTTCTGTTTTGGTTTCAAACTGAATTATAAAATCGTATAATCTAATAGGTTTAAAGTTTGAAAGTTAAAAATCAAATCTTTATTTACTGTACACCGATTATGAAACAATTTCTAACAGATTAGGCAAATCATTTTCCATGGCGCGAATGGTGGCGTATTTGGTCAATTCTGTTACAGGAAATCGGAGTACCCGGGGAAAGCCCACGTGGTAAAACGGGCGACCAATGTACCCTTTCACATACTGCTCGGACCTGTGATCTGGTGGGTGCGCTAACCACTTTGCTATCCGAACACAAATATGTAACAAAATAGATAGGGACCATACAGAAGAAATGTTAGCTGTCGATATAAATATGGTAAAACCAGTAAAACCAATAACCCAAAACCGATGTTTAAACGCGCTCTTAACAAATGGTACAGTAAAACTCGGTTATAACGAATACCAAGGGATTTGAGGATTTACTTCGCTCTAAACATTGTTTGCTATACTGATAGTACGAAATTCGTTATAAATTATGACCCTGGTTTGCGACTGAACTTTATATTCAGTGCCATATGGAAATGCGTTGGTTGCCATAATACATGTACGCGGTCACATTCTATATTCATACACTGGTTATTATTTACCTTTTACCACCATTTACTCTTGGAATACAATTTACGAGCTATGTCACATCTTCAAGCGAAAAAAGGAAAAGAAAAATCGGCAGCGATAAAACTATTTGTTAGCGCATATGCCGTGTAGTCTCTTAAAATTCCAAGATACCAAACACGTAAATACACTAGTGTGTACGGGTTGATTAACACGTGAGCTGTCATATGCTCATTTCACTTGTGTTGTTATTAATATTAAGGAATTATTATTCCGTGTTAATATCTGACCTCTAATTTTTAAATCATTGAGATTCAGTTTACTAATCTCCTGCTTCAGCGGTTGAGCGTTATCAAATTCTTATTTATTCTTTTAAATATCCAATCAAACAAGTCGAAATAATTAGACCCGGTTATGTAAATGATACTACAATCGGATTACTTCATCTTTTTCGTCTACACGTAGGAAAGTGATAAGATATGGGGCCAGTTACTTACGCATATCTATAAATCGACACGGACAAAAACATACGTTTACACGAGAACTGAAAGAAAATATGCATAGTTATAATACGTACAAGCGCACATTATGCTTCCAGGACTAATGGAGATAACAAAGCATTACGATTATACCATGTTAATTATACCGTATCGTAATTACGTATCAATTCACAAGTCATCCGGATCTTATTGTGTGTTTTAACATCTATGCGTCACGGTGTTTATCGTGCGAATTACATAGGAGACGGAAGACCATGGCAAGATGAGACTTTGCTTTAACGGAGGTATTTTGAAATGTTTTGTGGATGAAGGTACATTTTACTTGAAAAGCAGTTCGTCCTAAGCGAAAATTCGCTCTAACCAAATGCGCACTACGCCTTATATCCTGTATTGAATTAATGAAGAGATCGGCCGGGGAATGAAATTTTGTTCGCTATAAGCCGAAATTCGCCTTATCAGAGTTCGTTATAAATAAGTTTTACTGACTACATATGAGATGACTTCAGGTGTTTTTCACACTTAATGTATATTTGATAAAACAAGTAATTTCGTTGCAAATTTGCAAATTTTTATGAGCCTAATGCATCAGACACCGGTGTTGCATGACATTTTGAAACTTTTTTTTTTAACGACCCGGGGTCAATTCTTCTCAACGTTAAAAGTAGACATGGGTTACTTAATTAGCACTAAATTATATAGTGTTATTACTCATAACAATCGTCTCGAAGAGACGATTCTAATTAGAAGTGACACCATAGTGTTTAATGCAGAAATACAGATTTACGTTTTTAAAATACTCCCCTTATCTGGAGCCCTGGTTATGAACAAAATGCATCAGACACCGGTGTAACATGAAATTTTGAAACTAAAAAAGGCAATAACAACCTGTAAACGACCCGGTGTCAATTCTTGTCAACGTTAAAAGTAGACCCGGTTCGATTCTCAACGTTTAAAACAGAACCGAGACGATTCTCAATGTTCAAAGTAGACAAAATCGATTCTCAACACGGGGTCAAAATTCTGTGTTACACCGGGTTTAATTTAAACTGTTTGTCACTAAATCATTTTATTTTTAAATGTTCAAAAGGTAGTTATTTTACGACATTTATATATCTCCCGAAACACGTTCTAAATTCTTATACACGTTTTTGTATTGTTTTCTAATCATTTAAATGTAAGAACATTCCGATAAAGGAACAATGCATGTGGATAACAGATTTGTTGGTATCGACTAAATCTTTAATTGGTAAAACGCTTCAGCTTTGGAAATGAATCACTGATAATTCGATCGTGGAAAAGAAAAACAGACCATGAGTAGTTGTGTTCACGAAATACTGTTACGACCGATTTAAACGATTTTGTCGTTTTGAATTTCGATTATCAATAGAGAATCTTGTATGAGTGCTCATTATTTATCATTTTTAATAAACGAGTTGACTAAAATTTACAAATAACGTCATTTGGCGTCCCGCTATATGCAGCGCTAGTTGACACACAGGCTGGGCCGGAGCCCAAAAAACTATATTCCACTAGTGGATTACGATATTTATATAATGGCTTTATGTCACTCCCAGACCAAAAGTTATGTGATATTTGGTTTTCTAGTATTATTTGGTCAAAGTCGACGCTTCTTTCAATGCAAAAAAAAGTTATTGAAAACTCGCATGTGTTAACGGACAATTGCACACATTGTGCTAAAGAACAATTCCGTTGTTTTGTTGATGGCTACACTTTCATCATGATTGCTAACTTTCAAGAAAAAACAACATGACTTGCATATAAAGCATTTTCATTCAAACTATGAGTTACCCTTTTATGCTAATATGAAGAGCACATTCGATACCACATTCTATTTGGTAACATGTTGATGTTTATGTCAGTATATAATATGAGTGATAAAATGAGCCTCGCATACGTGACTTACATTATAAACGTATGTTTTAAATGTTTACAGTCTGTTTATATTTTAATAACAACCCTAAATGTTCAATTAAGGACGATACTACTTTAGAAACTCAAATTGTCAAAATGAAGTTTCAGGTGTGAATGGGATTATTCGGTGGTGACGAAAAGAAGAACACGATGCATATCTGGATAACTGTTTTGTTTTGGGTGTGGCTTGTTCCTTGTAATGGACAAACTATTGCGCAAGTGAAGAACTTATCGACCACATTGTTGGCCGGCTATAACAAACATATTCGACCAATCAACGATCAGACACAGGCCGTCAATGTTTCCATCGATTTGACGCTGCTCGCACTGAGAGACTTCGACGAAGTTCTGGGAAAAATGTCTACCTCGATTTTGATCATGATGACGTGGATTGACGCCTCTATGGTATGGGAATCAAGTTTGTATGGCGGCATTGAAAGCATAACGGTATCCCAGGACGATGTGTGGAAACCACCTCTGACCCTCGCTAACCCTTTTGACGAACTGAAAGAACTGGGGGACAAGAATTGGGTAAGGCGTGCTATAATTGTTATAAAGTTTTTAATGATGAATACGTCAATCATTCCTGAATTAAACGCAATACAATAAAAATGTTGAAAAATTGAAATATTGATGATTTATAAAAATCTGAGCGGCGAAAATTTGGAGCCATGTCAGACCTGTAGAGATTCGCTCGACGACATATCGTTTGTTTCAAAACTCTCGTTCGATTTTGTTTGTTAACTCATTGAGCCCTAGTGGCGCATATATGCGTCTTTTACCAAATGTGTACCTATGAAGAGTACACTTTTCCAATGCAAACAGTGAAGTCCCTGATCAGAGGGCTTCTGTAGGAGCCCTCTGATCAGGGACTTCACTGTTTGTCATTTTGCAATTTATTACAAAAAACAACCCTAAATTGTCTGAAATAGACCATCCTTTATTGATAACTGGAATTGTCCATTGGAAGTTTCAGGGGATAATGAGTTAATTTATTAACTTAAAAATAGAGCTTTAAATAGTTTCGTTTCAAAAGGGACATCGAGGTATTGTAAAATTCCGGATTTCTTCATCTTATCCTATCTTGTGATATCTACTTGAAATCATTTTATCAAGACGAATGCACAGTAGTGCCACAATACTTGAATAGACGGGAAAATAAAAAATAATTGAGAATTTCAGAATCGGACTAACGACAATATTTGTCACAAGACCTTTCATAAGACCGGCCTCTGATGTATATATTTTTTATATAGTACTTATAGTACTTCATTTATCTAACTTACAAGGTTTCTGTATAAATGCTTTGATAATCACATATTTATTGCGCGTGTAACATATTCTTTGTCACGTGATCAGTGCTTTTCCAGAGACGTAAATATGACTCATAAGAAAATTTAGTTACTATAGACGCAATAATTAATTTATCAGAACAATTGCGCCATTGAACGATTCAGTATATAAGCCGTGCCATGAGAAAACCTTCCTTATTGCATTTCAAAGAGTGTAGATCAAGGACAGCCGCCGCGTCTGGTCTTGCTCGACACTGTTTGAGTCCTTCGACTATCTAAAGCAATTCATGTAGCTGAATTGTATAAATATTTGACAGTGTAGAATAAACTCAGATGCAGAGCCTGGGATGACAACAGTGCTTGGTCTGTACAATGTTGCAATGCAATAAATAATGACGGTTTTCTCATGGCACGGCTCATATGTATATGAGTGTAAGGGTGCTTTAAATGTCTGAATACAAAAGAAAGGTAACAACAGCGACTTGAACGACAAAGTCCTTTAACAAACAACAGAATTCGGATTCGTATAATCAACTGATTCAGCATCTAAAAGTACATGTAATTGTTTCTTTATAAGAATACCCGGCTAAATTTACATAAGGACGATCGAAATGCTCACAAAGTTGCAAGGTTGATAAACATCAATAGAACAAAATAATCATCTTAGTCATAATTTCTACGCAGATCATTCATAGTTTTACTTGTCATCCAATAAATAAATACGAAAAAGACTCAAGCAGGAAACGTAACACAAACAATACACCCACCTCTCAAGCAGAACACACACACACACACACAGTCATACCATAACACACACACACACACACGCACGCAATACCATTTCTTCATCCACACACTAAATAGAAAACACACGCAAGACAAACATAAAGCAAAGTGAACATAGGAGCCCGCCTTGGTACGGTCAGTAGCAACCAATAATTAATTATAAATTAATCATTAACAGCCACTGGGGGGTTAAACCTGGGTTTAGGGGCGCCCAACCTCACTCTTATCTCCTATATTCACCTATAAAGACGAACAGTGTACATAAAATATAAACCCTGTTCCAAAACCTTACAATCAAAACGACCGCCAACACAGTAAGTAAATACATGTAAAACATCTAACAAAATCTATGACAAGATTATTAGTAACACGGGAAAGAATTAAACAGTCAAGCCCGTGCTAAAAATAACCCGCTAGGGCAACGGTCAAATTGTACTCAAGCGATTAGTCTGTAGTCACGAGTAACTGTAAGATATGGATGGGTTCATGGTACGACAGAGAGGGAGAGAAAAAACAAATGCACGAAAATCCGACATAACTCTCCCGGTTAAGGACGGCTTTAGAGATACATCATCATGTAGTGCTAAGCCCTGTCTGTCGTCGCACAATCAAAGAGAAAGCATGGTTATCAGTTGTAGATTGACCGATAACCAAACGTGAAGTAGCCTAAAGACACATCTTTTAAACAAGAAGCCTTCTCAACAGTCGAAGGGTGTCTAAAAGACATTGTTTTATGGATGCACCAGAATATGTTGAAGCTGAGCTCCGACAACACAGCGGTCATTCTGTTTCAAACGAAAGCAGATCACCGTACCTGAAGAGTTTCGTGTTCAAGAGGGAAACTCTGAAATCATTCTCAACTATGACTGTGTGTGAAGTTTTTTGGTGCTAGATTTGATTCCCAAATGGACATGACACCCCAGCAAACATGGCTAAATGGGTCCGATGGGGGATCTATCCTGGCTAGCTCATATGGGTTTACAATGTGGGGTCAATACAGGCCCTATATACCCAGCAAACATGGCTCAATGGACCCAATGTTTGCTATATCCTGGCTACCCCATATGTGCTTACAATGTGGGGATATACAGGCCCAATAAACCCATTAAAAAAGGCTAAATGGGCCAATTGTGTGTTATATCCTTGCTAGCCGATATGGGTTTACAATGTGGGGCCAAAACAGGCCCAATATACCCAGCAAACATGGCTAAATTGGCCCAATGTAGGCTATATCCTGGCTAGTCCATGTGGGTTTACAATCATAAGCCCATAAAGATCAAATATGCCCAGCAAACATGGCTAAATGGGCCCAATGTGGGCTATATCCTGGCTAGTCCATACTGGCTTACAATATTGGGCCCATATAGGCCCAATATACCCAGCAAACATGGCTAAATGGGTCCAACGTTGGCTTTATCAGAGCTAGACCATATGAGCTTACAATGTGGGGCCATATTTAATCATGCCATTGATGTTTTAATTATTTGACTCATATTAAAAGTTGTTTTACAAACTCGTGATAACAATTTTGATAATCTTTGTTATACTATTGAAATAACGTCACTCGTGAGAATTTTGTTTCCATGTAAATCCATAGTGTATCATGTTTATTGTGAATGTTATTTGTCTTTCTAGCTTTATAGTTACGGTTACATTTATATAATTTCATGGGAAGCGCTTTTGAACGCATGGCTCCTGTGTCAAAAGTGCGGTATATAAATCTGGTATAAATAATGATAGTAATAATAACTATAATAACAAGCGAGTATTTTATTTCGTGCTTTGTTAAAGTCGCAATGAAGGTTTTTTAAACTATATAATTGGTCACGCCAATTAGGGACATACTTCGTGTTTAGAAGAAAATGACCTTCTTGCAGACGAACAAAATTGGTTTAGAAAAGACAAATGGGGAGAGTATAATGTTCTTTCTCTAAACAGTATTTTGTAAATCCGAGAAATATCTACACATTTATTGCTTCAAAATGGCTTTAGAATTTGTGGATCGGAACTTTCTCCTAAATTAGCTACTGTTATATAGAATAAATGGTACAGTGTACAGCAGTATCAAATCAATATATCAAAACAATGTCAATGGTATTCGTTTTAATGATAAACAATAGGGTTTTGAGACCTTCAATCGTTTACCTGGAAAACACCATTTACTGGGCCATTTTCACCAAAGGGCAACACTTTATTCAAATTGTCTAGAAGAGTTATTGAATTTGCCTTGCAATTGACCAGTACCGATTCAGCAATTTTGGTAAAAGACCTCTAGATTAGTCACCATTGCAAATATGTAAATATTTGACATTAGGGCGGGGTCTTTTTTAACATCTGGGGCATAACTTGAATAATTTTTTAGAGAGAAGCTGTATAGGAAGAAGTGTTTTAAAGATTTTTATAAACAAAATACTTTCAGCCTTAGTGACCTGTAAACGATCAAAACTCGGGCCATATTAGTTTCAAAGAAGAAGATATTAGAAGATTTCACTATATTAATCTACACTCACCCAAAATAGTTCCTTTACATCGCCTTAAGTCATCTAAATTCCTCCCAATCAATCGACAATGAGAAGTTTATTAAAACAATCAAAAGCTAAAAGACATTGTAGGATGGTGTGTGATTTTGGCCTCAATGACATTATCCTTTCATGACTTTTTACCAATTTAAATTTATAGGGGGGGAATACAAAATTAAGCGAGAAAAAAGTTTTGCCAGAATTTACCTGGAAAGATTGGAAATACATTTGTACCGAATAATTTGACGAAATGTGTTCATTTCACAGTCAATAACCGCCGTGGTCTCCATGTTCCGGAATACATCTCAGAAGACGTAACGTTGAATAACGTTATTAGGCAGGCGCTGCTTTTCCAGCTGGAATGCGTTTAATCGGTCACCAATGGCGTTAATGTCGTGATTTGACCTGCATGGTCGAACCAGCTCATCCCAAATGTGCTCCTCTGGGTTTAAATCGGGTGACAAACCATGCGAAGGCTAGACGTTAACGTCATTATCTGGAAAAAAGTCTCTTGTGACGTGTTCCCAGTATATGGACGACGGACTCGTATTGGGCGAGGGTTCTGTCTAAGACGATTTATGGTCGTGTGTACATGAATCCTGTATCGCCAAATATTGACGGATGCTAGGTGCACCATCGTAATCATGCGGTCCTCACGTAACGTTCCTACACGGGGATAACCGGATATTTGAATATCTCTGTCAGACGAGAAGATGTTGACCTTATTCCTTGGGTTATAAATTGACTGTTTGGTGCAACCAAAGTCCCGGGCGACGTCAGTTACCCTTAACCCCGCCCGTAGCATACTCAACAGCTAAGTTTCGCTCTGCGTCACTTTGACGTGGCCTTTTTTAACATATTGAAGTTGTGATTTTTCTTTCCTGCACTAATCGCTTGTTAAGTTTAGTCGGGTGTAGAGTCTCTACCTGAATCATGCACGTCTGTGCATGTGCAACGCTATGAATACGTTGTATCCGTTGAGAGGCTAAGGTAAACATATATGGTTATGCTTGACTACACAGTTATAAGCCTCGACGATAATCCAACAATATAATGTAACCAATTGAAAATAAGGCCTACGAGCTACTGATATATTCTCTGAAGAAAAGTGTATAGGATATATTTTGGGTGAGTGTATGTAAAACTGTGACTCGGGGTGGGATCATTTGTAAACTTAGGGGCATAATTTGGACAATCTTGATAGAGATCCTGTAGACGATAATTTGTGCAATTCTAATCTCAGGGTACTGTGCGTTCAGACAAGAATAATTAGTTAATACAGATTTCCCTTTTTCTCCTGTTAACTAGATGTGCAATGGACCGGAACAATTTCACCAAAAATGGTAAAAGACATTTGTTTCAGAGAAGTTGTATAGGGATTTCACAATGAAACTCTATGTTAATCTGTGAACCCGAGGGTTGGATGAATTTTGACCTTAGAAGCATAATTTGAAGTTTTTTGGTAGAGTTAAGGTGGTTCGACAGCGGGCGGCCCACATATCGAGTTCCGGAAATGCTGATGACTTTCACCTGATCTTTGCGGCACGTGCTTATAGTAAAAAATTTAGATAAAGAAAAGTTTGATCTGCTCCAGTGTCTTCTCTGTTAGCGCAGTTTTTTTTAACAAATTGTCCGATTTTAGTGACTAGTCAATTCATAACGCAGTGATCAAAGGACAGGCTATGTTTAGTCTAGTAATAATGAATAATATCAGATGCAAGTATAGTCAAGTGACAGCTACATTTTATGAGGATTTATAGCCTATATAACAGATGGCAGCTTAACACAGGACAAAAGTAATGCTAAAATATAGATCCTAAAGGAGCTTTTATGCATTACTTTTGTTATGCATTAAGCAGTCACTCGCCTTTAAAGATCTACAGGCTACCGCATTCAATGGTCCCTTATTACAGGTTTGACTTATGGTATTATTTAGAGCTGACGGCATTTTAAAGTTGAACTCAAGGGAGGTTACTCGTTTTGTGTTAACATTTTGTCAGAATTTCAGGAAATCATGTATAAAATGTAAATTCTACTGTAGATTTTCATTAAAAATTTTTGACTAGTAGAATTAAGTTATATCTATCTAATAAGAGTAAAATTAGTGTATGCTAGACAGCTAGATTTTTTGTAATTTGAGATTTTCAGAATTTGACTTTTTTAAAATATTGATATTTCCAGAAAATTGTTTGCCCAATATCTTACAGTCTATGAACAGTTTACTTGAATGTACAGAAATTATTGAGTTATATCATTCTATAAAGAAAATATTCCTGTTTGTTAAAAAGGAGCTTTTCTCGACAAAAGTTCCTGTCAGAAAAAAACAGCACTGTAACTTTTTTTATTTTAACGATTTTTCACTCTCCATATGGTATATTTCAATTTAATCAATGTTTCAAAGAATTCTGACACAGAATAAGCTGACCCGAGAACCACCTTAATGTAGGGGAGGAATTATGTAAATATCTAAGTTCAGGGAAATGTGTTCAGACAAGAAGAATGTTCAAGTTTATAGTGCGAAAATCTATTTTTAACTCATGTAACTTAGATATGCGGACCATTGCCATTCCAAAACCTTCGGTAAAGAACTTCTAGAAGTATCACCTTTCCGAATATCCAAGCTCTGGTCTTTTTAGTTTTAGAGAAGATGTTTAGAGATTTCCCAATATAACGCTGTTTAAACTATAACCTCGAAAAGGGGTCAGTTTCGACCCCAGTGACATATTTTGAACAATCTTGAAAGAAGATCTATAGATGATGGTTTGTACCAAATATATAAGTTACGATACCGTGATTTCAGGCAAGAATTACTTCGCGTTGAAAAAGCTAGCAAACAATCATAAGACCCTATTCTATAGTCAAACGTTTGGTTTAGATATTTAATTAACAACAAATGTAAACAATAATGTTGAAACATTTTTATTGGCCATACTGATCTTGTAAATGATGCAAAACAGACGGAAACCACTAAATTATGTAGATTAATCCCGTGAAAAGTAGTACATCGCTAGAGTTTCCACGTCGCACAATAGAACGCGTTGAATATCAAACGCTCTAATTGTACACAAAAGATTGATAATGTTCACTATATGTGGCTTTTCAGGAAGGCTAAATCTTCTATACCGATTTGTCATTAAACCATAACGTAATAGATGAGGTATATAGCGGACGCTAATTCAAACCAATATATACCAACATAACTTAACCTCTTCGTTATTTATGACTGACAGGTCAATAAAATCATACAATGAAAAAGTTTTGAATCGATTTGGACTCGAACCCGGAGCCTTTTGAATGCTAGGCACTCGCTCTATTAGCTGAGCTAAAGTAATGAAACTCATCGACGTATAGTGAATATGTTGGCGTAACGCATTAAAATTCATTTTGCAAAATTTAGAAATGGACTACATAGATAAAACAACCTTTGTGAAAGAATTACAACATGTGTAGTTCTAATGACATCCACAACAACCATTTCAATCAGGTATCAAAATTACATAATGCGGATTGTTTCTTGTGTATTACTCAGGTGACGATTTCAGTCAACCACGACGGTCAGATGTTCTGGGAGCCAATCAACGCCCTTGACACGACATGTAACATTGACACTACCTACTATCCTTATGACAAGCAGACCTGCAAAATTGAAATGTTTTTATTTGGTTTTGATGAGAACGAAATACTTATGATCATTTATAACAACGAATTATACCTTACATACTATGAGGGTCATGCAACCTGGAAAATTGTGTCAGCAACTGTAACCAAGGGTGCACGAGCCGATGTCACTGCGTTACTGATTGTCACGTTAACCCTTGAGCGCCAACCAATATTCGTCGTTGTCAACTTCATGATCCCAATTCTTGTACTGGCTCTCTTAAATCCTCTCGTGTTTTTGCTGCCAACATATTCTGGAGAGAGAGTTGGATACTCCATTACGATATTACTTTCCATGTCTGTTTTCATGAGCATTCTTGCGGATTACATACCCCAAAATGCCCAACCAATGTCAATGGGTGCGTACATGTTGATGGTGCTGTACATTAGCAGCGCGTGGATGGTATTATGTGTTATAATAAGTATAAAGATTAATTTCATATCTGAAACGATGCCGATCAATTCTGTCGCACGTGCGTTCGTTCGTATCTGTTCACTCAAGTGCCTACGGAAGACAACATCACGGGTAAACGTAGCAGATACAGAGGGCGGAGAGGACAAAGTAAGTGAAATAGACATAGAAGATAGAAAAGGCAGGAAGGACACAGCAAGTGAAAACAATGACATGGATCCTACCTCCGAGGTTTGTGATATAACATGGAATGACGTCAGCCATGCTTTTGACATTTGTTCTTTTATTTTCATGTACATTGTTATTGCTGTAGCAATCACTGTGTTTCTTAGTATTCTTCGAAACGGTGATTAACTCATTGACTTAACATAACGCACATGTAATAGAATCAAGTATGGTGTTTGGACGATGAATTCTATGCCTGAGGTTGGTCTATTCCCAGTCGGAAACGAGCTTTACCAAAACCGTATTTGATTTTTTTTTACTTAAAAATACCCTAAAACGAGTTAATTAACATAATTGTAAATACCTTCTTTTATTTCCGTGTCACGCATTAAATATCCAATATGTACCCACATATTAAGAAGACATCTTTCGCACACTTGGCACACTTTAGGTTACAACTCGGAACTACAAACGGTCTCTATTGAATGTAAGCGATTTCGTTTATAAATACATATAAAAAGATCCTTTCTTCCTTTAAATAGGCTATACGTTTAGGTCATAACAACAACAGACGTCAATGACGTCCGGCAAGAACGCGACGTTATGCGAATACTCAATAATGCGAGATAATCAACAACAAAATAAATTAATATTTGAACTGCCGACTTCGCTTATGTAAATCACAACTGTCAATGATGTCATGTATTTTCTACAGTAAACTCTCTCTATTACGACCAGTAAACATACGGATTATTGATTATATAAAAGACAAGTGACAGCTACAACTAAGGTGAAAGTGTTATGTTATCAAGTTTATAATTTGAATGTGTTGTCTACTTATTATTTAAATGCTTTAAAATGCATTTTTATATCTTTAGAACATTAACAAATTCTTAGAATCTTCTAGAAGATCATGGAATATTAGAAAATATGAATGAACAGTATTGAAATATATGAATATTTATAGAAATTTATGTTCACATGTAAATAAGTTGAGGCACATGATCTTATTGTGTTGAAAGAAATTCCCTGAAAGTATTTTTGATAATGTTATTGTAAACATGGTCACATGATCTTCAAGAAATTTTACGACCGTGCAATACCTTTCTAGAATGGTCACAATGTGTATATATATATATTTTGAACTTAAAATTCTCTGCTTTATCTTGGATCTTGAGACAGTCATTAGTGTACCAAATGTTTATTTATAAAATGTTTGATACAGATAGAATCTCTGGATAATTAAAAGTATGGGAAATTAAACTAGAAGTACTAGCACGTTTTGTTAATCTTAAAGGAAAGTTATTGTATTGTTTTACGACTTCAAACATCTGGGGCCCGTTTAAAAAAACTTCGTACGATAAAAACGGTCGTAAGTCAAAACCTTAAGATACATTTAATTTCTGATTTCCCCATCTAATCCTGTCGTGCGACATTATTTTGGAATCGTCTTTTCAAGACAATTCTAAAGAGATGTCACAAGACAGGATCAGATAAAGAAATAAATAATAATTGAGACTTTTATAATCTGATTTACGACAACATTTGTCGTACGAATTTTTATGAAACGGACCCCAGCTATTTACTTGTTTCGTTATCTTGTTATTTGATATAAATACAGTTTGTAAAGTTTGTTGCTGTTTATTATCTATGTTGTCTGTGATTCGTAACGACAGTAAAATAGATAAGGATATATCCGTTTCTTCTGTCACATTGCTTTAACCCATTGCATTCTGGGTAATATTTGGCGGCCATTTTAAAAAGTCGTCTGCAGCGGGTATAACTCAAGTATTTGCAAAAGATTTTAGCAGTTTCTGATAGAATACTGAACTAGCTGCAAACAGTTTTGATCTCAGTGGGGCCTGATCTGAGACCAAAACTGTTTGCCTAGCGGTACACCTAAAAGTGTATACCGCATAAAATGGGTTAAGCAATCACCTGCCGTAAACACCTAATAATAAATATCAGATTTACTGTAGTTAACTAGTTATCACATATAACCCTTTAGCCCATAGTCTGGTTCTCGTTTTGAAAATAGGTGACTACTTAAAGTAGGTTGAAAGGAAAGCAGAATGTGCCTTAGGCACATTCTGTACATTCAGCCTGTTTTAAGCCACCATCTGCTAGAGAAAATCTTTGTTCTGACACTTAATCATGACTGTGTAAAATGCAATGATTTTCTTCAGTGGAGGAATAAATAAAAAGGCGTAAAATGCGTATTTATGGGGTAATGGGTTAATCAAAGTGTTTATCATTTTTATTGTGAGATGAAGAAATGACTTGCCAGAACAAGTTGCAGCGCATATTGGCAAATAAACACAATCTTTAATAAAATATATTACTGTCCAGAAACCACTTTTTGTCATTATTATGCAATCGAAAGAGAGAAGACTCTAGATTGTGGGGAAAGAGTTTCCTTAACTTTAACATGTTTTGTCAATCTTATGTTCTAGTGAAGCTTCTCAACATAAGGGCAGATTATGAGTTATTGCCTTTTCGAATAAACAAAGGTTTCGAAAGTACACATTACTAAACATGTTTCAACAAAACTAATAAAAGCATCAGTAAATATTGTATATGCATTTTTAATATTTGAATTTAAAAAACAATTCGTATTCTACGATAAAATTTCTTCGTTCAGTTTTTTAAAGCGTTTTTTTTAAAGTTATCAAATTCTTTCAAAAGTGTTTGTTAGACATAAGAATATGTCCGCTCAGATGCCGGATAGTCCGCAGGTCGTTTTGGTATTTTCGTAAAAGATAGCTGGCAATATTTTGTGATATTGAGTGATATTAACCTGGCAATTTTTAGGCATTTACCTGACCATTAGGGGGTCCAAAGTTAGAGCAACGGTAAAGGGAATGATTTGTGTGAGGACTGATTCTAAAGCTGCTCCGTATTATTAATATGACGTGATGTAGAAAGAGATATTAAGGTAACTTTATGATCGCTAATTTTCAGTTTGGAACAATCAAAACCCCAGGTTTGTTCAATGGCATATCGCATGGAACAATGATCGGATGCATTCTTTCAAGTAGCCTCAGTGATGACATTTTGCAACGAATTGTTTATAAGGGCATGTTTCAAATTTCTATAAAATTGGTTAAAAATATATTCGTATATACTCGTACCTCCTACAATAACGATTTTATTTGATTATTCAAAGGCTTTTTCTATTTGTTTAAACAAAATTGAAAAATTGCGATCTGCTGTATTCGGACTATTCAGTGCCCCCGCTTTACAACAACAAAGTGGAGACAAAATAGTGTGTTGTTCAGAGGGATTTGTTATATGGAGGGAAAAACTAATACCCTAAGAGTGCTGACCATGACTTGTCTTACATTGGCAAACAGATTGAGCTCACATCCGCAATTATATCCGACACCGAGTTACGCAGCGTCTGATCTGGGTTCAAACCGTTTGTCATTTATTTTATGTTTCTTCTGTCAAACTGTCCAAAACCTAACTTGAGAACTATCAATGACGCCTCGTTTTCTTTTGGAAGCATCAGCAAAACTTTTTGTAAGGAGGGATTCTTTGTTCAGAGGGACGTTGATTGGGGGGGGGGGGGGGGGGGGGGGGCGGGAATGTAGAAAACTCTTTATAATGTATGTTTGTATTTTTTCTATATTAACCACAAACATTCAAGACACAAACCGTGGATATACATATCTTTTTTTATAAACTATAATGTACAGTGACGGTTAGAAATGTTCAACGCATTGTCTGATATTATGTTGTTCAAGTGTATATCTGTAAAACAAAGACTTTCAAAATACAATTAAGATTCGATAATGAAACCCAACGTCTTTCTTGTGTTCGATTTCAATATTATAATACAACACCCCCTCTCTACAACGGCACTCCCAACAACGATTCCCTTCTTACAACGACGCTTGCCGCTCTTCCCCCAAACAAGACAATTATGTCCAGCCTATTCATAGCTGCAATGTCGTCTGCTTAAAATTGTCGTCTGCTGTTTTTCTCAAAATTACATAATGGACATTTTGACAGAAAAGAAAATCGTTATGACGAGTGACAAACAGCTTGAATCCAGATCAGACGCCGCGTTAAATTGTTTGCAAATTCCCTCCCTGTAACGACTCCCTCCGAACAATGCACATATATTTTATCTCCCCCGTTGTATGTTGTTGTAGAGAGGGAGCACTGTATTGTACTCTGAGAAAGGCAGTGAAGGGGTTAACTATTGAACTATCAAACTAAAATGTACATAAAAAGCTTAAAACTATTCATCAGAACAAACCAATTATTTAAGACACAATCATGTTCACTTCCCCTTAGGCATTAATTTTTCAGAATTTTATGAGATCGTTTCGTAATATGTAGCATACATACAAGTTTGTACTCGTAAGATGGGGATTAAGGTTAGTTTTCTGAGAGAGTTCAGGCATCGAAGTAACACCGGTACTGTGCTAGGCGACCTTGTTTTTTTTTAAACTGGAGCATTCCTCTCCAAACATACCCCTGCTACCGCACTATATATTAGTCAGATGTTACCGTAGTAATCAACTATACTGGATTAATCCTGCATCTTGCATTACTTGCAATAACCCCCTATGTGGGTTCCTCAGACTAACACATGTTCAACGTAAACTGACTTCAACATTTTTAATATTTAATCGTTTTATGAACATAAAATAACTATTAAATAAGTAAATGTTTCAGACTAATTGTAACTGGTTTTAATTAGCGATGTTCCAAGAACATTTACCATAAGGTATACCACATTGTTTATGAGGTGTTTCTCAATCAGTCTCATCAGATAATAATAATAACAACAATAAAACTGATAATAATACTGATAACTATCAAAATAATAATTATGATAACAATAATAATAATAGTAATAATAAAAATAATGATAATAATAATGATTATAATAATGATAATGATAATAATATATAAATATCACATCTCACAGAGGGTGAGAGAACGAATTGGTCACCCGAGGCAAGTAATGTCAACCGAGGTGTCAGCCGAGGTTGACATTTACTTGTCGAGGGTGACCAATCCGTTCTCTCACCCTCTGTGAGATGTGATATTTATTTTATTATACCGAACAAAAATTTAGATCTAATTACCACTGTTTTCAATACAGAACAACGATCGCGAATACATGTATCGGAACTATTTTATTTTCATTACTAAAAACAAATAACGGAGAAGTTAATTTTAGACGCAAAAAACACAATAAATATGTTTGTTAACCATTTGGTATCCACAAAAAAAATAAAAAAAAATATTTGAAAAAAAAAAAGTTTGGATCGATCGGGATTCGAACTCGGACCGCCGTGGGCAGAGTCGACCATCATACCTCTAGACCACGGACAAAGATCACGTGATGTCGATTTAAGTTATATATAAAGTTTTTATAGTGACGTGTTTTAAAAAAAAATCAAATTGCAATCAACAAACCTTTATTCTGAATAAATATTGTCAACAAAAAGTTTACAAACACATATTCATTCGTTATTTGTATTCCCATATAGCTCTACGCTGTTATAGACCATTCTACAGTCGTCTCCAATTCTGTCTGTCTTATTCTATTTTTAGCAATACTGCACTCTACTAGAGTCTCTAGCAACAAGTTGACAGGTACTTTAGGCAGGCTAATAGACAAAGCAGAATGTCAAATTTAGTAGCAAATTTCGACATAAATATTGAACAGGATGCAGAGTTTGAATCTAAGGAGTGAGTAAAGAAACTGTTCCAAAATAATGAACAACATTGATTAGCAACGCGAAAACTGATGACACTTTGCAGTCGATTGTTTTAAAATCTCATCTCATGAGATGAAGCGTAAAGTAGATGGTCCATTTGATTTCGATTGTGTAACTTTGCAAATTTGAATCGACTCACTTTTCCAGTTCATTGTCGTTATTTCACTAGAAGCGTTTTGAATCTTCCTTTTTCTGAACTGAGGGGTACTAAAACCCGGGCCGAATACGCAGGGTAATTTCGTGATGTTACGCGGGCCGAAATGTAATGTTAGCCATGTAACATTACGGATTTTCACCTTCTGACGTCACATTAGGCTATATAGTAGATAAATCGAGTGAGGTATAATAATAAAAATACACATTTCACCAGCACTAGAAAAGGGTTTCAACTCTGATCAGACCCCAAATTACTCTGTATCTTGTCAGTGGACAAAACTATTCGATTTGAATATCGGCGTTCCTTCCGTCAAAATGCATAATCTTAATCTGAGAATCAACAGCAGACTACATAATTTATATTGAGCACACAATATGCTGACAGCGAAGGGACAGGGCAATTCTTAAGCAATGTTAGTGAGCCGTGCCATAACAAAACCTGCTTTATTGACTTACGAGACACTCCCGTAACGAAGAATAGCAGAAAAATCCACATTGGATATTGAGAATCCCCGGGCAGGGATTGAACCCGGGGCGCTGGCGTGACATTCCAATACCTCTGAGCCAAAGAGTCTACTCCCTAGCGCAGAAGCTAGGTATCGCATATGTCATTCGCCGCGTCTCTATGCTATTTATAGTACATGTGTGTGGGATGTAACAATTGCATTTCAAAAACAGTGTATACATGTATCAAGGCCATCCGCCGCGTCAAAGACCTCGGCGGGTGGCCTTAATTACTATTCACTGCAGCGACATGCATGTAAAGTATTTCCTGTAGATACTTTATATATGTTATTTTGTAGTTATACCAAACTGAACCAAACGATATTTATATAATGGCTTTATTCCTCTCCCTGACCGCAAATTATGTGATAAATGATATTTTGTAGTGTAGACTAAACTCAAATACAGAGTCTGGGATGATAACGATGCTTTGTTTGTACCACTTTTCAATGCAATTAGGCAGGTATTCTCATGATACGGCTCAAATGTGTAGCCGGGTTGAGTTTATGATTAAATGGTGAGGGATTTGTGTAAGCGGCCCGATGGTTCAGGTGGTAGAACACTTGCTCTGTAAGCAAGGAGTCCCGGGTTGGCTGCATATTTTTCTCAACAGTTACATTTGGCGCCTAACGTAAATAATCCGTGGGATAATATGTATTGTCGATGATGTTTGAACTGGCACTCTATGCATATTCCGCCTTTTTCCGTAAGCTATTTTGGAGATTTTGTCACTGAGCAATGACTGTTCATCTTAATATGTTACACAGTCGATAGTAGCTCAGTGGTTTAATCACCGTACTGCCAATATGAGGGTCGTGAGTTCGAGCCCCGCCATGGTAGTTTTAAATACATTTGGCTTTTTATATTTTTAAATTCTTTTGTCGGTTAGACGCATGATTGTGTGAATTTTGTACAGTGAGACTTGTCTGACACAAAAATTAAAGACACGTACAAGTAAGGACAAGTTAGGCAGTTTTTAGACCTACTCTTGGGTCTAGATCAGCAGCTTCCTACACAACATTTTAAGAGTATAAACTTACTTCCCTGTACTTATCAATTTTGTTTTCATGTATTCTAAATATTGTTATAATATGTTGCTCATCATTGTCTTTATAATATCTTTGGCTTAGCGCCTGACTTATTTAATATTTCCACATTGATAAAACTCTGCTGCCGGCCAGCTTTTCATCTTATGCAAATTTGCCAGGGTTTACCCCTCCTGCAATCTAATGAGCCATGCTAGATATAAATATAACTCTGTGATATTAAAATTATTTATACAATCCAAATGGTAAGGTACTGTACCAGCAGATTAGTTCTATCTGTGATATATATTTTCCAACCCTTTGTTTGCATCGAATGTTCTATTTTTCTATTTTTAGCTGCTATATCTGTGTTATAATTATACATATGTTGTATAGTCGGTTCAAAAGCCTTTATGGCTTATGTTGTATTTTGTATGTCTTGCCGACTTAGAATAAAATTTATCTTATCTTATCTTTAAAATAAAATTTATCTTGTCTTATCTTAAGGAAATCCAACATTTCTGCTTAAAGCACTCTACTGTACGCGTTACACAAGACGCTCTATAGAAGCGCACTATGTTACTTTTTTAATTCGCTAAGAAGTAGATTTTACCTAGGTTCTGATATGAAGAGAGAATAAATTCACAATGAAAAGTAGTTTTTGTAGATAAAAGAGAAAAAAAGAAGAAATTAATGGCAAATTTAAATTAGATTCTACCTAGATTCGAACCCACGACCTCTGTGCTTCGAGTGGGCGACACATGCCACTGAGCTAATGTGTCCGTATAACTATTCAAATGCGTGTTTAGTATTTGTTGCTAAGTACTTATTGATTTTTATCAAAACACTCAACGGAAAATCCCGACTTTATCGACGAAAGTTGACGGAAAGTGATGAGTTCCAGTTCAAAAATCATCGACAAAAACTCATAGAGTGTACAGAAATAATAATAAGAAACTCGTGGAGTGTTCTTGAGTAAGAATTCGGGACGAATTCTTGTGTAGAGGGTGTTTGTGTAAGCGGCCCAGTGGTTCAGTCGGTAGAACACTTTCCCTGTAAGCAAGGGGTCCCGGGATCGAGCCCCGGTCTGGCTGCATATTTTTCTCACCATGTTACAAAGGTATACCGGCAAGCTGCCGGTAAACATGTAGCAACTGTTTCAAACATTTTGGACCCAGATAAGACAAGAAATAACTCGGCGTCTCATCCGGATTGAAACTGTCTGACTATTACGTGATATTTTCCTAACGAAAATAAAAGATCCATTAGCTCTGAGAAATATTGCAGACAACAGTTACATTGCAATTTAAAAATATTGAGCTCGTCTTTCTATAAATAGACACGATCTAATAACAATGATGATAGGTCTAAAACATCGGAAAGTAGTCCATTATGAAGTTTTGAATAAATATTTGAACATGATATTTCCGTTTAATCCTTTCACTCTCAATGTCGCTTAAAAGTATGTTTGCAAACAGTTTGGATCAAGATCAGACGCCGCGCAACGCGGCGTCTGATCAGGATCCAAACGATTTTACACTCATTTTGAATTTTCTTCAAACATTCTGCCTTATTTTCTAACTTTGAAACGACATTGCAGACAAAAATTGAAGCTGACGACAATGAAACGGTGAAGGGGTAAAAATCTCCCGAACAATTTGGCAGTGAAAGGGTTAAACCTCTAACTGCAATGATGCCGTCTGCTTATTTCTTACATTTGTATATTGGTATTTTAATTGTAGAAATATTAAGACTCGTTCTCTCGAGTACTGAAATGTTTGAACTATTTATTTAGCGTATACTCTGGGGCTAAACTGTTTGTTAAACTCAGTGAAGTCACTAATGTTAATAAAAGAGTAAATCGTTTTCATTTTATCATAATCAATGTCGTTGGTCAATACTCGTTTTTATTATATTGTCATAGTCTAGCTACGATAATAAATACTTTGGTCATTTGCCATTTGACAGCATTCACCTGCCATAACCATTGATATATTGCAAGTGAAATCGAGCTGCTATGAACAGAGAAAGAGGAATTGTTTTCGGACTTTCAGGTATGTAGCTGTTTGGCCATAACCCATTACCTCATAAATACGTCTTTTTACCCACTGACAAAAAAAATCTATTTTACAGTAATGAAAATGTTTCATAAGAAATGGTTTCTTTTTCCGATCAGATTGTCGCTTAAAGCAGGTTAAAATAAAGGCAAATGCACCTTCAGGCGCATTCTGTTTTACTTTCAATCTGCTTTAAAAAAATATCTGTCTTCAATACTAGAAGCAGGCTATGGGGTAATGGGTTAAATCATCACTAAGCAACAAAATCCCGTTTCTCACTGTATCTTCATAATTGGACTAGTTACAAGGGAAATACACGAACTACTTTAAGTTTTAACTCACCTACAGGTTACTTCAGGTAGGTCGCGTTTACGAATGCTCGAACAAAATAATGATATTGGCTTAAAGACAACTGATTAATCCGTAGATACGCTAGTTTACGCCTTTGAGTTATTTCGCAATTGAAGAAAATAGTTCAATTTTATGCAGCCGTGAATTGGTACGATAAGAAATATTTTCTATATTCCATATCCTAACAAATGGAACCAGTGGTACACAGTCTTCAAAACTCGAGACAGGCTACGGGATAAAGGGTTAACGGATGATAAACAATCAGAAAGTGTTTACAGGAATGTTTTGACATTGGTCTGTGCTGTTTGTCGTTTTGTTATTTATTATATAAACTACCCTTATTAGTTACAAACTATTAAACTTATTTTGAACCTTACATTTAATTTTTTAGGTGAAAAACAGATAAACCTCTGGTGACTATATTTACACGATGCATATCTGGATTTCTGTATTGTTTGTGGCGTTGCTCGGTTCCTGTAATGGACAGACCATTGCGCAAGTGAACAGTTTGTCCACCACATTACTGACCGGCTATAACAAACATACTCGACCAATTAATGATCAGGAAAAGCCCGTGAATGTGTCCATCGATTTGTCGCTGATCGCACTAAGAGACTTCGATGAAGTGCTGGGGAAATTGTCGACCTCGATACTGTTCACGTTGGAGTGGATTGACGCCTCTATGGTATGGGACGAAAGTTTGTATGGCGGCAAAGATAGCATAAAGGTGTCCCAGAATGATGTATGGAAACCCCTTCTGACCCTCGCTAACCCTTTCGATGCAGTGAAAGAACTAGGGGACAAGGACTGGGTAAGGTGTACTTTATAATCATTCTAAATGGTGTTTCCGTTTTAGCAAAGATAATGTTATATGTTATGTTATGTATCCCGTTTAAACGTAAAACACACATGTCGTTCAAAAAAATATTATAACATCCTGAGTTTAAACTGTTGACAGACTATTAAAATCTACATTGTAAAAAATTTGAAACCATTTAAGACGCCGATTCACTCTGAATATAAGTGATTTGCAAATGTTTCAATTGAAGTACCTGTTGATTAGCTTTTAACTAATAAGAACTTATCTCATCAGTTATACATAAATTGATATTCTAACACGACCCGAAACCTACGGCATATAGACAAAGAATACCGATAAACATAGTTTACGCCGCGATAATGAACTGCACGCGCAGCGTTTCCATCCGCTGTTCCATTTGCCCCATACGCGTAATACATAAATAGTATTTTTATAATAAAAGTTGCGTTAGAATTAAAGTTTGTTATTTTATTAATTCTAAAACGACTCGAAACCTACGGCATATAAACAAAGAATACCGAGAAACGTATATTACGCCGCGATAATGAACTGCACGCGCGGCGATTCCATTCGCTGTACCATTTGCCCCATACGCGTAATACATAAATAGTATTTTTATAATAAAAGTCGCGTTAGAATTAAAATAACAAATTCGTAGGTGTCCATAACCGTGCATTAGATCACAGTTAGTCGTTGATATGTGGGTAATTAGATCACTCGACCTAAAGACCTCGTGATCTAATGACTCCACATCTCAACTCCTAACTGTGATCTAATGCAAGGTAATGAACACCTACGAATTTGTTATTTCTTAATTATTTTATAATTGTACGTGAGGGATGAATTGAAGTAAAAATGCGTTATGTCTTCATTTCAAATCTTCAAACATATATTATAAACAACAACAACTTCTGATGACGTCGACATCGGCAAATGACGTTACGTCGTTTTTGACAATCATTATCAGTTTTTAGATTATATCACTGCTTAATGAAAGCTAAAAGCAATACTTAGGGTCCCTTTAAGAGCTTGTTTGCATTACTTTCATCCTACATTAAGAAGTAACTTGCATTGCAAGGTTCAGTAGTATATTTGTTTTGCCTGCTGCGTTATTTTGGATAACGCAAACTAGCTTCAAACTATACGTGAGTTATTCGATGTCTCCAAAGACTGCAAACTGTAACAGGAGCAAACTTAGAATTCAAGCTTCAAATTATTTAGAAATATCACATACGTCAACAAGATCGAAGCACTCTCTTCAATACAGACATTTCTCCCCATCGTCTGACCAATTTAAATACACCTTCTTTCCACGAACAGTACCAGCATGGATTCTCTACCAGCTACCTGTCAGTGCTTTTTCTTCTACCTTTTCTTTCTTTTTCTCTGTATTCTTATATTTATTTTTTTGCGCACCGTAATAAATTTGTCAAGTCTGACAGCTTTACGTAACCATGTAGATGTAGATGTAGAATAGTTGAATTGATATACAGTCTTAACATAAAGTTACTTATCATTTAGGTGACGATTTCAGTCGACAGCGACGGCCAGATGAGCTGGGTTCCAATTAGCGCACTGGACACAACATGTAGTATAGACACTAGCTACTATCCTTATGACAAGCAGATCTGCAAAATAGAAATGTTCACATTTGGTAACGGTGATGACGAGATACTTATTAACATCTTGGGCAGCAATTTAGACCTTACAGCCTATGAGGGTCACGCAACCTGGAAGATTGTGTCGGCAACTTTAACAATGGGTACGAGAAATAGAGCATTTCCGTTACTAGTTGCCACGATAATCCTAGAGCGCCAACCAACATTCATCATTGTCAACTTCCTAATACCAATCCTTGTACTGGCTCTCCTAAATCCTCTCGTATTTTTGCTGCCAACAGATTCCGGTGAGAGAGTTGGATACTCAATCACGATTCTACTTTCTATGTCTGTTTTCATGAGTATTCTTGCAGATTATATACCTCAAAATGCACAGCCAATGTCATTGGGTGCATACATGTTGATGGTGCTGTATATCAGCAGTGCGAGTATGGTGTTATGTGCTATAATAAGTATAAAGATTTATTTCATATCTGAAACGAGGCCGATCAATGCTATCACACGTGCGTTTGCTCGTATCTGTTCACTCAGATGCTCATGGAAGGAAACATCACGTGTACACACGGAACACAATGCATTAAACTCAAACGTCACCAAAGATATTAATATGCATGATACAAAAGGCGGAGAGGACACAGTAACTGAAAATAATAACATGGCTTCAATCTCTGACGTCTGTGACATATCATGGAAGGATGTCAGCCATGCCTTTGACATTTGTTCTTTCATCTCTATGTACATGGTGATTGGTGTAGCGAGCATTGTTTTTCTAAGCATTCTTCGAAATGGGAATTAACCAACACAATGTGATGCTTTTGGCACATTGACTAAAATCTTCACATGATTTTAAATTTTATTAGATAACAATTGGACAAACAGGCAACATCACGTGTACACTCGGAGCACAGTGAAATGAACTCATATGTCATCAAAGAAATTAACACGAATAAAACAAAAGGCGGAGAGGAAAAAAGTAAGTTAAGACAAGGACATGGGCCCCACCTCTGATGTCTGTGATATATCATTATATCATCATATATCACTCCTCACTCAATCACGGGGTCACTACAAGCTTAGACAATCATCTGATATCAAATTTGTTGTCCCCAGAAACAGAACAAAGTTTGCTGATAGGTCAATCACTGTGGTTGGTCCAAAGTAGTGGAACTCTCTTCCAAAAGACTTAAAATCAATCTCAAATGAAAAAGATTTCAGAAGAAATCTCAAAACATATCTACTTGAAAATGTATATTAAGTAGAATATGAAGTGCTTTTAAAGACTGTACATAAACTGTATAGATCTATATAGACTTACTGTGTAAAGCGCAGATGAATATATTTAATACTATCTGCGCTATAGAAATGACATTGAATTGAATTGAATTGAATCATGAAAATATGTCAGCCATGCCTTTGACATTTGTTCTTTCATCTTTATGTACATATTGCTGTAGTGAGCCTCGTGTTCTTAGTATTATTTGAAATGGGGGTTAACCCATTCACTGTCTTACCCCGAGCACAGGTTTTTGTAAACATTTTATATCCTGATCAGACATAAGGATCCAAACTGTTTGACACCCATTTCAATATTTCTTCGGTCAAAATAGCAAAAATTAAAATTTGAGAAATAAAAGCAGAGGACAATTGTTTAAAATTGATTACGTCATGGCAGTGAAGGGGCAAACTCTCATGTCGTTTCTGTTAAGGTGTCGGTCTGGTCTAATTTCGCCCTATATAATCTATACAAAAATGCCTAACTTTCAGAGCCAACAGCTCCCTCCAAAATATTTTCTAGGCTATAAAAGACATACCCTTCAATTCTATAGACATTTCCCTGTTAATTGAGGCCAGTTTACCTATAACATCGCCGGCTACATGTTTTGCTATCAATGATTTGCTAAGGTCACTGTCAAAATAAAGGTAAACAACTTTCACCTTCATCCCATTCACTGTGTTTCAATATGCATCCGCCTGGAGAAAAAGTCCTGCAATGAGATGCCTAAAACAATGCCATTTGGGTGGAAATGACCACAAATAGCCAGTTTTCATCAAGAAAACCATTCAAACTCACCCACAGGCAAAACCTAAACAGTGCAAATCCTTGAAATTGTATTTTTCAAGGTACTACTTGCAAGACTACAACGACCCGGAAGTGATTCCTGACCAGGCCGACACCTTAACCTTAACGTGCGCTTTGTGCTAAATTTTCGTCTGCAATTTTTGTCGAATGCACATACGGTAAAACCTCTCTATTACGATCACTAAATTATGTTACAGCAACTATGTTATACGGATGTTTCCGTCATGGTTAATAGACACAAGGTAGAGAACAGCTTTAGCTCTGATCAGCGATACATCGACATTGAATTAAATTTTGCTTTCCTAAAAAATAGCTAATGGTGTTTGTTTAAATTAAAACAGCTTAACGCTGAGTGGTACACAGTTTGGTCCTAAATTAGACACCGACATGACCAGTAACTGATCTGATTGATTTAATGTAACAAATTTAATGTCAGTGAAGATATGTTTGACACAGGATTAGACATTTTAATGCTTAATCGTCTCCTGCTGAAAATATATCGTCTGCAAAAGAAGAAATATTGTTTTAAACTTGAGGAATAATACTAGCAGTGGCAAACAGCTTGGACCGAAGCTGTTTGCAAATATAGTCGAACTTCGATATCTCGAAGTCGGTTTTTTCGAACATACCCGTATTTCAAAGTAAAAACGTGGCTCAGCCACGTTTTTACTTTGAAATATGGGTATGTTCGACTTAACTGAGCATGAAATAATGCAGTTTACATGTCCAACTATCGAATAGTTCGAGTTAAACGAGTTCGAGATATCGAAGTTCGACTGTATAAGCCAAGTTGCGCTGTACACGATAAGGGGAAAATGTTAGTAAAGGAATGATTAATATGATAAGGGTTTCGACCGCTGGGTGGGATATATTTAGATGGTCTACTAAAATTTCGGCAATGGCAGGTTACCTATGTTGGTTGTAATTGATACACCTCTGGTGACGTCTATATGCGTCTTGTACAAATATGAACAGTGTTGAGGTATGTATAACACTTGTCCTTTAACTATGTATAAATTCAGATTCAGGGTGTATCAAACTCATACGTGAAAAATTCAAAATATCTATCTTCTTTCATGTTTATTTTGGGATAAATGAAAAAAATTGAAAAAATCATATGTTGGTGTGCATTATTTTGCACTACGACAATTTGGAAAAGATGTGTCAAATTCGGATTTTTTCTCAATTTTTGTCAACTGTACAGTATAAGCTTCAGTAAGATATATTTTAAATAAGAATATACATCGTAATTTGATTTCTCATTATGTATTTCATGTATATGGAAGCATTTTCACATAAAGAAAAACTAAATTAAGACCAAACAGGCACCATATTAGAAAATTCTGAATCTCTGAATGAACAACATGACTTTTATGGGTAATTAAATTTTTTATCTCACTTTTGCTTATATTTTACCAGCATGTACAAACAAGTACCATATCAATGATATTTACAGCTTCATAAAATTCACATTTGCTGCCTGTTTTGTCTGAGATTATTTTTTCTATGAGGAAATACTACCATAGACAGAGACAAATAATACAAAACCAAGTAACCGTGTTTGTTTGTATTTGAAATAGATTTTATTGAAGCTGGATCTTTAAAAAAGACAAAATAAGATAATTTAAATCCTAATCAGACACGCCTTTTAGAAATGGCTGCAGAGCTCAAAATTGTACAACAGTATCTACTCTTTTTTCTATTTTTCTATTCATCGTAAACGGCTCTTTAAAACGAAACCATGATAAAGTGTTTTACGTACTTTGAATTTTATTTTTACAAACTCATGAGTTTGATACATACTTAAAGGACTGCTGAATGTTCCTCACAATTCGTAATATTGCATTATATTGTTCTGTATCTTTATAAGGGCAAATCTGTTTGACACTCATATCGGGTTTTTTTGCCGTAACAATGCATCAGTCATAATTTGAGAAAGAAGAGCAGACGACACATTTAGAGCTGGGGCCCGTTTTACTAAACAACTTACGCAACATTTTTGCGTAAGTCAAAATTTTAAATTTCAATTTATATTTTTTAGTATCACTTGCTACAAACAGCAAATAGCAAGATCAGAGGACGCGATTTTAGCGCGTCCTCTGGTCTGGCTATTTGCTGTTTTCAAACGTTTATGATAGAAAAATAAGAGGTAAACGATTTTGACTTACGCACAACTTTTGCGTAAGTAGTTTAGTAAAACGGGCCCCAGAGGACTTGAGAGCAGACGACACATATTGAACAGACGATATGCTGACAGTGAAAGCGTTAAACTGACTCTCATGGCAATGGTCGTATTCGAATCAGGACAACTATTGCATTAGTTGGAATAGTTGTCAACAAGCTCTATTCGAAATCACCACTTGATGTTTTCTGTTGACAAAATGTTGTCAAACCCTCAACTCGAGCTTTGATTTAGTCACGTGACCACGTTAGTGTTAGTAACAACTGCTAATTAATGAAGACCCTCTCAATCAATCGAATGTATCCAAATCACGTTGCATTATATGCCAATATACAAATTAGGGGCGTAACGACTGTTTTAACGGAGGTTTAATTCATTTCCATTCGTCCGGAAGTACAAAGTTTTCGTTGACCACAATTTCTATTTGAGTCGCTGCAAAATCGTTGTCAGTGGTAAACATTCGCGCATTTTCTCCGCCCACTTTTTGTTTTCAACGAAGTCGATGATTCGAATACGACATGTTAATGTTAACTCCTTCACTACCTTGACGTCATCAATTTTAAACAATTATCGTCTGCTTTCATTTCTAAAATTGAAATTGAGCTTGCGAAGGCAGTGAAGTAAGACCGATGGATCCAGGGCGCAAGGCAGTGAGGTGGTTACAATGGAGAAAACGTTATTCTTTCCCGTTTAAACGCAAGCGAAACGCAAACGCATCGCAGAAAAATGAAAAAACTGATAACTTTTTGACAATTATAAAAGTTTGTTTTAACCTTGTCGGCAAATAGTTTGAAGCCTGATCAGACGCCGGGTAACCCGGCGTTTGATCTGGCTCCAAACGGTTTGCACAGGAGATAATATATTTAGCGTAAACACGTTTATTGGGAAATACAATGTAATAACGTTTTGTACACTGTAACCACCTACACGCTGCCAGCGAACATGTAATAACAGTTTCAAAATGTTTGGATCAATAGTAACTCGGCGTCACATCAGGATTCAAACTGTTTGACCATCTAGTGATATTTTCCTGATGCAGATACCTAAACTATAAAATTACTGCAGACAGCATTCAGACGATAATTACATAGAAACTTAAACGTTTGACTCGTGTATCGATTATCATAATCATCCCTAGCGACGAGTATATTCGTCATCTACAGTGTTTACACAAACCCATGCAAACAGTGTAGACCCTGGTCAAAGGGCTCATTAAGGAACCCTCTGATCAGAGTCTACCCTGTTTGTCCTTTTGAAATATATTGTTAAAATCAACCCTAAATAGTCAAAAATAGACTAAACTTATTTTGAAATTGGAATTGTCCATTAACAGTTTCAGGGGTTAATGAGTTAATAGATACGGATCAATAACAATTAGGTGAGGTGATATGTACAGTGGAGAAAACGCAAACGAAACGCAAACGCAAACCGCTAAAATGTAGGAAATTACTATTTTTGACATTTCTAATTATTGTTTTTTTAATCTGAGTGGCAAACAGTCTGAAGCCTGATCAGACGCCGGGTCTGATCAGGCTCCAAACTGTTTGCTATTGAAATAATAGTTTGAGCGTAAACGCGTTTATTGGGAAAGAATAACGTACATGTATTCTCCACTGTATCAGCCCATAGGAGAATGATCTATAGTCTATTTAAATATCTAGATTAGAGTCTATTTGAACATGATATTCTGTCGAACCCTTTACTGAAGTGTTGGAGTCTGGTTTATATCTATATTTAAACTAACCCGTTAAACACATAAATATATCCTTTGGAAACAGTTTACTTTGGACGAGTACACTTTCTATGCCACCAGTGAAGAATTAGTTCAGTACTTTGACACAAATAATCGGAAATTCCGGTAGTCACAATTGTACAATATTTAATTGGAAACTTAAACTGGAATTTTCCACTTTAAGTTGCTGGGAGAAAGTATTAACTGAAGAAATATGCCCATGCGCGATAACCAAACATTTTGTACCATGTAATGTAGCGAGTTATTGCTTTGGCCCCGAGGTTACAGAAGTTCGAGTGAATTCCATGAACAAAACTCAGAAATTGTCTCAGCTTACAACATTTCAGCCAATACTTAATGTACAGTGGAGAAAAAATGTTATTCCTTACCTTTTAAACGCGAACGAAACGCAAACGCAATACACTAAAATGTAGAAAATAACAACAATTTTCGACAAGTCTGACTATTGATTTTAAGCTGAGTGGCAAACAGTTTGGAGCCTGATCAGACGCCGGGTAACCCGGCGTATGATCTGGCTCCAAACTGTTTTTACTGGAGATAATAGTTTTAGCGTAAAAACGTTTATTGGGAAAGAAATAACGTGTTCTCCACTGTATAACTATCATTTGAATACATAATTCCAGTGTAAAACATATCCAAAGGAGGCCCATCGAATCAGCTATTTTTAAAGCGTGTTATGCAAAAAACTAGAGCGAGTTATTGAATTGAGTTTTGAGCACAGGGTCCATGCTCATAAAGCGTTTAATTTTAGTCGAATTGAGTCTGACTTCGTTCTCAATCGTTTTGATTGGTCTAGGCTCAAATCAGACTCAACTCAAACGGTTTATAAACGATTTCGTTTTAAGTTAAGTTACATCAAGTCCTAGAACTTTACTGTTTGTGAAGATCAGTAAACTCGCAAATGGTAGTGAATGAGTTAATCATTTAATTATTTATGAGCCTTAATGATGTTAGTCGATATTCTTGAGCGACTAATTTACTGTACATGAGAAAGTATAGCATTGGGAATTAATATCTAATTAGTCCGGTAGTTTTGACCTGCAACAACCATCGATATATTCTACAGTGGAGAAAACGCTATTCTTCCCCGTTTAAACGCAAACGAAACGCAAACGCATCGCAGAAAAAATGAAGAAAATGATAATTTTTTGACAATTCAAAAAGTTGGTTTTAACATTGACGGCAAACAGTTTGGAGCCTGATCAGACGCCGGGTCTGATCTGGCTTCAAACCGTTTGCACAGGAGATAATAGATTTAGCGTAAACGCGTTTATTGGGAAATAATAACGTTTTCTCCACTGTAAGTGAGAGATGGCTGTTACGAGCTCAGGGGGCCGTTTCATAAAAATTTGTGCGACAAATGTTGTCGTAAGTCATATTATAAAAGTCTGAATCAGTATTTATTACTCCATCTAATCCTGTCTTGTGACATCTCTTTGGAATTGTCTTGAAAGACGAAGGAGATGTCACAATACAGAATTCGATGGAGAAATCAGAAATTAAATGTATTTTAAAGTGTGAGCTTACGACCGTTTTTGTCATACGAAGTTTTATGAAACGGGCCCCTGATTTGCACCTGTAGTATAAGCCGTGACCATAATCTGAATACAATCAATGGATAATTGTAACTATCAACACACTTACATGTCAGCACAGGTAAGTTCAATTTCTACGAATACTCTAGAAAAAACTAATTTTCATTCGCATTTTAGATAAATATTAACTTAACTCTATAGATACACTATTGTACGCCTTTAACTCATACTCTATAAAGAAACTAGTTCCACCTTATAGAGATATGAATATACACAATATTTTTCTTTTTACTCTATCATAAAGCAGGATAAAGGTAAAGCAGAATAAGTCTTATCTTGCTTTATTTTCAACCTGCACCTATCTTCATAATTATAATATGGGATATGAGGCAAAGGGTTAAAACTATTAAAGTAATCAGATGACTCACACAGGTATCAGGGACAATTAACATTCTATATTAGGTTGAAAGGAGATTTCTCTATGTGTTTAAAACTGAAATTTAATATTCTATAACCAAAAACGTTTGAAATTTTCATTCTTTTATACAACTTTATTCATTTTACACCGCTTATGAAACTATTTCTAACAAATTAAGCGAATATTGTTTTCGATGGCACGAATGGAGGCGGAGTTCACGGGGAAAACCAACGTGTTCGAACGGGCGACCAATATACCGTCTATAATACTTCTCTGATCTGTGATCGAACTCCGAAGGCATTGTGAGAAGCGGGTGATCCGAACACCTTTAGGCAACATACTAAGTATGGGCCATATAGAAGAAATGGATGGATGGATCAGTTGGGTTTTACGGCACTGCGACACAATATGTGACATAGCGCCGATGAATAATGTTAAAGGATGATGCGATGAGATGATAATGATAATGATGATAGTTTCAGGAAGATGATTTCTGTTAATCTCAAGCCTTGCTTAGCAGCGCATGTGTTAAAAACTCACCAACCTGTCTTACATTTAGTATTTGGCAGATTGGATAATCTACATGTATGTCTAATAAACAAACAACATTCCCTGTAACAATAAAGCTTCAGAACCACGACAAGATAGAAAGGTATCTTGGGATACAAGAAATGTGATCAGTCGGTATAAACACTGTAAATAAATACGAAAGACTCAAGCAGGAAACGTAACACAAACAATACACCCACCTCTCAAGCAGAACACACACACACAGTCATACCACAACAAACACACACACAAACACACACGCAATACCATTCCTTCATCTACACACTAAATAGAAAACAACACGCAAGACAAACATAAAGCAAAGTGAATATAGGAGCCCGCCTTGGTACGGTCAGTAGCAATCAATAATTAACTATAAATTAATTAACTATTAACAACCACTGGGGGGTTAAACCTGGGTTTAGGGGCGCCCAACCTCACACTTATCTCCTATATTCACCTATAAAGACAAACAGTGTACATAAAATATAAACCCTGTTCCACAACCTCACAATCAAAAAGACCGCCAGCACAGTAAGTAAATACATGTAAAACATTTAGCAAAAATTCTATGACAAGATCATTAGTAACACGGGAAAGAATTAAACATTCAAGCCCGTGTACCCATTAACCCCAACACTTAAACTAATGTCTATACGCGCTCTTTACAGCGAAGAAAGATTTATACTTTCGAAAGAAACGCATTTACGCTAGAACTATTATTTCTATTGCAAACAGTTTGAAGCTAGAGCAGACGCCGCGTTACCTGGCGTCTGATCAGGTTCCAAATTGTTTGCAACTCAGATTAACATAAGTAGTCAGAATTGTCGAAAGGTTGTCTTTTTCTATGTTTTTGTGAAGCGTTTGCGTTTCGTTTGCGTTTAAACGGGAAAGATTAACGTATTCTTCAATGTCCAATCTGATGTTTATACGCACTCTTTACAAACGGTGTACATGTGAATAAATCCGTAGAGAAGATGGTACCGTTCCAACTATACGTGGTTGTGCTAAAACAATCTTTTCCTGTGCAACGTGTTATGAGCCTAATATATTAGATACCGGCGTAACGAACATTTTTTTAAACTGAAACATAAAACAATTGTTTACGACCCGCTTTTTATTCTTCCCGATGTTAAAAAAGACTGGAGTAGATTCTCAATTTTCAAAAAAGACATAGAGACGATCCTCAACGCAGGGTTAAAACTGTTTGTACCATTGGGTTTGGTTTAAACTGTTTGTCACTCATCATGATTTTAATTAAGGTAGTTATTTTACGATATGTATTTATCCTATGGAAAACGTGCTTTTTTCTTATACATATTGATGTATTTTCCCTAATGATTTGAAAGTAAGAATTTTTCAGTAAAGAAACAATGTAATTTGCTTATAAATGTGGAAAGGATGAGCATAAGTAGTTGTGTATTAATGCACATGTTTAAAAGCAGGTTATGTAATAGTTTTGTTTCAATACAAAACAGAATAATGTTTTCTCCACTTTAGAACTTCCCAATGCAAACAGTAATGACCAAGATCGATGGGCTCCTACAAAAACTCTTTGAATTAAAAATAATTATTCAGTTTACCATCTATTAATATCCATGTTCCGCAAAGCAATACCAAAGACATATGGAACATTAAAACAGCTAAATGAGGTTATCGTTTTGAGAGACATCAGTTGTAATACAGTGGAAACACGATAAAACAAACTCGCGTTGGTTCTAACATACCCTTATGTCAAAGATAAAACGTGGCTTAGATTTACGAAAAACTGGTACGATCGATTTATGCGTGTTTGAATATTGAGTTTCGACTGTAACTGGTTTCGAGTATTATTTGTTCAAAGTTTAATCTTTGTTAATTGCAAAGAGAAGTAATTTAAAAACATCTCATATGTTAAGAGACGATTGCATACAGATTGCTGAAGAATAATACTCGAAAATTCCGTGTTTTGTTGCTGGCTACACTTTCAACATTATTGCTAGGTTTCACGATTAAAGCTATGACTGACATCTCGTTTCTGGCATGTAAAAAACTACAATGTGACACGCATACGTGATTCACATCATTATTGTATGAACTCAATGTTTACATTCAGTTTATATTTAAATTACAACCCTAGCTAGTAAAAAAAGATTAGACTTATTTAGAAACTGAAATTGTTCATGTGAAGTTTCAGGTGTGAGCGGAATAAATTGGTGATGATCAGTAGACGAGCACGATGTATATCTGGATAACTGTTTTGTTTGTGGCGTGGCTCGGTTTTTGTAATGGACAAACCATTGCGCACGTGAACAATTTGTCGACCACTTTGTTGGCCGGCTATAACAAACATACTCGACCAATCAACGATCAGACAAAGGCCGTCAATGTTTCCATTGGTTTAGCGCTGCTCGCACTCAGAGACTTCGACGAAGTTCTGGGAAAACTGTCTACTACGATGTTGTTCGTCATGCGATGGACTGACGCTTCTATGGTATGGGACCCAAGTATGTATGGCGGTATGGAAAACATAATGGTATCCCAGGACGATGTGTGGAAACCCCTTCTGACTCTCGCCAACCCTTATGACGATCTGAAAGAACTGGGGGACAAGTACTGGGTAAGGCGTGCTATAATTGTTAAAGTTTTTAATGATGAATACGTCAATCATTCCTGACTCAAAATCAGTACAATAAAACTGTTGGTGATTTATCAAATTCTGAGCGCCGAATAATGATCAATAAACGGTAGGTGGATATAATATTGGTTACTTTACCTGACATTACAATATCAGAGGGGTTATGTATTTATGATAGCTCTATGTAAGACTGTGACCCCTGGGGCGGGAACATGTTTTACCCCAAGTGCAGAATTTTTCATAAATATGTTGGTGGTCTGTAGCAACCGGAATTGCAATAAAAACAGGGTTTGCAATAATTATTGCAATTCCTGTTTTTATTGCAATTCCGGTTGACAGTTCAACCGGTTTTGCAATAACCGGAATTGCAATAAAATTTTGAAATCGCTCAAAATCATTTACTCGATATGGTGATCATACATAATTGATATTTTTGTGTTTTTTTTTTTTTGTGTTTTGGGATCATGTGACGAAATTTAATGTATTCGTCGGCGCCGATAACAATTTTTTTTTGGAAAAGTTCAACAAAATATGACACTGCACTTTACGAAATGTTGTCTTAGAAAACAGTGAATCGTGAATGGGGTTATTGCAACTCCGGTTAACATGATAGAAACAAATTTAATTGCAATAAAAAAAAACTGACACTGTTTTATTGCAAATCCTGTTTTTATTGCAATTCCGGTTGATAGTTCAACCGGTTTTGCAATAACTGGAATTGCAATAAAATTTTGAAATCGCTCAAAATTCGTTTTACTCGATATGGTGACCATACATATTTGATTTTTTGTGCTTTTATGGTGTTTTGGGAGCCTGTGACGATACTTAATGTAATCGTCGGCGCCGGTAAAAATAAATTTCAACAAAATATGACACATTAATTTACAAAATGTTGTCTTAGAAAACAGTGAATCGTGAATGTGGTTATTGCAACTCCGGTTAACATGATAGAAACAAAATTAATTGAAAAAAAAAATCTGCCACTGTTTTATTGCAAATCCTGTTTTTATTGCAATTCCGGTTGACAGTTCAACAGGTTTTGCAATAACAGGAATTGCAATAAAATTTTGAAATCGCTCAAAAATGTTTTACTTCATTAGATGATCATACATAATTGATATTTTGTGTTTTTTGGTGTTTTGGGATCCTGTGACGAAATTTTATATATTCGTCGGCGCCGGTTAAAAAACATTTTTTTTGAAAATTTCAACAAAATATGACACAGTACTTTACAAAATGTTGTTTTTTGGTGTTTTGGAACCCTGTGACGAAATTTTTAAATTCGTCGGCGCCGGTAAAAAAAACTTTTTTTTTGAAAATTTCAACAAAATACCGGCGCCGACGAATACATTAAAATTAGTCAGATGATCCCAAAACACAAAAAAACCAACACAAATCAATTATATTTTATCACCTAATGGAGTAAAACGTTTTTGAGCGATTTCAAAATTTTATTGCAATCCCTGTTATTGCAAAACCTGTTGAACTGTCAACAGGAATTGCAATAAAAACAGGTTTGTAATAAAACAGTGGCAGATTATTTTTTTATTGCAATTAAATTTGTCTCTATAATGTTAACCGGAGTGACAATAACCCAATTCACGATTCACTCTTATTTAAGACAACATTTTGTAAAGTACTGTGTCATATTTTGTTGAAATTTTGCAAAAAATTTTTTTTACCGGCGCCGACGAATATATAAAATTTCGTCACAGGATCCCAAAACACCAAAAAACACAAAATATCAATTATGTATGATCATCTAATGGAGTAAAACATTTTTGAGCGATTTCAAAATTTTATTGCAATTCCTGTTATTGCAAAACCAGTTGAACTGTCAACAGGAATTGCAATAAAAACAGGATTTGCAATAAAACAGTGGCAGATTATTTTTTTATTGCAATTAAATTTGTTTCTATCATGTTAACCGGAGTGACATAACCCCATTCACGATTCACTATTATCTAAGCAACATTTTGTAAAGTACTGTGTCATATTCTGTTGAAATTTTCAAAAAAAAAAGTTTCAAGTTTTTTTTACCGGCGCCGACGAATAAATAAAATTTCGTCACAGGATCCCAAACACCAAAAAACAACATTTTGTAAATTACTGTCATATTTTGTTGAAATTTTCAAAAAAAAAGTTTTTTTACCGGCGCCGACGAATATATAAAATTTCGTCACAGGATCCCAAAACACCAAAAAACACAAAATATCAATTATGTATGATCATCTAATGGAGTAAAACATTTTTGAGCGATTTCAAAATTTTATTGCAATTCCTGTTATTGCAAAACCAGTTGAACTGTCAACCGGAATTGCAATAAAAACAGGATTTGCAATAAAACAGTGGCAGATTTTTTTTTTCAATTAATTTTGTTTCTATCATGTTAACCGGAGTTGCAATAACCACATTCACGATTCACTGTTTTCTAAGACAACATTTTGTAAAGTAATGTGTCATATTTTGTTGAAATTTATTTTTACCGGCGCCGACGATTACATTAAGTATCAGGGGCCTCCGTGGCCTAGTGGTATAGTCACTGTGACTTACATCACTAAGCTCCTCACCGCTGTGAGTTCGAATCCCAGTAGGGTCGTTTGGATTTTTCATGTGGGGAAGCCTTCCAGCTGGCTTGCGGAAGGTCGGTGGTTCTACCCAGTTGCCGATTTGTGCCTGAAACAGTGCATAAAGGACTTCTGGGGTCTTCCTCCAATTGGAATTAGCTGGACGTCGCGATATGACTGAAATACTGTTGAAAGCGACGTAAAATCAAAACAAAACAAAACAAACATTAAGTATCGTCACAGGCTCCCAAAACACCATAAAAGCACAAAAAATCAAATATGTATGGTCACCATATCGAGTAAAACGAATTTTGAGCGATTTCAAAATTTTATTGCAATTCCAGTTATTGCAAAACCGGTTGAACTATCAACCGGAATTGCAATAAAAACAGGATTTGCAATAAAACAGTGTCAGGTTTTTTTTTATTGCAATAAAATTTGTTTCTATCATGTTAACCGGAGTTGCAATAACCCCATTCACGATTCACTGTTTTCTAAGACAACATTTCGTAAAGTGCAGTGTCATATTTTGTTGAAATTTTCCAAAAAAAATTTGTTATCGGCGCCGACGAATACATTAAATTTCGTCACATGATCCCAAAACACCAAAAAACCCACAAAAATATCAATTATGTATGATCACCATATCAAGTAAATGATTTTGAGCGATTTCAAAATTTTATTGCAATTCCGGTTATTGCAAATAAATACGAAAGTAACTCAAGCAGGAAACGCAACACAAACAATACACCCATCTCTAAAGCAGAACACACACACAGCCATACCATAACAAACACACACACACAACCACACACACACACACGCAATACCATTCCTTCATCTACACACTAAATAGAAAACAACACGCAAGACAAACATAAAGCTAAGTGAACATAGGAGCCCGCCTTGGCACGGTCAGTAGCAATCAATAATCAATTATAAATTAATTAATTATTAACAACCACTGGGGGGTTAAACCTGGGTTTAGGGGCGCCCAACCTCACACTTATCTCCTATATTCACCTATAAAGACGAACAGTGTACATAAAATATAAACCCTGTTCCACAACCTTACAATCAAAAAGACCGCCAGCACAGTAAGTAAATACATGTAAAACATCTAACAAAATTCTCTGACAGGATTATTAGTAACACGGGAAAGAATTAAACATTCAAGCCCGTGCTAAAAATAACCTACTATGGCAACGGTCAAATTGTACTCAAGCGAATAGTCTGTAGTCACGAGTAACTGTAAGACATGGGAGGGTTTAGGGTACGACAGAGAGGGAGAGAAAAACCAAAGCACGAAAATCCGACATAACTCTCCCGGTTAAGGACGGCTTTAGAGATACATCATCATGTAGTGCTAAGCCCTGTCTGTCGTCGCACAACCAAAGAGGAAAGCATAGTTATCAATTGTAGACTGATCGATAACCAAACGTGAAGTGCGCAGAAATATAGTTGGATCATAATCTTTTTTGAGGAAAAATCTAATACGTTTCACAAATAGGCTTTGAAAATGTATATGTCCAAGAATCTTACGAAGTCTGTAAATCACATCACCATAAAACTCCGGATGTGAAATACCTTGCCGCAGAAAAGACTTTAAGTTACATTTATACTTGTTAATGAGAGGAAGATTTCTATAAAAGAATTTAGAAAACCCGCTTCTGTTGAACATAACCGTATTTCAAGCTAACAAGGTGGCATTTCCACCTTTTAAACTTTGAAATACCGATATGTTTGAGTGAACAGAATTCAAGATAGGCCCTAAGTTTAACTGTATCTAACATGATTACGTCATCAGATTGGAATGTGGGCATCTTATAAATGTTCATTACATGTAGGCTACCAAAATATTTCGAACGGACAGTTCTAGGACGACATTTATGTTTTATGAAACACTGTAACGATAAGTTTTTACAAATAAACGGAAATAATCAGGAGCGAACGAATGAATACGTAGGTCAGTGGCTATGCATATCGAGTTAAGTCTATTTGGGTTGATTTCGATAAAAATATTGATCTAAATATGTCCTAATTATGTGTCAATTTCATTACAAACCAGTGACAAGTGCCATTTCATTTCCAGTCTTTTGTTTACCATGGTGACGACACGGGTGGGGTCATCAGGGAAAACAAAGCAAGAAATTAACATTTAACCGATATTTGAGTTACACATACCCATAATGATAGATTCAATACAGTTTTTAATCGAGATTTCTTTTTATTTCTTGATAAACAATTGCTTAATAAACAGAAAAAGAGAGATTATTTACGCGAATCGATCGAGGGTGAACATCTATTAAGTCACGTGATCCGTACTACCCGGCAAAATCAATGAATACGGTCTCGTACACAGTGGTCACATGTGCAGTTTTAGCCTATCAGAGTCCAAGAATTTATGATGACTGGAAATAAATATTTGTACACATTCCTACTTGAGATAAGTATGATCATCGTGCAGCACGAGAACGCTGCGCTAACTTTACTGATATTTTATTCTTTCAAATTAAACGCATTTATAAACAAAACTATTATTACCATTGCAAACAGGTTGGAGCCAGATCAGACACCGCGTAACCCGGCGTCTGATCAGGCTCCCACCTGTTTGCTACTCAGATTAAAAAAATAGGTAAAATTTCTAAAAGTAAATTTCTACAGTGTAGTGAATTGCGTTTGCGTTTAAACCGGAAAGAAAAATGTATTCTCTACTGTATATTGCGCACAATAAATACAGCTATCAATGTCTCTTGCTGAATATGTAGGGAATACTCATCCCTTTTAAAGTTTTAGAATGTTCCAATCTAAAAATAACCCTGCCAAACCAGTAGAAAACACTATGAAAACATCTTTACCGGGCGCAAGCCGAACTAACTCGGAAAATCTCCGCCGTTGATCGGATGTCAACAAACCGATTTAAAAATCGACTTCTTTTCACCAAATTCATGGGTTTGTAAGCAATGTTGCCTCCATATACATTTTTATATGTTTAGATTACGTATGTGCCTGAATGTTCAGGTTTAAGAAATGCGCGATTTTGGCTACTTGACAGCACATACTGGCTTTAACGCAATGATTTATGGTTTTAGAAAAACATCAGATACAAAATAAGCTTATTGTCATTATCTTTAAACTGTGTTTTGTCAAATGCAAATACAATAAATATCTACCTACAGTACTAAGGTATAAAACACTAGTTATCCTTTAAATACAACCTATTTAAATCAATATCAATTGTAAATGAACAAATGACTTATTTTTTCTTCTCTGGTCTAATTACTAGTAATTGAAAACGTAGAAACCTTTGTCAATGCAAAAGTTATATTATGTTTCTATGTTATATACATACTTCTGTGAGGTGTTCAGGAGGATGACTCCCAACAAACCTATGACGGGGGAAAACCCCTTTGGGTTATTGAGTTATATAATTATAACCTAGTTTATTAACTAATTGAAAACTCTTGAATCCTGTTTTGAGGGTGGGGCTCTAACCGGATGTGAGGAATAACAATAGCCGATCTCTGTTCACTCTGTAATTTACATCAAACGGTAGACATAGCTCACATGGCAGAATACAGATGTGTCTAGCCAAACCAACTCAACACAAGTCAAGTCAAACCAAGGCGAGTCAAACCAAGTCTAACGAAGTCTACATCCTGAAAATACAGGCGTTAAAGCACACTAAATATACATTCTATTACATGGTATTTAAGAGCTGAAAATAACATGGGCAAATGTCTCTTAAAACAGAAAGCATTTAGCTAGGGGCATATAACATACAGCAGTTAACAATAAATCATGGTTCTAGTGGCCTACAACCTGCAACCTTCATAATAACTATATATTCCTCTAGAATAGGTTTCCTGAAGACACCTTATACATACAACAACGCCATACAGTACAAAACAATATACAACATAGCTTACCAGTTTGTGGAACCAAATGTTTCAACAAAGCTCAACTCCACCAATCACTCCACCTCGTCTCTCACACTGGTGCTAATGTTAATGCTGCTGTAAATTAAAAGGTGAATGGTCAAAGTGCTTGTGAAAAGGTTATTAACATGCCTGAAAGATAAAACCGCGCCGAAAGAAGATGAAAGCCACCATTCCGCTTTTCGCTACAAACGCGAAAACCCATTGCATGAAACCGTAAGCGCGTATAGAATATCGAAAGCAAACAGTATTTAAAAGAAACAAGACATGCCATGTTAAGAATATACTTTCCATTATTCCCACTTACTTGCTAAATGATAGAAGACGTCCTTGTACCTCGACTAATGACTAAAAAGTGACTTTATTCAGAATACTAGTTAGATTTACCGCGAGAAGTCATGTGACACTAATCACGAGATTTTACCAAGGGAAGTAACTCGCTAAATACCAACAATGTAAAATAAATACCGAAATGAACCAAAAGTCAACCTGGTTACACACTTCCCCTCCTCCTGAAATGACGTCTCGTCATTCCTACATTAAGCACAATCAGTCAACAGAAAAAAAAGTAAACAGTCGGTCAGTCAGTAATCAGTCCAAATACTACACTACTTAAGGTACATCAAATATTGCCTAAATGTACAAACCATCTAGATCTACCTACTAGATACAATAAACTCTACATATCTGTATAAATACAGTTACATCAACATCTGCTCAAACAGTACATTATCACTAATGCACTACAAACTAGAAATGGTTTTACCAAAACAAAAAATAATCTACTGAAACTGACTACCTGACAACTAACCAATTCAACTGACCATACATACTTACATAATGAAATAAACAATACTAAAAACATTTATAAAAGTGTTCCCCCCCCCCCCCCCCCCTGCTAAAAATTGTGTCCCCACAAATTAGATTTACCAATGTATGGGCAATATTAAGAATAAGATAACAATATCAAGTGAATGTTTATATAATATACAGTACAGAAAATGAAAACATTTACTTCATGACTGTTTCCACAATCTTATGAGCTAGTCCAATGTCCATTTCATTTAGAATACCACTCTCCACAAGACTATTCAATGCCTCTAATCGGCTATCATGTGGTCTGGAAACCTGATACATGTGGTATTCATCAAACCTGGCTGGTCTCCTTCTTTCCCTTATGGACCTTCTTGGCAGAGGCGTAGGCGGTGTCGGCGGCACTTTTGCGTCATCTCTGTTGCCTTCTGCAACCTGTTTCTTTGACGCTTCATCATTGTCCGTAGAGACAACTACAGGATCTGTCTAAACAACTGGAACTGTATCCCCATGGCCTTCTGTCATAGCTTCACTGGGCTCTTGTGCTGCCGTACTGTCGTCCTTGACACTTCCACCTCCATCAAGGTCCTGTGGCGGGTCTTTAGTAGTCTCAGCTTCAATCTGTTCTTCTATGGTCTTGTTTGTGTTGGTTTCATCAACCTTGTCCTCTATTTCTCTATGATCCTCTGTATTTCCTTCAGTACTCTGTGACCTCAATGTCTCCTCCTCATTTCCTTCTACATGTGTCTGTTGTCTCTCTGGACCCAAGGAAATTGAATCCTGACAAACATCTTCCTGACTTGGACTAACAACATCAGCATCTACACTGGTGTCCACTCTCTCTTCAGATTGCGTATTGTCTGGACAATGGGCGTCCCCACTCCAACCTGCACCATCTGCAAGGTCATAACCAAACTCGCTCTCCGAATCAGAATCGTCCTCAACTTCTTTGGATGCATCCTTTTCTCCACTTTTGTCGCTCTCCTCTCTGTTCATCTCTTCATGAACTTCCTTGTCACTGTCTCTCTCTCTATCACTATCCCCATTTCTGGCTGAATCTACCAGAAACAACATGTTTCTATGAAGGGTCCTGATCTTGTCTCCTTCTTTCACACGAAATACAGGGATGTCCTCTCTTGGTTGTTCTGTGATCATGTAAACACCTTCTTCAAATCTATCCTGAATCTTGTGTTTACCGTCAAAAACTTTTCTTCTCACTAGGACTTGGTCTCCAATGGCAAACTTCACATACTTTGCCTTTCTGTCGTAATACTTCTTCTGCTTTGATCTGGCATCACTCACTTTATCCTCTACTATTTTCTTAGTGACTTCTAGTCTGTGTTGCAAATCCTTTATATAGTCGGATGTTGTCACTGTTGAAGTCTCTGGCTGTCTGGCATTCTCGAAAACAGTATCGATCGGAAGATGTGGCTTTCGGCCGAACATGAGCTCGTATGGCGACAATCTGGTAGCCTCATGTGGCGTACAATTGTATGAGTACACCAAAGAACTCACGTACTTCTTCCAATCAGATTTCTTCTCATTTTCTAATTTCCAAGCATATCAAGTAGAGTCCTGTTAAATCTCTCTGGACCGGCATTACCCTTGGGATGATACGGCGTGGTCCGAGATTTCTTCATGTCCATTAACTTGCAGAGTTCGTGTATTAACTCACTTTCGAAGTTGGCACCTTGATCGGTGTGGAGCTTTGTCGGTATGCCATAATGGACGATGAAGTTCTCAAAGAATGTCTCCGCTGTGGTCTTGGCTGTTTGGTTCTTCGTTGGTAGTGCAAGGGCGTACTTCGTAAAATGATCAGTGATGACAAGGATATTGCCAACACCACGAGCTGGTTCCAGGGTTAAGAAGTCCATGCAGACCAACTCTAAAGGGTATGTCGTCCTAACATTCACCAGAGGTGCGCGTTGTCCTGCCTTGTTCTTTCTGCGCAGGCATCTGTCACACTGTTTTATATGAGCCTCGACGTCAGCAACCATCCCTGGCCAATAGAATCTCTCTCTTATAAGCCTTGTAGATCTTTCTATGCCTGGATGTCCGACATTGTCATGAATGCCTTTCAGAATCTCTTCTCTGTATGACAATGGTACTACTAGTTGCTCAATGGTCTCTTCACCATCCTGGTAAACTCTGAACAGAATACCACGTTTCATCTTGAGCCTCTTAAACTGCTTTTTCATGGTAAGATCTTCTTTTCTCATGAATCCACTAGGCATTCTGTTATCTATTACAGCCCGTCTCCATCTCTCTAATAGTTCATATGCTCGTTGTTCCTTTCGGATCTCTCTCATCTCTTTCTGGGCTAGTAAAGTTCCTGGTTCTTCCATGACTTCTGCCAGATTGATGTTATATGTCGGCAAAGTCTCAATATATGGAGCAACAACGACATTACAGATGGCTTTTACAGTCTGGTCCTTGATTGATACTCTCTGATTGTCTTCTGCATCGGTTAACAGCTCATAAGGGTATCGACTCATGGTATCAGCATCAACGTTCTTAAAACCAGCTCTGTAAAAGATATCGAAGTTGTACTGGCCTAATGCTGAAGCCCATCTCTGTCCGGTGGCGTCTAACTTGGCACTTGACATAACATGCGTTAGCGGGTTATTGTCCGTCAAAACCGTAAAATGGTTTACTGCCAAGTAGTCGCTGAACTTTTCAGTGACGGCCCACTTCAATGCCAAGAACTCCAGCTTGAAGGCACTGTAATTCCTCTCAGACTTGTTTAGCGCTCTACTTGCGTAAGCAATTACACGCTTCTTTCCCATTTGGTTCTGATATAGTACTGCACCAAGGGCTTTTGTAGAGGCATCAGTATGGAGCTCAAAGGGCTGCGTGAAATCTGGGTATGCTAGAATCGGCGGCGTTGACAGTAACACTTTGAGATGTTCAAAAATATCCTTATGAGTGTCCGTCCATTTCCATTCCTTAGTCGTCTTTGATTTATCCCTCTTCGCAGTGGTTGGCGGAAGTAACTCCGAAAGTGGCCTGGTGATCTTACTGAAGTCCTTGATAAACTTCCGGTAATAGCCGACGAAAGACAAAAAGGATCTCAGCTCATCTGCGTTGGTAGGGACAGGCCAATTCTTGATCTTCTCAATCTTTTCAGGCTGGGTAGCTATGCCGTCTTCGCTGACCACATGTCCAAGAAAATTGACCTCCGCTTTGAAGAAATTGCATTTCGCTGGTGCCAATTTGAGACTGGCTTCCTTAAGCTTCTTAAATATGATTTTATAGGTGTTCTAGGTGCTGGTCAAAAGTCTCACTGAAGATTATAACATCGTCCAGGTAGATTAGACAGATCTTCATGTTCAGATCGCCTAGAATCTCCTGCATGATGCGCTGATAGCTTGCCGGAGCATTTGTGAGCCCAAATGGCATCTTGTTGTACTCGTAGAACCCGATAGAGCCTACGGTAAACGCTGTGCGCTCCTTGTGGCTTTCCTCTACCTCTATCTGATGGTATCCAGACTTCATGTCCATCGTAGAGAAAAATTTTGCTCCGTGAAGACAATCGAAGATTTCTTCCATGCGTGGTAGGGCAAATGAATCTTTTGACAGTCCTATCGTTCAGCATCCTGAAATCAACGCAGAGTCTCAGCTTCCCACTCTTCTTCCGGACAAGCACAACATTCGAGGTCCAAGGCGACTTTGATGGTCGAATGATGCCGCAAGCTAAGAGTTGGGCAATATGTTGTCGGACCTCTTCAATCATGGAAGGCGGAATGCGTCTGTGCCTCTGCTTAAACGGTAAATCGTTAAGTAAATCAACTCTATGCTTCATTAAGTTGCACTGCCCTATGTCTGTGTCGCTGACAGAAAAGATGTCCTTGTGACGATGGAGCAAGTCCAATAGAGATTTCCTCTGATCAGAATCTAACAAATTATCTTCATCTATGTGCAGAGTGTCTATAATCTCGGTCTGCTTCTCATCTAAAGAGTCAAAGACTTCATCTGCGATCTTGACAGGTTGAACTTCGCAGACAATAGAGCTTGACGATATTACTGCTGTGTTGGTAGACAGGTTTGCTATAGTCACTTGAATTTCCTGTGTCTTTGTTCCATGTTGATGTTGGATTACTGTAGGGGTTATATCAATGTAAGATGGCAAGCTACTCTTTGATGACTCTTGAATTAATGCGGCTGTTGTTGGATGGTCTTCCACTTGGTCCGTGTAACACCTGATGTCCTTCCTTTCATTGGGCTTTAGAATAATCTTCTCCGAACATGCAATGCGGACTAATGCAATCCTGTCCTTATTTCTAGTTAAGGATTTCTGTCTCAAAACCATACATCGGAAAGCCAAATACCAAGCAGTAAACAGATTTGCCTTCTGAAGAAATTGTTCACCAAACTTATCTTTGCATCCAGTTAGTAATTCGTGTAATATGTTTGTGCCTAAAACTATGGGTGTATATTTTGAGAATGTGGTGTCTGGTGTAATGAGTAAAATGCAATGTAATGGTTCTGATCTTGGTAAACCTTCAACAACACCCAACTCAATCACAATGTAACCAATATACGGTAAAGGCTTGCCATCTGCACATTCAATAGGTAGAATTTTATCAAGTGTCTCAATGGTACAATTCGATAAGTGCTCCTTCAGCCGTCAGCTGTGGACAATCTAATCTATAATGTCCTTTCCGGTGACAATTATAGCAGGTCGGCTGAAATGTGGTTCCACCTGTAGGTCTCTGAGGCCTGTATGTATCCCTTCCTCTGTTAACTGGGTAGCCCCTTCCTCTACTGCCAATCCTATAGTAGTTGTTGGCTTCTTTCCCCTTCTCCAAGACATCTATCCTGGCATTCAGTTTATCAAACAGCTCCTTCATCTGTTTCATCTCAGGGCTCTCTTTCTCCACATTAACAGCTGCTTTAGCTGGTTTCCTATCAGGGCTGCGGGTCTCCTTCAACTCCGCTTCCAGCTTTCGAAGTTCCCTCTTAAATTCATCGTAATCCTTTATCTTATCCAACTGGTAACGTGCTGCCTGTTTCAACTCTGTCCTAAGTCCTCCGTATAGTTTCTCTTTTAAAACTTCAGTGTCGCTCCTCCTAAGTGCTCCCAGCACAACAGCCTGTCCGAAGAACTCTTCTAACCTAGAGGCGAAGATCTCAACAGACTCTCCTGACTTCTGAGTGCAAGTGTAGAACTTCCTCATAATACTCTCTCGAGACTCTACACTTCCATAAGCACTGTCAAGCTTAGCAATGACTTGCTTAATAGTCACGCCAGGTCCCAATCTCCGTACAACGTCACTAGCACTGCCTTTCAATCCGCGTCTAACTCCTAATAGTATCTGCTGCTCAGAAAACACGCCTTCAGTGACTAAAGAGTCCACTTCATACTTGAAGGTTGGCCAAGTGACTTCCCCTCTACCATCTTCTCCATAAAAAGTGGATAGCTTCGGGAAACTGTAGTGACCTCCCTTTGGTTCAGGCTTAGGCATGTTCTCGAAGTGAAACTCCTTTAGTTCTGTGTTCAAGAAAGGCGACTGATGGGATACTGGCTGAGTCTGGAAGTGAAGCTTCTTAGGTTTCGAAGTCAGAAAGGGTGACTGATATGGTTCTGTCTTAGGAAATGGTAGTCCTTCCTCTAAATAATGTTTGCCAGCTCCTGGTAATGGTAGTCCTCCCTTTAAGTTCTCTTGGCTGGTTCCTGGACAGAAAGGAGTTCCATATGGAACTTCAAAAACTCCTAGCTTAGGCTTAGCACCTTTGTCCAACTCTTCTGTTGACTTCTTAAAAGCTTGGCTCAGCTTCAGCATATCTTCAGGTGAGTCAATCTTTGGATGTATTCCTAGGTGACGAATTGTCTCTAACAATTTGTATTCCTCCTTTGTCACCTTATCCGTAAGCAATGTCTCCTTTGCTGCCTCTCCACCTGTAGCCATTCCACACTCCACATCAACTGAAGGCATCTCTAAGTTAACAGACTTATCCATGGCTTTAAGTGTCTTTATGACTATGTGAACAAGTCACTAAATACATAAATGCTAAATTGGACTATCTATTTATGGACCGCTGTATAACTAAAATATGTAAAACAAATCAACTGCACTTTGACAGTCAAATACTAATATGGTATACTAAAGCACTCTTTGTGTGCAACATTCAATGTCAACTTTATGACAAAATCAATGGATTTAAACTATCTCCACCTGTAAAATAATTGGGAAGGGGACAACACACTTCTTACTCAAAGTATTTAATATATAAGACCACTTGTAGTGACATCATGGACAATCACAAACTTTTATGTGACAACAAAGAAAAAATAAATAAGACAACAACAACAACAAGGGGTGGTGGGTTAATTTTATTAAGTAGTCGGATCCAAGATTCTATTTTAGAATCGGCTGAAATAACGCGAAATTCTACGCAAATAGAACAAGAAGTATCGCACCGCAATAAATTAAAGTACCGGTGGCCACAAGCAAGTAAAGCGCGTAACAGGTTTCAAGTTAAAGTAAAAGGAATGCTATGTCTGTATAACAGTTCAACTTCAATGTACATAAATGCTATGTTCTCACAATGCTATTATTCTATAATTTAAATACTAAGTTATCACGATGCTTTTAAACTACTGTGTAAATACTAAGTTCTCACGATGCTATCATACTACAGTATAAAAACTAAGTTATTACTATTCCATTAAACTACAATGTAAACTCTAAGTTCTTTGTATGCTATGATACTGAATAGCTAATCAGAAATAATCTGTATCTGAACTAATTTAATCTTCCAAGTTAATTCTAATTAATTATAAACTAAATTAAATCTTCTAAATTAATTCTAATTAATTATAAACTATATAACCTGATAATCTAATCTGAATTTAATTAATTCTAAATTGTTTATCTTCACTAAATGTACAGAAGAAAAGTAATAACTAATGTCAAGGTCAATGATAACAAAGGTCAAGGTCAATTAATGACTATGGTCAACAACCAAGGTCAAAATATGTCAAATATCTAGGAGTACAGGGTTAAAGTCAATTTCCAATACAAAGGTCACAATCCAAACTGAAAGTCAACTGAATTATTTCCAGAAAATTATTTAAACTGAAACAAACTTCTTTAGAAGCTGAATAATTATTGTATGAAAAACACCAACTTTGTCAAACCTAAAGACAACTGAAACAACTCAATAATAATCCAACTCGGAATGAAGATTATTGCAAATTCAACTCAAGGATCCGAAGTTAAAGTGAAATAAACATGGCATGAATTGTTGAATTAATTCAAAGTCTGCTTTATAAATCCAAAATATGCTTTATAAATCTAAAGTCTGCTTTATAAATTCAAAGTCTGCTTTATAAATTCAAAGTCTGCTTTACAAATTCAAAATTTGCTTTATAAAATCAAAGTATGCTTTATAAATTCAAAATATGCTTTATAAAATGAAAGTATGCTTTATAAATTCAAAATATGCTTTATAAAACTGCTTTAGCTTTCATTGACTACTTTAGCTTTCAATGATTGCTTTAGCTGTCAATAACGGCTTTATCTTTCAATATTTGCTTTATCTTTCAATAACTGCTTTATCTTTCAATAACTGCTTTATTTTTTCATAAGCAAACAACCGGTTCAACTAAAGTATACGGAATGGCAGCTTTCAACGAGATACGGTTAGAAAGAAAATTAAATGTTATTCTGGAGAGCTGAAAATGTCTTACTGTATTAAATTACGCCTTCACCAAATAATGTCACCGTCACCAAATATTATTGAACATGCAAGTGAGGGAAAAATGAAAAATTCTTTCTTACTTTACAATATCACACTAGCGGGAAAGTATAAAGAATTGCAGCTAAGCTTTATAAATAAATAAGCTGAAAACTACAGCAAACTTTAGAAAAAACTTTACAGAAAAGTAAATAATTACTGAATGAATCAATGTACTCAACTGCAATATCTCTATAAAATCACAAAAAACAAGTACTCACACATCTGCTGAAATCTGTTATGTACACAATTGGCCACTAAAACATGGTAACTGGAACACTATTGACCACTAAACACTGTAAACACTGTACCTATAAAGTCAATAATAATATGGTATGAGATAATATGGTCAAACAGTTCATAAATCACAGAAAATACAGAATATACATGTAGAAATTATGTTACAATGTCTCTTGAAATTATCACTGAATATGTTGTCTTGAAGAAGTCTATATAATATACAAATTAAATTATCACAAAAGATTGTCACTATGCTGTCCTGAATAGTCTATAAATATTACAAATGAGTAAGTAGCACTCGTTACTCTCCTCCCCGACACACGAAAACTGTCCTCAGCTTATAAATTACAGTTCAAGGTTAAATTTCAGTCTATCTGTATCACTCGAAACTCAAAATTACTCGTTGGGCGCCATTTTGTACCCCTTTGGGTTATTGAGTTATATAATTATAACCTAGTTTATTAACTAATTGAAAACTCTTGAATCCTGTTTTGAGGGTGGGGCTCTAACCGGATGTGAGGAATAACAATAGCCGATCTCTGTTCACTCTGTAATTTACATCAAACGGTAGACATAGCTCACATGGCAGAATACAGATGTGTCTAGCCAAACCAACTCAACACAAGTCAAGTCAAACCAAGGCGAGTCAAACCAAGTCTAAGGAAGTCTACATCCTGAAAATACAGGCGTTAAAGCACACTAAATATACATTCTATTACATGGTCTTTAAGAGCTGAAAATAACATGGGCAAATGTCTCTTAAAACAGAAGCATTTAGCTAGGGGCATATAACATACAGCAGTTAACAATAAATCATGGTTCTAGTGGCCTACAACCTGCAACCTTCATAATAACTATATATTCCTCTAGAATAGGTTTCCTGAAGACACATTATACATACAACAACGCCATACAGTACAAAACAATATACAACATAGCTTACCAGTTTGTGGAACCAAATGTTTCAACAAAGCTCAACTCCACCAATCACTCCACCTCGTCTCTCACACTGGTGCTAATGTTAATGCTGCTGTAAATTAAAAGGTGAATGGTCAAAGTACTTGTGAAAAGGTTATTAACATGCCTGAAAGATAAAACCGCGCCGAAAGAAGATGAAAGCCACCATTCCGCTTTTCGCTACAAACGCGAAAACCCATTGCATGAAACCGTAAGCGCGTATAGAATATCGAAAGCAAACAGTATTTAAAAGAAACAAGACATGCCATGTTAAGAATATACTTTCCATTATTCCCACTTACTTGCTAAATGATAGAAGACGCCCTTGTACCTCGACTAATGACTAAAAAGTGACTTTATTCAGAATACTAGTTAGATTTACCGCGAGAAGTCATGTGACACTAATCACGAGATTTTACCAAGGGAAGTAACTCGCTAAATACCAACAATGTAAAATAAATACCGAAATGAACCAAAAGTCAACCTGGTTACACGAGGTCCTGCATTTGACAAGGCCCAAAGAATAAAAAAGAACTATTAATCATATTTAGTAATTACTCATATAATAAACACAGATATAGTTGCTTTATGACGATTACGAATCCAGTCGGTTAATTTTCCCTGTTAAAAAATACTTTTTACAAGTACACTGTTTGTAAATGACAGTAAACTCGTCTCTAAATATATAAAAAAATAATAACAAATAAGATAGCACTTGTCTTAGTCTTAAAGCCCAATTCGCATGGGCCATACTGATTTTGTTAATGTTGAAAATCAGACATAAAATCGAAAGTCGTAAAAAGTACAACGCTATAGTTGCCAAATGATACGACCAAATGCGCTGATTTTCAAACATTGATAATATTTTTATGATTGTATTGACTTGTTAGGCATTCAACCATAACGTTATAGAACGAGCTATATATCGGACACTAATTCTGACAAACAAATACTTAAATACCAACATAATTTTGACCCTACATTATTCATGACTGACAGTTTAATAAAATCACACAATAAAAAGTTTTAAATCGTAAAGGGCTCGATCCATTCCTCGTTCAAATGCTAGGCACTCGCTCTATAAGCTGAGCTACCACATTGTCGCTCCTTGACCTAAAGTGAATAACTTGATGTAACGCATCGAAATTCATATAACAAAATTAAAAAATTGAAAACATATACTCAGCCAAAAAAAAGTATACAACTTCTGTATTCTAGATTATTAGCGGTTCATACATAAACAGTTTTTATATTTTGTTTTATAGCAAGTGGCAAATCATGGCTATATAACTGACACAATGCATTAAAAATAAAAGGTATTTCACTCGTTTTCCTGGTAATGATCAGCATTTATGATTCATAATGTTTTTCATAGAAGAAAAAAACGATAGTGCTCATATTTGGCAGCTAGAGTTTTTGCTTAACAATAAAGTTACATTAGACTTACAATATTCTAGGCCTTATTGAGACATGAAAGTATGAAATCAAATGACCTCCCTTTGATTTGAAATAGTAATTAACTTTCAGTGTTTCGTTTTCGTTACATGTTTCGTTTAACATGTTTAACAACACTAAGGTTGATAAGGTATCTTATAACACATGAAGCTTTTAAATCTATTTAAGTAAAAAGTAAGTAAAAAGTGGGTACTGTCTTTTTGACTGAGTATAGATAAAACCACTTTTTGTGCAAGAATCACGACCTGTGCAGTTCAAATGTGATCCAAACAACCGTTTTAATCAGGTTTCCGAATTACATAATGAGGTTTAAAAATGTGTTGTTTCTCACTCAGGTGACGATTTCAGTCCACAGCGACGGTCAGGTGTACTGGGAGCCAATCAACGCCCTTGACACTACATGCAACATTGACACTACCTACTATCCTTATGACAAGCAGACCTGCAACATTGAAATGTTAACATTTGGATATGATGAAGACGACATCCTCATGAACATTTATAGCAGCGAATTATACCTTACATACTATGAGGGTCACGCAACCTGGAAACTGGTGTCAGCAATAGTAAGTAAGTGTACAGGAACTGATGCTGTTGCTTTACTGGTTGTCACGTTAACACTAGAGCGCCAACCAATATTCGTCGTTGTCAACTTCCTGATACCAATTCTTATACTAGCACTCCTAAATCCACTCGTGTTTTTGATGCCAACAGATTCTGGGGAGAGAGTTGGATACTCCATCACGCTACTGCTTTCTATGTCTGTTTTCATGACTATTCTTGCAGATTACATACCCCAAAATGCAAAACCAATGTCATTGGGCGCATACATGTTGATGGTGCTGTACATCAGCAGTGCGAGTATGGTGTTATGTGTTATAATAAGTATAAAGATTTATTTCATATCTGAAACGAGGCCGATCAATTCTGTCGCACGTGCGTTCGTTCGTATGTGTTCACTCGGGTGCCTTCGGAGGGAAACATTACATGTGAACTTAAAAGATACAAAAAGCGGGGATGCCACTGCAAGTGAAAACAATAAATTGGATCCCGCCTCTGATGTTTGTGAAATAACTTGGAAGGACGTCAGCCATGCTTTTGACAGCTGTTCTTTTCTTTTCATGTACATTGTTATTGCTGTGACGATCACTGTGTTTCTTTGTGTTCTTCGAAACGGTAATTAACTCACCGACTTAACATTAAGTACCATTAATATCATCAAGCACGGTGTTTGGTGGAGACGGGCGATTCTATACCCGAGCTTGGTCTATTCCTTGTCGGAATCGAGCTTTACCAAAAACCGTTTTTGGATATTTTCTGTCGCTTAAATTTACCCTTAAACGAGTAAACTAACAGAAATGGTTTTAATGCGTGTCTGGCATTCCATACCTAGTAGCCTTTTTTTCTTATTTTTAAAAAGTATAGTGTTAGCATTTTGTAAGATAAAATACATATCTGATTTAAAAAAGGTGCACAATTATCAGTCTGACTAGGCTTTTGGTATACCACAATCAAGTCGAGATTGCCAATATACGTTTTAAATGTTTTTACTACAAAAGTATACCTTTGACTGAGAACATAATCTTCTGCAAGCATAATGCTATCTGCACAACCATTTCAGTTACAGTCGAAACTCGCTTAAATCAATCTTACTGGTTTTTCATGACATTGGAATTTGGATATCAATTGATAGTTACGTGTACTTTTATAAAATGTTGATACGAGTTATTTGTGCTTGTAATACAGTCTCTAGTAGACTGGTAACATGTGTGTAATGTAAAATGTAATTTATCTACGAGCTCTTTAGGGGCTGTGTATCTGTTATTAAATATACCTCAGTCCGAATCCGTTTTAGTCAACTAAACCTGACCGTTACTAACAAAACCTTTGGTATCCGCTAGAAACGAACTGATTTTATAAAACATATGCTTCATGAGGACTGAATAGGTACTAATATGTTCTTTTGGAGATTATAAGTGTTTTGTCAAACCGAAGAGATGGTAGATATCTAAGCAAAAAACGTAGCTTCTGCTTGTGCAGGATCAAACGTATCTAAAAATCGATAAGTCCAGGCCCCGAGGTTATGTTATAATACCTTAAACAAACTATGTGCTCAAAACTCTCAACTCATAACACTTCGACTAACCTTTTATTTTATATCAAGTATTTTTATGCATAATTCTTTTGTTGTAATGTATCCATATGTGGTTACTAAATTCTAATAGAACGTACTTTGTAAAAACAAGAGCCTGTTATAGAAAGTGAGTTTGAGTACAGAGTTCGTTTTAAGGTGATCCAACTATATTGCTGCACACTTCACGTTTGGTTATCGATCAATCTACAATTAATAACCATGCTTTCCTCTTTGGTTGTGCGACGACAGACAGGGCTTAGCACTACATGATGATGTATCTCAAAAGCCGTCTTTAACCGGGAGAGTTATGTCGGATTTTCGTGCTTTGTTTGTTTTTTCCCTCCCTCTCTGTCGTACCCTGAACCCATCCATGTCTTACAGTTACTCATGACTACAGACTAGTCGCTTGAGTACAATTTGACCGTTGCCACAGTGGGTTATTTTTAGCACGGGCTTGAATGTTAAATTCTATCCCGTGTTACTAATAATCTTGTCATAGATTTTTTGTTAGATGTTTTGGAACAGGGTTTATATTTTATGTACACTGTTTGTCTTTATAGGTGAATATAGGGTATAAGAGTGAGGTTGGGCGCCCCTAAACCCAGGTTTACCCCCCAGTGGTTGTTAATAATTAATTTATAATTAATTATTGATTGCTACTGACCGTACCACGGCGGGCTCCTATATTCACTTTGCTTTATGTTTGTCTTGCGTGTTGTTTTCTATTTAGTATGTAGATGAAGGAATGGTATTGCGTGTGTGTGTGTGTGTTTGTTGTGGTATGACTGTGTGTGTGTGTTCTGCTTGAGAGGTGGGTGTATTGTTTGTGTTACGTTTCCTGCTTGAGTCTTTCGTATTTATTTATAACCTCGGGACCAGTGTAACATAATTTTGACATCGGTTTTTTATTATATTACGTCATTATCTTTAGTTGAAGATGCTATACAGTACAAACAGACGTTATCTGCAAATGAACTGTAAAGAGAGTATGTAATGTCGTTAAAATAAATAAGAAGGAATATCAGCGGCGAACCTTGATGCGCATATCTCATTGATAGTGACAAAACATTTTACCGCATTTAGACAACTAATAAAAAAACCAATTTAATAGTTACCTTTTGTGCCGATTACACTTGCATTGAAAATGAACCCTCTTTGCCATACATCTTGTCATACATTATTTTGAAAATAACAAAAAGTACCTTTCGAATGAGTTATTTTCAAGGTATTGCATATATTTGGTAATATATCTACATGAACTAATTTATAAAAAAACTAGATTAATAAAATGATATATTAAGATTATTGTCAATAAAATGTTATACAGTCGAAACTCTATACTTCGAAATCGATTATATCGACATTGTCAGTATTTCATTAATTTGATTTCGATAAATCGGTCTCGCTTAAGTCGGACATACTCATATTTCAAAGTTAAAACGTAGCTTAGCAACGTTTTAATTTTGAAATATTGGTATGTTCGAACTAACGCGAGTTCGAATTATCGAGTTTCGACTGTATATGTATTTAAATATTATGTTTTTAAACATTTCCCCCACAAGAACTTAATAAAGCAACCGGTCGATAGTTTGTGACGTCATTTAATCACATTGTGTTATAAAACGGTGTTATCAGGGAATAATCTTGTAATCAGCGATTATATAATAAAAAACAAAGTTAAGAATCTGAGATAGGCGATTTAAGCACATGTTGACAGAGATCAAATTGTTCGGGTGCTTTATTTAAATCATGACAGCCTATGATGTTTCCTTTCTCGCCACGCGTTTTCTACAGTAAAACTTCTCTATTACGACCAGTACAATTAAGGATAATTGATTGTATAAAAGACAAGTGACAGCTTCAAACAAGGTGAAAGTGTTATGTAATCATGTTCATAATTTGAATGTGTTGTTTACTTACTATTTGAATGCTTTAAATATGCATTATTATCTTTAGACATGTTACAGTTCTTAGAATCTTCAAGAAGATCATCGAATATTAGAGAATAAGAATATACAGTGTGGAAATATGAAAATATTTCTAGCAGTTGATGTTAACTGGTAAACAAGTTGAGTTCAATGCTCTTATTTTGTTGACAGAAATCCCATGAAAGTCTATATGTAGTATAGTAAAACCCATCTATTACGACTACTAAAATATATTGATTATAAGGTGTTTACGACAAATGACTGCTTAAAGCAAGGTTACAGTAAAACAGAAAGCTCCTACAGGAGCTTTCTGTTTTACTGTCACCTTGCTTTAAGCTGTCACCTGTCTTTTATCCAATCAATTAGTCTTAGTTTTAATGGTCGTAATGGAGGGGTTGTGTGTGTGTATACTAGAAACGTCGAGAGCTAAATGCAACACTCTGTAGCACAATGCCAACTGGTGAATTGTTTATTATATGCCTTGAATACACTCCAGGGGCCCGTTTTACTAAACAACTTACGCAAATTTTTTGCGTAAGTCAAAATCGTTTAACTCTTATTTTTCGATCATAAACGTTTGCAAACAGCAAATAGCCAGATCTAAAATGTAACCCTAACCCTATTCTCCTAATGGTCAGTTTAAAGCCACAAGCAATGGCATGGGCCCTTTTTACTAAACAAGTTACGCAACATTTTTGCGTTAAGTCAAATTCGTGTAACTCTTATTTTTTCGATCATAAGCGTTTGCAAACAGCAAATAGCCAGATCAGAGGACGCGCTAAAAGCACGTCCTCTGATCTGGCTATTTGCTGTTTGTAGCAAGTGATAATAAAAATATAAATTAAAATTTAAAACTTTGACTTACGCAAATAATTTGCGTAAGTTGTTTAGTAAAACGGGACCCAGAAACAACTAAATAGTTGTTTAAAATTATTTTATATCCAAAATTTATTAGTTATTTGAAGAAGAAAAAGATTTTTTGCATGCCACAAAGAATAACGCTGCACTTATACATATACGTAAATGACGTCACGCTAAATCGAACGCGACGTCAGAGTAAAATAAAAAGTGGCTGATACAAGCAGTCTGATACAGACTCTTGTATTTTACCCTGCAGATACACGCGAAAACGCTCGATATCATACAAAGGCATATAATGAAATACTTTATTACCGTATTAAAGCGTTTTTTGTCATTATAATGCAATCGAAATAGAGAAGATCCTAGATTGTTGGGGAAAGAATTTCCTTAACATTAACATGTTTTGTCAACCTCCCCCCTACTGCAGTTTCTCATCGTAAGGTTGATTAAAATAAGGTTCGAAGGTACATATAATTCCAAAAATCTAATAAAAGCATTAGTAAATATTTTACATGCATCTTTAACATTTACATAAATACATGTCAGATAATTCGTATATTATTATAACATATCTTTGTTCAGTTGTTCAACGCGGATTTATGTAAATTATCAAAAACTTTTCAAAAGTTTTGGTACACATTAGAATCTGTCCGCAGGTCTTTTTTTGCATTTTTGTAAAACATAACTGGCCATCTTTCGTGACATACACCTGGGGCCCGTTTTACTAAACTACCTACACAAAATCTTTGCGTAAGTCAAAATTTTAAATTTAAATTTATATTTTTTATTATCACTTGCTACATACAGCAAATAGCCAGATCAGAGGACGCGCTTTTAGCGCGTCCTCTGATCTGGCTATTTGCTGTTTGCAAACGCTTATGATCGAAAAACAAAGAGTTACACGAATTTGACTTAACGCAAACATGTTGCGTAAATTGTTTAGTAAAAAGGGCCCCATGCCATTTCTTGTGGCTTTAAACTAACCATTAGGAGAATAAGGTTAGGGTTACATTTTAGATCGGAGTTATTTAAATTGCGTTCCAAAGTTAGAGCAACTAAGAATGGAATGATTCGTGTGCGGACACATTCTAAAGCTGCTCCGTATTAATAATATGACATAGAATATGAGATATTAAGGTAATTTTATGATCGTTGATTTTCATTTTGAAACAATCAAATCCCTAAGTTTGGTATAAGGGGTTTAAATGATGTTCGTTTAAATCTCCCACAATAACGATATCATTTGATAATTCTAAGGCCTTCTCTATTTGTTAAAGATTATCGAAAATTTACGAACTACTGTTTTCGGACTAAAAAAACTACTAATGAATTATGTTTGCGTTTATTTTCTATTATGACCAACACAGATTAATTATAGGTACTTCCAAATTCGTGAATGTTTAAGATCGTTTTAAAATATATACAAGAAGTAAAGAACGATGGTTTAATCTATACATGTATAGGCCGTGTCATGATAAAACAAGCCTTATTGCATTGCAAACAGTGTAGATCAAGGTCAGTCATAGACGCGAGGGATGGTCTTGATCTATACTGTTTGACGTCCATATGCTTATAAAGCATTGTATTTGGCAGTATACAGTGGAGAACACGTTATTCTTTCCCAATAAACGCGTTTACGCTAAATCTATTATCTCCTGTGCAAACAGTTTGGAGCCAGATCAGACGCCGGGTAACCCGGCGTCTGATCAGGCTCCAAACTGTTTGCCGTCAAGGTTAAAATCAACTTTTGGAATTGTCAAAAAGTTATCGTTTTCTTCATTTTTCTGCGATGCGTTTGCGTTTCGTTTGCGTTTAAACGGGAAAGAATAACGTTTTCTCCACTGTAGTATACGGTAGTTGGCAGTGTAGGCCAAACACCGATACAAAGCCTGGGACGTCAGCTATGCTTGGTTTGTACAATGATGCAATGTAATTAGGCAGGGTTTCCCCTCGCACGATTCACACTTTCAGGGCTACAGATAAGAGGTAGTTATTTCAACAAATCAAACATTTAATCACCCATTTCAGCACAAAATCATATGGTGTTACTATTCATTAGAATCGTCTCGAAGAGACGATTCTAATGAGTAGTGACACCATAGGGTTTAATTCAGAAATAAAGATTTTGAGTTTTGAAAAACTACCCTTATCTGTTGCTCTGCACTTTTCTTTAAACTATACGGTGTCGGTTAGAAATTTAAAACGCTTCGTCTAATATTAATCTCTGTAAAACAAAGATAGTAAAAATCTAACAATGATTTTATCATAAAATCCAACGTGTTTCTCATATACCCTATGATCAAACCGGCAATATTGCAATACAGTGCTCGCTCACTTCAGCGACACCCAATAGGAGACAAATATTGTGTGCGTTTTTCGGATGGAGTCGTTATATGGAGGAAAATTGTCTTACATTTGCAAACAGCTTGAGTCCAGATCAGACGCCCCCTAACGCGGCGTCTGATTATTTGGATTCAAGCTGTTTGCCATTCTTTATTATATTTCTTCTATCAAATTGACCAATATGGAACTTTGAGAAAAATCAGCGGACATTAATTTTAAGTAGACGATATTGCGGAAATGAGAACGTTAGATTTTATTTGCTCACCTCTCGGACAGAGGTATCCCGAACTCTAGGGAGTGTGAGATAACCTTATTTGTCCGGACAGACAAGCCGAACTAATGGAACTATCTTATGATTGGTTGTTATTGCCGTTGTTTTGACATCGTCATGACGTCGTCATGCATGCATTAGCGCCTTAAAATACAACTCGCCACTGTATATCAAGTTAAACGCGTTTTTAGGGTTGACGAGGTGAGAACATAAATCTAACACCACAGTTGAGTATCAGATGAATATCCCACCCTCGTTTGAAGATATTTTTGGAACACTCGGCAAAGCCTCGTGTTCCAAAAATATCTTCAAAACTCGGGTGGGATATTCTTATCTGACACTCACGGTGGTGTTAGATTCACTATGTCTTGTTTGGGGAACAGCGGCAAACATCGTTGCCAGGAGGGAGTCGTTGTTGGAAGTGCCGTTGTAGGGAGGGAGTACTGTGTAATAAGTAAGTAGATGCTCCTTGGTCTATATAGACCTTTCTACCTTGTCGAGGTTCTGGAACTTAATTGTCATAGGAAATGTGTCTGTTTATTTGTGTGACATTATCCCCTCTACCAAGACCTAAAAGGAAGGCTGGTTGATGGCTTTGGTCCCCTGCGCTGCTTTGCAACGAATGCATCATTATCTCATCCAATCACTCTTCATCATTCATCGGCGCTATATATATATTTTTGAATGTTTGAAAGAAGTGAATAAGGCGAAAATTTCTTTCCCTTGGATATGTAGTGAATGAGAGTCGCCACTGTACGTGCACGAGGATATCGTGCATGTAGAGGGGAGATACATGTATTATTCAGCTACTAGAAACGGCCGACTGAAGACGTGTTTGTCGCTATGTAGGCTACTGAAGACGGACACGTATACACACAGCCTAGCGACATAGGTTTACATTTAGGAGAGAAAGTTTGCCAAAACTCAGTTCCAAGTGTAGTAATAATGGGTTGGTTGGTTTTCTGTGACACCGTCACCGGAAGCCAAGTCGGGCATGCGCATGGGATGCCCGCGATAATCGTGCACAAATAGCCACCAGTCCTCACTCGGAGATTTGATACCAACCTAACCACACCTGGCTAAGTAGCTTCTGGAAACATGTAACCACCCGTCTGTGCACAGTGACCATGGGAACTCGAGGTAAGAACCTCTACAGTAGAATTACTATATTGGCGCTGCGAGCTCTCGCATCCTGTGCGATTTATTGTGCAATTAATTTAGGAAATGCGTCCTTAAGACTTGTTTCATATTTTCGGTTTTGACCGGAAATGTATATCGTTTTCGGTATGGTGAGATTCGCTCAAGGTGCATTTGAGTGCAAACCATAATGCATGTGAGTGAATCCATACCGAGTTTAAGGTTTATTCATTTCATTATTATCAATATAGCAAACAGAAGCGAAAACTGTTGTGGTTTGGAATCAAATGGAGTCAGGTAATATTATTACCGATGTATGAATATCACATTATACCAAGTTTATACCGGTAGGTGTATTTACGCAAATGACAAGTGCATTTTAAGGTAAACAGTGTTTATTCATACTAAAATGTTGAACGCAGTTTGGTTTTCCTGCACAAGTGGTTGACGCGTGCAATTGCTTGTCCGCGGGAGCTGGTTCAAAAAGTAGGTGAATTAAGCATTCATGATACCAAGCTTTAAAGTTTAAAGCTGTGGGTGTTATATACGCCATTGAGCAAACAGTATATAGAGTGCTAATTCACACAGTATTGTGAATGAATTGTCTAGTTGCTGAAATCTACATGTATTTTCATTAGTTTGTAAACAAAGTTGAAATTACCCAAATCCAGAAACCCCAAACCCACTTCTTTTCATTAATTGGACCATGAAGGTGAATTTACCCAAATCTAGAAAACCAGAATCCATTTCATGCTTTATTTTTGATAAACAATTGTTTTTCGCAGAGTTTATACAAACCCACATACCAGAAATCGAGTTTATATTTTAGTTTGTTATTTGGCACATATTACCCAAATCTGCAAATCACAAACCGAAATTCTTAATATTTAAAGTCATGTTATTTTTATAAAACTTAAAAGTTTCATTTGATGAGAATGCATACCTGGATTCATAGCATCTCAACAAGGCTACTCTCAAATACTTTATGAGGGAGGTTAAATAAGTCTTTCATAAGCTACTATGGTTATGAGTGCCCCATTTCCAACTAATAAAAAAGGAAGAATATATAGAGCTAATATTTTTCAGAGACACATTGTACATTACTGAATACGTACCCAGCAGCCATGGGGTGTTTATTTCAAAGTATTCTACTCTCTAGTAAACATTGAGATAATCATCTACTTGTTATAAGGGTGTCATATACCGCCCTTGTTGAACCCCATGGTTTTGTTACATGTTTAACATGACAATGGTTGAAATCAATTAAGTAATCTTGACAATGTCTATTTTATGTCATTACTTGATTAGATTATGAAATCAGGATAATTGTTGATAGTAAGGGCTGTGATACTGTGATATTCCTTACATCATGTTTTAAATAAATGTATATATATTTTAATCAATTAAAACGTATTATCAACAATAGCATTTTTAACAGAACATTTTATCACTCACAGAGTGAGGTTACAGTGAATATATGTTTAACAGGGGTATAAATACAATAGGCCCTACCATTTATTTGCCTAAGTATACCTTTGGGTGGCTCCCTGTTCAGCTATTTGCAATAGTCTTTTTAGTTTTATAGAAGCATTGATTTATCCTATTTATCAAATAGTTTACCAGTATTTGCATATAAGTTAAAAGGAATACTCCTTCTAATGCAAACACAAGAACTTTGGCTATCTATATAGGAGTGGGACAATTTTAATGTCAATTCTACCGCAGGGTAATATATTATTGTAAGAAAAATTGGAAGGGGAGGAAAGAGTAGCAATGACATAATGCAAATCATAGAAAGACAACCTCACCTCAGTAGCTTAAAATAGTTCCCTCTGTTCATAGGGAGCTACATACCTTATAATCAAGCTTTATTATAGCTTAGTTGAAACATAAGGTGATCTTTTTTCGGGTGCAATTAAGGTACAAAAGTACAATCCAGATAAGGTTTGTACTGACGTGCGGCTGTTGGCTAATCCCAACATGAGTTTCCATGCAGTCTATTTGGGACTCGCAGGGGAACGAGCACCCAGTGCAGCCTGATATGGAGTGTCAATATCCAGGGGGGGGGGGGGGGTTGTCTTCCTCAGCCTGACCCTACTATTGTAACTGAATCTCATCTTATAGATACCAGTTCAGTTGTTGTGGAGGGAGATTGCGCTGACACTCCTACATCGCCCAGTCTTCCGGTGCTTCCTATAATGGAGGTCTCTGGATGGTATGGTAGATAAAGCGGATGAGTTGGCGCAGTGTCCTTTCACAGAGGGTGTGGTTGAGGTGGACAGTAACAACAATGACCCAGATTTCAGGGAGCAGGTAAATTCGACTAAGCAACAAACCCTCAAAGGTCATCCTATGGGTCTTTGTCTTGTGGGTATGTTACTCCTGAGTAGCAGGAACGAAAGCTACAGTACTTTACAATTTTAAGTACCTACATTCGTGCTGTTCCTGCACAAACCCAAATAGTAACGCAAGATAGGTACAAGCACATACATGGAAATTTACTTATTAAAGTTTGCGGAAGCATTTTTATCTGGATAATTGGATAGGGCTATCTATTAGGTAGAGATACACGTACCCCTATTGGCTTAATGGTCCAGGGAGATTCAGTTCTTCGCACTAGTAAGCATCACGCACAATAGTAAGGTGGTACTGGTATCTTTGTTCAATTATGAGAGGGGGAAGATGATACAAATGTATGTTCAAATGTTTAGGATCATATGTGGCATCTATAAGAGATATCTGAAAGGTTTATGATATCATAGCATCTCCAAACTTTGAAAAGTATATGGTGATATTGGATATATGTGCAACTGAGCTGTTGTTGGGTCTGAACAGAAAGTTAGGTTACACTATTCTATCAGTTACACTATTGGTAAGAGGCTGAATGATTAAAAGGGTTGCTCCCTGTTCAGCATTTAAGAGTATAGGATAACTGTCAGTTCATTCGAGTCAATCTTATGATTTAAAGAATTGTAGGAATTCTTCTATATTTTTGGAAGAGTTGTTTAAAAGCAGAAATCTGAATTTATAGCTTATGGATTCAAGTTTTGCTTGTTATATTTTCTAGCCTCTTCTGGGATTTCAGTGATTGCATAAATTGGTGAGAGCTACACATATTTTTATTGGCTAGTTAGCGAAAGGAGATTTAATCTCTGCATAATAGCTTCGGGGATATGTTTTCGCTCTTTTAAGCTCTTGGGTTTGATTGATAAGGAAAAATTTGTGGCTCTTGTCTAATTTATATATAGCCGGGTACATGGTTCTCAGCTGAAGCATTGCTCAAATAATAGTCTTGCGGACTCAAAATAAAATTGATTTGATTTGACATTCATGTATCTGCATTTTCACATGTTTCTTTAGTCGTGTTCTCCAAAATGTTAATTTATCTGATCACATATTTCTTTCAAAACCGGCTCTTACCAATATAATTATGTAACCCTCTATGTATTTTAAGTATAAAGTTGCAATAATTCATGTATAGTATACGATATGCATGAGTATTACTTTAATAGTATTCTTTTAAATTCCATTATTTGTGGAGCTCTTAGGTGCCTGCATATATTCATCTTAGGTACTTGCATATATTCATAGTTCTCATTTACAACAAACAAGAATGAATGAATGAATGGTGTTTTACGGCCCATCGACACAAAAAGGTCATTTAGAGCCGAACAACAAACAAGAGCTATTATTGTCCTGTTATATTAAGGTTTACTGGTTGAAATTGCTTCATAGACCAGAAATTCTATTATAAGAGTACAGGTGTTTTAACAGTAACATCATGACTATTCTAACGCTAAAGAAAAGTTATGTTTCCTCATAAATGCCTTAGTTCATAACTTAAAGGAACTCTGGTGTTTGTTTGGTATTGATAACCTAGTTTTCTGATTCCCCAGTACAACGTACAATAAGGCCTACAACAACAGCTGTATTTTAATTTCAAACGGGAAAGGGGAGAGTGTGTAGCAGTGGTCCAGCATTCCTCTAGGGGCTTATAATAATCCTTTTACTGGTTATAGAATCAGTTTAGATTCGGACTCAGCACACTTGCCCTCGTTGCCTGACAGTTTGTCTGTTTGGTGGCTAGGAAGGGTGTTCTCTCAGCTAGTTGCTCGGTATGCAAAAGTATTGTGAGTATGCTGGAGCAATGACTACATTTTAAGGATAAATTTTATATCTTTGGATTGATTTTGAATCCAATTAGTTTTATTAATTAAGATTGTTTTAAAGTTTTCGGCCTGATTCCCCCTGTTTGGACATTAGCACCGTGGCTCCATAGATGAGTGCAATCAGATGTACCAATTAGACTAATTTGTGTAGCCCGGTGCACATCTAGAAAAAGAAAGAAATGTTCAAATGGAAGGGGGAGGAGTGTAGTAATAATGGGTTGGTTGGTTTTCTGTGACACCGTCACCGGAAGCCAAGTCGGGCATGCGCATGGGATGCCCGCGATAATCGTGCACAAATAGCCACCAGTCCTCACTCGGAGATTTGATACCAACCTAACCACACCTGGCTAAGTAGCTTCTGGAAACATGTAACCACTCGTCTGTGCACAGTGACCATGGGAACTCGAGGTAAGAACCTCTATAGTAGAATTACTATACAAGCCTAAGTCCAGGACTTCTGCTGCTTGTGGGTTACAGAAGGCGGTGTGACGTTTATCTTCATCGCTTAATTGTCGTCTGCAACAGTATTGTTGTCTGCAAAACACGTTTCAAAGTTAGATTTAAGATTGTATGACCTAATAAAAGCGACAAGGGTGTCAACATGTTTGGATTCTGATCGGACGCCGCGTTACGCGGCGGCTGATCAGGACCTAAACTTGTTTGCAAACGCGCTTTAAGGCGTCATTGAGAGTGCAATGGTTTATATCGGCGTTCCTTCCTTCACGTTGCATAAGTCTCAGACTGAGAAATAACAGCAAACAAACAAATTTTGAACAGACAATATGCTGACACCGAGGGCTTCAAGGCAAGTCTAAGAGTAATGCAAGTGTTTAAACTACCCACAAGCTGCCGGTTAACGTGTCATGACTGTTTCAAACAGTATGGCCACGGACGAGACGCCGAGTAATTTGGTTTCACTATCCGGGTTCAAACTGTTTGAATATGTAGAAATATTTTCCTAACGATTAATGGAGATCCATTAACTCTAAGATTTATTGCAGACATCAATTACATGGTCACTTAAATGTTTAAGCTGGTGATTGGTTTAATAGACCGGATTGAATGACAATTAGGGATGATCATTGGCCTGAATCTATCGGAAAGTTTTCTATTATGAAGTGTTGAATAAATATTTGAACAATGATATTTCCTTTCAAACCCTTAATTGTAATGATGTCGACTGCTTATTTTCTACCTTTATATGCTGGCATATTAACCCATTGGATTATTTCATTATTATATATTGGATTAGATCATTTCTATATTTTCACTTTCGTTTTATATTGCAATTTCTATCAACAATCAGTGTGACTTTGATCAGACTGCGTCTGGTCAGAATCGATACTAATTGCTTATTTCCAATAAACGGGATAGTGGTCACAAATGAGTTACCTGTAGACAAATCACTACTCATTCTCGAGCACCAAAATGATGGGACTATATCAGTGGGCGAACCATTCAGCGTTTAATCTTGGAATAAACTGATTGTTAACGTCAATAAAGTCGCCAATGATGGTGAAAGTGTATTTTATGTTAGGTTTAACTAATTGAGCCCTAGTGACGCATATATGCGTCCTTTACAAAAATGTGTACATGTGAAGAGTACATGTGTCCTATGCAAACAGTGAAGTCCTCGGTCAGAGGGCTCCTGCAGGAAGCCAAAAAAGTCTAAAATGGACCATCTTTATTGTAAACTGGAATTGTCCATTGGAAGTTTCAGGGGATAATGAGGTAAAAAGCATCAATGCCGTTGGTCGATACTCTTACATTAACCGTTTGCATTATATTGTGGTAGCATAGCTACGGGAATACATACGTGGGTTTTGCCATTAAACAGTATTCACCTGTCATAACCATTGATATATTGCAAGTTGCATCACGCTGATACGAACACAAAACTGAGGGATTGTTCCGGTATTTAAAGCTAGTTGGATAAAATTCACCATCAAGCAGAAACATCCCGCTTGGCACTGTATTTTAAAGATAGGAATATTAGCGGAGGCAATACACGGAATACTTTTCAATATTAACACACATGCACGTTAGAATAGGTAAGTCATGTTTACGAATACTCAAGCACTCAATAGCGTCGGAGACAAATAATTAATTAGTCTGTAGATGCATTGTTTTACGCCTTTGGTTTATTCCTTAACTGAAGAAAATCGTATACAGTTATAAATTTGCACTATAAAAATTGTTTCTTATATCCTAGCAGATGGTAGCGGAAAACAGTTGGGTACTGCCTTCTGCCTTCAGAATTAGAAACAGGCAATGGAATAAAGGGTTACGGGACAATACAAATAATCAGAAATTGTTTAACCCTTTACCTGATAGCCTATTTCTAGAATTGAAAATAGGTTACTACTTAAAGCAGGTTGAAAGTAAAGCAGAATGCGCTTAAGGCGCATTCTGCTTTACTTTCAGCCTGCTTTAAGCTATCCTGTGCGAGAATATATTGAACATTTTCCCTATAATATATATTCATGACTGATTAAATTCGAACTATTTTCTTCAGCGGAGGAATAAATCAGATTCGCTAAAAGTCGCTTCTATGGGGTAAAGGGTTAAATGAGCTCTTTGACAGGGTATCATTTTGTAATACTGTATATTGTAAAAACAACCATAACTAATAAAAACTACTAAACATTTTTAGAAAGTTAACTTTGAGGCATTTATATTTTTTAATATTTGAAGTTTCAGGTGTGAATGAAACCTCTGGGTAACTAAAAGAAAAACAATGTATATTTGGATTGTTGCGCTATTTGCGACGTGGGTCGGTTGCTGTAATGGACAAACACTTGCGCAAGCGAACAATTTGTCGACGACATTGTTGACCGGCTATAAGAAACATACTCGACCAATCAACGATCAGACAAAAGCAGTCAATGTTTCCATCGGTTTGGCGCTGCTCGCACTGAGAGACTTCGATGAAGTTCTGGGCAAATTGTCTACCTCGATTCTGTTTAGGTTGAAATGGATTGACGCCTCTATGGTGTGGGACGAAAGTTTGTATGGCGGGGTGCATGACATAACCGTATCCCAGGACGATGTATGGAAACCCCTTCTGACCCTCTCTAACCCTTTCGATGAAGTGAAAGAACTTGGGAACAAAGACTGGGTAAAGTGTACTTTAAAATCATTTCAAATGATGTTTCCATTTTTAACAAAAAAGAATATTATACATGTATGTTTCCCGTTAAAACCTAAAACATGAGTACCGTCGGTAATGTATTAAAAATGACTGGTTTAAACTGATGATAATCTATTAAATTCTACATTGTAAAAAAATTGATGCCGATTATGACAGCGATATACTCTGAACACAAGAGTTTTGTAATGTTTGAATTAACCGTTTCACCCTCAATGACGCTTAAAAGCGCGTTTGCAAACAGTTTGGATCCTGATCAGACGCCGCACAATAGTTTGAAACTCGTTTGAAATTTCTTTAGTCATACTGCCTTATTTTTAAACTTTGAAAATACACTGCAGACAACAAAAAATGAAGCAGATGACAATGAAACGGTGAGGGGGTAGAATCTCCCGAATAATTTGATCATGAAAGATTAATCAGCTTTGAATTAACAGGAAATTCTCTCTCCAGCGACACTCAAAGTATCATCATAACCAGTTTTTAAGGCATATGACTGCTAATGACATGCTAAATGTAATATGACAATGACAATGACAATGATTTTATTTAGCAATTCAAGGCCTCCGGCCCATAATACCATAGTTCAAATATATTTTGTGTGACAACGTTGCCATATTATCATTTACACAAAAACACATTTTTACATTGTAATATACGTTGACTGTATTAAATAAAATATACATTATATATACTCATACACTTGACTATTACATCGGCGACTGGTCGTGTAAGTTATTGTCTTTCCATTATGAATTGAAATGAATAAAGTATGCTTAAATAACATTAGTGTCAAACAATTTCAATCCAGATCCATACTCAGATTATGTGGCATACTATCTGGATCCAAACTGTCTATACTGTGTAATTTAAGTCAAACCGGAATGTAATAGTTAAGCTTTGCATTAAGTAGTATCAGAGGAGTTATTCTTTAGTGCTAAAAGTTATATCCTTAATAGCTAATACTTGTCTATCAGCTTATATTTGTAGAGCAGCATTTTTAAATGTTTGCTGTAAGAAATTGTGTGTTTTAAACAATTTGAATATCGACCACACTCCACATTATGTGGTGAATGATCTAGGTACAAAGTGTTTGAGCGATTTGCTGCAATTTAATGATATTAATATCACTTAAGGATACACTAGATGGCACAAAAACAATCAATCAACTGAGTCTGTATCGACACTGAAAAAGTTTTCCCTCAGCTTAAATGCACTTACAAGATATCTTGAAAGAGCAATTATACTGTATTTTCTGTTGTCTTTCATAATATTAATAAACAGTTGTTTACATATTACACTTCTATTCCATTCAGCTCTGAAATATTGGTCTCTTATATCATTATACATAGGACACTCAATAAGAAAGTGTATTTCATCTTCAATTTCAAAAATATTGTTGTTTAAACAATATCTACAGAATCTTTGATCACGATCAATTCTTAGATGGCGTCCTTTTTCTATCATCAGATCATGACTGGAACAGCGAAAATTTGCCAATGTTCTTTTATTGATGTATGGAAGTGAATACGTTAAGTATTGTTCTGGGTTAATCGCACTTTTGTACAGTTTATATGTTAAAGCTTTAGGTGAGGAGTTCAGGTCTGCAATTACAGACTGTCTTGCACAATCTCTTAGTCTTTCAGTCACTTGATTGATAAATATTGGCATATTTCCAATCTCGTGTGCGATCCATGCGTACCCAAAGCCTAGTTGATACAATAGATGCTTTACGTGTGTTGCCCATGTTGTGTGTCCGATGTCATCTAGTCGTCTTAGCATTAAATAGCACTGTTTAGGATATCGATCTGATGGCATTCTCAATACGTTTGCCCAGTATTTAATGCAAATGGTTTTACATGTTACTGAAATTGGATATCGGCCACACTCACTCAAAGGAAAGAAGTTAGCAACGTTTCGGTTTAAACATGCCAACTTCTTACAGAATTGAAGATGGACCTTTTCTATTTCATCACAAGATTGATATCCCCACAACGCTGCAGAATACACTAGTATGGGCTTAACCATAGCATCAAACAGTTTAAAGGCATCCTCGGGTATAAGATAACCAAAATGACGTTGACAACGAATTATTGCATATACTGCCTTCTGCGCTTGTAGTGACAACACCTGTTTTGTTTTTGTCCACGTTAGTTGCTGGGTGAAAAAGGCACCGAGATATTTGTAGAAGTTAACAATTTCAATCTGTTGTCCTTTGTAGTACCAACGTTCATAATGCTTAAGTGGGCCACCATTCCTAAACACTATTATTTTAGACTTGTCTAGATTTAGTTTCATTCCAGTTGAGTCGCAAAACTGTTCTATTGCTCTAATTTTACGCTGTAACTGTATAACAGTCTCTGCGAACGCCGAAACATCATCGGCGAACATGAAAGCGTGTAGGTCGTCGATCTCTTGTGAAACGAATATACCGCTATTACTACATTGTGATTTTATGTATAGAAATAAATCGTTGATAAAAAGTAAAAATATAATACTGGAACTTACACAGCCTTGTTTGGTTCCTTTTTCACAGTTAAAGAACTCCGTCAATCCATTTTTAAGTTTGACCTGGGATTTAAGCTGATCATACATTGATTTGAACACTGCTAATAGTCTGCTGTTTCGATCTTTACCTTTTCTAACTAGACTATTCCAAAGTTGTTGATGAGCGCAATTGTCAAACGCTTTTAAGAAATCGATGAAAAACACATAAAAGCGACCATTTCGACGCGATATATATTTTTGAATTAATGCGTTCAGATTGAAAATATTATCGATCGTCGAATACCCAGCGCGGAATCCAGCCTGTGATTCGTCAATTGCAGAATTGGCCTCTGACCACAAAGTAAGACGGCTACTCAGGATTTTTATAAAAATCTTACTAAGACTGTTCGCAATAGAAATTGCCCTGTAGTTGTTTGGGTCGTCACGAGATCCTTTTTTATGGAGAGGCGTTATCAAACTGTGGCCCCATTCCTGTGGAATATGTCCAGACGATAGTATGTTATTAAACAGTGCTTTTAGGTATGGTAAGGTTATATCTATTGTATTATTGTACATCTCGATGCAAGTACCATAGGTTCCAGTTGAGCAAGAACCTTTTAATGAATTCACACTCTGTAATATTTCATCGTTTGTAATTTCAGTATCTAGCACTTCGTTGTCAATCGACGGTGTCTCAATATTTTCAAAAATATCGGTTTGGATTTCTTCGTCTTCGGTTCTTGGAGGACTTGAGAATAACTCTTTAAAGTACGTAAACCAATCTGTTGCTGAGATACTTTCACAATGTTTGGACGTTCCTTTATTTATATCTTTTATGTTTTTCCAGAACTCTTTAGGACTGTTTCTACTTTCAACTAGAGTTTTACGTCGAGCTCGTTCACATTTAAGACGTTTTGCACGGCACATATTTTTGAAACTACGCCTGGTTTCATGATACGCCTTTAAATCGTTGTTTGAGTTGCTTAAACGGAACTTCCGTAATTTATTGTTTTTTAGGCACTTTGCATTAATGCAGTCTGTATCCCACCAGTCAGGTTGTTTGTTCATTTTGCTCCGACATTGATTTCCATTTCTTTTGCTGCTCATACATTTGCCAGCCTCCTTGAATATATTTACAAACTCAACATTGCTGTTTGATATATTTTGAGCAGTTATACCGTCACAAAACGTACTAAAAAGTCTCGTGAATGTTTCCATGAATTCTTGTTTTCGACTGTCTTTCCACTTAAATATTTCTCTCGTTCCTATATTGTCATGAGGATCACTGATGTCAGTCTCATTTGTAAATGCATCATTTTCGTTAAAGATTTTAAGTGTGCAAATTATTGGAAAGTGGTCTGAAATGTCAAATTCATCGACGTAGAAATCAGCCACTTTGCAAAACAAGTTAGTTGATACAATGATGTAGTCCACTACGCTTCTACCGTCGTTCGCCGTACAGGTATAGTGTCCATGAATATCACTAAATCGGCCATTTAAGAGGTGGATATCTTTGGTGCAACATAAATCGATCAGAGACTTGCCAAACTTATTTAACTCAGTATCGCGATTTGACCGAGCCATGCAAAAGGTTTCACCGGAATAGTCTACTTCTTCACCATATATTAAATCAATATTGTCGTCAGGTATGAAATCTTGCATATCTTTAACTCTTGCATTAAGGTCTCCAGCAACTATAAAAGAAACATCTCCAAGATCAGATTCAATTAATGTCAATCTATCACAAAGGGTTTCTATTCCATTTGCATTATTATTGTTATAAACTACAGAGTTTTCTGGTGGAATATATACGCAACATAATATGATATGCGACGGTACGTTTGATATGCTTTTGTCAATAAGTAAAATAACGCATTCTTCATATTCTGGGTATAATCGTTTAATTACAAAATCGTCTAGAAGTTTGTTCTTAATAAATACACTCACACCTCCTGCTCCACGATTACCCCTGATATTGTTTCTTGGACTATCAAAGTTCGTATACCCTGGTAGTATATCTGTAAAATCATCTGATTTTGTTTGCCAAGTTTCACATGTACTTATAATGTCAAAATTAGAGCAATAGACTCTGAAAATATCGTCGTTGTTGTACTTTCTTAACCCGCGAACATTTAGTGAACATAATGAAACAGAGGAACACTTATGGTATTCTGGGCGTTGACCTTGACCCTATTTGTCTTAAAGAATTGGAGCTTTAGTTGTCTCATCATATTTGTATAAGTCTCCGTCCACGATAAGCCGGTCGTTCTTGAAGTATGCCCTTTTTCCATTGTCTATGGATTCTTTAAAGAGTGGATACAGACCGCTTCGGGCCTTTGCTGTATTGATAGGGAGATCTTCTCCAATCCTGAAGGGTATTTCGTTACCAAGTTTACGAGCATTACGAAATGCAGACAGGATCCTTTCTCTTATTTTCAAACTAGTGCACTTTAAGAGTATCGGATGTGGTGTTGATTTACTAGGTAGCTTATAGGCACTATCAAAAGAGTCTTGGGTCTCGGTTAGATTTAAGGTGTGGTTTAATGTTTCTGCAACAAACTGATCAATTGTTGTTCCACTACCTTCAAGGTCTCTTGGTACATCTAGGTTGAATACTTTCAGATTTTGCTTCTTTGCCAATGTTTCAAGGTTTTCCTGTTTTCTATTGGAGGCTTCTAATTGTGTTTCAAGATTTGACACTTTACCAGACAAGTCAGAAACGTCGCTAGAAAGCTTAACATTTTGGTCTCTTAATTCTCTGTTGTCTGCTTGAAGTTCTTTCACCGATTGTTCTAATGAATCAAATTTTCGGTTTGTAGTCCGAACTTCTCGCCTTATTTCCAGAAGCAGTGATCTTGTGTCAAGTTCGTCCAAGCCTGTGCTAGAGTCTGTGTTGCCTGTAATGTTAGAGTATTACGCGAAGAAGCTGGATTTGAGGATGGGCCTTGACCACCTCGACCACCTCCACGCCTTTGAGTATTGTCGGATCTTGGTCCGGGTCCAGGGTTCCGCTCATCGCATTGCGCCACCAGAAGTATGAATAGGCACATTCGTATCGCGAGGGAAATGAATGTCGCAGTTACACCGTGTTGTTTGGCACCGTGTTGTTTGGCACCGTGTTGTTTGGCACTTAAAACTGTCTTGATTGGATGTGAGTATGTCCCAATTCTGGCCCGCCATAGTTCAGTAGAAATGCCCATGACACTTTTTATTTTTTGTTGGTGATGACACAAATCACCTTCCGTACTTTTGATTTAGAGCAGGGAATAATGGCTTCAGTTTAATTGTATTTTGTCCTTGAAGGGCTTCCGTAGATTTTTAAATCGAGCATGAGTCCCCCATGCAATTTGTCGTATATCTATTGTCCTTTAGTCTATGAATAAGGGCGTGGGTTAGTAGGCCGTAACAGGTATTATCGATTTTCTATATACGTGGCATAAACTTTCCTTGAACAGAGTTTAAATTTACTCACAATATCTGATTTTCCCTCCAATATTTTCATATCATAGTCCGATAATCACTTTCACCAACACTTTACGCGTCCACTGATACCAAATATTTCCGTCTTTATAGCAGATATCATTTCATATTACAATGTAAAGTACAACGTAAACAAACTTCGTCCTACAATTTCAACGGTCACACTTCTGTGTAGAAAATAGAAAAAAAGATCCTTTAAGGGTGTATCAATGTCATGACTTTGGGAAATTTTCAAAGTATATGAAAACACTCTATGATGGTTTTGTGTTGAAGAGCTATTTAAGATGATTGAAAAAATGGAAAAAGTGTACATGTTGGTGAACAACAGTTTGCTCTACGGCCATGTAAAATTTACCCCACCCACTTCCTCTTATTGTGTCCTTTTCAAACAGTCCGCTTCAATAAAATCCATTTTAAATGAAAACAAATATGATAATTTGGTTTTGTGTTATTTATTTCCTATCTATGGTAGTATTTCTTCATACAAAAACTAATTTAAGAAAAAAAGGCACCAAATGTGAAATTTATAAAGCTCTAAATATCATCGATATGGTACTTTTTTGTAAATTTTGTAAGGGGAGTTAACTCTTTTTACTTTAAAAACTCAAAATTTTCAACACCGACCTTTCAATTTCTTTTCATATTTTGAATTGCCTTAGCATGGGCTTTTATCTGGTAGAATATAAAAAAGTTTAATACTAGAACTATTTCATTTTCAAATTTTTTTAATGTTTTTCATAAAATAAAAAATCCATTAAAATCATGCCCTTTACAAAGCATATTTTTGATATTCAAGGATCCATATTGTTCAAACCTGGTGCCTGCTGTGTCTAAATTTGGTTTCTATATGTGAAAATACCACCATAGACATGAACCCAAATTATCATGTTGTTTTGTTTTGAAATGAATTTTACTGAAGCTTGTACTCTGAATGGGTAAAATTAGAAAAAAACGTCCAAATTTGACATACCTTTTTCAAATCGCTGTAGCTAAACAAAAAGGACACCACCATATATATTTTTTTTCTTTTTTTTTCATTTATCATAAATAGCTCTTCCAAAAAACCAATGTTAGAAAAAAAGTTTGATACTTTTAAATATTGGCTTATGACATTGATACACCCTTAAGAGACGTTTGCATTACTTTCATCATGCATTAAAAAGTAAATCACTTTCTTTCATAATAGTAAGAAATAGTATTAGTGTATTAAATTTTGTAGTTAAAGTTATTTTTGATAATTTTAGTTTACTCAAACTGCCTTTAACTCTTTCAATACTAAGTAAATAATGTGGGCTATTAACCTCCTATGTGGATCTTTTTTATAACCAACATTTGAACCAGTCTTCTTGGAAATCTGGGTAGTTTTATAAATGCAGCTTTAAATTAGCAGTGTATCCCTGATCACAGTGCTCCTATAGGAACCCTCTGATATGGGTCTACATTGTTTTCAAATGTTATATATATCTTTTTAAACAGGTTCATGGTGTTGAAAGAATTAAACTATACGTGAGTTATTTGGGATCGGGACATTTTGTACCCAAACCATTTCGTACCCACATTTTGGTCATTTCGTACCTAAAATGTACTCGTGGTCAAATCGTACCCAAACCAAATACGTACCCACTATCTTGGTGAGTTCGTACCCATACAATAATTGTTTTAAAGGATCCAAACGGCTATACAGTTTTGGGAAATGATAATATTTTGAGAATAATTATTCTAACTTGCCTCTAGGAGCATACTTAAAACGATGAATAAATACGCAGTCTTCACATTTACTATTTATTATTCAGGTGACGATTTCAGTTGACAGCGACGGCCAGATGGGCTGGGCTCCAATTGGCGCACTAGACACGACATGTAGTATAGACACTACTTACTATCCTTATGACAAGCAGACTTGCAAAATTGAAATGTTCACATTTGGTTATGATGAAGAGGAAGTTCTAATGAACATCTTGAGCAGCAAATTAGACATTACACACTATGAGGGCCACGCAACCTGGAACATTGTATCAACAACTTTAACGAAGGACACTAGGACTACAGCAGTTACGCTAGTGATTGCAACAATAACCCTTGAGCGTGAACCAACATTTATCATTGTCAACTTCCTGATACCAATCTTGGTACTGGCTCTCCTAAATCCTCTCGTACTTTTGCTGCCAACAGAATCCGGGGAGAGAGTTGGATACTCCATCACGATTTTACTTTCTATGTCTGTTTTCATGAGTATTCTTGCAGATTACATACCCAAAAATGCACAACCAATGTCATTGGGTGCGTACATGTTGATGGTGCTGTACATTAGCAGTGCGAGTATGGTGCTATGTGTTATTATTAGTGTCAAGATTTATTTCATATCTGGAACGAAGCCGATCAATTCTGTCGCACGTGCGTCTGTTCGTATCTGTTCACTCTGGTGCCCACGGAAGGCAACTTCAACTGTGCACTCGGAACAAAAAGATGTTAACCCAAACTTCATCAAAGAAATTAACAAGAAGGACACAAACGTCGGGGAGGACACATGTAGTGAAAACAATGACATGGATCGCAGCTCTTATGTCGATGATATAACATGGAAGGACGTGAGCCAGGCATTTGACATTTACTCTTTTATTTGCATGTACATGGTAATTGGCATAGTAAGCATTGTATTTAGTGTTATTCTTCGAAATGGGTGTGGCTAAATTCAATAGCGGCGAGTTTGCTCTTTATTAACCTTTTCACTGCCTTATCCCGAGCACAACAGTTTTTTGCAAACAGTTTGGATCCTGATCAGACGCCGCGTGACGCGGCGTCTGATCAGGATCCAAACTGTTTGACACTCACTTAAATATTTCTTTAGTCAAAATAGTAAAAATTAAAATTTAAGAAATAAAAGCAGTCGACAATTGTTTAAATTAATGACGTCACGGCAGTGAAGGGGTTAACAAATATGGAACATCTGAAGAGTCATCTGTCCTTTGCAAACAGTGAAGATCCTTATCAAAGGGCTCCATAGGATGTTTTTGATCAGGATCTGCTACGTTAATCATTTTCAAATTTTCGTCAAAATCAACCCATTATACATGTAGTTACCATATGATGACATTTAATTGGATAATCGAACTGTAAATTGGATAATCGAACTGTACATTGAAAATATCAAGGCTGAAGGAATAAATACCTAAACCGTCGCATTGTCTGTTTAAACTCTTTCGCTGCCAAGTTTTATCGTCTGCTTTATACCTCTTACAGTCAAAATGTCGTCGGCATTGGTAGTGTCGTCTGCACAGGGAAACGACACTATTTATTTTTGAGAGAGAAAACTTGTCAAAAAGTATATATAGAGACAAGGGGTACAACTGATCGTCAGCATTTTCTCACCCTATCTCGACAAAATCGGGCTCTCATGAAAAATAATTCATGAAACGACACCCTTTTTGCATTTCTGTCTAGCTAATAGGATACCCTTCGATAAAAACATAACATAAAGCCAACTATAAGCATGCACTTTCAACAGTAATTGCGTCTACTCACTGACATCACGGATTTTCGGAAAACAGGACAGGTGTTCGTTCACAGCCGACACAGCATTGACCACTACTGTACGCTTGTTTCGGTGGTAATATCGAGCATGAGTCATTCAGTTCCATAGATACCTCTTTTTGACACCCATCAAAGCTGTTTTCTTCTCAAATCATTGCCGTACCAACAACAAATTCTCACGTTTACACCACAGGCACCCGACACGATTGAATTTTGAAAGAACAGATTGTCAGAAGGTATAATTATATAGAGTCTCTATATATACCTTCTGACAATTGTTTTTTTTCTTCTAAAAAATCAATCGTGTCGGGTCCTTGTGGTCAAAAACGTATATCTATGGAACTGTATGACTGTAATGCTCGATATTACCGCCTAAACAAGCGTGCAGTAGTGGTCAATGTTGTATCGGCTGTGAACGAACACCTGTCCCGTTTTCCGAAAATCCGTGATGTCAGTGAGTAGACGCAGTTGCTGTTGAAAGTGCAGGCTTACAGTTGGCTTTATGTTATATTTCTATGGAAGGGTATCATATTAGCTAGACAGATATGCAAAAAGAATGCCGTTTCATCAATTATTATTCATGATATGCCCGGTTTTGTCGAGATAGGGTGAGAAAATACTGACGATCAGTTGTACCCCTTGTCTCTATATATACTTTTTGACAAGTTTTCTCTCTCAAAAATAAATCGAGTCGTTTCCCTGTGGTCGTCTGCAGTATTATTATAGTCCAATGAGTACTGATTTGACTGAAAATTATCGATACGTATGTAAAAATGTTTGGATCCTGATCATTAAGTTAAAGTTAAACATACATACACAGTGTAATGTTCGTGTGCGAAACGTGTCCTCTAGAAAAAATGCATCAAGACATAATCAACGTTAGATCGTTGTTAAATAGAGGATCTTGTATGAGTGCTCATTATTTATCATTTTTAATAAACGAGTTTATTAAAAATGATGAATAATGAGCACGAATGTGAGATTCTTTTTATCACATAACAAGTTTAAGCCCCAATTTAATTGATTGAAGCCGTAGTTTGTATACCCTCCGCTATATAGTTTTTCCGCCCAAACGCTACGTTGTTTACGTTAAAGTCATAGTAAATGATGTCATTTGGCGTCCCGCTACATGCAGCGCTTGTGGACGAACAAGTTGGGCCGGAGTCCAAAAAACGATATTCCACTAGTGCATTACGATATTTATACAGGGGTGTATGGGTAGCAGATTGGAGGTAAAATACCTCTGGCAGGGGGATATGTCGCGCTTTGAAGTGGTCCGCCTGTCTCTGACCTCCAGCCTGGTACCCAACTCTCACATGTGGCTCCTAGTAGCTGTTAGCATGCAACAGCGGTCACACCCTGGGAAACAGCTTCGACTGGCTGGCTAAACCATGTGAGGGTAGCCGATGGGTCTAAAACCCTCGGTGATTCAGGGCATGCCTACTCATGCATGTGAAGGCTGGAGCCGGCAGACTCTGCGGAGGAAACCACCATGGTTCAACGGAGAGACAGGCGGTTCCAGGAACGTACTGTGGAGTGCGAAGGGCAAGTAGAGGCACATATGTATACTTGGTCATCCACTGCATCTGACCCATCTCTGGACGTCTTGACTCAGTCTTGCCACTAGATACAGATGGTCTCAGACGAGAGAGTGAGGTCGACGCTGCGCAACTCCTCCTCGCTTTAAACAAAATCATCGCCCAAGTCACGGTCATCCTTCAAATAACAAACCACTTCCAAGTCCTGTGGCGACAGGCGCGCGGCAAAGCGTCAGGTGTGGGAACACTGGAAGGCGTAGTTGCAAACCTTCACACAGGCGGTTCAGGTTATATGGTCGCTCTTCACTGAAATGGAGCAGCAGTGGAGTTCGGCAGTCGTCTGGACGTCTGAGCAGCCCACTTTAGGACCGCACTGCTCACCTCCTTAGCATGAGGTAGGGGCTAGAAAAAGGTGCCCTAAAAAGTGCCTGCTCCGCACTACCCTGGTCAGCTTACCGCGGCTGGCGGGGTCCCCTCTTATGCGGTCGAAACACAAAGAATCAAGAAAAGAAATCGAGAACCTCTTCTATGAATCTTGCTGCATGGAATGTTCGCACGCTTCTGGACAGAAATGAGTCAGACAGACCCCAGAGACGCACAGCTCTTGTTGTAAGTGAACTTGGGAGATACAACATAGACATTGCAGCCTTAAGCGAAACAAGGCTTGCTGGAGAAGGTGAACTTTGCGAACGTGGCTCAGGTTACACATTCTACTGGAGCGGACGTGCACACGAAGAGAAACGTGAGGCTGGAGTTGGCTTTGCTGTTAGGTCGTCACTTGCTGACACGATGGTTGGACCCCCTAAAGGAGTTAATGGTCGGTTATGCAACCCAAGGCGGAGGTGATATATAGTATTCCGTGCAAGAATTGTAACAATGTGTATGTAGGGGAAACTGGCCGCAAATTCGGCACTAGACTAGTTGAGCACAAGAAAGACTGTGATACAAGAGTAAAACCCACTTACACTAGGGCAAATAGAAAAATGTCAGAAAGCATGATGGAAAAAAGTGCAATCACAGACCACCAAAACATAAACAATCATCAGATAGACTGGGAGGGGGCAAGTATAGTAGAAAGGGAAAGTGACTGGAGAATGAGAAAGACAAAGGAGGCAATACATATCAGGACACAGGGGGCGGTAATGAACAGGGACCAGGGGACCTTCCTTTCCGGGATCTACGACCCTCTTTTCGCCAATCTACGGAAGATTGGCGGAGAGTCCCGAGGTTCAAAGCCGCGAGTGAGAAGTCGTCACGTCGCCAGTAGCTTTGAGGATGTCCACAGTAGTGGACGAAACAGTCAGCAATAAGAAAAATAGTAAGTGTTGTGATTGATGAAAAAAGTATTCTAATTATGGATTTACCAACACAATGAACACTTTCAAGGAGATGCTAGATTCTGTACCTACTCCTGACGAAACCCAGAATGCTATCAAACTGCTAAGCAGTGGCAAAGCTCAAGGTGCAGACTCCATACCTGCAGAAGTCTACAAAGAAGGCGGCTCAGCTCTGGTAGAGAAGATGCATCAACTGTTCAAGCTCATTTGGCACGAGTAGACAGTACCACAAGACTTCAAAGACGCCTCAATTATCCACCTCTACAAACGTAAAGGCAACCGTCAGGCCTTTGACAACCACCGTGGAATTTCTCTGCTGTCAATCGCTGCTAAAGCATTAGCAAGAGTCCTGCTGAACCGCCTCATTACCCATATCGAAACGGATCTACTACCTGAGAGGCAATGTGGTTTCAGGAAAGGACGTGGGACAATTGACATGGTTTTTGCAGCCAGTCAACTGCAAGAGAAGTGCCAGGAACAGAACTCTGATCTGTACTCCACATTCGTAGACTTGACACAGGCCTTCGATACTGTTAGTAGAGATGGCCTCTGGAGAATCATGGCCAAATATGGATGCCCTCCAAAGTTCATCTCCATCGTTCGACAGTTTCATAATGGTATGCTAGCCATAGTCCAAGACAACGGTAAGATGTCGGAACCATTTGCAGTCTCGAATGGAGTGAAGCAAGGATGTGTCCTTGCTCCCACTCTGTTCAGTGTCATGTTTTCTGTCATGCTGACAGACGCATTCAACAATGAAGACGTTGGTATAGGCATCAACTACCGCACTAACGTCTCAGTATTCAATCTGAGACGGCTTAAAGCAACGACAAAGGTCAGGTCGGACTCTGTCAATGACTTCTTGTTTGCTGATGAATGTGCACTCAACGCATCCTCAGAGGTCAACATGCAACAAAACCTTGATAAGTTTTCAGATGCCTGTGACAACTTCGGTTTAACTATCAGTATCAAGAAGACTGAAGTCATGCACCAGCCAGCCCCAGGTAAGCAGTATGTTGAGCCCAACATCACTATTAACGGACAAAGACTGAATGTGGTGGACAAATTCACATACCTTGGCAGTACCCTATCAAGATATGTTGTTATTGATGACGAGGTAAATTCCAGACCCGCAAAAGCAAGCGCTGCCTTTGGAAGACTGCAATAGAATGTTTGGGACAGAAAGGGTATCACTCTTGAAATTAAGATCAAGGTCTATCGCGCTACGGTACTGACCACTCTTCTATACGGATGTGAATCCTGGACTGTTTACCAGCGCCATGCAAGGAAGCTAAACCACTTCCACACAACCTGTCTCAGAAAACTGCTTGGCATAAAATGGCAAGAAAAAAGTCTCAACTTCGCTGGGCTGGGTATGTGGTACGAATGCCGGACAACCGCCTACCAAAAATACTCTTCTATGGCGAACTCCAAAAAGGAAGACAATCCATTGGAGCCCCCAAGAAGCGGTTCAAAGACACGCTGAAAGTCTCCTCGAAGGTGTTTAATATTAATATTGACACCTGGGAACAGTCTGCATCTGACAGAGGTAAATGGCGTTCAGCTGTTCACAAGGGTGCCAAGTCGTGTGAAGCAAACAGGACTGTAGCTGCTGAACTGCGCAGACAGAAAAGGAAAGACAGCGCAAACATATCCCCTCCCCCTGAAACAATTCCTTGTCCGCACTGCCAGAGAACTTTCCGGGCAAGGATTGGCTTGACAAGCCATCTCCGTGTCCACGGAAAGCTACATAAATTGTAGGATGACAAAAGTGGTCTTCGTCATTTATGACGGACGAACTATATATATACAATCGCTTTATGCCACTCCCAGACCGCAAACTATGTAATAAATTGTATTAAACAACGTGTTGTAGTGGTCAGCTCTTCTGTGGATTAAGTTTTCCGACCGAATTACTTCCCAGTGGCTTTAACATGAGTCTAACATCCCCACAGCAAACTTACGTACAACAGAAGGTTTTACACATATATATTTGCCGATCCGCCATCTGACACAAAACATATATACAAACGAAGACAGAACAATGGGGAAATGACAGGTAACTTGATTGGTTGAAAAGGTATATGGTATTTACGGGCTTAAGGAAAAACGTTAGAAAATCAATAAAATGATAACGAATGGATGCATGACGGCACGTCACGTCATTCATTCAGGGTAATTTAATCGCGGGGGGGGGGGGGGGTTTAAAAGCAATGATAAACGTTAAGTATATATCACGACGATATTCCTCTTTCTTTATGGTGACAAATACACGTGCAAAATAGTGCTCTTTAAGTTCACATCCTCAGTGCGGGACTTTTTTTAAAATTGCCAGGGACTCTTTGTGGAAAAGCAGCAACCCTAGATAGATAATAATATTTTCGTGTATGCTCATTCGTAACTCACATTGTTTGTTTTTATAATTGTACAAATTGTACATCCAGCGATAAATTCTTGGATGTCTAGACTAATCAATAATTGCATACTTGTAACAATAACAGTATTCGAGAAACATCAGGAGCAATACTATGCCATTAAAAGGTACAGAATGTATATGATATTTTGGCATTTGGTACCATTGGTCTGTACCCTTTTACTAATAGCTTTTTTCTAGGTTTAAAGACAGATGTACACTTAAAGCAGATTAAACGTAAAACAGAATATTCCTTAGGATGTGTTATGCTTTACCTTCAGCCTGCTTTAAGCTACCATACGTTAGAATATAGAAACTATTTATGTTGCTACATTGTCATGACTGTATAAATTCGAACTTGTTTCGACAGTGGAGGAATGAATAACAGAGGTAAAATGCATATATATAGTACTGATTTAAGGCAAGTTATTCCAAACGTTTCGTGTATAGAAATTAATGAAAAATATAAAAAAACAAAACATTTACGTGTGTAAACACTGATCAGAGACTTTCTGTATAAGTCTGGTCTTGATCTTCACTGCTTTCATTGGACAGGTGTACTATCAACCCTTTCACTGCCATTGTGTTCATTAGAGTTTTACCCCTTCTACGTTTCATTGTCGTCTGCTTCAATTTTGTTGTCTGTAATATCGTTTCAAAGTTAAAAAAAGCAGTATGACTGAACAAATTTCAAAACGAGTGTCAAACAGTTTGTATCCTGATCAGACGCCGCGTTACGCGGCGTCTGATCAGAATCCAAACTGTTTGCAAACGCGATTTTAAGCGCCAATAAGAGTGAAATGGTTAACCAAAGCACATGGTAAAATCGCGTGTACGCGTCAAAAGAGTTACATGAAAGAGTGTCAATAACAAACGTATATTTATATATTTTTCTTCCATTTATACTATAAATAAATGATAAATATCAATAATTCACCTTTGTATGTGTGTTATATATAGTGGAATTACGGTACAATAAAACCTTGTTTATCCGACACCTGGTTAATCCATAAACCTGCTTTAACAGTGGAACATGCCCATATTTCAAAAGTAAAACGTGGTAATGCCATGTTTTAACTACAACGGATATGTTCAACTTTAGCGAGTTTGTATCTAAAGCCTGCTTTAACCGGAGCACCGCTTTATCCAACATCATCAGTTGGTACAGAATGGTGTCGGATAAGGCAGGTGATACTGTACTACCATTTCAACTTAGGAAACACCAACACGGTATGCGGCGCCTTATCTAGGCCCAAGTTGATAACAACTACAGCCGAAACTCGACAATTCGAACTCGCTTAAATCGACGTAACTTAGTATTACACAAGTTCAATTTCGATAACTTGATCTCGCCTAAGTCGACATACCCGTTTTTCCAAAGTTAGAACGTGGCTGAGCCATGTTTTAACTTTGAAAAAGGGTATTTCGAACTTAAACGAGTTTGAATTACCGAGTTTCGACTGTATTGTAAATAGGAGCGAAGTTGCGCGCTCAGCATTTTAAAGATGCAGATAAAGTCTACAGTTTTCTCATAAAAATATCAATCAATAGGATTTTGGAAACATCAATAGATATAGATACTGAGTACATGCACAATTATACAGAATTCACTAAGGATAACTGATTTAATCGAGAATATGTGCGTTATTTGATATTGATTCTTATATAGAATGGTCTATGAGCTACCGATATCCTAACAACTTTCAATATTACACTATTCAGATTCATTTCTAAACGGAGTGGGTGACCACTTCTCGATTGCCGTGCCGCACAATATAATCCGTTCTGCATAAGGAGAAAGTTCTTGCCAAGACCTACTCTAGGTATGACGTGCAATGATTCTCTATGACAAGGCCATACTTTAATGCAAATACACATATAATACATGAAGCTCCTACACAAACTTTCTGCATTATTTTTATCCTGTATTAACCTATTTAAGTCTAGTCTCTACTAAGGAAGACATTTGAAAACCGTGTATTTCCTAAACGTTGCGCCGTGTTCTAATACAATGTTTCTGGTAAATATTGTCATTATAAAAATGAGCCGTGCTATGAGAAAATCTGACTTACTGCATTGCAAATTTGAAGTTCAATGCCAACCGCCGACTGACCTGAATCAGTCGAGTCTAAAGTCGTTCTCAAGCATTTGATTGGTCAGATTTGAGCCTGGGCTCAAATCTGACCAATCAAATGCTTGAGAACACGCTAAGACTCAGCTCAAACGCTTTATAACCTTGGACCCAGGATGATAATTTAACTTGGTCTGTACACTGTTGCAATTCAATTAGGCTTGTTTTGTCGTGGCTCAAACCTAAATACTTTCTTTTCTTCATTGACTTGTTACAGCAGGAAAGACATTATTATTTCCTGCCTGAACAAAATTTAACGAAATGTATTGCAATAAATTGAAGGAATTGACAGGTTTATAAAACATCTACGATTACTAAATTCACAGTTGCAAACAGGTTTGATCCTGTTTCTCGGTTTCTGATCTGGCTCCAAACTGTGTGCAGCAGACACGAAAGATTTCGAACATTTGCGTTTATGAATAACATTTTTTCTCCCTGTTTCTATATCTACAAGCACAGAATTGACGCCATGCCTATTAATATCCATACGATCATTGTCAAGGAGACGCTGTTCAGGTTTGCTGAGGATGTACTTGGTTCCTCGTCATGTCTGATACAGTTTCCTCTGTAAGGACCAATGCACGCTGAGTAAGCCATCACGTGTGCGATGTATGTCTGCTCGTGCACGCCTGTGAACACGTGAGCCATGGGCCCTCTGGCGTAGATATTTACATCCTCTCCTGAGTGGGTGGCCTTGAAAGTTGGTATACCACTAGGGTAGACATTGCGACTGTCATCTGCGGGTGAAGAAGTAGTTATCAAGCAATACTATCACTGAAAGAATATGATACACTATTTTCAATTCCAGTTAAACGAAACTTAACACAAGCCTAAAGTAACATTGTTGTCGAGTTGTTTTTTTCGGCGTGTCAGGCAGCAAATCGAAGCATGGCAAGGTCGAGTTACTCAGTGCCTGATCTCACTCCCAATTATATTGCAAAAGATATCTTCGAATGGACAATAAACCTCAATGTCATGACGTCATCAATATTAAACAATTGTCGTCTGCTTTTATTTCTCAAATTAAATGTTGTGTATTAAGATTGAAGAAATATAGAAAATAGTGTCAAACAATCTGAATCTTCACGCGTAACGCGGCGTCTGATAAAGATACAGACTATATACAAATAACTTACGAACTCGAGGTAAAGCACAGAAGGGGTAACATCCACATTTGATGGGTAAGTTATTATTTTTTTACACTATTTATAAAGCGGTCTTTTCACACAGGAGGTGTGCGTTCAAAAGTGACCCACGTATATTTAATTGATATATCCCGTGTTTGTAGTTGAAAATCCAAAAATTGACCTCGTTTAAATCGAACATATCCTTATTTCACATTACAATATCTCTTAGCCACGGCGAGCTCTAGATATAGAAGTTAAACTGCGTAATTCTTTATTTCACCCATTACCCCATAGCAAGCTCATAGTAAACAAAAAAGCTAGTAAAGGAGCTGTAAATTTTACCGCCACATTTCTTTAAGCAGTCTCCTATCTTAAACACCTAATGATACACATAATATAGTGGTCGTAATAGAGAGGTTTTACTGTATCTATAAAACTATATTTTCGATCTGTATACCAGTTGGTAACAGGTGATAGCTCAAAGCAAGATAGTGTGAGAGCTTTTGGTCTTACTTTTATCCAAGTAGTTCCTTTCAAAAGGTTGTCCAATTTAGCTGTACAAGCAGTTTATATGGTAAGTAAAATGAAATATGTTCTTATCTGACCTTAAACTGTTTGCCGTTCAAGTTTTAATGAATTAATTGTCATCATTTTGAGAACATGTCATGTTATTTATTTAGCCATGAATAAATGTGGGATTCGTATCTTTTCTACTAGAAAGAACATCATATCCGCTGTACGATATTTGTTAAATCAACATACCAGAAATATTGTGCGTGAGGTTGGCTCTTGGCTCGGAGAATCCAGGGCCGTTTGAATATTGCAACACCGTTTGACTTTTCCCATCTTCTATCTCGATGACATTAGGTTCCAAAATACCTACAGAAAGGGAACATTATCAGTAAAACAATGGCAAACAAATCCTCAAAAAGAAATATAAAATATCATTCCATGATAATGAAGTCTTCATATGCAAGTATATATACGAGTACGATAGAATAACAATTATGATATAATATGATGACGAAGTCCTAGAAACCAAGTGTATAATACAGCATATTGACAAATATGGTACAGTGTATAATGATAATGAAGACCTCATTAGATGTCGGACACTGAAAATGAAAAGAAAAATAGCACCCCATTTGTTTTAAAAAATACCGTATGATATCTTTCGTAACAAAACAAAGAAGCACAAAACAACAAACAAATCAACAAACAAACGCACGAAGCTTCTTTCGTGACAAATGAGCCCTAACTACAAGGGGTTAATTAACTCACTCCCTAAAGTTTGATGGACAAAACACAGTATGTAATTAAAGCTAATCCATTTCAACTATACAGGGTCTGTATTAATATAACATTGCAAAATGACATACTCTGATAAGAGAGTTAAAAGACTGCTACCTAGGATGTTGGTGCCGCGATATGCTGCTCCGGCGATGTTGAAGACTAGGGAGTGGTCGGCTGTCACAATAAGCAATGTGTCGTCGGCATCAGTAAGGTCCATGGCTTCTTGGATCGCATTTTCAAGTGCTAACACCTCATGGAGCGCTCTGATTGGCTGATTGTCGTGATGGGCGTGGTCAATCCGAGCACCTAAAGTTTAGGATATATAATTTAGATGTTCGTGTTGTTATACCTATATCCCCGCCACAATTATCCTCTGTTGACTAGAGTTGCAAGATACGGGAGAATGTATCATCACATGTATTTAATTAACCCTTTCCCCCATAGAAGCGACTTTTAGCGCATTTAATTTATTCCTCCGCTGAAGAAAGTAGTTCCAATTTAATCAGTTGTGAATAAATATTATAGCTTATATTTTATATATTCTAGCACATGGAAGCTTAAAGAAGGTTGAAAGTAAAGCAGAATGCGCCCTAAGGCGCATTCTGCTTTACTTTCAACCTGCTTTAAGTGGTCATCTATCTTCAATACTAGAAATAGGCTATCAGGTAAAGGGTTAAGGAATGAATGACGTGTTTTTGCGCTTTACGGGATTATAAACGCATTAGGTTAGTGGGTAAGTTTCGTACACGCACGAAGTAAATAAAAATGCGTTTTTTGTGAGAATTAAAATTCATTCGGGGGTTGAATTTAAAGTATTTTTCTACTTCTTCTTATCCAATATTAATGTTCAAACTGTTTTTGACCCATTACTCGAGCGATGTGGGTTTTACGCCTTTAATCCATTCCTTCACTGTAGAAAAAAGCTCAATTGTATACAGTCATGGATGTGCACAATAAGAAATATATCCTTATCAAAGCAGATGGAAGATTAAAGCAGGGAACACTCGCCTTTACGTTCAATCTGCTTTAAGAAACATTCTAATATGTTAATACGAGACTTTTCATACTTGTGATCTATTCCAGTTTTTATTCAAGTCAAGGCGATGTTTGTGTATCATACTTGTGATCTATTCCAGTTTTTATTCAAGTCAAGGCGATGTTTGTGTATCATTCATATGTTCAATTTTTAAAAGACGGTTTTTACTTTCGACAAAGAGGAAGTAGCCGGAATCGTCTTTTCTGAGCATGCGTATTGCCTTCTTCACCATCTCGGCCAGAGACGGTTCGCCTGTCGGCCCTGACTTATCTCGGTCTCCTTCATAGGCCATATGGGAATGCGAGAAGAGACCTGAAATAGCGAGCAACAATGTGAACGGTTAATTCTATCACTGTCAGGATATTGTACAACTGTAGATGGAATCAAGAATAGCTTCCAAAACTGTAATTTTACCAAGTTTTATTTCGAAACGAGTGCATTAAATAATTCACACTGATTGACACTATAAATATTTGAAAAAACAAATATAATTATATACTCAACACAAAAAAATAAGGAATTCTCAGAAGACCATGGAACAAACGAACACCAAAACAAACCATTATTTTTTTTAATTTATTTAAATAGATGCATGTTTTGGCTTGTCAAAGTGTTTTACTATATATTGATATCACCTAAATCCTCGCTGTGGCACTGTGCCAAGTAACCTAGGGGTCAAAGTGATTTTTAACAAAATTAGTGTCTATAGAGTAGTCCCTCTTTTTATGCAAAACACAATATTAAGCTGCGAGTTTTCAATACTTGAAATTCAGTTCCTTTTAATGTCACCTAAAATAAAAGTAATTCTCACGATAGCTTCACGTTTTACGTATGGAAGATTTAAATGATCAAAATTAGATGCAAGTGCCAACACTCGTCTGCTTTTGAAGATCAGTGAAAAATACAGTCACAGTAAATACAGTTGAAAACCTGAGTAACAAATGAGTCAAAATGACTCCGTGTAATGACGAGTTTGTGAATCAAGCTTTAACTGTTTTACTGCCATGAAAATTGCCTCCTAAGGAAAATGTGTGTAATATTCTGGAAACGTGGGTTCGAAACAGAGTTCGGCACCAACCACCCTCCATGCTTTTGATGCCGCCCTACAGGGGGAATACAGACTGGTCACTCACCACCAAATCGCTAGAATCACTCGGCGTATGCAACGCAAATGAGAGTCTTTATTTGTCACTGACGCGAGACACACTCGTTACTGAATAGATGTTTAGTTCGTCTGTTGTTTTTGTTTGTTTTTGTTTTGTTTGTCTAAGTAAAAAACCGAGCTGTTGCCACACTTCGGTGTCTGTGTCGCTGTCGTCCTCCCTAATTTACTGTTTATTATACTGATCTTCAAAAGTAGACGAGCGTTGGCATTTGCATACAGTGCTCTTCTTTGAACATTGTAATCTTCCATACGTAACATTTGAGGCTATCGTGAAAAATACGTTAATTTCATGTGACATTCAAAGGAACTGAATTTCAAGTTATCAAAACTCACACCTTAATCATGTATTTTACATAGAAAGAGGGACTACTCCGTAGACACTAATTTTGTGAAAATATGGCTTTAACCCCTAGGTTACTCGGCACAGTGTTACAACAGGGGTATAAAGATATCAAACTAAAGTAAACATTTTTGACAAGCCAAGAAATATATCTAATTAAATAACTAAATAAAAAAGATAATAGGTAGGTATGGTATTCTTTTGTTCCAGGGTCTTCTGAGAATTCCTTAACTGTTTTTGTCAATCTGGCTGTTTGCAAAGGTTATAAGTGATAAAGCACGTTTATTGAAAAAGAGTGGCATATTTACAACTGTAAGTTTTTATATGAATGACAACTAAAATAGATGTTTGCATGCGAAATGTTGTGAACAAAGTTACTGATAATAGATATATATGTTTGCAGTAAATGTAAGTAAAACGTGTACGAAACAAATAATTATAGCAAAAATGAACAAAATTCTTGAAAATGTTAACGAGCTTCTGAAACACCCCTCGTATAAAGGAATTTATCGTACTGTGGAGAAGACGTTATTTTTTCCAATAAACGCGATGTAAATAGTTTAGAAGCCAGATCAGTAGCCGGGTAACCCGGCTTCAGATCAAGGTCGATGCAGTTTACAACTCCTAGTAATATAAACAGTCGGATTTGCCAAAATATTGACCTTTTCTATATTTTATTACAATCTTTGTTCGTTGCATTTGCTTTGAAGCGGGAAAGTATAACGTCTTCTCCACTATAAGAATAAATGATATGAGTGAATGGTAGTAAGATAAATATATGATATAATTAACCATTATTCATGCCTTACCCATAGCATAGTCTGTAAAATCCGGGTCAATGGAATCAAAACCGTCTTTATTCCACGCATACTTGTGGGATAGTCCTCTGTCCTCTTTGTCTTTGATCCAATCCTAAAACAAAGACGAAAGTCGATAAGTCGCAATAGTTCGAACATACCAATATTTCAAATTTAAAATGTGACTTGTGGGATAGTCCCCTGTCCTTTTTGTCTTGATCCAATCCTGAATTACATGTATTGTAAAACACTTATGTCGTAGATATATAGCATTTTTTACCCCCCCCCTTTGTTTTAATGAACTCTTGTCTTTTGATTATTTTCTTACCTTTTTATAACTTAATGGCCATTCAGTTTAATTTATGTGATATTAATAACTTTTAATCTATGTCACACAATACTTTATCAAAAGGATCACAATGGAAATAAGAGTATTCTTTTACTCTTTTTTGTGCTATCCTTATCGTCTAATGTTGTTTTACTTGGTCTGTTGATTTATCATGCTAACTATTGTGCTTTGTTTTAATCAATGTGCCATGCAAATGAACATTTTATGATGAATAAATATTTTATTATGGTTTACTTTCAGCCTGTTTTAAGCTACATGTACCATCTGCATGGTTAGGAGAAAATTTGTTATGGTTCAAACTGCATCTGCATGCCTATAATTTGAAGCTACTTTCTTTAGTTTGGGATACAATAAAGACGTAAAAGGGCGTATCTAGGGAATAATTATGTAATTACTGACGTACCTGCCAATAAAGACGACCCTACCTGTATAAGGTTACGTCCATCCAGTCTGTGGTTCCGGTCTATCCTCCCTGTCTCCGGATCTGTGACGTTATTCGGAAAGAAATATCTTCTGCCACCTCCGAATATCACCTAATGTAAAAATAAATATAAATATGTTTGAATAAAATAGTACATTGTGATTTTAAATAACTGCAATGATTGGTCTAGGTTTGACTAACGGATTGAATGACTCGGTGTCTGATCTTGATCCAATCTGTTTATAAATGACGACCATGTCAATAAATTTCCTAAAAGAGTCATAATATTACCTGGAATTTATATGGGTGACTCAGACTTCGAATAATTCTATAACTGATCTGGATCAGTCGTGTTCACAGCTGTTGCCTCAAATGTGTGTGCTGATGTTTGTCCTCTACTATTGTTTACGATGTAACTTGCAATAGCAATAGGCATGTTTACAATTGTGTTTTTCTCAATGCAAATGTGTATCAATTTTCAAAGAGAAATACAGTGGAGAATCTGTTATTCTTTCCCGTTTAAACGCAAACGTACGCAAACGCACGCAAACGCAAAGCACTAAAACGTAGAAAAGTACGACTTTTTGGACAATTCTGATTATTCATGTTTATCTTGGTGGCAAACAGTTTGGAGCCTGATCAGACGCCGGGTTACCCGGCGTCTGATCTGGCTCCAAACTGTTTTCACTAGAGATAATAGTTTTAGCGTAAACGCGTTTATTGGGAAAGAATAACGTTTTCTCCACTGTACTACTGTCTGTTTTAAATCTTTTATCGACTAAATGTCGTCTGCCTTAATACTGTTATCTGTTTATTCGTTAAAAGTAAGATTTCAGGCAGTATGAGCGAGGACATATCTATTTCAGTACCGAACTGTTTAGATCCAGATCCAGACGCAGTACCTTATCTAGATCTGAACAGTGTGAAAATACGAGATAAGTCGCCGAACGAGTTAATCTTTTGTAAGGATCACGTGTATGCATTTCAAATGACAAACCCCTAGAACACATAGAATAAAACGAGATACATAATACAGTACCCACCCCGGGAGCTACATTATCCATAGGTGAATTGTACTCTTCATCTATAAATTAAGCTGCCCAAGGAATATACCACAGACCCGCAGCCAACTGGTTTCAAAGTTGCAGTAGTCAATTTTTGATGCGACCAAAACATTGACCAATATCTTTGTAGCCTCAGGGGAAAGGTACTGTCTAATATGACCTATTTGCCACCCAGCCGTGCATAGCTAGACCTGCGCACGGTGTTAATGTGCTGTGTCATACACACTTCGGAAACAAATCTAGCACCAAGATTCTTCACACACAATGATGGTTTGATTTTAGATTTTTCTACTTGAACTTGAAAGTCTTCTGGTACATTTTTGGTATATCCATAAGACTTAGTCTTTTAAACATCCTTCGACTTTTGAGAGGGATTCTTGTTGGCAAGATGTATCTTAAAGTATAACTATAAATCATCTGCGTAGATATGATGATCCAGATGATGATTTCTGCAAATTGAAAATGTAGTCACACTGCATTTCATTTGAACTAGGGCAGACAATTTTCCATCTACTGCGACTGTTTGGTAATGGTAATTCAGGTACGAGTTCATCCACTTTAGTGGGTTTCCAATAATGTTGAAGTCTTTTTCAAGGCGATTTAGCAATGTTTCAGGATCAGTTGTGTAGAATGCGGCTGAAAGATAAAGCAGCACCAGAATTGTGATTTCATTCTTATCAAGATTTTGCAGGATGTCAATTTGAATTTTTAGGAGAGCAGTTTGTGTAGAGTGGTGTTTTCGATATGCTGACTGATGCTGCTCGTGTAGATTGTTTCTGGAACTCAATGCGTTTGTTAACTACCTTTTCTAATACTTTGGAGAGAAATGGCAGATTTACATGTATTTACTTACTGTGCTGGCGGTCTTTTTGATTGTAAGGTTGTGGAACAGGGTTTATATTTTATGTACACTGTTCGTCTTTATAGGTGAATATGGGAGATAAGTGTGAGGTTGGGCGCCCCTAAACCCAGGTTTAACCCCCTAGTGGTTGTTAATAGTTAATTAATTTATAATTGATTATTGGTTGCTACTGACCGTACCAAGGCGGGCTCCTATGTTCACTTAGCTTTATGTTTGTCTTGCGTGTTGTTTTCTATTTAGTGTGTAGATGAAGGAATGGTATTGCGTGTGTGTGTGTGTGGTTGTGTGTGTGTGTGTGTGTTTGTTATGGTATGGATGTGTGTGTGTTCTGCTTTAGAGATGGGTGTATTGTTTGTGTTGCGTTTCCTGCTTGAGTCTTCTTTCGTATTTATTTGATGCTGGCCTGTTGTTTTTAGATCATTTGTATCGAGATCATGTTTCTTCAAAAAGTGCTCTTACATGTGACGTTTGTAATTTTTTTGGAACTTACGTATACTAGTATACTAGGGAAGAGTTCACAATTTTCGTCAACGGCGGTAGGAGTTCGTCAAGGCATAACTTTAATAGCCATATAGGTATTGCAGGTTCACTTACATAGGAATGCTTTGATGATCTTCCCAATTTCTGCTGCTATAGCAGAGTCAAAACTTTATAAGGAGCTCGTTGAATGCAACGTTTCTGTGAAAACTGGGGTGTTTGGCGTTAGTTCAGAGGCAATGCCTGTCCGTATTTTGTCAACTTTTTCAATGAAAAAGTCGCTGAAATCAGTCTCAAGTGATTTGGAGGACAACTATTTTGGCAGTGCGATATCACTGTTTGCGCCCAAGAGATGCTTAGTGAATTTAAAAGACTGAGCGAGTCCTATTGATAGGATTCTACTTTCTCTGAGTAAAAATGAACCTTTTACTTTGCTTACAATTTGTTTACTTTAGCACACTGCTCTCGATACAGTTGATGGTCGATTGTGAGTTTGAATAGTTTCCACTTTCGTTCCAGCTTACGCCTTAAATGTTGAGCGTCGTGAAGATCCTGGATGTACCATGGAAATGATGGCCTGAGAGTTATGGTCTTAGTGCACAATGATTCTAGCTAATTGATCAGAGTTTTTAGTTCCTGTGTATAAACATTGACAATTTCGTCATTGTCTGTCATTTGCAGAATTTCTTTCATTAAAACTGAGTTGCGAATACCTCTTTTAAACGATTCGACATTAATGTCCCTCGCATATCAGAGTTTTTCTTGCGGGCGAACGGAAATGCGTCTCGACGCAGTAGACTTTTTCCGCACGTAATTATACTAGAAAGTGTTCATAAAGAAAGGTTGATAAGCTATGAACAGTGTATCCATTGTCATTAAGGCGCATTCTGCTTTACTTTCTGCCTTAAAGTACTACTTGCTAGGATATAGAAACTATTTATTATATTGTATGATTATATTATATGTGTTAAAAGGACCAAGAAACCAACGTACATTAATGTCACTGTTGTCTTCCACCAGCTGTCTGGAGATGTCCTTACAGTTTCCGGCCACGCCCTGTAGGTCCACGTCTCCCTCCCAGAACCTATGGGCGGCATGAGCGTAGGCGGATGCCGGGGTGGCGTGCGTTATCCGGGATGTGGTTACAATACCCGTTTTCATTTCTAAGAAGATATATATATTTTTCAACAATTACAGTAGAGTAGGAATTATTTATTCTTGTTCGAATAACCCTTCACCCAATAAACACGTCTTTTTACGTCTTCAATTTATTCCTCCACTGAAGAAAATAGTTCTTATTTTAGCAGTCATGAATATGCCTACATGAAAATGAATTAAGAATATTATTTTTGTTACAAAGCAGGTGTTAGGGTAAAGCATGGTTAAAATGAAGCAAAATGCGCCATAAGGCGCATTCTGCTTTTTAATTTGCATTATATCTTCAAGGAAAATCTAATCAAGTGTTATGCACAACAATTTTAAGCTCACGGTGATATTGCTTAAATTTCAATTATAGTAATATAACTAGACGAAAATTGTATTTTGACGTTAAGGATGACAGCATGGTAGTTAAGGGAGTAAAACAAAGGGCTTATACAATATAAATAATACGGTAAAACGTCTCCATGACGACAACTAAATAATTACAGGCTACTGCTTAAAGCAAGGTCTCAGCAAAACAGGAAGCTCTTTTAGCCCTTCAGGAGCTTTTGTTTTACTGCCACCTTTCTTTGTACTATGTCTTTATACAATCATTTAGCTTTCGTTTTAGTGGTTATAATAGAGAGGTTTTACTGCAATGCAAAATACGTTTAGAAAGCTTCTTACGGACGGCATGTGCCCAGTCTAGTATTGTCTCCAAGTCTTTGCCCTTGGAGTTGATACAGTCGTTCACTTCAGCGTGTCCATCCAGGCCCACAAGATAGTGATTCGTCTTGACGCCACTGAGCATAGCCGTGGCAGAAGATGATGAGTCGGGCACCTGTCTGTTCAGGTTATACACCTGTGACCAAGGTTATAAAGCGTTTGAACTGAGTCTGAGATCATTATAAATTTGTGATTGTTTAGGTTTAGGGAGAAGTTCAAATCTGACCACTCAATAGCCTGAGTACGATTTCAGACTCATCTCAAACGATGTGACTGACAAGTAACAATAAAAAAGAGTAATCATTCTCTAGACAGTCATGACTGTTCTTGTAACGGAGAGTCTGATCAGGATCTGAACTGTTTGATCATTGAGTTGAGGTGGCATACGCATAAATGGCTATACAGTTACACCTAAAAATAATTGACGACAACCATGAAACAGACGTAACGCGGCGTCTCAGAAGGATTATCACTCAACGCAAATGCATGTAGTAGACTTCTATGGATTAAAAAATATTAGAGTTAGAAAATGCTGGTGCGTTTGCATTTAGTTCCGGTTACTCTGTCATTCTGTTCAATGTACTTACATTGCAGTCATTTTAATCGTTTACTGACTAGTTCATACTAGCGTTTACAATTATAATACCAACGCCACTGCATCTAGGCTCAACAAGTTTTGTTCCACAATACCTTTGCCTGCCCCAAGTGAGGAAATGTTTCGAAATTTAGCACCGTTTCTTCGCCAGGTCGGCCATTTAACTGCCCCTTCAAGATCCTTGCGGCTGTGACTGTGGATCCGCCCATACCATCTCCCATGAAGAGAATGGTGTTTTTGGCAAGCTTGTTGTTAGGTCTCTGTCTCAGGCGAGTCTGTAGATCATCCAGGGACTTGCGATACCAGAATGCCTTATCTGTAAAAAGGAATGAGTTAGTTTATTGGTTTTGAGGTAAGCTGTATGAGACAGAGTTCGCTTTAGTTATTGCACCTATCAAATCGTAGTTGACAAATATGCGATGTGACGGCAAATCCCATTGGTTAATTTTATGATAGGAATGCTTAAAACGGGCGTTTCGGGGCGCATATTTGTATAAATGATAAACGGTATAACAATGGGTTATTCCTAGTTAAACATGAAAAACAATCCAGTAGTAAATAGGAAATTCTATTAAGATATTAAACAACAAAGCAAAAAGGAATCGAGTATTTATCTTTAGGAAATGTAATATCGTCGATTACCCTATTTTTTCAGATGTGACTAAAAAGCGAAAAAAATTTGTATTCACGAAACCATCTATTCTCAGCAATAACAACTTTACAACTTTCCAGTATAGATTAAAGATATAATTAAACAAGTCAGAAACTGTTAAGAGTTGTGCAATACGTTTACAGACCGAGTTGAAAGAATATGACGAACACGATGAATTCTGACCATGTTTTCATATCCTATCTATACAGTGGAGAAAACGTTATTTTTTCCAAACAAACGTGTTTACGCTAAAACCATTATTTCCATCACAAATAGTTCGGAGTAACCCGGCGTCTGATCAGGCTCCAAACTGTTTGCCGTCAAGGTTTTAAATCAACTTTTGAAAATGTCAAAAAGTTATCATTTTCTTCATTTTTCTGCGATGCGTTTGCGTTTCGTTTGCGTTTAAACGGGAAAGAATAACGTTTTCGCAACTGTAATGAAGTTGTTTTTACATTTTTAGAAATAAACTATATAATAAGATTTACACCAATTGTCTTTTTTAAAGATATTGTAACTAGACAACCTCATCGATTGTAAAATTTTACATGTACTCTCAGACTGGCCAAATCGCATTTTTTGCAAATACGTTTAACCCTTTCCCCCATAAATACGCTTTTTTACCCCTCTAATTTATTCCTCCACTGAAGAAAATATTTCCAATTTAAACAGTATTAAATATATATTAAAAGAAATATGTTCAATATTTTAGCAGATGGTAGCTTAAAACAGGCTAAAAGTAAAGCAGAATGTGCCTTAAGGCACATTCTGCTTTACTTTCAACCTGCTTTAAGTGGTCACCTGTCTTCAAACTAGAAACAGGCTATGGGGTAATGGGTTAAGCAATATCTGATATAAAAAGTAAACATTGAAACTACAAAGAAATATCTGATATAAAAAGTAACACTTTCCCATACCTTTCTCCTCTGGCGGAGTATTGGGAGCGGCTATTCCCGTCACATGATGTGGGTCAGCAGCCAGATACACCAACAGCCCAGCGACACACACTCTGGAATAGTAACACATTTAATATTACGAACTGGTTTGTATGATTTAAACAAAATGTTATGATTTCAAGTCGCTTTAACATACTTCAATCATATCGCGACAACCAACAAATTACAGATTGAGGAAGACCACAGGTGACCTGCATGCACTTTTTGATGCACAAATCGGCAACATGGTAAGAGCCATCGACCTGCCGCAAGTCAGCTGGAAGACCTCCCCACATAAAGAAGACCACCGCAAGCGGCAGCATAAAACGCCCGTCACATTACATACCCAACTTCCAGTCCATTTTGACTGGCTTAATCAAGTGGGTTGTCCCCCTTGTAAAAATCCGATAAAATCAATATCGACCCATTTCCCGTCTGACTGCCCTATATAGAATATATAGGGGAATAATTTTAAATTTCATTTTTTAAGGTGTTGAATATATTTGATAAAGTTTTAGCAGTTATAGCAATAAACTTTATTTTCTTCTGTTTCATATGGTGTAAATTTCATGTTTCTGTTTTAATGACATTTTGCTTCCATTTTGATTTGAAAAAGGTACGTGTCGGACACATTAAACATATAGTAAAAAAATGTGAAAGTGAATAGTTTGCTGATTTTGAACGCGGATAAAGCATACTTTTAAACAGGAGAAAGAATGTTTTCTGACCAATTCAAAAATGGTTTTGACTTTGAATTTGAATTATGTCTTTTTGCTTCCAAATTGAGTTGAATGTTGGGAAATGTCGTGTTGCTGAAATCGGACTTTTTCCGAAATTAATCATCCGCTTTATACGAAAGGCTTACAGTCAGACACCCCGCTGAGAAAAAAACGAGTTCTGAAGCAGTGTCCCGGGGGCAGCCGAGTGATAACGAAGCATTCGTGATTTCTTATCAAGGCTAAATGATCAAGCGATGCCCGATAGTCTGGCTGACGAATCGATTATTGATCTCGTGGACCAAGGGACATAATGGTATACGTATCATAATCAGAGTAGTACAAGAACGACAACCCTTCAAATATGGACTGCATTCTTGGACATGTGTCGTAATGTAGCGATATTGAGTGCATGTCTGAAATAATCATCAGACCAGATCCAAAATCAGTTAGTTCATTTCCTTTATGATGAGAAAGCTATGTATGAATAAGGCAAACAGAAGTAACGTGAGAATCCCAGAGCTAGTTTGAGCTGTAAAATTCTAAGTACGTTTTCAATAAGGCAAACAGAAGTAAAGCTATCATCCAAAACATAGTTTGAGGCGTACAATACTGTGGTGAGAGCCGGGATCCGTCTAGACCCGGAGAATGGGAAGCCTGCACAGGAGAGTTTCGCGAGGAGCCGGGATGCAGCAAGTGATTCGGCGCACAACCCTGTCAGCCACGAGGGAGAGCAGACGGGCGGAAACCGTGAGTCTGAAGTATCTATTCATTGTATTGGGGCCTAATACAACAATACGAAGTATTAAAGGTGAATAATTCAAAACACATTCTAATATTTACATTCATCCTGTAAAGTCTTTATGTAATCCTATTAAAAATATGCTGTACATCTGCCGATGAACCTACACTTCCGAACTGGTTTTAGCCAATTCGGATTACCCCGTGCTATTCGTGGACTTCTTCAAATAGACTACATCGGGCACTTAACACTAAGCTCCCATTGGTCGACGGTCATATGACACTAGCGGAGAGATACAGACCCATAGGTCGTTGCCATCGCGTTGCTATGTGTGTAAATGGGTTAAGAAAACAACCGCGACCTGTATTTTTTTAATGTGCTTTGGCAATAGATATTCAAGTTGCACTGTTATTTGTTTGCCTTGTAAGTCTTTTCCATTCACAGAGAGAAAGTTTACTGGAAAAAATCCTGAATTTTTAAAACAGTTACAGTACATGTAGTGGGGACTACTTTCTCACCATATTTAGAAACTGGAATGGCTATTACATCGACATTACATCTATCAAACCTCTTTGACCGGTATATGATAAATTCTTATACAGAAAAACAAATCTGGCCAATAAACACATTAAATTGACAAGACAGAAAATATAAATATAAGGAATTTTTTTTGACGTTCATGACGGTATGACTACATTAGCTTCGCAGGGGGTAAATTCCGTAAACGCCCGAAGGGCGTTTTCGTTAAATTTACCCCCCGAATCTAATGTAGTCATACCGTCATGAGCGGCAAAGAGATGTTGTTTATTCCTATAATGAGTAAGCTACAGGTACCTATAAATTAATGAAATTTGGCTACAATCGGTCAAAAATAACTGCAGTTGTAGTCTTCTTGAAAACGAGATTTCTGACTACATATATTTTGTGTTGAAACCTAAATCCAATTGATCATATCTGGTATATTCTCGGTAGAAAAGTACGATCACGGAATGATGTCATCAATTTGCATGAGCTACAGAATGCTCTTCAGGTCGAATGGAATGCAATCCGCCGCGCGTCGTACAACGTTACGACTATTCCATGAGACGCTGTATTGTACAAATAATATGTCGAAACGGAGGTCATACCCGATATTACTGAAATTATTACAATTGAATCGTAAAGATAATCATTCCTTTTTTTTTCACAATAACACCGATATCCCTTTTTTTTACCCCGACCACGCTTAAAGCCATTTCCTTATTCCGTTGATGGATTCCCTCTGATTGTGTTCGATAGGTGAAAAAGTGACTGTACAATAGTGCAGCACACGTCATAGCCATCTCATTCTCCCTAGAGAGGCACTGACATACTCATACTCAGGGGATTTTTCAATGGTTATTTCTAACCAAACTATCAAATATAACAGTCGGGTCTCACATGAGATGCTTCACTGATTCACAATAGTACAGGTATGCACAAAAAGCATGATGTTTGCATGGGAACTGCCTGACTAGGTATTTTGACAGAAAGTAGGTCAGGAAGTGTCTTTAAATACATTTTCTCAGTCCAGGCCTATGATTTACACCCCTGTATTGTGCTAAATAGGCCTGAAAATAGCTGTAACAGCATGTACCATGTGCTGGAACCATCTCAATCTGCCTAGAGCTGCCCTGACAAACTCACACTCAAGGGGCTTACCAATGGGTATTTCTTTCAAAAATATAAAATACAGGAGATGGTTCTAAAATGAGGGACTTCATTGATTCCTTGCTACCTGTATAAGCACATCTGTATATTATTTGTATCACTACTTGAATAGGGGAGGGCCGTAACTAATGTTGGTAGAACTTGTGGCCCGACCCGATTTCATGAATTTGAAATAAAATATGGTTAAACTATAAGCACAAGAAGAATGACTTTTGCCTGGGAATCGATGAATAGGTGTTATCACCGAAGCGAGGGCAGGACATGTCCTTAAACGATTAACGTGCTTCTTTATACAACGCTATTTCAAGAAATGTAATCTGTTTTGTAGGCTACCGAATCAGCTATAGTTTGTTATCAGTAGAGAATATCTTACTTTTCTCATTTAAACGTAGACGAAACTAGAAGCATTGATATATAGCGGAGAAAATGTCACATTTTGACATTTCTGACTACTGGTTTATTCAGGGTGGCGACCAATGTGGAGCCTGGTCAGACGCCGGGTTATCGTCTTATCGTCTGCAAATATAGATTTAAGCAAACAGTATAGACCATATTTTCGGCGATTTATCAGGCTCTGCAGTGTTTGCGGTTTCATTGATAGTTTCTGTATATCTATAATGGGAAGGGAAAGTTCGTTGAAATGTCAAGGAATTAATGATTTAAGGAACCATTCACAATAAGCCTGTGCATCTGGCGAAATTAAAATGAAACACAAACAGTAAATTATCCTTTTACCCTAATATATCTGTTTTGCGGGTTTTCATTATTTCTATCTGGGACCCGTTTCATAAAACTTCGTACAACAAAAACGATCGTAAGTCTAAACTTTACAATACATCTAATTTCTGATTTTTCCTTCTAATCCTGTCCTGTGACATCTCCTTGGAATCGTTTTTTAAGACGATTGCAGAGAGATGTCACTTTTATAATCTGACTTACGTCAACATTTGTCGTACGAAGTTTTATGAAACGGGCCCCAGACATGTAACCGATTTTGAGTTACACATATTTTTGCAAACGGCATTTTCGAAGCAGACAGTAGTTTTGGCATGATGGGGGACACACGACGTTACTGAGTGAAATGGTTAACTTGTGCAAATCCTTACCTTAATAGCATTTTGCTTGAGTACTGCAATAACACTCTGTCCAAAATGTAACTACTTTATTTGTCAAGTTTTTTTTGCTGTTTCTGTATCTCTTAGGTGTGCACACAAACGGGACTATTCTGATATAAGTGTACTGTCATTCAATACCCCTAAACTAGTTCATATAATACCCCGGGTATGGTTTTCATATGGTTTGTGTTATATGATGCAAGTCAACCTACATGTATAAATGTAACGCTTGTAAGCACTTATCTGCTGAAAGGGTCGTCTGCTTCAAATATATCGTTTGCGAAAATTGTCATATTTTATTATCTTTTAATTGGAGAAACTACGTTTAATGAATATGAAAAGCAAACGGTTTTGAACTAGATCAGACGCCGATTTACGTGGCTTCTGATCTGGATCTAAGCTGTTTGCAAATATTCGCCAAGTCACCCTCATTCCGCCTTTCCAATAGGCGGCGATCTACGGCGCTCTATGAGAGCGCCACATGTCGCCATATAGAGCGCCTAGATCGCTTATTATTGATCTCTAGTAAATCTCTGTCGGATCCCTATGATCGCCAAAGTCGCCGTCGGTGAAATCTTCTGCACAAAGATGCGTGGCGCTCCATTCAGATCTCCATCTCATCGCCACTTAATCGCTTAAATCGCCAATTATTATTATTATTATTATTAGTACATGTATTACTTAATCGCCAAGCTCGTAACTGAAGCGCTATCGGATCACCTCAGAGCGCCACCACTATCCAACAAAGCCAATCACTAGATCTGTCGCGCTCCGTGGAGATCTGATAGTTATTTTCTGCATTTTCAAGTACCCGATAGCATTTGCTATCAATACACCGAAATTGCATGATCTTTCTCGGGTCTCATCCGGATTAAAACTGTTATATAAAACGAACGTGATGTAAAAAGCTTATATAGAAATTGTCTGCATTACTATGTTGCTGCATTGTATTGCTTTTTGCCAACAAATCCGCTGCCAACCAAACTGATTTCCGCTGACTGTCGCTATACCCTAAAACGCTTCAGTACAATTACTAGCATTAGTGGTTGAAATTATTTTTTGACCAATGAGAGTCGAGTATTTTTGAAAATTTTCGAGGATTAATTTTTGTAAGTCAGTACTGTTGAACACTAAACAACGACTAAAAAATTTAATCCTGCGCATTTGGGTTGATTCGCAAGTGTGTCGGTAAGCATCAAAGGACCTCAAAGAGCCTTTGATTAGCAGGGCTGCCATAAGTTGACATGAAAAATCCTAAGATTTCCTAATTTGCATTTTTCAAGTGCAATTTAAACAAATCGTACCTTTACCAAACGCCTGCTTCTATTTTTGTGACGCGTGACTACTTACAGCAGGCTGGAAGTAAAGCAATATGCGCCTTAAGGCGCATTCTGCTTAACTTTCAGCCTGCTTTAAGCTACCATGTACAAGAAAAAAATCCTAAGATTTAGGAAAAATCCGGAGAAATGGAAGCCCTGGATTAGATGACTGCAAAACAGATTGCAAATGCAATGTCGGGTTTGGGGAATCTACAATAAACATAAAAACCCCAAAAAACCCCAACATTTTTAGTGATAGTGAATGTAGATATTTAATTATACAAAACTAGAAAAGGATTGTCTTAACAGTAAACTAGCACAATGCTACTTCTCTTAACCCCTTACTCCATAGATACATATTTTAACGTATTTCATTTGTTCCTCCTCCATTTTATACAGTCAAGTATATGCACCATGAGAAATTTCACCTATATCCTAGCAGATAGTATCTTAAAGTCGCATCCTGCGCATTTCACATATATTAAACTAGAACGGCGCTTTGTCTGTAAGACAAATATAATACCCCCGTTGCAGCCTTATAAAAATGACTAAGTTCAAATGGCTGTAATTTTGTAAAAAATTGAAGCAGATCAAAATCCTGCACATATATGGTAAATGTGGAAACACAGTACCAAATTATAAAATTGTAGCTTTAAAAATGTAGGAGGAGTTAGGTAGACAAAGTATGTACCGTATATAGGACGGACGAACGGACGAACGGACAGAGGTAAAACAGTATACCCCCGACTGATCGTCGCGGGGGCATAAAAACGATCGTTTGATATGCATGTAAATGAGGAATCGTATAATATTTTGACTTACCATGTTTGAGCGGAGTCGAGGATAAAAGCTGCTGTGTATTGATTGCCATAAGTTGAGTGGCAGTTACTTCTGTTGAAACTGATGACTCAAATATGTCTCATTTAAAAAAGAGAAATGCATTTCCTCACATTTTGCTTGTTCGTCCAGCTGAGAAATGAAACGTAGATTGTCATTTCGGCGCAATTTCTAATTTGGAAAGGATATAAATAAACTGATTTTTGTTTCTATTTAAAGGTATGTCCATTTCCTTTGACATCTCTTTGTCGGTACTATTTAAAAGGATGTTTCGGGAAGAACAAACGTTTTGTTACTTCCAATTGACGGTATAGCTCTTTGTCGGTACCAACAAATAATTTCAACCACTAAATGGGTTAGTGTCTATTAGTCGATTTTAACAAAAGATTAAAAGTCGCTCGGGTGCCCCTCGCTTGACTTTTAATTTTTGTTAAAATCGACTAATAGACACTAACCTATACATAAAATAAACAAACTCACATAATCATATATTATAACCAGTTTCCCATCTATCACGATTTCACTAGTATTTGCATGACCAGTTTGTATCTAGATCAGCGTAAGGTAATTCAGCGTCTCATTTCTTATGGTTTCTATAATAGTATTTAACTGTATATTGTGATCAGACACAACGTACGTTACGCGGCCTCTGATCAGGATCCGAACTGTTAAGTAGTCATACCAGCGTTTCTTCAGTCAAATTAACTAAAATATAGTTTTGAGAAAGAAATATAGGATTTGTCATGAGTCGATATGTTAGAGAAGCTGATCTCAACCGAGTCTAGAACTGAAATGTTATTAAGCCAGTCTTGGCGAGCTTAAACACTTCTTTTTTATTCTAGACGAGGTTGAGATCAGGTCATATTACACATAAACGAGTGACAGATTCTTTATCTCCCATTTTCGCCCATGTGGGATAGGGATTTGCCCCATGGGGAATCACTCTTTCCTCCATACCACGTGGCATCTTTTTTTGTTTGCCCGGCTTAACCACAAGCGCTGCATGATGCGAGTAACTAAATTACGTCAATTCTGGTGGCGTTACTATAAACAAAATCATATTTTGACGCAAAAACGTGCACACAAACTACAATATTTTCGTTATTTGTATCATGTTTTAATGATTTAAATGAGAAAAAAACTCCGTTCGTTTTGTTGATGTAGGATAGGAATTTCTCCAGCGAGGGTCAGAAAATTTACACAGAGACTCGGCAAGCCTCGCCCCTGCATAAACTTTCTGACCCTCGGGGGGGGGGATTCCTTTCCTACATCAACACTCATGAACAGAACAGAACAGAACATATCTTTTATTAGTCACCGTTTACAACAGGGTGTGACAGCATGTAATCATGATACAATACATTCAATATGGCAGTGGTAACATGGTTATTGAAACATTCACTGAAAGGTCATACCATAGAGGCCAGGAGTTTGACGTGAGTCGCAATCCGAATCTCTATGGGTCAGGCTAGCTCTGATGGGTTATCATAACTTTCAGTGTAGGGGAAGGTGGTAGACTTAAACATTTCGAATTAAGATTTTTTGCAATTTCGAAAGTTTGGTTATCCTGATTGATATATGGTAGCAGCCAGACACATAGTTTATAGGAGAACGGCATAATCAATAACACGTCATACGTTTACATTCAAGCATTTAGTTTTACAACATGTACATTATTTGTTGTCACTTGTCATCCTGGATTAGCGTCTGCATACAGGTAGTCTGCATACTAATCAACTTATTTGTGTTGCTTTTCTTAATAGAACAAATTAAATTCTTGTGTGAGACAGTATGGATCCAGATCAGACGCCGAGCTCTTCGTCGTCTTATCTGGGTCAAAACGGTATTCACCATCATGTTTGATGTTTATATTCTCACTTATCCAACGATTTTAAGCTAAAAGTTTTTAAAGCAATATGCCTTTTGTGGAATCCCAGTGACGTCGCCACGCCTTTATCATCAAATATATCTCACACATGTTGGAGACAAGGAAATTTGCGATCGCTGCTCGCTTTTGAAAACAAGGGTAGTTATGTGAGAAAAGCACTATAACATCATGAAATGTAACATCATCTCATTCCTTGAAGTTCTATTAAACATCAGCTCATTTTTGTTGGGACATTGACATTCTTAGAGTTGATTTATTAGTGTAAATGTTATCAGAGTGCAAAACAGTTTGGATTCAGATGAGACGCCGAGTTACTCGGCGTCTCATCTGAATGCAATCTGTTTGCAAGTGTTATCATACAGTGGAGAATCTGTTATTCTTTCCCGTTTAAACGCAAACGTACGCAAACGCAAAGCACTAAAACGTAGAAAAGAACAACTTTTGGACAATTCTGATAATTCATGTTTATCTTGGTGGCAAACAGTTTGGAGCCTGATCATACGCCGGGTTACCCGGCGTCTGATCTGGCTCCAATCTGTTTGCACTGCAAATAATAGTTTTAGCGTAAACGCGTTTATTGGGAAAGAATAACAGATTCTCCACTGTACAGTGGAGAATCTGTTATTCTTTCCCGTTTAAACGCAAACGTACGCAAACGCAAAGCACTAAAACGTAGAAAAGTACGACTTTTTGACAATTCTGATAGTTCATGTTTATCTTGGTGGCAAACAGTTTGGAGCGTAAACGCGTTTATTGGGAAAGAATAACACATTCTATACTGTACATCCGTCCATTGCGTTCTGAGGGTGAATCCTTTCACTGCAAAATCTTTCGTGAGTTTTTACCCCTTCACCGTCATGTTGTCGTCTGCTTCAATGTTGTTGTCTGCAATATCGTTTCAAAGTTAAATAAAAGGCAGCATGACTGAAGAAATTTCAAATCGAGTGTCAAAATGTTTGGATCCTGAGTCTAATGTGCATGAGATATATTTCAAACTGGTATTTTATTAAACTGTACGTTGACGGTCTAGTTAAATTATTGATTTGCGCGTACCATGTTCGTTTGTCTATGTCTAGTAATCTTTGTTTTATGATAGAAAGTTCATACGTTACATTCCATTGGTTGTTCCAGATATTTGCAAGTCCTATGATTTCAAGAGTACATTTAAATTGCGCAGTCCAATTCATACCAGTGTACTTATTGCCGTCTACAGCATCTTCAGCGAGCATTTTGTAGGCATTTATCATTAGTGTATTGTTAGAGTTTATTAATGTCCAAAATTTGGAACATTATTATCTGCCCAGCAATTTTCATTGTGTATCTACCGGTTTCGCAATATAGTGTGTCCAGGTTCGTGGATCTTTTCACCGCTAATACTTTTCTTAAAAAAAGTGTATTACCTCAATGTCTTTAGATTCATGAGTTCCCCATACTGCTGCGTTATAATTTAGGATAGAGTTTACTAAGCTATTAAATGATTGAAATGTATTTGTAAATGACAATTTTAGTTGGTTTAATGCAACAAATAAGTTAAGTAGGGCAAACTTAGCATGTTATGCAATTCTTTTCTGAGTTCTGCACCACGATCAATTCTTATATAGATTTATACCTAGATATTTGAACGAAGTAACGATTTATAGGGGTGTGTTATATGATTTGAAGTTGTTGGATTTTGTATGTCCCTTTTCGCAAATTAGTATTTTTGTTTCGTCTGTGTTTCTCTTTAAGTTTAACCCCGATTCATTAAAATAACTCTCTAAATCATTAAGAATTTGGTATATGCCGAAAGCATCCTCCTGAAATTATCATCATCTCACCTCATCAATATCCATCATTTATCGGCGCTATATGACCTATTTTGTGTAGCAGTGCCGTAAGACCCAACTCATCAATCCATAAAACATTCATTTTCTAGTAGTTTTCAGCGCATTTCCATTTTCATAGAACTAGTTGACTACAGTACCATGATATCACCCTTCACGATCGTAAAGTTGTCTGCTTGAAACAATTGTCGTCTGCTTTTATTTCTAAAATTTAAAGTTAGTTAAAATAACAGAAGAAATATCATAATAGGTGTCAACAGTTTGAATAAAGGTCTGGGTCCATGCTTATAAAGCGTTTGAACTAGTCTGACTTCGTTCTCAAGCATTTAATTGGTCAGATTTGAGACTAGGCTCAAATCTGACCAATCAAATGCTAGAGAGCGAAGTCAGAGACAACTCAAACGCTTTATAAGCACTAGGACAGATCTAGGATTACTGTACTCAGAAGGCGGCGAAGGGTTTCATTCTATACCTCTGTATTGCAGTTTAAAACTACCATCAGTGCTATCAAGTACTTTAATTAAACTTGTGGTTTAGCAATTCTCGAATGCCCGTCCGTGTATGTTTACCATCATAATCCGTTCTAAATAAAGGTATTTTATTTGGCAAGGTTTATTCTGTATACGGTGTTAAATAATACAAAATGTATGATAATTCGGGTAACACTTATTTAATGCATAACAAAAGTAATGCATGAGGTTCCAAAAAAGCATTTCAGTATTACTTCGTCATGAATTAACACACATTTAAGCCTGATGACTGCTCTAGAGAACATTGACAAACAGTATAGTTCTCAAAGCATCAATATCTGCACTATTTGCTATGTCATATAAAATGATATAAAACGTTATCCTGTATGGACAAACAGTGCACTGACTTTAAACTACTATTGGTTATTTATAATGAAATCGTGGAAGCAAGCTTACACACTGTGAGGGTACGTTGCAATATCCTGATATGAATGGCTCACCCTTTCAACCTTACATCCCTCTGTAGAGGTTACTGATTACATATGCAAACAGTATAGATCCTGATCAGAGGGGTCCTTTAGGAGCCCTCTGATCAGGATCCGCACTATTTGCTATTTTTATTCGTTTTTGTTGTCATATCGAAAATGCAAAAGTAGATCTAGACAGTTCAAAATGCCTGTACAAGAAGAGTCCAAAAGGATAATAAATACACACGTCATTTTGAAAGGGCTATTACTCGTATGTCTTCGTAATGAAAGAATAAAAACGTAGCCTCTGGATTACACAACCAACGAGAACTGATACAATACACCAGATCACACACTGTGGTGATATTCCTTTTATTATATACCTAAACTGTTTGGCCTAGATCTAGATATATATGGTGTTCAACCGAATAATCAAATATACGCATACATGTAGGCCCCTATATGTTAAAACTTCTGCGTTCATATGTAATCTTAAACTATTTATGGAAGTCATGTGACCACGAATAAATTACGTCATTATTTTTTTTGATGACGTATTACTTTGTTCTCGATTGAATCTTTTATTTTGATCGTTTAAAGGTAAAGGTAAAGGTGATAGGTTTATCAAGTCTGAAATTTATATGTCATATTCTGCCGACTTTTACAATTACCTCCCTGTTCACCGAGTCACAAGTCGGCCATTTACATACGGCGCTATTAGCAGCCATTGCACATTGACTTATTTCCCTCTCAGGTACCCATTTAAATCACCTGGGTGAAGTGGAGCAATGTAGGGTTAATTTTTTGCTCAGAAAAATTTCAATGATCCTGACAGGGCTCGAACCAGGAACCTCTCGCTTCCTAGTCGAAGGTCCTACCACTGGACCACCGACACCTACATTTCGATTAAGAAGTGGCGTTTTGCAAATAACGGTCATTTAAGCGTTTAAGAGAATGAGTTGAACTGTTTTCAGCTTTATCCTATGGAGGAAAACTTTAGGCAAAGTGGTTGTTGTGGGTTGTTTACGATTAAAATGGAAATGAACTGTTCAAAGTTGATCAGCGCTTAGTTTCAACTTTTTTAAAAATAGCATCAGAACCTGGAATTCCTAAATTTCACGCGCACGGCTTTTTTATATAAATAGATCGGGTACAACTTGTCTTTCATAAAAGCAGTGACGTCAACATTGTGTAGCATATACACCGATCTAATACGGACCATCTAATACGGAAGAAGATTGTTGCGCCTGTATTCGCTTGTTTTTAGAATAGGTACGAGATATAACTCCTGATATTCAAGTGTGTGACACTTAACACAGTTCTGATTGTATATTACTTGTACAATTTATCTGGCATATATATCTGGTATCTGGTTCAATATACAAACGTTCTATCTTCATACTAAATAAGCATCTCGGTGAAAAAAGAAGTTCCGGCTGCAGGTCATGTGACCAACTGACAAAATAACATCGACCATGTGACCAACTGACATACTAACAAAAAGTTTATCAGGCACCCTGTTGTATGTCAGGAAAATAGACACGTGGCAGGATAATTGCGTTTATTGGGAACGAATAACATTATTCTCACTGTATCTATAATATTATCTAAAAACGCAGGATTGACGTCATGCCTATTAATATCCATACGATCATTGTCAACGAGACGCTGTTCAGGTTTGCTGATGATGTACAGGGTGCATCATCATGTCTGATACAGTTCCCTCTGTAAGGACCAATGCACGCTGAGTAAGCCATCACGTGGGCGATGTATGTCTGCTCGTGCACGCCTGTAAACACGTGAGCCATGGGTCCTCTGGCGTAGATATTTACGTCCTCTCCTGAGTGGGTGGCCTGGCCAATGGGTATGCCACTAGGGTACACATTGCGACTGTTTTCTGTGGGGGAAATAGTTGAAGTTGGTTATCAAACAGGTAATACTTACAAACACTCTCAACGCAAGACTTTTAGAAACGCAAGTTAAACGATTATTAACACAAAATGTAGAAAATGACAATTGAAATATTGTTGATGAGTGTCAGACAGCAAATCGAAGCATGGGATGGTCGTGTTACTCAGTGGCAGATCCAAATTGTTTTTGAAATGGATATCCGTCAATAGACAATTAACCCTTTCACCGCCATGACGTCTTGTATTTTAAACTATCGCTGGGTATTGTTGTAGCGAGGGTGTACTGTGAAAAGAATAACATATCCGCTGTACAATATTAAGTTAATCAACATACCAGCAATACTTTCGGTGAGGTTGGCTCTTGGCTCGGAAAATCCAGGGCCGTTTGAATATTGCAACACCGTTTGACTTTTGCCGTCGTCTATCTCGATGACATTAGGTTCCAAGATACCTATAGGAAACAAATAATCCCAGTAAAACAATGGCAGAAGGAAATATACAATACCCTGAAAATGGAAAGAAAAATGACACCATATATTCTTAAAAAAACAAGCCTCCAAGCTTATATCTTTCTTACCAAGGAAGCAAATTGTGATTGGGTGGGGACTGGCCAATGTGTGGACTTACTCTTACTATTTCCAGATGATCTCTGGTGCTTTCTGAGGGAGTTTTGCGCTTTTAAAACAGTAAAATACTAATAGAAATATGTGTAAATATTCCACTTAAAAAACAACAAACTTATAAATAATATAGGATAAAAATTGGTAACGTTGCCTACCGGCTAACAGCCTAAAATCCTACCCCTATCCCCTCAGATTATTGTACACACTGTTTCTAGGGGGGTTCGGGGCATGTTGGTCTCTGGAGCGTTCCGGGGGCATTTTGCACATTCAAAATAGGTAAATTACTAACATAAATCCATGTAGAATAAAATTTCTGCAACACTTATATTGGCGAAATTATTGGGGGGGGGGGTGCTGTTCCTACGGGCCTGTTACCTAAAGCAAAAGCACGAATCTATTTTTCATGAAACGTGAGCGAAAATAAAGATGTGTTAATTTATTCACTCCTTAAAATTTGATGGACAATTCCGGTATGCCATTTATTCTAGTCCATTTTAACTATATATGGTCAATTTCAACATAAAACATGTATTGCAAAATAGTTGACAAACGGTACAGACACTTCTAAGAGAGTTAAAAGACTCGTACCTAGGATGTTGGTGCCGCGATATGCTGTTCCGGCGGTACAGACACTGAATAGAGAGTTAAAAGACTCGTACCTAGGATGTTGGTGCCGCGATATGCTGTTCCGGCGGTACAGACTCTGCTAAGAGAGTTAAAAGACTCATGTACCTAGGATGTTGGTGCCGCGATATGCTGTTCCGGCGATGTTGAGAGAGTTAAAAGACCCGTGCCTAGGATGTTGGTGCCGCGATATGCTGTTCCTGCTAAGAGAGTTATAAGACTCGTACCTAGGATGTTGGTGCCGCGATATGCTGTTCCGGCGATGTTGAAGACTAGGGAGTGGTCGGCTGTCACAATAAGCAATGTGTCGTCGGCATCAGTAAGGTCCATGGCTTCTTGGATCGCATCTTCCAGTGCCAATACCTCATGGAGTGCTCTGATTGGTTGATTGTTGTGATGGGCATGATCAATCCGAGCACCTAAAGTTTAGTAGATATATATTACACGTTTTGTTTTAGTATGTTATGTCTACGTCGCCGCATCATTAAGTCTACAATAATCTCATTACGTTGTATGTATTTCAAGGCTAAAGAACATTCATGTAATGTTTAATGCTGAAATAAAATGGTATTGTATTGTATATGAATATAAACATGGTTAGACATTAAGTGTCCCAAAATATTCAAGAAAGCTTTGAGTGTCGGAACTGTGTCACTCCAGAAATAACAAAAATGCTGTAGATGGGTGTGAAAAATGTATGAAATTGAGGGTTTTCAAAGAATTCAAATATCTTGGACTGGAAAGCACAAAATTTCATTACAGTAACGTTTATGTAAGGTATAGCATAGCCACTAAAAAGCTCTATTCTATTCTTCATATGTTCATTATTTTAAAGGACGGGTATACTTGATGCTAGAATTCGAAAAGTTAACATTTAATTGAGGGTATTTACTTTCGACGAAGAGGAAGTAGCCGGAATCGTCTTTTCTGAGCATGCGTATTGCCTTCTTCACCATTTCGGCCAGAGACGGTTCGCCTGTCGGTCCCGACTTATCTCGGTCTCCTTCATAGGCCAAGTGAGAATGTGAGAACAGACCTGAAATAGCAAGCAAGAAAATGTGATAAATGTTTAACTGCATCCTTGTCAGGTTGTTGACATGGTAAATTTAGTCTTCGACTAGCGACATTACAGTAGAAAAGACGTTATTATTTTCAAATAAACTCGTTTATACGTAAAACCTTATATTCATTGCAAGCAGTTTACAGTGGCCTCTGACCAGGCTCAAAACAGTTTGCCTATCAGATTATAACAAATCATCAATAGTTTCAAAATGTTGTCATTTTCTAAATTTTATTGCAATATGTATGCCTATGGTTTCATTTACATCATTATCCCCTGAAACTTCCAATGGAAAATTCCAATTTACAATAAAGGCTGGTTCACTTTCGACAACATAGGGTTGTTTTTTTTATAACATATTTCAAAATGACAAACAGTGAAGTCCCTGATTAGAGGGCTCCTGCAGGAGCCCTCTAATCGGGTACTTCACTGTTTGCAATATACAAGTATACCGGTACTCTTAACAGGTACACGTTTAGTAAAGGACGCATATAATTATGCGTCACTAGGGCTCAATGAGTTAAACGTGAAAGTATTACGTCGTCTTCAATGTATTTCTAATAGTGAAGTTTTATTTCAGGCTTTATTTGTATTTGTCGAATTTAGTACATGTAAGTGGTGACTGACATAAGGAACAGGCATTTATATAAATTCACTTTATATGGGCAACAATGTTTGTAATATGACAAATGTTTTTAAGTAATGATACATGTATGAAAATATTGACTTTATTTACTAAACCACCATTTGCATTAAGAATTATCGTATGTTATCATGCCTCACCCATGGCATAGTCTGTAAAATCCGGGTCAATGGAATCAAAGCCGTCTTTATTCCACGCATACTTGTGAGATAGTCCTCTGTCCTCTTTATCTTTGATCCAATCCTGAAATACAGTCGAAACAAGATAATTCGAACACGCGTTAGTTCGAACAAACCCAAATGTCAAAGTTAAAAACGTGGCTAAAACGGGTAAGTTCGAATTTAGCGAGATTAATGTATCGAAATTAAGCTGTGAAATACTGGAGTGCCGTACGTGATACGTTGGTATATGCAATTTCCCAAATAGGCTTCCAAAACAGTTGTATGTTGGGAAGTGAGTCAATTATATAGCGCAATAAACATCTCGTGGTGTGAGCTTAGCTTTGCATCGACAGGATTTGTTGTTGCTGGGTCACTCGGTTTGTACGTTACAAAATTATTGGTGGCAGCGGTGGGATAATGACATCTGCCAGACCGGAGTTGCCTTACCCGCAGTTCTCCCAGGTCCAAGTCTCGGCACGAGACTTCTCGTAGTTATTTAACGTACGTGGTACGTTAGTACATGTATATGCAAATGAAGCTTCATACACCGTTGTATGTTGGGAAGTGAGTCAGTTATAGGGTCACTCGGTTTGTATGTTACACGGGCAAGCTCGATTAAAGCGAGTTCAAAGTATCGAAACTATATCGCAAAACACTGATGTCAGAGATATATGAAATTTCCAAAAACAATCTTGCTATTATCTTTAGATTTTTCATTACAATTATGATGTTATACATGTAACACCGTTTTATTGCGTTTAATCGGGAGAAAATAACGTCTTCTCCACTGTACCAGCCAATAAAGACAATCCTACCTGTATAAGGTTACGTCCATCCAGTCGGTGGTTCCGGTCTATCCTCCCTGTCTCCGGATCTGTGACGTTATTCGGAAAGAAATATCTCCTGCCACCTCCGAATATCACCTGATGTAAAACTAAATATAACTATGTTTGAACAAATTAGTTACAGTTTACAGTTTATTTTCTCTCAGAACATAACTAAGCATGTTATATAAGATGTAAAATAAACATACATGAATAACATTATATCAATTGACCGTTCGTATATTATTTCAGGCTGCATGGTAAGAGCGAAACACATAGTTATGCCCATGTTTGTTATATGTGCTTACATGTACGATCTCTCTCAATTATTATCTCACGTATCCCTCACTCACTCACTCACACACGCTCTCCCCAATCAACCTAGAGTAAAGCAGAACCGTTTTCATTTGTCACACTTTTAATTCATAAATGATAAGTTCCCGAAAGTTACCACAGACCCGTAACCATCAGGATAGTATATGGAGATATTACATAATAGTACTAGCGGTGATTATTCTACGTTTGACAATCATATTGGAACCAGATCAGAGGCCGTGTTACTCGGCGTCTCATTTTGGATCGAACTGTTTACAACAGTTTATTTAATTTGGCACGCAGCAAAATTGTCTTCTGCCTATACGTATTAGTGATTTGCAACAATACTCAGACAGAAATAATCTGCATTTCTTTCAAACAATATCACAAATGTCAAGCAGTTAAGATAAATATCAGACGCCGAGTAACTCGGCGTCTGATCTGGATACAAACTGCTTGCAACAAACTAGTCCATAACGTGCAAAGGTTTAAAACTTTACTGCATAGCCTAATTACATGTACATACATGTATACATGTACACATACAAATGAATATAGACAATATTTAGGAATATGATTGAATTGAAAGAGTAACCTTATTCAGTTTCTCTCCTTGTTTCTAGTATTGAAAACAATTGACCACATGAGGCAGGTTGAAAGTTAAGCAGAGTGTGCTTTTAAGACACACTCTGTGTGACTTTAAGCCTGCTTCAAGCTTGAACCTACTACGATATAGAAAATATCTCATATAGTGTAAATATTTATAACTTAAAAAAGTGTGATTGCACATCTTCTACAGTTAATGGCTAAAATATAATGCTTAAAAATGGCGTTCTTATGGCGTATTTGGTAAAACGAACCAAGTAACCAACCTACATTAATGTCTCTATTGTCTTCCACCAGCTGTCTGGAGATGTCCTTACAGTTTCCGGCCACGCCCTGTAAGTCCACGTCACCCTCCCACCACCTATGGGCGGCATGGGCGTATGCGGATGACGGAGTAGCGTGCGTTACTCGGGATGTTGTAACAATACCCGTTTTCATTTCTGCAACAATATCGTCAACAATTACAACAAAGTAGCCTATAGTTCGTTTAACCCATTACCCAATAAAAACAACTTTTTACGTTAGGGAGAATGGACGAGTATCTCTCCATTCCTGAAAAATAATGGAGACGAGGCCCCGAAGGGGCCGAGTCTGCATTATTTTTCAGGAATGGAGAGATACGAGTTCATTCTCCCACTTAAAATACCCCTAACATGAATTTAGTATTGTTAAATAACAGATGAATTCCCGCTGGTTCCCTCAGCTAAATATTGTGTAATTACACTGTTAGTGATACTCATGCTGATGAGCATGCTTTTTGTCAAGAAATTCTAGCAATTAGAAATAACTCTCCATTCTTTAAAGAATGTCGTGTACAATGACTGTGTACAGGGTTTTAACTGGTCATTTTGTGTAAAATCATCGTAGACAATGGCTGACCAGAACCTCTCTGGCTATTCTTAGTCTGTGTTAATACGACATGTGAAAACGTTGGATTTATTTCATAATCTGGATTTTCTTTCTTTCGAATGGGACTTATAATTGTGTATGAGTGTATATTTAGCAGCTTGAAAATATCTTCTAAGTAACCTTAGTCAAACATTTTAGATCCGGATCCGTCGTCGACTTACCCGGCATCTGATCTGGATCTAAGGCGTTTGTTTATGTTATTATGGTCACAATTGTAAGTACGGGTTGCAACCCATACCAGACATCATTTGAGCAATGTATACAGTAAACCCCTTCTATCACGACTATTAAACAAAAGGCTAATTGATTGTATAAAAGCCAGGTGGGGCTTAAAGAAAGATGAAAGTAAAACAGAAAGCTCCAAACGGTGCTTTCTATTTTACATCAACCTTACTTTCTGCAGCCCCCTGCATTAAACACAAACAAATTAAATAGCCTAATTTAGTGGTGGTAATAGAGAGGTGTTATTGTATGCGAAAGCCAGTAGTGTCTGCTAAAGTTATCATCTGCTTCACTTTGAAAGCTAACCAATATCAGTTACATGTATACTTGAGGATATATATATCTATTAATCAAGTGTAAACCAGTATGGATCCACATGAGACATCGAGGTACATGTATTTGGTGTCAGGGCTGGATCCAAGCTGTTTGCAAATTTATTATAATCTGATGTGAAATGGATTGGATTCTGTTAAGATGCCGAATTTGTCGGCGTTTTATAACATTCCAAGAGTATTCGCTTTAGGTGTCTAGTCGTTTGTAGCTTGCTGAAGGCGAATAATATACAAATGACAGCTAAAGGAAGATGTAAGTAAAACAGAAAGCTTCAAAATGATTTTTCTGTGTTACTTTCACTTTTCTTGAATGGGTCTAGTCGCCGGTCTTAGACACCAAATAGTTGTAGTAATAGGGAGGTTTTACTGTATGCACAGTCAAACCTGTCTCCAGCTACCACTAAAAATCGACATACATGTATTTGTAGTTTTCACTGCAGGTTGCGACTTAATGCAGGACAAAACTAATACATAATGTTAATATAGGAGCCGGCTGTATTATGTTTGTCCTGCGTTTAGCGGCAACCTCTCTTAAAGGATCACCCTGCATCTTCGGTCAGTGGTCGCTTAGCAGTCTCGTTTTACAGTGGAGAATACGTTATTCTTTCCCGTTTAAATTAAACGCATACCAATCGCAAACGCGTTGCAGTAAAATTGTGAAAATTACAACTTTTCGACAATTCTGAGTATCCGTTTTAATCTGAGTGGCAAACAGATTGGAGCCTGATCAGACGCCGGGTTATCCGGCGTCTGATCTGGCTCCAAACTAATTGAAATGGAAATACTAGTTTTGGCGTTAACGCGTTTATTGGGAAAGAATAACGCACTCTCCACTGTATTCAGGAATGGAGCGTTCGGAACAATAAGTCTCCATTACTTTTTCCAGCACAATTGTGTAACTATTACACACTTGTGTAGGGAAAAGTAATGGATACCTATTGTTCCGAACGCTCCATTCCTGAAAAATAATGGAGCGTTTTTGAATGGGATAATAGCAAAGGTGTATTTTAAGTCTTCAAATTGTCCTCCACCAGTCGGTTATAGTGCTGATTTAAAACAATATGAATATGATGTATAGTTGTAAAAACAATGTATTCTGAAGAGTATGTTATAGCAAAACATAGCTTAAAGCACGCTGAACGTTAAGCAAATTGTGTCATAGGCGCATTGTGCTTTACTTTCAATCTGCCTTATGTGGTAATATGTCACCAAAACTAAAGCAAGCTATAGGTGAGAATGTTCAACAACACTTGACGTAAACGTTATGCATTTTTTGGCAGAACATGACATGGTCTCGTTTGAGAAGCAAACAGTTCAGAGCCTAATTAGACACCTAGGACCTCGAAGTCTGAACAGGAAATTACCACTGTACTCGAAGTAGTCAGTTAAGGAATCCTTTTAAAGAAAAGAAAATCTAGTTTTATGCCAAGAAATTTCGAACTCATAAGCTTATTTAATATTTCTACTTAAAAGGATCATTTGAGTACAAACGGTGATGCCAATTGTTTTAAAGCAGATGGCGTTAAGGCATGAACGATGACGCAATGGTAATTAAGGTGTAAAAACAAAGGCTTATATAAAACAGCATAAATTATACTGTAAAACCTCTCTAATACAACCACTAAATTGTGTTAATTATTAGGTGTTAACAACAGGTGACTGCTTAAAGCAAATTGACAGTAAAACTGAAAGCTCATTCAGGAGCTTTCTGTTTTACTGTTAATTTGCTTTGACAGTAAAACAGAAAGCTCCTTCAGGAATTTTCTGTTTTACTGTCACATTGCTTTAAGCTGTCACCTATACAATCAATAAGCCTTCGTTTTAGTGGTAGTATACAGAGGGTGTACTGTACTGCAGTGCAAAGGAAACATAAAAAGCTTCTTACGGACGGCTTGTGCCCAGTCTAGTATTGTCTCCAACTCTTTTCCCTTGGAGTTGATACAATCGTTCACCTCGGCGTTTCCATCCAGGCCCACTAGATACTGGTTTGTCTTGACACCACTGAGCATGGCGGTGGCGGAGGAGGAAGAGTCAGGCACTTGACTGTCCAGGTTATACACCTGTGGCCAAGGGTATAAAGCGTTTGAATTGAGTCCTGGGATCACTATCAAGCTTTTGATTGGTCAGATTTGGACAAAGCTGTAGGTCTGACCAATCAAAATGCTTTACAACCTTGAAACAAGTAAGAATAAAACATAAAAGCCATTCTCCTATTAGTCATTGGTCATCAGGGTCTACACTGTCCGCTAATATCTACTTTAGTAACACTGAGATGAGTTAAAACACATATACATTTATTATCCAAAAGAAGATTTCTGCATAATTTTAACCTTCATGTAGCATTCAGGTGTACCTGGGGTGTCCTGTTAAACAGTCATATATCATAAGTTTAGAGTGGCTACAGCGGGGAAGACGTTATTCTTTCCCAATAAAGGCATTGTTGTTAAAACGGTGATTTCCACTGCAAATAATCTGAAGCATGTCCAGACACGGTTGTAACCAAACGTCTTATTAGGCTCCTAACAGAACAATGTCAACGTTTTAAAATGAACCTGACACTTTCTAGATTGTATTATTATCGAGGCCCACATGGAAGATTGGGCTTGCCTAAATGTGTAGCCTCAGTAAATAAAGTCGTTATTATTATTATTATTACCTTGCGTTTGCGTTTAATTGTGTTTAAAGGGGAAATAAAAGCAGTCTGTCCTCTGTTCTAAAATGATGCATGTATAAAATGGTACCGTTATAATGCTGATGCCACTGTATCTACGCCGAAACATGTTTTGTTCCCCATACCTTTGCCTGCCCCAAGTGAGGAAATGTTTCGAAATTTAGCACCGTTTCTTCGCCAGGTCGGCCATTTAGCTGTCCCTTCAGGATCCTTGCGGCTGTGACTGTGGATCCGCCCATACCATCTCCCATGAAGAGAATGATGTTTTTGGCAAGCTTGTTGTTAGGTCTCTGTCTCAGGCGAGTCTGTAAATCATCCAGGGACTTGCGATACCAGAATGCCTTATCTGTAGAGACGAATGAGTTGATACAGTGCTCCCTCTCTACAACAACAGCCATTAGGAGACAGAGAGTGTGTGGACTGTTTAGAGGGAGTTGTTACATGAGGAGGCAGTTTGCAGTTGCAAGGAGCTTAAATCGAGATCAGACGCCGCGTCACGCGGCGTCTGATCTGGATTTAATCTGTTTGTCTTTGGGCATTATATTTCTTCTGTCCAAATGTCAATATGTGACATTTATAACAAGAGGCCCAATGGGCCATATTTCGCTCACCTGAGAATAGCTGAGAAAATGTAGATAATGCACGATGTCCTGGGAGGGGTAATTTTTTACCCCAGGGGCATAATTCGAACAATCTTGATAGAGGACATGTAGATGATACTATGTGCCAAATATCTTAGCTCAGGGTAATTGGGTTTTAGACTAGATGATTGTTTAAGCTGCCATTGAAAAAAATCTAATTTTAGCTCAAGTGACCTAGATATGCAACAGACTGGAACAATTTGGTCAAAATACGTAAAGGACATCTAGAAGTGTCACCATACCGAATATCAAAGCTCTGGCCATATTAGTTTCAGAGAAGAAGACATTTGAAAATTTCACTTTATAACCCTATGTTTGAATGTGACCCGCGGAGCAGGGCCAATTTTGTCCCCAGGGCATCACTTTTACGAGTCATACAATACAGGCCCGTAGGAACAGGGGCCAATAATAATAACCAAACAAAATGTTTTTATTTGTTCTAGATATACGCAACAAAACGCATTTCAGACGTTGGTTTTTTTTCACAAATTTTAGCTCACAACCAATAAAAAAAAACCCAAAAAACCCATGTCAGTGTTTCAAAAGACAAAATATCGGTGAATGAAGAGTGTGCCCCCCCCCCCCCCACCCACACACAATGAAGGGTGCCAAATGAAGAGTGTGCCCCCCACTCAATCCCATTTTCCTTCCTACCTGCCTGCAATATGTTACGGACCGAGTTTGAACAAAATAGGATGACAATGACGATATTGTGACCATTTCATATATCCTATATGCATGTATAACGAAATTGTTTGTTACATTTTTAGAAATAAAATATTTAATAATATCAACAAGAGTATTTTACGCCAAATACCTTTTTGCAAGATAGTTCTTGTTTGCAGCTGGATCACCTAATCGATTTTAAAATTTTACATGTAACCTGGCTCTAGAAGACATCCATTGCAAAAACTACAAAGAAATATCTGATATAAAAAGTAAACATTTCCCATACCTTTCTCCTCTGGCGGGGTGTTCGGAGCGGTTAATCCCTTCACATGATGTGGGACAGCAACCAGATACACCAGCAGCCCAGCGACACACACTCTGGAATAGTAACACATTGGATATTACAAACTAGAAACCAACAAGACTGTATGATGTTTTATTGTGTCATGAGTTAACATGGCATTGAATTCTACATGGTAATGTTCTTAGAGGTGTTATGTGTTGGTAAAAACAATATTTTACCTTTCAATGTTTAATTGTACCCATTAAAACATCTCTAAGAACACGAAAATGAGATTTGATCAAAATGTTCAAATCCATTAGTCCGCTAATGCTTATCGTTTGCAAAAATAGTCTTTAGCAAACAATATAGACCAAATTAGCGGTGTCTCATCAGGGTATACACTGTCTGCGGCTTCATAGTAAATGTTCTATTGTAAGAACATACACTGCCGTGCTTTAGATCATCACCGTATATCTATAATGAACTGTTTCAATAAGGGAGAGTTCATTGCAATATCCAGGCATTAACCCTTTTATGATCATATTGTTCTTAATCTGTGTATCCCTTAACCGTTTCATTTTCGTCTGCTTCTATTTTGTCGTCTGCCAGACACGTTTCAAAGTTCAATGTAAAGAAATCGCAAAACGAGTAACAGATTTGGTCCTGATCAGACGCCGCGTTACGCGGCGTCTGATCAGGACCCAAACTGTTTGCAAAAGCGTTTTTTAACCGTCATTGAGAACGCAATGGTTCATGGGTTAATGAACCATTTACACTAGCGAAACGAAACATGAAACACAAGCAGTAAATAATTATCCATTTGTCCAAATTTACTTTAAAGCCCACAGAACGAGTCACAGAGGAGAAAACGTTATTCTTTCCGTTTAAACGCAAACGAAACGCAAGCGCATTGCAATTATACATAGAAAATAACAACTTTTCGACATTTTGCAATTCAATTTGATCTGGGTGGCAAACAGTTTGAAGCCTGATCAGACGTCAGGTTACCCGGCGTCTGATCTGGCTCCAAACTGTTTGCAAAACAAATAACAATTTTAGCGTAAACGCGTTTATTGGGAAAGAATAACGTTTTCTCCACTGTTACCCTTATCATGCTACAGTTGAGAAGAGTAATTCTTTCCCAATAAACGCGTTTACGCTAAACCGTTCATATCCATTGCAAACGGTTTGAAGCCAGATCTGACGCCGGGTAACCCGGCGTCGGATCAGGCTCCAAACTGTTAGCAACTCGATTGTTAGTTATTCCAAAAAATACATTTTCTACACTTTATTGAATTACATTTGTGATTTGTTTGTGTTTAAACGGTAAAGAATAACGTCTCCATTGTAAGTGTAACGCAAACATTGTAAACAAATAAGATCAATCGGCGTCGCTCGGCGTCTTATCGAGATTCAAACTGTTGTGAGACAAATCCTTGGTTTTCTTTATTATTTATATAAACCATTTTTAAATGATCATGGTTTTTTTTCATCTTTTGCAGACGACATTTTCGAAGCAGACGACACAATTCAGCATAATGGAAACACTTGACGTAATTGAGTGAAAGCGTTAAGGTGTGCAGGTGCTTACCTTGATGTCATATTGCTCGAATACTGCAACAACACTATGTCCAAAATCTAGCTGCTGTATTCGTCATAACATACACACAAAACATGCACGCACACACGACTATTCGGTGTTATGTGTACAGTTATTCAATACCCATGAACGATTTCATATAATATCCGGGGTAGGATTTTTTTTTTCATTTGGTTCGTGTTATATGGTGCATGTCGACCTTCATGTATAAACTCAAAACCTGTTTAAAGCGCGACTTGACTTTAAGCGGACGTAAATGCTTCTTAACAACAACAACAACAACAATAACAACAACATGCGCCTTGGCCTGCATTTGCAAACAACGCTGAGTAACTCGGCGACTGATCAAGGTTCAAGCTGGTGCACACTGGCACTGTAAGTTAAAAATAAATCTAAACTGACTCTGAGGCTTTCGAAAAAGGACATTTTTAAAGCAGAGCATAATTTAGAGGGATACGGTTTCAGTAGCCCGAGTCTTACAGTCCTTTATAACAGCATACTTATATATGACCTATTTTCATTGAGACATATTAACCCATTCACTGCCCTTTTCTGAGTACACTGATTATTTGCAAACAGTTTGGATGCTGATCAGAGACCGCGTTACGCGGCGTCTAATAGGCATCCAAACTGTGTGTCACTCATTTCAATATTTCTGAAGTCAAAATACCTGAACATTCTATTTTGATAAATAAAAGCAGACGACGATGATTTAAAGCAGATAACATCACGGTAGTGGAAGGGTTAAGTTTGTATATGTATATATGTATAAACGTACCTTATAATTATTGTAGCGAAACTCACAATAACGACTACTAAAACAAGATAATGTGTTGGGCGTAAGCGACAAGAGGTTACTTAAAGCAAGATGAAACTAAACCAGAAAGCTCGTTTTGGGTCATATCTGGTTTACTTCCATCTTGCTTTAAGCCGACATAACCTGGAATAAACACTTAAGTCGGACTTTATTTTGAGTTTCCGTAACAGTTGAAGTTACTGTCCATCCAACATTGATGGATTTGTCTTTACTGTTTCTATACTAAACGGTCCAATGGTTTTACATGTACTAGCATTGAAATAAATCCGCATTATACAGTGGAGAAAACGTTATTCTTTCCCGTTCAAGTGCAAACGAAACGCAAACGCTTTGCAATAGAATAATATAGAAAATTTCAGTAATTAGGAATTTCTAACAATTCATTTTAATCTGAGTGGCAAATAGTCTGTAGCCTGATCAGACGTCGGGTAATCCGGCGTCTGACCAGAATCCACACGTTTTGCCAGGGAAAATACAAGTTTTAGGGTATACGCGTTTATTGAGAAAGAAGAACGTTTTCTCCACTGTATATACTACTGGTAGGTGTGTAACAATGCGGTGAGGAACCGTATGGCAATATATTGCAATATAGTCTGACAACTTGTACATGTTAGTACAATAATTGAAGAGAAATTAGCCTTGCAAACTTATTTTACATGTAAATATCATTGAATAAATAAAAGAAGTGCTTTAAACACGAGGGATAGTCCACATTAACATAGACATTTGCTGTGATGTTATGATTGTCACAGAATTACATTCAAATTAGCAGGGCATCCCCTCTCGTAATGTGCTCAAATAATATATAGAATAGTGCTTTACGGGAAAAACGTATTGTAATATGAATAGAACAGAACAGAACAAATATTTTATTTCCACAGCGTATTGTAATATGTATTGCTAAGAGGCGTATTATAATATAACAATTTATATATGCCGTGTTGTTACACCCCTGGTATATACATGTAACATGGCTATTTTCCCGTCAATCGCGATATCACTTGTATTTTCACACCGTTTGGAACCTGATCAGACGCAAACTCAATCGGCGTCTGATCGGGTTCCAAACTGTTCCAAACTGTTTGAAACCTTTCTTAACCCATTACCCCATAGCCTGTTTCTAGTTTTGAAGATACGTGGTCACTTAAAGCAGGTTGAAAGTAAAGCAGAATGCGCCTTAAGGTGCATTCTGCTTTACTTTCAGCCTGCTTTAAGCTATTATCTGCTAGAATATAGAAAATATTTCTCATGATTTTTATTTGTAACAGTATAAATTGGAACTATTTTCTTCAGTGGAGGAATTAATTAAAGGCGTAAAAATGCGTATTTATGGTGTAATGGGTTAAAGTTTCTACCTTTGACTGTATTTCAGTTCGTTTAACCTCTTAAGATTTATTTGTTTAAATGTTATCAGAGTGCCAAACAGTTTGGATCCAGATGAGACGCCGAGTTAATCATTTGCGAGCTAATGTTGAACTACAGTGGAGAATCTGTTATTCTTTTCCAATAAACGCGTTTACGCTAAAACTATTATTTGCAGTGCAATCAGTTTGGAGCCAGATCAGACGCCGGGTAACCCGGCGTCTGATCAGGCTCCAAACTGTTTGCCACCAAGAAAAACATGAAATATCAGAATTGTCCAAAAGTTGTTATTTTCTACGTTTAAGTGCTTTGCGTTTGCGTACGTTTGCGTTTAAACGGGAAAGAATAACAGATTCTCCACTGTATAGGCATATATAGCAAACGTCTTATTCCGTCTAATAGCTGTACAGATATTTGAGATAGCGTGTTAAAGGCAGAGCTATTTTGGTCTTGGTGATCGGAAAGTCATTGAAACATCAATAGAATCGAAGTTGACAACCGTTCACATGAACGATAAACTCGTCCTTTAAAGAAGACGAATTTTTTCAGCCCATGTACTGGCTATACCCGAGTATATGTGTAATGTTGCGTCTGATCAGGCTCAAAAACTGTTTGAAACTCATTTCAGTTTTTCTGAAGTCCAAATACCTAAAAGTTGAATTTGAGAAACAAAGCAGAAGACAATTATTTAAAATTGATGACGTCATAGCAGCGAAGGGGTCAAAAGACACTTTCTGCTTTACTTTCGGCCTGTCTTTAGTTACCATATCCTATGCTTAATGTTCATGACTGCATGGATTGGAACTATTTTCTGTTGCGGAAGAATAAACCGAATGTTCGTGAAGGTGCTTATATGTGAAAGAGTTAACTTAAAGTATGTGTGTATGTATGTCACTGTATTGCCAAATTCATGAGTCAGAAATTATACATGTATGTCACGACCTTGAATGTATCAAATGTTGTATGTATCCGCATTATAAATTGCATAGTTCATTCTCCAACACAAGAATGTAATATATATAAAAATGTTTTTACAATAACGGTGTTAAAATATATATCAGATAAAATACATAGCTAAGGTACCAGTAGGATGCACAGTGCTATCTACAGTACAGTGCATTCTACAGTGCTCTAAGCAAAGTTTGTTAGAAGACCTATACTGTTTCCACATTGACCATGTATGTATGTTTTGTATTGTATGATTGTACGTTATGTAACGAGGTACCTGATTGTGTACAAGTTGAATAAAGTATGTTCTGTTCTGTTCATTACCAATTGTATTTAGACTGGTTTTGCACTTACTGATGAACCTTTCTGAAAGCCAAGTGGGAATAGTTGGGGTCAAGATCAGAAAAGGGTAAATTCGGTTTTTGACTAAGATCCGGACCTTCTGACAGTTATAATCCATGTTTATTGAAGATAAAATACACTAAATCTTAATATTGATAAAATATCTCCAATTGACATAGTAAGCAGAAACAGGGCTACCATGTATCCGGATATTTCCGGAATCTTCGGATTTTTCTAATTTCTCCGAATTTGGTTGTCAAATAGTTTGGATCCAGATCAGACGCCGCGTTACGCGGCGTCTGATCTGGTTCTAAACTGTTTGCATAATTATGATTGTGGTATAAAATCTGGCAGCTAAAGGGTTACAAGAACGTTTCCTAAAATCGCCCTTGAAAATGTGGAAATCTTAGGATTTTTATGAGCAACAAATGTTTTTTCTCCAGATGAAACTATTTGCTTTACTCTCGAGTACGAAAACAGTGTACATGTAACCTTGCGTTTGATTAAGATCCGTAACTTGACATTCGTACAGTGGAGAAAACGTTAGTCTTTCCCAATAACGCGTTTACGCTAAAACTATTATTTCCAGGACACCACTATCTATGCCCTTTTATGTATCATTTAAAATTTAGCAACTCACGAAAACAACTATATCAACTTATTCACCCCTGAACTTTTAATTGGCAGATTTCAATTTCCAATAATCTGTAGTCCAATTACGACTTTTATGGTTGTTTTCTTAAACATATTGCAAAATGACAAACATTACATGCCCTGCCTGGTCAGAGGGCTGATCTTGGTCTACACGATTTACATAGGACTAATGTACTAATCACAGGTACAATTTACGTTGTTAGTAAATGACGAGTATTCTCGTCGCAAGGGTTGAAGGTGTTAAGAGTATAACATTGGTTTTTACGAAACGTAAATGTGTGTGTTCAAACAGTATCGACTCTGTTCAGACACACATTTGTATGCCAATATCAGAGCGATAGCGCTGAATAGTTTAACACCCTTGACTGCTTTGATCCGAGTGCAAAGTGTATTTGTAAACAGATTGGATTCTGATCAGACACCGCGTAACGCGGCGTCTTATCTGGATCCAAACTGTTTGGCACTCATTTCAATCTTTCTAAAGCCAAATTATCTCCAACTCAGTTTTGAAAAATGAAAGCAGACAATAATTGTTCGAAATGTATGACGTTATATTAGTGACGGGATTAAGGGTTAAAACTTTGTATAAATACCGATAGTTTGAAGATGATTTTCTCAGTGACAAAATGAAAAGCCAAGCCTTTAAACTGTTGTTGAATCTGAACCAGTAAGAATACAAAGACTCAAGCCAGAAGGCTACCACTGTGAGTCTGATCTTGTTCACGACTATACTACAGTGGAGAAAACGTTATTCTTTCCCGTTTAAACGCTAACGCAATACACTTAAATGTAGAAAATAACAACTTTCTGACAATTCTGACTATTGATTTTAAGCTGAGTGGCAAACAGTTTGGACCCTTATCAGACTCCGGGTGACCCGGCGTCTGATCTGGCTCGAAACTGTTTGTACTGGAAATAATAGTTTTAGCGTAAACGCGTTTATTGGGAAAGAATAACGTTTTCTCTACTGTATAAGTCCTTGTTAAATCATCTACCTTTATGAGACGAACGTCAGAAAAGAAAATTGACACCGATTATTGTTTACAAACGAAGATTTCACTTGACTCTGCAAAAGTTTGTATCTAGATCGGACGCAGAGTTACTAAGGATTCTATCCGTTAGACACGTGTTCTGCTAGATTTATTGTCTAAATGCAAATATTCAAAGACAAATATAAAACAAACTGCAATATTCTGAAACTAAGATATTAGCTGACGACACTATTGAAACAGACGGTACTTGGACAGTTACATTTACTTTAAATGAAAACGCAAACGCATTGAAATAAAACGAAAAAAGGTCAACATTTTTACATTTTTGTCATTCATGTGAATCTAAATTGCAAACAGTTTGGAGCCTGATCAAACGCCGGGTTATCTGATCTGGCTCTAAACTGTTTGCAATGGAAAGACTAATTTTAAAAGCGTAAACGCGCTTATTAGGAATGAATATCGTCTTAGCCATTGTTACTCTTTCGCTGTCAAATAATCTTCTGTTGAAAAGAAAAATGTTGTCAGCAATTTTATGCCAAACTAAAATTTAGAAAGTTTGACTGATGAAATATTAACGAGAGTGACAAACACGTTGGATCCTTGTCAGACGCCGCGTTAGGCGAGTCTGGTCTGGATCCACACCGTTTGTAAATAAAGACGATTACTCCATTCACAGTGAAAGAGTGTACATGTAACCTTCAGACAAGAAAGCCATTATAAAGGTATAGAAGTTTTGATTTGTAGCCGTGATTTATCAATAAAACCAGGCCATTTACAGGCCTCTAACAAATAAATCAAACAAAGTTAGGGAGCTTCTAAAGCTACAAGTAAATCTTAATATTTCGACTATTCAATATACGGTAATTAACACATACATAATTTCAAAGACTGGCGACCGTATATGTATATATGTAAAATGTCACTAAATCACAAATGCCTAAAATTGAGCCTTCTGCAATGGTTTCATTTTGTATTTAGCAACCGTCTGTCTAGAGATATCTTTGTGAACTTTATTGACTGTGATTTCACCAAAGGGTTGATTGTATATTGATATTCAATATGAAGGTTGATTGACAAAAGGCAAAAATCTCCATGGAAAGGTACACCTTGATATAGAACTTGGATCAGGGAGGTTTTGGACACCTATGGTAGGTAGGAATATTGTATTAACCTTTATCTAACTACTATTTTGCCTTTTTTCAAATTGTTGTCAACATCGTTGTCGAATAGAATGTATAACCGAACTTCGTTAATTTTAACTAGCTTAACCCTTTCGTGATCAAAATTATCGTGATATATTTTACCCTTCACCGCCATATTGTTGTTTCAAAGTTAAGTTTAAGTCAGTATAACTGACGTTCTTTCTAAACAAGCGGCGTCTGATCAGGATCAAAACTGTTTGCAAACGCTTTTTTGGCGTCATTGATAGTTGAAGGGTGAAGTCGAGTATATCCATATTGAAAATGTTTAACGTGGCTTAGAAACCTTTTAATTTTGAAATACGGGTAGGCCCAACTTAAGCGCTCTGGACGTAATGATCAATTGTTGATGTATATAGTGAACAGGTATGCATAGTTCGACATTAAGCGTACTCGAGTTATTAATATTCAACCAAGATTTTTATTTTATTTATCGATACTGAAGTGATTTCTTCACGAATACTAAACAGTTTGGATCGTGCTCGAGATACAATGGAGAAAACGTTATTCTTCCCAAATAAACGCGTTTACACTCAAACTATTATTTCAAATGCAAACAGTTTGGAGCCAGATCAGACGCCGGGTAACCCGGCGTATGATCAGGCTTCAAACTGTTTGCCACTCAGATTAAAAAACAATAATTAAAAATGTCAAAAATAGTAATTTCCTACATTTTAGCGGTTTGCGTTTGCGTTTCGTTTGCGTTTAAACGGGAAAGAATAACGTTTTCTCCACTGTATACGGTGTTTGGTCCTGATAAAAATGTACTTCACAAATAGCAGGAAAGTCGCGCTTTGTAAAACGATTACCGGTAATAATCATACTATAAAAGTTTTAAACTTATTTTGTATTAGCGTTACAATAATAATTTGGTCATCTGTTTCCAAACCTAGAAAGAGGTTATGAATTAAAGGGTTCAAAAACGTGATCACGAGTGCCACGAACAATTAGGATCCATACTGTTTTCAATTTCTAGTGAATTCGCTACCAGAAGTCGAAGGGTTAAGAGTCTTTGTCAATTAGAAATCACGGATCATGGTCATTTATTCGTCTTTCTAAAAGGCAAATAATCTCAACTTTAAGGCAAACAATTTCTATTTTAATTATGGTAACCACTTTAAACGTATTCATTGCGAAATCCGACTGTAAGTGTTTATGCTATTAGTTTGGATCTTATTCCTCGATCTGGGTCTACACTGTTTGCAAATGTCAGGTGGTCGATTTACAGGTACGCCGTTTGAAAAGGACGCGAAGACGCGTCACAAGTTCTCATTTGATTACATGTAAACAAACAATATCACATCATATTAAGTGTTAACCCCTTCACGGCCTTACCCAGAGCACAACAGTTTCTTGCAAACAGTTTGGATTCTGATTAGACGCCGCGTAACGCGGCGTCAGATCAGGATCCAAACTGTTTGACATTCATTTCAATATTTGTTAAGTCAAAATATCTAATGTTTTATTTGAAAAATAAAAGCAGACGACAATCTTAAACGATTGGTGACGTTACTGCAGTGAAGGGGTTAAGTGTAACTATCCCCTTTGAACATACAGTGGAGAATCTGTTATTCTTTCCCAAAAAACGCGTTAACGCTAAAACTATTATTTGCAGTGCAAACAGTTTGGAGCCAGATCAGACGCCGGGTAACCCGGCGTCTGATCAGGCTCCAAACTGTTTGCCACCATGATAAACATGAATTATCAGAATTGTCCAAAAGTTGTACTTTTCTACGTTTTAGTGCTTTGCGTTTGCGTACGTTTGCGTTTAAACGGGAAAGAATAACAGATTCTCCACTGTACACATTAAAATTATTGTCGTGATTCTCATTGAATGTAGATCTGTATGAATGGAAACAACATTTAACAAACGTGTAATAAGTGGGTCGTTTTAACTTAACCCTTTCAATGCCCAACATGATTGCAACAGGGTTTGCGAACACTTACAGTGCGGCATCTGATCAGGATCCAAACTGTTTGATACTCATATCGATATTTCGTGCGCCAATACGCTGAACGCTTTACTTTTAAAAAATAAAATAGGCAATATTTATAAAGCAGACGATAGATTGTCGTTTAATAGGTTCAAACAGACACGTAGATGGTGGTTGATGGGTCAATTTAATCCATGCTGAGCTTTTAACACTCAAGTTATCGAATCAATTTGTTTGGTTCCACGACGTCTTATCAGGATACAACCTTTTTAGGATTGTGAGTCTATCGATTAACACACACAATGACTTTATCCTTTCACTTTCAATGATGTCATAAAGCGCATTTGAAAACAGTTTTGATCCTGATCAGACACCGCGTAACGCGGCGTCTGATCAAGAACAAAACTGTTGCCACTTGTTTTGAAATTAAGGCGTATTCTGTTTTATTTATTTTCAGCCTGCTTTAAGCTATGATGTGCTAGAATAAAGAAAATATCGTTTATGATACATATTCATGACTGTTTAAATCGAAACTACTTTCTTCAGTGCAGGACAATATTTAAGGCATAATAAGGCGTATTTTGGGGGTAAAAGGTCAAATAACAATTTTAGTACGAAAGTCTAAAATGTTTTGAGACATACTTGGTAGAACTCATTAATGTAGCCTAGTAAGCTGTTTTGGTTTAGAGGAAGACAATTACGGAGTCTAATCAAGGTCTACACTGTTTGCCAATGTGCACTTTTGTGATCGATTGGCATTTATGGGTTAAAAATCGTTAAGGTAAATGTATCAAACGGACCTGAACCACAACAATTGCGGATAAGATTAGTTGGGTCAGAGTACAAGTAACTGTAACATTAAGAATTGTAACACTTATAACACTTTCTATGTGTATTTGTTTTTTCGTACAGTGTGTACTTACCGCCAGTGCCCTAGGCTGTGTAGAAAACGATGAGTGCCCTGTGATCAGGATGTGACGTCACAACTAATACTAAGACAAATGTCTTCCGTCCGCTCAGCGCACCTGTAAGTGATGCAACCAATGCGATATCAAGCAATCATTCAACGGAAGAACTATAGGTTGTCTTTAACGCCTTTCCGAACACATTTGACTGACATTTGCAAATAGTTTGGGTCCAGATCAGACGCCGCGGATCGCAGCGTCTGATTAAGATCCAAATTGTTCGATCGTCTGACTTTGATTTCTTCAGTTTTATACTTCCTATAAGTTACTATAAGTGATTCTACCAACGCTATATCAACTGATCGGTCAATAGAGGAATATTTTGTCGTATTTACAAACGAAACGCAAACGTAATCCAATAAATTGCATAAAATTACTATTTTGTGAAATTTCCTATAGGTTACTCGACGTCCGATCTGGCGCCAAACTGTTTGCAATGGAAATAATAGGTTTAGCATAAACCGTAAGGTCGTTTTCATGATATGTGTATGCATATGTATTGCCATGTCATGCCACTATTGCCAAAATAAAATCAATCAATCAACCGGCTTATTGGGAAATAATAACATTTTCTCTACAACATATTTCAACAGTAAACGAGGGCTTACCGATACCAAATCATCCAGGAGGAACCATGTCGCTCCAAGACAGACTTCCAGGGGCAGGAGCACGCCATCGTCAGCAAGAGGCAGAAGGCGATTCCGAAAAAAGGTACGAACACAAGCAATGTTTATTTAGAGTAGTCAACTAAATCGTTTGATATAAATATATATATATACGCTTCTTCAGTAGACAAAGAGCCTAAAATCAAAGGTTGCATTTAAGTGCAGGAGATTGTGTTTTGTTTTATTCTTTATTATAGTCTCATGGTTATAGCATAGTTTATACACAAACAAACAAATCTTACTAACAGTATTTTAACCATGCCATTCTTTCAAGAATTATAAGAGACTTATCACAATACAAATATCACAACTACTTATTTTTACCTCTGTAAAAATAAATGTCATTAAGATTAGTTAAGAAATACAAATACAGTATTATATACATACATTGTACTACTTAAAACGAAAGAAATATACGACCTCCATTAATATAGCGTCCTAAAATGTCCACAAAATGAAGAAAAAGAAAGTTGTTAAGTAAAACATACTTTAAAGTTTATGAGTCTTAAAAGCTAACGATTATAAATAGGTAAGACAAACTTTTCTTAACCCTTTAACCCATAGCCTGTTTCTAGTATTTAAGATATGTGACCTATTAAAGCAGGCTTAAAGTACAGCAGAATGTGCCCCAGTGCACATTCTGCTTTACTTTCAGCCTACTTTAAGTTAATAGCTGCTAGTATATAGAAAATATTTCTTATAGTACATATTCATGACAGTATAAAATGGAACTTTTTTCTTTGGCGGATGAATAAGATGAATGCGCTAAAAGTCGCTTCTATAAGGGAAAGGGTTAAAAGCTAAATGAATGAAGTTACAGTCGAATTCGATACTTCGAACTGGCTTAAATCGACCGTACCGGTATTTCATAATTTGAATGTCGATAATTCTATCTCGTTTTAAGTCAAATATTACCCGTATTTTAAAAATTGAATCGTGGCTAAGTCACATTATAACATTTGAAATATAGGTATGTTCGGAAAAAGCGAATTCGAATTATCGAGTTACATCCGCATTTTAACCCTTTACCTGATAGCCTATTTCTAGAATTGAAGATAGGTGACTACTTAAAGCAGGTTGAAAGTAAAGTAGAATGCGCCCTAAGGCGCATTCTGCTTTACTTTCAGCCTGCGTTAAGCTATCATGTGCTACAATATAGAAAATATTCCCTATAAAATATATTCATGACTGATTGAATTGGAACTATTTTCTTTAGCGGAGGAATAAATCATATTCGCTAAAAGGCGCTTCTATGGGGGAAAGGGTTAATGCAAGAGGTGTTTACTGCACACATAAAGGAAAATGGACAGCTGATAACAACATGGTTTTAAACTTTTAATAAATTGGACTACGTCATATTACAGGCAACGAATCAAGGGGAGGATGTACCTGACACTGGCGTGGTTGAAGAGACAGAACCAAAGATTATAGGTATGTATAATTGTCCTTACAATATATTTCAAAAGGACAGACATGACAGATCCTGAGCTGAGGGCTCCTTCAGGAGCCCTCTGGTTTGGGTCTACACTGATTGTATTGGAAATTGCTAATTTTAGTATTATAAAATGTATATAATACACATAATTTATATACACTGAAAGGGGTCAACTTACAGGATTGATTATGTTTATTTGACACAACTCTCAGTAAATTGTGTATAAATGTTGTATTTTGGGCCGGAGGCCTATATTTACGAATAAAACGTATTGTATTGTATTGTATAAGGGTTTAACCAAGTACCCTATAAATACGCATTGCTGCACCTTTAACCCTTTCCCTTATAGAAGCGACTTTTAGCGAATCTGATTTACTCCTCCGCTGAAGAAAATAGTTCCAATTTAATCAGTCATGAATATATATTATAGGGAAAATTTTCAATATATTCTAGCACAGGATAGCTTAAAGCAGGCTGAAAGTAAAGCAGAATGCGCCTTAAGCGCATTCTGCTTTACTTTCAACCTGCTTTAAGTAGTAACCTATTTTCAATTCTAGAAATAGGCTATCAGGTAAAGGATTAATGTATTGTTCCAATAAAGAAATATTCCCATTTTAAATAAAAGTCATGAAATAGCAACACCTCTGTTGCTACAGGAAGCTAACATGATTCTTGAACGAGTTGCTGCTTATCACAGGTTTAAACTGTTCTATGTGTTAGCTACAATTGGTTTGAAACTTAGTTCTTTAATTAACAGTTATCTAATCACTGTAGATATCAAGATAACATACTTAACCATTTGCACCCTGAATTTCACATGGTAAATTCCAGTTTCCATTCTAGGTCTAGTCCAGTTTTACTATTTAGGATAAATCCTGTGAATATGACAGACAGTGCATACCCTAAAGGATCCCTATGATATGTGTATTCACTGTTTAAACGCAAACGAAACACATTTAAATGGAGAAAATGACAACATTTTGGTAATTTTTATTATTCATTTTAATCTGTTTGGCAAACAGTTTGGAGCCTGATCAGACGCCGGGTTACCCGGCGTCTGATCTGGCTCCAAACTGTTTGCAGTGGAAATAATAGTTTAGCGTAAACGCGTTTATTGGGAAAGAATAACGTTTTCTCCACTGTAATACAAAATTAATGTACATGTACACTACACATGTAAACGGTTTGTAAAGGACGCCTGTGCACGAGTAGGGTTCAAAGGGTTAACATTCCATTGCGTGGCCTTGCATTTTATTTCGACAACGCTTTGTTAAGAAACATGCAAATTGATTTCTATATTTTTTGTAAATGCCAAACGAATATATTTACATTTGCCCCATTCAATTCCATTTAAAATGACGTTATATTCGTGCAAACGCTATTGCTCGAGAGGGCGGGGCTTGTGGATAAGTTTCACAGAGGAGGCGAGGCATATGCAGTTTTCATTCGCGAATTAATATTTGGAACTCGGACAGCACACATTTGGCACTGTTGTATGCCTTTCTATTAGCGTAAACCATGATTACCGACCAAAATTCTTCTTTATTAATGAGATCAATTGCAAGAAAATTGATATACCTTTTAAACAGCAGCTGTCTGCATTTCTTATGACAAAAAATCGGTATATTTATCCTACGTTCAAAATTACGTTATTTCCAAATGACGTCAAATCGGCATTTCGCGCCAAACTGTCAATTAAGAATGTAAACAATGGAACTTATTTTTTTGTGTTCGAATGTACAAAATTCCAGTTATTCGGTCAAGGCTGTTCCTGATAGGGTACACATTATTAGTGGTGCCAACCTCTAATAGGGATCAAACATACATGCGTACTAACGCAATGTTAATTTAATATTAGAAATTATAGCAAAAATATTGTTAATATAAGAAGTGAACTGATATTTTCGGTAAACGACAGAAAATTATCGAGAAATTTATCCCGAATCGCTAGGGTGATTCATGGTTTTTGCCAATAATTTTCTGTCGTTTATTTTGCTTAAACGCCGAATAAATCAGTTCATTTCTTAATTGAATACATAATAAATTTTAACTGATTTGTTTTTGCTTCCTGTATTTCGTTTCTTTTCTTTCGGAAAGGCATATAACTTACATTTAAATTTGACATATATATTTGAGATAGGGAATGTGTTTTCCATGCAAAATAGAATTGTGTGAATACTTAGCTATATTAAATGGCATTAACTTATATATTTTTATGTACCGGTAATTCCTACAAGGAAAACAAAATTACAATATATAAAGTTACGTAAAGATATCACCTTAATTGAATATATCACAATTTATGTCTTATTTCCCCTCGTATACATTGATATCATATCCTTTGCCTTTGACTATGTATTACATGATTGTTTATGCTTATCTGCTGTTGGGCCTCTTGTCTCATGTATTAAGATATACCTATATACAGTCATGCATATGCCGCAAAGTAGATATTTTCTATAACCTAGACTATTGCAGCTTAATGCAGGCTGGAAGTAAAGAAGCATCCAGTCTGTGTTTAGTGGTCATTAAGTCTTGTCTCCAATAATACACACAGACTGTTGAGTAATTGGTTAAACGATTTATTGTTTTTACCCCTTGATATTTTATGGACGATTTTAGTTTTAAATTAAATCTTAGTTGATTTACGATTATTTAGGTTTGCTTTGGCAATAAGGCAAACATATGGCAAACAGAACACACCGAGATAAGATGGTTTTAGTTCTTTGATCCGGGCTACATCGTTTGCACAGAACAAATGTACAAATGTTTAACAACGTATAAAATTCCAATCAGGAAACATTGATGTATTTTTTTTAATATTGTTTCCAAGCTGAAATATTAATAAGATGTTCATAACGATGTTAGAATAATATCAAGTTCTTCACTGCCTTAACCGCGTACAATGGTTATTTGCAAACAGTTTGGATCGAGCTCAGACACCACGCAACGTGACTTCAGGTCATGATCCAAGCTGTTTGGCACCCAATCTTAAATTTCAGAAACAAAACAAACGACAATTTGGTTAACGCTGATGACGTCATAGCGGGGGATGTGTTAACCCATTTATACTCAGTTTATTCTTCCATGTTTATATATTGGATTAGTCCATTTTTTATCAAAGGGATGCCTCGTCAAAATTTTCATTTTCATTTTGTTTTATATTGAAATTCCTATCAGCAAACAGTGTAGACTCTGATCAGACGCTGCATAATGCGGCGTCTGATCAAATTCTACGCTGTTTGCCGATGTCCCATATATGGGATCGTGGGCACAAATGGGTTAATGATTCTTATTTCCATTTTAGACAAATATGACTTAATAAAAGCGACACTTGACAAATGCACTGTGGAGATCGTAGAGAAAATGCAGCCGCAGAATCTGTTTCGCAGATTTCGAGAGAAAAAGATGTTCCCGTTTGCAATTTTACGCGATGCGCAGGTGAACTCTTATTATACTACAAATGTCTGCTACTACATTAGCCGCCGCTTCTACTCCTAACTCTTAGAATATTATCACTGTAACAACTTCTACTCATCCTCTTTATTATTCTCTTCCTATTGGTGCATGTGTACCACTACAGCGCTCCCTCTCTACAACGGCCATCCAAACAACGACTCCCTCCTCACAACGACCCTTGATGCAGTTCCCTAAACAGGACAGTTACGTGTAATGATGTAACTGCTGCAATATCGTCTGCTTAAAATTGTCGTCTGCTGCTTTATAGACATTTTGATAGAAAAATAAATAATGACGATTGACAAACAGTTTGAATCCAGATCAGAGGCCGCGTTACGCGGCGTCTGATCTGGATTCAAGCTGTTTGCAAATGTAACACAATTTCCCTCCCTACATGTATAACGACTCCCTCCAAACAACGCACATATTTTCTATATCCGATTGAGTGTCGTTATAGAGATTTTAACTACACTATTTTGAGTGGTATATATTAATACACCTTTCAGTAAATCATTCATTCTAAATGACGTCAAAAAGCAATTTCGCAAACTGTATTGATCCTGATCAGAGGCCGCGTGTTTGCCACTTGTTTTGAAATTATGTCAGTTATACTGCCTTAAATCCAGCTTTGTAACGATATTGCAGAACCCAATATTGAAGCAGACCACACTATGGCGGTGAAGGGGTCAAAACCTCAGGATAAATTAGATTGTGAAAGGGTAAATGCTGACAGTCGAACTCGCTTAACTCAAACTATCCGATATGTCGACACATGAACTTCATTATTTCATGCTCGGTTATGTCGACCATACCCGTAATTCAAAGTTAAAACGTGGCTAAGCCACGATTTTACTTTGAAATATGGGTATGTTCGACTTCACAGAGTTCGAGGTATCGAAGTAAGACTAGTGTGAAACAGATGTCGAAAACATCATAGTTTGTAGGTTGTTTTCCAAAATTAGAGAAACATTCATAGTTTTAGCAGTATTTTGAGTACGCTTAGTTACATTGAGAATAGACCAGAAACTTGGATATTTTTTTCTGTTTGAGTAAGTATCTGAATATTTCTTTACAACTGCTGTAGGTATACGCTTGGATAACTGAAGCAATTTTACTGGATGTCCTAACTTTTTCGACTTGTTTTACAGTTTTCATACATGTATATTATATATCCTTTACCTTTACCTTTATAGATACAGTGGAGAATCTGTTATTCTTTCCCAATAAACGCGTTAAAGCTAAAACTATTATTTGCAGTGCAAACAGTTTTGAGCCAGATCAGACGCCGGGTAACCCGGCGTCTGATCAGGCTCCAAACTGTTTGCCACCATGATAAACATGAATTATCAGAATTGTCCAAAAGTTGTACTTTTCTACGTTTTAGTGCTTTGCGTTTGCGTACGTTTGCGTTTAAACGGGAAAGAATAACAGATTCTCCACTGTATGACGTCACTAATGACGTAAGAATAACAGATTCTCCACTGTATTCATGTACTTCTTCCTTTACTGTTATAATTGCTCCTTTTTTATGAGGATTTCAATGAACGTAACGATTAACATTTGGGGAATTGGGCACTGATGCATTCACGTCTGCAACACGGTGATGCTTAGTGTTGTTTGCTAATGCATTTTTGATTTGGCAAAACTTATTTATACATTCGAATCAAAATAATTCGAACTCGCCCATGTAGAAAGTATCCATTTTTTGTAGTTAAAACTTGGTTTAACTTAAGCAAGTTTAACGTTGAAGTACGGATATGTTCGGCTTAAGCTAGTTCAATTTATCAAAGTCATTTGAAGAAATATGGGGACGTTTAACCAGAGCGACTTTGTACATGTATTAGCGAGATTCGAAACACATGTACGTATGTAAGTAGGACATCTCATTCTGAATATGCGTCTTAAATAGATTTATTCATAATAAATTGCACGTTTGCATTGCACATTACAAATCCACAAATGCGTAGGGCGTTGGCTTGAATACTAATATTATATGTATAACTTATCGATATAGTTTGAATATTCTATCCAATGACGTCATATCATATTATTCAGGAATTACCAAATACTTCAGAAAAGAACAAAAGGATACAAGATTTAGTTCACAGAAACCCGCCCGTGTATAAACAGTTTAAAGTGTGTCTTGCTGAAACAGGACAGTCACCATTGGTTGAGACGCTACAGATCTGTGAGATTAAACTGCACGACGAAATGAAAGGTAAGCATAGAGACTTTATACTACATGTACAGTTTAATCTCTCTAGTCCGACTATTAATGGAGGTGGTCAGCTTTGAGGTGTTTAAAACAGGACTAATGTAAAGCAGATGAATCCTATAAATTTTAAACAGGCACCTGCTTTTAATATCATACTTTAGATTACTGTTTAGTGGTCGTAAAAGAGATGTTTTACTACACTTCGTAATTGTATCTCATTCTTTCAGTCCAAAATAAGTTTTATTTTACTCTTTCTCTCTCAATGACGCCAAAAGACTCGTTTACAAAAATTTTGGATTCTCATCAGACTGATGTTTGATCAGGAACCAAACATGTCCAAATATAAACCAGAGTACATTTATTTGACAACCTATTTGGGCCTTTATTAGACGCCGAGTTATTCATAAACTGTTCTGCGGTATCGTTTACATTACCTTGGTCAATTTACTTAAAATGGAAATTCTGAGAAATAAAATCAGACGATATTAGTTTAAAAAGATGACGTCATGGGATTTTTGGTCAGTCTGCTTAAGAATCTGAACTTTAGAAATACAGTTAAAACTCGATTCTACGAACTCGCGTTAGTACAAACATACCCATAATATCAAAGTTAAAACTTGGCTAAGCCACGTATAACTTTGAAATACGGGTATGTTCGATAAAAAGTGAATGTTTTATTTATCCTAAATACAGTAATAGGGTAGTGTTGTTATACTTTTTGGTCCTTTTGAATCATTGATTTCAGCGCACTTACAGTTGAAAGTTGAATTCCGCTTTAGCTGGTGCTAGGGGCGTGAGCACTGTTGCATATTTCAGTATTGCTCATGAACAGACTCAATTAAACCGAGTCTGCCATTTTCAGTATTTGCTTTGTTTTCTGTGCTTTCAAAGGATCTCCTCTTAATCAGATTTGCCTCTACACTGACTTACCCCGAGTACACGATTTTTTTGCAAATAGTTTGGATCCTAAAGACATTTCTATCGTCAAAATACCTAAAATGTAAATTAAGAAGCAAAAGCAGATGTGACACAATTGTAATTGACGACGTCTATGCAGTAAAGGGATTAAAGTATTTTATATATATATATATATATATATAATTGTAAAGGTAAAAATGACTATATATATATATGTATTTCAGCTGCAGGTTATCAGTGTTGCTGTATTAACACTGACAACTGTCCCAATCTGCTTGAGGTAAGATGTTCGCTGGCGAAATACACACGCGCTGCACTTGCCTTACCACACGAAGAAGACACGATATTACGTAAGTATAGTAAGAACTTTTTTTTCGAACTCGCGTTAGTTCGAACATACCCATATTTCCAAGTTAAAACGGATATGTTCGACTCAAACGAGACCGACTGGTCAAAAATTCAACTTATACCGGAAAAAAGATTTAAACGAGTTCGTAGTATCGGATTTCGACTGTCTATATGCAATACTGTTTTGTTAAATAGATCAATATTTCTCACGGTTACTTGTAAATTTTACTTCCCTGATTGAAAAAGCAAATTTAAAGTAAAGCGCAAATAAAACAATTTCAAAGTAGACAATATTTCGGCAGGACAATGCTATGGATCTGCAATGTTGAACGTAATGGAAACTTTACAAATATGACGAGTTATTATGATGCGGTACGAACAATTACAACTATCCAGCTGACATATCGCCTAGTTTTAATCAATATCATTTATCCAATCAAACATTATTCAAGACCTCCGACTAAAATGCATGTTTTATTTGAAAGGTAACACGTGCGTTTTATGCAGCCACAAATAAGACGAATCATGCACATTTCTGTAAGAGAGGTGGCTTTATAATGCAGGGCAAACTAATACAGAACGTTCCAAAATGTTTGCAAATGTTAGTCAAGTCACGCCTAGCTTAGCACGATGAGGGTTAGTACATGTTTTATTAAAGTTAAAAAAGAAACTTTCGACAAAGGCGTAGTTATAATATTGGCTTTAATTCAATTATAAAACCATGTTTCGTTTTTTGTTGCAGAGCTACAGGGAAACCTTATAAATATCTATGAGGAATACTGTCAACAAATCCCCGTATTCCCCTTGAAACCCCAAGACACGTACAATATTGAAGCCTTGTATGTTCAACCAAGCTTGCACGTAGTTGATCACTGTGGCAGAAAGAAGCATTCCTTTTCAAACTCATCTAGCGACGTCGCTAAAGTAAAAAATGCTGAGAACAAAAAATGTTCACTTGTGGATTCTTACCGACAACTTTTCTATACTGAAGAAATCCCTTGTAGAAATGTCTACATTGTTGCTGAAGCAGGTTTAGGAAAAACTACACTGTGTGAGAGACTTGTCAATACTTGGTGTAGAGCACACACAGCCAAGCTGAGGAGAAGTCACGAACAGCTCACGGAGGATGAACAAGTTATGGCAGAGTTTCCATTACTCTTCTATATTTCTCTTAGCGCTGCTTCAGAAGAAAGTGATATTGAAGAAATGATCAAAACTCAACAGCTTACATCCACCGATATTTCCAAATTTCTTGAAAACGAAAAATGTTTGATTATTCTCGATGGCCTTGATGAATGGAAACCGAAGGATAACAGAGGTAGTATATTTATCACGAAAGGTTTACCAGTTAGGAACCTAAACATGGAGAAAACAACCATTGTTACAACTTCTAGGCCTTGGAAACTTGAGGCATTACGTCTGAAGGAACACGAAATTGACAAACTCATACATATAACTGGACTAGATAAGAAAGCAATAGAAAGTTTAGCTGAAAAAGTAATGGCAATCTTGGGGGGTACCGAGACAAAGGCAAAACAACCTGCGGAGAAACTTGTTGGAGACTTTACTAAAAAAATAGAAGAGAGTAGTCTACAACATTATATGCAAGCCCCAGTTCTGTTGATGCAGATGGTGTGTCTTTGGTTTGACGGGATTCCGTTTGGTAACTCACAGTGTGAAATATACGGCAATATGATCGACCGACAACTGAAGCTGGCAGAGGTTACTGAAAAGATACCTCGGCTTGAAGATAATTCAAAGAATGCAAGAGTTATTCTCCCTGTCTGTCTTACGAAAAACAAACACTGTAACAAGTACGATTGGTTGCTTCAATCATTGTCAAAGGTTGCTTACCATACTATTATGAATACAGATAGAGAAGCTGCGCTCGTGTTTGATCACGAAGAAACTCAGAAACAAAATATGGCGCCCGAAGATGTTGAACTGTGTTTCAGAATAGGATTACTAACTCAGAATCTTTACTTTGGAACGATCACTCAGAACCTGAACATAATCGGGCTTATTCACAAGACACATCACGAATATTTAGCAGCAGTAATGCTGGCAAATCTCGTTGAAAGCGAAAATCTCGAGCAAGTGTTCAAAGTTATAACGTCCTTAGATATGGTTTTGGAGATGAGGAAAACGATCGTGTTTGTATCCGGGATGAATCCTACCTGTGGAATAAAGCTTTTGCAGCGTTTCGTAGAGCAGTTGGATGAAGAGGTAAACGTGTCTGCTTACCGCATGTCTTGTCGTGAATCCAAAGTAGAACCTGCATATCACGTGATCAAACAAATGCAGGAATTCGTTATTTCATGTGCCAAGGAAGTTGAGCTGAACAAATACGAGGATGTTTCGCTACCTCTTGGAGACATGGTTCTCGCTGAAGATACATTCGCCAGCATTATCGATTGTTTACACACAATAAGTCCAACAGATTTAATCTCAATTTGTATCTCTACAGATTCTGAGAGATACCAAGACAGAAAGGAGGATTATAATAATGTCATGAAGCTAGTTTGTCGTTCAAGAAATCTGGAAAAAATCTGTTTGGATGACAGGAATGATATCATAGATATCGTGAGGATGTGTTTAACGATGAATATAAATAGCTCTACTCTCCATTCTATCGTGCTGACGAACGTCAACCTGTCAAAACTGGGTTATAGGAGATTGGAATCTATGCTCAATTCTCCAAAACTGACGTCTCTTGGACTCGCAAATATCAGTCTTACTACTCACCAGTTTGAAATTCTGACAAACTTCCTTTCAGAGACTAAACAGCTACGTGAGCTCTATTTGAGCACGCTCATGTGTGACAGTGATAAGGCATCCGGATACAAATTGGATTTGACAGGACACAGAAGTCTCCAGCGTCTAAATCTCAGAGATTTGTATGTTGAAGAAGTTCACTTGGAAGCAAACAAATTGACCAGGTGCGAAATAGGATATTTACATACACCTGGCGTGACCAAAGCCATTCTGAATATTCTAAAAGAGGAGGGGAAAATAAAGATGTTTGAATGTTCCGGTGGCACTTTACAGGCTGACATTGATGCGTTGGCGAGTTGTATTCGCAGTTTCTTTAGTTTACATGAGATTGTGTTACAGAACGTTGACTTTGGCAAAAGTGTACCCCGATTATCTTCCAACGCAGAGCATCTGACTTCAGTTAAACTAGTTAATGTTGAGTTATCAGAGACATCTTTGAAGAACATGATAACTTCTCTACCATCAGATGAGACACTTATCTCGCTAGAACGTTTGAAAATAATCTCTGATGATGAGAATTCGGACGATAATATTGTGGAATATATCAAATCAAATCGCCCAGACCTGTACGTCACGTGGACTCAGTGTAAGGTCTATGACAAGCACAAGAGGTGGAGACTGGTTTCAGACAAAATGGATGTCTTATAGCTTGATATGTTAATGGGTAGCCCATACCCGAATACATGTACTTACAAAATAATATATACTTAAAATGCCGTCAACATTCGTATACATGTATCAAGTTTAACCCTTTACGCCATAGACATATATTTGTACGCTTTTAATGTATTCTTCCCCTGAAGCAAGTAACTCAAATTTATTTAAGAGAATAATTCAAATAATTATTGTATTCATGGAGGTATGAAAAAAAAACTGGTCACACTGTATGAAGCCGCGAAGTGTGACCAGGGTTTTTTTCATACCTCCATGAATACAATAAAAATTCCGAATTATTCCTTATAATTTAATATCACTTCTGAATTTAAGAAAGTAGTAAAATAGAGAATATGATGTGAATGTTCTTTTTAACGCTTTTAAAAACGTAGGTTGTAGTCCATCCGCCATATATATTTTCCGCCAAAACGCGACGTTGTTATGTAGTAATGCCAACGTCAATGACGTCATTTGGCATCCTGCTTCATGCAGCGCTTGTGAAAGAGCAGTTGGACTAAGGGAAAGTAGTCCTGACAAGGCGTGGCCTGAATTTTTTTCATGGAGTTATGAAACAAAAATTACAGCCAATCACAGCTAACCAAATGTAATGAAAGCAAACAATATTAAATTATACAGTCATGAATATGTATTATAAGAAATTGATTTTTTCTAGTAGATGGTAGCTTCAAGCAGGCTGTCATTAAAGAAGAATGCACCTAAAGGCGCATTTCACCTTTATTTTCAACCTTCTTTAAGTGGTTTACTGTCTTTAATATAAGTAACATACTAATATGCAGTAAAGGGTTCTACACTTTACGTTGTTGGTGTATCATGATAGTTAAGTTGAGGTGTCATTTTTTATGAACACCAACATATAATTGTGAAAGCGTATCTGGGGCTTTAGATGATCGCTTAAGGTTGATTTTCTTGTATATTGCAAAATTACAAACAGGACAGTCCTGATCAGAAGGCTACGGAACTGGAACTTTTCATTTGAATCAACCAAGGCACGAGTGCCAACGTGGCTAACGAGTACCAAAAACAACGATGGCCCGCACTGGCCGTTTAAAATGACTTGTTTATTGCATGCCTGGTTCAAAATCAACAAAAAGTTTGATTTTTTGAATGTGTACATATGTGCGGCAGTTATAGAAACCACATGACGTCATCTTTAGAAAATGGTGAAAATAGCCCTTTTAAAAGGGCTCATCCTGTACCCACCCTACGGTAAAGCGCAGTTTTCAATGAAAAGTCATGTGACGTAAAAGGTCCTACCTTTCATGTTTTATTACTGATTTGTCTCAGATATATTTAACCTGACTAATACTAAATTGTTATATGGCAGAATAAATCATTTCGTCACTATTTTTTATTTTTCTTGTATATGACGTACTGATATAGGGTTCATGTAATAGCCATATAAGGGAAGTAATTCTGTCGAAAGCTGCATCCGCAGAGGAAATAAGCCTGAAACATTTGCTTGCATTTCTTATGATTTTTTTAAGTTAGTCATGTTAGAATAAAAATAATCGATGTTCTAACGTTGTTAAACGGTATTCTACAACAGTTGGTTGTTGTGATGCGGTAATTCCTGCGCATCCCAACTCCCAACCGTTGTAGAATACCGTTTAACAACGGTAGAACATCGATTATTTCTTAATTCTGCTATTTTAACCCTTCACTGCCAAATTTTTCGTGAGTTTTTTTTTACCCCTTCATCGTTTCCTTGTCGTCTGATTCAAGACTGTTGTTTGCAATATCGTTTCAAAGTAAGATTCAATATAGTATGACTTAAAAAATATCGATACGAGTGTGAAACAGTTTGTATCCTGATCAGACGCCGCGTTACGCGGCGTCTGATCAGGATCCAAACTGTTTGCAAATGCGCTTTTTGGCATCATTGAGAGTAAAAGGGTTAAACGTGAAACGTTTGAACTTCGATATCTACGAACTCGCTTATGTCAAATTTCTCCGTAATTCTACCGTTGACTTTCATTAATCGAACATATCCTATTTCATAGTTAAAACGTGGGTTAGCCACGTTTGCAACTTTGAAATACAAGTATGTTCGACTTAAAGGAGTTCGAGATATCGAAATTTGACTGTATATTGTATTTAATGATTATCAGTTCATAAAAGGTTGATATGAACCAACTTGTGTCCGTGGTCACAAAACAAAGTATATACGTATCCCCAATTCGAAAACCATATTTATCTACATCGTAAAAATGTTCGTAACAGTGTGGAATATTGGGGAAAATATACACAGCGTAACAAATAAATAATTTATTTAAATAAGGTTATACACTGTAAAAACAAAACTGAAAATGCAACAATGAACAATTTTCATGTTTCTAACAGATGACCTTAGGTAACCAATTGTTACGAGCCAGTCGCAACTTCCGGTTGAAATCTCGTTGTAACGAGTGAGGTTTATTCGTAAGCGATGATGAAATTTTGAATGATTCATTTGATTATTCACCAACGGTATGTTTTTGTACAGTTAATCGATGTAACTGAAACTTTGGAAATTGGCAAACACAACCGATTTAGGGACGTTTATATATGGGAATACCCATTTGAAGTTTCAGAGACCAGTGCGTGGTTTGACAGGGGCCCCTTTCATAAAACTTCGTACGATAAATGTTGTTGTAAGTCAGATTATAAAAGTCTCAATTATTATTTGCTTCTCTTTCTAATCCTGTCTTGTGACATCTCTTTGGAATTCTCTTTTCAAGACGATTCCAAAGAGATGTCACCAGACAGGATTCGATAGAGAAATCAGAAATTAAATGTATTTAAACAATTAAGATCCGGATCATGCGAGATGATGAAATACGGTGGAGAAGACGTTATTCTTTTAAAAAACGCGTTTATGCAGAATACTTTATGCCACCGCAAACCGTTTGGAACCAGATCAGACGCCGGATAATGCGATGTATGATCAGGTTCCAAACTGTTTTATCACTCAGTTTGAAATAAATCACTAGATTGTTGTTAATGTAATTTTCTACATTTCGTTGAATTGGACTTGAGTTTCGTTTGCGTCAAAATGAGAAGAATAACATTTTCTCCGCTGTATAAAGAGATATGATGAAATCAATGAGGTGTACGATAAATATGAGTGTTGGTTCCGTAGAGGATGTTTACTGTTGAGATGCATCGTAAACTTCGTGTTCGACTTGTTCAACAAATACTTTACGTCATCAATGGCATCTGAAAAAAATAAAACAATTAATTATTGCCTAGAGTTTTTATTACTTCTCCGTTAATTCATTGAACCCTAGAGACGAGAATGTTCGTCATTTACGAACAATGTACTTGGGAATGGTAAAATTGTAAACAGGGTAGACTCTATTCAAAGGGCTTCTACTGTTACCCAATGACCAGGGTCTGCAATGTTTGTTACTTTGTAATACGGTATATGGTAAAACTATTATTTTCAGTGCAAACAGTTTGGAGCCAGATCAGACGCCGGGTAACCCGGCGTCTGATCAGGCTCCATACTGTTTGCCACCAAGATAAACAAGAATTATCAGAATTGTCCAAAAATTGTTCTTTTCTACGTTTTAGTGCTTTGCGTTTGCGTACGTTTGCGTTTAAACGGGAAAGAATAACAGATTCTCCACTGTACCCAATGACCAGGGTCTGCAATGTTTGTTATTTTGTAATATGGTATATGGTAAAAATACAACCCCCAAAAAGTAACATATGGACTATAATTAAAACGAAATTTGAATTCTCCATGTAAAGTAATGGGTGGGTGAGTTAAATCTAAATGAAACTAAATAACATGCCAGATTAAAGCAAGATAAAGGCACATCAGATTGCTTCAAATATCGATTAGAGTACAGTCTAACTTCAATATCTCGAACTAGCTTAATTCGAATTATCCTATTTGTCGACACATGAATTGCATCATTTCTTGCTCGGTTAAGGCGAACATATCCGTATTTCAAAGTTAAAACGTCGCTTAGCTACGTTTTAACTTGGAAATACGGGTATGTTCGACCTTGCCGAGTTCGATATAACGTATGTATGTGGTAGGGTATCAGAGATCATTAGATCTAGAATCAAGTCATTTTCTGTCATGATATGCATGATAAGGTTACTAATAACAAATGTCTATAATGTATCATAAACCAGTCTGATGATTAAAGCAGGTGATCAAAGTGCATGGTACAGTGGAGAATCTGTTACTCTTTCCCGTTTAAACGCAAACGTACGCAAACGCAAAGCACTAAAATGTAGAAAAGTACAACTTTTGGACAATTCTGATAATTCATGTTTATCTTGGTGGTAAACAGTTTAGAGCCTGATCAGACGCCGGGTTACCCGGCGTCTGATCTGGCTTCAAACTGTTTGCACTGCAAATAATAGTTTTAGCGAAAACGCGTTTATTGGGAAAGAATAACAGATTCTCCACTGTATATGGTAAAAATACAACCCCCAAAAAGTAACATATGGACTATAATTAAAACGAAATTTGAATTCTCCATGTAAAGTAATGGGTGGGTGAGTTAAATCTAAATGAAACTAAATAACATGCCAGATTAAAGCAAGATAAAGGCACATCAGATTGCTTCAAATATCGATTAAAGTACAGTTGAACTTCAATATCTCGAACTAGCTTAATTCGAATTATCCTATTTGTCGACACATGAATTGCATAATTTCTTGCTCGGTTAAGGCGAACATATCCGTATTTCAAAGTTAAAACGTCGGTTAGCCACGTTTTAACTTGGAAATACGGGTATGTTCGACCTTACCGAGTTCGATATAACGTATGTATGTGCTAGGGTATCAGAGATCATCAGGGCTCCAGATAAAGGGGGTATTTCAAAAACTAAAATCTTTATTTCTGCTTTAAACCCTATGGTGTCACTACTCATTAGAATCGTCTCAAAGAGACGATTCTAATGAGTAGTAACATCATAGGATTTGGTGATGTATGAGTTAGAAAATGTTGGATTTATTCAGAATACTCCCTCTTATCTGGAGCCCTGGATCATTAGATCTAGAATCAAGTCATTTTTCTGTCATGATATGCATGATAAGGTTACTAATAACAAATGTCTATAATGTATCATAAACCAGTCTGGTGTTTAAAGTAGGTGATCAAAGTGCATGGTAGCATGGTTACGACACCTATAATGATGTCATGACAGCTAAACAGTTGTCAAAACTCGACAGCTGGTGGCTTAGAGTTGTCTCTGACAGCAAAACTGACAGGTAACTTGGGTAACTATAGTCAAAACTCGATACTTCGAACTCGCTTTTATCGACCTTATCGGTATTTCATAACTTGAGTTTTGATAAATCGATCTTGCTTGAGTCGAATATACCCATATTTCAATGTTAACCCTTTACCTGATAGCCTATTTCTAAATAGGTTACTACTTAAAGCAGGTTGAAAGTAAAGCAGAATGCGCTTAAGGCGCATTCTGCTTTACTTTCAGCCTGCTTTAAGCTATCCTGTGCTATAATATATTGAATATTTCCCCTATAATATATATCCATGACTGATTAAATTTGAACTATTTTCTTCAGCGGAGGAATAAATCAGATTCGCTAAAAGTCGCTTCTATGTGGTAAAGGGTTAAAACGTGGCTAAGCATTGAAATATAGGTTTGTTCGAATTAACGCGAGTTCGAAGTATCGAGTTTCAGCTGTGTTACTATATACATAAATACAGTAAATACTGTATACAGCGACAACCCCTGAACAGACCCACCCCTTAAACATTCAGAATAAACAATTACAGTTGTCTATTTTGACTGTTTGGGGTTGTTCTTGTAATACATCGCTCTCTCTCTACAACGACACCCATTGGGAGACAAACATTTTGTGCGCTTTTCGAAGAGAATTGTTATAGGGAGATAATTGGCTTACATTTGCAAATAGCTTGAATCCAGATCGCGGCGTCTGATCTGGATTCAAGCTGTTTGTGACTCGTAATTATATATATTCTATCGAACTGATCACTTATATGTAACTTTGAGAAAACAAACAGCAGACGTAATTTTAAGCAGACGATAATGCAGCAGTAACAACGTTAGGAATAATTGTCCTGTGTAGGGATTTACGGCAAGGGTCGTTGTAAGGAGGGATTTGTTGTTGGGAGGGTCGTTGTAGAAAGAGAACACTGTACATACTGCAAAATGACAGATATCCGACTAGATCTACAATTCTAATTTTCAACATTTGTTCCACCATAAATGTTACACCTCCACACTATAGAGTTTAGGAAAGTACAGTGTGATAAGACAATTAACCCGAAACGGAAGAATTATTCGGGGCTAGGAGATACTATTTGTGCACAATGACTGCGTTCCTTGTAAAACAATGATGTATTTAATGCTTGCATATTGTAAGACTTTAATTAAAACAACAACAAAAGAAACAGCAGTTCAAATAAATCAACAACACTGGGTGCTCTTGTTCAAAACTGGTTAGAGCTTAATGCATGACAAACTAATGCAGAGCTTTCTACATTACATTTGTCCTGCATTAACCATTTCACTCTCAATGAGGCCTTAAAGCGCGTTTGCAAACAGTTTGAGTCCTGATCAGACGCCGCGTAGCGCGGCATCTGATCAGGACCCAAACTGTTTCATACTCTTATCGATATTTATTAAGGCATGCATCCTTAGATCTAACTTTGAAACGTGGCTTGCAGACAAAAATACGACAATAATGCGGTGAAAGGGTAAAATCTCCCGAATAATTTGATCAGTAACTAGAAAAACCGAAAGGCAAAAGGCACTCTAAAACAATTCAAGTACATGACTTTGTATGGTATGAATGTTGGTAAATGTAGTTAAATCTAGTTGCCCATGTCGAGACTGGCTGTATAAAAAGTCCAAAAGGCAATAGAAATATGTACATTAGTTAAAATTTAGTTTTCGAAATTTGACTCTCTCGAAGTAGAAAGACAGTCGATCTGTAAACAGCCCAACCATTCTCTACGCTCAGAACTAGTCTAGCCACCCTAATTTGATAATGAATGGGTTAAGCAGTCGGTTTAAATCATAGTTAGGCTTTTTTGGTAATAGATCTAGACGTATGAGTCAAGTACCTGTGGTTTGCAACGCAATAAGGCATGTTTTATCATGGCACGGTTCATTTGTCTCACCTCACATGACTCCATGTATAACAGTATTGTTATAACAGTGTGTCATCCTAACGTCTCTTCCAGTAACCATCATGCATGTCTGGGCTGTCGTAGTCCATATATGAAGGAACGCAACAGTACTGGGGTACGTAACCGCCCCAGCCGAAGTAGTTATCGCTGTCATAACACTGGCCGCCTTTTATCCCGTAATTTGGGCAGAAATAGGAACACGAGCAGTCATAATCGCCATAGGCCAGATCTGTACGAAGAGAACAAACTACACCATTAGCGCTTGTGGTGAATTCTTCCATGGTTATATATTGAATTGGTCAATTTATAATCTAAAGAGTGCCTTGTGTCTAATTTTTACTTTTCATTTTGTTTTATATTGAAATTTCTATCAGAAAACCGTGTAGAGTCTGTTCAGACGCTGCATTATGCGGCGTCTGATCAGAGTCTACACTGTTTCCCATTTCCCATAAACAGGACCATAGACACAATTGAGTAACTTAAGTATTAAAAGAGCTCGATTGTTTGTAAACCATTCGACCTTAAATGTTTAAAGGGCAGTTCCAGTCTTTAATAAGGTCTAATCCATTTATGACTACATGTACAATTAAGGGGTTGGCTTTGTTATCTATTGTAAAATGAGAAACAGTACACTATGACTAGAAAGTCCTCTTATCGTCTTCACTGTTTGCATAGGACAAGTGTACTTTGCATAGGTATACTATTGGTAAATACTAGTATTTTCGAACAAACGCGTATTTCAAAATTTGCATAGATACATGTACATGTAGCGGATAAAATTTAGTGGATTCGAAGGGGTATAAAAGCCGGTACCGTGCCGAACTTTGCCGAACCGAAACGTAAATTGCCGTACCGAACATTTTTCGGGAGTTTAAATACAAGCATAAACAATTCTTAAATTTGAAAATTCTGGTACGGATAAGTTCTTAAACATATTAATTATATCCTGAATAAATATTATAACCATCAGAAGCATGGGTGTTGAGGAAAAGGTGATTTAGTAATTTCAGGGGGTATAAAAGCCGGTCCCTTATAGATTTCAGTTTATCCTGTTTATTTCCGTAATTACAGAATTTTATTATGTATCTTGATGATAAATTTTATCAAAATATGCTTTTTAGTATGTTCTTGAAAAATAAGACATGTAATATCAAAATAACGCTTAAATTTACCGTTGCAGTGATTGCCGAACGTGAATATAACTGATTATAACGGTTCCCCGTAATATATTCAGTTCCGTAAGAATTACACAATCTGTATAATCATGCCTATTTTATAAGAGCATTAGGCTTAGAATCAGATGTTCTCATAGAGAAGGCAGGGAGAGAGATTCATATCTATACAGTTATGTTTCCTTCTTTTTTTAAAGATTAAACAGAATGTGAGGCAAAATTGGATTCATGTACAGTCAAACAATTGTTTGTACCATAACTGTTAATTACTTAAATATTTCAAAGACTAAAACTAATTTCAAAGTGTGCCTTTAACAGTTGGTTGTTAACTTCTTAATTGTTGTTTGCATTGTTTGAAAGCATGCTAGAATTAGACACATGGTCGATAATTGCTATGATAGTTCACATTTCTTATTATGTTCTCCACTCTTAAATCCTTTTCAGCACTCGTAATAACATTTTAATAATCTAAATTAATTTGGAACTTATCAACTGGTTTTTTTACTGTTGATATCCATTATATGATTCTATAAACATACTGCAATCATATCTAAAAAAACGACTGAAAATACAGATTGTGAAACTCTTACGGAAAGGTAAATATTACGGGAGACCGATACATTCAGGTACGGCTTTAAATAAAATCACTTCAAATGTGATTTTAAAAGTTATATTCTCCCATATATAAATATTTTTGGTATATGCAATAAAGATACACACTTTGATAAAATCTATCAACAAACATAATAACATAATTCTGTAATTAAAGAAAAAAGCAGGATAAACAGAATCTATAAGGGTCCGGCTTTTATACCCCCTGAAATTACAAAATCACCTTTTTCTCAACATTAAGGCTTCTGGTGGTAACAATATTTATTCAGAATGTAAATAATATGTTTAAGAACCAATACGTACCAGAATTTTCAAATTTAAGATTTTTTTATGCTTGTATTTAAACTCCCAAAAAATGTTCGGTACGGCAATTTACGTTTCGGTTCGGCAAAGTTCGGCACGGTACCGGCTTTTATACCCCTTCAGTGGATTCGACTTATATGGATAGTTTTGAAACTTGAAAAAAAAATTTGAAACGAAATACCTAAAATTAACATTTTATTACTGCAAGGTAGCCCTCTGATCAGGATATACATTGTTTGCATAGAACAAATGTGTACTCTTGACAGGTATGTGGTTTATTCATAACGAGTATACTCGTCTCTAGGGTTCAATGTTTAAAAAGCTTCACCGTACATTAACATCAGGAGAAGGATTAAAATTAATGTTATACCGGTAAATGAAATCCTACTACATGTTTTACATGTACGCTGGCTAATACCGGTACATTGTAGAAGTAAGAAAGTTTTTTCCCGTGACAGAGAACATAGTCACGTCATATAATTATATCATATAAGAAAACAATGTAGACCACGATCAGATTGCTCCTTTAGGAACTGTCTGTCCTGGTTCTACACCGTTTTAAAAAAGGCTTCACCATACGTTAATACATGTAGCAGCAGAAAGATAATGTAACTCACGTATTCTCCTAGTTGTTTGTGCGGACACGGCTAAACACAATCCCAGAACTAACAATCCAACAAGAGTTGCCTTATTCATCATTTCTGGTGTCTTTCTAACCGTCGCAAAAAGTCTGGAGAAATTTCTACTGGCCTGAAACAGTAGACTATCACTGAATAAGAGTGGTCTTGTCCGTGTTTTATATGCGGCATGGCGATTGCGCAATATGAAAGACGTCACGTGAATTGACAGCTTAACGTCCAAATAACACTTAACAATACTATGTAAATTCCATGCCTTAAGACATTCAACCCTAGCGACGAGTATACTCGTCATTAACCGCGAAACAGTGTACCTGTGAATAGTTTACTTGTCCTATTCAAAAAGTGCAGACAGGGGCCCTCTGATTAGGGTCTGCACTGTTTGTCATTTGTGTATACTCGTAATTTATATACAGTGTACCTGTGACGAGTACACCTGTGCTATGCTAACGGTATAAACCCTGCTAAGAGGGCTCTCGCAGGGGCCCTCTGATAAGGGATACACTGTTTGTAATTTTGCAATATATTGTTAAAATCTACTCTAGATAACCAGACACGGACTAGACTTAAATGGAACTGGAATAGTCCATTAAAGGTTCCAATGGTGATTGAGTTTACCCTAGCACAAATCAGCGTGCGATTGCAATTCAATTAAAATCCAGTTCTGACGCTGAATGAGTTAGCATTTGTTCTAGATCCCGGCGTCTCAGTTTGGATCCAAACTGTTCGCAACCGCTTTCTGAACTCATTCCGCCATGACGTTTCAAGTGCGCATGTCCAGTATTTAATATGGTCTTGTTCACTTTTTACTACATAAGGTTGCTCTTTACAATACATTACGAAATAACAAACAATGCAGATCCTGAGCATACTTATGAATCCATTAAGAGCCCTCTGATCTGGGTCTACACTGTCTACAAAAGGTAACTATACTCTTGACATGTTTACTGTTTGTAAATGATGAATATTCTCGATTCAAGGGCTAAAGGAATTAAGCCTTCGCTCTCAATGACGCTTAAAATAGCGTTTGCAAACAGATTGGATGCTGATCAGACGCCGCGTAACGCGGCATCTGATCAGGATCCAAACTGTTTGACACTCATTTTGAATTTTCTCCAGTCATACAGATTTATTTGAAACGACATTGCAGACAACAAAATTGAAGCAGACGACAATTAAACGGTGAAGGGGTAAAAATCTCACGAAAATTTCGATAGTGAAAGGGTTAAGGTCATTGAAATTCTGTTAACGAGAGAAAGGTTAACACGGACAACGGTACTGCATAGTAAATTTGTAGATATCGACGATAAATCGAACCGCAACAAGACAGTGCACTGAATCGTTTAAACTTGAGCGCTCGTAATAATTACACATCTGTCATATTTAGTCATAAGAATCTCGCACTTCACCGATGATGGGTAGTTAAGGCTGACATGTAATTATGTAATGTAGTTAGCCGTAATTAGGATGCATGTTAACCCCTTCACTGCCTTATCACGATCATAATAATTATTTGCAAACAGTTTGGATCCTGATCAGACGCCGCCTAACGCGGCGTCTGATCATGATTCAAACTTTTTGACACTTATTTCAATATTTCTTATCTCAAAAGCGGACTAACGTTTAAATTGAGAAATAAAAGCAGACGGTAATTGTTTAAGACTGATTACTTCAGGGCAGTGAATGGGTTAAAACGATGAGTAAAATTGTCAAGGAAATAGTTCGGTCACCTCTGTGGCTAAATCTCTCCTGAGAAGAGAATGTTAGTTTCAACATATTTATTTGCATAGTAACGTGTGCAAAGGGATTGGGCTACAAGTTATAATAACATTATATTTGGTCCTTTCCTACGAAACAGTGGCATAGCATAATTAAATATAAAATGGAATACATGTACATGTATTTGTTTTACTAAAAAAGAATACTCAGTGGCACAACCGAGATATTGATGCATGTTATACATGCTTACTACGTTGCATATCATCATTTTGAAGGTTTGGAAAAACAACAACAATTGTAGTCGGCTGTGTAATTCTGATATCGATATGCTGTTTTGTAAGATATTAAGCCGAATTTAAAGTATACTCCTTTAAAGCGACTCGCAACCAGATGGTGCATTAAAAATAGTAATTTGTAAATATGTGTCAAACGCTTATATAAATGGTAAAGAATTAGTTTAGGATAAGAAATTCTGTTTAAAAAAAATGAATTTCAATAAAAAAAAATATTGGTCTCTGGTGGGATTCGAACCCATGGCCCGGCATTGGCGGACAGAAGGCAAAATAGGGGAAACCGCTTAGACCAATGGACCACGGAACTATCCGTTTATCGCGGATCGATTTAACGTATTTCAATGTGTTGCGGTCGAAAGTGCATACAACTTCGTAATTCGGCTCGTGTTTATGTCTGAGCCCGTGTAGAGAAGCAACAGCAACAACTATACCGTCTACTAGTCGGTATAGAAAAACGATGGAAAATATCTAAAAATCTAAGATTCGGTGACGATTCTTGAGACTTTTTTTGGACTGATCATATTTTTTTAATGTCAGAAGCCAAATAATGCCACAAATTTGCTTTTATTTGAGTATTTTATTTTATTTTGACAAGTACACCATCCGGTTGCGAGTCGCTTTAAGGTAAAAATGTATAGCAAAACCATTGGTAAAAATAACACGCTATGTACCCGGATAATCCTAACAGGCTCGAGTGACCCTAACCCGATATCAATATGGCGGAAGATGGTAAAAAGTATGTCATTATTTGTCTTTGTTTTTATTATGTTTTTATATGTGTGTGGAGTGTAAGCGTAAAACTTTAATAGCCATAGTATCGTGTATTGGTAACACGGTCTGTGTACTAAATATTTCGATCGACAATCACTGTATGTTGGCCGAATTTAAGAAAATGCACACGAAAAATGTTCAAAATGAACATTGTTATGTTTCCGAGTGTTTTAAAGTACCTTAAAATGGAATAATGCGTTACTTTATTGCGATATTAATTCAATGAACATCTATATGACACTGTGTAACAGTATCAAAGTTAAAATGTCGTGTTTACTTCTAAAAATATGCCCTGATACAGAGATGGGTATGCGTTAACGGATAATTCTGACGAATATTTGAAACCTTCCTGGATAAATGCGAACATTAATTGGATAAGCACCTAACAGATATCGGGATTAAACTGCATACTGTAAATGAGTGCGCGCATGCAGTTCAATGTGGACGAAAAACAATACTAAAAGCATTTGAGTTTGTGTAAAGTATTGAAGAGTTACTATTTGCTAACAGTTTGGAGACTGGTCAGCCGCCAGGTAATTTGCCTGGCGACTGATCTGGATCCGAACTGTTTGCAAACTTGTAAAGGTATAAATGCATGTTTAGCACAGTCGTTGTGAAACTCCGCCCATTCTAACGTGTACGGCATCTGAATTAAACTGGAGTACTTTTGGTGACGGTCGTTTCGCCAACGGTTAATTTATATAGTAGACATTAAGCCGTTTCGCCGACCTTATTATTATATAGGGATTAGGGTTTCACACCATTGTGATGGGGGTGTAATTGATGTTAGCTTTTCAAATAGACGATATATTGCACTAGCTCAACTCGTTATCTAATTAAAAACGCCCACATGCACTCGTATGCATGCGCGCTCCCATGAAAAGTGTGTGCGTTTAAATGAGATAACTCGTGGGAACTATGCAATATACATGTATAACATATAAGCATTTAATGATTCTTGCTGTTTCTGTGGGTAGAGCCTGATCAAAGTTTCTTTTCAACCCGTTATATGTACAATCCAATATCTAATTTTGTTTTGACGAGTGTACATAAGCCTATTTATCTAAATATATATTGTTGTGTTTTTTGTAACCTGTAAAAATTTAAATAATTATACGCTGGCTAAACACGCTATATATGTATAGCTTCGGTCGATATCGATTGTTTGCGCTACGTTTTACGGGTAGGTCATTGTTGAAAAATAAGTTAATATTTAGAATAAAATTTGATACCTATATGTCACCGTGGTCAAGACAGCACAGGAGTGTTTTACTAAGTACATGTATGGCAATGAGTTCGATACCCAGTGGAGGCTTTATTATTATTTTTTATTAGTTGATGTATACGAGTCTTCAAGAAGGAGAAGCAGAATGGATTGAAAATCCTCTTGGATCTGATGTATGTAGCGTAGTCATTAACGAAGGGTGTGTCTATGCGCCTGTCCCATACAAATGAAGGAGCCCTTTTATCAGGGATACACTGTTTCACATCTTTTAGTTGTCATAACTAGAATTAATTGGAAACTAGAAGAGTCTATTAAAAGTTTCAGTGATAAATGAGTTAAGGCATAATTTTGTTATCAAAGCAGTGAATAACCACATCGGGTTCATTTTACATAACACACAAAGATGGATATATGTTACAATGGATCTTTGGAAATAAAGACATACTTGGTCGATAGCAACAGATAATACAACCGAAGCGGACCTTTCAATAGCGAATTTATTAAAAAACGAAAGGAGCCATGTAAAAACTTCAGCCATGTTTGAGCCGAGTCAGGATTATCCGGGTACATACATGTAGCGTGAATAAAACAAGTAGCATATTTATTGACTAATTGTTGAGTGTTAGTTCAGAATATCATGATAACATGTACATGTATCATTGATCATACTTACCGACAGTCTCTAACGATTACATGTTCAGGAGCCCTCTGACCAGTGTCTGCACTGTTTGCCATTTTGCAATATATCCTAAATAGACTTAATTGGATATTAGCATTGTCCCTTAAAAGTTTCAGGGGTGAATGAGTTAATGTCGAGAGGCTTCAATTTGTTTCCTGGTCAATGTTTTTGAGTTGTGTAATAAGTAAACCATGCTTATCATGGTGTAATCAGTGTAGACCAAGCATAGTCCCATCCTCAGTTTCCCTATCTGAGCAATGGCTATATATGTACAGTAAAATCCCTATTTTAAAACCACTAGAAGAAAGGCGAAATGAGCTTATGAACGACAGGCGACAGCATAAAGCAATGTTAAAGTAAAACAGAAAGATCCCGAGTGAGTTTTCTGTTTTACTTTCATCTTGCTTTAAGTAGTAAAGTTGACAGACAAGTGACTGTTTTAACCAATTACTCCACATATACGCCTTTAAATTACTCATTATTTTTTTCCTCCACTGACAAAAAAGTCTACTCGATTTAGTCATGAATATGCGCCATAAACAATACAATGTAGGTTCTATATCCTCGAAGAATGTAGCTCAAGGTAGACTGGAAGTAAAGCAGAAGCGTATTTACCCTTTTATTACAGAATTTATCGTGATGGTGTTACCTCTTCAACGCCGCATATTGTCGTATGCTTTAATATTGGTGACTGCAATATCGTTTCAAACTTAGATTTAAGGCAGTGTGACAGGAGTAATTTCAAAACGAGTGTCAAACAGTTTAGATCCGGATCAGACGCCGCGTCTGATCAGTATCCTAACTATTTGCAAAAAGGTGCATTTGGCGTTATTGACAGTGAAAGGATGAAAGCCAATTCTGCTTTACGTTCAACCTGCTTTAGGTTGTCATCTGTTTTCATAACATACTGCTCCGACCCAGGATGGAACTCGAGACCGAGATTGGTGCCACCAAGATGTACATGTATATCCAACATTGCTTTAGTCACGTGATTGCTTAAAACAAAATAGAAGTAAATCAAACAACTCTTTTAGCATCTTTCTGCCTTATTTTATGTGTGTGAACGAAAGGGCAACATGCCAGGCAATATTATCACAAGCAGTTCTCGCATCTGATTTATTCCATAAATACACCTTTTTAGATACCTTTTCATGTTTCCGCACAAATTATATAGTTTATACATGTACTATGTTCTTTCACTTTTATTTTAAGAAAATACATAAAATTTAATTTTGAGAAATGAAAGCAGATGACAATTATTTACAAGAGCCCCATGGGGCATATTTCGCTCACCTGAGAATAGCTGAAAAAATGGAGATAATGATTTATGTCCAGGACTGACCTAGATATGAAACAGACCGGAACCATTTTAACAAAATATGTAAAGGATATTTAAAAGTGTCACCATACCGAATATAAATTAAAGCTCTGGCCATATTAGTGTCAGAGAAGAAGACGTTTGAAATTTTCTCTATATAACTCTATGTAAAACTGTGACCCCCGGGGTGTGGCCAATTTTGACCCCAGGGGCATAATTTGAACAAATTTGATTGAGGACCTGTAGGCAATGCTATGTGCCAAATATCTAAGCTCTGGCCCTTGTAGTTTCAGACAAGAAGATTTTTTAAGTTTTCATTGAAAAAAAATCTATTTTTAGCTCCTGTGACCTAGTTTAGCAACCAACCAGAGCCATTTGAACAATTTTGGTATAGGACATCTAGAAGTGTAACCATGCCAAATATCAGAGCTCTGGTCATATAAGTTTCAGAGAAGAAGACTTTTGAAAATTTCACTATATAACCCCCCGGGCGAGGCCAATTTTGACCCCAGGGGCATAATTTGAACAAACTTTAAATTATAGAGGACCTGTAGATGATGCTATGTGCCAAATATCTAAGCTCTGGCCCTTGCAGATTTTGACAAGAAGATTTTTTAAGATTTCCTTTTTTTTTCACTTTGGTTGCCATGGCAACCAGAGTTCTGCATTGTTTTTAATTCTTTGAACAAATTTGAAAGAGCTGCATTGTTTTTAATTCTTTGAACGAATTTGAAAGAACTTGACCCAAGGAATATTTCTGTAAAGTTTGGTTGAATTCTGCCAAGCGGTATAGGAGATGTCATTTGAGGCAACTGTTAACGACGATGGACAACGCACAACGACGGACACAGGGCCATCCCACCTTGAGCCTTTGGCTCAGGTGAGCTAAAAATTAGATGGCATCATGGCAATGAAGGGGTTAATGCCAGCACGAGCATAGCAGCAACTCAGCAGACTCAAACCTGCAACATTCTATACAGTGGAGAAAACGTTATTCTTTCCCGTTTGAATGCAAACGAAACGCAAACCACTAAAAGGTAGAAAATAACAACTTTTTGTCAATTCTGACAATTTATATTAAGCTGAGTGGCAAACAGATTGGAGCCTGATCAGACGCCGGGTTACCCGGCATCTGATCTGGCTCTAAACTGTTTGTAATTGAATTAATAGTTTTAGAGTAAACGAGTTTATTGGGAAAGAATAACGTTTTCTCCACTGTACCAAAAGCTGACACTCTCACTGAGCTAACAGTGTCAGTTATTGTTCAAAGAGGGAAGTAAAAAAAGAGAGCAATATCATACATGTATTTAAAAATCTTTATTTTCCAGATAAAATTAATCTATCCCATATACACTATAACAGTATCTTAAACAGCTGTATAGTCAAACTTGTGATAAACTGCCATTTATGTAAGACAAACAGCATATTTAAAAACTGGAAAATTAACTTTCAAACTTCAAAATAGAAAATTCAGGTTTCCAATTCGAACTTCAAATGGTAAAAAATCAATTTTGTCTAGTTTGTTTTGGACTGTTTAGGGTTGTTTACTAGATAAATTGTGCTATGACAAACAATGCAGACCCTGATCAGAAGGTTTCTGTATGTTAACACAGGACAAGTGTACTATTCACAGGTACACTGTAAAGGGCATATATACACGAGGCTGCCATTTCTCCAGATTTTTCCTAAATCTTCGGATTTATATCCTAGCAGATGGTAGCTTAAAACAGGCTGAAAGTAAAGAAGAATGCGCCTTAAGGCGCATTCTGCTTTACTTTCACCTGTTTCAAGCAGTCGTGTGTCTTCAAAACAAGAAACAGACTATGGGTTTTTAGGGTTTTTATGATCAACTTATGGCAGTCTGTATACACATGTCTAGCCTTCAATTTGTAAAAACATTCAACCCTAGCAACAAGTATACTCATCACTAGCAAATACTGTACCTGTGTATAGTACACTTGTCCCATGGAAACAGTATATACCCTGATCAGAGGGCTCCTGCACTGTTTGTCATTTTACAAACATATTGTTAAAATCAACCCTTAATACGAGGGGTGTTCAAATAGTTTTGATACTGGATCAATAGCTTCAATATAATGAGTGCAAAATGCATGTGTGATATATCATTTTAAAGAGCAATTCTTCGCCTACACGATGGTATAACGCACGATAAGATCACATAACTCCATGAGTCACAACATGAACCTAATTGACCCCTACTCGAGGACACTGGAACATAGCACTTTTCAGACATTACTTTTTGACGTAATAATTTCTTAAAGAGTATAATCTCCCCCAGATTTTTTGGGGAAATATATCAGTTTATGTCTAAATTTTCATGTAAATAAAATTGTATTTCTATTGAAAGGGTTAACTGTCTAAAATCTCATTTTTTCAAAATCAACATTTCTTATTTTGCTAATGACAAAAGTGGACATGTTTTTTCGAACGCTATGAAAATGTTCTAGATCAGTTTATCTACATTTTGATTTTAAAACATGAAACCATTTTTCAATGGCTTCAATTATAGCCTTGTTTAATAATAAAAAAAAGAGTTTGTAGTTTCCCTAACTACTTTTATCACATAATTTGCGGTCTGGGAGTTGCATAAAGCGATTGTATAAATATCGTAATCCACTAGTGGAATATCGTTTTTTGGGCTCCGGCCTTATTTGTTCGTCCATAAGCGCTGTATGTAGCGGGGTGCCAAATGACGTCATTTACTATGACGTTAACGTAAACAACATAACGTTTGGCGGAAAATCTATATAGCGGAGGGTCTACAAACTACGGCTTCAAATCAATTTAATAGGTGCTTGAACGTGTAATGTGATAAATAGAATATCACATTCGTGTTCATTATTTATAATTTTTAATAAACTCGTTGACTAAAATGAATATGACGCTCGCCAAGGCTCGCGTCATATTATTTTAGTCAACTCGTTTATTAAAAATGATAAATAATGAACACTCATACAATATCCTCTATTTATACATAACAGGAGATCAATTTTTTATTATATTTTCAGCACGTGTTTAGAATTAGTTCTATTTTTAATATTTTATGTAATAATAACATTTAAAACTGTGTAGTGTTTACATAATTGTCTTATTGTATTTGACAGAAAATTTCATAAACTTATTTAAAATAATAAAGCCGTAATAATACTTATAGTATCAAATTGTGTTTAGAAAATTAACTCGAATATACACAAAAAAGGACCAGTGTGCTCGAGGAGGGGTCATTTAGGTTCATGTTGGGGCTGATCGAGTAATGCGATCTTATCGTGCATGATATCACTGTGTCGGCAAAGAATGGATCTTTAAAATGATATATCACACATGCATTTTTCACTTATAATAATGAAGTTATTGATCCAGTATCAGAACTTTTTGAACTACCCTCGTAGTCTAAAAAGACTAGACTTAATTGTAACTTGGAATTTGTTTATTAAAAGTTTCAGGGGTGGATGACTTAACCCTTTCAACCCTAAATATCTCTTGTGGGTATTTATAGTCCTTTTGGACTCTTATAGTACAAGTATTTTGAACCAGTCTACTGTTACTTTTTTGATATGACAATAAAAACAAATGAAACTATCAAACAGTGCAGACCCTGATCAGAGGGCTCCTATAGGAGCCCTCTGATCTGGGTCTACACTGTTTGCATGTGTAATCAGTAATCTCTACAGAGGGCTGTAGGGTTGAAAGGGTTAAGGACTGCAAATCTAGGGACAATGATTGAGTGGCAACTTCACACAAGTTTGACTATACTAGCAAATCTCATAACCAATGGTGGAGAAGAGTTATTCCATCCCAATACAAGTTATAACACTAAAATCCTTAACCCATTTCCCCATAAATACGCCTTTTTACGCCTGTAATTCAGTCCTCTACTTAAGAAAATAGTTCCCATTTATACTGATCAAACCCCAAACTGTTTGCAACTCCGATTGAATTAGAATTGTTACAGATTTTTAAAAAAATGTATTTTTTTTTTTTACTTTTTACTGAATTGCATTTTAACAGGAAAGAATAACATCTTCTCCACTGTGTAAGAAGTAAAGCAAATTATAATGATGATGATATGGCAATGGTGAACAAATATGTCATGGTGAACTAAATACAGTAAAACCCCTGTATTAACACCACTAAAGATCGTTAAATATTGGATGTTAAAGGCAGTTGACTGCTTAAAGCAAGGTGACAGTGAAACAGAAAGCTCCTTTAGGAGCTTTCTGTTTCACTGTCACTTTGATTTAAGCTGATACCTGTCTTTTATACAATCAATTAGCAATCGTTTAAGTGGTCATAATAGAGGGTTTTACTGTAATACCAGCTTAACCCTTTACCCTATAGAAGCACCTTTTAGCTCAGTTAATTTATTCATCCATCGATGAAAATATTTCCAATTTATACAGTCATAAATATGTACCAAAGGAAATGTCAATATCCTATCAGATGGTAGCTTAAAGCAGGCTGAAAGTAAAGCAAACTTTGCATTATAGAGCATTCTGCTTTACTTTTAACTGCTTTAAGTGCTCAGCTGTCTTTACACCTTTTTCACACCTCCACTGAAGAAAAAAGGTCCACCTTATTGCTAACCCATTACCCCATAAATACACCAGGGTAATGGGTTAATATCTCCAGTTATTGCACATACTTACCCATAATTTGAAAACAGTGAAGACAGAGATCAGACAGCTCCTGGAGGTATTAAATATGTGTTATTTTTTAAAACGATAAAAACTCGGCAAAGCCTAGTTTTTATCATTTTCTAAAAGACACGTATAATACTAGTAAACAAAATTAATTATGGACAAGAGTGAGTTCGGTTTTACAGCACTGTGGCACTGAATAGCGCCAGGGAATGATGAGATGATATGAAAATTTCCTGCCTTTCTTTTAGTTCTTGGCAGCAGGGATAATCTCTGTCAAATAAACAAAAAACATCCCTAGAATGTAATACCCTACATGTAATGTACAGATATCGAAACACATATAGTCAACATAAATTAATACCTGTTAACAAACATAAATTATAACAACTATGATATCTTACTAGCAGTACAAATGTACTTTTATAAGGAATTCATGAGAACATCACTTTTCTGGAGGGGTTAATACATGAACAAACATGATACAGTAGAGAATGTGTTATTCTTTCCCAATAAATGCGTTTACGCTAAAACTATTATTTGCAGTGCAAACAGTTTGGAGCCAGATCAGACGCCGGGTAACCCGGCGTCTGATCAGGCTCCAAACTGTTTGCCACCAAGATAAACATGAACTATCAGAATTGTCCAAAAGTTGTTCTTTTCTACGTTTTAGTGTTTTGCGTTTGCGTACGTTTGCGTTTAAACGGGAAAGAATAACAGATTCTCCACTGTAACATGTACATGTACAGTAAAACCTCTCTATTACAACCATTATATTGTGTTGATTATTATGCATCTAAGACAGGTGACTGTTAAAAGCAAGTTGACAGCAAAACAGAAAGCTAGGAGCTTTCTGTTTTTTTGTCACCTTGCTTTAAGCTGTCACCTGTTTTTTATACAATCAATTAGCCTTCATTTCAGCAGTCATAATAGAGAGGATTTACTGTATATCAACAGATGTGGATAATTGATAACACATACCTTTCTAGCACACAAATCAATCACCCCTAGCACTTGTAATGGAAAATTCCAATTTCCAATATTCGTAGTCTATCTCTATCCATTAAGGGTTGGTTTTAATAATATATGGCAGAATGACAAACAGTGCAGACCCTGATCAGAGGGCTCCTGCAGGAGTCCTCTGATCTGGGTCTACACTGTTTGCATAAGACAAGTGTACTTTTCACAGATACACTGTTTGTTAATAACTAGTATAATTGTCACTAGGGTTGAAATTGTAGCAAATAGATGTAATAACTGGACAAAGCAATGTATGTACAGCCGTGATTTCCCACCCTGAATTGGTTTAACAAGAGTTGTCAGAGAGACAACAAAGCTCGCCACCGGCACCTTTAGAAACTTAAAAGCACACTCAAGGTCACAGAGGTCAACCTTTTTGCCTGCATGGAAAGGTCTTGTCCATATACACTGGCAAATCAAATATGAAAATAACACCTCAAAGGACATAGGAATTATAAGCATTTTTGAAACCTAAACGCAGATTTCGAAACCTAAAACCTTTCGCGTCCTTAGTTCAAGGTCAAGGACACTGGGCTATTTTTTTTGCATGCATGGAAAGATCGTGTCCATATACACATGCATGCCAAATATGAAAGAAATATCTGAATGGATATATGAGTTAAAGAAATTTTGAGAAACCTAAACGCAGACTTTGAAACCTAAACGCGGGTCCTTAGTTCAAGGTCAAGGTCAGAGGGCTCAAACATTTTGCATGCAAGGAAAGATGTTGTCCATATACACATGCAAACTGAATATGAAAGGAATACTTCAATGGACAAAGGAGAAATAAATTTTTTGAAAAACCAAAACACAGATTTCGAAAACTAAACATTGGCCCTAAGTTCAAAGTCAAGGTCACAGGGGTCTAAATTTTGCAGTGCCTGGAAAGGTCTTGTCCATATACACACATAAACCAACTATGAAAGCAAGACCTCAAGGGACATAGAAGTAAAAGGCATTTTTCAAAACCTAAACACAGGCCCTAAGTTCAAGGTCACAAGGGTCCAAACTTATCTGTGCATGGAAAGGTCTTGTCCATATACACACACATACCAACTATGAAAGCAATACCTCAAAGGATATAGAAGTTAAATGGATTTTCGAAACTTAAACGCAGATTTCGAAACCTAAACGCAGGCTCTTAGTTCAAGGTCAAGGTCACAGGGGTCTAAATGTTTCTGTGCATCGAAAGGTCATGTCCATATACACATACATACCAACTATGAAAGCAATACCTCAAAGGACATAGAAGTTAAAGGCATTTTTCTAAACCTAAACACAGGCCCTAAGTTCAAGGTCAAGGTCACAGGGGTCTAAATTTTTCTGTGCATGTAAAGGTCTTGTCCATATACACATACATACCAACTATGAAAGCAATACCTCAAGGGACATAGAAGTTAAAGGCATTTTTCGAAACCTAAAAGCAGATTTCGAAACCTAAAAGCAGGCCCTAAGTTCAAGGTCAAGGGCACAGGAGTCTAAATTTTTCTGTGCATGGAAAGGTCTTGTCCATATACACACACATACCAACTATGGAAGCAATACCTCAAGGGACATAGAAGTTAAAAGCATTTTTCGAAACTTAAACGCAGATTTCGAAACCTAAACGCAGGCCCTAAGTTCAAGGTCAAGGTCACAGGGGTCTAAATTTTTCTGAGCATGGAAAGGTCTTGTCTACATACAAACACATAGAGACTATGGAAGCAATACCTTAAGGGATATAGAAGTTAAAGGCATTTTTCAAAACCTAAACGCAGATTTCGAAACCTAAACACAGGCCATAAGTTCAAGGTCAAGGGCACAGGGGTCAAAAAATTTCTGTGCATGGAAAGGTCTTGTCCATATACACACACATACCAACTATAAAAGTAATACCTCAAAGGACATAGAAGTTAAAGGCATTTTTCTAAACCTAAACACAGATTTCGAAACCTAAACACAGGCCCTAAGTTCAAGGTCACACGGGTCTAAATTTTTCTTTGCATGTAAAGGTCTTGCCCATATACACATACATACCAACTATGAAAGCAATACTTCAAGGGAAATAGAAGTTAAAGGCATTTTTCTAAACTTAAACACAGATTTCCAAACCTAAACGCAGGCCCTAAGTTCAAGGTCAAGGTCATAGGGGTAAAAAAATTTCTGTGCATGGAAAGGTCTTGTCCATATACACACACATACCAACTATTGAAGCAATACCTCAAGGGACATAGAAGTTAAAGGCATTTTTCTAAACTTAAACACAGATTTCGAAACCAAAACGCAGGCCCTAATAAATACGAAAGAAGATTCAAGCAGGAAACGCAACATAAACAATACACCCTTCTCTAAAGCAGAACACACACACAGCCATACCATAACAAACACACACACACACATACATAGACACACACACACACGCAATCCCACACACCAAACAGAAAACAATACGCAAGACAAACATAAAGCAAAGTGAACATAGGAGCCCGCCTTGGTACGGTCAGCAGCAATCAATAATTAATTATAAATTAACCATTAACAACCACTGGGGGGTTAAACCTGAGTTTAGGGGCGCCCAACTTCACACTTATCTCCTATATTCACCTATAAAGACGAACAGTGTACACAAAATATAAACCCTGTTCCACAACCTTACAATCAAAAAGACCGCCAGCACAGTAAGTAAATACATGTAAAACATCTAACAAAATTCTCTGACAGGATTATTAGTAACACGGGAAAGAATTAAACATTCAAGCCCGTGTTAAAAATAACCCACTATGGCAACGGTCAAATTGTACTCAAGCGAATAGTCTGTAGTCACGAGTAACTGTAAGACATGGGAGGGTTTAGGGTACGACAGAGAGGGAGAGAAAACCAAAGCACGAAAATCCGACATAACTCTCCCGGTTAAGGACGGCTTTAGAGATACATCATCATGTAGTGCTAAGCCCTGTCTGTCGTCGCACAACCAAAGAGGAAAGCATAGCTATCAATTGTAGATTGATCGATAACCAAACGTGAAGTGCGCAGCAATATAGTTGGATCATAATCTTTTTTGAGGAAAAATCTAATACGTTTCACAAATAGGTTTTGAAAATGCATATGTCCAAGAATCTTACCTAAGTTCAAGGTCAAGGTCACAGGGGTAAAAAAGTTTCTGTCCATGCAAAGGTCTTGTCCATATACACACACACACCAACTATTGAAGCAATACCTCAAGGGACATAGAAGTTAAAGGCATTTTTCGAAAACTAAACACAGATTTCGAAACCTAAACGCAGGCCCTAAGTTCAAGGTCAAGGTCACAGGGGTCTAATTTTTTCTGTGCATGGAAAGGTCATGTCTATATACACACACATACCGACAATGGAATCAATACCTTAATGGATATAGAAGTTAAAGGCATTTTTCAAAACCTAAACGCAGATTTCGAAACCTAAACGCAGGCCCTAAGTTCAAGGTCAAGGTCACAGGGGTCTAAATTTTTCTGTGCATGGAAAGGTCTTGTCCATATACACACACATACCAACTATGGAAGCAATACCTCAAGGGACATAGAAGTTTAAAGGCATTTTTCGAAACCTAAACGCAGATTTCGAAACCTAAACGCAGGCCCTAAGTTCAAGGTCAAGGTCACAGGGGTCTAAATTTTTCTGTGCATGGAAAGGTCTTGTCCATATACACACACATACCAACTATGGAAGCAATACCTCAAGGGACATAGAAGTTTAAAGGCATTTTTCGAAACCTAAACGCAGATTTCGAAACCTAAACGCAGGCCCTAAGTTCAAGGTCAAGGGGTCTAAATTTTTCTGTGCATGGAAAGGTCTTGTCCATATACACACACATACCAACTATGAAAGCAATACCTCAAGGGAAATAGAAGTTATAGACATTTTCTTAAAATTGTTTACGCCGTTCACGACGCCGCCGACGACAACGACGACGACTACACCGGGGGTATTGCAATAGCTCGTCATGTACTACGTACAGGCGAGCTAAAAACTTCACAAAAAACATACACCAAATGGGCCTGGACCCTGATCCAGATAATAAACATCAATAATTTGGCACCTGTGATATAATTTGAATCCAGATTGTAACTCCATGTTTTATAAGGATCTAAACTGATTATACCGCTAATGAAACTGAGATGTACATTATAACCCCTCTATTACGCCCACTAGAAAGAGCCCTAAGAGAACTAATTTGTAGTATGAAAGAGATGTGAAATTGGGATGAGTTGAGTTGAGTTGAGAGCTTAAATGTAAAGCAAAAATCTTATCTAGTGGTCGTATTAGAGAGGTTTCTGATTTATTATTTGTATGATAAACAGTTTAGATCCACACAAGAGCGCTGAGTAGCTCTGAATTCCCGTCTGGATCCAAACTGTTCGCACAATGAGATTGTAAATTTGCAAGTAGAGTTCTAAAGGGTTAAACCGTCTTCCTACCTAGAACTATACAGTCTACACTACTTCTTTAACCTATTATCCCATAAATATGCCTATTCCTCCACTGAAGAAAATAATTCCACTTTATATAATATACAGTCATGAATATGAACCATAAGAAATATTTTCTATATCCTAGCAGATAGAAGCGCCTTTTTATGCCTCTCATGTATTCCTCCACTGGTGGAAATAGTTCCTCTTTATACAGTAATGAATATGAACCATAAGAAATATTTTCTATATCCTAGTACATAGGAGCTTTAAGCAGGCTGAAAGTAAAACAGAATGTGCCTTAACTCTTTCCCTCATAGAAGTGACTTTTAGCACTTGCATTTTATTCTTTCGCTGAAGAAAATAGTTCCAATATTTATCGCAATGCATATGTGTCATATTTAATACTTTCCATATTCTAGCAGGCAATAGCTTAACCCTTTACCCAATAGAAGCGCCTTTTAGCGGATATGATTTATTCATCCTCTGAAGAAAATAGTTCCAATTTAATCAGTAATGAATATGTATTATAGGGAATATTTTCTATATTATAGCACATGATAGCTTAAAGCAGGCTGAAAGTAAAGCAGAATGCGCCCTAAGGCACATTCTGCTTTTCTTTCAACCTGCTTTAAGTGATCACCTATCTTCAATACTAGAAACAGGCTATCAGGTAAAGAGTTAAAGCAGGCTGAAAGTGAAGCAGAATGCGCCATTTGGCGCATTCTGCTTTACTTTCAACCTGCTTTTAGTAGTCACCTAATTTCAAAACTAGAAACAGGCTATGGGGTAAAGGGTTAAGGCACATTCTGCTTTACTTTCAACCTGCTTTAAGTGGTCGCCTTTCATCATCAGTAGAAACAATTTATGGCGTAATAGGTTCACTAACCCATTTATGCCTGGAGAGTGTATTGAACTCTCTCTGTAAACTTGCTGGAAAATTCCGTTGTAGTTATACAAAACTAATCCAAAGACATTACAGTGTATTTTCATACAGCAATATCTTTTACATGATATAGCAAACAGAGTAGACCCTGATGAAATGCTGGGCAATGCTGTGTCTCGTCAGAGTCTACACTGTTAGCCAATGTCCACTTTAGTAGACACTAGGCTGAACTGGGTTAACCTGTTACCCCATAGCCTGATATTGTTTTGAAAATGGGTGACCACTTAAAGCAGGTTGAAAGTAAAGCAGAATGCGCCTTAGGCACATTCTGCTTTACTTTCAGCCTGCTTTAAGTTACCATCTGCTAAAATATAGATAATATTTCGGATGATACATATATATGACAGTATAAATTGGACATATTTTCTTCAGTGCAGGAATAAATCAGAGGCATAAAAAGGCGTATTTATGGGGTAATGGGTTAATATTGAGCAAATACATGGGCAAACAAGCACCTAACATTAAACATGTAAACATCAGAATTTACAAACACCGAAAGCATTAGACTATTGCATAGTATTGTTAATAAATAGATGAATATACATCGTGGGATTCGGATAAACTATTGCAAAATTGATGAGCATATAAAGGAGAAAAAGTTATTTAATGACTAACATAAATATAAGCAGTGAGTTAGCATAAAGCTCCAGATTATCATATCCACAACAGGACACCTCGAACACATAATAATTATCAATAAATCCAAGTAAAAACATCAACGAAATCTTCGCTAGTCAAACTGCCGCCAAAACGCTTAGGCAACTGTCTGTACATGCGCGGGGCTACATATCAATTTTATCATTGACCAATAGCATTGTCAAAATAGATCTTAATCGTTTTTCTATAGCTGATTGTCACTATTTTAAACTTTCTTAACCCCTTCACTGCCATGAGGTCATCAATTTAAACATTTGTTGTCTGCTTTCATTTATCAAAATGAAATTTTAGGTATTTCGACTTAAGAAATATTGAAATGAATGTCCAACCATTTGAATCCTGATCAGACGCCACGTTACGCGGCATCTGATCAGGATCCAAACGGTTTGCAAATAACTATTGTACTCTGGGTAAGGCAGTGAAGGGGTTAAGCCGACATGTCCATTATTCACAACGTTGCTCCTTCTTTGCAGTGAGACAAAACAAACAGGACAATATAATCATAATAATAAACAAACAAAAAACCGAACAAAAAATGAAAAATTCAACAGAAAACACTAGCCCGTATTATTATACTGTACATTCCATAAACTTGATTCACATTTGAAAAAGATAAAAGTTACTTTAGTCCGTTACTCAAAACATTGCTCCTTCGTTACAGTAAAACAAAACAAACATGACATTATGATCATAATAATAAAATAAACAAAACAAACGAAAAAAATAAAACAAAAAGAACTAGACCGTATTAAATTATTAATTGACAGCACATTCCATAAATGTGATTCACATTTGAAAAAAGGATACTCATTACATTTGCAAACAGTGTAGACCCTGATCAGAGGGATTCTATAGGAGCCCTCTGATCAGAGTCTACGCTACATGTATTTGCTAATTTAGACCAGTATTTGTTAAACTACCAAGAACTCCAAGTAGACTGGTTCATGTTTTGGTAACTAAAATTAATCCACAAGCGAACCTAATAACCCACAAGAGTTTCTAAGTGTTGAAAGAGTTAACATGCCAATGTTTTTCTCCTCTGGTATGACAACATTGAAATATAAAATACTATGGTAAAAGAACACACAATGTTGACAATATACAGTATTACATAAATTTACATTGTGACAAGATGTAACATAGAGGAATTATATATTATTACAATTAAAAATCCCAAACATTTTGGTTTACCCGTTACCCCATAAATACGCCTTTTTACGACTATATTATTCCTCCACTGAAGAAAATAGCTCCAATTTATACAGTCATAATTATTCAGCACAAGAAATATTCTCTTATTCTAGCAGATGATAGCTTAAAGTAGGCTGAAAGTGAAGCCGAATGTTTAAGGCGCATTCTGCTTTACTTTCAACCTGCTTCAAGTGGTCACTTATATTCAATATTAGAAACAGGCTATGGGGTAATGGGTTAATATATTAGAGCTCCAGATAAGATGTGTATTCCAAATAACCCGGCGTCTGAACAGGCTCCATACTGTTTGGCACTCAGGTTAAAATGAAAAGTCAGATTTGTCAAACATTTGTTATTTTCAACATTTTAGTGCAATGGGTTTGCATTTTGTATCATTTGCATTTAAACGGGAAAGAATAACGTTTTCGTCACTGTAATGTTCAGTTTACCCACACTTACCTTGAGCCCTCAGGGCTTCAGATAAGAGGAGGTAAAATGAACAAATCCAACACTTTCTCCCTCATTTTATCACCAAATCCTATGGTGTTATTACTCATTAGAATCGTCTCAAAGAGACGATTCTAATGAGTAGTGACACCATAGGGTTTAATTGAGAAATAAAGATTTTAGTTTTTGAAATACCCCCCCTTATCTGGAGCCCTGGCCCTGTAAATGCGTCTGTGTATATGCAGTGAAAAAGACATTATTCTTTCCCAATATAAATGTTTAATGCACTTAAAGGATTATTTTCATACCCATATTGAATGGCTTATGAACTATTCAACCAACTTGTTTGAGCACCAAATCCGTGGTGTAACTACTAAGTAGAACTGTCTCAAAGAGACGATTCTAATGAGTAGTGACACCATAGGGATTAATGCAGAAAGAAAGATTATAGTTTTTGAAATACTCCCCTTATCTAGAGCCTATAACTAACCAGTTTAAATATCTATGAGGATGACAAACAGAGCAGACCCAGATCAGTGAATTACTTCAGGAGCCCTCTGATCTGAGTCTACACTGTTTGCACAGAATTAGGATATATTCTAACAAGTTCAGTATATAAAAGGGTGTGGATATGCATTGCTAGTAGATTAAACTATTAATAAATGAACAAATAGATAGCAGCGATCATCGCACATCCCCACTATGTCATGTAAGTAACAATACTTGTGGTTAACTTCTGTGTCATTCTAACATACATTCAAATATGGCACTTTGATAATAGCACCAAATCTAATTTTCATTCTACAAGCCAACAATTTATTTTTGTTTAACCAATAACACATCGCTTCTGAAATGACTGAAGCACTTCAGTATTTGTTACATATTTGTTGGAAAACAATATTTTTCATTCAGGCATCATCTTATACCATGCTCTGTGCAAAAATGTACAAGGGGAAAATCCCAATCTATGCAAGTGGCTTTTTTTAAGTATTGTATCATTTTCAGAACGAAATTCAATATACAGCACTCCCTCTCTACAACGACACCCAATGGGAGACTAACATAATGTGCGTTGTTTGGAGGGAGTCGTTATAGGGAGGGAAATTGACTTACATTTGCAAACAGCTTGAATCTAGATCAGACGCCGCGTAATGCAGCGTCTGATCTGGATTAAAGCAGTTTGTCACTCGTCATTAAAGTTTTTTCTGTCAAAATGTCCATCATGTAACTTTGAGAAAAACAGCAGACAACAATTGCAGCCGCGAATAGGTTGGACATAATTGTCTTGTATGGGGGAAGAGCGACAAGCGTCGTTGTAAGGAGGGAACTGTTGTTGGGAGGGTTGCTGCATTAGACAACCGGTTTTATTGCACATCTCTACTATCAAGTTCCATTTCCTTTCACTCCATTCTTTCCAAATAAATTCTTTCATTTTCTTAAAATACTTATATGGCTGGCTTTCAATATATAAGGCAGGAGGCTGCTAAACCCTTTCCCAAACATCTATTTTCAGACAGGTGGTTGCTTCAACTTTAAGTAACCCTTAGCCTGCCACTCACGACTATAGCTCCATATGCAAACAGCTTGGATCCGGATGAGACGCCGAGTAACTCGGCGTCTCATCCGGATCCAAGCTGTTTGACACTCAGACAACATTTTCAGCAATTTTGAGCAACTTTGAAGCACTTTGAAACTTGAAGCAGACGAGAAATATAGCAGACGACAATTTATTTGGCGGGCTAAGGGTTAAGCATCAACTTCTCAGGATACAGCACACATTTCCAATTGTTCTTCAACCCATTACCCCATAAATATACCTTTTTATGCCCTTCTAAAACTTGTTCCTCCACTGAAGACAGTAGTTCCACTTTAAACAGATATTATACAGTAACATAGGAAATACTTTCTTTATCCTAGTACATTATAGTTTTAAACAGGTTGAAAGTAAAGCAGAATGTGCCTTAAGGCACATTCTGCTTTACTTTCAAACTGTTTAAAGTGGTTCCTAACTTAAATACTAGAAACAGGCTATGGGGTATTGGGTTAACTGGATATGGTAAACTATATGAACAGTCAATTCCATAAGAAATAATCAAGCAAGTTAAAAGTGGGAAGGGTTAAAGCAGGATGAATGTGAGCCCTTTACCCTGGTAAAACACCATTCATTCATTCTACTTTATTTTCATCCTGCTTCGAGCTGTCACCTGCCTGTGATCACTTTATACATACTAGCTTGAGATGTCACAAAAGTGGAACTTGACTATACTTAAAACTCAGTCAAAACTACCCTGTGACATCATTCATCCATTGTAGATTGAATGATTTAAACTGAGTCAAAACTACCCAGTGACATCATCACATGTAGATGGAATGATTTATGTAGAAGCTTCAAGTGAAGATCCTATCACAGCGATCTCTGTAATAAACCTAGTTGTCTAACCACTGTGTCTAACATCAGTCCATTTCCATGGGCACCAGTTTGTAGTCATGGTTATCCTGCAGTTTATTTCTCTTAACACAACACAGAATACCTCCTATAAGCATAACAAGCAGCAACGCCCCCGTGAGGATAGCCACAGCAATAGTAGCTCCTGAAAACATAAGATAATCAAGAACACAGTAAAACCTCCATATTATGACCACTAAATTGTGTTAAGTATTCAGTATAAAAGCAGGTGGCTGCTTAAAGAGACTTGCAACCAGATTTAGCATTAAAAATAGTAATTTGTAAATATATGTCAAACGCTTATATAAACGGGTACGGGTATCACTTTTAGGATAAGAAATTCTGTTTAAAAATGTACTTCAATAAAAAATGTTTTTATTGAGCACTGCTGGGATTCGAACCCAGGATCCGGCATGTGGGGATAGAGTAGCAAAATAAGTCAACCACTTAGCCCATCAGGCTATTCATATCTTTGGTATCGCTTTAACGTACTTCAGTGTGTATCGATGGAGAGTATATAATTCTGCTTGGGTTAATGTCTGAGCCTGTTATGTCTGAGCCTGTTATCAATTTCTATAACGTCTTTCGATGCCCATGTATAAAACGATGGAAAATATCTAAAAAACTAAGATTTGAAGACTTTTTTAGAATGTGTTTTTAGACTGATCATATTTTTCTAATGCCAGATGCACTATAATGCTACACATTTGGTTTTATTTGAGTATTTTCTTTTTTTTTGCAAATACACCATCTGGTTGCGAGTCGCTTTAAAGGAAGGTGAAAGTGAAACAGAAAACTCCTTCAGGAGCTTTCTGTTTTACAAACTACCTTGCTTTAAGCTTCCACCTCACACAATCAATATTCCTTCTTTTAGTGGTTGTAATAGAGAGGAGTTACTTTACTTCAACCCCTTTAATGCCTTTAATACATCAAGGGCAGGGATATTTGACGATAGTTTGAACCTTGAAACGTTGCAGTTCAACCCTTCCAAATAAGATGATTTGAGGTTTGAAGGTGTAAAAAGGCATATGGAGTAATGGGTTTACTAACTCTTAACCCATTACCCCAGTTACTGTTTCTAGAACTGAAGATAGGTGACCACTTAAAGTAGGTTGAAAGTAAAGCAGAATGTGCCTTTAGGCACACTCTGCTTTGCTTTCAGCCTGCTTAAAGCTACACTCTGCTAGAATATAGAGAATATTTCTTTTAATACATATTCATTACTGTATAAATTGGAACTGTTTTCCTCAGTGGAGAAATAAATTATAGGCATAAAAAGCAATATTTATGGAGTAATGGGTTAACTAACTCCTAATGTCAAAATGTAGTTGTTACCTGACGGTGGTTTTGGGTAGACAGTATTATCTGGTGTTAAGCCACATGCCATCTCAATATCAACAGGCATGGACGACTGCATGATCTGAGCAAACTTCTCTAGGGGACAATCCCTCTCACAGTCTGCAACAAAATATACAATACAGTCTACCTCTTAACTCACTAGTGCCAATGATCCCATAGATATAAGGGACATAGGCAAACAGTATAGACTCTGATCAGATGCCCCTTTAAACAGTGTCTTATCTTGATCCAAACTGTTTGCACAGATAATCACAATTCCGCCGCTATGCAAAGAGTTAACCCTTTCCCCTTAAAACATTCTGCATTCTGCTTTACTTTCAACCTGCTTTAAAGGGTCATCTGTCTCCAAAACTAGAAACAGGTTATGGGGTCATGGGTTAACCAGTACTCTACTCTACCTGTATATCTTCATTCCTGTATGACATGCACACTGCCAAGAATAATCTCTTACACCAGGGGCCCGTTTTACTAAACAACTTACACAAAATGTTTGCGTAAGTCAAAATCGTTTAACTCTTATTTTTCCATCATAAACGTTTGCAGACAGCAAAAAGCAAGATCAGAGGATGCGCTAAAAGCGCATCCTCTGATCTGGCTATTTGCTGTTTGTAGCAAGTGATAAATAAAAATGTAAATTAAAATTTAAAATTTTGACATACACAAATCATTTGCGTAAGTTATTTAGTAAAACTGGCCACCGGACCCAGATAAGAGGGAGTAAACGAAATAAATCCAATATTTTCTCAGTCCTTTTACCACCAAATCCTATGGTGATACCACTCATTAGAATCTTCTAATCACAGCGTTTAATGCAGAAATAAAGATTTTAGTTTTTGAAATACTCCCCTTATCTGGAGCTCTGTTACACTTTGCAATTATGGTAGAAGCTGACTATAAGAGATAAATCACTTACTCTTTAGTTGTAGTGGATAAGGTTCCGCATCGGACTCATTTCTATATGAAATGCTGACTGTAAATGTTCCCGATGCCTGTTCAAAGAGCTCTACTATAACACAGCCTGTATATGGTGGATGGCGATTGTTAAAGACTCCAAGGGTTCGTAAAAAGAATATAATTGTGTTATCATGCTGAAAATACAAACATACAATTTAGTAAGACTGTCATGTTTACATATATAAACGGTTACGAACAGCAGGGCTGCCATTTCTCCAACTTTCTTTGGAGTTTTAACATAGCAGATGATAGCTTAAAGCAGGGTAAAAGTAAAAGGTGCATTCTGCTTTACTTTCAACCTGCTTTAAGTAATCATACTTGAAAAATAGAAAATTTGGAAATCTTAGGATTTTTCATGATCAACTTATGGCAGTCCTGGAACAGTAAATGTTTACAAACTCTTATCACTGTGCATATGTTCTCTAAAATGACTTGTCAAATCTTTCAACAGTTGAAAAAGTTAACCCATTATCACTGGGGGCCAACTAGGTATTACGATGAAATGTTACTCTACAACAACCTATATGGGTATTATAACAAATTTGTATTGCTACGAAGGCAACTTTGTTTTCATAGACAAACATTTCTCACTATATACACTGACTTCGTAGCAATACAAATCTGATATAATACCTATATAGGTTGTCGTAGCTATACAGTTTGATGATAATACGTAGTTAGCCCCCCATGATTATCCCATAAATATACCTTTTTATGCTTTTAATTTACATCTCCACTGTAGGAAATAGCTCCATTTAATATAGTTATGAACATGCACCATAAAAAATATATTCAATATCCTAACTAATTATAGCTTAAAGCAGGCTGAAAGTACAGCAGAGTGCGCCTTAAGGCACATTCTGCTTTACTTTCAACCTACTTTGAGTGGTCACGTCTTCAAAACTAGAAACAGGTTATAATATGGGGTAATGGTTTAAATGAAATTAATAAATATCGACCAATACTTCCCTTGAGCAGGTTACTTTAAAATCTGTATCAAATAAATTCTGTGACCAAGCTGTAAAATATATTCATAAAAGGAAAGTAGATCTACTTGTGGGTGCATTTATCAGTGTGGAGTCTAAGTTAGTTCTGAAAGTTTATTTGAACTCATGCTTGGCACTTGAAATAAAGTTCCCTTACTGTACACATTTTCTCGAAATATATTGGAGGGATTAAATGCCAAATATGGCGCCCTTATTGTTTTATTTGCTTAATTAAGTAAAGTCGGGACTGGATACTTCGAAGTACTTTTAAGTCAAACTTACCGGTATTCCATAGGTTGAATTTTGACTACTAGATCTCGCTTAAGTCGAACATACCTGTATTTCAAAGTTAAAAAATGGCTAAGCCACGTTTTAACGTTGAAATATGGGTATGTTCCATCTAACACGAGTTCAAATTATTGAGTTTTGACTGTATTTGTTTAACTTGTGTACAAAACGTTAACTTCTTTGCAAAAGGCACAGGCCAACCATGACTGCCATATGCCCAGAAGTGTAAAGACAAGGTAACGATTTTGTGACACAGACAAACAAACAGACATGGGTAAAAAGATGTATTAACCCATCACCCCATAAATACGCTTTTTGACGCCTTTAATTTATTACTCTTCTGAAGCAAATAGTTCCAATTTATACTTTTACAAATAAGAATCATAAGAAGTATTTTCTATATTCTAGCAGATAATAGCTTAAAGCAGGCTGGAGTAAAGCAGAATGTGCCTTAAGGCGCATTCTGCTTTACTTTCAACCTGCTTTCAGTGGTCACCCATTTTTAAAACTAGAGACAGGCTATGGGGTAATAGGTTAAAGTCGTTATTTCATGGTATTGTATGTGGCCACTAAACCTATGTTAAACTGTCACATCTTTGTGTCACTACCTACTGCAGAGTAAAAGAACATCTTCTGTGTGATAGTCTCTATGTTAGACTGTCACATCTTCGTGTCACTACTTACTGCAGAGTAAAAGAACATCTTCTGTGTGATAGTCTCTATGTTAGACTGTCACATCTTTGTGTCACTACTTACTGCAGAGTAAAAGAACATCTTCTGTGTGATAGTCTCTATGTTAGACTGTCACATCTTTGTGTCACTACTTACTGCAGAGTAAAAGAACATCTTCTGTGTGATAGTCTCTATGTTAGACTGTCACATCTTCGTGTCACTACTTACTGCAGAGTAAAAGAACATCTTCTGTGTGATAGTCTCTATGTTAGACTGTCACATCTTTGTGTCACTACTTACTGCAGAGTAAAAGAACATCTTCTGTGTGATAGTCTCTATGTTAGACTGTCACATCTTTGTGTCACTACTTACTGCAGAGTAAAAGAACATCTTCTGTGTGATAGTCTCTATGTTAGACTGTCACATCTTTGTGTCACTACCTACTGCAGAGTAAAAGAACATCTTCTGTGTGATAGTCTCTATGTTAGACTGTCACATCTTTGTGTCACTACCTACTGCAGAGTAAAAGAACATCTTCTGTGTGATAGTCTCTATGTTAGACTGTCACATCTTCGTGTCACTACTTACTGCAGAGTAAAAGAACATCTTCTGTGTGATAGTCTCTATGTTAGACTGTCACATCTTCGTGTCACTACTTACTGCAGAGTAAAAGAACATCTTCTGTGTGATAGTCTCTATGTTAGACTGTCACATCTTTGTGTCACTACTTACTGCAGAGTTAAAGAACATCTTCTGTGTGATAGTCTCTATGTTAGACTGTCACATCTTTGTGTCACTACTTACTGCAGAGTAAAAGAACATCTTCTGTGTGATAGTCTCTATGTTAGACTGTCACATCTTTGTGTCACTACTTACTGCAGAGTAAAAGAACATCTTCTGTGTGATAGTCTCTATGTTAAACTGTCACATCTTCGTGTCACTACTTACTGCAGAGTAAAAGAACATCTTCTGTGTGATAGTCTCTCCTTCACTACTGACATTCTGCATATGGTCAAACATTTCCCTCAACAACATACCTGAAAATACAATCATTTTAACCCATTACACCATAGAAAGGCTGTTTACAGCATTAACTCATTATCCCCTGAAACTTGCAATGGAACATTCCAATTTACAATAAAGGTCCATTTAAGACTATTTAGTGTTGTTTTTTTTTATTTATATTGCAATATGACAAACAGTTAAGTCCCTGATTAGATGGCTCCTGCAGGAGCCCTCTAATCAGGGACTTCACTGTTTGCATAAGACCAGTGTATTCTTAACAGGTGCACTTTTGACAAAGGACATGCGTCACTAGGGCTCAAAGAGTTAACTCTATCAACACCATGGACCCATTAAACTCATTACATTTGTTACTCATACTGTTTTATACTGTTACTCATAAATAATACTGTAGACTGGTTTTCATATTGTGGTAATTAAAAGAATCCACAAGGATGCTGATAACCCAATAGGGCACATAGTGTTGAAAGAGTGAAATTACTTTTAATAGAGATTACTTTATCATGTTCTATAAAAGGAACAAAGAAAAAAGCTTCTGAGTTCAGACAGTTGGGTGTAAAGCAGGCTGAAAGTAAAGCAGAACGCTCCTAAAAGAGCCTTCTGCTTTATTTTCAATCTGCTTAAATGGTCACCTGTCTTTACAACTAGAAACAGGTTATGAAGTAATAGGTAAAACATGTCGATCTGTTCAGCAAAAATAATCATCAAGAAGAGAAACTCAACAAGATTACCTTCTCCACAGTAGCCACAAAGTACAAGTTTAACCCCTTACCCCATAGCCTGTGTCTAGTTTTGAAGACAGGTGACCACTTAAAGCAGGTTGAAAGTAAAGCAGAATGCACCTTAAGGCGCATTCTGCTTTACTTTCAGCCTGCTTTAAGCTATTATCTGCTAGAATATAGAAACCATTTTTTATGATTCTTATTTGTAGCAGTATAAATTGGAACTATTTTCTTAAGTAGAGGAATAAATTAAAGGCGTAAATAGGGGTATTTATGGGGTAATGAGTTAAGCCTACGAAAGGATGACAGAGAAGAGATTAAAATTGATTAATCCTTTCACTCTCAATGACATCATAAAGCGCAATTGCAAACAGTTTTGATCCTGATCAGACACCAAATAACTATGTTTATGTGCGTGCTACTATTATACATTTGCAAATATACGCAATACATTTGCATGACTGTATAAAGTGTGTAATAATAAGTGGAGTAATAAATCAAAGGCATACAGATGGGTTAAAACTTTCAACACCATGGACCTGTTTAAAATATACTCATTATATTTGCAAATAGTGTAGACCCGGATCAGAGGGCTCCTATTGGAGCCCTCTAATCAGGGTCTGCACTGGTTGCAAATTTAGACCAGTATTTATTAACCCATTACACCATAAATACGCCTTTTTACGACTTCAATTTATTCTTCTACTGAAGAAATTAATTCCAATTTATAGTCATGAATATATTCTATAAGAAATATTTTCTTTTTTCTAGCCGATGATAGCTTAAAGCAGGCTGAAAGTAAAACAGAATGCGCCTTAAAGCGCATTCTGCTTTACTTTCAACCTGCTTTAAGTGGTTGCCTATTGTCAATAATAGAAACAGGCTATGCGGTAATGGGTTAAACTACCAATAATACCAAGTAGACTGGTTCATCATTTGGTACATGCAATTAAAAAGACCCAAATAGGAACACAATAACCCTAAAAGAAATACTGAAGGAATATATTGAATATTATTTGTTTTCATGGAGGTATGGGAAACAAATCTGGTAATACTGGTATGAAACCACTTCATACTAAAAGATCGACTGACCAGCAGTGTTCTGCCGAGGCCGCGTATCTGCGACATTGTTTCTAAAAAATTACGATTGTCGCTTTTATTTTCGTCCCGGGGCGACAATTGTCGCGGTCGAAATGTTTGGGGCCGAATATTGACTGGGCGTGAAATTCTCACGAGTTAGCGATTTTCACGGTGCCTGCATCAAAATTTACTCGACTGGTTCTATAATTATTACTGAAATAAATAGTACGCGACACGGCAATGGATAAACCAGTCATATTATTAAGCGTGTCTGTCGTCAAGCGCAGGAAATTTAAAAATGGCGTCTCCCGTGAAGAAAAAGCCGAAAACAATTTTAAGTTTCTTCAAACGGACAGTCAGATAATGCCGATTTATCGTCCGGAACAACTTTTGAGCCCTCACCCACTACTTCCGAATCCCCATCTTCGCTTTTTAAGCATGCAGAACCGCAATAATCGAGGGGAAAATGGTAACCTGATTCCTTTAAAAAGGCTCATCGTCAGTTTCAAGATAAGGGGTTACGCGATTATTCAGTGAAGATAGTGGGATGGGAGATTGGAAACTTTGATTTAAACAGGGCTCTGAAACATTGAAATCATCCAAAGCAAGAAAGCTCTTTCAATGACAGGTTATACCATGCATTAAAGCACTTAACTTTGAATGTTTGTCCTTTGTCCCCCTTTTTTTGAAAATGTCGCCAACTTTTCATGCCCACCGAGACATGTGTCCCCAACTTTTGGATGTCTTGGCAGAACACTGGACCAGGTTTCTTTTTTCATAACTCAATAAAAACAAAAATATTCAATATATTCCTTATAATTTAACCCTTTACCCCATAGCCTGTTTCTAGTTTTGAAAATTGGTGACTACTTAAAGCAGGTTGAAAGTAAATCAGAATGTGCCTTAAGGCACATTCTGCTTTCCTACAGCCTGCTTTATGCTATTATCTGCTAGAATATAGAAACAAATTCTTATGATTCTTATTTGTAACACTATAAATTGGATTTATTTTCTTCAGACGAGGAGTAAAATAGAGGGGTAAAAATTTGATATCACTACTGAATGTAAGAAAGAAATTAAATAGCGAATCTGACATCATGAGTGCTCAATATTTAACACTTTGAAGCCGCAGGTTGTAGTCCCTCTGCAATATATATTTGCAGCCAAAACGTGACATTGTTATGTAGTAACGTCATCACCAATGACATCATTTGGCATCCTGCTTCATGCAGCACTTGTGGAGAACAGAAAACAGTTGGACTAATAGAAAGTAGTCTTAAAAAGGTATGGCCTAATTATTATTTTCATTGGGTTACAAAAGAAATGAAAACAAACAATATCAAATTATTCAGTGGTGAAAGAATTAATCAGATCATAAAACTGCCAGTTCTTTACCTCCTTTCAAGTATGCAAAGTTAGGTGGTATATTCATTCCAGCATATACATCTCTCAGCTCGATTATCTTGTCTAGAATATCATCACTGACCCAGTCAGGTAGGGTGAGGTTATCCATATACTACAAACACGAGAATACAAAAATATCATCAGTGACCCAGTCAGGTAGGGTGAGATTATCCATATACTACAAACACGAGAATACAAAAATATCATCACTGACCCAGTCAGGTAGGGTGAGGTTATCCATATACTACAAACATGAGAATACAAAAATATCATCAGTGACCCAGTCAGGTAGGGTGAGATTATCCATATACTACAAACTAGAGAATACAAAAATATCATCAGTGACCCAGTCAGGTAGGGTGAGATTATCCATATACATGTACTACAAACACGAGAATACAAAAATATCATCACTGACCCAGTCAGGTAGGGTGAGATTATCCATATACTACAAACACGAGAATACAAAAATATCATCACTGACCCAGTCAGGTAGGGTGAGATTATCCATATACTACAAACACGAGAATACAAAAATATCATCAGAGACCAAGTCAGGTAGGGTGAGATTATCCATATACTACAAACACGAGAATACAAAAATATCATCAGTGACCCAGTCAGGTAGGGTGAGATTATCCATATACTACAAACACGAGAATACAAAAATATCATCAGAGACCAAGTCAGGTAGGGTGAGATTATCCATATACTACAAACTAGAGAATACAAAAATATCATCAGTGACCCAGTCAGGTAGGGTGAGGTTATCCATATACTACAAACATGAGAATACAAAAATATCATCAGTGACCCAGTCAGGTAGGGTGAGATTATCCATATACTACAAACACGAGAATACAAAAATATCATCAGTGACCCAGTCAGGTAGGGTGAGGTTATCCATATACTACAAACATGAGAGTAAAAATACCTTGCAGTCTTCAAAAGTTTCTTTAACCCATTACTACATTTATGCCGATTTTTATGCCTTTGTTTTATTCCCCCCACTGAAGAAAAATATTTTCAATTTATACATTCATGAATATGCATCATAAGAAATATTTTCTGTATCCTAACAGGTTACAGCTTAAAGCAGGCTGAAAGTAGAGCAGAATGTGTCGTCAGGCACATTCTGTTTTACCTTCAACCTGCTTTAAGTAGTCACTTTTCTTTAAAACTAGAAACAGGCTATGTAGTATAGGGTACAGTTGGCTATACATTATATATATAATGTTGTACTGACTTTGTGTTTCTAACCTTTTTTTGCCTGTTTTAATAAGTTGAAGTCTGATTTTCTAAATACATGTACCACCATCTCTATCACAAAAGAAACAGATTATAAGAGGTATTCTCGAAATGTTGTACAGTTGTTTATGACCTTTTTCAAGTTAAAATCGATTACTGATGCAGGATCTGATTATTTAACCCATTACCCAATAGAAGCACCTTTTAGTGCATTTAGTTTATTCATCCACTGAAGAAAAATAGTTCTACTTATGTAGGATAGACTGCGTTATGACAAGTCTTTGTAAGCGTTAGCGAAGCCCCCCTATTTCACTAAGACTTGTCATAACGCAGTGTGACCATTTTAATAGAGAGGTTTTACTTGATCATTCCTACTGGTCAGAGCCTGATTTATGCAGTCACTTTTCAGGGAGCAGGAAAAGGTTCAACAGAAACTCTGACACACCAGGGCTGCCATAAGTCGATAATAAAAATCCTATTTTCAATTTTTCAGATGAAATTTTACTAACAGCACCATTACCCCATAGTCTTTTTCGTGTTTTGAAGACACATGACTGCTTAAAACAGGTTGCAAGTAAAGCAGAATGCGCCTTAAGGCGCATTCTGCTTTACTTTCAGCCTCTTTTTTAAGCTACGATCTGCTAGGATAAAAATCAGAATACTTAGGAAAAATCCGGAGAAATGGCAGCCCTGACACACAAACTATAAATCAAATGGTTAATATCAATGTCTACTGATATTTGTACGTGTGTACTAAACATGGTACCTGGTTTAAATATATCTATTTGCATACATTATATACAATAGGATTGGGCTACAAGTAATTACAACCTTAAATAATGCCCTCTACACTCATAGTTACATACATAAAGGGTCAAGGCAAATATAGTATGGTACCTACTTGACAGAAGATGGGATCCAGCACAGCCCATATACCTTCCCAAGTGGCTGGTTCCCCAGTCTTACTAGCGATATAGTCATACACATCCTGCAATAAATAGTATTAATTTTAACTCATTACCCCATAGCCTGTTTCTAGTTTTAAAGAATGAAGATCACTTAAATCAGGTTGAAAGTAAAGCAGAATGCGCCTTAAGGCGCATTCTGCTTTTCTTTCAGCCTGCTTTAAGCTACATGTATTATCTGTGAGAATTTAGTATGCATGAGTTTATAAAAGGGAAATATTTTCTTCGGTGGAGGAATTAATTACAGGTGTAAAAAGGCGTATTTATGGGGGAATGGGTTAAGATAAGATTGTGGAACACAAATTCTTACGCTCTGTACAAGTCAACTAAGTCAAACCTGTGTTAAGCAACCAGTAAATGAATAATCATAGTAGACTGGAATTCTTTGCCACCTGATATCTTGTCAATCTAATCAACAGCTGATTTTAAATCATCAATCAGTTTATTAAACTAACAGCATTGTCACCCGTTTTGCGTAATTGCAAACAACTCTGACATAATCTTCAACTTGAGAGGGTGGTCAGTAATGTTTAGATGTAGATGTAGACAGATTGATCATTTTAGACAGGTGACCACTCAATGCAGAGCAAAAGTAATGCAGAAGGTTTCTATAGGAGCATTCTGCAATACCTATCTCCTGCATTAACCCATTACCCCATATATACACCTTTTTACGCCTTTAATTTATTACTCCACTGAAGAAAATAGTTCAATTTTTTACAGTCATCAATTTTTATCATAAGAAATAGTTTTTATATTCTAGCAGATGGTAGCTTAAAGCAGGCTGAAAGTAAAGCCTTTAATTTATTCCTCCACTGAAGAAAATGGTTCCACTTTATACAGTAATGAATATGTACCCCTGGAAATATTTTCTATATCCTAGAAGATGGTAGCTTAAAGCAAGCTGAAAGTAAGGCGCATTCTGTTTACTTTCAATCTGCTTTAAGTGATCACTCATCTGCAATACTAGCAATAGGCTATGGGATAATGGGTTAATACAGGTTTGATTGTATCTTAACTAACTGACAGTAGCCTAAAGACTCTCTGCTTCCTTAGTTTGGCATGTCCCACAGGACTCCATATAAGGGGAGTATTTCAAAAACTAAAATCTTTATTTCTGCTTTAAACCCTATGGTATCACTACTTATTAGAATTGTCTCTTTGAGACAATTCTAATGAGTAGTAACACCAAAGGTTTTGGTGCTGTATGAGTGAGAAAATGATGGATTTGTTCAGATTACTCCACCTTATCTGGAGCTCTCCCCATCACAGACTGGAACCATGTTTGTAAAACAAAGACGTCCCATGGCATGCTTGCCAATAAATGCAAACACTTTTTATTTCATAACACACTCAAACACAAAAGCTTAACCACGGTCCCAAAGGTCAAGGTCAAAGTCACAAACTGCCATACACAATCATGCACGTCTGATCTGGATTCAAGCTGTTTGTCACTTGTCATTATAGTTCTTCTGTCCAAAATAAATGGGTTCCTCAAAACATGTGTGTCACCTGCCAGCAAGCATCAGTAAACATTCTCTTTCCATAAAAGAAATTTCATTTCAAAATCTTCAGTAAAACAGAGGAAATCTGCATGAAAAGAAAATAATTCTCACAATATTGATACAAGAGTTATGACCCTTATGCAATACACTTCCACTTGTCAAGCTCTTTCCTTAATAAATGAAGTTTCATCTTAAAAGCTTCAGTAGAACAGGAATTATGAGGCATGACACAAAAAGCATGACAGACAGACGGACGGACGGGTGGACGGACGGACACCGGAAAAGTGATCTTCCTACAGCAGGTGACACAAAAATCCACTAAAGCAGACATTATTGCAGCAGTGAAAGGGTAAGAAATATTTGTCTTGTTTGGGGAACAGTGGCAAGCGTTGCTGTAAGGAGGGAATCATTGTTGGGAGGGTCGTTGTAGGGAGGGACCACTGTATACTCTTACCTGATATTTTTTAACAGTTTCTGTGAATATTGGAGAAGTTTTCCTAAAAGAATCTGCTGATTTGTCATACGCTGGGCAAGCAGCATCTAAAACCAACATCTGAAAAAGACAAAATGACATCAAATGTTATTAATAACTTAGATAGGTGGCTGTGTCAGAAAGACACATTTTATGCCACCTAGTTCATGTAGTATTAGTGCATCACAAAATTTACCCCAAAACTTAAATCAAAGTCAATGTTGATACCTACACCCTGAATGCAGGGCTGATTATACAAGCTTCTCTATTCTTCAAATAGCGAGTTAAATTAAAAGAAATTAATGCTTTGGTATATCCATGTGTTGTACAGTGTCTTGATTGATTAATGCCTTTAAGTCTTTGGCTGCCAAATTAATCATGCTATTTTTACCCCTTTACCATTTCATTGCTGTCCACTTTAATGTTGTTGTCTGCAAGGTCGTTTCAAAGTAAGATTCAATGTAGTATGACTTAAAACCCATTGGTACAAGTGTCAAACAGTTTGGATCCTGATCAGACGCTGCATTATGCAGCGTCTGATCAGGATCCAAACTGTTTTCAAATGCGCTTTATGACATCATTTAGAGTGAAAGGGTTAAAGAACTGAGACACCAAGCCTTTACAGAATTTATAATCTGAATCACTGGTGAAGGGTTAAAACATTACCCTGTCTTCTATCTTTGGTTTTGTGTGAACTGGTATAGGTTGCCATGGTAACTCCTTGTTCCACAATTGGTCCCCAGTGGGTGGGAACAGTCCTGCTAACATGCTGTATGCTGTCATTAACGTCCTGTCAAATGTTGTGCTTCTAACATGTACCTGTTCAAAAAACAAAGATTGGATTAACCCATTTGTGCCCAGTGGATTCTTCCATGTTTTATATTGGATTAGTCCATTTTTTATCAAAGGGATGCTTGGTTTATATAATTATATAGTTCCCACATTATACAGTCATGAATATTGACCATAAGAAATATTTCCTAGGTATTCTAGCAGATGTAGCTTAACCCTTTCCCCCATAGAAGTGCCTTTTAGCGCATATGATTCATTCCTCAGCTGAAGAAAATAGTTCCTATTTAATCAGTCATGAATATATATTATAGGGAATATTTTCTATATTCTAGCACAGGATAGCTTAAAGCAGGCTGAAAGTAAAGCAGAATGCGCCTTAAGGCGCATTCTGCTTTACTTTCAACCTGCTTTAAGTAGTCACCTATTTTCAATACTAGAAATAGGCTATCAGGTAAAGGGTTAACCCTTTCATGATCAAATTATTCGGGAGAATTTTACCCCTTCAACACTTTATCGTCGTCTGCTTCAGTATTGTTGTTTGCTAGATACGTTTCAAAGTTAGATTTAAGGTTGAATGACTTAATAAATATTGATAAGAGATTCAACCAGTTTGGGTCCTGATCAGACGCCACGATCCTATAAACAAGAGGCCCAGAGGGCCACATTTCGCTCACCTGAGGACATTGTACCATTGAAGCTGACTGGGCAAGACAATATTTTGATATAGCTATGAGCCATGTATCAAAATTTGATCTCGGTAGAGGACTACAATGCGAAGCTACATGTCAGATATTAATGATCTGGGCCTTACAGTTTAAGAGAAGAAGAATTTTAAAGGTTTTCCTATATAAGTCTATGTAAAACTGATAAGCCCCGGAGAGTGCCAAATTTGATCTAGGGGTCATAATTTGAACAATCTTGCTAGAGGACCATAAGGCAAAGCTACATGTCAAATATAAATGATCTGGGCCTTACAGATTCAGAAGAAGATTTTTAAAGGTTTTCCTATGAAAAACTAATAAGCCCGAGGGCGGGGCCATTTTTGGCCCCCGGGTCATTTTTTTAACAATCTTGGTAGAGGACCACAAGGCAAAGCTATGTGTCAAATATTAAAGATCTGGGCCTTACAGTTTCAGAGAAGAAGATTTTTAAAGGTTTTCCTATACAAGTCTATGTAAAATTGACAAGCCCCGGGGCGGGGCCAATTTTGACCCGTGGGTCATAATTTGAACAATCTTGGTAAAGACTGTATGGCAAAGCTACATGTCAAATATAAATGATCTGGGCCTTACAGTTTCAGAGAAGAAGATTTTTTAAGGTTTTCCTAGGAACAAGAGGGCCAGAATGGCCCTTGATCCCTCACCTGTCCACGGTGACACTAGGATGGGTCACTTGATTTCAGAAAAGAAGATTTGTAAAAGGTGACCCCAAGGGCGGGGCAAAATTTTAACAACTTTGATAGAGGACCTGTAGATGATGTTATGTGCAAAATATCTAAACTCAGTGTACTATGGTTTCAGACAAGAAGATTTTTGAAGTTTTCATTGAAAAAATCTATTTTTAGCTCCGGTGACCCAGATATGCAACAGACCAGAACCAATTCATCAATATATGTGAAGGACCTCTAGTAGTTACACCATGCCATAAAAAAAAATATTTTTTGATAGCGAAATATGGACCCCCCCTGTAAATTTTGGACCCCCCCCCAAAAAACTTTAATTCTTTTCCATTACTTGTTAAGTTTAAGTGATGTTTTTCTCTTAATTTGAGGTTACTATGCCCTGCAAATTATTTCAATTGAAAATTGATGTGTAAATCAAATGACTTATGGTTGGGTGTTGAAAAGGGAGGGGGGTCCAATTTTTACGCCATCAAATTTGGACCCCCCTCTCCAATTGAAATAATTTGCAGCGCATAGTAACTTCAGGAAAGGAGTAAAACATTACTTAAACAAAACAAATAATGGAAAAGAATTAAAATTGATGTGTAAATCAAATGACTTATGGTTGGGTGTTGAAAAGGGGGGGGGGGGTCCATTTTTTACGCCATCAAATTTGGACCCCCCCTTCTCCAACCAAAATAATTTGCAGGTCATAGTAACTTCAGGAAAGGAGTAAAACATTCCTTAAACAAAACAACTAATGGAAAAGAATTAAAATTGATGTGTAAATCAAATGACTTGTTATGGTTGGGTGTTGAAAAGGGAGGGGGGTCCATTTTTTACGCCATCAAATTTGGACCCCCCCCCCCCCCCCCGCCCCCCTTCTCCAACCAAAATAATTTGCAGGGCATAGTAACTTCAGGAAAGGAGTAAAACATTACTTAAACAAAACAAATAATGGAAAAGAATTAAAATTGATGTGTAAATCAAATGACTTATGGTTGGGTGTTGCCAAGGGAGGGGGGGGGGTCCAATTAAATTAAGGGCGTAAAAAGGCATATTTATTGGATACTGGGTTAAGCTACCATCTTCTAGGATACATAAAATATTTCTTATACAGTAAATGTTTGTGACTGTATAAAATGGAATTATTTTCTTCAATGTAAGAATACATTGTACAAAATGGAACTACTTTCTTCAGTGGAAGAATAAATTAAGGGCATAAAAAGGCATATTTAATGGGTAATTGGTTAAGCTACCATCTTCTAGGATACATAAAATATTTCCTATATAGTAAATGTTTGTGACTGTATAAAATGGAATTATTTTCTTCAATGTAAGAATACATTGTACAAAATGGAACTACTTTCTTCAGTGGAAGAATAATTTAAGGGCTTAAATAGGCATTTTTATTGGGTAATGGGTTAAGCTACCATCTTCTAGGATACATAAAATATTTCCTATACAGTAAATGTTTGTGACTGTATAAAATGGAAATATTTTCTTCAATGTAGGAATACATGGTACAAAAAGGAACTACTTTCTTCAGTGGAAGAATAAATTAAGGGCGTAAAAAGGTATATTTATTGGGTAATTGGTAAAGCTACCATCTTCTAGGATACATGAAATATTTCCTATACGGTAAATGTTTGTGACTGAATAAATTGGGATTATTTTCTTCAGTGGAAGAATAAATTAAGGGCGTAAAAAGGCATATTTATTGAGTAATGGGTTAAAATATTCATTGGTTTCTTGTTTCTTAACTTTTTATTATGTTTTTTTATCATTCTAAATTTTTGCAATGGGGGTCCATTTTTTACAGGGGGGGTCCAAATTTGATAGCGAAATATGGACCCGCGGGTCCATATTTCGCTATCAAATTTGGACCCGGGTCCACTTTTTATGGGGGTCCAATTTTGATATGACACCGGAACCAAATCAACAATATATGTCAAATACCTCTAGAAGTTATACCATGCCAAATATCAAAGCTCTGGTCATATTGGTTTCAGAGAAAAAGATGTTTGAACTTTTCACTATATAACTCATCAATTATATCAATGCTGAAAGATCTGGGCCTTAAAATTTCAGAGAAGAAGATTTTTAAAGATTTTCCTATATAACTCTATGTGTTAGGACCTCTAGTAGTTACACCATGCCAAGTATCAAAGCTCTGGCCATATTGGTTTCTGAGTAAAAGATGTTTGAACATTTCACTATGTAACTCTATGTAAAACGGTGACCCCCGGGGCGGGGTCAATTTTGACCCCAGGGGCAAAATTTGAACAACTTTGATAGAGGACCTGTAGATGATGCTCTGGCCCTTTTGGTTTTTGACAAGAAGATTTTTTAAGATTTCCTCATTTTTTCACTTTGGTTGCCCAACCAGAGTTCTGCATTGTTTCAAATTCTTTGAACAACTTTGAAAGAGCTTGACCCAAGGAACATTCCTGTGAAGTTTGGTTGCAATCCAGCCAGTGGTTTTGGAGAAGAAGATGTTTGAAGAAATTGTTGACGCACAACGCACGACGCCGGACAAAGACCGACCACAGAAGCTCACCTTGAGCACTTTGTGCTCAGGTGAGCTAAAAACTGATAAGCCCAAGGGCGGGGCCAATTTTTGCCCGGGGTCATAATTTGAACAATCTTGGTAGAGGACCACAAGGCAAAGCTATATGTCAAATATAAAAGATCTGGGCCTTACAGTTTCAGGAGAAGATTTTTAAAAGTTTTCCTATATAAGTCTATGTAAAACTGATAAGCCCCGGGGCGGGGCCAATTTTGACCCGGGGTCATAATTTGAACAATCTTGGTAGAGGACCATAAGGCAAAGCTACATGTCAAATATTAATGATCTAGGCCATACAGTTTCAGAGAAGAAGATTTTTAAAAGTTTTCCTAAGAAAAACTGATAAGCCCCAGGGCGGGGCCATTTTTGGCCCCAGGGTCAAAATTTGAACAATATTGGTAGAAGATCATTAGGTTATGATACATACCAACTATCAAAGGTCTTGGCCTAGTGGTTTCTGAGAAGAAGATTTTTTAAGATTTTCTTATGCATTAAAAGTTACCCATATGGTCATGTTAGAAAATCTGGTCCCACGGCAAGGGGAATAACTCTAGCCAAAAACTTTGAACAAGATATCGTTCCCCCTTGTCACTGATGCTTCTGACAAGGTTTGGTTGAAATCGGGTCAGTAGTTTCTGAGGAGATGTTGTTTGAAAATGTGGACGGACGACGGACAAATTGAGGTCACAATAGCTCATCCTGAGCCTTTGGCTCACTCTGGTGAGCTAAAAATCAGTGCAGACACTATTCTAACAGTTCCTGAAAGGTAAAGGCTACACATCAGCTTTTAGAGAAAGATTTAAGTATTGTGATAGGAAGAATATTTACCTGCGTTCTGTTGTAAGCTCCATCTAGAAAACCAGTGTTGACATAGCGCTGTTGGAATAACAGACCAAGTCTATATGCTTGTTGCATCCCTGTCTGTAAGAATAAAATATCCAATTATCATATAAACTTACAATCAAACAAGGCTCCAGATGAGAGGGAGTAAACTGAACGAATCCAACATTTTCTCATTTATTACATCACAAAATCCTAAAAAATCTATAAAAACAAGAGACCCAGAGGGTCACATTTCGCTCACCTGAGGACACTGTACCATAGAGTCAACATTTTGATATAGCTATGACCCAGGTGCCATAATTTGATCTTGGTAGAGGACCACAATGCGAAGCTACATGTCAGATATTAATGATCTGGGCCTTACGGTTTAAGAGAAGAAGATTTTTAAAGGTTTTCCTATAACAAGAGGGCCATGGCCCTAAATTCGCTCACCTGAGGACATTGAAGTTTGTACCTAAGTTGACTGGGCAAGACAACATTTTAATATAACTATAAATGGAGTTATCTTACGGACAAGAATACATGACAAAAGTGAATTTTGTTGCCAAGCTTATGACCCTTATCCATGACACATCCTCTTATCAAGCTATTTCCATTTCCAATAAATGATAATTATTTCACTAGCGTCAGCAGAACTGGAATTATTTTCCTGACAATAAAATATGACAAAGGGGAAAAACAAAATATTGCTGCCCTTGTGCATGGCATTTTCTCTCATCAGTTTCTTTCCATACATAAAATTTTATTACAATAGCATCAGTAGAACTGAAGTTGTCTTCTTGACAAGAAAATATCACAAAGGGAAATAACTCAGAGTCATGGCCTTTGCAAATGGCACTTCCTCTAATTAGGCTCTTTCCAAATAGGCAATTTCATTTTACCCATTACCCCATAGCCTGTTTCTAGTTTTGAAAATAGGTGGCCACCTAATGCAGGTTGAAAGTAAAGCAGAATGCGTCTTAATGCACGCTTTGCTTTACTTTCACATCTTACATTTTCATGACTGTTTAAAGTGGAATTATTTTCTTAAGTAGAGGAATAAATCAAAAGCCTAAAAATGCACATTTATGGGGTAATGGGTTAACAAACGTCAGTATTTATGGAGGAAGGGTTGAATCCTGGACAAGAAAAAATGACAAGACATACAGATAACTCTGACAAAACCAATATTAAACATAAGTATAAATATGGCCTAAGACATAATTACATAACTGTCAGTGGATCACTTCCAGATCCAGTTTCTCTAAGTATGAAGCAGACTGAACCATTTCTAAACTTTAGCAGACTACATATTCAGCTGACACGACCAGTGATCACTGAGGTCAAATATTATGCAACAGTTGTTGAGTATGGTAGAGCCTGCTAGGGCTTACCCTTTCCAGACTGAAATGATGTCTGCTTAAAACCTACTGTATGTGAAAACTGTACAAAAAAACAATTTAGAAAATGTTAAGTTGGTAAATGAGTGGCAAATAGTTTGGATCCAGATTAGATGCAGCATTATGAATATGTTGCATCTGATCTGGATCCAAACTGTTTGCAAATATTGGCTATTTGCCCTTAGTATATTAAGGGTAACTCAGGTAAATACAGTTCTGCTTAAATCAAAATACTGTGAAAACTGCCTAGAGCAGAACTTCAACTGCGCAGGGTGGTGTCAAGTGTGACCCTAGGGATTTCATTTTAACAAACTATAGAGGGATCTACCAGGAGATACTACTGTAAAAATATCAAAGCTTAGGGCCTAGTAGTTTTTAGCAAGAAGATTTTTTAAAGTTTTTTGCTTTTTTGCTTTTTCAAGCTGAGTTTTTGCTTTTTCTCTTTCATTTGAACAACTTCTGTAGAGAAGCATCCAAGGAACATCATGAGCAGTTTGAATCCTCCCTACAATTCACAGGTTCAGAGGAGATGTCGTTTGAAGTAAATGTGAACGGACAGACGGACAGACGTACTACGGACGGTGAGCGGTCACAATAGCTCACCTTGAGCCTTTGGCTCAGGTGAGCTAAAAACTGATAAGCCCCTGGGTGGGGCCAATTTTGGCCCGGGGGTCATAATTTGAACACACTTGGTAGAGAACCACAAGGCAAAGCTATAAGTCAAATATTAAGAATCTGGGCCTTACAATTTGAGAGTAGAAGTTAAAAGTTTTCCTATATAAGTCTATGTAAAACTGATAAGCCCCGGGGCGGGGCCAAATTTGATCAACGGTTCATAATTTGAACAATCTTGGTAGAGTACCATAGGGCAAAGCTACATGTCAAATATAAATGATCTTGGCCTTACGGTTTCAGAGAAGAAGATTTTTAAAGGTTTTCCTATGAAAAACTAATAGGCCCGAGGGCGTGACAATTTTTGGCCCGGGGGTCATAATTTGAACAATCTTGGTAGAGGACCACAAGGCAAAACTATATCTCAAATATTAAAGATCTAGGTCATACAGTTTAAGAGAAGAAGATTTTTAAAGGTTATCCTATATAAGTCTATGTAAAACTGATAAGCCCCGGGGCGGGGCCAATTTTGACTCAGGGGTTATAATTTGAACAAATTTGGTAGAGGACTTTAAGGCAAAGCTACATGTCAAATATAAATGATCTAGGCCTTACAGTTTCAGAGAAGAAGATTTTTAAAGGTTTTCCTATGAACAAGAGGGCCATGGCCCACAAGTCGCTCACCTGAGAACATTGTACCTAAGCTGACTGGGCAAGACAATATTGTGATATATATAGCTATAAAAAGAGTTTTAAAGGTTTTCCTATATAAGTCTATATAAAACTGATAAGCCCCGGGGCAGGGCCAATTTTGACACGGTGTCATAATTTGAACAATCTTGGTAGAGGACTATAAGGTTAAGCTACATTTCAATTACAAATGATCTGGGCCTTACAGTTTCAGAAGAAGATTTTCAAAGTTTTTCCTATGAAAAACTGATAAGCCCCAGGGCAAGGCCAGTTTTGGCCCAGGGGTCATAATTTGATCAATCTTGGGAGAGGACCATAATGCAAAGCTATATATCAATGCTGAAAGGTCTGGGCCTTAAAATTTCAGAGAAGAAGATTTTTAAAGATTTTCCTATATAACTCTATGTAAAACTGATGAGCCCCGGGGGGGGGGGGGGGCCATTTTGACCCTAGGGTCATAATTTGAACAATCTAGGTAGAGGACCATAAGGCAAAGCTACATGTCAAATATTAATGATGTAGGCCATACAGTTTCAGAGAAGAAGATTTTCAAAGGTTTTCCAAGAAAAACTGACAAGCCCCAGGGCGGGGCCATTTTTGGCCCAGGGTCATAATTTGAACAATCTAGGTAGAGGACCATAAGGCAAAGCTAAATGTCAAAGCTGGAAAATCTGGGCCTTACAGTTTCAGAGAAGAAGATTTTTAAAGATTTTCCTATATAACTCTATGTAAAACTGATAAGCCCCGGGGCAAGCCAATTTTGTCCCTGGGGTCATAATTTGAACAAGCTAGGTAGAGGACCATAAGGCAAAGCTACATGTCAAATATTAATGATCTAGGCCATACAGTTTCAGAGAAGAAGATTTTTAAAGATTTTCCTATATAACTCTATGTAAAACTGATAAGCCCCAGGGCGGGGCCAATTTTAAGCCGGTGGTCATAATTTGAACAATCTAGGTAGAGGACCATAAGGCAAAGCTACATGTCAAATATTAATGATCTAGGCCATACAGTTTCAGAGAAGAAGATTTTTAAAGATTTTCCTATATAACTCTTTGTAAAACTGATAAGCCCCGGGGCGGGGCCAATTTTGACCCGGGGGTCATTATTTGAACAATCTAGGTAGAGGACCATAAGGCAAAGCTACATGTCAAATATTAATGATCTAGGCCATACAGTTTCAGAGGAGAAGATTTTCAAAGATTTTCCTAAGAAAAACTGATAAGCCCCAGGGCAGGGCCATTTTTGGCCCAAGGGGTCAAACTTTGAATAATCTTTGTAGAAGTTCATTAGGTAATGATACATACCAAATATCAAAGGTCTGGGCCTTTTGGTTTCTGAGAAGAAGATTTTTTAAGATTTTCTTATGCATTAAAAGTTGTCTATAGGGTCATGTTAGAAAATCTGGTCCCACAGCAAGGGGAATAACTCTAGCCAAAATCTTTGAACAATATTTCGTTCCCCCTTGTCGCTGATGCTTCTGACAAAGTTTGGTTGAAATCGGTTCAGTGGTTTCTGAGGAGATGTTGTTTGAAAATGTGAACGGACGACGGACGACGTACGACGGACGGAATGCTATCACAATAGCTCATCCTGAGCCTTCGGCTCAGGTGAGCTAACATTCTTGGTAGAGGACTATAAGGCAAAGCTACATTCCAAATATAAATGATCTGGGCCTTACAGTTTCAGAGAAGAAGATATTTAAAGGGTTTCCTATGAAAAACTGATAAGCCCAAGGGCGGGGCCATTTTTGGCCCAGGGGTCATAATTTGAAAAATCTTGGTAGAGGACCATAAGGCAAAGCTATATGTCAAATTTTAAAGATCTGGGCATAACAGTTTCAGAGAAGAACATTTTCAAAGATTTTCCTATATAAGTTTATGTAAAACTGATAAGCCCCCGGGCGGGGCAAATTTTGACCCGGGATTCATAATTTGAACAACCTAGGTAGAGGACCATAAGGCAAAGCTACATCTCAAATATTAATGATCTAGGCCATACAGTTTCAGAAGAAGATTTTCAAAGGTTTTCCTAAGAAAACCTGATAAGCCCCGGCCCCAGTGTCAAAATTTGAACAATCTTGGTAGAAGATCATTAGGTTATGATACATACCAAATATCAAAGGTCTTGGCCTTTTGGTTTCTGAGAAGAAGATAATTAAAGATTTTCTTATGTATTAAAAGTTGTCTATACGGTCATGTTAGAAAATCTGGTCCCAAAACAAGGGGAATAACTCTAGCCAAAAGCTTTATACAAGATTTCGTTCCCCCTTGTCACTGATGCTTCTGATAAAGTTTGGTTGAAATCGGGTCAGTAGTTTCTGAGGAGATGTTGTTTGAAAATGTGGACGGATGACGGACGAGGGACGAAGAGCGGTCACAATAGCTCATCCTTAGCCTTCGGCTCAGGTGAGCTAAAAACCCTAAGATTCAGTGATTTTTTAGAATGATTTAACACCAGTCATATTTGTTTTGCCCATTACCCAATAAATATGCCTTAAATATTTTAATATTTTCTCATTTACTTCATCCCAAAATCCTAAAAAATCTATAAAAAAAAACAACCTAAGATTCAGTGATTTTTTTAGAACGATTTTACACCGATCATATTTGTTTTGCCCATTACCCCATAAATGTGCCTTAATTTACTCCTATGCTGAAGAAAATAGTTCAAATATAATTATACAGTCATAAATATATTCTGTATGAAATATTACTAATACTATATATCCTAGCAGATGGTAGCTTACAGCACGCTGCAAGTAAAGCAGAATGTGCTTTAAGGTGTATTCTGCTTTACTTTCAACCTGCTTTAAGTAGTCACATATCATCAATACTAGAAACTGGCTATGCCGAGTAAAGGGATAATACAAGGCACATTTTGCTTTACTTTCAACCTAATTTGAGTGGTCACTCAGGGCTCCAGATAAGGCAACTTAGTATTTCAAAAACTAAAATCTTTCTTTCTGCATTAAACCCTATGGTGTCACTACTCAATAGAATCATCTCGTAGAGAAAATTCTTATGAGTAGTAACACTATAGGATTTTGTGCTGAAATGAGTGAGAAAATGGTGGTTTTGTTCAGTTAACTCTGGTTTACATGTATCTGGGGCCCTGGTCACCTATCTTTACCATACTAGAAACAGAATATGGAGTAGAGTGAAACAAGGTCCCTCTAAACTGGACATGTGTGAGGACAACATTAATTTACGATTTAGAGAGGTTTACAGTTTAGAGGGGTTTTAACCCATAGCTTGTTTCTAGTATGGAAGATAGCGGATCACTTAAAGCAGGTTTAAAGTAAGCAGAATGCGTCTTAAGGCGCATTCTGCTTTATTTTCAACCTGCTTTAAGCTACCATCTGATAGAATATATAGAAAATATTTGTGATGATACATATTCATTAATGTATTTTCTTAAGTGAAGGAATAAATCAAAGGCATAAAAAGGCATATCTATGGTGTATTATGGGTTAAAGTAAAGAAGGGTTCGAAACGGAACCAAATTTTTGTCCGGTTTAGAGAGAATTCCAGTATTTAGAGGTTCCAGTTTAGAGGGGTTTCACTGTAATGGGTTATGCAGGGGAAGGGTTACTACTAGGCGTTTTCGACTTGCAAATTTTTGTGGAGCAACTAAATCTCGCGGAGCACATATTTTGTTCGAATGGTAGTGTCCGACACACCGTGGAGTACTAAAGATATGGGCTGTAAACCCTTGTTGAGTTCGTTGAGCGACAGACGCCAAACATAATCCATAAACAATTTTTTGATTTGTCAGATTTTTTTCGTGGTGTAATCTCAATTGATGAAATAGCCAATATTTTGCCAGTCGAATACGACTAATGACTATACACTAGAGTTTAGATATACATACTGTAGACAGTTGTCCAAATCCCTGGGGCCAGTCTGACTCTGTATGGATATCCCCGGAATAAGTACCTGCTTGACTTCTGTCTCCATGCCGAAACAACTGGAAAATATGCAATTTGTAATCATTCATAACAGACACTTCTGATAAGTCAAAACTAATACTAGAGCTTGGTACTTCTAAAAAGAACAAGAGGGCCAAGATGGTCCTAGAGCGCTCACTTGGGTACACTATGTAAAACTTGACCTAGTGACCTAGTTTTTTAACTGACATGACGGTTGACCCACATTTAACCGTGACCTACATTTCAATGAGGTAATCGTTTTTAGCAATTATCATTAACATTCATGATTAAGATCAAATGAGATCTGTAGTTTCTAAAGTGTTAACAAGGTATTTTTATGATTTGATGTAGTGTTTTAATTTGATTATAATCAATGCATGTAAAAGACCAATAAAACAAAATGAATGTCTAATAAGGGATTTAAAGGGACTCGCAACCGGATGGTGTACTTGTCAAAATAAAATAAAATACTCAAATAAAAGCAAATTTGTGGCATTATTTGGCTTCTGACATTAAAAAAATATGATCAGTCCAAAAAAAGTCTCAAGAATCGTCACCGAATCTTAGATTTTTAGATATTTTCCATCGTTTTTCTATACCGACTAGTAGACGGTATAGTTGTTGTTGTTGCTTCTCTACACGGGCTCAGACATAAACACGAGCCGAATTACGAAGTTGTATGCACTTTCGATCACTACACATTGAAATACGTTAAATCGATCCGAGATAAACGGATAGTTCCGTGGTCCATTGGTCTAAGCGGTTTCCCCTATTTTGCCTTCTGTCCGCCAATGCCGGGCCCCGGGTTCGAATCCCACCAGAGACCAACATTTTTTTTATTGAAATACATTTTTTTAAACAGAATTTCTTATCCTAAACTAATTCTTTACCATTTATATAAGCGTTTGACACATATTTACAAATTACTATTTTTAATGCACCATCTGGTTGCGAGTCGCTTTAAAGATTCAAGTGCAAGTAATAATGATTATTTTTTAACTAATCAATCAATATGCTTACAGGGCTACCATAAGTTGCTAATAAACATGCTTAAGATTTCCAAATTTTAAACCACGTTTTTAGGAATCGTACCCTTAAGGCTTAACTATAAAAATAATAATAATGATTAACTGCCAGGCTCTAAAACACTGTACCATAATTATGCATACTGTTGAGATCCAGATCAGAGGCCGTTATGCAGCATCTGATATGGATCTAAACTGTTTGACTCCCATATTAATGTTTCCAAAGTATAAAACGCATAAATTTCAAATTTTAAAAGTAAGAGCAGAAAATTCAAATCTGAAGATTTCAGAAAAAATCCGTAGGTCAGGAGAAATTAAGAAAAAATCCAAATATTTCGGGGAAAAAATGGATAAATAGCAGCCCTGTGTCTAATGTTTTTGAAAGTATTTATAGATATAAATACATTGATTATCACAGCTGGTATCTCCTTGTTTTGTTTTGGGCAGCTAACTGTGAATATATTGGAAGCAACAAAGTAAGCATGCAGATAAAATCCATTGTTAATCCATTACCCCATAGCCTGATTCTAGTTTTGAAGAGAAGTGACCACTTAAAACAGGTTGAAAGTGAAGCCGAATGTGCCCTAAGGCACATTCTGCTTTACTTTCAGCCTGCTTTAAGCTTCCATCTGCTTGAATATATAAAATATTCCTTATGTTACATATTCATGAATGCATAATGTGGAACTATTTTCTTCAGTGTAATAATAAATTAAAGTCACGAAAAGGCATATTTATGGGGTAATTGGTAAAAGACATTTCCCCGGTCCTTTGAAAGACGTACTCCCCCAATCTCAGTAGTTAAAAGTACACTGGTTCAATACACAGGGTATTGTAGACCCAGATCAACAATTGGTTTAATCAAGGAGTTAATTACACATTTTCTCCGTGGTTTAACCAATTGAATATTTTTCAAAAAGTTTGAATCATGATTTTGCATTACATGAAGATTGATCAGAATCAAACAGTTTTGATTACACTTCCGTGAAAATCGCTTCCGCATGATTTCCGATGAAGCTAAATTGTGGATTGTTATTCTGACATGATTTATTCCTGTTATTTTATGTATATTAAGGTTTGTTTATTGTGTTAATCTGTTTATAGTCATTTTTACATTTATACTCCTTCTGTGTTAAGTTCTATTCTATTTATTACTTCTATGCCATCAATTCTGATGATTATGAGAAGGGGCACTTTAGGTACACCATTGGGACTGTACCCGGCCGGTCACTTTATCCTGACACCGACAAACCAGTCGAAATGCTAACCCGAAGTCCTGAGCGCCAAGGAGGGCAGCTATTACTACCAATTTTCAAGTCTTTGGTTTGACCCGGCCTGGGATTGAACCCACAACCTCCCGCACTGCAACCGGACGCTCTACCACTGAGCTATACAGGCAGTTTCGCCTTACGTCTTTTTTTTTTGTAGTTATTACACCTTACATACACTATGATGCCAGCGTTTTTTTTTCACCCAATTGGGAACGGGTCCGGTACCCCTCAGATTGGGATTTTTTCAAGTCAAATTGGGAAAAACGAGTTTTGAAATGATGACAACCCAGAAATTGGGAATTTAAGTTACTAAACCGTTAGAACTGTTTATGATGGTAAATATGGTGTAGAAACTAAATCTACGCTGGGTGTGTTACTCACAGTAGACGCTGTTGCGGCCTAGACAGAGTTGATGACTTGGTAAAATCCAAAATCTTATCTTATCTATCTCTGGATACTGCCAATCACACTCACGAGTGTTAAAGGCAGTGATCTAGATTCAAGTTTTTCATTATCGTCTTGTTCAAAACAATTCTGTAATACTTTGAATTATGGCTCATGGTTGTTTTAATTGAAGGTTTTCTATTTCATAAATGATGGTAAACAGAGTCAGACTGGGTTTGTAAACTCTTATCAATTTCAGCGAATTTTGCGATCACACAACATTAACCAGTCTCAATGAAGGGGCATGTATAAATCTTCGCCCGGACTGTTTCCGAAAGGACTAAGTTCACTAAGGGGTGAAATTGGCCTAGAAATTCATAAATTATCCAAGTTGTTAATCTTTTTGAATATCCTACTGAAGTTGGTTGGTAATACATCGAACTTACCGGAAAACGTTTTATTTTGTGTTAAAACGCTATATAGCATTGTCCTCTGGTCAATAGAACTATCCCTTCTCACCATAATCACTGGTATTGTTTTATACATACTCCCAAAAATGTCAATGGAGTTGCGTAACTTTGTTTACATTCATTGTAGCAAAAGATAAGTTGGAATATGGATGGTTTGCTACGATTTTTGGCAAATATGTTTATTTTGATTGAGAACAGGTCCGATACTTGATTTCTTTTGATTGGGAAGGGTCCGGTCATCAAATTGGTACGGGTCCCATCCACCTCCAATTGGGAACGGGTCCGTTCCCCCGTACCAGGAACGTAGATTATAGGGATTTGAGTCTCGCGGAATCTCGCAAAATAACGTGTTACCCGATATCTTACTCGTACGCGTGTAGCCGCTATAAGCGGTTAAGCTTTTGGGTTGTATTTTATAACAGTATAAACTTCTAACTCGAGCTAAATTGGGGGTTTATTACACGCAGCATTTACAGATAAAACATAAAATGGTCGCGTGAGGTATATATTTTTATTTTTTAATATGTTTGAAGTACATTTTTGTCCCTGCGAAGTTGGTCATATTTGCAAAAAATCCCTCGTTTTTGTTCGATTTAGTAGTTATAGGTACTTTTATCCTAGTTGTGGTGACCAAACTGCAGGCTTGATTGAAAAGATCACATAGTGTACTGATATATAAAAGAATAAAGGGTGGCATGAACTATTTGCATTCATCGTGTACTGTGTTTAAAAGAAGTTGTTGTCTTTGCAAAATGCCCATAATCATGCTGATTCAGTGTTTACAAAATGGCGGCATTTCCCGGTCCGCCTTATCGGTAATTTGTTGTCGCCTTGGTCAAGATCAGATGCAATTTTTTGTAACGTTTTGGGTCAATTTTGAAGGCTCTTACTTTGACATTATTTCATGTTTAACAGTTTGCTGAAACACTATAGTTACAAAATTGGCAAACTTCCATGCTTAGAAATTAAGTATATAGAATTTATTTTTGGATAAGATAACCAAATTGAAGAAAAATATAAACAAATACCTTTATTTGAAGGAACAGGAATTTCAATCACCAAACAAGAAACTTGAAACAGCATCAGAAACAGCATAAAATGAGCTACATTTTCTTACCCAAAAAATGTAATTTGATAAATTTTTCGCTATTTTATTCCAATTTTGATGTTTGAATTTCTCTGAAAAATAAGCCTCTACCTATTATCATTTCATGTAATTTTTGAAAAACTTACATGATAACCAAATTACAGCCTGTGGGTAAATGTACTGGAAATGTGCTTTCCAATGAGACCTAAAGTATGTCTATAGACCAAAAGTTAGCGAAAATATTTAAGGTTCTCGAAACTGATGTATTTGAGAACAAATTTTCTACGGACAGGACAATCATGGTGAAACTAGCAAATTAACATTTTAGACATCATTTATGTACAGTTTTCTTATAGAATTGGCCCCTAAATGGAAAATTTATGATATTACTTATCTAAAAAGCGAACTTTCATGTATACTCTTTAAGAAAATTTCAACAAAAATGGCAATAATATGGATTAAATCACAAATTTTCGTAAAAAATAATGTCCATTATTTTTATATCCTGTAATAACATTTCAAACAACACAATTTATACTATTTATGAACATATACATGTTTAACCCTTAACTCCATAGATGCTCATTTTCAGCACATTTAATTTATTCTTCCACTAAAGAGAATAGTTCCACTTCACATGAATATTCACCATTAGAAATTAGGTTCTATATCTTAGTAGACGGTAGCTTAAAGCAGACTGAAAACAAAGCAGAATGTTCCTAAAGGAGCATTCTGCTTTACTTTCAGCATTCCTTAAACAACCATCTGTCTTTAATAGTGAAATCAATGTTTTTAACAAGCTGATGGATAATGGACAAAATGGTTAAGATAGAAATTGAAATATATTGAGCATAACAGTTTGATAATTTAACCATATAGTGATACATAGGTTTAACTCTTGACACCAAAAACAAGTATGTTCAATGATATAGACGACCCATTCGAGTTATTTGCCTCCACACTATTACAGATTACTGACGAATGTATTTCTAAGACCTCAACAAAATTAAAACAAAGTAGACTACGAGGTTCAATAGGGATTGTTAAACTGCCATCAAAGAATGCAGTGCTGCTGTCCGAAAACATTATGATTATACTGTTGGCTTCCAGGTCATGTTGGCATCGCAGGCAATGATGAGGTGGATGCTGCAGCCAATTCTGCATTAAATCTGAATATTAATCTGCCTTTTACTGATTTTAAACATTCTTATATAATATAAACCAGTACATAACGTCAAAATGGCAAAGCTCTTGGAACAACTTCATTAATAGTAACTTATATTCAATCAAACCTATTATAATAGGTACAAGTTGTTCATCAAAAAGAGCTATGCGCAGAGAGGAAGTGGTTCTTGCTCGCTGTTGCATTATAGGCCATACTTACGTAAGTCATTCGTACATATTACGAGAAAATCAACCAGTGTGTTAAATTCTGTATGGATTGGAACCATAATCTCTGTTAAACATTTCTTAATAGCTGTGCTATTGTAAGACAAAGATAATTCAATAAAGCTCACTGTTTAAAAGAACTATTTAGTTCAGTGCCATATGACAATATAATTTCTATCCTTAAAGATATTTTCTGACCTAGTTTTAGCGATTACACCTTGCCAGTTAAAATGTGTGCAGCACAAGCTCATAAATGTAATACTGTCTATGCAAATAATCACTGAATCCAATCTCTTATATTTTATGGTTTGGTTTGAATCCCTGGAGTATGAGTTTGTCAGGACCTCTATAGACAGGATGAGATGACTTTGCCATATTTTGCACACAAGTCCCATGATTTTATACAGTTATTTTCACACTTATTGACAATGGGGGTGGGGGTAGTTACACAAAGGACCGAGAGTGACTGGTCTATACAACACTATTATATAAGACTAATAAGAGAATATAACATGTTTTTATCCTCATATACATACTTGATTTTGTACTTTTCTTTCCTTTTCGGTATATTCTTAGTGAGGATATTTGTGTGTTTGCATATATGTAATTGTTTCTCCGCGCCATATGACCATTTTACGCGTCACAGTACCAAAGAACCCAACTTATTATATAATATATCATTCAATCAATAAATTCTCTATTTATTTTAAGTTTCTGTCAACACATACTTTCTTTGCTCAGTCCATGATTTCCTAGCAGCTTGCTGCTTCTGTGTACTTTGGTTTCTTAACTAATTATCTTATGTTTAGATCGCTCAGCTTCTTTCCTCTGTTTTTTCATCCTTATTTTATTGTATTATGCCAGACTTTCTGTTTTTAATTTGATCCTGTATTTTCTGATTGCTTAAGCTTTTTTAGTCAGTTTTTTAGTGTCAGTTTCTACTGACTTGTCAGGAGATGTTTTTTGTCTACTCAAACTAGCTATTTTAGCTAGTTATGCCTGCAAATAGAAATAGAATAAAGTGCACGCTTGAAAATGTCCTGTCCGTAGATAGTGCTTTGACATTAATTTAAACATTATTTAGTATGATAATCCTACATAAAACAAACAAAATTAAATGTTTTTCAATAAAGAATATAGGGCCTATTGATTTAAGATAGAAGATAATGGTCAAGAACTATGCTTGTTAAAAATTGGCCGGGATAATCAGACTATATGATGTTTTATATCAAACAAAACCAAACATGACCGCCTCCAATAATACAGATCACCATAGTCATTGTTTGAATATAATCTTAGTTATTGGGTCAATCATTCTGAGACAGAAATATCATATTTCAACTGTATTTGAAATACTGCAGAGCATAAAATAAGACTGTTTACCTGTTTCTACGGACAGGACATTTTCTACGGACAGGACATTTTGATACATATCATCATGCCACTTCCTGTTAAAGGTTCAAAAATCTGTAACTTATCCATTTATTTGTACAGTAGCTACCGACCTTACAGTGAGGTGATTATATGTTTGCTGCTATTTATCTATCATGGAATAAAAGGCCATCTACGGACAGGACAGTTTTTTGGTAACATTTTAAGTCCATTCTTTGTAAGACTGTAATCGACATATCATAATATTGGTATATAAATACATGATTTTATTATTCAAAAATATGTTTTTACTTATAAATGGCATGCAAAACAGAACAAAAGAGGCATTTTCCTTTTTATAGTGAAACTTTACATTTTGCTTTATATAAAACATTAAAAAATATAACGAATGAGTGTCTATAGTCTTTTGCTAATATCTCCGTGTGTAGGTGTCGCAGACTCATGAAATAAACTGCAAAATAAAGGTTATTAAATTCCACATACACTCAACATAACCTATTAACTGTTAGGACACACAGCAATTATCAGTTCTATATGCAAAATAACCCATTTTTCAAATGTTACAGCATAACGCTGAATTTTGGCCATTTTTTTAGCACTTTTTAGAGTGCTGTGAAAAAGTCTTTAGCCGAAATGACAAAATTCTTTTTTGACATGTTCAGGAAATCCCTCTGCTATATTCTGAAATAATTTATAGGAAACAATAGCTTATATCTTCTGAGAAAGTGATGCATAACATAGGCATGGTACAAAAATTGCATGTGATCTTGACCAAGGCGTATTATACACGAAGAGTAGCTTATTTCGTGTTAAATTGATGTTGCTATTGAGATAATTACAAATTTTGTCTGCAATCATGTAGATCTATAATCATTTATTGTATGGTTGCATATCTAATCTGTGTAAATATGTTTTGCAGAATTTGAAAAATGAGCTGCGATGCCGTACAGAAGGAAAGGTGTGAAGCGTCCTATAGAACGTGTTAGAAAATTTATTGATGAGAAACGTTAATTACTTAATAATCTCACTGATAACTAACCAGGTTAATATTAAACAAACACACCACAAGAGAATACCAATTATAATAATTACTGTATATTCGCAGCCATCTGTCGAGTTATGCGGGCTTAAATATCGCAGCATAAGTTCCCACGAATGCTGTCCTAATCTCCTATTCTGTGTCAATATACAAAATAAATTGTAATCGTAACTTTAAACAGAAATCCAGATTCACAGAAATTCAATTTCAAGCCTGGTGAATTGACACTAAAACACAGGTCAGTGTTAATCTTTGGGAGATTAACCTACACATCTCGCGGCTATCTAGAGCAGCTAATTTGTGTGTGTACTAACTGTTGACGCTTGTGCGTTTAAATTAGATTGTGAACACATTCATCTGGACAAATCATTTACAGTGACGTAACGGCCTAGCCGGTGTTAGGTATTCAAGTCTAGAGGTGTTGAAGATGGTTCATTGTGTAATTGTTCAATTACGGATTAATTAACTTGGGAGCTGTACACAAAGGGAACTATAGAAATTGATTATTTATGTACGTCTCTGGAGGTATGGAGAGATTCGGTATTTTAAGCTATTTAATGTCTATTTTGAGGATTGCTTCCCTCGATTTAATAACACTTGCAAAAATTGACTGAATAAGTGACAAATATTGTTTTACTTGGACACGCCGTACAGAACTGCACACACTAATTACTGAAATGAGCTTATCAGTCATCTAAAAATGTAGCGGCAAGAGGCTTACCTACCCAAAACGGCAACACCCGCTTATCTACCGCGGCCAAAGGGAAGACAGAGATAAATTGATAAACTACCCGATTAGATAGCAAGTAACCAGTCCCTATCTATAATATACGTTCCTGCCGGATGCTGTGGAACAAACTGCTAGACAGCACAGTGCATGCTGATTCCGTAGAGGCTTTTAAGACAGCCCTGCGAGATCATTGCCAATAAAATGGCGTTTCTTCACATCTGTCGTGTAAAATCCCTTATAGGATTCTACGGCGTACTCAGATTCAGAGTAAATGCATCTTTTTTAAAAGCTTTTAAGGCCCAGACACTCTCTGACCGTTATTTGTAGCACCCTATTAGCAGTGTTACTATGCCAGTGCTCCAGATAAGGTGCGTACGTGCGTTTTCCCGCATATTTTTTGGAGAGAAACGCATTTGAAATGACAATCCAGGCGTACAAAAACGCACAAAGAAAATTGCGTACGCATTTCAAATATTTAGTTGCGAGTAACAAACGGTAGAGTGGGCATCAGTTTTGCGCGTTTGATGGGTTAGAACTACGTTCTTTACTTAGAAAAATAACTTCAAACCAGTCCGTATTTTAAGTGAAATGTTTACCCTAACACCGTTCGCTGTTTAAATTAAGTTTCGCACCCGCAGTGTCTCGCCTCAGTCGCGAATTTTAAAAAGCGGCAACATTATCTGCCGGGTTATCTTGATTCCGTAGCCTTTCAGAAAGGATTGTGAATGCGGTGTACTTTAAAACTAAAATACTCGGAGACCGGTATAAACACGCCCGCATAGTTTCCCCCTACTACAAGGTACGGGTCGAAACATTATGGGACGAAATTGTCATTTGCAAGCGTCGGCAGAAAAACATGTTATGATGGCGGCGTCTGGTGCTGGTCAACGTGAAAAGTAATGATAAAACGCCTATACTATTCAATTTAAAAAAATAGCGTCATTCGCGAGGACAACCCCAGTGTATAAAAATCCGCAAAAATTATCAAAAGAAAACGCAACGGTGCCCAGGTAAATAAAAAACTTGAAAATAATCTTGGAAATGAATTATCCCTGGTTAAATATTAGTTTTTAAGGGATAAGATCGAGAAAGAGTATTGAAATGTCCCATATGCATTGAGGGAAATGTAGACACCTTGTTGGCCATTGAAGTTGTTGGCCATTGAAGGCTCAAAGACTCCTGCAAAGAAATACTGTTGACAGGCATGTGTATTAAAGAGCACAAGCGATGTGTTCAAATATGATCAGGAATGTACATATTGCACAATGTCTTGCTCAGATGATGACATTAACATAGAAGTGTGTACATGTCTACATTGCTCAATTCAGTAAAAGTTAAATTTAGTTGAAGTTTTCCATTGTTTGTATTCTCCGTAGATTTTCAGCATTCAATTTCAATTTTCAGCATTGAAGTGAAAATAGTGTGAGTACGTACTCATTGCATGCAAAAATTATCTGGAGCACTGCTATGCTCTGACAAACATTTATTCAGCCTCCAGGATGGCTTGCGTACAGTACCCTTACATGGCGAGCTAGCTGCCGGGTAGCCACATCCTATATGGGGGGGGGGGGGGGGGGGGGGGGGGGGAATCTAAAAACACACAAACTAAACTTACAACATGAACTAGTCTAAGCTTTGGGTAGTCGTCTGAACGTCTTTGTCGATCGAATTGAAGTTTACTGGCATCAAGGCTGCACATGAAACAAATCAGTGTCGAACAAACCACCAAATATCCAAACGATACAGTTTTTGACAATCCAGCCATGTTAATTATTACCTAGTGATTTATTTTGAATTCAATAGATTAAAATTGATTCTATATCGTTTTTAATTATTCCATAGTTGTTGGTGTGACAGTTTGAGATGACACGGGGTTCCTGTTTGTCATCGCTTGACGTGTTTATGACGGTTTTATGACATCTTTTTCTCTACTTTGTTTACCCGGTGTCGCGACGTTTTCTATAACGGTGCGCGCGTAAATAAAACACAGTCGTGAAACTGTCCATGGAAAAACCCCATACGACTGGCACTCAACTGGTATACTACCGAGATCCTGCCCATACGTATCCATACGACTTGAAATCTAAACCGTAGGGCCATTTTTATGGGTATTATTTTATCATACATGTTAGATATGATCATTATGAAGATATTCCATCAAAACATTTAAATCAAATCCCATTTTTAATCCTAGAATATCGATATTTCCAAAAACGTATGAATATCCCATTTGTATATATGTCTTGCCGACTCAAAATAAAACTTATCTTATCTTATCAAATCAAATCAAATCAAATCAAATCAAATCAAATCAAATCAAATCAAATGAATATTTATTTATTGTCTGAACAGTTCATCAAATCAAATCAAATCAAATCAAATGAATATTTATTTATTGTCTGAACAGTTCATAACATGTAACATAGGCAATGACACACTTTGACAGACACAACCTTCTATGTAACAACCAGCATGGGTTTAGAAAACGCCGTTAATGAGAGAGCCAACTAATTGAGACAATCGATAACATTGCCAAACAGCTCACTAGCAAGAAAGACCAGGTGGATGTTACCCTACTCGACTTTGAGAAGGCGTTTGACAAGGTCCCACACTCCAGATTATTGTATAAACTTGACTTCTACAGCATAAGAGGCCCTATCAAAGCATGGATCAAGACATTCCTCAGTAACAGGGAGCAGCATGTTGTCCTAGAAGGAGCTAGATCTTCTCAATACGATGCCATCTCCGGTGTCCCTCAAGGAACCGTGTTAGACCCGTTGTTGTTCCTGGCCTACATAAATGACATGCCAGAGTGCACTTCGTCAGACGTCACGTTGTTCGCCGATGACAGTCTACTATATATCCCTGTATGTCGCGTCCTATTACAGACCTCATGAGGGAGATACTTACGGTGCCTCTGAATTCCATCGGTCCATTGACATGGTTAGTAAACAAACTGGAAGTTTTGTTTGATTTTATTTTGCCACCATACATGATGCAAATATCAGATAGAAATAAACAAGACAACATACAGACACATATACACAACAAAAACAAGGTTATTAACTAAACATACACGAATGACTGAACACATGAATAAGACAAAATAATGATTAAATGAATGAATGGATGCATGAATGAATGAATAAATGAATGAGTGGATTAATGAATGAAAGAGTGAATATATAAATGAAAGAATGAAAGAATGCTTAAATAAATAAATTAATAATTCAACCAACCCATCGATCAATCAACCAATCAATCAGTTAACCAATTACCAATCAATTAATTAAAAAATGCTTGAAGAACAAAATGGTTATTTGCAAAAAGTTTAGATTCTAAAAATTCACCGAGTAACACTGTGGCTGCCTAGAATCCCAACTGTTGGTTTTCGCATCGATGTTTCTGCAATCAAATACATGTACGTGAATTCTTAGCTTACGAGATAAATGCTGACGATGTTTGTTTAGTTTTACAGAATATGACAGTAAGAGGCTTAATTAAACTACGAAATAGCATGTTTGAGAGTGAAATATTGGCACTCAGATAGCAGAAATATATGCTTAGATTTAATCACCATATCGGTTTCGAAAAAAGCTCCATATATACATCACTTAGAAGTTTTACAGAGCTTTTTAAGAAGAGATGGTTTCTAAAGTTATTTTCAACTACTGGTCTTAAGCCAGTAAGAAGTGATACGACTTTTAAGCTCGACTCAAGCCGTAGATATTGATGAAACACGAACGTTCCCCAGTACTGACTGATCAATGCATATATTTTCACCCGAACAGGAAGTGAATGTCTACAGTTGCAAAATATATGTTGTATGAGATTGTCAACCGGTGCCTCACAGCGAATACAACGTTTAGTAAATGTGTCGCTGAACAAATTGCATATGACCTTGATACAGTTACAACATTGCTCAGCCCTGGATGGTACCAACCTACTCAATTGCAAAAGTTCGGAAATATTTGCCAGTACCGGTTTTATTATACTAAAGTTATGCAGAGTGGTATCAAGATTCGTGCGCAAATACCAGTCTGCCTCGGCTTTAGCGTTAACACATTTCTTTATCTTTATGTTCCGTGAGAATTTTGACGGGAACTCTCCTGTTTCTTTATATTGAATTAGGACATGTTTAAGAGAGTACTTTTTAAGTACGCTAGAAGCCTCTGGAATAAACCCTAACTGATTTACGCTACATGCGTTGTCGTAAAACGAGTTTAATCTATATGTAAAAATATACCACAGGAAGTCACCCAATTAGTATCATCCGACGGCAGCAGGATATGATCTATAAGACTACACCCAGTGCTAGATTCATAGCTGGCATAGGCACCCTGGCAAGTAAGAAGTGTCATAAGTGAAGTAAATGAATTCTCTTTCAGAACATCTTTAAATAGCAAGTCTCGGCTATCGAGTGTTTTTATGTACGAGTTAGAGTTTATATGGCAATTCATATCACCCATAAGTACAACTAGTCCCTTTGACGAGTAAGTGTCAATGGTATCTAGCAGTACATCCAAGTAAGATCTAGATAACGCCATGGTATTGTTTTTTGAGGGTAGATATACTTGAAATATAAAAACAAATTTGTCAGGGGAGACTTCTAACTGAATACCGATAATACGGTCATTGGTATTTGGTATCCTCGATACACACTTATCAAGAGTCCTATGCCAGAGTAATGCTACCCCACCCTTGCCAACTTTACGAGACGAAAATGTATCAGACGACAGAGCACTATCAGTGACAGCATAACTAGAATAAGACTTGTTTAAAGAGTCGATTGTACAAAGTTCATGCTCAAATAAAAGGTGTTCTGATACACCGCATACATCTACTCTGTTATTTACAATACTGTCAGATAAATAGGAACAGCTAGATTTGAAACCTGTCATGTTCCAAGACAAAACTTTAAGTGTGACCGCCATGGCTACTTTAAGCGTCAACGCCGCTGAGACCCATAAGGCCAGCGTATGGATTTCTATCGGTCCAGCCATATGCGTCGGCATCGTTCGGCTCGTTTAGCGACCGATTCCGTGCAAACTGCTGGCCCCTCTGTTCCATGTTCTGTCGTTGGTCACTTGTGCGGCGATGGCGTTCACGGATGCCTCGACCTTTGAGCTGCGTGGAAGCCATGGCCGACAAGTCACACCTTCTGGCCAAAACATATCTTCTACAATCATATGCACATTAAAGTAATCTTCGACATCCAGTCTTATAACTGTAGATCCCTGTTTGCTGTTAAAGATAGACACTTGTGTTACCTTTAGTCCTTTCATACTAACATATGCAGCAATTTTATTTTCAGTTATAGACGCAGAAAACCCGCCGACGTAAACTCTCTTCTGCTGTTTTCTGACAAAGTCTGACAAATCACACTAGTCATTATTTGTGTCACGGGTGTTTGTATGAGAGAAAACAGTACAGTTGCTGTCAGAGAACATTGTTTTTGTTTGTGACTTGCTGCCACTGTTTAGATTTTGATGCGTACCCAATGTCTTTACATGTCTATATCTATCATCACTTTTCTGTCTTCGAGAATTTATAACCGGAATGGGTGATACGCCGGAACCTGCAGCACTTGGGTCAGATACAATAACGTTAGCCGTGGTTCCTTTAGAAGGCAATGTGGTTTTATGCACATTTGGTGGCTGCTTTGTTTGACATGGTGTTAGAGCTGTAAAGGCAGCCAAGCTGCCAATGTTCACTTCTCTATTCTGACTGATACTTGGCCTACTGTCTGTTGCAGATTGTTCATGCCCAGGATCATTATTTACTGGGTTAATTTCATCATTCTTTTGTTGAAATGACACTCTGCGTGTACTTGCATTATCTATGTGTATAGGAGATCCGACAGACGCACATGCACGTGGATTATCATGCTGAGCTCCACATGTGCCAACGGCTCGAGGGTCATAGTGATCAGTCTTATGACCCTGAAAAGCATTGGAAGAGTGACCCCTGGCCTCATCGGCATAGTCTTTTCCAGTGTTTGGAAATTGCAAATTAGCAATGGCATTCTCCCAGGTAGGGGGTTGAACAAATGGACCGCAGAGTCGGACTTTATTAACTTGCTGGACGATTTTAACTTAGTCCAAATGGTTACAGAACCAACCAGGAATGAAAATATTTCAGACCTATTTCTTACAAATAAACACACACTGGTCTCATCAGTCCAAATCCTACTGGGGATCGGTGACCACCATTCTGTCATTTGCGAGGTCAACAGCAGGGCAGAGGTAAGTAAACAGCTACCAAGAACTTTTTTGCTCTACAGGAAAGCTGACTGGAATAGTTTTGAAACATTCATGGCAAAATCAAGAGATAGAATTCTCCAGGGTAGTGACACTAAAACAGTCAATTAAATTTGGAATCATTTTAAATCTGAATTGATGAAGGGAATTGAAAAGCATATCCCAAAACGAAAAATAACCTCCAAACATAACCTCCCCTGGATAACTCAACAGATTAAGCGATGTATTAGGAAACGAGACAGTCTTTCTCACCAATTTAAGAAAAATAAGATCCCCAAAGTTCGACAGCCTTTTTTAAACTGAAACACAGTGTAGCAAGACAAATTAAACAATCATATGAAAAATACCTGGAGGATATCCTTGGCATCTCATCATCGACAACACTAAGCCTACTGACAGCAGGCAGTGACACTATGTGCTCCAAGTTTTCAACAAAGAAACTCTATTCACTCATAAAACATGCTAGACAGGACTCACAGGGTATTGCACCTCTACGTGACAAGACGTCAGACAGACTGCAAACCAACGACAAGGCAGACATACTGAACATACATTTTCAGTCTGTCTTTACCAGCCCTAAACCGATCCAGACTGAAAGTGACCACCAAAACTGTACCAGACACCCGGACATGCCAGACATCACTTTTGGGGTCAGTGACATTGACAGGTTACTAGCAGGATTGAAGCCAGATAAAGCTTCCAGCCTAGATGCAATAATTATTATTATACCCGATTTATATAGCGCTCTTTTCACACATGAGTTGTGCGTGCAAAAGCGCTTCACATGTAATTATATAAATGTACCTACAAAGCAAGAAAGATAAATAAATACATTCACAATAAAAATGATACAATATTGAGATGCATGGAAACATGGAAATTCTTTCAATATTATTACCAAGATTATAAAATTGTTATAGTAAGTTGTAAAATCATTTATAAAATGAGTCAAATAATAAAAAGATCAATGGCATGATTAAAAACAGAGCGTTTTTTTGTATGTTTGTTTGTTTGTTTGTTTGTTTCAGTGTAGAGCCGGAGAGTAGTTCACAAATCGTAAAACGAATGTTTAAAACAATACTCTCCATGTTGTTTGGTTGATTTTGTTTGTTTGTTTGTTTGTTTCAGTGTATGGCCGGAGAGCAGTTCACAAGTCGTAAAACGAATGTTTAAAACAATAATCTCCGTGTTGTTTGGTTGAGTATTGTATAATCCATGGCCGTGGTACACCCTTAGTTCATAAACATAAAGCTGTCCAAGAATTTCACCATAGACCCCTAACCAAATAGTTTCAAAGCGATTGGGCAATCCCTACCAGCAAAATCCACCAGACAGGCACAAGGTCAATGGTACAACTCCAGAACTGCCATTCAGACCCACATCATCAACAGCAAGAACACAGCCCAGAGGTAGCAGTCATTGATTACCTACTTTCTTCTAATAACAGATATTAAAGAAGTGTGTTTTCAGACGTTTTTTGAAGACTGCAACTGAGCTCGCATCTCTGATGTCTGATGGTAGACTGTTCCAGAGCTTTGGGGCTGCATGCATGAAACTTCTATCTCCAAACCTCACCAAACGACTCCTCGGTACAACCAGCGATACTGATTTAGTCGCAGACCGCAGCTCTCTTCGAGGTTTATACACGTCAAGCATATTGACAATGTACATTGGAGAATCATTGCACATGGCTTTGTATGTGAATGTCAGAATTTTGAATTCAATTCTGTGTTGAACTGGAAGCCAGTGAAGATCCTTCAAGACTGGAGTGATGTGATTGTACCGAGGGGTCCTGGTGATGATGCGGGCTGCTGTATTTTGCACACGCTGTAGTTTGCATAGTGAGTTTTGGGGAATCCCATACAGCAGTGAGTTGCAATAGTAAATTTTTGAAGTAACCAGATAATTGATCAAGGTCTTTGTAGCTTCTGGAGAAAGGTACTGTCTAATATGACCTATCCGCCGCAGCTGTGCGTAGCCAGATCTGCACACAGCGTTAATGTGCTGTGTCATATCCATTTGGGAATCTAATCTTGCACCAAGATTCTTCACACACAATGATGGTTTGAATTTTAGAGTTTCCCACTTGAACGTGAAAATCTCCAGGGACGTTAAACTTTTTAGAGTGCAACAGTATGACCTCAGTTTTGTCAGTGTTCAGCTTCAACATGTTCTGGTGCATCCATGATACTATGTCTTTTAGACACCCTTCGACTTTTGAAAGGGCTTCTTGTAAAATAAAGCCTGTGGTCTTGAAAACCATGCACCATGTCATTGCCACGACAATTTATAGTGGATGGGGTTAAAGAGTACGAGCCATTGAGAGTGTGAGCCTGTGAGGTCAATACGAAAAAGCATTTTATGACATTTTTTGACAATTTTTGACAATTTTTAATTTTAGGTATTTTGTTTATATTTCGGCTTTTTCTCCAAAGTATGGGGCTCACGAAAGCTGGGTTCTCGTCCCGAGCCCCGAGTGCATCAACTTATACAAAGCATGCAACAGTCGGTATAAGATTTGATGTGGCGGATGCTTGCTTTCAAAAACCGTATACTGTGTGCAATAAGCGACAGGTGTATTTTAATTTTGAAACTATCGATATTATAGGATTAATAATGGAATTAGTTTTTAAAAAATGGAATATCTTCATAATTATCATATTTAACATGTATGACAGAATAATACCAATAAAAATGGCCCTGCGGTATAGATTCTACTCGTACAGTAGTGTGTCAGTCGTATGGGGATTTAATAATAATAAAGTCTTTATTTAACGAGGGAACAAATTTGGTAATAACCAATCTTCCATGAGGTCCTCAAAACACTTTATATACAAAGAACATATGCTAAATAGATTAGAATAAGTATAATGTATTATTATACCCCTATACCTGCTAATACCGGATTGAAAAAAAATAGTGACGACCCGGATGATACAACTCCCACAGGAGCTGTATCATACAGGTCTGCAATATTTTCTCCGATAAATAAATTACTGCAACTGCCCGTCGCTGTCAAGGCCAATTTGATGGCTGTTCCTAAATGAGTTAAGTTGAATAAATCAGCAGGTTAAGATTTAATAATAACGTCCGCAAAAGTGGGACAATACTTTGGGTTCTAATTTTAAAAGTAAATTGTGATTATGCCAATTCAGATAAGGTGTTTTGAATGCAGCAAAAGAAGTTGCGTTTTTAACATGGGAACAAATAACAGAACCAGAATAAGAAAATGATTTTCTGGAAATTTCTGTATAAGGTCTAGGAGAATATAATTGGAACTCAGATACAGATCTGAAGTTTTTGTTATGGACATTGGAAGTAGGCGTTAAACTATCAATTTAATCAGATTCTTTTTTCAGTTTTATTAGCATACATGTATCAGCAATATACATTGCCCTTTGCCATTTACAAAGATATAAGGAACTATGGCAAATACAAAAGACATATACATACATCAATCAAAAAGCAACAATAATAGCCAGGGTATGTTTACGTAAGTTCATACTCTCTTTAATTTTACTTACAGTGGAGAATCTGTTATTCTTTCCCGTTTAAACGCAAACGCAAAGTACTAAAACGCAGAAACGTACAACTTTTGTACAATTTTGATAATTCATGTTTATATCGGTGGCAACCCGTTTGGAGCCAGATCAGACGCCGGGTTACCCGGCGTCTGATCTGGCTCCAAACTGTTTGTAAAAGAAAAACTAGTTTTAGCGTAAACGCATTTATCGGGAAAGAATAACAGATTATCCACTGTAGCAGTACTAAAAAAAATCATATTACTAGTAGACATTAAACTATTAAATTTGTTGATAGTTGGCCACTGTATGTTACCTAAATATTTTTTACGAAGTTCATAGTACATAGGGCAACACAGTAAGAAATGATATTCGTTTTCTATACGATATGTTGGTTATGTACAAAGCTTACATAATCTGTTCACTCTGTCTATACCGGTTAAACGTCCAATTTCTATTTCAAGTTTGTGAGACCCTAATCTAAATCGAGTTAACATTTGGCGTAACTTATCATTGGAAATCTTATTCAAATACTGACCTTTTAAAATTTCAATTTGTATCTAGTTTTGACATAGTATGAATTTATACATTCCAGTTTTGAATATGCTGCCTGGTCTCATATAGATGGTACATGTACACAGTTGATACTGTTATCGAAATTAAGCCGTATATTCGTAAAACCAAGATGATCAATAATAGAGTTAATTCTTTTGGCCCAACATGGGCCGTTAACATTGTTACACTGATCAATATAGGTCTCGTGCAAAGGTGAGTTAACATTACACATACAGTCGAACTTCGATATCTTGAACTCGCTTAACTCGAATTATCCGATATTCGACACATTAACTGCATTATTTCATGCTCGGTTAAGTCGACCATACCCATATTTCAAAGTTAAAATATGGCTTAGCCACGTTTTAACTTTGAAATACGGGTATGTTCGATTTAAACGAGTTCGAGATATCGAAGTTTGACTGATTTTATACTAGCCCCATGTTCAAGATCATCGAGCGGAAACCTAGCGGAAACCTAGCGCTCGCTGTCCGCTCGCTATCGTTCAACAAGCACAGATCGCGCCCCCAGAGTATACTGTAACACAACTACATGTAGCAACGTTAACGTACTGATACCTTCCGCTCGCCTAACGCTCGCCGAGCAAGTTCGTTCAAGAGCGAGCGACCGTCCGCTCGGTAAGCGGAAGCTGAACAGACCTCAGTACTTAATAGCTCTTTCTTTACAAATGAGTGACACACGACTAGTGTTCAGCAGACACTGGTACAGAGGCCCGTTTTATGAAATGTCGTACGACAAAAACGGTCGTAAGTCAAACTTTCAAAATGCATCTAATTTCTGAGTTCTCCCTCTAATCCTGTCTTGTGACACCTCTTTGGAATCGTCTTGAAAAGACGATTCCAAAAGATGTCACAAGACAGGACTAAACGTGGAAATAAATAATAATTGATTATTTTAGAATCTGACTTACGAACATTTTTGTCGTACGACGTTTATAAAACGGTTTCCAGATAACCATGAATCATTAGGCGTTTTCGATTGGCTTAACTTCGTGGAGCAACCAACTCTCGTGGAGCACATATTTTGCTCGACTGGTAGTGTGACGTCATGGTCTGAAACGCCGTGGAGTACGAAAGATATCGGTTGTAAACCCTTGTGAGATCGTTGAGTAATAGACGCCAAACATAATCCATTAACATTTTTTGGATTAGTCAGATCTGTTTCGTGGTGTAATCTCAATTGATGGAAAAGCTAACGTTTTACCAGTCGAATACGCTTAATGCAGTATTGGATTTTCGTGCAAATTTGGCAAATATTGAATCCAGTCTCAGTCGTCAAAAAACGCGCATACTTGTTTAGTTTTAACAGTAGAACCGCAAAACATGTGATACTTCCTCGGTATAGCGTGCTGCTCTAAATTTCTATGAAAAAGACGGACATATAGAATTCCCAGCATAGACTGGTCGAAACGATGGCACAGGTGATAGGTAAATGGCTTTGGGTTATAAGGACAGGGTAAATATCGAGCCGAATGCTCCAACGGATCCATACACCCAAATGTCAGTGCACATGACACCCAGGGTCGCAAAAAATATTTTAAAGTGAATTGATTGGCTACTAAGAATATATAAGTTGCATGTATTTCTCCATGTGCCGCAAACGTACAGGGGCTTTCGTGTAATGAATCAAAGGTTTGTATGAGAGTTCGTTCTGGTATAGTCCCGCTGGTAAGTTTGCCATCATCATCAGCCATAATCCAGTTTTTCCTGGCTGCTGCAAATAGGTAATCAAAGTTGCCGGTTTTCCACCTTACAGAGGCATCCATCCACGAAACAAACGGGTGTTCTATGGCTACTAGCTGTCAACAGAGAAACACATCAAGGAAAGGTTTAATTGTAATATCCGAAACCCCAAATCATAGTAAAATAGCGTTTCTCAAGCTTTTGATTGGTCACATCTGAGCAGAAAGCTCAGCTCGGACGAATTAAACGCTTGAGAGCGATCTCAGTCGTATCTCAAACGCATGGTGCCTGGCATTGAGAAAATCTTAAGTCTCTAAATACCGGCAAAAGTTTAGTCACAAATACTTGTTCTACTTGCTTATATAATCATACAACGAAGTAATTACTGAGGTAATTGGACAGGTGTTGCTTAGTGAAGGACAACAATAATTTATAGAATTCTTTAAATTTGAGAAATAGAAATGCAGACGACAACTGTTTATAGAATATGACGTCACGGCCGTGGTCTAAGCTGCTGTAAAGACGATTTCAATCACCTGTGGCCGTCAAGGAGTTGAATGGTTAGCAAGCGGGACTAATTAAATGTAAACAATAGTTTAGGGCAATAATTTGAGATGTCCATATTTCTTTTATTTTTTATATTAATATTGGATCCACCATCAGATTAACGGGTTATTGGTCAGTTATGCACCAAGAACAACAACAACAAATAACACATTGTATGGTCAGAGTGTCCAACAGTGTTGTTCCAGAGTAGACACCAAAGGCTTACATGTCTAAAACATGTTTTCACTGGTACATGTAATTGGAAATTAGCATATGAATCAAGCCAGGAACTTGGTACATGTGCTGTGGAGAATCTGTTATGCTTTCCCGATAAACGCGTTTACGGTTAAACTAGTTTTTCTTTTACAAACAGTTTGGAGCCAGATCAGACGCCGGGTAACCCGGCGTCTGATCTGGCTCCAAACGGTTTGCCACCAATATAAACATGAATTATCAGAATTGTTCAAAAGTTATACTTTTCTGCGTTTTAGTACTTTTCGTTTGCGTTTAAACGGGAAATAATAACAGATTATCCACTGTAGGCTAGAGTAAACTGAAGGTTGAATGATTATTCATATATTGACTCATTGGACCCTAGTGACGAGTAGACTCGTTTTGTACATACGTGTAACTGTCAAAAGTATGTTTGTCCTCTACTCTGATCTGGGTCTGCAATTATTGTCATGTTGCTATTTATTGCAGAAAATGACCATAATTATTCATAAATGGATTAGACCGAATTAGAAACTGGAATTGTCTATTAATGTTCAGATTGGCTATTGACAGACTGGCAATGGCGATTTTACGTTAAAATCGCAATAGGCTGACGTCTGTAAATAGTGGTTTTTACGTGAAATCGCTATTAACGGTCGTCTGGCATTAGCGATTATACGTTCAAATCGCTATTGACGGTCGTCTGGCATTAGCGATTATACGCTCAAAACGCTATGGACAGTCGTCTGTCGTTAGCGATTATACTGTACGTACAAATCGCTAATGATGTATAGGCGTCATTTAGGAACGCGTTTGCTACAAGTACATATATGTAGTGTGTTAAACATTTTGGAGTGAATGGGTTAACTTCGAAATGTGGGTAAGTTCGACTTAATCCCTTACACCATAATCTGTTTCTAGCTTTGAAGACAGGTGGCCACATAAAGCAGGTTGAAATTTAAAGCAGAACGCGCTTTAAGGTGCATTCTGCTTTACTTTCAGTCTGCTTTAAGCGACCACCTGCTAGGATATAGAAATATTTTTGGTATATGATTATGACTGGATTAATTTGAACTATTTTCTTCAGTGGATGAATAAACTAAATGTGCTAAGAAGCGCTTCTATGGGGAGGGTTAACCCGTTTACTCTCAATGACGCCATAAAGCACGTTTGCAAACAGTTTGGGTCCGGATCAAACGCCGCGTTACGCGGCGTCTGATTAGGACCCAAATTGTTTGATACTGTTACCGATATCTATTAAGTCATACAACCTTGAATCTAACTTTGAAACGTGTCTTGCAGACAACAATACTGACACAGACGACAATAAAGCGATGAGGGGGTAAAAATCTCAAGAATAATTTGATCATTATAGGGTTTAATGAGTTCGAGTCTTCGTGTTTGGATTGTATATGTACATGTATACAGTGGAGAAAACGTTATTCTTTCCCAACGAACGCGTTTTCGCTAAAACTGTTCTTTCCATTGAAAACAGCTTGGAGCCAGATCAGACGCCGGGTAACCCGGCGTCTGATCAGGCTCCAAACTGTTTGACACTCAGTTTAAAATGAGTCATCATAATTGTCAAAAAATTGTCATTTTACCCATTTTAATGCACTGCGTTTGCGTTTCGTTTCGTTTTCGTTTAAATAAGAAAGAATAACGTTATCTCCACTGTACCTGAATGACAATAGTCTTCCACGCGTAGTTCTGCAGATTCCTCACGTGGTCGGGATATTTGTCAAACTGGAATTTCCTAACCTCACAGGAACACGACATATTCATCTGTAAAATTGCAATAAGGTTACTAATACAGTCGAACGTTGGTATCTCGAACTTGCTTAACTCGAACTATCCGATAGTTTGACACATGAACTGCATTATGTCATACTCGGTTAGGTCGAACATACCCATAGGTTTTAACTTTGAAATACGGGTATGTTCGATTTAACCGAGCTCGAGATATCGAAGTTCGACTGTATATAATTTGGCTTAATACAGAATGAAACAGAATAATTAATGAAGGGTGAAAATAAAACAAAAGGTGAATTCAAATTAAATGAATAGCCCATTTAGTTTTAGATCAGGAGGCAAGTTAGCCGCTTTTTTCATTATACTGCGTTTGACGAAAACAGTAATGTTCCTCTCGTTAAGAAATATATTTGAATAAAACAAAATATGACAAAAGTTGCAAATTAAAACGCAGATATAAAGCAATAGATATAGCGACATTTACTCAAAATAACCCCCGAACGAATTCGTGTCAATAGAAAAGAAAACTAGCCGAAGTGGAAAAGTAGCAACCAGATACAAGCACATTCAAGCTTGTATATAAAGCAACACACAATGAGGTACATGTACTGTTAAGATATGTTATGGCTTATGACTGTTGAAAGTCCAAACATTACTGTCAAATGCCAAACTCACGCAATTTCAAAACCTGAAAATGTAGGCACATTCGTAATCTAAACCTATAAAAAAGAAGTAATCCTCGATGATTATGGAGGCAACATTGCTAACAAACCCGTGAAATTGGTGGAAACAAGTCGACTTTTAAATCTGTTTTGTTGACATTCGATCGAAGCCGAATTATTACGGAAATGTTCCGGCTTTGCACACAGTGTATATGAATTATCGCCGCGCTTCGTATTAATCCCGTGACCTTTACATAATCCTACGAAAATTCTCAGAATTCGACTCATTTAGGCAGGATTCTTTACGAAGTGGGGGCATATGTAAGGCTTCTTACACGCGATTTCACTTAGTTTTAATCACTGGCACCAGAGTCATGGACTTATAATATGTGTGTGTTTACATTTAGATGCATTTTTATTTCTTATACATCTAGAGAGGTATATATACAGTAAACACAGAGACATAATAAGTCCATGACTCTCACAGTGGTGTGAACTGTATCTACCGGTAAGTAATGTCTACTATATGAAGGGGGAAAATCTTGATGTGTACACTCTATAGTCTCTATCCACAAGATTCTGGATCTAGAACCTTTTTTCCGGTCTGTTAGCAATGTATTTTGTATGGGAATGGAAATAAAAATTTTTTTTTAAAAATGAGTTGACTCTAGATATGCCTAGATACATATACCGGTCTGCTATCTTTTAGTATACGATCTATTAGATATAGATTCTTTATCTATAAGATTTTCCCCCAAACGTTAGCAATGTCTACTGTATGGGATTGGAATAGATATCTTGACGCTGAGCTTCTACCGGTCTTCCTATCTACTATTATAATAATAGATAGCAGACCGGTATATGCCTATAGTCAACCAATATAGATTTGGTTTTAATTTTTTTTTTTAAATTTCACTCCAATAACATAGACATTGCTAATCGGTTAGGAAAAAATCTTTTAGATATAGATCTAGAATCTAGACCTAATTGATATTATACTTATTGATAGCAGACCGGTATAGCGGCATCGATTCAACTCAGATAAACATTTTTTTAAGAAAAATTGTAATTCCATTCCAATACATTAGACATTGCCACCGGCACCAGAGTCATGGACTTATAATATATATCGGTAGAGGTATAGATAAAGTAAACACATACACATAAAACGTCCATGACTCTGGTGCCAGTGGTTTTAATACATAGAAAATGCACACATATAAGAAAGTGCACCTTTAAGGGAGGGTACATTTAATGCAGAAAACTCATAATGTGCCCTACACTATGTTACCATCTGTATTTAAGCCCAAAGACTATTCATCGATTGAATTATCTCTTAATACAAGATCAACTGTATATACAAGTGTAATAACAGTAAAAGACCCTAAAATGACAACTAAAAAGAAGGTTTAATTATTAAATGAAAGCGATAATTTAAAGCAATATGAAAGTAAAACATTGACAGTTCTCTCTGTTAAGATTCTCTCTTTTTTATTATTAGTTCTCCTTTGTTCCTCTCCTTTCACTATCACATTTTCTCCCCTGTAAAACTGTGGTATGTTTATGTTGTAATTCCGTGTCTTATTATATGCTTTGTTATAACTGAAGAATAAACGGGCTGGCAATTGCCGGTTCCAAAGAGAAAAAAAGAAGAAAGTAAAACATGAAGCTCCTTTAGGACCGTTCTGTATTACTTTCACACTGCATTAAGAAGTCACCTACCTTGAAAACCTTAAAACAACACTGAATCATTTAGCGGTCGTAATAGAGGGAGTTTACTATATATATATATGCAACTGTGCACGACAACTTACATGCTGCAGTTCGTGTTCTGAGAGTCCAATGTCGTAAAATATCACTTTAAGGTTTCCATACTTTGGTCGCACTAGTTCTTGTATGTCCTTGAACAGTGAAAGGCCTTCGTGGTAGTGATTGGACGAAAACGCCGTGACAAAAACAGGCACTTCCGGTAGGAGTGGCTCAGTGGTAATCGGTGGGAACAGATCTAGAAGTATACGAGAAAACAGTACATTGAACTCATTCAACTATTTACAGTGTGAAAGACGTTACGTGTGTTCTTTCCCAAAACTGCACTGGTGCTAAACTATTAACAATGGGGAAATAAGCCATTTCCCCGCTTAAACGCGCCTTTCAGCGCAACTAATTTATTCCGCCACTAACGAAAAATGTTCCATTTTATAGAGTCATGAATATACATGTATATCATAAGAAATAGTTTCATATTCTAACGGATTTAATCTTAAAGCAGGCTAAGGGTATGGCAGAATGCGCATTAAGGCGCATTCTGCTTTACGTTCAGCCTGCTTTAAGTAGTTACATAATTACCATTGATTCATGTACTAGAAATAGGGATAGAAATAATGGGCTCTTGTCCATTGCAAATAGTTTGGAGCAAGATCATAGGCCAAGGTACAGTAACTCGACATCTGATCAATCGCAATTCTGTTTGACATTCAGATTTAAATGAATCGTTGATATCCTCAAGAACCTGTCGTTGTTTACATTTTATTGTAATTGCGATTGCGTCTATATATAGTGTCTTTAAAATTGGTACATATGCAAAACAATTTAATATTGTTTGTTGTCATTACTTTTGCTTATTTGTGATTGGCTGTAATGTTTGTTCATAACCCGCTGAACAAAATAAAATAAGACCAAGCCATGTCAGGACTACTTTCTTTTAGTTTAACTGTTCACCACAAGCGCTACATGAAGCAGGACGCAACATGACGTCATTAACGATGACGTTTTCACAAACGTTGGAGGTAAATATATATGGCGGAGGAACTACAACCTAAGGCTTAAAAGTGTTAACTACCGAACACTCGTGTCGGATTCTCCATTTAATTTATTTCTACAATTCAGTAGTGATGTCAACTTATAAGAACAATTCGGATATCTATTGCTTAGCGGTTTCATACAATGTGACCAAGGTATCGAAGGCCGGTGCGCCATGCTAAATGCTAGTTGTAAAATGCCAAATGCTAAATGCCAAATGCTGTTTGTGAAATATCGAATGCTATTTGCTAAATGCGAATTGCTATTTTCGTAATGCTTAATGAAATGCCAAATGCTTTGGAGGTTTCTTCAAATGACGGGTTTTCTCTATCATTTGACATTCAGCATAATTATCGCATTTAGCAAATCAAATTTAGGCCAAATAAAACAGTACCCATGTTCCTAGGGACACAATCATATATTGATATAGATCTATTTAACTTTTTTTCTGATGGAGTATTTTATATAATCATATTCATATATGAAAACATATGAATGTATTTTATTTTGCAGAGCCCTGTGCCATACATAAAATACCTTGAAAAAAATCATTTCAAATTGTTTATTTAATTAATAGGTCCCATTACGAAAATCACCTTAAAAATTGAAACTGGTATGATTGTTAATCAATATTGGTATACCAAAACGGAAACGTAGTGGCTTTTATATGATAGGTGGAAATAATAATATTTCGAAATGCATTGTATGCTTGTCAAATATGTCAATAAAAAAAATGTGTTGTCTGCATGTTGAATATGTCAATGGTTAATTAACTAGCAAATCATATCTGCAAGGAAGGTATTTTATGACAGATTTAGATCAAATTTCTCTTAGATATTTGCTAATCTTATTCTAAAATCAATTTCTAAAACACTAAAATGACTATAAAGTAGCTTTTTAAACAATTAACTGAAGAATAACTTCTATTACACGTTGCTAAAAAACAACTGTCACATGCGTTAAAAAGTGACAGACATTCGCTGATAGGTTTTTCGAAAAATTAAAAACAAAAACGTTTAGGCTCGGAGGGGAAAACTAGGGTCGGTTTACCGGAAACAGATATATTTTTGTTTGGCCTTAGTACAGCAATTCACATTTGGCATTTAGGAATTTGGGAATAGTATTTTTGCAATTCGCATTTAGCGTTTTTGCAATTCGCAAATGGCATTTCGTAAAACGCATTTCTCAATCAGCATTTAGCAATTAGCATTTTACAAATAGCATTTAGCATTTAGCACCCCTAAAAGAGTTTTGTATTTAATTAGCATTTCGCAATTCGCATTTCGCAATTCGCATTTAGCATTTCGCATATAGCAATTCGCATTTTGCATTTAGCATGGCGCACCGGCCACCAAGGTTTGTTTTTAAACCTCTATGAATACAATAACTATTTGAATTATTCCTTAAACAAGTTGGATCTATGTCAACCCAAATAAAAGTTTGAAATTGCAGACAGTGCAGACACTATTCATTATAATCTGCGTGGCAAACAGTTTGGAGCCTGATCAGACGCCGGGTCTGAACTGGCTCCTAACTGTTTGCAATGAACATAATAATATAAGCGTAAACGCGTTTATTGGGTAAGATTAACAACTTCTCGACTGTACGTTTAGGCGCGTCATTTCCAAACAGGGTACATGTGACGAATACATAGAGGATAACTGTTTTTTTCAGTGTAAGATCGAAATTTAATCCATTGAGTGAACATCAGACGTTATATTTTCACGAGTGGCGAAGCCACGAGTGAAAATATAACAGTCTGATGTTCACGAAATGGATTAAATTCGATCTTACACTGAAAAAACACAGTTATTCTATTTATTTATGCTTTTAAGCCACTTTTTAAACGAAATTGTTTAAAAATTGAAAGCGAACGTACATTATTTATCCCGTGTTGAGCCCCACGTTTTATGTCGAACACATGCGCGTGACAGTTGGCGGTATAATGACGTCACTCGTTGCTCCCGAGTTTGGATTCGTGCTCTTCCGGTGAGTAGTTCGCGACAAATCGGACTGCCGGAATTTAACGATAAGACACGATTGACTACGATTCTTGGGGAGCCCTACGGGGAAAATTCATAATAAAAAGCGATTGGTGATAATCCACTGCAGTGGATTACCAAGTGATCATCCACTGCTATTTCGTGGTAATCCACCGAAAAGCATAAATAAATGTGTGCTATACAAACAATGAAGCCCCAGATTGAGTCATCTGATCAGTGTATGCGCTGTATCTAAACTTGCTAAACATTGACAAAACAAAATGGATTAGACTAAAATGGAAACTGGACTTGTCCATTTAAAGTTTCAGGGAGAAACGTATTAATCTATAACTGCTTTACATACCATCTAAATACTGCTGAATTCCTTTAAATTTATAGGATTCTATTTTAGCGAGGTCGTCGGCGGGCGTTGGCCCCAGACGCTGACTACAATTTGTTCCGACCAGGTCCTGTGAATCGTTGACGATGATGCGAGATGCTTCCGCCAAGTACACACGAAGGCTGGGAGACATTTGCTCCATGTCACCTTGTTTACTTGGTTTGCTCTTAACATGGTTACTTCCACCATTACCCCAGGGTGGGTCTGATGGGGTTCTCTGTCGAGTTTGTTCAGCTACATCATCCTGCAGAGAAAAACAAAATGTAAATACAGTGCTTCCGCTCTACAACAACAAATGGAAGACACGGATTGTATGTCTTGTTCGGAGGGAGTTGTTGTAGGAGGGGAAATTGAAATACCCGAAGATTGCAGAGCATGATTTGGCTTACTTTTGCAAACAGTTTGAACTCAGTCCAAACACCGCTTAACGTGGGTTCAAATTGTTTGTTACTCGTCTTTATTTTTCTTTTGTCAAACAATCCAATACGAAACTTTGAGAAAAAACAGCAGACGATAATTTTAAGCAGAAGATATAACAGTGAAAGTGTTAGACACTATTGTCCTGATTGGGAAACAGCCGCAATCATTGTTGTAAAGAGGGGATCGTTCAGGGGGTCGTTGTAGGGAGGAATCACTCTACAGTAAACAGAATCAATCGGCAATATGCACTGTGGATAAAAAACATAAATTCGTTCCCAATCAACGTGTTTTTGCTAAACTAATACAGTGCTCCCTCCCTACAACGACCCTCCCAACAACGACCCCTCTCTACAACGACGCTTGTCGCTATTCCCCAAACAAAACATTAATGTCCAACCTTTTCATGGCTGCAATACCGTCTGCTTAAAATTGTCGTCTACTGATTTTCTCAAAGTTACATAACGGACATTTTGACAGAAAAAAACAAATGAAAAGTGACAAACAGCTTGAATCCAGATCAGACACCGCGTAAGGCTGTTTGCATATGTAAGTCAATTTCCTTCCCTTTAACGACATCCTCTGAACAACGAACATAATTTTTGTTTCCCATTGGGTGTCGTTGTAGAGAGGGAACGCTGTATACCCATTTCATAAGCAGTTTGAAGCATGATTAGACCTCCGATAAGCCGGCGTTCGTTCTATAGGGCAATAGTATACAGTTATTTCATGAGTGTTTGGGGAACAGTCACAACAATTTTCCAGGTATCAGGGAAGACTTTCGAACAGTTGCCCGAGGCCGATATGCCGAGGGCAACAGTTCGAAATGTCTTCCCTGATACTTCGGGCCTATAGTTATGACTGTTCCTCTAACACACATGAAATAACAGTTTTATTACATAATACTCTATATAACTACATTTTCAAAAAGAACTAATCTAAGCCCCAAAATAAATGAAATAAAAATTAATAGTCAGTTTGAGTGTTTTGACAGACGTCTGATAAAATTATCAGCATCTTCTTGTACGCGCTTGCATGTTTACATCACACATTATGTAGTGTTCGGGTCCGTCTTGTTTTTCGGTATATAAGGGATGTGTATTACAGTGGAGAATGTGTTATTCTTTCCCAATAAACGCGTTTACGCTAAAACTATTATTTGCAGTGCAAACAGTTTGGAGCCAGATCAGACGCCGGGTAACCCGGCGTCTGATCAGGCTCCAAACTGTTTGCCACCAAGATAAACATGAATTATCAGAATTGTCCAAAAGTTGTACTTTTCTACGTTTTAGTGTTTTGCGTTTGCGTACGTTTGCGTTTAAACGGGAAAGAATAACAGATTCTCCACTGTACGAACTCGTCTCATTCCAGACGCCAATCAAAGACAATTATTCAATACTGTTTCATTACAATACGGCAAACCCGGGTACAGAAAAACTTCTCTATGACCCTGATTTTAAAACGTCTGCGCATCTTTTTCGCGCAGGGGTAAACAGTCAAAAATAACTAATCACAAGTTATATAGAGCATTAGGTAATGATTATAAATAATATAAAACATGAAATAAAGTATTAAACTTTCGCCAGACGCCAATCAATGACAATTATTCAATACAGTACTGTTTCATTACAATACGGCAAACCCAGGTACTGGAAAACTTCTCAATGACCCTGATTTTAGAACTTCTATACGCAATATTTCGCATGTAACAGTTCGTCTTAAAGAGAAACAGTTAACACTGATTAGGCAATGTCGGAACAACACAGCAACACAGTAAAAATAACGAATTACAAATTACATAGAGCATTACGTAATACTTCGTTATGTCCAATATCGTTATATGTGATCTTCACTGTACATTGTTTGTGAATTATACGTTCATACGTGTCTCTAGGGGCTAATGACTTTACCAACGGAACATTCATACCATAGGTGAAATTGTGGAAACTGCTGCAAACTGATCAGTTACTCCGTGTCTCATGGCTGGATCCAAACTGTTTAACACTTCGATGATGGATAAAAATAGCGATAAACCAACAGTAACACTATTGTCTTTTGTATGCTAACTATATTTATAAATACGAGATTAAGGGATATAATCAATATCAAAATTATGCTGATACCTCGTGAGTTGTCTGGTCCGATCTTTCTTTGAGTTTACTGTCGTAGAACACACTGATGTATATCAAAACTGAAATGTTGATAATAGTAGTAGTGGGGATTGTAATAGTAGTAAAAGAAGTAGTAATAATAATAATAATAATAATAACAATAATAATAATAGAAATAATAATAATAGAAGCGAAAGTAATGATAATAATAATAATAAATATAACAGCGTAATACTAATAACTATATTGATAATACTCGTACATGTATAGTGGGGAAAACGTTATTCTTTCCCGTTTAAACGCAAACGAAACGCAAACGCATTGCAGAAAAATGAAGAAAATGATAACTTTTTGACAATTCCAAAAGTTGATTTTAACCTTGACGGCAAACAGTTTAGAGCCTGATCTGACGCCGGGTTACCCGGCGTCTGATCTGGCTCCAAACTGTTTGCACATGAGATAAAAGATTTAGCGTAAACGCGTTTATTGGGAAAGAAAAACGTTTGGTATACTGTATATTACAGAGCCTGTTAACATTGAGAACAATCACCGCAATAGAATTGTTTCGTCGCCATTAATTCGTTTGGTTTGACCATTTCAACGCTTGTTTTAATCCATTTGTGCATAGCGTCCTATGAAAGTGACAAAGGCAAACAGTGTAGACTCCGATCAGAGGCCGCATAAGGCGGCGTCTGATCAGAGTCTACATGGTTTGCTGATAGGAATTATAATACAAAACAAAATGAAACTGAACATTTAGACCAGCCACACCTTAGATATAATGCATGAATGAATGGTGTTTTACGGCCCATCGACACAAAAAGGTTATTTAGAGCCGATTACACACACCTTAGATATAATGCATGAATGAATGGTGTTTTACGGCCCATCGACACAAAAAGGTTATTTAGAGCCGATTACACACACCTTAGATATAATGCATGAATGAATGGTGTTTTACGGCCCATCGACACAAAAAGGTTATTTAGAGCCGATTACACACACCTTAGATATAATGCATGAATGAATGGTGTTTTACGGCCCATCGACACAAAAAGGTTATTTAGAGCCGATTACACACACCTTAGATATAATGCATGAATGAATGGTGTTTTACGGCCCATCGACACAAAAAGGTTATTTAGAGCCGATTACACACACCTTAGATATAATGCATGAATGAATGGTGTTTTACGGCCCATCGACACAAAAAGGTTATTTAGAGCCGATTACACACACCTTAGATAAAAAATGGACTATTCCAATATACAAGCATAGGCGTATCCACTGGGCGAAAATGGTTTAAGCCTTTAGCATCCATAACATCGTCTGACTTTAAGTAAAAACTGCTAACCATTCCAATGTTTTTTATGCCATATTACAGTGGAGAATCTGTTATTCTTACGTCATTGGTGACGTCATACAGTGGAGAATCTGTTATTCTTTCCCGTTTAAACGCAAACGTACGCAAACGCAAAGCGCTAAAACGTAGAAAAGAACAACTTTTGGACAATTCTGATAATTCATGTTTATCTTGGTGGCAAACAGTTTGGAGCCTGATCAGACGCCGGGTTACCCGGCGTCTGATCTGGCTCCAAACTGTTTGCACTGCAAATAATAGTTTTAACGTAAACGCGTTTATTGGGAAAGAATAACAGATTCTCCACTGTAAGCACCAAAGGTAAAACCTCCATAGGAACCAATGCATTGACCCGATCACTTGCTCATCGCATAACGTCCAACATTTTTGTTCGATTCCTTCCAAAGTTGGAGATATTTTGGCTAATGGATCAGTTACAGATTCTGATTACTTTTAAATTTGTTCAGATCCTGTAGGTGAAACCCGAGGAAGTTATCAAAATGTTAAATTCCTGAGATTTCACCAAAATCAAAGCCATTGATATTCTACATCTTATTGTTCTTAGAGATGTTATTCGTTGGTAAAAACAATGTCTCAATTGTACTCATTATTGAATTGTAAAGCATGCTCGTTAATTTAAAAACACAATTTGTATATTTTGCAGTTTTCTGTGAAAAAGTGATATTTTATCTTTTTTACTGATTCACCTACATGGGACATTTACATGTGTAAATCACATTAGAACCTGTAGAATGGATCTCTGGCTATAACTCCTGAAACTATTGTTGAAATTGAACAAAACTGTGGAAACGTTTAAAGAGAGGAAGTGATAGGGTTCAAAATGAAGGTTTACCTTTGGTGCTTAGCAAACTTTGAGTAGTATATCTATATAACTGTTTGCAATGAATATAGTAGATTTAGCGTAAATTTACGCGTTTATTTGGAAAAAATAACCTCTTCTTCACTGTATAATACTAGTCAGGAGAAAACCAATCTAACAGCCGATCACTCTCAATGACGCTTAAAAGCGCGTTTGCAAACATTTTGGATCCTGATCAGACGCCGCGTAACGCGGCGTCTAATCAGGATCCAAACTGTTTGACACTCGTTTTGAAATTTCTTCAGCAGCCATACTGCCTTATTTCAAAACTTTGAAACGACATTGCAGACAACACAATTGAAGCAGATGACAATGAAACGGCGAAGGGATACAATTCTCCCGAATAATTTGATCATGAAAGGGTTAACTCTGTATAAGGAAATGAAATTACTATTTCAGTATAAGCCATATTAGACTTGTGTGTTAACAATAGAAAAGCGATACACGGTGCATGGACAAGACATTATTCATTCCCGTTTTAATGCAAACGCAACGCAAACGCTAAAGTGAAAAGAATGAACTACAGTCTTCCTATTTTCAACGAACGGAGGTTTCAATACATGTTTCCCTGATTTACAGACATTCTATTAAAGAGCTGGACGGGGTTGATAGTACACCAACAGAACCAAATGTTATATGTGAACAGTTTTTCGTTATCTCCCCAGATGAAAAACATGATCAACACTTCACACGTGCTGTACAGAATGAAGTGTCCTTCTACTTACAGTCAATAAATTATGACTGCGACATTATGCACGAGTTTTGTTACGGTTGTCAATGTCAGTACAAAAGCAGGCACTGCTTAGGCGATCTGACAGAATCTGTAAATACTCTAGGATATTCTGCCATATATAGAAATTTCTTTGAAACAAACCACGCAAAAGGCCCACAGGACGCGGCCGGTGGCTTATTAAAAAACCAGGCAGACATTGCAATCACTCGAGGAAAGATAACTATTCAGTGTGCTGAAGACCTGTTTAACTTTGCAACAGAAAAACTGCAAGAGCCAAAATCAAGTGGTTATAAACGACGAATATTTAAATATCTACACTCCGTTCCTAGAGACGTGGTTAACTCGTTTAAGCCGATCGTTGAAAACAGGAAAATTCACCAAGTAAAGGCAACGGTAAATTCAAACAAATTACAGATTAGAAATTTGTCTTGCTATTGTTGCGAAAACTGTATAAATGGCCACATAAATAATTGTAAAAATAAGAGCACCATTGGTAAAATTACACAACCTACCATGAACAAGGAAACTACATGTATATCTCAAGACTGTAATCGGGAAATTGAAGAAACCGACATACTTACATCAGAGCCCCTAATAGGATTCATAAAAAAGGGATCATTAATTGCCGTTAGGTCTGGAGACGATGAAGAGTTCTACATCCTCAAAGTTAGTGCAATAGAAACACTAAAACAGGCCGAAACAGACAGGTGGAATGCAAGTTACATTGCGGGTTCGGACATTGTAAGGGGTGCTTACTTTCAGATAACAGATACCCGTATTTATAAACTAATTCGTGGTAAACCGGCAATTGTACCTGCACAGTCAGTTATGTACATTATAAATGACAGCAAAGTTATCAAGGGACAGTTAGAAACTTGAAACTTTATTGAAATATATCTGTATAAGGTCCACTACCGTGGACAGCATTAACATTTATACAAATAGAAAACATACATATCAATAGAGAGGTCATTAGTTGGGAATACGCAAATTCATTAGAAATTTTTATAATTTATAATAAAGCCTAAATAAAAAGTATTTCTTATGAATAAACAGATGTTAACCAAAATTTGTTCCATATATAGTCATACATATCACCTGACAGTTTAGATCGTGATCAGTTCCTAGGTAACTCGGCCTCTGATCGTGGTCTATGCTGGCTCGAGTTCATTCTTTCAATTTGTATATTGATGTGTCATAATAGTTATCAAGAAGTATCGAGGTTACATGTACATGGAAGAAGAAAGCATACAGGTATTTACCAATCTCTACCTAATAGGATGAATAAACAAAATATGGAGAAGAAATACAGGTACACACAGCAGTCTACTAGCTAAGAGTAGTATATGCGAATATATAATTGTGTTTACCAATTTCTCCAACGAAACAAAATTTGGAGATAGATATTAGATACGAGTATATAAATAACTAAACCACTGGCACAAACATAAATACAAACTAAGAAACTTACTACATATACAAATAAATACCCACATGTACGACTGTACACTTTAGACACTTGTAAAGGGATAGAAAAGAGTAATAGAGAAAGAGAGAGAGAGAGAGAAAGAAAATGAGAGGGAAAGAAAGAGAGAAGGAAAGATGAAAGAAAGAAAGAGAGAAGACAGACGGTCAGACTGACGGACAGACAGACAGACATATATAGATAGATAGAGAAAGTGCATCTAAGGCCACATAGTTGAAATGCAGACGTGAATTGTACATTTTATTTTACCCCTATCTTGCTAGCTTGATGTTTACTTCAAACGTATCGTCTGTGTAAGATTTCAAAATAAGTTGTGTGCTTATTAAACTGAAATAATTAAAATTATGTGCCAAACAGTTAACATTGACAGAAGAGGAGCAACAAAATATCATCGAGTGTGCTAATATGTGTCATGTTGTGCGGTAAAGTTTGACGTCTGTATTTGTATATCAGGGCTGCCATTTCTCCGGATTTTTCCTAAATCTTCGGATTTTTTCTAGTATGTGGTAGCTTAAAGCAGGATGAAAGTAAAGCAGAATGCGCCTCAAGGCGCATTCTGCTTTACGTTCAGCCTGATATAAGCATTCACGTGTCAACAAAACAAGAAACAGGCGATGGGGAAAAGGTACGATTCGTAAAATCACACTTGAAAAATGCAAATTTAATAATCTTAGGATTTTTTATGTCGACTTATGGAAGCCCTGGTATATACTGACGCTTACTAAGTTAGGGTAAAACTGTATGTAGAAAGCAGCTATCTGCATGTTTTTTATTCAGCATTTAGCAAATAATTGTATGAGAGACTGATTACGACAGTTTATTAGATTGTAGCTTATTCGATTGTAGCTTAACTTGTTTCTTTTCTTTAAGACAGGTAACCACTTAAAGCGATTGAAAGTAAAGCTGAATGCGATTTAAGCCGCATTCTGCTTCACTTTCAGCCGATTTTCATCTACTTATTGCTAGGGTATTGAAATATTTCCTAAGGCGCATAATCGTGATTTTATAAAGTGGTGCTGTAGTACTTGTATATAAAAATGAAATGGGACATAAATATGCAAATTCTCCTGTTGTTCTGATTCAATCATATCCCCGTGCAGTAAGCGAGTTTTGTGGCGAAAGAGTGAGTAAATGACGTCGATTTTGACGTTTGTGACGTTACACAAATTGGTATCAACACCGTGCGTAACGTCTTTGCATAAAATCACGAATGAATAACCACGTCGTTCTTAATTCGTGATAAAATATAGAAAATGACTAATTTTTGACAAATCTGGCAATCTATTTCAATCTGAATGGCAATTTTTATTTAATCAGTTTGGAGCCTGATCAGAGACCGGGTTATTCGGCGTCTGATCCGGCGCCAAACTGTTTGCAATTGGAATAATGGTTTTTAGCCTAAACGCGTTTTTGGAGAAAGAATAACGTCTTCTCCACTGTAACGCTAACCTGTACAGTGGAGAAAACGTTATTATTTCCAAATAAACGCGTTTACGCTAAATCTATTATCTCATGTGCAAACAGTTTGGAGACAGATCAGACGCCGGGTAATCCGTCTGATCAGGCTCCAAACTGTTTGCCGTCAAGGTTAAAATCAACCTTTTGGAATTATTGTCAAAAAGTCATAATTTTCTTCATTTTCCTGCGATGCGTTTGCGTTTCGTTTGCGTTTAAACGGGAAAGAATTATGTTTTCTCCACTGTACAAGGATTGCGGATACAAACAGGGTGATACGGAAGAATATCTAATTGTGTGATGGTGATGACAATGAGGATGAATTCTATTGAGTATTGAACACAGTCAACCCTCACGACAAGTATACAATACAAACAGTGTACCTGGAAATAATACACTTGTCCTGTGTAAACCGTATATGAGTTCTCTGATCAAAGTCTGTACTGCTCGTCATTTTGCACGTAGCGTCTGATCAGAATCTGTTTTAAAATGTCAGTGGTGTCGGTGTTAGCAGCGAAATTAAAATGGAAGAACCTTAATTGAATATTTTTTCCCAAACAGATTTTAGCCTAAAGGTGTTTATTTAAAAGAATAACGTGTCCTCCACTATACATGTACAGTAGAGAACACGTTATTATTTCCCAAAAAAACCCACGTTTAGATTAAAATCAGTTTTGCCTTTGCAGACCCGGCGTCTGATCAGGCTCCAAACTGTTTGCCATTCGCTTTAAAGTGTATAGCTGGAATTGTACACGAGTTGTCCTTTAAAAAAAGAAAGAAAAGGTATAGACTACTACATTTGCGTTTGCGTTTCGTTTGCGTTTTAATCGGGACAGACTAGCGTCTTCTCCGTATGTTCAATATTGACCTCTGGCCCTCTGATCGGAATCCAATCCATTTGCAAATAATTTTACACCCGGGGTAAGGCAGTGACGTTTTTTTTAAATTGCATTGCATTGTTTATATACATTATCAAGTTTAGCAACAAGTATACTCTTCATTAACAAACAGTTAACATGTGAAGAGTACACTTGTCCTATACACTGATTGTCAGTATATCATATTCAGAAATTATGGGACCGTGGGCAAGCATGGATTAAAATATTGCCTTTTTTTACTATTTAGAGTTGATTTTAAATGTTTAACAATACAGTACAAAATGACAAACAATGCAGACTCTGAACATTGTAGGCTGAGCTGATACAGTGGATAAAACGTTATTCTTTCCCATTAAACGAACGCGTTCACGCTAAATCTATTATCTCTTGTGCAAACAGTTTGGAGCCAGATCAGACGCCGGGTAATCCGGCGTCTGATCAGGCTCCAAACTGTTTGCCGTCAAGGTTAAAGTCAACTTTTTGAATTGTCAAAAAGTTATCATTTTCTTAATTTTTCTGTGATGCGTTTGCGTTTCGTTTAAACGGGAAAGAATATCGTTTTCCCCACTCTAACAAGTGTGCGAGCGTGTACATGTATTTGTATTAAGATACACCGTGTTTGTTGAATTATCATTTAGCCAAGGTCAATGGCTAATGATATTATCAAATAAGGCGAATCCTGTTCCATGTTCATGCGACCTGAATAATCCAATTCACTGTCACGATGTTATCTTATTAAAATAATAGTCGTCTGCCTTTGTTTCTAAAATTTAGATTTTAAAGTTACTTGACTGAAGAAAGGTTATGAGTGTCAAACAGTTGGGATCCTGACCAAGCGTCGAGATACTAAGTTTTAGGCAAGGATCCAATTGTTTGTAAGATAGTGTTCTTGCGTAAGGTAAAGAAGGGGTGTATTTACAAACATGTTCGACCCAGAAAGGACGCCAAATGAATAACTTTGTCTCTAATCATGGTTGAAACTGTTTAATACTCATATTACCAATGACTTATATTAACTATACATGGTCTCTGGTTTTACATAATGTATTTAATGTACAGTTGAGAAAACGCTAGTCTTTCCCGTTTAAACGTAAACGAAACGCAAACGGAATAAACTAAAATGTAGAAAATGACATTTTTTGTCAATTATGACTATTGATATTACGCTGAGTGGCAAACAGTTTGGAGCCTGATCAGACGCCGGGTTACCCGGTGTCTGATCTGGCTCCAAACTGTTTGCACAGGAGATAATAGATTTAGCGTAAACGCGATTATTGGGAAAGAATAACGTTTTCTCCACTGTAGCACGTGGTCGACACTTATGAAGCTGATTTCATTATTTCAAAGAATAGGTCAACCGATGTATAATTATATCAGTGGAGAAAACGTTATTTTTTTCCCAATAATCGCGTTCACACCAAATCTATTAGATCATGTGCAAACAGTTTGGAGCCAGATCAGACGCCAGGTAACCCGGCGTCTGATCAGGCTCAAAACTGTTTGCCGCCAAGATTAAAATAAACTTTTGGAATTGTCAAAAAGTTGTCATTTTCTTCTTTTTTCTGCGATGCGTTTGCGTTTCGTTTGCGTTTAAACGGAAAAAAACGTTTTCTCCACTGTAGACACAGAGGGTGGAGACGCGATTCTATCCAGTCAAACAGATACTAATCGTCTAACGCATAACAAATAAAAAGTAGAAAAGTACAGCTTTTTGATAATTATGTCTAACGATCTATTCTAATATGAGTAGCAAATATTGTGCAGCCTGATCAGACTCCGGGTAACCCAGCGTCTTGTCCAATTTATCCGGCGTCTGATCTGAATCCAAACTGTTTGCAGTAGACATAAGAGTTTTGGCATATACTCATAATCTCAGTACATGTATGGCGTCATATATGTCCCGAAGTTCTAACCCGAAGATAAGGGAAGATACACGATACACGATACAAGATGCACGATACAAGAAGATTTATTTAACGTCGGATACAATATAGAGGATAATTGTTTTTTTTCAGTATAAGTTAGAAATTTAATCCATTGAGTGAACATCAGACGTTATATTTTCACGAGTGGCGAAGCCACGAGTGAAAATATAATAGTCTGATGTTCACGAAATGGATTAAATTCGATCTTATACTGAAAAAATACAATTATTCTATTTATTTATGCTTTTAAGCCACTTTTTAAACGAAATTGTTCGACAATTGAGAAAGCGAAAGTAAATGATTTACCCCGTGTTGAGCCCCAACTTTATATCGAACACATTTTCGAAACAGTTTCCCGTACGATGACGTCACTTATTTATTGATTTGACGTCACCCGAATTACTTCGTTGCTCCCGAGTTTGGATTCGTGCTCTTCCGGTGAGTAGTTCGCGACAAATCGGACTGCCGGAATTTAACGATAAGACACGATTGACTACGATTCTTGGGGAGCCCTACGGGGAAAATTCATAATAAAAGCGATTGGTGATAATCCACTGCAGTGGATTACCAAGTGATAATCCACTGCTATTTCGTGGTAATCCACCGAAAAGCATAAATAAATAACAATAAACATTTGCTGTAACAGCTATTTTCCGACAAACACAAGCATAATATAAACAAGAGTAAAAATGCTGTAAAAAAGAAGGATTGTAAAAGAAAGGGTTTACATATAAGGTTGCAATCTAGAAATACAAATTATTTAGGTTGTTTTTGTTTTGTTCTCCAGAACTAGGAGCTTTTGATGCTCAGACTCTGCACTGTTTGCTAAGTATTTTACAGGTCTAATATTGGTTAGTTCAAGAGAACAAAACACACACAACAAAAAACAGAAATTATATGTATCACATAAGCACATCACTAAAAACAAAAAAAGGGGAAATACAGATAGACCCAAGCCAAGCGACCACCAAAAGAGACACATTGCTTTTTACCAATCGGTGTGCTTAATGTAGGGCAAATATATAGTGCAGAAGACGCATTAGGCATCGGTGCCACTTTTGCCCTACATAATGCTGCTTTAACAGTTTGGCACGACTGGAATATCACCTTCCTTTTCGCTTATGTGAGAAATAACCGTTTTAGCATAAATGCGTGTAGGCCTATATTAATATAAGAATAAGAATATAACAAGATAACATATACATGTAAGTATTTAAAACAGGTGACAGTTTGTTGCAGCATAAGGGGGGGGGGGGGGGGGGGGGGGGGGGGGGGTGTTCTACTGGAAATGGTTAAGAACGTCCAATTAGCCCAAAGTTTGAAGAAACGGACATGAAAGCAAACAATCTTACCTGTAAGGAAGACGACAGGAAGTAATAACATAACACAGTTTTTCTGACATCCCATCGCACGCCACCTCCATGACAGAAAGTTTGTACGCCGATTTCCTCTGATGGAATTGAACATGCTTGCAGTGACTATCGCTAGCCGTTTATACACAATACAGTCTTAACAATACACAATCACCTACAATCTTAACATGTAACTATATATATTTAGTTAACCCTTTCTCTGCCAGCTTTTGTTTTAACTCCTTACCGTCTTATTGTCGTCTGCTTACATTTATATAGTGGTGTCTGCTATATCATTTTTAAGATAAATCTAAGCCAGTAAGACTGATGTAATTTCGACATGAGTGTCAAACAGTTTGGATCCTGATCAGACGCCGCGTTACGCGGCGTCTGATCTGGATCCAAACTGTTTGCACAGTCGTCCTAAGTCGGCTACGATGGTGAAAGGGATAAAAACGTGTTTTAGTTGTACTAAAGGTTTGTTTCAAATGTACAGTGGAGAAAACGTTATTCTTTCCCAATAAACGTGTTTAGGCTTAATCTATTATCTCCTGTGCAATCAGTTTGGACCCAGATCAGACGCCGGGTAACCCGGTGTCTAATCAGGCCCCAAGCTGTTTGCCGTCAACGTTAAAATCAACTTTTGGAATTGTCAAAAAGTTATCATTTTCTACATTTTAGTGTATTCCGTTTGTGTTTCGTTTGCGTTTAAACGGGAAAGAATAACGTTTTCTCCACTGTACATGTAACAATATACGAAGTAAGTTCACGGGATAGTAAACGCATTATGTCCGAACAGAGATAAGCGAACTATAAATTGAGGAATAATTAAGAAATAATCTATGTTCTACCGTTGTGAAACGGTATTTTACAACGGTTGGGAGTTGTGGTGCGCAGGAATTGACCACGAAGGCCGAAGGCCTGAGTGGTCAATTCTTGCGCACCACAACGACCGACCGTTGTAAAATACAGTTTCACAACGATAGAACATAGATTATTTCGATTCTAACATGACCAGATGTAAGGAAATTCATTAGAAAGGAAATCAAATGTTCCATACTTATTTCCTCAGCGGATGAAGTTTTTCGACCGAATAACTTTTTCCGCGGCATTACAAGAATCTAACACCCATAAGCAAATTTACAATTACCGATCCATAATCTGGCATAGAACAAACATTACATCAAACAAGACAGAAGAATGAGAAAATTACTGTAACGTTACTGGTTAAAAGTATATGGTCTTTACGGGCTATATGAATAACGAAAGAAATTTAAAAAACATAACGTATGAACGCACGTGGTCACGTCATGTCATATAACCGTGGGAGGAGCGGGGTAGGGAAGAGCGTGGTATACCGTCTCAGGTATACCACGATAGACCTGTTCTTTGTGTATAGAGAAAATTCACGTGTCATGTTAGAATACGTGTTTTAAAATCAATATTGCCCTCTGATATGATCGCCCAGGACATGGCAAACTAGGTTAAAATATCTTATCTACCCCCTTACCAATACATGTATCCTGTTTCTAGGTTTGAAGACAGATGGCCGATTAAAACAGGTTACATTTTCAAGGTTTCTACCTCATCCTGATACATGTAAAGATACCTAAGAAGTGTATCCTGCATCCTGGTAGGTTGGTGCTCGAAGCAGGCTGAGAAATGCAGAAAGCCCGTTACTGATCCTTCTGCTTTACGTTCAACCTGCTGCAAGCAATTATATGTCTGAAACATTGAAAGCAAGCTATAGGGAGATTGGTTAAACGGAGGAAACGCTTATAAGTGTATGTATCCTTCTTTTCAATAGGGATATTAAATTGTCGCTATTATAGTTGATACAGTAGAGAATGTGTTATACGCGTTTACGCTAAAACTATTATTTGCAGTGCAAACAGTTTGGAGCCAGATCAGACGCCGGGTAACCCGGCGTCTGATCAGGCTCCAAACTGTTTGCCACCAAGAGAAACAAGAATTATCAGAATTGTCCAAAAGTTGTTCTTTTCTACGTTTAAGTGCTTTGCGTTTGCGTTTGCGTTTGCGTACGTTTGCGTTTAAACGGGAAAGAATAACAGATTCTCCACTGTACACGTATATCTGTATATGTTGGTAATTATTACCTTTTACCCTTCACTGCCATCACGTCATCTGCTTTAAACAATTATCGTCTGCTTTTATGTCTTAAATTTAATTGTAAGAAGTTTTGACTTTAGAAATGGATGTCAAAATGTTTAGAACCTGTCACATGGCGTCTGAGTAGGTTCCAAACCATTTGCAGAAGAAAATATCGTACTCGGGATAAGGCAGTGAAGGCGTTAAAGTGAAACATATTTGTGAGTAAGAAAACCGTTCAGTCTCTCTATCCCTTGCTCTCTCTTCCTCTATCTGTCTCCTTAATTCCCTTTGAGTCACCCCTTCTCCGTCTCTTCTTCTCTCTGTGTGTCTCAGTCTGCCTGTCTCTGTCTGCCTGTCTCCCTCCATATCTCTTCCGTCCGTCCCCTCCCTCTCTCCCCCATTCGCTCTCTCTCAATCTCTCGCTCTCTCCCTATTTTCCGTCTGTCTCTATCTCTCTGTCTGACTGTCTCTCTGAGACCCTGTCTCCTATCTCTGTCTCTTTGTATGTACTGTGTCTGCCACTCTTTCGGTCTCCATGCCTCTCTGTCTGTATGTCTCGTGCTGTTCTTTCACTCTATCTTTCGCTCTCTCTTTCTCTCTGTCTTTCTCTGTCTTACTGGCTCTGTCTGACTGACTCTTTCTCTGTTTCTCTATCTCTCTATGAATGGCCCTCGTTGTGTCTCTCTGTCTGTCTCTGAACGTCTGCCTCTTTGTCTCTCTCTCTGTCCGGGTCTCTGTCTGTCTTTGTCTGTCTGTCTGTATCTCTCATTTTGTCTTTTCGTCTTGTCTGTATCTCTCCCCCTGCTTCCATATTCTATCTCGATCTGTATTCTCTTCTCTGATGTGGTGATTGTCATCTTCTTTGAACCTAGCATTGTGCACTGTGGTTCTCGTGGCTTGATGTTTACGAGCGCATATCATGGTGGTTTTGTCTGATGTTGCCTGCCAAAAGAAGGACGTATGCACATTATCCGAATTAAACTGAAACTAGTAAATAGTAAATTAATAGTACGTGACATAGATCTAGTGTCAGCGGCAGGTAATCTAGACTGACATTAGTGAAATGATAACAGTAAAGTTAGGAAAGATAACCACTGTAAGAGTGTAAAAAAATCCAACAGTCAACCCACCGGTAATTTCCCTTTTAGTGAGAAATAGGTTTTTCTTCGTCACTTCACTTTTACTGCCATGTCGTCATCAGTTTTGAACAATATTATCTGCTTTTATTTAAGAAAGTGTAAATGCATACCAGTGTATTGTCGTGCCTTATAGAACACTGGTACATTGTAGTAGTTGAGATGCGTTGTAATTAAATCACGAGGCCATAGACCAAATGATTACCAGCATCTCAACGACTATACACGATACTCCAATATTTTGTTTTTATTATTTCTATTCTAACCCTTCAAATTAACAACAATTTGCACTGCATCTACGGCGCTACATGTCTTGGTGCACGAATTTTCGAAGCCATATGACGCCACTTCAAGCTGATACAGGCCGTGCATGTAGAGAAATTTAAACATAAATATAGCTACGTTCCTTTGTTTATATAGATAGAGGTGTGCCCGAGGTGAATAAGAATTTTAAATTTAGGTATTTTGTCTTAAGAAATATTGAAATGAGTGTCATTGTTTTTATCCAGATAGGACGCTGCGTTACCCGCTGTCTAATCAGGATTCAAACTGTTTGCAAATAGTTATTGTACTCTGAGTAAGGCTGTTAAGAAGATGTCTTTGTGCTTGAGCTATTGTACAGTGGAGAATCTGTTATTCTTTCCCAATAAACGCGTTTACGCTAAAACTATTATTTGCAGTGCAAACAGTTTGGAGCCAGATCAGACGCCGGGTAACCCGGCGTCTGATCAGGCTCCAAACTGTTTGCCACCAAGATAAACATGAACTATCAGAATTGTCCAAAAGTTGTTCTTTTCTACGTTTTAGTGCTTTGCGTTTGCGTACGTTTGCGTTTAAACGGGAATGAATAACAGATTCTCCACTATATGTATGTCCGTTGCAAACAGTTTGGATTCTGATCAGACTCCGCGTCTGATTAGAACCCAAACCTGTATGGCACTCATTGTGATATTACTTTTTACTCATTGAGAGATTAGTAAAGTGATTATAAATTTCTGTGTAAACAATAATTATTCATACCTCGATTTTATTATTATTTTATTATTATACAATGTACTAGATTTATATAGCGCCCTTTTCACACAGGAGTTGTGCGTTCAAAGGCGTTTCACATGCAATTATATAAATTTACTTATCACATAAAACCAACTCTGGGAGTGTTATAAAGCCATTCAATAAACTATAGTGAAATATCAATATTTGGGCTCCGGCCCTACCTGTTCGTCCACGAGCGCTGCATGGCGCTGGGCGCCAAATGACGTAATTTGCCATGGCGTTACTAAACAACGTCATGTTTTGGCGGAAAATACATATGGCGGAGAGACAAAAAACTACGGATTCAGTTCACTTAAAAGGGTTTTAAAATGTTTATGTGCTAAATAGGATCTAACATTCGTGCTCATTATTTATCATTCTTAATAAACTCGTTGACTAAAACAAATATAACGCTCGCCAAGGCTCGCGTTATATTCTTTTAGTCAACTCGTTTATTAAAAATGATAATTAATGAGCACTCATGTAAGATCCTCTATTTATAAAGTGAGAAAAGACCAATAACTACATTTACAAATGTACACTTAAGTAAAGACATCCTACTTGTAATTATGTCAATATTATTACTAAGATTTTAAGAATTGTTATTATTAGTTAATAAAATCAAATTTAAAATGAGTCAAATATTTAAAAGATTGATAGATCTTTTGAATTAATTCTGTGTAAATTCATTTCAAATAATACACAATACATCCTCTCTGCAACAACACTCAATGGGAAACAAATATTTATATGGTGTTCGGAATACATATAGAGTGCTGGGCATGACTTGGCTTACATACAGTGGAGAATGTGTTATTCTTTCCCAATAAACGCGTTTACGCTAAAACTATTAATTGCAGTGCAAACAGTTTGGAGCCAGATCAGACGCCGGGTAACCCGGCGTCTGATCAGGCTCCAAACTGTTTGCCACCAAGATAAACATGAAATATCAGAATTGTCCAAACGTTGTTCTTTTCTACGTTTTAGTGCTTTGCGTTTGTGTACGTTTGCGTTTAATTTAAGCGAAATAAACGACAGAAACTTATCGGCAACTTTACCATGGATCGCTAGCGCTAATTGACACAGGTAACGTCATTGTATTGAATGATGACGTCATGGCAGTGAAAGTGTTAATTAATATGCCTACTTCATGGAAAGATCTCCTTAATTAATAGTGGATTGGATATTTTCAAACAGTAACTCGGGGATTATATATAGGCTATATATACGAATCCAAACCTGTTGACACCCAAATCTTTATCGATGTTTCATTGACACAACTGTCCAAACTTTGGACTTGATAACTAAAAGCCATTGGCGTAGCTTTCAATTAGGCAAGTAGGCACGTGTCTACACTTTTTTTTGCAGAAGTCCAAAAAATAAAAAAGGCTAAAAAGGCAGAAAATGCAATACAATTGACGTCTAAGGGGGGGGGGGGGGGGAGGGGTGAATCCCAATTATTTTCATGTTCGTATTTTGCCTGTATCAAACGCGGGAAAAGACCTCAGAACGCATCTAGAGACTATCTAGGAATAGAATTTTCCCCGGGGAGCATGCCCCCGGACCCCTAGTAGGAAACATACACTTATTAATGGGTATCTACCCCATTTGGCAGACACAGCATGCAATAAAAACGAAGTGGGGTATGGTGTTAGAGTATAACTTGGCAATTACATTGTATTAAAATCGGAACAGACAAGTTATTTTCAGCTAATTTTTGACATAGATTTAAGTCAGAATTTTACCTATCTTGAACGTGCGAAATGCCATCAGAACAAACCAGAGGCCATCTAGAAATCAACACTTCACCCACTCCTAGTAAGAGTAAGTTCCATAAATTGATACAGTTACTTTGGACTTCCTACGGGCCTGTAGTTTGCTCGATCAACTTGTCTCGAAAATAAAGTACAAATAATTCAAGTAGCGAGTTTGTTATTGAAAAAAACTAAGTGATCAGACCCTTTGATATACTAATTAACGTGGTGTTTTTTTTAAAGAAAAATTACAGACATCATCTGTTGCAAACATGAAAATTGTCTGGATTTTGAAGCTTTTAATTTCATTAATTCTTCAAATAAATGTCTCCCCGGACACTCTTTAAATATATATATCTTTATTTCCTCCATAATATGAAGATTACAGTAGCATGACATATAAGAAGAATGAAACGTGACACAATTTGACAAACACATAAGCAAATAGACAAACAGAATAACATGAAATGTACATGACTATATATGCAGTGGATATACACAGAACACCGCGTACTACAAACCACATACCACATATGCAAAAGAAAACGACAAATAAACAAATTTTACATTTGACATGATACGTGATACATGTATGCTAACTCCCATCATGCTGACTTGAAATCTATTTAAATCCAAAAACAAATAGTTTTGAATACCAGTGACAAACAGTTTGAATGCAAATCATAAGCCGCGTTACACGGCGTCTGACCTGAGTCCAGATTGTTTGCCAATATCAAGCAAGTCGCGTTTAGCATGATAAGGGTTAAGGAAAATGTTCCCACCTATCGTCCAAAATTATGATTATGTGTCTAGGGGTTTATCATACAGGGTTGCCATTTCTCCTGATTTTTCAAAATCTTCGGATTTTTATTCCAACAGATGGAAGCTTGAAACAGTCTGAAAGTAAAGCAGAATACACCTTAAGGCGCGTTCTGCTTTACTTTCAACCTGCTTTAAGCATTACTTGTCTTAAAAACTAGAAACATACTGTGGGTTAAAGATATAATCAGGAAAATCGGGCTTGAAAAATTGAAAAGTTTGAAATCTTAGGATTGTTTTATCAACTTATGGCAGGCCTGACCATACTTCTAATTTAGCTAACTTAGCTACAGAGTGTCCGACATTTCGGACAGTACAATGTTCCGATCATAGATTTTTAACCATTTTAAGCAAAGTTCTCTGTCGAAACGAAATTATAGAGATCAATTAAATGGTTAAAAAGACAACCACACCGTAAATCTATGTACTCTGTAGACCAACCTCTACCAAACGAACAGTAGGGACTGGATAAGAGTTAATAGAACAATTAAGCACTCACATGTCAATGGTAGTATACTTGGCCCATGATAATGAAAATAGTGTAGATCCAGATCAGAGGGTTCCTAGTAGATCCGTCCACACAGGGTCTACACTACACGTCATTATCTAATGCATTATGATACCATAAACTCTTAAATAGACATCGAGCAAGAAACTAGACTTATCCATTTTCAAGTAAGAATGAGTTACGGTCAGTTTTGTCATTTGACTTGTAATCGTTGTTACAATAAACTAACATACGATAACAAGGCAAGGATCGAAACCATATGTAAAGAAATGACAATAGGTTATGTACATACATGTAAATATAAATACTCCTTCAAATAAATGTCTCCCCGGACACTCTTTAAATGCATTCTCCAGTGTTGTAGAACTCAAAATTTCCCAGGGGGAGCATGCCCCCGGACCCCCTGGAAAACTTATGCCTGCACTTTCCTTTTGGCCAAGCTACGCCCCCGAAAGCAGACATAAATGTTGAATCAGACAATTTCATTTTAACTGTTTTATAAGTGGGGGCTCAATCCTGGTAACTGTGTTTTTTGTGATTTCAACTTTATTGAATTTTAGATTCGATAACAAATGTTTTATTCTTAGTTATGCATAACAAATATAATTAATAGGGTGTTACATGTAGGAGGCATACTGGCGGGAACTTAGATGTTATGAACACCAAAGTTCACATTAAAATTAATCTTATTGAAATCATGGTGTTAACCCTTTGTAAATATTTCTTTCATGAAGTTTATATTAACCCTTTCCCCCATAGAAGCGACTTTTAGCGTATTTAATTTATTCCTCCGCTGAAGAAAATAGTTCCAGTTTATACATGTACCCTCATAAACAATTACCATAACAAATATTTTATATAGCCTAATAGCTGGTAGTTTAAATCAGGCTGAAAGAAAAGCAGAATGTGCTTTAAGGCACATTCTGCTTTACTTTCAAAATGCTTTAAATGATCACCTGTCTTTAATATTATAAATAGATTATTGGGTAAAGGGTTAAAAGTATATCGCTAGACCTTATCTCCAAGAACATGTTTAATATTTCATCCTTGCTATTTTAAAAACAGTCAAATTTGATAACCGGAGTTGCCTAAGTGAAACGATGTGTTATTTTCATTGTTGAATTTCAATAACTCGATATCTCTTAAGTCAAACATACCCGTTTTTCATGTAAAAATGTGGCAGAGAGGTATTGAAGTTCTGTATTCTGCAGTTACAGAAGTCGATGTTGAAATATATTGTAAACAAGTATTGTTATCACTTTTAATGTTATGATATTAAGAATAACTGCGTATACATGTAGTAATAGTAATAATAATAATAATAATAATAATATAGTAATAATGATAATAATAATAATAATAGATCTAATATAATAATATTTTTTATTAATAGTATTATTATTTGATTGATGAAGTTGGGTTTTACTTCACTGCAACACTGAACAGGTCATATACATTGTATCGCAGAAATTATTATTATTACCATCATCAGCATCATCATCATACTTATCATCATCATTGTTAATATTGTTATCATAATAAAGGTGACGATATCATTAAAATGTATATAATAAATAGAATAATCACTTCCTTCGGATGGATATGATACATATATCACGCGAATGGGTTGTTATCTGGTTAAAATACTCGTCCTGCGGACTCGTTTTTTAACCAGATACATGTAACAGCCCATTCTCGTGATATAATTTTCATATCAATCCAAATGAATTTATTATCCTCTATATATTGGTCGTGGTGGCGAGGAATCTCCTCTTGTCGTCCGCTAGTTGTCTGTTGCTTGCTTCTTCTTCGTTAAGAACATCCCTGCCGCGGAATATGTAAACAATTTAAGGGAAGTTCGTGAGTTCATCTGAGGTCGAACACTGCGGAAAAAGACTTTCAGAACAACTGGTACAAGCTTTTAAATGTTTTACAAATCTGAGTACATTCTTTTTATTTGAGACCGTAACGAACGCCGCAAACCTTGAGCCAATAATCTCATTTCGTTAGTATAATTAGCGTGTAATCTCGAACTTCCGCGAGATAGAGGCACCAGATTTGCCTCGCTAAAATCATTTATGACATTGCAAATATGTTTTATCAGACGGAATCAAATACTCGCTTCCTCCAACAGATGTTTACTAATGAACCAATGTTTGCTTTGAAAGTGAATTTCACGGTAATATGAACAAATACTGGCGAATGTTATACATTGTTACATATCAGATTGTCTTTTGAAGATCGCGCCGTGTTTGTTTTTCTGGCTAACGGTTTAGCCCGGGCCTACCCGAAGGTACGTGTGGAAAGAACATTTCTGTGTCTATCTTCTGTTAGCCCCTTCAGTAACTCCCCCGAGTACACTGACATTTGCAAACAGTTTGGATGCTGATCAGACGCCGCGTTACGCGGCGTCTGATCAGGATCCAAACTGTTTGACACTCATATGGATGTTTAGTAATTCTAAATTCCTAAATTCTGAGTTTTAGAAAAGGTATCAGACGAGCTATTTTAGGCACGTGATATCCTGGCAAAGAAGGGGTTAATTAAAACTACAAAGGGCACAGGGTTCAAACAGCATCACCCAGCCTCTCTTTGTCGTTAACCTGGGCACTGCCATACATATTGTCTGCTTGAAATATATCGTTTGTACGTTAAATAAAATGTTTATTTGAGACATTATTATTTAACAAACATGGATTTGAGATTTAATCTGTTTGGGTCCTGGTCAGACAACTAGTTACTTGGCGTCTGATCTGGACCTAAACTATTTGTTAATGCCAATATAGACAGTCTTGGTAATGAAGGGGGTTAATTGAATTAACAGTCATTAGCTCGTGGTGTATTTTAATTGTCGACGTGTTCAGGACATGATCATTTACAAAACCTTCGTTTCATTAGTCGGACCATTCCTGAAAAGTACAGTAAACTCCCTCTACTACGGCCACCAAATTCTGTGTATTATTACGCCTTTACGACAGGTGACGGCTTAAAGCAAAGTGACAGTAAAACAGAAAGCTCCTTTAGGAGCTTTCTGTTTTACAGTCAACTTGCTTTAAGCTGCCACCTGTCATTTATACCATCAAGAAGCCTTCGTTTTAGTGGTCGTAATAGAGAGATTTTACTGAATCTTCATTGAAGTTGCTCACGTGTTCTTAATGTGAGTTTTCACTAAGCGCAATGCAATTCAATATTGAAAATGACATACTTGTTTTAAAGGGGAAAACACGTATTTTTCCAATATATCTAAAACTGAGAACCAAGAAGCTCGGAGACCGATAACACGCCGACTAACACTTTTGGCGTCTGGTATGACCCAAAGAAGAAGATTTTTATGAATTGGTGGTTTGAAATCTACTTTATTCTTTCTATGTTCTTTCCCAGCTAAGTGAAACAACAAAACCAATACAATGCAATTAACAATAATACCAATACAATGCTATTAGCAATAATACCAATACAATGCAATAAACAACAATACCAATACAATGCTATTAACAATAATATGAATACAATGCTATTAGCAATAATACCAATACAATGCAATAAACAACAATACCAATACAATGCTATTAACAATAATACCAATACAATGCAATAAACAACAATACCAATGTAATGCAATAAACAACAAAACCCATACAATGCAATTAACAATAATACCAATATAATGCAATAAACAATAATACTAATACAATGCAATTAACAATAATACCAATACAATGCAATGAACAATAATACCAATACAATGCAATGAACAATAATATACCATTACAATGCAATAAACAATACTACTAATACAATGCAATGAACAATATACCAATACAATGCAATAAACAATAATACTAATACAATGCAATGAACAATAATACCAATAGAATGCAATAAACAAGACAATGGTAGTTTATTCTTATTTTCGCTCATTATAATCGGGTAGGCAAACTGTTGTTCGGCATCTGATCTAGTTCCAAGCTTAGTTTTATCGGAGTATTAAAGCTCTTGTTAGGAGAGAAACTGGGTTTCTCTTACAAATTTAGAGTTTAAAAAAGCTATTTCAGATAAGTTTTGTTTGAATTCCATTGTTATTCTGAATCAACACTGTTTGAATTGCCGATTCACGCCACATACAGTGAAGCAATTAGTATTCTACACCAATAAACGTGTTTATGTTAGAAAAAAAGTCCACTGCAAACAGTGTGATGGCATTTCAAGTTTCCAGCAGCCCCGTGTCTGATTAGACTCAAAACTTTCTACTATTCTTATCAAAATGAATTGTTAAACATTTTTATGGTTTCAATCTTTGTATAGGCAGCGTCGAGTTTCCCAAACTGTGCTCAGTCTTTATCAGCCCAAGAAAGCAGCACCCAGTAATATCGGAGAATATCATAAGTTCCTTAAAAGCAAAAAACACGATATAGTTTGAAAACTGTATTATAAGAAAAAGTGAAACAAATTAAAATAATAAACTTCTAGTGAATAAACATAACACTTTGAAGTAAATATGATGATCATAAAAATAGTAGAATCTTCTTTCACTTTCATTTGTGTACGAATAGTAACGGGTCGTTCCGTCCTTGGTCGTTTCGGCCTAGGTCGTTTCGGTCCATTTGTTGGGTCGTTTCGGCCTAACATTTCCTTTACCTGTATTAATATCTAACACATAAACTCAGTCCTGCATTAATATACTGTATAAACAGTATAAACCCTGATCTGATATTTAAAATATCAAATATATCAGATAATGATATTACTAATGTAATATATATTACTTTGAGTTGTAAAAGTCTGAGTTTGAATACATATCAAAACTGAAAAAATACGGCATTTACAAGTAGTTGCATTCATTCGAGAAGCTGAATAACTATTGGATGAATGGAAACTGATTGGCGCTTGGGTGAACGAGATATTACTTATGAATGTTTAATTATGCTTAAAGAAGTATTCACGTGTTTCTTGAATTTATTTACAAGATAGGATTTCGGCTAAATCCGGTTTCCAGACTCTTTGCAGTATTATTCAATGTTTCATGCTTCAAGTTCTCTGTATATATAATATACATACAGAGAACTTGTTTTAGATAGTTTCAAGTCCTACTGTCAAATACATTAAAAAAGAAATATTGTTCTCTCAAGTTTTTACTATTAACACACTCCTGGTTTTCTTTTCACTCAATACCCCAGTATTTCAGTTTTAAAATCATCATCAGTGCGCTCACGTACTTTTCTTTAAAAATGTGCCCTTGTCTACATATATCATCCTACTGTGTAATATATAATTGTCGTAAATTTAGGTGAAGTTCTTAAATTGTTTACCAGTTTGTCGACGCTTTTATTTATTCTACATGTACAATAAGATATGCATGTGAACTACATGTATATGGGTTAACTAAATCTAAAGGAGTAGAACGAGCTCATTTAAAAAGTTGAAAACTATTTCAGGAGTAATAAAGAGTACTTGTAATGTTGGTGTTTATGGAGAATTATGTAGATGCCCGTTTTGTCAGGATAATAGGGTATTCGTGTAAAGTTATACGAACACTATATTGCATTATGCACAGTATACAGAATTGCAAGAAATGACGCTGATGTAGGTTAAATAAATTGGGTATCCAACGTGAATAAATAACTTTATGGCTTTGGATTTTGGTATGTATTGGAATGGCAGATTAAAAGATGTTCACGTAGTTTTTAAACGTAGATTAATATACTGTTATATGCAACGTTGGGTTGTTATAATGCACTACCTGTTAATAACCCAAGGTTCCAAACTGCAAATATTGAAGATTTGTAATTGAGTACACTGAGCACAATGGTTACTTGTAAACAGTATTGATCCTGATTATTGGGAAAGGTGTAATGTAACTCTGTCCCCAACAATCGCGTATGTCCAGTGCAACAGTTTGTAGCCAGAGCAGACTCCAAAACATTTCATGATCAAATTTATCGCGATATGTTCACCCCTTCACCGTCATATTGTCGTCTGTTTCAATACTGTTGTAAGCAATATCGTTTCAAAGTTAAATTTAAGGCACTATGACTGAATAAATTTGAAATCGAGTGTCAAACAGTTTGGATCCTGATCAGACGCCGCGTTATTCAAACTGTTTGCTAACGCGCCTTTTGGCGTCATTGATAGTAAAATGGTTAAGTTTCTAATTTTGTTTCGTTTAAACGGGGATTAATCACTGCAGAACAGAACATAATGATAAACATGTTGGAGGTTTACTCCGTTACCCCATAAATACGCCTTTTTACACCTATAATCTATTCCTCCACTGAAGAAAATAGTTTCGAAGATTTGTAATTGAGTACCATATTATTCTAATTTGTTCCATGGCGAAGAAAGCAGACAAAGATGTTAACATTGATTGCTAAGTACGTCCGAGTATGTTTAAGTTTGTAGAATTACGGTTTTACAAACCAGCAATAAGCTATTAAATGATACTTTTTAATTTGACTAAGTATATGAAGGAAGCTGCCATCTTCTATAATACCTTGATAAATATTGTACAATATACAATATAATGCAGAAACGTGTATATTTCTTATAAAATAAGTCCTTTGATTTGATTTATTTTCATATGGGCATACAACGTGGCACACTGTACAAATTGTAAATAAAAGTTCTGTTCTGTTCTGTATAGAATCAAAGATATGACATCTACTCCACTGTATGTGACGTATGTGTCTATTTTAATATTTGTGCCTGTAGTCTGTATCAGTCACCATGAAATGTTTCCCCGTACAGGCGGCACTGGGGCATGCTGGGAATACCTTCTAGTACAGTAGCTTCCTTTCGACCTTTGGTTTGTACAGTACAGTTCCACCATATACAGTAAACTCTCTATATGACGACAACTAAACTATTCACAGTATTAGGCATTTAACCCTTGCTATGCTAAATTGTCGTCTGCCTCATATATATCGTCTGCGAAAAAAACAAAATGTTTTAAACGACTAGAGAAATGTTGAATATGAGCGACAAACAGATTGGATCCAGATAAGACGCCGCCTAACGCGGCGTCTGATCTGGTTCCAAACTGTTTTAAAATATTAGCTAAGTCGCGCTTAGTATGATTAGGGTTAAGGCATGTGAATGCTTAAAGCATAAAAATCGTCCTGTAGGAGCTTTCTGCTTAACTTTCACCTTGTAACTTCACTTTGTACACCTTTTGTGAAGGACAAGTATACTTTTCTCTAGGATCAATGAGTTAATGGAAGTAAAGCAGAAAGCTCATAAAGCAGCTATCTGCTTTACGTTCTTTAACACACTGCTTTCTTATATACATTCACCGAACCGTAACGAGCCACATGTCGAAAACATCGACAACAAAGTTGATAAAGAGTGGAGTTATGGCGGGAATCAAACTGCTTCTATGTATATATAGTGAAGAAAACGTTAATCTTTCCCGTTTTTCATGGATGAGTATACACTGTTTGCATAGGACAAGTGCACTCAAAGTCTTTAAACTGATTGATAAAGAACGCGTATGTCCGCCAGTTCAAAGGGTTAACAGGCGTAACACTAAAATTCCAATTAGCCTATCTATAAATAAAAATATAGTCGAAACTCGATACTCGAATTGGCTTATATCGAACTTACAAATATTTCATGGGTTTAATATCGATAAATCGATCTCGCCTACGTCGAACTTATTCGTATTGCAAAGTTAAAACGTGGCTAAGCCACGTTTTAACTTTGAAATATGGGTATGTTCGAACGAACGAGAGTTCGAATTATCAAGTTTCGACTATATAATATTACAAGAACAGAATTCAACGCCGCAATTGACCTACTGGAGTTCTTTGAATAGCATCTGCACCGTTTATATATTTGCAAAATATATAATTATATATACAGTCAACAATATAAAGTAACAATTAACAATATAAAGTAAAAATAATTGATGAGATTTAAATGGAAACTAGAAGTGGTCAATGAGTTAATAGTTATCTGGTAATATAACATGTACATGTACTCACCAATACAACACGGACTATAGAAATACCCAAGTACACAAATACTATATCATGATACATGTATGATACAAAATGTAATAGTTATACATGTAACCCATTACCCAATAGATGCGCCTTTCACGCTTTTAATTCTATTCTCCACGAACTGAGATAATACATTTTTTCACAGTCATTTTGGACCACGAGAAATAACTCACATGCCCTAGCAACTTGTAGCTTGTAGCAGGCTGAAAGTGAAGCAAAATGCTATTTAAAACTGTTTTGCACTTAATTTGAAATACATGTATAACGTAACAAATTTTAGTAAATGAGAACATTTTTATATTTTATTGAAATGTGTATGCTTTTCGTTTGCATATAAACGGGGAAATGTTTTCTCCACTGCAAAGGTTGGTTATTTTGTTGCATTGATAATGAACTTGTCTAATAACAACTATGCGGTAATTGCGAGTTCTAATTAGTCTCTCACCTAGACTAATAAAGATCGTTTAAATGTATAAAAACTATTTGTCAAACAAAAGTCAAACGCGCTCTTATCCACTTCTCTCCCAAATACCACAAGTTTCCCATATCATCCGTGCAAGTTCACCGCCCTGTATTTTGAAATGAACGAAGCAATATTTTGTATACAAATGTGAAAGTATCCCAAATGTTTTGAAATGCTTTGTATCAATAGTCATTTCACGAAGACAAACTACACGCCTGCAACAGATAATGAAAATGTTAGCATTCTGAGTCCACAGCTTACAAAACAGTGACATTAAATAGCATTCAAGCGACCGCCATTCTGCCACCGACTACAAAACTGTCTTCCGCTGTAAGTTTAACATTACAAATAGTGACAAACTGACAGTGCCCTTTTAGCCACCTAAAGTGTGGTAGCTAAACCAATTCACTGCCTTTTTCTGAGCACAATGGTTACTTGTAAACAGTATTGATCCTGATTATTGGGAAAGGTGTAATGTAACTCTGTCCCCAACAATCGCGTATGTCCAGTGCAACAGTTTGTAGCCAGAGCAGACTCCAAAAACATTTCATGATCAAATTTATAGCGATATGTTCACCCCTTCACCGTCATATTGTCGTCTGTTTCAATACTGTTGTAAGCAATATCGTTTCAAAGTTAAATTTAAGGCACTATGACTGAATAAATTTGAAATCGAGTGTCAAACAGTTTGGATCCTGATCAGACGCCGCGTTATCCAAACTGTTTGCCAACGCGCCTTTTGGCGTCATTAATAGTAAAAGGGTTAAGTTTCTAATTTTGTTTCGTTTAAACGGGGATTAATCACTGCAGAACAGAACATAATGATAAACATGTTGGAGGTTTAATCCGTTACCCCATAAATAAGCCTTTTTACACCTATAATCTATTCCTCCACTGAAGAAAATAGTTTCCTTTTATACAGTCTTGAATATGTATCATAAGAAATAGTTTCTATATCCTAGTAGATAATAGCTTAAAGCAGGCTGAAAGTAAAGCAGAATGTGCCTTAAGGTACATTCTGCTTTACTTTCAACCTGCTTTAAGTGGTCATCTATCTTCAATACTAGAAAAATGCTATGGGGTAATGGGTTAAAAGTATCTACAATATTATTATACATGTATGTTTATTTTATACCTTATATAACATGCTTATCCATGTTCTGAGAGAAATAAACTGTAACTTTAACAATTATCTATTTTAACACTATGTCAGGATCAACAGCAAATTTGTGGCATAATAACAGAAAAACCTCTCTACTACAATCTCGTAAAGTAGCAGTAAAACAGAACGCCCCTTTAGGACCTTTCTGTTTTACTATAACTTGCTTTAAGCTTTCACTTGTCTATTAGTATTATACAATCAATTAGCCTTCGTGTTAGTGGTCGTTATAGAGAAGTTTTACCGTATGTAGGATTAATTTGTGTTTCTGTTTCTGCTGCTTTAGATGTTGTTTTATTGCTGTTGTCGTTGTTCTTGTTGTCCGTCTTTTTGTTGTCCTTGTTGTTAAATAAGTACACTGTAGAATACGTAATTATCTCCCTTTACTAGTACATGTACAAGATATATCAAATTAAACGCAATCGCTTTATTGCCATAAATGAAGAAAATTGTATTGCTTTTCTAAATTTCTGACGACATATCTTATAATCTGAATGGCATACAGTTCAGACTCTGATCAGACGCCGGGTTACCCGGCGTCTTATCAGGCTCCAAACTGTTTGCAATTTACATTATGGTTTAGCATAACGTCTTCCTCACTTCATTAGTAGAACAGTGGAGAAAACGTTATTCTTTCCCGTTTAAACGCAAACGAAACCCAAACGCATCGCAGAAAACTGAAGAAAATGATAACTTTTTGACAATTCCAAAAGTTGATTTTAACATTGACGGCAAACAGTTTGGAGCCTGATTAGACGCCGGGTTACCCGGCGTCACATCTTGCTCCAAACTGTTTGCACAGGAGATAATAGATTTAGCGTAAATGCGTTTATTGGGAAATAAAAGCGTTTTGCCACTATACGTCTAGTTCCCTGGTTAATGTTCAACTCTACATTTGGGTGGTCGTAATAGGTGACGTTCTTGTATCCAAACTAACAATAAATATGTTTCCTACTACTGCTACAGCAGGTATAGCACCAACATACCACAAAGTTAATTACGAAGACAACAGCCTCTAATCCAGAAATACTACCCTAACTAAATCGGTTACACTTCTAGAAGTAATGATGATGCTACATGTAGTTACTACTGCTACTTCTACTACAACTCTTGCTACTAGTATTGGTAGTTCTACAGCTACTTATCTGGTACTACTACTACTACCATTATTCAACAACAACAACAACAACTACTACTACTACTATACTTCTACTTCTACTACAATTACTCCTATTACTACTACCGTTTCTACTACACTCTACTACTTTATTATTATCATTTTTATTATTATCATTATAATTAGAACAATCATTATGATAATTATTATTACTATTACTATTGCTATTATTATTACTAAAATAATGATAATAATAATTATTATTATTGATAATATAATATTATTATTATTATTATCATTATAATAAATACATGTGTAAAGAAAAAATATTACCTACGTTTTTATTATCTTTATAATAATAATAACTATTATTATGATAATTATTTTTGATATAATTAGTTTCATTATAAACAAGTTGCTGCTCCATCTACCGCTGCTGTTATATACCGTGGAGAAAACGTGATTCTTTCCCAATAAACGCGTTAACGCTAAATCTATTATCTCCTGTACAAACAGTTTGGGTCCAGATAAGACGCCGGGTAACCCGGCGTCTGATCAGGCTCCAAACTGTTCGCCGTCAAGGTTAAAATCAACCTTTCCTCATTTTTCTGCGATGCGTATGCGTTTTGTTTGCGTTTAAACGGGAAAGAATAACGTTTTCTCCACTGTACCTTCTATTAATCATTATCATTATTATCATATGCTGTTCCAGTTGCTGCTGCTGTTATATAACTTCTATTAATTATTATCATTATTATCATCATCATAATGATTACTGTTTTGATTACTTTCATTATAAACAAGTTGCTGTTCCAGTTGCTGCTGCTGTTATATAACTTGTTTTAATTATTATAATCATTGTCATCATCATAATGATTACTGTTTTGATTAATTTCATTATAAACAAGTTGCTGTTCCAGTTGCTGCTGCTGTTATATAACTTCTATTAATTATTATCATTATTATCATCATCATAATGATTACTGTTTTGATTACATTCATTATAAACAAGTTGCTGTTCCAGTTGCTGTTGCTGTTATATATAACTTCTATTAATCATTATCATTATTATAATCATCATAATGATTACTGTTTTGATAACTTTCATTATAAACAAGTTGGTGTTCCAGTTGCTGCTGCTGTTATATAATTTCTATAAATTATTATCATTATTTTCATCATCGTAATGAATACTGTTATGATTACTTTCATTATAAACAAGTTGCTGTTCCAGTTGCTGTTGCTGTTATATAACTTCTATAAATTATTATCATTATTTTCATCATCGTAATGAATAATTTTTTGATTACTTTCATTATAAACAAGTTGCTGTTCCAGTTGCTGCTGCTGTTATATAACTTCTATTAATTATTATCATCATTGTCATCATCATAATGATTACTGTTTTGATTACTTTCATTATAAACAAGTTGCTGTTCCAGTTGCTGCTGCTGTTATATAACTTCTATTAATCATTATCATTATTATAATCATCATAATGATTACTGTTTTGATTACTTTCATTATAAACAAGTTGGTGTTCCAGTTGCTGTTGCTGTTATATAACTTCTATTAATTATTATCATTATTTTCACCATCGTAATGAATACTGTTTTGATTACTTTCATTATAAACAAGTTGCTGTTCCAGTTGCTGTTGCTGTTAGATAACTTCTATTAATTATTATCATTATTATCATCATCATAATGATTACTTTTTTGATAACTTTCATTATAAACAAGTTGCTGTTCCAGTTGCTGCTGCTGTTATATAACTTCTATTAATCATTATCATTATTATAATCATCATAATGATTACTGTTTTGATTACTTTCATTATAAACAAGTTGGTGTTCCAGTTGCTGTTGCTGTTATATAACTTCTATTAATTATTATCATTATTTTCACCATCGTAATGAATACTGTTTTGATTACTTTCATTATAAACAAGTTGCTGTTCCAGTTGCTGTTGCTGTTAGATAACTTCTATTAATTATTATCATTATTATCATCATCATAATGATTACTTTTTTGATAACTTTCATTATAAACAAGTTGCTGTTCCAGTTGCTGTTGCTGTTATATAACTTCTATTAATTATTATCATTATTATCATCATCATAATGGTTACTGTTTTGATTACTTTCATTATAAACAAGTTTCTGTTCCAGCTGCTGTTGCTGTTATATAACTTCTATTAATTATTATCATTATTATCATCATCGTAATGAATACTGTTTTGATTATTTTCGTTATAAACAATTTGCTGTTCCAGTTGCTGCTGCTGTTTTTTTATTTTCAGCTGTAGATGATTGGTGATTAAACCAGGAGAAAGAAGAACGTACGGCAGAAAGCTTCATCACCATAATACATCGGAAAAACGTATTTATTACCCGTTTAAACGCAAACAAAACGCAAACAATACACTAAAAAGTAGAAAATAACAGCTTTTTGACAATTCTGACTATGGATTTTAAGCTGAGTGGCAAACAGTTTGAAGCCAGATCAGACGCCGGGTTACGCGGCGTTTGATCTGGATCCAAACTGTTTGTACTGGAAATAATAGTTTTAGCGTAAACGCGATTATTGAGAAAGAATAACTAATAACCACTTATCCCATAGTCGGTTTCTTGTTTTGTAAATAGGTGAACATTTAAAGCAGGTTGAAAGTAAAGCACATTCTGCTTTACTTTCAGCCTGCTTTAAGCTGCCATCTGCTACGATACATAAACTATTTCTTATAATACATATTCATGACCGCATAAATTAGAGTTGTGGAATGTATGAAATGCGCTAAAGACACTTTTTTGGGACGAAGGTTAATGGCTGTATTCATTTCAAAATGACAGTTCAGGAACTTGATCAGATTTCTTTTTAGGGCCTATACTGTTTGTATAGGACAAACGTACTCTTCACAGGTATACTAGTTGTTGAAGACGAGCATCCTCGTCTCTAGAACTCAACGGGTTAATTTAATAATACCTGTCTTTATGCAGATAAATCTTTGACTGAAACGGTTTGGATCCTGCAAACAAAACTGTTTCACACTAATTTTGAACAATATTTCTTAAGTCAAATACCAAAGAATTAAATTTGAGAAATAAAAGCAGACGACTATTATTTAAAGCATATGACGTCATGTACGAGGGGAGATTAATATAGTACAGTGGAGAAAACGTTATTCTTTCCCGTTTAAACGCAAACGAAACGCAAACGCATCGCAGAAAAATGAAGAAAATAATAAATGTTTGACAATTCCAAAAGTTGATTTTGACCTTGAGGGCAAACAGTTTGGAGCCTGATCAGACGCCGGGTTACGCGGCGTCTGATCTGGCTCCAAACTGTTTGCACAGAATATAATAGATTTAGCGTAAACGCGCTTATTGGGAAAGAATAACGTTTTCTCCACTGTATACATTGAAGCTCATTTATAAGGCAGTCATCACGACTGTCTGATTTCTTTCGTTTACAGAAAATCAAATTATCATTTTATCAAGTTCGTTTATATACTTTACGTAAACTAGAGACGGGGAATAAATTGTGTTTCATTATATCAAATATTTCGTTATAACCAATATTTCGCTATATCCAATTTCGTTATAAGTAATCACCACTGTACAATGTACCTATAACAACATGGTTTATGGATCATTCTTTTTAAAACTTTCAACGCTAAATTTTATCCCTTCACCGCCCGGTATATTGTCGTTTCTTTCAATATTGGTGTCTGCAATATCGTTTCAAAGTTACATTCATGGTAGTATGACTTCAGGAAATATCGATACGCATATCAAACAATTTGGATCCAGATCAGACGCCGCGTTACGCGGCGTCTGATCTGGATCCAAACAGTTTGACGAGTCGACTTTTCACGATGAAAGGGATAAAATAATTGTCTCAGTACCCGACTATATTGTAACAGTAGCCGAGTGTGTTGTTTGACTTTACCCTGAGAGTTTGTATGCTTTCCGAAGACAAACGAAAAGACCAGATATGTGCTAGCAAAATAAACAAAATTAATCCGGCATCAAAATTCGGAGAATCCGCTGCCGGTCTAGGGTTGCGAACGAAGAAATTCTCGACCGCATCAGACCGACGTCGATGTGTGTTAAACATATGTTTGAAATGCAAAGGGAGAAACGCAAATAAGCATGGAGGGTAGTGTTTGTTTATAAAGCATTAAAGACAGTATGCGTTTTCGAAGAAAACTAAACTTGTCCTAATCTCCTATTCCAGGCTGATTACTCTACTGTAAATCTTGTGTTAAGCGACTAAGAAACGGAGACATTTGACAATCGTTAAGATCACTTGGTCGCTTAATGCAGGACAAACATAATGCAGAAAGCTCCTAAAGGAGCTTTCTGCATTACCTTTGTCCCGCATTAAGCTTTCACCTTTGGTAAATACTACAAATATTTGGTTTTTTGGGGGACTAGTTAATGTTTGTTTGATTGTATTTCTTTTTTTCTTTTTGAAGATAAACGGAAAAAGATTAAAGGGACCAGAGAAACGGAAAGAAACAGGTTCGGGTTTCGAAAGGCAAAGAGCCGAGCTTAGTTGATCATTTTTTCTTATAACAAAAGTCGGGTCAAATAAACTATACAAACTGAAAGCAAAAAATAAGCTGCAATTGCAAAACTAGTTATTATTTCCAGTTGAAACGAAAGTAACGTAAACGCGAATTGAAAGGTAGAAACTACATTGTTTTTAACTTGTCGGCTAGATTCAATCTGATAATTTAACCTACTACTCCGTAAATATGCAATATTGGGCCTTTGACTTATTCCTCCTCTAAAGAAAATAGTCACGCGTTGTAAGTCATGAATATGCACCATAATAAATGCTTCCTATACCCTAACAGATGGTAGCTTAAATGAGGTTGAAAGTAAAACAGAATGCGCGTTAATACGCATTCTGTTTTAATTACAACATGCTTTAACTGGTCTTTAACTGTCTTCAAAACCTGATACAGGCTTCAAGATAATGAGTTAACAGTTCTGAATCAGATCCGCACAATCCTAATTCCACTGAAAGTCTTATCAATGGGTGAACACACAGAAAAGCTCAATATTAATAAAGATTTGGAACCGTACATGTACCATGGGTACCAAAATGTGTCTAGTGTTTTTTCATAATCCGTAAAGTTACAGTCACAGGTCGCATTAACCAATCATTCAATAAAAGAAAACATTAGCAAAATTTTAACATAAAAGACGGCGTGAACGTTGAATAACACTCGTTGTCATATATAACTTGTTGAATTACTATGCAAATGAGGTACGCCACGACGTCGTTTACTTGTGATGTCATTAAAATGCATAATATGCGTTCAATATCTAACGTCTTTATTCCTTCATGTAGATTTAAATTATAGACTTTTGTGTAATTAATCATTATTAGATCTACATGAAAGTGTTTATTTATACATATAATAACATAAACATTATGCTGATGAACGGAGTTAATTTGGAACAACTAGTATAGACCTACTTATCTCGCGCTTAGCATTCACTTGACATCAAAGGCCGCGATAAATAACTTTTCTAGGTTATGTTATAAAAAGAATATAACAATCGTGTTAATAATTTTATCGGATTTATCAAACGTGTCGTTTTAGAAAAAGATAAAAACTCGGCAAAGCCTCGTTTTTATCTTTTCATAAAGACTCGTTTAATAAATCCAATAAATTATGAACACTCATGTAATATCCTAAATTTAATTCATTTTGGAGCTTCATGCAGGATAGGAAAATGCAGAAACTTCTCATAGGTTACACTGTAGCCATTATTAATGAAACACTTCGAGTGCTGAATGTAGCTTAGTATACTCGTTCCTAGAGTTGACTTATGATGTGCTTAACTAACATTTTCAAATATATGATAGACAATAACTCTCGTAGCAATGATTGTCTGGTCAAAATGCCAGAGTATCTAACTTTTTAACAAATAAAAATAGGTAAGATTACAACAGCGACAGTGTCAAAGAAATTCAAAAAATAATTGGTTGCTTAATGCAGGACAAAGACAAAACTAGTTTGCTATGGCTGTTTGCTGAACATTTAAGACGGTATTAGTATTTCAGAGTTGAATTCAAAATTCTGACACTCACATACAAAGCCTGTGCAATGATTCTCCAAGGTACATTGTTAGTATGCTGGACGTGTATAGACCTCGAAGAGAGCTGTGGTCTGCGAGTAAATCAGTATCGCTGGTTGTGCCGAGAAGTCGTTTGGTGAAGTTTGGAGATAGAAGTTTCATGCATGCAGCCCCAAAGCTCTGGAACACTCTACCATCAGACATCAGATATGCTAGCTCAATTGCAGCCTTCAAAAAACGTTTGAAAACTCACTTCTTTAATATATGTTATTAGAAGAAAGTAGGTAATCAATGACCGCTACATCTGGACTGTGTTCTTGCTGTGGGTCTAAATGGCAGTTCTGGAGTTGTACCATTGACCTTGTGCCTGTCTGGTAGACCTTGCTGGTATGGATTGCCCAATCGCTTTGAAACCATTTGGCTAGGGGTCTATGGTGTAATTCTTGGACAGCTTTATGTTTATGAACTAAGGGTGTACCACGGCCATGGATTATACAATACTCAACCAAACAACACGGAGAGTATTGTTTTAAACATTCGTTTTACGACTTGTGAACTGCTCTCCGGCTCTACACTGAAACAAACAAACAAACAAACAAATGCAACCAAACAGCATGAAGAGTATTGTTTTAAACATTCGTTTTACGATTTGTGAACTACTCCCTCTCCGGCTCTACATTGAAACAAACAAACAAACAAACAAAAAGCCAATGAGTCTGTTTTTAATCATGCCATTGATCTTTTAATTATTTGACTCATTTTAAAAATGATTTTACAAACATACTATAACAATTTTATAATCTTGGTAATAATATTGAAAGAATTTCCATTTTCCATGCATCTCAATATTGTATCATTTTTATTGTGAATGTAGTTATTTGTCTTTCTCGCTTTGTAGGTACATTTATATAATTTCATGCGAAGCGCTTTTTAACGCACAACTCCTGTGTGAAAAGAGCGCTATATAAATCGGGTATAATAATGATAATAATATTAATAATAATTTCCCGTTTAAACGAAACGAAACTCAAAAACTAAATGGTAAAAACGAAAAGTTCTTTGAAAATTTGACTATTCTTTTTAATATGAAAGGCAAACAGTTTGGAGCCATACCAGACGCCGGGTTACCCGGCGTCTGGTATGGCTTCAAACTGTTTGCAATATACATAAAGGAATACGAGAGGTTACTGGGAAGGATAATGTCTTCCCCACTGTTTGAGGTAGACAGTTGTATTAGAGAATATTTTGTCTACTTTTGTGTGGTCGCTTTAGCCTTTTCTAGTATTGAAGATAGGCGACCATCTAAAGCAGGTTGAAAGTAAAGCAGAATGCACCTCAAGGCGCATTCTGCTGTACTTTTAGCCTGCTTTAGACTACCATATGATATAATATAGAAATATTTCTTATGATACATATTCATACCTGTATAAAGTTAAACTCTTTTCTTCAGTATAGTAAAACTATTAAAGGCGTATTTATAGAGTAATGGGTTAACTCAAGTTCGACTGTACATCATTTGGCTACGAAGTTATCATCATCACTCGTCGATTACGCGATTATCTCATCTGATTGCCTGGGCGCTTGCCTTCTCGTCCATTTGTCTAAAATGCCTGCTAATCTAATAACGGTATATCGCTGGGTATTGCAACATAATGAGCCTTAATAGGTTTATCGCCATCTTATCAGTAGTCAGTAAGCGCTACAGATCGTATATCAATCAGGCAATGTATCAAAACATATCACGGCCACTTATCTGTCCTCTAGGGGGTGTTGCGGTTGGGGCTCATCAGTCAGCCGTATTCTCCGGGTACGGTACAGCTTTTCTCGTTACAGTGGCGAACACGGTTAAGTATTTTACTGGCGAATATTCAGCCTGCTTTGACCCATTATTCAATTTCATAAACACGACATTTTTAGCTTTTTTATTGTTTTATTCATTAATAGAAGAAATTAGTTCCACTTTATACAGTCAAATTCCTTCAATACTCTCAGTATACTCTCATGATTTTCATAAAATATGCACCATAATAAATATTCGCAATAACCTTTCAAGCTGCTTTATGTAGTCAACTTTCAACAATTCCATCCTGATCAGACGCTGTGTTGAACCAAACAAAACGCAATCACAAAATAATAATATAAAATACAGAAAAATACGATATTTCGACTATTCGAGATATGAGTTTGAATTTTCTTTAACCCTTTTTCTCACTGAAACCTCAAATGGACAATTCTAATATCAATTTAGTCTAGTCCATTTTTGACTTTTTAGGGTTGATTTTTACAATATAATTATGTCAAAATGACAAACAGTGCATACTCTGATCAGAGGGCTCCTTAAGGAGTCCTCTGATTAGGGTCTACACTGTTTGGATAGGACACGTGTACTCCTCACATGTACGCTGTTTGAAAATGACGCATATATGCGTGACTAGGGTTCAAAGAGTTAAGCCTCATCAGACACCAAGTTCTCGGCCTCTGATCAAGCTCCAAACTGATTGCCACCCAGATACAAATCTTCAGATTGTTCAAAAAGGTGTTGTCTTCAATATTGCATTGCGTTCGTTTAACCAAATACCCATAGCATATTTCTTGTTTTGCATACCGGTAACCCCTTAAAGTAGGTTGAAAGTAAAGCAGAATGTGCCTGAAGGCGCATTCTGCTTCACTTTCAGTCTGCTTTAAGCTGCCATCAGCTAGGATATAGAACAAATTGCTTATGTTACATGTTAAATGACTTTAAACATAGGAACTATTTACTTCAAGGGAATACTAATTTGAATGCACTAAAATGCGTTTGTATGGGGGGAAAGGGTTAAAAGTGAAAGAATAACGCCATAACATGATCCTAAACATGTCACGGTAAGTTATTTGTCCTCGAGGGAGATCTGGTAGACGACGGCAGTCCGCCTTATTCCCCAAATATAAATGTCTCATTATTGTGGAGAAAAAGGAGTTATTCGTTTCCATATACACGCACGCGTGCAATTGCAAAGAAATGCTATTGCAATATAATAAAAGTAATTAAATACAAAACACGTGGACCCAGTTCAGACGACGAGCTATTTGAAGCGCTGTACTCGGGATAGGCCATTGAAGGGGTTAACAATGGATGGCATTGCTTTCATTTGGTTACAGAGCAATAAAATACAACACAATATCAAACACTTATAATTATTCATACATATTCAAACCTAAAGCCTACAGCGTGTGTTCTTCAAACTTACCTGCTTTACACGTATACTATTTTAAAAGAGATTGCATCTAAATAAAGCAAAGTACAATAATTTAATACGATATATAAATAAACTGGTACCAAATGTTAATTGCTTTTACCTGTAATTGTATAATAGAAACCTATTCCTAAGGTTTAAATAGCTTCAGATCTTTTTTTATTTATTTTGGCTTTCATTAGTAAAATAAGGTACTGTAACACACATTTTGAAATCCAAATACACTCTGTTCCCACAAATCGTTAGAGCTCAGAATAAATAAGTTTCAAATATTAGTTTGGGTAGTTTAGAACAAACTAAAAAGGGAAGGTATGTAGAAGGGTCTTTAGGGCTGCAATTTTTCCGGAATTTTCCGAATGATCAGGATCCAAATTGTTTGACACTCGTTTCGAATTTTAGTCAGCCGTACTGCTTTGTAAACAATGTATTACTTTGAAACGATATTGCATACAACAATATTAAACCGACGACAGTATGACGGTGAAGGGGTACAACCACGACCATGAACGGGTTAAGTAACCATCGGCCAGAACCATAGAAGAACCATAAGTACATATATATAATATTATATGCGTTGTTCCGGGTACAGTATTTGGCATCCTGCACATGTAATATTAGGTCTGGCATTGTAGTATTGAAGAGCTCATTAATATTCATGAGGTGTGTCTTGTCAAAAGTTGAAGCACGTCTGTCAGCACTCGTTGACTGTTCGGAATGTGTCAGACTTCACTGCGTTGGAACCGTTTAGGAGCATGTTCTTGTTAGTTTCCAGTGCCGACATCTTGAAACAAGCGCACCGGAAGAGTGTGCAATCGTTTAGCACAATCTAATTGTTACACATTTCCTGTAGTTTAAATCATTGCAGAAAGTGGGTATTTTTCACTGGTAAAACGCTTCAAATTGATCAATATTAATGGGTTTATATGATTCTGAAAATTTCATTTTCAAACATTTCGCATTTTCTTTGCAAGATGCAAGAAAGCATAAATACTTGTAAATCTTAATATATCTTTAGTATATTTTATGTAACCATATATTGTTAATATTTTAGAAATCGAATCTCTCTAGTTTTGTTTGACTCTGTATGTTCAGCATATTATCAAAACTTTGTGACACTCAATTCAATATTTCATAAGTTATAATAATAAAATATTAGATTTGAGAAATAAAAACAAACGGCATTTGATTAAAATTTATGACGTCATTGTGTGAAGGGTATTTAATTCCAGCTTCAGGGCTCCACCTTTACACAAATTTCCTACAAATATTTGTACATGTATATTCATTTTGTCCTGAATAACCAATCATCTTTAATTGGATATTGTCAACTTTGTTTATTGAGTGGATGTTGAACAATATTGTACCACATTGTCTTCGTCTTGAACTAATTGGTCCTTTCCTTACTCAAACTTAAAATCGACAATGCAAGTTTCCTGGTCAGTCTATATTCTATGATCTACAGTGGAGAAAACGTTATTCTTTCCCAATAAACGCGTTTACGCTAAATCAATTATAATGTAATAAAATAAAATAATATACCTATGTATAGTCTACTTTCAGTTCTAATGACCGCTCAGCCGACTGTACATTTACTCCCCTGATCATTGAGCCATCTTGCCTACAATATTGAGCACTGCTAACATAAGGTGCAGTCAAATGCAGCCGCAGTACCGACTTAGACCAATTTTAACCCTTGGTGGAGAGGAGCAATTCACGGTACATGTCTTGCTCAAGAACATTCCTGTACATCATAGGGGATTCAGAAAAAATCCCCTAGTCAGACCGCTGGTCAGGCGGGGGATCGAACTCACGACCCCTGATACCATAGTCCAATGTGTTACCACTGGACTACTCCCGCCTGTGCAAACAGTTTGGAGCCAGATCAGACACCGGGTAACCCAGCGTCTGATCAGGCTCCAAACTGTTGCCGTCAAGGTTAAAATCAACTTTTTGAATTGTCAAAAAGTTATCATTTTCTTCATGTTTCTGCGATGCGTTTGTGTTTCGTTTGCGTTTAAACAGGAAAGAATAACGTTTTCTCCACTGTATTCAGGTTTGTTTTGTCACTGCATGATCAACAGTACAGACCTCAATCCTACTAGGAGTTCCTGAAGGAACCGTCTGATCTCGGTATCCGCTGTTTACATAGGACAAGTTTACTTTTTACAGAAACACTGTTTGCAAATGACTCATATATGCATGGCTGGGTTGAAAGGGTAAAAACCACCTTATTCGAAAATATTTTGAGTACATTTTTCCATGTCACTTGTTTCTGAAAACATGTGCAGGTGTTGACGTTAAAACCCTTACAAAGATTCGAACCGCTGTTTACGACATGCTGGGCGAACAACGTTACAACAACTGTTCTGGTGGCATTCTTTGATATGTGAGTTTTTCTTACAGAATATGTTAGAACACGACTTCTAGACGTCGGTAATAAAAAACCAAGTACGAAGCCATGTAATATGGGAGGGAACGCTTTCATTTAAATCCATTAATAAAACCCAAATAAATCGGCTACTCCGAAGGAGTCCTATTTCGGTATTTATACCAGATTGCTGTTTTAAACAAGACGAAAGAAAAGCAGAAAGCTTCTTTCGGAGCTTTTTGCTTCACTTTCACCTTGTTTAAAGCTACCGACTATGTGCCTGTTTTAGTATCGTAAATGTGGCTTAGTCTGAATGGTTGTGAGGGTAGGGTTTAACAGTATATCGAATTCAATATTCAGTTATCCGCAAAATGTCTTTCATCCCACATTCTAGCTGCCGAAGCAATTGGTAGTGCAGCTAGTTCTTACGTGTGTCTTTACGATCACTTTCATATCTATCAGCATATGTACCATGTTGATGGAACTGGTTCCCTCCTTTGGCCCATTATTTTGTAACCAAGATACCCATGGTTTATAAACAAAACAACAAAATTTGCAAAACACTAGTGGAGGGAAATGCAAAATAAATACTCGCGAGCCGTCAGAGTGGAGCGAGACTTTCAACACATGTTCCGCAGTCAAATTAGCAATGTTGACTTATAGTGTTGTAAGAGAAAATAGTAAATAAGCACCTGAATGTTTTATTTGCTTCTGTGTAAATAAACCCACAAACCTCCAAGATGGAACAACTTTATGCATATGAACACTAAAACATTCCCCCATGATGCTACAGCGGTAAATTATTTTGATGTTCATACGTTATTCACTTTCCTGCCTCACCACGGGTACAACAGTTATTTGCAAACAGTTTGGATCCTAATCAGACGCCGCGTAACGCGGCGTCTGATTAAGATCCAAACTCTTTGACACTAATTAAAATGTTTCTTAAGTCAACAAACATGAAATTTAAGTTTGAGAAATAAGAGCAGAAGATAGTTGCTTAAAACAGATGACGTTATGGCAGTAAATGGGACTTAGGAAGTGAATTTAATAGACTACCATAAAACGTATATCTGCGATATCTTAGACAGGTGACAACACACAGAGAAGATTCGTGTCTGTCGTAATAGCATGAATAATATTTGAAATAAAATCATTGTAGAATTTGCCATTTGCCTCCGTTTCATTTATTCAGTGCAAGGAGTTGTTAGCTACAAGTGTAACTATACCGCCTATTTGTTGCAAAAGTATCAGTATTGTTTAGATAAGGTACATGTATTTTTGAGGTAATTTAATTGAGAAATACATAATGAATTTGATAAGTTCGTTCATATTCGTATAATTTCTAAGAAGGCGCAAGAGGAAACATACTAGTATTTTTAGTCGATGCTTATTTCACTCTCACGACTTTGTAGAGAATATTTTTCTATGCTAAATACATGTGGTTTCTTAATCCTTTATTCAATTGTATGTTTACAGTTATGAATACAGGTGGCCACTTTAAGCAAATTGAAAATAAAGCAGAATGCGCCTAAAGTAATCTGCTTTAAGCACTCAGCAATTAACACAATTAAGTGGTCGTAATAGAGAGGTGGTTGTAATAGAGAAGTGGTCGAAATAGAGAGGTGGTTGTAATTGAGAAGTGGTCGTAATAGAGAGAGTTTACTGTAATATCACACAGGGCCGACTCATGAGAGCTACAATCATGTGTCACGACACGATCTAATCACCAAATAGATTTTGACAGTGTCATGGAGCATCAACCAACACGCCCCACCCACCACCTGCATTCCTAGTGACAACATCATGTTGAATCATCTTCTGCTTCGACCCCTGTCGTATGCCAAACGGTTCAAAATCATATGTTCGACATTTGGTACTGAAGAAACAATTACATCAATTGTCAAACAGTTATGACCCAGATCAGACGCCGAGTTACTCGGCGTCTGATCAGGATCAAAACTGTTTGAAAATGTTACTAAACTCACGGGTAAAGCATGACAAAGGTTAACAGTGTGCAACACCCTAACACTGTTGAAAGGTTGAGTATCATTTCATATGCACCACTGTAAGTTTGTATGACATTTTACATGACTTTCGGAACTTAATCAAAAGGTCAAAACAGCTCTTCACTTGATGAGACTTGTCCCATCATACTTATGAAGCGGTTGAGTTGAGTCTGAGATCGTTGTCAAGTATTTAATTGATCGAATTTGAACTGAACTGAGTTGTTGCTGCTGAGGCTTATAGTCCCGCATAAGCTTTATCAGGTGCGTCAACATACTCAATTCCAATGCTTTATAAGCACAGAGTCAAGTCCCAAGCGTTTGATTTGAGTCTGAATTCGTTCTGAAGCATTTGATTGGTCAGATGTGAGCAAACGCCTAAATCTGACCAATCACATGCTTGAGAACGACCTCAGACTCAATACAAACGCGTTATGACCTTGTTTCACACAGTTTGGATGCAGATCAGATTCTTTGACGTCCCATCCAGATTCAAATCTATTTTCAGACGTTACAACAAATTTGCATTTACGTTTTAGAATAAACGCCGAAGAGATCGTACATTAGCACAACTATTGAAGAGGTGATAAGTAAATAATTCACATACGTACATGTATTTGTGTGTGTTTTTGTAGTTTTATCACAATTAACCCTATGCCTGCTGATCGCAACTTCGCTGTTCAAGTTTGCAAACAGTTTGGATCCAAACCAGACGCGTTACGGTCCAAACTATTTGACACTCTTCTTTAGGTGTTTTTACTTGAAAATATATATAAAACTTAATTTACCAAATTTTGCAGACGACAATTTCAAAGCAGACGATATCACAGCAGGGTGAGGGTTAATGGTAGCACATGTATTGTTAATAAACAACCCTGTGTTTTCCCTAGAAAACAGGGTATATTTTGAATATTATAATCATTTTATGATTAGAATTTTATTTATCAGGATGGAAGGAATATATTTAATTGATATCAATTTATTTTCCTCTCATCTAATTTAATCTATCAAGAACTAAAAACGCAAACGCATTCATCAACTTTTGTTTAAAGACATTTTTAAAATGAAAAAATATAATTTTGTTTTGCTATTTCAAACGAATGAAATTAAGATAGAAGTTGATACGTCGGTTTTGAACAAAGACACGTTTTTTAAAAAACAAAAATCAACAACATTGTGTGTCTGCGATTTGTTTATAATATTCTTCCTATGATATTCCCTCGAATACACTGTTATAATAATTACAAAACATACTCTACAATGATTATCTTTCTATCACCATCACTAACATGACGGACTTTGACGATGCACTATAACATGCTTGTGAGCGAACTTAATGCTTCATAGAAACAACAACATCATTATAATAATTAACAACAACAACACACGAAAACTAATGACCATTGACGGTGGTAACAAGGTTAAAGCAGGACACATGTACAATGTACTAAGAAATTTCCCACATCTCCAATTTACTGTTTTATCCAATTTGCGCCCAGTGGACTATTCCATGCTTATATTTTGGAGTAGTTCATTTTTGTCTAAAAGATGCCTGGTGTAAATTTTCATTTTCGTTTTGTTATAATTTTATATAAAAATTCAGCAAAAACATTGTAGACTCTGATCAGACGCCGCATGATGCGGCGTCTGATCAGAGTCTATAATGTTTGTCTATCTCCCATATATCGAACCGTGTGCTCAAATGGGTTGTTCTTACATGTATATGTATCTACATTGTAGTTTTGAGCAAAGCCTGTTTTGTTGTAGACATTAATGCACCTCTTCTTTGAGTAGTTTAACTGTTGTACGAGATATATATTAATTACATAGACATGTACATCTATATGTTTGTTTTTCTTTGTAAAAAATATTGTAATGAAACTTTCCGAGTATTTTCTAATTACAATTTTTACAATTGGATATGTAATTCATTCTTCTTTGATATTTCTCTCGTTCCTTCACATTTAAGCCTTTGTTCTATGTATTAATTTCTTTTTTATAATAAACCCTGCATATCGGATTCATATATTCATATAAGTATGCAGAGAGTTTAATTAAGCATTCAGTTGTACCATGTTTTCTGTATTGTGGGTGTTCTTTCAGTGTTTGTTATTTTGATGACTAAGCTGAATTGAGAAAATACAGTGCTCCCTCACTACAGCGTGGGTGAAAAATAGTGTGTGCGTTGTTAGGAGGGAGTCGTTATATGGAGGGAAATGGGCTTACATTTGCAAACAGTTTGAATCCAGATCAGACGCCGCGTAATGCGGCGTCTGATCCGGATTCAGGCTGTTTGCCACTCTTAGTTATGTTTCTTCTATCAAAATGTTCATTATATAACTGTGAGAAAAACAGCAGACGACAATTTAAAGTAGACGATTTTGCAGCAAAGAGAGCGTTAGACATAGTTGTCTTGTTTTTGGAACAGCGACGAAATTCGTTGTCAGGAGGGTCGTTGCTAGCAGGGTTGTTGTAGGGAGGGAGCACTGTAAATCGCTTGGCTTTCCCATCGAGAGAGCGTGTACTCCAAGAAATGATATAGCGCAACGGAGAAGTGACATGTTTCTTTCGTCACAAAACGCATTCTGCTAAAACAAATGTTTCCATTGCAAACAGGTTGGAGTCAGATTAGACCCCGGTTAACCTAACTGTTTGCATCTCAGAAAAAAAAGATTTAAAGATAAATCATTCATATTTTCAAAACCTTATCATAGTCTGCATAATTTATATTTTTATTTCAGTTCAATATCTTATTATCTCCGTGAATGGGTACATGTGGGTCGGAGATCCATCCGGCTCACACCTTACAATATAAAGAAAACATTGAAACCTACACATATATTGAATACATGTACATGTTTCGTATGTATGTATAATAAAAGACAAAAAGGAGAAAAGAGAAGTGTGTAGAAAATAAGAAGAAAAAAATGAACACATGCCTCTATTTTGAAACAAGAGTGTTTTCAAGTTTTGCTAGTTTGGTAGCTTTTTATGCCAATGTATTGAACAGGTTTCTTACTACGATTCGACGCTGACATGCTCCGGGTACGCGTTATGTATGTATTTGTAAGATGCATAGAAGAAATGTGTTTAAGTGTATATTGCCGATTTTCACAGAATATGTAGCACAGATCTGGAAATTAATGTTGATCTATTTTTTTGCATCCAACTACGACTATACACTATAACAAAATTATCTACGAACTTTCCGAACAGCCCTCGTATTTTCCATTTGACTTTAAAGTTTAAAATATTCAACCGTGTTATCGTTTACTGCTATTAAACGAGTTGTATTTATAAGGGGTTGACACACATAATGTAATTGTATTGTTCATTATTGTGGCATAGTCTGGGTTTTAATTTATTGCGTTTGCGGTAATGTTTTGTTACAGTGGAGAATCTGTTATTCTTTCCCGTTTAAACGCAACCGTACGCAAACGCAAATCACTAAAACGTAGAAAAGAACAACTTTCGGACAATTCTGATAATTCTTGTTTATCTTGATGGCAAACAGTTTGGAGCCTGATCAGACGCCGGGTTACCCGGCGTCTGATCTGGCTTCAAACAGAATAACGTGTTCACCAGTGCACTCTTAGATCGTATACTAATTGTAAACCGTGCTTCAGGGTACTAGATAAGGGGAGTATTTCAAAAACTAAAATCTTTATTTCTGCTTTAACCCCTATGGTGTAACTACTCATTAGAATCGTCTCTTCGAGAAGATTCTAATGAGTAGTAACACCATAGGATTAGGTGTTTAAATGAATGAGAAATTGTTTGATTTGTTCAGTTTATTCAACTTTATCTGGAAACCTACCGTGCTTAGAATGATGTGTAAAATGGCATCAGAGTAAATCTAGACTTTCTAATGATAAGAATAAATCATTGACAAGTCAAACACTGTCATTGTCAATACTTTTTTATTGTTGTACAATTGGGGTTCGTTTCTCGTACAAGGGAACCAATATCGTTTCGTATTGGTATCAATCCGAAAAGTTCAGATCTCTCTATATAGAGAAATACATTAATGTAACCGCTAGCTCAGACAACAGTTGATCTATGTCAACATTGTTTGCATGTTTCTTTCTGTGTTTTTTTTATATACTTATATACCACTTTCAATTTTTCCCCATAAAAATGTATTTGTTTATATTTACATTCAATAGACAGATTGTATGTTAGAAATATTATTTAGCTTTTGATGATATATATTTCAACAGTTCATTGATTTTTCATTACAATTACATTGTATTGTATTTTCTACTTATACTACATGATGTTGGAATGTGAAAATATGTATGGATGTAAAATATGTGAATAAAATTATTGAAAAAAAAACAACAAAAAACAAACCAACCAAAAAACATTGTTTGCCACCTCAGAGAGGAGAAATCCCAATTCTGACTATAGTTTAACCCATTTGTGCCGCGATTCCATACATGGGGCATAGACAAACAGTGTAGACGTTTATCACTGTTTGCTGAAAGGATTTTAAAATAAAACGAAACGAAAAAGAACATTTAGACTAGGAACCCTTTACATGTAGATCAAGAATGGACTAATCCAATATATAAGCTTGGAAGAATTCATCGGGAGCAAATGGTTTAAACGAAATGAAACACAAAATAATCTAGAAACTGTTGACGATGTATATATGATTCTAAGCCACTCACTGTCTCAAAACAAATACCATCTAAACAACCCACCCACTTTTCCCAAATACTGACATTTATTTGACTTGTTACAGATAAACCTGTATACTTATCACGACTGTTAGATGAACATTATTTCTCTGCTGTATTGCAAACTATCTTAGAGTCAGACCAGACTCAAAGTATTTGAGCGTCTGATTGTACAACAAATTGTAGGTGTTTTGTGTTTCTAAGAAGGGTTTTGTCCGTTCATCCAATTTATTGCAGCTCTGGTCAACATCGGTTCATTGTTGTGGGGACGTCGACCACAGTTAGTTGTTCCGCAGAATAAATAAATTGCCATCATTTTTCAAAATCCTTTCTTTTTCTAAATTCTATTCTTTCATTTGTGTTTTCCTGCAAGTATGGATTTTTTTACAGAGTGGAAGACACCATTCTTTCCCAGTAAACGAGTCTCTGCTAAAACAGCATTGGAGACAGTTTCGAGACAGATCGACGAATTTTATCGGCCCTTTGTCAGGCTTCAAATCATTTAACTTTCTGACCAATATCAATTGATTTTCATTTTCAAATTTTTATCATTTTCAAATCTATTACATGGGATGTTTGCTAAGTTTCTTTACGGCGGGAAACAAAAACGGCATCCCCAACTTAACCGCACCAAGCTAGATTTACATTCAAACATGATTATCAGAGAAAAACATGTATGGAACTAATTAAATAAATTATGAAATAGTTGTGCAAGATAAACAATATTTTAATAACTGCCTTTTTCCAAATCAGATGCAGAATTTGTCAAAAATTATGAATGTGAAAATATTGCCGCAAATTGAAAATAAAATGCAAATTCTCCATTGAAATTGTTTTGCAGTACTTTCATTCTGCACTAAGCTGCAGATGGCCTTTAACACATTCAACCCTAGCGACGACTATGCACGTACTTTACATAGTATACCTATGAAAGAGTACACTTGTCCTATACATTTCGTTTAAATGGTCGAAATGGTCGCTTCCTGCAGGTCTTTACTGCGTGTGTTACGTTCTGTCTTATTGCAGACCCTCATCAAACTCATTAAGTCCACGAGTCCGTGTTTATACCATTAATAGCTTCCATAACACAGTAAAACCTCTCTTAAACAACTAACCAGTTGGGAACTGAAATGATCTATAAAGACATATTGCTGCTTAATACAGAACATAAGTACTGCAGACAGCTCCTTTGGGAGCTTTCTGCATTTCTTATGCTCTTTATTTAGCTACTACCCGTCTAACAGACTAATACCATTTCTTATTTGAGTTTCTATTAAGAGAGGTTTCATTGTGCAGTGGAGAAGACGTTATTCTTTACAAATAAACGCGTTTATGCTAACATTATTACTTCCATTGCAAACAGTTTGGATCCTGGTCAGACGCCTGATCAGGCTCCAAATGTTTGCCACTCAGATTGACATGAATACTTAGATTTGTCGAACACTTTTTCTATGTTTTATTGCGACGCGTTTGTGTTTCGTTTGCGTTTAAACGGGAAAGAATAACGTCTTCTCCTCCACTGTATATACAATGGAGAAAACGTTATTCTTTACCGTTTCAACGCAAACGCACGCAAACGCATTGCAATAAAACACAGAAAATGACAATTTATTCACAATCCTGACCATTTATTTTAATCTGAGTGGCAAATAGTTTTGAGCCTGATCAGACGCCGGATTATCCGGCGTCTGATCTGGCTCCAAACTGTTTGCAATGGAAATAATAGCTTTAGCGTAAACGCGTTTATTGGGGAAGAATAACGTCTTCTCCACTGTATATACAGACCAGAAGTAAAACAGATAGAGAAATACTGTTCATCTTTTCATGGTAATTATTCAGGTTTTGCTGCCTCGGGCCGTGGAAACATCGCTCGAACCTGGCATGAAGCTATTTACGTGTGTTTTGACAAGAATGATGTCAAAATGGAATGAAAAGAAAATATTTTGATGTAAACACCAAACTTCTTTGCCCCTTCTCTCTTTGGCCCGAGCTATGGTTCTGGATAAAGAGTTACATCCTTCACAGACCTGGCAGTAAATCCACGTGTGATGTGAAAAATGACTGGATCTTGATCAGACGCCATGTTCTTTGGATTTCAACTGGGTGGAAAATGTTGAAAACTTGTGAATCAATGTGGGAAACAGGGCATGATATCTAACACGCTATAAACAAGTTTAGCAGATGTGTTTTTGCAGTAAAAGACATTTTTGTGAGAGGTAAGGCAAGGAAACGTGTGTGTGGTGCCTTTTCCCAACCGTGACAACGTATAATGATTAATTACTTGACTAGAGCTGCGGCAAAATACTCATGTTCTGCTAGTTCATCAATTATCTAAGAAAAATCGAGTGTACACGGGCAACTGACAGACACGCGCAATGTTGTGCCCGACTCCGGAACATGTTCTACTACAATAGAGTACGACCTGATGAAAGGTGGGGAGAAAAGAACAATTATCGGGTTACTGTTACAATAGGGGACTATTAATCAAGGCTAATTAGACGGCATAGTGATGACTGTATACACCTAATTGCAGATAATATCCTCTTCAGGTTGTTGTTTCTCAACAGTAAGTCACTGCTGCTGTTGCAGAGTTCGTTAAGGCTATGTAACCTGAAACAACTTGATTTATGTATATATTATATATATATATAAAGTTCGTCCGTCATAAATGACGAGGACCACTTTTGTCATCCTACAATTTGTGTAGCTTTCCGTGGACACGGAGATGGCTTGTCAAGCCAATCCTTGCCCGGATTTATGTAGTATGCTGATGTAACTACAATTTGTGTAAGTTAATGTCTATGCTATGTCAGAAAATGATTTACTTCGGGTCATGTATTTAAAATCATAAAAATAGCTTAGTGTCTCGTTCACCGCCATTGTTGCAGCATTTGTAGATAGTCCGGATGCTTTTCTTATCAGGGTCAAAACTGTTAACATCCGTTAAAATATTTCTCCAGTTGAAATTTCAAAATAATGAAAAATATGCTACTTACATCTTCTTCTTCTTCTCCTTCGATGTTTATCTTTTGTTTATTCCTCTGTTTATGCAGAAAATAATTCAACTTTATACAATCGTGAATATACAACCTGAGATTTAATCACATAGAAGTATTCATACCATAACTATCATCACATTACAATATGAGAGAGTAACTGTCGCTCCGTTGAGGGTAAATAATCAGTTATTTTAGTTAAAGGAATGTCTTATTCTAAGAGCATCTCGTATATATAAACTTAAATTATACAAACCAATTTTGTTTGATGATTTCAATAATTTAAAAAAGAATACACATTTGTGGTCTTCGAAGTTAATGATTCTTCAGATACTTTACTCTTAATTCAACAAGAACAGACGCATATAAACTGGTACTCGTCTTCTATATCTCCATAATTACAACATAAACAAATGTTCGCATTACGAGCAAATCTGTTCCTTGCAAATCTGCCTGTTTGAATTCTGAGAGAATGTGATGACAATGCTATTCTAGGAAATATATATCTAAGCGAATAAGGTAAACTATCTAAATAATTATCATATTCAATATTGCTTTTCAACTATTTATAAGTGTCTAGAACAGGACTGTTCTATTAGATATATACACAATACCAGTTGACAGTGCGATACAGAGTGATATATTTAGCTCGAGACGTTTTTGGCGGAAATAGCCGATCTGACGAGCGCCCTAGCGCGAGTCTGATCGGTTGTTTCCGCCAAAAACGTCGAGAGCTAAATGCAACACTCTGTTGCGCACTGCCAACTGGTGATGTGTTTATTATATGCCTTGAATACAAACCAGAAACAACTAAATAATTGTTTAAATCATTTTATATCCAAAATTTATTAGTTATTTGAAGCAGAACAAGAATGTTTGTATGCCACAAAGAATAACGCGACACTCGTACATGTACGTAAATGACGTCACGTTAAATCGAAAACGACGTCAGAGTAAAATACAAAGTGGCTGATACATACACATTACCAGTTGATAGTGCGATACAGAGTGATGTATTTAGCTCGAGACGTTTTTGGCGGAAATAGCCGATCTGACGAGCACCTTGGCGCGAGTCTGATCGGTTGTTTCCGCCAAAAACGTCGAGAGCTAAATGCAACACTCTGTTGCGCACTGCCAACTGGTAATGTGTTTATTATATGCCTTGAATACAAACCAGAAACAACTAAATAGTTGTTTAAATCATTTTACTTCCAAAATTTATTAGTTATTTGAAGCAGAACGAGAAGTTTTGTATGCCACAAAGAATAACGCGGCACTCGTACATGTACGTAAATGACGTCACGTTGAATCGAAAGCGAGGTCAGAGTAAAATACAAAGTGGCTGATACAAGGTGGCTGATACAGACTCTTGTATTTTACTCTGCTGATACACGCGGAAACGCTCGATATCATTCGAAGGCATATAATAAATTGTATTTTACTCCCGGTCCGCAAATACACGTGGAAACGCTCGATATCATACGAAGGAATATAATAAAGATCTTGATCTACATATCAGATTTGACCTGATACATTATATTGTAAATACAGTGGAGAAAACGTTATTCTTTCCAGTTTAAACGCAAACGAAACGCAAACGCATCGCAATAAAAGGTAAAAAAAGACAACATTTCGTTAATTCAGACTGTTCATATAAATCTGAGTGGCAAATGGTTCGGAACCTGATCAGACGCCGGGTTACCCGGCGTCTGATCTGGCTCCAAACTCTTTGTATTAGAAATAATTGTTTTAGCGTAAACGCGTTTATTGGGAAAGAATAACGTTTTCTCCACTGTATCTACGTGTTTGTACGACGAGAAACGGTACAGTTTAAGTCAAATAAACGTTTTCTTCTTCTTCTTCTCAACTGAAACATGACACTGCTGGATAAATGTATCAATAACCATTTGTTTAAAAACATATAAAAAGGTATTGTATTACCTAATTGGTTGATAAAAAAAAACCAAAATCTGTAATTGTTCAAATGATTCTTAACACTTGTAACCCAATTAGTTTGCACTTTTATCACAATAATTTAATCCTTGTTGATATAATGTTTTGATTAAAACATTATCATTATTATTTACTAGTATCTTTGTAATACGAACATACCGTAATACGTAATTATAAAGGATACCGGCCCAGATCACCGTACACAGCATTAGAGCGTGTATTTAACCTTACACCTAACAAGACCAAATAATCTTTTGCAAAATTTCAAATGTATGCTCTCTGTTTTGTTGACTTACCAAACCCCATAGGATAAAGGGTTAAACATCAAGAGCCCAATTATAGAATAAGTTCCGAAGTGTCATAGTCAATCAAAGTCGTGTTAAATATGCGATATTCCTGTGATTTAACGCCTCTACTCATAAACCCGTTAGGCTGGGCGGGTTTATAGCCCATCAGTTAACTAACTGCCGTGAACACGTTCATGCATGGGTTAGGGGCTGATAAATTGTCTATTCAGTAAACTTGATTAGTGGCATTCCGGACCGGGTCCTGACATGAGCACATTTTCTCCACTCGTCTAGCCTCTTGCAGAGAAATATATTTGCCGAATTACAGGGGAAGAGTTCCACAAACGTTGGAAAATGTATCGACCTAGATCGGCCGTTACGTTAAATGTTAAAGGCTAGTAAGGTGTAGCTCTTTATTGTCCCCAACAATACGACTGAAAAATGGAGAAGAACCGGGGACCATGGATGGATGAGTTGGATTTTACGGCACTGTGACACAAAAAGGTCATATAGCGCCGTTGAATGATGAGGGATGATGAGATGATGCTGATTTTAGTAAGATGATTTTGGCTAATATCAGTCGTTGCGGAGCAGTTCATGTCATCAAAACCTCTGACCTTCATTCCTTTTAGTTCTTGACAGAGGGGGTATGTCAGTCTATTAAACAGAAACATTTTTATGATAATTAAGCCCAATAAACGCGACACGGTAGGAAGGTCTCAGGGATCGAAGTGTTATGTAACAAATACATCATGACTTCAATGATATGACTGGTGAACTTATACTTTGATAGAGGCACCGGCAAAACTGGGACATGTTACTTCAGCTCACGTACTGTCTACATCTAAAAAATCCTTCGGACTGCCTTGTATTTGTTCTCTGGCACCAATGTATTACATCAAATGCACAAAGCTACTTTCGAATGGACCATGTAATGTTGGTATTCCGTTACCTTAAAAGTTAAAACCATAATTGAATATCAATGTTTTGCACTTATGTATAGGAGTACATGTGTATGTAGATGTGCTCTTAGGCGAAATTATGGAGGGAAATGTTAATCTAGACCACTAGGTTAAGTCACATTCTCTTCAGTTCGACAGTAATATGATGAAATCAAAGATAAATTACAGCAAGGTGAACTAATTGCAGGAATATAAAACTCTCATGGCGACTGACGAATGTGTTTCTATTTTCTAGAAGTTATAGTCTGACGCTATTACTTGTTTGGACACATATTTATTATAATTTTTTTCAAAACTATTACTGAGAGATTAAAACTGTATGCTTCTGTGGTGGAGAATACGTACACTCGTAAATATCTACATGTATTCGAAAGTGTTAGGGATATTTGCATGTGAGGCATTTAAGCTAAGAACATAACCTTCTTAGTCAGTAATAGGCAAGATAATACCGATTATCTAAGTAATATTGAATACATGTATCAACCACCTGTGGTAAGTAAGGAAAGTATTTCTATAAAGTTTACAATTATGTACAATATATGGGGATATAAATACATTTCTTTGGACTAGTATAAGTATACGCGGCTGGTAAGGTTTTAGCTGTCCCTCTATCTACCCAATAACAACCAACAAATTAATTATGTTTAACTATTGCTCTTAAGATTTTAGAATATGTTGTGTACGATTCTACCCGATCTTGGAAGAATATTTACTATGTTCTACCCTTCCATTACGACCATGAGTGATATGTATAATTCCAATGAACCACTGCGTGGCAGACAATGTATGCTCGGAGGAATTTCACAATGGTGATCAATCAGTTTGGCGTTACGTGGCGTCTGGTATGGATTAAACTGTTTTCAATAAAAGCGATGTCCTGCGCCCAAACTGGGAGAGACTACCCTCTTTTCAACCATACCTAAAATGAAATAATGTATTCTTTTATCAAGAGCCTATCGATCTTTATTAATTTGTATTCGAATTTTGTCGTAAGGAAATATTGACTGAGCAGTATATGTAATACTTTTGTGCAGTATCGACGAACGATATTTATTTCTATTTTATCAAACTTTGCAATAATATTTGGTAACTATGTGCCGTAACCTGATTTCAAGATACGATGGTATACTAAAATCAAAATGATTAATACTTAGCTAAGCATTGTGAACAATTATTAAAGTCACATAATAGGATTTTATAGATAAGTAAAGTAAAAGAAAAATTTGGTTTTAATCGTCTTATCACTCACCCCTGTTATATGAATGCATTGCCCAACATAACTATATCTGGTAAACGTTCATGTTTAATTAAAATCATTGCTTCCATTACAAACGATTTTAAATTTTTGTAGTACTATCTAATTGCATTCAACAAAAACATATTAAAGAATGAGAAAGAATGCAATTTGTTAACTCTTTTCCTGCCAAGTTGTATAGTTTGCCTTAAACCTCTTGCCGTCCAACTATCGTCTGCATTAATTGGTAGTGTCGACTGCAATATTTTTAAAGCCAGCTATAGGGCTGTTTTAACTGAAAATAATTTCGATACTAGTGACAAACAGTTTGGATCGCTGGTCGCTCAAATCTTGATAATCGTCGATATTTACCGTTTTCTCCGTCTTTTACATTTTGCTTTAAAAATGTTTTACATCATTACGTTTGTGTGTAGTACACGTATCTAGAAAACTTGAAGGAATAACGTATTTCGATACTATTTGAGTTCATCTTATACTGTATATTGATAAGTCCATAGTAGGGCAGGACCTGGATTTATCCTATACAAAAATGCCAATTTGTTCCACTTGTAATGCCCAGCGGTAGTGTCAACTTACAGTGGAGAATCTGTTATTCTTTCCCGTTTAAACGCAAACGTACGCAAACGCAAAGCACTAAAACGTAGAAAAGAACAACTTTTGGACAATTCTGATATTTCATGTTTATCTTGGTGGCAAACAGTTTGGAGCCTGATCAGACGCCGGGTTACCCGGCGTCTGATCTGGCTCCAAACTGTTTGCACTGCAAATAAATAGTTTTACCGTAAACGCGTTTATTGGGAAAGAATAACAGATTCTCCACTGTAGTAAAAATATTTTGTTTTCAAACTCCGTGAAATTAAACCTTACACTGCCGTAATATCGTCTGCTTTTAAATTGTAGTCTGCAAAATTTGATCGTGTTTCTAAATGAAACAACCCCTTAAATCTGCTTATAAAAACAGTTGTGACCCAGATCAGTCGACGTTGCATTTTAAGTTGCATTTGATCAGGATCCATTTTGGGCAAATATCTGTCAAGTTGCGATCTGCAGTATACGGTTAATAATCTTACCTTTTGTCTGCTACTCATCATTGCATCTTCATTTATTATGAGTATCTCTATGTGCTATGCCTAATCAAGATCCGAACAGTTTGAAACTCGCATCGAAAGGTTTTCTTAATTTTTAAACGACTTTTTTTAAGCAAAATGTAATTATTAGGATACAGTGGAGGATCTTTTTTTCTTTCCCGATAAACGCGTTTACGCTAAAACTATTTTTTCTTTTACAAACAGTTTGGAACCAGATCAGACGCCGGGTAACCCGGCGTCTGATCAGGCTCCAAACTGTTTGCCACCAAGATAAACATGAAATATCAGAATTGTCCAAAAGTTGTTCTTTTCTACGTTTTAGTGCTTTGCGTTTGCGTACGTTTGCGTTTAAACGGGAAAGAATAACAGATTCTCCACTGTATGTATTTACTCATTCATCCTTTAAACATTTAGTGGATACTACATGTATCAGTTTTCGTTTTTGACTACTTAGGATTGATTTCAACAATATGTTTTAAAATGAAAACGCTGCAGACCCTGATCAAGGAGCCCTCTGACCAGGGGCTACACTGCTTGCATTGAATAAATGTACTCTTCGTATACAGTATATTAATGACGAGTATAATCGTCGCTGGGATAGAATGTGAGACACGAAAACGTACATGTATCCCGTACATGTGTACATGTACCTATGAATAGAATACATGTACAATGTATTTAGTATTTGCATAAAGTGTAGACCCAGATCACTGGGCTCTATTTATTATGTTGTAAAAACAACCTTAAATAGTAAAGCATATACTCGATTTATTTGTTAACCTGACTGTTTGAGTTCAAATTTCAGGGCCCAAAGAGTATGTAGCTTCAGAACAGCGCTGGGGACTCCCTACTGTTCCGATATGCATGTTCTTGAGGGCAGAGCAGTAATCAGTACAGTAATTATAGCAAGCTTGTTCTACATGCATTATCATTCATGCGTGAACTCTCCTACCCCGCATGCAAAGAAAACATTCGAGTTCTCGACGAAACCGTGTGAAGCAGGGATACCATTTCTCCGGAATTTTCCTAAATCTTCGGATTTTATTCTTGTTTCTTTTTTTTCTTAAAGCAGACTGAAAGTAAAGCAGAATGCGCCTGCCTGTTTTAAGCAGTCACGTGTCAACAAAACTAGAAACAGCCGATGGGGAAAGGTACGACCCGTAAAATCGCACTTGAAAAATGCAAATTTGGAAATCTTAGGATTATTCATGTCAACTTATGGCAGCCCTGGTGAAGCCTCATTCATTGCCTTCGCCCGAATACGTTTGCATTGAAACTTGGTGAGTTTGATACTCAGATCGGTATTTCTTTAGAATTAATAGATACATGTATCAATGCTGCCTCATTTAGTGGTCACTAAATACAAGATTGTCTGTATTTGTATATTGGCATAAATAGTGGTAATTTGATTAGCACAATCCGTGTCTGTTTTACAGCAGTTCTAGTGAGTTATCAGCTATATTAGTATCACCTTTCTGTTCGACCTGCACGATTGGAATTACAGGCGTAATCAGGTGTCCATCCTTCTAATAACTTATCGCTATAATCACTTGGTTCTGGACCCTAAGTACTAAGCACCGTTAATGCTTAACCATTTGACCTCTATAAGCGACTAAAGTCGACTTTGCAAACATGTTTTGATCCTAATCAGACGCCGCGTAACGCGGCGTCTGATCAGGATCAAAACAGTTTGACAATCACTTCGGCATTGCTCTGGTAAGCTTGCCTTAAATCAAGTTTTGAAATAATAGTGCAGACCACAGAATTGAAGCAGACGATATTGTGGTGGTGAAGGGATTAGAGCAGACGATAAAAGTTGGATGTGAAAGGGTTAGATTAGCTTGTGGTAGACACCATCCTATATGCTACTATACGTCTAGACATAGGCACTTTTCATTAGAAGTGAACTTGGCGAACAGTATGATACTGCAGGGTTCCAGATAAGGGGAGTATTTCAAAAACTAAAATCTTTATTTCTGCATTAAACCCAATGGTGTCACTACTCATTAGAATCGTCTCTTCGAGACGATTCTAATGAGTAGTAACACCATAGGATTTGGTGCTAAAATAAGTGAGAAAATGTTGAATTTGTTAAGTTAAGTCGCTCTTATCTGGAGCCCTGGGTATGGGCTAATGGCTAACCTTGCAAGAAGTAAAACATCATAAATATACTGTTTGCTATGCTAATACTTGGTTGAAACCACTGTGTTTCCGCCAAATGCATCAAATATAGTTTTTTGAAAATTCAAATTATTCAACTCAATGAACCCTATCGACGAGTATACTCGTCATTTCGTCGCGTGAGTCTTACAACGTTCTATGTCCATTTTGTAAACAAATAGAGCTCTATATACATGTACCGTTGGAAACCTATTTTCAAGAGCTATCTCCTGGTGCAAAGCATATGTTTATCCGAGCTTTCTATTTGAAGTTATCGCCAGTATTACAATGTTATATCTCCATTTTTAACGTTTTGCTTAGTCTTACAATGATCTATGTCCAATTTATCAAGTCATTGTGTTCCAATTGGATCACGTAACAGAAATTTCCAAAATGGCTGCGACCTTCATGGTTATTGGCGTACAGTGTAATAGGCGAAATACCCATGTATCTTTAACTACTCGTGTAGTTCAAAGTAAAGTGGTTAATTTAAAGCAGATAGCTGCTTAAAACAATATGAAAGTAAAACTGAATACCCCTTTAAAGAAGTCCCACCAAGCCAAGTCGCACAATGGAGACTTCATAAACCGAGGTCGCATGTACGGATGTTAACAACAACAACAAACCAAACCCAATTCTTAAGAAGTATTCTGTTTTGTCTGCTTGTCAGTGACCTGTATTTCTTGGCCGAGGGGATAATTTCATCAAAATAAGCAAAATTATTCCCTATGGGGAGTATTTAGAATGGACATAGAACATTGTAATAATGTAATTGTTCATGCAATTGTCTAAAACTGTATTGTTAATAATGTTCTATCTCAAAAACATGGACATAGAACATTGTAATAATGATAATAAGTCGATTTTCTCAAAACAACCCTCAAATGTTTTTTTCTGTCAAAATGATCATTATGTAACTTTGAGAAAAACAGCAGACGACAATTTGAAGCAGACGACATTGCAGCCGTGAATAGGGTGGAAATATTTGTCTTGTTAGGGGCAAGAGCGCAAGCGTCGTTGTAAGTAGGGAATCGTTGCTTGTAAAGCCGTTGTAGGGAGGGAGCGCTGTATTGCCCGAAAAGAGTAGCATATACATGTAAGACATTTTTTTGAAACGTTACGAAATAAATATCTAATGGAATAAACCACATAGCATTTTGCCATTTGACAAAAAAAGAAAATAATTGAAAGGTCAAAACAAATAACTTTATTCGGTATAAATACATATCATTGGGCAAAAGACAAAATTATTAATACATGTACTGTTAGACTTCGATATCTCGAACTCGTTTAACCCTTTCCCTGATAGAAGCGACTTTTAGCACATGCATTTTATTCATCCGCTGAAGAAAATAGTTCCAATATAAACCGTACTGAATATGTGTCATATTTAATACTTTCCTTATTCTAGCTGGTAATAGCTTAAAGCAGGCTGAAAGTAAAGCAGAATGCGCCTTAGGGCGCATTCTGCTTTACTTTCAACCTGCATTAAGTAGTCACCTATCTTCAATATTATAACTATAGGCTATCAGGTAAAGGGTTAAGTCGATTATATACGTATTTCAAAGTTAAAATGTGACTAAGCCATATTTTAACCTTGAAATAAGAATATGTTCTACTTTAAAAGCGAGCTCGAAATACTGGAAATTTTAAATTAAGCGTGATCGAGATATCGAAGTTCGGCTTATCTTGATTTCGTCGAGTTCCTCATATGAATAATGTTTTCACAAAGAAACGTTCCATTTATATGAATATATGGAAGTGTAAATACTATTAGAGCTGCACCAGAAAAAGTACCGGTATGACTCTCATATACAGTAGAGAAGATATTAATATTCCCAATAAATATGACCTGGGTCTGCACTGTTTACATACGCCGGGTCTTCTTTAGCCAATTACATCATATCATGTTTCTAATTTTGAAGACAGGTGGATATTTAAAGCAGGTTGAAAGTAAATCAGAACGGGCCTGTAGATGCATTTAAATTTACTTTCAACCTGCTTAAAGCTGCAATATACAGTGGAGAAAACGTTATTCTTTCCCGTTTAAACGCAAACGAAACGCAAACGCAATGCAATTAAATAAAGGAAATGACAATCTTTATACAATTCTGAATGCTGATTTTAACTTGGACGGCAAACAGCTTGGAGCCTGATCAGACGCCGGGTTACCCGGCGTCTGATCTGGCTCCAAACTGTTTGCAATGGGAATAATAGTTTTAGCATAAAAGCGTTTATTGGGAAAGAATAACGTTTTCTCCACTGTACTAGGATTAAAAAATAGTTATCATGATACATTTTTACTTCTGTATAATGTGGAACTTTTCTTTTCATTGGAGTAATAAACTGAAACGAGCAGAAACGTACTTACAGTGGAGAATCTGTTATTCTTTCCCAATAAACGTGTTTACGCTAAAACTATTATTTGCAGTGCAAACAGTTTGGAGCCAGATCAGACGCCGGGTAACCCGGCGTCTGATCAGGCTCCAAACTGTTTGCCACCAAGATAAACATGAAATATCAGAATTGTCCAAAAGTTGTTCTTTTCTACGTTTTAGTGCTTTGCGTTTGCGTACGTTTGCGTTTAAACGGGAAAGAATAACAGATTCTCCACTGTATGTGTTTATGGGTTTAGTCCACTAAATCAACATTAGCAAACAGCATAGACCTTGGTATTGTTTGCTTCTTCATATGAAACTATTTGCCGTATAGAACAACATCTCAGTGTCTTTAGATCACCCTTGTATATGTTTAATGTAATCTTCCAGCAAGCACATAGGAGAAGTTCATTGCAACATCAAGGCATATATGGGTTTGAAATTGCAGCTACTGTAATCCATGATCAAACGTCACCAGTCACATTGGGTTGCTGATCAGGTTCTTCAACAGCAACTACCAGGAACATTATCCATGGTCTGGATAAATATTGTCTGCAAACTCTCCCGAGAAAGTGTTTGTTCGTGATATGACGGTTATCTGATCTGGACAACATGTCTTCCAGTTCAAGTCACTTTCATTCAGCACTCTTACGACCCTGGCGAGAGCACTGTCTGCACATCCTTGGCTTCCACGCACAGAAGAAATGTGTTGTCACATGTTAACCCCTTCACTGCCTTACCCCGAGTACAATAGTAATTTGAAAACAGTTCGGATTCCGATCAGACGCCGCGTAACGCGGCGTCTGATCAGGATACAAACTGTTTTACACTCATTCCAATATTTCATTAGTCAAAAAACCTAAATATTTAATTTTAGAAATAAAAGCAGACGACAATTGTTTAAAATTGATGACGTCACGGCAGTGAAGAAAGGTGTTGTCACATGTTAAACCCTTCACTGCCACACCCGAATACAAACGTTATTGGCAAACAGTCTTGATCGTGAACGGACACCGCGTAACGCTGCGTCTGATCAGGTAACAAACTGTTTGATACTCGATTCAATGTTCATAAATAAAAAACATAGATTTAACATTTGAGAAATAAAAGCAGACGACATACGTTTAAAGCAGATGACGTCATGGCAGTAAAGGGGCTTATAATTATTTGCTGGTATGTCCATTCTAGATCTATATTACTCTCTTCATCATCTGTAAATAAAATGCAAGCAAATATAGTGCGGGAAACTTTTTTAACTTTACTCAAGAGGGAAAATTAACGCCATGTTATAAAGTGTAGAAAATCATAGTTGTTTCGAAAACTGTTTAATTTCTTCTGAGTGGCAAACACTTTCGAGCGTGATCAGGCATCGTGTTACTTTCAGGGCTACCATAAGTTGACATGAAAAATCCTAAGATTTCCAAATTTGCATTTTTCAAGTGCGATTTTACGAACCTTACCCTTACCTCCATCGCCTGTTTCTAGTTTTTTGACACGTGACTGCTTAAAGAAGACTGGAAGTAAAGCAGAATGTGCGTTGAGGCGCATTCTGCTTTACTTTCAGCCTGCTTTAAGCTATCATTTACTAGAAAAAAATCCGAAGATTTAGGAAAAATCCTGAGAAATGGCAGCCCTGTACTTTACATCTCTATATAATAAATAAACAATAATATAACAGTTGCGACGTTATTCTTTCTCATTTGATCGCAAATCATTGAAATGTAGAAAAATGCAACGTTTTAAATATCTAGCGGCTTTACTTTAAACTAAGTGGCAAATAGTTTGGAGCTGGTCAGACGTCGGGTGACCCTGTATCTGATCTAACTTAAAATTGTATGCAAATGACATAAATCTATGCAAAATGCATAAAGGCGTTTACTGTGAAAATAACGTTTTTCCACTGTAGATTAAATTTGATTTACTACAGAAGCTTTCCTTTTTCTTGGCATATCAGCATTAAAATGACACCTTTTATGTTCTAAGCTATTATAGAAATATGATGGCAATAAGACAAACAACATTTACATAGATACAGAGCTACACCTCTACTCTTTTCAACCAAAGCTTTGGTACTCTAAAGTGTGTCCGTCGCATAAATAAGTTAACAGTATTTACTTTTCATTTCTGTAGAGCCCCTTTTGAAAAATATTAAATACAATAAATTTACTATGTGTTTATATGAAGACATGTAGTTGAAAAGTAGTCCTAATTAATTTCAACAGTCTGTTTTTCTATAATGGTTAAATCCCTCTATTACGACTTCTTAAAAGAAGGCTACATGACTGTATGAAAGAAAATTGACAGCTTAAAGCAAGATGAAGAAAACAGAAAACTCATAAAGTTTTCTTTTTACTTTCAACTTGCTTTAAGCAGGCAACTGTCCTAAACACCTATTAGTTAACAAAATGTAGGTGTCGTTATAAAAGAAAAGTTTACTGTATAATGATTGGTGTTCTTCTTACCTGTCTGACCAGTATGCATAATGGACAGGATTGAAGGCATCGCTCTGTTGTCGACAGGGAAATGAGAGCGGCCCCGAGGGAGGCACGGAGGCATAGTCTGATAGCTGAGGGTAGTGACTGCCGGAATTAGGACCTATCTGGAAACCTGGAATACAGTGGAATCGTTAAACATACTGCAAACATTGCAAGCTTATTTACACCAGGCAACGGAATAAAAACAAGTAGACATTGCAACTAGGTAGATCCAGATCATCTCCCACATTAACCTTTTATAAAAGAACGATTTTCCAAAAATTGCTTTTATTCTACTACATGTAGTCATAAACCCCGTTGCCGATGGTTCAGAGCTAGATCGGGTGCCTGGAAACACGGCGCCTGATCAGGCCCACACCCATATTGCCTTCAGATTTGAACAAATCGTATATATTTTCAGAAAGAAAATCACTTCCATTTCAGAATTGTTTAAGCTTTTGGTTTGTGTTCAGTTTCGTTTAACCCGATGAACCATAGTCATGCATATGTGTGTTCTTTGTAAACAGTGTACATGAGAAGAATACAAATCTTATCCTATGTAAACAGTGGAAACCCTGATCAGAGGGCTCCTAACGGAACCCTATGATCTGGGTCTGCAGTGTTTGTAATAGTTCATACATTGACAAAACAAAATCACAGTCAAAATGGAAAATACTAAATTAGAAACTGGAAATGTCAATTTGAAGTTTCGGGGAGGAAAGGGCTTAACATATTATGTTTGCGTCACTATGCAGACAACCACATTTTCTCGTCTTTCGTCAAAATCGACAGTACGTGTATTTTGTTCTACAGCAACCGAACCACAGCGATGTCGATCTACCAATGGGCACCCTGTCAACTGGTAAGAGTGAGAAAGTCACAGGAGAAAGGACGTTATTATTTCCAGTTTAAGCGAAATTAAACGCGAACGAAATAAAGTAAAACGTAGAAAATGGAAAAAAAGTTTGAAAATTCTAACAAGTTTTACTTCTTTTTGTGTGGCACGCAGTTTGAAGCTTCATCAGAGGTCGGATTATCCAGCGCCAGGGCTCCAAAACTGTTTGCAAGTTAAGTATAAACGCGTTTTTTGAAAGTGAATAACGCATTTTCCACTGTACCTGGGGGATATTATATGAAACCTGTACAATGTTGCATATGAAAAACAGGCTATGGGGGAAATGTTTGTTATATATGTTCTGATGATATACATGTTGTACAATGTACTAGTAAAAAGTTACATTGCAAGATTTATCAAAATGTAAATTAAAAATGAGGTAAAGTATGTAAGTAGTAACTTATACATTTTTTCTTAGTGCTTTATAACGGTGGAATAAATTGGAGGCACAGTTCACATACAGTGGGGAATGTGTTATTCTTTCCCAATAAACGCGTTTACGCTAAAACTATTATTTGCAGTGCAAACAGTTTGGAGCCAGGTCAGACGCCGGGTAACCCGGCGTCTGATCAGGTTCCAAACTGTTTGCCACCAAGATAAACATGAAATATCAGAATTGTCCCAAAGTTGTTCTTTTCTACGTTTTAGTGCTTTGCGTTTGCGTACGTTTGCGTTTAAACGGGAAAGAATAACAGATTCTCCACCGTACATATTTTAGATACAGTTGAGAGAAATCTAACTTCAATTATTAGGAGTTTTTTAAAAAAAACATGCTAATTAAAATAAGAAAAACACTCGTATGAATAAAAAAGTAAATATATTACGATATCAGTTATAATGATTGCCATTAGAATGAACGCTCTATGATAATTCACTTTGATACAATACGATATCCGCAGCCTTTAAATAAAAAGCGAATACAGCAGGAACAAACTAATTGCTTATAGCTTTTTTGTTAGAAACTCCTAAATGCTACATATTCAAGAGAAGTAGTTTCATGATAAAACAGGTTTTGGGTACTATACTATACTTTGGAATCGCATTGTAAGACGATTCCAAAGAGATGTCACAAGACAGGATTAGATAGAGAAATCAGAAATTAAATGTATTTTAAAGTTTTGACTTACGCCCTTTTTTGTCTTACGAAGTTTTATAAAATGGGCCCCAGGTGTATATACGAGGTATTTACCTGATTGTAATGTCCCGTACCCACATGAACCTAGAGACGACCCTGATGGTGGCATGCGTGATCCCTGACCACAGGCGTTATAGTTCATATTCACCGACCCTGTTGAAGAGCTGTGACCCGGAAGTGACCATGAAGAGTATGGTGAAGAATACTGGGAATATGGCGGAGGGGAGAAATAATTTTTTGCGAAAGGAAACTGTCCAAAGGCACAATGAGTTGGATCTCCGAAGAACGATTTCGTTAGTGCTATTGCCGGTCGGTAGGGGCGCTTCATCCGCCGGCGTCGTCGATAGTTCCCTTTTTCGAACATATCCTCGAATGCAGGATCTAGGGTCCAGTAATTTCCCTTTCTCTCACCGCCCCCTTCACGGGGTACTTTCACAAAGCACTCATTCAAACTGAGGTTATGTCTAATGCTGTTCTGCCATCCCTTTTTGTTTTTTTCGTAATAGGGGAATTTGTTCGTGATAAATTGATATATTCCACTGAGTGTCAGTCTCTTCTCTCCGGATTCTTTTATAGCCATGGCAATTAACGCGACGTAAGAATAAGGGGGCTTTACGTTAGGGTCCTGATCCTTGTTTTTGCTTTCACCTTGGAAAAATAAAAAGAACAATTACAATCAAACTAGTGGAAGAGCCAGTGTGTTATTCTAATTTATTTAAACGAAACTCAAACGAAATGTCCTAAAATGAAGAAACTGGTTATTGAATTGTTAAAATTTGATTTGGAACACCAATTTAGATCCTGGTCAGGGGCGCACGAAGTAACATTGCGTCTGATCTAGATCAAAACCGCTTGAAATGGGAAGTATTGTTTTTGTTATAAGAAAGAAAGAAAGAAAGAAGGAAAACGCCCCTCCCCAAGTTTCTATCCCAACTCCCCTATATAAAGAAAACAGAAAAGAGATTTTTGAAACAAAGGAAGAAAACTGTTGCATTAAGTTAATAAAATACTGGGAATCTGCACTATATTTGTTTCAATTCTGTATAATTATTTTACAGTATCCCTTTAGCATACATTTGTAATTATGTCTCTTGTTGAAGATAGACGACAGCTCAAAGGAACATGCTTTAAGCTACCATCTGCTACATGTAGGATATAGACACGTTTGCTACATATTCCTGGCTGTACATAGATACAGTGAAACTATTACATTTTTTCAGCGGATGAATGAAGTAAAATCGTTAAAAAGCGCATTCAATTTGATGAAGTAACGAGGTACATTGTCAAACTGTGGAAATAAGTATGAGATTGGGCCCACTTTAATACGTTTAATTTAAGCAGATACATGTACAAGAGTGGACCCTATTTGTTAAACGGGAAAATACATTTTGGAACATATGCATGTACGCGTATTTGACAATGTGAAAATGTCATTGCAACATTTTTGGATGCAAACAATGCCGTTTTTCTGCATACTGAGCATATCGAACATTGCATTAATGATGTTCCCAAAGATAAGGTATGTACAGTGGAGAAAACGTTATTCTTTCCCAATAAACGCGTTTACGCTAAAACTAGTACTAGTATTTCAATTTCAAATAGTTTGGAGCCTGATCAGACGTCGGGTAACCCGGCGTCTGATCAGGCTCCAAACTGTTTGCCACTGAGATTAAAATGAATAGGCAGTATTATCAAAAATTGTCATTCTATACAATTTAGCTCTTTGCGTTTGCGTTTTGTTTGCGTTTAAACGGGAAAGAATAACATTTTCTCCACTGTATGTACTCTTTGCAGCTGGAGTACTGAGGTGCAGTTGAGAAGATGTAATTCTCTCCAGTTTAAACGAAACGAAACGAAATGAAATTCAATAAAAAAAACAACAACAAGATATTAGAACTTGTAATGATTAGTTTTGACCTGCATATAGCAAACAGTTTGGAGACTTGAGAAACCCGATGTCTGATCTGATTCAATCTGTTTGCAATGTTAAAAAGTTGTTGTTTTTGTTTTTGTTGTTGCTGCTGTTTTGGATAAAAGCGTTTATAACATAACAGACGGCGTGAGCGTTGGATAACACTCGTTGTTTAAATGTCATATATAACTAGTTATATAACTATGCAAATGAGGTACGCCACTACGTCGTTTACTTGTGACGTCGTTAAAATGCGTTCTATGCGCGTTCGATTTCCAACGTCTTCATTCCATCATGTAGATTCAATTTATAGATTTTTGGTGTAATTAATCAATATTAGATCTACATGAAAGTGTTTATTAATACATATAACAACATAAGCATTATGCTAGTGAACGGGGTTAATTTGGAACAACTTATTTCCTGTATAGATCTACTTATATCGCGCTTAGCATTCACTTGACCTCAACGGCTGCGATAAATAACATTTCTAAGTTTTGTTATAAAAAGAATATAACATTCGTGTTAATAATTCATTGGATTTATCAAACTCGTCGTTTTAGAAAACGATAAAAACTCTGCAAAGCCTCGTTTTTATCGTTTTATAAAAGACTCGTTTAATAAATCCAATAAATTATCAACATTCATGTAATATCCTATATTTAGTCGAAAAGAATACCGTCTTCTCCACTGTACAAGATAGTATAGTGGAGAAAACGTTATCCTTTCCCGTTCAAACGCAAACGAAATGCAAACGCAAATCGCTAAAATGTAGGAAATTACCATTTTTGACATATCTAATACATGTAATTGTTTTTTAATCTAAGTGGTAAACAGTTTGGAGCATGATCAGACGCCGGGATACCCGGCGTCTGATCCGGCTCCAAACTGTTTGCAACGGAAATTATAGTTTTAGCGTAAACGCGTTTATTGGGAAAGATATGACGTTTACGCCACTGTATGTTTATGTTTTGTGTTTGAAATACGATCCTACACAAACAGTATGGAGCCAGAAAAGATGCAGAGAAAACCCAGCGTCTGTTAAAGCTCCCAACTACACAAATGTACATGTACTGGCCACTTAGAATTGAAAACATCGTTAACGATTTTAAGATTCTGTCATTTTCTATATATTATTTAATAACGTTAACGTTGAGTTTCGTTGGAACTGCACCGAGTCCGAAATGCTGTGGTTGACCAATACAGTGGAGAAACCATTACATATATTCCCAATAACAAATTTAGGTTGGAAATCATAATATAAATTGCAAACAGTTCGAACCTGAGAGACAACCAATGACTATTGAGTATCAGCCATTGTCCTGCCCAATACACATGATGTAAAATTGATGCATACAATTTTGTTCAATTAGGTTTTAGGGATATTAATCATGACAGAATACAATTTTCAGACAGTTTGAGACGTAAAACAAGATGGGACGAATATTTACTCGACGCCTGATTTTGATCTAAACGTTTTACAAATACCAGTTAAATGTTTCAATACTTAGTTACTCTTTTGGGTTATTATGTTCAATTGTGGATAATTTAATTACCAATACATTAACCAGTCTACTTGGAATTCTGGGTAGTTCAAAAAATGCTGGTCTAAATAAGTAAACATTGTAGGAGCCCTCCGAGCTGGGTCTACACTGTTTGCAAATGTGATGGGTATATTTCAAACATGTCCATGGTGTTGAAAGGGCTACACGGTGGACTGGTCTGGAGAGTGGTTTCATGTAACACATTCAACCCTAGCGACAAGGGAACTCGATATTAACAAACTGGTTCCTGTAAAAAGTACATAAATTGTGTCATATGCAAACAGTATAGACCCAGCTCAGATGGCTTCTAAAGGAACCCTCTGATCAGGGTCTGCACTATTTGTCATTTTGTAAATAAGACGTAAAAAAGTCCATTAATGCATGTAGTAAAAATTGACGAACTTTTTATTGGAAACTAGAATTGCCTATTTGAAGTCCAGGAGTGTATGAGTTACATGTAATAGTTGACACACAGTTCTTGAAGTATTTACATGTAACTCCTTTAATAAAACACAATTACATCATTTTATTCTATGCGCCTAAGTCATCGAAGTTAAAACGTTCAACAATTAAATTGTTTACAAACTTTAGATACTGGACAGACATAAATACTCAGCGTCTGATTTGGATACGAACATGTTTATGAATTCATGTGAATGTGCGATAGTCAGTGAAAATGTTAACATATATACCTCTGTAAATTAATTTATATAGTGTGCCCGTTTTTATATTCTACGGTTCTATTAATTGTACATGTATGCATATGTTTTCTCCAAACGGGTTAGACTTATTTGTTAATTTTCAAACTATCAGTTTTTGATGTTACAGATTAACAAAATAACCGTTCAGTTTTAAAGTGTTGAAATTCGTTATTCTCTGCGAATATACGCATTAATGCTAAAATCATCATTTATTCAAACTACTTGCAACTCGGATAAAAATGATTTGAAATAATGTTCAAATAGCTGTAAGAATCATATTTATTGCATTGCGGTTGAACTTAATTTCGTTTACAGTGGAGAAAACGTTATTCTTTCCCAATAAACGCGTTTACGCTAAAACTATTATTAGCAGTGCAAACAGTTTGGAGCCAGATCAGACGCCTGGTAACCCGGCGTCTGATCAGGCTCCAAGCTGTTTGCCACCAAAATAAACAAGAATTATCAGAATTGTCCAAAAGTTGTTCTTTTCTACGTTTTAGTGCTTTGCGTTTGCGTACGTTTGCGTTTATACGGGAAAGAATAACAGATTCTCCACTGAAACTATTTCACTGCCAAATCGTTCGTGATACATGTATTTTTACTCCTTCATCGCTTCATTGCCGTCTGCTTCAATATTGTTTTCTGCAATGTCGTTAGTCATTGAGAGTGAAAGGGTAAAATTCACCGGAAATAATAACGTATTTCTAAAGTATTCTTGTTTTCGGTGCTTAACCCTTTCCCCAATAGAAGCGCCTTTTAGCGGATATGATATATTCATCCGCTGAAGAAAATAGTTCCAATTTAATCAGTAATGAATATGTATTATAGGGAATAGTTTCTATAGTATAGCACATGATAGCTTAAAGCAGGCTGAACGTAAAGCAGAATGCGCCCTCAGGCGCATTCTGCTTTACTTTCAACCTGCTTTAATAGGTCACATATCTTAACTACTAGAAACAGGCTATGGGTTAAAGGGTTAACGTTTTTCTTGCTAAATTATCGTCTGTTGTAATATTTTCGTCATTTTTCATGATTTAAGCCAGTTTGATTGAAGGAAGTAATAGTCGCAACAGCAAACTAGGAATCTGGTCATACTGTTAAAACGATTTTAATTTGAGAGTCAAACAGTTATGAACTTATCAGACACCAGGTTATCCTGCGTCTGATCTGGCCCCAAACTGTTTACAGCGAAGATAATATTTTAAGCATAAGCGCGCTTACTGGGGAAAAATAATGTCTTCTCTACTGTATAAGCAGTTTGCGGTACTTTGGTCTGACACTCTCAGGCTTTCATACGTTATAAATTTAACATGTTCTTCTTAAGATCATATATATTCAATTAGTTTTCCATATGTCTTAGGCTTCCTATTCAACACCAACAGGAATTTCCAGGGAATTATCAAAGCGTGAAAAAAGTAAATTTTCTGAGTAGAAAGTAAACATAATTTATTATCATAATACATTGACGTGTATTTTCGTTATATTACGGTAGTGACTTTCTTTCCGAGTTGAAACTAAACCAGACCGCAGATCTTTTAGGGTTTCGAAATAATAATATTATCGTTTTAATCTTCTTGCTGTACATGTAGTTGTCCCTAACACCTTTCGCTGCAAGCAGGACGTGGAAAACCGTCTAACACATTCGCTGACATAAAATAGACTGCTTAAAGTTGTCTCCGGTTGTTTCTATTTATACATTTTGGAAGTGTGACTGTCAAACAGTTTGAATACATGTACTGATCAGACGCCACGTTAATCGGTGTCTGATTTGGACCCAACGAGTTTGTGTACGTTAGTGTTACAAAGCTTGGCATCGAAAGGTTTTATTAAAATACATACATGTAGATACTTTTCTAAATTATAATCAAAGCGTAAGCGTGATTTGTTAAATTCCACCGTAAAGTTGTCCGACATACATACATTTTACTATAGTAATCCCCACAGTTCCTTGTACAACATGTCTGTCGTTTGAAAGTGTTCGACTATAAATCAGATTCCATGTTTCCAAATTTAACAATATAACAATGTAACATATTGTAAGAATTTTCCAAAACTATCAAATGGGCAATCAATATTTCTTATAATTGGATATTTTAATTTCTTTTGAGTGCTGATTTAACACAGCTATATAAAATCGCCATTAATAAATAGAGGCTCTGTTGATGAAATTAAAGACACACTATTGCCCAACGGCTGTTCTTAACTCTGTATCTAAGACACACAACGTAGACCAAGATCAAATGGTTTTCGTTAAGTGTACTTTAAGGATTTTGTTTTGCTCGCACTTACATGTATCTTGATACAGTATGTTTTGTTAAAAAATTTATACATGTAAACAAAGTACTCCATACATATGCCTTTTTACCTCTTTGATTTATTTTTGTAAAGAAAATAGTTCCACTTTAAAATGACTATGTACAATTAGAAATAGTTGCTTTATTCTTACTGATTGTATATTCAAGTACATGTACATGTATGTTGAAAGTAAAGTAGAATTGCTTTACGTTCACCCTGCTTTATGCATCCACCTGTCTTCAATAAAAGGTTTAAACAGGCATAGGTTTCTCGACCAAACTTTATATTGCGACTTTTCATAAGAACAATCTCGTAGAGAATATTTTAATGAATGACCACGAACGTGAGTTGAGTGGAGACGTGGGGCAGACATTTGTACAAACTTTAATTTGACATCCTCTTGACTGGAGCCTTGTACATTTGTAATATGAAATCTAATAATATCTTAATTCGACCGTTATAGTGAGGGAAATGGTTTTGGTTTCCCGTACATGTATAAACGTAACTAAACGAAAAACACAAAACAATAAAATGTAGAAAATGACAAGTTTTTGAAAAGTCTAACAATTTAGTTTTGTCTGAATGACAAGCAGTTTGAAGCCTGTTCAGACGCCGGGTGACCCGGTGTCGGAACAGGCTTTTAACTGTTTTCAGTTTTCATTATTGTTATATAATTAACACGTTTATTAAGAAAAATATCTTCCTCTGTACATGTAATATGAATGAGTAATTCCGATATCATGACTTACTTGTCTTTTTGCGGTCTTTGCTGTCCGTTAATAATTTCGCTGTATCTTTCGTACACAAACTCTCTGGTTCTGCCGACATCTTTTCTAACTTCACGATATAGTTCGTCTCCTCCATCTGTTCTTGTTTCATGTCTTTAAACTTACAAACGTTAATCGGCGACGTATCTTCTGAATACGACTCTGGACTTGCGAAATCTGAATCCTGTTTTGGACTAAGCTCTTCACTACAGACGTCAGCGGCGTCAAGTTTGCCGTCATACGTTGACGTCACATTTGTATGATTACCACTCGGCGACACATTTCCGTTTATTCCGTATTTCGGGTAAGCTGAGTTGGGAATATGAGGCAGGTCCCAGGGCGCGGATTTGGAGACGTCAGAAGTGTAATAGCTTCCCATTTGGTATTTTTGGTCGTTTAGAGAATAGCGAACACTAGGATAATCCATTGTGCTGCAGGAATGACTGATGACCCTAGTCAAGTATGAAATATGTATGTTTTGAAATGTTAGATTCAACATATGATGACAACTCAATGGAGGCAAGCCCTACAGGGTGGGCGGGGGTCTCTCATTGCCATGCTCTGATTGGGCCGTTGTAGGTATGAGCACGATATGTAACAAACAGCACGCGCACCCGTCTGTCAGCAGCCAATAAAACGCGAGTGAAAGAAACACGCGGCACCTGTCAATCAAGGCATGCAATTAGCGATGCCTGTTTCTACTTTCGGTTTATTATGGTATTCAACAACAGAATGCATAAACTGCAACAAATAAATATCTACATTGGTGGCTATTCGATAGTCATAACCCCACAGCTTGTTTTTAGTATTGGAGATGAATGACCACTTAAAGCAGGCTGAAAGTAAAACAGAATGCGCACTGATGCGCATTCTGCTTTACTCTCAGTCTGTTTTCAGCTACCATCTGCTACGAGATGGAAAATACTTCTTATGATGCTTATTCACAGCTGTACATGTATACTGTAAAACAGGTATTTTTCGCATCATACATATTTCGCGCAAAGGCGATTTGTATGAATTCGCGACATCATTATCTAAATTGGAATTACTTTCTTCAGTGGAATAATAAATTAAATGTGTAAAAAGGCATATCTATGATGTAATGGGTTAACTCATCTACAATCTCAGTCTCGTTGTTGTTGCTGTTGTTTGTTTCCAGTTAAAAAAAAGAACTAAATGCAAACCGCAGTTATTTTACAGTGGAGAATCTGTTATTCTTTCCCAATAAACGCGTTTACGCTAAAACTATTATTTGCAGTGCAAACAGTTTGGAGCCAGATCAGACGCCGTGTTACCCGGCGTCTGATCAGGCTCCAAACTGTTTGACACCAAGATAAACATGAATTATCTGAATTGTCCAAAAGTTGTACTTTTCTACGTTTTAGTGCTTTGCGTTTGCGTACGTTTGCGTTTAAACGGGAAAGAATAACAGATACTCCACTGTAAATGTGTAGTCAATTGAGTTTAGATACATGTATGAGTGGGACATAATTTTAATCCTGACCAGGTTACCTTCGTTTCTGATCTGGTTCCTTACTGTTTGCAATGGAAATAATAGATTTTAGCAAACGGTTACATATGTATATTTGGAAATATTTACACGTCTTGTCCACTATAGCTACATTGCGGTTTAACTACGGAATGTGTGTATAATTAATTGTGCATGCACATGTAATTCCGCGGTTTGTACTTCATAGATGTGCATTTTATGCCTTTATTCTATTCCTCCTCTGAAGAAATTAGTTCCAATTTATACTACCGGCCATGAATAATGTTTAATAAGAAATATATTCTATATCCTAGCAAATGGTAGATAAAACATACTTAAGGTGCATTCTGCTTTACTTTCAACCTGCTGTAAGTACTCAACTATATTCCAAACTAGAAATAGGATGTGCAGCGTAATGAGTTAATGTCATGACGTTTTTCATACAGAATAGTCCAAATAAATGAAAGAGAAGAGGAGGGAGAATAATGCATTTGAATCTTTTTTTGTAATCTAAAAATGTGCGCGTCAACGTTTGTTAATTTATAACCTATATATATTTTCTTTTATGGTTTATATTTGAATACAATAAAAAAAACCAGTTTAACAACCACACTTAGCAAAACTTGTGACGCTACATGTACCACTTTTAATTTTCACTCATAAAAACAGCACAACACGGAATTATATCAAATGGTATGTCCCCCTACTGGATATGACTACACCAAGAAATATTGTGTTCAAATTTGATAATAGTCCGTCTGTTATTTTTAAAAAAAAAAAAATGCCATTTTTCGAAGACATTAGATTCTGCCCTTCCTCTAGTGTTTAAATATTCAAAGTAGTATTACAATGGTTGCAAACATATTATCTAAGTTTTTAATAACAGTTAGAATAAGTGGGTAGTGAGTAAGGGCAGAGAAAGGAAGAGGAGAGAAATGAAGAAGAAGGAAAAAGAAAAGAAAAAAAGGAAAACATATTTGCATATTATTAATTTTCTTGTGGTGTGGCAATAATGGAGTATCCAACGAAGCAGCGGAAAGTACAATGATTCATGCATTATGCGACAATCCGAAATACAATGTACGTCAAAGGAACTTGATAGAAGGGTGTAATTTGATGCAGATAAAAACAATGCAGAATGCAGTGGTACAGATGCCAGTATTACAATGGTTGCAAACATATTATCTAAGTTTTTAATAACAGTTAGAATAAGTGGGTAGTGAGTAAGGGCAGAGAAAGGAAGAGGAGAGAAATGAAGAAGAAGGAAAAAGAAAAGAAAAAAAGGAAAACATATTTGCATATTATTAATTTTCTTGTGGTGTGGCAATAATGGAGTATCCAACGAAGCAGCGGAAAGTACAATGATTCACGCATTATGCGACAATCCGAAATACAATGTACGTCAAAGGAACTTGATAGAAGGGTGTAATTTGATGCAGATAAAAACAATGCAGAATGCAGTGGTACAGATGCCAGTATTACATTACTGTTTTAAAAAATAGGGTCGGTGGACGTTTGGTGTTATTTTCAAATTCATATTATACTTCTAATATAATAATGTATTAACTGATTTCTAAATTAAATTTTAATACTCCGGTTTCTGGAAATACTCTAATACAATGCAGTCTGCACATCTTTACAATCGCCCCTGCTGAGCTTGTGACAGTTTCAGAGAAGCCAATTCGTGATACAGAATAACCATCATGTTGCAGTTATTTATTTAGAATGGTGCAGGAAGTACTGTGGAGAAACGTTATTCGTTCCCACTAAACGCGTTTACGCTTAAACTATTATTTGCAGTGCAAACAGTTTGGAGCCAGATCAGACTCCAAACTGTTTGCCACCAAGAAACATGAAATATCAAAATTGTCCAAAAGTTGTTCTTTTTTACGCTTTAGCGCTTTGCGTTTGCGTACGTTTGCGTTTAAACGGGAAATAATAAGAGATTCTCCACTGTATTTCTATATATCATTGTGTGGGTTATTTTCTACGTGTTGCTGACTTTTTTCACTTTCGAAATTGCGAGTTATGTAATTTGCGTCATATGCTAGGAATAATGTTTGATTAATATACACATTTTCACACCATACCGCTGTGCAAGAATACCATTTAAACGTCGATACATGTAATCTGGTGCACCTAACTCAAACAGTTTTGAGTAATCAAACAGATCAATTTCTACCTGTAGCGTTAGAAGTTTTGTTAAGTGTATTTCAATTTACATTATCACTTGAACTCCCTTTTAAACCTTTACCAGATAGCATTGTTTCTAGTATTGAAGATAGGTGACTACTTAAAGCAGGTTGAAAGTAAAGCAGAATGCGCCCTAAGGCGCATTCTGATTTACTTTCAGCCTGCTTTAAGCTATTAACTGCTAGAATAAGGAAAGTATTACATATGACACATATTCATTACGGTATAATTTGGAACTATTTTCTTCAGCGGATGGAAAAAAAGAATGTGCTAAAAGTCGCTTCTATAAGGGAAAGGGTTAAAAGCTTTACTTGTATGCTCTACTTAACCCTCTCACTCTCAATGACGCTTAAAAGCGCGCTTGCAAACAGTTTGGATCCTGATCGGACGCAGCGTTACTGTGTAACACTGGTTTTGAAATTTCTTCAGTCATGCTGCCTTAATGTTTAACTTTAAAGCGACACTGAATACAACAAAATGGAAACAGACGACAATGAAACGGTGAAGGGGTAAACATTTCAAAAACAATTTGGTATGGAAAGGGTTATCTTATTGAGCCCTAGCGACGAGTATACTCGTCAATAACAATTAGTGTACTAGTGCACATGTTAACTCATACCACAAACCCATGAATTCAACTTGTAACCCCAGATCAGAGGGTTCCTAAAGAAGCCCTATATGGTGTCGGCCTGGTCAGGAATCACTTCCGGGTCGTTGTAGTCTTGCAAGTAGTACATGTACCTTGAAAAATACAATTTTAAGGATTTGCACTGTTTAGTTTTGCCTGTGGGTGAGTTTGAATGGTTTTCTTGATGAAAACTGGCTCTTTGTGGTCATTTCCACCCACATGGCATTGTTTTAGGCATCTCATTTCAGGACTTTTTCTCCAGGCGGATGCATATGGAAACACAGTGAATGGGATGAAGGTGAAAGTTGTTTACCTTTATTTTGACAGTGACGTTAGCAAATCATTGATAGCAAACAATGTAGCCGGCGATGTTATAGGTATACTGGCCTCAATTAACAGCGAAATGTCTATAGAATTGAAGGGTATGTCTTTTATAGCCTAGAAAATGTTTTGGAGGGAGCTGTTGGCTCTGAAAGTTAGGCATTTTACTATTGATTATATAGGGCGAAATTAGACCAGGCCGACACCATATATGAACAGGGTCAGTACTGTTTGTAATATTGGAAAACCAGCCCAACATAAGTGTCCATGTACAAGTTTCAATGGTGAATTAATTAAGCGTGCACGAGCTATCAAATCTTAACTTACGCTACATGTAAGTTTGCATAAAAGAGTCCAAAATAATATCACTGATCCCCAGTATCTACATGTAATTAAATTCTACTCAAAATTTGAATATTCAGGGTTGATTTACAATATATTTGAAAATGATATACAGAGCAGACACTGATCGTGGTTACAGTAGATGTCTTTGATTATATATAGGAACGAATACTGTTACAGTGGAGAATCTGTTATTCTTTCCCGTTTAAACGCAAACGTACGCAAACGCAAAACACTAAAACGTAGAAAAGTACAACTTTTGGATATTTCTGATATTTCATGTTTATCTTGGTGTCAAACAGTTTTGAGCCTGATCAGACGCCGGGTTACCCGGCGTCTGATCTGGCTCCAAATTGTTTGCACTGCAAATAATAGTTTTAGCGTAAACGCGTTTATTGGGAAAGAATAGCACATTCTCTACTGTAACAGGCACGGTTCGCAAAGAACTACACCTACAACCTATAGTGGTGTTCCGACTGACGTTCATTATAGAATATCAATTGACAGATTTGATGGTGATTTTGCCAAAAAAATCAATTACATATATAATAATTATAATGAGGCGTGACATGAGAAAAACTGACTTATTGCATTGCAAACAGTGTAGATCAAGTCCAGCTGCCACATCAAAGACGCAACGGCTATTCTTGATCTACACAGTTTGACACCCACATGCATCTAAAGCACCTTATGTACGTTAAAAAGTGCAACTTTTGGACAATTCTGATAATTCATGTTTATATTGGTGGCAAACAGTTTGGGACCTGATCAGACGCCGGGTTACCCGGCGTCTGATCTGGCTCCAAATTGTTTGCACTGCAAATAATAGTTTTAGCGTAAACGCGTTTATTGGGAAAGAATAACACATTCTCCACTGTAAGCAGGTTATTATATACATGTATATGTATAGAGCCGTGCCATAAGAATAGCAGCCTTATTGCATTGCAACATTGTACAGACCAAGCACCGTTGTCATCCCAGGCTCTGTATCTCAGTTTGGTCTACACTACCAAATACCGTATAACTTTCCAAACAGTTTGGACCCAGATTCCAGATGCGTTTCAAAGCTACTAGTACTCGTTTTTGTCAATTACTTTGATATTTTTCAGTCATTTTACAGTGGAGAATGTGTTATTCTTTCCCAATAAAGGCGTTTACGCTAAAACTATTATTTGCAGTGCAAACAGTTTGGAGCCAGTTCAGACGCCGGATAACCCGGCGTCTGATCAGTCCCAAACTGTTTGCCACCAAGATAAACATAAAATATCAGAATTGTCCAAAAGTTGTCCTTTTCTACGTTGTAGTGCTTTGCGTTTGCGTACATTTGCGTTTGAACGGGAATGAATAACAGATTCTCCACTGTACCTTTAAAACTAGTTTGAAACAAGAGAGCAAGCAGGCAATATTACAGTGGAGAAAACGTTATTCTTTCCCAACAAACGCGTTTACGGCAAAACTATTATTTGCAGTGCAAACAGTTTGGAGCCAGATCAGACGCCGGGTAACCCGGCGTCTGATCAGGCTCCAAACTGTTTGCCACCAAGATAAACATGAAATGTCAGAATTGTCCAAAAGTTGTTCTTTTTTACGTTTTAGTGTTTTGCGTTTCGTTTGAGTTTAAACGGGAAAGAATAACAGATTCTCCACTGTAACATATTCAGCCCTAATGACGAGTCTACTCCTCATTAACTAATGCCCCATAGAGAACACTTATCCTATGTAAACTCTGTAGATCCTGGTCAGACGGCTCATCCAGAAGCGCATCTGAGCATGATATGCACTATTTGTCAAGATGCAATATTTTGTTAAAACAACCCTAAAAAGTACAAATGGAATATACTTAATTGGAAAATGGTTTCGTTCATTAAAATCTTCAGAGGTAAATGAATTAGATTTAGTTTGAAATAAAATAGCAGACCCACTAGTTGATCACACTATATCAACTTATCAAGGCGGTGAATGGGATAAAGCAGAAAATAAAGGTAGGCGTTGATTAAAAATCAAATTTTAATAATTTGCAATGAAATACAGTCTCGGCGACTGTGTGAAAATAAAATACCCAAATCTTTCTATTTTTGTTTCCTTATATATTAATGTTTTGTTTTGTTCAATAACTTAAAGATCATGTGCGTTTATAGAATATTCCTTCGCTGCATTCTTATTAGATTCATAGACATTTTAGCGCACTCTAAATATCTAAGGAGTTTCCCCGATTCTCTACTTTTCAATGTCCTGTTCAAGTTCAGGAGTACAGTGGAGAATCTGTTATTCTTTCCTAATAAACGCGTTTACGTTAAAACTATTATTTGCAGTGCAAACAGTTTGGAGCCAGATCAGACGCCGGGTAACCCGGCGTCTGATCAGGCTCCAAACTGTTTGCCACCAAGATAAACAAGAATTATCAGAATTGTCCAAAAAATGTTCTTTCTACGTTTTAGTGCTTTGCGTTTGCGTACGTTTGCGTTTAAACGGGAAAGAATAACAGATTCTCCACTGTAGCTTGATTTCAATCGTCATTTTTTATTTCATATTTCTAGTTTTTCCGAAGTATTGCCCTATTGTTCTTTGCACTGTTTGTCATTTTTAATAACAATTCAAATTTGTTATTCAAAATGTTTTGTCAAATAGATTTGAGTCTGATCAGATTCATGGTTATTATGCAAATTTGTAAAAGAGAATGTTCAAATTGAATTTTCGAAACGATGATACCAATATCCATGTACCTCAGGAGCTATCAACGTCATAACCATCTTGCCTTAACCCATTTATCCCTGAAACTTTAGTGAACAATTCCAATTCCAGTCAAATTTAGAACCTTTATGAATATGTAGGGTTGATTTCTAAAAGTAAATCTTTTGGCATTTTGACCAAAGAAATATGGATGCCGGTGTCAAAAAAGTTTTTTTCTAAACAAGTTTGGTCCTTGCTAGTTTCCGTGGTTCGCGGCGTCTGATTTCCGGATCGAAACTGTTAGTTAAGATGTGCTCCGTACAATAAGAACTAACATAGATTTGACCGCACAATGTCCCTTTTACTTTTAAAATTGATAGAATTAATATTTGGAAACGGTGTAGGGTTGTGGTAATTTCGTGCTAAAACTAGGAATAACTATTGCAATTAAAGAGAAGATAAATCGTATGTGGCTAAATAATTATGAGTCGATTGATTAAGAGAGATAACTCAATATCCTTTTTTTTAAACAATTCATATAGTTTGCAAGAGTAGTTTTCCTTTGTTTCTGGAAACTTTTCTGCAATGACTTAATATCATCCATCTTAACTCTTTCAACACCATGAACCTGTATAAAATATACTCATTACATTTGTTGCAAACAGTGTAGACCCTGGTCAGAAGATTCCTATATGAAATAAATACGAAAGACTCAAGCAGGAAACGTAGCACAAACAATACACCCACCTCTCAAGCAGAACACACACACACAGTCATACCACAACAAACACACACACACACACGCAATACAATTCCTACATCTACACACTAAATAGAAAACAACACGCAAGACAAACATAAAGCAAAGTGAATACAGGAGCCCGCCTTGGTACGGTCAGTAGCAATCAATAAATGAGCCCTCTGATCATGGTCTACACTGTTTGCTATTCCAAGTAGACTGATTCATCTTTTGGTAAATGAATGATTCACAAGGAAACCTTATAACCAATAAGAGTTAAATAGATGTATCATATAATCAAGTCATACCTCAAGAACAAGGAAAACCTTACTGGAGAGGATTTACATACTATGCATTGCCTGTTGTCCAATCCATTTCATTATGTGAATAAAATATTGCTTAATTAAGCCATAACCCCAAAAATACGCCTTTGTACATCTTTAATTTATTCCTTCCAGAAAGTACTTCCAATTTATACAGTCATGAATAGGTATCATATGAAATATTTACTATATTTATGCAGATGGTAGCTTGACTCATACTCATATTTTATTGCTATTGGTTTGTAATTTCGTTTGCGTATACACGAGAAACCGTAACGTCATCTCCTTTGTATCCATGGTCCCGAATAACCCTTTCACTGCCAACCACATGCAACAGAACAGTTTGCAGCCAGTTTGTTCCCTAATCACAGTGATCAGATGCCGCGTAACACGGCGTCTGATCAGAATCCAAACTGTTTGACACTCATAGCAATGTTTCTTCAGTAAAAACCGCATACCATTCACACATATTTTGATACCAACTGAAACCAGGATAATTAATTTTCTCATCGGGATCCAAACTATTTGCGTTTTGATTCGGGTGTCTGTTAGAATGTGGCATGATAAGTGCGTGGTCTGGGAAATTGTAGGTGGCAGTTTTGAAACGCTTTTGTCATGGCAAGGACTCGTACGAGTCTGTTCCCATCACGGACAAAACGAGATTACCCACGTTGTTTTCAATTTTTCATACAATATGTGCGCAATCGAACCCTTTCACTGCTGTTAAATCGCCTGTTTACAACTTTTCGTCTCCATTTAATAAAAAAGAAAAATCGCTTATATGAATGTCAAACAATTAGATCCAGATCGGACGGCGAAATTTAAATATTTTTAAATGAAAATGTTTAACTAACTCTAACAAGTCATGCTCAACACTCCAAATTGTAAAATGAAATGTTTGTTCTGCACATGTTTGTTCTGACCCCTTTACCGCCATATTGTCGTCTGTTTCAATATTGTTGTCTGCAATATCGTTTCAAGGTTAAATTAAACAGTTCTGATCCTGAACAGACGCCGTGTCACGCTGTTTGCAAGCGCTTTATGACGTCAATGATAGTGAAAGGGTTAAAAGAATAGACAATAGTACATGTATACTTATTTTTTATGCTTAAGGTTGAGGACCTCTAATGAGATCGGACCAAAGTCAGTTCTCTACGTAAATCAACTCAACTCACATTGAATTACTAAATTTGATTTCCGCTTTGGTTCACAAATTACATGAACAGCAGAAGCCTCAAATAATATACACACATAAAGAATATTAAAACATGGTATGTCAGTGAGGTCTTATAAAGATCACGGAGGACTTATACGGTATAGGTCCTCCGCGTATAGATTGAAAGTATTAATCATTTTAAGTATAGGAAACAATTACAAGAATTATTTTCATTTGTATTTTGAGAACAGTCTACTTATCACATACATCTTGACCAGTAACCCTGTTTTTGAATGACTGCTCAAGATTCAAACCGTATTTCCGTTGCTGATATTTTGGAAAAGGCTTACAGCTTTGATGGTTTGAACATGCTAAACATCTATGTATGTAACTAGCAGTAATATGAAAGTACATGTAGATACACGAAGAATGCATGTGAGAAATATACTGCTTGAAACACAGACTGGGATTCAAAGGCAAGATAAACATACACTTCGTTTTTATACAGGTGTGAGCTAGAAACAAGATTCCTTTTCATCAATCGGCCATTTTCGCCACAACGGCACGTTCTGAACCATGCTCTAGCATAGTTCGGAACATACCAACAGTTGACGAGAATCGCAGATCAGTCTCTGTAGAGTACATGTAAGGCTATTGACTGACATTATCTCATTAGGAGTCCTCAACCTTAACCTCATTCTTAGCATATTTACTGACAAAAGAAACTATTAAAAATGTACAGTAGAAAAAACCTTATTCCTCCCCGTTTAAAAGCAAACGAAACGCAAACGCAGTGCAATAAAACGTAGAAAATCACAACCTGTTGATAATTCTGACTTTTTATTTTGATCTGAGTGGCAAACAGTTTGGAGCCTGATCAGACGCCGGGTAACCCGGCGTCTGATCTGGCTCCAAAATGTTTGCAATGGAAATACATTATTTAGCGTAAACGCGTTTATTGGGAAAGAATAACTCTTCTACACTGTACAAGCAATCTTTTATTCAGCGACAACCCCATAGAAGATCCACTGGTATTTTAAATACACGTGGTTGCTTAATCAAGGATTGAAATAATACAGAAATATCCGTATAAATAGTTTGCCTTGTTTGTACCTTGCATTTAACGGTCACGTGATTTTAAAGATATCCACAGTACTGCAATTAGTTGTTGTTTAGTACAAGATCGACAGTCCTCCGAAAGTAGTCCGCATTCCACAGCAAATCATGTATTCATGAGCTTATGTAAGAATGAGTAAATAGTCTTGTATATCACGATTATAGTTACAGTACCCCATGTCCCGAGCGACCAACTTTTCAGGACATATGCGAATAGTAAATAAAGATGTCTGTTGATTGTTGAACAAACGTAGAGAAGAAAGCTCCTGTATAAGTTTTCTGCATTACTTTTATTACGCATTAAGCTGCCACAGGTCTTAAAAGTCCGATAATAAGACATTTTGGCGTCGGTTAAGCAATGTGCTTCTGTACAAGTAAATTTTCACGTGCATATCGTGTGGTAGACTATATAAGCTAGAAACGTCTCAGCACATTTTAGTAACGACAGTCGTGTCGATACATTCTTGAGAGAGTACATTATGATTAACAGCAAAATGGACGCTACACAAAGAAGGTAAGTGTAATGTACATACATGTAGTTGGTAGAATAAAAAGCAGGGCTGCCATAAGTTGACATGAAAAATCCTAAGATTTCCAAATTTGCATTTTTCAAGAATCGTACCTTTACCCCATAGCCTTTTTCTAGTTTTGTTGGTATGTGACTACTTAAAGCAGACTGGAAGTAAAGCAGAATGCGCCTTGAGGCGCATTCTGCTTTACTTTCAGCCTGCTTTAAGCTATCATGTATTGGAGAGAAAAAAATCCGAAGATTAAGGAAAAAGTCCGGAGAAATGGCAGCCCTGAAAGAGGTGAACCGTTAGAACTTAGAGTGGAGAAGATGTAATTCTCCCTCGTTTTCAACTCAACCTAAACGCAATACACAAACATGTAGCACTTATAACCTTTGGTCATTGCTCAATAATTATTTTAATTAATATGAGTAGCAAACAGTTTCGAGCCTGATCAGACGCAGGGTTAATCGGCGTCTGGTCTGGTTCTAAACTGTTTACAATGGAAAAAAGGTCTAGTTTAATTTTACGCGTTTTACGCGGGAAATCATAATAATGCCTCTACTGTAAGTGTAACATGGACAATATTTCACTTACGGAATTGCTTCAATGTTTGTTTCGAGTAGCAATGCCAAACGCCGAAAGGGGCGTGGGTGTCGGGGATCTAATTAATATTCATGACTCTTAAGTTCGAGTGGTTTTACATTTTCTCTGGCAAAGAACTTGTCAATGCTATATTAAGAACGGTTAAACCTGTAAGTAAGGATGCAAATAACTGTTGCTCATTCAGTCATTGCAAACTTATTTGGCGTCAGATCAAATGGCAATCTACTTGTCAATTGGAATAATATAAAGCGTCCTTATTTCTAAACTTGTCACTTTCTATATTTTAGCGCATCGTTTCGTTTGATTTAGTTTAAACGCGAAATAATGCTTTCATAACCGTAACAACATTTGTGAAGGGGGTACAGTGGAGAACACGTTATTCTTTCCCGTTTAAACGCAAACGAAACGCAAACGCATCGCAGTAGATTGTGGAAAATGACCACTTTCGACTATTCTTACTATAGTGGAGAATCTGTTATTCTTTCCCGTTTAAACGCAAACGTACGCAAACGCACGCAAACGCAAAGCACTAAAACGTAGAAAAGAACTTTTGGACAATTCTAATATTTCATGTTTATCATGGTGGCAAACAGTTTGGAGCCTGATCAGACGCCGGGTTACCCGGCGTCTGATCTGGCTCCAAACTGTTTGCACTGCAAATAATAGTTTTAGCGTAAACGCGTTTATTGGGAAAGAATAACAGATTCTCCACTGTATATGTATATTATAATTTGAGCGGCAAACAGTTTGGAGCCTGATCAGACCCTGGGTTAGCCGGCGTCTGATCTAGCTCCAAACTGTTTGTATTCTTTCAGCGTAAACGCGTTTATTTGGGGAAGAATCACCTTTTCTCCACTTTATGCTTATAAAACATATGTCCATGTAAGCATGGCAAACGGGGTTGAGTCTGATTACCCGGCGTCTGATCTGGCTCGAAACTGTTTGCAATGGAATTAACATAATTATTTAACGTAAATGCATTTGTTGGGAGAGAATTACATCTTCTCCACCCATACACTTATCATCTTGAGCGCCATTCAAATGAGATTTTAGTGCATTACAGTAAAACCTCTCTATAACGGCCACTAAAACGAGGACTAATTGGTTGTTTAAATGACAGGTGACAGCTTAAAGCAAGGTGACAGTAAAACAGAAAGCTCCTACAGGAGCTTTCTGTTTTACTGTCACCATGCTTTAAGCAGTCACCTGTCAAAAACAACTAATAAATTGGCACACTTTAGTGGCCGTTATAGAGGTTGTACTGTATTTACTTTTAGAATTGGCAACAAATTGTCATTTTCTATATTTTATTGCAATGTGTTTAAATTTAGCTTGTGTTTAACCCTTTGAGCCCTAGTCCCGCTTATAGGCGTCCTTTTCAAACAGTGTACATGTGAACAGTACACTTGTCCTGTGCAAACAGTGAAGACCCGGATCAGAGGGCTCCGAAAGGAGCCCTCTGATCAGGGTCTTCACTGTTTGTCATAATGACAAACATTGACAAAAACAACCCTTAAAAGTCAGAAATGGACTAGACTAAAATGGAAACTGGAATTGTCCATTTAAAGTTTCAGGGAGGAAAGAGTTAAACACTAAAGGATAACGTCTTCGCCACTGTATGAAACCTATTCTGAAGACTAAGTTTTATCACAAATGATTGTACAGCGCCCCTCCCTACACCGGCACTCCAAACAACGACCCCCCATTCAACGGCACTCGCCGTAATTCCCTAAACGGGATAGTTTAGTTTTAAACATATTTTATTTCAATATATACAAAGAAATGGGGTTGGGCCACAAGTTCTTACAACATTAGATTCGTCCCTTCCCCTTGTGTTTAAACATTCAAAGTAGTGTAACAATGGCTGCAAACATATTATCTCTAAGTTTTTAATAACAGTCAGAATAAGTGGATAGTGAGTAAGGACAGAGAAATGAAGAGGAGAGAAAGGAAGAAGGAAAAGAAAAACAAATGCATATTAAATTTCTTGCGGTGTGGCAATATTGGATTATCCAACGAAGCAGCAGAAAAGTGCAATGAGTCGTGCATTATGCGACAATTCCAAAGACGTCAAAGGAGCTTGATAGAAGGGGGTAATTCGATGCAGATAAAAACAATGCAGAATTACTTTATAATTGACGTGTATGCGTTATTTGATGTCAGACATCAACAAGCCACTTCATTTTTTAAGCCCAAGACCGGTTGCGCAATGCCAATTCAATACATGTACATACATAATATTATCAACACATAGTTTAAGTCATGATATATCATAACTAAATACAGAGGAAATATTAGTGTCATTCACTTGTTGATTTTGTATAGCTCACTTTCACAAATGAAATATAAGACAGTATAACTTTGAACACATAATTAAAGAGATTTCGTAAGCTACTTAACTGTGAAACGCTTTGTGTCTTTGGTATATCTATGTACAGTTTCAGCAATAACAATATTTTCATCACGAGTTAAGTTGTCGCCCACACACAGTAGTAATATCGGATAAAGAGGATGCAAAGATCTAATAGTAATGAAAAGTGTTATTCTTTGGGCATTATATTTAGTGCCAAATAAAAAGATAATGTTCAGCATTTTCAATTTGGTTACAATAGGTACAGTTTGGATTTTCTATACAGGTCGTCATTTAAGTTGCTACAGTTGTTCCGTAGACGTGCAAGCAAGACCGACAAGTATCTGCTTATAAAACGGGATAATTAAGTATCTTTTACTACTGCAATATCGTCTGCTTAAGATTGTCGTCTGCTGTTTTCTCTCAGTTACATATAAGTGGAGATTTTGATAGAATACATTATATTGACCAGTGACAAACAGCTTGAATCCTGATCAGACACCGCGTTACGCGACGTCTGATCTGGATTCAAGCTGTTTGCAAATGTAAGCCAAGTCTTAATTGTCCCTCTCTATAACGACTCCCTCCGAACACACACACAATATATGTCTCCCTTTGGATGTCGTTGTAGAGAGGGAGAACTGTACATGTATAACACTACTGAGCAAGTGCCGAATCCTTCAGGACAAGTAATCTATCAAAACAGACATGTTCAATCGGACAAGTGATCCATATATCGGACCCTATTTATCATTGAAGATTATTGACTAATTTTAACCATATCTTTTCAGGATTTTCTATTTTATGGTGTTCTGTGGTTTCCTTGAAACGGTGACGGCGCTGTCATTTCCGCCCCTTCGGTTCTCCAAATCTGTCAATGCGACACTAAAGCAGGAGTCTACCATTGACAGCGAACATCACACCCTGTACGCATGCGCATTTGATCTGCCGTCTTCGATTGGCTGGGCAGGGAGCTTGGTGGGAATCTACTTCTCTAAGCCGATTGTAACATTGAAGGTATCATTGACGTTCTACTACAGTGGAGAAAACGTTATTCTTTCCCAATAAACGCGTTTACGCTAAAACTATTATTTCCATCACAAACAGTTTGGAGCCAGATCAGACGCCGGGAAGCCCGGCGTCTGATCAGGCTCCAAACTGTTTGTCACTTGGATTAATATGAGCATTCAGAGTTGACGAAACTTTTCCGTTTTATTGCAATGCATTTGAGTTGCGTTTGCGTTTCAACGGGAAAGAATAACGTTTTCTCCACTTTACAAAGTACGTGTGTTTCTTACAATGTAATTTATGGAAGACCTTTTCTTTCCGAATGCACACATATACGCTAAAACTACTTTTTGCAAACAATTTCGAACCAGGTCAGTTGCCTGGAAACACGATGTCTGGTCAGGCTCCAAACTATTTGCCACTCAGATTAAACGTAATAGACAGAATTGTCATAAAGTTGTCATTTTCTTAATTTATTGCGTTGTTTGCTTTTAAACGGGAAAGGACGACTTATCTACTGTTTACCAACTCTTGAAAAAAATAGAGAAATTGGAGCTAGATTGGACGCAGAGTAACTCCGCATCAGATCAGCCCATAGCCCCATATTGTTGTTCAGAATATAATGCCCCTAATTTCCGCGGCATTAAGCATTTTGTTGGTTAAATTTTAAAAACAATCCCGACAAACTTTACCGTTTGCTTAACTTTCATCACCAATATATTGTTCGTCTGCATTAACCATTTCTCGTATAGTAGTGCCTTTTAGCGCATTCAATTATTCCCTTGAAGAAAATATACTACTCAAAGTTTGCTAAGCACCAAGGGTACAGTGGAGAATCTGTTATTCTTTCCCGTTTAAACGCAAAAGTACGCAAAGCACTAAAACGTAGAAAAGAACAACTTTTGGACAATTCTGATATTTCATGTTTATCATGGTGGAAAACAGTTTGGAGCCAGATCAGACGCCGGGTTACCCGGCGTCTGATCTGGCTCCAAACTGTTTGTAAAAGAAAAAATAGTTTTAGCGTAAACGCGTTTATCGGGAAAGAATAACAGATTCTCCACTGTAACATCTCCATAGGTACCAATACGTTAACCCTATCACATCTCAAAACATATCTTCCCCAACATTTTTATTCGATTTCTTCCAAATTTGGAGATGTTTGGGCCCAAGGTTGACTTTACAGATTCTAAAAGATTTACACTTAGTCAGGTCATGTAGGTGAAACCCGAAGAAATTATCAAAATGTGAAATTTCTGAGATTTCACTAAAATTCAAAGCCATTGAATGCTCCATTTTAATGTTCTTAGAGATGTTACAATGGATACAATTTAACATTAAAGATAAAGAATTGTTTTACCACCGAATAACATCTAAGAATATTACAGTGTAGAATTCAATGAATTTGAAAATTTGGTGAAATCTCAGAAATTTCACATTTGGATAATTTCCTCATGTTTCGCTTACATGACTTGAACAATTCTACATTCTTTAGAATCTGTAAAGTTAACCTTTGGCTAAAACATCTCCAAATGTGAATGAAATCGAAAAAACATTGGAAGTTATGTGTTGAGACATGTAAGGGTCAATGCATTGGTACCAATGGAGATTTTACCCTTGGTGCTCAGCAAACTTTAGTACATGTAGTATACACTCAGTACAAAAAGAAACGCACATTTTGTATCACAATTATTTTTATGTAGAAGGAACGTATTTGTGAATTATTATTAAATCTTTATTGAATTGGTAGCACCACAACCTGCACTAATCGGTGCGGTATTTTAAACAAGCTGTAGTTAATTCTTTCGCTGCCAAATTAATCGTGAGGTTTTACCCCTTCACCGTCTTATTGTCGTCTGCTTCAATTTTGTTGTTTGCAAGATCGTTTCAAGGTAATATTCAATGTAGAATGACTTAAATGAAATCGATAAGAGTGTCAAACAGTTTGGATCCTGATCAGACGCCGCGTTACGCGGCGTCTGATCAGGATCCAAACTGTTTGCTAACGCTTTTTGGCGTCATTAGGAGGGAAATGGTTAGAAGGCAGCACAATGTTTTTTTAGTATTTTTTTCTGAACTTGTTGCAGAATTAAATAAATCTTGAAGTATGGTCTTTCTTTTCTAATTTTCCTCAAAAAAATGTATCCTAATCTGCGCCTGAACACGATGTGCGTTTCTTTTTGCACTGAGTGTATATTAATACAGTGATAAATATGCAACAGAAGACTATTTTAATGTCAATATCTTAGATGATTTTAGCTTAAAGACATCTCCTGACGACCTTTTGGTCATAACGCCTTGCCAGATTATTTACTGTCAATTTCCTTGCAAAAAGCATGGGTCTTGTGCATATTGAACCATTGAATCGTCTTATGTGAGACCTGACCTTTATATTTGATAGTCTGGTTAGAAATAACCATTAAAAATTAATCACTAGAGCATGAGTATAATCTGGACCTAACCAGGTAAACTGATAATGTGTTGCCTCCAGAACAATGGGCTGGTGGTCCCTCAATGGACTGAGGAAAAGTCTTTAAATCAAACTGAAGGTAAAGCAGAATGTACCTTTACTCGTTTATGCCTTTAAGATTACCTCCATTGTAAACGGATTGGAACCCTATCGGACGCCGTGTATCCCAGCGTCTGATCATGCTTTAAACTTTTGTCACTTGGAAAAAATCTACATACTTTTCTAATATTTGCCACTTTCTACATTTTGTTGAACTGTGTTTTCCTTTATTTTTCGTTCGAATGGGAAACTAGTATCTTAAAGACTTTTCCTCAGTCCATTGAGGGACCACCAGCATATTGTTCTGGAGGTGTCAATGTAACTGTAAAGCACGAGCAATACAATCTCAGAATACCTGGTTAGGTCCATGATTATACTCATGCTCTAGTGATTTTCAATGGTTATTTCTAACCAAACTATCAAATATAAAGGTCCGGTCTCGCATAAGACGATTCAATGGTTCAATATGCACCAGACCAATGCCTTTTGCAAGGAAATTGACATTAAATAATCTGGCAAGGCGTTATGACCAAAAGGTCGTCAGGAGATGTCTTTAACCTTAGTTACAGTGGAGAATCTGTTATTCTTTCCCGTTTAAACGCAAACGTACGCAAACGCAAAGCACTAAAACGCAGAAAAGAACAACTTTTGGACAATTCTGATATTTCATGTTTATCTTGGTGGCAAACAGTTTGGAGCCGGATCAGACGCCGGGTTACCCGGCGTCTGATCTGGCTCCAAACTGTTTGTAAAAGAAAAAATAGTTTTAGCGTAAACGCGTTTATCGGGAAAGAATAACAGATTCTCCACTGTAACTAATATGATTGTAATGGCTATTTTAACAGTATTCGGAGTATGCGCAGGCGGTTGTGTTTGAGGATCCTGGCCACCAATTCTACGTGTTCCAGAACACATGGCTCAACACGACCTCTAGCAAGTTGCACATGGTGTTTGTATGGGCCACGGTGTATGACTCTATTCTTCCATCAGCAGTGTGCAGTATACAGATAAACCCACCAAAACATGGTACGTATTTTCACATCCTCATTGTTACATCGTAATCGAGCTTGGATATCTCGGAATTTACTTAAGGCATTACTCCATAGCCTGTTTCTATACTTAGACGCAACAGAAACTGTATTTCACGCCATTCACGGCATATTGATTGGTAAAATATGACTTAGCCGGTATCAAAAGTTCCAATTTTTCCTTTAAATGATGGTTGCAAATTCGATAAATTCGCCACGATACTGTTCATTAAGTTTGAATGCAATCACGGTATGGGTCAAAATCAAAAGTAGCAGAATTGCTAAATCAGGATATTACTAAAATGAACCCTACTTTTTAACGAATGAAAGGCGCCCTTGCGTTAAAATACTATTCTAAAATACCCGGGTAGCTTCGATCATTTGTTAAATGTAATTACATTGGCATAACGTAATGGCTATTGACGTCAACGTCTAGAGCGCGGATTACATTTTCTACTCCTTATGCGACACACTAGTAGTTAATGAAGCCATTAGGCTAGAACTTTTTTTCATATTTATTCATTAGCCTTGTACACATGAAGAAATTAGGGTATATTGGCTGAACAATCAGCTTTTGCCAGTGACGTCAACGTCACTTAGAACGTTAATTGTTTTGATATACGCCAGAAAAGTTCCCTTTAACAATGCACATGTTATAGTGTTTATATCGCCAATGGAATAAAGCTTTATTGGTCACGATATGTTTGAACGATTCGCATGTAGAGTGGTAAATACGCTATTCCTACCCAGTTAGGCGTTTATCTATGCGTAAGAAACATATAGTGAACGGTTAACGCCTAACGATTTTAACGCGTTTAAACGCGTTAATAAACGATTATACTAGATATATTGCGATTGGTGCGTCAGTTTTCCGTTTCACGCGGAGATTTCGGATCTTGATTGCCGTTATTCGAGAAATTGTATAAATTCAGACAGTTTTAATCTCGATCATAATGCTGAGTGACTCGGTGTCTGAACCATATGCTTTCTGTTTGATATTTATTAAAATGATTCCTTCCATGTTGATTTCTTTGCAAACGGTTTAAATCCAATTCAGACGTCTAGCTGTATAGATCGGCACAGCATCAGGATCCAAACTGACAGCTTTGAATAAACCCAATTACTTTTCATAGTTTAACACTAGCGATTTGGATGTAGATGGGACGCCGAGTAATTCGGTTCTTATGTTTTACAGCCAAGAATGAAGCATACGGTCTTGATTTCATTTTTACAGTTTGGCTCTAGATGAGCTGCCGAGTTACGGGAGTCTCATCCGTATTCGAACTATACAGATAGCTTTTACTTTGAGGAGAGAGTATAATAACTGACGCATACTCGCAAATATGATTTGGTTTATTTGGTTTATATTTCAATCAACCCTAATTAGGATACTTACTTTGATAAGCCGCAGTTTTATTACTCCATATCGGGTTTGTTACGCAACACTCTTAGCGGCCTGTCCTGTAACTAACAACATGTCACACGTGCTATTTGGAAGTCCGCATGTTCATAGTAACTCGGCATCTGATCTGGTTCCAAACTTTTATGCAAAGCAGACACTCAGTAATTTGACATCTGATCGGGATCCAAGCATTACTCCGGATCATGTGCTTAGTAAGTTGGTGTCTGATATTTCATGAAATAAGGTAAGGTAACGGGATAAGACCGGCCTCCGGGCTCTTTGAATCGCGTAAAGAAACGGCTAGGAAATGCGTTTAACGAAACGGATAAGAAACGCAGAAAGAGGGTAGGAATAGCGTATTTACTACTGTACTGCACGCGCTCTATGTGCATTTAACATGCTTTTAACATTTTTTTGTTAATTTCATTTTTTCGCACTAAACTCAATATTTTTTTCATTTCATTCCATTTACTGATGGAAGGCAATGTTCTTTGCAACATTTTAAGCAGGTCCGAAGTCTTATTTATGCGATGTAATGGATTGAAATATGCAGTTTCTTTTGCATTTGAGTTGTTTTGAAAACGGATGACAACTTATTTAAAAGCAGGTTGAAAGTAAACTTAACCAGAATGCGCGTTATGGCTCTTTCTGCTTTACCCAGTCTCAGGTGCATATTAATGACTAATGGAACATTTTTCTTTGGAGAAAAAATAAGTAAACAATCGTAACCCAGGGGTAATGCGTTGATTCGAAGTAACCGGTAATTCATATGGCCAGATGTAGAGTTAATCGGTGTCTGTCATGACCCTAAATCGGCAGACAGTTTCAGTAAACGGATTGAAATGCTCTTATATAATTGTCATCAGGTCGTCCGCATACGGACACGTTGCCGACACCTCCGATCTGTCCTTTCTGTCATGCATTGTGCAAGTACGTGTACTATATCGGTATATGCAGTGTTCTTTTTAACCCTTATCATGCTAAGCGCAACATTGCTAACATTTGTAAACACTGTGTCGCTCATATTCAACATTTCTTTACATAAAGAAACATAGAATCTAATTGATATTTTGCAGACAACTGTAAAGTAGACAATTCATCATGATAAGGGTTAACTTAAAAAGTGTATTATATTTTTCAGAGTATAGAACCTCGCCACCTACTAGGTCCACGTTCTCTACCATGCAGAATACTGGCTCGGCCTCTATATCCGCCTCTATGGGACATACATTCAGTGGCAATTCTCGCATATCTCCATCCAGCGACCCCTTATTCAACTTTGGAGCCACCGCAACACGTGAGTTTTATCACCAGAAACTATTACAGTGGAGAAAACGTTATTCCTTCCCGTTTAAACGCAAACGAAACGCAAACGCAACACTAAATGGATAAAATGACATCATTTTGATGATTTAACTATTCATTTTAATCTGAGTGACAAACAGTTTGGAGCCTGATCAGACGCCGGGTCATCCGGCGTCTGATCTGATTCCAAACCGTTTGCATTGGAAATAATAGTTTTAGCGTAAACGCGTTTACTGGGAAAGAATAACGTTTTCTCCACTGTATACATGATGTAGACAGTCAGTAGCGCGTTCAAGTACCGTATCGATTGCATCAGAAAACGGTAACAATTTACCTTTAACTACCGTTTGGCTGTTACCGATTGCGAACGACACGAACGGTCTCAGAGGAAGTTAGCCATCGCCAACAAGGAAAACAAAATGGCGACCAAATGAATTTAATAAAACCAGCGAACACTCCAGACTTAATTTCTCATCAATACACCAACATTTACCGATACTTAATGTATGAAATAAAGCAGCTTACATCTGAGCAGTTAAACCTTATTTTTATATGCAGTAAAATTGATGCATTTCAGTTGAGTACACTTTTGCTCGTTTTATTTCGAATCGTACATAAATTGTTCGTACCCTTGAAAAGTTAATAAACATGGGGGCGCAATGAGTTATTATTTAAGAGTATTGGTGAACGTTAGATGTCGTACTATATGGTTTGTTTGCATCGGTTAACGTTTCTGTTGGCTGATGTGGTACTTAAACGCGCTACAGGTATCTAATTATGTCCTCGTTTAGTTCAATTGGCTGCTACATGAAAGCAGATTGAAGGTAAAACCAGATCCTTATTCAACAGGGGCCCGTTTTATTAAACTTCGTACGACAACACATTTGTCGTAAGTCACGTTATAACTGTCCCAATTATTTACTTCGCTACCAATTCCTGATTAGTGATATCTCTTTGGAAAAAAGGCGATTCCAAAGAGTTGTCACAAGACTTGGTTAGATAGAGAAATCAGAAATAAAATGTTTTTTCAAGGTTTGACTTACGACCGTTTTTTGTCGTACGAAGTTTTATGAAACGGGCCCCTGCTTTCATGTAAACTATGTATTGCTCTAACCTGAAATGTGTATCAACAATTTAAATCAAAGTTCTTGAAAGCAATGGTTTCAAACTCAATTAGAGTTATGAGTTGTGGAGATAAAACCAGGAGTTTACTAAAATTAAAAAATCGGAGAAAACAATATTTATTGAAACTTTGAACAATACTGTAAAGCAACGGAAACCCTGTTTTGGCCTAAACCCTTTGCGATGAAAGTTTTTATGAAACAAGAGAATATTTTTCAAGCATAATTAAACATTTATATAAATAAGATCTCTTTCACCCAAGTTTTCATTCAGATCAGAAGTATACCAGATTCTGAATAAATCTGGCAATGTTATTCAGCACCTTGTCTGGATGCAATTACTTTTTAATGTCATATTTTTCAGTCTAGTTTAAGGTACTTCGCATATGCGCGTAGTTTCCATACGATTGTTATGAAAATTGTCATGAAGAATGATAATAGCCTAAGAAACAATGTGTGTAAATATAGGCAAACTTTATCGTGTGGTTTGTCTTTAAGGTCTTTTTTCTGACAAAAACCTAGAATTTTGATCTTATTTTTCTTAAAAATGAATAAAGCTAATGACTATAATTCTCGCTCAATAAGTAGTCCACAACATTCATTACAAGAAAAGCTAAAAACATTTTGAATAAAGGTGTTCAGAAAGATGTTATCAGCTATTTAAATTTTGCAAAATGCTAAAACATTGAATTACAAAAAACTGACTCATTCAATGTATATTTGTTTTCATTTTATTCAAATATATGGTTGAACTAGTCAGTCTGAAAAAATTAGAAAATATTACAGTCAGGATTTGTTGTAATAACATATTTTCTTATTAAAATGTGGGATATTTGTTGTTTAGATACAGTTACCTACCTTAGAATTAAAACTTCGTCATTAAAATGCATTATTATTTATTCATGGACTTGCATACAAGGTTTATGATATTGTTTGAACATAATTATAATGGGCAATATCGATCTTGAAAAGGTTAGCGTATTGATAAGCTTCAAGGTGTGGCTTTATAGTTCGATCAAATCGTTTACATGTTTACCGATTTAATTGACTTGTAAGTCATTCAAATAAAATGTACAGGTAAGTGGACATATACTTGGACCGTAAACATCACTAGTACTAATCAACGAAGACTAAACATAACATGTCTCTTGATTACTGCGTTATGGATTGACAAGTCAATAAATCGGACTCTAAAAAAAATATTTGGATCGGATGGGTCTCGAACCTATGACCTTTCGATTGCTAGTCAACCACTATACTAACTGCGCTATGAAGGATTATACTAATTTATATCAACATTTCCTTTATATAAATGTTCTAGTATAAACACGTACGAAAAAAGTCTGTGTCGTCCAGACGCATATCCACTCGCCCGCAAGACCGACTTCCGGTAGCGAAAGGCCTTAAATCAAGATCAAAAACTGAAGAAATAACTCGCCATCCCATCTACCTACTTTTCTAATATTTGTTCGGAAGTTTAATCATGATTAGAGCATGACCCCTATTCCTTTGAAGTCTTAATGACTGTCATTTCAAGGTCAATATTTTGTGCGGGACATACATGTTTTAGATACATCTTGTTCAATGTTTTACACAAACGAACGTTTAAAATGTTTTATAGCAATGCCGAACGAGCTGACGACGGAGGTCAAGTTGGGTAGTATGCCACGTGCGGACGACAAGGGTAATTACCTCATTGACGTGTATTGTGACCTCATGCTTAGCACGGACCTGCTGCTGGAACCCGCACAGCTGGAGATACAGGTGCAACTGAACAGACCCGTGATGGGAATTCTCGTGAGTTTATACCTTACACCCATTTACCCATAGCCTGTTTATAGTTTTGAAGACGGGAGACTTCTTAAACTTATAACAGTATCAAACGTTCCATCATTCTTTCCCATTATTAATGGTTGCATTTGCGATCAATTGGACACGATACTGTTCATTCAATCATTTAATTGATGTAATCAAGGTAAGGGCCAAAATCGAAAGTAGCAGAATTGCTAAACCAGTATGTTACCAACATGAGCCCTACACTTTCACGAATGAAAAAGACGCCTTTTGCGTTACATTTGTTCTTTAAAGCGACTCGCAACCGGATGGTGCATTTTCAAAAATAAAAGAAAGTACTCAAATATAGCCAAAAGGGTAGCATTCTCGTGCATCTGGCATTGAAAAAATATGACCAGTCTTAAACACCCTCTTGAAATGTCTTCGAATCTTAGTTTTTTAGATATTTTCCGTCGTTTTATCTATAGCGTCGAAAGACGCTATAGAAATTAATCACGTACTCGGGACATAAACCCGAACCGAATTGTGTAGTTGTATATACATTCCATCGCTACACACTGAAATGCGATAAATCTATCCCTGGTATATGAATAGTTCCGTGGCCCAGTGGGTTAAGCGGTTTCCTTATTTTGCCTTTCCGCTCATGCCGGGCCCCAGGTTCGAATCCCACCAGAGCTCTTTTTTTTTTTTTTTTTTTAAATACACTTTTTAACAGAATTTCTTGTCCTAAACTAATTCTTACCCGTTTTTATAAGGGTTTGACACATATTTACAAATTACAATTTTTAAAGCTAAATCTGATTGCGAGTCTCTTTAAATACCCGTAAGTATCTTCACTATAGCTTCTATCATTAGAATGTAATGTAATAACACCGATATAACGTAACGGCTAGTGACGTGAACGTCTAGAGCGTCGATTACATGTTTTACTTGTTATGCTACATTATACTAGCTTATGTAGTCATTAGGCTAGACTATTTTCATAGTTATTGGTTAGCAATTTACACATACAGAAATTAGAGTTAATGGCTCAATCAGCTTTTGCCAGTGACGTCAACGACACCTTTTAGAACGTTAATTGTTTTGATCAACGCTTAGCTAGAGAAATTCGTTGTAACAATGCACATGGCATTGTGTTTTATCGCAAATGGAACGGTGATTTATGGTTCGCATTAGGATTTTTCTCATGTACTACACGCGCTCTACGTCCATTTAACATGTATTTAACATTTTGTTCATTTTATTTTTCTGACAAAAGTCAACGTTTTCATTCAATTCCATTTACTGATTATATGCAATGCACTGCAACTTTTTAAGCAGACCTGAAGTCTTACATGTATAAAGTAGTTAGGTTTGCAGTTTCTTTTGCCTTTGAGTGTATTTGCAATGGAAAACAAAACTTTGGACATAGGTAAAGAATCTGTCACGAGTCCATCTTTAAGAAAAGCTAATCTCAACCGAGATTGAACTGTAAAAGCATTCTGGTTTACTTTCTGCCTGCTTTAAGCTGTCATCCGCTAGGATATAGAAAGTATTTCGTATGGTGCCTATCCATGACTGTATTAAGTGAAATTGTTTCTTCAGTGGAAGAATGATTTGAATCACAAAGACGTTTCAAATGACTATTGGGTTAACGGTGGAATATCAGGAAACCTATTATCATGCTCTTATATAAAATACATAGGCAAACAGTGTAGACTCTGATCAGACGCCGCAAAATTCGACGTCTGATAAGATTCTACACCGTTTGCTGGAACATTTGTTAAATATGAAGCGACACGAATTAAGTTTAGACCAAGCACCACTTGGATAAAATTTTTACTGATCCAATAGAATCTTCTGGAGCTACTGAAACAATTTACCGACTTTTTCACTTCAATTACAGAACTGGGACTTCCATGAGATTTACACGGGCATGTCCAGTACCAACTTCCGGTTTACAAACGACGCCCTCTTCTCCACCTCTTTGACCCCTTATCACTGGGAGTTTCAGGTGAACTTCCTGTACTTCGGCATTGCTTCTGAAAGTGAAATTGGTGCCTTGGACCCACAGATCCCGAAAGGAACATGCCGCTACCGGATCAAAGCATAGTGACGTGATCAAAGTACAGTGTAACCTATTAACGCCACAAATACGCTTTTTACGCCTGAAATATTGTCCTACGCTAAAGTTCTGTAATTCTAATATATACAGGTATGAATTAAGACGTTTATACATCCTAGAAGATGATGGGTTAAAACAGGCTGAAAGTAGAGCAGAATGCGCCTTAAGGCGCTTTCTACTTTACTTTCAACCTACTTTAACCCTTTCCCCCATAGAAGCGCCTTTTAGCGCATTCAGTTTATTCTTGCCTTGAAGAAAATAGTTCCAATTTATACATTCATAAATATGTATAATACAAAATATTTTTTATATTCTAGCAGATGATAGCTTAAAACAGGCTGAAAGTAAAGCAGAATGCGCTTAAAGCGCATTCTGCTTTACTTTCAACCTGCTTTAAGTGGACACCTAGGGTTAAGTGATCACCTACAGTACTAGGAACAGGCGATGGGGTAATGGCTTACCTTGTACTGAACGTCCACTCGGAATGAGAATATCCTTGTGCTTTATTGTATAAATGTAGAGTTAAAACTATTACATTGCAAGCAGCCACTTTACCCGTACCATGCTGAATTGTCGTCTGCTTCAATTATGTCGTTTGCGAAAACGCCAAGTAGCTGTTTAAGCCATTTAAACCAAAGTTTAAAATGAGTTTGGGTCCTGATCAGTCGTCTTATCAGGATCCAAATTGTTTAATAACGCATGCGAAGTCGCGCTTAGCAAGGTACGGTTTAAATTATAATTTACCCGTTTCACAAGTGTATGTTACAGTCAATCGGTAAAAAAATCAGTCATAACGTGAAATGACTTTCACGTTTCGTGAAATTACTTCAAGTAACAGGCCACTTCTACACAAATGGGCTAGAAACCTTTAACATGATTCAGGCAATGTGTGAAATGAATTTAAATATTCAACAGCAGTTCTTTCAATATGCATAATGTTTAGAACTTATCTAACAATAATTCCACAAACATTGCACGCATTTTTTAAGTTTTAAGAGACTTGAATTGTATTAAATATCTTATAAACTCATTTTTGATTAACCCTTAGCCTGCCAGTCACGACTATAGCTCCATATGCAAACAGCTTGGATCCGGATGAGACGCCGAGTAACTCGGCGTCTCATCCGGATCCAAGCTGTTTGACACTCGGACAACATTTTCAGCAATTTTGAGCAACTTTGAAGCACTTTGAAACTTGAAGCAGACGAGAAACGACAATTTATTTGGCGGGCTAAGGGTTAACACCTACGTACATTGCATTGAGTTTTATGTCGAATAAGACGCAGGGTTACATGTATCTTGTACCTTACAAGTCTCCAAATCGTCTCGGATAATATCCGATATCATTTTCTACCTGTTGGTGGATAGGTTTTGCGTTTTTATTCGCCACTCATATTGATTTGTAGCAGACCGCAATTTAGCATGATACGCAAATTGATGTAATAGTGTTGATCTGCATTTTAACCTTTATCATTGACATATACATGTATGTTATGAATTTAAATTATCAATTGTTTCGTATTTGTTATTTGTTAAGCTACTGAATTAAATTTGTTCATGATTGTTTTGTAAACTGAAAACCTATTAAAGCATACATGTATCTCAGCATATTTTAGTGTTTGTTTTCAATTAATCATTACCTTAATACTACATGTATACATTTGGTCATAACATAAAACGGAGAAGACCTAATTTTTCCAAAAAACAAACAAACAAACAAACCCGTTAACGTAAAATTATGCATATTGCACACAGTTTGGAGCTGACAAAACACCGGTTAATCCGGCATCTGATCATACTCCAAAGTGTTTGCCACTCAGATTCAAATAGAGTTGTCAAACGGTTGTCATTTTCTAAGTTTTATTGCACAGCATTTGAGTTTTGTTTGCGTTCAAAACTGGAAATAATAATATACAGGTCCGTGAAAATCGTACGGCCCACTAGGCATAATTTTATACTAATTTTCGAATCGCAAAATACTGTACTACTACGTCGACTTTAAATCAGTCAAGATCATCTAGACAAAATAAGATCACCACTAGGGATTTAAAACATTTTCAAGTATCTTAAACATTATCCCGAGCAGTCCCGCAAATCGGGCTTATTAGAGCTTCAAATGTAGACGTTACAATGATAATGACGTCGTGGTCCAATATAATTTTGAAAACAAAACTAGATTCTAAATGTCAAATGATCAAATGATCAATTTGAACAATTTTAAATTCAATATAAATTTAAAACTTGAAATATGGCACCAGAGAAATCTTTTCACAACACATTGATTTTCTTTATGTCCGCCATTGCACTTCAACAGCAGTAAGTTCAGGTACTGATTCGGAGTCCAACGTCCGTTTAAAATGCAAACTAGCTTTAATACTACATCTAACGTTTTTGAATACTGTTCAATACCGGTAATCATTCATTTCATCCCATGTTTATGCACTTTACACGCGTATATGTTCCAACGAATCAATTACGAATCGGGATCACAGACACTATTAAATTCCATTAATCCACTGATATGCATCAAAGTTACCGCATACAAAAATAAGGTTAAAGGTCAATATTGAAAACTGCTTTGATACATTTCGTATAGGACAATATTGGTTTCTTGAAGAGAAATTATCTCGGTACTATTCGACGGTGCTTCGTGTACTCATTTGGTCGCCATTTTTGGATTTTATTGTTACAACTGGCGAACTGCCCTTAGAGTTGTTTGCATAGCTGCCCAGCGATATCATGCAAACGGGTTATTTTGTGTAAATTGTCGCGGACGCAATGGGCTCCGATACAGTACCTGAACCCGCTATACAGGTAAATGTGTCAATATAAAAAAGTATGGTTTCAGTGAAACAATCTACCTGTATAACAAAATACTAATACAGAAAATACGCATGCAATTTTTGTTTTGCTCGCCCTGGTTAATAACCCAGACTCCACATGACATTTATAAATCTCGAAATAAATTCCTGTTATATTAAGGTACTTCGCATACGGAAGTCGCTCTTCCGGGCGAGCGCAAATGCATCTTACCGACATAAACCTTTTGCGCACGTGCTTATACCAGAAAGTTTATATAAAGGAATTGTTGATACCTTGTATACGCTGTAGTTTGCATAATGAGTTTTGGGGAATCCCATACAGCAGTGAGTTGCAGTAGTCAATTTTTGAAGTGACCAGAGAATTGATCAAGGTCTTTGTAGCTTCTGGAGAAAGGTACTGTCTAATATGACCTATCTGCCGCAGCTGTGAGTAGCCAGACCTGCACACAGCGTTAATGTGCTGTGTCATATCCATTTGGGAATCTAATCTAGCACCAAGATTCTTCACACATACTGATGGTTTGATTTTAGAGTTTCCCATTTGTACGTGAAAATCTCCAGGAACGTTAAACTTTTTTTGAATGAAACGGTATGACCTCAGTTTTATCAGTATTCAGCTTCAACATGTTCTGGTGCATCCATGATACTATGTCTTTTAGACACCCTTCGACTTTTGAAAGGGCTTCTTGTTGACAAGATGTGTCTTTAGGCTTAAATGACAAGTATAACTGTGAATCATCTGCATAGAAGTGATGATCCAGCTGATGATTTCTGCAAATTGAGCCGACAGGCTTTGTGTACAAGATGTAGTTCTTCGGCCCAAGGACTGACCCTGTGGCACACTATATTTCATTTGAACTGGGGCAGATAATTCGCCATCTACCGCGACTGTTTGGTAACGGTCGGTCAGGTATGAGGTCATCCACTTTAGTGGGTTTCCAATAATTTTGAAGTCTTTTTCAAGGCGATTGAGTAATGTTTCATGATCAATTGTGTCGAATGCGGCAGATAGGTCAAGCATCACCAGAATTGTGATTTCATTCTTATCAAGATATTGCAAGATGTCATTTTGAACTTTTAGAAGAGCAGTTTCTATAGAGTGATGCTTACGATATGCTGACTGATGTTGTTCATGCAGATTGTTTGTGGTCAAATGGGACTCAATGCGTTTGTCTACTACCTTTTCTAATACTTTTGAGAGAAATCAGTGATGTTATATACGGTCAAATTATATGTCCACTAACATGTGCGTTTTATTTTAATGACTTAAAAGGCAATAAAATCGGTATACATGTATAAGATTTGATCGAACTATAAAGCCACACATTGAAGCTTTTCAAGATCGATATTACCCATTATATTTAAACAGTATAATTAACCTTGTATACAAGTCCATGAATAAAAAACGATGCATTTTAAGGTACTTCGCAGTGCGCAAAGTTTCCATACAATTGTCATGAAACTTTTCATGAATGATAATAGCTATAGAAACAATGTGTGAAATTAAAGCCAAAATTTATCGTGTGGTTTGTCTTTAAGGTCTCTTTTTCTGACAAAAACCTGGAATTTTGATTTTATTTTTCTAAAAATTAAATAAAGCTAATGACTGTAATTCTCGCCCAATAAGTAGTCCTTAACATTCATTACAAGAAAAGCTAAAATCATTTTGAATAAAGGTGTTCAGAAAAATGTTATCAGCTATTTAAATTTTGCAAAATGCTAAAAAATTGAATTACAAAAAACTGACTCATTCAATGTATATTTGTTTTCATTTTATTCAAATATTTGGTTGATGAACTAGTCAGTCTGAAAAAATTAGAAAATATTAGTCAGGATTTGTTGTAATAACATATTTTCTTATTGAAATGTGGGATATTTGTTGTTTAGATACAGTTACCTACCTTAGAATTAAAACTGTCATTAAAATGCATTATTCATGGATTATTATATTGTTTTAACATAATTATAATGGGCAATATCGATCTTGAAAAGGTTAGCGTATTGATAAGCTTCAATGTGTAGCTTTATAGTTCGATCAAATCGTGTACATGTATACCGATTTAATTGACTTGTAAGTCATTAAACTAAAACGTACAGGTAAGTGGACATATAATTGGACCGTAAACATCACTAGTTCTAATCAACGAAGACTAAACATAACATGTCCCTTGATTACTGCGTTATAGATTGACAAGTCAATAAATCGGACACTTAAAAAAAAATATTTGGATCGGATTGGTCTTGAACCTATGACCTTTAGATTGCTAGCCAATCACTCTACTGATTGTGCTATGAAGGATTATACCCAATCGTATCAACATTTCCTTTATATAAATTTTCTAGTATAAGCACGTACGAAAAAAGTCTGTCATCAAGACGCATATCCGCTCGCCCGCAAGACCGACTTCCGTGAGCGAAAGGCCTTAATGACAGAATTTCAATTTTAAGGTAGGTAGCTCTATTTCAACTTTCCAATATTTTAATAAGAAAAACTGATATAACAACAAATCCTGACTGTAATATTTTCTATTTTTTTCTGACCAACTACTTCATCAACCATACATTTAAATAAAATGAAAAAAATTATACATTGAATAAGTCAGTTGTTTGTTATTCAATTGTTTAGCATTTTGCAACATTTAAATAGCCGATAACATCTTTCTGAACATCTTTATTCTAGATAATTTTAGCTTTTCTTGTAGTGAATGTTGTGGGCTACTTATTGGGCGTGTCTTAAGTTATTAGCTTTTTTATTTTCGAGAAAAATAAAATCATCAAAATTCCAGGTTTTTGTCAGAAAAAGAGACCTTAAAGACAAACCACACGATAAATTTTGCCTATATTTTCACACATTTTTTTTTTTTTGGCTATTATCATTCTTCAAGAAAAGTTTCATGACACCTTGTATGGAAACTAAGCGCACTCGCGAAGTACCTTAAGTCGTTCATTCAACAGCTACCTACCTTCACCCCAATTACAATGTTCTACGTTAAACCACGACCAGTGCTCCCTCTTTACAACACCAGATGGGAGAGACTGCAAGTCGGAGGGAGTCGTTATAGGGAATGAAGATTAAGAATTGGTTTGCATTTTCAAACAGCTTAAATCCAGATCAGTTCTGATCTGAATTCAAGATGTTTGTCACTCTTCATTATATTTATTCTATCAAAATGTCTACTTATATGTACCTTTGAGGAAACAACAGCAGACCACAATTTTAAACAGACGATAGTGCAGCAATAAAAACGTTAGACATAAGTGTCCTGTTTAGGGAACTGCGGCAATGGTCGTTGTTAGGAGGAAGTCGTTTTTGGGAGGGCCGTTGTAGGGAGGGAACACTGTTTAACCCTTTCCCTTATATAAGCGCCTTTTAGCGGATTTGATTTATTTCTCCGCTGAAGAATGTAGTTCCTATTTAACCAGTCATGAATATATAGTATAGGGAATATTTTCCATATTCTAGCACATGGAAGCTTAAAGCAGGTTGAAAGTTAAGCAGAATGCGCCTTAGGGCGCATTCTGCTTTACTTTCAACCTGCGTTAAGTGGCCCTCAATATTCAATAATTGAAACAGGCTATCAGGTAAAGGGTTAAGTATGATCGACAGACACTTGCGTGCTACAATTGTTTGCTGTTTAGGTTAACAGTTTGTGCCCCGTGTGTAGTGTGCAGTGTACAGTACAGAAAACGTTTTCTTTCTAAATAGTTGCGTTTACGCTTAAACTATTTTCATTGCAAACAGTTTGGAGCCAGATCAGACGGCGGGTTACCCTGCGTCTGATCAGGCTCCAAACTGTTTGCCATTCAGATTAAAACTGGAAGTCAGAATTGTCTAAAAAGATGTCATTTTCTAATTTTTTATTGCAATGCGTTAGAACGAAATAATTACGTTTTCTCCACTGTATTTCAGACCGGTAGCCAATTTGCAATAGATGGCCATCGACGGCTATCGATTTCTTTACTGAACTCATCGCAGAACGTCATTGTTGTGGAACAGAAAACATTACTGTTTGCATCGGATAATCATACTAGTGTTTTCTTCTGACCTTCCGGAGTTATAGTTTTATTGGAACATTCTAAAACTTTAAAAGGGATGAGTTTTCTCTACAGCCAGTTAGAGATACGGATACAGTTTGTAGCTGTAATTTTTGTAGGTAATGTTCAGTAGAGGATACCTTATTCTTTCCCGTTTAAACGCAAACGCAATGCACTAAACTGTGGAAATATACTTTAAGAAATTCTAATTATATTTTTAATCTGAGTAGCAAACAGGTTGGAGCCTGATCAGACGCCGGGTAACCCGGCGTCTGATCTGGCTCCAATCTGTTTGCAATGGAAATAATAGTTTTAGTATATAAATGCGTTTGTTGGGAAAGAATAAAATATCAGTAAAGTTAGCGCAAGGGTCTCGTGCTGCACGAGGATCATGTTATCTCAAGTTGGAAAGTGTACGACTATATAGATCCGATGTTACCCTGTTATCTATTTACCATTATGAACTATTCTGTTCTAAAAATATGTTAAACTGTGTGTTCTATTTCCCAAAATGACAAACTTGAGCCCTATGATCTGGATCTACACGTTATTTTGATAGGCAAAATATACCCTTCACAGCTACACTACTTGTCAATAATGACTGTACTGGTAGCCAGGATTCTATGAATTAAAGTAGGGTGGATGTAAAACATAAACTATTTCAGCAAATTTGTGTTGTATACATGCATAATTTAAGCTATTGTTCGACAATATTGACCTGACGTTGATGACCTCTATTAGCATAATTTCACACTTTGTTGCATTTCTAAATATAGCTTCGGAACACTTCGTTATCATTTATACGAGAACGCACATTGTAACCATATCGGTACCGAGAAACTATAGCATTGCCCGGTTCCACAAATATCGTCAGATATTTAGCGCAAGTGGTAAGGAAGACGACTAAACATTATTTTTCCGTACAGTCAGTGGTTCGAATCCCATGCAATACCCATACATTTTTTTCTTATTTTTATAATTTATACTGTTTCTTTTAAGTATTTATACATCTATTTCGATTGGAACACGATTATTTTAAGGTTATGTCATAGCGTCTGTTTGGTCTATAAAATAACATTTTATAAAATAAAAATATTTCCCCTCTATCGGGTTTCGAACCCGAAACCTCGATGTTACTAATCCCTTGCTCTACCGACACACCTGTTGCAGATGAGTTACATCTGAGGGGGTGTAAATTAGGTATATATTGGCAAGAATCGCAGGTGAGGACATCGATAATCTTACCTGAATTACAACCCACTCGAAAGCGCAACATGATGCGTTTTAGTAGATATGATTATACTAAGAGACTCGGGAATAATAGTTTATCAACAACAACTTTTTGAACTTGCCCAATGTGGAGTGTTAAACCACTGAGGATAACAACTGTAACAAAATTCACGTAATCAGCCGAAACAAACCGACACTGTACGATCCTCTATCGATTATTGATTTATACAGCGTCATCTTACAATAATTTATTCATGCATAAAGTTCAACGTCAGGTCAATATTGTCGCACAATACATGTACCACTTATCTATATGTATACAGTGGAAAAAATGTTTTTCGTTCCTGTTTAGACGCAAACGAAATTTAATAAATTATATACCATACCAGCTAATAATTCATTTTAATCTGAATTGCAAACAGTATGAAGCCTGATCAGACACCGTTTTTCCCGGCGTCTGATCTGGTTTCAAACTATTTGCAATGGGCATAAACTAAACGTCTTATCGTAAACGCGATTTCTTGGGAAAAGTATCGGCTTCATTGTTACAAATATACACCAATAAGGTTTGAGCGACCGACAGTGGAGAAAACGTTATTTTTTCCCATTCATTTCCCGTACGAAACGCAATAAAATGTAGAAAATGACAAATTACTATTTTGTTTTTAAATCTGAGTGACAAACTGTCTGCAATGGAAATAATAGATTTAGAATAAACGCGTTTATTTGGAAAGAGGAACGTCTTCTCCACTGCTATACGCCACTAAGGTTTGAGCGACCTATGTGATAGGAATTTACTTCAGCACTAATTCAACACTTTTTCACAGATGGTCTTTCTTTCCCAGGAGCATGGGAGGTTGTTCCAACTGAAATGTGGTTGGCAAACCTCGACGCAATGTTGCATATCATCGGAATCCATAAAGTTGGGTTCCCCTAAAGCCCATTGGTCGTTGGCCGTCATTCCGTCCAATGTGTGCCTCCACTCGTTCGCCTCCTTGTTGTATTTAACCCCGATCCACCAACACAAGTAGTTCCCACTCATATCTGCAATGTACAGTAAAGAACACGTTTTACTGTCCAGTGCAAACAATTTGGAGCCAGATCAGACGCCGGGTAACCCGGCATCTGATCAGGCTCCATACTGTTTGCCACTCATACATGTATCAACAAAAGGATCAGAACTGTCATCAATATATTATTATTTACGTTTTATTGAATTGCGTTTGTGTTTCCGTTGCGTTTAAACGGGAAAGAATAGTCAATTCTACTGTATACAGTGGAGAAAACGATATTCTTTCCCGTTTTTATAAACGCAAACGAAACGCAAACGCGACACACTAAAGGAGAAAATAACACCATTTTGATAATTCTTACTATTCATTTTAATCGGAATGGCAAACAGTTTGGAGCCTGATCAGACGTCGGGCTATCCGGCGTCTGATTGGGCTCCAAACTGTTTGCATTGGAAATAATAGGTGTAGCGTAAACGCGTTTATTGGGAAATTAAAAGAGTAGTTTTCATTGTGAGTAAAGATATGCAATCCTTGCCCGCTTCAAAGAAACTCAAACGTGAATGCAATGCAATGAATTGGGGACAAATGATAACGTGTTTGAATTTTCTGACCAATAATTTTCCCTGAGTAGCAAATAGCTAGTAGTCGGAACAGACTCTGGGTTGCCCGACAACTGATCTAGTTCCGAGTGTTTTGCATTGGAAATAATACTTTTAGCATATACGTGTTTATTCTGAAAAATAACGCCTTCTCCAATATAAAGTGCAGGGAAATATGTCACCCGTTCGCGGCTAAAATAGTTCAATCTGAACTCTTTTATTCTGCAGCCTCATATATAAATATTAAGATTCGATTTGAGTTTACATCATATATGACTATTTAGGATGTCTTTTTGAAACATGTTTAAAATGGCAAACAGTACAAACCAAAGATCGTCATTGCAGGATCTGCACCGTTTATTAGTGTTTTCTTCTGACCTGTCAGAGTTATATTTAGATTGGAACATTCTAAAATTTTAAAAGGGATGATCACCGTACTCGTTGATTTCCCTACGGTCAGCCAGGGATACGGAAAGCTGTATTTATTGTGTGTAATGTACAGTAGAGAATTCATTATTATTTCCCGAATAAAAATTGATTTCATCTTTTTAATCTGGGTGGCAAACAGTTTTGCACAGCCTGATCAGACGCCGGGTTACCCGGCGTCTGATCTGGCTCCAACCTGTTTGCAATGGACATAATAGTTTTAAGCATAAACACGTTTATTACGAATGAATAACATATCAGTAAAACTAGCGCAGCTGTCTCGTGCTGCACGAGGATCATGCTTATCTCATGTTGGAAAGTGTACGACTATATAGATCCGATGTTACCCTGTTATATTTTTACCATTATGAACTATTCTGTTCTAAAAATAACTCCGACAGGTCAGAAAAATCGGACAATTGTGTCTATTTTGCAATATATATTAAACATCGACTTAAATAGTACAAGACTAGACTTAACTAGAAATTGGAATTGTCAATTTAGGGTTTCAGGGTTGATTGTGTTTTTTCGCCAGATGTTGTACATGTACTTACATTTCTTGTTAATGTATCCTATGATACGATCACGTTCGGTTTGTGTCCTGAACTGAACCAGTTGTGCACCATTGGACTGGCAATACTCCTGCCATACAATAAAATCACCAATCATTTCGACGCCATACTATGGAGAAAACGTTAGTGTTTCCCGTTTAAACGCGTACGAAACGAAAACGCATTACAATAGAATGTAGAAATGACAACTTGTTGACAAGTATGACTATTTATTTAAATCTGAGTGACAAACAGATTGGAACCAGATCAGACGCCGGGTAACTGTTTGTAAAGGAAATAATAGATTTAAAGCGCAAACGCGTTTATTGGGAAAGAATACCGTTTTCTCCAGTGTAAACGACCCCAGTTGTCATAATGCGGCATCTGATCCGGATTCTCACTTTTTGTTTATAATAAACATAACTCTTGTCTTAAAAGCTACAACACGAACTTATTTTCAAACACTTATACCAAATGCATTGAAAAACAAATATTGTTTATCAGAACTTTCTCTAGATTAGTAAAACTCCTGATTTTCTTATAACGCCATACCTCTGTATTTCGGTTTGAAACCATTACTCGTGTTCTCAAATTCTTTGATCTTACATTTCTAACGATGCAAACGGAATATCACCACAGTGTGTGATCCGGGGTTTGTGTTGTTTGAGTTGGTTGTGTAATCCAGATCACACGGGAGGCGTAGCTTCGAGTGTGATCTGGATTATACAGCCAACGAGAACTGATACAAGACACCGGATCACACACTGTGGTGATACTCCTTTTATTATATGCCTAAACTGTTTCGTACTTGATTTAGATCTATATGTTGTTCAACCGAATAAAAAACGCATACATGTAGGCCCCTATATGTCAAAAATTCTGCGTTCATGTGCAATCTTAAACTATTTATGGAAGTCATGTGACCACCAATAAGTAACGTCATATTTTAAATGACGTATTACTTTGTTCTCGATTGAATCTGTTATTTTAGCAGTGTCGTTTTGCAATTAACTCTCATTTAAACATTTTAGAGTTTGAGTCGAACTGTTTTAAGCTTAATCCTTTGGAGGAAAACATTAGTAAAGGTAGGTGCTGTGGGGGTTTTTGCACTTAAAAAGGAAATGAACAGTTCAAAGTAGATCCACGCTTTGTTCCAGCTTTTTTTAAAAATAGCATCAGAACCTGGAACTCCGAAACGTCACGAGCACAGCTTCTTTTTATAAATAGATAATGAACAATTTGTTTTGCATAAAAGCAGTGACGTCAACATTGTGTAGCATATATGCCATCTAATACGGACCATCTGATACGGAAACAGATTGTTGGATATGTGTTCGCTTGTTATTTTGATGTCACTAAGTCTTGTCATACATGTATAGGCTGTAAATTAACTCAAGGTATATTTGGTGCTTAATACATATTTGAAGGTACCTTTGGCGAGGGTTTGATACTATTGTGTTTGTGCGTTTCCACTGCTCATTTCAGTTTGATAGCACTGTTATTCCTGGCAATAATAATCACTTTTACTTTTACAAATTCTCAAATGATTTAGAAAAAATCCTTCAGAGCACAATATCCATAGAGAACATTTCTCATAAGTTCGAAACTAAATATGAAATCAAGGTTATCTCAATTGTTAGATGTTTAGTAAAGAACTAGTGTGCCCCCTCTCTACAAAGGCATCCAACGGGAAACAAAAATGTGCGTTGTTCGGAGTCATTGTAAGGAAGCAAACTGGCTTAATTTGCAAACAGCTTGAATCCAAATCAGACACCGCGTAACGCGGCGTCTGATCTGAATTTAAGCTATTTGTCACTCGTCTTTAAACTTATTCTATCAAAATGTCCACTTATATGTAACTTTGAGAAAAGCAGCAGACGGCCATTTCAAGCAGACGACATTGCAGTCGTGAATATGTTGGACATAATTGTCTTGTTTGGGGGAACAGGGCAATGGTCGTTCTAAGTAGGGAATCGTTGTTTGGCGGGCCGTCGTAGGGAGGGAGCACTGTACATGTATAAATGGTCCACGGAACAGAAACGAGAAACGCTACGTTAGAGGTTAAATCATCCATTTGAATCCATTTGAATGTTAAGCCACAGTTTCCATAAATGTCTATATTGATGAAAAATAACTAAATTGTCACTAAATGTTTGCATGTTATCGCTGGTCAAACGGATAATTTTTTACTGTACATGATCTACACATACAGTGGAGAATCTGTTATTCTTTCCCGTTTAAACGCAAACGTACGCAAACGCAAAGCACTAAAACGTAGAAAAGAACAACTTTTGGACAATTCTGATACTTCATGTTTGTCTTGGTGGCAAACAGTTTGGAGCCTGATCAGACGCCGGGTTATCCGGCGTCTGATCTGGCTCCAAACTGTTTGCACTGTAAATAATAGTTTTAGCGTAAACGCGTTTATAGGGAAAGAATAACAGATTCTCCACTGTATATAAAATGGTACATGTATGTATTGTATTGTAATCAGCAACATATTGTTCTATCCAACGAGTTCAAAAAAGTCAATGCTAAATACACACGACTTTAATATTCTTTTTATGTAATAACACAAACATCCGAACGATCAGCTGTTAGTAAAACTATTCGTAACAAATGTTGTTACATTTTATTCATCCAATGATAAATACACCATATTTAACAAAACAACACAAATATGTGTTGTGAAAGGATTTCTTTTGATAACATATTCAAAATTCAAATTAAGGTTTAATGTAAACTTGTTCTTATTGACTAAAAATGACCATTTTACATTTTGTTTCGTCTTCGGACTTACGTGAGTATTGTACCATGACGTTATTATGATGTAACGTTAGACGTTTTTCTAAAAACAAGTATTTCTTCTGAGTCACTGTTAATACTAGAGCTCTACGTAGAGTGATTTGCAGCATGACTTTTGGGACTGCTTTCGAGAAAACAAATAGGACACTTGGAAATGTTTAAACACTCGTGCTTACCCTAGTTTGTCAAACTAAATTCTCTAAACTGTTATAGAGTCGGCATAGTACAGCATTTCAGTGATTAGTGAATTAGTAAATCATATACACAGTACGCCGTACGAATTTAATTTAACTATACGTATATTTTACACGTATATGTTATAAATATTCTTAAAGCCTATAATGTTTGCACGTAAATCACGGGCTTATGAAACCTATTCATGAATGTATAAAGTTGAACTATTTCCTTCAGTGTAGTTGTACCTGACCAACTTAAAAACGCGTAATATGACGTAATATTTTACTAGGTGTAATAACGAAACAGTTTTGAAGCTTATAGGTAAATATAAAATCTATAAAACACGGCATAGTGAAAATTCTGAAACGCTTACTTCTGCTTCCGAAAATATCACATTTGTCGTTTGGACGAAATAACAAGATCCATCAATTTCTTCACAGGTCTCTGAAATGCGCAAATTAATTTATCAAATACAGTCGAACTTCGATATCTCGAACTCGTTTAACTCAAACTATCCGATAGTTCGACATATGAACTGCATTATTTCATACTCGGTTAAGTCGAACATATCCATATTTAAGTTAAAACGTGGCTTAGCCACGTTTTAACTTTGAAATACGGGTTTGTTAGACTAAACCAACTTCGAGATATCGAAAGTCGACTGTACATGTACTGAATATAATTTACTCACCTCAAAAGTTATGGAATTCTAAGACAATTATTATCTAGTAAGAAAATAAAACAGCAAAATATCATTATCCATTTTTATATATATTTTATTAAATACATTTCATCGCTTGGAAACTATGTTTTCTCTTAGTTTGGTACCACTAATATACTTTCTGTCGAACTGTTATAGGTAACCTAGGGGTCAAGGTAATTTTTCACAAAACTGTTTGTTCTTTATCCCAGCAGATGATAGCTTGAAGCAGGCTGAAAGTAAAGCAGAATGCAATTGAATGTGCATTCTGTTTACTTTCAACTTGCTTTAAGTAGTCACAAGTCTTCAGTTTTACAAAAAAGCTATGTATGGAGGGGTTTAAATCAACTGCTTAAATTTATAAACTATATATAATACGTTTAGATACGAGCCTGTGTAACGTAGTAGAATGACCCACCCCTGCTAAAATGACCCATGGGTCATGTCACTAAGTAGAACAGTGACCCGGGTCATTTTACGACGTAGAAAAATGACCCCAGACCGCAGAAAAAGGACCCCATCGACTCGTAGTAGAATGACCCCCTCACGGTCTGGGGTCATTTTTCTACGTACATGTAGTATAAAGAACCGGGTCCTTTAGCACGGGTGGGTCATTCTACGGCGTTACACCGGCGATATTTTATACTAGTGGATGTTGATGACGCAAAAAAGGCCGAGAAGGAGTTTAATCCAGTCAATAACTGCCAATATAGTTATAAGTAAAGTTGTAGTCTAATTAAATGCAACTACAGCTAATACTCTATCTCTCGATATTGATGTTTGAAAAGTACACAATCATATCTAAAGCCGGGTTTCTCTGCTCCAATTTGTTACAACAATTGTTTTTGTCGTATCAATACAGGATCATATACATGTACAAAAAGCTGTTTAATTGTATGCCTTTTTGACGAAATTCGTTACGTTGTATATATTATGACAATTAGCTGAGTTATACATGCATACCGAAATTTTACTGGAACCATACATGGTTTATTTTCTTGGTATAACCCGTTTAAAACATTTTAGCCTATTTTAAGAGATATGGTGTATAAATATGCCTCTTGGACAAAACAACATGCTTGATTTTCATGATTTTCCATTTTATATCTCATGAATATTTCTAAGTATTAAATCATGAGTTATGAAGTTATACCTAATCGTGATGGCCTGTGTCTCTACTTTATTTGATATGGTTTAATATCTCTAGCTCCCCCATGAGCAAATTTAAAGCCAATTTTTACACATAGGGTAGGCTTTGAAAATTACCCGGGGATACTATGGTAACTATTAAATCACGCACAGAAGTGACAAAATAAAAGTTTGGGAACACCCTAAAATATCGTGTAGAAGACTCCAACGCAAGTTGATACCCAGTACAATAGTCTAGAGGTGGTGCACGGAAGGTGTTACTGCGACCCAGCCTAATATTAGTGGACTTTTCGACAGAAGGAATATGATGACGAGTGACAAACAGCTTGAATCCAGATCAGACGCCGATTTACACGGCTTCTTATCTGGACTTATGTTGTTTGAAAATGTAAGTCAACTCTTAATTTTCCGTCCTATAACAACTCCTTCCTAACAACACTAGCGATCTTTGTCTCCCATTTGGTGTTGTTGTGTAGAGGGAACACTGGCTGCACGTACAGGGTGTCCCAAAGACAACGGAACCCTAGTTCAAAGGTATATTATTCCTACAGTATACATCAATTTCAAAAGATAAATATGCAGTCTTGTAGATACATAAGTTGGGCATATTTCTGCCAAATTGTATTTATAAATATACATTGGTTTTAAAGTTATGCTAAGATTAATGAAGAAACCTAATATTCACTTGACCTTTATATATATTTTTTATTTTTGCACTGTTTAAACATTGTCTAAACAATCGTGCAACTATATTATTCTTTACCTGTATACGTATCAATTGTCACAGAAACAAACACTTATACATGCTGCACATGCAAATTGAGTCTACTAAGTCGAATTATATTTTTGTAAAGAATTTATTACAAATTGCCTGTCTTTTTAGCGTATTCCAACATGCTTGTCAGGGCATATGGCACCAATGGCGGTTATGAAACGATGCATATGTTTTATTTATACCCCACGTTTGTTTTAAAACAGAACATTTTATCCCGACATTGCAAAGTAATTTCAAATACTCGTGTCATGCAGAGCCGCTATGATAGACATGAGATTTATATGTTACTTTTCCTTTCATTTCAGATAGTAAAAACTGTTTAATAACCGATCAGACAAAATTTAATTCCATAATAGACAATAAGATAAATCAAAATAAAATCGTGTGATGTTTGACTCAGTATCAGCGGCGAAAAATGTGGATAGACGTCGAATCACTGTACAGTGACAACGGCTTAACTATGCGCACCAAGTGTATAGAAAAATCGATATCATGGGCAAACGGCATTTCGATGGATTCCTTAAAAATTCTCATATCTTAAAAACTGCTGAATATTGTTAGACCAAATTTGGGCGACATATGGCAAAATGTCGTCTCTACTTATTTAAATACATTTCATTTATCGATATTGATAGCAATTGGATACATTGTATATATGACTCATGGTTCCGTCTTTTTGGGACACTCTGAATATTGTGTTATTCATGTTGAAGGTATAGAAAAATAACGACTTAAAGCGTTTTACGAAATGATTGCTAAAATAGTCGTTTTATACTTTTTTACAAATCCTGATAGATAAAGGTATTTCTACAAATTACCAAATTCTCTATTGCTTAAACAAACGCGTTCTCGGTCATTTTACCGGTAAATCACGCGTCAGAATCCCCGTTGGGTGCCTCAATTGCGTAGCTTACATGACTAGATAGGTGGGTTATTCCGAAGCTGTCAGAGGTGATTTACGACTTTTACCGTATTAAAATCGTTATTTTTGTATGATTGGCTTTGTTAATTTGGGGCGGAGTAACGAAATGGTTGTTTATAAGCTGGCCCAGTGGGTCATGTTATTTGTTGAAAAAGAAGGTTTTAGTTGAATACCGGGTGGTCAGGAGAGCCTAATTGATACATCAGTCAGTTAATTGGAGTTTCTGACATTACATAATTTGAAGCAAGCGGTATTTTTAACACCCCTAACTTTCGCAGTTGTGGGTTCGATTTTCGTGCGGTTTGAAGCAGATGAAAGGGTATTATCTCGAGGGAACTGTGTCTCAGAAATCTTATAAGTAGCTCCAGTGGTCCAGTATAAAGCGTTACGTAATAGTGGTCGACTTTAAACCGTAAAATAACTTTGATGTTACATAACATAAGGTTTGAAGCGGTATTTTACAAATCTGAGACACGGATCTCTATATATGTTTATAAAGAGTAATTTGGGCAAATTTCAATCATGTTACAAATAAAGATGGCTTAGATATCGTTGTTTGAATTTTTTTTAAAATGTTCTTATAAAATCGTAAAAAATTAAAATATTTTTTGTAAATTGGCATATTCTGATGGGATGTGTACCATTTTCACCAGTCAGCTATAAAATTTGGGGGAAAATCATCATTTACGACAATAAATTAGAAAAATCCGCTTGCAGTATCGATCGTAAACCGCTATCTTAATACGGAACTATACCTACCATCCCTAAATTGATATATACAAATTAGTTTATTCTTGCCAAAGGTAAGCCCTGTCCTGCCACGTGAAAAAAAACCTGGTCTATATCTGAAACCCTGGAGTTTATAGGCACACCAGCCCCAAAAACAAATACGATCGTACAATGCATCTAATTTTGCTGTGCGCGGGTTGTGTTATAAGGAAAATAAAACAAGCTTACTGTCGCATTTCAATTTGATCTGTGTCCAGTTACCGCTTCTTGGGCACGTGGTTGACAAGTCATTCATGCCAGTGTTTACTGCGGCGTATCCCTCATGACACGTGTATGTTCTTGTCGAGCCATGTATGCTGCTGCCTGATGATACATTAGCACGTGCAACTACAGGAGGATCGCCACAGTCTAAACAGAGATGGTCATATAGTAAGATATACTACGCTAAGTCACTGGTGACAAAAGGCGTAGATAAACCGTAGTCAATAATGTCGAATAGATGGTTCTAAGGAAATTGTAACCAGACACATGCAAGTGCGATAAATTACAAACACAAACTAACAAATACGTGTAGTTCAAAGAAATTGTACCTTGATTAGACATTGATAGGTATGATTTATTTTATCACATAAACGTGCAAAATAAAGATTTCCGTAAATATCGTACGGCGCACTGTGACTGTGCATTATAATTTATACTTATATTTGAATCACCAAAGTACTGTACTATTACCCCGACAGTAAATCAGTTTAGAGAATCTAGATAAAACTTAGATACATGTAACCACTAGGTATTGAAACATTTCCAAGTGTAATTAAAGCATTATTCCGAGTTGTCCAGCAAATACGAGCTCTAGTATTGACAGTGGCTCAGACTTTTGAATTTAGACGTTACCATAATAATTCATATTACGATGATCACGTATTTTTTAAAACGAACTAAAAGTCAAATTATCATTTACAATCATCAAGAACAAATTTAGATGAGGTATTTATCTAGAATTTGAATATGGTATCAGAGAAGTCTTTCCACAATATATTGATTTTTTAAGTTTGATAGGTGTTTTAATTTATGGGTGAATACAACACAACAACATAAGACGAATCGTTTTTTACTAATAGCTTAGGAAAAAGCAAAAGTAATAACGTTCGGTTGTTTGTGTCAGATGTTGTTTATGTGATAAAAAGAATATTAAATTCGTGGGTTTTCAGCAGTGAATGTTATGAACTCGTATGATAAAATGATGTGTTGCTCGCCAAGACCCGCAACATAATATTTTATCCAACTGGTTCAATAAATTCACTCTCAAACACACCCTCATTTAATATCCTCTTTATATTGAATTGTTTGCGGAAGAAAGTTCTGCTTTTTGTGAACAGCATCCATTGATGAATTTAAATTGTCGTTTGGTTTTACTTTTCGTTGGATTACTATTACAATGATTCAGTAAATGTAAAACTGCTGAATATATTTCTTATCCTCATTAGAAGCTGAGTAACTCGACGCTTGGGGCCCGTTTCATAAAACTTCGTACAACAAATATTGTCGTAAGTCAGATTATAAAATATTTAATTATCATGTATTTCTCCATATAATCCTGTCTTGTGACATCTCTATGGAATCGTCTTGAAATGACAATTCCAAAGAGATGTCACAAGGCATGATTATATGGAAAAATCAGAAATAAAATGAATTTTAAAGTTTTGAAATACGACATCATATATCGTACGAAGTTTTATTAAACGGACACAAGGTCTGAAAACAAGCTATTTGTAATGGGCAGTGTTTTCTTGGGTTTTCAGCGGTGAATGTCATGAACTGATATGATAAAATAATGTGTTGCTCGCCAAGACCTGCGACACAATATTTCATACAACTGGTTCAATAAATTAACTCTCAAACACACTCATTCAATACCCTCTATATATTAAATTGTTAACGGAAGAAAGGTCTGCTTTTTTGTAAACAGCAAACATTGATGAGTTTGATTTGTCGATTGGTTTACTTGTCTTTAGATAACTATAACAATGTACAAGTAAATGTAAAACTATTAAAAACAACTCTGATCCTCATCAGAAGCCTGGGGTTCGTTTCATAAAACTTCGTACGACAAATATTGTCGTAAGTCAGATTACAAATGTTTAATTATCATGTATTTCTTCATTTAATCATTTCTTATGGCATCTCTTTGGAATCGTCTTGAAAAGACGATTCCAAAGAGATGTCACAAGGCAGGATTATATTGAGAAATCAGAAATAAAATTAATTTTAAAGTTTTGACATACAACAACATGTGTCGTTCATGGTTTTATGAAACGGTCCCAAGGTCTAAAAACAATCTGTTTGTAATGGTCAGTGTTTACGGGACTGACTGGGAATAGAATAAAGCAGCTTACTGTCGCAATTAATCTCAACAGATTTCCAGGAACCACTACTTAGACATATTGTGGTCATCTCAGGCAATGCATCATCACTATTTATGGGGAAGTATCCGTCATTACACGTGTATGTTCTGGTCGTGCCTTGTACGCTGGTGCCAGACGATACAGTAGCACGTGTAACAGTAGGAGGATCGCCACAGTCTGACACGAAATAATCAAAAAATGAGAACGAATACGTTGAGTGACAGGGGACGCAAACAGTATCAACTAGATGGATCTAATGAAAACCTAAATAGAAACATAGAAACACTGTCAAATTAAAACAAAACCTTTCCCCAGAAACCTTGAACCTTGTCGCAGTTTTGGAGGCTTATATTTTCTGTTTTTTTGACCGATATTATCCCCTCTGCCATGAAGTGAAATCTCATATCACCATTCCTCATCATTTATCGGCGCTGTATGATCTAGTTCGTGTCCCATAGCGTAAAAGCAAACCCCTCGATCATTCAGATACAAAAAACAATTCAATCCTCAAAACGACCCCCCTATAAAAAAACAAAACAAAAAAAACCAAACCTACAAACCAACAGTTACACAATAACACAAAACAACCAATCCACACAAAAACAAAATAAAGACCCAAACTTATCACTACAAAGAAATTGTACTTTTATAAAATATTTACAGCGAAAAATGTAAAAGCAGCTTACTGTCGCAACGAAGATTAACAGTTGTCCAGGAACCGCTACTTGTGCACGTGATGGTCATGACAGGCAAAACATCATTCTGGTGTATAGGGAAGTATCCTTCGTTGCACGTGTATGTTCTGGTCGCGCCTTGTACGCTGCTGCCAGATGATACAGTAGCACGTGTAACAGTAGGAGGGTCGCCACAGTCTGACTCGAGATAAACATAAAATAAGAACGAGTTCGTTGAGTGACAGGGTAAGTAAAGTGCACACAAACCGTATTCAAACAGTATCAACTAGATGGATCTTATGAAAACCTATCTAAACACATAGAAGCGCTGTCAAATTCAAACAACTTTTCCCCAGAAACCTTCCTAGCTTGTCGCAGTTTTGGAGGCTATTTTTCCATTTATTTGACCGATATTATCCCCTCTAAAAAGAAGATAAGATGGTGTTTTGTCCCATGCACAGCTTTGTCACGAATGCGATTTGCCACAATCATCTTTCTGAAATCATCATCGTGGCATCTATGTATCCCTCACCATTCATTCGCGCTATATTACAGTGGAGAAAACGTTATTCTTTCCCAAATAAACGCGTTTACGCTAAAACTATTATTTGCAGTGCAAACCGTTTGGAGCCAGATCAGACGCCGGGTAACCCGGCTTCTAATCAAGCTCCAAACTGTTTGCCACCAAGATAAACAAGAATTATCAGAATTGTCCAAACGTTGTTCTTTTCTACGTTTTAGTGCTTTGCGATTGCGTACGTTTGCGTTTAAACGGGAAAGAATAACAGATTCTCCACTGTACCTTATTCCTGTCGCAGTACCGTAAAACACCAACTCATTTATCCGTCAATTTAACGAAAGAAAATAATGTATAGATAAATTGTACTTTTATAAAACATTGACAACGATAACTTTTAATAGCCCTTGGCCCTATTGATAGCCTGACCTAGTTTCGGTGATTAGCTCTTTTACTCTCAATGTCGCTTAAAGTGAGCTTGCAAACAGTTAGGGTCAGTTTGGGTCCTGATCAGACGCCGCGTCACTCGGCGTCTGGTCAGGACCTAATTGACACTCATATCGATATTCATTAAGTCAGATAACCTTAAAACTAGGTTTGATACGTGTCTTACAGACAACAATAATGAAGCAGACGACAATAAAGCGGTAAATGGGTAAAATTTTCCCAAATGATTTGATCATTAAAGTCTAGTAAAAGCCACTTTTCTTGTATGGATACTATCAATGCAAACAATATGTGAAGGGACTAATGTGAGACCCTTTTCTTATATTCATAGTTTGGTTAGAAAATCCCATAGAAAAACCCTTTAAGTATGAGTATATCTCTCTAGACAGTGTGAGAATCCTCCGCCGGACCAAGTCCATCGGATGAGACTTTATTAACCGAGGTACGGTGCTTTACACTGGGCATCTAAAATAACTCTTTCGATAATAAGAGTATGGCATCGCGCCCGGGTTTTTCCGTTTCCGTCCTCTCTCTCTGGGGAGCCCAATTAGTCCATAGGTGGCAGAAACGGACGTTAACAAACAAAACAAACAAACAAATCAGCAAACTTTACAGTGATAGATTACTTGCCGTATTTCTGCACACGATTTCCATTTATTTTCAGTTACTTTTACGCCCTTTGAGAACAATGTAGGGAGGAGGACCAAGGAAATGCATTTAAATTGTTTGCCAAAATATAGATGATACTCCTATGCAAAATGATTGGTCAACTACTACTACTATTTTTGATTAACGTGCAGGTACAGGGGCAATATCCACATCAATGGGCCCCCTTCCAGGTAGCTGGCTTGCTGCACGCATGGCAGTTCTTACACCTGATCTCCAGGTGTCTCTCTCTCTCGGGTCGATTGCAGAGAGGTTCCAATCCCTGCAATCCCTCTCTGTCAACTGTTTCCAGGTCATCCTATGCCTTCCAGGCCCACGTGTGCCATCAACATGTGTGTTGCACGCTGCCTTCAATGCACCACTGGATCTCTCCACGTGGCCGTACCACCTCAGCCTTCTTTCCTTCAGGATGATATCTAGGTCATCCAGGCCAAGCTGTACCAGGAGCTTGTTCGACTTGGTGGTGGCAATGTCCTGTGGCTTGATATTGCATATTTGTCTGATCATAGCACGATCATTTCGCAGGAGACGGTGAAGATTAGGCTTAGAAAGTGGCCATGTCTCACTGGCGTGAAGCATCACACTCCTCACACAGGTGCTGTACACTCGGCCACGTGTCTTGTATGAGAGATGGCGAGATGTGAGGATTGGTAGCAACTCCTTGAACTTTCTCCATGCAGCTTTAACTCGGGTTGTGGTACTAAGGTCACAGCCCCCTGCTGCTGAAAGCATGTCTCCAAGGTAACAGAAAGAGGCTACCACCTCCAGTTTGTCCGGTCCTACTAGGATCTCAGTCTGTAGTCTCCCGTCAAGTGGCCGTGCTAATCCCCTACACCGCGCGCATTTGAAAGTAGGGTCCTCTCTTAGACGCTTTAGTCTACTACACTTCCTGTGGACCCATTTCCTGCAGCTGCCACAGAAGATGCTGTTTTTGCCTACGCCTGTGCAACAGACTGCACACGGAAACTTGCCGGAGCTCTCTAGCACATCCAGGCCAGTGCCGCAGATCATGATCTTTGTCTTCTTAGCATTGACTCTAAGGCCTTTCTTCTCCATACCTTCCTTCCATGCAAGAAGCCTATTGACACACTCTTCAAGGGAGTGTCAGATATATTGTAAAACCGTTCAGATCAGAGGTTATAAAGCGTTTCAGTTGAGTCTGAGTGTGTTCCCAAGTATTTGATTGGTCAGATTTGAGCCTAGGCTCAAATCTGACCAATCAAATGCTTGGGAATGAGTTTAGACTCAAATCAAAAGCTTTATAACCTCAGAGCCAGATGCTGTGTTAGTTGTCTCCTGATCCGAATACAATGTGCGGTTCAGTGTTAGCTATATTGATTGTGAAAATACTAAATAAGCTTACTGTCGCATTTCAGGCTTACAGTTGTCCAGCTACCGCTATTTGTGCACGTAATGGTCATTTCAGGCATGTCGACGTTTCCATTGTTTATAGGGAAATATCCATCATTGCATGTGTATGTTCTGGTAGAGTACTGGACATTGTGACCCGCTGATACTGTTGCATGTGTAACCGCAGGAGGATCGCCACAGTCTAACACGAGAAAATCATGAAAATAGATACAGTACGCTGATTGACTGTTGAACACAAGGAGGATACAAGCAGTACTCAACAATACCAAAAAGATAGCTCTAATTAAAACAAACTACATACATAAACGTTCGATCATAAGCGTCACACCGTGTGCAATAAAATGTGCCGGGGATAGGAACATTTATATGTTTGAGGCTTTGACAAGGATAACTGAATCTCTTGGTAGTCCAAAATATTAAACTTGCTTACTGTCGCACTTCAGGCTAACAGTTGACCAGGTACCACTATGTGTGCACGTGATGGTCATGTCAGACATGTCGGTGTTGTCATGGTTTATAGGAAAGTATCCTTCATTACATGTGTATGTTCTGGTCGAGCCTTGCATGCTGCTGCCTGATGACACTGTTGCATGTGTAATCACAGCAGGATCGCCACAGTCTTAAAGGAGATAATCATGAGTAAGATAAAGTTCGTTGAGAGACTAATGAACACAAGGGATCACAAACAGTACTCAAACAATTTCAAATAGATAGATATGATGAACATCTGTCTAGATGAAACTAAGCTCTAACAATATTTAAAGCTACATTTGATACAAAGAACCTGTGTTTTAAAAGCGGTTAACTGAATCTTACGGTAACCCAAGGTAATGAAAACGTTCTGACCCTTTACTCATAAAGCTGTTATATGTTCATAAGCAGGTGACCCATAACATAGGTTTAAAACCTATGAGCACTGTTGCACATTTCAGTATTGCTCATGAACAGACTCAATTAAACCGAGTGTGCAATTTTCAGTATTTGCTTTGTTTTCTGTGCTTTCAAAGGATCTCCTCTTATTCAGATTTAAAGTAAATCAGAATGCGCCTTAATGCGCATTCTGCTTTACTCTCAGTCTTTTCTAAGCTTCAATCTATGATATATATATGGCTGCATAAACTAAAACCACTTTTTCATTGTATGCATGCATTTAAGGCACAGGGACCCGCCGACACGATTGATTTATGAGAGAAAAAAAATTGACAGAAGGTATATATAGAGACAAGGAGTACAACTGACCGTCAGTATATGCTCACCCTATCTCGACAAAACCGGGCATATAATGAATAATAATTGATGAAACGACTCTATTTTTGCAGTTCTGTCTAGCTTATTTAACCCTTTACCTGATAGCATTGTTTCTAGTATTGAAGATATGTGACTACTTAAAGCAGGTTGAAAGTAAAGCAGAATGCGCCCTAAGGCGCATTCTACTTTACTTTCAGCCTGCTTTAAGCTATTAACTGTTAGAATAAGGAAAGTATTAAATTTGACACATATTCATTACGGTATAATTTGGAACTATTTTCTTCAGCGGATGAATAAAATGAATGTGCTAAAAGTCGCTTCTATAAGGGAAAGGGATAATATCCATTCATAAAATCATAAATAAAAACCAACTGTAAGCATGCACATTCAGCTGTAACTGTGTCTACTCACTGAAATCACCGATTTTCGGAGAACGGGGCAGGGTTTTGTTCATAGCCGAAACAGCATTGACCATTACTGTACGCTTGTTTATGCGGTAATATCGAGCATGACAGTCACACAGTTTTTTGACCACAGGGACCCGACACGATTGATTTATGATAGAAAGCATTGCCAGAAGGTATATATAGATACTCTATGTATTCCTTCTCATTCTTGCATAAAAAGCCGTTCCCAGGGGGTGCATTAACGAGTACTTTAACGTGTATTAACAAGGCGATTCACGTGCACACGCGCCGTTAATGACCGCTATAGTTATGACTGTTCCGGTGCCCAGTATGAACAATAACAATGACGGGTTGAACAGCGTTCTGGCCAAACTGCAGCCTACACTGTCAGTGCAAAGATGCTGGTGAATGCATTGTAATTGAAAATACAAAATAATTACCGTGCGCCAAATACACATAACGGTCATTTAGGCGAAATGCGAAAGGTTTTTATTGTAATAACCCTAAGTATTTGGACAGACAATAGCTAACAAATGGTGTAGACTCCTGAGGGAGCATTCTGGTCGGGATATAAACAGTTTCCCATTCAGTTTGCACCTTTTGAACTCATTACTATGTGATAAAAGCCAACACCGATGATACATAGCATTACGCCCAGCCATAGATGTTCGATTAGTTTCTAAATCTATTTCAAGAAATAGAGAGTGAAGAAGACGTTCTTTCCCCGTTTAAACGCAAGCAAAACACAATGTATTTACAGGTAGAGAATGACATTTACTTTTTGGCAATTACGTCCAATCATTTTTATCTGAGTGAAAAATAGTTTGGAGCCTGATCAGACGCTTAGTTATCCGGCGTCTGATCTGGTTACAAACTGTTTACAATGGAAAACTATAGTCAAATATAGTTTTAGCATTAACGAGTTTATTGGGGGAAAATAACGTCTTCTCCATAGTATACAGTCCAACCAAACTTGTACAACTAAGTAATTCTGTTGACAGGTGACATTATTAGGTACAGTGGAGAAAACGTTATTCTTTCCCAATAAATGCGTTTACGCTAAAACTATTATTTCCTTTGCAAACAGTTTGGAGCCATATCAGACGCTGGTTAAGCCGGCGTGTTATCAGGCTCCAAACTGTTTGCCACTCTGAAAAAAATGAAAGGTCAGAATTGTCAAAAAGTTGTCCTTTTCTAGATTTTATTGTTTTGCGTTTGCGTTTCGTTTGCGTTTAAACGGGAAAGAATAATGTTTTCTCCACTGTAGGATGGAGTCAAAGCAGAACACATCATATAAGTAAACACACTAGGCAAAGTAAGTTTTGATTTATTATTCAAACTTGCAGTTAACTCATTAATAAAAGCGATAACAAACTGTGTATACATTGTACCGTAATTGTGCACATACAGTAAAACCTCTCTATTCCGACCACTTAATTGTGGTAACTATTAGGGTGTTTACGATAGGTGACCGCTTAAAGCAAGGTGACAGTGAAACAGAAAGCTCCTGTAGGAGCTTTCTGTTTCACTTTCACCTTGCTTTAAGCTGTCACCTGTCTATTATACAATCAGTTAGCCTTCGTTTTAGTTGTCGTAATAACGAGGTTTTACTGTACATGTACATATTTTTAAAATGCCGAACTTTCGACGGCAGCGACTTGCTATCATAGATGACATGAAATTGACACAACATCGGCGCTATTATGACAACCTTTGTGTCACAGTTTGCGGCCGTAAACCCAAATCAATCAATTTCGAAATTGACAAAATCGGCCATCTGACACTCCAATTGGTCTACGACCAGACAGTTCATTTCAGTAAAATGTCCATGACAGCGACTATTTGCATACGTTGTCCACAGTGTAAACATCTCATTCAATAACCACTGCAGATTTAAATGTACATTTAGTGGTTGAAATTATTTTTTGACCAATGAGAGTTAAGTATTTTTGAAAATTTTCGAGGATTAATTTTTGTAAGTCAGTACTATCAAACACTAAACAACGACTAAAAAATTTAATCCTGCGCATTTGGGTTGATTCGCAGGTGTGTCGGTAAGCCTCAAAGAGCCTTTGATGAGCAGGGCTGCCATAAGTTGACATGAAAAATCCTAAGATTTCCTAATTTGCATTTTTCAAGTGCAATTTTACAAATCATACCTTTACCCAAACGCCTGCTTCTATTTTTGTTGACGCGTGACTGCTTAAAGCAGGCTGGAAGTAAAACAATATGCGCCTTAAGGCGCATTCTGCTTAACTTTCAGCCTGCTTTAAGCTACCAAGTACAAGAAAAAACTCCTAAGATTTAGGAAAAATCCGGAGAAATGGCAGATTTCCAGTGCAATGTCGGGTTTGGGGAATCTACAATAAACATAAAAACCCTGAAAAAAACCCAACATTTTTAGTGATAGTGAATGTAGATATTTAATTATACAAAACTAGAAAATGATTGTCTTAACAGTAAACTAGCACAGTGCTACTTCTCTTAACCCCTTACTCCATAGATACACATTTTAACGTATTTCATTTGTTCCTCCTCCATTTTATACAGTCAAGTATATGGACCATGAGAAATTTACCTATATCCTAGCAGATAGTATCTTAAAGCAGGCTGAAAATAATGCAGACAATTCCTTAAGGAGCATTCTGCTTTACTTTCAGCCTATCTTAAGCAACCATCTGTCTTCGATACTGAAAACAGGCTATGGAGTAAAGGGTTAAGCAATAATCAATGGTAATTTGCCGTTTTAACTAATGGGTTGAGTTGAGTTGGGTTTTACGGCACCGCGACACATGAAATGGTCATATGGCGCCGACCGTTTTAACTAATACAAATGCAAGAACTATGCAATTAAAATTAGAAAAGTATGTACAGCAAAACCTTTCTATTACGACCACTAACAGGTAGAATAATTGATTGTATGAAAGACTGGTGGCAGCCTAAAGCAAGGTGAAAGTAAAACAGAAAGCCCCTAATGATTTTTGTTTGACTTTCACCGTGCGTTAGCCACCTTCCTCACACATTATGCTTGCACCTGGAGCATATCCGTCCAGATGAGAAATGAAACGCATATTGTCATTTCGGCGCAAACCATTCTAATTTGGAATTGATATAAATGAACTGATTTTTGTTTCTATTTAAAGGTATGTCCATTTCCTCTGACATCTCTTTGTCGGTACTATTTAAAAAGGGTGTTTCGGGAAGTACAAACGCTTTGTTACTTCCAATTGACGGTGTAGCTCTTTGTCGGTACCAAAAAAATAATTTCAACCACTAAATGGGTTAGTGTCTATTAGTCTATTTTAACAAAAGATTAAAAGTCGCTCGGGTGCCCCTCGCTTGACTTTTAATTTTTGTTAAAATCGACTAATAGACACTAACCTATACTTAAAATCAAAATAAAATTTAGTCCATCTTGTTTAATTGCCTTCTGTTTAAAGTATACATGTACACTGATGCATTGAAAATTATTCTTCGTGTGGCGACCTTGATCAGAGGGCTCCTTTAGGGGGTGTTCTGTTCAAAGTTTACACTGAGGCAGAAGACAAGTGCATTCTTTGTAAGTACACTGTTGTAGTGAAGCATAATACTTGCAAGATATACAACTGATGTGCAATTAGAATAAAGGAAGCTATGATATGGAAGAAAATGACTGATATTAATAAAAAAGATGGAACTGGATCTCAAATATATAGACAAAAGTTTTTGTTATAATTTATATCTATGCAAATATTGTGCCTATTGAGATATATTTCATTTGAAAAGCTGGTTTTGTACACATATTTCAAGTACTTAAAAAATTACATAGCTCAAGATAATAATTGAACTTGGTAAATATACTGAAGCACAATCTTTCAGACTGTGTCTGTTTAACCCTTTACCCTTTATCCAGGTTTTTTATTACATCATGTTGAAAGTAAAGTAGAAAGTACCTAATGGTATATTCTGCTTTACTTTCAAAATGCTTTAGGCTCCTTATAGTGCATACATTCATGATTCCATAGTGTGGAACTATTTTGCTCAGTGGAGAAATAAATAAGAGGGGTAAAACTGCATATTGATTGAGTGATAGGTTAATGTGCAATAATATTATGTACATGTAATAGATGTCTTGGGTTAGCTGTTCCTCATTAAACTAAGACTTTTCCTGTTATTTTCAGACCAGCCGGGTGATGACTTTGTGTAAACATAAATTCATCATGAATTAAACTTTGTTTTGTTAAATCTGGTTCATTCTCGTTATTGTCACTGTTCTCTGTTCAGTAAGCAGCTGCACCAAACACATTCTGTTCACAGTCAAGGAGAAAGGATGACTCCAGGGTTGATATTGCAGACTTCTCAAGATTTAGACCAACATCCAAGGCTGATGGCCAGTAACATCTGGTGATAGAATCTGAAACAACAAAAATGTATGAAAATAAATAATAACAGTTTAAACATATAGACAGCTTTATCATCTTATTTAGAATTATTTTTTATTCTTTAATGAAGGCATTGATTGAATGAGACAATTCAAATTCAAATCTTAATTTAAAACCTACAAGTAAATCTAACAGACACACACATTTAGAATTTATAACGGCAATTTTGATAAAATAGCATGTCAACCCAAATTCCGTTCCAGCTATTTCAGTAACTGACTCTTAGTACGCTCCTAATATTTAAATGGCTTACTAAATTATCAAAACATATTTTCAAAATTATTCTAAATTCCTAGACAACTGTAGTATAAAAATGGTTACCAAGCACAATAACAGTTAGACGTATAGAAAGTTAAAAGGTTATAAACTTTTAAGTTGAGTCTTAATAAATATGGTTCTTATACATTGATTAGTCAAATTTGAGAACTCAAACCTGACCAATCAAACGCTTTAGGACGATTTCAGACTCAACTCAAAAGCTTTATAACCTTGAAGCCAGGGTCTCTAACGTAACATTCTAGCACTCTAACGACTAAGCTGTAGGGACTTGTTGAGTTTCTACTAAGATAACAGTGGAAAAAACGTTATTCTCTTAAACTATTGTTTCCATTGCAAACAGTTTGGAGCCAGATCAGACGTCGGTTTGGAGCCAAATCAGACGCCGAGTAACCCGGTGCCTGATCAGGCTCCAAACTGTTTGCTACTCAGATTAAAATAAACAGTCAGAAGTATAAAAAAGATGTCATTTTCCCCATTTTAATGCACTGCGTTTGCATTTCTTTGCGTTTAAAAACGGGAAAGAATAACGTTATCTCCTCTGTACCTGTGTTCGACAGGTACAGTCCCAAATGATGCACCTAAAAAGTGCCCCTTCTCATAATCATCAGAATTGATGGCGTAGAAGTAATAAATAGAAATAGAATCCCGCTAGACTACATTATGGAGTTATAATAACTGAAATCGACTGCTGGTGTTTTAATAGGAATCCATTCATGTGTCTGATATTTATTAATAAATATAGCATTATAAATAAAGTCATAGCCTAAACATGCTAAACTGTAAATCGGTGTACCTGTATGTCCATAGAATTGGTCTAGAGAAAACCTCTGACGTTCTGTGTTGCGTCGAACCTGACCGGTCTGTAATAGACTGTATGCTACGTCTCACGTTGTTCCAAACTAACTCATTCAACGTTATTCCAACATCCAACCACACAATTTCTCCTCTTGTCCAGACATATTGTAACATTTTCAAGTCCTCGATTTAACGGACAAAGAACAACATGTCTGTTGAATACCAAGCGTAAATAACACATGCGAATCGAGTCGCTTTTAAAAATGGCCGACATTGAGAAATCCGGTGCATGTGGCCCTGTATCTAGGCGGCGGATATATAAAACACATGTACATTTTGTAAACAAACTTGACCTCTCTAGGTGCGCGTAAGCTGTCAATGTATTAGAGAACAGAGTTAGGTGAAATCCAAAAAGAAGGGGAAATAGACATATTTTTATGCAAGCATAGTGTCAATACACCTGTTTGTCGTGCATTAACATCTGCAGAAGCCCTTGTGCTGTCTTGGAGCCCTCGGCTAAAGCCTCGGGCTTCAAATACAGCCCGCGGGCTTCTTCAGATGTTAATGCACGAAAAAAGGTGTATTAACCCTATAATCTGACATTTTTTCCCCAAAAAAACAATCGTGTCGGGTCCCTGTGATGTAAACACGCGAATGTGTTGTTGGTACGGCAATGATTTGAGAAGACAGCAGCTTTGATCGGTATCAAAAACGTATATCTTTGGAACTGTATGACTGTCATGCTCGATATTACCACCTAGACAAGCGTACAGTAATTGTCAGTGCTGTGTCGGCTATAATCGGACGCCTATCCCGTTTTCTGAAAATCGGTGTTTAAAGTGCATGCTTACAGTTGGCTTTATGTTACGTTGTTTTGGAAGGGTATTATATTGGCTAGACAGAAATGCTAAAAGGGTGAGGTTTCATCAATTAATATTCATGATATGCCCGGTGTTGTCGAGATGGGTGAGAATATTCTGACGATCAGTTGTACCCCTCGTCTCTATATACCTTCTGAGATTTTTTTGTCCCCTCAAAATCAATCGTGTCGGGTCCCTGTGATTTAAGGTACTGAATGTCTACAAAGAAAAGGGTGGAATTCATTTAGCAAAGACAATACTTAGTCTGCGTTTGTAAACAATATGTATTAATGGGTTGAATTTGTCGTGTGATTTCATTTCACTCTTGTTCGCACGCACAATTGTTGAGTAAATGAAACAGTTCAAATCCCCTGACCGGAAGATGCGTAATTCCGCCCCTGATCTGAATACAAACTGTCCGTGAAGGCCTGTGTTGACGGAATTGGTTGTGAAAATATTAAACAAGCTTACTGCCGCAATGAACCCCAACAGGTGTCCAGGCACCGGTAATTGTACACGTGGTGGTCATATCAGGCGTAATATCGGCATTGTGTATTGGGAAGTAGCCTTCATTGCACGTGTATGTTCTGGTCGAGTCGTGCCAACTGCTGCCAGATGATACAGTAGCGTGTGTTACCGTAGGAGGAACGCCGCAGTCTAACACGATATAATTATATTCGTTAACTTTATATTACAGAACTCTTTTAAAATGACGGTTGAACATAAACATTGAAGGTATAAATTATGAGATTTTTCTGACCTAGCCAAATTATTTTTAGAACAGAATAATTTATAATGGTAAAAAGGTAAGAAAGTATTGTTGAACATCGGATATTTATTTGTACATTTTCCTTCACGAGATAAGTATGATCCTTGTGCTGCTCAAGACCGCTACGCTGACTTTAATTGTATGTTATTCTTTCCCAATAAACGTATTTTCGCTAAAACTATTATTTCCATTGCAAACATGTTTGAATCAGATTGGATGCCGGATAACCCGACATCTGACCAGGCTCCAACCAGTTTGTCACTCAGTTTAAACTGATATAAATTTCTAACAGTTGTAATTGTCTACAGTTTAGTGCATAGCGTTTATGTTTATATATTACATTTCACGCAATATATACAGCCATCAGTATTTCTAGCAAGATGTACGGAAAACAAATACAGTGGAGAAAACGTTATTCTTTCCCGTTTAAACGCAAACGTACGCAAACGCAAAGCACTAAAATGTAGAAAAGTATAACTTTTGGACTATTCTGATGAGTCATATTTATCTTCGTGGCAAAGATCTGGCTCCAAACTGTTTGCATAGGAAATAATAATTTTAGCGTAAACGCGTTTATTGGGAAAGAATAACGTTTTCTCCACTGTGGCCCTATGATCATGCAATGTTTTAAACCTTAGGGTATATTCGATCCCTTCGACTCATTTATTACCGTAAAACATATTCAGCCTACTAACGCCTTTGTCGTTTTAAGACATTGTTTCTGCGGCCTAACTAATAAAATTTTTAAAACAGTCGTAGTGGAAAATTGTAAAGTAATTGGTCGTAATTGAGATGTTTTACTGATTAAATGATTAGCCATGATTTATCTACGTATCAAGTTAGAAATACGGATAAGTTAAGGTACCATTTATATAACGTCTTAATAACATATCTTTAGAGACAGAATGCTATATATAAACATAGTCAGAAGTACACATTGAAATGGTGTATTGTTTATAGTCTTCATTAACCCTTTAGCTCTCAATGGCGCTTAACCCTTGTCCTCATATAAGCGCCTTTTAGCACATTTGATTTATTCATCCACTGAAGAAAATAGCTCCAATTTATACAGTCTTGAAAATTAACCATAAGAAAAAATTCTAAATCCTAGCAGATGATAGCTTAAAGCAGGCTGAAAGTAAAGCAGAATGTGCCTTAAGGCACATTCTGCTTTACTTTCAACCTGCTTTAAGTGGTCACATGTCTTCAAAACTAGAGATAGGCTATGGGGTAAAGGGTTAAAAGCGCATTTGTAAACAGTTTTGAGCCTGATAAGACGCCGCGTCACGCGGTGTCTGATCAGGACCCAAACTGTTCGACACTCTTATCGATATATATTAAGTCATACAACGTTTAATCTAACTTGAAACTTGAAACTTTATAATTTGGTTAAACACTTATTTTTACAAACTATGCATTCAATGATGTTGTACATCGAGATAGAATCAAAGCAGATAAAAAATAACGAGAACAATATCAAATAAAAATAAGAAATAAATAATATGATGATCATAATAAGAGAAGACATACTATGTCACACAGCGCCAACGAATGACGAGGGATAATGAGATGAGATTGTGATGATTTCAGGAATAGTATTTAATGGGAATGATTGCAGGAAGATGATTTTAGAAAGATGATTTTGGTCAATCCCATTTGCTACAAAACAACGCATTGGACTAAAACAGGATGGTGATTTAAGGGCGATGATTTCTATCAATCTGAGTCTCTACGAAAGAGCACACAGGGTCAAACCCACCGAGGAAGAGTATCTTTGAAACGGTTCTGTCAGATACCAAGACTGAAGCAGACGATTATAAATCGATAAGGGGGTAAAATCTCCTGAATAATTTGATCATGAATGGGTTAATATGATAACTCCTAATTAAAACGCACACTGACCCTTGTCATGCTAAGCGCGACTTGGCTTACATTTGTAAACATTTTTCTTATCTAGATTAGACGCCGCTAAACTGTTGTCACTCATATTCCACATTTCTTCAGATAAAAAAACAACATTAAAACTAATTTTGAATTTTGTCCGAGACGATAAATGAAAAAGCAGACGAAAATTCAGTACGATACGAGTAAAATATCAACCCCGTTGTTTCGTTAAGATATTCCTTACCAACGACGATATAATCGAGGACCCAATCACCAGTGACTTGACACTTCCAAATTTGGCTTGGTTGGACTACTGCAGTGACCAAGGTGCCTAATGTGTGTTGAATTTTCAATCTGGAACCAATACTTCGTATATTTCCAAGTGCAGGTATATTTGCAAATAGTATCGGTTGTCCGTAGCATTCTGTAATATTTAACATACACTGATACATATACACACTTCATAATTATATTGTCGGGTAATTAACCAATTGGAAGAAACTTTAGCCATGAATAGCTAACTTAGGTAACTTAGCTAATATATACAGTGGAGAATCTGTTATTCTTTCCCGTTTAAACGCAAACGTACGCAAACGCAAAGCACTAAAACGTAGAAAATAACAACTTTTGGACAATTCTGATAATTCTTGTTTATCTTGGTGGCAAACAGGACCCGGCGTCTGATCTGGCTCCAAACTGTTTGCACGGCAATAATAGTTTTAGCGTAAACGCGTTTATTGGGACAGAATAACAGATTCTCCACTGTAGTATCGTAACGATGTTAACCCTTTGAGTAAAGTACATTGCATTGGGGTAGGCAGTCTAAAGGTTAAATCTTATTCTTTTCCGTCTAAACAACATTCAATTTTAGTCCAATCATTAAATAAATTCATTATGTCAGAATAATGTTTTCATCCGTTTAGAACACATCAATATTCATTCTTCTTACAACGAGTGTATTAATCCTTTACCTGATAGAAGCGCCTTTTAGCGCATTAAATGTATACCTCCGCCAAAGAAAAAGTTCAAATTTATGTAAAAGGTACAATAAGAAATATTACTTATATACTAGGAGATAGTAGTTTGAAGCAGATGGAAAGTAAAACAGAGTGTGCCTTAAGGCACAATCTGCTTTACTTAAGCAGATGGAAAGTAAAACAGAGTTTGCCTTAAGGCACACTCTGCTTTACTTTCAACCTGCTTTAAGTGGTCAACTGTCTTCAAATCTAGAAATATGCTATGAGGTCAAGGGTCAACGGTGTCGACCACGGCTGAGATCATCGTAAAGAAGACAGCAGTAGTGGTCGAAACCGAACATAGTACAGTGGAGAATCTGTTATTCTTTCCCGTTTAAACGCAAACGTACGCAAACGCAATACACTAAAACGTAGAAAAGTACAACTTTTGGACAATTCTGATAATTCATGTTTATCTTGGTGGCAAACAGTTTGGAGCCTGATCAGACGCCGGGTTACCCGGCGTCTGATCTGGCTCCAAACTGTTTGCACTGCAAATAATAGTTTTAGCGTAAACGCGTTTATTGGGAAAGAATAACAGATTCTCCACTGTACCTGTACATTTTAATGTATTGTGAACTAATGAAAACATGATTCAAATGGAATATTGGAATATCACAGATACTTGAAATTGTTGAAGAATCACGGGTATGTAATAGTATAGTAGAGAAAATGTTATTCTTTCCAAATAAACATTTTTAGGCTAAAGCTATTATTTCCATTGCAAAACAATTTGGAGCCAGGTCAGACGCCGGATAACCCGGCGTCTGATCAGACCCCTAACTATTTGCCACTCTGATTTAATGAATAGTTAGAAAATGTAAATAGTTGTCATCTTCTACAGTTTAGTATAATGCGTTTCCGTTTGTTTACGTTTAAACGGGGAAGAATAACGTTTTCTCCACTGTGAAAAGGTTGGCGCGTGGTTATTGATTATTTGATCGGACTCCAAACTGCATGCAATTAAAATCTGCTTCTTTAGCAGAAGCGTGGTTGTTTGGACAGAATAGCATTAAAATATATGACACATATCATACTGTATTCTGTGACTAACGAGAGAGACATAGATACAGAGAGACAGAGAAAGACAGATACAGGGAGAGACATAGACAGGCATAGAGAGACAGAGCGACATATACATAGACAGAGACATGTACGGAGAAAGAGAGACAGATACATAGAGAAAGAGAGACAGCGACATAGACAGATAAACAGACACACAGCGATTGAGATGGACTATCTATTTGATTGTTTTGGTACCTTGAGCGTCACATGTTTTCCCTGTGACATTGCACGTTTGTTCAACAGTACAACTCTGGCAAATGTCCGGCAGCTTTGTAAAAAGGCAAAGCATTTTAGTACATGTATTTGGCAAGTTAGATACGGTAAAATAATTAATTTCTTGTCGTTTAAGAAAATTAAGTAAAGGATAATCAAATCCTTTGAGTTGGTATAAAACATGTATCATGAGAATTGGTAAAATAAAAAAAGAGTCCGCAGATAACAACCAATTCTTGTGATCTATTTTTCATATCCATGTAAAGAAACTGATTATTCTATACATTATATACATTTTAATGAGGCCTTTACAGAGAAAATACACAAAATTAATTGTTTACGCATGACGTCACAAAATATATTGTGACGTGATGTCACAAAAATGATATCGTCACTGCAGAAGAGATGTCATCAGAATAATATAATAAAATAGAGGAGAATCAATTTCTGTGGACTGATATGAAAAATATATCACGAGAATGGGTTGTTATCTGGTTAAAGATCGAGTCCACAGGACGAGTTGTTTAACCAGATAACTACCCATTCGATTGATATACAGTATGTTTTATATCTTTTGTAAGGAATTGATTATTCTATTTATTTTTCATATTTTAATGACGTTTATACAGAAAAAAACACAAAATTAATTATTTACCCACGACAACACAAACATTATTATGACGTGACGTCACAAAAAAGTGACATCGTCACTAGTGATGATATCAACAGTGACGATATCAAATTTATATAACTGAGAAATCTCTATAATTCATCGAAATGTATATAATAAAATAGATTTAATATCTGTTACCTGTAATATCAATATATTTGTTCTGAAGATCATGACGTCATTGGTGCATTGTACATGTTCATGCAAACAGTCCGGAACCAGAATACGTATCACTTACATGTACTCTATATTTAACAGGTTCTAAACTGTATTAACTTGAACATACCCGGTATGTACGTTTTAACATATTTGTCACCGGCCTAGTAGTTAATCTGAATTCGATTTGTATATATTTTGCACTAAACAAACAATGGTATAGGTGTCAAACAGTTTAGATGCTGATCAGGCGCCGCCGTGCGCATCATCTTATCAGGACCATGTAGATGATGTCGGTTTTGGCAATACTAGTAAATGTGTTACACTTTCAGCGGCTGTCGATGTCCAATTCTATACTCCTCAAATATTTATAAAGTAAAATATAAAGGAGAAAGCAATTAGGATACTGACCACACCCCTTGACACGGCATCAGTCCGTTTAACCCCTACATTGACATGACTTCGTCAATTTTAAACATTTGTCGTCGGCTTTTATTTCTCAAACTTGAAATTTAGGTATATTGACTAAAACAGTATAAAATAAATTGTCAAAAAGTTTGGATCCTGATCAGACGTAACTTTACGCGGCGTCTGATCAGGATCCAAACTGTTTGCAAATAGCAGGTGGTGCTCTTGGTAAGGCAGTGATATAGTCGGCACTATATCAAGTATTGCACTACACTGTAAGAATACGAAAGTTTAAGTACAGCCGAATTACAACACAAGTCGAGATTGATATGAATCTTGGTCAGACTAAAGTATTCTTTAAAACAGCGTATGTTTTCCTTCAATAAACTTGATTCAAATTTAATCTTTTATCTACTGCAGTACAGTTTATAAACGAACAAAGCAACATACTCTAAAGTAGGAGTAGGATGTAACAATGTCATTTTAGTTATTCGAAGTATTAAACTATCAAATAGATCTACCCTTTCTGAAATAAACTAACTACTCGGGTTTTACATGTATATACGACCAGTGTAGAAAGTGTAACAATTTCCAAACAAATGCATGCAATAAGACTCAGATTTCTTCATTAAGAGCAGTCAATATGTACAACCTGTTTTGATCTCTCTCGTGTTCCGTATCGAACAATTTCATGTTTATTAAAGATTTCTCTTTAAACTCACTCGGACATTGTTTTCGAATCGGCGGGGGTCATTCGGTCAGTTAAACGCCACTTGTAGTGTTGAATCAAAGTGCTAAATGGCAATCATTAATGTTACTGCTTTGTCAAACCCATTTTCCCTCAATGTAGTCTTGCATGTTTATATATTGGAGTAGTCCAAATTTTAGCTCGCCGGACTGTGTTATTGAATAAAAAAGAATCCAGGAATCATGGTTTCCTTCACGTAATACTAAAGGAAATTGTGACACATTGCATTGAAGATTTCTCTTTAAACTCACTCGGACATGTTTTCGCATCGGCGGGGGTCATTCGTTCAGTCAAACGCCACTTGTATTGCTGAATTGCTGAATCAAAGTGCTAAATGGCAATTATTAATGTTATTGCTTTGTAAAACCCATTTGCCCTCAATGGATTCGTGCATGTTTATGTATTGGAGTAGTCCAATTCTTATCTGGGGAGTGTCCGGTCTCAATTGACATTTTCGTTTTGATTGATATCGAATTGCGTATCAGCAAACAGTGTAGCATTATGCGATGTCTGATCAGAGTCTACACTGTTTACATATGTCCCATATATGGGACCGAGGGCACAAATGGTATAACTTATAGGAATGTCGGCTGTTGCACATTATTATTATTAATCATTTATTATTTACCGAGACGCACACATTGTAATAATGTTTGCTTTTGTTATCACTCATCCGTAACTAATTGCACAAACAGCATTTGCACGTTGGTACGCAACGAAACTTTCATATGTTGCCGATGATATTTTGTTTAACAACTTTATATTGAAACTAAAACACGAAACAGACCTTTTTGGCAGGTTCTTGTTATAGTTATGTAAAAAATCTTAAATCACCACTATGTAGCAAATCTTTAACACATGAAACACTACCGACGGGTATACTAGTCACTAACAAACAATGTACATGTGAAGTGTAAACTTGTCCTTTTCAAATAGTGTATACTCGGATAAGAGGCCTCCTGAAGGAATCCTCTAATCAGGGTATGCACTGCTTGCCAATTCTTAATACACGTATATTGTTTGTTAATGTTTACCATACAAAGTGATAAATGTACTAAACTTAAATAATAATATAATGGTCCATTAAAAGTTACAAAGGGTGTATGAGTAAACTTGGGCTGAATTTACATAAACGCATGCTATAGTCCAAGACGTAGTGGGGCACCACATCATCAATTTGCAGGAACTGTCCGAAAGATATAGGCACCATAACATGGTTGAAATCATGAAGATTGATACGATAAGTTTATTTAATTATACTCAGCCCAAAAAAATGTTTCGCTTGATTTTGATGTACGGTGCTGTCCGGTAATGCTGCGCACCTAAGATATCACGTTTAAATTTTCCGCTCAAAATATAATAATCCTATGGAAACCTATATATCAAAAGAAAGAACAAACATTTATCTTTCAGCTGAAATAAAAAGATTTAGGAAATAATTTGTTAATTTCCTTTCTAGTGAACTCAACATTTACTTACCCCACCCTTCCAGCAGCTGTTTACATGTCCGGTAAGTCTGCGCAGTTTAGACGCTCGTCAATGAAGAGGCCCAAGTGAGGGTTTTAGTGCCTACACTGTCAATATATTGTTATTAGTGACATTCTAAGTATTTTTGCATCATTTAGAGGGATTCCAGTGATAGTTGCTTTAAATAATTCATCAAACTTTTCAGTATTTGCTTTGTTTTCTGTGCTTTCAAAGGATCTCCCCTTATTCAGCTTATATTTTAGATCTCAATTTCTTTTTTTTTTAAATTTAAAAAATTAAAAACCAAAAAAAAACAAAAAAAACCCCAACAAATCTGATTTAATTTTGTTTTCATTATACCCTTTATTGCTCATCTGAGCAAAAAGGGCATAAGAAATCATCTTCCTCCCCTAAACATTCTACTTCTGTACATAATTTTAAATGCACCCATTTGTTGCAACTGTTACACTGTCCCCAAGACACAAACTTGATTGATTTTTCAAGGTTAAGCCCATTTGGTTGCCATTTTTTGCACACCCAACATTTTTCTTCGTCAATAATTAAATTTTCTTGAGTGGATTGAATTTGTGTTTATTTCTTTGCAATTGATTTTTCTGAATTTGGATGGGGTCCTTTTCCTTTCTTTATATTGTTTTTTACTTTTTGGGATGGATCTTTAATTTTCCTGCTCTGTGTCGTCCGTTATGATAGTAAATGGGGTAGAAAAGCTGCCTAGTTTTCGTTTTTTGACTGCGTTCTCACTGTTTGCTTCTTTTCTTTTCTCTTCCTGCTTCTTTTTCTCTTGTTGTTTTTTTGCTTCTTCAAAATAATTGTCTTCAGTGATGATTGCACCAAAAGGAGGAATAAATGTCTTTCTCTTTCTGTTTGAAACACTAGCTTCTTTGGTTTGCATGAAGGTCCTATTCTTTTCCTCAAAGATAATTTTCACACTTCTGTTGTTTTGTCTCTCTTTTCTTGTTGCATTTACGATTGGGTTTGTTTTGTCAATACATGGGGTTTTAACAACAGGTGCTGTTGGATCAAGGTGAAAGATTCCTGACTTCCTGAAGCCAGCCATTATGTTTGAAACGGTCATTGCACTGTTGTAACATTTTACAAAAAATTCAGACAGTACATCTACAGTGATTACACTGTTGGGGTGGAGATGAAGATATTTGTGGAATTCACTGTTGAGGCTTTTTTTAAAAGGGCTAAAAACAGATACATCCAATGGTTGGAGAACATGACTAGAATGTGGTGGTAAAACAAACAAATGGACATCTTCTTTACGTGCGGTTTCAATGATGTCAGCATTTATATGAGTTGAGTGACCGTCATAGAGAAGGAGACACGGCCTAGTCTTGACATGCTGGATGAAGTGGTTTGTGGAAAAGTCCAGGAATGTTGCTGAATTTGACCATCCTGTTGCAGTAGCCCTGTACCGAGTGCCCTTCAAACCTTTTGAACAATTTTCTCTAGACAGCCGCTCACCCTTAACAATAATATAAGGGGGGATAGTTTGACCCAAAGCACTACCTGCAGCTATCAAAGTTGTGTTGGCTGATCTACATGCAGTTACAACATGAGGGTGCCTGTTTTTGCTAGGGTATTTGGAGGAGTATGGTCAAGGTTTATTCCAGTTTCATCAACATTCCAAATGTTGGCAGGGACATCCTTAATGTTTAGTCTTTCTAATGTATTTGTTAATTCGGCAAAGTAGTTATGTAGGGTTTCTGCGGTTACAGAATCATCTCTAGCCTTTTCTCTCTTTTTTGGAGACACCATTTTAATGTCTTGAAAACGACTAACAAAGCCATAAAACCAGTGCTTTGTCAGCTCAGTACAATTCTTCCCCGTAGCTTCACACATATTCTTTGCCATGTCCATGATTTGCCATCTAGTATACCCATAACCAATGTGTGCCATTTTGACACAGTGTTCAGCTAATAGTTCTTCTTGGGCATGGGTGAACACAGTAGGGGCACCCAATTTAGCAATTGGATTTCCACTTGTCAATCTCAAACGGAGGGTGGATTCTGGTACACCATGATTTCTTGCGGCTCTTCTTATTGGCATGCCTCTACTTTTAACATCATCAAAAGCTTCTTTCAGCATTGCTGAAGTATATTGAAATTTATGGAGAGACATCTCTTTCTCTGAAAAGAAAAAGAGAGCACTGCCATAGATTAAAAAACAAAATACAAAAAAACACCTGCTATAAAATTCAATTTTTAGACAAAAAAGGTGAAACAAATACAAAAGATTACAAACATTCAAAATTGGGTAAAGCAATTAATCATCAATAAGTTTTTGTTCCCCATGACAGGGGCCCCACGCCTTGTCAAATGACGTCACAAGATGGCTGCAATTCACATCCCAGCGTCTGCATTCATGGCGACTGTGTGGCGAGGATTTAGGGCTTATGACAGCATAGTTATAACGGATTTATATGGCTGATAGTTATTTATGAAAACATTTGATAACCACAAAAGGTAATTCGTAAGTTTTTATTGAGTTTGTTCGTCTGCAATGTGTGGTCGGATCGGCCAAGATGGCTTTCAGAATCTAGGTCAATGTCTCATGAATATTTGATGAGGTTTTTGCATGAAATGTAAACAATGGGTACACGCGTCTGAAAGACTAGTAAAATACAAGGTATATTTTTACGAATGATGTTTCGATACTTAACGGAAATACTTACCTAGGATGAATTTTCACTAGTTCCGTTGTGTTTTCACCAGTTTGACTGTTTTTCGAAGAAAAAGGCGATTCTCGTGAGTGAGCGTTTGACACCCGGAAGTAAACCGAATTGTTGATGCGCAGACTTACCGGTCGCGCTGATTTACATGACTCGACTGTAAGTATATTATTTCTTTTACAAAACAATATTCCAATATCGAATTCTATGATTGATAAACAGCAACCTTACTTTGTTTATATCAAATAGTGGAATAAAATACCATCCTTCGAGCAAGGCGGCACGCAAGTCATTGACGTCAACAGGTGGGTTTTAAAGTCGGTTTCTGATCTGAGAGGAACACAATTTGGACCCTTATCAGACGACGGGTTACCCGACGTCTGATATGACTTAAAAAAGGTTTGCATAGTACATAAGCGTTTTGGCATAAACCCGTATATTTGGAATGAATGGAGTATTATTACTCCGTCGTCTTGCTTACCGGGGTAACATCGTGGACATCTGACATCTTTATGAAGACACATGGTCGTGTTGTGTACGATGTTGCAACGTTGTTTTCGGTTGCCTGAAGTTCACACACTCTTCGTGTTGTGAGGAACTTGACAGCTTTACACCGGGTCCGTATGCGACATTCAGAAAGACATTTCTGTATAGGAACGTTTATTTTTGCGAGAAACTTATCGCTTTCATCATCACACACTTTCCAGGCGTACACAGAATATTTGAAACGTAAACTGGCACCAGTCACACAGAAACAAAACATGTTCACAATGAAAAGTAAATATAGTACACTGGCCATTGTCAACTGCATGTACAGTGGAGAACACGTTATTATTTCCCGTTTAACCCTTTCCCCCATAGAAGCAACTTTTAGCCTATTTAATTTATTCCTCCGCTGATGAAAGTAGTTCCAGTTTATACCCTCATGAACAATAACCATTGAACATATTTTATATATCCTAGCAGATTTTATCTTAAAGCAGGCTGAAATTAAAGCAGAATGTGTCTTAGGGCACATTCTGCTTTACTTTCAACCTTTTTTAAGTGGTCACCTGTCTTCAAAACTGGAAACAGGCTATGGGGTAAAGGGTTAAACGCAAATGAAACGCAAACGCATTGCATTTAAACGTAGAAAATTGAAATTATTTGACAATTCTGACTATTCATTTTAACCTGGTTACCCGGCGTCTGATCTTGCTACAAACTGTTTGCAATGGAAATAATAGTTTTAGCGTAAACGCATTTATTGGGAAAAAATAACGTTTTCGCCACTGTAACCGTTTATGAAATCGCACCTTTTCCACACTTTTTCAGAAATGTTTTGAACCCGCTAGGTAACAAAGTCACACACGATTCATTAGATCACACCCAGTTGTCACACTACCACTCAACATATTTTGAGTGCTGCCGCAGTACTGTTTTATGGTACAGTCACAGTCTATTAGAATACCCTTTAACAAACCATTGAATACGTTCATTATGTTGGTAGTTTACTGTTTCAATAATTAGTTTCATCAGTTCACAACGCAAATTCTGTCACTTACTATTGACGGTTTCAACAACTACTGTGGCCTTCTGCATAATGCGGACAAATATGACATGCAGATGTAATGAAATAGAATAAATGTAACGCACAAAGGTAATAGATCTACTGAAGTTCTTTGCTTAACTTTGACTGGATTAAAATTGCCATTTGCGTTAACTCATTAACTTCTAGAGTAGTGGAGCAGTAGTGCGTCACTCACAAACAGTTTACCTTTGATGAATACATTTGTTCTATGCAAACAGTGATGATCCAGCTTCCAGAGATCCTAAAGTAGCTATCTGTCGGAGTATGTATGTTTGAAATTTTGTAATGTATTGTAAAAGCAACACTAAATAGTAAAATCTGGATAGTAAAACATGACCTCGAATTATTTGGAAACTGGATTTGTCCATTTTATGTTTAAGGGGCAATGGATCTACAAATGTATCTCTTAAGTAGTTAAAGAAATCGATTTAAATCGTAAAACAATTACAGTGGATAAAACGTTCTTATTTCCCAATAAACGCGTTTACGCTAAATCTATTATCTCATGTGCAAATAGTTTGGAGCCAGATCAGACGCCAGGTAACCCGGCGTCTGATCAGGCTCCAAACTGTTTGCCGTCAAGGTTAAATTCAACTTTTGGAATTGTCAAAAAGTTATAATTTTCTAAATTTTCTGCGATGCGTTTGCGTTTAAACGGGAAAGAATAACGTTTTCTCCACTGTACATGTTGTTGAACCTCGAAATATCGAACTCGCTTAAGCCAATCATACCCGTTTTGTAAAAGTTAAAACGTGGCTTGGTAACTTTGTAATAAATAATTTGTTCGACATATGCGAATTACCAACAATACGTCTCGAATGTAGAAATACGGGTTTGTTATTATTAAGCGTGTTCGAGATGTCGAAGTTTGACTGTGTATATTTAAAAGCTAATGTACAGTTAAACTTAATGGAGCAAGCAACTAAAAACGAGAAAGCACGAGATGGTAGATACGACAACAATTAAATATTTAAGAAAGGAAATCTTTTATCTATAACATTAACAGTCAAACATGCTCTAATCGATCCTTCATAAGCGATATTTTCATACATGTAATACAAACGGAATATTACTATACTTTGCATATCTTATGCACCGGATCACTCGAGTTGTGTGTGTAAAGGCTATATCCAACGAGACCGGAGGTCGAGTTGGATATAGCCTTTACACACACAACTCGAGTGATCCGGTACATAAGATATGCAAAGTATAGTAATGTTCCTTTTATTATATACCTCTTATAATAAAAATTAAATGAAAAACGATAGAAATGTTTCGAGCGTTACTATAAATAAACTGGATTTCTTTTACGTCACACTTCGGGGAATGGCGCGTGAAAGTAAATACTCGCTAATACGACCACTAAAACGAATGCTAATTGATTAAATAATAGAGAGGTGACAGCTTAAAGCAAGGTGACAGTGAAACAGAAAGCTCCTAAAGGAGCTTTCTGTTTCACTGTCACCTTGCTTTAAGCGGTCACCTACCGTAAACACCCTAATACTTAACATACTTTAGTGGTCGTAATAGAGAGGTTTTACTGTAGTTCCGAACTTCCGACTACACAGTAAACGTTCTTTTCCCATTACACAAGGTACATGGGTAATACGGAATATTCAATCCGTCAAGGTGTATTTGTTCGATAAAATACAGAAATATTTCGGGCAGAACATTGGTAGGTATATAATAAATGTATTTACGACATATTGTAGCTTAATGCAGCACATCAGACATGTACACTTAACAGAGCTCGAGATAAGAGGAGAATTTAAAAAACTACAACTCTTTCTTACTTCACTAAACCCTATGGTGTGACTACTCATTAGAATAGTCTGTTCGTGACCATTCTAATGAGTAGTTACACCACAGGAGTTAACATATGTACAGTGTGGAAAACGTTTTTCTTTCCCGTTTAAACGCAAACGAAACGCAAACGCATCGCAGACAAATGAAGAAAATGGACAATTCAAAAAGTTGATTTTAACCTTGACGGCAAACAGTTTGGAGCCTGATCAGACGCCGTATTACCCGGCGTCTGAACTGGCTCCAAACTGTTTGCACAGGAGATAATAGATTTAGCGTAAATGCGTTTATTGGGAAAGAATAACATTTTCTCCACTGTATTCTTTCCGTTTAAACGCAAACAAAAATGCAAACGAATTGCAATGAAATGTAATAGATATCAATTCTAATATTTGTCTAACGGTTCACCTAAATCTGATTGGAAAACAGTCATACCTCGTGTCTGATCGGGCACCAAAATGTTTGCAAAAGGCATTCTTGATTTGGCATTTACGTGTTAATTGGAAAAGAACAACGTCTTGTCCACTATTAGTCGCGGATAAAGAATTTTTAACACAAAAGGAAAATCCTAGTCCCCTTTTCAATCTAGTCGATTGTTGACTTCTCCCTGATACCCGGATCTACACTGTTTGAATGAGAAAGGTGTCCTCTTTCCAGCTACAATGTTACAGTGGAGAATATGTTATTCCTTCCCAATAAACGCGTTTACGCTAAAACTATTATTTGCAGTGCAAACAGTTTGGAGCCAGATCAGACGCCGGGTAAATCGGCGTCTGATCAGGCTCCAAACTGTTTGCCACCAAATTAAACATGAAATATCAGAATTGTCCAAAAGTTGTTCTTTTCTACGTTTTAGCGCTTTGCGTTTGCGTACGTTTGCGTTTAAACGGGAAATAATAACAGATTCTCCACTGTACAAATATCGAGTAAACTCGTCACTGTGTTACAGTTGAGAACACATTATTCTTTCCCGTATAAAATAAAACGAAATACAAACACAATGCACTAAAATAGGTAAATGCCATTTTTGACAATTTTGACGACTCGGTTTGAATGTTACCCGGAGTCTGAAAAGGCTCCAAATTATTTGCAATGGAAATTATAGTTAAGCGTTAACGAGTATAATAGGACATACTAACTCTTCTCAACTGTTGCACTGGGCCCCCTTTATTAAACTACTTACGCAAAATTTTTGCGTAAGTCAAAATTTAAATTTTAATTTATATTTTTTATTAGCACTTGCTACAAACAGCAAATACGCGCTTTTAGCGCGTCCTCTGATCTGGCTATTTGCTGTTTGCAAACGTTTATGATCGAAAAATAAGAGTAAAACGATTTTGACCTACGCAAATTTTTTGCGTAAGTTGTTTAGTAAAACGGGCCCATGGTCTGAATGTACATTGTCGCTAATGAACTTGACTTTGAAAGTAAGTGTCTGATTTTGATGAAACTTGTTTGAAATAAATACGAAAGGCTCAAGCAGGAAACGTAACACAAACAATACACCCACCTCTCAAGCAGAACACACACACACAGTCATACCACAACACACATACACACACACACACACACACACACACACACACACACACACACACACACACACACACACACACACACACACACACACACACACACACACACACACACACACACACACACACACACACACACACACACACACACACACACACACACACACACACACACACACACACACACACACACACACACACACACACACACACACACACACACACACACACACACACACACACACACACACACACACACACACACACACACACACACACACACACACACACACACACACACACACACACACACACACACTCACACACACACACACACACACACACACACACACACACACACACACACACACACACACACACACACACACACACACACACACACACACACACACACACACACACACACACACACACACACACACACACACACACACACACACACACACACACACACACACACACACACACACACACACACACACACACACACACACACACACACACACACACACACACACACACACACACACACACACACACACACACACACACACACACACACACACACACACACACACACACACACACACACACACACACACACACACACACACACACACACACACACACACACACACACACACACACACACACACACACACACACACACACACACACACACACACACACACACACACACACACACACACACACACACACACACACACACACACACACACACACACACACACACACACACACACACACACACACACACACACACACACACACACACACACACACACACACACACACACACACACACACACACACACACACACACACACACACACACACACACACACACACACACACACACACACACACACACACACACACACACACACACACACACACACACACACACACACACACACACACGCAATACCATTCCTTCATCTACACACTAAATAGAAAACAACACGCAAGACAAACATAAAGCAAAGTGAATATAGGAGCCCGCCTTGGTACGGTCCGTAGCAATCAATAATCAACTATAAATTAATTAATTATTAACAACCACTGGGGTCGTATTTAGAATCTCGTCAATTTGAAGCAGTTAACTTTACAGTAATATCTCTGTATCGCGACCACTACATTTTGTTAATTGATAGGTATTTCAGGCAGGTGACTACTGAATGTAAAATGACAGTAAAACAAAAAACTCCTAAAGGAGTTTTCTGTTTCAGCCACCTAGCTTTAAGCTGTCACCTGCCTTTCATACAATCAATTAGCCCTCGTTTCGGTGGTCAAAATACAGAGGTTTTGCTGTATATGATTGTAGAGGTAACGGCGGACCAAAGATTACTGTACAGTGGAGAAAACGTTATTCTTTCCCGGCCAATAAACGCGTGTATGCTAAAACTATTATTTCCATTGCAAACAGTTTGGAGCCATATCAAACGCCATGCAGACCCCATGCAGTTTGAAACTCATGTTAAAGTGAATAGTCAGAATTGTCGAAAATGGTACTTTTCTACGTTTCATTGCGATGCGTTTTTATGTCGTGTGAGTTTAACCCTTTACCTGATAGCCTATTTATAGTATTGACTACTTAAATCAGGTTGAAAGTAAAGCAAAATTCTGCTTAACTTTCAGCCTGCTTTAAGCTATCATGTGCTAGAATATAGAAAATATTCCCTATAATATATATTCATGACTGATTAAATTGGAACTATTTTCTTCCGCGGAGGAATAAATCATATTCGCTAAAAGGCGCTTCTATGGGGGAAAGGGTCAAAGGGGAAAGATTAACGTATTCTCCACTGTAGAAGCCTATGAAAGTGTAATGGTTTAAGCTTATACAGTCTAACTTCGTTATTTTGAACTCGCTTAAGTCGAATTAACTCATATTCGAAAGTTAAAACGTGACTAAACCATGGTTTAGCTTTGAAATACACGTACTTTAGGCGGAGGCGAGATGATCTTTTTCAATAAAAAGAGAAATTACGAATGATTTCAACTTAAGCGAGTTGGCACGACAGTTCTTCCTCTCTACAACGACACCCAATGGGATACTAAGATTGTATGTGTTGTTGGGAGGGAGTTGTTATAGAGGAGGGAAATTGGCTTACATTTGTAAACAGCTTGAATCCAGATCAGACGACGCGTAACGCGGCGTCTGATCTGGATTCAAGCTGTTTGTCACTCGCCATTATTTATTTTCTGTAAAAATGTACATTAATTAAGAAAACAGCAGACAACAGTTTTGAACAGACGATATTGCAGCAGTGAAAGCGTTAGACATAATTTTCTTGGGAACAGCGGAGAACGTTGGTTGAAGGAGGGAGTCGTTTTTCGGAGGGTCCTTGTAGGGAGGGAACACTGTATCACAATTCGACTGTACACTATTTTCTGGGATTTAGCAATGTGTTCATAGTCTTCTGGATATCCAGTACATAAATACAACATGAGTTGAAATGTAATGGATTTAGATCTAAAGTGTTCCAAGATGGTATCTGCTTTATGTTACACTCGAGAGAAATCAATATATCTGGAACGCTTGACTTTTAAGTCTAGGCTCATTATTGAATGTTGACGAATTCTACACAATTATAATTTATAACATTCATTTTGAGTTATATGGTATTGTAATATCTGACAAAAGTTTCAAAAGGTGCACTAGAAATTCCACTGCAAACGTTATACGAAGACTCACCGGGTTCAAATTAGTCGGCTCATCAGTCACTGTCGATTTTAGTAGACAATTGAGATAATTTGATCATTTCAGGATCCATCAATAAATTCCTCTAACAATTTTCTATTGTTTCCGTTGTGCATTAAGTTGAATGTCCTGAACATCATTGGAACGCCATGTTAAGAATCATGTTTGAACTGATGATTTTTCATTTGCTGACAAAAATAGTTAAAATAAAACAAGACAAAAATATGAAGCTTGGATTTTAGCTATAACCTTTTTATAATTTAATTACTTATTGGGGTGATGTTCAAGGTATATAAAGCAAATTCATATTATATAAGCCATGCAACAAGTTTCAGGTAATGTAAAACAAATGTAGCATAGTTACTATATAGCAGCAGGCAGAAAATGCTGCGGAAGCGTTATCTGTTCAGTGGACTATTTTTTAGCATTTCACGCCTTCTGGAATGTGCGGGGGATTACGAAATGTTAAACTACGTCACTGATTAGTAAGACTTTGGTAACACTCATTATCCCGAAAAAAGAAACTGCCTGTTACCAACGCTTACGTTATGCAAATTACATAATAACGGATGTTCCGTCAATCGCCTACGTTACTTATTTATTTGGTCATGAGCCAGGGAAAATTGCCATATTAGCGAAACGCATGATAGTTACGTTGCTAGGACGTGGCTGGAATGTGCTTACGTACAGTGGTAAATACGCTATTCCTACCCATTTACGCGTTAATCTATGCGTAAGAAAGGCATAGTGAACGGTTAACGAACGGTTAACGCCTAACGATTTTAACGCTTTTAAACGCGTTAATAAACGATTATACCAATGCAGTCTCGGCTAAGGGGTCCGTCGGCTAAGGGATGACCCTTTCACCCGGGATCTTTTAAACGCGTAAAGAAACGCGTAAAGAAACGGCTAGGAAACGCGTTTAACGAAACGGATAATAAATGCGTAAGAAACGTTTAAGAAACGCGTAAAGTGGGTAGGAATAGCGTATTTACCACTGTAGCTCTGACATTATTCATTCGAGCTCGTGCAGACTGTATATCAAGAACGTGCGCGCTCTGCGAGGTTGAATTAGAACTGGCAATATGTAGGGATACGTTTAGTACAGGTCTTGGAGAGATGTAGGGTTGAAGTATGAAATGCTGATTTAAAGAGACTGTGCCTGGGGACAGTTATTGGTAATAAAAGTTATAGACAGAACCGTTCGCCTTGTTATGAAACAGATCCATGAACCTGGGTTACACAACGCGAAGTGGATTAAAACATCCGACTATACTACACACATATATTGAAAACATAATTTTCTAGTTGCTAATTATATTTGTTTTAAAACCAAAGCACACTATTATGATTGGTAAAACGAATTTAGAGTCACAGTAACGCCAGGCAGTTATTACCACAGTATTCTTACAACGGCCCTCCGAACAACGGTCCCCTCCTTCAACAATGCTTGCCGCTGTTTTCAAAACAAGACAATTATGTCTTACACGTTCACTACTGCTAAATCGTCTTCTTAAAAGTGTCGTTTGTCTTTTTTCGCAAAGTAACGTACATGTATTCGACATTTTGACAGAAGAAACATAAAAACGAGTGACAAACAGATTGAACCCAACGCGGCGTACGATCTGAATTCAATATATTTGCAAATGTACTCTAAAGGTTTTATCTTCCCTCCCATTTACAACTCCTTCCGAACAACGGACTCAGTCTTTGTCTCTCATTGGGTGTTGTCGTAACGAGGCAGCACTGTAGTACTTATTTGAGCACTTAGTAAATAAGTCGTCTAGTACTATCAAAATTACAGTTTTCTCACATTTCATTTAGAACAAATGGCAAACAGTTTGGATTCAGGAGAAACGCCCAATTCCAAAGACTAACTCTTTGTTTTCTTCCTCATTTGTAAACAAAAAACGAATTGCAGACGGATGTAGTATAAGGGTACGTTCAAATTGTTTCGCTATAGAGCTAGCCTCTGTAGCAACGGGGTAGAGAGTTTGTCCAACACATAAGATATCCGGAAATGAACCCTAGACATAATTGAAATAGTTTCAGTGTGCTATACAATTAATGGTTTTTTTTAATTTCAAACTTGCATATTCAGATCTCCTAAACACATGACAATGTAATACTCATTTACAAATGATTCAGCAGTCCTTGTAATTACATGGGACTCGTCACAGATGCAGTGTTTGTAAAAACACGTATTTGCATGGAAACTGGACATAGCTCAAACAGTTAATTGACAATTAGCCACAGTTTAACCCATTACCCCATAATTACGGCCTTTAATTTATTTCTCCACCAAAGAAAATAGTTTTAATTTAAACATTCATAAATATGTACGATCAGAAATACTTTCTATATTCTAGAAGATGTTGGCTTAAAGCTGGTTGAGAAATAAAGCAGAATGTGCCTTCAGGCACATTCGGCTTTACTTTCGACATGCTTGAAGTAGTTCATTTCTTCAATACTAGAAACAGGCTATGGGGTAATGGGTTTAAACATAGTATAAGGCAGGAAATGGAAGGTTTATTAGAGTTTTGACGATTTGTTAAAGTCTGAATGGCAAAGAAGTTTGACCCGATTCAGACACAGAACTACTCGACGTTTGATCTGACTCAACATTGCATTCAACAGAATAATGTTTTCAGCACAAAGGGCTTATTTGAAAAGAACAACGCCTGTCCACTGCAACAAACACGTAGTCTTCACTTCTCGCAAGATACACTTTATGACAAAGACGATGTTTGGTTTAATGACACATTTAGCGACACATCATTATATTATTTGAAACAGAATCCTCAAGATAAGTATAAAATAGCACAACTGATGTAGTACTCAATTGATATTTCAGCACAAAATGTTATCATCTTTCTTACCTTAACTCATTCACCATTGAAACCTATACTGGGAAAGTAAGACTAGACCTTGTTTGACTACTTAAGGTTGTTTTCTGTCATTAACAGTGGCGAAAACGTCACACTTTCCCAATAAACGCGTTTACGCTAAATCTAAATTGTCCTGTGCAAACTGTTAGCATTACCTTCATTTTTCTGCGATGCGTTTGCATTTCGTTTGCGTTTAAACGGGAAAGAATAACGTTTTCTCTACTGTATTACAGTGGAGAATGTGTTATTATTTCCCAATAAACGCGTTTACGCTAAAACTATTATTTGCAGTGCAAACAGTTTGGAGCCAGATAAGACGCCGGGTAACCCGGCATCTAATCAGGCTCCAAACTGTTTGCCAGCAAGATAAACATGAAATATCAGAATTGTCCAAAAGTTGTTCTTTTCTACGTTTTAGCGCTTTGCGTTTGCGAACGGTTGCGTTTAAACGGGAAAGAATAACAGATTCTCAACTGTACCATAAAATCGTTTGCTCGCACATTTATCGCCTGAGGTAACTCTTTCGCTGCCAAGTTTTATCGTCTGCTTTAGCCCTCTTACCGTCTGCATTGGTAATGTGGTCTGCAATATTTTCAGAGTCAGGATTCGGGCTGTATTGGCTGAGGAAATGTCGAAACTAGTGCCAAACAGTTTGAATCCTGATCAGACGTCGCGTTACGCGACGTCTGATCAGGATCCCAAACTGTTTGCAAAGCCGTCTTTTGGCGACGTTGGCAGTGAAATAGGTCATTTAAAAAGTTTAGAAATTTAGGCAGTTTGACTTAAAAAATAGAACATGCATATGAGTGTGAAATACTTTAGATCCTTATTAGATGTCGCGCTGCGTGGTGTATGATCGAGATCCAATCTGTTTACACGTGTAAGAGTTATAGAGTTTGGCAGCGAAAGGGCCCATCATGTTCGTCGGCATTTATGTGTAAAATAAACGGTGAGTAGCATGTCCGATTAACAACATAACGTGTGCAGAACAATAAGGCAAAACTATTTATACATGTTTCTACAAAGTCGCTTCATAAAGATTTGCTCATAGGATTACGTTTATAATTATTTAGTCACTTGAAGAAGTGAACGGTTGATTTGTCTAAATGCTGAAAAAAGCATTTTATGTTACATGTAAGCACTCGTACGGCGTACACATATATATCGAGATATTGCATTCGATTTCTATCTGTTTAATATGATGGCATACATCTGACAATAATTAACTTCCCAGCCTTTCGGAAAAGAATTTCAAGTGGATGTTGGAAACGTTCATTGGAAAACTGATAATAATACGTATCGCGTAAAATAAATTGTTAGTAGTAAGACTAAGGATTCTATATCCGAGGTTGGTCCGTTTCCAGTCGGACGCTAGTTTTAGCGAGTTTCCGACAGGAACAGACCAACCGATGGTATAGGACCCCCGTCATTTACCAAATAAACCGTGCTTTTATTGTTTCTTGCTTTCAATTACATGTACCCTAAAACGAGTAAATTAACAGAATTGTAAAGACATACCTTTTATTTCGTATTGCACATTCCTTATAGCACATCCAATAGCAACAAACAAGTGTTTAAAGTTCGCACTGTTTACCATCGCTTTGATAATTATGTGTACAAACGTTTTAAGAAGAAAACTTGTCAAAATGTAGATCACAACTCGGAACTGCAAATGGTTTTTATTCCATCCAAGCGTTTTCGTATAATAATACATGTAGTTATCAAAACGACCATTTTTTTTATTATGTAATGTTTTATTTCTCAATATACATATACAGACAAATACAAGACACACAATGAAATATTACCATAATAAAGCACCTATTAGTTTCTTAACAAATAAATACGAAAGAAGACTCAAGCAGGAAACGCAACACAAACAATACACCCATCTCTAAAGCAGAACACACACACAGCCATACCATAACAAACAAACACACACACACACACGCGCAATACCATTCCTTCATCTACACACTAAATAGAAAACAACACGCAAGACAAACATAAAGCTAAGTGAACATAGGAGCCCGCCTTGGTACGGTCAGTAGCAATCAATAATCAATTATAAATTAATTAACTATTAACAACCACTGGGGGGTTAAACCTGGGTTTAGGGGCGCCCAACCTCACACTTATCTCCTATATTCACCTATAACGACGAACAGTGTACATAAAATATAAACCCTGTTCCACAACCTTACAATCAAAAAGACCGCCAGCACAGTAAGTAAATACATGTAAAACATCTAACAAAATTCTCTGACAGGATTATTAGTAACACGGGAAAGAATTAAACATTCAAGCCCGTGTTAAAAATAACCCACTATGGCAACGGTCAAATTGTACTCAAGCGAATAGTCTGTAGTCACGAGTAACTGTAAGACATGGGAGGGTTTAGGGTACGACAGAGAGGGAGAGAAAAACCAAAGCACGAAAATCCGACATAACTCTCCCGGTTAAGGACGGCTTTAGAGATACATCATCATGTAGTGCTAAGCCCTGTCTGTCGTCGCACAACCACAGAGGAAAGCATAGTTATCAATTGTAGATTGATCGATAACCAAACGTGAAGTGCGCAGCAATATAGTTGGATCATAATCTTTTTTGAGGAAAAATCTAATACGTTTCACAAATAGGTTTTGAAAATGCATATGTCCAAGAATCTTACGAAGTCTGTAAATCACATCACCATAAAACTCCGGATGTGAAATACCTTGCCGCAGAAAAGACTTTAAGTTACATTTATACTTGTTAATGAGAGGAAGATTTCTATAAAAGAATTTAGAAAATGTTTTACGAAGTTTATGAAATCTGTACCCCCGTTTAAGAAGCTTTTCAGTAATAGTTTTATTACGAATGTGGAAGTCCTCAACAGTATATTGTCTGTCTATTTATGTATAGCAAGGAATAATTTATGTAAAGTGAGGAAAAGAGAGTAGAAAAAAAAGTTTGAAGAAGAAGAGTGTTTTACTCCATGTGTTTGCAAACTTGTATTACATACTTTAGGTCAACTGTAATTTGTCCCACGTGTTATTATGCTGTTCAACTTTGCTTTTTGCCGTTGCTATTGTTCGCTCTATGTTTTCAACCTGTTTTAGATATTTTATAAAATTAACAAATAAGGGAATTGTATTTTCATATTTACTTTTGTAAATGAAATATTTCGCATAAATCAGTATGGTATTTATCAAAGATGAAAAACTACTCCACTCCGTGTATCCAAGTGATATTAAAATATAATTTAAGATTTAAATTTACTTGTTTTTCGTTTAGATATATTTCTAAATTTGTCTACAGTGCTCTGGAATATTGACATTCCCAGAATAGGTGTTTGTTTGATTCTACGTATGTGCATGGCACAGAAGTCACACAAGCTCAAATTTTCTAGTTTGCATATATATATTTGTTTGGTATAATTCGCATTATGTATTTGTATTGAAAAGCTCGCATTTTGGTATCGATTAAGGATTTGAAGGGTACTATGTGTAAATTCTTCCAGTTGATATCTGTGTTTTCCTTTTCCCATTTAATATGAGGTTTTATTATGGTATTGTTATGTAATTCTTTCAGTTGTTTATTGTACAGTAATTTATTGGTACTATAAGATTGTTGGACTTGTTGCAATAAGTCTTCACGTATATTCTTATCAGCTATGTTGCCTGTTTTCATTTTTTGTTTCCATAGTGTTGGTATGCTTTCCAGTAAAATATAGTATTTACGGAAGTCTGAGTTTTGAAGAAGGTACATGTACATGGTCTTTACAAATTGAAAGGTATAGAAAGTTTTGAGTCTGTTGTCGAAAACATGTTCAATGTATTTGATACCTTTTGAATACCATTCATTATAAACTAGCGTTTTATTTTTGTTTTTATAAATGAGTTGTTCCATAATATTTGTTTGTTTATTTCTTCAGGTTTGCTTTCAAAATTGATGTTTGACCATGCCTGTATTATGTCTTTTAGAAATATTGGTAGAGAGTTGTATTGATTTTTTGTAGAGTCTTTGTCGTTTATATTGCATTCAAAATTAATTTCCTTCCTATTTTGGCAAATTTATTAATATATATGTGTTTCCAATCGCCATCGTTTTCATTATTTGTCAATCTCTTCACCCATCCTGCTTTACTTGCTTTTATGACTATATTTAAATCAATCAATGTCAGTCCTCCATTTTCGTAATCTTGTATGATTGTTTTTCGACTTATTTTGTCTGGTTTTCCATCCCATAGATAATCGTAGATAGTTGAATTTATAACATTTGTTAGTTCTGGTGTTGGACTTCCTAGAACTGTTAGTGGCTGTATAAGGTTTGGAGAGCAAAACGACCATTTTCTTCCTTTATGCTCGTGTCAAGTCATAACAGCAATAGGCTGGGTCGCAGCAAAAGCTACCGTGCACCCTAACACCCCCTTACACTTTTTTCATGGGTATCAACTTGTTCGTTGAAGTCTTCTACACGATATTTTATGATGTTCCCAAACTTCGTTTTGTCACTGCTATGTTTTATTTAACGGTTGCCATGTTAACCCCCAGGTAATTTTCAAACCTACCCTATGTGTAAGAGCGGGCTATAACTTTGCCTCTAGGGGAGTTAGAGATGTTAAACAAGTACCAACGTAAAGAAGAGACACATGCCGTTAAGATGAGGTATGACTGAATTAATAGAATTTAATACTTATGTATATTCATGAGATAGTCAAAAAAAAGCGGAAACTCATTAAAATCGAGCATGCTGTTTTGTTCTAGAGGCATTTTTATACACCAAATCTCTTAAAAAGAGGCTAGACTGTTTTAAACAGATTATACAAAGAAAATAAACATTGGTGCACGCGATGGTCTTGTCGGCGTTTAAGGAAGCGTATCCATCATTACACGCGTATGTTCTGGTCGAGCCTTGCACGTTGTTACCAGATGATACAGTAGCACGTGCAATCACAGGAGGATCGCCACAGTCTAACACGAGATAATCATGAAGTTAGATACAGTACGCTGAATGACTGGTAAATACAAGGTGGACACAAGCAGTGCTCAAACAATACCTAATTGATAGATCTAATAAACATCAAACTAGATACATACAGTAAAACCTCGCTATTACGACCACTAAATTATGTTAATTTTTAGGGTGTTTACGATAGGTGACCGCTTAAAGCAAGGTGACAGTGAAACAGAAAGCTCCTATAGGAGCTTTCTGTTTCACTGTTACCTTGCTTTAAGCTGTCACCTGTCTATTATACACTAAATTATCCTTCGTTTAAGTGGTCGTAATAGCGAGGTTTTACTGTATTCGTTCGATCAAAACTAACGTCGTGTGCAATGCGCAGACGGAAAACTAATGTATGTGTATATAGTATCGACAAGGATAACTAAATATGTTCATGGCCCAAATTTTAAAACGTATGAATCTGAACAGCTGTAACCTTTTCACCATAATAGACTGTTAGATATGTTGCTGTTGAAGGTTATTAAGCTCGAATCGGAGGTATATATATCATGATCCCATGTGTTCCAGTGATATTAAAATGTATGCTTGCTAATGATGTGGTAATGGTGACAGACACTGAAGTAGAGCTTCATATAAGCTTTATCTACTAAATGAATTGCAAAACTCATCAATTCAATGCTAATAGATCTACCAGTAAGGAGCAAATTGGTATCTGTCTTGAAACTAAGCTGTATGTATACAGCGCAATGGTACTAACCACCCTGCAAACCCAAACCACTGAGACAAAAGTTATAGATATGCGCGAGGTCGTAATCTATTATTTCAGCTTGTTTTATACTGTACGAATGTAGAAACAATATTCCTAAAACTCTTAATCAAGATTGGCCATGTAAATGTTTTTTAGCAATTTGCAAAGACGTGACATAGCGATTATATAGGGGTAGAACACTGACGACTTAGTTATTTGTACGATGGTTCTTACCAACAATGAGGTTGTGAGTAGATACAACGACCCATTCGCCACTGACCAAACACTGCAATATTTCACTGCCGATGCTAGTACTGGAAGTAGCGGTATTGGTACCGGTTGCATCAGAGTTTGATTGGCTTTCATCGGCTGCAGTGTTGCTGCTGGTTGGACCAGAGTTTAATTGAGTTGATATTTTTACCCTTGCTCCAATTCCTCGTATGTTTCCGTGAACAGTTCCATATGAAGCTGATGGTCCACTGCATTCTGTAACATTTAAGCGGGATGCAATACAGAATAGTATTACACTATACATTGTTTCCTTTTTACAACAATGCTAAAGTGATATCCATTTAGGTTGTGCCAGGTTGAAGGTAGCTGAATAAAAATCATTTCATCTCCCTGCTAAAAGTGTCTTATTAAAAAACTTAAACCAATGTATCAGACACACAGACTAACATATATACTGTATCATTTTCCACTTGTTTTAAACCTTTCACTTACAATGGCGCCATAAAGCGCGTTTGCAAACAGTTTGGGTTCTGATCAGACGCCGCGTAACGTGGCTTCTGATCAGGGCCCAAACTGTTTGACACTCTCATCGATATTTATAAAGTCATAAAACCTGAAATCTAACTATGAGACGTGTCTTACAGACACTAAAACCGAAGCAGACGACAATGAAGTTGTGATGGGGTAAATTGATCATGAAAGGGTTATGAGCGAAAGATTAGCCCAATTAGTGTCTTACCTTATCAGATACCGCATAACGTGCTGTCTGATCTGAATTCAAACTGTTTGATCCTCATTTCAATATATTTTATTTCTAAATACCTAAACCTGTATGAGAAATAAAAGCACACGAGAAGTGCGTATATTAATGACGTCATGGTATTAAATGGGTTATTTCTTTGTTGTAAGTTCCCCTCCCCATTCATGACATAATAAAAGACCGGCATATATCATTAGAGAGATGATGAAACTTTACAACAATTCCAACTTGAGGGAGACTTTAGGAAACGTAGGGGTTTCAATTACATGCGATTGCTAAACGCAGGATGGAGCTAATATCGAGAGCTAACGCCTGAGCTTTCTATGTTGTCTTATCTTTATTAAGCATTGAACCAAACAAGAGACTCTTACTGGGCATTAACTTAATGTTGTTCGCCATAGCAATATGTGTAAATCATCTATATCTTACTGTTCTTCAGACTGAATTGTGCATAAATTTCCAGATGCCGGTTTTCGACATGATTTGAATTTTTTTTTCAAATTATGTTTTTTTCAAATCATGTCGACTGTGAAAACATGATTTGAAAAAATTGACATGATTTGAAAAACAAATTCAAATTAGAAATGTTTCAAATCATGCCGCTACAACCGTGGTTTAAAGGCTTGAAGGGAAATCGTATTCAATACGCCGTTTGTGGGATAGCTGAGGAAATTGGATGAAAATAGGTTTTTTGAATCAAGGTCGACGCCAACGTCAAACATTTTTTCTGAATTTCGTCTCATTTAATCAATTTTTAATCACTTATGTTGTATTCAATGACGTGTTCAAGTGTTTTGCCGTCGAGACGAAAGGTATGCAGAGGCAAACATCGTCGAGACAGAACAGTACGGTGTGGACTCTGTGATTCTGAATGGTGAGATATCTCTGATTCCAAAACAGATTTGGTAACGGTACAAGGCCGCCTAATTACGCAGCATTTCCAACGACAGATTTGGTGCCCAAAATGGTAGCCCACATTAATAAAAAAAATATACCAAGTTATAGTCTACTACCAATCCGAATCCGCTCAGCCGACTGTACATTTACTCCCCTGATCATTGAGCCATCTTGCCTACACTATTGAGCACTACTAACATATGACCAAAGTCTCACACTGACTTATTCGGCGTCTTGTTGGTATCATAATGTTAGAAAAGGTACTTGCGTTCTTGTTGTTAGCGTTCAATACACTTATAAGAATATTTCTTACACGAAACATGGCTTATGTTCGAATGGTTACGGTAGTTACTAAACAAAACACATAGCGGTAGTTACAGTGGAAAATTTGTTATTCTTTCCCAATAAACGCGTTTACGCTAAAACTATTATTTGCAGTGCAAACAGTTTGGAGCCAGATCAGGAGCCGGGTAACCCGGCGTCTAATCAGGTTCCAAACTGTTTGCCACCATGATAAACATGAAATATCAGAATTGTCCAAAAGTTGTTCTTTTCTACGTTTTAGTGCTTTGCGTTTGCGTACGTTTGCGTTTAAACGGGAAAGAATAACGTTTTCTCCACTGTAAGAAACACCCGTCGCCAAGATACATTGTGTTACAGACATGTAAATATTTAAATCTGAATAAGGGGAGATCCTTTGAAAGCACAGAAAACAAAGCAAATACTGAAAATTGCAGACTCGGTTTAATTGAGTCTGCTCATGAGCAATACTGACATATGCAACAGTGCTCACGCCCCTAGCACCAGCTTAAGCGGAATTTAACTTTCAACTGTCAATGCGCTGAAATCAATGATTCCAAAGCACCAGTAAGTGTAACAACACTGAGAATGAAGTACGGGGCGACTTTTTACAGCCGCCACACAAGCAATTAACATCTGCTGTTGTGTTTTATATAAACCTGAATAAGGGGAGATCCTTTGAAAGCACAGAAAACAAAGCAAATACTGAAAATTGCAGACTCGGTTTAATTGAGTCTGTTCATGAGCAATACTGAAATATGCAACAGTGCTCACGCCCCTAGCACCAGCTTAAGCGGAATTCAACTTTCAACTGTAAATGCGCTGAAATCAATGAGTCCAAAGGACCAGAAAGTATAACAACAATGAGAATGAAGTACGGGGCGACTTTTTACAGCCGCCACACAAGCACTTAACATCTGCTGTTGTGAATTATATAAATCTGAATAAGGGAAGATCCTTCGGTCAATTGTTACGAACGTGCGCATCTGCTTAAGCTGTGTACCTATACAGAGTATACCTGTCCTGAACAAAACGTATATACCCATATCAGAGGAAGGATTCTACAGTGGAGAATCTGTTATTCTTTCCCAATAAACGCGTTTACGCTAAAACTGTTATTTGCAGTGCAAACAGTTTGGAGCCAGATCAGACGCCGGGTAACCCGGCGTCTGATCAGGCTCCAAACTGTTTGCCACCAAGATAAACATGAATTATCATAATTGTCCAAAAGTTGTACTTTTCTACGTTTTAGTGTTTTGCGTTTGCGTACGTTTGCGTTTAAACGGGAAAGAATAACAGATTCTCCACTGTAACAGGGCACGTCTTGTAACAGATTCTCCACTGTAACAGGGCACGTCTTGTAAGGCATTGCACTGTTAGTCATTGTGCAATACTTTGAACACAAAACTACCAAACACCAACCTGAATATTACAAAATTGACTAGAGCTGATTGGACACTTGATTTATTATTAACCAGTTTAATCTCCATGGCGCCTAAAGGCGCGTTTGCAAACAGTTTGTTTCCTGATCAGATGCCGCGAAACGCGGTGTCTGATCAGAATATAAACGGTTTGAAACTAGTTTTGAAATGTCTGTAGTCATACTGCCTTTATTTTTACTTTGAAATGACATAGCATACAACCATATTGAAGCAGACGAGAATTGGAGTTGAAGTGGTAAAAGTCCCAAGATAAATTTGATCATGAAAGGGTTTGAATTGTTTTGATCGATACGCTATAGTATGCATGGCAGTTTACTAGAGCTGTAAGATTATTCGGGTCAGCAAATATTTTAATTAAGAATGTATTGTCTAAAAATGTTAAAGTTGCTCTGTTTGTCTAAATTTCCAACAGGAAAAAGATTGTTTAAGATACATCAATTAACTTAAAACATTTGGAAGTCAACTAAATATTTTAAGGGATCCTACTTTGAGGACGATCTGGCGGAACGCCTTTATGGCGCTTGCAAGTAGTTTACCCTTTACTTGCTACTAGACTAACCGTTGCAAACAGTTTGGATCCAAATTGGACGCCGCGTAACGCGGTTTTGCTCTGAATCCAAACTGTTTGAAACTTATTTTGAGATTCCTTAATAAAAACAAATGCTCAAAATAAATGTTGTGTATTTCGCAGACGATATTATAGCGAGATAATGGTTAAAAAGCTTAACGTCAGGTACTTTAAAACTCACAGCATTTACTAATGATACGGATAAGTAGTCAACTAGAATATGCTACCAGGCGATACAATGTACAGCAAAACTCAATTTTAACGAAACTAGTTAAAACGAAATATCGGATGTAACGAACAAATGGATATAACCCAACTATTGGAAATAACAAAAAAGTACCCATTTTTAATTAAAATGTAATATTGACTTGTCATTTTACGAACTGTGGATATATCGACATATCGGATGCTCTACGAGGGCGTCGTTATATGTGTTTGCCCTTGTACGCATAGTGTCGTTATCTTTGACTCTGTGCAAGCTGGTCTCTAAACTGTTACCGTATTATATTTACAAACAATTTCAATTCAGAATGACAAACAGGTAGGATCCTGTTGAGACGCGGCGTCTCAACAGGATCTAAATATTTTGACATCCTGACCCGTTTTCGTTAAGACCGTTTCTAAACTTCTGATTTTAGAAGAGTAGCAGACGAAATATGTCCCAGCATGTAAGGAGTTAAAAGGCAAGTTTTTTCAAGATGTCGGAATTTCACCAACCATTACCGTGATGTAAATCTAGATAGTTAAGTTTTCTTTACTTTATCTGATTGAACTCAAAACTCTATTTCTGAACATCAAAGTTTAACTGGTACAATGTACAGTGGAGAATCTGTTATTCTTTCCCAATAAACGCGTTTACGCTAAAACTATTATTTGAAGTGAAAACAGTTTGGAGCCAGATCAGACGCCGGGTAACCCGGCGTCTGATCAGGCTCCAAACTGTTTGCCACCAAGATAAACTAGAATTATCAGAATTGTCCAAAAGTTGTTCTTTTCTATGTTTTAGTGCTTTGCGTTTGCGTACGTTTGCGTTTAAACGGGAAAGAATAACAGATTCTCCACTGTACAATGGTCCCTCTTTACAACAACACCCAACGGAAGACAAAAGTTGTATACGTTGTTATAGGGAGGTAATGTTTAAACCTCAAGAATGCATTTGCAGACAGTTTTCTACCAGATCAGACGTCGCGTCACGCGTCGTCTAATCTGTGTTCAAACTATTTGTCACTCTACTTTATGTTTTTCGGTCAGAATGTCGAATACGTAACTTTACATAAATGTGGCAAACGTCAATTTTAAGAAGACGATATTAGCGTTACATATTATTGTCTTGATTGGAGAATTGTGGCAAACGATGTTGTATGGAGGGAGTCTTTGTTAGGAGGGCCGTTGGAGGGAGGTAGCGCTGCAGATGCAAACAGAGTTTACCCAATTTAGAAGTCGCGGCTTAATGATGTAGATCCGAACTATTAAAACCTCATCTTTTAGGTTTCTTCGTTTCTTCTTTGGTGCTATTCTTTGACGTCAAATAGCCCCAATTCTTGTACATAACAAGTTGTATTTGTGAATGTTAAATAGAGGATATTGAATGAGTGTTTTTTCAGTAATTAATTTATTGAACGAGTTGGATAAAAATGATATCATTTTTATCCAACGAGTTCAATAAATTACTGAAAAAAAACGAAGTTGATATCCTATTTATCACATAAACACCAAATGACACGAAAATCCGAACGGTCTTACTTTCACTTTTGCCCTCGGCTCTTAGGAAAACGATTCGCCATAGGTGTTATTCGGTTTTATTCATCCGAAAGTAAAAACACCTACCAAGCTAAAATAAAGAAAATCAACATCAATGTGTTGCGAAAAGACTTCTCCGATACCATATTCAAATTTTAAATTAATATTTAATTTAAAACTGTTCTAACTGACTAAAATTGATCATTTGACGGTTAGAGTCAAGTTTTGTTTCCAAATAACGTCGTTATAGCAACACGACGTCATGATCATTGTAACGTCTAAATTTGAAAAACTGTCTGAGTCACTGTTATAACAGAGCTCTACATAGCATAATTTGCAGCCTGAGTTTGCGGGACTGCTCGGGATAATGTTTTTAGGACACTTGGAAATGTTTTAAAACCCTAGTGGTGATCTTATTTTGTCTAGATATTCTTAACTGAATAAGAGTCGGCGTAGTAATACAGTATTTTGGTGATTCGAAAATTAGTATAAAATATATGCCCAGTGGGCCATACGATTTTTACGGCCCTCTATATTTTGCACGTTTATGTGATAAATACGGTCTATTGTCCTCTAAACCATTGATCTTCGCCTGCCAGGACCCAAGACCGAGCTCAAGGATTTTGGAAAATCAATTTATTAGAAACACATGTTGTTCCAGTTTGGTTGTATTCATGCATAAATTAAACACCAAATACAGAGATGCCGAGATAATGAACTGTTTGGAATGATCCGAAGAAAGTTGCTGGGCTGCCATAAGTTGACATGAAAAATCCTAAGATTTCCAAATTTACATTTTCCAAGTGCGATTTTACGAATCGTACCTTTACCCCAGAGCATGTTTCTTGTTTTGTTGACATGCGACTACTTAAAGTAGACTGTAAGTAACCTTAAGGCGCATTCTGCTTTACATTCAGCCTGCTTTAAGCTATCCATGTACTTGGACAAAATCCGAAGATTTAGGAAAAAATCCGGAGAAATGGCAGCCCTGAAATTGTCGTTCGAGGTACAGTGATCCGTCTAAACAGCAACACCAATGATATACAATAGTGTGTATGTTGTTCGGAGGGAGTTATTATAGAGAGGGGAAAGTAATACACTTAGAGTTAACTGTCTTGTATGGGTAACAGCGAAAATGTTATTGTAAGGAGGGAATCATAGTTTGGAGGGCCGTTGTAGGAAGGGAGCACTGACTATTCTTATTACTTTTAAAACGTTTAACCCGCTCGTAGTCACACACGACAAAAGTCGAAGATGCAAACAGTTTGGACTGAGAACAGACGCCATATAACTCGGCGTCTGGTCAAGATACAAACTGTTTGTCACCCAAATCAAATGTTCTCAGTTATACGAATTTTGCAACAAATATGTAGATAGCACTGCCAAAGCAGACGACATTCTGTTGGCGAAATATTTAAAGCAAACGGTACATGTAATATTTGAAAACAATTGACGGTACATGCAATATTTGACAGCAATTGACGGTACATGTACTATTTGACAGCACTTATTTGACTCATTGACCCTATAAACTACAGATAAACCATTCTATATTCTTGCAAATTAAGCCTAGTTTGTGTTTGCTATTTAGTTGTTTTAGTGTTCCAAAAGCATAGTAGTGACTTAACTTTGCGTGAGAAAGTCCGTGCGTCTGTCACTGTGTCCGAGGGTCCGTCCGTCCGTGTACCTTATGTCCGCAGCATATTTCCTATAACACATCAGCTATATTGATGAATAATGATACTGAAGTAAATGTATGAGTACATTTTGGGTTTGCGGACTGTCGCATAATGTTTTCATGTTATGGTGACATTGACCGTTGATGTCAATTAAATAAATTGTTTGATTTAGCTGATTACATCTGACTATGGTGGATTGTTACAAACCATTTTTGTCTACTTTGGTCCTGACTTTGACCTCAATTATAGACAAACCATGTCCGGTGCATGATTTTTAAAATCAACCGAATTGTAAAAATTGAACATCACTTCATTGGAAGCTTGATTCATTCATTAAAATGTTTAGGGATGAATGAGAAAAAGAGGGCGGTAGACTATGGTGGTGAGAGGCTTAAATCTTTCAAACAATATTCAACTTAAATAGTTGAAACACGTGTTTAGGGTGAGACAAATACCGAAGTGACCATTTTGTCTCTCGATGTGCAATATTACACAAGGTTTTGGGCCTGTCTTACGAAACGTTGTACGACTAATATTGTCGTAGGTCAGATTCTAAAATTCTCATTTATCATTTATTTCTCCATCTAATCATGTCTTGTGACATCTCTTTGGAATCGTCTCTTCAGATACTAGAGGTATTTTACGGTTTTCACTTACTACACTATTTTCCGTACGACGTTTCGTAAGAAGTGCCCCTGATCTTGTTATAAAGACATGTTTTAACACAAATCAGTCTCGTATGTAAGAAAAACATCTCCTTTGTGAAAAAGCGGAAGCTGAGATGGTACGGTCATGTTACAAGATCTTCAGGACTCTCAAAGACCATTCTACAAGGCACAGTAAGCGGAGGGAGAAGAAGAGATCGACAGAGAAAACGTTGGGAAGACAACATTGTAGATTGGACAGGCATGGGTCTGAAGGAAATAGTGCGGAAAGCCGAAAACAGAGCGGAATGGAAGGAGCTGGTTGCCAGGTCATCTGCAGCGACCCTACGGTCCTCCGGACTAAGGGATAGGTGAAGGTGAAGGTGAAGGAAAAACTACATAGTACATTACTTTGAGCTATGAAAAACGTGTAAAGAACCGAATAACCGCTTCACTTTCAGAGGGGCGAATGACTTGAGCTACCCCGGGTGTAAGACGATATCTTCACACCATGTGATACGTTATAAATATGAAATAAAAATAAGATAAAACTTATTTAGTTTAGTATTTAATAAGTTTGATTCTGACAAATGCAAATCATTGAAAACCTTGATCAGCCACTGTGCGGACAGAGCAACCGCTGATCTAAATCAGAAGTATTTGACATTGCGTATGGTTTGATTACTTACAGTGGACCTAATTTACCATTTTTAAAACCATGTACTCCAATCATTGTCTTTTTATGTCTCTATAAATAATCATAAACATAAATCTTACATTTAGCATATAAAACATCTGGGGACCGTTTCATAAAACTTCGTACGACAAAAACTGTCGTAAGTCAAAACTTTAAAATTCATTCAATTTCTGATTTCTCTATCTAATCCTGTCTTGTGACATCATTTTGGAATCGTCTTTTCAAGACGATTCCAAAGCGATGTCACAAGACAGGAATAGATGGAGAAATAAATAATAATTGAGACTTTTATAATTTGACTTACGACAACATTTGTCTTACGAAGTTTTATGAAACGGGCCCCTGGACTTAACACACAGCAAAGATTAACCCTTTCACTCTCAATGACGCTTAAAAGCGCGTTTGCAAATAGTTGGGATCCTGATAAGGATCCAAAATGTTTGACACTCGTTTTGAAATTTCTTCAGTCATACTGCCTTAGATTTAAATTTGAAACGACATTGCAGACAGTACAATTGAAGCAGACGACAATATGGCGGTGAAGGGTAAAACTATTACAATAAATTTGATACTGAAAGGGCTAAAGGCCCTTACTCAGCGAAAAGTGTTAAGGAATAATAAAACAAAACCAGTGCTACGTCACTGCTACCCTAGGACAGCACGCTCGACTAATCTGCAACGTTGTCACTATATTTTTGTAATTGTAGCTTCCAGATAAGCAGTGTAAAGAGGGGAATAAAAAGAGATTTAGACAAAATTGAAAGCGTGCGATAATGACTTAAAAGTCAAAAGTCATAAGTCAAATGTCATAAGTCATAAGTCAAAAGGCCCACAGGGCTTCCATACTGAATAGCTGTTATAACCGACTATATAACAAATATGATTATGTAAACAATTGGGAAAAAGGCAACAAATAAGAATTGATAAAAGACAATATAGCATATGAGTAGCCATTCAAATTTGTTTTGAAAACCAGCAAGCTTCTTAATATGGAATGAATATCCAGATTAACAGTCGTCTTGTAGGAGCATGTGTTATGTTACAACATAAAAGGCAATAGTAGCACGTCGAGAACATTATAAGAAATGAATATAAGTCTAGAAGTTTTCAACAGTTTTGCTAAGATTTCAGCTATCACAAATAATTAAAGTGTAATTGCTTAAATATTTTGCTAATTCCGATCTGACACAAGTCAGCGCAGTCTTACCGATGAAGAGGATGTGACATATCAGAAAAAAATAGGATATTCGGCAGTTTTGGTCTGGAGTAGTTCTTAGTGTAAATATTCCATAAGACCATGCCATTTAATCCATTCACTACCTTTCTCCGAGTGCTCTAACAATTGCAACCAGTTTTGATCCTTATCAGACGCCGAGCTACTTGGAGTCTTATCTGAATCAAATCGTTTGATACGAACATAAACATCATTATTATACTTCAAACATATGGTCAGAATGGATCAAATTTGTTTTACACTCACATCGATTATTTTTAGACAAAATATACATGTACAAATAACTTACTATTTAATAAAACCTGTTTATTTCGTCCATCAAATTCTGTTGATTATTAGGTGATTAAGACAGATGTCTGCCTAAGCAATGTTACAGTTAAATAGAAAGCTCCTTTATGAACTTTCATGAGCTTTCTGTTTAATTGTTGTCTTTTGTTAAGCTATCACATGTCTTTTATACCGTCGAGTGGCCTTCTTTTTAGTGGTCGTTATAAAGAGGTTTTAAAAACCGGTGTGAAAATAAAGCAGAAAGCGCCTAAACGGCAGCCTGTTTTACACATCAACATGCAAGGATACAGAATGTTTTATTGCGGCGTTTTTAATTCTCAATAAATGCGTTAGCATGTTCGATTTAAACGTATAACCATTGCAAACAGTTTTGAGCCAAATCAGACGCCGGATACCCCTGCATCTGATTGGGCCTCTAACTGTATTATGGTTCGTATAAAAAATATATCTACGTTTTCAAATATGTGTTATTTTCAACATGTTCATTTACGAGGCCTTACATGTAAAAAGAAGGTTTATTGACTGCATACAGCTTAAAGCAATGTCAACGTAAAACAGAAAGCTCCGTTTGCTGTCTGCTTCACGCTATCTTTGCTTGAAATAGTAACCTGCCTAAAACACCTGCTAATTACAGAGGATAATGTGTTATTCTTTCCCAATAAACGCGTTTACGCTAAAACTATTATTTGCAGTGCAAACAGTTTGGAGCCAGATAAGACGCCGGGTAACCCGGCGTCTGATCAGGCTCCAAACTGTTTGCCACCAAGATAAACATGAAATATCAGAATTGTCCAAAAGTTGTTCTTTTCTACATTTTAGTTTTTTGCGGTTGCGTACGTTTGCGTTTAAACGGGAAAGAATAACAGATTATCCACTGTAACATAAGTTAGTGGTCATAATACAAGGTTCTACTGTATACGACGTATTCCAAGTCGGAACATCTCGCAAACAGGTAGTCGGACTTGACCAAGTACATTTTATAACAATTGGGCTAACCTATTTACGCCCAGTGGATTATTCCATGCTTATGTATTGGATAAGTTCATTATTTACTGGTCTAATTTTTATTTCGTTTGTTTTATATTAACATTCTTTATCAGCACGCAGTGTAGATTATGATCGGACGCTACATTCTGCGACGTCTGATCAGAGTCTGCACTGTTTGCCGATGTACAATATATGAGATCGTAGGCACGAATGGGTTAGGTTGTACTAGTTCATACAATGGGTAAACGTATATTTTCATCATTTTTCACAGATAGTTCCACAGATAAAGGAACATGGTAAGTCAACCCACTCTTCATGTAGGCCAAATGACTGTATTATGGCACAGTGTTCGGCATCACCCACATTATTCGGTTCACCATATCTCCACTTTTTGAAAACGATTTCTTGATTGGTGTTTGAATACTTCCAAATACCTTCAACCTCTGCGTCCGTTATTCCGAGCCACCAACAGCGTGCAGGCGTTTGCCCTAAAATATAAGTTACACGATGCACCAGTCAAACTTATTTCCCGATTAACGCGTTAGTAATTTACCCAAGTTGTCCATTGCAAACAATTTGGAGTTCAATCGGACGCCAAAAAACATAGTGTACGATCCAGCTCCAAACTGTTGTTTGCGATTCTACAGCAGCCCTAAGCCGTTTCCGATAGATGCGTGTGTGTGGGAAATTGAGTGATGTTTATTGCAACTAATTTAAAGCATGCGTTGTTCGGCGTATGATCGGGCGCTTCTTTGTTTGCTGTTCTGATTTTAATGAATCGGTACCAATTTCTAGAGCTGCTCATTTTATTCATTTTATTTCACTGAAATTGTGTTTGTGTTACAGTGGAGAATCTGTTATTCTTTCCCGTTTAAACGCAAACGTACGCAAACGCAAAGCACTAAAACGTAGAAAAGAACAACTTTTGGACAACTCTGATATTTCATGTTTATCTTGGTGGCAAACAGTTTGAAGCCTGATCAGACGCCGGGTTACCCGGCGTCTGATCTGGCTCCAAACTGTTTGCACTGCAAATAAAAGTTTTAGCGTAAACGCGTTTATTGGGAAAGAATAACAGATTCTCCACTGTACACTGGTCGTAATAACCACTTTTACCCTTACATTGTCAATTTTTATCGTCCGTTTTAACCATAAAGTGACTTTTTTATCAATGTTTTTAATAATGCCAATAATATCTTAAATATTTGACTCATATTGAAATTAATTTTATATACAAATACTAATAATTCTTATAATCTTAGTAAATCTATTGAAAGCTTTACAAGTAGGATGTCTTTACTTTATTGTAAATTTGGTTATTTGTCTTTTTTCTAACTTTGTAAGTACATTTATAATGTATATGTAAAGCGCTTTTGAACGCAACACTCCTGTGCGAGATGAGCGATATATACATCTGGTATAATAATAATAAATAATAATATAGCCATTGTATCGCCTAATTTACTCCATTGTCTTGATTGTCATTTCAAAGTTAGTTTTAACTTTTAAGGCAATATATATTTAATATAATAATACTGTCCTGTCATTTCTAGCAAGGATAATTTTAGATAGTTTATTGGTATGAACAGTGGAGAAAATGTTATTCTTTCCCGTTTCAACGCAAACGAGACGCAAACGCATCGCAGAAAAATGCTGAAAATGACACCCTTTTCAAAATTTTGAATGTTAATTTTAACCTGGAGGTCAACAGTTTGGAGCCTGATCAGACGCCGGGTTACCCGGCGTCTGATCTGGCTCCAAACTGTTTGCACAGAAGATAATAAATTTAGCGTAAACGCGTTTAGTGGGAAAGAATAACGTTTTCTCCACTGTAAACAGTTTAATCCTTACTTGAGATAATTAACACGAATAGTACATGGGCTGACATGAGTAACCGTAATCGTTTAATTGAAGCGGTGTACTAAACGAACGCAACAAAATAAGTTCCGATAGACAAAAATAACGTCATCAACACTTTGGCGCGAAAATGCCGGGTTGACGTTATTTTGATATGGCGTCATCTATAACATCAGATAAACGATGTATCGATGCTGGTATAGCTACATATAGATCTAAATAGTAAAATACAGATATGTTATTGTTGTCTCTTATTAGTAAAGAAGTTTAGATACGAATATTATGAAGAGTTCTGCTAATAGGAAGATAGCAATCGGTCAGTTAATTTCGCCAAATGTCTGCTGCCCGATTTAGAAAATGGAAACGCGGCCAAAAGACCCGTAAGACCCGCCTCTTCTGGAAATAAAGTTTATAAGAATAAAAATATATTTTCACAATGAAAACAGATGGGGCGAATATGCATACAAACAGTATCCCCTATACAGCAAGTACATACATGTAGTTTGTTTGCATTCAATTAGCTATTTTGATAAAAATCTCATATTTAGATTCTTGGCAAATTGGCTAATAGTCCGGTGGCAGAGACCGATAAGCGTGTTTTGCGGGCCGTACAAAGTTTTTTTGCTGTTTCTATACCTCTGAGGTGTGCTCTTTAAGAATCTGAATGATGCCACTCTGGCATCATTGGGTAATCCGCACAATATGCAAATTAAGGTCGCCATTACTGAAAATCATATTTTCGCTAATATCTCAGTAACTATGCATGGTATCAAAATAAATTTGGTGTCTATCCCCATGTTTTGAGGGGTAAATATTCAGATAAAGCCATTTAAGTAACGATAACAGTTATATGTTGTGCTGAATATGCATATTTAGGCAGCCATTGCTGAAAATCTCGTTTTCGTTAATATCTCAGTACCTGTGCATGGTATCGAAATAATATTGGTGTCTATCTCCATGTTTTGAGGGGTAAAGAATAAGATTAAACCACTTTAGTAAAGATCACACCAACAGTTTGTGCTGAATGGGCATATTTAGGCAGCCATTACTAAAAATCTTGTTTTTGTCAATATCTTAGTAACTACATATGGTATCAGAATAATTTTGGTGTATATCCCCATGTTTTGAGGGGTAGAAAATCAGATAAAACCATTTCAGTATTGATCCCACAAATATTTATATAAGTTTGTAATGTATATGCATATTTCGGCAGCCATTACCGAAAATCTTGTTTTCGTAAATATCTCAGCATCTACGAAATATTATATCAAAGTAATTTTGGCGTTTAAACACATGTTTTTAGGGGTAAATGATCAGTTGAAGCCATTTCAGTAAAGATCACACAAACACTTTTTCTGGATAGGCATATTTAGTCAGCCAGTACTGAAAATCTCATTTTCGTCAATACCTCAGCAACTTTGATACATGTACTACCATACTTATTGCGTCTGTACTCATGCTTGTAGGGGCAAAAAAGCAGATTCAACATTTCAGTCTTGATCACACCAACATGTTTTGCAAAATATACAACAATCCTCTTCAGTGTACATCCAAGCTACAAAGCATTCCTTTTACTTATAATGATGCATATTGCCATTACTGAACTGACTCAGTCCTCAAACAATTCATTTTCAACAACATTGTCACTGTCATAGACCCATGGGATGTGTTTATTCTGGCAGGGTGCCTCCCCGTGGCAGCCACAAAATATTGTGCATGGCAGGTGAGTCGTATATTACAGACACATTGCTGTCGGACAGAGTGTATGCGTAGCACAACCACACCTTATCATTTCCAGCACCTCATGTGGAGCAATAGTAACGTTTGCTTGCAATACAACTGGTATCAATTATGTAGTGCGTTCATCAAGTTTCCACCCAAACTCGACAGGATCTAATGGTGCAGATTCTGATTTGGGAGCTGATTCCCAAGTGGCAGTCTTAATGTTTTACGTTCTCTTTGAATGAATCTTTAGAAGGTCAAAGTGACTATAGCTGTGGAGCATTTGTAACATTTTTTCCACCAATCCTTCGAAACCAGACTTCTGCACAAACTTCAGATATGTTCGATGTCACCAAGCTTTTGACCCTGTAACAGCCATGAATCCTGTCGCTTCTCAAACGATGTCGCCTATAGCATAAGACAATTCGCCCACTTTGTGCAGTACCACATCGTTCTTAAGGACTTTGATGACAATGTCTCTTCTACTCTGAAGCACTGACCCACAGTGACACAGCCTGAGACGATATGGGCGACTGGCAGATTTGAAAACAATTGTTCATGTTCACTTGCAGTTGCGTCAATGTCCATAGTATTTTGTTCAGCATGTGGTCCTTCCATTGTGAAACGACAGGTCAGGTTCAACTTTGCGTAGAAGTGCAGCAGGAGGACGAAAACGCCAATGTCCTCACATACGATGTCTGATTTTTTTAAGCCACTTTCAGCTGCATTAACCACCTGCTGTATGATAACTACACCCGCTTCTTCGTGGCGGGTCATGCTATCTTTCTTGCGGAAGACAATGTCATCCTGAAATACTAGTACAGTTTTAGTAGAGGTAATGGCCAGACTATGTTCATTCGACTTTCTTGGTCAAACACTGACAACTCAGTTCTATGACCTGTACCTTATTCTCAGCTATAAGGAAAGTCTTCTGGAGTATGTAACTGCAGTTTTGTCGCCGTCAGGTCTCGTCACCAGCTCGATCTTCCTACATCCCACTTTTAATCCTAAAGTTAAAGTAGAGATCGAGTGTGTCATGGCTTGTCACCCTCTTCATAACATCCATCATGAAGCCATTTACACAGTTCCTTGATTAGACCCGTTTATAACCCAAATGATAGCACAGCCATCCAGTATTTCTATCATCTCTGAATTCTTAACCTGAGGAGTTGTGCAGCGTGTGTTCCTGCCTATATGGATCAGGTATTGGTCGTCGATCCCCTCACTGAACTACCAACGAGACCCTACAGCTGAGCCATAGGTGCTCAGCTACTGTAGTTGATGAGATTACTCAAATAGCTCAGCTCTTATGACGACCAATGGCTGATCATCAACAATTTGATGATTTACTATTGATGGACTTTCCTGAGTTTATTATGCTCAGTGCATTATTTGCCTCTGGTCCGGCAATTTAGACGAGCACGGGCGATGTGTATGACCTACGAGCCCCCAGTCACGGTATGGAGGTTTCACATTTCGGCTAATAAATACGAAAGACGACTCAAGCAGGAAACGCAACACAAACAATACACCCATCTCTAAAGCAGAACACACACAGCCATACCATAACAAACACACACACACACACAACCACCCACACACGCAATACCATTCCTTCATCCACACACTAAATAGAAAACAACACGCAAGACAAACATAAAGCTAAGTGAACATAGGAGCCCGCCTTGGTACGGTCAGTAGCAATCAATAATCAATTATAAATTAATTAATTATTAACAACCACTGGGGGGTTAAACCTGGGTTTAGGGGCGCCCAACCTCACACTTATCTCCTATATTCACCTATAAAGACGAACAGTGTACATAAAATATAAACCCTGTTCCACAACCTTACAATCAAAAAGACCGCCAGCACAGTAAGTAAATACATGTAAAACATCCAACAAAATTCTCTGAAAATTCTCTGAAAAGCTACACTAACAGAATTTGATTTTTACCTTAATACTCAGCACTACTTCAAAGTATCAGTATACTGTCTAAACCAACCGCCTAAAACCTAGAGCTATGTTTCTGTGTGCCCTCTTTTGACCTCAAAGCAACAACTGACTGTATTTTTGTTATTTGTTTGTAAACATCCGTTTCTGCAATCTATGGTCTAATTGGACATCCAAGAGAGAGGGCAACGGATACAGAAACCTGGGCGCGATGTCTTATTCTTACTTTCGACAGAGTTCTCTGTTTTTTATATGCCTAGTATAAAGTCTCATCCGAAGGACTTGGTCCAGCGGGGGATCGAACTCACGACCGATAGCATCGTAGTCGAGTGACTACCACTGGACCGCGTCCGCCGGTGTTTGTGCGTGTTTCAGTCTTTTATTACGTTCGGTTAGGGATAAAGTACGACTGTACATTGTTGTCGGCTACCTTAATGACTAATTAAATTCAAGAATAAAAAATATCACTGTCTGCATCATCCTAATTTTGCGGTCGTTACACTGTTGAAAACGAGCTTAGAATGTATCTATATTGTCAAATAAAATGTACTTAAGAATTCTAAAGCTAGCTGAAGTATTTTCATTATTTCAATGCTCTAATATACATGATGAAAATTAACCAGACAGACGACACGAAGAGAACGTAGACTCGACCGTCGCATCAATAATGGCAATCCTTTTTGCATATTTTGCAGAAAAGTTTCACCAATTTTGAGCGACTTTGAAGAAGTTTGAAAGTTGAAGCAGACGAAAAGTTTAGCACACAACAATTTCTCTCATCAGTAAGGGGTTAATCTGATTCTTAACCTCTCACAACATGGGAATAGAAACTAAAATAATTTTTGAGATATTGACGATAATGAGATTTTCAGTAATGGCTGCCTAAATACAAAATGTTGGTGTGATCTTTACTAAAATGGCTTAATCTGATTATTTACCCCTCAAAACATGGAGATAAACACAAACATTATTTTGATACCATGTACAGGTATTGAGATATTGACGAAAACGATATTTTCAGTAATGGCTGCCTAAATATGCCTATTCAGCACAAAATATCGCTGTGATAATTTCTTAAATGGCTTTATCTGATTATTTACCCCTCAAAACATGGGGATAGACACCAACATTATGTTGATACCATGCATAGTTTCTGAGATATTGACGAAAACAAGATTTTCAGTAATGGCGGCCTTAATTTGCATATTGTGCGGATTGCCCAATGATGACAGAGTGGCATCATTCAGATTCTTAAGGAGCACACCTCAGAGGTATAGAAACAGCAAAAATACTTTGTACGGCCCGCAAAACACGCTTATCGAAAAATCAGGGGGTTGGCAACCGGACTATAAAGAAATTTCAATATGAGTATCAAACAGTTTTGATTGACACGATTGAAGGTGTCACGGCAGGGAATACAGTTTCTCTCCGAATGTCGTTTTTGTGAAAATTAATAGTCTGGCCCTTAATCAGGTTCCATGCTTCATGCTTACAATACGTTTGAGTTGAGTCTGAAATCGTTCTAAACGTTTTGATGAGTCCAATTGGAGCAGAACATATCGTCAACATTTCAATAATTTTACATTGTAGTGGATGACCTTTGCGTTTTGAAGCTTATATGTCAAACTTCATTTCAACGAATGAATAACGTATCCCCCCTGTAACTCGAATATATTTAATCCTCTATTACGAATGCGAAATCGAAGGCTTATTGATGGTATAAAACAGGTGACAGCTTAGCGCAAGGTGAAAGTTAAACAGAAAGTTCCTAAAGGAGCTCTCTGTTTCACTGTCACTTTGCTTTAATCAGTCACCTGGCTAAAATTTACACAATAAAGCGGTCGTAATAGAGAGGGTTTACTGTATATATATAAGGTTCAATTAAAATAGTATGATGTTCAAAGGTTTAACAGTATACATACACGTTGGCGTGGCCCAACTGTCTCTTACGTAAGCCGTGACACGTGATTGTTCATCCTCGCTCTCAAACTGGATCAGATGCGCACCATGGGATGAACAGTATTGCTGTTGATATACGATATACATGTAACATGTTTGCATTGACAATGGCAATAACAATTGTTTATTTTGCAATGTAGGCCTCCGGCCAATAATACACAAACATGCATATAAACATAAACCAATACAAACGCAATGAGTTAATATATACATAAGTTTGCATAATGTAGATATATGTATGACGGATGTATAATTATATTGACATTAAAATGAGCAATATTGCTTTTCAAATAAAATATACATGTCCAACGATGTATGTTTTAATATACTGACACGGAAAAGAAACTGTGCACTTGTTTAGGAATTAAAATTTCCATCTTGTTTTAAAGGAATATAGGCAAGTGTGGTATCAAAATGTTGGTAAATATTCCTTTTACACGATGCTTTATTTTTAAACCAAATTTGTGTTACTTAAATGCTCTGTTAACGCTTGAATGAAGTAGAGGTTAAAAGTAAAAGTTGCAAATCGGTATTGTTTCCTAAAGTTTTGAAAATGAAAATGGATTTAAATCGGTATGTGTAATATCCTCATCTTATACTGACCAATGCAATAAATCTCGAACGCATTGACCTGACGTAACGTCTTGTGACGTAAATTCGTCAACGTCATGTATCTACCCTGACGTGATGGCTTGTTGGATCCTGATTAATCTCTAACGCTTCCATTTTGACAGTGAGGATGTCGAAGGGTCATGATTGTATTTCGGTGGCAATCAAACTGCCAAGTGACGTCAGTGACGATGACGTCGGATTAAAGGTGCTAAAGTGACTGAATTCGTTCGTTTTCTTGAAGCCATGGCAGCTTGTTAACGAGTTTAATTCAAATGTACTGTGATTTTATCATTGCATAATCAGTAAGGATATCGGTCAGTGAAAATCTGTACTTGTAAACATGTTGCACAGGCAGCACGTGCATAATATTGCATAATAGCCGTTTGTACGTTTGCATGACATCAAGGTGCTTTAATATCGGGTAAATTAGTGCAGTGTGTGAAGAATTATTTTATCACTCACTATGCTAAAATTTATCATTCTAAACATAGTAACGAAAAAGTTACACTCAATTTAAAAGTGCACAGTTTCTTTTTCGTGTCAGTACAGTGGATAATCTGTTATTCTTTCCCAATAAACGCGTTTACGCTAAAACTATAATTTGCAGTACAAACAGTTTGGAGCCAGATCAGACACCGGGTAACCCGGCGTCTGATCAGGCTCCAAACTGTTTGCCACCAAGATAAATATGAAATATCAGAATTGTCCAAAAGTTGTTATTTTCTACGTTTTAGTGCTTTGCGTTTGCGTACGTTTGTATTTAAACGGGAAAGAATAACAGATTATCCACTGTATATATGTACAGAACACATTATTTCCCCCCTGAACGAATTTGTGCTAAAAATGTAATGCTTAAATAGTTGCCTAACCGTGTCGGGGATATTCTATGCATTTCTTGATTGAAAGAGGGTTTATGGAAGTGTGTATGACCATTATATTTTGTTGAAATGTTAAAGGGACATATTGCAGATTTATTGAACATAATTATTAGCATCTTGATGGTAAAACGTTTAATGCGTATATAGCATTTTAACGATATGTGATTGGATTCACGCATAAGGTGAAGATATTGACATATGTTAACTCTTATCCTTCTGCATCGCGACTTCAATATATTTTGCAAACAGTTTGGATCAAGATCAGCCGCTGCGTAACGCAGCGACTGATCTTGACCCAAACTGTTTCAAATTCGTTTTCTTTATTTCAAAAATGTATAAATCTAAATTCAACAAATTTTGCAGTCAACAAAGTCAAAGAAGACGACTTTATAGCACGGTAAGAGTTATCTCTTTATCTTTCTGACCATGAACGCTTATGTCACACGGAATAAGTAGCCCTTTGATTATAAAATTTGATATTTTGTATTTGCTGAAATTTTGAACACGTACAATGCCATTTTGTTGCCGTAATAGGGGAAGAGTGTATTGGAAAGGTTGAACACTTACCAGCCCATCCGCATATGTTTTGGCCGGTGCCATGAAGTATATCGACCCTTTAAGCTGGAAACACCAATCTGTAATGATTAAAATGCACTATATAGATACAGGGCTCCCTCTCTACAACAACACCTAGTGGGAGACAAAGAGTATGTGTGTTGTTCGGAGAAAGTTGTTATATGAAGGGAAAACTAATACTATTTGAGCATTGAGCGCATCTTTGCTTATATTTGCAAACAGTTTGAATCCAGATCAAACGCCGCGAAGCGCAGCGTCTGATCTGGATTCAAACTGTTTGCCACTGTTCACTATGTTTGTTTCAAAATGTCAAATATGGAACTTTGAGAAACAACCGCACAATTTTGAGTAGACGATCTTGCAACATTGAACATGTTCTCTTACCCATATATAACTTCGGGACGAATTTCAAGTTCTCGGGGGTGTATGTCACAGTATGTAGGTTTATCATCACGTGTACGGCCTTACTGTACAATCACATTATCATGGCGCAATGGTAGAGTGCATGGCTGCGAACCTGGCAACTCGGGTTCAATCCAGGGTCGGAGCGAGTGCTTCTTTATAAGATCACCAGGCTACATACATGTATACATGAGTCAGAAAACAGAAACAGTGCAGTAGAATGAGATAATACTCTGCGTGATGTGTGTTTGAATTATTCTTACTCAGAAATGTAACCACATCTATGTCCCAAAGGCCGCCCGCCATGCATCTTGCTTCCTCGCGGTAGTAACTTCCTAGATCAGAACAGGAGCTAGGGACGTGCTTCACAGTTGATCCGACAATGTTCATGTTACCGAAAATTGTAGTGTCTTCTGTTGATTGATGTCGCTCACACTCTGTATGAAACAATACAAGATGGTAACTGTTTTGCAGTAAGATATTTGTATCTTTTGTTGGATGGGGTTCATATTCCACTGATATTGATCAATTAGCTACAATGTTGTTTCTAGTTTTGACGAAAGGTAATCCTTATAGTAGATTAAAAGTAAATCAGAGTGCGCTCTACCACTTTCAGTCTGATTTAAGCTACAATCTGCTAGGATGTAACTACTTTCAACAGAGGAGATATAGATTAAGGCGTATTGTGGGGCTATGGGCTAGATTAAAACGAGTAAGAAGGCGTCATACTTTCAAAGTAAATTTATTTGTTCAAAAGCATTTATGTCTGCATTTATATGAACCGTCTCTACAACGACACCCCATGGGAAACGAAGATTGTTTGTGTTTTTCGGAGGGAGTCGTTATAGGGAGAAACATTTAAGATTTGGTTTACATTAGCAAACAGCCTGAATCCAGATCATACGCCGCGAAACACGGCTATTGATCTTGATTCAAGCTGTTTGCCACTCTTCATTATGGTTTGGCAGTCAAGATGTCTATTATGTTACTTTGAGAAAAACAGCAGCCAACAATTTAAAGCAGGCAATATTGTAGCTATGAAAAGTTTGGACATAATTGTCTTATTTGGGGAACAGCGGCAAGCGTCGCTGTAAGGAGATAATCGTTGTTGGAAGGGGCGTTGTTTGGTGGGAACACTGTATTTCAAACAGTAAAAAGCGTGGTTGAACGCTAAGAAATGCGGCTTCTGATACATCTCCGAAATGTTTGTTACTTAGACTTTGATTAAAAGTCAATACTGTCAAGAAGTGAAAGAAAATCACAAAACTATTTTGAGTCGTGATGACAAGGATCTCTAGTGTACCTTTTTAAAGATTTCATTATCTACCATAGGTGGTTCTCTCGAGTAGACTTGTTCGTACCCTTATTTCATTCGTATAAGAAGGTACAGTGGAGAATCTGTTATTCTTTCCCGTTTAAACGCAAACGTACGCAAACGCAAAACACTAAAACGTAGAAAATAACAACATTTTGACAATTCTTATAATTTATCTTTATCTTGGTGGCAAACAGTTTGGAGCCTGATCAGACGCCGGGTTACCCGACGTCTGATCTGGCTCCAAACTGTTTGCAGCGCAAATAGTTGTTTTAGCATAAACGCGTTTATTGGGAAAGAATAACGTTTTCTCCACTGTATACAACCTGACATAATATTATCTAATGTTGACACAAGCTCGTCCTGGAAATCTCGCCTGTTAAATCAGCTTATACTTGCAATTGCATTTATGAAATGCAACAATTCCTAAAGAAACACAATATGAACATAAAACTTAAGCGCTGATTACGGATCAATTTCAAACAGCAGCATTGTAATCCGAACATTTATACAGAAACTAGATGTTACTTTAGGGTCATTTCATAATGAAACTAAAGCGATATGAAACAAGTAATTCCATTGGCTGCTGCTAGACGGGATGTTTACTTTTTCTTTATCGATTAGCCAATGAAATTGCATGTTACAAAGAAAGCATTTTCAAACATAAATTTGGGACGAGCTCATGTCCAAATGGTTCGTGACACATATTTTGTCAAAAATCTTTCTTTTTCTAAGTTAAAATATACTATTTTGGTGAATATGATGTAGTTGATGAACAGTGCACCCGTTTATATTCAGGTTAAAAGTCCTTTGTTTGAATTTTCTTGAAACGTTGTTATGTGTGTTGTATATCCTGTTACAATAGGCATGTAGTTTGTATATTCGGGAGAACCACATATGTTATCGACAGGGATAATGCGTACGACTCAATTATCATATTTTAAATCTTTATTGATCATTTACACAAGATCACATTGTCCTATGTCACATGACTGAATAAACGCAAACAAATAAGTTTGCTAATGTTAAATGCATTCACCCGTGAGACTTCAAATACAGTGTACCCTCACAACAACGACCCTCCGAACAACGAATCCCTCCTTACAATAACGCTTCCCCAAATACATGTAAGACAATTATATTTAACCCTTTCTCTTATGCAATATCGTCTGCTTAAAATTGTCGTCTGCTTTTTTACTTAACGTTACATATTAAACCTTTCCCTTATAGAAGCGACTTTTAGCACATGCATTTTATTCATCCGCTGAAGAAAATAGTTCCAATATGTACCGTAATGAATATGTATCATTTTTAATACTGTCCTTATTCTTGCAGGTAATAGCTTAAAGCAGACTGAAAGTAAAGCAGAATGCGCCATATGGCGCATTCTGCTTTACTTTCAACCTGCTTTAAGTAGTCACCTGTTTTCAAAACTAGAAACAGGCTATCTGGTAATGGGTTAACCAGTGTGACAGAATAAACATAATGGCGAGAGGCAAACAGTTTGAATTCAGATCAGCCGCCGCGTTACAAATTCAAATGGTTTGCAAATGTAAGCCAAGTAGCGGTTCACCCTCTCTACAACACATCCCTCCGAACAACAAACACAATATTTGTCTCCCGTAAGATTTTGTTGTAGAGAGAGACAGTGTAAACGATTCAAGTGTAGTACACTTTTAAAAGTCTAGAGATGATTTATCAATATATTGTAGAATATAGGGACCGTCTGATCAGGATCTAAATTGTTTGCATAGTGCAAGCCTTTTGTGTACTTTCACCGGTACGCAGTAACGTTATAGATAACGAGTAAACTCGTCCCCAGGTTTGAACATCTTTTAACATGTTCAACAAAGTAAACCAAACGGGACGAGTATACTCGTCATAAACAAACAGTTTGTTTAAATTTGATCATGAACGGGTTAATTTCAACTAAGGAAGCCGGATATACTTTAACAAGGCTTTTTTTATCTTGAAAATTCAAGTTATTATTTTGAAAATTCAAGATACTATCTTGAAAATCAAGACAGTATCTTGAATTCATTTATCTCGAATATTCAAGATACTCTCTTGAAAATTAAAGATATTATCTTGAATTTTCAACATACTAACTTGATAATTCAAGATACTATCTTGAAAATTCAAGATAAGTTTCTTGAAAATTCAACATACTATCTTGAAATTTCAAGTTAATATCCGGTGAATTCGGCCATAACTTTAGAACTGCATTTGATAGAGACTTTATGTTTGTCATGTGTACATGGCTCGAAAAGCTCTTAAGCTCAGTACAATTGGGTCATGTCTAACAAAGGTCAAGGTCATTTAGAGGTAAAATAGGGTGAAATCGACATTGGCCATAACTTTGGAACTGCATGTAATAGGGATAGAGACCTTATATTTGGCATGTGTACTCGACTCAAGAAGCTCTTGAGCTCAGTACAAGTTATATCTGACAAACGTCAACGTCATTTAGAGGTCAAATAGGGATACTTTAACATTGACCATAACTCTTCAACAACATTCGATAGAGATTCATATTTAGCATGCGTACTCAACACAAGGAGCTCTTGAACTTAGTCCAAGTAAGTCATGTTAGACAAAGGTCAAGGTCATTCAGTATGCAGATGGACAAATAGTCAAGAAAGACGAAAACAATGAGAATATCTCACTGTTCCTTCTTAATGTATTAGGATAACAAAATATGAGCGTTGGCACTTGGATGCTGTGCTCTTGTTTAATTATGCAATATTGTTGATCACCATCTTTATTTATGCTTTTCGGTGGATTACCGGGAGAAAGCAGTGGATAATCCACTGCTTCAAGCAGTGGGATTATCGTCGCTCGTGCTTATTTTATGAGTTTCCCCCGTAAGACTCCCCAAGAATCGTAGTCAATCGTGTCTTATCGTTCAATTCCGGCAGTCCGTTTGGCCGTGAACCACTCAACGGAAGAGCACGAATCCAAGATCGGGAGTAACGGGGCGTAATTCCGTTGACGTCAAATCAATAAATAAGTGACGTCTTTGTACCGCCAACTGTCACGCACATGTGTTCGACATAAAACTTGGGGCTCAACAAGGGATAAATAATGTACTTTCTCTTTCAATTGTCAAACAATTTTGTTTAAAAAATGGCTTAAAGGCATAAATAAATAGAATAACTGTGTTTTTTCAGTGTAAAATTGAATTTAATCCATTTCGTGAACATCAGACTGTTATATTTTCACTCGTGGCTTCACCACTCGTGAAAATATAACATCTGATGTTCACTCAATGGCTTAAATTTCGATCTTACACTGAACAAAACAGTTATCCTTTATATAATTGTGCACCTGTGATTGCAATTTTGTTTTGTTATTTCCTTCTTGAATTATCTCCCTTTTTATATTTTTATAAACAGATTGTTTTTAATTTTGCAGTATTTTTAACACCTTCTTAATTAGTGCACCTGTGATTATGGTGGTTTTGGTTTGGCACTTCCTTTTTAAATTATCTCCCTTTTCATGCAATTTAATTATGTGATTATTTTGATTTGTAAATTTGCTGGAGGGGGTATAAATCACCTTTGGTGATAGCACAGTTCTAGTTTTCATTGCAAACAAAAGATTACCAGATTAGACGTAGGTAACCCGGCGTCTGATAAGCCTTCCAAATGTTTGCCACTTGATGTAAACTATTGTGTCTTTTCCAATGATGTTGAATTGATGTTTAGTTTAAACGGGAAAGAATGACGTTTTCTTGGAATTAAAGTTAGCGATTGTTCATACCTTCTGTAACACAGTGTTGTGAATGGATGTCACACCTTTGTACAGCTGAGCAAGTCTGGCAAAACTCAGGAAACTGAAATCAAAATGTTTGATTTTTTAAATACACGTATATTGAACATGTATGTGTCCAAATGATGTAAGCATATCATTAATTGCAGCAACTTTGTTTAAGGCCAAAACATTGGAGTATTCGTGATATTGAACTGTTAGCGTAGATTGGCGGTTTTGAAAACAATGTTGCTCTAGATCAGACATCTCCTGAAGAATGTGTCTGTTCAGTGTCTGCATTCATTTTATTGGGTCTGTCCGACATGGGTCTGTGCTTTTCTTGGAGATTCAGTTTCAAATTTCATCAGACAACGTTATAGTTCAAATGGTATCTGTTCAGAGTGAAATCATTTATCTAAGTTATTATTTTTGAGCAAATACTAAATCGGTCAGTTGAAACAGTAAAGTAACTAACCATTTTACCAAAATACATTCGTTATTTTACAATTTTCGACCAAGTTCAGACGTTATCGAACTCGGCGTCTGATCTGAATCCGAAACGTTTTATACTTGTACGGTATCTAAATGTCTTTGTTCAAATTATCAACGATTTGAATCAACATGACATTCCATCTCATTGAATCATTCGATAATTTTATCTAGAAACGTGTTAAAAATGACGGTTCAACTTACATGTAGCTTTGTACAGGCAAATACAAAGGTCTAAACTTCTCCGTTTTAGCGTCACCGGGCAGTACAAAAACCAATACTAGTGGAGGCTAATTGGATTGGTTGTTTATTTGTAGTTGTTGCTTTGACTTTAGTTTTTTATTGTCGTTATTGGTTTGTTGCTTTTCTAATTGTTTTAATATGTCGCTGAACGCCTGGTTGTCTTATTCCAAGTAATCTGCAAACGGTTTGGATTTTGATCAGACGCCGTGTAACGTGATCTTTTATCAGGACGGACCTAAACTGTTTGACGCCTATTTTAACTCTCTAAACTCAAAACGCCGAACATTTACGATTGAGAAGTAAAACTGAGGACAATCCGTTACTCTAGGTAACATCACGTCAGTGAAGGGGCTACACTCTATATTTAAATATCTATGGGAATGTATTCAAGCAGATGCTATTCATGATGTCAAAGTAGTGTAGCAGAAGATACAGAGCAAACAATGTTTTTCGTTTCAAATGAATGGGTTTGTGGTTAAACATTGCAAACAGTTTGGAACCTGGTCCGAATCCGAGGAACCCTCATCAGGCTCCAACCTGTGTGCCAATAAGATTAAACATAAATCACAAATATTTTAAAATACCTTCCATTTCTAAATATAATTACATTGCCTGTGCGTTTCATTTTGTTTAACCCATTTGCGCCGGTGGATTCTTCCATATTTATATTTTAGATACGTCCACCTTTGATCGAAAGGTTGCCTGGTCGAAATGTTCGTTTTCGTTAAGCTTTATAGTAAAATTCCTATCGGCAAACAGTGTAGACTCTAATCAGAGTATACACTGTTTGCCTATGTCCCTTGTATAGGACTCTAGGCACAAATGGGTTAAAATAGAAAGAGTGTTACTTACAGGTATAATATCCATGACGTCGGACATACGTATGATGACGCATGGGTTTCTTGTCTTCGGTTCTTTCAAAGTTCCTTCGGTGTCAAATAATGAACACGCACGTCTTGCTATTATGAATTCAACAGCTTTACAACTAGCCCTTAGTCGACATTCCAAAATGCATTCCTGTACTGAAAGGCTTCTAATTGTGCGAAAGCTAGTATCCGAATGTGTACACTTTGTCCAGTTATACACGAATACTTTAAAACGCCTTTTTTCACAAGAATACATACCGAGAAAGTCTGATAAGAGGAATAAACACAAGATGCTGTTAAGGTTTGACGTCATTATTAAGCACTATTACGAACCATTCAGCTAGTCAAAACGGGCTCACTTGGTTCAACAAGGGGTTTGATAAAGTAGTAGCCATCGGATAAATAATGGTGTCTTCAAATATCTCCACATATACCAAACATATTTCTGTTACTTTTACGTGCTTCTTGAACAGAACAGTAATAAAGGTAACCCCGAGCAACGTAAATACAATCTAAGCTTTATAATTCGAATTTGCGTTAGTTAGAACATACCTATATTTCAAAGTTAAAACGTGTCTAAGCCAAGTTTCAACTTTAAAATACGGGTATGTTCGACTTAAATAGCGAGATCGATTTATAGAAATTCAACTTATAAAATACTGGTTGATTTAAGCGAGTTCGAAGTATCGAGTTACGGCTGTACTTGCTGGCCATTATTCAGTAGAACAACAAAACACAGTTTCTCTTTACGACTGATGAACATTTCAAACGGATACCCGTCGTCTAACGATGCTCTACATTGTTAGACCTTCAACTTATTAATGAAATGATCGACTTTAAGCAGTCATCGTACAAAGTGAGTTGCAACCGTTTGCATTTTTCACATGTAGTGGTTTCAACCCAGTTATCCACAAATGACTGACGCCGTGTACAGAATCAGAATCCAGGTTACTACTATGGATGTACTGCAGTAGCGGCTAAGTGGATATGTTAACCGCTCTATAACGACCACACCTCTATTACTACAACTACATTATGTAAAGTATTAGGTTATTACGACGGGTTACTGCTTAAAGCATGGTGACAGTAAAACAGAGAGGTCGCATAGGAGCATTCTTATTGTAATGTCATCTTCCTTTAAGCTGTCTTCTGTTTTTTAAACAATCAATTAGCCGATATTGTATTGGCCAGTAACAGAGGTTTCACTGTACACTGACGCTAACAAACCATGACAAAGCTATCGAAAAAATGAAATATTAACTTAAACAGTGTGTTATCTTTATGTTTAGTCAAATGTAATATAGATCTACAATAACGTTAAAGAAGTTAGTAACATAATGCTACATATAGTAGAAAATTATAGTTAACTCAGGATTTTAAAATTGTAATTGTTGCTACTGAATGTAGACTCAAACAAGTATAAAACATATATTCCAATTTAACCCACTACCCCATACATACGCCGTTTTACGTCTTTGATGTTTTATTACACTGAAGAAAATAGTTCCACATTATACATTCAAGAATACGTAGCATAAGAAATATTTTCTATATTCTAGCAGATTGAAGCTTAAAGCAGGCTGAAAGTAAAGCAAAATGTGCCTTAGGACACATTCTGCTCTAAGGCACATTCTACTTTACTTTCAACTCGCTTTAAGTAGTAACTTTTCTTCAAAACTAGAAACAGGCTATGGGGTAACGGGTTAATTAAACAAATAAAGTAAGCTAGATCCCTTCACTGCCTTGCCCCGAGCATATTTATTATTTGCAAACAGTTTGAAATTAATTTCAATGGAACTTAATACAAAATATCTTAAATCTAAAATTTCCAAAATAAAAGAAGGCGATATTTTCTAATTCATTTGATGACGCCATTGCAATGAAGGAGTTAAAGTTCATTAAAATACACCTTGTAGAGTTAATGCTGTTCATCTATGATAATCTCTTACACTGTGTATAGAAAAACCGGGGCCAAACGCGTTATATAATTCACAGATTGCTAAAACACAAAATGTGCAGTTAAATTTTCCAATTTTGTCTAGTCTATCTTTCATAAAAGGTAAGGAATTAATGAAACGCAATCTCTTTTAAAACAATATTGATGTTTCATACTGCGTGCAAAACGCAGCATGTGGTTCAATAATTCTAGTTTCCAATGGGGTTTAAAAGCTCGTAGGAATAATCTCCACTCTACTTTCACATTTTCGTTCTAGATACCATTGAATTAACATATGTATCATAGTAAATACAGTCTTTTTTTTTTTTACATAAATGAATCTTTATTCCTTTTATGAAGAGATGCACCGTACATTTGCAATTAATACAATGATTACCATAATATATCAGGTATATAGCGGGATTCATCAACAATTAGTTTACCATTTCACCGACGCAGTCAACTAAAATTGATTTTGCAAATAATTTGGATCCACATCAAACGCCACATGACACGTATCGACGTGACATTTGTACCGAAAGTTCGTCAGTCATACTAGCCTGATTGTAAGTCGTGTAATCTGCCACTCATCAGGGTCAGAACTATTTGACAACAATTAACAATGATTTAGGATTGATAAAATATAGCTTAAGATTTAAAGACAACGAACTCCGAAATGCTTCAAACGAAATTATATAAATGTACCTACAAGGCGAGATAAGACAAATAACTTCATTCAAAATACATTCACAATTCACAATAAACATGATACATGGGATTACATTGAATTATGGCGATTATTTCAATATTATTACCAAGATTATAAATATGTTTATAATTAGTTTGTAAAATCAACTTTTAAATTAGTCAAATATTTAAACGATCAATGGCATGATTAAAATTAGTGATTTAAAAGTCATGTTTGTCCAACCCATCCTAGGGCCTACATTATCAATAGCTAAATTATACCCTTCATCTATAGAATAAATTTCCCAGGACTTATACCACAGACCCGCAGCGATCTGGTTACAAAGAGATCAGAGTCATTATCCATACAATCAAGATCCACCAGACAGGCACCGGGTCAATGGTACAAATTCAGAATTCTAATTTAGACCAACGACATTTACAGGAAGAATACAGTCTTGTGGTACCTGTCATCTATTCTCTAGTGTAGGGCCTTTACTAATGTTGATAGAACTCGTGGCCCAACCCATTTACTTATATTCATACTTTGTGGTGTTATTCATTTTGTTAATATGTCAACTGTTTTACATATATACTTAACAAAATTTCTAATCGGTCACTTATTAAAGCTACATATGTCTTTAAATACTAAGTTCACATTTATGATATTTTACAAAAAATATTATAGGGTCTTAGCGCTACTTATTTTTGGATTTATACACGTTTTCCTACTTCGTGAACGTCAGAACAACGACGTTGCCTTGTTTAGCCTAATTTGCACGTGCAAAGTATGGAAGAAATAATCTGCCCCCAAGATTACACGAGTATAATCTCAAATGACTGCCTAGCCCGAAAAAACACCTAACATAGCGAGAATGATACACGGAGAGAAGGGCAGAGCCGTCGGAATGTCGCACGTCGGTGTATCCTTACGCAAATAAGATTCAACCACCGAGGACTTCCGGAAGTGGAAACAAAACAAGACTAATTTCCATGTATTTCATATTAGGAAATGTTTCTGACCATTTACATGTGACTGGAACTTTTAACCGGAAACTTTCGACCATTTAGGCTGTTTAACGCGGAAATTTGACGTCACCGGAAGTAGAGCAGACCGCCCCAGGAAACCAAAATGGCGGATAACGACATCCCTAAGACCGATACAGTGTATTGACACACCCGAGAGACAGATTTCTTTCTGTTACATTGACGGCAAGACAATTTAAGGGTCAACTCGGCCGTAACGTCACACCCAAGACGGTACGTAATCGGCTGCTAGATGTTGGCAGTCACTGCTGACGGCCCCTTGAAGATGAAGTCATCATCAGACAGCTTGGTCCCGATGATACAGATGAGTTTAACCCTACAGGGCACGTTTGCCACATTCTCAAGAAACGTGCTTGTCCCTTACCTCAGCTTCCAAACATTGTCGCATTGAAGCGTGACGTCGTCGATGTGTGAGAAAGTTAGGCCATCAATACTTTTGCTGAATTCTTCTCGTCTATGAGAAGTCAATACGAAACTGTTATTGCAGCTGACAAGGGCAATACTCATTACTAACCTTGGGCCTAAGAACTCTTGTGACTTTCAAAATATGGGGTCCCTCCACGGAAGTTGTTGTTTAAGCTTAGACGGAAGGTGATAGCCGACAAATTGTGATAATCTGTTTCCAAATTGATTACATTGGCATTGTAACACAATAACATGGTTAATTATATCTTCATATTGCTTTTTCTGAATGAAATATAAGGTGACCGATTAGAAATTTTGTTGAGTATATATATGAGTAATAAAATATGTTTAAACGATCTATTCTCTCAACCCCACACCCCGGGACCTACACAATGGATTTACGTTCAATCTTACTAACGGTCGCTATCTTCCAAACTAGAAACAAGCCATGGCGTATTGTAACAGGATAATAATTAAGTTTTGCTTTTTAATTTAGTATATGATTAAAGTGACGTTTTTGAAATGCTTTACATTTCAATTTACATATTAGACCAGCTTAGAACATTAAGTTTAGCTTTTTAATTTGCTGGAGAGCAGTTCACGTCTCATTATGCGCGATGTCTAAGACGATACTCTACATGCAAATAAATGAAAATACACAAACTAAAGCATTGTTGTGGTAACATTGTACTTATGGTATTCAAGCAATATCATCGGTACAAAACAATCCTCAAAACGTATCATCACTCCTAATTTTATTTATATATCTTCGTTGCTTTACTACTCCGTCCCAAGGGGTACAGACACGTCAGATACGGTACACTTGTTTGTCATATGTTTCCGTGGCCAAATGGGTTAGGGTGTATTTACTTTTCAGGGAATATCATGTATTGCATTCTTTTTAAGGATTTAAATTCATCGCTAATAAGCCAACTCGTGTCTTCTTTGACATTTAAATTGGTCAAGGCAATAACTGATCTAACCGACGAAGAAAGGCTCAAACAGTTAGGTCTTCCAACATACATAAGGAAAAGGCATTATGTGATTTAGCTATTTAAGATTATGGGAAATATACTCGAATCCCTCCAAACAAAGCAAGGTCAGATAAGAAGAGGCCACAACAAAATGATAGTCAAACGCCATTTTAACTGTAAAAGCTAAATCATCTCCTTCAGTTTTATGTGTGCAAATCTTTGGAACTCATTGTCAAGTGATACAGTTAACAGCAGCAATATAAAACTAGTTTAAAATCTAATATTTATGTTGTCTTGAAGAACAAGTTAAATACATTCAGATACGAATTTTATAAAAATAATGTACAGACGTGACCGGAACAGCAGAGACATAAGAGAGTCTTTACAATCCAATGGTTTATTCTCGACCAGACGTTAAAGGTTATCAAAGGTTATCAGCTATCAGAAACAAATTGTTATTGTAACAAAAATGTACGGATTTAGCAAGAAAGGTCAAATATTACATGTATATTAATGATTCCATAAAGTGGCTAAATCTGCTGACTTGCCTAAGTACATGAACAACCTATAGATAACACATCTTACATATCAATAAGTAACAGAGTATCAGACGTCGATGTAATCAAGTAATCTTACCACTGACAGGTAACCCAGATAGGTCGGATTAGCACGGTGCTTGGAGGGAGGAAGTATCTAATTATTATTCACAAGTAAATACTACCCTTCTCTAAGCCATGACACATTGATATTCATAGTCTGATGCTGGTCAGTCTTACATGACCTGCAGAAGGGAAATCATCTACTTTATGATGCGGTGAGAGAGTGTGCGATTTAGTAGGAGCTAAAGTTAGTAATAATTATGCTAGTCGTTAGACTGTTACAATGCATAATTAACCTGGGCTGTTGTTTTAATTAACTTTAATTCAAAATGACTTTTTTACTTATAAACCCACTTTGTAATATTATGAAGTTATAGTTTTTCAACTGAAAATGCTTAAAATATGCCTGCTAGCGTATTCTTTTAATTATATGACTTAACGTTCAAACGTGTTTGATAAGGTGATACAAATGTTATTATAGTTACTATTAAAGACCACATTCTCTTGTACTTCTATAAAGAATGGCATCGTTCTGAGGCAAGCTATAATTTTGTACTTGAATGTGAATTGTAACTATGCTGAAACTTTAATAAACAAAATTACAAATATATATACATATCACGTCTCAAACTATAAGCACACGTCTGCTTCTTATTTAGTTGTTTTAAGTCATAGAAATGTATACAGTTATTTCAAGTGGTTTGGGTAGCAGTCAAAACTAGAAGACCGAGTTATCATGGACGACTTTTGAATTGTTGCCCGATGCCCTAAAGGCCGAGTGCAACAGTTCGAAATGTCTTCCCTGATACGAAGGGCAATAGTTTTGACTCTTCCCATAACACACTTGAAATAGATGTTTTATTACCTAATACATAATATAACTAGATACATGTATATTCAAAAATAACTAACCTGAGCCAAATTACAAATGCATTTATATTAGTCATTTCGAGTTTTGACAGACGTTTGTTGAATGATCAGCATCTCCTTGAAGGCGCTTGGAGGTTTACAACCGCACATGATGTGCTGTTCCGGTCCGTATTGTTTTTTGGGTATAAAGGAAAGCGGCCAATTAACTCACCTCATTGATAATAGTATTGTTATAAATAATAGTAAAGCATGCAATAAAGTATTTTACGTTCACAAGACACCAATAAATGATAATTATTCCATACTATTTAATTACCATACGGCAAATCCGGGGACCGGAGAACGTCTGAAAGACCCTGATTTCAATACTTGTACTCATGTATTTTGCGCATGAAAACAGCTCTTCCTAGAGGGGAAACAGTTAAACCGTTTCCACCGGATTAGTCAATGTCAGAAAAACACAGCAAATCAGTAGAAAATAAAGAATTACAAGTTATATAGAGCATAAGGTAATAATGTAAATTGATGTCCGATTTGAAATTGTTAACATTCTTGTACTGCATTTGCATATTAAAATAGGAAAATTAAATATTAATGTAGACATAAATTATATATACACGGATCTTCCTATCTTAATTGGGCTTTCCTAAAATTAACAAATTGATCACCAATTTACTCACCAATATTTGAAGGGTTAAACAATTGTTAAACATCAGTTTTATAGAGCCTAAACTATCATGCTTTTAGCACCCTTTCACTCTCAATGATGCCCTAAGGCGCGTTTTGCAAAAAGTTTTGATCCTGATCAGACGCCACATTACGCGGACTCTGATCAGGACCCAAACTGTTTGACACTCTTTTCGATATGTATTAAATCATACAATCTTCGATCTAACTTTTAAACGTGTCTTGCAGACAACAATACTGAATTAGACAACATAAAGCGGTGAATGGGGTACAACTCTCCCGAATAATTTAAGAACGAAAGGGTTAATGTTAAAAATGACAAGAAAGTGAAGCAATGTATGACCACGTCACATTTGTACAGCTGTTGGAAATGTAAAATATGGATAATTAACTTTACCTGGTTCACTACTTCGCCATGTAGGATTTACGTCCCTTGAAACGAACAAACCATTTGATAGGTTATTATATCATTTGGATTAGTAATAGTTTTTATCAAGCAATACCAATATTCTTATTGATTAATCCGTATCATCCTTAATTAATATCTGACTCACATATATACATATATATATGGTTGAGGATCTAAAACTTACGGCTTAAAAGTTTTAAATAACGAACACTCGTATCGGATTCTCTATTTAATTTCTTTTTTCGATCAGTAGTGATATAAATGAATAGGGAATAATTCGCTGTTTCATACAGTGTGACCAGGTTTATTTTCCATACCTCAATAAACACAATAAATAGTCGAACTTTTCCTTAAATAAACAGTCATTTTCTTTTTTGTTTGAGTGTAATACCGATTCCGTTGTGTAAAGTTGGGAAGAATATCTCCTTCCCAAGAAAAGGGATTAAACACAGTATTAATAAATAAGAAATAATAAATCATTTTTTTCACGTTTGTACACTGTACACATTTTATCAGTAAAAGTTAAATATCAATACATAACTAAGCACAGTGTAGTCGCTACAGCTGCTACTACTTATGCCACTGCTACCGCTGCAACTGCTACTACTGTTGCTATGAATATTTCTACCACAAATATGTATTCTGCTATTACTAATAATCCCACTACAACAACAAAAACTGAAACTATGAGTACTCATGAAAGACAGCTCGCGCTTAGCAGGATGATAGAAAAAAATTACACCATGAATATGCCTTTTTACTACTTCTAATGTATTCGCTACTGCAAATAAAATTTACAAAACAATACAGTCATGTATTTGAACCATCACAAACACATTCATATTCTAACTTAGTGTTTGACCTACTCTTTCAGCCAATCAGCAAGCCACACAATTTAATTTTTCGCTCAATTGAATAATTAAGTCTTCGGGATTTAACGAGATTTTGCAACTTGATTATGAAGTGTGCGAGATGTCGATTTAGACGTTAGAAAGCATTGCGCATGTGTTAGTATTTCGGTCCGCTCCGGCCATGGCGTGACTTTTAAGCTTCATGGGAAATCCATTACACAGCAAAGGTAATATACATGTACAATTCGATTTCGAGGAAAATCATCCACAACAGGCTGCTGAACGCTCTTAAAGACATGACATGACCAAGCGTGGGTGGTAACTGGTAACACCTAGTCTGAAAAAAGTTAGGATCAAATCATGAATAGCATGCTTTTACTGTTACAATACTGTTCGTATGTCTAGGCTAAGAATCAGTCAGCCGTTTCATGTGAGGCCCGTACCTATAATAGGATAGTTGGGTTTGTAAAACCCATTGAAAAAACATTGAGTGTGAGCATGTGAGGACCTCTATAGACAACTTGAGATTGCTGACATTGGCTGAGCGCACGCTTCCCATGTTTTACAGTTATCTTCAAGCCCAGTGAGAACAATGAGGGGGATCTATGAATGGACTGGGGGTAGTGTCTTTAACATCCACAAGTTGTTGGGTATTAATGTCAAATAATTGGGTTGAAGAGCATTGCTCCACTGTTGACCCATCCAATTAATCACAAAAAACATTCATCGTAAAAAATATCCAAATCGAATCCGCTTAAATCAAAATTGCCATGCGCCATGATGCTACGTAATAAAATACACATATATGTAACAGGCTGTGTAAACATCTGTCGGCGGAGAAAAATATTGTAATGACATGACAGTGACGTCATATGTGGGCGGGTCAAATACTAAAATGGCTAGAGTTACTTTCAAAGCTTCTTAATAATTAAGAAGCAACATTCGGTCGCAGGCTCCCTCATTTGTTGGCTTCTTACTCTTTAAGAAGCATTGAAATAACCTCTAACTATTACATATTGTAAATCAAAGCAGGCTGGATGGAAAGTAAATTGTGCATTAATGTGCATTTTGCTTTTCTTTGAATCTGATTTAAGTAGTTAACTGCCTTTCAACAAGACACAAACTATGATGTAAGTGGTGTAAAGCGCTAACTGGCATTTGAAAACATTTTAAATCCAGAACAAACGTCTCATAGCACACGCCAGACAATGGTAGAATTTAGACAATGCAATGTTCAGAAACATAGTTTGTTAAAGATGGATTGCTTGATAAGAGAAGACAATACATGTACTACAAGTTCATGTTTAATAAAGAAGACTACATGTACGTGTGTATGTGTAGAACTCCTGTCAACTTTTCATATAATTTGGGTACAAATCAGATACCGCGGTTGACATAACTAAAGCAGACGATATTTTATCCGTAAAAAGAGCAGACGATAAGATATGACGTTAATATTGGTTAAGACACATAAATTTTATCATACTACATTGTCGTTTGCTCTGCAAAAAATCAAAATTTATTTTGTATGCTTTTAAGCCCAAGAAACGTTGCAAATAAGTACCAAATAGTTTGGAAACAGATCAGAAACCGCGTAACGCGGCGTCTGATATTGATCCTAACTTTTTGCGATTGTTTGCAAAGTCTGGCTCAGCATAATAGGGTTAAGAGTTTGTCTCGGAACAAGTGTTGGAATACATTAATGATATATATTTGAAGCGATCACTGGAAGCAAATTTATGATTACTTCAGAGAATATGCGATACACAAGGGAATTTTTCTGTATTACGCTCGTCACACACATTAATATTTCAATGTCTTATGAGCGTAAGTCATTCATGTCTTAAACTCAATTACTAATAAACAAGTACAGCCCGATTTGATTATTTAAGTTTTTACAATATTTTACAAATGAAACAATGTACAGTCCGATTAGTACCGTCTGATCAGTAGTTGCACTGTTTGTATACTTTGATTGCACACTATTGGTAAAAGTGTCGCTAAGTACAAGGTATTCGAATCATGATATAATTAAACCTCTAAAGAAATAAGGAAAGAATAAAACTTCATACATATACGTGTTTTAATTTGATATAGTTTTGTGTTTCATCGTCAAACAAATATGTCACTTTATAACACAGCCTATTGTGCGAGCGGTTAATAACACTTATGGTTTATTTCTCGTAAATAAACAGTGGTTTAACTATGCAACTGATATTGTCTTACTAAAGTGTGTATTTCTCCACGCTGTCGAAATTGGTTAAAATATAACGTGAAACGGCATTTCAGTGGCTATAGATGGGAAGGGACAATGCCTACTTGCTTCATAGGTTCATTCTGAATAAATCGGAATAAACCTTGAAACGAAATAGTGCATGTTTACTCACCAAGGTTGTCCATTCACATGTCATCCGTTGATTTATAAGGAAGCTAATAGGCCACGAATAAGTAGCGATATGGTAAAAACACATTACTAGGTTATGCTCTTAATAGAATATAACATTCGTGTAATTAATTAATTGGAGTTATATCGTTTTTGAGACCCGTTTTATAAATCTAATAAATTATGTACACATATTTAAGATTTGTGACAATTAACGCTGCTGTTTATTCAAATAAATCCAAAAAATTACGGCTTACCAAAACTTAGTCCAAATATAGACCTATTTATCAAGTAAGAGTTTGTAATATTCAACGCTTCATACACTCATTTATGTGTGCGTGGCGTAGGCGGGGTGAGAAATCATTTACTCATTATCCCCTGAGACATCCAATTAACAATTCCAGTTAACAATAAAGGCTGGTCCATTTTAGACTACTTAGGGTTTTATTTTCATAATATATTACAAAATGACAAAGAGTGAAGTCCCTGATTAGAGGGCTCCTATAGGAACCCTCTAATCGTGGACGTAACTGCTTGAATTAGACAAGTGTACCTTTCAAATGTACACTTTTGGTAGAGGACGCATATATGCATCACTAGGGCACACTGAGTTTACTATATCCCTGCAAAGATTGAATCTGCTCTAATACTCAATCTTCAAGATACAGGAAGCTTTTTTAAGTCGGAGTTACAACGGGGAATATTAGCTATATCATAGCTATGATTCGACTTTAGTAACAATAAAACAATTACAATTTGAAACAAAGTCAAGTCAAGTAATGTTTATTTACAAAGTAAGTGTACCAAACATGGTAACACATGCTCTAGTGAACCTTTAAAGCCGACTTAAACATTATATCAACACATACTTAAACAAACATAATTTAAATAAGTGACATTGTAGCAATTAGTTGCATACATCTTGCACTAAATAAATTATTGAAGGACATAAAATAACTGAAAGAATTATGAAAATGACATTAATTAGAAAAATAATAATGGTACGATAGTTAAAGCACATACGAAAAAGAAGACTAGTTAATACACTTAGAGCACACATGGTATAAAACGTTATCTAATCTATCTGGTTACATTTAAAAGTATTGTATAAAATGATTTGGATAACAATCTAAGATAAAATGTCATATTTGCCTCAAGGCCTGTTAGTTCATTAAAGATAAATTCAATGAAAACCACAAATCTCAAAACATCCTGTGAAATTAATATATGATGATATGGTGAAACGCGTCGCGCATTGTTTGAAGAAATAAAATTGTTTTTGAAAAGCCTAATACATCATCTATCTTTTTTTAAATCATAAATACAGCTTTTCCCGGTAGTTTCCGGCATCACGCCGTCATTATTTATTATATATATATATATATATATATATATATATATATATATATATATATATATATATATATATATATATATATATATATATATATATATAACAACTAAGTTTATATAGATCTAGCACCAAACTTGTTTTTATTCAAATACGGCCAAAATAATATCATCTTTGATGGTATTTTTAGAGTTAGGTCAGGCCTGTTTTGACTAAAGAAATGTCGATACAAGAATAAAAAGTGTTGACTCTGGTCAGATGCCGCACTATCGGTACATGCCGTCGGATAAGGATCCATACTGTTTTCAAAGTCGCCTTTTGGTGCCGTTGGCAGTTAAACAGTTAAAATATAGGGGTTGTACGCACTCACATTCACAGAGAGTATTCATTCATTCGTCCTCAGCATACATCTCTGTCTCAGACATGCTACATCTCCGAACTCTTACAAAAGACCTTTGTAAATGTTGATGTAGAATATGTCAAATTGTATAGTATTCAGTGGAAAACAATATTAACACAATCAAGTCTTCAAATATAGATTATCTTTTTATTCAAAGTTGCATCACCTCAAGTCAGTAAGTCAGTCTGTCATTAAATCAACAAATTTAATAAATAATACACAGGACTCCAGATAAGGGAGGTATTTCAAAAACTAAAATCTTTATTTCTGAACTAAACAATATGGTGTCATACTCATTAGAATCGTCTCAAAGGGACGATTCTAATGAGTAGTAACATCATAGGGTTTGATTTTAAAATAACTGAGAAAATATTGGATTTGTGCAGTTTACTCCCTCTTATCTTGAGCCCTGATACAGTTCAACTCCAAAATCAACTTGTCACCCCAACCAGGGACCACATTAGATATACTGTACAGTTGTACCAGTGAGCTAGGATCCAATGAAAAGCGATATTGGACAAGGGTACAGTAAATTATTCATGCTTATACGCAGATACCCCCCGCAAAGCTATTCAAAAAGTGTCCTCTTACGTCTGATACCGGACACTTTTTTCTGTTACCGGACAGTTTTACTTTCTGTTACCGGATACTTTTTACGGGCGTGGTGCACGTGGTGAGCATGCGGTCACCGATTTAGCTCTTGCACTGCCCGGGAATTGATGAGGTAACCCTTGTTATGCTACAGTGGAGAAAACGTAATTCTTTCCCGTTTAAACGCAATCGAAACGCAAACGCAAAACACAAAATGTAGATTTCTAGAAAATAATAACTTTTTTTTTTACATTTTTCATCATCTTTTTTCATCTGAGTGGCACACAATTTGGATCCTGATCAGACGCCGGGTTACCCGGCGTCTGATCTGGTTCCAAAATGTTTGCAATGGAAAATATAGTTTTAGCGTCAAACGCGTTTATTGGGGAAGAATAATGTTTTTCCACTGTGAGTACCGCTTGTCTAACATTTGGAAACAGTTTAGATCCATAGAAGACGCCATGTAACGTGGCATGTGATCTGGATCCAAATGTTTGGCACTGATTTTCATTTTTGATTCAATTTGAAAAGCATAAGAAAGATTTTGAGATTCTCCGCAGACGATAAGTTTGATGCAGACGGCAATTCAGCACGATAAGGGATAACGAACTTTTGCAAATAGTTTGGATCAATATCAAACACACAGTAACTCAACGTTTGAACAGGATCCAAACTGATAGACACTTGATTCGTGCAATCAAATCCCGAAACTTTGCGTTGGAAAATAAGTGCATTCAGCAATTTCAAAGCAGACGACAATATGACAGTGCAAGAGTAAACGACGCTATTTAATAGTGTGCCTGTTCAGAAGAAAAATATCTGGTCCTTGGTTTGGTTATAAGGAGCGGAAAAGGAATTATATCGGGCTAAAATGATAAAATATTTATTGACCTTAAAGCTAAATGCTTAAAAAAAGATGTCATCTAAATTGATATGTACAGCGCTTACCTTATACTAGCTGAATACTCATTCTGAGCGCAGATAAATAAATACATGTACGTAGTTATTTTACGGCATGACCCAGCACACAGGCTGCACGGAATGCTCGTGCAAAGTATAAAAAGGACCAATGAAAATAATAGTTGGTTTACGTGAATTTCAATATTTTATAAATAGATATATTAATTTGCAATATTACATTGACCGCAATCATTATTGACTCGGTGTAAGATATTTATTAAAATCTACGTATAAGTCAGATACAGCGACTTGTTCGCCTTAAAAGTGTACGGTATGAATCGTAATCAGACTGTTTCGCTCGGACGAACAACAAATATGTCCTCGGCTTCGCCTCGGACAATTTGTTGTCGCCCTCGCAAAACAGTCTGATTACGATTCATACCGTACACTTTTAAGGCGAAACCCGTCGTGTATCTATTACATAAAACAAACAAAAAAGCATGCCTTCTTACCTTAGAAAGCATTAATCCTTTACAGTTACACAACAAACATTATTCCATTTAGAATTCACCCAATACACATGTAAACAGGATAACTGTAGATAGCCACAACACTGAATTGTAATCCATGTTTAGCACGTGTGTTAACAAATATGTACAATTTGCAAATAGAACGATGATCTAGTAATATAATTGGAATAGGTATAAAATATTTACTCGACTCGCCCGATACCGGCGACGAATTGGAAATATTACGGTCATCAGAATAATAACAATCATTACAAAATTAACTTTCAAGAAGTATAAATGAGTATTGATATGTTTAATTACGAAATTATGCACTTGGTATGTGCATAATTCCGTGGTTTAATATAATTAATACTTCACTCAATTGTTAATAATATTCCTATATTCATAATAGATTCACCGAATATTTATTAACGTGTTTCCTTGACAAATTGTGAATTAGTATGTATGTATGGGACTGTTCTCATGTTTTTGTATGTTACAAACTGAGAGTGAAATAAATAAAACTGAAATAGAAACTGAAAATGAATACTATATTACGAATAAAACTTAGATCCATTCCGTATATTTTGAAGGTAAAACCGTTCTACCATTTTACGAATTTCATAAATCATTATCGTTAATAAACAAGGAACACAAACACTCAGCCATTTTATGTAAGTATATTTGCATTTTAAATTTGGTTCGAAATACAGTCGCACTTCGATATCGCAAACTCGCTTAACTCGACCTATCTAATAGTTCGACACATGTGCTGCTTTATTTCATGCTCGGTTTAGTCGAAAATACCCATATTTCACAGTTAAACCGTTGCAAAGCCACGTTTTAACTTTGAACTACGGGTATATTCGTTTAAACCGAGTTCGAGATATCGAAGTTCGGCTGTATTTACTTGTAAAAGACGTGGACAGAGACAGAAATGCTTTGATTCGTAATAATACTACTCCACAAGAAGAACAGTGGAGAAAACGTTATTCTTTCCCGTTTAAACGCAAACGTACGTAAACGCAAAACACTAAAACGTAGAAAAGAACAACTTTTTGACAATTCTGTTAATTAATGTTTTTCTTGGTGACAAACAGTTTGGAGTCTGATCAGACGCCGGGTTACCCGGCGTCTTATATTGCTTCAAACTATTTGCAATGGACATAAACGTGTTGGCGTAAACGCGTTTATTGGGAAAGAATAACGTATTCTCCACTGTAGCTTGCGAGGTAAGTGAGAGTAGTGTGCATGTTCAAACATGTACGAGGCAATAAATAAGTCGAACTTCGATATATCGAACTCGCTTAATTCGAACTGTCCGATTTTATAGACACATGAATTGCATTACGAGGGGCGTTCATTTAATCTTGTCACTGGGATCATTAAATGCGCAATATGAGATTCGTGCAAACTTCGTTCAGTCCAACCCTTAGAAATAATTCTCTTTGACAGAAATATATCATTTTAGTATTAAAATTTGAATGTAAAAAGTGGAAAATAGCCCTTTTTAGGTGTACCCCGCAAACACTGTAAATCGGCACAGTCCGGCTTACATTAAGAGATGCCTCGGCATAAAAAGCTTTCTTTGATAAAAAGAACGAAAATCAAATATAACTAGAGCTTGTTTTTTAGAAAAGCACATGTCTCCCCCCGGTACCCCGCCCCCGCACCCATAAGAGGAATAAATTCACCCCCTAGCAAACTCCACCCTGGCACCTATATTAGGAATAAATTCATATGTCAAAATACTGACATTGTAAATTGTAAGCAATTTATTTTCAGATTAAAATTGTGTGTATACTTACTGTGTGACTTCTATCATAATTGTTGCAGCCCATATGCCTATCTACATGACCATCCTCACATATAGCTGATGAATATGTAAAAATTTGAATGAAAACTCTTACATAGTATAGGAGTTAGCTGCACAAGATTTTTTCGCTATATAATCTATATAAGGAAAAACTCCAAAGGGCCATAACTTCTGTCAAAATAGTTGGAGTCAAAATTCAAAACCACATGACCATCCTCACATATAGCTGGTACATGTGTAAAAGTTTGAAGTCAATCGCTCAAATAGTGTAGGAGGAGTTAGCTGTACAAGAATGTTTCGCTATATACTCTTTATAAGGAAAAACTACAAAGGGCCATAACTTCTGTCAAAATTGTTGCAGCAAAATATCCAAATTACATAACCATCCTAACATATAGCTGGTACATGTGTAAAAGTTTGAAGTAAATCACTGAAATAGTGTAGGAGGAGTTAGCTGCACAAGAATGTTTCCCTATATACTCTATATAAGGAAAAACTACAAAGGGCCATAACTTCTGTTAAAATTGTTGCAGCCAAAATTCCAAACCACATGACCATCCTCACATATAGTTGGTTCATGTGTAAAAGTTTGAAGTCAATCTCTCAAATAGTGTAGGAGAAGTTATAAAGCTGCACAAGAATTTTTTGCTATATACTCTATATAAGGAAACATTACAAAGGGCCATAACTTCTGTTTTAAAATTGTTGCAGCCAAATTTCAAAACGACATGACCATCCTCACATATAGCTGATTCATGTGTACAAGTTTGAAGTAAATTCCTCAAATAGTGTAGGAGGAGTTAGCTGCACAAGAATTTTAACAGACAGACAGACAGACGAACGGACGGACGGATAGACAGAAAGCACAACACGAATATGTCTCCCTCCCCTAAAGGGGGGATACATAAAAACCATATAGCGGTGAATGATACAAACGGGGTAGCTGGGTTATCGTTTAATTTTACAGAAAATCATTTACACATGTATAATTATATATGTGGGGAAAATCTACATTTTGATTTATGATGCATAGCTTTAAATTTGGATTGCAGGTTTGTGTTTTGCATAATAATTCTTCTTTTTTTCAGTATATTGACCGTATAAACCCTCCTCAGAACTTTTCAGTAGACTGGTTTCTAAATTTAAGTAAAGCGTGATCGGATTTCGAACGTAATTGCATTTAAAACTTTTTCCCGCGCATTCTAAATCTCTCTTTACACATCATCTCCCGTAAAATTATTTATATGTGTTGCTTATAATTATAAATCACTTTTAAGCCGCACAGAAAGGTGTAATTTGTATATATTTCTGCTTTTCGACAAGGATTTTACAACGTTTTTCATGAGTAGATCTATGTAGTATTATTCTCAATAAAAAGATAAAGGGTCCACCACACAAAACAACTTCTGACTTTACACTAGCGTATCAAAAACATATGATCTGAACCCGATATTTTACCAATACCGTCAGTAATATATTCAAATGCTTGTCTTGCGTGCTGTTTTAGTAGATTTACCACAACAGCAGCTTAAACTTTGGCACCCGCCAAATTGGATAGTGGCCGTTCATAAGTAAAACTAGTAATCTTGAAATTGTTTCATTTGATTAGAAAATGGCATTTATGACACTGAAAATCTTCAATTTATCAAATAAATGTCAAGATATATCAATGAAATCGACATTTTAAAAATTATTCGACCTTTACCGTAAACCCGTATTTCAACGTACGCCATTACCTACACTATAATAGCCAGTGTCTATGAATGGACCAACTTAAATCTTTAATAATATCTAAACTGCTAGACGGATTCAATTTAAATTTTCAGTCAATATGTACAATCGCTTCATTGTGAAGCAGACAAAATTTCAATACGCTATTATTAGTTGGGGGCAGAAAACCGCAAGAGTGATACAATTAATTGAACGTCCCTCGTATATCATGTTCGGTTAAGTCGACATACCCGTATTTCAAATTTAAAACTTGGCTGAGCGGGTATGTTCGACCTAACCGAGTTCCAAATATCGAATTCAACTGTATACCCAATTGGAACACATCTGAAACAAGTTCCATATTGCTAAGTAGAGATTGATGGGGAAATGTTAGCTTGCTGTAAAAAATAAATCGGGGTTTTCATCATTTTTCACAGACAATTCCGCATTTAGCAGAACAGCTATAGTCAAGCCATTCCCCAAGGACGCCAAATATCATAGCACAGTCTTCGTTGCCCACATTATTGGGTTCACCATTTCTCCACTTTTTGAAAACGATTTCTTGATTGGTATTGGAATACTTCCAAGTACCCTCAACCTCTGCGTCAGTTATTCCAAGCCACCAACAGGCTGCGTGAGTTTGCCCTAGATAAATAAGATACATGTGTAAAAAATCATAATCAAATCTCAATAAGAGCATTTGTGCGAAAATAATGAAACTCGCGGCAGACAATTTTGACCCTGTGTAACGCAGAGTTACATGTCCTATTCTGGTCTAATCTCTATGCAGTTTAGTTGTAGTAGTAGAATTGAATGCAATACTCATGTTGTCCAGTGCAACAAATAATCGTGAAGCTCGGGGTATGAGCAGGCTCTGTTCTGTTTGCTGTTCTGATTTTATAAATTAATCAAGAGCTGATTTTTACATTTAACACTAAAATTGCGTTTGGTTTCGTTAAGACTTGAAATGAATTACATTTTTTCCACTATAAACCTCGAGACGTTATTGGCGGAAATAACCGACCTGACCTTGACGCAAGTCTGATCGATTGTTTCTCCCAAGAACGTCGAGAGCTGAATACAACGTCCTGTTACGTACCGCTCACTGGTAAAGTGTTTATTATATGTCACACATATACAACAGTAAAAACAAAACAGTTATTCAAATCATTCTATTTCCAAACTGTTTGCCACCAAGATAAACAAGAATTATCAGAATTGTCCAAAAGTTGTTCTTTTCTTCGTTTTAGTGCTTTGCGTTTGCGTACGTTTGCGTTTAAACGGGAAAGAATAACAGATTCTCCACTGTTCATGTACTGCAATATGCACATCATCATTTTTAACCCTTTCTCTGCTATAATGACACGATTAACACAGTTGGTTCAATAACATTGTCTGCTGATATATTTTTTTCTGCTTTTACTTACAAAAACAATAATTTTATGCGTTTTAAGGCTTAACCCTTTCAACCCTACCTCCCTCTGTAGAGATTACTGATTACAGTGGAGAATCTGTTATTCTTTCCCGTTTAAACGCAAACGAAACGCAAACGCAAAGCACTAAAACGTAGAAAAGTACAACTTTTGGACAATTCTGATAATTCATGTTTATATTGGTGGCAAACAGTTTGGAGCCTGATCAGACGACGGGTTACCCGGCGTCTGATCTGGCTCCAAACTGTTTGTAATAGAAAAAAATAGTTTTAGCGTAAACGCGTTTATTGGGAAAGAATTACGTTTTCTCCACTGTACCAATGCAAACAGTGTTAGGGGAGGGCCGTTACTAATGTTGGTTGAACGTGTGGCCCGACCCGTTGTTATGGAATTTGAAACAAAATATGGTTAAACTAAACTAACAGTGTAGACCCTGATAAGAGGGCTCCTATAGGAGCCCTCTGATCAGGGTCTGCACTGTTTTATAGTTTCATTAGTTTTTGTTGTCATACAAAAAGTATAACAGTAAACAGATAAAATTAAACGAGTCCAAAAGGATTATAAATACCCACACGAGAAATTTGGGGTTGGAAGGGTTAATAAATGTTTATACGGATGTCAAATAGCTTAGATCCTCATCAAAAGCCGCGACTGATCAAGATCCAAGATATCTGCGATTGACATTATCATATGTCTAGACAGTAACCGGATTAATACAGTAGTAGCAGTAATTTGCACGTTATTGCCAACTACTATTATGAGATTTAATTAAGACTTTCTATAGTGATACAGAGGAGAATCTGTTATTCTTTCCCTATAAACGCGTTTACGCTAAAACTATTATTTGCAGTGCAAACAGTTTGGAGCCAGATCAGACGCCGGGTAACCCGGCGTCTGATCAGGCTCCAAACTGTTTGCCACCAAGGTAAACATGAAGTATCAGAATTGTCCAAAAGTTGTTCTTTTCTACGTTTTAGTGCTTTGCGTTTGCGTACGTTTGCGTTTAAACGGGAAAGAATAACAGATTCTCCACTGTACATATATGAATGTTATGTTTAGAGAAGAATAGTATGGTGATCGGAGATTTTGTAATATACATACATTTTGTCATGTCCAAATTGTTGTTAGCGTAATGGATAAAACTCGTTTGTTCTTTTTCGTTCTCGAACTGGATCAAATGCGCACCATGTGATGAGCAATATTGCTGTTAATAGGAAAAAAGTAATAATATATATACAGAAGAAGTGTTCTTCCTCTAAACAAGTTTGTACTAAATTATTTTTGTCTTGCATAACCGTGTGTGTTTGGTACATGTAGGGGGTGGGGTATTCTATGCCAATACGCAATTTCCATAGACGCATATATTATTTTACCTGACAATTTCGGACATGATTATTTCCTGCCTTAGAGCACTGATTACTGACTACAGACAACCGGTCATCTTCGACTATATACGGCATAGCACGGATAAGCGAATAAACAAGGTTGACCCTTTGAACCCTAGTCCCGCATATAGGCGTCTTTTTCAAACTGTGAATAAATAAATAGTACACTTGTTCTGTGCAAACAGTAAGGAGCCCTCTAATCAGGGTCTTCACTGTTTGTCATAATGCCAAACATTGACAAAAACAACCTTTAAAAGTAAAAAACTGACTAGATTTATGGAACTGGAATTGTCCATTTAAAGTTTTAGGGAGGAAAGAGTTAACCGCGGAGAAATATGTCTTCTTTTCTGCATGTATCTTGTGTCATATACTATACTTAGATGCGTCTGAGATGGTTCCCCATCATCGTTTAGTGAAATGTGAACAAAAGCTCACATCTGACCTATCAAATACTTAAGAATGATCTCAGATTTAACTCAAACACTTTAACCCTGGGCCCTGAACTCGACTTGGGGATCGGTACGGGGGTATACAATTTTATTAGATCTGCACCAAATTGGCTTGTAATCCAATATGTACAGTCGATGGTGTGGTGTTTGTTATTTCCTATAAACCATAAACAGAAGTATAAAAAAGTGTACACGAAAAAAAAAAACATGCCTAATGCAAACAGAAAATCCCAACATCTATCACCGGTAATACAACTTTGAAACATCCCTAGTAAGAATGTATACTAATTTAAGATTTAAGAAAAGCAATGCATACTGTTATCATACAGCTCATTAATGACATATAAGAACACAATAATGTTCTATGGAAACAGCTTTAGCCATAAAGTTGCCGGCTGATCAGAATCAATACTGTTGTTGTTATCCGCAACTTGTTGTATAAACAGTTCTAAATAACTAAAAATATGCTATCTTAATTATACACTGAATTTGGTCATTTTTAATTTCAAGGGTAAATCAGCTTAGCGACTTGAACATGATTACTACATGTTATGAAGAGTGGCTGTTAAATAAGGATTTGACGGTATTTTACGACACCATATGTTGTTAGATCCTTTATGGAACGACTTCTAGATGACCGCCAATACTCGTGGTTAAATAACGACATAAAAGAAAACACATAGAAACTATTCAGTTTACTCTCTTTTAAAAAAGGCTGAACATCTGATGACGTATTAACACTTTTTTTTAAAGAAAAAGTTGAAGATTATTTCAAAGTAAGATATTATTGCATACAATACATTAACTGTTGATGTAAATCCTAGTGAAATTCTTATTCGCATATTCTTACCAGGTTACTCTACGCTATGCCTCGTCCACCGTTATTGAAACCGCCATGTAGTCCCGATGACACTTAAACGTCCGAGGCGTATGACCAGGATCTAAATTGTCTGACACTGTACACTATTTATACTCGTACAAGAAAACAATGTTTGCAGTTGTCCCAGTGGTTTGTGCAGGCTTTAATGAATTATTGTTTCAGTATCGCACGGGCTCTTTAACCCTTTACCCAATAACCCGTTTATAACATTAAATTCAGGTGATCACTTAAAGCAGGTTGAAAGTAAAGCAGAATGTGCCTTAAGGCACATTCTGCTTTACTTTCAGCCTGCTTGAAACTACCATCTACTAGGCTATATAAAATATTTGTTATGGTAAATGTTCATGAGGGTATAAACTGGAACTATTTTCTTCAGCGGATGAATAAAATGCATGTGCTAAAAGTCGCTTCTATAAGGGAAAGGGTTAACCGACAATAGTTTTATTTGATTTTTCTAACCCCTTCACTGCCTTACCTAGAGTACGATGGGCATTTGTAAATAGTTTGGATCCTGATAAGACGCCGCTTCACGCGGTTTCTGATCAGGATCCAAACCGTTTGACACTTATTTCAATATTTCTTTTACTTGTTTTGTTGTAGGGGCATAATTGAAAAATTACCTTTCCATTCTCATATGTTTTAGCATGCGCTATAAAGTATATCGACTCTTCCAGTTTGAAACACCAATCTGTAAAAAAAGACCATACATATACGAAGTACAGTTCGAGTTATTGGATCTGATACTGATATAATAGATGGTCACCGCATGACTGCTCTAATCCAACGAAAAAGATATAAGCTAGTGGAAATTGCAGTCGAACCGTGATAACTCACATGCTTTAACTGAATTCGCTTACCCGATTTTCAAAGTTAAACGTGGCTGAACTTCATTTTAACTTTAATGCATGGGAACGGCCACCTAAATCAAAACGGGCTCCGTGACAAAGTTTTAGCATCTTCTTTAAAAATGTCACCTATTATACTATCGCCTTAGTTAATAATCTAGTATATACCTATTGCTTCAAAGCTTAGTTTAACACAAGAGAACGGAAAGATATATACAATGCAGCTGAGTGTTCCCTCACAACAACAACACACAATGGTAGACAAAGATTGTGCTTATTTTTGGAGGGAGTTGAATCAAGACTAGACACCGCGTTATTCGGCGTCTGATCTGGATTCAACCGTTTTTCCATTTGTCATTTTGATTTTTTTCTGGCAAACTATCCAATATGTTTCTTCGACAAAAATGTCGGACTTGACTTGACTCGACTTGAGTACATTATGCCAAATATGAAATACAGTCGTACTTCGATATCTCGAGGTCGGTTTTGTCAAATATACCCGTATTTCGAAGTTAAAACGTGGCTAAGCCACGTTTTAACTTTGAAATATAGGTATATTCGACTCAACCGAACATGAAATAATGCAGTTCATTTATCGAACTATCGGATAGTCGAGTTAAACGAGTTCGAGATATCGAAGTTCGACTGTATTATGTTTCATGTGAATCTTTTTTCAGTTTGGTCAGGGTTCAAGTCGTTGACAGATATAAACACAAAGCAACAAGCAACACCACAGACAGACCAAAAACGACATTATCCAATATATGTGTATCGATGTATTTGAACTATTCTTACTGAGAAAATTTGCCACATCGAATACCCAATGACCACCAACTATGCACCTTGCTTCCTTGCGGTAGTAACTTCCTAGATCAGAACAGTAGCTAGGTACGTGCTCCACTGTTGACCCGACACTGTACATGTTACCGAAAATTGTAGTGTTTCCTTTTGATGTAAGTCGTGCACACTCTGAATGAAAAAAAAACAAGATGACTGATATATAGGATCTGTCATGAGTCGATGTTTAAGACAAGCTGATCTCAAACGAGTCTAGAATTGAAATGCTATTAAGTTCGCCAAGGCTCGCTTAATAACTTTTCTATTCTTGACGAGTTTGAGATCAACTTGTCTTAAACATCGACGAGTGACAGATTCTTTTTCTCACATTACCAACGGTTTGAGCTATTATTAAAGCTATATGCATTTTTTGTAACCCTGGTGACGTCGAAACGCCTTTATAAATAGTGACTGAATAGTGACGTAATATTGACGTAATCAAAGTGATTTTACACATGTTGGAGATAAGGATATTCGTCATCATTGTTCGCTATAGAAAACAGGGGTAGTTATTACTGTAACATATCTGCATCTGTTATTGGTCTTGACTCATGTTTAGCTGATATAAACCCATTACTACATAGCCTGTTTGTAACTTTGACGAAGGTAAAAAAGCAGGTCGAAAGAAAAAACGAATGGGCATTACTTAAAGCTTGAATAAAACTACAATAAGCAATGATATATAACATTATCTATTGTGTCTAGTCTTTACTGTATAAAGTTGAACTATATTCTATAACAGAGGAATTAATCAAAGGCGTATCTACGGAGTTATGGGTTCATTTAATACAAGTGGGACGTTGTATTTTCAAAGTAACCTTTATCCCGCTAAATTGTCGACTGCTAAAACGATAGCGTATTCGAACAAACTAATAATTAATATTTTTTATCTTTCTTAAGATTGATAAAATAAAGCTTGTATACATACAGATCAGAGACTGTGTTACACGGCATCTGATCTGCTTTCAAGTTGTATGTATCTAGTATCCAAGTCACAATTAGCATAATAAGGGTTAAGTTCTTCTATACTAAAATAATTAAGTACAGTGGAGAATCTGTTATTCTTTCCCGTTTAAACGCAAACGTACGCAAACGCAAAGCACTAAAACTTAGAAAAGTACAACTTTTGGACAATTCTGATAATTCATGTTTATCTTGGTTACCCGGCGTCTGATCTGGCTCCAAACTGTTTGCACTGCAAATAATAGATTTAGCGTAAACGCGTTTTTTGGGAAAGAATAACGCTTTCTCCACTGTATATTGCAAACGATATAGAACTTGATTAAACGCTGATGAGAAACTCGTTGCCCAACAACTCCAAACAGTTAGCTTCTCAGACTTCGACAAACCCTTCTACTCTCAATGACGTCACGAAGCGCGTTACAACACGGCATCTGATCAGGATCAAAACATGTTGCCACCTTTCGTGGAAATACGACTGTTATACTGCCTTTAATTAAACTTTGAAACAATATTGCAGACAGCAACATTAAAGCTGACGACAAAACGGTGGTGAAGGGGTAAAAACCTCACAATAGATTTGGTCATTAAAAGGTTATTTGTAATTACTGTCAGTATCTCTAGAAACACTGTCCACTGTGGTTGAACTGGCTTTCAACTTTGATGAGTTCAGTAAAGAAATCGATGGCCGTCGATGGCCGTCGATTGCGACTTGGCAACCGGTTTGAATTCTAGTGGAGAAAACGTTATTCTTTCGTTCAAACGCAAACACATTGCTATGAATTATAGAAAATGACAACAGTTTGACAATTCAGTCTACCAGTATTAATCTTAGTGGCAATCAATTTGACGCCTGATCAGACGCCGGGTTTTCTGGTGTCTGATCTGGCTCCAAACTGTTTGCAATGAAAATAATGATTTACGCGTAACCGGGGTTATTAGGAAAGAAAACGTTTTCTCTACTGTTCTCTTCGCGCTGCACACGGGGCGCAAACAGCTAACTTAAACAGCAAACAATAGTAACTGAACACGCTTCAGATATGTAGTTTTAAAGACCATTTAGTTACTAGTTCACTTCTGCAATAACCTCAGTCTGTTTAAAATTATCGTCAGCTGTTCTTTCTCTACGACACGTACCTGACGTTGAGACAGAAAATGCAAAAAAGCTAATAACAAACAATTTGAACCAAAATCAGACGCCGCTTAGAGCGGCGTCTGATTTGGGTTCAAAATGTTTTCAAATTTAATGTAAGTCCTGTTCATCATTGTTAGGGATACGCATTACGCATGTATACACATGATCAGCCAAGTACATTAATATTTTAATTGGAATACCACCTATGATCACGTTCCACTTATGACACCATGCATACAATGTCTGTTGACAATAGTCATAAACATTCCTTACGATATTATCCTTGCATGCTTAGTATTTGAACATGGCAATTTGTGACATTGCACTATATATACACTAATCAAAGTTCGATAAGGATCAAAGGTATAACCTCCATAGGAACCAATACATGGATCCTATCACTTTATCCCTTTATAACTTTCCACAGATCTGTTCAATTTCAACATGTATTTCAAAAGTTGTAGCTAAATGTTTTAATGTGACTTGCTATGAAAATGTCATATACAGGTGCATTGGTAAAAAAGATAACAAATTACTTTTTCATAGAAAACTGTAAAAATTTTAAATTGCATTTTTGAGTTAACGAACATGCTTTACAATTCAATAACAGATACAATTTAATTACTTTTTTTTTCGAAAGCAAAACACCTCTTAGATTATTCTTAGATTATTAAAATGTAGGCTTCAATGGATTTGTTTTTTTGTGAAATCTCAAACAAAATTAAAATTTCAAAGTTCCTATGTAATATTTCAGAATTTCGAGTACCGCTTACAAAGTTCCATGTTCAAGTTTTTAGCTTCCACTTTTCAACTTCCAAGTTCCAACTCCAAAGTTCCGACCACCGAGTTCCAACTTCCATACGTTAAAACTTCGATATCAGCACATGTATATAATATGACATAACAGATAGCTGATTGTTTGTGGGTGATAGACGAATGCTAAACACAGACCAATGATAAAGCAAACACCTACTAAAGAAAACTATCTTAGTTTTCATTAAGAGGCTTAAAACCAAATACTGAATTTCCAATGATGAACAACAATATAACAGCAACCAACTATGTAGGATGAGTGTGCTTAAAAATATGATTTATCTAAAGATCTCCTCAATAAAAGTATAAAAATATTTTAGTTTTGATCATTTTTTAAATGGAGCATTCTAGACTTATTCGAAATTGTGTGCGCACGTGCAGGCGTAACCGGGAAAGAATACACCCCCCCCCCCCCCCCCCCCGCTGTCCACATGTAGCTGTTTATATACGAGTTTGACATATATTTAAAAATTAAGATTTTTATGCTGAATGTGGTTGCCAGTCTCTTTAAGAAACTTATTATTCCATTTCTATACTTATTCACATAATGTATGCTTAACCCAAGTCGGGCTGTAGCTACGAAAACAATGTGTTACATCAAAAACTTACAGAACTGTTACAAATTGAGAAGGGTAAAATGGTACTACTCAAATACATTGTAGTAAAAACATCCGCAGACATTTCAAAACAGTGTAGTTCCTGATTTGAATAAGACATTTGGCACACTTGTGTACTGTCACGTATGTAGTGAAAGGCACGAAAGTTTATTGGTAAGAGAATAGTTCGATTCTTGTATTGTCTAGCAGTTCGGAAGTAGGTATTAGAAACATGGAGCTCGGAACACGGACTTCGGAACTACAAACTGTTTGATACACATATTGAAAAAGATTGTCCAAATCTTTTGTTGTTTTGAAGTGTTATTTTAATTTAATATTGTAGATACTGTTCGTACCTTCTGTAACACAACGTTGTGATTGAATATCACACCTTTGTTCAGTCGAGCAAGTCTGGCAAAACTCAGGAAACTGAAATCACAATAGTTTTCAATAAACGTTTTATACAAGTAAAGTTAGAACATGAAAAAATGGTATAGACCTTGTGTCCGGAAACAAGATTGGAGTTTTCGAAATATTCAATAATTCAATTGCTTTTAGCGTATATTCATTGTGTGTATTATCCATGTTAATTGAAATATTATACTATATGACCAATGTATACATGTATTAATGGAGATTAAATAGATAGCGTTTGTGTAATTCAACTACAACTTGTTGAAAGTTACCTTTTTGTTAGTTGTTTGCACAAAACATACTTTCACTCTATTCTTATTGATATAGATACATTTAATTATCAATATTCTTATATCTACTTTCGCCCAATTCATTTCGATTGAACAGACTGACCTTTTATTCGTATAGATGCAATTGCTCGATGGGCGGGACTTGTGGATATATTCCGTATGAAGGCGGGACTTATGGTTCTTTTCTCCGCAAATTATTTATTTGATTTCAGACAGCAGACATTCGGGCGGATTTTCAAATGTGCTTCGATAATACCCATGTATTCCTTCCTATGAGGGCGACACCATGATTATCGACATCAATTATTCTTTATAAGAACGATATAATTTAATACTACTAGTCACAAAATTAAATGAAAACATACAGTAGACTTTTTCATATATGATTTCCAGAAATCCTGACAAAATGTAAACACAAACCGAAGTATATCCCTTGAGTTAAGCTTTAAAATGCTGTCAGCTCTAAATGGTACCATAAGAAAAACCTGTATTATGGACCATTGAATACTGTAGTCTGTAGATCTTTAAATACAGGTGACTAGTTTAATGCATGACAAAAGTACCGTAATGCATTAAAAGATCATTTTTGATTTATTTTAGCATTACTTTTGTCAGGTGTGGAAAGCATATGATCATAATATACTATTTTGGCGAAAACAACGTTTTTCGTACCGTACTAGACTTTTAAACTTTTTTATCCGATGCGTAATTTACAGCATAAACCTTTTTCATAGGTACGTTGCACTTTGTTGCATGCGGTTTTAATTTCAATATTTCAGAATATAATCATAAATTTTCACGAAAGTATAGTTTTATTATAAATGAAAGATGAACATTTAATAAATCATATAATTATTACTTTTTTAATGATTGTTTTTATAAAAATACACCAAAAGGTGAAATGATGAAAAAAATGATTTTTTTTATAAATAGAGGATAACTGTTTTTTTCAGTGTAAGATCGAAATTTAATCCATTGAGTGAACATCAGACGTTATATTTTCACGAGTGGCGAAGCCACGAGTGAAAATATAACAGTCTGATGTTCACGAAATGGATTAAATTCGATCTTACACTGAAAAAACACAGTTATTCTATTTATTTATGCTTTTAAGCCACTTTTTAAACGAAATTGTTTAAAAATTGAAAGCGAACGTACATTATTTATCCCGTGTTGAGCCCCACGTTTTATGTCGAACACACGCGCGTGACAGTTGGCGGTATAATGACGTCACTCGTTGCTCCCGAGTTTGGATTCGTGCTCTTCCGGTGAGTAGTTCGCGACAAATCGGACTGCCGGAATTTAACGATAAGACACGATTGACTACGATTCTTGGGGAGCCCTACGGGGAAAATTCATAATAAAAAGCGATTGGTGATAATCCACTGCAGTGGATTACCAAGTGATCATCCACTGCTATTTCGTGGTAATCCACCGAAAAGCATAAATAAAATGGTATATTTGTTTAATATCCGGGACCCTGTGTGTTTTATTTGCTATTTTACTAAAACTTTATGTTTGCAAGGCTAAAAACACAAAATAAAAACATTGGTTATTAGATTGCTACAATATATACTAACAAAAAGATTATTGTAACACGGGAAATAATTGAATATTCAAGCCCGTGCTTAAAATAACCCACTATGGCAACGCTCAAATGTACTCAAACGACTAGTCCGTAGTCACGAGTAACTGTAAGACATGGATGGGTTCAGGGTACGACAGAGAAAGAGAGAAAAAACAAAGCACGAAAATCTGACATAACTCTCCCGGTTAAGGACGGCTTTAGAGATACATCATCATGTAGTGCTAAGCCCTGTCTGTTTTTTAGGGAAGATCTAATACGTTTCATAAACAGGTTTGGAAAATGCCTATGTCCAAGAATCTTACGAAGTCTGTAAATTACATCACCATTAAACTCCGGATGTGAAACACCTTGACGCTGAAAAGACTTTAAGTTACATTTATACTTGTAAATGAGAGGAAGATTTCTATAAAGTAATTTATAAAATGTTTTACGAAGTTTATAAAATCTGTACCCCTGTTTAAGAAGCTTTTCAGTAATTGTTTTGTTACGAATGTGGAAGTCCTCAACAGAGGTACAGGCCCTAGCAAAACAAATAAGTTGTGAAATATAAACCCCGTAAGATGTAGAATGGGGAACATCGCCATCTAGATGAGGATAATTTACAATACTAAAATGAAAATAATCTCGTGTATCGTAAATCTTAGAAGAAACAATTCCGTTATTTATTAAAAGATCCAAATCAAAAAATGGTGCCGACAAATTTGACTCGTTTGTTTTAATAAGGCGTAGTTCTTTTGGGTAAATAAAAGGAACCAAGGAAACAACGTATCACAAAATGGGTTGTCTATATTAAAAATATCATCTAGATAGCGCGATGAATTGTTAAATTCTTTCATATCTGCCTGTGTATCAGGTTTTAGACTTAGCATAAAGTCCCTCTTATAACATTACAAAAATAGATCTGCGACAAGGGGTGCTCAGTTTGTACACATAGTGATACCAATCACTTGGCGGTATATGGCACTCCCAAAACGTACATAATTATTATCCAGAAGAAATGATAGTGCTTTACAGACATCGGTGCAAATCCACATAGTGTAATGCTTAACCGTGTCATTTGTAAAAAATGCACGATCAGTATTACACGCCAGAAATAGTTTTCTTTCTCTTGCAAAAGTCTTTTCAATAAGTAGCTTTTAATTAAATTATGTGGTAAGGTAGTATATACTGTTGAAAAGTCATGCGTACTTATATTGCAGGCTTGGTATTTTCTCTGTTCTAGCTTCGTACAAATTTCATTCGAGTTGTTGATAGACCGAAACAGATTAAGTCCAGAATTTTCGTAAGTCTTGTCACAATACCTTTGAACATGTTCTTTGATTTTAATCAAAGACAATGTCAAACGTTTGGTGGAAATCTTAGTAGTAGTACATGCACTTGAATTAGCAATAAAACGGGACTTATATGGTGTTTTGTGGAGTTTGGATATCCAGTACATTGTTGGAAGTTTATGATATGTAATGTTGACATCAGCTTTTAATTGTTCACATGTATCAAGATGATCAGACACTACATTACGCTCCGTTAAAGTGGTTGATGTATGGGAGTTGGTATTCATAAGTTCCTGGTTTAAAGTATCAACATAATGTTATCGTCAAACATTATTTTCAGGGTTTATTCTTACTATAGGTAATACAAATTAGGACCTTTCTTGTACAAATAATTTGTATAAATAAAGATCGAAAACAAGTAGTACACAAAATTAGGTATTTTTGTGGAGTTTCATTTTTTATTATTATTTTGTTTTGTTTTGGGGGGAGGGGGGGGGGGGGGGCGAGGCTTTAAAAAATGTAATTGTGAAAGAAAAAGTTCCGGTACCCCAACGTTTTTCACAAGTTTTGTTATAGAAACTAATTTTACTACCTTCATGCAAAGCTCGAAGAATTTGGTAATTACTTAACAAAGGTACATTTGCCCCCTTACGCTGCCATATGACATATAGGTTATAAATCCTCACCATATTAAGTTGTCACTTGACTATACTTGCATTTGATGTTATTCAATATTACATTTGTGACTATAGATAGCTTGTACTTTGATCACTGCGTTATGGACTGACTAGTCAATAATATCGGACAAACAATTTAAACAAAACAGTTTTGAATCGCATGTGACTCGAACCTATAACCTTTGAATTGCTAGTCAGTCACTCTACTGACTGCGCTAAAACAGAAGACACTGAAGCTGAAGCACTACTAAAAGCACATGTCATGAAATACCATGTGAAAGTCATCAGCATTTTCAGAACTCGAGATGCGGGCCGCTCGCTGTCGGTCCACCTTAATGTATAGGTGATTTTATTGTAGTAAGAATAAAATCATAAAAACAACATCCGGATAGTTCACTTACATAGGTGGTATCCTTGACGTCCGACATATGTATGATGACGCAATGTGTATATTGTTTTGGTTCTTTTAAGGTTAGTTCTTTATCAAATAGAAGGCAGATACGTTTTATTTGTTTGAATTTAACAGCCTTACAACGGGCCCGAAGTCGACATTCCAAAATACATTCCTGTACTGAAATATTTCTAATTATACGAAAGTTAATACCCGAATGCCTACACGTTTTCCAGTTATATACGGCCACTTTAAAACCCAAACGCAAGGAACTTATTCCGAGCAAGTCTACCAGAAGGAAAACACACAACGTGCATTTAATGGTTAACGTCATGGTCCTAAATGACTCATCTGATTTTACAAAGGGCACGATTAAATATTCTCCCTTGGATAAGTAGTGTTGTCTTTATAATATCACGCCTTAGAGTCCCAGCAAAAATATACACACGTAAAATACCAGCTGCATTTGCGTTCTTTTTTAACAGAACACTTATAATTCTAACTGTGAACACTGTAGATACTTGTTGTCCGTGGCACTTTTCAGAGTAATAGTTGGAAACATTTTAGTGTAACAATACACAGTAGTTTTCCTTTACGTCTGATGTAAATTTCAAACAGTTACTTTGCGTATGATTAAGCTCCAACCTGTTTTGCGTTCACCTTGTTTTCAATAATTACTATAAGGAGTCATTATATACACTGTGTAACGTCAAGTTGCATCTTTAGCAAATGAAATTTCTTTCCAATTAGTTTTCCACAAATAACTGATGATGCGTACATAATCTATATTTCCATGTACACTGATGCAAACAAACCATGGCAAAAATATCGACATAATGAATTATTAACAAAATCAAGGAATGTCATCTTTATTTTGAGTCAAATGTGGTTGATAAAATAACAATAAGTAAAATAGAAATTTAGTTCTGTAAGCTAAACATTTTAAACTGTTTTCGTTATACTGACTGTAGTCTCAAACAAGTATTCAACATCAATTGTAACTAATTACACCAAAATGAAGATGATTTAAAACTTATAGGACAATCCCTTATGCCATTCGACTATAATAATATTTTTAGACGATTCATACATGGGCAATCATGAGAAAACGTTTCATTGTTTGGTTAATTGCTTTTATCATGGCTTGAAACAAGACTGCTTTATTCAAGTTTATTGAAGTATTCCTTCAGCGATCTTTTACATGTTATTTTAAACCTTTAATGATACGCATAAGTCACCGAATCTTAAACGGACAATTCAATCTCCAATTAAGTCTAGTCAATTTAGTAACGTTTAAATTAATTTTTACTATATGTTGATAAATTGGAAAAAATAATAGACCCACTGGTCAGTTTGGCTCTTGGCTGTGTGTTCCATTATTCTGGATGTGAACAACTTGTGTATTTCCCCCACGAGACTAGACAACACACTTGATGTGTTTGCGCTCCCATTCCCAGCATAAGCGATCAGGACAACGTTCTAACTGTTCTCAATACCATTCCCTAAAGGAGGAGGCCTGTTGCTCGCCTTATCCACTTGATTTGATCATGAAAGGGTTACGACAGCGCACAATAATTATGTTCGTGACTTGGTTACTGATAATAACACGAAGAAGCTTTCAACTTTGTTAACCCTTTCACTCTCAATGACGTCACAAAGCGCATTTTTAACAATCTTGATCCTGATCAGACGCCGCTTTACGCAGCGTCATGATAAAAACTATTTGCTACTTGTTTCTAAATCATTTAAGTAAAACTTTGAAATGGAGTTGCAGACAATGTATTAAAGCAGAGGACAATGAAACGCTGAGGTGTTAAATGTCATGATACATTTGATTTTGAAAGAATTGAAATACTGGCAATATAATGGCAAAGTCAGTTTATTCTACCAATTAAACATTTCAACTCTAATTGGTATGCTTTACGCTTCAACTTATACAAAATACAATTAAAAACATTGACTGATCACACATATTGCCACCAGTTTTCGCAGGACTCTTCACAATCATGCATTGTTCTGGAACGCTTTATTCTCTCACTCCTGAGATTAAAACTCTGTGTTAGTGTTTTCTTCTGATCAGGCCGTTTCAATTTTAGATTGGAAGATTCTAAAACTGAAAATGGCATAATCATTTGATTCGAATTTGTCCCCTGTAATCTTAAGCGACAGCTTGCTAGCCATACGGATAGCTGTATTTAGAACATGCACAATGTACATTAGAGAAAACGTTATTCGTTCCTGTTTAAACGAAAATGCAGTTCACTAAAACGTAAAAATAAAATTACTTTAAATCATATTTCTAACTGTACAATTAATCTGAATGGCAAACAGTTTATAGATTGATCAGACGCCGGGTTACCTGTTGAATGCCTCTTCAATAGTTTCAAATTGTTACTACATTATCGCTAAATCAGAAGGCAGTATTATTGACGATTGTAGAGTGTATATAATAGCCTTGATCTGTATGATAATAGAAACACTCATTGGGTACGTATTTGTAAATAGGTTTTTGCTTTGTAAAGCAAGAGTTTTATTTGTGTTTTTGCAAAGAAAAGGGGTTTATGTTTTTGGTTTTTTTTCATTAAAACTACGCGTCAATATCCAAAGGTATACACAGTGTTCCCTTCTACATTAACAATCAATGGGATATACATAGTTCTTGTATTGTTCGGAGGTAGTTAGGATAGGAAAGGAAATTAATGACATGGCTTATATTTGCAAACAGAAAAAATCCAGATCAGACGCAACGTAACACGGTTTCAGATATTGATTTATGTTGTTTATAAATCGTCACTATATGTCTTCTGTAAAAATGTCCACGGATATGTAAGTTTGAGAAAAAACCAGGAGACGACAAGTTTAATCAGACGATATTGCAGCAGTGAAAGTGTAAGATAAAATTGTCTTGTTTGGATAACAGCGGTAAGCATTGTTGTTAGGAGGGATTCATTGTTAGGAAGGCCGTTGTATGGAGTGAGCAGTGTACATCTTAAACCACGACAAATTGTACTTGCCGCCGACGTGCACTCTGCTATTTGTTTTGAAGAATGAACTATTTCCAGTAAAATAAACCCTGTTTAATCATACATTTACTGTAAATTCAAATACATAACCATTTATATAGCGCAAAAAGTAAATATATTCAATTGCGCTTTACAATTGATCCTATCAATTATTACATAATTACAATATACATTATCTTACTTCCTACTAGATTCTAGGCATCCCAGCGGTCAAATGAGTTCACGAGAAGACCCCTTAATAACCGTATGGGGTTAGTTAGATGCCTCAAATTCATATGAGGTTTTTACAAGAGTTATTTCCATTTCCATATTGAAATATTGGTTTAAACTCCGTGATACAATACTTTTATTTTAAATAGTATGTAGATTTCTATGATTTGTCTTTATAGGAATGTTATTCTAGGCGAAAACGTTTGATGTCTGGTGTAAAAAAAAGTAGTGTGTCAAAACGGATTCACATATGCTTGGGATACACAATATCTGTTCAATGAATTTTTTTTATTGAACTTTGATATGAGTGATATTTTCCAATGTTGGTATTTAGATGGAAAAAGTGAGGTGTAACTATATTAAATAATAAAGTAATGTTTAAGAAGTGTTTAGCTAATAATTCGACTTGGGCACATTTCCATTGCAATAAGAAATGATTTTACCCTTTCACTGTCAATGACGCTTAAAAGCGCGTTTGTAAACAATTTGGAATCTGATCAGACGCCGTATTTTGACACTTTGAAACGGTTTTGCAGATAATACTATTGAAGCAAACAGCAATGAAACAGTGAAGGGGTAACACTTTCCAGATTAATTCGACCTTGACATTATCATTAAATAATGCAAGATATCATGGCTACATTTTCTTTTCATTTCAGTTTGACTCATAACATTTAATCGTCCTTTATATGTACAGCAAGAAGTACAGTAAAATTTCGCTATTACGACCACTAAAACGAAGGCTAATTTAATGCCGATTTTTGACTTCATTGGAAGTGACGTAATTTAAAGTAGGATAAATATATCGAGGTTTTTTGTCATAAAGAAACGCAGCTAGCCGCTCTTTAGAAAGGTGTGTCATTTTGCTTGCAATTTATCTCATTAATAAAGAAGCAATTTAGTCGGGTATCATGGTTTTCACTAATAGGAAGGCATAGATTGGTTAAGAACAAAATTTGAAAAATCCGCCAAAAGTTTGCTGTCCCTAGTTGCAAAGATAAATTCGCAAACGAAAACTGCACATGTCCCGCCTCCTCTTCGAAACGTTTCCACAAGTCCCACCCTCTCGAAAAGTGGTGTTTATACGAAATGAACACCCTTTTTGTCAGTAATAAACAGTGATGCGGTGTTCAATCAGGATCAAAACGTTTGTTAATTATTTCGACGTGTCTTTGGTTGTTTGCCATAACAATAGTATTGGAACAAATGTACAGACCAATGTACTAAATGTGACGATATTATGACGGTGAGTGTATCTGACTACACGGCATATATTTGCGAGAAAACGTTGAAATTAAAATCAATCAATGAATTCCATTCACTGCATTACCCCGAGTACACTAGTTATTGGCAAACTGAACCCGAACTATTTGATACTCATTTCAATATGTATTCAACCAGAATACATAACATATGAATTTGAGAAATTAAACACAAACGACAATTGTTTAAATTGATTACGTCATAGTAGGGGATAGTTATTTTAGAAGTCAGATATTAAAAAACAACTTGTTTAAGGTCAGACAGAATAACTGTTAGACACTATTTGTTTTCGTATTGTTAAACTGCATGAGTACATTGCAGTTAACGAAATCAAAGGCACCCCAAGGTTTAAGTCATATCTTATAAAGTGGAATACAACTACGGGTACATTTGAAAGACATCTAAATCGTTACAAAATACATGTATGTCACTTCTTGAAATAAAAGGCACGTTCAGAACATTTGCGGAAGAATATAATCATTTCTTTATTTCACATGGGAAATTTCTAGTAAACATAGCTGAATTCAACTCGAGTTCAATTTCAAATTTCTATCCTAATCGCAAAAAATATAATTTTTTAGAGTATCTATAATGGCAACGTCACTTCACGGTATCCGGCACAAGACGTTTTCATGTCGACGTCATGACTGAAATCTTGCGATGTAAACCAAGAATTGTGCTAAATCTTTTTCAAAATATCCCCCATGGAGACCATGATCGTACTTTCTGCTCCGCTTTTGTGTTGTTGGAATATTATCTGTGGCAGGTGGTCGATCTTCTTCTTCTTCATGACCTAAGAAAGTGTCTTCTCAGAACTTATATGGCGGGTAAAACACTACGAGTAATTTGATTTGTTTTCGCTTAACATAATTTATTTGCATTTTAACTAGAAAACTTAAGAATGCAAACAGTTCGTCAAACCTACCTGTAGAACCTGTTAACTGTCTGTACCTGGCAAACCGCGTGGGCTAGTACCACACCTTTGACATCAAAGAAGACGTTGATGTGCAATCTATACTGTTATAATGCATTCTGTTATATACATGTCCATGCTAACTCAGGCTGCTTTTTGATCGAAATGTCTACGTTTTATGAAAGGAATATGTACATGTATAGTCAATTTGGATGCATATATATTTAGAGTAAATAACAGTTATTAATTTTAATTTATCTTTCGATTTACTCATCTTACTTGACAGCCAACATACAGCCGATACAAATTCTTATTACGTCACAAACATCACATGATGTCAAACAGAATGCTGTTAGCAATCCAAACAATGTCACATACATTTTTACTTACAACACAATTGTTTTGTCAGGTAGCTGTTTACATTGCTATTTTGTTAAACGTTGATGAAGGATTTGTATTTGTTATGGTTTATGTCGCTTTTAACAGTATTTCAGTAATATCACGTCCAGTTAGTTACAGGTAGAGGAAGACCAAAGAAGTCCTCAATGCACTGTTTCAGGCACAGATCGGTAACTGGGTAGAACCACTCATCTTCGGCAAACCAGCTTACGGAAACCAATATGTACTTAGTATTATGGTCCAACGATTATGATATGAAAAAGAAAACGTACAGCAAGCAAGGGCTTTTACATTTATTTTCCTATTTTATTTGAACATTTATTTCTCTCGACCGATTTTTGTACATCAAGAGGTATACCAAACTTAACTGTCATAGTTGGCATAGTCATCGACGTCAATACCCTTAGGTTCCAGGTGATGTCACTCTATGTGACGTCACAACATGCGGTGAAAATAACTGTATGCACTGACTGTATTTAAGTCACATTGGAGCTATTACTTCAGCGTCGATCATATAAATTGTAAACCATTAAATATATGTTCTGTTTCAATACAGTTGACAATATGTCCACTTACTTTTAGTATACTACGATTAGGGTCCCGAATATGATTTTGATGAACGGACATTCTCTACCGAAACTCATTTGTTTCTCCTGCATAATATTCTTCTTTACAAACTTTGCATACCTTTGGGATTGCGGGTTAACCGTTTGAACGTCCGATAATCGGTTAGAAAAATCGGTATCCGGTTAATCTTAAATATATATATTGTTTTATATAACGTTCAAATTCTAAGTTAAACAGCTACATTTTCCATCAAAGTTTATATAAGTTATTATTAATATTATTATACCAGATCTATATAGCGCGTATATTTTCACACAGGAGTTTGCGTTTGAAAGCGCTTCACATGTAATTACATAAATGTACCTACAAAGCGAGAACAGACATAATAACTACATTTGGATCTAAAATAAACATGAATATATGTATACAAAACACAGACCTCAAAACGGCGATCACATTACCCCCATCAATCAGCAATGAACCGACCGGCTCAAAATTACCGACTGAAAGAAAATAGTGTAGAGCGCCCAATGCAGGCCGCCGAGAAAAGACAAATAACTATAAATAGATCTAAAATAAACATGAATAAACATACAAAAGACCCCCCCCCCCCCACAAACGGCGATTATATTACCCCAATCAATCAGCAATGAACAGACCGGCTAAAGATTGCCGACCAAAGAAATATTAGCAGAGCGCCCAATGCAGAGCGCCAAATGCAACATAACATGCGACAATAACTAAAAAAATGTCTATAGGAGACCATAAACCAGATAATACTCCAGAACTTCCATTAAGACCAACAACATCTACAGCAAGAACATATCCCAGAGGGTTTTTGAAGACTGTAACTGAGTTCGTATCTCTGATGTATGATGGAAGAGTGTTCCGGAGCTTAGGAGCTGCATGTACATGTATGAAACTTCTATCTCCAAACTTCACCAAACGACTTCTCCGTACATCCAGCGATACAAGAGAGGTTTCGATTGACTGATACGTATACGTGTGGCTCGCTTTTTGTGCAGAATACCATCGTGACGTAATCAATGTATGCGTACCTACCTTTTGATTTACACGTTGAAACCTGGTAGAAAGCAGTCTACACATTTCAATAAAACTTGTAAGATTATCATCATTTTATTCCTATTATTTATATAGCTCATGTAAATGTTATTTAATAGAATGTAGGTACAAACCCCTATCTTAATTTTGTATTTATTTATCTATTTAAAAGATTTGAGTTTAAAGAGTTAAATATCGAAGTAGGTGACACGTTTACACGTTATATAATCCACAGCCAAAACAATTCGCTTGAGACGACTGACAAAACTTGATATGAGCCTTGCAAATGACATAATCCTTCCCTGAGTACTAAAACAATAAAGATACGTGCATGTATGTGTGTTCAATGTGCGTGCAATGTGCATACGTCTGTCTTTATCTGCCTTTGTCTGTATGTCTATCTCTCTTTCTCTCTCGTTCTCTCTGTGTTTATGTCTGTCTGTCTCCGATTGCACATGTCTATGGGTCTGCCTATCTGTCCGATCCGTCATTTCGTCTCTCTCCCTCTCTCTCTCTCTCTTTATCTCTATCTCTCCTTCTCTCTGTCTGCTTTCTCTCCCTCTCTCTGACTGTTTTCGTGACTCTTTGTGTGTCTCTCTGTTTCCTTCTGCTTCCCTCTGTACCTGTTTGTCCATTACTCTCTCTCTCTCTATTTGTTTTACTCCTCTATTTCGCTCCATCTCTATCTCTCTCCCTCCCTCTTTCTGTCTGTCGCTCTGCCTCTCTGTCTCTTTGTGTATGTCTATCTGTGTCTCTCTGGCTGTGTATGTTTGTCTCTGTGTCACTGTCACCCTCTCTTTCTTTCTTTCTTTCTTAATTTATTTTTCTCTTTCTCTCCCTCCCTCTCTCTCTTTCTCTCTTTTTGGGTCTAAGACATAAAATATGATTATGTTTCTCTAATTTGAGAATAAATATGTTTCTATATCGAATCTATATAGATCTACTATGTATATATCGATACCTAATCCAACGCTAGATCTATTAAAGCTGACTTATTTTACAGAAAATGTCACCATCCCGTAAAAAAATGGTTCGTTTCAACGAAACGCTTGATGTCGGCAAGCTGTTGAAAGGGGGTTTTAGCACAAAACCCCTTCCAGAACAAAACAACTGGGAAAGTATCGCCGACGCAATAAGAGATGCAGACATGCCCATCGGTGGAAGACGAAACGCAAACACAATACACTAAAATGCAGAAAATTACATTTCTTTTAAATTTCATATGAAAAAAAAAATGTCAACAGTGGCAACAGTATCGCCTATCTATCCAACCAATTTGAAAACAGTATTACCAATTGATCTTAACCCTTTCCGCTGGATCTCTTTTCAGTGGTTAAAACGTTATTCACGCCAAATAAATGCGTTTACCTTACAAACGTTTGTCCATTGCAAACAGCTTGGAGTCAGATCTGACCAAGACCCTACCTGTTTGTCGTATTGTCAGAAATACACTGTCAGCATTTTGGTGATAAAAAGTTCTTTTCATTTCATTGCACTACGTTTCCCAATAAGCGGGTTTGCGCTAAATCTATTATCTCCTGTGCAAACAGTTTGGGGCCAGATCAGACGCCGGGTAACCCGGTGTCTGATCAGGCTCCAAACTGTTTGCCGCTAAGCGTAATATCAATAGTAAGAATTGTCAAAAAGTTGTTATTTTCTACATTTTAGTGTATTGCGTTTGCGTTTCGTTTGCGTTTCGTTTGCGTTTAAACGGGAAAGAATAACATTTTAAGCGTCGTAACTAGGCCGGGCAGCCTCAGATGTTATTTACTGACAAGGTCAAGACGTTTTAGGACCCAAAGGAGCTGAGCAATCCCCTTCCAGGAATAATCTGTAAACGTTAGACTAAACAAAATCGCACGTGAACTGACTGAGTGCTGCCGAATTGTTATAAAATCTCATTGGAATATAATGTAATGTAGCCTTCGTAGACTTGTTTCAATGGTCTGAGTGATAATTATTCCTTCAAAAGGCCTATCAGAAATAGCATAGCAGACTTCTCCACCTAGATACAATGGTATGACAAAGCAGAATATTAACGGAGGCCATGGTCTGTTCTCACATCTCTTCATTTTCTGTCAAACATGAGAGTATAATCTGCTTCAGTTCTCATTGGACCGGCGGACGTAGTCCAGTGGTAGGAAACTCGACTACGATACCAAGGGTCGTAAGTTTGATCCCCCGCCGGACCATGTCCTTCGGGTGAGAATTTATAAAAACCTAGGTTCGATGTATCAGTGATACCCATTGGGTATCTAAAAGAACCACATAACTCTGTCGATAATAAGAGTAGGGCGTCGCGTCCGGATATCATGTACCCACTCCCCTCTCTCTGGTCCAATTAACACATAGAAATAGTTATTTCGGCATAAACATCAATATTTGCCTGCTGCACAGAGAGACTCTGGCCTAATCCTGACTGTTCTAAATTTACCGTTTGCGAAAATTTAGAAGCTACCGTTTCTCCTTTTGCAACACGGTCATTATTACTGACAGGTCACCTATTGCTTTCGTTGTCTCTTCAGACATCAAATGGCTTTGGAGTATATGCTGACCAAACGGCGGTTTAAAATATACAAATATACTCTAAAAATGTGTGAAGACGCTCGTACTACAAGCCTGAACGTTGAAAACTAATGCAGGAAACAGTTACTATAAAAGCTAATTAACCACTGGACTGAAGAAGCTTTCTGTGATACAGTGACAACTAAGCTTATGAGATATTGCTCTTTTCCCCGTGTCCAGACAATGTCGTAGATCTAGTTGGGATCAAAACAGCACATTGTCACTGTGTCTCAAAAATATCATTGATTTGACCAAGGAGAACATATGATTTCAAAGAAACCCCTCAAGTCTCGAACCTTCAAGAAAACACTGCATTTCTTATTTATTATAAACTGCATTTAATGAACTTATTTTTCCACTGTCTTTCCTATAATTCCTAAGCGATCCCTCCTTTCGAAAAGATAATTTGATACCCTACAGACATGGATCTAAGCTATGCAGACCTCAAAATCATGTCATCACTAAGTACTTGGTATGCTAATAGCACCGCTTTGACCAGACAAGGTTGATGAGGTAAAATCATTGGACGTGTTTCACGGAAGAAACAATCATTTGAAGCATCGCATTCCTTGTTTTACTATTGTATTAGATCTATAATGGTTTTCAAAGTTTGACCGAATTTAGTATAATATATGTTCTATGACCGTTCGTATGACGTCATATATATGTTCTCAAGTGTTCTTACTGGTGTTACTGGAATGTAAACCCGTTCTTCTAATCCGGAGATAAGGGACGCTATATGAGAGAGGATCAATACTTGTAATTGGGTCTAAATGATTTGTTTCGTGTCGTATATGAAATTTAACTCTGGTATCTGAATATTCTACGCTGGCATTTGTCAGTGTATACAAGCTGCTAACTTTGCGGTAAATTATTTTACATCATCTACACATCTATAAACTGCAATGTGCACAATAGATCAATTACTATCCTAACGCGTGTCTTTAGATTGAGTAATCACATATCTGGTACGTTTGTGCCTTATTAAGGGTGTATCAATGTCATGAATTTAAGTTTCAAAGTATATGAAAACACTTTATGATGGTTTTGTATTGAAGAGCTATTTAAGATGAATGAAACAATAGAAAAAGTGTACATTTTGGTGAAGAACAGTTGGCTCCATGGCCATGTAAAATTTACCCCACCCACTTTCTCTTATTTTGTCCTTTTCAAACAGCCCGCTTCAATAAAATCCATTTTAAATGAAAACAAATATGATAATTTCGTTTTGTGTTATTTATTTCCTATCTATGGTAGTGTTTCTTCATACAAAAACTAATTTAAGAAAACACAGGCACCAAATGTGAAATTTATAAAGCTCTAAATATCATCGATATGGTAATTTTTTGTAAATTTTGTAAGGGGAGATAACTCTTTTTACTTTAATTACTCAAACTTTTTAACACTGTCCTTTCGATTTCTTTTCATAGTTTGAACTGCCTTAGCATTGGCTTTCATTTGGTAGAATATAAGAAAAAGTTTAATATTAGAACTATTTCATTTTCAAACTGTTTTACATTTTTTTTCATCAAATAAAAATTCTAATAAAATCATGCCTCATAAAAAGCATATTTTTGATATTCGAGGATCCATATTGTTCAAACCTAGTGCCTGCTTTGTCTAAAGTTGGTTTCTATATGTGAAAATACTACCATAGACATGAAATAAATAACGAAAACCCAAATTACCATGTTTGTTTTGTTTTGAAATAGATTTTACTGAAGCTTGTACTCTGAATGGGTAAACTTTGAGAGAAAAAGTCCAAATTTGACATACCTTTTTCAAATCGCTGTAGCTCAACAAAAAGGACACCACCATATATTTTTTTTCATTTTTTCATTCATCATAAATAGCTCTTCCTAAAAAACAATGATAGAAAAAAATCGCTTATGGGTTGGATACACCCTTAATACCTTAATCGCTGCATTTCCTACCTATATTGTCATTTTTGTTTTGTTTATATATTTATGTTAACACTGCCATTATTGTCCATTCTTTATGTCATCAAACATTAGGGGGAGGGCTGTAACTAAGTGGTGAACACTTGTAGTCCGACCCCATTTCTGTAAAAATTCGAAGTAAAATATGTTTAAACTATATCAAGGCATTACATTAAATCATCACTTAGAGAGTATTTTTTTCTTTTAGTTCATGTTATATCATCATAATTTAATAAGTTTGGTTTTCTAAATTCAATAATGGTTTTCTTATCATCAAAAACATATATTTTAACGTAAAGATCTTCAAATTAAGATTTTTCAATCAAAATCTACTTCTGCTTCGCCTCTCGTGTGATCTGGAATACACAGCCAACTCGAACTGATACAAGAGCCCGGATCACAAACTGTGGTGATATTCCGTTTGTATCTGTTAGAATAAAAGTGATAAAAACACTAATATCACGACTGGTCAAAACATTTTTCAAATATACTCAAACTATGTAGGAATTTGTATTTTTGAACGCCTCTTCGGATTTAACCCATTTGTGCCCACGATCCCATATATGGGAAATATGTTAACAGTGTAGACTCTGATCAGACGCCGAATTATGCGGCGTCTGCTCAGAGTCTACACTGTTTGCTGATATGAATTTCATTATACATTGTAAAACAAAATGAAAATGAAAATTTTGACCAGGCATCCATTGTATAAAAAATGGTCTTATCCAATATATAAGCATGGAAGAATCCACTGGGCACAAATGGCTTAACCAAACTATTTATTGCTGATATTATGCCTTGGAGAGGCCAATTACAATAAAGAAAATGTGATAAACTGTCAACTATGCACGAGCCAATGTATATTTCCAATCGGAACAATTCCAAGCAATTAGTCCGAATTGGCCATTTAGAGGTAAATGGGGGGAAATTAAAGTTATACAAGTTCGAACAAGGGGAAAACGTTCATCACTTCTCACAGACAGTTCCACATTTAGAGGAACATGGATAGTCAGCCCAAAACCCATGCAAACGTGTACCAAGTATAACGGCACAATTTTCGTTTTCCCCTCTATTTGGTTCACCAGTGTACCACTTTGTAAAGCCGATTTCTTTAGTGGTGTTTGAATATTTCCAAGTACCCTCAATTTCTGCGTCTGTTATTCCGAGCCACCAACACCCTAGAAAAGTGTTCCCTGAAATTAAAAGTACAGTGTTTCCCCTCTACAAAGGCCCTCCAAACAACGACTCCCTCCTTACAACGACCATTGCCGCGATTCCCTAAACAGGACACTTATGTCTGACGCCTTTACTGTTGCAATATCGTCCTCTTAAAATCGTCGTCTGCTAATTTTCCCAGAGTTACATAATGAACATTTTGACAGTTAAAATACTTATTGACGCGTGACAAACAGCTTGAATCCAAATCAGACGCCGCGTTGGATTCAAGCTGTTTGCAAAGGTAACCAGTTTCCCTCTCTATAACGACTCCCTCCGAACAACGCACATATTTGTTGTCTCCCATTGGGTGTCGTTGTAGAGAGGGAGCGCTGTAACATATGCAACCGTCATTATAGTTGTCAGATAAAAGTGTTTGTGCTAAAATAATGATGTAAGTTGGCGTATGACCAGGCTCTACATTGTGTGCTATTCTGATTTAATAAATCGATAAACGTATAAAAAAACTCCTCACAAATTATCAATGTATGACCCGAAAATTCGTTTATATTACTGTATATGTATTTCCACTGTTATCATTACAATGTCAAAGTTATCTGTTTTAACTTTTGCATTTTTATTTCAAACTTAGTGTTAAGACAGTAAAGCTCATAAAATGTCAATGCGATTATTGAAATAGTCAAGTTTTTTTTATAATAGATCAAACAGCTATTTTATATCTTTGCGGTTCAACATTGTGTTTCTTATCCAAATAGATGCTATGCAATATTAGAAGTAAGTTAAAAGTAGTGATACTCGAGTTTGTTTAGATATCTCAGTGGTGATTGTAAAATCAACAGTAGGAAAATCGGCCACTTACAACTGTTACATTCCTAAAAATAGGGACACCCTTTATGCCTGCCGTTATTGTCCTAAAGTACTAACTAATTGCTTTTATCCTAAATACATGGGGTTTGTCCAAATTGTGCAAACTAAATGTCAAACAGTGTAATTCTTGACCAGCTAGCTCCTGTTGACCCAAGCCTGCATGTTTCAGTGTTAATACAGCGCTCCCTCTCTACAACGACACCCGCTGGGATACAAAGATTGGTTCGTTGTTCAGAGGGAGTCGTTAGAGGGAGGGACATTGGCTTACATTTGCAAACAGCTTGAATCCAGATAGACGCCGAGTAGCGCGGCGTCTGATCTGGATTCAAGCTGTTTGTCACTCGTTTGTCACATTAATTTATTTTCTGTCAAAATGTACATTTTGTGACTTTGAGAAAAATAGCAAACGTTAATTTTAATCAAATGATATTGCAGCAATAAAATCATTAGTCCTAATTGACCTTTTAAGGGAACTGCGACAAGGGTCGTTGTAAGGAGGGAGTGTTGTAGGGAGGGCCGTTGTAGGGAGGGAGCGCTGTAGTCATAACGATATCTGGATACAACAGTGGTACTTTTGATTCAGAAAATTATTGTCTACTCCATGTGATGCTAAACTGAGATGATTAAAGTTTATACAGAATAATCACTAATACAAGTGTCAAACTATGTAGACCCTGATCAAACACCATATTGCGCGGCGTTCGAAATAAATCTAAACGTTTTCGAAGTCGGCTTTATTCGCATTTTGTCATGAAAGGAATAAGCACAGTGTAATACAATATTTAATATTAGATAATGTTTATGATTTATTCATACATGCGGGGAAATCAATTTGGAAGCTGGTCAAATGCTGAATTACACGTCGCATCTGAAGAGTATGCCAGTTTCTGACCAGGCTAAAAACTATTTGCCATTCGGTGTAAAATCATTAGTTATGTCATCATGATTTTCAAAAAATGTAACATGATAGAGAATATATTACTATATCCCGTTTAAGCACACACAAATGCAAACGCTTTTAAAAAAATCGTGAGAAGTCCACGTTTTAAACACTTCTGACTATTCTTTTTAATCTGAATGTTAAAGCCGCATTGTGTTTTTGGGAAACCTGCATAAAACGTTTGTTTGGGATCCCATTAGAACTACATGGGACGTGATTCTTTCATAAAAAGCGGCTTTATCTAAGAAATTCGCTTTTAAATTTTTATTTATAATTTTTTGGTGCTAGCACAATTTAAAGAGCCTCCTTGTGAATGGAAAGAAGGACAACTCTGTAAATACAGGGCTCCAGATAACGGAAGTATTTCGATTACTAAACTCTTTATTTCTGCTTTTAAACCCAATGGTGTCATACTCATTAGATTCGTCTCGAAGAGACGGTTTAATCAGTAGTAACACCGTAGCATTCGGTGCTGAAATGAGTGAGAACATGTTGGATTTGTTCAGTTTATTCCTCTTATCTGGAGCCGGATGAAATGAAGAATGTAACCCTTATTCTGCTGCTAAGACATCTGCTTTGACATTGTCGTGTGCAATATTTGTTCAGTTTAGATTTATGCATAATTTTGATTAAACAAACCTTAAGACGAGTGTCAAATAGTTTGGATCCAGATGAGACGCCGCGTTACGCGGTGTCTGTTTTAGAGTCAAACAGTTGCGACCAGTATGCACAGGATAAAACTATGAGATAAGGTCCCCACGTGTAAATAATTAATCACGGTGGTAAGCGTGTACAATCCAATACGGGGGATCTTGCTGAAAATGACTGTTTCAGCCTTGTCTTCTCTCTAACTCAACCACCTATTTTTGGATCTTCACCAAACTTGCTATAAATGTTTATTAGTATAGAATCTAGCTCAATTTTGATAACTATTAAAGTCGCATGAGGCATGTCTGAGTTATTGCCCTTGAATAATTAAAAAAAATGACTGTTTCAGCCTTTTCTGCTCTCTAACACAAACACTTTTTATTGGATCTTCACCAAACTTGCTGGCATTGTGTATTTGTTTTAAATATAGATCAAGACAAAAATCGAATACAGCTGACTGAAAATCCTTCAAGAGGTAAAGGAGGTATGGATTAGTCATCCATTACTTTACTTATTACCAACACGGCCAAGATGAAGCACATGCAACTATTGACCAAATAGTTGGTTTAAATAGAATAAAAACAGTTCCTGTTACAGAGTTGACAGGGCTAAAATAAGGATGAAATAGCAAATCTTTAATAATTGAAGAACCGTAACTCCAACATGCCTTCGGCGATTTGGGTATTCATAGAACTGGACTAAGTTTTTATCCAATATTATTTTCAGCAAATTTGGTGAAGATCCAATTAAAACCGTTTGAGTCAGAAAGCTGACAAGCCTGAAGTATGCAATCTATAATCATTCAAGGGCAATAACTTCAACATGCCTTGTGCGATTTTGGTAGTTAAGATTATGAACTTGATTTTATATTAATAAACATTTTGAACAAGTTAGGTAAAAATCACAAAAAAGTTATTTGTGTTAGAGAGCAAAAAATGGTGAAACAGGTATTTCTAAATACATAAAGGACAATAACTCAGACATGCCTTATGCGATTTAAGTAATAATCAAACTGAACCTAGATTTTGTATAAATAAAGAATTTCAGCAAGGTTTTGTTAAGATCCGAAAAGAAATGTTTGTGATAGAGAGCAAAAAATGCTGAAACATTAATTTTTAATAACTAAAGGGCAAAAAACTCAGACATGCCTTATGCGATATAAGTACTATTCGAACTGGAGATATATTTTATATTTATAAACATGTTCAGCAAGTTTGGTGAATATCCGATAAAAACTGTATGTGTTAGAGTGAAACAGTCATATTTTAATAATTAAAGGACAATAACTCAGATATACATTATGCGATTTTAGTAATATTCAAACTTAACCTTGATTTTATATTAATAAACATTTTCAGCAAATTGGGTGAAAATCAATAAAAAGCATTTATGTTAGATTCCAAAAAATGGTGAAACAGTCCTTTTTAATACATTAAGGGCAATAACTCAGACAATCATTATGGGATTTTAGTAATAATCAAACTGGACCTAGATTTTATATAAATAAAGAATTTCAGCAAGTTTGTAGAAGATCCGATGAAAACTCTTTGTGTTAGAGAGCAAAAAAGGCTGAAACAGTCATTTCTAATAATTCAAGAGCAATTACTCCGACATTCCTTATGCGATTTTACTAGTATTCAAATTAACCATGATTTAATATCAATGAAAATTTTCAGCAAAGAATTTGTGTTAGAGATAAAAACTGGCTGAAAACAGTCATTTTAATACATAAAGGGCAAAATAAACTTAGATATGCCTCATACGATTTTAGTAGTTATCAAACTAAACCTAGATTTTATACTAATGAACATTTTCAGCAAGTTTTGTGAAGATCCAATAAATGTATTTGTGAAAGAGAGCAATAATTGCTGAATCACTCATTTTTAATACAAAAATGGCAAAAACGCAAACATGCCACATGCGATTTTAGTAGTAATCAAACTGGACCAAGATTTTATAATAATAAACAATTTCAGTAAGTTTGGTGAAGATCAACTAAAAAATGCTTGTTTTAGAGAGCAAAAAATGCTGAAACAGTCAACTTTTAATACATAAAGGGCAAAACGTCTTACATGCCTAATTCGATTTAAGTAGAAATTTAACTGTACCTAGATTTTATATAAAAGAACATTTAATGCAAGTTTGGTGAAGATCCGATAAAAACTCTTTGTGTTAGAGAGCAAAAAGGGCTGAAACACCGTTGTGACGAAATGTGACTCATTTTATAGCAATCGTTCGCACCCGGTGATATTGAACCCAGCTGTTCCACGTGCCACTAATCCGTGTGGTAATATTTATGTCAGACGATCTACTTTCGGTTTGTTATGGTTTTAAATCGCTTTTTTGGTGATTTAGGTCTGTCTTCAACATTTCATAGATCAGTTTGGCCCATTAGAATGTTCAAGCATTATTATTAACCGTTATTGTATTTCGCACATTAAAAAAAGGTCTGAAAACACAATGGGACTTTAAACAATTTGGAGCATGATGAGACAATTGGTTATCCAGTGTCTGATCTGGTTCCATTTCTTTTTCAATGGAAACAATAAACGCGTTTATAAATAAATAATAACGTATAATCCACTGTAATCTGCAATTTACTAGAGAGCTCTTGCGTTTAGAATAGTTAAAATGTGATTTAAACGAAATGGCGAACCGATTACATGTATCATGATTCAAGTTCAAAATTTTACTTTCAAGATTTTAAGATATTTCTGTAACATAAAAATATAACGTTTCTCGTTACATACACTGTTCCATAAATACAAGATGAAACATGTCCATGACAAGATATTAAACCTCAGTGTGCACCTACTGTAATAGTTAATAAATGAAAATGTTGAGTTTATGCTTAGCTAAGAATAGTATGGCATTCAGGGGTTTTACAGTATACCTACATGGGTTCGTGTTCCAATCGTCGTTAGCGTAAGCCATGAAACGCTGATGTTCTTCTTCGCTCTCGATGTAGATGAGGTGCGCACCATGAGAGGAACAATATTTCTGTTGCAATAAGATATATGTGTTAACGTATAATTCAAATATACGGTAACCTACTTCTACATGATTTTATTCTCAACAGTTATCGAAATTGCTTGTCGGAGGAAATCATTTTGAAAAACGAGAAATTGTTTAATGAATAGTTACTGAATAAACAATATCTATATTTTATGCATTGCAAATGTATCATATATTTATATATTTATTGTACCCGATTTATAAAGCGCTATTTTCACACAGGAGTTGTGAGTTCACATAAACATATAAATGTACCTACAAAGCGAGAAAAGACAAATAACAACGTACACAATAATTATGATGCATTATTGAGTTACATTGAAACACGGACACTCTTTCAATATTATTATCAAGATTATAAAACAATCTATAATTATTTTGTTAAATCGACTTTAAAAAGATCAATGGCATTTGGTTTGTTTTTGTGTTTTGGTTTTTGTGTGGATAGAGCTCAACAGTTCTCATATTGTAAGTTAAAAGGACATTATTCATGGAAAAATATATCAACTCTGTTATGAAACTCGACCCAAAATATGCAGATCAACATGTGAAAGTATGTGCAAAATTTCATTATAAAACAAAACGAAAATTAACATTTTAACCAGGCATCCCTTTGATAAAAAATAGACTAATCCAATATATAAACATGGAAGAATCCACTGTACCTAAATGTGTTTTAAACTTGAAAGCATAGTATTTCTTCTGTATGTTGCCTGCACAACTTTGCAATCAATATACTGGAACAATGACGAAATCCGCTACACAAAAATGCTTGTTATTCTATATTTACAGCAGCACCTTGTGTTTCTAAATCGACCCTTTATAATACCATAATACTGAAACCTCTCTGTTACTGCTAATAAAATGAAGGCTTATTGACCCCACAAAAATGTGAGAGCTTAAAGCAATGTGGCCGTAAAACTAAAAGCTTATAAATGAGCTTTCTGTTTTACTGTGACATTGCTTTAACCAGTTACCTGTCGAAAACACTAAATAAGTTAGATGTTTCATTGTATTGTATAACAGTGTGTATAAAAAGTACAGTTGTCCTTTGCAGTCAGTAAATACCTTTATTTCACACCTGTATAGATTCAACCAATCGGAAGCTCTTCTTTCTACCACGTGACGATACAAGAGAAACGAGTATTGTGATGAATTGTAAAAATGCGATCCGGAAAAGCCATACTGTTTCATATCGGGACTCGAATCCCAGAAATACATATAATTTTTTTTTATTATACTGGACAATTCTTTCGACATTCTGTTGAGAGTTTCCTCCCTTGGAATTTTACTTTCGTCTGCTATTTTGTTTTCGGAAATTGCGAAGTCAAAGGCAAGAAGTAATAGGACAAAATTGTCATGCGGTTTCTTTTGACATTCTTTAATTTTATGATGTGAAATAAAGGGGTTATTAACAGTGTTGAGTACAATACTGATTTTTTTCACGTTAATATCTATGTGAAGTGTTAGTACCTCACTACTTCAAACATACGCATATTAATGCTTTTAATATATTCCACCATAATGATTGAAGTAAAGTGCTCGACTATATACGGTAATGAATATATGAAGAATATATACAGTTTCATAACAAAAAGTCTTTATCCAAACAGAACATTGCTTGAATCAGGGGCATTCTGACTAACGTTCGGTCTACTTTAAGCGTTTCGTAAACGCAAGAACACGTCATACGAGGGGTGATCCATAAATAATGTCATCTGTGCTTTATTTCGCGGAAATCGTGCAATTTATGCACAAAACCACCTCGTGTCGATTGAGTGATCACTGGCTCGTGACACAGGTAAATATCTCGTCCACACGTTCACTGGCCTCGGTACAGTGTACATCGTTTCATATCCTATTCGTTAGACTATACACAAAATGACAGGAAAACGAGCTGAAATGTTCTTGAAATTAGGGCCTATATAAGCGGTAGGTCATTACTCGGCATAAAGGCTGTAGATATTCACCGCGAGGTGTGTGACATTTATGGGGAGGGCCAAATGTCTCACAGGACTGTTTGTAGGTTGGTAGTTAAATTTACTGCTGGGCAGCAGCAACTGAAAGATGCTGCTCGCTCAGGTCGTCATGCAACAACTACGACCAAAGGTAACATAGAAAAGATCCGAAATATCCTCAAAACTGATGCTCGATTCACCGTAAGACAATTGGCTCGAATGACAAACTTGTCTTTAGCAAGAGTTCATGCAATTTTGAAGAAACGCCTAAAAGTTAGAAAGATAAATGCAAGATGGATACCCCATTTGTTAACGGATGAGCAAAAGAAGACGCGTGTAACAATGGCAAAATGTTTTCTCAAAATGTACCCAAAATATAGTAAAAAGGCTTTTGATAATATAGTCACTGGTGATGAGACCTGTGTGTATTATTTTGAACCAAAGCGGAAGGTTTCCAACCGAATATGGGCCACTAAAAATGCCAGACGCCCAAGTATTGCCAAACGAATACGAACGGTAAAGAGGGTTTTGTATGCTATTGTTTCACTTATAAGGGTCCAGCTATTCAAATCCCGGTGCCAAAAGGCAGAACGGTCACAGGCAAGTACTATTAAAACGTTGTTCTGAGAAAATTGAAGAACTACTACAAAAGTCGCCGCCCCAAAACAGAACTTAAGTATGTCCGACCTTTGCATAATAATGCACCCGCTCACAAGGCACGTATTGTTTACTGACCTTTTGGAGTCAGAGAAGGTTACCGTCCTTCCGCACCCTCCGTATTCGCCAGACTTGGCCCCCTGCGACTATTTTCTCTTTCCAAAACTTAAATATCATTTATCTGGAAGGAGATACAATTCGAGAAATGCCCTTGGATCTACTGTTTATCAGTGTCTGATGGGTTTCCCCATTGAAGAGTATGAAAAATGCTTCAAAAAATCGATTGACCGGCCAAAAAGGTGTGTTCTGGCTGGCGGAGAGTATTTTGAAGGGCAGAGCAAATTAAAATGAACAAAAGCACTTCCGCTATATGAGCACCGATGCAAGTGACATTATTTTTGGAACACCCCTCGTATGTCGTAATCCTTCTAAATTTGATCTAGACTTAGTCGCACAGGTCTTATCCCCGACCACGACATTTGAAATGTGTTATTGATTTTCTAACATACACACTTTTGCTGTGTGCTTATGTATGCATCTTTAGCGCGTTCAGCTACCATATCGATTGCATCAGAAAACGTTACAATTTAACTAAAACGACCTGTTTGCACGATATCGATTGCGAATGGCACGAACGGCCTCAGAGGTAGTTAGCTATCGCTAACAATGAAAACAAAATGGCGACCAAATGACTTAACAAAAAACAGCGAACATCCCCGAGTTAATTTCTCATCAATAAACCAACATTGTCCGATACTTAATTTATCAAACAAAGCAGCTTACAGCTAAGCAGCTAAATATTATTTTCATATGCGGTAAAATTGATGCATTTCAGTTGATTAGTTCACTTTTGCGTGTGTTATTCCGATTCGTAAATAGTTGGGTCGTACCCTTGAAAAGAAAATAAACATGGGGGCGCAATGAGTTATTATTGAAGCGTATTGGAGAACGTTAGGTGTCGTACTATAAGGGTTGTTTGCATCGGTGAACGTTGCCGTTCTCCGATACAGTACTTGAACGCGCTACTGGTAGTCACTTACAAAAGTAAACTTTGAGTACAGATTGATGTTTAATTTTTTTACTATGTAGGAACAAATGGAAAACTTACCACCCCTTCCTCGTATGTTTTAGCAGGTGCTATGAAATATATCGAGTCCTCGAGTTTGAAACACGAATCTGTAATAATGACCACCCAAGAGTACAACATTAGCCACTGCTTCCATTAGTTGAATACACTGTTTACTAGGAACTAGTGCGTTGTGAAATAAATAGTAATACGAAATTACAGTCGAACATTAATAAAACGAAATGCCTAAATTGACCTTACCCGTATTTCAAAGTTAAAATGTGTATTTCTTGTGGACTGATTCGAAAAATCGAGTTTCCATATGTGCTGTGTTATCGCTGCTTTCAAAGGGTATCCGTTCATTTAAAACTTACCCTAATTTTAACTTTGAATATGACAATGGTCGACTTAAGCAAAACGGGTTCATGACCAAATGTATCTTGGGCCCGTTTCATAAAACTTCGTACGACAAAAACTGTCGTAAGTCAAAACTTTAAAATAAGTTTATTTCTGATGTCTCTATCTCTCTACTAATCCTGTCTTGTGACATCTCTTTGTAATCGTCTTTTCAAGACAATTCCGAAGAGATGCCACACGACAGGATTAGAGAAATAAATAATAATTGAGACTTTTATAATCTGACTTACGATAACATTTGTCGTGCGAAGTTTTATGAAACAGGCCCCAGCTGCTTCAACCCTAACACCTGTCAAACCAGCACGTACTATAGTGTACTCCTTTGTTTCAAAGGTACGTTTAAGACAACATAACGGAAGAAAGATAATACTTGTCAAATGCGCAGATTGGACCAGAGCTTATAAAACTTTTGAGTTTAGTCGGAGTAAGTTATCTGACCCATTAAACGATTGAGAAAGGTTTCAGACTTAACTCAAACGCTTTATAAGCATGGACCCTGATCAGGGTCGAAATTGTTTGCCCAGGCTAATAAAGTCACATATGGCGATAAATTAGTCATGCTTTGATAAACTATAGTGAAGCCGCTGTGTGTAAAAGACAAGCGTATATGTATAGAAGTGTTTGAACTATTCTTACTGAGAAAAGTTGCAACATCAATGTCCCAATGACCATCAGCTTTGCACCTTGCGTCCTCGCGGTAGTATCTACCTAGATCAGAACAGTAGCTTGGTACGCGCTCAACAGTTGACCCCACACTTACCATGTTACCGAAAATTGTAGTGTCTTGCGTTGATTCTAGTGGGTCACACTCTGTATGAAAAAAACTTAAAGCGACTCGCAACCAGATGGTGTACTTGTCAAAATAAAATAAAATACTCAAATAAAAGCAAATTTGTGGCATTATTTGGCTTCTGACATTAAAAAAATATGATCAGTCCAAAAAACGTCTCAAGAATCGTCACCGAATCTTAGATTTTTAGATATTTTCCATCGTTTTTCTATACCGACTAGTAGACGGTATAGTTGTTGTTGTTGCTTCTCTACACGGGCTCAGACATAAACACGAGTCGAATTACGAAGTTGTATGCACTTTCGATCGCTACACATTGAAATACGTTAAATCGATCCAAGATAAACGGATAGTTCCGTGGTCCATTGGTCTAAGCGGTTTCCCCTATTTTGCCTTCTGTCCGCCAATGCCGGGCCCCGGGTTCGAATCCCACCAGAGCCCAATATTTCTTTTTATTGAAATACATTTTTTTAAACAGAATTTCTTATCCTAAACTAATTCTTTACCATTTATATAAGCGTTTGACACATATTTACAAATTACTATTTTTAATGCACCATCTGGTTGCGAGTCGCTTTAAATGATACAATGTCAAACAAAATAACTGATTATTGATTTTGTAAATTATCTATACTTTTTGAGACAATCTGTGTCGATGGGCAGTAAAACATCAAGGGGCCAGAATGGCCCTTAATCGCTCACCTGTACATGGTGACACACGGATGGGTCAAGTGATTTCAGAAAAGAAGATCTGTGAAACTTTGACCCTCGGGTGGGGTCCCTTTTGACCCCAGGGACAAAATATGAATACTCTTGATAGAGGATCAGTAAATGATGCTATGTGTCATATATCTAAGCTGAGTTGCTTGTGATTTTTTATGAGAAGATTCCTTGAAGATTTCACTATATAATTTATGTAAAACTGTGACCCATAGGGGCGGTGTCATTTTTGATATGCAGGGGAAAATCTTCAACAATCTTGATAGAGGGCCTACAGATAATACTCTGTGCCAAATATCTAAGTTTTGGCCCTTTGTGGTTTTTGAAAAGGAGATGTTTGAAATTTTCAATATATAACTCTATGTAAAATTGTGATCCCCGGGCTGGGGCCTTTGATTACACCAGGGAGATAATTTGAATAACTTTGATACAGGACCTGTATACGATGCTGTGTGCTAAATATCTAAGCGCAGTGTACTATGGTTTCAGACAAGAAAATATTTTATTGAAAAAAATCTACTTTTGGCTCCGGTGACCCAGATATGCAACTGACCGGACCCAATTCATCAACATATGTAAAACGGCGACCCCCGGGGCGATGCAAATATTGACCCCAGATTTTTAAAGTTTCATTGAAAAAATCCATTTTTAGCTCTGGTGACCCAGATATTCAACAGACCGGAATCAATTCGACAATGTATGTGAAGGACCTAGATTATTCCATGCCAAATATCAAAGCTCTGGCCATAATAGTTTCAGAGAAAAAAAGTGTTTGAACATTTCACTATATAACTCTTTGTCCCCAAAGACACCATTTGAACAGCTTTGATAGAGAACCTGTAGACAATGATATGTGCAACATATCTAAGCTCAGTGTATGTTGGTTTCAGACAAGATGATTTTAAAAGTTTTCATTGGAAAAAATCTATTTTTGGCTCCGGTGACCCAGATATGCAACAGACCGGAATCAATTCGACAATGTATGTGAAGGACCTAGATTACTCCATGCCAAATATCAAAGCTCTGGCTATAATAGTTTCAGAGAAAAAAAGTGTTTGAACATTTCACTATATAACTCTTTGTCCCCAGAGACACCATTTGAACAGCTTTGATAGAGAACCTGTAGACAATGATATGTGCAACATATCTAAGCTCAGTGTATGTTGGTTTCAGACAAGACGATTTTTAAGGTTTTCATTGGAAAAAATCTATTTTTGGCTCCGGTGACCCAGATATGCAACCGATCGGAACCAAATTATCAACATATATGAAAGGACCTCTAGACATTACATAATGCAACTTATCTAAGCTCTAGCCGCATTGGTTCAAAAGAAAAATGTGTTTGAACATTTCACTATATACATGTAACTCTTATGTAAAAAGGCGTACCCCGGGGCGGGGCCAGTTTTAACCCCAGGAGCAAAATTTGAACAACTACTTTGATAGAAGACCTATAGACGATGCTTTGTGCAAAATATCTTCATTGTATTTTGGTTTCAGACAAGATGATTTTTAAACTTTTCATTGAAAAACACTTTTGTGTCGCTCTGATGACCCAGATATTCACCAGACCGAAACTAATTCGACAATGTATGTGAAGGACCTCTAGACGTTACACCATGCCAAATATCAAAGCTCTGGCCATAACGGTTTTAGAGAAAAATGTGTTTAAACATTTCACTATATAACTCAATGTAGAACGGTGACCCCCGGGGCGGGTCCAATTTTGACGCAAGGGTCAACGTTTGAACAATCTTGATAGAAGACCTATAGATGATGCTATGTGCCAAATATCTAAGCTCTGTCCCTTGTGGTTTTTGACAGAACAGAACAGGACGATTTTTTAAGATTGCCATGGCTACCAGAGTTCTGCATTGTTTCAAATTCTTTGAAAAGTTATGAAAGAGCTGAACCCAAGGAACATTCATGTGAAGTTTGATTGCGATCAAGCATGTGGTTTTGAAGAAGAAAGAAATTGTTGACACATGACACGCGACGCACGACGCACGACGACGTACGCTGGACTAAGATGGATCACAAAACCTCACCTTGAGCACTTTGTGCTCAGGTGAGCTAAAAATGAATCAAATCAGATATTGTTAAATTCGTGATTCACGTTCGGTTAATAATAAATAAGTCAGCGGAAAACAAACATTACTCTTTCCGAATATATTATGTTTGTACTAAAGCAGTCATGTATACGAGTCGTATATAGAACGTGATTAGACGCCACAAATAATACATGTCGTCTCCAAACAGATACATCGCTTAGAACGATGTAGAATATAGTAAAAGCAAGATAACAGTATATCACAAAGCTCCAACAGGAGCAATCGCCTCTTAAACACCTAATAATTCATAGAATTTTGTGGTCGTAGTAGTAACAACGAGCCATAACATTGAGCAGAGTCCACTTTTTGCAGAAACCCCTTAATCGTGGAAAATACCAAACTGTAAAGAACGAGGTTCACTACTCGATGTTTGCTCTTAGTAGCTTATAGGTTACGACCACTACAAATGTTCCTTACAATATCCCAGATCAAAAACCGAATACACACTTTTATCTTACAGTGGAGAAAACGTTATTCTTTCCCAATAAACGCGTTTACGCTTCAACTATTATTTCCATTGCAAACAGTTTGGAGCCAGATCAGACGCCGGGTAACCCGGTGTCTGATCAGGCTCCAAACTGTTTGCCACCAAGATGAACATGAATTATCAGATTTGTCCAAAAGTTGTACTTTTCTATGTTTTAGTGCTTTGCGTTTGCGTACGTTTGCGTTTAAACGGGAAAGAATATCAGATTCTCCACTGTAACGTACGTTTGCAATGGTACTAAAGCTATCAAAATGTCAAGTGATGTAAACCTCTTCGTCAGGGGCCCGTTTCATAAAACTTCTTACGACAAATGTTGTCGTAAGTCTAAACCTTAAAATACATTTAATCTCTTATTTCTCTATCTAATCCTGTATTGTGATATCTTTTTGGAATCGTCTTTTCAAGACAATTCCAAAATGATATCACAAGACAGGATTAGATGGAGAAATGAATAATAATTGAGAGTTTTATAATTTGACTAACGACAACATTTGTCGTACGAAGTTTTATAAAACGGCCCCCAGATTTTTACCCTTTCACAGCTATTGCGTTGTCTGAAGAAAACTTTTTGTCTGCAATATCGTTTCAAAGTTAGAATTAAGGCAATATGACTGACCAAATTTTGAATACAGTTTTGGTCCTGATCAGACGTCGCGTTACGCGGCGTCTGATCTGGACCCAAACTGTTATCAAACGCGCCCTTTTGCGTCATTGAGAATGAAAGGTTTATATATAATGTTTGTATCTGATACGCTAGACTAGATACAACGGTATTTATTCACAACACACGCATTTATACATGTACACTTAATTGTACTCAGTTTGGACCAAGATAAGACTCGAAATAGTAGTTCAGAGTCTGAAGTGATAACATACTGCTTGACACCGGGGTTGATTAAACACAATAATGACAATGTTAACATGTTATTGTATTTTAGTTCAGGAAGCGGTAAGTACTATCGTTTTTGCCACCGTATTACGGGCAAACTATGTAGATATGTAATACTCAACTCTCTGTCTTGCGTTTGAATGCGCATTCTACTTTATTTTCGAACTGCTTTAAGTTACCATCTGCTAGAAATAAGAAAACAATTAGTATGCTTAATATTAATGACTGTTTAATTTGAATCATTTTCTTCAATGTATCAATATATCAAATGCTCACAATATTAGTATTTTGAAAGAAAGGGGTTAAGGAAAGGAATCACTGTAAGAACTGGACATTCATGAGCGGTTTTCCTTTTTAATAAGCGTATTTGTTTGAAAATAATGATTTGATTTGGAAAACAGTTTAGGGCCAGATACGACCTCAACATTAACGCAAATCAAAGGACGTAGTCAAAATTTTCCTTTTGTTTTAAATGCTTTTGCGTTGCCTGTTTAATCCCTTCAATACCGTGCCGTCATCAATTTTAATTATTTGTCGTCTGCTTTTATTTCTCAAATTGTAAATTAGATATTTTGACTAAAGAACTATTGAAATGAATGTCAAACAGTTTTGATCCTGACGCGGCGTCTGATCAGGGTCAAAACTGTTTGTAACAATTAGTGCGTGCGGGGTAAGGCAGTGAAGAAATTAAACGGAAAAGAAGTATTCTCCATTGAAGACTTTAACCTGGTTGTTGATCATACCTTCTGTAACACAACGTTGTGATTGGATATCACATCTTTGTTGAGTGGAGCAAGTCTGGCAAAACCCAGGAAACTGAAGTCAAAATGGTTTTGTTTTATGCAAATTGTTGCTGAAGATATAATTGTATAAGAAAATTAATCACAAATCTAACACCAATCATATTTTTTAAGGACACACGTTTTGAATCTTTGTTCTGTTTGGCAGGAACATAACTAAAATGTTAATGCTATTACCAGAAATATTCGAGACAAAATAACTATTTAACGCAAAGTCCGAACTCATTTCCAGTTTGCAAACACATCCAATCCAAATTATATATAAGAAATCGGGCGGAATATATTTAATAGATTCACCGCCGAAGTCGCCTCAATTCGACTTTTCGACTTTGCAATGTCCAGACGTAACACGGCGTGTGATCATGATCCAAACTGCTCGACACTCGTATCTAAATTCGCCAAGTCATACTTATTCAATTCACCTTTGAATCGAACTGTGTAGATTCTGATCATACGCCACGTTATGCGTCGTCTGATCAGAGTATACACTGTTTGCCTATGTCGCTCTATAGGACGCTAGGCACAAAATGCTTAATTACATGGGCAGATATGCTTACGCTAGAAAATGACAGAAAACTCTTCACTAGAAAATACCCCGGGTCTATGCCTATAAAGCGTTTGAGCTGAGACTGAAATCGTTCTCAAGCATTTGATTGGTCAGATTTGAGCCTAGGCTCAAATCTGACCAATCAAATGCTTGAGAACGATTTCAGACTAAGCTCAAACGCTTAATAAGCGCCGTGCCGGATATGGTCACTTACAGGTGTAATATCCAGGACGTCCGACATACGTACGACTACGCATGGTTTTCTGTTTTTCTGTACTTTTAACGTTCCTTCGGTGTCAAATAACCCACATGCTCGTCTCAATGTTAAGAGTTTAGCCACTTTGCAACGGGCCCGAAGTCGACATTCCAAAATACAATCCTGTACTGAAAGGTTTCTAATTGTCATAAACCTAGTGTCAGTGTGTCTACACTTCACCCAGTGGTACACGGACACTTTAAAACGTAACTTAGCACTTGACGAACACAAACTGAGCAAGTCTAAGAGAAGGATTAAACACACACTGGTGTTGAGTACTAATGCCATATCAATACCATTGTAATGTAAATGCTATAACAGGCTAAACTGTTTCAATTGAAAACCGACTATTCCTAAGTACTCAGCATCATATATTTTGTGACGTCTACACCATGTCATGCACTAAATACCACGAAACTCACACATATCAGTATCCTCTATAAGCGTATAGTACAAGAGCAACTTTATCGATGGTCTTTACACTGTCTCTGCCAATGGCGCCAATAGGCGACTTTGCAAAGTTTCGGATCCTGTCTAGACGCCTCTTAACGACGCGGTGTCTAGTTTGGTTTTAAACTGTTAGACACTCGTATCTATATCGTTTCAGTCCAAACAGTCCTTTGATGATAATTTGTATGTTTAAATTCGAAATAAAATGTGTATTATGATTTCTTAAGCTAACGTTAAAAATATTGCAGAACACACTACCAACGCAGACGATAATTTGATGGTAAAACTGTTAAGGCAGACGATAACACTTGGCAAGGAAAGAGTTAACTACTGTTTGTTATTGTTAATTCACATAAGACGTAGACTAATTAAGCGTCGCATTTGGGTCCACTTGTTTTTGATACAAGTTAGCTAAAAGTGTGTGTCAGTTGGATAAAACCCTATGAATCATGAGCTCAACGTTTTACAGTCGAACCTCGATATCTCGAACTCGCCTGACACGAACTTTCCGATATGTCGACACATGAACTTTTTTCCCTTCATGCTCGGTTATGTCGAACAAACTCGTATTTCAAAATTAAAACGTGGCTTAGCCACGTTTTAACTTTGAAATACGGGTATGTTCGGCTTAACCGAGTTCGAGATATCGAGGTTCGACTGTACTTCACCAGAGTCAATTAGCTGTTCACTGCTCTCCTCCGAGTACAATGCTTATTTAATAGATTGTTTTATCCACTTCACCGACATTTTCCGTCTGCTTCAATAACATTGTCTGTAATATTGTTTCAAAGTTTGGTGTAAGGTAGGTTTACTGACGTTATATCAAAATAAGTGTCAAACAAGTTTGATCATGATCAGACGCCGCGTTACTAGTCGTCTGATCAGGATCAACACTTTTTCAGGACAGTCTGTTCAGGATCATGATTTCATTGAGATGTAGGGTACTGAAATAGATTACGCCAGTCCATCCATTGATTCCCCCATTGTTCCCACTAGGTATGAGCATGCAGGTAGTCTACCGTAGAGCATCAAAACATGTTCAGGCAACGGCTCAGCCATCTGAAGATTTGAATATAGGCCCTTACATAATAGAGCTCAATAGGTTTTTCAATGGGTTTTACTATCCAAGCTATAAAATATTAGGTGCGGGCCTCACGTGAGACGCCTGAATGCCTCCTTGCCTAGACGCTAGTCGAGGAAGTGCATGGGCTCCATACTGTGACTCAAACTGTCCACGGTGCTAGGTGTTACCACCCAAGTTTGGCCATATTATGTCATTAAAATTTAACTATGATAATTGAAAACAGACGAATATGCCAGTAAATAGGCTTAAATAGTAATATAGAAAGTATCCTCGATGTCTGTATATTCCAACTGCATACGTATGAATATGTTGCAATTCTCAATATCGTTTAAGATTGTCCTTTGTGTCACTTCACACCTCTATACACATAAAAATAATAATATACATGTATTAGCTTGAATAAATGCATGATTCTATCGGTAGGTGTTCTAAAATTTCAAAATATTACTGATGTAAATTTCAGGCAGACTGGAGTCAGATAAGACTCCGGGTGGCTTAACGTCTGATCAGAATCTAAACTGTTTGACATTCAACTTATTAGAAATTACTCATCTATTCCACGCAGTCATCGTTTACACTGTGCTGCATCCATTTGCATTTTCCAAAATGAAATTGCTTTCCAATTATTCTTCCACACATGACTGATGTCGCGTACAGACACAAACTTATCGCTAAGGGTGTAATGTATTCAATGCTAATTGCATATACACACTGATGCTAACAGACCATGACAAAGTTCTGAAAATAGTGAATTATTTACTAAAGCAGTAATTGCATCTTTATTATAAGTGAACTGTAAAACACTTTACCGAGAAGTCTCTTTCTTAAATATAAACATAAAACGGGGACTTCTTAAGTTCTAATGGATACTAATGGCCGCCGTTCCCACTGAAGGCTTTGGAAATAGCAAATAAAGTCCCATGGGCTCGTCAAAATAACGTCAGGGTCTATGGTAACAGTGTTACCTCCCTTCAACGGCCCTCCCAACCTAGACCGACTCCTTACAACGACGCTTGCCGCAAGTCCCTGAACAGAACAATAATGTCCAACCTATTCACGGCTGCAATGTCGTCTGCTAGAAATTGATGTTTGCTGTTTTTCTCAAAGTTACATAATGGACATTTTGACAGAAATAAACTTTATGACGAAACGAGGTGTCTGGTCTGGATTCAAGATGTTTGCAAATGTAAACCAATGTCCCTTCCTCTAACGATTCCCTCCGAACAATACACATACTTGTTGTCTCCCATTGGGTGTCGTTGTAGAGAGGGTGCGCTGTTTGTTATGTTGAGTCTAAGATCGTTGGCAATGCTTGAGAACGAACTCCAACTAATTTTTATAACATTGGGACATCCTGGGTAACGGCTGTATTACATTACGTCCAGCATTTTATCCCATTTTTGCCCACGTTCCCATAAATGGGACATAGGCAAACAGTGTAGACTCTGATCAGACGCCGCATTATGCGGCGTCTGATCAGAGTCTACACTGTTGGTGATCGGAATTTCAATATAAAACAAAATGAAAATGAAAATTTTGAACAGGCATCCCTTTGATAAAACACGGACTAATCCAATATTTAAACATGGAAGAATCAACTGGGCACAAATGGGTTGAAAACACATGGACATTGAACAATGTAAACATTATGTTAATCACCAAAAGTATCAAATTTTCGTTACTTTTCGATTACACAGAACGAACCTTTTCAAAAAGAAGTTTAAAATTGAGGCACCTGAAGTAAAAAACGATGAAAATATAGGAAACACAGTGTCTGATCAGGATCACAAGTGTTTGACGCTCATTCTCACTATGTATTACGTCAAATTACCTACAATGTAAATCTAAAAATTAAAAGCAGGCATATTTGTTATTTTGATGACGTCATGGCATTGAAGGGTTAAGGAATATTGGTGAATTATTTATAAAGCAGGGACCCGTTTCATAAAGCTTCGTGGTAGTTAATGATTAATTTATAATTAATTATTGATTGCTGCTGACCGTACCAAGGCGGGATCCTATGTTCACTTTGCTTTATGTTTGTCTTGCGTGTTGTTTTCTATTTAGTGTGTAGATGAAGGAATGGGATTGTGCGTGTGTGTGTGTGTGTGTTTGTTATGGAATTACTGTGGGTGTGTTCTGCTTGAGAGGTGGGTGTATTGTTTGTGTTGCGTTTCCTGCTTGAATCTTTCGTATTTATTCGTACGACACACACGGCTTGTATCAAAAGTTTAAAATACATTAAGTTTCTGATTGATTTATCTAATCCTGTATTGCGACATCTCTTTGGAGGCGTCGTTTCAAGACAGGAATATATAGAATAATAATTTATAATTGGGACGTTATAAATGCCTTACGACAAAATTTGAAGTACGAAGTTTTATGAAAACCGACCCCAGTTTGTAAGATTTAGCCTGGCAGTAGTGGTAGAAAAAAGGTCATGTCTATATGTATTTGTTCTGAACATTTGGATTGAACAACCATATATGAACAAACAACCTTGCCTTGCAAAACTATTTTGTATCGTAACATTTACGTCCCTTATACTGAACAAACTATTTATACTGGAATTGATTTGCGTTCTGATAACACTTTCATTGCCTTACTTTGAGTACAATGGTTACCTGCAAACAATACAGATCCGAATCAGACGCCGCTTAATGCGGCGTCTGATAAGCAGCCACATTATTGACACTCAATTTAATATTTTAATGAGTCAAAATACCTTTCACATAACACTTTCAAATACATGCAGCGCTTATGCAGAACCAGGTTGGTCCGGAGCGCAAAACGATATGTCACGAGTTATAAGTAATACTTATATAATGGGGGTTTGCCTCTCCAAGACCGCAAGTTATGCGATACATAGTTATTGCTTGACATCTCCTGGACTCGCGTTTGCATTTACAGCGTTCCCTCCTTACAACGGCCTTATCAACAATGGTCCCTTGCTTACAGCGACCCTTTCCGTAGTTCCCTAAAAAAGAGCAATTTAAAAGTAAAATAAACGTCTAACGCTTGCAAGCACTGTTGCAATATCGTCTTCTTTAATTGTCTTCAGCTGGTTTTTCTTAAAGTAACATACTCGTGGACATTTTGATATAATGAGTAATATGCATTTAGGCTAGTATATGATAAGATAACTTTTATTTTAAGTCGGCAAGACATACAATATACAACATATGCCATAAAGGCTTTTGAACCGACTATACAACATATGTACATGCATAATTATAACAACGATATAGCAGCTAAAAATAGAACATTCGATACAAACAATGGGTTGGAACATATATATCACAGATAGAACTAAGCTGCTGGTACAGTACCTTACCATTTGGATTGTATAAATACTTTTATTATCACAGAGTTATATGTATGTCTAGCATGGCTTATTAGATTGTAGGAGGGGTAAACCCTGACAAAATTTGGGTAAGATGAAAAGCTGGCGAGCAGCAGAGTTTTATTAATGTGAAACTATTAAATAAGTCAGGCGCTAAGCCAAAGATATTATAAATACAATGATGAGCAATATATTATAACAATATTTGGAATACATGAAAACAAAATTGATAAGTACCGGAAAGTAAGTTTATACTATTAAAATGTTGTGCAGGAAGCTGCTGATCTAGACCCAAGTGTATGTCTAAAAACTGCCTTAAAACATATTTTAAAAACTGACCATGAAAATTAGGCACAAAAGTGCAACCGATAAGAGAAAAGCTAATGAGAATATCAGCTCGAATCAGATTCGAAGTGAACTGATCAGCAGCTCCCTCACAGTAAAAAGTCTGCAAGCAACACGTGAAACAAAAAATAAACAAAATAGACAAAGGTAAACAAAAGGACAGCATAATAAACTGAAGCATGGTAAACAAGTAGTTCTTTATGTCGCACCGGCCCTGTGGGACCTGTGTATATGTTTGCTAGGTGTCATTACATGCTGAGCATTTGCAAGTTTCCCCGTTCCAGTGGGAATTAAAAGCTTAAATTGGCTAAAATTTGAGTATTTCCTGAAATCCTCCGGTAGTGAGTTCCACAGGACCGGTGCTGCATACCTGAAACTGTTTAAACCATACATTGCAGACTTCACCTGTAGGAACTCTAGTAAGTTGGTATATCTAAAATTATAACGAGTGTCATGTCTGTTAATTAAGCTACTCAAAACTGGTGGAGCTATGCTATTTAATATTTTAAAAGTTTCAATGGTCATAACTTTGGTTCTTCTAATGTATAAACTAGATACATTAGCTAAAGTTAATAGATCCTCATAAGTGCTTGTGTAGTTTTCATAAACAAAACGAAGAGCTCGCTCTTGATTTTTTTCTATTTTATTTGTGTTGGCAGTGGGAAAAAAATGCCATGATAAAGGACAAAAGCTAAAATTTGACAGTTTAAATGAGTGGAAAATAGTCAGTTTACTTAATTTACATAGAGTTCTTCCTATTCTCTTCAGGTTGTTTAGTTGTTGTGCTGCTATACTGCAAATATTACTAATGTGGTTGTCAAAATTAAAATTAAATTCTAAGTTGACTCCTAACAGTTTGACTACATCATCACAGGAAATTGTTGCATTTGTAATATTGAATGTGGTTTTTTTGTCATTGGTCTTTTTTCCCAATAGCTTTCCCTTGAAACTTGTCAGGATTGGCTTGCATACAGTTGAAGGTGAACCAGTCAATTAAAATATTGCTTTCATGTTGTAATACAGAAAGGAGTGTACTTGCAGCAGTTGGTTGTGCAATCCAGATCACACCCGAGGCTACGGTTCTCGTGTGATCTGGATAACACAACAACTTAAACTTTTATTATATACCTAAATTGTTTGGGTCAAGATCTAGATCTATATGTTGTAAAATCACATATATCAAATAGATCTATATGCACCCATGTATGTTAAAACTCCTCTGTAAATGCAATCTGAAACTATTTTTGGAAGTCATGTGACCACCAATAATTACGTCATTATTTATATTGATGACGTATTCATTTATACTTGATATAATCCGTTATTTTTATCGGTTCGGTTAAGAAGTAGCTTTTTGCAAAATATAATACGTTCATGAATTGAACTGTTTTTAAGCTTTATCGTTTGGAGGAAAACATTACAAGTGAGTGTTGTGGGTTATTCATGCTTAAAATTGAAATGCTTTGTTCAAAATTAATCAACGCTTGGTTTCAACGTTTTTAAAAATAGCATCGAAACCTGGAATTCCGGAACGTCACACGTTTAAAAGCCGTGACGTCATCATCAGATTCCAAGGTGTCAGCCCCCATGTTTATTGTCGCTTAGTTATGAGGAAGTTGTTCACGAGCAAATTAAACACGTTTTAAAGTCTGTCAGGGATTAAATTGAATCGGAATATTTTTGTTTATTCCTTTCATTACTTAAAAACGAAAAAAAGCAAGCTTTTTTTCGTATAATGACGAGTGACAACCAGCGTTGAAACCAAGCCGCTCTCTTCCCCTGCATTCTTGACACCCATGCATTTTGTTTTGGTGCTCTTCTGTGTTCTCCTATGACTTGATGCCCACACGAGCGAGCATTAGGCCTCCCTTGCATAAAGTTATGACCAACTTAAGGGACGCAAACCTTGTTCAAGTTGGTTGTATTTTATAGGGTCATCATCTGACGTTGCTACAAATTAAGGAATAATGCATTTTGAAATTGAATAAACATAAATATTTTATGTTCGATCTAGGTTCAAACTGTTTGCAAAGAACAGTCATTATCGCAATTTTCAGGGGGGGGGGGGGGGGGGAATTAGAAATGTGATAAACACATTTCGTCTCAAACCGTAATGGATTGAAAGGAAATGATCATGTCGGGCATGACTTCCTGCTTAACTTTCTTTATCCGTAATTAGCTTATTAGAACATATATGTATTGGCTGCGGTAGGGTCCTATCAATGAAAGTATTGCACTGAAAAAAAAAGTTATTGATTCCCATTTCAACGAAATTACAATGCTTCCTCCCTACAACGCCATCCTATGGGAGACAGATAGTGTGTGTGTGGTGGTGGTCGATGAGATCCGTTTTAAGGAGGGAACATTAAGATTTGCTTACATTTGCAAATAACTTAAGGTTAGATCAGACTCCGGTTAAGTTGGATAAATCATTGCCCTTATTTTCTACCATTTCAATGCTAAGGCAAAGTATGTTGTTTTACCTCCTTCACCGCACTATTATGATTTAAATAGTATTTGATATTTGCAATATCATTAAAAAGTTGCAATTTGGATAGTACGACTAGTAAACATAGATAAATCCCAAGATTCCGAAAAAATCCGGAGAAATGGCAGTGGGTGGTTCAACTATTTAATTCAGAGCAAATACACGTTTGCTTTCGTCACCTTGGTGTCTTTGTTGTGTTTCGCGGTGAACTCCTGCCGAAGAAGGGGATGTGACATCACATACATTTCCAAGGTTAAACAATTTTCGTTCCGAGTAAATAACCTAATTGCCATAGTACTGCTAGATTGTGTGTAATCGTTGAGGTACAGTCCAATATGTTCGACTTAACCGTTATCCTGCCGATCGCGACTTGACCGATATTTGTAATCAATTTTGAATCAGGATCAAACAGCATGGATCCCAACTGTTTGGCACACGTAGTTCTTCAACAAAAAAAAATATGAAAAAAAAAATAAAAAAATCGCAGTCGACATTTTTAAAGCAGACGGTATGGCAACAGGAAATATTTAGTTGTTGAGTTACAGTGGAGAATAAAATATTCTGTTTCGTTTAAAAGCAATAGCAACGCAAACGTAGTGCACTTAAGTGTAGAAAATAACAACTTATTGAAAAATATGGCTATTAAATTTGATCTTAGTGGCAAACAGTTTAGTTTAGTTACCCGGCGTCTCATCTGGCTTCAAACTGTTTGGAAAAAGTAGTGCAAGCGTAAACGCGTGGACTTCTCCACTGTACATTTAGTCGTAGAAATATAATTTATTTTAGCGAACTTGGGTATAAAGATTCGACTGTCCACTATATATTGATAGTCCTAGTTAAACTCAATAGTTATCCGTTTCTTTCTGCACATTTTATAAGAACCGCGCGAAATACATAATTGCGAAATGTTTAACCCTGACGGAAATATCCGTCTAACACAGTCGCTGCCATATTATCGCCCGTTTATATTTTTCTCTTACTTGTAAAGAATGGAAGTTTAGGCGTTTAAGATTTAGAAAAGGTTGATATGAGTGTCGAACAATTTGGATCATGGTCGGAGGTCGCGTCACGTCATCCAAACTGTTTGCAAATGTCAGTGTTGTCAGTATTAGTAATGGGAAGGTTATTAACCCCTTCACTGCCATGACGTCAACAAATTTAAACAAGTGTCTTCTGCTTCTATTTCTAAAATACAATTATAGGTATTTTGACTTAGGAAATATTGAAATGATTGTCAACCAGTTTGGGTCCTGATCAGAGGCCGCGTAACGCGGCGTCTGATCTAGATTCAAACTGTTTGCAAATTACTCTTGCACTGGGGCCCGGTTTACTAAACAACTTACGCAAATTTTTGCGCAAGTCAAAATCGTTTAACTCTTATTTTTCGATCATAAACGTTTGCAAACAGCAAATAGCCAGATCAGAGGACGCGCTAAATGCGCGTCCTCTGATCTGGCTATTTGCTGTTTGTAGCAAGCGATAATAAAACAGATAAATTAAAATTTAAAATTTTGACTTACGCAAACATTTTGCGTAAGTAGTTTAGTAAAACGGGCCCCTGGTGAGCAAAGAAAGGGTTAAGGCACCGTACATCTAAATGTTCTATGTACTTGCTGTGCTGAAATTAACCAGACTGCTATGAAATCTAACTTTATACCTAAATGGATTTACTCCGGGTACAATGGAACAGTTTTCAGTATGTTAAAACGTCGCGTCACGCGGTGTCTGGTCAAGAGCAACCATTATTAAATAACTGTAGTAATTTTACGTAAGATTTGATTTCGAGAATTAAAAACAGATAACATTGTTTTTTGTTATAACCATATTACGTCATGGCATTGAATTGGTTAAGCGTATTTTGTCTGAATTATTCTGCAAACTTCTTCAACAGGAACAGTTAAACGGAAGTCGTGTCCAGAATTCGTACTTCCTAATTGCGAGAGCAGAGAAAATAACATTTCAGTCTATTAAGCCTTATCTTGCTAGATGGTCCTCTGCTTCAAATATATATCGTCTGTTGCGAAATAAGTAACACATCATATGTTATAATTTGTTAATTTATAAGACAATAAATATGAGTAGCAAACAGATTGGATCAAGATCAGACGCCGCGTGATGCGGCGTCTGATCTAAATCCAATATGATTGCAAATATTAGCCATATCACGCTTAGCATGATGCGGGTGAACCCTGTCACTGCCGGACAAGGTCCGCTTAACATAGTTATATTTATATCAAATTCAAAATAATGTAATATTACTTTAATTAAATATTTCAGTAATATCGTCAATCCGTTTGGATGCTGATCAGACGCCGAGTAGATTAGCGTATAAAACGTATCCAAAGTGTTGCAAATTCAATTGAGTCCGTACCAATGTTGTAAAGAAGTTAACCCCTTCACTGCCTTACCCCGAGTACACTAGTAATTCGAAAACAGTTTGGATCCTGATCACACGCCGCGTTACGGATACAAACTGTTTTACACTCATTTAAATATCCCATAAGTCAAAATAACTAAATATTTACTTTGCGAAGTAAAGGCAGACGACAATTGTTTAACATTGATGACGTCACGGCAGCGAAGGGGTTAAGACTGACGGTATATTTAGTTGCGTGATGAACATATTGACAACCTACTTTATCCTAGTCAATTCTGGCAGCTATTTCGAGTATAATGCATACGTTAGTTCATTACACACGATCCTATACGTCTTGCCAAATTAGTGAAATGTTTTGTTTAAGGTAAATTTAAACTCATTTTTTTAGCAATACATGTTTAGAATTTAAATACATGTTTAAACTGTATAGTTTATACGTAGTATGTCCCGTGGTAGTTCTAAAACCACGGTACTGTTCATGGAAGACGACTAGCCCTTTCAGTACGGACGTGGTAAATAGTAACAAACACAAACAGTTTGAATCTAGATCAGACGCTGCGTTTGTCACTCACATGCATGTTTTGTTTTTGTACAGTGTTTTGTTTAATATCAGACAACTACATATATTGCTATGCCCCTCCCTACAACGGTCCTCCGAAAAACGACCCTATCAACAACAATGCTTGTTACTGTTCTCAAGACAATTAAGTCTAACGATTTCACTGCTGCAATGTCGTCTGGTTCAAATTATTGTCTGTTACATAATGGACTTTTTGACAGAGAAAAACCCATACAGACGAATGGTAAACAGTTTGAATCCAGACCAGACACGCGTTGTCTGATCTGAATTTAAGCGGTTTGCAAATGTGAGCCAATTTCTCTTGCTATACCAACTCCCTCTAAACAATATACACACTCTTTGTCTCCCATTTGTTGTCGTTTTAGAGAGGGAGCATTGTATTTAATGGTCGCTAAATACTTTGTTGAGTGTTTGCTTAAATAGGGATACACCTATTTAAACCTAACCCTTATGGGCCCGTCACACCATAACGTTCTGGCCAACGTTCTCTGACGATTGAGGACACGTTGGTACATAAATGTAGTCGTACATGGTCGCTGGGATAGCGCCAGAAGAGCGTTGTGTGATCGCTAGCAAACGTCGGTGATCGCCGGGAATCGTCGGAGAACGCTGGTCCAAAAAAAGAAGTTTTGAACATGCACAAAAGTTGTCTCTGAGACCAGCGTTCTGCAAACGTTTAATTTTAAACGCTGGATATCGTTTAAGAACGTTCGGTGAACGTTTTACTAACGTTCACCGAGAGTTGCACGCGTTCGGCTATCGTTAGTCAGACGTTACTCTAGCGCTACTTGGTTGTTAATAATAGTTTGCTTTGAAGTGAACGACTCACTGGCGACCTGATGCTGACTGTTCAAAACCACGAGAAAAACTGGATTCACTACGAAATTTCCAGCATTTTGTTGCCGTAAAAATCACACGCCAGCAACATGTTATTCTGTCGTTATTCTGTCGTTAGTCACACGTTTGCCACGCGTTAAACACGCTCGTCTAACGATGGCAAATCGTTCGTCGCGCGCCAGTGGCACGTTAGCAGACGCTAATGGTTTTCAGGGGTATCTTACTTGGTCGCTGTTACACGCTTCTCGTGCGTTAGACACGTGCTAGTCGTACGATAGGCGCACGTTAATCACACGCCAGATGTGTCATGCTCGTTCTAGAACACGCTCAAAATTTGAACGATTGAAACGTTCAGAGAACGTTAACAAGAACGTCATGGTGTGACGGGCCCATTACCGTCAGCAGTCTCGGCTTTGTTTTGACTTTACACGACATGATCATGATTTAAACTGTTTGACACTCATTTCAATATACATGTATTTAGGTCGAAATACTATCAATTTAATTTTGGGACAGAATAGCAAAGCAGACGACAATGTGTAAGCAGACGATAATTTGGCAGTAAGAAATATATAACCAAGATAAGACAAGCTGTCCTGCGTCTCGTTTGGTTGATAAGTTAACAACGATTTGTACTTATTCGTTCTTGGCGTGATTATACCATTTTACTTAGAAATATATCAACTATATTTTAACTCAATCAACCATGAAACTGGAAATGAACAGTTCCAATTTTCAATCAATTCTAGTATTTGGTGACTAGATCTATTCAAGGTTGACCTTTTACAATTTATTTCACAATGACAATCATCGTAGACCCTGACAAGAGGGTTATTACAGGATCTCTCTGATCAGATCTCTACACTTCACACATATTTTGTTTGTTATTGACGAGTTTACCCGGTGCTATGTGTTGAATGTTGAACTCATTTTACCTAGCAATTGATGTGTTCTGTTTATTTTGATTTGATTGGTTATGAATTTACGTCGCTTCTAAGAGTAGTTCAGTCATATAGCGACGTCCATCTAATTACAGGTGGAGGAAGACCACAAAAACCTACAATTCACTGTTTCAGGCACAAATCGGCAACTTGGCAGAACCAGGGTTCTGTTTGATTCAGTTCATGTGATTCAAGGTTAGTAGTTAAGTCACGTTTGAGATTACATAGAGTCAGTAAAATCAAATACATGCTTAAACCTTTCATTGTCTTACCGAGCCTGGACTGGTAATTTCAGACAATAATCCTTCCTCTGATCAGGATCCTAAGTGTTTGACATTTATATAACGTTACTTGTGTCAAATAATATAAGTCCTTAACTTGGCACTGTAAAAGAACTCGAAATAATTTATAAGCGAAATATGCTCTGTCAGTGACGACAAGAATCGAGACATGCCACATATATTAGATGTTGTGTTATATTAATCAAACATTGTTTTGACACACACGTCTGTAGGTTTCTTCAATTAGAAAACCCATAACACACAACTTAACCCATCTGTGCACACAGTCCTAGATACATGACAACTGTCACAAAATTATAATGTCGTTCCAGGGGTTTATTAATGAGACTTATGCAAACAGTGTAGACTCTGATCAGACGCCGCATAAGGTGGCGTCTGATCAGAGTATTCACTGTTTGCTAAAAGGAATTTCAATATAATACTTCTGCCAACTTATATAAATCCTTAACTTGATTTAGCTTCATTAGAGTCCTCACTGTTTGCTGATAGGATTTTCAATATCAAACAAAACGAAACACTTGAACAAATCTAATAGTTAAGACTGGAATAATCCGCTCGGCTTGAATATGTTACAGTGACATCCTTGTAGACGACAACTGGGAGACGATATCTCGACAGGATAAGGGTTTAAAAGCACAATGCCATCTGACGGAAATGCGTTGTCTCAGACAGTGGTGGCTGATTAAAGTACAACATCACACAACTAATTCCAGACATTTGCAATAAACAAAACAAGAGCATAATTGACGAGAAGTGTAATTCCAATTCAACAATGTCTGGTGAATTTAGATTTATTTATTTTCGGTGCGTCTAACAAGTTCATGAAAAATATCTTTTTCAAAGGATGCACGTCGCTACTTACGGCAAGTGCTATTCGCAGACAGATACTAGAACTTAAGCTTTATTAATCAGGAAGTGCACAATTGACATTTGTTTTCAAATTTTGGGGCACAAACTCAGAGTTTTAACGCCAAGTCCATATGTTATAATGCGTTGTAGTTGAGACCGAGATCGTTCTCAAACATTTGAATGGTTAGATTTGAGTACAAATAAAAATCTAGCCAAACAAAAACTTGAGAACGATCAAATACCTAACTTAAACGTTTTGTTAAATTAGATTCTGGTCCCTTGCAATATGCAATGGCATATTATTATTATCTATACATCATAAACATTGATTGTCCTGAAATAATGGCTTAGTCATCATTCATTTTTTACTCTTTTCAAATACATTATTATTTATCTTACTATTGAAATCTGCTGACCATTACATGATTTTGAAGTTGTTGAGTTTGGTTCACCCTTATTAGCTCTACCAATGACGAGTACATGCTACTTCTCTAAGTGCCTTATATGTATGTGATACAGATACAGTGGAGGCAACTTTATTCTTTCCCGTTCAAACGCAAACGCATCGCAGATAAATGAAGAAAATGATAACTGTTTGACAATTTCAAAATTTTTTGGGATATAATAAAGTTTTCTCCACTGTACATGTAAACAATATCTTAATAAAACGTGATAGAATATCAAATCACGCTATCTATCCGAACACTTGAAAAGAACATTGATATTTAATTTAATTATATGCCTTCTTAAGATTTCGAGCATTTTTTGCGTTTATCTGCACAGTAAAAAACAAGAGTCTGCATCGTCCACTTTGTATTTTATTCCAACCTTGTTATTGATTTAGCGTGACATAATTACCCTACATGTACAAGTTTCGCGTTATTCTTTGTGGCATACAATATTTTTTGTTCTGCTTCAAAGAACTAATGTTTCTGGATATAAAATAATTTAATCAGCTATTTAATTCTTTTGGTGTGTATTCAGACACATCACTAGTTTACAGTGCGCTACCGGGTGTTGTATTCAGCTCTCGAAGCGTTTGCTGGAAACAACCGATCAGAATCGCACCAAGACGTTTGTCAGATCGCCCTTTTCCGCCCAAAACGTATCGAGCTGAATTCTGTCAACTGGCAATGTGTATCTATCCCTATTGACCCATAATTTGATATTTATATTCAGCTATGTATTTGCCCTATGCAAGATGTGTCACTACTTTTATTTTGTGCATCAAATGTTGTGATATTTCAACCCTTTCACTGCTATTTTGACGTAAAAACCAGTTTAAAACAGTCGCTTCCATGTCATTGTCTGTTAAATGTGGTTCAAATCTGACCAATCAAATGCTTCAGAACTACATCAGACTCAACTCAAACTCTTGTTAACCTTAGGGCCAGATGTATGTTGGAAGCTTTGATTACATATCTTCAACCCTGTTATTGGCCCTCTAACATACTTAAGCACGTACCGTGTAGCTGTGTTCAAACCGAATTCCCCGAAAATTATAATTTTCAAAACAGAAACAATAATACAAGATTTGTGTTTACAAAGGCAGATAAACAGACGTTATTAGTCTGTTTTGATGTCAATACCACGTGTCGCTCGCATACACAGCACTATTTTATCGGCTTCATGCCCCGCATGAGCCCCACAGAGAAACACATGGCTTATCACCCATTTAGTCAGGTCATAACAAGGTAATCACCCAAAGGTATAAGATGGTCAAACTAGGGAGACATATCAGTTAATAGTAGTTTTCAATTTAGCTTAACTATATTTATTTCATATCAAGGGAATTTAATTTATTACAAAAAGGTAAGACATTACATATTACTTTAATATTTCAACATCAGTGTTAATAAATGAATTGCAGTGTCTGAAACATATACCATACATGCATAACATTAATACAATGGGCCCGCCGACATGGCACCAGCCGACATGGTACCTTGGCGACAGCCTTTAGCAAAGCTAATACGCTATTATGAAATATGTGTCAAATTGACACCATTCGAAAGACACTGTCAAAGACAGAAGCCGAATTGGCAAAGAGCAAGGGGCCAAAATTGTATACAGCTATATATTTAACATGTTATATTCATTTGACTTATGCATTATTTATTAAGTGAATGATTGTGTTGAACAATAAAAACAACTTCAAAATTGATCTGTTTAGATTTAAGGTGGTTCGACAGCGGGCGGCCCGCATCTCGAGTTCCGGAAATGCTGATGACTTTCACCTGATCTTTGTGGCACGTGCTTATAGTAGAAAATTTACATAAAGAAAAGTTTGATCTGCTTAGGTGTCTTCTCTGTTAGCGCAGTTGATACGGTGATTGACTACCAATCCAAAGGTTCTAAGTTCGATTCCCACTCGCTTCAAAACTTTTTTTTTTAAATAAATTGTCCGATTTTATTGACTAGTCAATCCATAACGCAGTGCTCAAAGGACAAGCTATGTTTAGTCACGTAATAATAAATAATATCAGATTCAAGTATAGTCAAGTGACAACTAAACTTTTTGAGGATTTATAGCCTATATGACAGATGGAAGCCTAACACAGGAAAAAAGTAATGCTAAAAGATAGATCCTAATGAAGCTTTTATGCATTACTTTTGTCATGAATTAAGCAGTCACCTGCCTTTAAAGATCCACAGGCTACCGTACTCAATGGCCCCTTATTACAGGTTTGACTTATGGTATTATTTAGAGCTGACGGCATTTTAAAGTTGAACTCAAGGGAGGTTACTCGTTTTGTGTAAACATTTTACCAGAATTTTGGAAATCATGTATAAAATGTAAATTCCACTGTAGTTTTTCATTAAATTTTTGTGACTAGAAGATTTAAGTTATATCTATCTAACAAGAGTAAAATAAGTGTATGTTAAACAGCTAGATATTTTGTAATGTGAAATTTAGTGACATTTTCAGAATTTGACTTTTTTAAAATATTGATATTTCCAGAAAATATGTCATGAAATATTTTTGTTTGCACAACATCTTATAGTCTCTGTACAGTTTACTTGAATATACAGAAATTGTTGAGTTATATCATTTTACAAAGAAAATATTCCTGTTCATTAAAAAAAGAGCTTTTCTCGACAAATGGTCCTGTCAGAAAAAAACGGCACTGTAATTTTTTATTATTTTAACGACTTTTCACTCTCCATATGGTATATTTCAATTTAATCAAGGTTTCAAAGAATTCTGACACGGGAGAAGCTGACCCGCGAACCACCTTAAGACAGATTTTGAAATATATGCACAATAATCAAAATGTCCAATATGTAAATAAATATGTAACCAGCAGACGACAATTTTAAGCAGATGATATTGCAGCAGTAAAAGTGTTAGACATAATGGTATTGTTTGGAGAACAGCGGCAAGGGTCGTTGTAAGGAGGGAATCGTTGTTGGTAGGGTCGTTGTAGGGAGGGAACACTGTATTTTGTCTGTATACATTCGGGTTATATCTTCAGGTTGTAAGATAATTAGAATCAGTGATAAGTCTGAGAGGTATTTCACTAAGTGCAAATAGGTTAGGATCTGTAAACTGGCTCCAGAAAAGAGGGAGTTCAGTGAACAAATTCAACATGTGCTCACTCATTTCAGCACCAACGCCTATGGGGAAACTACTCATACGAACCGTATTGAGGTGACTATGGTCATGGGTATAACACCATAGAGTTTATTGCGGAAAATGTTTAGCTTTTGAGAAAAAAAACTTATCTGGAGCTCTGATAACATATTTAGCTATTTCACATGTGAAAAATCTTTTTTTTTGCGGCTCCGGCCCAACTTGGTCATCCACAAGTACTGCGTGTGTTTCAAATTCTTATGTGAAAATGAGAATCTCCCATGAGATATCATTTTTAATAAACTCGTTGACAAAAATTAATATGACGCTCGCCTATGCTCGCATCATATTACTTCAGTCAACTCGTTTATCACACATGATAAATAATGAGCACTCACGTAAGATCCTCATTACACATAACACTCCTCTAGGAGTTTTCTGCATTACGGGCGTCCCCTACTCTTCGTTGCTCTGTTGTCATTGTTGGCGTCATTGTTGACGTTCAAACGCGCGCGAGACGCAAACGCAATGAAACGAAAACAGATTTTGTTTTACAATTTACTTGAGTAGTAAAATGTTTAGAGCTTGAAAAGACACCGGGATTCCTGGGGTCTGAAGTGGCTCCATACTGTTTACATTAAAAATAATAGTTTTAGCGTAAAAACGTTTATTTGGTGTCTCGCACTCGGAATTGAGAGTTAGTGAGCAAGTAGATTTAATGTTTTGAATGTAAAACATTGTTAGTTGTTTATGAGTTACAATGCTCTCTCTCTTAAAACGACCCTCCCAACAACGATTCCTTCCTTACAACGACGCTTGTCGCTCTTCCCAAAACAGGACAATTATGACCAACCTATTCACTGCTGTAATGTCGTCTTCTTAAAATTGTCGTCTGCTGATTTTCTCAAAATTACATATTGGACATTTTGACAGAAAAACACTTAATGACAAGTGACAAACAGCGTTACGCGGCGTCTGATCTGGAGTCAAGCTGTTTGCAAATGTAAGCCGATGTCCCTCTCTATAACGAATCCGTCCGAACAACACACACGTTTATTGTCTCCCATTGGGTGTCATTGTAGAGAGAGAGCACTGTATTCGGGATTTTGAAACATAGGTTGTCGGAGGATATATTGTATTGACCACTCCACATTAGTATGGCAGTAACGCAGTCACTTGATTTGCTTTTACCTGATTATGCAAATAACGGATAAGGAAAGCTAAGCCGGAAGTCTTGTCCGGAATTCTAATTTCCTAATTATGGAAAGAGGGAAAGGCCGAATAAGTCCATGAACCATAATCAACATTTAATTCCTAACATATATTCATCAACTCTATGATTACAGGAACAAATGTTCCGATTAAAGTTACGACGTATCTGGGATTTACTATGTTGTAGAATTTTAATTATGAAAAAACAGCACACAATTTCAGAAGACATTGTTACATGTAAATTAAAGGTATCATTATAAATACCGTGAAATCGTTTGCTTTGATATTGCCATCTGCATCGTTTCAACTAAAACATGGTGCATATTAAATTTCATAAAGACGAGTGTCAACTAAGTATGTCCCAGTTTAGACACACTGAAGATCTGAACAGTTGCATATATTAGTTAACCCTTTCACTCTCAATATTTTCGTAAAATGTTTACGACTTCACAGTTTCATTTTTGTATGCTTCAATTTTGTTGTCGGCAATGTCCTGTCAAAGTTAGAAACTAAGGCAGTATGACTGAAGAAATTTCAAAACGAGTGACAAACAGTTTGGATACTGTTCAGAGGCCGCGTCACTCTTTGAGTACAGTCGCGTTTAAGCTCTAACCCCTTGTAACCAATTCACTTCTACATTTTCCGTGAGTATTTTACCCCTTCACCGTTTCTGCTTCATTATTGTTGTCTGCAATGTCGTTTCTATGTTAAATTCAAGGCAGTATGACTGAAGACATTTCAAAACGTGTGTCAAACTGTTTGGATCCTGACCAGACGCCGCGTAACGCGGCGTCTGGTCAGGATCCAAACTGTTTGCAAACGCATTTTGAAGCGCGATTGAGGGTGAAAGGATTAAGTCGAGATAGGCAGGAAAAGGGTTAACCTCGATAAAACTAAAGTATAACTACACTGAAGGACGATAAACTTTTTCCATTATCCTGATTAAACCTACCACATGTGTTTAAACTATTAATTGTCCGGGTATTCCGTTATAAAATATGCCAGAAGTTCCTATTAACTATTCGTTAGAAATAAGTGATTGACCACTTCATAACCGTATGGTAGAAACGCTCAAATATAAATTGCTTTTACATGATTATGCAAATTACAGATCAGGAAAGTAAAATAGGAAGTCTTGTCCGGCATTCTTATTTCCTCATTATGGCAGACGGAAACTGCGAGAGTATTCCATTAACTCGTATTAACCCTTTCACTCTCATTGACGCTTAAAACGCGTTTGAAAACAGTTTGGATCCTAATCAGACGCGGTTATTTGGAAAGGATAACGTTTCCTCCACTGTAACACATTAAGAGCTAAAGACTGCAACTGTTAAAAAAAGATGACATCATAGCAGCAAATGGGTTAAATAGTAGCAGAGACGCTGCACGCATGCAAGGTTTTAAACACTTAACCCACGTCAAATAGATATATGTTTCGAATTACAGCGCTCTCTCTCTATGTACAACGTCATCCCATGGGAGACAAAAATTGTGTGCGTTGTTCGGAGGGAGTCGTTATAGGGAGGGAAATTGGCTTACGTTTGCATACAGCTTGAATCCAGATCAGACGCCGCGTAGCGCAGCGTCTGATCTGGATTCAAGCTGTTTGTCACTCGTCATGATGGGTTTTTTCCTATCAAAATGTACAATATGTTAATAAATATTTTACCAGCAGACGACATTTTAAAGCAGATGATATTGCAGCAGTAAAAGTGTTAGACATATTGGTCGTGTTTCGGGAACAGCTGCAATGGTCGTTCTATGGGGAGTCGTTGTTAGGAGGGTCGTTGTAGGGAGGGAACAATGTACCCATTTGTGTGTTACAGACTGTGTGCCATTAAAATAAACGAGTCAGCAATTTTCAACATTCCAGACATTCTGTTAATGCTCCGGTAAACTAAATATGTTATAGCGATTTGATGTGTCTAGGTAATTAGGTTTAAAGTCTAAATTTTAAAATAATTGAAATGACGATTCTTCTTTACTTAGAACAATATACTTAAACATTCGTAAATAGGTCGAAATGTTTTAAACCAAAAAGGAATGTCATTTTTTGTGTGAATGACCATGCAATGAAAAGTGTTAGTCACATGACTGCCATAAGTAGATCTTGAGAAAACCTAAGATTTCCAAATATATTATTTTTCAAGCGCGATTACTTAAAGCAAGTTGAATGTAAAGCAGAATGCTAGGATAATATTACGGCAAAATCCGGAGATATGGCAGTCCTGAAGTCAATGGAAACTAATATTTCTATATTAACACACTTCACATGAAAGCAGTAATTCCCAGTATGTACGTTATACAGCTAACATAAACAAGTAATTATATTCATTTGAGTAGCCCATTAACCCATTAATTCCTAGCAATGAGTACACTCGTCATTTATAAATAGTTTAAAACTAGAAAGTGTACACTTGTATCATGCAAAAAGTGTAGACCCGGATCAGGGTATTCACTGTTAGGCAATTTTGCTATACGTTATAACAGGGCTGCCATTTCTCCGGATGTTTCCTAAATCTCCGGAATTTTTCCCCAGTACATGGTAGCTTTAAGCAGGCTGAAAGTAAAGCAGAATGCGCCCTAAGGCGCATTTAGCTTTACTTACAGCCTGCTTTAAGTAGTTGCATGTCAACCAATTAAGGAAAAGACTATGGGGGTAAAGGTACGATTCGTAAAATCGCACTTGAAAAAATCAAATTGGGAAGTCGTAGGATTTTTCATGTCAACTAATGGCAGCCCTGTTATAATAACTGTCATAAACAGTGATTGGAAACTGGATTTATGCATTAGAAGTTTCAGGGGTGTATGAGTTAACCCTGAACTTTTTTGTCCAATGGTCTGATTTCAAGTGTCATATTAGCGTTTAGATCATTTAACAATTTGAGGGACCTAACAATTTTTGGTAAATAGATTGGATATACAGCAAAACCGCTCTATTACGACCACGAAATTGTGTCAATTATTAGGTGCTTAAGGCAGATGACCTACAGGAGCTTTCTGTATACAGTGGAGAATCTGTTATTCTTTCCCGTTTAAACGCAAACGTACGCAAACGCAAAGCGCTAAAACGTAGAAAAGAACAATTTTTTGACAATTCTGATATTTCATGTTTATCTTGGTGGCAAACAGTTTGGAACCTGATCAGACGCCGGGTTACCCGGCGTCTGATCTGGCTCCAAACTGTTTGCACTGCAAATAATAGTTTTAGCGTAAACGCGTTTATTGGGAAAGAATAACATATTCTCCACTGTAACTATCACCTTGCGTTAAGCAGTCATCTGTTTTTATACACTCAATTAGCATTATTTTTAGTGCCCGTAGTAGAGAGGATTTACTGTATACATATAACTTGCCACTGTCTGGCGTTAGATGTAGATCCAAACAGTTTGCATACACTAGTCAGAGGCGACCAGCATGCAACTAGTGTTAAGAAAAGTTTGACTTTGTTTTGTATTTCCTTGTCTAAGTGCTTTGCATAATCAATTAGAAAAATGCTAGTAGCCGCCACCAGTGTTATTTCTGACCGATTATGGAAAACATTCGGACAGGGAAATCTTAAACAGTAGTCGTGTCATGAATTCTCATTTCCGTATAAAGACGAAAGAGAAAATGTCATCTCTTTCGTTAAGACGGAAAGTGATTTAGATACGTCTTAAAACATGTTGGTAACCGAGTTGTACACAGGTCATTTTCTGTTATTAAGATTCAACCTTCCCCTGTGTTACTTATAATAGAAAGTTCCGTTTTCTACTTCAGTCAATTCAATATTCGACTACAGTGCTCCATTCATACAATGGCCCTCCTAACAACAACTCCCTCTTTACAAATGACCCTTGCCGCTGTTGCCCAAACTATAAACTTTTGTCCAACCTTTTCACTGCTGCAATATCATTTGTTTAAAATTATCGTCTGCTGTTTTACTCAAAGTTGCATATTTGATATTTGACAGAAATAAAATTAATGACGAATGACAATCAGCTTGAGTCAAGATCAGACGCCGCGTATATCAATTCCCTTCCCTATAACGACTTCCTCCGAACAACGCACGTATGTTTTGTCTCCCATTGGGTGTCGTTGTAGAGAGGGAGCGCTGTATTTAGGGGTGATACTTGTCTGTGTATTGCAATATGACAAATTGTGCAGATACTCACAAAATGGCCCCTTTAGGAGCCCTCTGATCTGGGTAATCACTATTTGCAGAGGACTAGTGTCTTTTCACAGGTAAATTGTTGGCAAAGGACGACAATATACGTGACTAGGGTTAAAAAGGTTGATGTATTTCTGAGCATTGTGCAAAGTCTGTGAGATGTAAATAGCGTCTGTAATATTGTTTTTATGATAGATTGAAAGCTTTGCATATAGTCTTTATCCAGGTATGAAGCAGGTTAACTCTATGTTGGATAAGGTTTAAAATAGGCTTCAAATCGTATTAAAATGTGTTTTCATTATTGTCAGAATTGTCAAGAAATTATCATTGTCTACACCTGGGTAAAGTATGTTTGCGTTCAATTTCGTTCAATCGAAACAAAATAACACTTTTTTTTAAATGTGATGCAAATCGTCTCGAAGAGAAGTGATTCATACAAAATCTAAGAATTTCTTTTTTTCTGTCAACAACTTGATTTATAGTTCAATGTGTAACAAACTGATAGTGAAATAGAAAAATCAACTTTTAAATCCTCCTAAATTTAACCTAGGAGAATTTAGATGTGTGATGTAATTGAAAAATAGTGAATCAACTGAGACACCAATGCTAGACAATATTGACACGTAGCATTGATAATCAAGTTAAGTCAAACAAATTAAAATCGTAAATCTTAACCACTATCGTGCTAAGCTAGGCTTTAATTTGCAAGCAGTTTGTATTCAGATCAGACGCCGCGTAACGCGGCGTCTGATCTTCATCCAAGCTGTTTGTCACTCATATAGATATTTTCTCAAATTAAAATAAAATTAAAATTAATAAAGTTTTGTTCGCAGACGATATATTTTAAGCAGACGGCAATTCAGCATGCTAATGGTTAAGCAAGACACATCTAAATCGTAAATCTAAAACGGCATCGAACTGTCTGTGGAGTAAAGAAATGTGTTCAATTTACGACTCGGTATTAGTCTCGCAGTAAATGTAAATACATTTTTAACTTCAATGACAACGTCATTTTAGTATAGGAGTGTGCATATGTAAATACAATGTAACTCTATGTAATTGAACATGTTTGCCAGCGACACAAAAGTGCCTGTGGCATGATTGCATCCGTTTGTTCAGACTCGGCGAGATTAAAATTCAGCAACTGAACGTCAATTCCTGACGTTTGCAATAAACAATCAGGATTCAAGTAATTGAAGAGAAACGAATAATTTGCAGTCAAAAATGTCTAGCGGATTAAGAATAGTTCGCTTCATTTGCGTCTATTTATACACGGGTGTATTCACTCAAGTCATTCAAAACGCCATTCTGAACAATCGAACATATTCCACAAGGAGTAAGTCGGTTCGATCGTTATTACGTGTCGTTACGACAAGAAGTGCATGTCATATTTTAGCATTTATGAAAAACTGTTGTAACATGTCATTAATTTGACAATGTGGCGCAAAATAACGTTTTGTGAAATATTTTGGGATACATATTTTAATAATTTATGATATTTTTATGCTGTTTATAACATATTTAAACGTTCATGAAAACTGTATTTTATTCATTAAGAAAAGGTTTACAAGATATTACATATAATTGTTTCAACCAACAGGAAGGTAATTCAAACTGCATTTGGAATTTCCGCCAAATGTCTGTTGTCCGAGTTCGAGATCTTGGATAAACAATTCTATATTGGTGTAGCGGTGGTAATAGCATTTTATGTTGTAAATTTAAATAACACCACCTATCATATACGCACCAATTTGTATTCTAGTTTGAACAATTCTATATTGGTATGGCTGTTAAAAGCATATCATGTTGTAAATTTAAAGAACACCACATATCGTATACGGAACACATTGTATTCTAGGTTGAACAATTCTATATTGGTGTGGCAGTAACATTGGCATATAACATATTAGTAATTATTCAAAATAGCAGATACGGATATTGAAATCGGAAGTTTTGCGCGGAATAAGTTTTTTATCATTAAGGTTAAAATAATCTGTCAGTCAGCTAATTCTTACCAAACTGTAGCTGCCAAATGCCACTCGAGTCACCCTTGTCTCCTGGAATGAACAACTTAAATTGTTATGTTTAGCATGTTAAAACTATATTTATTAGCAACATACAGCTTTCATATCACAATGTCAATATCAAATGCAACAGTAAGCCAGGAAATTTATTTTTCAGTGAAACAGACATATACAGTACGCATAGTTGATTAACTCGTTCACCGCCGGAGTCGCCTAAAGTTATACTACCTTGAATCCAACTCGGAAATGTTTACTGCTAATCAATGTGTCTGACATGGGCTAACACTAATTTACACGCTTACATACTTATTTCTAGTTCAAATGCTCAACGATCGCGAACTGTTCACTGAAAAGGGGTCAATATATATATCACATGTAAAAAAATAACATCTAGATCAGCATCTAGTTCCAAATTTTATAAATCATTCGTCTGGGTTTAGTTCTCAAATTTAAATATTAGGTATTTTAACCTAATAATATTTAACTGAGTGTAATACAATTTGGACTCTGGTTAGACGCCGCATCTGAACTGATAAGGGCATCAAAGTGTTTGGAACTTACCATTGCACTCGGGGAAAGCCGAAAAGGGATTACAATCAGCCTTAACAGTTTAAACACACACTGAATTTGGCGGTAAAATGATTTAATCAAACAGACTAAGAAATAGAGATAGGAGTATGAAAGGAGAACAATGATTATTCCCAAGAAGTCAAGCTGTGGGAATTTAGATGTTCAGACTGTATGTAATTGAAAGGGAGTGACTCAGTTGAGACGCGAGTTCTAGACAACATTGACAGGTATCATCGATAATTCAGCTAAGTCAAACAAATGTTCACCATCAATCTCACACAGCGGCGGGGTGTCTGTCGGATATAGGATTTGTATCTAATGTAATGATTCAATTTAATACCCGCTGTAAGCAAAATATGTTTTCTATATTAAGTTTGTACATACTTGCACAATATGTGTTAAAACTATATTTCTCTTACAACGGTGAATAAATTGAATCATGAATTTAGAGAAAACTTCAATGTTCAGCATATAGTATTTATCGTTTGCAAGAGACTGAGGAATGTGTAGTAACTGTATCCACGATATTTTCATCAAGGTAAGGAATGTAGTAAAATCATACACGTAACAACGGTATGCATATTTTACATGAATGGGTACAAACCTCACGATAGATTTGATCATGAAAGGGTTAACCCTTTGCCTGCTGGTCGCGATTTTACTGATTTTTGCAAACAGTTTGGACCCAGATCAGACGCCGCGTAACGCGGCGTCTGATCTGGATCCAAACTGTTTGACACTCGTCTTTAATTTTCTCTACTTAAAAAATGCACAAATCGAGATTTAACAAATTTTGCAGACGACAATTTCGAAGCAGACGACATTGCAGCAGGTTAAGGGTTAAAATACCGCATTTCTTCAAAATTACAAACAGGCTATGGGGTAATGGGTAAACGTATAAACCCTTTACATTTCCAGTGAACCATTTAAATTTCCAATGGAGCCAAGTCCGTTTTCGACTATTTAGAGTTATTTTACAATATATTTACAAACTTATAATTACTGTATTCTCAGATCAGGCAACTCCTTTTGGAGCCCTGTGATCTAGGTCCTCATTGTTTTCAAATTACAAATGACTACACATATATACAGTTTATAAAGGTCGTGTATAATCGTCACTGGAGTTGAAGTACATGCAGCAAACTGTTTAGATACAGTGATACTCTTCACTAAAACAACTGGCAATTGCACTGTAGCAATCCTTTTCCACTTAGCAGTTTAACTTTATGAACGCTAAGTAATTAGTTATTCTGCAACAAATATCGCATGCCACTGTTCATTATTGGTGTGAATTGTCCTTTACCTATACAACACCTTATTAAGCATCTGTGACATGGAAAACTCAAGTTTCCAATTGAACATAGACTCTTTTTACGTTTAAAAGAAGTTTTTGTTAATGTATTGTTATCTGAAAATCACAACAGGTCCCAATCAGAGGGTCCTTTAAGAGCTCTCTGACTTGTGTATTCACTGATTGCATAGCACACATGTACTTTTCACAGGTACACTGTTTTCGCAAAGGATGTATAAACGGCAAATATATTGGGTAAATGGATCAACTTAGCGATACGTGATGGCAGGGTGCTACTATCATGTATTGCGAACTACAGTCGAACTCGAAGTCGGTTTTGTCGAACATATCCGTATTAAGCCACGTTTTAACTTTGAATTATGGATATGTTCGACTAAACCGAGAATGAAATAATGCAGTTCATATGTCGAACTATCGGATATCAAAGTTCGACTGTATATACGTATATACATTACATAATAGTGAGTCATCGTAAAACCGTATAATCTCTATGGAATTGATGTACATGTACTACAATTAGCAGTTTTGAAACGCAGTGTCAAAATATATAACTGGTGATATCATACAGATCTCGTATAAGACAGTATACTCGGCCGTTGGTAAGCATATCAATTAGGTAGAGATCCAGAAAAGGGAAGTATTTCAAAAATCAAAATATGTATGTCTCGTTTTGTAACCCTATGGTGGCACTCCGAGAAAATTCTAATGAGTAGTAACATCATAAGATTTGGTGCTGCAATAAGTGAGAACATGTTGGATTTGTTCAGTTTACCTCCTTTAATCTGCAGTCCTGAACTAATTAACATATTAGTACACAGTGTAAAACAAACAAAATGCAGTGTTCCCTCTCAACAACAACATCTAATAATACACAAAGGAGGGAGGTATTTTAGTGAGGGAAACTGTCTTATAATTTTTAAACAGCTTGAATCCAGATTAGACGTCAAGCAATGCGATGTCTGATATGGATTCAAGTTGTTTGTCACTCGTCATTATATTTATATCTGTCAACATCTCAAGTAGGTGACTTTGGGACAAAAACAGCAGACGTCATTTTGGAGCAGACGATATTGCAGCCGTGAAAAGGTTGGAGATAATTGTATTGATTTGGGGAACAGATGCAAGTGTTGTTGTAAGGAGGGAATCGTTGTTCGGATGGCCTTTCTTGGGAGGGAGAACTGTAATGGAATAAGTATAGGAACACTGAAGGAGACAATGCAAACTGAGTACAGTCAGTACCAAGACTAGTGATTTGATTGCAATTTAAACATAGTTGTAATTGTTTGTTTTTAAAATTCAACATTTTAATTTTTATTGACAGAACACAAACAGGTCATTGCTTAACGTAATAATCGATATAATATGCTCGATTCGAAATCCAATTAAGTCCAACGAAACATAATATATAAACATTGAAGTAAACGATGTTTAAACTTGTAGTAATGGTAAAACTCGATAAACGTTTTCACGCACAACTATTGCACACACCGACTGACTCTGAGGTAAGAAAGCTATTGACCTGAGTATTAACTCGTTCCGAAGCATTTGATTGGTCAGATTTGAGCGTAGGCTCAAATATGACCAATCAAATGCTTGGGAACACACTCAGGCTCAACTTAAAAGGTTTATATTCTCGGAGCCAGGATAATCTCTCAGGGATCTGCATACAAACACATACACATGACCGTCTTCAAATGATCTAATTGAAAATTATAATGACTAATTGAATCGTTTGACATTCCACATGGCCTTCAATGTAGTATTGTACTTTAACATTTCTTTAAAAGTGTCTGATATTCAGGCCTAATGGAAGAAACATCGTTAATCAGACTTCAAGTACAGTTTTAACAGCGTCGGGAGACTTTAGTGCAATATTACCATGTAATTGCGGGTTTATCGATTGCTGGCAAATATCCCCGAATGTTTTCTGTATTTCCGTAAGAGATAAGGACATTGATTGATTGTGCAAAACAACGGGCTTCTAGATTCAATCGGAGAGAGTCATACCAATTTTTCTCTAGCTATATAGAGGTGGAAAATAGTTTATACTTTTTTACTATTGAATCAAATGCAAACATTTAACGCAATCGTTTTCAGCTCATTCCATTAGACCATATGGACATAAAACTAGTTCACACACTATGTAGCTTCACTTGCGGCTAACTGCATTTCTTTTGGATTATGTTCAAACGCCAAATAATAGTTTGAAGTTTGCGTCAATGTTTCTCGGGACAAAGCTTAATTCACTTAATCATACCGTTTACTGACTTACTAAACAGACACAACACATGCGTAAGGTATAAGCCGTAAGATGCTCGACCGACTGAATATTTTAACTATAAATATAAAAATAAAACCCATAATACAGCATGTACACCCTTTGCTTGCTTTGCTATTTCACTGTTTTTGCAAATAGTTTGGCACTCGTCTTTAGTTTACGTCACTTATAAAATGTATAAATATAATTCAGACAACAATTTTAAAGCAGACGACATCGCAGCAGGATGAGAGTTAAAGCAGACGGTAATACGACATTTACAGAGTCATCTTCTGAAACATTATTTCTGACAATATGTAACAGTCGCGTAGTTTTTGTTTCGATTACAGCTTACTCTGCATGTTTGTTCTTTGTTTAAATGTTAAAAATGTAAACCATTATTGCTATTGATGCTTTACCCTATATCAGTTCATAAATACATACAATTGTTTGTTTTATTATTTGGCAGACGATAATTTGTAAGCAGAAGACAATTCAGCATGATAAGGGTCATGGACTTTGAATTCGTCTCGGAACGCATTGCTTTGTTACTACGTAAAGTAATGTCTATTACTGTGCTCCCTTCTTACAACGATGTTCCCCCTACAACAACGCTTGTCCCTGTTCCACAATTAAGACAAATATGTCAAACCTTTTCACGTCTGCAATATCGTCTGCTGTTGATTTTATGATTCCTGATAGATGTGTATTAATATTTTAACATGAAACATTTATCACATAGAACCATATCGGATGTTCACGCCATAACATACATTAGATACACTTTATTAATTATAAAAGTCCTCATAAAAGGCCAAGGGAACAATCGAATAAGCACTAAAAGAATATAACGTAAGTTATTTATTAAAGATGTCCGCATAAATATATGCCTATTCAGAAGCAGCTATCTAAACATTACCAAACTTCCATCTTAAGATTGCTGGTGACTTTTCGAAGGAATTTGTTTTGATACATAAAGCTGACGCAACTTAAATGCGTATAAAATGCTATTGACGTCAGCGTCTAATTTCCCAGATTGCATCAATTTAGATTTGCGTAACATGCACATGCGAGTTTGATTAAATGTTAGTAAAAACTAGTTTCTGTTGTGCGCTCTCCAATTAAAAAAAGACTAATGTGCTTCTTAATTGCCTTATATTCTACTTTCTTCTTTGTCTTATCGGTATGTCTTTTTCTATGAACGTCGAAGGAAACACAGATGCAATTTGGGTTTAAATTATTTTGTATTAGTCGACCGTTTAATCGAAGGGACATGCGTGCATTAAACAAGAGTAGAAACATGCACGCATTGCAGTTTAAGTCTTTTATATCAAACTATAATACTACCGAAAGTCGGTTGTACTTTATGTGACAGAATACACTACCTTGCATTTCACATTGAACTCTAAGACTTACTGTGTACTCGTAAATATGTGTTATACTGCTTTTCAAATTATTTAGGAAAATAATGCTTTTATATAAGACAACATGATTATTCAAATCCAAAATACTGCCGTATAAATATGTTACATTTGACCATCTACATGCTTTGATGCGAGGAGTATTTCATATAAGCCTAAGAGAAGAAGATACCATTATCCAAGATACCATATAAAACGATGCTGTCAACAAGCATTTTAGTAATCATTTTTGTAAGTAAATGTGTGAGATAGAATAAGAGCTAGCTAAAACAAGTGAGCTCAAATTGATTAGTAAAGTTTGCAGAACAAATACCGTTGCAGTATAAATTATATAATACATAACGTGGTATCTGCTACATTAAGGTAAACATGGCATTGGTTAAGAGCTGCGACATTTGCCTGAACATGTTTAGTGTGTTGTGTTTATCTGTACCCCGATATTGTCGATACTAATTTGCTCATCTCGTGTACGATGAGATATTTAATGACTGACATAACGCAAGAAAAGTAGGTATTACACCATTCCCTATTTAGATGTATCAACGAAGTTACAGCACCCGTCCGATATGCCTTTAACCCTTTCATGACCACATTTATCGTGAGAGTTTTACGCCTTTCACCGCCATTTTCTTGTCTACTTCAATATTGTTGTCTGCAATATCGTTTCCAAGTAAGATTTAAGGTTGACGTAATTTCAAAACAAGTGGCACAAAGTTTTGATCCTAATCAGGATCAAAACGGTTTGCAGATGCACTTCATTGCGTCATTGAGAGTGACAGGTTTATAACAGAAATGCACTGCAGTTTCAGCATTGGTTTGAACACACCTAGCGAAAATCTTTAGGGACATTAGCAAACTGGGATGTCAAACAACAAACAAAACATAATCAAGCAGAACAAGAGAAGGTGTGCGTCTGATAAAAATCCAAATTGTTTTACTCTCTGACCTTGTCAAAAGAAACTTTGAAAATTATATTCTTAGACCAATAACAGACGAAAATGTCGAAAATTGAAAATTACCCATCCTGCGTCAGTAACACAACAAAAGAGCGCACTTTTATAAGAAAAAAATTTGGTTTATTAAAAATGTCGGGCATCTGATTTTTACCAACGCACATGTTAGCATTAATTTAGTTGTTTTAATGAATGTAGTTTGTTAGAAACTGTTTGCAATTAGCCATTTTCTCTTACACATTATATAAGCAATACTAAGTTTCGGAAATGATATGAATAAACTAAATAAAACGGTATTGCTGTGTCGACGACTTAATAAATTGTAACGTTACTGCCATTTGGAGGTTAAAGAAAGGTGCAACATATGTTTATTACACTAAAGCATCCTGGACGAATCATATTATACATTGACATGCCAGTGCGTTAATAAAGAAAAATGTTTGCATATAACAATATACACAGACGAGTTCTAGTGACGACATTTTTTATATTTAAGCTGGTGTTAACACAGAATTTATGATAAGGTTTACCACTAAATAGTATGAAATAAGCAAAAAGCTAGTAACGTTTTGACTTCTTACGTTCAAACAAAATTCAAGCATCTAGAATATAAACAAAGAATGTGGATGAAATTACAATGATGTGTTGCCATTGCTTGTGTGTTTCAAAAATAATTGTCTAACATTATTGAATCTAAGGAACCTGATGTCAAATCAATTTTAGACGCAACCATTTGAAATTTTCTGTATTGATGTTCTTAACATTTTCGAATAATGTTTGTAGCAGGTATTAAAGCACGTTGTATTTTAGTCATGTTATCTGAAGGATTATATTGTCAATGACATCTTATCGTTAGTATCGACTGTTATTTATTGCGTAATTCTTAAGAGGTATCGATTCACTTCCTTAACCCAGATAGACCCAAACAGTTGAAATACCTATTAGACGCTGCCTAACACGGTGTCCAATCAGGATCAAAGCTATTTGACACTTATTTCGATGTTGCTTAATTCATAATACCTAAAATTGAAATGTGAGAAGTAAATGATGAGGATAATTCGTGGGTTTGGAGGATTTACTCAGTGTTAAGGTTAAAAAACGTCATTTCATTCGAAGAAACTTGTGCGTATGACGAAACTGTGGACGAATAAAGTGACCTCAAGGTTTTGGCGATAAAAGGAAACATACTCCTATCTTAAGCGATCGGAGCTTAAGTTGTATAAAGCGTGTACTGCATTAAGCTGTAACCAGCCTTTGAGTTGTCTTTTCTTATCTCATTAACACAGATTTAGACCATCTGGTGTTTTTGTTGTTGACTATTGTTATGTTTTTTTCGTTTTTATGGGTTGTTTTTAGGTTTTTTAAATACATTGTTGTTTTTTCTTTAAATATTTCAACATTATTTTGTCATATACTCATACAAAAAGTCATAGACTAATGCGATGCTTTGTTAGAAAAGCTTTGTTTTAACGATCTGCATATACATTTATAATCATTGTAAAGTAATGGAAAAATAATGTGAAAACAATTCTACATATTTATTAGTATCATTATCGTTATTGTTTCATAATAATTACAATCACTTTATTATACGTAGTTATAACTGCCATTATTTTTAAACACGTATTGTAAGTGAGTTTCTAAGGATATGGTGCAATGTGTGTTGTCGTTTTTAGTGAGGAACAACACTTCATGCAAACTTTTTCCGGTGTTTATGTTTATAATATAGATTGTTATAAATGTCATTAATGCATATTTTATAACATTTGTGATATGATTGTAAATGTCTTATCCAAACAATGCATGTACAAGTACGTGTTTGGGTACTGCTACATCATCTATTATTCATATCGTGTATTGGAAACTTAAGCTTCAAAACGTCGTCATAACCTTATCAAGTTTTGTTTTATTGCGTAATTTAAACCTAAGAGGAATTGATTGAAACCTTTCACAAAGGGTAAGATTGATATTGCCGACCTAACAGAGGAAACCTTGTACATGCTGGATGCAAATTAAGAAGGAACGGCATGTGGCACATATAAAGTTTGCAATGTCGGGACTGATGCAATCTACAACCACAGATTATAAACGAGAAAAAAAATAACTTACTTTCAACACCAATCGATTGACTGTGTATAGAAATATCATAAATATATTTTGTTATTTCATGAACTTCAACTCAAACACATATAGTTGAATAATTAATTTATTGAAGAAAACGACCAAACAACTCACTTTGACTATCAACTATCTGTTTAGTTCCATTTATTATCTGAGTTTGTTTTGTAAAGTATTGACAGTATTTCGATGGCCGATAGACTATGCTCGCGGGCAGTATTAATACAGGTTGTGCACGCAGTGAAGACATCCGAGGCTATACCGGACAATAGTAAACGTCTTACCCTGTGAAATGTACCCACCAGCACACCCCTTTAGAGTTTTACAACATTTGTTTTTTTGGTAAATGGAAATTGTGAGTTTTATTAAAGTTTTTATAATAGGACCTGGTTATTGACATGTTCTGATATATTTCATTATTTTTAAGATAGACGATTGTAATTGGTTAACTAAAGAGATATGGTTTTGTCGCCGTGGATGTTTGAGGGATTTTTGTGATTCCATTTCAAGTTTCTACTAAGTTTTAGAGTAGAGTTTAATGTATGTTTCATATTGATGTATAAGTGATTGGACATAGCTACTACTTGCACAGTTGGTATTTGTGTAAGTGCATGGAGTCACATAGTGTAAAAGAGTGAATTCTGTGTTCAATTTTGAAAGAAATAACGCCCGGTATAGGCCACTCCTATAAAGTATTTGGGTATTTTTATTTATTACTTGTGTCACAGTGTGTAGGTTTATCATCACTTGTACGGCCTTGCTGTACAAGCCCGCTTTTATGTCGATGTGGTAGAGTACATGACTGCGAACCTGGCGACCCGGATTCAAACCCGGGTCGGAGCGACTGTTTTTTTATAAGAACGACCGGCTACATTTGGCGCCCAACGTGGTTTCTGTGACTGTATATGCTCCGAGTTCGACCCCAGTCGTACTCATACCCATATAGAAATTCGGGACGAGTTTCAAGTTATCGGTTGCGTATATCCCAGTGTGTAGGTTTATCATCACTTGTACAGTATTGCTGTACAAGCGCGCTTTTATGGCGACGTGGTAGAATGCATGACTGCGAACCTGGCGACCCGGAGCGAGTGTTTCTTTATAAGAACGCCCGGCTACACTTGTTCAAAGGTTTATTAAATAAATACTTAATGTTTTGAGAAACGCTTTGATAGAAAACATAAACATCACTATTTACTGGACGTAAACGTTTTGTACCTTTACCCACAGTAGGAAAAACGCGCTATAATCAGTCATCTAGTTACACAACACCATGGCTTAGTACTGTAGTTTTTCATTGTATTTATGATTTTGTCTTGTGCATGAAACTGATCCAGTATGGTTTCGGTAATTTTAGCAGATAAGGACGTTGAGTTTTATCTTAAGATAACGTGATACTATAGACAAATGCAATTTGCTTTGATTCAATTAATTACGAAGCAGCGAATAGAAAATATTGATGCATATTTGCAATATATTTTAAACCTCAAACTTGTTTTGAAATGCTATTAAACTAGAAACAGATTTTCTCCCCCGTACGCGCTATCAAAAATGAATGAAGTCAAAATGACCACAGCCAAAAGTCAAAATCATATGAACATCACATATCAATTAAAATTTTGTGAAAGATAAGTGCAAATCCCTTTAATTGTTTAGGAGCACTTAGATTGAAACTAGCGCCTATATAATACGACGTATGAAAAATTCGCTTAGACAATGCGTGTCAAAACAGTCACATGAAAACAGAGGCTTTTGAATATACTTACTGTGTTGGCGGTCTTTTTGATTGTAAGGTTTTGGAACAGGGTTTAAATTTTATGTACACTGTTTGTCTTTATTGGTGAATATATGAGATAAGAGTGAGGTTGGGCGCCCCTAAACCCAGGTTTAACCCCCCAGTGGTTATTAATAATTAGTTAATTTATGATTAATTATTGATTGTTACTGACCGTACCAAGGCGGGCTCCTATATTCACTTAGCTTTATGTTTGCCTTGCGTGTTGTTTTCTATTTAGTGTGTAGATGAAGGAATGGTATTGCGTGTGTATGTGTGTTTGTTGTGGTATGACTGTGTGTGTGTTCTGCTTGAGAGGTGGGTGTATTGTTTGTGTTACGTTTCCTGCTTGAGTCTTTCGTATTTATTTGTCTAGAAAACACAATACTATACGAAGTAACAACTCATGCGACTTTTGACCTTCTTGACCCAAATGCATCCCCTCTTCACACGCAAACTAAACATTACATATAGACATAATCATCACATGAAAACAGCTTTTAATTTGCCATAAACCTAGAAACTATGTTTTGTAACATAGCGCATGTCCTTGGCCTACTGATTTGTAATTCAACTCAACCCATTAGAACAAACGTTATTAGCCGTTAACCAAAGCAAAGCCAATACTCTAGTTTTAGTAATAGCTCATATGTCATTTCACCTACTGACATCAAATGCAATCACAAAATAGGAAAGAAAGTACTCATTGAATCGTTCAATATGCTGCCTCAAACATGTGACTCTCATAATGAAACGGTTGTATTTACAAAAAAGTTCATTGGCCAAGGTAGCATAGCATTTCATCGTGCTTCAAGCTTATAGAACTTAGTGAGGAAGCAGTAGATAAATTGACATCTTTGAAAAACACAAATTTCGGGCTTAATTATAAGTAATTTCTAATGCAATTTGTACCCGCAAAAAACTACATATTTAGTAATATTAAAGATTAAACCGTTAGTAATATTAAGTTCACATTGCATGTCGCATTGCAATAAGACTATTGTATTTGGCAAAAATGTTTTTTTGCATTTATTAAATTTTAGTTCGTTCCATAGCATATTCGATATTTCATATTTTGGGAGTTTTGCCACACACAAGCATGCAAAGTCAGTTTAAATTATTTTGTATAAGTCGCATTTTATTCCAAGGAATATGCATCGATTTAAATTTATGTCATCTATATCAAACTATTATAAAGCAGAATTGAATTGAAATTGACCTTACCAGAATATACGATCACGCATGACATACGGTATCAAGCACTGGTTTTGCATTACTAATTATGTTATTCAAAGAATAGGCTGTAAATCAATTTTTATAGAAACACATTCCTGTATAATAAAGCCATGAATTTCAACGAGTTTTAATCGTAATTAGACGCTGCGTCTGATCCATTATAAAAATTGTTTGCAAATCATAATACTCGATGAAGGAGAGAAAAAGGAAATATTATTCCTTACAGAACACTTAAAGACATACTCGCCTATTTTAAAAATGTTGAAAAATAAACTCTTAAATACCTTGATTACTATATATTTTCTGATTTGCAATAAGTCGATTTGCAATACATGTATCACCATAAACATGAATTTTGAAAAGTTCTCATTGGTAAAATATGTAAAATATAGTCCTTTCCGTACAGGCACTGTTTCAAGATTTGAAAAAAACTGTCCCGAGTAGCAGTTCTTGTAGAAATTATGTTTATGTTTTTATCAGCAGCACTGTAAATGCTTTAAGTAACTAAAACTTCATTAAATGCTGTTGTATTCACAAACACTCATATATTTACCAATTTAAGTAGATGAATATTTCTCATTTTTAGGCCAACAGAGACCCACTTTGGCTATTGGGGGAGGTATAGTTTCTACATAAAATTTAAGGGGGTAGGGTTAGAATTTTTACCATATTTCATAAATGAACATGGTGACACCTAGCTTTCTTTACACCATTTGCTAAGGATTACTTCAACCTAGTTGCCTAGAAAGTTTAAAGAATTTTGCAGGGAAACATTTTGCAAAATTGATGTTTTTGTGAGACATTGGCAAGAAAAAATGTCTTATTTTTTCGGTTTTCAGCATTCATTTTAGCCCAAAAGCTCATTAAAACACAAAGAAGAGCTTTAAAAAGTTTATTTCACACTTGCTTCTGATGCATGAATGCTAGAAAATTAAAAGGTGTACTAGAAATATGTTATTTTGTTGTGATATAAGTGCATTTGTCCCTTATGACGTTTTCTGCTCTGACAATGAGCAAATGCGGCATACGTCCAGCTAGAGCTGAACAAAGCAACCCCCAATTTTGTTTTAGCAATTTGCTTATATAGACCTTAATTCAACTTGTAGAACTTTTCATGAGATTCTGTTGGGTTTTTCAAATACGGAAGTATCCCTTTAAATGTTTTGACGAAAACGAAGTTCACTTTCCAATGGGGAAGTATACAGGTGTACACTTCATCACCCGATATCTAGCAATCACTCGTTCACACTCGCATAAGCAGTGACACTAAACTTAAGGGTCATACATGTAGTTATTCGATACCATAGCCATACTGAAACTTAACAGGCTTAACATGTATATTATTTCTAGCTTGTCATTAAATTGAGTTGTTTATATACGAGATCAATGTGATCAGAATGTTACCTCAATATTTAACGACGAATGGTAACCTTTAAAGGCATACTCTGGCTGTACACAAATTCTTCTTTTAAATCAAGGACAATGCCTTTAAAATCAATTATCTGAATCATGAAATAATCTAATCTACTCATAGTATTTCACTGCAGTATGTTTTTAACACGTTCAGTCTAAGTCGATCTATCTTGATTAGGATTTTTATATTGTCCTGATATTAACACATATTTCTTTCTGTACATCCTGGCGCAAAATTGATTTCTTAACCCCTTCACTGCCTTACCCCGAGTGCAAGAGTAATTACATGTAGCAAACAGTTTGAATCCTGATTAGACGCCGCATAACGCGGCGTCTGATCAGGATCCAAACTGTTTGACACTCATTTCAATATTTTTATATCAAATTAGCCAAAAGTTAAATTTAAGAACAAAAGCAGACGACAATTGTTTGTAATTGATGACGTCACGGCAGTGAAGGGGTTAACGTCAATCTCAGTTTGTCAGAGTTGAGGTGCTGTCGTACAGCTTAGTTAATTTACTTGACTTCTGAACATTTAATAAACGTGATATAAGAAACAGATCGCAATAACTTCCAATATATTGCTTATATATTCAGAAAAGGCAAACTATATTGGCAGTAAATGTATCATCGTCCGCTTTTTTGAAATGTTTTAGTAATTTACTAAACACGTAGTAGGTCAAAATTCTAACACCCACAGGAAGCTGCACATCGACATTACTGTCTTAACCCGTTACCCCATATATGCGCCTTTTTACGCCTCCACTGCAGAAAAAAGTTCCAATTTATACAGTTGTGAATATTTAAACTTAGAAGTAATTTCTATATTCTAACAGCTGATAGCTTAAAGCAGGCTTTCAGTAAAGCAGAATGCGCATTAACGCTTTCAACCTGCTTTACGTAGTCATCTGACTCCAAAACTAGAAACGGGCTATGGGGTAATGAGTTAAATGAGAAACAGAACGGAACGCTTTAGGTATCAGTGTAAATAAACACGTTTATGCACGACGCATGCACCCCCGAGAGGGGGTGTTGCAGGATTTAAACAAAGAAAGAAAGTGTTTTCTGAATGTGTCGTTAAAGGTTTCGTTTTACTGATTGTAAAAGCGTAGTCCATCTTATATTGTTTGTGACAAGTCATCCGTATGGATGCGATACTCGTTTAAACTGGAAATGTTTTTAAAAGCACGGACACTTTGCGTCATTCTAAACCAAAGCAGAAAACACTTTATTATTTTGTAACACATTTAAACGCAAACATTCTATCTTAATCACCAGTCATGTCAGCCTCATTGCGTTTGACTAGCTGAAGCACTTAAAGCAAACACTCAATAGTTTATATTTTGAAACAGCGTATAGACCGTATTGAACGTGCTAGTAATGTTACCTGTGCTAGTTATGAAATATATCATATCCGTCACATCTAAATATCAAGAACCTGTTTCAAGTATTCAAAATAATGGAAACACGGACGTAAATACTGCGATTTAATATGTTTATAAAATACAAAATAGGAATTCAAGTCGAAATGTTGTCACCTCTGTATGGTTGTATAGCATTTCAGTTATTACTAAGTTAGGATTATTTTTAATTAAATGTAGTTATTTGTCTTTTCTCTTTTGTAAAGTCTATGAATATAATTAATGAATCAATAACATTATTTTGCCGTTAACAAAGTATGAAACCTTTAGCTTAGCTGGGTATAAGTTTCGTAAACACACATTTACGATAAACTAACCCAGTGCAGCTAGGGGTTCATACTATATTAAATGTTAAATACAGATGTCGTGTATTCCTTATATTTATATTTAGATATTCATTCTAGTCCATTGAACGTGTATTTGGACCAGACTTGTTTTCATATATCAAATACCGGCAAAATATGTTTGGTAGATGTAATCTCGATGTAACAGCAATTCGATCTCCAAATATGGTATGACTTGTAGTCCCAATTACATGTATCGTACTTGCAACTTACAAATTCAGGCGTTAACCCAGTACAATTTCCATCAGTAAGAACGCTCCTTAGACACAAACATAAACAGTTCAAGCTGAACATTCCATCATCAAAGCATATTTTAAAAAATGAGGTCGCAGGCGTTTTTATACATGCTTTTTACACATAGCAACGCGATAGCCATGTCATTTACAACTGACTGCTTGGAAGCGCTTTTGCTTTGGAGAATTTGATTCTTGGATTTGTTCTTTGTTTACATTAAGAGCATTGAACTATTTAGGGATTAAGTTATACCTGGAATAGATCTAGATCTATCTACACAACTGTTTATTCAGTTTCAACAATATGTCTTAACTGTCTTGACATAGACATAACAATCGCCCTCTGTAACAGGTAAATGCATATGGCTTTTGAATTTCCCGTCCGTTTAGTGAACAGTCGAAAATCGACACGTTTTTTCAGGAATATTCAAAATAAACACGATTTAAGTAACACTCTAGATTTAATTCACTATTCCCCATTCAGGCACTCGGCCACTGCATGATGCTAGATACAGTGGAGCTACACAGTACGCGTTCACCGCTCTCCAAGTAGTATGCAATGTGCACAACAAAACTTTCGGTCGGTGTACATATAGTTTAAACATGCCCACACGGAATCTTGCGTTCAACGTTTATGTTCCAGTAGAACGTGCGAATGCATTATTTTGCTTTGTTATGTTTAAGCGACTTTCTCTGTAAGACTATTTTAACCGTCGTTAATTTCCAAAATTGTTCATCTATAAATATAACATCCCTTTGGCATGTGTTTTATTCCGGATTGTCAAAGGGGTAGAAAGCATACAATATCATGTTTATTGGATGTAAAAGATAGATCGCAAATCGACTGAGAGTATAACCAGTTGCTATAAATCGTATTGCCGTTATCCTGATACAGATATTGTCATATAAAATAATGTAACTTCCCAAGAAAGTTAGTGCATGTCATGCCATGTGGAGATTACAGGGAAATAGTTCATAGCTACTCTGGGGGCCCGTTTCATAAAACTTCGTACGACAAATGTTGTCGTAAGTCAGATTATAAAAGTCTCAATAATTTTTTTATTTCTCCATCTAATCCTGTCTTGTGACATCTTTTTGGAATCGTCTTGAAAAGACGATTCCAAAAATATGTCACAAGACCTGATTAAATAGAGAAATAAGAAATTAAATGCATTTTTAAGTTTTGACTTACGATCGATTTTTTCGTACGAAGTTTTATGAAACGGGCCCCTGAACTATACCATTTTCAATAAACGTCACTTTACGCTACTTACATGTACCGGAGAATGACAAAATTAGTTATTGCTATTCACACATGAGACCGATATTATGAGGTTATTTAACAGTGTTGAGTACAATACTGAATTCTATTGGACGAGTACACAGCAGTCATAACCATATTTGGACGAGGCGATAGCCGAGTCAAATATGGATTATGACTGCTGTGTTTGAGTCCAATTGGATTCAGTATTGTACTCTACACTGTTAAATTACCTCTTTATTTCACACCATAAAGTTATAAAATGGCAAAAGAAACCATATGCATTTTTCCTATTCATTCTAGCCTAGCCATTGACTAAAACAAATTACTGTGTTCCTTCCCTACACCGACCCTACCCTTACAACCAGTAGATCTATTTTAAATCTATAATCGTCCACACGTATCATTAATTTGCATAATTTTCTGTTCTAGATCTAATTTTTAATAATTTACTCCATCACGCTACTCTTTTTAAACACATTAAAGGTGTAAGAAGTATAACTAAGGGCCGTTTTATAACGAACTCTATGAATTACCTCCCTTTAATGGTGAAGAAACACCTAATTTTATTCCTCAAAAGCATTTTTATATTTTTTCTTTTGTTTGTTATCATTATAAAACTTACTAATGTTTAGAATTTCAGTCCAATAAGGCATACATTATCTATATGCATTTTTAAAACTTACATTCGGATAAACAAAAATTATATTCATAAGTTGGAATAAAAACTTAAACGTCAAAAACGTTGTTTACTGTATATGACGTTTGAACGTTAACGCGCCAAAACGTCTACAGCATATTGTTGATCATTACGTCATTAAATAAGATAGATATTGCAAAGTCAATTCTTATTTTTCCCTCCCTATAACGTCTCGCTCCGAGCGACACACACAGTATGTGTCTCCAATTGGGTGTCGTTGTAGACATGGAACACTAGCAGACAAAGGTGAAATACTAAGGGAAGTAACTCTTAACAGAGTGTCGGAAGAGTTGTCCAGACAATATGAAAATGATATATATATATATATATATATATTCTAAAAACAAGACAATTATGTCTTAACACTTTCTATGCTGCAATAGCGTCTGCTTAAATTTGTCGTCTGCTTTTTTCTCTAAAATAAGACTTTACTATAATTAATACCAGACTTTCGACTATGTAAACACTATTGTTATATATAGGTTTAATATATACAATTTATTTACGTAAAGGCATTTCTCACCGAGTAATATGTCAACTTAATTATAAAATGATTGACAAGCACGACACCCAAAACAAATAAGATATTTGGCATCCGGAAAAAATTACCCCCAACCAATCTCGTGTGACCTAATTAAGACTGTACGAAACTTTTTCTTGCAAACAGAGACTTATATTAGTCGGCAATATGTGTTTTGCATTAGATATCGAAAGCAAAGATAGTTTTGTAAAGAGTTATTGTTGACAAAACCCAGGTACAGTTAAGGCCTTTGGACCCAATAAGTTAAAAGCTTATTGCATTTAAAAATCAGCTGTTCGTCAATGCCAGTTACACAACGTATGTTGTCCTAATACTATACTTTATTATATGTTTTCTCGTTTTGTCGAGCCTTTCCACGTGTATCTGTACAGTAAAAGGCAAGACTATGTATCTCACACTCATTGCATTTGAATGTTTGTTGTGTTTATATTAAGTCATAATGCAAACAAATGTATACAAAGGTTGATTGTTTTACAATACAAGTTGTAAACAGTTAGGCCTGATAAGATGCTGATACTTTCGATGTCTGGTTTAGAATCATAACTGTTTGCAACGGGCATAACCATTCCAGCTCGAACGTGTTTATATGCATAGAATAACATAGTTGATACAGTGTGTTACTCGGACTGAAAAAGAACGTTCATATTGTAATTGATGGTTTCTGTTTTTATTCCTGATAATCGCAATTTGACATTAGCTAGTTTTTGTCTTGTATCACTAACCGATTTATTTCTAGTTCATTATGAACCCTTAACTGCATTATACCGAGTGCAATAATTATTTCCGAATATTTGGATCCTGACCAGACGAGGCGTAACGCGGCGTCTAATCAGGCTCCAAACTCTTTGGCACCTAATTCAATATTGTTCAAGTCAAAATACCTAGTCTTTAAATTAGAGAAATAAAAGCAGACGATATTTCTATAGTGTTGACGTCATAGCAGTGAAGGTGCTTACTCTGTCTGATTGGCAGAAACAATTCCATTAGTTTTCCATGCGAGGCTGAACGTGTGTCAGTTTCATTAAAACCATGCGGTGAAAATCCTTGAAAACGAAATTAGGTTGAAATGCCAAATGGCACGAAATTGGGTTTAAGTATAAATCATGTTGCAAAAATGGCATCTGAGTTTGTTTTCTTTATCCAAGCAGGTGAGTTATTCAATGTAAATTAATCCTTTTCAGAATGTTATTATAGGTTGATGCTCTTTGATAACAATTTGAAAATGTACTGACATTAGATATAACTGTCGACGGTATGTTCTCAAGCAGACTCATTAATGACTCACAATGTGTTAGGCGGATTCTCGAAACAAAGGAAATAAAGATGTGTAATACAGTTAAACTTCCAAACACATATTTGCTGTAAGTTGTATGCATAAACAATATCTATTTTACTAAATTTAAATGCAAAGACTAGTTTTTCGAATCTATCTCCCTGGCTTTGAAATAAACATCTATCGAGCAATGTTTAATTGATTCTTCCTCTACTGATTTTGTTCTCGTCAAAGGCAAAGTCCTGGTAATATTTGCTGGCATGTCAATCCTTTTAAGCGCAAATTATACGTGATTTTCTGTCAGTTTTCATCAATACAAAACCAATGTTTTTTCAAATTGAAAATCAAATTAAAATTCATTTGCCACCTCACAGGAAAACGATTACAAATTGGAGGAAACACAACAATATCGAAACCGGTTGAACATAAAGGCAAATATCACGCTTTTTATATACATGCATAAAGTGCAACAGATTTTTTTATAATCTTAATTAATGATAATTAATGATATACTCTTTTACATATATGCTACTTAATTAATATACTCTATACTTTGTGTAGAGTTTCCTTCAAATTATTCGGGAGATTTGTCACCACTTTATTGTCGTCTGTTTCACAGTGTTATCGTCTGCAAGGCTCGTTTCAAAGTTAAATTAAAGGTTGTATGACTTCATAACTTCATCAACCAGAGTGTCAAACTGGTACCTAAATTGTTATGAAACGCGCTTTATGGCGTCATTGAGAGTGAACAGGTTAAGGCATACTACTATACAGTTGCAGTGATCCCAGTTTTATATAAAGAGAATGTTCTCTAACACAAACAGGACAGGCTTATTTCAGCATAACGACACTGAGGTCCTTTTTAGATGCGATTTAAAGTTTTTTCAATGACAAACACATGCTATAGTCAAAACTTCAATGCGAGGATCCTTATACATGCCCAAGATGGTTTAAGTTAAACAGTAATGGAATTATCGTAAATGACAACAATACGTTTCTGCAATCTTTGGAGTAAAACGTAGGCCCCTTCAGCGTAACAGTAAGCTAATTTATTCTTACGTTTTAAGGAAATCAGATTACCGTTTTAGAGCAAACCATGTTATCCGTTAAATATATGTTAATTATTTATTCAAATACGAGTGTTATTCAGTTTATGTGGCATATCCTACACGCCTTTGCTTTTTTCTATCTTGTTATGTTCAAAACAATGGAAATAAATATATTTAGAAGCTAAGAAAGTATACTGTGATCATATTTTATAAACGTTATTGTACAATGTCAAAATATGCACGTAAAAAGTTTAATAACAGTCAATTGTATCTTGAATCTAAGTGACCATGTTCGGGATATTTCTCATGCTTTTAGCTTAGGAACGTTGGCGTGTTACATTTAAGTATTCTCTTAAAAAACTAATTGAAACCGTGAGAAATGTATACTCGTCATTAATAAAAGTGAACATGTGACGAATACTCTCGCCCTATGCACACAGTGCAAGCTCTGATCAGAGGACTCCTGATCAGGATTTTTACTGTTCGTCATTTAACGATATATTGTTAAAATCAACCTTAAATTTTAAACAATTAACTAACATTTAAAAAATACTGTTATTGTCTATTAACTGTTTCACGGGTGAAAGACACAATGAAGCTTCGGACAACATATAATTTGTTTAAATAATGCAGAAGAGGATATTTGATAAAAAGTAGTGAAAAATCAAAACCACAGTCGCAGGTATACAATTTCAGACAGTACTCATTAATACATTTAAGACATTTCCTGACCTGGTTTTAGTGATTTCAGCTAGCCGGGTAAAATATTATGCTGCACGCGCTTATAATCAGTTGCAAAAAACAATAAAGCGTATTATGTGAGGCCCGTTTCTTATATTTGATGATTTGGTTTGAAAAACCCTTGAATATAAGTTTGTCATGGCCTCTCTAGACAGGATAAGATGGTTTGCGATAGTTTACACACACGTCCCATGTTTTTACAGTTACGTTCACGCTTATCGAGAACAATGAGGGGAGATTCACTCAAAGGACAGATGAAATGTTTCAACCCATTGCCCATAAATACGCCTTTTTACGCCTCTAGTGTTTTCATTCATTTAGGAAAATAGTTCCAATTTACACAATAATGAATATGTACATAAGAAATATTTCTATATTCTAGCAGTTATTTGCTTAAAGCAGGCTGAAAGTAAAGCAGAATGCGCCCTAAGGCGCATACTGCTTTACTTTCAACCTGCTTTAAGTATTAACTTTTTTCAAAACTAGAAACATGCTATGGGGTAATGGGTTAAGGAACAGAAAGACGAACATCAGCTACAGCATTATGCTTCCTCAAAATTGTATTCTACGACTTAAAGAGGAACTTGGTACTTTACTTTATTTAATGTTGACAACTTGGCTTTGCTTTTATCGAATAATAGTCCTTTTATTTATCCCTTAAAATGACTGTGTACTTGATCGGTCTGTTTGAAGCATGATGAGTTTTGTTCGACGCCCGGTCTGTACTAAACTGTTTGAACATGTGATAAGGGTTAAATTATATTTGCATTATACGGCGCCTAGATACCGTCCAAACTGTTTCATACTCGTAATCGTTGACTGATTTAACATACTATCGGATGTATGTTGTCTTGTTATACTTGTATTGCATAGTAGAACAGTGTAATGGTTTGCAATCGTCTTTAACATACTATTATAGAGAAAGATTATCATCTCTCGATATTGATTTTCACAACAGATCTCTTTGGTTTAATCAATTTTCTTATTCATTCGACTGTCGAAATATTTATACGATACTGTCAAGGAATCTTTGTCGAGATCCAATGAATGACTTAAGGGCAAGAGATCAGAGCATTTCGTAGGAATCACATACGACTATGATGACACACTTTACGAAAAAATCAAAGCTAATAATGATAAAGAATGTTAAAATAAATATGTTTGTCAAAATATTTTTCAATTAAAGAATATCAGATTGAGTGAAGACTTGGAAATGGGAGTTGACGAATTATTATTTATAAATGATTATATTTTCGTAAGTGTTGTTTGAAATGTTGTTTTAAGGTTGCAATTTAACAAGTACTTCGTCATTGTTATTATTATTATTTTACAATATTTATATAGCGCTCCATTCGCACAGAAGTTGTGCGTTCAAAAGAGTTTCACATAAAAACAATTAAATTCACTCCGTATAGCTCTTAGAAATAAACGAGGTCTTAGACTAATGCTCAGTAAACCTTCAATTCAGATCGTGTTCTAACTAGTTTAAATATTCCAGAGAATATGGCGGAGAGATACCGAACAATTTAGGATCTATTTTCATAATATCCGTAGGGTATCTCGAAACCGCTATTGAAAGTCGGACACAATACAAATAAAATAATTAAGAATAGGTTTATTCCCAAAAAAAGCGTTACAAACGAAGCTGGCTTTACACAATTACACACATATGAATGTTTATATTTGTCACGTCACGAACCAAACATCACATATATATATACATTGATGAATGATTATGCTGTATTTTCGGATAATCATATTATGCCATCAATGTTGAAAGTATTTTAAACAACAATTCAAGCTGGCCACATAAAATTCCTTCGACCGATACAGACCCTCTGATATCTAACCGATCCTGATGTTAAACAATTCATTATTCTGTATGTGCCAATACTCTCAAGATTTTCAAAGATCACTCAATGCTGTACTTTCAGCAAACGTTAACCTTAAATGGTGTCACTATAATTAAAGTTCAGTTTATTGAACTTGTTTCAACCTTGTGCTAGCGCAAGTCAGAAGTTAAAGATTAAAATGTCAGTCAAATAGATAATGTTTTAGTGAAATGAAAATGGAATTTAGACGGTAGTTTTTAAAGAGAATGTTATACTGCGCTATCGGATCCCAACAGTTAGTTTCAATTTAAACACGTTAGACTCAGGCTGCCAACTGTCTGTCTCACAGGTTCAATTATAATGTCTACATTGTGTTTTCTTTAAAAATAATTTGTTTTAAAGTTTAATGCGTTTACGTTTGCGTTTAATTCTGATTAAACGGGAATAGTTTATGCTTTTTCCATCGAAGTAATCGGTGCTGAATACCATTTATACATGTTTAATAGTGCAATATTGTTTTTTTTTATGTGTATACAGTTTCCGAAGTATATATTTAGTTCTTATCATAATCCCTTTTTAATGACGTGTAAACGTTAACAGGTTGATTGTTGTATTAACACGACTATTGTTATTAACGTTTAAAGACGCTTTTAGAAATTAGCGTCAACTCATTCTTGAACATTTGTTCAGGGTCAGTACGTTGTATGTTGATATGATTTGTCCGACATTAGTATGCTGTGTCGCCTGTGGAAAAAGTGTCATTTTGATAGCATGCATGCTTCACACGATAATGGTGTATTAGATTATAACGTAATGCGTCAACAGTAGCTTGTAAACAATGTTATTATTGTTCCCATAAATAATGAATTTAATTCCAATTTGTCACTTTGAAGAAAACAATTAAGATAGTTGATGGTAAGTTGATTGTTTTAACCAGAAATTGCTGGAGTAATCAATCTCTGACAACCACATTACAATGCAACAATTATTAAACCTATTTATTAACAATTGCACTTTAATTTCGTATCTAATTAATGAGAATAAAGTAATAAAGTAAAACAAAGTTACAATAACAAAAGATAATATAAACATGGTTTTTTTCAAAAATCTCAAAGGCAATTGCTTTCAAAACCTATCCGATGTATGTAATCCTTAACACAACTGTATACCACACGCATTGACCATTGCCGATAGCTCATTTCAAATTCAAAGAAATTCCTGGAACAAACACTTCAGACATCTGAACGAAACGAAAACTATTTGATGAACGTTCGTTTTGTTTTTTCAGACTTGGTAGTGCATGCATGCGTCAATGGGCAAAACAATGTATACTTTTTCACTTGGCATAGTCAAAATACTGTATTGCTACAAGGAATGAAAAAACAAACTAAAAGGCGCTTCAGTTGGAGAAAAAATAACAATATTCAACCTACATCCAGCATCTCTTAGTGTATTGATTTGCACCAAATATTGTTCTGAATTAATCAATTTTCTGATTTATTTGTCTGTCAAAATGCGTATACGATTATGTCAAGGCATCTTTCTTGAGATCAAATAAATGACTTGAAGGCAAAAGTTCAAAGTAATTCTATGGAATCACGTAAAGCTATGATTAAAATCTGAATAGGATTAATCAAGTACAAACACGAGATTTATTAGAAATAATAATCAAATTGTTGATGAAAAAATACTCAAACGTTCTTTGAAAAATTCTAATATAGTTAAACATCTATATTACTTCCATTATAAAAAACGAACGCTAATTGATTGTATAAAGACAAATGATACCTTAAAGCAAAGTGAAAGTAAATCGGAAAGTTCCTAATGGAGCTTTCTGTTTTACTTTCACCTTGTTTTAAGCAGCCACATGTCGTAAACACCTAATAATTAACACAATTTAGTGGTCGGAGTAGAGAGGTTTAACTGTATTGACATCTTAACCACCAGAGCCGCCTTCAGTGTTGATCTTTGTCAAACACTGTTTAAGTTGTAGCATATGATACACATATTTTATCATTCTTCGTAGGTTATGCTCTAGTATGGTTGTTAATGCCTTTGTTTGCCCTTGGAAATTCCAGGAGATAATTAAATATAGATTTTCTAATCTTTCTAATTATTATCGTTTGTTTCTAGAATAATTTTATTTTTATAACAATTTTATGTTTATCTTATTTTAATTATGCATTTTCTGATTATTTTTATTAATTAAATTTTTATCGATTGCAATTCGTAAAAATTGAAATTATAACAAAAAATGTCATATTCTCCCCTTCAAATCAGTTTTAAAGCAGTAAACATATCTCGTTATACGGTAGTATCTAAACCAGTACATACTTTTTTTAAATGTCACATCTGAATTTATTAATAAACGCAGAACAACTCTTATTTATCACAAGTTTCCGTTGACGTTTACTCAAGCAAAATATACACATATACATACCTTTGCATTGTCTTTCCCTTACTAGCTGTCGTGGTCGGTCAGGAAAAGCACTTCAGTGCTCCTTCCCATAACGGCCCTCCCAATAACGATGCCCTCCTTACAACAACGGTTGTCGCTATTCTAAAAACAAAAAAATTATGTCTTAACACTTTCTATGCTACAGATCAGAAGCTGCATAACGCGGCGGTATAGGAAATGTTTCTTATGGTGAATATTCATGACTGATATGTAGTCAAGCTATTTGCAATTGTAAGCCAAGTCTTATTTTTCCCTCCCCATAACTATTTCCTCTGAATAACACGCGCACTCTTTTTATCCCATTGTATATTGTTGTAGAGAGCAAACACTGTAATGTAATACGAATGTTTTCCCATTTCAGTTGTGTAGTTAAAAACTTCCAATTTACACTCTGTATTCAGTTATTTTTTCTTCAATCTAGTAAACCTTCTAAAGGTGTACTGTCCATAAAGTTAACACTGACAGCAGTATTGTTCTCGAATTACCACAAGGAATACATTTACATTGAAATAATTATATCTAAAGACGTGTGCATTGTACAGCGTGTATTAACCATATGGCAATTCTCTACACGAATAGTTTCTTTATCACACAAACTATTTCCGAATCAAATGCGAATTCAAATAAGAAATAAGCACGCATCGCATTAATTCTAGGAGTAATACACGTTCTCAATGATTGAAAGAAATCAGCAACGTAACGTGTCTCTTCATTCAACTATACATGTATTATGATAAGCGTGATTTTCCTAGCATTTGAAGACAAACTGATTCAATATCAGACGTCGGTAATGCGACGTTTGATCTGGATCCGAACTGTCTATACATTTTCAACAGTTTATGTGCAATTTTGAGATCTATCGCAGACGATCTATTTGATATAACATATCATTGTGGATTTTAATATTGCTGTTTCCTCATATAGCATTATTAGTGTAGCGTTGTAAGATCTGTCAAGCGTGCTTAACTATTCGTTAATAATTTCCAAATATGTCTGGACAGAAAGACTGACTTGCAATACAATGAAGATTGTATTAAACCACTTATCATTAATTAAAAGAACAGGCATTAGGCATTTCTGAAGTCAAATAATTATTAATTCGGAAAAAAATATACAAAAGCAGTGTTTTTCATTATGTTGACCCATCTTGCAATGAAGTACCAACTTGTAAGTGCAATTCGCAGTGATCATATTTTAATGGATGGCTTAATACAAGATCAACAGTATCGTATAATTGAATAACTCAGACCCTTTTGTCACAAAGTTGACCGGTCAGAATCAATCTTATTCATGCTTACTCGTAAAAGATAAGATTTCTCCTGAAAGTATAATGAGTATATAACATACTTATTCGATAAGGTCGTGCATGTTAGAGAAGAATAGAACAGAAAGGACGGTCACTTAAGGTTTGGATTCGCCGCAGACAAGGAAATCCGCAGATAAATATGGGAATTGGGGAACACACTATGAAGCACTTTTTTAATTCCAATAAGTATCTGTTTAAATACTCAAATTCAAATTCGCTGGAAATGGTGTTTTATAGTTGTTTTTTCCTAACTTAAAGTTGGCCCAATAACGAACCCTAAGTTTAAATTAGATAACGCTTGGCGCTTTATACACGGTATAATGTATGATAAACGTTACGACATTCAATGGTTTGAATGATAAATTTACAGACAAGCATGTAATATGAGACCGATGAATAACGTATCCCGTTTATATGTAAATACAGTTTGTCATTCGTTTTCATGTTTCTTCTGCAAAATGTCCAATATGAAAAAACAGCAGACGATATTGCAGCGATGAAAGCGTTAGATATAATTGCCTTGCTTGGGGAACAGCGCAAAGTGTTGTTGTAAGGAAATAATCGTGGTTCGGAGGGCAATTGTAGGGAGGAAGCACTGTATTGGGTCGAGTAGTATTTACCCATTTTCGTTTTGCATTGTGATACATAGCCGTACGCGTACACTGGTTATACAATTTATTCATAAACAAAATAACAACATTTTATTATTATGCTTCCTGGAAATAGCACGGCTAAGGCGTATTGTTTATAAATATTAATCACGTATGTTACTAAATTTATTTAAGCACTAGTTCTCTACTTGTAAGGTCTCTTAATCGGCTTGAAGATCAAGCACGCTACATGCTCTTTTCCGCCGAATCATTATCCGAATCACATCATACCGTATAGCTGTTTTTTAACATCTGAATTGTAGACCAGTTACAAACATACGTAGAATAATCAAAATGGTATTAGTAATGACAGCTCTGCAGTCATTAAAGCATACCATATTTGCATGTTGTTGTTTTACAAAACCATCTTGCATAATATGCATATTCAGCTCTCCGAATATGGATATTTTGTTTGAGTTATTCATCTGATAATGATACAGAAGACATTTAAGATGTCTAATAAAGCCTGTTATACATATTAATCGCACAACTTATGCAAGTTTTACACCAACAGGTCGATCGTTTGACTAGTACATTTGATATACAGCAAACATATCTTATTCGACCACTAAATTGTGTAAATGTCTTAAGTGTTAACAAAAGATGACTGCTAAAATAAAAGTGACAGTAAATCAGAGAGCTCCTTTGTCCGAAGGAGGATTATGTCTTATAGTGATACTACACATTTTCCATTTAAAACGTAAATCAATGAGTCCCATCGACGAGCTTTACACAAATATATCAACATAAAAATAGCATGGTGTAAACAGTGTATTAGACTAGTGTAGATCCAGCTCCGAAAGCTCACAAAGGAGTCCTCTGATCAGAGTATACACTGTATGAAACTTTGCAAAATGGAACCAACCATAATATCAAAAATGCACTTGACTTAATAGCAAACTAGGAGCGTCCATTAAACTTCTCAAGCGTGAATTATTATACTGTAAATTAATCATTGAAGTAACAGATCTGTAATATTGGGACCATTGAATATTTATTTCGGTTTAATTTATACGTACATTATCATTGATGTCGCATACATAGTCTTTTTGGCACCACATATGTCAGATTGAACGGCTGTTATGCAAATATGACATATGTAACTAAAATACATTACAATATTGGGACTTGCTTGGGACTTGCTTGTAAATGCGAACTATATTATCACTTAGGTGGTTCGCAGGTCTGCTTATCTCGTGTCAAACTTCATTGAAACATTGATTAAATTGAATATACAATATTGAGCGTGAATAGATGTTTAAATGAAATACATTTACAGCACCGTCTTTTACTTACAGGACATTTTTTCGAGACAAACTCCATTTTTAATAACAGGAATATATTTTTTATAAAATAATATAACTCAATAATATCTATATATTCAAGTTAACTGTACAGACAATATAAGATAGTGTCCAAACAAAATATTTAATGAAATATTTACTGGAACTATCAATGTTTAATAAAGTCAACATACACTAATTGAAGACTTATTATATAGATATTACTTCACTCTACTAGTGACAAATATTTAGTAAAATCTACAGTAGACTTTACTTTTTATACATGATTTCCAGAAAGTCAGACAAGATATTAACACAAACATAGTTACCTCCCTTGATTACACCTTTAAAATGCCTTTAGCTCGAAATAATACCATAAGTATTGAATATAGTAACCTGCCTGTATTTCTTTAAAGACAGCTGGCCGCTTAATGTACGAATCATTACATATAGTCCTTACTACCATCCTGATGTAAGTTACCAGCTGTTAGACGTTAGAACATATTTATTTTAGCACATATTCATGACTGTATTAGTTGACCTAATGTATTCTATGGAGAAATATATGGAAGGTGTAAAATACGAACATATCGACGAACTCGTCAAATATTAGTTGTAAGTCTGTTTCTATACTTCAAGGCTCTACAATTAATCGTATGGTTATTAATGGAATAAACTATAAATGTTAACCCCTTCGCTGCCTTACCCCGAGTACAATGCTTATTTGCAAACAGTTTTGATCCTGAGACGCCGCGTAACGCGGCGTCTAATCCGGATCAAATCTGTTTGACACTCAAAAACACATTTCTTAAGTAAAAATACCTAAAATTTAAATGTGAGATATAAGAGCAGACGACCATTGAAAAAAGTTGATGACGTCACGGCAGTGAAGGGGTTAAACTTTCTGAACATACTACTTTATTGCATTGGAACCAGTCAATATTTCATGAATATATCACTTTCTTCTGTTTGACTTAGATTATAAAAATTATTGACAGCCACCTTTTTAGAAGCATGTACTTTCATTATAATATTAAGATAGAGGTGTGTATGTAATAGTGATGAAATTAGATGATTTAGTGGACTGTGTCCTTCTAGAGTTTTCTCCCTTCTGAATTGTAATCATATTGACTAAATACCTTTCATTTTCCCGTGCGGCACGTGCACATTCTTTTCCTCATTCGGAATGTATATCAGCTTGTCATTCCGATGATAGTTCTGGAGACATCAACACCTTAGAGTACTTTCTGATTTAATTTAATATATTTAACTTGATATCGATTGAGAGATTGGATTTGGTATGTAAAGTCTTTGATTATGTTAATACTGTTATTTAGCTTTCGGGTCATCTGAAATGAGCGACAGTCGAGTTCGGAGCCGAAATTGTATTGTTTACGTGTCGAATGTAAATTACAGTCGAACGTTGTTTAACCGAATTATTCAAGATAGCAGCATTACTATTTGTTTCTAAAAACCTCACATGGCATGTTATTTGCACCCGAGTACTATTAACCCTTTCAGTTTGTAACCATGACATTGCAGCACTAGTGAGATTGTGGAGTGTTGTGAGGTTGCAGTCAACCCATAGTTGGTGAGTTTGTGTGGTGTCATTGTAATGGATTGTTTATAACATATTTTAAGGGATTTTAAAGGATCATAATAACCCGTTGTATATATAGATTAAAGGCGTAAGTAGGAAGGCCACTAGGATCGTCCCATTTACCATTATACCATTCATATGTGTATTAAAGGCAAATATAGTAAATATAAGTATATTTGCTGTATGTCATTTGCAGGTTATGTATATTATAAATGGTTGTTTAAATATTGTAATATTTATTACAGATTGTAGACCTTGACGAATTATACGAGAGAAAAGTGTCGGCTGTTGTAGTTGTCAATAACCCTCTAAACCCCTAAGACCCCCAGGGATTACATTGGCGCCCAACGAGCTAGATGGTTAGGATCTAGACAGCACAACAGACAGACGGACGTTTGGTCAGTCCATTCTCCGTTGGACCAGCCCATTCTTATATCTACGTTTGGATCAGTCCATTCTCCTGTGAATCAGCCCATTCTGCGATTGGTGGATCAGTCCATTCTCCTGTGAATCAGCCCATTCTGCGATCTAGGTTGACACTCTCCAAAGGAACAGCCCTTGTAATCAACGTTGGACCAGTTAATTATCAGGACAGTGCTTGTGCATAGTTATGGAACAGTGACATTTGACATTGGTGTGATTCTAGTGGCCATACAGTTTACAGTATACAGTTTCCATTCAACAGAGCGTGAGTAATGTAGTATGATAGATATTGTTTGTAAGAAAGAGCTTCACTTTTGCATGTTTAATATAGCACAGACCCATAGGTGAAGGATATCTCATTATATAACCTATTTAATACAGTAGCACTTCCATTTTCATTCGTTTATTAGCACTTGTCTTTCAGTAACTCATATTTGGAATAACAGATCATCATTTAATCTTCCAAAATGCTGCTATTTTGATATGTTAAAAATCTAAGTACATTTAATCAGTTTTCGTTGGTCAGTTGTAGATATTTCTCAAAAAAGGTGTCTGCTATAGATTTCAGTTCATTTCAGTTGAGTCGATTACATAAATATTTATTGTATTTAGGTTTATTTAATTGAATGTTTCCGTATATCAATTCTTTCTTTTTATTTGAATAATTGGTGATAATCTAGGCGTTTTCAGTGAAAATCGTATTTAATGCTGTAAATTCTTGCGTCTGAGGCCTTTAATTTACTCAGAAACGTTTTTGAATTACCTCCCTTTATTGACAGTACAGTCGGACCTGACTTTTACGCTTAGTATTGTAATATTTCAATAAGTAAACGATATTTAGTCAGTTATAGCTTTATGTAGATCCAGTTGTGATAGTTGACTGATTTATAGGTTAATATAGCTTGGAAAAGGGCAATTAGATAGAAACAATTGCATTTAATAACTTATTAGCGTGTTGGCAATTAGTAGTAATTTAGCTTAAGACACTTATTGATCAGTATACCAATCAAGACGGATAGAAGCCACCGTGTTTCAAATAAGATTTGCAAGTAAGTTTAGCATAGTTTTCTTTACAGGTGCATGCTATTTTGTTTCAGGATTGCTTTATGTTTTCCATGTTTATGTCAGATAAAATTTATTTGAATGCAAATAGCCATTACAAGCAGTGACTTACTTGATTTGACATTGATACTTTAATTTCGATTTAGGGTTTAAAGATCGTGTATTAGGGATATTGTGTTAAAATAATTTTTTCTATACTTTTCCTTTAGGATAGTGTGGATTCTACTCAGTATAGTAACCCTTTACTCCATCTTTTGGCCAGAAAAGGGCTATAACTCTTTAAACAAGGGCAGTAACTGTACATAACTTTAATTCTAGACTGAATTACATTGAAATTACTTGAATTTGATTTTATTGGAATTTCTTTGGAAATTTTCTTTGAAATTTCTTTCACTGCTTTCAATACTCAAGGGAAATAACTGTGTTTATAAGGAAAGTAACTCTGTTTGACTTAGGTTTTTTTACATTGGAAATACTTGAATTTGATTTAATTGGAATTTCTTTGGAATTTTTCTTTAAAATTTCTTTGACTGCTTTCAATATTCAAGGGAGATAAATGTGCTTATAAGAAAGTAACTCTGTTTGACTTAGTAATTTTGGGTCGATAATTGATTTTGTTTTACCTACGAGTTTAGAATAGATAATTGGCTTATAAGGGCGGCGTTGATTTACAGTAGTAATACATTCAATTAAATAAAATAAAAACAACTTTGTTGATTGAAAGTATTACTTGACTTTGACATAGAAACACTTTGTTGATTTAAAGTTTTACTTGATTTTAACAAAAACACTTTGTTGATTTAAAGTATAACTTGACTTTGGAAAAATTACTTTGTTGATCTTTAAAGCAGGAATTGACTTTGAAAATTTGCTTGGTTGATTTAAAGCAGAAATTACCTTTAAAATTACTTTGTTTATTTAAAGCAGTAACTAAAGAAGGAAAATAACTTTGTTCATTTTGAGAAATATTTAAAAATTACTTTGTTTTTTTTTAAAGCAGTAACTGAATAAGGGAAATAACTTCGTTTATTTTGTTCATCTTAGGGATGTTAATTTAATTGGACATTGACTTTAGAACTTTACAGCAAATTTCAGTTAGAAAATACTTTTTTTTTATCTGTAAAAGCAGGGCAATTGGAAAATACTTTATTAATGTGTTACAGCATTTCAATTCTAAATTACTTTGTTAATTTACAGCAGCCGTTAACAGTTAAGCAGTTTAACTCATTGAATTAATTTATAATTTTTCTTAAAACAAATAACCATATAGTCTATCACTTCCTTTTAGGGAATAGGATTTGTTTTTCAGGTTACAGGTTTTGCTACCAGTATTTGTATTTTAGGTACAGATCATTGGAGATTTAACTTATGTGTGCATATAGATCTTAATGTAAAGTGAAACACTTAACACACTTTAGATTTTTAATCTTTCAGCACTGTTGTTTAGTTTAGAATATTTTGTTACAGGGCAATTACTTTAATAGTTGACTTACTTTAATAGTTGACTTACTATAATAGTTGTTAGCATTTAGTCATCATGCCTAAAACGGAGAGTGAAAAGTTTGAAATAGCAACAGGAGGAGAGGATATTTTATCGGATAAGGATAGAAAGTTATTGGAAGCATTTCACGATTTACATGTGGATCCAGACATCGAGACAGCAGAAGATCTCAAGACGTTTATGAGAAAGTTTTCAGCTTTAAAGAAGACTACAGATTCTGAGAAGTCAGAATCAAAAGGAGTTAAGAAAGAGAGCACATCGGAACCAGAAGAGATGGAAGAGAGTAGTGACAAACCAGTACCTGCACCACGGATTTCTTTATACCAATATCCGAAGATATCTAGCTTTGGTGGAGAAAGCGGAAAGGGAGAAGTCACATATGACTGTTTCAAGTTTGAAATAGAAGCCTTAGATAAGCAAGGGGACTACTCAGCGAAACAAATTCTTCATGGAATTAGGAAAGCAGCTAAAGGAGAAGTATCAGAAATACTTAGACGATTAGGCACAGATGTATCGGTGTCCGATGTTATGAAGAGGTTGGATAGCACATATGGAAACATTGAGACAAGGGAGACAATTATGAAACGATTCTACAATTGTGAACAAAAGGATAAAGAAACAGCGATGAAGTTTGCATCCAGACTGGAAGAATACTTTGACAAGGCAGTACAGTTAGGAGTTGTGAAGAAAACGGACTTTGACATTTTGAAAGGTGTACTTTACCAAGGATTGAAATCGGACTTAAGGAATTTGGCTACATACAAACGTGACACTATAATAGACTATGAAGAGTTCAAAGTGGAACTTAGGAAACTTGAAGCTCAACTTGAAGCTACACCAAAGGATGAGAAAGGAAAGCCATGCAAGCCAGTCATAAGCGATCCTATTGTTAAGGACACTTCAAGAACAGGTCAAGACAGCGAGACAAATACACTGTTGAAGCAGATCAATGCAAGATTGGATCAACTTGAGGAAGCTCAAAAGTCTATGACAGGTGGTCAACAACATAGGCCATACGTACCAAGGGGTGCAAGGAGAGGTCATACTTTTGGACAGAGAGGAGATCGAGGTAGAGGGAATTATAGACCTGAAAGACCACTTGGAAGCAACACATTTGTACCAACCTGTTGGCGCTGTAATGTTAAAGGTCATATGCAGTGGAACTGCCCAAACTAGTTAGTGCTCAAGTGAAGGGATCGTACTCGAGCACACCCACAGACCATAGACAAGATCCCAAATTACTTGGTGAAGTTAACGAGGCAAACATCAGAATAAACAGTATAGACACAAAAGCTCTTTTGGATACGGGATCATGCGTCAGCCTTATTTCGGAATCATTTTACAGAAACAACTTTGAACATATAGAAATTGAACCACTGAAAGATGTACTTAATGTTGAATGCGCAGATGGACAGCAGTTACCTTATATAGGATGCATCGAGGTTGAAGTTAGCATACATACTGGATTAGAAGGAGCTAAACCGCAACCTTGTATTTTTCTGGTATCTTCGGACACCAGATATTCAACAACAACTCCGGTTATTTTAGGAACCAACATACTTCATACACTACTTCAAGAATGTAAGGACAATTTTGGAGACCAGTTTCTACAAAAGGCTAAGCTACACACACCTTGGTATTTGAGTTTCAGAACCATATCTATTAGAAGAAGAATACTGCAGAAGAACAACGACAGATTAGCTATAGTTAGGAGTGCAGTTCTAGGGAACGTTATCTTAGCACCAAACGAAACTCGTCACATAAGAGTAACAGCAGACAAGAAAGTCAACTATCCAAGTGTGAACGTTATTATGCATGACGTTATCCAACATCCCGGACTACATAGACATACCACCAAGCATAGTTAAATATGATTATGACAACAATCAAGAACTTATTGTCACTTTGTCGAACATCACAACCAATACCATTTGCATACCATCCAGAGCCATTCTTTGTGAACTTCAGCCAGTCACCATAACGGAAGAAGTCATGAGAAGAAAAGAAGATGAAATGGATAGAAAGAGAGAAGCTGTAGTTGAGGAGTTAGAAATTGACGAAAACAACTTGTTATCACAGGAGCAGAAACAGACTTTGAAGGAATTTCTATTGAGTCACAAAGACATATTTTCTACTGGGGACACAGACATTGGGAAATGTAACAAAGTGAAACACAGGATAGAGTTAGTTGATGAAATTCCATTCAAGCTGAGACATAGGCGTATTAAACCTACTATGATTGATGAAGTTAGACAACATCTGGAACAGTTACATTCATGCGGTATCATCAGACCTTCGAAATCTCCATATGCTTCGCCTATAGTGCTTTGTAGAAAAAAAAGCGGAAAGCTCAGAATGTGCGTCGACTATCGTACACTGAATCAGAAGACAATCAAGGATTCTTTTGCACTTCCTAGAATTGAAGAGATCTTTGACGTTTTGAATGGGGCAAGCTACTTTAGCACAGTTGATATGAAATCAGGATACCATCAGGTAGAGATCGAAGAGGCTCACAAGGAACGCACGGCTTTCACTTTAGGACCATATGGGCTTTGGGAATTCAACAAATTAGCTTTTGGTTTAACAAATTCGCCAGCTACGTTCCAACGACTAATGCAGGAATGCTTAGGAGATTTAAATTTAAGGATTTGTGTCGTTTACATCGATGATCTCATCATATTCAGCAAAACATTCGAAGAACATCTAGAAAACTTGGAAAAAGTGTTTCAGCGCCTCAAGTCATTTAACCTTAAATTAGCACCAGAAAAATGTCAATTCTTCAGGAAACAAGTACCATTTTTAGGCCACGTAGTAAGCGAAGAAGGAATACAGACAGACCCTGCGAAAATAGAAAAAGTAAAGAACTGGCCCACTCCATCAACACCAGAAGAAGTCAGAAGTTTTCTTGCATTCGCGGGATATTATAGACGTTTCATTAAAGACTTTAGTAAGATTTCAAGACCATTGACAAACCTTATTCCATCAACTTCAACTAAACGAGGACCGAAGAAAAAACCAACTAAGGAATGGAAGTGGACAGATCAGGAGCAACTAGCATTTGATAACCTTAAGACAGTATTATCAACTCCACCAATACTAGCATATCCGGACTTTGAGAAACCTTTCGAGGTCCACACAGATGCATCTACTAAAGGGCTAGGAGCTGTGTTATATCAACAACAAGAAGGACATAAACGAGTTATTGCATATGCAAGCCGATCATTAACAAAGTCAGAACAGAATTATGCAGCTTTCAGATTGGAATTCTTGGCACTTAAATGGGCGGTCACAGAAAAGTTTGCCGATTATCTTTCAAACAACCACTTTTCGGTACTTACAGACAGCAATCCTCTAACATATATCTTAACATCAGCTAAACTAGACGCAACAGGCCAGCGGTGGGCATCTGCTCTTGGACAGTACAAATTTGATATTACTTACCGCAGTGGAATAAAGAACGCAGACGCTGACGGAATGAGTCGTCTTCCACACCAGAAGATAAGTGTGGACAAGCAAGAGGCCATTAAGATTGATGACAATGTGATCAAAACCATATGCAGTCATATATCACCACCATACGTCGAAGTGTTGCCGTGTCATAGCATAAACATTATTGAAGCCACAGAAAACCCTGACCAACCGATGGCACAAATTGAAATGAGGGAGATAATGAGTAGACAGAGGGAAGATAGATTGATCAACAAATGGAGAATAGCCGTCATTGATCAGCAAATACCAACAAACAATTTAACAAAACAGGACTTGGTGATGAGGAAACAATTTAAGAACCTGAAGATCAAAAGAGGCATTTTACTGAAAGTAGTAACAGAGAATGACGAGACGGTAGAACAGCTTGTATTACCAGAATGTTACAGGGAACAAGTTCTTAGAGGACTTCACAACGACATTGGACATCCGGGAAGAGACAGAACCATGCGATTGTTACGACAGCGATTCTATTGGCCCGGAATGGCAACATACGTGGATAAATGGATCACCAGCTGTGACAGATGTTTGAGAAGGAAGAGTCAAACTAACCACTGGTTAATGTGCATACAACATACCCATTGGAACTTGTGTGTATGGACTTCCTGTCTCTAGAGTCATCCAAAGGGGGTATAGCCAACATCCTTGTGATAACAGACCATTATACTAAGTTTGCGTTGGCTATCCCTACAAAGAACCAAACCGCTAAAACCACAGCTGAAGCTTTCTATAACCAGTTCATCGTTCATTACGGAATTCCAAATCGGTTACACTCGGACCAAGGAGCAAATTTTGAAGCTGAAATTATGAAAGAGCTTTGTTCACTTACCAACATGAAGAAAAGTCACACGTCAATATACCATCCTCAAGGAAACGCAGGCCCGGAACGCTTTAATAGAACTTTGTTAGGAATGTTAGGAACTCTAGAGAACTCACAGAAGGCAGATTGGAAGAGATACGTCAGTTCTCTTGTGTATGCATACAACTGTACACCTCATGAATCAACCAGAATTTCGCCATTTGAGTTGATGTTTGGCAGACAACCTAAGTTACCAATAGATGCAGTTTTTGAGCAAGCACATGAACCAGTCAACAAAACGAATTCAGAGTACATAGAAGATTTAAAGAATAGGATGGTAAAGACCAGGGCCCGGGTGCATGACACACCGCTAAATCTCCGCGCTAAACTATCCGATAAATTCTACCTGTCCGTTAGTTACCTGTCAACTAGAGCGACCCACTAACTGGCGTGCACATGTCCATTTTACCTTGTAGGTAGTTACCTTGTAGCTAGTACACTTAGTAGGAAGCTAAAGTCGGGTTAAATTTGGTGAATGCATTGAACATGAGTGAACATAAGCTTTTTTGGCTAAAATGCACTTCATACTTTGTTCTCCATTGTGTTTATACATTTGTATATTGAAAATGGGGTGGGGGGGGGGGGGGGTAACCAAAAGGGGGGGGGGGGAATCTAATGTTGAAAGTACTTGTGATCCGAACCCGTTTTCTTGTTCACTTTAATTCCAACATTTAGGATCTGTGACGCATCAAGCAAATCATAAACCTTAATTGCTGAGTTTAGTTTTAACAATTTAATCAAATTTGATCATGATATGACAGCTAGACATGGCAGTGGATCATGATCAAAACTATTTGGCACTCATGTTTCGTTAGATCTAAACCATGCAGTAAAATTCAGACGAAATTATGGGTTGAAAAGGTGAGTAGAAACAAAACTATCATATGAAAGTTGATTCTATTCAGATTAAAAAAACAACAAACCAGTAAAAAAGAGGGACAGAAAGACGAAAGGCAGGGAATTTCGACATAAAGAGAAAGGAATCAAACTTGAGAGGTTAGGAGAATGAGAGAACGAGAGAGAGGGAGAGAGAGAGAGAGAGAGAGAGAACGAGATAGAGAGGTAGATATACATGTACATACGGACAGGCAGAGACTGAGATACAGTGAGAGGTAAACGGGCGAGAGAGAGAGAGAGAGAGAGGGAGGAGAGAAAATGGGATGGTAGACAGTGACAGACAGAAAGACAGACGTGCGGACAGACGGTTCCTAAGCTGTTACTACGCATTACACTTGACGCTAAAAGGTTGGTACATTTTAAATATTCTTGTTCTGACCCGTAGTTGATCAAGATCCTAAATGATCGTATCGATATTCAGTTCTGAAGGTTAATCCGTTATAGAGTTATTAGTATATTGATATTATTGTATTCTTCTTTAAAGATGAGCTTTATGGGAAAATCTTGTTTGATAGAAATGTTTCAAAAACTCTTTCACCGCCGGAGTCGCATAAAGTCGGCTTCGCAAACAGTTTGGATCCAGATCAGACGCCGAGTAACGCGACGTCTGATTAGGGTCCAAACTGTTTTACACTCGTATCGACATTTTCTAAGTCATTCTACATTGGAGCTTTCTTTGAAACGATATTACAAATAAGAATATTAAAGCAGACGACAATAAAACGGTGTAGGGATAAACACTCACGATTAATTGGCGCCGAAAGGGCTAAAAGAAAAACATTATGGCAACACACACTAAAGTGTTTCGTTGTTACTACATGTAACAGATGTTTCTGCGATAATGTACCAATTATTATTATGTATTGTAGATTCATATTTGTATTCTGAAATTGGTTCGTACTTCTTTATGTTACAGAAAACAGTATCTCGGTAAAAACAGTTTGGACCCTGATCAGGACCCGCTTTTCCAAAAAAACAGGTTTAAAGCGTGGAATTGGTTGACATATTTATGGCGTATTACATCCATACAGTGGACAATACGTGTGTATTTCCATTCCGCTTAAGCTAAATTGTTTTATTTTCTTTGCTTACAATGTTTGAGCCATATCAGATAACGGGTGACCCGGCGTCTGATCAAACTCCAAACTGTTTGCCTCTCAGATTAATATAAAGCATATTCCGTTGTCAATTAAAATATTTTAATGCATTGTGTTGGCGTTTAGTAATATGTAAATCTCAAACAGAGAAAATGCAAAATGAAATAAAATAACAAAAATAATAAAACAATTTTGACCTTGATAAGACACCGAGATGCTAAGTTTCTGATCTGGATCCCAAATGTTTCTTTAACGCGACTATGTAAGCTGACTTAACTGGCTACTAGAGGATTTATCGCTGCACTGAGTACCTCTAAATTTAGCGGTGAAACTTAACTTGTAGTTAGTCAATTTTGCGCTCGTGCAACACTGGTTATCTTACCTGTCTACTAAAATCAATATTTAACTATCAACTAAAACTTTAGTATGTTACTAGAATTTAGCGGTGTGTCATGCAACACAGTTAGTTTATCTTGTAGTTAAAAATCGATATTTATCTCTCAGCGAGGGATTTAGTATACAGGTAAGCTCTAACTATGTGTCATGCACCCGGGCCCAGACAAATAGTGGAAGAACATCTGAAGAAAGCCAAGAAGAGACAGAAAAAGTATTACGACATCAAGGCAAGAGCCGCAAAGATAGTGCCAGGTGACAAGGTTCTGGTGAAAATTCTAGCTTTTGATTCGAAGCACAAGATTTCGGATAAGTTTGAAGAGGAGCTTTACGGAGTAATAGAACAGGTCAGAGATGATATACCCGTGTTCAGGTTGCAAGGTGAAAAGTCGGGAAAGATCAAAACATTGCACCGTAATCATCTGTTTTTGGTCAATAGCCAAGACGAGAGGGATGATGAAATAGAGAAACAGAACAACGCGAATGAAGAAAGTGGAAAGGATGCATCCGAAGACAATTTGGAGGAGAAAGTAGTGACTTCTGAAGTCGCTGCAGGAAGAAACGTTGATGTAGGAGAGGAAAGTGACGTCACAGAGGAAGAAGAGTCAGATGAGGCAGAATTTCTAGTGATAAGCACTGGTGATGGGGACGCCCAACATTCTGCTGCTATTCTGAGAGGAAATCAGAGTACATTACCGGAGAGAACAGAAGACATCTCCAACATGGATGCGCCTTTAACGGAGGATCATGTTGAAGTTAGAGAACCTTCTAACGGTAGTACAGGAGACAGGAAAGGTGCAGACAGAAAGGAACCTGAGCAGCAAGAAAAATCTAAAACATCGGGAACAGAAGTTAAGAGAAAAACAGTTAGGACAGAACAGATAGGAGATACAGCACAGGATAATCCTACTCCAGCACCCAGGAGATCAACGCGGGAACGGAGAAAACCAAAACGGTTTGAGGATTATCACATGTACAGCGTGGTAAATACTAATGACTCAAAGTTGCGTGCAGTAGAGGAGATCATTGAGTCAGGTATTTTACATAACATAGATGCAAGTATTGCTGTGAAGTTGATTTCAAGCATATTGCAGTAATTTTAGTACTTCATATGTATATGTGTATAGTTTGTTTTAGCTATGTTTCATTTCAATACACGTGTCATTAACATTTTTTGTTTATTTACAGGAATACAGAATTTCTACAAAGTAGATGCTACTGTTTATATATACCAATTGAGTAGAGTTATAGTGTGTGATTAGTGTCACATATTTGCTGATGAAGTAGAAGTTACATGTTTGTTTTTCTTTGTATAGGAGTATGATAAGTTTCATAATCTGACAGCGTTTACTTAGTGTAATTTTTATTTGCTTATGTTATAACATGTGAGGACACATTTTTGCAGTGGGGGAGAGAATACAAGGTAAATAGTCCATAATAGTATATACCAGATTAGTATATAGTGTAATATCTTATGATATTATCAGGTATTTTTGTAGTAATATTAGTAACGCAGTAGTTGTGTAATTACAGTGGATATTTGTTGTATGGTATAGTAGTAGTGTTAAGAAATTTCTTGACATGACAGATGGACTGATTTTAAATTGTTTGTTTTTTTCATATAAATGACGAGGACGTCATTTTGCTAAGTAGGGGAGGTATGTAATAGTGATGAAATTAGATGATTTAGTGGACTGTGTCCTTCTAGAGTTTTCTCCCTTCTGAATTGTAATCATATTGACTAAATACCTTTCATTTTCCCGTGCGGCACGTGCACATTCTTTTCCTCATTCGGAATGTATATCAGCTTGTCATTCCGATGATAGTTCTGGAGACATCAACACCTTAGAGTACTTTCTGATTTAATTTAATATATTTAACTTGATATCGATTGAGAGATTGGATTTGGTATGTAAAGTCTTTGATTATGTTAATACTGTTATTTAGCTTTCGGGTCATCTGAAATGAGCGACAGTCGAGTTCGGAGCCGAAATTGTATTGTTTACGTGTCGAATGTAAATTACAGTCGAACGTTGTTTAACCGAATTATTCAAGATAGCAGCATTACTATTTGTTTCTAAAAACCTCACATGGCATGTTATTTGCACCCGAGTACTTTTAACCCTTTCAGTTTGTAACCATGGCATTGCAGCACTAGTGAGATTGTGGAGTGTTGTGAGGTTGCAGTCAACCCATAGTTGGTGAGTTTGTGTGGTGTCATTGTAATGGATTGTTTATAACATATTTTAAGGGATTTTAAAGGATCATAATAACCCGTTGTATATATAGATTAAAGGCGTAAGTAGGAAGGCCACTAGGATCGTCCCATTTACCATTATACCATTCATATGTGTATTAAAGGCAAATATAGTAAATATAAGTATATTTGATGTATGTCATTTGCAGGTTATGTATATTATAAATGGTTGTTTAAATATTGTAATATTTATTACAGATTGTAGACCTTGACGAATTATACGAGAGAAAAGTGTCGGCTGTTGTAGTTGTCAATAACCCTCTAAACCCCTAAGACCCCCAGGGATTACATGTACATCGATAGAGCGAATGCAATCAAACGTGTTCAATCTGCCAATATTTTTTTACTTTTTTATTTTACTAGATTTTTAGAGTCATGCGTCCATAAGCACTTCACATGAAATTGTACAAGTGAACATACAAAACGAAAAGATAAATAACTACAATTATTATAAATATGACACATTCTGTATTTACATGTAAACACATTCCGCACAAGGGAAATTATTTCAATATAATTACCAATATTATGAACATTGTTATCATTAGTTGTTAAAATCAGCTTTAAAATGAGTCAAATAATTAAAAGATCAATGGCATGATTCAAAATGGAGATTTAAAAGTCATTGTTGTCTCACCCTCCCCAGGACCTACATGAACTATGTTTGTATTATACCCTTCATCTATAGAATATACTGCCCAATTATTTCAACACATACTCGTAGCAAGCTGGTTTCAAAGAAATCAAAGTCATTATCCCAACCACCACGACCCACTATACAGGCACCGGGTCAATGATACAACTCCGGAACTCCGATTTAGACTCACATTATCTACAGGAAGAACAAAGTCTAGAGGTAGCTGTCATCTATTCGCTCCATCCTCACATCCCGGGACCTTCATAATCCATGGCCGAGTTACATAATTCAATTATAAAATTAAGGTAAAAACAGTACTGTGCAACAATTATACCACATACCCCAGCACAACTGGTTTCAGAGCGATTGGTCAATTCCTACAATCAAGCTTCACCAGACAGGCACAATGTCAACGGTACAACTCTAGAACTCCCGTTTAGACCCACACCATCTACAGCACGAACAAAACTCAGAGGTTGCAGTAATCTATTTCATAGAAGTGTGTTTTCAGAAGGCTGTAACGGAGCTCGCATTTCTGATGTCAACTACAATTAAACTTCTCCACGACCACACTTATAGTACAGTCACCCCTCAATTACGACAACTAAATTGTGTTAAGTATTAGGTATTTTCGACAGGTTAATGCGTAAAGCAAGGTGACCAAAAACAAAAGTCCTCTGTTTTTACTGACACTATGCATGAAGCAATCACCTGTGTTTTATTCAATCAATAGACCTTGAAGTGGTCGTAACTGAAAGGCTTTACTGTACTAATTACTTTATATTCTTAGTGTGCGTTTTTTACAAACGAAATATGTTTAAGTTGAATGAAAAAGAACCATATTAAATTGCCTAATAAATGAACATTATTTTTTTTAGAAACGCTCGAATAGATCCTAGATCGATGTATTTTACGGTTAAATTACGCAATAAACAACGATCAATAAAATCCAAACGGAGTATTTAAGTATCGGAATCCATCAAGCGGAATGAATAAAAGATGAGGCGGTATTAAAGTTAAGACAATCGTTATGTAAATCAGGGTTTAATTATTTTGTAAAAGTACCATGGGAACTATTATTATTTATTTCCTTGCAATAAATTGTAAAGAGGTTGCTCTATAAAGCTGCTTATTTCATGGTAAATAGCCTCATTAATCGTTCTGGTATTCGGCTCTTACACAAACTGAATTTGTTAAAATGTCGAGTAGTTTAGCAAAACAGTAAAGTATTGAATATACAGCGTTTCCTCTCTACAACGACATCCAATGGGAGACAACAATTGTGTGCGTTGTTCGGAGGGAGTCGTTATAGAGAGGGAAATTGGTTTACATTTGCAAACAGCTTGAATGCAGATCAGACGCCGCGTCTGATCTAGATTCAAGCTGATGGTCACTCGTCAGTCAGTATTTTCAGTCAAAGTGTCGAATATGTAACTTTGAGAAAAACAGCAGACGACAACTTTAAGAAGGCGATATTACAGTAGTAGAAGTGATAGCCATAATTGTCTTGTTAAGTGAACTGCGACAAGGTTCGTTGTAAGGAGGAAGTCGTTGTTGTGAGGGTCGTTGTAGGGAGGGAGCGCTCTATTCATACGAGAAACTCTCTTAACAAAACATAGCATTGTGAAAACCCCGGGCGGGGATCGAACCAGTGACGCCCGTATGACATATGAATAGCATAACCTCTGAGCTAAAGTATCGACTCCCTAAATTAGTAGTTTGGAATTTAATACGTCAATCGCCGTTCATAGAACACGTGTGTGATGTAATACTGAACAAAACCACTCCTGAATCTAAGACATTTAGGCAAATTAGAATCCATTTCGGTGTTATATAGTCCGTACCCGACGGGGTCCCCCTCTTAAGAAAAAAAATCCGCAAAGAACCACAGCAGTTGGATATTATAAAGTACATCGGGCGGGTAATGAACCCCGGATGTCTGCATGACGGCCACCTACCGTACACTCTGAGTTAATTAGTTGACTCCCTAAACCAGGAATTCGGTACTGAATACGGCATTCGTCTTCGCTATGTTGTTTATAGAACACACACTGTGGCAAGCGTGTTGGATGTAGAACTATATTTTATAATGTTAACATCTATTTTCCTGAAAACAATGCATTTGTCCATTAATGGGTAAACCCAGTTGGTATGGCGCTGTGCAACATGCTCACTTCATTCAAATATTTGTGTTTTGTTATACATCATCCTCCAACATATACATAAGGGCGAACTAAAAACGTTTCTTCCAATATCGGCAGCAGTCTTTTTCCCATGTCTTGCAAGATCCCTTTTTGTTGAAATAAAGATCTGAAATGTCAACGTATAGGATTTAGTGCTCCCTCCCCACAACGGCCCTCTGAAAAACGATTCCCTATTTACAACAACATTTGTCGCTCTTCCTTAAACAAGACAATTATTTCCAACTTTTTTACGGCTACAATATTGTCTGCTTTAAATTGTCGTCTGCTGTTTTTCACAAATTTACATATTGGACATTTTTACAGAGAAAAAACATAATGACGACTGATAAACAGCTTGACTCCAGTGGTGTCTGATCTGGAATCAAGCTGTTTACAAATGTAAGCCAATTTCCCACTCTATTACGACTCCCTCCGAACAACGCACACACTTTTCCCATTGTGTATTGTTGTAAAGCACAGTACGTAATGAATTTTAGAGTAGACAAATTACGGTGTTTTTTTTTACAATTCTGTATTTTAAATTTTAAGAATAATGTTAAAGCTCTATACATTTGTAAATGTGTCAGGAAGGAAGCATTTCCGAATATATGCGTATGTGCTTAAGTCAATAGTTTTATAGCTATCGTTTGTAAGACGTAAATTAGACATAATTGTCAAGACCTGCCAGGAACATTTATTCTCTAAAGTATGCGAAGCTGGGTTTGCATTTTGTTTCATTTAAACTTTTCAATTACAATAACTACATTTTTCTTAAGGCCTTGTCAAATGCAGGACGTCATTTATATTCCCCGTCATATGTGTGTTGGGTGGGGAATTCATCCTCCAGCACATCTTACAAAAGTATTAATATAACATATAAATATAACATTAGCTTTGCATTGACAAAGTCTCTTAATTTTCAATCATTTACACACACAAACATATATAATTGAAAAATACACAAAAATAAAAAATAGTGTTACCAGGCATGATTAAATGTTTATAACATGTATATTGTCATATCTTTCTTTGTACTTATTTTGCAGACATATTTTGAAAAAGACATCAATATCCATTCATACACATATTATCTATTGATATAATGTTACTGCTTTTTAACGTTATTATAATTTGGGTATTAAGTTACAAAAAAGCGTTTAAAGCGATCTCATTGGTTATTGAAACCACCTGTAGAATTATTTTCAATAGCTATCGACTGAAAAAAGTTGTATTTAAAGGATAAGTATCGTTTTATACATTGTACTGTAGGTAGATATCTATTGTATTTTCATTGGAAATGTACATTTTAATTAGAATTAGAATAAACTGATTTGCAGTATCTGGTGCTTTTTAAAACCAACAATCATTCGTTTCAATGTTACGATTTCGGTCTAAGAATCTTTCGATGAATTGTTGGCCGGTAGGGCACGTCCAAAGCCAATGATCACAAGTTTCTAAATCTTGTTTACAGAAAATACATAATTGGTTATCTATATAGTTCATTTTGAACAGATAGTAGTTTGTGCCAAGCAGTTTATGTGTAATACGAAACTGAAACCATTGTATTTCTATATATAACGACATTCTACTTTGTGTAGGTATTCTCTGATACATGTCAGTAAAATGGAACATGTTGCTGACTATAAACTGCTTTTCAATTAAAATACTATTTATCTATGTATGCAATGTTTCATATGAAAGTTCAGCTATTTAAATCCTCGTAGAAATAATCGAATGTTTTCTAGTTATATTTGCTGTTATAGATAGAGCTGTCTTACGTATATCAATATGGAAATATTAATATTTGAAACACATTGGATACAACAAATGCCTTTTCACTGAAGCTGTAAAATACCTGACGAAACGTTGACTCAACTGATAAAACGATACCGTTGACTGCAAAACCAAAAAACAGCATGTGTCGCGACATAACCGTTTGTGTATAATTATCTTTTAAAGAATAGTGGCACTCAGTATTTTCATGATGCTTGAAAACACAAATTAACCCTGTCGGCTCCCGAGCCGCATAACGTCGATTTTGCAAACAGTTTGGATCCTGCGGGTCGCAGCGGCTGATCCAAACTGTTTGATAATTGTATCGATATTTTAATACATAATTCAAAACTTTGAAATGATCTTGCAGACAGCAATATTGAAGCCGACATGAAAAAACAACAGTGAAGCGGTAAAAACGTAACGATTTATTTGGCACCGAAAGAGTTAAACACCCCGAAATAAGCATCTATTCTTGGCACTGTTGAAAACTGCTTCTTCATTTACAACAAAAATATTTCCTTTTCCGATATGGTCGGCAAAGACACAAAAAATTAACAACAGTTCACTAAAATATGTGCAAATAAATCAGATAAAATGTAATAAATCGTACATTTGGCCTTTTTGAAACTGATAAACATGTTGCTATATATCGCAGAGGAAATGTTCAGCAAATTGCATATGCTATTATATTAACTACTCTCGTAGTATACAGTCGACACTCATTACTTCAAACAGGAATTAGTTCGAATATACCCATATGTTTCATTTAAACGAGGATTAGTCGTAATAATGGTATGTTCGACTTTGAACAGCGAGATCGAGTTTCGTTATTAAACTTAATACTGGTAGTTTCGATTTATGCGAGTTCGAAGGATCGAGTTTCGATTGTATTTCAGTTTTAGTTTTCCATTAAGTGTTTACCATACAAGTGTTTCCTACGTACTACATGTTCCGAAACCATATACAGATTAATCTATCAGATCCAAGCAGCGCAGTAGATACTTCACCTAATAGAATATCTTCTGAATATTTCATTTGCTAACAAGTAATTGGAACTAAGTTAAAGTAATCGCACACAGTAAATAAGGCGTTTTATTCAATTACATAAGATATATGTTTCGGAGTCGGCCCATTTAATGTTGTTTCTCTTCCCGTGATTCAATATATCGGTTTCAATATAAGAGAAAAGAAAGGCTCATTAGGGTAAAACATCCATTTATTAAGACAAATCAGTTGGAGAACTACACTTGTTTAAGAGAAATTAGATTAAGTAAAACATTGGTTTTTGTATTGAGATGTATTCACGAGATTTCTTAGATAAAACACTGAAACGATTATATAGTGGCAATTTTGGTTACGGCCACGGTTTGAAAATAAAAAAAATCAATTCCAGAAAAGGGTAACTGCTTTAAAAGAACAAGATAGGTAAACACAGCTTTCATGTATATAAGGATGTTGCTTACTACTTTATTAGCCCTTTATCCCATAAATACACATTGTACACATTGTTACGTCTGTGATTCATTCCTCCACTGAATAAAACAGTTCCAATTTATATATCGGCATTTTACGAAAGAGTAAGGGTAAAGAAATCACAGTGTTATGAAATTGTAAGTACTCGTATGATCCAATCTTTAACATTTACACCCAAAGAATTCAGAATGCAACGTTTTAGTTCCCAGTTAAGTCTAGGTCCTTATTTACTATTAAGCATTGGAGTTTTCAATAAATTGTAAACTGACAATCAGTTCGAACCCTGACCAAAGGGTTCCTTTAAAATGCTCTGATCCGTGTTGTTACTATTGCCTAGATCAATTGTTCATTTCTCATGTATATTGTTTTGAATTACGAGTACACTCGTCGGTAGGATCCAATGCGTTAATATAACGTGTTTAATATCATCAGACATTGCCCAAAGTCTTCAAGAAACTTGTTCTTTGATAAAATGAAAGAGACATTTTATTTAATTATTCTAGGTCAATAGTATTGATCGAGTCATCTTATTTACTGGAGGGTTCATAATTTGATAAACGGTGGTAGATGAAAAGAGAGTTGACATGCCATAAGTCAGTTTGCATGACTAATATCTTAAAGAATGAAAATGTAATCAAATTGGGTTACAAAAAGATAAGGCAATTCGGTTAAACAATTAGAAGTACCGTTGATATGTCGCATTAATCTGAATTGTGTTTTTATTAAGCTAAAATATCAAGGGAAAGTGTTGCATTGGACAGACGAACGTATGTGATACAGGCAAGTCACACTGAATTTCTGTATAATTATGTTATTTAATCTAAGCCGTAGACGCCAATCTAATCAAGGCAAGGACGTGCGTGCTTCATGCATTCCATAGAATAAAAGTTCAATAACAGTGTTTGGTTTGATATATTTTGAAAACAGTCATCAACACGTAACATTCGCTATTTTAAATTTGCTACTATGTATTAACATTACACAAATCAAATAAAAAACTCGCTAAAGTGTAGCTTACCCGTATCTCATAAGTTGCAGTTTGATAGCACTGTGTCACCAATGTGAAACATTAAGCGAATTCGAATTTCCTTACTTCAACTGTAACTGATTTCAGATATGTAGACTGAAACATCGCTAAACCATCTCCATTTGAATGTAAAAGTTTGAACATCACCATATTGGAATGTTTGACTTAAACGAATTGCCCAAGAGAGGAAATAAAAGCAAGCTCTACTTTGGTAAGCTCAACTCATCGACGACAATCTGTAGTAAATGTTCGGTTACTATGACACGGGGTAAATCCATTGCGCCCAGTTGGTTTATACATAATAAATACGAAATACTCAAGCGGGAAACGCGACACAAACAATACACCCACCTCTCGAGCATAACACACGAGTCATACCATAACACACACACACACACACACACACACACACACACACACACACACACACACACACACACACACACACACGCACAATCCCATTCCTTCATCTACACACTAAATAGAAAACGACACGCAAGACAAACATAAAGCAAAGTGAACATAGGAGCCTGCCTTGGAGGATTGTCCATTCTCAACTAAGGGGTACCTGTTCTACTTTGTTTTTTTCGTTTTGTGATATATCGAAATGTATATCAGCAAACAGTGTAAACCCTGATCTGACGAAGCATCACGTTGCGTCTAATCATAGACTACATTGTTTACCAATGTCTTTTTTATAGAACGCTAGTCACAATTGGAATAACGTTTTGTCCATATCAATCTCTTTTCGTTTGCTATTTTGAAGGTTGAACATGTTAACGTGGCTTATTGAAGTGGAATGTAGTATGTATATTTTGGCCAGAGATACTCAATATACACTACCACTTTACTCGTGTCATCATAACATGCTGTCTCAACGCCAACGTTAAGAAACAACTTATATTTTTCGGTGTTTATGTGAAATTAAAGACCTTGAAGAATAATGGAATCACGCAATTTGTGCATTAATCGGTAATCCATATAACGGATTTCATTTACATTAAACTTTAAAACGATTGATTGATATGCGAATGTTTTAATTCTTAGTACATATTGTATACACGAAGAGTGTCAGCGCCGAAAGAAGATCCAAGCTGAGGCTACTATTCGAACACAGCAAAACAAGTTCCATGAAATTTCGTACATTAGACACTTTTGACCTAAATGTCGATTTGGCGTTATTTGACATGATGTCAACTTTAATCGAAAATGAATATATTGATTATACGAGACTTATACGCAAACACATTTTATTTCATAAAGTATTGCATTTTTTCTTGAAATCTGTCTCATCTTGATAAAGATGCTTTTTAAAAAGTAATCAATGTTTCTACTAATAAGAAAATGTCAAATACAGTGCTCCCTCTCAACCCTCTCTACAATGACACTCTAAATGGGAGACACATATTGTTGTTTCTTTTGTCGGAGGGAGTTGTTATAGTGAGGGGACAATAAGATTGGCTTACATTTACAAACAGTTTGAATCCAGATCAGATCCCGTTGAACGCGGAGTTTGGTATGTATTCAAGCTGTTTGTCACTCATCACTTTATTTCTTCTATTACAATATCACACTTAAGTAATTTTGAGAAAAAGCAGCAGACAAGACTTTTAAGCAGACGATATTTAAAAAGGTAAGGCCTCAGACTTAATTGTTTAATTTAGAGAAATGCGACAAGCGTTGTTGGGAGGATCATGGTAAGATGACATTTAATCGTCCCGCTTTCACTTAAAATACAATTTATACATAAAACTACAATCTGTCAAAATGCATTTAATGGACCGAATGTAAATATATATATATCAGTGCACTGCAGGAATACTGTCCTTCAAAACTGTTCACACTAAGAATGGATCTTTGAACAGCTCGTAGCTAAGAAAATGACATTAAGAGTCTAAGAACTGCGCTACTCTTCTGGTGCACTTAAGTCTTTACAGCCTTTGAAAATGTATACCCATTATTCTTACTGATTTGTCGCTCAAGATAAAGATGTTTTCGCTGTATACCGAACCTTCATTGAATATTAAGTACAAGTTAACAGCATGTTATCCTCTCTGCTTGGTGTCAATAGCACCAATTTGAACTTATTCATATTATTAATTTGGAGTGTCTGTGATTTTGGACGTATATTTCCAAAATGTCTCATAGCAAATACGCTTATTTTGATATCTATAAACCAACTGGCGCCATAGCGAAGTGAAACGGAGTCGGTGTATTCAAAACAGCATGGCATGTATTAATCAATCATCTTCTTTTACATGGTTCATTGTCTGATTTTGTAATGGTCTATTGAAATAGCATGACTTATCTTGTCTTCCCAAAATCCTCGTGTCGCCAAACCAATTCCGTTCAATCATGTACAGTCACTGATCATATTTGACAGATAAAGTATCATGCAATATCATACTTTTATATACCTTAAAACCCTCTATGCTGACAATTCTATGTTTGATGGCTCACAAGTGTATGCTGTTTTTATGAGTATATGTCTGAGGGCGACACTTGAAATCTGAGGGTAGACCTACCAGACGACGACTCATTGGACGTCTGATATAGCTCAAAACTGTTTGTAACAACAATATTATCATAAATAATTGTAGGTTACAATGCCACCTTCTGACTTCTGTAAACTTAGAAATAGACGCGCATTAATTTTCAAATCAATGATATAAAATAAAGCCTAAATCCTATGCAATTGTACCTGCATAAAGCTAGTTAAAGTTTTGTGTTTTAAAGTAAGTACCGGGACACACCATAAGAGTTGAGTTTATCAAATTAATTGTGAAAACAATTTTTTTTCAGATTTTCTAACATGTGTTATAGTTTTAAAACATCACGTGATACCGTTGACAATAATCATAGTCATTTTCTTTAAAAAGTATGTATCAGTTTGTAATTCGTAGAGGATATTTTATGCATGTGTACATGTAGACTTTAATAAATCATTAGTGAGCATGAGAACCGTTGCCTCTCAAATCGTGTTAAATTTAATTTAAAAACGATGTGAATATTTGTGAGGGAGGCTCTAGTTCTTAACTCATATCAGGCTAGCGGCAAATGCATGTGCCGAAGTGATAACCTTTGTCACCAGATTGGATCCTGATGTGACTCCGTTTGACACTCTGATACTGTTTTCATAATAAACGTTTTAAGAATAGAAGCAGACTGCACAATTACCCAGCATGCAAAGAGTTAATTGGTTCAGAATGTACAACATAATACAACTTCATGTATTACAAAGAGTTGCTAAGCGGTTGAACAAGTTTCGAACCAAAGTTGAAGTATTCTTATTTTAACCCTTTGCCTGCTGATCGCGACTTTATTGATTTTTGCAAACAGTTTGGACGTCTGATCTGGATCCAAACTGTTTGACACTCGTCTTTATGTGTCTTTACTTAGAAAATGTAAAATTCTAGATTTAACAAATTTTGCAGACGACAATTTCGAAGCAGACGATTTTACCGCAGGATAAGGGTTAATATCTATATTCGGGCCACCTGCATTTAACATCAACTACTTAACAATACGAAAGGGGTTAACTCTTCCACAAGCAACGGAGCAAATAGGCGATTTGGCAAACAGTTTAGATCCTAATCAGGCACCACGTTACGCAGCGTCTGATCAGGGTATAAACTGTTTGACACTCATATGGACATTTTTCAGTCAAAACAGCCCAAAAAACAGAATTTGAAAATATCACAGGCGACACTATAATTGCAGATTGTATTTCGGCGGCAAGAGGGTTAAAGCAGATCAAATATAGTTAATTGAGGTAGGGTTTACTGACATAATCGCATTGTCGCCTTTACCTTGTCTAATCTTAAGTCTATGTGTACGTGAACGTGATAATTCTCTTAATAGTTTCATAAAACTCTTCATCATTTGAGAAGTAATGTATTAGACGTATTTATTCTGCAAACGGATGCATCGTCTATGTGGCACCATATGTTGCACACCACACAGGGATTATGCAAATATAATGCTATTACAATCAGTCATCGGTCTGTTTAGACGTACTGATGTAAATGTAAATGCAAATATCATCAAACTAACAAATTGAAATATGTCTTCCTTTATTTTTGTGTTCATTTGATCTAGCGGTCGTAACACTGTATACATTTAAAGAAAACATAGTTCATTGCAGAACAAGTAAAGAACTTTTCTCATTACGTTTGTATTGTATTCGGGTACAACCTGCATAGCGACACTGTCATTCCATTAACGTTTATACATGTATGTCTGATTAGCAGGATAGTTTATTATTATATACTAAACTTATACATGCATACATGCTGTATTTAAATTTCCATTGCTGAATAATTATTGAATAGACAGTTACAGTGGAGCATCTGTTATTCTTTCCCGTTTAAACGCAAACGTACGCAAACGCAAAGCACTAAATCGTAGAAAAGAACAACTTTTGGACAATTCTGATATTTCACGTTTATCTTGGTGGCAAACAGTTTGGAGCCTGATCAGACGCCGGGTTACCCGGCGTCTGATCTGGCTCCAAACTGTTTGCACTGCAAATAATAGTTTTAGCGTAAACGCGTTTATTGGGAAAGAATAACACATTCTCCACTGTATACTCATCTGGTAGTGTTAAAGCAGATAATGTAGATGGATGTATCGAGAGCATTGACATCCCTGTTTTAAATGAACAATATTTACTTTTATGCGACGACAACCTATAAGTAAATGAGTGTTACTCTTCATTGGAGGAAATGGAGCTTAATAAATCACCGGGCTGTCTGAAGAGTTGGTCGAAACAAGGAATTGCTCTTGTTAATTCTCTTAAATGTGGTTATGGCAAAAAGAGTATATCTTCTTCTCAAAGACACAGTGCATTATCATTGATTGACAAGGAAGATGGTCCAGAAGATCTTAAAAACTGGCGTCCTATTTCGCTCCTAAATATAGAATATAAAAATGCTAATATATGTCTCGCTATGAGACTGCAAAAGGTTTTACAAGATATATATCTTGACCAGCAAGGTTATATGATGGGTAGATACATTGGTTATAATATACGCAGGATGTAATAGACTATACAGATCTTATAGATATTAATGGTATTATTTTGGGATTTTAAAAAGGTATTTGACACCGTAGAACACTCTTTTATGTTCTAAGTAATTAGAAATTTTGGGTTTAGGAATTATTTTATTAAATGGCTAGAAACGTTTTATGACAATATCACCACTTGTATTTATAATAAATGATGGAGATCTGATAAAAATTATAGTACATCAAACACGAGGCTTAAAACAAGGGTGCTCTTTAATTGCACTAGTCTACATAGTTGTTGCTGAAATCGTATCTATTAAGTTAAAATAATCACAATTATTCAATGTATAAAATTAGAAAATGTAAATTAACAAAATAACTACTTTAAACTTACGCAACAAGTTGATGATACTCCATTTTTAGTTAAAAACTCATAATGATTTATAAAATGTGTTGTAATTGCTGATCTCTAACCACATTTTTTTTTTAATCAAACGTTAGAAATCCAGAAAAAATATTAGCTGTGCGTGTGGCCTTCGCATTTGATCTGAAATACAATGTACAGACAGACAGCTCCGAATCTGATTTCCTATACCATATTTGCAATGTTTACAAATACGGATTGCTTGCAAAGCGTTAAACTAAACGATTAAGTCAGCGGTTTGTGAGGCATCTGATTGGCCGAGAGATCCAAGTCATGTGCTAATATCACATAAGCTAGGGTCCCTTATTTAGTGCGTGCGTACTTCTTGGAATAGCAGAGTGTTGCCTATCGTATTTTTGTTACTGGGCCCTTCAATTGTAATCTCAGTTATGTTCAGAAGTCCAAACTGAAGCATATTCACTACACTACATCAGCTACACAGTCTGTTGTTTTAATCTATCTTCACATAACGGAATCTGGTCTACAATGTTCAATCGAGGGTATATGTACATTTCTGAATACAACGAAATGCATGTCATTGCCGATCATCACTTAGGGGGAATTAATAACTGACTGTGTCAGTGTTCTTGGTTTTGAACGTTTTGGTAATTGAAGGCATGCTGCTAAACGTAACATTCACAAGCTGTTACAGTTTCATCTGGAAAGAGCATTGTCTATCGTTTACCTTTTTAAAATGACAAATCTTTCAAAACCTGAAGATAACAACCAATTCAAAGCATAATTCAGTTCAGTTAAAAACGATGGATCTTTATATAAAATATAAATAAATAAACCGAGTACAATCTTTAGAGGTAGGCAGGGTGACATTTATTGTCATTAAAAGCTATTTCTTTTCGACTATACATGTGCTGAATTGCTCCATAGACACTGTTTAACCTTATTGCTTTCGATTGAGGTGCGTTATGACAACTCACAATTGTATAATTATTGTTCAGCTCGTATAGGGAATACAAATCGGTTGCGGCTAAAATCTGATTGTCTCGTAAATAGAAATTATGAAAGAGCAACGGTCGTTATGCTTCCTTTTCCTTTTTTGGACTGCCAATATCCTTTGCCGTAATGAGCACGAAGGCAGTTCCCAAGGGAAGTGAACTTCATTTGTTCCCCGTTATTCAGTTAACATAGGAAAGAAACTACGTCTGATGGCATAGTCAGACCGATTAACCCTTTAACTGTCTTATGCGTCTTTAGTCGACTTTGCTAATCGTTTGGATCCTTAGCAAAACCGGGCTACGCTGCGTATCATTAATATCCAAACTATTTCACACTGATATTGATATTTAAAACTGGTTTAAGCATTAATATGCAATAACAAATTGGTCATATATTTAAAGCAAGTGCGTCGTTAGTGATATACATGTTTAAGCGGTCGATAAAAGTGTTAATTCATAGTTGATGAAAGGGTGAGTGCAATTCATTTCACACAGTGGCTTCGATGTTAAAGTGACATAAGTACAATCTGTAGTATGACTGACTTGAATGATATTACATGTAGTTTCATTGAAGGACCAAGTACGGTCATATGTAGCAATGTAATTGTAATTTTCTTAACTGCTTTTAACACGAGGAAGACACATAAAAAGGGCATACACTGACGATATGGGTTGTGTTACAAACAAAACGGTTAATGCTTATGAGTAGTGACCATTAGCTGTTAAATGGCATTTCCCCCCACGAGTGTAATGCTTCAGCAATAATAACAAACATACAGTAAATATAGGACAAATATGTATAGTATATTCATTTGTTTTAGATAATAGAGACGTCGTGAAATGCGTGCAATTAGTTGCTTCACTTTCAAAGAAGAACGTTCGTAGTATTGTCTATTATATTATGTTTTTTTATAATGTAACTCTCAGGTTATAGGTTATACGTTTTATCTGAAAATTCATAATTCGATTCTGTTGAATTGTTCCTTGTAAAACATATTTAACACCCCGTTTATACTGAGCCATCGGTGATAGATCGGTAGATTTTTTAGCCAAACTAGGGAGGGGACCGATGAACACCTATTTACTATCGACATCACTATTGGCCACCTGTTTTCCAACTATCAACCGTTATTGGGTAAAGGGAAGTTTCGTCGGGGAAAAATAACCGATTGGGAATTTAAACGTGTTTACAAGTCTCGATCGGTGAAACTTTTTAACAACTAACCGATTGACAACCTGTCTACTACCGATATCATCGATGAGCCACCGGTAAGCCATCGATAAAGCACCGATAAACCGATACTAACCGCCGATGAAAAAAGATGGGAATTAAAACGTGGGATCTCGTAGGTATTCATCGTTTGTTAATGGCAGCTCAATCGGTAATCAATTGGTAATCAATCGGTTGCCGCCAGCATTTCATCGGTGTTTCATCGGTATTCATCGATTGTTGATAGGTTGTTGGGCGCTTTTAATCGGTGGCCAATCGGTTTTCATGAGTCGCCAATCGATAGCCAATTGGAGGCGGGATGGCGTTTGACCGATTGAACAAATTTCCATCACCGATACCCGTTTACACTGAAAGCCTGAAATTAGATCACTTATGAAAACCGATCAAAACAGCGAGAGATGTAAAATAATTAAGCCGATTGGGTACCGATTTAAGCCAGACCGTCTGTGTAAACGGGGCATTAAGCAGTTGAACGCCATGGACAATTTATAGTCACAGATTGTTTGTGCTACTCGATGTCTTTGAAACATTAGAAGAGTAGAAACAGAGACACAACATCACTCTCTGAAATGAACACCATCTACATAACTGTCTAAGAATGTTTTGCAGGTTAATTTCAACCCGTTCTTATAACTTACAATACTTCAAGTACACCATAACCAATTCGAATGTCCTAGTGTTGCCAATATATTTAATGAAAACAAATACTGTATTCATATGAGAAAAGTTTGGCATATATTAATAGTTAATCGTAATGAATTATTATAGTTTGTACCGTACTCAACGTAAATGATTTTGACACACTTTAAATTCTTACAGACATTTTTTTACATGACAAAATTGGGTGTTGATTAAATATTACATAGCGCGGTGTCATTTTACAAACCATAGTTTTATCTGCCTTAATATCTGAAAACATATATTCAAAAAGCTGACTTTTGTTTTTGTATTTCATATTTCTGACAGTAACTGAGACAGAAATGAAGTGATCGCAAAACATTTGATTTAATTTGGTAAAAACATCTTTCCAAAAGCAGTCAGTTAATTGTATTGCACTCCTCATGATTCAATACGTATGTCGTGGTCAATGTAGAAGAACTACAGGATCATAAGATTTAACCCATTACCCCAAAATACGCCTTTTTACGCCTCTTATTGTGTCATATACTGAAGAAAATAGCTCAAATTTATACTGTCACAAATAAAAATCATAAGAAATGTTTTCTATATTCTAGCAGATAAAAGCTTAAAGCAGGCTGAAAGTAAAGCAGAATATGCCTTAGGGCACATTCTGCTTTACTTTCAATCTGCTTTAAGTGGTATATTATTTTCAAAACTAGAAACAGGCTATGGGATAATTGTTTAAACAATGTTCAACATGATAAATCAGCGATATTAAGAAAACGGCAACAGGGTTAAGTAAAGTAGTTTGCCCCTTCTGCTGTTATTGGCAACATACTATAGGTGTGCGTAAAAGTATACATATGTAGTTCTTAAGTATATTTAATAAGGTGCATTGTTTCTTTATAGGTGAGGGACTTTCAGTCGTATTTATAATTGTTGATATCACTTCAAACTTTTAAATATTAATAATATGTGTCTAATTTGAATGATGATTCACTGTTATGATTTCTTATTCACCGAATCATTGTAAGCATCAACACAGGGATTGCATGAAATTGGTTTGACTAAATCAACTAGAAGCATGAAATATCAAATGATAGTAAGATGTCATTGGTTATCACACGACATGTCGTCGTCAAAGGAATTGAAATGGAGTCAGTTGCTACACAGCATTTCTTATGTTTTAACCAATACCATGTCATATTAATTGCAAATCGTTATAAGTACGACGTAGCTTACATTTGCAAACAACTTGGATCCAGATCAGACCTCGGATAATGCGGCATCTGATCTTGGACAAAACTGTTTGCCACTCATATCTAATATTTAGTAAGTTTAAAAAGCTCAAAAATCTAATTTTTCGCAGACGATTTATTTGAAGCAGACGAGAATTCAGCATGATAAGGGCTTAACGGTTCCTTAACGCCAACGCATGTCTAATTGGATTGAGCGATACAGGAAACCATCGTATCAAATTTAATGTAGCATCAACTGGTAATAAGTGCAAACGACGATTAAAATAAGTTATAAGTGCTTTTTGAAGGAATTCTAGACATTCAATGTGTTGTCACGAGTGAATATAGACGAACTTGTTTCAAACACCATACCTCAACTATACACTAATGTAGTATGCATAAACATATACATCTAAGAAGTTGTTATTCGGCTCAAATAAACGCGTTTATGCTTAAAGAACATGTCCATTGTAAATGACAAGGAATAAGATCAGAGACCGAAAAACTGTTAGTCGCTTAGGTTTTAATCCGTCGTAAATTACACATTATAGTATCCTAAAGCATGGCATAGTTGGCCAATATAAAATAAAATGTGCTTATCCGAGCTTATTCCAAGAAGGGAATGGTTATATACGTCAAGGTTGTTATTGGACATTTTCATAAATACATCACCAGTTGTCGTAGCATTACAGAGCGTTGCAATGAGGGGCCCGTCAAGAGACTCGAAACCTCCCCAAACCACTCCAAACAACTAAAAATTCACTTAAAACACAATCCAAAATACTTAGATTCCTTAATGTCTAATCACAAGAAGCTTAAAGGGGATACTTAAGGCTAAAATAAGGAAAACAATGCTAAATTAAAAATATATATTCGATCTTTTTTTCATTTCAAGGGGAGCAACTCGTACAACAAATTAATATTAACAGTTACTACTAAACAATAATCCATTACCCAATAACCTGTTTCTGATTTCGAAGACGGGTATCCACTTAAAGCAGGTTGAAAGTAAAGCAGAATGCGCCTTAAGGCACATTCTGATTTACTTTCAGCCTGCTTTAAGCTACAATCTGGTAGAATATTGAAATCTTGTTTTTAAAAGTGGTGTGTGTAGAGTTGGAGAGGTTTGGGGATGTTTAGGGTCTTTAGACGAACCGTTGCAGTTACAGTGGAGAATCTGTTATTCTTTCCCGATAAACGCGTTTACGCTTAAACTAGTTTTTCTTTTACAAACAGTTTGGAGCCACATCAGACGCCGGGTAACCCTGCTTCTGATCTGGCACCAAACGGTTTGCCACCAATACAAACATGAATTATCAGAATTGTCCAAAAGTTGTACTTTTATGCGTTTTAGTACTTTGCGTTTGCGTTTCGTTTGCGTTTAAACGGGTAATAATAACAGATTCTCCACTGTAGCGCATGGCGTTCTTGGTGGAAACAGCTGATCAGAACTGCCCGAATATGCTCGTCAGATCGACTGACCGCCTCCTGGTATGTGTCTATATTGTTTTAGAGTGTATCTTAGAAGTAAACATATGTTATAATAAGGATACTCATCCAACAGCAAAATTCGAATTTAAATCATTGTATATCAAGAGACCTTTGCAATTCGAAGCAGAAGAGAGAAATATTATTTGCCACAGAGAAATGTACGGAACGTGTACATGTACGTGACCATGATGGCACACTTAGATACACGACTTCAGAGTAAAATACACACGGTAGCTACAAACAGAAAGATACATACTATTGTATCTTATAATAAACATATACACGTATACGCTCAGTATCACAGAACATAATACAATTAAAACGATGCATCTTACATAACGGCTGTGTTTCGTGGCGTTAACATATGCTTGCATCAGTTATCTTAGATATGTTAACAGTGATTAACCCATTGCCCCATAGTATCCATTTATGTTATTCCCTATCTGAAGAAATGAGTTCCACTTTATACAGTCTTGAATATGCATCGTAAGAAATAATTTATTGACTCAGAAGCAGTTGGTAGCTTAAAGCAGACTAAACGTAAAGCTGTCTTTAAAACTAGAAACAGGTTTATTGGGTTGATTGTTAAACCTACACAATATTTCTAGATAAAAAACCAAGTTAATACATTGATTAGCCAATATTACATTTGGTTATATTTAACGGCGACAAACTAACAACGTTTTGTAGGTATTATAGGACAGACCTATGTAACCCACACACATCAAATGTATCAGGTCGATCTAAACTCATATTAGACCCTTGAAAATGTTCAGTTTAACTATCAGCAGTACTTCTTTGACATGCCTGTTGATTTGAAATATTCCAAATAACCCAATATTCAAAACAAGCACGTTCTCGTGTATACATACCCTACGAGATAGTGTTATTGAACTGAACATTGAATTGGTCGCTTTTTTCAACATTGTCATGAAAACTGAAGCAATCGCTCACACTTCAAATCAAGTAGAAATGTAACCATCAACGTTCACGCTGTTCTTACATCTATGCATGCATAGACGGATCATATTGTCAACGTATTGGAACACATGCTGTTCAGTGTGACACGACACGTTTAATTAACCACACGCCACTTTACAGCCTGCACCACGATACACAGTGCTCGAGCGTGCTAACGATATACAGTAAAACCTCTCCATTACGACAACATAATTGTGTTAATTAACATGTATTTAAGACAAGTGACTGCTGAAAGCAAGGTGCACGTAAAAGGGAAAGTTCCTCTAGGAGCTTTCTGTTTACATTCACCTTCCCTTGAGATGGCATGTGTATATATTTCTTAAATCACTTATCCCTGTTTTAGTAATCGTAATAGAAAGGTTTCACTGCACACGTATGTTATTATTAGTATTATACCCGATTTATATAGCGCTCTTCTCACACAGGAGGTGTGCGTTCAAAAGCGCTTCACATGAAATTATATAAATGTACATACAAAGCGAGAAAGACAAATAGCTACATTCACAATAAAAATGATACATTGAGATGCATGGAAACATGGAAAATCTTTCAATATGATTAAAAACAGAGTGGTTTTTTGTTTGTTTGTTTGTTTGTTTGTTTCAGTGTAGAGCCGGAGAGTAGTTCACAAATCGTAAAACCAATGTTTAAAACAATCCTCTCCATGATGTTTAGTTGCATTTGTTTGTTTGTTTGTTTGTTTCAGTGTAGAGCCGGAGAGCAGTTCACAAGTCGTAAAACGAATGTTTAAAACAATACTCTCCGTGTTGTTTGGTTGAGTATTGTATAATCCATGGCCGTGGTACACCCTTAGTTCATAAACACAAAGCTGTCCAAGAATTAAAACCATTAGCGAACAATATCACACAATAAATATAACAATTCGAAATTTACTATGCTATGAATAACAGTTTACATATAGTATCTTACATGAGTGTTTATAATTTATTGAATTTATTAAACGAGTCTTTTAGAAAACGTTTTCTAAAATACGAGAAATGTCGGTTGACGTCATATATTTTACATATTTTGACATGGGTAGGAATACACATTTTAGTATGAAGCATCATTTGCATAGTTAAACCACTAGTTATACACGAGAAATAAACAACGAGTGTTATTCAACGCTCGCACCGTAGGTCATGTTATAAACTGTAATATTACTAGTGTGTGTTACATTTTGTATAAATACATAAGGTAATAATTGCAAAGCTTACATAGTATTTTTTTCAAAATAAATACAACAGCAGAACATCGTATAACTGCAAAAATATGCATTATCCTCTGTCTGCTTATACTACAAAGTATACAAGTTTATCACATAAACGTGCAAAATATAGAGGGCCGTAAAAATCGTATGGCCCACTGGGCATATATTTTATACTTATTTTCGAATCACCAAAATACTGTACTACTACGCCGACTGTAAATCAGTTAAGAGAATCTAGACAAACTTAGATCACCACTAGGTATTGAAACATTCCCAAGTGTCCTAGAAACATTATTCCGAGCAGTCCTGCAAACTCAGGCTGCAAATCAGGCTGCGTAGAGCTCTAGTATTAACAGTGATTCAGACTGTTTTTCAAATTCAGACGTTACAATGATACTGACGTCATGTTGCTCTAACGACGTTATTTTGAAAACGAAACTAGATTCTAAATGTCAACTGATCATATTGAGTCAATTACAACAACTTTTAAATAAAATATTAATTTAAAATTGAATATGGTATCAGAGAAGTCTTTTCACAGCACATTGATGTTGATTTTCTTTATTTTAGTTTGATAGGTGTTTTTCATTACGGATGAATACAACCGAATAACGCCTATGACGAATCGTTTCCTAAGAGCCGAGGGCAAAAGTGAAACTAAGACCGTTCGGATTTTCGTGTCATTTTGGTGTTTAAGTGATACATAGGATATCAAATTCGTGTGTGTTCAGTCGTGAATTTATTGAACTCGTTGGATAAAATGATATGTTGCTCGCCAAGGCTCGCAACATATGATTTTATCAAACTCGTTCAATAAATTCACGACTGAACACACACTCATTCAATATCCTCTATGTATTGATTAATGTGCTAATTATCAGAATTATAAATAACAGAGCATGAGCATGTGGCATCATATCAATGGCAAACACGCCTTTTAAATAATATATCATGTTGTTTACATTTCTTAATTTTTCCACAGTGTTTCTCTTAACAATTCTCTACTAACATAAAATCAAGTATAAAAGGTGATTACATGAGCGCTATATATCAGATGTGTTCCTTTTCGACAGGCATTATCTAGGTCGAAGGTAAATTATATGTAGGCTCATACTAACTTAATTACGGGGATATGATTATGTTATATTTACATTCACCCTGTAAAGTCTTTATGTAATCCTATTAAAAATATGCGGTACATCTGTCGATGAACCTACACTTCGAAACTTGTTTTAGCCAGTTCGGATTTCGCCCGTGCTATTCGTGGACTTCTTCAAATAGACTACATCGGGCACTTAACACTAAGCTCCCATTGGTCGACGGTCATATGCCACTAGCGGAGTGATACAGACACATAGGTCGTTGCCATCGCGTTGCTATGTGTGTAAGTGTGTAAATTAGTTAAGAAAACAACCGCGACCTGTATTTTTAGAATGTGCTTTGGCAATAGATATTCAAGTTGCACTGTTATTTATTTGCCTTGAAAGTCTTTTCCATTCACAGAGAGAAAGTTTACTGAAAAAAATCCTGAATTTTTAATACAGTTAGAGTACATGTAGTTGGGACTACTTTCTCACCATATTTAGAAACTGGAATGGCTATTACTTCGACATTACATCTATCAAACCTCTTTGACCGGTATAGATAAATTCTTATACAGAAAAACAAATCTGGCCAATAAACACATTAAATTGACAAGACAGAAAATATAAATATAAATATAAGGAATAAACAACATCTCTTTGCCGCTCATGACGGTATGACTACATTAGCTTCGGGGGGGGGGGGGTTAAATTTAACGAAAACGCCCTTCGTGCGTTTACGAAATTTACCCCCTGCGAAGCTAATGTAGTCATACCGTCATGAACGTCAAAAATATGTTGTTTATTCCTATAATGACAACAAATTAAACGTGCTTAGACTGCATCTGACGTATTTGATCGAATGCGGGTCATCGTATATACTTGGTCGATATCGTCTTTTTGATAACAGTTAAATATGTGCATGATAGCTGCGGATAAATCCCACAGTGATTACCGGCGTCTCATCAGGATCGAAACTGTTTGACACTCTGATCCTGTTTTAAAAAGAAATTAAAAGTATTTTTAGAACAATAGCAAACGACATTTCTTGCAGACCAAACAAAATTACTAAGTATGTAAATAGTTAATAAATGTCGATGGTTGAAGAAGGCTAGGGATGTGTAGCCATTGTAACGCTTGAATTATATACTTGACAAACCAGGGCTGCCATTTCTCCGGAGTTTTCCTAAATCTTCGCATTTGTTCTATTACATGGTAGGTTAAAACAGGCTGAAAGTAAAACAGAATGCGCTGTAAGGCGCATTCTGCTTTACTTACAGCCTGTTTTAAGTGGTCGCATTTCAACAAAACTAGAAACAGGCTATGGGGTAAAGGTACGATGTCGTAAAATCGCATTTGAAAAATGCAAATTTGGAAATCTTAGGACTTTTCCCGTCAACTTATGGCAGCCCTGAACAAACACTCGTCAATACTAACATTCAGACTTATATAGAATATTAATCAACAATAGTTCAAGTACCGTTACCGGGGGTTAGCTACACTATTTGATTTAATTTGGTTTGTGTTTTCAAGGAGTTCAGTCGTGTTAGTTGTTATTTGGGCACATTGAAAGTCTGTTAACGTTTAGTTGTCAGAGTACTGTTGAGAATCAAACTTCTTGTAACTTGTCGATGGATCAGGTAGTGAAGTACAATGTAAGTGCCCACGTTTTCACAGTTAGTAAACTGTATAAAACCATGTATTGTGTTCGTAGTTTTTATGTATACCTGCGGGGACCTGGTTATTGTTTCTACTGTTAGTTGTCTATATATGTCAGGATGACGTCCTTTGAACAAAACCTGAACCTAACAGACATGATTCCCATACTGAAATGTTTAAATCGACTGCTGTCTTCTTGATAAATTACATAAAAGTATGTTTGATTGTTGGCGTAGGTTTCGTTTTAAATTATTCGTAAATGTTTGATCAGTTCAAGCTATATGTTAAGGCTGTAATCATATAACAACACACATGCTTCCATTTCCGTCAAACTGCATTTTGCGAATGAATCCAGATGTAGGTTGTCACATGTTCCTAATCCCGTAATTGCATTGACCATTTGGTATGACACATGTCCCATTAAATGAGTCACGTGTATGCATTACCGAGATTTTCATAGGCTTTCATATAAGTCATAGTTTATACATTTAATATATAGCCTTGCTGATTTACAAGGAAATACATGATATTGATTATAGATACTGATTTGAAAGACAAAAACACGACAGAATTACCCTTATTTTCCGTAACAAAATTAACATTTTTTTCATCAATACATATTCATACATATTACAAAGAATAGCGAAAAACAACTGAGTACAGACTGGACTTATTTCTTATCAACAATAATGTATACATTGATTCTAGGATGTCTCATTAAGACATATTAATTATATGTAGTAATGCATTAGATAACATATATTTTATGCTATAAATGTATCTACGAGCTGAACGTGTTTTCCGATTAAGTTAAAGAAACCATGGCTTTGTATTATGTTGTAAACATTGCAATATTAATCAGAATTCAGATTTAAATAAACCCAAAGTACAAACCGCAGGTTCATTTCACCTCAAAAGCGTCAACATTGCAACTTTAATTTCAACGTAAGGAGACGCTTACTTTAATGCCAAAGTATGACATAGTATGCATCACTACTCCTGACACTGCTATGTTGTTGTTTTTTTCTTTAAAAATAAATGAGCCGTGTCTAGAGAAAACATGCATTGTAACATTGTATAGACCAAGCAACATTGTTACCCTAGGCTCTGTATCTGAGTTTTATCTACGATTCCAAAACCCGTATATAATACTGCTACATACAAAGCTTAAAGATGATAGTGGATGTCAAACAGAGTAGATCAAGGCCAGCCGCCGCGTCTAAGACGCGACGGCTGGCCTTGATCTACACTGTTTGCAATACAATAAGGCAAGTTGTGTCATGGCACGGATCAAATGTTTTATATATATTCAAGTACGTCGATCTGATTTGCAAGAGACACGATGCAGCTCATTCTGGGAGTAAAAGGGCAGTGTCTGGTTGACATAGACATGACAGTGCCAGATAAAGTGTGTGTTGCCATGCAATGCAACATGTTTCTGCATGCAAGTGACAGGTATTGATTTGGAATTATATGTCTGTGTACTAAAGTTACGGTACCAAGAAATTTACAAGAGTCAATTTGTGAAGTATGTGTCCAATAATCTCTCTTTAGTATTCCCTAAACTATATTAACACATTACCACATAACCTGTGTCTAGTACTGTAAACAGGTTGCTACTTAGGTGGTTCGACAGCGGGCGGCTCGCAGCTCGAGTTCCGGAAATGATGATGACTTTCACCTGATCTTTTTGACACGTGCTTATAGTAGAACATTTACATGAAGAAAAGTTTGATTAGCTTTAATGTCTTCTCTGTTAGCGCAGTTGGTACGGTGATTGACTAGCAATCCAAAGGTTCTAGGTTCGATTCCCACTCGCTTCAAAACTTTCTTTTTAGATAAATTGTCCGATTGTATTGACTAGTCAATCAATAACGCAGCGATCAAAGGAGAGGCTGTGTTTAGTCACGTAATAATGAATAATATTAGATGCAAGTATAGTCAAGGGACAACTAAGTTTTGTGAGGATTTATAGCCTATATGACAGATGGCAGCTTAACACAGGACAAAAGTAATGCTAAAAGATAGATCCTAAAGGAGCTTTTATGCATTCACCTGTCTTTAAATATCTACAGGCTACCGTATTCAATGGTCCCTTATTACAGGTTTGACTTACGGTATTATTTCGAGCTGACGGCATTTTAAAGTTGAACTCAAGGGAGGTTACTCGTTTTGTGTTAACATTTTGTCAGAATTTCTGGAAATCATGTATAAAATTTAAATTCCACTGTAGATTTTCATAATTTTTTTGCAACTAGTAGAACTAAGTAATATCTATCTAATAAGAGTAAAAATAGTGTATGTTAAACAGCTAGATTTTTTGTAATTTGAGATTTAGTGACTTTTTCAGATTTTGACTTCTTTAAAATATATATATTTCCAGAAAATATGTCATGAAGTATTTTTGTTTGCCCAATATCTTATAGTTTCTGTACAGTTTACTTGAATGTACAGAAATTATTGAGTTATATCATTTTAAAAAGAAAATATTCCTGTTTATCAAAAAAGGAGATTTTCTCGACAAAAGGTCCTGTCAGAAAAAAACGGCACTGTATTTTGTTTTTATTTTAACGATTTTTCACTCTCCATATGGTATACTTCAATTTAATCAAGGTTTCAAAGAATTCTGACACGGAATAAGCTGACCCGCGAACCACATTAAAGCAGGTTGAAAGTTAAGCAGAATGCGTATTCTGCTTAGCTTTCAGCCTGCTTTAAGCTATCATCTGCTAGGATAAAGAATACATTTTTTATGATGTACATTCAAGACTGTCTAAAGTGGAACTATTATCTTCAGTGGATAAAGGCGTAATATTTATGGGGTATTAAACAAACCGTGCAATGGACGGACGTATTGCCATGTAAACAAGTGTAAAGGAACCACATAAGTATATAAAGAAGTTATTTTTACACTGCTAAAGAAAGGTATTTACCCAGACAGTTTCGCCGACTGTCAGTCAGCTTGGTCACTGGTGAACGGTGAGATTGCTGAGAGGATTACTTCCCCTTTTCGCCGCAGCCACATAAGGCTTAAAGTATGTTAAGGTTCTTCAAAATCATGCAGGTTAGGAAAACTAGATGCTTTGGAATTTTAATTGACGCAGTCATACGACAGTGCTGACTCGAGAGTTGTATGGTCCTTTTCAAGCACATGCAATCATATTTATTCATAAGATGGTACTATTGAGTCATGTGCGACTCCGACCTTATCTTTAAACGACTAAAGAAATAATGCATATCCATATACTGCTAGAATGCAGAATCGCATAACTCATTCACCCTTAGAACTTTTAAAGGTAAATACCCGTTTGTGATTAGTCGCGTTCATTTAGGATTTTCGGCTATTTTACGACATATGGCAACATTTAAAAAAAGAGCATACAATGTTCAGAGTGCTTCAGTAGCAGTTTCCAAATTTTGGTACTCACTATTTGTATAGGACAAATGTATTCTTACTTGGACATTGTTGTGAACGACGAGTATACTTGTCCCTAGAGTTCAGTGTCTTAATAATAACTTGACTGCAGTAGGTGTTCGTTGTTTAGGCAATTGACTCTAAGTATTGGCTTTGCTATAAATCTCCTATTATGTCCAGACAAGCTATCAAACGTGCCCAGACTGCGGTTGGACAATTACCGACAATTTAGTTGAATTGAGGTAACCACAGATCATGAACAATACCTTTTATCTAATAACAGCTAATAAATGTCAGAGACTAGAGACAGCTACCACTGTTTAGCCACTCTATATTACCACTTATGGCTAATTTATAGAATCTCCAACGAATGGACAAGACAGAAACCCTCGTGCTGAATTTGTAGTGCGCTATGTAACTGTCTTCTACATGTAGACATTTCGTCTAGAACAAGTTCAATATTTGATATATCTGCAATTTGATTTAAATGTAGTCTTAATGTGAAATACGATTTGGATACAGATGAACTCTCCGTATCATCTTGAAGCAGCATCTGTTAACTACTTTTCACATAAATAGCATCACAGCATGCCAAAGGATATAGAGCATTATTGCAGCCGACGTCTGAGAACCATTCCTTGACTGTATTATGTGCATGGCCACCGAATACAGCAGCCAAAACTCTGTCTATTACGACCACTAAAATGTATTAAGTATTAGTTGGTAGCTACAGGTGTCTGCCTCGAGCAAGGTGACTGTAAAACAGATAGCTCCTTTGGTAGCTTTCTGTTTAATTCTTACATTGCTTGAAGCTATCAGCTGTCTTTTAGTGGTCGTTATAGATTGAGTTTACTGCGATGATATCGTGAAATCGTTTCCTTATAAAAACAAATCTGAATTAAAGAATGATGATTGCTTAAAACAGAGTGAACGTTTAGCAGAATGCTCGTTAAGACGTGCTTTAAGCTATGATCGGCTAGTATATAGGATGCATTTGTTACGCTGCATAATATTGCACTTTACTTTTGAAATATTTTTGAGAAAAAACGAAACAAGAGGCGTGAAAGGCGTATTCCATGGGTTACTCTTTTACAGTTACTGCTGATATTTAGTGCTCCCTCTCTACAACAAAACCAAAGGTGAGCCAACTATTGCTTATGTTGTTCGGAGGAAGCTATTATAGGGAGGATAATTACGACTTGGTTTACGTTTGCAAACAGCTCGAATCCAGATCAGACGCTGCGCAATTCAAGCTGTTTGTCACTTGTCATTATATTTCTTCTGTCAAAATGTTCACTGATATATAACCTTTAGCAGAAATGCAGACGACAAGTTTAAGCAGATAATATTGAAGCAGTGAAAGTGTAATACATACAGCGGCAAACATTGGTGTAAGGAAGGAATCGTTTGGAGCGTTTTTGTAACTTGTAGGATGAGAGCACTGTACTGTATTTGATCAGTGCATTTACATTGCTAAACAGTATTACTGACGTAGTATTTGAGCGTGTTGATGCTGTTTTTACAGCAAAATGTTTAGGTTCGTATTGCAGTCAGTTCCAATAAAATCAAAAATTGTCATGGAGACAACAAAGCGCACATTTTGTAACTTAAATTCAGAGTTTGCGTTCAAGGCCACAGGGTTCAACCGGTTTGGCATGGAAAGGACATATCTATTTAAGGAATAATTCGAATATTTATTGTTTTCATGGAGGTATGGAAAAAAACTGGTCACACTGTATGAAACCGCGAAGTGTGACCAGGTTTTTTTTTCATAACTCCATGAATACAATAAATATTCCGAATTATTCCTTATAATTTAATATCACTTCTGAATTTAAGAAAGTAGTTAAATAGAGAATCTGACGCGAATGTTCTTTTTTAACGCTTTTAAAACGTAGGTTGTAGTCCCTCCGCCATATATATTTTCCGCCAAAACGCGACGTTGTTATGTAGTAACGCCGACGTCAATGACGTCATTTGGCATCCTGCTTCATGCAGCGCTTGTGAAGAGCAGTTGGACTAAGGGAAAGTAGTCCTGACAAGGCGTGGCCTGAATTTTATTTTTTTATGGAGTTATGAAACAAAAATTACAGCCAATCACAGCTAACCAAATGTAATGAAAACAAACAATATTAAATTATATACACATAAAAACAAAGTTTTAAAGCAATACCTCAAGGGACATAGGTGTTATTTCTCAAAACTAAAAAAGAATGTTTAAACCTAAGCAGGGGTCTGTAGTACATTGTCACAGGGGTCAAATGTTTACTTGCATGGAAAGGTCTTTGTCAATATACACGTGCATACTGTACTGAATATAAAAGTAGTAACTTAATGGATATAGAAGTTATGAGCATTGTTTTTCCAAAGAAAATCTCACATTTTAAAATTTAAAAATACATGTAGTAGCTGAGGTCAATGTCAATGTCACAGGGGTCCAAGCTATCACATGGTCGGAAAGGTATTGCCCTAAGGCACATGTGGTGCAAGTATAAAATATGTAGGTGATCGGGCATTGAAGTTGTGAACACTTTCTTAAAACCTTTTACACAAACGGTAACGGCAACGCTGATTTCAGGGACCGAGTGATATCATAAGTTCTTCTGGACATCCGTCCAGCGAGATAATAAAACTTCAACTCCAGGTCTTTTATTAGCAAATTAAAGATAGATAGATTTATTTCAACATAAACTGTATGATAACATGGCAATCTGTTATTAAAAGATACACAGTAAACACTAAGCAACGATATGTATGATTTAATACAGCCATGCCACTCAACATTATAGGCCAAGGATAACACAAAAAAGAGTAAGAAGTTCTTTTATTTCCATTGTGGTCCTTCAGATATAGCATTGTATGGCATAGGAAGGTATCATAATCTGATTCAACATCTCAGCATGCTATTGAAATGTAAGACTAGGTAAAGTTAAAGTTTAAATAATATTTGTTTATATTCTAAAGAACTAAATATGATAATTTGTTATAAAAACTTACAATTATATTACAGAATTACTAAATATTACATGCTGTGTTAAAATACCGGTATATATAGTTACAACTCAATTAAAAAGTTTAGGGTTTTGCCTTGAAACAATTAGACCTACTAAGACATAATTTCTATTATTAAACATTAAATGAAAACCACTATAAATTGCCATGTTAAGAATGCATACAGACTCATAGTTATTCATTGTTCCCTCTCAATATGTCCAATTATCGACGACCAACTTTATATGGAACACAACCTGATAGACATGATGGCATCTCGTTTAGAACAAATAATTACACGGGTTGCAATGACTTGATCTCTCTTAAGTTGAACATAAACAATGTATCAACATTAAACGAACCTAGTATAGACCGATTTTATTGACCTATCAGGGTGGAGTTTCGATGAGGACCGTTGCATTTCTACTTTGGGGGCGACAGCACGCTGTTTTGTTAATGGAATTTACCGTTGACGTCTACTGTTTTTCCTCAAAATTACATATTAGGGAAAGTTTGACAAAAACAATATAATGAAGAATAACAAACAGCTTGAATCCAGATCAGACGCCGCGTTACGCGGCGTCTGATCTGAATTCAAGCTGTTTGCAAATATAAGCCAAGTCCTAATTTCCCCTCATCTAGTAATCCCTCCGAACAATGCACGCGATATTTGTCTTCCATAAGGTGTTGTGGTAGAGAGGGGTCACTGTATATACCATTTTCACTTCATATATTGTGTTTCTCCATGATGTAAGTATCGGACAATAACGATATAATACGGAACTATATATATCGCCTTTAAAATCAAAAGTAAATTAGTTTATTTTTGCAAAAGGTTAGCTCCGCCCCACCAGTTAAAAAATCCCGGTCTATAACGTTATAATTTTGATACATTTATATGTTTTATTATATTTATATGTTTGATTATAGATCTAATGAGCTTTTGCAATTTAATTAGTGATTTGGTTCAACATTCGACTAGATTGAACACGTATTATCAAAGTTACACTGTTCTTAAAAGTTGGTGCTTAAAGCATTGAGAATTTAAAGCAGATTTTTGTCTGGCTTTAAGCTATCTTTTACGCAATCAAATATCCCTATGTTTAGTGGTTGTAATAGAGAGGTTTTCCTGTATAGACATCAATGCATACCGATACCAGTAGCGCGTTCAATTACAATTGTTTTCTGTTTAGGTTAGCAGTTTGTGCCCCGTGAGCAGCGTGCAGAGTTCAGCAGAGAAAACATTTTCTTTCCAAATAACCCCGGTTACGCTTAAACTATAATTTTGATTGCAAACAGTTTGGAGCCAGATCAGATGCCGGGTAACCCGGCTTTTGATTAGGCTCCAAACTGTTTCCTACTCAGATCAAAACTGGTAGTCTGAAGTGTCAAAATTTTGTCGTTTTCCTTATTTCATTGTGATGCGTTTGAACAAAAGAATTACGTTTGCTCCTCTGTATTTCAGACCGGTAGCCAATTCGCAATCGATGGCCATCGATTTCTTAACTGAACAAGCTACAGTAATTTATTGCGTGCTATTTACTGCTTCGATCCGCCAAAGAGTCGCCTTCTGTAACATATTACCATACTAATCTTATATGTTTAGAACACGTGTTCGGAGTTTTATTTAACATCTAGAGTAAGTTTGATTAAACTATTATCACAAACAGATTCGATGACGAACGAAATTACAGCGTCATTTATTTGGTTTCGACTGAGTAAAAGGTAATCTTTTATAGATTAGAAAGATATTTAACCCATTTATTGCCATGACGTCATCAGTGTTTCAAACATGTCGTCTGTTTTAATTTTCAAGTTTAAATTTTAGCTATTTTGACTTATTGAAAATAATTTCAAATGTTTGAAAATAACAAGTGTACTCGGAGTAAGACAGTTAAGGGGTAAAATAATGGTGCAAAGTAACCCACTGTACGCATATTGATATGGTGAAACCTTTTCAATAGCACATAGGAGCGATACAAACATAAGTATATACAGTAAAACCTCGCTATTACGACCACTAAAACGAAGGCTAATTGAGTGTATAATAGACAGTTGAAAGCTTAAAGCAAGGTGACAGTTAAACAGAAAGCTCCTATAGGAGCTTTCTGTTTCACTGTCACCTTGCTTTAAGCGGTTACCTATCGTAAACACCCTAATAACTAACATAATTTAGTGGTCGTAATAGTGAGGTTTTACTGTAATTACTAAATTAGACGTATTGCGAGGTAAAACAGTGTAGACCAAGTAAACCGGGTAAACTGAATCGGTTTAACCCTTTCCCTTATAGAAGCGACTTTTAGCACATTCATTTTATTCATCCGCTGAAGAAAATAGTTCCAAATTATACCGTAGTGAATATGTGTCATATTTAATACTTTCCTTATTCTAGCAGTTAGGGCGCATTCTGCTTTACTTTCAACCTGCTTTAAGTAGTCACATATCTTCAATACTAGAAACAATGCTATCAGGTAAAGGGTTAAACTGTCCGACAATTAGGACAATGTACACATCCCTTATATAGAACATGAACTACTCATTATCATACGCACAGTTTACAATTCTATGAATCCCTACTTATACCATGTCTCATGTTTCTGCTGTTTGCCGTAGGGAAACTTACATTTGTCATGCAACTGAGTGTGTTTTCTAGTGGACTACACGGTTTGCTATGTTTCTAATTAGCGGGCTGTGGTAAAGCCTCCTCATACATTTAAATGCACGATATAACATAGAAATGCATTTGTCAGGCGTGCTATCAATACCCATTACTAACCATATTACCTTGTGCGATAAAAAGTTCTATGTCAGGAAGGGCTTCGTAGAGGGACGGCGGGCATATCATAATTGGGTATTTGCATGCATTTACCTGTAGTGGATACGTAGTGATGTGCCGTTAAAATTATAACTCAAACTAAATGCAATACATTTAATAAAATAACAGCTTTTTAAAGATTCTGATCTTTTTTTTATTTGAGTGACAACATTGTTGAACCTGATTAGTCTCCAATTATCTTGCATGTGATATGACTCCGAACGTTTGTAAATGGAAACAATTGTTTAACACAAAATCCTTTATTAGGAAATATGTATGTCTTTATTTCATGTCAAAACTGTATTAATATGTACAGTGGAGAATCTGTTATTCTTTTCCGTTTAAACGCAAACGAAACGCAAACGCAAAGTACTAAAACGTAGAAAAGTACAACTTTTGGACAATTCTGATAATTCATGTTTGTATTGGTGGCAAACCGTTTGAAGCCAGATCAGACCCCGGGTTACCCGGCATCTGATCTGGCTTCAAACTGTTTGTAAAAGAAAAACTAGTTTTAGCGTAAACGCGTTTATCGGGAAAGAATAACAGATTCTCCACTGTAAGTTACCGCTACGTTAGAGGAATATATGTTGACCTCTTTGGTAACGAACATCGGAACACGATACTGTTCTATCTCTGAAATGAGCAAAAAACGAAACAATACCAAAGTTGTGCGGAGCTTTAGAGCTTACATCAATGCTAATTGATTTGTACAGCGTAAAGATATTTCCCATTCCTATGATGGCATGGCTTGGACCCTGCTAATTGTCTGCTTCAAAGAAGACCTTAATTGTCTCCCTCTTGATGCACTATCAGGCTTCCTAGATTAGGGATATTAATGTCGTTCAGACGGAATCAGAGCCCGGTGTACTGAGGTCGGTGCTCTGTGTGACTGTTATCAATATAGAAACTGGGCGTCAAATCGGTACAATTAAGAAATGCTGCCATAATCAGCGTTACAAAATGCTAACAAAGTCCTAAATTTCAGTATCATAGGATAGCCTTTTCAATTTGTACCAATGCATATCAAAAACAATATCAAAGAGAAAAGGTTAAAAGGTCACTTGAATTCGTGAAGCAAAAAACATTATAACCATGGCAAGTAAGACTTGTAGTGTCCATATTCAAGTTAACGGTACACCTAAAACTAATATTCATACCATGTAATTTATCGCTTTGTAATGTAGCATTCGGAAAAGAGCCTCTAACAATGAACAGCAACTATGGACAGTCGCAGGAGTATATTGAGTATATTACGACCAATATATTGTGGTAAGTACAGTTGACCCTCTCTAGTATGACCACTAAAAAGAAGGCTAAGTGTCTGTATTAAAGACAGGTTGACTGTTATTAACCCTTTTATGATCAAATTATTCGGGAGATGTTTACCCCCTCACCGCTTTGGTTCCAAACTGTTTGCAAACGCGCTTTTAAGCGTTATTGGAAGTGAAAGGGTTAATATAGAAAGTTGGCGTCAAATCGGTACAATTTAGGAATGTGCCATATTCAGCGTAACAAAATGTTAACAAAGTCCTGAATACAGTATCATGGGAACGGCTTGTTTGAAAATAGGTTTCAATTAGTACCAATGCATATCAAATACAATATCAAAGAGAAAAGGTTAAAAGGTCACTTGAATTCGTTAAACAATAACCATAATAACCATGGAAATTTAGACTTCTAAATGTAGTGTCCATATTCAAGTACACGGTAAAACATTACTTACAATTACTCATATTTATTAGACCTACAACTATTAGTCATGCCACGTTTTGTAGAAGCTGATTCTTGGACATAGACAACCAAAGAAGTTTATGTCATGTTAACGGTAGACCTAAAACTAATATTCATACCATGCCATTTATCGCTTTGTAATGTTGCTTTCGGAAACGAGCCTCCAACAATGAACAGAAACTATGGCCACAGTCACACGAGTAGTCAGTTATCGGTATAACATGCATTCCGTGACGTTGTAGAGTCTCATTATTGTGCTCATAACCACCACTAAAATGTGTTAGTTATCAATTATTTAACCCTTACACTCCCAATGACGCCATAAAGTGCGTTTGTAAACAGTTTGGGTCCTGATCAGACGCCGCGTAACGCGGCGTCTGATCAGGGCCCGAACTGTTTGACAATCGTATCGATATTTATTAAGACATATAACTTTAAATCTAACTTTGAAACTTGCCTTGCCGACAACAATGTTGAAGCAGACGACAATAAAACGGTGATGGGTAAAATAATTTGATCATGAAAGGGTTAGGGCATGTGACTACTTATAGCAAGGTGACTGTACAATATAAAGCTCCTACATTTAAATACCATGCATATTCTGGAGAGTTTTGAGTGTTTGATACATATATTATTTTGCATATTGCACTACGCCCCCTACTGTTTATCGGCTGAGTAAGTACACACACCTTCTGTTAATATTTATACGTATCGTATTTAAACTTCCTTAACCGTAGTACAATGTTTTTTTATGTTTTCAAATAAATGTTATCCTTATCAGCATCTGATTAGGATCAAAACTATGTTACACTCAAGTGTATCTCTTTTAAGTCAAAATACCTTATATTTAACAGAACACCAGATAAAGGTAGTTTTTCAGAATTAAACCCTATGGTGTCACTACTCATTAGAATCGTCTCGAAGAGACGATTCTAATGAGTAGTAACACCATAGAATGTGGCGATGAATAAGTGAGAAAATGTTTGATTTGTTGAAATAACTACCTCTTATCTGGAGCCCTGATTTAAATTTGAGAAATAAAAGCAGACGACAAATGTTTAAAGCTATCGACGCCATGGCAATGAAGGAGTTAACGTATTTCCCTGCGAACTAACAACACACGACTGTGTTGTGGTAAACTAATTTCTTCAAATGAGTATTGAATAAAGTGATCCTTAAGTTTCGAAAACATTAATGTATCGAACTTTTTACTTTCTCAATGTGTTTTTCGTTGGGTTATCGAATACTACGTTAACCTAAGAGTATGCTATTGTGAACCATAAGGTCAGTTACCAATGTAGTTCGTACATCATTACTAAACTGGCATGTAGCCGACAAGGATTTTCTAGTGCACACTCGGAATAAATCTATACAAAATCATGCTTATTTTATTAACAGTAGCAAGTGAACTACAGTGGAAAATCTGTTATTCTTTCCCGTTTAAACGCAATCGTACGCAAACGCAAAGCGCTAAAACGTAGAAAAGAACAACTTTTGGACAATTCTGATATTTCATGTTTATCTTGGTGGCAAACAGTTTGGAGCCTGATCAGACGCCGGGTTACCCGGCGTTTGATCTGGCTCCAAACTGTTTGCACTGTAAATAATAGTTTTAGCGTAAACGCGTTTATTGGGAAAGAATAGCAGATTCTCCACTGTATGCCGTTTATAGCTGTGTGTATATAAATAAACAGTGCTCCCTACCATCAACGACCCTCATAACAACATTTTCCTCCTCACAACACGTATTACCGCTGTTCCCCCAGCCTAAAGCTTTCACTGCTGCAAAACCATCTGCTTGAAATTATTGTCGTCTGACGAGTTGTTTTTCAAAGTCACATATTGGACACTTTGACAGAAGAAACACAACGACAAGGACTAACAGTAATAACCAAGATCTAAAAACGTCTTACACGGCGTCTGATTTGTGTTCAAACTGTTAGCAAATGTAAAACAAGTTATGTTCAGCACTTTTTGCGTATTAATTTTCCCTTATTATTACAATTCCCTCCGAACATAGCACACAGTATGTATCTCGCACTTGGTTTTGTTGTTGAGAGGTATCCCTGAACGCACCCTTAGTTACAGTGGAGAATGTGTTATTCTTTTCCAATAAACGCGTTTACGCTAAAACTATTATTTGCAGTGTAAACAGTTTGGAGCCAGATCAGACGCCGGGTAACCCGGCGTCTGATCAGGCTCCAAACTGTTTGCCACCAAGATAAACATGAAATATCAGAATTGTCCAAAAGTTGTTCTTTTCTACGTTTTCGCGCTTTGCGTTTGCGTACGTTTGCGTTTAAACGGGAAAGAATAACAGATTCTCCACTGAATATATATAATTCGTTACATGGCTGGTGATTGTTTCGTCTCCAACAACTGTCATCTGCAACTAGACTAAATATTGTTTCTACATTTCTTTTAAAAGCAGTGTCATAGTGTCAAACAGTTTGGATTCTGCTGAGAGGTCGCGTTTTATAATAATTATAATACTTAACGTTTTCATGATCAAATTGATCGTGAGGTTTTTACCACTTCATCGTCTTATTGTCGTCTGCTTAAATAATGTTGTCTGCAGTATAATTTCAAAGTTAGATTTAAGGCAGTATAACTGACGTTATTTCAAAACAAGTGGCAAACAGTTTTGATCCTGGGCAGACGCCGCGATATGCGGCGTCTGATCAGGATCGAAATTGTTTGCAAATGCGATTTATGACGTCATTGAGAGTGAAATGGTTAAGGCCTGAAAATATCTTTGATTGCATGTAAAGTCATAAGACTAAACCCCCTGCTGATTTTGCCTGAATAGAGAAATAGCTTTACCACCCTAAGTAGCTTAATTGCCGCATAAACTAACACGGCGTCTAGCTTCCGTAATTAAAACTACAATAATGTGTGTCTGGAGGACGAGTACCAATGCCTCTTATATTTAAATCTTAAACAAAAGCTGTTGAGACTGGAAATATACACAGTTTAGTTCAATAAGTCGAGGCTTGCCTATGTCGAACACATCTGAATATTAAAATATGGTTGCATAACGTTTTGTAATGAAATTGGGGTGCGTTTGGCTTAAATGAATAAAATGTTTCGTACCCTTTCGCTCGTATGTACAGTGGATAATACGTTATTCTTTCCAATAAACGCGTTTACGCTAAACCTATTGTTTTCATTTCAAACAGATTAAAGTCTGATCAGACGACGGGTAACCCGGCGTCTGATCAGGCTCCAAACTGTTTTCCGCTCTAATTAAGTGAATTGTCAGAATTGTCAAAAAATGTCATTTTGTACATTTTATTGCAATGCGTATGCGTTTCATTTGTGTTTAAACGGGAAATAATAATGTTTTATCCACTGTATTACAGTGGAGAATCTGTTATTCTTTCCCAATAAACGCGTTTACGCTAAAACTATTATTTGCAGTGCAAACAGTTTGGAGCCAGATCAGACGCCGGGTAACCCGGCGTCTGATCAGACTCTAAACTGTTTGCTACCAAGATAAACTAGAATTATCAGAATTGTCCAAAAGTTGTTCTTTTCTACGTTTTAGTGCTTTGCGTTTGCGCACGTTTGCGTTTAAACGGGAAAGAATAACAGATTCTCCACTGTACCACAGGTGACCGTTAAAATTAATTATACTTGTGTTTACTTTTATGTAGTAAATTATAAACATAAATGTTTTCTTCTTTTAGCAATGTCAATCGCGGACGATTCAATTGTCATCTGGTATGTTTTAAAGCTGTTAACATATACCTGTGATGTTAGGTGTTACAATAAATAATAAAAATTCAGTTAAACCTTTATTTCTTAATACAAACGACTGATGTATGACTTGGCGATGCTATTAATTAGCAAACAGATAAGTTATGATTGTCTCAGCCAGCGGATTTCACTTATCCTCATTCTTCAGTCTTGTAAGAGAGATATATAAAAAGAATAGAGAGAGCGAGAGAGCGAGATTGCGAAAGATAGAAAGAAAGAAAGAGAGAGAGAGAGACATGGTGACATACAGACATAAATATATAGAGAGACAGCGAGAACTAGTGATTTACTACTACCCCAGTGTCTAAATTACAGACATGTCGACTTCAAATATGCTGTTTATATCAGATTCACAATTGCTATCCCATAGCAAGGCACCTATTAGGGTGAGTCTTTCGAGACACAAGTGGTCTGTAATAACTACTTGCGACCTTACCGTTACATATCACAGAAACAGGATAAATTGACAAGATAAAATTGATTGTGTTCCATATTGCCATCATATGGTAGCAAACCCATGTAAACGTATTTTAGAAAGTACCACGCGGTCGGCAGGACTATTTGGTTTTGTTTCAAACAATGTTTAACTATGGACGTTTCTGAGATGGACACGGATTATATTTGTATAATAGTATGGCACGCTATTTTTCTAAAAGTATACTTTAAACACATGCAACGATCCCTTTTATTCTTCCTATGTGTATAATAAAAACAATCACAACAATCCCACGTGTAATACGGTACAGTTAAAGATCGTAATTTAAACTCTCAAATTATTGTTTTCGATAAGTTGGTGAATAAGAATAGAGCAATTGTATGTCCTATATACAGTATGTAGGTAGCCGTATCATGTAACCATTTAAATCTCAATTACATCAAGAGGCGCATCTGTAAACAGTTTTATTCCTGATCCGACTCCGCGTCACGCGGCGACTAATCATGATCAAAACTGTTTGCAACTTGTTTTAAAATTAGGTCATTGATACAACTTTAAATCTAACTTTGAAACGGTATAGCAGACAACAATTTTGAAGCAGACGACAATATGACGGTGAAGGTGTAAAAGCCTCACAATAAATGTGATCATGAAAAGGTTAAGTACTATGGTCCATCTGCTTATTTAATAGTTAGGAACTGTTATATACTAACCAGAAATGTTGAACGTGATACCACACTATTGTTCTTTAGAGCCATTCTGATCATGATGTTAGATTCGTATTCGACCTCAAAACGTACATGTGATGGTGTCCCTAACTTTGTTTTTATTACATATCTATAGACCCGTGCTTTAATCCAAAATATTTCAACGACACAACATTTTAAACCCTTTCACTTTCAAGTACGGTACGCTTACCAGGGCGTTGCAAACAGTTTGGATACATGTACGGATCAGAGGCCGCGTAATGCGGCGTCTATTCAGGATCCAAAATAGTTGTCACGCATACCGATATGTTTTAAGTTATACTACATTGAATCTTTGTTTGAAACAATCTTGCAAACAACACAATTGAAGCAGACGACAATGAAACGGTGAAGGGGTAAAATCTCACGAAATATTGGCAGTGAAAGGGTAAAGTGGTATTGTACTTTGATGAGGCGATAGAAACAAAGACTTCCAATATCAGTTTGAAATATCGCTTATTTGCATAAGCTTGTTATTGAATATCCTGTTTTATGTTTGTTTCAGTGGCAATTAATCATGAAATAGATTGCAACAGGAAATGGCGGTCTCCGTGAATAAGTAATCTTAGGTTGAAATTATTTTTTGACCAATGAGAGTTGAGTATTTTTGAAAATTTTTCGAGGATTATTTTTGTAAGTCAGTACTATCAAACACTAAACAACGACTAACACATTTAATCCTGCGCATACGTATTTGGGTTGATTCGCAGGTGTTTCTTTAGGTGCGGCCGTGTCCATTTCCTTTGACATCTCTTTGTCGGTACTATTTAAAAGGGTGTTTCGGGAAGAACAAACGTTTTGTTACTTCCAATTGACAGTATAGCTCTTTGTCGGTACCAAACAAATAATTTCAACCACTAAATTGGTTAGTGTCTATTAGTCTATTTTAACAAAAGATTAAAAGTTGCTCGGGTGCCCGTCGCTTGACTTTCAATTTTTGTCAAAATCGACTAATAGACACTAACCTATACTTAGAGAACATCGGAAATTTGTGTGATTATCTATTACAATACATTAATCTGCAAAAAGGTTCATTTAGCAGGTATTATATTTCATAGTGAATGTTCTTGAGACACTGCTAACAAAGGTATATTTACCCAGACAGTTTCGTGAACTGGACTGTCCACTTGAATCGGAGGACAGACAGAAGGAAGAGGCGCATATCAAAGCAGCCCTAAAGAAGTGCGGTTACCCAGATTGGACATTTAAAAGAGTGAAAGAGAAAGTGAAGAAAGCAACAGAGAGTAACAAGTCAAGTGTTGATAGGGAAAAATCCAAAGGTGTAGTGGTCCTTCCATATATAAGTGGAGTTACCGAAACCCTCCAACGTGTGTTCCAACGCCACAAGATAGCGGTGTCCCAAAAGCCCCACCAGACTCTTCGAAATATGTTGGTGCACCCTAAAGACAAAATAGACAAACTTGAAACGTGTAACGTCGTCTACCAAATTGAATGTGGGAATTGCACCAAAAGCTATGTTGGAGAAACTGGGAGGAAGTGGAAAACGAGACTCGGGGAACACAGAAAGGACGTAGAAGCCAACACGGGTAGGGCATACACTCGGTCCGAAAGGAAACAATCACAAACTGAATTCCACAAGAGTGCTATAACTGAACATGTGGCACAGGAGAATCACGTGATCAATTGGAGCTCCACTTACATCCTAGACAAAGAAAGTGATCAGCGCACCCGCCAGATAAGGGAGACAATCCAGATCCGAGCGAACCCCAGCGTTATGAACAGGGACCAGGGGGCGTTCCGACTCAGCAAGGTTTACAACCCTTTGTTTACTGCCACTTCCGGTAGTAGCAAAGGGAAGTAACACCCGTCGACTACAGTTCAGTCGCCAGTGATCAAGTGGACAGTCCAGTTCACGAAACTGTCTGGGTAAATAGACCTTTGTTAGCAGTGTCTCAAGAACATTCACTATGAAATACATTAATCGTTTTTGCCTCCATAGAAAGCTCCATGCATTTAACAGTTAGGCACCATTTGAACAGTTAAAGCTGTGTTTTTCTGTTAAACATATTTTTGAGAAATAAACTTTGTACTAAATGCTACATGTATGTAATGGAAACAGCTCGTGGACATGTATAGGTTAGAGCATGTTTATTTCATACTATGGAATATAGTCCACGAGGCGCGGGACGCGCCGAGTGGACTATATTCTGTAGTATGAAATTAACATGCTCAGACCTATTTAGCACATGGCTTGGGCTCGAGAAAAATAAGAATACACTTCGTTTCTGCTTTTTTGTTTTAGACGAAAAGTCATTTTATTTGTAATATTTTACAAAATTTGAAAGGTTATTTCAATGTGAAGTTTATTGAAGTACTATATGACTATAATTATGTAGGCATATTTCATTAGCAATTATCTTTAAAGTCTAGGTCTCACTGTTCATTTTAAAAATAAAATATGAAGTCATCAAGCGCTAGCCGTTCCCCTCGGATCTCAACAAGACAATCTAGGCATTTAGATCCCGTTTTTTACAGTGGAGAAAACGTTATTCTTTCCCGTTTAAACGCAAACGAAAGGCAAACGCAAAACACTAATACATAGAAAAATACACTTTTTTGACAATTCTTACTTTTTATTTTTATCCTAGCAGCAAATACTTTGGAGCCTGATAAGACGCCGGGTTACCCGGTTTCTGATCATGCTCCAAACTGTTTGCCCTCGAAATAATAGTTATAGCGTGAACGCGGCTATTGGGAAAGAATAACGTTTTCTCTACTGTACATCTACAGCTACAACAATGCATATATCTAGATCTAGCGGGACGGTGTAGACCTAGATAGATTACTGTTACTGTGAAATTTCTGTATTTCTTCAGCTTTATCCTTGATATTGTGTTTATTTCACTTAACTTTCGATTATTTATCGTTACGCCTACAGAGCAGGCTAAAGGTTTTTGCAGTCACTCGCTCGGAAGATTTCTAGGATGTTGATGTCAATTACCTTCAGATGACAGAAAGTGGACTACATGTATATTAAATAGTCCATGGTTTTTAAAATTTACGCGATATATAGTCAACAGTTTTTGAGGCCCGTGATTGGTCGAGAGCTCCAAGCCATGTGCTAAAACTAGATCATGACTACGTATACAGCATACCAAAGTGTACATATTCTCATTAAATATTTTATATAAAAAACAACTTAAAGCAAACGACCCTACCTAAGCTAATAAAACACTAATTTATACATGTTGTAAATATCAACATAACAGTGTTAAACCCTTTCACTCTCAGTGACGCATAAAAGGGCGTAACGCGGCGCCTGATCTGGATCCAAACAGTTTGACACTCGTATCGATATGTTTTAAGTCATACTACATTGAATCTTACTTTGAAACGTTCTTGCAAACAACACAATTGAAGCAGACGACAATGAAATGATGAAGGGGTAAAACACATCACGGACACTTTGGCAGTGAAAGGATTAAACATATTTTACTTACACGGCTAACATTCACACATTCATTCCTAGCTACAAATATATATTTACAATCAATATAACTGTGAAGAGTACTTTTGTCCTATACAAACAGGGTTTGATTGACTGATTGATTTTATTTTGGCAATAGTGGCATAACATGGCAATACAAATGCATACACATATAATGAAAACTATAAAAAATAATGCATATACATGAAAATGCACATAATATGCTCACCAATACCAAGGATTGCACAAAAAAGGGAAAATATATGTTCCCTTATTGCCATTGTGGTCCCCGATACTAGTGGCAGATCCATAAAGTCATGCATTGGTTACATAAACAAAATAATAATTTAATGATATGAAAATATTTAGCAAGTTTTCAATATCACATAGTTTATGAAAATATCACATATTGCATAAGTTAAATTATGAATTATTCTTGCAAGACATATGTAGACTTCTTATCACAAACTATTTATGATGTTACTGGCATAAGAATAATTATATGTATAACTCTCAATAAATTATATGACCATAAACGGAAGTTATTGCACAATATATGCCGCGTTGAGATAGTTTAAAAGGTCCTACAAGAAACAGAACTTTACCCAGATTTAAAAAGAATTGAATAAATTAAAAAAATCAATCAATCTGTCACATACAAGATATGACATTTTGATATAAAATAGAGTTGGTTTCATAAAAATTTAATATATTAATATGTAAATATATATTAGGAAACATACACAAGGTCATGAAAGTTTGAGTAAATAAACTTATACAGTTAAATGATTTTTCCCAATGGTCCTGTCTCAATGAATGTAATTCACTGAAACACAACCATCAAGAAGAATCATACTTATAACACTGAAAATACTGCACTTTATATTGTAGTTAAAAGATGTTTCTTGGTGGACAGTTTAAACCTCATATTGTCAGGGATATCTCTTAAATACTGTGGCAGACTATTCCAAGACTCAATACCGTGCCAAGCAAATGATTTTTCACCAAAACCACGTACCTTGGGCTTGGCAAACCGCCCAGTATCAGAAAAAGTCATATTAGAAAAATCTCCACTTTGACTAGCAATTTTACTGGATCTAGTGTTACGGTTATGAACAGAATTCAAAAGTTTAAAATTATCACTTAAGTACTCAGGGGCAGAACCGTATCTAATTTTGTGAACATGAGATAGCATAATCTGCTCAACCCTTTTGGACACAGGCAACCAATTCAGACAAGTAACCTGTTCTTTGCCAATGTGCGATCTACTATCTAAACCAAGAACAAACCTAATTACATTATTTGTGATGTTATAAGCCTATGTTTATAGTATTTGGCTAGCCCAGGGTACCAGAAAGAGCCGGCATAGTCAAAATGACATTGAATTAGAGACATAACAAGCAATTTTCTGGTGTGCATTGTAAGGAATTTGTTTTTCCTGTGAAGAAATTTTAATTTGGAATTAACTTTGCCAATGACTGATTTAGCAATATTTTCACAAGAAAGTTTCTGATCTAAAACTGCACCCAAATATTTAACAGAACTAGAATATGAAATACTAACTCCATTACATTTAATATTTAATTCAGAATTTTGTTTAACTTTTGGTTTTGAACCAAATAAAATAGGCTCTGTCTTGCCTAAGTGCAAAGATAGTTTGTTATCTACCATCCAAGCTCCCACCAATTCTAGAGATCAAGTAAGGCCATTTTCAATATCAGACTTACACTTTCCAGTGACAAGAATGCAAGAATCATCTGCATACAGTAAAATTTTGCACTGTTTGTAATTACAAAATACATGTATTATTAAAATTAATACTGATGGTAAGGAATGGACTATAATAAGTTTAGATTTTGAATTGTCTTTTTAATGCTTCAGACATAAATGAGTTACATCACTTTTGCATTTAACACTTTTCTATTAAATGCGTATCTACTTATGTTATTATTAAATGTGATATGATCAAATGTGATGCATGACGTCCTCAGTACCACCATTCCAAGCCGTGTTAGACATTTATGAGTTTTGCGGCGTGTTAATATTCAGGGAAAGCAAAACGATTAACGCCCTAGCTGCAATGGTTTAGACGATATGTATTCAGAATGCATATATACAGACGTCGGCTTCCTGAAAGAAGACTATGAATAACTGATTAGACCGTCCTTGAAATAGTTCTCCGTCATCCGTTTTTCTACAATTTTTCCACAAGTAAACTGGAGAAAAGAATCAAGCATGCTCACATTTGAAGTATTTTATGGACGATACTGTTGTGTGAGACTGGTATGTTGGTATACGGATGTTTTGCGTCAACCGTTATATACATGTAGGTAATTCCATCACTTCGATGACGTTCTATGTTTGAAACAATTATCGTCTGCTGTTATGTTTCAAATTTAAATTTTGTGTATTTTGACTTAAGAAATATTGAAGCGAGTGTCACACAGTTAAGATCCTGATCAGACGCCACCTATCGCGGCGTCAGATCAGGTTCCAAACCGTTTGCAAACAGCAAGTGTATACGAAGTAAAACAATGAAGGGATTAATAACAAAACATCAGATTTATAGAACCCTTCGATATCCATTGGAACATCTAACTGTCCATATCAACAAGGTATCCCAACTGGACTTTGCTCAGGTTTCTTTATCTTTGTGTGTTTAGGCAAGCAATAGCGAGGAGAAACTGAATAACCATATTTTGTATTTACCAAGCTAGTATAGCGCTTACCTTAATACATAAATTCTGTATCGTAGGTTTGAGTATTGTCACATTGCTACATATAGCAAGCTAATAAAGTGCATACTCTGCAATTGTATATTGCTATAATCAACGTTGGGTCTGGGACAAAACCGCTTTGTATTCGCGTTAGCAATGCTATAGTTAGACCGAAATAAATCGGAATTGTTTACCATCACTTAAAATGTCGGACCAGAGTGTGAGGCAAAACATAGTATTTTACAATACCGCATTATCGCAGTCTAAATGTACCAGTGCCTAGCATGTTGGATCCCTGTAGTTACATTTGTGGCTTAAGGCCGGGCAGTGAGGAAATAGTTATTCAGAAATGCAATTGAAAATGTCCAGGGACAGGAATCCCTGTACGGTTTTTTCACATAATGTCGTGCTAGACCACTGTCGGCCTGAGCAAACAAACTTGGCACATAAACACAGGCAAAATAGATGGACAATGGGTCTGGGACAAAACCGCTTGCAATAACGCTTAGTTGGTATCAATATTCAGCCTGTCCATCGAGTCTTGACTGTTGTTTACAATAAATTTCGATCAAGATCAGACGCCACGTAAAGCCGCGTATGATCAAGGTTAAAGGTTTGTATAACTCATACTTGAATTCTTTGTAGACAACATTTGTAAAACAGACGATACTACGCGAGGATAAGGATTAAAACAAACGCACAAGTATAGTAAAACTGCGTTGACGTTCCGTTTACCTTGAAATGATCATTATTATTCTGTCAAATAAGATCAATTACGTATTTTACACTCGAGCGCCCTTGTCCGCTACCTTCACAATCTATTTCCTCCCAGCTTCATCAGTACTGAATAAGATATACCCTGTTGCAGGAAATGAGTGTTCCGGGAAACAGGCAATTTGCAGGGCTTTGCTATTCTGTGATTGTTATTCGCGTTTCCGTATCTAATACATATACTAATGCCAGAACTAATCGCATCAATATGGATAGGCTTACAACTTTGACAATATATACCGATAAATTGCAACTAATGATTTATTTGAATATTGTTTTCAGGAAACAGTAGATCCTGCGGTAAGCCTGAACGCCATATGGAGATAAATTGACAATCTTGTATATACTATCATATTTAACATGTAGCTTTATAGTAGCTAACTATATGGTGATTGTGCCCCCATCGCTAGAGGTATTTGTATGCCATTGCAAACCTTTGGTGGTTCGTATTTAAAATAAAGGTTACCACGTAAGGCTCCTTCTGTTTTACGTTCAGCCTGCCTTTTCCAACTGCTACAATTTGACATATTTCTTAAAGAGCATAGGCAGGGACACTTTTCTTTTTGTTAAAGAATAAATTCAAGACGTAGTTACAGGCACATTGGTCATATCTGCAAACAGTTTATATCCAGTTCAGGTGCCGTGTAACACCCTGTCTTGTATAGATATTTATTTATTTTTTTTTTTTTTTTTTTTTTTTATTTTTTTTTTTTTTTTTTATTATAACACTTTATTTTCTCCGTAATAGGTGTTGGCAGGTCGGAGAGCCATCCTGTACAACACCGTACAATATATAAATGTATACATTCAATACATAATATTAATACTGAGTTCAGTATTGACACGGTAGTATTTCCTATGATTAATTATAAAGTGATAAAGTGTTACTGGTTTTTTTTTAAGAAAAAAGGGATGCGATAGAAGAAAAAAAGGATAAGTGACATGCCTCGAAGTGAGTCTTTAACAAAACAATTTTGTGTACCTCTCCCTTCTCATTAGGCATGAGAAGGGTAAAGCGTATTTAGATGCGGTTGTATTTAAGTAATTGCCATGTAAACTCCTCTCACTATTTCCCACTTATTTTCAAATTTTTCTACGCTCATTTTATTTTCTGAACTCAGCTTATTTGCTTCTATGTTGCGTTCCAAATGTTTTTTAAAACAATTTAAGTTAATAGCGTGAATGAATTGTCTTGTACTATATATGTATTGTTTTATGTAAAGATTAAGTAGATTTATCTTCTCACATTTTTCACCAAAAACCATAGACGTTTCCGTAAACTGAATGTTAACGTTAATTGTGTTAAGTATAGTTTCGACTTGTTTTAGAAAGATTTGTGTTTTATCACAGTGGAAGAATAAATGCGAAAGTGTTTCAGGATGCATGTTACATAGTGGACAAAGATTATTGTCTCGTAACTTGAGTGTTGCGAGATATTTGTTCACCGGTAAGATTCGATGCAATATACGTACCTGTAACCACTGTAAATTACTATCTTGTGTTATATTAAATGGTATACTGTAGAATAATTTCCACTGTATTTGGGTAAAATCATATAATGAGTTCCATTTTGCTTTACTTGTAGGTTCAGCGTTATTAACATTTAGGATATCGTAAAATACTCTACTACCGGACTTTGTTTTTAAGACTCGATCATAAAAGTGTGGTACGAAAGGGAGTTGTAGCTCGTTGTCTGATTCTTTACAGCTGAATGTATTTAAGTATGTTGATACTATTTTTGTTACTCCTATAAAGTGTAGGTAATTAACTTTTATATTGTAAATTGATTCAAAATCTTCTATGGTCATTACCTTTTTATTAATGTATAAGTCATTTACATATATTATTCCCTTTTCATACCATGACTTTAGAAAAATGCTTTTTTCTCCAAGTTGAATATTAGAATTATAAAAAAGTGGGCATTTAAGACATTCTTCTTTATTATTTACTGGTAATGCCTTTATATAGGACGTATAAGATTTAAGAACATCCTTCCAAAATTTATTATTTGTTTTTGACATAGTTATTTCTGGATAGTGATGTCCGCTGTTTATCAGTTTTTCAATATTTAAGAAATGTTTTGTTAAAGACGTCCACGTAGCGTCTGTATTATATAATCGTCTAATCCATGTGCATTTTAATCCTTTGATAAAGTTACATGTATTTATCATTCGCAGGCCCCCCTCCGAATAGTCTTTTATAATAACACTATTTTTAATTTTTGCTGGGCCATGCCAAAGGTAATTGAAAAACATGGAATTTAATGTTCTTATTGTTGTTTCTTTCGGGTCCGGTAGCGCAATAAACAAATGATTAAACAATGGCAAAAACAAAGTTTTAATGACTGTAATTTTACCTATAGGTGTAATATATCTTCTATTCCAAAATTTAATCATTTGTTTTAATGAATTGATTTTTTCAGCATAGTTTAAGGTGTCCATTTTGTCCAAATCTACATGAAATTTAACACCAAGTAGTTTAAAATCACATTTACCCCACACTAGTTTAAATTTTGTGTTTATCGCTTCTGTACTATATTTTTTGGAGCCAAACCAAATAACATGTGTTTTGTCAAAGTTCACATTCAGTCCGGATATTCTTGCAAATATGCTGAGCTCATATAATGTTTCATGTAACGATTCAGCAGAGCCGTCTAGTATTATTGATGTGTCATCCGCAAACTGAGATAATAAGTGTTTTGTACCATTAATGGACAGGCCGTGTATCTTTTTGTTTGACTTAATTTTCTGTGTTAAGATTTCTGTGCAAAGAATGAAAATATAAGATGAGAGAGGGTCTCCCTGTCTGCAGCCTCTTCCCACATTGAAGAAGTCTGACAAGAAACCGTTTTGAACAACGCATGATTGTATATTATTATAAAATACTGAAATCCAATGTTTAAAGGAATCACCAAATTTAAAAAGGTCAAATACTTTGTGAATAAATTTCCATGACAGGGAATCGAAAGCTTTCTCAAAATCAATGAGTAATAAAAGTCCAGGAATGTTCTTTTCTTCAGCGTATTGCATTATATCATATACAAGTCTAACATTTTCTCCAATATATCTATTTTTTAAAAATCCAGTTTGTTCTACACTTATTATATCGGGTAAAACTGTTTTCAATCTGTTTGCTATTGAGCCAGATGCTATCTTATATACTGTGTTGAGAAGTGTTATGGGTCTCCAGTTTTTTAAGAACTGTCGGGGTTTGCTTTCTTTTGGTATGCACGTGATTATACCCTGACGTTGAGTAATTGAAAGAAGGTCCTTATCAAAGGATGTATTTAAAGATTTTACAACAAATTCCCCTAGGTCTTTCCAAAATATTTTAAAGAAGTTTGCCGTAAACCCATCACTTCCGGGACTTTTATCATTTTTCATATTCTTTAAAGTGTAGCTGGCTTCCTGGTATGTTATATAACCATCAAGGTTTTTTATTTGGTTATCTGATAATTTATTTACATTGTTTTGTATTTCTGTATTAAGGTCAAAATCTACATCGGTTTCATCTCTATTGGAGTAAAGATTTTTATAGAATTGTTGCGTTTCATATAGAATTTGTTCTTGATTTGTTAAGGTTAATCCGTTCGCTGTTTCTAATTTGTTAATTGTTTTATTTATATAATTATGTTTTTCAAGATTGCAAAAGAACTTTGTAGGCTTTTCACCACAATCTATCCATTTAGCTTTTGACCTTATTGCGTGTCCTTTAAGTTTGATTTCCCTTAATTCTAATAATTCCCGCCTGTAGCTTTGTAAAGTGTGTAAATTATCCCCCGTAAGATTTTCTTCGGCCTGTTTTATGTTTTGTATTAAAGAATTTTCTTGTTTGTTTGTCAATTTCTTTTTATAAGATCCATATGATATTGATTCACCACGGATTTCCATTAATAAAGTTTCTAGAAATAAATCATCTGATATTGTAAATTGTAATTCCCGCCCATTTATGTCATTTATGTTATCTAAATTGTATACTGGAAGACAGTATTGTTGTTTAACATTTTTTATCTTTTCTCTGATTTGAAGTACGTAATCTAAGTCTAGTAAAAGTGAGTCGTTATGTTTCCATAACCCTTTTCCATGTGTAATATCTGAAAATAACAAGTCCAACTGTACTATTGAATGGTCTGAGTTTATACTTGGCTCTATTTGACAGGATTTAGAAAATTGAACTAAATCTTCTGTAACTAAAAAAAAATCTAAGCGTGCTTGTTGAAGTGGTTTTGTACGTCTCCAAGTGAATCTTTTTGTGTCTGGGTGAAGGTCACGGTATATATCAATTAACTGTCTGTCTTGCATGTTTTCAATTATGACATCTCTAGATTTTTTGTTATTCAAGTTCTTGTAATTTTGATAGTCTATTGAAGGATCCATAACACAGTTAAAATCGCCACATAAGATATAAGAATCGTTTCCAAATTCATCTATTTTGTCAAAAATGTTCTTAAAAAACGAAGGATTGTCCTTATTAGGCCCATACAGACTAACAAGTGTGAATTTAAAGTCGTCAAAAGCTAGATCTAAAATGATGAAGTTTCCGTCTTGGTCACAGAACTTATTTCGTACATGTACGTTCAGATCTTTGCTGAAAAGTATAGCTACGCCCCTTGAATTGGAAGAAAAACAGCTAAGATAAATATCCCCGTTCCATTGTGAGTAAATGAGTTTTTCTTGTTCTTTTGTGAAATGGGTGTCTTGAAGGCAATAAATGTGATATCGTTTGTCTTTAAGATGTTTAAATAAATCTCTTCTCTTTTTATTGCAGTGGAGTCCACGACAATTTAAAGATAATATTTTAAGATCGTGCATTAGTTGTGAGATAGTTCAAACTAGAATATAACAACAAACAGTAAATAAATCTAGAGGCATGTCTCTTATTTAAGTAGCGATGAGATAAGTTCATCTTTAAAGAAAAGCAAAATGGTTTCATACCGCTTCTCCTGGTGCAACCCACTACTCCACAGATACGCATGTTTAAGTTTCAATTCGTTGATCCAAATCAGAAAAAAAGTTCTACTTATACAGTATGCGCCGTGATCAATAATTTCTAAAATCTAGCGGATGATACCTTAGGGCAGATTGCAAGCGATGCAGAACGCGCTTTAATGCGCTTTCTGTTTCACTTCCAACTCGCTTTCAGTGGTCTCAAATAGTTAAAACTAGACGCAGACTATGGAGCAATGGGTTGAAATAGGAAATTAATTACAGGTCGAGACCGGTTTATTCCAAGAAACAGCATATGATTATGTACACTTATTTCCAAGTGTAGGAAAACGAAACAATTTAAAACGGTACTGCACCATTTATGAAGTAGCAGGGCTTGAACAGCCAGTGGTTAAATTGATAATATGTAGTACATTTCAAACACTTTGCACATGTAAGTTAAAAAACTAACTGACAGTCTGTAATATATATCATGTATGAAATCATTCACCCCTGAACTACCAACAGAAACTTGTAGTGGTCAAATTGGTAAAGCCCATTTTGAACTTTGTATGGTTATTTTCTACTAAATGTTATAAGATAGTGTGCAGATCCTAATCAAAAGTTTCATATAAGGTTCCTTTGGTCTGGTTCTGCACTGGGTTTTTTTAACAATACTACTACGACCACCAAATATAATGCCAACTGACCATATACAATCAATGCAACAACCTATGACAATGTGAAAGCAAAACAGAAAGCTCCAACAGGAGCTTTCTGTTTTACTTTCATCCCAGTTATTGGTGTCCGAAAAGAATATTGCATATGACAAGTTCTACACAATACTACTACGAACATCAAAATATAATGCCAACTGATTATATGAAATCCATGCAACAGCCTATGAAAATGTAAAAGTAAAACAGAAAGCTCCAAAAGGAGCTTTCTGTTTCACTTTCATTCCAATTATTGGTGTCCAAGGAGAATATTGCATATGACAAGTTCAGCTAAACAAATAACGGGAAAATCGCCACAGTGGCCACCAAAAATAGCATTCACCTCAGTGTGTATTCTATTCCTTAGGACATGTGACGGTCCACCGTCGGTTGGAAGCAATGTAGAAGACTCACACATGTGCCCTCTACCTTGCTCCCATTCCGCGTCAAGTAGCTACAATCATTTCAATACCACGCCCTATGTCTTGTTAAGCGGTGTCCGTCATGGAGACATTTTTGTAGCACTACAACAACAACACATGGGTAATTCAGCATCTCTGCAAACGGTTTTTACCTCCAATGTATTGTTATAGGGTGGTCGTCATGGAGAGGCTCTACTGTGCAATAATACAGACAACCTCTATCATCACCACGATTGCTTCATGAATTGTCCCAGATCCGTCTCCGCTGCGACAAAAACTCGAAACTCGATACCTCGAACTCTCTGAACGGTATTTCATAGTTGAATTTCGATAACTCGATCTGGCCTAAGTCGTGCACACATGTGCCTGGGATTAAAAAACGTGTTTCAATTTCGAAACACGTGCCTGCCTGAATTAAGGCGAGTTCGAATTACCGAGCTTCGACTGTAGCACAAGTTTTCCATATATCATAAGCATACCTAAAAAGACACTTTTCAAAGTAAGATTTAAGGTTGCATGACCAAACAAGCATCGATAAGAGTGTCAAACAGTTTTGATCCTAATCAGACGCCGCATTACGCGGCGTTTGATCAGGACATTAACTGCTTGTAAACGCGCTTTAAAGCGTCATTTGGAGCAAAACGGCTTTCTGTCCCTGATCAGCCGCCGCCTCTACGAGTCACGGCCAATCAGCGACATCACTATACTTATTAACACAAAAAGTTGTACATAAACTTCATTCGACATCGATATGAACGACTGGAAATAGTGTTGTCCCAGATCACCGCAATTCTGATGTGGTATGGTTACACCGAGACATCACACATCTATGTGAAGATATATTTAAGTCATTACCCCGTAAATACGCTTTTACGCCTTCCATTCATTCCTCCACTGAAGAAATTGGTTTCACTTCATACAGTTATGAATTTATACCATAAAAACATTTACTATATCCTAGCAAATGGTAGCTTGAAGCAGAAAGGAAGTAAAGCATAATGCGCCTTACTATATCTTAGCAAATGGTAGCTTGACGCTGGGTCAAAGTAAAGCATAATGCGCCTTAAGGTGCATTCTGCTTTACTTTCAGCCCGTTTCTAGAGGTTAATTATTATCAATACTAAAAAAAACGCTATGGGGCAATGGCTTATGCAGGTTCAAAGGACGTTTCTTTTTCTATAAAGGGACAATTATACATGTACATAATTTAACTTTGGTGATGTTATAAGTGACATTCGTCGTTACTGTAAACAGTGCTCTCCCTGATCAGCCGACGCTCCGCCGGGGCGGCAACCAATCAGCGACGCAGTTTTATGTATTTATGTCTGACCCAGGTCTATCTGGACACTCATGTTTAGACTTTAAAATGAAAAAAGACATCTGCTTTTAATCCTTTCACTGCCTAGATTAACGGTACTAATTACGTTTATAAACGATTTGGATCCTGCTCAGACGCCGCGATCCGTGATGTCTGATCAAGAAGCAAACCGCTTAATACTCATATCGTTGTTTCCAAATACCAAATAGTATAGTTTTCAAAATATGATTAGTAAGTATAAAACCAAACGATTTTATTGCCGACGATATTATGACTTAGACTGTGTTAGACAAGCTATTATGTCACATTGGCAGTGAAAGGTTTAACAAACTGTAATTTCGACCACGTGTTTTTACAGTGGAGATGACGTTTGCTCTCCCAATATATGCGGTTGCATTATAAATATTATGTCTAGTTTAAACGGTTTCAAGCCAGATCAGAAGCCCAGTAACCCGGCGTCTGACCTAGCTCTAAACGGTGTTTCACTTAGATTAGAATAGGTAAACACACTTTTTAACCAGTTGTCATTTTACACATTTTGTTGCAAGGAAGCACATAAAACGTATTCTCCACTGTATCCACTGTATATAGGCTAATAGAAGTGTACTCAATTCACACACTTGTCCTGTTATAGTCTGTTGTTGTTAAGTGTCATCTGCTTAGCATTTATGGCCAGCATTAGGTCTATTTTGGGGCAGCGCCGATTGTCTTAGTCCGCATTCACACTTGGAAAGTTCATGTACAGGTCTTTGGATTATTTTTACCGGTTCAATATGAATTTTATAGTAATGGATCTACATTGAACGCGAAGCTATACAATTAGTTAAGCGCTATAATATAGATTATCACTGTTACACTGTCCAAAAAAGGTAGGTAGTTTTGGGTCTATGGCCATGGCATGTCAAACCAGGTCGCGTACTCTTCAAATCTTAACGTGTGAATATTTCCACTCTTGTTCTTGTATCTGATCTATAGATATTTATTGTTATTCACCCATACTTTTCTTTATTGAACATTTCGTAAAACTAAACAATTGACGCAGACGACAATTACACAACTGTTAAAACAGCACCTCGATGGTCTTTAAATACCACTTAACTTTGTTGTAGTTTGCCCTGTAAGTGTCGCCGAAAACGTTGGTCCTGGATAACAAAAGGTCGAGTTAGAACGTGATCAGACGCCGAATTTCTCGGTTTGCCAGCAAAGACGATACAGTTTGTAATAATAATCAAAACACATATATGGTAAAATTTCATCTAAATATGACCTAAGTCAAAATTGCATAACAAATTTGATTTTATTAATTTGTTAGAATTACCTTGAAGGAAAACGTCTAGATTTGGCATCAGAAACGATGTATGTTTAAACCTTACAAAAGGATCCCGTGTGCGTTTTCTCACGTTTCAAACCAACTATAATTGATATGACATTTAATTTCGAAAAATGTTTATGAAGCATCAGGGGAAGGTTTACTCTTTGTATATAGGAAACGGTTGAAGTACCCAATACATACACGCCTATTAAAGTGCGAATGTCTGATCGTAAAAGGAAAGTATAACCAAATAGCGTTTGGTACTTTAAAGCCATGTACATGTCTTCCTTTTAAAGGCAATACAATACAATCTTTAACCCTTTCCCCAATAGAAGCGCCTTTTAGCGGATATGATTTATTCATCCGCTGAAGAAAATAGTTCCAATTTAATCAGTAATGAATATGTATTATAGGGGATATTTTCTATATCATAGCACATGATAGCTTAAAGCAGGCTGAAAGTAAAGCAGAATGCGCCCGAAGGCGCATTCTTCTTTACTTTCAACCTGCTTTAAGTAGTCACCTATCTTAAGTACTAGAAATAGGCTATCAGGTAAAGGGTTAAGGATTTAGATCCAGATGAAATGCATTTGATTTACCTCAAACCAATTGTGCCATCGATTCCATAAGTATGCAGGACAAATGCAAGATTTGCTCTGTTCGCTGATAGAAATTGCTATATCAAACAAAACGAACATACACGTTTAGACAGTGCACACCTTAGATCAAAGATAGACTAATTCAATTTATCAAAGAATCAGCAGGGTGCAAATGGGTGAATTTTTTCGGTGCAGTAGACGATTCCAGTCGATAATGCAAAACAATTTTGATCCAGAATGTTTCAATGCTTCGTCCGAACTGCATTTAAACTAATTTGCGATCAAAAATATAAATGCATTCCTATAGCCATACTGCATCAACTGAATCATTTACACGAATGTACAGACATCAACATTTAGGCAGGCGATATTTTTCAATGTTAATGAAACGAATGATGCAAAAAGTTTATAGCAATCAAAAAAGATTATGTTTTCAAATACAATTACATAATAAATCCTGATTTCGGGTAAGTATTGAAGACGCCATTTAAAATACATTCCGGATGTCAAAGGTTTAATATTGAATCGAATCATGTCGACAACGCACGCAAAAATCATAATTTCCAGCACTAGCTCTTTCTACGGTATATAATCAAGCACCGGTACAGGGTTCAACATTTATGCAACTATATAATCAACTTGCCGATGTGCAAATCAATAATTGAATACTGCTCTGACCCTATATGTCTTCTTATACAGGCGCGAAGTCACAATGATAAATGATGGCTAATAGTAACTTCACTGACACACATTTAGTGATGTTTTAACCCTAATATAAGGGACGCGGGTCCTTTTTTAAAACATATTGGATCCAGATAAGACTCCGCACATTGCGGCATTTGATCTGGATCCAAGATGTTTGTCATTTACATATTTAGTTTTTTAAATTTACAAAAAAACAAAATTAATTAAGAGAATTCAGATGATATCTAATTCAGCACAATAAGAGTTAATTGACACCCACGGAAGCAATAAGACATTTAAACACCGATTACAATTGGACCATTTCATCACCACGCATAGCCGTCTGCTATGACAATTTCACATCAATGCGTATTTCGGCATCTGATCAGGGTATACATGGCTTTTCATTAGTATCGGTAATAGCGACTCGTTTGAAATGGCTGATGCTGACAAAATCGTCGTGAATGTTGACTAGTTGAAACCATTTGACACATCGCATAACACTGTGTTCGAGTTGTATTCAAACAGTTTTATACGATATTGGTTTAACTCTTAATTTTAAAGAACTCTGTGAATTGTCGACCAATATACTGATAGAACTGATAAACTAACTTCCATTGAAGTTACCTTTATACATCAAACACTTCCTTGACATAGTTCTTTCCATTCAATATACAGTGGAGAATCTGTTATTCTTTCCCAATAAACGCGTTTACGCTAAAACTATTATTTACAATACAAACAGTTTGGAGCCAGATCAGACGCCGGGTAACCCGGCGTCTGATCAGGCTCCAAACTGTTTGCCACCAAGATAAACATGAATTATCAGAATTGTCTAAAAGTTGTACTTTTATACGTTTTAGTGCTTTGCGTTTGCGTACGTTTGCGTTTAAACGGGAAAGAATAACAGATTATCCACTGTACATGTTAAAGTAAAGTACAAAGTTATAGTCTACTTTCAGCCTGAATAACCGTTCAGCCGACTGTACATTCACTCCCTGATCACTGAGTCATATTTCCTACAGTAATAATCACTGCTAACATAATGCGCGCATGCAGCCGTAGTACCGGATAAGACCCTTCACAGGTACCCAATTTAACCACCATGTGGAGAGGAGCAATTCGCAGTACATATCTTGCTCAAGAACATTCCTGTACATCATCGGTAATTCGTAAAAATACCATAGTCAGACTGCTGGCCCGGCAGGGGATCGAACTAACGACCCCTACGGCACCGTAGTCTAATCAATTACCACTGGACTACTACCACCGGTAATAGTACATGTCAAAGTATTATATAAAAAGCTCATTTTCATAGAACAAACGTTCTGCTCTGTCTTTGAGCACAAAAACACAGAACAAATATACCAAACTAATAGGCCTTACAGTCATTGACTGACACAACGCTGCTGTAATGACCCTACGTAAGGGGGCAGACATGTCTGAACGAACAGTGTAAATCCTGACCCGACTGATTATGGACAAATTACTGTGTGATAAAAGCAACTTTTTATATAAGGATAATAACAGTAGTTACAGAGATGTTCTATAGTTAGCACATTAACAGTACTATCCTGACACATAGTATTATACCACGTTAAGCGTAGCGTGTATAAGTACACATTTAATTGTAAATTCTGATAAATTAATAAAAAAAATGTTCTGCTTTTCTATAGTATGGCATTGAAACCAGTTGATCACAGGTTTCGATGATTTTGTTGTGTTTTATGAAATGATTCATGTTAGAGGAAACTGGGAACGACATTCTTCATTATGGAGTTCTATTATATGAAGTAATTACCTTTTTCAGCAGAAGCATAATCCGATCAATTAATTGACTTTACATTAAAGTAAATTATATCGAAGAAATGTGCAGAAATAGCAAACAGCAAACAAGGGAAAGGACATTATAAGTTACCGTGTAAACGAAACCTAGGCAATGACATTTTTACAAAATGACAGATTTAATCCTCATCCGGACCTTACAAAAACTTCCGTTTTGAGACTTTTGGGGTACATTCGACCCCATTGTGCATTTTGGTTATTTTTCTAAGTTAAGATAGGCATTTATGACATAACTGATGCCGCTTTATAAATTGGTGTGTTTATGCTATATGGTAATGATAAAACCGAAACGTTGCTCTCACTGTTACCATGACAACCAGTGACCATAGTAATACAAAAAACTAAGTTTTTTGCTGTAAAATCGAATTTTATCTAATAACTTGTGCAGAAAATGTACAGATGGGGAAATATGGACATATTTATGACTAGATATACCAATTGTTACATTTATAGTGTATCTCTGACTGAACTATGTAAATATTTAGAAGAAAATGACAAAAATATGGTTGGGGTCCAGTGGACCCCAAATGATATTTATGCATATTAACATGGGTTACTATACACATTTTAACCACGACTGGTTTAAATCTTTATCAGTGGAACATATGTAACCAAATCTGCTTCCCAGCTGATCAATATCGTCAATTTGTTAAGCTTTGTGTCTGCTTCCAATTATTTTATGGCAATAGTTGTCAAATGTATTTGACCTGACACCGTGCATGTCTTAGCTCCGTACATGATTCATCACACTGACACTGAGACAGTGGAATGTCAAATATATGTGATAAAACTAAGTATGGTAAACATATGTAATGAAGGTAACACACATATAACTTCAAATGGTAAGGATATAAGAGTTTTGAATATCAATTGCTTAACACCATGTCATGAGTACGTTCTCATAACTATGTCTGCTTCATATCATCACATGTCTGATGAACTGCATGATAGTGTCCTAGACGCAGTTACATGTGTAATTTTAAGCCCGTCTCACAGAGAACACACGGCTTATACGGTTGGCCACCCGTGTAAACCGTACATACAACCGAATCAACCGTGGCCTTATCCGCGTTACACTCGGGCCATTCGAGTGTGTCCGTGAAAGCCGTGTATGATTTTTAAAACTTTTAAAAAACTAGCACGGGTGCCATGTCCGTGTATGATCGTATTAGCGATCGTACAAGACCGTGGGAGACCGTACGAGACCGTACAAGACCGTATATACAACCGTACATGAAGTCCACTACACGAGTGAGATCAACCGTGTCAATATCGTATATAAATCGTATGGAATCGTGTGAAACCGTCCCCAAGTCCTACATCCGACATCCGGATTAACACTCGAATGTCACACGATCACCGTACGATTCACACGAGTGTACACACGGTTTTATACGATCGCCATACGACCATTACGGTTTCATACGATCCCCATACGACCAATACGGTTCAAGTACGAATTATACATGGTCAAGTACGACCAGACACGGTCTCTACGTCTGCACAAAGCTCGTGTATGATCATACAGCACTCGAACACAACAGAAAACACAACTACCTGCTGCCACCTTGAAACAAAAGAGTACTTGCTACATAATGCCTCCAAAGAAGAAGGTCCCCAAAAGAATCCACATGGAAGATTCTCCCAGCGAGAATCCAAAAAGGTCCACCAAGGCCCTCCGACCACTTCAACCTGTTGACCCTGTCGACCCTGATGAGCTGGAGGACCCGCTGGCACCACCTGACCAGATACCCAGAGATTCAGACTCGGATGCCAACTATTTATTTTTCCATCTAATCCAGTTTTGTGACACCTCTTTGGAATCGGTCTTGAAAAGACGATTCTAAAGAGATGTCACAAGACGGGATTAGATAGAGAAATACGAAATTAAATATATTTCAAACTTTTGACTTACAATCGTTTTTGTCATACGAAGGTTTATGAAACGGGCTCCTGTACTCTTATCAAAACCACTTTGAGCTCAAAAAGTGCTATTACACTTTCCAAACACGATATCTAGCAAATGTAACTGTGTATAAAGAAGCAAAGAACATAAAACTGACTGTATAGACAAATATTTTATCCCAAGATTATGCGTTGCTTTTTCAAAGCGGTGTTTAATCTGAGGCTTACATATTTGTAATCATGCCTATAGACGACATTGGCAGTGAAAGAATTAAACCATATGATGGCAATCATAGAACTTCGGGATTGTTCTTGGCAGGATTAAATTTTATACTGGAAAAAAGTTTAATTTTATTTATTGTACAACGTTTAAAGCAATTCAACACTTACTTAACTTTTTTGACACTAATTTATTAAAATCTCTTTGAAGACTGTTCTTGAAAGAAAACCTGCTAAACTTTCAAATCATGATAGCTAGCAAATCAAATATGATTGTACATGTATGTATAATGAGTCCGAGCAATTCGATTCCAATATCAATTCATGATATGATATACAAAGGTTACTAGTCTATATCAACTACAAATTTGACTAGTCTATTATATCATCTGTTCTTGCCATGGAACCGAACCAGCTTCCGACATGAAGTAATCCCTGAGGTAGTTTCTTTGTTGCTTTCCAAGGTTGTGGTCTACGTTGCGGCCAGCATGTCCTCCTGTGTCCACTAGTTGACTCTCATCTCGCCATAACCCAGGTACTAGGCCATGGAGGAAGTTCTTGCAACACCTGGGGTCCTCTCTGTTTAGTTCATGTAACAGAGTGTCATATTGACCAAACATGACCCTTCTGTTGAGCCATTCTCTTGTCCAAACTTGCCTCCTTCTTCTTCTCCTTCTGTTGGCTAGTCTCCCCTCACGCCTTCTGGCCAAACTAATCTCAATGTCTATCAGTCTTATCATGATTTCTAATTCCCTTATTCTGTCATCTGCCATTTTTATAACTTCTCTGTTGAAAGTTCGAAAATTTATGAAGCCAAGCCATCAAAACGAGTCAATTTATATCAAAACATACACGAATGTGTGATAATTCGAGCATAACTCGAACAAAAGTCGCTGGGACCGTATGTAAACCCTGTAAATGTCCAGTTAATCCAGTAAAAGTCGTGTTTAATCGTTCTAGGCCGTAACAGACCGTACTAGACCGTACTTGGAACCGTACAACAATCGTATGAAAATCGTGTTCAAACCGTGACAAACCTTGCTTGACCGAGTATACCCGTGCGTTGTTCGTACATACTCGTGCTACATTCGAGTCTAAATCGTACTTAGTCATCCCCAGGCACGGTTGGAGCTCAATACTCGTACCAGTCAACCCGTGTATAACCGAGTAAACCGTATTGGAATCGTGTGCCCAACCGTGCTCTGTGTGAGACGGGCTTAACCACGGTCCGTTTGGGTCAATGGTTCACACGAGATTTTTGTTTCACTTTAATGAACTATGATTTGAGGTTTCCGTTCGATCATCATTTATTACATTAATTTTGATTCATGAATGAAATAACAAGAAATTGTAGCAAACATTAGGTTAAGCCACTGTTGAAATCATTTGCATAATTTGAGGTCAGATAGGATTGTATTCGTTCCTTACAGTGTGAATCCCTTGGACTCGCAGTTGGCGCTCCGGGGTTATACTATCCAAGGGAATAACTCAATCACAAGATCGTGAAAGATTTATTTATATGTGTAATTGAGGAACAGTATTATTGGGGTTATCTAGTGTTCAATAAATGCCATTATTGTAGTTGTAAACAACAAGGAATGGTTTTAAAATGGCCTAAAATAAATTTTACTAATCTTTAGAATTCTGGGGTCCGGCTGGACCCCAGCCGTGTTTTGCAAATAAAATCTATGCGACTTGACCTATTTAGTACGTATTTCACTAAAAGTGTCAAATATAGCCATAGGAACAATGTCTAAAAACTTCATAAGCGTCATTAGCTTGAGTACATTTTTCTAGCAAAATTAAAGCCGTTGGGTTCCAATGGACCCCAAAGGTCCGGATGAGTGTTAAGAAAATAATAACTATTTAGTTAAATGTGAGTTGCAAACATGTTAGAGCTTGATCAAACACCGTATAATTGGTGTCCGAATATTCTTCTGACTATGACTCTCTAACGCCCCTCATCTCGTTTTACACACATATATACCTTTTTTCAGATCCCATGTGATAAGTATATAAACCATTAAAATGAAGAAGAAACATTAAAACTTAATCCGCAAACTGTATGGTTGTATATGATATATAAGTAAAAGGTATTCAACTCCGGTCGAAGTCGGAAACGAAATAGAAGGGTAAATTTGCGACTTTTATCTTTGCAAGCATATTTCATTACCAATTGACATCAACTTGGTCTTATTTATCAAAAATTGTATCACTCTTGATGACCAGGCATCAACATTTCCTCACTATTTAACACGCCTTTAAACGAGTCGATAAAGTAACTATAATGTAAATACTATTTGAGTAAAGTGTTGAACTAGTTGTTATTAAACATTATTCACAGTCTGTTTTGTGTTAAGCGGTCGTTTCAACATATAAACATACCAGATGCATATATTGTTTTCGTCTTAAGAAAAAGTAATGTAACACAAAAATAATTTAGAACAGGATAATGTTAACTGACTAGTCACCTGCCTTTAGAGAGGCCCGTGCCTCTTGACGCAAGATATGCCTTAACAGGTGGTGCATGTACATGTATTCCAATATGTTGACTTGAAATAGCGTGTGAGTAATTAAATGGACAACATCCCGCAGCAGACTATTTTTCTTTGCAAGTTCATATTCATAGTTTATAACCATACACGTGAATGCAAATACAGACCAGAAAACATCATAATTGTATGTGGATAAAGTTAATCTATATTGAAAACAATTTTTGATCAATGCTACAATGGTCTGTAAAACAGTACAGCTGAATAGATCTACATCTGTATTAATCTTATCAAGTCAGATGATGAGGTAGTCATATCTGAATCGAAACGGAGGTATTCTTTACATCATCCACCCAAATATCTCTATCAAATTCAGTTGAGTCCATTTACGATTACGCGGTCAGGGAGAGTAAATATAAAAGCCGTGACCGGGAGGATGGATTCTCGGGATACACTGATTGTGACGGTTTGAGAAAGGTTATTTTGTACACATACGTGCTCTGAAACTGACCGGCGTCCCCGTTCCAGCCGTAACTATCCTTGACAAAACTTTTGAATTTTGCCAGAATGTACCTAGAACATGTAAAATACCCTCTGAAATCTTAACGGGCCTAGAGGAAACGCAATTAATTCCTTAGTTGACTGCTGTGAGAACCGTAGTGCGCCTTTCAGCCAACCTCTTTTCCACACGGCCTATCACGGATACTTTGACGTGCCGTCGAAATACTTGTCAATGCTTGAAAGCATTGACACATGAAAGCATTGACACAATTGGCCGGAACTCAAAAGAGCACTACGTTGTGGACCATCGTGATTGCCGTGAATTCCGGGAGCATAGTATAAACACCCCTTTGAATCAAGGTCACAGTTAAATAGAAAGCTCCCGAAAGAGTTCCATTTTACTGTCTCATTGCTTTAAGTAGTCACTTGTCGTGAAAAAAAATTATTACTTTACACAATGTAGTGGTCGTTATACAGGGGTTTTACTGTACTTCCTTGTTTATTTATTTGCTAAAATATATGTCCCGGGGGCAGAGATTCACCTATAAATATCCTCTATTCGAGTTGAAATCGACTCATTAAGTATCGTATTCCATTACATGTTATGAATAAAAGATGATGCGGTATTTTATGAGAGATGCCGTTCTCGTAATTTGTGTTAAGGTATTTTGAAAACAGAGTCTATTATTATTTTAAAGTATGCTATTATATAAACTATGTAGTTGGACGTTGTATAAACTGGCATACAAAATAGAAAACACAATATCAAAATAAGTCAACTTACAATGTTAACTCGTCCGTTTGTTTATAAGAACAAATAACACAAACTATTGCCGTTACTCCGGTATCGACGTCGTTGCTGTCGTTCTAAATCTTAAAGTTGGTTAGATCCTTTTCATTTTTTTTTTATTTTTAGGAAACCTTAATTGTGGTATGCATAACCATATTGACAAGTGCTATCTGGACATACTAAACAACTTCATTGTTTATGTAGAGTTAACGGCACTGGTTTGGATGAAAGGTTTCATGGTCGTGATAAATTTGTTTTAATTATATGCCTCATATAATTTGGCGTGTCATTAAATTGAAACAGGAAATTATTTTCCGTTTCAGTCAGATTTCAACCAATTAGTATTGGCATAACAACAAGCAAGCTGCAGGTGTAACAACATTTATATTCATAAAAGAAATAATAACAAGACAATCAACTAGCCAATGCTGACATTAATAATTCACAACATGAATATGACTAGGCGTTGTTCTCGAGTATTGGTTGTAATGTGCATCGGTCAATCGAGTTTACCGGTCGACAATATATCCATAAAAACGATGATCTTGCAGTAAACGTGCGAAATAATTAGTAAATAACAACTTGTGAACATCACCTGGAAAATACCTATTATCGCTTTGTAAATGAATTCGTACTTAAGAAATCTCTGTGAACATATACTATCCAGAATGCACGTCTGCCGGAGCAAAGACTCATACTTATTTGCAAAAAAAGTTTCTAAATGGATTGTTGCCATTCGTGTGTTCAAAGTTCTTAAAATAGTTCCTTTAGACCGTTATGATATCAAAGGAAATGATTCCTTGTCTTTTCCAGATACATTTCGTATACTTTTATAATAACCAGAATTGAAATGGACGCCAAGTTGAAATAACTTAACCACAATAAATACTCCATGCACATTGAAATCAAGATTGATACTAATCAGTTTATGACTGTACAAACTTCAAATTAATGGCAGCATTGGGTTTAGTCTCTTAGTTAATACAAGGCACAAGTCATTTTCTTAGTATTCCTGTATAATTGTTTAACAAATGCAACTTAACCGTCATCTGCAACTGATTTAAAATATCAGTTCATGAATAGATAATCTTTTATACTGTTATAATTATGTGTTCATCAAATATGGTCTGAACCATTGGGACACCTACGATTACATTTCCATTCATTGTTGATACCATTTACCTTGTTTATTTATATTCCATACGTAAAGAGTACCCAGTAATGTACTGATAGTGTAGCCTACATAGACGAAACAATTAACATTAGATATAAGTCGATCACCAATACCATCAAAACCATTCACTAACATAGGTGATTGACGTCATACTGTTAACAGTTTTCTAACCCATTGTGTGTTCTCCGGGTCTAAAGAAAAGATATGTCAATTTTAAAAATAATAATTCGAAATTGCTATGGCAGATATTGAAATGATCGACATCATTTAGAGATAAATGTATTGCCGGAATACGCCTCCTTGTGTATATTAACATATTAGTTGATACACTGATAAAAATGTGAAATTAAAGGAAATCCGTTATATAAACAAGAATTCAGCACCACTTAAAAGCAAGTAAAACAATTAGACTTTCACCAATATCGCTCTTAAGAATAAGAATCAAACCTATATATCAAAGAATGTGCTATGTACAGAAGGTATGCAAGTGTATATATATATGATAGTATTAATCACTTCAATCTATTTGAAACAGATGCCACATTATGTTGCATCCATTGAATATAGTTTGCAGTTAGATCAGATGTTCGGCTACTCGGCGGCTTGTCCTGTTTCAAACCATGTGACGCGCAGATATTAGGAAGGATTTAACGATATCCAGAAATATCATTTTATTACGGTTTGTTAAATTGTTGGTTATTTTAACAGATAAAGTGGTAGCATTCACACCACTGCGTACACGGTATTTTGTTATAAATGGTAAATCGTGACTGATAATGAGATGAAAATATTACATCTTGTTTGAACCGTTAACAGTGTCCGGTAAGGTGAAGTGCCGCCGTTTTGACGTCACATTATAATACGGTGAGTTTAAGGGCTGGATTAAATACAGGGGGTAGCCTAGTATAACTTTTGTTCTGATGTGTTTACGTGACCTTCGGTGCTGTTGTTCTTGTTAAAAAAGGGTTAGAAAACATTACGACTTTTTAATAGTATGATTTAGACAAAAATCAAAAACAGATACACACCTTCATGTTGTTAACGATATACTTTATCGACGCATCAAAATTTTACTATTATATCAGTAATATTTCATTCCCTTATCATTCATCTGCGCTATATGACCTAGTTTGTGTCGCAGTGCCGTAACACCCAAACCTATTCATCATGCATTCATTCATGAATATTTACATTCGCACCGCACTATTCTTATATAACACTATTCTAAAAAGAGACTTAGAGACTGTTATGGTATGGCTGTGTGTGTTCTGCTTTAGAGATGGGTGTATTGTTTGTGTTGCGTTTCCTGCTTGAGTCTTCTTTCGTATTTATTTGCATATTTCAATGAATGGTCATTTAAAATCCAGTTCTAGCCGGTTGGTTTAGGGGCGGAGCTATACTGATCACATTCAAATAGGTATATACAGAAGTCCATATGGTACGCGTGGTTTTAACGCGGAGTAATCAAGTATGGCGTGTGAGTAAATCGGTTTTAAAACACGCGACCTAATTTAAGATGCTTATAATACAAATATTTCGTAACTTCGTGTGCTTTTAAATGTCTCAAAATGGGTTTTAAACATATCAAGAAAGTTTACCGGTTAAAAGTCGAAATTTATCCAGTAATTATAATATGTGATTGGGACTACTTTCAGTCCATATATAGAGATCGTTACTACGATTAGCAACGCATAGCAACGGGTAAATTGTCTATTAGTACGGGTATGTACATTTCTCAGTTCACAATGGAATATAAATATAAAAAATAAATTGCGTACTTCCGTTTTTCATGAGCTGATGGAACTTCAATGCTTTTACTAGCAAAGTTAAGCGAGAAGCCCTTCGGGCTTCACGCACTTTACTAGTAATTGCATTGAAGTTCCATCAGCTCATGAATACCGGAAGTACGCAATTCATTTCTTAAACAAACCGACATTCTTTGATATGGTACCTTATATGTTTAACCTGTTGGCCTTTGATATAATGTATTGTTTTTGAAAACATAAACACATAGTGTTTACAAGGATAATTGTAATATACATGGTGACGATGTATATGGCATCTAATGCTATTACCTTATCATCTCAGAGCTGCTTAATAACAGGCAAATAGTTTGAGTACCAGCCGCAGAGGTACTAGTACGTACATTTGATTACAAATTCACAATTATCTGCAGTTTAAGATTGGCATCATTAGTGTAATTATACACTATTTGACACAAAACGACGATGAAAAAAAAGTGAAGTATGTTATTCTATAGCAGGATAATTAATAAATGAAACTGAAAATAAAAGTATATAAATACATACGAATGTAACATAGAAAATGTATCATTAAAATAAAAACGGTATTATTTATTCGATAAAGACTTTCTTGAGATGTTAGGGTTAAGGTTACCCATAAACTCTAAAATATTGAGTTAGAATATCATTTCACCTAAAAATATATATTTTCATTCAGTTTGCTATGATAATCGACATTTCCGTTATTACAAACTACACCAGGCACTGTTACAGTAGCGAACGACCTCCAACAATTTTGTAATTTCTATGTCTGTATGAAATCTGTATGAAATCTATAATTACGCCAGAGACTCGATGCCTCCACATATTTCACCATATAATCAGCTTGTCAAAGTGTTGCAATTCAGTCGATGAGAAATGCCTTTAATCCAAAAAAAATCGTCTGCAAGATATGACGGGGCTGCAATCCTCATAGATATTTCGTCCTGAAGCATTTCACACATGTCAGACACGTGTGAAATAGTTTGGATCGATACGTTGGAAGCAGGGTCTGGATGAAATATATTTGCACAAAGTCACCTACATCTAGTATGAGTGTTTTTCCAATGGTTCTGAAAAGGAAATGTGTCAAAGTTAAGTGTCCAAACTATTTTGCAAATGGCTTTAAACGTTTTATATGCTGCATATGTTACATTACTTTTGCAATATGGAACTTTGTCGATACCATCTATGGGTATAAGAAACAACGATATAAACCAAAGCAATTTTTAAACAGTCAAAGACATACTAAAACAACCTGTTTTGTTTCTGATAGTTGTTGTTCGATTAGGAATTACATAGCTTCCTTTTCGTTCAAAATACCAGCTTTTTAAAAGAAATAACAAAAACCATTTAGTAAGCCAGCAAGACAAATTTATTTTACAAAAATACATTGGACAAATTCATCTTATTGTTTGATTGCTTGATGTCGAATCAGCTTTTCTGAATATAAAGAAATAACAATTTACTAGCCGAATGTCAATACTATTTTCGAGAGTTAGACAAATTGCAATATTAAATGATAGTGTGTTCTGTTTACGATTAGTGTTTTCCGTCATATTTCAGTTTACCTTGTTTATAAGGTATATGGATTAAACGTAAAACTAGTTTTTACATGATTAACCGAAAGGTATCTTGTAGAATAAACAATTTTACATTGTGTGGTTAAATCGAGTTTTCTTGTTTAGTGTAAAAGCAAATCAATGACCCATGACGTTTCTCTTATTTTCTCATAATGGTACAACACTATGCAGATTTAACTAAGTATGAAGCAAGCTTTGTTAAAGGTTTGCTCGGCGTAAAAATGTGGTATCTGGTCAATTAAAATAACAGTTTCACAAAGGCTTCATTTTTCCTTGCCAACGAAGACCTAGTAGCTTTAAAGCATGTTATTACTAAAGAAGCTAAATGCCGCCACACGTTCAACCGTATAATCAACATGTCGGAACGATGGTTACCAAAGAATGAGGAACCTTTTAGATTCAACCCAAAATGTTCTCAGTCCACACACGATATTGTGTATGAGAAAGACATGTAAGACATTTCTAGAATTGAAACAAAAGAAATGAAATATGAAGACAAAAACAAATATAAAATGCAGTTAAGATTGTGTTATCATTATTTAGATACTAAGTAGAAGAATCATTTTATTTTGTAAATGTAATAAGTCAGCAATAACAGATAAACAATAAACCATTTCTATTTTCAATTATTTTACATTTATTGCTTTGCCTTTTCTTTCCTAAAACGTCAAATTTGGTGTCGTTTATTTGACAAAAATACTTTTAAAATAAGTTTTTTAACAAGCAAACTATAAGTATAATTATGATTTAACTTGATAAAAACTCATTCCCAGATATAGAAGTGCAATTGTTAACAATACTAGATGGTAAACTACTGTACTTCTTTTCAAATAAGGACGTTACACTACCTTGTGTTTCCTACCGAGGTAGGGGTATGTCGCGCACAAAGATATCGGCCTGACATATTTTAGCAACGGGCTAATGAAAAACGATTGAATATTGTGTTCTGGTTGACAGTCATATATCGTTGTTTTTATTCCGGTCAAACTATATATGTGTTTTAATTTGGATAGATGGATTGATTCAGAAGATGTTCCTATTACTTAAATATTGACATGCTAGCGATGGATACCTTTGCAAACATTTGAGATCCTGATGAGACGCCGCATAATTTGGCCGTAATGTTATAATGTTTGTCCGTATTTTGATATTACCTACGGTTATTTAAACCTAATTTGTTATCATTGTATTAATAATGGCAAACGTCAATTCATCAACAGTGTGTATATAAGTAACAATACGTCTAACGTGTGTAGATAAATGTCGATGTTGCCATGTGATAGGATCTGATACACCATTTTCAGTTTGGTTAAAATGTTTCTGCAAGAAGTATCATCCTAATCAATTCTTATTATATATTATCTTATTTCATTATAACCAGAGTCTGAAACCAATTTAATAGATTTGTATATTTACTCTAAACTCAAATCATTGGCAATATTTATAATGACTAAGCCATGCGTTTGCTTTTAATATAGCATGATGCTTATCAGTTTTTGCACACGCAACCAATATTCTATAGCCAAAATAGTTTCGAATGAAAGTAGCTTTAGCTCAAGAAGAGAAAACATATGGTATAAAATTATATTTAATATAGAGATATTAAAAAAAGAATTTACTGCAAAGAGCAATTTTATAATTAAGAAATAATAAATTCATACCAGTGTTTTATCGTGCAATCGAACACTGGTAGGAGTTGAGATGCGTAGTAATTTAATCACGAGGCCTTTAGGCCGAGTGGTTTAATTACAAGCATCTCAACGACTACCCGTGTTCGATTGTTAGATAAAACACTGGTATTAATTTATTATTTCGATTCTAACACATAATTTAACCTTAATTTGCACCGAACAACGGTGCTACAATTCTTGGCGTACGCATTTTTTGAAGCAATATGACGTCACGTTAGAACGTTTCAGCGCGTGAGTTTTCTATTGAGAATTCGTACACTGATACGTTCCCTATTTGTTTATATAGGGACGTGCGGAAAGTGTGTTAGAATATCTTATTCTGTATGACACTTTATTACTATCTGTTTTGACAAATCAGAATAAGTCGAATTTCTAAGTAATTTCGACCGTTAACATACATTCCAAACCAATGGGCTCGAGTTAATGTAGTTCAAACGTACGTTTCTTAAGCTACTTGTGTCAAGTGGGTTTTACCATGCTTATATATTGGATTGTTCCATTTTTTATCAAATGGGTGTCTGGTCTAAATTCTCGTTTTTTTATATTAAAATTTCTATCAGCAAACTGTGTAGACTCTGATCAGACGCCGCATTATGCCGCGTCTGATCAGAATCTAAACTGTTTGCCTGTGTTTTTATGAGACACTAGGAACAAATGGTTAATATAACGAAATATCAAATGAGTTGCATGTAGTTGAATCTCGATTGACCAAGATATTAAAGTAGTATGTATATATTGTGTATCTTTCAAACACAATGGAGGCATATATGAACAAATAGTTTATATATGAAAGTTGATGTAGAGGCTCTTGTCATATAATAAGCCGGTGCTATTATTCAACTGTCTTATTAGGCAGGAATATATTTTCCGCCAGCATATTATATTGACAGTTGGATGCAAGAGATCGGTAAGAATGTATTATGCATGGTATTCTATCTGACAGCAACTGAACTAGGAGCTATTCCTTCCGGTCATCTCATACAATGAATAAATATTGTAATTGGTTATGGCTGCAAAACGAGTGTGTACAAAATATTAGGTCAAAAACTTATCTATAACGTATCTATATGTAGGTCACATAAACGTACAACGGGCTTTTCAAATAGTTACATATACTAGTACATGCATGTTAATCTAACGGCGAAAGAAATGCAAGAGTGAAATATAATAATTTGGAAGATCTAACTGTACATTAAACTACATATATTTTAAAAGAGAAATAATTTGTAGTTTGCACTGTAACGATGTGCGTGTGGCTTTTGCAGCTGATCGCCAACTAATTTGAAGAGTTTGCTACCTGGTCGCATTAATCGTAGAGGATTATTATTTGTCCTACCTTGCAACCTCCTTGTGAACGGCATTCACATAGATTAAATCGCAGCATTGGTACCGCGTCCGTACGATTTTTGTGCAATGTTTGCAGAGGTAACGTTTTGGTCGTAGACGTGTAACGTGCAGTAAAGAGTGTACTACTCAAAGCTTTTTGGCACAATCTATCTCGAAGTTGTGCTCAATCGGCGCAAATTCGTCGACGTACTGTAGGAGCCTAAAAAAGGTTGGACATAAATACATTGTTTAAGGAACAACGGAAATAGTCGTTACAATGAGGGAACCGTTGTTCGGAGGGCCGTTGTAGAGAGGGAACACTGTACAATTTACTATATAACAAAATACCTCACCATTGTGACGCTCATGTCATACTCATAACCCTTCCGTCGCTGAAGTCATATAACATCGACTTTGTAAATAGGTTGAATCCAGATCAGACGTCGTGTAATGCACATGTTTGTACACTCGTTTTGATATTTCTTAAATTATACTAGCTTACATCTCACTTTGAAACGTTCTGACAGACAACAATATTTAAGCAGATGATACGTTAGCGGTGAAGGATTAAAAATCATTTGATATATTTGGGACCGAAAGGGCAAACGTGTTCATTTTAAAATATCCATATACATTTGAATTGGAACAGCTAGTCACAGGAAATGACTTTTCCGTACTATATGGTATTCCAATACTATATTTGTTCATTAAATGATTTATGTCAGAGGAAATTAAGTAGGGTGTCTATAATTATGGTGTGTTATTATACAAAGTAATTACCTTTTTGTTCAGCATAATATCAGCGGAAGTATAAAACGATAGAATTACTGACTTAAGGTCAATGTTATATAAATAAGTGAAATATATGGCAAAAACAATGATATATATCGGTACTTTCAGTATGTTGTAAGACGTGGTTGAGCGACCATTTAATCTACTCTGTAGGATCGTTATTACGCTACGGCAACACGACAGGAAAATACAAAGAGCAGTTTTATGGTTTACATGTTGCATACATGGAAACGTAATGGCGTAATAAATTAAATCACCTTATGATAAGTCTTTAGCTACTTTAATCTTCAGAATTACAGTTTTACTAGATTGAATTAGACTTTCGATGTTCCTTTAGCTGAATTACAAAATATATAGTAATCTAAATAAGGGGAGATCCTTTGAAAGCACAGAAAACAAAGCAAATACTGAAAATTGCAGACTCGGTTTAATTGAGTCTGTTCATGAGCAATACTTAAATATGCAACAGTGCTCACGTCCCCTAAGCGGAATTCAACTTTCAACTGTAAATGCGCTGAAATCAATGATTCCAAAGGACCAGAAAGTATAACAACACTGAGAAGTCTTTACCTGCTTTAATCTTAATAATTACAGTTTTACTAGATTGAATTCGGATTCCGATTTTCCTAAAGATGAATTACAAAATATATAATAATTATTTACCTACTTTAATCTTACGAATTTCAGTTTTTCGAGATTGGATTCGGTTTCCGATTTTCCTATAGCTAAATTCCAAAATACATAGTAAGTCTGTACCTACCTAAATTTTAAGAATTACCTTTTTTACTAGATTGAATTCGGATTCCGATTTTCCTATAGCTGAATTTCAAAAAAGATGGATGTACCTAGCTCACCTCACAGACATATAATAGTATATACATGCACTTTATCGATATCGAGATCGATAACACCTGTCCTACAATCCATCCGTCTGAGAATTTTCTCTCTCCGTTATAGATGGCCATGATTACATTTAAAAGTCTGGATTAAGATAAGTTGCTGATTAATTCTATTATTGGCGGTGAATGTGAATTCGCAATTCTTATCAAACTTCTGAACCATGTGAATTCTTAGTTTGGTTGACTTGGGTTGTACGGCACTGTGACATATAGCGCCGATGCTTATATGTATACTTTTTGTGAATACATGAGTGCGTAGATGAGACAGATTAAAGGGGTCTTACCATTCTGGTTACAATGGGTACATTATCCTATCCAATTCCATTTAGATATGTAGTCATCTGGGGCACGTATTTCGAAACGTCGTACGATAAATATTGTCGTAAGTCCGATTCGTAAACTCTTACTTTGTTTATTCTTCCATCTAATAATGTCTTGTTACATCTCTATGGAAGTGCCTTTTAAAAACAATTCCATAGAAGAGCCAAAAAACAGGATTAAATGAAATAACTAGAAATTGTATGTATTTTACAGTTTTGACTTACGGCCGTTTTTGTCGTACGGTGTTCGTTAGACGGACCCCAGAATTGGGTCGTAATGTGCGGTTTGAAATAATAACGTTTTACCCTGACACAATTAGATTTATGACCATTTAAGCTTGAATTTACAAAATATAAAGTTGTGAATACTCCAAGTTTTCAAGACGTAACAAAAAGGAAATACTTCTTAAAGATATTTCATTACCTAGTTTCGGTGAATACACTAAGCCAGCTAAAATATTGTGATGCACGAGCTCATAACTGTAGCAAAGAATCAGTGAAGCGACACCAGTTTCGTATATTTGATAATTTGGTTTGAAAAACATATATTAGTTTTTTAGGATAATATGGTTTGCGATATTTTTGACACAAATTCCATACTTTTAAAGTTACTTCCACGCCTATTTAGAACGATGATTGGGAGGGGGTCTCAAAATTCCGAGGAAATATCTCTTAACTAACTATAACGAAGTATCGACGAGTCAATGAAAAGATAAGCGACTGTTTAGCGAGTCGCAATTTTGTTAAAAATAGTACATGTCCTTTCAAAGTGAACTTTCAAATTAGTAAAGTCTATTTGTTTCTTACGCGCGTGCCGTTTCAGCTACCACTTCGATATCTTCTTAAATATTAAGCATCGCAATATATGTAATATATAATATAATCAAAATGTGTTTCAAAGTATAATATCAAGTTATGTTACGTGTAGTTCATACACATTATATTAACATGACTCAGACAACCATTCCTTATTAATAGATATAATCACTAAATTGATATGAAATAGGATGTAACCCCTTCACTGCCTGGCCCCGATAATACGATATATTTGCAAACAGTTTTGATTCTAATTAGACTACACATGACGCGGCGGTGGTTCATGACCCGAACTGTTTGACACTCATTTAATAGCTGTTAAGTCAAAAGGCTCACTTTTAAATATGATAAATATAAACGGACAGTTTTGTTAAATGTTCATGACGGCATTACAGGAAATGTGTTATTTGCATTAGAACCCCCTTCACTGCATAGCACGCAAATACTCGCAAATTGCAGACAGTTTCGATCGATATGAGACGCCGCCTACATGTAACACTGTGTCAGATCATGACTAAAACTGTTTTCTAGACTTACAAAACACATATAATTCCAAATAGTTTTACATAATGTTACAACAGCCGATAGCATGTACGTGTAGGCGTTTATCCCCTTCACTGCCTTACCGCGAGCACAACAGTGGCGTCTGATCAGGATCCAAACTGTTTGGCACTCATTTCAATAGTTATTCGGTCAAAATAGCAAAAGTTAAAATTTAAGAAATGAAAGCAGACGACAATTGTTTAAAATAGATGACGTCACGGCAGTGTAGGCGTTTAATGTTTTAGACGTTTTTTAACCACTTCACCGCCATATGCGAGTATATTTGAGCCGTGTCATGACGAAACCTGCCTAATTACATTGCAACATTATACAAAGCAAGTACCGTTGTCACCCCAGGCTCTGTATCTGAATTTGGTATGCACTGCCAAATACGGTATATAATACAGCTACATAAAATGCTTTAGACGCATGTGAGTGTCAAACAGTGTAGATCAAGACCAGTCGCCGCGTCTAAGACGCGGCGGCTTGTCTTGATCTACACTATTTACAATGCAATAAAACAGACACGGCTCATTTGTATTGCAAACGTGTTCGTTAATCGACTGCCATATCTTCATGTTTACCCAAACCACGTTCATGGCACCAGATACTTCAAACAATTCTCGTCTGCTTTTATTGCTCAAAGTTAGATAATAGCTAAATTGATTCAACATTTTTAACCCTAGTCCCGCATATAGGCGTCCTTTTCAAACAGTGTACATGTGAAAAGTATACTTGCCATGTGCAAACAGTGACGACCCAGATCAGAGGGCTCCGAAAGGAGCCCTCTGATCAGGGTATTCACTGTTTGTCATGAAGCCAATCATTGACAAAATCAATCCTTAAAAGTCAGAAATGGACTAGACTAAAATGGAAACTGGAATTGTCCATTTAAAGTTTCAGGGAGGAAAGGGTTAAGTAACATCACACTTATCGTCAAACTGTTTCGATCCTGTATCATGCATCGCGTTACCCGGGGTATAATCTGTGTTTATACTGTTTGCAAGTAACTACAGTAAAGTGTACTTGAGTTTAGGGTTAAATATCGATTCCAAAAACAAATGGTATTTCATTTGAAAATGGCAAATGCAGGCGATATTGTGGAGGTGGAATTATTCAAATTATTAATTCATTAACAGAAATAACCTGCTTGCACAGTTTGACACGATATTTGATATGCCTACGTAATTGTTGGACATTTGACGAACGCTATTATTGAAACAAGACACCTGCACTTACAGGCAAGCTGTTATTTCATATTGACCTTTTAGAAAAAGCAACCGTAATAATGGAAATGTAAATAAGTTTAACTCTTTCAACACCATGGACCTGTTTAACACTTATTATGCTGTACTATCGTCTGCTTTCAAATTGTCATCTGCAAATTTGTTCAAATTCAGATAGATATACTTTCGAATTGCAGAATACTGAAGACAACTATCAAACAGTTTGGATCCAGATCAGACGCCGCATAATGCGGCGTCTAATCTGGATCAAAACTGTTTGCACATTCTTACAAAGTCACGATCAGCAGTCAAAGGGTTAAAATGTAATTTATACATTTACAAAGAGTGTATACCCAGATCAGAGGGCCCCTATAGGAGCCCTTTTGAACAGAATCTGCATTGTTTGCTAATATAGAACAGTATTTATTAAACTACCGAAAATGTACAAGTAGACTGGTTCATGTTTTGGTAACTTAAATTATCCAGAAGGGACATAATAAACCACACGATTTACTTGATGTACTTAGTGTTGAAATAGTTGAAATGTGTAGGAGTCATATGGCATGCATCAAATGCGTGACAATACACAGACATTATGAATTTACAAGTTGAACTCTAAAGGTGTACATGTGAAAAGCTCACATCTCCAACATAATCAATGTAAGCACAGAAATTGAATGAACCCCTTGAACAGACCCTGCGCTGTTAGGCGATTGGCAAACCGTTGTACAAAATACATATTAATACTCGAATGGGGCCTCCGTGGTATAGTCATTGTGACTTACATCATTAAGCTCCTCTTCGCTGGGGGTTCGAAGCCCGGTCTGGGCATTCAGATTTGTCCTTTGGGAAACCTTTCAGCTGACTTGTGGACGGTCGTTAGTTGTATCCAGTTGTCGGCTTGTGCCTGAAATAGTGCCTAAAGGGCTTCTTGGATCTTTCTCCGGACAATGCGATATGACTGAATACTGTTAAAGCGATGTATAATCATAATAAATCCAAATCCATAAATAGTCGAAAATGAACTACATATAAAAACAAGCCGGAATTGTCCAGTTTCATGATGAACGATCATGGTCAACCTTTAAACTAAATCATTTTAAGTTATACTTAGAAGAATGATTAAATGTGGCCTTGCAATCATAAGTATGCGGTCAAACACAGTAACTGTTTGATTACCCTTTTACTGCCATGATGTCATTAGTCTTAACCCTTATCGTGCTAAGCGAAACTAGGAAAACATTTGCAAACAATTTAATTCCACATCAGATATGGATCCAAATTGTTTGTCACTCATATTCAACATAACATCAAATGAAAAATCATTAAAAGTATTTTTGAACTTTTTTGCAGACGACAAATTTAAGCAGACGACAATTCAGCATTATAAGATTTAAGCAATAAGCGTTGGCATTTTGAGGTATTATACAGGTTAGATCAATTAATCTTTTAAATGCCATATTACCGTAAGCTTAAACATTGCATTAGGCATGTCTGTTAATCCTCATCATGCTAAGTACACTTGGCTAACGTTTGAAAACAGCATGCAAATCAGAGAATGGCGTCTTATATGGATACAAACTATTTGGTGTTATTTATTTATTTAAATTAAAAAGCTTCTTAAATAGAGTCTGACTTTATTCAGACGATTTATTGAAACAGACGACACTTCAGTCTAATAAAAGCTATATTCTCACGAAACTGAGAAGTGGTGGATGTTCTTAACTATACAGAACATGCCTCACACACAAGCACGTGCATATGTATTATATGTTGTACAGTGCTCCCTCCTGTCAACGGTCTTACGACATAACAACGTTTCCTCCTTACAACAGTGTGTGCCGCTGTTACCCTAGAACACAAGCATTGCTAACCCGTTCCAGTTATCTGTCTTAAAAACCTGCTTATGAAGATGATAATTTATTTATTATAGTAATCCTAATAGAGAGGTTTACTGTAGATGTAGAAGTATAACATAGCGGAAAAATAAGTGTTGTTTAAAGTCTATGAAATGCCATGAGTGTTTTGAAATTATTAGTTTACAAAAGTGTTATAAGCATACATGTGTCGTCATCATCGTTATCCAAAAATGCAGATATGCATTACAACAGTCTGCCCAACGCCATCGTGCAAATAAATTGTATTTGTTGAAGTGAATTATTAACGCAAAGTAGTAATAAATATTCAAATATTTAATTTCATCAGCTTGGCGAGGATAATCAATACAGTTTTGCATTGTTATAACTCACATGTAGCAATGCTTTTTAAACACATGGCTTGAAACGATTTTGTTATTTCTACGTTTGTATGAAATGTATGATTACGCCAGAGACTAGAAGGCTCCACATATTTCACTATATAATCATCTTGTCAAAGTATTATAATTCCGTCGATGAAAAAAGGCTTTTAGTCCAAAACACGTAATCAACCTTTAACATGCAATTGCAAATTGTTTTGCAGAGTGTGCAGTATTAGAACATCATTGAATGTTTATGATAATTTTGTACTGTTCTGTGTAGATTATACCAACAGTTCTTTTGATACAAACGGAATATTACTATACTTTGCATACCTTATGCACCGGATCACTCGAGTTGTGTGTGTAAAGGCTATATCCAACGAGACCGAAGGTCGAGTTGGATATAGCCTTTACACACACAACGAGAGTGATCCGGTACATAAGATATGCAAAGTATAGTAATGTTCCTTTTATTATATACCTCTTATAATAAAAATAAAATGAAAAACGATAGAAATGTTTCGAGCGTTACTATAAATAAACGGGATTTCCCATACGTCACACTTCGGGGAATGGCGCGTGAAAGTAAATACTCGCTATTACGACCACTAAAACGAATGCTAATTAATTAAATAATAGAGAGGTGACAGCTTAAAGCAAGGTGACAGTGAAACAGAAAGCTCCTAAAGGAGCTTTCTGTTTCACTGTCACCTTGCTTTAAGCGGTCACCTACCGTAAACACCCTAATACCTAACATAATTTAGTGGTCGTAATAGAGAGGTTTTACTGTAGTTCCGAACTTCCGACTACACAGTAAACGTTCTTTTCCCATTACACAAGGTACATGGGTAATACGGAATTTTCAATCCGTCAAGGTGTATTTGTTCGATAAAATACAGAAATATTTCGGGCAGAACATTGGTAGGTATATAAAAAAAAACGTTACTCGGTATTTAATCTAAATTAATGTTTGCAACAGTTATCAACAGTTATCATACAGTCTCAATTGGCCTGCAAAAATATAATCACGGCAAATGGTATTCGAAACCATGCATTAACGCAAGTCATTCCTTTCGTTAAAAACATGCTCCATTTTATATTAAAGTTATTGATGGTCAATGTTCCTCCAAGTTCATATAGCATAAGATCATACACAGAAATAGTCGCTGTATACTATGACGTGCAAGACATAAGCATACGTATATTCAGCAATGATTTACGTGTATCTGTCATAATACTTGACAATATATACAGGAATCTTGAGTGGGTTTTAGAATTGAGTTACATTCCCCTTGCAAACATATGCTCCAAGTAATTGGCGTTTGTAAATCCTGATATACCTTACTTGGCCTCTGATCAGGATCAGAAGCACACGGTTTGACACACGTACCAACATTCATTCAGTCAATATTTAAAGTACTTGAATGTGGCATCAAATAGCTTGGGATATTTTTTTAGTTGATGGCACACATGACATTGATCATATTGGAACTTTCGGTAAGCATGGGCCGGTTCTTTTGGGATCCATTATCAGCCCGGCCTAAACACTCGTACCAAGCAATGCATTGTTTTTCGAAATTTTACAACAAACCAGTTTAAAAAAATGACTTACCGTTGTGTATATTACATTTCCATCTTTGCAAGATACTTGTAATCCAGGTAAGGCTAACTTATCGTTTGAACTGCTCGTTATTTGAATTGTTATATTACATGATTTAAAGAAAACCAAATCAACATTAAACTGTTTCAGACTTCAGACGACACATTCAGTGGACACTTTTCGTATAAAATTTGAGTTGAATTACCATATAACTCTAGATACTCTTAAATTATGGATATTCTTTTAATAACAGATACAACACACGAGGCGTATTTGTTAAGAGTGTATTTTAGATGAGCATACACCACTTATTGCTTTTGCCAATATTCCTTGTGATATTACACTTCTAGTTTAGAAACAGTCGTTTTCATTTTGTAGACTTGTTTGTTCAAGTGTATTTTAGCCACTGTTGGTACGAAATTGACAATAGTTACTACTCTACTGTGTCTGAATTGTCAGCAAATATAGGTCGAATATAAACTCTTATTGAATTAGAATGAAATACTCATTTTTAAATTGTCTTTTGAGGTACCAACATGTCACCAACCATGTCTTATTGATAGTTCCGTACAGGGGTTTGACGAGTATTATATTAATTAACTCATCCCTGACTATTTAAATGGACAAGTCAAGTTTCAAATCGAAACTTATCCATTCGTGACTACTTATGGTTGTTTTTTGGCAATATGTTGCAAACTGACAGATAGTTAAGACCATGCTAAGGGTGCATCTTTGGAAACTCTGTGCTCTTGTTCTAAACGATTTACATCATATATTAATAGTATGACAAATGTAATCTTCATATTTGTAAATCACTAAAATATACTATTTGTAAATACTCGTCGCTAAGGTTGAATGTGTAAATGATAAACATGTTTGTAGGTTCGTATGCTCTTTCTCTGATTGGGCCTGGTTGGACTTCTTTCACAAGATTCACTGGAGGTGTATATTATACATGTGTGTGTGTTCATATTTACTATTGTACAGTTCAGTTGATTTCAATAGTACACTGTTGTTTTTGTTAGGACGAGAGAGCTTGTCGCTATAGTTGGATATATTAAGTACGGCATGCTGCGGGAGAATTTGTGATTACCGTTGCAAATGTTGAAGACGACAATTACATGTGTTGAGTTTAAAGCCATTCAGGTGGAGAAAAACTCCAGAAGAAAGTCATGTAATAGTTCTTGTCCGTTTGGAAAGAAATGTTATGTTTCAGCTGACTAACGAGGCAGAGATATATTTTCCATAAGCATTTCACATTGGCAGTGTACTGCAGCATACTAGCGAGAGTATATCATATATCTTATTCTAACTGACAGTAAGCTATTGCTGAACTAATGTTTCATTATGTACTTTTGGTGGCATAAATAATTATCCTTATTTATTTATGCTTTTCGGTGGATTACCGGAAAATAGCAGTGGATTATCACTTGGTAATCCACTGCAGTCGATTATCACCAATCGCCGTTTCCCCCGGGGTAGGGCTCCCCAAAAATCGTAGTCAATCGTGTCTTATCGTTAAATTCCGGCAGTCCGATTTGTCGCGAACCACTCAACGGAATAACACGAATCCAAAATCGGGAGCAACGAAGTAATTCGGATGACGTCAAATCAATAAATAAGTGACGTCATCGTACGGGAAACTGTTTCGTTAATGTGTTCGATGTAAAATTGGGGCTCAACACGGGGTAAATCATGTACATACGCTTTCACAATTGTCGAACAATTTCGTTTAAAAAGTGGCTTAAAAGCATAAATAAATAGAATAATTGTATTATTTCAGTATAAGATCGAATTTAATCCATTTCGTGAACATTAGACTGTTATATTTTCACTCGTGGCTTCGCTACTCGTGCAAATATAACAGAACAGAACAGAACAGAACATAATTTTATTCAGATTTGTACAAAGTACATCATCTCATTCACATATAAATATTCACAAATATATAACATCTGATGTTCACTCAATGGATTAAATTTCTATCTTATACTGAAAAAAACAATTATCCTCTATATAGTATGTTAACACGTTCAATCCTAGTATACTCGTCATTAGGCTCCGGCAGAAGCCCTCAGATCATGGTCTGCACCGTTTATCATTTTGAAATATATTGTTTAGATCACCCATCAATAGTATTACAATTAGTCCATATAAACTTATCTTTTTTACGGCTTGTCTATAGGTGAATAATCTGTTACGTATGATGTAATTGTTTTTTTCTAGCTAATTTTGCAATATTATTACTCGAGCATTTGTTCGGTTTTCTCTTTGCAATAATTAACCATTTCATCGCCAAATTTCACCTTCTGAAATACGCAAGGATTAAAGCGTCAGTTTTGCATTTGTTTCGACGGACTTCATTTGGAATGCATATTAACACGTCTGTTATCTCAGGAGAATATGAATAAATCATGAGACTGTCTTTCAAATAATTTGCTTTCAATTTATTTCTGAAATTGTACAAAATGCGTCGTGGATTCATAGGAACTCAGGCATTTTCTCTCACACGCAATTCCTTGCATTAATGATTGCCTAGAATATTTAAAGCATAGAAAATGCGACAATGTTTGTCGCACCATTGCAATAAAAATGTAATACATAATTGTAATATGTTATATAGATATGTAGTTAAACTCTACATGTATGTTGTATTTATGTTTGGTATAATGATAGTATATTAGTTGTAATTATGTGTGGATTGATTTTGTCTATTGTCACTATCTTTTATAATTTAAGTTGGGTAATTGAAGTCTGATGTGACTCTAAACCATTTAAAGGGATGTCAGGTTTTGGAGCACAGACGCGCGTGGTGGTAAATACCAAATATAACAGAGTCATAAGTATTTTGTCGAATAAGTTAAATACGAGTCAGATTGTATACGTGATTCCAATTGTCGACTACTTTCTTATAATGTTTTGTTGTGCATCCGTCAAGACTGAATGGGAGATACACTGTTGCTTGAGATGAGAGTTCTGGAAAAATATACACCTTTATTTTGCTTTCAATTCAATGTTTCGTATCTGATGAATATGCTAATGCTAGCATTAGTCGTAAAACAAATAGCATTTGTGATTTGTTTAATATACAGTAAAACTTTAAAAATTAATTGATGAATTAATAATTTTGCAAGACACGTTGATTAATTGCGTTATATAAGATTAAAACGAATTTACCTACATGTCTCAACACGGTTACGGAATATAATATAAATAGACTTACCTTTAGGAAATAATAGATGAAATTATAATGAACGTAGTTAATTATCTAGATAAAGATGAGATACTCCAAAACTCTTGGTGTTTCATCTGTGATCCAACGAGTTGGTCAACCTTTTTATATTCTACGTAGTAAGGAACGATACATACAGTGGAGAATCTGTTATTCTTTCCCGTTTAAACGCAAACGTACGCAAACGCAAAGCACTAAAACGTAGAAAAGAACAACTTTTGGACAATTCTGATATTTCATGTTTATCTTGGTGGCAAACAGTTTGGAGCCTGATCAGACGCCGGGTTACCCGGCGTCTGATCTGGCTCCAAACTGTTTGTAAAAGAAAAAATAGTTTTAGCGTAAACGCGTTTATCGGGAAAGAATAACACATTCTCCACTGTACAGTCAAATGTGTGTTGAGCGATCGCTGACAACATCAGCATAGTGATAGCTATATAGAGGGATAACCTCTAAATGCAGGATAAAGGTAATGGCAAAGGATCCTATATAAACATTCTGTATTGCATTTGTCCTGCATTAATATGCTACCTTTACAATTACAGTGTTCCCTCTCTACGACAGCCCTCCCAACAACGACTTACAACGGCCGTTGCCACTGTTCCCTAAACAGGACATTTGTGTCTTACGCTTTTACTGCTGCAATATTGTCTGCTTAAAATTGTCGTCTGCTGTTTTTCCCAAAGTTACATAATAGACAGTATGACATAAAACCTTAATGACGAGTGACAAACAGCTTGAACCAGATCAGACCACGCGATTTGGATCCAAGCTGTTTGCATATGTAAGCCAATGTCCCTCCCTATAACGACTCCCTCCGAATAACGCACACAATATATGTCTCACATGGGTGTCGTTGAAGAGAGGAAACACTGTACTACACATTAATATCATTCATCAGTCGCTCAATACAGGTGTGACTGTTCCTCATCTTCATAGCTTATGTGAACATGTTTCTTTGGAGAGAGAGTTTTCAAGATGGCTCCAGGCCAATGCCGATCCTTCCTAGAATACATATATAATTGTTAATAATAGTGTACGAAGAAGATATATCGCACTAAATTAGATGCGATAGTAAAGTGATATTGGATGGTCAACATCGACGGTTGATTTGTTTTATGGACATGATTATACTGACACACCGCAAAAGTTTCTTGTCTGACGTTACCCTGTCATCGCTTTTGCATCGACTGTTTTAAAAAGACATCTGCATATTTGTTTAGGGTATGCTGAAAAGGATTAAAATGCTGGCAAAGGCAACTATAGTCGCCAATTGCGTTGAAAGTGTCTACCCTTATCCTCCTGCTGAAGTGTCGTCTGCTTAAATATATAGTCTGCAAAAAAGAAAATCAAAATTAATTTTATGTTTTTTTTAAACTGTAGAAAAGTTGAATATGGGTGACACACATGATAGATCCAGACCAGATGCCGCGTCACGCGGCGTCTGATCTGATCTGAAATGTTTTTCATTTTCAAATGTTAAACAGGTCGCGTTAGCAAGATCATATTTCATACTGTACCTAGGTGATATGCTGATAGTCTTTAACCCATTTGTGCCCACGATCCCATATATGGGACATAGGCAAACAGTGTAGACTCTGATCAAACGCCGCAATATGCGGCGTCTGATCAGAGTCTACACTATTTGCTGATAGGAATTTCAGTATGAAACAAATTGAAAAAGAAAATTTTGACCAGGCATCCCATTGATAAAACTGGACTAATCCAATATATAAACATGGAAGAATCCACTGGGCGTAAATGGGTTAATATTACTTTACGTAATTGCTGTCAGTAAGGTGTACGCAGTGAACTCGCCTTCTTATATGAGGGTCCAAAACGTACTAAAGGGTGATTACAAATACAACCCGTGAGGTACAGAATAGTAATGTATCAGCATGTCTGAATACAGCTTTTTTAGCACAAGGCGTCTCTGCTTATCTCAGTTAAAACCTTCTGACATACATATTGGGAGTTCTTAATTACAAATAGATAAAACTTTATCAAATAATTACGAATATTAGCATTTTGATGTAGACAATAGAATAGTCAGAATAAGGTTAATTACACGCGACATGTCAAACGTTAACCCTCTCTTGGTTAACAAACTATCTTTCTTAAAACATTCGTCTGCAATATTTGTTTTAATATAAAATTGAGAGAAAACACATTAATACGAGTCTCAAAAAAGGTTTCAAATATGGTCTGCCGTAAAGTTAACCCTTTCATTGCCAAAATGTTCGTGGGTCGTCTGCTTCATTATTGTTGTCTGCAATATCGTTTCAAAGTTGAATAGAAGGCAGTATGACTGGTGCAAGTTCAAAGTGAATGTCAAACAGTGTGGATCTTGATCAGACGCTGCTTAATCAAAACTGTTTGTAAATGCTAGTCTAAGCGGCATTGAGAATGAACGGGTTAATTCAAGTCTAAAAGGGATCCGCAACTTCCAGAACAGAAAATACACTCTGGTCAATGTTTATGTAATGCTGTATTGCTAGTGGAAGCTGCATGTATTCTAGTAAAATGACAGTTTGGTGTGTCGAAGCGTGCAAATAATTCACATTAGCCTGACTGCGGATGATATTTCTGCTTCGTTACATGTTTGAGAGATTGCTTTAGTTTTAAATTGACGTTTGTGAATTAAAATAACTTTGTAGAGCTGCTGCACTCCGAAAGGCGTATTTGTGAAAGGAGTTTAACAATAGTGTGAGTCTAGCAATATTGTAACGCTATAAAATATATTAGAAGCATGACCTTCTAGAGAGCAACTTTTGTAGCAGAGTCTGAACAGACTGAGATGGTTTACGATCCCGATGAGACACTGAATAAATACCTCGTTGTTCAGTCAAGATAGTTTATATTTGACAACGGTATTTGTTATACCAGTGATTAAAATTAATACATAATGCATTTAATACAGTCGAAATATCTCTATCAATGCCATAATGACGCAATTACGGTAGATTGCATTAATGCCCTCATAGTGCCTGCTTGCAAAATTACATTTCTAATAGTTTTAGTTACGAAAGATCGCCTTTAGACTGTTAAAAAGTTTATAATTTGACCATACGCATCCAGATCTATACTTGATTTGCCTCGTTTATGCCTGTATGTCATTGAATGGTTCAATACGCACACAATCAATTTGATGTTTATAGTAATGACTGCTTTTTGAACATAGTAGGAACCCTGTTTTGTGCTTGTTGGATGCCTCCTTTTTCAAAAGTACGTTACACAAATAAAGGAAAATAATGTATTCTACAACGCATTTTAAATCCTCTGACAGTTCGAAAATGTATTTAAAATGTACCAAATATGTAATATCAATTATACATAATTATTACCGACATCGCATCTTGACTTGCATTTGAAGACATTGTCTACCCTGGTAATGGCGTTTAATGAGAACATCTCCGATCAAGACACAGGCTGATTGACATGAATTATTGGTATATAAGGCCGACATGGAAATTAGCAGGTGCTTCTTTCGAGCATTTTTATCTTATTACTTATGAAAAAAAATTGATTGATGTAATTCTGTTAGTCTCACTTAAATTGGCATTAGCAACCGAAATTGTTACTGAATAGATGCCGTTTTGATTAGTGTAAGAACTCGTTCACGTCCAAAAATGTCAGATAACTTTCAAAATGTGAAAAAGATATGATATGAAAAAGCCATGCGAAAGCATTAATATGTTCTGTTCAAATTCTGACGTCAATGGCAAATAATGATTCTGTTAGAAAATATATCTATATAGAGTTATAGAGTTTTTTGTTTTCAATAATTGCTTGTTAATGTGTATATACAACTATATTATTAGAAATCAAGGATACCATCTTAAACCTAAGATGATAAAAAATGTGTCTTATTTGCCTATTCAATGTCATGACATCATCAGCTTAAAAATGTCTGCTTCATTTCAAATTTAGAAATTGAGTTTTTTTGACACGAGAAATATACTATTGAGTGCCAAAACAGTTTTGATCCTGCTCAGACGCTTCATTACTGTTTTGAAACTGTTTGCAAATAATCATTCTACTTTGGGTAAGGCAGTAACGGGGTTATAACTGGACTTCTACTAAACCTGAATAACCTAGAATATTTACAAAATGAATTCCGTGATATTGAGGTATGATCGTTAACATTTGAGCATTGCATTTTACATTTTAAAGAAGATTGGATGATATATGGTATGCCTCGGGTAGGTCTGTACATAATCTGTGTTTCGTAGAGAACAATCGGCATTATATAAGAATACAGATTACAGTCTCATGCCCTAGAGAACAACAGTTACTGTTTGATATAATTTTAAAGTATGATTTGATCTGGTTCAATATTATGCAATTGATGTTGCTCAGCGATTTGGTATCACTAAAGAAGGGAACAAATATTAAAAATAATATCCCGCTTGTCACCAACTGTCCCCTTCACCATGAAATTTTAATTTATAGATAGATAGATATTTTATTGATACAAATGGTCATAGGCCCGTCAGTACAGGTAGACTCAAAACGTATGATTTATTCGTAGGCTAAACTCATTCAGATCGCATTTGATCGGTTTTCAGAAAAATCAAACTGATAGTATGTAGCAGACTTCTAGTAAAAGTGAAAACTATCATAAAACAAGGAGAGACTATGATAGTAACTATGACATCCGGTTTATTGTACAGTAAAACATCTCAATTACGACCACAGAAAATAACACATTTTAATTAAATCAAGACAAAAGTATGACCGGTTTACATTAATCTTGCTTCAAGCAACCGTATTAATCACCGACACCGAGTCGTATTATGTAGTCGTAACAGAGGGGTTTTACTGTAAATGGTAAATTCTGACAAACCAATATCCTGGTATTTCTGTTGTTTTGTGGTAATGCATTGAACACAGCTGGTGAAAGGAAATGACATTTCCGCTTCGTTAAACAATTTGAGGATTATGTTGTGTTTCATTAAGTGATTAATGTTAGAGGAAATATGGTATGACAGTCATCGGTTTTAAATGTTATTATGTAAAGTAATTATCTTAATGTTCAGTCTGACTTCAGCGGAAGTATAATACTAGAAATTAAAGTCTATAAGTTGAATTAACTGAAGTAGTTTGTCCATATTTTAGAGTTAAGATGTTGTTGAATCGCCCGGGGTATTATATCGTATTTTACAATTTGACTTTGGTGATTTAGGGTTAAATGTGGCGTTTGGTAATATAACAAACATGTTCAAATGATATGTAAAATGTTTTTAGTTGATACTCCTGTTTCATCCCTATATGGTTTACTGTATGATTTAATGTTATGGCATAGTATTGAGTCAAGTTTGTATTGGTATGCTTAATATTTGCATCGACGAAGTTGCCTGAAGTCGACTTTGCAAGCAGTGTGAGTCCAGACCAGACACTGTGTCACGCGGTCCCTGACCAGGATACACATTCCGAAATTATCCTGCAATATAACTTTGAATCGATATTACATACAACAATACTGAAGCAGACGACACTTTAGCGATTGTGTTACTTAACAGTACAGTTGAACCTCTCTATTACGACCGCTAAAAAGAAGGCTAGTTTTCTGTATAAAAGATAGGAGGCAGCTTAAAGCAATGTGAAAGTGAAACAGAAAGCTCCTGTAGGAGCTTTCTGTTTCACCTTTACACTGCTTTAAGCAGCCACCTGTCTTAATCGACTAATATTTGACACAATTTAACGGTCGTAATAGAGAGGTTCTACTGTACATGTAGCATGCAACTTTAAACCCTTTCGCTGTCATTATGAAGTAATAACCCGTCTAGGACAGTCACCGACGTGATCACGTCTGGTTTTAACTAATAAATCACTGATATGTTAGTTAAACAGAGTGACTCTATGTCTGATCAGGATCTAAACGGTTTTCAAATGTCAGTGCTGACGGCCTTTGAAGTTAAAAACGGTAAAAGTTATTACAATATCGTACTCGTTTTTCACCGATCGAATGCCGACTTTGTAATATTTGATTGTCTTCATATACAGTGGAGAATGTGTTATTCTTTCCCAATAAACGCATTTACGCTAAAACTATTATTTGCAGTGCAGACAGTTTGGAGCCAGATCAGACGCCGGGTAACCCGGCGTCTGATCAGGCTCCAAACTGTTTGCCACCAAGATAACATGAAATATCAGAATTGTCCAAAAGTTGTTCTTTTCTACGTTTTAGTGTTTTGCGTTTAACACGCACACTCTTTGTCTCCCATTGGGTGTTTCCGTAGAGAAGGAGCACTGTACGTGTATATTGAAATATTACAAACGGTTCATTCCCTAAAGAGGGGTCTCCTTAACTCGTCACAGGTATACAATTTGTAAAAGACGAGTACACTGGTCGCTTGGACGCAATTTGAGAAACACTAATAAAATATTACAAAAAAACATAGCAGAGAGGGTATAAGTGACAAACACATACATCAGAAATAATATGACCTCATATCCCTCGAAAACAAGCATATTTCAATTTAACTGTGAAATACGGGTAACATTCGACTAGAGGGGTTGGGTGTTAACCCTTTCCCTTATAGAAGCGACTTTTAGCACATTCATTTTATTCATCCTCTGAAGAAAATAGTTCCAAAATATACCGTAATGAATATGTGTCATATTTAATACTTTTCTTATTCTAGCAGTTAATAGCTTAAAGCAGGCTGAAAGTAAAGCAGAATGCGCCTTAGGGCGCATTCTGCTTTACTTTCAACCTGTTTTAAGTAGTCACATATCTTCAATACTAGAATTAATGCTATCAGGTAAAGGGTTAAGAGAGTCTTGTGTAGAAACCCTGGCTATAATAGACTACGCAGGCACCTTTGCTTGAACATGAGACGAACTGACGGTTCGCTGTACTATATATTCTTCTATACTGAGACAAAAGTCCCGACGGGCAGATATTTAGCTTTAAATATCCACTGTTACAGCTGAAATCGACGCTTTAAGTGTCGTATTACATTGCATGTTATGAATAAAAGATGATGTTGAATTTTATGGAAGCTGACGTTCGCCTAATTGATGTTTAGTAACGTTTTAAACAAAATCTATTAATAATTGTTCAAAATCATTTAATAGAGATATCGTGAATGGTAGCATGAATATTTAATATGCTGATCAATTGTTGTAGTTGTTACAGCAGGTGGTAGAAATAAAAGAGAATTATACAGTGTTCCCTCCCTACAACGACCCTCCTAACAACGACTCACACCTTACAACGACCCTTGTCGCTGTTCCCCAAACAAGACATTTATGTCCAACTTTCTCATGGCTGCACTACCGTCTGCATAAATTTATCGTCTACTGTTTTCCTCAATGTTACATATAAGTGTACATTTTGATAGAATAAATATAATAACAAGTGACATACATCTTTGAATCTAGATCAGACCCCGCGCTACGCGGCGTCTGAACTGGATTCAAGCTGTTTGCAAATGTAAGTCACGTCTAAATTTTCCCTCCCTATAACGACTCCCTTCGAACAACGCACGTAATGTGTGTCTCCCATTGGGTGTCGTTGTAGAGAGGGAATGCTGTAGTTCTCTTCGTTTAAATTATTGAATAATTGCTGAAAATTACCTCATTGCACAGCTTTATCACGATATTGGATACGCTGACGTAAATACTTGCCATTTTTATAAACATGAAAAATATAACCTTCTCATACATGTAAGGCAAAGTCGACAGAAAATTATATGCCATACAGTGGAGAAAACGTTATTCTTTCCCAATAAACGCGTTTACGCTAAATCTATTATCCCTTGTGCAATCAGTTTGGAGCCAAATCAGACGCCGGGTAACCCGGCATCTCATCTGGCACCAAACTGTTTGCCGTCAAGGTTAAAATCAACTTTAGAATTGTCAAAATGTTATCATTTTCTTCATTTTTCTGCGATGCGTTTGCGTTTCGTTTGCGTTCATACCGGAAAGAATAACGTTTTCTCCAATGTAGCATCGGGACTTCATTCCTGGTACAGCTTTATCACGATATTGGATACGCTGACGTTAATGCTTGCCATTTTAACAAACTCCACCATAGAAACCGGACACGTGTGCTTGATAGCGGACACCGGATCCATAAGTGAACATTTTACAAATAATAACTGCAATATAAGAAGTTAAAAAACGTTTCGATGAAATGTAAAAAAAAAAGTCATATGTCATAATTATACAAAAAGGGATTGATGAATATTAACCAAGGCAATCATGTTTTTTCTATGTTTATTCAAACATTTAGACACATTTACCCTTTACCCAATATTCTGTTTCTAGTATTGAAGATAGGTGACTACTTAAAGCAGGTTGAAAGTAAAAGAATGCGCCGTAAGGCGCATTCTGCTTTACTTTCAGCCTGCTTTAATATTCCATCTGCTAGAATATTGAAGATAGTTCTCATAATACATACTCCTGACTGATTAAATTGGAACTATTTTCTTCAGTGGAGGAACAAATTATATGCGCTACAAAGCGCTTCTATGAGGAAAAGGGGTTAAATAAAGTGATTCCTCAAAAAACATATTTCCGTTGCAAACAGGTTTATCTAGCAAAGCCCCGCGCAAGATCAAGCTCCAATGGATTTGATACGCAGATTGACCCTTTCTCTGCCATTATTCCGGAAATACCCGTCTAATACAGGCACTATCACATAACCGTGTGTATTTGGGTTCGTCTGTTTTACTTTCAAAATCGGGAATTTTATGCGGTTTTGTTTTACTGAGGAAACATAAGTTTGAGTGTCAAACAATTTGGATTGTAATCAAACTCCGCGTTACGCGGCGTATAATCTGGATCAAAACTGTTTGCAAATATCATTATTTTCGGCCTTGGCAGTGAAAACGTTTAAACAGGTACAGTGCTCCCTCTCTACAACGGCCCTCCCAACAACGACTCCCTCGCTACAACGGCCATCCCAACAACGACTCCCTCCTTACAACGACCCTTGCCATAATTCTCCAGTGCTCCTTCTCCACAATGGCCATCCCAACAACGACTCACTCCTTACAACGACCTTTGCCGCAGTTCCCTAAACAGGACAATTATGTCTAACGCTTTTACTGTTGCAATATCGTCTGCTTCAAATTGTCGTCTGCTGTTACATGTATTCTCAATGTTACACGTTGATGGAATAAATATAATGACTAGTTTGCAAATTTAAGCCCATTTCGCTTCCTATAACGACTCCCTCCGAACAACGAGCACAATTGTTGTCTCCCTTTGGGTGTCGTTGTAGAGAGGGAGCGATGTATGTACATTTTCAAAGTATTAAACTTTTAATTACCATTGCATTTTGTTAGCTTTTTCTCCGATTTGTCTCAAAGGAGGAATACTAATAGTTTTGTAATTACATGTATGTACGCTTTGGGGGTTTAGGTAATACTACACATGCTACCAGACTATATGTCTACTGCTAAGATGAAGTGTTTTGATGTTATAGGATTTGCAACTACATGTACAGTGCTCCCTCTCATCATGAATGGGCGGCAAAGATTGTGTGCGTTATTCGGAGGGAGTTATTATAGGGAGGGGCATTAGCTTACATTGGCAAACAGCTTGAACGCGACGTCTGATTTTGATTCAAGCTGTTTGTCACTTATCATTATATTTTAATCTCTGTCAAATGGTCCATTTGACGACTTAAACAAAAGCAGCTGACGACAATTTTAAGCAGACGGTAATATAGCAGTGAAAGCGTTAGACTTAATTGTCAAAGTTGCGGAACAGCGGCAATCGTTGTGTAAGGAGAGAGTCGTAGTTGGAAGGGCCGTTCTATGGAGGGGGCACTGTACAGGTACAAGGCAGTCTCGCTGCATGTCTTGTAATATATCAAAACTAAACAATAAAGTCAATTATACCGTCTGCTTATATATTTCCGTCTGCTTATTCTTAGAAATTAGAATATTGTGCATGGTAAAAAACATTTTCATAGCCATAGGCGCTAGTAGGCGACATTGCAAATATCAGCAACTAATTTGCTTGACACGCGCGCCGATATGTCTTAAATCAAAGTCCATTAAATGGACTTTTAACCCTTTGCCTGCTGATCACAATTTAACTAATTATTGCAAACAGTTTAGATCCAGAGCAGACGCCGCATTAAGTGGCGTCTGATTTGGATCCAAACCGTTTGACACTCGTCTTAAGATTTCTTTCACTTAAAAGGGTATACTTCTTATTAGACAACGTTTGCAGACGGCAATTTCAAAGCAGATGATATATCCGCAAGATAAAGGTTAAACACAAAACAGTATTAATACAGACGTGAGTATGACGGCAAAACGATGGAATTAGGCAATAAAAGAGTTACAGAGGAGAAAAAGTTATTATTTCCCGTTTAAACGCAAACGAAACGCAAACGCATCGCAGAAAAATGATGAAAATGATAACTTTTCGACATTCCAAAAGTTGAGTTTAACCTTGACGGCAAACAGTTTGGAGCCTGATCAGACGCCGGGTTACCCGGCGTCTTATCTGGCTCCATGCAGTTTGCACAGGAGATAATAGATTTAGCGTAAACGCGTGTATTGGGAAAGCATAACGTTTAATCCACTGTAAGACATAAACTGTAAAAAACGGTCTGTTTACTGGTCTGTCACCGCGTACGTTTGTTTAAGAAAGCATTCGATTTAATCATTTACAGGTAAGAAAGAGAAATAAGTAAATCACAAAGTCAATCAAGAATGCTACAGTGCTTCATTCCTACAAATGTCCTCTATACAACGATTCCCTCCTTACAACAACGCATACCGATGATCCCAAGACAAGACAAGTATGTCTAAACCTTTTGACCGCTACAATGTTGTCTGCTTAAATTTTGCATCTGCTGTTTATTTTCTTCTAAAAGTAACATATTGGACATATAACATCTGTCTCCGAACATCACACACAATCTTTGTGTCCCACTATGTGTTGTTGTAGAGCTGGAACACTGTATATAATTTGGTTCAATTTGTTTTAAAAGGTATTTTGCCTTAAACACCTGTCTACATATAAATGGCGTCACTACATTTCACCTTAAAGAAACCATTACAAGGACTCAGATCATCCTACACCAAATATATTTTGGATTCAAGACTGTCCGTCTTTGAATGATGACAAGCGATCAGAACACATTTATATATACAACTACCGTCGACTACAATCAAGCATTACTGCATGTGTTATGTAATTTCACAGGATCGGTTGAAATAAGTGTTAATAGTAGAAATTGAATGGTCTATACCAGCAAGTAGATAGAGACTTTTCAAACATGATTATGAAAAAATGCCGTTATTGCTATTGGGAAAAATACCTGCATTTCTACTTGGTGTATAACGAAAGTATGCACTTACGTGTTTTTCACAGGGGGTAAATTATTGACACAAAATATCAACTTACTTTCAGAAACAAGGTTTTAGTTTCATCAACACGGCGTTGTTAAATATGAAATTGGGTAATGTTTCTGGAACGAACTATCCAAAACGATGGGGTACATGTAATATTTGCGCATGTATAAAATCTATAATTAAGCTAAAGACTCGTTTCAATCTAATCATGTTATAATTAGTTTGTCAAAGAGGTTGAATTCAGTAATGAGAGATGCATGTAATCCAAACCGTGTAAATAGTTATAGCACACTATACAAAGTTTGTGTGAATAATTTGTTTGTGATTTCGAATTGCTGAAATTACCTTTTAAAAAGTGTAACACATTCAACCCTAGCGATGACGAGTATACTCGTCATTAACAAATCTTATAACATTACAGACGGCGTGAGCGTTGAATAACACCCGTTGTTTAAATGTCATATAAAACTAGTTATATAACTATACAAATGAGGTAGGACATGACGTCGCTTAACTTGTGACGTCATTAAAATGCGTTCTATGCGTTCAATTTCCAACGTCTTCATTCCTTCATGTAGATTAAATCTATAGATTTTTGGTGTAATTAATCAATATTAGATCTACATTAAGTGGTTTATTAAAACACATAAAACATAAATATTATGCTAGTGAACGGGGTTAATTTGGAACAATTTGTTTCCTGTATAGATTTACTCATATCGCGCTTAGCATTCACTTGACCTCAAAGGCTGCGATCAATAACATTTCTAGGTTATGTTATAAAAAGAATATAACATTCGTGTTAATAATTTAATGGATTTATCAAACTCGTCGTTTTAGAAAACGATAAAAACTCGGCAAAGCCTCGTTTTTATCGTTTTCTAAAAATCCAATAAATTATGAACACTCATGTAATATCCTATATATATACCTGTCAATAGAAACTTGGTACTATTCAAACAGTATAGACACTCATCAGAGGGCTCCTTGTGGAGCCCTCTGATCAGGGTTTACACTGTTTGTCAATATGCAAAATATTGTAAAAATCCACCATAATTATTAAACAATGGACTAGATTTAATTGTAAACAGGAATTGTCCATTTAAATTTTCAGGGATGAATGTGTTTATCAAAGTGTCACACCTGTTTGATCAAGGTTATATTCCGAGTACCTTACACCCCGGTTACACAGACGGTCGGGTTTAAATCGGTACCCAATCGGTCTAATATTTTGCTGTTTTGATCGGTTGTCATACGTGATTTAATTTCAGGCTTTCTGTGTAACCGGGTATCGGTGATGAATAATTGTTCAATCGGTCAAACGCCACCCCGCCTCCGATTGGTCACTGATTGGCCACCGATTGGCGACTCATGAAATCCAATGGGCCACCGATTAAAAGCGCCCAACAACCGTTCAATAATCGATGAATACCGATACATGTAAAACACCGATGAAATGCTGGCGAGATCCAATCGAGTCAGCTACTGTAACAAACTAAAAACTGTCCGGTATTTAGACTTCTTTTAATGCACATACGTGTACCTCAGGCGACATCTGACAATCAACCTCTACAAATCATTGGACTACGTATGGAAACTATCGTTTGAGTCTCTCTGTAGAGACTATTGCGACCCCCAGGTATTGCAGCTAACAGTTGGCGCCTATGAATTTCGAACATGCACAATCACCGCCCTCTGAGGATACAGTGTTCCCTCCCTACAACGGCCCTCCCAACAACGACTCCCTCCTTACAACGACCATTGTCGCAGTTCCCTCAAAAGGACAATTGTGGCCAACCTATTCATGACTGCAATGTCATCTGCTTAAAATTATCTTATACTGTTTTTCTCAAAGTTATATAATGCACATTTCGACAGAAAACAAATTACTGACGAATGGCAAACAGCTTGAATCCAGATCAGACGGCGCGTTATGCGGCGTCTGATCTGGTTCAAGCTGTTTGCAAATGTCCCTCCCTATAACGACTCCCTCCGAACAACGCAAACTATGTTTGTCTCCCCTTGGATGTCGTTGAAGAGAGGGAGCACTGTACTAATTCACACCCTGGTCGAGTTAATATCTTTTGCCTTAAGTAATTCACGCTGTACCAGTGGTAGGATTCCAACCTGAGACTATCCGATCCCTAGCCATACGCTTTACCACTTAACCTTTAGAACATAAGACACGAACAGAATGCTGTATTATTATACGGTCCAAACGAACTACCTTCCAATCATATATGTATCATTTTTTCTTCGTTTTGTTTTGTTTTTGTTTGTTTATTTGATTTTGTGTAGAACGATGTTGTCTTAACTACTTTCAAAAGAGCCGTGTCATGAGAAAATTTGTTTTATTGTATTGCAAACAGTGTAGAACAAGGTCAGCCACCGCGTCAAGGACCTACACTGATATACACTATTTGAAACCCTCATTGAAATACGTTTATGTAGGTGAATTATAAATGGTATTTGCCAGTGTAGACAAAACTCAAATACAGAGCCTCGGATGACAACGGTGCTTGGTATGTACAATATGATGCAATGAAATAAGGCAAATTTTGTCATGGCACGGTTCAAATGTATCATGGTTTGACAACGAAGTAGTCTGAGCAGATTTCAAAAGTAAAACCGTGGTAGGACAACTACGGAGACCACAATAGGATGTTTTTTCTAATGAAGTTTGACCCTGAGGTTATAAAACTTAAAGCAAACAATATGCGCCAAACTCATTTTTAATTGCATCCTCTATTTTTTACACAACAGGCTTTTACTGGGTTTACAGTAGTACAGTACCAATGACCGGCAAGTAGTTAGTGGATCGCGATTGGTGTCCGCTTTGGCATATACAGTGTTGTCTGCTTAAAAGTATTTATTCTTTTTATATATTTTTGTATCATTGTCATTGGTTGAAAATAGGTCAATTAGAATAATCGAAGCTATTTTATGAACACCCAGTTATTCCTTGCTAGGCAGGAGCAAGTACTGTTCAAGTATATTATTACGCTGGAATCTAAATGCCGCCACATGTTCAACCATATAATCAACTTGTCGGAGTGCTGGAAACCAAATGATCAGTAACGATGAAAATACTGCTACAGTCAAACCCGTGTTAACCCTTATTGTGTTAAGCGCAACTTGGCTAATACAGTGCTCCCTCTCTACAGTGGAGAATCTGTTATTCTTTCCCAATAAACGCGTTTACGCTAAAACTATTATTTGCAGTGCAAACAGTTTGGAGCCAGATCAGACGCCGGGTAACCCGGCGTCTGATCAGGCTCCAAACTGTTTGTCACCGAGATAAACAAGAATTATCAGAATTGTCCAAAAGTTGTTCTTTTTTACGTTTTAGTGTTTTGCGTTTGCGTACGTTTGCGTTTAAACGGGAAAGAATAACAGATTATCCACTGTACAACTGTCCTCCCGACAACTACGCCTTCCTTACACCGACACTTACCGCTGTTCCCCAAACAAGACATGTATGTCCAACCCTTTCATGGCTGCAATACCGTCTGCTTAAAATTGTCGTCTGCTGTTTTTTCTCAAAGTAACATAATGTACACTTTTACAGAAAAAAACTTAATGACAAGTGACAAACAGCTAGAATTCAGATCAAACGCCGCGTTACGCGGCGTCTGATCTGGATTCAAGCTGTTTGCAAAAGAAAGCAAATGTCCCTCCCTATAACGACCCCTAACTCATTATCCCCTGAGACATCCAATGGACAATTCCAGTTTACAATAAAGGCTGGTCAATTTTAGACTATTTAGGGGTTTATTTTATAATATACCTTGATACCTTGATACCTCTTCTACAGGATATAGGCTATGCAGCCTGTAACTCCCGCTCAGGTCTTCTTGAATTACTTTCTGCATGCGTGGGTCTTGTGGTGTACTTTATGTCTTGCCAGAACTTGTCTATTTTGGTTTTAAAGTCGTTAGTGTCTTTGGCACACACCACCCAGTCTGGTAAACTATTCCACTCATTCACTACTCTTAAGCCGAATGAATACTTCCTGATGTTCAGGCGACAGTGCCTCTTTGCCAGCTTTTTGCTATGGCCTCTTGTTCTGGATGCAGTGGCTAGCGGTAGTAACTTTTTCTGGTCCACTCGGTCTTTTCCTGACAAGATCTTGTATGTCTGGATCATGTCACCCCTCTTTCTTCTGTAGTGCAGAGACGGCAGTTTTAATCTCCTGAGTCTTTCCTCGTATGGTATATCTTTCAATTCTTTGCATAGCCTGGTTGCTCGTCGCTGCACCCTCTCTAGCTTATCAATGTCACCTGCATATTGTTGGATCCGTGGAGCATTACCGTATTCGAGTGCAGGTCTCACCATGGTTTTGTAAAGCCTCTTCATTACACACATGTCTCGACTGATGAATGACCTCTTGATTAGTCCTAGGATACGGTTTGCTTTTCCCACTGCAGAATTCACATGCTGGTGAAAGGTCAGCTTGTTGTCAATCTGTACACCTAGGTCTTTCTCCATCTCAGTTGTTGCCAATTCCCTGTGCTGCCCATTAATGTCTCGCATGTGGTAGTTGTGATGTGGGTTACTATGACCGAGGTGCATTACGCCACATTTGCTGGTGTTGAATCTTAGGAGCCAGTCATTTGACCAATCTGCAAGTCTCTCAATATCGCCTTGTAATCTGTCTCTGTCTTCGTCTGTGGATGCTCTCCCATATACCTTTGTGTCATCTGCAAAGATGCGCGTTACACATCTCACAACATCAGGCAAGTCATTTATGAAGATGACGAAAAGTACGGGCCCGAGCACACTTCCCTGTGGTATTCCACTTGTCACACTCGACCAGCTGGACGTATGACCACTGACTGACACTCTCTGGGAACGACCCTGCAGAAAATCTATTATCCAATCAAGTATTAATCCATCAATCCCATAGCTCCTGATCTTCTGTGAAAGTCGTTCATGTGGCACCGTGTCAAACGCCTTCTGGAAATCCAAATATACTGCATCCAGCGGGTCGCCTCTGTCAAGGGTCTCAGTCCAGTCATCCAAACATACTAGTAGCTGAGTCATACAAGATCGGCCAGGGACGAAACCGTGCTGTTCCTCACAAAATAGGTTGTTACTTGTCATGTGTTTCATCAATGCCTCTCTTATAAAAGATTCCATCACCTTGCATAGTACTGATGTTAGACTGACGGGCCTATAGTTGCCAGGTGTACTCCTATCTCCTTTTTTGAATATTGGCGTAACCTGGCCTTGCTTCCATTGAGCTGGTAGACATCCAGAGTCCAGGGACTTCCTGTATATGATCTGAAGCGGTGTTGTGATGTACTGGGCTACTTCTTTTAATACTCTGGGGTGATGTCCGTCTGGTCCACATGACTTGCCGATTTTAAGGTTCTGCAGTTTCTTCAGAATAGATTCCTCTGTGATGTCTGTATCCATTAGGTTATTTCCCATATATCTGTCCTCAATGTCTGGTATGTTGTCAGTGTCCTCCCTGGTAAATACACTACAGAAGAAATCATTGAGTATCTCTGCTTTCCCTAACTCATCACTGTAGACCCTACCATCACTGCCATTCAAATCTCCTACTCCGCTTTTAACTGTTAGTTTGGACTTAGTGTATTTCCAAAAAGCCTTTGGGTTGATGTTCACTTCTTTGGCTAAAGATTCCTCGAAGTTCTTACGGAGTTTCCTTGTGTAGCTTCTGAGTTTATTTCTGGCTGTGCAGTATTTCTCGAAGTCATATTGGTCCTCTGTATTCGTATACTGTTTCCATCTCCTTTGTTTCGCTTTGCTGAGTCGCATGCCTTCTCTATCCATGTAAGATTGTCTTTTAATTTTGTGCTTTGTTCCTGTGTCTGTGGTATGAGATGGTATGCAACTTTGCATGGCCAAGTCTATGGTTTCACTGAAATAATCCCATGCCTCCTGCACATTTCTCTCCTCAAGCTCTGAATTCCACTGTACACTATTTAACATGTCTCTCATTCCCTCATAATCTCCCTTGTCGTACTTAAATTTCTTAGTCGTAGTGTGTGCTAGCTCAATTTTACATGTGTATTCAAACACTATTGTACAGTGGTCACTATTTCCAAGGGGAGTTTCATACTTCACATTCTTAATCACATTCTCTTGGTTCGTTAAGATTAAATCCAAGACAGATGGTCTTTGTGTTCCCCGATACCTTGTTGGTTTGTCTACATGCTGTGTAAGAAAACAGTCCCTTATGCATTCAGTGAAGAGGTCACTATCTGAGTTTTCTCTATCTGTCGCAACACAGTTCTCCCAGTCGATATTCGGGTAATTAAAGTCCCCTACCACAATCAAGTCTTGAAAATTTCTATCTGACACATGACGTAATAGTGCCTCTAAGTTTCTGTTATTCTCACTGCTGCTTGATGGGCTGCGGTACACACATCCTAATGTTATTGTCTTGTTACTATCAACTTTCACTTTGACCCACACTGATTCTTTGAAACTCTGAGAATCTGAATTGTCAATATTAAAAACCCCCACCCCAAACTTAGTAGAAACATATATACATATGCCACGTCCTTCTGTGTCGAGGTTGTGGACTGGCGCATGAAACCCTTCGATGGCTAACTCATTTTCACCCAGTGGTTCTTTACAGTTCTTTGGTTTCACTTCTGTGAATGTAACAATGTCCGGGTTAAACTCCTGTATACTCCGTTCAATGTCGTCCATCTTAGTTGTGATCACATCAACATTACTCGATAAAATCTTAAGTCCGCTTTGATTAAAATTATATACACTTGGAGTTTTACGAGACTTAGTCTGTACTGGCTGCTCCCCTAGCCGCCCCACCCTTGTCCTGTAGAGCTCGTTCCTTCTTTTTCTGCACGATTCTTCCTCCTCTGATAAAAATATCAGCTTCTCCCCGTTCCTTCCTGTCACGTAGCTCTACCCTTAGCTTATACTCCTGTTCTCGCTGCATCTTGGTGAGGTCTGGCCCAAAGAAAATGTTCTCATAGTGCCTCTTGTCTTTCAATGTCCTTGAACTTTTGAGGATTCTCCTTTTCACATCAACACTATTGACAGTCACTTTAGTGTTACGCGTTCTGTCACGATTCAGTTTACCAATTCTAACACAGTTCTCCACTATAGCGTTGTCCTGTATCCCCATCACCTTCAGTAGAACTTCAACAGACTCCAAATCCTCCTCTTGTCTATCCTCAAATTCACTCCTTTGTGATTCCGGAAGATTCTGAATGATCAGGTTCCTAACACGGAATTCACGCTCTCTCTGTTCTGCAATCGTTTCTCTCACAGTGTCAGTATCACAGGGTTTACTTATATTGTCCTCAGTTCTCTGTTCCAAGCACTTTAGTCTGTCACTCAAATCCTCCACCACACACTTGTCTGCTTTCCTATCCACTTTCTCTTCTATCTCCCCCAACCGTCCCGTGATGGTGCTCATATATGCTGCACATTTCTCCCCAATGTTTTTGTCAGATTTCACTGCTGTTAAGGCCGGCTTTTCACAGTCTGTACAGAACCAATGCAGGTTCTTGTTAGAAATCATCACAGTGTAAACACTCTCCTCCAAGTCAACACATTTGATGCAAAACCAGTTGTCGCAGCGCTCACACTCCAACAGCTTATCTCCTTCATCCACGAACACTTCTTCACACTTACAGCATACAATTTCATCAATGTCATTACTTACAGAATGTTCTGCTGTGGATTTCTTTGGTCTGCCTTTCTTACCAACTTGTGTTTTACTTTTTCGTGTCGAAGCCGCCATACCGGAAGTTCCATTGTTGACACCTGTCATTTTCCTTGTCAGTATCACAACACTAATTCCTGAGCATCGGCACCACTTACGAACAATCAGAATTCAGGATAGTCTCTTTAGGTCATATAAACACACTTCAGCACTAAATCATATCACGATTTATCCTCAAAACTTGAAAATAATTAATTTCTATTTCTCTAGTCAGATTTTAAACGTCCGCCATGAAAAAAATGGAAAAAAAATGAGGTCCCTGATTAGAGGGCTCCTACAGGAGCCCTCTAATCAGGGACTTCACTGTTTAGCATTAGACAAGTGTACTTTTCATAGGTACACTTTTGGTAGAGGACGCATATATGCGTCACTAGGGCACAATAAGTTAAGCGCGCTACTTGGCTAATATTTGCAAACAGAGTGGATCCAAATCAGACGCCGCGTATCGTAGTGTCTGATCTGGATCCAAGCTGATTGTTCCTCATATTAATTTCCATGATGCAGAAGACAAATCAGCATGATAAGGGTTGAACGACTACTGAATGAAGATGGATGATGCTTTTTAAGGAGAGGTGACCGCGTAATGCAGTGCAAAAGTCATGCACAATGTTCATATAGAAGTATTTTGCATGACGTTTTTCATGCATTTAAGCTGCCACATTTCCCAAATACTACACATGTATCGTCTTTTCAGAACCGTTAAACAAATGTTTAACTGTATAGTGAACGCCTGTAAGAACGCATGTTCATAAAGTTTAAGAAAATAGGCGGCTTAAACGACGATTACATAAAACCAGAAAGCTACTACAGGAAAGTTCCCCGTCAAATAAATCCTAATTAAACCGTCACTTGCCATTAACTTCGAGCCAAGCTGTTTTGTGTGGTTGTTAATGATAGCGGGTTATTATTGAACGGAATAGCTAATTACAATGATACGCACTTTTCTTCATGGAATTTAAAGTGGACCATTCCAGTTCTCAATTTGAGTCTAGCTCATTGCTGAAAATGGTTGGTTATTGTATGTGAATGTATTGCAATATCCCAAACACTGTACTCCTTGCCTGTACAGTGGAGAAAACGGTATTTTTCCCAATAAACGCATTTACGCTAAATCTATTATCTCCTGTGCAAACATTTTGGAGCCAGATCAGACGCCGGGTAACCCGGCGTCTGATCAGGCTCCAAAATGTTTGCCGTCAAGGTTAAAATCAACTTTTTGAATTGTCAAAATATTATCATTTTCTTCATTTTTCTGCGATGCGTTTGCGTTTCGTCTGCGTTTAAACGGGAAAGAATAACATTTTATCCACTGTACACTGTTTGCAAAATTGCGTATATTCGCGAAAGGGATTTTACGAGAAATTTACATTAGAGTTTACCTAGGTTCGAACTCACAACCTCTCTTTAGAGTCAGCGACTCATGCAACTAGGCTATTGCATCCGTAATGCTGTTTTAAAGCACTGGAGTATATGTTGCTTAGTATTTCTTGAATTTACCTATACAGTGGACGGAAATTCCCGACTTCATCGACGTAAGTTTGCGGCGAGTGATGAGTGCTAGTTCAAACATTATTGACAATAGAAACCTCTCGTTCACAAGCCATATTACCATGTACATGTATGTGCATAATGTCGTCAGTTATCATTTACAAATGCTGTTTCTGTTGACACCAATATATCAATGCGTTTTTATGTCAAGGTATGCAATGGATGTAACTGTTGATTTACGTGGACAGTAAAATAAAGTCATTTTCCTTAATACAGTCAACCATATCGACAAGTATACTGGTAAATACGTCGTTATAAACAGATAAACTGTGTTCTGTAGTAGCAGAGTAGCAATGTTTGTAATATTGCAGTATATTATAAAATGTAACCCCATATAGTCACACATTGACTAGACACAATCATCCATTGGACTTATCAGGAATGAGTTAAGCCATTACCCCATAGCATAATTCTAGTATTGAATATAAGTGATCACTTGAAGCGGGTTGAAAGTAAAGCAGAATGCGCCTTAATGCGCATTCTGTTTTACTGTCAGCCAGCTTCAAGCTACCATCTGCCAGAATATTGAAAATATTTCTTATAGTGTACATTTATTATTGTATACATTTCAACAATTCGTTTTTACATTGGCCCTATCTATTTCCATTGTAAAAATCGGTGTTCATTTCATATAGACACTCAAACCTTAGAAGGCGGAGCTTAGAGTTAAGTCGCTGCGCATTAATCTGCACTACGGTACTATACTTTAAAATTAGAAATCCACGTTGTATTTGACCTAGATTGAATCTAGTTTATTTCCCAATCTTTTTTTAAACACTAAATACCAATATATATATAGATTTTTATATTCATATTGATATAAATTATTCACACTCATTGTGAAAAAAAATGCAGTAGGAAGCGCTCCGAAACTGTGTCCGTCTGCTACGAATGTTTATACCCCCCGCAAAAAATGTTGGCGCCCAATGTAACCGGGTGTTCTTTATAAAGAAACACCCGTGCAGACCCGGATTTGAACCCGGGTCGCCAGGTTCGCAGCCATGCACTCTACCACGTCGCCATAAAGCGCACTTGTACAGTAAGGCCGTTCAAGTCATGATAAACCTACACGCTGTGACATACTCCCCCCCCTCCCCTTTTCAACAACATTTCTCCTTTAAAAACTTAAAGTCTGAATTGTTTTCATAACAAATATAAAGATAAAATAATGTAAATATACTAAGCCAAACTGTCAAACGCAACACCCCCGAGTTCCCTTCTATGTTCATATCAGAGCGGGTGTTTTAAATCGATGGAAAAATTGACACAAAATTATTAAATGTTTTTATTTGTGTTTTTATATTGATGTACTGTCCTCAAAGTTGTTAATATTGGCAACGAATTTTCATTGACACTTCTAACGAATAATAAACATCTATCCGAACGTATCGCTAATTTCTGGTTAATATTCCTTATTGAAAGTGCATTGAAATGAGATATTTGAAAACATGTAATCACAAATTCCTTATTTTTGGGACCAAATGCCAATTAATTTTGTTTTTGTTTACCAAGAGTATTGTACATTGGTCACTCTATGAATTGCAGAAGAAATTTATTCAGAATATGCACATATTACATAATTGAAAAGAATTACTTAAGACAGGTTTAACATTGGAAGTAATGGGAATAGCCGGGGTGTTGCGTTGGAAGTTTGGCATAGTATATAAGAAATGAACAGAGTTTTTTCGGTGTTCAAGCGAAATGAACGACAGTAAATTATCGGCAAATTTACCATGAATCGCTAACGCGATTCATGGTATTTGCCGAAAATGTTCTGTCATTCATTTCGCTTGAACACCGAAAAAAATCAATTCATTTCTTAAATAAATCTGAGGCGTAAAATTTAAAGGCGTATTTATCGGGTAATGGATTAACCAGGACTATACATATAGTTCTAATTTTGAAAACAGTCTACAACTTGATACAGGTTGCGTATAAAGAAGAATTCCCCTGGAGCGACCTACTTTAAACACATACAGTGGAGAATCTGTTATTCTTTCCCGTTTAAACGCAAACGTACGCAAACGCAAAGCGCTAAAACGTAGAAAAGAACAACTTTTGGACTATTCTGATATTTCATGTTTATCTTGGTGACAAACAGTTTGGAGCCTGATCAGACGCCGGGTTACCCGGCGTCTGATCTGGCTCCAAACTGTTTGCATTGCAAATAATAGTTTTAGCGTAAACGCGTTTATTGGGAAAGAATAACAGATTCTCCACTGTACAGTGGAGAAAACGTTATTCTTTCCCAATAACCATAAATCTATTATCTTCTGTGCAAACAGTTACATGAAGGAGCCAGATCAGACACCGGGCAACCCGGCGTCTGATCAGGCTCCAAACTATTTGCCGTCAAGGTTAAAATCAGTTTTTGGAATTGTCAAAAAGTTATAATTTTCTTCATTTTTCTTCGATTCGTTTGCGTTTCGTTTGCGTTTAAACGGGACAGAATAACGTTTTCTCCAATGTATCTGAAGAGGTTCTTACAATGCATGTCATATGTCTTGTTTAAGACTTTACAATTAACCCTTGTATCGTAAAGGTTTTACCCCTTCATCGCCAATCTTGTCGATTGCTTCAATACTGTTGTTTGCAATATCGTTTCAAAGTTAGATTTAAGGCAGATTTAACGGAGCCCTCTGATCAGAGTCTACACTGCTCGTATATGACAAGTGTACTCCTCACAGGTTTACGCATATATTCATGACTAGGGTTAAAAGAGTTAACTCTTTACCCCATACCTTGTTTCTAGTATTACAGATAGGTGATCATTTAAAGTAGTGGGAGACTGAGGCGCATTCTGCTTCACTTTCAGCCTCTTTAAAGCTGCTACATTGTAAAATATTTTCTTATTCATGGCTGCATAAAACAGATCTTTTTTACTCAGTGGAGGAATAATGTAAAGGCGTAAAAATGCATATCTATGTAGTAATGGGTTAAAACAACGTTCCAATGTAACAATTTGATGTACATGTTCCATGTTTACATGTGTTATTTATTCTATCAAATATGCAAAGCATGCACTGGAGTAAACCAGTATCTGTTCAGAAAAAAAGACTAATCATACTATTTATCATTGCAATATCCGATTGACTTTAAGCACGCGACTTGTTACTTTAACTGTAACCCGTAGAACCTCCTTTCCATACTTAGTTTTCAGTCTGGTTTAAACAATCAAATTGTTGTTAACTGATTTAAAGGCAGAGTACAGTGCTCCCTCTCTACAATGGCCCTCTCAACAACGACTCCCTCCTTATAACGACATTAGCTGCTGTTCCCCAAACAAAACAATAATTATTATGTCTAATGCTTTTCATGCTTGTAATACCGTCTGCTTAAATGTGTCGTCTGCTGTTTTGCTCAAAGTTACCTGATGGACATTTTGACAGAAAAACCTTAATAACGTGTGACAAATAGCTTGAATCCAGATCACGCGGCGTCTAATCTGGATTTAAGCTGTTTGCAAATGTTAGCCAAATTCCCTCCCTATAACGACTCCCTCCGAACAACGTACACATTTGTAGTCTCATATTGATGTCGTTCAAAAGAGGGAGCGCTGCATTTTTCAGATAGCGCGCAAAAAGAGAACATCTATTATCAAAAGTGTCATCTAAGTTATACAATGTAACGCTGTGGGGTTATATCTACATATATCGATGTTTCAATCTGTTCGTTGATATTGCATTGGTTGCACTGGGAGTATTTGATTGAGATGCATTACATCTGCATTTAACTCACAGCATCCATGGTAATTTTCGTCTGCAAAATCAATCTTCTGCAGTATACAGCAAAACCTACATGCATATATCATAACCACTAAGTTGTGTTAGTTATTATGTGTTTATGACCGGTGCCTGCTTAAAGCAAAGTGACGGTTAAATAGACAATACCTAGTGGAGCTTTCCGTGTTACTGTCACCTTGTTTTAAGCGATTACATGTATTTTATACAATCAATTAGCCTACGGTAAAATGGTCCTAAAAGTGGGGTTTACTGTAATTCGATCTGCTTGATATTGCGTACCTATTTGTTTTAACATAACGTTGTAAGAGCCCGTTGATGAATCATGTTATATCACATATGTTAAACCTTTTACTGCTTTACACCCAATAAAATTGTTATTTGCAAACAATTTAGATCCTAATTAGACGCCGCGTTACGCGGCGTCTTATCAGGATCCAAATTGTTTGACACTCATTTTCCTATTTCTTGTGTCAAAATACTTAAACGTTAAATTGGAGAAATAAAAGCAGACAGAAATTGTTTAAAGGGAGTAAATGTACAGTCGGCTGAGCGGTCATTCGGACTGAAAGTAGACTTTAACTGGTACTTTACTTTTACTTTTAAAGCTGATGACGTCATGGCAGAGAAAGGGTTACTGCAGTATGTCGTTTTTATTCGAACTTAATCAGACTGTTTGATTTGAACAGGATACATCAGTATATTTTTGTGAACATCAGCAGTGAATAAATGGAAACCCAGATACAGGAGGCAGTGTAAACATTGAATGCAATGTACTATTCTATGTCGAATTAGAATGTGATATTTGCTTCTAATTCTAATTTGACATTGACATCGATCTTAATTGCAGATAAGGCTTGTCCGGAACATATGTCCTCTACTAGATCTGTTTGAATACCAAACTTTGTGAGTGAGTACATATTTTGATGGCGGAAAAAAGCTTTACATTATCAGATCTCTATGGCCTTGGCTTTGACGGTTGACCTCAATTACAGAACGATAACTGTCTGGAGCATATTTACAATACTTAACACTAAAGTAGGAATATAGCAACTTTCGAATACATACATGTTTCATATTTGAAGAACTTCGGTAATAACAACCTCTATTAGAATATTTAAACAATGAGGTTTAAACACAGGTGTCTGATCGAGGTCTGTATGTTTTGCTTCTTGAAAATACAGCGCTCCCTCTCTACAACGACACCCAATGGGAGACAAACATTGTGTGCGTTGTTCGGAGGGAGTCGTTATAGGGAGGGAAATTGACTTAAATTTGCAAACAGCTTGAATCCAGATCAGACGCCGCGTTACGCGGCGTCAGATCTGGATTCAAGCTGTTTGTCACTCGTCATTAAGCTTTTTTTTGTCAAAATAATGATTATGTAACTTTGAGAAAAACAGCAGCCGTTAATTTTAAGCAGACGTTACTGCAGCAGTGAAATGGTTAGTAATAATTTGTCTTGTTTGGAAACCAGGGACAATGGTCGTTGTAAAGAGGGAATCGTTGTTTGGGAGGGCCGCTGTAGAGAGGGAGCGCTGTAGTGGTAAATTAAACGTAATACAAGATACATTTAGTTTGAGTCAGCGAGACATATATGATATACCGTACACACAAAATAAAATTTGAAGAGCTTTTATAGCCGACTTAACACCTACACGCGTATAATACATGTAGCATACAGTAAAGAAAACGTTATTCTTTACCGTTTAAACACAAACGAAACGCAAACGCAGTGCAGGAAATATGAAGAAAATGATAACTTTTTGACAATTCCAAAAGTTGATTTTAACCTTGACAGCAAACAGTTTGGAGTCTGGCTTCAAACTGTTTGCAGAGGAGATAAAAGAATTAGCGTAAACGCGTTTATTGGGAAAGAATAGCGTTTTCTCCAATGAGCTGCATCGCAAATATAGCTTACAGTTTGTCAGCTTATCTCGTTCAGTAATGGTGCTTACAATCTAGGGTAACAACAGCTATACATTAACACAGGTCTATAAATATTGCTTTACCAATACATTGTTTATTTAACAGTGCATACCGTGATCAGAAGGCTTCTGAAGTATCAATTTGAAAGTAGAACAATGTACGGCTTTATCCATTACCACGTAACTGCGCATTTGTAAGCCTTATATTTGTAAATATTTCCAATTTATACGGTCACGTATAAGCACTATAAGAAATGTTTTCAATATTCTATAGAAGATAGTCGCTTAAATCAGGTTGAAAGTAAAGCAGAATGCGTCTAAAGGCGCATTCTGCTTTTCTTTCAATCTGCTTTAAGTGTCACTATTTCTTCAAATATAGAAATAAGCTATGGGGTAAGGGGCAAAAGCGGTGTTTACTGTTTCGTTCCGCTGTTCATACTTTTAACGTTGAACTGCCATGATGGAATTAAATGCTCACAAAGCTATGGCTGCAATAACTCATATCTACTGTACTTTATTATGACAGCCCTGGACATTGTTCATCGCGATATATTGGCGTGTAGTAATTTACACGAGACGAAGCAATTTAGCTTTAGTAAACCCGCTCTATTGTGACCATCAAATGAAATAGCTTTCCCTTCATTTAAGGAATGTGGTTTCCTTAAACAATATAAAAGTAAAATAGAAAGCCACCCACTACGTTTTCTTGTTTTCAGCTGTTCTCTACGTTGAATACCTTCTTTTGGATTCACTTTCAGTGGATTTAATAGAGAGGGTGTACCGTAGGCCTCCTTTTAGTACATCGACCGGCATAGTTTTTTATGTACACGGCTTTCTTCGACTTGTTTGTATACATTCTTAAAATACTGACAGCCCACACAGACTTGCTATTGTAACTTACATGTGTGTATACAGTGCTCCCTCCCTACAACGGCCCTCCCAACAACGACTCCCTCCCTACAACGACCCTTTTCGCTGTTTCCCAAACAAGACAATTGTATCTAAAGCTTTCACAGCTGCAACATCGTCTGCTTAAAATTGTCGTCTGCTGGTTTTCTCAAATTTACATATTGGACATTTTGACAGCAAAAACATAATAACGAGTGACAAACAGCTTGAATCCAGATCAGACGCCGCGTAACGCGGCGTCTGATCTAGATTCAAGCTGTTTGCAAATGTAAATCAATCTCCCTCTCTATAACGACTCCCTCCGAACAACACACACATTTTTGTTTTCCATTGGGTGTCGTTGTTGAGAGGGAGCACTGTATATAGCATAATCAGTAGGAATAGCTACACTAATGGCTAAAGGAAGAAACCTTTAGATGAAGCAGCAGAAGGTATATCAATAGTATCTGAGTCGTTGTAGTATGAGTTCTAGTAGAAACAAATTAAGTAATATAGAAACAGAAAAGGCATCGAAAATTTAGTTGTAATACTATCAAAATGTGGCAGTTGTGATCAAAGTACTGGTAGTAGCGGTAGTAGTATTAGTAGTTGTTGTAGTAGTTGTAGTTGTTGTTGTGGTTGAAGTAGTAGTAGAGGCAGCAATAGTACAGTACTGAACCTTATTAAATTAAATTGATAATCGCAAGCGAATTGCCATCGAATCGCCATCGAATCGCCATCGAATCGGGCGCTTCAAAAAACAAATCCTACGTTTGAATATTTTTACGCGAATTTTCCGAAGCGGTTGTGACAAAAAAAGAATCGAAAAAATTAACGAAGACATATTTGCGAACATTTGTGAGATTCACCATTCAAGAAAACTTACTCGACGGTAAAGTTAGTATTTTGAATCGCAAGCGAATTGCCATCGAATTCCAAGCGAATTGCCATCGAATTGCAAGCGAATCGCAAAAATTGTTAATTCAATAAGGTTCAGTACTGTAACAGTAGTAGAAGAAGACGAAACAAGTGATAGTAGTAGTACGTGTATTATTTGTAGTAGAAGTGTAATGGAAAAACAGTTGTTTGTTTAAACTTTATACTTTTTATCCATATCAGACACTTTGGAGCAATATCGGACACCGGGTTACTGTTTGCTACTCAGTTACCACATATTGCCTACACAGTAACATGTTTTACATCTTACTGCATGATATCTGCCATACTCGTAAGTTTCATTTGAACATGAACAAAACACGTCTTCTCAAGTTTAGTAGAAGTTGTACACGTAGTGGCAGCAACAGTAAAATTAAAATTACATGCGGTAGCATTAGTAGCAGTTGTTGTCAAATAGTATATATATTAGTTTAGTGCAGATTTGACGTCATAACTTTTAAACAATTGTCGTCTGCTTAACTTTTCAAATTAAATTGTAGATATTTTGACTTCTGATCAGACGCCACTGATCAGAGTCCAAACTGTTTGAAAATAACTAGTGTACTCGGGGGTTAATACAATCAGTACCATCACCACACAAATAACTATACAGTAGCACAATAGGATGCACTGAAAAAGAACCAACATCAATGAAGACATTTCATTGCAGTTTTATTTTACAATAAACAGAGCATGATTTCATTACATTGTACCTCAAATATACAATATTTCTGTTTTACATGTATCTTAACCCTTAGCCTACCACTCACGACTATAGCTCCATATGCAAACAGCTTGGATCCGGATGAGACGCCGAGTAACTCGGCGTCTCATCCGGATCCAAGCTGTTTGACACTCGGACAACATTTTCAGCAATTTTGAGCAACTTTGAAGCACTTTGAAACTTGAAGCAGATGAGAAATATAGCAGACGACAATTTATTTGGCGGGCTAAGGGTTAACGCTATACCCTGATGATTGAACCTTAACGCTATAACCTGTTTCTAGATTTAGAGACAGGTGGCCATTCAAAATATTTAAAACAGGTCGAAAGTAAAACATAATGTATCTGAAGGCGAATTCTGCTTTGGTTTCAGCCAGCTCTAGGCTACCATCTGCTACATGTAGGATAATTTAAATATGTTTTACGGAGCACATTCATAGCTGTATGAATTGGAACTTTTTTCTTTAGTCGCGTAAAACTGCGTTTATATGGAGTAAAGGGTAAAGTTGTCCATTTAACAACTGAGAACCTGATCAGATGCCACGCTACGCGGATTCTGAGCAAGATCCAAACTATTTGACACCCGTTGGGACATTTCTTCGATCGTCCTTATTCAAAAACTGCATGTAAATTATAGTAGTGGATGAAATGTTAAAAGCAGGCAACAATTGTGGTGCATTAATTCACCCATGTATGCCAAGTTAATTCTGCCATGCTTATACATTTAATCAGTCCATTTTTGATAATTATTACAAGGGGTGCCTAGTACATGTATAACTTTTTATTTGCGGTTTGCTTTATATTGACATTGCTACCAACAAACAGTGTATACTCTGATCAGACGCCGCATTTTGCGGCGTCTGATCTGGGTCTACACTGTTTGCATATGTACCTTTTATAGGATACTAGGCACAAATGGGTTAATAGAGCAGATTGTACGATTTGACGGAGAAGGAGTTAAAGCGTTAAACTTTGCTTTGTTTATTTCTGACATTCAGCGCAAATAAACTAATAAGTCGTCAGCTTTAAAAACTAACGATGTGTTCGCCTTTAGTACACAGAGTTGTTATTTACTTTATATATTAAGTCTGCGAAAACCTCAATATTAGTTTTAAAGAAAAGACGAATGTATTTGACAAACTGTTTGGTTCCAAGCTAGAGGTCTCGTTGCGTGGCGCCTGGTCTGGGTCTAATCTGTTACAGTGGAGAATGTGTTATTCTTTCCCAATAAACGCGTTTACGCTAATACTATTATTTGCAGTGCAAACAGTTTGGAGCCAGATCAGACGCCGGATAACCCGGCGACTGATCAGGCTCCAAACTGTTTGCCACTAAAATAAACATGAAATATCAGAAATGTCCAAAAATTGTTCTTTTCTACGTTTTAATGCTTTGCGTTTGCGTACGTTTGCGTTTAAACGGGAAGGAATAACAGATTCTCCACTGTATTACTGCGAACTCTCGATGTGCGCTTGCTGGACGTTGTTGGTATAGAAAGTCAATGGTGATTGAAACACATTGCATAATTTGTTATAACAGCAGATTAATACATCTGAATTTCAGGGTAGAAGACAGTGTTCTTTCCTAATAAATAAGTTTACGCTAAAACTTAAGTTTCAATTGCAAAGAGTTTGGAACCAGATCAGACGCCGTATAACCTGGCGTCTGATCAGGCTCCAAACTGTTTGTCACTCATATTAAAATGAATAGTCAGAAGTGTCAAAATGTTGTTTTTCTCTACATTTTATTGTTATCATTATTATGCGTCTACGTTTAGTTTGCGTTTAACCGGGAAAGAATAACGTGAATCAGTGAACATCATGTTGCGATACCGCAATTTACTATTCAATAAGAAATGATCTCCATGTCTTTTTTTAACGTCAATTCTCAACGTTGAAAAAATACCATACCCATGAAATTATGACTCCTGAATTATCTGTTGTAAAATGACCGGGAGGTCATTTCTCAACGTTGAAAAATGACCCGTGTAAAGTTTCAACGTTGAAAGTTGACTTAACCAGTACAGAATTGTCTCATAGACTTAATTGTGATTAACTGACTACGGATATGAGGGGGTCATTGTTCAACTTGAAAAATGACCCGGGTCAATTCTCAACGTTGAAAAAGACCCTACCCATAAAATTATGACCCGGGTGTCATTTGTCAACGTTGAAAAAAGACCCTACAATTGAAATTATGACTCCTGAATTATCTTCCCGTAAATGAAATGGGGGCCATTTCTCAACGTTGAAAAATGACCCATGTACAGTTTCAACGAATACTGGTATCGGGGTCATTGTTCAACGTTGAAAAATGACCCGGGGGTCATTCCTCAACGTTAAAAAAAGGCCCTACCATTGACATTATGACCCGGGAGGTCTTTTTTCAACGTTAAAAAAAGACTGGGAGGTCATTTTTCAACGGGGTCAAAATGTAATGTTACACCGGCTCCAATCTGTTTATCTCTTAGGTTAAAAAGGATGGTCAGAATTATCAAAGTATTACACTTTTCTACATTTAGTTGCATTTCGTTTGAGTTTCCTTTGCGTTTACACGAGACAGAATAACGCCTTTCCCAGTGTTTTTATCAACTAACATTTTTGTGCATTCACTGCTAACGGCTTTGAGACACACTAGACTTCAAACTGCTTGGAATTAAAAATTTACGTAAATCATCAACACATTTTTCAATAATCATTTTCCACTTTGTAGAACTGTTCTTTTATGTTTAGTGTCGCTCAACCCATGAGAACCATGTGGCGTCTTACATGCTTATATATTGGTCCATTTTAAATTTTAAGGATGTTTGGTCTTAATTTGCATTTTCGTTTTGTTTTATACATGTAGCAAAATTGACCGTGTAGATCATGATCAGACGCCGCATTATGCGGCGTCTGATTAGAGTCTACACTGTTTGCATATGTGCTTTATATAGGTTTGTGATGACAAATGGGTTAAATGGAAACGAAGCGTATTACAATGGAGAATCTGTTATTCTTTCCCGTTTAAACGCAAACGTACGCAAACGTACGCAAACGCAAAACACTAAAACGTAGAAAAGTACAATTTTTTGACAATTCTGATAATTCATGTTTATCTTGGTGGCAAACAGTTTGGAGCCTGATCAGACGCCGGGTTACCCGGCGTCTGATCTGGCTCCAAACTGTTTGCACTGCAAATAATAGTTTTAGCGTAAACGCGTTTATTGGGAAAGAATAACGTTTTCTCCACTGTATCCACTGACATTTAGTCTTTAGAGTGTGTTCTCGTAAGCTCCATCGCCTTCGTAAATACATACATGTACATGAATACTACTTTTGCTTATACAGTAAAACCTCTCTATTAGGACCACTAAATCGTGTTAATTAGCAGGTGTTTAATACAAGTGCAAGATTAAAATAAAGTTAACGTAAAACAGACAGCTCCTTAAGGAGCCGTCTGTTTTACGTTTATTCTGCTTTAAGATGCCACCTGTTTTCATGCAGTCCTTGAGCCTTCGTTTGAGTGGTCATGATAGAGAGGTTTAATGTACATGTATAACTATGACTTATATATTTCGGACAGTTAACTCGGATTTCAGTTTCATGTTTATCACAGAAACAATGGCTAGCTCAGTCAGCCAGGGCGGATGCTTCATCGGTTATTTCATACAGCACAACTTCCTGTTCGTCTAACTGCTTCTCTAGACTGCGTTGACGACTGTAGCCAAAATAAATTGACAAACCTGTAAAAAGAAAACAATATCTAGTTTAGCGCTGCACAGCCTATTCCCGATTGCTCTAGCATTATAATACTGTTTAAATCCTCATCTAAAGGCCGCTTATATGGAATTGTATTAGTGGAAAGTTCATCCCGGAAGAGCCCCCGTCTTACGAGAAAATCTCGTAACAAGCATAGCAAAACAGTCCATAGAAATCGCATTCATCCCGCCTGCGTGGCAGTTCAATGCCATAACCACTGAGCTAAAGAGTCGAAACCATAACGCAGGAGTTCGGCATTGGAAGCATGTGATATGTTACAGTAATAAGATTGAACTTTAGTCGTTTGAAATGGTATAATGACGTTTTGTGTGTATAAACAATATGCTACAACTACAGAACGAATACGAAGTAGAAAAAACAATGAAAGAGTGAGAGAGAAAAAATAACCCAGATGCAGACAAACATATATGAATTATTTCTGACCGACAATGGCTTTGAATCTACGCTGAGCATTGGTGCGCATGACAATCGCAGAGTGAAAAAAGGGTTAAACTTTTGCAGTAGATACAGTACACCTCATTTTTTATGACTACCACAAATAGGGCTTCGTTTTCCGTTTTAAAATCAGTTTGCTGCGAAACGTTGGATTATGGTAGAGCAGGAAGATTCTATCTTTACCAACATTTCAACATCCACCTGTCTGCAATATTCTTAAATCTGATTTCGGTTAATTGTTCGTAATAAAGTGACTACTCTACAGTTGAAAATACATTATTCGTTCACGTTTTAAACATAAACAAAACAAAATGCAATATAATAAGATATGTGGGGTAAATAAGCTAGAGTCTGATCATACGCATGGTGACCCGGTGTCTGATCTGGCTCCAAATGTTTGCAACAGATATATACTCGTTTTACAGAGAAAACGTTATTATTTCCCAATAAACGCTTTTACACTAAATCTTTTATCTCCTGTGCAAACAGTTTGGAGCCAGATCAGACGCCGGGTTACCCGTCGTCTGATCAGGCTCCGAACTGTTTGCCGTCAAGATTAAAATCAACTTTTGGAATTGTCAAAAAGTTATCATTTTCTTCATTTTTCTGCGATGCGTTTGCGTTTCGTTTGCGTTTAAACGGGAAAGAATAACGTTTTCTCCACTGTACGTGTAAAAAACCTTTGGTTTGTTTCTTTTGTTTGGGGAGGAGGACGAATGGCTGTAAGTATTGACTGATCCTCACCTATCGCCATCCATATCAGGAATCGAACCCAGCAATACTGTGATAATGACACCAGCAAGGAGATGTTGATCAATACAGACACCAGTGGCACACATGGAACATACGGTGTCTGGAAGTATAGTTTGGTTGTGTTTTGCGGCTGTCTGGCTATCAACACCGCGGACGCAACTAAGATCACAGAAAATGCAACGACTATAAACAACACCCACCAGCTATTGATCTGTAGAAACGATCGCAGGTTTAAAGTCGTCACACACAATAATACTGAGCTTACAATGAATACTAACAGGCCGATGGCTGACTTCCGCCACGTGGCATCAGTAGGTTCTAGGATAGTATCCGAGGGTAACCGAAATAAGCCACTAACACTTCCTGCTGATGTACTACTAATAACACTATCTATTCTCTTATATGTGCTATCTCTAGGCCGCGAATGTTTCGAGTCTATGTTAATATCACTTCTACTAAGTCTTGAAGCGTCATCAAACGACACAGTCCGTTTAAGAGATGGTGATATATTATTATCATATCCATTTGATAGTCTTGACCTTTCATGATACAGCTTGGTAGTTCCATTTTGCTGTCCTGTAGAATAACTGTATGAGCTTTTGAAATTGTGCTTTGAACCATCCAGCGGAAACTCGGCATATGTGAAGTCTGTACATGCCATAAAATCCATGTCACTGGGGTCCTCGTATTCATTAAATAAACCAACAGATCCCTGCTGATACCGCTGACATATCACACATATTGCGACAGTTGTATAAGCCAGTAGAGTTCCCAGTGAAACTATTTCTAGTAAAACCTCAAACTTCACTACAAGTGCCAACACTGCAGCAGTACCGCCGGACACGATAACGGAATACAATGGCACCTTAGACCGCTCTTTTACTGTTGAAAATAGTTGACATAGAAGTCTATCACAAGACATTGCATACAATATTCGTGGCAGATAAACACAAGCACCGATCACTGAAGCTGACAGTCCAAGGAGTCCACCAATCATAATGACGGAGCTAGCACCATGGATATTGAGAGTTTGAAGCACTTTAGGTAACGCCACGGCATCGTTCATGTGGAACTCGTGCAATGACAACGTGGCAGCGGTGGACACTCCGAAGTAAAAAGCGGAACATGCGAACACAGTGTACATAATAGCGGACGGCAGGGTCTTTGTTGGTTCTTTTGTCTCCTCACTGCATGACGTTAAGACCTCAAAGTTAGCAAAGGTGAAGAACAATGTAGCGGCAGCACTCAGGATCTGAAAACAGTGACAAAGTAGTATTAACTAAAGGAAAGCCTTTCAATTACGACCTTTCAATTGTTTTAATTATCGGGTGTTTTAGGATTTTTCTGTTTTACGTTCGCAATGCATTAAACTGCCACCTTTATGTTATGCAATCTGTTAGCCCTCATTTTACTGTTCCGAGTAGAGATGTTTACTGTATTTTATAGAGATTCTTTTAAACTATAGGTTGTTTCCTCGACTTAGTGTTTATATTCTAATACGATGCACATGTGCATGTATAGTAACAATGACCGCAACACACATTGTAACATCTCCAAAGAATTCCAAGAGTCTGTCATTTTTAGCATTTTATTAGAATATCATTACGTTTCAATTGTTTTAACCACTTCATCGAATGCTTGTTAGTGTTAGTGTCGTGTACCCTTTCACAGTTAAATGTTTAGTCCGATTCAATACTGATGTCTGCAATATCGGTTCAAAATTAGAGGTAAAGCAGTATGACTAACAGAGTTTCGAAACGAGTTTCAAACAGTTTGCATCCTGATCAGACACCGCGTTACACCTTTTTGCCAATGGTAAAACGATGAATATAACTGTTTCCCCACTTAACCCTTTCCCCAATAGAAGCGCCTTTTAGCGGATATGATTTATTCTTCCGCTGAAGAATATAGTTCCAATTGAATCAGTAATGAATATGTATTATAGGAAATATTTTCTATGTTATAGCACATGATAGCTTAAAGCAGGCTGAAAGTAAAGCAGAATGCGCCTTAGGGCGCATTCTGCTTTACTTTCAACCTGCTTTAAGTAGTCACCTATCTTAAGTACTAGAAATAGGCTATCAGGTAAAGGGTTAAAAAGGAAGTCATTTTACTGTATAATTTAACTACTGGTTACATGCGAACTGGTGTAAAACAACTCTTACTACATGTACAAGCGGCAATGTAAATCTGAACACCAGTGAAAAATAATTCGTATTCTAAACGTAAACGTTTGAAACAAGTTTAAATGTATGTCAAACTATTATTTTGAAAATATTGAAAACACAATTAAAATAGCATTTCCTTTTCCCATATTGTGTTTCTTTAATGGCTAACAAGTTGTTAGTCAGTATTATTCACTTCAACATTTGTGAATTAAAACGTTAATAGTTAATTTGCGGAACTGCTCTGAAATTCTAAATAGTTTCCCCCATTATTGTTTAATTAATGAACGAACGAAAAGAGCTTTGGACGCAGGATTGATTTACCACTACTGTTTCGCGAGAATCTGGAGATTAATGTTTGTTTAAATAAAAAGTCCATTATTTATTCAATGCAGACAATAAAGTTCTATTGAAGGAGAATTTGATCGGCTGTTCCAGTCTTCACGGGGATCAATGCACTAGTGCACATGCCAATGTCTACAATGGAGAAGACGTAATTTTTTCCCGCTTGAAACGCAAACGAATCGCAATAAAACGTAGAAACTGACAACTTTTCGACAATTCTGAATATTCATGTTAATCTGATTGGCAAACAGTTTGGAGCCTGGTCAGACGCCGGATAACCCGGCGTCAGATCTTGCTCCAAAATATCTGCAATGGAAATAATAGTTTTAGGGTAAACATGTTTATTAGGAAAGAATAACTTCTGTTCCACTGTATGAGCCTGTGAATCATAAAACGCCTTCACCAGCAATGGTAATTGATATGCATCACGAGAAAGTAAAATACAGTAATACCTATTTAACTTGAGATGTAAAAATATAGTTCCCGTCTCGAATCTACCCAGTAACAGGTATCTGTCGAATGCAGGATTAAAGTTTCGGACTGAATTTCATCTTGCATTAAGTATACACCTCAAGGTATTTTGCTTTTTAACATCCTTGTTCGGCTTAGAAAGGTTGATCGTATATTGTAGCATTGCAAGACTTCGAGTACAGTAAAATCTCTTTATTACGAGCACTAAAACATAGACTTATTTCTGCCACCTTGCTTCGAAATGTCACAAGTCGTAAGCACGAACTACAGTGGAGAAAACGTTATTCTTTCCCAATAAACGCGTTTACGCTAAAACTATTATTTGCAGTGCAAACAGTTTGGAGCCAGATCAGACGCCGTAACCCGGCGTCTGATCTGGCTCCAAACTGTTTGCCACCAAGATAAACATGAGTTATCAGAATTGTCAAACAATTGTACTTTTCTACGTTTTAGTGTTTTGCGTTTGCGTACGTTTGCGTTTAAACGGGAAAGAATAACAGATTCTCCACTGTACTTAACACAATCTACTTGTTGAGAGCGATTGTACTGCATGGTATACATGTGAGAAGATGCATTTCCTTCCGTATAAATAGGCGTGTGTAAACACATTGAAGCATAAGCCTAATACGATGCCTATTAACCCGATGTTTAATTAGAAATTAACACTGCTTGTGGACTCAATCTCAACCTGTACCTCATCGCAAGTTTCTAGTTTTGACGACAGGTAATCCCTTAAACCAGATTCAAAGCTAAGCGAAATGCACGTTGTAGCTTATTTAACGCCATTCCATACAACCCTGTAGGGAACATTTCTTATTGTGCTTATTCATGATTGAATAAAATTAAACATTGTTTTAGTGGAGAAATATGATTTTCTGTCACGTATTAGTGTGTTTACATAATAAATGAATAATACATCACATATTATCTCAAGATCGTAATATAAAATGGATTAAATCAGACACTGTCAATACGATCTCCCCTCTGTTTCCACAAATATATGTCATATTCTGCCTATTATTACAATAGTAATTGCAAGAAATATTTTATAGAGACATACAAATTTTTATATGTGTAAGATCTTCAGATACATATACAGTGAGGCAGACGTTAGATAATCTCAGCAGTACAGTGGAGAATCTGTTATTCTTTCCCAATAAACGCGTTTACGCTAAAACTATTATTTGCAGTGCAAACAGTTTGGAGCCAGATCAGACGCCGGGTAACCCGGCGTCTGATCAGGCTCCAAACTGTTTGCCATCAAGATAAACAAGAATTATCAGAATTGTCCAAAAGTTGTTCTTTTCTACGTTTTAGTGCTTTGCGTTTGCGTACGTTTGCGTTTAAACGGGAAAGAATAACAGATTCTCCACTGTACGTGTTTCCATTGCAAAAAAGCTTGTTCTGAGGAGTATGCTTTCGTTTCAATCCTGCTGTTTCTATAATTATGTATGTTTACATTAATACACTAATTTATGTTTTACATGTAACTAACCCAGCGTCTGACCAAGGTACTAACTGTTTGCACGACAAAAGATAAATCATATACATTTTACTTAATATAGTCCTATTATCTATCTTCCTATAGTTGCATTTTTCTTATATTACATGTACATGTAGTTGTCACTGTATATAGTTCATACCCCAGAAAATCCATGGCCGAAGAATCCAGGCGGATCTGTCCAATTCTCGTGCTTGACGTGAAAATATCCAATACACACGAAACACATAATAATCAGGATGTTGAAGAATACAAGAACTAGGCTGAATGTTGTTGATACCTGCAAGATAAAGGAATCCAACATAGTTACATGTCATTTATTCACACCTGAAGGTTCTAATGGACAGTTCTAATTTCAGTTTAAATGTGTTCCATCTATTGCTATTTAGAGTTGTTCTTGCAATATATTGCGAAAGGGCACACAGTTCAAACCATCCTCTTATCTGGGTCTAGAACTTTTGAATAGGACAAGCCTACTCTTTACATGCACACGTTTTGTAAAGGACGAAAATATATATGTATTTATTGCTAGAGCTAAGTGGATTGTATAATTCAAGCAAGTAGCCAATCGGTTGTCAGCAGGGTTCAAGGTTATAAACCTTTTAATATGAGTCTGAGTTTGTTCTCAAGCATTTGATTGGTCAGATTTGAGCCTATGCTCAAATCTGACCAATCAAATGCTTGAGAACAAACTCAGACAAAACTCAAACTCGTTATAACCTTGGAGCCAGGACAAATAACTTTTAAATTCAGTACAAGTGGATAGAGTATATTTTGTCGTACAAACAATTAGGACATTGATCAGACACTGGGTTTCATTTTGTAGTTATTGAATCGAATGCATAATATTAAAGGAACATTCTTCTCAAAACAAACTGTATTTACCTTAACGCCGGTTGCAACCATTATCACTACCAATAACAACAATGCAAAAGCTATGACATCAGGATGATCACAGGCAATAGATCCACCTAGCTTCCAATCGGCATTTTCTGAGAAAAACCTGAAATAATACAAAGGAATATTAACCCATGTCCTGCCATAATATGGGCTGCATTGAAATTGTCGTCTACAAAATATAATTTAATATTCATTGAAGAATTATGTATTTTAACTAAAGAACTTTATAAACGATTGTCAAACAAATTTGATCGAGATCAGCGCCGCTTGATGCGGCGTCTGATCTGGGTCCAAATTGTTTGTAAATAATGGTTAAGTCAATATCTGTAGGAAATAGGTTAAGTTGGTTATTGGAAAAAATAGAAATATCAAAACCCGACTAAGTCCATTGTTGCACGAGGTAGAGTTGTAATTATGTTTTGTATCAAGAATATAAACAAATTGCGCTTTCTCTTTTGCGCGACATACTTATGAAGACCAATGGATATCTTTTAAAAGCATGGGACGGCTTACATTGTAATACAGTACACAAAGTAATACAGAAATTCTACGAAGGAGGTTTCATTTTTTTTGTTCTGTATTAAGCTCCGGCCTGTCTTGAACAATCACAACAATATTTAATTTGAATGTCATTCGGAAGAAATCCTAATGTACAACGTTTCCTCTCTACAACGACACCCAACGGGAGACAAGGATGGTGTGTGTTGTTAGGGGGGAGTCGTTATGGGGGGTGACTTATATTTGCAAACAGCTTGAATCCAGATAAGACGCCGCGTCACGCGGCGTCTGATCTAAATTCAAGTTATTTGTCACTCTAAATTATGTTTCTTCTATAAAAAAAAGTCCATTATGTAACTTTGAAAGAACCAACAGACGACAGTTTTTAACAGACGATATTGCAGCCGTGAATACTATTCCTGTTTCGAGAACTTTGACAAGGGTCGTTGTAAGGAGGGGGTCGATGTAGGGAGGGAGCACTGTACCATATTTCGTTCGGCTGCAGTATCCAAAATTTTTGACTAGTTTACGCGCGGTCAAGCAACTACGTATTGTTCATTCATATCATTAGCATTATCGTGTGCATTTTAATACAACTTATTATTTAGAAACAAGAGCCGCATGCGGCCCTAAATCGCTCACCTGGTACCCATGGTTACGGTCATGGTAATGAACCAGTAATGGTAAAGTTTTCACTATAAGCCATCATTGGTAAATTCATCCCCACCCTCTGGCGGCCATAATTGAGCTAGGAAGATTATTTGAAGAAAATTGGCAAAGGGTCACCCATGAATCATTATTTGTGTAAAAATATTCTTAAATCAGACCAATAATTTCAGAGAAAAAGAGTTTTAAAGATTTTCTATACAGAAATATAAGGAAAACTTGCCCCACCCACTGGCAGCCATGATTTTTAAGATGACAAAATGATTTTAAGAAATCTGGTAGAGAGTCATAAATGAATCATTTGTGTAAAAAAAATTTCAATTTGGACCAGTAGTTTCACAGAAGAAGATTTTTAAAGTTTTTACTATACAGTAACATAAGGAAAATGTGCCCCACCCACTGGCGGCCATGTTTTTTTAGATATCAAAATTATTTTAAGAAATCTGGTAGAGGGTCACCCATGAATCATTTGTGGCCATGTTTTTTAAAATAGGAAACTTATTTTAAGAAATCTGATAGAGGGTCACCAATGGCACATTTGTGTAAAATTATTTTCAATTTGGACCAGTAATTTCACAGAAGAAGATTTTTAAAGTTTTTACTATACTAAGTAACATAAGGAAGAGTGCCCCACCCACTGGTGGCCATGTTTTTTTAGATATCAAAATTATTTTAAGAAATCTGGTAGAGGGTCACCCATGGATCATTTGTGTGAAATTACTTTTAAATCGAACCAGCGGTTTCAGACAAGAAGATTTTTAAAGTTTTCACTATATAGCCATATAAGGAAAATCTGCCCCACCCACTAGCGGCCATGTTTTTTATAGATAGGAAAATTATTTTAAGAAATCTGATAGAGGGTCACCAATGGCACATTTAGGTAAAATTATTTTCAATTCGGACCGGTAGTTTTTGACAAGAAGATTTTTAAAGTTGTTTCAATTGGTTGCCATGGCAACCACAATTTCAATTGGATGACCTATATTTGAAGAAATCTGAGAGAGTATTCTACAAGGAACAATCCTTTGAAGTTTTGAAGAAATTGGCCCAGAGATTTCCAAGAAGAAGATCTTTAACGAAAAAGTTTGACGACGGACAGACTGACGACGACGGACGACGGACACAGGGCGATCACAATAGCTCACCTTGGCATTTCGTGCCAGGTGAGCTAAAATGATTGCGGATACATTGGATAGTGTGAAATATATTTGCAGGACAAAACAATTCAAACATTTATTCCTGGATACATGTATGTGCTTGTTACAGTCTTTAGATAATCAATGGTGATCTTAACCCATTACCCCATAAATACACCTTTTTACGCATTTAATCTATTCCTCCACTGAAGAAAATAATTTAAGTGTATAGAGCCATGAATATGGCCCAGAATAATTATTTCCTTTATTCCTGAAGGTGGTAGCTTAAATCAGGCTGAAAGTAAAGCAGAATGCGCCTTAAGGCGCATTCTGCTTTACTTTCAATCTGATTTAAGTGGTCACCTAACTTCAAAAATAGAAACAGGCCATGGGGTAATGGGTTAAGGCACAGCAGTGTTTGCCCATACAGTGTCACACATATTGGATCCTGATTAGACGCCTCATTAAACGGCATTTGATCAGGATCCAAACTGTTTACAAAATATAACACAGTCAGTAGTGGCTGTAAATGATGTAATGTGAGCAAAACATTAGTTAGCTTTTAGAGATTGCGACAAAAGATATCGCTCGCTATTAATTGCAATTGCCGTCAATGTCTGAATAGTGTATCGTATAATTCATCATGAAATCATCTACATCTTCAATTAGATAATAAAATCAGTGTAATTTGTTTAAAACTATTATATTCAGTTGATAATGAATCAAAGTTCTAATACGATTCGAATTCAATGTCAATTATTTAAATCTAGCGAGCAGAAACACGTTGAATGTCAATGTTGGTTTTTTATTCCTGTATTGTTTTCTCTTCTAGCGAGTGTGCCTTTATTGGAATATGTGATTATCAAATTGTATCGTCTGTTACCACTGCCATTTTATCGTCTGCTTTAACCCTTTCACTCCCAATGACTCTTAAAAGCGCGCTTGCAAACAGTTTGGATTCTGATCAGACGCCGCGTAACGCGGCGTCTAATCAGGACCCAAACTGTTTGACACTCGTTTTAAAATGTCTTCAGTCATACTGTCGTATTTTTAACTTTGAAACGACATTGCAGACAACAAAATCGAAGCAGACGACAATGAAACGGTGAAGGGGCAAACATATTCCGAATAATGTGATCATGCAAGTGTTCAACCATTTGCTTTCAATGGAATCGTACATGCTAATATACTGGATCAGTTTTAATCTAATGGGTGCCTAGTACATTTTCATTTTTATTTTGTTTTTTATTATCATTTCTTTTAGCAAACTGTGGTGTAGACTATGATATAGATATATATATGACCATCGACACAAATATGTTAATACTGTGATTTGAAGTTTCAAAGTTAGATTTCAGGAAATAAGAAAAATAGACACGACTCCTAAACAGCTATGAGACATCTGATCTGGAGCTGATACTGTTTACAAATTCGATTTAAGTAGCATTTTGTGGTCATAGAGTTTACTAAGTTTAAGGTCATTCGACGAGTACCACAGCGTTTTGTCGGGATTTGAACATATCGACACTCATGCAGCTGCATATTTTAATTTGTACCGGTACAGTAGGTGATGTGTTACTCTCTGTCCCATTTAACCCTTTACCTGATAGCCTATTTCTAGTACTTAAGATAGGTGACTACTTAAGGCAGGTTGAAAGTAAAGCAGAATGCGCCTTAGGGCGCATTCTGCTTTACTTTCAGCCTGCTTTAAGCTATCATGTGCTATAATATAGAAAATATTTCCTATAAAACATATTCATTACTGATTAAATTGGAACTATTTTCTTCAGCGGATGAATAAATCATATCCGCTAAAAGGCGCTTCTATTGGGGAAAGGGTTAAACGAACCTAAACACAGACGCAATGTAAACGCATGTAGAAAATTACAGCATGGGAAGATGTTGATTGAGTTTACATAAAATTCGAGTTGTAAACAGTTCGGACCCTGATCAAACGTCTGGACACAATGAGTCGGTTCTGGTTAAACTATTTTCAATGAATATGACGTGTTTTATGTTAAAATATATTGATAAATGACAAACAACACATACTCTTATCAAAATGTAGGGTAACCCGGCGTCTGATTAGGCTCCAAACTGTTTGCCACCAAGATAAATATGAGTTATCAGAATTGTCCAACAATTGTACGTTTTAGTGCTTTGCGTTTGCGTTTCGTATGCGTTTAAACGGAAAAGAATAACGTATTCTCCACAGTATAAACATCACTAAGGGCCAGCGAGAGAAATGGATAATGTGGTGAATGGTCTTACTTTATCATCGTTCCATTTAACATGAAGTCGAAGTATTGGCTCCAAGCTTTAGCGGCCAAGGATGCTGTCAGTATGTGTTCCAGGACCATGTTCCAGCCTATTACGAATCCACACAGCTCACCCAGTGTCACATAGCTGTACAAGTAGGCCGAACCCGTCCTCGGCAAGCGAGCTGAGAACTCCGCATAACACAGACCTGGAAATAATATCAACCCATATATGCCTAGTGGATTATTCCATGCTTATATATGACTAATTTTTCATATTAGTTTAATATTTGATAGACATTCCTGTTTGCAAACAGCGCGGTTTGAGCAATCTGGTCAGAATTTACACTGTTTGCAATTGTCATTTTATAGACCAAAAGTACAAATAGCAAATAGGTTGACACAGGTGTTTACAAGCAGTTTACTTGTAAAACGTACATATCTCCGAGCAAATAGTGTTGACCCATTTCAAAGGGATCCTAAAGGAATCATCTGATCAGGGGACCGTTTCATTAAACTTTGTACAACAAATATGGTGGTAAGTCAGATTATAAAAGTCTCACATTTTATTTATTTCTCTTGTGACATCTCTTTGAAATTGTCTTGAAAATACGATTCCAAAGAGATGTCACGCGACTAGATTAGATTGAGAAAACTGAATTTAAATGTACATGTATTTTAAAGTTTTGACTTACGACCTTTTTTGTCGTACGAATTTTTTATGAAACGGGCCCCTGCTCTGCACTACATGTACTAATTGTATTATTTAGAATGTTTTGTAAAAACAACAATGAATATTAAAAAAAGGAATAATCCTTATTGTACACTGGAATTTTTCATTAACAGTTTCAGGCAGTGTGCTCATTATCCGTCGTACTGCTGAAATATCGTCTACAGTGGAGAATCTGTTATTCTTTCCCGTTTAAACGCAAACGTACGCAAACGTACGCAAACGCAAAACACTAAAACGTACAAAAGTGCAACTTTTGGACAATTCTGAAAAGTCATGTTTATCTTGGTGGCAACCAGTTTGGAGCCTGATCAGACGCCGGGTTACCCGGCGTCTGATCTGGCTCCAAACTGTTTGTATTGGAAATAATAGTTTTAGCGTAAACGCGTGTATTGGGAAAGAATAACAGATTCTCCACTGTATTTTAAAACTGTCCGCTGCAAAATTTGTAAAAGTAAGTTTGTGTTGTTGTTTTTATCTTTTTATTGAAGAAACTTCAAGACGCTTGTTGAGCAGTTGTTTTGCAATTACCAGTCAGCTCGCGATCGGCAGGATAAGAATTCGCACATTTGCCTCAGCAGTTCTGGTTGAGGATTAACTCATTATCCCCAGAATCTTCCAATGGACAGTTCCAGTTTGCAATAAAGGTTGGTCCATTTTACATGTAGACTATCAATGGTTGTTTTTTGTAATAAATTGCAAAATGACAAACAGTGAAGTCCCAGATCAGAGGGCTCCTGCAGGAGCCCTCTGATCAGGGACTTCACTGTTTGCATAGGACAAGTGTACTCTGCACAGGTCCACTAATTTCAATCTATATGAAACGACGGGAAAGACGAAAACTAATCTAAATCCAACCTGTTTGCAAGCCTCATATCAAATTAGCCAGCAGCGTTTTAAAGATGAATGATATAGTTAATTTATCGAGGTAGATCGTGATAAGTGAATGATAAGCAACATTGAATAAATCATAAAATCCATGAATAACTAATGTGTCATAAATTTAACGAACTCTATTTGTTTCCAAGAGGGAAATTCATAGAGCGGTAAATTAATATCAACGTGCATTAAATTCAAATGTATTGACAGTTGAATATAGTTTATAACTAATATAGTAGCAATATTTCATTTGAAAAGTGTGTCGAGTAATTAGCAAATTGATGGTTGTGGCATATAATCGAGAATACGTTATTCTTTCGTGTTAATATTAAAATGCATACATGTACAGTGGAGAATCTGTTATTCTTTCCCATTTAAACGCAAACGTACTCAAACGCAAAACACTAAAACGTATAAAACAACAACTTTTGGACAATTCTGATATTTCATGTTTATATTGGTGGCAAACAGTTTGGAGCCAGATCAGACGCCGGGTTACCCGGCGTCTGATCTGTCTCCAAACTGTTTGTAAAAGAAAAAATAGTTTTAGCGTAAACGCGTTTATCAGGAAAGAATAACAGATTCTCCACTGTATGTTACATGTATTCAATAAATGGTAGAACAATTGCACACTTTTGAAAGAAACTTTGCCGGATTTTCCGGCTTTTGATCTGAATGAATTTGGCAGTTTTGTTAAACCATTTAAGTCTAGCGTCCTATACAAAAGGCATGGGACAATATTGTAGACTCTGATCAGACGAGGGATAATGCGTCGTCTGATCAGAGTCTACAATATTTGTTGATAGGACGTTAAATAGAAGATAGAACGAAAATTAAAATTTAGACCAGACGCCCATCTGATCATAAATTGACTTATCCAATATATAAGCATGGACTAATCTAATAGACGTAAATAGGTAAGCATAACCTTATTTTCTAGGAAAGACAACGCCTGCTGCACAGTCGAATAAAACTTATATTTGATTCCCGGTTTCTTAGTAATTATAATTGTGCTATTGTTTGCATTGAAATTGTCAAAATAATCTGTCCACTTTGTGTGCATTTCTTAATTAAAGGAATTCTCAAAACGTGTGTCAAACATTTTGGATCCATATTAGACACCGCCTTATACTACTCAAACTGTTTGACACTCATTCTGACATTTCTCATATCAGATGTTAAGCATTCTTATTAAACAATAAGTAGACACTAATTATAGGGTTAGTAGCAGCTACAGAAAAAACCCTCTCTATAACGACCACAACATTGTGTTAATAATTAGGCACTTACAACAGGTAATTGCTTGAAGCAAGGTGACAGTAAAACATAGTTCCTTAAGAAGTATTCAGTTTTACTGTCACCTTGCTTTAACAAGTCATCTGTCTTTTATACAATTAATAATCCAACGTTTTAGAGGTCGTGATAGAGAGGTTTTACTGTATTATCACATTCAGCCCTAGCGACGAGTATACTCGTCATTTAAAAACAGTGTACATGTGAGGATTTAGCTTTTTCTATGCAAACAGTATAGACCCTGATCAGAGGGCTCCTTAAGGAGCCATCTGATCAGGGTCTACACTGTTTGTCATTTTGACATATATTGGTAAAATCAACTCTAAATAGTCACAAATGAACTAGACTTATTTTTGAAAATAGAATTGTCCATTAAACGTTTTAGGGTTGAATGAGTTAAAGACTCACCGGCAAACAGGGAAGCGACACCGGCAATGATCACAGAGATGACAAACGATGGTCCGGCCTCGTACGTTATTGCATAGGATGTCACAACATAGACTCCGAGCCCCAAAGTGGAGCCTAGACCTACAACCAAACAAGTTATACATTCAAACACTTGAGATATACTGATTTTGAATTCACTTCTCTAGAAAAGTAACAAGTACAGTGGAGAAAACGTTATTCTTTCCCGTTTAAACGCAAACGAAACGCAAACGCAAGCACTAAATTGTATAGAATGACAACTTTGTTATAAAACTGTCTATTCATTTTAATCTCAGTAGCAAACAATTTGGAGCCTGATCAGACGCCGGGTTACACGGCGTCTGATCAGACTCCAATCTGTTTGAAATTGAAATAATATTTTTAGCCTTAACGCGTTTATTGGGAAAGAATAATGTATTCACCACTGTATTAACATTTGCGACATTGTCATTGCGATTTGTAACACAAGTGATATCCGAATGTAGGGCGACATTTGAGCGGATAGTTTTTTGTTTGCTTTCTGAACCTTTGAATCACGGCTGCTATTAAGCAACTACATGTATTACATGTAAGCAGCAATGTATGTTTTAGAAAGTATTTAAAACACGTTTCAGCTTCTACCAATACATTGTATTAGTCACGGCCCTGTTGTTAATGTTGTGTATTTCCTTAATAGCCCTTTCACCGTCGGACTCGCCTAAAGTCGAATTTGCAAACAGTTTTGATCAAGTTCAAAACTGCTTGACACTCGTTTGGATATTTCTTATGTCATACTCTCTTAAATCCAACTTTGAAATGATATTGCAGACAAAAATATTGAAGCAGACGACACCATAACGGTTTAGGGGTAAAAAACTCAAAATTAATTTGGCGGTGAAAGGGTAAACTCGTTTATTTATTATTATTATTATTATTTATTATTATTCTTTCAATATTATTACCAAGATTATAAAATTGTTATAGTAAGTTTGTAAAATCATTTTAAAAATGAGTCAAATAATTAACAGATCAATGGCATGATTGAAAATAGAGTGGTTTTTTGTTTGTTTGTATGTTTGTTTCAGTGTAGAGCCGGAGAGTAGTTCACAAATCGTAAAACGAATGTTTAAAACAAAACTCTCCATGTTGTTTGGTTGAATTTGTGTGTTTGTTTGTATGTTTGTTTCATTTAAAACTTGAAATAGAAATGTCCAGCTTCCAATAACATATCGCCCCTTTCTTTATCACATCATTTGCGGTCTGGGAGTTGCATAAAGCGATTGTATAAATATCGTAATCCACTAGTGGAATATCGTTTTTTGGGCTCCGGCCTAACTTGTTCGTCCATAAGCGCTGCATGTAACGGGGTGCCAAATGACGTCATTTACTATGACGTTAACGTAAACAACGTAACGTTTGGCGGAAAATCTATATAGCGTAGGGTCAACAAACTACGGCTTCAAATCAATTTAATAGGTGCTTGAACTTGTAATGTGATAAAAAGAATATCACATTCGTGTTCATTATTTATCCTTTTTAATAAACTCGTTGACTAAAATGAATATGACGCTCGCCAAGGCTCGCGTCATATTATTTTAGTCAACTTGTTTATTAAAAAGGATAAATAATGAACACTCATACAATATCCTCTATTTATTATTTAGGGTTAAGTTTTACAATATACAGATCAAAAGGCTACTTAAGAAGTCACCTGATCAGTGCCTACAGTGTTTTCTTTGGACAAGGATACTCCTCATAGGTACAATGTTTGTAAATGAGTGTTGCACTCGTCGCTAGGGATTAATGTTTTAATGGATCTACTAAATAGTATTGAATGTTACAAACTGGTATATTATGCACTCAGAATCTTGTTTTCTATGAGCTGTTTTTGTTTTTACAAACATCATACGAACCATATGAATGTTTGTATTCCCAAATGGAACTATGTTATCAGCAAATGGGTTTTTGCGAGTTAATATTTAAAGAGACTCGTGATGTGATCAAGATTTACGATCTGTAATTATTCAAGCATATCCAGAATACGGCATAAGTTATTCTTGGTATTGATAAATGATCTCTATTGTTACACCTGCTTTTAGCAGATTGTCGATACAGAACCATCGTGATACATGTACCATGAATAAGACGTTATTTCTTCCCGAATTGAACGCAAACAAAATGTGGAAAAGAAATAGCCATCGAGTAGTGTTGATTTATTTTAACCCATTTGTGCCCACGATCCCACATATGGGACATAGGCAAACAGTGTAAACTCTGATCAGACGCCGCATTATGCGGCGTCTGATCAGAGTCTACACTGTTTGTTGATAGGAATTTCAATATAAAACAAAATGAAAATGACAATTTTGACCAGGCATCCCTTTGATAAAAAATAGACTTATCCAATATATAAACATGGAAGAATCCACTGGGCGCAAATGGGTTAATATAAGTGGCAAACAGTTAGGCGCCCGACCAGATGCCAAAGCTACCCGGCGTCTGCTCTTGTACAAACTCTTATCCGTTTGCAGCGGATATATTTTTGTGAAAAAATGAGCGTTTAGTAGGAATCAAAGATGTGTCTAAATAAAGGTAACTGCTCAATGTATGATCATGGATATTCCGTAGTGCTGAAATATCCTGTGTTTAAGCTGCCGATGCGTTCAGTTAGATATATTGCCAATTGATATCAAATGACCTCTAAACACCTATTTTTTATGGCAAATCCTTTGACGATACAAAACGTATTATTAAATATAGAAAGCATGTTGCACCTCTGTAAAACCACATAAGAATTAGCATATTGAGGGTTAATTTTAACTTACACGTATTTAGAAATACAAAAAAAATCGATACTGCAAAACTGAAAACAAGTACAGAAAAAAATATATATTACGACCACTTAAACGAAGGCTAATTGATTGTATAAAAGATAGTTGACAGCTTAAAGCAAGGTGAAAGTAAAGTAGTTATCTGGTACTATATCCTCGCTTTAAGCAGTCAATTGTCGTAACCACCAACTGATTAACACAAGTATGTGGTCTTAATAGAGAGATGGTCGTAATAGAGCGATGGTCGTAATAGATAGGTGTTACTGTACACAATCATCATATTTAACTTATTCATCGCAGAACACCTCAAATAGACATTTCCAGTATCTTATAAAATCTGGTTTATTTTTTACCATTTCATGTTGCTTCTTTCATTACATGTATACATGTAATTCATACCCTTATCAGAGAGTCATCTGCTCTTGATAATCACTGAATGCATAACACTATAAGAATCCACCATGAGTGTTGATGTAGGATAGAAATTTTCTCCAGAGGATCAGAAAAGTCATCCAGGGACGATGCTTGTCGAGTCGCTTCGTGAATTTTCTGACTCGAGGGGGAATGAAATATTTGCAGTTTCTGTGCATTTTTGCCGCAAAAACACTACTTTGTTTATAGTAACGCCATAATAAATTACGTTATTTAGTTACCCACGTCATGCAGCACTTGTTTTAAAGCTGGGTAAAAAATAAAATACGTCACGTGGTATGGAGGACAAAGTGATTCCTCATGGGGTATCTCTTTCCAACATGGGCGAACATGGGAGAAAAGTGTATCCTACAAAATTGCAGTATTTGTAAATTGAGCCTACACACGTCACGATGGTAAAATTGGTACAGTGGAAAAAACGTTTAAAAGCAAACGAAACGCAAACGCAGAGCGCTAAAATGTATAGAATGGCAACTTTTTGATAATTCTGCCTATTCATTTTAATCTGAGTGGCAAACTGTTTGGGTTATTCGGTGTCTGATCAGGCTCCAAATTGTTTGCAATTGAAACAATAGTTTTAGCGTAAACTCGTTTATTGGGAAAGAATAACGTTTTCTCCGCTGTTTACAGACTGATGTACGAACACACTAATATGTGTCTGAGCAGTGATGGGTGGAAAATAAGTACATTTGTGTTATCACATTTACTATCGACATTTGAATATTTTATAACTTGCTAAATTGCAAAAATGTGTGTTCAAGCGAAAAGGTTAATTTCAGAAGGAACACCAAGGATACTGTTGACGCAAGTAGTGTAATAAATATTTGACATTTCGTAGGCAGCGGACGGAATGCAAGTTTTTGTCTTTTTCGGACGTTTCCTTTCCCACTGCCGTTTACCTATCACCTCTAGCCTGGTGATTGTGCATATTATTCATTGTTGTTTGTACTACAGTCGAACTTCGATATCTCGAACTCGGTTAAATCGAACTTACCCGTATTTCAAAGTTAAAACGTGGCTTAGCCACGTTTTAACTTTGAAATATTGGTATGTTCAACTTAACTGGGCATGAAATAATGTATTTCATGTGTCGAATTATCGGATAATTCGAGTTAAGCGAGCTCGAGATATCGAACTTCGACTGTATGTAACTACAACACCATTGTATCATGACCATATGTGGAGAGACATAAATCAAATTATACCTGTGTTTTAAAGTTAAATTGCTGCCTAGTCAGTTTGATTGTAACATAAGGCTAATTGATAAATGTGTGGATCATAATTATATGACCAAGGAAATTTACCTTGACCTATTTGTGTCAGATACCTCGATGTTAACCATAGTTATGCTAAACGCGACTAAGCATATATATCTAATTGCAAACAGTATGGATCCAGACCAGACGCCAAATTACGCAGCGTCTGATCTTGATCCAGACTGCTTGCCACTCATTTTCAACCTTCTGTACGCTTAACAACTCTCAGAAAAAAGTTTTATTCTTTTTCGGAGAAGTTAGTTTTAAACAGACGAAATTGCAACATGAAATAGGTCGACATATAAATGATCAAGAAAAATATATGGCTAATGCTACTCATTATAAATCTCCATATGGCTGGTTTTATAAAGAGTGTATATCCTATTATTCGCTGTGACAAGGGTCTGCATTGTTTTAAATGTCATTGTTTCGTTTTATTCGCACTCTTAATGACCCCAAAGGCAGGTTTGCAAATAGTTTGGATCCTGATCAGATGCAGCGTCAGGATCCAAACTATTCGACACTCTTTAAGACATTTCGTCCTTCATACTGCCTAACATCTAACTTTAAAACAATATTGATGACAACCATTTTAAGCAGACACAACTATGGCGGTTAAGGTGTTAAACCATCACGACACATTTGACAGTAAAATGGTTACAAGGGTAAAGTGCTACTGTTAAAGTTTGATTTATAACAGTGCCATTTAGTTTTTACTTTCAACAATAAATTAGCAGATTGTCATGATCAACCTACACATTATTGACTGATCGGTTAACCCTAACCACTTGCTTCTGCAAAAAATGTATATCGGCATCTGAAAACTGTTAGGATTCAGATCAAACATTCAACAGTCTAACGTCAGATAGAAATTAAAACTAGCTTACACTCATATCAAAATTTCTCCGACTAAACTGTATCATATCTAAATTTGAGATTTTAAAAGCAGTCGACAATGTTTTAAATCAGACTATGTAATGACATTGAAGGAGTTAATGAAAATCCCCAGCAAGGTATGTCCCTTGGGTCATATATATATCCGCGAACTAGTTTCTACGCTACACGACTGGCTTATTTCACAATTAAAATTCCTGACATGTTATAATCAACTTTTCATCTATGTTTGTTAGCGATGTACGTTGTAACAAACTAACCGAAACAGTTCCGTCTCCTGACTATTAAACCCCTTCACTGCCGTGACGTCATACATTTTAAACAATTGTCGTCTGCTTTTATTTCTTAAATTTTAAATTTTGCTTTTATGACTAAAGAAATATTGAACTGAGTGTCAAACAGTTTGGATCCTGATCAGACGCCGCGTAAGGCGGCCTCTGATCAGGATCGAAACTGTTTGCAAAAATATATTGTGATCCGGGTAAGGCAGTGAAGGGGTTAACACTTTTACTGCCAAAATAACAGAAATACGAGTCTAACACGGTCGCTGTAATGTGATCGCCTACTTATAATTTTCTTCTGATTTTACTTTTAGATATTGGAATCTTATGCAGTTAGGAAGAATCAGCGTAACGCTGCGTGTGATCAGAATCCAAACTGTGTATAAAGTTCAGTGTTGTCGGCTTTAGCAGTGGAAGAATTAAGAAATTAGGAACAATATCATATCTCAAACAAACTATTGGGTTTAGTCTACTGTTTCTTTTTCTAAACAGCAAATGTCTTGATTAGGCATCGAGCTATTTGGAGTATTTTCAAACTGAAAGCTGTTGGACGCTCCAATACAACGCCAAAATTTAAAGTAACGATACATGTACAGTTAGCTATACAACAATGCCTATATACTTAGTTAGATGGTGTATATGTTTATTGCTCTACAAATAGAATATCGGATAATTAAAGAGGCTTACTAAAAGTATGTTGTCCTCGTTCTAAACATATACATCACAATTTACTAACAAGTCAATTCATGCCAATGGTCTCCTGGGCGTTGTAACCGTTAACGTGTAACTTCCCTACACGGATGGCTTATTTCACAATTTAACATGCATAACTTATATCAACCAACATACATGTAGCATCATTTTATTTGCTCTATAACAATGTAACCGAAACTTTCATGTGTCTATGTGATTGACCTATTTATGTCCTACTGTTGCGACTTACTCTCCCTGTGTTCCTGCTTTAGAATTTCCTTACATATCTATAAGGGAGGGTTAAATACTATGAAGTATTTTTGGCTACAACAGACTAATTCATAGAAAAATATGACAAACAGTACATACGCTGAGATTATTAGATTATTCTTTCAAGAGCAATCTGATCTGGATTTACACTATCTGTAGATAATACTGTTGGCAAATCCTATACTAGCGTTTAATCAACTCGATTATATCAGATAAAATACACAAAACAATATGGAACATCAGCCTATCTTACGTTTGAAATAAAGCATTAAGCTGCCTGCTTGTGGTATTGCCAGTATATTATTTACAATACAGTAAAACCTCTCTATAACGGCCACTAAAACGAGGACTAATTGGTTATTTAAATGACAGGTGACAGCTTAAAGCAAGGTGACAGTAAAACAGAAAGCTCCTACAGGAGCTTTCTGTTTTACTGTCACCATGCTTTAAGCAGTCACCTGTCAAAAACAACTAATAAATTAGCACACTTTAGTGGCCGTTATAGAGAGGTTTTACTGTATTCTTAACTGTTTGAAAGCATGTCTTGGAAAATAATAGCGTTTCCCTCGTTGTAATGCCTCGCAGTGAATTTTCCTTAAACACAGCACTTACAAAACGAAAATTCAGGTCTTTAAACCAGTACGTAAGATGAAAGCCTAATGCAGGTCAAAATCAGACCAAAAAGCTTCCAATTTTTATCCAGCATTAAGTAATCACCGTTCTTTTGTGGTCTCCTTTCGGGTTTAGAGATGTTTACAGTGGAGAATCTGTTATTCTTTCCCGTTTAAACGCAAACGTACGCAAACGCAAAACACTAAAACGTAGAAAAGTACAACTTTTGGACAATTCTGATAATTCATTTTTATCTTAGTGGCAAACAGTTTGGAGCCTGATCAGACGCCGGGTTACCCGGCGTCTGATCTAGCTTCAAACTGTTTGCACTGCAAATAATAGTTTTAGCGTAAACGCGTTTATTGGGAAAGAATAACACATTCTCCACTGTAACTGTACGCCTTTAACTTTTTGTAAGTATGTCTCACACTAACTGTTAAGCTGTGTTAGACTACGTTACGTGAATTGGAAAATCTTGAGCAAGTCATGTAAGTGTAAATGGCACTAATGAGCTCGTATTTCTGTGAACGACCGGAAGAGTCTGGAGAATTAATGATACCGTTTAAGGCCTTCTTGGAGTAGAATTGGTTATACAGTGCCAATTCCGATAATAATGGCACACGCGCAAAATACTTGATTACTAGAGAGCACGGCTTCAGGCAAAAGCAGGTACATGTAACGCAGAGAACTTCTGTCGGAACTGCTTGCCTTTTTCAACCTCATGCTGCAAACATGTATTTAATGCATTTATAAGTCTTCACTTACTGTTCATAATTGATGTGAAGGAACGTGGGGTGTAAGGACTTGTGGAACATAGTACACCTCGAGGATCGCTATATACACTTTCGTAAAGTATTTTATTTATTAGACGATAATCTGTTTGTCCTGTTACGCTTTATTGTAAGAGAAGTTGTGTTACACTCAGATTGATAGATCATTATCTAGGTTTACACTGTGCACAAAAGTAGGCTAACTGAAGCATTAACCCTTTTCAACTATATACATCATTAAACATATCCCTTATAGACATGCATTTTTATATATTTATGCAATGTTGCATTACAAACCTATAGGAACGTATACATTTACCTCTATCCTGACAGATTGATGCTTAGATCAGGCTGAAGATCAAGTTCAGTAACCTGAATAGCATTAGTCGACCATACGTGCAATTAAAAGCAAACCTTCATTTTAATTTTGAATTACATGTACGAGTCAGTTGGAATACAGCAAGTTCCAGTTACTGAAGTTCACGCCAACAAATGATTTCGAAACACACACTAAATTTACCCGCTGGTTATAAATACAGCTTTTGTACAGAGGAAAGCGCCAATCCCAAGCGAATTGCATAAGCAATAAGAAAACAATGACAAGCGGCACATTAAAACCTAGTGAAACTAATATATATGTTTACTGCAAATATACTTTAGGGAAACTATACATTGTTAACCCCTTATCATGCTGAATTTGCGTCTGCTTCAAATATATCGCTGCGAAACTAAATCAAAATTATTTTTTAACATTTTTTCAAACTGACGAAAGGTTGAATATGAGTAGCAAACAGTGTGGATCCAGATCAGACGCCGCGTCACGCGGCGTCTGATCTGGATCCACACTGTTTGCAGATGTAAGCCACGTCGTGTTAGCATGATACGGGTTAACGAGGGTTTATCATGTATTCGTTACAAGTGTATATATATGTAGGTGGCTGTGTGTAAATAGAGAAAGATTCTCCAGGGAAATGATGTAAGTAATTTCTTATTGTTCCATTATTGCGTTTTGTATCACTTCACCGTCGCGATATAGGTACACATCTCATAACGAGAGGACTATTACACTAGCTTTGACGATACAATGGAGAAAACGTTATTCTTTCTCGCTCAAACGCAAACGAAACGCAAACGCATCGCAGAAAAATGAGGAAAATGGTAACTTTTTGACAATTCCACAAGTTTATTTTAATCTTGACGGCAAACAGTTTGGAGCCTGATCAAACGCCGGGTTACCCGGTGTCTGATCTGGCTCCAAACTGTTTGCACAGGAGATACTAGATTTAGCGTAAACGCGTTTATTGGGAACGAATAACGTTTTCTCCACTGTAACTGCAGTAAAGAGATACCATTATGCTGTTCCTGTTTGAATAAAACTCGAAATATACGAAATGGTTTACATTGTTATTAATATTATTATACCAGAATTATACCAGAATTTATATTACCAGAATAAAGCTCTCATTTCATGCAAGCGCTGTGCGTTCAAAAGCGCTCCACATGAAATTGTACAAATGTACCTACAAAGCGGGAAAAGTCAAATAACTACATTTACAATAAGCATGATAACTTATGGATTTACTTAGAAACACATTCCGGACAAGGAAACTTATTTCAATATAATTACTAAGATTATAAAAAAATAAATAATTTTGTCATTAGTTTGTAAAAGCAATTTTAAAATTAGTCCAATAATTAAGAGATCAATAGCATAATTAAAACAAACAGTACATAGATTAAGGTGATTCGACAGCGGGCGGCCCGCATCTCGAGTTTCGGAAATGCTGATGACTTTCCCCTGATCTTTTCGGCACGTGCTTATAGTAGAACATTTAGATAAAGAAAGATTGGATCAGCTTCAGTGTAATCTCTGTATGCGCAGTTGGTATGGTGGTTGACTAGCAATCCAAAGGTTCCAGGTTCGATTCCCACTCGCTTCAAAACATTTTTAAAAATAAATTGTCCGATTTTATTGACTAGTCCATCCATAACGCAGTGGTCAAAGGAAGGCTATGTTTAGTCACGTAATAATAAATAATATCAGATGCAAGTATAGTCAAGTGACAACTAAACTTTGTGAGGATTTATAGCCTATATGACAGATGGCAGCTAAACACAGGACAAAATTAATGCTAAAAGATAGATCCTAAAGGAGCTTTTATGCATTACTTTTGTTCTGCATTTAGAGGTCACCTGTCTATAAGATCTACATGCTACCGTATTCAATGGTCCCTTATAACAGGTTTGACTTATGGTATTATTTAGAGCTGACGGCATTTTAAAGTTAAACTCAAGGGAGGTTATTCGTTTTGTGTTAACATTTTGTCAGAATTTTTGGAAATCATGTATAAAATGTAAATTCCACTGTAGATTTTTGTAAAACTTTTGCGACTAGTAGAACTAAGTAATATCTATCTGATAAGAGTAAAATTAGTGTATGTTAAACGACTAGATTTTTTGTAATTTGAGATTTAGTGACTTTTTCCGAATTTTTCTTTTTGAAAATATTGATATTTCCAGAAAATATGTCATGAACTATTTTTTGTTTGCACAATATCTTATAGTCTCTGTACAGTTTACTTGAATTTATCACATAACATGCGGTCTGGGAGTTGTATAAAACCATCATGTAAATATCGTAATCCACTAGTGGAATAAATATTCAAATTAGCCGAATCACCACATGTGCGTTTAGTCATATCAATGCGCGTATTGATAAACAAACCAAAATGGCCGAACTGCACTTCGAACCCGGCGACTATGTATCGATTGACGGGAAAGGCAAAGCACAAGTTATCGAAAAGGTCAGTCGAGGATATGGCACCTTCTACCAAATAAAAATTTGTGAAATTGATTTTGACTGCGAAATTGAAAGCCATAGACTGTCTAGATTTATTGAACCACCCCAACCAACGAAGCAGACGAACCGTTTCGCCGCAGTGTCCGAATCAGACATTGACCAATTCATAGAGAAACAATCCAATAAAAACACTCTAACAAAAACTATGTGTGACCTCAAAATACTACGAGAGTTCTTCAACAGTCCAGAAGTTAATGAACTGAGGGAAATTCAAACATTCCCGTGGACGAACTGCAAACTCTGTTATGCAGATTCTTCATTGCCGTTCGCAAATCCGATGGTGATGAATATGAGCCAACATCACTTCGGGGGTTCATGGCAAGTTTTGACAGGCAACTCCGAAGATTTAATTATGGGGAATACTTTGCCACAGGACCTAACTTTGCTAAAGTTCGCGAAGTATTGAAAAGCAAACAAAAACAATTGAAACGCGACGGGAAAGGTAACCTGTCAAACAGAGCTGACCCAATTTCGGACACCGAGGTTGAAATGCTTTGGCAAGCAGGACAATTTGGAACCAGCACCCCAGATGCAATTCTGCAAACCCTTTGGTTTTATAACACCGTACACTTCGGTCTTCGGGGCTGTGCTGAACATAGAGATATGTGTTGGGGCGATGTCGTACTCAAAACCGACGCCGACGGACATGAATTTCTTGAGTTCAACGAGCGCCAGACCAAGACAAGAACCGGTGCGAATCCCAGGAATGTCCGCCAGGTGACCCCAAAATTATGGAGCAATCTTCTGAATCCAGAACGTGACCCAGTGCAAATTTACAAATTGTATGCCTCCAAGCGTCCCCTCGGATATTCCCTCCCAAGCGACCCTTTCTATATAGCAGCAACAACAAAACTCTTACCTGCAGAGGCTGACGTTTGGTTCAAGCGTAATCCTGTAGGAGTGAATAAACTGTCCAGCATGATGTCTCGAATGGTAAAAAGTGCCGGTATATCCACAGAAAAAAATCTCTCCAACCACAGCGCCAGGAAATATCTGGTTCAAAAACTGTCAGATCATAACGTTCCTCCCAATCAAATAATGCAGATATCCGGACATAAGAATCTGTCTTCAATCAACAACTACAGCCATTTGAATGAGAGTCAGCACTTGGGCATTTCATCGATCCTTCACTCCTCAAATTCAAATAAAAGGTCTATTCATGATCATCGGATTCATCCAAACCCACAAAACGCTATATCTACTGTTAGCTCTGCATCTTCTACGAATATGCAAGTTCACGGCGGATTCAACAGTATTTTTGCATCCGAAGTACATGGTGGAAACTTTGAAATCCACATTCATCAAAACAAAAGTTCTCCCCAAATCCAGCAAGCCAGAAAACGAATCCGTATGATCATAGAATCTGACAGTGATTCACAATAAAATTTGTTGACAGAAATTATTCATAGGCCTACATGTGATTTGAGTTTACACAAACTGTGACGTCAATGTGTAGATCTACGTAGTAGGTGAAGGCCAGTGTGTCAAGTTGCGTTGTTGGTAGAATTTGTACACAGGGTTTACATATGTTATTTAATTATTAAATTCAAGATATGAAAATGTTCTTTTGAGAGAATAAATATCAGTGGTGGTCAATATATAGTATGTTATATTAAATCTCAAATTTTATCAAAGATTATGTCTTGTTGCTGGGAACTACTTTTCTGTGGATGCTTACAATTTGTTATTCGGCCTTCTGACCTATATGCGAAAGCGATTTTGTTATAGTCTATTTCACAGTTAAAACGATCTTACTGATGGTTCTGTGATAAATAGAATCTAACATTCGTGCTGTTTTGTTATTGTTTTTATGAAACTCGTTGACTTAAACGATATTACGCTCGGCAGAGCCTCGCGTAATATCGTTTTAGTCAACTCGTTTCATAAAAACAATAACAAAAAGCACTCATGTTAGATCCTCTATATACAGAAACTATTGAGTTATATTATTTAATAAAGAAAATATTCCCATTTATTAAAAAAGGAGTTTTTCTCGACAAAAGGTCCTGTCAGAAAAAAAGGTACTGTATTTTTTTTTTATTTTAACGATTTTTCACCCCCGATATGATATATATCAATTTAACAAGAATTCTGACACGGGATAAGCAGACCCGCGAACCATCTTAAGTAGATAATAGTACACACCTCTCTTTTACATTGTACGACCACTAGAACGAAGGCCAATTGATTATATAAAGGACAGATAACAACTGAAAGCAAACTATAATTGCTGTTTTAAACGAAATGCAGCGCTCACTCTCTACAACGACACCCAATGGAATACACAAATTGTGTTCGTTGTTCGGAGGGAGTCGTTATAGGGAGGGAAAATGGCTTACATTTGCAAACAGCTTGAATTCAGATCAGACGCCGCGTAAAGCGGTGTCTGATTTGAATTCAAGCTGTTTGTCACTCGTCATTAAGGATTGCACTCTGAAATGGTCAAATAAATATGTAACTTTTAAAAAAAAAGCAGACGACAATTTTAAAGCAGAAGATATTGCAGCAGTGAAAATGTTGGACAAAATGGTCTTGTTTGGGGATTATCGGTTAGCGTCGTTGTAAAGAGGGAGCCGTTGTGCGGAAGGCCGTTGTAGGGAGGGAAAACGGTAGGGGAGACCGGGGCTAGTCCGGCCCCATTTACGAAAAATAAATTTTTTCCAGTGGTTATTAAAGATGGCTGTCTGAAAAATATATATGCAATTAAGGCATAATTGGACCGAAGTAGCCACAGTATACTGAGCCGCTCGTCTCCTGTCAATATCGGGAAATATTAAATTACAGATCTCGGGTCAAGAAGGCCGAACTTGCCCCGCATTGGGGCAAGTCCGGTCAACCCACGGGGCAAGTTCGGCATGCAGACACTGTTCAGAGCTGTTATTATTTTTCGTAGAACTAGCTTGTAGGAGGGGGTATAATACAAGTACAGTTATTATATAATCATAATGTAGGTTTAATACTTCAACTAGGAACTTTGCTAAAGATTCATTAGTCCCTTACAAACAATGTAGACCCAGAACACTGTTTACAAAAGAGATCATGGTGTGTATGTAAACAACACAAAATCATTTGCAAAAGGTGCAGACGCCTAATTACTGTTGTCTGACCCGGATCTACATTATTAACCATGAACTGATAATTTAAATAGTGGCCGCAAAAAATCTTAAATCTTGAACACGTACAAAACATTTAAAATTCTATAAGCGTGCAATAAGAGTGCAACGTTGGGCTGATCGCGATGTCTGAAATACCAGTGCTAAAATATCGGTCCGATATCGATAGTCGATACTGACCGATTTCTACCACATACGTTTGTAACATTTAAATTATATACAGTACAAGAGAAAACTTCTCATCTAAACAATAATAACGTTAGTTACAAACGCATGTTACTTTAACCTGCCTCTATTCTATGTCTGAATTGCAATTGTCCGTCCAAATAAACTTTAGCCTTGGTCCACGCCCACGTCCACGCTCACGCCTGGGGTATTGCATTAGCTCTGCTGTTCTACAAACAATTGAGCTAAAACACACCAAAAATACACTCGTCGATATTACCTACTATGATGGGGCAAGTTCGGCTACCGGCCGAACATGCCCCAGCTCAATAGGCCGAACTTGCCCCTGACGGACGTTGCAAATACATCACGTGACACCGTCCAGTACGATGCACCGAAGGAACTCAGCAATGTGTTTTAACCAAAACGCATCGTCATACTGTAGTAGACGTAGGTATATTATAATAAAAACATCAAAACTCTGGAGAATAATCAAAACTGAAACATTAGTGAAAAATTTACTCATCAAGCTCGAAAATAAGACCCTGGTCAAAAAATTTGTACGTTTCCCTTCTACGCGGCCATTGTAGTCTGACATAGAAAATATCGTCACAAGTGACGTCATAATATTGTTCGGAGCGTTTTACATTGATTGACATGCTAATTAAAAGCATATGCCGAACATGCCCCGTGGCCGGACTAGCCCCGGTCTCCCCTACCTTACCTAGACCGACTAGATCTAACAGGCTCAAACATCGCCTCAGCTTCGTGTCCAGTAAGGTTGATGCTACGATCGTTTTCTTCCTCCAAAGACTGCCACAGAAATTACTGAAGTTCATCTTCTGAAACAAAATAAAAGATAATAGTTTAAGCTTATGGTGCATGTTCATGACTGTATAATATTGAACTACATGGATTTTCTCCGGTGGAGGAATCAATTAAATGCGCTAAAATGGGTTTCTAATGGAGAAAGGGTAACACGACCAGTTTGTACAGTTATCATTATGATGTTGTTAAATTACTTGAAAACAAGAAAGAACATGTGAAAAGTTTATGAAAACAGTCGAAACTCGGTACATGTACATGTAATTCAAATTCGCGTTACTTCGGACATCCCTTATTTTTCAAAGTAAGAATATGGATTACGGGTATGTCCGACTTAATTACCGATATTAAACTTATGAAATAATTGTTAGGGCAATTTAAGCGAGTACAAAGTATCAAGTTCAACTGTATAGAAAACTATTGATATGAACAATGCAGTGATATAATTCCTGAGACTTGCTGTAACGTGCTTATATGTAATTCTAACATGACACGCGTCTTGATCACTATAAAATAAGACAAGCTCATCGTGGTATACCTGAGACGTTTTACAACGCTCTTCCCTACCCAGCTCCTCCCGCGGTTAAATGACGTGACGTGTTACGTAAAGACCTTATACTTATAACCTGTCATGTTACTGTGATTTCCCTATTTTTCGGTATTGTTTCATGTTATGTGTGTTCTATGCCAGATGGTGGGTCGGTAAATGTGTTTTGTGTGTGCGAATTCTCTACTGTACGTAAATTTGCTGTTAAGTGTTACATGCAGATTCTTGTAAAAGCCGCGGGCGAAGTTATTTGGTCGAAAAACTGCATTCGCTGAGGAAATAAGTATGGAACATTTGATTTCCTTTCTAATTAATTTCTTTAAATCTGGTCATGTTAGATTTGAAATAATATTATGTTCTACCGTTGTGAAACGGTATTTTACAACGGCTGGTCGTTGTGATGCGCAGGAATTGACCACTCGGCCTTCGGCCTTCGTGGCAAATTCCTGCGCATCACAACTCCCAACCGTTGTAAAATACAGTTTCACAACGGTAGAGTATATATTATTTCTTAATTAATCAACTGCTATTCTGGCGGAGTAGGTTTCTACGCTAGTCTGGCTAATCCTCTATATCCCTTTACAATCATTTACACTTGGGAGAAGATATTATTATTTAAGAAATGAACTGATCGTTTTCGGCGTTCAAGGACAATAAACGACAGAAAATTATCGGCAAATGCCATGAATCGCGTTACTTTTCTGTCCTTTATTTCTCGTGAACGCCGAAAAAATCTGTTATTTTTATATTTACACTATATTAGCTGTAATTTCTAATATTAAATGAACATTTTGTGTAGATTCAACAGCAAACAAATATGTTCCATTGTTTACATTCTAACGTCAACAACTTGACAGTTTGGCGTGAATATGCCGATCTGACGTCATTTGGAAATTACGTCATTTTTATGTAGGATAAATATATCGATTGTTTGTCACAAAAAAGTTTAATGCAGACAGCTGCTGGTTATAAGATATAATTATCAATTTTCTTGCAATTTACATGTACTTCATTAATAAAATTTAAACGGTAATGATGGTTTCCGCTTATAGGAAGGAATACATCTGTTAAGATTTTTTTTTTAATAATCCGCCAAATGTTTACTGTCCGAGTTCCAAAGATTTATTCGCGAATGGAAAATGCATATGTTCCGCCTCCTCTGCGAAACCTATCTACAAGTCCCGACCTCTCGAGAAATAGCGTTTACACGAATTGAACGTCATTATGGATCAATGGATTTCAATGGGGCGAATGTACATATTTCCTGTTTAAACTATACGCAAATGCAATGCAATACACTATTGTTAAAATTATATCGATTTATCAATATATAGTAGGCAATTAGCTTGGAGTCTGATCATACTCAAAAATCTGTTTTCAATTTATAGTATGTGTTTAGTAAATTAGTATTAATACTTTTATTGGGAAAGAACATAGTTATAGTAAAGAGCCAACTCAGCCAAAACGGCAACTACCGTCGTTAAGATAGAAACAAAGATATATTTATGTATCTGAATGTGTCTGTATGTATGTTTAGCTTTACAATTACATAGCAACTACGTTTACGCAGAATACAATATAGTTATAAACCTATTTGCAGTTCATTGAAACGGCAAAGGACAGCTCGTTGACCCCGTTACATTCAAAAGGGAAGCTGGATCTATAACATGCCATGGTTTATAATTTATGTGACTTTCCACAAAGCCTATAATCATGATCAGATGTTACTCGGGCGGTAAAGTTGTCTTAACCTCTTTGTCTGCTGGTCGCAACTTGGCTGGCATTTGCAGACAGTTTTGATGCGTAACGATGCGTCTGGTCTGCATCAAAGCTGTTTGCCACTTAGGTTTAGGTTCATTCAATTTAGAAATGTATTATTCTGAATTTTACCAAATTTGCAGACGATAACATTCATGCAGGCTGTATTTCGGCAGACGAAGGATTAATACAGCGTTCACGGCTTCGCTCTGTCGTTTCAGATATCGGGGACGAAATTAAAGCAATGAAAGTAAATCAATGTGTCTAGTAATCATTAGCAGATTCCGAGGGAAAAATAAACACAGCGTCTGATAAAACACAACTGCAATCGATATAGGGACAGAGAAATGACGAGAAATGCTTTCCCAATCTAACACCATTGAATACACATTAAAATAGAGAAACCTTGAGGGAACTTCACAACCTTTCTTTTAAATATATATGCCTTTGCGAACAACAATTTATCATTAAATGCTAGTGGCGTCTTATTGCAAGTGATAAAATATGCGTTTTAATGATATTTCTGCATTTATGTCGTCTTGCAGTACACTGTTTGGACACCAAATTGGAACAGTATTTATTTACATTGCATTATATATGGGGACATACGAAGTCACGTTTATTGTGTGAGATATTCGTGACTGTTTGCAAAAGACATCCATAACTCTATGCATGTACTTAAGATATCTTCAAATCTTAAAATGTATTTGTATTACATGTATTATATGTTAATATTATTTTCTAAATACATGTAAACGCAAGGAAGTAATGCATATCTGTTAAAATTTACTATAAACACGCACGCGCTGTAACGGCTTAACATTACGTAATATAGCTTCGAACAATCGTGCAACGAGAAGGGTAGTGTCGTTGCGTCGGTGCAAACTGTAATTTAATTCAAGTGTTAGAATCTAAATAAAAAAATAAATACCAGTGTATTATCGCGAAATAACAAACTGGTAGTCGTTGATATTTTATTTCATAAATAACTGAAAAATTATTCGTAGTAGATATTTACGTACATCTGCACTTAAATGACTAGTAAAAACGGTAAACTAGTTAACTGGTTGTTAACAATTTACTCAAAGTCATTTGTTATAGACATCGTTTAAAGTCAAAACTTTTCAAATTCACACACTACGAATGACGAAAGCTATACCTGGAAGCTTTCGTCCGAGTACTTCGGATTTCGTCAGCCAACTGATCTGACTTCTCATTGGGGATTAACACCGCTCGAGACCTTCGAGAGCGATCTTAATGTTGAGTCCCAGGTGTGTGAGAGGTTGAATCGGTCCCCGAGAGAGAGAGGGCGAGTGAGATAGAGAACGAAACGGGGGGAGAGATAGCGAGATGGAGCAAAAATATTTGACTGATCAAATTGTTCGTTATGTGGGGTAATCGGCTTAGGGAGTTTAAGCCATTCAGAAGAAACCGAATTGACAGGATGTTAAGGAAAAACAACTTGATGGATGGTTTTAATTCAAATGCTGTCCGCATTTTGCGTTCCGATGACATTAAAGTCTATGTTACGCATTCGCTAGAAGGGAGCAAAACGAACAACTGTTTTTCGACCGGCCTTGTCATGTTTCCAGGTATTTAACATATAAGCCTCTTAGATGACACTCTGGGAATATCTATAGCAGGTTTACAGTTTTTCTGGCTATCAATATCATTGGATACTCGCCGAAAATGGGCCAGCGACTTATAAGATAGTCTAGCAATTAATAATTTAGTGCGCTATCTTAGGAGAAAATATACGCCTGTGGGGTTAACAAGACATTCGATTAATCGATCGCTGGAACAGCTGAACAGTATTCCATGGAGAGACTTGCTGACGTCTAATCCTTTAGTTTGATTGTAGAAAACAATATTCAGACGTACAGTCAACCATGTCTTATATACGAGATAAAGCAGTATTACAGAGAAGACAACGTTAGCCTGTCGTTTAAACGCCAACGAAGCGTAAACGCAATTCGAAAAAACGAAGAAAACTATTTTCTAACGGTTTATTTTAATCTGAGTGGCAATACAATTTGGAGCCCGATCAGACGCCGGGTAACCGGCGTCTGATCTGGCTTCAAACTGTTTTGCGATGCACTGTTGTAGAATATACGCATTCTTTTGGAACGAATAACGTCTTCTCTACTAATAAACAATATTGCATCGTATACGGTTATTCATTGCAAACAGTTACAGTGGAGAATCTGTTATTCTTTCCCGTTTAAACGCAAACGTACGCAAACGCAAAGCACTAAAACGTAGAAAAGAACAACTTTTGGACGATTCTGATATTTCATGTTTATATTGGTGGCAAACAGTTTGGAGCCTGATCAGACGCCGGGTTACCCGGCGTCTGATCTGGCTCCAAACTGTTTGCACTGCAAGTAATAGTTTTAGCGTAAACGCGTTTATTGGGAAAGAGTAACACATTCTCCACTGTAGGAGCCATTTCACACATCGAGTTTATCTAAATTCAATATGCCATCATCATCATGGCTTGGCTTCGCGAAAGTAGGTGTATTTCCACGTCTGTTGCAGGCATGCTGGTGACTGACTATGCCTATGCGTGAAAGGCATACACGACTGCAGCATCTGCACTTGTAGGTCTGGGTGGGCATGTCTTGAGTGCTAACCGGGTTCTTCCTTCGGTACCTTTTGTCTTTAAGTTGTTTTATTCGAGATTTCTCAAAGGAAGTTGCAGCACTGCAAATGGTGTGTCTCCGTGCATCGCGGTTCATAGCCATAGTAGACCACTGGTGCTGATCGATGTTGCAAACCTTTAGGGACATCTTGAGGGAGTCTTTGTATCTCTTCATTGGTGTCCCAACGTTGCGGTATCCAGTTGAAAGCTCACCGTAAAGCACAATCTTAGGCAGGCGATGATCTTCCATTCTAGAGACGTGCCCTGCCCAACGGAATTGTGACTTGAGAAGCAAGGCCTCGATGCTTGGCAACTCTGCCCGCTCCAAAACTTCAACGTTGGTGATGACGTCACTCCAGTGGATATGAAGAATGGTGCGTAGACAGCGCTGGTGTAATCTTTCAAGAGTGCGTAGGTGGTGGCGGTAAAGGGCACATGACTCGGAACCATACAAAAGAGTTGTTAGTGTGACCGCTTTATAAACACAGATCTTGGTACAGTTTTTCAGCTGTTTGTTTTTCCACACTCTTTTGTAGTCTTCCAAAGGCAGTGTTTGCCTTTTCCAACCTATTGTCGATCTCTCTGTTGATCTTAGCATCAGACAAAATAGTTGACCCCAGGTAAGTGAACTGTTGGACTGTCTTAGTTCAGTGTCACCGATGAAGATGTGCGGTGCTTGGTAAGTTTGGTTGGGAGCTGGCTGATAGAGGACCTCTGTCTTTTTCAAACTGACTACAAGTCCAAAGAGTTGAGAAGATTCGGCGAAACAAGAAGTTACGCGTTGCAGTGCTCTCTCTGTATGTGCGACTAGTGCAGCATCATCAGCAAATAGCAGGTCCCGAACAAGGTGCTCCGTGGTCTTGGTATTGGCCTGTAAACGCCTCAGGTTGAATAGACTGCCATCAGTGCGATATCTTATGTATACGCCATCCTCATCATCAAGATCTTCCATGACCTGTCTCAGCATCATGCTAATGAGATGCTGAAGAGGGTCGGTGCAAGGACACTATCCTGTTTCACTCCATTCTTTATTGGGAAAGGCTTTGAAAGGTCGTTGCCATGCCTGACCTGTCCATACTGATTTTCATGAAGCTGGATGACCATGTTGACAAATTTTGGTGGACAACCTAGACGTTCCAATATCCGCCACAACCCATCTTTGCTTACTGTGTCAAAGGCTTTGGTCAGTTCGACAAAGGTAACATAGAGCCCTTTGTTCTGTTCCCGGCATTTCTCGTTTAGTTGCCTGAGCACGAACACCATGTCTGTAGTGCTTCTGTTTGCTTTGAAGCCGCACTGACTCTCAGGTAGATGATCATCGGCAATGGCGGGTACAAGTCTATTTAGTAGGACTCTAGCTAGGACTTTTCCAACGATGGACAGAAGCGTGATACCCCTGTAATTTGAACAGTCTGCCTTTTCCCCTTTGTTCTTGTATAAGGTAATGCTAATTGCATTACGAAGATTCTGAGGTAGCTTTCCTGGCTCCCAACAGCAAACAAAGAGTTCGTGCAACTTTGAATGAAGAGCTGGACCCCCATGTTTCCAAATCTCAGAAACAATATGCAAAAACTATCTAAATAACTGTCACATAACCAAAAGAAATAAATAATAATTGATACTTTTATAATCTGACTTACGATAACATTTCTCGTACGACGTCTTATGAAACTGACCCTTAGCTGTGGTTTTGCATTAATCATTTCACTGCCTAACCCCGAGTACATTAATTATTTGCAAACAGTTTTGATCCTGATCATACGCTGCGTCCGATTAGGATCCAAACTCTTTGACACTCATTTCAAAATTTCCTAAGTCAAAATACCTAAAATTAAGATTTGAGAAATAAAAGCATATGACTATATATTTAAATTGGTGACGTTATGACAGTTAAGGGGTAAGTAATTTATAGCAATGTCTCTTCTACAATAACATAAAACCCTGTCTAACACAGTCGTAGCCATATTATTGCCTGTTTGGGTTTGTCGTCAAGTTTATTTATGAAATTTTTAATCAAGTGCTTTTTGTGACTTTATGAAACATTCATTAAAATATTTTTAACCCTAGCGACGTGTATACCCGCCATTTGCAAACAGTGTACATGTACCTGTGAGTATTACGCCTGTCCTATGCAAACAGTGTAGACCCTGCTCAGGGTATACACTGTTTGTCATTTTGAAATGTATCGATAAAATCAACTATAAACAGTCAAAAATGGACTAGACTTATTTTTAAATTCGAATTGTCCTTAAAAAGTTTCAGGGGTGAATGAGTTAATGTGGTAAACAATTACGAAGCATCTAGTCAGGATCCAAACGTTGGATAGTGTCAGTGTTATGTCAGTGAAAGGGTAATATATTTGGCTTGTTTGTAGAAAATCCATTTCAAAGATACTGTTAACTCAGGATGTCAACGACAGTCAAACATGACAAAATGATAGTTTTACAACAGACTTTATCTTAGTAAGGAACAAAATCAAATCAGTGAAGTAACTGTCGCTTGTTAGCCATATACTTATACTAGCACCATATTTAATCAATGTTCATTAACCCATTACCCCATAGCCTGTTTATAGTTTTGAAAATAGGTGACTACTTAAAGCAGGTTGAAAGTAAAGCAGAATGCGCTTAAGGCGCATTCTGCTTTACTTTCAGCCTGCTTTAAGCTTTTACCAGATAGAATTAGGAAAGTATTAAATATGACACATATTCATTACGGTTTATATTGGAACTATTTTCTTCAGCGGATGAATAAAATGCAGGTGCTAAAAGGCGCTTCTATGGGGGAAAGGGTTAAAGGGAATGAAGTAGCATATATTAACAAGATTATGTCAGTGTCTACACTGTTTCCTGGTGTCTACCGTTGTGGACGATGGGCATACATGGGCTATCGTTACATGTACATATAATAGACAGTTTATAGCATTGGCCAACAGCATTGTCTACACTCGGTGTAGTCCCTGGATCAACTTTAAATCAGAAACTTGTTTCAATTCAATGTTCTTGGGAGGAACAGTCGAAACTATGATATATTCTTTAGATTTACAGAACATATATTCAGACAAAACGCCAAACATGCACATAATTTTAGATTTATAAGAATCTGAGGGACAAACAAGTATCAAATATGCGGTAATTGGGTAACAATTACGTCTTGTTACTCTATAACTGTCAAATGATTGTTAGCTATGTCTGCATCCGAAGTAATAAGCACTCGAGTCTAGAAAGAGATATAAAACAGACCACTGTCAGATATATATTCGGTCATTGTTTCTGTCTGTGCACAGTAGATAGCATAATTACTGCAAACCAAAAGTGATTGATAATGTAATAATGATATTGTCCGATTTTTCTGACATGTCCGAGTTATTTTTAGAACAGAATAGTTAATAATGGTAAGTAGGTAAGCAAGGTAACATCGAATATGTAATCGTACACTTTCCTACTTGAGATAAGTATGATCCTCGTGCAGCACAAGACCTCTGCGCTAACTTTACTGATATTCTATTATTTCCCAATAATGCATTTATATACTAAAACTACTATTCTATTTTCATTGCACATAGGTTGGAGCCAGATCAGACGCCGGGTAACCCGGCGTCTGATCAGGCTCAAGCCTTATTGCTACACAGATTAAAATATAGTTAAAATTTCTAAAAGTAAATTTCATCAGTAACAGTTTAGTGCATTGCATTTGCGTTTAAACGGGAAAGAACAATGTATCATCTACTGTACATTACGCACAGAAAATACAGCTATCCTTATCTCTAACTGGATGTAGAGAAAACTCATCCGTTTTAAAGTTTTAGAATGTTCCAATCTAAAAATAACTTGAACAGGTCAGAAGAAAACACTAATACGTTTGAGTAAGCTTTAGATTGTTTACACTCAGAATAAAGGTACCTTAAGTATTTCAAACCCGTCTTTGTTCATTTTATTCCGACATTATTTCAGTGCGTTTCATAGGATCCAAACTCTTTTCCATTTAGATTTAGTTAAATCGAAAACTTCGTCTAAGCAGTTCTCCTTTGTGACACAATATTTTATTGCGTTTAAGTATATAGTTTCACAGTGTGTGTTTGAAATCTAAACATAAAACGGACTGATATGGTTTGTATGTCTGTTTATGAATGCCGAACAAGGCTCCAGATAAGAGGAAGTAAACTGAACAAATTCAACATGTTCTCACTCATTTCAGCACCGATTCCTATAGTGTAACTACGCATTAGAATCGTCTCGAAGAGACGATTCTAATGCGTAGTAACACCATAGGTTTAAGCAGAAATGAAAAGTTTAGTTTTTGAAATACTTCCGTTATCTGGAGCTCTGTCCGACGTTCTCGGGTGTAGTTTCGAGTGTAGTTTCTGAGAGTTTATATAGACAACATTATGATTTACTTGTATTTTATTCTTATGGAAAGAGTATCAGGACGCTTAACCTAGGTTCATATCGTCTAGACATTTTAAGCTAGGACAATCCATGAACAAGGTAAATTGGATAACATAAAGATTAGACGTGTTTAAAATTTTACCTTTGGGAGTTGTTTGACATTTGCCCGTCATTATTTGCTAGTCCTTGGTGTATTTAAAAAGATAAGGGACGGATTTAAATGGTTAAGTTAGCAGGGCTGCCATAAGTTGACATGAAACATCCTAAGATTTCCAAACTTGCATTTTTCAAGTGCTATTTTACGAATCGTACCTTTACCCCATCACCGTTTCTAGTTTTGTTGACATGTGGCTGCTTAAAGTAGGCTGGAAGTAAAGCAGAATGCGCCTTAAGGCGCATTCTGTTTTACTTTCAGCCTGCTTTAAGCTACCAAGAACTAGAAAAAAAATCCAAAGATTTAGGAAAAATCTGGAGAAATGGAAGCCCTGAGTTAGTTATTGCCTACATACTTTAAACTGTGTTTGTATTGACTTTGATAACGTAGTTTGTTTCACTGGCTGCAACTAGATTGATGTCTCGTATAGATGCAATGGTCAAATAAATAATCAATAAGCTTCATGTTCACTATAGTTTTTTCTCGTTGTCATCCCACGGATATATTGCAAAGACACATTCGAATCGTCTCGTTGAACTCTGATACATGTTTAAACTGACAAACGGCCAATCAAATTTAAGAGCAAGTGTCTTTCGTATATAACTCTTAAATGCATTTACATATCTAAATGATCCACCAAATGGCAATGTCGATCATTTGAATATGTCTTCGCACCAAATATTTGGTTGACATAAAGAAAATATTTTCTTACATAACTATAACTGTTTTTGTTAAATAGCGAACAACGATCGCGAATATCCTTGTCTTCAACATGTTTGAGATCACTTTGATGCCGTCACTCTAACGTCACTAGTTACGTCACTCTAACGTCACTATTTATAAAGGCGTTCATTTTACGTCACTGGAATTGTCAAAAATGCCTATTGCTTTAAAAATACATTAAATTGTTGGTTAATATAGGAGAAAAATAATCTTTTACTCGGTTGAGATCAGCTTGACCCTTACATCGACTCATGACAGATCCTATGTATCTTAAATCTTTATACAGGCAACCTATCCTAGTTGTGAATACATGTACATGTTTAGCAGTGTACAAATAACAATGTATAGAATTTTACAGTCTTGCTAACAACTTTAAAGCAACAATTTCACAAGTCTAAATGATTATTTTAATTACTCATTAAGTCACAATTTATTATCTAATGATACGTTTGTTAAAATAAATATGCATTTTTCACTGATAAAGTCATACATACGCTTGTGATTTCCCTTCTGTTCGAGCGTATTGTTCGGATGTACACAGAGCACCAGATAAGGGTAGTTTTTCAAATACTAAAATCTTTATTTCTGAATTAAACCCTATGGTGTCACTACTCATTAGAATTGTCTCTTTGAGACGATTCTAATGAGTAGTAACACCATATGATTTGGTTCTAAATGAGTGACAACATGTTGGATTTGTTGAAATAACTACCTCTTATCTGGAGCCCTGTGTACACGCAGTTTACCAAATATACACTTTAACCCTTACACGTCAATGGCGACCAAAGTCGACTTTGCAAATAACTTGGATCCAGATCAGACCTCATGAAACAACGTTTTAGACGCTCGTAATTATTACTGCAATAGTGAAACCTAAATCGAAGGGTACGGACACATTTTAACATAATAATAATTCAAAAGTTTAAACTTTCCAGGTTTTAGGTACCTTTGAATTTGAAAATAGATTTGATATTAGCCTGACAGAATGGTGTTTTCTACATTCATGTAATATTTAGCTGAGTAAATAGTACGTAAGTATTCATGTTTGAATTAAGTCGTACATGTATTATATTCAACAAATCTAGATCTTTTATATATGTCTTTGGATATTTGTCATCAATCAACTGTTTCAATTAATTGAAACCCGCTGTAGACATAATTATCTTACCGTTCTGGGATATCAATCACTGAAGCTAACCGTTCCGTGTTCTGATATAATCACATGAAATAAAGCATTCCGGTTCATTACAGAAGTGTCACAGAATCCGTTACCACGTATATTTCGAGCACTGTTTCATTTGTTTAGGAACGTATTATCAGCAATAATACAATGTACCCGCTGTGAACAATATCTCTAATTATCTAATAAGACTTGCACATAAATAAATATTAAAACAGTGGACTCCTCAATTTTCTATGCAATCGGAGTGTAAAACGTAAACCTTTAAACAGAAAATATAAGTACGTTTGAATCAATTCAGAGCCAAATCAGACGGTTAAGTAACTCGGCGTTTGATTACGCATTAAACCGTTTGTCACTTATATTGAAATAAATGGGCAACATATTAACAGAAATATAATAATTATTTCTTCTTGTTTGCAATTCGTATTTTTAAGATTCGTTTAAACAGCTAACAAATATATTTTCACCCCGATTTACAGCTATCTCAGATACATATTAGCTCCTAGTCTGAATTGGCTCAAAACGCTTTGCTGCTAATGTCAAATACTTAGTATTTATAAACCACAAATAGTGTCCATATGTACTTGCACAAAGTGTGCATTAAGTTTCGATTAACCGGGAAAGACTAACGTTTTCCCCCACTGTGGCACACACACGCTGGTGATCGACTAGCGACTGGCGGGACTGGGGACTGCTGTAGTTGGTGCTATTGAATTATCGGAGATGCGTCATGAGCGGTCAAATATCCCTCCTTATCCAGTGAATAAAGAGCCAGCAATAACAGAGTAATAACAACCTCCACGGCGCGACACAGATAACACGGGATGCAACATTATCTCATTGGGGCCTAGTGTATATTAAAGGAGACAATATCAAAAAGTGTATATTCTGATGAGACGCCGCGCACTGTTTCGTGGGTCTCATCAGGGTCTGCACTGTTTCGCGGCGTCTCATCAGCGCCTGCACTGTTTGCTATTTAATATGAATTGTTCTGCTTTATGAAAAAACAGCATTGCAGTGTTCTTAAATCACCCTTGTACATGTATGTATAAAATGAAGCCATCTAGCACGCACATAGGGAAGATAACATGTGTTTACTCATTCGCTCCTGAAACAGCCTATGGAAAATTAAAATTCTGTATTAAATCTAGTTCAATTTGACCATTTGAGGTTGATATTATAATTAAATGCAAAAACACAAACTGTGCAGACCCTGATTAGAGAGCTCATTTAGGATAAATCTGATCTAGGTCTACGCTGTTTGCACAGAGCAAAGATACATGTATTCTTGTTACAATGGAGAAAACGTTATTCTTTCCCAATAAACGCGTTTACGCTAAAACTATGATTTCTATCACAAACAGTTTGGAGCCAGATCAGACTCCAAACTATTTACCGTCAAAATTAAAATAAACTTTTGGAATTTTTAAAAAATTCTCATTTTCTTCAATTTTCTGCGATTCGTTTGCGTTTTGTTCGCGTTTGAACGGGAAAAAATAACGTGTTCTCCGCTGTATGTACACTATCGTCGCTAAGCCTCAATGTGTGAAGATTTATAGACATGTTGCCAATGTTTCTTAGAAACTACGGAAATAATCACCGATTGTCTGCTGGATTCAACACCACTTAAAGATATCTATGTTCGAATTTTTTATCCAGTACATTTCTCGTCGCTCGTTGTTAAACCAGCATGTGATTTAACATGACAAATTACCCAGCCATAGTTTGATGCGCGTATCGAGTGTTAGAATCTGCACTTGGTCGATATACTACAGAGTGTGGGGATTGAGGTGTCATAAAACATGATTGATGTCGAATATATAATTATGCAGTTACCTATCACAGGTCTTTCAACTCTTTCATCCATGAAATAGTTGAATGGAAAAATCTAACTCAAGTTAGGTCTAGGCCATTTTTGACTAGTTAGGGCTGAGGTAGACAATATGTTACACAATTACAAACAGCATATTCTGATCAGAAGACTCTTGAAAGAACACTCTGATTAGGATCTACCCGGTTTTCAAAGGACAAGTATATGTTTCACTAGTGCACTGTTTGTCAATGACGAAAACACTCGTCGCTATGGTTGAATGTAATATAAGCAAAGAAACGTTATATGCTCATTTACTTTAGTATAACATTCTTGCCACTCAAACTGAGCTGAATCATCAGGAATTTTACAAAGAAAAGCTTAGTATTGGAGACTATGGATTGTGGTTACAGATTGTCTGCTAGAATCAAACTTACTGAAAGAGTATATTGTATCATAAATCGCATGTTCCTGCTAATTAATTGCCCACCGCTCTTTGTTTAAACAGCCTTTGGTTAAACATGACAAATTAACCAGTCGTATATTGATATCAAGTCGGCAGGAGGTTTTCTGTGATATTGCGATGTTCTTATACAGGTACAGGAAAACCTCTCTATTACTAAAGTGGAGAAAACGTTATTCATTCCCAATAACCGCGATTGCGCTAAAACCTTTATTTTCCCTGCAAACAGTTTGGAGCCAGATCAGACGTCGGGTAACCCGGCGTCTGATCAGGCTCCAAACTGTTTGTCAATGGTATAAAAATTAATAGTCAAAGTTGTCAAAATTTTCTTATTTTGTTCATTTCATTGCAATGCGTTTGCGTTTCGTTTGCGTTTAACCGGCAAAAAATAACGGTTTCTCTACTGTACAGGTACAACGAAGGCTAGTTGTTTGTATAAAGGACCGTTGACAGTTTTTTTTGTGATATTAGGATGTTCTTATGCAAGTACAGTAGATATGACGTTATTCTTTCTCAATAAACGCGTTTACTTTAAAATAATCATTTCAATTGCAAAACGTTTGGAACCAATTAAGTACCCCGGCGTCTGATCAGACTCTAAACCGGTTTACATTCAGGTTACAATAGATATATGGAATTTTCAAAATTTCTGTTTCACATTTAAGTGCATTGCGTTTGCATTACCTTTGTGTTTAAGCGGGAAAGAATAACACCTTTTCCGATGTATAATATTAATAAAGCTTGTATTAATACATTGCATGTACGGCTTGAAGACAGCGGCAAATAATGAGAAATTGCCTGCTTAACCCTACCATGATCAAATTTGTCTTAAGGTTTTTACCCCTTCACCGCCATATTGTCGTCTACTTCAATATTGTTGTCTGCAATATCGTTTCAAGGTTCATTTTCAGGCAGTTTAACTGACGTAATGTCAAACCAGGTGACGGACAGTTTTGATCCTGATCAGACGCTGCGTCAGGATCAACACTGTTTGCAAATGCGATTTTTGGTGACATTGAGAGTGAAATGGTTTAGTGTTGATAAAGTCTGCGCACGTTGTTGAAATATTGTGTGGTGAAACATTTAACACTGTAACCGCCGAAATCGCATACATTCGACTTTGCAAACAGTTTGGATCCAAATCAGACGCCGCATAACGTGTCGTCTGAAAAACGTTAAACTGTTTGATACTGATAACGATAGTTTTTAGTCATACTGCCTTAAATCAATATTTAAATGATCTTACAGACATAAGGGGTTATGTTTTGTTGAAATATGTAAATTAATGAACGATTTACGAGAAACTAAACAAAAACAATCCCTATACTCAGCATCTATACAACTGTTTGCAACTATTTTTGCACAAGAATCACCCTTATTAATGTTAAACAATCAATATTTTGAATAAGCACCGTGTTACTTGACTATGTCTCGGTTTAGATTGTTTGTAAACACGACGTATGTCTGGGTTTAGATTGTTTGTAAACACGGCGTATGTCTGGATTTAAATTGTTTGTAAACACGACGTATGCCCTGGTTTAGATTGTTTGTAAAAACGACATATGTCTGGGTTTAAATTGTTTGTAAACACGACGTATGTCTGTGTTTCAATTGTTTGTAAACACGACGTATGTCTGGATTTAGAGTGTTTGTTAACACGACGTATGACTGGATTTAGATTGTTTGTAAACACGATGTATGTCTGGGTTTAGTTTGTTTGTAAACACGACGTTTGTCTGGGTTGTGATTGTTTTTAAACACCAGTCTTGTTGGGGTTTGCAGTGAATTGGGAAATATCATACCAACTTAGAAAAAAAATCATTAACAGCTATATTTAATACAGCAGTTTATGGATACATATTTTATCAGCAAATATGTGTTCATTTATGCATATGTTCCAAATGCTCTTTTAACCGGAACACATTTCAGTAGTCCATAGACGTACTTTTATCTGAATATTGGTATTTCTGGATATTACATAAATAACCCCAAGTATTGGGACAGACAGGCCTGTGACAATAATGTAGACCCTGATCAGATTACTCCTGGGGGAACAGTCTGGTCAGACTTCAAACAATTTACCACTTTTAGAGATAAAACGCGCTGATCTGGAAAGCATTATGCCAATTCTCAACTAAATGTACCTACACAACACTAACAAACGTTTACGGTACAACTGGACATATTGTATAACTGTCGTCTTTATCCTAAAGCTTTTACAACACAACAATTTGTCCAAAAGGCAAACGGAATGACAAACAGTGTAGACCGTGATAAAACTGCTCCTGAAGGAGTAGTTTGATCAGTGTCAACACTGTTCACCAAAATAGGTGTAAAAGCAATACATAAACAATAACAGAACGTTTGTAAACTTCACCACACTATTTCAATCTTATTGAAGGGCTGCCCCACTTGTAAGAAAGCAATAACGTCCCCAAAGTAGACGTGAGTGAGTGAATGAGAAGGTGTTTCACAGAACGGCGACACTGAATATGTCATATGTTTATATCTTTATTTGAGTCTCATCATGATTTCAACAAATAATACATATCACATTATTTCCATTTACACAAAATCATGCCATTTATATAAGAATTATAAGAGACTAAATGTTTGATATTATTATCAGAATCACTTTCATTACAAATATTTATTAAAAGCTATATGCTACAGCTTTCACGACCTTAACTAAGTAACTATTAAAGGATCAATAAGAAGGATGAAAAATTTCAAGGAAATAAAAACAAATAAGTAAAACAAAAAACTGCGTATGAATTAAACCGTACAGTATTGACATTATTGTACAATGACCATAAAACATCATGTTAAAACATTACAGCTGTGAAATGATGATGAGGGATAATTTAACCCTTTCACTCTCAATGACGCCTTAAAGCGCGTTTGCAAACAGTTTGGGTCCTTATCAGACGCCGCGAAACGCGGCATCTGATCATGACCCAATCTGTTTGACACTCTTATCGATATCTATAAAGTCATAAAACCTTCAATCAAACTTTGAAACGCGTATTGCATACAACAATATCGAAACAGACGACAATAAAGCGGTGAAGGGGTAAACTTCTCCCGAATTTGACCATGGAAGTGTTATGGAAGTTGATTTCGGATAATCCGCTGCGAAGTACCACATGGGATCTGAACCACCGACCTTTCTGTTCTTGATAGAGGAGATACTCTCAGCAAAATAGACAGACATGTCTTCTGTGACAGTTTAAGTCCTAGACTCTTTGCAAGGTAGGAAGGTTCCTTGGCATGCTGTAGGAAAGAGGTTCAAGTTAAAACAAAGATTCAGTATATGATCTGATATCAATTTATATCAACCGAAACAGCAAACCAATATAGATTGATAGATAGCTAGCAAACAAACCTAAATATATCGATATGTAACCATTAGTGGCTCGCGTCCCTAAAATGGGATATAGTAAAATAGTGCACACTTAGACCAGACGAGGCATAATGCGGCCTCTGATCTGAAAATCACTATGTGTTATTTGCCAAGACTATCTATCAAAAACTAAATGAACATATGAATTCAGACCAAACCCCTCTTCGATGAAAAACGGACTCATTCAGAAAAAAAGCATCGAAAAATTAACTTAGTATGAATAGACTTATTTAAAATATGAAAAAACATGTGTGCCAACATATCACGCTATTCAACTTAACCCTTTCATGATCAAATTTATCGTGAGAAGTTTACCCCATCACCGCCGTATTGCCATCTGATTCAATACTGTTGTCTGCAATATCGACTCAATGTTAGATTCAAGGCATTATAACTGACATAGTTTCAAAATAAGTAGCACACAGTTTTGATCCTGGTCAGACGCCGCGTTGCGCGGTGTCTGATCAGGATCAAAACTGTTTGCAAATGCCCTTTATGACGTCATTGAGTGTGAAAAGGATAAACGTGCTACGTTTTAGCCAACCGATGATAGTTTGCATCGATCATTAACTTTGCATTAAGCTTTTACTGACATCATCACGTACATCCCGTCTAACACTGTCGCTGCCATACCTGCTTATATTTTCCCATCTGCTTTCATTTATGATATATGGAATTGAGCGTGTGTCTGAAAAATTTATATGATTGTCTAACAGTCTGAGTTCTGATCAGACGCCGCGTACGGCGGCCTCTGATCAGGATCCATACTGTTTGCAAATGGCAAAGTCAGTGCACGCATGTTGTACCATAGGTCACATTACACACTATTGTGCGGACTGCATAATTAATGGTAACTTTACGTTCATCGCGTGATTTACACGTGTAACAATGTTCAAGCACACAATCTATACCTATTGCGTCATGATCAGGCAATTACCACTTAGACTGTAACGGAATTTAAACGTTTCAATGTCAGTAGATGCAGCAAATGAGTTGGGATTGCTTAATGTATTACGTAATTACATTTTCAGTGTAAATTACAGATTAACATCTCATACTTTCACAAGTGCTCATATCATCGTTATTTACGTTTATAGTATCGGCTTTACCTTTTCAGTGCCAAACTAATCGTAAAGCTTTATTACACCCGCATCGTTATATTGGCTGCTGAGCTAATATGTAAGTCTGCAAGATCGTTCGAAATTTAGATTTAAAGCACATGTAGTATGAAGAAATACATGTATAATTGCGGTCGCGTGTTTCAATCCTGGTCATACGCCACATTACAATATGTCTTATATGAATCCAAACGCTTTGCAAGGTCGACTTGTTGGCGAATCGGGCGATCAAAAGGTAAAGCTATTGGCCTGCAAACGTATTTAGGCCTCCGGGATCGATGACCGGGAATCTCTTGATTTTGGAATATCTGTTTGTTGGTTTGTTGGTATGTTATCTTGTTGTCTGTTCAGAACCTCAACTTTGACAACAACAACTTAGGTTATGTCAAGCAAAGATTAAGAAAATTAAGAGGTGGAAGAAGCTGAAATTAACATTGGTCAACAGGGCAAATAGTGTTTCACGGATACAGCTTGTGTATGAATTTGTTTTGTCTGAAAATCACACAAACATGTTTTCGAAACTATCAGACGCCATACCATCTTAACCAATTTGTGCCCACGATCCCATATATGGGACATAGGCAAACAGTGTAGACTCTGATCAAACACCGCATGATGCGGCGTCTGATCAGAGTCTACACTGTTTGCTGATAAAAATTTCAATATAAAACAAAATGAATTTGACCAGGCATTCCTTTGATAAAAAATGGACTAATCCAATATATAAACATGAAATAATCCACTGGGCGTAAATGGGTTAATGACACTACTTTTTCTAGTCACACGTATAGCTGATGTGGAGCAATTGACAATTGAGCATGGAGAGGAAATAAACTAACAGTAACCTTGAGCCCGTTTCATAAGGTCAACACTTTAAAATACATTTAATGTCAGTATCTAATCCTGTCTTGTGACATCTCATTGCAATCGTCTTTTCAAGACGATTTCAAAAAGATGTCACAAGACAGGATTAGATTGAGAAATGAAACAATATTTGAGACATTTATAATCTGACTTACGACAACATTTGTCGTAAGAAGTTTTATGAAACGGGCCCTTGGTTCCAATACTTAAGTCACTTATGCCTTTTTTTGTTTCAATAGCCGCTTAAGTATATGGATTGACAATACTTAATCCAAGTGTTAAAGTGTCATATACTTTAACAGACGCTAAGTTCCATATTCTGTGTATATGTACATGCTAATATTTTAACCGAGTCAGTGTCAAGCTTGACGACACTAAATATTGCAAACAGTTTACACACAGAATTTAAAATGACAATTATGTACAGTGGAGAATCTGTTATTCTTTCCCAATAAACGCGTCTACGCTAAAACTATTATTTGAAGTGCAAACCGTTTGGAGCCAGATCAGACGCCGGGTAACCCGGCGTCTGATCAGGCTCCAAACTGTTTGCCACCAAGATAAACATGAAATATCAGAATTGACCAAAAGTTGCTCTTTTCTACGTTTTAGCGCTTTGCGTTTGCGTACGTTTGCGTTTAAACGGGAAAGAATAACAGATTCTCCACTGTAACTAACTCTGTCACTGCCAATGGTGCTTACAAGCGACTTTGCAAACAGTTATAATTAGAATCTTGATCAGACTTCTTTTTGGCATGTTTAAAGATATTTCTTTAGTAAAAAATGAACCCTATATCCGACTTGAAAAATATTTTAGACGACACTATCTATGCAGACGATATTTTAGCAGTAAGAAGGTTAAAGCAAAGGATAAAACTTAACAGCGAAAGTGTTCACGCTTCTGTAATAACATTACGGCTCAGTGAAATATAGATCTGCATTGAATGCCTTTGTGTACATTAAAACCTTTCTATTACGACCATTTAATTGTGTTAACTTTCAACTTGCTAAAAGCTCTCACCTCGTTTTTGTATCATCATTTAGCCGTCCTTTCATTGGTCGTAATAGAGGTGCCTTATGGTATACCGTTTATGCTGGTAGTATTTACAACATTTGGTTATCACGAAAAACAAATAATTTCAGGGCTGCCATAATTTGATCAAGAAAAATCTTAAGATTTCCAAATTTTCCATTTTTTAAGTGCGATTACTTAAAGCAGGTTGATAGTAAAGCAGAATGCGCCTGAAGCCGCTTTCTGGTTTATTGTCAACCTGCTTTAAGCTACAATCTGTTAGAATAAAAATCTGAACATTTCGGATATAATCCTGAGAAATGGCAGCCCTGTAATTTCAAAATGGGCTAGTAGGTTGAGTTTACATCAAATGAAATGCATACTTGCTCTTATTCCCATTGCACAGTGCCTTTTACCATGCATTTAATTACATTCAGTAATTAATACAGACACATTGTGTCTAATACTGCAAATTTTAGTATCCTATCGCGTGTTCAATGTGATTAACCCTTTTGCTACCAAATTAGTCGTGAGAATTTACCCCTTTCACGTTTCATTGTCGTCTGCTTCAATTTTGTTGTTTACAAGATCGTATCAGTACTATTCAATGTAGTATAATTTAAAACAGATCGATATGAATGTAAAACAGTTTCGATCCTGAGCAGACGCCGCATAACTCAGCGTCCAATCAGGATCCAAACTGTTTGCAAAGTTGGCTTTTTGAGCCGTAGGCAGTGAACAAGTTAACCCCTTTACGTCCACGGCGTCATCAGTACTATACAATTGTTGTCTGCTTTTTTCAGATTTAATTACATGTTCGTTAATTTTAGAAATATTGAAATGTATGTCTAACAGTTTGGATTTTGATCACACTGCGTTACAGTGGAGAAAACGTTATTCTTTCCCAATAAACGCGTTTACGCTAAAACTATTATTTGCAGTGCAAACAGTTTGGAGCCAGATCAGACGCCGGGTAACCCGGCGTCTGATCAGGCTCCAAACTGTTTGCCACCAAGATAAACATGAATTATCAGAATTGTGAAAAAATTGTACCTTTCTACGTTTTAGTGTTTTGCGTTTGCGTACGTTTGCGTTTAAACGGGAAAGAAGAACAGATTCTCTACTGTACTAACTGTTTTACAAATCAATATTGTACTCGGATAGGGCAGTGAAGGGGTTAAACGCAAACCTTCATGTGCTGTTTCTTCTTTGCTGTAAATTTAACGTCTGCCAAATTACAATTTTCAGTTTTTTAATACGAGTGTCTGTCTAAGAGTTTAGGTCATACATGCAACTAGGCACTGGTTTACTCAGCTCCTGATTTGGATCTAGATTAGTTTTAAAAACACGATTTGTACATGTTGTAGCCTTGACAAGATAAGGTATTCAGTAATTATATATTATGTATTTAAACATAGCTGGAAGCTGTTACAAATGTATTCAGTTAATGCGCTTGGCACATACAGTGGATAATCTGTTATTCTTTCCCGATAAACGCGTTTACGCTAAAACTAGTTTTCCTTTTACAAACAGTTTGGAGCCAGATCAGACGCCGGGTAACCCGGCGTCTGATCTAACTCCAAACTGTTTGCAACCAATATAAACATGAAATATCAGAATAGTCCAAAAGTTGTTCTTTTCTACGTTTTAGTGCTTTGCGTTTGCGTACGTTTGCGTTTAAACGGGAAAGAATAACAGATTCTCCACTGTAGCGTTGACACTGTGTTGACATTCGTTTAGAAACTTTCTGTATCTATCGAACGCTTACTTTTAAATTATTTGCAATGTACACTTCTAATCGTTCTTCCTGTGCTTTATGACCATGTTGAAACAAATCTAGCTATCTCGAGAGAATCATGAGTTTATATTGTACAACAAGTACAAAGCATAACATCGCTGAGTGTTTCACTTCTACAAAATGTTTGTTTATATTTTGTGTTGGCATCTAACACCAAACTCGCGAATATTAATCCATTCACTGATTTATCCCGAGTACTCGGTAAACAAATTGTATCCTCATCAGACGCCGTGTAATGATCAATATTCAATGATTCAATAGTTCTAAAGTATAAATACACTGATATGAAAGTAGATGATGTCATGACAGTTAAAAGATAACCTTTAGCATGGCAGCTTATACAGCAATTATTACGTATCATAAGAAATATTTTCTTTATTCTAGCAGATGTAATGCCTACCTCTTGGGGGGAAATACCATGGACACGCTGAGTTCAGTTTATATTTAATCCACTCATCACCAGACCATACAAACAAGGTTCATACATCTAATCATTTATCTACAAACATGACTCTGCTCATTCCATCTCCTCTACCATAGGTTGAGAGTACCGTAAGTCTGGCTCTGCAATAAGTAAGCAAACAAAACCCCACCTACTTTAGTACAGAATATAACGGGTTTTGTCTAATAAATCTTACCATACATAACCTCTTTCTCATATTAGTGGCGAACTAGGGGTGAACCAAGGGTTCATCTCTAGGCTATACAGTTTATGATATTCTCGTTACTTAACAGTCATGATTATCTTATTTTACATGCATTATTCAATTACTTATATTATATACTATTTAACATGTAAAGAATGAGTTAAAATACAACAGAAGACTACATACCATTGTGCGTGGCACAAAGAACCTCTTCTCTCGTCTCCCGTCTCTCCAATGGTATTCAACAGTGACTGTGTGCTGTAACAAGGTATTATTATGCATTTTGAGTTAAGTGCCAAGTAAGTTTCATCCGTGACAATCGAAAAGCCGAAAGATAGAATTTGCTGCGAACCAAGGACTAGTCTGTTTCCGAACTAAGATAAATACAGCGTTGCTCCATAAAAACCGAAAGGAATCAATAGAGATATACCTGAACATTATTTCTACCAACCTCAATTAATTCTGCATAGGCGTAAGTTAATGTAGGAACTGAATCCCTCGACAGCTGACCAAGAAGTGAACAATGATTAGTTTGCCCGCTAAAATGGATCACGTGAAAAGGAAGCTATGGGCTAAAGAAGAGCGGAATACCAAATAAAACACTGACACGACTCGATGCGGCCGTACACTAAATTGGCTGTAATCGGCTACGCGGTGTCACACTCTCCCCCTCTCCGTGAAAGTCGTCTCGACTCAAAACAGTGAACCAATAAACTCTATAAACCTAAATCAAATCTGAACAATCAGCACCAAGCAAACAGCACAACGGGTAAACTAAATATAAAATAAATACAATACTTTATCTATTTAGCTCAGCAATAATGATTTCACATAATAACTTCAACATACTGAAATCTGGCTATCTTCCTCTGGAACATGACCTATAGCTGACAAAATAACTACAAAATTCAACATTCAAAAGCTCAATAAACAAACTGCTTCTCTGCATTCAACTCTGTACCTATAAGGAACACAAAGCAATATATCAATGGTTAAAAACAAAATAAAAACATAACAGAACTCTGCAAACAGTTATTCCTTTGTCTGTAGGTAGCACAAAGCATCAATATGACACCTCTGAAACTTTACAAATAAATAATCTCACAACAAAAAACTTCACTTTTTGCTGTTCTCCTCCCCTGCAAAAAGTAAAATTGTTTCCACAATACAATATAAACTACAGAAAACAAAAATATGAATTGTACAACTTTATTTACTGTAATACTAATAATGGCTACACATCTGTTTGCAACATACAAATCAAATATATGATCTGAAAAGTTCTCAAATGCAATTTAACTTAGGCAACAAATACCTATAGCATTAAAACTGATATGATTTAGCATTGCCAACCTCACAAATGCAAAAATACATATAACTAACTACATTATTCCTGATGTTAGTATGAATAACACCTGTAATGTAATACCTCAAGTGACTTAATTAAATGGCAAATATACTGTACAAACATAAAATAGATGTAAAATATTCAGTTAATCAAGGCATTCATAACCTTTAAATTTAACATGGCTTGCTCCTGCAGTAACCGCTTTAACGTGGTTTGACCTTCATCTACCGTCTGTTGTCCAACTACATAGTCCTTGTGCCATTTGGGCTTCTTCTTAGTCCTTGTGGACAATCGCGGTGGTGGCTTTGGTGGTAGTTTGGGAGGTAAGGATATTGCTTGGGGCACTGCTGTTGATTCTTTCTCTACTGTGGTTGTAGGAACTGTCTTGAGAGTCTCACTATCATCTTCAATTTCTGGATCTACTAAAGGCTCATCAACAACTGCTTCAGCAGAAAGTTCACCTGTTTCATCCACTGCTTCACCTGTTACTGTCTCATCTACAACTTCATCTACAATCTCAATAACCTCTGGTTTCTTAACTACTAAACTGTGACCGGCCGGTCCACTATTTGAGTAGGTTACGACATACTCAACATCACTCTCTTCACTATCACTATCATCAAAAATATTTCCTAATACAACTGGATTCTTTACTGTTCCTGGCACATCTGAATTCTTCCTACCAATCCTAGGCTTAGGAACTGGTTTATCCAGATCACTCTTGAGTTTCTGTTGATTTTCTCCTGGTTCTGGAGGCTTATCTGTTTCCTTAGCTGCAATACCCGCATCAATGGGTAGGAGATGATTCCTGTGAAGTCTCCTCTCTGATCCATTCTCATCCCTAACAATGTAAACTGGTATATTCTCATTAGGCTGACCCACCACTCTGTAAGCTTGCTGCTCAAACCTATCTGCAATCTTATGTCTGCCTTCAAAAGACAAGATTTTAACTAGAACAGTGTCACCTACACTGACTAGAGCGGCCTTAGCCTTTTTGTCAAACTGTACTTTCTGTTTATGACGAGCTTTGTCGAGAGCTTTATTGGCCAAATCATGTGACACTTGTTATCTCTCTTTAAGATCTTTGGCATAATCTGTCGTAAGGGAATCTGAATCCGTGTCAAGCTGGAAAACTGAATCTATGGGTAATCGGGGTTTACGTCCAAACATCAATTCAAAAGGAGTGAAACCTGTAGATTCATGTCTAGTTGCATTATATGCATATACTAAAGACGGTAAAAAACTTTTCCAATCTCTCTTCTTTTCTGGTTCAAGGGTTCCAAGCATGTCTAAAAGAGTTCTATTATACCGTTCTGTCTGACCATTGCACATGGGATGGTAAATAGAAGTTCGGGTTTTCTTGATGTCCATAAGCTTGCACAATTCTTTGATGAGATCCGATTCAAAGTTTCTTCCCTGGTCTGAATGTAAAATTGTAGGAATACCATAATGAAGTATGAAGTTGTTGAGAAGGGCTTCTGCTGTTGTTTTTGCAGTCTGATTTTTGGTTGCTACAGCCACTGAATACTTTGTATAGTGGTCTGTGATTACTAAAATGTTGTCTATGTTACCCTTGCATGGGTCAACTGTCACAAAATCCATACACACACGTTCTAGCGGATAGCTAGACTCTATGTTGACCATAGGGGCCTTTGAAGAACTGGACTTTCTTCTTAAACATCTGCCACATTGTTGAACCCATTTATCAACATCATTCATGTATCCTGGCCAATAAAACCTTTCCCTGACAAGTGAGCTCGTCCTGTCTTTCCCAGGATGCCCGACTTCACTATGCAAGCCGTGCAAAACTTGATTCTTGTACACTGTAGGTAAAACTAATTGTTCGACCTCACGTCCATTGTCCTGCGTCTTTCTGTATAAAATTCCCCTTTTCATGTACAAGTTCTTAAAATTCCTTCTCATGGTGTGATGTTTTTGATCCTTTGGAATAAGGTGATTCTTTGGCAAGTCTCTGTCTACTGTTGCACGGTACCAAATTCCAATAATTTCATCTTCTCTTTGATTTTTACGAATTTCTTTGATTTCAACTTGAGCCATAGTTTCTCCTGAACTATCTGTGGCGTCAACAATATTCAAGTTCATACAAGGGAGAACTTCAATAAATGGTGTAATATGAATAGTGTTACAAATGGCTTTAATTGTTTTACTGTCAATGACTTCCTCTGATGTTTCTGCTGATAATGGAAAACGCGAAAGTTTATCTGCGTCTACATTTTTGACACCAGGTCTGTATAGAATCTTGAAATCATAATCACTGAGAGCAGCTACCCATCTTTGACCTGTTGCTTCCAGTTTGGCAGACGTTAAAACATACGTAAGAGGGTTGTTGTCTGTGTACACTACAAATGTGTTCCCTAAGAGGTAATCCGAAAACTTTTCTGTAACGGTCCACTTCAAAGATAAAAACTCCAATTTAAAGGCGCTGTAGTTTTTTTCAGATTTGGTGAGACCACGACTAGCGTAGGCAATGACTTTCTTAAGTCCATCCTGTTTCTGGTACAAAACTGCTCCGAGGCCTTGTGAACTGGCATCTGTATGTAATTCAAATGGAAGATTGAAGTTTGGGTAAGCTAAAACGGGCGGAGTTGTTAAAATGGTCTTGAGTTTGTTAAATGTTTCCTGATGAACTTGTTCCCATTTCCAGTTTTCATAACACTGTGGTTTACTCTTAGACTTTTTGGTAGACGTTGGTGGCAATATGTCTGACAACGGTCTTGTTATCTTCGAAAAGTCTTTCACAAATTTCCTGTAGTAGCCACAAAAGGCTAAGAAAGATCTTAATTCATCCGGATTCTTTGGAGTTGGATAGTTCTGGATTTTAGTGACCTTATCTGGATCAATTTCAATTCCGTCCTCACTAACGACATGACCTAAAAACTTGACTCTTTTCCTTAGGAAAAACATTTCTCTGGAGAGAGTTTGATACCACATTCCTTGAGCCTTGTCAAAATCAAATGGAGCCTTTCAAGGTGCTGTTCAAAACTGTCACTGAATATAATAAGGTCGTCCAAGTATATGACACAGATTTTCATATTGTAATCGCCCAGGCACTCTTCCATAAGGCGCTGGTAGCTTGCTGGACTATTAGAAAGGCCAAAAGGCATGCGATCATACTCGTAAAACCCTAAAGGACCTACTGTAAATGCTGTTCGCTCTTTGTGTGTTTCCTCTATATCCACTTGATGATAACCGCTCTTCATATCTATTGTCGAAAAGAATTTCGCTCCGTGCAAACAATCAAAAATGTCTTCAACTCTTGGAAGTGCATATGCGTCCTTAATGGTTCTATTATTGAGGCTACGATAATCAATGCATATCCTGAGCTTCCCTGATTTCTTCCGGACTAATACAATGTTTGACGCCCATGGTGATTTCGACTTCCGAATGACTCCGGATGCCAAAAGTTGCTCTAAATGTTGTCTAACTTCTTGTACCATTCCTGGGGGTACTCTGCGATGACGCTGTTTAAACGGTCTTTCATCATGAAGTTCTATTCTGTGTTTAAAAAGTGTACAATGTCCAATGTCATTATCTCCAGTTGAAAATATATCCTGATGGTGTTTCAGTAAATCCATAAGTTTCTCCTCCTGTTCCTTTGTCAATCCTTCACCTACATGTATTTCATCCATAACGTTAACTTTCTTTTCTCCTTCCATTTCCTTTAAAACTTCTTCATCAACCTTGACTGGTTGCAGTTCAGCTATGATTGCTCTTGGAGCAATATTGACAGTGTTTGTCGTCAAGTTGGAAATGTTTACTAAAACTTCTTGTTTGTTGGAGTTATCAAAATATACAACAGCTGGCGTAATGTCGATAAAATCTGGTAAAACTGACTTTGATGTTTCTGAAATCAAAGCACATGTTGGCTGATGATCAGTATCCTTGTTGGCATAACATCTAATATTTATAGATTGATTTGGACCAATCTGAATCCTCTGAGTCTCTGCGCTCCTAATAGTGGCTAACTTATTTTTGTTTCTTCTAAGTTCTCGTTCACGAAGAGAAATACATCTAAATGCTGTATACCAAGGTGTAAAAAGTTTTGCTCTTTGTAAGAACTGAGCTCCATGTTGTTCCTTACAATTGTTCAAAAGTTCATTTAAAACATTTGTACCAAGTAAAAATGGCGTAGACTTGTTGTAATCTGTTTGTGGAACAACTAAAAATTAACATCTTTGTTGTTTTGAATCTTGAATTCCAATTGCTTCCAATTCAGCTTCAATATATCCTTTGTAAGGCAGTTGACTTGCGTCAGCGCATTCAATATTAACAAAATTGTCCAAAGGTTTAATTTCCTTATGTCCAAAATAATCTTGAAAGAATTTCTCCGAACAAGTTGAGACACATGAACCGGTGTCACAAAGTGCTGTTGCTGGAATATTATCTACTATAATATCAACTTCCATTGTTTCACCCACAAGTTTTGGGTCTAACTTCTTGCTGGTGCTGCTATTCTGACCCGTAATAGAAGCACTTATTTGTTTAAAGAACAATCTCGGGCGAGATGGCCCATTTGATGGCAGGCAAAACATTCCATATTTTCTAATGGTGTTCTTATCCTGTATGAATTCTGACCACGTCCTTGACCGACAAATGGTCCTTGACCTCTAGGTCTACTGCTCCTAGGACCCCGGAAGTGTTTTTGTCCTCTCCATCCAACTGGTCTAAAGCTTCTCTGTTGCTGTGGTGAAGGATAATAATCCTGTTGAGGGGTATAACCATAGCTTGGCTGATATGATGGACGGTAATAAGAGTCCCTCTTACCCGACATCTGTGGTTGCATATGTTGTTGATGCCTCTGTTGCTGCGGCTGAGTTTGTTGGTATATAGGTTGCGTCTGTTTAGATGACTGAGGTAAAGTATCATCTTGTTGACAATCAGGACCAAACTGATTCTTTTCTAAATTATCCATCCTTGAATTCAGTTTCTCAAGCATTGCAGTGATTTCACCAAGTTGTCCAGTCTTTGATTCTTCTTTCTTGTTGATTGAATGACATTTGACTGTTGATGTCTTATCCACCTTCGGGGAATCTCTTGATGTATCATCTTCCAGTTCGTTTTCAATCTGTCGAACTTCACGTTTAAAGTTGCGATAATCAGGCACTGTTTCAAATTTGAAGGCCGAGAGATGTTTCAGATGAGGACAAAGTCCACGGTAGAAAACACGTTTCAACATTCCATCTATTTCAGTAAGAGCTTTCATCTCAATAGCCTTTGCATGAATGTCTTCCAGTCGGATACAATAGTTGAGAATAGACTCATCTGCCTTCTGCTTGCAGGCGTAAAACTTCTTTAAAATAGATTCAGGCGTTTCTACAAGGCCGTAAGTGCTGTCAAAATTGTCTAAGATGTCGTCGATGGTGGGATTAAGTCCGCAATATCTAAGTTGGTCCGCTGCATGACCACGCAAGGATCTTCTAATTGATTGAAGCAAGACTGCGTTGTTATAAGTCTTCTCTGTCTTTAGACATTTGACTTCGTAAGCCCAAGTCTGATATGACACCTCTCCTTTGTTTTCCTCACCAAAAAATATCGAGATACGAGGTCCAGAAACATGAGACTTTGTTGTTGAACTTCCTGCTGTACCAACTGGGTCTGTCGACAATGTACCAACTCCATATTCAGTCATGTATTTCTTGAAGTCATCTAAGTCTTTCATCTTTGGCACGCCAATTACTTTCATATACTCCACTAACTTGGCTGCTTCTTTTTCATCCATTGTGTGAACCTATATACACAATCACTAAGCACCAATGGATGAAAATAAATTAATAACCAGTTACAAATCTGGTAAAACACTATCACTGAACTTCACAAGTGCTTAAACTCAACTCAAGTTTCAATGTATGTAACTAAATCAAAAGTCACTGAGTTGGTAACATAGTTTACTAACTTCACTTGTGTAACATCAAAGGATCTAATAAATTACACTTACTCCCTATTTCCAACTAAAGAGCTCCTATCTCCTTACTCTTGAGTTTATAACACACTAAGTGTTTAAGTTTAACACAAATATGTAATGTGTTATCAATATCTATTACACACCAAGTGTTTTCAGTTTAACACAGTTATGTATGTGTGTAATCACTATGTCAACAGAGTCATATAACCTCTGTGCATAAGTGTATAATTAAAGTCAACCTTGACTTCTAAGTTGTATGATAAACAATTTCACTGTGGAGAATGTTTCATATAACTATAACTCTAATCAATATCATTATCTTCAATCATAATTGTCTCATATGTGCTGCATGAAAATATTCAAGTCAACATTCACTCTTAATCACTCAAGTTCACATTCATTATATATCACAATCCATAGAGTGAATCTAATTCTCAAAGTTTACTGTAAAATATGCAATAAATGCACAATCATTGGTCACTGTTCCAAGTTCCTCAAATAAAATTCATTTGCATAAAAACTATCATTGGTCACTGTATATTAACTATGCAAGTCACGTATATCACAACACCATGTACCTTCTGACACCAAGTAATGAAACCAAATACAACACAACACAATATTTCAAAATGTGTAAAATTTATTCATATACAACAGTTATCTATATTTAATGGGATATGGGTCTACATTATACACAAAACAGGATTAGGTTCTACACTGTTTGACTAAAGAGTATGTTCCAGGATCAAATTCCACACTGTTTGACTGAAGGGTAAATACTATTTGCTTTCAATGATCAGGATCTATACTGAATGACTAAAGGGGTAATTTGCTGAAAATGTACATGTAAACTGATCTGGATCTACTGACAAATATGAATTGTAATTTAAACTGGATCTACACTGTTTGCTCTAAAGACAAGTAACCATTAAAGAGTTATCTCAAAGATCTGGATCCTAATTAAATGCAAGTTCAATAATGGATATGACTAGGGGACTAACACAACACAAACCAAAAACTAATCTGGATTCAAGCAGATGTTAAAGTTCAAACTCAATTTCTAAAAAAAAAAATTAATTCAAATTCAAAAATCCAATTTCAAATTCAAAGTCAAATTTCAAATCTGCTTCAAAATTCAATCTCAAAATAAATGCCTAATCTTATCTCAAATTTAATCCCAAATTCAATCTCAAAAGACCAAATTAAATTTAATTTAATTAAATTTGTTTCAAATGATCTGGTTCCAAACAATAATGACTAATGATCTGGTTCCAAACAATAATGACTTATGATCTGGTTCCAAACAATAATGACTAATGATCTGGTTCCAAACTATAATAACTAATGATCTGGTTCCAAACAATAAATTCAGAATCCAAACTGCTTTTCGGCTAAACAAAAAACAAACGAAAATATACTAACTTGTTATCCTGAGTTGTTCACTTCTGCATAAACGAATCGCTGAATTGCTCCGAATCAAAATCTAAAGCGCGCGAAAGCAAAGTTTTTATTTTATTATATTTAGTTTTTTATTTTATTCTTTTACTATCACGATACAAACTAGTAATATGACTCGAACCGAGTAATATTACAATTAATTGTGTTAAGATGATTAGAAAATCTAAACAAGTTAACAAATGCTGAAATTCCAATGATCTTTGTATACAATCTGTAAAGTGAAATCACTATCCAGGCAGTAAATATTTTATTTTATTTATTCTGCACTCAAATTTTAAGGTATAGATTATCGCTGTTAAAAATGCGTACTAAACACTGTTTGCAATACCAATACACTGTTTGTTGATCCAACTTATGATGTTCAAAAAAGAAAAAATGGTTAAGTGGGTGGGGTAAATAAATATCACAACAACTGATGCTGATGTTGATGCTACCAATGATATTTTGTTGCGTCAACAAAATACCGATTCCTCTTCTTTTTTTTTTTTACAGTAAATTAAATTGGCAAGCTACAAATTTTGGACTGCTGAAAAGCAAAAACTCATGCACAATGTTATAATGCTATTGTTGCTGCTACCACTGTCAAACTGTCTTCTGAAAACAAAACAAATGCACAACTGTTGTCAACTGCTGTCAACCTGTTATTTTTAAACTGATTGGTTCACCTGAAATAAAATATTCCCTGAAAATTGCTGAGCCAAATAGATAATAAATGATAAGTAAATAGTACTGACCAGAATGTGCTGTAAGCTCCAAACCAATGATCCGAGAAACTCTCTGAACCTATATCACACGTATGATTCCAACTAGATAGACTCCGAAACCTCTCAGCAACGAACTCTACTCCCTCTGAAACCTGAATTCACTCACGATTCCGCTAAACGCACCATATCACAGCTAAGCCAAAAATTTTGACCTGACTATGCACGACTGAAAAAGAAAGCTGACAGAAGATAGATTTGATTGTCACAAATGATTGCAGATGTTAAATCCATCACCAACTGTAAATAATACATGTAATGTTAAATGAAAACTGCATGCATTACTTTTAAAAGAATTAATGTGCAGTGAAATGTGTGAGTGATCCTTACACGCTACAATGACTCTTTCCCTTACAAAATTCACAATGGCTGCTAAAATTACACTGGCCCTATTGCGTTAATCACAAATAAGTAAATTTCTGAAAGAAACCAGCTAAACGCCAAATAACTGCGAAATGTTAATGAAAACGTTACATTAGCATCTAGGGCGAGCTGTAATTAATTACAAAATAGCAGTCTAACACAGATATATGAATATTTACTTAAAAATTTAATTTAAAAATATAGATAAATAAGAACTGGTTGCACTGGACCCATAGTCTTATTTATGTCTATTGCACTGTCGTTTAAATGTCTATTGCACTGGGGTTTCTTACAAGGTGTCTAGAAAGTCACAAAGTTCCAATGACTATACAAAGTCTACGCACAGGAGCAGACTACTCCTACAACTCACGATATCTTACCACATGCTCTCGCTACCACTCCACCATATCTCTTTAGCACAATACTGTCTCTGTTAGTCTGTATGACCTCACTAGTTAGCTATACCACTGTTCGATGACCTCACTGGTTCTGCATGATGAAATCACTGGGGGCTCCAAATGTAATGCCTGCCTCTTGGGGGGAAATACCATGGATACGCTGAGTTCAGTTTATATTTAATCCACTCATCACCAGACCATATAAACAAGGTCCATACATCTAATCATTTATCTACAAACATGACTCTGCTCATTCCATCTCCTCTACCATAGGTTGAGAGTACCGTAAGTCTGGCTCTGCAATAAGTAAGCAAACAAAACCCCACCTACTTTAGTACAGAATATAACGGGTTTTTTCTAATAAATCTTACCATACATAACCTCTTTCTCATATTAGTGGCGAACTAGGGGTGAACCAAGGGTTCATCTCTAGGCTATACAGTTTATGATATTCTCGTTACTTAACAGTCATGATTATCTTATTTTACATGCATTATTCAATTACTTATATTATATACTATTTAACATGTAAAGAATGAGTTAAAATACAACAGAAGACTACATACCATTGTGCGTGGCACAAAGAACCTCTTCTCTCGTCTCCCGTCTCTCCAATGGTATTCAACAGTGACTGTGTGCTGTAACAAGGTATTATTATGCATTTTGAGTTAAGTGCCAAGTAAGTTTCATCCGTGACAATCGAAAAGCCGAAAGATAGAATTTGCTGCGAACCAAGGACTAGTCTGTTTCCGAACTAAGATAAATACAGCGTTGCTCCATAAAAAACCGAAAGGAATCAATAGAGATATACCTGAACATTATTTCTACCAACCTCAATTAATTCTGCATAGGCGTAAGTTAATGTAGGAACTGAATCCCTCGACAGCTGACCAAGAAGTGAACAATGATTAGTTTGCCCGCTAAAATGGATCACGTGAAAAGGAAGCTATGGGCTAAAGAAGAGCGGAATACCAAATAAAACACTGACACGACTCGATGCGGCCGTACACTAAATTGGCTGTAATCGGCTACGCGGGGTCACACAGATAATAGCTATAAGGCGCATTCTGCCTTACTTACAATCTGCTTTAAGTGGTCACCTATTTTCAATACTAGACACAGGCTATGAACCTAAGAGTTTGTAAATTCGATTTATGACGTCATTGAGAGTGAACGGGTTTAATTTTATGTCCTACTTCGATAGCTTAGTTTTAGTTAAGTCTTTATGATACATGTACTAGTTAGTTGTTTTAAGCAGCCTGGGTACGACACATTTAGACGTTTCTGCTTTACCTCTAGCCTAACATCAGGGATGCAGGAAAACTGTTTTATTTCCTCTCACCAGAGCCAGGTAAAAGCATAAGATATAATTCTTAGAACTACATGCGCCAACATATTATATTTGGAGGAATGGGTTTACAAAACTAACCGCTGACGCGACTATATTTTTATATAACTTATCATAGTCTTGAAAATGTAAACATTTTATTTAAATCAAACAATTTAGATCCTAAGCAGACGTCGAGTTACTTTGTTTGGCGTCAGATCCGGCTACAACATTCGATGCACATCATTGATTTAGCAGGTACAGTGGAGAAAACGTTATTCTTTCCTGTTTAAACGCAAACGAAATGCAAACGCATAGCACTAAAACGTAGAAAAGGTTAATTTTTAGACAATTCTTACACTTCAATTTGATATTAGTGGCAAACAGTTTGGAGCCTTATCAGACGCCGGGTTACCCGGCGCCTGATCTGGCTCCAAACTGTTTGCAGTGGAAAATAAACATTTTCGCGTAAACGCGTTTATTGGGAAAGAATAACACATTCTCCACTGTATGAGTTCACTGTGTAATTCTATTGCTCCCTTCCATACAACGATCTCTCCTTACAAAACGCTCTCCACTGTTTTCAAAGAAATTTTACAGTGGAGAATCTGTTATTCTTTCCCGATAAACGCGTTTACGCTAAAACTATTTTTTCTTTTACAAACAGTTTGGAGCCAGATCAGACGCCGGGTAACCCGGCGTCTGATCAGGCTCCACACTGTTTGCCACCAAGATAAACATGAAATATCAGAATTGTCCAAAAGTTGTTCTTTTCTGCGTTTTAGTGCTTTGCGTTTGCGTACGTTTGCGTTTAAACGGGAAAGAATAACAGATTCTCCACTGTATCTAACCTTTCCACTGTTGTAATAATTTATCGTTTGCTTAAAATTGCTGTCTGCTGCTTTTTCTCATAGGTACATACTGGATGTTTTGGCAAACAAATCATAATGACGAGTGGAAATCAGCTTGATTCCAGATCAGACGCCACGTAACGCGACGTCTGTTCAGGATTCAAGCTGATTGCATATGTGAACAAAGTCGTGCCCAGCAGTCTAAGGATATTATTGTCTCTTCCTATAACGACTCCTTCCGAACAACGTACACTATGTGTCTCTCATAGGGTGTCGCTGTAGAGAGGTAGCACTGTATAACATATTCAATACTGTCAAGTGTTGTATACATATAGCTCCTCACGGTAGACAGCAGACAATGGTATATATTAGCCAGTATCCTTGTCAACGACTTTATCGATGTAGTCCCTGTTTTATAAAAACGGAAGTAGAAGTACTCCTACTGATGATAATCGAATATACTAATCCGTTTACCATTACCTTGATAGTTTTGTTTGTGTGTTCCAGTGGAGAATCTGTTATTCTTTCCCGTTTAAACGCAAACGTACGCAAACGCAAAGCACTAAAACGTAGAAAAGAACAACTTTTGGACAATTCTGATATTTCATGTTTATATTGGTGGCAAACAGTTTAGAGCCAGATCAGACGCCGGGTTACCCGGCGTCTGATCTGGCTCCAAACTGTTTGTAAAAGAAAAACTAGTTTTAGCGTAAACGCGTTTATCGGGAAAGAATAACAGATGCTCCACTGTATATTTAAATGCTTAGATCCGGACGAGACGTTCAGTCCCATCTAAATCAAAATATTTTGACTTTTTTATTAGATTTCATAACATACATGGCAGCCATTTATTAATTGTTTGTTACTGCAGTGTGCATAATATTATTTGCAGCTAAATATTTCCAAGTGATAATAATGTAATGTAACGTGTTTTTAATGTATTGTTTAGGTACCTCTTGAATAAAATTTAGAAACTTAGCAGAACAAACTTGTATTGAAAAGTGCTTGATACATAACATGTGTAACATGGTGAGAAAGATATGCAACCAGACCTGGACTCGAACCCGGAACCCTTTGCTTACTGGGCAAATCCTCTACTGACTGAGCCTACGGGCCGCTTACACAAATCTCCCACCATTTAATCATAAACTCAACCCGGCTTCACACATCCCCTCTATACAAGAATTCGTCCCGAATTCTTACTCAAAGAATACACGAATTTCTTATTATTATTTCTGTACACGAGTTACATATTATCCTACGGGTTATTTACGTTGGGCGCCAAATGTAACATGGTAAAAACATGCAGCCAGACCGGGATTACACATGGATAGAACTTAACCGGTTAATATCAATACAGGCGATAACAACTTTTAAATGTTTATGTTTTCAGAGCGAATTTCTCAGACAACTCATTAGATTCACTATTTCATCTGAATCCTAATTATTGCGCGAACCAATACAGTCGAAAATACTTGCACTAACAAGCAAACAAATATGACTTGTGAATGTCGGTTAACACATTGTTTTACATTCGTCTAGAATTTGGTCGTTGAAATCGATCAAACCTAAGTTTTAAACCAAGAGGGTCATTCGACCCATTATCGCTCATCTGAATATATGTGTTTATCTGTTTCTAAGTGAATGGCTGTGACCACAATGTTCTTTAATGCTAAAAGATATATACAGTGTAGTGCTATTTAGGACATGATTAAGTCAATGGATCCACCTTGATCAATCGTGATAAAAGACCCGGTATATGATGTCATATGTAAATTATCTAAGCTCTGGCTCTTGAGACTTTTTAAAAAAAGGTAGTTTGAAGATTTCACTATATAATTCTGTCTTAAATGTTGACCCCTGGGGAGGGGTCAATTTTGACCCAGTGGTATAGTTTGAAGAAATTTGACATATGACCTGTATATGAATCGTAGTCCCAAATAATTAAGCTTTGTGTACTATAGTTTCAGACAAGAACAGTTCCATTTAAACAATTATTTTAGCTCCTGTGACCTAGAAATGCAACGGACCGAATCCATTTCAACAATATTGAAAGGTGACATCTCTGAGTGTCACCATATCGAATATCAAAGCTCTGGCTGCATAGAATTTAGAGATGAAGATATTTGAATGTTTTCTCTACATAAGCTATGTTAAAAATGTTTACCCCAGGGACATAATGTAAACAATCTGGACAGGGAACCTGTAGATGTTGATAAGTGCACACTATCTAAGCTCTGTGTACTAGGATTTCAGACGAGAACATTTCATGGACAAATATATATTTTTAGCTCTTGCATCCTAGATATGTAACGGACCGGAACTGTGTTAACAACATTTGTACAAGACATATTGGAGTGTCATCATGCCAAATATTAAACCTCTGACAACATTAGTTTCAGAGAAGAAGACGATTTTTTTTAAAACTGTGAACCCCGGAGCGGAGCCAGTTTTGACCCAATGGGCATACTGTGAACAATCTTCATATAGGACATGTAGATGATGCTATGTACCAAATATCTAAGCTCTGGCCTTGTCGTTTTTGAAAGGAAATTTTTAAAAAAAATCATTATTATTTTTACTTTGGTTGCCATGACAACGAGAGTTCTGCATTGTTTTAATACATTGAACCAATATGAAAGAGCTTGACACAAGGAACATTCCTATAAAGTTTGGTTGTAATATGTCAAGCGGTATACGAGGAGATGTCAAGGGACGACGGACACATGGTTATCACAATAGTTCACCTTGACCTTTTGGCTCAGGTGAGCCAACAAAATACAGAAACCATGTATGAACAAACTTAGGGATGTTTTAAGGTCTAGACATTAAACGGCATGTGTGGCTTTTTACGGTGGTCGATTCAGCCCTGGGTTATACATAATTCAGTACATACATGCTTGTTATATATACTTGGCGCAGTCAGTATTTAGAAACCATTCATTTAGAAGACTGATAAATGCACATAGATGCAAAAATAAAGTGGGCTTTTTTATTTCACAAGTTCATTGGTGTTTGCCTGTTCTAACCAATTTATGTCAGTAGTTTGATATGATCACAGTTCTCTTTTTTTTCAACCCCTGGTATCTTTCTACCTTGTCGTGGTTCTGAAGCTCATATGTCATCTGGAATGTTTCTGTTTATAAGACTCAGAATATACCCTTTCTCAAAAACTCGAAGGACGATAGGTCGGTGGTTTTGATCTCATGAGCTGCTTCGCAACGAATGCAATTAGCCGAAATCATATTCATTGATCCAAGGTTATAAAGCGGTTGAGATGAGTCTTAGTGTGTTCTCAAGCATTTGATTGGTCAGATTGGAGCATAGGCTCAAATCTGACCAATCAAATGCTTGAGAACGACTTTAGACTCAACTGAAAAGCTTTATAACATTGGACCCGGAAATCCTCCTCATCTCATATCATTATCCATCATCATTCATCGGCGCCATATAACCTGTTTTGCGTGACAATGCCGTAAAACTCAATTCTTTAATGCATTTTTAATATTGGAGCAAATGCTCTTCCAAAATACTAGATACTTTAGTCTAATTCAATTATCCACTTTTCAGGATGCACACCTGTCCTGTAGGTTTACAGTGGGATATTGTAAGCGAATGGATATGTTTAACTATAAGAGATATATTAATGCACGTCTAAAGGGTTTTCTGCATACAATTATATCTGTAATTGCTTATTTATTTAAAATTTTAAGTAACATTTGCGTCGGAGATGCTTTTCTGTGATATTTTTAAATTAAGGCTAACTTGAAACATTTCAGGATTTGGTAAAGATAAAGTCGGGATCATTATAACTATGTAGCTGCCATAATGCCTTATTTTGGAAACATCAAAATTGAAGCAGACGATAATGAAACGATGAAAGGGTAACACGCTCACGAAAATGTTGGCAGTGAAGGGGATTAAATTACCTAAAGAAACGGAATAAATAGGACGCAGAGGTAGTAAAAGGTCGTCTGCCACAGGAAACATTTAAGTACCAAGTAGATGCTCTGTAATTAGCTACCGTACAGCTTGTTTCCGCACAACACCGCATAATAAAACGGCTGAAATGACGTCATTAAATCTTCAGACTGGTTTTGTGTTTCAAGGAACTTAAGATACTTTAAGTAGAATGTAAATATTTTAGGTTAGTTCAAGAATTGGACTGTGTACGGATTAGCAACCAATCACAACCCGTCTGTATTTATCATGTATAGGTCGTATTTGCAATATTAACCCCTTCTCTGCCTTGAATTTTAAACAATTATCGTTGGCTTTTGTTTCAAAAATTTAAATTACATGTATCTTGACTTAAAACGAATATTTAAATAAGTGTCAAATAGTTTTGATCCTGATCAGCCACTGCGTCACTCGGCGTCTGATCAGGATTCAAATTGTGTGCAAATTAGTACATTATTAGGGGTAAACCAGTGAAGGAGTTAGTATTATGATAACTGTAACACATTGTTACAAGACATACACTGACGCATGTGTTTACATATGAGCCGTGTTATGACAAATAAATACGAAAGAAGACTCAAGCAGGAAACGCAACACAAACAATATACCCACCTCTAAAGCAGAACACACACAGCCATACCATAACAAACAAACACACACACACACACACACACACACACCCACACACACACACACACACACACACACACCAAACAGAAAACAATACGCAAGACAAACATAAAGCAAAGTGAACATAGGAGCCCGCCTTGGTACGGTCAGCAGCAATCAATAATTAATTACAAATTAACCATTAACAACCACTGGGGGGTTAAACCTGGGTTTAGGGGCACCCAACCTCACACTTATCTCCTATATTCACCTATAAAGACGAACAGTGTACATAAAATATAAACCCTGTTCCACAACCTCACAATCAAAAAGACCGCCAGCACAGTAAGTAAATACATGTAAAACATCTAACAAAATTCTATGACAAGATTATTAGTAACACGGAAAAAATTAAACATTCAAGCCCGTGTTAAAAATAACCCACTGTGGCAACGGTCAATGTGTACTCAAGCGACGAGTCTGTAGTCACGAGTAACTGTAAGACATGGAAGGGTTCAGGGTACGACAGAGAGGGAGAGAAAAAACAAAGCACGAAAATCCGACATAACTCTCCCGGCTAAGGACGGCTTTAGAGATACATCATCATGTAGTGCTAAGCCCTGTCTGTCGTCGCACAACCAAAGAGGAAAGCATAGTTATCAATTGTAGATTGATCGATAACCAAACGTGCAGTGCGCAGCAATATAGTTGGATCATAATCTTTTTTGAGGAAAAATCTAATACGTTTCACAAATAGGTTTTGAAAATGCATATGTCCAAGAATCTTACGAAGTCTGTGAATCACATCACTATAAAACTCCGGATGTGAAATACATTGCCGCAGAAAAGACTTTAAGTTACAGTTATACTTGTTAATGAGAGGAAGATTTCTATAAAAGAATTTAGAAAATGTTTTACGAAGTTTATGAAATCTGTACCCATGTTTAAGAAGCCTTTCAGTAATAGTTTTATTACGAATGTGGAAGTCCTCAACAGAGGTACAGGCCCTAGCAAAACGAATAAGTTGTGAAATATAAACCCCGTAAGATGTAGAACGGGGAACATCGCCATCTAGATGAGGATAATTTACAATACTAAAATCAAAATCATCTCGTTTATCGTAAATCTTAGAAGAAACAATTCCGTTAATTATTAAAAGATCCAAATCTAAAAATGGTGCCGATAAATTTGACTCGTTTGTTTTATTAAGGCGTAATTCTTTTGGGTAAATAAAAGGAAACAACGTATCAAAGAATGGATTGTCTATATTAAAAATATCATCTAGATAGCGCGATGTGTTGTTAAAGGCTTCGATCATATCTGCCTGTTTGCATTGCAAACAGTGTAGATTAAGGCGGCTACAATGTTTGTAGTTAGGTCAATAAGAGCCAAAAAATAGTCAAGATGCTCGCTTCCGGAAGAAAGCACAGAAATTTGCATATAAGTACTTTAAAGTATGTAGATTTCAAAAATATTAAGATCCAAGGGATTCAAAGAAGGGATCTTAAAAATATTAGGGTCCAAAAAAGGGCACCCTTTTCCTGCATATTTCTTGACATGCTGAGGCAAGTATTACAATAGTTAGAGTATACTGACAGTATATGTTTATTACATCAGAAGCACATCCACTAAAATACTGAAACTGTTGTCTGTACATTTGCAAAACAAATTTGATCTACATATATGACTCAATATATACAATGACCTTTAGCCTTGACCTTTGACCTTTAACATGCCATACCGTACGTTAGATGTTAGGACTTGAACAGTATTTTAAATACATATAACTTGAACTTCGGTTTTCCGAAGCATAATCTTAAAATGTGCCAATAGAATGGATCTACATATATTACAGCATAATACAATGACCTTTAGCCTTTACCTTTGACCTTTAACATGTCATACCGTAAGTTAGATGTTAGGACTTGAACAGTATTTTCTTTAAGTAAATATAACTTGAACTTCGGTTTTCCGAAGCATAATCTTAAAATGTGCCGATATAATGAATCTACATATATGACAACATAATACAATGACCTTTAGCCTTGACCTTTGACCTTTAACATGCCATACCGTACGTGAGATGTTAGGACTTGAACAGTATTTTCTTTAAATAAATATAACTTGAAATTCGGTTTTCCGAAGCATAATCTTAAAATGTGCCAATATAATGAAAATAAATAAGATTCTTCAACATATATAGTAATTCTCTCTATTACGGCCACTAAAACTGTTAATAATTTACTGTATAACTGACAAGTAACAGGTTAAAGAAAGATGAACAAGAAGTATCCTAGAGGAGCTTCTCGTTTTACTTTCGAGTTGATTGAAAAAGCAGTAGTCTGTTTGAAACACCTAGTAATAAACACAATCAAGTGGCCGTAAAAGATACATTTTACTTTCACATTTAAACATGAATGGCAAAAAATACTGCAGACAACAATTTATAAGGTTCATATGTACTAAATTACGTCCAGTGTCTAAATAACCGCTTTTATGTGTCAGTGCTGTAAATATTCTTAAATATTGGGACATCCTGTATTACTACTGTAATTATATCCTAAAAATTACACCTATAATTTTTTTATCACAAAGTAATTTGTCCAATAGATACCAACTGAATGGCAAACAGTGTAGACCCTGTGCAGGGTCTACACTGTTTTCCCAGGTATGTGTGTCCCAATAGTTAGGTTCAATACGTAAATACATGTACAGTAACTATAGCACTGTACTTATAACTTCACAATGTTACAGTTTGTTTACAAATGAAACATGAATTTGCATTATCCAATGTTAACTATTACCTGTCTTTAGGTTTTTATTTAGATAGTGTAGACCCAGATCAGAGAGCGCCTTACGGAGCTCCGTAAGGCACTCTTTGATCAAGATTTGTACTGTTTTAGCACTGCCTGATACAAATATGAGTTTGTATTTCCCCGGAAAAAAATAATTCCTATTCTATTAATCGTTATAATAGTTAAGTTACAGATATGCATAGTGAGCTGAGTTATATATAACTATTCAGCGACAGAAGGGTTAATAAGTAGAGTTGATCTGTTACGCCATATCACAACCTGCCCAACAGAAGCAGAGAACTGTGCATGGTAAGTTTGCTTTATAGCATTTACAACGTCCAGCACATGCCGTTTTACATCCACACCTGATTAATTCCTTGCAACATTTTGAAGCTTCTGGAAGTGTGCTCCATCTCGGGAGTCCAAATATTACTTTCTAATGTCCATCCCCAGTCTGATAGTGAAGGGAGGGTCTGCATATATTTCTCATTCTCTGTTTCATTGGATATGTCAGTCCCACTTAAGATCAATTGGATAAGAAGTCTAAGTGTTTCATGTATGTCACTATACTGGTCGTCTAATAGAGAGCCGCGAAACTGATACTTTGTTTGGAAAATATCCTTTCTTACTATACTTGCTGCGTGCATCAATATAAGTCTGTCAGTTTCAAAATTATTCTGTTTAGCTGAAAGTAAAGTATTTCCTATACCGCTGAAAGGAGATTATCTTTCAGTAGCATTTGATAATATTTCTGTGCCGAACTCTTTCAAACGATGTGTGTGCATCCTATTCAGGTCAGAAAGTTTAAAAATGTTTTCTTTCCCATCATCGCTTTCAAAACTCTCTATATGTATGTCACTAATTCTGCAAAAGCGATAGCCTTGTTATTTTGAAAAGTTTCTTGGTCCACTGTGCTGGTTTGAATGTTTCTTTGAACAAAACTGCGATGTCTGTTGTAAAACGAAGTAAAACACGTTTTATGATAAACAGCGTCAGTAGCAGCCATGTCACCTGCTGTCAACTTGGTCAGAAGTTGGTGGTCTTGCAGCTCAGTTGCCAATTTTCTGATTCGTTCATCAAGTGCTAACATTTCCTGACGATGGAACTCTCCTAATTTGTTATCGTCCTTGTTACAAAAGAAGCAACCAGCGGTTTTACACCCATCTTCATTCAAACTTTTTCTCAACCTTTTCTTTACTGAACAGAGCTCTACATTGTTTGACTTTGTTGTTTTTCGTTTCCTTGCTCGGTCAATTGTAGCTTTAGTACACATATCAAAACATAGTTTATGCCACACAGCACCATACTGCTTCAGAGTGTTTGATATGCCATTTCCATGGTCGAGTCTGTCAATGTTTCCAAAGGATAAGGGTATGGCACTCAAAACATTGAGTCCATCTAAACGGTCCTCCAGATGGTCGTAGCTGCTATCTTTAGAATACCACTTTACATTAGCAGGATTAACAAGAGGAGTCTTGTTTTTTAGTTGGCATAAACAGCAATAGACCAATCTGTAGATGGATCACACCTCCCATTTTGTTGTATGGAATTCCTGTGGTTTTTCCTCATATAAATATTTATATACGTTTATCCCTGAAGAAAAAAAGGTCTGTGGATTAGTGAACAGTAACAGTTGCAATGCAAACTACTTTAATAGGTTAAATTTAGGCCAACTTATAATTAATATAGTGTAAAATTAAATCCAGCTGAAACTGCAATAATTCAAATCCTCATAGAAACGTTTCAGACACGTCCTATTTCCATTGTATACAAAAGAATAGAAAACAACACAGGTCTTCTGTCTGCTACTTTCTCTCTATTAGTAGCTTCCAGTAAATGCATTCCTTCCACAAGACCTAAACTAACCATACCCTCTCAATGTGCTGATAACACCTGTAACTAAATCAGACCTCAAAAGCTAAAACAGCATTCTAAAAAGTGCAAACTCAATGCAAACTACTTTAATAGGTTAAATTTAGGCCAACTTATAATTAATAAAGTGTAAAATTCAATCCAGCTGAAACTACAATAATTCAAATCATCATAGAAACGTTTCAGACAAGTCCTATTTTCATTGTATACAAAAGAATAGAAAACAACACAGGTCTTCTGTCTGCTACTTTCTCTCTATTAGTAGCTTCCAGTAAATTCATTCCTTCCACAAGACCTAAACTAACCATACCCTCTCAATGTGCTGATAACATCTGTAACTTAATCAGACCTCAAAAGCTAAAACAGCATTTCAATAAGTGCGAACTCGATTTTATTAAGCATAATAATGTCCATCCCTAGCACTAGCTATTTTATGGAGAATCCAAAGTAAGGTTGAAGAAGTTTGTGACTTAAATTAAGTTAGCAGTAGTCTATCAGTTTGAAGGACCAGACCTTACCTCGAGTGTTGGATTTGCTGGGTTCTATATATACATAAACTATATAGCTTTCCACAGACACACTCCTCCCGAACAGCCTGAGTGGAAGAAAAAAACCAACACAATTATTGTAGTTTGCGTGATATTGATATACACATCTAGAAGTAAAGCTAAATGTACGTAATTCTTCTGTCTCTGGGATAAATATGACTCTGAGATATATCGGAACTATTTTTTCACAAAGTCACATATATTACATGTAGTAAAATCAATAAACTTTGTCAAAATCATATCTGTAATAGCCTAACATCCGTGTCAGCTAAATATCTTGTGTGTGCGCAAATATTTATGTGTGTGTGTATTATTTCATGATCAAAAGAGTTTTACACGTACCATAGTTTCTTATAATCCTGGTTCTCTGAAGTGGCAACTGCTCACACATGCCAGCCAGCAAATGCTATGGGATGCTTTCGGGAGTTCTGTAAATAAAAATGTTTACTGTATTAAAGTACCAGGTCCGTCAGAAGTCTACTTAATTACTTATAAACGATTAGAACTGTATAGATACTCATACAAAAAAGATTTGGGTTATAATGGTATTCAATATCAGACTTTAAACGAGCAAAACGATCAAGAAATTTGATATAAATAGAATTTTTAATTTATTTTTATGGCACGATTCAGCTTCCGTAGATTTATTTTTCGCGCAAACCCCATGTATACATGCTATAAAAAAAATTTCTCGAAAACGTGTAATTTGGCTTTAAATAATGCAGTTAATATCATGATATGGCAGAAAATATGTTTAATCATTATTACATTCATTGTTTTAAAATTGTGGAATCACAGTCACCTTCGCTGTTCATTATAGGGTGTGCCAAGCACAATGGACGTCGCATTGATAAGAAAGAATGTTAATTATTAGTTTTTTACAGCAATAGGTCGATCATAGTATATATTATTCATGAATAGTGAGAAAAATTATATTGTATACATACTTATTCGGTTTCGATGAAACATTCCGATGTTTTCTTTTCCTTGGCTTGATGTTTTGCTTTTTCCGCCATATTGATTACGTAATAAAATAATGACGTCATATGACGTAATTGGATTAAATACCGTGTATGGTGGCCAAATAGTGCCTTGGAGAAAATCATGTTTTTCTTGGACTTTCGGGTGGATTTTTACCCGAATCTCTTTGCAGAATTCGCTGGATCTTAATGTTTTATGATTCTACACATATCAATGTACGTGTATGCAAAATTTGGTGTTTTCTTCCGGAAGCGAGCATCTTTTTCACTTATGGACCTAACTATTGGCACATACATGCATCTAAAGCATTTTATGTATCTGTATTACCGGTATATACAGTTTTTGGCAGTGGCGATAAAACTCAGAGACAGAGCATAGGATTGTTGTGGTTGCTTGTTCAGTACAATTGTGACCAGGTTGTGTTTTCGGTCATTTCGGTAGTTTTATCTTTTCACTCATTTTAATCCAAGTTCGATAACTCTTTAGCTCTTTGACGTCATTCCGCACGATATTCAGTTGTACAATTAGATTTGAGAGGGAAACATCTCTGAAGAAAACATAATTAAATATATTTTCTAGGTTTATAAAGTTAAATACAGGTTTGTATCGTTACTATGAATTAGCAACGAATTGGCACAGGTTGTAATGAGCTTCTGCTTTATTGTTTTCAACGCGTAGTGAAGTTATTTCACTCCGGCTTGTCTGTAGCGTAATGTATTTTCGCGAATCGAAATAGCAGCAATTGTCATTTCTGTACCTTCTGTTTATGATATTTGACTAACCAGAATAACATTATTTGCAGTTTAAGCACCTACAGTGAGTGTGTGAGTTGGCAGAGTTGGGGAGGAGTGGTAACTGCGTTTAGTTCCATAAACTAGTAAGTGGGTGGAGTATTGTGTATTTGTTATAAGTTTGTATTGTAAAGCCCATTCATTATCAGACCTGCATTTAGGAAGCAATAGTTTATTATGTGTTTGCAACCATAACATAACATAACAGCTAGTTATGGGATGTTATGCTGTTGGCAACCACATAACTTTATATTTTACCCCATAGTGTTTCATGCCCTTTTTCATAAGGAATAGTAAAGGCGTTTATTTACATGTTATTGTTATTACCATGTGTCATGTTTTATATTCATGCCAGCAGGGTTTAGAATTATTTGGCATGATTACTCATGTATTCATTATTATTTTCAGATTGCAGTTTGTTGTCAACTTGCAGTTGAGTCGAGTTGAGTTAAGACTGTGCATTGTATATACCATCATCCTACATATCCATTACCATCATCCATTGACCATGTAACATTCGTAAATGAAGATTTCAACCTACTTCTGGCTTGTCTTGCTTTTATGGACCCTCAGAGCTAGGCTACAAATTTGGCGCCCAACGTGGGGAGTGTTTCGACAGATTATCATCAGTGCTAGCATCAAGGACAATGACATTGGGGGTTTAAAGAACAAATTACAGTTGCATAAGGGAGCGTGAGTAGAAATTTTTATATGAACTATATGAAAATTGCAGTAATTTCCTTGTTTATCTAAATTTATTTGTACATGTCATCAGCTTTCTTTTGTAGAAATACTGCAGTTTCTCATATTTTCACTATAAAATAGTGAGCTACATTGTAAAGGAAGAAAGGCGTTTCACATTTTCAGTAAACTACTAAATTTGGTGAAGGTCTGGTGGTGGAATCTCTTTGATTTTCAGCATAGCACATTTATCGACCTATTTTCACTATTAACTTTTGAGACATTTGCTGCTATTTCAGTTTTATACAGATAAAGCCCAAAAAATATTAAGATCATATTACAGCTCATTACAATCTGGATCCTATATTTGAATAATTTACAGGCGTTTCCAAATTTCGGTTGAAAATTTTCTTTAAAACAGCTTTTTGTGTGTCCACATATTTGTAGCAGACGACGTTTTTTTCAGGAATTCCATTTTCTTCTTTGCTTTCGCAGTTTATAAGTTTCTGGTTGGTCTATTTTGGTTTATTCAGTCTCATAGAGTGATTTCTATTGAATTTCCTTCGAAAATTTTTCATTTTGGTGAAATTTCAGCATTTTGACTTGATATGACTTGATATGACTTTGCGACTTGACTTTTGTGACTTGACTTGATATAAAAAAAAAATTTTTTGAAATTTTCTGTTTCAGCTATCATTTAATTTTGTCTTGGAAACAAGCCTATCTAACGGTTGAGATTATTAAACTGAAATTAGTTTGAAAAAATAATAATATTGAATTAAAATAAATTGTCGGTTCGGTTCGGTTAAACCTGCAAGTTGGGAATAAACTTAAAAATTTGTTTGATAATTCAATCAAGTAAATTTTTATTTGAAATACATTGAGCAGGATACTTGCTTAATTTATTTCTACGGACTTGTTGGAAGTTGTGTACAGAGTTTTGTCGGATCCGAAAGTCGCGTCGTTGTTGTTGTTGTTACCGTAAACAATGACTTTGTAATTAGCGCACCCGGAGCAAATTTTGTTTACCGTACTTAGTCAATAAGCGTACCCTAATTATTTTTTTTTGATTTTGCTATTGGTATACACTATTTAGTTTGTACTTTAGTATTTAATTAGTTTAGTTCACCTGACATACATAATACACTTACCGTACTTGTATAATAAGAGCACCTAGTGTGAATTAGGGATAATTTGAGTTCATTTTATTTACTTTAAAACTTTTGTGCAGCAGTGGTGTTTATTTGTGTTAAGTAAACATACCTGAAGTACTTTAAATACTTTGTGAATTTAGAATTTGAAATTTTACAGTAATTGACTTTGATTGCTTTACTAAGCATTAAGATTTCTTTGGTTGCTTTACTTTGGTATTAAGATTCTTTGATTGCTTTACTTTAGAATTAAGATCTATTTGATTGCTTTACTTTTGTATTAAGAATAATTCTTCAAATTTCTTTAGTTTGAATAATAACATTGCTAAAAGTTGAACCATTTAAAAAAAAAAAAACCTTTGAATAATTGAATAGTGCTTTTGATCTTCATGGTTTACTAATTTAAAATTGATAAATGTTGTGATTGTTGTGATTCATTAATAAAACCACTTAGACTGAAGGTGAACAATAGTTATATACATGTAGTTCACATAGCAGTGTAGACTCAGATGAATTAGTTCATATAGCATCTGAATAATGTAGACTCAGATGAATTAGTTCATAGCATCTGAGCAGTGTAGACTCAGATTATTTACTTCATACATGTATAATAGCATCTGAACAGTGTAGACTCAGATGATTTAGTTCATATAGCAACTGACCTTAGATGGATTAGCATTGGTGATAGTCATGTGAAATTAGTTAGTCATTTGATGAGAAAGTAGTTAGTGATAGAGCTTGGATATTTACTTGAGCTTATACAGTTTAGCTTAGATATTTACTTGAGCTTAGATATTTACTTGAGCTTAAATATTTATTTGGAGTTAGACTGTTGATTGAAGAGTACATGTGTATTGGTATGCAGTATAGCTCTTTATTTATTTAGAGTTAAACTTTAATTAGTGAGCAGTAGTGATATACCATATAGCACTTATACTTTTAATGAGAAATTAATATTGCACATAGGTGATTGTGTCAAATCAAATGTGAATTTTCACATAAATATGTGGATGTGAATTTAGTTGTATACATGAATAAGTTATGTGTTTGTTATTTAGTTTTAATTTTCAGCTGAGCCTATAGTTACTTAGTACTTTGTGTTTTAAGTGAATAATTTTCAGCTATAGTTAGAACTTAGCCTTTTTACAGGTGAAAAGTGTTTAAGCAAACTTGATTTAAACTTAGCTTTATCATTTGAAATGTGATAATGACACTTTGTAATTAGACAAAGGAAGAGTGGTGATAAAGTTAAGTTGAACTGAATTTGTATTGGAGAGATACACTGCTAACATATTAGCAAGATGAGTAGTGATGAGGAAGAGAAGTTAGGGGAAGCAGCAGGTGGTGCAACTGAGGATGAAGTGAAGTTTTTGCAGGCATTGCACTTGTTAGGTATTAAACCTAAGATCACCACAGCAGAGGACTTAGGGAAAATAGCAAGTGTATTTAAAGGAGATACCAAGAAGGAACATGAGCCAATTAAGACTTCGGAAACTGCAGTTAAAGGAGGAAAGCATCACTACCCGAAATTTTCTATTTTCTATGCAGATGAAGGAAAGGGTGAAGTCACATGGGATACATTTAAGTATGAAGTGGAAGCAGTGATGGTGGATGCTACTTACTCTGAAGAGCAGGTATTATTTGGAATTAGGAGGTCTTTGAAAGGAGGAGCTGCGGATAAACTTAGGAGGTTAGGTGCTGGTGTCTCGGTGTATCATGTCCTGGAAAAACTTGAATGTGACTACGGCACGGTGGAGACAAAAGAGGACATGATGAAGAAGTTTTACACATGTGAGCAGAAACCAAATGAAACTGTGGAATCATATGCATCGCGTCTAGAGGAGTTATTTGACAAAGCAGTAGAGCTTCATGGACTTAGTCGCACAGACACTGAAATACTTAAACAAGTCCTACATTCCAACCTCAGAAAAGATTTAAAGAATATGTCTGTCTACCAATGCGACAAGATCATAAATTACGATCAGTTCAAGCGTGAACTTAGGAGAATAGAAGCAGACATGAAGACAGGTAGTTCAGAAGAAAGAAAGCCATGTAAACCTGCAGTGCAGACAGATAAAAAGGACAAGACAGAATCTCCAGAAGTAGCCCAACTACTCAAACAGCTTAATGAGAGGATGGACAGAATTGAAAAGGGGCAGCAGCCACAGCACCATGAACAGACTGATAGCCATTCACAACCATGGCAGAACTATCAAAGTTCAAACTATCAAACCAGAGGCAGATGGCGTGGTGGTAGACATATGTCGAGAGGCAGAGGAAACATGAGAGGTTCATATCGCCCGCAAAGACCTACAGCAAGTGAAACCTTTGCACCTGTTTGCTTTTTATGCAACAAGAAAGGACACGTACAGCATTATTGTCCGATCATTACAGCACAGTTAGTCTGCACTCAATGCCGAAAAAAAGGACATTTAAAGCCAGATTGCCCAAACTAGTTAGTGCTCCTATCGTGGGATCTGACAAGAGCACTAGGGAAAATAACGGTCCCAATCTTGTTGGCGAAACCAATGAAGTTGTTATCAAACTTGGCGATACTTCAACGAAATCACTTTTAGATACAGGAAGTTGCGTCAGCATTGTTTCAGAATCTTTTTATAAGGAGCATCTTTATGACACTGAAATTATGCCAGTTGGAAATATACTTAACATAGAGTGTGCGGATGGCCAGAATTTGCCTTATTTAGGTTACATTTTGACAGATATTTGTGTCGAAGGAGGTTTACCTGAATCCAAGCCATTGCCTTGTCTACTTCTTGTGTCACCTGACACAAGATATTCAGCTAGAACACCTGTCATTTTAGGGACCAATGTACTTCAAGAATTAATGGATGAATGCAAGACAAACTTTGGCGATCAATTTCTACAGCGAGCCAAATTGAATACTCCTTGGTACCTGAGTTTTAGGGCTATTGTAATTAGAGAGAAAGAATTACGCAGAAACAAGAATAGAATAGCCATTGTTAGGAGTGCTGCAGACCACAAGGTTACAATAAAACCTAATCAATCTGTTGAGATACTTGGCTACACAGATAATGTATTGAATTTTCCTACATCAGCTGCTATTTTACAGGACAGTGAAACTAGCCAGATACCATCATACATAGATGTTACACCAGCAGTGATACCTTATGAAGCTAGGAAAAATGAACCTGTTAAGGTTGTTTTAACAAATCTCACAACCAACACAGTGAACATAGCACCAAAGGCTATAGTTTGTGAGATCCAACCTGTTACTGTTGCAAGTGAAGTATTTGAAAGGATCGAAAGAGAGAATAAGACAAAATGTCCAGTATTTGATCAATTGAGAATTGACGAAAATAACTTATTAGATCCAGATCAAAATAATCAACTTAAAGAACTTCTTCTCAAGCATGGGCTTATATTTGCAAAAGATGACATAGACATTGGGCAATGCAACAGAATTAAACATAGGATAGACTTATTAGATGATACACCATTCAAGCAGAGACATAGAAGAATACCACCATCAATGATTGAGAATGTCAGACAGCATATCAAACAACTTTTAGCTGGAGGAATTATCAGACCGTCCAAATCTCCATGGACATCCAATGTTGTATTAGTCAAGAAAAAATCTGGCAAATTAAGGCTCTGCGTTGATTATCGCTCGTTGAATAACAAGACAATTAAGGACTCTTACGCCTTGCCAAGAATGGAGGAAATTTTTGACTGCCTACATGGAGCAAAATACTTTACAACTTTAGATATGAAGTCTGGATATCATCAGATAGAAGTCGAAGAACAGCATAAGGAACGGACTGCATTCACTGTCGGAGCTCTAGGTTTCTTCGAGTACAATAAGATGCCATTTGGGCTTTCAAACGCGCCGGCTACCTACCAACGCATAATGCAGGACATTCTTAGCGACCTGAATATGAAAATTTGCCTTATTTACCTCGACGATGTAATAATTTTCAGTGACAGCTTCGAACAACATCTAGAGCGATTAGATCTAATTTTGACCAGACTTTCAGAAGCAAATCTAAAACTAGCCCCAGAAAAATGCTCATTCTTCAAATCACGAATCAATTTCCTTGGCCATGTCGTAAGTGAAGACGGTGTAGAGACAGATCCAGAAAAAATAGAAAAAGTTAGAAACTGGCCTACACCAACCAATTCTGATGAACTGCGCTCATTCATATGTTTCGCAGGATATTATAGGAAATTCATAGAGAACTTCAGCAAGATAACAAAACCACTATCTGACTTATTGCCACCAACATCAACTAAAAAGGGTCATAAGAAAGCTACAAAAGAATGGAAATGGACTGAAAATGAACAACACATATTTGAACATGTCAAACACCTTTTATCATCGCCTCCAGTATTAGCCTACCCAGGTTTCTTACTACCATTTGAACTACATACAGACGCATCAGCAAAAGCTCTTGGAGCAGTCCTTTATCAGCTTCAAGATGGAAAGAAAAGAGTTATTGCGTATGCTAGTAGAGCTCTGAATAAGGCGGAGCAAAACTACAGCGCATTTAAACTTGAATTTTTAGCGCTGAAATGGTCAGTAACAGAGAAATTCAGTGATTATCTCATCGGAAATCATTTCAAGGTCTTAACCGACAACAATCCGCTGACAAATGTACTAACTAGTGCAAAATTAGACGCCACAGGTCAGAGATGGGCAAGTGCACTAGCACAGTATTCTTTTGACATACAGTATCGTGCTGGAGTCAAGAACACGGATGCAGATACCATGAGTAGATTTCCATACGAAAGGTTAACAGATCAAGAAAATGCTGCAAGGATTTCTATAGAAGATAAAACGGTGAAAGCTATTTGTAACTGCATAACAGTTCCATTTATAGAAACATTACCATCAGCAAGTATCAACATAGCAGAAATTTTTGAGGAACAAGGACAGCCTTTAGCACAAAAAGAGATGAGGGAAATAAGAAAAGCTCAAAGAAGCGACAGTTTGATAGAGAAATGGAGACGTGCTGTCATAGACAACAAAATTCCAGAAGGCTATCTGAAGAAACATGACTTGACCATGAAAAAACAGTTCAAAAACTTTAGAATGAAAAGAGGTATTCTATTCAGAGTCATCAAGGAGCAGGAAAGTGAAATAGAACAATTGGTAGTGCCAGATAGTTATAAGGATGAAATACTTACAAATCTTCATAACAATGTTGGCCATCCAGGTCAGGAAAGAACAGCCAGACTGACCAGAGACCGGTTTTATTGGCCTGGAGTAGGTTCAGACATTGCACAGTGGGTTACCAATTGTGACAGATGCATAAGAAGGAAGTCAACTATTGACAAAGCACCCTTGGTGAATGTGGAGAGCCATTACCCATTAGATCTTGTGTGTATGGACTATTTAAGCCTGGAACCATCTAAAGGGAACATAGGGAACATTTTGATAATCACGGACCACTACACCAAATTTGCCAAAGCAGTTCCAACAAAAAATCAAACAGCTAAAACAGTCGCCGAAACACTTTATAACCATTTCTTTCTTCAATTCGGAATTCCAACACGACTTCATTCGGATCAAGGCGCAAACTTCGAAAGTGAAATTATCAGCGAACTATGTAAACTGATGAATATTAGGAAATCTCGGACTACACCATACCACCCACAGGGAAACGCTGGTCCAGAACGTTTCAATAGGACGATTCTTAGCATGTTAGGTACCTTAGAGGAAGATCAAAAGAGTGATTGGAAGAAGTATGTTAATTCTTTAGTGTACTTCTACAACTGCACACCGCATGAAACAACCAACATCTCACCTTTTGAACTCCTTTTCGGAAGAAAGCCAAGACTGCCAATTGATGCCACTTTTGAAGATGCTAGACAAACATCAAAGAAACCTCAAGATGCATATTTACAAGATCTCCAAGAAAGAATAGAGTATACTCACCAAATAGTTAAGGAACACAGAACAAAATCATGCAACAAACAGAAGAAATATTATGATAGGAAAACCAAAGTAGTTCAAATGACAGTTGGCGATAAAGTGCTTGTGAAGAAATTGTCATTTGGAGGAAAGCACAAAATCAAAGACAAGTTTGAAACTGATACCTATGTTATCATAGATCAGTCAAGGCCTGACATACCTGTGTATTGTGTAAGATCAGAAGAGTCTGGGAGAGAAAGAACATTGCACAGAAACCATCTACTTCTGATAGATAATCAGAATGACAGAGATGATTTAGATCCAGAGGGTCAGAACAGTGAACACAAAATGGATGCATCCAAAGTAGAGCTTGATAGTAAGCACACAGAGAGTGACGTCACTGAAGTAATAGAAGAAGAAGATGATGAAGACTCTGACAGTGATGGAGATGAGTATGTGGTTCATACATACCTGCATAGGGACGCCCATAATCCAGAGCCAGTCACCAGTCAAAGTGAAGAGGGGAGTAATAACTTAGAAACGGTCATAATTATTGATGAACCTGCGTTAGACAGCGTAGAGGTTGCAGATCAAGAAGAACAGGGAGAAGATGAAGATGCAATGATAGATGAAGATGTTGAAGGTGCGGAGCACATTCAGGATGAAAATACCCAGACAGACACAGAAGCCTTGAATGAAACAGAGAGTGTAGAAACAGAAAATGTCCCAGATACAGAATCTGTGGTAGAGACCATTTTGGATAAGGACTTGAAGGATGATGAACCAACAGTTCAACCAGTTAAGGAACCTCCCAAGCCCTTACCTAGAAAATCCACTCGGGACAGAAAACCACCAGATAGGTACGGGGTACCCATTCTCTATAATGTGGTCCCTAGACCAGTTGATTTTAAAATTCAAGCTTTAGAAGCTTTAATCAAGTCAGGAGTGTTAAATGAAGTTGACAGTGACAAAGCTCATGACTTGATTACAACTGTGATGAAATGAATTATATGTATAGATTAGTATTTTAATTTGATTTTATAGTATTTTGTAGTTGAAATTAGTTGTAATGTAAAAGTTACAATGTCAGTATTATATAAGAAGATTATCTATGTTTTCTCATTATACTGGTAAGAAGTCTAAACACCTAAACTTGTCATGTCACAGTCCTTTGAGCAAGGGGAGGAGATATATTAAGAAATAATTTCAAACTACATTGAAGTTTGTATATATATAAATGGAAAGAGCTGTAAGTTAAGTCATGTTTATGTTATTCATAGGCATATTTAGAAATGCATTTATTTTAATTTGCATTATTTTGTATAAGTAAAGGCTTATATAGGACATATTAGGAGTTAAAATGTCTGAAGATATTATTTCTTTTTGACATTATGCAAGGACAAGAGACTGTTGACATGGACATTGACGATTGACAGAAACTTTGTTTTGATGGAATATTTATTTTGTTTTGTGTTGGTTAATGACGGGTCGTCATTTCAGAAAGAGGGGGAGTGTGTGACCAGGTTGTGTTTTCGGTCATTTCGGTAGTTTTATCTTTTCACTCATTTTAATCCAAGTTCGATAACTCTTTAGCTCTTTGACGTCATTCCGCACGATATTCAGTTGTACAATTAGATTTGAGAGGGAAACATCTCTGAAGAAAACATAATTAAATATATTTTCTAGGTTTATAAAGTTAAATACAGGTTTGTATCGTTACTATGAATTAGCAACGAATTGGCACAGGTTGTAATGAGCTTCTGCTTTATTGTTTTCAACGCGTAGTGAAGTTATTTCACTCCGGCTTGTCTGTAGCGTAATGTATTTTCGCGAATCGAAATAGCAGCAATTGTCATTTCTGTACCTTCTGTTTATGATATTTGACTAACCAGAATAACATTATTTGCAGTTTAAGCACCTACAGTGAGTGTGTGAGTTGGCAGAGTTGGGGAGGAGTGGTAACTGCGTTTAGTTCCATAAACTAGTAAGTGGGTGGAGTATTGTGTATTTGTTATAAGTTTGTATTGTAAAGCCCATTCATTATCAGACCTGCATTTAGGAAGCAATAGTTTATTATGTGTTTGCAACCATAACATAACATAACAGCTAGTTATGGGATGTTATGCTGTTGGCAACCACATAACTTTATATTTTACCCCATAGTGTTTCATGCCCTTTTTCATAAGGAATAGTAAAGGCGTTTATTTACATGTTATTGTTATTACCATGTGTCATGTTTTATATTCATGCCAGCAGGGTTTAGAATTATTTGGCATGATTACTCATGTATTCATTATTATTTTCAGATTGCAGTTTGTTGTCAACTTGCAGTTGAGTCGAGTTGAGTTAAGACTGTGCATTGTATATACCATCATCCTACATATCCATTACCATCATCCATTCACCATGTTACATTTGGCGCCCAACGTAAATAACCCGTAGGATAATATGTAACTCGCAGAGTGTACAAATATAATAAAAAGAAACTCGTGGAGTGTTCTTTAATAAGAATTCGGGACGAATTCTTGTGTAGAGGGGGTGTGTGTAGCCGGGTAGAGAATATGGTGAAATGGTTGATTGGCTTTTCTGGGTGACTCGGTAGCTCAGTGGTTAGAGCGTTGGCATGGTAAGCCAGAGGTCCTGGGTTCGAGTCCCAGTTGGGTCACAACTTTTTCACCATGTTACACAATGATGCAATGCAATAAGGCAGGTTTTGTCATGGCACGGGTCATATGTCCATGGACGTGGTGCGTGTGTGTGTGTGGGGGGGGGGGGGTGTCTGCAACACCGAAAGCAAAAATACTTACTAATTTATACCTTTCCTCCATAAAAGTGCCTTTAGCGAATTTAATTTATTCCTCCACTTAGGAAAATAGTTCCAATTTATGTAGTCATAAACTTGTACTATACAAACTATTTTCTATATTCTAACAGATGATAGCTTAAAGCAAGCAGAAAGTAAAGCAGAATGCGCCTAAAGGCGCACTCTGCTTCACTTTCAACCATCTTTAAGTAGTCATCTATCTTCAAAACCAGATATAAGTTATGGAGTAAAGTGTTAAGGTATGTAGCTGGTTTAACACTTATCATGTTGAGTTTTTGGCTGCCGTAAATATATCTTGAAAACATTTATATTTTTATGGCTTTTAAACGATGAAAAGTTTAATATGCTTAATAAACATTTACGCAGCGTCTGATTTTGTTCCAAACTGTTTCCAATGTTAGATAATCGCGCTTAGCACGATAAGGGTTAAACAAAATGCACTACTAAATTAAAGTCTTTGTACTAGATATAATTGTCAATATAAATCTGTATAATAAAATGATTTATGTATTTTGGTGCAACGCTTTATTTCAACTACATTTGTGTAACCGGATCACTCAAAATTGTTTATAATAAACGTTCGCCTTGTACAAAAAGCTTGGCATGTTAAACAAATATTTAAAGACTCATATTTCATTGATAACAATGTTAATTAGAAACACAATGATTATTGCTCGTTCAAATTTCTCCGATAATTGCACTTAACGCTACACGTAAATTACCATCGTTTTCAATTCTTGACAGCTTTACACCTCATTTGTTGCACTATTTATACAACTGATATTTAACAAGTTTTCGTCGAGAAATATTTTCTCTTATATCAATTTTCTTTTAAAGAGGCTCGAAACCAGATTTAGCATTCAAAATAGTAATTTGTAAGTATATGTCAAATGTTTATATAAATGGGTAAGATTAAGTTTAGGATAAGAAATTCTGTTAAAAAATGCATTTCAAAAAAAAGAAATGAAGATCTGGTGGGATTCGAACCCGTGACCCTCCATTGAGGAGACAAACAGGAAAAGGAAACCCCTCAGACCTCTCGACTACGGGCTCTATATTGCTATGGTACCGAATTAACGTACTTCATTATATAGAAATCGATAGTGCATTATTCGGCTTGGGTTTATGTCTGAGCACATGTTCAATTTCTGTAGAGAAGCAACAACAACAACAATACCGTCGAAAGGCGTTATAGAAAAACGATGGAAAATATCTAAAAAACTAAGATTCGATGACGGTTCTTTATACTTTTTGTGGACTGATCATATTTTTGCAATGTCAGAAGCCCAATAATGCCACACATTTGCTTTTATTTGAGTATTTTATTTTATTTTGACAAGTACATCATCAGGTTGCGAGTCCCTTTAAAATACCCCAAAAGTCAATAATGACGCATAATCCTGTTGTTTTACGTCGAATCTACTGTCTATATGTTCTAAACGACAAAGAGTGAAATTGGTTAATCAACAAAAACCCCATCAAAGTCTCAATACATGTTCGTGTTTGTTTCCATTCCGTGCTTTTTGCGAAATCAACATTGTTTAATTTTGCATTGTGCAAATATCACATCCCACATATGTTGAGAGAACGGATTATTTACCCGAGACAAGTGATATCAACCGAGGCGATGACAGAGCTTACATCACCTTGTCAATGATGAACACTCCGTTCTCTCAACCTCTATGGAATGTAATGTTTTTTTTATTATAACAAACAAAACTATATTACAGGTAGACATATGTTTACTGAAATACCATAATTGTCTACGCAAGGGATAACTAACCAACACGGAACCGAATTACTAAATACCGTACTATGTATGCACAATAGTAATTTCAAGGGTGATGTTACTATTTAAAGAACGTATTGATACCGTCTGGCGTCACATACTGCGCACGAAGAAAGCTTCGTAATGTCAAGCGGGCAAAAGTGTTCATGTAACCTTTTGTATGTACACCGGCTGACGTCACATAATGCTAAATAGTTAATAAAACATGTGAGTGTTAATTATACATAATGTTGGTGCATGTGTTAGGCACAGATACGTCTTGTTATAACATAGTATGCATAGGCATGTGTCAATACTAAACTCCTACTACACTCGGTCAAACATAATCTTGTTTATAAAAATTATTCTCAAGATATGCAGAATAGATGCAAGCTTGGACGGAAAAAAAACATTTTGAAATGCATATAGCATAAATATCAACTTGATTGCTTTGAGTTCGCTAATCGCACGCTTGACTTTCCAATCGTGTTAAAAGCATATTACCCTAAACACGATTTGTCTAACATTTGCAAACATAAAATCATCAAGGATTGCATTATACTAAATTTATTGTTTGATTTAAGAATCGATTCTTGTTTTGTTGTCAGCAATCTACTAAATATATATGCGCATTGTTCCACAGCTCACATTACACGCAATTGCACTGTCTGCATAATGTATGACATGCTTACGTCGATTGCGTGTGTTACACGTGTTACAATGAGTGTTCCAAACCATAATCGATACCCTATTCTCGTTCACCCCTTTGCCGTTAAATGGAATATTTAAGTTTCGTTAAAAGGTCTCTTCATTTTCTTTCTCTTTATGGTTGTTTTATTCCAAAACGGCAAACAGTACAGACCTTGTTTAGAGGGTTCCTTCGTGAGCCTTCTTATCTTAATATACGATGTTTGCATGGGCAATCTGTACTCTTAACTAGTACACTATTTGTTAAGGAATATACTCACCACTAGGACTCACTGTGTTAACTTTTTACTCCATAGACGGATTCTCTTTTTGAAGACGTAGGTATTAAAACAAGTTGAAAGTAAAGCAAAGTGTGCCTTAAGGCGCATATTCTGGTTTACTTTCATTCTGATTTAAGCCACCATCTGATAGGATATAGAACATATTTATTTTGGTAAATATATATGCCTGTGTAAATTGGAACTATTTTTGCCATTGGAGGAATAAATCAAATGCGCTTAAAGGTACCTACTTGGAGAAAGAGACGATAGTAAGTGAACTGAAGTGATCAGGGCTTCACAACAGTTTGTTTTAAGGATAATCCTTTTTAATACTTATTTCAAGCTCTCAATGCATACGGAGTTCATAGCACATTGATGTTTTATCTTCAAAGATACCCAATAAAATGATGCTTTAAAATTAATACACGCGCGTATCTAATCGCAAAAATAGTCTTACTACCGAATATTACGATTTGACAAAATAGTGCGGAGGTTTTAGTATTAGATAAGGAAAGCAACCTTTTTAACTGTTCGAGTAGTTGGAGAGGTAACAACTTAATGCAGAATAACAATTATGAAGAAGGTCCATTAAGACGTTTACATGACCATTGTCATGCATTCAGTAAGCTAGTTTCATGAAGTATTTGGTGTGCCAGGCTGTTAAATTGCTTGTTAATACGTGAAAGGATCTAATTTTATGGTTAATTTGCTTATTATCAAATTTGTCGTGGATGGTTTGATTGGATTATATTCGTCTTCGTTAGAGGGCAAATATAAACACAATTGCCAACACATCACCAAGTTGGCAAATTAATTTGATAACTTGATCAGATTGGTTGCGGAATGAGGACAAAATATTAAAATGTCAAGACGGACAGATAAAGAACAAAACAACATACAGCGTTCCCACCCTACAACGACATTCCAAACAACGATTTCCTCCTTATGTACAACGACCCTTGCCGCTCTTCACCTAAACAAGACAATTATGTCCAACCTAGTCAAGGCTGCAATGTCGTCTGCTTAAAATGGTCGTCTGCTGTTTTTCTCAAAATTACATAATAACTATATTGACACACAAACGCAATGACGAGTGACTAATAGCTTGAACCCAGATCAGCCCTTCCTAAATGAAGACTCCCTCCGAACATCGAACACAATTTGTGTCTCCCATTAGGTGTCGTTGTTGAGATGGAGCGCTGTAGTATAATTATTTGAAGTCGAGTCGTATGAAAACTCAATAATTGAAACACCATTTTGTACATATCCTCTGGTGTTTCTAAAGCATTTGTCATTCTGTGTCAGGCTTCGGTTTAATATTTAACTTGAAAAGACTTGGTATGTTACGTAATCCTTATCATGCTATACCCGACTTGACTTATATTTGCAAACAGCTTGGGTCCAGATGTATATTTTACACGGCATCTGATATCGGTCCAATTTGTTTGTCACTCATATAAATATTGTCTCAAACAAATGATTATCGTGTGTTTTCGCAGACGATATATTTTCAGAGGACTACAATTAAGCATGAAGAGGGCTAAGCTAGTGTTGGTTTCAGCATAGTCTGGTTACGCAATTAAACACTGCTCTTTACAGATACGTTAATTGAAACAGTGCTGTCCTCGTCTAATCTTTCTCTTCACATCAACCTCATTTAAACATCTATGTGTCGTGAAACGCAGTACTGGAGGTGTAATTGCATTATGCATTACCTAATGGCATTTTCAGAGTAAATTACGGGTTAAACATCTGAAACATTAAAATGTGTTTTGATAATCATACTTGGCTTTTATTGTCATTTTGCTTTCGATTTTGATTACGTTGATGTATTACCCCTAGAGGCATTTCTACCTTGCAGCCGTTCTGGGACTTGAATGTAGTTAACGCTAAGTGTTGTACTGCAAATGCGATTAGCCAAAAGCATCTTCCTGAAATCACCCCTTTCAAATCGTCTCATCTAATCATTAATCGGTGCTATTTGACCTGGATATTGCCGACGAACCGTGCTCACTTACTCTCTGGAAGTATTTTACAAATGTCGTATAAGAAATGTTACAGTCTTTTTTAATGTTTTAATGTATTTTAATTGAAATATTAAAAAAAAAGTAAAACAACATTTAGACATAAGAAAATATTCCAAACTGTTTGATTCCGCATTAACACTGAGCAAATCGTGTTAAATGCTTAGTTTATTACAACGCAATATCAGAGAGACCTTTGTTGTTCTAATGTAACATACACCAGTTGTAAACGGGATTACAGGCTAGCACGACAAAGCAATAGATACATGATTAACCCTTTCACTGCCAAATGTTCCGTTAGATGTTTACCCCTTCACCGTTTCAGTGCCGTCTGCTTCAATTTTGTTGTTTGCAAGATCGTTTCAAAGTAAGATTCAATGTAGTATAACTTAAAACATATAGAAACGAGTGTCAAACAGTTTGGATCCTGATCAGACGCCGCGTTAACGCGGCGTCTGATCAGGACCCAAACTGTTTGCAAACGCGCTTTTAAGCGTCATTGAGGGTGAAATGGTTAAACAAATGTTTCCCCAATAGTAATGTTATATGCAGTGTTGCCAAAACTGCAGTTTTACCTAATATACTGGTGAATGATCGTCTGCTGTAAAATAGTCTTCAGCAGTAAATGTATGAATGTGACGAGACCTAATGTACAAACAATTTGAATCCTGGTCAAATGAAGATGATGTATTCGGCGTCTTGCTTAGACAAATACTTGAACGTTAAGTAAAATATCTCTATAACGACCACTAAAATAATGCTTAGTGAGTGTATGAAAGGCAGGTGACACCTGCCCTGCGTTCATTAATGAAAGCGTTTCGTGACGCTTTGCCACGGTCATCTTACATGTACCTTAAGACGCACAAAGGTGGAGTGACTATGGAGAACGACAAAGCATGCAATGTTGCAGGCACGTGAACCGGTGGGTGCCGTGGCAAAGCGTCACTAATAATTATAGCGCTTTTGTTAATGCACGCAGGGCAGTCGTATACAACTTATACATGTAATAAAAACAATCAAATGGGCGTAAAGAGAGGTTTGACTTTATATATAGCAAACCACATATACCAAGATGAGTGCTTAATCAGTTACATGTAATTTTATTTGCATACCATTGTGGTGCTTATCGGGTAAATTAATCTAGGTTATACATGATTATGTACTAATGTGAATCGTCAAGTACAGTAATACACTTCTACCTTTGTAGACAAATGTTAGGCGACCTGAATTTAACCGAAGATAAAATAGCTAGGGAAAAGTATGTTACATTTTTAACAGAATTCCGCTGGGAGTATAGAAACAACAATTCGGATACCAGGAGTAGCAACATACAGTCGAAACTCGATACTTCGAACTCGCGTTAGTTCGAACATACCTATATTTCAAAGTTAAAACTAGGCTTAGCCACGTTTTAACTTTGAAATACTGGTATGTTAGACTTCAACGAGATTGACTTATCGAAATTTAACTGATGAAAAATAATACTGGTACGATCGATTAAAGCGAGTTTAAAGTGTCGAGTTTCGTCAGTAATAATAAACTAGGGTGTAAGTCTGAGTTTACTTTAATTGAAATACAACCCTGGCGGTGTTTCCCGCCGCGCGGCTCCTTTTACTACGTGTTTAATGACATTCCGTAATTAATGCAGACGCTTTGTGCCTAACAATGCAAGGTTTAGTATCAAATTGCGTGTTCAATGTAATTATAATCTATCCGTTTTCTGCTGATGTAGTGTTTGCTGTACATTTGGCCTCTGCACAAGTAGCACACTCAGCTATTAAGTAGTTTCTATTCACGAAGCATTAAATAGTTTTGGTCATGACTATATGATGATTTACGGAGTTACTGTTCTTAGCCCGGGGCATAAGGTCGATATTTTGCCAAAATACTTCAAATAATGATGCAAGCAAGGGACTTTCTACAATAAGTGTTTAGACATATCTTATCCTAAAAAACCCGTTAGCCACTTCAATTTCCCTGGCAGATTCAAGATGGCGGCCATTTTAAAAATGGCTGCCATTTCAAGTTTGCATAAGTTATGTCGTTATTGCCAGTCTAATGTAAATACAAAAAGGCACGCAAAACTAACACTTATGAGATGTAGAATATAAATCATCCATTGTGGATCGCGGAATATTGCTTATTATTCAAGATGGCCGCCAGAAATTCAAAATGGCGGCCATTTTCACCCTTTTTTTATTGTTATAAGAGCACATGTATTTCTGAAGGATTATTAAACTGTATTTCCACGGATTGTGGGTTCATTGTTCTGTCCTAATACTATGTAAAGCTATTAAAGTATATACATTTGTTTTATGCATGATTTCCGATACAATTTTAACGTTAATTTGGTTTAATAACACTAAGAGTTTTCATTTTGTAACATTGATTTTTTATCTAAAATAGACCTGTCGGATTTTGGGGAAATAACATTCCTAGCGGCATTTTTTGGAAAAAGTTGACAGATCACCTTTTTACCATAATGTAGGCGTGCTAAATCAATTTCTATTGTCTTTCACTCTCTCCCACGATGCTGAAAGCCCAAATATGGTAAAAAACAACAACAAAATGACCATTAAAACACTGATTTTCGCTTTTATTTCCGATCTTTCGGGAATCATATACACATAGTATTTATTCCTCCTAAACAACATTGCTGATCACAACCATACGTTACAGGAACATTCTTTTGGCTAATTTCTTTTAAAGGATTGATTCAATAACGAGCTCTGATTGCCATGGCAACCAATGTGAAAAACTGGGAAAATCTTTAAAATCTTTTCTTGTAAAAACACCAGACACAGAGGTTAGATATTTGATATATTGTATTTACTAGCAGATCTCAATCAAGTTTATTCATATCATATTCTTGCATCTAAATTGTAATAGGGTAACAATACGCTGAAAGCCATTTTACATTATAGTGCAATATGAAGAAACTGTATTGCAACATATAGCAATAAACTAGCGTCCTTCAAAATGTGTGTTACTTTGGCATTTTCTTGAAATCTACATGTAAGAATTTTGTCTTAATACATCATTTTAAAGGCCAATTTCGTGCGGATTTGACAACTTATCATGCAAGTCAATATTCTTAATTTACACGGTCTAATTTTGGTGGAAATAACACAACACGAATGGCACTACAACCATGCATGTAATAGAATTTGAAACTACTATTGTGATGCATTGAAGGGACAAATATAGTTTTATACTTTAATGTGTCAACATTAATGTTGGTTTGTTGTTATGCGAACGTTTCAAAACAAAGTTATCAAATTTAGTATAGTTTGTCGATGAATTCTATATTCATATACATTTTATAGGTGATAGATTAACAACTTAGTTATTGAGAAATATAATTTTTTTTAGTTTGTTGCAAAACTGTATCCTGTTAAAGATGAAATTGAAAAATAAATCACTTATTCGTAAACAAGTTGATATAACAATAAACAAAGATATTTTTTGCATTTTTCAAGTTATATTATACTTTTTAATGCCAGCTTTAATCTTACAATAAAATTAGGTGAAACACACATCTCAAATTTATTAATACTATTCAATTCAATGTATTAAGTGTTGTGGCCTAAAACATAAGTAAAGTTCCAATAAGCTAGTTCGACATTTAAAAGCGTTATGGCACTTTTTCTAAGCTATATGATATAAAATGCATTATGCATCGATGTATCCGCAAGAAAATGCGTTTTTCAACGATGTATCACACATGATTATTATACATGTATGCAAAAGTAAAATAATTTTGGAATGACCCTCGTAAGTAAAGAGGCCCTGCCTCGGGGTAAATAGCTTTACATAGACTCATCGCATATAGAAAAATATGCTTCGCAAAATTCATAAAGCCCAAAGCATAGTAGACCTCTACACAGTTTGTTAAAAGCATTGTAGTCCGGGGGTAGTAAATAACCCCACCAAGAGGTCACTAGCTTTACATAGATTTAAAAAGGAAACTTAAAGAAATCTTATCTAAATCTTATAGTCAAAGCTTCATTTTTAGTGTAGATATTTCGCCTAGAAGACCTCTATCAACTTTATTAAAATCATAGCCCTGAGACCTATGTCATCTTGATGGTCGAGGTCAACCTTGTCACTTTCTAAAGCAATGACGTATGCGCACTCTTTGCTTGCTCATGGTGACTCGCGCTAGATTCTTCATCGTACTCTGTACATAATCGGCTGACTTCGGGCCTGCCATAATTCAGTGTCTTAGAGCTGAAGGTCCTCTGTGATGCAAAGTGCACACCCATTGCCTTTGATGATTGCATTCGCCTGTTCGTGAGCTTGGTCTATTGGTAGGGTTGAGAATTGTCTCATTAAGGATGTTTCGGTCTTAGTGTTACCAATAATTCCTGCTCCTTATTTCTCTATTTTTTTTATCAATTCTTGGCTTTTAACTGGATCAGCATGGTTGAATCAACACTTAGGTTTCATCGCTACAACGTTTCCATTTCAGAAATTCATGAAACACTTCTGTTGATAGCTGCATGGTGCATTTTATTCACATATATGTTTCTCCTTTGAGCATAGTTTGTGTGACTAAACTGCTTAAACAAGAGGACCGTAACCCCCCTATATCGCTCACCAGTGTCATGGATTTTTACACAATAGCCGCTGTGCGGGGACAGTTCTAATACTAGGGCTCTGATTTTAACTAATCTGAAAGAGGTCTACTACGTCATTCTGGACAAAATATACTTATAGGATGTTCGCATTATGGTTAGGACACTTTTTAAAAACTACTTTTTCATTGGTAATATGTTGACATGACAGCTACCTTTTTTAACAAACTTGAAAGAATTCGACACTGCTGAATCGCTACAACAATACACAGCCGGAGACAAATATGTTGTGTGATGTTAGGATGGAATTGTTATAGAAATGTGTCATTTGTGCTGTATGGGCAAAAACGGTAACCATTGTTGTAATGAGGGAATCGTTGTAAGGGGGCTAGTGTAGGGAGACATTAACGCTTTAGGGTGTTGACATGAATAATCTTTTAAATACTCAAATAAAAGTCTATGTAAACCCATAAAACTATAGATACCAAAATTCTAAAACTAGCGATATGATTTTAACAAAGTTGATAAATGTCTTCAAGACGATACTCTACATTATAAAACGAAGTTCTGGGCTAAAAGGTTTTTGATAAGATTTTATATAGTCTCCTATTTAAATCTATGCAAAGCTAGTGACCCATGGGCGGGCATATTTATTACTCCCGGGCTATAATGCTTTTAACAACTGGGTATAGGTCTACTTCGTTATACTTTACATCAAATACCTAACTTTGGGCTTATCCTATATACGATACGTCTATGTAAGGCTGTTAATCCCGGCGCTGGGCCAATTGACTTATATTGCAATACAGTTTCTCCGTATTGCAATATATTGCAATATGGTTTTCAGCGTATTTTACACCACAATAATCTTGATGAAGGAGTATCATATAAATAAACTTGATTGAGGCCTGCTTGGTATAACTATACATAAAATATCTAAGTTCCGGACTTTGTGGATAATTTTTTTTTAAAATGTGCAATTTGTTTTTACTGTTGTCGCCATGGCAATCAGAGTTCTTTATTGAATCAATTCGTTAAAAGAGATTGGGGTAAAGAATGTCCATCTTGAGTTTCATTGTAATCAGCCATGTGGTTTAGGAGAAACAGATGTAATGTGTGTGTTTGATCCCCGAAAGATCGTATATAATAACGAAAATAATTGTTTTGGAGGCCATTTTGTTGTTTTTGTTCATCATTGTTTGGCTGTTAGCTTCATGGGAGAATGTGACAGATAGCAGAAATACATTCAGCACACCTTAATTGTGGAAAAAGAGAGGTATGTCAACTTTCCTTAAAAAAGCCATTTCCCAAAAGTCCGGCCAGACTATTTTAGAAATAAATCAAAGTTTCAAAATGAAATTATGTGAAGGAATTTCGTTAGTATTTTCGTGTTATAAGGTAATACGGACGTTGAAATCATATTGGAATTAATGCATTAAACAAATGTATAGACTTTAATAACTTTAAATAGTAGTATAAGAACATAAAAGTTAACACATGGCCCGAGGAAAAGTTGTTTGAAATCCTTCAAAATTACATGTGGTTAAAGTACAATTAAAAATAGTGAAAATGGCCGCCATTTTGAATTTTTGGCGACCATCTTGAATAATTAGTAATATATGGTAATCCACAATTGATGATTTTCATTTTACATCTCATACTTGTTAGTTTTGTGTGACTTTTCGAACTGGCATGGAAATAACCATTACGACATAACTTAGACAAAATGGAAATGGCGGCCATTTTGAAAATGGCCGCCATCTTGAATCTGCCAGGGAAATTGAAGTGGCTAACGGCTTTTTTCGGTTGACAATGGTCATGTAAGTAAACCTGCAAAGTGGTTTGCTTGCATCATGAAATGAAGTATTTTTCGACTTATGCCCCGGGCTATCTGGTTCTAAACAGTTTTAAGGTCAAACTGTCCTCGCGCTTGACTTGATAAGGTCTACAGTTATTGTGTCACTTCTGTGAAGGGTAAAATTTGAGTTCTTTATTTTGCTTTTGCTTTTGAAATTGAAATTTATAGAAACACGTCTGTAAGTGTCAACCATTCTGGATCAAGTTACATGCTATTTTATTTCACGTTATGCTGTGCAGGGGTAAGGGTTAGCTGTTAATAAACGCGCTTATGGCTAGTTCAGCAAATACTATTCTTTGTTCACATGAGATAAGGGTATTTTACTGTCCACTGCCATGACGTCAACAATTTTAAACAACTGGCGTCTGTTTTTATATCTCAAATTTAAAATTTAGACTTTTACTTAGGTAACATTAAAACCAGTGTTAAACAGTTTACACATAACTATTGTAATCGGGTTAAGGTTGTAAAGTTGTTAAGGTGAACAACGAAATTTAACATTGATCCCATAGATTCAGGTAAACGCTGAATAAATATACTTTATGGAACAACGTATAGTCATCATTCACATAATTGTACGTGTATGAAAATTAATTCAACAATATTCTTTTAAAAGTCAACTTATATATTATAGTCATTGCTGAAATATGATTGGATGTCATTGACTTTTAGAATATTTAACTGAACGTATGATAATCGGCATACGTTTTACTTGCATTAATCGTTTACATCTTATAAAAAAGACTTTTGTTTACGATTAACTGCAACAGATACGTCGCTTTTCTCAGCTTTTTTTCGGAATCCAATCTTTTCGATTCTCGGATGATTCTCGGATGTTGTGTCCTCAAGTAAATAGTACACAACATGATATTAACTAGTGTTGCGAACATTTATATTTATATATCAAAACTGGAGTACGTACTGAAAGCCTTCACAAGGCGCCTATTCACGAACTAGCTTGCATAACTGATCAAAATACACTGTTAGGTAACATTATAGGCATGCTGAATAGCAGTGCGCTTTCAATATTTAACTATCGTTAACCTTGTCGACGCCATAGGTGAGTATTGTGGACATTACAAGCAATTGGAATCAAGACCAGACACAGCGTTACGTTGGGTACCCATGTTGAAACATTTCAGAACGCCTATTTACGTCTTTAAAAGATCCCTCAATTAAAGAAAATAGATCCACTGTATGCAGTCATGAACACCAATCGTAAGACATGCTTCCTATATCATAGCACAGAGTAGCTTTAAATAGGCTGACAGTAAAGCAGAATGCGCCTTAACGCTGATATCAACCTGCTTTAAGTAGTAACTTGTTTTCAAATCTAGAAACAGGATTTGCGTTAATGTGTTAAGGGGTATTTCACTAATCACTATTGGACTCATATTTGCAAAATGCATACACACTGAGAATTCAAATGAAATACTAAAATATCATTTGTTTTGGACCATCGATTGAGGTTGTGGTATCAGCAATCTACTAAACGTACATGTACATTGTACCATAGCAACCATCACACGAAATTGCACAGTCTGTATTATTCATGGCCTGCGAACGTCTGTTGCGTGATTTACATACGTTACAAGGAGTAATCCTGAACTCAGTTTATACACATTACGTCATGTTCATGCAATAACAGCGCTCCCTCTCTACAACGGCCCTCCCAACAACGACTCCTTCCTTACAACGACCCCTGTCGCAGTTTCCTAAACAGGACAATAATGTCTAACGATTTTACTGCTGTAATATCGTCTGCTTTAAATTGTCGTCTGCTGTTTTTTCTCAACATTACATTTTGATGGAATAAATAAAATGACGGTTTACAAACATCTTGTATCCAGATCAGACGCCGCGTAACGCAGCGTCTGATCTGGATTCAAACTGTTTGCAAATGTAAGCCAATTTCCCTCCCTGTAACGACTCCCTCTGAACAACGCACGCAATCGTGTCTGCTAGTGGGTGTCGTTGAAGAGAGGGAGCGCTGTACCACTTAAATTGAAACGAGATACTGCTACATGTTAGAAGATTGTAAGTGATACACCGTGATTGGAATTTTATTGGTGTGCTACTATCTACCCGTATCAATAATTTCTGAATCACCAAACGTAATATCCACCAACGCAGACGAATTACCAATTGCCAAATACATGTAACGCGGTGTCTGATTTGGATTCAAGCCGTTTGTCACTCGTTATTATACTTATTCTATCAAAATGTCCACTTATATTTAACTTTGAGAAAAACAGCAGAAGACAAATTTAAATAGCCGGTTGCGCACCCATGAAAAGTTGGACATAAATGTCTTGTTAAGAGAACAGCGGCAGTGGTCGTAGTAAGGAGGGAGTCGTTGTTGGGAGGGCCGTTATAGGAAGGGATCAATGAATATCGTAGTGTACGGGTATTTCATAGTATCCCATTTCACTTATATTACCACGCAATGGTTGCACTTTCTAATTATTTCCCATTTACAGTGGAGAATCTGTTATTCTTTCCCGTTTATGCTTACGCATGCGGAAACGAAACGCAAACGAAACGCAAACGAAACGATAAACGATAAACGCGTTTTGCGTTTATAAGTGAGTTTTGCGTTTATAAACGCGTTTATAAGCGGATTTTTGCGTTTCATTCGGCATACCTTTGTTTTTATCGAGACCGATCAATTATACGAATTAAAATAAATCAGAAAGGTATTTAAATAATTATACTAGGTTTATAGTACCCTTCTTATGCCTACATGTACATGTATGCCTAGATAAAACTGTGAGTGTATACAGTATGACAGGGTGTATAGATTGCCAGAGGCCTTGGGCGGACAATGCCTGCTGTGTACACGTCCGGCTTTACTATCTCCCATATATGGTCATGCTGATGCAGTCACCAATAATTGACATTCTAGTCATGCTTAGTAACTCGGCGTCTGAACTGGGTGGAATCATTTATGTAGACCAGGACATGAGTAACTCGGCGTATGATATTGATCCAAGCATTGGTTCATATCAAATGATTAGTAACTCGGCGTCTGATCTGGTTCCAATCAATGATACTGTTTGAAAATCTTCCCGTCTGAAAATTGCGTCACGTATGCAGTTTGTCAAGATCAAATAAATACTGTTATTCATCTACGCAAACGCATTTTCTCAATATCGCTCAATTTTTATGTGACCTTTGAAAACATTTTTCTATGTACATGTAGATGAGACGCCGATAAGTTCGCCATCTAATCACGGAGCAGTCTGTGATTTCTCCATGATCTAATCAAGATCTAAACTGATGTACGTTATAGAACGAATTAATATTTTGATTAAAAAACCAGACAGTTTTGTTCTCCATCATAATGCTGTGTGACTCGGCGTTCCAACGAGATGTTAACTGTTAAATTTTATTAGATTAATTAAAATCATATTGATTTCTTTTCATACGGTTTGAATCTATTTCAATTACTTTGGGGGAGTTAGGGGTAAAATTAGTAAAATGTTAAATCGGCAATACATCAGGATCCAAACTGACAGCTTTGATAAAGTCAAATTAGATCTACTTTATATGATAGATTTACACTAGTGTGGCCATTTCTTGTGAAAGTAACCTGACCATAAAAATGACAATTTTGGTGGCGGACTATAAATTTGCCCCCAACAGACTCGCACCACTAATTAGGATTATGTTTACTTTGATAAGCCGAAGTTTTATTACCCCATATCCGGTTGATGACGCAACGAGATGTCGGGTAGTTACACCACAGAATTATATTATACAAGAATTCCGTGGTTGCACGATGGGCAATTATTATATTGCTGTTTTTGACCATGTACAGTTATACTTTACAGATAGATAAAATCCTTCATATTTACAGCTCATCTAAATGTTATGTGACTTAATGATTCTTTTGAATATGTTGACTCGACACTGGAATAACGTCTGAACTTATCAGGTATGCGTTTAGATGATTTTATGATAATTTTAGATTAGTTTTGTTATAACCTATCATTATATAAATTCCAAAAAGAATGGACCTAACAGGGTCTACACTGTTTCAATTCCATGTATAGAATTTAGTACAAATGTGTGAGTGTAACAACATATTTGTAAAAAATCAGAATGTGCAAAATTTGATCATAGTAACTCGGCATCTGATCTGGATCCAAACATTGATGCGAATGAGATGCCCAGTAATTTAACAACTGATCTGAATCCAAGCAATTAACAAATATTTCGGTTGGAACAAAAAGCACCACCATATTTTTAAACGAAACACAGATCTAATCTAATTTAACGATCGAATGAGATAAAACTCTTTAAAAAACACAATTCGCACAACTTGTGTATATATAAAGCACTTTTAAAGTGCAAAAATGAGAAAATATCTTTCTTAACGTTGTTTAAACACCCAAAATGCAATGTAAAACCATATTATGACTATTAACTTATAAGTGCGTTTAAACGCACTTACAAACGCGTTTGTAAGTTAATAGATTAAACGCGTTTCAAACGCCTTTCAAACGCGTTTAAAACGCATTAAGTGGGAAAGAATAACAGTTTCTCCACTATAACCCTTCCACTGTAACATTGTTTTTGAGGGTTTTTTCATCTTTACCGTTTCATTGTCGTCTGCTTCAATTTTGTTTTCTGCAAGGTCATTTCAAAATTAAAAATTAAGGCAGTATGACTGAAGACATTTGAAAACGAGTGTCAAACAGTTTGGATCCTGATCAGACGCCGCATTACGCGGCGTCTGATCAGGCTCCAAAATGAGTGTAAACGCGCTTCTAAGCGTCATTTAGAATGAACGGGTTAAATCAATATCATGCAGAAAGCGACTGAACGTTTGAAACATAAAATGGGTAAATCGTGGTACTCGGTATCAGATTTGTTTCTAAAACGTGTAAGCTTGATCAGGCACAATGAAGTTACGATACATTTATTGAAAAATAATAGATTTTCCCTAATCCTGTATACTGTTATACGAATATTACCAATCAAGAGCACCGTACAATAAATACTGTGATATATCTTGAACAGGTTTTCAAAATGAAATCGTATTATTTATACAACGGATAATAGTGCCGCAATTTAATACATTTTTTATACAAGTAATATTATAAAAAAAATACAAGTTTACTTAAGTTATATTTAACTGAATAGTGCACCGTTATATGTTAAATGTATATAGTTCATCGACAATATACGGAAAGCACATGCATGCCGTATCACAATTTACTGTACACACATGTGCATGTACTGCTTAATGCATGGTATGTTTATATCAATTGCGTGATGGACACATGTAATGTTGGTCCATGACACAATCTAGACCAATTACATCATGAACAGTCGATTACCACTTGGAATGAACCGGAATAATAAAGATACACTGGGTGTCGACCTTTGCTAACGATTCTAGTAGAATATTTCATCATCGCTTTAACCCCGTTTCCGTTAACTCTTTCATGATCAAAATTATTCGGGATATTTTTACCACTACACCGTTTCATTGTCGTCTGCTTCAATTATGTTGTTTGCAATATCGTTTCAAAGTAAGATTTAATGAACTATGACTTAAATCATATCGATACGAGTGTCAAACAGTCTGGATCCTGATCAGACGCCGCGTTACGCGGCGTCTGATCAAGATCCAAACTGTTTGCAAACGCGCTTTTATGCGTCATTGAGAGTGAAAGAGTTAAACGCCGAATACAATACATGTAGTTGTTTTCAAACAGTTTGAATCGTTATCAGACACCGCGTTACGCTGCTATTGATTAGGACTCAAACTGATTGGAATCCTTATCAGACACCGCGTTACGCTGCTATTGATTAGGACTCAAACTGAGTGGCACACATTGCAATATTTCTTCAGTAAAAAATAGCTAAATATTCATTAACCCTTTACCTGATAGCCTATTTATAGTATTGATAATGGGTGACTACTTAAAGCAGGTTGAAAGTAAAGCAGAATGCGCCCTAAGGCGCATTCTGCTTTACTTTCAGCCTGCTTTAAGCTTCCATGTGTTAGAATATTGAAAATTTTCCCTATACTATATACTCATGACTGATTAAATTGGAACTATTTTCTTCAGCGGAGGAATAAATTAAATACGCTAAAAGTCGCTTCTATGGGGGAAAGGGTTAATGCAGACGACAACTATCTAAAACTTTTACGTCATGGCAAACAGCATTTAATTGTTGTTTACTTGACCTGCACATATACACCGAACGAAATGTACACTGAATCTGTAGTTTCAAACACTATCAATTTGAATGAATGTTTGGTTGACGTATCACTCAAATCACTGTTATTGTTTTGAGTCAACATCTGTTGTTGTAGATCAATCAGACGCTTCATTATATTTGGAAATTGAATTTGTTTTGACCGGACCCATTACCGTGTGTCTCATTTTCCGAACCATCGAATTCGTGCTGAAATATATCGACGCCAAATGAATGTGCAGAGAAAGCACACACTCGTAGTGCAATTAACATATGTACGATGAAGACAGGACCATTGATATACCAATGTCTTCATCTATCACTTTTTTAAAATATTGACCGCATTTACAGACTCGGAGTCGTTAAATGCAGGTACTTATTTCATAGTTGCAGTTTTGATTTAGTGTTCAAGTGCAATATCTGAAACTTTCACACATGTTCTAATTATTGATGGTGTCATTCTTCGGGAAGTTTGCAAACGCATGTAAAGATGGTCTGTTTCGCTCTCATAGTCGACTTCTCAACCAATGTCTTGTTAGAAAGTGGCACACTCGTATACACGGAGGTTAATGCTTTACTTGCTGATTAAAAAGGAATATGTCATGCAAGTCCACAGAATATATGTTTAATCTGGATAAAAACTTGTACCATGACAATCAGTTCGCGGTTTCATACATTGTGGCCAGGCTTTTAATGTTCATATCTCCATGAAAAACAAAAGTATTCTATATATGAGTTAAACGAATTGAACTGTTACTAATTTATTTATAAGAGCCTGACAATATTTATTAGCGGATACATGCGCTCTAAATAATGCACATATTGAATTATTTATATACTCAAGGACAAAGAGGAATAATGCATTTGTGACACTGGAAACAATATACACAAAGGTCAACGATCGCATTTACACCACTATTACCGAACTAAAGTACCAGAATCAATAACGATTACCGAATGGCGGTTGTTGCCACGTAATAACATATTAAATAAGTACACATAAGTCAGCGTGATGGATTACAACTGTATCGATAGTGTCCCTAATTTATAACAGGTACACTACGAAGTAGAGCAACAGCGAACATTCACTACCGGTATTCGAGCGTTGTATCAAAATAATTCAGGCGCATACTAATAACTTCAATCCACAGTTGTAACACTTGCAGTTGCATGAATATAATAATGCAGCCAAGACAAAATAACGAGAACCGTTTAGATTTAAATTATATATTATTATTTATTATAAATCTTTACTAATAAAATCATATTCTATTCTAGCTGATTTAAGGCAGTGTATGGCGTATACCTATCAACCAACTGCAAATGTAGCTATCTATTTTGATTTAGGTACATGTATTAGCGGTTCGGTAGTTTATGTTTCGATGGAAAGTCGCTCAAACAAATCGTCAAGTTCACTGTGATAGCAGAATCATTATTGCCATGCAATTGCCTTTCAAACAAATAGCTGTTTATGCTGGTTAAACTAGCACAGAAATATCCCTGAAGGGGATTTTAGCATTTAGTATTTATTGCAATTTGGAACCAGTTCAAGGTTTGAGTACTTCATTGCGTCAATAAGACACCGTTCTCAATCAAACAGTAGAGTAAATGATATCGGGCCAAACCTGTGCAAAACTAAAAATTGTGTAAGGAAGAGTGCTAAAAAGCGTTTCCTTAAAATCAATTAAGTTTCACCGCTGAAGTTTGCTATTTTGGGAGAACATAGTGAAGGTAAAATAACTACGTTTCAGTGTTAGTAAAACTATAGAAGTTAAACTACATGGTAACCATTTATCCATAGGTTTTCCTTGGAACCATTTCGCATCGACCTCACCATGCAAATCTAATCCTACTCTAGAAAACCGTTGTTAATTAAATCTTTCCAAGATACCAAAGCTTCAATACTTAGATAACCCGTGTACCAAGTGCAGATGTTGATGTATGCTAATAAAACACGCTATGCCGTAATTGAATAATGCAACTGCAAATTGCTACGGTACAAAATTTCAAGTTGGGTTCGAACCAACGGTTTATGTAGATTTAAGAGACTGCATCGTTTATTCGCTACACAGTTACAATCAATGACGGCTATCACAGACATGCTGTACAGTGGAGAAAATGTAATGCTATCTCAGTAAACGTGTTTATGCTAAACACCTTAAGTGAATTATTTGTATAAACTGTTTGATATCAGATCAGTCGCAGGGTAGCCCGGTGTCTGATTAGGCTTAAAACTGTTTGCTATTTATGACAAAATTAATCTTTAAAACTCTCAATTGAGTTATTTTCTATATTTCCTCGCAAAATTGAACGGCATGTCACCTCGACCACTAATGAGTGTTTAAGTTGTTACGTTAGACGAATATTTAAGCTAGATTGACGTATAGAAATATGCTTAACTGTCATAATATGTCAAAAAATCAATTGAACCCTCGTCAATTGTATTATAAATTTTGTTTGATTAAAATGTTCCACATAGTTATAGCCATGTCCTTGGAAGATGTACACAATTACACCCATTTTGAAAATAACGAGTCTCGAGTGTAATGTAATTTTGTCTTTATCAACTGCTCGTAAAAACTCAAGCATCATTAACAAACAGTATTACAAAAATAGCAGTTCATAATTAAGACCGAACTTTAGTTGATGTGATGTCAATCGTTTAAATATATAATTTAATGCCTTCTTTTGTGCATTACAAACACTTAAGCTTATTTTTGGGCATTCAGAACATTGAAGAAAAAATATAATATCAATAAATGTATTTATGTAGATTTTTAAAGTATGACCTGCCAATGTGTCAGTATAACTGCAAATATTATGTGCGTAAACGTTTGAATAAAATCTTGGATAGTTATTTGTACAGACACTTTCTTTATCATAACTAACATCAATTAACCTGACAGTTTCGAACATGTCTATGTCCTTTCTCAAAGCACTGACTACTGGTCATTATCGACGTTTTCCGTCACTGCATTGATAGGCGGGCAAAAACAGAGAACCTACAACAAAATGTCAAGCCGTTAATTTCTATTTATTGGATTTACCAACCAGATGAACTCATTGAAGAATACGAGATAGATAATTATGTTCAACACATCTTGAAATTATAAACATATTTTAATATTCAAACATTACTCGGTTAAGAACTTTATCCGAAGTTTTTAATATACATTTTGATTTATGTGACATATATATTTGGACAAAACGACATTGTTTTATATATCAGTTACATTATATATCTATAACATTTGCTTTATATAATGAAGCTTAATAGGCCGTTTGGAAGCAACAATTATGAACAGAACACATAAAACTACTAACGATATACGATATGATTTAATCTGTGATATACATTTGCAAAATAAACCGGTTTAAAATTTCTATATCAGTATAACACTTTGTCTTGAAGTAAATGTTTAAATGTAAAACGTAACACTGTTTTGGCTTTATTCTCCTTCCGCCTAACACTTATCAGCTGTCGAGACATTACATTAGTATTGTATTCCTAAATAAGACCGATACATTGTTTTCATGCAAATGTATGAAATGAGTCGCGTTGTCAATGGAAAACATATCAAAATTGATCAAATAGGTTTTGACATTACATAACAGTTCCTCAGTGATTCCTTAGGTGGCTTCAGTATATACGATCGTATGGGAACATCAACAATGCGTTGTAGTAATATTCATATCATTAAACACATGGTTTAATAAAATGCAGATTAGACATTTATCTAGGACACGACAATATTTATTGAATATCAAAATTAAATTGTTAATTGTGTGTTGAAAATACATGTAAATATTCGAAATGTAATATATTTGAAACCAAACTAACCAGTTCATTATGAGTGAAAACCTATACTACAGCTATTAGTGCAAACCTAGTTTTTGTAATTTGCTATGATAATTGGTAGATCAAACAAATGAGAATTGCTGAATTCAGCTCAATAAACAACCTCCTGGTGCAATTGCCCTTTGCAACGACTTGACTAAATGATAAATGAGAAGAGCGCACGCTTGATTACGATATTGATGAAGAAAGGTTGCAACTTTCTATCACAGCTGAGCATTCAATCGTTTCGACAAACTTTGAACTTATTCCTCTCCATTTTACACAAAGAAGGAAACATCCATCAACAGCTTAACGTCTTAGAAAGTGGGGACACGTATTTGTGTCCCCCTTAAAGTAACATGCATGGACATTTCATGCATCCACACTAAAAATATGTTCATTTTAGAACTATATTGAGATCAGCGATGTCAAGTACTTTCTCGAGGACAACTAGTTGCATTCGCACGTTCGTTCGAATGATAAATAGTTTGTGCATATGGACGACCAGGAATCACTGTGTGTGTAGATGTTTGTGAATTTGGGCCAAAGCTGAGAAAAATAACGGTGTCTGCAAGGGAGAAATTTGATAAATCAGCCAGATTAAAGTATTAACACCACACCATGCACTTAAACATTGCTCCGTAATACGCTTTCACCTCACTAATTTCTGTGCATCACCAACATCTGTGCTATGTACGCAATGTTTCAGTTGTATATTTGCTGAAGGAGTAAGTAGCACCCTGTCAAGCCGTATAAATGTTTTACAATAAAAAAAATCCAGTTATGGAAAAAGTGACTTGAACACATTACAGGCATTCCAATATGTACTTGCACATTGAATTTTGTAACCCTAACCTTTTAGGTATATGAATTATACCCTCCAAAAAGGACAAAGGGAAGGACATAGGGAGGACACACACATTTCATATACTTTAGGCGTCAAAACCAGCCTTTGGAGCATAACACAAAACTGCCATATACTGCTGTTATACATACGTATACGGTGAAGTGACTAACTATTCGCCTGTGAAAGGTTCGTCTGGTTCACACTTGACGTTATATCAGGTCCATTTTACTAAACGTTTAAATAGAAATGGGGGACAAACATTTGTTTTTTTCTATCCAATATTTCGTTACATTGAATTTCGTTATACGCGAGCCTCTCTGTAAAGGATAATGGGTTTATATGATCATAACAGCAGATGTTAAGTGATTGTGTGGCGGCTGTAAAAAGTCGCCCCGTACTTCATTCTCAGTGTTGTTATACTTTCTGGTCCTTTGGAATCATTGATTTCAGCGCATTTACAGTTGAAAGTTGAATTCCGCTTAAGCTGGTGCTAGGGGGCGTGAGCACTGTTGCATATTTCAGTATTGCGCATGAACAGACTCAATTAAACCGAATCTGCAATATTCAGTATTTGCTTTGTTTTCTGTGCTTTCAACGGATCTCCCCTTATTCAGAACGTATTACGTTAACCATATATCATATATCGAACCACATTGAAAGCTATTTATTACGTCCATAAAACGTCGATAAAAATCATCACTATAACTTTCATCAGAACAACATGATTAATAGAGACGGTTGTAGTTAATGATAACAATGATTTTGGATACCATTTGGATATATAGTATCTTGTGATTAATTTGCTGTAAAAGGACTGCTAATACGAACATACGAGTATATGGATGTCATTAAAGAGAGGTGGTTACTGTATTTGAGATGTATTTAAATTACATTTTCCTCAGGATTTATCGGTTCTTTATGGTCTATTCAGTGCCGCACAACCACATTTAATACTCATCCTTCAGGATCTGTCTTGGCTACTTTTATTCTTTTTAAGCATGCGTCTCTCTAGAATTGACCATTTTATTGTTTATAAAAAACCAACTGAAAATGAAATTTAATCAACGCGTGCTAGACGTCATAGGAACTGTCAAGCAAGTCAATTGTATGTTTTGTTGGGTATTTATCGCTGTACAATTTGAATTCATATCAAACGCAAAGGACATATGTGTCTGAACCAGGATCCAACTGTATGACACAATATTGGTTTGTACATTTTCTGTTTCTGATTAACTATATTCTGTATTCGAATTGAAAATACATGTTCTCGATTTCAATATATATCCAGACCCTCCCATGATGCCAAAAGAATCACAAAACCGCTTGATACGGCGCGTGCAATCTGCTTACGTCACCGCACAAAGCAGTCCCGGTTTGGTATTAGATGTGGGCCGCAACATCGCCGAATAATTGCGGAGAACACTGAGAAATGCAGTGCAACTTAAAGCTACGAATATAAAATTGACCTAAACTTTTAATGTTCCTAGGTAAATTGATCTGAAATAACACATTTTGCAACATAACTCTGTATTTTACTTTAAGTGTTTTTCAGTTAATGTTTTTCTCCATATTCCAGGATTTTTTTGATTTTTTGTCCATATGGTTGTTTTTCGCAAAGGATTCTGAAGATACGACAATAGTGGATACATCAGATAGTACCAGTGCTATCCCTTTCACCCATATAAGCGACTTTTTGCGTATTTAATTTATTCCTCCGCTGAAGAAAATAGTTCCAGTTTATACCTTCATGAACTTTACCGATACAAATATTTTATATAGCCTAGCCTTGAGGCACATTCTGCTTTACTTTCAACCTGCTTTAAGTGGCCATCTGTCTTTAAAACCATAAACAGGCTATGAGGTAAAGGGCTATAAAGGGATTACAATCTACATGTATATTGTTTGTTGTTTTAGTAGCGCGTGTTCAGATATTCATTTACCCCACAACTGCCATTACGGCATCTACTGCTTTTAAGATATTGTCGTATGCTTTTATTTCCGAAAAAATCAATTTTAAGTAGATTCACATGATAATACCATAATGGGTGTCAAACAGGTTATGTCCTGATAGGACCCTGCGTAACACGGCGTTTGATCAATATCCAAACTGTTTGGTATGTGTCTTTGTACTAGGTGTAAATAATAACCCAAAGGAAATTTAATACATAGAAATGGGAGTAATAAATGGTCGGTTGCCTGAGGAACGTTTGAGTACCGACTCGATGCTCTGTAATTACCGATCGTTCAACTTGCTTCCCCAAAGCACCGCACATAAAACGACTGAAATGGCGCCGTTAATTCTTAAGAATGTCTCGGTGTTTCAAGGAAATAACGAGCAATTTAGTAGCATTTAAATATCGTGTGTTCGCTCAGGCAATTTCTCGTACGGAATAACAACATTGCACCTATAAGCTATGCTAAACATAACAAGGATATATACAACTTTAATATAAGTCAAGTTGACATTGTGTGCACATTACTGTAAGGTATATAGCTAACACATATAGATATGTTTTAGATATATTTAATTACAGGGACAGTCACATGCACTGTATATGTATGTGCATACATGCATGAAGTCCTTCATTGCGTGTAGTTTTAAATGTATTACAGTCAAGCGCACGATATGACGAAATCTTGAAATGAACATTTAACGAAATGTATTCCCCATTTCTATTTCACGTATAGTACATTGAAACTGATATAACGAAATGGGGATATATAGCGATCCCAGTACACAAAGACACCCAATGGGAGACAAAATATATGTGTGTTGTTGTTCGGAGGGAGTCGTTGAAGGAAAGGAAATTGGCTTACATTTACAAACAGCTTAAAACAAGATCAGACGCCGCGTAACGCGGCGTCTTATCTGGATTCAAGCTGTTTGCCACTCGTCATTATGGTTTTTTTCTGTCAAAATGTATAATAAGTAAATTTGAGAAAAACAGCAGACGACAATTTTAAGTACACAATATTGCAGCCGTGAAAAGGTTGGACATAATTACATTGTTAAGGGAACTACGTAAATAGTCATTGTAAGGAGGGAACCGTTGTTCGGAGGGCCGTTGTACAGAGGGAACACTGTACTGAAATAAATCGGACGGTCCCGAGGGCTTCGTTGTAAGTGAGTATAACAGTACAATTTCAGTATTCATTTACATACATTGTCAAACCTCTCTATTACGACCACTAAAGTGTAGTTAATAAAGGTGTTTACGACATACGACTGTTCCAGGCAAGATAACAGTAAAATAGAAATCTTCCTTAGGAGCCTTCTATGTTACTGTCACCTTGTTTTAAAGTCCCATTTTGTTTTCAGACCTTTTCTTAATGTCTGAATTACAATAACGGTTAATAATAATGTTGGAACATTCTTATGGGCCAAACTGATATATGAAATGATGAAGACGGATTAACACCAAAAAGGGCGATTTAAAATCATAACAAACCGAAAATAGAACGTCTGACATAAACATTACCACACGGCTTAGTATCACGTGATACAGCCGGAATCAGCTTCACACTATGCAACCGTATCTACCTCCGCCCGTCCATCCATCAGTCAGTTAGACTATCACACTTTTTTGTCCGTTCTCTAACTCGAATATTTTTTATCCGAAATTCCACTAAAATGTAGATAATAACACATTTTTGACAAATCTTACTATTGATCAGACGCCGGGTTACGTCTGATCTGGCTCCAAACTGTTTGCACAGGAGATAATAGATTTAGCGTAAACGCGTTATAAGGAAAGAATAGCGTTTTCTCCACTGTAATTTATATGCATTTGCGTGATTCACGCTAAGTGTTTTGTTGATTCAACTAATGATAAAATTAATTCATCTTAGACACTAACATTTTAAAATGGAGAGAACAAGTCTTAAATGACTCATATTTCACTGATAACAATGTGGATTGGAAATACAAGGAGCATTGCTCAGTCAGATTCTAAAAGAAATAAAAGAACATGCTGTGATGCACGCGAAGTATAATCCCGGTCGATACTTGGCAGTTAAACACCAGTAGTGTTGCACTTTTAAAAGCGACCAATATTTAATCAAGTAAGTCAGAGACATTGCTTACGGAGTATTCTATGTAATCAGAGTATCAAATACGCCCAGAGGACAGGATGTTATTATTTCCGCGATTCTTCCCAATAAACGTGTTAACGTTTAAAGCTGTATTTCAATGCAGACTTCTTGGAGTGAGATCAAACGATCCAGATCAGGATCGAATCTGTTTGCCACTCAGATAAAAATCGAATTTCTAATATGTTCAAGAAATATTCTTTCCCTAGAAATGTGCTTACGTTTTAAGATTTAATTTACATTGCAAACTGCTTTGATTCATATCAAACGGTCGAGATCAGGATTCAAACGGTTTGCTACTCAGAATAAATAATAATTCCAAACATTTTCAAGAAACTTTAATATATTATATAGTTTTAGTACACTGCATGTACGTTATTTTCAACCCTGCACCGCTGGAGTCGCCTCAAGTCGAATTTGCAAACAATTTTGATCCTGATCAGACGCCGAGTAGCGGCGTCTGATCAGGATCAAAACTGTTTGATGTTCGTTTTGATATTTCTTATGTCATACTCTCTGATATCTAACTTTAAAAATGATTTTGCAGACAACAATATTGAAGCAGACGACACAATAACGGTTATGGGGTTAAACCAGAAAGAATAAGGTGATCGAACTGACGATTCCAAATCGCTTATTGATTCGTGGGGCTTCAAACGGTTTGTAACGTATATTTCACACAAATTCGTCCAATTTCTACTAAATCTACAAGAAGACGACGCCTCTTTGAAACATAGTATCGCCAATACATTCATGTTTTGATTTGTTTGAACATAGTTTTAGAATTGTATTACACGGACCATTTCAGCAAACGATCACATATCTGCAACAAAGGCAAACAGTGGAGACTCTGATCAGACGCCGCGTAATGCGGCGTCTGATCAAAATTTACACTGTTTGCTGATAGGAATTTCAATATAAAACAAAACGCAAATGATAACGCCCCTTTTATCAAAATTGTACTAATCCAATATATGTATGGAATAAAGCACACGGCGTAATTGGGTAAACATACTCTGTCAACATTATTCACATTTATCGGTCAAACTTTTGCAAATGTAATCTTAAGATATTTATCTGCCCTCCCTATAACGACTCCCTCCGAACAACACGCACACACTATGTGTCTCCCATTGGGAGCTGTAGAGGAAAGAGAGCACTGTATCATGGAATGCTGACATAAGTTTGAAACTTGTATCAACATTTTCTCAGCAAATCAAATACAAACAAGTAATTTGTTTGTTTTGACTTTACGTCGCTTTCAACGGTATTGTCATATCGCGACGTCCAGCTGATGACAGGTGGCGGAAGACTCCAGAAGCCTTTTATGTACTGTTTCATGCACAAATCGGCAACTGGGTAGAACCACCGACCTTCCGCAAGCCAGCTGGAAGGCTTTCCCACATGAACAATCCGAACGACCCTACTGGGATTCAAACTCACAGCGGTGAGGAGCTTAGTGATGTAAGTCACAGTGACTATACCACTATGCCACGGAGGCACCCAACACAAACAAGTAAATTCGTATACTGATTTTCAGACTTTTAGTTTAAGAAACGATATGTAGTGAAGATCACATATAAAGAAGTCCTCGGGTCCGTCTGATTGTTTTCGTTATATCTAATATTCGGTATATCAGGGCCATTTTACTATAATTATGTAAGTTAGAGATAGGGAATACATTTTATTTTTAATTTATGACCAAAAAGAGACCCCTTTCAACCATTTACAGTTCTAACTGACTATACTTTCTGTTTATACTGATTACCCCATATTTCACGAAATATAGTGACGTCTTTCAATAAATGATTTTATCCATTAACTACTCTCGTCCGTTGTTTTGTGTAACATGGATCGTCTATAAAATAGCAAAGAATGACTTACCATCGTTTTACTTCTATTAGAGATTAACGACCATAATTGAAACGTTGCAAAATGGATTTTGTTATATGACTGTTGGTAATTTTTTGATAAAAATGCGTTCAGCATTGGATGAATTACGCAACTTTTAATTTTCAAATCGACACACTTGTAAAACCAATTAAGAATGTGACCTGTTCTGATTCCGTGCGACCCGTCCAAAGACATGTGTATGGTCTCTTATGACCCGTGTAGACAGCCAATCAGATTCCTAGAATGTTCTCTATCAGGTAATAGTGTTATTTACAGGTGCATTACAAAGGTAGATTCAAAGCACTCTAACCGAGAAAATATAGATCTCACACAGAGTATATCCTGATCAAACCCGCATGACGAGGCGTTTGGTTGGGATAAAAACTACTGGGAAAAATTGTCGTTTTTGCGCCTATTCGGATACAATAGTTCATCAGTCCCATCCATTATCCAGTCTTCAGTAGGCTTGATACAACTGTACATTGGTGTAGTGGTTTTTGCTTGGTCACTAGCTCTATACATTTATGTGGAGACTGTACATTTGTAGTTAACCCCTTCACCGCCTGACCCCGAGCACAATATTTTTTGTCAAACAGCTTGGATCCTGATCAGACGCCGCGTAAAGCGGCGTCTGATCAGGATCCGACCTGTTTGACACTCATTTCAATATTTCTTATCTCAAAGTAGCAAACATTACAATTTGAAAAATAAAAGCAGACGATAATTGTTTAAAATTGATGACGTCACGGCAGTGAAGTGGTTAAGTGTTTTGCATGGGGTTAATGATCTGTTCCCCGTCGATACAGATGCGATGTTGGTTTCAGACGATAATTGTATGTTTGCATACGATATTTCAAAGTTAATAATACACAACAGTATAAATACCATGGTTGTTATGTGAATCAAACCCTATGTTTACAGAACAGAGTTTTTGTCATGTTTTATGGTAAATGTAGACCTATCGTTACTACAATATCAGCTACCTTGCCTTACATTTGATCTTAAGATTAGAATGTGCGTGTGAGTGGACAAGTGTATGTTGTGTGTCGATTGAGATTATTACTTGTTCTCAGTAGGCAGACAGAGATATGCGCGCATGCTACAGTGTTCCCTCTCTACAACGACCATCCCAACAACGACTCCCTCCTTACAATGACCCTTGCCGCAGTTACCTAAATGGACCAATTATGTCTAACGCTTTAACTGCTTCAATATCGTCTGCTTACAAATGTCGTCTGCTGTTTTTCTCAAAGTGACAAACAGCTTGAATCTAGGTCAGACGCCGCGTTACGCGGCGTCTGATCACGATTCAAGATGTTTGCAAATGTAAGCAAAGTTATCTCCCTATAACGACTCCCTCCTAACAACCCACACATGTGTTGTCTCCCGTTGGTCGTCGTTGAAGAGCGAGAGCGCTGTACTTACAATAGCAATGCTGGAAAGTCTTATCTTGAACATCTTGTTGTCGTGCGAATGCTCGATTATTGTGTTCCTGTGCGCCGTATGAACATCTCCTTAGATAAAAACTATATAGTGTATAACGATAACAGTTAATAAGTCCCACTGCCAATTACACGACATAATAACTATCTAGGTCAGTCTGATTTGATCAGCATTGATCGGGATTTCCATGTTTGTTGGACGCGGCTACTTGTATATGTGTATATATTACTTTCAAAATAAACCTAGTTATGTTAAATCACCGTTTCTGTCACCTTATTGTACTATTTACATGTCGCAGATCCGATGTACAAGCGTTCAATTGTTGCTCACAAATAACGCGATTTATAGATGATCGTAGTTTACGCGTGTACATTATATGTTACAGCGACCAATGTGTGCTGGTTCCTGCGTTCAATGTTACAACGATATTGCTTTGAGTCTGAGATCATCCTCAAATCATTTGATTGCTCAAATCTGACTAATCTGATGCTTGAGAACGATCTCAGACTCAACTCAAACTTGGTATAACCTTGGACCCAGGTGTGTTTAACTCAAATAACCATATTATTTTAAACCGTATTATCTTTACTATTGGGAAATAAACCACGGACGCCATAAAGCATTGTGTACAAAGAGCGTAACGTAAAAGCATTATGTCGTAAAACCACAAAACAGTGTTGCCATATTTTATTAGGATGGGAAGACTAATTTATTAAAATGTTGTAATGGTGAGGGCAAGCAAACACATGAATAGAGAACAATATTATTTATGAAACAGACAATCAGATATTGCACTGGTGAACCATGCTAAAGTAATATATTGCTATTTACCGCAAGGCAGTCTGTAATATGATTTGACAAAAAAACCTTCTGATTTCTTATTTATCCAATACAGTAATTGTTTATGTAATTTAACCATTTCATGATCAAATTATTAGGGAGCTTTTTACCCCTTCACCGATTTATTGTCGTCTGCTTCAGTACTGTTGTCTGCAATACACATTTCAAAGTTAGATTTAATGTTGTATGACTTAATACGTATCGATACGAGTGTCAAACAGTTTGGATTCCAATCAGATAGATAAGAGAAAATTAGTATTTTTAGGACAAATCTGTAGACTTGAAGAAACAAATATTGTTAAAAGAATGTTTGTCTATCGGCTGTGTAATTTTAAGAACAATCCCTGTAAGGTTCGTGGGTTTATATCTGATATTTACAGAATATGTAATAAATATGGTTTGTGCCGAAAAAGGGACACGTATTATCAATCGGGTCAGTTTCCATCAAAGGCTGTATGGAACGAATTATTATCAACACTGTGAAAATTAAATATTCATCAATGTCAGAAACCCGTATTTTGTCAGACGACAGCATGACAGATTTCAAACTTATACAGCCATTGAATATCATAGCCCCATGTCAGCTATGGATTATTAGTAAAAACAACCGTAAGCTGTTAAAGATCGCTCAATCAGTTATGCGATTTACACATATTCTGTTTGCAAGACCTTATATCACACGTTGCAGTCGCTGTGACAACGTAACAGACAATATTGCCTTGCACTTGACTCTACATTGTTGTAAAACGTTGCAAGCAAGGTATAGTCTATGGCATGGCATATATCAGTTGTGTGGTCATTCCGTGTATATACGGCTAATAGCTTGTCCGCAGCGACTGCAACTTATCCATTTGCTATCTGGTCTGAACGCGTTTCTTAATTACGATTCCAATATACTTTGCTTTCAGATGATAGGCGAATTTTGTCGTAAGATTCTTAATTGATATCTCAGATATTAAGCATAGAGTGATTTAAATTATTTTGTTTTAATCTGAGTGGCAAACAGTCGCTTTGGAGCCTGATCAGAGGCCGGGTTACCTGGCGTCTGATCTGACTCCTAACTGTTTGTAATGGACATAATAGTGGTTCTAAGTATCCATGTACATTGTCAAAATAAGAGTCCATTCATATATGGAGGCATAGAATCTCGTTTATGAAGATTATATTGTTATATTATACTAATTATATATAACATTGTGCTGATATATTTGTTCTGCAGGACACTGTGTTATGAAGTGACTCATTTGTAATTTTGTGCACGAACATGTGTGAACATAATTATATGTGTGTATATTGTAATTGTGTGTATGTATATATATGGTATGTGCACGTGATTGTGTATGTTTGTATCTATATGTATACATTTAATGTGCCTTAACGTGAGATATCTCGTGCGTCTGTGCGTGTATGAATGCGAGGCACCCGTCTACCTGAAATTTTCGATAGTCTTATAAATACTGTTCTAAATCAGAAGATAACGCAGATCTTGATCATAGGGCTCCTAAAGGAGCTTTCTGATCTGGGTCTATACTGTTTTCAAATGTAATGAGTATAGTTTCAACAGGTCCATTGTATTGAAAGAGTTTACCCCTCTCTTCTAGAGGTTATACAGAGTAGTATTATTAGTACTCCCTGTCTTCAGCGATAAACTACTTAATGTGTGACGAACGTCACGCAGAGAGCTCCTGAAGGAGCATTCGTCGTTGCTTTTCTCCAGCATCAAGCTTTCGCCTATCTTAAGCAATCACAGTGAAGCTCGATTGTCGTGAAATAGAGGTTACACTGTGTTTTGTATTTGCCGTAGCAACCGGCCTTTCTGTCACTCTTAACTATTTGCATGCTGGGTATTTTTTCGTTTGCAATAATTGTCGGCTGCTGGTGTTCTAAACATACAATTTTCTAATTTTCTTTTCAAAACAGGGGCAGAGCGACAAGCTGTTTGGATCCCGATGAGACGCCGTATTACGCGGCGTCTCATCTGGATCCAAACTGTTTACAAAGATAATCACTGTGGCAGATATATCCGCCGCTAGCAGGTAAAGTGTTAATGTTGGTGTTCAGTGGTTTATATATAACATGCCTGAGTTGCCTGCTGTATTTCGTTTCGATAGCGTGTGACATAATGGGAAATTCTTAAAAACTTCATAATTTTGCTCCCCTCCTCAACGCCGATCTCTCTCTTGCATCATTCTGGTGTGGTCAAATTGTGAAATATCTATTTTTGACTTGCTGCAGTGTTGGAGGAGAGGGGTTCGTGCACGCCGCATGCATTCGGCTCGCGAGGGGAACGAATGTGTTTAGTAGGTAATACTTTGATGTAAGACTGGTATATGGTATTTCGACATGGATGCATGTGATTGTTTAGACCGAAGTATAATAGAGTGTATTTGTCTTTTCCAGGGGAGACAAATGCACTCAACTATACCTCACCACACAATGGTTTCATATTTTGCTCTCTTTTCCACTTTTCTTTTCTTTTTGTCACTTTATATGTACATACACGTTTGAACTGTTTATATTATGTAGTGCTATGCTCTCCCGATCTGGAGGAAATAAAGATTATTATTATATGTCGATAAGGATTGATCTGTCAGTTTATCAATATTCCGTCTTTTTCCGTAAGCTATTGTTATCTTCCGGAAACATCAAAACAGTGTATAGTAAATACGCCATTCAACGATGCCTCGAATTTGATTATATTATCTAATAAAGATACATACAGTCGGCAATAGCCCAGTGGTTATGTGTCTGCGCTACCAAAGTAAGGGTTATGGGTTTCGATACCCGATAGAGTTAATTTTGTAATATTTCTTAACGTGTCTTTCTTTATAACTGTTTGATGCAGACACATACAAACTATGATATTCATGCAATTGTATAAAATATATATTACAGTGCACTTGCCTAAGGAAACTTGGATAGAGAAGTGCGTATACAGTGGAGAACCCGTTTAAATGCAAACGAAACGCATAGCAATAAATCATAGAGCAGAACAATTTTCGACAATTTTTCTATTTATGTTGATCTGAGTGGCAAACAGCTTGGAGTTTGATCAGACGCCGGGTTACCAGGCGTCTAATCTGGCTTCAAACCGTGTTTGCTATGGAAATAATAGTTTAGCGTAAACGTGTTTATTGGAAAAGATAAACGTTTTCTCCACTTTAGAAACATTACGTTATGCAAAGCACTCTCTGGCAAAAACACTCTTTGTTACTTTTGTATTTCGTTTAGCAGCAAATTTATTTTTTATCCAAACGTTAACTGTTTTAATTAAGTAAAATTTATAATTATCGAAAAAAATATAACTGTAGCCGACGTTAACAAAACAGTGCCTAGAATCTAACCAATGACCCTAGCAGTACGAGTAAATGACACTATCCACTAAGCTGTTGCGACAGCGGTGTTAGATCATAGACTGAAGTATACTACCTGAAGTTTTCATTGATCTACATGTATAAATAAAGTATAAGGAAACTTCCGATGGTGCCAACGAAAGTTGACGGAAAGTGATGACTGACAGGTCAAACCTTATTGATAATACCAATGTGAAATTAAATCTTTACAAACAATCACAGCGTCGATAATTATATGACGTCACAAACAATAATATTAGTAATGTGTTCCAATAAAATACAAGTGAAACTTAATAGATGCAATAGCAAATTGTGATGATATATGTTTTTCAAATTGAGCTTACGCTAAGTTTGCCTCCAATTTAGGATGACTTTACCATGGATCACCCAGTTATGTTTAACCATTTAACTCTTAATATATCCGTGCGATTTTTACCCCTTCACCGTTTCATTGTCGTCTGCTTCCATTTTGTTGTCTGCAATTTCGTTTCAAAGTTTAAAAAAGGCAGTATGACCGAGGAAATTCCAAAACGACTGTCAAACAGTTTGGATCCTGATCAGACGCCGCTTTTCGTGTCGTGTGATCAGGATCCAAACAGTTTGCAAACGTGCTTTTAAGCTTCATTGAGAGCGAAAGGGTTAAATCATGTTCGCATCTACATCGTTGATCGCAATTGCTGGATTGTTTTTCTTTCTTTTTTTTTTTTGTACTATTTTATAATATCTGGACGTATATGCAATGCAGTACACTGTAAGACAACATAATATTACACAATTTGTTAAGCCTCGTAAGACGTTAAGTTACTCGGCAAAATTGATTTGATTTTGAACTGTTTGTGGTTAATATTGAATATTATCGTCACTCCACTTATTATTACGTTAATCTATCGGCAAAACAGTTAATCAATGACTTCAAACGAGAATAATTGTTCTAGGTGACACATTATTGTATTTACCGTTCACAGCTCCAGATAAAAGGGGGGAAATTAATATAGTACTGTGGTGTTCCTGCTAGAATCGTCTCCAAATTACGAGAAGTAATATCATAAGGTTTAATGCAGATTCCTATATATCCTTGTACACTGTTCCCCTTCTTCAACGGCCCTCCCAACAACGACTCCCTCCTTACAACAACTCTTGCCGCGATTCCCTGAACCGAACAAGTATTTCTCGCTTTTCAGGGGTGCTAGACCACATTTTGTTACTATAAATAGCAGTGCGGCAAACCTTGTCTGGTACGGTATCCTTCCGCCCGATTGGCTAAAAGCAAGGGAAAGGGACGTTACTCTTACAGAAATTCCCTAAAACTTAAATGGACCACAAACTACGATTATGGAGAGAAATGAAACCGATAATTTTACAGTAGACTCTACAGTTGTCTGTGGTTTTTGACAATTTCAATGATCCGATGTTTAAACAATAATTTATGTTGTTGCTGTTTATTTTTTCACATGATCGAGTATACGCGTAATGTCACGTTCTTATATGACGTCTTGACGTCGGTTGTTGTTATGGCTTGAAAGTAGAACGCATATAAAGGAAGAAATGGACGTTTTGATAACTTTTACTATTCAAAATCGCTTGGATTCAATAAAAACGTTTGTATTTCTGAGTTGTGTTCTAAAATGGGACATGTTTTCTTCTTAAAACATGTGTACAAATAAATGTTAAAGTCAAGCTGAAATAGCGCGACTTTTAAACAGCTGTTTGTTGCTATTGGATATGGAATGTATGATTCGGATAAAAAGTAGGTCTTTACAATTCCTTTAATTAACTCGTTTAAACGGTAATTTTAAGCGAGAAAAATAATCAAGCACGGCTTTTGGTAAAGACGGGGGATTCTATACCCTCGGTTTGTCTGTTCCTGTCGGAAACTCGCTAAAGCTCGTTTCCGACTGGGAACAGACAAACCTCGGGTATAGAATTCCCCGTCTTTACCAAAAGCCGTGCTTGATTCTATTACTCTAACACTTGAACAGCTGCAATAGCTTCTGCTTAGAATTGTCGTTTTTGCTGTTTTTCTCAAATTTACATATAAGTGGAGATATTGATATAACAAATTTAATGGCAAGATCAGACGTTGTCGGCCTGGTCTAATTTCGCCCTATATAATCTATAGTAAAATGCCTAATTTTCAGAGCCAACAGCTCCCTCCAAAACAGGAGCTAGGCTATAAAAGACACACCCTTCAATTATATGGACATTTTCCTATTGATTGAGACCAGTCAACCTATAACATCGGCAATTACAGTTTTTCTAAGGTCGTTGTCAAAATTAAGGTAAACAACTTTCACTTCCATCCCATTCACTGTGTTTCCATATGCATCCGCCTGGGGAAAAGTCCTGAAATGAGATCCCTAAAACAATGCCTTTTTGATGGAAATGATCACAAATAACCATTTTCATCAAGAAAACCATTCAAACTCACCCACAGGCAAAACTAAACAGTGCAAATCTTTGAAATTGTATTTTTCAAGGTACTACTTGCAAGACCACAACGACCCGGAAGTGATTCCTGACCAGGCCGACACCAGAGGCCGTCTTACGAGGCGTCTGATCTGAATTCAAGCGTATGATATTCGTTCAAAACTGTTTGCAAATGTTCGCAAAGTCGTGCTCAGCGTAACAAATGTTTGATTTCGGTATCGTAAAGGTGTACAATAAGAGTAGAACACACGACAAAATTAATACAATTTATTTCATGCTTTCCTGTAGTTTACTTGGGAATAAAAGTGGAATATCACTTAATAATCTCATTGTTTCAAGCAGATGGGTTATCGCAACGCGTGTTTCTAATCTGATATAAACTTGGGGAACCCCATGGGGAAACATATGTACTTTTGCTTTAAACTGACAAGCAATTTAGTTAAAAGAAAAGTATTATTTTTTATAAAAGCACGAAATAAATAGAAGCAATTTTCTTCTGTGAAATATGTAAATTTAACTATTTCATGAACTGTTATACTTTCACTCGTGTCTTCGCCACTCGTGATAAAATAAGGTCTGATGCTCACTCAATGAATTGAATTTCGATCTTTCACAAAAATAATACAGTTACCCTCTCTATATATTTGTCTGGGACTGACAAAAACACATACATCAGGCGTAAGTTATCCATTGCTAGACATTGATTATTAATTTCTTTGATTATTTCCTCTGTGTATCAGGTTCGTTCAGTTTATATATTACAATGATTCTGCTATTAACTCATTCTCTGCCTCTCTCCTTAACCCATTTGTGTCCAGTAGATTCTTCTATATTTGTATATTGGATAAGTACATTAAACTTTTGTTCATTAAAGGGATGCATGGTCTGTATTAATTTTCGTTTTGTAGTATATTGATTTTCCTACCAGCAAACAATGTAGACACTGAATGAACGCTGACTTATTCCTCGCCCTCTTCTGGTCAGAGTCTGCACCGATTGCGTATGAGTCTTTTAAAGACGCTAGGCACAAACGGGTTAAACTAAAGTTATTTGCAAACAAAAGACGCCGTGTAACACATTTTCTAAAATGTAAATTTGAGAAATAACAATCAGAAGACAAAGTAGTACTGTACAACGCCGATGATGTCAAGACAGTGAAGGGATTAATCTAAGGTTTTACAATTTCACTGCCTCAGAAATGTTTGCTTAACCCTTTACCCAATAGAAGCGACTTTTAGCGTATTTAATTTATTCCTCCGCTGAAGAAAATAGTTCCAATTTAATCAGTATGAAAATATATTATAGGGAAAATTTTCTATATATTCTAGCACAGGATAGCTTAAAGCAGGCTGAAAGTAAAGCAGAATGCGCCTTAAGGCGCATTCTGCTTTACTTTCAACCTGCTTTAAGTAGTAACCTATTTTCAATTCTAGAAATAGGCTATCAGGTAAAGGGTTAAACACAAGGCATTCCTTAAATCCAGTGATGTTTTATTTGTCCTGGAGAAGCATCGATTCGAATGATATGTAAGTTTTAACCCCTTCACTGCCTTACTCCGAGTATATTGGTTATTTGCGTCTAATCAGGATCCAAGCTGTTAGACACCCGGCTTTTACAAAACGACTCGAACCATTGCTCATGCTCAAAATTGAGATCATGCTCAATCTTCTAGTCATGAGATGAGACCTGTCTAAAGTCGGCTTTTACTTAAAATGTTGAGACCGATCTCATCTCAAAGAAGGAGAATTTGCTCAAAATTTTGTGAGGCAGGTATGTAGCTGTCTCATTTATGAAAAGTATATGCCAGTAATGCAAATAATGTCAGTAAAATACTTAGTTCGTGGATAAGGGTGTTCTTGGGTGTCTTTGTAAAGGACTTTTTTGCGTCAATGTCGGGTGCGTGTATTGTAAATTAAATTTTCTAAAGTAGGCTAGTTGGCAATACAGCGCTCCCTCACTACAACGACACCCAATGGGAGACAAAAAATATGTTCGTTGTTCGAAAGGAGTCGTTATAGGGAGGGAAATTGGCTTACATTTGCAAACAGCTTGAATCCAGATCAGACGCCGCGTAACGCGGTGTCTGATCTGGATTCAAGCTGTTTGTCACTCCTCATTAAGTTTTTTCTGTCAAAATGTCCATTATGTAACTTTGAGAAAAACAACAGACGGCCATTTTAAGCAGATGACATTGCAGTCGTGAATAGGTTGGACCTAATTGTTCTCTTTAGGGAACTGCGACAAGGGTCGTTGTAAGGAGGGAGTCGTTGTTTGTACGGCCGTTGTAGGGAGGAAAAACTGTAACATTATTTCTTCCATATCTTTTCCACGCTCAAAACGTATAAAAACGTTTTGACATTTATGGCACATTTTGGCTTCCGTAGAATAAAAAGACGGCACATCGCGTTTGGAAGATTTTTCTGATAGGCCTATCAAGGATATCCTACAAAAAGTTACCCTTTCAGACAGCGTTGATAATGGATCCAGACACAAATTTGCAAGATTGGAAAAATGCGAACGCCAGAGGGGCCGAAACTGTCCATATATCTACTTTCGCAATCATTTTGTCAGAAACCGTTAAAATAGCTCTCATGCTGGAATTCAGTAACACTGACATGTCAACACAAAGCTGAAAAAAGCTCAAACTGAGCTCAGAATCGTAAGGGTTTTTTGGTTGTTTTTTTAAATTATTCACGAAATGTGCAAAAATCTTCTAGAATCGTTGGGTTTTTTATTGTTTTGTTTTTTAACTTAATCACGAAATGTGCAAAAACCTTCTACATATAACGCCCCTAAAATAGAATCTTATTTTCGGTTTCGTTTTGACACTTCATAATAGTTTTGAGATGTCAGAGTGTAGCGGTTATTCAGGAAAATGAGCTCCAAATAAGTTCGGTACATAAACAGTTGGTTTTGTATAAAATCAGACGACAACTGTTTGAAGCATATGTCGTCATGGCACTGAATGTGTGTAGGATATAATTGTTCCAAACTGTATAGGGAAATGTCGATCATTGAAACATTTCCCAGAAATTAACAGGGCTCCAGATAAGGGGAGTATTTCAAAAACTGTAAGCGGTCAACTGTCTTATATGCAGTCAAATTGCCTCATTTTAAGTGGCCGTAATCGAGCAATGCTTATCTTCATTTTTTTGCTGATTTAAATAGATATAAAATTCAATTTGGTAATCAAAATAGAATGCATTCACCTTGACCATACAACCAACAGTTGCGATCGGTGCAAATGCACGCCTAAAATAACAATTGGTCTAGTATCCAAGTTTGTTTTACATTAGCCATTTTCCTTAAATTTAATCATTTCCAAATGCAATACGGAATGTCATAAATGTCCCTTCTCCCGCCTTGCTTAACTTGACTTGTTTTTCTTCGTACGCAATTTGGGTCTAGATCTTGAGTCGAATATGTCGGCGTCTGATCAGGAGTACAACTCTTTAACTCACGTATATTTCTATATCCAAATAAAGGACAAAACTCTTGAAACATACAATAGTAGTCATAATGCATTTGTAAAACGGATAGCTGGTAGGCATGGTAAGCATGCAGGCTTATATTGACTTAAATCTTTGCATGCTAGTGGCGGATATAACTACCACAGTGATTATCTTTGCAAACAGTTTGGATCCAGATGAGACGCCGCGTAAAGCGGCGTTACGCGGCGTCTCATCAGGATCCAAACTGTTTGGCACGCTGACCTTGTTTTGAAAAGAAATTTAAAAAATAATATTTTTAGAACAATAGCAGACGACAAAAGTTGCAGACGAAAAATATTACCCAGCATGCAAAGAGCTAATGTTGCTTGTTATGTCTGTGGATGTAATAAAATGTTCTTATCAGGCTCTGTAATGCGCACTTAGTTTACATAATTGTTTCAATGAATCCATGTAACATCTATTTAATGTTGATTAAACGAAATATCTCGAATCTCAAAAGTACCCAAAGCTTTTAAAACAATGTGTTTTGTATCTAGTTATGGTTCTCTTTAACCGTTTGCCTGATAGCGACATTATGTTGTTTGTAAACGGCTTTGGATCCAGATATAACGCCTCTTCATGTGGCGTCTGTTCTTGTTCCTAAATGTTTGACACTCGTATTTAGGTTTCTTAACTTAAACAATGCATGCATCTAACTTAACAAATTTTGCAGACGACCATTTTAAAGCAGACGATATTATGGCATAGTAAGGATACATTTTCTTGCTTGAAATGCTCACATTTCATCATAACGGTGTATCACGTGTAGCCTCGCAATGGGCGACTGAAATCGACATGCAAATTACATGGACCAGGATCCAAACTGTTGACAATTAGTATGACGTGTCTGCAGTCATTTGGCCTACAATTGATATTTAAAACCATAATAGAGACACTTATATGGCGATGAAGTGGTGAAAGCATAAAAATACAGTACAATATTTAGCCCTTTTCATGCTATGCATGGTTTGGCATGCACAGTGTGGCTTCTATTCAGGTTGTAAACAGTTCTTCACATACTGTAACGTTACCTTTTCTCATTCATATAAGTGTATCACAATACGTATGTGGAGATCAAAATTCCATCAACTTGATATATTGATAATGGCCAAATCCAACAACGGTACAAGTATAAAAGTATTCGAGAAATGCTAAAACGAACGGTACTCTTTGGTTATTCTTGTAAGTACTGACGGACAGCTCAGTCTATTTAACCCTTTCACTCCCAAATTTTCCAGGAGTGTTTTACCCATTCACCGTTTCATTGTCGTCTGCGTCAATTTTGTTGTTTGCAAGAACGTTGTAAAGTAAGATTCAAAGTAGTATGACTTAAAACATATCGATACGAGTGCCAAACAGTTTGGATCCTGATCAGATGCCGCGTTACGCGGCGTCTGATCAGGATCTAAACGTTTTGTAAACGCGCCTTTAAGCGTCATTGAGAGGGAAAGGGTTCAGTATATCTCCAAGATGTATCAATGCCGTGGGTGGAGAACATAAACATGCGTATTTTATAGTAAAGGGTTCATTTTTATAATTTTATCAATCATATGTATTTTGACATTAGGTATTTTTTGTTTGATATGTTCATGTTTTCTGTGAGACATGATAAAAAACTTTAAACCCCGGTTACACAGACGGTCGGGCTTAAATCGGTTCAATTATTTGCTGTTTTGATCGGTTGTCATAAGTGATTTAATTTCAGGCTTTCTGTGTAACCGGGTATCGGTGATGAATATTTGTTCATCGGTCAACGCCACCCCGCCTCCGATTGGCCACCGATTGGCCACCGATTTGCCACCGATTGGCCACCGATAGGCGACTCATGAAATTCAATGGGCCACCGATTAAAAGCGCTCAACAACCTATCAATAATCGATGAATACCGATAACACACCGATGAAATGCTGGCGGCAACCGATTGATCACCAATTGATCACCGATTGAACAGCCATTAACAACCGATGAAAACCGACGAGATCCAGCGTTTTAATTCGCATCTTTTTTCATCGGTGGTAAGTATCAGTTCATCGGTGCTTTATCGGTGATTTATCGGTGACTCGTCGGTGATATCGGTAGAAGACAGGTTGTCAATCGGTTATTTGTAGAATATTTTCACCGATCGAGAATTTTAAACACGTTTAAAATTCCCCATCGGTGATTTTTCCCCGACGAAACTCATCTTTACCTAATAGCTATTGATAGGTGGAAAACAGGTGGCCAATAGGTGATGTCGGTTGTAAATAGCTTTTCATCGGTCCCCTCCCTAGTTTGGCGAAAAAAAACAACCGATCTATCACCGATGGCTAAGTGTAACCGGGGTGTTAACAATATTTTTTGAAAGAATAGAGAGCAAAAACAGTATTCGTCTGTTGATTTTCTCGCATATTTCACGACCAGTACAGGTTACAGTAGATACATGTTTTCAAATATTTTAGATAATATGTATTCTAAAACTTTCAAACTTCACCAAAAGCACTGGAATAACATAATTATATTGTTCATTTAGATTGTTATTTCTTAATTACAATTTCGATACCTTCGGTTTGGAATACCTTATAAACGTAATATGTAAATTAACTGAACGATCCAACGAAGAATTTTTTACTTAAACTGTCTATCCGATATAATGGACACAACACTTAAGGAAAGTATTTGTATTAACATCATAGTTTATTTTGGGTGTCTTTAAACCTTTCAAACGGTATATTTATAATTTTTGCAATGGACTTGCAGCCGAATTAGATGATTTCCAACTTAGTTTGAAATATCAACTGTCTGACAGATAGTGTACTCTTTCGACAATACAAAAAAACTCTATTTAAATATGTTAGTGTTTAAAGAGTTCAAATAATTAAATGGTTAACATCTTACAAATAAACAGGTCGTGTACAAAGATTTGAAGAACATAACAATATCATGCAAACACGCACTCATAAATTCAATTATAAACTCTTTTTACTTTGACGGAACAAATTAGCAAAAACATTTTCAAACTACCGGTGGGACCATTAGGATTCTTAACGCAGACTAATTTAACAATACATTGTAAAATCAACATCAAACAAAACAACTTTAAACATCCCGAATGAAATACATCAGGATAGCATATTATTCTGTTATTTATAAGTTCTAGTCGCATTTTCATTAATTGTGTTACCTTGTGACGGTTGGTATACCATCCTCAGACTGTGACCTTACCGTTTGAGGATGAAGTCACATAACATGTTTACTAAAGAAAGATGCCTTTAGGCGCATTCTGTTTTACCTTTAACCTGCTTTAAGTGTCCGCTATATTACGTACTAGAAACAAGCAATTGTGTAATGGGTTAAACCCCCTGTTTACCGGAAACCCCTCTTAACCGGAAATTTATGTTGTCCCAAAACATGTCCGGTTTAGACGAATTTTACTGTAGTCAAAATGCAAATGTGAAGTCGTATGTAATCTTTTTACAAATGGTCGTTTAAATAATATAATTTTACGTGTTTTCAAATTAGGGCATTTTGTTTGAATAATCATTTCTTCCAATTCGAGCCAAAACAATAAAAAATATTCCACAAGAATCATTTTCAATTTTATTTCATTTATTAAGCACAGCTCCTGTAGTTAACTTTAAATATAAAACAGTGAGCTTTTGTAACATGGACATTTTATGATGTTTTAATTGCATTTCATCCATTTAAATTATCCTGCAGTATTTTCGGATTTGCATAACCTTATGGAAGACGTGTAAATTAATCTAGCATTAAATCTTACAGCAGCAAACACGATAAAAGGCTCGTTAGCAGACATAACATCGAATGCTTTTAAATACTATCAACTGCATGGATTGCACGAAGAGCATTTAAAATGAAATTTACGATCAAACAAATTCCCCGGAAAATCTATGCCTTAATATGCATTATCGTTAGCTATGATTTAGTCGTCACAGAAACAAACAAATCAAAACTGATATAGTTTATATTTATGGAATGAGGAAATAGTAATTCGAGTATCAAAATGTTTGAATTTCGACGATATGATGAATTAGACGACGTCTGATCGAGGTCCTAGTTACTAGTTGTCCACAGGACAGACCGCTCAACGGAATAAAGGCTAATGGACTTTACGTGGTTATTCCGACAATTTCGTGATAGTAACGATTTAAATAAATCATTTTTTTTCAGTTTCCGTCATTGAGCGAAATGGCTTGCTATGAAGAGTACATGTACAGTGCTCCCTCTCTACAACGACAACCAACGGGAGATACAGATTGTGTGCGTTGTTCGGAGGGAGTCGTTAATAGAGAGGGACCATTAAGACTTGACTTACATTGGCAAAAAGCTTGCATCCGCTGTAGTAATAATGTACAACACCCACAGCTATCTCAGTGTTAACTGTAACAACAATATATCAATCTACGATGAAAAAGCATTGAAGGCACGGGCGTATTGCATATAGCTCATAAAGTAGTTTTCTTTATTGACAGTGTCCATTATTGAGCTGCAATCTTTATATTAACCGGCGGTAGTGAGTAAATAGTAATGTACTCGACTACGGTACCAGGGATGGTAAGTTAGATGTCCCGCCGAACCAGTGACCTGACTACAGGACTTTTCCAAACTCCCGATCATGTATATGAATTTTCTTGAGCGAATTGCTCCTCCCAACAAAAAGGTTAAAATGGGTACATTTGAAGCGTCTTAGATTGTATACGCGTTATATATTAACAGTGCGCAATATTGCAGCCAATTTGGCTCAATGCTCAGAGGAGTAAATCAACAGTCGACTGAACGGTCATTTTGACAGAAAGTAGACTATAACTTTGAACTTTTCTACCAGGTTTGTATTTTTTGGATCTGCAACAACTCTTAGCGTAGATATACCTGTCGGGTCATATTGGTCATGCATTATTGTGATGAATAAACCATGAAAGTAGTGTTTAATCGTTATTTTGATTACACGTGTGTCCAAGCTGTTAAATGCAATTACAATAACATCATGTTCATAATACAAACAAAGCAATTTAGCTGGTCGTAGTTTTGTTTGCACGTATATCAACTGGACTGTGATTATATATATATATGTACATTTACTTTCCACTTTGTCCTACCAATATCTAGTGGTTCTTAAAATGACTGTAGTACTTGTCAGTAATTTCCAGAAGGCTTGAGTGATTGGGACGATCAACCATACAACACCCTCGGGCTTTCAAAACAAATACTTGAAACGAGAATGTTAAATTGACAAATCAAATTACAGCCTTGAAGTCGATCATACATTAACCCTTAGCCTGCCAGTCACGACTATAGCTTCATATGCAAACAGCTTGGATCCGGATGAGACGCCGAGTAACTCGGCGTCTCATCCGGATCCAAGCTGTTTGACACTCGGAAACATTTTCAGCAATTTTGAGCAACTTTGAAGCACTTTGAAACTTGAAGCAGACGAGAAATATAGCAGACGACAATTTATTTGGCGGGCTAAGGGTTAAGTTTCTTGATTTTCATTGTGCACGGAATTCCCAAAGGCTATTTGATGCAACATTTACACAAACTAGAGTATTGAAACAGTGCATCTGTTATAGCAAATCAAAAGCATGAGAGATAACACATGCCAATTGGATATTGTATTTTGCCAGAAGCAGGTCATTTGCCTTTGCAATAAAGAAAAAAAAATTGTTGCAAGATAGGATTTACGTCAGGCGAAAGCGTGTAACTTATTTAAGTATGGACATGTTATCATGTCTTCGTTGTCAACAACTTTTACGAAAACGCATGGCAATGTAATGTTAAAATTAAAACGTTCATTAAAAGTGATGACGATGTCTAATGTCTTAGTGCAAATTTATCCTGTTTTCTGCAAAGTTTCAAGTTTAAATATGTTTTCTTACAAAATTTACGCAAAGTCTGATTTGACCTCAAACTACAGTGCTCCCTCCTTACAACGGCCGTCCGAACAACGATTCCCTCCTTGCAACGACCACTGACGCTGTTCCCAAAATAAGACATTTATGTTTAACGCTTGCAATGCTGCAATATCGTCTGCTTACAGTTGTCGTCAGAGTTACATAATGGACATTTTGACAGAAAACAACTTAACGACGAGTGACAAACAGTTTTCAAACCAGATCTGGATTCAAGTTGTTTGCAAATGTAGCTAATTTCCCTCCCTTTAACGATTCCCTCCGAACAACGCGCACTATTTTTGTCTTCCATTGGGCGTCGATGTAGAGAGTAAGCGCTGTACTATATGGTTTTAAGAATGTTGAAAATAAAACCATTACTCTCTTTTGTATGTAAACTTCAGCTAGAAATGTTTTCTTCTTCCTTGTCATACCAATGTATTTCCCGCGGGTCCCGTACCCAATTACCCTCAATTATGTATTGGGTCAAATAAAATTACATGGTCTCGTTACTTGTACATAGCTAAATGAATCGACTTAAGTTGCCCCTTAAAAGGAAATAATATCGTTCGTTTAACATATTGAGTCGGCAACAATGTTTTGGTGAATGCATTAAATATTGAATCCTTACTGCCTGATTGTGGACTCCCCTTATTCAGATTTATATAATTCACAACAGCAGATGTTAAATGCTTGTGTGGCGGCTGTAAAAAGTACTAGGATTTTAGTGTTTAAAAATAAATTAGTTTGTTGAAGGAAGGGTGCAACTCCGATACAAACGGAATATTACTATACTTTGCATATTTTATGCACCGGATCACTCGAGTTGTGTGTGTAAAGACTATATTCAACGAGACCGAAGGTCGAGTTGGATATAGCCTTTACACACACAACTCGAGTGGTCCGGTATATAAGATATGCAAAGTATAGTAATGGTCCTTTTATTATATCTACCTCTTATACTTATAGTAAAATAAAAACGATAGAAATGTTTCGAGCTATTTTCTATGCCCCTGTAGTGAAAACAGTCCTTTACACAATGCGCATGAATATGTGCATAATTATAAAACTGCATTGAAAAATCGGCGGAATTTTTTAAATGGCGGCAGGCTTCTTGTATCGATTCAGCAAAACAACGGGGGATTAAAGTGTTTGGAATAACAGTCACATTGGATTGGAGCGTATGTCATGGATTCTTATCACTTTCACTATAGATCTGTGACAGTAATAGGTAAGATCCTGCGACGTTTCTTGATTTGGAGAGCTATCAACTCGGCTAGCTCGACCAGCGTTTAATATCAACAGTAGATTTACTCAGTAGATCCAGGAGCTCTTAAATATAATCTAGATCTAAGGTACAGTTTCATGAATCTGTTAACGTTGTGTTGACAACCTCTGATCTAACTGATAGAATTGGTTCTTCTTTGAAATATAAATTAGACAACGGATTGTACCAAATGTTGAACTTTAGAAATATTTTGTGAGAATTTCATGGAAAACGATTGAGATGAGGTTTGTAGGAGTTTATGAGGGTGCTGTCCGCAAAGATAGGCGGCCGCATAATTGGCGCATTGCACGGTTTTGTTGCTAGACAACTAGAAACAAGCTATTGGGTAATGGGTTAGATAATACAGACTTTTGATAGCCATTCGTTGTGTGTTTACTTTGAGTCATTGACCTCAAATAAATTTATTTGGGTGCAGTAAATTATGACGTCATTCAACATTCCATGACGTCACATACCTTGACAGAACATATTGATTGACATATTCACTCATAGATATAAATTTGCACAACGTTTTGTTTGCTAATTCAGACCACAGGGCCCCGACAGAAGGTATATTTTCTATATATACCTTCCGACGATTTCCCCTAAAAAATCGATCATGTCGGATCCCTGTGATTCAGACAGTAAACAGCCTTTTTCCCGATACTGAAACATGGGACTAGCGGATGAAAGGGTAGGATCTTTATGAGTCTGATCAATTTGCATGATCAATTTATGAGACCATGGCCAAGTGAACAACTCTTAAGTGATTGATCTAGATCTACATTTATTGTTGACTGCAGCAAATTGAGTTCTGTGTTGAGGACAACTGAATGCAGTGATAAGCAGGGGGTTTAGTGGTCTCATGTCTCTGGTAAATGCTGTTTTATTGGACAGTGTTTCATTGATATGGGACTGTTATTACCCAACATTTCAAATCAACGATGACGCCTATTGCACAGCTTGGAAACACCATAAATGCAACAGATGTACAAGGAACAAATATCTGTCTACCCCGGTGGTAACTTGTTAGTGTGCCTAGCTCGTGTATTTAGACCCACCTACTTACCAAATGGACAGTATGGAGAATCTTGTAAGAGGATCCAACTGAACCGGCTATAGTTGCCAGAGCGGTATTCACTCTTGTTGTGGTGTCACAAACAGCAACCACTGTATTATTGTCACATTCATTGTAGGTTTTTTATATAGTTGTATGTTTATTTCTCATGGCTCTTTCTCTTCGCAGCTTATTCGTGGTGCTCTCCCAGAGTCTAATGAGCATTGACGATCGTATAATGAAGTAAAGGATCAAGCTTGTTTTCGCCAAGCTTTAGATAAAGACTGTCAATGTCTTGTACTTCCTCGGAACAAAAATCTGCTGGGGTAATTTCATTTCAAACTGGGTCCATACATAGGCATACGAATCTTGCAAACTTGCCGATTTGGCTAATCTTGTTTTTGTTTAAACAGGAAATTTGACAGCAGGCCCAACCGACGGACAGTTAAATTCTAATACAAATCTAATACAGATCTAGATCTACCCAATATAGTTACAATATTCTCTAAAAAATAGATTTGCATAGATTCTACACAATGTCGCGGTCAGCAAACAAAAACGTTACTAACAATAAACGGGATTTCCCATACGTCACACTTCGGTGGATGACGCGTAAAAGTAGTTCCGAACTTCCGACTTCACAGTAAACGTTCTTTCCCATTACACAAGGTACATGGGTAATACGGAATTTTCAATCCGTCAAAGTGTATTTGTTCGATAAAATACGGAAATATTTCGGGCAGAACATTGGTAGGTATATAATAAAGTATGTTTCCCCTATAATTTCTTCAGTACTGCAATAAAACATAAATATTACAAGGTCATTGAGTTTAATGCAAAATGTGAAGTCGTATGTAATCTTTTTACAAATGGTCGTTTAAATAATATAATTTTACGTGTGTTCAAATTAAGGCATTTTGTTTGAATAATCATTTTCTTCCAATTCGAGCCGAAACAATTCAAAATATTCCCAAAGAATTTTTTTCAATTTTATTTCATTTGTTAAGCACAGTTCCTGCAGTTAACTTTAGATATAAAACAGAGAGCTTTTGTAACATGGAAATTTTATGATGTTTTAATTGCATTTTATCCATTCAAATTATCCTGCAGTATTTTCGGATTTGCATAACCTTATGGAAGACGTTTAAATTAATCTAGCATTAAATCTTACAGCAGCAAACACGATAAAAGGCTCGTTAACAGACATAACATCGAAGGCTTTTAAATACTATCAACTACATGGATTGCACGAAGAGCATTTAAAATAAAATTTACGATCAAACAAATTTCCCGGAAAATCTGTACCTTAATATGCATCATCGTTTGATATGAATTTGTCGTCAAAGAAACAAACAAATCAAAACTGATATAGTTTATATTTATGGAATGAGGAAATAGTAATTCGAGTATCAAAAGGTTTGAATCTCGATCAGATAATGAATCAGACGACGTCTGGTCGAGGTCCTAGTTACTAGTTGTCCTTAGGACAAACCGCTCAACGGGATAAAGGCTAATGGACTTTACGTGGTTATTCCGACAATTACGTGATAGTAACGCTTTAAATAAATCATTTTTTTTCAGTTTCCGTCATTGAGCGAAATGGCTTGCTATGAAGAGTACATGTACAGTGCTCCCTCTCTACAACGACAACCAACGGGAGATACAGATTGTGTGCGTTGTTCGGAGGGAGTCGTTATGGAGAGGGACCATTAAGACTTGACTTACATTTGCAAAACGCTTGCATCCAGATCAGACGCCGCGTAACGCGGCGACTGATCTGGATTCAAGCTGTTTGTCACTCGTCATTATATTCATTCAATCAAAACGTCCACGTATAATGTAACCTTGAGGAAAACAGCAGACGACAACTTTAAGCAGACGGTATTGCAACATTAAAACGTTAGACATACATTTCCTGTTTAGGGAACAGAAGTTAGAGTCGTTACATAAGGAGAGGTCGTTGTTGGGAGGACCGTTATAGAGAGGGAGCGCTGTAGTAATAATGTACAACACCCACAGCTATTTCAGTGTTAACTGTAACAACCATATATCAATCTACGATGAAAAAGCATTGAAGGCACGGGCGTATTGCATATAGCTCATAAAGTAGTTTTCTTTATTGACAGTGTCCATTATTGAGCTGCCATCTTTATATTAACCGGCGGTATTGGTTCAATAGTAATGTACTCGACTACGGTATCAGGAATGGTAAGTAAGATGTCCCGCCGAACCAGTGACCTGACTACAGGACTTTTCCAAACTCCCGATCATGTATATGAATTTTCTTGAGCGAATTGCTCCTCCCAACAAAAAGGTTAAAATGGGTACATTTGAAGCGTCTTAGATTGTATACGCGTTATATATTAACAATATTGCAGCCAATTTGGCTCAATACTCAGAGGAGTAAATCAACAGTCGACTGAACGGTCATTTGGACTGAAAGTAGACTATAACTTTGACATTTTCTACCAGGTTTGTATTATTTGGATCTGCAACAACTCTTAGCGTAGATATACCTTTCGGGTCATATTGGTCATACATTATTGTGATGAATAAACCATGAAAGTAGAGTTTAATCGTTATGTTGATTGCACGTGTGTCCAAGCTGTTAAATGCAATTACAATAGCATCATGTTCATAACACAAACAAAGCAATTTAGCTGGTCGTAGTTTTGTTTGCACGTATATCAACTGGACTGTGATTATATATATATATATATTTCGAGTGCTACAAAAATTAGCGAGCCAATACAATTTTGCTGTTTTCTAGTCCATGTCAATTACCCACGATTTACAATGTTCTTTCCAAATGCGGATTGGTGCTGATCACAGTTTGGTAACCAAATGAAATTGGTTTTGACCAGATGCATAATTGTGCAAACAATTATGAAACACTTGTGATTGTTTAACCCCATTCACAGTCATGAAGACATCTGCTCTAAACAATTGGTGTCTACTTTTTATGATGAAATTCAAATTTAAGATGTATTTGCTTAAGAGGTATTGCAAGGAGTGTCAAACATTTTGGATAATTATCAGACGTCTCATAAGGGTCCAACCTGTTTGTGAATAACCATTGAACTCAATGTAACACATTGAAGAGTCAATGCTGTACAGAAAGGTATGAGCCGTACCATGATAAAACCTGCCATATTGCATTGCAACATTGTACGAGTTTAGACCAAGCACCGCTGTCATCAACGGCTCTGTATCTGAGTTTGGTCTTCACTCCCAAATACCGTATATAATATAGCTATATAAAATGCTTTTGATGCATGTTGGTGTCAAACAATGCAAATCAAGAATTAGACGCGGCGGCTGGCCTTGATCTACACTCTTTGCAATGCAATAAGATTTTCTCATGGCCTGACCCATATGCTTCATTTACTTTCCACTTTGTCCTACCAATATCTAGTGGTTCTTAAAATGACTGTAGTACTTGTCAGTAATTTCCAGAAGGCTTGAGTGATTGGGACGATCAACCATACAACACCCTCGGGCTTTCAAAACAAATACTTGAAACGAGAATGTTAAATTGACAAATCAAATTACAGCCTTGAAGTCGATCATACATTAACCCTTAGCCTGCCAGTCACGACTATAGCTTCATATGCAAACAGCTTGGATCCGGATGAGACGCCGAGTAACTCGGCGTCTCATCCGGATCCAAGCTGTTTGACACTCGGAAACATTTTCAGCAATTTTGAGCAACTTTGAAGCACTTTGAAACTTGAAGCAGACGAGAAATATAGCAGACGACAATTTATTTGGCGGGCTAAGGGTTAAGTTTCTTGATTTTCATTGTGCACGGAATTCCCAAAGGCTATTTGATGCAACATTTACACAAACTAGAATATTGAAACAGTGCTTCTGTTATAGCAAATCAAAACCATGAGAGATAACACATGCCAATTGGATATTGTATTTTGCCAGAAGCAGGTCATTTGCCTTTGCAATAAAGAAAAAAAAATTGTTGCAAGATAGGATTTACGTCAGGCGAAAGCGTGTAACTTATTTAAGTATGGACATGTTATCATGTCTTCGTTGTCAACAACTTTTACGAAAACGCATGGCAATGTAATGTAACAATTAAAACGTTCATTAAAAGTGATGACGATGTCTAATGTCTTACTGCAAATTTATCCTGTTTTCTGCAAAGTTTAAAGTTTAAATATGTTTTCTTACAAAAATTACGCAATGTCTGATCTGACCTCAAACTACAGTGCTCCCTCCTTACAACGGCCGTCCGAACAACGATTCCCTCCTTGCAACGACCACTGACGCTGTTCCCAAAATAAGACATTTATGTTTAACGCTTGCAATGCTGCAATATCGTCTGCTTACAGTTGTCGTCAGAGTTACATAATGGACATGTTGACAGAAAACAACTTAACGACGAGTGACAAACAGTTTTCAAACCAGATCTGGATTCAAGCTGTTTGCAAATGTAGCTAATTTCCCTCCCTTTAACGACTCCCTTCGAACAACGCGCACTATTTATGTCTTCCATTGGGCGTCGATGTAGAGAATAAGCACTGTACTTCCATAAATGGTTTTAAGACTGTTGAAAATAAAACCATTACTCTCTTTTGTATGTAAAACTTCAGCTAGAAATGTTTTCTTCTTCCTTGTCATATCAGTGTATTTCCCGCGAGTCCCGTACCCAATTACCCTCAATTATGTATTGGGTCAAATAAAATTACATGGTCTCGTTACTTTTACATAGCTAAATGAATCGACTTAAGTTGCCCCTTAAAAGGAAATAATATCGTTCGTTTAACATATTGAGTCTGCAAAAATGTTTTGGTGAATGCATTAAATATTGAATCCTTACTGCCTGATTGTGGATTTAAAGACAGGCGAGTACTTAAAGCAAGTAAACAGTAAAGCATACTGATATATTATGCTTTTCTTTTAGACTGCTTTAAGCTACTATCTACTAGGATTATGAAAATATCATAGAAGTCATGACCGTATGTAGTATTCGTGACTCTATAAAGTTGAACTATTTTCTTCAGTGGAGAAATAAATTAGATGTGTATAAACGGAATATCACCACAGTTTTTGATGCGGGGTCTTGTATCAGTTCGAGTCGGTTGTGTAATCCAGATCTCACGAGAGGCGTAGCCTCGAGTGTGATCTGGATTACACAACCGACGAGAACTGATACAAGACCCCGGGTCAAAAACTGTAGTGATATTCCTTTTATTATATACCAAAACTGTTTGGGGCTAGATCTAGATCTACATGTTTTTCAATCGCATAATCAAATATACGCATACATGTATGCCCCTATATGTTAAAGAGTCTACGTTCATATGCAATCTTTAACTATTTATGGAAGTCATGTGACTACCAATAAATGACGTCATTATTTGTTTTATTACGTATTACTTTGTTCTCGTTTGAATCTGTTATTTTAGAAGTGGTGTTTTGCAAATAACGTTCATTTAAGCGTTTTAGAGTATGAGTTGAACTGTTAAAAGCTTTATCCTTTGGAGGAAAACATTAGTAAAAATGGATGTTTTGTGTTATTTACGCTTAAAATGGAAATGAACTATTCAAAGTTGACCAACGCTTAGTTTCAATTTTTTTTAAAATAGCATCGGAACCGGGAATTCCGAAACGTCACGCGTAACGCTTCTTTATATATATAGATCGTGTACAACTTGTGTGCATAAAAGCAGTGACGTCAACAATGTGTAGCATATATGCCATCTGATACGGACCATCTGATACGGAAAAAGATTGTTGGACTTGTATTCGCTTGATTTTAGAACAGGTATATAATAAAAAGGAGTATTCATGTGGTAATGGGTTAAATGTAAATACATTTACCAATCTGTTCAACGACTCTTAACCCTTTCACTCTCAACGACGTCATAGAGAGCAGTGCAAACATGTTTGATCCTGATTACGCGGCGTCCGATCAGGATCAAAAGTGTTGCCACTTGAATTGAAATAACGTAAGGTATACTGCCTTTAATCTAACTTTGGCAAACTATTTTAGACAACAATATTGAAGCAGAGGGATATATGGCGGTGAAGGGGTAACAACTTCACAATAAATTTGATCATGAAATGGTTAAAGGGTTATATGTCTTCCAAAGCTCTTACAAATAACATAACTAACCACGGTCATATGCAGAATGACTGCTGGCGTCTGTTCAACGCCATCATAGTGTTTATTGCGCTACGTATATTATTATCTGGTCCGTAAATCATCTTTTTTTAACACAATCTCCATTTGTCTTAGAAGGCAATGTGGTATTTATTGTGATATCCATTATACAGTTATAAATACCACATAGGCCTCATCTTATCTATACAAGATAGAAAAATATCGTATACACTGATATGATATCCAGAAGACTTCGTATACATATGCTTTCTTTTTGTAATACAATTCAAGCTCTTATGAGTCAATTGTACTTGTATGTGTGTTGTTGAAATACAAGCATGTTTTTAAGGAAATAATAACGTTCTTATCCACAGGACATTGACCAACGTTACTTACTGGCATTATTGTTTATTAAATCAGATTTGTCACGCCTCTGCACCTAGTCATTGGTCACAAATCCTTTTATATCTCTCCAAAGCCTACTTACGATATTCATTTGCATCTGAATACATTCGGTTGTGGTAGACATATCGTTTTATAACGCCAATACGGCAAACTAAGTTATTCTTAACCCCTTCACTGCCGTGACGTCATCAATTATAAACAATTGTTGTCTGCTTTTATTATTTAAATTTTGATATTTGCTATTTTGACTGAAGAAATATTGAAATGAGTGTCAAACAGACGTGGCCTCGGATCAGGATCCAAACTGTTTGCACAAAAATGTTGTGCTCGGGGTAAGGCAGTGAAGGGGTTAGCTTACCGTCTAACAATGATGAAATTACATCTATAGTATGAACAGTAAAACCTCTATCGCAACTCCTAAAACGACGGCTAATTGATAGTATAAAATGCAAGTTGCAGCTTAAAGCAAGACAGACGTACAGAAAGAAGAATCGTTCTGTTTTACATTTTCCTTGCTTTCAGCAGTCACATGCTTTACCAACCAAATCGTTGAAAAGGTTTAGTGTTCGTAATAGCGGAAAATTACGATAATGTGATTTACCGTAGATTTCGAAAACTTTATCAACGTTATGTTTATGATCGATACACAGTAATATAAACATGAATATGATCAACTTGATAAGTTAACCTGTGTCAAAGTAACATTTGATGTACTTTAGTTTAACCCATTTGTGCCTGGATATTGAACGAACTCTCCCTGTATACTTGATTTCATTTTGTATATACAAGGGTGATATAACGACACTACAGTGTCCGTCCTTACAGCAACATCGTTAATATAATATTTAAAACAGTGCATACCATGATGATACGTCTTATAACGCACTATATAATCAGGGTATTCACTGTTTGTCAATTATCACTATATTAGTCACTAGGCTTAATTGGGATAATATTACAGAAAACAACAGGCACGATTGGTGTTTGGGACTCGAACTGGTAAAGACACACTAAGCCAGAACACCGCAAAAATGACGCTGCATCCCATCTGACCTAAAACTGTACATAAACTAACTGTTGGCGGCTTTGTGGTACAGTACACAATGGACCTTTTCGATATATCACGTAATATTTTCCAAGGTAAACATACGTTTTTTATAATATAGACTTCACAATTTTGTGTGGAAAACTTGTTGCTTATCAAACTTTGTGTTGTATTCAGGATCTCCATTGCTCGAGCTAAAGTAGTCGTTAAAACAGTCCTAAATAGTTACAAATACACTTTCCTGACAGTCACCTGTCGTTTGATAATCTATTTCCTGGCAGTCACTTGTCTGTTGATACATCTATTTCTCTAAACGACATAATGCGTTTTTCTGTCACACTGTACAAGTATCAGTTCAGAAACCGTTTCCTTTCATCTGTAAACCAACACTGAATTACCTTCGTTAATCGAGACCCATTTATAGAACGCTCACTTCATGTATACATGTATCTGGCTACTCCATAAAAAGCATACACAAATTACCCCCTTCGAACCATACTTACTCATTTCCCGCTGGTCCAATAACAAATTAGCTTCCATTATGCATTGGTCCCAATCAAATTAGTTCTTCTCAGTGAATGTCTATTTAGAACCGCACGACGGCAAAATGATTTCAATACAACTTGACTTTCCCTAGAATGGGCTGGTCATATCAATTGAATACCATATGTGTATTAGAGCAAAGAATAAACATTAATATCAATTTCATATGAGTTGTCCTTCATGTGATATGCGTATATGTGCTGTGCATAGGAGTACTACGTTCAATAATCTGAAAAACAATTTGTAGTATACGTTACTATTTGTTATAAAGTTTTAATGGTTTACAAATAATTAACTTCACAAACCCATACGAAAATAGTGTATTGCAACATACTGTATCTTTTAGGTAAGTGTGGGTTTAATGGATAATAAGCCACGTTCACACTATCATTGCTTGTATAAATGCATATTTTCAATACTTTGTACCATAGTCTTGTCAGGTAAAATAAAGTAATTTGTAAGCAAACTGTAAATTAAATCCCTCGTATGCTACAAAGATAGGGAAAGACTTCATGTAGGGTAAAAGTACCGATAATGCACAAAACGTCGTGACTTATTTTTTAAATTGTTATATTGTATTTGTGATCGTGTCACAATCGGCTGCTTGATGAGTGTAATAGTTTGGGTAACGCGATTCATTTAATTTTTGCAATAGAGATGGGCAAGGTGTGTCATTCGTTTGAGAATAATTTTGGAACACAGCACTTAGGATACGTATCTATGGATGAATGTCCCTTTGTAATATAATGAACTGGTACATGTACGCAATCTGTGTAACACATTTCACTCGCAACGGAAACAGAAAGAGAAAATACTTATACGCAATACGCTAATCCACTTTTAGGTTCTGCACTGCTATAGCGTCATCTGTTTTATGAAATAAACGTCTGTATTTATTTGCCAAATTTTGCATTGTTCGTTCAATGACTAAGGTGTCATCGCAATTAATATCAAAAAGTTTGAAGCATAATAGGTTGCCGCGTTAAGCTGCGTCTGATCAGGAACCAAACTATTTTCAAACAAGAGTTGTACTTTGGATAAGGCAGTGAAGGGATTAATGCGATGTTTATGAACACTATATGCCATTACTCGAATATGGTTTCTGTAAATCATATGAAACCATATAGTACAAAAATAACAAAATAATCTGACATTAACCAAGTATTGGCTTATACGGTTGGCAAGGACACGTTTTAATAGTTTTGATTCTAACAAGATGCTAAGTAACTTGTTTAGTTAGGATCAAATCATTTTAGTATCATGTTTGAATGCATGTAAATCTACTTTTCCCGACAAAATCAATTGCAAAATGTGAGCCTAACGATAACCTGATAGCGAAAGAGTTAGAGCAGTACCTTCCTATCCATAGAAATGTTGGATCTCTTGTTTCTTTAAAAGTTTGCTTCACAAAACCGTGCCATCGTAGTGGACATGATAAACCAAACATATTTTTCGTATGCATTCTCGTATCAACTGATTGTGAATTGGTAAGTTGTCTGGCTAATATCCGAAAAAGATGTATATTCAATTACAGTAAAGCCTCGCTAGTACACCCACTAAAACGAAGGCTAATTGATTGTATAATAGAAAGGCGGTAGCTTAAAGCACAGTGACGGTGAAACAGAAAGCTCCTAAAGGATATTTCTGTTTTACTGTCACCTTGCTGTAAGTGGTCAGCTATCGTAATCACTCTTATAATTAACACAATTTTGTGGTCGTAATAGAGAGATTTTACTGTATATTGAAATACTTTCTGTCTAAAGTGCATCACTGTTACAAGTACACACAACAAACGAATGTTTTCTCTTTTTTTAAATTCAGTGTATGTTCTTATAGTGTGATTTTTTCTTCGTGTGTATTCTTTAAAAATACCTCATCATGGTGTCATGGTAAAAAACGTTTATAGAAATTGCAAAGACTGATTGTTTATGTCGTTGGTTACTGGTAGTAGATAATAACAATTGTGTTTGAATGAACTTTGGAACACATGACTGAATGTAAATACAATATTGTTTAAAACAAGCTCTTTGTAAGTCGGGTTAATAGACAATTTACAATAAAGTGCACACCCTAATAAGAAGGCTCATATATAATCCTTCTGACAAGGGTCTTCATCGTTTGCATATCATAAATGCACTTTTCACATTACATTGTATGTAAATGATACGAATACGCATGGCTTGGGTTGTAGTATGGGGAAACAGTGCTCAATCGTTATTTTTTTTAAAGATTAAAGGGTATATATAAAAGATAAATAAATTGTCGGTTATTTAATTGAACCTTCGCTCAAAAACCGTGTTACCGTGAAATAAATAATAAAAAAGAGTTGTATAACAAGCGTAATGCTAACCTTATATTCAAACAGTTTTGATCCTGATGATAATATGGCCTCTGAACAGGATCGAACTGGTTGCAACTCGTTTACCAAACTTCACCAGTCACACGACCTTAAATCAAACCATGAAACGATATTGCAGATAATAACAAGGCTGTTAAGGAGTACGACACTCACGATGAATTTAAAGATGAACGGGTTGTAAGGTTTAACGTTACACAAAACATCACATAATGCTATTAAATGTTTTATTTTATCAATTTTGTTATCGGAATTAATGATATATTATTATTATTATTATACCCGATTTATATAGCGCTCTTTTCACACAGGAGTTGTGCGTTCAAAAGCGCTTCACATGTAATTATATAAATGTACCTACAAAGCAAGAAAGGCAAATAAATACATTCACAATAAAAAAAATGATAAATATTGAGATGCATGGAAACATGGTAATTCTTTCAATATTATTATGATATAAGAGCAATAATGTAACCACTGGACTAAGATAGAGAATATCCAGATAGGTCTAGCTAACAGGTGATGAAATATTAATTATCACATAATTTGCGGTCTAGTAGTTGCATAAAGCGATTGTATAAATATCGTAATCCACTAGTGGAATATCGTTTTTTTGGTTCCGGCTCAACTTGTTCGTCCACAAGCGCTGCATGTAGCGGGACGCCAAATGACGTCATTTACTATGACGTTAACGTAAACAACGCAACGTTTTGGCGGAAAATCTATATAGCGGAGGGTCTACAAACTACGGCTTCAATCAATTTAATAGGTGCTTAAACGTGTTTTGTGATAAATAGAATCTCACATTCGTGCTCATTATTTATCATTTTTAATAAACTCGTTGACTGAAATGAATATGACGCTCGCCAAGGCTCGCGTGATATTATTTTAGTCAACTCGTTTATTAAAAATGATAAATAATGAGCACTCATACAAGATCCTCTATTTACATCTGAAACTTTAAGCAAATAACAGAGAAGGATTTACTGCTTTTGCAATGGGGTTACTATTTGTTTAACTCTTTCCTCTCTGAAACTTAAAATGAACAATTCCAGGTTCCAGTTAAGTCTAGTCCATTTCTGACTTTTCAGGGTTATTTTTGTCAATGTTTGGCATTATGATAAACAGTGAATACCCTGATCAGAGGGCTCCTAGGAGCCCTCTGATCTGGGTCTTCACTGTTTGCATAGGACAAGTGTACTATTCACATGTACACTGTTTGCAAAGGACGTCAATATGCGGGACCAGGGTTACAAGGGTTAAGGTAGTACGACGTAATGGTACCTGTATTGAGTAAACTGATTCAACAGATTATAACATGAAGGGTAGCAAACCAATTGATTTTCTCCATTCAACGGATCTTTATTGAACTATTTAAAAACTGCGAATGGCGCCATGTTAATTACGTCGTGTCAGCTTTTACGGCATGACCTTGTACAAAACATTTTTTTCTATTCGCAATGATTTCGAAAGTTTATCAAATAAAAAGTGATATTTGTTTCCAAATCCCTAATGTTGTCCTTTCAAAAATTGGAGTTAATTCAGGTTTAACTATTTTCACTCACACATCCTCATAAATTGTATTGCAGTTTCAACCCAATTATCCCTTAGAGAAAGTAGGCATAGCAAATGAATTATTGGTTTTTATTGTGCGAGTTCAAAGTTGTAGTCATGTTATAAATAGAATATTTTATTCGTGTTTTTTTTTTGTATCGGTTTTGATGATTCGTTTTATAAATTAAATGTAACAAGAACAGTCATGAAAGATCCTCTGTATATACTAAGCGGAATGCGAACCTTATATCCTAATTAGACGCCAAATACAGTGGCGTTCCATCAGGGTATACACGTATACGCCTACATATACATTTTATTATGCATTCTGAATGTTTGTAACATAGATATAACGATCAAGAACTTAACACACTGCACTTCATACACATACTATCAGTATATGTATAACCTACTATTGATTCTTTCCATGCCGTATACAATCTTGGAAAACCTCCAGTTAACTGTGATGAAAAACATCATTGACAGAATCTTATATTTATCACGCTGACATGAGTGAGAAAGTATCAATTTATTATATGTTTAGTACTCAATTTTATGTTATCCAGACATGTTCCAAAACTCGTGAGGTTCATTACAATATCAGTTGTTATCTTTCTGGTGGAAATAAGGATTTAAAGATCGACATTGCTGTCCAAATTGATGTTTGATATATAACAGTTGTCTTGAGTTCTCGTAAGGATATCATTTATAGCACCGGTAGGACAGCAATTTTATTTCGTAGTATTTACTTAAGTCTGGTGGGGACTTCAATCCCCTGTATTCTACGTGTGATATGTTACACTTATGATCGTTTGCTTATATTCTCATTCAGCTAACATCTATGTTGTATTTCATTTCAGTGATTGTCATGCCCCATTGGTGCATAGCCGCTGTTTGAATGTATCAATTATTCATACGATTAATAACAGATATATTTAAGATGTGCATTACACGTAGCATTCGATTGTAAACACAAATGAAGTTCAATAAGGTTGAAAATGAAAGCTTTTGAAAAAATGTATAAGTTGATAAAATTGAAAGTAAAACAATGTAGAGTCTGACAAGAGGACGAATTTCCAGAAAGCCTATCATGTATGTAATTATTATAGTATATGATCTATCTTGAGGTATGCATTTTCAAAACTGTGAAACGTATTAGATCTTTCCTAAAAAAAGAGATTATGATCCAACTATATTGCTGCGCACTTCACGTTTGGTAATCGATCAATCTACAATTGATAACTATGCTTTCCTCTTTGGTTGTGCGACGACAGACAGGGCTTAGCACTACATGATGATATTTCTCTAAAGCCGTCCTTAACCGGAAGAGTTATGTCGGATTTTCGTGCTTTGTTTTTTCACTCCCTCTCTGTCGTACCCTGAACCCATCCATGCCATACAGTTACTCGTGACTACGGACTAGTCGCTTGAGTACAATTTGACCGTTGTCATTGTGGGTTATTTTTAACGCGGGCTTGAAGGTTTAATTCTTCCCCGTGTTACTAGTAATCTTCTTGTCATAGAATTTTGTTAGATGTTTTACATGTATTTACTTACTATGTTGGCGGTCGTTTTGGTTGTAAGGTTGTGGAACAAGGTTTATATTTAATGTGCCCTGTTCGTCTTTATAGGTGAATATGGGAGATAAGAGTGAGGTAACCGGAAGAGTTATGTCGGATTTTCGTGCTTTGTTTTTTCACTCCCTCTCTGTCGTACCCTGAACCCATCCATGCCATACAGTTACTCGTGACTACGGACTAGTCGCTTGAGTACAATTTGACCGTTGTCATTGTGGGTTATTTTTAACACGGGCTTGAAGGTTTAATTCTTCCCCGTGTTACTAGTAATCTTCTTGTCATAGAATTTTGTTAGATGTTTTACATGTATTTACTTACTATGTTGGCGGTCGTTTTGGTTGTAAGGTTGTGGAACAAGGTTTATATTTAATGTGCCCTGTTCGTCTTTATAGGTGAATATGGGAGATAAGAGTGAGGTTGGGCGCCCCTAAACCCAGGTTTAACCCCCCCAGTGGTTGATGATGGTTAATTTATGATTAATTATTAATTGCTACTGACCGTACCAAGGCGGGGTCCTATATTCACCTTGCTTTATGTTTGTTTTGCGTGTTGTTTTCTATTCAGAATGTAGATGCATGTGTCTGTGTATATGTGTGTGTTTGTTATTGTATGACTGTGTGTGTGTTCTGCTTGAGAGGTGGGTGTATTGTTTGTGTTACGTTTCCTGCTCGAGTCTTTCGTATTTATTCGTGTTGTATTAAGTTTCATCAAAATGATAAAAAATCAGGCTGCAGAGGATTTTATCATTTTAGATGACGAGTTTAATAAGTTGAATATAATTGACCACGAATGAAAGCTTCTATTTATAGTATGTCTACAAACTCGAACAATAACAACCAAATTATACGTTTGGCTTTTCCTACTTCCTGTAAAGGCAAATTGGGTCGACGCTATGATAACGTTTATGAGCGTAAAAGAGATAAAACCGATTTTATTGTACTCTGTTTTAAGAGGACGACATTAAGGATATGGAAACTAACCTCACTTTTATTTTTATAATTGCTTTAATCATCTTGTTTCACATTTGCATGGAGAAGATTTCAAACACATTTCCATCTATATTGTTTTAGTATTTCGAAATAAATACTGTTTAAACCAAAATATGGTATTCAGTGTAAGTTTGTCACAGGTCATGGCGTAATTACATGACGTAATTTACATGACGTCATTTGCATCTTTATTCAACTTATTAAATAAACACCCATTAAATAATGAAAATACTCAATGGGTATACTACCCTCATGCACAGCTAGTCATGTTATAAGTAATTGTATTAGTACATTAGCGATTATAAGAAAACAGAACAAAAAACATAAAAAACAATAGTTCCTGCCTTGATACCAATATAAATATACATTGATCATCACTGAAGCAACAGCCACCTATGGGTATCATAATTGTCTATGAATACCTGAAAAGAATAGGCGGTGAGGCATTGAAATATGGCTTATCTCCTTCCATGCAATGGCTTCATCTGTTTTAAAACAATTATCGATTGCTTTAATTTCTCAATTGCGATACGTTTGGTATTTGAACTGAAAGATTAGGATCCTGATCAGACTGATTCATAGACATATAAAACCCTTCATGATAACTACTAACCAAATGTTTTTATTTGTGTAAGTATGAAAGCTATTTCTTAATATATCAGACTTTAATATACAATGTTCGTTAATAACATCGACATGTGTTCTTAACAATGATAGCAATATCAGGTATTTAGCTTATTTTCAAATGATTTGTGCTTTTAGATGATTAGTAAAATGTGCATCAGGGTCCCGTTTCATAAAACATCTTACGACTAATGATGTCGTAAGTCAAACCTTTAATAAACATTTAAAGGTCAAGTACAGAGGTTGAGTTTTGTTACATTTTGGACGATATGGCGCTGGTCATGGGCGATTTGGGAATAAATCATCATATACTATGCATTGACCAAAAAAAGAATAAATGTCATCGGACCTCTGTACTTGACCTTTAATCTCTGATTTCTCTATATATTCCTGTCTTGTGGCATCTTTTTTGGAATCGTCTTTACAAGACGATTCCAAAAATATGTCACAAGACAGGATTAGATGGAGAAATAAAATGAAATGGAGAGTTTTATAATCTAACTTACGACAACATTGTTCGTACGAAGTACGGGCACCTGCTCTTTCTTTATACTGAAAGGAATAGACAAACGGTAGCTTGGGATTGGTGCAGCATGTAAATTATAACTTATAAATACATAATTTATGTACAGTAAAACTTCTCTTTTATAACCACTTAATTGTTTAATTATTAGGTGTTTCCGACGGGTGTCAGTATAAAGCAAGGTGACAGTAAAACACAATGCTGTTTAAGGAGCTTTCAATTTTACTTTCACCTTGATTTTAGCTGTCATCTGTCAATAATACAATAATTAAGCTTCCATCTAAGTGGTCATAATGGAGAGGTTTTGCATACTTCATAAGCCATGATACTATATACTAATATATATTTGTCTATTTTACTTTTTATATTGTATTGCGCTCAATCATTTCATATCATGAACGCAAATATAAGATACTACACAGGGTTCGATTTCGTTGAAACTACATTCATTTAGTCCATGTTCTCAATTTGAACCTGTTAACTTATCAGATTCCGCTGCAGTTACAGTAGAGAAAACGCTATTCTTTCCAAATAAACGCGTTTACGCTAAATCTATTATCTCCTATGCAAACAGTTTGGAGCCAGATCAGACGCCGGGTAACCCGGCGTCTGATCAGGCTCCAAACTGTTTGCCGTCAAGGTTGAAATCAACTTTTGGAATTGTCAAAAAGTTGTCATTTTGTTCATTTTTCTGCGATGCGTTTGCGTTTTGTTTGCGTTTAAACGGGGAAAGAATAACGTTGTCTGCACTGTACTAGCAGTTTTAATTAACAGTTGCAGACATCGTATTATTACGTATTACCGCCGGGAGTTTATCAGTAGTTATCGGCGTGATAACATCAATCAAACAGGGATGAGTTAGTCAGCATTTCAAATATCGCTATCACTTTGATACCTAGGGAAATCATCATATTTGTGAGGTTAAACTTTCAACTGAATTTGTAATAAAACCGGAACTGATTACACACTTTGCCTTGTGCATTTCCTCTTGTCCTCTAATGGCTTGTTATTTTCATGAATATTAACCCATTTGCACCCAGTGGAATCTTCTATGCTCATATATTGGAATATTCCTTCTTTGACCTGGTTTTAATGTTCATTTTCGTTTTTTTATATTGAAATTAATATCATCAAAAGTTAAAGATCCTCATTAGACGCCGCATTATGCGGCGCCTGATCAGAATCTGCCCTCTTTGCCATTGTTCCATATATGGGATCGTTGACACAAATGGGTTAATTAACAAATAAAGTGGAGAATACATTATTATTTCCCAATAAGCGCGTTTACGCTACAACTGTTTTGTTCCTTTGCAAACAGTTTGGAGTCAGATCAGACGCCGGGTGACCCGGCATCTGATCAGGCTCCAAACTGTTTCCACTCTTATTGAAATAAATCATCAGAATTGTCAACGAGTTATGCTTTCCGACATTTTGTTGCAATGCTTTTGTGTTTCGTAGAGTTTAAACGGGAAAGAATCACGACTTCTCCACTGTAAGTAGTTTAAGTCACCGAACAAAGTAAAATAGAAGTAGCAATTTTTTCACAAGCATTTGTATTTAAGTAAAACTATGCCTTTACCGGTTCTCGAAAAAATGTCTTCGACGGTATAGGTTACTCTATCGAAATGTTAACTGTCGTGGTGGCGACATACCCCGTAAACCACACATACTGTAATAATTTTACAGTTTGCAGAAATGTCGTCTGCTTCTATGTTAAGGGGTACAGTACTTTTAGTTATTTGTCTTTAAAGGCATTTATATGAATGTTGAACAGTTTGAATTCTGCTCAGGCTCCACATGCCTTAATGTTTGGTCTAGATCAAAACTGTTTCCCATATGGCTTGGCGTTGACAGACCCGAACAGCGCACACAGTATTTGTCTCCCATTTGGTGTCGTTGTAGAGAGGGAGCGCTGTAATATAATAATTAGACGGGGTTAACATTTAAATCCTGCAATACGTTTAGTAAAGAAATCGATGGCCGTCGTTGGACATCGATTGCGAATTTGCTATCTGTCTGAAATACAGAAGAGAAAACGTTATTATTCCGTTCAAACCCATACGCATTGCAATGAAATGTAGAAAATGACAACTTTTTGACAATTCTGACTACCAGTTATAATCTGAGCACACGCGGTTATTTGGAAATACTACTTTTTCTCTATATTGTAACTTTGAGAATCACATCAGACGACAATTTAAGCAGAAGATATTGCAGCCGTGAATAGGTTGGACATAATTGTTCTGTTTAGGGAACTGCGGCAAGGGTCGTTGTAAGAAGGAAGTCGTTGTTGGGAGGGCCGTTGTAGAGAGGGAACGATGTAATATAATAATAGGACAGAATTTGTTTAACAACCTGGTTGCCAAACGTGATTGACATCAATACCTTGAAAAAGTCTTATCGATATAAAACGTTGTACAATCCCTAGGTTTGCTGAATATTCCCTTCCCGCTTTATTGTCGTTTGCTTCGGAATTGCTGTCAGCAAGTAACGTTTCAAAGTTAGATGTAATGATGTATGAATTAAAACATAACACGATAAGAGTGTCAAACAGTTTGAGTCTGCGTTACGCGGCTTCCGATCAGGACCCCAACTGTTTGCAAACGTGCTTGAAAGAGTCATTCAGAGTGAAAAGGACAACTCTTTGAAAGCTGGGTAGTTGTCCGCCTGCATTAATAAACCTCCTAAAGTGTTCAAACAAATATAAGTTTCTAAATTGCTGTTCTAAACAAGGTCAAAGCGTCAAACAGTTTTGGGACACTGCGTCGCGTCACGTCTCATCAGTATTAAATTGTTTGAAAAGGTTACATTTTTTTAACGATAGCGTGGTAAACATAAATCAGTATTTATGCTGCTTGACATTTGCAGTGGATTTTCATTTTTATATTCAGGAATTGTGGCAAATTGACGGTAAGAATAAGGAGCAATAGTGTCTAAATTTGGATATACTTACTCTTATACAGCAAACTGGCTGATGACTAAGACCGGGTATGGCCTTGTATAAAATGTTTGAAATGGCTACAAAGCTGTTTTAGTAAAAACGCATATTGAAAGAGAATCGTGTCAACCACTCACACATGTCACATTGAATGTTTCAAACGATTGTTTTATTTAAAGAAAAGCTTTACAACTATCATAATCTAGCGGTTGTATCGGGGAGGTATATCGATTAGAAAACATTTCGTGAGCTACACATTAATATATTTAGTGTCAATAGTTTATGCTTATTGTAAAGGATAATATCGGAAACTTAAAGCTTATTGAGATCTCCTGAGAATGTTTTCGTTATGGAAATAAATGAGTTTCATTACAAGCAATTATTATGGTTTCTGGATCGTAAATCATTACTTGTAGCTTTGGAAAGTATAACACGTAACATGAAGAAAGCATACTGGAACAATACAGACATTCCCTAAGTTTGTTGTTTACTCCACGCAAGGATTTATGTTATTGACATGATCAGTATTACGGCTTATGTGAATAACTGCTGCTTATAATGACTATAAATGTTATAAAATGTTCGTATGTGCCTCTTTAATGCTCGTTTATCTGACATCAATTGTTTCCTAAATCCCTATAATGATGATTAAACGAAATATCTCGGATCAAATTTACTTAAACGATGTTTATACCCTCTAAAGAAGTTCATTGAAATATTTTCAAATAAGTGATCGAAACTGTCACGGGAAACTAAATTGTCTGGATATGTACAAGTGACGATTGTGCCCATTCTGTACAAACAGTGTACCTATGAATATTACACTTGCCCTGCGAAAACAGTTTATACCCCGATAAACGGAGGAATTTGATCAGCTTCTGTCCATTTATTAATACTTGTAACAATAAATGGCTAACGCAATCCATAACAGTCAAAACAGGACAAGTTTTATAAAAAGAAAACCTGGACATGTCGATTTGAAGTTTCAAGATGAATAAATTGATCTACTTGAACATTTTTCACTTCTTATTTGTACTACCACGTTCAACCTTTGTCCGTTCTATTCGTATTATAATTCGATATTTCACAACATTTTCAGTTATTTTTAATGCTTCCACCGCCAACTCCAACGTTTTTCCTGCCACGTTTAAGATTTAACCATCTTATCGCCAAAACAGTGTCTACATTGGTAGTGTCGTCAGCAATATTTTTAAAGTCAGCTTGAGGACTGTTTTAACTAGATAAATGTCGATAATGTCAAACAGTTTTGATCCTGTTTTGACGCCGCGTTATCCAAATTGTTTGCAAAGTCGCCTTTTGGTACCATTGACAGTGAAAAAAGTAAACAGTCCATGGTTAACCCTTTACAGACAAAATATATTCTGCTTCATTGGACGACTCATGTAAAAAGAGATATTATTTATCTGAATATAAATTGAAACATGGCGTTTGATTTGAATACAAATTGTTTGGAACGTTACGTTTAGTCGACTCTGGCGACTGACGGTTTAATAGGTCATATAGTCGAACTTCGATATCTCGAACTCGCTTTACTCGAAATATCCGATAGTTCGACACATGAACTGCATTATTTCATGCTCGATTTAGTCGAACATACCCATATTTCAAAGTTTAAACGTGGCTAAGCCACAATTTAACTTTGAAATACGGGTATGTTCGACTTAAAGGAGTTCGACATATCGAAGTTCGACTGTTCTTAACAGACCATAACAAAATATATGACCCGAGCAATGACATTGCAAACAGTAAAGGTCAAGGCCAGCCATCGCGTCTTTTCAAAACATCTTTTTTAATTAACAATTTGACAAGTATGTGCATGCTAATATCACTTGTAGTGATGTGGTGTACGTTTCGATAAGCTCCTACTATGCTTAGTCTCGTTTGACTTACAATTACAAACAGTTTGACGTCTGTTCCTGATCCAAACTGTTTGGCACTTATGTTGAACATTTCTAGAGTTTTACAAAAACGAATACATGCGCTTTAAAGCAGACGCCAATGCAGCATGAAAAGCGTGAACCTGTTTCATGCTTATTAATGTGAATTATGAACAGTTTGGACCAAGATATGACGCCAATATACAGGGTCTCGAACCAGGTACAAACGATTTGCATTTGTATGTTTATTCAATGTGACATTAACTTGAATTATTTGAACAAATTACTTTCACAATGTAATAACCGGTGTTCGAAACCAGGCGTCAGTTTAGCGATTAAAGGGAAACTTCAAACATGCAATCGAATTGTCAATTTCACGCTCGTTAATATTTTGAGGGAAACGATTAAGAGAAACATCTTCAAACGATGAATGTTGCTTTAGGATTCAAAAGTCATTACAAATCCTATTAAAAGTGTACATTCGACATCAAACAGCAAAACAAACGAGTTACATTCGTTGAAATATGTCCGATTTTTTTATCGAACTTGATCAGGAGGACACGTTATTTAATATATCCCAAAGGCGTATTATTATTAAAATATTTAAACATTAAAGAAAATAAAATGTAATCTAAAATGTTGCAAATACATATTGATATAACGTTTTCCAATTGATGTGAAAAGACAGGTGTGTTTGCACTTTATCTGCTTCAAATATATGTATTCGCATATTACAGTACAATTACATATGTAGATGCAGGGCCCTCTGTACCCCCCCCCCCCCCCCATCCCCCCCTATCCGAAAAATTGTAGACCTATATAGCAATGAAGTTCAATATGTTAGCTTTCGAATGGTACTTGTTGGATGACTTACAGTGTCCATTTATGGCAATGAGGGCTTACTGATTATCTCCCCCTTTTTAGATTTATTGAAATGCGAGTATGTGCTTATAAATGTCATTTCTGCACAACAGCATGTGTTGCTGTTAATTTTTTTTATGTAAAATGAACTATATATAGTCTTACATCTTACAAAAATCCTTTTTCACATAATCTTACATTTCAAAATGGCCGCCATTTTCAAAATAGCCGCACAAAATGACCATTTTATCATTTTACAAATGATTTAAGACTGGTCACCTGGTCACCGCCTGTAAACATAGGTTTCTATATACCAAAATGTTTGTATAACCCTGTAGATATTGGATCCGGTTGATGCATTTGACAAAGCCGTGGGACAAGATCACAATCCAAGATGGCGTCCAAGATGGCCGCCAAAATTACAGAAAATCACTTGGGCCTTAGTTGTGGGTACAAGTATCGAAACAAATAAACTAAATTTGCCTCAAATGTATTCGAAACACATCAATTATGTATTTTGAACAAATAGTTTATAAATAATGGCATTCAAAATTAAGAAATCTTTCAAAATGGCCGCCCAAAAAGCAAATTTTGCGTTTTTTTCTCATGATAATGCAATTTTAACTGATGAAGAACTAGAGATATCTTGTTTATGGCACTGGTTTCTTTATACTAAAATGTCTGTCTTAGTCTGTTAGCTATGGAACCAGTTGTTGCAGTAAATAAAACTTTGGTTTAAGTAGGCTATTCATGATTGTTTCCAAGATGGCATCAATTAGATATATGCACTACATATACAAGTGGACATTTTCACATATAGAAATACCTGAGCTCGTTTATTCAATTTTTTGATAGAAATGGTGCACTTGGTGAAGCAAGCAACATATTTGGCACAAATACTTCTATGGTCTCTTTTTTTCAAAAATTTCGCCTGCCACCTGAAACATCCAATACGGCGGCCACTTTTTAAGACGGCCGCCATGTGAAGTCAATGTCAGAATTTCAAGGTGTTATAAAGGTGTAATTCTACATTTCAAGTACACAGTATGCCTAATATCCTTTGAATCATATTTAAAATTGAACTGGAACACTTTTTATTGAAAATTGTCGCGATTTTATGATCTTGAAAAAGGTTTGTGCATTGATCAATAGGTTTGGTGGTGTTCATACGAAACTCTCATTTTTCACTACCCCACTAATGATATACTTATTATGCATAAAACATGCATTTATGTTCTATTCATTCAGATACAAATATCAGAATGGACTACAAATGGTCCCAAAGTCAAAAAATTAAATTGCTGTATACTCAAACAACTAAAAATAACCTTATTCCCAAAATAATTCCTTCACTCAAAACCGAATATAGAACAACTTCAAATAATACTAACTTTATCTTTCTTGTTACAAATTGTTAGAAATAATATATATGTAAGTCTTTATTAATAAGTGTTTTAAAAACAGCACATGTTTTGAATAGAATGATTGTCAACACATACCCAGGGCACACTGGTTACATCACTGCCGCAAAACTCAGCATGGGGTCAAGAGTCAGCTAATTGTCAGTGTTCAATTATTGTAATATAAATGTAAGTGTCCCAAATGTTCTAATCATCATTATTATCATCATCATCATCCAGTTTAGTTTAACCAGGCCATTGATCAATCCTTCTTATAAGGGTGATGCCTGCCTGTCCAGTCTGGATCGAAGTCTCCCTCTCCAAGCTTGGCGATTTGTTGGTTTGTGTTTTCCAAACCGAGAGCTTCGTCGTCACGTTTTTACAAGGTCCTCCCAAGATAGCTCTGGTCTGCCTGGACCCCGCTGCGTTGTAATGTTCGTGCATCAGATTTGAGATATCCAGCTAGAGCTTCTCTCTCCATAGCCAAGCTATGTGTTGGTAATAAAAGAAGACTAGTAAATGTTCAAGAAATAGACTAAGTGGAGAAGCAAGGCTGTGAAATGTCGGAAGCACTACCTGGACTACATGCCTTTACTGGCTGTGATACCACTAGTTCCTTTGTTCGGCAAGGCAAACTTAAACCTAAAAAAGTGTTAGAGAAAAGCATTGAGTTCATTCCCGGGCGGTAGTTTCAAAGGATAGGGGATAGTCTTGAGGTGACATGAAGATTTCGGTAAACTAGAAGAGTTTGTTTGTTGTCTGTATGGCAAACCCAAATATTCAGACATAAATAAACTGAGAGTTGACTTTTTCAGACAAAAGTTCAAGCCGAGCTCTGAAAGCCTGACACATGCAGATAGTATTGACTTGTCTTCTCCCTCCGTGCAGATCGTCCTTAAAGATGCACATCTTGCGAGCAAACTATCAGATATTCATATGGAAGAAATCTCTAGAAGCATTCACAAATATCCCTGGTCCTAGTGGTCATGGTTGGAAGATTGACGACACAGGTATAGTGTATGATTAGACGGATTGACATACTGGCAAACGATTCTGATGATACCACTGATCCAGTTGATGCCGAAAAAGAGAAAGAAGGAAGATTCTGATATTGATGAAGAGGTAGATTGGGATAACTACATGGACATGATATTTGATGATGATTACGAAACCGACAATGAAGACGAAAATGAGTGAACTAAACACAGATGGCTACTGTTTATGGCATATGAAGACCATAATTTATGTACAGATTCACTCATTCACTCACTATCCTAGTTTAGCGTCTGTGTTCCCTTCGTTAGGTGTTCGACGTTGTCTGGCTGTCTTAATACATCTTCTCCAGTGATCACGGTCGTGGGGGTCCTCCTTCACCGTCTGTCACTGTACACGGTCTTTCCTGATGGTTTCTCTCCAGGTCTTCTTTGGGCGTCCGGTTTTCTTATGACTGGCCACTTTCAGATCTCTGCATGAGTTGATTGGTCAACTGCTTCTTTCAACATGTCCAAACCAACGTAATCTGTTAGCCCTAAGTATAACCTCCAGCGGTTGGATGGCCAATGTCTCAAGTAAGGTCTCTGACCTAACATGCTGGGTCTGGTCTGGTTTAACATGGCAGATCCATCTGATCATGGCCCTATCGTTCCGACGGAGTCTAGCGAGTGAGGACTGAGAGAGTGCCGTACAGCATGACACTTCTGATGCAGCTGTCATAGACTTCTCTCTGATGGCAACAGGGATGGCTCTAGATGTCAGGATGGGCAGAAGTTCTCTGAATTTTACCCATGCTGTCTTTACCCTAATAGTAGAGCTCAATTCATAGCCTCCACCAGCACTCAGCATATCTCCCAGGTAGCAGAAGGAGTCTACCACCTCCAGAGTGTCTTCACCAACTTTCATTTCTTGGCAAGGGTGACCCTCAATTGGTCGAGCAAGTACCTGACACCTTTTACACTTGAAGGCAGGGTCTGGTGTGAGTCTGCAACGTACTCCGGAACATTTTTTGTGTACCCATAGAGTACAATAGTTACACTGTATGGGGTTGCCCCTTACCCCCTTTCTACACACTGCACATGGGTGTTGGCCCTAGTCCTTTAGTGCATGCAGTTCAGGCCCACTGACCATGACTTTTGTCTTTGCGGTGTTGATCCTCAGTCCTTTCGCTTCCATTCCCTCTTTCCAAGCTTTGAGTTTCTCAGCAAGCTCCTCCATGGTTTCAGCTATGACAGCAAGGTCATCAGCGTACAAAAGTTCCCAAGGGCAACCGGTGCGGAATTCTCTGGACAGAGCCTCAAGGACAATGATAAACAGCAGCGGGCTGAGCACTGATCCTTGTTGGACACCGACGTTGACGCTGAAATCATCGCTGTAACTGTCATCCACCCGCACTCTGCTTCTTGCATTAGTGTACATACTCTGTACTAGCCAGATAAGCCACTCCTCTTCACCTAGCTTCCTCATTGCCCACCATAGTACCTGCCTGGGGACCCTGTCGAATGCCTTTTCTAGGTCGACGAATGCCAAGTAGAGCCTTCTATCCGCCCCGATGTACTTCTCTTGGATTTGACGAAGTATGAAGATGGCATCTGTCGTTCCTCGCCCTGGTAAAAAGCCAAACTCCATGCCATCAATGTCAATCTGCTGTCTGATGCTGTTGTCCAAGACTCTTTCAATAACCTTCATTGATTGTTCACGGAGCTTCAGGCCTCTATAGTTGCCTCTTGTCAAAGCGTCACCCTTGCCTTTGTAGCAGTTGATGATGTAGCTTTCTTCCCAGCTCTCTGGCACACATTCTTCCGTTTGCAAGGTCTGACATGATCTGAGCGCCTGTCTCGCCCGACGCCTTCAGCATTTCAGCAACAATGCCAGAGGGTTCTGTCGCCTTGCCATTCTTCATCTTCTCCAGCGCCTTGCTGATCATTTCAGTGCTGATCTTGATAGGTGGGCCTTGTACAGGAGATTCTTCAAATAGATCTTGTGGATTCCAAGCGAACTCAACGTTTAGTAGCCTTTCGTAATGCTGCTTCCAGGCTCTTTGTTTGCTCTTATTGTCAAGAGAGAGTTGCCATTCATCATCTTTGATGCACTTTTCACCCACAACATCCTGGTTCTCTTTTCTCATTTGTTTGGCGATACGGAAAATATCATTGTTCTTTGGCTCAAGGTGACCAAACTTTGATATTGCAGCCTCTTGCTTTGCTGAGAACACAGCCTTCTTGGCAGATCTTTTAGCCTGTGAGTACTCCTCTCTACTACCTCCTTTCTTCCATGCTTTGAAGCACCTTCTCTTGTATTCTCCTTGATTGAATCGTTCCCTGCCTCATCCCACCACCAAGTCTCTTTCCTCCATTGGTGCTTCTTCGTCAGCCCACACACAGTGTTGGCACTGCTCAGAAGGCCTTCTTTCAGCTGTTGCCAACATCCCCTAACACCATCTTCCTGGTATTTATCCATGCTTGCGGTGAAAATGGTGATTAATGGTGCTAATAAAATATTTTAAAGGTAACCAATAGGGAAACTGGTAGTCCGGGAATCAAGAGGTTAAACGTGGAAATGCCTGATGAAGTTTTTTTCTCTGCAGTTTTCAATAGTCAAGGGGGTCCTTATCAAGATTCAAGAGGGTGCCCGGTGATATCCCTTGAGCATTTCTCAAAATATGCTAATTAAGTCCGCCATTACTGAAATTCCGTTATTTGGCCATATGTCAATTAGTATGCATCCTACCATGATGAAATTGGTGTTTATAACCAGGTTATCAGGGTCTACGAACATGATAAACCCCTCATTTCAGGAATTAAATGTTTTGAACATATGCAACTTATGCAAATCATGCAAATGAGGTCGGCCATTACAGAAATTCCGTTATTTGGCCATATGTCAATTAGTATGCATCCTACCATGATGAAATTGGTGTCTATAACCAGGTTAGCAGGGTCTACAAACATGATACACCCATCATTTCAGGGATTAAATGTTTTGGACATATGCAACTTATGCAAATGAGGTCGGCCATTACTGAAATTCCGTTTATTGGTTGTAACACATTTATTATACATGGTAACCTCCTAAAAAGGTGTCTTCACCTATGTTTTCAGGGTCTACGAACATCATAAGCACATAAGTTTTTCATTTTAATGACTCACACTTGACTAATTACATCAATTATGCTAATTAGATCGGATATCATTCATAAAATCTAGCGTATTTTGGAATACCGCTGGAAATATTTGACCTTATGTCATAATGTAAATTTACATTCCTAGATTGTCAAAGACTGTCTTTCAAATAATTCGACAATAATATTAATTGCATTCTTATGGTGATTAATATGCCATATGAGGTAATGCTGCTATGGCAAATGGTGAAACTACTTTACTCGAGAGCATCCTATTGAGTAACATGCACAGAAGATAGTGCAATCCGAGCCATGACCGGTTGTGCAACTTCACCTCTTTGAACTACAAGGGGTTTTGCTCTTGCAGTCACATCCGATCATCTCTATGATGTAATTAGGGGCAAGCTTAACACCATCCGAAATGTCAGATGGTGTCAGTGACTTGTTGCTGGAACGTTCTCTGCAAATGCCTCTGTGTGGCTGTATGCCCTTTTCCCCCATACATACAGCCTGGTTTGTGACATGTCTGTTGCTTCCTTCACACCATAACAGGCAGATATGATATCGTAAGCTTGGTCTATGACGTCATTAAACGATGCATCTACGATCCCAACAGTGTTTAGCTTAGGTTATTAGACGTTTCGCTACCCTATTGCGTTCGGGCCTGTCATGTCGCTACCCAGGGTAGGATGTTCCGATTCCCGTACATTTTCGCTACCTCCTATTTTTATTACAGAACTAAAAACATTTTTCTTTTGTTACTGACCTTTCGTAGTTAATTACTCTTAGTAATATGCATTTAAAATAATTAAATTAAAAGTTTATTGATCTGAAACTTGTAGTTGAAAATGAAATTATAGCAGCTGTCAATTTTGAAAGGCACTTCTGAACTTAATTTAATGCCATTAGATCAACATTTCTATGTGTGATTCAGATCAGCTTCTGCAAAAATCTAATCAGTAAATCATTTTCCGCAGTGAGAAGAGTAAATAAATAGAATTCTCTTTTATGGAGATTTCCTTGGTTTGGAACCAGATCAATAAAATATAAATCGTTGATGGTGACACATGGCATCCGCACACATATTTCGTCAACTTTGACTTATGATTTTATGTGCCATGGTTAGTTTTCAATCCAGATTAGTATATAAAAAATCTCTTCTATTTATGTCCGTTAGTTGGGATCCAGATAGATAAATAACCCTTAAGTTCCATTAGTTTGGATCCAGATTAATAAATAAAATCTCTTATATTGAGCTAGCCGCGGCATTGGTTTGGATCTAGATTAGTAAATAAAAGTTGCGTCGGCGTAAATATTTAGTCAACTTGTAATTATTTATGTCTGTAAGTAAATGGATCCTGACTATTAACTGAAGTAACTTATATGGTGATTCCTTTGGTTTTTGGATCCAGATAAAGGAATAAAAATGTCTGGTGTGAACGCATGGAGTCTAAATTGAATTGATTTTTGTCCGTTAGTTTTGATCCTGATTAATAAAAATCACTTTTGAATATAATGATTCCATTGGTTTGGATCCAGATTAATAAATAAATATATATTATGTGGACGTCTGTGCAATTCTCTTACCAAACTTTGTTTTTATTTCTGTTCGTTTTATAGACTCAGATTAGAAAATAAAACCTCTTCTAATTTTATTTACATAAGCTATAGTTTTGGATCCAGATCAGTAAAAAGAAATCCATTATGTGGGCGAAGCGCCTGCTTATTAGTAGATACAAGTGTGAAAAATAACACTGGGTAGCGAAAAAGTCTAGGTAGCGAAAAGACCAGCCACGAAAACCACAAGGAAGCAAACATGCTAGGGAAGCGAACAGCCAGGTAGCGAAACGTCCTGAAATCTTAAGCTTATATCCTGCTCTCAGCGATTTGAAAACAGAGCCCTTTCCAACTCCAAAGCAACATGCTACAGTGTCGCAACAAGAACTAGCATGTGCAGGAAGGAGGTGCTTCACGATGTCGTGATGCTCTTTGACTGTCAGCTGTTAGTCTACCACTGCCCTCCCTTTACTAGGTGATTCCATCGTCATTGGTAGGTTCAGCTTAACCTCCTCATAATGGTGAACAACAGGACAAACACATCTGTGTCATCTGATACCACAGCAAGTCTCCTGGCTTCACTGGCACCTTTCAAGGCGTGCTGCACAATAATGGTATCGGCTTCTTCATGATACGTCTCCTCATCATATCTGATGCTGGTGTTTTCATTCCTGATTTCAGTGAGGCATGGGTCTTCTCCAGTGACAACTTACTTGTGTTTCTCAGTGCTGCCGTTGTGGAACAATCTCACTACAGTTAGATCACTACAGATGATTCTAATCAACTGTTTTTTTTTGTTATCAAGCAACTATAAATAATGGCAGCACATGAACTTAAATGAAATTAACTTAAAGAGATATTACACAAAAACGGAAATTCAGTAATGACGGACCTCATTTGCATAATTTGAATAAGTTGCATATGTTAAAAACATTTAATTCCTGATAGTGCTAGGGGCGTGAGCCCTGTTGCATATTTCAGTATTGCTCATGAACAGACTCAATTAAACCGAGTCTGCAATTTTCAGTATTTGCTTTGTTTTCTGTGCTTTCAAAGGATCTCCCCTTATTCAGATTTATCATGTTCGTAGACCCTGCTAACGTGGTTATTAACACCAATTTCATCATGGTAGGCTGCATATTAATTGACGTATGGCCAAATAACGGAATTTCAGTAATCGCCGACCTCATTTGCATAAGTTGCATATGTCCAAAACATTTAATCCCTGAAATGATGGGTGTATCATGTTTGTAGACCCTGAAAACCTGGCTATAGACACCAATTTCATCATGGTAGGATGCATACTAATTGACATATGGCCAAATAACGGAATGTCTGTAATGGCCGACCTCATTTGCATGATTTGCATAAGTTGCATATGTTCAAAACATTTAATTCCTGAAATGAGGGGTTTATCATGTTCGTAGACCCTGATAACCTGGTTATAGACACCAATTTCATCATGGTAGGATGCATACTAATTGACATATGGCCAAATAACGGAATTTCAGTAATGGCCGACCTCATTTGCATAAGTTGCATATGTCCAAAACATCTAATCCCTGAAATGATGGGTGTATCATGTTTGTTGACCCTGAAAACCTGGCTATAGACACCAATTTCATCATGGTAGGATGCATACTAATTGACATATGGCCAAATAACGGAATTTCTGTAATGGCCGACCTCATTTGCATAAGTTGCATATGTCCAAAACATTTAATCCCTGAAATGATGGGTGTATCATGTTTGTAGACCCTGCTAACCTGGTTATAGACACCAATTTTATCATGGTAGGATGCATACTAATTGACATATGGCCAAATAACGGAATTTCTGTAATGGCCGACCTCATTTGCATGATTTGCATAAGTTGCATATGTTCAAAACATTTAATTCCTGAAATGAGGGGTTAATCATGTTCGTAGACCCTGATAACCTGGTTATAGACACCTATTTCATCATGGTAGGATACATACTAATTGACAAATGGCCAAATAACGGAATTTCAGTAATGGCGGACTTAATTAGCATATTTTTAGAAAAGCTCAAGGGATATCACCGGGCACCCTCTTGAATCTTGATGAGGACCCCCTTGATTATTGAAAACTGCAGAGAAAAAAAGTTCATCCGGCATTTCCAGGTTCAGCTAAATATCAGCCTTTGACTCCCGGACTATGGTGCTTATTTAAGATATCTTTCAAGATGTTGACTGTTAAATTTCAACGATAGCGTAGAATGCCGTAGATTGATTAACAAATTAACAATGACAAGCATTCTTTTGAAAACAAAATATAAAAACAATGTGTCAACTGTTTCTTCTAAAGTCTAACAGTAATTTTGTTTGGACCTTTTATGTGCGGTTTTGTGTGTATCTTGTATCAATCTGAAACAGTTTAATGTTATAAGCCTTTCTAAAGACTTACACAATTAAAATACATTGATTTGCATCATTTTTGTGATATTGTTCATCCTAAATTTCAATGCTGTATGTCAATGGCGGCCATGTTGGCCGCCATCTTAGAAAATGGCGGCCATCTTGTATTTTTGGAGTGAGGGGTACTTTACTTTTAGTCGTAAAATATAATATCATGCCCTTGTCCTCTTATGACTATTTCAATTATCCTTAAACATATTTTAATACCTCTTATCATGTGGTATATTTTATTTCGTGATTAAGCAAAAATTGCATGGGCAGATAACTCATGCCCCATAAATCCTTAAAATGGACAGTTTCAAACATCCAACAAGTGCCATTCATTTTCTAACATATTAACCTTCAATACTATATAGGTCACCAATTTTTCGGAGAGGGGGGGAGGGTTTCCATTTTCAGCCCGGCAACTAATGTGTACATTAAATAAATATCAACAGATATTTTTAAAACAAATGTATGATGTTCTCTTCCTTTCGAAATTATAAGTTACAATTAAGTCATTAGTTAAGAATTTATAACTGATGTGTTGTACTATATCAATAATATATGTGCCTGACCTAAATGTGTTGAACGTAGCAACGACTTATCAGCATGATACGTGTTAACTGTATCTCACAACCTCTAACGTATTTACACTGCTTCATTAACACCATTTATGTTCGCTATCCATGGACACAATGTTGATGCTTACATGGGAGAAAACCTTTTTCTTACCATTTTATATGAAATAAAATGCACCCATCAGTTTAATAGAATGCAGAAAAAAATACCTATGTACAACTGTTCACTACTTGGCGTCTGATCTGGCTCCGAACTCTTGGCATTAGACAAAAATTGTTTAGCATTTATATAAACACGTACCTTGGGAAAGAAATACATATTTTCTTTAAGTTGAATGTCTTTTCAGTTATCGACATATTGGACGTATTTGAATTGAAACCAATTTTAGCTGCTACACTCCGGCGTATATGGATGTGTACAAAATATTACGTTCCGGGTCTATCTTGAGAACAACACAAAAACAACTTAAATAGTTTATAGGCCTAGCTTGTTTCCACCTTAAATATGTAAACCCTTTCTGTTATAATCGTTTCTCTTTACAGCCTTTTACTCTTGTTTACAGCTAATGTTTACAGTCATATTGTATACGACGTTAAATAAATCTTATTATATCTTGTATATTCTACCCTTAACCCTTTCACTCTCAATGACGCTTTATGTTTTTTAAAGCGCGTTTGCAAACAGTTTGGGTCCTGATCAGACGCCGACTAACGCGGCGTCTGATCAAGACCCAAACTGTTTGACACTCTTTTCGATATTTATTAAGTCATACAATCTTAAAACTTACTTTAAATCTGAATAAGAAGAGATCCTTTGAAAGCACAGAAAACAAAGCAAATACTGAAAACTGCAGACTCGGTTTAATTGAGTCTGTTCATGAGCAATACTGAAATATGCAACAGTGCTCACGCCCCCTAGCATCAGCTTAAGGGTGTATCAATGACATGACATTAAGAAATTTTCAAAGTATATGAAAACACTTTATGATGATTTTGTATTGAAGAGCTATTTAAGATGACTGAAAAAATAGAAAAAGTTTACATTTTGGTGAACAACAGTTGGCTCCATGGCCATGTAAAATTTACCCAACCCACTTCCTCTTATTTTGTCCTTTTCAAACAGCCCGCTTCAATAAAATCCATTTTAAATGAAAACAAATATGATAACTTGGTTTTGTGTTATTTATTTCCTGTCTATGGTAGTATTTCTTCATACAAAAACTTATTTAAGAAAAAAAAGGCACCAAATGTGAAATTTATAAAGCTCTATATATCATCGATATGGTACTTTTTTGTAAATTTTGTAAGGGGAGATAACTCTTTTTACTTTAATAACTCAAATTTTTCAACACTGACCTTTCAATTTCTTTTCATATTTTGAACTGCCTGAGCATTGGCTTTCATTTGGTAGATTATAAGAAAAAGTTTAATACTAGAACTATTTCATTTTTTAAACTTTTTTACTTTTTTTCATAAAATAAAAAATCTAATAAAATCATGCCCTATAAAAAGCATATTTGTGATATTCGAGGATCCATATTGTTCAAACCTAGTGCCTGCTTTGTCTAAATTTGGTTTCTTTATGTGAAAATACCACCATAGACATCAAATAAATAATTAAAACCCACATTGCCATGTTTGTTTTGTTTTGAAATAGATTTTACTGAAGCTTGTACTCTGAATGGGTAAAATTTGAGAGAAAAAGTCCAAATTTGACATACCTTTTTCAAATCGCTGTAGCCCAAAAAAAAGGACACCACCATATATATTTTTTTCCATTTTTTCTTTCATCATAAATAGCTCTTCCAAAATAACAATGATAGAAAAAAAGTTTGATACTTTGAAAAAATCGCTTATGACATTGATACACCCTTAAGCGGAATTCAACTTTCAACTGTAAATGCTCTGAAATCAATGATTCCAAAGGACCAGAAAGTATAACAACACTGAGAATGAAGTACAGGGCGACTTTTTACAGCCGCCACACAAGCACTTAACATCTGCTGTTTTGAATTATATAAATCTGAATAAGGTCTTGCAGACAACACGACTGAAGCAGACGACAATAAAGCGGTGAAGGGGTAAAACTCTCCCGAATAATTTGATCATAAAAGGGTTAAAATGGAATTACGCCCAAAAGTACGCAATACCTAAGTAGTCAGGTATGTTTAATTAAACCACGTCTGCTATAATTTGGCTGACCGCCTTAAAAACCACAGTAATTATGTATTATCCAGATTAAACATTAACTGTCTCGTGTATCAGAACGTTACGAGCCTAATCAGACGAAAGGTCGCTTATCGTCTAATCAGGATCCAAACTGTATGAAAGTATTTGTAAATTTGTTGTAAACGTTATAAGAGTTAATGGAATTTATGACGATTTTCCGAGGATATCGTGACATGGACAATTGGTATACATCATTTGCCAGTTCCCGTTATAGGAGGCCAAAGTACGTGTGTCACAGTGAATGACACATGCCCCCAAAGATTTGCGATGGCACTCGTGTGCTTTTCAGTTTTTTGAGCATACCGATAAATATAATCATACACAATCAATTTTAGCAAATAACATGCAACAGGCCGTCATCCAAAGATGTACCCATATATATACTTGATGTGTTAAGCTTAGAAAGAGTGTGTTTGTACCCATGAGGTCATAAGTCCAGGCCGATGTCACTTTAACCTAACAACGATACGCCAAACTCCATAATTCTAAGATGTACTTTGAACAGTCAAAAAGTGTCGTAATTATCATACAAAGGATTGGTAATCGCTATTTCCAGACTTTACTGTTTTGAAGAATCAATCATACAAGACCCTGGGGCAATCAAAACAAACACTTCAAACGAGAGTATTAAATTGACAAACCAAATTACCACATTGAAGTCGATTAAACATTAGATTTCTTGAACTCTACTGAGCTAGATATTCCTACAGGAGGAATATTGCAACATTTAAACAAAACATAATATTCTAAAAGCGAAGTTATTATAACAAATCAAAAACGCAAGGGATACATCATAATGTAAATTTTTCATTTGCATTTTAGCAACAGGGAGCTATTGTTCTTGGCAAAAATTATAACGGTTGCATATTGTTGTTTTATAATGTATTTATTGGTCAACCATAACACTGGCACATCACTGCGATAATGTAATACAACGACTCCCTCCGTACAACGACCCTTGCCGTTGTTTCCAAACACAGATATATGTCCTACCTTTTCACGTCTGCTATATTGTCTGCTTAAAATTATTGTCGTCTGCTGTTTTCCCCAAAGTTTCATAATATACATTTTGAAAGAAAAAAGTTAATGAGGAGTGACAAACAGCTTGAATCCAGATCAGACGCCGCGTAACGCGGCTTCTGATCTGGATTCAAGCTGTTTGCATATGTAAGTCATTTCCCTCCCTATAACGACTCTCTCCGAACAACGCACTCATTCTGTGTCTCCAATTGGCTGTCGTTGTAGAGAGGGAGCGCTGTACCTTCCTGCTACAATAGCTGTGCAATTAAGTAAGGTCAAATTATACTCAGCTGCAAAAGAACTATCCGATAGAATCCATCGGATTTTAAGCTATAATAAGCGTGATTCTAACATTTGTTGCGAATATGCTCAAACAATAGAATATAAAAATGTCCTGCGAAACCCCGACTAATTTAACCTGACATCTATGGACTAATAAAACTAATAAACGAATAAAACACCGATACTGAAATTGATCGTAAGTAGGTATACCAGCAGTTGCTATTGATAAAAATGTTTGACCTTATATCGTGCCATTTCTGTTCGGTCATTATAAGGTGTTTAAAATTGCAGTGGACAAAAATAGTAATAACTTTTATTTCGAATTCTAACTGGCGTATATGCAGTCTATATAATCGCATCGGCATAGGGTATTTGCTGTTTTGGGTTCACACAGGTTCGGTAGTTCAACATAACTCTCAAGTACCCAACTATCCGCTAAGAAATGAGCGAGGAGACATAGTCGTGTGCTTGTTTCAGTGTCTATCAATTCATAATCTAAGCCTTTGGTCGGGAATAATGAACAATTGCGTTTGAATTCGCACCAAACTGGATTTCGTGAGACGTGAATTCACTCCAAATCAAATTATATATTACTACAGAAGATATAAGATAGATAAATAGGGTAAATGGATAAGTCTTGATATTGTATTTGAAAGTCATCTAACACTAGAATAAGCAATCGTACGTTCGCATTGCATGCAGTTACATGCATCCATATGTTTGTGTTATCTATAATAAGACGTCAGACAACAGTTCTGGACTGGTTCTCACCAGTTACATATCTGTAAAGACACGTAAACAAACCAGTTATCAATATGTATGTAGATCTACAATGAAATATTGTCTAGACACTTTCTAGACGTACGATGTTTTGTTTATGAACAGTTGTTGTGTTTTCATGGTAATTTTGTTTATTGTGATCACCAAAAGCTGCCAAACAATACATGTCATACATTTTGATATTATCCGTTTTACCAATTAACATATTTTCTGGGGATCAAGTTTTTATATTCGAGTACATAAACTTAAACAATTCTGACATTATCTAAATGTTTACATACAATGTATGTGCTATTGGAAAAGGATATGAAACAATTTAGGTAAAGGCGGGAAAAGGCACTTTCAATTAATGTTAAATCTCTTAACTCATTGAGCCCTAGTGACGCATATATGCGTCGTTTACCAAAAGTGTACATGTGAAGAGTTCACTTGTCTAATGCAAACAGTGAAGTCCCAGATTAGAGGGCTCCTGCAGGAGCCCTCTAATCAGGGACTTCACTGTTTGTAATTTTGCAATATATTATAAAAAACCAACCTAAAATGTCTAAAATGGACCATCCCTTATTGTAAATTGGAATTGTCCATTGAAAGTTTCAGGGGATAATGAGTTAATTAACATACGTTTTTAGAAAATTAAATAAGATAATAATAATACAAAAATACTGTTTTAAAGCAGACATTATACGAACATGTCATTATCGATGCGTCCTTGGTCGAAAAAAAAGCTTTGAAAACATCCACTTCGAAGTGATGAAAAACATTTGTTTTGACAGCATCTTATATTTATTACACCACCATGATTTAGACAGTATCAATTGTGTACTTCCTTGCCGGTTTATGATATCCAGACGTAGGTTCATTACAATATCAAGCGTTCTTTTTCTGATGGAAATGAGGATTAAGATCGAAAAAGCTGTCCAAATTGATGTTTGATATATAACAGTTGTCTTGAGTTCTAGTAAGAATATTATTTATATCGCCTGTATGACAGCAAACAGTGGAGAAAACGTTATTCTTTCCCGTTTAAACGCAATCGAAACGCAGATGCAAATCGCTAAAATGTAGGAAATTACAATTTTTAGACATTTCTAAGTATTGTTTTATAATCTGCGGGGCAAACAGTTTGGAGCCTGATCAGACGCCGGGTTACCCGGCGTCTGGTCTGGCTCCAAACTGTTTGTAATGAAAATAACAGTTTTAGCGTAAACGCGTTTATTGGGAAAGAATGCCGTTTTCTCCACTGTATCTATATTGAGGTATTTACTTGAGTCTGGCAGGGACTTCAACTTTCAGTACTCTAGCTACCTTTGTGCTGCTACAGATTCAATCTACGGCAACTGCTGTTTTGCAATCGATAAACCCTTACCTGCAATGACGTCATCGATTATAACATTTGTCGTTTGTTTTTGTTAATCAAATTTAATTGTTAGTAATTTTGACGTACGAAATATTGAAATGAGTGTCAAAAAGTGTCGCAGCGTGTTGTCAAAATCCAAATTGTGTGCATATATATTATATATTGTACTTGAGACAAGGCAGTCAAGAGGGTAAAGTGGTCACGCAAATCATTATTAGGTTTTCAAAAGATGAAAATTATATGAAGGACGAAAGACATTGGGAGGAATTTATGTTGAACATTGTGTTTTTTCACAGTTACGTCGTTAATGATAAATAATCGGTAGCTGTATGCATTTATGTGTAAATCTTATACCGTCAGGAAATACATGCATTCTCACTATTACTCGAGCTTGGACGTCTATGCTCAATGTATCGTGATTTGAGATTCCTCTCCGTCTCTGTGTCTTTTAAAAGCGGGGGTCAAAGAGGCAATCTACATCAGAGCATATAAGCCGGCGCTCAACAGGGACGGGGTCGCCACAACTTGCCACAAATTTGAGACAATGCATTACTATCGCTCACGATGTTAAGTCCCAGTGAAACATCAGTTGGTTGATAAAGCCTGTAGTACACAGGCGAATAAATACGAAAGACTCAAGCAGGAAACGTAACACAAACAATACACCCACCTCTCAAGCAGAACACACACACACACGCAATACCATTCCTTCATCTACACACTAAATAGAAAACACACGCAAGACAAACATAAAGCAAAGTGAATATAAGAGCCCGCCTTGATACGGTCAGTAGCAATCAATAATCAATTATAAATTAATTATTAAAAACCACTGGGGGTTAAACCTGGGTTTAGGGGCGCCCAACCTCACTCTTATCTCCTATATTCACATATAAAGACGAACAGTGTACATAAAATATAAACACTGTTCCACAACCTTACAATAAAAAAGACCGCCAACACAGTAAGTAAATATATATAAAAATCTAACAAAAATTCTATGACAAGATTATTAGTAACACGGGAAAGAATTAAATATTCAAGCCCGTGTTAAAAATAACCCACTATGGCAACGGTCAAATTGTACTCAAACGACTAGTCTGTAGTCACGAGTAACTGTAAGACATGGATGGGTTGAGGGAAAGCTCTCAAAGGTAAAGCTTTCAATATACATTGTGCGTAAAATTTAAAAGTTTTGCAATTGATTTCTAGTATAAAGGTTAGTGGGGTCAAGGTATGTCACAGGACATATATCAGTCAACCGCCCCATGGCTTACTGATTGCAGGTAAAACGGTGCAAACGGATTAGATAAAGACAACGGATCAATTTCCGCATGAAATACAAGAGAAGAAAATAGACTTCAAGTCCGCAGTCATAATATGTTCCCCTGCTATGAGCCGCACGAACATGCCGTTCATGAAGTAAAGTCAGAACTGCTTGCAAATCTCTATCGGCAAGCCTCGCTGTCACATGTTTCTGCATTCGTATGATAAACCCGTCCTATCTTATAAAATGACATGTTACTCTCTGTAAGTGTGCGAAAAATCACACAAACGTAAGCTTGCTAGCTTATTGGTTCATCAGTTTTTATAAATTAAGTTTCAATCGAACTTCTATATGAGAATGTCGGTGAATGAGCCAAGCTTAAGCAAAAAATTACATACTCATTATTGCATACAATTTATCATCTCTGATCTTTCAACCTAATTCCCAGATAACAAATCATAATACCAGTATCATACAAGTGGTAAAATAGCTAATGTGTTATAATGTAAGTAATACAGCCAATAATTGAACTATTTAGCCATACACTTTACCTTGGTTTTATTTTGAAATTGTTTCTTATATTGCAGAATAGTATAATCAGTTGCACTAGACGACATTTTTTCTATTGGTTCAAGGGCGTTCGCCCGACTGGTATTTTAACCCGCTGGTTTCAAGCATAAATAAATACGAAAGACTCAAGCAGGAAACGTAACACAAACAATACACCCACCTCTCAAGCAGAACACACACACACAGTCATACCACAACAAACACACACACACACACACACACACGCGCAATACTATTCCTTCATCTACACACTAAATAGAAAACAACACGCAAGACAAACATAAAGCAAAGTGAATATAGGAGCCCGCCTTGGTACGGTCAGTAGCAATCAATAACCAACTATAAATTAATTAATTATTAACAACCACTGGGGGGTTAAACCTGGGTTTAGGGGCGCCCAACCTCACACTTATCTCCTATATTCACCTATAAAGACAAACAGTGTACATAAAATATAAACCCTGTTCCACAACCTCACAATCAAAAAGACCGCCAGCACAGTAAGTAAATACATGTAAAACATTTAGCAAAAATTCTATGACAAGATCATTAGTAACAGTCTGCTCCTGGTGCTTTGGATAGATATTATGTAACCATACTTCTCTTCAAAGTCACCATTTAGTGACATGTTGGAATCAAACTACCGATGTCGTGCCATAAGCGCAAATATCGGTCCTGTGATTCAGTTCTGACATTCAAACGACCTTGACCAATTATGCAAAGAATCATTAATTCATAGACAGCAATTTGGTGCAAAAACCAAGCACACGTTGACAAAGTGTGATTGTCATACACGTCCGTTTTATTTCATTCAACTATGACATTGTTTGCCTTTCTTTGCTTTTTATTGTTTTATGTCTAAATATGCATTTACTGCTGTTATCTAAAAAGTAGTATGAATTTCGAAAATATTGTGAACTTGCACGTTTTATTCCGGTTATGGTTAAACTGATATTCATTTACAATGTATGTCCATCTCCTCCCGTGACCTGTTTACTTAATAAATATACAATGTCCATTCAGCTCTGGTAATCATGGAACAATGTATTGTTTTATCGTTAGTAAAGTGATAATAAAAAACAATTAATACCATAATTTATTTGCATATGGCCCCTTCTTTGCCACGACGCCATCAGTTTTTAACATTTGTCGTCTGCTTTTATTTCTCAAATTTAAGTGTTAAGATGTTTTGACCGAAGTATTATAACTATTCACATTAAGAATTTTTGATCCTGATCAGACACCGTTTATGCGACGTTTGAACAGCACCTGTTTTAATAACAAGTTTACTTGAGGGTAGGGCAGTGAATGATTAAGTATTTCTCTAACAGTGATGTACATTGAAAATAAATCGTCAGCGAAATTAAATCGGGTTTACTTCAGTGCAGTCTACTGATTGCACATACGTAATTATTTCACATTTTCTCTATTATGCGAGGAATCATACTATTGCAAACAATTTGGATCTTGACTAACCGTACTCGCTAATAAGGTGTTCATTCATATGCATTTCCCTTTTCACTCTTCATGCCGCCGTCTGATCAGGATCCAAACTGTTTGACACTCGTATCAAAATGTTTTAAGTGTTACTACATCGAATCGTACTTTGAAACGATCATGCTTACAACAAACTTAAAGCAGGCGACAATTAAACGGTGGAGGGGTAAAGATCAAATAATGAAAGCCGGCTGAAACATTCAGACTGAACCATGGCATCGTGGTGCACTTTACCATGACCTAGTTTTACAAATATCGCTTCACAATAACTACAAGGTACACACACCGCCGCAAGTTATCATGTCTTCCCAGCAAGTGGCCGTATACACTGTGGATATGACAACTTGAAATACTCCAATGGAAGAGGAATTATTAATGCCCGTATGTGACCAGCAGTTTAAGTCAGCAACAATACCACTAGACGAAAACACCTGTTAGCTGACCCCGGCTACAATGTAAGTGATGCTGCAGGGCAATACACCAACATGATATTTGCATATTATCTGTAAGTCAAATAAACTGTGACTTCATTTACAATAAACTGGCGAATAAGTGTGGTAACTTGAGATTAATGGAGAACAGTAAATGTAGTGAAAACTGAATTGACGTCCCAGCATGTAGCAGCATTGTACTACATAACAAACGGAACCTTTGTGAATGTATGCATTATTTATAAGATGACATTGCTAACGTTAAAAGAAATTATATTTATGCCAACCAGAGCAATCACACATACACAATATGTTTACCATTCAGACGGCTATCATCATCAGAAATTGATTGTTTTCCGGAAGGGTTTCTCGATATATATGATTAAAACCTGAATCAACATGTGTGTTGATATCATAAATGGCTACTGATGAGTTACTGTTTAATTATACCAAACGCTTAATCTTCTACATTAATATATTTGATAGTACTGGATAGACGATGTATTACGATTCGTCATATGACAAACACTAATCAAGTACGGTCAATCCTGTATAAATCGATCGCTACAAGCAAGATCCATGGGAAATCTTAGAAACATGCACTTGCAGAAACAAACAAGAATATCGTTCCCAACGATGGATGCTCCCCACAATGAAAACGCCCAAGGTATAGCATGTTTAGTAGATGAACACAGTAACAAGTTTCATCAACTTACGATGTAACATTCAGGAGATATGCTTCGGACAAAAATGAATTTATTATGAAAAAGGGAGGCAATTCAATATTTGGAGATGACAGAGTTATATTTCTTGTGTACTACACTTCTTTTTGTCATCCGCTAACACAGTATCAAGGTTCAGGTTACAGTGCGGCAGAAAATTTGATTTTTTAAAAGATTTATGTAGAAAAAGGGAGATAATTCAATATTGGGAGATGGCAGAGTTATGGTTCTTGAGAACAGCACTCTTTCTGTCATCTCGTATCACTGTATTAAGTTTCATCAACTTACAATGCATATGCTCAGGAGATATGCTCCAGAAAAATTCAGATTTTTTTTAAATAGAAACAGGGAGATAATTAAATATTGGGAGATATTGGGACAGAGTCATGGTTCTTGTGTACTGCACCTCCTTATGTCATCACCTATCACTGTATCAAGTTCCATTAACTTACGGTGTAGCAGTCAAGAGATATACTCCGGACAAAATTGTTTTGTATTTTTAGAAAAAGAGAGATAATTCAATATTGGGAGATGACAGAGTTACCGTTCTTGTGTACTGCACTTCCTTTAGTCATCCTCTATCACTGTTACAAGATTCATTAACTTTCAGTGTAACCGTCCAGAGATATGCTCCGGACAAAATTGATTTTTTATGAGAAAAAGGGAGATAACTCAAAATTGGGAGATGAGATAGTTACGGTTCCTGTGTACTGCACCTCCTCCTGTCATTCTCTATCACTGTATCAAGTTTCATCAACCTACGGTGTACCGTTCAAGAGATATGCTCCGGACAAAAAAGCGTGACGGACGGACGGACAGACAGATGTTCTCACAGTTGGACATTTGTTGGGTATATTTTTTGTTTAAAAGTACCCAACAGTACACTAAAATACCCAACAATAACAATAGGGCAATCACGGAATGAATGGAATCTATTGTTCTCCCTACCCAACAAAGGACCTTTCGTGCGTTCGGACGGACGTACGGACGGACGGAAACACGGACGGACGGACAAAGCGGCGACTATATGCTCTCCCTAAAGGGGAGCATAAAAACTAATCAGCATAGATAATCTGCCTTGTAATCAGAGATATTACAGTTGCAGTTAAAACTTCATTACGAATGGAACTTTATAACCTAAAATAAAAAAAGGTGGAAATAACCGCTCAACATGTGGCACTCTGTGTAGCAGTTTACGAATTTCGATTTTATTCATCATTATTTGTTCCACCTGTATTTGGGTGCAGTTACCTATTCCTTATATAAAGTTCTACTGTGTTCTAATAATATAGATATAACCAGCCTGTCCTATTTCATCGCAAGTGAATTCTTGAATCTAAGCTGGCCAAAGATAGATCGTAATTTTTGTCTGGACCTTTCTGCGTTATCCCCATTCGACGTTAGGCAACCAACTCTATTCAACACTTGATATGAGCTATGGTGAAAGGGTTTGCCGTTTTTAAGGCTAGTTAAATTGAAAAACAAAACTTTTAGTTGGCCAGATACAAATTTTGTGCGTAATCAAAAGCTTGAGAACCTATCTCATACTCGTCTAGACACTTTATAAGCATATGGATGGTCTATACTAGGATACATCTATGGATAACTACACCGCAGATAATCTGGATGACGCACGTAAAAATAATTGTACGGTTTACTCCTGTCGCCATATAAGCACATTTGAACGCATTCAATGCATTCCCTTAATGAAGAAATAGTTCCAATTTATACAGTCATGATTATATATCATCTTTTTTCTGTAGCATATCAGATTGTAACTAATAACAGGCTAAAAACAAGCAGAGTCTGTCTAAAGGCGCATTTTACGTAACTTCAAACCTGCTTTAAGTTTTCACTTGTCTTCAAAACTAGAAACAGGCTATGTAGTTATCAATAAGTTCTGATACAGTGTTATATCAAAACGTAAAACATACAACTGAATTTAAAATTCAATAACGATTAAATCGTATTTGCAACGTTTGACAGATGAAATGACATCGCAGTGTTACATTCTATCGATTTTGCAATAAAACGATACGCATTAATGCAACTTAAGATCCATTACATTTGATTGAGTACATTCATTGAAACTAATCAATCGTCCTCTTGGGAAACATTGCATTTCTTTATGCAGATTAGTCAATTACTTATTCATTTGCTTTATGATAAAATCCGAATACAACGTAAACGTTGCTGTAATATTACGAGGTATGTGGTAGGACCCTGACGACAGAGTCACGTTATTTAGTCAGTATGCGCTCTAGTATTTATTTCTTTTTAACCATTTTTAACTGCATGACTTGTATCGCCTATATAAAATATGTTGCATACATCGTTACTGGTAATATGCTCCCTGAGCTTAATATAATACAATTTCACATATGAATACTCTTATAACATCGCTATGACAGAACGTATCCTACTGATACGAAACAATCGTCGTGAATCGAACCATTATCGGAACATGGTTGAAACAGATAAGTTTGGTTTGGAAATGTGTTACTGAGAAATCCAGTTATGCTTTTTAATTGACATATGTGTCTTAGTGTCGATCTTGATTGTATATTTTGGATACAGAACTGTTTCTAAATTATGCGCTATGATATTGCAGTTCCCATGTAATTAAACACAATTCGCTTTTAGTCAACTAAGATTACGATATTACCTATTCGTGCCAGTATACTGCGTTGAACTGTCCCTGTGCATTTTCTAGAGGTTTCCATTTCAGATACATAATAATTATCCAAACATGATGCAGCGTTTATCACAACAACGGCCCTTCAAACAACGACCCTCCTAACAACGACCCTTGCCGATGTTCCCAATACAATACCATTATCTCTATCTCCTGTACTACTCCTGACTCAGGGGCGCGCTGCAATATCATTTGCTCAAAATGGCCGTCTGCTATTATTTTCCAAATTACATATTTGTGGATATATTTACATAAGCAATATAATGACGAGTAACAAAACGATTGAATCCAGATCATACGCCCGAGACGCGGCTTCTGATCTGGATTCAAGCTGTTTGCAAATGTAATCCAATAACTCTTAGGGTATTAAATTAAACACACACAATCTTTGCTTGATATTTTTTTATTTATTTATTATTTTTGTAAACGATAAGCATTAATGGCTTATAAATCAATCTGTAGTTTACGTTCGATATAGTTAAAGCAGTTCAAGTTTTCTTATGAGGAAAATGAAAAGCACGCCTGCAGCACCTAGGTCATTGAACACTTTCGGAAATACAACCATTTACACTTATAATATCTATGTAACACCTTCCATGTCATAGAAGCAAACAGGGGTAGTTATGTGACAAAAACATACCTCATCAAGACGCATCCGATTGTGATTACTGAGTTTTTTTATCCGTCATTGGTTATACGTTTCAAATGAGTTTTGATTCGTCATTTCCGTCTTGATTTATCTCGCTTTTCGTAATTTAAATATATGAAATTAAGTCCATAACTTTACTCTAGCATACCTCAACACAACGTTTTTAAAATTTTGCAGTGTTTGAACACGGTCTGAATTGGTGCACCTTGGTCGTGGTTTTCACTGTAAACTAGTCAATGTGTATTGTGAATTTAACTATTTAATTGCCAACGGCGCAAGACAAAAAGTGACTTTGCAAACAATTTGGATTCTGATCAGACGCCACGTAACGCGGCGTCTGATCAAGTTTTAAACTGTTTGACACTCGTATCGATATGTTTTAGTCATACTACATTTGAAACGGCATTGCAAACAACAAAACTGAAGCAGACTTCATTGAAACGACGAGGGGGTAAAAGTCTCATGTTCAGTTTGGCTGCAAACGAGTTAATAGGCAGCACATTAACCTATTTACTGCCTTACTCTGAGTTCACGGTGTTATTTATAAACAGTTTGCACGGCATATTAACAGAATTCAAACTGTTTTGCACTCATTTCTGCTAGACACTCAGTTTTAATATTTATTCAGTAAAATTACACAAACTATACACGACAGTTGGTTAAATTTGATGACGTCTTGACAGAGAAGGGGCTAACTTCGCCCATATCATACTATCCCACTACACGAAGTAAAGTATGGTTCCAAGTTATGGTTTACTCCCAGTGAGAATGACCGTTAAGTCGAACGACTGTACATTGACTCACATGATCATTGTGCCATTTGGCTTACACTATTAAGCACTACTAACATATGACGCGTAGGTAGCAGCAGTACCGACTGAGACCCTTTAAATGTATCTATTTCAATCCCCTAAGTGTAGATGATCAATTCACGGTTCATATCTTGCTCAAGAACATCGTATAACCAATTTTATGACCGATAACACAGATCAAGTATTTATAAACAATAGCGTATATGGTATTTTAACTGTTTGCATGTTTGCATAGAATTAAATCACGTTGTGTTTATGTATGGATGAGAAAAACTTGATAAAAACTGCTAAAATGGCAAGATTATTGTAATTACATTAACTTATTTCATGTAATCCCTGTTTAAGGTTAAACAATCAAAAGCAATGCATTTTCTCGAAACCTAAATGAGAATTGCATAAATTGAAATAGAGATTAATACCACAGAGAGGTCATTAGTGGTTATAGGCACGATGGAATTAATCACACTGTGCTCAGTTTTCCTGATTCTAAACGTTGTTATCACTTAAGCACCTTGGGAAATCATCACTTAGTTTCTTCAGTGCCTTGGAACGAGAACACTGACCTTTAAGCAACTCGATATCCAACATATTTCAGACTCAAAGTAATGCTGTTAAATCAAAGTGTCCAAAATTTACGTTTGAGAAATAAAAGCGGAAAACATATTTAGGTTGACGATATTTTGACATTGATATAGTTAATTAGTAGATCTATTGTTTCAAATAGATTGTCCATTTCACTTTCTATGAGGCATTTTTAGTATTAACCTTTTCTTACTTCATTTTATTCCCTTTTTCGAACTTGATTAAGGACATACGCGCCTAAATGACTTTACCGTAGGATCTCTATGAAATTTTCTGCATAGGTTCTTCAAAAATATCTTACTACCATGGTTATAATGTTCGTTTTTGTCTATGGGCATTTGAAATGTATACTGTAGCTATTAACGATACATTATTTTAGTTCTCTGAAATAATGTTAAGTAATAATGGGCACAAAGAAATATCAAAACAGTTAAAAAATGATGCTTTCTAAAGGTATGATGCAAAGTGTATAGTATTTTCCTTAAACAAACGCATTTTTCTCAGTTTGTTATAGGCTGAAATTCAATAAAAACTATCACTCCATCAAAATATATCCGTAAGAAATTGATAAAACTTCACACAACAAATGCTTTAGGTGTGAGTAATCATAAAAGGGTAACGAAAGCATATGTTATAATGCTTCTTATAAAACTATAGGCCCCTTCATATATATACTACTGATATAAATAAGCAGACGGCGTCTGCTTTGAGTTCTCGGGTTCACGCTAATATTCATTTTTTATTAGAGTCCTGGGTTATCCCCTTAGACTTATTTGATATAGTATTTTCAAGGTTTCAATACTTCCTATACCAGACTTGGTACTTCCGGTCAATTGAAATGTAAACACGTGAAATTCAGCTCACGATATTTTGTGATTTTGCAGTGATTTTGCAGTGTTTTGAGTGCTTTTTCGTGGACAATTTCATGGACTTGTATGTGATACAGCTGAGTTCTTGATTCGTGAAGGAATTAAGGTGAACTTTTACAGATTTTTAGCATTTACAGTGCCTTTTTTCTATAGCGGAGTTCATCGCTGTAGCTATTTATAGTAACACGATTAGGACATAGTAAATCGTAGCTATTGTATTGTATAGGACAAGGCGCTAAAACCTAACTCGCCGCGAAGTTCGTCACGCTTCAGTGAACGTCATGTATTATTGGCAAGAGCTAGGTAAAGGCGATTCGCTCCACTCTGGAAGCTCTACCGTTCTCCATGGCTAGTTCTAGTCCTAATAACGTCACTAACGAAGAACGCTCTACAGATGCCGAGGATTATGTTGAGTCCATAATGTCATCTCAACGAATTGTGCGGGTGGATACCCCTGTTGAATCGGGAAGAAAACGGAATCGTTCAGAGCCGTGTGTCGACTCTACAGTGAAGAAGCAGAGGGTTACTGCTAAAGCACGTCGGACCTTATACAATGATAGCCCCTTTCCGGCCCCTCGAAATTTGGTCGTTGCAGCAGCAGAGGTGCACGTTGACGGAAATGTTTCCGTTGAACAGCTGATCTCTAATCTCTCAGCAGATATGCATCAGCTATTTTCTTCACTAAGGGACAGGGTAGAGAGACTCGAGTCAAGTTCGGAACAGAAAATTGCTAATAAAAGTGGCACATGTATTGGACAAACGAGTAACCTCGGAAATGAACAGGCTTCGTCAATATGACCAGTCATATGGAAACTATTCGAGACTCTTTTCACGATGAGGTGCAAAGTGAGATAAACGATGTTTCCAGCAAATTGGAAGCATTGGAGAGTCGGTGCACAGAAACTTGTCTGAATATCGTGATAAGAAGACTTCCTGAAACCGACAATGAAAAAGCAGAGTGAATATGCTCATAAAGGATGGCCTGAAACTCAACGACGTCACCTGTAATAGTGCTGAGCGTAAAGTGTCCAAAGTGCGTTTGAAACCAGGTGTAATAGTGGCTAAAATGAGATCACAGGATGATAAACGGAATATTATGACCAAGAAACCTGTTGTAAAGTCACACCGCAAGTTTTCAAGTGTGTTCATGCACCATGACCAGACCCAGACAGATCACACTGTAGCAAAGAACTTCAGAGCCATCATCAGCTCCTTTGAATGTCATGCTCTGACTGTCCGGGGTTCAATAGTGGCGCGCGTAGATTCTAGTAGTGAGGCTTCTCATGATTCGCGGTCAAGTGTCGATTCAGGCAGGAGAGGTGACTCTCCTTTGCGTGCCAGGAAAAGTGATCGCGGTGCAACAGGCAATGTTCGTGACACTCGTGGTGGAAATCTTAGAGCCGATCGTGATGATGGGTTTCGCACTGTGCATCGCGAGGGTAGAAGATACCATGGTGGTGGACGAGGGGGAAACAGGGTTGGTCAAGGAAGACGATATAATTAGCTTAAAGCAGGGGTTTGGGATGTGAAAGGAGGGAACTGTGATAAACTGTCAAATAACTTTGTTTTAAGATCAAGTTGTGTTTTAGATAACGATTTTGATATCTTAGGCTTAGCAGAAACTCATCTTTTAGACAATGCAATTATAGATTTGAATGGCTTTAAATGGTTTGGGCTGAACAGAAAAACTATCCATGTAAACGCTAGGACCAGTTCTGGAGGAGTGGGGTTTCTTGTGAGACAGACGTTATGTAATCGTTTTGATATATCTAATGTCGATGGTACATTTGAAGGCATATTATGGTTACAAATGACTCATAAAACTGAAAAATATACTCTGTTCCCCTATGTGAGTTACCTCCCTCCTCAGAATTCGTCCCGTTATTTTGATGTCAATGCCTTTTTTGAGAAATAAAGGTATAGTGTTTTATGTGGAGATTTTAACAGTAGAATTTGAAATCTGGATGACTGTATTAGAGGTGTGGATGTTTTACCCGACAGGGATGTTATTGATTTTACTGTAAATGGATATGGAGAGTTACTTATAGATTTTTTTATTACCTCAAATATGTGTATTCTAAATGGGAGAAATTGTAATGCAAATGATTATACTTCTGTATGCACTAAAGGTGCATATGTGGTTGAGTATTGTCTAATTGGTCATGAGAATTTGGATATGTTTACGGATTTCAGTGTCACATTAACCACAGATGTGATTAGTCAATGTAATAACAGCTCAGGGTTATCACCAACCTGATCACTCTCTACTATCTTGGAATATACAATGTGTTAATATTCCTAAGATAGTATCGAGTGATGATGTTCACTGTTCTTATGATAAGTTTGATCGTAGTTGTTTCAATAATTGTTTTTTAAATAAGACAGAAGTGTTGTCAAAGGTAAACAGATTTATAGATCAGCTAGAACAAGGATTACGTACACAAGCCGATATTGATGCTATATATGATGAATGGTGTTGCATTGTTAAACATGAAATGTACGAGGGACGTTCATTTAATTATGTCACTCTTGCATTTTTCTTCCTTCCAACTAACAGGAGCGCATGGAAATTGTGTCTGCTTCCCAATGCATGAATTTGACATATTGACTGAACATTTCGTTTGAGTCCGTCAAGCACTTTAGAATTTATTGAAGATTAAAGTCAATACATTTATAGACACTGGCAATTGTAGTGTATGTAATGGTCGTGCGGTGCAATACGGACTACGGTAAAGGTCGAATAATTTCGAAGATGTCGATTTCATAGATATACTTTGACTTTTGTTTGATAAATGGAAGATTTGCAGTGTCATGAATGTCATTTTCCAATTTAAACAAGCGATTTAAACATTATTAGTTTTACTTGAGGACGGACACTATTCAATTTGGCGGGTGACAAAGTGAAAGCTGCTGCTGTGGACGATCTACTAAAACAGCACGCAAGACATACATTTCAATAAATAACTTACAGTGTTGGTCAAATATCGGGTTCAGATCATATGCTTTCGATACGCGAGGGTAAAGTTAGAATATGTTTCGTTTGTTGGACCCCTCGTCTTTTCATTGAGAATAATACTACAAACATGTACTCATGAAAAACGTTGTTAAATCGTTGTCGAAAAGCATTAACACAAACTATACATTTTCTGAGCTGCGTTAAAGTTGTTTATAATTATAAGCAACAAATACTTATCATTTTATCGCCAGACGATGTGAAAAGAGAAATTTACATTGCGTATGGCGAAATACTAAATTGCGCGGGAAAAAGTTTTAAATGCAATTACTCACGAAATCCGATCGTGCATTACTCAAATTCAAACACCAATTAACCAAACATTTATTAGCTGTGTTTACATGTACAAAGTCAATATACTGAAAAAAGAGAAATATTATGCAAAACATAAACCTGCAATCCAAATGATAAAGATATGCCTTCAAAACAACATTGTAGATTGCCTCTAAGTGTTAAATGGTAAATGATTTCCTGGAGAAAAAAAACGATAACCCAGTTGCCTCGCCGGTTTTATTCGCCGAAATAAAGTTCTTATATTTGGTTTTTGTTCCCTTTATCGAAGAAAGATAACTTTTCAATGATGAGACATCTCTAAATGTAAGCTGGACTATGCCGTTTTACAGTATCTGCTGGGTAGGCCTAAAACAGGCTATTTTTTACCTTTCTAAATTCAAATTTTAATACTAAAATGATATATTTCTGTCGAAAAGAAATGTTTCTAAAGGTTTGACAGAACGAAGTATGCACAAAGTTTATATTGCGCCTTTAAGGACGCCAATGACAAAATTAAATGAACGTCCCTCGTACGAGTCTATTGTTGCTGGTAGTTGTTCTAGGAAGCGCAGACCAGGTAAACCGTGGTGGAATGATCATTTGTCTGACTTATGGTATCATTTATCTCATGCAGAGCGCAACTGGCTTAATTGTAATGATAAAGGTTTGAAACAAATGTTAAAATCCCAATATGTTCAGTTAAGGAAAAATTTTGATAGGGAAGTTCAAAAGGCCAAACGTAGATATTGGTATAATATACAAAATGAGTTGTTAAATGATTGTTGTGTAGACAAAACTAACGTTTGGAAATCATTTGGTAAAATTGGTATTTGTCATAGTAACAAGAAATTTATCGCAAATGAAGTTTTGCTAGAAGGTGGTAATTCTTCCAGTTATATTGAGGACATTTTAAGAAAATGGAAAGAAGATTTTAGCTCTCTATATAATAGGGACAACCTTGAAAACGTACATGGCCCTGGCTTTACCAATGTTGAGGATAATGCATTCCGTTTCAATAGAGATATTTCCATTTTTGAGGTAAAGAAAGCCATTGACCAGGCTAAAATGGTAAGGCATGTGGTGTTGATGAAATACCTTCTGAGGCTCTTAAGAATGATACACCAGTCTTGTTTTTACATAGTTTTTTCAATGTTTGTTTTAACTCTGGCACTTTTTCATCCATCTGGGGTAAATGCATAATAAATCCAATACCTAAGTCAGATACACTTGATCCTAGAAATAAATACGAAATACTCAAGCAGGAAACGTAACACAAACAATACACCCACCTCTCAAGCAGAACACACACACACAGTCATACCACAACAAACACACACACACACGCAATACCATTCCTTCATCTACACACTAAATAGAAAACAATACGCAAGACAAACATAAAGCAAAGGGAATATAGGAGCCCGCCTTGGTACGGTCAGTAGCAATCAATAACCAACTATAAATTAATTAATTATTAACAACCACTGGGGGGTTAAACCTGGGTTTAGGGGCGCCCAAACTCACACTTATCTCCTATATTCACCTATAAAGACAAACAGTGTACATAAAATATAAACCCTGTTCCACAACCTCACAATCAAAAAGACCGCCAGCACAGTAAGTAAATACATGTAAAACATTTAGCAAAAATTCTATGACAAGACCATTAGTAACATGGGAAAGAATTAAACATTCAAGCCCGTGTTAAAAATAACCCACTATGGCAACGGTCAAATTGTACTCAAGCGACTAGTCTGTAGTTACGAGTAACTGTAAGACATGGAAGGGTCTAGGGTACGACAGAGAGGGAGAGAAAAAACAAAGCACGAAAATCCGACATAACTCTCCCGGTTAAGGACGGCTTTAAAGATACATCATCATGTAGTGCTAAGCCCTGTCTGTCGTCGCACAACCAAAGAGGAAAGCATAGTTATCAATTGTAGATTGATCGATAACCAAACGTGAAGTGCGCAGCAATATAGTTGGATCATAATCTTTTTTGAGGAAAAATCTAATACGTTTCACAAATAGGTTTTGAAAATGCATATGTCCAAGAATCTTACGAAGTCTGTAAATCACATCACCATAAAACTCCGGATGTGAAATACCTTGCCGCAGAAAAGACTTTAAGTTACATTTATACTTGTTAATGAGAGGAAGATTTCTATAAAAGAATTTAGAATTTTTTTTACGAAGTTTATGAAATCTGTACCCCTGTTTAAGAAGCTTTTCAGTAATAGTTTTATTACGAATGTGGAAGTCCTCAACAGAGGTACAGGCCCTAGCAAAGCGAATAAGTTGTGAAATATAAACCCCGTAAGATTTGGAACGGGGAACATCGCCATCTAGATGAGGATAATTTACAATACTAAAATCAAAATAATCTCGTTTATCGTAAATCTTAGAAGAAACAATTCCGTTATTTATAAAAAGATCCAAATCTAACAATGGTGCCGACAAATTTGACTCGTTTGTTTTATTAAGGCGTAGTTCTTTTGGGTAAATAAAAGGAAACAACGTATCAAAAAATGGGTTGTCTATATTAAAAATATCATCTAGATAGCGCGATGTATTGTTAAAGGCTTTGATCATATCTGCCTGTGTATCAGGTTTTAGACTAAGCATAAAGTCCCTCTCATAACAGTACAAAAATAGGTCTGCGATAAGGGGCTTACAGTTTGTACCCATAGGAATACCAATCACTTGGCGGTATATGGTACTCCCAAACCGTACATAAATATTATCCAGAAGAAATGTTAGTGATTCACAGACATCGGTGCAATTCCACATAGTGTAATGCTTAACGGTGTCATTTGTAAAAAATGCACGATCAGTATTACACGCCAGAAATAGCTTCCTTTCTCTGGCAAAAGTCTTTTCAATAAGTTGTATAAGTTTAGCTTTTATTAGATTATGAGGTAAGGTAGTATACAGTGTTGAAAAGTCAAACGTACTTATATTGCAAGCTTGGTATTTTCTATATTCAAGCTTCGCCAAAATTTCATTAGAGTTTTTGATAGACCAAAACAGATTAAGTCCAGAATTTTCGTAAGTCTTATCACAATACCTTTGAACATGTTCTTTGATTTTAATTAAAGACGATGTTAAAAGTTTGGAAAGCTTAGTAGTAGTATATGCACTTGAATTAGCAATAAAACGAGACTTATAAGGTGTTTTGTGGAGTTTTGGTATCCAGTACATTGTAGGAAGTTTGTGACATGTAATGTTGACATCAGCTTTTAATTGTTTACATGTATCAAGATGATCAGATACTACATTACGCTCCGTTAAATTGGTAGATATATAGGAATTGGTATTCACAAGTTCCTGGTTTAAAGTATCAACATAATGTAATCGTCATACAATTATCACATTATTGGATGATTTGTCGGCAGGAACGAGTACATACTTGGAATGAAAGTATTGTATGCCCTTCTTTAAGTGACGAATGTTAAATTTAGGTTTAGGTGGTAAAAGATGGTTATTGGATAAATAGAACGAAATCCGGATATCGATAATATCAAAAATTAATTCTTTCCATTTTGAAAGAGCGTCATTTTCAGCATGTTCTCTTCGGCACCAGTTGGTACGATAATTATTCAAAGCTTCCGAAATATGATTACGGCAAGTATCGAAATCAATTAAGGCAGGTAATCTAAATCTAGGTCCCTTACTCAAAAGCGCTCTGATGCGTTTATCTTTAATGATATCAAAATTGCCTGTTATTATATGACCCACTGGGGCGTAACAGAATTTAGAAGAGGTACATGTAGCTGGTGTATTTTCGAGAATTTTAAGATCAGAAACAATTTTATTGTAGTTAAAAATTAACCCTCTTACAGATTTATTATACTTGTAGCAAATAATAGGTGGTTCAAGATTTTTTAAATAATTTGGAACAGCATTCATCACATTTTTGTTTCGGAGAATACTTTGTAAATCTATAAAATCAATACCTTTATTTATAAAAGGGACCTTAATGAAAAATCTTTTGTGGTCGTTTAAAGAATCAATATGCGGTCTGAGAACATGCTGAGTATAACTTTGTATTAAACCTGCAGTACGATACAGAGGATCTGTGTGTAAAATTATATTATCAGCCTTGTCGTCAATATCTCTTAAAGACGTCAATGACAACGAAGAAAGCCGAGAAAGCATTTTATGTTTACCAGAATGTAACAGCAGATTATGCAAATCTTTAATAGAAATCGACTGACGTGATTTACGTTTAATATTACCATTTATACGAATACCATGCGATCTAGATTTACGGTTTCGTTTAGAATAAATCGAAAAAATATCAATTGAAGGTTCTTTAGAAATATTGCCAGATTGGTATATATTATCATTCAAGCCTAAAGGAAAGGGTGTCTGTAAATTTTTAATCCATTTTAATTCCGTTATAAATATAGCCTTACATTTGAAACTATTAGTAGCATTTTGATCATACGTAATATGTTCGACAGGTTGAATTGAAATAAAATCTAATCCATGTCGAGATTTCCGAAAATGTTGATACAGAAAGTTCCTCAGTTTTTTGTTTCTACAAGTACGAAGATGTTCATTAAACCTAGTTTTGAGGGGACGACCGGTTTGCCCAACATACTGGATACCCTTTATGTTACAGGGGAATTGCATCAGCCTTTTCTTTGTATAATAAATTATTTATTGCAATATTTTGAACGATAGGCTTAGTAAGTGGGATGAAGCAAACAATATCCTTGTGGAGGAACAAAATGGATTTAGAAAGAATCGTAGTAGATCACCTTTTATCTTTGACAAATATCATTGAAAGTAGGAAAAAGTTAAAACCTTCGACCTATTGTGCTTTTATTGAATTTAAGAAAGCATATGATTATGTTAATCGAGATTTGCTTTGGGGAAAAAATGTTTGATATTGATATCAAAGGTAAAATAGTATCTGCCATAAATTCATTGTATTCTAATGTATCATCATGTGTGAGAGTGAATATGTTAAATACTGATTGGTTCAATGTCAATTGCGGCTTAAGACAGGGGTGTTTGTTATCGCCGCTTCTCTTCAATATGTTCATTAATGATTTAGTCATATATCTGAAGTCATTCGATATTGGGATGAAATGTGGCAATGTAAAGATATGTGTTTTATTGTACGCCGATGATATTGTTTTGATTACAGAAAATGAAAATGATTTACAAAGGTTACTAGACGCTCTATCAGAATGGAGTAGAATCAATGATATGTCTATTAATAGTACAAAAAGTCAGATTGTTCACTTTCGTCCGGAGAGTATACCACGGTCTTCTCTGTCGTACCCTGAACCTATCCATATCTTACAGTTACTCGTGACTACAGACTAGTCGCTTGAGTACAATTTGACCGTTGCCACACTGGGTTATTTTTAGTACGGGCTTGAATGTTAAATTCTTTCCCGTGTTACTAATAATCTTGTTATAGAATTTTTGTTAAATGTTTTACGTGTATTTACTTACTGTGTTGGCGGTCTTTTTGATTGTAAGGTTTTGGAACAGGGTTTATAGTTTATGTACACTGTTTGTCTTTATAGGTGAATATAGGAGATAAGAGTGAGGTTGGGCGCCCCTAAACCCAGGTTTAACCCCCCCCAGTGGTTGTTAATAATTAATTAATTTATAATTAATTATTGATTGCTACTGACCGTACCAAGGCATGCTCCTATATTCACTTAGCTTTATGTTTGTCTTGCGTGTTGTTTTCTATTTAGTGTGTAGATGAAGGAATGGTATTGCGTGTGTGTGTGTGTGTGTTTGTTGTGGTATGACTCTGTGTGTGTGTGTGTGTGTTATGCTTGAGAGGTGGGTGTATTGTTTGTGTTACGTTTCCTGCTTGAGTCTTTCGTATTTATTCCTTTCCTTTAGTTGTGGTCCTGAAAATATATCCATTGTTGATAGATATACATACTTAGGCCTGGTTTTGCAGGAACATTTGGACTTTAGTATTACAGCTAAAATTGTGGTCCAGAGTTCAAGTCGTTCACTGGGTCTCCTTATTTGTAAATGTAAAGCAGCTGGGCGTGTTCCATTTAATGTGTTTACCCATCTTTTTGAGTCCATAGTTTGGCCAGTCATAAGTTATGGCGCTTCAGTGTGGGGCCATAAATCTTACTCATGTATAAATGCAGTTCAAAATCGAGCCATGAGATTCTTTTTAGGAGTTGGAAAATACACTCCAAACACAGCAGTTGCAGGCGAAATGGGTAGGGGCTGTCCCAGCACAAAGCAATGGAAGTCCATTGCTTTGAGCTGGGCACGACTATCCAATTTGTCCATAAATAGATTGAACAAACGTATTGCACTGTTGGCTAACAATATATCTGGGCGGAACTGAAAAATCTGGGTTCATATTGTTAAGAATAAGTTGAGAGAGTTCGGCTTAGAACAGTACTGTGATCTAAATGTATGTATTTCAAAGTCGACTTTTGTTGATATGGTTGCATCAAATGTACACGCTAAGTTTGGTGAAGAATGGCTAAAGACTATTAGAAAATCTTAACCCTTTACCTCATAGCCTGTTTCTAGTTTTGAAGACAGGTGACCACTTAAAGCAGGTTGAAAGTAAGGCAGAATGTGCCTTAAGGCACATTCTGCTTTACTTTCAGCCTGTTTTAAGCTAAAACCTGCTAGGCTATATAAAATATTTGTAATAGTAATTGTTCATGAAGGTATAAACTGGAACTATTTTCATCAGCGGAGGAATAAATTAAATACGCTAAAAGTCGCTTCTATGGGGTAAAGGGTTAAAGGGCCGTCTGGACGAGGTAGTAATAAACTGATGACATATCGGACCTTTAAATTTGATTTTAAAACGGAACACTACTGTACTTTGACTATTCTGTTACGACACAGAGCTGCCTTATTTTTTTTATTAGCAAGTTCCGATGTGGCGTTGCACCTTTGCACAAAGAGACGGGCAGATTTGAGGGTTTAGAACAAAAAGACAGAAAGTGCCCTTTCTGTAATGAGGTTGAAGATGAGGCCCATGTTTTGTTAGATTGTTATTTATACGATGCTCTTCGACAAACCCTTTTTCTTAAAGCCGACAGCTCAAGTGTTAACTTTAATAATATGTCCAAAGCTGAAAAGTTGTCTTTTCTTTTTACAGAGTCCGATATGTGTAGGTTATGTTCCAAAACCTGTTTTAGTATTCTTCAGCGCCGAAACGTTTACCTTTGTAGATAGTTACCAGCCTTTATCGTGAATATTTATTTGATTGTAATTAATGTCAGTATAACTTCTTTTAGTGTCTCTGATCATAGTTTAAACCCATGTATACATTCTTTATTAATCCGTTTATCTCAAATCTGATTTGAGGTAATAGCGGGTTCTTTAATACCATTTTCTATTTGGCTTGTTTGGCCTGTTTTTTGAAGTCAGGTTTCTCCCCTTATTCAGATTTATATAATTCACAACAGCAGATGTTAAGTGCTTATGTGGCGGCTGCAAAAGGTCGCCCCGTACTTCATTCTCAGTGTTGTTATACTTTCTGGTCCTTTGGAATCATTGATTTCAGCGCATTTACAGTTGAAAGTTGAATTCCGCTTAAGCTGGTGCTAGGGGGCGTGAGCACTGTTGCATATTTCAGTATTGCTCATGAACAGACTCAATTAAACCGAGTGTGCAATTTTCAGTATTTGCTTTGTTTTCTGTGCTTTCAAAGGATCTCCCCTTATTCAGATTTACCAATTATTTTCCTCTTAAGCACTTTTTAAACAAACAGACAAAAAGGCAATCCCTTTAAGGAGTCTTGTTTGCATGATTAATTGAGAATGTATACATTTTATTGTGTATAATTGTGTTATGTTAATAGTAATTATTTGCAAAATTGCGATAGTCTCTTATAGTTCATATTATGAACGGCATGATTTACTTTGAAAATTGTTAAATCTGTGATAAAGATATGTTGTAAATCATGATAAAACTGAAATAAAGAATTAAATTACCAATGCCATTTCATGTGTTTTCCGTTAATGTGTCGCGATTAATAGAGGTTGTTTAAAATCGAAATCACCTACGGGAGGTAACCGATACGCATTATTTCGCTGAATAACGATTCTTGAATTATCGGTATTGGGTACAAACCGCTAGGTGTCGCAAGAACTGGGCGCGAATGCCATTAAATATTTCCTAATCTTCATATAACACCGATTTAGTATATCAAGAACATGCGTTATGAAAAACAACTGCAATCATCTTTATATTGTTAACGAATTCAATCTTACTGACGAGTATTCTCGTCATTTACATGCTCAATGAACCTTTAAAGACTTTGCAAAAGAACCATCTGCTCGGGGTCTGCAATGTCTTTCTTTTTGCAATATATAACAAAGTATAACCCGAAATTTAAAAAATGGACTAAACTGATTTAGAAACTGAAAATTTCAATCCAAATTGCAGGGGTAAATGATTTAAATACTGCTTAACTACTTGGGCATACTTGTTTTTACATCAATTTATGATAAAACCTTCAACCACACCAAAATATTGCAACATGGAAAGGTCTCGTTTCATCTTTATTGTGGTTTTATTATGATTGAAATAGTTTGCCGATTTCTTAAAGCTAGTTTCTTTTTTGTTTTCGACGTGGTAACCTTTAAAACCGAATAGCTTATGAAGACTTCCCCAGAGTTCGTTTTAAATTAACCCATTTTAACCTAGTGTCTACTTAAATGGGTATTTACAACAGTGTAACCCCTCCTGAGTGCTATATCATATGAAATAAGTTGATGTATTGCCAACCACTGCATTGTCTTGAGATCACTCTTGTATATCTACATTGACATTTTCAAAAAGTACGTGTGTACTGGAAGGGTAAATAAAATTCATGGCATAATAAGGTACGACACACAAAATGTACGGTTCTTACTTGATCGTTATATATACCAAACGTATACTTCATAAACGTGATGTTTCATATTTTAACCGTTCTGCGACTAACGCCTTAATATGTACTATTGGGTTTACCTTGAAGGTGTTATGCCTGTCACGAACAGTTTGGTAATTTACACACAAAACCCATATCTACTGATATAAGGATTTAACCCTTTCATGATCAACTTATTCGGGAGATGTTTACCCCTTCACCGCTTTATTGTCTTCTGCGTCAGTAATGATGTCTGCAAGACACGTTTCAAAGTTAGATATAAGGTTGTATGACGTAAAAAATATCGATAAGAGTGTCAAACAGTTTGGCTCCTGATCAGACGCCGCGTTACGCGGCGTCTGATCAGGACCCAAACTGTTTGTAAACGCGTTTAAGGCGTCATTGAGAGTGAAAAGGGTTAATGATGTACTAACGATATCTGACCGCTGAAATCTCGCTAAAATTGAGGAGGATTTATTTCCACCTTGCTTTAAGCAGTAATCAGCCTGAAACATACAAAACTAAACCAGCGAGTCTATTCTAATACAATGTAATACTGTTACTGGCTTAACAACAATTGGAAAAGTTCGATAAACAGAAGTGTCAAATTGTCAAACTCCACACCTCATAATACATCTACAAAATAGATACTGTAAAACCGGTTTTATTCGCGAGAATATAATTTACGCGTTAATTCGCGAATGTCTCTAGTTTTGAAAATAGGCGACTTCTGAAAGCAGGTTGAAAATAAAGCAGAATGTGCCTTAAGGCACAGTCTGCTTTACTTTCAGCTTGCTTTAAGCTACCACCTGCTAGAAATATTGCACGATGTCGCGAATTAATACAAAATCGCATCACGCAAAATATTCATGATACCTGTTTTACAGTATGCGCTTTTCAATACCAATTAGAACTCCACGATATACATTTCTCAATCATTTCGTTCAAAGATGCCTCTGGGATGTTTATTGCAAGCTTAATTCCGTTCATTATTTATAGAAACCTGTAATCAGACTTCAACTGTGAACGATAAATGAGACAGATATATTTAAACCAAGTAGGGAATCCATGGTGTAAGCGAAGCCGTGCCAATATATTACATAATGAGAACTTAATATCTTAAATGTCTACGCTTTTCCTTTACTCTGCTAAAACATGAGCGGATCCAAGGATGTCTGAATCCATCCTTAAAATCATGTTAACGTGTGGATACCTATTTGCTCAAAACATTGACCGACATGCTTAACCTTTTTCAACTTGATTGCATATAACCTACTACAAGAGGTGATTCACCAGTTTTGAAACACTTTAATACCATCTATAAAATAAAAAAATAAGTATTTCCTTGCAAAAGATGTTCAATCTAGGATCCGAGGAGGTTAAATACCAGTCTAAATCGGTTAGGTTATGACTATAGTGTCTCATTGTTTACAGATTGCTTAAGTTTTCTCAGTTCGTCCTGCACTGCTTGTTTAAAGCCTGCTAAAATATAAACTTGAGTCTTGAAAGATCGCCATGTCATTTGCGGATGTAGCAAACTCGACGTCGACCTTAATTCCCACCCATGTAAAACATTGCCTCATCCGTTGTCACAAAGTTTTCCATTTATCGCAGTTTAAACGTTTGTAAAACTGCCATTAACGTTGACATCTTTTTCTCAATTTGAGTTGTATTTAAGATGTGTTATGTTCATTTTATCCGATGTTTTGCTGGCAGTGCATATTTAATGATCCTGTGAATGTTTGACTGAGACATCCCTAGTTGAGTTGCTGTTTCACGTTGTGTCGGCGGGTTAACCCTTTTTTATCATCATTGCGATTTTACGAATAACCCCTGGAGTTGACGTTTTGGGTGTCTTCTTATATGGTTCTGGGTTTGGCGGTTCGCTACCAACAACATGTATTTTACCTTTTGAGTGCTTTACACAATGTATAGTAGATTAAGAAACGTCGTGTCAATGACCTTTTAACTCTCGTTGTATATTCCTGTACGACATTTTCTTTTTCAAAACGTATATAACGATACCTACTATTACACTATTAATGTTAGGCATACCAATGTGATACTCCACATTAAAACTGTAATGTCTCTGTAAAACATAACTGTTTCAATACATAAACGTGAGTATCTTGCAAAAGTATTGTCAGACCGATTATAATCGACTATTTAAAAGTGTTTCAAAACTGGTGAATCACCTCTCGTATAATTGATACACACAGTAAGAGAAAAGTGGATAGCAGATTTACGTTACCACTTGTATCAAACAAAATTTACATTAGTTTAAATATCTCCCTCGTTATCGAGCTTACAACAGGATACAAGAGGCTGTGTCTTACTCATTGCATCTTACTGTTTGTATTTTGCTCTGACGTCTTTTAATATCAACATAACGTCATGTATCTTGGTTACACGTACATGTTCAAGCCACGCGTTATTTTTTGTGGCATTAAATTATTCTTGTTCTACTTCATATATATGAAGTTTAGAGATATAGTGAATCTAACACCACCCTGAGTGTCAGATAAGAATATCCCACCCGAGTTTTGAAGATATTTTTGGAAGATTTATTTTCTCACCTCGTCAACCCTAAAAACGCGTTTAACTTGCTATACAGTGGCGAGTTATATTTTAATGCGCAAATGCGAGCATGACAACGTCATAACAACGGCAATAACAACCAATCATAAAATAGTTCGGCTTTTCTGTCCGGACAAATAAGGTTATCTCACATCCCCTAGATTTCGGGATACCTCTGTCCGAGAGGTGAGAAATATAGATATTTAACATTTACATACAGTTGAACTTCGATATCTCATAGCTAGGCTAGGCCACGTTTTAACTTTGAAATACGGGTATGTTAGACCTAACCGAGCATACATTAATGCAATTTATATGTCGACAAATCGGATAGTTCGAATTAAGCGAGTTCGAGATATCAAAGTTCGACTGTAGTTTTTAATGGTGCATATTGAGGGCATGTAATAAATATATCAGCATATGGAGTGTAATACAGGACGTTGGATTCAGCTCCTGACGATTTTGGGCGAAAACAGCCTATCCTTCTTGTAGCGCCAAAGGCTGCTTCCGCCAAAATCGTCTGGAGCTGAATATATCGTCCTATATCGCACCGCCAACTGGCAATGTTTATATAATTAGCTATGGTATTATGCACCCAAGTTCGATTGATATTTGTTGAGGAAGACTTATTACTTTCCATTTAAACGTAACTAATCATATCAGGCAGGGTAAATGAATTGGCAGTATCTTAATCATAATGACGATTTATATTTGCAGCCGAAACGGTACGACAATGCCGCCCTCTCTATAAGTACATTCTGGAAATTGACTTGTTTGTAAATGTTTGTATTTAAGGTAAGCAGAATAAATACGCCATATGCGTATTGTTTTTTTTATCAAAATATAACTACAACTAAATGTTGCTTGTCTCAACGGTATAATCAACATCGCTAAACTAAAAACAAAATATACAATAGAAGATTACACAAATAGTACATATAAAGACCTCCAAATAGTCCACAGTCTTTCGGAAGTTTGACATGAATCATTCAGTGAAGTAAAATACAGGAATTCAATTTCATTAATAGTTCCCTAGGGGCACTGAGTAGAATGTATACAGAACCATCAAATTCTATTCCGTTTAATTACGAGTTTGTTTACACATGCTGTCTCATTCAAACATATAAATCGTCCATAATAAATATATCCTGAACTTCTCAATAACGAATATCGAACGGGTTTTATCTGTTGATTTAGGCTTACACTACTTAGTTATCGTGTGTTACCAATGTTTCCTGCAAAGTTACGTACAGTTGATTTATGTATTTTCCATTTCCGGAATCGTTACTAGATATACATTTATATGGCGCCATTCTGATTTTAGCCACCCGTACAGTACAGTATGTTAAACAGTTTGGATACAGATGAACGGTAGAATAATTGGACTTCTACTTGTCGTTAAAACATTATTATAACGGTGTAACGAAATACGACGTTTTGCAGATTAAAGCTGCCTAACGCTTAGTACGCTGAATATAACCATCACATTTCTTGAACCCGAACCTGAAATCCGTGTGAAAGATGGAATGATGACATATGACGCATACCACATCTGCTAAATTGATAGCATACTTTTTATATAACTGTGATCATTTTCCATATTAGTGAACATTTCCCTTATATCGATGTATGTATTTAAGGAAGACGTATGTTTGCATATTACGTACCTTTCGCCTGGGGATACTTTCTGTTTTAACAGTATGCCTGATTCAAGCATTCGACCGTCACGAAGCATAAACAATATTTGAAATGACTGTTTTGGCATTACATTAATACAAAATGACATTGTAAAACAAAATCAACAATACAAATATTTGAATGAATAGATTCAGTTTTGCATTAAATGCTTCATGTACTGAAACTTTAATTGAACGTGTTATTACTGTTAATATATTTGACATAACTTCTCGTTTCTATTGTTTTCGTAAAGTAAAAACAATAAAAGCAATAACGCTCGTGGTAGCATCATACAAGATGCCACCAAACTGATATTTAAACAGAGATGCACTGCTTGTTCTCGGTTTAAACATCAGTTTGGTGGCATCTTATAAATTGCAGTATACCAGATGTTACTACGGACGTTATTGCTACATGTATATCCAAGTAAGTTTAATTAGAACTGCAGGAGTTGTAAAATACAATAATACCGCTGGGTGCTGATTAGAAGTTACCGAAGTGATACAATCAATCAACGTGCGATAGGTTAGTCAGAACTGCAAACATTGCTACAACATGGGTGCCCTGGGAAATCAGCAAACATATAAGATTTAGATGATGGAATTCAATAAGAAATGAGTCTAAACAGTCCTTAGTTAAAACTATTTTTAAAAAATTTATGTATTTTGTTTAGGTATTCTTCAAATACGGAAGCAATAATGGTCAGTACAATATAGTTAACTCGTAATGGTCTAACGTTACTCCTGAAATATCTTTGTAACTGCACTTTGGAAATTATTTTACGAAATATTACTGTTTGTATCGTTATGCTTTTTATGTCGTTTTAACAGTCCTTCAGTCATATTGCGACGTCAAGCTAATTGCGACGGTTACACTAGGTTTTCCATTTCTATTTTAGGTTTGTCGGGTAATACTTTAAACTAGGAATAAAAACACTTTTTAACTTTTAGGTTTGATATACAACAGAAAATTACAGCAACCGCTTTCCCTACATAACATATACCTGTAGTATTCAGCAGCAGAAATCAGTTATACGAATACAGTGGAGAATGTGTTATTCTTTCCCAATAAACGCGTTTACGCTAAAACTATTATTTGCAGTGCAAACAGTTTGGAGCCAGATCAGACGCCGGGTAACCCGGCGTCTGATCAGGCTCCAAACTGTTTGCCATCAAGATAAACATGAAATATCAGAATTGTCCAAAAGTTGTTCTTTTCTACGTTTTAGTGCTTTGCGTTTGCGTACGTTTGCGTTTAAACGGGAAAGAATAACATATTCTCCACTGTATATCCGAATACTGATCCAACCATATTGTATCGGTATTCGTTTAGTTTCTTAGCAAAGTGTTATGTTCTAGTTCCATGCGTTTTAGTATTGTTTGTTCTGTGATGTTTAGTATACCCTACGGGCAGCATTTTCACGTTTCTCCGACATTTAGGTGTAACATTGCATTACATTTCTTTGAATTTATAAAAGTGTTTATGTACTTGTTTTTACCAAATTAGATATCACTATGCTGACGTATCGCATGCTTTAAATACCGTTACAACAATCACTTGTTTGTGCTTTTAAAAGGACGGAAAGTTTAATTCAGGTTGCCAAACAGTTAAATCTGGCTTTATATGAATACTATTCGTGTGTGGGTGTTGGCCAAGGTACGCTTATCATGACAAGGGTTAGGTGTTTATGAACCAATAAAACCAGAATTTCAAAACTGCGGAACCCGCGATAACTTGCTTAACCCTTAACATGCCGAAGTGTCGTCTGATTCAAATATACTATCTGTTAGAAAACAAATAATCAGTTTATACGATTTTTGAACTTAAAAAGTGTTGAACGTGACTTGAATCAATGTGGATCCATATCAGAAACCGCGTTACGAGGCGTCTGGTTTTGATTCAAACTATTTTCAAATGTTAGCCAAGTCACGCTTAGTAAGGGTTACGTCGATCTCTAACCATAGCCGTAGTTAGACAAATTCGAATCAGTTGTACATACCCCTATTCCATAGTAAAAACATGACATACTCATGTTTAACCATTTCAGCGCAACATAGATCGCGAGGTCCTACCCCTCACCGCCAAAATAGTGTCTGCTTCAATATGTGTGTCTGCAATAACGTTTCAAAGTTAGTTTGAATGTGCAAATATCAACACGGGTGTTAAACAGTTCGGATCCTAATCAGACGCCGCGACGCGTGGCGTCTGGTTTGGATCCGAACTATTTGAAAAGTCGACTTTAGGCGACTTCGGCGGTGAAAGGCTTTCACTTCTAAAATTGTAAAGTTCGACAAAAGAACGTTCAAGTATTAGATTTCGATTTACATACATGTACAAATGTATATAACTTGTATGATTCAAACCTATTTTCTCAACGTTTCCTCTGGGATATACTTTCCCAGTTTAATTTTCGTTCATTCAATACAGACACATATAATCAAACTTAAACAGGGTGATATGAATAGGTCCAATGCATTTAAACCCGAACTGGGAATTCCTTTTATAATGAAACTAGTGCCTACCGATTGGTTTATGAGGAATTAAATACTTCAAACGCATTGTGTGTAGCCCAAAGAGATAAAGTTAGGAATATTATAAAGCTTTGTTTTTCTTTTCCGAAATTTAATCAAAACTGTTTTATGACATTTTTCTGTATAGTTTAAATTGTTCAAGATTCCTATGCAACGCAAACGTATATCATTATATATAGTGTTTTGATCACATCATTTTTAGCATGGAATACCGTCGAGGAGCAGTTTTATGAATGTCTCTAACACACGAGTATATACCGTAAAACCCTTATCATGCTTAGCGATACTTGGCTAACTTTACCAAACAGTTTCGCGGCGTCTGATTTGGATCCAATCTGTGTGCCCCTCATAGTCTACATTTCTTCAGATCCAACCCATAAAAACTAGTTTTTTACTTTTTTCGCCAAACGATATATATGAAGCAGACGACAATGCAGCATGATGAGGGATAAGAATTTGGTTCCAGCGGATTAACAAATACCAAAAGAACTGCATTCGGCAAGCCATTACTGCAACTAAAAGGGTGGAGATTAATGTTCCCTTCTACATGGTGTTTCTTGTGTTGCTGATAATGCATGGGCCTTACACAGAAACTCTGTATTTGGTAGGGTGTTCGGATAGCGCAGTGGTAGCGCATCCGCTTCTCACCAATGCGGTCTCGAGTTCGATCCCGGATCGGGGCAGTATGTGAGAGAGTACACTGGTTGCCCATCCGAACACGTGGGTTTACTCCCACAGAAATGATCAAATAAGCCACCATCCGCGCCATCGAAAGTGATTTTCCTAAGTTGTTAGAACTTGTTTCATAATCGAAGTAAAATAAATAAAGTTAAAACTAAACTCTGTATTTCGCATAAGTTTGATTAAAAGCTTCTAGTACAATTTTCTATATTTAAAAATAAAAGCCGGAGGGACTTTGAGAGAAAACACATAATTGGATCTTAAACAGATTTGCTCCGAGAACTGTCATCGCTGATTGGAATATGTTTCATTACAAAATGCATTAGAGCAGCTAACCTAAGCTGAACTTGAATCATCGTTACTATTTTGTTATATTACAACATCAGTTGCTGATCCAAATGTGTTACCCTTTCATTACCAAAAGTATTGTGGGTTTTACCGTCATAGTGTCGACAGTTTGACTGTTGAACGTTCAAAACGGGTGTCAAACAATTTTGATCCTGATTAGACATCTACTAAAGATCGAATGTGTTTATGCGCGCGCCATTTGGAGCCATTAAACCAATTACTCCATAGTCTGTTTAAAGTTTTAAGATAGATGACTTCTTAAAGCAGGTTGAAAGTAAAGCAGAAAACGTCTGAAGGCGCATTCTGCTTTACTTTCAGCCTGTATTAAGCAACCATATGATAGAAAAGAGAAGTTATTTTTATGATACTTATTAATGACTGTATGAATCGGAACTATATTGTTCAGTGGAGGAATAAATGAGAGGCATAAAAAGGGGTATTTATGGGGTAATGGGCTAAGGTGAAAGGGTGACCCTAGTTGACTGAGTGAAACTCTGAGGACAGATTTAGAACATCGGAACCATCTCACTGCTTTGATATTAGTCAGACTTCAAACGCATCGAATATTCGTTGGACGCAATGTATTCTTCGATACTTTTTAATCGAGGCAGGTTATATGTTTAGGCATACATAAAGGTCACGACATTTAATCAGTTATTATTATTATTATTATCAAACCAGATTTATATACCTCTCTTTTCACATAGGGTTGTGCGTTCTAAGTACTTTACATAAAGTATGTAAATGTTATTACAAAGTGAGAAAGGACAAATCGCTACATTTACAGTAAAGTAAAGACATCCTACTTGAAATTATTTCAAATATAGTTACTAATATTATAAGAGTTGTTATTATTAGTTAATGCTGTTTAATTCTTTGCTGAGAAACTGGGTGTTCAATCAGGATCTAAGCTCAATGTAAATATAATAGACAGTATCATTATTTATCAAATATGCACTAGACTTAATAGGAAATTAGAACTTTCTAGTTGAAGCTTCGGCGGTAAATGACTTTACAGAAGAGAATATTATTACTGCTATTTCGAAATGAAACATTTAATTAGTCCGTATTGAAATCAAACCGCCTGTATAGCTCAGTGGTAGAGCGTCCGCTTGCGGTGCGTGAGGTTGCGGGTTCATTCCCCGGCCGGGTCAAACCAAAGACTTGAAAATTGGTAGCAATGGCTTCTCTCCTTGGCGCTCAGGATTTCGGGTTAGCATTACGACTGGTTCGTCGGTGTCAGGATAAAGTGACCTACTGGGTACAGTCCCAATGGTGCACCTAAAATGTGCCCCTTCTCATAATCATCAGAATTGATGGCGTAGAAGTAATAAATATAATAAATAGACATGATGGAGCAAAATACCTTTTGAAGCATCAATGTATCTAATGAAAATCGTTTGGAATAACATCAAAGAGCTAGTCAACTATGGGCACGATAAAATGCATTAATACCTGTTTTAATCGATCATTGAATGGCGAATACAGAGCTCACTCTCTACAGCGGCCATCCGAACAACGATTCCCTCCTTACAACAATGTTTGCAGCTGTTCCACAAATAGGAAAAGACAATTGCATGTATGTATAACGCTTTAACTTCTGAAATATCGTTTCTTTAAAAGTGTCGTTTGCTGCTTTTCTCAAATATAATATGTAATCTGATATTTTGACAGAAGAAACATACAGTCGTGTGACGAACAGTTTTATCCCAGATCAGACGCCACACTACGCAGATGTAGGCCAAATCATGCTCAGCACTCAAAATGAATTAATTTTCCCTCCCTATTGCAACTCCCTGCGAACAAAACACAAAATCTAAGTCTCCCATTTGGTGTGGATGTAGAGAGGGAGCACATTACATTAATATATTTAATTAATGTACGAAAGTTATGCAAAAGGCTCCTTTATACCTACATTACATTTGACCTGTTTTAGCTTGCACCTTTCATTATAACTACATATAATAAATAAAGGGTTGACTGTACCTAACATTACATGAATACAAATTAGTTACATGCGTACAGTGGAGAAAGCATATTTCCCTTTTGTTTAAACGTCTCGAACTGCAATACAAAAAATAAGATTGATTGGCATATCATTTTTTTCTTTATTATCAATATAAAACAATCTAGAGTTCGATAAGATAATGGGTTTGACAACGCGTTTGCTCGGAAGAAACAAAGTTACAGTCCCGTACATAATGACTAAGTGTAAATCCATTGGGAAATATAGGTGTCGAATGATAGACAACAGGCATGTTGTAACAATTTAATGGCTTCGTTTTTTTGTTCTTTTACGATAGATAAATAATTACTTTAATTCTCACGCGAGGTATATATTGTGTTTATTACCATTTGTATATCCACATAATTACTCAAAGTAAATTGATGTAGCACATTTATAATTAACCCATTCAACCGCAATGCCCGAATCCTGACGCTTCGATATATTATATGACATATTTTTGAATTGAATGTATCTCAATGTTTTGCTTTTGTGTTTAACCAATTTCAAAGGAATGGGAAACAATGATGTTATGTTAAACATGTTTTAACTACTGACACACTAAGTTAATAGATTGATCCAAAAGTAGAAGACCTAGGAATTAAATTCCAGATTATTTATGCCTATATATTGCAAGGCAATGAATTCCTGTGTGCTTGTTGGAAGATTTCATTATAGATATACAAGGACGTTCTAATAAAACTGCAACGTGTTTTCCATATAGCAGAACATTTCATATGCAATAATTAGCAAAACCTGCAGGTCATGATAAGACGTTTTGTAACGTGGCGTCTCAGCAGGGTCTACACCGTTTGCCAACATTCCCTTAATTAGACACTTGGCTTAAGAGGGGTTAAGTACGTCTATCATCCGAACTGGCGAAAATTAGATTATATAGAATATAAGTACTGTATCATGTGAATATTTACTTACAACAACTTTCAATAACGGTAAAATACACATTTCGTACTGAAACAAAATATTGTTTCCAAAACCGAAAAGCGCACTCAAAACACACTTATCAATTGCAAACACCTTGCAGCCAGATCATGCGAAGAATAACAAGTCCAAATGTTATAGCATCAGTGTAATAGAAATAAAACTTATTGAGCATTTAACCCTTTGAACCCTAGTCCCGCATATAGGCGTCCTTTTCAAACAGTATGCATGTGAAAAGTACATTGTCCTATGCAAACAGTGAAGACCCAGATCAGAGGGCTCCTTGCGGAGCCCTCTGATCTAGGTCTTCACTGTTTGTCATAATGCAAAACATTGACAAAAACAACCCTTAAAAGTCAGAAATGGACTAGACTAAAATGGAAACTGGGATTGTCCATTTGAAGTTTTAGGGAGGAAAGAGTTAAGGGCTGTGGACATTTTCAGGATATCCCTGAAATTAAGACTGTTTCGGAATTGCTGGCACTAAATTATGTAAATGTTTAACAAACTGTTGTTACCTATGTTGTTCCATATTTCTCAATGTCGAGGAAATTGTAAGACGAACCTGGAGTACTATAGTTCAGTGAAGAAGGTTTTTTTTTTTATTGCAAACGAATTGCAAACGCAGTACTTATACAACATAAAAAACACAACCTGTTGGCAATTCTGACTTTTTATTTAAATATGAGGGGCAAATAGTAAGGTGTCGGATCAGACGCCGGTTTATCGAATACTTTTTTCAATGGAAATAAACATTTTAGCACAAACCTATTTATTTGTAAAGACTAACGTATCCTTCACTTTAATTAGACGTTTAGGTGGCGAGGACGTCATTGCTTCATCTCGTTCTATCCAAACAAAAATGTCAACATATTGCCAGAAACTATTAAACCCTTTCCCCAGTAGAAGCGCCATTTAGCGAATATGATTTATTCCTCCGCAGAAGGAAAATAGTTCCAATTTAATCAGTCAGGAATAAATATTATAGGGAACATTTTCTATATTCTAGCACTGGATAGCTTAAAGCAGGCTGAAAGTAAAGCTGAATGCGCCTTAAGCATTTAAGGCGCATTCGGCTTCACTTTCAACCTACATGTACTTTCAGTATTCAACTATCTTTACTACTAGAAATAGGCTATCAGGTAAAAGGTTAACAATAATGGTTTATTCTTAAAATGTGAAATTTATTGATACATCTGAATGTCACAAAAAAAGCTTTGCGTCTAGTAAGATTCCGATTGTTTCTGATTCTAATCTGGATCAACCCAGTTTTCAAATGACACATTGTTTAACAAAGCATATTATTTTCGGGACGGAACGGCATCATTTTTCATGCACATATTGACATGTGATTTATGTAATGCTTCTAATATTATGAAACTCCTCTTTTGCAACCACTCAAATATGTGAGTTGATTGACCGGTTTAACCCATTCCCCATAAATACGCCTTTTGACGCCTCTAATGTATCACTCCACTGAAGAAAATAGTTCCAATTTATACAGTTGTGAATATTTAACATTACAAATAGTTTCTATATTCTAGCAGCTGGGTGGTTAAAACAGGCTGAAAGTAAAGCAGAATGCGCCTTAAGGCGCATTCTGCTTTACTTTTAACCTGCTTTAAGTGGTCACCTGTCTTCAAAACTAGAAACAGGCTATAGGGTAACGGGTTAAGGTAAGTGGTTGCTTCAAGCAGAATGTCAGTAAAGCAGACATCTTTTAAAGTTCACGTTCCCTAACTAGTCAAAATCGGTTTAACCCATTGCAGCCTAGTCCTACATATAGGCGTCCTTTTCAAACGGTGTACATGTGAACGGTACACTTGTCTTATGCAAATAGTGAAGACCCAGATCAGAGGACTCCTAAAGGTCAGGGCCTTCACTGTTTGTCATTATGTCAAACATTGAAAAAAAACACACTTATTAGTCAGAAATGAACAAGACTTAAATGGAAACTGGAATTGTCCATTAAAAGCTTCAGGGAGGAAAGAGTTAAACTTTATTGGAAACCGGCCGTTTCCATTTGAAATAACAGGGGTCCGTTACTTAAATATCTCTATATCTCGAAATCAAACATTGCTTCAATAGCACAAAATATATATATAATTATATATGTTCTTTGAGTATATTAAATTTAAAGTTTTCACATTACTTCGAATGTATGATGTCGGTTCAGGTGTATTAATTATGAAGACAACACTCAGCATACAAACTGCTCCCTGATACCTACTGCGACTTTTGATGTCGCTATTACATAACAATGTGTTGGTGTTCCGTAAACAAGGAAGCCTTCGCCCATTTATAATTGCCTAGTGGGTTCTTCCATGTGTATAGATTGGATTAGTCCATTTTTTATCTAAGGGATGCCTGGTCAAAATTGTCATTTTCATTTTATTTTATATTGAAATGCCTATCAGCAAACAGTGTAGACTCTGATCAGACGCCGCATAATGCGGCGTCTGATCAGAGTATACCCTGTTTGCCTATGTCCCATATATGGGTTAACGGTTCCTTGACACAGAGTTATTGGCAATTAAAAGTAATCACGCGACGGTTTGTTTGTAGAAGTACTGTACAGCCCCTAGTGAAGTAAGTTGCGATTAAATTACTGAGCAACTGACTGTTGTGAATACATAATCGTTTCCGAAATAAACGCGACTGTCTTTAAAAACATGTATCCCATTTAATAAGTTTAGGAATCAGATCAAACCCCTGGTAATTCGTTTTCTGACCAACAATCAAGTTTTGTAAATCGTCAGAAATGTCCAAATCTAGTCATTGTCTTTACTTCATTGTATTTGTGGTCAGATAGTTTAAACAGCAAATGCAAGACGATTTCCTTTTGTTTTACATCTCAAGGACGACCGTTAATTAATACTTGTATATTATTATGCCGCAGCGACGAATCTCGAGACCATCTTTACCAATTCCTTTTAGTTTTCATTATTTCATTAGTAAGCTATGCTGAAAGTAAAGCAATGGATGGCATTTGTTTCATTACCAGCGTGCTTTAAGCAGCAACCTGTCAAAATGTCAAGAAAGTTTCGTGCTATTCATCATCAGAACATAGTAGACCTAAGAAAATGCGTTTCTGTAATTAGTATGTAAATGCGTCAAAATAAGATGCATCAATATAATTAAAAAACATTCGATAATTATTCAAAGAATTGTGAGTCAGATAACCCAGGGCTCCAGATAAGAGGTAGTTATTTCAACAAATCCAACAATTCTCACTCTTTTAGCACCACATCCTATGGTGTCACTACTCATTAGAATCGTCTCGAAAAGACGATTCTAATGAGTAGTGACACCATTGGGTTTAATTAAGAAATAAACATTTTAGTTTTTGAAAAACTACTGTTATCTGGTGCTCTGTAACCTAATCGATTAATCAATATTTGTATGATTGCAATGGTTATTGAAAACAAATTGTGAGAAGCACGCTAAATGTTAAATTAAATTAACGGTTTTTGTAGATGTATTACACACCCCAAGGGAACAATTCCGATGAAATTACCGAGAACATTATTTATTTCAAAGAAAACAGTAATCCCTTCATTGTATTTATACAGTGATCAATCTCTACAGCGACACCTAATAGGAGACACAGATTGCGTGAATTGTTCGGAGGGAGTTGTTATAGGGAGGGGAACATTAAGACTTGGCTTACATTTGTAAACAGCTTGAATCCAGATCAAGCGCCGCGTAACGCGGAGTCTGATCAGGGTTCAAGCTTTTTATCACTCGTCATTATATTTCTTCCGTAAAAATGTTCACTAATATGTAGCTTTTAGACAAAACAGCAGACCACAATTTAAGCAGACGATGGTGCAGCAGTGAAAGCGTTAGTTATAAATGTATTGGTTGGGGAATAGCAGCAAGTTTTGTTGTAAGTAGGGAATCGTTGTTGATGGCCGTTGTAGGAAGGGAGCATTGTACCGGAACAACTAACTCATGATCTTTGTTTGCAATTTACTCTCCATCTGTGTTAAACGATTTCATTGATTTTGAACCATAGTACAATAATCCCTTTTATTCACTGAAACATAATATAAATATATATATAATATACATTTGATTTTTTTATTGTATTGTAACCTATCAACTGCCTTATCCTGAATACAATGGTTATTTGCAAGCAGTTTGGATCCTAATCAGACACCGCGTGAGAGTCTAATTGATTTGACACTCATTTTTATATTGTTTAGGTCAAAATACCAATTATTAAATTATTAGAAATAAAGGTAGACGACAATTGTTAAAAGATGATGACGTCAGGGCAGTGAATGGGTTAAACTGTTTCGAGCAGGATGTGATGTTAGATTTGTCTTAGCGATAGTTTGGACACAAAATATTGAAAACATGTATTTCTTCAATGTGTCCCTATCAACCATAACACTATAGTAACATACATGTATTGTAACGAGATTAATAACTAATAAGCATAGACACGCCATGCAGATTAGTTACATATCAATTTCCCTTGATACCTAGATTGCCTCACAATTTGTAGGTAAGGTAATTGAAAAGTAATACATTTACCCGCTTTGTCAAGAACATTTGAATTGAAAGTATTCTCAAAGGACAAACACTTATTAAGTTTAGGACCAAATCTTCGATTACCTCCAAGCTGCAATCAATAATGGGACATTTAAGTGAATAAATGTAGTTATGTGAATAAATGTAGTTATGGTTTACACCATATCAGCGTTGAAAAATACTGACAAGTAATAAAACATACACAGAACATGTCAATTACTAAATCCCTTATATCTATACAGTTACTAATTACAGAACAGAACAGAACAGATATTTTATTCTTCGGATTTAAACATTTCGTTTTTCATCCATATACAAGTTATACAAAATAGTCAAAGTCATTACAATAAACAAGTAAATGTAAATTATGATTAAGTTACATAAATGGTATTACATCCATCACAATACATTAATTAAACAGTCGCTCGGAGAGACGATATTTAAAAAGTCACAAGACAGATTTGGTAGGGACACATTGATAACCAGTTAACCCCTTCACTGACTTACCCCGAGTACCATAGTTATTTGCAAACAGTTTGAATCCTGATCAGACGCCGCGTGACGCGGCATCTGATCAGGAACCAAACTGTTTGACACTAATTTCAATAGTTCTTAAATAAAAATACCAAACAATAAAATTTGAGAAATAAAAGCAGACGACAATTGTTTAAAATTGATGACATCACGGCAGTGAAGGGGTTAATCAAATCACTGAATGAATAAACGACACATCGAGTGTTTTGGGTGTCGCTGTAAAGAGCTCTTCCACATGACTTGGCTGATATATACAAACAGTTTGGACCCAACTGAGTCTTATCTCGATCATATTTGTAGTCATATTCAACCTTTCTGTATTGTAAACAAATAACAAAACACTTAATTCGAGGTTATTTGCAGACGTTCTATTGGGACCAAAAGACAACTCAGCTTGGATATAGTTAAGGTGTGCAGTTTGGCAGAGTATCTAGTTCACCCAAGTGATAGCTGAATTACAACGCTAAGATATACTCACACTGGTAGGCAGTTTCTCCTGTCCTTAACATATTCGCTGCCATGATGTCATCTACTTAAACAGTTGTAGGCTGCTCTTATTTCTTAAAATTAAATTTCAGGTACTTCGAAGAGAAATTGAAATGAGGGGTAACAGTATTAATCCTGATTGTTTTACTATTTCCAAATAAACATTCAACACGAGGTTATACAGTGATGGAATTAATAGTCTATTCACCAATACCTGACTCAGACTAGTTTTAATGAGTTTTAATGCTGCAGCATATGATCTGAATCCAGATAGTTTGAACATGTTAATCAAGTAGTGCTATTTAGGTGTTACAATTGGTATTTCAGTCTGCGATATTATAACAATTGACATCTGCAACAACAGTTTAAATTTGGAATCAATGCATGAGTTAAATGTTTTTCAGACTGTTCATTGCATTGTGTTTAACAAAACACCGGTCAGTTGTACTACCTACACCAGAACCTATGACATATCTAAAAATAGTGTCTACATTTCAAACTCATTTTCGTGACTAGTATCCGTTAATTGTCTCTCAGTAAGCATGCTGATATTAAAAGCTCAATAACAGTTATCATCTTGAAAGCAAATGTAACATTTAAGATCGTATTTGTCAGGTTGATTTCGTTGTTTCGAATTCGAAATGATTTGGGATATTCCTGGGAGAGTAAGTTAAAAAATAAATTTAGACAGCTATGCACGCACTTAATTTTAAAACCATTTCCGCCTCCCACTGGGAAATTCGTTTCATTCTTAATATTGAACAGTTTATTCTGGTTATACGAATGAACCTGTTTTTATACTGTTTTAACGTCAGATTTGTCTGCCAACTTTGTGGTCCCTTAAGGAAATGTTTTGCTTTCAATATATGCAGGATTTCAATATAATATATTGGGAAAAGTGTAAGAGTTGTGTTCCGAGCAACACTCGGTCCTCAATTCTTTGTTATTCTCATTAAAAAACATAGTCATGCCATTTATTGCGTTTCATTTGCGTAACAGTGTACAGGTGATCGAACCCGGAACGCCTTTGTGATAGTCATATACCATAACAACTGCGCTCAATATCCAACTCCTTACCTCGGGAGCTCAGTATTGAAAACGTTATTCGTTGTCGCTATGCTGTTTATAGAACATACAGAGAGGTGAGTCTGTGGGTTGTAACACGTTCCCTCTATACAAAGTCGGCATTTATAATGACGAACTAAGCCAATTCGGCATTAAAGCCAATATGGTCCATTCGAAGTAATGTTGGCATTATACAGTCCATCCCGGACGAGCCACGATCTTCCGAGAGCCCCGGGCGGGTATTGAACCCGTGACGCCTGCTGACAATCCCATTCCATAACCTCTGAGCTAAAGAGTCGACACCCTAACTCGAGAGCTCGGTCGGTATTGAATACGTCATTCGTCGTCGCTTTGCTAATTATGGAACACACAGGGGGATCAGTGTTTGGATGTAAAAATGTGTTTGGCCGACTGTAGGCGTACGGGTTAAATGAAAGTAAAGGCAAAATTAATGCAATCAATATAATATGGAAATTAGCTCGTACTTGAATATGTTAATTTTTCATCAAAATCTGAGTAACTGTTAGGAATTTGATCAGCTGAAGTCAGATCTGGTGTCCAAATGTTTTCAAAGGACATAATATTTTTAACATAATAGGTTAATTTGGAAATAATACAACCCGGTCCATTATAACATATTATCAATTTAAAACACACGTTGGCATCAAGGTTCTGTTCCTAAGTGTCTTTAGAACTATGCTCAGTAAATTAAATGGCATTTGAATATATTCAGTAACATCTTTCTCATGTAATACCTGTCAACCAGGGGTTGTAAATATTCACATTTGGATGATCTACAACTGGCAACTGAATCTGTTAACGCACAAATCATAAGACATTGAAAGCTTATCGCTGTAAGAAAAAATATATTTTATACGTGTACTGGTTATTTATATCGCTTATGGAAAAATGAAATTTAATAAATCATATTGTAATTCCAAGACTACTAGACAGACCGTCTCTCTATGGAAATATTAGCAATTGAATGTAAATGAATACGGATTGAAGTATGTCTTCAGCTGTATTTGACTTAAGTCATTGAAGTTGAACACTTTGCACTGTCTACTAGATAAGACGTATGTATAGTAAATCTCTCTTTTACAACCAAGAAAAGAATGCTTAAAACAAGGTGCCACTAAAGCAGAAAGTTTTTACACGAGCTTTCTGTTTTACATTATTTTTGCTCTAAGCAGTCACCTGTCTTAAACACCTAGTGAATTGCGCTATTCGGTGGTCGTTATACAGATATATTACTGTATCAGAAATGTTAAACATCTGTTAAACCAAAAAAATATTTAGAATGTGGATACATTTATTGCAAGACATAAATATAATAATACCTTATCAGTTGTAAGTTACATAAACGAAACAAATGTTCAGATGTTTCCTAAACAGCACCATGGGATATCAAATAAGTGTGCACTGCAATATCCTTACCTGAAATAATTCGAGTGTTTCTTTTGACAGGGGATTGTACAGAGTCATTTCGTTTTGTACATTAGCTTAAACTAATTGTTACCCTAACCTTTCATTTAGAACAACAAACTGACAGTAAATCAACCATCGCTTGAGGTAGACAAAGTCCTCAATGTAATATATATATATACACTACTTGTTGCCTATGCAGTACTCGGCGATGTAAGTAGCTTAACTATTTCGGCGCCAAATAAGTCGTGCGTGTTTGACACCTACACCGTTATTTTGTCGTCTGCTCCAATATTGTTGTCTGCAAGATCGTTTCAGAATTAGATTTAAGGCGGTATGACTTAAGAAATACTGATAACAATGTCAAACAGTTTGAATCCTAATCAGACGCCGCTATCCGACTTTGTGAGACTCCGGTGGTGAAAGGGTTAAAACGCAATTTACGGAAATAACCGTTCGCAAGAAGGCTTTTGACAAGGGTGTTTCCGTCATGTACGGCGAGAGCTAAATACAATGTCATATAGCCCACCAGTAACTGGTGCTGTTTTGGTTATATGAAAACAACAACTGGGTAAATGGTTTGAATCATATCGAGAAATATTTTATATCAAAAGCAGAACAAAAGACTATTGAATTATGAGTTTTGATATCCCTTCGCATGTGGGATGTCGGTTTAGGTTTATTAATTCCACAGACAACACTCAGCATACAAAATACTCCCCAATACCTACTGCCAGCTGTAATATCGCGAGTATAAAACAATGTTATGATGTTCCGGCAACAGGAAACCATAACGGTTCCTCGACACACAGTTATTGGCAATTAAAAGTAATCACGAGAAAGTTTGTTTGTAAAAGTACTGTACAGACCCTAATTTGCGATTAAATTACCGGGCAGCTTACTGTTGGGAAGACGTAATCGGTTCCCAATAAACGTGACTGTCTTCAAAACACGTGTATCAATGGTATAAAGTTTGGAGCAAGATCAAACCCAGGTAACCCGTTTCCTGACCAACAATCAAGATTTGTAATGCATTGTATTGAATTTGAGGTTAATATAAACTGGAAAGATTAGACGCTTCTCTAGTGTATTAAATCACAAGGACATCAGTTAAGACTTTTTTATACTTTTATGCTGGGACACCGCATCTCAGGACGATTTTTACCGATCCCATTTAACTTTTATTGGTCAGATTAATACATTTTTAAGGAATGTTGAAAGTAAACCAATGGATAATATTTATTTCGCTACCAGCATGCTATAAGCAGCAATTGGTCAAAATGTCAGAAACAGTTCGTGTTATTCTTTATCAGAACATACTAGACCCAATCAAATGCGTTTCAGTAATGAATCGTTTTTATGTTAAACATTTGCCTGCTGGTCGCGACTTTACGGATTTTTGCAAACAATTTGGACCAAGATCAGACGCCGGGTAACGCGGCGTCTGATCTGGATCAAAACTGTTTGACATTCGTCTTTAGGTTTCTTTACTTAAAAAATGCATAAATCTAGATTTAACAAGTTTTGCAGACGACAATTTCGAAGAAGACGACATTACCGCAGGGTAAGGGTTAATGCGTCAAAATGAGATGCATCAATATAATCCAAAAACAGTCTATATTGGTGAAAGAATAGTGATTTAGATAATCTAATGCAATGTCGACTATTCGAGATGCATGTTTGCAACTGTTATCCACAAATTGTGAATAGCACGCTGAATGTTAAATTAACCGTTTTTGTAGATGTATTACACAGCCATATAGAGGGAACAGTGCCTTGCAATTACCGAGAACATAATTTATTTCAGAGGAAATAGTTATTCCTTTATTGTTTTATACAGTGCTCCCTTTCTACAACGACACCCAATGGGAAACACAGATTGCGTAAATTGTTCGGAAGGAGTTGTTAAAGGGAGGGAAATTAACACTTGATGATTTAAGTATAGATATACAGTTTTGACCAACATACGCTTCAGTGTCTCTCCATTTTGTATAGCTTCCAATATGAATTAGCAAACACTTCAGACTCAAACTATTCAGTTAGTTGAATGTGGACAGTATTGGAAGAAGATAAATTGCCGAGAGAGTATCATCAGGGTCTATGTTGTTAACGTATGTCAACTTTAGTGAACAATGGGCACTAATGATTTAATAGTCATCATTGTAAACAAACCTAGTAAACAACACATTATATCGTTTTCATATGTTAACCTAATCTCGAGTACAATTACAATTTATTCTAACACACCTCTCGCACACCCCTATGTAAACAAAAAAGGCCGCAACTGTGTTTAAATTCACAATAAAACACACACACGCTGTGACGGCTAAAATGTAACGTTACTCACGTAAATTGTCTTCGATAGTTCGTTCACCAAGAAATGCAGCGCCGTTGCGTCGGTGGAAATTGTGGTTAAACTGAAGTGTTAGATTCGAAATGATAAATTCATACCAGTATTTTATCGTGCAATAGAACACGGATAGGAGTTGAGATGCGTAGTAATTTAATCACCAGACCGTAAAGTTCTATGCATCTCTACTGCTACCCGTTTTCTATTGCACGAAAAAACACTGGTATGAATTTATTATTTCTAAAACAAGCATACTGTAATAAGACGTTGTGCGGCGTCTCATTATGATCCAAATTATTTGACTCTCAGTTATAATAGTGTTTAGTTCAAATTGCCTTAAATTCAACAATTGTTTAAAGATGGTGACTTCGCGGCAGTGAATGGGTAAAGCTGTTTAGAGTAGGTGTAATATAATCTATCTCTTATAAGCGATAGTTTGGATACTGGCAACATGCTTTTCTTCAATGCGTCCCTATCAACCATATATTGTGACATATATGAACGTATTGTAACGAGTTGCAAATTAGTTACATATCAATTTCCCTTGATACCCAGATTGCCTCACAATTTGTAGGTAAGGTAATTGAAAAGTAATACATTAACTCGCTTTGTCAAGACAATTTCAATTGAAAGTATTCTCAAAGGAGGAATACTTATTAAGTTTAGCACCAAACCTTCGATTACCTCCAAGCTGCAATCAATAATGGCACATTTATTCTTCAAAAATGTAGTTATGGCTTACACCATATCAACGTTACAAAATACTAACATGTAATAATGCATACACATAATGTGGCAATTACTAAATTTATTAGATATACATGTATAGTGTTACTGTTAACATCAAACACAGTACATTATAAACAGTCACGCGGGGAGACGATATGAAAAAGTCAAAAAAGTGATTTAGTAGAGACACATTGATAAGAAAAAGTAGACAAATCACTGAATGAAAAACAACATATCGAGCGTTTTTAGTGTCATTGTAAATAGCATTTCCCCGCGACTTTGCTGATATTTGCAACAATTTTAACCCTTTACCCAATAGAAGCGCCTTTTAGCGGATATGATTTATTCCTCCGCTGAAGAAAATAGTTCCAATTTAATCAGTCATGAATATATAGTATAGGAAATATTTTCTATATTCTAGCACATGGAAGCTTAAAGTAGGCTGAAAGCAAAGCAGAATGCGCCTTATGGCGCATTCTGCTTTACTTTTAACCTGCTTTAAGGGGTCACCTATCTTCAATACTAGAAATAGGCTATCATGAAAAGGGTTAAATCTAACTGCGTCTTATCTCGATACTATTTTTTCAGTCATATTCAACTTTGCTGTAATTTGAAAACTAACAAACGCTGATTTTGAGATTATTCACAAACGACAATTCAAAATGTACAGTTTGGCAGAGTGTCTAGTTCATAGCTGAATTATAGCGCTAAGATAGACTCACACTGGTAGGCAGTTTCTCCTGTCCTTAACATATTCGCTGCCATGATGTCATCTACTTTAAATAGTTGTAGTCGGCTATTATTTCTCAAAATTAAATGTCATGTACTATGAAGAGGAGAAATTGAAATGCGGTGCAACAGTCTTGACCCTAATTAGAAGCCGTTTTACTATTTTCAAATAACTATTAAACACGAGGTAATGCATTGCAGGGTGTAATGGTCTACACTATTCACCAAGGCGTGACTCATACTAGTTTTCATGAGTTTTAATGCTGATCCCCGGTGTATGCGGCATATGATCTAAATCAAGATAGTTTGAAAATGTTAATGAAGTCGTGCCTAGCAATATCGGTGTTACAATTGATATTTTCGTTTGCGATATTAGACAATTTACATCTGCAACAACTCTTCAAATTTGGAAAACAATGCAGGAGTCGAGTGTGAAGCAGAATTTAAAATAAATGTATACTATGTAATCATTATCAGAATATCCATTGCATTGTGTTTTACATAACAACCGTCAGATGTTATGCAGTGCTCCCTCTCTACAACGGCCCTCCCAAGAACGACTCCCTCCTTACAACGACCATTGCAGCTGTTCCCCTAACAGTACGATTATGTCTAAAGCTTTCACAGCTGCAATATCGTCAGCTTAAATTTGTAGTCTGCTTGTTTTCTCAAATTCACATATTGGACATTTTGATAGAAAAAAACATAATGACGAGTGACAAACAGCTTGAATCCAGATCAGACGCCGCGTAACGCGGCATCTGATCTGGATTCAAGCTGTTTGCATATGTAAATGAATTTCCCTCTCTATAACGACTCCCTCCGAACAACGCACATATTTTTTGTGTCCCATTGGCTGTCATTGTAGAGAGGGAACACTGTACCTACAACAGAACCTATGACATATTTGAAAGTATTGTCTATATTTCAAACTCATTTTCCGTGACTGGTCTCAGTCAATAGTCTCTCAGATGGCATGCTGATATTAAAAGTTCAGTAACAGTGATCATCTTGAAAGCAAACGTAACATTTAAGACCGCATTTGTCAGTTTGATTTCGTTGTTTCGAATTCGAAATGAGTTTGGATATTCCTGAGAGAGTAAGCTACAAAATAATTTTAGACAGCTATACACAAACTGCACTTTAAAACCATTTACATTTCCCACTGGGAAATTTGTTTCATTCTTAATGTTGAAAAGTTTATTCTGGTTATACAGATAAATCCGTTTTTATACTGTTTTAACGTCAGAATTGTCTGCCTATTTTGTGGTTCCTTTAGGAAATGTTTTGCTCTCAGTATAAGCGGGATTTCAATCGAAGAGCTTGGGAAAATTGCAAGAATTATTTTCCGAGCGAGACTCGGCCTTCAATTCTTTGATATTCGCATTAAAATAAATAGTCATAGTTTCTAAAATATTGTCATTTATTGTGTCGCGTTAGCGAAACGGTATACAGGTGATCGAAACCTGAACGCCTGTATGATATTCCTACAACCTCTGAGCTTTTTAAAGAGCCAACTCCTTAACTCGGGAGCCCAGTATTGAATACATCATTCGTCGTCGATATGCTATATATAGAACATACAGAGAGGTGAGTGTGTTGTAAGTACAAATTTGTTACGTCGGCTGTAGGCGAGGGGCTTAAACGTAAGTAAAGGCAAATGCAATAAATGAAATGTGGAAATTGGCATGTACTTAAATATGTCAGTACCATTCATCAATATCTCAGTAACTGTTAGGAACATGATTAGACAGAATCGGATCTGGCTTCAAAATGTATGCAAAGGACATACTTTTTATTAACATGAGTTTTTTAATTTGGAAATAATACAACCATTATATCATATAATCCATTTCTAACACAAATTGGTATCGAAGTTCTGTTTCCCAGTGTCTCAGTATTTCGCTCAGTGAGTTAAATGGTATTTGAATATATTCAGTTACATCTCTCTCATATAAGACCTGTCAACCTGGAGTTGTAAAATTTTTACATTTGGATGATCTATAACTGGCAACTGAATCTGTTAACGCACAAATCATAAGACATGAAAGCTTATCGCTGTAAGAAAAAATGTATTTTATCCGAGTTTTACTTTCCAAGATGATGGAAAAATAAAATTTAATAAATCATACTGTAATTCCAAGAATACTAGACAGACAGTCTCTCTAAGGAAAGATAAGCCAGTGAATATAAATGATTACGGATTGAAGAATGTCTTCAGCTGTAGCTGAATTAAGTCATTCAAATTGAACACTTGATATGATCTACTATAAGACTTGTACAGTAAGCCTCTACACTACAACCGGGAAAAGAATGCTTAACAATTTACCTCATAGAAGCGCCTTTTAGCGCATTCAAATTTAATCCTCCGCTGAATAAAATAGTTCCAATTTATACAGTCATGAATACGTATCATACGAAATAATTTCCATATTTAGCAGATGATAGCCTAAAGCAGGCTGAAAGTAAAGAAGAATGTGCCTTAAGGCGCATTCTGCTTTACTTTCAACCTGCTTTAGGTAATCACATATCATCAAAACTAGCAACAGACTATGGGTTATTGGTTAAACAAGGTGATATTTAAGCAGAACACTCTTACACGAGCTTTCTGTTTTACAGTCATCTTGCTGTATGCTTAAGTCAAATAAAGCATCTGTTCTGTTCTGTTTAAACAGTAACATAGAAACACTTAGTTACTTACGCAATTCAGTGGTCGTAATACAGAGGTATTACTGTAAAAGTACTGTTAAACATGTGCTAAAATGAATACTCAGGATATGGATATTTGAATGTCAGTTCCATTTCAATCACATGAATATAATAATAGTTGTAAGTTAACTAAACGAAACAAATGTTCAGTTGTTTCCGATGAAATGTAGTGCAAACAACACTGTGGGATATTAATATAGTTAAACATATAAAGAATGGAGTTAGAATAAGTGTGCTATGCAAGATTCTTACCTGAAATGATTCGAGTGTTTGTTTTGACGGGGAATTGTAAAGAGTTATTTCGTTTTGTACATTAGCTTAAACTAGGTGTTGCCTTAACCGTACATTTAGCACAACGAATCGACAGTTAATCAACCATCGCTTGAGGTAGACTTTTTAATTGATTAGAGTACACAAATTTTGACCATGTGTTCACACAACATGTTACTCTAAAGATCAATGTTTGATTATTGATGTCCGAAACGTACAGAGTCCTTAGTTTCATATGCAGTGCTCCTTCTCTACAACAACACCCAATTGGAAACAAAGAATGTGTGTTGTTCGGAAGGATTTTAGGGAGGGACATTAATTTACATTTGCAAACAGCTTGAATCCGCGTAACGCCTTTGCAACTACATCGTTATTTAGTCGTCTGCTTCAATATTGATGTCTACAATATCGTTTAACATTTTTTAAGGTTATATGAGTTCAGAAATACTGATACAAATATCAAACAGTTTAGATCCTGATCAGACGGGTGTCTGGTCAGGATTCAGACTGTTTGCAAAGTATACTTTATGAGACTCCGCCTGTGAAAGGGTATAAGCGTAATTGACACTCTCACAGTGTACAGTTGATCTCGAATCATGTGACTTCTCAGTTAAATATTGTGTATATGTATACATGTAGTAGTATATGTCATAGCTCTTGGAGGTATACTCCGATGTACAAATATCCACTGTAGAAGCCTTGTTTGAGTGCCATGTATATCATAGCAATACGTATGTATTGTATAATTATAATGTTGCACATCAACCCATTTGTGCCCACGAACTTGCGACAAGTATAACCCATTGACGCCCACGATCCCTTATATGTGACATAGGCAAACAGTGTAGACTCTGATCAGACGCCGCATTATGCGGCGTCTGATCAGAGTCTACACTGTTTGCTGATAGGAATTTCAATATAAAACAAAATGAAAATGAACATTTTGACCAGGCATCCCTTTGATAAAAAATGGACTAATCCAATATATATACATGGAAGAATCTACTGGGTATAAATGGGTTAACTTGTGTATTGAAGGGTCGCTTGGTACATGGTTGCCTGTATACTGACATATTGTTACGTTCACCAAACATATTCCTGTTTATTCCAAATATTTAATTATTAGTCGTGATTGTATTCAGCCACAAACTAGGAGAAGACCTTAATAAACAAACATTGCTTTCGTTCCCATCCTAAAGTATATTTATGTATGATTATACAATATGTACTTTTTTCAATAGCATATGTTTAAATTAATTTACGGAGGTAACCGTTCGCACGAAGACTTTTGACGAGAGTGTGTTCGTCCTTTTCCGTCAAGTATGGCAAGAGCTGAATACAATGCCCTATAGCTCACCGGTAACTGGGGCTGTTTTTGTTATATGCCTTCAAAATACACCAACAACAATAAGGTAAAATAATTTGAATCATTTTATATCTAGAAACATTTGATATCAAATGTTTCTAGATAAAAAATGATTCAATTTGTTTAAATAAATTTGTAACTTGCCAACAAATTACTGAATGTCTATATGAATAACTCAGAACCGGTACATGTAGATTTATATAATGTAGTGCATATCGCAAACTAAGTTGGATGAAAAACAAACAGTCTGAAACAGCAAATGGCATACATAACATTAAATCGCTTCATACAAATACATGCAAAAAAAACGGTTTCATGCGACGACACATAATAAAATCCATATATCCTGGGGCCCGTTTTACTTAACTACTTACGCAGAATTTTTGCGTAAGTCAAAATCGTTTTACTCTTATTTTTCAATCATTTTTCAAACGTTTGCAAACAGCAAATGGCCAGATCAGAGGACGCGCTAAAAGCGCGTCCTCTGATCTGGCTATTTGCTGTTTGTAGCAAGTGATAATAAAAAATATAAATTAAAAATTAAAATTTTGACTTACGCAAAAATTATGCGTAAGTAGTTTAGTAAAACGGGCCCCAGGATCCATATTGCTCACTTGAGGTTTTGTAATAGGTTAAATAAGGTAACGCACGTGATCATTCATCATTTAAAAGAAGGTTCAGTCTCAAGAATAATTTACTTTCTTAAAAATTTAAACCCTTAATTAAATATCCCTATAACAAGGAATAAAAAGTGTTTCCATTTGATAAAGTATGGTAAATGATACTAATGATCCTGAAACGTGTTTGTTTTCTGTACATTGTTGTTATTTTTTATGATGAACCACCATTTAATAAGTAATACTGAAACCAATTAATATTGTATTGAATGTTCTATTCATAGATCCCTTCTTGTATGCATCATGCGGAAACCTTATTAGTCATAATACATTTTTCAATTTACGTGCCAGCCATAAAACATTTTGAATTATGACTCTGGACAAATCCATCTATTTATTAACCCCTTCATTGCCTTACCCGAGTACAACCATAGTTACTCGCAGCCAGTTGGGTATTGAGGAGACACCGCGCCACGCCGTGTCTGATCAGGATTTAGACTGTTTGACACTAATATTAACACTTTTGAAGTCAAAACACTTAAAGATCAAATTTTAAAACAAAAAAGATGACAATTGTTGACAGAAGATGACGTCACGCTAGTGTACGGGTCAATAGATTTACTGATCACTGCGAGATGAGGGTTTATTTGAGTGTCTTCTAAGATTGATAAAAACGCGCCAGCTTTGTTTAAGGACCATTGCGACGGTGATAAAATATGGTTTCAAGACCAAATCCATTTGAATGATTCCCGAAATAGACAGGAGTGCGGCTCTATTGCGCTAAGTAGACACTCAAAATCAAATCAACGTGAAGTGAAGACCTCAGACAATGATATGCTGTTCAGCATGACAATTCATTATGAGATGACGTATTAGGAGAGAATGTTTCAATGGACAAATCGGTGATAGAGTAATAGTCTTTATTTAACCCTTTCATGATAAAATTATTCGCGAGTTTTTTTTACCTCTTCTCCGCTTTATTGTCGTCTGCTTCAGTATTGTTGTCTGCAAGACACGTTTCAAAATTAGATTCAAGTTTGTATGACTTAATAAATACCGATAAGAGTGTCAAACAGTTTGGGTTCGGATCAGACGCCGCGTTTTGTACGCGGCGTCTGATCTGGACCAAAACTGTTTGCAAACGCGATTTAATATGTCATTTAGAGTGAACGGATTAACCTACAGATACGTGCATGTTATTTCCTGTTTGTCATGACTTGTGTTTACTCTTATTGTGTGTCTTGGTAAATTCCTATTTAATTTAAATTCACAAGTGTGTATGGGTCTTTCAGGTGAACACAATTTTAATAATTGTAGTATAATTTGTTGAATACAAATGACATATTTTATTGTTTTTCCATAAACGAAGTTTTGCTTAGTCAAGTGCATGTATGTCCATTGCATAGTAGAGCACAGTTGCATGTTTGCGACTCAAATTAAATAGAGTCGTCAACAAATTCAAAATGCTCGACTTTTTCACACATTATTGCATTGCCGTTGTCTCTTTTGAAAGGAATAACTAAAGACTTCATAAACCTGTTTTATTATCTATGTAAGTAAATATTTACTACATGCATCACATACATGGATGTATGCAACTAACAGCGTTGTAATATGTGGCAAGGGTGCAACGGATCATATCAAATATATACACTATTGGAGTTGTCGACCTCAATATCTCGAGTTCTCTAAAGTTGAATGTTTCCGTTTTTCTACAGCTGAATGAATGTAGTTTGACTTCAGTGAGACCTCTTCTGGTGATAGTTACATGATTATTTTTGTTGTATAGAGAGAGGATAAAAGCTATAGAGTAGAAAATGGAAAAAGTATTAACGTTTTCCTTACATAACTCTATAAGTACACCTTTTTCTATAATATTCACGTAGCAACAAAATTCAATAGTTTGTGGTTGTGTTAACCTTTTTTCTATCAATGATGCCAAAAAAGCGCCGAATGCGAATTTGAAATTAGTTTGGAACTTGTTCAGATGTCGCAAAACGGTACATTAAGAGGGTGTAGCAGTCTAACTGCCTGAAATCTAACTTTAAGACCATATTGCAGACATAAATATTGAAGTATACTACAATATGACGATGCATTTGTACAACTTGGCAATTAATGGATTATGTCAACAAACTGAATGAGATCTCTGCTCTAACAATCAACTGTCTAAAGGCATTCGGATAGATACGAATTGCACTGTTGACAATGGAGTAACAAATCTAAATGTCGATAATTTTGTGTTCTGTACTGTTTTGGTGTACTCTATATAACTATAGAGGCTACACTCAAGTCACCATAATGATCACCAATCTACGGCGCTTGCAAGACAATTTGATTATGTTGTACAATATGTACTTAACTATTTCCTTTATGTACCCGCCGCCCTGCATCAATAACCTATGTCTGATAGCCCATTATTACTTTATTCAAATTGATCAGAATCATTCAATTCTTTCGTGTCTGACAGTTGTTAGTCAAATACATTAATCAGACAGACTAAAAGTGGTGTGTTAACCCTTTACCTGATAGCCTATTTATAGTATTGAAGATAGGTGACTACTTAAAGCAGATTGAAAGTAAAGCAGAATGCGCCTTAAGGCGCCTTCTGCTTTACTTTTAGCCTGCTTCAAGCTATCTTGTAGAATATAGAAAATATTCCCTGTATAATATGTTCATGACAGATAAAATTGGAACTATTTTCTTCAGCGGATGAATAAATCATATTCGCTAAAAGACGCTTCTATAGGGGAAAGGGTTAAACATAATTATTAAACGAGTATTTGTAGAAAAGAGTTGTTTCAATGGTACAAAAGGTAGTTCACTGCATGGATGGAATGTCTGCTAAGATGTGTATTTGATGAAGTATATTCTTCCGACGAGAGAAATATAATGTTTTAATAGTCAAATAAAACAAATATGTAAATGAAAAGTCTGTACTTCTAGCGTTAACGCACTCAACCCTAGAAACGAGTATACGTGTCATTTATAAACAGCGTGTTGGGAAAAAACCGGAATTTGTAAACATTGATTGGACTTTATTGGAAACTGAACTTGTCCATTTGTATTTTCAGGGACGAATGATTAAGAAATTAACTATTAACTATTAATTATTTCGGCGATTCCTGGCTATTTAAAAGCCGAACGAAGTCATTTTATTTCTTTTACAAGTATTTACATTATATTTGCATTTGCTGTTAACTCTAATATTAAATTAACATTTTATTAGTATGAATGTATGTTTAATCCATTTTAGAGGTTGTTAACACGAATAATGTGTACCCTGAAAGGAACAGCTATTACTGTCATTACTCCGAGAACGACACAACATGATTCGCAGAGAGCAGATCCATAAGCATCGCCTCCACTGCGACAATATCCACAAGTTCCTCCCGCTAGAAAAACGTTTTTTTAATAGAATTGAATGGGGCGAATGTAAATATGTTCAAATGCTTCTCTTTTATATTCCAAGCATACGTGATAAAAAAAAAACATTTCGTGGTCTGCATACAAGTGAAATATACAATTCGACCAAAGCAAAATTATGTATTGTTTTTTGACACACAATGACACACTTACTCGTTTGCAAACATCGCACATAAGTGAACGTTGTAACCTTATAGTTGCCTATAAGTGAATTCTGACAATACAGGTATAGTCAAACATAGTTTTCGTATATGATATACATTTATTGCATAGTCGATAATATCAATACCGTTTACCTACTATTCAAGCATACAGACTTGGATTTCTTGCAAAAGACCACAATAACAATTGATTTCATTTAAATGTATTTGAAGACATGATAAATGTTGGATTATACACATGGAGAGCGGATTGCATCCATTCATCATTGTTAGATTAGTGAATGAATAACTAGTTCTGTTATAAGATCATGACCAATATTTCGATAGTAGGTAGACAGCAACATTGTCTTTGTTTTGTCATGCGGTTAATTTTGAAACGTAGGTCTACTGTAATCTTTGATCTTCGTTTCATCGGTGCATACACACCGACCCTAACTGTTTGACTGCAAAATGTTTCGTGAGATGTTTACCCCTTCACCGTTTCATTGTCGTCTGCTTCAATTTTGCTGACTGCAATATCGTTTCAAATTTGAAAAACGTCGGCAATGTGACTGAAGAAATTTCAAAGCGAGTGTCAAACAGTTTGGATCCTGATCACGCGGCGTCTGACCAGGATCGAAACTGTTTGCAAACGCACGTTCAAGCGTCATTGAGAGTGAACGCGTATATTAGGAATGGTGGAGACAGCTGCTAGACATGACAAAAATATTATTTGTACGCATTGGCGGTATATTTCCTATTCATTTGTCGTGATTATTAACTCACGAGTGGCAGACATGTCTACTCTTGCTTAATATAAACAATGCTTAATTTCAAATAAACAATTCAATCTTTTGTAACATGACATTGCTATTTGAGATAATTATCCCTTTGAAAATACAAATATTGATAAGAAATACAGACCAGGTCTAGTGGATCTTTATGAGTCTAGATCATGTACAAAGTATTGTAATGGCCGTTATTTATAAACGTCTTGTTTCGTAGCAACTCTTAAACATAAAACTTTATATCCGAATGTCATAATGGCTCTAAATTGGCTTTTTAACTCCAACCTGTTATCATAATGGAGAAATGTGATTCATTATGCTGTTAACGTCACTACCTAGATACTAAAACAACACTATGTTCAATTAACCCCTTCGTTGCCTTACTCAGAGTATACTGATTATTAGCAAACATTTAGGATCCTGTTCAGACACCGCGTAACGCGGCGTCTAAACATGATCCAAACTGTTTGCCACTCATTTCAGTATTTAGGTCCAAATACAGTAAAATCTCTCTATTACGACCACTGAATTTTGTTAATTATTAGGGTGTTTACGATAGGTGAACGCTTAAAGCAAGGTGGCAGTGAAACAGAAAGCTCCTAGGAGCTTTCTGTTTCACTGTCACCTTGCTTTAAGCTGCCACCTCTTTTTTATACAATCAATTAGCCTTCGTTTGAGTGGTCGTAATAGCGAGGTTTCACTGTACCAAAAGTTTAAATTTTGGAAATAAAAGCAGAAGACAATAGTTTTTAAATGTATGACGTCATTGCAGTGAAGACGTTAACACACACCATCTGTACGTTATTCCATTATGTTATCAAATGTCTATAATAATAAGTGTTCTCATTTGTCAAAACCCGTAAAAACGAAGTTCAATTCGTTCTTCCATTATCGTAGGCAGACGTACTTCGAATGAAAAGTTTTGAATTGGATCCAATGCCGAGTTCTTTGCCGCCTGGACAGTCACATGTATGTTTTTAAGCTCAGCATGCCTAGATATCAACTGGCACTAATACAAGTAGACTGTTATCAATTGAGAGGCAATCTCCACAAAATAATTGAGTAATATAATTAAATGTTATTCAATGAGTATGTGTTATAGATTAATCAACATATATTAGCTTGGCGCCTATCATGCCGACATGATGCTGGGGAGAAGAGAAATGGGAGCATTGGAGACAAGAGAGCACAGAAACTCGTCTCAACAACAACACGCATTGGGAGACAATGATTATGTGTTGTTCGGAGGGAGTTTTTATAGTGAGGGAAATTGCCTTACACGGTGTCCGATCTAGACTAAGGCTGTTTGTCACTCGTCATCATATTGCTTCTGTCAAAATGTCAAATATGTCACTTTGAGTAAAAAAAAGAGTAGTTGAATTTCATTATGATGCACGCAAAATATTTTCTGTTTAAGTGCAAATGTTTCAAAGAAATGCCAAATATTGCCCTTTTCAAACGCTACATAAAGGAAAAAATATATATTGAAACTCTGATAGCAAATCGAAAGGGTAAACTCGAGAAACACAAAGCTATATGGAAACCTTTTCTTCGAAATCCATTCTTATAATTGTCTACGTGGAGTTGCTCATTGTTTTTGTTTGTTTTTTGTTTTCTTTGCTTATTTATGTGTTTGTTTGTTCAAAAGACCTTCTCCTCCATGTAAATATAACTTTTAAATAACTCCCTGATATCTTCTGATATCACATTGAAAGCTGGTCTTTGGAACATCTGGTGATTTTGTTTTCGGCTTTTTTTCTTTTTTAGCTTTTTGGGTTTGTTTTTTTGGTTGTTTTTTTTCTTCAAATAATTATTTAAAAAACTCTTCAAAACTATTTTTTATATATATACCCATAACATAACCTTAGACTTTTGCGATGTTATGTAAGAATTGTTTTGTTAAAACGATCTGCATGTACATTTATATACAGAATTGTAAAGTCTTTGAAAAATAAAATGATAAAAAAAGAGTAGTCGACACTTTTAAGCAGACGATATTGCAACAGTAAGAGTGTTACATATAAATGTCTTGTTTGGGGAACAGCGGCAATAATCGTTGTGAGGGAGTCGTTGTTGGGAGGACCGTTGTAGAGAGCGAGCACAGTACAAGAAAAGACTATTTAAGGTTCTTGTAAAGTGTTTTTGGTGCATTTTTGAAAGGTGATATTTTGGTCATTTATGGAGCAATGTTGCATAATTTCATATCAAAATGTTCGTATTAAAATGAACAAACTTATGAGATAGCCTATTTCAATTTGAAAGGAAAACTGTGTATCTTGATATTTTGAACAATATGTTTGGATTTGCACCAAAATGTGAAGCAAATTTTCTGTACTGAAATTCAACAAATCCTTCCTCTATATTGAAGAATATGCTTTACATGAGGTAGTAGGACCAACATCCTGACAAAATCCACTCAAATAACAACATAAGAAGTCATGGAATATTTGAAATCTTTCAAGGACAACACTATTTTGCCATGGGGGACTACTTATTTTTTCCAAAGTATGGTGGACAACACGAGCCTCTGTCAAACATTATTACATGTATAAATATACAGACGGTATTATTTTTGTTCATCCTTTTTTTTATACATTTGATTAACTGAATTATACCATGAGAATCGCTGTTGGGCTCTCGCGGGAGGGTCTACTTCTTTATAAGCCCATCCTCTTCCTATAATTCTTCTATAACTGTGTTTTAACGAATGTTGCAAGATTTATACATAATTATAACGATTTCATTGCAGATTACGATTACACAATTGCCATTCAAATCCCAGGTCTCTTTATGCGTCTAAGCTTGCAAACGTGTTCCTTACTTTGCACATGCACAGATACAGGTGTTTCACTGTAAACAGCGCTACATTCATTACCGCGAAGGCAAGAGAACCTCTCGCCACGGTCCGCTTGCCTCAAGGCGCACAAAGGAGGAGTGACCATGGAAAACGATATGTTGAGAGAGACATAATGGGTGGTGGCAGCGCTATGGTCTATGTTTGGAAAATGGGAACTCTGGAAATTGACTTGGTTATTATTCAATAAAATGTCAATGCTCAGCGTTACATCAATGTTTTAAATAACACAGTGATACGAGTCATGCAAAATAAAGGAAGGACCTGGCATTTTCAGCTTGACAATACATGTGTAAAGCATCACACGGCGCGTATCACCACACAATTTCTCGCTAAAAATACATAAACGTCCTGCATTGGCCTGTTTTATCCTCGGACATGAGCCCCATAGAACACATATCGGATGTATTTGATAACAAGGTCGGTCAAATCATCAAATTGATACCATAAGGACCTCCAAAGTGCATTTTAGTTAGAATGGCAACGTATTTGAAACGTTAACGTAAACGTAAAATCAATGAGGGGACGTATTCTGCAATGCATCCGTAAAATGGAGGGCACAGTGGCTACTAGTGATTTTTTTAACATCACTTTAAATGCGCATCAAGTAAATATTTGTTTCCAGATGCTGTGCGGTCATTCTAATTATTAAGAATATTTCATTTCGACCCTCTCAACTGAATTATTCGTTAAACAGTATGCAATATTTGATTCTAATCCAATGAATTACACAGACACATGAATATAACATTAAAGCTTCGATTACAAAAATGATTCATCCGGCATATAAATGTATCAACAAAATATATTCTTTTTAATTCTATATAAACTGAAATGAAATCCGGTTGTTTATAAGTCTTTGTGAAAAATGTTGTTAACTTAATGATGTTTTTAGTTCCAAAAAGATTTGTTACGGTAAAATTTTCTGTGCGTATATCCTCCATCTCTTAAATTATTTTCAACACTGTATCATGTCACCACGGCTTCGTCGATGACCAAGCATTTTTTAAAACCAATCTTTCGGTACATGTAAGGTTGACAATCCATGAGACGCTTATTGGCAGGCTTACATAATTGTTCAACGGTTCTTTTAAGAATGGATATCATAATACATAATAATAGTGTTTCCATATTGACCTGACTAGTGCTTTGTATAAATTTATGAAAGAGCTTTTCGCAATGTAATTATATATTCTGATTATTAAGGATTTATAATACACTGATGGATTTGTTATCTTTTTCAGCTACATGACTTCTTACTTTTAAGTCCTGTTGGAGGATGACCCCTAAATCCATCTTTGCTCTTACAGACTCAGTGTCTTCAAAATTCAAAGTAAACTGGTAATCTTGGTTGTCTCTACCATAGTGTAAGGTCCTGCAATTTTTCACATTAAAACGCGACTTCCACAAATTTAACCATGTGTAAGGCATCTAAATGGTGTTGGATGATGTTATTGTTAATGTCTTTGTTATATAGTTTGGTACCATAAGGGAAACTTTCACAATACTTCTAAAAAACTTAAGGGAGATCATTTATAAACATATGAAAAATATGGGTCCCACGACTCATCCCTGGGGTACCCCACTTCAAACGTCTTCCCACGAAGAAGACTCTCCTTTCACTGATACATATTGTCTACGGCTAGTAAAAAATTCACGTTTCCATGACAAAACCGATCTCTGACACCAAATACTGATACTTTGCGAAGAAAACGTTAATGTACTGTGCAGTCAAAAGCAAAAGATATACTATATACCGTACCAACTTTCACCACCCTCAATGAAGTGTGACTATTCCTCCATGAAATCAATTAACTGTAAAACGCAGGATCTCCCAGAACGAAAACCGAATTGAGCATCAGATAAACTGACATATGATTGTTTCTGACAAAATGTTCAAATATGTGGATCCTTATCATAATGTCTAAACACTTACAACTTCTGGAGTAAGGCTATCAGAGTGGCAGTTTATTATACCCATTAACCATTACAATATTTCAATGTGTGTGTGTGTGTGTGAAATGCAGAAATAGAATATACGTGAAAGAATAGCAAGGACAAAAAAGTGCGTGTCTCTGCATAACGCAATCGTCCATTATGGCACTACTAGTACTCCATAGTAACTAAAATTAGAATTTAAGAAAATCATCCGGGCAATTATACATGAATGACCCACCAGTAGCTGGAATACTTTTCACAGCATTTTAATATATATATCAATCGTCAATCGGTTTTGTAGATTTGGAGTAACATGATTATAAATGTTGAAACACCTTGAGCATTCAAATGGCTGCCCTCAATGGCCTCATGTCAAAACTTTGAAGGACAAACTACATCTTTATTTGTGCCTTTACTGAAATTTTCTATGTAGGACTACCTAGTACTTAAAGGGTTCTTTGTATGTATTCTACTAATTTTCCGATAATACGTGTCATTTAGTGGTTTGATATTTTCTGCTGAAATGGTTATTTTCACTCTATATTCACTATATTTTGAGCTTCTGACAACACAAGTACACCCACAATGAGCATGTTCCTTTTCAATGACTGATTATTTTTACCGTGTGAAAATAATTTTAGCCAATGTGGTATAGTTATTGAGTACTACAACTTTTCAAATTTCAGTATTTTTTCTCGTACAGGGACGTTACATGAACCTTAACAACTGATGTATTGGTCAACACTGTAAGTTTTAAACTGTTGTTCCAGAACCGACGAAATTCTATTCTTGATGATTCGATAACCTTTGTCCAAATCTCCCGCATTGTTTCGTGCTAGTTCGATAACTCGCACTCACCTTAGCCGAACATATTGTTTTTCTGAGCTACATTGTTCCCTCCCTACAACGCACTCCAAACAATGACTCCCTCCTACAACGACGTTTGCCGCTGTTTCCCAAACAATGCAAATATGTATAACGTTTTTCTGCTGCAATTGCGTATGTTTAAGCTTGTCGTCTGTGTTTTTTCTTAGAGTTACATATTTGACAGTTTGATAGAAGAAACATGATGAAGTGTGGCGACAGCTTGGATCAAAATCAGACACAGCGACACGCGGCGTCTGATCTGGATTCAAGCTGTTTGCAAATGTAAGTCAATTTTCCTCCCTATAACGACACATCAGAACAAAGCACACTTATTTTGCCTCCCATTCAGCGTCGTTGTAGAGGGGGAGCGCTGTATATTTAACCTATGATACGAGTTAGAGAAACTGCGACTAGTTTTGTTTAAGAAATAATAAAGTCATACCAGTGTTTTATCGTGCAATCGAACACTGGTAGGAGTTGAGATGCATAGTAATTTAATCACAAGGCCTTTAGGCCTAGTGGTTTAATTACAAGCATCTCAACGACTACCCGTGTTCGATTGTTAGATAAAACACAGGTATTAATTTATTATTTCGATTATAACACATAATTCAACCTTAATTTGCACAGAAGCAACGGCGCTACATTTCTTGGCGTACGCATTTTCGAAGCCAAATGACTTCACGTTAGAACGTTTAGCGCGTGAGTGTTCTACTGAAAATTCGTACACTAAGACGGTCCTTCTTCGCTTATATAGGGGTGTGGGCGAGGTGTGTTAGAATATGTATTAGATCTAAATAGGAGAAATAGAACATGGCAAAACACATTGATGACTCCTATTACTGAATGAAACAAGTGACCTTCGCAAATATGATCGTGTCAGCGGAATCAATGATGAGTTTGAGTTGAAATGGTGATAGTGTGTGTGACACGTGGTATTGATAGTTTATCTAAAGAGCACACTTTTAGTGCAGAATTAGCCCTGACAATGTCCTAATACTTCTTTTCTCATTTCAAAGTATTAGGATTAGTGATTGTGTGTATGACAAGTCGTATTGATATTGTATCTAAAGAGCACACGTTTAGTGCAGAGTTAGCCCTAAAACTGTCATACGTCTTTATCTCATTTCAAAGTATCTTTTTGACGATGACAACCGTTCGTCTCAAGGGCATAAACATCTGAATGACTACCTCAATGGGCATTACGATGCGAGACCACGAGCGGAAAAGATATTGGGAATCATGTTCATGTAAAATTACAAAGCATCTCCCCGACGACGTCTGAATGCGATATTACTTGTCCTCAGTCTTGTCAGCTTTAACCTTTTGCATGATATGTATCTGGGGCCCGATTCATTAAACTTTGTACGACAAATGTTGTCGTTAGTCAAAACTTTGAAATACATTTAATTTCTGAATTCTCTATCTAATCCTGTCTTGTGATATCTCTTTGGAATCGTCTTGTCAAGATGAAAACGAGCTTTACGTATAACGACTTTATCGCCTAAAATGTCGTTACCGCTTTACCCCAATATGATCATATGCTATATTTTATTGTCTATCATATCGGTTCAACGCATAACTGACGAAATTTGGAAACGAGTGTAAAACAGTTTGGATGCAGATCAGACGCTGCGTCTCATGGCGACTGATAATGATCCCTATTGTTTTCAAAAGCGTATTTTGTCCCCATTGGCAGTGAAAGTGTTCTATCTGTCGATTTTGGATTGAAAACATAATTGAATGTCGGCGTGACCTAGTTCAATTTATCGATAACCGACTGTACATATATTTACCTATATACTGTTTTTCTATAATGACTTTTTTCTGGAGAAAACAACATATACATGTAAATTCTAATTTGTTTGCGCGAACAATCAGACATTCTGTCGCCACTCTTATTTTATTCACATGGCCGTTATTAAAGATAAGTCCCACTTGAGGAATATTTTGTTGTTTTTTTATAAACTTATTCAAATTATCGTCCCAAAATCTTGCTAAACTCTCAAACGGGGTATTTCAATCGTGTAATGGAAAATGATGTCTGAAAGAACGTATTAAGAAAGTGTCGGATGTAATAATATAGTGTCCCATGGGACTTGGCAATGAAATTAGAACTAAACTTCACAATGTGTGTGGTCCGGTAAACTCCATTTTTACGACTACGCAAATACATCAGTTCTACGGTACAGACTAACACTGAGGTACTTAACCCTTTAACTCTCAATGACGCTTTAAAGCGCGTTTGCAAACAGTTTGGGTCCTGATCAGACGCCGCGTAACGCGGCGTCTGATCAGGACCCAAACTGTTTAACACTCTTATCGATATTTATAAATTAATACAACCTCAAATTTAACTTTAACTGTCTGGCACACGACAATACTGAAGCAGACGACAGTGAAGGGGTAAACTCTCCCGAATAACTTGTTCATTAAAGGGTAAGAGTAATGCCAATATGCTTAAGGCACGTGCTGTGTTGATCAAGACAGTTGCTAATACAAATAATATGCTATTAACAACACGTACTATTACTTATTGCTTATATTTACTATTACGTACTTACTTACTTATAACTAAATACAGGTTGGTACGCGACACTTTCATCACGATAGGCGAATAAGGTCTTATCCGCCAAAGTGTGGATCAAGTTTTGAAGCCGTGTAACGCGGTCTCTGATTGAGGTCCAAACTGTTAAGCACTAGTATCAATATCTCTACAGGCACAACTTCCAAGATTTGAATTTTCATGACAGTGCAGACTACAAATTATAGCAGGCGATAGTTTGTCTGTGATAGGGTTGACCCTTTCGGCGCCAAATAAACATGATAGTTTACCCCTTCACCGCTTCATTTACGTCTGCTCCAATATGTCGTCTGTAAACACGTTTAAAAGTGAGATTTAAGGTAGTATGACCTAAACAATATATATTAACCCCTTACCCCATAGCCTGTTTCTAGTTTTGAAAGTAGGTGACTACTTAAAGCAGGTTGAAAGTAAAGCAGAATGCGCCATATGGCGCATTCTGCTTTACCTTCAGCCTGCTTTTTAAAAGCAACCTCCTGCTAGAATTAATGAAATTTCCCGTATAATATATTTTCATGAATGTATAAATTGGAACTATTTTCTTCAGCGCAGGAATAAACGCAATGCGCTGAAAGGCGCTTCGATTGGGGAAAGGGTTAATAGTGTCAAACAGTGTGAATCAAGATCATAAGCGGCGTCTGATGTGGATCAAAACTGTTTGCAAAGTCGCCTTCATGCGAATTTACCAGCGATGTAACGGTTAATGATTTCTGGAGTTATATAGGTATATTCAACTTCGTTCTGGTATAACTTAACAGTCATTTGTTTAAGATTTTTAAATCATTCTGTTGTGAGTTATAGAATTAGCAGTAGCCAAAATATCGTATTTCTTTGGAAATGTTTCTAAATAAGGCCTTTTGGCTTAACGTCTGCGCACCATTGCATACAAATGGATCATGCCAATTACATGAAATATCATGTAGTTTAAAATATAAAAAACATGCAACCATTTGATCTGCTTAAAGTGTTTACTGTGCTGTTTTGGAAGACGCTTAAATGAACGTCCTTTGTATATATTATGAAAGTCACTATTGATGTTACTCGAAAGCATCTTATCGACCTGTCAACAAATGTCCCGTTTCTACATACAGTGTTCCCTCTCTACAACAACACCAAATGGGAGACAAAAATAATGTGCGTTGTTCGGAGGGAGTTGTTATAGGGAGGTAAATTGGCTTACATTTTGAAACCAGCTTAAATCAAGACCAGACGTCTCGTTACGCGACGTCTGATCTGGATTCAACCTGTTTTCCATCCTTCATATTGTTTCTTCTATCAAAATGTCCAATATGCAATTTTAAGAAAAACAGCAGACAACGATTTAAAGTGTATTTTGAGTAATATTTTACGACGTAATGCTATGTCTATTTTGCCACTTGTTGCTTTTGCCAGCTTCTTATGAAAATCAAACAAATTGGTCCCACTTGTAATTTAATTTTTAACAAAAATACCTTGTTATTAAAACGAGCAGTTGCACGTAATTCCTCGGTGATACCAACTGTCTGTATCAATAAGCGGTCTCATTTTTCATCTACGAAAAAATGAGCATCGGCTCGGCTTGGGATTCAGAATTCATTATTTTCTGATTTTTAGTCTTATTTTAACGGGAATAGACCAGTGAAAGTACAGATGTAATCGAAACATTCAGACTTATTTGAATTTTATTTTACACAACGCCTTATACAGTTAGTAGAATCATACTTTAACGTCTTTATTAAGTCAATAGTTAAACTGCGTTAATTTAGTTAAAATAAAACGCTTTTTACTCTCATCATGTTGTTTGACATAATTATTTCCTCAGTTAAAATGGCAAAGATCATTATTTGACAATGGGGACTAATTTTGAGAAGACGATATCACTGTAGATAAAGAAAAGGTTATTTGTTATGGATTAAAACTTCGCTTTGAACCTGGTAAGAATATACTTCTCCTGTGCAAAAAGTGTAGACTATGCACAGAGGGTTCCTACAGGAATATCTTATCGGGGTCTGCACTGTTTATCATTTTGCAATATATCGTTAGAAAAAGCCTTAAACCTTTCATTCTCAAAAACGCGGTGTCTGATCAGGATACAAACTGTTTGACACTCGTTCTGAAATTTCTTTAATCATACTGCCTTATTTTTATCTTTAAAACGACATTGCAGACAACAGAATTGAAGCAGACGACAATGAAACGGTGAAGGGGTTAAACTCTTACGAAAAATTTGGCAGTGAAAGGGTTAATCTGAAAACTTGCAATTTCCATTTAAGATGTCAGTGGTGAATGGGTTAAATAATGGTTCAGTAATATCGCGACGTCCCAAATTATTCTCGGTGGAAGAACGCTGCGGGTATTTTTTCTATGTATGAAAGAAATGGCATGGTACATATTAAAACATGGGAGGTTACAGTTATGTGGATAACTGGACATGCCCTGATCGAGATTCAACGCCAAAACACAATCTCTAAATATTAAACTAGGATAAATTTATCGACGGCTAATTGACGACGACAATAGACACACATTACATACATTTACAAATATTCAATTTTTTTTTACAAAATCTTACTTACGTAATGTCCAATAATGTGGTTTACATAATCTTACTTACGTAATGTCCAATAATGTGTTTTACAAAATCTTACTTACGTACCAACTCACTCACTCGCGCATTCACGCACCCACGGACGGACAAACGCCCTAACTCACTCATTACTCGTTATCTCACCCATTCACTTATCTGCTCATTCGCTCACTCGATCACTTACTCACTCAAGTTATAGGCATCTGTTCTGGTTTCAAACCATTTGTTTCTTTTATCGTTATACCCACTGTGTAGCATATTTGCTAAAACAGGAGAGTGTATATAAGATGTTTTTTTCAGCATCTGACCTATTAAGCCCTTCACCGCCTTTCATCGAGAAAAATGGTTCTTAATATGCAAACAGTTTGGATCCCGATCAGGGTACCGTGTCTGAGCAAGATCCAAACTGCTTGCTACTCATTCAAATCATTCTTTAATTAAAATACATCAAACTTGAATTTGAGAAATAAACACAGTTTTAAAAGCTAAAGACACCATGGCCGTGAATCGGGTTAATATCAAAATGAAATATTTCACATCGATTGATTCCGTGTCAGACGATAATCAATTAAGGTGACAGGGTGAAAGCAATAAGTTACTTTGTGATTAGATAAATGATACCTAAATACATTGGCACACATAACAAATCTTACATATGCATTAGTTTTTCTTATCGTGAGAGTGCAGTATTTGATTTCGATTTAGGAGCGGACCAAGAATATATGTTTAGGTAAATACTGTTTGATTAAGACACATTATTCTTTCTGTGTTTATTTGTTATACGTCTGATCGTTTGAGTGTTACCTTTAGCCGATCTTTCTCGTGCTAGATGTTATGCTAAGCAGTATGTAAAAGCCATTTTGCGGGATAACCAAGTACAGTGCTCCCGCCCTATAACGATCCTCCGAAAAGCGATTCCCTCCATACAACAATGCGTGCCGCTGTTCCCCAAATCAATTTTTTTCTATGTTGAATACTTTAATTGCTGAAATATCGTCTGCTTAAACATGTCGTCTTCTGTTGGTTGGGGTGTCTTTTGGTTTCCTCAAGGTTACATAACTATTGGAAATTTTGACAGAAAAAAGAACATTATTGACGAGAGATAAACAATTTGAACGAAGATAAGACCCCACGTGACTCCAATTAATTACTTACAAGCCTCAATTGAGAAATATTGAGTGAGATTGTTGCATACCCTATTTATCTAGTGTAAACTCCGACTCACTGGATTTCTCAGCTGAGTCAAACCTTTTAAACGCTCAAAACTTTAGCAACAAAATGCAGAGACTTAATGCAGCGTACGATTTAGGTTTAAGGTTTGAACTATACCTGTTATCCATTCATTCCTATCACTTTTATATTGACGCATTCTGTAAATAGCTGTTATAGAAAACAGCAAAATCCTCTCTTGTACGAATATTTAAAAAAAAACGAGGCCAAATTGATTGTATAAATGACAGATGACAGCTACCTGTCGTAAGCACTCATAATTATCACAAGCTATTGGTCGTAATAGAGCACTCCCTCTCTACAACGACATTCAATGGGAGACAAAAATAGAGTGCGTTGTTCGGAGAAAATCGTTATGGAGAGGGAAATTGGCTTACATTTGCAAACAGCTTAAATCCAGATCAGACGCCGCATAACGCGGCGTCTGATGTGGATTTAATCTGTTTGTCACTCGTCATTGAAACAAATTCAGCCAAAATGGCTATTATGTCACTTTGAGGAAAACAGCAGACGACAATTTTAAGCAGACGGCATTGCAGCTGTAAATAAGTTGGACATAATTGTCCTGTTTGGGGAACTGTGGCAAGGGTCGTTGTAAGGAGGGAGTCGTTGTTGGGAGAGTCGTTGTTGGGAGGGCCTTTGTAGAAAAGATTTACTGTACCTCGTGCCATGGTATCATCAGTTTATAAGTTGTATCGTTTGCTTTTATTTTTCAAATTTAACTTGTAGGTGTTTTGACTTAAGAAATATACTATCTAGTTTCAAACGGTTTGGATCCATGATCAGAAGTCGCGTAAGGTTGCGTCTGAATAGGATCCAACTTGCTTGCAAATACATATTTTACTCTGGCGCGACAGTGAACGAGTTAACGTCGGTTGACATTGATAATATATAAAATGGTTTATGAACTCGACCAATTTTCTACCGTAATATAAAGCTACATAACACGTCTCTATTCAAATTAAGTCAATCTGTCAGACCAGACACTATTATATAAAACTACCAACCCTCCCAGTCGATATTGGGGGGTGGGGGATTCAACGGACTATAATGGATTGGACTACATGTGTGTATTGGGTTGTTTGGCACAGGAACCCAAAACATACTAACGTTAATAATGATGCTGCTGTGATCAACTGTTTGCACTTATTCTACTGCTTTACTGTTGTGTGTTACTCCGTTATTTTTAAGGGAATGTAATACTTGTTGCAAGGAATTATCTTATAGCGAACAATAACATATAGGACACACACAATAACAGAAACACGTTTCAATATCGAATGAAAGAGGTAAGCATGGGTAAGGGTAGGCATTCAGATGCAAACCACAGTCAAGTTAATTCAGACCATTCGTTTCCCATTCATGCAAAACTGAACATTTTGAATAATATTAGCATTAATGAAACTAATGGTTTGTCTAAGACGCCATTGTGGATTCAACTGTTTCAAGAATTAGATCGATTGATGCTAAGGAATCATGGTATTAGACAGACTTTATTATGGTAGGTGAAATTTTGTTGTATAGTAGATATACAAAATATGTCGAACCGTTCATTGTGATGATATTAACTACTTCAATGCAAAATAACGCTTAGCCTTTGGATAGTCCGTTGAAAGAATAATTGATAACTCCGAAATTGCAAGCTGACATTCCTTTAATCCGTCTCGTGCTAAGCGCCACTTGACTAACATTTGCAAACATTTTTTATCCAGATCAAAAGCCGCGTAACGCGGCGTCTCATCTGGATCTAAACTGTTTGTCAGTCAATTTCAATTTTTTATTCAGTTTATAAAAGTATAAAACTGATTTTTTTATATTGGCAAACGATATATTTGAAGTAGACGACAATTCAGCAAGATAAGGATTAACTCAGAAGTGCATGTGTTATGTGATTAACTTGGCATCGAATCAATACCAACATTATTCCTTAGACGGTCTCGGGTTTATTGCGACGTTCAAACATCGGTCTAAATCATTTAAACATTAAGATACTAATAGTTAACAATCTTCTACAATTGTTTACATGATACGCTTATTGCGTGTTACCGTTTTGAGGAGGACAAGATTCTTGTCCATTCTGATTTTTTTCAGCCGAGTTATATGCTTTACACATCTGCGGATAACTACTGTAACTCTTTAACCCTTTACCTGATAGCATTGTTTCTAGTATTGAAGATATGTGACTACTTAAAGCAGGTTGAAAGTAAAGCAGAACGCGCCCTTAGGCGCATTCTGCTTTACTTTCAGCCTGCTTTAAGCTATTAACTGCTAGAATAAGGAAAGGGTTAAATATGACACATATTCATTACGGTATAATTTGGAACTATTTTCTTCAGCGGATGAATAAAATGAATGTGCTAAAAGTCGCTTCTATAAGGGAAAGGGTTAAACTCTTTTAATCATTAATATATATAAGGAGTTCTTTATAGCTGCCACCTGTAAATGAATCTATAAATTTATGATTACTTACCAATGACCACTGCACACAGGTTGGACAAGGTTTAACATGTAAACAAAATAATTGATACAGTTTAAGAAACGCTGAAAATAAGAGATTATTTGTGCATATTGAAAAAAGCGATTAAATTGAAAATAATAAGTTGCATCATTGAGTGCCGCCCATTTCGCGTTATTTGCATTCATTCTGTTGCTTTGATCGTGGATAATTATTTGATATTTCGATATAATCAATAAAAAAGGACAGTTTCAGTTTCTAATAAATACGAAAGAAGACTCAAGCAGGAAACGCAACACAAACAATACACTCATCTCTAAAGCAGAACACACACAGCCATACCATAACTAACACACACATACACACACACACACACACACGCAATCCCACAATCCAAACAGAAAACAATACGCAAAACAAACATAAAGCAAAGTGAACATAGGAGCCCGCCTTGGTACGGTCAGCAGCAATCAATAATTAATTATAAATTAACCATTAACAACCACTGGGGGGTTAAACCTGGGTTTAGGGGCGCCCAACCTCACACGTATCTCCTATATTCACCTATAAAGACGAACAGTGTACATAAAATATAAACCCTGTTCCACAACCTTACAATCAAAAAGACCGCCAGCACAGTAAGTAAATACATGTAAAACATCTAACAAAATTCTCTGACAGGATTATTAGTAACACGGGAAAGAATTAAACATTCAAGCCCGTGTTAAATACTGTTCTAGTACTGTGTATCTATTCTACACTATTTTTAATTATTCACAGGGTACCCGCGCTTATTACAACATTGTGACAATGACATATGCCTACAGTATGTCCTAGATGTATAAAATATATTTATAATATTATGTTCAACACAAACTATGACAATTCACCATAGTCAGAGGTGCAGTGAAAGGATGGTAAGTAAACAACATGAAATATGTTGTTTTTAATTCAATATATCTTGTCATGTTTCATGTTTTAATGCTGCGCGGTAGATATGTTCATTTATGAGAATGATTGAGAAAAATGATACGTGAGTGGTTCCCGTATTGCCATATTTCGACGTAGTAATAAGATTTATAATAAAACTAATTGGGAAAGTATGGAAACATTGCCTAAACATAATGCTAATAGCAATATTGCATTACACATCAAAGTGAATGGGAATATACAACCATTAGTAAGATCACTTTTATTATTACAGTACTACCTATCGTAGCTAAAGCAAAACTATTTCTGATTCTTGATCTTTGAACAATTTAATAAAAGACGAATACTGTGCAGAAAGCTCCTAAAACAGTTGGTCACTGGGAATTGTAAATTCTCTATCGTATATTATGCTGTCAGTGTACTCCAAAGAATGTATAATACTACTACATAAAGCAAATTACTCATATTGCTATAATTTTCAATATTAATCGATTTACTTTGCCGTCAACACGAACCAGAGTTTTGCAGCCAAACTTCAAATAAGCAAGTTGGCATAATCTCTTGAAGTATTTCGGTTACTTCAGATGAGCAATGCATAGTGACATAGTTATCCTACGTCAGCTAGTGTGTGTAGATGTAGTTTACTCGTCTTCTGCTGAATACTTATATTTTTACACAATGACGACGACATTGGATTATACTAACCTTATTTTGTGTTAATACTGGACTGATTCCAATGTAAAAAGAGCCGTAGTTTTGCATATGCAGTCCAATATGAAAACATACATTAGAGACTATAGTCGCCGTCTTCGTCAGTAAGAAGGTCATTCTAAATATGAAAAATTAATCAATTCTATTGTAGGCGATCCTTTCACAGGACAATTAATACGATTCGAAAATACCCTGATGCGGCATGATAAATCGGATTTGTCTGGTAGAGATGAAAATTTCACCTTCACTTTCAAATGTGCATTTTGGCAATGTTATTATCTTGGGAATATTTAGATTGAATACAATATGTCGCCTCCCATTTGCCTACGCTTTTGTGTGCACTGAGAGCACAACACGGACTTGACAAATATCATAACCAAATAATATCGAACCGACGGGCATAGATCTGCCAAGCAAGATCCTCATATTACACATGGAAAGGCTAACGTTTTCAGTTATGTTTATAGTTTAATCCTTTCACTCTCAATGACGCTGGAAAGCGCGTTTGCAAACAGTTTAGATCCTGTGGCGTCTGAACAGGATTCAAACTGCTTGACACTCGTATCGATATGTGTTAAGTCATACTATATTGAATATTCCTTTGAAACGATCTTGCAAACAACAAAATTAAAGCAGACGACAATGAAACGGTGAAGGGGTGAAATACTCACTGACAATTTGGTAGTGAAAGTGTTAATCTACCTGCATGTGGTTTAAGTTGTATTCATTAAATAATACAGACAGTACTTTTATGTTGACCGCATATTTATTAAAGTACTCAGATGCTAGTCTACACTGTTTTCGACGCAAGTGAAGATAGACCAACATTTTGAGAAGATATCTGTCTTTTACATGTTATATACATATGAATCTTATGATAAATGAGTATAAAACAATACACTGATCGCGTGTTGTACCGAAGGGCATTTTATTGCATTTATTAGTTCAGGTCATTTAATATAGGCTGTTGCGTTGTCTGAATTGTTAGGTAATATTAATTTAACCATCCTTAGAGCTTGAACTAACAATTCGTTATTTCCTCTGACTAAACTCAACATGATAAGTGTACAATAGCGAGTCTTAAGTTAGGCCGGCGATTGCAGCATAAAAGAAACAAATGTAAAATGTCATTACTTGGTCATAAATAATATGCATGAAACTATTGATACCAAATAAGCGATATTTGAAATCATACGAAACCATTCCAGATCATTTGGTGGCTATTCAAGCAAAGTCGCGAGCCATTTTTAATAAATATAAGTCTTTATCAAATAAGTAGAAGATCTACGACGCTAGGATATTAAAATATTTCATCTCAAATATTTCATGACGATCCTCCTATCGCTTTTTTACACAATATTAAACTCTTTCACTGCCATGACGTCATCAAAATCAAACATTTGTCGTCTGCTTTTATTTCTAAAATTCAAATTGGTATAGAGCCTTACGACATATTGAAAGGAGTGTCAAACTGTTTGGATCTTGTCTAGGTGCAGCATTAGGTGGTATTTGATTAGAATCCGCAGTTTTCAAATTACTATTTTACTCGGGGTAAGGTTGTGGATGGGTTAGTTATCAAATATGTTTACTGCCAGAGTGAAGTGTAGGCTAAGTTTTGATAATAAGAACTCGCTTTCGGTTAGTTAGTTTTGTTTATTCTGGCAATTAAATAGGTTAACGTTTCCATCAACACTACCAGTATCTCAGTTTGAAGTTAATTTACAACTTTCTTTCAAGTATGACTTTATTTGACTATAGCAATCTTGAGTTATCGATACCTTGTTGTTATATAATATACGAGGGGCATTATTTAAGTATTGATCTATAACTTCAAAATAATAAGTGAAAAATGCATGTGAAATATATCATTTGAACGAACAATTCTTTGCCGACATCATGGTGTAACGCACGATAAGATCACATAAGTTGATAAGTCACAACATGAACCTAAATGATACCGTCAAATGTGACTAAGCATGCATTTATGCTATGTTATGCTGTCTATATTTACATTAGGTCTGATGGTTCCTGCATTTGCAAAGGGAACGTATTTTGGATAAATGTCAAATGTCAAGGAAGACTTAAAGCAAAACTGTTTGACAATTGTTTTCGCATATCTTGTGAAAACGTGTACTTGCAACTATATTTCATTTTTGCTGACTATAATTTAGAACATATACGATATTAAGGCGCAATATGGTTTAACACACGTTCCTTAGCAAACATAAACTGCTCTGATCTAGACGATGAGAATGACTATTCATCCATGCATGAACAACTACCTCATTCATATCAACATAACCATGCGCTTGTTTGTTAATAATCAGTGGGCATTTTGTATGTAGGATAAAATTCTTTAGTTCAAGTATATTCGTTTGCAGCAAAAGTGAAAAAAAGTACATGATAAAAATAACAATCTTAGTAAGATTAGAATGAAAGCTAAAACCGAATAAAGTGCTTCTCTTTGAGATCCAATATTGATAACGTTACATAAAATGTACTTACAAAAATATATAGAGGATATTAAATGAGTGTGTTTTCAGTAATGAATTTATTGAACGAGTTGGATAAAATAATATGTACATATCATTTTATCCAACAAATTCAATAAATTCACTGAGGAAAACAAACGGATTTAATATTCTATCTATCACATAAACAACAATTGACACAAAATTCCGAACGATCTTACTTTCACTTTCTACTAAGCTATTATCAATAGATAAAAACACATATTAAACTAAATTAAAGAAAAACAGATCAATGTATTGTGGAAATATTTCTCTGATACCATATTCAAGTTTTAAATTATTATGTAATATAAAAGTGTTCTCATCGACTAAAAATGATCATTTGACATTTAGTTTCGTTTTCAAAATTACTTCATTATTGCAACATGATGTCATTATTATGGTAACGTCTATATTTAGGAAAATAGTTTATTCCGAGTCACTGATTTGCAGCCTGAATTTGCTGGACTGCTCGGGCGAAATTTGTTTAGGACACTTGGAAATGTTTCAAACCCTAGTGGTTATATAAGTTGGTCTAGATTCTCTAAACTAATTTACAGTCGGTGGAGTAGTACATTATTTTGGTGATTCGAAAATTAGTATAAAATATATGCTCAGTGTGCCTTACTAAATTGTTTACGAAACTCTATATTTTGCACGTTTATATGATAAATACCATTTCTCATGTAAGACATTATAACATTATTGCTGCCCTGAGATAAACTGTAACATGTTGATTACATATGTTATGTTCAACATGTTGTGCATGGAGTCAGAACATATGTTTACTACAGTTTTTTAATTCTTAATAATGTGTTACTCGCAGTATGAATATTAACATCGATAAATACACTAGTGGGAATAAAGACACGTATTCATATTGAATTGTCAATTTCCAAATGATAAATATCCTTCTTGTCAGACAATTAAGAACCAATATCTGAATCATACTGATCTCTGTATTAGCTAAAGGCCCTTCGACACATTTATATTGATGATACAGAAAGGGTTAAGTTTTTGGTGTCATTTGATTAATCAATAGAAAGAAGACTAACCGCTGTAACCACCACTAAATGGTCAGAATAAAGACTCACGTTTATACATTTGTGATAAAACAAATACAAAATAATCGTTTATTCTTTAAGAAATCTTCGAAATGTAAATTTGAATATACACCTATTTACACTTTGTTTTAAGAGGACATTTTTCGTTCAGAGTGGGTTCTGAAATTCATACTACTTCTCATTTGTCCAACTTGCTGATCAGTAAAGAATGACAACTTATAAACATCCGATGTATGCCATGCTGATGCAAGATAACGAGTAAAGACGACAGTTGATATCCATTAGTTATAAACACAAGTCCCAGATCTCTGATATCGTCTTGAAATGAAATCTCTCGTCTCCAACCTTTTTGTGCATTCCATGGGCATTGCAGATTCAACATAATTTAACGTGTTAAATAACAAGCTACACACTGACATTTTGTATAGCAATCTTACACCTATGAATCGTGTTTTCGACTGGAAATAACCAAAACCAACAACCATGCAAATTGATTTCTCAATGTTATAGTTATTTGAATTCAGACAAGCCGGTGCTTCCAGACATGCAATTATAGGCTTAAACCCTTTCATGATCAGATTATTCGGGAGATTTTACACATTCACCGCTTTGTTGTCGGCTACTTCAGTATTGCTGTCTGCTAGACACGTTTCAAAGTTAGTTTTAAGGTAGTATGACTTAATAAATACCAATAAGTGAGTCAAATAGTTTGAGCCTGATCAGACACCGCGTTACGCAAACTGTTTGCAAACGCGCTTTAAAGCGCCATTGAGAGTGAAAGTGTTAAAAACTTTACAGTAAGCAATACACTTATCTCCTGTCACCGATGTAACAATAATATCAATCTCGTTATAGAATATATCGAGAAACTACAGTAGAATAGCCGGAATGTAGCAGTTCTGATATCGCACTTAGCTGTATTCAGCGTAAAGCACATTATGTTCAACTTTAATGAATTTAATATATCGTCACTTAAAAGCATATGAATTTAATATGCTGTTAAATCATTTTGACGTTTAAGTGAGGTGTGGAAAATCATGGGTACACGAACTGGTATGTTTTACTTAACAAAATTCGAGGTATTTATATTTGGCCGTACATCTATTAACATATACATGTACTTGCAAAATAGTTTTCATATACACTCATTCAAAGGAACTACACTTTTGAAGAGAAATCATCTCCCATATTATTTCGTAATATTTGCATACATTCAGTATCCTAAATACAGATAATGTCAAATTTCTAACATGATAAAAGTGTTCTACTCTTACCGATTTATATGTATTCCCAGCACTCTAAATGGTGCAACCCTCAAAATGAATGATTCAATCTTGTAACGAAAACTGATGGCTGATATATTAATAACGTATTGGCATATGTTTTAATAATGCATCCCACTATGCACAGAAAGTTCTCCATCTCTTCAAAAGCTACAATAGCATAACTTTCACAATCATTCAAATAGAGAACGTGTGTTAAACACAGACTGGACTAGTGCTTAACCCAACATCTATATGAGCACTCCGCTCCGTTTTACTTTCTTTCTGGTTAATTAAAAAACCATTGCCTAAAGCCTTTCACTGCCAAAGGCGACTCACTCAACTTTACGTTGCAAACGCAGCGTAATACGGCATCTGATCAGGATTCAAATTGTTAAGCATTTTTATCAATATTGTTTCAGTCCGAATTTCAAACATTTGCGTTTAGCATCGAGTTGCAGAAGATAAACTTTAGGACATAATGTTGTTCCTGTGAAAGGGTTGTTATGATTGTGTGTGTGTTCTGCTTGAGAGGTTGGTGTATTGTTTGTGTTGCGTTTCCTGATTGAGTATTTCGTATTTATTCAAGCAAGCGGTTCAATTTGTAAACCCTGAGATCAAACGTTGTGTGTTTGTTATGGTGGTTGTTTAAGATATAACATCCCTTTTGAATACGCTCTGAATCATGACAATAGTGTTTATTCTTACTGCACGAAACTCCGTGTATTCATCTAATTATGAAACAAGTAACTAGCCGACGTGTGTAAATTGTTTATTGAAATACATTAGATGGATGTCAACTCAATGCATTTATTCTTCTATCGGTAAACATCTAAAGCAAGTTTTATTTGACAAAACTATAACAATAGCTCTACGTCGCAGAACGGGCAGTCTTTAGTCGATTATAAATATCTGTTTTGCTGTTGTATACATGCCTATCACGGCTTGCTTCTTTTACAGAGTATATCTTAAAGTTGTAGACGTGGCGGTCGTAAGGATGAAATATTTGTATCATCTAAGTCAAAGTAAGTCGGGTATTTTGTTATTTGTAAAATATGTGTAATGCACAAGGAGTCAATTTATTCTTGAAATTATCATTTCTCATTGATATTCTGACCTGTTAAGAAATAGTGAAAATAAAATATATCATTTTCTCATCAGTTTAATTATATCATTAAAAATATAGAAATATTTCTAGCAGTAGTGCCGTATATAACCGAAACATGTTGAATATTTTAAACGAATAACCCCTTTTGAAAAATAGTTTCGTAATATGAAATTACCTAGAAAAAATTGAATTATTATGCTTACACACACTAGTATTTGAGTTTATTATTGTTATCGACAATGGTATCATAATGATTTGTTCTTTCTGTTGTAGAGCTCTGAAAACCATGCTAAGCTCAACTTAGTGCGCATTTGCAAATAGTTGGATCAAGATCGAACACCGCGCCACTCAACATACAGCACCCATTCTGATTCGACGTGAACACTATAAAATTATATCACCTAAAATTGATTCGTTTGAAGACGGTTATTTCAAATAGACGGTATAATGCTAGGTAAGGTAAGAATGTCTTATAAGGAGAAATTAACATCCGTATAATTTCCATACTGTCCAATGTCGTGTCATGTGATTGTGATTAATCTTGCTTAGCTGTATATGTGATTATTATTGATTAGGAATGCCGATGAATAAGTCGCATTCCAGCCCACTCAAGGCATTGTTAACTTGTCGTATCTACATTCTGCAGATGTCAATAAAAGGAAAAGAAAGAAACTGATATTAAAACTCTTAGTCACTACGATGGCTGTCGATAGTAGATAAATTTATTGTTGAAGTTTAGATTCTCAGACAAATTGCTAACGATGTGTTCTTGCAATAAATGGGGACGTCAGTATGTTATGCCACAGAAAATAAATGATAAGTTTCGTCTGTAAAAAGGTTGTCTTGTAGCAATGTCGAAAGAAGTATGTCGAATATAATTTTAAATTAGTATAAATATGTAACAAACTGCTATGAACTATCAAATGTATCTGCATTTGGTTGAATCTGCCACATGTTTTAAACATCAGAGAAAGATATATATTTACGATTTGGTGTATGCCACTTGATATATCTAGAATTATAACAAAGTTCAGCTACTTGAGTTTATTGTCGCTTAATTGACGCTGTAGCTTATGTGTATGGTAGACAATAATCTTATGCAGTGTTTTTTGGTTTTGTTCTAAAGTGAAACATATATTGAAAAATTATTAGCACGGAGTTATCATTCCTCCTGCAGGAGCGTGCACTTGTTGTACAACTCGTCTCTTTGGCTTTCTTTCTTGCACCGTATGGTAGGTCTCTATGTACCGATGGTCAGATGAGCTTCGGTATTGTACCGGTTCTTCATTAACTCTTTACTCTGTAGAGTTATAGTCGATACATAGGGACAGGTGCTAACTTAGTTCTGCTTGAGAGATGGGTGTATTGTTTGTGTTGCGTTTCCTGCTTGAGTCTTCTTTCGTATTTATTTATTAAAAGTTAAGTACTTTATACTTCGTCTATTATACTTCTAAGCTACAATATGTATAGCGATACACACATTTCTTCGTTACAAAATAGCAATCTATTTATGAATAATTTTACTACACGCATTAGATCATTATTGTAACAGTATATTGTTGTATACTAATAAAGGCAATCGAGATAAAATGACAATAGCGTTTACATGATTAACTTACTAAGGTTTTTTTGCCGCATTTTACATGTCTGTTGCGAAACAGTAAAAGTCCTCTACACGACCACAACACATACGACTAATCGATAACTACTTAATAGTCTCTTATAATTCTTATTTGAATGGCATGGTTAATATTGTTTTATGATAAATGTATATATGTATATGAACCATGATGAGACTGAAATAAAGATATTATATAATCGACTGTAAAAATAGGTGATAGCTTAAAACGAGGTAAATGTAAAACAGAAAGCTCATAAAAGTAGTTTACTTTCAACTTGCTTTTATCAGTCACCTTCATAAAACACATAATAGTAACAAATAGTTAGTAGTCGTAATTAAATAGGTTATCTGTAGTTGTTTTTGCTACCTTCGTATAAAAACGAAAATTCACTTGGTCTATTTTCCAATATAAATCTGAAGAAAAACACCTTGTTATTAAAATCAGCAAATTTAATTCCTCATAGAATCACCTGTCTTAATCAATTATTTGTCTCATTTTTCAGTTATGCAAAAAGGTTTTGGCCAAGGATTTGTTCTAGAAAATAGGTCTGAAATGTTAAATGGTTTGTATCGAGACAATAAGACAAACAACTTGGCGCCAAATAAGGGTCCGCTGTTTGACACTCAAACGTTGCTAGACATTTACTCTTTTTTATGTTAGAAGAAACCTATATTATGTAAAAGCGTTATCAATTAATTATCAATATTTAAGATAAACTTAACCTGGTTAATATTTACATACAGCTTGGATCTAAAAAAAAAAAAAAAAAACTCTAAAAATCCTTAGTGTGAGATAATAATAAAATATATTTGGCAATTGAAGTGAACGTTCTTTATGTTATATGTAATTAACAATGGTTTAGTTTCTTTGAATACGGAATTTGTGAAGATTTCACTGCAACAGGATAAAGATTATTTTATTTACATTAGGAACCAAGTATTTGTGTCGCTGTTTTACCTTTTTATGGTAATACACTTTGATTTCGAACTCACAGAATGATATATTTATTACATCAATAATCTTGCATATGTTTCCTACATACATGTGTCTAACGTTTGTTGTATTGATATTGTATTCTATGCACAGCCACGTGTTCAGCGACATAACTAATTCACCAAGACTTGTGTTAGTACCTATTAAGTGTTTGTTATTGCGAAAAGTTTTAATCACAACATCCAGCCATTTATAAAGAACATTCAACATCATATAAAAGGTTTGATTTCTTGCAAAGACGAAGTACGCGATTGACATTTCTTTTATTGTACAAATGTTTACGTACTGACCGTCAGATTAAATAATATTTGATTGACAATGCCGAAATAGGCCAGATCGCAATCAATCATTCGTACAGGCCTTAACCAATCTACATATTAAAACAAACTAACCGACAAGAAGTGTGCCCTGTATCGTTTCTTTTTTAGGCTTTGTCGTCTCCAGCGATTATATGAGAGTATGTATCTGCCATTTCTTGCAGGAAGTACCATTTAACTACCAACAATTCAAAATAATATCAGACGCCGGGTATTCGGGCGCTTTATCTGGATAAAACAGGCTTGCACAATTAATCAATATTTCACCCAATGGGTGTTGAAGAATAAAGTTTTCAATTGTACATACAATTGCTGCAATCTCAACGACAATAACGTGAACGTAATAACTGTGTATAAGCCGCTTTTGATGACGCGGTTGCCCCTAAAATATTTTGTTCCCAAGATATTTGTTAATTGTAACCATATCCTAATTATTTTAATGTTTTTTTTAATAAAGACCATGTCTGATGTCATAGTAAAAACCAAAATGGAAACAACAGTTAAGTCTCAAAACAATCACCGAAACTCATTAACAAGTTGTGCCCACGATCCCATATAAGGACATAGGCAAACAGTGTAGACACTGATTAGACGCCGCACAATGTTGAATTTCAAAATTAAGAAAACGAAAATGAACATTTAGACAAGGTACCCCTTAGAACAAATATGGACTAATCCAATATATAAGCATGGAATAATCTACTGGGTGCAAATTGGTTAACGTATATCATTGAATTAGACGTTAAAATAAAATATAGTCAGTAGTTTCACATAGTCTGTACAATTAATGATGACCATTGCATACAGTTTGGATCCAAATCAGACATCGAGTAACTTGCCGTCTGTTAATGATACATAGTGTCTATCAGTTGGATCAATTGTCTAATATTATATTGTGTGTTATCATCAAAGAGATGGTTTAAAGCAGATATTATGTATTTGTAGCAGCCCAAGTGTTGGGAGGAACTATTTCAAATGGAGAGTTGGCGTGCCAGACTTCAATCAATTAAGACCACCGATAAAATAAACACAATATTCGATAAATATGAGTTTAAATACTTTGCCAACATATAAAGTTTATACATGCATTAGTGGTTCTTATCTTGAATGCTCAGTATTTGCCGTCGGATTACGCGCGGGCCAAGGTAGAATCAGTGTGTACAGATGAAACTGGTAATACATTGTTCATGCGTGTTGTTTGCCATGGTATAATGGTAGACTAGAGACAAAAGCAGCTTTGGAAACATCACAAGCGAAATATCAAAGTATTTATAACAATGCTATAAAAAAAAGATTATGACCATGTAAATTCATCCTCTTGAACTCAAATGCTACATTAGAGTACATATATTTAACAAATACTTACATATTTATAGCAAATATATTTACCTATTCGTTGACAATACTTTCACTTATATGACAAAGTCAACTAGCAGGTGACTTGTATCCTTATTGTCCATTTGGGTATTTACATAAGTAAATACCATATACATATAAATGAATTAGTTGATATAATTATGTTGTGTAAAGTGAGATTAAGCACATATGGATATGAGTCTAAGTGTTTATCACATTTAATTGGATTTCGCTGATGAAGATATATTGAACCACTTTACATTACTCTCATGGGAAGGGTGTCCCAAATATAATCGCCGCGTAACATGAAATCGAGAAACTGAAAAACGATGATAACTGAAAGAATGCCATATTGTACTTACTGATATTAACCAATTTGCACCCTCTTTCATGCTTATATATTGGATTATTCCATTTTTTATTTAGGCGGCCTCCGGTTTAAATTTAATTTGCATTTTGTTTTTATATTGAAATGTCTATCAGCAAAGAGTTCAGAATTGTTCAGACGCCTCATGATGCGGCGTCTGGTTAGATTTTACATTGTATGCCTATGTCCCATAGATGGGATCTTGGGCATAAAAGGGTTAAAGTATGTTTTTTGTTAAAAGTATTTATCGTAGATCAGTGTTATTCACTTAAGTTATTAATGATATTCTCAGTAATCAACAAAGGATGAAAACTGGACAGTTTGGTTGACTTACCAGCATTAAAGTTCATATTGGCGCGTTTCTTGTTGACGGTGCACCTTATAGGAACCTGTCGAAGACCTCCCCTCTATTTGAGCGTTGAAACCGGAAACTGGTGAGATTAAGCAGTATTTGTCACTAATCACTTGTAACAACGTTTACTTTCGACAAAAACTGCTTTCGCAACTATCCTAGCGTTACCAGTTTCGACGCAGTTAAGCGATAAGCTCGCCGTTATTTCTAACAACTATAAAATGAATGTGATTTAAAATATGACTGAAGCTAAATGTGCTACATTAATGATAAAAACCATGTAACGTACAAGTTTAAATGCCCCAGTTGTTCAGAGCATCGATGATTTGACACTACCGTGGAAGACGCCATGTGTGTTGGGACTCATTACTTTCGACGCATCTGATTGGCTGACCTATATTAGAGTTATTTTTAGAGTTATCAATGGATTTCATACTGTGCTGCATTGTGTACTATTGATTTCATACTGGAGAGTCAAACAATTTATAATATAAATGAAGAAAAGAGTAAATATAACTGAGAAGTCATATTAAAAGAAGGGGTGGTTTTGATTAGTGTCCCACTCTCGCTAAAACTCTCCAAAGCCTAAAACATTAATGTTGGGGAGTAGCTCATGTAATTAGCATCGGATGCCTGGAATGGAAATAATAAACTTAGATACCTTTCTCATAAATTTATAGCGCATTTATAAGCCAAATAGTAATCACAACTAATCCGATCAGCATGATCTCACAGATTCCTATATAGCGTACACCTACTAAACATTAACCTGTTTTTCAATGGCTGAGGAAAATCTCAAATCTGACCAGTAAATACACATTACCAGTTGACAGTGCGATACAGAGTGATGTATTTAGCTCGAGACGATTTTGGCGGAAATAGCCGATCTGACGAGCGCCTTGGCGCGAGTCTGATCGGCTGTTTCCGCCAAACACGTCGATAGCTAAATGCAACACTCTGTAGCACACTGCCAACTGGTGATGTGTTTATTATATGCCTTGAATACACACCAGAAACAATTAAATAGTTGTTTAAATCATTTTATAGCCAAAATTTATTAGTTATTTGAAGCAGAACAAGATTTTTTGTTTGCCACAATGAATAACGCGGCACTTGTACACGTACGTAAATGACGTCACGTTAAAACGAAAGCGAGGTCAGAGTAAAATACAAAGTGGCTGATACAAGGTGCCTGATACAGACTCTTGTATTTTACTGTGTAAATACACGCGGAAACGCTCGATATCATACAAAGGCATATAATAAATTCCTTAATAACGGTATCAGACTCAATTCAACAGCTTTATATCTTTGGGGCCAGATGTCGGGTAACTCTACCTCTGATCAAGACCTTCATTGTTTTAAATGTTGCAAAGTTGAAGACGACAAACTCAGTTTCATTTTGTCTAATCAATAGTGGAAGCAGTTCCTCATGACCGTGGCACTGACACTGTGAGCATGGTAGGTATTACTAATGAAGAGAAAAACTAGAAAACATTAATAGTCACTGTCTTTGATCCATGTTATACTATTTGTCAATGATTGAATATCCTGTCATTTAACTCACCAATAGAAGTGTTCTTCACGCTGAGTTAAGTCGTGTGAATTTGTGTTTAAAGATGCATCAATTATTCAAAGTAAACAAATTAGTGATGTATACTGACACGGGCATTTGCGTATAGTGCGACCTTTTGCATAATACAAGTCAGTTTATGTAAATGTTTGTCAGTTTGTTGTACCAATGTTGTGCGTGTTATTTCTTTGTTACGTCTTCTTTAAGTATAACGTTTATCAACGTTTGAAATTAATATTTAGATTATGCAATCAGGTAAAGCCATGGTGTATATATGACACGGTAATGCAGACCAGAACTATTACAAGTTATTGTCACTACATCAAGCGTGTTTAAAACACATTAGTATGTTGCCCATTACATTATATCTACATACAATAAAATATATTTCATCGACCGTTTGACATCGCGATTGATACAGCAGGATACATATTTGGAGTTACTTTAGATAAACAACAATATTATAATAATATTTAGGAATATAGTATATTCTGTAGTAAGCATCAATTTTTTGAAGAAGCATATATATTTCAAAAGGAAATTGACTGCTAAATGAAGTATGAAACATGAAGTAAAGTCTTAAAGTACCGCAGTATTAATACTATCCTGCATTAAGCAATAATCTGTAATTAGGATTGACCAAATGCTTTCTACTGAGTGGTCGCAAAAACGATTGATCGTTGTTCCGTTTTATGTGAAATCTTTGTTCCACAAATTTACAATTGGCATTGATTAACTTTTGCTAGCCATTGATTCAATTATAATATTAGCGCTTATTACCGACCCTACTTCCGTTGTGGTTTCCATATTGTCTTTTTATGTTGGCCAGAGGGCTAAGCTATCGAGACTTGCATGTGTAAGCTGTACGCAACCGAGCTATCAGACAAACATATCTATTACACCGCAATCTGGACATACCAAGCCATGTCATCATATCAGTTTATGCATTTGGCTCTAATCTACGCTGCCAATCATTTACATTATGATTGGGTGAATGGATGAGTTGGGTTTTACGACACTGCAACACAAAAAGGTCATATAGCGCCGATGAATGATGACGGATTATGAGATTAGATGATGATGATTTCAGGAAGATGATTTGGCTAATCTCATTTTTTGCCAAGGAGGGGATAAAAACCACCGACATGCCTTCCTTTTAGTTCTTGGCAGAGGGGATAATCTCGGCACAATAAACAGAAACAGTTCCCTATGACAATTAAGCCCCATAACCACGACAAGATAAAAATGTATCCGGGGACCAAAATGAAGGATAATGACGGTTAATTGATTGTATAAAAGACGGGTGACATATTTAAGAAGGGTGACAGTAACCAGAAAGTTCATAGAAGAGCTTTCTGTTTTACTGTCACTGCTTTAAACAGTCATCTGTCATTACCACCTAATAAGTAACTTTAAGTGGTTGAAATTGAGAAATTTCACTGTATTAAACTATTAAAGTGATTGAATACTATAAATACTAGCTTACATGAAACAGTATAGATATTGGAGTTCAGGTTTTCTGAACGTATTGTATTCGTATTTATAAACTATGCAACAAATATAGATGTTATTGATCTGAACTATTGTCGGCTTCTGTGCCTAGGATTGGCGCGCTTACTTGATTAATCGTGTTATTTATTACGCCATTTGTTGGCTTACCATGCGGATATGCAGAATAATACTTTAGGTATGTTGCTATTTGGCACCTTTCATAGCCACATTTTATCAGGAATACAGTATAACCCGTGTTAGTTACCATCTTAAAGTAGGATATAATATAGACAGGTGTCTGTTTATTTAATAGCAAGATAAATGTAAAACAAAACCTTATACAGAAGTTTGTATTTTATACTGGCATATTCCTCATGCTGGCATCTGTATCTGATACTACCGAGTAGACGTTTCAAGAGGACGTCAGTATTCGAAGCCTATAGATGGTGTATGAAATATACATATTTACTGTTGCTAGTGTTAGTAATAATGGTGTTAAACAATTCAGTTAGAAAATTAATCATGTGTCATAACACAGCACAGGAAACAGGTTTTGATATCAAATAATAGATGGACGCAATCGGGCGCAACACATAAGCAAGACAACAGTGGACACTGTGAATAATATTATCATTAATCAAATTAATTACGTATCTAAGACGACATGGTGGATACAACTGTTATACGTATATAAATCGTTTCTAAGATGGCGCAAATGCCGAGACATCAGATAATTAGACACTATTTATCACTGTCGAGAGAAATCGAAGTAAAGTGAATAGATACGAGCGGATATTGAACACACTAACTGCATCGATACCACTTTCTTAAAGTTGCATTTCCTTTGATTTATATAATTATGGTGTACGGCATTTTCGTCGAAGAAATTTGAATTTGATTATCAAACATTTAGAATCATAATCAGATGCCGGATTATTCTAGATCAAAATCATTTGTTACGTGTTTGTGATTGTCTGTGCACTGGGCTCTTAACACTTTACCACATAGCCTGTTTCTAGTTTTGAAGACATGTGACAACTTGAAAGCAGGATGAAAGTAAAGCAGAATGTGCCTTAAGGCACATTCTGCTTTACTTTCAGCCTGCTTAAAGCTTTAATCTGATAGGATTTAGAAATGTTTTCTTATGGTTCATTTTCAAGATTGTATAAATTGGAACTATTTTCTTCAGTGAAGGAAAAAATCAAATATGCTAAAAGGCGCTTCTATGAGGGAAAGGGTTAACAGTGAGTGGATTGTAAGCATATCAGTATGACCAAAGCTGTTAATCCTTTACCACATATCCAGTTGCTAGATTTGAAGACAAGTGACCACTAAAAGCAGGGTCAAAGTAAAACAGAATGCACCTTAATTTACAGCCTGTATTAAGCTACCATTTGCTAGGATATCGAAACTATGTATATGGTATATGTTCATACAATTGAACAACATGTATTATCTTTTGTTGAAAAATAAATTGAATGCGCTAAACAGTGCTTCTATAGAGGAAAGGGTTAACCCTTTCGGCGCCAAATTGTTCGGGATTTGTTTACCCCTCCACCGCTTTATTATCGTCTGCTTCAGTATAGTTACCTGCAAGAACGTTTCAAAGCTAGATTTAAAGTTGTATTGCTTGAGAAATATCGATAAGAGTGTCAAACAGTTTGGATCCTGATCAGACGCCGCGTTACGCGGCGTCTGATCTGGATCCAAACTGTTTGCAAAATCGACTTTATTCGACTACGGCGCCGAAAGGGTTAAAATGTATCGCAAATGTAAGTGAGGTAAATAATTAATTGCTAAATGAATTGTATGTAATATAAAACCTGGTATATTTGCAAAAAGATTGAAATCAAAATCAGAGCCAAGGCGGTGTATTAAAGTACTTACCTTCAAAACACTGCAGACGACTTACCTTTAAACAATGCCAATATTACAAGTAATGATTTATTTCAATTTATAACAGGATAATATCGATATTGAAATTCATTTGAAAAGGGGCAATGTTTAATTTTAGGAATATAGATCATTTATAATCCACAAGACGTCAATTTCTCGCCATTCTATTAACGATTATGACATTATGGGTGACGAAATTTCCAAACGAGTGTCAAACAGTCTGTATCCTTTTCAGACGCCAAGTTACGTGGCGTCTGATCAGGATCCAAACTGTTAGCAAATGCGATTTTAAGCTTCATTGAGAGTTACAGGGTTAAGCCCTATTTAAGCTTACCGAAATTTCAACCTCGATAGAATATTGATTTCGACAAGCTCCGTGTACAGGCAAACTTTCAAATGTCGTATATGACTCGGCTTATCGTTCTCTATCTTTCGGTATTGTCGCAATGCATGTATATAGACACTTTCAGAAGAGAAACATTGAGAATTAAGATTTACTTTACATTATACATCCTATGAATTGTCCATTCACCGAAGTTTAGATTAAAACTACTCGTCCAAAAGTGGGTCGTTTTTAGCAAATGTTCGGAGTAAAGTGATCAGTCATATCTTGTAACGATCATAACAAGTCGCCAAAATGTGTGTCAAACTAAACTCCACTAATGTTTATGGTTTTTCATTCTGATACCAGAATCAATTTACTCCATTTATACATGATTTATAGACATATCCTTTTATTGGAACAGCAAACACTGATCTATTGATTGGACACGATGGTTCCAGTGTTAACAAACGGAGTTGATCAACAGAATCCCATGTGAAAGAAACACTCAACTAAAGATTTGTTAGTCTGTGAGATAACAACATGACGAGTTCACATATATCTGCAGTCACAACAGTGGCCAATAAATTTATTGAGTCCCCCCTCAGCTGTTGTGAAAATGGATTCATAAAAATGTGTTTGTTAGTTTCTATCTTTTATACTCGTATATTGCTTAATACATCATTGACGTTATAACAACAAATTCGTGTCGAAATGTTTAACTCGAATAAAAGTGTACTGACAAGTGGCACCTACATGTATAAGGTCAATGACATCAGTTCAGGATACATGCACACAGTTATAACTACGCTTTTAGTAATGTCGTTACAAATAATAACGAAAGACTCAAGCAGGAAACGCAACACAAACAATACACCCACCTCTCAAGCAGAACACACACACAGTCATACCATAACAAACACACACACATACACACACACATACACACACACACGCGCGCACTCGCGCGCAATACCATTCCTTCATCTACACACTAAATAGAAAACAACACGCAAGACAAACATAAAGCAAAGTGAATATAGGAGCCCACCTTGGTACGGTAAGTAGCAATTCAATTCAATTCAATGTCATTTCTATAGCGCAGATTTTATTAAATATATTCATCTGCGCTTTACACAGTAATTCAATATAGATCTATAAGTTTATGTACAGTCTTTAAAAGCACTTCAATTTCTACTTAATACACATTTTCAATTAGATACGTTTTGAGATTTCTTCTGAAATCTTTTTCATTTGAGATTGATTTTAGGTCCTTTGGAAGAGAGTTAACAATTAATTATCAATAACCACTGGGGGTTAAACCTGGGTTAAGGGGCGTACAACCTCGCTCTTATCTCCTATATTCACCTATAAAGACGAACAGTGTACATAAAATATAAACCTTGTTCCACAACCTTACAACCAAAAAGACCGCCAAACACAGTAAGTAAATACATGTAAAACATTTAACAAAAATTCTATGACAAGAAGATTACTAGTAACACGGGAAAGAATTAAACATTCAAGCCCGAGTTAAAAATAACCCACTATGGCAACGGTCAAATTGTACTCAAGCGACTAGTCCGTAGTCACGAGTAACTGTAAGACATGGATGGGTTCAGGGTACGTCGCACAACCAAAGAGGAAAGTCGATAACCAAACGTGAAGTACGCAGCAATATAGTTGGATCATAATCTTTTTTGAGGAAAGATCTAATACGTTTCACAAACAGGTTTTGAAAATGCATATGTCCAAGAATCTTACATCACCATAAAACTCCTGATGTGAAATACCTTGCCGCAGAAAATACTTTAAGTTACATTTATACTTGTTAATGAGAGGAAGATTTGTATAAAATAATTTAGAAAATGTCTTACGCCCTTTCATAAAACACCAATGTCTATGTTTATATACGAAACGGTAAGGTCATGGTTTAGAAAGATTTAACTGTTTAGACTCGAAAACCTGTAACACATTGCCTGGTATAATTTCATCATGTTGCATTACCACATACTGATACAATGTATCCTTAATATGTATGTATCATTTCTGTTGAAAAGTATCGTTAGATATAAATAATTATTAGTATCAAATGAATGTAAGGGTAATGTCGGAATCTCCATCATAAATCGTTTTCATTAATTACTTTCGTTCTGCATTGATATGTTGCAAATGACCGCTGTTCACTTGTCTTGGTGATTGTTTTTCTTCAGCAAAATAGGTTTGACTCGGGCATGTTCATAATGCGATGACGGCCATTTTGATGAAAATGCGAGAACTAGTCGTGATATCTACCTCAAGCGCTGATTTCGTATGAAATAATTATGTTCACATCACGATCACTATCACAATCTAAACATTGTCATGAAGACATGTACGTTTAAGAGAACAATAAACAAAACCAATCAGTGAGTTATTATTGACACGAACGAACGGAGGAAATAAAGCTAAATATCATATACAAAAGGAAACAGTTTTCTTCAAATTGAGTGTCATTGTTTATTATAGATAATATATTTTAAGGCGAACATGAACTTTTACTAAAGCGTAGTTTGTCAATTTGTCAAGTACCAACTTGATTTCTTATTGGACAATTATGCAAATATTTTATGAAAATAAACCTAATGTAAATATTGCATTTCACAGTTTATACTGTTTACTTATAGTCTCACCGTTAAGCATTTTACTTGTACAATACCTCCTCTATCCACAGACATTCACAATATGTATCATTATTGGCCTTTAACACTGTCACTCTCAATGACGCCAAAAAGCGCGTTTGCAAACAGTTTGGATCCTGTATCAAGATACAAGAAGATTTATTTAACGTCGGATACAATATAACAGTAAACATTAGCTGTAACAGCTAGTTCCGACAATTAACGGCGTTTGATCAGGGTCAAAACTGTTTAACTTTTTTTTTAATTTCTTCAGTAATACTGCTTTAAATTTGACTTTGAAACGATATTACAGACAGCAATATTGAAGCAGACAAAAATAAAATGGTGAAGGGGTAAACATCTCACGGTAGACTTTATCATGAAAGGGTTAAGACATATGTCGTGTTTATTAAGGACGGGGTACTTTGGTTCATTACTCTTATATTTGATGTACGAGCATGTTTTGTTTAACCCATTACCCCATAAATACGCCTTTTTACGACTCTAGTTTATTTTTCCACTGAAGAAAATAGTTAAATAATTATACAGTAAAAATTATGCACCAAATGAAATAAATTCTATATCCTAATATATGGTATCTTAAAGCAGGCTGAAAGTGAAGCAGAATGCGCCTTTAAACTATTTTCAAAGCTAGAAAAGGGCTATGGGAGAAAGGGTTAAAGCAGACCCCTATACTTAACAATGTATCGCTCCTCAAAGATATGTTTCTAAGGAGATATAAATACTGTACTATGCTGCAATACAATAAAGATGTAGTTTGTCAATGTAATTAAATAGAAAGGACATACTATAACTAACAATTCATCTAATTCAATATACAATGACCAATTGTTATTTTCTCTAGACTGGCGCATTTATACATTGTTGTCATTATCATCATTCTCTATTAATCGATTCTCTAGGACATCAACAGGTTTCAGGTTTAGCGAAAGAGACAAGTTTTGGTTAAATAGGAACACGACTTTATCTGTGGCTTTCGATAACGATCAACAAGTAAAAAGATGCAATATGTCCTTTTTATTTATGTGCTATATTGGTAGGTAACTGATGCTTGTGTTGACGTAAAACAAATTACCCTATCTCGTGCGTTCAGTTGGTGATAAAAATTCTCCAGCTTCAAGAATGTAATTCATTTTTGTATTGATGTCGTTCTGGTCCAAAATTTTTGACCAAACAGAATGCTATTTATCCTGAAAACCATATTTACCCAACACCCATCCAGGCGGTTATTTGGCTACTGGCTGTCCCGAAGCGTCACTCGTGCATTCACCATATATGTTATTGCATTATGTTTTATTTGCCATTACATGTATATGTCAATATGTGTATATTGTTCTGTTTAATACATACGAAAGAAGACTCAAGCAGGAAACGCAACACAAACAATACACCCATCTCTAAAGCAGAACACACACACAGCCATACCATAACACACACACACACACACACACACACACACGCAATCCCACAATCCAAACAGAAAACAATACGCAAAACAAACATAAAGCAAAGTGAACATAGGAGCCCGCCTTGGTACGGTCAGCAGCAATCAATAATTAATTATAAATTAACCATTAACAACCACTGGGGGGTTAAACCTGGGTTTAGGGGCGCCCAACCTCACACTTATCTCCTATATTCACCTATAAAGACGAACAGTGTACATAAAATATAAACCCTGTTCCACAACCTTACAATCAAAAAGACCGCCAGCACAGTAAGTAAATACATGTAAAACATCTAACAAAAATTCTCTGACAGGATTATTAGTAACACGGGAAAGAATAAACATTCAAGCCCGTGTTAAAAATAACCCACTATGGCAACGGTCAAATTGTACTCAAGCGAATAGTCTGTAGTCACGAGTAACTGTAAGACATGGGAGGGTTTAGGGTACGACAGAGAGGGAGAGAAAAACCAAAGCACGAAAATCCGACATAACTCTCCCGGTTAAGGACGGCTTTAGAGATACATCATCATGTAGTGCTAAGCCCTGTCTGTCGTCGCACAACCAAAGAGGAAAGCATAGTTATCAATTGTAGATTGATCGATAACCAAACGTGAAGTGCGCAGCAATATAGTTGGATCATAATCTTTTTTGAGGAAAACTCTAATACGTTTCACAAATAGGTTTTGAAAATACATATGTCCAAGAATCTTACGAAGTCTGTAAATCACATCACCATAAAACTCCGGATGTGAAATACCTTGCCGCAGAAAAGACTTTAAGTTACATTTATACTTGTTAATGAGAGGAAGATTTCTATAAAAGAATTTAGAAAATGTTTTACGAAGTTTATGAAATCTGTACCCCTGTTTAAGAAGCTTTTCAGTAATAGTTTTATTACGAATGTGGAAGTCCTCAACAGAGGTACAAGCCCTAGCAAAACGAGTAAGTTGTGAAATATAAACCCCGTAAGATGTAGAACGGGGAACATCGCCATAATATTATGTTGTTGTTGGAATGCCATGTGGTGTTTCACAAAGACTGTAATAGTGTTTTGTTTGCTTGGTGAATATAAGTTATTTATATATTTATCTCATTCACCCCTAATTTTGTAATAAACAATTCCTATTTCTAGTCACGTCTTGTCCTTTATTTTACTATTAACGGTTAATTTTAACAATATATACCCAAACAAAACACTCTTCAGACCCTGACCACATGACGCCTGAAGGAGCTCTCTGAGCAGAGTGTATACTGTTTGCATAGGATAAGTTTACTCTTTACATAGAGTTTTTAATGACTAGTATACTCATCGCTAGTGAGGAATGTGTTCCGAAACGTGTCGATACTATTTGATAAATGGGTCCAATCAGGCGAAATAAACATGCAAGACCGTCCCAGACCAGTTGGCGACTTCCATGCAAAATTCAGCGGTCTGTGTGTATAATATTAGCATTTATCAAATAAGATGTAGGTCTAAGATACATAGATACATCCGTTAATGGAATATAGACTGAGAAAACGTAGTGATAATCCTCCTATCACCAGTACATACAGAATATAATATAATACCTTTACTTTTAGATTGTAATACATTGTGGATTTCACTCTAACATTTCATTGCGGTAAAATAGTCTTGTTATGTTTGTTTTCGTTTTTAACGAGATAATTGTTTATCAAGAGTATATAACCGATAGTGATATACGATTAATACACTCGCTGTTTTGACGTCATATCCGATCAAGCATAACTGTCTGCTTTTATATCTCAAATTTCAATTGTAGGTATTTTTACTTCAAAAATATTGAAACGAGAGTCAAACAGTTGCGACATGCTACGTCTGATCAAACTCCATGCTGTTTGCAAACAAGATTACCCTGGGGTAAGGCTGTGAAGGGGTTAAATGTATTTGCAGAAAGCATGTGAATAATAGTAGGTCATATGATATTTATACTTGATATCGTGTTAATTGACTTTTTAAAAGATTTGATTTCATATGATTTGTTATGATTTTACGTCGCTTTTAACTGTATTTCAGTCAGCTAATTACAGGCGGAGGAAGCCCTTTATACACTGTGTCAGGCACAAATCAGCATTTTATTAATAAGATAAACATCGTTCTCATACAGATGTATGCAAGCTTAATGACGTACAAATATACGTAAAACATAAAATTCCTATTAGAGCTTTCTTGAGTACTTTTGTCCTTTACCAAGCTGACACTTACCTTTATCAGCACAAATACAGTTATACCCCTCTATTATGACCACTAGAGGAAGGCTAATGGATTCCATAAAAGACAAGTGAGTGAAGTGACAGCTTAAAGCAAGGAAAACATTACGGTCCAGTGTGATCTTAGATCAGTGAGAATTTACCGAGAATATATATACACATAAAAACTATGAACAAAACTTTAATCCCTTCAAAACCACCATACATGTGAAGAAGACTGTTAAATGGGAAAAGTGTTTGTTTTGTTGACTTAATACCATCGATATTCGGATTTAATCCTTTCCTCCCTGAAACTTCCTTTAGACATCCACAGTGTAACCAATCCAGTTCATTTAATGTACTTGCAATACAATATGACATACTGTATATATCCTAATCAAGGGGCTTCTTTATGAACCCTCAGATCTGGGTCTTTACTATCTGAAATAGGACAAGTTTACTCTTGACGTATACACTGTTTGTAAATGGCACATATATACGAGTATACATGGAGTATTGAACCAAACATAAACGGTAAAGTGAGTTAAAGTGAAATATCAGATTCTGATGGGACGCCGAGTCCTGTTCTTTTTGGCGTCTGATTTGGAATCAAACGGCTTGCAAACACTTCTGTAAGGCATAACGACCCATTACGACAAATGTATAATGCTATATTTTAGTAATCAAAACAAATGGTTGATTGAAGCGGGGCGAAGGTAAAACGGAAAAAATCCTTTCGGATCTTTCTGATTTACTTTTGTCTTGGTTTTGTTTAGCTGTTACAGTGGATAATGCATTGTTGTTTCCCGTTTGAACGCAAACGAAACGCAAACGAAAAACACAAAATGTAGAAAAGGAAAACTCTTTGACAATTCTGACTTTTCAATTTTATCTGCGAGGCAAACAGTTTCGAGCCTGATCAGACGCCGGGTTACCCGACGTCTGATCAGGCACCAAACTGTTTCCATTGCAAGTTATTTTCTTTAGCGTAAACGCGTGTAATGGGAGGGAATAACGTTTTCCTCCACTGTACCAGTCTTTCTTGTAAACAATTTGTATTGTTCCTAGTGGTCGTAATGGAGAAATCTTTGTTACGGCAAATAGTTTTTGACGCAAAACGTTGCACGTGAAGCACGACTAAATTTAGACGACAACTGAAAAGGATTTACATTCACAGACATGTTTATCTGTTGTTGTTTCTTAGGACAGAGGGTCGCTCAATGCGGGACAGGGGTGACGCAGTCAACTATCCGCATTACCTTTGCCCTGCATATATGCAGTCACTAAGGTACTCCGATCGTAATACAGATTTTAATTTTGATTGAGGTGTCACTGTAGCTTGAGGGTACTCGTGGCCTTTTATTTTCTAAATGTCATAACCCATATAAAAGGATGAAATATTCGGATATACTGTAAACATATAATCTGCGAACAGTCTGAGTCAAGATGAGACGCTGTGAAATCTGGCGTTTGATCGGACTCCAGACGGTCTGCCAATCAAATAAAACAATAAAACATTAGAAAATTTAAAATGTTACTTTCTTCATTCTAGTGCATTGCGTTTGCGTCTCATTTTTTTACGCTTAGATGGAGGGGATTGGCGTCTCCTCCACTTAATGAAAGGGTGTTCGGATAGAGTAAATATTTCTTGAAATATGTATTGTGCACTCATAGTTTGCGTGAAAATTCTTTAATATTTTATGCTGAAATAAGCACACAGTTTGTCTTTTTTGAAATCAAAGAACAGACCTAAGCCTGACAGAGACTTTACAGGGGACTCTCCTATGAGCTGTCTGTAGCGCTTCTGCCTTGCATAGGACAGCCAAATGAAATTTAATGTATTGGATGTTACAATCGAAACCTTATACTGAATTGTCGCTAAATACAGATTTAACAGAAAATACAAAACATACAATGTATCACGATATCGAGATATGGTTATTTATACTTTACCCTCTCAAAGTAACGACAATTAAACTAGCCTTTATATCTTTGCATGATGTGTAACTTTTCATCTGCAAAATTAACGTCTGCAACGGATTTAAAAATAGAATTCTTCCTAAAATTAATATTTAAAAAAAACAACAGGGACAGGGTGTCATGCAGTTTGGAACCTGATGAAACGCCGCGTTACGCGGCGTCTCATCAGAATCCACACTATTTGCAAAGGAAACCACGGCGGCACACACATATCCACCGCAACATGGAAAGAGTTAAACAAATGTTTGTATAGTATGTATACGGCATAGATATATTAAACTCTCGTTTCTTTTCATTTTTCTAAGAGTTATAGATAAAAGGATCTACGCATGTTTTGATCAGATGTCACAGTATTTGGTATCTTTATATTGTTTATATAATTCTAACGGTGGTTGAAAATAAAATTATTTACTATATGAAATTGTAATTCGGTATATATGGGAGAATATAAATAAACTGAACCACTTAGGTTCATTAAACAGAATTATCCATCTAGCTTGACAAGGTAAATGTAAGATCTATGGTGTTTTCTTTCTTTTTACTGAAATTGATCATTTATCTTTTTTGCAAAGCAACAAAACAGTTTTTACCTCCCTTTAATTAACTGACAACACTTTTTTTTACAGTTTGGTACTGTGATTTTGTTTTAGAACATAACAAAAGCAACTTGTATTTGTTATGTAAGCGAGTCTTACAATCAATAAACAACTGGCTACTTATTGAAATATTCATATTTTTTAATTTGTAAAATATATTAATAATATGTATGTAATAGCTTTGACTTTCGTGATTATAGTTAATACTGATATATCCGTGAGGACTATATTACAGAGCTGGTTTAATCTATAGAATGCAAAAACTTAAACACCTTGTATTTCGTGTCTACAGGACTCTAGATATGGGGAGTTTTCCGAAATTAAAATCTCTATTTCTGCATGAAGCCCGGCAATCGCACCACTCATTAGAATCGTCGTTTCAAGACGATTCTGATGGATGGTGCCATCGTTAGTGACAGGATGGTTGGTTTTGTTTAGTTATATCCTCTTACCTGGAGCTCTGACTTACCTTTGTTCAAACGGTTTGATACTCAAACGATTTACTCTACAAATGATACAGGAAACCAGTCTCTTTCAATTTCTGCAGAGGACAGCAGCGATAATGTTATTTGCAAAAAGTATTTTACCACAAAGTGTTGTCTCATTGTCATGTTGTTATTCTTGTATTCTTGTATTAACCCTTCTCCTGCTTTACCGTACACTGTGCCTTAAGAGAATAGTGTGGACCCAGACCAGACAAACTGATCGGGACTGCACTGCTTTCTTCTGGGATCTGTTTGATAAATGAATATGCAGCAGCCTTTCCAGGGAAAATGGTTTCTATATTAGCCAATATTATAGTTCAGATGAAAGCTGTTTATTGTGGCGGATTTTGGTCTTGGTTGTTTTTGTTTATATATGTGATTGTCCTGTAGGAGAAGGGTAAATCGTATGCTATTGTATATTTGTTGTTAATCTGGTAATATATTGTAGGGCTCCAGATAGGTAGATTATTACAAACACCTCAAATCTTTGTGTCTACGTTGATCCCTGTGATGACAACTCATTGGAATCGCCTCTTCGTGACGATTGTAATGAGTAGTTATATCGCGGGCTTTGATACTGGTATGGAGAGGAAATTTTGGATCTGTTTTAGTTTACTACCGCTTATCTGGGGGCATGTATATTATCAAACTATTACTTTTACACTCGAAATGTTGAAAGTTATTTCTGCCATCAACTCCAAACCATGTCTGTTAACCTTAAACTTTGTGTCTACGTTTGATCCCTGTGATGACTACTCATTGGAATCGCCTCTTCGTGACGATTGTAATGAGTAGTTATATCACGGGCATTGATACTGGTATGGAGAGGAAATTTGGGATCTGTTTTAGTTTAATACCTCTTATCGGGGGGCATGTATATTATCAAACTATTACTTTTACACTCGAAATGTTGAAAGTTATCTCTGCCATAAACTCCAAATCACGCCTGTTAACCTTGAACTATTTAGATACTTGAATCGGGATGCACGCACTTAGTTTTTGTTCCCAGTTTAGCTTATCTAAACTGCACGTTAGTAGAAGACATGCCTCTATTATTGTAGCTACATCATCTTTACTTGTTTTCACTTTATACTTTTACATAATTAATGGGTGATCTTAAGATATTATCATTAAATTGTCGTGGGCTCCATGGTAACACAAAAAGAAGAGTTGTATTCAAGCACCTTAAAGATCAAAAATGTCATATTTATTGCCTTCAGGATACTCATTTTACAAGCGACCAAGAAAAGCAAATTTACTCACAATGGAATGGACAAGTATACCTCAGCTGTTTTTCATCTAGTTCAAGAGGGTTGCTATTCTTTTTAATAATAACATTAAAGTAAATATTAACAGAAGCGTATGCGATGAAGATGGCAACTTTGTCATTTTAGATCTGACTTTTGATGATTTTAAATGTACACTGGTAAGTCTCTATGGGCCAAACCGGGATAATCCGGGTTTCTTTAATAACATTTTCGAAATTATAGATGAATTTGGAAATGATTCATATATAATATGCGGAGATTTTAACTGTATTATAGACCCTCAAATGGACTACAAGAATTACAAAAAAATTAACAACAAAAACGCTAGAAATATAATACTTGAAAATATACAAAATAGACAGTTAGTTGATATATATAGAGACCTCTACCCAGACAAAAAGAGATTTACATGGCGACGTACTCGTCCAATTCAACAGGCACGTTTAGACTTTTTTCTCGTTACAGAAGACTTGGTACAGTTTTCAAAGTCATGTGATATAGAGCCAAGTCTGAACTCAGATCATTCTATTGTAAAATTAAACATGTTATTTACAAACGTTCATCACGGTAAAGGATTATGGAAACATAATGACTCTTTATTGAATGATTTACAATATGTCCAGCAAATTCAAAATAAGATTAAACAGATAAAGACTCAATATTGTATTCCTGTTTATAATTTGGATAACATCAATAATATACATTGCAGTGACATACAGTTTACGATACCAGATGATCTGTTCTTGGAAACTCTTTTGATGGAAATCAGGGGGGAATCTATATCTTATGGCTCTTATAAAAAGAAGCAAATAAATAAACAAGAAACAGACCTACTTAAAAAAATTAAACAATTAGAGGACAATCTTACAGAAGAAAATTCGCAAAACTTACAAAACTGCAGACAAAGCCTTTCAGATTTAAGAGAATGTAAACTTAAAGGTCATGTAATCAGGTCTAAGGCCAAATGGATAGAGCATGGTGAAAAGCCTTCAAAATTCTTCTGTGGTCTAGAAAAACATAACTATATTAACAAAACAATAAACAAATTAGAGAAAACAAACGGAAGTCTTATTTCAAACCAAAATGAAATTCTAGTCGAAACACAACAATTTTATAAGAGACTATACTCAAATCACGATAAAGATATTCTTAATCAAAGTTTCAATGAAGAATTAAATGTTAATGTAAACAAAATCACAAAAAATCAGGCCGAAGATCTAGAGGGTCATATAACTTATCAAGAGGCTAGTTACACTCTAAAAAACATGAAAAATGACAAAAGCCCAGGTAGTGATGGTTTCACTACAAACTTTTTTAAAATGTTTTGGAAAGACTTGGGTTATCTTGTTGTTAGATCAATAAACTCTGCATTTGATAAGGGTATACTTTCAATAAGTCAACGCCAAGGAATAATTACATGCATTCCGAAAGAAGATAAACCTCGTCAATTCTTAAAAAACTGGCGACCAATTACTCTTCTTAATACTGTATACAAAATAGCATCTGGATCAATAGCAAATAGACTAAAAAATATTCTACCAACTATCATAAGCGTGGAACAAACTGGATTTTTGAAAAACAGATACATTGGAGAAAACATACGACTTATATACGATGTTATGCAATATGCAGAGGAGAATGATATTCCTGGACTTTTGCTACTTATTGACTTTGAGAAGGCTTTCGACTCTCTTTCTTGGAAATTTATCCAAAAGGTTTTAGATCTTTTTAATTTTGGGGAATCTTTTAAAAAATGGATATCTGTATTTTATAATGATATTAAGTCAAGTGTTATTCAAAATGGGTTTTTGTCTGACTTTTTTTATATTGAAAGGGGCTGTAGACAGGGAGACCCGCTATCGCCCTACATATTTATCCTCTGTACAGAACTTTTAACCCAGAAGTTGAAAGCAAACAAGCATATACAAGGCCTAACTATAAACGGCACGAAACATATACTGTCCCAGTTCGCGGATGACACGTCAATCATATTAGATGGGTCGGCAATATCTCTCAACCAAACACTGAATGAACTAAGTGCTTTCGCAAGACTCTCGGGACTAAATGTAAATTTCGATAAAACACATGTAATTTGGTTTGGTTCAAAAAAGTATAGTTCAGAATCAATTAAGACAAAATTCAAACTAGTGTGGGGCAATCAAGAGTTTAAGCTACTTGGTGTTAAATTCCATGTTGATTTAGACAAAATGATTAAATTAAATTATGAAGAAAAGGTAAAATCTCTTAAACAAATGATACAGTTTTGGAACAGAAGATTCATCACTCCAATCGGAAAAATAACAGTGATAAAAACCCTATTTTTACCTCTATTCAACCATCTATTCATTGCATTACCAGATCCAAATGAGAGCATTTTAAAAACCTTAAATGAATTATTTTTTAACTACCTTTGGAAAGGGCCTGCAAAAATTAAAAAAACCGTAATTATTAAAGACTATGAGGAAGGTGGCCTTAGAATGATAAACACGCATAATTTTATTAAAGGTTTGAAGTGTACGTGGATACGAAGGCTATATCAAACAGACGCCTCTTGGACAACGTTAACAAGTCACTTTTTAAATATTGAAAAGCTTATAAATAGCGGCCAACATTATACAGAAACAGCATCACACAAAACAAATAATATATTTTGGAAAGACGTTTTAAGAGCATATACTTCCTATTTAAGGGCATTACCGGTTAAAAATAAAGAGCACTGTCTAAAATGTCCACTTTTTTATAACCCCCATATACAAATTGGAGGTAAATCTATCTTTTTAAAATCATGGTACGAAAAGGGAATACGATATACGAATGACTTATACAAAAATAATAAAATACTTACTTTAGACGAATTTGAGCAATTGCACAACATCAAAGTGAACAGTTTATTCTTCATTGGAGTTACAAAACTAGTATCAAAATATGTAAACACCTATAGTAGCACAGACCCGGAAAATGACGTCCACCTTCCATTTATACCACACCTTTTTGAACGAGTCTTAAATTGTAAGTCTGGTAGTAGAGTCTTCTATGATATCCTTAATTTAAATAATGCTGAACCTACAAGCAAGGAAAAGTGGAACTCACACTATAATTTTACAAAATGTCAATGGAGTTTATTTTATAACTTACCTTTCCAAACGACAAGAGACAGTAACTTACAATGGTTACAAGTAAGAATACTTCATAGACTACTACCAGTTAACACATACTTGTTTACTCTGAAGTTAAGTGAAAATGATCTCTGTAGTTTTTGTAACAAACTACCAGAGACAATTCCCCATATATTCTATAGCTGCGAAAAAACAAACTACTTTTTAAAACAAGTTGAACGAATTCTAAACAATGTCAATGTAAATATGCAATTAAACGAAGTTTCCATCCTATTTGGAGGGGACTGTAAAAAGTTAAATTTATTATATTTATACCTAAAACAATATATATATACTGCAAGGCAATACAATCACAATATGTGTATTGATTCCTTTAAAATATACTTGAAACACAAAATTGATTCAAACAGGCTAATAGCAATACAAAATAATACAGAAGAAGACTTTGAAGTCAAATGGGAAATAGTTAGTAAATTGTATAGTCTATTGGCATAAGTTACAATGTATACCAAATGAATAAAGTTTGATACACTCCTAGTATTAAATAGAGGCATGTCTTCATATCTATCATGTTATTTTCAGCACACTATTTTTTTTCCATTTTTTTCTTCTTTTTCCTTTCTTTATACATACACAAAAAATATGTTCAATATATTTGAAGATTTATATGTTTACTATGTATTGTAAGGTGTAGAGTGGGATGGATCTCCGACCCACATACACCTATTCACGGAGACAATAAAATATTGAACGAAAAAAAAAAAAAAAAAAAAAGAAAAAAAAAAGGAAAACATTACACAGAATCCTCCGAAATGAGTTTTCAGTTTTATGTCCACCTTGCTTGAAGCTGTTACCTGCCTTCAAAACCATACAATTACAACAAGTTAGTGGTTGTTATAGAGACTTCTTTACTGGTTGATTGTTTAAGACGGTATGGATTGTTACAGAATTCCGCTCAAAGTCTGTCTGAAACTGTTCGTAATGTGTTTTGGACAAATATATGTCAGACGTTTTAGATGTTATTTTGCTTCCAATATCTTATGATATAGAGTAACTGTTTTAATATGCAAATTTACTTAGAAAATAGTACACTATGGTTACACACAACATCAGCCCTAAAATCTTGTAGAAATGTAGTTAACATTTTCGTTTAACACAGCATATCATCGAATGTTATCTTTTTTCGGATGTGTTTTGTGTAGTGTCAATTTTTGGTATAGAAGAGAGTATATGGATCATTATACGACTGCTCAACCCAAGTTTGTGCAAGGCATTTAACATACTTCTCCTATATCGTCTGCTTCAACTTGTCGTCTGAAAGAGATGTCAGCATAATGTATATGTAGTTGTTATTGTAAAAAAGTAATGAATAACAAACGAGTTGGACTACACGGGCTGATCTGGGTCCAAAATAATTGCAAATACTATGCAAATGTCGGTCTGCATGCGGCTAGAAAAGGTTGTTTAAGTTAAACTTTTGTATACGATTTCCCTTACATATGATATAGCGCGGCTGACCAATGCCAAGCTTTCAGAATTGCAATATCGATAAAACATAATGGAAATATACACCTCTTAAACAATGGACGAGGATATGAGATAAAGAGAAAGTGTGATAATTTCGCACAAACTAATATGACAGTTCCCAGAATGTGTTATTCAATTAACTACACCGTAAGGGACTCGAGCATAAACATCAGTTGCGGACAGTATAGAAACAGAATAGAGGACTCCAAATATGAACCTCCATTGCAAATGTTGTCGTAAGTTAGATTATAAAAGTCTCAATTATTATTTAATTCTCCATCTTATCCTATCTTTGGACATATTTTTGAAATCGTCTTGGAAAGACGATTCTAAAGAAATGTCACAAGACAGGCTTATATAGAGAAATAATAAATTAAATGCATTTTAAGGTTTTGACTTACGACCGTTTTTGTCGTACGAAGTTTTATGAAACGGGCCCCTAATCTATATTATTATTATTATTATACCAGATTTATATAGCGTTTTTTGCACACAGTGTTTTTGCGCTCAAAGCACTTTACATGAAATTACATAAATATACCTACAAAGCGAGAAAAGACAAAATAACTACAATTAGATCTTAAATAAACATGAATAAAAATACAAAAGACAGCCCCCAAAACGGCGATCACATTACCCCCATCAATCAGCAATTAATCGACCGGCTAAAGATTACCGACCAATAGAACTAATAGTAGAGTATACTGTTTGAAATACTGTTAAATATCTTTGGACAAATCCCTCAAAGGTCATTATTAAGAAAATAATTGGTAAATCTCCTATGGCAAAACAGCAGTTTTGGAGTTAACAATCATTACACTGCCAAACGCAAGTAGTACGCATTTGCAAATTGTTTGTTTCCAAATAGTAAAAGTAAAATGGTGATTGAAAGAAGTCATGATTCCTAAGTGTAACGTAGTAGTTCTTTTGTAATCACATTACCTTAAAGTTTGAATTGTACATCTGATAATCTTCAGTTTGTTTTCAGGATGGAATTAGGCAACCAAATGGAAACCCTGATATTACTTGGTATTGTTTACAGACCGAGACGCGTGTACAGTGGAGAATCTGTTATTCTTTCCCAATAAACGCGTTTACGCAAAAACTATTATTTGCAGTGCAAACAGTTTGGTAACCCGGCGTCTGATCAGGCTCCAAACTGTTTGCCACCAAGATAAACAAGAATTATCAGAATTGTCCAAAAGTTGTTCTTTTCTACGTTTTAGTGCTTTGCGTTTGCGTACGTTTGCGTTTAAACGGGAATGAATAACAGATTCTCCACTGTACATGATTAATGGAAACTTCCTCATGTTGGCATTACGGGCACCGACAAATTGATTGAACACGTTAGTTACAGTGCTAACAAATATATTTGATCGGCGGAACCTCATATGAACCTCTCTAATAAAGATTAGTTCGTCTGGGATCCAGAGAATAGCGTGTTTACGCACAAAAATTACAATTCAATTATCAGAGAACAGATCCAGTTAGAACAAATAAATCTACGTTGAATATTAATAATATATTCAGCGTTGTCTCGGGTATTGCACTTCAGAATCATATTCATATGCATTCAAATAGAAACTCGATTATAGAAATAATCTTCTGGTTCTTCAACATGCACACTTCCTATCATTAATACATGATTTGGAATACCAAATTGTTTGATAATCATTACAATGTTTCTTACGTCTACCTAACATTTAGATTTGAGAGCTAATAACAGATGAAAATTATTTGAAATTGATGACGTAATGACAGTGAAGGGGTTAGCCAGGCGTTCTCCGTAAAGCAGCCGTCTGGTAAAAGCGCTTTCTTTATAAATTTATTAACCCTTAGCCCGCCAAATAAATTGTCGTCTGCTATATTTCTCGTCTGCTTCAAGTTTCAAAGTGCTTCAAAGTTGCTCAAAATTGCTGAATATGTTGTCCGAGTGTCAAACAGCTTGGATCCGGATGAGACGCCGAGTTACTCGGCGTCTCATCCGGATCCAAGCTGTTTGCATATGGAGCTATAGTCGTGAGTGGCAGGCTAAGGGTTAATGTATCGTCATGTGACTTGTCGCATTTGTTTTCGGATTTCAGCGAGTTTACTCAAACACTCATGTTTAAAGCTTTTTGTTTCAAACCTCTCAAAGAGCCATGTGGTTTAGATTAGAATATTTAAACAAAATGATTTATTATCTCAATAATTCAGATATTGGAAAGTATATTGAAAACATAATAGGGTTTCAATGCCTGTTTATAGGAATAAACAACATCTTTTTGACGTTCATGACGGTATGACTACATTAGCTTCGCAGGGGGTAAATTTTGTAAACGCCCGAAGGGCGTTTTCAATAAATTTACCCCACGAAGCTAATGTAGTCATACCGTCATGAGCGTCAAAAAGATTTTGTTTATTCCTATAAAGTATATTGAAAACATAATAGGGTTTCAATGCCTGTTTATAGGAATAAACAACATCTTTTTGACGTTCATGACGGTATGACTACATTAGCTTCGCAGGGGGTAAATTTTGTAAACGCCCGAAGGGCGTTTTCAATAAATTTACCCCACGAAGCTAATGTAGTCATACCGTCATGAGCGGCAAAAAGATTTTGTTTATTCCTTATATTTATATTTTTATTTTCTGTCATCCATTTAATGTGTAGTTTGACCAGATTTGTTTTCATGTATATGAATATATCATATACCGGCCAAATGGGTTTGATAGATGTAATATCGATGTAATAGCCATTCCAGTTTCTAAATATGGTGTCAAAAGTAGTCCTTACTACATGTACTGTATTTGCATGATAATTTCAGGGTTTTTACGCACAAAACTTTCTCGCTGTGCTTTAAGAACGCTCGTAAGAAACTAAAACAAAAATTTCAATCTGAATATCTATTATCAAAGCATATTTTAAACAATTAGTTGGCGCAAGTTTTTATACACGCTTTACACATAGCAACGCGAATAGCAACGCTGAAATGCGACTACACAGTCAGCGTGTACACACACCCACGGCTATCCGTGGCATATCCGATACACATAGGCTAGTTTCAATATGTCATAACGGAACATTACGTTACCAATTTAGTAAGTGTTAATGCATTATTTTGCTTTATGTTTGAGCGACTTTCCTATGTAATTCTGGTGAACAAATTGTTTGAACTTGTCAATTTCAAACCGTAATTGGAAGACAACTTGTCTAATCTATAAATATAACACTCGGAGAAGGGAGAGAACGCGTACAGCTTTAATGACGGAGCGTAATATGATAACCTCCCTTAAAAACAGCATTTAATTTTTTTTTATCGCAATTTGATTTTAATTGAACTGTCTGCGACTTTAAATAGGGGGTTCGAGATACCCAAACGGATAATCTAAAAGTAGATCCTAACTTGGTCGGTATCTCTCCGCCGTATGGAAGATTTTCTTCGCGGCGGAGACTCCGCCCTCTTTCTAACTGGCTGGAACCGGATTCGATTCGTAGGTTCATCGAGAATTGACCTGCATATTTTTAATACGATTACATAGAGACTTTACATGGATTAATCTTTTCAATTCTGTCATTTGTTGAAATGCTGACAACAGGAATAATACAAGCGACTTAGTGCGCATGCTAACGTTAACGCAGTGTACAGTGGCCTTACCTCTTGTGATATAAAAGTATTCTTCAATATACCAGATAATAGTGTCATGGCTAGCTGTATCAATTCTTTATCTAGAAATCACATTCCTAGTGCAGAGTGGGTTCTAAATCTGTCGTACCTTTTTTCTTCATCTATCCAAAGTATCGATGTGACGATGCCATTCTTCCGTCTCAAGGGGATATATATCTGAATGATTTCTTCCATTGACATTATGATGTGAGATAACGAGTCAAGTAGGCACTTAATATCTACTTGATAGGGAAAGAAATGTCTGTTTCTCAACAATGCTTTAACCCATTCAACACTAGACAACAAGTATACACAACTGCTACAAACACAGTATCTGTTAGGTGTGTACTTGTTCTGTGCAAAACTAGTAAACATAGACCTCGAGGTTATAAGCTTTAAGTTTAGCCTGAGACCGTTCTCAAGTATCTGATCGGTCAGATTTGACCAAAAGCTAAAATCTGACCAATTAAATGCTTCTGAACGAGATCAGACTCAACTCAAACGCTTTATAACCATGGACCCTGGTCATCCTTCTTCGTGTCTGCGTTGTCAATAATTTTGCAATACATTGTAAAAAACAACATAATGTAGTACGGAGTTTTAAGAGTCGGTGGGTAACTTGTCAGTTGCATAAAGGACTGCATGTAAGCAATGTCGGGAATACGAGAGGGAGGGGAAATAAGAGATTGTATGTGGTGAGACAGACAGAGATGTAGACAGATAGACAGATACAGACAGATATATACAGACATGCATAAAAAACGGAGAAAGAGAAAGAGTGGTTTATTGGTGTCTAGTTGTTTCTTATGAGTGGTGATGGGTGTCTGAGACAATAAATCAAGTGTGTTCAATCTAATTGAATATGTTTGCTATGTGTTTATAAACCTAAGCTCAAACTAGCATTACATGTGTTGTTTTAGATTGTGAATATCACAAAGTTCTACAACAGTTTAAGCCATATTCTATTTGTACAATAAAGGTATGTTGAATTTCATCTTAAAATGTGTAAACGATTTGCTGTTCAATGGTTCAGTTACACTCTTTGACACCCTATTGAATATTTATTTAGCTAAAATGTTATTTTACCAAATAAAGTTACGTTTTTGATCTTCGGCAGACAATAGGGGTAGTAAATGGTATAATTAATCAACCAATACATACATACACAGTTTGCAATATCAGTGATTAAACCTCTGACAGGACTGAGAATTGACCACCTAGGATGATTGCTTACATTTATTATTTGGATTCCAAAAGTCTTTCCAAGGATGATGCTATCATTATGGACAATGAAACATGTCAATATACCTCTGTAAATATTCACAGTAATAATATTAAATCTCTCCCAATTTGCAAATCTGCCACGTAAACTTTGTTACACAGTTATTCAACATACGATGCATTTACTAGATATTAAAATATTCAAGCCTAGTATCGAGTATACTCGTCATTAACGCTCAGCGTACCGGCGTACCTATCTTAACAATGAAGAATATGATCAGAGGGCTCCTGCAGGAGGCCTATAATCAGGATCAGCAATTTTGTCATTTTGCAATACATTGTTACAACCAACCCTAACATGTCAAAAATGGAATAGACTTAAGTGAATATTGGACTTGTCAATTACAGTGTTAAGGAGTGAATGCGTTAAACATGGGACAGCTTAATACATTTCAACGGTAATGCAAAATACGTATATAGTGCTCCCTCCCTGCAACGGCCCAATGAACAACACGTCCATCATTACAACAACGCTTGCCGCTGTTCCCCAAACAAGACAACTATGTCTTACGCTTTTACTACTGCAATATCGTCTGCCTAAAATTGCCGTTTGTTACATGTTTGACATTTAGACATAAAAAACATAATGATGAGTGGCAAACAGTCTGAATTTAGATCAGACACAGCTAGAAGAGGCGTCCGATCTTGATTCAAGCTGTTTGCAAAGGGTATTAATTTTCCCTCCCTATAATAACCCCCTCCAAACAACACAAACAATATGTGTCTCCCATTGGGTGTTGTTGTAGAGAGAGAGAACACTGTATATAAACTTAGATCGACGTTTAGCAAATGCATACCAATTTCAACCACATGTTCATAAATCTAATCTATTGGTTTCGTCCGTTTTGTACTTTCTGGATATATTCTGCAGTTCTGTATATGGCGAGCTATTATACATTTTACCTGTAAAACTATCACATTCTTCTGTGCCATTGCAGACAAATTGGATCCAGATCAGATGCAACGTCTTACATCAAGGCACGTAATAGAATTGTGCTCGTATTGATACTCCTTTATTTATACCACATTAACCCATTACTCCATAGATACGCATTGTAAAACATTCAATTTAATCCTCCGTTGAAGAAAATAGTTCCATTATATAGAATATGTATCATAAGAAATATTTCTATATTCAAGCTGATGGTAGCTTAAAGCAGGCTGAAAGTAAAGCAGAATGCGCCGAAAGGCGCATTCTGCTTTACTTACATCCCTGCTGTTAGTAACCAACCGTTTTCAGGACCAGTTTCAGGCTATGGGTAAAGGGTTAAATATGCATTTGAAACTTATTTTATTTTAGTAATGAAAACGATATTTTGTCTGTGAAAGAATAAAATCAGAGGAAACATTTGCCAGCGAGTGTGTTATTCATTGTATCCCAGACGAACTAATCTTTATTAGAGAGATTTGCATGTGATTCTGATGATCAACCTTATCTGTTAACCCGGGAAATAACGTGTTCAATCAATTTGTCGGTGTACGTAAGACCGACATAAGAACGTTTCCATTAATCACGTACAGCGGGAGTTATTGAGCACGTACCAGTGTGAACATAGGACCAAATATAATAAAACCTCTCGATTGTGACCACTTAACTGTGTTAATAATTTGGTGGTTTGGACAGGTGGCTGCTTAAAGCAGCTCATTAAGGAGCTTTCTGTTTACTGTTATATTGCTTAAAGCTGTCACATGTCTTTATCCATAAATTAGCCTTTATTTCATTGGTCATTAAAGAGAGCATTTATCGATGTCACCTAAACTTGGAGTCTACAGCTTATAAACGTTTCAAAAGTTAGGACTATTGATACAGGAATATCCATTACAATTAATACAAATATCGAAAATCGTTATCTGAAACTGAGTAGCTGTTTGAAAAGGACTGGTGTACTTTTCACTAGTGCACTTCTTGTACATGACTCATAAGCACGTCACTGGTGGTAATGGGGTAATGGATGAACAATGCTAGAATATATTATATTAATTTGTTCTCGCGCTCTACAGTCTTTCCCTACATGTACCATCCCCATAAATTGTTTAAGAAGTGTGTGTTTATCTGCATAATGAAATATCAATATTGCATTACTGGGCGCCAGCCAATGTTAAATTGTGACATGCTTAATATATATAGGATATAACACGAGTGTTTATATAATTTATTGGAGTTATTAAACGACGTGGTTCCATATGTCTGTAGGAGTACGTATGGGATGCTTGCTCTCTCCAACACTGTTTAACATTTTTCTGGAGGAGATAACACTTGATGCTCTTGAAGATCATAACGGAACAATAAGCATTGGTGGCAGACAAATCACAAATCTCAGATTTGCAGATGACATTGATGGTTTTGGCAGGTGAAGAGGAAGAGTATGCAACTTTAGTGAAGAGGCTGGATGGCACATCAACAAGATACGGAATGGAGATACGTGCGGAGAAAACGAAAAGGGTCCAGACCGGTGATACTTGCAAAAGCTGCACAGACAACGTCAGCGATGGCACGACTAAAACCCGTCTTCTAGGTCGACAGAATCGCCGTCAGCCACAAAATCAGACTCATGCGCGCTCTTGTACTGTCGATATTTCTGTATGCTTGCGAAATATAGATACTTACTCAGGGGCTCCAGAAAAAGATCATGGCTGTTGAAATGAGATGTTATGCAAATCAAAGGCATCTCATATCTACAGACCTTCACAAATAAACACGTCCACACAACTATTACTCATAACATATGACCTCATGATGATCTACTCATCATTGTAAAAAAGCGAAACCCTATGTGGTATGGTCATACAGCAGGATCCCAGGGCCTAGCCAAAACTATTTTGCAATGAACGATGGAGAAGACCAGGAAAAGAGGAAGACAGACAAAAATTGTCAGACAACATTAAAAAATGGACAGAATTGAAAGTTGCTGAATCACAAACAGCAGCACACGATCGTGGCAAATGGAGGAGGCTTGCAATGAGGTTCCCCATCTTTTCAACGCAGATTTAAGGGACCAAGGCATGGCAAACGACGTTTTAAGAAAATGATACAAAGCTGTTAGTATTACATATGAGCACGATAGTGATTTCTTTATATATCATATCCTGCAGAAGCTGGATTTTCTGTATTTTCTTTACTTATCTGTTACTGCCTTGTATTTCGGAAAATCAGCAAAGGAATTAGAAATGCAATACAGTTTTTATACATTAACCCTTCCACTCTCAGTGACTTCATAAAACGCATTTGCAAACAGTTTTGATATTGATCAGAGGTCGCGTCATACAGTGAAGCTCACTTATAACGAAGTACTCGGGACTATCTGATTTCTTTCGTTACTAGTTTATCCACATGTTGTTACATCAGGTCCATTTTACTATACGTTAATTATAGATGGGGAATATATTTTGTTATGTCCAATATTTCGTTACATCACATTTTGTTTATAAATACAGACAGTGTAATAAATAATGATCATGCATTTGACAGTACAGCGTTCCCTCTCTACAACGACCCTCCCAACAACGACTCCCTCCTTACAACGACCCTGGTAACTGTTCCCTAAACACGACCTTTATGCCTAAAATATTCCTGGCTGCAATGTCGTCTGCTTAAAATTGTCGTCTGCTGTTTTTTCTAAAAGTTACTTAATGGATGTTGTGACGGAAAAAACTTAATGACGAGTGACAAACAGCTTGAATCCAGATCAGACGCCGCGTTACGCGGCGTCTGATCTGGATTCAAGCTGTTTGCAAAATTCCCTCTTTATAACGACTCCCTCCGAACAACGCACACAATTTGTGTCTCCCGTTGGATTTCGTTGTAGAGAGGGAACACTGTACTTTAATACTTTAACAATAGATTATAAGATGTTTATAGCTCAACATAAAACAGAAAATACCTATAAATCTTGCTGTTGTAAAAGACATCTAGACATATGCAAATAAATACGAAAGACTCAAGCAGGAAAAGCAACAGCCCACAAGAGTTAAATACAGTTGCGGAAATTCAATATTATTAAGTTTTCCTTGTTTGCTGCGTAATAAGACCTACAACAGTACAGCGCATTCTCCCAGCAACGACCCAACGTCTTCTTCCCTGCATGTTCCACTACATATAAACAGTTCTTACTTGTATTAAAAGTAAAGATGTAAATTGCCCCCTCCCCTTATAATGATTGCTTAATTGTTTCAACTATCGGGTGTTTAGAAGCAAGGAAAAAACTTCTGTAGGAGCTTTTTTTCACGTTCACCTTGCTTTTAGCTGTCGCCTGTGTTTCATACAATCAATAAGACCTCTTTTAGTGGTCGTTATAGAGAGGTTTTAATTGTATTGTGTGATGATATGAAGACTTTGATAATGTAGAGCTCAGCAGGTATTCAATTACAGTCATTTCTCAGCTGGCGTCTTAGATCTACAATTTATTTGATAAATGTTTATATTATTCCCATAAACCGCCGATAATGCATTTATAGCGACAAATGGTCTCTATAATTTGGTATCGACAACGATTTCTTATATATTACTAATGATCACGAAAGTAATACATGTACTGAGATGGTGTTAATTTAGAACATTTCATAGTATTATCTGACTTTATTTAAGTGATTATTAAGCATGTTTGACTGTCTTCCGCAAATATTTACCAGACTGGGGCCAGGGGGCCACAGTTGACTGTTGCACAGCACTGTTACATGCGCGCAAATAATGCGCACACATTTTCTGCATCGCGGGACCGAATAAGGCGTCTTTATGATACAAATGTTTGTTTAAGGATCTAGCCTTTTGTGGGGTTGATCGGGGTTTTTTTCTCTCCCGAACAATCCCCTTAAAAGGCTATATAATTCTAGATCTAGAACCGCTTGCAGATCTAACGTCTTCTTCTTTTAAAACAAATTATGACGTTACAAAAATAAATGACGTCATATCAAAATGACGTAATTTGGAAAACCAAATAAACTGTCAATTAATTTAAGTCAATAAGAAACAATAATAATTTCAATCGTAATTCAAAAAACGAAAATAGTAGAGAAATCTTTTTTTGTATTGAATTTAATAAAGATTAAATATAAAATCATTTGTAGAATCTAAACACGTTATGTTCAAACCCACAGGTACTTGACACATACTTTATTATCTATTAACCCCCCCCCCCCCCGCCCCCCTTTTTAAAAAAAAAAAAAAAAAAATTTTTTTTATTATACTTCTATTATAGATACAAGGTAAACAGCGCAATTCAACACCTAGTCTTTACTATCGACTTAAGCTGATGCTAAAATAGACTCGATCGCCGATATTCTCTTGTGGTACCCTCGGGAAATGATTAATTTATCAATATCTACTTTTTATTTCATCAAATTCCGTCAAATAACGCCACAGTATGTGAATTATAACGAAAATAAGCATAAAAAAGTTTTCTGTCGTTCTCTTGGTACATAGCAACGAATGTACATGTAGGGGTGATCTGTTATTTGTCCACAATAAACGGCCTATGCCACTGGAACTTTCACCAAATATTATAAATCATCTTTAAATGAAATATTATCAGTTTTATATAATTTACATAGAATGCAAAATTAAAAGAAACTTTACCTGTTTAATTTTGACCAATGAGATCGCTCCGTTCATTCAATTCATTCCGGTATTCAAAATGGCATTCACAATGAAATGAGTCTTTCACTTGTCAATTTCATGCCAAATTACATGTATATTTCATATAGCTGATAGTGAAGAGGGTCATGTTCCGACACAAACGCGTTTGCTCTAATGAAATTAGGTGAAAGTTCCAGCCGTAAAGGCCGTTAAATGTGCAAACCGACTAGATTACCCCTTATTTTGGGCAATAAATTCTGTACCAAGAGAACGACAGAAAACTTTTTTATGCTGATTTTCGTTATAATTCACGTACTGTGGCGTTATTTGACGGGATTTGATGAAATAAAAAGTAGATATTGATAAATTAATCCTTTCCCGAGGATACCACAAGAGAATATCGGCGATCGAGTCTATTTTAGCATCAGTTTAAGTCGATAGTAAAGAATAGGTGTCGAATTGCGCTGTTTACCTTGTATCTATAATAGAAGTATAGTAAACAAAAAAACAAAAAATTGTTTAAGGGGGGGGGGGTTGTTAATAGATAATAAAGTATGTGTCAAGTACCTGTGTTCAAACCTTGTATATCTAGATCGATCTAGATCTAGCCATTCATTCAGCCTTGCTTAAATAGAGAGTCAGGTAATAAATCATTTGTTTGATAGTTACTTCGGGAACAGTCAAACCATTGTCCCTCGGTAGCAAGGAAGACCTTGAGAACTGTTCCCTAGGCCGTTGGCCTCGGGCAACAGTTTTCAATGTCTTCCCTGCTACCTCGGGTCAATGATTTGACTGTTCCCTCTGTACCTATGAAACAAATGTATACCGTTAACGTTAAAATGGTTATATAACATGGCATATGATGCACCAAAAATAATGACAACAGTGAACGGTTTCTAGAAAAAAATACGTGTTGACGTTATATACTTAAAACCAGTATTGTGCTTTCATTTCTTAATTAGGTTTTTTAACAATGGACTAAAGACACACACATATAGATGTCAAACGGTTTTAGATCCTGGTCAGACACCTAATTAAACACAGTTTTGACAGGATCGGATCAATCTATTCGCAGTAACAGTGCTCTTGCTGTAAAGCTGTGGCAGGTAGGTATCCAACGCTGAGGTGTCAAACTCTGCTAAGGTCTCAAAATCGTCTGCTTATCTTGATGTTTTATTGTTATCCTGTATTTGTGAAGGCGTCCGGTGCTTTTATTTGAGCGTTTACGGGGCAAAATATGCAACATAATGTTGAACTTATAATATCAATAGGATAATTCCACTTAATTAAGCATATTAAATAATGACATATATTAAACAGGAGGGGGAGTAGCATGGCTCAAGAAAGGTCACGTGACTTGATGAAACGACCACTTTAGATCAGCCAATTCGTCCTTTATAATTATCACATAGTTATTAACACTGATTAAGCATTTTCCTCACATCTTGTTTTCAATATTTGAGTCAGGTGGTTTCTTAAAGCAGATTGACAGTAAGACAGAATATGCTCCTTAAGGAGCTTTCGAATCGGAATGTTTTAACTGTTTGTTGTCAGTCTGCTTTAAACCGCCATCGGCTTGGATATGGACACTATTTCTTTTGTTGCATATTTATGATTGTACAAAACGGAAATATATTCTTAAGCGAAGGAATAAGTTAAAGGCGTAATGAACAACGAGTATCTATGGAGTAATTGGTTGACAGTATTTCTCCCTCTTACAGAAATGGGGTAAACTTTGGTAACCTTTTAACCCTTTCACTCTCAATGACGTCATAAAGCGCGTTTGCAAACAGTTTGAATTTTGACCAGACGCCACAAAACGCGGCATCTGATCAGGGTCCAAACTGTTTGACATTGTTTTTGAAATTTATTCAGTCATAGTTACTCCCTTAAATTTAACTTTGAAACGATAGTGTAGACGACAATACTGAAGCAGACGACTATGAAACGGTGAATGGGGTAACTATCTCACGATAAATTGGGAGCGAAAGAGTTATGTGTAAAAGCAGACTGTACATACTGCAGGCAGCCTGCTTGCTCAGTGACCTGTTGTCCTTTTCACAAAATCTGATTTCTGTTGATGGTCCAAGAAATCGATTAATAGGCAGTGATAATGAAAATGTATAAGAGAGTCAGTCTGGAGAGAATAAACAAATGGACATAGTAAATTGAGTTAGGTCAATTGCTAGATATAGTATGTACTTTAAATGAACACTTGGGATGCTGAGCACGAAGACTTACTAAAGCAAATCATTACGTGACAAAGGAGTGATAAGAAGTTTCAAAGCATATTTCGAAACCTAAAAGCAGGCCCAAGGTCAGGATCATTGGGGTCAAACATTTTGCGTGAATGGTTATATGGTACTGCGACACTGAACAATTCATATACAGCGTTCCCTCTCCACAACGACACCCCTTGGGAGACAAACAATGGGTGCGTTGTTCGGAGGGAGTCGTTATACGGAGGGAAATTCGCTTACATTTGCGAACAGTTTGATTCCAGATCAGACGCCGCGTAACGCGGCGTCTGATCTGGAGCCAAGCTGTTTGTCACTCGTCATTAAGTTTTTTCTGTCAAAATATCCATTATGTAACTTTGAGAAAACAGCAGACGACAATTTTACACTTGCAAACAGTTTGAATAAGACGCAAAATAATGCGGCATCTGATCTGTGTCCATTCTGTTACTAAATTATGAGTCCGAGGCTAATGCAAGACAATAGAATACTAATAGCTTCAAAAGGAGTTTGCTGCATTATGTATGTCCGGCTTAAACCTTTAAAGGGACTCACAACCAAATGGTGTATTTGCAAAGTTAAAAGAAAATACTAAAATAAAAGCAAATGTGTAGCATTATCGTGCATCTGGCATTAAACAAATATGATCAGTCTAAAAACATCTTCAAGAAAAGTCAACATTTCTTAGTTCTTTAGATATTTTCCATTGCTTTTTCGACGGAGTGAATCCACTCAACTCAATTGAAACCGTTCGCACATGAAGTAGTGAAGTAGTTTAAATCGATCACCGTACATTGAATAGCCCACTTAGCTCAATCGGTTAAGCGCGTGTCTTTTCCAACCTCGCATGCTGGGTCCCGGGTTCAAATCCCACAAAAAAGCCAAAAACAAATTTCATTGGAATGCATTTTTTAAACAGAATATCTTATCCTAAACTAATATTTACTTATTTATATAAGCGTTTGACATACATTTACAAATTACTACTGTTTATGCCAAATCTGGTTGCCAGCCTCTTTAATCTATGCCAAATACCACAGTAAGACATAGTTTGACTATCGAGCAGGAGAGGTAGTATTGAATAAAGAATGGTATTTGACGATATATCTGCGAAGCAATACGTAATGAAATAGATCCATTAGGAAAATGTTCAGGCAGTATTTGAATTGAGCTTACATGTACATTATAAACGACTATCATTTTCCTCATTACTTGATAATGGAACCACACGTGTTTTCATTTTGTCTAAAACAATCGTCTTTTTTAAAGATATATACCGGTAAAAATACATGAATCATAAAAATAAACATGAATAATAGACAATAACATTGACATAATACATCTTTTTCTTCATAGGTCTTGTTCCTTTCATTTATTATTCATTGGATAATTTCAGGTTTTTCTTGTACATATCAAAACATATATATCTACAACTTAACGATATACTTGAGGCTCATTTACGTGTATAAATGCCTTTGGCGCAATGTCTTGACTACCGAAGTTGACAGGAAAATAATTATTTCCATGTAGAATAAAACCGGTCCGCCTAAAGACCTAAAACCTCTCCAAACCTCCCCAAACCACTTTTAAAAACAAGTTTTCCATATTCAAGCAGATGCTAGCTGAAAGCAGGCTAAAAGTAAAGCAGAATGTGCCTTAAGGCGCATTCTGCTATACTTTCAACCTACTTTAAGTGGATACATGTCTCCAAAACCAGAAACTGGCTACACTGTAATGGAAAATGGGTTAATATTTGTAGTTACTATTTATTGCTATCTTAAGCTTTGTACGAGTCGCTCCCCTTGAAATGAAAACATCGTAGATTTAATTTTAATTTACCATTTTTGTCTTTATTTGAGCTTTGATTCGCCATTTTTAAGCTTTACGTGATTAGATATTAAGGAATTTAAGTAGTTTGGGTTGATTGTTTAAGTGATTTTGAAAGGTTTTGAGTGGTTTGGGGAGGTTTGGGGTCTTTAGACGGACCCGAATAAAACACGTCTCCTAAAGCCGCAAGTAGAAACCGTGCTTACCGTAATGACCCTAAATGGTTGGACATACAAACGTGAGCAAACATATGTAGACACTGATCAGACGGTGCCTAATGAAGTTGTCTTATCAGGGTCTGTACTGTTTACCATTTAGTTTGAATCATTTGGACAAATTACTTGGTGATAAAGTCAATTTGTTTAAAGTTTGTGATTATTACAGTAGTTACACAGGGTGTCCAGGTTATTCGGAGTTTGCGGTATTTCTCGTTCTTGGAAACTATTCAATTAGCAAACGTCTTACTACCATCATACCCATAAACCTTTGTTTAGTTGGCACTCAGAGCGGTATTAATATTTTAACAAATGTAAAACCGATCCCCTTATAGCAGTTTTGAACATAAAAAGGCAGCCTAAAACCTGGCAGTAAAGAGATTAAATATTCCTACGTGCATTCCCCAAACTGTGATGCTTACCCGAAAATACTATACAGTGTATTGTAACCTGGTCTTCTATCATCTTGGAATCAATTAAGAAACATTAAACAGTTGTATTCACCATGGCGTCTTAGGCACGCAATTAATTTGATTAATGCTAATATTATTCAAAATGTCTTCTCGTTTGCATGAATGGCAACGAATCGGCCTGGAATGACTTGTCTGTGTTTTATGTCTGATTGCTTACATCTATCATTTAACCCCTTTACTGCCATGACGTCATCAATTTTAAACAATTGTCGTCTGCTTTTATTTCTCAAATATAAATTTTAGGTATTTTGACTTAAGAAATATAGAAATGAGTGTCAAACAGTTTGGATCCTGATCAGACGCCGCGTTACGCGGCGTCGGATCAGGATCCAAACTGTTTGCAAATAACTGTTGTACTCGGGGTAAGGCAGTGAAGGGGTTAATATTTCCTTCATTGCTTATGGTCAATGATCTTGATTTCAAATATAGTTTCCCTTATAAATCATTGTTAGTACAACGTTTCAAACATTACAGGGTAATGCTTACATAATATCCACAAGCGACGAGACACAACGAAACATTTGAATCATGTAATCTAATAACGTTCCTGTGCAAAACAACTGACTTGGCAAATGATTCCTCATCCCCTATTGTCCGTGGTATTCCGCCCAAACCGGCTTAGGAATTCCTGTGGTCGATGTATTAATGTCTGATAGATCTACTTTATTATAATCGATACGTGTCATTTAGATTCCTTTCACAATACATAATCCAAGGCGTCACTATTATCTTAAGACATCAAACAGTAACATCTAACTATAACTACGACAATTATAATGTTGTTCAAAGCAGATTTCTGCTTTAAGCCTGTCTCACGCAGACCACACGGCTTATACGGTTGGCCACCCGTGTAAACCGTACATACAACCGAACCAACCGTGGCCTTATCCGAGTTACACTCGGGCCATTCGAGTGTATCCGTGAAAGCCGTGTATGATTTTTAAAACTTTTAAAAACCTGGCACGGGTGCCATGTCCGTGTATGATCGTATTAGCGATCGTACAAGACTGTGAGAGACCGTGTGAGACCGTACGAGACCGTATATACAACCGCACATGAAGTCCACTCCCACGAGTGAGCTCAACCGTGTCAATATCATATATAAATCGTATGGAACATAACTCGAACAAAAGTCGGTGGGACCGTATGTAAACCTTGTAAATGTCCAGTTAATCCAGTAAAAGTCGTGTTTAATCGTACTAGACCGTAACAGACCGTACTAGACCGTACTTGGAACCGTACAACAATCGTATGAAAATCGTTTTGCAAATCGTGTTCAAACCGTGACAAACCTTGCTTGACCGAGTATATCCGTGCTTTGTTCGTACATACTCGTGCTACATTCGTACCAGTCAACCCGTGTATAACCGAGTATAACGTATTGGAACCGTGTGCCCAACCGTGTTCTGTGTGAGACAACCCTTTCCCCTTTTCAGTATTGAATTCAGGCGGTAATTTAAAGCAGGCTAAAAGTAAATCGTAATGCTCCTAAAGGGACATTCTTCTTTACTTTGAACTTGTTTTAAGCTACCATCTACCTGGGTAAAGAAAACAACTCTTTTGGTACATATTTATGACTGTATCAAGTGGAACTATTTTCATAAATGAAGGAGTAAACTAAATGCCTATCTATTGGGTAATAGGTAAATACAGTGGAGAATCTGTTATTCTTACGTCATTGGTGACGTCATACAGTGGAGAATCTGTTATTCTTTCCCGTTTAAACGCAAACGTACGCAAACGCAAAACACTAAAACGTAGAAAAGAACAACTTTGGGACAATTCTGATAATTCTTATTTATCTTGGTGGCAAACAGTTTGGAGCCTGATCAGACGCCGGGTAACCCGGCGTCTGATCTGGCTCCAAACGGTTTGTAATAGAAATAATATTTTTAGCGTAAACGCGTTTATTGGGAAAGAATAACAGATTCTCCACTGTACAATAACTCTTCCACATAAGCTGTCTGCTTTACTTCAATCTTGCTTTGGTTAGCCACTTGCCTTATAAACTGACTCAAAAATACATTTGGAGCGGTTAAAGCGGGTCTAGTGTACCCTCTAAGCCAATATATGTCTTTGAAATGGGCCAATGGCTTTAAGTCTAACCACAACGACACCCAGTGGGAGACAAATAGTGTGTGCGTTGTTCGCAGGGAATCGTTATAGGGAGGGAAATTGGCTTACATTTGCAAACAGCTTGAATTCAGATTAGACGCCGCGTCTGATCTGGATTCAAGCTGTTTGTCACTCGTCATTAATTTATATTCTGTCAAAATGTCCATTATGTAACCTTTGAGAAAATTAGCAGACAACAATTGTCAGTAAACTTTATTGCAGCAATGAAAGAGTAAGGCATAATTGTCTTGTTTGAGGAACAGCGGTAAGGGTCGTTGTAAGGAGGGGTCGTTGTTGGGAGGGTCGCTGTATGGAGGGCGCGCTGTACTATGTTACATATTGATACAGTGGAGAAAACGTTATTCTTTCCCAATAAACACGTTTACGCTAAAACTATTATTTGCAGTGCAAACAGTTTGGAGCCAGATCAGACGCCGGGTAACCCGGCGTCTGATCAGGCTCCAAACTGTTTGCCACCAAGATAAACATGAAATATCAGAATTGTCCAAAACTTGTTCTTTTCTACGTTTTAGTGCTTTGCGTTTGCGTACGTTTGCGTTTAAACGGGAAAGAATAACAGATTATCCACTGTAGGACAAGTCTGAGAATAGCTCAATACATAATACAGTACATCAGCCTTTATAAACTTTGTGCACCGATCGTAACAGAACCGAGCGATATTTGTGTCTGCTATATAATAGTGCCGGTATAAGCTTAAATACATTATTTCGTTTTAGTCAGTAGTTATCTGTTTAATTTTATAAGCAAAGTGACCTTTCACATTTAACATGAATACAGCAATTTTGGTAAAATATCGTCATGCCCGTAAAAGTATTTTTACCTTTTGCCCAATATAGGAGCACCATGATCTGGGTCTAAACGGTTTGCAAATGTATTGAGTATATTTTAACCAGGTCCATGGTGTTAAAGCCATGACATTTATCGTCCTTTGAATGATTACGTAACCATGTTTGAGCGATTAGTATTTGCAATCAAGTGCTTTAAACGCTTTCATTTGAGGGGTTATTTAACGTCAGGAAATACAACCACCAAACGTCATACGAAACTAAAATACAAATAGACAAATATTTACAGATACACATAGCTGGTTTTATATGGCCAAACCGATATGAAAATAGATCCCACTCTGCATGGATTTCCAAATGGTTAGTCGGTGTGCATTATTCATTTGTTTACTTTGAATAATTAATGGATGTTTAAACAGTAATCACGCGTGATCACACCGATATTGCTAAGATAAATATCAGGATCATCAATCATACTGCTAATATGTATTACCGTTATCTAGGACCATTTCTTTTAATTTGTGTGTGTATCACATTCAGTCAATAATGTATCACTATGTAACAAATAAAGTAATAGTTGATTTTTAACTGCCTTACCTCGAGTTCAATGACAATAGATAAATAATTTGTATCCTGGTCAGACGCCGCGTAACAATCAATTATCATTCGTTTCAGTGGTCGTCAACAAAAAGTGGTGGTTTAGAGAGGTGATCGGAATAGAGATGTGGTCGTAAACGAGAGGAGATCGTAATAGAGGGTGACCATAATACAAGATAAGATGGAGTAAACTGAATAAATCCAACATTTTCTCATTCATTTAGCATCAAATCCTATGGTGTTACTACTCATTAGAATCGTCTCTTCGAGATGATTCTAATGAGTAGTAACACCATAGGGTTTAATGCAGAAATAAATGTTTTGTTTTTTGCAATATTCCCCTTAATAGTCGTAATAGAGGGGTGGTCGTAATAAAGAGATGGTCGTAACAGAGAGGTGGTCGTTACAGAGATGTTTTACTGTACAATCCTCGGTTCGTCGCTCAGCTCGGAGAAGAAGCATTGATGAAATATGTAAATACGCCTTATGCATTACCATAATTGCATTTGATAGATCTTCTGTAGCAGTAAGTAAAATTTGCATTCTCTCAAGCCTCATCGTTTTTCAACTTCATGAGTTCATGTTATGGGGCGATTAATTTCGGGGCAGATTTCCCAAGAGCCCAATGTAGAGTGGTTCAATATATCCTTATCAGGGTTACTCAATCAATCGTGATAACCACTTAGATTCATACGAATATGTGCTGACCTTCATATCAGAAAATATTTATCAAGTAATTACCTAATACAGCACGCGCAATAACTACGGTAGTTTGTTACGGTTAATACCAATGACGTCATAAGAAAAACAGAAGGCGAAACACAAGATACACCATGTATAATAGAATACATGTGCCAGTCAATATCATATCAGTTATGAAATCCGTCATGTTTATTCTTCAACCCTTTCACTACCTATTATAAAGGGTTCCTTTCCCTGGCCTTAGTTTTCATACATGTGTGTTATAATCATTTATGCGATTTCTACTTTACTTTTATTCAGTATCAAGTACCTATTAATGCTTCTTCTAAAAACGGTCGCTACACATACTTTTAGCTATATGTTCTGATATTTGGAAATTGTATGCCAAAGGGTCACGAATAGCATATCTGTAAGACATGTGTACAATATACAATGCATCGTTAGTAGTGTGCAAATTGTGTAGACCAAGATCAGACGGATCGTGTAGGAACCTTCTGATCGAGTGGAGTATGTGCTGCCATGTTGCAAAGTTTTGAAAAGGATACCCTAAATAAAGCGAAAACTGGACAACTGGAAACTGTTACCGTCCATTTAAAGGCCTAATTAATCTGGAAAGAAGAACGAGAATGTTTACTCATTACGAATTCTTGTAAATAAATAAATTACAAATATGCACCATTTTCATGTCGGCTTTAACTAGAAAAAGTACGGAGTGAGTAAGTACATACTGACGAAAGGCAAAGAGAAAGTTTCTTAGTTTGATTGATTGAGTGCTGACCTTGTTCGACAGCGCGAGACAAATGTAATTCAAGCTGAGGGCAAATGTATAAATATTTGTTCAATAAATGAAATAAGTGCGTACTACATGTACGTCATTAGATGAATTCGGACATCATATATGTTTACTACAACTGATTTGATCTTTCGAGTGCAATAACAAAACAAAATATGATTGAACGAGTTTCGTGTTTCACCAGACCAAGCGGGTCATTCGTTTATCGATGGTGTAGAGCGAGGGTGGTGGCGGCGTTATTAGTCCAGGTTTGTGCATGTGCGTTCGCATGTGGTGCGAATTGATTTGAACGATTTCAGTTGAGTCTAGTAGATTCAATTGAAAAGCGATGGCAAATATCTAAATATTAAGGTTTAGGGACTTTTCTTGAGGAGAATTTTAGACTGATCATACTTTTTAATGCCAGATGCACAATAATGCTACATATTTGCTTTTATAAGAGTATTATATATTAATTGTTGCAAATACACCATTTCGTTTTCAGTTTCGTTATGGTATAATGACGGAGAAGCGATTGAAGCAGATGCTAAAATGTGGCGGATAAAGGATCAATACACTAGCTTGTCTTTTTCGTGGAGAATTTACATGTTCTTATTATAAATCTGAAAAAACTGACATGGCAAGATTCATGTGTAAGGAGTGCCAATGTCGTTTGTCAAGCTGAAATTACAGAATCTACATAGTCTAGAATCCGCTGGCTCATTAACATATCTGCTTGACTCTATAGCGAAGGACAGCATACCACACCTTGATAATATCAATGGTACTACTTTCTAAAGTTACTTCCAATTTTAAAGAAAATTTAGTTTAAGAAGTCTAAGCATGATGATAAAAATGTTTGGCTGTTTTTTTATTCAAATTAGAAGTTAGTTTTGCAGCACCTGATCGGGATCCAAATTGTTTGCAAAGGTTGGCAAAATCGTAATTAACAAGCAAAGACTTAAGGCAACCGTTCTCATGGTGGCTAGTAAACATTTGTTGCAAATAAATATTAACACAATGTGTTTGGAGAAGGCCATGTCCTATACCGAATTATAATTTATGTTTCACACTATTTGAGTTGCACCAGCTCAAACGCATTGCATAAAGTACTGTCTAGCACGCTATAAATATGTATGTATGTTGCTTACTCATCTACTTACTGCAGATATATCGGTTTCCTCGAATCTAAACATTAGCCATGGCCAGAAAACAAATTGTACATACTTAATCCTTTACTTCATGGTTTAAATCTAGTTTTGAAGACATGTAATCACTTAAAACAGGTTGAAAGTAAAGCAGAATGCGCCTTAATGCGCATTCTGTTTTACTTTCAATCTGTTTTTAGCAATCTGTATAGATCTAAGAAATGTTTCTTATGTTGCATATGCATGACTGAACTAAGTGAAAATTGTGTAAGTAAAGAAACGAATTAAATGCGTAAAGCAGGCATATCTATAAAGCAAAGGGTAAATCAAACAGGTGCATACTGCCGATAAGACAAGTCGCCGTATTTATGTGTTGTGGAGTGCAATATAAGCCATTCATCGACAATCCCATTCAATAATAATCACATGCACTGCTCAGCACGATTAATCACCGTCTGACACGACAACGAACAATATGGAAATTAAACGGAAGAGAATTTCCTCCAGTATGCCTCTTACCTTATCCCGTTAAATACCATCTGCTATAAAATAATCGTTCGCAAAAAGTCAATTTGAGTATACAATATAACGTTTTAGTTATATATAGTCAAACAGTTGAATAAACTTCAGGCGCGGAGCATTTTGTTCTGTTATTAGTCTTAATAGTTGTAAATGGCACAGTTTTTGCTTAGCTTGAAACCCATAATTTTACAATGAAAAGTACTTATACTAATGGTTTTCTTGCTGAGAAAAATATATTATTGAATACCGGTATGTTTGAGCAGCAAATGTGTAGATTTGCAGTAGAGTGGACAAAATGACTGCATAAAGTAATTTATATCATAAAAGTTACGACATTAAATTAAGCTCGTCTTGTCGTACTGGGCATCAGGGTAGTGTATGTGGATTGCGATATATCATGGCAGGACGTATCCAAACAGAGTTGTTGGTTTCATTATGTATCGCCCGTGACCCAATCTGTACGATCAAGCAGCCTTCTGCATCATTCCTTTGTTTACTTCTATATTTCAAGTTATTGTCAGGAGTTTACACCTTCGCCGCCATATTGTCGTCTGCTTCAATATTGCTGTCTGCAATGTCGTTTCAAAGTTCAATCTAAGGCAGTATGACTGACGAAATTTCAAAACAAATGGCAAACAGTTTTGATCCGTATCAGACGCCGCGTTACGTGGCGTCTGATCAGGATCAAAACTGTTTGCAAATGCGCTTTATGATATCATTGAGAGTGAAAGGGTAAATGTTTTAATTTACTCCCGCCTTTTCCTCCTCCACTGTAAACATGTATCTCCGACAGTTCTGAGGCATGTTGGTTGATATAGTTTGACCCTTTGAACCTAGTTACGCATATACGAGTCATTTACATACAGTGTACCTGTGAAGAGTACACTTGTCCTATACAAACAGTATAAACTCTTAAAGGTACCCTCTGATCAGGGTCTTCATTGTGTGTTATATAGCAAAATATTGACAAGAACAATCATGAATAGTTAAAAATGGACTAGACTAAAATGGAAACAGGAATACTGTATTTTACGTTTTATGGAGGAAAGGATTAACTTGTGCCATTGGTAAGCTTCATGTATGGCTCCATTTTGACTCCATGCTGCTGAATATAGTGTGATAGTTAATGTGCAATATTTTACAGTAAGTTTAATGTTACATCACTAACGTGAATACAATGACTGATAAATGCTTATAATTATATCCAGTTATGTATCAATCTTATATTGGCAGGTTTAATAGACCCAGGTATTAAAGATGAGGTTACTAATCATTTAACAGTATAACATTGCTAGCCAATCAACTTTCAGTCATTTCCAAATCAGATAAAATTGATATTTTCCCCATACAATGTGTTAACGGTTGTCTTTTTTCCATGAGTATGGCAAATGCCACAAAATAGGGTTTCACTTATAACTTGCTGTTTCGAAAGAGGTATACAGGATCGTGTTTCCACCTGAGCAGCATGCGAGTCGTGATGTGTTATCTTACTTGGGTGGACACCTTCAATCAACAAGCCGCGTCACTGGGGTTAAATGCTTTCCATAACTTTTGCAGCAGTGCAGCGATGAATAACCCGTTAACCCTTTCCCCCATAGAAGCGACTTTTAGCGTTTTTATTTTACTTTTAGCGTTTTTATTTTATTCATCCGCTGAAGAAAATAGTTCCAGTTTATAACCTCATGAACAATTACCATTACAAATAGTTTATATAGTCTAGCAGATTTTAGCTTAAAGCAGGCTGAAAATAAAGCAGAATGTGCCTTAAGGCACATTTTGCTTTATTTTCAACCTGCTTTAAGTGGTCACCTGTCTTCAAAACTAGAAACAGGCTATGGGGTAAAGGGTTAATTAGACTATCAGTCATGTTAACCCTAGCTGGTCCTAAGAGCATGACCTTGTCAGCCAAGGGGGGAGTGATTGAGAATTCATTCACTTCTTCGACAGGTCATTTCTCTCAGGTTCATAGAGATTGACCACTCTTTCGACATGAGTGATACATATGTTGATAAAGAGTATCATTGCTGGCTTGACACAGCTAATAAATAACATTTTAACTATTCAATGTTTGAGAAGGTTTGAGAAGGTGGATGCAACCTTGGCACTCATCGAGCACGACAAAGTCCTCATGTGCATTTTGTCATTGAATATTCTGTCAACAGACCCCACACTTATCGACATATATCTTGCAAGATGACAAATAGTTGCGATAATCCGTCCAAAAAAAAGCCTCAACCTGCGGACTTAAGTAGGCATTAATTGCTGACTGGGGTCTCTCACCTAAGCCTTAGGGAACTGTTTGCAACCACATTCGACCACAATGAAATTACCAGGGCTCCAGATAAGAGAGAGTAAACTGAACAGATCCAACATTTTCTCACCCATTTTAGCACCAAATCCTATGGTGTTACTACTCATTAGAATCGTCTCGAAGAGACGATTCTAATGAGTAGTGACACCATAGGGTTTAATGCAAAAATAAAGATTTTAGATTTTGAAATCCTCCCTTTATCTGGAGCTCTGAATTACGATGAAAAAGTGCCATACCTTTTGTGATTAAGTTAACAATACATTCGATTATGAAGAAAAAACGCATTGTTTAAACAATTTTGCTCGTTTGATATGTAATAACATATTATAAGTATAGTAACATAATTAGAATCTTAGTTTCCGCGCACAAGTTTGATCCTTACCGAGATCATCTGTAGTTTTGTAATTAAAACTCTGGTAATTAACGATATCTTGCAACATTTTGTTTCCTTTCTAAATGCAAACTTCGTTGTGTTAACACTTTTGGAATCTCATCTACTAGTATAGATTTTCCGTCTAACATTGTCAAAACAAAATCCCGACTTCCTAGACACGGCCAATGTTATATATTTACATGCCATATACTAGCTAGACACTTCTATGGTGTACATTATGTGCTGGGGCCCGTTTCATAAAACTTCGTACGACAAATGTTGTCGTAAGTCAGATTATAAAACTCTAAATAAGTATTTATTTCTCCATCTAATCATGTCTTGTGACATCGTTTTGGAATCGTCTTGAAAAGACGATTCCAAAAAGTTGTCACAAGACAGGATTCGATAGAGAAATCAGAGATTAAATGTATTTTTAAGTTTTGACTTACAACAACATTTGTCGTAAGAAGTTTTATGAAACGGGCCCCTGATGTGGGAAACATTGCGTAATAGGTCAAGAATGTCACATGATTTATTCCAAAATGTAAGCACTGATAGACTACATTTTAAAGAGACTGACAATCAGATGGCAAATATAATATTGTAGAAGAAATACTATGAAATATTTCCTTGTTGTGCAAGTTCATAAGAAATTTATTATTGACATAAACCTTGAACTCACAGTGAACGTGGGGGATTGCATCTGACTTTTAACCCCTTCACTGCCATGACGACATCATTTTTAAACAGTTGTCATCTGCTTTTATTTCTCATACATGTATTTAAAGTACATCTAGGTATTTTGACTTACGTAATATACAAACTAAGCGTTAAAAAGTTCAACAGAATCAACTAGAGTCTGATCAGAAACCATTGTACTTCAGTGAAGGGGTTAAGATCGATATTTAAAGTATACCGGTATATCAGTTCTCATCCTACCGATTGTGACATGACTGATTTTTCAAACAAATTGGTACCAGATCAGACGCATCCTCACAGACCAGACAACCTTCTTTAGGGTTTTTTTGTGCTTTTATAAAATACATTAAGAGTTGTTACAGTCACAGCGACAAAATACTAACAGACATCCCCGACATTAAAGCTGAGCCAGGCATATATGTATGATAGGAACATCTTCACTCTTTGACTGATCGTGGCCTTGACTTTTCAAACTACAAACATGGATCTTGCATGTGCCACATATCTGAAATTGTATTAAATATTCATACCAAGTAATTCAAAATCGTTTTATGTAAAACAATATTGAAAGCCCGGGCACATAGAAAGTGCCATTTTCAATTTGACCTATGATTTAGACCATGACCATTGAGCTTCAATTAAGGTCTCGCATCTGACACACCGTCTTATCTTGGAGTATATTTGTGTAAAGTTCTTTTGTACTGCATCCATGCATGATTCAGGAAGAGCCAAGACAAGCCAAAAACTGTTTTGATCTTGAAGTCCTGACTTGACCTTTAGCTTTAAGTTACATACCTCAGTTTTACACACGACACAATGTTTTTGCTACAAGAACATTCATGCCAAACTATCCAAAATTCCATTCATCCATATGGAGTTATAGCTTTGAAAAGACATATATTACCCTTTTTTATTTTTCACCACAGTTTGTGACTTTGACCTTGGATATACAGACCTAGATCTGAACCATGACATATTGTTCTCTCTAGAAGAATATTTCTGTCAATGCAAGATGAAGTTAGAGACGGACAAAAATACAAAAAAACTCTTTTGATGTATGAGCCCCAATTTTGACCCCAACCTTGGAGCTACACACCTGGATTTTGTGTATAAAAATAGAGGATATTGTATGAGTACTCATTGTTTATCATTTTTAATAAACGAGTTGACTAAAATAATATGACGCGAACCTTGGCGAGCGTCATATTCATTTTAGTCAACGAGTTTATTAAAAATGATAAATAATGAGCACGAATATGATATTTTATTTATCATATAACAATTTTAAGCACATGCAAAACTAAATGAAGCCGTAGTTTGTAGACTCTCCGCTATATAGATTTTCCGCCAAAACGTTACGTTGTTTACGTTAACGCCGTCACAAATGACGTCATTTGGCGTCCCGCTACATGCAGCGCTTTTGGACGAGTGGATTACGATATTTACATAATTGCTTTATATCACTCCCAGACCGCAAGTTATGTGATAAACATTTACTCTCTAGAAGAATATTTCCTTCCGTGCGTTGTAAAGTTAAAGCCCGAACACGACAAAATGCTCTCTTTTGTGACCTTAAACAGCGAATTGAAACCTTGAACCTTGGGCTACCGACCTAGGTCTTGTAATCCACACATTGCATTATCTAGAAATATCTGATAAAGTATGCACTAGATAAGAGTCTAATTGCTCCATGTTCTTGGTTGTAGAGAAGTACAGTCATTTCAGGGTGAACCTCCAACAATGAAACTACACTTCTGGACCATGGTAATAATTAAATACTAGTATTTTTAATTGATGCAATCAATGCTGAAGTCAGTTTGAACAATAATACGACATGCTGATTTGTTAAATAACTACAGTTGATTTGCCAGAATTTTAACCCCTGCCATTATTGTCAATTTATATGAATATCTTGTCGACAATTATAAAAGCATGCTGTCTTGCTTAATTATCGCTACTGTGAAATTCTCTGCTGAAATATTCTATGGCCTTGTATGATAATAATTTAACAAGTTTACCGTCGGCATTATCTATCATTAAAAGTTTACGCGTTCTTCGAGTAAGTATCAACCCTCTGAAATCGTTGGATCCTTCAGTAACTTCGTTTTTAGGCAATTCGCTTTATACCTTTGAGTTTGACATGTCTGTTGTTCAATCATGGCCATATGAACTACATTATTTCAACCAACTACAATCACTGACCATTGATTATATACCATTCAACAAGTTACCTTTGGGCGCTTTCAATGGTTTGGAGTCTAGTATGCCAAGTCTGTCGATATCTTATTCACATTTTCAACGAGTACCACATATTTGCCATTTGAGAAATCTGCAGTCCTTGTATTTTAATAATAATGATAAGCTGGACAATAATATCACATTGCTGGAACCATGTCAGCATATGTTGACCAATAACAAAATAGTACATAGCGTGGTACTTGCCGTTGAACTTAATGAACTAAACAAGGTAAGATTCATTAATTTAACGAAAGGTAGCTGCCACATACATGTATTTATAAAAAAAATCAACGAAAAGCTTCACAATTACGCCTTTTTCCTCGGCGATTTAGGGTTTTCGTGAAATCCCTTATTTTTTTCAGTGATATCACGTATCTCCTGATTACACTTTATCCCTGTAACAAATACATGTACATGTATATATAAGGGTGCTCTCAAATCATTGTATCATTTATTCTTACAGCAGATCACTTTATATGAGAATAGCAAACAGTGTTACGCGGCACCTCATAAGGTTCTGCACTGTTTGCGAATGTCAATTTTGTAGAAGATACGCTTAAATGGGTTAGGCAACGTTCTGCGCGGTCAGTAACTAGGTGGGTAACCAGGGGCTATCATCTGTCGGTTCATGGTACAATAGTGATGCTTACTGTATAAGTTTATGTTCCCATCCATCGCTTAATCCTGTGGGACAGAGTATCATAACAGCTGACACTTTGTTAATACGTTCTTTCAGACATAATTTTCCATTACACGATTGTATCATCCCGCTTGAGGGTTTCATACAGTTCTAGGGTGATAATGTGAATAAGTCTGTAAATCTAAGAATTTCCGCAAATGGGACTTTTGGTATTTATCTATATATGAACCCTTTTGCTTTCTGAACTTGACTTGTGTTTGCAAACAGTTTGACCCAGATCAGACGCCGCGAAACACGGCGTCTGATCTGGGTTAGATTGTTTGACACTCGTCTTTAGCATTCTTCAATTAAATCATATACCAAATTTTAATTGAAAAAGGTTTAAGACGACGCTTTTCAAGGGAGACGACATTTATTACGGCAACAAAAGAGTGAAGAAATACCAGATTATAAACAAACCATTGAGACAGCGTGTCTCATAATTTGCCCCAACAAAGTAGAATTCATCTGTTGTTTTCCCAGACAATGTGATACATGTAACAAAACAATATTTCAGATGTATGTACGTTATAAAAGAGTTTCGATAACTTGAAATTACTATTTTAACCCATTTATATTTGGTGGATACTTCCATGTTAATATAATGGATTAGTACATTTCTGAAGTACGGAATGACTGGTATAAAATGTAAATTTCGTGTGGTTTTACATGTACATTGTATGTTGTAATTCCTATCAGCAAACAGCGTAAACTCTGATCAGACGCCGCATTAGAGACTATACCGATTGCCTGTGTCCCTTTTTGGGAGGCTAGACACAAATGGGTTAAAATCGAATTGTCCGCATGCCTTAAAAGCTGAATCGAACTCGCTTTGTAGATCATGTATCCGTATTTCAACGTCAAAACGTACCGAAGTTATGTGTCACCAATTAATTCCCACAAAAGTAGCCATTGGCAAATAGTATAGACACTGTTGGGACGCGGTGTACGCGGCGTCTCACCAGGGTCTGCACTGTTTGTTTTTATATGAAATGATTAAACACAGTAGTGTCTTTGGATCACCATTGTGTACCTATAAGGAAATCTTCTAGCAAGTGTATAAGAAGATTTATATAGTAATGTCAAGTCATTGATATGTTTAACTGTTCTAACCCATGTTAAAAGAGACATAGACAAACAGATAAGAGTCTACAATGTTTGCAGATGTGGATATCAATATATAAAACAAAACCACAATTTAGACCAGACATCCCTTAAAATCCCATATATAAGCATGTAAGAATCCATTTGACGCGAATGGGTTAATAAAGTACAATGAACTTAGTTTGCCTCCTTCCCCTACAGGCGGGCAATGCCAGTTAAAACATATCTAGTGTTAATTTAAACCATATACTGCAAAATGACAAACAGTGCAAACCCTGATTACAGGAATGAATAATGAGACCTTAACAGGGTCTACAGATTTGTTGACGACAAGTTTACTCTTCAATAGAATGCTGTTTTTTTTAAACGACGAATATAATTTTTTCATGGGCGCCACTTGCGGTTCAATGCGTTAGTTACTCATTTCATGCTGAGGTCGACTTAAGCTTATACTTGCAAACAGTTTGGATCCATGCCAGACGCCGCGTAACGCGGCGTCTGGCATGGATCCAAACTGTTTGCCTGTCATATTCAAGTTGTATTCATGTTAAAATGCATGAAAACTGATTTTGATCTTTTGTGCACATTCTGCAATACATGGGTTAAACAAGTTTCAGTTACCTTGGACAGACTGTAGTCTCTCGATAGATAGAGTAACGATTTCTAGTTGTATTGTTACACTAGTGTCTGCGGGATCAAAAGACAAATGCGTTTATTGTTCACATTTACCTCTTCGCTAAATTATCAAGACTGCACTGATATTTGCAAACGTGTGAATCCTGTTCAGTCGTTGAGTAGCGTCGTCTGAACAGCATCCAGCTTGTTTGATAATATTATCGAATATGTAGTTCTTTAGTTTTTTGTTTGTTTGTTATTGATATTGTTTTATGTTTCATTTCTAATACTACATAAAATATACGGCCAGTTAGCAGCAGACACTTTTCTGACATTGGTGCGGGTAAGATACAGTGGATAAAACATTATTCTTTCCCAATTAACGCTTTACGCTAAATCTATTATTTCCAGTGCAAGCAGTGTGGAGCCAGGTCAGACGCCGGGTGACCCGGCGTCTGATCAGGCTCCAAACTGCTTGCCACTCAGATTAAAATGAATGTTCAGAATTGTCAACAAGTCATTTTCTACTTTTTAATGCAATGCGTTTGCGTTTCGTTTGCGTTTAAACGGGAAAGAATAACGTTTTCTCCACTGTACTATAGTTTAGGATATTATGTCTGGTTGAATGTTCGCCCACGTTTGTTCAAACAACAACAACAATGTGTAATCAGACTGTATAGCACAGATTGTTCCAAGTGTACAGGAAGCCACTTCTTTACTTTCAGTCTCACGAAAGCACCCGTAACGATGTCTAATACAAATTCTGTCCCTATATGGCTGTTTAAAATAGGTTTTGTCTTGGTGTTTTTGTTCAAAGCATGTAATATAGGAATAATGAATTTTGATTTAGATGGCTACTTTAGACAAGTAACTTAACCACTTCGCTGCCATAATAGCGATATCCTGATTTACACAGTAGCTGTTGTCGTCTGCTTCTTTTCTCGAATTTGAATTTACAGTGGATTGGCTAAAGCAGGGAGATTAGATTAAATCTATATTTAAGAGATCCTGGCTAAAGTAACATCGTAATGCGTGTCAAACAGGTCGGATCCTTATCAGACGCCGCGTTACGCCATCATTACCAATAACATGTACATGTTAACAGACAATAATGCATCAAAATACATGTACACGTACTTATTCTTTCCTAATAAACCGTTCGTTCTATAACAATGATGTCAGTCGCACGTCGTTTTAGAGAATGATAAACACCGAGTACAGTTAACCCCTTCACTGCCATGACGTCATCAAGTTTAAACAAATGTCGTCTGCTTTTATTTCTAACATTAAATATTTAGTTATTTTGTCATATGAAATATTGAAATGAGTGTAAAACAGGCCACTTGTGGTAAGGCAGTGGCCAGTTAAGGGGTTAAGAAGACGTTATTCTTTCAGTAAATGCGTTTGTGCTAAAACTGTTGTTTTGTGTTGTTGTATTTATATATTTTATTTATTTATAATGTGTTCAGTTCCATCAGGCTCCAAATAACATGTCTGATCGGGCTGCAAATCATTTGAAAATTAATAACAATGATTCTGTTATTTATTTTCCACATTTTATTGTATTGCTTTTGAGTTTACTTAAGGAATAATTCGAATATTCATTGTGTTCATGGAGGTATGAAAAACAAACCCTGGTCACACTGTCACACAAAGGTGTGACCAGGTTTTATTTTTATACCTCCATGAACAGAATAAAAAATCCAAATTATTCTTTATTATTTCATATCTCTACTGATTTTAAGAAACAGATTGAATAGAGAATCTGACAGGAGTATTCATTATTTAACACCTTTAAGCCGTACGTTGTAGTCCCTCCGCCATATATATTTACCGCCAAATCGCAACGTTGTTTTGTAGACACGTCATCATCAATGACGTCATTTTGGCGTCCTGCTTCATTCAGCGCTTGTGGAGAACAGCTGGACTAGGAGAAAGTAGTCCCAACAAGGCATGACCCTATGCTATTTTGTTTATGGGGTTATAAACAAAGAATTACAGCCAATCACAGTTAAGAAAAATGTATACAGTCATGAAAACATATCATAAGAAGCGGTTTCATACAAAAGTGTGACCAGGTTTGTTTTGAACACAATAAAATATTTGAATTATTCTATAAATAACAGGGAACCAGTTTCTTCAGTCGAGGAATAAATTAAATGCGTTAAAATGCATATCTATTGAGTAATGGGTTTAAACGAAACTTATAACTTCTTCACTCTAATAGCTACTGAGACGGCGTGCCATTAAGTTTTACAATATAAGGAAGATTTATGACTATGGTATGGTAATAACCTTGGTATTACATTCAGTTTAGTTATTTCATGGTTCTTAAGGATATGTAAAACAGAATATATGCCTTTGGTGTAGATATTCAAATGATTTCTTACGAAGAGAATTTTAGTATACTATCGGGAGAGTTTACTGCATGAAATGCCGGAACAGTTAGATGGGTTGCCAAACAAACAAATGAGCCCACTGCGTTATGAATGTAACTGAAAACCGTACAAACAGTAAAACGTGTACATGTAGCGGTCACAAAATGAAGAAACATGTCGACCTCTAAATAATCATAATTGATATAGTAATTCAATTAGGTCAGTTCCATTATCATTGTTTAAAACTTTTATTTTCACAATTAATGCAAACCTTGGTCAGAAGGCTCCTTTAATAATGCAGCATCAATGTAAGCAAAACGTTCCTAAAAGAGATTTCCATATTACTTGTGGCATGCTCTTAGCAGTCACCTTTAAATAACACTGCATATCGAATTTCTTTGGGGACACTTTTATTAAAAATTAGAGTCAAACAACATAGAATTATAAACTTAAGTAACGAAAACAGGTGAACTGTTTGGAAGCATACGACACTATACAGTGGAGAATCTGTTATTCTTTCCCGTTTAAACGCAAACGTACGCAAACGCAAAACACTAAAACGTAGAAAAGTACAACTTTTTGACAATTCTGATAATTCATCTTGGTGGCAAACAGTTTGGAGCCTGATCAGACGCCGGGTTACCCGGCGTCTGATCTGGCTCCAAACTGTTTCCAGTGAAAATAATAGTTTTAGCGTAAACGCGTTTATTGGGAAAGAATAACGTTTTCTCCACTGTATGCCAGTGATGGCATTGAACTGGTTATGACGTTATGGTGTTGTTCTATCCTTACTTAAGAACTATTGAAATGAGTGTCAAATATATATTTTTGTTACGAAACGTCTGTTCAGGAGCCAAAAATGTTTGAAAATAACAATTGCACTTGTGGTAAGGCAGTGGTCAAATTTATCGTGAGGTTTTTACATCTTCACCGCCATATTGTCGTCTGCAGAATAGTTTCAAATTTAGATTTAATGCAGTATATGTATAACAGACGTAATTTCATAACAAGTGGGAAACAGTTTTGATCCTCTGATCAGGATCAAAACTGTTTGCATATGCGCTTTAAATTATGACGTCATTGAGAGCGAAAATGTTAAGTGATATTTTGTACTCGTATAAAAGTAATATATTGAAGGGCCAATTTACAACTATAAGTCGTATCTATACTTGTATTAATTAATTTAATTACTGTATGGAGGAAATACACAAATACTTACTGAACATAACCCTAATGGAAATAACCCATTAACCGTATAATAATAGTATCATTTGACAATACATAAGCACCATAAAGCGTCTCTAGTGCTGAATACATAACACAGCGCTCTTTCTCTACAACGACATCCAATGGGAGACAAAACATATGCGCGTTGATGGTAGGGAGTCGTTGTAGGGAGAGAAATTGGCTTACATTTGCAAACAGCTTAAATCCAGATCAGACGCCGCGTTACGCGGCGTCTGATCTGGATTCAAGCTGTTTGACACTCGTCATTATATTTTTTTCTGTCAAAATGTATAAGTAAATTTGCGAAACAACAGCAGACGACAATTTTAAATAGACTATATTGCAGCCGTGAAAAGGGTAGGACATAATTACATTGTTCAGGGAACAGCGACAATGGTCGTTGTAAGGAGGGAACCGTTGTTCGGAGGATATTGTTCAGGGAACAGCGACAATGGTCGTTGTAAGGAGGGAACCGTTCTTCGGAGGGCCGTTGTAGAGAGGGAGTACTGCACAGACCTTTTTGTACTAAGCGACTACTCACCAGAATACATTTGTTTTATCTTAAAGACAGGTGCTTTCTTCATGTAAGCCAAAACGTTTGCCGAAAACTCCCTTATAAATTAGTTTTCTGCATTATTTCATCCTGCAATAAGCAGTCACCTTTCTGTATTCTTGTTCCTTCAATAAGTGGTCGCATACTACAAACCTGTCTATACATGGACCTCATAAAGGATCGCTCATACCGAATTGATGAGTAGTATAGAAATGATCTCGTTTCTTATCAATATAATTCAATAATTCCATGAATCCGAACCATTTGCAAGTGCCAGTAACGTCATGCCATGCAAGATTTGTGTTGGCAAAATAAAACAAATAGACAAAAAATATTAATTTGCAGTAGACTTTGTCTGTTAGATACCAAATTCTGAAGGATTCTTTTCAATATCCAGTAAGACATGTTTACAGCGGTTACTCTAAGGATGATACATTTGCAGTCATATACAGTGGACAATGTGTTATTCCTTCCCAATAAACGCGTTTACGCTAAAACTATTATTTTGCAGTGCAAAGTTGAAACAGTTTGGAGCCAGATCAGACGCCGGGTAACCCGGCGTCTGATCAGGCTCCAAACTGTTTGCCACCAAGATAAACATGAAATATCAGAATTGTCCAAAAATTGTTATTTTCTACGTTTCAGTGCTTTGCGTTTGCGTTTAAACGGGAAAGAATAACAGATTCTCCACTGTACATGTTTACAAATATGACAGCATGGTGCAGGAAAGAGGTAATACAGAAAGCGTCTTTAGGAGCTGTATGCATGACATTTATCATGCACTAATCAATCGACTATTTTATAGACTTCCAGGTTTGATTATTTGACAGCCGCTGTGCAACTGTTCACTGTACAGTGCTCCCTCCCTATAACAGCCCCCGAACAACGATTCCTTCCTTACAACAAATGCTTACCGCTGTTCTCTAAAAATGATAATTATGTTTTCATGCTTTTACTTCTGCAATACCGTCGGCTGTTTTCTCAAAGAAACAAATTGTACATTTGACAAAGAAACAATAAGACGAATGACAAATAGTTTAAACCAGTACATGTATCAGACGCTGCGTTACGCGGCACCTGGGGCCCGTTTCATAAAACTTCTTACGACAAATGTTGTCGTAAGTCAAAACTTTATAATACATTTAATCTGTGATTTCTCTATCTAATCCTGTCTTGTGACATCTTTTTGGAATCGTCTTTTCAAGACGATTCCAAAAAGATGTCACAGGACAGGATTAGATGGAGAAATAAATAATAATTGATACTTTTATAATCTGACTTACGACAACATTTGTCGTAAGAAGTTTTATGAAACGGACCCGAGGTCTGGATTCAAACTGTTTGCAAATGTAAGCCAAGACATGTTCAGCACTCTACGGTGTGGTGCACATTTCTATAACAACACACACACACACACAATCTTTATCTCCCTTTGGGTGTTGTTGTACATTGAGAAGTAGTACTGTATCATATATTCGTTTACACAAAAATGTCAAGACAAAGCTCACGTGCATATCTCAATGCTATAAAGTTATCAAAATATCGCTCAAGTAGTCAAACCCTGTCTGGAAAATAAATCAGTTCCAAACGTCTTGTCGTTTCATTGATGTGCGGGTATCAAACAGGAATTACTTATCACAAATGAAATCTTAATCTACCTTTGAATTTAAATGTCTGGCTTTCAAAATATGTTTTCTTTTAATGTCCGATATATGGGAAGTGTCTAGAATAAATGGAGGAGACGGTAGACACAGGGCTGTCATTTCTCCGGATTTGTCCTAAATCTTCGGATTGTTTTCCAGTATATGGTAGCTTAAAGCAGGCTGAGAGTAAAGCAGAATGCGCCTTAATGAAGTAGTTTCATGTCAAGAAAGCTAGAAAAAGGCTATGGGGTAAAGGTACGATTCGTAAAATCGCACTTGAAAATGCAAATTTGGAAATATTAGGATTTTTCATGCAGCCCTGTTGACAATAAAAGTGCTGTGAAATACAAGAACTTGTTGGAAACGATGTATGCTTCCATAAAATGAAATACCACACGTTATATAGCATGTTAACTCATTATCCCCTGAAACTTCCAATGAACTATTCCGGTTTGCAATAAAGGCTGATCCATTTTGGACTATTTATGGTTGTTTTTTATAATGTTTTTGCAAAATGACAAACAGTGAAGACCCTGATCAGAGGGCTCCAGTAGGAGCCCTCTGATATGGGACTTCACTGTTTGCATAGGACAATCTGTACTCTTTACAGGTACAATTCTGGTAAAAGACGCATATATGCGTCACTAGGGCTCAAAGAGTTAAACCCGTGAACAAATATTTGTTAACACTGCCATAAAATCCTACAATTTTGGACACATCCTGTGTAACTGGTGTTATAATCATAAAATTTACAAATTAGTTTCATCACACAGTAATTTTTCCAAAAACTGTATCGGAAAAGCAAACAATGTAAACTCGGATCAGACTGCTCCCTCGGGAACAGTCTGACCAGTGTCTATACTGTTTGCTCAGGCATGACCCAATACTTAGGATCAATATGGTATATTGAAAATATTAGAACTGCATAAAAATGCAATCAACCACACGCCGAAAGTGGAGGTCGGAATTATGCTTCACGTGTGCTGCACTTCCTGATGCTGTACTGGTGTTTGGAGTTTCATTGAGAAGTGACGCACGGGACATGACAGAGAAATATTAAAATCAGAAAATAGGAGATAGTGTATTTTAGATGACGATAGGTCTAGTAAAGCAAATATATCACCTGGACAAAATTTTAAATTTAAAATAAGAAAAAAGAGTTAATTCAGTTTTTGTGTGATTACAGATAAATTTATGGTTGTTGTGTTACAGTGGAGAATCTGTTATTCTTTCCCGTTTAAACGCAAACGTACGCAAACGCAAAGCACTAAAACGCAGAAAAGAACAACTTTTGGACAATTCTGATATTTCATGTTTATCTTGGTGGCAAACAGTTTGGAGCCGGATCAGACGCCGGGTTACCCGGCGTCTGATCTGGATCCAAACTGTTTGTAAAAGAAAAATAGTTTTAGCGTAAACGCGTTTATCGGGAAAGAATAACAGATTCTCCACTGTATGCAGTTTCTTTGTCATCCTCTATCACTGATTCAAGTTTCGTTCAAAAAATATGTTCCGGGGGCAAATGTGACGGGCCGAAGGCAGGTGGGCAGAAAAAGCGACAACTACATGCCGTCTTGGGAAGCATAAACACAGCAATTCCAAGTGTTCCCTGGAACTATCAAAGGATGTCATGTAGGCGAAAAAAAAACCACCTTTGACTAGCATTAACCCTTAATCTGCTGAATTATCGTCTGCTTTGAAACTGTCGTCTGCAAAATTTGAAAAATTAAGTTTATACATTTTAAAGGGCAGAAATCTACAGACTAGTGTCAAACAGCTTGGATCCAGATCAGACGCCACGTTACGCGGCGTCTGAACTGGATCCAAAATGTTTTGCAAAAGGCAGTGAAGTCGAGATCAGCAGGCAAAGGGTTAAGCAATCAAAATACTTTTGATATCACCATGTTTACTATCGGGCGGTCGCTATTCAAGTGTTCACCATTTTGTTCTGCCCTTGTTTATACAACTCCGTCAAGACGAAAAGCTTAGTCTTTGGAGAAATCCTTCTTTTGCTATAGTCACGTAGATCAATCTTCAGGCTATTAAGTCATCAAAAAAGATGATGTCGTATTCAAACACTGTCTGGAAAACAAAACAGTTCCAAACCGTTTGTCTTGCCCTTGGTGTGTGAATCGATCAAGAATTACTTATCACAGATGAAATCAACCTTCGAATTTAAATGTCTGGCTTTGGAAGATTTTCGTTTCTTTTTATGTTCGATTTATGGAAAGTGTTTGGGGTAAATCGGGCAGACAGTAGCAAGATGTTGTTTTTTATGAAACTGCTACAGAATTATGTTGTTTATATATTTAGTTTCTTCGTGAGCCGTTTGGTTTAATCATTCCATTGTCATACTGTACCTTTTATGCTCAAAGTAATTTCCCAAATTACGGCGTTTATTAAGTATTAGAAACATTCCCTTATGCAACTTTGACTGACAATTTTGGAATTAACCCATAACCCCATAACTACGGCTTTTTTCGCCTTTAATTGATTCCACCTTTGAAGAACATAGTTCCACTTTATATAATTATTACTATTCACCACAAGAAATATTGTCTATATTCGAGCAGATGGTAGCTTTAAGCAGGTTGAAAGTAAAGCAGAATGTGCCTTAAGGCACATTATGCTTTACTTTCAACCTGCTTTAGGTGTTCACTGTCTTCAAAACTAGAAACAGGCTTTGGGTAATGGGTTAACCCATTATCCCGCTTCTAGTTTTGAAGATATATGATCGCTTAAAGCAGACTGAAAGTAAAGCAGAATGCGCCTTTAAGGTGCATTCTGCTTTACTTTCAGCCAGCTTTAAGTTACTATCTACTAGAATTAGAAAATATTCCTTATGATACATGTTCATGACTATATAAATTTGAACTATTTTCTTCAGTGAAAGAATAAATAAGAGTCGTCAAAAGGCGTATTTATGGGGTAATGGGTTAAGAAACAATCACAAAGCAACAATTATTTTTTTCAATTTTACTGGCATTCTTGCTTGTCAAACAAAATATTCAAATTGACACAAAACTTAACAAATAAAATTGCTATTCAAAATAATCACATTTACCCAAATAAGTAATGGTCCAGTTTTAAAAGAAAACCCATGTATTGTACATCCTTTTCTAGTCTAGATCAATGTATTATAATAATTGATGTTTGAAATGGCTTTTTTATTGCAAAAATACAAATTTTGATTTTCAAATTCGCACAGATAGGCTAATTTATATTGTCAATTGCAAACAGTATGGAACCAGATCACAATCGGCTTCTGATCAGGTTCCAAACTGGTGGCCACTCAGATTTTTAAATAAAAAATCAGATATTTTTTCAAAATTCTAATATTTTTACATTGTTGTGCATTGTATTTAGTTTCTTTTAACCAGGACACAGAAAATATACTTTGCTACTGTATATGTAGAACTGGCAATGTTTCATTGTTTGCTGTTTTGAACAAAGGGAAACAACTGTGTGTATACATTTCATGTTACATAGTACAGCCTCTTGTGTAACATATCAGTAAAGTAAACCTTTAATGCTTCATTCAGCTAACACCTGTCTTAACCCATTACCCCATAGCATGTTTCTAGTTTTGAAAATAGGTGACTACTTAAAGCAGACTAAAAGTAAAGCAGAATGCGCCTTCATGCGCATTCTGCTTTACTTTAAGCCTGCTTTAAGCTATTATCTGCTTGAATGTAGAAAATATTTCTTGTGATTCTTATTTGTAATGGTATAAATTGAATTTATTTTCTTCAACAGAGGAATAAATAAAAGGCGCAAAAAGGCGTATTTATGGGGGAATGGGTTAAAGACCAATGTTGTGCTTTGTATTGAGGGTTACTTATGTTTAAAAAAGTTGTATACTAGTCACAATATCTAAATGTGGATTTCATAAACAAGTACTTATTACCAAATTACATGTAACAAAATTTGCAAAGTGGTCTTCATCCCTTGAATGCTGCACACACACACATGTGTTAAATAGGTTTTTGATTATGCAATTTATAAGTATGTGGATTGTTTTGGCAATGTCTTCAAAGTCATTGCACAATGAAATGGATACGGTCATTCGATAAGTTTCCTTATATTGCCAGTATTTCTTAACAGTTATAGAATAAAAACAATTAATATTTCATGAAAACATAAAAAGTTCTTTACATTGTAAAGAAAATTCATTTTAATGATTTTAACATTATCACAATTTCATACAATAATAACCTTATTAACAATTTCATACAATAATAACCTCTATATTAAATAATATTTGAAATAAAATATCAAGAATTTATTTTAAAAATTAAAAATCAACAAATAATTAAATAAACAATGGTGCAATAAAAATCAATATTTACATAAAGTTACGGAAAGTTTTCATCAGAATAAAATAGATTGCACTGTTCAACAGGCATACAGTCAGAGCTGTACAGAAACACAGTTACACAAGTACAGTAAAACCTCTCTATTATGACCACTTAATTGTGTTCTTGATCAGGGGTTTAACTCATTCACCCCTGAAACTTTCAATGGACAATTCGAGTTAACGATTAAATTTAGTCCATTTTTGAATAATTAGGGTGGTTTTGAACAATATTTTACAAAATAACAAACAGTGTAGACCCTGGTCAGGGTCTACACTCTTTGCATAGGACAAGTGTACTCTTGATAGGTGTATGATTAACACATTCACCCCTGAAAATTTTAATGGACAACCCCAGTTTTCAATAAAGTCAAACACATTATGAGGTATTTAGGGTTGATTTTTACAATAGATTTCAAATATACAAACAGTGCAGACCCTGATCAGAGGGCTCCTACCCTCTGACCAGGGTCTACACTGTTTGAAAAAGACAAGAGTAATCTTCACAGGTACACTGTTTGTTAATGAGAAGTATACTCGTCGCTAGGGTTTAATGTGTTATTTATCAGGGTTGTATGGCAGGTGACAGCTTAAAGCAAGGTGACAGAAACACATACTTTAATCTGTCACCTGTCTTTTATACAATCAATTAGGCTGAATTTTAGTGGTCGTAATAGAGAGGTTTACTATACATAAACACATATGATATACATGTACCCAATTTCATATAAACACATTCACATACACATTCACATTGTACAAACTTCTATCATTACTGTATTATTATATCCTTCAACATTGTAGTCAGCCTTCGTTTAAATAAAGAGTTTGTTACTTTAACTGAGGAAATAGTATTACGAGAGACACAGTTTGGATCCAGATGAGACAGTGTTTTTAAATGAACAATGATTTATCTACTTTACGCCAAATATATTTGGAATTCCCAAGCATTCTCTTCCCCTTTACCACGTTAAAACACCGGATTACATTTTTTAACAGATCATTCATGAAAACAAAAGACTACACTAAAAACCTCTCTACTACAACCACAACCTTGATTTGATTATTTAATGTTTAAGGTAGGTGACTGCTTAATGCAAATTGAACATAAAACAGAAAGCTCCCTTAGGAGTTTTCTGTTTTACATCCACCTTGCTTTAGGCTGTCACCTGTTTTATAAACAATCAATTAGTATTCGTTTAAGTAGTTGTAATAGAGGGGGTTTACTGTAATCATTAAACGGATGTTTACTCCTTTCTCTGCAGGAAACAAGTATGCATTATTTTTGAAAAGACAATTCCAAAGAGATGCCACAAGACAGGATTAGATGGAGAAATACATAGTCACTAAGAATTTTATATTTTGACGTACGACAACATTTGTCCTACAAAGGTTTATGAAACGGGCCCCTGATCTGTAACAAAACCTTGGTACACCATCAAATAAACTATGTAGGTGTTGATTGAAGTATGATTTAGAATTTAATTATTTCTTCACCATGGAAATTAGTCCATATCCAGAAAGTTCTGAACATAAAATAACAAAGGCATTTCCAGTATATTTCCAGCTGGTAGCTTAAAGCAGGTTAAAAGTAGACAAAAATGCTCCTTAACCCTTTACACCATAGCCTGTTCCTAGTTTTGAAGACAGATGACCACTTAAAGCAGGCTGAAAGTAAAACAGAATGTGCCTTAAGACACATTCTGCTTTACTTTCAGTCTGCTTTAAGCTTCCATCTGCTAGAATATGGAAACTATTTCTTATAATACATAATCCTGACTGATTAAATTGGAACTTTTTTCTTTAGTGTAGGAATAAATTGAATGCGCTGAAAGGTGCTTGTATGGGGGAAAGGGTTAAACTTGGTCTCTAAGAACCAGTAGCCTCACTATAGCCTACTTTTGAACACAGAATTTTCACTGAGCATCCATTTTCATATCCTATATAATAAGTTTTTCCCCATGTAACGAGATAAATACACATTACCAGTTGACAGTGCGATACAGAGTGATGTATTTAGCTCGAGACGATTTTGGCGGAAATAGCCGATCTGACGAGCGCCTTGGCGCGAGTCTGATCGGTTGTTTCCGCCAAAAACGTCGAGAGCTAAATGCAACACTCTGTAGCACACTGCCAACTGGTGATGTGTTTATTATATGCCTTGAATACACACCAGAAACAATTAAATAGTTGTTTAAATCATTTTATAGCCAAAATTTATTAGTTATTTGAAGCAGAACAAGATTTTTTGTTTGCCACAATGAATAACGCGGCACTTGTACACGTACGTAAATGACGTCACGTTAAATCGAAAGCGAGGTCAGAGTAAAATACAAAGTGGCTGATACAAGGTGGCTGATACAGACTCTTGTATTTTACTGTGCAAATACACGCGGAAACACTCGATATCATGCAAAGGCATATAATAAGACATATTACTTCTTTACCGATTTTATGCGCAAGACACTTTTAGGTGTATCTCTAGGCAAACAGTTTTGATCTGTTTGCAGCTAAGTCAATATTCTATCAGAAACTGCTAAAATCTTTTGCAAATATTTGAGTTATACCCGCTGCAGACGACATTTTAAAATGGCCGCCAAATATTACCCAGCATACAATGGGTTAAACAAAGATCAGTGGTGCCAATGAGCAGTCTGTATTAATCAACTGATATCATTAATCAGTCTCGAGCCAACTGATCAAGTAATGTAATACCCGGATTAATTCTATACCAGGGAGGAAAAATTTAATTAATTAACTACCATACATGAAAGCTGAAAAAAAATGATTATGTGTCCATTTAGAAGGGCCTTAGATATGAGATTAGACTAAATATAACCAACATATTCTCTTAAATGTTGTGACCATATAGATCTACCTTGGAATTAATTAGAATCATATCTTTGAGACTATTTCGATGAATGGTGGAGATATAAGGATCTTAGTACAGTCGACACTTGATACTTTGAACTCATTTAAATCAACATTACCCATATTAAATTTTAAATTAACTTTGATAACTCAACCTTGCTTAAGTTGAACATACCTGTATTTCATAGTTAAAATGTGGCTAAGCCACATTTTAACTTTGAAATATGGGTATGTTCGAACTAACGCAATTTCGAAGTATCAAGGTTCGACCGTATTTGAATTACTCCTCCTTGTCTTGAGTTAACTCTTTGCATGCTAGTTTTTCGTCTGCAACAATTGTTATCTGCTGCTACTCTAAAAATAGAATTTTCAAAATTATTTTCAAAACGTGGTCAGAGTGTCAAACAGTTTGGATCCTGATGAGATGCAGTGTTACGCGGCGTGTCATCAGGATCCAAACTGTTTGCAAAGGTAATCACTATGGCACATTATTTAGAAAATAGACAATTCCATTCTAATAGTTAGCATGGTAAGAGTTAAGCTACTTTATCTTTGACTGTATCTGGGTGAATACAAAATACAATGGACATGAGTATAGGCTTAATGCTGCATGTTACAAGCAATCAATATATCAGTAAGAAGTAAGTGACTAGTGAGCAAAACATTGAAACAAAACATAATTGTACAGTAAAACCTCTCTATTACGACCACTAAATTTTGTTAATTATTTGGATGTTTACGATAGGTGACCGCTTAAAGCAAGGTGACAGTGAAACAGAAAGCTCCTGTAGGAGCTTTCTGTTTCACTGTCACCTTGCTTTAAGCTGCCACCTCTCTATTATACAATTAATTAGCCTTTGTTTAAGTGGTCGTAATAGCGAGGTTTTACTGTATTGATAAACATAAAGTACAGTCCAACTTGTGTAAAACAAGATGAAAAGGGCAGAATTTAGTACCTATAGCAGCATTATACAGAGCAAAGCAAAAAGTCCCTTCAGGAGCTTTCTGATTTACTTTTGTCTTGTACTGCATTAAGCAATCATCTGACCTCAGAGACCTGTTTTTCAAAACATGTTTGTTTAAAATAAGTTTCAATTTTAAACTAATACATTAAAACAGTGTACCCACATGCATGTATAAAGCCAATATAATTATGATACTGTTGTATAAATAAGATATAAAAATAATACTCAATTGAAGCGACTGATATGCTTACATTACGATATCTCACTTGCAGTCAATCCTGTACAATTATTTAAGTCACCATTTTCGACTGCTTAATACAGGATAAAAATAATACAGAAAACTCCTGCATTACCTTTATCCTACATAAAGCATTCAACTCTTCACTACAATAATCTTAAAACAGACACTTTCTGCATTATTTTCATCCTATATTAACCATTCAAAAGTTTTGTGCTTAACACAGCAAGCTTAATATGGAAGTTGTATATGATTAATACCCTGCATCAAGCAATCAATTGTCTTTATTCTTTAATACAGGTGGTTGCTTAATGCAATATAAAAATAATACAATAAGCAGGTAAATGACCTAAGTTGATAAGAACTGGTAACATATTTTGAGGGTATTACATACACTAATTGGACAGATGGACATGGCCATTCCATAATTATTCCTGTTTCAGCAGGCATATAAAATAACACTGATTTATCAAGTTCACTCATCTAAATTACAATCAATCTTGTACATGTTTTTGGCAACCACTCAGTAGAAGGTCCATGAGCAATTTTGAATAATCTAATACAGGTGACTGCTTAATCAGGTTAAAAACAATGTAGAAAGCTCCAACGGTAGTTTTCTGCACTATTTTTAAGCCTTCTCCTTTCTTTCTTTAGAGATCTCCATTGACATCAATGAGTGCTTGCTACACAAGACTGACTATGGGCAGTAACTCTTTGCATGTCGTATAATTTTTTTTCCATCTGCAACAACTGTTATCTGCTACTGTCCCAAAAAAATAGAATTTAAAATAATTCTTTTTAATACAGAGTCAGAGTGTCAAACAGTTTGAATCCTGATGATACGCCGCATAATTACGCCCCATTATGCGGCGTCTCATCTGGATCCAAACTGTTTGCACAGATAATCACAATTCTGCCGCTAGTGTCAGAGCTCCAGATAAGGGGACTCGGAGTATTTCAAAAACTGAAATCTTTTTTTCTGCATTAAACCCTATGGTGTCACTACTCATTAGAATCGTCTCTTTGAGACGATTCTAATGAGTAGTAACACCATAGGATTTGGTGCTGAAACAAGCGAGAAATTGTTGAATTTGTTTGGTTTACTCCCTCTTATCTGGGGCCCTGTAGTGTGCAAAGAGTTATATTACATCCACTTGGAGCCCATACTATTATGAGCATCAAGAGTTCACACTATTGCAAGCCTCAGTGACCAGCCTTCACTCTATCTCTTTAACCAGCAGTGGTGATTTCTCCGTGTGTGCTGGAGGGCCTGGGTCACTATTGTGAGTTATAATTGGTGGAAATGCATTAGTCCTCTCCTGTCTATAGCCTTCACTGCTCTTCCATATTCCATAGCCAAAGTATATTATAAATCCTGAAATAAACATATTGCAACTAAAATTATATACTTGTAGTTTATAGGTCAGGCTGAGGCTTAATACTGAATACAATTAATTTACTTTTGACCTACATTAAGCAGTCAGATGTTATAGGTTTAGATACAGTATGTGAAATGTTAAACTTTCATTCACAGTTTTACTTTCTCTATCAACCCTTTCCTCCATAAATGTATCTTAAAGCAAAATAAAAATAAAGTAGAAAGCTCTTTTGGAAGCTTTCTGCAATACTTTAAATAATGTTTGAAGCAGTCATCTGAGTTAAATGTAGTGGGATATAGGTGATTTGTTTTTTGGTATGGAGGAAACAGTTATCCTTTAACGTTATATGTATGCACTTTTTATTACAGCACAAACAGACCTAAAGAACAATATTTTATTTTCAGATTTCAGCAGAAAAGACATTATAGAATGAAAATAGCTGAAATAAGATTCTATGCCAAAGCTAAAATCCTACATATGGCAAGAGTGCCAAGAAATGAGGCATGGACTCGTAAGTTTAGCTTTTATACATCCATCGAACAGTTGTTTGATGTAAAAAGTATATTATACCTATAATAGCAAATATGATAAGTAACACAAAAAATGTGACTTCTAACAAAAGAACAAGTTGGCGTCTGACAGAAACTTGTCACAACTACATGTACTGTGAAATGTTACTCTGCATTTAAAAGGTATAAAATACATTAATTGTTCCTCTATTGCGAAACAAAACAGTGCAGACCCTAATCAGAGGGCTCCCTCTGATCTGTGTCTACACAGTTTGTAAAGAACAAGTGTAATGTTTTATAGATACTACTCTGTATGTAAATGAACAGTTCTCTTATCAGGTTTCCAAAGGTTAACACAAGTTTGACAGCAATTTAGACTTGCAAGAGAAAAACCTCATCCTATCTTACCCAATACTTACTCTACCAGTAACCAGTGTCATTCGTCTATGTCTGACTGGTCAATAAATATATTTCCTGTAACTTCAAACTCGTCTCCTGTTTCTTCGCTATCACATTGAGGTATAGGCTGGAAGGTGTGCATGTCGTGAGTGTCGTGGTTGGAAGACTCAGAGCTGTGCCACATGCCATAGGCAAAGTATATTAAAAAGCCTGGAAATGCAAGGGGAGGTCAGGAAGAGGTGAGAGAATATGTTGCACAAAGCTGCAGAAATCTTTTCAGATAATTAACCCCTTCACTGCTAGGTTATGGTTTGTTTAAACCCATTCATCCCTGAAACTTTGGAAAATTCCAATTTCAAAATAAGTCTAGTCCATTTTTGACTATTTAGGGCTGATTTTAACAATTTATTTCAAAATGACAAACAGTGTAGACCCTGATCAGAGCCCTCTGATCAGGGTCTGCACTGTTTGCATAGGACAAGTGTAATCCTCACAGGTACACTGTTTGTAAATGACGAGTATACTCGTCGCTAGGGTTGAATGTGTTAACCTTTTCTTCAATGGCCAAAAGTGGTATTCTCCTACAGTGGATACATTATTCTTTCTTGTTTAAACACAAATAAAATGCATTGTGATGAAATGCAGGAAAAATACATTTTTCTTTAATTTCTCACAGTTTATTTTAATCTGAGTGGCAAACAGTTTGGGGCCTGATCAGACCGCCGGCTGCTTGGTGTCTGATCTGGCTCCAAACTGTTTGCAAAGGAAATAATATTTTAAGTATCAACTTGTTTTTTGGGAGGAAGAATAACATCTCAACTGATTATTCAACTGTATTTTAGGCAGGTTACTGATAAAAGCAAGATGAAAGCAAAGCAGAATACTTCTATAGGAACTTTCTAATATTTACTTTCATCTTGCTTAATGTTGCCACCTGTATTTAACACTATCAATGAAGGTTCATAATTTGTTCATATGCAGAGGGATGTGTAAAGGTGTCCTATAATGCCTGTGTAGAGGAAAGAGATAAAACTTGCCAACTGACAGAAGAATCATTGATATAACAGTCTAACAGACTGGATATCAGACAGTTACATGTATTCAGTATCTGGGGCCCGTTTCATAAAACTTTGTACCACAAATGTTGTCATAAGTCAGATTATAAAAGTCTCAATTAATATTTATTTCTCCATCTAATCCTGTCTTGTGATATCTCTTTGGAATCGTCTTGAAAAGACGATTCCAAGGAGATGTCACAAGACAGGATTAAGTCAAGAAATCAGAAATTAAATATATTTTAAAGTTTTGACTTACGACTGTTTTTGTTGTACAAAGTTTAATGAAATGGGCCCCTGATCATGATCAAAACTGTTTGATAAAAAGTGCACTTGGGATAAGGTAGTTCAGGGGTTTATCCTTGTACATATGAGAAAGAAGCATGTTCCATACAGTGGTAAATACGCTATTCCTACCCACTTTACGCGTTTCTTTCGCGTTTATTATCCGTTTCTTTACCCATTTAAAAGAGCCTGGATGAAAGGGCCATCACTTAGCCTACGGACCCCTTAGCTAAAACTGCATTGGTATAATCGTTTATTAACGCGTTAAAATCATTAGGTGTTAACCGTTCACTATGTGTTTCTTACACATAGATTAACGCGTAAATGGTAGGAATAGTGTATTTACCACTGTACTTGTGTTTTCTGTACTAAGATATACTTTAACTCATTTTCCCATGAAACTTCAAATGAACTATTCCAGTTTCAAAATATGAAGTCCAATTTTGAGTTGTTTTCAAAATATATTTGAAATTTACAACCTATCTACATTCACATATATACCAAAACCCCTTGATATTTTATCAAAGTTAAATCTAAATTCATATTTACATTCAACTCCCTTAAATGCTGATAACATTAAATCTAGTAACCCATTACCCAATAAATACACCTTTTTATGCCTTTAAATTATTCCTCCACTGAAGAAAAGAGTTTCAAATTATACAGTCATGAATGTATACCATAAGAAATATTTTCAATATCCTTGCAGATTATAGTTTAAAGCAGGCTGAAAATAAAGCAGAATGTGCCTTATGGCACATTCTGCTTTACTTTCAACCTGCTTTAAGTGGTCACCTTTCTTTAGAATTAGAAATAGGCTATGGGGTAATGTTTTAATATTCAAAATCCCTTGAACTCACAATCCTACTGCAATCCATAATCCAATGAATTTTGATTAATCTATCAGACACAGAATAACTGAAACTGAGTCGAACAACAGATAGCTGCATTCAGTATTTTGAAGATAAAAGCAGTCCAGAGATACCTTCTTCTGCAAGACAAATATATAGAGGATAATCAATTCCTTTGGATTGATATGAAAAATAAATCACGAGAATGGGTTGTTATTCGTGGACCATATTGAAAATTGGTTTGTTTGTTCGATACCAAATATGTAATCCACATGAAATAAAGTCGTTATTATTATTATTATTATCTGGTTAAAAAACGAGTCTGCTACGTCACTAAACTAATTTTGACGTGACGTCACAAAAAGGGATATCATCACTACATGTAGTGATGATATCAACAGCGACAATATCAAATTTATCTATCTGAGAAATCTCTATAAATTATCAATAGGTATATAATATGTCATTATATTGCAAGAGAGAAAGTTACAGTATTCCTCGTAGACATGCCTTTTTATGCTCCTACCATGCTCTGATAAAGACTTAAAGAGTCATAATTTTTTACTGTAATCTGACAGTTGGATGCTTAACCATGATAAAATTTATCGTGATGTTTTACCCCTACACCGCCATATTGTTGTCTGCTTCAATATTGATGTCTGCAATATCGTTTCAAAGTTAGATTTAAGGCAGTATAATTTCAAAACAAGTGGCGTCTGATCAGGATCAAAACTGTTTGCAAAAATGCTTTATGATGTCATTGAAAGTGAAATGGTTAAAGCTGGTTGAAAGTAAAGCAGACAGCTCCTTTGAGGAGCCTTCTGCTTTACTTTCAGTCTGCTTTAACCAACCACCTGTCTTAAACACTGATAACAAACAATTGAAAAGTTCAAAAAGTAGTTAGAATCACTCTATGCATTCTTATTACTAAGGCTTGCTTATGGGTCTCAAATTGTCAGAAAATAACCCCACTTTTATTTACAAAGATTTATATATATACTCCTGACAGAGCTCTATATACGTATTCTAAAACATGATCATTTCCATATCCAGGTCTAATACCCTTGTAAACATTCTTTTATTACCCACTAAATATTCATTTGCATATTCAAATCTCACTTTCACACATAATCTTTACATTTTCTCCAATTGATTCATTTTCCTGAGATAAACTTTATTCCAATAATTCCATAAAATATATTTTGCCCTTCAAACTTTGAATAGACAATTCCAGTTTACCAGTAGTCTAGTCAATTTTTAGGGATGTCTTAACCCTTAGCCTGCCACGCACGACTATAGCTCCATATCCAAGCTGTTTGACACTCGGACAACATTTTCAGCAATTTTGAGCAACTTTGAAGCACTTTGAAACTTGAAGCAGACGAGAAATATAGCAGACGACAATTTATTTGGCGGGCTAAGGGTTAAGATGTATTTGAATATGAAAAACAGTGCAGTTCCTGACCAGAAGGCTACTATAGGAGCCCTCTGATTAGGGTCTACACTCTTTGCATTGATAAGGGTACTCTACACAGTGTTTGTAAATGATGAAATATGCATTTCACTAAGAGTTCATGGCTTCAGGAAGCAATGTGGTTTAATATTTCTTAGCTTGAGTAATCTATAACAATTTTCTTGACAGTTTTGATATGCCTATATTTGAATGTTTGGAAGCATAAATGCATCATTCATTGTACAATGAAATTCACATAAAAAGACTAGAGTACAAGAGCCCCACGGGGCATATTTCGCTCACCTGAGAATAGCTGAAACAAGACTGCGCGTTCAATAAACGCTTATGCCCCCAGTGGCATCCTTGATAATATATTCTGAATCTTTTCTAAGTCCAAATTAGGTCAAGGTCAGGGTCAAACTGAGCTTGGGTATTATTGGTGAGTTGGTAATGGTCCAAGGCAACAACTGTATAAGTATCAAAGCATTGTAGTCAGTTGTGTTGATGCTAGACGAAACGGTAAAATCTAGTTAACCAAGAAATAGCCTATTTAAAATTTTCTAAGTCCAAATGAGGTCAAGGTCAAGGTCAAAATCAAAGTTTGGTGATATTGGTGGATAGGGAATGGTCCAAGGCAACAACTGTATAAGTATCCAAGCATTTGGGTAAGCGGTGTTGATGCTAGACGAAACGGTAAAATCTACTTAACCTTGTTACGGACGCACACACGGACGGACGGACGGACGGACGGACGGACAGGACGATTACTATATGCCCCGCATCTGTCGATGCTGGGGGCATAAAAATGGAGATTATGATTTATGTCCAGGACTGACCTAGATATGCAACAGACCGTAACCATTTGAACAAAATATTTCAAAGTGTCACCATACCGAATATAAAAGCTCTGTTCATATAAGTGACAGAGAAGAAGATGTTTGAAATTTTCTCTATGTAACTCTATGTAAAACTGTGACCCCCGGGACCGGGCCAATTTTGACCCCAGGGGTATAATTTGAACAAACTTGATAGAGGACCTGTAGGCGATGCTATGTGCCAAATATCTTAGCTCTGGCCCTTGTAGTTTAAGACAAGAAGATTTTTTAAGTTTTCATTGAAAAAAAATCTATTTTTAGCTCCTGTGACCAAGTTATGCAACCGACCAGAACCATTTGTACAATTTTTGTATGGGACATCTAGAAGTGTCACCATGCCAAATATCAAAGCTCTGGCCATATTAGTTTCAGAGAAGAAGACATTTGAAAATTTCACTATATAACTCTATGTAAAACTGTGACCCCCGGGGCGAGGCCAATTTTGACCCCAGGGGCATAATTTGAACAAACTTGATAGAGGACCTGTAGGCAATGCTATTTGCCAAATATCTAAGCTCTGGTCCTTGTAGTTTCAGAAATTCAGACAAGAAGATTTTTTAAGTTTTCATTGAAAAAAAATCTATTTTTAGCTCAAGTGACCTAGTTATGCAACCGACCAGAACCATCAGAACCATTTGAACAATTTTGGTATAGGACATCTAGAAGTGTCACAATGCCAAATATCAAAGCTCTGGCCATATTAGTTTCAGAGAAGAAGACGTTTGAAATTTTCACTATATAACTCTATGTAAAACTGTGACCCCGGGGCGGGGCCAATTTTGACCCCAGGGGCATAATTTGAACAAACTTGATAGAGGACCTGTAGATGATGCTACGTGCCAAATATCTAAGCTCTGGCCCTTGCAGATTTTGACAAGAAGATTTCCTTAATTTTTCACTTTGGTAACCAGAGTTCTGCATTGTTTTTAATTCTTTGAACAAATTTGAAAGAGCTTGACCCAAGGAACATTTCTGTAAAGTATGGTTGAATTCTGTCAAGGGGTATAGGAGAAGATGTCATTTGAAGCAATTGTTAACGACGACGGACGACAGACACAGGGCCATCCCAATAGCTCACCTTGAGCCTTTGGCTCAGGTGAGCTAAAAACTGGTTGTATGTGGTCGTTCAGAACAAAAATGAATTGGCTGCTTTTCATATATAAGGCAGCGTACCCTTAGACAAGTTTGATGTAGAGATTTATCTCACTGACCCCTGAAACTTCTGGCGGACAATTCCACTCTTTAATTAAGTCATAGTCCATCTTTAACTAGTAGGTGTCATTTTTATTTTACAATATATTGTAAATGACAAACAGTGTACACTCTGATCAGAGGCCTCCTGTAGGAGATTTCTGATTACGGGACTACTGGTACACTGTTTGTATAGTACAAGTGTACTTTTGGCGGGTACACTCTTTATGAAAGATGCATACAGTAAAACCTCTCTATTACGGTCTCTAAACAGAAGTCTACTTGACTGCATAAAAAACAGATAAAAGCTTAAAGCCAGGTAAACGTAAAACGTGCAGCTCTTAAAGGAACTTTCTGTTTTAAGTTCACCTTGTTATAAGCAGTCACCTGCCTTAAACACGTTAAAAAACACTATTTAGTGGTCGTAATTGACAGGTTTTACTGTAAACTCATCACTAGAGTTCAATTGGTTCCCAGAAGTTACTTGAATCACCTTAGTCCTGCATTAACCCTTAGCCCGCCAAATAAATTGTCGTCTGCTATATTTCTCGTCTGCTTCAAGTTTCAAAGTGCTTCAAAGTTGCTCAAAATTGCTGAAAATGTTGTCCGAGTGTCAAACAGCTTGGATCCGGATGAGACGCCGAGTTACTCGGCGTCTCATCCGGATCCAAGCTGTTTGCATATGGAGCTATAGTCGTGAGTGGCAGGCTAAGGGTTAAGTAGTAACATATACAATTCTTTATTAAGCACAGGTTTTACTTAATAGAAATGGTAGATGATGGTAATACACAGGAAATGGTCAATATCATTGTGTTTGGAAATTTGAATTTCCTAAAGGCTGAGACATGGCTCCAGGTAAAAGGGAGTTAACTCAAAATCTACAATATCTTTAAGATCACAATCAAATCCTGTGTTGAGACTACTCAAAGAGAGGAGTTACAACAAATAATTTGGTTAAAATTTAAGATATAGTATTTGACAGAACCTTATGTAGTGACAAATCATTTGAGACAATTCTAATGAGTTATAACAACATAGGATTTGGTTGTAACACAAGGATTTTAGAATTAGACAAAACCCTATGTCATGACTACTTGAAGTAAGAGAGAGTCTAATGAGCAGTAGAAATATACGCTTTGGTAGAGAGATTAGGATTATAGCTTTTGAGAAACTCCCCTTATCTAGAGCTATGATGAGGTCATATAGTGGAGAAGACATTATTCTGTCCTGATACACATGTTTGAAATTTTTGTTTGTTAAATCTCCATTTCTGCCATCTATGGGCTAATTGGACAGTGAGACGAACGGATACTGAGTTTTCTGGTTCGTTTGAATGCCCAGTGTAAAGCACTAATACATTGAACCTTGGTTTATAAAGTCTCATCCAAAGGACTTGGAACAGTGAGAAACCAAACTCATGACCCCTGGTACCACAGTAAAGTGGGCTACTACTGGACCATGTCCTACGGTACAAAGTTCATGATTTCACAATTCTTTCATATGCAAACAGTTTGGAGCCAGATCAGACGCCGGGGTAACCCGGCGTCTGATCTGGCTCCAAACTGTTTGCCACTCAGAAAAAGATAAATGATTAACACTTTCATAAACTTGTCATTTTCTGTATTTTATTGCATTGCGATTGCGTTTAGTTTGGTTTGGATGGGAAAGGATAGCGTCTTCCTCAGTGTAGCTGACAGTGACGTGGAAGGTGTTATAGCCGTTATTATCTCACCTATGACCATCCAGACCACAAATCTTATCCAGGTGGCTTGTGGTAGGCGAATCATGAGAAACAAGTTGACAAAAATGCTGATACATGGTAAAATTGGCACCCATGGAACCTAAATAGAAATATGACAATTAAATCATATAATCAATCTTGTTTAAACCTGTTATCCTATAAATAAGCCTTTCTACACCCTTTAATTTATTCCTCCACTGAAGAAAATAGTCACAATTTATAGTCATAAACATGTACTGTAAGAAATACATTTGATATCCTAGTAGGTGGTTGATTCAAGCAGGCTGAATGTAAAGCAGAATTCACCTTAAGGCACATTGTGCTTTACATTCAACCTGCTTTAAGTGGTCACATTCCTTCAAAACTATAAACAGGCTATACTGTAATGGGTAACCACTCCATAGACGAGCATATCTGAGTGTATTTGTAACCTTGAATACAGGTGATTGATTAATGCAGTTATTAAAGGTTTACAATATAACATTCTCTTGTATTCAAAATTTAAATAAGAGAAATAAATGAGTGAAAAGAATCAATCAAGAATCTTTGTAAAAGGACTACTTTTCTGTTGGAAAGATCTTTCAAAATATTTAAAAATCGTTACCTTTGTAAAACAGTAAATTTAAAAATGTTATAACTCCGCGTTATAATTCTATGGCGAGCTCTATGGCCGGGCCGCCGCAAGATTTTCCTGATTTCACGTTTCTGTGGCCGCCGTAGAGCAAATGTGAGCGAGGCATCAGAGAGAGCCTAATGAACAGTAAAATATATACTTTGGTAGAGAGATTGGGATTATAGCTTTTGAGAAACTCCCCTTATCTAGAGCTATTATGAGGTCATATAGTGGAGAAGACTAATAGAATCAAGCACGCCTTTTGGTAAAGACGGGGAATTCTATACCCGAGGTTTGTCTGTTCCCAGTCGGAAATGAGCTTTAGCGAGTTTCCGACAGGAACAGACAAACCGAGGGTATAGAATCCCCTGTCTCTACCAAAAGCCGTGCTTGATTATTTTTCTCGCTTAAAATTACCGTTAAAACGAGTTAATTAAAGGAATTGTAAAGACCTACTTTTTATCCGAATCACACATTGCATATCCAATAGCAACAAACAGCTGTTTAAAAGTCGCGCTATTTCAGCTTGGCTTTAACATTTATTTGTACACACGTTTTAAGAAGAAAACATGTCCAATTTTAGATCACAACTCAGAAATACAAACGTTTTTATTGAATCCAAGCGATTTTGAATAGTAAAAGTTATCAAAACGTCCATTTCTTCCTTTATATGCGTTCTACTTTCAAGCCATAACAACAACCGACGTCAACGACGTCATATAAGAACGTGACCTTACCCATATATTCGATCATGTGAAACAATCAACAACAACAACATGAATTATGGTTTAAACATCGGATCATTGAATTGTCGAAAGCCACAGACAACTGTAGAGTCTACTGTAAAATTATCGGTTTCATTTCTCTCTATAAACGTAGTTTGTGGTCCATTTAAGTTTTAGGGAATTTCTGTAAGAGTAACGTCCCTTTTCCTTTAGCCAATCGGGCGGAAGGATACCGTACCAGACAAGGTTTGCCGCACTGCTATTTATAGTAACAAAATGTGGTCTAGCACCCCTGAAAAGCGAGAAATTATTATTCTGTCCTGATACCCATGTTTGACATTTTTGTTTGTTAAACCTCCATTTCCTCCATTAATTGGTTACCTGTCTTCAAAACTAGAAACTGACTATCGGGTTAAAGGTTAAATAGCAAATCATGGGAATGGTGGGTGGGGACACATAAAAACTTATTTCATTGAGAACAAAAAGTACCTGGAGGAAGGATGTGTTGAAGGTTTATAACAAATGTTCCTATATACCATACCATATCAGGGTTCCAGATAAGGGGAGTATTTCAAAAATTAAAATATTTATTTCTGCTTTAAACCCTATGGTGTCACTACTCATTAGAATCGTCTCCTTGAGACGATTCTTATGAGTAGTAACACCATAGGATTTGATGCTGAAATAAGTGAGAAAATGCTGGATTCATTCAGTTTACTCCCCCTTATCTGGACCCTTTGCCATATAGTTGGGAGTGTATCTTACCTTGAAAGACAGTTTAGTCTGGTTTTGTGGTTGCAGACACAGTGAGACTGCTGTAAGCAGCAGGAGTATTGCCAACACTACGGTAATTAGCACAGCCCAGGCCTTACCCTTGCTTAAATCAATCTCCCCAAACCTCAGAAACACACCCATCAAAACTGACAAGAAAACTGAAAATAGAAACACATTGTACATGTATTAACATATTCTTTTAACCCATTACTCCATAGACTTTTTCTAGTATTGAAAATAGTTGACCACTTAAAGCAGTTTGAAAGTAAAGCAGAATGCGCCTTAAGGCGCATTCTGCTTTATTTTCAACCTGCTTTAAGCAACTATCTGATAGGATATAGAAAATATTTCTTATAAAACCTATTCAGGACTGTATAAATTGGAAATATTTTCTTGAGTGGAGGAATAGATTAAAGGCGTAAAAAGGTGTATTTATGGGGTAATGGGTTAATCCTTCTACTGCTATTAGCATATATACAGACACTTTTTGAAAACAGTTTAGACCCATATCAAACAGCACCTAAAGGATCTTGGTCTACGGTTTTCTTAAAGGATATGAAAACAGTTTAGACCCATATCAAACAGCACCTAAAGGATCTCGGTCTACGCTTTTCTTAAAGGATATGTCAGACATGAGTCTGAACTCTTTAATTCAAATACACAGCTTAGAATCTAATGAGAGGCAATGAGCAATCTGATGAGAGTCCACACTGTTTGTACAGAACACATACCATTGTGCTGGTTTCCTGCATAAAATGGGTTAAAGTTGAAATTCAAATATCTTAAATAGACTTAACCCATTACCCCATAGCCTGTTTCTGGTTTTGAAAATAGGTGATACTTAAAGTAGGTTGAAAGTAAAGCAGAATGCGCCTTGAAGCACATTCTGCTTTACTTTCAGCCTGCTTTAAGCTACAAGCTGCTAGAATTTTTGAAATTATTTCTAATGTTAAATATTCACAACTGTATAAATTGGAACTATTTTCGTCAGTGGAGGGATAAATTGGAGGCGTAAAAAGGCGTATTTATGGGGGAATGTGTTAACTTGTACTTAAACTACTTAGGTCAAAAAGATAGTTTGCTCCTTGCAGAAACTCCGGCAGAGTAGGTAAGTTTTTGTTGACTGGTTTCGTTCCAGATTGGAACTCATCAGAACGTATGAAATTTCGGATTGAAACTTCGTGAATTTATACCCTTGGGATGGTATCACGTGATATCTTTTATTACGTTTTTGACACGTTTTACGCACTTTTTGTTGACAAATTACGCATGTTTGCACAGATTTTGTCTACGTCATTCACAGTTTTTGGTGATGTAGCTCAATCTATTGTGGTATCTAAGGGCCTTGTTTGTGTAACTAAGGCCAAAAAAATGGCTTCCGCTCGCTAGAGAAATAAGCCCAAATCAAAGAAAATCCTTGTATAATCAAAGATATTCTGTTCCAACATTGATTTTGTTGAGTATTTGGTGGTTTCTCTGTGTCCATTGTTTTTTATACATTCTACTACAGGTTTTGTAGTTTATTTTTAAACTACTTCATCACCATCATGTCATCAGCAACTGTTGTCTGCTTTTATTTCTCAAATTTAAATTTTAGGTAAATTTACTAACAATATATTGATAATTGTGAATGAGTGTCAAACAGTTTTGATCCTGATCAGATGCTGCATTATGCAGCATCTGACCAGGATCCAAACTGTTTGCAAATATACATTGATAGCAATGAAGAGGTTAAAGGGAAGTACAGTGCTCTCTCTCTACAACAACACCCATTGAGAGACAAAGATTATGTGTGTTGTTCGGAGGGTGTTGTTATAGGGAGGAATACTAGCTTACCTTTGCATACATCTTAAATCCAAATTAGATTCTGTATAACACGGCATCTGATCTGGATTTAAGTTGATATTTTTTTGGTTATAATGTACAATATGTATTTTTGAGATAAACCGCGGAGGACAATTTTAAGCAGATGATATAGCAGAGTGAAAAAATTGGACATAATTGGTTTTTTAAGGAAACAGTGGTACGCGTTGTTGTAAGGAGGGCCGTTGTAGGGAGGGAACATGGTATAAACTTTGTATAAACATTGATACACTTACAAAATGCTGTCACTAGATAGCTAACCAGTGATTCAGTGGCCTCACTCGCCTCCCTCTTTTTATAGTTGAATGCCTGGGCCAGCATAGCTCTTACTGTCACAGACCGTCCATCCAGCAGGCCTGTAGTGTCAGATGTAGCCCCATTTCTACTGAGACAAACAGAGAAAGTTCAGGAAAAATAGGGCTGCCATAAGTTGATAATAAAAAATCCTAAGATTTCAAATTTTCAATTTTTCAGACGCAATTTTACTAACCGTACCTTTACCCCATAGTCTGTTTCTTGTTTTGAAGACACATGACTGCTTAAAAGAGGTTGAAAGTAAAGCAGAATGCGCCTTAAGGCGCATTCTGCTTTACTTTCAGCCTGTTTTAAGCTACTATCTGCAAGGATAAAAATCCGAATACTTAGGAAAAATCCGGAGAAATGGCAGCCCTGGAAAGATTATTTCCTACGGTTATTTCTACAGCCCATAAAGATCCTGTACCTTTTCAGAGCTCCAGATAAGTAGTCCAAGCAATGAAACAATTTTTCCATTGGAGGTTGGACAAAAATCTTAAAGGTTTTTCAACTGCAATGTGTCCAGGGATGGTACACTGCATACCAAAATAAATCCCACCAAAATCCACCCATGACAACACCTCGTTTTCGGCCAAATCCAAGATGGCCGCCATTATACAAGGCGTAATTCTCATATTGACGTAGTATTGGAAGTAAGTGAGCTAGAAATACAATTAAGGTGTCTTTTCCCACTAAATGTTGGATGCCAATTTGTTTGGTGATATAATAAAAACCATGAGAGATCAAGGTCATACCTTAAAGGTCAATGTCAAGGTAAAATTTGGTAAAAAAGCCAAATTTGTAATACATTTATCTGTTTTCTTATTCTATCAGTCTCCAGAAATTACTATTTATCCAGTTAGCAATAAGCACATGTGTATTCACAAGTATCATGCATTTAAATCATGCCTTACTGACAAGACTAATGTAAGTCCGTCATGGCTGTTCCTTAAAGGGTACACCTTATCGGTGTTATCAACCTCTTATATGATTTAAACATACATGCATACTTACAAAATGTTAATATAATATTAGAAATTACAGTAAATACATTGTAAATATAAGAAATGAACAGATTTTTTTTGGCCTTTAAGCGAAATGAACGACAGAAAATTATCGGCAAATTTACCATGAATCGCTGGCGCGATTCATGGTATTTGACGATAATTTTCTTAAGTAAACTAAAAAAATCCAACATTTTCTCATTCATTTCAGCAACAAATCTTATGGTGTTACAACTCATTAGAATCATCTCGATGACAACATAGGGATAAATGCAGAAATAAAAAATTTATTTTTTGAAATACTCCCCTTATATGGAGTTTACCTTTAATAAATATCAAACTATTAACCTTAAATATTATTCATTAACACATTGAACCCTAGCGATGAGTATACTCCTCAATACCAAACAGTGTACCAGTGAAGACTACACATGTGTTATACAAACAGTGTAGACCCAGATCAGAGGGCTTCTGATCAGGGTATCCACTGCTTGTCATTTTGCAAATATCTAGTTTAAATCAACCCTAAATATTTATATTAATACAAGTTACATCAAATTGGAAACTGGAATTGTTTATTTGAAGTTTCATGGATGAATAAGTAAACATTTGATCCCATAGCCTGTTTCTAGTATTGAAGATAGCTGACAACTTGAAGCTGGTTGAAAATAAAGCAGAATGTCTCTTAAGGCCCATTCTGCTATACTTTCAGCCTGTTTTAAGCTAACATCTGCTAGGATAATATTCTTTTGGTGCATGTTTATGATTGTATAAATTCAAATTATTTTCTCCAGTGGAGTAATAAATTAACTGCACTGAAAGGCGTTTCTATGGGGGAAAGGGTTGATAAGAAATGCAATGTTAACTTACATTTTTGAATAGTTTAACTGTGTATCATCAACTTCTCCTATATTCTTCACCTTGTACCTGTAACAAATAATATGAAATCATAAAATAATAAAACTGCTTACTGTTAAACTAATACTCCTGATGGAGCTTTCAGCTTTACTTTCTGCCTGCTTTAAGCACCCATCATATCAGGTTTCAGGGAGGAATATCCATATGCAGGGCTGCCATTTCTCCAGACTTTTCCTAAGCATTCTGATTTTTATCCTAGCAGATTGTAGCTTAAAACAGGCTGAAAGTAACGCAGAATGCGCCTTAAGGCACATTCTGCTTTACTTTCAACCTGTTTTAAGCAGTCATGTGTCTTCAAAACAAGAAAAAGACTATAGGGTAATGGTACGGTTAGTAAAATTTCGTCTGAAAAATTGATAATTTGAAATCTTAGGATTTTTATTATCAACTTATTGCAGCCCTGCATATGACTCTTTTTCAGGACATAGTATAATCATTTATAATACCTAATTAACACACATAACAACTCTACCATTTAAAATTTATTAACATTTTATTTAGCCCCTTCACTGCCTTGACATCAGCAATTTTAAACAATTGTCACTTGTTTTTCATTCTCAAATCTTAATGTTAGGCATTTTGACATAAGAAATATTGAAATAAGTGTCACACAGTTTGGATCCTGATCAGACGCCATGTAACGCAGTGTCCGATCTGGATCCAAACTGTCTGAAAAAAATTATTGTACTCTAGGTAAGGCAGTGGAGGGGTTAATTTATCATAATTTCATGTTGAACATCTTTTTTCTGACATTAATAGACAAACGTTATGACATTACTTTTGTCTTATAAGGTCCAAAAACATTTAACTACATTCAAATAACATTTCATATAGTAATTGTGTCATCTTCAGTTTCAATTGATAGAGTTTTCGTTTTTGTCCGGGATGTGGAAGTGCTTTCTAGTAACTTTATCTGCCATTTGTTTACATGTACAATAGAAATGCAAAGAGAGACAACTCCCTATAAACATTGTCATTGGTAGATACTATGATTAGTCTCCCTGGATCACATACTCCTAGGAGACAAAATGTTTTATCTGTCAGTCATGTGATGCTTTCTACGCCTCGGTTGACATTCTGTTTCGCGGGTTGACAATTTGAATGTCACGCAAACTGACATCTAATATATATTTTATAACACCGAGCTTGTCAACCCTGGCTTTGGAATCGTTTTATTCGTATTTTATAAAATGTGTTGTGAATACCAATTTAGCGCAGACATGTACGTAACGCGGGAAATGACGTCGCCGTCTTACGACGTCACATTGTTTATAATTATATTACAAGAAAGAAAGAAGAACGTTATGATACGTAAACTGAAGAAACAGCGTCTTTACATTGTCTAGGTGGCAAATATCCTCTTCTGAAATGGTGGCAAATCGTTAAGGAATGGACAAAAGGAAGCAACGTGTACAGAAAATACCAAAAGTTGATTAGAAGTTACCACTTTTTAAAACATTCTAATATCGCCAATAGCGAAATTCATGTCAATGCTGACAGTACGTTTTCGGACGGGGAATAAAAGTAATGTCCTTTAGAGTGACGTCACAAAAAGAATATCGTAAAGAGTGACAGTATATTTTGGATAGATGTAAAAGACATGCAAAATGTTAACAAAATAGGTCTATGGGAAATTAACATTGTAACTCAAAGCGAGATGTAATAAAATGTTTTATCTGTCAGTCATGTGATGCTTTCTATCAAATCAGAGAGACACTTACATTTAGAAGGTATAATAATATTTCAACCAACATCATGACTGACATATTAAGAAACAGGTATAAGTGTCAATTGCATAATGATCTATTAAATCTAAACCATTTAGCAAATGCAGGTTATGCACCTATATTCTATTTCCAGTTCTTACCTTAGTATCAAGACAGAGACAGCGACCAGTGTGTACGCCAAAAGTGTTCCAATAGACATCATATCTACCAGCTCACTGAGGTCAAACATCATTGCCATTAGACCTGCAAGTGAAACATTGGAAATCTGAATTTATTTACTCTTTGCTGAATTTTCCTGTGTTATTTTGTCCGGTCCAATATCTTATATAATGTATGGTTTTTAACCTCAGTTTTGGATAAATTGGGGTGTCAAACAGTTTTGGTCCTGATCTGGAACCCAACTGTTTCCAAAAAACAACATTTTTAAAATTTTACAGCTAGCAGTTCTAAAAGTTAAAACCGCAAGTCTCTGAAGTGGCCTAAATCGTGGTGATCTACTCAGGGCTGCCATAAGTTGATCTTGAAAAATCCTAAGATTTATAAATTTTCTGTTTTTCAAGCTTGATTACTTAAAGCAGGTTGAAAGTAAAGCAGAATGTACTTTCAGTCTGCTTTAAGCTACCATCTGCTAGGATAAAAATCCAAAGATTTCGGAAAAATCCGGAGAAATGGCAGCCCTGTCTACTTGTTCATTATCCCCTTATTGACGGTGGCTATATGAGCTTTTATTAAGTTTGCTCTGCATTAAGCTGTCATCTGTTTTGAATGATGGACAGTTTTAACTTTTTTGAATGGTTTATCAGATTCTGTAAACCTCTCTCAAACAAGAATGTGCCTTCAATAAATGCTTATGCCCCCGTGGAAGCCTTGACAATATATTCTGAAGTCCAAATTAGGTCAAGGCTAAATTGAGGTTGGGTAATATGGGTGAATTGGTATTGGTCCAAGTCAACAACTGTATAATTATGTATCAAAGCATTGTAGTCAGTAGTGTTGACACAAGATGAAACTGTAAAATCTAGTTAACCAAGAAACTGCCCATTTAAATTAGGTCAAGGTCAAGGTCAAATCAAGGTTGGGTGATATTGGTGTACAGTGTAGCTCCGTTACTTCGCGGTCCGCTATTTCGCGAAAGCCAATATATCGCGGTCCCGGCTTGGACCCCATTTTTTCCCTATATGTGTATACTGAAGTCAATAAAAGCCGAGTTTCAATGATTTCTGTTTCTATAATAATTATATCTTCCTTTAACAGGTCGCTATAATTGCGTAATCAGTGTCAATTATCACCATCTATGGACTTGTCATCGCGCAGCGTGTCATCCCGCTGCGTTGATTGACAGGTGATGCACTAACAACAAACAATGAGTGAACTCGCGCATGTGCAGTTTCGCTCATTATTTAGCAATAATTAGCAAACTAACCTGATTGACTTGGACTTTTAACTATCAAAGTCGACTAATCCATATCAAAAGCAATGCAGAGATAACCACAGACGTTAAAATCACAGTCAATTCACATTTTGATACATCAACAGACGCTTACAATTATAATTGCGATTCGTACCAGATAATAACGTACGCGAACAATGTCGGCCAAACAATTAATGAATTTAAACTTGTAAACTGTAAATTAACTTCATTGTTCTTTCACTTACTTGTTTCTTGACAACACAGCCTAGAAAATCCCATTTGATCTGCGTTATTATCGCGATATAGGCATTAAGTGTGATTCTCACGAGTAACTGAATCTTACTGACACACGCACATTTCAAGCAAAATGGCGGCCGTTGTCAAAAACGAAAGTACGCATTTGCTTAATACACATGAAAATGCTGATGCTAAATATGACAGTGCATATAAAGACTTGTTTTCACAAGAAGTAACAAGGTAAACAACCAAGAAATCGTGTTTATTGCATGACATTGATATAATAGAGTTTGACAATGGAAAATACAATAGAATTTGGTTCAGCTCAGAGTTGGGCTATATCGCTATCCCACCACATCGCGGATTTCATTCCGTGGACCCCAACTTCCGCGATATAATGGAGCTACACTGTATTGGGAATGGTCAAAGGCAACAACTGTATAAGTATCCAAGCATTTGAGTTAGCGGTGTTGATGCTAGACGAAACAGTAAAATCTAGTTAACCAAATCAGGGTTCACCCTGGCTTAAAATTTTCTTGCGCCAGCACTTGCGCCAAATGAAAAAAGTTTGCGCCAAAATAATATTTTTGGAGCCAAATTTTTCGCCATTTTTTTATGTATGTTATACATACATGTGATATTTTCTTGGACCCAAATAGGGAGATTTGGTCATTTTAATAGGGAGATTGGGGTGCCAAATAGGGAGCTTTTTTCGCCACACCTTTTTCGCGATTTTTTTTAAATCAGTGAATCTAGATAAGTCTATAGACCACTAAGACAGAGACAATTTTCACCCAGAGATATACTTTTTATAATACTGACATGGGCCTATTATTCTAGCATCTAGGCTGAAAGTTAAGCAGAATACTCTTCAGGAGCATTCTGCTTCAGTAAAAGTTTAAGCCTGCTTTAAGCTAGATCTAACATCTGCTAGGATATAAGAACTATTTCTTATGGTTCTTATATATATTATTCATTCATGACTAGTAAAGGTAAACTGGAACTATATCTATTTTCTTGAGAGAATAAATGAAGTAGTTCAAATGGTCTAGATTTCTATCTATGGAGTAGATCTAAAAAGAGTAAGCAACTTAACAATCTGTTATTCATTAAATTATGCAAACAGTATGGGTCAAGATGAGACGCGCATCATCTTATATAGATACAAACTGTTTGACACTGATATTTTCTGAAAAAAAATGCACAAAAAGTAACTCAGAGAATTGTTGCAGATGACAAAGGTTGCAGACGACAAATTCTGCAGACGATATTTACTAGCGCCATAAAGTGGGTGTGGTTTTAACAACGAAATAACGCGTCTTAATTTTCTACCGCGAAAACGGATTGCAACTCAATTTTACGAGCGTAATTGGTTGTAAAACCTAACTTAATAATTATACATTTGCACAAATCGTATGTAACAAACAGAAGAATTTAGGTCCAATGTTTAATTTTAATTTATTGTTAGAAAACGGCGCTGGGGAATACTTTTAACGGCGCTTGGGAATACTTTTTTAGACTAACAAAATATACGTAGATCTAGTTCTCGTAGCAAATGTTACGGCGCCCCGTCATTTTGTAACGGTATCATTTTCGAAGTATTTTTCTGTTACACAACGTTTTTTGTGGTGGAAATCAATTCATGAATGATAAATTCTGATCAGCTTTCATATAAAATGTGTGTTTGTCCAGAACTTACGGATAATTATCTGATTTTAATCCGACCCGTATCGGCGACATAGATCTTTATCCTTCGCATCACCGCTTCTAAAAATTGTCGTTGAAAAGGTCTCTGATTCGGGGCGAACCTGTCAATCACTTTTTTTGATAACCAATTAGATCTACAACACATTAAAAGCAATCTCGGCGCGTGTGGTCAAACATTGTTTGGCAGCCTGCCATTACACATGCAGTTATCGACGATTGCGTAACGTGTTTACACGCATCAGTAGCGTTTGGTGATAGGCTAAGCGTGTGTATGGATTAGCCGAACTCTGAAGCCAATTTTAAGATTTTTAGAGTCGGCGATAAAATAAACTGTACTATTATACGGCGACAATTCCGAAATTTCTCGGCGCCAGACACTTTCGCCGATTCGAAATTTCTTTCGCCAGAATTATTTTTTTTGCGCAAATGGCGCCGTTGGCAATGCCCAGCGGGAACCCTGCAAATAATGGCCCATTTACATTAAAGTGGACATTAGCAAACAGAGTAGACCCTAATGAGACACTGAGTTATGCAGCGTCTCATCAGGGTCTGCACTATTGCACATCATATGAAATATTTTGCTGCATGGACAAATACTGCAGTGTCTTTAGATCACTCTTGTATTTTTTTGATGACGTCATAAACAAGATGGTGACGAAATGTTTTCAAGGATGTATAACATTTCAAAAAATCGGATTAGTGATGCTTTATTCAACATGAATTGAAACATTTTCTATGTGAGTAAGTGCGTACTATATCAATGATCAATGCCTAAAAAGAGTGAAAGCAAAAGCAGTGGGACTCGGAATAAGTCCAGAGTGGCTCCTGATTTAGAAAAGTTGACCACGAGGTTGTCAACTATGGATCAAGATGGCGGAATAATCGGAAGTCAAAGTGGACAATGCAGCTAACTGCAACCAGCTTTACCAGGTCAGAACTTTATAATCTATATCTATAATGAAATATTCCAGCAAGTACACCGCGAGATCATTGCAATATCCAGGAATAAATTGGTTACTGGTTGGGTTTTAACCCTTTACCCAATAACCCGTTTATAACAATAAATACAGGTGATCACTTAAAGCAGGTTGGAAGTAAATCAGAATGTGCCTTAAGGCACATTCTGCTTTACTTTCAGCCTGCTTTAAACAACCATCTGCTAGGCTACATAAAAATATTTGTTGTGGTAATTGTTCATGAGGGTATAAACTGGAACTATTTTCTTCAGCGGAGGAATAAATTAGATGCGCTAAAAGTCGCTTCTATGGGGTAAAGGGTTAAAGGTTTGAGTGTATAGCTAACCTGCAAATATTCCAGACAGTATGGTTGCCAGTAACGGGGTCTTGAACCTCTCATTTACAGAAGCTAGGAAGCGGAAGATGAGTCCATCACTGGCTATGGCATATATCACACGAGGCAATGGAAACATGGCACCAAGCAAACTAAAATACAGCACAACAAAAGACTGTCAGGTATTGTACCAAAGACTTTGGATGGCACAGTTTGCATTTCAAAAACATTTTTTTTCTTTATGTCTTCAAGAAACACTTTTATGTGACTACTATCAAAGGGTCAATTCTAATAAGTAGCCACAACATAGGATTTGGTGAACTCTTAACCAATTTATTCCTCTCATCAACAAAGGTAGACATTAACAAAAAGTGTAGTCCCTCAGGGTCTACACTGTTTGCCCATTTCATATGCAATGATCTGCTTTACGAACAAACACTGCAGTGTCTTTCGATCACCCTTATATATCTATAATGAAATCCCTCAGTAAGTGCACATGGAGAGTTCATTGCAATATCTAGGCATGAATGGAGTATAGAAAACATTTGTAAAACTTGTACCTGACCTGCTAAACGTTCATTCTAACCAGGGCTCCAGATAACAGGGAGTAAACTGAACAAACCCAACATTTTCTCACATTCATTTTAGCACCAAATCCTATGGAGTTACTACTCATTAGAATCGTCTCTTCGAGAAGATTCTAATGAGTAGTGACACCATAGGTTTAATGCAGAAATAAAGATTTTTAAGTTTTTGAAATACTCCCCTTATCTGGAGCTCTGTTCTAACTAGAAAAACATTGCCAAACACAATGTCTAACCAAGATGTGGTACATAACACTATCATTATGATTGCATGGTAATATTAGAAATGTTCAATTTACTCGCTGTTGAGTGCTATGTTACGACCCGTTTTGAAATAAATTTGCACTTTGAAATAATCATTTTAAAACGGGTTGAAAATTTATTTCAATATATATTTTTCATAGGAGGCAGCATCGCAAGCCGTTTTGAAATAAAGTTGCAGTTTGAAAGACTTATTTCAAAGTTGGTTGATTTTTTTAGCGGATGTTCAGTTTTATAGTGAGGAGTAACAGTGTTGTAACAGTTCAAACACATTCAACCCTAGGGACAAGTATACTCATCATTTACAAATAGTGTACCTGTAATGATTACAGTTGTCCCATGCAAACAGTGAAGACCTTGATCAGAGGGCTCCTTCAGGAGCCCTCTGATCAGGGTCTACACTGTTTGTCATTTTGAAATATATTGTTTAAATGAACCCTAAACAGTCAAAATTGGACTAGACTCGTTTAGAACTCGGAATTGTCCATTAAAGGTTTCAGGTGTGAACGAGGTAACCTACCTTGTAGACAGACCACACACAGCCCCTACAGCAATGATGTAACGTGCTATAGGCCAGCCTACTCTTGTAAACACTGCAGGTAGAGGGGCATCCCCGTCCAGCAGGTAGTATGGACACATCAGTGTGATGACTACGGAGATACCAGAGTAGGCTATAAAACAGGCCAGCAGGGACACCACAATACTGACTGGAATAGCCTTCTGGGGGTTCTTCACTTCCTCACCTGAAAAGAATAAAGATTGAACCTTTTACTCCATAACCGGTTTCTTCGTTTTGAAGACAGATGACTACTTAAAGTAGGTTGCAAAAAAAGCAGAATGTGCCTTAACCAATTACCCCATAAATACACCTTTTACTTAATCCTCCACTTAAGAAAATAGTTTCACTTTAGACTGTAATGAATATGTACCATAAGAAATATTTTCTATATCCTAGCAAATGGTAGCTTAAAGCAGGATAAAAGTAAAGCAGAATGTGCCTTAAGGCACATTCTGCTTTACTTTCAATCTGCTTTAAGTGGGCACCTATCTCTAATACAAGAAAAAGGATATGGGGCAATGGGTTAAGATGTTTTACTTTCAGCCTGCTTTAAGTACCCCCCCCCCCCCTCCTGCAAGGATATAGAAAACCCAACCCTAAGTTATCACAAATGACCAGACTTTATTGGAAATCAGAATTGTCCATTTAAAGTTTCAGGGGTGAATGAGTTAAGGAATAAACACAACATAACATGAAGCTTACCTGTTGTGGCTATTGCATCAAACCCAACAAATGCATAAAAACATGTGGCAGCCCCTGACAACATCCCGGAGAAACCAAAAGGCAGAAAACCTCCATCACCTATTGTTGTGCTGTTGGCATTTGTTACCTGGTGATAGAAACAAACATTTCCTTATATTATAGTCATCATCATCTTCATCATCCAGTTTTGATTAACCAGGCTATTGATTAATCTGCCTTATGAGGGTGAGGCCTGACTATTTAGAGCCTTGCGGTCACATTTCTCAAGGCATAGCATTGGTCTGCCAGTTTGTCTTTTATTAATTGACTCAAGTCTCAAGATTTCAAAAGCTGGTAAGTTGGGTAACTGCTTCAGGGCTGCCATAAGTTACCATGAAAAATCCTAAGATTTCCAAATTTGCATTTTTCAAGTGCGATTTTACGAATCGTACCTTTACCCCATAGCCTTTTTCTTGTTTGTTGACATACGACTACTTAAAGCAGGCTGTAAGTAAAGCAGAATGCGCCTAGGGCGCATTCTGCTTTACTTTCAGCCTGCATTAAGCTACCATGAACTGGGAAAAAATCCGGAGATTTAGGAAAAATCCGGAGAAATGGCAGCCCTGTTTCCTGTATTAACCATTTACTCCATAGGTATGCATTTTTATGCATTTAACCAATTCCTCCACTGAAAAAATAGTTCCACTGTATACAGTCATGAATATCCTAGATGAGATGGTAGCTTAAAGCAGGCTGAAAGTAAGCAGAATGCACCTTAAGGAACATTCTACTTTATTTTTAACCTGATTTAAGTGATGTCATATCTTAAATACTAGAAATTGGCCTGGATGACCTAGACATCATCAAAAAGGAAAGAAAGCTGAGGTGGTACGGTCACGTGGAGAGATCCAGCGGGGCATTGAAAGCAGCCTGTAACATACATGTTGTTGGCACATGTGGGCCTGGAAGGCCTAGGATGACGTGGAAAGGGTTGACAGAGAGGGATTGCAGAGATTGGAACCTCTCTGCAATCAACCCTCGAGAGAGAGACACCTGGAGATCAGGTGTAAGAACTGCCATGCATGCAGCAAGCCAGCTGCCTGGAAGGGGGCCCACTGATGTGGATATTGCTCCTGAGCCTGCACGTTAATCAAAAATCCGATAGTAGTAGTAGTAGAAAGAGGCTATGGGATAATGGGTTAACCCTTTGAACCCTAGTCCCGCCTATAGGCGTGCTTTTCAAACAGTGTACATGTGAATAGTACACATGTCCTATGCAAACAGTGAAGATCCTGATCAGAGGGCTCCGAAAGGAGCCCTCTGATCAGGGTCTTCACTGTTTGTCACAATGCCAAACATTGACAAAAACAACCCTTAAAAGTCAGAAATGGACTAGACTAAAATGGAAACTGGAATTGTCCATTTAAAGTTTCAGGGAGGAAAGAGTTAAAGCAAGGTGCAAGTAAAACAATTTTAGCTCCTGAAGGAGCTTTCTGTTTTACTTTCCAATTGCTTTACACAGCCGACTGCCTTAAACACCTGATAAATTCACACAATTTATAGATTACAATAGAGGGGTATTCAGGGTTCCAAATAAGAGGAAGTGAACTGAACATATGCAACATTTTCTCACTCATTTCAGCACTAAATCAAATGGTTTTACTACTCAGAGACAATTCTAAGGAGTAGTGTCACCATAGGGTTTAATACAGAAATAAAGATTTAAGTTTTCAAAATAACCCCCTTTTCTCACATAACTATCCTTGTTTTCTATAGCGAACAAAGATTACGAACATCCTTATCTCCAACGTGCGTGAGATCACTTTGATGACGTCACTATAACGTCACTATTTATAACGGCGTTTTGACGTCACCGGGGTTCCAAAAAATGCCTATTGCTTTGAAAAATAGCTTAAAATCGTTGGATATGTGAGAAAAAGAATCTGTCACTTGTCGATGTTTAAGACAAGTTGATCTCAAACTAGTCTAAAATAGAAAAGTTATTAAGCTCGCCAATGCTCGCTTAATAACATTTCAATTCTAGACTCGTTTGAGATCAGCTTGTCTTAAACATCGACTCATGACAGATGCTATATATCTGGCGACCTGGGTTTTACTATACCTTCTTGGGATCAATGTTCCAGTTATCAGTATCGGCCTTGAAGGATCCACAGATGATAATGTAGGTCACCACCAGTAGGTTGACCCCGGTGAACAGGTTGTTGAAGCGAGACGACTCCTTCACCCCAACAGCCAGGATAACTGCAATATATTATACAGATTCAGAGCTCCAGAGAAGGGGAGTATTTCAAAACCTTAAATGTTTATGCCTGCATTAAACTCTATGGGGTAACAATTCATTAGAATTGTCTCTTCGAGACAATTCTAATGAGTTGTTACACCATAGGTTTTGGTGCTGGTATGACAGAGAAAATACTTAATTTCTTCAGTTTATTATCTCTTATTTGGAGCCCAGTAAATTCAGACCTAGGTCAACCTATTTCTCCATGAATATGCCTTTTAATGCCTGTAATTATTTCTGCACTACGGAAAGTAGTCCCCACCTAAGGAGTCTTGTACATAAAACACACAAGGCATTTTCAATAACTTTCCAGATGGTAGCTTAATGCATGTTGGAAGTAAAGCAGAATGCTCCTTAAGGAGCATTCTGCTTTACTTTCAACATGCTGTAAGTGGTCACCTGTTTTCAAAACTAGAAACAGGCTAGAGAGTAAAAGGGTTAATACTGTTAAACCTCTGTTGTCATCCTAAGATGATCTAGGATTGCCAAGATTCTTAGGAATAATACTCAAGAAAACTCTCTAATACTTTGATTTGGATCCAAGATTCAGCCATTCTGGAATAACCGTTCATGGAATAAATGACTTGACACTCAATAGTAACTATACCTTTAGTTTGACTCTCAGCATCTGACAGAATGAGGCAAGCCAAAACGTTTGACATGTCTAAGAACATGCTTATTATTAAAGAAATACCTTAACTCTTTCCTCCCTGAAACTTTAAATGGACAATTCCAGTTTTGATTTTAGCCTAGTCCATTTTTGGCTTTTAAGGATTGTTTTTGTCCATTTTTGGCATTATGACAAACAGTGAAGATCCTGATCAGAGGGCCCCTTTCGGAGCCCTCTGATCTGGGTCTTCACTGTTTGCACATGACATGTGTTCTATTCACATGTACACTGTTTGAAAAGGACGCCTATATGCGGGACTAGGATTCAAAGGGTTAAATCTTACTTGTTAGTAGCAGTGTGATTGCTAGAGCAAAGAAGTCTGGGTATGTTGCTAGGCCAGAGACGTGCATACTAATATGTTCTGAGAAGAAGTCTTGGATCTTGTTGTGGATTAGAGAGTCAAAATAAGAGCTCCAGGCGCGGGCAACACTTGCAGTACCTGAAATACAGAAACTACAGTAGAACCTCTCTATTACAACCACTAAATCATGTCAAATATTAATCGTTCAATACAGGAGACTGCTTAAAGCAATATTAAAATGAAACAGAAAGCTCCTACAGGAGCTTTCTGTTTCACTTTCACATTGCTTTAAGCTTTCATTTGTATTTTATACAGACACATAGCCTTCTTTTCAGTGGTCGTAATAGTGAGGTTCTACTGTATAGTTACCATACCTTTCTCCACCTGTGGAAATCACCTATATCATGACTTATAGTTGGGTGTTGCCAAGCGAGGGGGGGGGGGGGTCCAATTTTGATTTTATTTAAAAAAATTTATGGGCATAACAACCTCAAGATAGGAGTAATCAGTATTTTGCATTAGGGAGAATATGGGGGGGTCCAAAATTTACAGGGGGGGTCCATATTTCGCTATCAAAAATGGACCGGCGGGTCCATTTTTTACGGGGGTCCAAATTTGATCTGACACCGGGCGCAAGCCGAACGAACTCGGAAAATCTCCGTCGTTGATCGGATGTCAACAAACCGATTTAAAAGTCTACCTTTTTCCATCAAATTCATGTGTTTGTCAGATTTATTGCCTCCATAATAATCGCGGATTACTTCTTTTTATATGTTTAGATTACGTATCTGCCTGAATATTCAGGTTTAAAAAATGCGCTAGTCTGGCTTACATACTGCCTTTAAGAAATATTTTCTATATTCTAGCAGATGGTAGCTTAAAGCAGGCTGAAAGTAAAGCAGAATGTGCCTTAAGGCACATTCTGCTTTACTTTCAGCCTGGTTTAAGTGGTCTCATGTCTTCAATACTAGAAACAGGCTATGGGGTAATAGGTTAAGGGGTGAACCACCTCTTGACTCATTCATTGTTTGACTGCTACCTTACCTATGACATACTCCAGTATCAAGTTCCAGCCAATAACAAAGGCCATCAGCTCCCCAACAGTCACATAGCTATACACATAGGCTGAACCTGTCTTGGGAACTCTGGCCCCGAACTCAGCATAACACAAACCTGAAATACGACAAAATATAAAGCTATACACATAGGCTGACCCTGTCTTAGGCACTCTGGCCCGATTTATAGTCAAAACGCCCCCAAGTCAAAACGCCCCCAAGTCAAAACGCCCCCATTTTGGTCAAAACGCCCCCATAGCCTGGTCAAAACGCCCCCATTTTTTTTCTTCAAAACGCCCCCATTTTTATTTTATTTTTATTTTCATAATTTAACTATATTTCCATCATTAATTGGTTGAATAAGAGAACTTTGAACATTTAAGGTACTTTAATCGTCGGTCGTTCCACTATATATATGCTACTGCATGTCTGCCAGCAAGCCAGATAAGATATCCTTTGTGTATGTGTCAATCAAATCGCCTGTGGACTTTATGGTTCACTGCTCTTTGTTTGTTTACCTGTACACGAAGTAATCACACCTTCATGATCTGTAGCAGCTGATTGATTTTGGATTGTAAAAATTACGGAAACAGCTGACAGTTTATTTTTATTTACATAATGATTTCCATATTATACCTCAAATTTTCTATTATATAGTTTTTCTTAATCAAAACATATATATATCTTATAAATATAGATTTACGTAATATAAATCGCATAATTTTTTTTATTTACAGTGTCAATAGGATGACTGGAAGTTTGAAATGAAATGTATACACATATCCGCTTACGTATATATACACATCGGTTTGTATTTGGCCGTATATGGCCGTATATGTGTGTTCATGCAAATGAATAATTTAAAAGAAGAAGAAGAAGTAGAAGAAAATATTTTAACGTACAAGGCAAAATTGGACCTAAAACAAATGTGAGTTATAAATAATATAACAAAAAAAATTTCCCCCAACTTTTTTCATTTTTACTATTTCCGTCTTTTGGATCTTTTCAAACATCATCATAATTATATAACATAGCCTGATAATCATGTTGATCACTTATATTGTGTATGTGTGAACTGTATCAACCTCTTGTTTCGTACTTTGTATGATTTAATAAATCACACCTTTAATGCATTAAACCAATTAATGTAATCGTTAATCAATCAGAACAGAACAGAATCACAGGCGGCACATTTTGCACGTGCGCATCATACAAATTCAATTGTCTTGTTTCGGCTCAATCAATATTAGTTTAAGAACATAACATAAATGTAATTATGAATCTGATCACTCTACTAAATATTTATCGTACCTAATTTTCACACAACTTATATTCACACCATAAACTGCTTCTTTTGGTAACGACTCAATGATCAAACCAAGATCACACCTTTAATGCATTAAACCAATTAATGTAATCGTTAGTCAATCAGCACAGAACAGAATCACAGGCGGCACATTTTGCACGTGCGCATCATACAAATTCAATTGTCTTGTTTCGGCTTAAACAATAATATAATAAGAACATAACATAAAATTAATTCACCAAGAACAAATTTACTCTTGATAAATACTCTCGTCGCTATTGCTCAATTTATTAAGCCTCTGATCAGGGTATTCACCTTTTGCATAGGACAAATGTACTCTTGATAAGTACACTCGTCGTTAGTATTAACTATGTTTAGCCTCTGATCAGGGTCTTCAATATTTGCTGTTTGCATAGGACAAGACTTAGTGTACGCTTGATAGGTGATTGTTGTGTGAATGACGAGTATACTCGTCGCTGGGGCTCATTATAAGGCTTCGTTTCTTTGTAATATGTTATACTCTCACTCAAATGGACCCTTTCGCACACACCAAACACATAATTTAACAACACAACATGCATTTCCATCTACGTTTATTGCAGTAAATACACCTCAATCAATTTTAATACAATAAATTTCAAATCAATTTTTCAGCGACCGTCTATGGCCGACAAACGGAATCACCTGAAAGAGAAGTGAAAAAACGCAAGTATTAAAAATTATATAAAATCGAACAAATATATATAAATATTTTACATATTATATGTATGGGGGCGTTTTGACCAATTATGGGGGCGTTTTGACCAATTTGGGGGCGTTTTGACTTGGGGGCGTTTTGACTTGGGGACGTTTTGACCTGCAACCCTCTGGCCCCGAACTCAGCATAACATAAACCTGAAACATGACATATATAAAACTATACACATAGGCTGACCCTGTCTTTGGCACTCTGGCCCCGAACTCAGCATAACATAAACCTGAAACATGACATATATTTATAAAACTATACACATAGGCTGACCCTATCTAAGGCACTCTGGCCCCGAACTCAGCATTAAATAAACCTGAAACATGACATATATAAAACTATACACATAGGCTGACCCTGTCTTAGGCACTCTGGCCTGAACTCAGCATAACAAAAACCTGAAACATGACATATATAAAACTATACACATAGGCTGAACCTGTCTTAGGAACTCTGGCCCCAAACTCAGCATAACATAAACCTGAAACATGACATATATAAAACTATACACATAGGCTGACCCTGTCTTAGGCACTCTGGCCCCGAACTCAGCATAACATAAACCTGAAACATGACATATATAAAACTATACACATAGGCTGAACCTGTCTTAGGAACTCTGGCCCCAAACTCAGCATAACACAAACCTGAACATGACATATATAAAACTATACACATAGGCTGAACCTGTCTTAGGCACTCTGGCCCCGAACTCAGCATAACATAAACCTGAAACATGACATATATAAAACTATACACATAGGCTGAACCTGTCTTAGGAACTCTGGCCCCAAACTCAGCATAACACAAACCTGAAACATGACATATACAAGGGCCACTATGGCCCTAAATCGCTCACCTGGTACACATTGGCAAACTTGACCTATAGTGACCTAGATTATGACTGGACATGTATACCCACAATCAACCTCTAGAGTGTAAACAAGATTTTCCAATGATTTGACCTAGTGACCTAGTTTTTGACCGGACATGACCCATATTCATACTTGACCTAGATATCAATGCGACAAACATTCTGACCAAATTTCACCAAGATCCAATGAGATTTGTAGCCTCTAGAGTGTTAACAAGGTTTTTCTATGATTTGACTTAGTGACCTAGCTTTTGACCGGACATGACCCATATTCGAACTTGACCTAGATATCAATGAGGCAAACATTCTGACCAAGTTTCAATAAAATCCAATGAGATTTGTAGCCTCTAGAGTGTTAACAAGGTTTTACTATGATTTGACGTAGTGATCTAGTTTTTGACCGGACATGACCCACATTCAAACTTGACCTAGATATCAATGAGGTAAACATTCTGACCAAGTTTCATTAAGATCCAATGAAATTTGTAGCCTCTAGAGTGTTCACAAGGTTTTTCTATGATTTGACCTAGTGACCTAGTTTTTGACCGGACATGACCCACATTCAAACTGGACCTAGATATCAATGAGGCAAACATTCTGACCAAGTTTCATTAAGATCCAATGAGATTTGTAGCCTCTAGAGTGTTCACAAGGTTTTTCTATGATTTGACCTAGTGACCTAGTTTTTGACCGGACATGACCCACATTCGAACTTGGCCTAGATTTTATCAAGACAAACATTGTCATCAAGTTTCATGAAGATCGGACGAAATTTGTAGCCGCTAGAGTGTTCACAACCAATTGTGGACGGACGGACGGACATTCTCACAGTTGGACATTTGTTGGGTATATTTTTTGTTTAAAAGTACCCAACAGTACACTAAAATACCCAACAATAACAATAGGGCAATCACGGAATGAATGGAATCTATTGTTCTCCCTACCCAACAAAGGACCTTTCGTGCGCTCGGACGGACAGACGACGAACGACGGACATCCAGCGATCCTAAAAGCTCACCTTGGCACTTCGTGCCAGGTGAGCTAATAAAACTATACACATAGGCTGACCCTGTCTTAGGCACTCTGGACCCGAACTCAGCATAACACAAACCTGAAACATGACATATATAAAACTATACACATAGGCTGAACCTGTCTTAGGAACTCTGGCCCCGAACTCAGCATAACACAAACCTGAAACATGACAAAATATAAAACTATACACATAGGCTGAATCTGTCTTAGGAACTCTGGCCTTGAACTCAGCATAACACAAACCTGAAACATGGCAAAATATAAGCTATAGACATAGGCATATCATGTTTGGTTAGGTTTGTTTGTTTACGTCAGTTTCTGCCATCTATAGGCAAATTGGATGCCCCAGAGAGGGGGGAGTGGATACTGAAATCCATGATGCCCTACTCTCTTATTATTGACAGAGTTCTCTCATTCCCTGATGCCCAATATAAAGCATTGATACCTTTGACCTCGATTCATAAAGTCTCATCCAAAAAACTTGGAATTCCAAGTACACTGGTTCATATTTTGGTATCTAGAATTATCCAAAAGGGAACCTAATAACCCACAAGAGTTACTTAGTGTTGAAAGAGTTGTAGAGGTTTGACTGTATCAAATCTTCTTTTGCATGACCACTTAACTCTTTCCTCCCTGAAACTTTAAATGGACAATTCCAGTTTCCATTTTAGTCTAGTCAATTTCTGACTTTTAAGGGTTGTTTTTATCAATGTTTGGCATTATGACAAACAGTGAAGACCCTGATCAGAGGGCTCCTTTTGGAGCCCTCTGATCTGGGTCTTCACTGTTTGCATATGACAAGTGTACTATTCACATGTTCACTGTTTGAAAATGACACCTATAAGCGGGACTAGGGTTCAAAGGGTTAACACAGGTGAAAGCTGTATATTCTGATACAAGCATTTTGACATAAGAAAATTAGTATTTCCTGTATTCAAGAATTAACATTTATCGTAAAACCCCTCTATTACCACCACTAAAACGAAGGCTAATTGATTGTATAAAAGACAGGTGACAGCTTAAAGCAAGGTGACAGTAAAACAGAAAGCTCCTAAAGGAGCTTTCTGTTTTACTTTTACCTTGCTTTAAGTAGTCACCTGCCGTAAACATCTAATAATTAACACAATCTAGTGGTCGTAATAGAGAGGTTTTACTGTACATTCTTGACAGTTAATTATGTCATAATTACTATAGTCAATCTTGTATCAAGGGACCACTGTGATGACTGAAGAAGCATGGATGCCTCTAAAGGCAAGTTAAGGGTGTATCAATGTCATAAGCCATTTTTTCAAAGTATTTAACTTTTTTTCTAACATTGTTTTTTTGGAAGAGCTGTTTATGATGAATGAAAAAATGAAAATAAAAATATATGGTGGTGTCCTTGTTTTTGAGCTACAGCGATTTGAAAAAGGTAGAGCGGGTGCACCAATTACCGAACACCTACGCAAGATTTTTTACTGTTCGGTAATACGTCCATTATTTCAGCACATTTGTAAAATCATCTAACAGGTTACGTCTCTTGATCCGTTTACTATGCTTACGGTCTTAAAACATTAAGTAATAGAGCAAATATAGTGAGTTGAGTAAGCGGTGTCAGTGAACCTTATTCCGAACAATGGTTTTAATTCCGAACATAACGCTTCCTTATTCCGAACACAGATTTGGTTTTTTGAAAAAGTGGCCAATCGTCTTCTTATAACAATAATTTTATTAATCAGACGTCTGCAAAGACATGGCTATGAAATATTAGTAGCACAAACTCAGATAAATAGGAAAAACACACGTATTTTGCACATTGTTAGGTCTACATGTGAATTAAATGAAAATTATAGAAAACATTTTGATGTACACAGTCTGGTATTTCAGCTTGTAAACATTTGTTTAACTTGATAATTCAACTGAACATGATACGCATGATTTCAACAGTACTTGCATTCGAATGGTAATTCATCTATTCCACTGATAACCCCCCTCTATCCACTTCAAGTGGAGTCGTGGGAAACAATTTGTGCACTGTATGTATACTCTTGGTACTTTTCTTCACACTTAAAGCATTAGTGAAGATGCTACTTGCATGTCATCATCGCTGTCTGACTTCTCTAATTATTTAAGTATTTGCCCATCTCAAGCTCCAGATAAGGGGAGTATTTCAAACAATAAAATATTTATTTCTACATTCAACTTTTAACATATAGTGTCACTGCTCATTATGATCGTCTTTTCCTAAAACTATAGGAGTTGATGCTGAATGAGAGAATTTACGTTGAATTTCTTCAGTTTACTCCTTATCTGGAGCCATGTCCTAGTATGAATAAATTATTCATTTTGACGTCACATAGAGTGGTGTTACTTGTAGACTATTGAACTTATTTACGATGATATGATTGACGTCGTCACCATGACTCCAATATTTATAATCCACCTAGATGATATTATCAAACCACTTGAGGTAATATAAAGCAGATCAACCACAGGCTTGTCGAAATAAAGCATAAACCTTTTGTTCAGATATATAAATATTGAGCCTATATAATTATATACGTATAAAAACAAAACTCAGATTTCAGCGTTTGCTAGATCTACTTCTAAGTTCTTTATAACAGCATATCGATGTGAGTTTATGGAAATTAGCTCTAGATCTAGTCTCCAATATTGCTGAACAATTTCTAAACTGACTTAAGTGGTTGTGCTTTTCGCTTGGAAACCCAATTTGAATTCACTTTGGCTATAGATTATTTCTCTGTAGCATGGTAGATCTAGATCTATTGATAAAGATAGTGAGATAAAGTGGCGATCTAGATCTAAATCCTATCAAAAGCAAGTGTGTTAAAATGAAATAAAAAATGTTCGGAATTAGATCCAACATCAAGTTTTATGTACTTAATTCCGAACATGCTTCAACTCCTACATGTGACGTCACTGGTTTGAACAAAGCATTTCAATAACATATTTCATGTCTATAAAGCCTAGAAATGCAAAAATATGTAGTATAAAACGTATATAAATCATCATTATTCCTTATGTACAAAAATCGATAAAATAAAAATCACGCAATTTCCCTTAACTTCATACAGTTGATTTGAGAAAAAGAGGAAACAATCAAATCCACTGTCTGGTAGTATTCAAGATGACGTTGAAAATCAATATAATTGTTATGACGTCATGAATTTATGTCACAATACGTGTCAAAGCGCTCTACCTATAAACAATAGACATTTGAAATTTTTGTTAGGTATAAGGTACTGTTCGGAAATAGGTTCACCCGCTCTATGTCAAATTTGGACTTTTTTTTCAAATTTTACCCATTCAGGGTACAAGCTTCAGTAAAATTTATTTCGGAACAAAACAAACATGATAATTTGGGTTTCCATTATTTATTTCATGTCTATGGTGGTATTTTCACATATAGAAACCAAATTTAGACAAAGCAGGCACCAGGTTTGAACAATATCGATCCTTGAATATCAAAAATATGCTTTGTATAGGGCATGATTTTATTAGATTTTTTATTTTATGAAAAAAAGTAAAAAGGTTTGAAAATGAAATAGTTCTAGTATTTAACTTTTTCTTATATTCTACCAGATGAAAGCCCATACTAAGGCAGTTCAAAATATGAAAAGAAATTGAAAGGTCAGTGTTTAAAATTTTGAGTTATTAAAGTAAAAAGAGTTATCTCCCCTTACAAAATTTACAAAAAAGTACCATATCGATGCTATTTAGAGCTTTATAAATTTCATATTTGGTGCCTTTTTTTTCTTAAATTAGTTTTTGTATAAAGAAATACTACCATAGATAGGAAATAAATAACACAAAACCAAATTATCATATTTGTTTTCATTTAAAATGGATTTTATTGAAGCGGGCTGTTTGAAATGGACAAAATAAGAGGAAGTGGGTGGGGTAAATTTTACATGGCCGTAGAGCCAATTGTTGTTCACCAAAATGTACACTTTTTCTATTTTTTCATTCATCTTAAATAGCTCTTCAATACAAAACCATCATAGAGTGTTTTCATATACTTTGAAAGTTTCCCAAAGTCATGACATTGATACACCCTTAAGTACTGCTTAATGCAGGATAGAAATAATGCAGAAATATAGCATATTTCTGCATTGTTTTTTCTGCATTATAATCAGCCACCTGTCTTGAAAGATCTCTACTCCAATTAGTGGCCATTGAGTCAAGTGAGACTGTAGTTTTTATGAATACAAATAGTAAGCTACATGTACTTTCTTCGGCAACAGTTATATAACATATGTCAATATTACTATGGTATACACATGAACTACAATCTTCTGTTGGCTAGTGACTCAGAATATTCATGAATTCTGTTACAGTCAAATCTCAATAACTGAAGATTGCATAACTCTTGGACCCCTGTTCAAGTGTTGTCAGCATTATTGAGGCTTGCAAAACTCTTCTCAGACTGTTAGTATATATTGAGGCCAGGGCTCCAGATAAGGGGAGTATTTCAAAAATTAAAATCTTTATTAATGCAATTTAACCCTATAGTGTCACTACTCATTAGAATCGTCTCTTCAAGACGATTCTAATGAGTAGTAACACCATAGGATTTGGTGCAGAAATAAGTGAGAAAATGTTGGATTTGTTCAGTAATCTCGCTTTTATCTGGAGCCCTAGAGGCTTTCTGAAAACAGTGAAAATCCCATTCAGGCGGCTCCTCAAGGATCTGTCTGATCAATATCTGCACTGTTTTCTTATAGGATCAGTCTGACATGAGTCTTAACTCATTCCTGGGGGATATTTACCTTATTTATTAGCTAATGTAATAGTTCAGGAGAGATATTCATAGTATAAGGTGTTTTATGCATGAATATTCAATGAGAGAAGGGTTAATTCAAATATATTTGAATGCATATTCATGACTGTATAAATTGGAACTATTTTCTACAGCAGAGGAATAACTGAATGCGCTAAAAGGGGCTTCTAATAGGGAAAGGTTTTCCAGTGTCATTTTAGGTTTTTTCACATGACATGGGTTAATATTTATTGTTGTTCATTGATCATACTGGTTGCCATGTGTATCACATACCTGCCAATATTGAAGCAAGGGCAGCAATCAAGAAAGACAGGAAGACAGATGGCCCTGAAACCTGCTTAGCAACCTGCCCGGCAACCACATAGATACCAGCGCCCAGGGTACTTCCAATACCTGCAACATACACAATGTTCAGTAACTTTAACTATGCTGTTCAAGTTTTAACGTCATCTAAAATGATGCTTTGGTGCGTTAACATGGATTTGATTTCAGTTTTGGTTTGAGGTCATTCAGCTACCTATAGTAGCGGATGACAGTATTTTTCTGACAGTAATTTTATCCCCGCTGGGTCTGACAGTATTCTTATGTCACAGTGGCTTAAGATCAGAGATTAACATTGAGAATGAAATTGAGGTATAATTATTAATTAGATTAAAATATTCTTATAACATTATGCATAGCAGATGTGAGCTGAAAGCAGACAGAAAGTAAAGCAGAATGCTCAAAAAGAAACATTCTGCTTTTCTTTCAGCCTTATTTAAGCATTCAGAAGTCTATATCATGCTGAATAGCAATGAACTGGTAATTGTGTCCTTTGCAAACAATGAAGACTCCACTGATCAGTGGGCTACTTAAGAAGCCAATTAACCACTGGTTGTTTTACTGTTACATTTCTTTTTCTGAAATATTTTCAAAAAAACAATCTTTACTTCATCAACAACATTAAAACTAGTCATTTTTTAACATTTTACCATAGAATGGGTTAATGCAGTCTGTTTATAAATGTCTAAGGCCTGATGAGTTTGTTGCAAGGATCACGCCCAAAAAAATCAGGGCAACCAAAAAATAATTTTGACAGGGCAACCAGCTTTTTATAAAATGTGTTGTGCCCTGTAATAATAAGCAATAACCAGTATTTAAGAACATCAATGGACCTAAGTCCTTATATTGAGTGGTTGCTTATTCTTTCTTCTCCGCCCCCGCTTGTTTTCAGTATATAAAGCAGGCTGAAAGAAATGTAGAATTATCCTTTAAGAACATTTCACTGCACTTTTAGCCTGCTTTAAGCTACTGTCTTGCAGGATATAGAAAATATTTCTGATGGTGCCTATTTGTATAAAGTGGAACTATTTTCTTGAGTGGAGAAATAATTAAAAGGAGTAAAAAGACATATTTATGGAGTGATGGATCAATACAGGATTGACTGTATGTACAGAAATCATGGAAACAGGTGTTAATCAGAAGATAGGTTTATCTAGAGTAAGCTGGTGTCATTCAGTACATGTACATGTTGTATGTAGCAAAACTGAAGCTGTCTAATGACTAACTCTTTATTGCAGCTCAAAAGTAAAGAAAAAAGTTCCGTTAGGAGTTGTTTGTTTTGTTTTTTTACGCTTTGTAAAATAAACTGCTATAAACTTGTTTTTTACAGACTGTTGTCTTCTTTCTTGAGGTTGTTTTAAACATTCTGCTTTACTCTCAGCCTGCTTTGTGCTATCTGCTAGGATTCAGAAAATATTTCTTATGGTACATTTTCATGACTGTATCAATTGGATTTTTTGTTTCAGTGGAGGAATAAATCAAACACATTTAACCCTTTACCTGATAGCATTGTTTCTAGTATTGAAGATATGTGACTACTTAAAGCAGGTTGAAAGTAAAGCAGAATGCGCCCTAAGGCGCATTCTGCTTTACTTTCAGCCTGCTTTAAGCTATTAACTGCTAGACTAAGGAAAGTATTAAATATGACACATATTCATTACGGTATAATTTGGAACTATTTTCTTCAACGGATGAATAAAATGAATGTGCTAAAAGTCGCTTCTATAAGGGAAAGGGTTAAAGGTATTTCTATGGGGAGAGGGTTTAAACAAATCAAGCACTTTGCAAATTACTGCGGACAATAAATATTGTAGGTGAAGATTTAACAGCATGCTAAAGGATAAGAATGAATTTCAATGTTTATCAGTCAGACTAACACTGATAAAGATTATATGAATTTACACATACAAAAATTTAACATGATTATCAGGTCAGGCTCACATGACCATAATATTACATGATAAGTCATTACGTACACAGTAAAACCCCACTACTACTACAATATAAAGAAGGCTAATTGATTGTATAAAAGACAGGTGACAGCTTAAAGAAAGGTAAAAGTAAAACAGAAAGCTCCTAAAGGAGCTTTCTGTTTTACTGTCACCTTGCTTTAAGCAGTCACCTGTCATTAACACCTAGTAATCAACACATTTTAGTGGTCATACTAGAGAGGTTCTACTATATGGGGTATTAATGGTTTGGCCTTACAATCTAATTATCACTGTGTTAACCTGGCATTATTAAGAACACTCATAATAGGGAAAGGGTAACTAAAGTTATCTAGTTATTACGGTGTGAACCTAATATTATTTAGAACATGGTATGGAAAGGGTAACTGAAGTTCAGTCAATCTTCTCCTGACACTGCAAATGGACAATTCCAATTACAAATTAAAATCAAGTTCATATTTTTAAAATGTATCATCTAGGGATGTTTTTACAATATATTGCCAAAAGTGACACATAGAGTAGGTCTTGATCAGAGGGCTCCCACACTTTTTGCATAGGACAAGTGTACTTTTCATTACTACACTGTCTGAGACAAACAGTGTGAATGTCTGTAAATGAAACATATGCGCTTCACAAGGGTGAATGGCTTATGCGACTACTAATGCAGAATAGTACAGGAGCTATTTTTTTGTGCATTGTCCTGCATTTAGCAAGCACCTTTCTTTTATATTAATCTTTTAAGAGACCACTTAACCATTACTCCATTATAACATTGTTTCTAATTCCAGGTGACCACGTATTAAGCACCTTAAGCCGCATTCTGTTTTACTTTCAGCCTGCTTTAATGCTTAAGTCCATGGAGTAATGGATGTAGCACACTAATGTGTGTATGGGAATAAAGATGTTGTTTTTCTTGGCTCCAACCAACCTTCCCAGGCCATCCCATTACTGTCATGTCATACATGTAATTGATTTCCATATACATGTATATATGAAAAGGCTGCAAAGTACAATAATGATGTGGGACATGATAACATAAAATAACGTTTATCCTACAGATCCCGATTTAATCTGTTATTTGCAAACAGATTGGATCCACATCAGATGCAGCATGATGCGGTATCTGATCAGGATCCAAATTGTTAGATAACCATTTTTTTTCTGCTATTTAAACATACAAAAAGTAATGATTGGGACAAATTTTGCAGACAACAATCTCAAAAAAAACAATCATAGGGCAGGATAAGGGTTAACTGTGTCAACACGGTGTAACTGTTTTTTGGCTAAAAAAAGTCATCTGCTAAACTTATGAAATTACAGCATTCTCTCTCTTCAACGACACCCTATGGGAGGCAAAGATTATGTGTTTTGTTCGGAGGGATTCGTTATAGAGAGGGACAATTAAGACTTGCCTCACATTTGCAAACAGCTTCAATCCAGATCAGACGCCGCATAATGCGGCATCTGATCTGGATTCAAGCTGTTTGTCACTCATCATTATACTTTATTCTATCAAAATCTCTACTTATATGTAACTTTAAGAAAAAACAGTAGAAGACAATTTAAAGTAGACAATATTGCAGCAGTAAAAGGGTTAAACATAATTGTCCGGTTAAGAGAATTTGCAGCAAGGGTCGTTGTAAGGAGGGAGTTGTTGTTAGGAGGGCCGTTGTAGAGAGGGAACACTGTAGATTGGTCATCTTTATATTTTACAGAAACTGGATCTGTGTGACAAAACGTTTTGATCATCCTGATGAGGTCCCACATTAAGTTAATTGTTCTTTACAGGGTTTTTTCTATATATCTAAAGGTTTATTTCCCCCACACCCCCATAGTATGTTTCTAGTTTTGAAGACAGGTGACCACTTAAAGCAGGTTGAAAGTAAAGCAAAATATGCCTTAAGGCAAATTCTGCTTTACTTTCAACCTGCTTTAAGCTATATAGAATTTTTTCTTAATAATAGTTATGTTGCATATTTTTGACTGTGTAAAGTGTAAAAGTGAAACTATTTTCTTCAGTGGAGGAGTAAAGAAAAGGCATAAAAAAGGATGTATTTATGATATAATGGGTTAAAGATTAGATTGTACAGATCCTTACCCAATGCAGTCAGATCAAAAGTGTTCAAACATCGTGCTAGTTGAGTTTGTTCAACAGAACTTGAATCAATAAACTTTTTCCTTGTCAGCTTCTGTAGAAATCCCATTTCTCAGCAGTCAGTCACAATGTGCATGTAATTAAATTTCACTCCAAATAGCTAATCTTATCAATGCAATAACCTGAAATGAAAAATGAATTATTTAAATCTGTCAAATGCACTTATGGTATAGAGTCATATTTCAATATAACTGTAGTCAAATCTATGTTAAACCATTACTCCATAGTTACTAGTTTTTTGAAGACATGAGATCATGCACATAAAGCAGTTTGACAGTAAAGCAGAATGTGCATATGGCCCATTCTGCTTTACTTCCAACCTGCTTTAAGAGGTCACCTATTTTCAAAACTGGAGAGAGGCTATGGGGTAAAGGGTTTACACCCTACCAATGTCACCTATCCTTACAGGGCTCCAGATAAGGGGAGTATTTCAAAAATTAAAATTAAAATAAATTTCTCATGAAACCCTATGATGTCACTACTCATTAGAATTGTCTCTTCGACAATTCTAATGAGTAGTTACACCATAGGATTGGTGCTTAAATGAGTGAGAAAACATTGAATTTGTTCTGTTTACTCCGTTATCTGGAGCACCGTCCTCAATACTAGAAATAGCCTAGATGGTCAGTAATGGGAATCATCTTGAAGGTCTAGTCACATTAAAAAAGGTTAGGAGGAGATTTAAGAAATTATAAACAAAAATTGTTGTAATAAAAAAATCTCCTTGAGCTTTACTTAGCCTGTTTGTCCAAGTCAATAAGTTAATATCAATCAACTGATGCAAACAGTGTAGATGATAGCAGCTAATATGAGATGTTCTAGCTTCAAAATCTTGAAGTACAGTACATGTATCTTAACCCATTACCCCATAAATACGCTTTTTAACGCCTTTCATTTATTTCGCCACTGAAGAAATAGTTCTAATTTATACAGTTATGAATATATATCATAAGAAATAGTTTCTATTTTCTAGAAGATGGAAGCTTAAAGCAGGTTGAAAGTAAAGCAGAATGTGCCTTAATGCACATTCTGCTTTACTTTTAACTTGCTTTAAGTGGTCACCTGTCTTCAAAAACTAGAAACAGGCTATAGGGTAATGGGTTAAAGTATGACAGTGTCACGTCCAAGTTCATTGTTTTCAGTTCACATGCCACTCATCTTTTGATCCCAATATGTACAATCATGTATTGTTGAGTAAACTAGCCACAGAACTTTAACCATTACTTATTAACCCTTAGCCTGCCACTCACGACTATAGCTCCATATGCAAACAGCTTAGATCCGAATGAGACGCAGAGTAACTCGGCGTCTCATCCGGATCCAAGCTGCTTGACACTCGGACAACATTTTCAGCAATTTTGAGCATTTTTGAAGCACTTTGAAACTTGAAGCAGACGAGAAATATAGCAGACGACAATTTATTTGGCGGGCTAAGGGTTAATGAGCATACAGTCATGTACATGTATACACCATTTGCAATCAGTGCAGACCCAAATCAGAATTTGGTCTTGAAGAAATCCCTTGATCAGGGTCTACACTGTCTGTCATACTAACAATTACTTTGGAAATAAATCCATTGAGAGACAATGTAATTACAAAAACTGGTAGCTATACAGCTCATTAGGAATGTCAGCACTCAGCAGTGTAAAGGTTTACTGCTTTTTTTCCCTTACTTTTACCAGGGCTGCCATTTCTTCAGATTTTTCTGAATTTTTTATCCTAGCATGATGGTAGCTTAGAGCAGGCTGAAAGTAAAGCAGAATGCGCCTTAAGGCGCATTCTGCTTTACTTTCAACCTGATTTAAGTAATCACACTTGAAAAATAGAAAATTGGAATTCTTAATGATTTTTCAAGATCAAATTATGGCAGCCCTGTTTTACAATGAAAGCTGATGGTAATAAAGTTATTTCTGACGTATCATACAGCTGTCACATCATGTTATAGAAATAATTAGATACTCCTTTTACAATGTCATGTATATTATGTTAAATACTGTCATGCACACCCAAACTTGAGACAATCAGTCTTTAACCCATTACCCCATAGCTGGTTTCTAGTTTTAAAGACAGGTGACCACTTAAAGCAGGTTGAAAGTGAAGAAGAATGCGCCATAACCCATTACCCCATAAATACGCCTTTTTACGCTGTTCAGTTATTCTTCCACTACAGAAAATATTTCCAATTTAAACAGTCATCAATATGCATTGTAATGTATAATGTCTATATTCTACAAGATGAAAACTTAAAGCTGGTTGAAAGTAAAGCAGAATGTGCCTTAAGGCACATTCTGCTTTACTTTCAGCCTGCTTTAAGTGGTCACCTTTTTTCAAAAATAGAAACAGGCTATGGGGTAATGGGTTAAGGCACAGTCTGCTTTACTTTCAGCTTGCTTTAAGATATTATCTGCTAGAATACAGAAAATGTTTTTAATTGTTCATTTTCTTGACTGTATAAAGTTGAACTATTTTATTCAGTAGAGGAATAAATGAAAGGCGTAAAAAGGCCTATTTATGGGGTTATGGGTTAACCTGTTGCTCCATAGTCTGTTTCTTTTTTTCATGAAAACTGACCAAGTTAAGCAGATTGAAAGTAAAGCAGACTACTTAGTACTTACATGTAAAACTTCATTCAGAACTTCATCCAACAATGATCATATAATTATATATGTAATTATCCAATAAGTTTAAGTTTTACTCTGAACACCAATTAAAGGTAAACTTTTCAAACTGATGTCTACTAAAACTCAAATTTCACTTTTCTATATAAACTTGAGGAAATGAATTAATTTTACGGTAGGTCTCAACAGTCCGACCTCAAGTCACGCTGATCTCAATTGAAATGAACCGTCTATACAAGTACAATCAGCATCAGAGATAAACATATATTTCACTTTATACAGTCAAACTAGTGTTGAGCTAAGAATATACATGGGCCAGTTGGGGGCTATAATGCAGGGAGGCAGTAATGAAGAATGTTAGAACTGTTACTATATGACAGGTGCCTGCTTAATGCAGGGAGACAGTAACTTTCTCAATGCATTAAGTGCTTAGATATATCTGTCATATACAGTGAGTCAATGCTTCTTCTGTGTATTTTATAGCCACTTTATAATGTTTTACTGTAAGGATACAATGTATATCTTATTAAATAATCTAAGTCATGCATAGCAATGTGACTTGAACATGACCAACCCTAAAACAACACAACGATGATCTTGCTACACTGATGGTCCCAGTACCAGACTGATTGTAGATCTACAGTTAACCCATTACCCCATAAATACGCCTTTTCTAATTTATTCCTCCACTGAAGAAAATAGTTCAAATTTATATAATCATGAACATGTTGCAAAAGAAATATTTTCTACATTTTAGCAGATGGTAACTTAAAGCAGGCTGAAAGTAAAGCCTTAACCCTTAACTCTTTGAACCCTAGTCCCGCATTTAGGCGTCCTTTTCAAACAGTGTTCATGTGAATAGAACACTTGTCCTGTGCAAACAGTGAAGACCCAGATCAGAGGGCTCCAAAAGGAGCCCTCTGATCAGGGTCTTCACTGTTTGTCATAATGCCAAACATTGTCAAAAACAACCCTTAAAAGTCAGAAATGGACTAGACTTAAATGGAAACTGGAATTGTCCATCGAAAGTTTCAGGGAGGAAAGAGTTAAGGCACATTCTGCTTTACTTTCAACCTGCTTTAAGGGGTCACATATCTTCAAAATTAGAAACAGGCTATGGGGTAATGGGTTAACCCTTTACCCCTCAGTAGCCTGTTTCTAGTTTTGAAATTTGAAGATTATAATAAGGTGATAACTTAACCTATTATCTCATATATTAAAATGATATATACCACTTTTAACACATTTAATTTATTCCTCCACTGAAAAAATAGTTGCAATTTATATAGTCATAAATATGTATGATACAAATTATTTTCTATATTTTAGCAGATGCTAGCTTAAAGCAGGCTGAAGGTAAAGCAGAATGTGCCTACTTGAAGGTGCATTCTGCTTTACTTTCAACCTGCTTTAAGTGATCATCTGTCTTCAAATCTAGAAACTGGCTATGGGGTAATGGGTTGGAAATAAAGCCTAACCCTAAGCTACAATGTGCTATGATATATCAGGGAAATATTTCTTATGGTGCATATTCATGACTGTATAACATGTAATTATTTTCTTCAGTAGAGGAAAGCCTGTAAAAAGGTGTATTTAATAATTTATTAGGTTAAAACCTGTGCACATACTGACTGCATGCTCTTAACCCATAATCTTAACTCATTACCTGTTTCTAATTCTTAAGAGAAGTGACCGCTTAAAGCAAGTTAAAAGTAAAACAGAATGCACCTTAAGGCGCATTCCGCTTTACTTTCAGCCTGCTTTAAACCATTATCTGCTGGGCTATAAAAACAATATTTCGTATGAAACATATTTATGACTATATAAATTTGAATTATTGCCTTCAGTGGATTAATATATGGTTAAATGGCATATTTAAACAGTACATGTGGCCTATGCAATTGAACAGTGTAGACACAGATCAATTGGCTCTTTAGTGAGCCCTCTGATCAGAGTCTCCACTGATTGTCAGTTTGTAATATATTGTTAAAATCAATCCTAAATGCATGCAGACTTAAATGGACATAATTGGAAGCTGGATTTTTCCATTTTAAGTTTCAGGGGTTGGAGAGTTCACTTGAAGGCATTGGGAAAATATTATGCAGAGTTCCTACATGAGCTTCTTGCATTAAGCTGACTTGTATGTGTGATTTTATTTTTAAAACTGCAAGTTTAATTACCATACAGTCAAACCTGCATTAAACAATTATCCAAATCATACCATAAGTCAAACCTGTTATAAGGGACCATTGAATACGGTAGCCTGTAGATCTTTAAAGGCAAGTGACTGCTTAATGCATAAAAGCTCCTTTAGGATCTATCTTTTAGCAATTCTTTTGTCCTGCGTTAAGCTTCCACCTGTCACATAGGCTATAAATCCTCACAAATTTAGCTGTCACTTGACTAGACTTGCATCTGATATTATTCAATATTCAGTAACTAAACATGGCCTGTCCTTTGATCACTGTGTTATGAATGGACTAGTGACTAAAATCGGACAATTTGTTAAAAAAAATGTTAAAAAAAAAGTTTGAAGCGAGTGGGAATCGAACCTAGAACCACGAATTAATAAGCACCGGATCTGAAACCACATATTTCCCCAATAATGGTGTCGTTCATTCGCCGATCGATACCTGTCCGCCGACTCGCGGTTAATCGATCGATAAACACGTCTAAAGCGCGCGCGTTCGCCTGGGACGGCTACCTATAGTTAATTAAAATTCCGTTAAAACTTTAATTTTCCTCCGATTTCAGAAATATAGGGCTCAAATGAGAGCTAAGATATTCAGCTTTTATTTGTGAAAATAATAACGTTCTATATTGAGCGAGTAATTGTTAACGACAGGTTAAAGAGTATAAAACTAATGAACCAGCACGCATTTGACCGCAGATTCTCGCACAAGAAAGGGTTACCTACCGTTATAAAAAAGCCTATAGACAAATCATTTTTCATCCGATTTTTACAGTCAATATCTTAAATAAAAGCAGAAATCTGTATCTTTAAACTGTAACAAAACCATGAATTCATATTATTTTAAACCAGAGCAGTCGCGAGTAAGCAAATAACGCAGACCGAATAGCTGCCGATCAGCGCGCCGCCCGAAAAACGAGACTGAAGCGCTATTTCTGCACATTTTAATTAAATAGACGTGTTTTAAGGCATTAAATATTTAAAATATTTATGCTATCGGATTCGGTAAGTATCCCCTTTTTCATCTGTGTCGTTTATATAAGTATACGCGCTGTTTTCACCGGTTAAATAAGAAGGAAATTATATGGTCAGAAAACCGTCGTTTGCATCGAGCGGAACAAAAATGGCGGATTTCTATTTGTATACAAAATGCGGCTGCCGCCCCATTTTATAGAAAGGTATTTCTTGTTGTCCATTTTTATTGAAATTAATACAAATACTTCAAAAGATACTGATGCTTTTGTTTTTGAAATTTGGTGAGGATTGGTTGTGTCTTTCTTGGTGAGTTTAACGCGTGAAAACGACGATTTTTCATGTGTTGTAAAGAATTCTTTAATATGTAGGGTGTGGTAGCGCCCATTTTATAGAACTGAAACCTATTTGTAATATTTACTTCAGAATGGTTTTATTGTAATAAGAACATGTTGATGCATTTTTTTTTTTAATTTTGGTGAGGATTGAATGGATATTTCTTATCTTTTTCATGTTTTGAATGTAGTACTTTTTTTTCAATTTTCGAGCATTGCAGACATTTTGAAATCTGTTATGTGTTGTCTCAAATTCATTCAAAATCATCAGATTTTGTATTATTTTCACTGAAAAAGGTTTGCTTGTTATGAAAATATCCTATCCCAAAAAGTCAAAATGGACTTGACTAAATTCAAAATGCGAATTGTCCATTTGAGGGAGGAAAGGCCCTCATACTTATATCTACTGAAGACCAGCTCAAACGTCTAGTTGTATACATATTCTAAAGGCTAGCAGGCATTTTAATCCCTTTATCTGTCCAATTAGTGGTGACAGGAGATATCGTTTATTGGAAATCTCCTCTAAGGGAAGGGGACATATGGTTTTGTGGGCTAAGACAGGAAGTCACCCTCCCATGATGTAAGATTATGCAATCAGTCAATCACCATCATAAAACACTGGTCTAAGTGTAATCACTTTAGACTTAGACTCTAACAAGCGACTGAAGACTACAAGCTCAGAAAATGCAAAAGCTTTTCAGTCATTGATACTTTTTAATTGACAGGCCGCTTTATGTCTCACAAGAAATATTTTCTACACATAGCAGATGGTAGCTTAAAACAGACTGAAAGTAAAGCAGAATATGCCTTAAGGAGCATTCTGCTTTACTTTCAATCTGCTGTAAGGAATAACCAATTTAAAAAGAAAAGAAAAATGTAATGGGTTAAAGGAAACATGCATTCACAAAATGCTGAGGAAACATGTTATCAAAAACTAAAATCTTCATTTCTGCACCAAACCCTTTGGTGTCATTACTCAGATTTGTCTCGAAGAGACGGTTCTAATGAGTAGTAACGCCATAGGATTTTTTTGCAGCATTAGCTTAAAAATGTTGGATTAGATTACATTACACCCCCTTATCTGGAACCCTGTGTTGTTAGATGCTTACTCTGAACATTCTGCTTTACTTTTAGCCTGCTTTAGCTTCCATCTGCTAAATTATAGAAACTATTTCATTTATTAGTGTGATAATTAATTATTCATATGTGTCAAAACTGAAGAAAAATTATTTCATCAGTTCTTTGTTACGAGAAAACTGTCCATCCTCTTTCTACTGCAATAATCGTGTCCGGTCTGCATTATTTGCTTAGGCTCATATATAACTCTCGACTGCTCTATTTTTTAATAATATGAATTCATGGTGTTTATACAGTTTAAAGATACAGATTTCTGCTTTTTTTTAAGACATTGACTGTAAAAATCGGACGAAAAATGATTTGTCTATAGGCTTTTTTATAACGGTAGGTAACCCTTTCTTGTGCGAGAATCTGCAGTCAAATGCCTGCTGGTTCATTAGGTTTATACTCTTTAACGATTACTCGCTCAATATAGAACGTTATTATTTTCACAAATAAAAGCTGAATATCTTAGCTCTCATTTGAGCCCTATATTTTGGAAATCGGAGGAAAATTAAAGTTTTAACGGACTTGTAATTAACAATAGGTAGCCGTCCCAGGCGAACGCGCGCGCTTTAGACGTGTTTATCGATCGATTAACCGCGAGTCGGCGGACAGGTATCGATCGGCGAATGAACGACACCATTATTGGGGAAATGCATGGGTTTATAGGTGGTTTCAGATCCGGTGCTTATTAATTCGTGCTAGAACCTTTGGATTGCAAGTCAATCGCCGTACCAACTGCGCTAACAGAGAAGCGGTGATAGGCATCATTCTCTTTTCCAGTCATCCGGGTATTTAAATTTTAATGTCATACGCATACTCTCGGTCCTTCATTCGGATGGCGACGGTCTTATTCGGAGAAAAAATGAATTATAATTTTCGGTAAAATCACGTTTTTGCAACTTATGTAAGACCTTCGTAGTATTCATAGGCCCTATTCAGATAATAATGAGTAAAAAAGAATGAGATTAAACGCCCTGCTGCACAAACTTATGTAGATTTCGGGTTTGTTGTCCCCGAGTGCGCATGCTCGCTAAGTGTAAATAAAGGGGGTATGACGTCACACTGGAAAAGAGAATATAAAGGAAAAAAAGATAAATTACCTTCTTTAAGATGCACTGCTTTACTTTCAACCTGCTTTAAGTGGTCACCTGAGCTAATCACTCCCTGGCTGCCAGGTAAAAAGTAAAATGAACTAAGATATAGAAAAAATAAACAATATAACAATTAGACAAACGTAAGACATGTATTTCTAGTACAGTATAAGCACTCAGTACGAAATGAAAAGGACCGAATTTTGCAAGTCAGAGAGCAGCATTTCTCAGCCACTATTTGATTTTTCGGTGTAAAATTTCAACGAATCAAGTGAAATGAGAACAATGTTGAGATGTACCATCATCGTGCCATTAAAAATGTTTAAACCTTTCTTAAATTACCGAAAATATTACTATGCCAGCATCCGGTGGCAGAACTATCCGAGAACTGGTAGGATTTTGTAGACGAACTTGGGTCAAAATAAAACACGTTCCAGGATTGGATACGCATAAAACAATTACAAACCGAACAAATGGGAACCGTATTTATGATAATGAAAAAAAGATTGCAATATCGGCAAATATATATATCGGGTAAAAGACAGACGCAGTTTTAAAGAATCGAATTATCTTGGGCGCCGCAGCGATTGTGACCCCTTAACTTAATCATTTTTTTTTTTGTGGAAAAGGCGAGAAAACAGTCTCCCTTCATTTTTCTGGCGATTTTCCTCCTTTCCCTCCTAAGTCACTTCTTATCGATTATACGAAAAAACATACGCCTATTAATGATGAACATTTTGATATACAATAGTGTGCATTTATTTTTTAAATTGTTTCAAAGCAGGGCGGAGCTAACCTTTGGCGAATATAAACTCACTTCTCATGCCATTAATCCTTTACTCCCTGAAACCTCAAATGGACAATTCTAGTTTTCAATTTAGTGCAGTCCATTTTTGACATTTTGAGTTGATTTTTACAATAAACATCAAATGACAAACAGTGAAGACCCTGATCAGAGGGCTCCTTAATGAGCCCTCTAATCAGGGGTTACACTGACTGTTTACATAAGACAAGTGTACTCCTCACAGGTACACTGTTTGCAAATGACGCATATAAATATGCGTGACTAGGGTTCAAAGAGTTAATACGCGGAAGCGGTGTTAGGCATCATATAAAGAAAGAGCACATAGACACTGGACATTGCTCCCTCTCTACAACAACGCCCAATAGGAGACAAATCTTGCGTGTGTTGTTCGGAGGGAGTTGTTATAGGGAGAGAAAATTAAGACTTGGTTTACATTTGCAAACAGCTTGAATCCAGATCAGGCGCCGCGTAACGCGGCGTCTGATCTTGATTCAAGATGTGTGTCATTCTTCATATTATATACTAAGCCAAACTGCCAACGCAACACCTCCGAGTTCCGTTCTATTTTCATACCAGAGCCGCTGAGCGGGTGTTTTAAATTGATGGAAAAGTTGACACAAAATTATTAAATGTTTTCATTGTGTTTTAAAATTGATGTACTGTCCTCAAAGTTGTTAATAGTAGCAACGAATTTTCATTTACACTTCTGACGAATAGTAACCATCTATCCAAACGTATCACTAATTTCTGGTTAACATTCCCCATTGAAAATGCATTGGAATGAGATTTCTGAAAACTTGTTATCACACAATTCTATATTTTTCGGACCAAATGCCAATTCATTTTGTTTATCAAGAGTATTGTCCATTGATCACTCTAGGAATTGCAGAAGAAATCTATTCAGGTTATGTACACATTACAGAATTAACCAGACTAAATTAAGACATGTTTAACAATCGAAGTAATGGGAATATCCGGGTTGTTGCGTTGGAAGTTTGGCATAGTATATATCTTAGAACTATCAAAGTGTCCTCTAATATGTAATATTGAGAAAAAAACGGCGGACGCCAACTGTAAATTCCGATAATAAAATAGCGTGTTGCCGCCCCCAAAGTTGAAATGCAAAGCTCCGCATCGAAACTCCGCCCTGCCAGGTCAATAAAATCAGTCTATACAGTTGGTTCCAGAACAATGCAAATATGCCCGCGGCGCTAAGGTAGATTTTGTGATTTATGTGTTAAAATGCATACAAATGATACTGTCAATATAAATATAGATCTTTGTGGATGGTAGCTTACTATGGAGTAAGGTTAAGAAAATATCAGTACGTTGGTCTTTCAGATATGTCTTTTAATTAGATTAGTAAATATTATCAGTTTAAAGTTGTCCATACCCTGGAAAGTCAATTGCTGGACAGATGATCTAGATTTGTTGACTCGGTCACTGGACCTAATGTAAAATACATCCTGAGACTGACTGATAAATCAGGATTGAGATTTTTGATCATTTCATAACACAGCCACATGGGTCTATCTTGTATATTTCTTCATTATGTCATATATAGTCAGAGCTCCAGATGGGGTGCATGTTTCAAGTTCTAAAATTTCCATTTCTCGGTCGGTTCCCGCGTTCGATCACTTGTTGGGGACGACTCGTAGAGACGACTCTAGCGGGTGGTTGAGCGTGGGCATTGGCTGTGGATTAAGCCAGATATTGCTGATCAATGTTAAATGTACGCATCTTATCTGGATCTCTGCAAAATGTCAGTCATTTTGTTACATGCATGTATTGAAATTGTAAAGTGAGCACATTGGCTTCTAAAGAGGATAAATGGAGGTAAATTCTGCAGTGGCTTTACAAAGGTTATTGTTGAGTTGCTTCCCTTGTCCTTTATTTGAACTAAAACAACCCAGAACGTTAAATTTCATTGTTGAAAATAAATGAGCCATCTTCCTTATAATAAGAAATACATTTTAATAGCCATAAGACATGTTCTTCATTTCATCATACATGTTTTGTTGATTGTTTGTTATCTCTTATGCCCGAATGGGCCATGAGTTTAAATAAAACTTGAAACTTGAAGGAATAATTCGAATATTTATTGTATTCATGGAGGTATGGAAAAAAAAACTGGTCACACTGTATGAAACCGCAAAGCGGTTTCATACAAAAGTGTGACCAGGTTTTTTTCTTCATACCTCCATGAATACAATAAATATTCCGAATTATTCCTTATAATTTAATATCACTTCTGAATTTAAGAAAGTGGTTAAATAGAGAATCTGACGCGAATGTTCTGTTTTAACGCTTTTAAAACGTAGGTTGTAGTCCCTCCGCCATATATATTTTCCGCCAAAACGCGACGTTGGTATGTAGTAACGTCGACGTCAATGACGTCATTTGGCATCCTGCTTCATGCAGCGCTTGTGAAGAGCAGTTGGACTAAGGGAAAGTAGTCCTGACAAGGCGTGGCCTGAATTTTTTTTTTCATGGAGTTATGAAACAAAAATTACAGCCAATCACAGCTAACCAAATGTAATGAAAACAAACAATATTAAATTATTAGTTAGTGTTGTTCTTTGCGTACCCTTTCATGATCAAATTCATCGTGAAGTGTTTACCCCTTCACCGCCATATTGGCGTCTGCTTCAATATTGTTGTCTGCAATATCGTTTCAAAGTTATATTTAAGGAAGTATGTACATGACTGAAGAAATTTCAAAAAGAATGTCAAACAGTTTGGATCCTGATCATATGCCGCATTACGCCGCGTCTGATTAGGATCCAAACTGTTTGCAAACGCGCTTTTTGTCGTCAATGAGAGTGAACGGATTAAACAAAACTTGCCTGGGGCATATTTCCTAAACAACACCAGTTAGGGATACCAACTTGTATGTGAGAGTACACTTTTGGAGTAAGATATGTCACAAACCACTTTTAAGGTCAATGACTTCAATTAAATTACACTTGTACTATAGTATCCCATTCAAAAACCGTCCTTTATTTTTCAGGAATGGAGCGTTTGGAACAGTAGGTCTCCGTTACTTTTCCCTCCACAAGTGTGTAATAGTTACACATTTGTGTTTGAAAAGTAATGGAGACTAATTATGGATGGGAATTTCCGCCAAAAGTCCCTTGATGTGAATGACATTCTTATTCATTTTAATGACATTTCTTATTCTGGTTTCATCATTAATGTATCTAAATATATCCGACCAGCTGACCTTTCGTCAATATATCTAAATAAAGATACACGAACTCGGTCAGTGTTGTTACCTCTGTTCACGGCCACCCTGGTTACATATCCTTTCCACCACAGGTACTTGACACATACTACTTTATTATCTATTAACACCCCCCCCCCCTTTTTAAAAAAATAAAAATACTTCTATTATTTTAAAGGGGGGGGGGGGGGGGGGGGTCATAGATAATAAAGTATGTGTCAAGTACCTGTGCTTTCCACGCGGCGCCCATAACGTATAAAAATGTTTTGACGTTTATGGCACATTTTGGCTTCCGTACAATGAAAAGTTATAATTCGCACATCGCGTTGGAAGACTTTTCTGAAAGGCCAGGTCAAGTTGGGCAATTCCTATTTGTAGAATATCAATGATCTCCTGCAAAATGTGACACTTTCTGGCAGCATTGAAAATGGATCCAGACACGAATTTGCAAGATTCTCATGCTGGAATTCAGTAACACTGACATGTCAACAAAAAACTCAAAAAGCTCAAACTGAACTCAGAATCGTCTTTTATTTTTCAGCGGAGCTGAATGGTATCTATTTAGCCCAACATTTCAACCAATTATATTTGATCAGAAATTTATAATTAAGAGCACCTGTTGAAACAGAATAGTCTGATTGGATAGTGGCCAGGGCTCCAGATAAGGGAATTATTTCAATACTTAAATTCTTTATTTGTGCATTAAACCCTAGTGTGTCTTACTCATTTGAAATGTCTCTTCGGGACGAGCAAAATGAGTGGTAACACCATAGGGTTTGGTGCTGAAATGCGTGAGAAAATGTTAGATTTGTTCAGTTTACTCCCCTCTTATCTGGAGCCCTGAAACTGTAGCCAGGCTGGTCTATGCACAATTACAGTTTTACCAGATATGAAATATGAGTGTAAAATTAAGAGACACAGTCTGCAGGAACATTTCCAGACTGTTTACCAAATTTCACTGAATGTTGCAGTGTTTACCACTGAGCTGATGACATCATGCTTATAATCGGATGTCTTTTTATAGATAGACAGTGGTAGCTATGTGTGTTGTTTAATAATGGTTTACTACCAATTTATTTTAATTGTTAACAGTCAACACAATACTGCTAGATCGTTTGTTCTACTTTTTTGGTGTTTTATTATTTGTTAACAATTTGTACAAATTTACCATTGATAGCAATATAATAAATGGCCTCAAGTAATTTAAACACAATTGTGTTGCTTCATCATTTATTTACAAGAGTGCGGTGTTATAGAACTTGTAAAGCAGACTGCTGTTCTGTTATAATGAGCCAGCATATTTTATTTAGTTAAAGTTTGTTTCAAGAAACTCCCCATGAATGAAGTTTGATATACAGAACAAGTTTAATATGAGGACCTCCTACCAGTAGCTAGGATACGGGTTAAATTATTGTTTTTGCATTTCTGTACATAATAGTTTTTAATCAGAATTATGCTTTGATCCTTGAATGTGTATTTTTTGCTTTTCAATCCAAGATATTACAATTCTTTGAAAAAAACCAATTTCATACAATTTTGCACACCCATCTACGGCATGAATTCCACCACCCATTCCGCTGAATATCTTTTTTAAATATATTTATTGTTTTAACTAAAACGGACAGAACGCGAACGCGTTTTACATATATACTAATACAGCGCCTCGTAAAATAGATTGTAACTTTCGGTTTCGTTTTGACACGTCAGATTCAGGGTTGGCCGGTAAAACCCGGACGGTTTCAACCGGTTAAAGCCGCCCCGGTCAATACTCCCTGAAGTGGTCAATACTGGTCAATACCGGTCAATACTCTTTTTCTGTTAGAATAAAGCTCTTGAAGTTGTAAAAGGGTTTAATTATAGTGTAATGATGTATTACAGATACACAGGAAGCTATTTCAAGTGTATATAGGGGGTATAGGAAGCACAAAGTGGATTTTTAATCTGAAAAGACCACCCTGGTCGATTGAACTGACCCCATTTATTGCTTGAACTGACCGCCTGTGGTCGATTGAAATGACCACTTCCGGTGGATTGAATCAACCACTCTGGTTTATTGAAAAGACCACCCTGGCCAATTGAACTAGGTGTATGGCGATTCCTAAAGTATTTGTTGACTTCTACAACTTGCTTTATCACCTGGTCAGGGGTAATATCCTGTCCCAGCTGATTCAGTAAGTGTGCAGAGCAACCATAAACTGTCAGGCTGGGTTCTGCTTCATCACAGATATCTTCTCATTATCTGTGACTATGCTGAAGACCTTGCAGTCATACTGCTCAGAAGACTCATTGATGGCTTCATGGGCACAAATAGGAGTAAACAAAGTGTCAGTGTATAATACCCCTGTCAGTGTATAATCACCCTGTATCAAGACATTTGATGCCACTCCCAGTCTGCAGTGACATGGGGCAACATAACACATGATAATCTGTTTTGACAGCAATTTACAGGTGTTGCGAACTTGCAAATACTTATGACTATCCCATGATTGTAAATAATAGACATCAATGAATCTTAAACATTTAATTGTTGCCTGACTATGCGTATATGACCTTAATGGTTAATTATTTGCTGTAAATTAATATATTCCCAAAGTGGTCAATTGCAATTTTGAGTGGTCAATTGAGGTTTTTAATGGTCAGTTGAGTTGTAAGTAAACAGTTGATTTAGTTGAAGTATTTAGTGGTTGATTAATTATGAGTATAGCTAGTCTTTTGGTTGGTAAACTCCCAAACTGATCCTAGGTGGTCAATAATGGTCGATTTTCAATTGACAAGGCCGGTCACTTCAATCAACAACTTTGTATTTCTGGTTTTATCAAATATCAGAGACAGTGTATACACTGTCTCTGCAAATATTTACAAAATGTAATTCAAATATTTCAATCATTAGAAGTAAAACTTTGAGAAATAACATCAAAATATCAAACTGTTATTTAAAAGGATCCTTAACAGTACAGTGTGTATGTACTGTATATACATGTATTAAACAACACTTGACATTGCTAGGGGTATGATACTATACAGTTATTAAACGGCCGAGGGCGGGTCGTCGTTGCTTATTGGCACAAGTTTGCCATAATGGCACGAGCGAGGGCCTTGGCCCGAGTGCCAATGTGGCTAACGAGTGCCAATAAGCAATGACGACATGTCCTCGCCGTTTAATGACTTGTTTATTGTATACCTGGTTCAAAATCAACGAATTTGTAGACTGTTTGAATGTTTCACATAAGCGCAGCCGTTATAGAAATCAAATGACGTCATCTTCAACGAAAGTTGGCCATTTTGAATCTTACGTTGCTAACGTTTTCACGTTCATAAATTCTGTTGCCCCCGGGCCAATAACCGGATGCAGTCCAAATAACCGGTTATTGGACTGCATCCGGTTATTGGCCCGCTCAGCAAGGGCGTATTGCATTGTCATCAAAGCAAAATCTGTTACTATTTATAGTAATATACAGTTATTAAACGGCCGAGGGCGTGCCGTCGTTGCTTATTGGCACAAGTTTGCCATAATGGCACGAGGGCCTTGGCTCGAGTGCCAATGTGGCTAACGAGTGCCAATAATTAAGCAATGACGGCACGCCCTCGCCGTTTAATGACTTGTTTATTGTATACCTGGTTCAAAATCAACGAATTAGTTTAAACATATTTTATTACTCATATATACATGTAATACAGTTGACATACATTTACAAAACGTGTAACACCACAAAGTATGAATATAAGTAAATGGGTTGGGCCACAAGTTCTATCAACATTAGTAAAGGCCCTCCCCTAAAATGGGGCATTTGTAACATTGGTAGTGGTTTATTTTTGTTAACAGAATTAACAACTGGAATAGTTCAAATAATATAAGTGCTATGTTCGTAATAAAGGTAAAGTCGAAGAAGAAGAGTGTGATAATAAATTATTAAGTATAATCAACGAATTTGTAGACTGTTTGAATGTTTACATAAGCGCGGTCGTTATTTAATTCAAATGACGTCATCTTCAACGAACGTTGGCCATTTTGAACGTTACTTTGCTAACGTTTTCACGTTCATAAATTCTGTTGCCCCCGGGCCAATAATCGGATGCAGTCCAAATAACCGGTTATTGGACTGCATCCGGTTATTGGCCCACTCAGCAGGGGCGTATTGCATTGTCATCAGAGCAAAATATGTTACTATTTATAGTAGGGTATACAATAAATAGGTTTTATTGTATACCTTACTATAAATAGTAACAGATTTTGCTTTGATGACAATGCAATACGCTCTTGCTGAGCGGGCCAATAACCGGATGCAGTCCAATTACCGGTTATTTGGACTGCATCCGGTTATTGGCCCGGGGGCAACAGACTTAATGAACGTGAAAACGTTAGCAACGTAGCGTTCAAATGGCCAACGTTCTTTGAAGATGAAGTCATTTGATTTCTATAACGGCCGCGTTTATGTAAACATTCAAACAATCTACATATTCGTTGATTTTGAACCAGGTATACAATAAACAAGTCATTAAACGGCCGAGGGCGGGCCGTCGTTGCTTATTGGCACTCGTTAGCCACATTGGCACTCGGGCTAAGGCCCTCGTGCCATTATGGCTAACTTGTGCCAATAAGCAACGACGGCCCGCCCTCGGCCGTTTAATAACTGTATAATAAGTTGGTTCCAAGTGTTCAATTGACCAGTAATGACCGGTATTGACCGGTTAAAACCAGTATTGACCGCCCGGGTCGATTGCTAACCCTGGTCAGATTAGTTTTGAGATGTCAGAGTGTAGCGTTTATTCAGAAAATGAGCTCCAAATTAGTGCGGTAGCTAGTGTCTGTGTTATGTGTACAAAAGTAGTCAGACATGCTAAGGATATCATGTATGCTTTTCCCTCTCTCTCTCTCTCTCTTTTTTTCGGCGGAGCTGACTGGTTTCTATTTAGTCACACTTTCTATTTGGCCACACATTTCAACCAATTATATTTGATCAGAAATTTAGAATTAAGAGCACCTGTTGAAACTGAATAGTCTGATTGGATAGTAGCCAAGGCTCCAGATAAGGGAATTATTTCAAAACTTAAAATCTTTATTTGTGCATTAAACCCTGTGGTGTCACTATACAATTGAATTGTCTCTTCGAGACAAAAAAAATGAGTGGTAACACCATAGGGTTTGGTGCTGAAAGGAGTGAAAAAATGTGATTTGTTTAGTTTACTCCCTCTTATCTGGAGCCCTGTAGGCTGGTCTATGTCCAATTACAGTTTTACAAGATGTGGACTGTGAGTGTAAAATTTAGAGATACAGACTGCACTGTTTACACTGGGATGATGCAATTATACTTCTATTTTAAGATATGACATCTGAAATCTTTTTATTTAAACCCTATCAGGGCCTATCGTGTCACTACTCTTTATAGACTTCTCTTTTGAGACAATTCTACCGAGTAGTTACACCATAGGATTTGGTTAAAGTCTCCAGCAAGTATCTGATGTTAATAATGAATAGTTACATCAAAGGTTTTGTAGAAACATTCAAGATTTGAGTGTTTGAAATACTCTCCTTATCTGGAACTCTGCAAAATGTGATAACATTATTGAGATGATTTATTTTTATTTTTTTGTTTTTTTATCTCTGTATTTTGAGATTATAGTTTCAAAAACCATTATGACAGACTTCTTCATACTTCTTCACTATTGACAAGGAAGAACAAACTTCACAAGAATTGATCTTACTAACGAAAATGTGCCCATGTTACTGTTGTACTACTGGGCGATTTTTGAGGCTCTATTATCAAGTAAGAGAATGATTTTTACAATACACTGTAGTGCAGTTAAAATTTGTACATCTGGAGCACTGAATAACATCATATGATTATCTTGGATTCATTTTGTGGTCAATACATACAGTAAAAGAAAATTCCTATACATAAACAGGGCTTCATATATGAGTAGTCAAGCAGTTATATCCCTTTCGGCATCCACTAAACTTATGGTGTTACTACTCATAAGAATCATCACAAAGTGATGATTCTCATGAGTAGTCATATCATAGGGTTTGGAGGAGGCAGTAGGATTTTAGCATTTTATGGCCCTTGTCGCCTTACCTTGGGTTTAGCATTCTTGACAACTTACTTTGTATATGTTGCCATTCTTAAATTTATTATCACATAACCTTAATCTCTTTCCAAACAAAAATTGCTATATCAAGTAAATTTATATTAAATTCTCAAATTCAGAAATAGAAATATTTATAACCAAATTGATATGCATAAAAAAATCTTGGTTAAATATTTAACTCGACATCTCAATGATGTCTACACTTTAGAGATCTTAACCCATTTCCCCATAAATACACCTTTCTTACCCTTTTGATTTATTCCTCTACTGAAGAAAATAATTCCAAGTTATACTGTCACAAATAAAAATCATAACAAATATTTTCTATATTCTAGCAGATGAAAGCTTAAAGCAGGTTGAAAGTAAAGCAGAATGCGCCTGACGGCGCATTCTGCTTTACTTTTAACCTGCTTTAAGTGGTCACATATTTTCAAAACTAGAAACAGGCTATGGGGTTATGGGTTAAAGATGTATTTCCATACCAGTCTTCTTGATAGTTTCCTTAATTACTCACTTTCTTAGATCTATCCATTGAACCATTCCAACAACAACAAAGATCTTCCAAACAGTTTGGAACCAGACCAGGGCCGGCAAATTGTAGGGCATGATCAAGATCCAAACTGTTCACCACTCAAATCCTGTTTCTGTAAATATAGAAAGGACAATTCCAGAACACAAATAATGTTGAAAAGGTTAAAAGTCTATTCTTGGAAGGTTTAATACCATACCTAATATACTAATTCATTGGCAGAAGTAGCTTTTATTCTATCACAATTGCACACTGATCTTTTTAAAAAAAATAACAAAGAACCACATGTCTGGAATAAAAATAACCGGCAATAAATAATGACTTTCAATGTCAGACCAGTTTGAGTTATTGTCCAACATCCTTCACAAATATCCAAGTTTGAAATCTTTTCGTAACAAATGTCCGATATCAATTGGCCCCATGTTTAAGCACCATACACACTCTCGTCACTATAGGCTATGTACAGGAAGAAGTCCTCCTCGTGATATTCCTGAAAAAAAGAAACAATATAATTATAATACAGTAAAACCTCAGTCAGTCATTACAAATTGTGTTTTAAAACTCTAAGGGGTTCGTCTTCAACAAAAACATTTTTAAGTCAAAACTTTAAAATACATCTAATTTCTGCATCAAATACTGTCTTGTGACATTTCTTGGGAATCGTCTTTTCAAGACGATTCGAAACAGATGTCACAAGACAGGATTAGATGATGAAATAGATAATAAATTGTGGTTAGTCCTACAACAATAGTTGTTCAAAGTATTGTACATGTTTCATAAGATGGACTCCTGGGGCCCTGTTTCATAAAACTTTGTACGACAAAAACGATCGAAAGTCGAAACTTTCAAATACATTTAATTTCTGATTTCTCTATCTAATCCTGTCTTGTGACATCTCTTTGGAATCGTCTTTGGGTCTACACGTTTTACTTGGTGTCAATAGGTGTACTTTCAACAAGTGCACTGTTTTCAAAGGACACACGGCACCTAATGATTTCGAATTATAGAGGATGATGGAAATCGTAGCAAATGCTATTTTTCAAAAGCTGTCCTAATGTTCCGGATACGAAATTCATTAATGTTTTGATGTGTGGTGCTTGACCAAACATTAATAAAGACTTGTAGAAGGTGGTGGGTTTTTTTTATCGAGATGTGAAAATAAATAGAGATTGTGGCGGAATAACTATGGCCGGTGCGGATCAGGCTAGAATCAATTCAAATGGACGAAATTTGCATCATCACGCCACTTTTCAAATCCGCTTTTTTTTAAAAGTGGCTTATACGCATACATTTATAGAGTTACTGTGTTTTTCAGTATATGATTGAATTTAATCCATTTCGTGAAGAGGGTTATATTTTCATGAGAGGTTTCGCCCCTGGAAACTGTACACCTATATGTAGTGGTTCCCTACTGTGATAATTGGTATCAATACACACACCCTTATCAGAGAATGTTCATTGCAAACCAATAACACAGCTAGGTAGTTGTTAGATGTAGATAACGATCAGTGAACCTGAAGTTGCAATTAACCCTTATCCTGCGGATCGCGAGTTGACATTGTTCTGAATTTCTCTGTCTGTCTGTCTCTCTCTCTATCGCTCTCTCGCTCTTTCTCTTTCGCAAGATAGAGAGTGCGAGAGAGCTGGAGAAAAGAGAGTGAGAATAAAGGCAAAGACAGAGAGACAGAGATATGACGAGGATGACAGAAAATAGCAAAAAGAAAGAAGAGCCTTCATTCTCTTTGCAATATTTCTCTTACCTTCAAGTTTGTCATATCTCTATTTTTCTATGTCTCGGACCCTCTCTCTATTATATCTCTTTTCTCTCGCTGTCTAGACTCTGTAAAAAATTCACGAGACTATGAACGATATATCACAACAGATCCAAATCACATCGCGAGATATTTAGGGCCCTTTGATCTGGGTCTACCCGTTTTACTTGGTGTCAAGTGTACTTTTAACAAGTGCACTGTTTACAAAGGACACATATATACGTGACGAGTGTTCCAAGAGTTAAAATGCACACACTGTCATGGTAAATACTATTAAAGACTGTCATAGGGTTCAGGATTCGAAATTCAATAATGTTTTGGTGTGTGGTGCTTGACAAAACATTAATAAAGACTTATAGAGGTTTTTTTTCAGGATGTGGAAATAAATGAGGTTTGTGGTGGAATAACTAGGGCCGGTGCGGATCAGGCAAGAATCGGCTCAAATGGACGAAAATTGCAGCATCACGCCACTTTTCAAAGATTGTCAAATGTTACCGGTGAAGAAAGTCTTTAATTTTTTAGTGTGTGTTGCTTAACAAAACATTTATAAAGAGTTGTAGGCGGGCTTTGTGGTCGAGATGTGCAAATAAATGGGGTTGTGGTGGATTAACATCTCGTTTGAATGGGATGTACACGGACATATAAAATGTGCTACGAAGGTAATGTCTGTTTATATTTCCACATTATCACTTCCATTTTCGTGTGATTTAACCCTTTCTAAGAGGGGTAAAAAAAAAAGTTGATTTTTGATGGGGTTTTGGGTAATTCCGGGGTTTGTGGGGTTTTGGGTAATTCGTTCCACCGTTTTCTCAGCGACATTTAATAGCTTCGCGGTTACATACAGTGTGACCAGGTTTTTTTTCATACCTCCATGATATTTGCGACGACTACAACTATTTTATATTCCTGTATTTGTGCAATGAATTAGTCAAACTTCCCACGTGATCAATTCTTTGATGATTGTTTGTTACTATAAATACACATTACGGAGTTTCACGAAGTAATACGACCACAATGATGTAACACATCCCGTGACCATGAAAATCACTACGACTATAATTATCATATTACAACTTCGATAGAAAAACATTCAAAAACATACTGTTCACAATATAACTAATCAGTTACTGTTTAGCCAGAGAGTAAATCGTGAATATTTTCAGAAAGTCTTAATTTTTCCATTTATTTAGCGGAATCTATTCTGGGGCGTAGGAAAATAGTTCCGTTTACGCATCGTCATTGTTCGGGTGTAAACATAACATCGATATTTTTGTTTGCAAAACGAAGTCAGACAGTTGAAAGAAATCTCAAGACACAGAAAGCAATATGAAGTGGGAATATAAAGAAGAGCATTCCTTCGAAAAGAGACGCGCTGAAGGTGAAAAGATTCGCAAGAAGTATCCCGACAGAGTCCCAGTAAGTGTGAATTAAATGCTCGTCTTTTCGCAAGGTTTGCGATATCGCCATTTCGGTAGCTTCCCGTTTTACGCAGTTCGTGGTCTCCGTAGTTTCCTTTTCCACAATTTTTAATTTACTGATTATTCTTCTCATCTGATCTGATGTGCTTGAATGTGGCAATTAATTGTGGGTTTCTGATTCGCTTCGATAAAGTGAATATGAAAATATGGCTGAAGAATTAATGGGTCAGTAAAGTAACATAGAATTCGGACATATCAAAACAATGGAAATAAGAAGTGTCAGGTCTCCAGACAAATTCAACATTTTCACACTCATTCAGCAGCACCTATTTCTACTCTATAGATCTACCCTATCTGGCATTCATGGCAGGATAGATATGGCAGGAAGCTGTTCTTTTAGACTATTTACCGACACCGGCACGGAGTCTACCCCATGAAACAGCACCAATTCCTTTGATGGTATTACTACTCATAAGAATCATTTCGAAGAGAAAATCTAGAATAGTGCCACCATAGGGTTTAATGCAGAAATAAAAGATTATAGTTTTGAAAAACTCACCTTGTGTGACTAATTTTAGACATTTTATTTCTTACAGGTTATTGTAGAGAAAGCACCAAAGGCTAGAGTGGGTGACCTAGACAAAAAGAAATACTTGGTACCGTCAGACTTGACTGTTGGACAGTTTTACTTCCTGATTAGAAAACGGATTCACCTGCGACCAGAAGATGCCCTGTTCTTTTTTGTAAATAATGTCATTCCTCCAACAAGCGCAACAATGGGATCTCTTTACCAGGTAAGTAAAATCTTTCCATGCTAGCAGCAAAATCACCATTGCAAAAAGTTTGGCTCCTGATGATCATGAGATGACGCATTATGCAGTGTCTCATCAGGATCCGATCCAGACTGTTTGACACTCGGATCCTGTTTGAAAGGAAATTTATAAAATTTTATTTTTAGGACAGCTGCAAATGACACTTTTTTACAGATGAAAAAATTACGTGGCCAACAAAGAAGTATCAATGTACATTCTGTCAAGGTTGAACTCAAGCAAGGAGTATCCTCAGGGCTTTTTTTCACTCGAAGGGGAAAAAATTGCCACCCTTTTTATATAGTAAAATAAGTTAATAATAAAAAATAATGCGGGGTTTGTCAAAGGGGAAAGAAAAACCTGGGGTAAACCCATTTTTGGGGGAAAAGTGCATGATTTAAAAAAAAATGCGGGCATCTGTTAGGGCTGCAACGGTTCAGGTACTTTTCGGTTCGGGTTCGAGTAGACCCCTTCGGTTTTCGGTTATTTCGGTTTGGGTATTAGGATAAGAACTTGATAAAATAAACCAGAAAAAAATTCTCATTTACTGGCACATGTCTACGCAGACAATAGATCTACACACTTTTTCGAAAACGCTATCACTGTCATCTATAATTTTATCATATGTAAGAGAAAGATGTGCATTTCTTTCTACCATTTTAGGACAAATTGTAGCGAATTTAGGCGTGGTTCGTCCCGACCTGTTTTTCATTGAAGTTTCGTAACTAAGCTTTCAGCCTATTTTGTTTGTCATTCTGGCTGGTCTTCCTTAAATGCCTCATCAGCATTCTATTTAAAAGCGCTAGAAGAACCACCTAGCTCCAATTATATTATTATTTTACTGAAAAAGTCATTAATATTTCAGTTTAATTATTTACATCGCCATTCGCAATTTGCGGTCGCTAAGTAATAGGCTGGTTACCCTTTTTCTGATGCTGATTCGACTTTGGTACCTTTGAAGCCGGGATATCAATCGTGCGCATGCGTTAAGTGCTGGGTTTCCCTGAATAATAAATAGCCGATATGAAAAGAATGAGACGGACGAGAAGCGAGCTATTTAAATTACTACAAGAAGAAAAGGTTAGAACTGTGATTTAACCTTACATTTTGGGACGTCTGACCATCAAAAATATACACGCAGACTGCACGCTGATTGGTAAATTAGCGGTCTAGTGTAATTTACCATACATCGGCGCACCGAACCGAAAATTTGCGGTGCCGAGCCGAAACTCGAACCGAGACAAACGAACCGAAAATAACCGAAATTCGATGAACTGTTGCAGTCCTAGCATCTGTTATATAGGGAAAAAAAGCCCTGATCCTCATCATTTACAAAGATAGATGAAGTCTTGATAGTCGAGCTCTTTGTTTAACATTAACTTTGGTTTCAGCAGTCCACTGCCAAATGTTGTCGTAAGTCAGATTATAAAAGTATCAATTATTATTTATTTCTCCATCTAATACTGTCTTTTGACATCTTTTTGGAATCGTCTTGAAAAGACGATTCCAAAGAGATGTCACAAGACAGGATTAGATAGAGAAATCAGAAATTAAATGTATTTGAAAGTTTCGACTTTCGATCGTTTTTGTCGTACAAAGTTTTATGAAACAGGGCCCCAGGAGTCCATCTTATGAAACATGTACAATACTTTGAACAACTATTGTTGTAGGACTAACCACAATTTATTATCTATTTCATCATCTAATCCTGTCTTGTGACATCTGTTTCGAATCGTCTTGAAAAGACGATTCCCAAGAAATGTCACAAGACAGTATTTGATGCAGAAATTAGATGTATTTTAAAGTTTTGACTTAAAACTGTTTTTGTTGAAGACGGACCCCTTAGATTTTTAAAACACAATTTGTAATGACTGACTGAGGTTTTACTGTATTATAATTATATTGTTTCTTTTTTTCAGGAACATCACGAGGAGGACTTCTTCCTGTACATAGCCTATAGTGACGAGAGTGTGTATGGTGCTTAAACATGGGGCCAATTGATATCGGACATTTGTTACGAAAAGATTTCAAACTTGGATATTTGTGAAGGATGTTGGACAATAACTCAAACTGGTCTGACATTGAAAGTCATTATTTATTGCCGGTTATTTTTATTCCAGACATGTGGTTCTTTGTTATTTTTTTTAAAAAGATCAGTGTGCAATTGTGATAGAATAAAAGCTACTTCTGCCAATGAATTAGTATATTAGGTATGGTATTAAACCTTTCAAGAATAGACATTTAACCTTTTCAACATTATTTGTGTTCTGGAATTGTCCTTTCTATATTTACAGAAACAGGATTTGAGTGGTGAACAGTTTGGATCTTGATCATGCCCTACAATTTGCCGGCCCTGGTCTGGTTCCAAACTGTTTGACAGATCTTTGTTGTTGTTGGAATGGTTCAATGGATAGATCTAAGAAAGTGAGTAATTAAGGAAACTATCAAGAAGACTGGTATGGAAATACATCTTTAACCCATAACCCCATAGCCTGTTTCTAGTTTTGAAAATATGTGACCACTTAAAGCAGGTTAAAAGTAAAGCAGAATGCGCCATCAGGCGCATTCTGCTTTACTTTCAACCTGCTTTAAGCTTTCATCTGCTAGAATATAGAAAATATTTTTTATGATTTTTATTTGTGACAGTATAACTTGGAATTATTTTCTTCAGTAGAGGAATAAATCAAAAGGGTAAGAAAGGTGTATTTATGGGGAAATGGGTTAAGATCTCTAAAGTGTAGACATCATTGAGATGTCGAGTTAAATATTTAACCAAGATTTTTTTATGCATATCAATTTGGTTATAAATATTTCTATTTCTGAATTTGAGAATTTAATATAAATTTACTTGATATAGCAATTTTTGTTTGGAAAGAGATTAAGGTTATGTGATAATAAATTTAAGAATGGCAACATATACAAAGTAAGTTGTCAAGAATGCTAAACCCAAGGTAAGGCGACAAGGGCCATAAAATGCTAAAATCCTACTGCCTCCTCCAAACCCTATGATATGACTACTCATGAGAATCATCACTTTGTGATGATTCTTATGAGTAGTAACACCATAAGTTTAGTGGATGCCGAAAGGGATATAACTGCTTGACTACTCATATATGAAGCCCTGTTTATGTATAGGGATTTTCTTTTACTGTATGTATTGACCACAAAATGAATCCAAGATAATCATATGATGTTATTCAGTGCTCCAGATGTACAAATTTTAACTGCACTACAGTGTATTGTAAAAATCATTCTCTTACTTGATAATAGAGCCTCAAAAATCGCCCAGTAGTACAACAGTAACATGGGCACATTTTCGTTAGTAAGATCAATTCTTGTGAAGTTTGTTTTTCCTTGTCAATAGTGAAGAAGTCTGTCATAATGGTTTTTGAAACTATAATCTCAAAATACAGAGATAAAAAAACAAAAAAATAAAAATAAATCATCTCAATAATGTTATCACATTTTGCAGAGTTCCAGATAAGGAGAGTATTTCAAACACTCAAATCTTGAATGTTTCTACAAAACCTTTGATGTAACTATTCATTATTAACATCAAATACTTGGTGGAGACTTTAACCAAATCCTATGGTGTAACTACTCCGTAGAATTGTCTCAAAAGAGAAGTCTATAAAGAGTAGTGACACGATAGGCCCTGATAGGGTTTAATGCACAAATAAAATATTTTTTTGAAAAACGCCCCTTATCTGGAGCTCTGATATTATCGTATGAAAGTGTCATTTGTATAAACATCACTGTTTAAATGTATGTGTGGATTCATGCATTGAGTTATTATTTTATTACTACTCTAAAATACTATTGCGGTTGATGTTAATCGTTTTATTACATGTCTTTCTCTCAGTGGTGATACAGTTAGGCTTATGGATGGTATATTCTTCTTTGTGCTGTAAATAGTTGGTAGGGTATAAAGCAAGTCTTGAGTGTGCATATTTAGGCGAAGGTTTCAAGCAATAAAACAATAAAAATCACGTGTAATAGCAGGGCTCCAGATAAGAGGGAGTTATTTCAACAAATCAAACATTTTCTCGCTCATTTCAGCACCAAACAATGGTGTTACTACTCATTAGAATCGTCTCTTCAAGACGATTCTAATGAGTAGTGGCACCATAGGGTTTAATTCAGAAATAAAGATTTTAGTTTTTGAAAAACTACCCTTATCTGGTGCTCTGGTAATATAAACATCCACTAAAATTGGGTACATTTATAGACTATATGACAGTTGGCAGCTTAATGCAGGACCTGTCTGAAATGCTGATTTATAAAAACGTTATTATTCTATACTTACACGATAAAGATACTGTATATTCGGTTTTAGGGAATTATGCTATACTTATACGTACAACTCGTAGACAAATTTGGTATCAGAATGCGCAAAAATGTGTTGGCTACACAAAGTTGGTCTTAACAATAGAGGCTGTTGAATATGCATGACCCAGAGATATGTGACGTCATATATCTCTGGGCATGTGTCTTTCATCGGTCTTCAATTGTGATTTAATAACTTGTAGATCATAATTTCTTGTGAATGAAGGTGGTGTGAAAAGTTAAGGTTTCAGACTAGTTATGTTTTGAAATTGTTGTTTGGCCAGTATTACCAATATTATAGTGAATCCCTTGTTGCGGTTCTGGGGCTCATTTCTCATAGGGTTAAATTAAAAGGGGATTATCTCGGTCTAATAAACAGAAACACTCTCTATGGCAATTGAGTCCCAGAACTTGAGTTCCTCAAACCAAAATGTGCCGTCTCTTTATCGTGTTAGTATAGTAGTCTTTTAACCCATTACCCCATAGCCTGTTCTAGTTTTGAAGATAGGTGACCACTTAAAGTAGGTTGAAAGTAAAGTAGAATGCGCTTTAAGGCACATTCTGCTTTACTTTCAGCCTGCTTTAAGCTACCATCTGCTAGAATATAGAAAGTATTTCTTATGATACATTGTCAAAATTGGAATTATTTCTTCGGGGAAGGAATAAATTAAAGGTGTAAAAAGGCGTCTTTATGGGTAATGGGTTAACACAGGTTTGTCTGAAGTTTGGAACTTCTGGGCCATTTTATATATATAGATATAGTTTTTACTACAGCATGCAGTATTTTAAAGAGCACAACATGTTCAGCTGTATAGTCACACCTCACTGTTATGCTCACATAAGAAAAAATGTTAACTGTGTTTAACAGATATCTACCTTACCCTTCATTTCATAGCCTGTGTCTAGTTATGAAGACAAATGACAACTTGAAACTAAAGGCTTATTAAGCACAGTCTGCTTTACTTTCAGCCATCTTTTAAGTTACCATCTGCTAGGCTATAGGAACATTTTCTGATGTTGCACAATCTTCAATGTATAAAACACAGCTATTTCTTCAGTGGAGGAATTCATTAAATGTGTCAAAAGGCTTATCTATCATTTCTATGGAGTAAAGGGTTAAAGCAAGATGAAAGTTAAACAAACAACTCGTATAGAAGCAAGATAACAGTAAAGCAGAAATTTCTCAGGAGCTTTCTGCATTACTGTCAACTTGTTTTAACCTTTCTTGCTGGACCCAACTCAAAATATGCAACTGCTATAAAGTTAAAGTGCATGGTAAAATTGGACTTGGTATTTGGGTGAATTTGTTAAGAAATTTCTGCAGGATCAGTAGGCCATTTAAATATGTAAAGTTGTAGCTGACTTACGTCTTTGTATTGTTAGTGCAATTTGTCCCTTTCTCCAATTTCTTAATCTTATTAGGATGAAAATGAATAATAACGATGATGAAATTTGGCTGGTAAATTGGAAACTGTTTCATTGCAATTCATGGATTGTCAATTTTTGGCAAGACCTATTCTAATTTCAATGAATCAGGTTTGAGTGATATGGTAATACAAATGATGAAGAGGCAGTATAATACTAATAGACAGATGGCAGCTTAACCCATTACCCCATAGCCTGATTCTAGCTTTGAAAATAGGTGACCACTAATAGCAGGTTGAAAGTAAAGCAGAATGTGCTTATCATCTGCTAGAATATAGAAAATAGTTCTCATCATACAAATTCATAACTGTATAAATTGAAACTTTTTCCCTCCGTGCAGAAATAAATTAAAGGGGTAAAAAGGCATATTTATGGGGTAAAGGGTTAAAGAGTTGTCTGAATTACTTTTGTCCAGTTTTAAGCAACATTCGGTCTTGTAGCCTCTACAATGAATTGCTGTTTTAACCCATTACTCCATATTTACACCTAATTATACAGGATGGGATGTAGTCTCCATCTAGGAAGTCGGCATATGACTGCAGAATTAATTTGCAATATCTTTCTGAATGAAATATTAAAGCAGGCTGAAAGAAAAGCAGAATGCGCAAAAAGGTGCTTTCTGCTTTACTTTCCACCTACTCATACTCGTAGTAGTTGACTGCCATCAAAATTAGAAACAGGCCATGGAGTAACGAGTTAGAGCTACTTGCAAACAAAATAAGAATCCTTTCCTTTTATCTAACACCTAACGTAGATTGTAGATATATGCTTTTCCTTTAACCAGTGTTTTAAAAAACAATTGTTTTAAGTGTTTGTGTAGCTGTTCATGTTATTAAATACACATAAAAGGAATTTCGGGTTGTGATTTGTTATGTTGTTACTTGTAGTAGCATTGAAAATCTTAAAACTTGGGACACCCTGTATAACTGCTGTTATTATCCTAAATTTTAAACTACAGTGGAGAATCTGTTATTCTTTCCCGTTTAAACGCAAAGCACTAAAACGTACCCAGCGTCTGATCTGGCTCCAAACTGTTTGCACTGCAAATAATAGTTTTAGCGTAAACGCATTTATTGGGAAAGAATAACACATTCTCCACTGTATTTGCTTTTAATAAATGTACAAAATGTGCAAACTGAAGGCAAACAGTGTAGACCCTGATCAGACTGCTCCTGAGGGAGCAGTCTGATCAGGGTCTAAACTGTTTGTTCAGGTTATGTCTGTCCCAATATTCGAGGGTCATAACGGTATCCAGTGTAACATCCCAAAACAAGAATCTATTACTCCTTTACTGCAGTACCTCAATACAATGGCTATTAGCAAACAGTCTGGATCATGATCAGATTTATTAAGTCATGGCAGCATTGTCTATGCAGTGTAAACTCCGAAAACCACTCTCCCATAACCTGTTCACTCCAGTACAAAGGTCATTTACAAAAGGTTTGCATCCAGATTAGACACTACATAATGATTATGTGGTATATGATCAGGATCCAAACTGTTTGACGCTCTTAACACTTTTAATAAAATGTGAATTTGAGAAATAAAAGCTTACCACAATTGTTTAAAGCAGATGGCATTGCGACGTGAAGGGATTAAGCCTTAGGTGATGAGTCTAAACCAAATATGTCTTCTACAGTAAATCTGAATAAGAGGAGATCCTTTGAAAGCACAGAAAACAAAGCAAATACTGAAAATTGCAGACTCGGTTTAATTGAGTCTGTTCATGAGCAATACTGAAATGTGCAACAGTGCTCACGCCCCCTAGCACTGGCTTAAGCGGAATTCAACCTTCAACTGTAAATGCGCTGAAATCGATGATTCCAAAGGACCAGAAAGTATTACAACACTGAGAATGAAGTACGGGGCGACTTTTTACAGCAGCCACACAAGCACTTAACATCTGCTGTTGTGAATTATATAAATCTGAATAAGAGGAGATCCTTTGAAAGCACAGAAAACAAAGCAAATACTGAAAATTGCAAACCTCTTTATTATGACCACTAAAACAAAGGCTTAAATTTAATGATTATATGTATCAAAGACAGGTGCAGTTTACAGCAAGGTGGCAGTAAAACGGAGAACTAATGGATATTTCTGTAAAACAGAACTCCTAATGGATATTTCTGTTTTAATGTCGCCTTGCTTTAAGCAGTTTCAAAGCTATAAAGACACCTTAAATGCCTACTAATTATCACAATTTAGTGGCAGTAATAGAGAGTTTTTGTACTTCATTACCAGGTGTGCATTTAGAAAGGTGCCTGCATAATGCATGACAACAGTAATGTAGAGAGGTCCCCATTGTAAAGGTGGCTTGATTTTATATGTAAATAATTAACCCCATTTTATACTGAATCAAAAAGTTTCTACCCTAAAATATCTAACATTGAGACAGTGTCCGAGCTTTCTGCTTTCCCTTCAGTCTGATTTAACACAATCACCCCTGTAACTTTTGTAATGGACAATTCCAATTTCAAAATGAGTCTAGTCCATTATTGACTATTTAGGGTTGCTTTAAACAATGTATTTCAAAATGACAAACAGTAGACCATTCGTTAAACGTTCACTATGCGTTTCTTACGCATAGATTAACGAGTAAATGGGTAGGAATAGCGTATTTACCACTGTACAGTAAAACCTATCTATTACAACCACAAAATTGCGTTAATTATTGTGTTAAGGCAAGTGACTGCTTAAAGCAAAGTGGCAGTTCAACAGAAGGCTCCTAAAGGAGCTTTCTGTTTTACTGTAACCTTGCTTTAAGCCGTCACCTGTATATTTTACAATCAATTGGCCTTATTTTATTTGGTCGTAATAGATAAGTTTTACTGTATTATTAAAAACAAAACAAAATGTCAATATTCTATTGGGCAATGGGTTATGTGAAAGGGTGAAAAATGGGGGGGGGGGGGGGGGGGGGGGGCATTAAAGAACATTGAGTTTTGGCTATAACCTACCATCTGCAAGGATACAGCAAGCAACTATTCAATATAAATGCACATTAGCAGTCTCTCATTCAGGTGGTTGCTTAATGTGTGATAAAAACCATGCTGAAAACTTCTGCAGTAACTATCACAGCTTCCTAAAAGAAAATATTTGCTCAATAAAAGTTTGTACAATGAAAACAACACTTACGTTTATTGACAGGAGTACTGTCAATCTTGTATAAAGCGACCCACTCAATCTTGACCTCTCAGCAGTGTTTGTTACATCTGGCAGCTTAATGCAGGACAAAACAAGATGTGTTTGTGAAACGCTATTCCCATCCCCCTCAAATATTTAACCTTTTGGCCAATATGAATTTGACCTTTGATCCTACATATCTGAAATATACATATTCATCCTTGTCTCAATTAGAGAAAACATTATCAAATATGAAGTCTCGATCTTTTCTGTGACCTTGACCTTTGACTGGACATGCCCAAAACCTGTATTCATATACCTCTTCATCCGGGCAACACATACAACATACAATGTATTTAGTGTGTATTGGTTATAGTTAAAAAGTTATTACCAACATTAAGGTTCCAAATTGATTTGACCTCTGTGACTTGACCTTTGACTCTACATAAATTATTTTTCTTAATAATGGCAATGTGTAAAATGGATACGAAGTGCCTATCACTTGAGGGTCAATTGTTATTGCCATTTCAAATACTTTACCTTTTGACCTCTGAGACCCTGACCTTTGACCCTACATCCCCAAACCTATCTTCAACCAGGAAAAAAAGATCATCAAAACATTGCAACGACAAGTGCCAGAAGTAGGCAAGAGAAAGTGAACAGTTTTGACAAAATGCTTGACAATTTAACAAATGTTCTTGAGGCAATAAGAAGTGAAATGTGTACCCCTGCAGATTTTGAACCTGTCCGCAAACGCAGTAAAGATGGAACTTACAGAAAAACTTACCAACTTCAGTGAAGCTGTGACAAAATTAATATTCACTTATAAAGTGTAGCCAGTCGCCAAGACTTAGAAAGTGTAGCCAGGCAGAAGGACACAGCAAATGATCCATTGGACAAACTCAACTATTTAGAATTGTTACTAAATGAATCCAATGATACTTTCAACGTACATGTAGTAAAGATGGATCCTACTGAAAAACTTAACAATATTAGTAAAGCTTTGTAAATCAATTAACAGCCAGCCGCCAAGACTTAGAAAGTGTAGCCAGTCGCCAAGACTTAGAACTGTAGCAAGACAGAAGGACACAGCAAATCTATTGGACAAATTGAAGATAGAGATAACAGAAAAACTTAAGAAAAAAATTAAAAAAGAAAAAACTTAACAATCTCAGGGAAGATGTGCAAAAATTAAATAATAGCCACTCGCGCCAGAGACAAAGAAAGTGTAGCCAGTCGCCAAGACTTCGAAAGTGTAGCTAGACAACAGGACACAGCAAATCTATCAGACAAATTCAAATACATGTATTTAGAATTGCAGCTAAGTGAATCCAATGACAATTTCAACATTGTAAAGACAGAGCTAACAGAAAAATTGAAATACTTAAAAAACTCAGTGAATCTGTGGAAAAATCAATTAATAGCCACTCGCCAAGACTTAGAAAGTGTAGCCTGGTGAGTCACCAAGACTTAGAAAGTGTAGCTAGACAGCAGGACACAGCAAATCTGTTAGACAAACTGAAAAATTTAGAATTGCGACTAAATGAATCCAATGATAATTTCAACAGAGTAAAGACTGAACAAACAGGAAAACTTAACAATCTTAGTGAAGCTGTGGAAAATCAATTAGAAGCCACTTGCCAATTTGGGAAGTGTAGCCAGTCGCTAAGACTTGGAAAGTGTAGCCAGTCGCTAAGACTTAGAAAGTGTAGCCTGGTGAGTCACCAAGACTTAGAAAGTGTAGCTAGACAGCAGGACACAGCAAATCTGTTAGACAAACTGAAAAATTTAGAATTGCGACTAAATGAATCCAATGATAATTTCAACAGAGTAAAGACTGAACGAACAGGAAAACTTAACAATCTTAGTGAAGCTGTGGAAAATCAATTAGAAGCCACTTGCCAATTTGGGAAGTGTAGCCAGTCGCTAAGACTTGGAAATTGTAGCCAGTCGCTAAGACTTGGAAAGTGTAGCCAGTCGTCAAGACTTGGAAAGTGTAGCCAGTCGCCAAGAATTGGGAAGTGTAGCCAGTCGCCAAGACTTAGAAAGTGTAGCCAGTCGCCAAGACTTAGAAAGTATAGCTAGTTGCCAAGACTTAGAAAGTGTAGCTTGACAGAAGGACACAGAAAATCTATTGGACAAACTCAACTACAATGTATTTAGAACTGCGACTAAATAAATCCAATGACAATGGCAACATAGTAAAGATGGAGCTGACAGAAAAACTTAACAAACGCAGTGAAGCTGTGGAAAATAAATAGCCAGTCACAAAGACTTGGGAAGTGTAGCTAGACAGCAACTATTTAGAACTGCGATTAAATGAATACAATGACAAATGGATCAGGTAAAATTACAGCTACTACAATGATGGAAAATTCACCAAGACTTAGGAAGTGTAGCTTGACAGAAACTATGTATTTAGAAAAGCGACTAACTGAATCCAAGGACAGATGGATCAGGTAAGACTACAGCTACTACAACTATAGAGGAGCCTCAGAATGCTGTACAATCAACATCAATGCAGGAGCAATGAATATCCTCACCACATGGGCTACAGACTTGTGTGGTACTGTCAATGAGGACACGTCACATACAACACTTTTCACCTTATCATTCAAGCAGAAATAAGGAATACATGTAGTTATGTTTGGCACAACTCCAATTAGGGAGGAATCTCAAGTGACTTATCTTGGTGTGACATTTAACAGAAAGCAGAGATGGAAGCCATAAATATCTCAAGCAGAAAGGAATGCTAGAAAATAGCTGTCGAGGAAGTGTAAACTTGCTGGGACTACATTGGGTGCTGATGAGCAGATACTGATAATTGTGTACCAGGGGCCCGTTTTACTAAACAACTTTCGCAAATTATTTGCGTAAGTAAAAATTTAAAATTTTAATTTAAATTTTTTATTATCACTTGCTACAAACAGCAAATAGCCAGATCAGAGGACGCGCTAAAAGCGCGTCCTCTGATCTGGCTATTTGCTGTTTGCAAATGTTTATGATCGAAAAATAAGAGTTAAACGATTTTGACTTACGTAAAAATTTTGCGTAAGTTGTTTAGTAAAACAGGCCCCAGGGCACTGCAAGACCCCATCTAGATCAGTCAACTACAGCAAACACCAACCTACAATGTCTTGACAAAGTCTAAAACCAGGCTTTACGCATGACCATGGATGCAATAATATCCACACCAATACAATTTAAGGAACAATCACCGGGATAAGCCACTTGAGAATAGAAGAAATATCAAAATAATTGTGTGGAGTCAAAGAAAAGAAGAAGAGAAAGACTATCCTCTAGAAGACAGCAACCCTGTCAAAGTCTACTGTGATATGACCACAGAGGAAAGAGGCTGGATCCTCTTTCAAAGGAGGGAAGATAGATCTGTTGATTTCCTGCGTGACTACAAACAGGTATTCTGGAATCTCCAAGGTGAGTTTTGACTGGGAAATGACAACATTGCTACCATGACAAGCGATTACTGCCATGAACTCACAACAGACTTGGACGATTTTGATGGTGTATGGAAATATGTCAAGTTAAGAAACACAGATGATTCCCTGGAACATTATAATGCAGGACTCAAGATAAGGGGAGTATTTCAAAAACTTAAAACTTTATTTCTGCTTTAAACCCTATGGTATCACTACTCATTAGAATCGTCTGGAAGAATCGTCTCTTTGAGACGATTCTAATGAGTAGTAACACCATAGGATTTTGTGCTCAAATGAGAGAGAAACTGTTGGATTTGTGCAGTTTACTCCCTCTAATCTGGAGCCCTGAAATGGTATGGAATTCATCACTAAACGACAGTGATTCAAATATCTTTGTGTAGAGAATGTAACTACATGTATTAGTTTGTACTTGTACTTGTAAATAGCTTTGGTTCATATCAGATGCTGATTAATTTACTGTCTGATCGGGATCGGTGCTAAACTAATATACTTTATATAATAACTTCATTACTTTTTATATAATTTTAGAGTATCTGTGATACTACTGTTTGTATTTTATTGCAAACACGTCAGTAAGATAAGGGGAGCAAATCCATTGCAATATATATTACATTGTGCCAGGACTGCCTCCCTTGACCCCACAACAATTAATTATACTCAACTCAATTATTTGGCAACCGGAAACATATAAGTATGTTCTAATATATTCTAAGTTTGATTATCAAATAGTATTATCCACATCTTGATATTTTATTACACTAGATATATATAACTCTTAGTTGTATTCTTTATTAATGTTAATTTATATTTTTATTTCCTCAGAGTGTTTGCTTTAAAGTGTTATTGTCCGAAAATAGCTTTGACATATAGCTAATGTTTTTTTTGTAAACTCGACTTGATAAAGCTTCTTGTGTCTTGACAATGACAAGGAGTCGGGAACAGTAAGCACAAGGTCAGCACGTTTATCACTGAGACAAAAAATTTAATAAAACATGACCCAATTTGTATTTAACTCTAGAGCTTCTTGAGTTGTGTACATAAACCAAATATGCAGTTGCCACCACATGTAAATCCAACACTATTCACCAACGTTAAAGTTGTGAACAGACAGACAAACAAACCGACAAACCAAAAACAATATGCCCCAGACCAAGTCGTGTGTGGGCATAAAAAGGAAGCACTCTCCTATAGGAGTTTTCTCCATTATTTTTAACCAACATTAACTCATTGAGCCCTAGTGACGCATTTATATGCGTCTTTTTCCAAAAGTGTACCTGTGAAGAGTACACTTGTCATATGCAAACAGTGAAGTCCCTGATCAGAGGGCTCCTATAGGAGCCCTCTGATCAGCATCTTCACTGTTTGTCATTTTGTAAAATATTATAAGAATCAACCCTAAATAGTCGAAAATGGATCAGTCTTTCCTGCAAACTGGATTTGTCCATTGGAAGTTTCAGGGAATAATGAGTTAAGCAGTCAGATATCTGCCTTAGGAGGTCTTCACACACTTTCATTGAGTGGTCGCCTAATACAAGATTAAGTGCACACCAACTTTATTGTTATCTCACTGTCTTTCGCAACATAAGTTTTATAAAGATTTCAGTAATTCAAATACTCCTCTGCTGTAGCATAGCTCATTACCCAATAACGTATTTCTTGTCTTGAAGATGGGTGACCACTTAAAGCTGTTCGAAAGTAAAGCAGAATGCACCTGAGGGAAAATTCTGCTCTACTTTCAAACTGCCTTACACTACAATCTGCTAGGATGCTATTCATGACAGTATAAATTGGAACTAGTTTCTTCTATGGATGAACAAATTACAAATTATTGGGTAATGGGTTAAAAGCTACTGGTCATGAAAATTGTGTAAAAATAGCACTGTAAACAGGTGACTCTTCAAAATTACCTTTATACGTGATATAAGGCTTTAACTCATAGCTTTAGCAATTGAGATAGATGTCCACTTAAAGCAGATTGAATGGTAATCATAAAACTCCTTTATGGTTTACTTTCAGCTTGCTATAGTAGAGACTAGTCATAACTTACAAAATATTTTCAAAGCTCCATTAACCCATAAATATGCATTTAGCCTTTCATTTATTCCTGTACTGAAGAAAACAGTTCAAATTTATACTGTTACAAATAAGAATTATAAGAAATGTTTTCAATATTCTAGCAGATAATAGCTTAAATTAGACTGAAAGTAAAGCAGAATTTGCCTTAAGGCACATTCTGCTTTACTTTTAGCCTGCTTTAAATGGTAACCTGTTTCCAAAACTAGACACAGGCTATGGAGTAATGGGTTAACAAGACACAGTAGTAGCATAAAACAGAATGGACAAAGTATAGTGCAGACCCAAATCAGATGATTCCCTGATTAGGGTCTGCACTGCTTGTCATTTTGCAGTTAGCACACCAGGTAATAGTCCAATTTTGATTTAATTCATTATTGGACACTAGACATGTCCATTTGGAGTTTCAGAATGAGTGAACAATGTATGACTGAGCATTACAAGATGAAGTCACAGTCCTAAGTCAACTACTAGTGTCCAGCACATAAATAAAGTCACTATCAGAGATAAAAAATATTTTACTTAATTGAGTCCAAATTATCCTGACTGAGTTGAGCTTGACAAATATGACAGAATGTGTGGTATTAATTAGTGATAGCTTTGCTCCAATTACAACCTTAAAACTGAACTTTTTCAGTTGCTTTTTTCATCCATCATCAACCCACCCATGATATAAGCATAAATTGATGTTTTTTTTAAAAACAGTATAGATTCAGATCAGACAGCTCTTAAAGGAGCTGTCTTATCAAGGTCAGCACTGTTTTCTCATTAGATCTCGACAACAGTAGTCAGCACTCTCACCTTTGGAAAATAATTTTATTAAGCAATTTAATAACTTTGATGATAGATGTTCATATAGTTGGTAGAGTTATGTACATGAATATTTGTGATGAGAAGGGTCAAGCAATTATCTGTATTGAAGGCAGTCCATAGTGTTTCTATTGATGAAATATTGGCTGTACCAAGCTGTCCAGGTGATGTATGTCGTATGAATTCTGCTGTCTCCCTATTAGACTTCCTGCATCAATGGGTCCCATTAACGGTTTCCTCTGCTTCATTTGTACTGCTTTCCTTTCTCAAAACCTGTAAACAAAAACACATTAACACTTTACTTCATAACTTATTTCTAGTTTTGAAGATAGGTGACCGCTTAAAGCAGGTGGAAAGAAAGGGATTAAACGAAATGTTCTTAATCCCAAGATGAACTAACATGTCAACTTTGGTATCCCTTGATGAGGTGATATAGACAATATGCTCCAGACAAGCTTTTCATATAATTGAGATCAAAGGTAAAGGTCACAGTGACCTGAAAATGGTCAAATACTCTGCCACAGGGCTCGAGATAAGAGGTAGTTATTTCAACAAATCAAACATTTTATCACTCATTTCAGCACCAAACCTTATGGTGTTACTACAGTGTAGCTCCATTACTTCGCGGTCCGCTATTTCGCGAAAGCCAATATATCGCGGTCGCGGCTTGGACCCCATTTTTTCCTATATGTATACTAAAAGTCAATAAAAGCCGAGTAGCGATAATTTCTGTTTCTTTCTTAATTATATCTTCCTTTAACAGGTCGCTAAAATTGCGTAATCAGTGTCAATTATCACCATCTGTGGACAGCGCGTGTGTCATCCCCGCTGCGTTGATTGACAGGTGCACTAACAAACAAACAATAGGCCTTGAGTGAACTCGCGCATGCGCGAGTTTCCATTATTATTTAGCAATAATTAGCAAACTAACCTGATTGAGTTATAACAATCAAAGTCGACTAATCCGTATTAATAGCAGTGGAGAGATAACCACAGACATTAAAATCAAAGTCATTTACATATTGATACATCAATCAGACGCTTACAATCATAACTGCGATTCGTACCAGCTAACAACGTACTCGAACAATGTCGGCCACGAAATAAATTAAATTTAACCTGTGATCTGTAAATTGGTTTCATTGTTCTTTCAATTTCATATATCGCGGTTCGTTTTTTGACAATTCAACCGAGACAATCTCATTATATCCGCGTTCTAATCGCGATATAGGCATTAAGTGTGATTTCCACGAGTAACTGAATCTTACTGACACACGCACATTTAAATCAAAATGGCGGCCGTTGTCAAAAACGAAAGTACACATTTTGTATAATACACATGAAAACGCTGATGCTAGATATGACAGTGCATATAAACACTTGTTTTCACAAGAAATAACAAGGTAATCAACCAAGAAACCGTGTTTATTGCATGACATTGATATAATAGAGTTTGGCAATGGAATATACAACAGAAATTAGTTCAGCTAAGAATTGGGCTATATCGCGATCCGACCACATCGCGGATTTCATTTCGTGGACCCCAACTTCCGCGATATAATGGAGCTACACTGTACTCATTAGAATCGTCTCAAAGAGACGATTCTAATGAGTAGTGACACCATAGGGTTTAATTCAGAAATAAAGATTTTATTTTTTGAAAAACCACCCCTATCTGTTGCTCTGCTGCCATCCCAGTAAACTTTTACTAAACCTTCAAATTTCATATCTCTAGCTGAAGTGCTAGATTCCCGTAGAAGGTCAAGTACAAAGTCACAGCAACCTGAAACTGACATGCAACACAAAGCCATTAGCTCTTTCCACACCATGGACCTGTTTAACCCTTTCATGGTCAAAATATTCCAGAGATTTTTACCCCTTTACTGTTTCATTGTCGTCTGCTTCAGTTTTGTTGTCTGTAATGTTGTTTCAAAGTTAAACAAAATAAGGAAGTATGACTGAAGAAAATTCATAACGAGTGTCAAACAGTTTGCAAACACGCTTTTAAGCATCATTGAGAATGAAAGGGTTAAAATATACTCATTACATTTGTAACAGTAGACCCATATCAGAGTTCTCCTATAGGATCCCTCTGATCAGGGTCTACACTGTTTGCTAATTTAAAGCAGTATTTATTAAACTACGCAGAATTCCAAGTAGAGTAGTTCATGTTTCGTAACTAAAAAGATCCACAAGGGAACCTAATAACCCACAATAGATTTATGATAAACTTTTTCAACGCTGAATACGGGCAACTGCTGTCTGCTGAAAATGATGTCTGATAAAATCTTGAAATCATTTCCCAAGAAACAAACAGTTTGGATGCTGATCAGGCCATCCTGATCTGGATCCAAACTGTTTGTAAATATCTTAAATACATGTCGTCCATATTGAAAATGTTGATTGGCAGCGGTGTAATTGTTTTTTGTTCAAATCGCTAACAGACAATTACCTTTCTAGCGAACTCTGGTAGGATAAAGGATGCCCTGTGCACATCTGTGTTGTAATACTGTAGTTTCATGTCCTCTACTTCTTTAGAGCTCAACTTTCTGACTGGTTCCTTGAATTTAGTGTCCTGTAAACAACAAACTTACACATTCGTACCATCCCATAATGATATTAAACTCAAAAGATACACAACTTTACGCTTCTAATAGGGCTCCAAATAAGAGGGAGTAAACTGAACAAATCCAACATTTCCTTAATACTCATTTCAGCACCAAATCCCAGGCACGGATTTACCGGGGGGGCACAGGGGGCACGTGCCCCCCCAGCTGAGCCGATTTTTTTTTTTTTTTTTTAACTTTCTCTTTTTAACTTCTTAGACACCACTAATTAAGCTCTACGGTTCTACTGTATTGGTGTGTGCCCCTTATTTGGCCCCTAAATTTTACTGTCTGGACACTGCGGGGTGCCTACTTCATTTAGATAACCAACATTATAGCCCTGGGGCACATGTTTGGTAGTGGGAACAATACACCCTTACACTGGTTAATCATGTTTGCTAAGCGCTTTGTTTTACAGCTATTTCAACCTAATAAGCGTTTTAGTGATTCGGATCAGTACATCATGTTCCCTATTAGACCCTGGCAGCAGGAGTTTGGTTACTATGGAAATGAAAGTCTGGTTAAGTTCTTATGAGGAAAAATACAGATCTCGCACTGTTACGGTCACCATGAAAAGCAAGTTGGCAAGAATAGATTAATTCCAAGACTGCGACCATCGCATCGTTTACACTGGTTACAGAAAGATGAGAAAAGACAGTTACTTAACAGTTTACCCCATAGCCTGCCTTTAGTTGACAGGTGACTACTTAGAGCAGATTTAAAAAAGTAAAGCAGAATGTGCATTCAGGCACATTCTGCTTTATTTCCAGCCTACTTTAAGTTAACATTTACAAATATACTAGGCTATAAATACTAAATATATTTCTTACGGTAAATATTCGTGACTGTCTAAATATTAATAAGAAATATTTTTTTCAGTGGATGAATAAATTAGAGGCGTATGTATGGGTTAATCCTTCAGAAGTCCTCGATCAGGGTCTACACTGTCTGTCATTATATAAAGTATTGTAAAAATCGTTTGTTAGTGTCACTGGAATTGTTCATTTGATGTTTTAACTCTTTCCTCCCTGAAACTTCAAATGGACAATCCCAGTTTCCATTTAAGTATAGTCCATTTCTGACCTTTAAGGGTTGTTTTTGTCAATGTTTTGCGATATGACAAACAGTAAAGACCCAAATCAGAGGGCTCCGTAAGGAGCCCTCTGATCTGGGTGTTCACTGTTTGCATAGGACAAGCTAGTGCACTTTTCACATGTATACTGTTTGAAAAGGACGCCTAAATGCGGAACTAGGTTTCAAAGGGTTAAGGGAGAATGATTTAAGTTTGAATTAACTGTAAGTAATCTGCAGTGTACTAGTGACCAGAACTCTTGTCCTGTACGAGCAATGTTGACCCAGACCAGAGGATTCGTAAATGAGCCCTCTTATCCCGATCTGCACTGAAACAGTGCATAAAGAGCTTCTGGGGTCTACACTGTGTGTAATTTTGTAATAAATTGAATATGTTAACAGTTTTAAAAGTAGTGACTGGAAAACTTGTTCTGTACAAACAGCGACTATCCAGGTCAGAGGGCTCCTAAACGCTCAGGTTCTGCATTGTTGACGTTTTGTAATAAATTGTATAAAACAACCTTAAATAAAGTAAAACATGGACGAGTCTTAATTGGAATTGTCAATGTAATGTTTGTGGGGAGAGTTAGTTCTAAGGTGCACTATGTCATTTTGTGATATACCGGTATTGTAAAAGTAGAACCTCGAATTTAAACGTAAATAAGAGGGCATTGAAGGCATTGATACCGCTCACCTGTTGTAATGAAGCCTGATAGGTATACCTTTGAGTTTCACCCAAAATCGAAGTTAAAAAGCTTAATCTAAACCCATCCCAATTTGTAAACAATATTGGAATACAACATATATTTTAGTATAATCGAGTACATCAAGGGCCGATGAACTGCACATTGAGTGTACATGTTGTCACAATTTTATTAAATTCCCCATGAGCTATGGCCAATGACAGGGACAGTTTATACTATGAATATTAAACATGTAGTATCATTATCTCTGAACCACTTTTGGGGTTTCATAAAGGATATTTACATCATTCATTTGAAGTAAACTTTCTTCTGAGAATATTCTCAGAATGCCACCAGAAAGCACCATTTTATTGTTAATTTCAAAAGATTTCACCATATTATGTACTGTTTTCAGCGCTGGTTTTGTCAAGTATCGTAAAGAAAAGTTGCATCTTCTTTCTGTCTTATGAAACCACTTTTGGGATTTCATAAAGGATATTTATACAATGTATCGTTCTTTTGAAGTAAAATTTCTTCTATGAATGTTCTCAGATGCCACCAGAATTCACCGTTTTAAGGTTAATTTAAAAAAAACACACAAAAAACTGTATTTTGTACTGTTTTCGGTGCTGGTTTTGTCAAGTAATGTTAAAAATGTTCATCTTCTTTCCGTCTTTTGAAACCACCTTTAGGGTTTTATTAAGGATATTTAAACCATTCTTTTGAAGTAAGCTTTCTTCTAGGAATGTGCTCAGAATGCCACCAGAATGCACCATTTATTGTTAATTTCAAAATATTTCGCTGTAATATTTACTGTTTGCAGTGCTGGTTTTGTCAAGTATCGTTAAAAAATTGCATGCATCTTCTTTCTGTCTTATGACACCATTTTTGGGATTTCATAAAGGATATTTATATCATTCTTTTAAAGTAAACTTTCTTAGAAGATTGTTCTCAAATGCCACCAATGCACCATTTTAATGTTAATTTCAAAAAAGTTCCGGGTTTTTTTCCCTCTTGATGACGATTGTAGCTTCTTTCTGTCTTATAATACCACTTTTGTGGTGTTTGGATATTTACATCATTCTATTGATGTAAACGTTTTTCTTAGAATGCCCCCAGAATGTATCTTTTTGGTGTAAATTAAAAAAATGTCCGACCCTAAATTATAGTTTTCTGAGAATCGATTTTTCTTCATCTCAAGTTTACGTTTAAATCTTCTTTCTGTCTTATGAAACCACTTTTTTTGGTGTTTCAGAATGCCCTCAGCATGCACCATTTTGATGTTAATTTCAAAAAATTTCCGGGGGAGGCCCCCCGTACCCCCCTTATGGGAGGGGTTCTACCCCTCCCAAACCCTCCCCAAGTGTGCCCCCCCACTCAGAAATTTCTGGATCCGGCCCTGAAATCCTATGATGTTACTGCTTATTAGAAGCGTCTCAAAAGACGATTCAAATGAGTAGTAACACCATAGGGTTTAATCATGAAACAAAGATTTTAGATTTTAAAAAAATCACCTTATCTGGAGTTCTGTTCTAACTATTCCTCCACTAAATAATGTAGTTCCAATTTTTACAGTCATGACTATGAACCATAAGCAACATTGTCTATATCATAGCAGATTGAAGAAAGTACTTAACAACCTGCTTTAAGTGGTTACCTGTCTTCAATACTAGAAACAAGCTATGAGGTAAGGGAACAATGCCAATTTCCAAATATGTATTGCCCATTTTGTACTATTTAGGATTGCGTTTGCTACGAATATTGCAAAAAACTAACTAAGCGGATTCTGATCAGAGTCATCCTGTAGGAGCTCTCTGATCAGAATCTACACTGTTTGTATATGACAAGCATACATTGTTCAGGTACACTGACCAAGGTGTGCTTTTTTCTCCAAAACATGTAGCTTAAATTTGAACCAAAAAAATATTTCAATATCAGAATTTCAAATGATATAATATTATAGTCAAGTCTCAAATTGTTTCCTAATCAGACATTGGAAAATCTGAGTCAATCAAATTCCAATCTGCTTTCAAAACTAGTTTTTTGTTCATTATATATTGCTATAACTCATTCACCCCAGACATTTTTAATGGGCAATTCCAATTTCAGAATAAGTCTAGTCCATTTTTTACTATTTAGGATTGATTTTAACAATATACAGTCGAGACTGTCTTAGCGACCCCTTGTGTTCAGCGACGGTTTGTCTTTAACGACCCTTTTAGATCCCCCAAATGCGTTTTACACTGAAAAGGCTCTGTATACAACGACTCCCTGCGAAATCTGTACAACAACCATGATTTTCAACTCCTGAAACGACATTTTGGACTTCTACAGCGACTTTCGCAACTTTCGTAATGGCCGCCATAAAAAAACACATTATGTTTAGTAACGCTACGTCGTGTAAACTGCCACTTAAACATATATCGGTAGGTACTACGCTGGTAGAATGGTCAATCTACTGGCAATGATTAGCTGTCAATCACACTAAGCTCCGCCTTCATTTACTCAAACACTAGAAAATCTAGAAGCTGCTACTGAAAAAGTCGCCTATCGTCTGACCTAATTACACGAGACTGAGTGTTTACACAGTGAGACTGCTTCTACATATACGACATATGTTTTCTTGATTACGCGATTATACGCATTAGTTATGAAATTTTGCTGGTTTATTTGCGTGAGTTATGTTGCGGACATTCTTTACTGAGATAATAGCTAGTGTTAACTGTTTACACATTTAGCTTGAAGCCTTCTGACGAAGAAAAACGTTTGAATGATAGAGTTGTTAATTGCCGATCGAGGCGCGATTTTTTATATGCAATCAAACTTCAAAGGCATATAAACAAGTGTGTACTGGCAATTATTATAATCCGTTAACGGCGATTACGAGTCAACACACAAAGCTTAGTAAGTAGTGATAAGTGGGGTGTGTAATATGGATGGCCAGAGGTATCGTTCTGCGGAAACAATCATGATGAAGAAAGCAAACGTAAAAAATTAAATTCTGATGTCTGTTTATGGCAATGAACACAAATCAAATATGGCAATGAACACAAATCAAATGCAGTTTATCACGATTTATTCATGTTCTTCTTTTTTAACACATATTCATACTTGCAATGACTACCTGCATAGTAATACACTGTAAGCCCCTCTTTCCATTTTGAATAAATAACTACAGGGGGAAAACTTGGAATTTGTGTATAGCGACCGTTTGTCTACAGTGACCTTTTTTCCATTCTCCCTCGGAAGGTCGCTGAAGGCAGTCTCGACTGTATTTCAAAATGACAAACATTGTGCTCCTTAAGGAGCCCTCAGATCAGGGTATACACTGTTTGCATAGGACAAGTGTAACAAACACAGGTGCACTGTTGTAAATGACGAGTATACTCGTCACTAGGGTTGAATGTGATAACAACTTACCGGGTTTTTGCTACACAAGACAAAACCTATCTGTCCACTTGGGTATGTTGGTATAGTGGTGTAGGCATAGTCTGTGACAGGATACAGTCCCTTACAGAATGCCAGCATTCCCTTGATCAGATCCAGGTGCAGCCATAAACACTCTCCTGAGAAAACAAACATAAATTTGAAGTCAAAATGAAGTAATACAGATAACTCCTTTAGGATTTTTTCTACATTACTTATATCATCATATGTCATGCATCAACCTGACAGTTTCTAGAACTACCCCCCTTCCTTCAAATATGTGAAAGGTCACGTGATACAGGTTTGGCTGTATTCATGGTCAATGCATGTGTTATGTGAGCATTCAATCAAGAAACATGGAATTCGCTAGCACCAAAGTACTGGTTAGTCACGCAGTGTAGGACAAAGGTCATCCAGAAAGCCCCTTCTTTGTTCTGTATTAACCCTTTCCTCCCTGAAACCTCAAAAGGACAATTCAAGTTTTTCAATTTAATCTAGTCCATTTTTCACTTTCTAGGGTTGATTTTTACAATATGTCAGAATGACAAATAGTGACGACCCTGATCAGAGGGCTCCTGTTTGCAGAGGACAAGTTTACTCCTCACAGGTATGCTGTTTGCAAATGGCATATACAGTAGAACTTCGATGTGTCGAGTTTGAAGGGACCATCAGAAAAAACTTGACACATCGAAGCCTCGACTCATGTTTAACCTTATGCTCCCTCGATTTTTTCTCTCTCAAAAATACTCGTTCTCCATATAGCCGACATGTCCGTATGTTACATGTTGATATCGGTTATTTCAAATTAAAAACATTAAAATGCAATTATGTAACGCTCGTATCGCATCCAAACTGGATGCATATTTTCTCATTTTACAAAAACTTCAAATTGAAACGAATCGTCGGGCGAAAATACGTTTGCCGTAACTCGATTTTCAGAAAATAACAACACAGCGGTATCAACAGAAGTCGCTGTTTATCTGCGCACCGGTTCTTTTACCCATTCCAGCATATACATTCTCTCGAAACGCTGGAACCAAATTCAGGGGAAACCCTTTTCTTAAAATAGTAACAATATCTCCGTAGAAGGATAAGGATAATTGCATAACTATTGATGCTACACATTTCGGGATGGGTTCCGCGTGAGTTGTTCTTTGTCTTTTACACACACATTACTCTTCCGGCATAAAAAAAACATCGACCGATCTACGAATATGCTTTAACATTCGGTTTATATTTGACTTTACACGAAAATGAATAAGGGCGCTACGATAAAGTCTGTGACGAATAAAATATGGAAAAGAGTAGATGAATCAAGGAATACACAGGGCCGTTGACACATAGAGAAGGTGTTGGTCTGTTTGTCCTGGATAATTGGGCAGTCAGGTAATTTTCATTCACGACAATCAATCGAGTAAAGATGGTCACGGAGGTGTGAAAAACTCGACACGCACAATTCCGGTCCATCGTACAGCCAAACATCGACACATGTGTAGTGAATTTTGAGTGAAACAGTACGTACGGACCGAGAAAAAAAGTCGATATAGCGAAAAACTTGACTTATAAAAACTGGAGTCAAACGTAGATTTTAAATACGGTTATATAGGGAGAAAAGTTTGGACTTTAAAAAAAGATAGACACATTGAGAAACTCGACTCTTCGAAGTTTGACACATCGAAGTTCTACTGTATATGCGTGACTAGGGTTCAAATAGTTAAGCTGTTACCATTATTTTGAGTGTATCAGATTATCTAAGGTCAACAGATTACTAGTTGCCTTTCTAACACTGTACCTGTAATGCTCTTTGACTTAGAAAGTGTTAGAATCAAGTACAAACATACTTTGCAATGAGTGTTGACCCAAATCAGGTTCTAAACATTTTTACACCATTAAATATTCCAAGGATAACACCATGAGAATCAGTGTAAACTGGTTGTTTATCAAACACAGAAGAGTTCATTTGAAAAACAAGCATGGTAATGGTTATAATAGAACATAATAATTAAGTATCAATAAATGTGACCTTACCTTGGCATGACAAGATTCCATCTGCTTTCAAGGCTGTTTTCATGAGCTCATAATACGACTTCTCAAACAAAGACGAAGCTGGTCCTAAAACCAAAATATGTGTATGTTACATGATATTGTATCTTCACCAATACATATTTTATATTGCACTCTTTAATTTACAACAAAACCACTATATTACGACCACTAAAATGAATGCTAATTGCTTGTATAAAATCTTAAAGCAAGGTGATAGTAGCTCCTAAAGGAGCTTTCTATTTTACTGTCACCTTGCTTTAAGCAGTCACCTGTTGTCAACACCTAATAATTAACATGAGTGTTTGGTCAAAATAGAGAGTTTTTACTGTATGTGTAAACTCTAGGATACATTTCAGACCACGATCTGGTAGGAGTCTACAGTGTCCACCAGTATTTTCAGTAGATGCTAACATTTGTATCAAATTTGTTCTAAGCATGTTAATTGTTGTAATTTCAAACCCTTTTAATAACAAGAATACTGTAGAATTAGCTGTCTCTCCACAAAGGGAGCAGAAAATATAGTAAAACCTCTCTATTACGACCATTAAAAAGAAGGCTACTTGATTGTATAAAAGACAGATCACAGCTTAAAGCAAGGAGCTTAGGAGCTTTCTGTTTTACTTTCACCTTGCTTTTTAAGCAGTCAGCAGCATTAAACACATTGATATGATAATTTAGTGGTCGCATTAGAAAGATTTTACTACATATAAAAGAAAAGTATTTATTACCGAACCAAAACCAAAACACACAGTATGCACATGATAGTGATCCTTCCTAGCAATTTCCATCAAATTCAGACGAACAGTTTCAGAAAAATTGTCTGGAAACAAAAACTTTACATTTGCTGTCACTGCTGCCGCTACCGGCTAAAAAAACTATATGTAGTGCTACTTTTGCTCCACTGTTGCAGCAAGAATATACTACATACTGATCCATTACCCAATAGTTTGTTTTTAGTTTGGTATTTCATGATTTGACCACTTAAAGCAAGTTGAAAGTAAAGCAGACTGCGTCTTAAGGCACCTTCTGCTTTACTTTCAGTCTGTTTTAAGCAACCATCTGCTAAGAAATAGAAAATACTTCTAACTGTACATGTTCATAATTGTAAAGTGGAACTGTTTTCTTCAATGAAGGAGTATTTACTAAAGGCATAAAAAAGCATTTCTATAGTGAATGGGTTAACCCTTTTCTCCCTGAAACCCCAAATGGACCTTTTCTTTTCAATTGAATCTAGTCCATTTTTGGCTTTTTAGGGTTGATTTTTACAATATATGTCAAAATAAGAAACAGTGTAGACCCTGATGAGCCCTCTGATCAGGGTCTATACTGTTTGCACAGGACAAGTAAACTTCTCACAGGTAAGCTGTCTGCAAATGCAGGGTTTTCCCTTGCATTTTGTAATTGAGAGTCCTAAGGACCCTCAAACCTTTCACTTTGAGAGTCCCTCAGCATATTTGGGGGTCCCAAATTAATTTGATGTGTATAAAATGCCTTACAATGTTGAAAACCCTGCAAATGACGCATATAAGCGTGACTAGGGTAAAAAGAGTTAAAGCCATTTTCTCAGCCAATCAGGTTTAGACGTACCGACTGGGTCTGATGAGTCTGTGATTATGACATCATACTCTCCCTGGTGTTTCTTCATGAACTCAAAGCCGTCTCCCACATGCAGGTTCAGTTTTGGACTAGAGAAACTGTCAGCCATCTGTGGTAGGTACTTCTTACTCACCTCAATCACTTTCTAAATGACACAACAAAACTCATCATTTACATTTGTTAACTGTTAATACAATTCACACACATGTGCATTTTTCTCATATTTCCCAGAAACTCTTCATCCACTACTCAAGTTTCCAGTTAAGTCACATCCATTTTGAACAAGGAAGTTGATTTTTACAATATAAATGCAAAATGACAAACAGTTCAGATCCTGATCAGAGGGCTTCTGCAGGAGCCCTCTGATCTGGGTCTACACTATTTGTATATAAAGGACAAGTTTACTTTATCACATGTGCATCTGATCTGGGTCTACATTGTTTGTAAAGGACATATTTACTTTTCACAGGGATGCTTCTTATAAAGAACAAGTATAGGATTGAATGTGTTAATAGAGTTTGCCTATACTCTAAAGCAGGGCTGCCATAAGTTGACATGAAAAATCCAAAGATTTCCAAATTTCCATTTTTCAAGTGTGAATTTAAGAATCGTTCCTTTACCCCATAGCCTGTTTCTAGTTTGGTTGACACGTAACTACTTAAAGCAGGCTGGAAGTAAAGCAGAATGCGCCTTATGGCGCATTCTGCTTTACTTTCAGCCTGCTTTAAGCTACCATGTTCTAGAAAATAATCTGAAAATTTAGGAAAAATCCGGAGAAATGGCAGCCCTGCTAAACTTAAGGCACTGACTCGATGTACTGATACTACAGTCTACTGACCTCATCAATCTCACATTGGTCAACATGTTCTACATCAGGATGCTTTACTACCTCCCTTAGAATGCCACCATCTCCACCACCAATGATCAACACCTGTAAACAAACAAGTTACTGTCCATCAGTCATAGTTTAACCCTCTCAACCCATAAATTTCTCTTGTGGGTATTTATAATCATTTTGGACTCTGCTAGTACAGGTATTTTGAACCATTCTACTGTTACATTTTTGGTATGACAACAAAAAACAATGAAAATATGCAAACAGTGCAGACCCTGATCAGAGGGCTCCAATAGGAGCCCTCTGACCAGGGTCTACACTGTTTGCATATGTACTCAGTAATCTCTACAGAGGGATGTAGGGTTGAAAGGGTTAACCCTTTACCATCATTAAATTTTACATTTCCCAGAACACCTACTTTTATTCCCCCATATGAGGCAACTTTCATCTGCAAATCTTGTCATCTGCAGTGATTCTGCAAAACCCTACCCCACCCCCCCCCCCCCCCCCCAACCATTTTGTTTTTGAAAGTCGTGAAAGTAACTATAAAAGCATACAGGTATGCACAAAAAGCATGATTTGTGTGTGGGAACAGCCTGACTAGGTGTTATCACCGAAACTATGTCAGGAAATGTCTTTAACGCAAATCCTTAACATTGACCCTAGAGGTCAAGCTCAAAGATCAAGGTCACCAAACTGCAGTGCATCGTGGTCTACTCATTGAGTGGCATCAGCAAATAAAGTTTTGTGACAGTAGGTGCATGCATTCATTAATTTTGCTCAGAACAGACTTTAATGAAAAATCTTAAAGTTGACCCTAGAGGTCAAGGTCAAAGGTCTAGGTTACCAAACTGGGGTGCAACGTGGTCTACTCATTGAAGCACATCGGCTTATGAAGCTTCATGACCTTATGTGCAGTAGTTAGACCCTTATAGTTTATGATAGCCAGTCCAGCGCCGACCCTGAGAGTATAGTGTTCAGGAATAAAGACAAACCTTTCTTGGCTTTGGATGAGAATTCAGTGGTATATGAGCTAGCATTTCCTGGTATGAGAACTCATCTCTCTCTGTACACTGTATAACACCATCAAGCACCAGAACATTGCCATATGTCTTGCTGCAAACAAAATGGAAAATTTGGCAAATGCATATAGATCTATGCTGTTAAAAAAGTTTTGGTCTGGATCATAAACTTCTCATGTTAGACTCACATTGATTTAAATACGGTATACTCGTCCATTCAAAGATTCAAAACAGTCAAAAAGATAGTTTGCTTCTTGTAGAAACTCCGGCAAAGTAGAGATTGGAACTCATCAGAACGTATGAAATTTTGTATTGATACTTCATGAATTTATACTCTTGGGATGGTATCACGTGATATCTTTTATTACGGTTTTGACACGTTTTACGCACTTTTTGATGACGCATGTTTGCGCAGATTTTGTCTACGTCATCCACTGTTTTTGGTGACGTAGCTCGATCTATTGTGGTAACTAAGGGCCTTGTTTGTATAACTAAAGGCAAAAAATGGCTTCTGCTTGTAAGAGAAATTAGCCCAAAGAAAATCCTTATATAAATTATTATAATCAAAGATATTCTGTCCCAACATTGATTTTGTTGAGTATTTCGTGGTTTCTCTGTGTCCATTGTTTTTGATACGTTCTACTACAGGTTTTGTAGTTTATTTTCTTGGAAGCGGGTATGGTTTGGGTCTCTCAAGTTTAGAGATTTGCTTAGTCTAGAGCGTTGTTTTCTCCAGTGTAAAAGTGTCATAATGTTTGAATTATGTCTAATTTGACATAGTTCAGTGTGTAGTGAGTACTTCACATCCCAGAAAGGGTTCGTTGAGACTGATTTAGTCTCTGAACGTTTTTTACTGTTTTCTCTATATTACGTTTGATCCTACAATTAGCACTACAATGTTCCTGAGGTAAAGTGACATACTACGACAAAAAGGGGGGCAGGAACATTATCGTGTTATTTGGAGATTCATTAGGAAGATGTTTCTTTGCTATATACCGGTATATATAAATGTGATAAGACTGCACTAAATATTCCCAATGGAAAGTTATTTCCCTTTATTCACTTTAATGAACTTAAGTACGAAAGAAAATCTGTTCTACTAGAAATCCATCTTCCACAAATTCTTTTAAAATCATTATCCCCTGAAACTTCCTATGGACAATTCTAGTTTACAATATAGGCTGGTCCTTTTTAGACTAGTTTGAAAAATGGTTTTGAAAGTAAAAAGATGGATTCATGAAACAAAAAAGTCAAATTTATTACGGTTTTATAATACTATTATTCTTAAAAGTCAAGAAAATTTGACATTTAACAAATGTGTTTCCGATTGCGATTTTTCGGCATTTTTTTATGTTCTTCACATTTTCAGTTGCTTAAATCTTTCAACAGCAATTAATGTTTCAGGGAAAAATGGGATACTTTTCATGCAAAATAATAAGAGACACCTTATACTGTCACACACACTCACTGTAGGGTGCTGGTGAATTCGCCTAGAGACGTAGATATATAGTAACCAAAATGGTGAATTCGCCTAAAATGCAATTATATACTGATTGTATTTCACACCTTGAAGTACAGGTTAACCTACCGTTTACAGGTAGATATTTGTAGAGGATCAACTTATCTTGTTGTTTGCCAATCCATATATTTTTTTAAAACAAAATAAAAGGTCAGTGTAGCCCCTAATCACTACACCCAGGTTTGACAACCTGTTTGAAAGGGGATGATGCCAATGTAGAATACATCATTTATCATATTGAAAATGTCGCTTGCAAAGGTCAGGGGCTACACTTATAATCCCGTAAACACTACCTGAAATCAAGTTTTGTTATGTTATCAACTTATCAATACATCAAAATAGGTGCGAAATACAATCACTATATAATTACTTTGAAGGCGAATTCACCATTTGGTTTACTATATATCTAATTGTAGGCGAGTTCGTCTCTAGGCGAATTCACCATAAACCCTGACTGTAGTCACCCCTGCACCTCAGAGACGGATTTTGAGGAGTAACATCATTGAAGTTGAAGTTGCTGGTTGGTAAATTTTAAGCATAGAAATATCAATTTAAAGAATACGGTAATGGTCGATTTTTGGTGACTCAATGTTTTTACTAGACATATTTTTCTATGATGTCATACAAACCTCGCAGAAGGCGTGCATTGATTGGTTAACTCTGAAACTGTCAATCAGTGTATTGCAGCATAAGAAACAAATGCATGTAAAACTGTGTGATATAAGATACAATATGACCCAGTTACATAACCATTCGTTCCATTTTTTATTTTATTTTTTATCAATTTCAGTCTATTTATGCACTGAGTAAACAGACAGTAAAATAAATACTTTTTGTTATTTGGTAAAACACAATATATAATTTTTTTTTTTTTTGAAAATCACTGTGGAGTACTGGACGCAATAAATTCACACACAATATGTCATGAGAAAAACACGTGAAAATATCGTGGCACTCCTGAATCTCTACACAGGCCTACCTTTTAAACACTAAAACATCTTGGTATTTTGACTTTTCATGAAACAAAACTTCGTCAATCTGTAGTGACATCGCCTGGCCCGGCCATAGCTCATTGATTTCACTGAACCAACCGCCTTGTATTCGATTCATATTGCCAAATTAGCCTAGATGAAATATGACACCGACCGGCTGTTTACACGCTCTTTTCACTTCCGGTAGCCTGATCCCGGCCTACCTTTACTTGAAGTTTATTACGCGAGGGACAAGCCGGAGACCAGGTATTTTTCCGGTCGTCTCAACTTAATAAAACACGGGACATACATACTATACAAATATCTGGGTCATGGTACTGGTTTCGGGAACAGCGGTAAATTATTGCTAAATATTCCTTTATTTATTCGAATAAACCAAATAAACCCGCATTGTTTTCGAACAGTGTGCGTGCACGTTTGATTCGCATACTTGTCCTATGCAAACAATGTATACTCAGATCAGAGTCTCCACTGTTTGTTATTTTGCAACTTACATTGTAGTATCAAACGCAGATGTAACCTCCCTGAAAATAAGAAAAATGAGGATAGGCCTATTGCTCTTGAGGCCTTCAAGATAATAAACAAACAAGGACCAGCCTATTTGTGATCTTATAAATATTAAAAAACAAAATTATTCTTTAAGATACACAGAATGTTCTGATCTTCCACAGGTAAGTTATGGAGTCAGCTCTTTCCGCCCCTCTGCGGCAAAACTCTGGAATAAACTCCCACAGCACTTCAGAGGGGAAAGTAACTTTAACAAGTTTCAGAGCCTGATCAATTCCTGGAGTGGGGAGAGCTGCACTTGTACTTTCTGTTCTGACCATGTCTAGTTGATTTGTAAATTCTGTTATTCATTTGATTGTGCTTATCGCATGGCTGACATAAGTTAATAATAAAAATCCTAAGATTTCAAATTTTCATTTTTCAGATGCAATTTTACTAATCGTACCTTTACCCCATAGTCTGTTTCTTGTTTTGAAGACACATGACTGCTTAAAACAGGTTGAAAGTAAAACATAATGCGCCTTATCCCTCTGCTAGGATAAAACTCCGAATAGAAGACTTAGGAAAAATCCGGAGAAATGGCAGCCCTGTTTCGCTACTATTTGATTTGCTTACTGTGATAAACCCCGAAATCCTTGTTTTTATGTATCGCTTTATGTTTGCATGTTATGAACTGAAGTGCATATATACTTCATGTCTATCGTGTCATGCTATATGTGTATGCTTGTCATGTATTGCATTGCATTTGGTTTGCTTAATGTCTGTACTGGCATGCTTTGTATAATATACTACATGTCCATGTTTTTTTTCCTACAATCACAAAGAGTACGTAGAGCAATGTTTTACCCTTATAGTGCTGGCTTTCCAAATGGACTATTCCGATTTCTTAATACAGCGCTCCCTCTCTACAACGACATCCAATGGGAGACAACAAATGTGTGCGTTGTTCGGAGGGAGTCGTTATAGGGAAGGAAATTGACTTTAATTTGCCAACAGCTTGAATTCAGATCAGACGCAGCGTAACGCGGCGTCTGATCTGGATTCAAGCTGTTTGTCAGTCGTCAGTTGTTTTTTTTCTATAAAATTATCCAATATGTAAATTTGAGAAACCAGCAGACGACACTTTTAAGCAGACGCTATTGCAGCAGCAAAAAGTTAAACATAATTGTAATGTTTGGGGAATAGCGACAATGGTCGTTATAAGGAGGAAGTCGTTGTTGGGAGGACCGTTGTAGGGAAGGGAACACTGTAATGACCAATTTGCATTGACCAATGGACGGCAATCAATGCAGACAAATGGTAGTAGATCTAAAAAAAATAAGAAATGCACAAAAAAGTAATGCAGAAAGTAGATGTACATATAGTAGTTTCACAGTTTATCTGTGTCTTGCTTTCATGCAACAGCCAGCTGTCCTAAATACCAATCGGTAGTTGTTTTGTCATAATATACAATCCAACGACATATGCAAACAGTTTGGGTCCAGATCAGACACCGCGTCACGCGGCGTCTGATCAGGATCCAAGCTGTTTGACACTCAGATCTATGATCAATGCTTCTTAAGTCAAGGACAAATACATGTAATTCCAAATTTTATAAGAGAAGACGAAAGATATAATCACACTATACTTTCACAGCGATTATGACAGACAGGTTAAATCATGTTATATAATGACAGTAAAAGGGACATAGGCAAACAGTGATGACTCTGATCAGACGCCGCATAATGTGGCGTCTGATCAGTCTTCACTGTTTGCTGGTAGGAATTTTAATATAAAACAAAACGCAAATGAAAATTTAGACCAAACACCCCTTTCATAAAAATGGACTAATCCAATAAATAAATATCGAAGAATACATTTGGCACAAATAGTGTAATAGTTCGTCGCCTTATTCTTATAATGAGCTATCTACATTTTTACAGTTTCGAGAAAAACGTCTTCCAACATTCAAAGTGTGTTATATCATTAATTCTTCGTCTTTTTTTTAAATTAAAAAAAATATGAAAGACCTTGCACATTTCTATAACCAAACACAATAACAGCCTCATTCATCAAATAGTTTTTCCATAATTTTAATTTTACTTTTGGAGATAGCTCAAAATTCAAAAAATATCTTAATTTTTTTCAGTATTATACTGAGCTATCTACAATTATCTGGAAATAGAGTCTTATCAGGTAAAAATCTGTATGCTCTGATCACATTTACGGTTATGCCCGTATTATTCATTTATTATACCTGACATGGCGTGACACGGAAGCTGTGGCTCAACTTTTTAGTTTGGAGATAGATCAGTGAAATATTACAAATATGTATCCCATATGGAGATACCTCAAAATGTGATTGTAAACAAAACTGTCACGTGTTTAATACCAAAACGTGATTGGGTAATACTTCTAAAGATTATAAAATTAAGTATTATAGTGCTGCAACTCCAGGACATAGCTTAGTATAACAAACAACAGTGTCTAAGAAACATGGAGATAGCGCAAGGTGTGAGGCGGTAACTCTATAGTTAGACCCCCAGTCAATGAAATACATGCACCAGGAGATAGATCTTAGTGAGACGAATCCAGTGATATAAATATCTCATTTTTGGCAAAAATGGAGATAGAGCACTATAAGAATAAGGCGACGAGTTGTAATAGATACGCTATATGTTTAACGTTAAGACGGTGCATACAGTTGAATGTGTGTGGAATTTGTTGGTTATCCTTTTCGTGAAATTTACGTTACTTTTGCGTGTCAAAAGACGTTTGTCTATTTTGGCATAATTTGGTCAGTACACTCATTTGTACGGTACATGCAACACGTTTTCAATATACACTGGTTGTTTTGGAAGTAAACAATGGAAAAACAAGTAAAGTTTGTTTTATCGACCATGTCGGCTATGCCACGACTGTCTCAAAATGCGCGTTTACTTTCAGTCAGCATATCAGAGGTTGGAATGCAGAAAAAACGATTTTGCAGGCTCGTAAGATCATGTTGTCATTATCGAGACGTATCGACAATGCTCGCGAGAACCTGCGACAAGGGATACCGCTATTAACGTACGTATATTCCCGTTACACATATGTGTCATCATTATCTCAGTCTTCAAACTTTACGGCTAGAAACATTCGTCTAATCAGCCCGAGGACAGTGCGCAAAAGATTGCGCTAATTTTGAATCCGTCCTACTGTACGATCGTTCTGACGTCAAACCCGCCATATTGCCTTAATGACAAAAACGCATGGCAGTACAATCTTGATTGACATCACACTTTAATGACTCTTATGAAATATTAGATTGATGTTTAAAATAACACACTAACAAAGTCAATTTATATCTGGTTTGTTATTCCTATTATTTAGAAAGCTTTTCCCAATGCACAGTATTTAAATTCCGTGAGTCTAATTCGAACTCGATTGGCATCTCTTCTAAAATTAAAGAATTTATTCAAACTTAAATTGTAGATGTTACTTGTTAAAATAAAATTATATTATAGTGCGAACTGTCTTTCTTTGGTCTCTCACACATATCAATACCAATGGGCTAAACGATTACTACAATATCATGTGAATGAAGATGTGTGCTTTGTCCCAAACTAGCTCGAATTGATCCATATTATATTCAGTTTCTGGACTGACTCGTCCATTTTCGGGATAAGGACTAGTTTACATCGACTTTTGAGAGGTTGTTACAAAATTAATATAATTAGAAATATGATATAGATCTACACTACGTGCAAATTATGTATATACTCGTTTATAGCCTAGTAAGGGCTGAATTGTAAATGGTTAGGGAATATGAACCTTGTTAGTATCGTGACCATGAACATGTAGAAAGTTGGAAACGTTTTGGCAATATCTCTTGAACGTCTGTAGCGGCCCTATATGTAACTAGGCCCCACATGTAACTACACGGCGCTACTTGTAACTAAACGGCCCTAAATGTAACTAAACGTCGAAATGACGTCGAAATAAAAGTGGCCCTACTTGTAACAAAAAAACGGCCCTATATGTAACTCCGGCCCTATATGTAACTACGCGGCCCTAAATGTAACTAGGACCAATGACTGCAAGTACCAAATATTTAAGATGATATTTTTGTTAGTATACTCATCATCACCACCATCATCATAATCAACACCATCTTTATTTAAAGTCTCCGTCAAAGCTTTTGATATGTCACTATAAATCAAGTTCTTTACATATTAAGTATGTACACTTGGTATCTTGAGTGAAACAAACTTAAAGCGTTGGGATTGAATCTGATCATTAGGTAAACAGTTACTTGCCTAGATTTATATAAAAAAATGCAAAACGTAACCATGGTAATCCTAGTAACCTGATTTGTTCATAAATCGTCTTTATATTTTGATAGAAAGTATAGTTTGGTAATGGGTAAACTCGGAATAGACCATACAGAGTTATTGCCCCTAATTTGTAATAAAATGCTTTATTCACATGTCTTTGGTAATACATGTATTTTAGGTTGATTAATATTGACAAGACGCGATTTAGCTCGAATACTGAAGAAATTAATTATTAATTGATGATCAATTAATTAGCTCTGAACTTATATTGGCTGACAGATAAGTACACTCTAGCTCTAGATACTTATTTGCTGACCGGTTTTTATTTGATTGGATTTGTTTTTTAATCATATCGTGACGCCCAGCTAATTATAGATGGAGGGAGACCCCAGAAGCCCTCTATAAACTGTTTCAGGCACAAATCGGCAACAGAGTAGAACCACCGACCTTCAGCAAGCTACACCAAAGGCTTCCCCAAATTAAAAATCCGAATGCCCAGACTGGGATTAATCCACAATATTATATTATCGAAACGGGAACGGTCTAGCTTATTTTAGCTTGATAGGTCCATCAATCGGACACACACTTACCACTAGGATCTATTGTCAAAAGTGTTATAAGTATATATTGAGTTTTGTAACCACTAAAAACTGTAAAGTTTACGTGAAATAAAATACTGTTCTCTTCTGTTCTGTTCTGTATTATAGCGACTGAATTTGATATTTGCTATTAAGTTAACAAGACGGATCAATACTGTTGGATGAGTATGCACATACTTATCAGGTGATATAGGCCCTGATCATCTTTAGAAGCTGTATGTATCAACATTTTTTTCTTAAATGACCTTATATTAACCCATTACCACATAAATATACTCGTTTACGCCTTAAATTTATTCCTCCACTTAAGGAAATAGTTCCACTTGATACAGTTATGAATATGAACTATGAGACATATTTTCTACAGCGTAGAAGAAGGAAACTTAAAGCATGCTGAAATAAAGCAGAATTCACCTTAAGACGCATTCTGTTTTATTTCCAATCTGCTTTTAGTGATCACCTTCCTTAAAAACTAAAATTAGACTATGGGGTTAAAGGCAAATATGGATAAAACTGACTTCGTGTCAATGGCTCGTATCCTGATTAGATACCGAATTACAAAGCTTCTCATCCCGCTCAAACCTGTTACATTCTGTAAATACATCCAGTGTTAGGGAGGTCCACGGGTTACCTAAAAGGTGTCAACTGCATTCTCTCTTTATCTATCTCTCTCTCTATACATATCTCTCTCTCTTTATCTGTCTATCTGTCTCTCTCTATAATAATATATATCCTGTTCTTGTCTCCATGTTTCTCTCTCTCTCTCTCTCTCTGTCTCTTTTTATGTCTCTGTCTCTATGTTTCTATCTCTGTTTATCTGTGTGTATCTTTCTCTCTCTCTGTCTCTATCTGTCTGTCTGTATGTGTGTCTGTATCTATGTCTCTCTCAGTCTCCATATATCTCTCGCTGGCTCTCTCGCTCTCTACCTGTCAGTATCTCTATCTGTCTCATTCTCTGTCTCGTAATAATAATCGCAATCATCATCATTGTTTTTTTTGTTATGCAAATCAGCATCACAATCATAACCATTTTCACAATCATCATCATCATTATCAGCATCGGTAGGTACTTAGGTTTAGATGCAAATAAAAGACACAAAACCTTAATGTCATTTTCATATTTTATTGAACTTACTAAAATTTGTTAAACACTATGCACTTCTATCACCAGGCTCCATTTGGCCACTTGCTAGTCATACAAGGAGTGTTTCATAATAAATGCAACTTGATCAAAAACTTTAATAATATATGCGCAAAATGCATGTTTGATAAATCATTAGAAAGAACAATTCATTGCATACACCATGGTATAATGCACGGTAACATAACATAACTAGATAAGTCGCCACACAAACTAACTGACCCCAAGTCAAGGGCACCGGACCATTTTGGTTTATTAATGAGGTAAATTATCGAACTAATATTGATACTATCATTCCTATATTGAAATAATTTTATGAAACTTTCGGTCAAATAAAATCAGATAATTATGCACATACTACGCAGTTTAAGAATATATCATTTTATAGAGTGACAAAAATATATCTAGTTTTTAACTCGTACGGAAAATATCATAAAAATAACACTCCTGTTATGTTCAAGAGTGAAACACATTTTGTTCAATCAAATCAGGCTATAATTGAAGCAATTCGGATCAAGAAAACTTTCATAATGTTTGAAAATTCATGTCGTTTTCTTTCATAAGCAAAATTAGACCTATCACAAATGGTGATTCATACCAAAAGTAGTGTCTTGTGTAAAAATATACATCTATATACATTGTGTAGTTTGAAGTCAATAGCTCTTATTTTTTCGAAGTTATGCTCCGGATAAGCCTAAATTGGGTAAGAATATATCAACAAAGGGTAATAACTCCAAAAATACTGATGATAGAGTTATGGTTCTTGCGCACTGCACTCCTAGTCAATGAGATCTATCTGTATATGAAGTTTGAAATCAAAAGGTCTTATTAATTTGAAGTTATGCTCCGGACAAGTCTAAATTGGATAAAAAATATAACAACAAAGGGCAATAACTCCAAAATACTGATGACAGAGTGAATGTTCTTGCGCAATGTACTCCTTGTCAATGAGATCTAACTATATATGAACAAGAAAATCAATAGCTGCTATTCATTTGAAGTTATGCTCCGGATAAGCCTAAATTGGATAAAAATATAACAACAAAGGACAATAACTCCAAAAATACTGATGACAGAGTGAATGTTTTTGTGCAGTGCATTCCTAGTGAAAAAGATCTATCTGTATACGAAGTTTAAATTCAATAGCTCTTATACTTTGGAAGTTATGCTCCCGACAAGCCTAAATTGAATAAAAATATAACAAAAAGGGAAATAACTCCAATATACTGATGACAGAGTTAATGTTCTTGTGCATTGCACTCATTGTCAATGAGATCTAACTATATATGAACAATGAAATCAATAGCTCTTATTCATTTGAAGTTATCCTCCTGACAAGCCTAAATTGGGTAAAAATATAACAACAAAGGGCAATAACTCCAAAAATACTGATGACAGTGTTATGGTTCTTGTGCACTGCACCCCTTAGCAATATGATCTATCCGTATATGAAGTTTGAAGTCAATAGCTCTTATACGTTGGAAGTTATGCTCCGGACAAGTCTAAATTGGATAAAAATATAACAAAAAGGATAATAACTCCAAAAATGCTGACGATAGAGTTATGGTTCTTATGCACTGCACTCCTAGTCAATGATATCTATCTGTATATGAAGTTTGAAGTCAATAGCTTTTATACTTTTGAAGCTATGCTCCGGACAAGCCTAAAATGGGTAAAACTATAACAAAAAGGGAAATAACTCCAAAAATACGGATGATATGGTAACGGTTCTTGTACACTGCACTCTTGGTCAATGGGATCTATTTGTATATGAAGTTTAAGGTCAATAGCGCTTATACTTTGGAAGTTATGCTCCGGACAAGCCTAAATTCGGTAAAACTACATGTATAACAACAAAGGAAAATGACTCCAACATTTCTGATGAAAGAGTTATGGTTCTTATGAACTGCACTCCTAGTCAATGAGATCTATCTGTATATGAAGTTTGAAGTCAATAGCTCTTATATTTTTGAAGTTATGCTCCGGAAAAGCCTAAATTGGGTAAAAATATAAAAACAAAGGGCAATAACTCCAAATGTACTGATGACAGAGTTATGGTTCTTGTGCACTGCACTCCTAGTCAATGAGATCAATCAATATATGAAGTTTGAAGTCAATAGCATACATATACTTAATAGTTAATGTGTAAAGAACTTGAGTTATCGTGACATATCAAAAGTTTTGACGGACAGACAGACGGACAGGTGGACGCAAGGACATTAAATAAAGATGGTGTTGATTATGATGATGGTGGTGATGATGATTATACCAACCAAAATATCATCTTAAATATTTGGTACTTGCAGTCATTGGTCCTAGTTACATTTAGGGCCGCATAGTTACATATAGGGCCGGAGTTACATATATAGGGCCGTTTTTTGTTACAAGTAGGGCCACTTTTAGTCTGGTAGCAGATAAGGGTATTTTAGCTTAACCTTGCTTGGAGTTGTATAGAAAATGTTTTTGTGGGTTTTGGTAGAATAGACCCTCAGCATTTAGGATCCGATGTATGACCGCCGGTCATCCTTGAGCGTTTCCAGATATTCAAGATGGCGTCCAAGATGGCCGCTAGCATTTATCTGGCTAACTGTTAGGTTTGATTCAATAAGCTATAACGGAATTTTCAGCAAATTATAGTTCAATTTCATCTTTGATGACATAATTAAAGTTCAAAATAGAAATAAAAATAATCTATAATTCAAAATGGCGTCCAAAATGGCCGACAAAGACCATTTTTATGTGAAATAAAATGAAAATGACACTTTACAAGGCTACGATTTGCTCCAGTTTTTTCCCGTCGTGGTAATATAATTGTTCATAATTAATAAATAAAGCGTGAAAAGATCAAGTTGGCAATTAACTCATTCATAAATGAATTATCAGAGACTTTCACCAGAATACAGTATGCATAAAAACATACAGCTTAAGTTTACATTGAGTAAGTCCATGCATAACGATAAAATGACTAGCTGTTGGGTTTGATTTAAAATTTTCAGCAGATTATAGTTCACTTTCATAACGTTTGACATTATTCAAGTTCAAAATGGAAGTAATAATAATAATGCTTTATTCAAAATGGCGTCCAAAATGGCCGACAAAGTATTAAGGTGACGTCCAAGATGGTTGCGGGAAGAAAAATGAAACTGCTGTCAGTTTTGATTAGGTAATTGTCAACTGTAAACAAGATTAAAAGTAGTTCAATACTTCTTCGATGTTTAAAAAAACAAACAGAGAAAAGTATACTGTTAATTTCAAAATGGCGTCAAAAATTGCCGACAAAATATGCAAAACAGATGCTTGTCTCTTCAATTTTATATAATAAGCAAAAAGCAGAAAGTACCCACTTTTGTATTCTTAATTATCAGCGTCTCACATTGTATTGAAAATGAAAAGGTCGATAACTCTTTCCGGAAAACAGTATTTTTTATTATAAACGTTCTCTATAGAGGAGATACAATCGTGCTCATATTCAGCCGCTAGAACATTTGCTTAAAGAAAATAAAATCACATTAGACTTGCATTCATCGCAATATTCACGGCGTTATCAAGACTAGAAAGTCTTCAAATATCAAATTACCTCCCTTTGATTTGAAATAAGAATATACCTTGTGTTTCATTTTCGTTACATGTGTCGTTTAATATAAATGTTCCACTGGAATACATTGGTGAACGTATGAACCCTAAAAATCTCAAACAAAACTTGAGTTGAAGAAGTACTTCAAAAGATATGGAGCCTGAAAATTTACTTAATGTAAAATAAATGTAAAAAGTGAGTATATAATCTATCCACCAAGCATACCATTCTTTTTAGCCTCTTTTTAAGACAAATGAGTGTTTTTAAGAATTAATTAGAATTATGAAATAACTGTTTTTGAAAGATTAGTCTTATGTTGATCTATCTAAATCATCGCATTCTGCAGAAAAAATCAAACTTTGAGGTTAATTCAAGTTTAAGTCACCATTGATGTTTGTGTTTTGAACATAAATTATATGATTCGTTTTCTAAATGGCAATCAGAATGGCTGCCAAAGTCAGCGTTTGGTTTTGTTTGTTTTTCAAGAAGTAATATTATGTGAGATGTAATATAAATTGGATACTATTCCTGGTTCTGCATGTATTGTGAAATTGAAAATAAGTGTGTCGCACACAACAACCTATGTAAAGGAGTTAATAAACATATTGGTGTCGATACACAGTACGTTTATGAATTATCACTTGCATATTGTACTATTATATAAATGAATATTCTTATTAGTAGGGAATAAAATTGCACATTGTAAATGATAATTAGAAACAAAAGGTCATGTCAGGTTTCTAACATAGCTTGCTATTAAGTTAGTTGTACTTGACATGATAATGCGTTTATTTCTCAACTGCTGTGGACGTCCTAGCAACTCGGGTAGGCTGAATGTGGCTAGAATGTCCTCAAACCTGATTTATATGCTCCTCTGACACGCAGGACCTGGTCATCTCTTCCATAGTCTAACCATGGCGATTGTGATCTCTTACTAAGTCTTACTAAGCGCAGAATGGTCCTCCTCGTTATTGAGTTGATGCATGAAGTGGCACACCCCACCTGTCCATAACATCCCAAATGTTTAGTTCTCATCACTTGTATCTGTGGGACCTCCTCGTCCTGTTTAACGCCACAGATCCAACTGATCACAGGCTCAATTTCTGCAAACTGTCTGCAAGTCTTCCACAGACGACATTAATGAATAGCCTCCATATTAAATGAAAAAAAATAACAAACAGGTGTTGAACACTATTCGTTAGGCAGAATAGTGGACACCGATAGATTATCGATAAACTGTCCTACGCTAGCTTGCGTGCCCGTCAATGTTCGGCTCTTACCGCTCGGTATTTACGGAAACTCCCGACGACTCTTTGAACATATTAATTTTATTTTCAATTTGAAAAAGGACCAAATTAACATTAACTTACAATTCTTAAATTTATATCAAAAGAAAGAACAAATAGTCAAGTATACGAGCCCGTTTGCACAGAATTGATATCGATTTGTATAAATGCACAAGGTCGTGTTATATTATCCGTGTCGAGGCTTATTTTCAGCATTTTACTCTTTGTTTAATGTGATTTAGAGGTGTCTTTTTAAACTTAAAAAAGGACCAAAATCTTATTAAAATATTTTTTCAAAACAATTCCATCATAAAGGAAAATGTTTAAACTAACACAGGCCGTTTGCACAGGAACGATATCTGTCCAGAAAAAAAAGTTATTACAAGTTATGTAAAAATGCCCTTCTTATTTTAATGCTCGAAAATGAGAGCAAGTGGGCCACCTGCGTGTCCACTATTCTGCGTAAAGCTACGAGTCTCAAAGGATATAATTGTGCTAGATCTTTCTTTGAAATTTCCTGTCCTGTGATTATGACAAGCTCAAATCCTCTTCTAGCAAACAACATGTTACAGAAGCTTTCTAGACATCAAACGTAGCCCCATCGACACCTAACCGAGTAACTGGTCTTCCATCAAAAAGACAAGTTTAGTCCTGACGTCATAGGCATACAAAGTCTGCACTGCTTGTAATTGTACAATTAATGTCACATAACTACTGCAATTGAATTTTCTCCAATCTGACAGTCAGCACAGGAACATTCCCTACAGTCTCGAAGAAAACCAAGCAAATGACCACTCTGAGATCATGAGCCAAGTATTCTTCATGTTAACTCTCTGTCAACACGGTTTGATAACAACCTTCCATCCAGGTTTTTGGGTTACACTGTCAGTGAATTTGTGATCACAGAAAAGTGTGTACAGAAGCGCCAACGGAACACCTTTGCTAGACTCTTATGACAGAGTCTCATACACTAGTAAAGCAGAACATCAAGCACTGGTACAGCAGAGGGTTGAGATCAAATACCTAATGCAAACCATACACAAAAACTTCTCGTAATACTGCCCGCTTCATGTAAGCGGTTTCAAACTCTGTTTGACATGCAAATCGCATTCCTCAAACCAAAAGTTCATTCTTGGTATTGAATCTAAAGGCTTTCTCCAGATCAACAAAGGCCACATGCAGAGGTTTGATTTCGACCATTTACTTGTGCTATAGATGGTTCACGGTGAAGAACGAATCAATAGTACCTGTACCATTAACAATTCCAAACTACATGCATCAATGTTGATAATCTCACGCACAGAGGTATCTGTTTAATCGGTTCATCAACGTTACTGTCTGGTCCTTGAGCTTTACCACATGATAAGTGTCGCTCATGCGAGCTTGTTATTCACTTTTTTATTGTTTGAGGATGGAATTTGCCTCACTGTCCTCAGATATCACACAATTACTGAAAATCGCATCAGTCAGTCGTCTTCAAATCTCAAACCCCTTGTACTCCGAAGCTGCTTTAATCATCTCGGCTATCACTCCTGATAGGCCAGCGGCTTTGCAATATATCATCATGTCAAGAGTTATGCACTTCTGATACAAGATGACCACTTTTGTAGTGACTGAATTTGACAGTAACTGTACCAAAGTTCTCTTTACTTTGGTAATTCAGGAGTAAAGATATGCATTTTTTAATATTAGAAATTATATGTGTGATGTCATTCTTTCTTATTCTAATCTATGTTTAAGCCAAAAGACTGTTCAGTCAAGTGTCTGTGTAGCCATGTACTCATTCAGCAATATTTCAAAGATATGATGATTCTTTGCAGCAGCAGTACTAGCTTACAAACTCACAGAATACATGCTAAAAGGCTTGATGAAAAGGAATGATGAACATAGTTTTATACTGTAAGATACTGTACACAGTTATCTGGTTCAAATAGGTGCCACCACATCCTCAGGAGACTTGCATCCCAAGAAGAATTATTGGTATCCATTCTACCAATTTATTTCCCTGTTCCTAAGAAGCTCACATGTAATTGAACTATTTAACAAGAAAGGTGACATGTGGTGACAAATATCTAAGTAATGCAAACACAAAACTTTATTTTTGTACGATAATTTCAGCATTCTTTGTTTAAAAAACAGTGAAATTTATATATTAAGGGTAGGTAATTGGGTTCTATGAACTAATTGATAATATTTGAGTTTTGACTTGACTAATTACTTTTCTGTTAATCTGAAATATTTATTGCATTTTACATGGATATGCATGAACTAATTTAATGTACACTTAAGCTGTATGGTTTTTATGTATACTCTATTCTGATGACAGTCTCTTATAATTCATTCATGAATGAATTAATCGCAAACTTGATCTTGTCATGCTTTATTATTAATTATGAACAATTATATTATCACGACGGGGAAAAAACTGGAGCAAATCGTAGCCTTGTAAAGTAACGCACTTACTTTGCATTTTATTTACATAAAAAGTACTTTGTCGGCCATTTTGGACGCCATTTTGAATTATAGATTTTTTTTTTTCTATTTTGAACTTAACTTATGTCACAAAAGATAAAATTGAGCAATAATTTGCTGAAAAATCTGTTAAAGCTTATTGAATCAAACCTAACAGTTAGCCAGATATATCCCGGCGGCCATCTTGGACGCCATCTTGAATATCTCAAAATGCTCAAGGATGACCGGCGGTCATACATCGGATCCTTGATGCTGAGGGTCTATTCTACCAAAAACCACAAAAACATTTTCTATACAACTCCAAGCAAGGTTAAACGTGTCCGCGGCCGGACTATTTTATTTCGACGTCATTTCGACGTTTAGTTACATTTAGGGCCGTTTAGTTACAAGTAGGGCCGTGTAGTAACATTTGGGGCCTAGTTACATATAGGGCCGCTACAAACGTCTTATCACCGACATTCAGAGATAAGGCTATATACAGACGGGAGAAGACACTGTTCTTTCCCAATAAACGCGTTTACAATGAAAATATTATTTCTATTGCAAACAGTTTATAGCCAGATCAAAACTGTTTGGCATTGACTCTTGAGTATAATTATTCTATATGTATACATTTTATAGACTAAGACATTTTGGTTACACAGATACAGTCTTTTTAACAGAAACTAGACATACATTATGGGTTTAACTACATGTATGTCGATAAATCGTTCATTGGTTCAATGTAAATGGTTTTGGAATGGAAACGTTTCCACATTAGACTTCTTTTAAGCATAAGAAACTCCACTGATAAGTAGACTAACCTCTTCACTGCTATGACGTCATCATTTCTTAAACAAAAGCAATCGACCCCTGCTTTCTAAAGTTTAGATTTAGGTAAATTGAATAAAGGTGTATTCAAATGAGTGTCAAACAGTTTTAATCCAGATCAGACGTCTCGTTACGCGGCGTCTGTTCAGGATACAAACTATTTGCAAATAATCAAGGTACTGGTGTAAGGCAGTGAAGGTGATAAACGTAACCTATAAGTCCTTATACCATTGTTAGAGTACATGTACAATGTATTTAACGTCATCCAGTGCTTTGCATAGAAGGATATAAAATTGCCGAAACCATCAAAATCTTTCTTTCTAATAATGACTGGCGAATAGAACTGTGTAAAAGATTGGTTATCAGTGACCTTGAGATATCTCCCACTTGACTGACCCCTATATTCATGGAGCACAGTTAGAAATTTCCAATTTGTTTTATTGAAAGTATTGACATTTTATACTAAGTTCTAAAAGGGGTAAAAGTTGTGACAGGAAAAATGAAAATCTCACATATATTTTGGCTGATGTCTGTTTTGGCCCACGCCAAGGGAGAATACTCGTGTCTATGTATCTATAGTGTGGAAACATCGGTACATACTGCAGTAAGTATACTTTACCCATTTCACCGCCTAAGACAGCTACTCAACCCTGTCCGCAATAGAAGTGACTTTTAGCGAATTTATTTTATTCCTCCGCTGAAGAAAATAGTTCCAGTTTATACTCTCATGAACAATTACCATTACAAATATTTTTTATATATCCTTGCAGATGGTAGTTTAAAGCAGGCTGAAAGTAAAGCAGAATGTGCCTTAAGGTACATTCTGCTTTACTTTCAACCTGCTTTATGTGATCACCTGTCCTTAATGTTATAAACAGTTTATTGGGTAAAGGGTTAACCCATTCTTGATCAAATCGTGAGACTTTTAACCCCTTCACCGTCATGTTGTCGTATGCTTCAATATTGTTGTCTGCAATATCGTGTCTATGTATCTACAGTGTGGAAATGTCTGTACATACTGCAGTGAGTATACTTTACCCATTACCCCATAACCTGACTCTAGTTTTGCAAATAGGTGACGACTTAAAACAGGTTGAAAGTACAGCAGAATGCGCCTTCAGGCGCATTCTGCTTTACTTTCAGCCTGCTTTAAGCTACCATCTGCTAGGATATAGAAAATATTTCTTGTGTTACATGTTCATGGCCATATAAGTTAGAACTATTTTTTTCAGTGGGGGAATAAATTACAGGCGTAAAAAGGCGTATTTATGGGTTAACCGTTTCACCGACATAGACAACTACTCAACCCTTTCTTGGTCAAATTCATCGTGAGACTTTTAACCCATTCACCGTCATAGTGTCGCCTGTTGCAATATTGTTGTCTGCAATACCGTTTCAAAGTTACATTTAAGGCAGTGAAACTGACGTTATTTCAAAACAGGTGACAAACAGTTTTGATCCTGATCAGACGCCGCGTAACGCAAACTGTTTGCAAATGCGTGTTATAACGTAATTGAGAGTGAACGGGTTAATGCCGATTTTTTAAACGGCTTTGATGGAATCCAGATCAGAAGCCGAGCCGGATCCAAACTGTCTGGTACTTGTATCACTATGATTTAAGTCAAAACTTTAAAGTCCCATTATGTTTTCAGACCTTTTTATAATGGTCTGAACTATAACAACGGTTAATAATATAATGTTTGAACATTCTTATGGGCAAAACCGATCTTTGAAATGTTAAAGACAGACCTAAATCACCAAAAAAGGGCGATTTAAAACCATAATAAACCGAAAAGAGAACTTCTAACATAAACAATACGACACGGCTTAGTGTCACGTGATACGGCCGGGATCAACTACATGTACACTGTGTGCATACGTATCCAGGATATTGCTATAAAATTAGCCTCATTTCGACACAACGGTGGTAAAACGAAAGCAACGAGGATAAGTATACAGTGTTCCCTCTCTACAACGGCACCCAATGGGAGACACAAAATATGTGCGTTGTTCGGAGGGAGTCGTTGTAGAGAGGGAATTTACCTTACATTTGCAAACAGCTTGAATCCAGATCAGACGCCGCGTAACGCGGCGTCTGATCTGGATGCAAGCTGTTTTCCTCTCGTCATTATGTGTTTTTTCTGTCAAAATGTCCAATATGTAAATTTGAGACAACCAGCAGGCGTCAATTTTAAGTAGACTATATTGCAGCCTAGAAAAGGTTGGACAAACTTATATTGTTTTAGGAATAGCGACAAAGGTCGTTGTACGGAGGGAACCGTTGTTCGGAGGGCCGTTGTAGAGAGGGAGTACTGTATATGCGCATTTTAAGGGCCCACCGTTATATAATCGCACTGTCAGACCCTCCGTCCGTCCCTTCGTCAGTCAACAACCTGTTTTATGCAGGTTTCCTAAAAACATAATGCGGCTTTTAAGACTTTTCCTCAGTCCATTGAGGGACCACCAGCTCATTGTTCTGGAGGTGTCAATCTAACTGTCAAATCATGTGTATCACAATCTCAGTTTACCTGGTGAGGTCCAGATTATACTCATGCTCTAGTGATTTTCAACTATCAAATATAAAGGTAGAGTCTCACACGAGAAGCTTAAATGGTTCCTTGCTAGCGGCATGTCCATAAGATCCATGATTATTGCAAGGAAATTGTCTGGCAATGCGTTATGACCAAAAGGTCGTCAGGAGATGTCTTTAATTATTTGTCTTTGCATAAAACATATCACTGCCTTACCAATGGTCATTTGTTAAAATTTGGATCAAGCTGTTTGCCATCCTTCACTATGTTTTTTCTATCAAAGTTTCCAATATGTAACTTTGAGAAAAACAGCAGACGACAATTTTAAGTAGTCGATAAGGCAGAAGTGAGAGCGTTAGACATTACTGTCTTGTTAGGAGAACAACGGCGAACACCGTTGTAAGGAGGGAATCGTTGCTAGAGCCTACTGCAAACAGTTTGGCGCCGGATGAGACTTCAGAATTACTCGACTAAAACAAATCGTCAATATTTTCAAGAACATGTCATTTCGACATTTCATTGTATTACGTTTAGTTTTGTTCCAACAGAAATAGTGACATCAATCACACTGAAACTACATACATATCTCAATTACCACGCTGCGTTAGTCTTTGCCTGTTCCATTTCCCGCTCTTCTATATTTTACGTTTAACCGAATCGCTCAGTACTCGCGGAAACTATGGGCTAGATACTAAATAGCTTGGGTGCTGATGAGACGCCGACATACTCGACGTCCTATCTCCACATAAACATTTTGCATAATTATGGTAGCACGGTCGCGCCTGACGAGACAAGGGTAAATTAGATAATTTTGTTGAGTGGTTGATGCTTGTGTGATGAGTTCAAAGAGTGATTACGTAGGATACCTAATTATAAGTATCATTCTCTGACGGAGTCCACCAAAACAACAACAAAAATGCATTCATTATTCCTTATCAAAATATTAGAACAGTATAGATCTACATCTACATCGATTGGGCCAAGACGAGTCATCGACTCACTAAAGGCTATCAAGGAAAGGTAACTAAAAGGTAACTAATATACTACTACAATGTATTTGTACTTTATATGAACTTTAACACGCCATTTGGTCACGTAGAATAAACCATTTGATGAACGACAATACCTCTTACTGCATGTTTGTATGCCAGAGATGTAATTTACAGTATTTGTTCTGTTCTGCTCTGATCTGATACGTTCTGTTTGACAGATGAGTAATACCTCCTCAAGTCTGGGATACATGTACGAGTTTGACTGTAAACAGACAATGAAAGGCCTGAAAGTGAATCCCGGCTGGGTAGCCGTGGCATTTGAACATAAGGTAAATATCAGGCGAATGTACAGTAACATCTCTGTATTACGATCACTAAATTGTATTAATTATAAGTTATGTATGACAGGTTACTGCTTAAAGCAACGTGACAGTAAAACAGAAAGCCCCTCCAGGAGCTTTCTGATTTACTGTCACATTGTTTTAAGCTGTCACCTGTCGTTTTATACAATCACTTAGCATTAATGGTCGTAATAGTGAGGGTTTTCTGTATTGATAATTTGAATTTTAAATGAATCGGGCCCAAAGTTTTCCTAAGTCAAATCGAACCAAATCTAAAATACGAACATAATTTGTAGAAAAATGCGATTAACAGCGTAAACTAAAGTTTTGAACATTGCATTTACTAATACATGTAGTTTGAATATCACTGACAATCACTACATCCCTTTTTAAATTTGACGACATTTAACCCATTCACTACCGTACAGTTTTAACACCCACGGCACATTTCAAGTTTGTGTATATTTTATAGGTAGGCTATGTAAGGAAGGATGCACATTTCAAGTTTGTATATATCTTATAGGTAGGCTATGTAAAGAAGGATGCACATTTCAAGTTTGTGTATATCTTATAGGTAGGCTATGTAAAGAAGGATGCACATTTCAAGGTTGTGTATATTTTATAGGTAGGATATGTAAAGAAGGGTGCACATTTCAAGTTTGTGTATAACTTATAGGTAGGCTATGTAAAGAAGGATGCACATTTCAAGGTTGTGTATATTTTATAGGTAGGATATGTAAAGAAGGGTGCACATTTCAAGTTTGTGTATATCTTATAGGTAGGCTATGTAATGAAGGATGCACATTTCAAGTTTGTGTATATCTTATAGGTAGACTATGTAATGAAGGATGCACATTTCAAGTTTGTGTATATCTTATAGGTAGGCTATGTAAAGAAGGATGCACATTTCAAGTTTGTGTATATCTTATAGGTAGACTATGAAATGAAGGATGCACATTTCAAGTTTGTGTATATCTTATAGGTAGACTATGTAATGAAGGATGCATATTTCAAGTTTGTGTATATCTTATAGGTAGACTATGTAATGAAGGATGCACATTTCAAGTTTGTGTATATCTTATAGGTAGACTATGTAATGAAGGATGCACATTTCAAGTTTGTGTATATCTTATAGGTAGGCTATGTAAAGAAGGATGCACATTTCAAGTTTGTGTATATCTTATAGGTAGACTATGTAATGAAGGATGCACATTTCAAGTTTGTGTATATCTTATAGGTAGACTATGTAATGAAGGATGCATATTTCAAGTTTGTGTATATCTTATAGGTAGGCTATGTAAAGAAGGATGCACATTTCAAGTTTGTGTATATCTTATAGGTAGGCTATGTAAAGAAGGATGCACATTTCAAGTTTGTATATATCTTATAGGTAGACTATGTAATGAAGGATGCATATTTCAAGTTTGTGTATATCTTATAGGTAGGCTATGTAATGAAGGATGCGGACGCCCAAGAACAGATGTGTTCTGGAGATCCACCGGCGTCAGACATAGGTTTGTGTTTACTCACCTGAAAACCGTGTTCCAAGTTACCCATTTTAGAATTTAGGAGTACATGTATTTCCATCAATGGAGAACATACCTTTTGACATACAACTCAAAAAGTCATTCTTTATGATTGTAAAACGAAATATTAAGGCAAAATGTATATTTAAGTGACCGTTGAACGAATAACCATGGTTATGTATTACACTAATTGGGCGTTTAAATGAAGGTCAAGTGGTTGAAATACTGTCTAAGAACTTTCTGTTGAACGGTCGCTCAACACACTACTGCCTGTTTAGGTAAAACAATAAGCAGTGATAAATAACGTAACTTGTTTCCACATAAATGTACATTTATTTACTAAACAATTAATGGGGACAAGACTAAATACTTGTAAATAAAAATGTAGAAATTGGGAAATACTTAATTCTCTCCTAATAAGTATATGTAGGTTCATTCTAAACAGTTTTACAAACAGTTTTGATCAAGTTACCAAGATCCAAACTGTTTTATTAAAAAATATTCCTATATCAAATAACTGGCATGTGTTTGTGTTTAATTTATCTTTTAAATAGAAACGAATTACGCCTTTTACACTATGTAGATTGCACTTACCAGTACACCTTATTTATGATTGGACGGCAGCGACATTTTAACTGTTTTAAACATTAAATCCCGAGACCCAGATATACATAAAGTAGGAGAGCGCTATCCTTCTCAATTTAAACAAATCGAAATTGAAATGAAATTAAAAGAGTAAAAAACACGACACTTTCTTCAGATTGTTGACAACCTTAAACAACACCACTTCTGTGCGAAGGGCACTACATATTCAAAATATCTGATTACATAAAGTGAAAGTAATAAGTATAATTTCAGCGTTCATTTCTGTGGATATGGAAACATATGGTTTATTGTTTTACAGACAAAATGTTTCATACAAGGCATACTGGTCATTATACTAAATTCTACATTGTCATGTTTATATGTAGACAATTATTTATTTTGCATACTTATAGTCAAACCTTTTATTACGACCAGTAAATTAATCTAATTATTTTGTGTGTTAATGCAGGTGAATGTTTAAAGCGAGGTGAAAGTAAAACAGAAAGCTCCTTTATGAGCTTTCTGTTTACTAACACCTTGCTTTAAGCTCTTACCTGTCGTTCATACAATTAATTTTTGTGGTCGTAATTGAGAGATTCTACTGTATTTTTTAATATATCGCATTCGATACAGTGAATATATTGCCTTTCGTTACATTAACGTTAATTGATACAATGCCAATCATTTTTCCCTCCGCAGTATTTACTTCAACAGTCCCATTACCTACACCAACTAGCGCTACTATAACCCAAGCCCCTACAACAACCCTTGGTGGTCCCATTTCTGAAGTCCGATCGACTGTCACAGCAACAACCACTGCCGCAACAACCACACATGCTCCTACAACTACCCCCAAACCAACCACAACATCTACGCCAACGACAACTAGGTCAGCGCCAACTACTACGCCAACTACAACACCTCAACCAACTACAACATCTACGCCAACGACAACTACGCCAACTACAACACCTAAACCAACTACAACACCTAAAACAACTACAACTACAATACCTACGTTAACTTCAACTACAACGCCTACTCCTACTAAAACTACAACACCTACTAAAACTACAACTCCAACAACGACACCAACTCGAACCACTACTTCTACCTCTGTTTCTTCAACAACTCAAGCTCCAGTTACCAAACCAACAACCGCACCTCTGTCAGCTTCAACACCCTTTCATATTGTAACAGGTACTAAACTAAATGCCCTTTATTCGTTCTTATGTGTACCGGTATGCCGAATACCAGGTGACCGTATATGGCTTCTTGAGTGGATGCAACACACGCAATCTTTATAACCAATGTCGTATAAATGCACTAAAGAACGTGTTTTGAATGCTTTATGGTTTAAGTTGTCTTTTAAAAGAGGAAGGGTTTTTGTACAAATGTTTTGTATATAGACAAATGATATTTTCACTAGAAACAAGTACATAAAATGTAATTGTTGATTGTTAGTGTTTCAATTGGGAATAACTTGTATTGATAGTTTAGTCCCTCATCGTGATGTTATATGTCAATCAGAACATTCCTATACTCAATTTAGTTACCACTGATTGCAAAAAGTGACTAGATTTGATAGACTTCCAATTTCTTAGCAATATAAAAGAAGACCCAATGATTACTCTCGTCTTATTGTACTGAAATGAACTGGTTCCAATGTTATAAAGCTTTGAGTTGAGTCCGAAGTCGTTCTCAAGCATTTCAAATAATTGAAAACAAACTCAGACTCAACTCAAACGCTTTATAACCTTGGCACCAGGACATTTACATTCAATACGCTATGTAATTATTATCTGCAAAATTTGTCGTTTGCAACAATTTTCAGATTTTTCCCCGCATTGTCTTTCAGAAAAAAATAACGACAGCATAGCAATTAGGATTCAGATTGAACGCTGAGTAACTCGGCGCTTCATCTAAATCCAAACCTATTGGGGAAGTAATAGTGAATTCTCCCATTCAAGCGTACAAAAGATTAAAGCCTGTATATAATCACAGAGATATTCTTACCTATGGTAAAGTAAGACGTAGAACTAAACTTCGGATTTATTTATAGACCTAACATTCATATATATTAAAAGTAATACTACTAACCATTTAACATTATCTGGAAAAGAAACGAATTGAAAAGAATATTAATCAGATATAATTGAAGGTCATGAATATTGCAGACAATACAAAGCTGTGCTCTGCCGCACTTCACTCTCGTACAACCACTGGAAGTATTCTAGCACAGTATGGCAAATACTGTTATGAGGTTGTTAAGAGAGCCGTTCACTGGAGTTCAGCAGAATCTGACTGTCACACGAGAGGTGGACATCTGATGTATATAACCAGCGCTGGGGAACAAAACTATATCACCAACTTCCTACTTAAACATTACAACCATGACGTTTGGATCGGTCTGAACGACAGACACCACGAGGAGCATTTTGAATGGTCATCAGGTATACACGTTTATCATAATCATGGTACTAGTGTAATGCATTTTCCACACGTTATTTTTTATTTGTATGTTGTTTTGAGTATTGCATATACAGATGAGAGACGTTTCTGTTCCAAAGTTACCCGAAGTGTTAACGAATTCAGCAACCGTTCATTCGTGAATACATTTGTATCTAAATTACAATTGACGCATACCCCTTCAAATTTGCAGAAACCTGTACAATGTATATACAGATGCAATAAGTGCAATTATTGCCATACGCATTGTATTCAGTATTTGTCAACAGTTTTGTCCCAATGGCGTTGATTGGAAGGAATGTATTTAAAATACCTACTGTAATTTCATTGTATATGTGTCGTATAAATGCAGGTCTGGGTTTAACATACGGCCTCTGGAAGACAGGACACAAGGATACATTTTTCTATGGTAGCGAAGACTGTGTTGTCCTTGTAATACATCCTGCAATTTCATTGTACATGTTAATATGTTGTTTAAATTCAGGTATGAGTTTAACCTACAGTCATTGGAAGCCAGGGCGTAAGGATTTTGTTTTCCATAGTAACGAAGACTGTGTTGTCCTTGAGGCTCGTTATCATGGGGTTTGGGAGGACATACGGTGTTCTGGTTTCTTATCGTCATCTCATGCCTATGTATGCCAGTACCGTAAGTAAATGTTCAGTAAATGATTTGTACAATCGAACCGGTGCCAAATATTTTTTTTCAAAATAGCGACAGAGGAAGTCATTTAGACAGATGACATCTGATTTCAGAAACAATAAGTTTAGTATCTCTTTGTTGTGTATATTTCTTGTTTCGCCCTTTAGACGGAGACAAGCGGATACGATCTTACTACGAATTAAGGTCTTAGATGGGTAATGCTTGACTGCGCACAGGGGCCCCGACACGACTGCTATTTTTAGAGAAGATATATACTTCTGACGGTTTTTTCTCAAAAAGCAATCGTGTCGGGGCCCTGAGAGAAATCGAGCCCTGAGTGGTAAAGTTTGCAAATCGACGAGTGGCCGATGCGGAAATAAAAGAAAAACAATGTTTTAGTGGATTATAACTATTGTGCGGACGGTAAAATTGTTGAGTCTGCCAATGAAGAGCTAGATTTGCTAGGATCTGCGAAACAAGCGCCCATAAATGATGAGGGATGCATGATGAGATGACATGATAATGATTACAGGAAGATGATTTCGGCTTATCTCATTTGTTCCAAAGCAGCCTGTTTGGATTAAAACCACCAATCCGCCTTCCTTTTAGTTCTTACAGTGGAGAAAACGCTGTTCTTTCCCAGTAAACGCTTTTACGCTAAAAGTACTATTTCCAGTGCAAACAGTTTGGAGCCTGATCAGACGCCGGGTAAACCCGCCGTCTAATCAGGCTCCTAATTGTTTGCCACTCAGATAACAATGAAAAGTCAGAATTGTCAAAAAATTGTTCCTATCTGCATTTTAGTGTTTTACGGTTGCGTGTAAACAGGAAAGAATAACGTTTTCTCCACTGTAGCAGAGGGGTTCATCTGGGTCTAATAAACAGAAAACATTCCCTATGACAAATAAGCCCTAGAACCACAACAAAGGTAGAGGAACAGACTGCCTATTAAATACAGGTGTGACTGTAAATCAAACCTGTGGTACATGCTAAACATGTTTTCCTAAATCAACCTTTACTCCATTGATACTCATGTTAAAACATTTTATTTATTCCTTCACTCTTGAAAGTAAATAGTTTCATTTTATACAGTCATGAATATGCATAATAAAACTCCTTTATCTAAGCAGACTGTACATAGTTTAAGCAGACTGGAAGTAAAGCAGAATGAATCCTGCTTTAATTTCAGCCTGCTTTATGCAACCATGTCTCTTCAATACTTAAAATAAGCTATGGAGTAAAGGGTTAACTATCTATTACAATTATGGGGTTTCAACATACCAGTCAACTTTTACAGTCAATCTTGTATTAAGCGATCACACTAGTGAATACCCATATTTTGTCTGGTATTGAGCTGTCTGTTTAATGCAGGATAAAACTAATTCAGAATGCTTCAGTAGGAGTTTTCTTCACTATTTCTACCCTGAGTTAATTAGTCTAGTGTCATGTAATGAAGAGGTATGCAGACTGATTCGCAAGGTGGTTGCTTTATACAAGATTGACTGTATTTTTCACATTTCTTGCTGGAGAATATTGTTTATCTTGCAGAAAATAATTTGTAAAACAGACGATAGCTATTAAATTGACATTTTTGTGAATTCCACTATGAATAAACCCGAGTCTATCCTAATTGCAATATGATCAAGCATGAACATCTACCCAAGGAATGGTACATACTCCGTTTTCAATGATCCTTTCTAAAGTGTTTTTGGAAAATTAAAGTCGATCTACAACTGTTCTAAAACAGCCTTTCTTAAACGGAAATATATTAACGCATAGCATGCTAAGTGCAACTTGACCTATATTTGCAAACAATTTGGAACCAGATCAGATACCGCGTAACGCGGCGTCTGATCTGGATCCAAACTGTGTTTCACTTATCTTCAACCTTTCGTCAGTTTGAAAAACTTAAAAACTCATTTTGATTTATTTTCGAAGATCATATATTTAGAGCAGACGTTAATATAGCATGATAAAGGTTACAGTAACGGACTATAGGATCGTCCTTTTTCACATGCTGTTTAGTTGTAATAACTAACATGGACTGTGTCACAGTAAGCGTCAGAACACCCAATCCCCCAAAGCGTTTATTGAAACAGCCATGCACTTTGTTGTTGTATACTTTTATGCAAGATTTGAACATCGTACGCTACACTACGCCGTGCCATGATGTACTTGCACCTTGAATTCTCTATCTGTGTAGCTGATATAGTTTAAGAAATGTGTTCTGTACAAGCTGTTTTATGAAGGAAACCAAAGGCCGTGGGTGGTCAAGGACCCAGTAACCAGAAAATCGTAACGACACTGTCTGTCTCATGCCAAGATGTACTCACACTCCAAATTTGGCACATCTAGCTGATGTGGTGTAGAAAATATGCCCGGACAAATGTTTGTCTATATAAACGAGGTCTAATGAAAAGGTAACAGCTAAATGGAAACCATACGGTATGCTCCGCCATCTCATGAAGTACTCTCGTATCAAATTTGGTTCTTAGTTTAATTGTTGTAAAAGTAATATACTGCGAACAAGATTTTCCTTTTTTCTCTACAAATTGGTGTCAAATGTCAATGTCAAGGTCACAGTGGCCTTGAAATGTTACAGGACCCTTTGCCAACACAAAATGTGATCGCTCATCAAATTTAGTATTCCTAGCTGCTGTGGAAAAGGAAATAAATACACCTCATGAAAATGGACACGGGCGAAAGAAATCAACCTCCCACAGTTCAATCACTAAATGCGCCCAAAGCTAAACTTTTGGGATAAAAACCCGAAGGAATTTGAAGATTTCTTTCTACGGGTACAACTATAAGATGAATAAACTATTTATGAATAAAATATTTAAGCCAGGTTGGTGAAGACGGCAACGGACCAGTATTTAACCCCGTTAGTGCCTTACCCAAATTACAATGGTTATACACAAATCGTTTGAATCTGGATCAGACGCCGCATAACGCGGCGCCTGATCGGAATCCAAACATTTTAAAACTCATTTAAATAATTCTGAAGGCAAAATATCTGATATTTTAATTTGAAAAATATAATCAGTCGACAAGTGTTTAAAGCAGATAACTTCTTGGCAGCGAAACGATTCTCATGAAAAATATAAACACAGTGTCAAACAGTTTAGATGATAACTAATGACACTAATTAACATTGCGTCTATTTTATAATCATTTTCACACAAAGAAAACATATTCTGCAACAACGCTATTACTCGAGCAATTTCGGGACTAAGTCAGGTGCAATATACATTTTTAGAATATACAACCAAGTCCAATCATTTGTCTTGCCTTGCATTGGTCCCTTAGCTCCTGATGGATCAGTCAGGGCACCTCAATACTACACCATGCACCAGCCTTCTCCATTTGTTCCGATCATCTGCAAGTCTTTGTGACTCTTCGAATGTCAGTCCGGTGTAATGAAATAAAGTGACCCCCGTAATATATCGACCCCCGATCAATATATCTCGACCGGGGAGGGGGGGGGGGGTGTCGAAATATTTCAGAAAGTGACTCTTTTGCCGTTATAGAATTACCCCCTCTTTGAAATACTTTGACTCCCTGTCTATGCTAGGGGGTCACTTCATTTCTGGCATGACATGAAATAAAATGACCCGTAATATTATGCCCCCCCTTCGAAATAATACGATAATGTGAATCCCTTGTCGTAATATTATGCCCCCCCCCCCCGGCCCTCCTCCAACTGAAATATGTTGACACCCCTTTTTGGCCTAGAAGGGTCACTTTATGACAACATGCTGTAGATCTACGTAAAGTTAAATTGTTCATTCCATCGAAGTTTTAGTATGCTTCAATTAAATGTATCACCTACTATATGGGAATATTTGTACTCTGTTTCTGATGAAACGGTAAGTTTTGAATAATCTGGATCTTGAATATACATTGTCTAGACGTTAATGTACAATTATGCGAATGCGATTAAGCTACAATGAAGAGTTTTGTATCACAAGTCCTTTTAGATTAATACCGGACATGTTCCAATTCGTTGAAATATTACAATCATATAATGTTATCACGAACAAACAATTTTAAAGGATGCATTTACTTAGCGCTGAACATTTTCCATATTATGTTCTCTCTCTTAAAGAGACGAGGAATTGCTATTAGGTAACGCTGTGGAGGATCGGGGTTAACACGTTTATAAAATGTTTTATAGCTAGTAATTTGGAAACACTCTAGACATTCATCAGTTTCCTTATCCTGGCGTGGTATCTGATCTCGAATTGCATCGTCTGGTTTGTCTATGTGTCTCTCTTTTCGAGACGTTAACTAGAATCTAATTACATGTACACTCAACGAAATTTCTAATTGGTCACTTTACTTTTCCTAATAACTTTTGAAATTCAACATGTATCACGTTGAGGTTTCCCACAGGAATCACTGACCATGTATACATGATTGAAACCGATGTTCTGATACCCGATAAATCTAAACATCGCAGATTTTGCATGCAAGCATCTTATGCATGACTTGCACGTGCTTAAAATACGTGCAAAAGCACACAAAATAATGGTCATGATGAAATTACAAGAGCGTGCTGTTGCCGTCGGAATGTTGAAGGCTTGGACGCATTTTAGAGAGGTATATATTTCACTGTTAAGAGCTTATAAAATACACCAATTATTCAGTAAATAGAGTCCAGGACAACGCCCCATGTCATGTTGCAAGGGGAACACTGGAATTATACAGGAAAAATAACATTCGCCTGATTACAATTCCGTCGAAAAGCCCAGATGAAAACAATATAGAACATGTGTGGGACTTTACAAGAATTAGAGCGTGACGTCATTCAGGAGTGGAACAACATACTACAGCGTAACGTGCAGAGATATGTTTGAGATACCTGTCGTGTCATTATTGATGTTATTAGGGGACATATGCGCTACTAGCATATCATGGATTGCAGATTATGTTTGTGTTATTTTTTAATTTTCAAATTTTTTCAAAAATGTAATCATAAAAAAGAATTACTGCTCGTAATATCATCAATAAATCTTGTACATCCATTTATTGAACATGTAGCAATCAAATACAATCAGAATAAGGCAAGAGTAATTACTTGTTTCTGAAAATTTCCGACTAACGTAGGTGACCAGTTAGGAATTTTGTTGAGTGTATATTAAAAACAAAATACTTTCAAGTACAATCATGATTAGATTCACCATTTCAGTGCCATTTCTTATGTTGAGATTGCAATCAAATCATTATTATTATTATTTTAGTTTGGAAATATATAATGATCAAGGTACTAGTATATAGAACATCAACAAAACATGACAAGCAATGAGGTCTTGATCAAAGCTTTTTGTACTTTCAAGACGAACTAGATCTAGTGGAATTGCTACTCTGCACAGACATAACCTCAAGCTGGTAAATTAAACTGTGGGTCCAGGGCTATGGCAGTTAAAGACGTCCTCCTCATATTTCCGAATCAATTTTGTTTCTGACGCTTTGAAACGAAACCCATTAGTTCACGTCGGAACAAATTGAACTTAAAGTAAACGAATATGATACAGTACAAAAACAATATTGTTGCAAGTTGTGTATTCGAATCAACCAACCATTTGCTCTGGCCAATGGTCACATGTTGTGGGGGGTGCGTACAATTAATAGTGATACGAAGGGAAAGGTGTTGATATCCTTACATTATCTTAACAATGCCATAGTTCGTATAATACATTCTCTGCCATACTGTCGTCTGTTCAAACTTCTTAGATTTTAATGCATTATGATTTACATGTATTGACATGAGTGGCAAATACTTTGGATTCTGACCAGACACTTAGTTCCAACGTAATGGCAAATGGGAGGAGTTACTGCTTATTTGATGGTTTCAAACGCGTACCCTATTCAACTTTTCTTATTAATTCATCTCTTTTCAAATCGTATCTTTTGATACATTGACAATGTATTTTGTTGTTCATATGATATCATATAACACATGTTTTTATATCTACTCATTTTTCGCATTACTCCTGGAGATTAAATCGTACAAAACTGAATAAAATTCTTCTTGATTTTGTTCCAAGTTGCTCTCACAAACATATACCGGTATTAAAATGATTAATTTTCGGAAATTTATAGGACGGATTGTCCCGACGGATTGTCCCGTAATCTGTATGTCAAGTTGAAGAACTGACAAGAGCAAAGGTTCAGCTATATCAACACTATGATAGACTGCAGGAGAAGGATATTGAGGCAAGAATAAAGAAAGTAGAGGAGGCATACACGGAAAGAGCATACAGTGAGTCATGGAAGCTTATAAACGACATTACAGGTCGCAAGACTACAAAGGCAGGTCAGATACAAGGGGAAACAGAGGAAGAAAGATTATCAACATGGTTTACGCACTTCACCACATTGCTTGGCAGCGCACCCGATATAGACCATGAAGATGAAGCCATACCCCCTGTTCATCCCGAACTTGATATAAATGTAGGACCATTCAGCAAGGCAGAGTATACAGATGCAAAGAAGTCGATTAAACTAGGCAAAAGCTGTGGACCAGATGAAATCCCACCCGAAGTAATCAAGTGCTGTGACCTAGATGACATGATTCTTGATCTCTGCAATCGTGTCTTGATAAACAACGAAAAGTCACTGCTGAATATCATCCCAGTACCGAAATCAGGAAACCTTACTGACACAAACAACTATCGTGGTATAAGTCTAAGCTCAAATATTGCAAAGCTCTTAACCGTATGCTGCTCAACAGGATTCGGCCAGCCCAAGATGATCTCCTCCGCTTCAACCAGAATGGCTTCAGACAAGGAAGAACGACGGTCGGACAAATCCTTGCCCTTAGAAGACTTATTGAGGGCATCCAACAAAACAATCTAACTGCTGCAATAACATTCATCGACTTCAAAAAAGCATTTGATACGATTCATCGAACAAAAATGAAGAAGATACTATCAGCATATGGGATTCCAGAGATTATTGTTCGAGCAGTGATGACAATGTACCATAACACAAGAGCCAGAGTTGTTACCCAAGATGGAGACACGGAATAATTTGAACTGTTGGCCGGAGTACTTTAGGGAGACACACTAGCCCCCTACCTCTTCATAATTGTACTAGATTATGCACTGAGACAAGCTATTAAAGGGAAAGAAGAAGTACTAGGGTTTACAATTACACCCAGAAAGGTCGTTCCAGCAATTTGCAGATGATATAGCTCTGCTTTCAGATGGAATGGGCCAAGCTCAGGAACTCTTAGGTAGAGTTGAAACAGAATGCGAGAGAGTAGGACTACGCCTCAACCCAAAGAAAACAGAATACTTGACCTTCAATATGGAATCTAATCATCCATTAACAACCATCAGCGGCGTAGCTCTGAAAGAAACTGAAGACTTCAAATACCTAGGTTCCTGGGTCAAATCCTCTGACAAAGACTTCAAGATTCGAAAGGCAATAGCTTGGAGAGTGCTCAACCAGATGAGGGCAGTATGGACCTCAAATCTAGACCGCAAACTAAAAGAGAAACTATTCCTGGCTACAGTTGAGTCAGTTCTCATCTACGGCTGTGAGGCATGGACCATGACTGCTAAACTGACTAAAAGCATAGATGGCACATATACCAAGATGCTGCGCGTGGTCCATAAGATAAGCTGGAGAGACCATCTAACAAACAAGGAGCTATATGGAAACCTCCCAAAACTCTCAGAGAAAATAAGGCTAAGAAGATTGAAGTTTGCTGCACACTGCTACAGACATCCAGAACTTCCAACTAGCTACCTTGTATTATGGCAGCCAAGACATGGAACTCGTAGGAGGGATGGGCAAAGAAAGACCTACGTAGACGGTCTTTTGGATGACACCAGGATGAGTAACCCAGAGGAACTTGCAAAATGTATGCTAGACAAAGAAGTTTGGAGGTCCATGTCTACCCGAGTACGTCGGCGGCAGCAGACGGCTCGACATGAGTGAGTGAGTGAGTGATGTCAAGCGGCAATGATCTCTGTACATTGAATAGTATTAGATTATCTAAACAAGTTTTTCACTGTAGTTTCAAAACTGGATTTAAAGCAGACTTAAGATGTATATAACGATCAACGGTTCGGATTTCTATAAAACATGTATGTCCTTATTTCACCACACCATTTAGTTTCACTTACTTTTGACGGTATTATCAACTTCTTTAGTAGCCATCGTCAGAATTCCGAGTCCAAGCACTGTCCACCATGCTTATGCCATTACAAGAATGCATGCGATACTTCTAGTTCTAACTCGCTTAAATCGAACTTACCAGTATTTCACAAGTTTACTTTCGATAACTCGATCCCGCTTTGCTCAAACATACCAGTATTTCAAAGTTAAAATGTGGCTAAGCCACATATCAACTTTGGAATACGGGTATGTTTGACCAAAGCGAAAGTTCGAATTATCGAGTTTCGAGTGTATATAAAATCTACGTTTCTGATATGGCGGTTGCTGTGGGTCTATACTGAAATTACTGATGTCAATGCTCGAATATCTGAATAGAATTGTGAAAACAATTTCAAGCAAACAAAGAAGTAGTTTTAAATCGTCATCCAACGTAGAAATTATCTTGGCATGAATAGTTTAAGCCAAGTCATTTTTTAGCTCACCTGACACAAAGTGCCTATGTGAGCTATTTTGATCGTGTTGTGTCCGTCGTCCGTTCGTTCGTCCGTCCGTCGTCAACAATTTCTTTAAACGACATCTCCACCGAAACTATATTATGGATTTTTACCAAACTTCGCAGGAATAATCCTTATATGGTCTTCTTTCAGGGTTGTTCAAATAGTTTTGGTTGGTTGCATATCTAGGTCACAGGAGCTAAAAATAGATCGTTTCAATAAAAACTTAAAAAATCTTCTTGTCTGAAACCACAGTACCATCAGCTTAGATATTTGGCACAAAGTATCATCTTTAGGTCCTCTTTCAATATTGTTCAAATAATGTCCCTGGGGTCAAAAATGACCCCGCCCAAGGGGTCACAAATTTACATACAGTTATAATTATAGTGAAATCTTCAAACATCTTCTCTGAAACTAATATGGCCAGAGCTTTGATATTTGGCATGGGGACACTTTTATAGGACTTCTACCAATATTGTACAAATGGTTCCGGTCCATTACATATCTAGGTCACAGGAGCTAAAAATAGATTTTTTGTCAATAAAAACTTAAAAAATCTTCTTGTCTGAAACCGTGGGAACCCTGAGCTTAGCTATTTAGCACAAAGCAGTATCTACAGGTCCGCTATCAAAGTTGTTCAAATAATGACCGTGGGGTAAAAAATGACTCAGACCCCGGGGGTCACAAATTTACATAGAGTTATATAGTGAAATCTTCGAACAACTTCTTCTCTGAAACTTATATGGCCAGAGCTTTGATATTTGGCATGGTGACACTTGTAGAGGGCGTTAACCAATATTGTTTATATATTGTTCCGGTCCATTGCATTTCTAGGTCACAGGAGATAAAAATAGATTTTTTTCAATGAAACCTTCAAAAATTCTTCTTTTCTGAAACCACACTACATTGAGCTTAGAAATTTGGCACACAGCATCATCTGCTCAGCAATTGGCACTGTCATATTGTCATAATTTCTCAGCTTTCCAAGATATTTTACATTTACATCAACTGTTCCAGGTGAGCGATTTAGGGCCGTATACGGCTCTTGTTTATGGCGTGAACTCTTGTATACGCTGATACAATTTGACTCTTGTTTGATACATGTACTTTCATTGTTAAGCAGACACTAGTAACATGTAGTGACATTTAGATAAGAAATAGTACAATATAGTTTTGTTTTACATTGCATTGGAAGGCTCGAACTGTTTAAGCGATGGGTTATCAGTGACCTGAATCCGTATTGATATTCCAGAACGATTTTCAGATGGTATGTTCAAATTTTTGTGTCAAGAGACGTAATTTAAGACAATAAGAAAGTCAATACTGTGAAAGGAATAATGAGAATTTTGGAGTTAACTTTGTTGATGTCCGTGCTGGCCTATTCCAAGGGAGACTATTCATGCATATGTAACTACGACTTGGAATTGTCTGTATATACAGCAGTAAGTGTGGCTTTGTGATCTTTGAATAAATAGCATGTGCTTTATTCTGAAGCTGAATGTTTCTTCTCCATGTTTACTATAAATAAATGTTGTGCGCTGAACCGTGACTGAGATTTTCTATTTATAGAAGTTGCAATCATTCCATGTTATGGGTAAGTTAGGGTTCAAACCCTAATTTGATATTTGAAATAAGATTTTGAAAACCTATATGTCATCGTGGTCGAGATAGTAAGAGTGGTGATTTACTGAGTAAGGTCATGAGTTCGATACCCAGTGGATGCTTTTTTTTTATTTGGTTGTGAAAGGTATTTGAGCGTTTTTCTATATACTACACATGACGATAACCACAAGGAACATCTAGTAATTGTTCAGTATTTAAATGATATATATTACATGTATTCAATTTCTTATTACATTTCTGTATAACCACATTGTTTAAACTAAATGTGCCACGAAAGGCAAAACCACAGCGTCAGTAGTCTAAATATTCATGGCAAGAACGTCTACGAGCGTGTAAGAAGAAGAAGAAGCAGGAGGGATTTAACATCCCATTGGATCTTATCCGAATCCCATATAACTTATATGGGACAACCTTAAAGGTATCCCTAAATTACCTAACACATTGCGTCCTAACGACAAGTATACTCGTCATTAAGAAAGAGTGTACTTCACTTGTCCCCATAAACAGTGAATACCGAGATCAATGGGCTCCTGAAGGAGCACTCTGATCAGGGCAATACTGTTTGTCATTTTTCAATTGTCCTACATTAACTAGACTTAATGTGAAACTGGAATTGCCCTTTGAAAGTTTAGTGATAAATGAATTAATGCAATTGGTTTTTAGAAATGAGTAACTTGCCTCACTGGGTAACATTTTACATGCATTTGAAACTTTCAATACATGTGTGCAGTTCACAAAGTGTAACCTTTAGGTTGTCCATGACACATTTTGAATATATCTTGAACATTTCAAAAGTAGATCTAACTGTTTGATCTAATACAATAAACAAAAAATAATTTTCATTTTATTAGAAACAAATCCTATTGGGAATCGAACCCACAGCCTTTACCCTGTTGCAAATACCCCTACACGCTACTTATTACTCTAACTCGATTATTGATTTAATTTCAATACAAAAGACACAATATCCTTAGTATACCATGAAAGGTAGGTTACTCCTGAAGGACTTCATGGTTTGTAACGCGTTTTACCTCTACTGGAGGACTCGTCTTAAAGGGCACAGCTCACGGGTCAAAATCCGACTTTAATATTCGATCTGGTAAACAGTTTTGATCATGCTGATTATCTAATCAATATACGCATTTCTTGCTCAAAAACATTGTAGCTTAACGGCCGAACAGCGGTCGATATTATAATAAAGTGAATAAAACGTGCAACACCGCAACTCAGTATTAGGTACAAGCAGCGTTATATTTAATTGCACTTCAATTTCTGATTTACAGATGAATTTTACTTCCACTAAAATCGGAGACTTTCACGAGTTTGACTGCAAGGAAAAGCTCAAGAGCATGACAGTATACACCGGCTGGGCAGCGGTGGCATTTGAACACAAAGTAAGGCATATTATTTTAAAACATTTAACAATAGCGGCGAGTTTATTCATCAACTACAAACAGCGTATAATTATGTTAAGAGTACAATTGACTAGGGATGTGCAATAAAACCGGTTTTCCAATATATTGCAATACGTCCTGAAAACAATACAATACAATACAGAGGATCAAAAAACCGGTTTTTCCCAATATTTATAATTTTGTTTAGTTCAAACTAAATAAGCTACTTGCAGAGAAAGGGATTTCCCCCTTGTTGTTTTGAGCAAAAGCATGGTATAAGTGGATTGCATAACAGATTTAATATCTTTATCATCAAAGTTTACAGATCGGAAGAAAAACATAGTTTCCAACAAAATGTGTATCAAATACTGACATGTGTCGGTCTTATTAAAACAAAATTGGTTAGAACTTTGTCCAAGTCTGAATATATTTGCCCCAGATGCATCATTTTGTTCACTTTAATAACACGCAATATATTGCAATACATATTGCAATACAGTGATGGAGTATCGCAATATATTGCAATACAAAATTTCTGGCAATTTCCATCCCTACAATTGACCTATGCAAATAGCGACGAACCAGATCAGAAAGCTCCTAAACAGACCAGGTTCTTCACTGTTCGTCAATTTGTAATATATTAAGGGAAGCCCATAAAAAGTGTGCCAATATAGGCAAAACATGTTGTTTGGTTTGTCTTTAACATCTTTTTAACAAAAGCCTTGACTTTTGATCAGAAAATATGTCTAAAAAATAAATAAAGCTAATGACTATAAGTGTCGTGAAATAAGTTTTCAATTATCATTACAAGAAACACAAAACACATTTTGAGTAAACGTGTGCAGAAAGATATTATCAAGTAGATCTACAATCTATTCCAATTTTGCAAAATGCTAGTTTTTCTTTTCAAAAATTGAATTGAACAGTGTATAATGTTTTCAATCTATTCAAAAATATGGTTGGTGAAATAGTTGGTCAGAAATATTTAAAGAAAAGGTACGCTTAGGATTTGTCATAATTACAGATTTTCTTTTGAAAAGTGGAAATTTTGAAGCTTAAATACAGTTATCTTCCATAAAATGAAATCCTGTCATTAAAAGGCATTAGTGGTTATTCATAAACTTGCATTTAAAAGCTGAAGGAATGGTAAGCTTCAATGTGTGGCTTTATAGTTCGATCAACTGTTATATACCGATGTTATTGACTTGTAAGTCATTAAACCAAAACGTACATGTAATTGGACATATATAATTGGACAGTATATACACTAATTCTAATCAAAGAATACTAAACATTACTTGTCCGTTGATCTCTGCGTTATCGACTGACTAGTGAATAAAATCGGACAATACATTTGAAAAGAATTAAATCGAATGGAACTCGAACCTAGGACCTTTGGATTGATAGTCAGTCACTCTACCGACTGGGCTATTTCCATCAAACCTCCTATCCCGATTTTATTGACTTGTAACTTGTAAGTCATTAAACCAAAACGTAATTGGACAGTATATAGCGGACACTGATTCTAACCAAAGAAGACTAAACATAACATATCCCTTGATCAATGCGTTATGGACTGCCAAGTTAATAAAACCGTACAAAACATTAAAAAAAGTTTTGAATCAAATGTGGCTCGAACGCAGGAGCTTTGGATCGCTAGACAATCCAACTAACGACTGAGGTATCCAGGAAGACACTGAATCTTATCAACATGTTCTTTATGTAAACTTTCAAGTATAAGTACATGCGGAAAATGTCTATGTCGTTTCGACGCATTACTGCTCGCCCGCAAGGAAACACTAAATAACATGCGAGAGGCCTTACTAGAAAAATTGAATTGTTTATTAACAGTTATATAGATTTTTAGATTTATTTTAACATCAAATGTACAATAACATGACAATCTGTTATTTAATCATACTAAGTAAACAATAAGCAACAATATGTATGATTTAATACAACCATGTCACTCAACATTATATGCCAGAACAGTTTCGGGATGAATGAGGTAAAGAAACGTATAGCAAGTCATAACTTTAAAGTATGCACGTAGAATCTCCTGCTCAATAATACATGCTCACAGAGTGTTCTTAAATACGAAATTATTCACAGAATGGACAATACTTTTACCAATTATAGTTCTAAATAACTTAAAGCAACTTCGATTTCAATACATAAAAGTCTTAGACATTTGTCTATACCTTTTTGCATTGCGTTTAACGCTTAACATGTGTCACTTCTTACAACGTCGTATTTCGTCTTTTTACATAACTGAGTACCGATATCTATGTTTAAAACAGTGTAAAGTGACATAGCGAGGTAGACAGCAGACCGACAGGCATACAGGCAGTAGAGAAGAGAGAAAATACAGATACAAAAAGAGAGAGAAGCAGAGACAGACAAACATACAGAGACAGACATACAGACCAACAGACAGCAGAGAGAGAGAAAAAGATAGGGAGAGAGAGAAAGAAAGAGAGAGAGAGAAGTTGGTACAGTAAAGCCCCGCTATTTCGCCAACACCAATTTCTTTTAAAGACAATTCCTACTGAATACAAGATTACTTTCTTTCTGGTTCACTGTCTATCAGTTGATAATATAGGGACGTTACAATATATCATCAGCGTCACCAAAGCTGAATGAGCACCGCAGTAGCTTTTGTTTTGTAGGTTGGATACATTATGACAGACAGCTACGTCCAGGAACAGATTTGTCAAGGAGACCCACCAGCCTCAGACATAGGTTTGTATTTGCTCACCTGATGATCATGTTCTCTGTGATGTGAGAATTGAGGCATACTTGTTTGATTTAGTAAACGGCAAGTATTTTCAAAAAATAAAGAACAAATGTCGTTCATATTATCATGAACTTATAATTCAATATTCGTTCTGAAATTAAAAACAGATGAATAAGTATGGGGAACAATAAAGACAAGTAGCTCATATAAGCAGGTCACTTGTTCGTTAGTTTGTCGAAGTAATTTATGTTGATCAGTCGTTTAACTCTTTATCCCACTACCTGTTTCTAGTTCTAAGGCTACTGTTAAATGACCAGAATCTGCGTTGAACTCGCATCATTTGATCAATCACTCACTAATATCTATGATTTTGTTACATTTTAAAGTCATTATTTTTCTCATATATACTGCAAACACTGTTGACTATGATCAGACGATGCGTTCAGGCAAACCTACATTACATTATTTGCAAATTCATAACTGGGTATAACGTGCCTTTGTTAACAAAATAAAGTTATATTGTTTTCGCAGTAAACATATCAACCTTGCCGGTAACAAAGTCAACGAGTCTATTTACCCGAACAACTTCAACACTGCCATTTACTACACCGAAAACTTATACAGTAACCCATGTCCCGTCAACTACTCTAGGAGCGCTCATTTCTACAACCCTGTCGACGACGAAACCAATCACTAACATCCCTTTAACAACTGTGACACCCGTTCCAATAACAACACAATCGCATACAGCAACCTCTACTTATACAACGATTTCTGTCTCAACAACGGCACCTACTCCAAAATCTTCAACGGCCTATCACATTGTAACAGGTATCAAAACAATCATACATGTATATTTTTATTCGTATTTGTACCAGTATGATGAATGCCAGCGGAATATGGGGAGTGGTAATGAACTCAGCTATTCTTTTACTAGTACGTTGGATATGTCCTATCAATCTTACGTTTAGGGTACACCCTTACCATGTCCATCATGTACATTTAGTGATAATGACATATGGACATGGTGTTATAAATGCTTGAAATGTAGGTCATTACACAATCGTACACACCTTTAATCAGTAATTGTTTCCCTATGTTGCCGAAAGTAAGAATTATAAAGCAAAACTGAAACACTTTTAACCCGTTTACCACCACAAACGAATTTATCTACTTTGCAAAATTGTTTAAATCCTAATTAGACGCGGCGAAACTGTGTGATAATCGTTTCAATATTTCAGTCAGTTTGCTTAAAATCTAACTTTGAAGTAAAAGTACATATGATACTATAACGGTATAACCCAAGCCCCGACAACAACTCTTGGTGGGCCCATTTCTGAAGTCCGATCGACTGTCACGACAACAACCACTGCCTCAACAACCACACATGCTCCTGCAACTACCCCTAAAAGAACCACAACCTCTACGCCAACGACAAGTACGCCAACTACAACTTCGCAAACTACAACATCTAAACCAACTACAACATTTATTGATTCAACGCCAACCATTCTTCCCATCGCAGTATTGACTTCAACAGTCTCATTACCTACACCAACTAGCGCTACTATAACCCAAGCCCCGACATCAACTCTTGGTGGGCCTATTTCTGAAGTTCGATCGACTGTCACAACAACAGCCCCTGCCTCAGCAACCACGCATGCTCTTACAACTACCCCTAAACCAAGTACAACCTCTACACCAACGACAACTACTACGCCAACAACAACACCTAAACCAAGTACATGTACAACATTTAAACCAACTACAATTTCAAGTACAACACCTAAACCAACTACAACTCCATCTACAACCCCAAAACCAACTACAACCCCTACTCCAACTACAACACATACTATAATTACAACTACAACTCTAACAACGACACCAAATCCAGTCACTACCTCTGCTCCTTCAACAACTCAAGCTCCAGCAACCAAACCAACAACTGCACCTTTATCAGCTTCAACAAGGTGACCGTATATGCTTTTTTTGAGTGAATGCAGTATACATCATCTTTATAACCAATGTCGTATAAATGCACTAAAGTACGTTAGTCCGGGAGTCAAAGGCTGATATTTAGCTGAACCTGGAAATGCCGGATGAACTTTTTTTCTCTGCAGTTTTCATTAGTCAAGGGGGTCCTTATCAAGATTCAAGAGGGTGCCCGGTGATATCCCTTGAGCATTTCTCAAAATATGCTAATTAAGTCCGCCATTACTGAAATTCCGTTATTTGGCCATTTGTCAATTAGTATGTATCCTACAATGATGAAATAGGTGTCTATAACCAGGTTATCAGGGTCTACGAACATGATAAACCCCTCATTTCAGGAATTTAATGTTTTGAACATATGCAACTTATGCAAATCATGCAAATGAGGTCGGCCATTACAGAAATTCCGTTATTTGGCCATATGTCAATTAGTATGCATCCTACCATGATGAAATTGGTGTCTATAACCAGGTTATCAGGGTCTACAAACATGATACACCCATCATTTCAGGGATTAAATGTTTTGGACATATGCAACTTATGCAAATGATGTCGACCATTACTAAAATTCCGTTATTTGGCCATATGTCAATTAATATGCATCCTACCATGATGAAATTGGTGTTAATAACCACGTTATCAGGGTCTACGAACATGATAAATCTGAATAAGGGGAGATCCTTTGAAAGCACAGAAAACAAAGCAAATACTGAAAATTGCAGACTCGGTTTAATTGAGTCTGTTCATGAGCAATACTGAAATATGCAACAGTGCTCACGCCCCCTAGCACTATCAGGAATTAAATGTTTTTAACATATGCAACTTATTCAAATTATGCAAATGAGGTCCGTCATTACTGAATTTCCGTTTTTGTGTAATATCTCTTTAAGTTAATTTCATTTAAGTTCATGTGCTGCCATTATTTATAGTTGCTTGATAACAAAAAACAGTTGATTAGAATCATCTGTAGTGATCTAACTGTAGTGAGATTACTCCACAACGGCAGCACTGAGAAACACAAGTAAGTTGTCACTGGAGAAGACCCACGCCCCACTGAAATCAGGAATAAAAACACCAGCTTCAGATATGATCAGGAGACGTATCATGAAGAAGCCGATACTATTATTGTGCAGCACGCCTTGAAGGGTGCCAGTGAAGCCAGGAGACTTGCTGTGGTATCAGATGACACAGATGTGTTTGTCCTGTTGTTCACCATTATGAGGAGGTTGAGCTGAACCTACCAATGACGATGGAATCACCTAGTAAAGGGAGGGCAGTGATAGACTAACAGCTGACCGTCAAAAAGCATCGCGACATCGTGAAGCACCTCCTTCCTGCACATGCTATTTCTGGTTGCGACACTGTAGCATGTTGCTTTGGAGTTGGAAAGGGCTCTGTTTTCAAATCGCTGAGAGCAGAATATAAACGTAAGATTTCAGGACGTTTCGCTACCTGGATGTTCGCTTCCCTAGCAAGTTCGCTACCTTGTGGTTTTCGTGGCTGGTCTTTTCGCTACCTAGAATGTTTCGCTACCCAGTGTTATTTTTCACACTTTTATCTACTAATATGCAGGCGCTTTGCCCACATAATGGATTTCTTTTTACTGATCTGGATCCAAAACTATAGCATGCTAATGTACATAAAATTAGAAGAGGTTTTATTTTCTAATCTGGGTCTATACAACGAACAGAAATAAAAACAAATTTTGGTAAGAGAATTGCACAGACGTCACGCGTCCACATAATATATATTTATTTATTAATCTGGATCCAAACCAATGGAATCATTCATTATATTTAAAAGTGATTTTTATTAAATCAGGATCAAAACTAACGGACAAAAATCAATTCAATTTAGACGCCATGCGTTCACACCAGACACTTTTATTCCTTTATCTGGATCCAAAAACCAAGGGAATCACCATATAAGTTACTTCAGTTAATAGTCAGGATCCATTTACTTACAGACATAAATAATTACAAGTTGACAAAATATTTGCGCCGACGCAACTTTTATTTACTAATCTAGATCCAAACCAATGCCGCGGCTAGCTCAATAAAAGATATTTTATTTATTAATCTGGATCCAAACTAATGGAACTTAAGGGTTATTTATCTATCTGGATCCCAACTAACGGACATAAATAGAAGAGATTTTTATATACTAATTTGGATTGAAAATTAACCATGGCACATATAATCATGAGTCAAAGTTGACGAAATATGTGTGCGGATGCCATGTGTCACCATCAACGATTTATATTTTATTGATCTGGTTCCAAATCAAGGAAATCTCCATAAAAGAGAATTCTATTTATTTACTCTTCTCACTGCGGAAAATGATTTACTGATTGGATTTTTGCAGAAGCTGATCTGAATCACACATAAAAATGTTTATCTAATGGCATTAAATTAAAGTCAGAAGTGCCTTTCAAAATTAACAGCTGCTATAATTTCATTTTCAACTACAAGTTTCATATCAATAAACTTTTTAATCTAATTATTTTAAATGCATATTACTAAGAGTAATTTACTACGAAAGGTCAGTAACAAAAGAAACATGTTTTTAGTTCTTTAATAAAAGTAGGAGGTAGCGAAAATGTACGGGAATCGGAACATCCTACCCTGGGTAGCGACATGACAGGCGCGAACGCAATAGGGTAGCGAAACGTCTAATATATATATCTTTATTTCAGTCTCATCATGGTTCATAATACAAACATAATATACATTTCGTCATAACATTAACCATGCCATTCAAATAAGAATTATAAGAGACTATGTATTACTAATTACAACACACTATGTTTCTGAAACTCATATTTCAAGTATCAGTAATTCAAAGCAACTCCTAGCACTAAACCTAAAACCATGTAAATAGTGTTAATCTCAAATCTAAGAACTGCAATAAAATTTATTTTAAAACCTGATTTTCAAAAAATGCATATACATGCGTACTTAAGTAATTCTTATAATAAATCCAGTCTTACCATTGATCAGAGCAATGATAACTTGATTAGCAAAATTTACATGGACGAAATAATAATAAGCTATAGGTTTAAACAAAACATGTTACATTATATACAATCATAAGAATTTCATATTTACATGGACTAAAGATGATCACTTGTATTTGTTATTGCACACATTATGTATCATACAAACGATTTGTACGACGTTTTAAAATATTAAAGCAGGATTTGGCAGTAAAACGTACAAGTTGTGGGCTAGAAAACAGCAATTTAAACTTATCACATTCAGATTTCGACATAAAACTATCGATAATATTGGTTGCCTTTTCATAGAGCTCAGTTCTTATGTCCTCATATAATAGACATTCAGTAATCACATGTAATTCTGTTTCAACAGCATTTTGACAAAATGGACAGGTTCTGCACTCTAACGGCAGCCTTTCATACCTGCCAGTTTCTATTCGTAAAGGAGCAACTCCACATCTAAACTTAGCAAAAGCCGATCTGTGTTTAAATGGAAGGATAAGTTTAACGTAGTACTCTATTTCAAAGGTTTCTTTAAATAATTTATATGTTCTTAATTTATTACGTCCGGATCCTGTTACTGAAAGTTCCCTATTGATAGCATCTCTCCATTCTTCTTTGTATTTAGCCATATATGTATTAGTCACCTTGAGTACAATTTGACCGTTGCCATAGTGGGTTATTTTTAACACGGACTTGAATGTTTAATTCTTTCCCGTGTTACTAATAATCCTGTCAGAGAATTTTGTTAGATGTTTTACATGTATTTACTTACTGTGCTGGCGGTCTTTTTGATTGTAAGGTTGTGGAACAGGGTTTATATTTTATGTACACTGTTCGTCTTTATAGGTGAATATAGGAGATAAGTGTGAGGTTGGGCGCCCCTAAACCCAGGTTTAACCCCCCAGTGGTTGTTAATGGTTAATTTATAATTAATTATTGATTGCTGCTGACCGTACCAAGGCGGGCTCCTATGTTCACTTTGCTTTATGTTTGTCTTGCGTATTGTTTTCTGTTTGGTGTGTGGGATTGCGTGTGTGTGTGTGTGTGTGTGTTTGTTATGGTATGGCTGTGTGTGTGTGTTCTGCTTTAGAGATGGGTGTATTGTTTGTGTTGCGTTTCCTGCTTGAGTCTTCTTTCGTATTTATTACAGATGATATCAGATTTTGAAATATAATTACAAACATTTGCAAACTGGCTACACAGCCTAACTAATCAAATATGCATTTGGTTCTGAAAGCCCAATTTTTACACACCGAGCCCGATTGATTGTTACAGAATAAAAATACATGTTTGTTAATAATCTAAGCTAAACACTGTTGGGATCGTAGATGCATCGTTTAATGACGTCATAGACCAAGCTACCGCTATCATATCTGCCTGTTATGATGTGAAGGAAGCAACAGACATGTCACAAACCAGGCTGTATGGATGGGGGAAAAGGGCATACAGCCACACAGAGGCATTTGCAGAGAACGTGAAGAGGGTTCATTATTAAGCAATCCTGTGGCGTACCCTCGACACAAAAGATTTACCTGAACTGAACATGGAGGGCTACGGATGGGAAAATTACACCATCTGACATTTCGGATGGTGTTAAGCTTGCCCCTAATAACATCATAGAGATGATCGGATGTGGCTGCAAGAGCAAGACCCCTTGTAGTTCAAAGAGGTGAAGTTGCACAACCGGCCATGGCTCGGATTGCACTATCTTCTGTGCATGTTACTCAATAGGATGCGCTCGAGTAAAGTAGTTTCACCATTTTCCATAGCAGCATTACCTCATATGGCATATTAATCACCATAAGAATGCAATTAATATTATTGTCGAATTATTTGAAAGACAGTCTTTGACAATCTAGGAATGGAAAATTAAATTATGACATTAGGTCAAATATTTCCAGCGGTATTCCAAATAAGCTAGATTTCATGAATGATATCCGATCTAATTAGCATAATTGATGTAATTAGTCAAGTGCGAGTCATTAAAATGCAAAACTGATGTGCTTATAATGTTCGTAGACCCTGAAACCATAGGTGAATACACCGTTTTAGGAGGTTACCATGTATAATAAATGTGTTACAACCAATAAACGGAATTTCAGTAATGGCCGACCTCATTTGCATAAGTTGCATATGACCAAAACATTTAATCCCTGAAATGATGGGTGTATCATGTTTGTAGACCCTTAAAACCTGGTTATAGACACCAATTTCATCATGGTAGGATGCATACTAATTGACATATGGCCAAATAACGGACTTTCTGTAATGGCCGACCTCATTTGCATGATTTGCATAAGTTGCATATGTTCAAACATTTAATTCCTGAAATGAGGGGTTTATCATGTTCGTAGACCCTGATAACCTGGTTATAGACACCAATTTCATCATGGTAGGATGCATACTAATTGACATATGGCCAAATAACGGAATTTCAGTAATGGCGGACTTAATTAGCATATTTTGAGAAATGCTCAAGGGATATCACCGGGCACCCTCTTGAATCTTGATAAGGACCCCCTTGACTATTGAAAACTGCAGAGAAAAAAACTTCATCCGGCATTTCCACGTTTCACCTCTTGATTCCCGGACTACGTGTTTTGAATGCTTTACAGTTTAGATTGTATTTTAGAAGAGGTAAACTTTTATGTACAAATTTAGTGTCTATAGACACATAATATTTTTGCTAGTGTCACCGAAAGTTGAACCAAGTATACAAAATGTAGTTGTTGTTTGTTAGTGTTTTAATTGGGAACAGCTTGTATTTATGGTTTAGTCCCTCATTTTGATGCTATGTATAGCTAGTCTTCCTATACTCAATTTAGTTACCACTGATTGCAAAAAAGTGACTAGATTTGATAGTTATGGTATTAAGGACTTTCAATTTCCAATGCAAAGAAGAGCAACATAAAAGAAGGCACAATGATTACTCTCGTCTTATTCTAATGAAATGAACTGATTTCAATGTTATAAAGCTTTGAGTTGAGTCTGAAGTCGTTCTCAAGCATTTGATTGGTCAGATTTGAGCCCAGGCTCAAATCTGACCAATCAAATGCTTGAGACCAAACTCAGACTCAACTCAAACGCTTTATTACCTTGGCACCAAGACATTTACCTTCAACACGCTATGCAATTGTTGTCTGCAAATTTGTCGTTTGAAACATTTTTCAGATTTTTTTCCACATTGTCTTTTAGAAAAAACTAAAGTTAGCATAAAACAATTTGAATTCAGATTGGACGCCGGGGAAATCGGCGCTTCATCTAAATCCAAACCTTTTGAGGAAGTAATAGGGCATTCTCCTATTCCGGCGTACAGAAGATTAAAGTCAGTATATCATCACAGAGATTTCTTACCTATGGTAAAGTAAGTTGAATTCCGCTTAAGCTGGTGCTAGGGGGCGTGAGCACTGTTGCATATTTAAGTATTGCTCATGAACAGACTCAATTAAACCGAGTCTGCACTTTTCAGTATTTGCTTTGTTTTCTGTGCTTTCAAAGGATCTCCCCTTATTTAGTTTATATAATTTACAACAGCAGATGTTAAGTGCTTGTGTGGCGGCTGTAAAAAGTCGCCCCGTACTTCATTCTCAGTGTTGTTATACTTTCTGGTCCTTTGGAATCATTGATTTCAGCGCATTTACAGTTGAAAGTTGAATTCCGCTTAAGCTGGTGCTAGGGGGCGTGAGCACTGTTGCATATTTAAGTATTGCTCATGAACAGACTCAATTAAACCGAGTCTGCAATTTTCAGTATTTGCTTTGTACCTGTGCTTTCAAAGGATCTCCCCTTATTTAGATTAAGACATAGAACTAAACTTCGGATTTATCTATAGACTTAACATTCATATCTATTAAAAGTAATACTACTAACTATTTAACATTATATGGAAAAGAAACGAATTGAAAAGAATATTAATCAGATATAACTGAAGGTCATGAATATTGCAGACAATACAAAGCTGTGCTCTGCCGCACTTCACTCTCGTACAACCACTGGAAGTATTCTAGCACAGTATGGCAAATACTGTTATGAGGTTGTTAAGAGAGCCCAGTCTTGGAGTACAGCAGAATCTGACTGTCACGCGAGAGGTGGTCATCTGATGTATATAACCAGTGCCGGGGAACAAAACTACATTAGCAACTTCCTACTTAAACATTACAACCATGACGTTTGGATCGGTCTGAACGACAGACACCATGAGGAGCATTTTGAGTGGTCGTCAGGTATACATATTTACCATTTTTAATTTTCTAATGTGATACATTCTATGAATTTAATTCTAAAATCTATTTGTCTACTTAAGTAAAACATAAGAAATTGTTTGAACTAAGTCGGCCAACTCCTGAATACATTCGTATCCAAATTACATTTAACACTAACCCCTTCAGATTGCCCTAACCTGTATATACAGACGCAATGTGCGAACATATTGCCACACTTCCTTTCTTCAGTATTTGTCAGCATGTTTGTCAGAATGTTTGCGATGTGAAGGAATGTATTTGCAGATAAATGTAATTCCTACTGCAATTTCATTGTACATGCTTGTGTGTCGTCTAAATGCAGGTCTGAACTTAACCTACAGTCATTGGAAGCCAGGGCGTAAGGATTCATTTTTCCATGGTAACGAAGACTGTGTTGTCCTTCAGGCTCGTTATCATGGGGTATGGGACGACAGGCAGTGTTCTAGTGGTTTGTTTGGGTCCTCTCATGCCTATGCATGCCAGTATGGTAGGTATAGCGTTCAATAAATGAGTTGTACAATCCGATATTAAATGCTCTTTCAACATATAGTTGTATTGAAAGTCTTTAAGACAGATTTCAGGTAAACATAAGTTCATTGTCACTTTGGTGTATATGTTTTATGCTGCGCTCTTTTACATAGGGCCAAGAAGATCTTATTCCGAATTAAAACAACTTTAACAACTATAACCCTCACAAATTAGTTTCTTTTAAGAATGCAAAACAAATATCATAGCTTTACATGCTTTCTTAATTTGATGCTAAAACAATATAGCTGTACTTTTACATTATAACAATTAAGTGTAAACATTGTCGTTAATGAACTGTTTAAATGTTTAAATATTCATTAGATACAAAGTGCATTCATGTCTTTATCGCTTTTCTCAGTATTTGGTTCTGGTACTGGCGGTACAGTGTTGCAGCCACATACTACCCTAGATGGTAAGTTGAAAATGAAATATTGTGAAATGTTCATGTAAATAGATGGATGCCTGCTTAAAGTTAGTAAAACATACGTTATTAAATATAATGCCCACTATAAAGTGCTCAAAAAAGTAATTTGTAAAAAAATACCCTAAGTTGTCATTGATTTACAAATAATTGTACTCATACAAATAGATGAAAACAAACACTATCAAATATTTGCCAAAGTCTGAAAGGCACACAACAGTAATCTGTCATATTTTTAGTTGTCATTGATTCACATATATTGCACATTATGATTTTCAGGGAACACCAAACTCTGTTCGACCAAAGTGAAAACGTTTGCTGCCAATAACAGTAGTATCCTTGGCCATTATGGCAGCAGTTGTTATGAGCTCTTGCCCAATCCCTCTGTAGCCTGGGCTCACGGGGAGCAAATGTGTAAATCACAGGGTGGTCATCTTGCACACATCAGTAATTCACACGAGCAGGCGTTTGTACTGGGTTTCATGATGCGACATTTGCCGTCAAAGGACGTGTGGATAGGGCTTAACGATAAAACTACAGAGGGTCATTTCCAGTGGACATCAGGTACACTCAATCTATACATGTAGTCACAAAACCCTTCTGTAAAGCTTCCAATTGCAGTAAGGTTTTTGCATTTTGTCTGAACTGTAAGTATAACAATTCTGTTCTGTAATCCACCCTATCCTTAGAATCAATAATGGTTATGGCTATTGAACAATACACCACAGACTGGGACAGAAAGAACACCTGATATTTTCTGTTACGCCAGTAACACTCTCGTTCCTGTAGGAATGAGTCGTCTGATAGTCTTTAAAGACGGGGCTATCAAACGAATTTCCGAATATCGACAAACTGTTCATTTAGAATCTGAATTTAGTTTAACAAAGACATGCAATCAAATATCAAGAACCCAGAACAGTTTTTCTCCATTATTATGCATATAAATACGAAAGACTCAAGCAGGAAACGCAACACAAACAATACACCCACCTCTCAAGCAGAACACACACATGTCTACAATTTATTTATTGCTCTACGACATGTCGTGTATTTATATAGTTTTGACTCAACTTATTACGCCATTTTAAATGCAAGGTGATCAGAATTATTTCCTCAATTGTCCTTTTATCTCCAATTGTGTCTTTAAACTTTCCCTCAATAGCCTTCACTACATATATACTCATCGGCGCTAGATGAGCAATATAGTGTCGCAGTGCCGTAAACCCAAATCAACCAACCAATAGTCAACTATGCAAAGATGTTCAAAGCAGGTGTACAGCTTGTTTTTAAGTATCAACATGTACAACGTATTAAAAATAGTCAAGCTATATTTAATTTCGTGGTGACTTTATGATAAGCGAGAAAAGGCGATGTTGAGCGCCTCTACGGGGAAAAAGATTAAAACACTCATTTTATGTGACGCTAGAGAAACAAAACAATTGCTCGACAAAAAGCGTAATGTTAACGAAATGGGTAACAATTTTAACCACTTGTGATTTTATAGGATTATCCGCGAGATATACACACTTATACCGACACTCAAGTAGCACTGCTTATAATGATGACTGTGTTGTGTTCAAAACCGGAAGTCATGGACTATGGGACGATGTGCAGTGTGGTTTTCAATGGAGCGGCGGACCAGGTGGTGGAACTACAAATCCAGTGTTGTGTCAGTTTAGTAAGTATAGATTGTAATAAATATCAAAAGGAGGAAGGCACAATCTAGTATAGACAATTGATTCTTACATGACAGTTAATCCGTTTCTTGATAGATAATAACTAACCATACGAGTTAAGATATTCTACTGATTAATAACTTCAAACACTTGTACCCTCTATTTGTATTTACAAATTAATGTTTTCTAAACAAAATAAATCTTATTTTGCCTTTTGTATTTTGTAGGGTTCAATCGCTTAATTGGCATGATATTATGTAGTCATAAACAGGTCCTTATTTCTAGACTTTTTACACAATGTCAGTCTCAGGACACGACTGCTTTCCCGTTTTGATAAGCCATCTCATGATTCATTAATGGAAGATACATAACTGAAAACCGTAATTTTATTGATTCAACGGGGTGTGCTATTATTTTTGTAACACATCTATCAATATCATGAAATTTGATTATCAAACGGCAACTTTTCGCCGTTTAGGCACAAAGCGTAAAACACATTTCGTTTAAACCAGTTTTCCCAAACACCTATGTCTAATTAAAAGCAGTGTGGATCAAACGCTAAGTAACATGGCGTCTGATTTTGCCATGTAGACTAGAATAAATCGTCAACAGGTTAAAAACTGTTTATTCCACAGCCCGTGTGTTTTATTTCGTTTCGTTCCGACCGGAAAAAGTTTTGCTACTGTGATAAATCGTGTATGTGAGTTTGAGTTATAGTGCAGATATTGTTGTGATAAAGTAAATCTGAATAAGGGGAGATCCTTTGAAAGCACAGAAAACAAAGCAAATACTGAAAATTGCAGACTCGGTTTAATTGAGTCTGTTCATGAGCAATACTGAAATATGCAACAGTGCTCACGCCCCCTAGCACCGGCTTAAGCGGAATTCAACTTTCAACTGTAAATGCGCTGAAATCTATGATTCCAAAGGACCAGAAAGTATAACAACACTGAGAATGAAGTACGGGGCGACTTTTTACAGCCGCCACACAAGCACTTAACATCAAACATCTTCTCTTTTCAGGCACAGAACACTCTGCCATTATAGGATGATACAGTGACTACATGTATCTCCGATATGAAATAAATATGAAAAACTCGAGTATATCCTAATGGTACTCAAAGATATTTAAAAAACATTCTTGGACACATTTTTATCAAGGATAAACTTTTGCCGCAGAAATGGTACATCTTCGTTTTCTCCAAATTATGAAATATCCCTTCTGGAGTGATTTGCAAAAAGTAAATATCTAACACGAAAGTAGATCTACAACTGTTCTGAAAAAAACTCTTCTTGAACGCTAAAATAACCATTCTAAGAAGCTAACATATTAAAGTTACGGACTAAAACAGAGTCCTTTTGGAAATTGGCAGACACCCATATATTATTATTATTACAGAAAGATGTAGCTCACACACTTAACTCTGTATTAACTCTGTATAATATAATATATGAAATATGTTCTGGACAAGCTGTTTTAATAATTGAGATCAACGGTCATAGTCAAGGATAATCCACTTGTATGATATTGACACTGCGTCATGCCGAGATATACTCACACACCACGTTATTCATCTTTAGCTGATGTGTTATAAAAAATTCTATAAATGAGGTCAAAGGCCAAGGTAAAATTAAAATGGAAACATTACGATATGCTCCGTTATCCTACAACATACTCTCAAATCAAATTTGGTTCTCCTAGCGGATGTTGTACAGGAATTAGACTCCGGAAAAGCTTTTCCTATTTTTCTATAACGTGGTGTCAAAGGTCAAGATCAATATCAGAATGGTCTTGAGATGTTACCAGATACTTTACAAACGCACACTGCATTCGCACACAAAAAGTTGGTATCCCTAGCTGCTGTGGTATAGGAAATGCATCTCAGACAAAGGGGACACGGACGGACAACCTCACAATTAAACCACTTTATTGGGTATAAACTACAAACAGAAGGAATGCGAAGACTTAATGCTACAAGTACAAATATGAAATCGCCACTCTTAAGCTTTTTAAGCATGTTTGGTGAAACGTCAGGTACCATAAACAATCGACCAGTAATTATCCCATTCACTGCCTTAACCAAGTACAATAGTTACCGGTATTTATAAATAGTTTGGATCCTGACCAGACGCCGCGTAACGCGGCGTCTGTAAGAACCCAAATAGTTTGAGAATCATTTCAATAATTCTGAAGTCAAATAATATTATATCTAATTTTGAGAAATAAAAGCAAACGCCAAGTGATTACAGCAGATAATGTCATGGAAATGAAGGGGTTAGTTTAAATTTACTGTCATTCACGTTTTACTACATGCGGAATTGTAGTCTACAACAATTTTCATAGGAAATTTCATCACAGTGTCAAACAGTTAGGATAAAAATGAAACAAGAATTAATAGGGCGTCTCATCTGGATAAAACATTGTTTATAACCAGTCGCACAAAGCCAAACTCCTCTGAAATAACACTATTACTCGAACAACTACGAGACTAAGTTAAGTTCAAGAAACTGTTTTGGAATATACTCTAAATTCAGTCGTGTATCACTCAGTTCAGAATTACTTTAGAACCAGTGACTCCTGTTGAAACGAATCTCATCATTTCATCTTCAGACAACATGGATGTAAAATAGAGTACAGAATCAAACTTGTTGCAAGATATGTCGTCGAATCGAACCACCATTTTGTGTGGCCAATGATTTACTTGATATTGAAGGCAGTTGTTTCTATGTGTTGGTAATGAACGCTCTCACTGTCATAAGTATTTCATAACTCGTTTTATACATTTACTGCCATGATATCGTCTGTTTAAATTTTAAACCGCTTTATCTTTTAGCCCTACTGCCCAAATGCATATTGACATGAATGGCAAACAGTTCTCGAGACGCTAATTTCTAAAGCGTATTGCAAATTGGACGAGTTACTATTTATCTGATGGTTTCAAACACGCACCCTATTAAACCTTGTTTCACATCTTGATTTTTCTCTGTTCTGTATACACATATCAAATTGTTTCTTCTCACACATTAACATGTAAACCAAGACAGAGATGGCCAACCACAGTACATGAATAAATACGAAAGACTCGAGCAGGAAACGTAACACAAACAATACACCCACCTCTCAAGCAAAACACACACACACAGTCATACCATAACACACACGCATACACACACACACGCAATACCGTTCCTTCATCTACACACTAAATAGAAAACAACACGCAAGACAAACATAAAGCAAAGTGAATATAGGAGCCCGCCTTGGTACGGTCAGTAGCAATCAATAATCAATTAGAAATTAATCATTAACAACATAGACACAATTGCACTTCTCCTCATACTTTCCCCACCCACACTCAGTGTTTGATTCTTATTACTGTATTGTCTCATATATACATGTTATGTAGTGAGAAATAAAAAGGAATAGTTGTTAAAAAAAAACCAAAAAACCAACAAAACCACTGGGGGTTAAACATGGGTTTAGGGGCGCCCAACCTCACTCTTATCTCCTATATTCACTTATAAAGACGAACAGTGTACATAAAATATAAACCCTGTTCTACAACCTTACAACCAAAAAGACCGCCAACACAGCAAGTAAATGCATGTAAAACATCTAACAAAAATTCTATGACAAGAAGATTATTAGTAACACGGGAAAGAATTAAATATTCAAGCCCGTGCTAAAAATAACACACTATGACAACGGTCAAATTGTACTCAAGCGACTAGTCCGTAGTCACGAGTAACTGTAAGATATGGATGGGTTCATGGTACGACAGAGAGGGAAAGACAAAACAAAGCACGAAAATCCGACATAACTCTCCCGGTTAAGGACGGCTTTAGAGATACATCATCATGTAGTGCTAAGCCCTGTCTGTGGTCGCACAACCAAAGAGGAAACTATAGTTATCAATTGTAGATTGATCGATAACCAAACGTGAAGTGCGCAGCAATATAGTTGGATCATAATCTTTTTTGGGGAAAGATCTAATACGTTTTACAAACAGGTTTTGAAAATGTATATGTCCAAGAATCTTACGAAGTCTGTAAATTACATCACCATAAAACTCCGGATGTGAAATACCTTGCAGCAGAAAAGACTTTAAGTTACATTTATACTTGTTAATGAGAGGAAGATTTCTATGAAAGAATTTAGAAAATGTTTTACGAAGTTTATGAAAACTGTACCCCTGTTTAAGAAGCTTTTCAGTAATTGTTTTATTACGAATGTGGAAGTCCTCAACAGAGGTACAGGCCCTAGCAAAACAAATAAGTTGTGAAATATTAACCCCGTAAGATGTAGAAAGGGGAACATCGCCATCTAGATGAGGATAATTTACAATACTAAAATTAAAATCATCTCGTTTATCGTAAATCTTAGAAGAAACAATTCCGTTATTTATAAAAAAAGATCCAAATCTAAAAATGGTGCCGACAAATTTGACTCGTTTGTTTTATTAAGGCATAGTTCTTTTGGGTAAATAAAAGGAAACAACGTATCAAAAAATAGGTTGTCTATATTAAAAATATCATCCAGATAGCGCGATGTATTGTTAAAGGCTTCGATCATATCTGCCTGTGTATCAGGTTTTAGACTAAGCATAAAGTCTCTCTCATAACAGTACAAAAATAGGTCTGCGACAAGGGGCGCGCAGTTTGTACCCATAGGGATACCAATCACTTGGCGGTATATGGTACTCCCAAAACGTACATAAATATTATCCAGAAGAAATGATAGTGCTTTACAGACATCGGTGCAAATAAATACGAAAGAAGACTCAAGCAGGAAACGCAACACAAACAATACACCCATCTCTAAAGCAGAACACACACACACAGCCATACCATAACAAACACATACACACACACACACACAACCACACACACGCAATACCATTCCTTCATCTACACACTAAATAGAAAACAACACGCAAGACAAACATAAAGCTAAGTGAATATAGGAGCCCGCCTTGGTACGGTCAGTAGCAATCTATAATCAATATTAAGTCCACATAGTGTAATGCTTAACCGTGTCATTTGTAAAAAATGCACGATCAGTATTACACGCCAGAAATAATTTCCTTTCTCTGGCAAAAGTCTTTTCAATAAGTTGTATAAGTTTAGCTTTTATTAAATTATGTGGTAAGTTAGTATATAGTGTTGAAAAGTCATATGTACTTATATTGCAGGCTTGGTATTTTCTCTGTTCTAGCTTCGTTAAAATTTCATTCGAGTCTTTGATAGACCAAAACAGATTAAGTCCAGAATTTTCGTACGTCTTGTCACAATACCTTTGAACATGTTCTTTGATTTTAATTAAAGACGATGTCAAAAGTTTGGAAAGGTTAGTAGTACTACATGCACTTGAATTAGCAATAAAACGGGACTTATATGGTGTTTTGTGGAGTTTTGGTATCCAGTACATTGTTGGAAGTTTGTGACATGTAATGTTGACCTCAGCTTTTAATTTTTTACATGTATCAAGATTGTTGATGTATAAGCTTTGGTATTCACAAGTTTACCCAATAAACTGTGTGTTCATATGAAGTAAATATCTTACATCCTAGTAAATTAGAGTAATTCCATTGGTCGTTTAAGGTCACGAGAAGACACCATAATACCATATAGGGCTTTTCAAAGACTTATTAGGTCTTAACCAGAGTCCATTCCCTTGCTTGACAGCCAGATGATGATGAATAATTTAGCTTCTATCCTTAATTAGTCTGTATTACAGACTTACGCTTTCTTTGTATATTTTATGTATATGCCAACTTTGGTTCTAAAAATGAATATATATATAGGAAAAATTGAATAAATGCTTCACATGCCTTCATATGTAAGTTTTAATGTGATAATCTACTAACAAACATGTATATATAATGTATGTTTTACCGGCATGTCAATATAAATATAAATTAGTTTTATACTGCTGAAAAACAAAGTACAAATATATACCTTAACATCTAGTTTGGATCCTTTATATGTGGTGTTTGATCAAGACCCAAGCTGTTCGTGGCCTGATCCCTGTTTCTTTTTAAAAAAAGTGCAATGATTAAGAACGAAAGGGCCGTTAAAAACTAACAGGTGCTACTTAAAGACACATCTATAACATAATACATTTGATGTGCTGTTTAATGTTATATGATTATTATTCTATAACCATATGTGGTTGTTTCTAAAAAGGATTTACGTCCGTTCAAAGCCACACATGTATGATTTAATTGTACAGATTTTTTAAAACAAACGAAGGTATTCGGTAACACTGATAAGGTTAATTCGTTATGCCGTGCGTAGTGTACCAAAATGGAATATACACTGCCAGTTAATTCCATATAGAACTTTGGTTTCACCGTCGTCCTGGAATTTATTGACAGTGTACATACCATATAGGGTATACTAAGCGCTGTATAACTAATATTATGAAATATATTTGTTTTAATTCTACCCATTCGTCGCTTTTATAGCATCAGAGATATAACGCACAAAATATACATGAAACTCTTCTGTGAATTTGCTCCAAGTGGCTGTCACAAACATCTATTAAACATGATTTCTTTGAGACCATATAAAATTGTATATTTAAGGTACTTCGCAGGTGCGCTTAGTTTCCATACAAGGTGTTATGAAACTTTCATGAAGAATGATAATAGCCTAAGAAACAATGTGTGAAAAGATAGGCACAAATTATCGTGTGGTTTGTTTTTAAGGTCTCTTTTTCTGACAAAAACCTGGATTTTTGATGATTTTATTTTTCTCAAAAATAAATAAAGCTAATGACTATAAATCTCACCCAATAAGTCATCATCATCACCATCATCATAAGTAGTCCACAACATTCATAACAAGAAAAGCTAACAATTCTTTTTAATAAAGGTGTTCAGAAAGATGTTATCAGCTATTTAAATTTTGCAAAATGCTACAAAATTGAATTACAAAAAACTGACTCATTCAATATATATTTGTTTTCATTATATTCAAATATATGGTTGATGAAATAGTAAGTCTGAAAAAAAGAAAATATTACAGTCAGGATTTGTTGTAATAACAGATTTTCTTATTAAAATGTGAGTTCCAATCCCAGTAGGGTCGTTCGGATTTTTCATGTGCGGAAGCCTTCCAGCTGGCTTGCGGAAGGTCGGTGGTTCTACCCACCGATTTGGGCCTGAAACAGTGCATAAAGGACTTCTGGGGTCTTCCTCCACCTATAATTAGCTGGACGTCACGATATGACTGAAATACTGTTTAAAGCGACGTAAAATCAAAACAAGTCAAGTCTTATTAAAATGTGGGATATTTGAAGTTGAGATACAGTTACCTACCTTAAAATTAAAACTCTGTCATTAAAATGCATTATTAATGCAAATAATATCAAACTCTAATAATGAATCCGTAATAAAGTCCAACTTGTTTCTTATACTTCTTATGTTTAAATGCAATATTGTTAAATCATTTGTGGTTGGACCTGGGTTTAATTCTACATCACCCGCCTGTATCAGTAGCAGTATCATGACAATGCAAAAATGTGAGGAATACAAAATTTCGCTTAAAAATAGGCTGAAATGTTTAACATGTGAGCTAATGCATCTGAAAAAACGAACCATCAAACAGAAAATATACAAAAATGAAAGCTTACTGTAGACTCTGCTGCAACCTATGTATAGTCTGCAGCAGAACAAACCAATGGAGGCTTTCCAAGAAACTAGGTCATTACCCATTGGGTATTAAATTTTCAGATAAACTTGAGCACTCCTCCATAGAGTCTGCTCCGCTGCAGAAAAACACTGTGTATCCATAATGCCACACTATCTAAGATGCTATTCAGAAAGCTATTTGAAGAAAAAGGCGAAAAGATTGAAACAGAATAAGTAGAAAGAAACAAAGAAATAACACAAACATATGCAGTATACACAGGTAACATAGAAATAAAGTTAAGTTGTAAGTTAAGTTTTGAAGGAATCTGTGTTTCGAGGTACAATCAGACCTGCGTTCCTCGACCGCTTTTATACAAAGGCACATAACTCTGCAGACAGCAACATATTGCATGACAAAATAAATGCCAAAAACTACTGTTGCAACCAGTTGCACAATTTGTTATTTATTTTCATTGTTGTTTTTGTTTTATTAACTGTGATAGGTATATCCGGTCGATTAACAAAGGTCCAACTGTACACCAAAATGTATATTCCTATCATATATTATTACTTTCATAAATTAAATACACGGCTATCAAAGAAGTATAACTTCAGAACATTTAGCTATTTATTTGAACTTCCACTGCTGAAAAAAGGTACCATCAACAACTATAATAACATACTTTATGTTATATTTTTATAGAATGGACCAGCTATTTGAAATTATCTTTAGAAATGTCAAGCATCTTTTATTCTTGCAATTTCACGAGACAAAAACAAAACAAACAAACAAACAAACAAACAAAAAAAAACACTATCCGGATCCAAGTTTCTTGAAACAGATATACAAATTTGTAAACAGCTTGATAAAAGCACATCAATCACGTCGTGTCTACGGTACAATATATCTTGCACAACAGCAATCTAGGATTAAAGCTAGTACACTTGATTTTTAGTTCATAAAACTTTTTAAAATTCCAGAAAAAATCAAAATAAACCAAAAAAACCACCAAAAAACAACCGAAAAAGGACACCAAACATGATAGTATTTAAAATTTGGAAGTTTGTCAGTTAAAATTTGCACTGTTGAACATAGACGAGAAAACGACTATGTAGAACTTGACTAATTACTAAAAGGACTTCAGAGGAAACATGAAAATAAAAGTTTACCCCTATCTCTATGGTTATATTTTGAGAGAACCACATACGAATCTACTGTAAATTCTTAACAAGTTGCTGTTTAGAGCAGATGAAAGCAATGCAGAAAGCTCCATAGGAGCTTTCTGTTCAACTTTCATTCCGCCCAAAGCAGCAAACAGTATTCAACAGCATCATAGAAAGTTCGCTCATTTATGTGGCAAAAAACATACTGGCGGTGTAATGTGTCTTTATAAACATTCTTAACATATGAACACAGTCCTAACTATATTACTATCAAAATACAATGAAACAAAAGAGGAAAAAAACCACACAAACAAACCAAACCAAACCAAACCATGCTGTATCTATTTTATGTACATGTATACTCTTTAAGACCAGATATCTCGTATCTGCCAAAACTAAAAAGTAGAGTCTGGATAAGAGAAAGTATAAACATTAAACATCAGCATCCGCTTTGATACTGCGGTTGTTTTGTTAAAACATCGCAACAACAAATACAGATCATGCTACCGGAATCAGAAACAAACAAAATAAATTTACAACTAATTAATTAATTGATTAATTAACAATAACAAAGCCAGATTATTTACATATTTACATTGTATATCGATAGATCGATCAACCAACTATTAGACTAATCGAAAGGCTGAAAATACTGCTCAACCGTATACTCCACAAACTGTTCGATTGACGAACTGACTTAAACCCTCATTGCCATACCACCTTCATAACCAGGCTAACTTTTGAACAAACAGTTTAGATTCCGATCAGACCCCGCGTTACACCAAAGGCTCAGTTTGAAATCACCTGGCAGACACTATCATAGCAGCAGAAGGGCTATAGAGATTAGTACATTCTTTCATTTTTGTGTGTGTCTGTTTTTAGTTAAACAAGAAAAAGGGGATAAACAAATAAACAGCTTATCAAAATTGCCAGCCTAGATCGCGATTGAAGGCGTAAGTATTCATCAGAGCCAGAAAATGACTGATACATTTGTAACAGGGGTAGTTTTACAAGGGAAATAAATCTGCCATCCTTAAATTTAAAAACCATTTAATCAAATTGGGTTGCCTCCCTTTATACATTCAGACAGACAGACAGACAAACTGATAAACTTATGGCTTCGATATTGGAAGCGTTCCTATACGTCGAATGCGCATTGGGCTCTGATGGATACATGTCGCTTTATAAATCAAAATATGAGATACTTTTTCAAACATAAAAAAGATTTATCATTATAGCCAGATCTGTCCAAACAGAAGTCTAAGAAACATTCGGGTAATTATATAGCCTGTCAAATGAAGCTACAATACACATTTCTAAATATAAATGTACAGGTACACTAGACTGGTCCTAGGCTGAAAGGCATGTAATGTGAATCCTAACCCGACGCCGAAAAACATGGCATTCGGTTTAGATTCAGAACACATGAAAACAAAGCATTGTGATTAATGAACGAATATAAAGGATATTTTGCAATGTGCTTTTTACGAAAGTTTTTAGTCAGTCATTAAGATTTTCAGCAGGAGAAGGGTAATACTCTGGTGTTTCAAGACAGATCGTGCATGCACGCTTTCGATAGTACAGTCAATCCTGCATTCAGCCACCTTCAGTTAAATAGTGTTGATATCCCTGAAGACAGGTGACTGCCAAGTGCAACACAAAACAAACACAGAAAGCTCCCATTTCGGGGCCCTCTGCATCATTTCTACCCAACACAGAGCAATCACATGTATGTCCTTGAAGTGTGAATTTGAACAGAAACTACATACAAGACCGACCGCATATCTAGACGTACACATTGTATAGGAAATTAACTTTCGAGATGTAACACAGGGCCGCCATCTCTCCGGATTTTTCCCAAATCTCCGGACCCTTTCCCAGTACATGGTAGCTTAAAGCAGGCTGAAAGTAAAGCAGAATGCGCCCTAAGGCGCATTCTGCTTTACTTACAGTCTGCTTTAAGTGGTCGCATGCCAACAAAACAAGAAAAAAGCCACGGGGCAAAGGAACGATTCGTAAAATCGCACTTGAAAAATGCAAATTTTGAAATCTTAGGATTTTTTATGTCAACTTATGGCAGCCCTGGTAACACATTGATTTAGAAGAAATACACCCCGCTGGAAACAGTTTTGGTCACATGATTGTCAATGGAGGTCGTGTCGTCGGTATAAATAGCACAAACTGGGTTTTCCCAACGGCGTCACGATCGTACTTTCACATTTTTGTTATCAAAACACAAGTCGATTACTCACATTGTATAACTCTGATATGGAGCGCAATCGTTGCCAATAATCTAGACATGTAGATGCTAACATCTATTTTGTAGTTTGTATAAAATACAAACCCGACTGTACAAAATATAAATGTGACTTGTCCATAAGTTAGTCATGACCATACAATGCTATTTTTAGAATTGACTTTCTGCTTTGTTCAAAGCAAACACCCGCTTTACATTTCATGAAGTTGACAAATTAATCCTACAGATCAGAATGAAATTCCTCAAACCGTCACAAGCAAAGAACTGCATCCGAAAATCCAACTGAAATCATCTGTTTTCAATAAACTTGAACACAGATATAAACCGAAAGTTGCGGATTGACGTCCGACATTGACATTTCTCCAGTGTACAGTTGACTCTTGCAAGTCGAGAATTACATTTCTCCAAATGCAAAACTAGCGAATTTTGCTATGACCTTATAAGGAATTTTTACGGAATACTACGAATATTAATTTGGGCGGAGTAAACTAAATCGGATCTTACCGGAATCGTTCGCCGGGGGTTTACCTAGCCCTATGATTTTACAGTGGAGAATACGTTATTCTTTCCCGTTTAAACGAACCGCAAAACACTAAAACATAGAAAAGTGCAACTTTTGGACAATTCTGATAATTCATGTTTATATTGGTGACAAACAGTTTGGAGCCTGATCAGACGCCGGGTTACCCAGCGTCTGATCTGGCTCCAAACTGTTTGCAATAGAAATAATAGTTTTAGCGTAAACGCGTTTATTGGGAAAGAATAACGTTTTCTCCACTGTATGTAGCCAGTTTGACAGACAGGTGCTTGCTTAACCCATTACCCCATAAATACACCTTTTTACGCCTTTCATTTATTCATCCACTAAAGAATTAATTCCAATTTTTACAGCCATGAATATGTATCATAAGAAATGTTTTCTATTTCCTAGCAGACTGTAGCTTAAAGCAGGCTGAAAGTAAAGCAGAATGTGCCTTAATGCACATTCTGCTTTACTTTCAACCTGCTTTAAGTGGTCACGTGTCTTCAATACTAGAAACAGGCTGTGGGGTAATAGGTTAAGCAGACTGAAGTAAAGCAGATAGTTCCTGAAAGAGCTTTTCTGCTTTACATGTGCCTGCTTTAAACATCCATCTGCCCAGATGCAGGGCAGGGGCCCGTTTCATAAACATTGTTGTCGTAAGTCAAAACTATTTAATTTCTGATTTCTCTATTTAATCCTGTCTTGTGACATTTTCAAGACGATTCCAAAAAGATGTTACAAGACAGGATTAGATTGAGAAATAAATAATAATTGAGACTTTTATAATCTGACTTACGACAACATTCGTCGTACAAAGTTTTATAAAACGACTCAAGGTTTCCAATGACTCTTTATCAGGATAATATTTGTAGAAGTATGAAAAGGTACATGCATTAAATTTGTAATAGGAATAATTAAAAAAAAAACTGCCAACATGTGCATCTATGTGTGAAATGGTTAAAGTGGTTGCTTACAGCAAGATAAAAGTAGAGCAGAAATCTCCTGTGGCAACTTTTGATTAACTGCTTTACTTTTATCCTGTTTTAAGGTGGGCTCAGCTTCTTTAACCATTTGAACTCTATTGGTGCATCTATGGGTCCTTTGAAACAGTGTACCTGTGAAGACTTAGTAACATTAACCCTTTACCTGATAGCCTATTTCTAGTATTGAAAATAGGTGACTACTTAAAGAGGCTCGCAACCGGATCAAGCATTAAAAATAGTAATTTGTAAATATAGGTCAAATGCTTATATAAATGGGTAAAATTTAGTTTAGGATAATAAATTCTGTTAAAAAATGCATTTCCAATAAAAAAAGAGAAGAGGCTCTGGTGGGATTCGAACCCGTGACCATCCATGCGGAGACAAAAATGAAAAATGAGGCATCGCCTCTACGCCCTCGGCTACGGACGCTCTCTATATATATGGTAGCGAATTAACGTACTTCAATGATAGCTATTAATAGAACATTATTCGGCTCGGGTTTATGTCTGACCCCGTGTAGAGAAGCAACTACAACAACTATACCGTTAGCTAACGCTATTGAAAAACGATGGAAAATATCTAAAAAACTAAGATTCGGTGACGATTCTTGAGACATTTTTTGGACTGATCATATGTTTTTAATGTCAAAAGCCAAATAATGCCACAAATTTGCTTTTATTTGAGTATTTTATTTTATTTTGACAAGAACACCATCCGGTTGCGAGTCCCTTTAAAGCAGGTTGAAAGTAAAGCAGAATTATAGTCACTCGGAACCTCAGAGTTCTTGGCATACGTTCTAGGAAATACCGAAACTTCACGAAGGAAAATTGACGCGTCGAAGGAGGGGCTTATGTAGCTAAGACACGCCCTCGTGACTCATTTGTTACTTTCTACGTTGTCCGTTGTATATTGGCGAATATCCGAAGTTCATTGTATGGTGTCTGTTTGCAAAAGGTGAAACGTCTTTCGCAAAGCGTACTTTCAATTCTTCCAGGCGGAAAATGTTTATTTCAAATGTTGGTTATATGTAGTTCTGTCTTAGAAAGTAACATTAAATCGTGGATTTTGGTTCCCTTGTTAACAGCTTTACATGAAAGAATTGCAAGTGTTTAAAGTATAAACTATAAATACCTTTTTATGGAATACAGTATACACATGTAAACAGACATTTACATGTTAAGTTTGCATGATTCTAAACGACATTTATACAAATACATATCGTTTTTGGCCAAACAATAATTGAAAACTGGGTGATTGCATGTCTGGATTTTTTGGCAACGAATGCGCTCCATACTCTGATACGGATGCATTTGGGACAACTTTGTAGCAGCACCAAATTTGATAAATTGTCATTAGATTACAAAGATTCAGTTTCTGCTTAATTAATGTCTATTTAAACCGTGTTTAATTGAAAAACCATTATCATGTCTTTTATCGGTTAGGTAACGTCAAACGACGACAAGCAGCTTGGATCCTGATCAGGCCGGTAACACTCACTGCCTGATCTGGATACAAACAGCGTGTCCGATTTTAAAACAAGAATCGGTAAATTATAGCATAACTATGTTCAACCCCTTCGCTACCGTAGGCGACTTAAGTCGGGTTCTTTTCAAATAGTTTGGCAAAAGTTTTTGACAAATAGTTTTCGCATACAGTTTAGATCCAGATCAGACCTCGCGATTTGCTGGATCTGATCAGGATACAAACTCTCCGACACTCTTCTTGAAGTTTGATTAATCAAACTATCCTAAATCCAACTATAAAAAGAAAAAATGCAGACAACAATAATGAAGCAGACTACAGGATGTTGATAGAGTGGTATAAACATATGCCAATTTTGGCGATGTTAGTGTTAACTATATATTACACTTGATCATGGATTTTCAAAGCAGTCCTTTAATTGCCAAATAGGTCGTATATGCCATCAGCGTGAAACTCTAGTCGACATTTAAGTCGTATATGTCATCAGCGTGAAAGAGCCTGAATGGGCGACTATTTTCCCGTTTCTTGGCCAACACTTTACCATTTGAGGACCAAAAGCTGTAGATTTTGTTTGCCCGTTTCAGCGGCTGGAGAGCTTTGATTATTTCGTAGTTCATTTTTGTCAGGTCTCCTGTGATGAATACCTTGTCAGAATTGTGCCTGAGTCTAGATTTAGCAGCATAAATCATGTGTTTGGAGCTATACTTTGTAAATTTCACGAGAATCTGCCTAAGGCCGTTCATTCCAGAACGACCAACCGGATGGCAGTCGTTTAACCCTTTATCCCACTACCTGTTTCTAGTTCTAAGGGTAGGTGACCACTTAAAGCATATTGCACCTGAAGGCGCATTCTGCTTTATGCCCAGCACTTTTTAAGTTATCATCTGCAGGGATACAGAATACATTTTCATGTCTGTATGAATTGGAACTAATTTCGTCAGTAGAGAAATCAATTAATGGCGTAAAAAGGACGTATTTATGGAGTAATGGGTAAACAAGATGCATCATTGACTATAATGTACACTGTGCATGATCATGGACGTAGCTACTGTTAAATGACCAGAATCTGCGTTGAACTCGCATCATTTGATCAATTACTAACTACTGTCTATGATTTTTTACTTTTTAAAGTAATTATTTTTCTCACATCTACTGTAAACACTGTTGTCTAAGATCAGACGATGCAATTCATTCGTTCAGGCAAACCTACACTACCTTATTTGCAAATTCATAACTGGTTATAACGTGCCCTTTGTTAATAAAATAAAGTTATATTGTTTCGCAGTAAACATATCAACCTTACCGACAACAAAGTCAACGAGTCTACCAACCCGAACAACTTCAACATTGCCATTTACTACACCAACAACTTATACAGTAATCCATGTCCCGTCAACTACTCTAGGAGCGCTCATTTCTACCATGGAGGAAGTATACCCTGTCAACGACACAATCAATCACTAACACCCCTTTAACAACTGTGACACCCGTTCCAATAACAACACAATCGCATACAGCAACCTCTACTTATACAGCGATTTCTGTCTCAACAACGTCACCTACTCCAAAATCTTCAACGGCCTATCACATTGTAACAGGTATCAAAATAATTATTATTATATACATGTATAATTTTATTCGTATTTGTACCAGTATGCTGAATGCCTGAGGAAATTGGGGGGGGGGGGGGGGTTGTTAATGAACTCAGCTATTCTGTTACGTTGGATGTAATATTCCTACCAATCTTATAGTTAGGTTAGGGTACACCCTAACCATGTCCACCATGTAAATTTAGTGATAATGACATAGGGACATGGTGTTATAAATGCTTGAAATGTAGGTCATTACACAATCGTACATACCTTTTATCAGTAATTGTTTCCCTATGTTGCCGAAAGTAAGAATTATAAAAGCAAAACTGAAACACTTTTAAGCCTTTTACCACCATAAACGATTTCATCTACTTTTGAAAGTTGTTTATATCCTAATCAGACGCGGCGAAACTGTTTGATAATCGTTTCATCTTTCTTAAGTCAGTTTGCTTTAAATCTAACTTTAAAGTAAGAGTACATATGATACTATTACGGTATTGGTTCGGTTACTAATTCATCCGAGTCTGTTCTACGATGTGAATTTTCCTTAGCATTTTGTGTTTAATGTATTTTTCATGGTAATAACAATGTTTATACTAGTAGCATTCAAAAGAAAATGTAAACTGTTATAAAACGAAACGATATCTTGCTACATAGATACAGTATCATTTCAGTTCACACTTCTTGCAGACAATACAAAGCTGTGCTCTGCCGCACTGCAGTCTCGTACCACCACTGGCAGTATTCTAGCACAGTATGGTAACTACTGTTACGAGGTTGTTAAGAGAGCCGTTCACTGGAGTACAGCAGAATCTGACTGTCACACGAGAGGTGGTCATCTGATGTATATAACCAGTGCCGGGGAACAAAACTACATCAGCAACTACCTGCTTAAACATTACAATCATGACGTCTGGATCGGTCTTAACGACAGACACCATGAGGAGCACTTTGAGTGGTCATCGGGTATACACGTTTACCATTTGAATTTACTCGTATGATACATTCTATACATTTATTTTTTAATCTATTTGTCTTTTTAAATAAATCATAAAAACGAGAGACTGAGAGTCTACACCTGAATATTTTTGCATCCAAATTACATTGGACACATTGCCATAAGCCCTTTCTTCAGTGTTTTTCAACTTTTTTTGTCACATTTTGGGCGATGTGAAGGAATACATGTAATGCCTATTATTTTTTGTACATGCTTGTATGTCGTCTAAATGCAGGTATGAGTTTAACCTACAGTCATTGGAAGCCAGGCCGCAAGGACACATTTTTCCATGGTAACCAAGACTGTGTCGTCCTTGAGCCTCGTTATCATGGTGTTTGGGAGGACGTAGAGTGTTATGGTTTATTTGCGACATCTCACGCCTATGTATGCCGGTACCGTAAGTACTAGTAAACGTACAGTAAATGATTTTGTACAATCAAGTCGATACTTAATGCTATTTCAACATACTTGTATTGGACGTTATTAAGACAGATGGACTCTGATTTCATGTAAACATAAGTTCAGTGTCTTTTTGGTGTATATGTTTATTGATGCGCTGTTTTACATAGGGTCAAGCAGCGAAAATCTGACTCCGAATTAAAACAACTGTTTCAACTATAAAGCTCACAAATTAATTTCTTTGAAAAGACAAGTAACACAAATACCATCGGTCCTTAACCGGGAGAGTTATGTCGGATTTTCGTGCTTTGTTTTATCTCTCCCTCTCTGTCGTACCCTGGACCCTCCCATGTCTTACAGTTACTCGTAACTACAGACTAGTCGCTTGAGTACAATTTGACCGTTGTCATAGTGGGTTATTTTTAACACGGGCTTGAATGTTTAATTCTTTCCCATGTTACTAATGATCTTGTCATAGAATTTTTTGTTAAATGTTTTACATGTATTTACTTACTGTGCTGGCGGTCTTTTTGATTGTGAGGTTGTGGAACAGGGTTTATATTTTATGTACACTGTTCGTCTTTATAGGTGAATATAGGAGATAAGTGTGAGGTTGGGCGCCCCTAAACCCAGGTTTAACCCCCCAGTGGTAGTTAATGATTAATTTATAATTAATTATTGATTGCTACTGACCGTACCAAGGCGGGCTCCTATGATCACTTTGCTTTATGTTTGTCTTGCGTGTTGTTTTCTATTTAGTGTGTAGATGAAGGAATGGGATTGTGCGTGTGTGTGTTTGTTATGGTATGACTGTGTGTGTGTTCTGCTTGATAGGTGGGTGTATTGTTTGTGTTGCGTTTCCTGCTTGAGTCTTTCGTATTTACTTGCTGATGCTAAAACAATGTGGCTGTACTTTTATAACAATTAAATGCAAATATTATTTTTAATGGACTGTAAAATGTTTTATATACCATTAGATATAAAATGCATTTATTTCTTTCTCGTTTCTCTCAGTAACTGGTTCTGGTATTGGTGGTACAGTGTTGCATCCAGACACTTTCCAAGATGGTAAGTTGAAAATAAAATATTGTGAAATATCCATGTAAACAGATAGATGCTTGCTTATAAATTGGTAAAACATACATTATCAAATATTATGCAACAATAAAGTGCACAAAACAGTAATTTATCAAATAAACCCTAAGTTATAGATTTACAAATAATTGTATTCATACGAGGGGCGTTCATTTCATTATGTCACTCTTACGTTTTTCCGCCCTCTAACTAACTCGAACGCATTGAAATTTTGTTTTGTCTGCTACACAATGAAGTAATTGGAAGGCCCCTTCAGGGGGCTTCCTCAGTGTTTAGGTTGAATGTAGCCATTTTCTAAGATGGAACTTCTGCTTATTGCGAAACGGTGAAAATAATTGGCGCAATATTGTACAAGCAGTCAAAAATGCATTGTCTGCGCATGCCTGAAACTAGGTTGCATAAATTTTCGAAGTGCTCAATATTTTTGGTTAGGAATAAAACCCGTACCGGAACTTATCACTTCGATAACCTTCACTACATAAGATGTTTTACGCTTGTGTGGCGGCCGTAAAAGTCGCTTACAACTACTATACTAACGCTTATTGATTATATGAATGACAGTAGGCAGCTTAAAGCAAGGTGAAAGTAAAATTGAAACCCTTTACTTGAGTTCTCTGTTTACTTTCACCTTGTCGTATAAGCAGCATTGTGTTAAACAGCGAACTGTCTAAAACAACAGTTATACTGGTGTCTCCTATTCTCGTGGGGCTAAGTCTTAGAATACATATAAAGCACATAAATTGCTATTAAGAATTCTTCTTTGTGGCTTAAAAGTCAGTAGAAACTCTGAATAAAGTATAGCATCAGTACTAATACTACTAATAATAAAATCTTATCTAGGTCATTTCTACGTTTGAATACACCACCCTGCATAATCTAATCAGTCAAATGTGTCCCCATATTCTCGGGCCTTCTGATTGGTTGTCAATGTTTTTTGCTATGGAGGGGTAAACTCTTTCAGTTTAGATAAGTATTTTTAGAGTCACTGAGTCATTGTAATGGGCGTACGGTGAAATGAGGGCTTAAGAGTAAAAGTCGAATAATTTTGAAGATGCCGATTTTATAGATATACTTTGAACTTTATTTGATAAATGGAAGATTTGCAGTGTCATGAATGTCATTTTCAAAACAAACACTTTAAAGATTACTAGTCTTACTTTGGGACGACCACTATTCAATTTGGCGGGTACCAAAGTTAAAGCTGCTGCTGTGGTTGATCTAGGTTCATATCATATGTTTTGTTTGGTGGACCACTCACCAATACTACATACTCATGAAAAACGTTGTAAAATCCTTGTCGAAAAGCAGAATTATATACAAATTACACATTTCTGGGCTGCCTTAAAGTGATTTATAATCATAAGCAACAAATAATAAAATGCAATTTCATTCGAAAGCCGTCCGATCAAGCATTACTTAAATTTAGAAATCAGTCAACCAAAATGTTATGGGGAGGGGTTATAAAGTCAATATACTGAAAAAAGATGGATTATACTGCAAAACATAAACCTGCAATCCGAATTAAAAGATATGCCTCATAAATGAAATTACAGTTTTCTCCCACGTGTATAATGGTAAATGATTTCATGAAAAATAAAACGATAACCCAGTCTGTTTTATTCTCCGCAATATAGTTTTTATATTTGGTTTTCGTTCCTTTTATCGAAGAAAGTTGACTTTTTATGCTGAGCCATCTCTCAAAGTAAGCCGGACCGTGCCGTTTTACAGTATTTGCGGGGTATACCTAAAAAGGGCTATTTCCCCCTTTTTAATTCAAATTTACATACTAAAATAATATATTTCTGTCGAAGAGAAATGTATCTAAAGGTTGGACCGAGCGCAGTATGCACGAATCTCATATTGCACCTATAAGGCATGATGAAATGAACGCCCCTCGTAGATGGGTACCTGCTTTAAAATTGGTAAAATATACACTATCAAATAATTGCCAAAGTATGAAGTGCACAAAATAGTAATCTGTAATTGATTCACACTTATTGTACATTTATAAAAAGCATTTCATATGGTTTTCAGGGAACACCAAACTCTGTTCGATCAAAGTGAATTTTTTTGCTGCTAATAACAATGGCATCCTTGGCCAGTACGGCATCAGTTGTTATGAGCGCTTGCCCGATGCCTCTATAGCATGGGCTCACGGGGAGCAGATGTGTAAATCTCAGGGTGGACACCTTGCACACATCAGTAATTCACACGAGCAGGCGTTTATACTGGGCTTTATGATGAGGCATTTTCCGTCAGCGGATGTGTGGATAGGACTTAACGATAAAACTACAGAGGGTCATTTCCAATGGACATCAGGTACACTCAATCTATACATGTCCTTAAAGCTTCTAAATGCAGTAAGCTGAACTGTAAGCAGAGCAATTCCGTAACCCAGCCTATCCGTAGAATCAATTATGTGAATGGCTATTAAACAATATAACACAGACTGGGACGGAGGGAAAACCTGATATATTCTGATATGTCAGCAACACTTTGTTCCTGTAGTAATGAGTCATATGAAACAGACGGGGCTATCAGACGAGTTTCCGAATATCGACACACTGTTCATAAAGAAAACAAAGACATGACATCAAATATCAAGAACCAATATCAGTTTCCCTACATAATTATACGTCAATTTATTACGTCATTTTAAATGCAAGGTGATCAGAATTATTTCCTCAATTGTCTTTATTTCTCCAATTGTGTCTTTAAATCTTTCTTCAATAACCTTCACTACATTTATACACATCGACGCTAGATGGGCAATATTGTGTCGCAGTGCCGTAAACCCAAATCAACCAATTAATAGTCAACTTGGCAAAGATGTTTAACCCTTTCGCTCTCAATGACGTTTAAAGGTGCGTTTGCAAACAGTTGGATCCTGATCAGATGCCGCGTGACGCGGCGTGTGATCAGGACCCAAACTGGTTGACATTTGGTTTGAAATAACTTCAGTCATACTGCCTTATATTTTAACTTTGAAACGACATTGCAGCCAAAACAATTGAAGCAGACGAAAACTAACGGTGAAGTGGTGAAAATCTCCAAAAGATTTGGAAGTGAAAAGGTTAAAGCAGGTGTAGATAGAGTTTGTTTTTAAGTAGCAGTCTGTACAATTTATTCAAAACAGGCAAGTTATATTTCATTTCGTGGTGGCTATTACAATGAGTGAGTAAAGGCGACGTTGAGCGCCTCTGAGGAGGAAAGTGTTAAAACAAAAATAATGCTGACTCTTGCTTTGTGACGCTAGAGAAACAAAACAGTTTATCGACAAAATACCGTAATGTCAACGAATGGGTAACAGTTTTAACCGCTTGTGATTTTATAGGATCATCCGCGAGATACACACACTTTATCCACCGACACTCCAGTAGCACAGCTAATCATGATGACTGTATTCTTTATTTGCTAAAGTGTATTGTACTTGCCATGTATAATATAAAAACTAAAATTCTAGACCTTTTTACATAGTGTCAGTTTCAGGACATGAATGTTTTCCTGTATTGATAAAAGCCTTTTCATGATATATTTATAGAAGAAACATAATTGAAAATCGTAATGTTATTGAGTTATAGCGATGTACTTTTATTTTGGTAACATATCTATCAATATCAAACAAGTGGATAATTGTACGGCAACTTTTCGACGTTTCGGTACAAAGCGTAAAACACACTTCGTTTAAACCAGTTTTCCCAAACACCTATGTCTAACGATAAGTAACTCGGTGTCTGATTTTGCCATGTAGACTAGAATAAATTGTCAACAGATTGAGAAAACTGTTTATTCTACAGCCCGTGTGTTTTATTTCGTTTCCTTCCGACCGGAAAAGGTTTTGCTACCGTGATAAACCGTGTATGAGAGTTTGAGTTATAGTGCAGACATTGTTGTGATAAAGTTAACATCTTCTCTTTTCAGGCACAGAACACTCTGCAATTATAGAATGATTAGGTGTCTACATGTATCCCCGATATGGAATAAATATGAATAAGCTCGATGTTTAAAACACTCTTTGGACACATTTTTATCAAGGATAAACTTTTGCCGCAGAAATGGTACACCTTTTTCAAATATCATTTCTAAAGTGATTTGCATCAAGTAAATATCTAAAACGAATGTAGATCTACAACTGTTCTGAACAGGCTCTTCTTTAACGCTATAATAACAATTCTAAAGAGCTAACATATCAAAGTTACGGACTAAACAAGCGCCCTTTTCATATGCCTTTTGGTTGTAACAACTAACAAGGACTGTGTAGAAATTGGCAGACGCCCGTAAGCCTTTATTGACACAGAAATGCTTTTTGTTTTTGTAAATAGAGCAGTAAACAATTATACTCTTTAACAACATTGGAATACCGTACACGACATTCCGCATCCCAAAGATGTAGCTCACACACTACATTATGTATCTCTGTAGCTGATATAATATAGGAAATATGTCCTGGACAGGCTGTTTCTATAATTGAGATCAAAAGTCATAGTTAAGGTTAATCCACTTGTATGATATTGTCGTTAACCTGGGTTTTGGTCTGCATTGTTGTTTATACTATATTATATACTATGGTAGATAATTGGTCTACATAGTTGTGCATTTACTTTTATATAGATTCTATGTTTGAGTCTACACTGTTGTGTGTAGTCTAACTTGCTGAGTTGGAGCATTAACCTTTAAAGTGCTAATAAGTTAAGGTATTTTGTACAAGACCTTATGTATGTTCTAATGAGAGACCAGGTTAAATAAGCAGTTTGCATTTTGGATCTAGATCTGAGTAGCTGAGTTCTGTAGAATTGGATCTAAAATGCTAACTGATACTGTAACTTCTCAGGCACTTTAAGGATTAATCTTTATGTATATTACTTCATATATGCTCTATATATTGTTTTACTTATTACCTCCAATAAAGTTATATTAAATAGCTTTAGGCATTTATTGTGTACTCAGTGACCTGTGTGTGCACTGACCTATGTGCATCGGATGAGTCAGCCTCCCACTTGGCACTGAGCCAACTAGTAGATTGTGTATTTACTTTGAGCCTTTGCTCGGGATCCACACCTTGGATCCAGGTGGATCCAGGTCAAAAGCTTATGTAGAGCCAGAATCTGGAGATTGAGCTTCAAGTTACTCAGTTAATAACATCAGTTTCCAGGCCTATAGATAAGGATTGAGTATTGGGACAGGTAGCCCCTTGTGATTAGAGATGACCTATTTTCTATTTATAGACCACCCCTAATTACCTAGGTTGTGTCTTTGTAAATCTCTATTTAAACACATTTTGTATAGTAAATCATAGTAATATGATGCATTTAAGTATTTCAAAGCTATATGGTAAAGCAGGATAGCTGGCAGTATCCTGTAAATTACAATGCTTTTGTTTTATATTTTAAGTTAAGTGACCTGTACCGTTGAATTTCTTATCTTGTGAACTACATTTTCATTTGTTAATCCTTGAAGATAAGTTGTAATAATTTTCTATAATTAGGCAAAACTTGTCTGGAAAGTGAGCCCTAGCCTCAGGGAGCCATCTTGAATTTGGGCTATAGCCTCCAGGTCAATCTTTTACATCAAAGTTTAAGACTTTAAACTAAGAGTTTGCAGACATATTTAAAATCACAAGATAAGGAATTTCATGAGCTTTAATTTGGTATAAGTTTTATATTATGACAATATTGCATGTTGTGGTATTTGCCATTTGTTTACATTTAGCCCCTCAGTGGGAGGAGCTAAAATCATGTTGATGACTCATAGCCAATCAGAATGCAGGGAGTTTCTTAGCTCTAGGCCAGCAGCCAGAGGTATAAATACTGGCTGCTAATAAATACGAAAGAAGACTCAAGCAGGAAACGCAACACAAACAATACACCCATCTCTACAGCAGAACACACACACAGTCATACAATAACACACACACACACACACACGCACGCAATCCCACACACCAAACAGAAAACAAAACGCAAGACAAACATAAAGCAAAGTGAACATAGGAGCCCGCCTTGGTACGGTCAGCAGCAATCAATAATTAATTATAAATTAACCATTAACAACCACTGGGGGGTTAAACCTGGGTTTAGGGGCGCCCAACCTCACACTTATCTCCTATATAAGCCTTATTCGAGAGAGATCTCAGGAATGACTTTAAGAACACTTTGTATCTGTATGTTTAGGCTTTGAGAGATCTTGTGGAAATTAATTGGATTAATTACAAAATTAAAGGTGTAACTATTATTCTTTGGCTACTTTTCTGAAATACTGTGCTGAAGTTAGCATTAAATTTATTAACATTAGTTATTTGCATCTTTGCTGGAAATTTCTCCTTAAATACTACAATTCTGAGTGGCTAGCAGTCAGTTGCAGTGTTTTGTGTACATTAAGTTAGTTAATGAGTTGGAACAGTTTCTGTAGTTTCTAATAAATAGTAAAGCTGAACCATCACCACCGTAGTTGTTCTTCAAACGCGGCAACTGAAGTATGCTAAACCTCCAACAGCCAATTGATCCTACGGCAGTACGTACCCGATTCAGTAGCTGTCTTAAGTTCTGAGAAGAAGTATAGTGCTGAAACGGAAAACTGTTATATTTTTACATGCACCATATGCATTTCTTTTAGTATTGATCGGGATCTAAAGTCATCAGGCTTTTGAGTTGAGTCTGAAGTCGTCTTCAAGCACTTGATTAATCAGATTTGAGCCTCAATTTAAACGCTTTAAAACTTAGAGCCGGGATATTCCTTGTAATCTCTTGATTTATCTGTTACTGGTTCTGTGCGAGGAATGTTGTCATCATTTCCTTTCAAAAAGGTACCAAGGGTAACCATGGCTGTTCCAACAAAAGAGCCGCTTCCCAACGAATAAATGTCAATTGAAAACGTTTTGATTCCGACCAGACTCCAAGAAAATTGATGTCGGATGAGACTCTGGATAATTTATTTGCTTCTGATATTAAAGTAAATTGTCAACACTTTTTTAAATACTGTCCATTACTTTACTTTGTGAATTGCTTGTGCTATTCATAGATGCCTATTGAAATTAGTATGTTTTGGTAATTTCAATAAATCAATAGTATAACGTCATTACATGCTAAACAATGTTTCTTTCAGCCGATTCATGGTACTAGTGCCAACCACTTTGAATCCTGACCAGACACCGTGTTACTTGGTGTCGATCTCGATCCAAACTGTTTCAAGAGTAAATTGTCCAGTGTCTCATCTGGATCTAAAAATTCAAAATAGTTGTCATAATTTCGCAATAAATTATGCCAAAGGTTAAAGCAATTAGTAAACGCAGACAGTTTAACAGCCACGTGCCTTTAAACAAATACGAAAGACTCAAGCAGGAAACACAACACAAACAATACACCCACCTCTTAAGCAGAACACACACACAGTCATACCATAACAAACGCACACACATACACACACACACACACACACCCGCACGTACGCACGCACGCACGCACGCACGCATCATATTATTTTAGTCAACTCGTTTATTAAAAATGATAAATAATGAGCACTCATACAAGATCCTCTATTTATACTTGTTGATAAGAGGAAGATTTCTATAAAATAATTTAGAAAATGTTTTACGAAGTTTATGAAATCTGTACCCCTGTTTAAGAAGCTTTTCAGTAATTGTTTATTACGAATGTGGAAGTCCTGAACAGAGGTACAGGCCCTATCAAAACGAATAAACCCCGTAAGATGTAGAACGGGGAACATCGCCATCTAGATGAGGATAATTTACAATACTAAAATCAAAATCATCTCGTTTATCGTAAATCTTAGAAGAAACAATTTCGTTATTTATTAAAAGATCCAAATTTAAAAATGGTGCCGACAAATTTTTGGTGAATAAAAGGAAACAACGTATCAAAAAATGGGTTGTCTATATTAAAAAAATATCATCTATAGATAGCGCGATGTATTGTTAAAGGCTTCGATCATATCTGCCTGTGTATCAGGTTTCAGACTTAGCATAAAGTCCCTCTCATAACAATACAAAAATAGGTCTGCGACAAAGGGCGCGCAGTTTGTACCCATAGGGATACCAATCACTTGGCCGTATATGGTACTCCCAAAACGTACATAAATTTTATCCAGAAGAAATTATAGTGTTTTACAGACATCGGTGCAAGTCCACATAGTGTAATACTTAACTGTGTCATTTGTAAAAAATGCACGATCAGTATTACACGCCAAAAATAGTTTCCTTTCCCTGGTAAAAGTCTTTTCAATAAGTTGTTTAAGTTTAGCTTTTATTAAATTATTTGGTAAGGTAGTATATAGTGTTGAAAAGTCATACGTATTTATATTACAGGCTTGGTATTTTCTCTGTTCTAGCTTCGTCAAAATTTCATTCGAGTTTTTGATAGACCAAACAGATTGAGTCCAAAAGTTTCGTTAGTCTTGTCACAATATCTTTCACTGCTATGACGTCATCAACTTTAAACAATTTTATTCTGCTTTTATATATCTCAAATTTAAAATTTTGACGTAAGAAAATTGAATATAGATACAAGGTAAACAGCGCAATTCGACACCTAGTCTTTACTATCCACTTAAACTGATGCTAAAATAGACTCGATCGCCGATATTCTCTTGTGGTATCCTCGGGAAAGGATTAATTTATCAATATCTACTTTTTATTTCATCAAATTCCGTCAAATAACGCCACAGTACGTGAATTATAACGAAAATAAGCATAAAAAAGTTTTCTGTCGTACATACAGTGTAGACCCTTATCAGAGGGCCCCTATAGGAGCCCTCTGATCAGGGTCTGCACTGTTTGATATTTTCATTCGTTTGTGTTGACATATCAAAAATGCAATATGGTAGACTGATTCAAAATGTCTGTACTAAAAGAGTCCAAAAGGATAATAATTATCCACAAGATATATTTAGGGTTGAAAGGGTTAATCGTATCTTGTTTTGTGTTTTTCGTATGAGCGACGATTGTTCGGAGTAAGCTTCTCTGCGCATTGAACGATCTTCTTTGTGCATTGAATGTTATTATATGTCTATAAACCAGTGTTTTGTATAGTAGCGATAACTCTAGCATTTATATCTAATTATCCTTTTCTGGATTATGTCCCATCAGCACAATGTTGTCTTGTACTGACAAGTCCGCTTACACTAACATATACAAACGGTTTAGTTACGCGATGTCTGATTAGAATCAAACCTATTTGACACTCATTTGATAAGTATTATGACAGTGGTATCTGCAAGGTAGGTTATTACGTCGTAGCAGTAAAAAGGTTTAAAGTCCCATTGTGTTTTCAGACCTTTTTTTAATGTCCGAAATACAATGATGGTTAATAATAATGCTTGAACATTCTGATGGGCCAAACTGATCCATGAAATGTTGATGACAGACCTAAATCACCAAAAAGGCGATTTAAAAACCATAACAAACCGAAAGTAGAACGTCTGACATAAATATTACCACACGGATTAGTGTCACGTGGAACAGCTGGGATCAATATCACAGGGGTGCAACGAACTACGATATTGCTATAAAATGAGTCACATTGGGTCACAATGGTGTTTCAGGTCTTTTTGCTCTCTAACACAAAGAGTTTTTATCGGATCTTCACCAAACTTGCATTAAATGTTCTTTTATATAAAATCTTGGTACAGTTTAATTTCTACTTAAATCGAATAAGGCATGTAAGACTTTTTACCCTTTATGTATTAAAATTTGACTGTTTCCGCATTTTTGCTCTCTAAAACAAACATTTTTAGTTGATCTTCACCAAACTTGCTAAAATTGTTTATTATTATAAAATCTTGGTCCAGTTTGATTACTACTCAAATCGCATGTGGCATGTTTGCGTTTTTGCCATTTAAGTATTAAAAAATGAGTGATTCAGCAATTTTTGCTCTCTTTCACAAATACTTTTATAGGATCTTCACCAAACTTGCTGAAAATGTTCATTAGTATAAAATCTAGGTTTAGTTTGATAACTACTAAAATCGTATGAGGTATATCTAAGTTTTTGCCTTTTATGTATTAAAAATGACTGTTTTCAGCAAGTTTTGCTCTCTTACACAAAAACGTTTTATTGGATCTTCACCAAACTTGCTGAACATGTTTATTGATATAAAATCAAGGTTTAGTTTGATTACTACTAAAATCGCATAAGGTATATCTGAGTTATTGCCTGTTTATTAATAAAAAATGACTGTTTCAGTCATTTTTGCACTCTAACACATACAGTTTTTATCGGATATTCACTTAACTTGTTGAAAATGTTTAATTATATAAAATTTAGGGCTAGTTTGATTATTACAAAAATCGCACGTGGCATGTCTGAGTTTTTGCCCTTTAAGTATTAAAAATGAATATTTCAGCATTTTTTGCTTTCTTACACATACAGTTTTTATCAGATATTCACCAAACTTGTTGAAAATGTTTATTAATTTAAAATCTAGGTCAATTATGTTAACTACCAAAATCGCACAAGGCATGTTGGAGTTATTGCCCTTAAAGGACTAAAAATTGACTACTTAAGTCTTGTCAGCTTTCTGACTCAAACAGTTTTAATTGGATCTTCACCAAATTTACTGAAAATAATATTTGTATAAAATCCTGGTCCAGTTCTATAATTACCCAAATCACCGAAGGCATGTTTGAGTTATGGTTCTTCAATTTTTAATTTTTTGCTATTTTATCCTTATTTTTGCCCTGTCCACTCTGTAAAAGGACCAGATTTTATTCTATTTTAGCCAAATAGTTGGTCAATGGTTGCATGTGCTTCAACGTAGCCGTGTTGGTAATAAATTAAGTAATAAATGACCACTGTATTTCTCCTTTACCTCTTGTTGGATTTTCATTCAACTGTATTCGATTTTTTTCATGTCCTAGATTTAATACCAATACACATTGGCAGCAAGTTTGGTGAAGATCCAATAACGAGTGTTTGTGTTAGAGAGCAGAAAATGCTGAAAGAGTCATTTTTTAATTATTCAAGGGCAATAACTCAGACATGCCTCATGCGATTTTGCTAGTTATTGAACCTGACCTAGATTATATACTAATACACATTTTAGCTTGGGGCGTTAAGTCGATTTATCATGAAAACATTTCACTTCATGAAGCAAGCAATGGACTTTCCACAAATGATGTTTAGATATACCTTGTCAAAAAACACTCGTTAGCCACTTCAATTTCCCTTGTCAGATTCAAGATGGCGGCCATTTTCAAAATGGCGTCTTTTTCAATTTTCTGATATTGTGACATAGTCATCAGTACAATGGTTGTCCATAAATGAGATAGGAAAATGACATATTTGTCCTAAAGAATAGTGTTTAACTTTGAATTAATCTTAATATCTAAAAAAAATCAAAATGGCCACGATAAAATTCAAAATGGCCGCTATTTATGCTATTTTTATCGAAAATCTTTCTTTAAGATATCTAGTTAGAAATTGAAGTTGCAGATATTGCAAGTCCAAAGAAAAGAAGGTCAAGTTTACCTGCACGGAAATGCTTTCTGTGCGAGGGAGTTGCCACCAGACGACAAACACTGAGAAAATCAATGACATGGGTTTTGACAAACGTTTGAATGAATGTGCGCGTAATCGAAACGACGGCAAACCTTTGTCAAAGTTGAGTGGTGGAATTGTAGTGCACAAGAGTTTGTATACCATAAATATTGTTTAACCACTCTTTACAACAGAGAACGAGATCAACCCCGTAATAAAGAGATGGGAGGTACTGACACACCAAGAGAAATACAGATTCACGCTGTAGTATTTTCAGAGCTACTGGTTTACGTCATAGAATCACAGACTAGTACGGAAATGCCTGCAATTTTGCCATTAGGAAATTTGACCAAGCTTTACAAGAAAAGGCTACAACAGTTTGGAATTCAAATGTCAGAAACAGATATTAGCAGAGCTCGACTCAAAGAGAAACATGATAAACTGTTAGCGGAGATCCCTGAGCTTGAAGTACATAAAGATGACAAACAGGTAATACTGACTTTTAAGAAAGACATTGGGCCCGTGTTATAAAATGCAACTAATTATACACATGCCATAATTCGTGGAAAAGCTGCAAAGGTCCTAAGAAAAGAAAAGCTCAACCACAAATTCTCATTTGAAGGCAAGTTACACGGCGGTCGTGTTGAAGATGCAGTTCGTCCTCACTAACTGAATTTCTGAGTATGACAGAGTATGGCGTCGATATACAATCGCAGATAAGCTTTTGGGCATCCAAAACAGATCTGGCAATGGCCCAGCTGCTGCAGTATAACTGTTACGCAGCCTACAGAGAAGGCAGGTAAAGTTATAGACACATAAGGGATCGCGAAACACCGTTTCCAATTTTCATGGGAATGTCTGTGTACTCATAAACGCACATAAAGGGCCTTGTGGAAATGCTACACGAGCACGGCCTAAACATAACATATAAGCGAGTTCCTGAAATATCCACTCAACTTGGTGATGATGCAGTTGAAAGATACGTTGAAGAAAGGGTAGTTTGTCCTTTGTCTCTGAGAAAAGGTATATTCACTAACGCAGCCATTGACAACATCGACCACAATCCCTCATCAACGTCAGCAACACCGTCATTCCACGGAACGAGCATATCCTTGTTTCAACACCTAACCCCCGGCAATGAAGGTGACAAGCGATAGCAACTTTCTGGGGTAAAGAAAGTACCAGAATAACCCGATACGTACACTAACGTTCACCTTGCTGCGTTCTAATCGAAAACCCTATTGCCTCCCACAACTGACAGACAGTTTCATATTGACAAAACGTTTTCCCTTGTCCAAGAGCATGCCTGGTTAGAATCTGTTCGATTTACAGAAACCTTTGACGACACGTTGCAAATTACGTGGGCATCTCACCACATCTCAAAGCAAAGGGGAAAGCCTTTTGAAATTAGTTTGACTTCAATACTTCCACTCCTCAAAGAATCTGCACAGTCAGTTGCAACGATAAGGCATGTTATGGGTAAGGTTTTAGACACTGTGGAATATCTTAACCCTGGGAAAACTTCAGTCATTTCCGCAGACCAACCAATGTATGGAATAGCAAAGCAGATCCAATGGGAGTGGCGAAGACAAACTTGTTATTATGTTTGGAGGTCTTCATATCAAAATTGTCGCTCCAAATTCAATTGGAAGCTTACTACAGTCCTGTGGTTGGACTTCTGTTCTAGTTGAGGCAGAGATCACTTCCCCTGGAACAGCCGAGTCCTATCTGTCTGCATCGAGTGTAACTCGAACGCACCAGGACCACCAGATAACGACTTGTGCTCTGTATAAACTCTTACACGATGCATTCAGCTGCTTTGATGAAGAATCACAAGATCCAAACAAGATTCCTCTCGACTTTTTACAGTGGTGCGAAGCGCAAAAAGATCAAACGTCACAATTTCGATACTGGTACTAGGTACTCACCATGGAACTGACAATCCTTTCACTTGTCAGGGCATTCCGGGAAGCAGATTTCAGTCTATAGTGCAATGTGTTAATGGCATTGATACCATGTTTCTTCACACCTTGCATTATTCAGAGAATTTAAGGCAGGAAAGTTTGTTTTGTTCAAGTCAAAGAGACCTTTCTCTGCTCTTGCAATAGATTAGGCGCACAAACAAGCAAATGCGATAATAAAAGGCGACGGATTTGCTATCGGAATCACAATGGGTCCTTCAGCTCTGACACGCTGGAGGGTTGCTGGCCCAGAGGTTAGCCGTCTTTGCGCAGAGTAAGACCTAGAGTCGGTTACGAACGACGTCCTTGGCACCGAAACTCACCATGAGCAAGCGAGAAGTGCGCAAATTTCTATGCTAGAAAAAATTACAAATTTATCTACCACCATCAATGAGATGGGAAACCATTTTGAAGATGAAACAGCAGATCTTCTCGCAATTGATACAAAAGTCGTTGCAAGTGAAACCTCTACCAAACTGCTCATCAGCCATTATGACACATGAAGCTCAAAATTCAAAAAATCATGACACGACTTAGCACTGAAGATACCCACAAGCTCTACTAACCGATCCGAAAAGCGAAACTTGATTTCTTCAGTTGTTCTCAAAATTATTCATCCTACTTCTTTCCCAACGCAGGCCCTGTCGGATCCTCTATGTCAGACTCTTCGTTAATATCTCCAATATATACTTTACTTCCGGTATCTATTCGGGCAGTGTAATTATAAACTATTTCTTGGTTTGCCAGTATTTATCTATCCTATTGTTATTGTGTTTCGTGTTTTAGCGTATACAATTTATTCTGGTAGGCCATTCCAAAGGTTTGCCGCTCTAACTGCGAAACTGTACTTTCTGATATCTATTCGCGATGCTTGTGAATAAAGTTTTCTCGAGTTGCCTCTACTACCTGGCCTAGTAGTGTGATCACATTTTAGTTTAAATTTTTTTATCAGTTTTCTGGTCATAGATTCCATTTAGAATTTTGAACACATCTATCATGTCTCCTCTTATTCTCCTATAGGCGAGTGTTGGTAATTTAAGATTCTTAAGTCTCTCTTGGTATGCTAGGTTTGCAAAGCCATGATGTTGTTTTGTCTCTCTTTGTACTCCTTCAATTAAATCTCTATGTTTGTTTTGACATGGTGCCCAAACTGAGTTGGCATAATCTAAATGGGTTCTCACTAATGTTTTGTAAAGAGGGGTAAATGTTTTAGCGTCCAGATATTGAAAGTTTCTTCTTATTATAGCAAACATTTAGTTGGCTTTGTTGACTTTTGCGCTAATGTGTCCTTCAAAACTTAATTAAGTGTCAATTAGCAACCCAATGAATTTTTCCTCCGTTACCTCCTCAAGTATGCTGTCTTACAAGGTTTAATTTCATCCAATGTAACTCATAAACGCTCAGAAGTTAAAAAGAATTGAAGAAACTGAGCGAATGTGAACTACAAAAAGGTAGTTTGATAACATAATGTTGTTTTTCTTTACTCCACTGGACGTTTGATTTTATCACCATTGTGTATGATTATGCAAATCATTTCAAAGCATTGCAAATAAATTAACTGATTGTCCGGTGTCGTAAACATCACGTTTTGAGAAGCCGATCTGTGATAACTCGCCTGTGATATTTGTAAATAGCATTTTAATGTAAATAATAATTTCTATATTTATCCATATTTTATCTGTGATAAATCATTGTAAAGATCTGATTTGTTTCCCCTTTTATGACTTCTGGTCTCACCGTGGCTAAGGAATGAACACCATATTCATGTTAAATCATAAAATGGTGGCCAACAGGTAGTTCAACACACACAAATCACAACTCAGAATGGATAATTCTTTATATTTGTGATGTTAAAGTTGAGTTTTAATATAGATTTGTTTAACTTTACAATCCCGATACTGCCAAAACGGTTTAATATATTTAAATAGCTACATTTCTAGAAGTGTTTCTGAGTATTTCTACACATGTTCTCTGTTATCATATACCAAAATACAACCTTTTAACTATAAGATAGATTAAATGAGTGTAAGAACAGTTCCCTACGTTAAAACTTCTATAATGTGACATATCTACAGGTTGAAATCCATCAAAACATGATAATTTTATGAAAAAAAATAATTCAAATGACATACAATGGCGGCCATTTTGAATTTTGGGCGCCATTTTAGATATTATAATACATAATATTTATTTTCCATACAAAATGATATGCAAGTGTGTTTTTAAAATTGAAACTCTTCTTAATGACAGGTATATAACTTCTTGAAAATATGTATGGCGATCATTTTGAAAAATGGCCGCCATTTTTAACTACCACCTGTTAAGCGATGGCTAACGGTTTCTATTGTTATACAAGGGTCTTATGTGTATACCTGCCAAGTGGCTTGCTTGCTTCATGAAGTGAACTATGTTTTCACTTATTCCCCGGGCTTTGTAGCAAGTTTGGTGAAGATCCAAAAAAAGAAGTGCTTGAGTTAGAGAGCGGATAAGGCTGAAACAGTCATTTTCAGCAAGCTCAAGATTATCCGATCGTTCAACCCCAGTGAATATTATTTGTACAGGATGTCATAGTTTAACCCTGTGCCTACTTGTCGTAACTTTACAGAGTTAACAAACTGTTTGAATCTAGAAAAACGCCGTGTAACGTGGCGTCTCATCTGGATCCAAACTGTTTGACACTCGTCTTAAGGTTTGTTTAATTTAAACAATGCATAAATCTAAACTGAACAAATTTTGCAGACGACAATGTCAAAGCAAACGTCTGTGCAGCAGAATAAGGGTTAACCGTTTCATTTTCAATGTTCCAGCTATCTGAACTAATCCAACATGTTCTCATTTATTGCAGCACCGAATGCTATGGTGTTACTACTGATTAAACCGTCTCTTCGAGACAATTCTAATGAGTATGACACCATTGGGTTTAAAAGCAGAAATAAAGAGTTTAGTTTTCGAAATACTCCCCTTATCTGGAGCCCTGTATTTACAGAGTTGTCCTTCTTTCCGTTCACAAGTTAGTTCTTTATTGGATGTTATATCCATAAATTAAAAAAAAATTAAAAAGCGAATTTCTTAGATAAAGCCGCTTTTTCTGAAAGAATCACGTCCCATGCAGTTCTAATGGGATCCCAAACAACAGTTTTATGCAGGTTTCCCAAAAACACAATGCGGCTTTAAATAAAATCATTGTGTTGTTATGACATCTGCACTTTGATTTTATGGAGTTTTGATGAACCGTCATGTCAAGCATTTGCACAACTTTACTCCAGTGAAGAACTGTGTTGCAAAGAATTGCTTTCCAATTGCAAAAATAAATAAATAAAACTTGTTATATAACCGTAATGATCCTAATCATTGGGAGACACTGGTCTAAGCAAACAGTGTAAACACCGATCAGACTTCTACTGATGGAACAATCTGGTCAGAGTCTACACTGTTGCCATTCAGTTGATAACGTTTGGAAAAATTAAGTGATAAAAGCAATTTGTATCAATTTAATGGCAAGTACAATAGTTAAAAAGGGTATCCAAATGTTGAGACTTTTTACGATATTCGTAGGGACTATATGCATGTTGTTACATTTTCATAATTGTTACATTATTTGGTGCAACAGAACTGAGCAATTAGGAGGAGTAATAAAAATTCATGAATGATTCATTAATATCATTCGTCTAATACTCTTCCTTTCTTGACATTTTTGTGTAACTCAATATTGTCAATAGTACGTTATAGTAACAGAGAAAAGGTTAACATGTTTACGAAACAAACAGCGGACGTACGGCGGACATATAGAAAGACACATGCATTTACATGTATATAAAATGTGACACACTATGAGTGTTAGTTCTAAACAATCATGTGTCCTTTCAAATGTATTTACCTGATATCAATATCGTTACCAGAGTGGTGTGGACAAATCAGAACTTTACAGTAGCACCTCTATAATTGAAATTTCATAAAATATCAAAGATAAGACTACAATTGAACTCCTGTCAGATACGAGGTGAGAAACAGTCATTTGAAGATTGACAGGTGACAGTATAGACCGATATCGACTAATGTTTGTTTTTCATATTTAGTTTCGGATATCAATTTCGATAGAGTGTCGGTTTTGATACGTTGATTCAACTTATGTACCTACACCATATATCTGTGGAAAAAATATCTTAAAGTGTGGTTGTTGGGAGTTGGGTTATTCATCAATTAACCCATTTATGCCTTAATATAGCAATAAACTCTTCCTATATGCTTGAAAATTCCATTATACATTTACGCTATACAAGGTTATATACCTTTTGCTAATGTGTCTACTTTTGTGGACGACAGATATTTACGGGGACTCAGATACCTAGTTAGTAAACGTCATATGCAGAACTTTTGGAGACGACTCAGTCTGCAGCGTCTCGTCTTGATCTACTATATGTGCAATTCGTTTCCACAAGTTAGTACTATTTATTTCGCTTCATGTATTTACTGTGTTCTTTTTCGATAGACACTAAAGTATTAAGATAGACCCTAATGTATTTAACCATGTCGACGTTCTGTTCAGACATTATTTTTGCGCTAAGACACTCTGTGATAGATAAAACGAAGAATGGCAAGCGTAACATACAGGTCGGTCAAAACAGTCATGTCAACTATAGTGTTAAACTGCCCATATCTTAATGTATGAGTTATTAAATAAATAGAGCTGTGGTAACGAATGGATATCGGTAACATTAATCATTATCACGCTGCATTGTCGTCTGCTTTAAAATACATTTTCTACGAAAACACTGAAATTCAGTTTAGGTATGATTTTTTAAGCTCAAGAAAGGGTGAATAAGAGTGCCAAACAGTTTGGATCCAGAAGAGTCGGCGCGTTACGCAAGTATTAGCCATGACATGGTTAACCTGATAAGGGTTAAGATATTCCTGCATACATGTCCTCTATGTCTTCCATGTTTGTGGAATAGCCTTAATGTCGAAGGACGTTATTTGGATTTAGTTCACATTCAACCCTAGCGACGACTATGCTTGTGATCTGATAACAGTTTACCTAGAATTAGGGTTTTGGAAATTTCGTTTAGAATTTCAGGAGCGAATGTGTTAAGGAAATAGCTGGGCAGGTATCATGAGAATCGCAGGCTGGTGTCTGTGTTAGTATACGCCAAGGGAGACTACTCTTGTATGTGTAACTACAACGTGGAACTGCCAGTATATGCTACGGTGAATATGTGCTTATCTCTTTCACCGCTAAACTTTGTCGTTTATCTAACCCTTTGGCGGCAGGGCTGCCATTTCTCCGGAAGCTTAAAAAAGGCTGAAAGTAAAGCAGAATGCGCCTTAAGGCGCATTCTGCTTTACTTTAGTCCTATTTAAAGCAGTTATGTGTCTTCCAAACAAGAAACAGCCAACGGGGTAAAGGTACGATTAGTAAAATTGCGTCTGAAAAAGTGGAAATTTGAAATCTTAGGTTTTTTTATTATCAATTTATGGCAGCCCTGTTGCGGCCACTATATCGTCTGCATATCTTCTGCATTGATAATACTGTTTACACTATTTACTCAAAGTTAAATATTCGAGGTAGTTTGACTGCAGACCTACGGTACAGTTTGGATCCTGATAAGATTCCAAACTGTTTGCAATGTCTATGGTGGAAGACTTTACCCCTTTACCGCTGTTAGTGTGTGCTTTAACAAGTTTAGCTTTAGTTTCCAGAATATCTTTTGCTTAATGCTGTTATCCGCATTCGTCTTATTAAAAGCTCTGTGACTAAGTAAAATATGGATACGAGTGTCAAGCAAATTAGATCCCGATGAGTCACCGGATTACGCGGGGTCTTATCTTGCTCCAAACTGAATGCTATAATAGATTATGGCGATGAAAGGGTTTGCCATTTTAAAAACAAATATTTGTTGTGTACCTAAAACGTAGTCTGCAGTCATTATAGGAGCTAATGTAGTCATACCGTCATGAGCGGCAAAGAGATGTTGTTTATTCCTTATATTTATATTTATATTTTCTGTCTTGTCAATTTAATGTGTTTATTGGCCAGATTTGTTTTTCTGTATAAGAATTTATCATATACCGGTCAAAGAGGTTTGATAGATGTAAGGTCGATGTAATAGCCATTCCAGTTTCTAAATATGGTGAGAAAGTAGTCCCAACTACATGTACTGTAACTGTATTAAAAATTCAGGATTTTTTCCAGTAAACTTTCTCTCTGTGAATGGAAAAGACTTACAAGGCAAACAAATAACAGTGCAACTTGAATATCTATTGCCAAAGCACATTCTAAAAATACAGGTCGCGGTTGTTTTCTTAACCCATTTACACACATAGCAACGCGATGGTAACGACCTATGGGTCTGTATTACTCCGCTAGTGTCATATGACCGTCGACCAATGGGAGCTTAGTGTTAAGTGCCCGATGTAGTCTATTTGAAGAAGTCCACGAATAGCACGGGGAAATCCAGTTTGGAAGTGTAGGTTCATCGGCAGATGTACTGCACATTTTTAATAGGATTACATAAAGACTTTACAGGGTGAATGTAAATATTTTTGAAATAGAACATTAATTCTTTATATTTGTTAATACATATATATGGGGGAAAGGGTTACTACAGTGTTTTATGTTTGGCAGATGGGTGTTACTACCTCACTTATTGGATACCTTTACGAGTTTGATTGCAAACAGATAAACAGAGGTCTGAAAGTGGACCCAAACTGGGCGGCTGTGGCATTTGAACACCAAGTAAGGATCAGGTATTTATTTTGAAACAACAACATTAGAACAACCCTGTAAACAATGAAGTTGGCAAAAAGATCGTATTATATAGAAACATTTTTATTATGAATGAGATGCATTTTTAAAACATCGTTCCTTAAAGATTCGTTGTTGGTATTATAGTTTTACAACCTTCTATCGTATCGTTGAAACAGTTCTTTTCATGCCAAATAACATATAACAGCCAGCGTATACATTGATATTTTAAACATATTGGATTTCTCACTTTATTGAAGAAATAACAAAATATTAGTGAAATAGTTTCAAATCTATAAGAGGCTTATAAGACATTATGTGTCACAGAATAATGGGTATAATACAGTTTCCGACCAGAGCCTGCAGTGTTTGAAAGTTGGTAAATACAGTCATGTTAAATGTTTGTACTTTCTGATATTAAAGAGTATAGTGAAGCAAATCTCGGGAGAATCGTTCATATTCGGAAACAAAAACCCAAATCGGCACACATACTACATGAGGAGTGCCGTTTTTATACAATCCGTTAGCCACTGAAAATTTAAAGATGGCCGCTTTTGAATATAGTAATTATGTCACTGAAGGCTCGTCCTATTTCAATGATTTTTGTTTTAAATGAGTCATGTTGAATCCTAATGTACACATTTGCAATTACTGACTTGATTACGTACATCATGCATCAGGCCCAGGATCATAAACAGGGTAAAACGTACATAATTCAAAGACAACATCTTGTCTACGGATTTTACATTTCTTGTACAGTAGTGACATAACTTAAAAGGTGTAAATAATAGTTTGAAGACTTACAGACATAGGAACAGTAATGCGTATGGTTCTGTTATGAAATTGTCACATTATTCTCATTAGAAGGCCTAGTTTCGATGTTCATGTTAAAGAACTGCTTTTTGCTAACGTCTTGATTACCGTTCGGGTTAAAGCCACTAGATCTACCTATCTTTAAAATTATCAGTTGGTGTGTCCTTGGTATGGTCCTTAATCATTCACCATTAGCGTTCTTAACGTCTGATATATTAACTAAGATTGTGTATGTTGTTAGGTAGGCTATATAAAGAGAGACGCCAGCACCCAGGAGCAGAGCTGTTCAGGTGATCCGCCGGACTCCGATATAGGTATGTACAGCGTTCCCTCTCAACAACGACTCCCTCTTTACAACGACGATTTTCGCTCTTTCCCCAAATAAGACCATTATGTCCTACCTATTCATGGCTTCAATGTCGTCTGCTGAAAATTGCCGTCTGCTGTTTCTCTCACAATTACATAATTGACATTTTTGACAGAAAAGTCGTAATAACGAATGACAAACAGCTTGAACCCAGATCAGACGCCGCGGCGTCTGATCTGGATTCAAGCTGTTTGCAAATGCATGCCAATTTTCCTCCCTATAACGACTCCTTCCGAACAACGAACACAATGTTTGTCTCCAATTGGGTGTCGGTGTAGAGAGGGAGCGCTGAAGTTACCAACAGGAGAGCCAGATTTTAGATTAACAATTTTTATATCAACTTTTATCGTTTCCGTTAAACCTCACACCGTCATTGTCTGCATTGATACTTATGTCTACAATAATTTTTCAAAACTAGATTTTAGGCATTTTGACTGAAGCAATACTGATACAAGTCAAACAGCTAAGATCCTGATCAGACGCCACGATACGCACCGTCTGATCAGTATCTACATTGCAAAGTCGCGTATAGGCTTACATGGTGGTAAAGGGTTTATTAAGAATACATGCATTTAGATAATAGGTAATACACAAATAATATGATGTGGAGGAATTCTTTCTCACATGGAGGATTGGATCATTAAATAATTAGTAATTTCTATTATACTTGTGAAACGAGAAATACAAAACAAGACGTGTTAGTCGAATTCCATGCCCCTGATGTGAACATTACCTCTAAATGACATAGGAATACAAATACATACAAATCGAGCAAATCAATCTTTAAATGACATAACTGTAGAAATGATTCAAAACATGTAGAACGACAAAGTCAAAATTATATAATAACTGAATATCATATAATGTTGAAAGTAACAAACAGTATTTGTGATAAGACGTCAAAGACATTCAATAGTAGTATCATAGGACACAAATTGTGCTGTTAAATACCATTTCGAAACAATTAGTTATTTACTACAGTAAGACCTCTCTATATCGACCACTAAATTAAGTTAATAAACAGGTGTTTATGACAGATGAATGCTTAAGGCAAGATGGCAGTAAAACAGAAAGCTCCTATAGGTTTTACTGTCACATTGCTTTAAGCTGTCATCTGTATTTTATACAGTCAATTAGAATTCGTTTAGTGTCTGTAATAGAGAGGTTTTACTGTATTTACATAAAGTACGACGTTTTTATATGGTCAGTGGTACTCTACTACAAATCAAATTTAAATTAAAATCATAACAGTTTGAAACAGATATATTCTTTTTGTATAAAGCTGTAATTGACAATTAAGGTTGTCTATACGCGAGTCTGCCATGAGATGGTTTTCTGTACCTCTTGGCAACTGTCGAGAGAATTTATATCCAGTTAAGTAAAACATGGGAAACATTATAGCTCTAATGTAGTAATCACATAAAGTTTATCTTATCCAGTTATACCGTCAACATTGGTTGTTGCTACGTCAACTATTCCACACACCGATACCTTTACTTCGACGGCTACATTACCACCATCATTAAGCTTTACCGTTACGAAACCCACGCCAACAACTCTTGGAGCGCCCATTTCTTTAACCCTTTCAAAGACGCAATCAACCACAAATATTCCCTCAAACACTGTTACAAAGTCGATTGCTGTTCCAACAACGACCTTGGATATACCAACTGTGCATATACCTACTGCAACAACCTCTATTACAAAAACTACGCCTACTCCAACAAGTACCCATACGCCGTTAACCAACCATGCTTCTACAGCGACATCTACGTCTAGAACGACATCTACATCTACATCGACATCTACATCTACAACGACCCCTACGACTACAACGACCCCTACGACTACATCGACCCCTACGACTACACCGACCCCTACGACCCCATCGACCCCTACGTCTACATCTACCGTGGCTCTTACAACAACCACTAAGCTTACGACGATCCCTACTACATCCGCGGCTATAACAAAACCAAAAACCACACATGCGCCATTGTCAACGCCTCATCACATTGTAATAGGTGCGAGGTTATTTTGTATCTACTTGTTATATTTATACTAGTGTAAATGTAATGATAATTAGCGGTTGTTCTTTTGAAGGGAGTAGATGCTTTCAGCTCAGTCTTCCTAGCGTTTTATACAACACACATGTATTGTACATGCGGTATAACCTATTGTGTTATACACACTATCCTCTTGGACAGGTCATTATGTACTATTACAGACGTTATCATGTCCCGTTTACCTTTCAAGCTAAACAGCACAATGCACTAAATTGACGAAAATGACTTTTATTTGAAAATATTGACCATGTGTTGCAATGTAAGAAGCAGACATTTTGGAGTCAAACCAAACAATCGGCCACAATGTGTCTGATCTTGTTAAAACCTGAGTACATAAGCTATTTAGCATAAGCACATTTATTAAGAAGGAATACTTTCTTCCCTACTGTATACAAATGGGTAACTTGTAGAGAAACATTAGTGTTAGATGTTATTGAAAGCATTTAGTAATCAAACCATAGGACTGAGTCTTGATAATCTATTCACATAGCTTCAATATGAACCGCCGCATAGATTCAAACCGTGTGAACCATGAAGAACGTAGCAAACCAACTTTCAAACGTATATTAATACGATACGATCGGACCCTAAAATCACGAGTTTACTAAAGTCAATCATATCTATCCTGCTAATACGAATTCAATTAACTTACTATTAATTAACCAATTACCAATTAACTCAACGCTAAGAAAGCCAATAAGAATTATTACGATATATTTTGCTCGTTATTAAGACAACGTACCTCGTTATTACGAGATGATTAATTCTTGATTACCAGCTGTGTTTTATTTCGTATATAGTGGCGAAGACGTTGTTGTTTCCGGTTTAAGGGGGTAGGTGCACCTTTGGAAAGTAATTACCAAATTCTTCAAACTTTGCATACAGACAGTAAAATTAGTTTCTGTGACAAAACTGGTGAAAAAAGTGGGGGTACCGGACCTTTCTTTTTCACAATTTGAGATTTTTCAGGGGTACCCCCCTAAAATTGAAACTTCACAAAAACTCCTACTTTTTTGTACTACGGTTCTTCAATCTTTATTTAAACAAACTATTTGTACAAAAAGTATCCTAATTTATATTACCATAGTAAGAATAAACTCTGAAAATAATGTTTTGTCAAGATTCAAAATAAAAATGTTTGATTTCACCGAAAAGGAGTAAAATTTACCCCACCCACCTTTTTATAATGGGAGAATAAGGCACAGTGAAAATTGCCCTACAAATTGTAGCAAACTAATTACCAAATTTTTTATTTGTTGATTTTAGCCTTCCAAACATAAAGTTTTAGTGAAATAGCAAATAAAAACACAGGGTCCCGGATCTTTTAAAAAAGATATAGATCGTTTTATTGAAAAAATCCATTTTTTCTCATTTTTTCACTTTTTGGTGTATTTTTACCAAAATATTTTTTTTTAAAAAAATATAATTTCATCTTTTGAATTATCTATAATTTATACTAAAACTGTACTTCCATGAAAATTTCATGCTTATATTCTGAGAAATTGAAATGAAATCGGATGTAACAAAATGCAACCTACCTATGAAGACGGTGTATGCTGTAAACTACGAATAGGACATAAAACTTAAAAAGTCCCTTCCGGAACGAAAAATCTAATTTGTTCCCGGGAAAATAGTATTTTATGACTGTTTGCATTCACCAAAAATGAGTTCTTAACATTTTTCGGAAAATGAGTTCGTAAAATTTTTCGGAAATTTCATAATGCTCAAAAAGACAGGCCGACATCCTTAAAGTAAACGAAAGGTTTATTCAATACAATGTAGAAACTGATAGTATTATGAAGATACTGGCAAATGATTTTAGAAATTTATTTCTTTTAAATCGATTATGAAACAAGCTACATAAACTTTAAATATATAAATCGCCATCGACAGCTCGAATGGTGGCGTGTTTGGTCATTTCAGTAAGCGGAAACATTAGTGATAGGTTTAAACCCACTTGTCCGGACGGGTGACCAATGTATTTTTCACAGGTACTGCCCCGCCCCGAGATCGAACTCGAGACCGCATTTATGAGAGCAGCTGCGTTAATCAGATAAACCATAACTGTTTGCAATTGAAATTATTGATTGAGCACATTGTGTTTATTTAGAAATAATAATATCCTCCCTCTGTGCTTTTTTACAGGGCATATCGAACTTTGTTCTGTCTCATTGCAATCTCATGCATCCACTGAAGGAAGATTTCTATCACAGTACGATCAGCATTGTTACGAGGTAGTCCCAAGATCCAAACTCTGGAGCTCGGCCGAATCGGACTGTCACAGCAAAGGTGGACATCTTATGTCCATCACCAACGCCGGGGAACAAAACTTCATCACGAAGTTCCTGCTTAAACATTACGCCTCTGACGTTTGGGTTGGTCTGAACGACTTATACCACAAAGAACAATTTACCTGGTCAACAGGTAAAATGATACACCATTACCGGCTCTGGTATTTTTTATACGCCCACCTCTAGATGTGGTCGTATATTGGCGTAGCCCTGTCCGTCCGTCGATGAATACGTTCGTCCGTCCGTTCGTCCGTCAACATTTTCTTTGTCCGAAGTTTTTCCGGAAAACTGTTTAAGGGATATCAATGAAACATCACACAAATGTTATATGCATTAGGATCTGAAGCTGAGTCGAGTTTGAGGTTCCTTCAAATTTTCGTTACAGAGTTATCTGCCCTTGATGTACTCAAATATGGTATAAAAAGCTTATCCGGAGTTTTCTAGAAAAAACAATTAGATGGATATTAATGAAACTTCACACAGATGTTATGTGCATAAAGATCTAAAGCTGAGTTGAGTTTGAGGTTTATTAGATTCTTCGTTACAGAGTTATCTGCCCTTGATGTACTCAAATATGCTATAAAAAGCTTGTCCAGAGTTTCATAGGAAAACTATTGAAGGGATATTATTGAAAATTTACACAAATGTTATATGCATGAAGATCTAAAGCTAAGTCGTGTTTGAGGTTCATGCGACGTTTCGTTTCAAAGTTATCTGTCCTTGATGTACTCAAATATGGTATAAAAAGCTTGTCCGGTGTCTACTGTTGGAGGGATTTTAATGAAACTTCACACAAATGTTATATGCATCAAGATCTGAAGCTGAGTCAGGTTGAGATGTATTTGATTTTTCGTTACAGAGTAATCTGCCCTTGATTTACTCAAATATGCTATAAAAGGCTTATTTGACAGCGTTAACACACTTAGCAACTACAGTTTTGAATTCATTTTGATCATATTTGCCCACAGTATAATTTTAGAAGTTCATGAGAGGGTTGATTATTATTGAAATCGGATCATAGTGTTGAGAGGTATCTGCCCTTGGTGTACTTAGATATGCTAAAAAGGCTTTATTTCAGTATTGTTTATGCTCTCAGAGCTCTATTTTGTGTCTACAAATTAGAATTGATTTTGATAAAACTATATATTTCTTTTCCGATGGGCGTATAGTGTACCGTTTACGGTGCTCTCGTTTGTAATTGGTATGTGTCGTCATATTGTATTTGTTTTAATTGAGATTAAAGCTTTTTGACTGAACACCAACATCCATATGAGTGCAAAAGAAAATGTATAAATCATGATCATACACCTGAATACCCGAGTTCTGATCTGGATAAATCTGCTTATGTATGTTCTGTAAGGGTTTAGCCTAGAAACATATTTTGTTTATCAAATTTGTTTTCCCACATTCTTATGTATAAATTTAATTATAATAGGTTAGTTTCTTCTACTTAAAATATAATATAATAAAATGACAAGGAGTTATGGTTATGTGGTGTTACAATTGAATTTGACCCCATTTTAGTGTAAACTTGTAGGGGCATGTTTCAACTTAGATATGTTAGCATTTGTAATACTCAATGCATATACTCATTGAACTTGATGTTTTACATGACTTCAATACTGTAAAACAGGTATTTTTCGCGTCATAAATATTTCGCGTAATGCGATTTTGTATTAATTCGCGACATTATATACATATTAGATGGCAGTTTGCGTGACATTCAAATTGTCAACCGGAAAACAGAATGTCATACCGAGGCGTAGCCGAGGGTGACATTCTTGTTTTCGAGGGTTGACAATTTGAATGTCACGCAAACTAACATCTGATATTTATTTTATTACACCGAGCTTGTCAACCCTGGCTTTGGAATCGTCTCATTCTTATTTTATAAAATGTGTTGTGAATACCAATATAGCGCGGACATGAACGTAACAGCGTTTTGTCAATGTCTAGGTGGCAAATATCCTCTTCCGAAATGGTGGCAAATCGTTAAGGAATGGACAAAGGGAAGCAACTTGTACAGAAAATGCCAAAAGTTGATTAGGAGTTACCAATCTTTAAAACGTTCTATTACGTTCCTATAACGAAAGTCATATCATAGCTGACAGTATTTTTAAGAGCGGAAAAAAAAGTAATGTCGTTTAGAGTGACGTCACAAAAAGAATACCGGTATCATAAAGAGTGACAGTATATTTTTGGATAGATGTAAAAGACATGCCAAATGTTAACCTTAGGTCTATGGGATATTATTCAAATTAACATTGTAACTTAAAGCGAGGTGTAATAACATGCAATATTTCTAGCAGGTGGTAGCTTAAAGCAGGCTGAAAGTAAATTATATTTTCGCGAATAAAACCGGTTTTATAGTAGTTAATACAAGAGTTAAGCATGGTTATGTTTGATAAATATTGCATGAATACTAGTATATTGTATTCTTATGTTATGTAAGCACCTGGATATATTGAGAAATAATGAATTGAAGTACTTCCAGCCTACGATAGATGGGAAATGTGAAATAGGTTAAAAACACGCCTTAGCTTTCAACCTCCAATGAATGATATACACCGTAAGATTTACATGCACATTGATTAATTACTGGTTATGAACGAGATGAATGACCAGCGTATGATGTTTTGTCTGTTATTGCGGCCATTTAAAGTATGCATTTGGCAATATTCAAATCGACCAAGATTTGTTATTGGATATTTTTCATGGACTTTTTGCAAATGTTTGAAGCAAGTTTAGACGCCCGGTAGTCTGGTGTCTGATCAGTCTCCAAGAGAAAATAAATCAACAATGTTTGGAAGCTGTCATTTTTAACCTCCATTGAACTGAGTTTGTGTTCAAACGAGAAATAATAGTTGCTTCACTAATGTTTGACGAGAGATTTCCAAATGTATCTTTGCATTTGTACTGATTTATAGACATAAACAGTTTGTGTCAATTACAAACTGTAAATTTTCTAGGCGTTTATAAAAATGTTTGTAAAACGGCACCTTATGAGCATCAAACGTAGGTGTATTTATAAAACATATCCTCATTTTTTCAGACAAAACGCTTTAAATCTCATAAATCTAATCAGATGACAAGATCATATTGGTATTGAAGAGGTATACATTTTAAGTTTCTAGAATGTACGTATATATATATATATATGCAACACATCGTATAATGCAAAGCCTACATACATTCTTAATGTTCCTCACATAAATGCAGGTGAGAAATTAACCTATACTCACTGGAAACCAGGACACAATGATGGTCCAATACATGGACAAGACGACTGTGTCGTCCTTCTACCACGTGACAATGGATATTGGCTTGACAGACAGTGTAGTGGAATAAGTGCGACATCTCATTCATATGTATGCAAATACCGTAAGTTTTTCCTATAATTATATGTAATCATCATCATCATCATCATCACCATCATCATCATTATTATCATCATTATTATTATTATTATTTTCTTTATTATATTTGATGGTTTATTTATTGGTTTAATTATAGATCTATCTTTATAGCTGATTCATAGGCGTGTTTCGTTGACCTTGTATATATTGTTTAATGTATGTATGGGACTGTTCTTATGTTTTTGTATGTAAAGCCAAACTGAGATTGAAATTTAGAAATTTGTAAAATTAAAATTGGAAATTGTTAATACTGTCATTCATATAATGACGTCATAATCCGAAAACACAATAACTAAGATAGTATTGTCTGCTTAAAAAATGATCGTGTTTTTATTTCTATAGTTTAGAATTTCGACATTTCACTAAATTCGTTTATATTCATTACGACTATAGAACTGTGATTCCTAATCAGACTTCGCATGACATTTCTAATTAGAAGTTTTTTATAACCTAGTTTGAAATAAATCAATATATGAATTGCAATATTTATTACATGCACTGATGGAATTTGTGTTTACTAAAACAACATTTTCATTTTACGATCTACCGTAAAGGAACCTTAATGTCTATTTAATCAGTATCTAGTGCGCTCATCTTGATTACTTCATTATCTTAAGGATGACTTGAAGAATATTGGGACTGGTTGCGGAAGTTTGTCATTGGCAAATTCATCAGTGAACATAAAATTTCTTGGTATTTTGCATGTGCAATGCAATAGAGACAACTTCTTATAAACTTTTGCCAATATCTGCAAATGACTTTGTTTGAAGTTCTTTTAATTCAAACTTTTCTTGTATCTGAACCATTGTAGTACACGTTTGGTTATACAGCGCTCCCTTTCTGCAATAACACCCAGTGGGAGACACAAATTATGTTCGTTGTTCGGAGGGAGTCGTTATAGGGAGGGAAATAGGTTTACATTTGCAAACAGCTTGAATCCAGATCAGACGCGGCGTCTGATCTGGATTCAAGCTGTTTGTCACTTGTCATTTAGTGTTTTTGGTCAAAATGTCCAATATGAAACTTTGAGAAAAACAAAAGACGACCATTTCAAGCAGACGATATTGCAACAGTACAAGTGTTGGAAATAATTGTCCAGTTTAGGGAACTGCTGCAAAGGTCGTTGTATGGAGGGAGTCGTTGTTGAGAGGGCCGATGTAGAGAGGGAGCGCTGTACATAACATCTTCAGGTGTGCGGTTGGCAACTATCCACGTCCCTTGTTTACTCCCCATTGTGCAGTACCTCTCTGGTGCTCGTTTCATACAACTTCGTACGACAACAATGGTCAAAAGTCAAAACTTTAAAATACATTTTATTTCTGATTTCTCTGTCTAATCCTGTCTTGTGAAATCTCCTTGGAATCGTCTTTTCAAGACGTTTCCAAAAAGATGTCACTTGACAGGATTAGATGGAAAAATAAATAATAATTACGACTTTTATAATCTGACTTACGACAACATTTGGCGTACGAAGTTTTATGAAACGCACCCCTGGTGCATATTGTGTAAAGGAGTTGCCAACCGACTACATATATGTTGCATGCATTAATTTTCTTGTTTGCACCACATGACCTTTTAAACCACTTTACTATCATTGACCTGATGTTCATGTACGAACCTTAAACGTTGTTTCGATATCAAATAATTATGCTTGCTTTTACACTTATCTTAATTTAATTTTTACCACCTGTAGGGAGAAACTTTTATCTACTATTATGTTTAATATAGATAGCATAGTACGAATGCTGTCGCAGGCGATGTCTATTGAGATCACGTAGACTATCCATAAAATAACGTCTGTATCTATGTTTCCCGCCCATAGACATTACTACTGTTCGTCCCAGCATCCATGTAGAACGTCCATACACAACCATACATACGCCACATACAACCTTAGACGGTAAGTGTCTTATTCAATATTATCAATTTTATATCCAAAAATATATTGGGTGCTTCATTTAATATTCTACCAGGAACTATTCACTGAATATCGCTTTTCGTAATGTTTGGGATACGTTTTTGAAGACCAGAAGTTTGTTCTTTGACATATTTACTTCCGTGTAATTTTCCAGTTTGAAACAGCATTCTATGATTGTGAAAGGTTCAGGATTTAAAACGTTAATTATTTCCATCTAACGGATTAGAGCTCCAGATCATATGAACAACAAATGGTTTGAAGCCAGACCAGACGTCGAGTACGCTGAAGTGGGGAAATATGATGTTTTCGAAACGTGTAAAGTGAGAAAGTTATATGTTTCATTGAAATCATATTTTGCTGTACTAAACATACATGTTACTTTATGAAACGTAACCGTTTGCTAAATAGTAACAAACTAAACATTGATGCAGTCGTAAGAGTGTCATAACTGAAAGTTGAAAAAGGCTACAGGTACATACATATTAGCCATGTCTTGACAAAACCTGCCTTATTGCACTGCACACAATGTAGATCAAGGACAGCCGCCGCGTCAAAGACGCGGCGACTGGCCTTGATCTACACTGTTTGACACCCACATGCATCTAAAAGATTTTATGTAGCTTTATTATATATGGTATTTGGCAGTGTAGAACAAACTCAGATACAGATCCTTGGGTGACAACGGTGCTTTGTATGCACACTATTGCAATGCAATTAGGCAGGTTGTGTCATGGCACGACTCGTATGCTTGATTGTCTACAGGCAAAACCAACCTATGCTCGACCAAAGTGAGAACATTTTCTGCCAAGAATAGCGGAATCCTTGACCAGTATGGCAACAGCTGCTATGAACTCTTGCCCAAGGTCGCCGTAGCTTGGTACCACGGGGAACAGATGTGTAACTCCCAGGATGGTCATCTGGCACACATTAGCAATACAAATGAGCAGGCGTTTATATTTGGCTTTATGATGAGACATTTGCCGACAAAGGATGTGTGGATAGGACTAAACGACATGCATAGAGAGAACCGTTTCCAGTGGTCATCAGGTATGCTGAATCATGTATAATCAACCACCATGCAAACATTCAAACATATGATTTCTTAACCCATTTCCCCATAGAAGTCTCATTTAGCGCATTTAATTTATTCCGCCACTGAAGAAAAAAGTTCCAATTTATTCAGTCATCAACATATACCATAATAAACATTTTCTTCAGCCTAGGATATGGTGTCTAATAGTAGGCTATAAAAGAAAAGTAGAATGCGCATTCTGCTCTACTCACAAACTGCTGTAAGTGGTAACCTGTCTTCAAAACTAGAACCCGGCTATGTGGTAAAGGGTGAATTTATAATAAGAATACTGCAGAAAGTCCTCCAGTGGCCCCTTTTCCCTTGTTTATATTGTTTATATCCTCCCTTAAGCAGACACTTGTCTCAAGAGGGTTCCTCGATAACCTATTGAGATTTTCCGCGTCTTTAGAATTAACTGTACATCTGAACTTTAAATAAAGTTGTTTATGTTTTGTTCGCCTACTTTTATCTAACATGAAACTAACTGACAATATTTATTAATTCAGTTAAACAATGTGCGATTAGATTTTCCACGTCTATGTTGTTTAAACAACATATGTGTATATGTGCTTTCGTTATATTTAATGAACAATTCTACGTCGCACTTTGTTTTATGAACCAACGGTTATTTGCCCGGTATTCTATACTCGCAAAAAAACTTCATTAGTGAAAATTTATTTATTCTACCATACACAACACATGTGACTATAATTATGATGTAAATTTTGGCTGTTGTAACTGACTACATGTTCATGGGGTGTCACGATGTAATGACCACAGTAGTTGTAGTTGTGTAAGAACAGTAAATAAACCATTTAAATAATAATTTCTCCATTGTCAGATTATATTTCTGTCCTACACATTCTAAAATAGAAAGCCCTTTCCATCTATGCATTGTTAACAACTGTTGATCATTTTGCAAATGTACGCCAGACCTCACGTACCGTATTCACAAACTTTACTTTATGCGTGATTGAATTAATAAATTAGTATCTCTCTACTACTAGTGTTATTCATAGGGTTTTTACGACAGGTGACTGTTTAAAGCAAAGTGACAGTAACACAGTAACACAAAAACTTCTTAAGGAGCTCTCTGTTTTACTGTCACCTTGCTTTAAGCATTCATCTGTCTTTAAAACAACCAATAAGTCTTTTTTAAGTGGTCGTAATGGAGATGTTGAACTGAAATTGTTTAAAACATTTACAATTTGAAGGGTCTCCAATGACATACACAAACTTCATTCATGGTCACTCGAGCAACACTGCTAATCATCGATCTGAGGACTGCGTGATTTTCAAACCCGGAAGTCATGGCCAATGGGACGATATCCAATGTGGCTATCACACGAAAATAAATGACAGGGGTCCCATCCATCCGATATTGTGCCAATTCAGTAAGCATATATTGCATTCCAATATCAAATAGAAGAGAAAAATATAATTAGATGTATTGCTTATACCATATATTTTATAACACTTATTCTTAAACGTTCTCTATAACTTCCGTCTAGTTACTAAACTTAAAGCATGCTAATCGTCAAGCAGAAATCTCCCACATAAGTAATATGGTATATTACTGCTCTCCCCCCCCCTAAAAAAATTTTTTTTTCTAACCTACCACCAGACCCCCCCCACTGATAAAATTAAAAAAAAAATTAGCGAAGCCTTCGGTACTCCTCTCGGACACCCCTAAAAAAAAATTACAAACTCCCAGCTTTACCCCCTAAAAAATCATGAAGGGTTAATTCTAAAAATAACCTATTTTTGCTTTAGCATTACTTAAGCATTACTTTAGCATAGTTAACTATTTATAGTAACAATTCTAGTGAGAAGTGTTTATATGTACAATCTAGGGCACGATCCTTCATGATCGTGTTCTATATAACTAACGGTCACTTGCTGGGCTTGTTTGACATTCTTCACTTACAACATGTGTGTTTTTCATTTATTTTTATTGTAATAAAGTATTTTAGTAAAGATCTAAAACTCAGTAATCTGTAATTCCTGTTCATAAAAACTACCTATAATTTTTTCACCTTTTAAATCATTTATTTTATAAGTAACAGGATTTGTATTTAAAACTTTTTCAATTACAAATATTTCTTTAGTCCAACGAGTAGTATAACCCTTTTCAAATTTACCTTTCCTTTTTGTTATTCTTACTCTATCTCCAACTTTGAATTTAGGTTTTTTAATTTTCTTTTCTTTTTCTGGATATAAATTTTTATACACTGTTAATTCATTTTTTAATTTACTTGCTTCAACAGGTGTCATTTTAATTGAAGAATGTACTGTATTATTATAATTTTTAACTAATTTATCTAATATATCATAATATTTAGTAGTTTCATGAGCAGTAAAATATCTATACATATGTTGTTTCATAGTTCCTATCCAGCGTTCTACCACACTAGACTTTTCTTCATTCTCAGTTGAATATAACTTTATGTTATTATCTTTTAACAATTCTTTTACCTGTCGATTCCAAAATTCAGAACCTTTATCCGCCCAAATGTACATTGGTTTTCTTTCTTTAAATACTGTTTTAAATGCTTCACTTACTGTTACTCCTGTTTTATTTTTCAAAGGAATTAACCAACCATGTTTACTAAACACATCTATAATTGCTAATAAATATTTATAATGTTTATTTTGTTTTGAAAATTGTTGCATATCTGCCAAATCAACTGCCCACGTTTGATCTATTGAATTAACATAAACACGTCTTTTAGGAAAAGATTTTATAACTCTACGATGTAATTCATCTGCTAATTTGTTTGTTAGATCCATTTTTAAAATAACAAAATTGATTGAAGGAAAAATCTGTTCAAAATGTAATAAATATAAATTACTAAGTGAATATTACAAAGACATTAATAAACCCATGGGAGTTGGATCTGCATGTAAACAATGTACTAGGCCTATAAAACAAAATCATTATCAAAATAATAAAGAAAAATATAAACAAGCTTATCAAGAATTTATACTCAGAAATCCTAATTATCGACATAAATATTACTTAAATCAAAATATATAATTAAAATTATAATCTTTAAAAATGGCACTTGAAAGTTCAAAAAATAATAAAAACTATGTTAAAGAAGTTATTAACAAAAGTGGTATTAATATAAATAATTATTTTAAACAGATTAAACCGGATGTTAAAAGATTAGTTTTATCATTTCCTAATGTTAAATTTAATATAATAATAAAAACTATTTATTCAAAACCTATAGCCATGAATGAAAAAATAGAGAGACATTATAATAGTGGATTTATAAAACTTTGTGCACAAAATGAATTTAATAAAGTATATAATTCTATTATTGAAAAGTATAAAGTATGGGAAGAAGAACATCAGGGAAAAGAATCTGGTTTAATATTTAATGAAATAAAAGAAACAGAAATTAAAGTTGTTAGAGTTAAAAGTTTAAATGGATCTTCTTATTTTGACCTAGGAATAAAATTCAATAGTCTATTAAATATACAAAACAATGATAACCACTGTTTTGCTTATAGTGTAATTGCTGGAATACTATATAAATTAAAAAAGAATCCTAATGACAATAAAGAATATTCTAATATATTTTCAAAAATGAATAAAAACCCCGCAAGAGTATCAATTTATAAACCTTTTTTAGATTATATTAATATGAAAAATATTAAATCTCCAGTAAGTATAAATTCAATTGAAACATTTGAAAAACAAAATGAAAATATAGCTATCAATGTATTTGGAATTGAAGATGAACTTTTAAATCCTGAAGAATCTAATTTTAATAAATTAAAACAAGAAAAGAATCTACGTAATATATATCCAATGTATAGAAGTAAATTTAAAGATAGAAAATATGTTATATATTTATTATATGTTTCCCTAGAAGATAAAAAACATTATTGTTTAATTAAAGATTTTAATGCTTATCTTAATCATAATAATAATAAAAGATATCACTGTATAAATTGTATTACCGCTTCATATACTACTGAAAATGCTTTAGAAAAACATATGAAAGATTGTTTAACTCATGAACCATTTAAATATAAAATGCCAGAAGAAGGAAGTAAGTGTAAATTTAAAAATTATCATTTTAAATTAAAACTACCATTTGTTGGATATGCAGACTTTGAATCAATTAATATAAAATTAAGTTATATGGATATTGATCTTAGGAAACAAGTAAATAAATTAAAAATAAAAAGTAAATCACATAATGTTAATTCTAAAATAAAATATATGATTATTAATAAAATAATGAAAGAAGGAGAGATAAGTAAAAAAGAATCTAAAAGAATTTACCATAATTATATTAGTGGTGGGATATCTGATAAAAAAACGAAAAGATATCTAGATGAAATTAAAGAAAAATACATTCAGAAATATTTTAACAAATTAATAGATAACATTTTTGATAAATGGATTGAAGATGGAAGGCATATAGAAATATCAGAATATGAAATAGAAAAATATTGTAAACTTAACAATAAAAAAATTAATAGAATTAGTGATAATCTACGAAATAAAATAAAAAGAGAAAATATTAAACTATCTTTTAAAGATAATACAATAAATTTACTACAACAAAAAGTAGTTTCATATAATTTACAATTAGTTTCTCAATATCCTAATGTCATACCAAATGAAAATATTAACTATGCACCTAGTGAAAATGCTGAAAAGGATTTTATCAAAACATGTTTATACTATAATAATAAAATTAAATGGGCTTATTATCATGCAGAAAAGAATTTTAAAATATCAGAAAAGAAAAAAGAAAAACTATATAATACTTCTGATTGTTGTTATTTGTGTAAAAAGAAATTAGAAAGAGATGAAAAAGTAATTGAACATAATCATTTATCAGGTCAATTTAGAGGAATTTCCTGTTCTAGTTGTAATAGATTAGAATCTAGAGATGGAAAACAATTTCCAATCTTTTTTCATAATGGAAGTGGATATGATTTCCATTTTATAACAGAAGAATTACTGAAACATGAAACAGAATACAATAAAGTAAAGGTATTACCAAAGGATAGTGAAAATTATATCTCAATAACATTTGGAGATCGATATTTTAAGTTAGTTTTTAAAGATAGTATGAGATTTTTACTGAGTAGTATAGATAACTTATCAAAAACATTAAAAGATGATCAATATAAAATACTTAAAAGAGAATTATCTAATGATATTTTATTTAAAGATTTACAATATCATGATAATAACGAAAGAAGTTTTAAAGGTATATTTCCGTACGATTATTTCGATTCCTTTGAAAAATTAGATCATAAATCTCTTCCAGATAAAAAAGAATTTTATTCTATATTACATCAAAAAGATATTTCTGATAATGAATATAAACATGGGAAAAAGATATTCAATAAATACTGTGAAACATTCAAAGATTACTTAATGCTTTATCAAAAACTAGATGTATTAATATTAGCTGATGTATTTGAAAACTTTAGGGATATTTGTTTAAAATATTATGAAATAGATCCGGCTTATTGTTACTCGGCACCCGGTGTTTCATGGAATGCAGGATTAAAATATACGGGGATTGAATTAGATTTAATAACTGATATAGATATGTTAAATATGTGGAGAGATGGAATAAGAGGAGGATTTTCTGGTGTTCTAGGACAAAGATTTGTTAAAGCTAATAATAAATATACAGCTAAAGAAGAAATAAAAAACCCAAATTATCTATGGTATACCGATGCTAATAACTTATATGGTTGTGGAATGTCGGAAAAATTACCATATAAAAACTTTAAATGGGAACAAGATATAAAACAAGATATAAACCATTATTTAGATAAATGCAATGAAGATGATGGAATGATTTTTAAAGTAGATTTAGAATATGATTTGCTAACAAAATCCAAATTAAAAAAATTTCCTCCTATGCCAGTTTCAAGAAATATAAAAGAAGAAGAAATATCAGATTATTCAAGAGACTTCTTAAAAAAACATAATAATCAATTAGGAAACGTCAAAAAACTAATCTTAGATCTTAATGATAAGAAAGAGTATATTGTGCATTATGATATTCTTAAATATTACATTTCTCTTGGAATAAAAGTAACAAAATTTCATAGTATAATATCCTTTAATCATAAAGCGTGGTTAAAAGCTTATATTGATTTCAATACAAGCATGAGAGCAAAAGCAACAAATGATTTTGAAAAAGATTTTTGGAAATTAATGAATAATTCCTTTTACGGAAAGACAATGGAGAATATTGCTAATAGATGTTTAGTAGAATTAACCAATAATCCCCAAAAACTAAAAAGATTAGCTTCATTAGATAATTTTAAAGACATTATAGATTTTAATAATGATTTTAAAGCGGTATTACTTAATTATAAATCAATGTATTTTAATAAACCAATTTATCTAGGAATGTGTGTTTTAGATTATTCAAAGTTGGTAATGTATAAGTTTTATTATGATATTATTGAAAAACATTTTCCTAATAATGAAGTTTTATATAGTGATACGGATAGTATGGTATTAAATATATATACAGAAGATCTATATTCTGATTTAAAAATAATAAAGGATCATTTAGATACATCTAATTATTCAAAAGAACATCCTCTATATTCAACTGTAAATAAAAAAGTAATTGGAAAGTTTAAGGATGAATTAGGAGGTAATTTAATAACAACGTTTATTGGAATAAGAAGTAAAATGTATGGATATGAATATTTAGAAGATTCAAATATAAAATTTAAATGTTTGGCAAAGGGGGTTAATAAAACAACTAAAAAAGAATTAAATATTGAATCATATGAAAGTTGTTTATTTAAAAAAAGAATAATTAATAAAATAATGTTTAATTTAACACATAAGAATCATAAAATATATTTAAATGAAATGATTAAAATAGGTTTATCTCCTTTTGATGATAAAAGATATATATGTGATAATGGAATAGATACACACCCTTATGGTATTGAATCTTTATATTTTATTTAACTATAATAATTTCCAAGCAACAAAACCAGTTAATACAATGCCGCCAATAACAAATGCAATCTCTCTATTCTTTTGATCTTCTGATGGAGTATAAAAATCACTTAATGTAGGTTTTGGTGGTAAACTATGAAGTTCTTTTCCAGTTAAACCGGAGGCTCCGCTATCACTGGACCTTCGGGAATAATAATAATATTGTTTCATAGCTTGGTCAACACTATCAAATGTTTGTTCAGCGTGATGTTCTTTTTTCATTACCTTATTAAGATAATCTAATCTTTCAGTTCTTTTTTTATTCCATTCAGATTGTGCTTTTTCTAATTGTTCCATTGCTTTATCATGTCTTTCTCTTTCTTTATCAGAATCTTTTCCTAAATGCGAAAATAAATAATTACCACCAGTAAATGCTAATGCATTTGTTACTGCCCCTCCAATCATCATTACTACTGCACTCGCCATTTTTTAAGGAGACGAATTCGGCTCCACCTCTAGGGATAGAAATTTACTTCATAATATCGGCCGGAATAATACCTTGTTTAACTAACATATCTTTTGTTATTGTTGCAAGAACTAAATCAATTGATAACATTAAAATATCTTCCATTTTAAAATCTACTTTTGGTGCTTGTTTTCTAAATAGTTTTTTCCCTATTTCTGAATATCCAACTGCTAATATAGTTTCAACCCCCACATGATATATAGTGTTAACAATTTGTTTTTCATCCGACGCCATTTTTATACAATAAAATTTAAGGCTCCCGAAGGCTCCGCCGTAGGCTCCGCTAAACTCAAGCGAATCCGCTAAAACTCAAAGGGGTCGTATTCTTTTTTACCGAAGGCTCCGCTATTTATTGTATCTTTTTTTCCCCCACTTTGATCTCCCTGAACGGTCGAGTGATTTACAGTGTTTTTATAAACAACAGTTTTATTACTTTTTTTTAAAAAATAAAATCCTATTCCAACAGTTAAAATTGATAAACATATCGGTATGTAATTTTTATATACATTTATTTTCTGTTCTGTATTTTTTGTTATTTCTAATTTTGAATTTTGAACAGCATCATTATCTGTATCTTTTACCGTAGGCTCCGCTGTTATTTGTTTTAGTTCCATATTTTCTTTCTTCAAACGTTCTGTTTCTTTTCTTTTTAATGCGGCTTTTAATTTTCTAGCTTCTACACCTTTCTTACCCGCAGCTACTCGTTTTGGATTTTTGGGTTTTGAAACTTCACTGAGCTTTTGCGAATCACTCGACCGTTCAGGGAGATCGCTATTTATTTTTTCTTCGCTATTTATTTTTTCTTCGCTATCCACTGTGTGCTTCGTATCCGGTAGGGTCGCTTGTCGCTCCATTTTTCATATCGATATTTTCTTTCTCAAAATCTGGGTCTTTCATTTTTTTTATCTCGATATTTTCAGTGAAATCACTCGACCGTTCATTTAAATCAATATGTTTTGCAGTTGTTAACATTGCGGTAAAAGGAGCAAGATACATTCCATATCTATAATATAGTTCACAACATGAAGTAGTCAAAGCATGATTAATAAAAGGGTCTTCCCCCAAGTCTTGTATTAGTTTGGGAGGGTTAATAACGTTAAAATACTTTGAAACACTCATAACATATAAATTAATAAAAGAATTACCTAATGTTTTAGTCATACTAGCTCCCAATCTTGCTTCATATCTACAGTATAATTTATTTATTTGTTCTATTGTCATTGTGTCAATGTCTGAAAGTTGTAACTCTCTTCCAAGATATTGTTTACTATTGCCACCAGCTACAATAGCTGATAATCTTTCACGTTTTGTTTCTTCTTGTTTATCACTGGACCTTCGGGAATCTTCATTATTCGCGTAGCTGCTTTCAGTATTATCTTTGTGTAATCCCTCCTGGTTTAATATTTCTTCGACATTCATTTTATATAATTTATTTTTAAGATTAAAATAATCATCTTGGAGAGTCTCTAGAAATATCATATGTCCAGATAATTTATTTTTAAGTTTAAAATAATTAAATATTACATACCCTGATAATGATAAGACTGTAACATTTGTTATAATTGTTAACAAATCTAATATCATTTTTAACAGAAAACATCAGTGTTTATAAAAACATTAATCGCGCAACCAATAGTCGGTAGGTTGATCCGTTCTCAATATTAATTTACGATGCTTCTTTTTTTTTAGTTCCTCTTTCATTCTTTGTCTTTCTTCTAAAGTAGGAATAACGTCATTTTCTCTTAGACAATTTTCAAAACTATCTCTGTCTTTTGTGTAGAACATACATAACCATTTTGTTTGTTCTCTCAAATCTTTTAAAACGGAATTGTACCTCTGTGAAATAACCCATACTGATTGTTCGGCATGTCTTCCTGAAAAAGCTAGTTCAGAAAGCATATCTCTTTTCTTTGTTAATTCTTTTGTAGCACTACAATCATCAATGATGTATAAAGTAGAAGAACCAGCATATTTATTGAAAAACATTCTCAACAGGTCTTGTAATTTTTCTTCACCATTATGTACAGGATTAACAATGATTATATTTTTTGATTTAGGTTTTCTAACATCGCCTATCCACTCTCTATTTTTATAAGCTTTATTCCATTGAATAGTGGGACATAGAATAATTATAAAATTAAACACTTTACAATATTCATCTTCCAAAAGGTCAAGTACAAATTCCGTTTTACCACATCCTGTTTATCCACATATTATAGCGGAATGAGGATATTTTGGTAGCTCTAGTTTGGTCGCTTGTCGCTACATTTTCTAGGAGTCGAAGCCGGCTCCGCTAATATAATACTTCTTTAAATCTTCCATCTTCAAAATTGATTTGTGCATCTTGTATGACAAACAAATACATATTTATTGGTTCATCATCTCCTGCTTCTTTCGTTATTTGAATTGTAATTCCTTCAGATGCATTCTCTACTCTTCTTCCAGAACCATGGAGTGTGTTATCATCTATTGTTCGTAAATCTAACCATAATGCATAATTGTTAGTAAGATACTTTTCTATTGTTATGTTGGCAAAACATAAGTCTTTAGCAATTTTATCTGTTTCCTTGTTTCTCTTTGATGTTAAACAAAAGTATTTATTTATCTCATCCCACTGCTGATATGCTCTCATTCCTTGACTGTATAGTTGATTTGGAACTCCTTCTATTGTAATCTCTACTTTCTCTATATTAGGGTTGTAATATATTTCTGTGCCTGTTCTTTCAGGGTCTTCAAACAGCATCAGAATTCCTTTCATACTTCTTGCGGGAACATTTAGATTTATATTCCATAATGTATCAGATTTATTCATTAACACTTTTCTATGTCTTAGAACACGGTCATAGAATATAGTCATTTTACCATCATATTGTTGTCTTATTTGTCTAACAAGTTCTGTATCGGATACCATATCAAATTCTAAACAAATATTTTTAATTGTATAACTTGCTGATGTATCACTTGACTTAATAACTTTATCATAGTCGTTGAACGTAAGTTCATATTCAAGTCTATCACCTAGTCCCGCTTGATAGAATGGCATATGTGTTTCTAATAGTTCAAAATCAAGTGGGATACAAAATCTGTTTTTATATGCTTTAGCTATTGCTTTATCTTCTTTATCATTACTTGCATCCTTAGCTCCAACTCTGTGTTTTAACATATTGCCTTTACCAATACCTTGATATACCATGTTAACACGTTCGGTTGGTGTCTTCCATAAATCGACATAATTATGATATATATCGCTATCATCAATTGACATAATTTCGTTACCTGAAATTCGTATTGTTGTTTTCTTGATTATAGATCTTCCAATGTTTTGATAAACTGTTGCATTTACATCACTTTTACTGTTTATTTCAATTTCAAATGCTAATCTGACTGTTCTAGGAACAATAACATCATTATAACTTAAATTAGGGAATCTTACTAATAAATGTTGATTCTGATCAATAGTTGAAGGATTATTAGTTATTACAACGCTTTGACGAATACCTTTTACACCTCTAGGTTCTCTTATTTTTCTGTAGGGATTTAATTTTTCTCCATAAGTTGACATTTTTAAAGGATAAAAATAGTGATAACCTGTCAGTTAATATTTTTAAAAAAATAATTCAATTACTGCCGACACTACTGTATTTTCACATCCAGGATTATTATTTGTAGAAACAAAATTAATTACATCACTAGCTTTAATAATTAATGGTGTATTAAAATTATCATGCTTTCTTGGGAGATTGTTCAAATTTATACCATAACTTGGTAGTATTTTTCCATTAACAGCCACTGCAACAGATACATCATCATTGTTTGTTCTTTTACTTGATAATGAAATACCTAATATTTGACCTCGAAAATTCATAACATACCCGGAATCTACTTCTCTACCTCCATTACCAAAACTAAATGCTTTATTTTTAGAAATTGAACCCTTACTCTCTGCGATTATGATTATTACCTTTCTATCAGGAATATTTTCTACTTTGTTATATAATAATCTATGGTTGATAATCATTTCACGAACTTTATCTTGAAGTTGGTTATATCTTTCACCTTGTGTATTTATTTGTTCAAGCATAATGTTTCTATTATCATGAACCTTTTGTTGAAATTCTGAAATTCTTTGCTCTAAATCAGAGATTCGCTTGCGCTCAGTGATTGGTTTAGCGGAGCCTTCGCTCACTCTCTTTTGTAAATCTCGAACATGCATTATTAAAGTTTCAATGTTGTCACTTCGTTTCTGTGATTTTTTCGTTCCAAATATACTCATTTTATTAGAATAAATTTGAAGAAGTGATTTCACTAAGAGCTCAAGCGATTTCACTGAACGTTCAAGAGATTTCTAAAACACAACTAGTTGGTAAGCGATTAATTATTGTTTTATTATTTTCATCTCTGATTTCTATTTTTAATTCTGATATAGTGTCATTTATTAAACGTTTGTATTCTGGATGCTCCAATCTCATTGTTATTATATCTCCAAATTCTTTATTTTCAACTGGAATAACCGCTAATAAGGTACTCGGCATACTATCAAGATAATTATAAGAAGTGTTAATTTGTTCCAGATGAACATACAACGATTTATAGATAGCTAAATCTAAACATTTATTACCATTGTGTTCTTCATTAGCATCAAATGTATGTTTATTAACAAATCCTAATATTTCTCTTAAACCTTTACTTAACTTCAATTCATTAGTTGAACTTAAACTTGTAAAACCATTCGTTTCATTTACAGATAATGTAATATCAAAAGTGTTAAATAAATCTGAAATTTGTTGAAAACTATAATAACCATTTGGAATTTGAATAGGGCTCTCGCCCTTCTTTTGTATATTTTCATTAACAATATTATACCAACCTATGCCGTATGTAATACATTTTAATCCAACACATTTATCACCTTTTCTATTATCAATATATTGTCGTAAATTAATAGTTTTATCAATATTTGAAATTGTATGATGCATTTTTTAATATTAAAAAAATGTCAATTAATAAAAGTTTTAAGTATAATAGTAAAGCTAAATATATACCTGGTGGTGTGTTCAATAAAAAGGTTGTTAACATTATAAAACAATCAATTGTTATTACATCAGATGGAAAAAGTTTCAATGCAGATTTCCCTGACTTATTTTCTAAATATAAATTACCTCATATAGCATCAGAAGAAATAGTAAACCGATGGGATACAGCCTGGCTTTTATTCTATCAAAATCAAGTTAACTTTGCAATATGGTGTGCTACTACAGGGTGTGGCGTAGATTACAATAATCACATAGCAGAGCCTACGGGAAATGAAGATAACAAACTAGTTGGTTCTCTATTTTTATTCCATATTTATTACCAAACAAGAAGGATACTGAAGGAATTAGGTGTTGCTCTACCACAAAACGGAAGCTGGAATGCTTTTAACAATAGTTATGATCGTGGAGCTTACGAACGTATATGCGGAGAATTTAAAATAGATCCTAATACAGACTGGAGACAAAAGATATATCCGCATGGCGATGGTCTCGGGGATACATATACAATTGGCCCACAAAAAGATATTAAACATGATGAATCTTCAAATAAATTAGATATTCTTGATTTAACTAAGATGACATCGGAGCCGAAGTACCAGGGGATAGGCATTGTAGGGTTTTTAAATGCCAATATGAAGCTCATAAAAAAAGTTCATAAAGAGTATCGCCAACAAGAAGATGGTGTTAAAGATGCATGGACTAGTTTTATTCTTGACAAATCAAACGGTTTTACACAAGCCGGGATTGAAAGAATAAATGAATCTATAAGAACATATTGTTGGGCTATCCTTGGTTCTCAATCTCAAACAAGAACAAGTATATTAGGAACGGGAACGGCCTTTGATGCTCAAAAACAATTCCTAGTAGATATTGAGGATTCTATTAATAGTCCTATTGATTTACCTAATCAAATTATAAGATATCAAAATACATTAAAATATGCAAGAAGTAAAGTTGATTTTGTATACGGGGTAGACTTATATATGTCTCCTAGTAATATGGAATTAAGAATAGGGACAATTCAAGATTATAATAATGAAATTGTTGTTGCAACAGACCAACAAGAACTAGGGTTAAATAGCGATATTAATATTAAACCTGTTCCACCTCGCGAAGCCTCTGGTAAAAAACATGTAGAATTGAATGGAACAAAGACTAAACAAACACAACCAGTTCAAGTTAGTTCAATAGATTACAGTAAGATTACAAATTATGCAAAAGAACATTTGTTGCCTAAAGAATGGGTTACTAAAGCGGCAAATATACCCGGATTCTTTAATTCATATATGAAACAACACATTGTTAAAACACCAACTGATGTTGTTAAAAACACTGATGTTTATAGAAACACGGATGATTCGCTTGCGCTCAGTGATGAACATGAAGGTAATAAAAAAGCAATAATAGTAGGGAGTATTGCAGTAGGTCTTACCATTTTATTTATTTATCATTAACTTTGTTGCTACTGTGTATAATAATCCAGTAGCTAAAACAATTAAAGCCCAGAGATTATTTGCAAACCAATTAATAGCTTTTCCTGTTGATGTTAATAACCATGACACAACAGAACCTATTATACCTGGTAATGCTGATGCTGCTTTTCCAGCTAATTTAATAAGTAATTTACCAATATTATCTAATTGTTTCTTTATCCAACCTCCTATGCCACCTTTTGATGGAGGATTTACAGATCCGCCGCCGCCGCCTCCTCCTGGGATAATAGCTTCAACAATTACACCAATAATCATTCCAAAAGCAGTTAAAATACTAGCAATTGTAATTCCTTGTTCTCTGAATAATGTTTTTATTCTTTCAGCTAATGTTGTGTCTTCATTCAATATTTTATGTATGGTATCTTTTATTCTATTCACTTGACTACGTAATTTATCTTTATTAATATTAATTGCTTCCAGTCTTGCACTTCTCTCAGATTCCAAATCTCTTATTCTACTTTTTATTCTCTCTATTTGAAATTCCTCATTGTCTGCTTTAGCCTGTTCTAATTTTCCCTTTTCTTTTGCTAAGTCTTTATTGGTTTCATTAAGTTTTCCTAATTCATTTGCAGTTTCTTCTTTAACTGTTGTCATTGCTTTGAGGATACCATCCATTTCTCTCTTTGTCATAACTGTTTGTGTTCCTATTTCATCTCGTGATAATGTTTCTATTTCTTTCACGAGTGTTTCAGCAGTATTGGGTGAGTCAGCCATTTCCACACTCTCGATAGCAGGAAGGTTACTTTCTACATTTTGTAAAGCTGCAACGGCTTGTTTAGATAATTTTTTATTTGAAGAAGAATAATCTGGTAAATTTAGTAAATCTCTTATTGCTGCTGTTCCTCCTGTTCCAATTTTACTTGCTAAAGTTTTTAAATTAATAAACCTGCCTCTTCTTCCTCCTCTTTTTGATGTGAGCTGAATATCTTTATCTCCAACCTTTAAAAATAGTGTTTTACCATCGGGACCAAGTTCAAAGTTTGTAATATCAATACGAACAGGATCTATTCCATCCGTTTCTTTTAGTAACTTATAATATTCTTTAACTATTGATTGTTTATGTTGCACTAGTAATTGTGTTCTTTCATCTACATCATTAATATTCCTGAGATTTTCTAATCGTTTTGTTAATTCATCGTCATAATCACTCTCATATGCATCAGGCATCTCATCAAGCAAATTATTATCATCTTCATCATAAACGGGATTATCAAAATCAAATCCTTCAGCCATTTTAATGTAAAGAATATGTTGGAGGCTTTTCATATTCATAAATATTATAAATTATACAGTTTTTAAACTTTTTTCTATAGTACTCATTGCTTCCATTCTCCCCTTTTCGATTAATTTTTTTTTTCTTCATCTGTTATTTCAACATTTTTCATTGCTGTTGTTTTGATCTCTTTTTTTAGTTCATAATATTTCTCCATTTCATTTAAAATAGTTTTAAATTCTTCCTCGCTAATATTTCCATCTTGTAAAGCCTTAGAAACAATATCATGAATACTATTTAATTTACTTTCTGCAATTGTTTGAACATTAGAATGTTTTTGTGTTTTTGTCATTAATTTACGTCTGATTAATTTAATACTTACACCTATTCCACCACAAACTGCTGCAATAATTTCTATTGGGAAAGTAAAAGGAACAGCTATTCCAATACTTGCTAAAATAACACTTGCGGATATCAGTGTGGTATCAATTCCATCAGTAATATTTATTCCTCGTTTATATTTTTTATTTAATGATTTTCTAATATCTCTTTCATTAATTAATGTTTTCTCTATCTCTGATATTTTTTGTAATCTATAATTATGTCCATTCTCTGTATGGGGCTCTGTTTGGAGCTCTGGATATAAATTTGGGGCACTTGGTTGTTTCATTTTTAAAGGTTATTTTTTATGATATTAAGTAATGCTTAGGCAAAAATAGCAATGTTAAAGCAATGCTTAAGTAATGCTAAAGTAATGATAAAGTAATGCTTAAGTAATGTTAAAGCAATGCTAAAGTAATGCTTAAGTAATGTTAAAGCAAAAATAGGTTATTTTTAGAATTAACCCTTCATGATTTTTTAGGGGGTAAAGCTGGGAGTTTGTAAAATTTTTTTAGGGGTGTCCGAGAGGAGTACCGAAGGCTTCGCTAATTTTTTTTTAATTTTATCAGTGGGGGGGTCTGGTGGTAGGTTAGAAAAAAAAAAAATTTAGGGGGGGGGGGGGGAGAGCAGTAATATACCATATTACTCACATAGAGAGTTTTGCTTTACTTTTAGTCTGCTCTCAGAGTCATCTCTTAGATTGTAGGAAAGGTTCCCCATGGTTCTTTTTGTAGTGAATGTTAAAGGCATTGAAATGCATTTAAAGAGAAACCCACTGATGCTATATACAAAGTTTCGTCGATGGAAAAAGACTAAACAAATGGTAAATTCTGGTATGTAGATAATGATTGTCACATATAACGATGTATATGCAAATTGCCACAAGAAACATATGACATATACATTATGTCCTTTCTTGTTGTGATTTTTAATGTTTTCTTTTTAACCGTAAGGTTTTATCTGTTTCATTGATGGTACTTGCTAATGTTACACTAAACCATTTAGAATCTACATATATTAAATAACGATATATAAATGACAGTGGTGTTTCCATGTAATGATAAAGATGATAAATAAGATGCTGAATTTTGTAACCAAACTAAATGTATGTATATATTTTTACACAATTCATTCAATGCATTTAACCTTCCATTTCCGTGACGTCATCTCCTTTAAACAAATGTTGTCTGCCTGTATTTCTCATTTTTAAATTAAGGCAATTTAACTTAAGTAATATTAACATTACTGATACACATTTTGGATTATTTATGTTTTATTGACGAGATACTGTATGTATAAGTCAAAAATAAAATATGTTCTGTTCTGTTCTGTTCTAATCAGCGGCGTCTTATCAGTATCCAAACAGTTTGTGAATAACCATTGTATTCGGAATAAGGCAGTGAAAATGCTTAAACAACTATTTCGTTACTGGTACTTTTGTATTAGTGTTAATAACACCTTCTCGTTTCAGACACGGGACATTCTGTGATTGTTGGATAAAATGCAATGAAATGTATAATTTCCTTTTGAATAAATACGAATATTGTTTAATGCTTAGCCCCAATGTGTATTAAAGTTTTACACTATTTCCATGTGTAAAGAGTATACTTGACCTATGGAAATAGTGAAGCCTCAGATTAGCAGCCATCTGAATATGTTTTGCACCGCAGGTCATTTTGCAAAATGCTGTTAAAATAGTCCTATAAATTCAAAATATGACCCGGACAAAATTTGAAATTGGCATCGTTTATTTGAAGTCAGTCCAATGAGCTATACCCGCTTGGCGACGCTGCAAGAAAACCTTCTTATAGTACAGTGATCCCTCTCTACAACGACACCCAATGGGAGACACAGATTGTGTGTGTTGTTCGGAGGGAGTCGCTATAGAGAGGGAAACATAAGACTTGTTGTACAGTTGCAAACAGCTTGAACCCAGATCAGACGCCTCGTCACGCGGCGTCTGATCTGGATTCAAGCTGTTTGTCACTCGTCATTATATTTATTTTATCAAAATCTCCATTTATATGTAACTTTGAGAAAAAACAGCAGACACAATTTTAAGCAGACACTATTGCAGAAGTAAAAGCATTAGACATAAGTGTGCCGTTTAGGGAATTAAGACAATGGTCGTTGTAAGGAGGGAGTCGTTGTTGGGAGGGTCGTTGCAGAGAGGGAACGTTGTAGTATTCATACCATGGTACTGCGAAGATGTATATATTCATTACAAAAGATTTTAAAAAAAAACACAAATTGGAACGTATTTTTTTTATCAGCAAACAATTTTGACCATGATCAGACGATACTGGGTAACTAGTGTTCTGCTCGGACACCAAACTGATTTGATACCTGATAGAAATAAATATTTTCCCACATAATTGAGAATATGTGTGTTTATACCAGTTTTAACGAAACTTAATGCAAAACAATAAAGTGCAGACAATTGCAACTTCTGGATTATGTTGACGGTTCTTTTTAATTTAAATGGCAAACAGTTTAGACCTTTATCAAACGCCAACTTATCACCTTGGGTGCAATAGACACAGCCGTTCAAGCATAAATGCTTATGATAATGAATAACATCTTTCACATTGTATACAAACCAATAGTATGTACCCTTCTCAAATGCGCTCATTCGATTGATCGAGATGGATGCACACGTGGATCCGCTATAAGAGAAATGACCCGCACATGTTATAATGCCTTAAGTAATTTCCACATATGTATATTTTAGCTCGTCTGTTTTTCGATGAAAAACAGACTATTGTAGTCACTCCGGCGTTTACGTCTTCGTTGTCCTTGCCGTCGTTGTCGTCTTCGTCCGAAATCCTAAAATCCTAACGTTGGCATAACTTCTTTTTCGAGTATTCATATACAAGCTTCGTGTTTGGCATGCATGTTTATCTTGAAAACTTCTACCCAGAAGTACCGAAATATGTTACCAATTGACTTTGACCTTCACATTTGACATAATATTTCTTTAGTTTTCATTGGTCTTGCAAAAACGGACGAGCGCTGGCACCCTCTGCGGATCGCTTTTTAAATGTTGGGTTAATCCTATTAGCGCATTCGAGAAGAGCAAACAATATAAACATTATTTACTTAAGTTGAGCTAACATCACTTCACAGGTCCGTAAACAATCAATATGTGAAAACACATATTGACCTTAACAGACAAGTAAATAAATAATTGTATAATGTTTACTACATTTTCTCTGCATTTCTCTCTTTCCTTGAGAGATGTACATTTCATTTCCGGCCGGAAATCAGGAACGATGCATTGCTACTTTTTGTAATGACATGCCACTGCCTTAATTCATAAAACGAATAGTTTTACTGGACGTTTTTTTGTATGGGCTTTCTTCACTACTCTAGTATCTGTGCTTCATTTCTACATTGTCCTTTTAGAAAAAATGCTCTTAACCCATTTGCGCCCAGTGGAATCCACCATGCTATTTGATTTTTTCTCTTAGGAGTACCTTGTTTGACTATTTTGTTTTGGGTTGTTTTATATTGAAATGCGATTCAGCAGATAGTTTAGATTATGACCAGACACCGCATTATGCGGCATCTGATCAGGTCTACACTATTTGCCTTTGTCCTATATATAGGACCGTAGGCACACATGGGTAATGATATCGCGGCCAATGTCGGTCGTACTGAAACATTTTCGATCAACCATTAAGCCAAACTAAAGGTTCGAACATGTTTCGGTACGACCCACCAGTGCACGAAAATGATCGACCGTTATACCTATAGTGCCGATGAAGTCCGACATTTGCCAGGACTCATCGAGGGCCTAATACCTAAAGACTAGTATGACTAAATGTATATAAACAGGTGAGAAACTTGGTTCCGTTATCACTGCCTTGACCGAAATATGGGATGTGTTACATTATTCTATAAACTGAATACAAATTTGACGAGACAAACCTTGAGATTAAAATGATGGCACGGACGGTAAGTCAACTTATTTTTGTATAAAAACAATCAGCAAGAACAACACAATTCAATAATGTTTCTTTGCTTTGTGAATCACAATGTTGCTGTTATTGAATCTGTTGTTTTAAAACAAACAATTTGTTCCAAATACCCTTAAACGATTTGTTACAATATTTTACCGAATATACATGTATATCGCAAAGGGTGTCAAACAGAAGGACATTGACATCCTTGGGCATGTACAGTAAAACCTGTCTACTACGACCACTAAAACGAAGACCGATTGATTGAATAACAGACGGGTGACAGCTAAAGCAAGGTGACAGTAAAACAGAAATTTCCTAAACGAGCTTTCTGGTTTACTGTAACATTGCTTTAAGCAGCAACCTGTCGTAAACAAACAATAACTAACATAATTTAGTGGTCGTAATTGAGAGGTTTTACTGTACAATTTCAGAAATAACAACACGATACAATATGTGCGTTTGCTTTGTGATTCACAATTTAACTGCTATATCGACTGTTGTTTTAAAACAAACAATTTGTTACAATATCCTTAAAAGATTTGTTACAACATTTTACCGAATATGTATATGCATATTGCAAAGAGTGTTACACAAAAGGACATGAACATTTTCAAGCGGTACCGTAAAACCTTTCTATTACACGCACGACCACTAAAACGAAGTCTTATTGATTTTATAAACTTTAGATGACGGCTAAAAGCAATGTGCCTTACTGTAATTTTTCTTTAAGCAGTCACCTGTCGTAAACACTTATTAATTAACACAATTTAGTGGTCGCAACAGAGAGGTTTTACTTTACCATTTGTTAAAGCAGTACGATTCAAAAATGGTTTGTTTCCATTGTCATTCGCAAGGCTTTTGCTATGGCATCGACTGTATTAAAACTATCATGTTTTGAATTATACTTGAAAGAATTGTTTAACCCCTTCACGGTTAACGATAACAACATTTACATATTGCAAACAGATTTGTTATCTAATCCAGTTCATTCACAATATATATAATACGACGTCTGATCGACTGCAATCTGTTTGGCACTCACATATAAATACATGTATAGTAAAACGTCTTTATTACGACTACAAACAGAAGGATAATTAATTGTAAAAAAGCTGGTGACAGCTTAAAGAAAGGTAACAGTAAGACAGAAAGCTCCTCAAGGAGCATTCCGCTTTACTGTCACCTTGTTTTAAGACGTAATCAGTCTTTTGAACACCTGATAATTAACACAATGAAGTGGTCGTTATTAAGAGGTTTTACTGTATCTAAAATTCTGAACTTTAGATATAAAAGCAGGCGACGTTCGACAAGCAGACGACATTATGGTAGTGAATTTGTTAGATTGGTCATGCCGTCATAATTACAGAGAACGCGTTACATTAAGATAGACTAGATGAAATATTATAAATGTTACCTGCACATATCCTACCACAAATACGTATACTTCGAAACAAACGTTTGTATAAATATGTACGTCCAGCATATTAAACTAAATGTCTCGTTAACTGGAGAACTATGGTCATGCCGATAGGCTCGATTCCAAATCAGACGTCCAAACACTGTTCGGCGATGATCTGGATTCAAACCATTTGCAAATGCTAGTTTAGTTTCGTTTACCTCGATGAGGGTTAAAAGATTAGTGGATCTACTGGCGGCATGTCGATCAGATGCATGCTCAAATGAGCTTTATATTTTCCGTAAATGTTATTACAAATGAGATTTGGGTGAAAGTTTCAGGAAAAATCGAAACTTTTAAGCCTCAAAAGTTTTGATTAACCCTTTCCACGCCACATGCGACTAAACGTTACTTTGCAACCAGTTTGGATCCAAATGAGATCAGGATCCCAACTGTTTGGCATCCAAATAAATATTTCGTCAATCAAAACATCTTTTTTAAATGTTACATAAAACTGTAGACGACAAGTTTGACAAAAGATATTCAGTCTGTGAAAGAGTTAATTTTGGCGGTGAATGCGAAGAGTTATTCTGGAACAGTTTTAATCAACCTTTATGGCGAATTGTGATAACCGTTCGCGAACGGTTTACGTCTCATCTAGATCCAAAACTGTTTGGAACCCTGATGGTAGAGAGGAGAACACGTTACTATTTCCCTATAAACGCGTTTACGCTTAAACTATTGTTTCCAATGCAAACAGATTGGAACCAGAACAGACGCCGGGTAACCCGGCGTCTGAGCAGGCTCCAAACTGAATGCCAGTTACATTAAAATCATTTGTAAGAACTGTCAAAAGGTTGTCATTTTCTAATTTTAAAGCAATGCGTTTCGTTTGTGTTTAAACAAAATAAGAATAACTTTTCCACTGTATGATTTGAGTAGGAACAATAGGTCAATAATCTCTGAGAGTAGCAGAAGACGACATGATTTGCCTACTTTCTAGCAGGCTAAAGGCTCATTGTATATTTAAACAGTTTTAATCCAGATCAGACTATGTGTACCTTAGCGTCTGATCTGGTTCAAAGTTGCTTGTCACCGTTATTTAGGTTTCGGCAATTTAAAATGCATAAACGTGAAAGCTTTGCCGACGAAATGTTTCAAAATAGACGATATACGACTACAGGGCTGCCATTTCTCCGGATTTTTCCTAAATCTTCGGATTTTTTTCTAGTACATGGTAGCTTAAAGCAGGCTGAAAGTCAGGCAGAATGCGCCTTTAGGCGCATTTCTGCTTTACTTTCAGCCTGCTTTAAGCAGCCACGTGTCAACAAAACTAGAAACAGGCGATGGGGAAAAGGTACTATTCGTAAAATAGCACTTGAAAAATGCAAATTTGGAAATCTAAGAATTTTTAATGTCAAATTATGGCAGCCCTGCGAGTAATTACGAGATAAGGAACAAACTACATGTAAGTTCAGATTAATATACCGTCGATAGATACAGTAAAACCTGTCTATTACGACCACTCAAAAGAATGCTAATTGATTCTATAAATGACAGCTGACAGTTTAAAGCAAGGTAACGTTCGAACAGAGATATCCTAAAGGAACTGTCACCTTGCTTGAATCAGTCACCTGTCGTACATGAATTCATCTTATAATTTACATATTGTATGTGTTCGTAACAGAGATGTGGTCGTAATACAGAGGTGGTTATAACAGGGCGTTTTTACTGTAGTTGCTTCGTTTTTTGTTTCGCAGATAAACATGATGTTGGCGCTTGGAGTACTTTTGACTAACATGCTGTTCTGTTTAGCGGATTACCCGTGCGTGTGTAACTATCACGTGGAAAGAAAGCTGTTCCTTACAGTACGTAAACATATATACACGTACTATCACTCTATAGAGAGGAAACACTTTACATTGTTTGGACCCTGATCAGACGCGGAATAACCCTACGTTAGATCAGGCCCCATACTTATAAAGCGCTTGTGCTGAGTCTGGTATGGGGTTTTGATTTGTCAATCTTGATTAAAATGATCCAATCATGGCAATCAATCTGACCAGTTAAACGCTTATCAACGACCTATGACTGAACTCAAATGTTTTATAAGTTAAGGCTCAGATTTCAAACTATCTGACTCTCAAATGACAAGTATTCGTTAACCCTTCCAACCCTACAGACCTCTGTATATGTTACTGATTACATATATATGCAAACAGTGTAGACCCTGATCAGAGGGATCCTATAGGAGCCCTCTGATCAGGGTCTGCCCTGTTTGATATTTTCATTGGTTTTTGTTGTCATACCGGAAATGCACTAGTTGATTGGTTCTAAATGCCTGTACTAGAAGAGTCAAAAAGGGAAATTTAGGGTTACAAGGGTTAACATTATCAAGGGACTGTCAATTGCAAAATTCATTATTTTGCGTTTGCGACTAGAGAAGTTATCAGGGTGGAGCAATATTGTTTTCTATGAAAATGCTATAGCTTATTACCCCACTGCAAACGACGAATTGCAAATCAGCATGATTGTTATCGTACCTACATGTATATCGACAAATAAGATATTTCCTGTTGAAATATCAGCCTTGACATATTGCACAGAGCATCTATATAAGGCAGAACATCCAATTATGCTCATAGAGATGATATATTATTTGAAACAAGAAATATCTTTAAAAAAGATATTCGGCGGAATGAGTGGTTGAACTTAGGCTATATAGATGGGTGTGCAAATTGAATGAAATTGAGGTTTTCAAAGAATTGTAATATCTTTGATTGAAAAGCAAACAATGCAAGTATTCAATTGAAACAGTAACTTGTATTTAAAATGCAAAACTATCATGTACAGAAATGCAAAACAAAACAATAATTAAATCATATCCTAGCTACTGGTAGGAGATCCTCACATTAATCTATTGTTCTATATGTCAAACTTCATTCATAGAGTTTCTTGAAACAAACTATAGCATACACAAATGTACAGATACAACAATCTACTGTACTTCACAACAATCTACTGTACTTCACTCTTGTAAATAATGATGAAACAATACAATTGTGTTTAACTCACTTGAGGCCATTCATATATAAAATATTGCTTTTAATGTATGGCAAATGTGTACAAATAGTTAACAATTAAAACAAATTGGTTGTAAACAATTACAAAACACCTAGCTTCCTCTGTATATCTATAAATAGATTTCAGATCATATCTTAAAATAGAAGCATAAATTCATCAGCCCAGTGTAGTAAACAGCCAGCCTGTGTCTCTAAATTTTACACCCACAGTCCACATCACGTAAAACTGTAATGGGACATAAACCAGCCTACAGGGCTCCAGATAAGAGGGAGTAAACTAAACAAATCACATTTTTTCACCCCTTTCAGCACCAAACCCTATGGTATTACCACTCATTTTGATTGTCTCGAAGAGACAATTCATATGTATAGTGACACCACAGGGTTTAATGCACAAATAAAGATTTTAAGTTTTGAAACAATTCCCTTATCTGGAGCCCTGGCTCTATTCAGTTTCAACAGGTGCTCTTAATTCTAAATTTCTGATCAAAAACTGTTACAGTGGAAATGAAGTTATTGATGCCAAATAAACACATTCACATTGAAACAATCATTACAATTGTAAACAGGCTGGAGCCAGATCAGACGCCGTGGAAACGTCTACAAATGACATTTTTTATTTTATTGTAATGAGGTATCGTTCCGTTTGTGTTTAAACGGGAAGTAATGTCATCTTCTCCACTGTAAAACTTAAAAACAGTGGAGACAACGTTATTCTTTCCCAATGAACGCGTTTACGCTAAAACTTTTATTTCCATAGCAAACAGTTTGAATCCAGATCAGACGCCGGATAACCCGGCGTCTGAACAGGCTCCAAACTGTTTGCCACCAAGATAAATATGAATTATCAGAATTATCAGAAGTTGCACTTTTCTACGTTTTAGTGTTTTGCGTTTCGTTTCGTTTCGTTTAAACGGGAAAGAATAAGGTTTTCTCCACTGTATATACATCTGCACCAGTACAGCTAAACACCGTACTAAATCGGCACTGGGTAAAATATTGTCTGCTGAAAATTGCAATGGAAACTAAAAGGAGTGTTGTTACGCGGTATCTGATTTAGATTTAAACTGTTTGCAAAAACAAGTCAAGTCGTGACTTGCAGATTAAGTGTTAAATACAATTCATGTTACGTAGTAGTAGTAATATTTATTTACATCTCATCATTATAAATACCATATTGCAAATAATATAACAATTACAATAACCCATACACAGGTTAAGTGCAACAACTACGTGCTGTTATATTGTGGAGAAAACGTTATTCTTTCCCGTTTAAACGCAAACGGAACGCAAAACACTAAAATGTAGAAAAAGACACATTTTGTCAATTCTGACTTTTCATTTTTACCTGAGTGGCAAACAGTTTGGAGCCTGAACAGACGCCGGGTTACTAGGCGTCTGATCGGGCTCCAAACTGTTTGCACTGGAAATAATAGTTTTAGCGTAAACGCGTTTATTGGGATAGAATAAGGTTTTCTCCACTGTAACAGATAAATAAACGGTGTAAAACTTATCATCTGAGAGGATCTGTACAAATACTGTACAGAATTAATGAAAATTATTTAGCCGTGCCATGACAAAACCTGCCTTATAGCATTGCAACATTGTACTGACCAAGCAATGTTGTCACACAGGCTCTGTATCTGTGTTTGGTCTACACTGTCAAATACAGTATAAAATACATCTTCATGAAATTCTTTGGAAGCATGTTGGTGTCAAACAGTGTAGATAAAGAACGCGGCGGCTGCTCTTGATCTACACTGTTTGAAATGCAATAAGACATGTTTTTTCATGGCACGGCTAAATAATAATAATTACTAATTTCAGTTAGATGACACTTCTAAGCCGTTTGCATACTTGTACGAATTCGACTGTGCGGAACAAATCGAGATACCGCTGAAAGACGACTCATTTTATGCCGTGGCGTTTCGGCATAAGGTAAGTGCAGACCTACCAGTTGCATGAAAAATACTAAACATTTAATTCTATAATAGTTACTACTACTACATCTACAATTAGTTTAGAGTCTACTCCTTCTCCTCGTCATCGACCTACTACTACTACTCATGGATACTACTACTACTCATGGCTACTACTACTACTTCTACTACGCCGCAACGCGGCATCAGATCTGTATCTAAACCGTTGGACAATCAAATAAATGCCTTTCTTTTGTCAAACAGTCTAAATTCTACTTTATTGAAATAAAAGCAGACGATAAGTTTCAATTCAGCTGATGTGATAGACGGATTATACAGTGCTCCCTCTCTACACCGGCCCTCCCGACAACGATTCCCTCCTTTCATATGCCGTTCTTCCCCAAAACAAGACAAATTATGTCAAACCTATTCACGGTGCACGCCGTCTGCTTAAAATTGTCGTCTGCTGTTTTTCTCAAAATTACATAATGGATTTGACACTCTTGACAGAAAAAAGCGTAATGACGAGTGACAAACAGCTTGAATCCAGAGCAGACGCTGTTTGAAAATGTAAGCATAATTCCCTCCCTATAACGACTCCCTCCGAACAACGCACACATTTTTGTCTCCCATTGGGTGTCGTTGTAGAGAGGGAGCGATGTAGTGTATACGACATATGAAGGATTTACTCTTAATCCCTTCACTGCCAAATTGTTCGTGAGCTTTTTACCCCTTCACCGTTTCATTGTCATCTGCTTCAAATTTATTGTCTGCAATGTCGTTTCAAAGTTAAAAAATAAGGCAGTATGACTGAGGAAATTTCAAAACGAGTGTCAAACCGCTTAGATCCTAATCAGACACAGCGTTACGCGGCTTCGATCGGGATCTAAACTGTTTGCAAACGCGCTTTTAAGTGTCATTGAGAGTAAAGGGCTAAGCCCTTTACGGCCATGACGTCAATTTAAAACAAAAATTGTTGTCTGCTTTTATTTCTCAAATTGAAATTTCAGGAATTTTGACTTAAGAAATATAAATTTGAGTGTCAAACAGTTTGGACCCTGATCAGACGCGTATGCTGAGTCTTGTTAGGATTCAAACTGTTTGCAAATACATTGTAACTATTGGACTCGGGATTAGGCAGTGACTGATTAAACTACGAAGATGCCAACACACTAGTTGTTGTTCAGCTTCATTTTACTGCTTTGACTCATGTCTTGATATTTCAGTCAGATTGTATTATTTGATTGATTAAATGCAAGCTCATAAGTTTTTTAGAGAAAATTAACTTTGTGTAAAGTTAAAGCATGTTATTGGCTGATGTGTGATGCATGCTGCACACAGTCTGAGTTAATCCGTTCACTCTCAATGACGCTTGAAAGCGCGTTTGCAAACAGTTTGGGTCCTGATCAGACGCAGCGTAACGCGGTGTCTGATCAGGATCCAGATTGTTTAACACTCGCATCGATATGTTTTAAGTCATACTACATTGAATTATACTTTGAAACGACATTGCAAACAACACAATTGAAGAAGACGACAATGACGCAATGAAGGGGTAAAAAACTAGCGGATAATTTGGCAGTGAAAGGGTAAAGATGGGATGGGTTACCCATTTTGATTTTAACCCTATTGTGTTTATATAAGCACGACCTGGATTACATTTGCAAACAGTTTGGATCCAACACAGACGCCGCGAAAAGCGGCGTCTGTTCTGGATCTAAACTGTTTGTCACTCATATTCCACTTACAAAATATGATTTTAATTGTTTTCGAAGACGATATAATATTATAACCTGCAGACGACAACTCAGCATAATCGGGTTTTAACCCATTCCCCCATAAATACGCTTTTTAACACCTATAATTTATTATTCTACTAAAGAAAATAGTTCTACATTATACTGTCAGGAATATGTAGCATAAGAAATAGTTTCTATATTCCAACAGATTGTAGCTTAAAGCAGGCTGAAAGTAAAGCAGAATGTGCCTTAAGGCACATTCTGCTTTACTTTCAACCTGCTTTAAGTGGTCACTTCTCTTCAAAACTAGAAACAGGCTATGGGGTAATGGGTTAAAGGTTGGCAATGAAGGTGATGTTTTCTAAAAGAAACTAATGATAAATCTATCAAATAATTGTTGCGAACGACAAAGTGTGCAGACCAAAACCATCGCATATACATGTAGTTGATATTCATCCTTTGACGTGCAAAATATATAAAAAGAAGTGTCGTCTGCAACAATTACGTATATCATCTGCGAAAATTAATCAAAATTAGTTTTTTTTAAGCTTTTCAAACTAAAGTAAGGTTGAAAATGAGTGACAAACAGTTTGGATCGAGATATGGATCCAAACTGTTGGCAAATATAATGCCAGGCCCAGCTAACTATGATAAAGGTTACTGTTATTGAGATTTGCAATGAAGGGATGACATTAGTACCAGGGCTGCCATTTCTCCGGATTTTTCCTAAATCTTCGGGTTTTTTTTCTAGTACATTGGTAGCCTAAATCAGGCTGAAAGTAAAGCAGAATGCGCCCTAAGGCGCATTCTGCCTTACTTCCAGCCTGCTTTAAGTAGTCACATGCCAGCTAAACTAGAAAAAGGCTATGAGGTAAAGGTACGATTCGTAAAATCGCACTTGAAAAATGCAAATTTGGAAATCTTAGGATTTTTCATGTCAACTTATGGCAGCCCTGCACTACGTGTGTTGCAGGTATGTTACATAAAGCATGATTCAGCGGTAGTCATTCAACTCTGTCAGGGAAACCCACCTGCTGAAAATGCCGGTAAGTATTGCCACAGTCCTTTCATGTAGAGTCCCAGATAAGGGAAAAGGTAAAAGGTAAAAAGGTAAAGGTAAACTTTATTTAACGTCGCATATGGTAAACAATCAACATTAGCTCATGGGCTATTATTGCGACAAACAAGGTATCCATTAACATGCATACTTACCTACCCGGGCATTACAGACACCTTCCTAGCACTACCCTTAGTACTCGGAATATTTCAAAAATTAAAATCTTTATTTCTGTATTTAACCCTATGGTTTAACTACTGAAGAGAACCGTCTCTTCGATTAGACGATTCTAATGAATAGTTACACTTTGGGTTTGGTGCTAACTTAAGAGAGAACATGTTTAATTTTATCCTGCATTTCTGGGGCCATGTTTTTATAGTTAAGATCCATTTCAAACGCCCATTGACTTGGCGTCTGATTAGTGAACAGGGTCCAAATTGTTTGAAGTTCTATCAAGAACTTAACTATCAACACCATTACCTCAAAATCTGAAAGCAATATCATGGTTGTAAAAAGCTATATTAGACAATGTTTCAGTTGAAAGTGCTTTTAATACAGTATAACCTGTGTGGTTCTACCCAGTTGCCGATTTGTGCCTGCAACAGTGCATAAAAGACATCTGGGGTCTTCCTCCACCTGTAATTAGCTGGACGTCGCGATATGACTGAAAAACTGTTGAAAGCGACGTAAAATTTAAACAAATCAAATAAAATAACCTGACTTATCAGGGCTGCCATAAGTTGGCATGAAAAATCCTAAGATTTCCAAATTTGCATTTTTCATGTGCGATTTTACGAATCGTACCTTTACCACATAGCCTGTTTCTAGTTTTGTTGACATGTGACTACTTAAAGCAGACTGGAAGTAAAGCAGAATGCGCCTAGGGCGCATTCTGCTTTACTTTTAGCCTGCTTTAAACTACCATGTACCAGAAAAAAATCCGAAGATTCAAGAAAAATATGGAGAAATGGCACCCCTGACTTATCCGACATATTTCGGCAACAACTGTTGATGTCGGATACAGCAGTGTGCGGTCAAAGCAGGGTTTAGATATACTCTCGTATAGCCGAACTTTGATATTCCATACTCGATTAAGTGGCATTGCTACGTTTTAACGTTGAAATATGGATATGTTCCACTTAACCGAGCTTGAGATATAGACATTCATCAAAAGAAATACGGGTTAGCTCTACTTAAGAATGTTCGGGATAGCGAAATTCGTGTATGCCATTCGAAATTTGGGTTCAAAAATCATCGTCAGAAACAGTCAGGTTTTGGATTAACCAGGTGTCGAATAAGCCAGGTTATACTGTATTTTGTGGTTTTATTTCTGATTTATGTCAGTATTAAGTTACAGTATGACACCAGGGTCCCGTTTTACTAAACTACTTACGCAAACTTTTTGCGTAAGTCAAAATTTTAAATTCTAATTTATATTTTTTATTATCAATTGCTACAAACAGCAAATAGGCAGATCAGAGGACGCGCTTGTAGCACGTCCTCTGATCTTCCTATTTGCTGTTTGCAAACGTTTATGATCGAAAAATTAAATGATTTTGACTTACGCAAAAATTGTGCGTAAGTTGTTTAGTAAAACGGGCCCCTGTATCCCAGAAGACGTCATGCCAATGTAAGCACATCAACTGTGTTGAGACATTTCTCCATTTTGCAGGGTCTTATAAACTGTTACTATTACTATTATTACTATTATATCATGCTTTTGTTAATCTTTGATTATTTGTTTATGTATCTCTTATGCCTGCATGGGTTATTCGTTTGAAATAAACCTTGAAACTTTGAAATTTTGTAAATGTATGCTAATAAGGACAAAACAATGGTGTGGAAAAGATTTAACTCATTCACACTCTTAATCTTTAATGGACAATTCCAATTACTTCTTGTCTATTTAGACTATTTATTATTTAGATTTGATTTTTAGCACTTTTTGCAAAATGACAAAGAGTGCGGGATCCATCTGATCAGGGCATGTCATATTATCAAAGGACAAGTGTACTATATACGGTTATATTGTTTGAAAGCGTCTTTTAGGGGTTTATACGTTTTGTGTTTATCTTGTTCTAAAGAAGCATCCATCTGACGTGACATCTGAAATAGTAATATTTGACATGTCGGGTCAGTATTTTACTGTATTTTACTGTATTTAACCCATAACCATTTCCCTTATAGAAGCGACTTTTAGCGGATTCATTTTATTCATCCGCCAGAGAAAATAGTTCCATTTTATACTGTGATGAATATGTACCATAGAAAATTTTTTCTATATCCTAGCAGATAGTAACTTAAAGCAGGCTGAAAGTAAAGCAGAATGCGCCCTAGGGCGCATTCTGCTTTACTTTTAGCCTGCTTGAATAGGTCACATATCTTAAATACTAGAAACAGGCTATGGGTTAAAGGGTTAACTGCATTATTTCGAGAACAATGGTCATTTGCAAACATTTAGGATTCTGATCAGAATCTAAACTGATTTACACTCGCTTAAATATTTTTTTAATTCAATATACCTAAATTAAGAACTAAAAGCAGACGACACTTGTTAAAAGATGTTAAGATCATGCGAGTCTTCGAAGTGGTTAAACGTTTTAGCATGTTTTCGTACATTTAGTTCCAACGTCTACAACTGGAAGCCGAACAACAATGATGACCACAATTACAACTGATAATTTCAACACTAAGCCATCGTCTACTGATCCAACAACACAGCCACCTGTGACCACCACAAATAATGTAACATCTACTACAATTACTAATTTCACAACGATTCAATTATCTCCATCCGTTCAAAACATTACAAATACCCAACTAACTCATACCACAACGTCCATATTGCACACAACTAACTCTACCGCAGTTACAACCCCTGCGTACAATCAAACTACATCAACTTCCACAGAAACAAACACAACTACTACACCTTCAAACACAACAACATCTCTTCCACAATATTCATTTAATTCGACAACATCACAATCGTTTCCTTTTACAAATACCACATCTACAACTTTCACGCCCTTTCCTACAAATTCAACTAGTACTATGCCATATTCAAGTTCTTCATTAAACGTTTCTACAACTGCCAATTTAACATCAATAAACTTTACATCACCACCGCTTACATTTCCGACATTGCCGTTTAACTCGACGGTTTCGAAAACAACCCTATCTACAACACCATCTACAACAACAACGACAACAACAACAACACCATCGACAACAGCAACAACAACGACAACAACACCAATAACATCACCAACAACAACAATGACTGAAGTCCTAACAACAGTGAAGTCATTTGATCATGGTAAGTTTGCAACACTGGTTCTACAAAATTCCCAATTTCACTTGAAAAAAAAAGAAGCGAAAACGGGAAATGATACTTTGACACAATTATGCTACTGTTCAAATATATATGCTGGGTGTGTACGTTTATGCTTAGGTTATGTCCTGTTGTCAGGCTAAACGAACATTAACTTTATTTTGAGTGCCATTGGAAAGATTGTATTGATTTAAACATATTTTGCATCATACAGTTATACCTCTATATTACTACTACTAAGAAGTAGATAAATAGGCGGTAAACAAATTATTATCATAACGTTAAAAATAACAAATATCAACGCCAACGCATTCCAGAGTGTCACAGTGGAATGAGCAATATTCTTTTCTACAAAACGCGCTTGTTCTCTTAGTACTGATGTCTGTTTCGACCACCTTGCATCCAGGTCAAACGATAACCGTATTAGCGGCTGGTCAGGTTCAAGACTGTTTGTCAATCAGATCTAGAATTTACGTTGATTTTTAGAATTTGATTGTATTAAATTTGCGTCAAGTTTATTGTCATTTGAGAACTCAGTCAAACTTCGATCTCGCTAACTCGCTTAAGTCGAACATATCTCTATTTCAAAGTTAAAACGTGGCTAGGATAAAGCCATATAAAAATGAGAAACATCAACTATAGCATTACGGAAACACTCGAGTTAATCGAGTTCGAGAGATCGACGTTCGACTTACCTTATGTGAAACTTATATTGCGGTTTGTTTGTTACAGGAAACCTAAACCTATGCCCTATACATGTTCGACAAAGCTCAGTCACCTACGGTACATCATTGGCACAACATGGCGACTATTGCTACGAGCTATTCACAAAACAACAGGTCACGTGGCCTCACGGTGAAGCTGTTTGCAACGAAGGTCATGGTCACTTGGCGTATATTGTTAACGCTGGGGAGCAAGCCTTTGTAGAATCATTTATACAACATCATTTGGCTAAATCGCTGATATGGATTGGTCTTCATGATAGCGCATATGAAAAGTTCTTCCAATGGACCTCTGGTAAGATAGCAGGCAATTATAAATACATTTCACCCCTTTTTAGCCTTCTAATAATGTAAGTGTGTGCATAATGATACAGTCTACATCTAGGTCAGCCTGATACCATTCTGGTGAATGTACTTTGGAAGCTGAAAGGGAAAGGAATAAACAATATGTACTATTTAAAATATAATACACTTTCATTATCACCATGACGTCATGTCCCGTCTTACAACACAACCACTGCGATATTATCTCGTCTATTTAAATGTTTTCGTCTGCTAATATTATAATAACTATTATGTGTTTTTGACATTAGACACATTTATATCAGCGTCCATGAGTTTGAAACGTTAGTGTTGTCGGGCTTAGCAGGGGAAATGTTAACTAGTAAACGAATGGATAGAGCGATAAGTCGTAATGACTTTGCTAATTCTCTTAATATATATCTTACTTTCTCGTTCGTCCACTCTTTATTTCTCTACATTTTATTCTTTTGTATTCTTTTACATTTTACGCCGCCCTGTTGTCTTTGAAAACGCCAATTCTCTATTCAACCCCGTAACTATCATTCTCTCTATACGTGTAAATAAGGTGTTTTGTCTTCAGGAGCACATATCAAATACGCCAATCTTGTCCCTGGTTATACTGAGAATCACGATCGACACGATGTAGAGGATTGCTTTGCCATAATGTCAGACACTGGAAAATGGGACGACTTTCCATGTGGTGAAAACTTTCCGTTTGAAGCAGATGCTCAGAAGCACAATATGATTTGCCAGTTCCGTACGTGCCTCTCTGTAACATCAAGTAAAGCAACGATCACATCTGTCAAGCACGTAGTTGGCCGTAGCTGAATGTAGTATAACGCGGTTGACTTCTAATTTTAACGACATATGACCACTTAAAACAGGTAAAAGGTAAACTAGAATGCGCCTAAAGGTGCATTCTGCTTTAGTTTCCTCCTGCTTTGCAATGGTTCATAGAAAAACCCTTTTTTCGGCACATATTCATTACTATACCACTTGGAATTATTTTCTTCAGCGGAGGAGGATAAACTAAATAAGCTTTAAGGGCATAGGCGCACCTTTGTAAAGTAATTACCTAATTCTTCAAACTTTGCATGAAGATAGTAAAATTAGTTTCTATGACAAAACTGGTGAAAAAGTTGGGGTATCGGACCTTTTTTCACAATTTGAGATTTTTCAAGACTACCCCCCAAAATTTGAAGCTTCTCAAAAACTCCTACCTTTTTGAACGTTTTTTCAATCTTTATTTATACAAACTATTTGTACAAGAAAGATCCTAATTTGTATTCCCATAGTAAGAACTAACCATGAAAATAATGTTTTGTCAAGATGAACCCAAAAATGTGCGATTTGACTTGATAGGAGTAAAAATTACCCCACCCACATTTTTATAATGGGAGATTAAGGCACAGTGAAAATTGCCCTATGAATTCTAGCAAACGAATTACCAAATTTTTAATTTTTTGTTTTTAGCCCTGCAAACCTTAAGTTTAAGTGAAATAGTAATTAAAAACAAAAAGGTCCCGGATCTTATAAAAAATATATAGACCATTTGATTAACAAAATCCATTTTTTCTCATTTTTCCACTTCTTGGTGTATTTTTATCGAAAAATAACATTTTTTCAAAGAAAATATTTTGATCTATTGACTTTTCTATAATCTATAATAAAACTATACTTCCATGAAAATTCCATGCTTATATTCTGAGAAATTAAAATGAAACCGGATGTAACAAAGCGCAACCTACCTATGAAAACGGTGTATTCTGTAAGCATCGGACAAAAAAGTTCAAAAGTACCGTACGGTACGAAAAGCCATGTTTTCACGCAAAAATAGTATTTAAGGATCATATGCATTCACAAAAAATGAGTTTTTTTGTTAATTTTTATATTTTACGCCACCTTAATTTTTTTTTCGGAAATTGAATCATGTCAAACGACAGGCCGACATCCTTAAGACGATTCTATGACGAAAAGGGTTAAATGTGAAACGTAAACATAGTTAGATTGTAGGTTTGCCGTAGGTAGTTCATACATTTCCAACATTTCTAGAATGCGGTACATGATCACTTTGAATGTTTAAACCCCAATGTGGCAGTAGTGGCAGTTATTCGACCCTAGTAGATCCTGACTGACCCTGAACGTAAAAGATGTTTTTAGGGCAGATCAGAATACAGAAAATGACAAAACAGGATTAATAGCACATTATTTATTATTACAGATACCGTGAAGCCACCACATCTCGTTGGTTAGGATTGAGATGGACAGATGTGACGAGTTTGGTCTATTGACATAATATGCAGTTGGGATTACCTCAATAGTACTGTTGGAACGTTTTCGCCGCCACATTATCGTGATTTTAAATGTTGGTGTCTACAATATTGAGTGAAAATTTTCGCTTATGAAATATTGATCGGACACTGGGTAATTCGGTGTCTGATTCGGATTCCAATTGTTTTCAAAAAGTTAAATGTTTGGTTTTTTATTGATTGTTTTTATGTTTAGTTTTTTTTTACAATCTACGTTTTATACAGTTAAATGGCTGATCCGATATGTCATAAAACACATCTTATCATGCTCCAAATTGGTTTTAATGGATTAAATATTTTAGCGTATAAACATGTTAGTTTTAATAGGTAATATTTATTTGCATTTACCTGCTGTATATGTTTTCATGTATGTCTAAATGGAGATATTCTAGATTCTTATTCGAGCTATAGATTGCTATTGTATATCCTCAACGTTTAAGTGACCATAAACTCCCAATTTGCCTCTTTTAGGCAGAAACAATTCAACCCTTTCATTGGCAAACCCGACAACATAGATTAAGTATAAATTTGGGAAATAAAAGCAGGCGACAATTGTTTAAAATGGATGACGCCAAGACATGGAACGGGCTAGAATCGCAATGCAAGAAGTTTACCGAAATAAATGTTGACGCCCATATAATACAGTATAGAAAGTTGAAAAGATTATAAAATCAAAATGACACACGGTTCGGATCCTGATCTGACGCCGAGGTACTCTGTATTTATTCTGGATTAAAACTGTTGCTAACGACATACTCGTCTTAGAACGAACACCTTAACTTACCTGAACCCTTTGACTGCCATGATGTCATCTGTGTTAATTTTTGAAAGTTTAGGTTTAGGTAAATTAAGGAAAGTAATAACGCCATTCGTGTCAACCAGTTATTTAGCGTACGAATCAGGATCCTAACAGTTTTAAACAACCATTGAACTCGGGATAGGTCTATAAAGGGATTCATTTTGCCAACTTTAAAGTGGTAATCGAAAAGCAAACAGAAGAAGTTAAACAAATCTGTTAATATCTAGAATATGACTAGGTCTGGAAGTAATAACATATATGACAGGGCCCCAGATAAGGGGGGTATTTCAAAAACTAAAATCTTTATTTCTGCTTTAAACCCTATGATGTCACTACTCATTAGAATCGTCTCGAAGAGACGATTCTAATGAGTAGTAACATCATAGGATTTGATGATAAAATAAGTGAGAAAATGATGAATTTGTGCAGTTTACTCCCTCTTATCTGGAGCCCTGATATGATATGTATGATGTTTTATGTAATATTAATTTCACATGACAATATATAGCAATATATTTGATATGTTTTTCAGAAAACAATACGCTTGTATCAAGCAATATATTTGAACCGTGCCAGGAAAATAATATTCATATGGAATTATTACAAAACGGTGTACATCAAGACCAGAGTGCAGCATCAGAGAAATGGGTCATGGTCTGGATATTTAGGTTTAAAATTAACACTTAAAAACATAATCGTGTTATTAAACTCTTGATCAGAAGCCCATGCTTAGAGGACGCCAATGTTTGGTCTGTCCTATTTTTGCAATGCAGTCAGTTTTCTCTTGCACAGTTTTGTTGTATTTGTTGAATCTATATTCCCCAAGGCCGAATATTTAGTATACAAAAACTAATATAATGACTTTTCAGATGAAGCTGACAAATCTGTTTTAACCATTTAACCCTTTCACTATCAACGATGCTTTAAAGCGCATTTGCAAACAGTTATGGTCCCTTGAAACGTATCAACAGACAACAAAAATGAAGCAGACGACAATAAAGCGGCGAAGGGGTAAACTTCTCCCGAATTATTTGATCATGAAAGGGTTAACCAATAATTCCGAACATACCAAAAATGTACATTTCCACGTAAACACATGACCAGTCTATTCATAATTATAGTTATAAACCGTGTTTTAAAATAGTTTTCGAAACAAAACGCTAAAGCAAACAGTGTAGCTTCTGAACAGAGGACTCCGGAAAGGGTATTTTGATCAGTGACTAAACTGTTTGCTAAGTACCCATGCACTAATATCGGTTTCCAGCATAGAAGTAAAATATTATGAATTTTAGTGACAGTAAATGGTATATCATAGAAAACTATACGTAAAAAAAGTGTTGATTGTTTGCGTTACCCATTGCATTAATAACTTAATATTTGCTGTCCAGTTTTATGTTTCAAACTATGATTTTAAATAGACAGTCGCCTGATCAAGATCCAAACTGTCTGCTGTTCAGTCCAATGTTTTCAATCTGAGGCTGTGCAGTGAAGGGGTTATGACCTCAGAGACAAAACTCGTGGTTTTTACCACTTAATATTATTTACGATTCATTTAATCGGACATTTCCTCCATCCACTACTGAAACCCCGTCATTCGAGCACAGTGGCGCCAATGGCCCGATAAACTGTCCTTATCCCGTCAAGACGTAAATGATATGTATCAAAACTGTTTGCAAATGTCCGCAACGGCTCGCATAATAGGCAAACAGTTAAACCAACTACAACAGAGAAGACATCAATCACATTGAATCAGACAAGGCTCAAAACTGTTTGCAATTAAAAAAGTGTTATAGAGAAAATCGTCTACTTGGAAAGAATACAGTGAAAACTAGATATTTTGCTCGCTTAAATCGATTGTATCAGTATTTCATAAGAACTGATGTCGGTCATCCGTATTTCAAAGTTTACTTTGAAATATAGGTATGTTCGAACAAACGCGAGTTCGAAGCATCGAGTTTCGACTGTACTAAATTTTCTCTTGTATAAGACGATGTTTCATTCGCATCAGCCTACAATTGTTTTGAAGGTTGATTTATGCGCTTTTTTAAAACGACATAAACGAGTGTCAAAGAGTTTCTATTCTGGGATCTGGGAGCTTGACATCTGAGCTTGGTACACATGGTTTGCAAAATAGTATGTTGAATTAGAAAAGGAAGTGCTTAACGATGCTCTTGTAATCCCTAAAATGGTTATATCGTAAAACTGCCCCGTAAAGATGCAAGGATATTCATGGTATAAAGCTAATTATTTATTGATGTGTTTACTGTTTTAATTTGACTTAGCAAGCTAAATTGCCGCCTTTCTATATTAACAGTGTAGACCAGGATAAGAGGGCCCTTAATCCCCCCCCCCCCCCCCCCCCCCGATCAGAGTCTTCATCGTGTGTCATTTTGAAATAAATGTTAAAATTACCTACTTAATCAAATATAGACTAGACTTTATGCGATAATGGAATAGACTATCTGAAGTTTTAAGGGTGAATACAAACTATATTGACATGGGAGTTCTTAAAACTTTTAGCCTGTAAGGAAGTTATTGGCTTGAGAAGAAGTCGTTTGAAACACAAGTCAGAAAAATAGTATGTATTTCCATTTGGTCTCACGATATCATAAAATTGACAAACTACTAATCATATAAGTGTACTCCACTCAGGTACACTGTTTGTAAATAACGAATATACTCGTGGCAATATTTGAGCGTACTGTGTATCTAATAAACATCGTTTACCATTTGGGCAATTCGGGCTGATATATTCGACAGACAAACACATGCATATACTTGTAGTTATGTAGTTACTTGTAGTTAACAGAAAGACGTGTAGGTTAACTTTCCACTCTCAACGATGCAAAAAAAAACAAGTTTGCAAACAGTTTGGATCATGATCAGACGCCGCGTAAAGCGGCGTCTGATCAGGATCCAAACTGTTTGACATTCTTTGTGAAACGTCTTCAGTCATACTGCCTTGAATTTAACTTTGAATCGATATTGCATACAACAGTATTGAAACAGACGACAAAGAAACGGTGAAGGGGTAAAGATCTCACGATTATTTGGCAGCGAAAGAGTAAATGAAAGTAAGACAAAACACACAAGTATGGAAACAAGAGAAAATTGAAGAACCAAGTTTGTTTTACCGTTGATTAATTTGGAGTTATAACGATATTGTTAAGAATCTACCAAAAGCTTCCCCAGCGCTAACGAACACATCAATCATTGGATGTCTTATCACAACAATAGCATAATGGAATTAATTTTGTAGTCCATAATCAATGTTCTTGATTGTCTGCTAGCCCGAACGCCTTCGCAAGCTTTTAGAATAATTAGGTCAGACGAATAAGCAGATATTTCAATGAACAGGAACTTGTGTGAGTTTACAGTTATGGAATTCACTGGTCACGTAAGATGACGTAAACTCATTTTAGCCAAGAGGATTATTTCATGTTTATATAGTTAACTAGTCCATCTTTGATGTAAGGGGTACGTGGTCTAAATTATTTTATTTTCGTTTTGTTTTGTTTTGTTTTGTATTCAAATTCTTATCAGCAAACAATGTAGACTCTGAGCAGAATCTACACTGTTTGCCTATGTCCCGTTTATGGGATAATAGGCACAACTTAGTTAATAAATAAAACAATTCATAGTGCAGTAAATTCTTCATTTCTATTGACCATAAAACAACCACGGCCATCTCCGTTTTTAATTGTAGATGAGGGTAAGGAGCTAGCCGTTTGACCGTTATCCTGCTTAAGTTGTCAACTGTTAAACGCCTCAAACTACTGCGATAACATAACATGCTTAATTATCGTCTGCTTTATTTCTCAAATTCAAAGTTGAGGACATTTGACTGAAACAATAGAAAATGAGTGTCAGACAGTTTTGATCCTGGTTAGACACCATGTTATTTTGAGTATCATCGGGAGAAGTTAAAGAGACTTTGGTTGAAATTCAACAGAAATACTCTGTTGCACAACTATGAACAAAACTTCACCCCATTAACCTCTTCACTGCTCTAACCCCGTGCATGGTATATAATTAGCAACCAGTTTGATCAGGGTCCAAACTGTTTAACACTCGTTGGGAAATTTGAGAAAAAAAGGCAGACGACAATTGTTTAAATTGATGACGTTATGGAAGTGATGGCTTTAACACTACACACTTCCGACCACGATGTGTCAACTGTTTGAACACTTCACTGTCGTACTCTTTGTAGTACAATGGTAATTTTCAAACAATTTTGATTCTGTTCAGGATTCAAACTGTTTCACGCTTATTATGATATTACTCTAGTTATTATTCTAAACTATAACTCACACGCTCACCATAATTTGTGCGGAGCTTGCTGAGGAAATGCATTAACTGACTCGCTATTACACAACGGTTTTCATCACAGAAACACACTCATCTTCTTTGAAGACAACTGCAATCACAACACAGTATTTGAAAGCAATGTCAAGACCGCTTTATCCCTTATGTCATCAAGTCTTAACAATTGTAGTCGGCCTTATGTCTCAATTTTCATATTTATGTTTTTGACTTAAGACATATTGAAATCTCCAGAAAATTTTGTTAATGTAGATATATCGATGGAATAGGGTTTTACAGCACTGCAATACTGGACAGGTTATAAAGCTAAATGTCAGAATGTCGGTGTATACTATTTTATTGGGCTATCTACCATAACGCTTTGACTTCCTAAATGTAATAACCTTATCAATAACATTAGCATCTTGAACCTATATGTCTTAAAGTTTCGGGTATCAACAGAATAGTGCCAAACAAGGGTATGTAAACTATGGTCGTAATATATTATGGATATTTTTTGCTGTGGTTAATTAACCCTTTTGTTCTCAATATTACGCTTTAAAGCGCGTTTGCAACCAATTTGGATCCTGATCAAATGCCTCGTAACGCGGCGTCTGATCAGATCCAAACTGTTTACCGCTCGTGTCGATATTTCTTAAGTCATACTTCATTGAATCTTACTTGAAACGATCTTGCAAACATCAAAATTGAAGCAGACAACAATGCAACGGGGAAGAGGTAAAAGAAATAACTCGCGAAATAGTTGGCAGTGAAGGGGTTAAATACGAATAAAAAACAGACCGACATACATCGTCACAAAAGCACGTAGAAATGACAAGTGTAGTTGTCAATTAAGATCATGAATAAGTGGTAACTCTACTCTGTACTCGATCTGTGCTTGTTTTATGTGGTGATAAATTAGTATTTTATCCATTAATTAACACCAATGCAGTCACCAATGAGACTGCGCTGAAGAATACCAATTTGTTTGATCACGGCGAGCCTGTCTTTTCTTGAAGAACTGGATTAGTGATCTATTCATAATATTATGTTGTATACTTACAGTGGAGAATCTGTTATTCGTTCCCGTTTAAACGCAAACGAAACGCAAACGCAAAATACTAAAACGTAAAAAGTACAACTTTTGGACAATTCTGATAATTCATGTTTATATTGGTGGCAAACAGTTTGGAGACAGATCAGACGCCGGGTTACCCGGCGTCTGATCTGGTTCCAAACTGTTTGTAAAAGAAAAACTAGTTTTAGCGTAAACGCGTTTATCGGGAAAGAATACCAGATTCTCCACTGTACGACGACAATGCAGCGCAAATATAAAGAACATTTCCAATGCAGTCAGACAGTGAGTTTAAAAGGTTGTAATAAATCATACACCATCGATAGCTAAACAAATAGTTATATTAGTTTCATCAATTAACTGTCTATATCTATGAAAGGTTCTGCTAATTGTTTAATGCTGTAAAACAGGGTCTACGAGTCAAATAAATATGTTTCTATCAATCATCTAGAACACGCATTTTCCAGTGATCAATGAGCTTTGGCATTTGATACATTGTTTAGTATTACAGTTGTGCTTTGGTATATGAAATCCTTATTTTGTTCAATAAACATATCGTATCGAGATCTCAAGTACTATTCACCCATAATTTACATTACTCGAAATGGTTGTTGTGGAAGACAGCATTTTTATGAAGATAACTGCTTATAAAACAACATTGTACATGTAGTTTTAAAATGAAAGCGTGTGTAGCATTTAGACGGGTTGAACAAAAAACACAATACTTGACGACATTAGTCTATGTATCAAACAATATTCAATGACATGGCTGACAATTTTTCACACTGGTCAATTGCGAGCGCTTAATGTATGCTCAGCAACAGCAAATCATTTATACGGATATAGTAACAAGTAAATATTTCGTATTGTACTAAAATCTAGACATTTCACATACCTGCCATTGTACGTAAATAGATGTTTTAGCAGTAAGCAATGGAACTATTTTCTGAAGGGTTAAAAAGTATGGAAAACGATGTATTTGTAATATTTCAAGTTAAAAAGAGCACCAACAATGGAAACTACTAAACACATTTTGATGAAACCCAAACTTGATACGCAGATCATCCAAACAATATAATAATTATACAACCTTTCAGATGGATAGGTGAAAATATGTGAGGTAAAAAGTGTTGAAAAACACACCTTTGTCTTACATTGTAAGTTTAAAAGGGGCATAACTCAAGGAAAACTTATTACATTTCAAAGTTTGTGGGGAACAATTGCGAAAAACGACGAATTTGTAATATTTTAAGCTCAACAAGGGTGATTACTCCATAAAACCTTATGCGCTGTGGTTGTTTATCAAATTTTGCCTCTTATTAAATGGCAACAAACATTTTCAGAAATATTTATAAAGATCATATGAAAACTGCTTGAGTAAGAAAGTAGAAACCATTGTGGAACCTCATTTTGAAATATTCAAGGGCCATAACTCCAAATTGCCTGGTGAGATTTGAAAAGCTATCAAAGTTGACCTCCATTTTATATCAAAACACATTTTCAGAAAGTTTGGTGAAGATCAGACGGAAACTGTTTGGGTTAGAAAGGGGAAACCATTGTTGAGCCTCATTTTGAGAACTCAAGGGCCATAGCTCCAAGGCGCGAGTTAAGATTTGGCTATTTATAATACTTGGCCTCCATTGTACGGCAACAACATTTTTAGAATGGTGGACGAGACGTATCGTTTGTCATTTAGGCAAACCAACCCCAATATCTACCGAAAGTATTGTCTGTTTAACCCTTTAATTCTCAATGACGCCAAAAAGCGCGTTTGCAAACAGTTTGGGTCCTGATCAGACGCCGCGTAGCGCGGCGTTTGATCAGGACTCAAACTGTTTGAGACTATTTTCGATATTTTTTAAGTCATACAACTTTAAATCTAACTTTGAAACGTGTCATGCAGACAACCATACTGAAGCAGACGACAATGAAGCGGTGAAGGGTAAAACTCTCCCGAATAATTGGATCATGAAAGGGTTAAAACGTGTTGTCTGTTTTGTCAAATTATGCAATTACATTATTACATGTACATAACAATTTTAAAGCCATATCAAGGAAAGAGTCAAACAAATCGAACATTTTGAAATTACAGGACATGTTTAATCGGTATGGTAAAAGTGACTTTATTACCAGAATAATCAGTGATGTTTCATCTGATGAGTCCTTACTAGAAGAGACACGGTCCATTTTGTTTGACGAAGTTCGTTCTCTGACTGAATACCCTTATCCTGCTAAAACTGAAATGAAGAGACGAATATGCAGGCGCAAGGGCGAAAGCGTTCCGTATAAATTAGCCGCTGACATATATAATCTTGTGAATGTGTTGGACGGGGGTCCTTTTGAGGAATTAAGAGACTTGCTCAATGTGCCTAAGGCAAATAGTTTGCGATCTGACATCAACTCGTCAATGTGTGGCACGCAAAAGAATGCATCTAACATAGACATACTTTCATCTACGATAGCTGATATTCAGGCAGATCTCATCCGCGTGAAGCAAGAGAACAAGCGTCTCTCTGCAACACTGTCGAAAGAAATAACAGCAATTAAGAGCAGCATCAGTGAGATGCGCAAAGAGGCTGAGCAGAACATTCAGAACGTGAGGGATATGATTAATGACAATACCCAAACTTTAAACCGCATCTCAGATGAAAAGAGTTCGGGCATCACGAGATTGAAGAGCGATATTAAACTTGTGAGGGCGGAATTGGTCTCTAATAGTGACGAAATCGAACGCTCTCTTAGAAGCTCACATGACAAAATCGACAGTCAGTCGAAAAATATGGAGAAAAGACTGAACAGAATTGAACAGCGAGTAAAAGAGAAACTGGACACCCTTAACTCTCAACAATACTCAAGTCCAAATGCTAAACAAAAAGACTCGGCTATCAAAGGTACTAGATTTGCACCTTCAGAGTTGCACCCTGGGGATAGCGGAAACAGCCGAAGAAATAGTTCCGACATACAAGGATCGAGTCAGTCGTCTGGCGTTACTGTCCCCGTCGTCAAAGAAAGGGAATCGAGCCAAGGAGAAGGGTTCAAGGCACAGCCGATAGGAGATATCCAACCATCTGGCAGTAAGCAGCTGTATCATAAAATGACTGAAAATGGACCTCGATTTGTACGTGAAAACGATCAGCCGAAACAGAAGGCTTCATATAGTGATGTCACTAAAAATAGCCGTCAAAGCGAGACAACTCAGACACGTAGAACAGACAGGATTACGCAGCGTGACTCGGGGATAAGTGCTCCACGTAGTGATAATCAATCAATTCCTACTATTATAACCCCAGTGTCAAATACAAATAATGATAAGAATATGCATGGGTCGACTGATCCGTCGGTTTTGCAATCTGATTTTGACGATTTCATTAAACATGTTCGCAAAAAGACAAAACGCTTTTATGTAGGCCGATTCAAACCAGGTATTACTGTAGAGTGTATCAAACACTATATAGAGGGCAATGGTGGACCCAAGGTAGACCGGATTAACTTATTCAGACCGAGAAACGGGTTTGATGTGTTTTTGCGCGTTAGCGTAGAAGTCGAAAACTGTAGTGTTTTAACAGATCCATACTTTTGGCCAGACAATATAAAGTGTCGACCATGGTACTCAAAGAACAGTTATTCTAAGCACGTGCGCACGAGCAATACGGGAGAGTCACGTGATGGATATCAGCCGCATAGGCGTAATGAGCAGTCTAGTATCTCCTGATTAGACTAGCACTGATATTTTGAGTTGAAAAACTTCTGCTTCAATTAACATGAAAACTATGTTTGTTGTACTGTGTTTATATTACTTAATGCAATGCTTAAATCTATGTACATGGAATGCGAGTGGACTAATGTCTAGTGCGTTTTATCTCAGCAATTTATTGCTGGAGAAAGATATTCATATTTGTGGTATTTCAGAACATTGGTTGTTTAGTCATGATCTGCACTTTTTGAACAGCATACAAATGGACTATAACGGTTTTGGCAAATCCGACGCTACCCTTTCTTTACCAAGCAATAGACGTGTTGGTAAGGGCGGGGTAGCGATAATTTGGCATAAACGATTTAATGATCTAGTTACTCCACTTGATATAGACAATGACAGAATAACCGGTGTTCAAGTACAATTGTCCAAGGTAAATTTTATGTATGTGTTTCAGGTTTATTTACCTTGCACGAACCACCCTACTCAATACTACCGGGATCTGATGTGCATTTTACATGATATTGTCAATGCATATGCAGACAAAGGTAGAATTGTAGTTATGGGTGATTTTAACACTAATTTAAATGGTAAGTCGTTTTATAGGCAAAACGACACACGTAGTCGAGAGTTAATTGCTTTTATGGATACAAACAATCTCTTTGCTATTGATTTGTTACATACATGTACAGGGGCACACTCTTCTTTTGTCTCATATGATGGGAAACACGAGTCTCTGATTGACCATGTTCTACTCTCATGCGAGTCAATGGATTTAGTAAACAGTTGTACAGTTGTAGATGATAACTGTCTGAATGTATCATCTCACAGGCCCATCGTGTTTTCTTTGCAGATTCCCCAGAATAGCAACTGTAAGAATGAAACTGTTTTTAAACCCATTAAGTGGAATGCTGCTAATGACAGCGACATTATTAATTACTCTAATATTCTGTCGCAATCATTATTACGCGAGTTAAACTTAAACACATTAGACGTTAGTCATGAAAGTGTAGATATGCTTTACAGTTGTATTGTTAAGTGTACCAGCATTGCGTCCGAGGCTTACCTCCCCTATAAGTGTTATCGCCCTTATCTAAAGCCTTACTGGAACCAATCCTTGAAGGATCTGCATGCTTTAATGAGACTTAAGCGGAGTGAATGGGTAGCAGATGGCAAACCACATTCGGGTGTTTCTCTTTCGTTTTTGAATTACAAGTCCGCAAAATGCGAGTTTCGACGATGTCACAGAAACACAGTAAGTGAGTATTTGCGCGAGATGAATGACGAGATTGACCGAGCTGCAGGTGTTGACTGTGGATTGTTTTGGCGTCTGTTTAATGCTAGGAAAAATGACAAGATTCTACGAACAGGCTGTGAAATTAAATTTGATGGTGTAACGGTTCGGGATTCTGAGAATATGGCATTTGCATGGGGAAAGTATTTCTCGGAGTTGTATTCAGATACAGAAAACGCATGTTACGACAATGAGTTCTTTGATCAGGTAACGAGCACTATGAATAATTTGAAACATACTCGTTTTGTAGTAAATGACAAAATTATTAACTGTGACACTTTGAATGGTCTTGTAATGAAACTTAAGAGAAACAAGATGTGCGGAGTGGATGCTATTTATAATGAGCATTTGATATACGGTGGTAATATTATGGTGGAATATATAACTACTCTGTATAATATGATGTTTAAATTGTCCTATGTTCCTATTGACCTTAAAAGGGGAGTTATAGTGACTTTGCATAAAGGGGGAGGTAAGCCGAAAAATGATCCAAAGAATTATCGTGCTATTACTCTATCGTCGTCTATTTTGAAGTTGTATGAAAGTGTTTTGCTTAACAGGTTAAAAGCTGATATGAACATGAATGTTCATGGTCTACAAGGCGGCTTTCAACAAAACAAAAGCTGCATTATGACATCATTTATGTTAAGGGAAGCAGTTTCATATAGTTTTGAAAATGATAGTACAATGTATGCTTGTTTCCTTGATGCAAGACAGGCATTTGACCGGGTGTGGCATGATGGTCTGTTTTACAAACTGCACATGTATGGTGTACCGTTACCTTTATTGTCAAATGTTATTGAAATGCACACTGATATGTCTAGTTGTGTATTGCATAAAGGATACAAGTCAGGTTGGTTCCCTATCAAGCAGGGTACCAGACAAGGGGGCGTGTGGTCGCCATTTCTGTACATCTGCTTCATTAACGAATTAATCGTTAAGCTAGAGCAGCTAGACGTTGGATTTTCAATAGGTAAAGACAACAGTTTTTGCGCCCCCACAGTTGCGGACGATATGCTTCTGTTGTCATTATCTAAAAGATCGCTACAGTTAATGTTAAATGAATGTTACCGTTACTCTTGTCTCTGGAGATACCAATACAACTCCAGTAAGTGTGGCATTTTAATGTTTAACAGTAGGAAACATAGACAGAGACATGATAATGAAACTTCCTTTTTCCTTGGAACGGATCTTTTACCCACAGTGCAGAACTACAGGCATCTTGGTATTCTCCTTGATGGAAATTCAAAATCTCAGTATATTGTTAAGGATTGTTGCAATAAATTAAGGGGTACGTTTTTTAGTTTAACTAACTACGGCCTCGGTGATAATGGGTTACAGCCCTCCAGCTGCAAGCGAATTTATAACGCAGTAGTTTTACCTAAGGCATTGTACGGGTGCGAATGTTGGCCTCAATTAAGCAAGACAGACTTACTAACGATTGAGCGCGCTCATCGCTTATGTCTTAAGTATATACAGGGTCTAAATCCAAGAACAAGTACAGACTGCGTTATAAGTATGCTTGACTGCCTACCTATTGAGTTGGAGATTGAACGTAGAAAACTCATACTATTCGGTCAACTTTGTAGACTTGATGATGAATGTGCAATAAAATCTATGTTTTTATTTAGATTAAGCTCATATTTGTTAAATAAGGTTCACATTGGGTTCATGCCAGATATTGATAGTATTTTGACCAGATATGGTTTGAAACAGTTTATGCTGACATATGTATCAAATGGTTCGTTTCCTAGTAAGAACTGCTGGAATATGACAGTAAAAAGAGCAGTTAGGCGAACATTCATTTTAGAATGGAATTCTCGTACGGCTATAGACAGATTTAGCAGGTTTAGATCTGTCCATAGTCATTTCCAGTTATGCAATCTTTGGAATTTTTCTCAAAGGTTTCCTAAGTTACTTTATTATGTAAAGTCAGTAGCACAGTTGGTAGCATATTTAGCTAGATTTGAAGATGTTTGTTATAAATGTGGCCAGAGTTGTAATGGAAATAGCTTAACTGACCATCTTCTAATTGACTGTGCCATAGCTGCATCAGTGAGATTGAAGTTTTCACATTGCCTCATTTCTGCTCTTGGATCGCAAATCTGGAATAGACTAAGACTACTCGACAGAAATGAGTTTGTTAATACCATTTTAGGTGTTTATCATCCAATTATTGAAGAGTCGCTGTTAAAGACAGGTAAATGTTATGATGCTTTGTTATGCATTGTATTCAAATATGCCCATTATGTACTTCGTTCAAGGGGTTAACATCTATACGGTAACTTCATTGCCGCAATATCGTCTGCTTTGAAAGTAAAACCTTAATACAAGGATCAAACCGCTTGGCACAGATCAGACGCCGTGTTACGTGACGTCTGATCTTAATGCAAACTGGTGGGAAATACAAGGGTAGTCGCTTTCGGCTTTTCTCAATTAGTGAGTTATACTTGAACAGGATATGTGTACATTTATTTGATCTATTTTGAAATAGCATATACGTCTTCGCTGTTATCATCATTGACATATTCATGTTTTTCTTCATTTTTGTCATCATCTTCAACATCATCAGCTTCATCATCATCATCGTTATCATCATCATCAGTCACTTGTCAATTCTAATTTGTCATATTTGTTTTGTATAATTTACATTTGTCATACAGTTCTGCATTGAATTTATTTGTTTGTCACATGATATGTATTATGAAATCTTCATATTTGGAGGAAATAAAGATATATATGTTAAATATGAATCCTGTATACAAACTAACTATATTATTTTAATGGAGGAAGTAGAGGCGTCAAAATGTTGTTTATAGTGTTATAGGTAAAATATGTCTGTAAGCGTTAACAGTTTTATTATTATGAGTGTTGATCCATTTATACATGGAATTTTGATTGCTTCTTTGTTGGAAGAATCCATTATAGATTTAGAATATATAATTTATATTCAATAGAATGCACAAAATCAATATGTGCACTGTGTGCGTCCATACTGTAATATTTACATTTGCCCTATCTCTTTCCATTGTAAAAATCGGTGTTCATTTCTTATAGACACTCAAACCTTAGGAGGCGGAGGTTAGGGTTAAGTCGCTGAGCATTAATCTTCACTACTCTAAAATTAGAAATCCACGTTGTATTTGACCTAGATTGAATCTAGTTTATTTCCCAATCTTTTGTTTAAACACTAAATACCAATATATATATAGAGAGATTTTATATTCATATTGATATAAATTATTTACACTCATTGTGAAAAAAAGTGCAGTAGGAAGCGCTCCGAAACTTTGTCCGTCTGCTACGAATTTTTATCACAACAATGATGCTCGAGATAAGAACAGAACAGAACAGAACAGATGTTTTATTTGACTTAAGCATACAAGCTCATCATCATAACATATATAGATCTACATAATAACATAAAAGTGAAGGTACTAAAATTATGAGATACAAGGCATGTTTAACAGAAATATCAACATGGACCATGTATCCCGAGAGTGCACATCATTAGCATAGGGCTGCTAATAGTTGACTATAAAAATCCTAAGACTTTCAATTTTATCATTTTTTTTAAACACGATTACTTAAAGCGGGTTGAAAGTAAAGCAGAATGCGCCTTACGGCGCATTCGGCTTCACCCTCAACACGGTGTAAGCTACACTCTGCTAGTATAAAAATCCGAAGAATTTTGGAAAAATCTTGAAAATGGCAGCCCTGTTAGCAACATAAGAACTCACATTTAACCCGAAGTCAGCGCAGCACCACCGCATCTGCGAGTAACGTTACTCGAGGATACGGCAGTATTGCACTGAATAGATTTAGATATATACTAGTTAAACGCATTCATATATATATATATCTAACACAATTAAGAAAACTATTTGGTATAGTAATGTACATCAACAAACAAATCACAAATATTTCACTAAGTTATTAAAATTTGATCTAGCTCTATAAATCTTTAAACCCACAAACATAAACAACTTGACCTTTTTCCCCACTGCACATCACGTCATCGTATACGTAGCAATGATGACGTACATAGATGACGCCACAAGCCACGTGGGGAAAATTGTGTACTATTTTTATACACTTGGAACTTCTTCGTAAAATACTTGTGACGTAATTACATTACGTCATACAGTACTGAACCTTATTAAATTAAATTGATAATCGCAAGCGAATTGCCATCGAATTGCCATCGAATTGCCATCGAATCGGGCGCTTCAAAAAACAAATTCTACGTTTGAATATTTTTACAGGAATTTTTCGAAGCGGTTGTGACACAAATGGAATCGAAAAATTTAACGAAGGCATATTTGCGAACATTTGTGAGATACACCATTCAAGAAAACTTACCCGAGGGTAAATTTAGTATTTTGAATCGCAAGCGAATTGCCATCGAATTGCAAGCGAATTGCAAGCGAATCGCAAAAAGTGTTAATTTAATAAGGTTCAGTACTGTAGCTACCTCATCAGAACACGTGATAGTAACTAACAACATTACACCATAGCGACACGTTTACTTATCATTAACAACAATATCTTTGCGGAGAGTACACTTGTTTTATGCAAACAGTAAAGACTCCGACTGTACTGCTTGTCATTATAATCGTTAAAATGGAATTGGCTTTTAAAATTGGAGATTGGAATTTTTCTTTTGAATTTTCAGGGGATGTCCACTAACTGCAGGCCGAAAGTAATGCAGAAAACTCCTTCAGGAGTTTTCTGAATCACCCCCTCCCCCACCTAAGTGTCTTAGGAGACTTTTTACATCTATTAGACAAGGCTCAAAGTATAATAATTCCTATGGGGAATAAACAACATAACTAACTGTACCAAACAAACATCACCTTGGTCCAAGTCTACAGAGCCCCTAAGCCGAGCAAGAGACCACGCCTAAGGATCCGACCGACAAGACCCGAGCAAAAGCTCAAATCTGACCAATCAAACACCCGAGAACGATCCCAGACCCACCATAAACGCCCCACAACCATGGACCCTGAAAAACTTATCTACAATGCATTTAGTTTATCGCTTCTAAGCTTCAAACTTTTGATGCAATAGAGTGCCAGTTTGTTTATAAATTTATACATGCTCGGGCGAGTTGAATAAAACATTGGAATATAAATATTTCTAATATGGTTATATAAAGGGCATTTTAGTATAAAATGATACTCGTCTTCTAAATCATTCAAATGACATAAAGTACATAACCTTTGATTCCTTAAAATATTCCTGTGACGGCCAGTTTCAATATTTAAATCATGAGAATTCAACCGTATTCTTGCTAGAACACATCTATATTTTGGATTTTCAATAATATGTAGATAACAAGCTCGACTTATATTAGTATGAAGTTGTCTGTAAAGTGACTTAGATGTGCATGCTTCCACACCCATGTACCATTCTGTTTGGTATATATCTCTGAGGCGTTTACTTAATAAAGGAATAAAACTTTCATGTTAATTGATTCTGGAAACAGCCACACCTCAGCAAAACCACATGTTTGTAAAAGATTTCTCACTTTTGATGACCAGTTTGTGACTGTGTTATCATTTAGAATTTCTAGTCTTTGTTCATCTACTATGGTCCGTATTATGCAATTGTTTTGCTTACATCCATACAGTTTTAACCAGTATTTAACAATTCTCGTGTATCGATTGATATAAAGTGGGAATCTACCTAGATAAGATTCTCACTCGTTTTATGAATTCTGAGTGTGTAACTGTTCTACAGTCGCTCCTTTATTTGCGTTTACAAGTATAACAATTAGCGGTCACTAATTGGTGACGCTGGGCGTTGGCGAGTTTTTATGTGAATCTAAAATATGTAATATAATTTTGATATTTACAATAAAACAGGCTTTAGTTTTTTGCGAATTTATCGGAAATTAGTGCAATAGATTTGAACAATTAATTTTACAATTTTTAGTTATAAAATATATGGAAAATGTACTAGATCTACATTAAGTGTACATTTAAGAAAGCTATTACTGCTGATGCTGAAAAAAAAAAAACATTAAAGGGGGGTAATAAATGCTGCGCCACTACACAAACTACGTTTTCCAGTGGCAGATTTGAGTGTCTATCGGACTCGAAAAAAATTAATAAGAAAAAGCTAAAAAAAATAAAATCCAAGAAGACGACACAATTTGCAGTCTACATTAGGTTCTAGATAGATCTAAATAATGTTAGTCACTTAGGTCGGCGCCATGAATATGACCAATTTATATGCGTGCGGGTGCCGTGAAACCCCAACTCAATCAAACCAACTAGGCAGTATGATTGTTTGGGAGGGGGAGTAGAAACGGATATTCGAAACCTTCTTTTAGTACTGAACAGAATACAAAAGGAGCTCGAAAACGATGTACATGTATACAGATATAATTATTATGCATCAATCTCAATCAGGTCAGATTTGGCTAGATTTAATAACATGATTAACGACTCTCTATATTGAGTTATCCTATCATGGTGATGACACCGAAATTGGTTACTTTAGTTTTGGGTTGAGGTGCAAGGATAAGCATGAATATTCCACTGCTGAAGTAACTACCAGTTCTTTGACATGCCCGGAATCTACATGCATATATTAACCCGGATTCAAGATACATACTAAATACTAGATCTACTTAAAGAAAATTCCTGACCTACTTTCGATGGTAACACCAAACCAGATATAAAAGCATGCAACCCTGTGCTAGTTGTGCTGTTACTGTTATCTTGTCTAGGGATATACTCATCCAAGCGTCTCATGTGAGGCCCGTACCTTGAATTATTTGTTAGTTTGGTTAGTAAACCCATTGAAAAAATCCTTGAGTCAGGTCCTCTCTAGACAACTTGAGATTAGTGACTAAGCTAAGAACACTTTACTCCTCTAGATGATTTCACGCCAACTGAAGACAAGGGGGCGGGGTAGTCCATCAAAGACTGAGGAAATAGAAGCTGGTTATTTTAATTTGTGAAGCGGGGACTCGAATCGGTAGTCCCTGTGTCCATAACCACTGGAATATGATTCTGACATAGTCAGCTAAAACACTCGTGCATTGTTTTTTTATTTCAATATAATAATAATTATTCTTACCAATAAAAAGATCATATATATATAATTTTATTTATAAAGATAAACTGTTGTTACTTTTGATTAAATTGCCTCTGATAGAAGTTGTTTCCGTCATTTTAATCAGTACAATCATCGATATCAGTTGAAACAAAGGAAAAAACAGCATAAATCATTAAAGGGAGGTAAATGCCGAACGAGATTCTACGTAAGTTATGCGAACTTTTAACTGAATTTACATGTACTCTTTTAGGTTTAATTCGATTAAGAATAGGTATATTCCGATTCGCTTTTTAATTTCCATCCTTTATCATTCTTTTTCGTGATTATATCAGCACACAATGAGAGGACTATTTCATTTCTGCAATGTGGTAGCTAAAAGTAATTTGGTTAGATCTATAGTTCTATTTATAGAACATTCTATTTTAAGAAAATGCAACGGACAGAAAGTTACGGAAAAATCAAATTTAAACCTTTTAAATTCTTAAAACCTGTTTGGTGACAAGATAAATAGAATAACCTATCAGTTGCGGATATTGCCACTGACAGGTTATTCTCTATATCCGCGCAGTATAGCTCTAGCTATGCTATTTGTTTACAGGGGGCGGAGTTAACTTCGTTTAAGCTGTTCTTTCAAGTTTATTTCTTCGACGTACTTTTCCCCTCCCTTTTCAAAACCATTTCTCCTTTAAAAACTAAAAGTCTAAAAAAATTCCATAACAAATATAAAGATAAAATAATGTAAATATAAGAAATGAACAGATTTTTTTCGGTGTTCAAGCCAAATGAACGACAGAAAATGATCGGCAAATTTACAATGAATCGCTAACGCGATTCATGGTATTTGCCGATCATTTTCTGTCGTTCATTTGGCTTGAACACCGAAAAAAATCAATTCATTTCTTAAGAATATTTCATATGTATTAGCAACAGTAAATATCCTGATGTGACGCCGTATGACACTGTTTGTTCGTTTATAGTTGTGTAGAAACTAGGCTTTACCCATTTGCGCCCAACAGATTCGCCCATGCTTACATTAAATATTATTCCATCCGTAATGCGGCGTCTGATCAGAGTCTAAACTGTTTAATCATTTTTCACATCAATCTTTTTTTAATATTACAATTCATATCAGCAAACAGTGTGGATTCTGATCAGACGCCGCAATACGCGGCGTCTGATCAGAATCTACCTTGTTTGCCAATGTCCCATTCATGGGATCGTGGGCACAAATGGGTTAAATGGTTTTGGCAGTTGAAATCCAAACTGGACACCGATTTATTTATGGCGGTTATAGGGTAAGACAAATGTTTATTTGATTAGATTTAAGAAGATTGAATGAAGCTATAATGTGCGATTTTCGAGTCTTATACAGACTGACAGTTTGATTTGTGAAGTTATAAATATGCAGATTAAACGTTTGGTAATCAAATACTTCTCGTAACTCAGTTTGATTAACTAGATTCGAGTACTTAATTCACTTCTGCTGAACAAAAAGTAAAAAAAAAAAACGGTTTGCAAGAAATCGAAAAGGCAATCGAAATACTTACCATTTTTACCGGTATTATGACGTCATAACTTAACCTATTAGAACCTATCGTCCTTTAACCCTTTCATGATTTATCGTGAGGTTTTACACCTTCACCGCCATATTGTCGACTGCTTCAATATTGTTGTCTGCAATATCGTTTCAAAGTAAGTTTTAAGACGGTATCACTTATGTAATTTCAAAATAAGAGGCAAATAGTTTTGAACCTGATCAGGATCAAAACTGTTCGAAAATGCGTTTATGACGTCATTGAGAAATAAAGGGTTAAAAGGGGCATAGGCAAATAGCGTAAACACTGACCAGACGCCGCATTATAAAGCGTATGATCAGTGTTTATGCCTTTTTCTGATAGGAATTTCAATATCAATCACAACGAAAATGATAAGTTAGCCCAGGCATCCCTTGCATAAAAAATGAATTTATCCAATATATAAACTTGCACGAATCCACTGGGCGCAAATATGTGAAGACAAACTCCATAATGTCGTCGTTCTACAGTTTAGCTGTTATATTTATCAAATACGTCTGTTGGTATTATATAAAATCTGCGGGTTTTCTGCACGTATCAGAGCATTTGTATGAGTGTCCAACATTTCAAACGATTGAATTTTTTAAAATACACTCACGGCAAACTTTACAAATCACCATTTTTTACTCTTTTGGTGTGCTAAATGTGTTGAAACTTTTATTCCTATGATCACCATACCAACAGCACACCAATCTCAGTGAGGAAATGTATATTTACGAAAAACCCTGCTTTTATGTCGACTGGGATGCTATCAACAACATAATCCCACACTTGTCGTAATGTATGTAAAGAAAAACCTTCAATTGTTTTGTATTTGATACTGTATGTTGTGCAATTATTACACTACGTGCAGGTATCGAGTAATAAGGTAGATTAAGGAACTTTCAAAACATGTGACTCGATAAATGCAATGAACCTTTCTCTTATAGTCATAAATTAAAGCAAGCATACCCGATTATAATTTTACTACCCCGAGTGTACAGTAGTTGGTTAACGTTTGGAGTTTGAAACAAACACTGGTTATAAAATCAGATGCCATATCCTTTGACAGCCATGTCGACGTTTTGGCAACTTATCAATATAGTTGTCGATGCACATATCTTAACCCCTTCACTGCCACGACGTCAATTGTCGTCTGCATTTATTTCTCAAATTCATATATTAGGTATTTTGACATAAAAATATTGAAATGAGCGTCAAACAGTTGGGATCCTGATCAGACGCCGCGTGACGCGGGGCCTATCAGGGTCCGAACTGTTTGCAAAGACCTAGTCTACTCAGGGTATGACCATGATTGCGTAAATTAGGTATTCCATTACACAGGTCGCAATATACGAGATAGAAATGATGGGTGGCCAACTATATATCGGATTCAATTCTGAAGAAATAGAAATGAAATATTATAGAAAGAAATCACAACTCGTATATCAGTGGCGTTCAGAAATATTCACTCAAATAGTTGGTTTGTCATTAAATCCTGAAACAGAATAATATGCAATAAAGAATTGGAATAGAATATATGCAATAAATAATTGAAATAGAATATACGCAATAAAGGTTGTTATATAAGCACATTTGGTATTTACAGAGAATCATTCGGAATTCTAAAACTAATTTCGAGTTATAATGACATTCAGAAAAAATTGTTTCACGTCCAGTTTCAATTTGTATTTCTCATCTTTACCAATTTAAAGTCAGGGTTGCAGAATATAGAACACATTCACACACTGCTATTATGAGATCAGATGTGAACTAATAAATATCACAGCTGTATACCAATATGCCAATAGTTTGGGAATCATATATTGTAGTGTAACACAACTGGGATTACAAAAATATTTCACCCCAGAAACGTCTTGTGTACATTTACAGATAGTCATATATTTTGATGTGGATTTAACTCTTTCGCTGCAAAATTATATCGTCTGCTTCAACCCTTTTACCGCCAAAATATCGTCTGCATTGAAAGTGTCGTCTGCAATATCTTTTCACTTTTAAAGGGATTTGTTTACTTAGGAAATACCGATACGAGTGTCAAACAGTATGGATCTTGATCAGACGCCGCGTGACGCGGCGTCTGATCGGGATCCATACTGTTTGCAAAGTGGCCTTTTGGCAGTTTGACATTGGCAGTGAAATGGTTTATCCATTTCGTCTTCACATACCAGAATAAACGGCTGAAAGAAAAGTGTAGTTATGCAATGTATGTAATATACGTCATATGTCAAAAAGACAGCATGGATGGCCACACAGTAAATTGCCTCTACAACGACCGCTAAAACAGGGCTAATTGGTTTGACGAAAAACAGTTTACAGCTTAAAACAATATTAAATAAAACATAAAGCTCCTAAAGGAGCATTTTGTTTTACTTTTATCTTGTTTTAAGTAACAAAACACAGAGCTCATAAAAGAATATTTTCTTTTACATCAACCTTGCTTTAAACAAGCGCCTGTCTTAAACACATACTATTTAACAAAATTAACTGGTCGTTGTAGAGTTTTTTTTGCTGCATATGGCTTCAATTTCCAAATGTAATTGGACAAAGTACAGTAAGAATTCAGTTGAAAGAAGGATGAAATTGAAACATTAGGCTCTTAGAACCACCGACCTTCCGCAAGCCAGCTGGAAGGCTTCCACCAATGAAAATTCCAAATACCCAGACCGGGATTCGAAACCATATCGGTGAGCATCTTTTAGATTGAAGCAGCTTGTCAGTGTCTATGTGCATCGCTTGTTGGAGATAGTTTTTAAAAACAACATTCTGATGTGATGCCTGTCTTACGGAACGTCGTACGACAAATATTGTCGTATGCCAGATTCCAAAATTCTAAATTATTATTACTTTTCACGAGACCAAATAGATCGGTTTGGTCGTACGACGTTTAGTAATATTTGCGTAAACGCTTACTTATTTTGGAATAAACCACATATATCTTTGTGTATGGTTTATACTTTTCAATTTAAAGAATATCAATAGCTGAAATGCGCCACACGGCCACTAATGACACAATCACAAATGTCATATTATGATCTTGTCATTTCTGTATGAGCTTATTGATTAATAATCGATAACCTTGGACTTAAGTAAGAATGATTTGTAGAAGACAACTCAGATTAATACGTAACATGAAGCTTATTATACTGATTATATAAAAATGGTAGATAAGAAGAGAAACGTATCAAACATAGTCAAGCTACAATTCAGTGGCGTTCTTTGATGAAGTCTGGTGAAGAGACAGACGAGGTTTATCCCTTCACTGCCATGACGTCATAAATTTCAAACAATTATCGTCTGCTTTTATTTCTAAAATGTAAAGTTTAGGTATTTAAAATGTCCATTATGTCACTTTTAGCAAAACAGCAGAATACAATTTTAAGCTGACGATATTGCAACTTGAAAACGTTAGACATGATTGTCCTGTTAGGGGAACAGCGGCAAGGGTCGTTGTAAGGAGGGCGTCGTTGTTGGGAGGGCCGTTGTAGAGAAGGAGCACTGTAGAATTGGCGTGTCCTACCAACATCAACGTGTCGAGTTATAGATACCTTGAAACGTTTATTACAGCGAGCTTGTTATAGGCGGGTTTGACATGCAACGGATATTGCATAATCGTAAAAACAAATTACTCTACTCTGGGAATTGAAGGAGACGACCGAACGAGACGATAACTTTCTTGCGGGCTTAACCTCGTAACTGCCAGGACGGCATCTGCTTTAAACAACTGTAATCTGCTTTCATTTTGTCAACATTAAATATCATTTAAATTGGATTAAGTAATGATTTGCAACAGTTTAGTAGCAGATTACACTCCTCGTTACGTGGTGTCTTATCAGGATGCAAACTGTTTGCAAATATCTATTGTACTCGGGTAAAAGTTGGAAGGGTTTAGGTTTATAATACATTTGTATATCCATATTCAATGCCATATACGTATACGTATATCTCCAATCTGATAACAGTAAAATAACTTTAAGTCTAGAAAATTGTGATAACCTGATAATAAATAAGCTCAAATGAAAACTGTTTAGCTGCTGCTACATTCTGTAAACAATTAACCTAACATGTAATAGTTACAGCTTAGAACAAAACACCAGGGTCCAATGTTTTAAAACATTTCAGTTGCGTCTACAGTAGTTCTCAAGCATTTGATTGGTCAGAATTGAGCCTAGGCTCAAATCTGACCAATCAAATACTTGAGAACACACTCAGACTCAGCTCAAACGACATCTTCACAGAGACCTTCACACCTTGCCGCGGTTCTGGGGCTTAGTTTTCGTATTGAAATTAACTGAGATTGTACCCTCTGCCAATAGTTAAAAGCAAGACACGTCGGTGGTCCGAAGCCTATGCGCTGCTTCACAACGAATGAGATCAACCGAAATCATAGTCCTAAGATCATCTCTCATCATCATATCGTCTCATCATTCCCCCATGCTCTATGACCTTTTGTGTGTTTCAGTGCCGTAAACCCCATCTTATCCATGAATACATCCATACAGCTCTTGTATTATGAAACACTTACGTGCAGTAAACACGATGAGTATTTAGTTACGATGGTGACAATAAAGAACAATACTTATGTGCCGAAAAGAGGCATTAGCAATCAAATAAATCAGAAATAAAACCAGTTGTCTAGACGCATAATTGCCACAGAGAGACATTAGAAATGGCTCTAAGTTGATGATAAAGCACGTTAAAATGTTACCACATATAGAGTCGAAACCACGAGTATAAGAATTCATTTAAGTTGAACCTACCGGTATTGCTATGTTAAAACAGGGCTTAGTCACGTTTGAACTTTAATATACGAGTATTTTCGACCTCAGCGCGAACGAGAAATATGGATACTTTCGACTTACCTTACTCAAGGTCGAATTATCGGTTTTCGACTGTATATTATCTTCCTGTGTCGTAATACATGTTCTTGCATGTAGTTATACGGACAAAGGTAGTGCTGCCATCAAGACAACTGTAAGGAAGGCTCTTATCCCTTTCATGATCAAGTTATTCGGGAGATTTTTACCCCTTCACCGCTTTATTGTCGTCTGCTTTATTATTTTTGTCTGCAAGACACGTTTCGAAGTTAGATTTATGGTTGTATGACTAAATAAATATCGATAAGCGTGTCAAACAGTTTGGGTTCGCGGCGTCTGATAAGGAGCTAAACTGTTTGCAAAAGCGCTTTAAAGCGTCATTGAGAGTGAAATAATTAAATGGTTGACAAGAGAGACCAATAAGTTAACTGTTTGCCAATATAAGCGACGACGCTCTTATCGTGAAAAAGTTTAAACTTTGTAAATGAGCCTTGCTAATGCCAAGCTGTTTCAATGTTTCTATCCATTCTTTTGTCCATCGCATTTTGATTAATATCAGGAAAACATGGAGTATCGTAAAATTGAAATCCATGATATATAGTTTTACAAATTCAAAGCAGGCGCCATGGCTACAGAAAAAAGTTTATCAAATTTGTTCAAGGATTACAGTAAATTCCATCTTCAATCGTGTTAACGGTGAACACAGTTAATCTGCATCGATGTTCTCATACACTGTCATTTGACACTGCTTAGCCATTGCGAACAAAATGAATGATAAAGCTAGAGTACATATTATTAATACCGATATATCGAACACAATTTTAATTCGAAGGTACTCATATTTCAAAATCAATATTCAGCATAATTAACCCATTTGTGCCTAGTGTCCGATCAAAAGGGATCGTTATGGTATGGTATGACTTTGTGTGTGTTCTGCTTGAGAGGTGGGTGTATTGTTTGTGTTGCGTTTCCTGCTTGAGTCTTTCGTATTTATTTATAGGTAAACAGCGTAGAATCTGATCAGACGCCGCATTATGCGGCGTCTGATCAGAGTCTACACTGTTTGCTAATAGGAACTTCAATATAAAATAAAACAAAAATGAAAATTTAAACCAGGTACCCCTCATATAAAAATGGACTAATCCAATATATAAGTATGGAATAATCTACTGTACACAAATGTGTTAAGATTAGTAACGAACTACGGATAAGCTCAACATACACATGTTCTCTGCACCGAGAGGGAATGTGATGAGAAACGTACTAGCCAGCTAAAAAGTTTCAAATTTGATCTCAGAAATTCAATTGTTTCGATGTTAGTTATATATCTTATCAATTCTGAAATATTTGCAAACAATAACATAACAAGGACAGACAAAATGTATCATCTAATAGAATGTTGACTTGTTCGTGTCTCTCATAATAATCCCCAATGAATCTCTTACCACAAATTTGACGTGAGTCACATATGAGGTTTTGGTGCCTCATACACTTTCTATCGTAATATAATTATGATACGACAATGAGGCTAAACGTCTTGTCTGATACATCTAATGAGCATCTGGGGCCCGTTTTACTAAACAACTTACGCAAAAATTTTGCGTAAGTCAAAATCGTTTAACTCTTATTTTTCGATAATAAACGTTTGCAAATAGCAAATAGTCAGATCAGAGGACGCGCTAAAAGCGCGTCCTCTGATCTGGCTATTTGCTGTTTGTAGCAAGTGATAATAAAAATATATATTAAAATTTAAAATTTTGACTTACGCAAAATTTTTGCGTAAGTAGTTTAGTAAAACGGGCCCCTGGTCGCTAGAGTATTTCATCATTAACCCATTCATTGCCTTATCCGGGAATAAAGAATATTTGCAAACAGTTTGGGTTCTATTCAGAAGCCACGTCACGCGGCGTCTAACCAGGTTCAACACTCTTTGACACTCATTATGATATCATTTTTGTTTTTACAGATGGAATTTACACTTGAGAAATAAAGGCAGGCGATAATGATGTAAATCAGATAGCGTCATAGCAGTGAATCGGTTAACCAATTACCCCATAGGCTGTTTCTAATTTTGAAAACAGGTTACCACTTAAAGCAGGTTAAAAGTAAAACAGAATGCGCCTTAGGGCGCATTCTGCTTTACTTTCAGCCTGCTTTAAGCTACCATCTGCTAGAATATAGAAAATATCTCTTATCTAGTACTATTTAAATCGGAAATATTTTCTTCGGTGGAGAAAAGAATTAAAGGCGTTAAAAGGCGTATTGATGGGGTAATCGGTTAATACAATATCACGAAAGCCTCGACAACATTGTACACAACATATGAATATTGCAGTAATCCTATGATGTATGACGTGTTCGTAGGTTGGTGTTTATTCGTTCCATCGGTGATCCCATCGCAGCAACTGCACGTTTCATCTGTCCAATGATTTGCAATAATTTGGATCCAAATAAAGAAAAGAGTAACTCAGCCTTTTGTAACACGTCTGGCTCCTTGAGGATACACGGATAAAAGATAAAAAAAATAATTTGTTATTTATCTTAATTAAAAAATTGATTATCATTTAACATTATCATGATTAAAGATGCGTCAAGGCCAAACGTCAGAAGTCAACAGATAATTCACCCAGCAATCAAAAATATGAAACAACAAATTGTAAAAGAAATCATTAAGTACAAGTTCGGAACAAGGTTTTGCATCGAAGCAACAACTCTTTATCCTTAGCATTACATTACAATTTCATGCAAAGCTCAATTCGTATTTTGCAAAAAATTCATGGATAAAAAATTGTATTTCGCAAACGCTACGTGAGTGAATAAACAATGGGTTTTGCTTACTACCGGATCAAATTATGTAAAACAACTTCCATTATGCATTATATATATGTACACTATGCTATTACGTGTCATTAAGGTAAACTATTCTCATTTACAAGCACACATTTAAGATTAAGCTGATAGCAGTGGACGATGTAATCACGCCGTGGAAAGCACACTGTTATATGCTTCAATTGATTAACAATGTATATAAACTAGGAAAATAAGTTGATATATACCACATGTAATAGAGAACAAATCATACAGATACTATCAATATGGCTGTGTAAGTAGCCAACAATATGAATAATATTGGACAGAAAAAGAAATGAGCATCAATATATGTATCGGGCAGACACACTGCTTTATCAATGATAACAAAAAGGCGGTGTATATAAAAAGCGCGTGTCATGAGCCAAACTGTTTGACACCCATGTCAATGTTTCTTAAGTCAAATTATAAAAAAAGAGAAATTAAAGTAGATAGCAATTGTTTCAAATTGATGGCGTAAGGGTTATCAACGTCAGAGTGTGGTGCCAAAGGTATTATAAATTACATTCATGATAAGTCCAATCACCTCTGAAACTCTAATAAGGTAAAGTAGCTTATAGCTCTAAAGTTTATCAAAAGTTAAGAGTTAATTAATGCATTCCCTACAGATCATGATACAGTGGAGAATCTGTTATTCTTTCCCAATAAACGCGTTTACGCTAAAACTATTATTTGCAATGCAAACAGTTTGGAGCCAGATCAGACGCCGGGTAACCCGGCGTCTGATCAGGCTCTAAACTGTTTGCCACCAAGATAAACATGAATTATCAGAATTGTCTAAAAGTTGTCTTTTTCTACGTTTTAGTGCTTTGCGTTTGCGTACGTTTGCGTTTAAACGGGAAAGAATAACAGATTCTCCACTGTACTCGAGAGAACATATTACATTAATATTCTTACAGTGTCCCTCCCTAGAACGGCCCTCTGAACATCGATGCCCTCCTTGCAGCAACGCTTGTCGCTATTCCCCAAAAACAAAATAATTATGTCAAACTTTTTCACTGCTGCAATGTCGTTTAATTTCTTAAGGTCAAGGTCACATATAGGACATTTTCACGGAAACGTAATGACGAGTGACAACAACTTGAATCCAGATCCGACGGCGCGTTTCTCTACCTATAACAACTTTCTCTGAACAGCACACACAATCCTAGTCACCCAATGGGTGTTGTTTTAGAGAGGGAGGGAGAGCTGTAAGTTGCATGTATGTTGCGACTTTACTATGTATAACTTACAAACAGATTGAATCCCGATCAGACACCGCAAAATTTATAGACCACATTATTTAAAAGTCTGTGATAATAAATTTGTGAACTAAAATATATTATAGCAGTCTAAAGGTAAAAGAAATTTCAAGATTCTAAATGTGAATAATCATTCTCAAGCGGAATGGTAATTGTTATGTTGTGGTTTACGCTTCATTCGCTTAAGACTAAGCAATGTCGATTGGTATAAAACTGTCATTTGTAATTCCCAAAGTAAGTGTTTTCTAGTATTTCATTTAAACTAGAGCACGCGAGGCATTAATCCTCCGCAATTAACACATGTTACTTAGCGGAGATATATTTTCTATCTTTAACTCTTTGAACCCTAGTCCCGCATATAGGCGTCTTTTCAAACAATGTACATGTGCTTAGTACACTTGTACTGTGCAAACAGTGAAGGCCCAGATCAGAGGGCTCCGAAAGGAGCCCTCTGATCAGGGTCTTCACTGTTTGTAAGTAATGCCAAAATTCACAAAAACAGCTCTTAAAGGCCAGAAATGGACTAGACACAAATCGAAACTGGAATTGTCCATTTAAAGTTTCAGGGAGGAAAGAGTTAAAATGGCAACACATTCAGTGCTAGCGGCGAGCAAACTGAAGGATACATTTACAATGGATAATGCTGATGTGTTGTGATATTTCATTTTAACCCTTTCCCTTATAGAAACGACTTTTAGCACATTCATTTTATTCATCCGCTGAAGAAAATAGTTCCAAATTATACCGTAATGAATATGTGTCATATTAAATACTTTCCTTATTCTAGCAGTTAATAGCTTAAAGCAGGCTGAAAGTAAAGCAGAATGCGCCTTAGGGCGCATTCTGCTTTACTTTCAGCCTGCTTTAAGTAGTCACATATCTTCAATACTAGAAACAATGCTATCAGGTAAAGGGTTAAAACATCCAAGCTAATACATCACTTGTCAATATTTTGCAAACGGATCACTAAACGCATGAGTAAAGAAATATCATGCCAGACAGAGAGACAGGGACAGAACAAAACAGACCGATATAGACAAAAAGAGGCACGGATAGACAAAGAGAAGTATAGACATACAGAAAAGACGGACAGAATGTCAGAGAGAAAATACAGAAAGAAAACCAGAATCACAGACATATAATATACAGACATATATACAACCAGAACCAGAGAAAGAAAGAGAGATAGGGAGAGACTCGTTGCTGACATTAGATCGAGGTAGTATTTGTGTTTGGTGTAATTGCAACTGCATTGTCATGTATTTAACAATGCTCATAATGTTTTATACATTTGAAGAATGCATGTCACAATAAAACGAGATAGAAACTGATGTCTATTTAACCCTACTTAGAGTGTCTTAATGCTTCACACACTTAACCAATTTCGATACAAAGCATTATGACGCTGTCAAACTATTAAGAACAGACGGATAGGCAGATTATAGCCAGGAACCTACTTGGAAAATATACCTGTGATTTGTTTTCCACTTACATAAAAGCCACCAAGGTCAACGTAAGATTGTCCATTTATGACAAAAACAGACCTCAACATTTGAAACAATATTCAATTCAATCGATCAATCAGTGAAGTAGTTAAAATGAGGCGTACTAAGTGAATGTTGAATTTACCTGTTGATGCTTACTGCTTCACTCTACTTTGCTTAAGCTGTCATATGATTGAACATATCGACAGGACATCGCTTTGGGCATATGAAATTGTCACAGCGAAACTTTACATAAAAGCTAAAAGCTCAACCAGCCAGCCCATTCTCATAAATCATTAGAAGGTCCATTGTGCGCGTAATATTGAAGTTTAACACACATACCCATATCACTTGTGAATAATGAAACTTTACTCTTTCAACACTAAGTAACTATTGTGGGTTAATAGGTTCCCTTGTTGATCTTTTAGTTACCAAACTATGAAACAGTCTACTTGGAATGAATATTGGACTAAATTAGCAAACAGTGGATACCCAGATGAGAGGGCTCATATATGAACCCTCTGATCTTGGTCTACACTTTTTGCAAATGTAATGAATATATTTTAAAAAGACCCATGGTGTTAAAAGAATTATAGCAGAAATGTATTGACTATCTATCATGATATGAGTTCTATCATAATGACATTTACACACATCAATAACGATATCAGCAAAGAAAAATGTACTGAATGTTATTCTTTTGACAACTGAAATAATGTTGCATTTACATGTTTTAATCGCCTATCTGTTATCCTATTATCCCAGGGCTGCCATTTCTCCGGATGTTTCCTAGATATTCGGATTTTTTTTCTAGTACATGGTGGCTTAAAGCAGACTGAAAGTAAAGCAACAAGCGCCTTAAGGCGCATTCTGCTTAACTTCCAGCCTGCTTGAAGTAGTCGCGTGTCAACAAAACTAAAAACAGACAATGGGGTAAAGGTACGATTCGTAAAATTAAACTTGAAAAATGCAAATTTGGAAATCTTAGCATTTTTCATGTCAACTTATGGCAGCCCTGTTATCCTGATTGCTTCAAATCGAATACACAACTATAGGCATACACAGTTTGAAGTTACTAAGGGATATTACGAGTAGTATCATGATAACCGGACCAAATGCTAGTTTTGCGTTAGAATGGTTTATTTGGACGTAAACCAGCATTTGCTTACCATCATTAATACTGGATATTGTCAATAAAGGGATCAGTTACATGCGTATTTGTCGGAATATAGATTTAGTGGTAGTGCTAAATCGTTGAAACTATTCCAATTAAATACCAAAGCATCGTCTAGAATAAATATGCATATCTGTTAATTGCTAACACATAAAGCAACCTTGAACGCCATGCTTACGGCATTCTTACTTAGCATCATGGCTAATCTTTGTTATTTTGAGACGCTCTTTAAATAGTACAAGTGGATTCTGCCATGCTTATATATTGGATAAATTCATGCTCCATATAAGGGGTGCCTTATCTAAATTTTCATTTGTAATAGGAATTCCTGTTAGCAAGCAGTTTAGACTCAGACCAGAAGCCGCATTATGCAATTAGTGATTCATTAATAATTAATCTATTTTCAACAAAATTGTTCCGCGGCGTCTGATCTGGTTACAAGCTGTTTGCAAATTTAAGTCAAGTCTTTATTTCCCCTCCCTATAACAACTCCTTCCGAACAACGTACACTATACATGTATTCATCTCCCAATGGGTGTTGTTGTAGAGAGGGGGACTTTAATACTTCCAACCGTTAATCAACGGTCGATGACACGACAGAAGATCAATTGGAATGACCCCTGTGTCGTGCTCTCAATCTATTCCCAAGAACAGCAAATCATTAAAACAGATCTAATTACATGTCCATTTGTCATATTTCATGTTGTACTAAATAACACAGGATATACCCCAGGCATTCAACATGATTACAACTTCAGCTTGGTTTTAACAACTGGCAATGTAAAGCTAAGCCGAATGGGGTTGTGTGGTATTTAATCATTACAATGATAAGTATCGTTTTCTCTATTAATATTACGGATGTAAATAATTAGTTATATGAGTCCACGGTAAATCGAACCTTTATTCCAGGGGTTGAATAGTATTGATACATGCCTGGCTTCAAGATTAATTGATGTTTCATGTCAGCATTGTAAATATATATGCTCTCGAGCTTGACACCTATGGTGTTGGCTATTATGGGCTAATCATTTCAGGATAAAGATTTACTCTAAAGGTCCACATTGTAGTTCAGCCCTAATCGCTCGTGCGTCTATTGGGCGAGACATGTAAACTTAAAAGAATACAGCCGCGTGGAAACAAATTCGTTATAAGTATCATTACAATCTATGAATTCCTATATAATAATATTGGCGAGCGATAAAAGGATTCAAACAATTTAAAAATCTTGTCGATTTTGATTTTGAATATGTTTACTAGATCTACCGACAACTTACCAAATATTCGTCTTACGTTGATTATAAGTCTTAGTCTGACTACGTTGGGACTATGTATCGATACAGTGTCTTCATATTTATGTGTTGAGCAACCAATGTAACAAATATAAAGTGTGTCAAAAATTTCTTCATGAACTGAGAACAAGCATGCTAACAAATTTAGGTGTAAGCACTCGCAATTAATATGAAATACTCTCCCGTTGTTAACGCCTGTCATGCAAAGCGCCACCTGTCTAACATTTGGAAACAGTTTGGAAACCAATCAAAGGCCGCGTTACACGGCGTCTGATCTTGATCCAAACTGTTTGTTACTCGTATTCAGTTTTTCTTCATTTTAAAAAGGCATCACACTTATATTTTTCGCAGACGATATGTTTGAAGCAGACGGCAAGTCAACATGATTCTGGTAAACGGGCCTCAAGAACGCACCATCATAAACAACGATTATCTGGTTTCATCTCGCACCAAGCGCGTTAGAAATCTCCTTCACATAAAGTGGTGTTCACACCAATTCCAAGAATAGAATATGTGCAATAAAGCCTTTCAGATACACACAGTTGGTATTTACAGTGCAGTGGCGGAGACTCCGGTCAATGAGAATGTTAGGTAGTCGTATATGATCCGTGCCATGAGAAAATATGCCTTATTGCATTGCAAACAGTGTAGATCAAGGCCAGCTGTTTGACAGATAAATAAATTTAAATCATTTTATGTAGCTGTATTATATGTGACATTTGGCGGTGTAGACCAAACTCAGGTACAGAGTCTGGGATGACAACGGTACTTGGTCTGTATAATGTTACCATGCAATAAGGCTGGTTTTGTCATGGCACGGCTCATATAAAGTATTTAGAATTTTATCTGTACCTTTTTGTTTTGTAACACGTACCGAAAATGCATGAAATAAATGACAAAGGAGTTTAAAAAGTATAAACTTATCATGTGATTGATTTTATGTTAAAATGTTCAATAAAACAATATAAACAAAAACGAAATCGGTTATTTCAGAACGTTACCATACCATAGCATGAAAAAAAGAGTATTTTGCCATAACAAAAAAGGTAATTTGTACAACTGAAAACTACCTACAACTCGAAAGGAGAAATCAATTTGTTCAGAACATAAAGACAAATCGGCCGAACTATACGGTCAAAGATAATGATATCAGTAATTATCAGAAAAGCAGTTAATATGTTGTTAAAGCGACAATCTAGTCTTTGTATTGACTTTAAACCACCAAGGACTTGCACCCAAACCATGTGACAAACTTATATATCATATGAGAAATATGCAGATGCAGACTACAGAACAAGAACAATTAGCTCACAATATATCTCTTCGATTCTACTCGATCCATCTGTCACTATTAATATATATTTTTATTGTTCTCATAAGCTGTTATCCTAAACATACGAAAGAAACTGAGAAAACCCTTAACCCTTTACCTGATAGCATATGTCTAGTAGTGAAGATAGGTGACTACTTAAAGTAGGTTGAAAGTAAAGCAGAATGCGCCTTAAGGCGCATTCTACTTTACTTTCAGCCTACTTTAAGCTATCCAGCGCTAGAATATAGAAACTATTCCATGTAAAATGTATTCATGACTGATTAAATTGGAACTATTTCCTCAGCGGAAGAATAAACTGAATGCGCTAAAAGGCGCTTCTATAAGGTAAAGGGTTATGAAACGACTTGTTTGAGATGTGGCGATTGCATTTTGCTGTTTTTGTTTTGGAAACTAGTTTTGAAAGGTCATAATACTTGTGGCATCAATTCATCATCATATAACACAGACTTACATGTACAGTAAAACCTCGCTATTACGACCACTAAAACGAAGGCTAATTTAGTGTATAATAGACAGGTGACAGCTTAAAGCAAGGTTACAGTGAAACAGAAAGCTCCTATAGGAGCTTTCTGTTTCACTGTCACCTTGCTTTAAGCGGTCACCTATCGTAAACACCCTAATAATTAACATAATTTAGTGGTCGTAATAGCGAGGTTTTACTGTATTTCATAAACTCATCTAGATTTTCCTTTATCATTTCTCCGCCAAAACTTACCGTCTACTCTAACTCATTAACCGCCACAATATCGCCGGTGTTTATACTATGTTATATAAATGTGTTTTGACGCTAAAATAAAGGACTGATAAAATATCGAAGTGCTTGGCAGGCAGTGCAGATTCTGATCGGACGGTGACTGAGCATGGCGGGTTAATACAGACGATATAACTTGACAGGGAAATAGTTAAAGCCTGGGTCCAAGGTTATAACGCTTTTCAGTTGAGTCTAAAGTCGTTCTCAATCATTTAATTGGTCATATTTGAGCCTGGGCTCGAATCTGACTAATCAAATGCTTAAGAACACACTACGACTCAGCTCAAACCTTGGACACTGTCCCTACGCTCATTAATTTTCAGACATGTCTCTGTAGTGTGTACTGTAAAATGGCACGTGCTCGACAAGTGAGAGATGTTTGAACGGTTCTATGGCGACGTTTGTTTCGTAATTGTTGCAAACATGGTTCTAAAAATAAAACCATAATCTATTCCTTCAAAGGTGTCCGATTCTAACGTTTTCTTTCTATCGGCTGTCTAAGAATCTGATTCCTACGCCCGCACTAAAACGACAGTCTGATTGGAAAAAGAACAGGCATTGCTTTAATGGATTCCCAATAAACTGGTTTAGGTAGATCGATCTTATCGCATCACAGTGTACTTTTGTTTAAAACATTTTGCAGACGGGAAATGCCTAGCGTCTTAATAGTGAAGCAACTCGTTAAACAGGTAACACCTTGGACTTTCTTGGAGGACACTGAACAAATAATCAATGAAAGAACGGAGCCGCTGTCAATAACTGAACAAACCAATCACTGTACTTTAAGAAACAGAGATGTTAAAGTGGAGAAGACGTTATTCTTTTCCAATAAACGCGTTTACGCTAAACCGTTTATTTCCATTGCAAACAGTTTGGAACCAGATCAGACGCCGGGTGACCCGGCGTCTGATCAGGCTCCAAACTCTTTGCTACCCAGAATAAAAAAGAATCGTAAGGAATATAAGACAATTTTATTTCTACATTTTATTGCATTGTGATTGTATTTAAACGTGAAAGAATAACGTCTTCTCCACTGTATCTAGAACAATTTAAAATCGAACCTCGATAGCTCGCGTAGGTCCTGGGCCCGTCTTACTAAACATCGTACGACAAAAGCGGTTACAATTCAGATTCCAAATGTTTATTGTTTTTATTTATATCTCCTTCTAAACCTGTGTGACATCTCTTTAGAATCGTCTCAAAATGACGATACCAAAGAGATGTCAAACGACAGGATTAGATGGAAACATAAGAAATAAGATGTGTTTAAATTGTTTGACCTACGACTGTTTTTGTCGTACGACGTTTCGTAACACCGGTCCGTGCCGAACACAGTCACGGTTTTGCTTTACATAACGGCTATGCTTTATCTCGGTGGACTTGACTTATCGAAAATTATTTGACAAAATATGGGTTATGTAATTGGGAGAGCCCGGGTGGTTGACATTTTCGGTTCAGCTTGATTTTAGTGAGTTCGTATTGTCTAGGATGGCCGATGTTTTGACTATGACCAAAGTGTCCTTAACACCGGTCATCTCCCGGACAGCTGGCTTGAAGGTTACATTATTCCTATTTATAAGAACAAAGGAGCTCGCGACCAACCAGATAACTACAGACCCATAACAATACTTAGTTGTCTAGGGAAATTATTCACCTCAATACTCAACTCCAGAATAAATGACTTTTTAGAAGAATTTGATTTACTTAATGAAAACCAAGCTGGTTTCCGTGCAGGCTATTCGACGACAGATCATATATTTTTGCTACACTCACTCATAGAAATAATGAAGCATTCCAAGAAAAAGCTCTATTGCGCATTTATTGACTTTGCAATGGCATTTGACTCTGTTTGGCGTATTGGTCTATGGCAAAAACTTCTTAGCACATCAATAAATGGTAAACTTTTTAAAGTAATCTACAATATGTATAACAACACTAAATCCTGCGTTTTTCAGGGCCAGAATACAAACTTTTTCCCATGCGAGGTTGGAGTTAGACAAGGTGAAAATATTTCTCCTGTGATTTTCTCTATTTTCCTAAATGATCTAGACAGTTTCCTTAGTTCCTCAGGTTGTAATGGCGTCAACATCAATCTAGATGATGCTTCCAACTGGCTAAAATTACTTGTTGTTCTATATGCTGACGACACTCTAATTCTCTCTGACAATGTAAGTGACTTTCAAAACTCTCTGTCCTCTTTTTATGAATATTGCCAGGAATGGAAATTAACAGTTAACCTTTCTAAAAGCAAAGTCGTCATCTTTGGATCAAGAAATATAAGGGATGTTCATTTCTATTTGGGAGAACAAGAAATTAATATCGTAGATAGATATAAATACCTCGGCGTTATTTTCCAAGCTAATGGTTCTTTTAAAGCAACACGAAATCACCTGGTTGAGCAAGCTAAAAAAGCCATGCATCTTCTGTACTCAAGAATTTATAACCTTGATTTGCCAATAGACCTCCAGTTAAAATTGTTTGATCATACCATATTACCTATTCTCACATATGGCTGTGAAATTTGGGGCTACGAATCACTGGATAGTATTGAAAAAGTGCATAATGAATTTCTTCGCAAAATCTGTAACTTACGTAAAAGTACACCATTGTACATGCTCTATGGCGAACTTGGTCGACATCCTATATCTGTAAGTGTCAAAAGCCGAATGATTGGTTACTGGAATCGCCTACTTGTCGGCAAAAAATCTAAACTTTCCTTTCTAATATACCAGTATATATTAAACCATAATAATAACTTTAAATGGATTAACAATGTAAGAGAAACTTTGTCGAACATAGGCAGACCAGACCTGTTTCTTTATCAAAATACTTTGAACAGTAAATGCATTAATAAATTAGTAAAGCGCACTTTAATTGATCAGTTTAATCAAAAATGGGAAGAAGATGTTCTAAAATCTAGTAAAGGGAGACAATATCATATGTACAAAAAAGCTGTCGAATTTGAAAGTTATTTTACATTGGTCCCTAGCAGTATAAGTTACTCTTTACTTAAACTGCGTACTGCAAACCACAGATTTCCTGTAGAAACAGGCAGATGGTACACTATTCCGAAAGAAAACAGAAAATGCACTGTATGTAACCTAGATGTCATTGGTGACGAGACCCACTACCTATTTACATGTCCGCGTTTTATAAATGAGCGTGAGAAATATATACGTTCGTTTTTAAGTAATACTCACGAATTCGCTCTATCAAATATTCTCATGTCAAGAAATCGCGATGTTTTGACTAAACTAGGCAAATTCCTCAAAATAGTGTTCCAAACTAACTTCAATCCAAACTAATTTATTTTTTTAATCCTTCAATTAGTCTTCTTTTATTTATCATATCTAACTCATTCAACCCTAGCAACGAGTTTACTCGTCATTTACAAACAGTGAACCTGGTAAGATTACACTAGTTCCATACAAACAGCGTAAACCCTGATCTTAGGGCTCATTAAGGAGCCCTATGACCAGGGTCCACATTGTTTGTCATTTTGAAATATTTTGTTAAAATCAACCCCGAATAGTAAAAAATGGACTAAACCTATTTTGAAATAGGAATTGTTCATTAAAAGTTTCAGGGGTGAATGAGCTAAAGCGATGTCACGGAGCAGGAACTGCCTCAATGAGGCGGCAGCTGACCTGGGCCATCGCTATTAACAGCTGAAATGCAAATTTGTCTGTACTATTTGTGAAGTGTTAAATTAGCTATACATTAATATATGTACACGCAAATTGATTGCGTGTTTAATCCCCTTTGGTATGTGCACAATGACGTCATCGGTCAGAAACTGCCCATTGAGGCGGCATCTGATCTATGTCTTCACTGTTGATCTGATGCGTAAAATTGTCTCGTAGTTAATGCATATGAATTATGTATACAATGACGTCATTGATCGGGGCCTGTTCCAATGGGTCGGCGGCTGATAGGTGCCGTCACTGCTGACAGCTCAAGAGAAAAGTTGTCTCCATAACCTAGTGTTAAAATGCTTATATTATGTCTCCATAACCTAGTGTTAAAATAGTTATATTATGTAGGCCTACTATGATACGATGCTTATTAACGGTGTAAAGAGTGACGTCATTGACCAAAAACTGCCTCACTGAGGCAGCAGCTGATCTGAGTCATCACTGTTAACACATGACGTGTGAATTTGAATCTAACGTTTTTAGATTGCTAACATGTCTATTTATCTACTCTGAGCACATATTTGTTGCTTACTAACTATGTGTACATTGACGTCACCGACCAGAAACTGCCTCACTGAGGCGGGGGCTGATCTGTGACATCACTGTTTACATACAAAAGTTGCCTCCTCGACTGGTTTAGTATATATGTGTGCTGCTGTGGCTTCTTAGTTCAAAGAAGTCGATATAGTTTATCAGAGACATTGGTGAGGACGTTATTATTTCCCTTTTAAAGGAAAACGCATCATGTGCAATACAAAGGGAAAAGGAACCCTATTTTTGACAATTCTATTTGTTTTCATCTGAGTTACATGCAGTCTGGAGCCTGGCCATACGCCGGTAACCCGGCGTCTGACCTGGCTCTAAATTGTTAGCAATGGACATAGTAGCCTAGTTTTAGCATAAACGCTTTTATTGGGAAATAACGACGTCTTCTCAACTGTACCGTTGTTGTTTCGTTGCCATTTGGTTATCTATATGTGTAAATATTATAGCATAACATACATGTATAGCAAACAATGTACAATCTAGTGAATGGGCTCACTGAAAGTCTATCCATCTGATCATGCACTGTTTGCTATGGTGTTTAGCATATATGGCGCTAGATTTTGCTTACTATGTTGTATTGTCTTCAGTGTTGATTTAAACCAGAGAAACAAAGCAGATCCCGATGCGAGGGCTTTTTTATCTAAAACACTCACACCTGGTCTTCTATGTTTACCGACTCCCACTTGTAACCTATGGAAATTGAGAGATGCACCCAACACAAAGCATTACCTCCCTTTAATTACAATATGATTTAACTTACTTTAAGGAAACCTATACAGTTGTTTATAAGGAAGGTGTCCAAGCTGCCAAAATGGTTTACGTCTTTAAACACCTTAATTATAGACACAATTTCACTTCTCCTCATACTTTCCCCACCCACACTCAGTGTCTGATTTTTATTACTGTATTGTCTCATATGTACATGTTATATGTAATGAGTAATAAAATGTAATAGTTGTAGTTGTAGTTGATATTTTAATTGTGATATAAATACATGTATAGCAATTCTATGGTTACATTACGGATACTTTCGTCTGAAATTAGCTCGCATTTTAAAAAATGTTACGGACCAAATCTTGATTATTTAGACATAATTCATTATTCAAAGTTTCTTAGGAAATTCTGAAATGAATTGGATCGGTTTAAACATATTGTGTTGTTTTCTGACCTCAAAATTTCTGTTCTGAATGATTAGACTGGGATACTTTTTGATATGTAGTAATTGGGCTGGTATATTTGCAAAATATATTTGTAATAAATGGTAACTCAGTCAGTAGGGAATTATACAACTTCTGATTTACATCATCAGTATGCACAATGTCATGAGCTGTGCTACCGTGTCGTGAGCATTTATTTGATTTGCATTAGATAATAGGTATGAACAGTTCCGTGACGCTATGATAATACTTTATAAGGCAAATACAACGCTGTAAGAACATCTAAAACAATTACACATTGGTCTGGCTAACTTGCAAGACGTGACGAAGTAAAACAGTGAACACAGACGAAAACTATTTGTTTATTTTCATTATACTATGTTATTCAACGGACGCATTAGATATTCGTTTACATGTTTATTCGTCGTTTCGCTATACTCACATAATAAATGCTTAGAATAAAACTGTGTTTTTGTTTAAATCTATTTGCAAATGATATTGCAACCATACTCAATTAGTTTAAAATGTTGTACAATATTACATATACATGTGTCAAAACCAAAGGCCCTGAGGTTTTGACAGCTTTTGAGTTCACCTGACTCGCAGTGCAAAGACGAGCTATTGTGAACAAATACCCGCAGCTAGAAAACTTAAAAATGTGATTAAGTACACTTCTAGGTGTAAATAAAGAAGAAATAAAGCTAGACTATCTTAGGTTGAAAGGACTTATCCAGTATGCTCTGTCTGAAAGACATGTATGCCTCGTTACTTCTTTCTATTATAAGTGCGAACTGTTTGGTGTTTGGTATTGACATATATATTGTCCCTATCCGGCGGTGATGTTGTCTGCTTCGAAATTGTCGTCTGCAAAGTTTGTTAAATTTAGATTTATACATTTTTTAAGTAAATAAACCTAAAGAAGAGTGTCAAACAGTTTGGATCTAGATCAGACACCGCGGTGTCTGATCTGGATCTAAACTGTTTGCAAAAATCAATAAAGTCGTGACCAGCAGGCAAAGGGTTATGTTTTGACTAGCTACGCAGTCAAATCGACATCGCATGTCTTTGGTTATTTAAATCGATTTCGTTTTCCTTCAATATATGCGGTACGGGCTTGACTGCCATAAGCAATAAACAGTATTATACAATGAGTATTTATCTGCAAAATATACATGCAGTTATAACTCGGGGCTGGGTAGTATCGAGACAGCATTGAGCATATCTAACAATCTCAATTCAACAGATCGATGGATATGTGAATTGTTTCACATTGACTAATAATCTAGTTAGTGGTCAATGACTACAGAAATGAGGAACTAATTCAGCACTGGTGACTGCTAAAAGCTATTCCTTGATATACATCCTGAGTTATGAACCCGTCAATAGTTTACTGTTCCTTTCCGGAAATTCTGAATACATTGTAGCATACTAGCGGTAATTCCACAACCTCGTGATACCATACACAATTGCCAATCAAACTTAATATATATAGCACAAAGCGACAAATCAATATCTTTATGCCTAAAACATTTTACTAAACAAAGCCGAAATAATCGAGCGCGGGCTGTGTCCTAAATGTAGATATATAGAAAACACACACGAGTCTATGTAAGAAGCCATACATCTGTATAAAATTGGACTGAGACATGACATTAGTGTCAAAATATGTTATCATGCAGATTCATCGCTTCGTCGATAATTGGAACAAAGTAGAATCTAGTAATATATTTACATTTCCTGTATACACGATGTTTTGTATGTGTTACATAGAGTTCCTTGCAGCAATTCTTATTCTACAACTGACATACTAAGTCACAAGAAAACGTAAATATCTACAATGTATATTCATTAACAGCGACCTTTATAGTTGATGGTTTGAATCCAAATTTAAGCCACATAACTTACATATTCTCATAAGTAAACACTGAACCATTTTTAATTAAATACGTCAGTTATGACAAAGGGTATCATCTTGAAATATCTTTTTCAGTAACAGTGTGTCTCATATTTTCTAAATTTTAACCCAAACTACTATACTATGCATCCTTCGAGCGGTACAGATTCACTAGGAGAGGATCAGCGGCATACATGCAACTAGACAGAGACGGGTTAAGACAGAGACAGACAAAGAGAGTGAGAGAGAGGGAGCATGAACTACTATTATTTTATGGAGTTAGATAGACAATGGGAGTCAGTAGTCAGTCAGTCAGTCAGTCATTTAACAAATATGTAAATACGGCAGTCAAGTATATATTAAACTATGTAATTTGTCTAAACTGAACTATAGTCCGAGCAGGTAGAAATACGTAGTTTACCTTACATTAAATATTTGCTGATAGAGATTTAAACACTGTTGGACCAAACGTATGGAAGATTCGATAATAACATGTGATGAAGTCTGATCTAACGAATGAATGAATGACTTTATTTAACGAGGGTGTCTCATTTAGTCAAACGACTAATCTCCCATGAGGCCCTCCATAAATGTATTACATTCATATATCATCTATAGATCTATAAACAGAACAAGTTAAAACAGAAACAAATAATAGTCACATATATACATGTACATACGTCTATTGGAGCATTAACTAGATCTAAACACAAACTGACCAACCCCGTCTCTAGTGTAGATCCAGATTTGAGAATTTCCAGAAAACCCCTCACATCTGTGTCCACACTGAACATGTTCAAGTTAGTGAAACAGGTCCGACACTGAGCTTCGTCAGGATTTAAAACAAGATAAACTGTAACACAGAAGCTCTGCTTTAACCCTATACCCCATAAATACGCCATTATCATGCACTGAAGAAAACAGTTCCAAATTAAACAGGCATAAATATACACCATAAGAAATAATTTCTATATCCTAGCAGATGACAGCTTAAAGCAGACTGAAAGTAACAATACTATTATTTAGACATTGTGCGAAACTGTTGTCAGTATTTCTTGAAATATCTGGATATTTCATAATAATGCACTTGGGTTGTAAAAGCTTTTCCGTTTTGTATTTAAGATTATTTATGGCTGAATGTCAGTGAATATATTGTGTGTAAAAGTAGGCTTTTAATAAAATGAAACAGTCGCACTGACTAACACTTAAATGCTTTCCCGTCGGATACACTGATCGCAAGAGCTCTTATCGTAACAATATCATCATAATATAAATGTTACAGGCTGCATTCAATGGATTTGATTTTTTGCGGATCTGAACACCTTTACATGGTTCTTATTAGTAAAGACATATAAGCAGTAATGTTAAAGAACTGAAACCTCTTTATAATATTTACTTTTTACAGTTATAGATATCAGTAGCATAATACGACTACAGTGGAACCTCTCCAAGCCAGAACCTCCAAATACCGGAATTCTCTTTAATCCGGAATAAAGCATTTGCCCCGTTTCCAAACTTTCTTATATTTGATTTACCCATTTCACCATCAACGCGCCTTTTAACGTCTTTTTATTCTAAATTTTTACATTGAAGAATGTTTATACATTCTAGCAGATGATAACTTAAAGCAGGTTGAAAGTAAAGCAGGCGCATTCTGCTTAACTTTCAACCTGCTTTAAGTGGTTTGATACCTTCCATACTAGACACAAGCTAGTTGGTACAGTGGAGAATCTGTTATTCTTTCCCGTTTAAACGCAAACGTTCGCAAACACAAAGCACTAAAACGTAGAAAAGAACAACTTTTTGACAATTCTGATATTTCATGTTTATCTTGGTGGCAAACAGTTTGCACTGCAAATAATAGTTTTAGCGTAAACGCGTTTATTGGGAAAGAATAACACATTATCCACTGTAATAGGTTGAAACCCCTCTGAACTGGAAATCCCTCTAAACCAGTAATTTATGTTGGCCCCACACATGTCCGGTTTAGAGGGGTTTCATTGTATAAACTATTGTAACCCTTTCACTGCCTTACCCGAGTAAAATGGCACTTTGCACAAACTGTTTGGATTCTGATTATTCTTAAGGTGACTGTTTGACACTCATTTTAATACTTCTTCAGTCAGAATACCTTCATTTTATTATTTGTTTTTAACCCTTAGCCTGCCACTCACGACTATAGCTCCATATGCAAACAGCTTGGATCCGGATGAGACGCCGAGTAATTCGGCGTCTCATCCGGATCCAAGCTGTTTGACACTCGGACAACATTTTCTAAAATTTTGAGCAACTTTGAAGCACTTTGAAACTTGAAGCAGACGAGAAATATAGCAGACGACAATTTATTTGGCGGGCTAAGGGTTAATAAATGCAGACGAGAATTGTTTTAAACAGATGATGTCATGGCAGTGAAGAGGTTAACAGTAGACGCCATCCAACATTAACTCTTTCCTCCCTGAAACTTTAAATGGACAATGCCAGTTTCAATTTTAGTCTAGTCCATTTCAGGCTTTTAAGGGTTAACTGTGTCTTTTTTAAATGAGGATTTTTCCAAAGAATCCTATTTTCTGGAGGGGTGATTTAAGGAAAAGAGGGGGTTGATTCCTATAATAAAGGGGTAAAGAAGACAACATATAGTCAAATGTCATCATTTATTCCAGCATTTAGTATAAGATAGGAAGGAACATTCCTCCAAAAGGTTATCATTCTAACAAAGAGAGAGAGGAACATTCCCCCTTCGCACTAGTGGCCACTAGTCTAACAGAGGAATATTCCTCTGTCTACATATTCTAACAGAGGAATGTTCCTCTGTCTATAACATTCTGATACAGAGAGCGAGGAACATTCCCCCAAAATGTTAACATTCTGACATCAGGAGAGAGGAACATTCCCCCATCACACTAGTGGCCACCAGTCTTACAGAGGAATATTCCTCGGTCTATAACATTCTAACAGAGGAATGTTCCTCTGTCTATAACATTGTGATACAGAGAGGGAGGAACATTCCCCCGTCACAGTAGTGGCCACCAGTCTAACAGAGGAATATTCCTCGGTCTATAACATTCTTACAGAGGAATGTTCCTCTGTCTACACATTCTAACAGAGGAATGTTCCTCTGTCTATAAAATTCTAAACAGAGAGCGAGGAACATTCCCCCAAAAGGTTAATATTCTGACATCAGGAGAGAGGAACATTCCCCCATCACACTAGTGGCCACAAGTCTAACAGAGGAATATTCCTCGGTCTATAACATTCTAACAGAGGATTGTTCCTCTGTCTATTACATTTTGATACAGAGAGCGAGGAACATTCCCCCATCAAACTAGTTGCCAGCAGTCTAACAGAGGAATATTCCTCTGTCTATAACATTCTAACAGAGGAATGTTCCTCTGTCTATAACATTCTGATACAGAAAGCGAGGAACATTCCCCCATCTCACAAGTGGTCACCAGTCTAACAGAGGAATATTCCTCGGTCTATCAACATTTGAACAGGGGAATGTTCCTCTGTCTATAACATTTTGATACAGAGAGCGAGGAACATTCCCCCATCGTGCTAGTGGCCAACAGTCTAACAGAGGAATATTCCTCTGTCTACATATTCTAACAGGGGAATGTTCCTCTGTCTATAACATTAGGATACAGACAGCGAGGAACATTCCCCCAAAGGTTAACATTCTGACATAAGGAGAGAGGAACATTCCCCAATCACACTAGTGGCCGCAAGTCTTACAGAGGAATATTCCCCGGTCTATAACATCCTAACAGAGGAATGTTCCTCTGTCTATAATATTGTAATACAGAGAGGGAGGAACATTCCCCCATCACACTATTGGCCGCAAGTCTTACAGAGGAATATTCCCCGGTCTATAACATCCTAACAGAGGAATGTTCCTCTGTCTATAATATTGTGATACAGAGAGGGAGGAACATTCCCCCATCACACTTGTGGCCACCAGTCTAACAGAGGAATATTCCTGTGTCTATAACATTCTGACATAAGGAGAGAGGAACATTCCCCCATCACACTAGTGGCACCAGTGTAACAGAGGAATATTCCTCGGTCTATAACATTCTAACAGAGGAATGTTCCTCTGTCTATAACATTCTGATACAGAGAGGGAGGAACATTCCCCCATCACACTAGTGGCCGCAAGTCTTACAGAGGAATATTCCCCGGTCTATAACATCCTAACAGAGGAATGTTCCTCTGTCTATAATATTGTGATACAGAGAGGGAGGAACATTCCCCCATCACACTAGTGGCCGCAAGTCTTACAGAGGAATATTCCCCGGTCTATAACATCCTAACAGAGGAATGTTCCTCTGTCTATAATATTGTAATACAGAGAGGGAGGAACATTCCCCCATCACACTTGTGGCCGCAAGTCTTACAGAGGAATATTCCCCGGTCTATAACATCCTAACAGAGGAATGTTCCTCGGTCTATAATATTGTGATACAGAGAGGGAGGAACATTCCCCCATCACACTAGTGGCCGCAAGTCTTACAGAGGAATATTCCCCGGTCTATAACATCCTAACAGAGGAATGTTCCTCTGTCTATAATATTGTGATACAGAGAGGGAGGAACATTCCCCCATCACACTAGTGGCCGCAAGTCTAACAGAGGAATATTCCTCTGTCTATAACATTCTGACATAAGGAGAGAGGAACATTCCCCCATCACACTAGTGGCACCAGTCTAACAGAGGAATATTCCTCGGTCTATAACATTCTAACAGAGGAATGTTCCTCTGTCTATAACATTCTGATTCAGAGAGCGAGGAACATTCCCCCAAAAGGTTAACATTCTGACATAAGGAGAGAGGAACATTCCCCCATCACATTAGTGGCACCAGTCTAACAGAGGAATATTCCTCTGTCTATAACATTCTGACATAAGGAGAGAGGAACATTCCCCCATCACACTAGTGGCACCAGTCTAACAGAGGAATATTCCTCGGTCTATAACATTCTAACAGAGGAATGTTCCTCTGTCTATAACATTCTGATTCAGAGAGCGAGGAACATTCCCCCAAAAGGTTAACATTCTGACATAAGGAGAGAGGAACATTCCCCCATCACATTAGTGGCACCAGTCTAACAGAGGAATATTCCTCGGTCTTTAACATTCTAACAGAGGAATGTTCCCCTGTCGATAACATTCTGATACAGAGAGCGAGGAATATTCCCCCATCGCACTTGTGGTCACCAGTCTTACAGAGGAATATTCCTCGGTCTATATCATTCTAACAGAGGAATGTTCCTCTGTCTATACCATTATGATACAGAGAGCGAGGAACATTCCCCCATCACACTAGTGGCCACAAGTCTAACAGAGGAAAAATCCGCGGTATATAACATTATAACAGAGGAATGTTCCTCTGTCAATTACATTCTGATACCGAAAGGTAAACATTCTGACAAAGAGTGGTTGGAACATTCCCCCATCGCAGAAGTGGCCACCAGTCTAACAGAGGAATATTCCTCGGTCTATAACATTCCGATACAGCTAGGGAGAAAAATTCCCCACAAAGGTTACCATTCTGATAAAGAGAGGGAGGAGCATTCTCCCATCGCACTAGTGGCCACTAGTGGTCTTTAACATTCTAACAGGGGAATCGTCCTCTGTCTACAACATTCTGATACAGAGAGGAAGGAACATTTCTGCTGCATTTAGTTTTACTTGAATGATGTCACTTATAATAGACACCTTTCATACAGTATACACATCACAATTAACCCACTACCCCATCACCAGTTTCTAGTTTTGAGGACATGTGGCCACTTAAAGCAGATTGAAAGTAAAGCAGAATGTGCCTTGAGGCACACTCTGCTTTACTTTAAGTCTGCTTTTAGCTTCCATGCCCTAGGACAAGGAAAATATGTCTTATTGTATATATTCCTGAATAATGTAGATCTATTTTTAAATAAAAGGCGTAAAATGGCATAGTATGGGGTAATGGGTTAATGTTCTTACATATTGGATCGATTACATCAACATGCTTAAACTGTGTCAGTGACAGTAAGATTATAAAAAATGAAGTGCGACAGAATGAAAAAGGAGAACAAAAGTGTCCTTGACTGATATTCCACTAAATTGTCTGTAGTTTGGATAGCCAAGTTCTTGACAAAGATCACCAGTTAGAAACAACTTTGAAATGGTGGGGTATTTGTCTATGGGGTAAGCACAATCCTGGTAACAGAGAACTTCGTGGCATGTATTTGCTCTACATAAGTTTCACTTGGTCTCTTCTAAGCCTGGCATCCTCCATATACTTGACTGTGTAACCTGCAATAGCAAAAATAACGTTATCAATAAACTCATCTTAGTTTTATAGTAACAAGAGCCTTTAATATATTCCTCCACAAAAGAAAAAAGCTCCACTTGATACAGTCATGAATACGTACCGTAAGAAATATTTTTCTATGGTTACTGGACGTTTCGCTACCTCAATTAGCATGTTTGCTACCTTGTGGTTTTCGCGGCTGGTCTTTTCACTGCCTAGACTTTTTCGCTTCTCAGTTTTTTCTCACACCTCTTATCTACCAATATGCAGGCGCCATGCGCCCATATGGTGCGGTGGATTTTATCTACAGATCTGTATCCAAACTAGCGTACAGAAATAGAACAGAACTGAACAGTATATTTATTACACGTAAACATTATAGTTTCTGGTGTTTCACAACATATAATACATTATACGTTAGTTTGGATCCAAATATGTAAATAAAATCCATTATATGGGCACATGGCGCCTGCATATTGACTGATTGTAAAGCATAATGTATCTAAAGGCACATTCTGCTTTAAGTAACCAACTGTCTTCAAAACTAGAAATGGGTAAATTTACTAAATTATTGGTTAAGAATGTTTGGCATGAGTCTAATCCACTACAGATGATCTGATCCCCAAGAATCTGCCTTGGATGGGTCTACTCTGCTTGCGAAAAATAAATAACATAAAGAGGTAAAAAAGTTGGGATCCAGATATAATTGATTTTCTCAGCATATTCAATTTTACTGTTTGTAATTCTATAGAGACAATTCAGACTAAAAATAAGGCGAGTATATTCTCACCTGGATCCAACTTGTTTGTATAGTTACTGTTTAGAAAAAGCTAGGCACGCAAGACAGATTACTTTGGAGTTTTTTTTAGACAGGTGGCAGCTTATATTTCAGAAAAGTTATTTAAAACAGGTGGGAGCTTAATACAGGAAGAAAGCAATGCAGAAAGCTCATATGTGAACTTTCTGTATTGTATTTCTGTTTAGTTTCTTAAGTTGCTAATAGGGTAGACCCAGAAATGACTACTCTGTTTGCTTATACAAAACATGTATTATAGAATTGATTTTTCACTGTTTGCTATAGGACAATAAAACCAATGGTTTTATGTGCCAGTGTAAAATTTCTTAACCCAATACCCCACAGCCTGTTTCCAGTTTTGAAGACAGGTGACCACTTAAAGCAGGTAGAAATAAAGCTAATTATAGTGCCTAGCCGGAGTCATTTCGTACCAATATCTTTGGTCATTTCGAGAGAGGGAGAGGCAGAGAGAGAGAGACAGACAGACAGACACAAAAAGAAACAGCGAGACAGATAGAAAAAGAAAGGGACAGAAAGACAGAGACAGATAAAGATAGACACACACAAAAAGACAGAGGGATAGATAAAGAGAGATCGATGAGAATGGACAGATATGTAGAGAAAGAAAAAAAACAGACCGACAGACACAGACAGAACGAGACAAATGCAGAGACAGTGACAGAGAGTCAAAGAGACACATAGAGAGGAAGACACACAGAGAGGGAGAAAGCAATACCGGATTGTTTATGAAATTCATGGTGAATATGAACCCAAATCTGTTTGTATAATGTTCTCTGTGACACATCATTATTTTCCAATGGCTTTTCCATATGCAGCAATTTTATTTTAATCAAAATCAGAAGAGAAAAAAAATGAACTGATCTTGATCCCTGATATTTTAACCCATTACCCCATAAACACGCCTTTTTACACCTTTCAAATATTTATCCACTGAAGAAAATCATTCCACATTACACAATCATAAATAGTATGCACGCCACCATAAGATTAAGAATTAATAGGTCCCAAATCCAAGAAGCAGGTTGAAAGTAAAGTATGGTGCACATTCTCTTAAAGGTCCATTATGCTTTACTTCCTACCTGCTTTAAGTGCATGAACACTTATCTTTAAACTAGAAACAGGCTATATGGAAATGAGCTACAGTGGAGAAACTGTTATTCTTTCCCATTTACCGCGTTTCAAACGCGTTTTAAACGGGTTAAGCGTGTATGCGTTAAAATGCGCATATAAACGCGTTCACCCAGTTTATAAACCCAAGGGAGATAATCCATGTCGGCCAGGTTAGCCCATTCAGAACTTATTCCTTATTTCAGCAAAAATAGCGTTTATCCATCTTGTATATACATTTTAGCTGATTTTGACCAATGGACAGTAGTTAACTATCGTTATAAATTGTTAAGGAACAATATCTACCCGTCTTTTAAATTCTTATTAGCTTCATTTCTTTCACTTTAACATGTTATACAATTTGTTTCAACCTTAGATCCAGCAGATGTTTAGCTGCTGAATATGTGTCATCTGCTTTACTTTTCGTCATTAAAAATCCTTTTGTGATTTATAAACTATAATTTCTGCGCTGTAATATCGAGATCATAATACCGGAAGAAATATATTATTTAAGATATTGACTTCTACACATTACATTCTGCAAAATAAATCCATATATAAGCCTTTTAAATGACACACTGTATTCTAACACTCTAAAGGTACCCTCTTTAGCCCGAAAGTCAGCCATAAGCAACTTCCTGTAATAAATCCCTACTTTGTTGCGCAATAAGCCTCCCCGCTGAGACGTCCTCGCTGATGAAGAACAGTAACTAACAACTTAAGTGATGCAATTTAGACCGGTTTATAACAGGGAGTAGATTTTCAAAACGTATCATTAATTGGAGCACGGAATTATACAAGATGAGTGTAAAATTCCGTGATTGGAGCCAGGTCAGACGCCGAGTTACTAATCAATTGATCTGAACCAATGTTTGAATCCATATCATACGCCGGGTTACTTTAATATCTGGTCTGCATCAATGTTTCGATCCAGTTCAGACGCAGAGTTACTAAGCATGACTGGAATGTCAATTATTGGTGACTGAATACCTTTCGGGACATTTCCATTCGTATAAATTATCGGTCTCGAAAATGTCAAAGGTATGCCGATTGAAACGCACATTTATAAATGGAAAATCCGCTTATAAACGCACAAATCCACTTATTAACGCTTATAAACCCACTTATAAACGCGTTTATCGTTTCGTTTGCGCATCGTTTGCACATGCGTACGAATAAACGGGAAAGAATAACAGTTTCGCCACTGTAAGTGAAGCTCAAAACTGAATAGGAGTAGCAAACAGTTTCAATTTCAGTATTTTTGGTTAAAGTTACAGCTGTCATTTTGATTAAATTATTCCATATTAAGTCAGATCTCTTATCTAACTGCCTATAGTAGTGCCAAGAGAGACTGTGAGCACACGGTGAAGTTAAAGACATCTCCTGACGACCTTTCGATCATAACACCTTGCTAGACAATTTCCTTGCAAAAAGCATGGGTCTTGTAGAAAAGAAACATTGAAGCTTCTCATGTGAGACCCGATCTTTATATTTGATAATTTGGTTAGAAATAACCATTGAAAATCACTAGACCATGAGTATAATCTGGACCTCACCAGGTAAACTGAGATTGGTATAGCTTGTGTTGCATGCTTTGATAGTTTAATTCACACCTATCGAGACAATGGGGGGTAGTCCATCAATGGACTGAGGAAAATTCTTTAAGGCAAGTTAAAAATTAAAGCAGAAAGCGCCTTAAGGCGCATTTTGCTAACGTATTTACTAAATACTTTCAACCTGCTTTAAGCTACCATCTGATAGGATAAACAACTATTTCTTATGATACAAATTAATGACAGAATAAATTGGAAACATTTTCTTTACAGGAAGAATAGATTAGAGGATTACAAATGGTTTTATGTAAGGTTTTACAATGTAATACTTTGTTGCAAAATAATGGAAAACTAGTTAATGCAAGCTGCAGTCAGCAACTGTACTGGGAGATCAGCTGGTACATGTATTATAGTAAACTTTAGTTATGAATTGTAACTTAAATATTGGTGCTGAACTTAAAAACAAAAGCCCTACACACACATGATCTAGGAAACAAAATAATACTTATTTCAGCCATTTCCATATAAACACACTATAGTATACACTACATATATGTATTGCCAAAAATGCACTATTTAATTGATTAAAGAGCAAAAAATTTCGCCGCAGCGCGAGAGGGAGAGCCCTCCCGAACCCTCCCCCTATGCCCCAAATTCAACATGCCTTCAGAAATTCCTGGGGAAATCCCTGAATGTGTATTAATGGTGTAATGGGTTAAGGTATAAAACATAATGTATAATAGCCATCAGAAAAACAAACTGTCTGCCTCACAAATTGTGAAGACACACATTACACCGTGTCACAAACGCAGTATTGTGTCTTGGTTTAGCCAATACGTTCTAACATATCAGTTTAACATTAACCAGTACAAATGAAAAAAGATGTAGCCGGGTTGATAACGGTTTAATGGTGATAGATCTGAGTAAACGGTCCAGATGACTCAGTCGGAGAACACTGTAAGCAAGAGGTCCCGGGTTCGAGTCCCGATCTGACTGTATATTTTTCTCACCATGTTAAATTTCTAAATGACTTTGCCCCCAACGTAAATAGTCTGTAGGATAACATTATAACTCACTGAGTGCTCAAATATAATAAAAAGAAATTCATGGAGTGTTCTTTACGTTAGAATTATTGCATCTATAGAAGGGATTATATATGTGTTGCCGCCTAGTCGGGTTGGTTAAATGCCATATGGAGAGAGGTTTGTATAAGCGGTCAGGATGGCTCAGTCGGTAGAGCACCTTGTAAGTGACGGGTCCCGGTCTGGCTAGATAATTTCTCACAATGTGTTATATATATATACTAGTCGAAAGCGCTCGGTAATATATCTATAGTTAGAATATTGCAGCACTGTAAGAGTAACTTATATCTCAACCATATATATAGGGAAATAAAAGTTTAAAAAATCCAGTGAATGTCTTCAACTTTTTTTACTTAATTTACTCGTTCTGAGTTTCTTTCTTTTATATATATATAGCCGGAAACTACCGGGAAAAGCTGTATATATGATTTAAAAAAAAATAGATGATGTATTATAGGCTTTTAAAAACAATTTTATTTCTTCAAACAATGCGCGACGCGTTTCACTACATGTATATATCATCAGGCGCAATACTATTAGTATTGCGCCTAATGATAACGCGTCGCGCATTGTTTGAAGAAATAAAATTGTTTCAAACGCGCATTGTTTGAAGAAATAAAATTGTTTTTAAAAGCCTATAATACATCATCTATTTTTTAAATCATATATATATATATATATATATATATATATATGCACACACATTGTGAGAAAAATATCTAGCCAGACCGGGACTGGTTGTATATAGACAGACAGTTTACATATGCATAAATGAAAATATAGAGACAGACACAGAGAGAAGGATGACAATAGACTGTGTACAACTGTACAGGTGGGGAGTCTCAGAGAAGAGAGGGAGTGAGAGAGAAAGAGAAAGAGTCAGTATGTGTGAGTGAGAGAGAGATTTGAGTCAATTCATATATATTCATAAATAATTCATTTTGCTTATTGAAAGACGAGTTTGAAGAAGTCAAGCCGTTGACAAATATGTGGGTTACACCTAGTGCAATTTTTAGACGTATATTCTAGACAATCCTAGTAGATCTAGATCTAACTGATAACACTTTATAAAAGTACACTTTAATTGACTCACTGAAAATATATTTCTTTTAATATACACCATACAGTCAACATATTCTGTATCAATTAATTAGCCTAGAAGGTGGCCAGATGGTGGCTTATAAAAGGTTGAAAGTAAATGCGCCTTAATCTGCTTAAATTCAATCTGCTTTAAGTGGTTACCCGTCTGCAAAACATGTTACGGTAGAGGGTTAATTAAAGTAGGCATAACCAAACAACTCAACATCCTCATTAATCAAATATATTATATAAATCATATATACATACCGTATTCGGTCCCACTACCGCATCTGCCCAGTAACATTATATATGATGTGCATCTGAACATCGCTAAGTCCAGTGTGTGTACTGTCCAGATACACTTCGGCTGCTCTCAGAGTCCCGCTAACAGACACCATGTACAGGCCATGTGCTGTAGGCGCTACCGTTTGAAGTTGCCGCGTGACACGAGGACCAGTCCTGTGATTTCTCTAATAGGGGTCTCAGGGCGATGTAAAGTGTACAGTAGAGGTGTCAATGCTTATTTTGTTATTAAATTATTTGTTTAAATGAACAGATATGGACATTTGCATATTCATTCCGTTGACACATACACATTAATATTTTGGGTCAAATCAATTTAGTTGAAATGATAGTTTTTCCCTAACCCCTAATAATAGACTAGTCCATTTGCAGCCTCGTTCTGAAAAACCGAAACAGCCGTTGCATCGGCTTGAATTGTTTAATAAAAGTAATATAGGCGTGTTTAGGGAAACTCGCAAGGCTTGAAGCGATGTTTTTGTTCATGAAATATATCTGTGGATGTGCAAAACTTGAAGAATGAACCTTTCACCTGGTGTTAAGGTAATTATACACTTATGTTAGGCCTATTATAGCCCATAAAAAGAGATATGTTTATGGGCTGTCGGTCTTTTCAGAAAATGTATTCAGACCGATTTTGCGCCTCATTTGAATCAGATGCATCAATGGCATTATTTTATTAACATTTTAAGACATATTTACTGTTACATGTAGTCCTTCATAGAAAGCCGTTGCATATGCTAATATCAACATTTCCCATCATTTTTTGTGATATTTAACAGTTTTCAGTTTCTGGCATATGCAACGTCTTTCACTTTTTCAATGAAAACTCGGCGCAACGTTCCCACGGAAAACCACGGAGGAACGATTCAAGAGACATATTGAGCAAATTAGGTGTGTTTGAGCTCGTAATTCACTTCAGTCCTGTAAAATGACTGTTTTTCAAACATATTTTGCCACAAAATAGTTTACAGTACTCACATTTTGTGTTTATTTATCTGATTTGAATCACTCCTACACATTTCATTAGTAACCCATGTCTATTATTAGTATCAGTATAGGGAATTCCCTTGATTTGCATATGAGGTAAACCGGAAGTTGGTTCACAAACTAATTCTTTAAACGAAATCCACCATTACAATTCCCCCTCCATTTCTTAAGCTATTTCGTTCAAATGAATTATACAATTGTGTAGCCGTATGACGTCATCACAAGCATGGCGGACTGTTTGAACATTTTTCGACTGGGAATATTACTGTAAGCGTTATTGACCTATAGGTAGGTGAGTGACATGGATTTTAGGCAGTATACAATATAAAACTGTTTAATGTATCAAATGAAACCCATATTCTCTATGAACTAAGATAAATGACGAAAATCGATTCAGGTAGAAAATGCGTTAGGGAATTAGCCAATAACTTTTAGACGTTGAAGCTTACAAAAAAGGAATGATGAAAAAGAGCAAGCGAAACGTCTAAATAATTTGGACTACTGTTACATGTACCTATGAATGTTATACATGTATGTATAAACTTATGGGAAATGGGTGAATGTTCTGCGATTAACATTTGCAAACATTAAGATTAAGATCAGATGCCGAGTTACTAGGTATTGAGTATCTGGGTACATAAAATGTGTACTTCCGTATTAAACCCTATGGTGTCACTACAGTTTACTCATTAAAATAGTCTCTTCGAATCAATTATAATGAGAGGAACGGAGGACTGACACTGTCAGTACTCAGTGTGAGAGGTAACAACGTATAGGATTTGGTTCTCAAATAAGTGAGAAAGGTTGGATTTGTTCCGTTTACTCCCTCTTAACTGGAGCCCTGGCTTAAAAAATGTTTGTCCTCGCTCTCTGTATCAGAATGTTATAGACAGAGGAACATTCCTGTTAGAATGTTATAGACCGAGCAATATTCCTCTGTTAGACTGGTGCCACTAGTGTGATGGGGGAATGTTCCTCTCTCCTTATGTCAGAATGTTATAGACAGAGGAATATTCCTCTGTTAGTCTGGTGGCCACAAGTGTGATGGGGGAATATTCCTCTCTCTCTCTGTTTCACAATATTATAGACAGAGGAACATTCCTCTGTTAGAATGTTATAGACCGAGGAATGTTCCTCTGTTAGACTGGTGCCACTAGTGTGATGGGGGAATGTTCCTCTCTCCTTATGTCAGAATGTTATAGACAGAGGAATATTCCTCTGTTAGACTGGTGGCCACATGTGTGATGGGGGAATGTTCCTCCCTCTCTGTATCACAATATTATAGACAGAGGAACATTCCTCTGTTAGGATGTTATAGACCGGGGAATATTCCTCTGTAAGACTTGCGGCCACTAGTGTGATGGGGGAATGTTCCCCCCTCTCTGTATTACAATATTATAGACAGAGGAACATTCCTCTGTTAGAATGTTATAGACCGAGGAATATTCCTCTGTAAGACTTGCGGCCACTAGTGTGATGGGGGAATGTTCCTCTCTCTCTCTGTATCAGAATATTATAGACAGAGGAACATTCCTCTGTTAGGATGTTATAGACCGGGGAATATTCCTCTGTAAGACTTGCGGCCACTAGTGTGATGGGGGAATGTTCCCCTCTCTCTCTGTATCAGAATATTATAGACAGAGGAACATTCCTCTGTTAGAATGTTATAGACCGGGGAATATTCCTCTGTTAGACTGGTGCCACTAGTGTGATGGGGGAATGTTCCTCCCTCTCTGTATCAGAATATTATAGACAGAGGAACATTCCTCTGTTAGGATGTTATAGACCGGGGAATATTCCTCTGTAAGACTTGCGGCCACTAGTGTGATGGGGGAATGTTCCTCCCTCTCTGTATTACAATATTATAGACAGAGGAACATTCCTCTGTTAGAATGTTATAGACCGGGGAATATTCCTCTGTAAGACTTGCGGCCACTAGTGTGATGGGGGAATGTTCCTCCCTCTCTGTATTACAATATTATAGACAGAGGAACATTCCTCTGTTAGGATGTTATAGACCGGGGAATATTCCTCTGTAAGACTTGCGGCCACTAGTGTGATGGGGGAATGTTCCTCCCTCTCTGTATTACAATATTATAGACAGAGGAACATTCCTCTGTTAGAATGTTATAGACAGAGGAATATTCCTCTGTTAGACGTGTGGCCACTAGTGTGATGGGGGAATGTTCCTCCCTCTCTGTATTACAATATTATAGACAGAGGAACAGTCCTCTGTTAGAATTTTATAGACCGAGGAATATTCCTCTGTAAGACTTGTAGCCACTAGTGTGATTGGGGAATGTTCCTCTCTCCTTATGTCAGAATGTTAACCTTTATGGGGGGGGGGGGGGGATGTTCCTCGCTGTCTGTATCCTAATGGAATAGACAGAGGAACATTCCCCTGTTAGAATATGTAGACAGAGGAATATTCCTCTGTTAGACTGTTGGCCACTAGCACGATGGGGGAATGTTCCTCGCTTTCTGTATCAGAATGTTATAGACAGAGGAACATTCCTCTGTTAGAATGCTATAGACTGAGGAATATTCCTCTGTTAGACTTGTGGCCACTAGTGTGATGGAGGAATGTTCCTCTCTCCTTATGTAAGAATATTAACCTTTTGGGGGAATGTTCCTCGCTCTCTGTATCAGAATTTTATAGACAGAGGAACATTCCTCTGTTAGAATATGTATACAGAGGAACATTCCTCTGTAAGAATGTTATAGACCGAGGAATGTTCCTCTGTTAGACTGGTGGCCACTACTGTGACGGGGGAATGTTCCTTCCTCTCTGTATCACAATGTTATAGACAGAGGAACATTCCTCTGTTAGAATGTTATAGACCGAGGAATATTCCTCTGTAAGACTTGTAGCCACTAGTGTGATTGGGGAATGTTCCTCTCTCCTTATGTCAGAATGTTAACCTTTATGGGGGGGGATGTTCCTCGCTGTCTGTATCCTAATGGAATAGACAGAGGAACATTCCCCTGTTAGAATATGTAGACAGAGGAATATTCCTCTGTTAGACTGTTGGCCACTAGCACGATGGGGGAATGTTCCTCGCTTTCTGTATCAGAATGTTATAGACAGAGGAACATTCCTCTGTTAGAATGCTATAGACTGAGGAATATTCCTCTGTTAGACTTGTGGCCACTAGTGTGATGGAGGAATGTTCCTCTCTCCTTATGTAAGAATATTAACCTTTTGGGGGAATGTTCCTCGCTCTCTGTATCAGAATTTTATAGACAGAGGAACATTCCTCTGTTAGAATATGTATACAGAGGAACATTCCTCTGTAAGAATGTTATAGACCGAGGAATGTTCCTCTGTTAGACTGGTGGCCACTACTGTGACGGGGGAATGTTCCTTCCTCTCTGTATCACAATGTTATAGACAGAGGAACATTCCTCTGTTAGAATGTTATAGACCGAGGAATATTCCTCTGTAAAACTGGTGGTCACTAGTGTGATGGGGGAATGTTCCTCTCTCCTGATGTCAGAATGTTAACCTTTTGGGGGAATGTTCCTCGCTCTCTGTATCAGAATGTTATAGACAGAGGAACATTCCTCTGTTAGAATATGTAGACAGAGGAATATTCCTTTGTTAGACTAGTGGCCACTAGTTAGTGCGAAGGGGGAATGTTCCTCTCTCTCTTTGTAAGAATGATAACCTTTTGGAGGAATGTTCCTCCCTATATTATACTAAATGCTGGAATAAATGATGAAATTTGACTATAAGTTGTCTTCTTTACCCCTTTATTATAGGAATCAACCCCCTCTTTCCCTTAAATCACCCCTCCAGAAAATAGGATTCTTTGGAAAAATCCCCATTTAAAAAAGACACAGTTGGTTGTTTTTGTCAATGTTTGGCATTATGACAAACAGTGAAGACCCTGATCAGAGGGCTCCTATCGGAGCCCTCTGATCTGGGTCTTCACTGTTTGCATAGGACAAGTGTACTATCCACATGTGCACTGTTTCAAAAGGACGCCTATATGCGGGACTAGGGTTCAAAGGGTTAATGTCCCGCATAAGGGTCTTGCTTGAACATGTATTGTAAAGTATTGAAAGGAAAATATGATCGTCCATTTGTTTATTAGTATGGGATTTTGATTCATACAATCTGTTAATGAGATGGTGGTAATAAATACCCGTCTAAAACACAGTTATTAATCCTTCCGGTGCCAGGGGCATATATAGTAATACTATTTGCAAGCAGCTGGGCTCCAGATGAGATGCCGAGAAACCAAGCATTTCATTAACACTTTCAACCCTACAGCCCTCTCTCGAGATTCCTGATTACATATGCAAACGGTGTAGACCCTAATCGGAGCGCTCCTATAGGAGCCCTCTGATCAGGGTCTACACTGTTTGAGATTTTCCTTGGGTTTTTGGTGTTATACAAAAAATGCAACAGTAGACTGGTTCAAAATCCCTGTACTAGAAGAGTCAAAACGGATAACAAATACCTACAAGAGAAATTAAGGCTTGAAAGGGTTAAGGTCGAGGATCCCTAATTCGATCGGACCAACATAGGTATTCTACGTACAACGATCTGCAATTCTGGTCAACTGCAGACCTGTTCCGAACTATGTTTTAGCATGGTTCGGAACGGGTCGGCAGTTGACCAGAATGGCTGATCGCTGTCGGATAGAGTACCGATATTGACCGAAATAGGCCCGATCTCATAGGGGTTCCCAATTTTAAAACTCAAAATGTGCACTTGGGATTTTCTTCTGTGTTTTGTGATTAGGACTAGATGTGGCCTGTTATTCGCATTGTAGAACTGATAACTAAAAACGTATAAAGTCCTTATGGCTGGAAACGAGCACCGAATTTATTTTTTAAAAAAAAACAGCCATTCATTACTTCAGATCGAATGACATGTCATAGGTCGTGTCGTACTATTTAACAGACATAATCCGGCAGAGAACGAAATTAAACAACTGAAATTGCAAATCTGATCTGAATGTGCGAGTCGAAAACTAATTAAACAAATAAACCAATCTCTTTTATTAATACATTGATTGCATCGCTGTAGTAAATATGAAAGCAATTTTTCATGCTTAATGGTCTTGTTTCGACAATACATAAAATATACTTTCCAAGTCATACGCGTCTTAGATTAACCCCTTCAATGCCATGACGTCATCAATTTTAAACAAATGTCGCCTGCCTTTAATATTCAAATTTAATGTTTAGGTATTTTGACCTACGAAATATTTAAACGAGATGAAAGCATATTGAATTCTGATCAAACGCCGAGTAATGTGGTGTTTGATCAGTATCCAAACTGTTGTACGTGGGAACGGTCATGAAATGGTTAATATTGAAGTTATTAACACGGTTTTCGGCGCGTTGACCTATTTTCCCGACAGCTTTATGCTTTCCAGAATAAGTGTGTTGTATTTTATGACTGTTATATATACGAAATATTTGGTTAGGCGGCGTTAATTAAATCGGTTTTGCTTGGAAAGAATCGTATCAGTCAATTCATAATATCCCAGCATTTGCGTAAATCAAGTGTTCTCCCAAAGATTCGCTTCTGTAATAAATAATCTAATTTGTTATTGTTTGTGTTCTACATTCGAGCATCATTAAACTCTAATACAACGCAGTTATAGACATTAAACAAAAGATGATAAATTTCCACAGGAAAACAAAATTAATAAGACTAGATTAGCACGGGGTCACAATAACTATAAGAATGCAATTGTAAAATAGGAAATACATAGAACGCGTATTCGCACTTTTATAGAATTGAATAGTTACACGTCTGTAGCCCTCATGCACTATCATATTTCAATATATTAAAATTCGTTTTCTTCTAATGATTTTTATACAAATTCAAACAAACTTTCATAGCACACAGTCTATGGACGGTTAACCCATTACCCCATAGCCTGCTTCTAGTTTTGAAGATATCTGACCATTTAAAACAGTCTGAAAGTAAAGCAGAATGCGCCTTGAGGCGCATTTTGCTTTACTTTCAACCTGCTTTAAGCCATTATCTGCTAGAATTTAGAAAATATTTCTTATGATACATATCCATGATTGAAAACAATTGGATCTATTTTCTTTAGCGGAAGAATAAATTAAAGGCGTATTTTTGGGGGAATGGGTTAACACTATATGAGGTGTAAGTCATTGCGAAATATGCTCTGTATGAATCTGGTACACATAAAAGACAACGCTCTCCAGTCATGAAATAGGTTATCGTGGTTTATCTAGCACCAAGCATTTTAAACCCCTCTTAACACAAAGTGGTTTTCTCATTAAATGCAAGACTAGAGCATGTGCAATAAAGTTACATAAACATAGCTTGTATTTATAGATCAGTGTTCCTCAGACGTTCCTAATCCCAAAACTAATTTCGAGCAATAACGAGATTTGCGAAGAGACTTTCAAATCCAGAATAAATATTATTTCTACTTTCAAGCAATTTACAGCCAGGATTGAAGTATATGGAACGTATTTAAACAAACCTAGTCTAATCAACAATGAATGTTACTACCAAATGTCCACGAATCGTACCATCGATTCGACAGGGTTTTACAAAATGTTGTGCGATCTTATTTCACCACGTTTACGTCTTTAGTTTGTTTGTTTAATTGTTAAAATTAGGTTTTTTATTTTCGGTGTTGCTTAAGTTGACACACAAGCTCATGTATGATAGTCTTTCTGACTGAGCAAATATCGTTTTTGTAGTTCATATTTACTTGCACTACATATCGACACGTTAATACATTTACTTTTGAAATGATGCCGGATACAGTGTTCCCTCCCTACAACGGCCCTCCCAACAACGACCCCCTCCTTACAACGACCCTTGTCTCAGTTCCCTAAACAGGACAATTATGTCTAACGCTTTTACTGCTGCAATGTCGTCTGCTTAAAATTGTCGTCCGCAGTTTTTCTTAAAATTACATATAAGTGGACATTTTGATAGAATAAATATAATTATGAGTGACAAACAGTTTGAATCCAGATCAGACGCCGCGTTACGTGGCGTCTGATCTGGATTCAAGATATTTGCAAATGTAAGCCTAGTCTTGATTTTCCCTCTATAACGACTCCCTCCGAACAACACACACAATCTGTGTCTCTCACTGGATGTTGTTGTAGAGAGGGAGCACTGTATTTCCTGGTTTGAACTATTGACTGTCATAATCACGTCATAACCCATCTAACACATTCATTGCCATAGCATCGTCTGTTTTGATTTCCAACGTTCAGAATATAGGTAGTTTAATTTAAAAACAAAACAAAATGTTAGTGTCAAACAGTATGTATCGCGATCAGACGCCGCTTTGTGTATGTTAGTCGTATAGAATTCGGTGTCAAAGGGTTAAGGACCCATGTTCAGTTATTTTGATATTAGTGATAGATGACAACTTTAATTAGAATCAGAGATTTTAATTCTACACAATCTCAATAAATAAATGAATTTTAAAACACACAGAGAAATATTGTATACTAAAATAAAAACAACGTTAGAAAGCTTATTTGTAAAAACTGCATACTGCATACTTCAGTCAAAACCCTTTATTTCGAAGTCGGAAGTCCAACGTACCCTAAAATCAAAGTTAAAACATGGCATAAGTGTATATTGGATATATCAAAAGATATACGGAAATGGTAAACTTTTTGGCGAATCTGATATATAAAAGGTTGTCTGCGATTTGTAAGAGGTTTTAGTCAACTACAACGCATTAGAATTTATAAAAGGAACCCTATCAAGACAGGGTAACCACTCTTTGACCTTCGTTGAATAAAACACAATTTGCAGTTCTTTCGTTATTAACTGAGACGATTCTGATCAGATGTGATGTTTCCATCACGATAACCAACCTGGTTATACACATTTTCATCACAATATGTATGTCACGTTGATCATAGCACCGAATTAATCAGTGTTTGATTACAGTGGAGAATCTGTTATTCTTTCCCGTTTACACGCAAACGTGCGCAAACGCAAAGCACTAAAACGTAGAAAAGAACAACTTTTGGACAATTCTGATATTTCATGTTTATCTTGGTGGCAAACAGTTTGGAGCCTGATCAGACGCCGGGTTACCCGGCGTCTGATCTGGCTCCAAACTGTTTGCACTGGAAATAATAGCTTTAGCGTAAATGCGTTTATTGGGAAAGAATAACACATTCTCCACTGTATTACCATGAGTTATTATTATTATTATTATTATACCAGATTTATATAGCGCTCTTTTCACACAGGGGTAGTGCGTTCAAAAGCGCTTCACATAAGATTACACAAAAGTACCTACAAAGCGAGAAAGGACAAAATAACTACAATTAGATCTAAAATAAACATGAATAAACATACAAAAGACAGCCCCACAAAACGGCGATCACATTACTCCCATCAATCAGCAATGAACCGACCGGCTAATGATTGCCGACTGATAGAAATAATAGTAGAGCGCCCAAAGCAGGCCGCCGAGAAATGACTATAACTACAATTAGATCTTAGATAAACATGAATAAACATACAAAAGACAGCCCCCAAACGGCGATCACATTACCCCCATCAATCAGCAATGAACCGACCGGCTAATGATTGCCGACTGATAGAAACAATAGATGAGCGCCCAATGCAGGCCGTCGAGAAAAGACAATAACTACAATTATCTAAGATAAAAATGAATAAACATACAAAAGACAGCCCCAGGAGACGATCACATTAACCCCATCAATCAGCAATGAACCGACCGGCTAATGATTGCCGACTGATAGAAATAATAGTAAAGCGCCCAATGCAGGCCGCCGAGAAAAGACAAAGAACTACAATTAGATCTTAAATAATCATAAATAAACATACAAAAGACAGCCCCCAAACGGCGATTACATTACCCCTATTAATCAGCAATGAACCGACCGGCTAATGATTGCCGACCAATAGAAACAATAGCAGAACGCCAAATGAAGGCCGCCCAATGCAATATAACTAAGAAAAATAGCATGCGACAATAACTAAACATTTCTCTAATTGAGAGACCATAAACCAGATAATACGCCAGAACTCCCATTTAAACCCACAACATCTACAGCAAGAACATATCGCATAGGTAGCAGTGTTCTAATAATACATATTAAAGAAGTGAGTTTTCAGACGTTTTTTTTGAAGACTGCAACTGAGCTCGCATCTCTGATGTCTGATGGTAGACTGTTGACAGAAAATCAATTCCTTTGACGAACCACTAATAACGTTTTATTTTAATATTGTCATAAAAATAAATGTTATTTGCTGACCTCACCATTCCTACTACAATAATTTCTGACGAATTGATTGATATTCTTCGATTGAGAATAAAATAAACGTAAAACACTAACTGGAAATCATGCATTGGACATATTTCAATAAATTCTTAATATATCATTTCAGAGCTTAATTAATCAGCTTCTGTTTAGCTCCTTTGCCACGAGAAAGTAAAATGGTGTATAAACGAAGTGACTACTGAATGCAGAACAAATAAACAAAAGTGCACATACTCATATTATATTGTTTATTAACACTTACTAAATTGAACGTCACTTGGCAAACACTTTGGTACTCATAGCCAACTTATATACTTAAAACATTGCTTTAACTTTTGTCAGCATTGGGATACCCTGTATAGCTGGCCTGCTGTAGTTTTCCCAAAATTGAACTACATGCAATTGTTTTAACCGAACATTAATTTTTCCACACGGAGACAACCGAATGGTAAACGTTGTACAATTTATCAGGTCTTACTGTCCTGATGTCCCTTTCATAATAAATTTTATGGTGACGTTAATACCTCTTCACCGCCATGTTGTCCTCTGCTTCAATATTGGTGTCTGCAATATCGTTTCAAAGTTAGATTTACGGCTGTATACAGTTTTGATCCTGATCAGACGCTGCGTAACGCTGCGTCTGATCAGGATCAAAAATTGTTTGAAATGCGCTTATGACGTCATTGAGAGTAAAAGGGTCAAGGGCACTGTGATGATTTTGATGTTATTTGCAGACGATACTCCTGTATGAAAAGGGTTGATAATACCGGCGTGTAATGACAGTACTTTATCCATATTACAGTGGAGAATCTGTTATTCTTTCCCGTTTAAACGCAAACGTACGCAAACGCAAAGCACTAAAACGTTGAAAAGTGCAACTTTTGGACAATTCTGATAATTCATGTTTATATTGGTGGCAAACAGTTTGGAGCCTGATCAGACGCCGGGTAACCTGGCGTCTGATCTGGCTCCAAACTGTTTGCACTGCAAATAATAGTTTTAGCGTAAATGCGTTTATTGGGAAAGAATAACACATTCACCACTGTAACCCTTATCCTGCTACAATGTCGTCTGCTTTTAAACTTGTCGTTTGCAAAATTTATCTAATTTATATTTGTACATTTTATATGTAAAGAAAATCAAAGACGAGTGTCAAGCAGTTTGGATCCAGATCAGGCGCCGCGTTTGCAAAAAACAGTGAAGCCGCGATCAGCAGGCAAAGGGTTACACGTGTAAAATGTTGATGGCGTACATAAGCGTTTATCACATACAGTGGAGAATCTGTTATTCTTTCCCAATAAACGCGTTTACGCTAAAACTATTATTTCTATTACAAACAGTTCGGAGCCAGATCAGACGCCGGGTAACACGGCGTCTGATCAGGCTCCAAACTGTTTGCCACCATGATAAACATGAAATATCAGAATTGTCCAAAAGTTGTTCTTTTCTACGTTTTAGTGCTTTGCGTTTGCGTACGTTTGCGTTTAAACGGGAAAGAATAACAGATTCTCCACTGTAACTTGCGGTCTGGGAGTGGAATGAAGCAATAATAAAACTATCGTAATCTACTAGTTACATATACTAGTTGTTGGACCGCCAAAACGTTTCGTCAACAAGAGCTGCATGTAGCGAAACACTTAATGGCGTCATTTGCGATGACGTTACCGTAAACAACGTCATGTTTTGGCAGAAAATCTATATAGCAGAAAAACTACAAACTACAGCTTCGATTGATTTAAGTATAGGTTAGTGTCTATTAGTCGATTTTAACAAAAATTAAAAGTCAAGCGAGGGGCACCCGAGCGACTTTTAATCTTTTGTTAAAATAGACTAATAGACACTAACCCATTTAGTGGTTGAAATTATTTTTTTGGTACCGACAAAGAGCTACACCGTCAATTGGAAGTAACAAAACGTTTGTACTTCCCGAAACACCCTTTTTAAATAGTACCGACAAAGAAATGTCAAAGGAAATGGACATACCTTTAAATAGAAACAAAAATCAGTTCATTTATATCCTTTCCAAATTAGAATGGTTTACGCCGAAATGACAATATGCGTTTCATTTCTCAGCTGGACGGATATGCTCCAGATGCAAGCATAATGTGTGGGGAAGGTGGCTAACGCAAGGTGAAAGTCAAACAAAAATCATTAGGGGCTTTCTGTTTTACTTTCACCTTGCTTTAGGCTGCCACCAGTCTTTCATACAATCAATTATTCTACATGTTAGTGGTCGTAATAGAAAGGTTTTGCTGTACATACTTTTCTAATTTTAATTGCATAGTTCTTGCATTTGTATTAGTTAAAACGGCAAATTACCATTGATTATTGCTTAACCCTTTACTCCATATCCTGTTTTCAATATCGAAGACAGATGGTTGCTTAAGATAGGCTGAAAGTAAAGCAGAATGCTCCTTAAGGAATTGTCTGCATTATTTTCAGCCTGCTTTAAGATACTATCTGCTAGGATATAGGTGAAATTTATCATGGTGCATATACTTGACTGTATAAAATGGAGGAGGAACAAATGAAATACGTTAAAATATGTATCTATGGAGAAAGGGGTTAAGAGAAGTAGCATTGTGCTAGTTTACTGTTAAGACAATCCTTTTCTAGTTTTGTATAATTAAATATCTACATTCACTACCACTAAAAATGTTGGGGTTTTTTGGGGGTTTTCTGGGGTTTTATGTTTATTGTAGATTCCCCAAACCCGACATTGCACTTGCAATCTGTTTTGCAGTCATCTAATCCAGGGCTGCCATTTCTCCGGATTTTTCCTAAATCTTAGTATTTTTTTCTTGTACATGGTAGCTTAAAGCAGGCTGAAAGTTAAGCAGAATGCGCCTTAAGGCGCATATTGCTTTACTTCCAGCCTGCTTTAAGTAGTCACGCCTCACACAAATAGAAGCAGGCGTTTGGTAAAGGTACGATTTGTTTAAATTGCACTTGAAAATGCAAATTAGGAAATCTTAGGATTTTTCATGTCAACTTATGGCAGCCCTGCTAATCAAAGGCTCTTTGATGTTCTTTGATGCTTACCGACACACCTGCAAATCAACCCAAATACGCATGCGCAGGATTAAATTTTTTAGTCGTTGTTTAGTGTTCAATAGTACTGACTTACAAAAATTAATCCTCGAAAATTTTCAAAAATACTCTACTCACATTGGTCAAAAAATAATTTCAACCACTAATAGGTGTTTGAAAGTGTTTTATTACCTAATGCTCTATATAACTTGTAATTCGTTATTTTTGACTGTTTTGCTGTATTGTTCTGACATTGCCTGATCCGGGGTAAAAAGTTTTAACTTTTGTCCTCTAGGACGAACTGTTTCCAAGCGCGAAAAAGTTGCGCAGAAGTTCTCAAATCAGTGTCATTGAGAAGATTCCCCGTACCCGGAATATATTGCCGTACTGTAATGAAACAGTATTGAATAATTATCATTGATTGGTGTCTGGTGGAGGTTAAATACTTTATTTCATGCTTTATTATTATTTATAGCAATACTGTAATCAATAATACGAGTTCATAATACACATCAAGTTTCGCCGCTATCCTTTATACAGAAAATAACACGGACCCGAACATTACAATAATGTGCGGATGTAAACATGCAAGCGCTTACAAGAAGACGCTGATCAGTCATCAGACGTCTGTCAAAAACTAAAAATGTATATTATTAGTTACACGGTATTTCGACACCCTGTCGGAATGCCGTGAAACGAATTTATGTCCAGTCTAGATCCAATATAAGAAAGACAACATACATAATCTGACAAAGTTTTACTCAATTGACCCTAAAAGTTGACACTTGAAATTGACATCATGTCACTGAAAACTCTCGCGCTAGAGTACACACATTTATACAGTTAAACCTCGGTTTCTGAAACTCGCATAAGTAGAATTTACCTGCATTTCTACAGATAGACCTAAATGCCATAAACCCGCTTCTTTTTAAACCACTTCTGTCGAAAATATCCGTATTTCAAGCTTAAAAGGTGGCATAGCCACTGTTCGACTGAAATGAATGCAAGATAGGCCCTAAGTTCGACTGTATCTAACATGATTACGTCATCACATTGGACTGTAGACATTATAAATGTTCATTACATGTAGGTTACCAGAATATTTCGAAAAGACATTTATGTTTTATAAAACTCTGCAACGCTTAGTTATAACAAATGAACGGAAAAAATCAGGAGCGAACGAATGAATACGTAGGTCAGTGGCTACGCATATATATCGAGTTTAGTCTATTTGGTTTGATTTCGATAAAAATATTGATCTAAATATATCTTAATTCAGTGTCAATTTCATTATAAACTAGTGACAAGTGCCGTTGTACTTTGCATTGTTCATTTCAGTTACAGTCTTTTGTTTACCATGGTGACGACGCGGGTGGGGTAATCAGGCAAAACAAAGCAAGCATTTAGCATTTAATCGATATCTGAGTTACATGTACGCAGGTTCAAAACTGTTTTTAATTAAGATTTCTTTTTATTTCTTGGAAAACAATTGCTTAATAAACAGAAAAAGAGAGATTATTTACGTGAATCGATCGAGGGGGAAATTCTAATTAGTCACGTGATCCGTACTACCCGGGTAAATCATTAGGCGTTTTCGACTGGCTTTTGCCTGTCGAATACGCCTATTGTGTACGGTCTCGTACACATTGGTCACGTGTACAGTTTCAGTCTATCAGAGTCCAAGCATTTATGATGATGACTGGAAAAAATAAATCTTATTTCATTTGTATTTTGGCTCAGATTAATTCTTTTTGAAAATCTAGTTAGCCCTATATAAAGTATTAGGTAATAAAACAGTTATCAGGGAAGACATTTCGAACTGTTGCCCGAGGCCCTGATACCTCGGGCCAATAGTTTTGACTGTTCCCCAAACACACATGAAATAACTGTATAATGTGATAAATAGAATCTCACATTCGTGCTCATTACTTAAACATTTAAATAAACTCGTTGCCTTAATTTAAAATGACGCTAATCAAGGCTTGCGTCATGTTATTCTAATCAACTCGGTTATTAAAAATGATAAATAATGAGCCCTCATGTAAGATCCTCTATTTCTCACAATATTCCCAGAAGATTCTTGCTACACATTTAAATTCCTTTCCCTGACTGATCAAACTGCAGTGGTTTTTGACGTTTCCTGTCTTATACAATTTATTTCGTAATATGATTGCTGCAAGATAACTTTGACTGAATCACTTGTCTGGTACTTTTGACACTCCGTTTATCGTAATGTTAGCTTCCAAGAATTCGATAAAATGTAATTATGTAACAAAAGATTTTACCCTGTCAATCTCAATGACGTCGCAAACTTGTTAAAAGGCCGAACTAAACTACGATTGTTTAACTTTAGGATGAGCTAGAGTGATAAAGCGAAACGAATATAGGGAAACTTGTCAATTTCTTAAGAAACGGAAAAATGCGTATACAGTGAAACCCCTCTAAACCAGACATGTATGGGGACAACTTAAATGTCCGGTTTAGAGGGGTTTCCGGTTTATAGGGGTTTTAATCCATATTTTGTTTCTAGTATGGAAGATAGCTGATCTCTCAAAGCAGTTTGAAAGTAAAGCAGAATGCGCCTTAAGGCGCATTCTGCTTTACTTTCAACCTGCTTTAATCTATCATCTGTTAGAATATAGAAAATATTTCTGATGATACATATTCATGAATGTATTTTCTTTGGTCTAGGAATCAATCAAAGGCGTAAAAAGGCTGTCAATGGTGTAATGGGTTTCAGTAAAGAAGGGTTGGAAACGTGACCAAGGTTTTTGTCCGGTTTAGAGAGAATTCCTGTATTTAGGGGTTCCGGTTTAGAGGGGTTTCACTGTACCACAGCTTGACATATTGATACATTGTCGAGCACACCACGAGCCTGTGGAGTTAATTCATCCTCCTCAAAGTCTCCCCTGTTTTATTTATTTTTTACATCATTTTCAGTAGTTCTGCAAAGTACAATTCATGCAATAAACATTATGTTTCGGCACATCATAGTGGAGCAGACGTTATTATTTCCCAATAAATTTTTTTATGCTCAAATCGTATGACCTCTGCAAACAGTTCAGAGCCAGATAAGATGACAATTGCCGTCTTTTCCCCCATTTCGTTTAATTGCGTTTGCGTTACGTTTTTGTTTAACTGGAAATAATAACGTCTTCTGTACTGCGTACGTAACAATTGTAACTCGGCGTCTGCTTAGCTTGCACCTCTTGTCAATATATGCCCTAGACGAACGTTACTGACGACACATTTACATTAAGATATATAGATGTTAAACCATTAATCAGATTGATCTGAGATGTAACAGCCAACATTCTATACAAGGTTATACAGAGTTTGAGTTGAATCTGAAGTCGTTCTCAAGTATTTGATTGGTTAGATTTGAGCCTAGGCTCAAATCTGACCAATCAAATGCTCGAGAACTTAACACAAACTCATTATAACCTTGGACCATGGTTTGAGGTATTGCATTTAAACAATCAGACGTTGCTTTACGTCCTTTTTTATATGTATTTAAACTTCTTTGCAAAAGTCAGTTAATTGGTAATCTGAAGTCGATGCTTTAAATATTCATTTCAGATATTTATTTTTACGTAACACAAACACATCCGTAGAGCAGTGTTATGGTTCAAAGATTAAGCAAGGGTTGAGGAAATTCTAACTTTTGCATTGGCGATCTCCTTTACAACTTTTATTTCTAATTACTACCGATTTAGTTGTCTTTTCTTAAAGTGTAAATATAGTTTCATGTGAAGCGCTTTTGAACGCACAAACTCTGTGTGAAAAGGGCGCTATATAGTTATTGTATATATTCACAGATACTCATAGATAATAATAATTTCCATACATACATTTGTAATAATATTTGCTTACTTTTATAATGGATTCCAACATGAACTGTCTTAAATCGTTTTTTAAAGCCAAAATATATCAAATTGCCAAAGTATTGAAAGAGCTTAAAGTATCGAACGAAGGCAACTCAATGCTTTTATATTGCGTCAGGCAAATACAACTCTCCAAGGGCTGCTAATTGCCATATAAGGGATGTAGCATGCCCAGTGCTATGTTTTTGTAGATTCAGCGAATAGCATCACCAGATAGAATACAACTCGAACGGAGTGGTTAATGAATGACCAACTTGGTAGGCATGCCGATGCAAAGCTCCTCTTACAAGCTACTTTAATTCAGCATCTACAATTGCCAACAATTTTCATTATTACCGAGGTTAACTATTGGTCAAGTACACCAGCTTAGCCCCTTGAATATAATTGAGTACAGAGAACCCTACATTCCTATTTCTAAAAACACAATACCAGTAATGTAACATATATAAACGGACATTTTCGACGCATTTTTCAAATATTTTTAATACAGTGCTCCCTCCCTACAACAACACCCAATGAGAGACAAATATTAAGTATGTTGTTTGGAGGGAGTTTTTATAGGGAGGGACAATGGCGTTCATTTGCAAACAGACTGAATCCATATAATTGTCATCATATTTTTTCTGTCAAAGTATCCGTAATGTAACTTCTAGATAAAGTGAAAAACGTCAAGATTATGCAGACAATATTGCGGCAGTGCAAGCGTTCGACATACCGGTAATGGTATTGTTTTGGGAACAGCAGCAAGCCTTGTTGTAAGGAAGGACTCGTTATTGAGAGGTTCGTTGTAGGTAAAGAGCACTGTACAGCGCTCCCTCTCTACAACGACATCCGCGTTTCGCGGCGTCTGGTCTGTATTCAAGCTGTTTGTCATATTCGTCATTACCTTTTTATCTGTCTAAATGTCTGTTTTGAGAAAAACAGCAGACGACAATTTTAAGCAGTCGACATTGCAGCCGAGAATAGGTTGGACATAATTGTCTTGTTTTGGGGGAAGAGCTACTAGCGTTGTTGTAAGGAGATAATCGCTGTTGGGAGGGCCATTGTAGAGAGGGAACGCTGTATTTGAATCGTGTTCTTTTGGACAAAACTAAACGTAGAGGCATGCAATGATATGTGAAGCATACTATACTTATAGAAGCATATGACGTCAAGTTACGTGCAGACTGATCGGTTAGCAATTGACATCACTTATTTCAGTAGCAACGTATTTGGAATAAGAAGCGTTTCACCCACTATAAAAACTACACAATATGCAATCAAAGTCATACAGTGGAGAAAACGTTATTCTTTCCCAATAAACGCGTTTACGTTAAAACTATAATTTCCTTTACAAACAGCTTGGAGCCAGATCAGACGCCGGGTAACCCGGTGTCTGATCAGGCTCCAGACTGTTTGCCACTAAGTTTAATATGAGTCAAAATTGTCAAAAAGTTGTCATTTTACCCAATTTAATACACTGCGTTTGCGTTTAAACTGGAAAGAATAACGTTTTCTCTACTGTATCTCCCGACTATTACTGAAACATAATATCTACAATATCATTATGGCTGTGAAACTGCTGGAAAAAGTTGCAAGAAAAGAAGACAATTGGCTTTTCACAGTTGCGTCCATCGAGGCTATGTGTACTTAGGTAAAACAGTAAAAAGTGTGGGTAATTGCCAGTCATTTTCTCTTTTTCCCGCATCTGCAGTTTGGTCTGAACGATTGTATGTGTATGTTGGTATTCAGCGTCACTATGGGTACGATTCCTATAAACGGTGACTCCGTCGGTGACGGACGTCTCAATCACTCCTCGTATGTCCGATTCCACGCTGGTTACTCGTGAAACATTTAAAGATTAATTCAAATTTACATAAAGGTAATTTTAACATTTTAACAATATATTGCAAAACTACAAACAGTGTACACCTTGATCAGACGGCTGTCGAATGAGCCCCTGATCAGGGTGCACGCCGTTTGCATAGGACATGTGAGCACTCCTTACACATACATTGCTTGTTGAAGTCGAATCAATATACCCAATTTCCAAATATGACTCTATAATAGACAAAATACCGTCTGTTCAGTTTTTCTTCTGAGACGTAATGCCAATTCAAATTTTAAGGTTCTTCTTTTAGTTATACTGATACGAGTGCAAATCAGTTTGGTGTCTACGTCTGATTGAATCAAAATTATTTGCAAAGTCGATGACAGTCACCCAAGGCATTGGAAGTATTCATCCTTTCACTTTCAATTATGTCATAAAAGCAATTTTGCAAACGGTTGTAATCCTGATCAGACGCTACGTGACGTGGCGTCTGATCAGGATCAAAACTGTTACTTGTTTTGAAATTACATCTGTTATACTGCCTTTTAAATCTAGTTTTGAAATGATATTGCGGACAACAATATTGAAGCAGACGGCAATATGGCGGTGAAGGGCTAAAACCTCACGATAAATTTGATCGTTTAACTGATAAGCGCATGTTGTAGACACTTGAATTTCTTCTGAAGATGAACGTTTTTGTATTTTTTGTATAGCTATCAGGACTGTGGGCTCTCGCATTATACCAATGTAAAACAGTGTCGGAAAGCCTATCAATAAATGGAAATAAACTTCAAATATGTTACAAAACGAAACTCTCTCTGATCGACAAACTTAATTTTGGTAATATAAATATAAAAATATGAACCCCTTCACTGCAATAGCACCACCTGCGTTACGCAGTTGTCGCCTGCTTTTACACATTTCAACTTTATATAACCATACCGAAATCGTAGAGTAAAAAAGTTTAGATCCTGATTGCCATCCAAACTCTTTGTAAATAACCATTGTAATCTGGATAAGGCAACGAAGGTTCTAATGTATATTTTACAATATCATTTCTCTATCATTAGGTCTAAAATATAATTATGTTTTCGTTCATTGAGATACGTTAACCCTTAGCCTGCCAGTCACGACTATAGCTCCATATGCAAACAGCTTGGATCCGGATGAGACGCCGAGTAACTCGGCGTCTCATCCGGATCCAAGCTGTTTGACACTCGGACAACATTTTCAGCAATTTTGAGCAACTTTGAAGCACTTTGAAACTTGAAGCAGACGAGAAATATAGCAGACGACAATTAATTTGGCGGGCTAAGGGTTAACATTATCAATGCTCTTCCATTGGGTACTTACACCTACGACATGAACTGCTATTTTTCCGTTGAGGTTTCGTTCTTGAAAATCATTTCATTGTAAATGTCTCTTAGTGGTGCTGTAGGGACACCTTTCAATTTGGATTATACTTATGACTTTTGTATGTGGACAAATATCTCAGATATGTTCTTTAAAATATGTATCCGTACACCTTTAATCAAAATAAATAATAATAAGCGGCAATATGATATTTAAGTGGCTGGCTTACGTCTTCAGTTCAGTAGGTTTCAAGATGTGTTTGCAATACTTATAACAAACATTACAGAAATGAGTACATACAGCAAATATTTCAAACGGTGTAGGTGAAAATCTGCTGCCTTCTGAATATCTTCATGTTACACAGGACAATTATTGGTGATTTCAGCATTTATATTATTAGTACCTCGATTTAAACAAATATCCAATGAAGACCTATCTATAGTGGTAAAGACTGGTTGTTGTTGGTAACAGTAGGATACAAATGAAACATTTCATTACGCAAACGCCTTACAAACCAAAACCTTTATCATACCGTTTTAATACACCTCACTTTGAGTTACAATGTTAATTTCCCAAAGACCAAAATAAACATTTTGCATGTCTTTTAAATCTATCCAAAAATAATATATCACTCTATATGATATTCTTTTTGTCACTCTTTATGATATTATGTTTCATTACACCTCGCTTTGAGTTACAATGTTAATTTTCCATATACCAAAATGAAACATTTTGCATATCTTTTCCATCTATACAAAACATACAGTCACTTTATATGGTATGATTTTTGTCACTCTATATGATAATGTTTTCTCTGTTACTCTTTCTTTTTTGTAATGATATAAACAATGTGACGTCGTAGACGTCGACATCGTGTCCCGCGTTATGTGCACGACGGCTCTAAATTGGTATTCACAACATATTTTGTAAAATACGAACGAGACGATTTCACAGCCAGGGTTGAAAAGCTCGGTGTAATAAACTAAATATTAGACGGCAGGTTGCTGACATTCAAATTGTCAACCCTCGAAAACAAGAATGTCACCCTTGGCTTGGCCTCGGGGTGACATTCTGTTTCTCGGGTTGCCAATTTGAATGTCACGCAAACTGTCATTTAATATTTATATAATATCGTATTCATTGAAATTATTATGTACACAAGTTATTAGATTCGTGCATTTTATATTAAAAAAGCTTTATGCGGCATCTGATTTGGAAATACCACCCAAGCCGCGATCGGCAGGCAAAAGGTTACTCGAACATTTTAAACTGCTATTGTTTTGCCGAATCCTGAAAGTACAAATTATGCATCTAAAATGAATTGCTCAAACGTTTTAAGGAACGACAATAAACTTTCATACTATGAATTCATACAGCTGCACAATAATTTATGAACCAAACAGAAAACCTTACTTCAGTAATTTATAATGTTGTCAATGATTCTGTGTACGGTGGAACATGAAGTACGGGGTTTGACAGCTGGTTATTCATCCATGGTACAGTAGAAAAGACTTTATTCGTTCCCATCTAAACGCACACGAAAGGCAATCGCAATTCACTAATATTTGGAAAATTACAACTTGTTCGCAATTGTGATCAATTATTTTAATCTGTGTGGCAAACAGTTTAGAGCCTGATCAGACGCCGGGAATAAAAAGTTTAAGCGTAAAGGCTTTTATTGGGAAAGAATCACGTCTTCGTTTCTCTGATTCCATTAAAATCTTCTCTGCAATATTTTACTAAAATCGACTTTGCAAACAGTTTGGATCTACATCAGAGGCCGCGTTATGCGGCGTCTGATCTGGATCTAAACTGTTTGCTACTTGCATAAAATCGGTTTGAAATCAAAGCATCTGAAAATAAATTTAAACTTTAGATATAAAAACAGATCCAGCGTCTAGAAGCAGACAACAGTATGTCAGCCACTGTTTTTTCCAGGTTATAACGGCATGGTGGCAGCGATAGGGTTTAGTTGAAAAACAAATTATTGCTGTAAGAGTTGTTAGTACATGAGAAAGAGCCGCTTGTTAATCATGGGTGTTAAAACTTCAATAGCATGTCGAGTTACTTCGTTTTGTTAAAATACCGTGCACAAACTAGCATACAACTATGTCTAATTGAATTTTACAGCCCACTTAATTCTTGAAATGATTTATTGAATTTGGAGTTACACGTTAAGCTTGCGTATTTGTTACAACATTGATATTTATAATTTCTAATGCTTAAAACATTAAACTCTAATGCTTGACGTGATTGTCTGCTCAGCTGGTAAATTATTACAGTTATAATCCGGTCGTGTCAGCTGCATTTACAGTGTAAAAAACTTTATTCTTTCCGTTTAAACGCAAACGAAACACAAACGCATTGGAATAAAATGAAGGAAATTACATTGTTTGACAATTTTGAATGATGATTTTAACATGGACGGCAAACAGATTGAAGTCTGATCTGGCTCAAAACTGTTTGAATTGGAAATAATAGATTAAGCGTAAACGCGTTTATTGGGAAATAATAACGTTTTCTCCCCTGTAGCCGTTTGAATACGTGCGTATCATGTTGTTATGGACTCGTTAATACCAAAATATACTGCACATTTTTATTCAATTGCTTCTGCATTGGATAACATTTTCTCTTAGACATTCTTTGAGGTACGATTAAAATAATACACGCAATGCAGTTCATATGATTTACTTTCGGTGGTTTGAGTTTTGTAGATTATTAATCGCCTTGGAAACTAATTGAATTGCAAAGTTAGTTTAATCAATCAAAACTATCCTCTACAAATCCTTCACTGCATTTGAAATACAGCGCTCCGTCTCTACAGCGACACCCAATGGGATACAAAGATTGTGTGCGATGTTCGGAGGGAGTCGTTATATGGAGAGGAACTGGCTTACAATTGCAAACAGCTTAAATCCAGATAAGACGCCGCTTATCGCGGCTTCTGATCTGGATGCAAGCTGTTTGCCACCCTTGATTATGTTTTTTCTATCAAAATGTCCAATATGTAACTTTGTGAAAAACAGCAGACGATAATTTTTTAGCAGACGATATTGCAATAATTAAAGCGTTATACATAATTATATTGTTTGGGGGACAGCGGCAAACATCGTTTTAAGGAGGGAGACGTTATTGGGAGGGCCATTGTAGGGAGAGAGCACTGAACAGTCGAAATTCGATACTTCAAACTCGTTTAAACCGATCGTACCAGTATCTAATAAGTTGAATTTTGATAAGGCGATTCGCTTAAGTCAAACATACATGTATATCATTGTGGCTAAACAACGTTTTTATTTCTAAATATTGGTATGCTCGAACTAACGCGAGTTCGTATTAAAATGGTCCCTCCCTACAACGGCTCTCTCAACAACGACTCACTCCTTAAAACGAATCTTGCCGCAGACCCCTAAACAATTATGTGTAACGCTTTTACTGATGCAATATCGTGTGCTTAAAAGTCACATATGAATGGACATTTCGACAGAAGATATATAACGGCGAGTGATGCGGCGTCTGATCTGGATTCAAGCTGTTTGCAAATGTAAGCCAAGTTTTAATCTTCCCTTCCTACAACAACACCCTCCGAACAACACACACAATCAGTGTCTCCCACTGTGTGTCGTTGAAGAGAAGGCGAACTGTATTGATTTTCGACTGTAGTTTGATTTAATTTAGAAATTGCTCTCATTTTTATTTTAAATATTTCGTGTTTAGTTCATTTCAATTTTAGTTTTTGACTAAACAATGGTAAAATAAGAAACAGACATATAGGATCCTTATTAGACACCGAGTTACTCATCGCCTGGTCATGGTCCAAATTGTTTATAAAGGGTCATTGTGATTTGACTTGACCTCGAAGTTATAAAACTTAAAACGAACTACAGTAAAACCTCGCTATTACGACCACTAAAACGAAGGCTAATTGAGTGTATAATAGACAGGTGACAGCTTAAAGCAAGGTGACGGTGAAACAGAAAGCTCCTATAGGAGCTTTCTGTTTCACTTTCACCTTGCGTTAAGCGGTCACCTATCGTAAACACCCTAATAATTAACATAATTTAGTGGTCGTAATAGCGAGGTTCTACTGTATATGGCTCAAACCTAAGTTTTGATTACAGTCTTTATGTATACACAACACTCCTTGACTTAATTAAGTAACCTGTTTTGGACAAATTGTTTCTGTTTAATTATGTGTGCAAATGTGTTAATACTAGAATACTAAAATGTTACCTGACGTGTTATGAGCTGAACATTTCTGAGTTTTCAGCATGGAGGCAGACGACACTGTTGGGTAAAACACTCTCGACAAATTCTATCATGAAAAGGTTAAGAGACAGGAGCACTTTCCTGACATCCTCACAGGTACATTTGTACCTTACCTACTGAAAGTAAAACAATCTCTTTTAGTCTTAACCTGGTAAAAACAACCACCTGTTTTAAGTAAAGAAAAAATGTTATTGAGGAAATAGTGAAATTGTTAAATCGTTTCAAACCCGTGTTTTGTCTTAACGTATTATTCCTAAGGGTTCAGTAAATATGGCATTACAAGTAAGCTGTACCACAATAGGCTGATGAATCGTTTCCTAGCTCATTATTCAGTCCTTATAAATCAGGTATTCTATACCAGAACGATAAAGCCGTGTTCGAACGTTCTTACCCCAGTGCTGTGTGGTTGAATTATGTAAAGCTTTGGACGTAACATCTACTGTAACAGCTTTTGTAACAGATCCCCGGGGAAATCAAACTAAATTTTAAAAACACATTAAACATACTTCGCTTAAACGTTTTCTTGATTTAACCCTTTACCTGATAGCCTATTTCTAGTATTGAAGATAGGTGACCACTTAAAGCAGGCTGAAAGTAAAGCAGAATGCGCCATATGGCGCATTCTGCTTTACTTTCAGCCTGCTTTAAGCTATTATCTGCTAGAATAAGGAAAATATTAAGTATGACACATATTCATGATGGTATAATTTTGAACTATTTTCTTCAGCGGATGAATAAAATGCATGTGCTAAAAGTCGCCTTTATAAGGGAAAGGGTTAAAAGAAGTATCTGAAATATCTAAACACAGTAGAAAGAAAATGACAAATATAATTTTGATGTCATTCCATCCGTCTCAAATTCCATAGATTAACTTTAAATTAGTTATATATATTGATGCATAAAAATGTTGCGTTTAGCATAATGTCAACAATATGAAACTAATTCAATTAATTGAATAATGTTTAACACTGCAGTCTAATTTCTTTTAAAAATTTAGGTATGTCATTAGTGGACATGACATGTAACTAGATATTCCTATCAGTCTTTAGATATTACATGGAGTAATTATAGCGATACCAAACAACCATCATCCATATGATTTATGTTTCAAGAAGGAGCTAATACAAGAGTACAGTTAGGTCAATATACAGTACTCCCTCCCTACAACGGCTCTCCAAACAGCAACTCCCTCCTTACAACACCCCTTTCTGCAGTTCCCTAAATAAGAAAATTGTGTATTCTGCTGCAATATCGTCTGCTTAAAATTGTCGTCTGCTGTTTTTTCTCAATGCTAAATATAAGTGGATATTTTGATATAATAACTATAATGGCGAGTGACAAACGGCTTGGCATTTAGATCAGACGCCGCATAAGGCAGCGTCTGATCTGGATTCAAACTGTTTGCAAATATAAGCCAAGTCTTAATTTTCCCTCCCTCTTACGACTCCTTCCAAACAATACACATCACTTGCCTCCAATAGCGTGTCGTTGCAGGGAGGGAGCAGTGTATTACATCCGCAAACCGGAAAACTAGAGTTGGTGTTTATATGCAGAAGCTTGCTTGATGAAATTAATTACAACTTCCATTGAGACCATCGGCTTACTTTCTTTCTGCTAATCGGCTTACTTAAAAGGTATTTTGAATTTTGAAAAGCGAGGAAATGAATGCATACGGTTTTCTATTTCCTTAGGTACCTGAAATATATCATGCATTAACCCATTATTTTGGCCAAGTGGATTTTTCCATGCTTATATATTTGATACGTCCACTTTTTTGTAAAGGGTGCCTGGTCTCAATTTTCATTATTCGTTTTGTTTGATATTGAATTTCCTATCAGCAAACAGGATGGTCAGAGTCACTGCCTTACCCCGGGCACAGCAGTTTTTTTGTAAACAGTTTGGATCCTAATCAGACGCCGCGTGACGCGGCGTCTGATCAGGATCCAATCTGTTTGACACTCATTTCAATATTGCTTCAGTCAAAATGGCAAAAGTTAAAATTTAAGAAATAAAAGCAGACGACAATTGTTTAAAATTGATGACGTCACGGCAGTGAAGGGGTTTACTAACGGGTGCCTGACACCTTAAACTCTAAATGGGAATTTACTTTTAGATATTGTTCGTTTTGGAGCATTTAGTTTTTTTTACAAGTTATAATGCAATCTGGAAAACATTGTAAACCCTCATCAGAGATATCCTGTAGATATTCTCTGACCCTTAGTTTACATAGAACATGATATAATGCCGGTAAAGAAATTGTATATATAGACTATTTTTGATAGTTGTTTGCTCTCTTAAACGATTTTATACAATTTTCGTTCACTTTTATTTCTCAAACTTTCATTTAAGGTTATATGATTAAAGTGGATACCGCTGTGATCAGACGCTGCATAACACGGCGTCTGATCAGGATCAAGCCTGTTCGCAAATGACCAATGCACTCTGGATCCGACAGTAAAGGGGTCACAGAGATGAATAGTATCTTATCTCTGTTACATGTTCTGATTCAGTATTACTGCATGTCGATTGAATTAGCGTTTTAGATACACGTATTTGATCAGTGCTCGTCATGTAGGCGCCTTAGGGCCACAATCCTTATTTTCAAAACGATTCATAGATACAATCCAAGACGTGCTATGAAGTACGTCATACAAGACGCTATGATATAGGCAGTGGCAAATCACTGCTTAATGCAAATTCAGAAAAGACTGGGAACATTCTATGAAAGCTTTCTGTATTTATTTTGTTGCATAAAAATAATGTGCGTCACAGAGAAGAGTGCACATGTAACAATATTTAAGTTTTCAGTTAATACTCTTACAAGTCCAATCGAAATGGCGTGTGCCTATATTACACACACATATATATATATATAAAGCACTATTCACACTACAATATGTGTTAGAGAGACCATACCTTTTGAGCCTGGTTGTACTTTGTACAATTTGATTGGAGTTCTTGAAATTGCTGAGCCACGTAGGATAACATATCTGGAGATTTGTGAGGATGGTTGCATTAGGAAGTGAACCAAAGGGACATAAATTAATGCAGCAATTGGACCTTGCAATGTGTCGCCATGTGTATGGGATCATAGGGCGAAACTGTTTTAACTGTTACAAACCGATACGACTCATCTAGGTCCAAACTGGTTGATAGTCTAGTGATATTTTTAACCAACCTTTGAAATCTATTTCAAAAGACTAATGCTACAGACAACAAAAAAAGAGCTCTTTAAGGTGAACTAAATTATATAACATACTTTTTCGCAGTAAATATAGTAATCATACATATACAAAATATAGTTATAAAACCATAAGCATGATTTAAAGGCCTCTGGCTTTAGAAACATTTACATACAAACATGATTACTGGAAGATTTACGAGTTTTATCTATATCTGCATATGTAATAGTCTAATATTGTTTCTACTACTCCGTTCCTGTCATTAATATTGTCATATTAACGACATGCAGAAGTTTTGGGTTGATATAGATAAAGTGTTTACTTAGATTTCAGCATATTTGTAGCAATTATTTTCTGTCAGTGTGCCGACAAAAAGCATATTATGTAGAAAAAGTAATGTTTGAAGTGTGAACGTCTAATGTAAATGAAAAACCTATAGAAATCATTAAGTCACCAAAACCAAAACATTATTGGTCAACTATGTTTTCCTGGTGGTTCGTACGAACGATTGGTGGAAACAGTTTTACCGATACTATAATTACACAATAATAATCTGAAGCTAGAAAGTCTGCTATTTCACTTTTTGTCTTATCGTTCCTACGGACCCGTATTGTTTATGAACAAAGCTCCAGATATGGGGAGTATTTCAAAACCTAAATTCTTTATTTCTGTATTAAACCCTATATAAGTAATTGTTTGATTTGTTAAGTTTTCCCTCTCTTATCTGGAACCCTGTATTAATGTAGATATTTAATAAATATTGAGTAAATGTCATTGGGAAATGTCATATTGTTGTTTCAAATCATACCGATAGATCGCTCTTTTCCAGACAATTTGGCATGGGTTATTTAAGACCTCATATGCGATGACACTATCACCATGGACAGAACAAATGATAAAATAAGATATGGCACCCTATTGAGTGTAGTGTACAGCTTAAACTGTCTGATTTTTTGTTTCCAGTCTAGACCATTAAGAGTTCAAATATTGAATGCACTTACTACCTAACTCGTCATCCTGAAGTATCGTTTAACCCTGTCACTACCAAATATTTCGTGAGGTTTTTACCCATTCACCGTTTTATTGTTGTCTGCTGCAATTGCATTGTTTGCAATATCGTTTCAAAGCAAGATTCAATGTAGTATGACCCTAAAAAATATCGATACGAGTGTCAAACAGTTTTGATCCTGATCAGACGCCGCGTAACGCGGCGCCTGATCAGGATCCAAACTGTTTGAAAACGTGTTTTAAAGCGTCTTTGAGAGTGAAAGTGTTAATTTAACTGAAATTAAACATTTCTAGTTTCTTATTGAGTGAGAACCCAAAATGTTTATTCAAAGTATTAAGACCCGTCATGCAGTTTCCGTCAGGCGGATTTGGTGTCGGCAGCAAATTTTGTGTGAGTTTTTTCATCATCATCATCATCATCAAAGTGTGAAACAGTTTGAACCGTGGGACGTCAATTTAGCCGGCCTCTGATCGAGATGTACTTTGGATGGTTATGAATGGCTAGGCGTTGTCTCTGTATCTGTGAGGTTCTGGAACCGACTGTAGCATTTACTATGTTACATTTGTCATCATAACATCACCAACGGTGAATACATGTTAAATATTAACCACTTTACTGTCATGACGTCATCTTCTTTAAACTATTGTCATCTGATCCTAATTCTGAAATATGCATTTTAAGTATATTGATTTAAGTTGGACTTGAAATGATCATTCGTTCAATGAATACAAAATCTTTAAAAGGAGACAAAAGCCATTTTAGTCTTTCAATATGTAAATACACTGACCGATTTAGCGTGTTTAACATATTTGCACTCGTCCCTGTAGGCGTATTTAGATTACCAATGAGATAAAATCTAGGCACAATATGCTAACGTGATAGTGTTATTCTCGAAGGAGAATAGTTCCGCTTGGCCAGCAACAATTAACCCTTGCACTATCAAATATTTCATGAGATTTTTACCCCTTCACCGTTTCATTGTCGTCTACTTCAAATTAGTGGTCTGCATAGTCGTTTCAAAGTTAAAAAATCAGGCAGTATGAGTGAAGAAATTTCAAAACGAATGTCAAACAGTTTGGATTCTGATCAGACGCCGCGTTACGCGGCGTCTGATCAGGATCTAAACTGTTTGCAAACGCGCTTTGAAGGGGGATACAGAGTGAAATGGTTAAGAGGATCAGAGACGCAGTGAGGAATTCCAAGGATGAGATTTCTTTATTTATAGCACTGTATAGTCGATAAAGATAAGCATTTATAGCAAATTACGAGCACATCGATACGTTGAAGTACATCGTAGTGCCCGAACAAACGGGGTTCAGACTTGAATTGATTTTTGTTCGTGATTGTATAATAGATACTTAAAAGTAATAGTACAAGAAAATTAAAAATGCACAATATAGAAAGCACAACCGGTCTCTTTCTATATACTTTAATTTTGCACACAAATAGCAAAGCACATTAAAGTAAAATCTCTCTAGTACGACAGGTGACTGCTTAAAGCCAGTTGACAGTAAAACAGAAAATCTTGACTGAGATTTTATACTGTCTGAATAGCCGTAGTATTATATTTGTCATTGCATTGTTTTCCTTGTTTACTTTTAGTATAACATTGCCTTAGTTTTGACTAGACTATAAAGGTTATCACGTCTGCAGTTGGAAATCTAAAAAATGTGCCTAAAATGTAAAACGTCTATACTTATGTGAACCACACGTTATTTTTAGGACTAATAGCGTATGTCTAGGTATACGGTAAATTATATCGCTATGGTAAACCTTGAATGTTCCGATTCTAATTGACTTGTGTATACTAATCATTTGGAGGGTTAAATTGTTTCAATTAAACATACATGTAGCAGGGACGGGTATTCGCCATATGTTAGACTGTGGCAAATGGGACAGTTTTACTGGTTAGACACATCCAGAACGTTACACAACAATTCAATTTAGTTGTCACATTGAATTACTCTTGGATTGTACTATATTTGACACTTAATCAGTTAAAAGTAAACTAAATTATATTATATGTTTATAGTTAACTCGATACGCCCAGGTATGATCCGTGTAAAGGTCTTATTATTAATTTAATAGTAACTACTGGCATTAAAGTGCTGAAACAATGTCTATATTCAGCACAAACAATGCCTTTGTTGGACAAATATAGGTTCACTTATGCAGCATCTCAATGGCGCTACATATAATGGCACCAGACAGGCACCCATTGCACGCCCAATGTGGATCTATAATAGGTTATCAGCATAGTGCTCGTATAGGAGTCCATTTTGAACCAATATGGATCCAGTATATATTGTTTCCATGGAGCACCTAAATATCAGCTGCCTTCATATCATAATCCCTCATCTTTAATTGGCGCTTTATGACCTATTCTGTGTCGCGGTGCCGTAAAGCCAACATGTCCATCAATATATCCCAAATGGCGTTGGTTTGTAACACAGATGTATATATACCGAAAACTCCGTAACACCGAAATAGATATAACACTAGTATACGACGAAGTTTGCCGTTTTATATCTGACATAATGTAACACAATGTTAGGATCGTGGGTGTTATTTGTATTAAATTGTAGAATATTGGTTTCTTTGATTCTGATTGGATGTGTTATGAGATAAATCATGGTTGATTTATTTCATGATAATTCCAAGTGTTCTCTAGCGAGAGATAACAAGAAATTTCAAATTTGAATCAGATTGTAAATGTTCAATATTTCAATGCTATCTTCTGCAAACATCGCGTATAAATTATTTGAGAGAAGTGATTTAATTTGATTTTCATTGCGTAATATGTATATGTATTAGCAGAGGTTTGGTACAGTATAATTAATCTGTATTGACACATTATTAAGAACAAATGGAGGTTGCTCAAGACGGGTGACTGCTTAAATTTAGTATAAGTTAATGCAGATCAACCTCTTCACATTTATAATTTCATAGATTAACTATTCATTTTCCAAGAGACCTTCCTACCTTGTCGTGGTTCTGGGTATTAATTGCAATAGCGGATGTGTTTTGTTTATTTGACAGAGATAATCCCCTCTACCAATAACTAAAAGGAAGACAGGTCGATAGGTTTTATCCCATGTGCTGCTTTGCAGCGAATGAGAATAACCGAAATCGTCCTGAAACCACGTTCTAATCAACATAATATCATCTCATCATTTAACAGCGCTATATGACCTGTTTTGTGACGCAGTGCCATAAAATCAAATTCATCAATCCATAACTATCTATTTCATGTTAATTCCTTTACTGATACAGTGGAGAATCTGTTATTTCTTTCCCGTTTAAACGCAAACGTACGCAAACGCAAAGCACTAAAACATAGAAAAGAACAACTTTTGGACAATTCTGATATTTTATGTTTATCTTGGTGGCAAACAGTTTGGAGCCTGATCAGACGCCGGGTTTCCCGGCGTCTGATCTGGCTCCAAACTGTTTGCACTGCAAATAATAGTTTTTGCGTAAACGCGTTTATTGGGAAAGAATAACACATTCTCCGCTGTAGGTGACCACTAATTGGGTAAAAAACAACAACTGAAAGGGAAAAATGATATGACATCAGTGACATGAGAATGATGATATACACTTTTGTTTTGAAACATAAACACAACAAAATAAAAATGTATTTGCTCAACTGACGAGTTTCCAATGCAAACTGTTTCGAGCAAGATAAGACGTGGAGTTGCTCGGTCTCTTGGTAGTCTTCAAAAGGAGTAACGCTTATAAACATGAATGGTTTGCATGCTTATTTGTTATTGTTTTGGAATATGAAAGACATGGTCGGATCAGAATTCTACTCATTTTTGATTTCTTAAATACCATCAACGACAAACCCTCTGTATGACGATCTAACTGAATGTGATACCATTTTTAAGGTGCCATCTAAACTGTTTGCAAAATAAATCAGTCGCAATCAACAATCCAAGTGTTTGACAGTTTTGAATATACTTCACACAATTTCTAACAACGGCCTATGTAGTTTGGTAAATTAAAACGCAACTAGCAAATGCAATGTTATTGCCATTCCCATACCTGTCATAAAATCTAACCAGTGGAAATAAACGACCTTAGATTCAGGTAAAGGCGGTTTCAAGTAGACCTGCTTCCCATTCCTCGAATTAAGTGATAGTTACTAAGCCGTACCCGTCCGCGTCTGATCAGAATATAATCTATTTAATACTTGTTTCGATGTCTCGAATGTCAAAATGCCAAATGCCAAAATAACATCTAACTTTGAGAAGTTGACCCCTTTATGTCTAGCGTCCCGTAAAAGGGACATAGGCAAGCAGTGTAGACTCTGATCAGACGCCGCATTATGCGGCGTCTGATCAGAGTCTACACTTTTGGCTGATAGGAGTTTCAATATAAAACAAAACAAAAATGAAAATTTAGACCAGGCACCCCTTACATAAAAAATGGACTAATCCAATTTATGAGCATGGAAGAATCCACTTGGCATAAATGGGGCAATCCGACGACAATTTTGCAGCAGCGTACGGGTTAACACTATACAGTGGAGAATCTGTTATTCTTTCCCGTTTAAACGCAAACGCAAAGCACTAAAACGTAGAAAAGAACAACTTTTGGACAATTCTGATATTTCATGTTTATCTTGGTGGCAAACAGTTTGGAGCCTGATCAGACGCCGGGTTACCCGGCGTCTGATCTGGCTCCAAACTGTTTGCACTGCAAATAATAGTTTTAGCGTAAACGCGTTTATTGGGAAAGAATAACACATTCTCCACTGTAGCGATCTGTTTACAAAGCAGATAAGTATAAGAGTAACACTTGTCACGACATAGTCTCAATAATAAACAAGGCCATTAACACCAGACTAATTAATCAACACGATAGTAACAGACAATGTATCATTAATTATGCATTATGGTCTATAATGTCGTGCACACGTCGACAGAACGGTTTGACTTGTCTGTTTAACCTCGTTACACGGCCACCAGTGTCAACAAGTGACATCACTGGCCATTGCTAGAAGATTACTACTTGCTAGCAGAATTTTGGATGCCGTAGAGCATGTCGCTCTGACAGTCTTTGTATACAATACGGCTAAACAAAATAAAAATGCACCTGCATTAGGTCGGATGCTGCGGCTGAACTGTTTCTACACATTTCTGTTATGTTATACGTCTCGTTTTCTTATGACTCGACTCAGTAAGATGCACAATTATTTAAGACAATATTATGATAGGTTTATCAGCAGGAAATAATATGGTTGTTCATATGTGTGTACGTATTTCGTCAGTAGCAGTCTTGTAGCAATAAGGGTGTATAATCTTTATACGGGTGAATTTTGATGTTTTGTTATCAATAAGAAATCATGCATCTGTAATAGGGGAAATTGTTCAACTTTATTTTTTTGTTGTTCGCATATAGTTGAGAGTTCTGGTAGAATAATTACTTCAACTGCAAACAGTTTGAAGTCGTATCAGACGCCGGATCAGATTGTTTGCCACTAAGGTCTAAAACAAATTGCATGACATTCTTTGCGTTTGCGTTAGGTGTGCGTTCAAACGGGAAAGCATAACCCAGTGCTATACCTTTATTTATGTCATTGCTTGGTAATTAACCCTTTCACGGTCAATGGCGCCAAAAAGCGCCTTTGCAAACAGTTTTGGTCCTGATCAGACGGCGCGAAATGCGTCGTCTGATCAGGACCCAAACTGATTGTCACTCATACCAGAAATTACAACCAAATTTCACACGGAATGTACGCGGATGCACAACTGTTTGGCTTTCAGTTTTTATAGTTAATTAGCTTGAATTCCTGTTAAATTAAACTTTATTTCAAAAGAAAACAATGGGAATCAGTCGATAGTGTTCCAAATTATAACGAGCGAACCCATTCACTTCCTAACCCCTAGTACAATAGTTATTTGCAAACAGTTTGCATCCTGATCAGACGCCGCGTGACGCGGCGTCTGATCAGGATCCAAACTGTTTGACACTCATATCAATATTGCTTTAGTCGAACTACCTTCAATATAAATTTGAGAAATAATATAGACGACAATTGATTAGAATTCATGACGTCATGGAAGTGAATGGTAGTGAAGGGTTAAATATCGATATAAGTTTGCCTGAAAGTTATAGCTAGGGATTTGTAGTTACAGTGGAGAATCTGTTATTCTTTCCCGTTTAAACGCAAACGTACGCAAACGCAAAGCACTAAAACGTAGAAAAGAACAACTTTTGGACAATTCTTATATTTAATGTTTATCTTGGTGGCAAACAGTTTGGAGCCTGATCAGACGCCGGGTTACCCGGCGTCTGATCTGGCTCCAAACTGTTTGCAGTGCAAATAATAGTTTTAGCGTAAACGCGTTTATTGGGAAAGAATAACACATTCTCCACTGTAGATGATGATCATAAACAAAGGCACCTACTCAAGGTAAGGTTCGTTAGATTGCTATGAGACACGTCGGCTTGAAATAGTGGAAGTTTTTATATTATTTGTTCATTCTCAGTGGGACTTGGCTAGCAATTGCAAATAGTTTGGATCCAGATAAGACGCCGCGAATCACGGATTGAACGTTTTCGGCACTCATTTTCAGCTATACTTTTTTACGCATTTTCGAAGCCATATGACGTCACGTTAGAACGTTACAGCGCGTGAGTGTTCTATTGAGAATTCGAACACTGATACGTTCCTTTTTTGTTTCGATAGGGGCGTGCGGGAAGTGTTAGAATTCAGTTTATAAAATCATAAAAATGTTTTCATAGTTTTTGGAGACAAAACATTTGAAGTAGACAACACATTATATCAGCATGAAAAGAGTGAAGTGAAAATGCTTTATTTATAGTAGAATATTTTATATTAAAGGATCATAGGACTTCATTAATCAAGGGTTTATTGCATAAAGATTAACTTCATTATGATAACTACTGGAGACATGTACAGTGGATAAAATGTTATTCTCTACTGTATACATTAAGTAATAAAAATAAATACATCACAAATGGATTTCTGATTTACTGTTATGTTTATTAAGGACACGTATAATATCGTATAAATCAAGGTATGTTTTTCGGAACCATAAAAGCATACAGTAAACCCACTGTTTTACTACCACTTAAATGTGCTAATTATAAAATGCTTAAGACAGGTAGCTGCTTAATGCAATGTGAAAGTAAAACAAAAACAGAAAACTCCTAAAGGAGCTTTCAGTTTTAGTTTTACCTAGCGTTAAGCTGTCACCCCTAGTTCATGTAATCAATAAGCCTTTAGTGGGAATAATAGAGTGGCTTTACTGTGTTGTACAAACGAATTCCCTTAAAAGGCAAAGTTCAGTTGTGCTACAGACATTGACAAACATACTGCCCCAATTATAATGTAACGAGGCCTCTATAGTAACAAAAATAGTTGCATGTATGACATACATATTGACAATATATACAATTACATTCAAACGTTAAACTGTCCCGTTTAAACGGAACACAAACGTAATCACCTTTAATGTAGAAAATGGCAATTGCTTGAATGTATTGACAACTCTTATTAATCTAAGTGGTAATCAATTTGGAGACCGATCAGACGACGGGTGTCTCTGCGTCTGATCTGGTTTCAAAATGTTTGCAATAGAAGTTATTGTTTCAACATACATTGTGAAAGAATAACGTATGATTCAATGTAACTAAGAATTCAATACGAACATAGTTGGTAGCTCACATCATGTATCACGGTTGGAAGACAACCATTTTGCTTTTGCCATAATAATTCTGACTTTAGTTGTCAGATATATAAGTTTATTTGTGCCATATCCTTCAACGTGCAAGCTACTTGGTTTTTTATACAAGTAGTTTTGATCAAGAACACACCATGTTTACTGTACCTTGCAGAGCTTAAATACAGAGCTAATTTCCATAGAACTCAAAACAAACCTTAAAGTCATAAAACTCATTACTACAATAATAACACTCAAACTAATATGGTAATATACCACTTAATAGCAAAGCATTAGATGATAATGTATAACCGAACCCATACAGTTTTGAGCGAATTTATCAACACTTTTCTTGGCTTTAACCCTTTCACTCTCAACGACGTCTAGAAGCGCGTTTGCAAACTGTTTGGACCCTGATCATACACCGCGAAATGCGCCGTCTGATCAGAATCTAAACTGTTTGACACTCGTATTGATATGTTTTAAGTCTACTACAGTGAATCTTAATTTGAAACGATCTTGAAAACAAAACAATTGAAGCAGACGACAATGAAACATGGAAGTGGTCAATTTGGTAGTGAAAGGAATAACTATAAAATGAAGTAAAATTGTATCCGTTCCATGGTCATTCGCATAATAGACACTCTGTGTCTGAACAGGTATGAAACTGGTTGATAGTTAACCCTTTGATAATCAAGTTATTCGGAAGATCTTTACCCCTTCAATATTGTTGTCTGCTTCAGTATTGTTGTCTGCAAGACACGTTTCAAAGTTAGATTTAAGGTTGTATGAGTTAATAAAAATCGATAAGTGTCAAACAGTTGGGGACCAGGGGCCCGTTTCATAAAACATCTTACGACAAATGTTGTCGTAAGTCAAATTTTTAAATTACATATTACTTCTTATTTCTCTATCTAATCCTGTCTTGTGACATCTTTTTGGAATCGTCTTTTCAAGACGATTCCAAACAGATGTCACAAGACAGGATTAGATGGAGAAATGAATTATAATTGAGATTTTTATAATCTGACTTACGACAACAGTTGTCGTAAGAAGTTTTATGAAACGGGCCCCTGATCAGACGCCGCGTAATGCGTCGTCTGATCTCGATCCCAACTGTTTGCACTCGCGCTTTAAAGCGTCATTTAGAGTGAAAGGGTTATAACGAATCACTAACAGTTGCAAAATTTGTCATCTGTACAAAGTATATCTAAATAAATAGTGGGTTTACAGTAACCCCGTCACTGTCTTACCTCTAGTATAATAGTTTTTTGCAAACAGTTTGGATCCAGATCAAACGCTTACACTCATTTCAACACTTCAGTCGAAATACTTAATATTTAAATTTGAGAAATAAGAACAGGCAATTATTGTTTAAATTTTATGACGACATTGCACTGAAGGAGTTAAACGTCTATTTAAGGGACAGAGCAAATATGTTCTATTTGTCTAAATCAAGTATCTATGAAATGTGTAAATTTATAATCAAACGACATCTGTCTTTATGGTTGTGTTTCATGTGATACGTATACTAATGTAATTAACCAACTTGCAATCTTGTACCTTTGCAAGTATTAATTGGGTTGGGTTTTACGGCACCGCGACACATAAAATGGTCAAATGGCGCCGAACTTTGCAAGTAAGTTAGAATACAATTATACATGTATTAAAAACAACAATACGTTGTATACTTCAGTATAATAATATTTATACTAATCATATACTTGGTTCACGTCGAATATCATACTGATTATATAAAGCACAAAATGTTATTTCCAAAATTATGCCTTGAATCTAGATTCCACAAATGGTTTAAAAATACCTTAAACATGTCATAATAGGGATTTGGTACGGGTACCCTACTGACACTACACTGGGGAATAAAGCACTCGTCCTATGCCAAAAGTGCAGACTAAGAATAAGTGACTCATACAAGAAATCTCTGATAATGGTCATTATTTTTGTCATTTCGCAAAGTATTTTAAAGCACCCTTACATAGATATAAAGGGACATGATGTCATTTGAAACAATATTTTTTCATTGCAATTTCAGGAACCAAGGGATTAAGGTCCACTTACTGAACAAACTTACCAATAGCCACTGTACTTTATAGACAAGCATTGATATAACATACTGCAATCATAATTAACCCTTAGCCCGCCAAATAAATTGTCGTCTGCTATATTTCACGTCTGCTTCAAGTTGCAAAGTGCTTCAAAGTTGCTCAAAATTGCTGAAAATGTTGTCCGAGTGTCAAACAGCTTGGATCCGGATGAGACGCCGAGTTACTCGGCGTCTCATCTGGATCCAATCTGTTTGCATATGGAGCTATAGTCGTGAGTGGCAGGCTAAGGGTTAATTATTCAACAAACTGGTTTTGAAACTCTTCAAACTGTATCATAGACAATCACAGACAACAACATACTATTATATATTCTATTCTAAACAGTAAAAACATTTAGCTGAGCTTTGCCTTGCATAACTATGAACACCGAACAAAAACATTCAGCTTATAAAAACTAATTTCTTTGATGTGGTTTCAACCATGTCATTTAACACATTCAAAACAGTTAGTCTCATATTCATCAGATGCTTTATCAATACCTTAATAGTCAATAGTTAATGCCAGTTATCCATACTTGATCAGCAGTAAGACTCATTCTCTAAGACAGTAGATCTGAGTTCTTTTTCTTTGCCCTTTTTATCAAAAACGGCAAGTGTCAACCGAACACAGCTTTGAGTAGTATAGTGTGTATATGGCGCACTCCCGATCCATTTTACTGCCATGACGTCATCAGTGTTGATCAATTTTCATCTACCTTGATTTCTCAATTTAAATCCCTGGGGCCCGTCTAACGAAACGTCGTACGACAAAAACGGTCGTAAGTCAAAACTTTATAATAAATCTAATTTCTGATTTCTCCGTCTTATACTGTATTGTTACATCTCCTTGGAATCGTCTTTTTAAAATATTCCAAAGAGATGTCACAAGACAGGGTTAATTCCGCTTAAGCCGGTGCTAGGGGGCGTGATCACTGTTGCATATTTCAGTATTGCTCATGAACAGACTCAATTAAACCGAGTCTGCAATTTTCAGTATTTGCTTTGTTTTCTGTGATTTCAAAGGATCTCCCCTTATTAAGATTTTTTTAGTTTGAGAAATAAATAATAATCGAGAATTTTATAATCTGACTTACGACAATATTTGTCATACGACGTTTCGTAAATATTGAAATGAGTGTTAAACAGTTTGGATCCCTATCAGACGCCGCAGTGTCTGATCATGATCCTAATTGTTTGCAAATAACCATTGTACTCGGAGTAAGGCAGTGTTGGGGTTACTGACCTTCTATGACTACGATGCAAATGCCAGAACTAGAGTTCAAGCTGTTCTTTAACTTTCACTACCGACCTCTTTCTATTGTCGCATCTCGTGTATGAAGTAGTTTACTTCAAGCAAACCTAACATGCGCCTACCATCGAATTAACACGTTTAACAACACTAGCAAACAGCACTTGTAACCCAAGTTGATTTATGTATCATTAGATTCAATAGAACATCCAGGTTTTGTCATCAACTTTTCCTTCTGTTCTAAGTCCTTCCATCTCATTGCATACGTATCACTTTTCTTTTCACAGGCCTGTTCTCGAGCTCTGTTCTTCTTTTCTATCTCCCAACATTTCCGCTTCCACTGGGTGAAACCAAGAATACCCATGAATATATAGTAACCGACTGTCAGTACCATCCACAGGACACTGTCACGTCTTATATACTCTATGGTGTTGATTTTAACACACTTGGAATGAGTAATACTGCTGGCATTGTTCGCACCATAAACCTCGGTCATATACACACAGATGGTATATATAGTGTCTACATCCAAGTTACGGAATACGTACTCATTAACAATAGGTTTCATCGGAAGTGACGTAAACCTGCCTCCCTCGTTCAAATACTCAACTACAGTTTCCCTGATATATCCAGACAAAGAATTTTTACCAGATAACGCCCATCGGATAGATATCGAGTCCGTGGAGCTATTGAGCCAGTAAATGTCTATCGGCCGAGCTGATTGGATGAGCTGATGCGCGTGCGAATGATCAGGCGACACCTGTAAAATATTGTTCCTTAAAATTGCAATATTGTCCTTTGAGCCATGGTCGTGTCCGTTTGGTAAAACCCTGTACGGAGGATAGGTTGAGTTTGAGTCTAAGGCGCAGGATTGCTTCAACTGTGAGCACAGAGTTAGTATCAGCAACCACATCTCCAGGTTAGCCCAGCAGATCACATCGGAAAATGAAGGCATTGCTGAAAAACAAATCAAAGTATTTTTAGCCCATTACTACATAGATATAGTCCGGACAGATTGACCTGACGTTGGACACACCTATTAGCATATTTTCACACTTTGTTGCATTTCTATGTAGTAATGGGCTGACAATTAGGTACATATAGTGAACTGGCATGAGTCGCAGGTGAGGGCATCGGTGATCATACGTGAATTAAAACTCACTCTAAAGCGTGACATGATGCGTTTTAGTAGATACGATTATACTAGAAGACTCAGGAATAATAGTTTATCAACAACAACATATCAACTTGCTCAAAGTGGAGTATTAGTCCACTGAATATCACAACTGTAACAATATTCACGTAATAAAAGGAACCTTCCAGAAACTGTACGATTCGCTGTCGATTATTTATTTATTTTGCGTCATCTCACTATAATTTATTCATGCATAAAGGTCAACGTCAGGTAATTTTCCCAGACTATACTCTTTTCCACGTATTTGATTTATTCTTCTTATGAAGAAAATAGTTCCAATTTTTACAATCATGAATATGCACCGTAACAAATATTTTCTATATCCTTTCATATAGTAACTTACGGCAGACTGAAGGTTAAGCAAAATGCGCCTGAAAGCGCATTCTGCTTTACTTTCCATCTACTTTAAGTGGTCACCTGTCTACAAAACTACAAATAGGCTATGGAAAGATATATGAAACAAACTCGAATGTAAAGAAGCAAATGATAAAGCATGTATTTTACGCATGCTATGCAAACGTTACGTGTTTAATAAAATGACATCAAAAAACTATTATTACTAATGTTTATTAACATATAATTGCGTTGACATAAAAATGCTTGTATATTTATTATCTCTCTTTAACGACCACAGAAAAGTAGATTTAGTGACGGTACTACAGACAGATGACAGATTAAACACTTCACCGCCAAATATTAAGCGTGTGATATAAACATTTCTAAAACAAAGTGGTAGATTCTATTTGTTTTCTTAAACATTTCAACGCCAAATTAATCGTGAAGTTGGTACATCTTCATCGCTATATTGGTGTCTTTATCTTCAATATTATTGTCTGTTTTAAAGTTCAACATAGAGTAATATGACTGAACGCGTATCGATACAAGTGTCTAACAGTTTGGATCCTGATCAGACGCCGTGTAATCTGATCTGGATCCAAACTGCTTGAAAAGTCGACTATAGGCGACATCTGCGGTGAAAAGGTTAAATTTTGTCATTAATTATGATGCGCCAAATATACATGTATGAGTTTTGACTGCGGCAATATTGTTACGAGTTTCGAAGAATTTGGATCAAGATGGAGCACCGCGTAACGCCTAGTCTCATCTGACACCCGACCATTTGAAAGTCGATTGGATTTGCATATAACAATGAAAGAGTCGAAACAAGATGAAAGTAAAGTGGAAAACTTCATTTTGGGGTCTTCTGCTTTCCTCAAATTTTGCTATACGCTTTAACCATCTAATACAGAACATGATTAACTCTTTCCTCCCTGAAACTTTAAATGGACAATTCCAGTTTAGATTTAAGTCTAGTCCATTTCTGGCTTTTAAGGGTTGTTTTTGTCCATTTTTGGCATTATGACAAACAGTGAAGACCCAGATCAGAGGGCTCCGAAAGGAGCCCTCTGATCAGGGTCTTCACTGTTTGTATAGGACAAGTGTACTATTCACATGTACACTGTTTGAAAAGCACGCCTATATGCGGGACTAGGGTTCAAAGGGTTAAGTAACCGCACTGTATAAGAACGGTTCGATGGTGTCCTACAGCGCTCCCTCTCTACAACGACACCCAGTGGGAGAAAAGATATGTTCGTTGTTCGGAGGGAGTCGTTATAGGGAGGGAACTTGGCTTACATTTGCAAACAACTTGAATCGAGATCAGACGCCGCGTACCGCGGCGTCTGATCTGGAATCAAGATGTTTGTCACTCCCCATTAAATATTTTCTGTCAAAGAGTCCAGTATGTAACTTTGAGAAAAACAGCAGACGACAGTTGAAAGCAGACGACATTGCAGTCGTGAATAGGTTGGACATAAGTGTCCTCTTTAGAGAACTGCGACAACGGTCGTTAGAAGGAGGGAGTCGTTGTTGGGAGGACCGTTGTAGGGAGGGAACACTGTATTTACAAGATATAGACATACTTCGTTATCTTTATCATACATAGTGAACTGTCACAAATGTATTTCAAAAAGATGGCTCACTTCCTTTGTAACTTCTATATTTTGTACTTTACAAATGTGTTATAAATGTCGAACAACTTTTAGTATGAACAACAAACTCGCATTCATAAGAAATAATTTTCGTTTCCGACCAGATGTGAACTTTATTTATCTATTACTAAAACACACACATGTTATCCAGATTCAACAGATTAATTAACATATTTCTCCTGTGGATAGCTTATTTAGCTGGCTGTATGCGGATACCAAATAACACTATGCTTTATCTGAATCTGAAGTATTACGCAAATTTCTCACATAACTACCCCTGTTTTCTATAGCGAATCACGAATATCCTTGTCTCCTCGTGTCCAACATGTGTGAGATCAAATGTGATGATGCCACTCTAACGTCACTATTTATAAGGGCGTTATTACGTCACTGTGATTCTTAAAAAGCCTATTGCTTTAAAAATAGCTTTAAATCGTTGGTTATGTGAGAAAAATAATCTGTCACTCGTCGATGTGTAAGACAAATTGATCTAAAATCGTGTAGAATAGAACAATTATTCAGCTCGCATGGGCTCGCTGAATAACATTTAAATTCTAGACTCGTTGAGATCAGCATGTCTTGAACATCGACTCATGAAAGATCTTATTTGTCTTAAGGTTTTTTTAAAATGCACAAATCTTTCTTTGCAAACGCTGCAGACGACTCTGTGAAAGTGTTGGATATTGGGAAAGGAGAATGGTTGTAGTGCAATATTTGTTACCACAGAAATACCTTAGAACGTTTCTACCTCATTATACAACAGAAGCTGCTGAATACAGACAGATGGCCGCAACTATCAAGATAAAAATTAAGCAGAAAAGTCCTATGATATGAGAGTCTTGCTTTACTTGTAACTCGTATTAAGCAATGATCTGCATGAAAATGAGTTGCGTATAGGTAATCGTATTTCACGATATCTGAAATCGTTCCCAAGCATTTGATTGGTCAGATTTGAGCCTAGGCTCAAATCTGACCAATCAAATGCTTGAGAACGCGCTCAAACTCAGCTCAAACGTTTTATAAGCATGTACCCTGGACTTCCTGAATACGGATATTGAGGAAAGTCAGATCAGTTTTCAAATTAATTGAAATTGATTATAATATTTCTTAAGTCAAAATACCTAAATTATAAATATGAGAAATAAAGGAATACAACAATAATTGTTTAAAACTGAAGACATCATGGAAGTAAAGGGGCTACAGATATAACAATTTGTTACCTTTGGTATCCATGTTTTCTCTCGGCTCTTTTATTCCATGTGTAAGGTAAATCCTGAAACGATACAATATCGAATAGAAACAGTGATAAATAATAAGTTAATTTATTAACCGATTTCCGCCCAGTGGATTCGTCCATGCTTATAAATTGGAGTAATATATGTTTTATGTAAAAGGTGCCCGATCTAAATTTTCATTTTCTTTTTATTTCATATTGAAATTTCTATCCGCAAACAGTGTAGACTCTGACCAGAGGCCGCATTATACACAGTTTGCCTCTGTCCAATATATGGGATCGTGACACAAATGGGTTATCGAGCCCGGGAAACATGCAATGATATTCTTAACCAGGCTCCGAGGTTATAAAGCGTTTGAGCTGAGTCTGAGTGTGTTCACAATCATTTAATTGGTCAGATTTGAGCCTAGGCTCAAATCTGACCAATCAAATGCTTGGGAATGAGTTTAGACTCTAGACAAAAGCTTTATAACCTCGGAGCCTGTTCTCCATTACGTCTTAACCAAATCCTATGTTGTTATCACTCATTGGAAAAGCAGGTTCGATACTATTCTAATAATTAGTCACAACATAGGTTTTGGGGAGGCATAATGAAGCTAACAATTGACGGTATTTGCAATCTCTGAAGTCAGGAATTTAATCAAACCAAAACATGTTTTCTTAAACTGTTTTAGTTTTCATTTTTAGTGACCCTTATTCCTGCTGTAACTGAGTACACATTTGCAATGCAGCGAATTACAGTTGCAAAAAGTCTGGAGTATAATCAGACTCCAAAATGTTTACCATCCAGAATTAATTAAAATACATGTATCAATATCGTCATAAAACCTAAATTCTTACGTCTTCGTTCTCATTTCGTTATAGAGAGAAAAACAACATGTGTCTCATTGTAGATAAAACTACGGATCAACAACCTCATACAGTGAAGAATGCGTTATTCTGTTCCATATCAACGAAACACAAAGCAATAAAATTTCGAAATTAGCAGAATCTTTAAAGATATTGACGAATAATTTCACTCTGAGTTGCAAACATTTTGGAGCCTGATCAGACGCCGGGTTATCCGGCGTCTGATCTTGCTCCAAACTGTTTACATTGACAGCAATTGTTATAACAAGAAATGTTTATTGAAAAATAATTACGTCTGTCCTACTGTACAAAGACGAGCGTAGGCAATTTATTTACTCGACGTTTGACAGAAGTGCTGTTTGTTTGACAGTTCTGTACTTTCTGGACAAACAATTTGATGGTATGTCTGGTGTACACTGGAGAAAGCGTTATTCTTTGCCAATTAACGCGTTTACGTTATAACTATTATTTCCTTTGTAAACAGTTTGGAGCCAGATCAGACGCCGGGTAACCCGACGTCTGATCAGGCTCCAAACTGTTTGCCACTTAGTTTAACATGAGTCGTCAAAATTGTCAAACAATTGTCATTTTGCCCACTTTAATAAACTGCGTTTGCGTTTCGTTTGAGTTTAAACGGGAAGGAATAACATTTTCTCCACTGTAGCCGAAATTCAATGACTGTTCGTTGAAAGGGAAATTGGTCGGCATCGCCAGCGTGGTAGTGGTCAATATATAATCCCCATTTAGGTGCCTGATTGTGTTATTCCCCACAGAGTTTCACGCCTTTACGATGGAACACATATTTTTCTTTCTCTTTTAACCCATTTCCCAAACGCCTGTATCTAGTTTTGAATACATTTGACCACTTAAAGCAGGTTGAAAATAAAGCAGAATGTGCCCTAAGGCTTTATTTTCAGCCTGCTTTACGCTACCATCTGCTAGGATTTAGAAAATATTTCATTTGTTACACGTTTATGTCTGTACACATTGGAACTATTTTCTTCAGCGGAGGAATAAATCAAATGCGCTAAAAGGCGCTCATATTGGGGAAAGGGTTAAATGCAAGGAACCGTACACGCAGTTTCGTAGAAACGTAGAAAATGATAGATCCATTCCAAAGTTGACAATGCATGTCAGTCTGAGAAGGTAACATTATTGATCATTCTAAGACTCCAAGTTTGTGGTTAAAACAGTTTGCAATGGAAACCAATGTGTGGTGCATACACGCATTTCAATGAAAAGAAAACACAAGCTGTTTGTCACTCAATTCGACATTTCTTCAGTTAATACAGCACTAAAACTGGCTGTATAATAATTTACAGACGACGCTACCAAATTGAATGCAGACGATATTTTGGAGGTAAGAGGGTTAAAGCAGTCGATAAAACTTGTCAACGAAAGAGTTAAACCAATCGTCAACGTTGTCAGGGAAACGGCATTGTCTACATTTCAGTGTATACAGTGGATAATCTGTTATTCTTTCCCGTTTAAACGCAAACGTACGCAAACGCAAAGCACTAAAACGTAGAAAAGAACAACTTTTGGACAATTCTGATATTTCATGATTATCTTGGTGGCAAACAGTTTGGAGCCTGATCAGACGCCGGGTTACCCGGCGTCTGATCTGGCTCCAAACTGTTTCACTGCAAATAATAGTTTTAGCGTAAACGCGTTTATTGGGAAAGAATAACAGATTCTCCACTGTAACTGTTGCGTTTCATTTCGTTTAAACGGGAAATAATAACATCTCCACTTTTCTTGTGTCTGCATGTAACGAAAACTGTTTGCAAAAGGGAATAAAAGTAATTGCGGCAAAGGCATCAATTGATCTAAGGAATAAAATCAAAGTCGACAAATGAATCAATTGATTTAAGGAATAAAATAAATGCGTGAAATGTACCAATTGATCTAAGGAATAAAGGTAAATGCGACCAAGTCATCACTTGATCACAGGAGTTCCACAATTGCTATTTAGCAAAGTATCATGTTTTCGAATGAGTAAATGTCTTTAGTTAACTGTGGTATTTACAAATAGCACACACTAACAATTCATTTAAGTATTTGTAGTTATTTAGGGACGTTCGTTTACGATAACGAAGTCATTAATGAAGGCCTAATTAGCTTATAAATCTTTGTTAATTTGTCCTGTCAGACACACTCTGTAGGATTATCTAGCAAATGGATAACTAAGGCAATACGGAGATACATCTTCTCGTCTACAATACCACTGTCATATACAGTGGAGAATCTGTTATTCTTTCCCAATAAACGCGTTTACGCTAAAACTATTATTTACAATACAAACAGTTTGGAGCCAGATCAGACACCGGGTAACCCGGCGTCTGATCAGGCTCCAAACTGTTTGCCACCAAGATAAACATGAATTATCAGAATTGTCCAAAAGTTGTTCTTTTCTACGTTTTAGTGCTTTGCGTTTGCGTACGTTTGCGTTTAAACGGGAAAGAATAACAGATTCTCCACTGTACATGCAGTGGAGGAAACGTTATTCGTTCCCGTTAAAACACAAACGAAATGCAAAACTCAATGCATTAAAATTGACAACATACCTATGTGACATTTCTGAATTTTCATTTTAACATACGTGGCAAATAGTTTAGAGCCTGATCAGACACCGGGTTACCCGGCGTCAGATCTGGCTCAAAACTGTTTGCAATGTAAATAATACATATTTGCAATGGAAATAATGGTCTTAGCGTAAAATCGTTTATTTAGAAGGAATAACGTCTTCTCCATTGAACTCACATCATTTCTCTTCACAGTGGTTTCCTGGAAACATCTTGTCTGCTTTATTTCTAAAGGTACGACATTTGTAATATATGCCCAGAGAGTAAATAAGTTTCGACATTTATCAGACACTGAATAAACACAAATGGTGTCTAGATCCATATGATTACAACTGTAATGAACAGTATCCCAGAAGAAAAATGTATATATGTCCATAAAAGCAAATTCTTCCGAACAATGTCGACCTGGATCCAATCGAAGTTTGCTTTGTCCACATTTAACCCGCTCACTCTCTTAAAATGGTTATTTGCAAACAGTCCTAATCCTGATCAGTGACTGTTTAATATAGGTTTAGCTGTTTATAAACCCCTTCTTCTGTTGAGAAGACGTTTTTATTTCCCATTCAAACTCAAAATAAGATATAGAAAAAACACTTTTCAAAATAAATTTACGATTCATTGTAATTTGAGTGGCTAACAATTTGGAGCCTGACCGAACAGGCCCCGAGGTTATAAAACTTAAACCGAACTCTGTGCTCAAAACTCAGTTTCGATAACAGGCTCTAGTTTTTACAAAACACGTTTTATTTGATTTGTGTAACCTCATTTGGATACATAATTACAGTATAATTATGTATCAAAATACTGGTTTTAAAATAAAATGTTTGCAGAAGTTTTATGAGCTGAGAAAAATTCTGAGTTTTGAGCACAGAGTTCATTTTAAGTTTTATAACCTCGGGGCCTGTTTGCCAAAGAAACATTTACGCGTGCATTGAGGAAATAACGTCTTCTCAACTGTAGCAACTAAACCACTCTTGCGCTCAGTGCGACTAGCTTGCCGTAACGAGAACTGCATAGCATATTATATATTGTAAGCAGAGGAAAGTGATACACATCACTAGATAAAGGGTCTTTAGGAGTTTTCAAACTCTGTAGACACACTTCATTGGACGCGACAATTCTCATGAGAGAAGTACATGTCTTCACTATCAATATTATATATACTACAGTGACCCCTTCCCACAACGGCCCTCCGAACAACCATTCTCTCCTAACAACAACGCTTGCCGTTGTTTCCTAAACAAGACAAATAGGTTTAACCTTTTCACGGCTGTATTATCATCTGCTTAAAAGTGTCGTCTGCTGATTTAGAAAAGTAAATTAATGGACATTTTCACACAAAACACAATGAAGCGTGGCAACAGCTTCAAGCCAGATCAGACGCCGCATGACGCGGTGTCTGAACTAGATTCAAGCTGTTTGCAAATGTAATCCAGCTTCCCTCCCGATAACAACCCATTCCTAACAACACAAACAATGTTTGTGTCTCATTGGGTGTTGTTGAGAGGGTGCACTGAAATAGGTTTTACAGAATAACCACTGAACACTGACAGTCTTTGAAAATAGAACACATTGTATGGTCATAAACATGAAATATTCTTTCTCACCAATGATAATATTAACCCATTTGCGCCTAGTAAATTTGTCCATGCTTATATATTGGATTAGTCAATTTTTATCTAAGATGTGCCTGGTCAAAATATCCATTTTCGGTTTTTTTCTTTTATTGAAATTCCTATCAGCAAACAGTGTAGATTCTACGGCGACTGATAAGAATCTACGCGGTTTGCCTTTGTCCCTTTTATAGGACTCTGGGAACAAATGTGTTAGCTTGTTCACTATCAATGACGCCAAATCGGGCGTTTGCAAACAGTTGGTATCCTGAGCCAAATACAGCAGAAGATATCACACACACAATGCATAATTTACCAATCCACCATCTTACATAGAACACATATACATGTACCAGGATACAAGACAGAACAAATGGGATAGATACTATTAACAAGTTTTGGAACACGAAATAGCAGGAAGTATTTTTGTGAACTTTCTTGCCTCGAAATAAAATTTCAGGAATATCAAAAGCTGCTCATAAAATTTCAAGCGCAAATTTAGGAATAGTATATTTAACCCATTCGCTGTCAGGTTCTATAACACTAGCATGATTATGCAAACAGTCTGTTCTGTATCTAAACTGTTAGCCTTCCATATCAATGTTTCCTTAGTAAAAACGCATTAAATTCCAAATGTTAACAGTAAGAGCAGACATGAGGAAAGTGACACCATTTCGCAAAAACATGTATCGTCTATTTATTTGACTTTAACCCATTACCCCATAGCCCGTTTATAGTTTTGAAAATAGGTGACTACTTAAAGCAGGTTGAAAGTAAAGCAGAATGCGCCATATGGCACATTCTGCTTTACTTTCAGCCAACTTTAAGCTTTTACCAGCTAGAATAAGGAAAGTATTAAATATGACACATATTCATTACGGTTTATATTGGAACTATTTTCTTCAGCGGATGAATAAAATGCATGTGCTAAAAGTCGCTTCTATAAGGGAAAGGGTTAAGAGACAAACATTGCGGAGTTCGGCATCTGGTCGGTCTTGAAAATAATTGTTTTAAAGTATACATTTCATTTTGGAATACGGTCATCTCCACTGTACAACATTGACAATATCTCGATGGCATATCGCTCAAATAATATTGACCTGGACTTAAGTTATAGACAGAAAAATCAATCAACAAGAACAAATTGTAGTGACGACAATAAATAAATAATGCGTGTAAAATAGATATTTATGAGCGTGTCATTTCCGCATGAGTAGTTCATTGAGTCACGTGATATTCTTTGGTTTAAAGCCGCATTGTGCTTTTGAGAAACCTGCATAAAACGATTGTTTGGGGTCCCATTTGAACTACGTGGGACGTGATTCTTTCACAAAAACCGGTTTTATCTAAGCAATTCGCTTTTTAAATTTTATTTATAATATTTTTGTGCTAGCACCAATTAAAAAGCCTTCCTTGTGAATGGAAAGAAGGACAACTCTGTAAATACAGGGCTCCAGATAAGGGAAGTATTTCGAAAACTTAAATCTTTATTTCTGCTTTTAAACCCAATGGTGTCATACTCATTAAAAGTGTCTCGAATAGACGGTTTAATCAGTAGTAACACCATAGCATTCGGTGCTGAAATGAGTGAGAAAATGTTAGATTGGTTCAGATTACTCTCGCTTACATGTTTAGCTGGAACATCTGGATAACCCTTATTCTGCTGCACAGACGTCTGCTTCGACATTGTCGTCTGCAAAATGTGTTCAGTTTAGATTTATGCATTGTTTTAATTAAACAAACCTTAAGACGAGTGTCAAATAGTTTGGATCCAGATGAGACGCCACGTTACGCGGCGTCTTTTTAGATTCAAATAGTTTGTAAACTCTGCAAAGTAGGCACAGGGTTAAACACTATGAGATTCAATAACAACGTGTACATATCTGTCACTGTGGGTAAACGGTCAAATAAACTATAGAGAATGTATACCTTGAGCTTGCAGAAAATGACTGTTTCAGCCTTGTCCGCTCTCTAACTCAAACATTTCTTATTGGATCTTCACCAAACTTGCTACAAATGTTTATTAGTATAGAATCTAGGTCAGGTTCAATATCTAGCAAAATCGCATAAGGCATCTCTGAGTTATTGCTGAAAAATGCTGAAACAGTCATTTTTTAATACATAAAGGGCAAAAACTCAGATATGCCACATGCGATTTTTGTAATAATCAAATTAAACCTAAATTTTATATACTTAAACATTTTCAGCAAGTTTAATGAATATCCGATAAAAACTGTATGTGTTAGAGTGCAAAAAGTGACTGAAACCGTCATTTTTCATTAATAAACAGGCAATAACTTAGATATACCTTATGCGCTTTTAGTAGTAATCATACTAAACCTTGATATTATATCAATAGATATTTTCAGCAAATTTGGTGAAGATCCAATAAAACGTATTTGTGTTAGAGAGCAAACCTTGCTGAAAACAGTCATTTTTTAATACATAAAGGGCAAAAACTTAGGTATGCCACATGCGATTTTAGTAATAATCAAACTAGACCTGAATTTTATATGAATAAATATTTTCAGCATGTTTGGTGAATATCCGATAAAAACTGTTTGTTTTAGAGTGCAAAAATGTCTGAAACAGTCATTTTTTATAAATTAACAGGCAATAACTCAAAAACACCTTATGCGATTTTAGTAGTAATCAAACTAATAAATACGAAAGAAGACTCAAGCAGGAAACGCAACACAAACAATACACCCATCTCTAAAGCAGAACACACACACATCCATACCATAACAAACACACACACAAACACACACACGCAATACCATTCCTTCATCTACACACTAAATAGAAAACACGCAAGACAAACATAAAGCTAAGTGAACATAGGAGCCCGCCTTGGTACGGTCAGTAGCAATCAATAATCAATTATAAATTAATTAACTATTAACAACCACTGGGGGGTTAAACCTGGGTTTAGGGGCGCCCAACCTCACACTTATCTCCTATATTCACCTATAAAGACGAACAGTGTACATAAAATATAAACCCTGTTCCACAACCTTACAATCAAAAAGACCGCCAGCACAGTAAGTAAATACATGTAAAACATCTAACAAAATTCTCTGACAGGATTATTAGTAACACGGGATAGAATTAAACATTCAAGCCCGTGTTAAAAATAACCCACTATGGCAACGGTCAAATTGTACTCAAGCGAATAGTCTGTAGTCACGAGTAACTGTAAGACATGGGAGGGTTTAGGGTACGACAGAGAGGGAGAGAAAAACCAAAGCACGAAAATCCGACATAACTCTCCCGGTTAAGGACGGCTTTAGAGATACATCATCATGTAGTGCTAAGCCCTGTCTGTCGTCGCACAACCAAAGAGGAAAGCATAGTTATCAATTGTAGATTGATCGATAACCAAACGTGAAGTGCGCAGCAATATAGTTGGATCATAATCTTTTTTGAGGAAAAATCTAATACGTTTCACAAATAGGTTTTGAAAATGCATATGTCCAAGAATCTTACGAAGTCTGTAAATCACATCACCATAAAACTCCGGATGTGAAATACCTTGCCGCAGAAAAGACTTTAAGTTACATTTATACTTGTTAATGAGAGGAAGATTTCTATAAAAGAATTTAGAAAATGTTTTACGAAGTTTATGAAATCTGTACCCCTGTTTAAGAAGCTTTTCAGTAATAGTTTTATTACGAATGTGGAAGTCCTCAACAGAGGTACAAGCCCTAGCAAAACGAATAAGTTGTGAAATATAAACCCCGTAAGATGTAGAACGGGGAACATCGCCATCTAGATGAGGATAGTTTACAATACTAAAATCAAAATCATCTCGTTTATCGTAAATCTTAGAAGAAACAATACCGTTGTTTATTAAAAGATCCAAATCTAAAAATGGTGCCGATAAATTTGACTCGTTTGTTTTATTAAGGCGTAATTCTTTTGGGTAAATAAAAGGAAACAACGTATCAAAAAATGGGTTGTCTATATTAAAAATATCATCTAGATAGCGCGATGTGTTGTTAAAGGCTTCGATCATATCTGCCTGTGTATCAGGTTTTAGACTTAGCATAAAGTCCCTCTCATAACAGTACAAAAATAGGTCTGCGACAAGGGGCGCACAGTTTGTACCCATAGGGATACCAATCACTTGGCGGTATATAGTACTCAAACCTTGATTTTATATCAATGAACATTTTCAGCAAGTTTGTGGAAGATCGGATAAAAGATATTCGAGTTAGAGAGCGGACAAAAAGTGTGATAGTGTAACTGACTGATGGATCGACCGTCGAAGGTAATTGCGGTTGCACACGGTGATGTTGACTCCGGCTGTATCACGTGATACTAAGCCGTGTGGTAAGGTTTATGGCAGACGCTCTATTTTCGGTTTGTTATGATTTTAAATCGCCCTTTTTGGTGATTTAGGTCCGTCTTCATCATTTCATAGATCAGTTTGGCCCATTAGAATGTTCACACATTATTATTAACCGTTATTGTATTTCAGACATTATGAAAAGGTCTGAAAACACAATGGGACTTTAATCATGGCTCCAGATAAGATGTAGTAAACTGAACAAATCCTTAATTTCTCACATTTCCAATTGTTGGAGCCCTGATTCAACAAAACGGAAGCCGCTTATAATTAGCAGCATATGCACTCTGACATAGTTAATTTTATTTTTTCCAAATAAACGCTTTTGTGCTAAAATAATTATTTCATTTGCAAACAGTTTGTAGCCTGATCAGAAGCCGTTTTTTGTTGTTTTGGTTTTTGTTGTTTTTCCTTTGGAACTGACAATTGCTAGTCCGTTTATTTTTCATTTACAACAAGCATATCATACAAAAAAGAAACAAATTAAACATACCCGGCGCATGAACTGGCCTCAAACTGTTTGTCATTTATATAAAAATTATCTTCAAAAGGCTGTTACAGTGGAGAATTTGTTATTCTTTCCCAATAAACGCGTTTACGCTAAAACTATTATTTACAATAGAAACAGTTTGGAGCTATATCCGGCGTCTGATCAGGCTCCAAACTGTTTGCCACCAAGATAAACATGAATTATCAGAATTGTTTAAAAGTTGTTCTTTTCTATGTTTTAGTGCTTTGCGTTTGCGTACGTTTGCGTTTAAACGGGAAAGAATAACAGATTCTCCACTGTAATTTGATTTTTTATCGCATAACGTTTGCGTTAATGTTTTGTCTAAACGGGAAAGAATAATGTCTTCACAACGGGTATCTGTCAATATAGATAACAACAATTAGTACATAGAATAATGTCGTCACAACGGGTATCTGTCAATATAGATAACAACAATTAGTCCATAGAATAATGACTTCACAACTGGTATCTGTCAATATAGATAACAACAATTAGTCCATAGAATAATGTCTTCACAACTGGTATCTGTCAATATAGATAACAACAATTAGTCCATAGAATAATGTCTTCACAACTGGTATCTGTCAATACAGATAACAACAATTAGTCCATAGAATAATGTCTTCACAACGGGTATCTGTCAATATAGATAACAACAATTAGTCCATAGAATAATGTCGTCACAACCGGTATCTGTCAATATAGATAACAACAATTAGTCCATAGAATAATGTCTTCACAACTGGTATCTGTCAATATAGATAACAACAATTAGTCCATAGAATAATGTCGTCACAACTGGTTTCTGTCAATATAGATAACAACAATTAGTCCATAGAATAATGTCTTCACAACGGGTATCTGTCAATATAGATAACAACAATTAGTCCATAGAATAATGTCTTCACAACTGGTATCTGTCAATATAGATAACAACAATTAGTCCATAGAATAATGTCTTCACAACTGGTATCTGTCAATATAGATAACAACAATTAGTCCATAGAAGTACCGTCAATTCATATCATCGATTATGTAAAGCAGGATGTTCTTATACATAAATCAATAACATGAGCTTTCAGCATCATATAAGTGTGTACCATGCAGAAATATGTAAAATATGATAATGTACACATCTGGGGCCCGTTTCATAAAACTTCATACGACATATGTTGTCGTAAGTCAGATTATAAAAGCCTCAATAATTATTAATTTCTCCATCTAATCCTGTCTTGTGATATCTCTGGAATCGGCTTTAAAAAGACGATTCCAAAGAGATGTCACACGACAGGATTAGATAGAGAAATCAGAAATTAAATGTATTTTGAAGTTTTACTCGTACGAAGTTTTATGAAACGGGCCCCAGGATTTGAAGTAGCAGACGATAAATTCAAAGCAGACCAGACGACAACCGGAAATGGGTTGCAAAATGAAACACGATTGAATGAAAGTATTTATTTCTCAGAATAGTTCCAAAATCACTACTATTATCCCTTACCTCAATGCAATATGGAATGCCTTCTAATAATCCGTTAATACATGTACAACTTAACACACCGTTGTTGTAAGTGTAGGCGTTTTAGATTGGTACAAAAACCAACGTGTAATCCGGCATCTGATGTGGCTGTCAACTGTTTGCAATTGACATAAGATCGTTTGTTCGGTTAGACTAATCAACTAAAGCATATACGATTCGTTTATTAACAATCACAAGTTAATTAACAATAAAGCTCCTTTGGGTCAAACACAAGATATGACTTATTGCATGGCGGTAAAGCAGAAGCTCCTACAGAAGCTTTGTGCTTTGGATTTGTCCTGCATTAAGCTGTCATCTGTCTTTAATACGCTATCATTACTATCGTTTTAGTGGCCACTCGATACAAGTTTAACTGTAGTATATTCGACACACTCATCTACCAAAATGTGTCCCTTGAGACAAAAGAAACAATTTGCAAACTTGTTATCCCTTATCCTGACAAATATATAAGCTATGTTGAACATGTCGTACACCAATAACGTCAAATGTCTCTGGGGCCCGTTTTACTAAACTACTTACGCAAAATTTTTGCGTAAGTCAAAATCGTTTTACTCTTATTTTTCAATCATAAACGTTTGCAAACAGCAAATAGCCAGACCAGAGGACGCGCTAAAGGCGCGTCCTCTGATCTGGCTATTTGCTGTTTGTAGCAAGTGAAAACAAATATATAAATTAAAATTTAAAATTTTGACTTACGCAAAAAATTTGCGTAAGTAGTTTAGTAAAACGGGCCCCTGTTGTGTAACAGTTCAGATCTAGACCACACGCCGCGAACGTCGACGTACGATTAACCCTTACATGATCAAATTTATCGTGAGATTTTTACCCCTTCACTGCCATAGTGTCGTCTGCTTAAAAATTGTTGTCTGCAATATCGTTTTAAAATTAAATTTAAGGCAGTATGACAGAAGAACTTTCAAAACGAGTGTCAAACAGTTTGGATCCTGTTCGTCTGATCAGGTTAAAAACAGTTTGCACACGCGCCTTTTGGCGTCATTGAGGGTGAACGAGTTAAGGTTAAAACTGATTGAAATTATCGATGAGGCCGAATTCAGTATAATATGTTAGAGGATGACATTTGCAAATGTTTTATTCCAGGCCATTAATTCGCCCCAGGCAATACACTAATTCATCAAAACCATCAAATACTAAACAAGTATCAAAGGTTATGGCCATACACCAATCACTAAAACAATTGGACAGGCGTTTTGGTTGCTATGTCAGATGTAATATCATCCCATATCAAACAGTATTAGACACATGTTTCCCTACATTCATACAATGGAGCACACGCCTTTTCTTTTTTAATAGGCAAGCGTAATCCTAAAAGGCTTACAAGCCTTATATCCATTGAACAATAGTTTGAAGCATATCAGACGCCGATTACTCGAATTAAAAACATAATCAGACTTTTCTAAGACCTGTGTTTTCTACATGTTATAGCATTGTGTATGCGTTAAGGGTGTATTTAACCCATCAGCGAAATTTGAAAAGTATCTCACGTTTTTTTTGAAGAGCTGTTTATGATAAATGGGAAAGAAAATCTAAAAATGTTCACATGTTTGTGTACATTTTTGCACTACGGCAATTTGGAAAAGGTATATTAAATTTGGACTTTTTCTCAAATTTGTCAATTCAAAGTACAAGCTTCAGTAAAATCTATTTCAAATGAAAACTGACATGGTAATTTGTTTTTCATTATTAATGTCATGTCTATGGATTTTTTATTTTTTTTTATATAAACCTCTGTAGTATTTAACTCTTTTTATATTCTAACAAATGAAATCTCATACTTAAGCAATTAAAAATATGAAAAGAAATAGGTAGGAGTTGAAAATATTTAGTCATAAGAAACATGAGTTATCTCCCTTTACAAAATAGTACCATATTGATGACAATAAGAGCTTCATATTTTTCACATTTGGTACTTTTTTGTCTTAATATTTTCTAAGTTTTTCTATGAGGAAATACTACCACAGAAATGGAATAAATAATACAAAAACCAATTATCATGTTTGTTTTCATTTGAAATATATTTTATTGAAGCGGGTTCTTTGAGTATAACTAAATAAGTATAATTTAATTCTAATCTGACACACCATTTAGAAATGGCCTTATAACCAAACAATGCATAACAACATACGTATATTTTTGCTATTTTTTCAATTAATAGTAAATTGTTCTTCAAAACAAACCCTTTAAAAATTTCACAATTTCTTGAGTGTAATATACCTTTAAGTTTAAACGTCATTAAAGAATAATGTCTCATCCACCAAGGTAAGTACACACATACATCGCAAATCAAATTGTCTGCGTCTGATCAAGGCCCAAACTGTTTACAAAGACAATTCTACTTGGGGTAAGGTTGGACAGTAACTAATCGTATATTTAACCACAGAAATGACAAGTACATATCCCTGAATATGAAAGGCAGAAACAATAAGGTCCGTCTAAAGACCCCAAACCTCCCCAGACCACACGAAACATCTCGGAATTACTTAAAAAACAATCAAAACTCCTTAAATTCCATAATATCTAATAACATAAGGCTTATAATTAATTGACGAGTTAAGGCTTAAATAATGAAGACAATGTTAAGTTGTTCATTTCATGGGAAACAACTCGTACAAAACTTGAAATAGCTATATACAGTTACTATTAGATATAAACCCATTACTCAATAGCCTCTTTATGGTTTTGAAGACATATACCCACTTTCAGCTGCTTTAAGCAACCATCTGCTAGTTTAGGGAAAACTTGTTTTTCAGAGTGGATTGGGGAGGTGTGGAGAGGGTTTAAGGAGATTTTTGTTGTGCACTTTTCTGTGTCTCGCAGGGCCAATACGTATCACAAAGCCGCAAAAAAAAGAAACTACTTTTTCGGCGCATTTAGCAATCTATAGACAAAAACGCAGACAAAACGTGTTAACGTAACTGTTGGTTGCTGATCTAGGCAAACTTAATGCTGGCATAAATCTTCTATCCTTGCATAATGCGCATACTCAGACTATTTTAACATGATTGAAAATATGCATTAACCCTTTCATTGCCAAATTATGCCGCGAGTTTATTTTACACCATTCATCGTTTCATTGTCGTCTGCTTCAATTTTGTTGTTTGCAAGATCGATTCAAAGTAAGATTCAATGAAGTATAACTTAAAACATATCGATACGAGTGTCAAACAATTTGGATCCTGATCAGACACCGCGTTACGCGGCGTCTGATCAGGATCAAAACTGTTTGCAAACGCGCTTTAAAGCGTCATTGAGAGTGAAAGGGTTGACAGTTGTAGTGCCAATTCCAACAACATGGGCATTAGCAAACAGTATGGTTTAATTCGGTGTCTAATCAATAACCAAACTGCCTCGGCTTAACCCTTTCCCTACCGTGACGTCATCGCTTTATAATAATTGCCGTCTGCTTTTATTTCTACAATTTAGATTTAATGTAATATATTACTAATGTAATATTGTAATGAATGTCAAACAATTTGATTCCTGATCAGACGCAGCGATGCGCAACATTGGTCAGAGGCCGCGAAAAAAACTGGACGTCGCCATATGACTGAAATAATGTCAACCCTCATCGTGCTAAGCGTGATTTGGCTTATATCTGCAAATAGGTTAGAGCCAGATCAGACGACTCCTATTTATAGTTTCGTCAATTAAGGATATATAAAATATGAATTTGACTTTTTTTGCAGACGATGTAGACTTAAAGCCGACTACAATCCAGCATGGTAAGGGAATCTTAACGAATAGCCATTGTACTCTGGGCAAGGCAGTGAAGGGGTTAAATCTTGGTTTGTTCAATAGTAAAAATAATAGAAACATCACCAGCGAAAACAGACGGTAGTGTTGGTTGAAAGGGTTATGCATTACAGTGCTCCCTCTCCATAATGGCCCTCTGAACAACCATTCCCTCCATACAACAATGCTTACCGCTGGTCCCCAAACAAGATATTATGTCCAACCCTTTCACTGTTGCAATATCGTCTGCTTAAGTTTGCTGTTATTCTCAAAGTTATATATTTGACATTTTGACAGAAAAGGCACATGCTGACGAGTGACAAACAGCTTGAAGCCAGATCAAGCGCCGCGATGCGCGGCGTCTGATCTGGATTCAAGCAGTTTGCAAATGTAAGCCAATTCCTGTTCCTATAACAACTCCCTCTGAACAACACATACAATCTTTGTCTCGCATTGGATGATATTGTAGAGATGGAGCACTGAACCTTCCAAATGCCAAACTCGACCCCTGAGATAACATGTTAACAGTTGTGCCACGGATCAAACACCAGACAAATTCTATTTGACAGTCATATCAATGTGTGTTTCCTCTGTAGATACACTTAATTCTTAGTTTTAAAGCAGACAGATAGGAGTTTAAGCAGACATTTCCATGTTGACAGCAATTTGTTTGCTCAACTGCGGCAGTCTAGCGATTATGATTAACTTTAAACACGCTATGATATTGCTGTCTGCAATATTACTCAGAATCGGTGTACCTGTTATATCTTCTATAACATTTCGTCGAAGTGTAAATCATTAAATTTTCTATCATTATGCGACGCAGAGACGTCGAGTTGGTCGACGTCTAATATGCCTTCACAAAACAAAACGGGTGTATGTATATGCGTCCACACAACAAAACGGGTGTAGTTTGCATAAGGATAAAGAGCATTCCCAGGTTGTATGGTCAACAAATAAATTGGATTGCAAAGTTAAATCCATTACCAAAAGCTAATACATATAACGATTATCATGATTATGGGATAGATTCCAGGATAAATTAGTTTCCAATAAATTCAATAAACTTCTCAAACTATGAGCCGTGCCATGAGAAAACCTGACTTATTGTATACAGTGGAGAACCTGTTATTCTTTCCCGTTTAAACGCAAACGTACGCAAACGCAAAGCACTAAAACGTAGAAAAGAACAACTTTTGGACAATTCTGATAATTCTTGTTTATCTTGGCGGCAAATAGTTTGGAGCCTGATCAGACGCCGGGTTACCCGGCGTCTGATCTGGCTCCAAACTGTTTGCACTGCAAATAATAGTTTTAGCGTAAACGCGTTTATTGGGAAAGAATAACAGATTCTCCACTGTAGCAAACAGTTTAGATCAAGGCTTATTTCCCGCCTAATACGTTATTGTTTCATAATTAACGTGTATAAACTAAACTCAATCGTAAACAGTTTGAAACAAGATCAGACTCCGGGTTATATAATGAAACAATAACTAAAAGTGTCAAACAATTCAGTCCTGTTTCGATACCGTATGTAACGTTGTATAATCTGACTCCAAAGTGTTTGTCAGTGTCAAAGTACTAAGCCCAAGGCAATGAAGATGTTAACGACAAATCACTACTGTTCTCCCTCCCCACAACGGCGCTCTGAACAACGATCCCCTCTTTACAACAACGCTTGCCGCTGTTCCCCAAACAAGACAATTATGTCCAACCATGTGATTGCTGCAATATCGTCTGCTTAAAATTGGAGTCTGATGTTTTCTTAAAGTCACAGAAAAAACATAATGTCGATTGACAAACAGCTCGAATCTAGATCAGACGCCGCGTAACGCGGCGTTTGATCTGGATCCAAGCTGTTTGCAAATGTTAGCCAATTTATCTCCCTATAATACCTCCATCCGAACAACACCCAAACGTATCTCTTCGTCTCCAGCTGGTAGTTGTTGTAGAGAGGGGGCACAGTTTCTGTTATTGTAAACTAACAGAATTACTAACGCTTCTACTTTGTTGAGAACATTGAAATGCAATTATGTATTTACTGGCAACGACTGGTACAGTGGAGAAAACGTTATTCTTTCCCGTTTAAACGCAAACGAAACGCAAACGGAATACACTAAAATGTAGAAAATAACAATTTTTTGACAATTCTGACTATTGATTTTAAGCTGAGTGGCAAACAGTTTGGAGCCTGATCAGACGCCGGGTTACCCGGCGTCTGATCTGGATCCAAACTGTTTGCACAGGAGATAATAGAATTAGCGTAAACGCGTTTATTGGGAAAGAATAACGTTTTCTCCAATGTACGTATTTGTGGAGAAAAACTAATAATGTTGTGTAAGTAAAATATGTATTGTCGTCAGCATGTTGCTATTCCTGGAATCTGCTTGGCACAGATTTGTGCTGGAATAATTCTCTGTTCAAACAAACAATTCGAAACGTATGTAATATATTCTAGAAGTCGGCAGTGTCTTTGTGAGAACTAAAAGGTTTCTGTATACAGCTTGTCTCTAAGATTTGACTTATACAGATACACCTAAGCCTCGTCGCTGACATGACGTCACCTGCTTTACACAAATGTCGTCTGTTTTGATTTCTCAAACTTAAAATTTACTTAAAATGACTTGAACAAATAGTATATCATAACAAGTTGGATCCTGGTCACACATGGCATTTTAGGGGTTTATCAAACCCATAATCCAATCTTTTCAAGGTATTAAACTTTTTTTTTATCATTGTTATTTTGGAAGAGCTGTTTATGATGAATGAAAAAATGAAAAAAAAAACCCAATATATAGTGGTGTAACTTTTTTTGAGCTACAGCGATTTTAAAAAGGTATAGCAAATTTGGACTTTTTTTCAAATTTTACCCATTCAGAGTACAAGCTTCAGTAAAATCTATTTCAAAACAAAACAAACATGGTAATTTGGGTTTTCATTATTCATTTCATGTAAATGTTGGTATTTTCACATATAGAAACCTAATTTAGACAAAGCAGGCACCAGGTTTAAAAAATATGGATGTTGAATATTTAAAGTATGCTTTTATAGGGCATGATTTTATTAGATTTTTTATTGTATGAAAAAAAAGTAAAAAAAAATTGAAAATGAAATAGTTTTAGTATTAAACTTTTTCTTATATTCTACCAGATGAAAGCCCATTCTAAGGCAGTTCAAATTATGAAAAGAAATTGAAAGGTCAGTGTTGAAAATGTTGAGTTATTAAAGTAAAAAGAGTTATCTCCCTTTACAAAATTTACAAAAAAGTACCATATCGATATAAATTTCACAGGTCGTGCTTGTTTTCATTTAAATTAGTTTTTGTATGAAGAAATACTACCATAGACAGGAAATAAATACACAAAACCAAATTATCAAATTTGTTTTCATTTGAAATGGATTTTATTGAAGCAGGCTGTTTGAAAAGGACAAAATAAGAAAATGTGGCCGGGGTAAAATTTATATGTGTGTCGTGCCAAATGTTGTTCACCAAGATGTACACTTTTTCTATTTTTTCATTCGTCTTGAAAAGCTCTTCAATACAAAACCATCATAGCGTGTTTTCATATACTTTGAACTTTTCCCAAATTCATGAGTTTGATACACCCTTAACAGTACCCAAACTAATTGCAAATTACCTTTATTCTTGTGGTAAGCCTGTGATAAGGTTAAGCACTTTATTGCCTTACTCTTTGCGTGACGTGGTGTCTGATCTGAACACAAACTGTTTGCAAATCATATTCGACTTTTCTTCAGGTCAAAAACCATTAAATCTAATTTTGATCTTTTTTCGAAGACTATACTTTGAAGCAGACGACTATTTGGCATGATAAGGGTTCAATCTGAGTTGAACTGTTATTGTTATTTTGGAACACCGGTGGGCTTTTGCAAAAACAAGTAATAAGCTCATGTAATGGATTTGAATTTGACACATGCACAAATCCATATTGTTTTTAAAATAAACCTGCATATCAACAGGAATACCAGTTTAGATGATCAATTCCAGAAGCATAAGATTGTTGCAGAATCTACGTTATCAATGGCGCCAGCGAAAGGAGTACAGTGTTTTCTCTCTATAACGGCCCTCCCAACAACGACTCCCTCCTTACAACGGCCCTTGCCACAGTTCCCTAAACAGTCTAACGCTTTAACTGCTGCAATATCGTCTGCTTAAAATTGTCGTCTGCTGTTTTTCTCAAAGTTACATAATGGATTTTTTACAGAAAAAAAACTTAATTACGAGTGTCAAACAGCTTGAATTCAGATCAGACGCCGCGTCACGCGGCGTCTGATCTGGATTCAAACTGTTTGCAAATATAAGCCAATTTCCCTCTCTTTAACGACTCCCTCCGAACATTGATCACAATGAGTGTCTCCAATTGGGTGTCGTTGTAGAGAGAGAGCGCTGTTGAGCCGAATTCTTCACACTACGAATTCTTCACACCTGTGAGGAATTCGTAGGAATTTCATACGAATATGTCACACATTTGTGAATAATTCGTACTTACTCTCAGCCCCCCCTGACAGTAGATACGAATTCTTCACATGTCGATTTTTTTTAAAAACGAATGTAAAAAATTTGTGCATACGAAAACGTCACACTTTCCAAAAAGCTTTTAGCCACCAGATGGATAGGGGGACATATTAGATTTGCTTTACTTGATAGATGTCTTATATTTCACATAATGACAAAACATATGTACTAGACTGCCTGTTTAAATTGGGTCATAAGGTAAAAGGTCAATGTCACATGGGGTACAAATGTCACATTTTCGGCACACGATATAATTAATTATAGACACATAAAACTGAAAAATAGCATGGTAGTAATAGCACTTTGGTGACCATATAATTTACTCGATTCCGTCGTATCGGATATTATTCGGTCCGTCTGTACGATGCATTCTAAGAACTTTATAAATGTATGGACCGGTTTCTGTGTCACCAGCTGAAGGCAATGATGACACGTCGGGGTCGGTCAACTTACCGTAGACTGTCTGTCCGATCGTCCGACTGTCATGGTTTTGTTTTTTACTGAAGTTTTAAAGGTGAAATTTCATTTAAAGAGTTTAATGAGTAGACGTTTATTGCAAACACAGTTCATAATTATTGTATAAACACCGTGAGAGGTATTCACCTTTCTACTATTTTCCGAGAGATTCTGCCATTCCGAAGCTTTTGAAATTAAAATTTCATTAACGACTATCGCGGCAGTTTGTTCGAATTTTCAAACCATTCAGATTTTTTTCAAATTCTTCATGTTGCTAGTATATACCCTGTTGTGCAAAAATATGAAATAAAACAGGGAGTCCCCGAACTGGTTTTTTTCTTAATAGCTTGTTTTTTGGTATACCCCTAATTATCCAGAGACACGTGCTGTTGATAATAAAATCTCAGAACACCCCTCTTCAGCTTTGTAATTTTCCTTAGATATTGGGTTATTCATATGTTTTCATAAAAAAGAAAAGAATATGAGGAAGTAGCATAAAAACATGGAAACAACATTTTATTCGTCAATAAAGGGAACACATCAAATAGTTATTTTTCAAAAAATTTCTCCTACAGTTCTTACATTCAGATTTTGCCAATATGTTTCACAAATATTAATAAAGCATTAATTTACTGAAATCACTTATTACAGTTATGGTTACCCGAACTATTTTTTCTACAAAATACAAAGTCTGCATGTAGAGTAACGCATGTCTATCCAATTACATATAGGGCTATCTATAAATGATATATGTTAACCACTTTTAAATGCTAAAATGTGTCAAAATCCACTGTTTAATCGTCAGCAATATATCACTTTACAAGCATTATTAGTATATATAACTTATCGTGGACGCCAAATTATATGACCACACCATTAAGCTTTTTGAGGTAGGAAAAAATACAAATTTCAAATATAAACTATATTGAATTGGTTAAAGGGAGACAACACATCAGAAGTTTTGCAAAAGGTGCTTCCCTTTGACTGTAAAAAAATTGAAACTGGCGCGATATTCCTTAATCGAAAGAGATTGATGTATAAAAGTGTTTTGCATGAGGATCATAACTCTTGCATCAGTGCGGTGAGAGTAATTCCTTCTTTCCCTGTTTTCTGCCTATAACTCCGGTTCTACTATTGTTTATCAGATGAACTTTCATTTATGGAAATAGTTTGGTGAGGGGAAGTGCCTTGCAAATGGTTCATAACTCTTGCATCAATACCATGAGATAATAATAATAATTTCCTTTTTATACTATTTATTTTCTGGCAGATAACTTCTGCTGTACTGAAGCTGGGATTTTTAGTTGTTCGACTGATCATTGCTGGCAGTTGACACATATTTCCCGAAGAACACGCTTCTAGTTATATAACTCGGAACACGTAACAATCGCAGCACGACCATACGTGATGTGCAAAACTCAGGTCTAATCAGCACAAAGACCAATAGCACAGATAACTTTGAACTTGTTGATTTTCAAAATATAAGTATTGGGGTGGTGTTACTGGTGGCAGTGTGGGGTATAGGGTGTACTGTATTCTACAGGATTATAGAACAATTTGGAAAAAATCTTACTGTAAAATGAAAACGTTTCGATGCAGACTAAAATCCGTAGCTCAACGGACACGGTCACGGTGCACGTTTGAGCTATATTGATTTTAAAGTATGGTAATCGGGTTGTTGAGTATTCATGCATCTGCATGACATTCTTTTCTAGCTCCGCCTACGGAACATCATTCAAAGGAACCGCCGCCTGCCTACCGGAAATTACGTCAACAGTACAGCAAGATATCAAAGGCAGTAATTTGAACGTTCTTTCATGCCGACGGTTGATCTTTTTTTTGTCCAATGAGATTTGAGTATTAAAGAACACACCCGAAGTGTTGTATGGACATAAAAATGTAACTTGTTGGCATTTAGCTCATCTGGCACGAAGTGCCAATGTGATCTATTGTGATAACCCTATTTCCGTTGTCCGTCGTCGTTGTGTTCGGGAATTGTTCTTTAAAGACCTCCTTGGAAACAACTGGGCCAATTTCATGAAAAACACTTCATAGGATTGTTCCATGTATGGTTCCCCTTTAGATTTTATCAAATAAAGGTTATGCAAGAAAGTGTGTTACAGCATTGTGACCAAGAATGAGTCATCTAGCGCTGATTAATGATGAGATGAGGGATGGTTTCAGGAAGATGAATTAGGCTAAGCTCATTTGCTTACAAGCAGCGCATGAGATCAAAACCACCAACATGTTTTTCTTTAAGTTCATAACAGAGGTGATTAGCTCTGTCCAATAAACTAAAGCCCTTAAATAGCGTTAACATAGGGAGGTCTTTGGAGTTACACAAATGATACAGTTTTGACCATCTACATGCACTTGTACATGATTGGTTTCTAGTACTCTAGCTTGAACAATAAGGCCATGAGTAGGTGGGATAAGTTTAGATATGAGAGCTTAGTGAAAACTTGCCCAATTTTAATGTCGCCATTACAGTAACCATGGGCTGCAAGAAGAGCGACTCCGACCATCATGGCCCTCTTGTTTGAGGCTGATTGCAGATCTGAACATTTACACATGTATACACAACAGATGAATGTGTTACGCGATACTCTGTCATTCAATAAGTAGCAACAGCGCTAACTTTGGTATCTGTTGCAGATGTTGTATAGGAAATATTTAAGTATTTTTGAAAATTCGAACAAACTGCCGCGATAGTCCTTAAATACCGGACGGGCAACGGTTTTAAGACGGGCCACCATCATCGCCCGATATTGGTTATCGTGGGTTCAATATATGAATGAGGTTTACAAAGACGCACTGATTTCACTTCTTTGTTATGTTGCTCACTTTCTTACATGGAACCATACTACCGATTGCCTTATCGTGTAGTCCAGATCATGGGCATTCAGTAAAAACGTGCAATACTGTGGGAGACCGAAAGGAAACCGGTGTTATCCGGTTGCCAGTCGGGCGCCGGTGTAAAGACGACATGTGCCCCCCCCCTCTAAAGAGTGACACATGAGGACAATTTTTGACGTAGAAAACTGTCCTTGGGACTTGCTTTGGCATAATACATGTAAAATGACCCGGGAGGTTAATTTCTGAGTCGAAAAATATCCCGGGGTCACAATTCTGAGTGGTCACTTTTCGTCATTACAACGGCCGGTATATGATAGACAAACGCCGGGTGGAGACGGCCTTGTCCGACTTCTGACACGCTTGTATACGTTTGTATATTTGGTCAAAAGCTTTCTCGGGTCCGATCGACGTGCAAGGTGCCCGGAATCGACCGATTTTAAGGCGATGTCGTTTCTATGACCGTCGTTGAAACTAGCTTTTAACTCCACTTTAAAATCAAACCGAGGCCCAGAATTCTGAGTACATACTATGTTAACAGTATTTCAGTCATATCTCGACATAAAGCTAATTGCATATGGGAGAAGAAACAGGATACACGTCATAAACTGTATCAGGTAAACAATTGCATCTGGGTAAAAGCACCGAATTTCCGATAGCCAGCTTGAAGGCTCCTCCAAATGAAAAAGCCCAAATGTTCAGATTGGGATTCGAATCAACAGCAGTAAGGAGCCAATCGAGTGTAAGTTATAGTCACTATGAGCACTGGACCACGGCCACGGGTCCCATCTCTCCCCATCCCGTTAAGAATACCAACAATCTACCAGCATTCGGCAAGCAACCTGTCGGTTGTCTGCCTATTATGCCTCAAAGGAAGCCGGGAACTAAGCATAAACTCAACGGGACTTAAGTTTGATCATTGGATAAAAAAGGCTGTACTTATCCACAGATAATTCTTCGGATTTAGGTCGGCTGTTAAAGAGCATTTTTGATCAAATCGTAAACACTGCATGTAAAAGTGGATAACACAGTTTTAGCGCACCCGCTTCTTAACAATGCATCCCGAGTTCGATCCCGGGTCATGACAGTACGTGAAAGGGTCGCCTGTTTTCCCTAGTACTCTAGTGTCATCCCACAAAACGACGCAATACACCATCTTTTGCGCTATGGAAAGTGATTTGCCTAAGCTGTTAGAACTTGTTTCATAAAGAAATGTTAAACGAAAGGTGATGTGTGAAGAATCCGTAGGTACCAACAGGTCGTTCAAAAAGGGGGTACGAAATTCTCACACTGCCATTGTGTGACATATTCGTACGAAATCTTCACACATTGGTCACACGAGTGGAAGAATTCGTACCCTTTCGTACGAATTCTTCACACCTCTAATTACGGTGTGAAGAATTCGTAGTGTGAATAATTCGGCTCAACAGAGCGCTGTATATCAAAAACTGCATTCTTTATATGTCCGCCTACACCATATGTTGTATCTCTTAGAGACGACTCTAATAAGTTGTAATAATACCAATACTGGTTTTATTGGCAACACTTGAAGGGGGTGTTGAAAATATTGTTATATACGTACTATTTTCCAGAGCACTTAATACAGCGGATAAAAACATATCGAAACCCTTTCATGATCGAATTTTTCGGGAGATGTTCACCCCTTCGCCGCTTTATTGTCGTCTGCTTCAGTATTGTTGTCTGCAAGACACATTTCAAAGTTCGTTTTAAGATTGTATGACTTAATAAATATCGATAAGAGTGTGAAACAGTTAGGGTCCTGGTCAGACACCGCAGGACGCGGCGTCTGATCAGGATCTAAACTGTTTGCAAAACGCGATTTTAAGCGTTATTGAGAGTGAAGGGGTTATTACTGTCATTGTCAATGACGACAATAGCCGCCTTTACAAACAATTTTGGATCCTAATCAAAACTGTTTGACACTCGTTTTGAAATTATCTCAGTCATACTGTCTGATATGAAACTTTGAAACGATATTGCAGACACTAATATGGAAGCAGGCAACAATATGGCGGTGAAGTGGTTATAATGTTCAAAACAAATTTGATATATCTAGAAGTATGACAATTGCAAGCATACAGTGGAGAATGTGTTATTCTTTCCCAATAAACGCGTTTACGCTAAAACTATTATTTGCAGTGCAAACAGTTTGGAGCCAGATCAGACGCCGGGTAACCCGGCGTCTGATCAGGCTCAAAACTGTTTGCCACCAAGATAAACATGAAATATCAGAATTGTCCAAAAGTTGTTCTTTTCTACGTTTTAGCGCTTTGCGTTTGCGTACGTTTGCGTTTAAACGGGAAAGAATAACAGATTCTCCACTGTACCAGACGCAAAAGAGTTTTGCCATCCAATTCGTCAAAAGTGTTAACCCTTATCATGCTGAATTGTCTTCTTCTTTAAATTTATCGTCTGTGAAAATAATCAATTTTAGTTTGTATGCCAATTTAAACTAGAGAAAGGTTGAATATAAGTGCCAAACAGTTTGAATCCAAATCAGACGCCGCGTTATGCGGCGTCTGATCTGGATCCAAACTGTGTGCAAATGTTAGCATAGCCTGGATCCAAATTTGCAAAATTAATGTTAGCCAAGTCGCGCTTAGCCCGATAAGGGTTAATACCCTGCATGTTTCTGCGCTATGTTTAGGTTCTTTTAAACGACAAGAACACCGTAATTACGGTTGTGTTCATGAGCTGTTATATAATATAAAATAGTTATAAAATATGTTATAAAATAGTGACGCTTTTGACAATTCAAGATCCTTTTTTGACACAAGCCATAGAAAGATACCAGTGAGACCACAAACTCTGTACAGCGACTTCGATTTATTGCACATTCTATCGTTAATTCTAAGTTTACACCCAATTCCTGTGAACTTCAGGAACTATGTTATCCTCTAGGCAATTATTTGTTCCGCTAACGTACGTTAATACCGCGATTGAGCGATGCTAACAAGCTTAACCCTTATCCTGCGGCGATATCGTTTGAAATTGTCGTCTGCAAAATTTGTTAAATCTAGAATTTAACATGTTTCTAGGTATAGAAACCTAAAAACGAATGTCAAACAGTTTTGATCCAGATCAGACGCCGCGTTACGCGGCGTCTGATCTGGATCCAAACTGTTTGCAGAATCAGTAAATTCGCGATAAGCAGGCAAATGGTTAAAACTTAAGATACTTATTGAATCTGCAGAGATTTATGTCAGAAAGATAGGTCCCGGGTAAGCAATTCTAAAAACGCATTCATTCTGAATAACTCTTAGTCAAGCGAGAGAGGCACTACTACACAGAATATTTGCAATAATTAGATAGATATATTTCTTTCGATATAGTTCGTTGAATCGAGCTCGCATAAGTTGAGCAATCGTGCATTCCGAAGTTAACACGTAGCTATACGCAAAAGTTCGATTTACAGTGGAGAATCTGTTATTCTTTCCCGTTTAAACGCAAACGTACGCAAACGCAAAGCACTAAAACGTAGAAAAGAACAACTTTTGGACAATTCTGATATTTCATGTTTATCTTGGTGGCAAACAGTTTGGAGCCTGATCAGACGCCGGGTTACCCGGCGTCTGATCTGGCTTCAAACTGTTTGCACTGCAAATAATAGTTTGAGCGTAAACGCGTTTATTGGGAAAGAATAACAGATTCTCCACTGTAAGAGAGAGTTTGATGGCCTCTTTTAGCTTCTCTTTGATTCGTTTCTACAACATATCAACTACAAAAGCGTATCATACCTGTATATAGCACTTTATAACTTATTCATGTTACTCCCGTACTCGCGTACACTAGTTATTTGTAAACAGTTTCAATCCTTATCTGGATCTAGACTGTTTGACACTCATAGTTCAAGTTCGTCCATGTCGGACATACACATATTTTAAAGTTAAAACGTAAAAATTCAAGATAGTATCTTGAAAATTCAAGATAGTATATTGAAAATTCAAGATAGAAACTTGAATATTCAAGATGATAACTTGAAAATGCATGACAATAACTTGAAAATTCAAGATAATATCTTAAAACGTCAAGATATTGATTTTGAAAATTCAATATAGTATGTTGAATTTTCAAGAAATTATGTTGAATTTTTCAAGATAATATGCTGAATTTTCAAAAGAATACATTTGTAACTTGATTTTTATTTTCAAGATAAAAACATAATAACAATTCTTAAAGTGGCACTATCCGGCATCCGTACATCATTGTCTTTATCATCGAGAGTTTGATTCTGTGATTTAAGGACACAGATATTCCAAATTTATTTAAATACGTCATCTATCATATTTTCGGTCATCTGTCGAAAACAGTCAAACAAAATAACAGCACTGATTTTGTTTTAGTATGAATAATATTTCATTAGCTGAATAGCAATGGGTTTGTGCAGAGTTTTAAAATACTTTATGATTAAGTTAGCATGAAGAACTATCTTGAAGCTATGAAACAAATCGATATAAACAAAGTTACCAAACCGGGCATATTATCATATTGTCCGGAACATAGGACAATGGCCCTGTTTAATAGACATATAAGCGCTGTTACCAGATTCAGTTCAATCACGTAATAACTACGGTGAATGTTTGAAGCAGAAACAAGTTATGGGTTAAAACCACTCTAAACCGGAAACCACTCTAAACCGGAATCTTGTATTGTGATATCTCTTTGGAATCGTCTTTTCAAGACGATTCCAAAGAGATGTCACTAGACAAGTTTGATGGAAAACTAAATAAATATTTAGACTTTTATAATCTGACTTACGACAATTTTGTCGTATGAAGTTTTATGAAACGAGACCCAGATGCCTAAAACACGATTTGCTCTTACTTTGAACACCGTCACTAACTGTTTAACTTATCGTAGGTACCCCCCCTTCAAATTTAAATATTTTCCAGACAGGTTCTTTCTATGTCAAATATCGAAAATACAATCAAGAATTTCTTGGCATGCTAGATATGCAAGGAATTGAAAAATATTTGAAATAACCCTCGTATACAATGATTCAGTTGACGACTGTCTGTCTCAAACCGTGCATCACAATGCAGAGAATCGAACATGAGCAATACATAACTGACAAAGTTTGTCTAGACAACCATTGCAAATATTAAAACGGAAAAAAATCATATATTGAGAGATTGTTTTACCCATTCAATGAATCCTTTATCCCATGACCTGTTTCTAGGTTTGTAGACAAGTCTTTAAGACCCGTTCAGCTTTAATATCATCATTGTTTAAAATACAATCTGTTAGGATAAAGAGTATATTTTCTTCTCGTAAACACTCTTGACTCTATATATACATGTGTAGAGCGGAAATACTATTTCCTTCAGTGGATAAATAAATTCCAAGCATAAAATGGCATATTAAAAGAGAAATTGAGTAAACAGTCTCTCATTTTGTCATATATATGCAATGTCTTCGTAAGTGAAGCTTTAAATATTAGTTGGTCTTCCTCTGTACATTTCATATTGCTATTGTGTGTCTAATATAGTTCCGAGCTTACGCACATCTATCAAATTTTCCGTGATTTTTTTTACCCCTTTACCATTTCATTGTCGTCTGCTTCAATTTTGATGTTTGCAAGATCGCTTCAAAGTAAGATTCAATGTAGTATGACTTAAAACATATCGATACGAGTGTCAAACAGTTTGGATCCTGATCAGACGCCGCGTTACGCGGCGTCTGATCAGGATCCAAACTGTTTGTAAACACGCTTTCAGGCGGCATTAGAGTGAAAGGGTTAATCAATTACTCAACATTTACACCTTCTTGTGCCTTTGGTTTATTATTTCACTTAAAGCCGCATTGTGTTTTTGAGAAACCTGCATAAAACGGTTGTTTGGGGTCCCATTTGAACTACGTAGGACGTGATTCTTTCACAAAAACCGGCTTTATCTAAGAAATTCGCTTTTTAAATTTAATTTATAATATTTTGGTGCTGCACAAATTAAAAAGCTTCCCTTGTGAATGGAAAGAATGACAACTCTGTAAACACAGGGCTCCAGATAACGGAAGTATTTCGAAAAACTAAAATCTTTATTTCTGCTTTTAAACCCAATGGTGTCATACTCATTAAAATTGCCTCGAAGAGACGGTTTAATCAGTAGTAACACCATAGCATTCGGTGCTGAAATGAGTGAGAAAATGTTAGATTAGTTCAGCATTATTTTGTGTTTGAGCGACTTTCCTATGTAATTCTGGTGAACAAATTGTTTGAACTTGTCAATTTCAAACCGTAATTGGAAGACAACTTGTCTAATCTATAAATAGAACACCACTCACTCGGAGAAGGGAGAGAACGCGTACAGCTTTAATGACGGAGCGTAATATGATAACCTCCCTTAAAAACAGCATTTAATTTTTTTATCGCAATTTGATTTTAATTGAACTGTCTGCGACTTTAAATAGGGGTTTCGAGTTACCCAAACGGATAATCTAAAAGTAGATCCTAACTTGGTCGGTATCTCTCCGCCGTATGGAAGATTTTCTTCGCGGCGGAGACTCCGCCCTCTTTCTAACTGGCTGGAACCGGATTCGATTCGTAGGTTCATCGAGAATTGACCTGCATATTTTTAATACGATTACATAGAGACTTTACAGGGTGAATGTAAATATTCAGATATGCCACATGCGATTTTAGTAATAATCAAACTAGACCTAAGTTTTATATGAATAAATATTTTCAGCATGTTTGGTGAATATCCGATAAAAGCTGTTTGTTTTAGAGTGCAAAAATGACTGAAACAGTCATTTTTTATTATTGTATACCTTACTATAAATAGTAACATATTTTGCTATGATGACAATGCAATACGCCCTTGCTGAGCGGGCCAATAACCGGATGCAGTCCAATTACAGGTTATTTGGCCTGCATCCGGTTATTGGCCCGGGGGCAACAGAATTTATGAACGTTAGCAACGTAACGTTCAAAATGGCCAACGTTCGTTGAAGATGACGTCATCTGATTTCTATAACGGCCGCGCTTATGTAAACATTCAAACAATCTACGTATTCGTTGATTTTGAACCAGGTATACAATAAACAAGTCATTAAACGGCCGAGGGCGGGCCGTCGTTGCTTATTGGCACTCGTTAGCCACATTGGCACTCGGGCCAAGGCCCTCGTGCCATTATGGCTAACTTGTGCCAATAAGCAACGACGGCCCGCCCTCGGCCGTTTAATAACTGTATATTAATAAACAGGCAATAACTCAAAAATACCTTATGCGATTTTAGTAGTAATCAAACTAAACCTTGATTTTATATCAATGAACATTTTCAGCAAGTTTGTGGAAGATCGGATAAATAATATTCGAGTCAGAGAGCGGACAAAAAGTGTGATAGTCTAACTGACTGATGGATGGACGGGCGAAGGTAGATAACGGTTGCACACGGTGAAGTTGAATCCGGCTGTATCACGTGATACTAAGCCGTGTGGTAATTTTTATATCAGACGTTCTATTTTCGGTTTGTTATGATTTTAAATCGCCCTTTTTGGTGATTTAGGTCCGTCTTCATCATTTCATAGATCAGTTTGGTCCATAAGAATGTTCAAACTTTATTATTAGCCGTTATTGTATTTCAGACATTAAGAAAAGGTCTGAAAACACAATGGGACTTTAAGATAAATGGTCAGTTCAGTTAAGTATCTTTATTTCCTCCATTCAAGGAGATATCATAGAACATTTAAACATGCATGCTAATTTACATTTCAAGATAAATAATGGTAAACAATCGTAAACATTATGAGAACATACATGTGCATCCCTGAGTACGAGTCACTTCAACGCTAGCATGGCCGTATAATCTGTGCTAGGTTTACATAGTATCAATAAAAGTTATACAAACAAATACGTAGATGGCTGCACGTTTCATGAAGATATGTTGTATTTGTCCGTTACAGCACGAACACGTTAGGATATATGTGACAAAATCTACTACATTTGCAAGCTCTAGAAAACGACGTATCTCGTTGCCACAATATAGTTCTACGTTGGACAAAAAGCAGATGCGTTCGTGTCCTAGAGCTTGATATGACCCAATTACAAGCCAAAATGTGTCAATATTAGTTCTTACGGAACAGGTACAGTACACGTCTAATTTTCTGATATTGCAGGAGTACGTATCCACTCTTTTGATACGGTTAAACTATATCCTAGTAGATGGTAGCTTATAGTAAATGTGCCTGGGTCCGTTTCATAAAACTTCGTACGACAAAAACGGTCGTAAGTCAAAACTTTAAAATACATTTGATTTCTGAATTCTCCATCTAATCCTGTCTTGTGACATATCTTTGGAATCGTCTTGAAAAAAAGATTCCAAAGATATGTCACTGTCACAATACAGGATGGAGATTAGATGGAGAAATAAATAATAATTGAGACATTTATACATGTAATCTGACGTACGACAATATTTGTCGTACGAAATTTTATGAAACGGGCCCCGGGTCCTTTAGTAGCATTCGGCTTTACTTTCAGCCTAACTTAATTCCAATAAATTAGTTTTTCAGACATATTGACTAAAGGTACAGAAATGTGTATAACAAATAATTTTCATCCTAAGCATATCTCAACTACAGATCAGACCTTTCAAAGGAAACCATTTTAACCCCTGGGCGGATAGGAGCCATTCGAAGTGCATATCTTGCTAACGAACATTCCTGTACATGTACATCATAGGGGATTCGGAACAATCCCCTAGTCAGCCCCTTGGTCCTGCGGGGGATCGAACTCACGACAACTGGTACCGCAGTCTAGTGCATTATCACTGAACTACTACCGCCGGTAGCAAATACGAATGCATTCGTGCCAAGGCAGAGCGTGGGCTCATAGATCGACTAGTATGTCTGATATAGAACCATTAAGTATTTAATTGTTAACTTAATAGAGTGTTCTCGTCACGCCCGTTTCTAAGTATAGTATAAAACAGGATGAATGTTGACGTTTGTGTCTGATTAACCCTTATCGTACTGAATTGTCGTCTGCTTCAAATATATCGTCTGCAAAAAATATCAAAATAAGTTTATATGCTTTTTCAAACTGTAGAAAAGTTGAATATGAATGACAAACAGTTTGGATCCAGATCAGACGCCGCGTTACGCGGCGTCTGATCTGGATCTAAACTGTTTGCGAAAATTAGCCAAGTCGCGTTTAACACGATATGGGTTAAGTATTGATGTTATATAAATCCTTTTCTACGGGGATTTAAAGGGGAAGAGATCGAATTGGTTGTCTGATGTATTTATAAGACAAATTATTTCCTCAGAGTTATCAGCTTATATTGATTAGTTGCATACAAGGCGGTACAGAAAAGTATTTTACAAAAGCAAAAACTCATTTTCCGTCTGCCATAATTTGGTATGTTGAATGATAATGGTTTTGAGGTTCAAATGTTCTGTTACAAGCAATTTTTGGTAGTAATTAAATCAGACTAGTTATGCAATCTTGGTTACTCTTTTTTGCAGTATGTACCGTACTAACATCTACAAGGGCTTTGTCTCTTTCTAGTGTCCTTTAACCTTTTGCTCTCAATGACGCTTAAAAGAGCATTTGCAAACATTTTGGATCCTGATCAGACGCCGCGAAACGCGGCGTCTGATCAGAAACCAAACTGTTTGATACTCGTTTTGAAATTTCTTCAGGCATACTGCCTTATTTTTGGCTTTGAAACGACATTACAGACAGCAAATTGGAAGCAGACGACAATGAAACGGTGAAGTGATATAGATTTAGCAGTGAAAGGGTTAAAAGTACTTGTATGTTTTTGAGATGTCCGTTATGAAAACTTATAACGCAGCTGAACTTGCGAATTGAACAGTATTATTATTACCTTTATTATTATTATAATAAATATTATCATTATTATTTTTTTTATTATTATTATTATTATTATTATTATACCAGATTTATTAAGCGCTCTTCCCACACAGTGCCTGTGCGCTCAAATGATTTTCACATGAAAAAAAGATGCATGTGCCTATACAGGGAAAAACAAAGACAAATAAATACATTGACAAGAATATTTTCTAAGCATGATTATTAAGATTATAAGCACGATTTCTATTAGTTTGTATGCTAAAGTATACATGTAAAACGTGTGCTAGTCTAGCCCTCCCCCCCCCCCCCCCCCCCCCCCTTACAAACAAATCCTGTCATACGGGGTTTACATATGCTATCTAACGGAGCTTCAGTTTCTGGGTACGTCACTATTAGATAAACCGTGTAGCAGCACCGAGTTAAACTCAGGATCCCGAGTCTGTACCTGTGGTGATTTAAACACCGTATTTACTCCCCTGCAATAAATATTCACCTAGTAGTCATAGCAGACGATGCATTATAAGACATGCACATTACAAACTTCTTCAGGGTCTTTAAGCGCTGCAGGTTACTGCTTAATGCATGGCAATGGTAATGCAGAAACTCCATAATTAGCTTTCTGCATTACTTTGTTCTACATTAACCTGAAAGTCCGAGCCTGCAGTACTACAGTACTTTGATTAATATAACCAATTTTGTTGGAGTGCAGCTGCACTCTTTAATTACTTTGCTGTCACAGAGAAGAACAGCACAGTCTCTTACTCTTTAAAAAGGAAATTTCCTTCTTGTTATAGGTTAGTGTCTGTGTCTATTAGCTCAGGCTGTTTTGTTTGTATTTTACGAGTGTGTTAGTGACAACAGAGGCGTGTTCAGCAGAGATTGGGTACTCATGAGTACCCACACGCTTATATTTTTGCTTGTTGAACGCTTGTGTGTCATTTTGAGTACTCAAAATGGCTATCGCCTATGATGGCAGCAAAGCTTTGATTGCTATGGCAACAAAAGTGTAACATCTTTAACTTCTAATTGTTAAAGCCGCATTGTGCTTTTGAGAAACCTGCATAAAACGGTTGTTTGGGGTCCCATTTGAACTACGTGGGACGTGATTCTTTCACAAAAAACGGTTTTATCTAAGCAATTCGCTTTTTAAATTTTATTTATAATATTTTTGTGCTAGCACCAATTAAAAAGCCTCCCTTTTGAATGGAAAGAAGGACAACTCTGTAAATACAGGGCTCCAGATAACGGAATTATTTCGAAAACTTAAATCTTTATTTCTGCTTTTAAACCCAATGGTGTCATACTCATTAAAAGTGTCTCGAATAGACGGTTTAATCAGTAGTAACACCAAAGCATTCGGTGCTGAAATGAGTGAGAAAATGTTAGATTGGTTCAGACTACTCTCGCTTACATGTTTAGCTGGAACATCTGGATAACCCTTATTCAGCTGCACAGACATCTGCTTCGACATTGTCGTCTGCAAAATGTGTTCAGTTTAGATTTATGCATTGTTTTAATTAAACAAACCTTAAGACGAGTGTCAAATAGTTTGGATCCAGATGAGACGCCACGTTACGCGGCGTCTTTTTAGATTCAAATAGTTTGTAAACTCCGTAAAGTAGGCACAGGGTTAAACACTATGAGATTCAATAACAACGTGTACATATCTTTCACTGTGGGTAAACGGTCAAATAAACTATAGAGAATGTATACGAGAATGTATACCTTGAGCTTGCTGAAAATGACTGTTTCAGCCTTGTCCGCTCTCTAACTCAAACATTTCTTTTTGGATCTTCACCAAACTTGCTACAAATGTTTATTAGTATAGAATCTAGGTCAGGTTCAATAACTAGCAAAATCGCATAAGGCATGTCTGAGTTATTGCTGAAAATGCTGAAACAGTCATTTTTTAATACATAAAGGGCAAAAACTCAGATATGCCACATGCGATTTTTGTAATAATCAAACTAAACCTAAATTTTATATACTTAAACATTTTTAGCAAGTTTAATGAATATCCGATAAAAACTGTATGTGTTAGAGTGCAAAAAGTGACTGAAACCGTCATTTTTCATTAATAAACAGGCAATAACTTAGATATACCTTATGCGCTTTTAGTAGTAATCATACTAAACCATGATATTATATCAATAAATATTTTCAGCAAATTTGGTGAAGATCCAATAAAACGTATTTGTGTTAGAGAGCAAACCTTGCTGAAAACAGTCATTTTTTAATACATAAAGGGCAAAAACTTAGGTATGCCACATGCGATTTTAGTAATAATCAAACTAGACCTGAATTTTATATAAATAAATATTTTCAGCTTGTTTGGTGAATATCCGATAAAAACTGTTTGTTTTAGAGTGCAAAAATGACTGAAACAGTCATTTTTTTATAAATTAACAGGCAATAACTCAAAAACACCTTATGCGATTTTAAGTAATCAAACTAAACCTTGATTTTATATCAATGAACATTTTCAGCAAGTTTGTGGAAGATCGGATAAAAGATATTCGAGTTAGAGAGCGGACAAAAAAGTGTGATAGTCTAACTGACTGATGGATCGACCGTCGAAGGTAATTGCGGTTGCAAACGGTGATGTTGACTCCGGCTGTATCACGTGATACTAAGCCGTGTGGTAAGGTTTATGGCAGACGCTCTATTTTCGGTTTGTTTTGATTTTAAATTGCCTTTTTTGTTGATTTAGGTCCGTCTTCATCATTTCATAGATCAGTTTGGCCCATTAGAATGTTCAAACATTATTATTAATCGTTATTGTATTTCAGACATTATGAAAAGGTCTGAAAACACAATGGGACTTTAAAAGTCATAAATAGATTCTCCAAACATCACTTACCACATAATAGTGTGCTGTTATCTGATTATTTATCTAATCACTAGCTCTTTCCTCTAGATTTTACAGTCTGGTCAGTGCCATTGGTGCCAGTGATTTAAACACATTCTTAAGACATTAAGGTATCATGTACTCTCTACACAATTCGCTATGGTCAAACATCAATAGGGCAAACCATTTATCTTTGATTTCAACCCTTGTCAGTCTACTGCGGACTACAGTTATAAATAAATGTCAGTCTAATATAACTCTCTGATAAACAGATGGCGATTCAGATTGACACCATTTGTTTAAATGTTTTATTTCCAACAGAGTTAAGGCAAACAGTAACTCGGGATTATAAATTAATCTGTAAGAGCTAACTGCAATATCTATTAGCTATTTAGATATTTAATGTGATACATGTAAAACAATCAACACAAGAGTGGTGTGCCTGTATAACCAAACTAAAATATTTTTGTCGGTTTTCATAATGTTTCTTTGTATTTAAGCTGAACTAATTATATTACACTGCCAAACACTGGACGCCATATTGGATTAAACTTTGCGCACGGTCAGATGCGTGTGAATGAGTGTCCATTGGCACGCCAATTAATACACTCGTTCAGGAGCTGCGTACACAGAGTACCCATGGGTACTCACACTGCTGAACAAGCCTCAGGGTTAATAAACTCTTATTACATATGTCTTTGGACTGAGGTGCCGTGTGCAGATATTGTACATTTCCCTGCCGGACAATATACAAAATACAGTGGTACAGTGGAGAAAACGTTATTCTTTCCCAATAAAAGCGTTTACGCTCAATCTATTATCTCCTGTGCAAACAGTTTGGAACCAGATCAGACACCGGCTAACCCGGCGTCTGATCAGGCTCCAAACTGTTTGTCGTCAAAGTTTAAATCAACTTTTGGAATTGTTATCAATTTCTTCATTGTCTGATATGGCCACAAACTGTTTGCCACAAACGCGTGTACTGGTACATTTAAGATATAACGTCTTCTCCACCGTTACAGTTAAATGATTGCTGGAGTTTCTTGTATGTTTTTTTCGGTTCGAATGCTGATACAACGCTCCCTCTCTACAACGACACCCAACGGGAGACAAAAAATGTGTGCGTTGTTCAGAGGGAATAGTTATAGCAAGGGAAGTTTGCAAACAGCCTGAATCCAAATCAGACGCCGCACAGCGCGGCGTCTGATCTGGATTCAAGCTGTTTGTCACTCGTGATTAATTTTTTTCCTGTCAAAATGTCCATCGTGAAACTTTGAGAAAAACAGCTTTGAATAGGTTGGACATAACGCTTCTGTTAAGGGAATTTCGGCAAGAGTCGTTGTAAGGAGGGGGTCTTTGTTGGGAGGGACGTTGTATGGAGGCAGCGCTGTATTTCGAATCGAAAAAGAAATTTTAGAAGCCAATCGTCAAGAATACGATGCCACTATGTCACTGAAAGAGTAGACAAGATTGTAACAAAAAGGACCTACAGTGGAGACACCGTTATTCTTTCCCGTTTAAACGCAAACGAAACGCAAACGCTAAACACTAAAATGTAGAAAATAACGACTTTTTGACAATTCTGACCATTGGCTTTAAGCTGAGTTGCAAACAGTTTGGAACCAGATCAGACGCCGGGTAACCCGGCGTCAGATCCGACTCCAAACTGTTTGCACTGGAAATAATAGTTTTAGCGTAAACGCGTATATTGGGAAAGAAAAACGTTTTCTCCACTGTAGATCTATATTGATTCGACTAATAAAACGCTGTCTTGCGCTACGGTTAGAGTTTCTATTATGATTTGAATTCTAATGTAAAGTTTAAGCTTCTTTTATTCCTCTGAGATATTAAATCTGAGGAATATGTTCGATTAAATTACGTACAAGGAAGAAGTCCTCATTCTTTCCGGTTTAAACCATTTGTGCCTAGCGTCCAATAAATAGGACATAGGCAAGCAATACAGACTAAGGCTAACAAACATTAAATAATAGACAGAAATGAAATGTCAGACCAGAGTCCCTCTAAAATTATAATAAACTAATTCAATATACAGCGCTCCCTCCCTACAACGACACCCAATAGGAGACGAACATTGTGTTCGTTGTTCGGACGGAGTCGTTCGTTATAGGGTGGGAAATTTGCATACATTTGCATACATTTGCAAACAGCTTGAATCCAGATCAGTCGCTACGTAACGCGGCGTTTGATCTGGATTCAAGCTGTTTGTCACTCGTTATTACGTTTTTTGTCTGTCAAAATGTCCATTATGTAATTTTGAGAAAAACAGCAGACGACAATTTTAAGAAGACGACATTGTACATGTAGCCATGAAGAGGTTGGATATAATGGTCTTGTTTGGGGAAAGAGCGAAAATCGTCGTTGTAAGGAAGGAGTCGTTGTTGGGAGGGTCGTTGTAGAGAGGGGTGCTGTAAATTGTATAAGCATCGACAAATACACTAGGCATAAATGGGTTTAATGGAACACAAACGCAGTGCAATAATCTGTAGAATATGGCAATATCTGTGAAAATGATAACGAGTCGTTTTAAACTGAGTTGCAAACAGTTTGGATCCTTGGATACTTGGTTACCCGGCGCCTGATACGTCTCCAAAACTGTTTGTATTGGGCATTATATATATAGCCCATCCATATGCACGGTTATATGGAAATAATAATGTTTTCTTTACTGTAGTATGCTGTGCGGTTCTCAGGAGAAAACTAATGATTTGGATATATTGAATTATGCGAGTCTTAACCCTTTCACTCTAAATGACGCTAAAAAGCCCGGTTGCATAAATTACAGTTTGGATTCTGATCAGACGTCGCGTAACGCGGCGTCTGATCAGGAACCATACTGTTTGACACTCGTACATGTATCGATATAAATTAAGTCAGACAACCTTAAATCTAACTTTAAAACGTGTCTTACATACAACAATACTGAAGCAGACGACAAAAAAGCGGTGAAAGGGTAAAACACTCCCGCATAATTTGATCATGAAAGGGTTAACCCTTCCTATGCTGATTTGTTTGATTCTTTCATTGTTTCAACTGACCGGATTATTATAACAAAGATGTTATTATTTCCCAATAAACTCGTTTTATGTTAAAATTCTGATGTACATTACCAACAGTTTGGAACCCGATATTTGCTGCTCAAGTCAAAACGTATCGTTACTATTCCCAATAAGTCATTTTCTACAGTGCATCTGCGTTAAATGAGTAAGAATAACATCCTTTCTGCTGTACAATAACCTATGCAATAAGGTACAGTGGAGAATCTGTTATTCTGTCCCGTTTAAACGCAAACGTACGCAAACGCAAAGCACTAAAACATAGAAAAGAACAACTTTTAAACAATTCTGATAATTCATGTTTATCTTGGTGGCAAACAGTTTGGAGCCTGATCAAACGCCGGGTTACCCGGCGTCTGATCTGGCTCCAAACTGTTTGTATTGTAAATAATAGTTTTAGCGTAAACGCGTTTATTGGGAAAGAATAACAAATTCTCCACTGTATCCAAACTAAAAGTACAATGTATAGCAAGACGTACATATTCTTATTAATGGGATACTTTTCACAACCCTCTTTATATAGGTCTGCTGACTGGTGTTTGTAACTGGTGCTCATATTAGATCTTCTTACTGTAAAGGTGGTTGCAGTTGATTTATTTCGCTGCAAGCGGTTTTATTTCCATGACACGATTACCAAAATTCTAATAACATATATCTACTGCTTTAGAAAATATTAACATTACTATCACCTACTTCTGAATAAATGCATACAATTTAAATCGGCTTTAAAGATTTCCATTTTGTTATTTCACACTTAATCCACGGCCCAAATATTACACACGCCCAATTTAAAAACGGCACTAACGGCAGATTAATTCTTGACGTTAGATGAAAGTTTAGTAATGGCCATCTTTTGTAGAAGTGTTTATAGAGCGTACACTCTAGATCCAAACTGTTGAAAGTATAGTGATTCCTCTCTACAACAGCACCCTATAGGGGACAATGTATGTGTGTGTTGTTCGGAGGGAGTTGTTATAGGGGGGAAATTGGCTTATATTTGCAAACAGCTTGAATCCAGATAAGACGCAGCGTAACGCGTAAAAGCAGACGACAATTTAAGCAGACGACATTGAAGCAGTAAAAATGTTGTCTTATTTAGGGAACAGCGACAAGCGTTTCTGTAAGGAGGGAATCGTTGTTCATAGGGCCGTTGTGGAGAGTGAGCTCTGTGTACCGCAATTGCACAAGTTTCAAATAGAGTTCAGGGGCCCGTTTCATAAATCTTCGTACGACAAATGTTGTCGTAAGTCAGATTATAAAATTCTAAATTATTATTTATTTCTCCATCTAATCCTGTCTTGTGACATCTTTTTGGAATCGTCTTGAAAAGACGATTCCAAAAAGATGTCACAAGACAGGATTAGATAGAGAAATCACAAATTAAATGTACTTTAAAGTTTTGACTTACGACAATATTTGTCGTACGAAGTTTTATGAAACGGGCCCCTGTTATAAAACAATACATTTACGGACAACAACCTGACAACGTAAGATTTCAAGTTTTAACAAACGCAATTCAATCCAAATAGAAACTCACAATTTATGAAGGTTGTTTTACCTTCATGGGAGTGTGTAACAGTTTGTAGCCTGTTCAAATATAGAGTTATTCCATTTTTGATTTGACAACAAAGTGTTTGAAGTGAACGGTCGCGTTAAGGGTGTATCAATGTCATAAGCCAATTTTTAAAAGTATCAAACTTTTTTTCTAACATTATTTTTTTGGAAGAGCTGTTTATGATGTATGAAAAAGTGAAAACAAAAATAGATGGTGGTGTCCTTTTTTTTAGCTACAGCGATTTGAAAAAGGTATGTCAAATTTGGACGTTTTTTTCAAATTTTATCCATTCAGAGTACAAGCTTCAGTAAAATTTATTTCAAAACAAAACAAACATGATAATTTGGGTTTTCATTATTTATTTCATGTCTATGGTGGTATTTTCACATATAGAAACCAGATTTAGACAAAGCAGGCACCAGGTTTGAACAATATGGATCCTTGAATATCAAAAATATGCTTCGTATAGGGCATGATTTCATTAAATTTTTGATTTAATGAAAAAAATTTAAAAAAGTTTGAAAATGAAATAGTTCTAGTATTAAACTTTTTTTTATATATTCAACCAGATGAAAGCCCATGCTAAGGCAGTTCAAAATATGATAAGAAATTGAAAGGTCAGTGTTGAAAATTTTGAGTTATTAAAGTAAAAGGAGTTATCTGCCCTTACAAAATTTACCAAAAAAGTACCATATCGATGCTATTTAGAGCTTTATAAATTTCACATTTGGGGACTTTTTTTTCTTAAATTAGTTTTTGTATGAAGAAATACTACCATAGATAGGAAATAAATAATACAAAACCAAATTATCATATTTGTTTTCATTTAAAATGGATTTTATTGAAGCGGGCTGTTTGAAAACGGCAAAATAAGAGGAAGTGGGTGGGGTAAATTCTACATGGCCGTAGAGCCAACTGTTGTTCACCAAAATGTACACTTTTTCTATTTTTTCATTCATCTTAAATAGCTCTTCAATACAAAACCATCATAGAGTGTTTTCATATACTTTGAAAAATTCCCAAAGTCATGACATTGAAACACCCTTAAATGGCGTGTGGTCTGAGTAAGTATTTATAATGATGGTTTCAGTCTTGTAAACCATCTATAATCCACGTCGAGTTTCCAAAACTTTGACTCAGTGTTCATCCGCTTAAGCAAGCAAAACTCAATATGATATTATCAGTTCCTTAAAACTAAAACGATTAATTTTGAGAACTATATTAGAAGAAACGATGAAACGATTTGAAAGAAGTAACTTCTAGTGACTAAACATTACACTCTTAAGTACTTAAGAACTTTTTTTTAAATTGATCTAGTTTCAAATCCTACTATCAAATACATTTAAAAGAAATATTGTTCTCTAAGGATTTTAACTTAAAGTAGATCTAAACTCTTGGTTTTATTTTCACTCCATACCTCTGTATTTTCAGTATATGTCCCGTTTAAGGGACGCTACGCAAAAATAGGTGAAGCTGGCACATTTTTCGTGAGTAAATCACTACAGTGCTCCTTCCTATACCCCCTCACAACGATTCCCTCCATACAGCAATGCTTGCTGCTATTCTCCAAAACGACAAATACACGTACATGTATGCCTAACTCTTTAACTGCTGCAATATCGTCAGCTGCTTTGCTTAGAAGTCTCATAGTTACATATTGGCCATTTTGAAGACATATAACGACGAGTGACACACAGTTTGAATCCAGATTAGATGCCATGTTACGCGGCGTCGGATCTGGATTCAGACTGTTTGCACTATAAGGGTTTGAATTTCCCCTCTCTACAACAACTCCCTCCGAACAACACACACACTATTTGTCTCCCACCGGGTGTTGTTGTAGGGAGGGAGAACTATAACAACAAAACGGTAATTCTTCAACTGACATAAGTTCGCATGTACAGTGGATATTCTGTTATTCTTTCCCGTTTAAACGCAAACGTACGCAAACGCAAAGCACTAAAACGTAGAAAAGAACAACTTTTGGACAATTCTGATAATTCATGTTTATCTTGGTGGCAAACAGTTTGGAGCCTGATCAGACGCCGGGTTACCCGGCGTCTGATCTGGCTCCAAACTGTTTGTATTGGAAATAATAGTTTTAGCGTAAACGCGTTTATTGGGAAAGAATAACACATTCTCCACTGTACCAATGCAGGAAACCTACTCAACAATATTGCTGATCAGCTCATTATAGACAAAGAAACGACAGCATTACAACATGTCTGCTACTTACAAACAAAATTGTCGTCTGCTTCCAGCTTTTTAAGTTTATGTGTTTGACACTTAGACCCATTTAACGAATGTCGAAAACAACCAGACAACGTTCTCAGTTCCAAACAATTACGATCCTGATCAGAGGCCGCAACACGTGCTGGCTGATCGGCATCCAAACAGTTTGCCAGTGCGTTAGAACTAAAGCAAATGCTGATAACGTGTCCTCTGAGAGCTTTAAACGCTTCACTGCCATGACGTCATCAATTTAAAAAAAACTGAGTTTTAATTCTCAAATTTAGATATTAGATATTTTGACTTAAGAAATATTGAAATGAGTGTCCTAATAAGGTTTTGATCCTGATCAGGATCCAAACTGTTGGAAAATAACTACATGTGTTGTTCTCGGAGAAATACAGTACAGGGGTTAATATCCCAACATTAATATATAAGACAGTAAATAGTTTATTAAGTACACAGATATGGCTAAGATCAAATGACTGCCTCAAAATACGAGGACATTCAAACTAAGACAAAGAACGGATTACATTATTCTCAAAATAGCAGAACAGTTCGACATTAGCATTCTGTACGCCACGGGTGAATTTGTTAACACGGTTTCAAACTGTATTTATCAAGATGAGACGTCGAGAAAGTCAACGTTTCATCTGGATCCAAACTGGTGATTTCGACGAAAATTAATAAAATCAATTAACTTTAAGGCGTTAAACAGACTACAACCTTTTTAAAACGATTTAGCCCAACTGCTAGAGGTAAATGAACCCTGTGTCTGCTGATCGCGACCTAACTTATTTTCCGTTTTGCAAACAATTTTGGACCAAGAACGCGGCGTCTGATCAGGCTCCAAACTGTATAGGGTTCTTTACTTACAAAATGTATAAATCGAAATTTAACAACTTTTGCAGACTATAATATCAAAGCAGATGATATCACAGCAGGACAAGGATAACAGGAGATAAAAATGTCGATTTTTATCTGAAAGCTTAAAATTTTTTATGATAATGTCAATATGGATCAAAGCAGCTTATTTTATCCCTTTGTAGACAATGTTGATGACTTTTCAGCACAGTGACACATGACATTTACATCCGCTCACCTAAAGACACTAGTGTTCAATTTGTAAAGCAATGGATTCTTAAAGCAGATAGAAAGTAAAGCAGACAACGCAAAGCTCCTGATACTGTTTCATTTACATTCATTCTGTTTTAAACTGATACATGTATTAATAAAGAATGTAGTAGAGTCTATCTGCTTTTATATGCTCCTTATACAGTGGAGAATCTGTTATTCTTTCCCGTTTAAGCGCAAACGTACGCAAACGCAAAGCACTAAAACGTAGAAAAGAACAACTTTTGAACAATTCTGATAATTCTTGTTTATCTAAGTGGCAAACAGTTTGGAGCCTGATCAGACGCCGGGCTACCCGGCGTCTGATCTGGCTCCAAACTGTTTGCACTGCAAGTAATAGTTTAAGCGTAAACGCATTTATTGGGAAAGAATAACAGATTCTCCATTATAGCATTGGTTCACTGTATTACATTTAGATAATTAGTTTTTAAAGACATACGCATACATGACATGTTTTAATATGTCAAGGTGCCCTTACAGTGGAGAAAACGTTATTCTTTCCCAATAAACGCGTTTACGCTAAATCTATTATATCCTGTGCAAACCGTTTGGAGCCAAATTAGACGCCGGGTAACCCGGCGTCTAATCAGGCTCCAAACTGTTATCCGTCAAGGTTAAAATCAACTTTTGGAATTGTCAAAAAGTTATCATTTTCTTCAATTTTTCTGCGATGCGTTTGCGTTTCGTTTGCGTTTAAACGGGAAAGAATAAAGTGTTCTCCACTGTAGCCCTTTCCTCCACATTAACGCAATTTGACGCCTTTGCCTACGCCTCTACATAAACACAAACATTGAGAATACATGTACATTGATAATGTGCATAAAGATGACAGCTGACATAACAACAGAAAGCTCCTTCAAGATGACATTTAGGAGTCCTTGCAGCTGGATCTAAACCGTTACACGGTCTGTAAATTCAGCGAGTATGCATAACTAGGTGTTACTGTATTAAACCACAGGTACTTGACACATAGATCTAGATCTATTACCAAAAAAAAGAAAAAAATGTTTTTTTTACTAGACTTCTGTTATAGATACAAGGTATGCAATGTAATCCAACAGTTAGCCATACCTATCGACTTAAACTGATGCTAAAATAGACTAGATCGCCGATATTCTCTTGTGGTGCCCTCGGGAAATGATTATTTATCAATATATACTTTTTATTTCATTAAATTCCGTCAACTAACGCCACAGTACGTGCATTTATAACGAAAAGGTGCATCAAAACGTTTTATAAAGAAGTCTAGCAAAAATAGTTTTGGTAATAGATCTAGATCTATGTCAAGTACCTGTGTATTAAACTAAACAAAACACGAAACGAATGAAATGAATAAAAGATAATACAGTGGAGAATCTGTTATTCTTTCCCAATAAACGCGTTTACGCTAAAACTATTATTTACAGTGCAAACAGTTTGGAGCCAGATCAGACGCCGGGTAACCCGGCGTCTGATCAGGCTCCAAACTGTTTGCCACCAAGATAAACAAGAATTATCAGAATTGTCCAAAAGTTGTTCTTTTCTACGTTTTAGTGCTTTGCGTTTGCGTACGTTTGCGTTTAAACGGGAAAGAATAATAGATTCTCCACTGTATGACGTCACAAATGACGTAAGAATAACAGATTCTCCACTGTAATTATCCAGATATATAACTCAGATTCAAACAAATTCCAATGAAGTCAAAATTGTTATGTCTTGTGTGTCTACGTAAAATTTCGTTTCAACGAAACGTAATTATAATTATTTTTCACTTCAGATATAGTTTTGTAAATTGTAAATATATTGTGAGAAGTTTTGTTTAAATCTAATCTGATGTTTCGGTGCTGTATTGAGTCAGTGTGATTCTCTGGAGAGCTGGTGAAATAGATATGGAAAATCTGGCTCCAAGGTTATACATGTAAAGCGTTTGAGTTGAATCTGAGTTTGTTATCAAGCATTAGCTAGGCCAGATTGGAGCCTAGGCTCGACTCTGACCAATCAAATCAAACGCTTTATATAACTTTTGACCCTGGGACCGAGGTTAAAAAGCTTTTGCGTTGAGTCTAATGTCGTTCTCAAGCATTTGAATGGTCAGATTTGAGCCTAGGCTCAAATCTGACCAATCATATGCTTGAGAACACACTCAGACTCAGCTCAAACGCTTTATAACTTTTGAACCTGTTACATGTATATTTCGGTGTCAGTATACAGTTCTTAGCCCTGTTTGAGCATTGGCCCCGGAGTTAAGGTTTGTGGACTCTTAAATATTTTCTTTAACACCAGAAGCTTAAATTGCAGGATTAAATATGCTATATTCCAACACATTCATATGCGTTTGTTCATTCGAAACTAAATTTACCTTGACCTTACTTAATTTTCTGCGCATGCCCAGTGAAAAATAAATACATGTACTTCCTGGCGGAGACAGACGACAGTTGACAGATTTCAACGGTGTATCTAAACAAGTTAGCATTGCGGAACAGTTTGCAGGTCAGGTGCTTTGTGTTTTGGCTTGGTTTGAAAGTACATGCTGTCATTATTCAAAGAAAGTTGTTGGCTTTGTGCGAAATATTACCAAAAATGTTGAATCGGTCCGGCTGGTTTGGCCGAAATTGGGGCTTTTGCGGTCAGTTTTCGAGGCCCCGGCCAAATGCCAATTTATCCAAGACAGCAATATAAAAAGAAGAACGCCCTGCTTTGTTTTTATCTTTATTTTCATGCTTTTGTTCAGATGTGCTAGAGAAAGTCTGCTATTATTTTCAGAGTGTACCCAGAGGCCTTGTTTTGAGGGTGTTTAGTAGATCAGAGATTGTCGGCCTGGGGATTTCTTTGAAAAACTGATCCACGTCCTTAATTCAGTGGATAAATTTGTACAGTGTTCCCTCCCTACAACGGCCCTCCCAACAACGAGTCCCTCCTTACAACGATCCTTGCTGCTGTTCCCTAAACAGGACAATTTTATCTAAAGCTTTCATGGCTGCAATATCATCTGCATAAAGTTGTCATCTGCTGATTTTCTCAAATATACATATTGGACATTTTGATAGAAAAAAACATAATGACGAGTGACAAGCAGCTTGAATCCAGATCAGACGCCGCGTGACGCGGCGTCTGATCTGTATTCAAGTTGTTTGCAACTGTAAGTCCATTTCCCTCCCTATAACGACTCCCTCCTAACAACACACACACTTGTTGTCTCCCATTGGGTGTCGTTGTAGAGAGGGAGCGCTGTATCATTTCCTGTTATAGTGGGAGAGATGGTATTCGTTTATGCTAAACAAAACTCATCGCAAACACTACATTGCAGTACATATATAAGGATACCTGTTTGAAAATGCTGATTTTTTATTTTAATACAATTGACCTACATGTATATACATACAGTTAAAAATCCTTGTCTTACCCGTCTGATAATTCTCGAAACGGTTGGCAAATGCCATTCAGTGAATAATTAATGTTTCTATTTTAAGTTTACATGAACTAAAACGCAAATGCAATGCAATTAAAAGTTGAAATGAAAGTTGTTTTGTTAATTAACTGACCATGTACCTTTTTCTCGGAGTACAGTGGAGAATCTGTTATTCTTTCCCGTTTAAACGCAAACGTACGCAAACGCAAAGCACTAAAACGCAGAAAAGAACAACTTTTGGACAATTCTGATATTTCATGTTTATCTTGGTGGTAAACAGTTTTGAGCCTGATCAGACGCCGGGTTACCCGGCGTCTGATCTGGCTGCAAACTGTTTGCACTGCAAATAATAGTTTTAGCGTAAACGCGTTTATTGGGAAAGAATAACACATTCGCCACTGTAGCAATACGTTTAAAGCCTGTTCAGACACCGGATTACCCGACGTCTGATCGGTTTTCAATCTGTTTGCAGTGGACATAAAGCTTTTAAAAATAAACGTGTTTATTGGGAAAGAATAGCGTCTTTTCCAATGAAACAGTAATATAGACGCACATAGATAAATACCAGACGTCAAACTAATCTGTCTGATTTGGCACCAAACAATTTGCAATGGGTCCCGCAGATTACAATGCAGTGGTAAAGATATTATTCTTTACCGTTTAAACGGAAATGAAACGCAAATCTTTTCGACTAATATTTATAAAATGACAATTGAGTTTAGTTCGAGTAGCAAATAGTTTGCAGCCTTGTCTTCAAATTGTTTAAATTGAAAATAAATATTTTAGCGTAAACACGTTTATTGGGAAACCATAACGTCTTCTCAACTGTATACGTGTATGTGTTAACTAAGTCATTAACCCATTTGTGCCCACGATCCCATGGGTATTGGACATAGGCAAACAGTGTAGACTCTGATCAGAGTCTACACTGGTTGCTGATAGGAATTTCAATATCAAACAAAATGAAAATGAAAATTTTGACCAGGCATCCCTGTGATAAAAAATGGACTAATCCAATATATAAACATGGAAGAATCCACTGACTAGCTTTCTTACATCACAAGTCTGAATAGTAAACATCTAATCTACGAAACGAGATTGAAAACGAGTTTGGTATTTATTTATTCATTATATTGTGTCTATATCTACGTACTAATAATCTCATAAATTGAATTGCTTGGCATATATTTAGATAGTACATTGCTACCACCTGCAGTACTCAATCTACACTATTTGCCTAGATAACAATGTACTCTTCAAATGTACACTGCTTGCTAATGACGAGTATAGTCGTCGCTAGACTCCAATGTGTTCAACGAAACGCAAAGCAACGCCGTGCAATACAGAGTAAACTGACAAAATTGTTTTAAATGCCGACTATTTATTTCAAAATAAGTATCAAACAGTTCGGATCTTGATCATATGTCATGAGTAGTATATGCAGCTCAGAGCTGCATAATCATACTACTGTCGTGTTACTCATACAATATGATCGACCCCTCTACACTCTCGTTTTACGTTGAACATTCTTCCCATAATTTAAAGAAAATGAATTATATCTATAATGACACTACCATGGAATATTTTCCCGATTGTAGACAGATTAATCCTATAAACAAATGCCTTTTTCCTAGTGCAGACACGTAGACCACAAAAGCCCTCATCATTAAAACAAATGATACATTATATTAAAATAATTCTGACAACGTAAACATCATAACTCATATTATCACGAGATGACTGTGCGTGTTCTACAGTGGATTTAAGACGTTATTCTTTCCGAGTTTAAACATACGAAACATTAACGCATTGCAATAAAATTGAGGAAATGACAACTCGTTGACGATTATAAAAAAATATTTTAATATGAGTGGCGAACAGTTTGGAGCCTGATCAGACGCCGGGTTACCCGGCGTCTGATCTGGATCCAAACTGTTTGCAAAGGAAATAACAGTTTTAGCGTAAACGAGTTTATTGGGAAATATTAACGTCTTCTCCACTGTCGTACGCTAGGGATTTAGGTTTAAACAGTAAATATTGGGTTACACGGCCAATCAATACAGTACCATAGAGCTCTATATAATAGGAGATAACTAAATACAGGATTAAAGTAATACATACTCCTAAAGGAGCTTTCTATATCACTCTTATCCTGAATATTGATTGTGAGCCTGTTTAAAGTGTATATCATAAAACTGCTTTCGGTGGCCGCTTTGCGAAGGTTTGAATGCATTTAGAACGAGTTACTCATACGATTTGATCGACTCCTTTGTACTCTCGTGCTATGTTGAAAAGTTTTCCCATAATTTGAAGAAAATGAATTATATCTATAATGACACTACCATGGACTATATTCCCGATTGTAGACAGATACATCCAATAAACAAATGCCTTGTTCCTAGTGTAGACACGTAGACCACAAAATCCCTCATCATTAAAACAAATGATACATTATATTAAAATAATTCTGACAACGTAAACATCATATCTCATATTATCACGAGATGACTTTGCGTGTTCTACAGTGGATAAGACGTTCTTCTTTCCCGTTTAAACGATACAAAACCTAAACGCATTGCAATAAAATTGAGGAAATGACAACTCGTTGACGATTATAAAAAAATATTTTAATATGAGTGGCAAACAGTTTGGAGCCTGATCAGACGCCGGGTTACCCGGCGTCTGCTCTGGATCCAAACTGTTTGCAAAGGAAATAACAGTTTTAGCGTAAACGAGTTTATTGGGAAAGAATAACGTCTTCTCCACTGTCGTACGCTAGGAATTTTGGTTTAAACAGTAAATATTGTGTTACACGGCCAATCAATACAATACCGTAGAGCTCTATATAATAGGGGATAGCTAAATACAGGATTAAAGTAATACATACTCCTAAAGGAGCTTTCTATATTACTCTTATCCTGAATATTGATTGTGAGCCTGTTTAAATTGTATGTCATAAAACTGCTTCCGGGTGACCGCTTTGCGAAGGTTTGAATGCATTTATAAAGTCACGCAAACGAATGATTGCAATGGCGAGTTAGCCCCCATTTTGAACATAAATCAAAATTATGATATTGAAAAAGTTGTTTATTTTAAATGCCTTCTCGCGACCTGTCAACATAAATAATATTAACCCTCATCCTGCGGTGATGTTGCCTGCTTTGGAATTGTCGTCTGCAAATTTTGTTAAAATTTAGATTGATACATTTTATAAGTAAAGAGGTCTAACCACGAGTTTCAAACAGTTTGGATCCAGACCGGACGCCAGTTGCAAAAATCAGTGAAGTTGTGATCAGCAGGTTAAGAGTCATACTGTATGTACATCCAGCCCTTTGAATAGGGAATTATTATTTTAAGCTTACGCGTAGTTTGCTTTCGTGTAAAGTTAACTACATTCTTACAAATATCTTTAACTGAGTGATGATCTGAGTGTACAGTGCTCCCGCCCTACAACGGCCCTCCCCACAACGACTCCCTCCTTAAAACGACTCATGCGCTGTTCCCCAAACAAGACATTTATGTCCAACCTATTATCGGCTGTAATGTCGTTTGCTTAAAATTGTCGTCTACTGTTTTTCTCAAAGTTACATAATAGACACTTTGACAGAAAATAATTAACGACGAGTGGCAAACAGCTTATATCCAGATCAGACGATTCAAACTGTTTGGAAACGTAAGCCAATTTCCCTCCCTTAAACGACTCCCTCCGAACAAAGCACACAAGTTTTGTGTGTTTAAGCTTGATAAAACTGCTCCGTGATTCGTTTGACTTATCTGGATCGAAGCTATTTACAAATTGTCTACATGGCTAGTTTGTTTCCTTCGAATGTTTAATATTACTTTCTCGGTAAAATACACAGCACATAAAGTATTAGGTTCTCTTTAAATAAACATTTATGTCTGCTGTATAAACGGAATATCACCACAGTGTGTGGTCCGGGGTCTTGGATCAGTTCGAGTTGGTTGTGTAATCCAGATCACACGAGAGGCGTAACCCGGCGTCTGATCAGGCTCCAAACTGCTTGCCACTCAGCTTACAGTGGTAAATACGCTATTCCTACCCACTTTACGCGTTTCTTACGCGTTTCTTACGCGTTCGTTAAGCGTTCGTTAAGTGTTCGTTACCCGTTTCGTTTAACGTGTTTACTACCCGTTTCTTAACGCGTTTCTTAACGCGTTTAAACGCGTTTAAAAGAGCCCGGATGAAAGGGGAGTAATCATGGAGAAAGGGAGGTAATCCATGTATGACTTGCGGGCCGCTCTTATCCTACTTAAGAATTTAGTAAATATCGTTACTGTGGAGTAAATATAATCTTATAAAATTTTATGAAATCATTTTCTTTAAGAAGAAAGGTTATCCTGTGAGAGTTTTATGAATATACATTTATTTTCCCATATAAAGGATACGGTTTAAAAAGGATTATGTAAATTGTGTATATTACTATTACTATGTACATGCGGAATTCCCAAATGCCACATGTGGCATGCAGGGCTAGCCGCTAACACTGTTGCGTCACAAGCCGGACAGGGGGTAATAAAACTGCGGCTTATCAAAGTAAGTATCCTAATGCCCCATTGGGGTTGATTGGAATATCAACCAAATAAACCAAAACTTATATGCGAGTATGTGTCAGTTATTATACTCTCTCATCAAAGTCAAAAAGATATCTGTATAGTTTGAATATGGATGAGACTCCCGTAACTCGGCATTTCATCTAGAGCCAAACTGTAAAAATGAAATCAAGACCGTATGCTTCATTCTTAGCTGTAAAACATAAGAACCGAACTACTCGGCGTCCCATCTACATCTAAATCGATAGTGTTAACTATTATGAAAGTAATTGGGTTTATTCAAAGCTGTCAGTTTGGATCCTGATGCTATGCCGATCTTTACAGTCAGGCGTTTGATCTGGATTCAAACCGTTTGAATAGAAATCAACATGGAAGGAATTATTTTAATACATATCAAACAGAAATAATCTCGATGAAACGCCGAGTCACTCAGCATTATGATCGAGATCCAAACTGTCTATATTTATATAAATTCTATAAGCGAAACCAGTTTAGATCCTGATAAGAGGCGTCTCATTTACAGAAAATGTTTTAAAAAATCGCATTAGAATATGAGTTAATCGCGAAAATGCTCCAGTGACAAATCGATTCTTGTTTTTGATAAACCCGTTTCATTCGGATTTTTCTAAAACGGCAATCATCGATAAGATCCGAAATCTCCGCGTGAAACGGAAAACGGACGCCCCAATCGCAGCATCTCGGGTATAACCGTTTATTAACGCGTTTAAACGCGTTCAAATCGTTAGGCCTTAACCGTTCGTTAAGCGTTCATTAAGCGTTCGTTAACCGTTCACTATGCGTTTCTTACGCATAGATAAACGCGTAAATGGGTAGGAATAGCGTATTTACCACTGTAATATCAATAGTCAGAATTGTCAAAAGGTTGTTATTTTCTACAGTTTAGTGTATTCCGTTTGCGTTTCGTTCGCGTTTAAACTGAGAAGAACAGCTTTTTCTCCAATGTAGTTTAAATTTGTATATTAAATAATCATTATTGAAGTAAAAGTACAATTAAATGTGTTCTGGTCCATTTTAACACACTGACCTTATCGGAAACAGCAGAAAGCTGAAATGTTAATTGCCATCTTCCATACGAAACAGACTTTTAAATACCCCATCTGGTAAATATTTCATTGAAAATACTTCCGTTACATTCTTGCTAGAAATCTTTATCTCAAGTCATACTGTTTTAATTCTTTCTCGTGCTGTAGAGTTTTAGCGTTCAATTACATGTATGGTTAAAAAAAATTTAATCGGTTGAACTATACTCATTGTATTTGCAAACAGTGAAGACCAAGATCAGAGGGATCCTTTATTATCCCTTCGATCAGGGTCTAAACCTTTTGCTAATTTCCAGCAGTGTTTATTAAACTACCAAGAATCTCAAGTAGATTGGTTCGTGTTTTGGTAACCTAAATTAATAATCCATAAGAGTTACTTAGTGGTGAAAGAGTTAAATAGTTGCGGCTACACTAGCTCACATCCTAAAGAAGCCCTTGATCAGGGTCTGCACTGTTTTCATATTACACAAAACTTACAAAAACAATCCTAAATAGTACAAAATAAACTAAACTAAATTGGTAAACTAGTATTGTCCATTTGAAGTTTCAGTGAGGAAAGGGTAAGAACAGGAAGAGTGTGGAAATTATACTACATACACTAACAGTGGGGAACACGATATTCCTCCCAAATAAACACGTTGACGCTAAATCTATTATTTATATTTACATTGCAAACAGTTTGAGGGCCAGATCAGACGCCGGGTAACCCGGTGTCTGATTTGGTTCCTAACTGTTTGCCACTAAAAATAAATAGTCAGAATAGGCACCAGGTTGGCATTTTCTGCATTTTTATGTGATGCGTTTGTGTTTCGTTTGCGTTTTTACGGGAAAAAATACTGTCGTTTCCACTATTTTAACTGCATATATCATTTTGATATTTCCAGTTTTTATTTCAATCTAGTCCATGTTAAACTAGTACAGCGCTCCCTCTCTACAACGACACCCAATGGGAGACATAAATTATGTGCGTTGTTCGGGGGGGTCGTTACAATGTATAAGGAGGGAAATTTGCTACATTTGCAAACAGCTTGAATCTAGATCAGACGCCGCGTAAAGCGCGCGTCTGATCTTGATTAAAGCTGTTTGTCACTCGTCATTAAGTATGTCAATTATGTAATTTGAGAAAAACAGCAGACGATTAATTTAAGCAGACGATATTGCAGCTGTAAAAACGTAAGACCTAACTGCCCTTTTTAGGGAACTGCAGCAAATGTCGTTGTAAGGAGGGGGTCGTTGTTGGGAGGACCGTTGTAGAGAGGGAACACTGTATTACAAACTGACTAACCGTCTGTGGCACGTCTTACGGAACGTCGTACATGTACGACAAAATCGGTCGTAAGTCAAAACTTAAAAAACATCTTATTTCTTATTTCTCCAGGATTAGAATGAGAAAAAAATTGAGAATTTTAGAATCTGACTTACGATTGTTAATGTCGTACGACGTTTCTTACGACAGGCCCCAGTATCCTATGCAGGGTGCTCTTGTCGGGGCATTATGATCAGCGTATACATGTACACTGTTTGGTTACGGCATGTGTACTCTCACAGGTACACTGTTTGTATAGACACGCTTATACGCGTCATGAAAAGTCAATAGCCTTACAAACTTATGCTTTACCCCTGGAAATTCTTAGTTCAGACACCTTTCTGTATTTATTTTATAATTTTCCCCACAGACCTGAGCTTAAACAAACAAAAACATATGTTATCAATAAACAAACCCTTTTTCATTTCAAATCTGTGTCTCGTGTACAGATGGTACAGTGGAGAATCTGTTATTCTTTCCCGTTTAAACGCAAACGTACGCAAACGCAAAGCACTAAAACGTAGAAAAGAACAACGTTTGGACAATTCTGATATTTCATGTTTATCTTGGTGGCAAACAGTTTGGAGCCTGATCAGACGCCGGGTTACCCGGCGTCTGATCTATGCTCCAAACTTTTTGCACTGCAAATAATAGTTTTAGCGAAAACGCGTTTATTGGGAAAGAATAACACATTTTCCACTGTATATTTAACTCTAAGCATGCTAGTGATGAAGCCATGATAACCGTTGCAAACTGTATGGATCCGGCATACTATGGATCCGGCATAATAAGACACCGTGACACGCGGTGTCTGATCAAATTGATTGATTGAGTTGAGTTTTACGGCACCGCGACACATGAAATGGTCATATCGCGCCAACTCTTATAAAAAAACACATCAAAATTGGTTTACACTCTGACTCTGATTTTTTAAATGAAATTCGATTTTTCAAAACAGTAACCAGACGGCGATTGTTGCACAAACATACCCAGCATGCATATTAGATTAAGCTAACTGTTAGCTCGATAAAAATGAACATTTTCAGAGATTTGTTCCAGATTGCACTCGGTGTCTTATCTGCTGCATTCAATCTGTGTAACAATGGTACATATGTATCGATGTTTCTTAGACACAAGTCCTAAACTGTATGTTTTTAAAACAGTTGCAGACGATAATATAGCAGCCTATATTGAAGCAGACTATATGCCCGCAAAGTCATTGACACAAAGAGAGTGTGTGCAATTCTAGTTAATAACAATATTCAAAATGTTCATAAATATTTCTACATTTCATTCCATTGCGTCTGCGTCTGCGGGAAATTCATTATAACTGCATGATATATTCAAAAATTTCGTGCACATAAAGTGGAGAAAACGTTATTCTTTCCCGTTTAAACGCAAACGAAACGCAACGCTGCAATAAAACGTAGAAAGTGACATTCTTTCATCTGAGTGGCAAGCAGTTTGGAGCCTGATCAGACGCCGGGTTTCCCGGCTCCAAACTGTTTGCCCTGCAAATAATAGTGTTAGCGTAAACGCGTTTATTGGGAAAGAAAAACGTTTTCGCCACTGTACATGAACACACCGTAGAGAACCAATAAATGCGTTTGATCAGGCCCGGAACTGTTTGCCGCACGTATTATAGTACAAAGCCAGAATGGCGAAAAGGATTTCATTTTCTCCATTTTATTAAATTGCGTTTGCGATTCCATGTCTTCTAGCTTATGTCTTCTTCAATGCATGATGAATTTTGCATGTTCCTTCATGTATACATGTAAAAACATGTATGTTATAGTTTGGTGAACATATGCCCAATATCATTGTACCGTAACATACTAAAACCATGAATTTGAATATTTAAGTGACAACATTATAGGTAGATCGAATTCCAATAAAAAGCAATATGAATAATAAATGATGTAGAAATGACAAGCTATATATTTGTCATGGTATATGCTCTGATTAGGTATCGACCCGCCCGTTTTCTAGAAAGCTTTAAACGTATGAAATACAGTAGAACTTCGATATCTCTAACTCGCTAAAGCCTACTTTAATTTCATTTTTACACTTATATGCCATTATTACAACCTCGCTTTTTAGTCCCAAATATCATTATTTCAAAGTTATATCGTGGATCAGCTACGTTTTAACTTCGAAAAAGGCATAATAAAATTATATTTGGTTCACGCAAACAATTTGGATCCAGATTAGACGCGGCGTAACGCGGCGTCTAATCTAGGTCCAAGCTGTTTGCCACTCATATTCATTTTGTTTTCAGTTAAGAGAGCTTAAACTTTGATTTTGATGTTTTTCGCAGACGATGCATTTGGAACAGATAATAAAATGTTTAATCTGCATGAGAGTTTGACTGTAATGAGTAAAACTAATTTTAATGGATGAGAAAAGATATTCTCTCCAATGCCATAAAACACTACTTAGACTACATAAAGTCGGCCATAAAAGCTTAAGTAATGACTGCGCATGGTCATTCCAATGGCGTTGGTGTAAAGACTATCATACAGTGGAGAAAACGTTATACTTACCCGTTTAAACGCACACGAAACGCAAACGCAGGAAAATTAAGAAAATGACAATTTTTTGACGAGTCCAAAAGTTGATTTTAACCTTGACGGCAAACAGTTTGGAGCCTGATCAGACGCCGGGTTACCCGGCGTCTGATCTGGCTCCAAACAGTTTGCACAGGAGATAATAGATTTAGCCTAAACGCGTTTATTGGGAAAGAATAACGTTTTCTCCAGCATGGTGTTATTGTTTCCAAATAACCGCGTTTGAAGGTACATTGTACGTTGGAGCCCGATGAGATCAAGAGTTGCCCAATGTCTGATCAGGCTCCAAATCGTGTAATGGTTACAGTGGAGAATCTGTTATTCTTTCCCAATAAACGCGTTTACGCTAAAACTATTATGTGCAGTGCAAACAGTTTGGAGTCAGATCAGACGCCAGTTAACCAGGCGTCTGATCAGGCTCCAAACTGTTTGCCTCCAAGAAAAACATGAAATATCAGAATTGTCCAAAGGTTGTTCTTTTCTACGTTTTAGTGCTTTGCGTTTGCGTACGTTTGCGTTTAAACGGGAAAGAATAACGTTTTCTCCGCTGTAAATACATTTATAGATCACTAACAGTTTCGATCGCCTGACATTGTCTACATTTATTGTAAGCCGTTTGAATTTAGTTTCGTTTCAAAAGAAACACTGTGTTTTGAAACAATATATATATAAGAAAATAAATAAATTGTACATTGTGTAGTTAGTTGGGGTTTTGCTTTATCAGATACAGTTAACCGAATTACTGCCATGGCGTCATCAATTTTAAACAATTGCCGTCCGCTTTATTTCTTTACTTCAAAATTTAGGTGTTTTGACTTAAGAAATATGGTTATGAAAGCCAAACAGTTCGGACCCTGATCAGACGCCGATTTTAGCTCCCGCCTGTCTTAGCATATTGAGCAATTGCTTGTCATATGCAAAGAGTTTCGATGAAACAAGTGTTGGGGGAACTATCGTTTGAAACAGGGAAATGGTCTCTTTTCAGTAAAGTAAAACTAGTATTTTCTTATATATTACAGTTGTTCAGATACAATAAAGATTGCAGGATTCTACCTATCTGAAGCATATTAACCTTTGAAGTATAACAAAACCTTTTAATGTTTGTGTCAAACAGAATAAATATAACTCAGATAGCATTCTGTATTATTATGTTTTAACCAGTTTTTACATTTTAGTAGGTTTCCACGCTTGTACATTGTAAGTGGCCGCTTAACCCACCACCAACAACTTGTTTCTACTTTTGAAACGATTCTACCACTAAAAACAGGCAGAAAATGTAGCAATCTGCATTCTCAGTTGGAAAGATATAGGACGATCCTTCTGTGTTCAATGTTCAATATTCCTAAGTGGGTTATACTTTTCTTAGTTAATGACTAAATAATAAGAATAATAATAAGAAGCGTAAAGGGTGTATTTGTGGGCTAAAAGGCTATTAGGTTTTAACCACTTCATTGCCCCTTCATTGCCTCACCCCGAATGTAATGGTTATTTGTAAACTATTTAGATCCTGACCAGACGCCGCGTGGCGCGGCGTCCGATCAGGATCTAAATTGTTTGATACTCATTTCAATATGTCTTAAATCGAAATACCTTATTTTTTAATAGTATAGATACAAGCAGACAACAATTATTTAAAATCGATGACGCCATGGCAGTGAAGGGGTTTACTTCCCTTATATAATAAACGCTTGCAAACAGTTTGGATCCGCATACACGTGTATCTCGGCGTTTGATCTGTATTAAACTAGTTTAAATGCATACTAAGAATTATAAATGAAATCAGGTGCCTACAGATGTAAAGAAATATAACAGAATTGAGAAAACATGATACATGTACAGTGGAGAAAACATTATTCTTTCCCAATAAACGCGTTTACGCTAAATCTATTATCTCCTGTGCAAACAGTTTGGAGCCAGATCAGACGCCGGGTAACCCGGCGTCTGATCAGGCTCCAAGCTGTTTGCCGTCAAGGTTAAAATCAACTTTACGAATCGTCAAAAAGTTATCATTTTCTACGTTTTAGTGTATTCCGTTTGCGTTTCGTTTGCGTTTAAACGGGGAAAAAATAACGTTTTCTCCACTGTATCGTGTGAAGATAAGGGTTATTAATACGTGAAGCAATGATCGATACATTACAAGACAATGCCGGTTATCCTTCTGCTGACCGCGTGCGAATTTATGAAAACAATTACAAACAGTTTGGAATCTGGTGCCACTCCGAGTAACTCGGAGTCTGATCTGAAATCACACTGTTTGACTACCTGATAATTGTTCTTGGAAATAAGGTGAACATTCAAATTTGATTGCCGACGATATTTTTTTGTAAAAGAAACTTAATAGCGTGCTCAAGGTGAACCTTACTATGCGATTTGACTTCTATTTGCAAACAGTTAGGCACAAGATCAGACGTCGAGTAACTCGGTGTCTCATATGGGTCCAAACTATCTGTCACTTGTACTATGGTTTGTCCAAAATAGAAATGACAGGAATATTATTTTGACAATGTTTACAGACGATAATTCCCAAGCAGACGATATTACGACATGGAAAGGGCTAACCCCTTCAATGCTTTACCCCGAGTACGGTTGTTATTTGCAAACAGTTTGGATCCTGATCAGACGCCGCGTAACGCGGCGTCTGATCAGGATCCAAAATGTTTTCCTATCATTTTAATATTTCTCAAGTCAAAAAACCTGAAATCTTAATTTAATGAAATAAAAGCAGACGCCAATTGTTTAAAGGAAATGACGTCACGGCAGTGATGAGGTTAAGTGTTATCAGAAATAGACATTGTAGTGGCTATCAGTACGGGGTCTACTAATTGCATACTAGGATTCCGTGTATTTCTACGAGGATAGGTATCGGAAAACAATTCTGGTGATAGACCTCTAGAACAAATAAAGAGTTGAGGCTAAATTGGTGTCCACGGAGCCAGCGTTGTCTTTGTATTGATTTGAAATCCTGTCAAATATTATGACATGTGCTATGAAGAAAATATCGCTTGGGTAAACAGGAAAGTACAGTAATGACTCTTTATTACGACCATAAAAAGAAGGTAAATTGGTTTGATAAAAGACATGTGACTGCTAAGGTGACAGTAAAACAGAAAGCTCCATAAGGAGCTTTCTGTTTTAGTGTCACATTGCTTTAAGTAGTCACCTGTCGTAAACACCTAAAAAAACAAAATTTGGTGGTTGTAATTTAGAGAGGTTTTACTGTACTGCGTTTACGACCTCGCAAAAGAAGACGTGCTACAGTGGAGAATGTGTTATTCTTTCCCAAAAAACGCGTTTACGCTAAAACTATTATTTGCAGTGCAAACAGTTTGGAGCCAGATCAGACGCCGGGTAACCCGGCGTCTGATCAGGCTCCAAACTGTTTGCCACCAAGATAAACATGAAATATCAGAATTGTCCAAAAGTTGTTCTTTTCTACGTTTTAGTGTTTTGCGTTTGCGTACGTTTGCGTTTAAACGGGAAAGAATAACAGATTCTCCACTGTATACATGGTAAACTCATTCATCCCTAAAACCTTAATGGACAGTTCCAATTTCAAAGTAATTCTAGATCAATTTTGAAACATTAGGGTCAATATAACAATGTTTTGCAATGTGACAAACAATGCAGACCTTTGATAAACCGTTGTCATGCAGTAAACATTCAACTTCTTAACCCTTTTGCATTCACTGTTTTTTACAAACAGTTTGGATCCAGACCAGACACCGCCTTACGCGGCATCTGTTATGGATCCAAACTGTTTGACACTCGTCTTTAGGTTTCCTTACTTATAAAATGTATAAATCTAAATTTAACAAATTTTGCAGACGACAATTTCAAAGCAGATGACATCACAGCAGGATAAAGGTGATCAGTGTTTCACTCTTCTTTGGAGATAGTAACTTTTCACCAAGTGCTGTAACTGAAAAGTCCACCATCTGATATATTTTCTGTGAATTCTTCGAAGAGTTGTCATCCCGTAGTGGTCATACACCTTTACCACCGATAGCGAAACCAACATACTTTTCAAATAGAGGAATCAGCCCCTGCCAACGAGTTAATCAGCATTTGATCAGGATCCAAATTGTTTGCGGCCGATATCAATACACCGTTCGTCCATCTTGCCAAAATGCTAAATACGAAACCAAAATACAGCTGACCATCTTTAACCATTTAAGCCTAGTGTCTACTAAACAGGACATTGGCAAACAGTGTAGACCCGGATGAGACGCCTTATTACGGTTTACACTATTTTTCAATTTCATATGAATTGTTCAGTTGTACATGTATGGGCAAACCCGGTAGTGTCTTTAGATCATCATTGTATATATATAATGAACTCTTCCTGCAAGCGCATTGGGAGAGTTTATTGTTATGTCCGAGCATACATGGGTTACATGTACATGTAATATGGTACATGTATGAAGGTGAGCGGGTAACGCACACCTTTAAACTACGAGTCCTAAACAACCATATACATGCAAAAAACTACTACCGAGTGTCCATCTGATTCGACAGTGTATTTAACGGTATACGCTACCAATTCGTGAGACACCTAGTGGCTTTTAACGAAGTACGATAAATCAATCATCGTTACTCAACGAAATCGTGCATATCGGTTACCTCCCGTAGATTATTTCGGTTTCAAACAATCTCCATTAATCGCGTAATATAGACGTTAAATGCATGAAATTGTACTTGATAAATGACAGTATGTGAAACTTTGCAAATACACTATCTAATAAGGCTAAGTTAATAACCCAGAACTTCAATAAAATTCAGTATAAGCGTGAACCACATAGAAAAAGCCGTCTGCTTATTTAGGCCGTTAGTATATGTATGAAAGTGCCTGTAGTTTCAAAAGAAGCATTATAAGCTTTTTTATCATTGTCTTATTATTCATAGCTATAGCTTTTATTGTGAGAAGTTTCATCAATTTATTTCGGGCAGATTGTGATTGAGTGAGTGTTTTCATTGAATTGGAACCGAAAACAATTAACTCATTGGGCCCTAGCGACGCATATATGCGTCCTCTACCAAACGTGTACCTGTGAAGAGTACACGTGTCTAATGCAAACAGTGAAGTCCCTGATTAGAGGGCTCCTGCAGGAGCCCACTAATCAGGGACTTCACTATTTGTTATTTTGTAATATATTATAAAAACAACCATATATAGTCTAATATTGACCAGCCTTTATTGTAAACTGGAATTGCCCATTGGGAGGTTACAGGGGATAATGAGTTAAGAAAGATGCATATATTTCAGGCAACAAACTATACTCTTCGCATCATATTTCTAGTGAGAATCATTTTTTAACTGTTTTAATGTTTCTTTGTGTCAATTATTACTTTACATGTACATCATTTTAGAAAGACACAATAACGCATGCCGACTCTTTGTCGAGAATGGCTACATCATACATTTCAAATACCCATAGACAAAAAAAAACACCATTATAACCTATGTTTTTCTTTTTGCCATGGTACTTAGATATGTTTGAAGAATCTATGCTGAAATTTTCACAGAGATCCATCGGAGATTTTATTTTGTCGCGTATGTCCTTAAACACCAGCATATATTTATAATGAAACATTCTAGAAACGTATACCGGTATATTCCTTGAAATGAGCATAACTTTGTTAATAGTAGACTTCTAATTTGTTTTGACACTCTATGCACAAGCACACATTTTGTCTATTGCCGTTATAATGTAGACCCTGGTCAGGCAATTAGGTTGTGTCGCTAAAACCAATAACAGTCGTGTTGCATGTGATGTTAGAATGTTGTGAAACGGCTCCCCGGAGAATGTGACAGGGTCCTCAATACAGTGGAGAAAACGTTATTCTTTCCCAATAAACGCGTTTAGGCTAAATCTATTATCTCCTGTGCAAACGGTTTGGAGCCAGATCAAAACGCCGGGTAACCCGGCGTCTGATCAGGCTCCAAACTGTTTGCCGACAAGGTAAAATCAATGTTTGGAACTGTCAAAAAGTAATAATTTTCTTCATTTTCCTGCGATGCGTATGCGTTTCGGTTGCGTTTAAACGGGAAAGAATACCGTTTTCTCCACTGTATTCCTATCGTGTATAGAATCTGTAAACTCGGGCATGTAACAGGACCAGACAATCCACAGATGGTTCTGATGTTTAGGAATTCCCCATTGACGTCTTGATGTGACCTCGGCAATAACAGGACGTTAACCCATACATCCAAACTACAAATTGGTCTTGTTTTCAATACTCTGTGCACCTGGGGCCCGTTTTACTAAACAATTTACGCAAAATTTTTGCGTAAGTCAAAATCGTTTTACTCTTATTTTTCGATCATAAACGTTTGCAAACAGCAAATAGCCAGATCAGAGGACGCGCTAAAAGCGCGTCCTCTGATCTGGCTATTTGCTGTTTGTAGCAAGTGATAATAAAAAATGTAAATTAAAATTTAAAATTTTGACTTACGCAAAATTTTTGCTTAAGTAGTTTAGTAAAACGGGCCCCAGTTACAGTGGGGGAGACGTTATTCTTTTCCGTGCAACCCTTAACGCTTTACCCAATAGACGCGCCTTTTAGCGCATTCAATTTATTCCTCCGGTGAAGAAAATAATTCTAATTTATACATGTACAGTCATGAATATGTCGTGAGGTTTTTACCCCTTCACCGTCATATTGCCGTCTGCTTCAATATTGTTGTCTGCAATATCGTTTCAAAGTTATAGTTAAAGCAGTATAACTGACGTAATTTCAAAACAAGTGGCAAACAGTTTTTATCCTGATACACGGTATCTGATCAAGATCAAAACTGTTTGCAATTTCGCTTTATTACGTCACTGAGATTGAAACGGGTAAACGCTAACGAAGAACAAATGCATTGCATTTTGTCTCGGTAAAACAGTGGAGAATCTGTTATTCTTTCCCGTTTAAACGCAAAACCGTAGAAAAGAACAACTTTTGGACACTTCTGATATTTCATGTTTATCTTGGTGGCAAACAGTTTGGAGCCTGATCAGACGCCGGGTTACCCGGCGTCTGATCTGGCTCAAAACTATTTGCACTGCAACTAATAGTTTTAGCGTAAACGCGTTTATTGGGAAAGAATAACACTTTCTCCACTGTACTAGTATTTATGTGTTACGATTAGGTTATATTGTAGTTTCATATAATCCATTTCATTAATTTGCAACAAACAAACCGACATGATTTATACATTTCGCAATAATTAAATTGTTAATTTCACAAATCTTAAATATAAATATACACCAATTTCGTATTAATTGAAAAGCGACATGCAATTTCATTACGTTGTTTTCAATTTTGTCAAATAACATCAGGCAAACATTAGTGTTGAAACTGTGGAGCATAAAACTAATGATCGTGTTAATGTAACGCAAGACTTCCATGATAATTCCCAGAATCCTCGTGAAATATACTTTCTAAATGATGCAGCATACATGTACATGAAAATCTTACATGTAGATTTCAAGACAAGTACAACGTTACGTTTTGAGGACCATCGTCTGCTTAAATTCAATCAAAATTGTGCATCCAGTTTGAGACGTAAGAGATTAGAACAGTCATCGTAAACAGTGAAGAAGGCGTTATCCTTTCGCGTTTATACAGTGGATAATGTGTTATTCTTCCCCAATAAACGCGTTTACGCTAAAACTCCTATTTGCAGTGCAAACAGTTTGGAGCCAGATCAGACGCCGGGTAACCCGGCGTCTGATCAGGCTCTAAACTGTTTGCCATCAAGATAAACATGAATTATCAGAATTGTCCAAAAGTTGTTATTTTCTACGTTTTAGTGCTTTGGGTTTGCGTACGTTTGCGTTTAAACGGGAAAGAATAACAGATTCTCCACTGTACGCAAACGCAATACATTAAAATGTATAAAATTACAACCATTTTGTACAATTTTCACGATTCGTTTGAATTTTAGAGGCAAACAATTTTGAGCTTGGTCAGACGCGGGGTTACCCGGCGTCTGATCTGGCTGCAAAATGTTTGCTATGGAAATAATAGTTTTAGCGTACGCGATTATTGGGAAAGAATGGCGTTTTCCCCACTGTAGCTTGAACGTATATCGTTTGCATTCTTGATCCGAATCTTACAGCAATTTGACAACGTATACATTTGTAAAGGTAACTTGGAATCTTATTTGGTGATCATACATTGTAAACCTTGACATGTTTTATGAGAAATGTTTCATAAATATTTCTAACAGGTCAGATCTTGATGTGACGTCGACATCTTCATATCCGGATCTTAAGGTTTAGGACCCGTAATTCGATCGGACTAAAATCGGTACTATACGTACAACGATCGGTCATTCTCGTCAACTGCCGACCTGTTCCGAACCATGGTTCGGAACAGATCGGCAATTGCCGAGAATTACTTTTAGTTCCGATATTGACCGACATTGGGCCGATCTTATTAGTTGTCCTCAGTCTTAACTGTTTGACGAAATTGCAACACAACTCACTCCACAGAAATTGCTATGGATGAAAACTGACTAGCATACTTCAGGCTAACCGCAGCAGACTGTCCTGGTCGATTAGTGAGTCGCTTTATATCGATTTGTAATACAAACTAAGTGAAAAACAATCTAGTATTATCAATCATCTTTGTTGTAATTGAGTGTAGATATATAGACCAGCGTCAATCTGTTAAACACAATATCTACTGGCGGTCCTATCAATTGGCTGACAAACTTGACAGACATTCACAGATAATGCATCCACCAATACGTCAACGAAGTCAAGAGCTTTGAGTTTGTGGTCGTTTAACCTTTATCAATTCGACATACATTCAAATAATACGGTAGGAGACGTGCTTCTTTCTCAAGGTTTGCGTGCTACAATTATACAGTCGAAACTCGATAGTTCAAACTCCCCTTAGTTCGAACATACACATATTTTAAAGTTAAAACGTGGCTGAGCCACGTTTTAACTTTGAAATACGGGTATGTTAGACTTTACTAAACGATATCGACTTATCGAAAATAAACTTATGAAATACTGATACGATCGATTTAAGCGAGTTCATACATGTAGTACCGAGTATCGAATATATTCCAAACCTTTTACATTATTTCTACATGTATAAAGTAAATATGGAGTCTGATCAGTTTTCAAACCGTTTGTCTCTCTGGTCAAAATGGATTGTCAAATGTATTACTTTATTAGTTTCAGTTTGACTTTGTTGTGTTTCGTCTGGAACGACCATCCGCTGTTCGTCTGCTAATGTAACACTAGCGCCTACACAGTTATGAGTACTACATGTAAAGTATTTTAATCTACAGTTCACAGCAGAAGCAAATGCGTAATTACAACACAGTTAAACAAAGCAATACGCAGATGCAATTAAAATAAATTCAGAACTGAACAATCTTTAACAAAAATACAGTTAATATAATACATGTATAACCTTAATGGCAAAATGTTTGGAAATAACTGAGCATTACAATTCATACAATCGCTTGAGTACACACATGAGAACTGACTAAAATCAACTTTATAAACAGTTTGGATCCTGGTCAGAGACTGCGAAACGGCTCCAAATTGATACATACTTGTATAAACAGCTTTTCGTTCAAATCGCTTAAGATTTACACAAAATGACTATAAGATACATATTAGCTTAGTCATCATTGTAACGTTTTCACTGCTCAATCCAAAATACAGTAGTTATTTGCAAACAGTTTAGACCCTGATCAGACGCCGCGTCACGCGGTGTCTGTTCAGGGTTCTAACTGTTTGATACTCATCTCAATATCTCTTACATGTAAGTCAAAATACCTAAACTTTAAGTTTTAAAAATAAAAGCTGATGACAATTGTTTAAAATTGGTGACGTCATGGCAGTGAATTGGTCAAAACAGACGATATAATGAAGTAGAAACGGCTAACCTGCACTATACGTATGTGTCATAACGTGACTGGGATGCTAATTCCAGTTAGTGTCGTAGCGACTATTTTGGTGCAGACACTATTAGTGGAGAAATGATCTTAAGATTGAATGTCTGCCTTCACAAAATGCCTGAAAGGAGCAATAAAGGAACGCCCCCATAGGACATAATCGTACAGCCATACTACATTCATGCGTGAAGGCAATATGTAACAAGTATCCAAGTACCTACGTATAGACTATCATTTGATTTAATTTGCAACTCTGGTGATAAAATTAGCACGTGAGAATTACGTTCCCTTGTGGATATTAAGTGACTGGATTAGAAAGTAGGATTATATAGAAACGGCTGTATAGAATATCTCAGTTGGAGTGGCATGCTGTCTTATTGTCACCGCTTTACCTTCTAAACAGTAGAAAGGACGTTATTATTTCCCGATTAACTCATTCACCCCTGAAACCTTTAGTGGATAATTCTAATTTCCAATTAAGTCTAGTCCATTTTATATATATAGTGTTGATTTTATTAATACATTTCAAATTGACAAACAGTGCAGTCCCTGATCAGAGGTATTCACTGTTTGCATAGGATAAGAGTACTATTCATAGGTACACTGTTTGTTAATGAAGAGTAATCTCGTCGCAAGGGTTGAACGTGTTAAACGCAAACGAATAGCAACAAAGTGTAAAAAAGACAACTTTTTGATAGTTATGACTACTAGATTTTATTTAAATTTGAGTGTCAAGCAGTTTGGAGCCTGATCAGACGCCGGGTTACCCGGCGTCTGATCTGGCTCCAAACTGTTTGCACAGGAAATAATAGGTTTAGCGTAAACGCATTTATTGGGAAATAATAACATCTTCTCCACTGTACATGTAAGAGCGACTGTATACAATGTAGCAGTTCTCAGTTGGAGTGACATGTTGTCTCATCGGCACCGCTTCACTCTCTATACAGAGAGAGTGGGTTAAACCGCAATCGATTCACTGTTTGAGAAGGAGTGAAATTCCAAGAATCTGTTTTCTGACCAGTATACTGAAGGATACGTTATTATTTTCCAATAAATGCGTTTGTGATTAAATTATTTTGTCTATTGCAAACTGTTTGAAGTCAGATCAGAAACCTGGCAACCCGGTGTCTGATCTGGCTCCAACCAGTTTTGTCAAATGTTAAAAAATACTTTCTCTATACATTTTATTCCATTGCGTTATGTTCTGTGTCGTATAAATGGGAACTAATAAAGTTTTCTCCATTCTTGAACAGTGGAGAAAACGTTATTCTTTTCCAATAAACGCGTTTACACGAAGACGTTTGTTTCCACTGCAAACAGTTTGAAGCCAGATCAGACTCCAAACTGTTTGCCACTCATATCAAATTGAAGTGTAAGAAAATGTGTAAAAAATAACCTTTTCTACGTTTTAGTGCTATGCGTTTGCGTTTCGTTTGCGTATAAACGGGAAAGAATAACGTTTTGTCCACTGTACCTACAAATAGCATCACTTGATTTTATTAGCAGCACAGGTGATAAAAGTAATACGTTAGAAGTATATCTCATTGAGGTTAAGTATACCAGAATCGGTTCAAAATGGGTCATAGGTTAACAGTGCAGACGCCGCACAATGAGTCTTCATTGTTTGTTAACAGGAGTTTCTATAAAAATAAAATGAACAAGAAAACTTAGACTAGGCACAATTTGAGTGAAAATGGAACCCATCAAATATAATTATAAGCAAGTAAGAATTTCCTTAGCATAAATAGGTTAATAGAGACCGAATAGCATTTCTCCCTGTGGATGACAAGCCGTCTCAGTGCTACCGCCTTCCCCTATATATTGAGATAGGGACTTAAACAATCGATTTAATTCTTAGAGAAAGAGTATATTTCTCACAGGACACGTGTTCGGAAATAACGGGAACGTGCTATGTGAAATATAATACCTTTCCATCATTTAGATCACTCAAAAGAACTATTGTGTTCTGTTGTTTACACAGATTTGCTTAACCAATTTAACCTTAGCACCGAATATACTCATCATTAACACAATCAGTGTACAGTGCACAATTGCAGAGTACAGTTATAATATGCAAACAGTGTCGACCCTGACCAGAAGGCTCCTTAAGTAGCCTTCTGGTCAGGGTCTGAACTGTTATTTTTACTTTGTAATAAATTTGAATCCCTCAATAGCCAAACATGGAGTAGACTTGGAAGCGGGAGTTGTGTACATGTATTTGAATACACGGTGATACAGTGGAGAATGTGTTATTCTTTCCCAATAAACGCGTTTACGCTTAAAATATTATTTGCAGTGCAAACAGTTTGGAGCCAGATCAGACGCCGGGTAACCCGGCGTCTGATCAGGCTCCAAACTGTTTGCCACCAAGATAAACATGAACTATCAGAATTGTCAAAAAGTTGTACTTTTCTACGTTTTAGTGCTTTGCGTTTGCGTACGTTTGCGTTTAAACGGGAAAGAATAACAGATTCTCCACTGTAAATGTAAATGAGTTAGGGAGGATGAATATTAAGCAGAAATTTAAGAAATTAGCTTTCCGCTTTACTTTGAATTTGATTTCAACTACAACAATAATAAAGGTGAAATACTATCGCTTACCATATGTTCGAAATTTACCTTAACATTCACAGAAAACTGCAATATCAATTGAACAATAATAGGGACCCGTACGCTCACAGCAGATTTACGTCGCAAACAGCATAATACCAAATACTGCACAGTTAACATTTTGTTTCATAGAATATATTAAATCCTTGAAAGTGTTCATTGTGTTGGTAAATCCATAATTAGAATACTTTTTTCATCAATCACAACACTTACTATTTTTTCTTATTGCTGACTGTTTCGTCCACTACTGTGGACATCCTCAAAGCTACTGGCGACGTGACGACTTCTCACTCGCGGCTTTGAACCTCGGGACTCTCCGCCAATCTTCCGTAGATTAGAGAAAAGAGGGTCGTAGATCCCGGAAAGGAAGGTCCCCTGGTCCCTGTTCATTACCGCTCCCTGTGTCCTGATGTGTATTGCCTCCTTTGTCTTTCTCATTCTCCAGTCACTTTCCCTTTCTACTATACTTGCCCCCTCCCAGTCTATCTGATGATTGTTTATGTTTTGGTGGTCTGTGATTGCACTTTTTTCCATCGTGCTTTCTGACATTTTTCTATTAGCCCTAGTGTAAGTGGGTTTTACTCTTGTATCACAGTCTTTCTTGTGCTCAACTAGTCTAGTGCCGAATTTGCGGCCAGTTTCCCCTACATACACATTGTAACAATTCTTGCACGGAATACTATATATCACCTCCGCCTTGTCTTCCTTGGGTTGCTTGTCCTTTGGGTGCACCAAGATATTGCGTAATGTCTTGTAAGGGCGCATAGACGTGGATACTTGATGTTTCCTAAAAACCCGGCTGATGCCTTCCGAAAGTCCTTTTATGTATGGGATAACCACCATTCCTTTAGATTTCTTATCATTCCTTGTCTTTTTGTTCTTGTTGTTAGAGTCTTTTCTTTTGTTGGTAATGTCTTTTTTAACTCGTTGAATTGTCCAGTCAGGGTAACCACACTTCGCTAACGCGTCTTTTATGTGTCTCTCTTCCTTTTCCCTATCCTCCTGTTCAGTGACAAGAGTGTGACAACGGTCAAGTAACGTTCTGACCACACTTAGTTTGTGTTGGAGTGGGTGGTGTGAAGAGAAGTTCAAGTATTGATCCGTGTGGGTTTTCTTGCGGTACACTAGCAGTTTTACACTACCGTCTGGTTTCCTAGTAATTAAGGTGTCCAGAAACGGAATGGATCCATTCTCCTCTTCCTCATGGGTAAATTTGATGCTTCCTGTTTCATCAATAGTGTTCAGATGGTCAGTCAGATTTTGTAGTTCACCTATCTTTACTTTTTCCAGAATGTCATCTACCTTTTCCATAGTGTAGGTTTAATTGTCAAATGGGGTTGGCACTAATTTTGGCACGAAGATTGGCGGAGAGTCCCGAGGTTCAAAGCCGCGAGTGAGAAGTCGTCACGTCGCCAGTAGCTTTGAGGATGTCCACAGTAGTGGACGAAACAGTCAGCAATAAGAAAAATAGTAAGTGTTGTGATTGATGAAAAAAGTATTCTAATTAATATATTAAATCTTCACCAATTATCACATTATATTTATATTGCAACACATTTCGTTGTAAAATATCAAGTTTTAACAGTTTCGCGGCTGTAGATAAAAAAAACTAGGAATACTGTATTAGTGTCCCGTTTAAACGAAACGAAACGTCAACTCATAGCAATAAAATACAACAGTATGATTTCCTAACCCTTATCCTGCTGCGATGTCGTCTGCTTTGAAATTGTCGTCAAAATTTATTAAGTTTAGATTTATACATTTTATAAGTAAAGAAACCTAAAGACGAGTGTCAAACAGTTTGGACCCAGATCAGACGCAGCGTTACGCGGCGTCTGATCTGAATCTAAACTGTTTGCCAAAACAAGTGAGGTCGCGAACAACAGGCAAAGGGTTAAAACTATTGACGATTTGCTCTGAGTGGAAAACATTTTTGAGCCTGATCAGACGCTAAAAAATGTTTGCAATTGACATACTAGTTTTGGCACGAAGTATTGTCCGATTTTTCTGACATGTCCGAGTTACTTTGAGAACAGAATAGTATAATAATGTTAAATAAGTACTGCTGAATGAATGTTATTCTTTCCCAATAAACGCATTTATATACTAAAACTATTAATTTCCATTGCAAACAGGTTGGAGCCAGATCAGACGCCGGGTCAGGCTCCAATCTGTTTGCTTCTCAGATTAAAAATATATTTAAAATTTCTAAAAGTAAATTTCCACAGTTTAGTGCAATGCGTTTGCGTTTAAAACGGGAAAGAATAATCATTACATGTAATGTATCCTCTACTGTACATTACTCAAAAAACTTACAGCTATCCGTATCTCTAACTGGTTGTAGGGAAAAGTCATCCCTTTTAAACTTTTAGAATGTTCCAACCTAAAATTAACTTGGACAGGTCAGAAGAAAACACTAATAGGAAAGAACATCGTCTTCTTCTCTGTACCAGTGGTTATATAACTAGATTATATAACTAGATTATATACATGTAACTAGACAACATTTTGATAATTGTGGTGTAAATACAGCTTATCGTGCCAAGAACGTTACTTGCATTGCTGATATCATGATAGTTAAGGTCTGTCTACTACTTGGAATCCGCTCGGGCAGAAACGGGATTATCTTCGTACTTACAGTGGAGAAAACGTTATTCTTTCCAATAAACGTTAAATTTAAACTATTATTTCCAATGCAAACAGTTTGCGTTTTTAAAACTAAAGCCTTATTCGAGTGCATGGCATGATGCATACTGATCAGGCCCAGAGTTTGGTGACGTGTGTTACTGGAATCAAAGAGCTACAGTTCAAAAGACACTATTATTATTGCCAGTTAAACACAGTTAATCGAAAACCAAATGTATTGATGTGTAGTATAAGATATAAAACGTTCTGGCCATTAATTCTCATCCGGTGTGTTATCTGGCTCTTAACTGTTTACAATATGAATACTGAATTTAACGCGTTTATTGGAAAAGATTAGCATCTTTCCCACAGAACGAAAAAAATGTAAATCTATTCGCGCTTATCTCAATGAGGGAAAGATGAAAAAACCCACTATAGATAAATTTGCTTCCTCCTACACAAAACATAGAACCTCTATCTCAACTCATAGACAAAAGCGTTATTCTTTCCCGTTTAAACACAAACGAAACGCAAATACACTTGTGCATTAAAATGGGTAAAATGACAACTTTTTGACAATTTTGACGACTCATTTTAAACTGAGTGTCAAACAGTTTGGATCCTGATTCTTATTGGGAAAGAATAACGTTTTCTCCACTGTATCTGCTTAACACATATGTTTTTGTTGTTTTTTTAAAAAACCTATTGGCAATCTAGCGGCGAAACTACGACAACCGTTGCAAACAATTTGTATCTTACTTTGACCCTGATCGCGTAACGCGGCGTGTCATCTGGATCCAAACTGTCTGAAACTCTGACCCCGTTTTGAAAAGGAATTTAGAACACACATCCTAAGAACAGCAGCAGACGGCAGTTGTTGCAGCCGTAAAAATACACAGCATACAGTGGAGAATGTGTTATTCTTTCCCAATAAACGCGTTTACGCTAAAACTATTATTTGCAGTGCAAACAGTTTGGAGCCAGATCAGACGCCGGGTAACCCGGCGTCTGATCAGGCTCCAAACTGTTTGCCACCAAGATAAACATAAAATATCAGAAGTGTCCAAAAATTGTTCTTTTCTACGGTTTTAGCGCTTTGCGTTTGCGTACGTTTGCGTTTAAACGGGAAAGAATAACATATTCTCCACTGTACATAGAGTTTAGTTTGTTACAGTATAGTTCCTCCGTCACGACATCACTTAAGTATGTTTAAATTATTTTTATGTTTATGGTATTTTATCAGGAAGAACTTTGCTTAAGGCAATTCAAAATTTAAAGCTGAAAACTGCTGAAGGAGCGTTCAGTTTTTGTTCCATTGTAATTTCAGCTGTTACCAATATTTTACACAGCCAAGTAGTCAGTAGAAGTTGGGATCTACTGTACTGCAGTCTGTTATTGCAATATAAAATACAGTAACTCCCATTTATTACAACCATCAAAAAGGAAGACCATATTAAAACATACGTAACAACTTTAAGAAAGTTGAAACAAAGCAGAAAGTTCTCACAGCTTTCTGCTCCACTTTCATATTGCTTTAAGATCATGCCGAACGCTAAACGTCAATGAGAAGACGTTACAGTGGAGCTTTCGAGTATGCGAATTTTGTAAGGCCGATTACCGGCAGTTGTTAGCAGATACAGTGGAGAAAACGTTATTATTTCCCAATAAACACGTTTTACGCTAAAACTATTATTTCCATCACAAACAGTTTGGAACCAGATCAGACGCCGGGTAACACCGGCGTCTGATCAGGCTCCAAACTGTTTGCCGTCAACTTTTGGAATTGTCAAAAAGTTATAATTTTCTTCATTTTTCTGCGATGCTTTTGCGTTTCGTTTTAAACGAGAAAGAATAACGTTTTGTGCACTGTACCTGCTAACAAATGCGGTAAAGCTCGCATCCATTCTTCAGATACCGATGTTAAATGACTTATATTCAGACTTTGATTAATGAACAAAACAAAACTATAGTACACAGTCGATCCGGAGTTAACGCTTTAACCTAAACAATTACCTTCTCTCTAAATGACTGCTGCATTAGGCACTATTGTTTAACCCATTTAACCATTTCGCTCCCAATGACGCTTAAAAGCGCGTTTGCAAACAGTTTGGATCCTGATCAGACGCCGCGTTACGCGGCGTCTGATCAGGACCCAAATTGTTTGACACTCGTTTTGCCTTCTTCTGGCTTATTTTTTTTAACTATTGAAACGACATTGCAGACAAAGAATTGGAGCAGACGACAATGAAACGGTGAAGGGGTAAATATCTACCGAATAATTTGATCATGGAAGGTTTAAACATAGTGTCTATTAAAGTAGACATAAGGATACAGTGTAGAAATGGCCCGTTACGCGATGTTTCATCAGAGTCTGCACTGTTTGCTATTTCATATGAAATGTTCTGCGACATGGACAACAAACACTGCTGTGTCTTGATATAACCTTTGTGTATCTATATTGAAATCTTTCAGCAAGCACAAGATGAGAGATTATTGCAACGTCAAGGAGTAAGTGGGTTAAATTAGGTTAACTGAAAAATTATCTATATGCGTGTTAACAGTTTGGATCCTGACGCCTTCCGAAACTATCTGCAATACAAGTCTAGTTGCCCTTAATCAATTTGTGCCTAGCGTCCCATGAATGGGACTTAGGCAAAGTATATACTCTGATCAGACGCCGCATCAGGCAGACTTAACACATGTTTGATAGTAAGTTAAACGTCGAAATATGCGCATGTCAAAATGAAAATAACTGCAAAGCAAATTGCATTAGCCCCGACCCACGCACACCGACCCGAATACTTACGTGCAAGATGGTTGAAGACATGTAGACAACCGAATAATAAACAACATCGTGAATCAAAGACCGAATTCAAATGATATGGTCTCTGGTCGAAACGAATAAATGTTTGTCACTCTGATTATGATCTTCGAAACTTAAAGTAAATCTCAATGACATAGCTTTGTCAGCCAATGTTTTACAAGCATACGGCATTGATAGTAACTGGAAGGGTAAATATTCATGTACAGTAAAATCTCTTCATTACGGCTACTCAAAAGAAGGGTAATTTATTGTATGATAGAAAGGTAACAGCTTAAAGCATGGTTAAAGTGAAATAGAAAGCTCCTGTAGGAGCTTTCTATTTCACTTTCACCTTGCTTTAAGCAGTCATCTGTCTTGAACATCTAAGTTACTCAATTTAGTGGTCGTATTAGAGAGGTTATACTGTATAGCCTTTTTGCACGTGATGTTATAGTCGTCTGCAATCTTTGACGTCTGCAACAATTTCTTGAGTTAATTTTAGCTTCATTTTCTTTCAGAATATATCATCAAACAGTTTGAATCCAGATGAGACTCCGAGTTACTCGGCGTCTCATCTGGATCCAAACTGTTTGCAAAGGTTTCCCATATTTCTCCCTCAGCGTGCAGAATGATAAACAAACCCTCGGCACGTCTCACGGAATCTTCGGCAAGATGCGTGTAGCAACAAAACATATATATAGATACATATTTTTGACGTTTGGCTGCTGCGTGAGCTCTGCCACCTGTCTGTTCAAGCTACCTTACAGTTAGATTTAACCCCACTCGCTGCCAAGATAGCAGTCTGGTTTAAATTTGTCGTCGGCTTTTAATTTCTTATCTTAAGATTTAGGGTTTGTTTTGCCAGAAAGAAGCGTAGTTATGAGTGGAAAAAAGCTTTGATTATAGGATCAGACGCCGAGTATCTCTGCAATAATTCATGATCCAAATGGTTTCCAAATGGCTTCTCGCTTGGGCCAACCTGCTAGGAGTACATGTAATCACTGAGTGTGTTAACCCTATTCCTGGTTTTAACCTAGTTAACCTTCTGTCTGGTAAAGAGGACATTGGTACAGCGTTCCCTCTCTACAACGTCCCTCCGAACAACGTTTCCCTCCTTACAACGACATTCACCGCTGTTCCCACGAAAATTATGTTTTATGCTTGCACTGAAGCATCATCATCTACCTAAAATTGTTATCTGCTCTTTTTCTTACATGAATGACATTTTAACAGAAAAAAACCTAATAGCAAATGACAAACAGCTTGAATCCAGATCAGACGCCGCGTAACGCGGCGTCTGATCTGGATTCAAGCTGTTTGCAAATGTAAGTCAATTTCCCTCCCTATTACGACTCCTTCCAAACAACACACATTATCTTTGTCTCCCATTGGATGTCGTGGTAGAGAGGGAACGCTATATTGGCACATTTGTAAAACACTAGCAGTATCTTTTACATGTAGGTACACGACCACTGTTAACATATGTTTAAAGGCACAATCCCGCTCAAATTGGTGTTTAAAACGCGCAATTTCTTATATGTGTGCATTTTCTATGTATTAAAACTAAGTGAAATCGAGTGTAAGAAGCCTGACATATGCACCCACTTCGTAAAGAATCCTACCTAAATGTGTCGAATTCTTATCGTGGTGGTTTACATTACATGTATAAGCGGGTTTGTTTACAAATAAGATTACGGGCTGGTTCCGAGAACTGTCGATCGATCGCATAAAGGTCACGTGATTGATTCGGCCGCGACAATGTGTATACATTACATCAGTTTAACGGCCAAACTTAAAGGAGTTGTCTCTCTTTGGTTGTAAAGCACTCGACTTGTTGTATAGAATTATGCAAATGAGCTTTACCGAGTATGTCCGTAAATTTTCGTCGCTATTCAAAAATAAACAAACTTGATTACTTGTTTCCACAAATTTCACTGTTCGTTAGCAATATTGCTTCAAATATCACCACGTATTACTTCTTTTTATATGGAACGCTTACGATAGTGACATAAATTTCATGTAAGAAAAATGTTTGATTCTGATTATGTGGGAGTAATATAGTGGCTTTAATGAAGTCGTCCAACAAGCGAACAGAAGAATTAGTTCCACTGTCAATGCAGAAATGGATTAATCTGTCCATGCCAAAATATCGTATGCTTCATGTTGTTGTCCGCATAACCGTTTATAGCACATTAATGTGGTATTCGAAATAAAGACATATTATTAAGGCACTCTGATCTGGTTCTACTGTAGTTGAGTAGGACAAGTATACTCTTCAGGTATTGTATTTTATTGTTTTCAAATGGTGTGTATATGACTATATAGGGCTCACTAGTTTAAATTTGACGTCTCTGAATAAATGTTGTTAAAGACATTACCCCAGTCCATTCATTGATTACCCATTGTTCTCACTAGGCGTGAAAGTAACTGTAAAGCATGTGAAAATTGTGCAAGCAACGGCTCATCCATATGAAGTTTTGTGTAGAGGACCTGGCATTGGAATTGTCCAAAAGTTATCATTTTCTTCATTTTTCTGCGATGCTTTTGCGTTTCGTTCGCGTTTAAACGGGAAAGAATAACGTTTTCTCCACTGTACCTGCTAACAACTGCGGTAAAGCTCGCATCCATTCTTCAGCAACCGATGTTAAATGACTTATATTCAGACTTTGATTAATGAACAAAACAAAACTATAGTACACAGTCGATCCGGAGTTAACGCTTTAACCTAAACAATTACCTTCTCTCTAAATGACTGCTGCATTAGGCACTATTGTTTAACCCATTTAACCATTTCGCTCCCAATGACGCTTAAAAGCGCGTTTGCAAACAGTTTGGATCCTGATCAGACGCCGCGTTACGCGGCGTCTGATCAGGACCCAAATTGTTTGACACTCGTTTTGCCTTCTTCTGCCTTATTTTTTAACTATTGAAACGACATTGCAGACAAAGAATTAGTCAGACGACAATGAAACGGTGAAGGGGTAAATATCTACCGAATAATTTGATCATGGAAGGTTTAAACATAGTGTCTATTAAAGTAGACATAAGGATACAGTGTAGAAATGGCCCGTTACGCGATGTCTCATCAGAGTCTGCACTGTTTGCTATTTCATATGAAATGTTCTGCGACATGGACAACAAACACTGCTGTGTCTTGATATAACCTTTGTGTATCTATATTGAAATTTTTCATCAAGCACAAGATGAGAGATTATTGCAACGTCAAGGAGTAAGTGGGTTAAATTAGGTTAACTGAAAAATTATCTATATGCGTGTTAACAGTTTGGATCCTGACGCCTTCTGAAACTATCTGCAATACAAGTCTAGTTGCCCTTAATCAATTTGTGCCTAGCGTCCCATGAATGGGACTTAGGCAAAGTATATACTCTGATCAGACGCCGCATCAGGCAGACTTAACACATGTTTGATAGTAAGTTAAACGTCGAAATATGCGCATGTCAAAATGAAAATAACTGCAAAGCAAATTGCATTAGCCCCGACCCACGCACACCGACCCGAATACTTACGTGCAAGATGGTTGAAGACAGGTAGACAACCGAATAATAAACAACATCGTGAATCAAAGACCGAATTCAAATGATATGGTCTCTGGTCGAAACGAATAAATGTTTGTCACTCTGATTATGATCTTCGAAACTTAAAGTAAATCTCAATGACATAGCTTTGTCAGCCAATGTTTTACAAGCATACGGCATTGATAGTAACTGGAAGGGTAAATATTCATGTACAGTAAAATCTCTTCATTACGGCTACTCAAAAGAAGGGTAATTTATTGTATGATAGAAAGGTAACAGCTTAAAGCATGGTTAAAGTGAAATAGAAAGCTCCTGTAGGAGCTTTCTATTTCACTTTCACCTTGCTTTAAGCAGTCATCTGTCTTGAACATCTAAGTTACTCAATTTAGTGGTCGTATTAGAGAGGTTATACTGTATAGCCTTTTTGCACGTAATGTTATAGTCGTCTGCAATCTTTGACGTCTGCAACCATTTTTATAGAGTTAATCTTAGCTTCATTTTCTTTCAGAATATATAATCAGAGTGTCAAACAGTTTGGATCCAGATGAGACGCCGAGTTACTCGGCGTCTCATCTGGATCCAAACTGTTTACAAAGATGTCCCATATTTCGCCCTCAGCGTGCAGAATGATAAACAAACTCTCGGCAACTCTCACGGAATCTTCGGCAAGATGCGTGTAGCAACAAAACATATATATAGATACATATTTTTGACGTTTGGCTGCTGTGTGAGCTCTGCCACCTGTCTGTTCAAGCTACCTTACAGTTAGATTTAACCCCACTCGCTGCCAAGATAGCAGTCTGGTTTAAATGTGTCGTCGGCTTTTAATTTCTTATCTTAAGATTTAGGGTTTGTTTTGTCAGAAAGAGGCGTAGTTATGAGTGGAAAAAGCTTGAATATAGGATCAGACGCCGAGTAACTCTGCAATAATTCATGATCCAAATGGTTTCCAAATGGCTTCTCGCTTGGGCCAACCTGCTAGGAGTACATGTAATCACTGAGTGTGTTAACCCTATTCCAGGTTTTAACCTAGTTAACCATCTGTCTGGTAAAGAGGACATTAGTACAGCGTTCCCTCTCTACAACGGCCCTCCGAACAACGTTTCCCTCCTTACAACGACATTCACCGCTGTTGCAACGAACATTATGTTTTATGCTTGCACTGAAGCATCATCATCTACCTAAAATTGTTGTCTGCTGATTTTCTTACATAAATGACATTTTAACAGAAAAAAACGAAATGACAAATGACAAACGACAAACAGCTTGAATCCAGATCAGACGCCGCGTAACGCGGCATCTGATCTGGATTCGAGCTGTTTCCAAATGTTAACCAAGTTCCCTCCCTTTAACGACTCCCTCCGAACAACGCACATATTTGTTGTTTACCATTGGGTGTCGCTGTACAGAGAGAACGTTGTATTGGTACATTTGTAAAACATTATCTTTTAAATACACCACCACTGTTAATATATATTTAATGAAGTAGTTCAACAAGCGAACAGAAGAATTAGTTCCACTGTCAATGCAGAAATGGGTTAATGTGTCCATGCCAAAATATCGTATGCTTCATGTTGTCGTCTGCATAACCGTTTATAGCACACTAATGTGGTATTCAAAATAAAGAAATATTATTAAGGCCCTCTGATCTGGTTCTACTCTAGTTGAGTAGGACAAGTATACTCTTCAGGTATTTATTTTATTGTTTTCAAATGGTGTGTTTATGACTCTATATAGGGTTCACTAGTTTAAATTTGACGTCTCTGAATAAATGTCGTTAAGAATACCAAACTGTATTACTAAGCCGAATTAGACGTCTCATCAGTATCATATGGCTTAGTTTAGTAGATGTTGGCGTTGAAGCGCTTAACCCTTTCATTCTCAATGACGTCATAAAGCGCATTTGCAAACAGTGATGCGGCGTCTGATCAGGATCAAAACTGTTTGCCACTTGTTTTGAAATAACGTCCGTTATACTGCCTTAAATCTAACATTGAAACGATATTGCAGACAACAATATTGAAGCAGACGACAATGTGGTGATGAAGGGGTAAAACCCTCACGATAGATTTGATCTTGATAGGGTTAAGAACAGTCAGAGTTAACCCTATTTGCTGTCAGCTAGATCGTGTTATATACAGTCAATCTTGTAAAGATCACCCCTTCAATGTAGTTTGAATATTTCAAAAGACATGTGTCTGCTTTAGGTAGGAAACACGATGAAGCAGAAATCTCCTATAGGAGCTTTCTGCAATATTTTCGTCCTACCTTAACCCTTTAACCAATAGTCTGTTTCTAGTATTTAACATATGTGACGTATTAAAGTAAGCTGAAAGTAAAGCAGAATGTGCCCTAGGGCACATTCTGCTTTACTTTCAGCTTACTTTAAGTTACTATCTGCTAGTATATAGAAAATATTTCTTATAGCTCATATTCATGGCAGTATAAAATGGAACTATTTTCTTTGGCGGATGAATAAAATGAATGCGCTAAAAGTCGCTTCTATAAGGGAAAGGGTTAAACGCAGAATACTTAGCTTAATCTATTTACGCCCAGTGGATTATTCCACGCTTATATTATATTGGATAAGTATTTTTATCTAAGGGGTGCCTATTGTTGAAATTCTTATCAGCTAACAATGTAGATTCTGATCAGATGCCTATGTCCCATATATGTACATGTATGTGATCGTGGGCACAAATGGGTTAGACAGCCAACATACATGTATCCTTTGCTAAGCGGTCGCTTAATACAAGATTGACTGTATAGCTATTTAGATGAACAAATTTGTAGATTTTATACAAGATTGGTATATATGAAGCAGTATGGCGTCTCATCTTGACCCTAGATGTTTATGGATGTCAGTCAATTTAAGATAAGTTGTGTTTTAAGATAAATAGGTTTTCTAAGCACTAGACCCTGGCCTCTGATACAGCCTCCATGCTGGTTGATTCCATTACTTTGAAACTAGCACAACAAATGTAAAGTAAACATTTACAGTCGAGCTTTGATCAAATGACCAACACTTGACTCAAAGACTAGGGGCCCGTTTTACTAAACTACTTACGCAAAATTTTTGCGTAAGTCAAAATCGTTTTACTCTTATTTTTCGATCATAAACGTTTGCAAACAGCAAATAGCCAGATAAAGCGCGTCCTCTGATCTGGCTATTTGCTGTTTGTAGCAAGTGAAAATAAAAAATATCAATTAAAATTTAAAATTTTGACTTACGCAAAAATTTTGCCTAAGTAGTTTAGTAAAACGGGCCCTAGATTGTAAAAGTCAGGTAAATGCTTAATGCAGGACGAAACATTTCAGAAAGATCCTACAGACGATAGCTGCATTATTTTATTCTGCATTAACTAAGCGCCTGTATCAAATATCGAAAATGTGTCTGAGATAGAATTTGACGTACACCCGTCCAAATTGTTCACGGCTACAATATCGTCTGCTTAAAAGTGTCGTCTGCTGTGTTTTCTTAAAGTTACATATTGGACATTTTGACAGAAAAAAACAGATGATGACGAGCGACAAACAGCTTGAATCCAGATCAGACGCCGCGTTAGGCGGCGTCTGATCTGGATTCAAGCTGTTTGCAAATGTAAGCCAACTTCGTTCCCTATAACAACTCCCTCCAAACAACACACACCATCTTAATATCGCAATGGATGTTGTTGTAGAGAGGAAACGATGTATTCATATTTAACTCATTGACCCTAGTGCAACGTGTATGCGCTCTTTACAAACAGTGTATCTGCAAAATATACACTTGTCCTGTGCAAATAGTGTAGACACTGGTCGGAGGGGCCCCTCTGATCAATGTCTGCACTGTTTGCCAATTTGCAACATATCTATGTCGTAAACACAAACCAAACTAGATCTAGTTCAAAGTAGACTGTACATATGTCACTCGATTTGGAAATTAGAGCTTTCATTGTCATGTATTTGAGGTACATGTATCAGGGTCACTTAATTAAAAGTGATCTCGTTGAAGGATTCAGCACACGACTATTCGGAAACAGTCGGCACGATAGCATCAGCCTGTCTGAAAGTCACCAGTAAGTATTTATCGGACGTAGTTCCAAGTCAGTGTTTGATCCTGTTGTAACACGCGTAAACATGTTACAATGATAGTGATTCTACAGCTTTACATGTAACTACTTCACTGGCATATTATCGCACATTGCATGCATACAGTGGAGAAAACGTTATTCTCTCCAAATTAACGCGTTTACGCTAAAACTGTTATTTCGTTTGCAAACAGTTTGGAGCCTGATCAGACGCCGGGTGACCCGGCGTCTGATCAGGCTCCAAACAGTTTGCCACTCAGATTAAAATGAATAATCATAATTGTCAAATACATTTCATTTTCTCCATTTTAGTGCGATCCGTTTGCGTTTCTTTTGCGTTTAAACGGGAAAGAATAACGTTTTCTCCACTGTATTACATGTAAACACTGTTGTCCTCAAAATTAGAGGTGACTGGAGAAAACGGAAACGAGGGTCAAATGTTTTGCATCCAGATCAGACGCCCGAATTTTTCGGCGTCTGATCAGGATTCAAACAGTTTTGAAAATACCAGTTAAGTCCCCATTGGTTTTGAAAGAGAAAAATCTGTGTTTCTCGTTTCACTCAAATGTCGTATTAATATTGCACGTTTTATATCCACAGTTTCTACCTGTGTAGATACAATCTGTACAAAAAACTATCGCCATGGCAACCAGTAAAAATGGAGATAAACGTACATACCTAGAGCTTACTAATCCAAATATAGTTCATGATCAAGTGAAGGAATTATCTGACAACTGCCATGGTCGTTCATACATTCCGCTGAGGTTTCTCGCACAAACTGACTTCCATCTCTCTCCACTCGCGTGTAGGCCTATTGATCCTTGTTCACAGAATTCACTGCGAACTGAACGCTTGGATATGAACGATTTTGTAATAGTGCCACTATTGTAAACGGAACCACTGCTTTTCATTCGAGCGTTCGATTAACCCTGATCATGTTTCGGCTATATATGCTTTAGATATATCGCCTGCAAATATCAAATGTCAATTTTTCATTGCTTTAGATGAAGAGACATAAAGTTCGCGCAGACGTGTAATAAAGTTTCGCGTCATTGGATGCCAGATTTGAATACAAACTATTCTGAATATTCTCGCCATCTCACGCGTGATGTGGAAACAAGGGGAACAGTGCTTGGCGTTTCATACAGTGCTGTAAAGGTTTTTGTATTTGCATTTGAACTTCCGGTTGAAACTAGCACCGATGAACTGTCAATATCGGTTTATTTGCGCTGGCTTCCGGAAGCTTTATCTATTGATACTATTATATCTTTAGCTCTACGCTACCGGTTGTTTTAAATTTCCAGACCATTACCCTATTTTACTGTCAATCCACGTATACTGGAATTTCCAAATGTTTTTTGATTTTTCAGTCAATATGTTATGTTATAGTGGAGAAAACGTTATTCTTTCCCTTTTAAACGCAAACCAAACGCAAACGCATTGCAATAAAATGGAGAAAATGACACTTTTTGACAGTCCTGATTATTAATTTTAACCTGAGTGGCAAACAGTTTGGAGCCTGATCAGGCGCCGGGTTACCCGGCGTCTGATCTGGCTCCAAACTGTTTGTACTGTAAATAAAAGTTTTAGGGTAAACGCGTTTATTGGGAAAGACTGACGTTTTTTCCACTGTATTAACCCCGTCACTGCCTACCCCGAGTTCAATGGTTTTTGTAGATAGTTTGGAACCTGATCAGACGCAGCGACACGCTGAACACTTGATCTCTAAAATCAAAACATCTAAACTTTAAATTGGCAAATAAAAGCAGACGACAATTGTTTCAAATTGGTGACGTCATTGCAGCTAAGGGATTCAAGCAAATGACAATGGCAAATTACAACTTGCGCGTGATTTCAGCGACTTTTTCATTGAAAAGGTGGACAAAATACGGACCGGCATTGCCTCTGAATCAACGTCATGCACCCCAGTCATCACAGAAACGTTGCATTCAATGAATTCTTTAGAAAGCTTTGACTCTGTTACAGCAACAGAAATTGGGGAGATTGTGAAGGCATCCCCATGTAAGTCCTGTGAACTCGACCCAATACCTACATGGCTCTTAAAGTTATGCCTTGACGAGCTCCTACCGTCGTTAACAAAAATTGTGAACTCTTCGCTGGAACCTGCGTATGTTCCAAGAGAATTCAAAAAGTCGCATGTAAGACCTCTTTTGAAAAAAACCGGATCTCGATACAAACGATCTTAAAAACTACAGGCCTGTATCAAATTTGCCATTTCTCTCAAAAGTATTAGAAAAGGTAGTAGACAAACGCATTGAGTCCCATTTGACCACAATCAATCTGCATGAACAGCATCAGTCAGCATATCGTAAGCATCACTCTACAGAAACTGCTCTTCTAAAAGTTCAAAATGACATCTTGCAATATCTTGATAAGAATGAAATCACAATTCTGGTGATGCTTGACCTATCTGCCGCATTCGACACAATTGATCATGAAACATTACTCAATCGCCTTGAAAAAGACTTCAAAATTATTGGAAACCCACTAAAGTGGATGACCTCATACCTGACTGACCGCTACCAAACAGTCGCAGTAGATGGCGAATTATCTGCCCCTGTTCAAATGAAATATAGTGTGCCACAGGGGTCAGAACTGGGGCCGAAGAACTACATCTTGTACACAAAACCTGTTGGCTCAATTTGCAGAAATCATCAGCTGGGTCATCACTTCTATGCAGATGATTCACAGCTATTCTTGTCATTTAAGCCTAAAGACACATCTTGTCAACAGGAAGCCCTTTCAAAAGTCGAAGGGTGTCTAAAAGACATAGTCTCATGGATGCACAAGAAAACATGTAGAAGCTGAACACTGACAAAACTGAGGTCATACTGTTTCATTCAAAAAAGTTTAACGTTCCTGGAGATTTTCACGTACAAGTGGGAAACTCTAAAATCAAACCATCAGTGTGTGTGAAGAATCTTGGTGCTAGATTAGATTCCCAAATGGATATGACACAGCACATTAACGCTGTGTGCAGGTCTGGCTACTCACAGCTGCGGCAGATAGGTCATATTAGACAATACCTTTCTCCAGAAGATATACAAAGACCTTGATCAATTCTCTGGTCACTTCAAAAATTGACTACTGCAACTCACTGCTGTATGGGATTCCCAAAAACTCACTACGAAAACTACAGCGTGTTCAAAATACAGCAGCCCGCATCATTACCAGGACTCCTCGGTACAATCACATCACTCCAGTCTTGAAGGATCTTCACTGGCTTCCAGTTCAACACAGAGTTGAATTCAAAATTCTGACACTCACATACAAAGCCATGTTCAATGATTCTCCAAGGTACATTGTCAATATGCTTGACGTGTATAAACCTCGAAGAGAGCTGCGGTCTGCGACTAAATCAGTATCGCTGGTTGTACCGAGGAGTCGTTTGGTGAGGTTTGGAGATAGAAGTTTCATGCATGCAGCCCCAAAGCTCTGGAACAGTCTGACATCAGAGATGTAAGCTCAGTTGCAGTTTTCAAAAAGCGTCTGAAAACACATTTCTTTAATATTTGTTATTAGAACACTGCTACCTATGCGATATGTTCTTGCTGTAGATGTTGTGGGTCTAAATGGGAGTTCTGGAGTATTATCTGGTTTTTGGTCTCTTGTAGAAATTTTTAGTTATTGTCGCATGCTATTTTTCCTAGTTATGTTACATTGGGCGGCCTGTATTGGGCGTTCTGCTATTATTTCTATCAGTCGGCATAAAGAAGCCATTTCCTTCGTTGCTCTTGATTGATGAGGTAACGCAATCGCCGTTTTGGGGGATGTCTTTTGTATGTTTAGTGGCCTTCATTGGGCGCTCTACTGTTATTTCTATCAGTCGGCATAAAGGAGCCATTGCCTTCGTTGCTACTTGATTGATGGGGTAACGTGATCGCCATTTTGGGGGCTGTCTTTTGTATGTTTATTCATGTTTATTTTATATCTAATTGTAGTTATTTGTCTTTTCCTAGCGGCCTGCATTTGGGCGCTCTACTATTGTTTCTATCGGTCGACAATCAGAAGCCGGTTGCTTCATTGCTGATTGATGGGAGTAATGTGATCGCCATTTTGGGGGCTGCCTTTTATATGTTTATTCATGTTTATTTTAGATATTATTGTAGTTATTTTGTCTTTTCTTGCTTTGTAGGTACATTTGTGAAACTTCATGTGAAGCGCCTTTGAACGCACTACCCCTGTGTGAAAAGAGCGCTATATAAATCTGGTATAATAATATAATAATTTCAAAGTTGACATCAGTGTAGTACGGAATTAGATAAATATTAGATCTACATATAAATGCTTAATTCGGCTTCACCCATTCCTCTCTATGTTTAACGGCTGACAACATAATGCTAGCTAATATTTGTCGTTTGAAATTCTATGACAAATTCATTTTAGTCTTTAGACTTTAGTCGCCAATGGTGGCAAAAGAGTGAACCCCTGAACGGCCTTTTTGCGACTTCAATGCTATTTACAAGCAGTTTAAATCCTAATCAGGCGACGAATAACTCGGCGTCCAATCAGGATAAAAATGCGAGACACGTGTATTGGTACAGTGGAGAATCTGTTATTCTTTCCCGTTTAAACGCAAACGTACGCAAACGCAAAGCACTAAAACGTAGAAAAATACAACTTTTGGACAATTCTGATATTTCATGTTTATCTTGGTGGCAAACAGTTTGGAGCCTGATCAGACGCCGGGTTACCCGGCGTCTGATCTGGCTCCAAACTGTTTGCACTGCAAATAATAGTTTTAGCGTAAACGCGTTTATTGGGAAAGAATAACAGATTCTCCACTGTACATCCTCTGTCATAATGCCTATACTGTAGAGCTGAGGAACTGAAGCAAACGACAATTGTAGGGCAGGCGGTACAGTAGGAGAAAAACGTTATTTTTTCCCAATACGCGCGTTAACGCGTAAACTATTATTTCCAGTACAACCCGGCGTCTGATCAGGCTTTCAAACTGATTGCCATTCAGCTTAATATCAATAGTAAGAATTATCAAAAAACTTGTTATTTTATACATTTTATTGCAATGCGTTTGCGTTTCGTTTGCGTTTAAACGGGAAAGAATAACGTTTACTCCACTGTTGTCTAGTAGTGAACTGAGCTGTAGCTATTCAATTGCTTACAAAATTGTGTATCAATAAAGATATAATGGTTTATATTGTATGTAAACAACATTTCTAACAGGAATCTAGCATTGGCATGTTATGAGTAATGCCCCTGTCACACTGTCCCGAAATTGACATCCGATGGACACACGATAAACGAAAAGTTCACATTCGGGCCTGATCGTGTAATCATCGGGCCATTCGTGAGGGCATCTTCAGCCACCGTGTGGCCTCCGGCTGAATTTCTCAGGCATCGGCAGCAACTTCGTGAGCGATGAAAAAATCTTTGGCTGTCAAAGAAATTGCCGAAGGACCTTCCGAAGGTTCATTTTCGTGTCGACATCGTGTGTTCATTTTACCCTTCGTAAGGCCATCGTGTGGCCATCTTGTCAATCGTGTCGCCTTCGTGTTGCTTTCGTGTGACCATCGGTGCAATCGGGCACTTTTTTCAACACGAAGACAACACGAAGGAAACACGAAACTGTCCGACGGTCTTAGGAAGGCAACACGACTTCGTGAAGCCCTCGCAATGATATCGTGACGCTCTCGTGAAGCTATCGTATTATAGTACGATGGCATTACGATGACATTACAAAGTGTCCAAAAACAGACGAATTTGGGTACTTAGTGTGGTTTAGATATGTCATGGTAACGTTACTGTCGTAGACATATAAATACCAGCCTCAGAGCAGCTTCCTCAGTCAGTCTGGAGCAACTGTGCAGAACAGAACAGAGCTAAACATCCATCACGAGCATACTTCAATTCTGCAGAATGGCATTCTTAGATGACGAGACATCCAGGAAAAAGAAAACAGCAGCATTGCTTCTTTTAATGCACCTCAGAGAATGTGATGAACAAAGATTACAGACACAGCATCGCCTCTTACAGGTACAAATTGTCTTAGTATGTCTCATAAACTTTAGTGGGGAGACATTAGTTATGCTGTCTGTCTCTCTGTCCGTCTGTCTGTCTCGCTTTTGTTTCCGGATAATAACGTTTGTTCTAATGGAGCAATCCTGTTTATTTTTATGTAATGCTAGCTTATGATGAAGGGATGCATGGGGTTGTATTTCATGTCAGTCGGTCAAAGGTCGCATGATCAACTTCTAAATATATATATGTTTGTTGAACCTTTGTTACCAGACACTTTCTTTTGTTCTAACGGATTGCTCATTTTGATTCAAGTTATTTGAGAAGGGGAAATCGGGGGAAAGATCTGCTGTTTGTTTTCCTAAAAAACAAGTTCTAGTCTAACTTTTCTTGCTACTCGCCTTTCCGGCATTCGACAATGTACTTATCTATTGTATTTATTTTTTATTTTCCAGGACAGAGGCAAATCTAGACGTAGGAGGAAACCAAGGTCTATGTGGGTCAGAAAATGGCTGTCTGACAGAAGAAGAGAACGATTTGGCCACTATAGTACTCTACTAAAAGAGCTGAAGACGGAAGCGTCTTGTGACGTCGAATGTGTGGCTTCAGGAAACCAAAGACCCGGCGAATGAACCTGTCACGGTCACTGTCATTCTCACTGGCTTCCCCAGCAAAACTTCCGTCTTCCTCGTCACCGCTCGACAAACCATCACCTGGCCTCTTCTGGGATTTCTTCTTGGGTTGGCCTTCTCGTAGCTTCGAGAATCGAGTTCTCTGTGTCTGGTACCATTTCTGAATTGCATTGTCTGCAATGGTAGAAGTCAAAACAAATAATAAGTCAAATTTGTAAAGTGTTCGTTGACCGCATTGATAGTAATGGATGTCTAGTATTGGAAAACTATTTGAAGGTAACTGAAATATATCTTATACTCACAATCCGACCCGTACTCCGCGGCCTTCCCCTCCCATAGATGTCTCCGTAATGCCTTGTCTTTGTACTGTTTGTCCTTCATATCATACAGTAGCGTCTTACTTTCCATCCAGCAAGCGATCTCTTCCTCCTGCGTTTCTGTGAAGCTATATGGGGCACCAGTGGGTGGGTTTACATTCTGGGCCTTGCCTTTCCCTTTGTGGTCCTTGCCCTTGCCTTTGCCCATTTGATGATCGGCCTTAGATTTGCACTCAGGATCGGAAATGGAAGCTGACTCATCTGAAACCAAACGATAAACGATAAGTTCTGGACAAGGATGCATGGGAATATATTGTTGAATATTGAACCAACTACGGGAATCTATGTGATCTGTAAGTCACATTAGGGGTTCAGCTTATATATATATATATAACAGAGTTGAAAATGTATTATATGTTTTAACCTGCAACGGCTGCCACGAGTTTTATATAGGACAGACGGGTGACAAACTAAGAAATAGACGGACAGTTCACGACCAACAAATCAGAGACCCATCAACAAGACAACTGCCCGTTTCTGAACATTTAGACAATTGTTGTTTAACTAATCCAAAATATTCTATTTTTCCTTTTTACAAATTTCATAGCAGCGATGTTTCAGCTAGATTAATAAAAGAAAAATATTTCGTAAAAATTTTCAATCCAAAATTAAACAAAACCTTGGTGTAAGCCTGACAAAGTATGAACCATTTATTAGACATACTCGTGAACGAACGGACGAACGAATGAACAGATGGACGGACAGACATGGGTAAAACAGTATGCCTCTAAACTGATCGTTGCGGGGACAAAACATTAAAACAAAACGACAGACAGACAGCAACATCGGACGGACAATGACGGACACAGTGCGATCACAATAGCTCACCATGTCATTTCATGCCACGTGACCAAAGAAAAGTCGCCAAAATCTAAGTGCCGAGAGAGCTTTGATTTGCCCATAACTCGGAGATAAAGCAAAGTGACAGACGCCTTGTTACCAATGTAAGCCAAGTCATGTCCAGCACTTAAAAAGTTAATAAACTTTCTCTCCTTTAAACACATCCGCTCTTCGTCTCCCATTAGTTGTTGTATTAGAGGGAGCACTGTACTTCAATTGTGAGTAGTAGTAGTTTTCAACCGCTGTTATGCAAAAATACAACAACATCCCTGGTACTTGTTGGGCGACAAATGTTAATATATGCAGCTTGACCGGGGCTCAAACCCCGGACCTTCGGATAACCGTTCCGATGCTCCACTAGTCTACCTAAGCAATCCGGATTATTCTCCCTAAACTGTGTTAGGTTCGGTTCCATGTCAATTTAAATGTGCATACTTTCTTACATTAACACTTTTACTGTAAATGAAGCTTAATGCATCTTTGCTAACTGTTTGGATCCTGACCAGAACCTGCGTAACGCGGTGAATAATAAGATCCAAACTATTTGACACTCCTTTGAATTTATGCAAGCCTTAAATCTAAATTTGGAACGACATAGCAGACATTAATATTGAAGCAGACGACAATGAAACGGTGAAGCGGTAAAAAACTAACGATATTTTTGACGATGAAAGGGCTTATTATAATCCATTGACATACAAAGAGTGTGTGTATGTGTTGTTTGGAGGGAATAGTTTCAGGGGATTAAACGTAACTGTGTAGTTTGTACCACAGGGACAACATTTTGTAAGGTATTTTTCAGAGAAACACAATGTTATACATAATTTCAGAAATCAACTTGAATTTGAGCTGTTTTTCAAAATTTATTAAATTTTCAAAAATTCGTAATCCGTATTGCCCAAACCCCAAATCCAACGTTTATAGCAAAATAAAATAAAATGAATAGTTACCATCATCACTTGAGGATTCGGAAGGTCGACGATCAGGTGGTGGTGAAGGTGGTGGTGAAGGTGAGCGTGGCCTGGGTTGCACAGGAGACCCGCCAGACTGCTGCGCAGAACTGTCTGGCTTCTCTGGGGATTTGGAACTGTCAACCCCTTTCTTGAATCTTCCAACTCGTCGATTCACCGTTTCAGCTTTCCACGTCCTCCCTTTGGTGGCATGATTAATTTAAAATCTAGGTTCTAAGGTCGAATTAGATTTAAATATTGTTAATATATGGCGACTGTTATCTCGGATCAGCGACTGAACTTTCCCGCCGTCTATCGAAGATTTTATACCATCGGAAGGTCATGTGATGCCTTCGTGACTGCATTATATTCTCAACACGATGTCGTGTAGCTATCGTGTGACCTTCGTGTTGCCTTCGGGTAAACTTCCTTATAAAAACCCGCATATTCGTGTTGACTTCGTGTGTTGTTCGTTTGCCATCGTGTGGCCTTCTGTTGGCACCGTACTTGCCTTCGTGTTGATTGACTGTTGAGCCAGGTTCGGGGTCACCTTCGCGCGAAATTCAAAATTTCACATTCGTGTGGCCTTCTGGTGTCAAAATCGGGACAGTGTGACAGGGGCATAATCCATTCCCACCTCGACAACAGTGGAGAAAACGTTATTCTTGCCCTGCGTTCCTCTGGGTGTACATGTATACCACGATGTCTAAAATAGCCGCAATTTGAGTTGAATGGTGACCTTGGGGGAACTTTATGGAATTGAGGAAACTGTTTGACCAACAAAAAGTCTCTCAAGAGTATCCGGATGTAAAGCAACACCTTGGCACAACGTATAACAGAGGAGAAATAATAGTAACGGAAAGTAGAGATAAACAGACCTTATCTGTGTGTCACAGACCTTAAAGAGTCAGCTATCGTAGTGGATATTGGTGAAGTTTCAAACACGGTTCCATCAAGCGTGACAGTCTTACTCAAAACGTCGTAATAAATCGTAGCAGAGTGTAACAAATAATTCTGTAAGACATTATTGCATAATTATGGTTTTGAAAATAAGGAACTTCAGGGAACAGATTGAAAATCGTTGAATACCTTGACTAGAATCGTGTTTTCGTAACAAAACCTTAACGCGAACACAATGTCATGAAATGTCGAGAATGACCGGGCATTGGTACATGTAATATTAAATAGTTATTAAAATATCGGCGTCTGATCTGGTTCCAAATTGCTTCCATAGAATACTATTGTTTCAGCACTAACGCTTTTAAATATATAATAGAGGAGATGTAATTATTTCCCAATAAACGCGTCTTTACTAAAACCTTTTCATTCAATACAAACGATTTGGACAAGGCGTGTGATCAGGCTCCAACACGTTTGCTATTCAGGTAAAAACGAATCTTTAAATTTCTCAACAAATTATCATTTTCTTTATTTTATTTCATTGCGTCTCGTTTCGTTTAACTTGCGAGAAAGAATATCATTTTTTCCACTGTTACACTCTCCTAATGCTAACAGCTGTACAGTGGAGAATCTGTTATTCTTTCCCAATAAACGCGTTTACGCTAAAACTATTATTTGCAGTGCAAACAGTTTGGAGCCAGATCAGACGCCGGGTAACCAGGCGTCTGATCAGGCTCCAAACTGTTTGCCACCAAGATAAACATAAATTATCAGAATTGTCCAAAAGTTGTACTTTTCTACGTTTTAGTGCTTTGCGTTTGCGTACGTTTGCGTTTAAACGGGAAAGAATAACAGATTCTCCACTGTATCTACGTTTCGTATCTGAACGTCTCAATTTAACCCTTTCATGATCAAATTATTCGGGAGGTTTTTTACCCCTTCACCGTTCCATTGTCGTCTGCTTCAATTTTGTTGTTTTCAATGTTGTATGACTTAAAACATATCGATACGAATGTCAAACAGTTTGGATCCTAATAAAACGCCGCGTCACGCGGCGTTTGATTAGGATCCAAACTGTTACCAAACGCGCCTTGAGAGGTCATTGAGAGTGAAAGGGTTAAATAAGTAACAATGCATCTTGTTGGAATACTGATGCTATATGAATGACATTAATACCATTCACTTCAACCCTTTTCCTTTGGGGTGAATGCAAATTCAAATTTAGTAAAGTAATTTTAGAAACCTGACCTATTTATGTCGGTGTATTTTCAACGAACCCTATTGATTCGGGACGATATGAGATGTGTGGATCGAGTTAATGTTCTCCCGAGCCTGGGCCGAACTTATACGCTCGTATCATTTTCCTATATAGAACTGCATGGAAACATCCCAATTACCCCCCCCCCCCCCCCCCCCCCTCCCCCTCCACATTGGTGTAACTAAACTTCAGACATTCCAACGAAGACGTTTTAGTAGTGTTGAATAAAAGGTTCAACGTTGAAGCAATATGAAAGTAAGGAAAACTGTTACTGCCGAGTTTTAAGCAAAATTTATATTAAGAATCGATTACATATACGTGAACTGGCTTAATTAAATGTGTTTCTCAAAAACAACTAACATGTACGAGGTCCCTTCTGCACGCTTCAGGTTTAAAAAGGGTAAATGCAGACGATATTAAAGCAAGAACAGGGATAAAAGGCAAACCTATAGTAAGCCATGGTATTGCCGTCTGCAATAGTTCTAAATTTGAATTATCTGCATAAAATTTTCTTTCAGAAAAATATTATCACAGCTTCAAACAGTTTGAATGCAGATGAGACGCCGATTTACTCGGCGTCTCATCTGCATACAAACTGTTTGCTAAAGTCATCAAACAGTTTCCGTAGCTAGAAATAGGTCAGGGACATCCTTTTTGTTAATGAGCTCAGCCCACCCACGCATGTTTCTAATTGCGTTAGTCAGGAGGTTTAGCGTGCATCGCGCTAATGAATAAACCACTAATTACGCGTATGTAATTTGAATAATGGCTGAAGAGTGAATTTTACTCTGACACAACATCGCCTTCCTCACGGTTGTCGTCTGCACTTTTTTTATTTTTATTCATTTTTTATTTTTATTGTGATATATCTGGAGGCGAAAGTCAAACATTTTGAAACAAGATCAGACGCCGTATTGCGCGTCTGGATCATAACTGTTTGAATATTGTATCAAAGTTGCAATCATCAGGGCATTGGATAATGTCAGTGTGCTCAACATGAAAGGTCATCGCAATCAAGTATACATGTATTATCCTGACATTGTGGACAAAAAACGACATCAACTTGTTAACAGTACTCCACATATTGTTTACTCATCCACCCCAGAACATTGTAATTGACACTTCCGATTTCCAAGTAAGTCGAGTCCAATTGCGATTTTTTCCCGTCGCAGACGGGTCTGTTTTGTATTTTGACCGCAACTCTATGAAACAATTTAACCAATCAGGAATGATTAGAAATCCTGGTCAATGATCACGTGCTTGAAATGCAGTACTCTTATCGGCCAATGGCCTAGACTGGCGTTCTGTTATTTTTTCACATCAATCTTGCGAGTGTAAACCTGGCAAAACATTGAGATGCAGTCTATGTCATCATTTCTAAATTTATCGTGGATAAGCTCTAAATTTAGCATGTGGGAAAGTCTGTTTACGAAAGATGTTAAGTCAGAATCGGTGTATACACTTGTCTCTGGGTGAATACTGTACAGTGGAAAATGTGTTATTCTTTCCCAATAAACCTGTTTACGCTAAAACTATTATTTGCAGTGCAAACAATTGCGTTTAAACGGGAAAGAATAACAGATTCTCCACTGTACCCCACACAAAACTTTAACCTGCGACGGAATATCTTTTTTAAAGATATTTCTTGTTAGAATTGGTTTTAACAATATTTTGCAAATTGAAAAACAGTGTACATCCTGATAAGAGGGCTTCTGCAGGAGCCGTCTGATCAGGGATAGATGTTGCACTGGAGAAAACGTTATTCTTTCCCGTTTAAACGCAAACGAAACGTAAACGCATTGCATTAAAATGGGTTACAACTTTTTGACAATTTTAACGGCTCAGTTTGAAGTGAGTGACAATCAGTTTGGAGCCTGATCAGACACCGGGTTTGCAGTGGAAACAATAGTTTTAGCGTAAACGCGTTTATTGGGAAAGAATAAAGTTGTCTCCACTGTACGGCACTGTTCCACAAAATAAGTCATATACAGTGGAGAATCTGTTATTCTTTCCCGTTTAAACGCAAACGTACGCAAACGCAAAGCACTTAAACGTTGAAAAGTGCAACTTTTGGACAATTCTGATAATTCATGTTTATTTTGGTGGCAAACAGTTTGGGTCCTGATCAGACGCCGGGTTACCCGGCGTCTGATCTGGCTCCAAACTGTTTGCACTGCAAATAATAGTTTAAGCGTAAACGCGTTTATTGGGAAAGAATAACAGATTCTCCACTGTAGCGCCGATGAAAGATGAGGGATGATGAGATGATGTTTTCAGGAAGATCATTTCGGTTTGTCAAATAAACAGCAACAATCCCTATACGTCAATTAAGCCCTAGAACTGCGATGTCCTCTCACTCTCCTTCTTTATCTGTCTCTCTCTCTTTCTCTCTTGTTTGATTTCGAATTTCAACAATTGATGTATGTAACCCATTTAATGTCTAAATTCTTACGGTGAACAAATTCGTAAAATCTTATCTCCTGTTGGTCCATTGTTTGTTAATGTAAAAGTTACCAAATAAGGGAATATATGTACATGTATCTGGATCAAGGCAAAAGTAAATAGTGAGGATTAAAACCCAAGGACTAACCCAAGTCCTTAGGGCCGGATCTTTTCTGTTTGCTACTATAAAAGATGTACATAAATGGGTTAATAGTAATCACTTGCCATTATCAGTATTGTGTAATTAATTGCTAGGGGAAGGGCCGTAACTAATGTTTTTGGAACTTGTGGCCCAACCCCATTTCCATGTTGAAATTTTGGAAATAAAATATGTTTAAACTTAAACTTAACCTAAGACAAGATAGGAAGGTCTCTGGGACCGATCAGGGTATGCACTGTTTGCACAGAACAAGTGTTCCCTTCACATACATTTGTATATAGTGGAGAACATGTTATTCTTTCCCAACGTTTACGCTAAATCTATTTTTCCCAATGCAAACAGTTTTGAGCCAGATCTAAAGCCGGGTTACCCGGCGTCTGATTAGGCTCCAAACTGTTTGCCAAACAGCTTAAAATCGACATTCAGAAATGTTAAGACGTTATCATTTTCTCCATTTTATTGCTATGCGTTTGCGTTTAAACGGGAAAGAATAACGTTTTCTCCACTGTATGTTGTATTTGTTAAGGCGAGTATACTCGTCGCTACAGTGGATAATCTGTTATTCTTTCCCAATAAACGCGTTTACGCTAAAACTATTATTTGTAGTGCAAACAGTTTGGAGCCAGATCAAACGCCGGGTAACCCGGCGTCTGATCAGGCTCTAAAGTGTTTGCCACCAAGATAAACATGAAATATCAGAATTGTCCAAAGGTTGTTCTTTTCTACGTTTTAGTGCTTTGCGTTTGCGTGCGTTTGCGTTTAAACGGGAAAGAATAAAAGATTCTCCACTGTAGGACTGAGTGTTCTAAATGAAAGTTCAGCATCAGTTCACTGAGGCATTCGTACAGGGGAGAAGATGTTATTTAAACGCAAACATAGAGCAAACGCACGGCAATAAAATGTACAAAATGTCAAGTCGTTGTCATTTCCAACGATTTCATTTAGTCTGCGTGGCAAACAGACTGGAGCCCGGTCAGACGCCGGGTTACCCGGCGTCTGATCTGGCTCCAAACTGTTTGCACTGGAAATTATACCTTTTAAGTAAACGCATTTATTTGGAAAGAATAACGTTTTCTCCACTGTACATGTTCAATTCAATTCAATTCAATCCTTTATTGCATAAAACATACATCAGCATGTTTAGAGCAAGGTCAAATATGTATACACAAGCAAAACATGAATTTACAGAAGAGCTATAGAGTCGTGAATGGTTATTTATGGTTTACAGTAGTTACATGTATATCTTAAGACAGGTTGGTGTTAGGTTATTGACCAAATCAAACGGGTGATATAGAGCTTTCTGTATTATGTTGAAGAAAACGTTATACTTCCCAGTGTTTCAAAGCTAATTACAGTGGAGAAAACGTTATTCTTTCCCGTTTAAACGCAAACGTACGCAAACGCAAAGCACTAAAACGTAGAAAAGAACAACTTTTGGACAATTCTGATATTTCATGTTTATCTTGGTGGCAAACAGTTTGGAGCCTGATCAGACTCCGGGTTACCCGGCGTCTGATCTGGCTCCAAACAGTTACTGTTTGCACTGCAAATAATAGTTTTAGCTTAAACGATGTTATTGGGAAAGAATAACACATTCTCCACTGTATTTATGCGCCTAACAAGGTGTCAAATATATTGCAACTCTGACTAAATTGAACAAACATTATCAAAACCTGTCATGTTTTACCTTTTATTGCGTTGAGTTGGGGTGTTTAAGGTTTTATTTGGTTTCGTTTAAACCAGAACACCAATAACTTCTTCAATACCTTCAGGTTGTTTTCTGTCTATCAGCTAGTTCCACGTGGACATGTCATATCTGTGGACTAAAAGCCATTTATCTTAAAAAAAACATACATATACAAAGAACACTTGTCCATTTAGAACCTTTTTTATGGATACAGATCAGACGCCGAGTAACTCTTGTTTTGGTTTGACACCAAACCGTTCCACACTGAAGTTAAATAACATCGCCAATAATTTCGTGGTTTTTGAATAACACATGCTATATTTCTTTTTTTCCTTTATTTGTTCGTTTAGTTTTCTATTACTTTCGGCGTGTGTCCACTGCAAAAACTCATACATGTAACGTAACATATTCACAACCTTACCCCGAGCTCAGTGATTATTTTGCAAATGGCATGGATTCTGATCTAATGATGCAAAACACGACGTCTAATCAGAATCAATACTATTTAATAAACATTTCAATATTTATAAAGTCAAAACACCTCAAATTGAAATTTGAGAAATAAAAATAGATTACAATTGTCAAGGGCAGATGACGCCATGTCAGTGATGGGGTTAATCGTCAAACTAAACAGTAGTTTGCAGTCTATTTGTACTTGTCGGCTACTTCGTGTCACGTGGATATTTCGCTAGCAAAACACATGCACTTGACCTTTGTGTCTACCACCTGTCTCTGTTCCTCACTTTCAGGCATAACCTGTCATGTTTCGACGGCATCCATTGCCCTCTAGCTGCCAGTTGTAACATGCTTTATTCCCAAACATGTACTTCCATCGCTCCTCCGTGACTTTTTAATCCATTAGCTGCCATCTATAGAACATTGCTGTCTGTTTGTATCTCTCAAATGTAGAGTTTAGGCATTTTAACCCATTTGCGCATAGGGTCCTATAAAAGGGACAAAGGCAAACATTGTAGACTCTGATCAGACGCCGCATAATGCGGCGTCTGATCAGATTCTACACTGTTTGCTGGTATGAATTTCAGTGTAAAACCAAACTAAAATGAAACTTTAGAACAGACACACCTTACAAAAAACAATTCACTAAACCAATGAAAGCAAAACTAAGCATAAAAGAATCCACTTTGAATAAATCGGTTACATGAATAAACATTGAACACCATGTCACCTAACCATTCGAACCTGCGCCTGTTCCACACAGAATAGCATAAATGTCACGCGAAGTACACAAAAGATGACCTTAATTAATTAATTCCCGAGTAACTGGCATGAAACGCAAACACAATACAGTAAAATGTAGAAAAAACATTTCTTGAAAATATTGACGAGTATTGTTAATGAGAGTGACATATATTTTGGAATCTAATCAGACGATGATTTTCTCGGTGTCTGATCTGGTTCCAAACTCTTTTCAGTAGAAGTGAAGATGTTAGCATTAGCACAGATTCACGAAAGAATAGCGTGATACATGTATTAGTGTTTGTACGTATAACGTTTCTATACGATTTTTTCTTGGGACCGTCGGATTTCTCTCGTTATATCCATATTTCGTTTTATCAGGTCCGTTTTACTATACAGTCGAACTTCTATATATCGGACTCGTTTAGCTCAAACTATGATAGTTTGATATATGAACTGCATTGTTTAATGCTCGGTTAAGCTGAACATACCCATATTTCAAAGTTAAAACGTGGCTTAGCCACGTTTTAACTTTGAAATACGGGTATTTTCGACAAAACCGATTTCGAGATATCAAAGTTCGACTTACATTAATTAAAGATGGCGAATAACATTTATTTTGTTTTATTTCCAATGTTTTGTCATACCCGATTTCGTTTAAAAGCGAGTTTCACCGTATTGTATTTGGCTAGAGGATGTGAAAATGCCTAGGTAAAATAAATGAAATGCCCTTATCAAGATTTTTTTGAAGTGCATAAACCATGTTGGCATTAAAGATGAGCAAACTCACGTTTTAATTTGTTCTGATTGAAGTGTCAGAACATACACCTTAGTTTGATAACATTTTGGAATAAGACAAAAATAAGTGCCAACGAGACGAAAGCTTACAATGGAGAAAACGTTATTCTTTCCCAATAAACGCGTTTACGCTTAAAACTATTATTTCCATTGCAAACAGTTTGGAGCCAGATCAGACGCCGGGTAACCCGGCGTCTGATCAGGCTCCAAACTGTTTGCCACCCGGATTAACAAATTTTAATTAGAAATGTACAAAAATGGTAATTACCTATATTTTAGTGGTTTGCGTTTGCGTTTCGTTTGCGTTTAATAAACGGGAAAGCATAACGTTTTCTCCACTGTATTATCTCTTCTACAGCAAGTATCGTCAGCTTAGACATTGTTGTCTACATTTGATTATATAACAATATTCAGTAATTTTGACTGAAGAAAACATATAATAATATAGAAATAATTCGGATCCTTATAAAGTGCCTCTTTACTCGATACCGATTTGACTCTTACACCAACAAGGGAAAGAACTCTGACAAATGCGATAAATTATACTCAGTGCACTGTTTACTTCCCATATCGTACATATACGAGTATATCAACGGTCCAATCGGGAAAATAACGCTTATTCGACGCCGTTCAACCATTTTTCGCATTGATATTTCAATGAACTCGTCGTTTGTACTAACACGATAAGGAACTATACATTTGGTTTGAATGACATTTGTTTAAGAAATAATCTAAGTTCTACCGTTGTGAAACGGTATTTTACAACGGTTGGGAGTTGTGGTGCGCAGGATTTGACCACGAAGGCCGAAGAATTCTAGAAGTAAACTGACGATTTACATTTATATAAAATGTTCATTACCCGAGTCTGTTCGCAGAAATTTACTAGTATTATAAAACGCCGGATTTTATACGACATAATTTTCTCCACCCGTTCTATAGTAATGGCGTGTTGAATTGGGTACAGTGGAGAAAACGTTATTCTTTCCCAATAAACGCGTTTACGCTAAAACCATTTTTTCCATTGCAAACAGTTTGGAGCCAGATCAGACGCCGGGTAACCCGGCGTCTGATCAGGCTCCAAACTGTTTGCCACCAAGATAAACAAGAATTATCAGAATTGTCCAAAAGTTGTTCTTTTCTACGTTTTAGTGCTTTGCGTTTGCGTACGTTTGCGTTTAAACGGGAAAGAATAACAGATTCTCCACTGTACGAGTTTTCAACCCTTTTAACCGGTTTTCATCATCGGAATTGCTAGTTTCGGAGTAGGAATTGCATTATTATCAAATTATTATAATCTGAATGGCAAAAGGACTATTATATTACTTATCTGAACTATAATCAAACCCGTTTGCTATTGGCAAAATGTTTATATGAAACTCAACTATTGGGACATTATATCATGTTCCTTCACTTTACATGTACAAAACAGCATCCATCTACCAATTTGTGCCTCGAAATGCGATGTAAACTCGATAACCACGAGGTATTCTTTTATAGCAGACGGCAGCTTAAATCAGGCGGAAAGAAACGCAGAATGCTCTTAAAGGCACACTCTGCTTTACATTCAACCTGCATTTAGGGGTCAGGTATCCTCATATCAGACACATGCTATGGAGTATATCGTTGACAGAAATGCGTTTATTTTGTAAAGATATGCTTCCCGACCGTATCAAGCGATGTCCATTTGTTTACCCCTTCACTGACATGCCGTCATAAATTTTAAAAACCATTGTTGTCTGCTTGATTTTCTCAAGTTATAAATTATTGTATTTTGACTAATTTTGATAATATTGAAGTGAGTGTCAAACCTTTTGCAAATAACCATTGTACATGTACTCTAGGTAGGGCAGTGAAGGGTTCACACGTGAACACACTTTAAATATTTTTGCAGCGTATATACAATGAACTCGGGGTAATGCAACGAAGAACTATTGGGGACACGAATTGTATTTATAAAAAATGAACGACAGAAAATGATCAGCGTATACATTAATTGCGGTAATTTTATAATCATTTTTCTGTCCTTCATTTCACGACGACGAGTATTTCAGTTCATTTCCTATATTAATTTGTAGTTCCTGTAGTTTCTAAAATTGATAAATAATTTGTTTGATTTACAAATATGTTTAATATCTATTGAAGGTCTAACTTTCGAAATGTTTGCGCACTGAAAAGAATAGCGATAACCGCATATCTGAAGATGCTTACTATTCTAATGCAAATTAATATAAATTTTCATTACAAACATTAAACGTTATCCATAGGACATTTTAGCGAGAACTAGCCAATTTGACATCATTTTGACATGTCGTCATTGTTTTTCTTAAAAACATTGTCTCGTATTTAGCAGATATGCAGTGTTTAAGCTGATTGGAAGACATTAATTGGTAATCTGATGTGTTGCGATATACACGACATCTTATCCGGATCATGACTGTTTGCAATATATATACAATTGTTTTCTTGTACTAATAGGGTCAATACGTGTTCTTATGGACTTGAAAATATGATATTGGTCGCGGAGGCAGTGCGAGGTAACCATCATATCCACAGGTCCGTAAAAACACATATTGACCTCAACATTAGTAAATAAGTCTTATATTACAATGTATATACCCTCCCCAAACACGCTTGTAACATAAAGCCAACAGTAAGAAAAAGTGAAATCAACTAGATTTATACATTTATTGGTTACAATAAACTATTGTGAATCAGATATAAATTAATATAGCAGTAAACCTTAAAGCAATAGCATAATTCCTTTTATTCACGTACAGTATTTAAAATTTGTGAAAATGACTTGAGTAGTTATCACGTTTTGCGGATCAATGTCGCTTTTAACGGGACCGCACGTACACCCATCTTCACCAATTAAATAAGCTTTGTTAGGAAGGGCAAATACTTTCCAAAAAATAAACACTTCTAGCCAATCAGTTTAAAAACGCTCAAGCATGTATGATGCGTTCAAGATTAAGAACCAATTCAATACGTTCTCATTAAATGCAGGTTATGTGTAACAGTTTGTACCTAGAAACGACGTCGGGTTACCTGGGTCTGGTATGGCTAAAAACGTTTTCTCACTCAGGTTAAAACAGATAAAAAATATTGGAAACATGGTTTTTTTCTATATTTAATTGCGTTTACATTTTCGGGATGTGTAATTGGAAAGAATACCGTCTCGGGCGGACATTCAGCATATTGTAGCCGAAAGTAAAGAAAGGGGATTTTTGTATTATTATTTATCATCCTCCAATTATTTTGCCGTTTATCTTTGCCAATAGCAATAATTCAAAATCAAAGAATTTCGCAATAAATTGTTTAAAGAATAGCTACACTGTATTGTAAGTGCAATATTTCTTAATGCAGCCAAGCCCGAAAATTGGTATTTGCTTAATCAAACATGCCGTATTTATTCAGCTGAAAGTCGAAATTTCAACCTCTATTTAGTTGAATATTTACATTCGCCCATACAATTCCATTGACAAAAATGCTGTTCATTTCGTATAAACACCATTTCTCGAGAGAGCGGGACATGCGGAAAAGTTTCGAAGAGGAGGCGGGGCACACGCAGTTTTCATTCGCGAATTAATCTTTTGAACTCTGACAGCAAACATTTGGCGGAATATTTCAAAATTTGTTCTGAACCGATCTATGCCTTCCTATAAGTGGAAACCATGATTCCCGACTAAAATTCGTCTTTATTGATTAGATAAATTGAAAGAAAATTGACATACCTTATAAGCAGTAACTGTCTGCATTCCTTTATGCCAAAACCCCGATATATATCCTACTTTAAAAATGGCGTCACTTCAAAATGACGTCAAATCGACATTTTCGCGCCAAACTTTCAAAGTTGTTGATCTTAGAATGAAAACAATGGAACTTATAATTTTGCTTTCGAATATACGCAGCTTCAGTAATTTGGTCATGGTTGTTCCTGATAGAGTACACATTATTCGTGTTATCAACCTCTAATAAGGATTAAACATACATGCATACTTACAAAATGTTAAACTAGCATTAGAAATTACAGCAAATACATTGTAAATATAAGAAATGAACAGATTATTTTCGGCGTTCAAGCGAAATGATCGACAAAAAATGCGCGATTCATGGTATTTGTCGATAATTTTCTGACGTTCATTTCGCTTCAACGCCGAAAAATTAATTTCCTAAATATACTCGTATCGCAAAAATTAAAAAGTAGCCAAGCACCGCTTTTAAGAATTGAATATGAGTAAGTTCGACATAAGGATGTATTTACTCATATATTCAAGTATTTTCTATCATGTCTTGTTTGGATGACCCGTATATGAATAAATATATATATATATATATGTGTAAATATAAAAGAAACTCAATGTTACTCTTGAACAACAGCCGTTGGAAAAGGTTGTATGCAGCCGATTTGTGGTACCCCTAAAAGACGTAATTACACTTCACAGTGTAAAACGTATCGATAAAACAAATCTGCGATAGTTGGTTTCACATAATTATGTGCTTATATAGGATTGTGACAGACTTTAAGCCTTTTCCGAATTTCGCAAATATTCGATTTTATAAAGTTTCAGTAAGCTCAGACCTACATACGACCCAGGTTAGTTATGCGTTAAATACGTCCTGAAATGAATTCAATTAATATTCGTTAATTAGGGACAACTAACAAACTCACGAAGTCAGGAAAAACCTTATCTATATATCTGGCTGCAGGATCCTTTTTACGGACATGCAAACAATTTTGATCCAAATCGGTCACCACACAACATGTATCTTGATCAAGCTTTGCATTAATTAACATCTATGTAATCACTATATTCAGTCCAGATGCCTGTATTGTAAACTTGAAAGCGTAATGAAGACACATAAAATCGACGATATCATATCGGGCACAAAAACGCTGAATAAGTCAATTACTATTAACTCATTTATTTAATAACAACACACTTACAGAATAAACGAAACAGCAAATCTTAAATATTTTAAAAGGTACAAATGTGGGGAAATGTTATATATCAGCCGTGCCATAGATGAACCCGCTTTATTGCACTGCAACATTGTACAGAAAAATCACCGTTGTCATCTCAGGCCCTGTATCTGAATTTTGTCTACACTGCCAACTACCGTATATAATACAGCTACATTAAAATGCCTTCGATGATTGTTAGTATCAAATCAAACGGTTTAGATCAAGACAAGCCGCCGCACTTTTGACGCGGCGATTGGTCCTGATCTACACTGTTTGCAATGCACTAAGGCATGTTTTGTACTGGCACGGCTCATGTATAAGTGTGTACAACATATCGGTAAACTTCTCTGTACAACGGCACCAGTATATACCTATATTTTTCAATGTTAATTATAGGTTGTTGAAAGCATTGTTTCCAAAAGAGTGTTAAGCTATCAATCAACTCAAACATGTTGGCATTTGAAATACATCTAAATGTACGGTACAATTGAAGCACAGCGCTCATTTTGTAGCATGCTGTATTCTGCATTAGGAAGCCACCTGTGTCAAGAAATGTCAATGGGGTTGTTTCTGAATTTGCGCTTATTCCTTTATCTGTCAATAACGCCAAAAGGCGACTTTGGTAACAATCTGGATCCTTATAAGACGCCACATTATTCGGCGTCTAAACAGACCCGACACTGTACTGCATTATATCTAATTTTGAAACGATATAACAAACCACAATATTGAGGCAAACAACCCTTAGCGGTGAATAGGAAAGACACACTCTAAATTTGGCAATGAAAAGAGTAGAGATCTAATGCAATGTTTACTATATTACAACACTTTTAATATCATTATACTGCGAATTGAATCCCTCATTTCTCATTTGATAGCAACATGTAGACTTGAATCCATGTACCCCGTGGTCTAACAGGGTACATAGAAATGCATGCTTTTAATTTGCGTACAGTTCAATCAATCATGCTTTACAGAAATAAAGGTGGCCTACTTTTCGACTAAATTTATACACCTTCAAAAGTGCAGCATCCGTTAAAATGTCCGTCTCGGCTAGAATCAATCGGGGTTTGAACTTTGAACAACCGCCTTTTTCTTTTCTGGAAAAGTTTAACGCCAATGTCTGTCTACGAGCGTGCATATCTTTTTTTTTTTTAAATAACAACCGTAAGAGGTATAACGTCATTTACACAGAGTGTTATCCCGTCTTCGTGCATTTTTTTCTACTATTTACTGAGCGCTGTATACAAACACCTTCGAAATAGTGGGAAATAATTCGTCTGAATAGTTAAAATTATGCAGTATAATACATTCGTTATACATTTTTCCCTGGTTATGTGAAAATTTATTCCCGGTTGGTAAAAGCATGGAACCCTTGTCTAACGGATCGGGAAACATGTTTTCCTCAGCCGGAAGTAAATCCTCATGTAACTTTGATTTATATCTGGTGCCCAATATCCCGTTATATCAATAATTGTTATGAAGCGTACACACTCATGAGAACATGATACTAAGAAAACATTTAAACATATTTCATTTAAGAAGTATTCATCCTCATTATCTCTACCAAAATTAACAAAAGGTTCACTGACAATTAAATCAGAGTAAAGCAAAATAAAATTAAGATACACAATGATACAGTGGGTGTTTGTTCATTTGCAATAAAACTGATCTCTGTGTCAGTCAGATACTGAACAACCTCGACACTTGAAGGCTTGAGCACATTTATGTCGAGCCTACTCGTATTGATACAGCGACGTGTCGTAATGAAACTTTGTTTAACGCTAATCATGTTCTCATTTAACGTTCATCGGGTCAGCCGTAGTCCCTAGTAATCAACCAAAATACCTGAACGTTAGCACAATAGCACTCAACAAGTTGACTATGAAAACTGACTTCCACTGTCAGAGGGAAAATGTTGTTATACATTAATTCTTTCACACTTAGCTATAACTTTGAACTATTGGTATGTTTAAACCTCTTTATTACGAGCAATTAAAAGAAGGTTACAGCAAGATGAAAGTAAAACAGAAGGCTTCTTTATAAGCGTTTGTTTCACTGCCACATTGATTTAAGCAGCCAACTGTCGTAAACACCTAAAATGAATATAGTTTAGTTGTCGTAATATAGAGATTTGTCAAATTGGAAGAGTTCGAGTAAACTAGACTGAACATTTACGTATCATATATAATTTCAAGTTTGTCTAGCTCTGTGTACATGTAAAAACATTCAAGAAGACGATGGTTTCCACATACACAACTGTTAGGGGTCAACACAGACGCTGAGTTACAAAGCGTCTTATCTGGTTCAAATAAATACGAAAGCAGACTCAAGCAGGAAACGCAACACAAACAATACACCCATCTCTAAAGCAGAACACACACACAGCCATACCATAACAAACACACACACACACACATACATACACACACACATACATACACACACGCGCAATCCCACACACCAAACAAAAAACAATACGCAAGACAAACATAAAGCAAAGCGAACATAGGAGCCCGCCTTGGTACGGTCAGAAGCAATCAATAATTGATTATAAATTAACCATTAACAACCACTGGGGGGTTAATAAATAAATACGAAAGAAGACTCAAGCAGGAAACGCAACACAAACAACACACCCATCTCTAAAGCAGAACATACACACAGCCATACCATAACAAACAAACACACACACACACAACCACACACACACACACACGCAATACCATTCCTTCATCTACACACTAAACAGAAAACAACACGCAACACAAACATAAAGCTAAGTGAATATAGGAGCCCGCCTTGGTACGGTCAGTAGCAATCAATAATCAATTATAAATTAATTAACTATCAACAACCACTGGGGGGTTAAACCTGGGTTTAGGGGCGCCCAACCTCACACTTATCTCCTATATTCACCTATAAAGACGAACAGTGTTCATAAAATATAAACCCTGTTCCACAACCTTACAATCAAAAAGACCGCCAGCACAGTAAGTAAATACATGTAAAACATCTAACAAAATTATCTGACAGGATTATTAGTAACACGGGAAAGAATTAAACATTCAAGCCCGTGTTAAAAATAACCCACTATGGCAACGGTCAAATTGTACTCAAGCGAATAGTCTGTAGTCACGAGTAACTGTAAGACATGGGAGGGTTTAGGGTACGACAGAGAGGGAGAGAAAAACCAAAGCACGAAATTCCGACATAACTCTCCCGGTTAAGGACGGCTTTAGAGATACAAACCTTTCCATTTAGATTTCAAATTATGATAAATCATTTGCATGTACTTGTAATGTTTACTGCATTACATTGTTTTGGGTTCGCATTTGGTTAAAACAAGAAAAGTAACGTCATTTAAACTTTATATGGATTATCATTTCTCTAATATACCCTATTCCACGATCTCTATTCACCAGATTCTAGTGTCTTGTCCGGTCGAAACAGATTCGAAACTGATAAAAAAAACTTTCGGTTGCAGGCAATTACTAGTACAAAATTTACTCCTTGACCCGCGTTCATAACATGATACAAGTATTCGAATACATCAAACGAATACCATAAATGCAGTGTCATAAATATGGAGCTCAATCCAGAAAAAACAGACAAGGCTACGAAACCCCTTGCTTCCTCTGATATGTGTGACTCTGGTTGGCGAAAAGCTTTATATATAAAGACAAAAACGTTAAGACAGGCGAGTATCACTGAAGGTAGAGTTAAACAATATATTAATCGCGAAAACGAGGACACGTTACATGCCTCACCACCGTAGCCGAGAGCGTGTTTTTCTGTTTCAAGATATGACAGTAGGAAGTTTAAACCAACGAACAAAAGTGAACAGATTACTGTGTAAGTCAAAAAACAGAAAACAACAAAGGTTGCCTTCTTACTGTTCAACACGGTTAGTAAGTTTGTGGATTGTACCATACAAGCATTTATAAGAAATATCGTATTTAATCGAAAGAAATGTTTCAAAGCGCCATACACTTTACATGTGATTGTATTTTCTGAAGGATTACGCACGAATTGTTGTAGACATTGTGTTACTATTAACGACACACAAAGACAGATTGTCAATTGACCTGTAGTTGTACGCAGAAACTTAAACAACATGTAGGATACCAACAACACAACCAGACAAGCCAATGACAAAATGGACGAACAATATGATACGATAAGTGGAATATTTATGTAACTAGTTGTAGCCATAATAGGGGTGTCCTTTGTTAGAAAGTCTTCAATGCAAACCAACATTCCATACTCTTGAGTACTTGATACGTAGTCTGTACTTGGAAGCGTTCTGTTATTTCGACTGATGACGATATAGCCGTTGTCGGTGAAACTATACTCATTGTTCCTTAAGGAAACAAGATCGCAGCTGAAGGTCTTGCTATATGATACCATCTCTATCGAATAATACAATCGGTTCTCTACTTTAAATTGATATATTTTGTCAAACTCTCTCTCAAATGCAATAGCTGACCAAACACTGGTCAATTGTATCCACTCATCGCTAAAGATAATTGTCTGTATTTCGATGATGATTCCAGATTCATTATACAATTTCAACGCATTCCCTTTACTATTCTCCTCGCTTATAACGTCCAATAAAGCATCGTCTGTAGTATTCCGTTCGTAAAGGAAGTCCGTGTCAATGACAAGCCATAAACTGTTATTACTTGTGATATTCAAATAAACACTGATATCAATGATTCGCATATATTTCGACGGTATATCAAGCAAAATATCGGTTATAGTTTGTACCGCAAAGTGTGCCATAGTCATGGTGAACGTTTGGTCAACAAGAATGTCTTTTGTAGACACGTTCCAAAGAAAATTGAGGCTCCACACTACATCCTTAAACGATGACAAAAAGGTTTCGCATCCATTAGTTGTCAATATTTTTGTTCCTGGACAAACGACATCTCTGCAGAGAGTCTTAAAAAGAAAAACACATGCTTAATGATTACAGTGAGGAAAGCGTTATTATTTCCCGTTTAAATGATACTTATCCCAAACGCAGTACAAAAATGGACAACGTTAGAATAGTTTAACACTTACACTACCAACATTTTCGTGAGATATTTACCCCCTCAACGTTTCAATGCCGTCTGCTTAAAAAACGTGAGTCTGTCGATTGCACATTGCTTGCCATCGCAATATAAATACACCATCAGACAATTCCAAAATAACTTGTGTTTGGTTTCGCATAAAGCAGGACAGAAAACACATTCTCTGTTGTAGTTTGTAAACACGAGTAAAGTTTATATATGCATAGTTGACTAATCTGACTCAATAGTTTAACCCTTCTACTCTCAATGGCGATTTAAAGCGCGTTTGCAAAATAGTTTGGTCCTGATCAGAAGCTGCGTATAACTTTTCGATATTTATTTAGTCATACAACCTTAAATCTAACTTAGAAACATGTCTTACAGACAACAATATTGACGCAAACGACAATGAAGCGGTGAAGGGGTACAAATCTCCCGAATAATTTGATCATGAAAAGTGCAATTTAACCCTTAGCCTGCCACGCACAACTATAGCTCCATATGCAAACAGCTTGGATCCGGATGAGACGCCGAGTAACTCGGCGTCTCATCCGGATCCAAGCTGTTTGACACTCGAACAACATTTTCAGCAATTTTGAGCAACTTTGAAGCACTTTGAAACATGAAGCAGACGAGAAATACAGCAGACGACAATTTATTTGGCGGGCTAAGGGTTAAGCCTTACAGCGCTACAGATAACTCTACTGCAGTCGGCCTTGCACACAGTTTAGATTGTCATCGGACGCCGCGTAATCTGATTGCTTACAAGACTCAGAACTAATTGTCACTCTTAGATATCGAATAACGCATTAGTTTAAACATTACTATTGCATAGTATTAACCCCTTCACTGCCATGACGTCATCAGTTTTAAACAATTGTCGTCTGCTTTTATTTCTAAAATTAAATTTTAAGTTATTTTGACTTAAGAAATATAGAAACGAGTGTCAAACAGTTTGGATCTTGATCAGACGCCGCGTTACGCGGCGTCTGATCACGATCCAAACGGTTTGCAAATAATAACTGTACTCGGGGTAAGGCAGTGAAGGGGTTAACATCTTTTAAAAGTCAATATTGTCAAGTAGCTTACATATTGGCCTTTTATTGTTTAATGTTTTTGTGTTCGTGTTTTATTTAATCTTCATTACACCAAGAACACATTGGTGATTATTGATGTAAACAATTAGACTAGCGTCTCATTTTGATCAAAACTGTTTGACACTCTGGCGACATAGCTGGAAGCAAACAGATATTAACCCTTTCACCGCCAGAATCGCCTAAAGTCGAATTTGCAAACAGTTTTGATCCTGATCAGACGCCGCTTTACGCGGCGTCTGATCAGGATCAAAACTGTTTGACACCCGTTTCTATATTTCTTGTGTCATACTCTCTTAATTCTAACTTTGAAATCATATTGCAGACTATAATATTGAAGCAGACGACACAATAACGGTGTAGGGGTAAAAAACTCAAAAATCATTTGGCGGTGAAAGGGTTAATTAACTAATGGCTGCCGACGACTAGATGAACATGTATTCTGACTATTGATACTATTAGTTATACGGTATTTCTGCTGGGTGTACGGGCTTGTTTTGCGCGTTTTGAGTTCCGTATTTCCTGAGAGCAAATGTTCCTGCCGAAATACCTTGTACAGTGCTCCCTCCCTAAAACGGCATTCCTAACAACGAATCCCTCCTTAGAACGACACTTGCCGCAATTCCCGAAATAGGACATTTATTTCTAACGTTTAACTGCTGTAATATCGTCTGCTTAAAGTTGTCGTCTGCTTTTTTTCTCAAAGTTACATTTTGGAAATGTTGACAGAAAAAAGCTTAATGACGAGTGACAAACAGTTTGATTCCAAATCGGACTCCACGTAACGCGCCGTCTGACCAGGATTCAAGCTCTTTGCAAGTGTAAACCAATTTCCCTCTCTTTAACGGCACCTTCTGAACAACGCACATATGTTGTGTCTCCCACTGGGTGTTGGTGAAGAGGGGGGGGGGGGGCGCTGTAATTTATTTATGTCCAGTCTACATACAAAACAAGAAAGAAAACATTCTCAAGCTGACAATGTGTGACTGACTTGACCCTTAACTGAAACTTGAAATTCACATTACTTAAAACTCACGCGTTATTCGCGGGCTGGGAGAGAACATGTTAAAAATGTGTACAGTTAAACGTCGCAATCTTGAACTCGCATAAGTAGAATATACATGCATTTCTACAGTTTAATATCATTTTTTCTAAACCGCTTCTGTCGAACACAGCCATATTGCAAACTTAAAAATTGCTATAACTAAATGATACTTTTGAAATAAGGATATGTCCGACTCCAAAGTGCCGTTGTACTGAGAACTATTTGTTTCGATTCCGGCTTTTTGTTAACCAGGCTGATTACGTATGTTGGGTTATCGGGAAAACAAATAAAACAAGAAACTAGCATATACTCAATATCTAAGTGATATGAAACCATGTATACATAAAGATAGACCCTTGACAGTTTTCAATGAAGATTTATTTTCATTTCTTTGAAACCATGTGCTTAAGAGTTTGTTTACAAGAGTCGATCGGGGGAAATAATCAGTCACTTCAAATATATCAACCGCTCAGTCGGATAGATCAAGGTGTACGGTTTCTTACACATTTGTTGCATATGCCGTGTCAGTAATAATTAGGAATGACTGAAAATAATGATATATATTATGAGCCGAGCCAAAAGAGAGAGAGAAGGAGAGAAAGAGAGAGAGAGAGAGGGATGGAGGGAGGAACCGGATACAGAAAACCTGGATGCGATGCACTACTCTTTTAATCTGGTTCTTGTGGATGTCTAGTGTAGTTCACTGACACATGGACCTCTATTTATAAAGTTTCATCCGAAGGACAGGAGATGGTCCCTTGGGGAATCCAACTCACGACCCCGGTACCGTAGCCGAGCGCGTCACCATTAGACCACCTCAGCGAGTTTATTCTAATGATCTTATGTTTGTCTGAACACGGGCAGAAGTAAAGAGTACACTGTACTGTTAAAGATCTTACCAATTTTGGGTCATAAAACTGTGCGTTGGAACATCCATCAAAATCTACTGCTGTCGAATCATCACTTTGCTCATCTGAATGAAGGTTCCCAAATAAAGCGGCAAACGAGGAATATGTTAAAGGCTGTAAGTCTATAACAGCACACCTGCCACGATATATATACGGTCCATTTATGTTGCAAAGAAAACAGAATATGTTCTTATAAGTATTTGCACCTTCTATGTAATATATGTCATATATTTCACACGCGTCCACTAAAGCTTGGTCGTAGGTTGTCCATCTACCCGTCGCGTTACACTTGCCGTCGTGTTTGAAATCCATACGACATTCATTCTCAACAACCCTTATAGAATCACCTGGATCGAAGTAATAGTAACAATCACCAGATTGAAGAACATTGGTTAAATTACCAAAGGGTTTAAAAAGTGACAATGTTTCGGTCCCAGAAAAACATCGAAGGTTTGGCACGAAGAAGTTTACATCTAATGTTTCAGTGACGTTGTTGCAGAGAGCGCAAAACTCATTCGCGTAGATGATTGTTGTAGAATCATCTAGAACAGGCCTTATAGGTTTGATATCTAGCAGGTTGGTTTGTTCTCGATTTAGACAGTTTTTTTCAGTAGATGTTCCCTTGAAGCTTGGTGGACATGAGTCAACCATCCAATACTGGTTTTCAATTATGGCAGCCTGTTCTCTACGTCGTTCAAGAAACAAGGTGGATAAACACTTTGATGTTATTGGTTCTGCTGTATGATCTGGACAACATGGCGTACGGATTCCACAATCGCCCGTCGAGCTACACGATCCGCAACATGGCATTGTAAAATCTTTATAAAAGTTATATAGCCATGGCATCCGATTGTCAGATTCCGTATATGGACAAAATTTATAAAATTCTGTGACCAAACTATCCGGTAAATGAAATTCCGCTGTCAGCATATCAGCTATTGTTAATAAACCAATCACTATGTAATGTAATTCCATCTTGTATCTAGTTTTAGTAGTTCATAAGAGTCTCAATTTTGCTTTATGTATATAATTTCTATGTCTGTCGATTATCCACAGTAGTTGTTAACTTTGATCTGAAGGTATCATAAATTGTTCTTATCCTTTGCCGTTTAAAGCAAACCAAATGCGAATTGTGACGACCTATTTCAACCTGTGCTGCAATCAACTTGGAGCCTTATCATACGCGGCGTCTGATTTCGTTCCAAACTGGTTGCGATGGGTATACCTATGTAGTTGTTTAGTACAAACGTTTTAACATCTTGGAAAGATAGAGCATTCCCAATAATAACTGATGATGCACCTCCCAAGATTGTAACCATGACGAAGAATGACGTTTGTCGTATTTATTACAGAGATGGGTTTCTCCTCGGCCAATAATCGACGAGAAAATCTCGCAACAGTATATCAAACAAAACTATTCTATCAATGACCTAAACATTGCTGAAACCTTTTCAGCTCCGAGCACTAACGTCAGATTTAACCATTTCCTCCCTTCATATCTAGCCTTCTTGCTATTGCTTCATAGTGATATTTAAGGTACTATCACTTAAGCAATTTCGATACGGGTGTAAAATAGTTTATATCCTGATCAGACTCCAAACTGTTTGCATTGTCGACTTTATGCAAATTCGGCGCCGAAGGATTAATAACAAAGGCCTATGTCGGGAGGTAATAACATATTCCCATCTGTAAGATATATCTTTTTCAATTATGAGTCCCAGAGGCTAAATGTATAAATCAAATGTCACAATTTAACCTAGTATTTTATTAAAACATATAATTAGTACCTCGGGAAATGTTAAGTTGTTAGGTCTTCCTGGGGTAAGAAAATAAGGACATATTATAAAAAAAAATATGAACCAAAAGCGAAGAAATACACGATTTAAACCGATTGCACGATACTTTTCTTGCAATATTAGCTATATATTATAACAATTTATTTACCTATTAAGTGGCTATTAACGAAGAAACATTCATTATTTCCATATATGTATGGTCATGTTAAGGCAATATTGCTTATATTGTATTCTCACATATTCGATATTAAGATATATATTTTCAAATATTACTATTCATCGCCGCTTTGGACACAATAATGCCTTTTGGCAATTAATGAAAAAACATTTATTTATTTATTTATTTCAAATTGTGTATGGCCCTCTGGTAAAGCACTACTCTTGGAAATGAAGAACACATGAGTACAGTGGAGAATCTGTTATTCTTTCCCAATAAACGTGTTTACGCTAAAACTATTATTTGCAGTGCAAACAGTTTGGAGCCAGATCAGACGCCGGGTAACCCGGCGTCTGATCAGGCTCCAAACTGTTTGCCACCAAGATAAACATGAAATATCAGAATTGTCCAAAAGTTGTATTTTTCTACGTTTTAGTGCTTTGCGTTTGCGTACGTTTGCGTTTAAACGGGAAAGAATAACAGATTCTCCACTGTAGGTACAGTGGATAAGGCGTTATTCCTTCCTAATAAACGCATTTACACTAAAACTATTATATACAGTAGTAACAGTTTGGAGCCAGATCAGACGCCGGGTTATAATAGCGTCTACTCCACTGTACACTTTGGAATACACTGAATATGTTATTTCGTCTCATTTTACCCATTCGCTGACCAGAGGGCATGAACTTTAAAGGGAACTGGTCATTTAATAACGAGTCAATTCTTAACCCGTAAAATGAGTCATTTTGTAAACGAATTTGGAGTCTTTTCGTAATCGTTCAAAAAGTACAAGTCATGTCGTAACCGAACATAAAGTTGAATAAGTCATTTTGTATCCCCAGAAAATTTAGAAAGTAACGGCCCAGAACATGGAATAAGTCATTTCGTACCCCCAGAAAATTGGAAAAGTCATTTCGTAACCGATTCGTTACATGGCTTTTAAAGCCGCATTGTGTTTTTAGGAAACCTGCATACAACGGTTGTTTGGGATCCCATTTGAATAACATGGGTCGTGATTCTTTCACAAAAAGCGGTTTTATCTAAGAAATTCGCTTTTTATTTATTTTTTTTAATTTATTCGTGTTACATGATTTAAAGAGCATCCCTTGTAAATGGAAAGAAGGACAACTCTGTAAATACAGGGCTCCAGATAAGAAAAGTATTTCGAAAACTGAAACATTTATTTCTGCATTTAAACCGAATGGTGCCATACTCATTAGAGTTGTCTCGAAGAGACGATTCATATCAGTAGTAACACCATAGCATTCGGTGCTGAAATGAGTGAGAAAATGTTGGATTTCTTCAGTTTAATCCCGCTTATCTGGAGCGCTGAAATGAAGTGGATATCCCTTATTCTACTGCACAGACGTCTGCTGTGACATTGCCGTCTGCAAAATGTGTTCAGTTTAGATTTATGCATTGTTTTAATTACACAAACCTTAAGACGAGTGTCAAACAGTTTGGATCCAGATGAGACGCCGCGTTACGCGGTGTCTGTTCTAGATTCAAACAGTTTGTAATTTCCGTAAACTTGCGACCAGTAGGCACAGGGTTACACTATGAGATCCAGTCACAACGTGTTAATAATAATCACTGTGGCCTGTGGGTGACCGTGTAAATAAAATACGGAGGATCTTCACCAAGCCTGCTGAAAATAACTGTTTCAGCCTTGTCCGCTCTCTAACTCAAACATTTCTTTTTGGATCTTCACCAAACTTGCTATAAATTGTTATTAGTATAGAATCTAGGTCAGGTTCAATAACTAGCAAAATCGCATGTCTGAGTTATTGTCCTTGAATAATTAAAAAAAGACTGTTTAAGCCTTTTTCTGCTCTCTAACACAAACACTTTTTATTGGATCTTCACCAAACTTGCTGACAATGTGAACTTGTATTAAATCTAGGCCAAGAAAAAAATCGAATACAGTTGAATGAAAATCCTTCAAGAGGTAAAGGAGATATGGAGTGGTCATTTATTACTTAACTTATTACCAACACGGCTAAGATGAAGCACATGCAACCATTGATCAAATATTTGGCTCAAATAGAATAAAAACTGGTCCTGTTACAGAGTGGACTGGGCTAAAAGAAGGGTAAAATAGCAACATTTTAAAATTTGTAGAACAATAACTCCAACATGCCTTCGGCGATTTGGGTATTTATAGAACTGGACCAAGATTGTAAAAAAATATTATTTTCAGCAAATTTGGTGAAGATCCAATTAAAACTGTTTGAGTTAGAAAGCTGACAAGCCTGAGGTAATGCAACATTTATAATTCGTTTAAAAAGATAACAAATACTTGAGATACCCGAATAACAATATAGCAAACATAATATTACCACCCAAACTGTATATTAATTTATAAATGTCAACGTCTGTAGGTAGGTGACACTTCAGGATCACTTTTCCGTCACCTACTGTCGGCCTGTCTGTCCGCCCGTCTGTCACGCTTTTGCCGTCAAACTTGTTATCAAAGAAAACTTTGTGAACACGTTACAATACACACTCAGAGGATCTTCTAACCGACCAGTCTGATTTAAAGGTGCTACTCTAAAAACTATTTAATCCGGATGCCCAAATTTACATTGTCCATGAGATGAAGATGTTTTACAATAGGAAGAAAAGTGTGAATAAAATTGATGGCGAATTATGGAAAATACGAATTAAATTGTTACGTAACCCTAAATTGACAAGTCACAATGTCACATTTGTCTGTGTGGCTGCCGACTTTCAACGCGACATTGGTGCCATATGTAGCACTTAATGATTACTTTAAAAATAACTATCTAAATTTGGTGGAATATTGTTCAACTGGCACTGAAATAAAAAATTTAAGGCAATTCCTGGTTTTCTTACAATATGTAAAATACCCAAAAATGCCATTAGCTGTCAGCAGTGACTTAGTGACATTTACAAAATACCTAAAGAATGCCACCCTAAATGGTTTCAGCGGCGCGCAATGTTAATGTATTAATATAAAAGGTGAATATTTAGCCGCCGAGTTAAAATTTTGCATTTAAACGATTGGCGTTGATGCCGTCAACGCACTTACGTTACGTTTTTGTTTACATATTTGACAGTCCAAACATGCGCGAGCAGTCACCGTAGTTGCGTGGAAATATACGAGCGAGTGCGTGATGACCAAAATGAAAGATTCCGTATACGAGAGTTTTTCATCTGTAGGCGCTAATGACGTCAGTCTCAACATTTCCGGTCAGTCAAAAATTCCTCAAAATCAGCAGATACTGGCAAACAACATGTTGAAATGCGTTGCAACTGGTGAAATAAGTTATTGATGTTTAATATTTTGCTTATGTAAACAATTTGAGGGCACACTGGACGTAAAACGTCCATCGCGTTACCGTGGGTTTTCACGTTGGCTTTAAATACAGTGGATAATCTGTTATTCTTTCCCGTTTAAACGCAAACGTACGCAAACGCAAAGCGCTAAAGCGTAGAAAAGAACAACTTTTGGACAATTCTGACATTTCATGTTTATCTTGGTGGCAAACAGTTTGGAGCCTGATCAGACGCCGGGTTACCCGGCGTCTGATCTGGCTCCAAACTATTTGCACTGCAAATAATAGTTTTAGTATAAACGCGTTTATTGGGAAAGAATAACACATTATCCACTGTATAACATTTCGAGTGCTCTTGGGATTAGACCTTTTTCGCTGCCGCTGATTGCGAATATAATAGTGAGGCGCGGTACGCGACTAGTTTGAGAGGGGTGTCTCAAACCATTCGGACCTATTTCTATTTCAATTGAAATCATCGTCTATTTTCTTGTCGTCTGCTTATTTTCTAATAGCAAGTGGGTTGTTTTCATTACTTATGCACAAATACAAAGTTTTGTCACGCATACTGGACATCAAATTAGATATAGTCTTTATGACTTGGTGGGATATGTGTATATGTTACAGTCAATCTGTGTAATCAGTCATTTCATGAAATTACTAATGTGACTTTAGCTTTATTTATTCAATCGTAATGATTGGTGTATCTTAATAATTACAAACTACACTATTGAAATAATACATGCGCATTAAATTTAATACAAATCAAGTCTCTTAAATCTTTAAAAAATGCGTGCAATGTTTCTGGAATAATTGTTAGATATTAAGTTTTAAACAATATTATGCATATTGAAAGACATGAATGAACAAATGCTGTTGAATTAATTTAATACAAGCCATTTCACACATTTCCTGAATCCTGTTAAAGGTTTCTAGCCAATTTGTGTAGAAGTGGCCTGTCAATTTCACGAAATGACTGAAAATTTCAGGAATTTCGTGAAATGACTAAGTGAAACGGTCATTTCAAATAATGACTGACATTTTTAGTCATTTCGTGATAAGACTGATTACACAGATTGACTGTAACATATATACGGTTTAACAGAAATGATACATATTCATATATTCACTGCATAAATTGAAACTATTTTCTTCAGTGTTGTGTTTTTCAATTGCTGTAGTGACTCTATGATACAATAAAGCAACAATATAGTATTTTGTTCATGTTTATGTTAACTCTTTGAATGCAGAGTGATATTTTATCTGAAACAAATGCCGTATGCTACTCTTCTAAAATATAATTATCCGCAATTTAATAGCGGCGCTATATGACCTACAATATTTTGTGACGCAGTGCCGTAAACCCCAACTCATCCATCCATATTTTCAAACCAGGATCACAAATTTATTACTATATCATACGCTTTGAGATGATCTCCCCTTATTCAGATTTAGTCCGCTACACGCTCTCCGCGAGTCGCGGTCAGCAGCAGCGAAAAATGTATATTAGTACAATCCACATTCTAGACATATTAAATGTTTGTTAGGATGATTGATGACCAACAAATAATCAAAAGCCGTATTTACCAATGTTCCCATATACGCTTCGCACGTGCAAAATACCGAAATCGTCGAACTTGGAGGTTTGACGTAACGCAGAGAGACACTCAAAAATCAATAATTCGATTCAATGCGCATTCAACCTAGTATTTGTAATAAAACTGATCACGTCAGTGTGCCAGTTCCTGTTTCGAAAAATATGAGTTTTAAAAGTGATCGGTTAGAAGATCCTCTGAATGTATATCTCCTGTGGACTACGATGACTGCTGCTACAGTCGCGAAACTTCACCGTCAACTTTGACCTCTCTGATTTAGGCTACCTTCTTGCGTTAAAGTAATGTTTGAACTCAAGTGTAGCATTACAGGGCTGCCATAAGTTGACATGAAAAATCCTAAGATTTCCAAATTTGCATTTTCAAGTGCGTTTTACGAATCGTACCTTTACCCCGCCGCCTGTTTCTAGATTCTTTGACACATGACTACTTAAAGCAGACTGGAAGTAAAGCAGAATGCGTCTTAAGGCGCATTCTGTTTTACTTTCAGTCTGTTTTAAGCTACCATGTATAAGAATTAAAATCCGAGGATTTAGGAAAAATCCAGAGAAATGGAAGCCCTGCTTCTGCTTTACTTCCAGTCTGCTTTAAGTAGTCACGTGCCATCAACATTAATGGTTAAGAAATCCACAAGGCATCCGTATCGTGATTTTAGCTGTGTTTTCAGTGCTCCGTGGTCCTTTGATTTAAGTTGTCAATAAACTTCAATATGACTATGAACCATCCTGTTTTAACCCTTTGCCTGCTGGTCGCGACTTTATTGATTTTTGCAAACAGTTTAGATCCAGATTTAACACCGCGAAACGCGGTGTCTGATCTGGATCCAAACTGTTTGACACTCTTCTTTAGGTTTCTTTACTTAAAAAATGTATAAATCTAAATTTAAAAAACTTTGCAGACGACAATTTCGAAGCAGACGACATCACCGCAGGATAAGGGTTAATGGTCGTCGGCTGAAAGAGTGTTCCATTTAGTTACAGTTGGGAATCTGTCATTCTTTCCCGTTTAAACGCAAACGTACGCAAACGCAAAGCACTAAAACGTTGAAAAGTGCAACTTTTGGACAATTCTGATACTTCATGTTTATATTGGTGGCAAACAGTTTGGGGCCTGATCAGACGCCGGGTTACCCGGCGTCTGATCTGGCTCCAAACTGTTTGCACTGCAAATAATAGTTTTTGCGTAAACGCGTTTATTGGGAAAGAATAACAGATTATCCACTGTACGAATTACCGTAAAGAGTATTTGCAGACGATGTCAAATAAAGATTGTATGCAGTTGACTTAAATATTAATTACAAATGTATATGAGTGTGAGGCAATTTTGCTTCTGCTGAGATGTTTTCTTACAATACGTTTGATATTAGTTTAAATAATTGTTAATACAGTTGTGCCAAAGTTAAAGAATTTGTCGACCTGAAAATAACTGTTACTTTCTTTTCCTGTGGATATACAATATGTGTGCCAAATAAAGTGGATGAATATATGCTGCTAAATTACCCGACATCTCATCCGGATCCAAATTATTTAAAAAACATTAATTAAATATAATTACGAGCGTACTTGTTTAAGGAGACGGTGAAAATTAAAATTGTGCTATTTAGGCGACCCGACGCCAGACCTGGCTGCAAGCTATTTCCAGTGGAAATAAATAATTTTATACGAACAAGTTTATTGCAAATGATATCACCGTAAGCCATCTTTGGTTAATATCAAACAGTTATGAGTCTAAGGGGCGATTTGTCTTCATAAACGTCTCATTATATACAGTGGAGAATCTGTCATTCTTTCCCGTTTAAACGCAAACGCAAAGCACTAAAACGTTGAAAAGTGCAACTTTTGGACAATTCTGATAATTCATGTTTATACTGTTGGCAAACAGTTTGGGGCCTGATCAGATGCCGGGTTACCCGGCGTCTGATCTGGCTCCAAACTGTTTGCACTGCAAATAATAGTTTTTGTGTAAACGCGTTTATTGGGAAAGAATAACAGATTCTCCACTGTAGCATGATTAAATGTAATGTTATTGCTTTGTTTTAATATCATTCGTTTAAACCTTCCCCGGTTCAGCAATAAGATTTATATTGCAAGAAATATATATCCAAAGTGGTTCGTTACTCGAATAAAACCTATTTTATGCATTTGGTCTTCTTCAATATTATAGCTATATAATATTATTAAATGGTAAAATATCTTGAAATATATTTTCCAATATTGCTGTTTATTACGCTTTCGACAAAATGATGCCTAGTAGACATTAATAAAGACACATGTTTCCTTCAAATTAAGTTTCACCATTTTAACCCATTACCCCATAGCTGGTTTAAAGTTTTGGAGACACGTGGCCACTTAAAGCAGGTTGAAGGTAAAGCAGAATGTGCTTTCAGCCTACTTTAAGCTCCCATTTGATAGGATATAGAAAATGTTTCTTTTGGTGCAGTTTCATGACTTATGAATTGGAACTATTTTCTTTGGCGGATGAATAAAATGAATGCGCTAAAAGTCGCTTCTATATGGAAAAGGGTTAAGTTCCTGACTTCTACAATGAGTAAGGCAATATTGTTACCCAATATACGCATTTGTATGAAAATAACAATAGTCATTGCAAATTGTTTGTGATCAGAACAGACGCAACTCAAATACAAATGAATGGTCAGCATTTACCAGGCCCTATCATTTTATATCCGCGTCAGTACTGCTTTATTTAGACAAAGAAAATGTAATTGTCGGACCAGAGTGTGAGACCAACTATAGACTTGAACATTGCCGCATTATTTCAGTCTAACAATACTAGTGCCTAGCATGTTGGATTTGAAAGGTTCTGGGGACAGGCATACAGTGGAGAATGTGTTATTCTTTCCCAATAAACGCGTTTACGCTAAAACTATTATTTGCAGTGCAAACAGTTTGGAGCCAGATCAGACGCCGGGTAACCCGGCGTCTGATCAGGCTCCAAACTGTTTGCCACCAAGATAAACATGAAATATCAGAATTGTCCAAAAATCGTTCTTTTCTACGTTTTAGTGCTTTGCGTTTGCGTACGTTTGCGTTTAAACGGGAAAGAATAACAGATTCTCCACTGTACATGGACGGTTTATATATATACACATAATTCCATTCTAGACCGCTAACGGCCTGAGCAAACACAATCGGCATACAGACACAGGCAAAACAAATTAAATGAAAAACAATTAACAAGAATAAAATGGAGTAGAAAACTAAAATAAGAAAACTGTAATAAAACAGAAAAAACACAATAAAAAGGGTTGGAGGCGGGGAAACTGACGGTTATAAAATAGATATAACAGACCTGCTTATCCCAAATCCGAAAACCATTTGATGCAACAACGGAATAATATGGGCTCCGTGATCGGGAGTCCAGTTTTAGCACGGGTCGAAATTTGTATAATATATGTAGAATGTAAGGCAAATGCAGATGCAGAAGTTTATGTCAGAGTGTCCTGACATATTGAGCAGTCTGAGCGCGGGATACAAATTAACTTTCCTTTGCAGAACACTGAGAGTTTCTTTATTTTGTTGCATGTGCATTTCGTTTTGTTACTTTTAACTCTTTCACCACGTACACTAACGGTCCGTTTAAACAATTTCGCAGACAAACCATCTGCTAAACCCATAACCCGATAAATACTATTAGTTACACGGCATTCCGGCAGGGTGTACGGGCTGGTATGACGGTTTTGGATTGCGCGAAGGAAATACGGAATCCAAAACCGTCATACCAGCCCGTACACCCTGCCGGAATGCCGTGTAACGAATTTATTTCCAGTCTAGATCCAATCAAAGAAAGACAACATGCATCATATGACATGGTGTTGTTTACTTGATCCTAAATTGACACTTGAAATTGACAACAGCTCACCGAAATTTCTCGCGCTAGAGCAAAAAAGTATATACAGTTAAACTTGGATGTTTGGAACTCGCATAAGTAGAATCTACCTGCATTTCTACAGATTAATTTCATAAACCCGCTTCTTTTCAACATATCCGTATTCCAAGCTAAAACAGTGGCATATCCTCCTTTTAAACTTTGAAATACCGATATGTTCGAGTGAACAGAATTCAAGAAAGGCCCTAAGTTTAACTGTATCTAACATGATTACGTCATCACATTGGAATGTTGGCATCTTATAAATGTTCATTACATGTAGGCTACCAAAATATTTCGAACGGACAGTTCTAGAACGACATTTATGTTTTATGAAACACACAGGTACTTGACACATACTTTATTTTTTTTTTTTTTTTTACTATACTTCTATTATAGATACAAGGTAAACAGCGCAATTCAACACCTAGTCTTTACTATCGACTTAAGCTGATGCTAAAATAAACTAGATCGCCGATATTCTCTTGTGGTACCCTCGAGAAATGATTAATTTATCAATATCTACTTTTTATTTCATCAAATTCCGTCAAATAACACCACAGTACGTGAATTATAACGAAAATAAGCATCAAAAAGTTTTATGTCGTTTTCACGGTACATAGCAACGAATGTACATGTAGGGGTGATCTGTTATTTGTCCACAATAAACGGCCTATGCCACTGGAACTTTCACCAAATATTATAAATCATCTTTAAATGAAATATTATCAGTTTTATATAATTTACATAGAATGCAAAATTAAAAGAAACTTTACCTGTCTAATTTTGACCAATGAGATCGCTCCGTTCATTCGATTCATTCCGGTATTCAAAATGGCATTGAAAATGAAATGAGTCTTTCACTTGTCAATTTCGTGCCAAATTACATGTATATTTCATATAGCTGATAGTGAAGAGGGTGATGTTCCGACACAAACGCATTTGCTCTAATGAAATTAGGTGAAAGTTCCAGCCGTAAAGGCCGTTAAATGTGCAAACCGACTAGATTACCCCTTATTTTGGGCAATAAATTCTGTACCAAGAGAACGACATAAAACTTTTTGATGCTATTTTTCGTTATAATTCACGTACTGTGGCGTTATTTGACGGAATTTGATGAAATAAAAAGTAGATATAGATAAATTAATCCTTTCCCGAGGATACCACAAGAGAATATCGGCAATTTTTTTTAAGGGGGGGGGGGGTGTTAATAGATAATAAAGTATGTGTCAAGTACCTGTGATGAAACACTGTAACGATAAGTTTTAACAAATGAACGGAAATAATCAGGGGCGAACCAATGAATACGTAGGTCAGTGGCTATGCATATCGAGTTAAGTCTATTTGGATTGATTTCGATAAAAATATTGATCTAAATATGTCCTAATTGTGTGTCAATTTCATTATAACCCAGTGACAAGTGTCATTTCATTTCCAGTCTTTTGTTTACCATGGTGACGACGCGGGTGGGGTAATCAGGGAAAACAAAGCAAGAAATTAGCATTTAATCGATATTTGAGTTACACATACGCATAATGATAGATTCAATACAGTTTTTAATTGAGATTTCTTTTTATTTCTTGATAAACAATTGCTTAATAAACAGAAAAAGAGAGATTATTTACGCGAAGCGATCGAGGGAGAAACATCTATTAAGTCACGTGATCCGTACTACCCGGCAAAATCAATGAATACGGTCTCGTACACAGTGGTCATATGTGCAGTTTTAGCCTATCAGAGTCTAAGAATTTATGATGACTGGAAATAAGCCTTGTTACGCCTCTATTTTTTCACCAATTGAGGAAAGTTGTTCTAATTAACACAGTTATGAATATGTACCTTAAGAAAATATGTTCTATATTCTAGAAGAATTTGGCTTAGAGCAGACTGAAAGTAAAACAGAATGCGTCATAAGGCGCATTTTGCTTTACTTTCAACCTGCTTTAAGAAGTTACTTGTAAAAAACCTTGAAACGGGCAATGGGGTATTTGGTTAAATGTGTATACAATGCATGTACAATTCAGATTTCTGCAGATTTGACTGAAGTGTCAAACAGTTTGGAATCCTTATCAGGCACCGCATCATGTGGCGTCTGATCAGGATCCAAAAATGAAATAGATAGTGTACCCGGTCTCATTCGGTCTCACTCGGTCTCATGGAGTGAAGAGGTTAAACGTGGACTAGCTGTATTTCCCGTTTAAACGATATTAAACGAAAACGAAGTCAAAAGTTAAAGTAGATGGCGCCCGTCTAACGAAACGTCGTACGATAAATATTGTTGTAAGTCAGATTCTAACAGTCTTAATCATTAATTATTTCTCCATCTAATCCTGTCTTGTTACAGATGTCACAAGACAGGAGAAGATGGAGAAATCAGAAATTAAATGTAGTTTAAAGTTTTGACCTACGACCGATTTTGTCGTACGACTATTCGTAAGACGGGACCCAGAACCTCAAATATTAAATGCTATTTAAATTATGATTGAAAAATAGTTTGAGTCCTAATTAGACCATAGGCTACAGTAGTAAACACGTTCTTCTGTCCTGTTCAAATGAGGTCAAACGCCATGCAATAATCAAATACCAAGTGCCATGAATTTGAAGATGTAAAACTGTCACAATTTTCCTACAGATATAGGAAAAGGTGATTTCCGGAATTCTTTTAAAACCTTTATAATAGCAAACTGGAATTGGATGAACTACTGACAACTTTTGTTTCTATTTCTACCACTATAATTCACATGTATTGCACAATAAATGTCACACTAAAGATCATACAGATGTAACCTAGTTGCTTCTATGTCAATAAGCCACACAGGCTAACGTTAATCCACACAGGATAATATAACAGCTTATAGCCACACAGGCAAGTCTATTCCACACAGGATAATATCACAGTTTATAGCCACGTAGGCAATCTTTAAACGATCACAAAAGATATTTTATTAAGGTCCCTTTTATAAATAAAGGTATTGATTTTATAGATTTAGAAAGTATTCTCCGAAACAAAAATGTGATGAATGCTGTTCCAAATTATTTCAAAAATCTTGAACCACCTATTATTTGCTATAAGTATAATAAATCTGTAAGAGGGTTAATTTTTAACTACAATACAATTGTTTCTGATCTTAAAATTCTCGAAAATACACTAGCTACATGAGACTGTACCTCTTCTAAATTCTGTTACGCTCCAGTGGGTCATATAATAACAGGCAATTTTGATATCATTAAAGATAAACGCATCAGAGCGCTTTTGGGTAAGGGACCTAAATTTAGATTACCTGCCTTAATTGATTTCGATACTTGCCGCAATCATATTTCGGAAGCTTTGATTAATTATAGTACCAACTGGTGCCGAAGAGAACATGCTGAAAATGACGCTCTTTCAAAATGGAAAGAATTAATTTTTGATATTATCGATACCCGGATTTCGTTCTATTTATCCAATAACCATCTTTTACCACCTAAACCTAAATTTAACATTCGTCACTTAAAGAAGGGCATACAAGACTTTCATTCTAAGTATGTACTCGTTCCTGCCGACAAAGCATCCAATAATGTGATAGTTGTATGACGATTACATTTTGTTGATGCTTTAAACCAGGAACTTGTGAATACCAATTCCTATATATCTACCAATTTAACGGAGCGTAATGTAGTATCTGATCATCTTGATACATGTAAACAATTAAAAGCTGATGTCAACATTACATGTCACAAACTTCCTACAATGTACTGGATACCAAAACTCCACAAAACACCTTATAAGTCTCGTTTTATTGCTAATTCAAGTGCATGTACTACTACTAAGCTTTCCAAACTTTTGACATCGTCTTTAATTAAAATCAAAGAACATGTTCAAAGGTATTGTGACAAGACTTACGAAAAGTCTGGACTTAATCTGTTTTGGTCTATCAAAAACTCACATGAAATTTTGGCGAAGCTTGAATATGGAAAATACCAAGCTTGCAATGTAAGTACGTATGACTTTTCAACACTATATACTACCTTACCTCATAATTTAATAAAAGCTAAACTTATACAACTTATTGAAAAGACTTTTGCCAGAGAAAGGAAGCTATTTCTGGCGTGTAATGCTGATCGTGCATTTTTTACAAATGACACGGTTAAGCATTACACTATGTGGACTTGCACCGATGTTTGTGAATCACTATCATTTCTTCTGGATACTATTTATGTACGTTTTGGGAGTAACATATACCGCCAAGTGATTGGTATTCCTATGGGTACAAACTGTGCGCCCCTTGTCGCAGACCTATTTTTGTACTGTTATGAGAGGGACTTTATGCTTAGTCTAAAACCTGATACACAGGCAGATATGATCGAAGCCTTTAAAAATACATCGCGCTATCTAGATGATATTTTTAATATAGACAATCCATTTTTTGCTACGTTGTATCCTTTTATTTACCCAAAAGAACTACGCCTTAATAAAACAAACGAGTCAAATTTGTCGGCACCATTTTTAGATTTGGATCTTTTTTATAAATAACGGAATTGTTTCTTCTAAGATTTACGATAAACGAGATGATTTTGATTTTAGTATTGTAAATTATCCTCATCTAGATGGCGATGTTCCCCGTTCCACATCTTACGGGGTTTATATTTCACAACTTATTCGCTTTGCTAGGGCCTGTACCTCTGTTGAGGACTTCCACATTCGTAATAAAACTATTACTGAAAAGCTTCTTAAACAGGGGTACAGATTTCATAAACTTCGTAAAACATTTTCTAAATTCTTTTATAGAAATATTCCTCTCATTAACAAGTATAAATGTAACTTAAAGTCTTTTCTGCGGCAAGGTATTTCACATCCGGAGTTTTATGGTGATGTGATTTACAGACTTCGTAAGATTCTTGAACATATACCTTTTCAAAACCTATTTGTGAAACGTATTAGATTTTTCCTCAAAAAAGATTATGATCCAACTATATTGCTGCGCACTTAACGTTTGGTTATCGATCAATCTACAATTGATAACTATGCTTTCCTCTTTGGTTGTGCGACGACAGACATTGCTTAGCACTACATGATGATGTATCTCTAAAGCCGTCCTTAACCGGGAGAGTTATGTCGGATTTTCGTGCTTTGTTTTTTCTCTCCCTCTCTGTCGTACCCTGGACCCTTCCATGTCTTACAGTTACTCGTAACTAAAGACTAGTCGCTTGAGTACAATTTGACCGTTGCCATAGTAGGTTATTTTTAACATGCGCTTGAATGTTTAATTCTTTCCCATGTTACTAATGATCTTGTCATAGAATTTTTGTTAAATGTTTTACATGTATTTACTTACTGTGCTGGCGGTCTTTTTGATTGTGAGGTTGTGGAACAGGGTTTATATTTTATGTACACTGTTCGTCTTTATAGGTGAATATAGGAGATAAGTGTGAGGTTGGGCGCCCCTAAACCCAGGTTTAACCCCCCAGAGGTAGTTAATGATTAATTTATAATTAATTATTGATGAGAAATGACCCCCGGGTCATAATTGAATGGGTAGGGTCTTTTTAAACGTTGAGAATTGACCCTGGGTCATTTGTCAACGTTGAACAATGACCCCATCAAACCAGTAGTCACTTAAAGACAATTAAGTCTAGGAGACAATTCTGCACGGGTTAAGTCTTCAACGTTGAAACTTTACATGGGTCATTTTTCAACATTGAGAAATGACCCCCATTTCATTTACAATAAGATAATTCAGGAGTCATAATTTCAATGGTAGGGTCTTTTTTAAACGTTGAGAAATGAACCCCGGGTCATTTTTCAACGTTGAACAATGACACCCATTTCATTTGCAAGAAGATAATTCAGGAGTTATAATTTAAATTGAAGGTTTTTTTTTCAAGGTTGAGAAATGACCCCCTGGTCATAATTTCATGGGTAGGGTCTTTTTAAACGTTGAGAATTTTCGCCGTGTCATTTTTCAACGTTGAACAATGACCCCATCAAACCAGTAGTCAGTTAAAGACAATTAAGTCTAGGAGACAATTCTGCACGAGTTAAATCTTCAACGTTGAAACTTTACATGGGTCATTTTTCAACGTTGAGAAATGACCCCCATTTCATTTACAAGAAGATAATTCAGGAGTCATAATTTCAATGGTAGGGTCTTTTTTAAACGTTGAGAAATGACCCCGGTCAGTTTTCAACGTTGAACAAGGACCCCGGTACCAGTAGTCGTTGAAACTTTACATGGGCCATTTTTCAACGTTGAGAAATGACCCCCATTTCATTTACAAGTAGATAATTCAGGAGTTATAATTTCAATGGAAGGGTCTTTTTTCAACGTTGAGAAATGACCCCCGGGTCATAATTTCATGGGTAGGATCTTTTTAAACGTTGAGAATAGACCCCGGGTCTTTTTTCAACTATGAACAATGAACCCTCATACCAGTAGTCAGTTTATCACAATTAAGTCTTTGAGACAATTATGCACGGGTTAAGTCAATTTACAACGTTGAAACTTTACACGGGTCATTTTTCAACATTGCGAAATGACCTCCCGGTCATTTTACAACAGATAATTCGGGAGTCATAATTTCATGGGTAGGGTATTTTTTCAACGTTGAGATATGACCTCCCGGTCATTTTTCAACGTTAAAAAATGAGCCGGGAGGTATTTTTTTAACGTTAAAAAATGACCGGGAGGTCATTTCTCAACGTTGAAAAATGACCGGAAGGTCATTTTTCAATGGGGTCCAAATTTAATGTTACACCGACTTCTGAAAATACGAAGCACGCCCTCCGAAACAGAGTCCTTTCATTGGCTTACAAACTGGGTCGAGCGGTAATTTGGGTTGATCGATAACTTAGTATAGGAAAATTAGGTTGAACGGTATTTGTCGTACACTGGCCTGCGTGCCATATTTGAGGCAAACGGTAAATCAGTTATAGTTCATTTGTTTGAAAATTATACAACATAACCTGTTCGCTCCCTGCGGTCGCTCCAGGTTATATTGCATAATTTTCAAAAATGTACTATAACTAATACTTAATTTTAGTAATTACAGCAAATACATGTCTAACTTCTTTCGGCTTTAAGCGAAATTAACGGCAGAAAATGATCGGCAAATTCAATGAATCTCGCGCGATTCCTTGAATTTGCTGATCATTTTCTGTCGTTTATTTCACTTTAAATACGCAGAAAAAACAGTTCGTTTCTTAATTGTCGTGTTTTGCAGCGGAGCTGCATGGTATCTATTTAGACCAACATTTTCAACCAATCATATTTGATAAGAAATTTAGAATTAAGAGCACCTGTTGAAAACTGAATTGTCTGATTGGATAGTAGCCAGTGCTCCAGATAAGGGGAGTATTTCAAAACTTAAAATGTTTATTTCTGCATTAAACCCTATGGTGTTACTCCTCATTTGAATTGTCTCTTCGCGACGATCCAAATGAGTGGTAACACCATAGGGTTTGGTGCTGAAATGAGTGAGAAAATGTGATTTGTTCAGTTTACTCCCTCTTATCTGGAGCCCTGAAACTGTAGCCAGGCTGGTCTTTTTACTATTACAGTTTTACCAGATATGCATTATGAGTGTAAAATTAAGAGACACAGACTGAATGCTACTGTGCTAATGCAATCATGCTTCTATTTTAAGTTATGACATCTGAAATATTTTTATAGATATACAGAGGAAGCTAGGAGTTTAATTATTGTTTACTACCAATTTGTTTTAATTGTTAATTATTTGTACACGTCTACGATACATTAATTGCAATATAATAAATGGTCTCAAGTGAGTTAAACACAATTGTGTTCATCATTATTTACAAGAGTGAAGTGTAAGAGAATCTACAGCAGACTGCAGTATCTGTATGTGCATGCACAGTAGTTTAATTAGTTATAGTTTGTTTCAAGAAACTTTATGAATGTATTATTTTGATATATAGAACAATAGATTAATATGAGGATCTCCTACCAGTAGCTAGGATATGAGTTAATTTTTGTTTTGTTTTGCATTTATGTACATGATAGATTTGAATTTTAATTACAAGTTACTGTTTCCATTGTATACTTGTATTTTTTGCTTTTCAATCCAAGATATTACAATTCTTTGAAAATCTCAATTTCATTCAATTTTGCACACCAATCTATAGCATAAGTTCAACCACTCATTCCGCTAAAAAATTTTTTTAAAGATATTCCTTGTTATCAAGTTCGTCGTTATTGCTGCAGACTTATAATACGGGGTGAATTAAAACATCTCACTCTCAGTAGTGCCGCTGTACAGGCCGCGAGGTTATAAAACTTTAAACGAACACTGTGCTCAAAACTCAGAGTTTTTTCTCAGCTCACAACACATCGGCAAACATTATATTTATAATAGGTATTCGCATACACAATTCTACTGTCGACCTGTATTCAAATGGGTTATTAAAATCAAATAAAGCGTGTTTTAGAGCCTTTAATCAAAACTGCATTTTGAGCAAAGCGTTCGTTTAAAGCTTTATAACCTCGAGTCCTGGGGTTTTACTGTACGTATTGTATTGGACCATTGTCTGTTTATATGCATGTATATATGTATATGACGATTCATGAATCTTATTTACCGATTTTATCATTATTTTATAGTTTTGGCGATTGGCTAGCATAAAGTGCACAAAACTTGTTATCACTTATTGGTTATGTAGTTGTACAATCGCCATAATCGTATTCACTGTAATGCTTATCGCGTCGATCAGTAGTCTAGTGGCCTGCTTCGTCATGTTCTTTGTTATTTAAGAAATGAATTGCGTACTTCCGGCATTCATGAGCTGATGGCACTTCCATGCTTTTACTAGCAAAGTGCGTGAAGCCCGAAGGGCTTCTCGCTTAACTTTGCTAGTAAAAGCATGGAAGTGTCATCAGCTCATGAATAACGGAAGTACGCAATTTATTTCTTATATTTATATTCCATCGTGAGCTGAGAAATGAACCAGAAATGTACATAACCGTTCTAATAGACACTTTGCCCGTTGCTATGCGTTGCTATCGTAGTACAGTACTGAACCTTATTAAATTAAATTGATAATCGCAAGCGAATTGCCATCGAATTGCCATCGAATTGCCATCGAATTGCTTCAAAAAACAAATCCTACATTTGAATAGTTTTACGCGAATTTTCCGAATAGTCTACCAACATTTTGACCGTTTTTGACCTCTCAAGGCATGTCGTGTAGACGGGTTACATCCACCTGATTCGCGTTCAGTGAACATATCTTAGATATTCTAGGGGGAATGTAAAGTCGAAAAGTTCAAATTAAGGTCAGAAATGAGGTCAAAGGTCAACGGGTGCAGATTTTTGCATACCATAATGTAAACCTAACTTTATTTACATTTCAAATATATCAAATGAACTTTATTGGTTACAATTAGTCCACAAATGTCTGTACTTGCTAAATATTATCAAAAAAATAAAATATTACTGTCAATGTCCTTTTCCAGGGGCAATAACTCTGATTTTCCTCATTCTTTTTTATATTTTTATAGTTATTTTTTCGTTATTTTTGTCTGTGTTCTTATAACATCAAATTATTTTTATGTTTCTTTACACCTTTGACATAAAGTAACAATTCTAAATGCAAATGGAAGTAAATAGTACAGCCAATGCCCTTTTCCAGGGACAATAACTCTGATTTTTCTCTTTCTATTTTATTTTTTATGGGAATTTGTTTTCGTTATTTTTTGACTGTTTTCTTATAACATCAAACTTTTGTATGTTTCTTTACACCTTTGACATAAAGCAACGATTCAATATGCAAATAAAAGTAAAAATTACAGTCAATGCTCTATTCCAGGGGCAATAACTCTGTTTTTTCTGTTCCATATCTCTTTTTTAATAGGAATTTGTTTTCGTTATTTTTTTACTGTTTTCTCATAATGTGTTTATGTTTGTTTACACTTTTGACACAAAGGAGCAGTTCAATATGCAACTAAAAGTAAATATTATAGTCAATGCTCTATTCCATGGGCAATAACTCTGATCTTTCAGTTCCATATTTAATTTTAAATGGGAATTAGTTTTCGTTTTTTTGTACTGTTTTCTTATAATGTTTTATGTTTGTTTACACTTTTGACATAAAGGAGCAGTTAAATATGCAAATAAAAGTTAATATTACTGTCAGTGCTCTTTTCCAGGGGCAATAACTCTTGTTTTTTCATTCCTATTTTATATTTAATTATTATTATTATTATTATTATACCCGATTTATATAGCGCTCTTTTTACACAGGAGTTGTGCGTTCAAAAGCGCCTCACATGAAATTATATTAATGTACCTACAAAGCGAGAAAGACAAATAACTACATTCACAATAAAAATGATACAATATTGAGATGCATGGAAACATGGAAATTATTTCAATATTATTACCAAGATTATAAAATTGTTATAGTAAGTTTGTAAAATCATTTTTAAAATGAGTCAAATTAAACAATTATTAATGAGAATTGTTTGCGTTATTTTTGACTGTTTTTTTATAATATCGAATTTGTTTGGGTTTACCTAGTACATTTTAATAAAAACAGCAATTAAATAATCAAATCAAATGTAATCTTACAGTCATTGTTCTTTCTTTAGGCAATAACTCTGGGTTTTTCTCTTTCTTTTTTATGTTTTTTTGTTTGTTTGTTTGTTTATTATTTATCGTCTGTTTTCTTATATAATCAAACTACTTTATGTACATGTATATAAACATCATTGACATGAAGCAGTAATTCACTATGGAAATTCATCACTGAAATATGCGTTTTAGGGTATACATACAGACAACCCCGATATATAAAAAAGCCAAAAGATTGGATTGTGTGCGATGCCAAATGAGTTTCTCTTAAATTCACTTTGGGGAAAGTATCATTATATTAAGTAACACTTTCTTAGGAACACTGTATTGACATGAACATACATAATGGATGACTATGTTAGGTTCGAATTTCTATAAAATGTTACGTTGGTTTTGTGACAAATCCAAGGGTTATTACTATATATCTGGCTAAAACATGGTGTATTTACAATTTTGTGACGGGAGGTTGTGCTTTACAGCCTGTATACGTGTAATTTTAACACATACCAAATGAATTAGATGTAAACATTCTGTATAATTATTCACATACTTTAACGTACAGTTTTACAAATGAACATTTACAATATCAATATCCTTTTAGAGATATTTGAACGAAGAAGAACAATCACAAACCATACACTCGTGGTATCATTTGACCAAACTTGCGAATAACTTTACAGAACTTTCATCACCAATTGGATGTACTAAGACATGCATTATGCTTCGTTATGAAACAATCAGATCATCGATCTACATACATTTAGTTTACAATGACGCGTCTAGCAAAAGTGAGAATGTGGGGATTTTTATAAAGACGCATGCTACCAATTAATCTGAGTTACACAGTATGTTGCCTCACAACCACATTCATACATGCATACTTGTTGGCTTTTATAGCCAACATTTTGCCGAGCTGCACTTTGTCTTGCAATAGCAAGACGCGAGTTGCATGTATGCCATTGGGATAGAGGGATTTCTTATCCAATTGGGGATGATACATAATTAGTGTGTGTGTATGGGGTCCAAGGCTGTCTTGACTTTCATGAGTTGCCTATACCAGCAAGTGTCTATATACCAGTTAAGGTATGGAAACCTATGATGTTTTGTCGACCTTGAGTGCCTCATATATTTTGTTAACAAGGAATCAACCCCTTTGCTTTGCTGTACCGGATAACATCCATATTAACACGTCATTTCCTACAAAGCACCAACAGTATTACGTCTGTGCCCCTGCATATAACAATCAGACGATCAAACCCGCTTGCAACAGCATCCTTAGCATGGAATATCATTCTGTTGTCAGCTTCTTTATTATCGACCGACAACTTATCAGCATGGAAGCTATATGACTTTGCATTTATAACGCCTACGAACGCTCCATCTGCTACAACAAGCAACCCTTGTGGTAATAATGTGTCATTCAGATGATAGAAACCCGGCAATGTACATGTATTTCTACTTCTCGTCGAGCACAAGGTATGGCTCTCTGACATGCGGAAGTGGGTCCAGGTAGTGGGTCTTCTGGACCTGTGATTTTTTCCAGTGGCAGCTTTGATAGACCTGCTCCCAAGGTATCAAATGTGACATCAATGCGAGTAGGTGTGCCTGTGAAATGGGAATATACCGACTGAACAAATTCTTGAGCATACTCTCCGAATGTCTGACATCCTTGAGATCTTTCTCGAGCTTTAATAAAGTCAGGTCTTATCTGTTTCGATACTTGTTGCTTAGTTTAAACATATTTTTATTCCCTCAAATATACATGGAATTGGGGTTGGGTCACAAGTTATAACAACATTAGATCCGACCCTCCCCCTACAATGTAAATATACAGTACAGGAACAATGGCATATAGATGAAATATGACGAAATTACTTAACTTTTTTTTTTTTTTTTTTTTTTTTTTTTTTTGTTGAAGAAAAAGACTACAGAAGGAAAGAAGAAGGAAAGAGAAAGACTGTCAGAGAAAGAGAGAGAGTGATAGAGAGAGAGAGAGAGAGGTGTAGCTAGATATACATTCAATTCATTCATGGTGATCAAGGGACAATCATGGTTTTAATGCTTCAGACCAAATAAATGTGTATTTAGTCATATGGTGTAAGTAATAGATAAAGAATACATGTAAGTGGCATCATGCATATATCCGGTATAAGAGAGACAACTGTAACTGAAAAAGGTTTACTTAAACATTTGAATTGTCTCCCTTTACTTAAAATATGCTTGCAGAAATCAAATCTTTTCAATCCCAAGTTGCCAAATCTATAAATCCAGGGCTCCAGACAAGATAAAGCAAACTAGACAAATTCAACATTTTGTTCCTCACTTCAGCACCAAATCCCATGATGCGACTACTTGTCAGAATCGTCTCAAAGAGACGATTCTAACGAGCAATGATCCCACAGGGCCCAATGCCGAAATAAAGTTTAAGTTTTGACTATTACCTTTATCTGGAGCTCTGTAAATTACTTATAATTTCAGATAGTTTCAGACAGTTGGGATCCTGATCGGATGTCATGAAGCTTGGCATCCGATCAGGACCCAAACTGCTTGACACTCATGTAAACCTTTTAGATCCTCTAATAAATTCATGCACTGCACTGAAAATATTGAGATTTTCTTTGTCATTTAAATATCTTTTCCCAAATAATAATGTATCTAAGTTCAGAGGTTGAAATTTACTAATTGAATGAAATAAAGTTAATCTTGGCTGTGTATAATTCTTACAGGTAAAGAAGAAATGTTCTGCATCTTCAATAGCTTCAGTACATGAGCAATAGGGATCCAATCTGAGGTGGTTATTAAACAGATCGTTATTTAGATTACTGCAATTGTTTCTAATTCTTGCATGTAAAACTGATACGTATCTGTTTCCCTGTGAATAATATAATGGAACATTTATGAGAGAATTGTCATTTAATACTACATGTCTGAAACTAGTGTATGAATCAATGTTTCTCAAATCAAGATCTAAGCTATTCCACAAATCTATGGAGGATGGAATACATGATTTTTGTGAGACTGAAGTTCTAGTAATAGGAATTCTAATATTTTCCCGGTTTCTTAGTGGATATGGATTCGATTCTTCAACAGTAGGAGGTATCAAGTCTGTAATATATGATGGTACCATGCTGTGTGTGGCTTTATACATAAAAAGCAGCTTTTGAAAATTACGTCTCTTTTCCAAACTCAGCCATCCACATTCACGGTAAAGATTTTCTAATGAAACAGAACGAGTAAGACCAGTTACAATTCTGGCAGCTTCATTTTGAAGTTTTTGTAAGGAATCTGAACAGCTATCAGAGCAACCATCCCAAACTATAGATGCATACTCAAGTATAGGAGATATATATGAGAGATAGATTTGATTTAAAGATTTCCTATTTAGAGTAGATTTTAATCTTCTCATTATGTTTACTACTTTCGAGGCAGATATTACTACATTATCTATATGAGAATTCCACTGACCATTGTGGCTAAGAGTAACTCCTAAGTGCTTGTGGTTTTCGACAAAATTAATTGGTGTATCTTCAAATATTAGTTGTGGTAGATTATCATACTTTTTTAGAGAGAAAAGGATAGCTTCAGTTTTGTTAGGATTGAAAGTAACCAGCCATTGTTTAGCCCATGAAGATATGATATTAAGGTCATGATTCACAATACCTTCTATATCATCAACAGATGTAGCCGAATAAAAGAGAGAGCTATCATCTGCAAACAATCTAGTTAAACTGAGTAGAGAGTCAGATATATCATTGACATAAATAAGAAACATTAACGGCCCTAGCACAGATCCCTGAGGAACACCGGCTGAAATAGACCTAGAAGCTGACACGCTAGACTGTAGGACGACTCTCTGACTTCTATTTGACAAGTAACTGGAAAGCCAATCAAGTAAAGAACCATTAATACCATTTTGTTTCAATTTAAAGAGAAAACCTTTGTGCCAAACTCTATCAAAGGCTTTAGAAATATCGCAGAAAACCATACAAGAAAACTGTTTAGTGTCAAATGATTGACATATATGATGAAAGATATCTATAAGCTGGAAAGTAGTTGAATGGGCTGGCAAAAACCCAGATTGATATTTGTATAGAAGATTATTATTGAGAAAGAAATTGTACATGTGCTTAAAGATCACTCTTTCAAACAATTTACCACAGCAACTGAGAAGTGATACAGGTCTATAGTTTGAAACAGAAGATTTATCACCTTTTTTATAAATAGGTATGACATTTGCAATTTTCCAACAGTCAGGAAAAATCCCTTCAGTAATGGACCTGTTGAACAATATAGAAAGCGGTTTGGCAACTGATGTTGAAACACCTTTAAGCATTTTATGACTGATAGAATCAGGTCCACTGGCCTTATTTATATTTAAGGAATTGATAATGTCATTTATTTCTGATTCAGATATAACTATGTTTGACAAACAGTTCTGGGTTTTAGCAGCAAAATCAGGAAGAACAGCATTTTCTTCATTTAAGGAAGATATAGAGGCAAAAAAGTCATTTAAGCAATCGGCTTTATCTTGATCAGTTATATAATATGAAGATTCACCTCTATTAGAGGTTACACATAAGGGAGGAATATTAGCAGAACAATCATTATTTTTAACAAAGTGTTTAATTAATCTCCAAAAACCTTTCTTATCATTAGAGTGTAAATTTTCCAAGTTAATTTCTAATGAGTTGAAGAATGACTGTTTAGCATGTTTTTTCATGTTGTTTATTTTATTTCTTAGCTGTTTATATTTATTTAAAATAGACGATTTACCTGTTTTGAAAGCTAATTTCCTTAATCGATCTCTTTTCCTACAAAATTTTCTTAATTCAGAGTCAAACCAAGGCTTGTCATCAGGGCGCACTAATATTTTCCGTGATGGAATACAGGCATTAACAAACTGAAGAAAAGTTTTAGTAAAACAATCACAAGCTTCATCCACACTACCATTATAAAGTATTTGCCAGTCAAAAGAAGAAATATTTTGACTTAAGAGCTGAAAGTCAGCATTTGCATATAGATAGACAGTTCTTTCAAAACTAGCTTTAATTTCGTATGAAAAAGGAAGAAATATAAAAGTTGCACAGTGATCACTAACATCAGGAGGGTTTGGTATTACACCAAAATCAAGATAGTGCATGTCAATAGGAATGATGACCGGATCCAGTAAAGCATTTAGGCGAGTAGGTTCACTGATAGTGTTCTGTAGTGAAAAATTTATAAGTACATCCTTTAGTTTTCGAAAATTAGGATTCAACAAGTCTTCATTCAGGTCTCCCAGAATGATTATATTTTTACTTATTTCTAGTGCTCTCTCAATATTCTTATTAAAGTTCAGGAAAAACTCAGGATCAGAAGTTCTAGGACTGTAAAAGGTACCAACTAAATATTTCTCATGATTTATAGTAATGCATATCCAGATTGATTCGGGGCAGAAGTTTTCCAGTTCAAAGAGTCTTTTATGAATGAGATTACTAGATAGGTATACCAGTATTCCGCCTCCATGATTTGTTCTATCCTTTCTGTAAAAACTATCATAAGCATCTGACAGAAACAAGAAATCATCAGATACAGCCATATCTAAATGTGTCTCAGTAAAACTCAAAATATCAAAGTCTAAATAGCTGTCTCTGATGTAGTCCAGTTTCTGTCTTATGCTTCTGATATTGCAATGCAATAATGAGAGACTGTGGCCACTATTGCTAGTGGTTGGACCGGGGTTTGGTTCAACATCGCCTGACTGCAGCAGTAGTAATAATAAGACTGTGTATAAATAATAGCTATTAATAGAATTAATAACAAATTTGGTACAGTATAGACTCAGATTATATAACCACAAGATAATAATAAAAGGAATGAATGATACCTTTACTGATACTTTCTTACAACATAAGAAACTTCTGCCGTGGAACCGACCGATGGAACATCTCCAGAGTTCTAGGGCATTACCCATTTGGAAGCAGTTTCACAACAGTAGTATTTGAGATGTTCATCACTTCAGTTCCACAGCAGTTTGTCTCCCGATCACCATAAACAAAGTGTCTGAAAAGAAACAGGATAAAGGTGAAAGCAAAAATAGAAAGGAAAGACATGAAGAAAAGATAAAGAATAGAGAAGAGAAACAAAGAAAAAAAATTAGACTTAAGTAATAAAAAGCTTAAGAAGAAATTTCAGTAAAAAGTTTCAGTAAAAAGTTCTCTGGAAAATATGACAGCAAGAAGTGATATTTAGAGTGGTGATGTAATTTGCTCTTTTCCAGTAAGTATCCTTAGTGTCTCCAACTCAATACTCTATCAGAGAAATCAGTTCTTTTCATTGTCATGAGTATACATCATAAGAAAAACTTTCAAGTCCTAGCAGACCATAGCTTCAAGCAGGCTGAAGGAGCAGTGGAATGAGAATTTCTTCTATTCCGCTTCACCTTCAACCCCCTCCAAGCGATCACCTATCTTAGGAAGCAAGCCAACCAAGTACTGAAAGAGTTACAGGTATACGGTAGTTAAATTTCTGTCCAAGTCTTCTCTAGTGGTACTCATAGTGTATCAATTTACTATAAAGAATACATACTTGTCTTGTGTAGGCAGTGAAGACCCAGATTGGGGACCTCCTTCAAGTGCTCTCCAATCTGGGTCTGCAAAGTCTGTCATGTTGAGTATTATGTAAAAGAGACAGAAAGTACTTTTAAATAACATCAGAAAACAGATAAACTAACTCTACACCATTTCAATACATTCGTAACGGGTGCATGATAAAATAACAAAAAACCTTTCTATAACCCAGTATCTGGCAGCCTAAAGCACGCTGAAAATAAAGCAAAATGTGCATAAGGACACACTCTTCTTCATATTCAACACGCTGTAAGCTGCATGATTTTCAACAGTAGTTTGTCAAAGTAACCTAGAGTCATCATCCCAATATATACACTTATATACAGTCATGAATATGCAACAAAAACAACAATTCCAAAATCCGAGCATATAGTGGTTTAAAGCATGTCACTTAAAGTAGGACGAAAGTGAGTCCCAATTTGCATGAGGGCACAATCTGCTTCACTTTGCATGGTTATCACCAGATAAAAAGGGAATACATACTTGACTTGTCAGGCTGTGGAGGCCCAGATAGGTGGCCTCCTACAAGTGCTCTCCAATCTGGGTCTGCAAAGTCTGTCAAGTATCAATAGTATGTAGAAGAGACAAATAAGTACTTTTAGTTCATATCAGACACAGATAAACTAACACTACACCATATTTATACATTCATGGTTATGCATGATAAATAAACCTTTCCCGTATCCCTGTATCAGGCAGCTTTAAGCAGGCTGAAAATAAAGCAGAATGCGCATAAGGACACTCTCTTCTTCACTTCAAACATGCTGTAAGCTGCATGCTTTTCAGCAGTGGATTGTCGAAATTACATAAAATCACCATTCCATATAATTATACAGTCCTAAATTTGCCATATAAACAACAATTCTAAAATCTAAGCAAACGGTAGCTTAAAGCATGTCACTTAAAGAAGGCTGAAAGTAAGTCACAATGTGCATCAACGGACATTCTGTTTCACTTTCATCACACTGTAAGTGGTCACCTGTCTACAAAACTAAAAAACAGGCCACGGGGTAATAGTTGGGTTTAAAAGCGGTTGCATGATTATAAACAGATAAAAAGGGAATACATACTTTTCTTTTGTAGGCTGTGGAGGCCCAGATTGGTGGCCTCCTACAAGTGCTCTCCAATCTGGGTCTGCAAAGTCTGTCAAGTTGCAGTATTATGTGGAAAGGACAAAAAGTACTTTTAGTTAACACCAGAAGACAAATAGACTAACTCTACACCATATAGATACATTCATCATTATGCATGATAAATAAACCTTTCCCATATCCCAGAATCAGGTAGCCTAAAACAAGCTGAAAGCAAAGCAGAATGTGCATAATGACACTCCCCTATTTACCATCAGCATGCTTTTAGTGGAAAGTTTTTCAACCGTAATTTGTCGAAATGACATCGACTCATCACCCCATTATATACAGTCATGAACATCCAAAATAAACAAAATTTCCAATATCCAAGCAAATGGTAGCTTAAAGCATATCACTTAAAGTAGGTTTAAAGTAAGTTACAATACTTGTTGCTTGTCTGATCTCGTGTCTCTATAAATACTTGCTAATGTCTTTGACTTTGTTTTTTGGGTGGATCAAATAGTCGGTGTTGCACTCCTTGAATCAATAATTTGTAAAGTCCTAAACCAATGAGAGGGTTCTGCAATCACATCGCGTCCAACAAAATATGGCTAATGTCTTTTGTTTCAGCATCCTTTAACGCTGTCTCAACAAATTGGTCTACAGCATTGGATGCGTCTTTCGATTTTTCACTTGTCGAAATACAAAATACATCTAACAAACCGCCCAGTGCAGCAAAGGCTTAGAATTACCTTTGCTAAAAGATCTTGGTATACAGAAAGAGTTGGTTTCCTTTGTACAACAATCAAACTTGAGGTGGATTTCCCGTAATGAAGTTAATAGTTTTGTTAATTGACCCTGTGAGATCTGAACATACACAATCAACGCATTATATTTCGTGTTCTGTTAATTCGTATTAGATGGTTTTCATATGGAAAGAGAAAAGCTGCATGGACCACATCGAATGCATTTCATGGAAAATATTTTACATTTACAATTTATTGTTTATTTACTATTAGTTAAAATGTAGAAAAGTAAAGTCTTGAAAACATTGCGATTGCTATGTATGACAAGCAATTAGATAAGTTGTATTTAATGCAATTATTGTGTTGGACTGGACGGGTTTGCCTGATAGTGGAAAAAACCTTACTTCGCAATTCCTACAAGCCAAGCAGCTTTGCTTAAACACACGAAATTATTTGCATACTAAATAGCTTGTGTTTTGTGGCATTACGCAAAATAATAGAAGTGTCCAGTAGAGTGTGAATGAAGGAAATATATTGCTGATACATTAGACTAAGCTGCTATTTATTGGATATAGATATACATATAGTTGCGAAGATTAAGCGTATGCGCTAAGGAAAACTGATTGCAGTGACAGATGCCTGTATTTTCGATGTTGCCGCTTTTGTTCAGATTAATAAATTTGTGAATATGACAATGAATATATACACACATCATAAGCAATAATACAACAACAAACAGGATTTACTACTTTACTATTCATAAACCATATATATATATATATATAAAATAATGTCGGCGTGATGCATTGTTTGAAGAAATAAAATTGTTTTTAAAAGCCTATAATACATCATCTATTTTTTAAATCATATATATATATATATATATATATACAATGTATATGTATTTGCCAAAAGTAAGTCAATACCCAATTAAACAAGTTCTTTAATAAATATACAATCACAAAATTAGTGATTTTTAACACTACCTTTGACTCCGAAAGTTTGACTTATGGTCATGTATGAGAAAATTTAAGAAACGAAATTAATCATTAGTGCAAAAGGTAACGGTCATCTTAAAGCAAACACGTTTCTTTTTCAAACATTGGTCATTATGCATTAAAGTAAGCTTCAAATCAATTTAAAATTTTCTTGATTACCTTGCCAATGCTTAAAAACATATATTTCAACACCAAAAGTATAAAATTTGGTCATACATGTCAAATGTTAGAAGAGAAATGGTATATGAGAACCGAAAATGGCGGCCATCTTGAAAAATGGCGGCCATTTTGAATGTTTACGGTGCAACAGGGCTTTTTGTTGAAAGAAAGGCCATATCAGTATATTATGTAAACCTACATTGATGATTGTATATCAAGTTTATGATTTTTTCTCTAATGTGCCCAGCTATTATAGCAGAAATGAACAGAATACGTGATTTACTGGCTTATTTTAAGAGTTATCGCCCTTGTTTGTGACTTATAATTGTTTTTTTCTGTCACGAAAATTCTATTTCTAGATTTTTCGACCAATTATACATTCAATAAATTAAAGTTTTTTAGGTTATCTATGAGTGATTGCAAATAGCATAACAATTAATTATCATAATTCCTATTAAAAAGGAGATATGGAACAGAAAAAACAGAGTTATTGCCCCTGGAATAGAGCATTGACTGAAATTTTTACTTTTATTTGCATATTGAATCGTTGCTTTATGTCAAAGGTGTAAAGAAACATACAAAAGTTTGATGTTATAAGAAAACAGTCAAAAAATAACGAAAACAAATTCCCATAAAAAATAAAATAGAAAGAGAAAAATCAGAGTTATTGTCCCTGGAAAAGGGCATTGGCTGTAATATTTACTTCCATTTGCATTTAGAATTGTTACTTTATGTCAAAGGTGTAAAGAAACATAAAAATAATTTGATGTTATAAGAACACAGACTAAAAAATAAGGAAAGAATAACTATAAAAATATAAAAAAGAATGAGGAAAATCAGAGTTATTGCCCCTGGAAAAGGACATTGACAGTAATATTTTACTTTTTTGATAATATTTAGCAAGTACAGACATTTGTGAACTAATTGTAACCAATAATAGTTCATTTGATATATTTGAAATGTAAATAAAGTTAGGTTTATATTATGGTATGCAAAAATCTGCACCCAATGACCTTTACTTGTATGATAAGTATCTTAAATTTCGGTCGCGTTTTTTAAAACCGATTTACTCACACGCCATACTTGATTACTCCTCGTTAACCGCGCCTACCATACGGACTTCTCTGTATCGATTTGAAAGTGATCAGTATAGCTCCGCCCCTAAACCAGTCGGCTAGAACTTGATTTTAAGTGAGCATTCATTGAAATATGCAAGTCTCTTTTTAGAATAGTGTTATATAAGGACAATGCGGGGCGAATGTAAATATAACAAGATATTCTTACTCACCCTCACTGAGCTTTAACCCTTTCCCCCATAGAAGCGACTTTTAGCATATTAAATGTATTCCTCCCCTGAAGAAAATAGTTCCAGTTTTACCCTCATGAACAATAACCATTACAAATTTTTATATAACCTAGCAGATTTTAGCTTAAAGCAGGTTGAAAGTAAAGCAGAATGTGCCTTAATGCACATTCTGCTTTACTTTCAACCTGCTTTAAGTGGTCACATGTCTTAAACACTAGAGACAGGCTATGAGGTAAAGTAGGGTTAACTAAGTTTTTTCGTTTCAAGTGATCACGATGTTCCTTGTGTTTCGTTGTAGCCAGTAATTTTCTCACTCGTGTTTTGGTGGGTGTATCTTTTATACTGCATGTATCTGAGTGCTGCTTAACCATTACATTCTCAATGACGCCTCAAAGCGCGTTGTTTGCAAACAGTTATGTTCTGATCAGACGCCGCGTAACGCAGTATCTGATCAGGAACCATACTGTTTGACATTCTTATCGAGATTTATCATAGTCATACAACCTTAAATCTAACGTTGAAACGTGTCATGCAGACAACAATACTGACGCAGACGACAATGAAACGGTGAGGCGGAAAATATCCCAAACTTTTAGATAATGAAAGGATTACAGCAGGCTGAAAGTAAAGAAGAATGCGCCTTCAAACGCATTTTAGTTTACTTTAAGTCGCCATCTGTCTTCAAAACTAAAAAATGGCTATGGGAAAAGCGTTCATTCCGTCAAACAAACTCACAAAGTTAGAAAATGGCAATCTGTGTGGCTGCACGCTCCTGATATGCAAACAAATTGGATCCAAATCGGTCAACGCGGGACACGGTGCATGATGTTGGGAATCTCTACAGACTCTATCCAGCTGCTTTTATTATAAACTTAAAACAATAGTGCAACCATGTATATACGAGTATAAACGGTAGCACTCATGCCGGGAACTTTAAATTGACAATTCCAGTTTCCATGTTAGCCTAGTCCATTTCTGACATTTCTGGGTTGTTTTTGTCAATGTTTGGCATTATGACAAACAGTGAAGACCCTGAGCAGAGGGCTCCTTTCGGAGTCCTCTGACCTCGGTTTTAACTGTTTGCATTGGACAAGTGCTCTATTCACATGTACACTGTTTAAAAGGACGCCTATATGCGAGACTAGGGTTCAAAGGATTGAAGCAAACCACGTTGCTTTTATTCATTTATTACAGAACAACATCAAGAAAAAACGACAAAACCACATCTACATGTAAAACATTTAAAACGACGTTTTAAATATAACGTCATGTACATCGTACAGTAGAGCAGACGTTATTTTTTACCAATAAACGGATTTATGCCTACATTATTATGTCCAGTGAAAACAGTTTTGAGACAGATCAGACGCCGGGTAACCAAGCGTGCGATCAAGTCCTAAACTTGTTGCCATTCAGATTAAAATGAATCGTTAATATTGTCGATAAATTGCCATTTACAGTGGAGAAAACGTTATTCTTTCCCAATAAACGAGTTTACGTTAAATATATTATTTCCAATGCAAACAGTTTGGAGCCAGATCAGACGCATTGTTAGTGGTTACCCGGCGTCTGATCAGGCTCTAAACTATTTGCCACTCAGATTAAAATTAATAATCAGAATTGTCGACAACTTATTTTTTCCCCATTTTACTGCATGCGTTTGCGTTTCGTTTGCGTTTAAACGGGAAAGAATAACGTTTTCTCCAATGTACTACATGTCAGTACACTTTTTTATGCTTCGTTTGTGTTTAAACGGGAAAAACTAACGTCTTCTTAACAGTATCAGTCAAAATTCTGTACAACGGCACTCTTTTTTCCAAATATTTCTTGAGGTAAATTGTTGTTATTACAATGATTTACAAGTTCCAACATTGTTTAAGTGATCAACAAATTAAAACACGTGGACATTTAAAAAAAACTGCAACTGCTTAATGTAGGCACAAAATAAGCAATAAGCTTCTTTATGAGCTGTTTTATTATTTTTTATCTTGCAAAAGGCAGCAACCTTTGTCAAAGGCTGTCATAGGATTTCCTCTGAATTGGCATTTAACCCTTTTGCTGACAAACTCGCTGACGTTAACGTACAGTGGAGAATCTGTTATTCTTTCCCGTTTAAACGCAAACGTACGCAAACGCAAAGCACTAAAACGTAGAAATAACAACTTTTGGACAATTCTGATAATTCATGTTTATCTTGATGGCAAACAGTTTAGAGCCTGATCAGACGCCGGGTTACCCGGCGTCTGATCTGGCTCCAAACTGTTTGCACTGCAAATAATAGTTTTAGCGTAAACGCGTTTATTGGGAAAGAATAACACATTCTCCACTGTATGTAAACAGTTCGGACCCTGACCAGACGCCGACTGACGTGGCGTCTAATCAGGACCGAAGCTGATTGGAATTCATATAATATAGTTTTATGTAATTTAAAAGTCATACAGATACATGTACATTGGTGAGTAGACGGTTCTATGAAAGAAACTGTTTTGGGCGGATAACTACAGTGGAGAATGTGTTATTCTTTCCCAATAAATGCGTTTACGCTAAAACTATTATTTTCAGTGCAAACAGGCTCCAAACTGTTTGCCACCAAGATAAACATGAACTATCAGAATTGTCAAAAAGTTGTACTTTTCTACGTTTTAGTGCCTTGCGTTTGTGTACGTTTGCGTTTAAACGGGAAAGAATAACAGATTCTCCACTGTAGATCATCATGGCAGTAAAAGGGTCATGCATGTTTTGCCTGATTTCAGCTCTAATATTGTTCCCAGTCGATTTAAACCGAGTGCCGATTATTTAGTTATATTGAATGAGGGTATCAGAATATACTGTGTGCTTCAAACACATTAAAAGGATATCGTTTGACTAGAATCGGTCCTCGTTATCTCTAATGATTTTTACCACAATCTAACACGAATAAAGTCAAACAAAACTACACTATGACATACACAGTCTTACAACGAGTGATGGTTTATTTATTTACTTTTTATTCATTTTATTTATTTTGTTTTTGTAGGGAGGGTTGGCTTTTTTCGTTTTTTTATTGTAATTTTATTTTTATTATTTTTTTTTTGTTCTTGAACTTTGCTCCAATTTATTTCATTTAGATACTGAGCCACTTTTATACCTAATATAGATCTATGTTGAATTTTCTCCTGTTTTATAAAGAAAATCTAGTTTTTGTATCGTGCACTTGGTCAACAATTATCCATTGCGTTCAACCACCCAATAACATACCGCAACGAGCCTTAGCACTATCCTTAGACGTATTCTTTCCCAATTAACACGTTTACGCAAAAACCATGTTTTCCATTTCAAACAGTTTGTAGCCAGATCAGACACCGGGTAACCACCGGTTGCCACTCAGATTAAAATCAATATTCATCATTGAAGACAAGTTGTCCTTTTCTACGTGTTATTATTATGCGTTTCGTTTGCGTTTGAATGGTAATAATATGAGGTTACTTAACAGTGTTGAGTACAATACTGAATTCTGTTGGACGGGTACACAGCAGTCATAATCCAATATGGATTATGACTGCTGTTTTCGAGTCCAATGAATTCAGTATTGTACTCTACACTGTTAAATTACCTATTTATCTCACACCATAAAATTATAAAAATTACAAAAGAAACTACATTACATTTGTTCCATATTCCTTCTAGGCGTTGACTTCGCAATTAGCAAACGAACGTGAAATGCCAAGGGAAGTAACTCTTATCAGAGTGTCGGAAGAGTTGTCCAGTAGAATACGAAAATGATATGGATTTTCTGGATTCGAGTCCTGATATGAAAAAAAATAGCCTTTTGGGATCGTTTTTGACAATATAGCACAAATTAGTTTCTCTTGTACCGTCACGTGGTAGAAAGAGAGACTTCCAATTGGTTTAATCGATATAACAGTGAAATAATATCGTCTGCCCTGTACCAACGCTTAACAATTTGACTATAAAAACCGGATTCCATTGCCATATGGAAGAAGTGGCATATACAGTGGAGAATCTGTTATTCTGTCCCGTTTAAACGCAAACGTACGCAAACGCAAAGCACTAAAACGTAGAAAAGAACAACTTTTGGACAATTCTGATAATTCTTGTTTATCTTGGTGGCAAACAGTTTAGAGCCTGATCAGACGCCGGGTTACCCGGCGTCTGATCTTGCTCCAAACTGTTTGTACTGCAAATAATAGTTTTAGCGTAAACGCGTTTATTGGGAAAGAATAACAGATTCTCCACTGTATACACGAATTTCGTCTCATTTCATCTAAACGCTAGTATGTTTGAATTTTAACACATTCAACCCTAGCGACGAGTATACTCGTCGTTAACAAATAGTGTAACTGTGAATAGTATTCTTGTCCTATGCAAACAATGTAGATCCTGATCAGAGGGCTCCTGTAGGAGCCTTCTGATCAGGATCTACACTGTTTGTCATTTTGCAATATATTCTTAAAAACAATCCTAAATGAAACAAATGAACTAGACTAATTTGGAAAATGGAAATGCCCATTAAAAGTTTCAGGGGTGAATGAGTTTTAGCAGTAATAATATAAGTGAGAACTACAATATCCGGTTCGATATATGTGCACTCAGGAGCACGTAATACTTTTCGATTACTAGTACTCGCGCGTTTGTCCATCTTGTCGCTAGAAAACACTTGGCGTCAGAACGGACGTCGAGTAACTCAGATTCCTGTCCGATTCTAACCGTTTGTCACTTTAATTGCAATTGACCGTAACCAAAGTCCTGACATTTATGTATTTAATTTTATTGGATGTGCATTTAATTCAAACGGGAATAGTAGCAGGCTCCTTATAATGGGGGTATTTCAAAAACTAAAATCTTTATTTCTTAATTAATCCCTATAGTGTCACTACTCACTTGAATCGTTCGTCTCTTCCAGACTATTCTAATAAAAATCACACCATTAGATTTGGTGAAAGAATAAGAGAGAAAATATTCTATTTATCAACTAACTCCCTGTTAGCTGGAGCCTTAATGGAATAGTAATGTTTCCCTTCTTGTATATGGGCTATTGGTTCTCTGGCTTGCTCAAATTCAAATTCTTTATTCACCTGATTCTAATGTTTTGTCATGATGAAGGAGACTTGAAAATAAACCAAACACTTCTCTGTTACAGGTTATTGCTAGAAAAAGATTGACACCCTGCCCTGCATTCATGGCCAGAAAAAGATACTCAAATACATCATACCAATACCACAAATGCAGTGTCATAAACATGGAGCTTAATCCAGTTATAATAGACAGTGCTACGAAACCCCTTACTTCCCCTGATATGTTTGAGTCTGGTTGGCGGAACGTACTACAGATCAGCACAATCACGTTCAGACAGACGAGTACCATTGAAGGTAGTGTAAGACAATATATTAATCGCGGAAACGACGATATTTCACAGAACTCGCCGTCGTAACCAAGAGCGTGTCCGTCTGCATCATGATATGACAGTAGGAAGTTCAAACCAACAAAGAGCAGTGAACAAATGACAGTGTAAGTCAAAGAACAGACGACAACAAACGTTGGTTTCTTACTCGTAAACACGTTTAGTAAGTTTGTGGAGTATACAATACAAGCGTTGATAAGAAATATCGTGTTTAATCGAAAGAAATGTTTCAGAGCGCCATACACTTTACATGTGATTGTATTTTCTGGAGGATGACGCACGAATTGGTGCAGACATTGTGTTACCATTAACGACAAACAGAGACAGATTGTCATTTGACCTGTAGTTGAACGCAGAGATTTAAACAACATGTAGGTGATCAACAACACAACCAGACAGGCCAATGACAAAATAGACGAACAATATGATACGATAAGTGGTATATTGATGTCACTGGTGGTAGCCATTATATGAGTTTCCTTGGTGAGAAAGTCTTTAATGCAAACCAATATTCCATATTCTTGAGTACTTGATACGTAGTCTATGCTTGGTAGCATCCTGTTGTTTCGACTTAGGATAATATGGCCATTGTCAGTGAAATTGTACTCAGAATCTCTTAAGGATACAAGGTCGCAGCTGGAGGTTTTGCTATATGATACCGCGAAATCAGAATACGTATATCGGTCCTCTGCACGAACTCTATATATATGGTCAAGTTCCTTTCCAAATGCAATAGCTGACTTAGAACCTGTTCGCTTTATCCACTCATCGCTAAAGATGATGGACTGTATTTCAATGATATTTCCAGATTCATTAAAAAATCTAAATGCACTCTCTTCATTATTTTCCCTGCGTATAAAGTCCAATAACACATCGTGTTCATTGTTGGGTTCGTAAAGAAAGTCGACGTCAATGACAAACGATATACTGTCATTATAAGTTATATACAAATAAACATTGATATCAAGTAATTGCATGAATTTAGACGGTATGTCAAGCAATGTATCGTTTATGTTTTCAACAGCAAAATGTGATATAGTCAAGAGGAAACTTTGTTGAACCAGAATGGTCTTTATAGACACGTTCCATAGGAAATTGAGGCTCCAGACTACATCCTTTAAAGATGTCAGGAACGTTTGGCATCCACCCCTGGTCATTATTTTTGTTCCTGGGCAAACAACGTCCCTGCAGAGAGTCTTAAAAAGAAAAGTATGTTAAAAGATGACTTTCAGGAAAACGTTATTTTTCCCGTTTAACCCTTTCACTCTCGATGACGCTAGAAACCTTTTTTGCAATCAGTTTGGATCCTGATCAGACGCCGCATATGCGGCGTCTAATCAGGATCCAAACTGTTTGACACTCGTAGCGATATGTGTAAAGTTATACTACATTCATTCTTAACTTGAAACTATCTTGCAAACAATAAATTTTAAGCAGAGGACAATGAAACGGTGTACGGTTAAACAACGCACGGAAAATGTGGTAGTGAAAGGGTTACACGAAACTAAACGTATACACAGTACAAGGAAATAGTAAATATTACAACGTTTTGAAAGTATTATCAATACGATTCTGAGTAGCAGGAATTTGGAGCCTGTCAAGAAGCTGACTTACCCGGTGTATGATATGACTCCAAACAGCCTGCCTTTGGTTTTGAATTTTAATTTAACCAGTTCACTATCAGTGGCACCAAAAGGTGCGTTTGCAAACAGTTTGAATCTTGATCAGACACCGCATAACGTAAAAACGATTTTTTAATTGGTACATGTTCATGTCTGTATGAAGGCGTTTGCAACTTGCTTTGAAATTACGTCAGTTAAACTGCCTTAAATCTTACTTTGACACGATATCGCAGACAACAATATTGAAGCAGACGACAATGAGGTCATGAAGGGGTAAATCCCACAATATAAATTTGATCATAAAAGGGTTACAGTGGAGAATGTGTTATCCTTTCCCAATAAACACATTTACGCTAAAATTATTATTTGTAGTGCAAACAGTTTGGAGCCAGATCAGACGCCGGGTAACCCGGCGTCTGATCAGGCTCCAAACTGTTTGCCACCAAGATAAACATGAAATATCAGAATTGTCCAAAAGTTGTTCTTTTCTACGTTTTAGTGTTTTGCGTTTGTGTACGTTTGCGTTTAAACGGGAAAGAATAACAGATTCTCCACTGCAAGATTGCAGCTAGATTTCGTCTTACACTGTAAGGTAATGCAATCAACAAAAATCACGAATGTACGTTACTCTTAACCCCTTCACTGCCGTGACGTCTTCAAATTTTAAACAATTGTCGTCTGCTTTTATTTTTCAAAGTTAATGTTTAGGTATTTTGACTTAAGAAATATTGAAATGAATGGCAAACAGTTTCGATTCTGATCAGACGCCGCGTTACGCGGCGTCTGATCAGAATCCAAACTGTTTGCAAATAACCATTGCGTTCGGGGTAAGGCAATGAAGGGGTTAAAGGTCTTACCAAATCTGGATCATAAAAATGTGCGTTGGAACACTCTCCAGGTTCTACCCCTGTCGAATCATCACTTTGCTTATCGGATTGAAGGTCCCCAATTAACGCCGAAAATGAGGTATATCGTATAGGTTGTATGTCTATAACAGGACACGTGTAACGATATTCATACGGGCCATTGCTATTGCAAAGGCGACAGAATATGTTTTTATAGTGATAAAGCATTAACGAATAATACACGTCATATGTTTCACATGCATCCACTAAAGCTTGGTCGTAGGTTTCCCACATTCCTGTCATGTTGCACATGCCACCATACGCGGTATTCATACGGCATTTACTCTCTATAAGCCTTGCAGGATCACTTGGGTCAAAGTGAAAAAAGCAGTCACCATTTTGAAGAAGGTTGGTTAAATTGCCTATGGATTTCAAAAGTGACAATGATTCGGTCCTAGCGAAACATCGAAGGTATGACACGAAGAAGTTTACATCTAATGTTTCGTTGATGTTATTGCAGCGTGCGCAAAATTCATTCGCGTAGATTATATTTGTAGAGTCATCTAGAACAGGATTCATAGATTTTACATCTAGCAGTTCGATTTGCTCTCGATAAAGACACTTGTTTTCAGTAGGAGTATCCTTGAAATCTGGAAGACAAGATTCAACCATCCAATACTGATTGTCAAAGTTTGCTGCAAGATCTCTGTTTTGTGTTAGGAACAAGGTAGATAAACACTTTGATTTCATTGGTTCTGATGTATGGTCTGGACAACATGGAATATGTGTTCCACAGTCGCTCGTGGTGCTACACACCCCGCAGCATGGCTCTTCAGTCGAAGGAATATTTTGCAGAAAAGGCGGCTCTTTAGCTAAGTCTGCATATGGACAAAAGTTGTAAAATTCTTGGACCAAATCATCCGGTAGCTGATATTCCGCTGTCAGCATATCAGCTAGTGTTAATAACCTAATCACTATGTAATGTAATTTCATCCTGTATCTAGTTCTTAGTATCTCATAAGAGGCTTTATTGTTCCTAGTGTATATAAGTTTATGCCAAGTAGAGTTTTCCACATCCGTTGTTAAACTGATCTTAAACAACCAAATGATAACGCAATATCAATACGAACAATAAATATTACAACCTGAGTTATAGTCATTTTTAGCCAGATCAAATGCCGGGTCTAGTGCTTATAAAGCGTTTAAATTTAGCCTGAGTTCGTTTCAAGCATTTGAATGGTCAGATTTGAGCCTAGGCTCAAAGCTGACCAATCAAATGCTTGAGAACGAAGTCTGACTGAATTCAAACGCTTTTTAAGCGCTGGGTCGGGTTACACGGCGTGTGATTTGGCTATAAACTGTTTGTCACATAGAGGACAACAAATTGTCAGAATTTTCAAACGGTTGTCATATTGCTTTGCATTTCGTTTCAGCGGGATGTACAATATTCCCTCCAAGAGCGGTCCTCTGAACAACGATTACCTCCTCAAAAGAACGTTTGTCACTCGTCACTAAACAAGACAATTATGTCTAACACTTTCTCTGCTGCATTATCGTCTACTTTTTAAGTCGTGTGCTGTTTTTCTCTAAGTCACATACATTTATTGGACATTTTTACCGAAAAATACATATCGACGAGTGACAAACAGCATGAATCCAGCTCAGACGCCGCGTAACGCGGCGTCTGAACTGGATTCAAGCAGTGTTCAAGTTTAAGTCACTTTCCGTCCCTTAAAGGACTCCTTCCATTGTCTACTACCGGGTGTTAATTGTTGTAGAGAGAGAGAGAGCACTGTATTAAGTTTCTCCACGTTACTAATGGTGTACAAACCCTGATAGTTATGTGCACTAAGACCGTAGTTTCTCGTTTTTATAACATGCATGAGTTTCTCGCAGACCAATAGTCAACGAGATAATATCATAATTATATATCAGATCTAGTTGTTCTAACAACATCTTCCTAGCTAAAACCTTCCCCCACTGAGTTGAGCCACCTACTTTAACCCATTACCCCATAGCCTACTTTTAGTTTTGAAAACAGATGACCATTTAAAGCAGGCTGAAGGAAGAGCATAATGCGCTGTCAGACGCATTCTGTTTTACTATCAATCTGCTTTTAGTTACCATCAGCTAGAATATAAAAAAGACTATTTTATAGGACACATATTCATGACGGTATTACTTTGAACTATTTTCTCCAGTTGATGAAATAAACTTAATGTGGTAAAACAATTGTCACCCTTATTACTGGTGTATACATATTCGTGTATACTTAAATGTAAATGTAACTCATTGGGCTCTAGTTACAATGTATGTGTATAGTTGTCTTTTACAACGCGTGTACATGTAAATTGTGTGTTTGTCTCGTATAAACAGTGTAGACCCAGATCAGGGTATGTACTGTTTGATTTTGAAATATGATAAAAAATACCCTGAATATACAAACATTTTACTAGACATAAATATAAACTGGAAAAGTCGAGTTTAAGTTATAGCGATGAACCAGTTAAGACTTTATGACAAAAGTTATATCGGATAAAGTTCTTAAAAGTTTGGATCAAGATCTTCTCGACTGAAAATTGGTTGTTTTACCAAAATTCTATATAGGGTACATACAGTTGCGAAAACGTTTTTCTTTCCCAATAAACGCTTTTACGCTAAAACTATTATTTGCAGTGCAAACCCGGCGTCTGGTCAGGCTCCAAACTGTTTGACATTCAGATTAAAACAAATGGTCAGAATTGACAACAAATCACTTTCTACGTTTTATTGCAATGCGTTTACGTTTCGTTTGCGTTTAAACGGGAAAGAATATTGTTTTCTCCACTGTGAGAAGATGTTAATGTTTATAGTTTAAACGAAACGAGGCGTAACTGTGACGAATTACAGTCGAAACTCGATACTACGAACTCGCTTTAATCGATCTTTCCAGTATTTCGTAAGTTTAATTTTGATAAGTTGATCGTGTTTAAGTCGAACATACCCGTATTTCAAAGTTAAAACGTGGCTAAGCCACGTTTTAACTTTGAAATATGGGTATGTTCGAAGTAACGCGAGTTCGTTTGAATCGAGTTTTTACTGTTCTTTACGCTGATTGGCAAACAATTTGATCTAGCTCCCATTGTGTTTTCGATGGAAACATTGTCTAGCATCAACGCGCTTATTCGGCAATAATACCAGCTTCTCAAGTGGGAGTCTTTTTCATTAAGTAAAAAGTCCTAAGGGTGACGTATCTAAATTAAACGTTATATTTCATAGTTAAGCATTTTTAAATCATAGATATTATGGTGTTTTGGTAATATCATGTTGTTTAAATCCTCTTAGGGTAAGGAATTAGAAATATATAATAAAATATTTATAAACTCAAAGCAACGCCGTGCACCATTAAGACTGAATATACATATAATCTCTATGCAATAACAGCTATATTATAGTTTTAATTGTAGATATTGTGAAATATAGTTTCTAATATTGCTGTTTATCAGTTGTTTTAACATAATAATATCTAGAGGCTATTAATAAAAAAATCATTATTTCCTTCAAATTAGGTAGTGCCCTCTAGGAAAATTATTATTATTATTATTATTATACAAGATTTATATACATGTAGCGCTCTTTTCACACATGGGTTGTGCGTTCAAACGCGCTTCACATGAAATTACACAAATGTTTCTACAAAGCGAGAAAATACAAATAACTACATTTAGATTTAAAAATAAACATGATACCTTATGGACATACATGGAAACAAATTCCGAACAAGCGTAATTCTTTCAATGTAATTACCAAGATTATATAGATCTAATAAAAATTATCAATAGTTTATAAAAATCAACTTTAAAAGGAATCAGATATTTAAAAGGTCAATGATATACATGTAATTAAAACTTGTGAAAGCTGTCCAAGAATTATACCACAGACCCCAAACAGCTGGTTTCAAAACAGTCATATTGAGCACGAAGTTCTTGATTACCTACACTTAGGATGTATAGAGTGAAGATATTAGTCTTTCCAATTTAACCCTTTACCTCATAGCCTGTGTCTAGTTTTAAAGACAGGTGACCACTTATAGCAGGCTAAAAGTAAAGCAGAATGCACCTTTAAGGCGCATTCCGCTTTACTTTCAGCCAGCTTTAAACTACTATTTGCTAGAATTTAAAAGATATTTCATGGTGCATTTGTGTGACAGTATAAAGTGGAACTATTTTTCTCCAGTAGAGGAATACATTGAATGCGCGCAAAGGCGCTTTTGTGAGTAAAATAGATAAACGAAACAAAATACAAATGCAATACGATAAAACGGAGAAAAATTGTTGATCAGACTCCAAATTGTTTGCCATTGACATAAAAATGAGCATTCGGAAATGTTTAATAAATTGTCATTTTCAACATTTTATTGAAATGCGTTTGCATTTCGTGTGCATTTAAACCAGAAAGAATATCGTCTTCATCGTATTATTCTTTGACGACTGTATACTGTATAGCACAACCTTTACATGTAGAAAATGTCATACCCTGCGTCTACAAATATATAAAAAGAAAGGCACTGGTTCAGAAACAATACATTTCATCCCTACAAAAATCTAATTTTTAAACATCAGAGTTTTAAAATTTAAAACACGCTGGTGATACAAGAAGATATTTTATTGTCATATACAAATTAATTTTTGTTAATAGAAGACCTTGTTCTTTTAGAAATGAAGCATTTATTGACCATGATTTTGTGTTTTTCATGTAAAAAACTAACAAAATTAGAGTTAGAAAGACGATTTTTTTTAATGGCGCCACCCTTCGACCAAATTTAATTTTTGTCATTTTTTATTCTTATTTTCAAACAATTAATTTGTTATATTTATATTTTTGGTCAAGGAGTGGCGCCTATGCCCAAAATCAGTGAAAATGTTCCAAAATATGGTAAAAAACACCATTTCGAGATTTTCTGATAGCAGGTTGCTACAGCAACATACATATTTCTCTATCAATTTTACTATTTTTTTAATAGTATCATCATTGTTTGATTATCATTACATCAATTATGCTCAAATACTATGTTTTCCTATTGATATGATAAACTTTTGAAGAAATAAGCCATTTTTATGTTATTATAAGTACATTGTATTTGGTTGCTATGACAACATGGACGTGATTATGGAGAAAAAAAAGTTGTCTTTTCTTATACCACATACCTATCTATCATCTGTGAAAATTTGGTGTACATTTGACATAGGGCCAATTTCACCCCTTTTTGAACCTATGCCTTTGCATATTCCTAATGGCCTGCTGATATTCAATACGTTCTGGTTATATGTTTTCGCTGGGAAATACTCATTGTAGCTACAGTGGAGAATCTGTTATTCTTTCCCGTTTAAACGCAAACGTACGCAAACGCAAAGCACTAAAACGTAAAAAAGAACAACTTTTGGACAATTCTGATATTTCATGTTTATCTTGGTGGCAAACAGTTTGGAGCCTGATCAGACGCCGGGTTACCCGGCGTCTGATCTGGCTCCAAACTGTTTGCACTGCAAATAATAGTTTTAGCGTAAACGCGTTTATTGGGAAAGAATAGCACATTCTCCACTGTATGTCTGAATGGCGAATATTAGAGGGACGGAATCTTCTCTCATTGTGTATGTTGCAGAACTATGCAGATAGGAATCTCCTTGACAGAGGGTATTCTTCGTTCCTTAACATGCGAATGTGTTAGCCGGGAATGAAGGAGAGTGTGCAGATACAAATAGTGCCATGTATAATGAGATTTCAATACAGTGTTCTCTCTCTACAACAACAACACCCAATGGGAGACAAAATAGTGTACGTGTTGTTCGGAGGGATTTATTATAGGGAGGGAAATGGACATCCATTTGCAAACAGCTTGAATCCAGATTTGACGTCGTTGGATTCAAACTGTTTGCCACCCGTCACTATGTTGTTTTTTCTCTGTCAAAATGTCTATTATGTAAGATTAACAGCACACAAACCTTTTAAGCATCAGTGAAAGCGTTAGGCATACTTGTCTTTGGAACAGAAGCAAGTGTTGATGTAAGGATGGAGTCGTTGTTCGCAGGACCCTAGTACAGTTGAGAAAACGTTATTCTTTCCCAATAAACGCGTTTACACTAAAACTATTATTTCTAGTGCAAACAGTTTAAAGCCAGATCAGACGCCGGGTAACCCGGCGTCTGATCAGGCTCCAAATTGATTGCCTCTCAACTTAATATCAATAGTCAGAATTGTCAAAAAGTTATCATTTTCTTCATTTTCCTGCGATGCGTTTGCGTTTCGTTTGCATTTAAACGGGACAGAATAACGTTTTCTCCACTGTAGTTTCCGTTTAACGCTTCACTCCATACAGTAGAGTAAAAATCTCTCTATAACGACAACTAAATTGTATTAAACCTTTCCCTTATAGAAGCGACTTTTAGCACATTCATTTTATTCATCCGCTGAAGAAAGTAGTTCCAAATTATACCGTAATGAATATGTGTCATATTTAATACTTTCATTATTCTAGCAGTTAATAGCTTAAAGCAGGCTGAAAGTAAAGGAGAATGCGCCTTAGGGCGCATTCTGCTTTACTTTCAACCTGCTTTAAGTAATCACATATCTTCATTACTAGAAACAATGCTATCAAGTAAAGGGTTAAGTACTATGTGTTCAAGGCCAATGGCTGATTAAAGCAAGGTGAAACGAGAATAGAGAAAGCTTTTGTATGAGCTATGTTTCCCTTTCTCCTTGCTTTAAGCTGTCACCTGTCGTTTATATATACAATCAATAAGCTTTCGTTTTGATGGTTAAAATTATTGGTTAAAGCAGGCTGGAAGTAAAGCAGAACGCTACTTCAAGAAATGTCTGTTTTCATTTCAGTCTGCTTTAAGCATCACTCAGATTATAGTCAGATAGCAAATATATTATGTCTGAATTTTCTAAAAAATAAAGTTGCCTTTTTCTTCTTTTAGAGGTTTTCGGCTATTCAGACATATTTAGACATATACTATACTACAGTGTGTCCCAAAATTTCGGGGACCTAAAGTAGTGAATGTAAGTCATTATTCAACAGGATTTAGAAATAAACTAAGCACCAGTAGTAGAACAGATACATAAATAAACAAAATTAAAATATCAGTAAGGAAAAAGACGACCATTTCATTTTTTCATGAATTATCTCCCCTTTAATAAACTGTTGAATTTAGCCTAAAGTATTTTTTACATTGGGAACTTTTTTCAATGATCCAAGTGGATTTGTTAAAGTTAAATAGGTCAAACAGTGACATAAGGTTCAATCAATTGATAGAAATTGATCTTCAGAGGTTTTCAAGTTAAGAAATATCACTAATTTGTAAGTTTGTTCTAAAAAGCACTTTGTCTGGAGCTGTTCGAAAACCATATATGATACATGTAAAGTAATAGCTATGTTGCCATTTTGTCCCTTAAAATGACCCTCATAGAACATTATTTTTACAATAACTTTAAATCTAAGCTGAATGGATGTATCATATTTGACACAAAGTTAAAACATGACAATACCATTGTTTCCATCTATTTGGTTTTGACCGTTGACCTTGAACTTTGACCTTTGACCTTATGAGATTACCCATGATTCATTTTGGCCTGACTATTTTCGTGCTAAAATAGGTCATTTTGAGATAAATTTTCACCCTGTTTATACTTTATTCCCTAAAATGTGACTTTTAAACTATAAGATAAACCAGGTGTTACTATTAGAACTGCTATTTTCATGAGAACTTAAACTATATTTCTTTTCAAGTGAAGCCGTCTTAAAATTCTTGAATTGACTAAATCTGATGTTCAACTTTCTAAAAGCACATAGTGCTTTTCTCTAAAGAAAAAATATATCTGCTTAAAATGTGTTTCTCCATTAAAGGTTATTAGTACTCTATACCATGATGAAATATGAGCAAAACTATCCATAGGTAAAAAAGTTATGTGCCTTTACTTTAGGTCCCCAAACTTTTGGGACACCCATTATATTATATAATATAATAGCTATATTCATGGACACGGGTTGTACAGACAAATAATGTATTATTAGGTCATCGTTCTTTAAAGCGCTGTGTGCATTAATAGCATGGTGACCTAAATAGGACAAATATTTGGAAAAGGGAAAGTTGTTCTATTTTAATTATATTTATCACGATGAATTGTAGCCTGCTTCAAATATATCGTCTGCAAAAAAACTATATATTTTTTATAGAAGAAAACATAAATATGAGTGGCAAACAGTTTAGATCCAAGTCAGACGCCGCGCCGCGTTAAGCAGCGTCTGATCTGAATCCAAATTGTTTGCAAATATTAAACCGAGCCGCGCTTAGCAGGATAAAGGTTACTCGTAACTCCATTAACCCCTTATGGAGGATTCTGTTCTCCCTCGTGCACAGTAATTATTTGCTAAAAATTTAGACCCTGGTCACATACCGCGTAACGTGGCTTCTGATCAGGTTTCAAACTGTTTAAACATTAATTTCAAAGTTTCTTGAGTCAATATTTCAAATTTAAACTTATAAATAATTGTTTTGTTTTATCTAAACATTTCCTGAGTCAATACGTCAAATCTAAATCTGATAAATAATATCAGTCGACAACTGTTTAAATTTGATGACGCCATGGCAGAGAATTGGTTAAACGATAAAGATACGATACAGTGGCGAAAACGTTTTCCTTTCCAAATAAACGCGTTTACGCTAAAACTATTATTTCGAGTACAAACAGTTTGGAGCCAGATCAGACGCCGGGTAACCCGGCGTCTGATCTGGCTCCAAACTGTTTGCTACTCAGCTTAAAATTGATAGTCAAACTTGTCAAAAACTTGTTATTTTCTACATTTGAGTGTATTGCGTTTGCGTTTCGTTTGCGTTTAAACGGGAAAGAATAACGCTTGCTCTCCGCTGTATGGCATAATCAGCATGCAACAATCAGCATGTACACATGTAACTCATCATCAGTATGTTGCATTAACGGTAACAGTAATATCTGTTTTGAAGCACAATCTGTATTTTCAGTCTCAGGCCATTTTCAATTTGCATTTGTTCTTCAAACACCAGACCGTGATTTCCGTGAATCTGCATAACCTGCCGCAACATTTGCATAAAACCAATTCTTCAATTTAAACCAAGTCTGTGCTACCATACCGTCTGCTTATAAAATCGTGTCTGCTATTTTTTTGTTTTTAAATATACAGTTTTCCCTCCCTACAGCGACCCTCCCGACAACGGTTCCCTCCTTATAACAACGATTTCCGCTACTCCCCCAAATAAGACAATTATGTTCAACCTATTCACGACTGCAATGATGTCGGCTTAAAATTGTCGTCTGCTGTTTTGCTCAAAGTTACCGATTGGGCATTTGGAGAGAAAAAAACTTAATAACGAGTGACAAACAGTTTGAATCCAGACCAGACGCCGCGTTACGCGTTAGCTGTTTGCAAAATTAATCTTAGTTCCCTCCCTAAAACGACCCCCTCCGAACAACGCACACATTTTGTGTCTCCCATTGGATGTCGTTTTAGAGAGGGAGCGCTGTACAACAAATATGCAGATAGGATCATATGAGAATCCAACATATCGATCCTGATCATTCGTCAACTTATTCAGTGTATGATCTAGATCTAATCATTTGTAAATGGTGGTTAGGATGTCAATTCAACATTAACACGCTAAATTGTTAAACCGTATTACATGTATGTAATTGGGAAACCTGCATAAAACATTGTTCTTGGATCCCGTTTTGACTACGCAGGTCGTGAATATATTGGTGTATTTATTTACCTTTGATTTACCTTTGACGTCTGATCTGATCGAAAATAAGCCACTGGCGTGGTGTGTCTGTGCTGTTCCGGTTATGAATATTATAATACTACATGTATTTACCTTATCTATGAATGTAATTTTTTATTTTAATTTTGTAGTTGCTAGTCGCAGCGACCAAATATTTACTACATCATGTGTACTCTACATAATGAAATGGTTAATAAGCTTCATCGTCTATATTGATAACTTATTTGTTTGAGCGAGATTAGCATACTGGGAAACACAATACCGTTTCTGTTCGTTCTATCAAACACTACACCAAAGAAAGTTTTCGGCAAACTCTTCTAGGTACAGATTGGGCGTCAGTTTTATGTTGTGATGATACCAATAATGATTGGACTAAATTTAAGGCAATGTTATTTCATCTCTAGCTTGCATTGCTCCTGTTAGATCAGTTCGCTTCAAACAACGAACTGAAGAATGGATTGACTGAAGACAAATTTGATAATTCAAGTCATTGAGGAACAGAGCCAATTACAAATGTACGTCATAATGAATGCAAAAACAGACATTTTTAAAACATGTCTTAAACTCAATCAAAAAGGCTCCAAGTCTCTTTGGAAAAAACCTAATCGACTTAGTAATGCGAAGTAAACACAATCAGTTACATTTGATTGAACAGTGATGTTAATATCTGTTTTGATAAACTTAAGGTCGCAGGAAATATTAATTCATTTTACATATTATTTGCAGGTTAACTTGTAAGTGAATCGCTTATTGGTATTAATAAATTTGGTAGCTGTTTTTTTCCCAATTTCTATTCTTCTAAAGGTGTTAGGTCTGATAACTTTTAGTTTTTTAATTGTGACTGAAAGCAAAGTTTTGAAGTATCTTGACAACCTTTGTCCTAATAAGGAAACACATTTAGATTGGGTCCCTTCTCGTTTTGATAAAGACTAAGCTCCAGTTATTGCAGGTCCTCTTTCACATAAAATCAACTTGTCCATTATACAAGGCATTGTACCTGATAATCTTAAGACAGCTCGTGTAGTTCCTTTATATTAGGAAAGTGATTAGACTGATGTAACTACCGCCTATAGTCTTCATTTTAAGTATTGTATCTAAGGTTACGGAGAGAGTCATCTATGATCAGTTTGAAACATACCGGTACTTAACCCAACACCATATTTTGTATGGGTTTCAGTCCGGATTTAGACATGGCTTCTCAATAGAAACATTCCTTGTTCATTTAAAAGATTATATTCGCTTTGAGATGGAGAAAGGCCACCTAGTAGGATTTTCTTTTTCTTTTAGGTAGGAATTGTTATACTGGATCTGCAACAGGCATTTGATACGTTCAATCATTCAATTATCTTAATGAAATTAAGTGCATTTGGTCTCTCATCTTCTGCCGTAGACTGGTTTTCATCGTATCTTTTAGACAGACGCCATGGCGACACGTGTTTAACCCTTTCCCTGATAGAAGCGACTTTTAGCGCATTCATTTTATTCATCCGCTGAAGAAAATAGTTCCAAATTATACCGTAATGAATATATGTCATATTTAATACTTTCCTTATTCTAGCAGTATATAGCTTAAAGCAGGCTGAAAGTAAAGCAGAATGCGCCTTAGGGCGCATTCTGCTTTACTTTCAGCCTGCTTTAAGTAGTCACATATCATCAATACTAGAAACAATGCTATGAGGTAAAGGGTTAACAGACAACAGTGGCGTGTGGATAATAAATCGTCATTACACCTCGCTATTTAAGGTCCCGGAATAAGTTAAACTCCAAGTCTTATTTTGAAATACATTGTTAAGGTCAAAACATTGAAATCAAGTCGTACCTTAGTGTAAGACTTGGCCGAAGTTTGTCTTTTGAATCTATGGCCAAGTCAGTAATTAATGAAATCCAATGATCGGCTAAGGTTTCTACACATATCAAATTTAGCTCATTCATATCTGGGCGAACAGTTTACTTCTATTAGTACTGTACATAGGTATCCAACTATAAGCAGGCACCACATCTGACAAGTTAGTTTACTCAATATATGCTATCCCATATTTCAAAGGTTTTGCACTTTTGTAAAATCGCACTTGAAAAATGCAAATTTGGAAATCTTAGTATTTTGCATGTCAACTTATGGCAGCCCTGTGTCTTGATAGAGCCAACTATTCCAAGACAACACTCTTTAACTTTTAATTGAATTATAGCTACATAAACATGTATTTAAGTCCAACATGTGATATATATCCTCGATTCTCACTAGTCGGAAGCCTATCATGAGTCCGGAAGGATCACACAAACGCTTGATATGGCGCGTGCGGTTTGATTACGTCATCGCAAAAAGCGGTTCCGGTTAGGTATTAGATGCGGACAGATAATAGCCAAAAAAAAATGCTAAAAAAACCTTGACATTTTAGTGAAACTTTGAAGAAAATTATATATTCAAAAAATGAATACCAAAATTGACCACGTACCTTATTTTTTTAATGTCCCTTTGTAAAATGATTCCGAATAACACATTTTCCAATGTAACACTAAATGTTTTATAGGTGTAGCAAGTGTCTGGAAATTGAACTTTCATATGCAGTAAAAATTTGACCCGGTTGTGTACAAGCGCCTTTGCTACCGGATGATGACGTCACACTTCCGGCCTAGTAAGAATTCGCGGCGCTGCATTTACAGCCGAAGGTTAGTTTGAATAACTGGTATTTGTTTAACAATCAAGTTGTTTGATTACTTTAAATGTTATTTTCAGTTAGAAAACTGTTTTTTCTCTAAATTCGTCCAATGTATCTCCCAGTTTCCATTGATTACATTTATAGTCCGTTTTCGCTAAGGGGTCCGGACTAACGAGTGAAGAGGATATATAAGTAGTTATGTTATAATTATAAAAAGAAACCATTAAGTTCTCACCTTTAATACGTTTAAATATAATTAAAACTTTTACTTTATCTAGTCTAACAGTTCAGTCACATGCTGTGATTTTGGTCGATTGTGATACCTTCATATGTCATACAATGCTATATCTTAAAGACAACAATGGAAATAAAAGTATTTCTTACACTTTTTATGTTTCCATTTGCATATAATGATGAGTGACATGACTGTGTTAAATAATACATAATCATTGCTCTTTTTTATTTACTGTGTATATTTTAATAACCGATTGCCATGTTATTGTATATTTTACGTTGAAAATAATATATCTGTCTAAATCTAACAGCCCCTTCAAGTGCAATTAGTGTCAGTTTATATTGCTGTAAAACTCATCCTTCGTGTATAATAATTGCCTGACTTTCGGTCAATACAGTTGTAAATTGTTACTAATATTTAGCTCCATTGATGGTTCGTCCGTTTCCCAGTTTCTTACAGAAAATAGTGTATGTTTTGAAATTGTGTATTTTTTCAATATCAGAAACGAGTCGAACGTCTAATAAAGAATCCGAGTTGAGTCTGATATTTTTCTAAGGCATTGAATTTGTCAGAGTTGATCCTAGGCTCAAATATGACCAATCCAATGATTGAGAACTTCTTCAGACTCAACTCAAAAGCTTAATAACCTTGAGGCCAGAAATTCATGCCGCGTTCACCAGTACATTGTTTTGCATTGCTTAAACATCACACATGGAAATAATAATGTTCTTGGTTTTTTTACATTATTGTTTTTTTATATTAACTAATGAAAATCAATCGATATTTCTTTCGTTTTGACAACAGAAAGTTCTCAGATACCTTAATCTACAGCAACCTCAAGGTAACCACATATTCACATATACAAAGAGAAAGAACTCTTACACTGACTTAAGTATACATTTCAAGAGTTTTCTCCCTTTAATGACAACACTCTGCATTATTAAACGTATTAAAGTATACGTGCTATTCGCAAACATGTTTCTTCTGTAAGGTTCTTTATCTGCCTTGAGGCTCCGAGGACATAATTAACTAGCGAATTGGTCATTGTCTGAAAATTGATAGTTGCTGCAAAATAAAAACTGAACAATGGTTGCAGAAATAACTTTCGTTTCAAAGTTATATTTAAGGCAGTATAACAAGTGGCAAACACTTTTGATCCTGATCAGACGCCGAGTTACGCGGCGTCTGATCAGGATCAAAACTATTTGCAAGTGCACGTTACGGCATCATTGAGAGTGAAGGGGTTAATGTTGCAATGGTAGAGTTTATTGCCAGTATTCTAAGCTACAGTGGAGAATCTGTTATTCTTTCCCAATAAACGCGTTTACGCTAAAACTATTATTTGCAGTGCAAACAGTTTGGAGCCAGATCAGACGCCGGGTAACCCGGCGTCTGATCAGGCTCCAAACTGTTTACCACCAAGATAAACATGAAATATAAGAATTGTCCAAAAGGTGTTATTTTCTACGTTTTAGCGCTTTGCGTTTGCGTACGTTTGCGTTTAAACGGGAAAGAATAACAGATTCTCCACTGTAACACGAACATAAAACTATTTATTTATATGAACAGGATTTTACTATTTCTATAACGGAGAAGACATTGCTCCTTCCCAATAAAATTTGTTGTTCTCGATAAAAAATAATACGTGTATTAAATTTTAATGCAAACAATACGTAACTTGGCGTTTGATCAAGCTCTAAACTATTTGCAACCCAGATTAAGATAAATCATAAAAAGTACAAAAACATGTCATTTTCTACATCTCATTACACTGCGTCCTTTTAACTCTTTCACTGTCAAATCAATCGTGAGATATTTACCCCTTCACCGTTTTATTGTCGTCTGCTTCAATGATGTCGTTTGTAAGGTCGTTTCAAAGAACGATTAAATGTATTATGACTTAAACAAATCGACACAAGTGTCAAACAGTTTGAATCAGGATCAAAACTGTTCGCAAATACGCTTTATGACGTCATTAATTGTGAAAGAGTTAAACAAGAAAAGGATAACGTATTCTTCACTGTAACGATCTACAGTGGAGAATCTGTTATTCTTTCCCGTTTAAACGCAAACGTACGCAAACGCAAAGCACTAAAACGTAGAAAAGAACAACTTTTGGACAATTCTGATAATTCATGTTTATCTTGGTGGCAAACAGTTTGGAGCCTGATCAGACGCCGGGTTACCCGGCGTCTGATCTGGCTCCAAACTGTTTGTATTGTAAATAATAGTTTTAGCGTAAACGCGTTTATTGCGAAAGAATAACAGATTCTCTACTGTACAAATAAACAAAAACCTAAGCATGAATAGGATTTCATGATAGTTACACACTTCGATGTGAAGACTAATAAAGTGAGCTACTTGGGGAGTAATTTATCACCGTTCGACCCACCCCTACTTCACCGAAAATACCGAAACACAATAGGGAGTTGTTTCAATGTGAGGGAAACAAACAATCAGGGAAAGTGGTCCAAACAATACACCATTGTTTTAACCCAATAACTGCCGTAGTCGTGTAAACTCGACTTTGCAAACGCGTAACGCGGCGTCTGATCAGGATCTTGACTTTTTGAGACTCGTTTCGAAAATTCGTAAGTCATTCTGCCTTGAATTTAACTTTGAAACAATATTGCAAACACTAATATTGATGGAGATGACAAAAAAGCGGTGAATGGGTGAAAAACTCACGATTAATTTGATGGTGCAAGGGTTTAATTGCTGCCTTTGAAACCATGGAAGTATTGTATATCATCACTTTGATGTAAGTAACACATCACCTTGTAGAGTGGCTTTCTACGTCACTGTGAACGGATCTTGGGTGTCTGAGAACATTGCGCAACTGCAAACTGGACCGATGATTGATTGGTTGATTTTTGTCAGTGAGAATATGTTAATTCGATAATCGATAAGACGTAATTCTTTCCATTTAAACGAGTTTGTTCTTTAATTCTCAGAAATGGTCAAACATGTGTCATTTTCTACATAACATTGCAATGCGTTTGCATTTCGTTTGCGTTTAAACGGGAAAGAATTATGTCTTCTCCACTGTACAAATTATTTAATCTTGACTTGAAAATGGACTTGAGCCTGATCAGGCGACAAGTACATGTAACTCGGCTCCAAACACTGTACATCATACTTGACGCAAAGTACACTAGTTCGAGAGGACGACGTTTCCCTCCTTTAAACAAGACAGTGTAACCTCAGAAATCCTGGGGCCCGTTTCATAAAACTTCCTACGACAAAAACAGTCGTAAGTCAAAACTTTAAAATACATTTAAATTCTGAGTTATCTATCTAATTCTATCGTGTGACTTCTCTTTGGAATCGTCTTGAAAAGACGATTCCAAAAAGATGTCACAAGACAGTATTAGACGAAGAAATAAATAATATTTAAGACTTTTATAATCTGACTTACGATAACATTGTCGTACGAAGTTTTATGAAACGGTCCCCAGATATGCCTTCTGAATTAAAGTTGTTCTGCACAAAGACACTAAAACGTAGAAAAGAACAACTTTTGGACAATTCTGATATTTCATGTTTATCTTGGTGGCAAACAGTTTGGAGCCTGATCAGACGCCGGGTTACCCGGCGTCTGATCTGGCTCCAAACTGTTTGCATTGCAAATAATAGTTTTAGCGTACACGCGTTTATTGGGAAAGAATAACACATTCTCCACTGTAACTCTGTGCATGCTGGGTAGTTTTTCTGTCTGTAACCCTTGTTGCCTAATCATGTTCTAAAAACAGAATTTTCAAAAAAAAATTAAAAAAAGGGTCAGAGTGTCAAACAGTTTGGATCCAAACTGTTTGCAAAGGTAATCACTGCGGCACATGTATCTGCCGCTAACATGCAATGAGTTGACTGCTGTAGATGTTTGTGATTTCGGTAAACAAAAATACAACTAAAATAATCACTAGATCAAGTAAAACAATTTTCCATAGTTCCAATCCAAGTCAGGGTCCATTAACAAGAAAATATCAATTAACAGTCCACGAGTTAGGATGGTAGTTTTGTACATGTTCGCTGCTAAATGAACACTATACTTTATTAGTGTTTTCTTCTGACCTTTCAGAGTTAATTTTAGATTGGAACATTCTAAAACTTTCTCTAGAGCCAGTTAGAGATACCGATAGCTGTAATTTTTGTACGTAATGTACAGTAGAGGATATATTATTCGTTCCGGTTTAAACGCAAACGCAATGCACTAAACTAAGGAAATTTACTTTTAGAAATTTTAACTATATTTTTAATCTGAGTAGCAAACATGTTGGAGCCTGGTCAGACGCCGGATTACCCGGCGTCTGATCTGGCTCCAACTTGTTTGCAATGGAAATAATAGTTTTAGTGTATAAATACGTTTATTGGCAAAGAATGAAGTATCATTAAAGTTAGCGCAGCGGTTTCGTGCTGCACTAGGATCATACTTATCTCAAGTAAGTGTACGATTACATATTCGATGTTACCTTGCTTACCTATTTACCATTATACATTAGTCTGTTCTAAAAATAACTCTGACAGGTCAGAAAAATTCGGACAATACAATGGAGAGAATGTATTAACATTTGCCAACGAAAACCACAATCAACGCAATCAAATGTAGATACATGTACGAGGGTAAGCTGAATAGTTCTGAGCCCGAACATGATCATGTTATCTGCAAAGGCTAAAATCGGCTTATATTTCAACCTAGTCTCCCTTTCCAGCGATGTTGGGGCCCGTTTCATAAATCTTCGTACGTCAAAAACGGTCGTTAGTCAAAACTTTAAAATACATTTAATTGTCTGATTTCTCTATCTAATCCTGACGATTCCATAGAGATGTCACAAGACAGGATTTGATTGATAATTGAGACTTTTATAAACTGACTAACGACAACGTTTACCCGGCGTCTGATCTGGCTCCAAACTGTTTGCACTGCAAATAATAATTTTAGCGTAAACGCGTTTATTGGGAAAGAATAACACATTCTCCACTGTACATGTTTCGGTTTTAAATAGGTGTTTAAATATGTCGATAAGTCTGAATGAATGTGGGAGCATTCCCTATATAAACGTTCTGGCGTTTCGGTATGCATACTACAACAATCATATAATATTTGATTGGATTAAAAATATCATATGTTCGGATGATCCATTTAAGGTATTTTTTTGTATTGGAAATTTCTTAACTAAGATCTATTGTACTTTTGATACCTATTAGGTATACCTTTTTCCAATCAAGATTTGTTTCTTTTGTGATATTTGGCCATTTTTGTGCGCTTTTTTATTTGTTGGTCGGTAGAATTGAATATGTTAAACGAAGCTAAACTCAGTGTATTAAAATAAAAAACATGATAATTTGTTGACAAGCTATGGTTTAACCCATTCACTACCATGGCGTAAACAATTTTAAGCAATTGCCGTCTGCTTTTATTTCTAGAATTTGAATTTTAGGTAATTTGACGTTGGAAATATTGAAATAAGTGTCCAAATAACTAACAAATAGCTAATGTACTCGGGGTAAGTCAGTGAAGGGGTTATTCTGTGATTAGTGAGTCCTGGGACCTTTTGACATTTTGAAAACACTAAATAGGCAACCCCCTTTTAAGGGTGTATCCAACCCATAAGCGATTTTTTCAAAGTATCAAACTTTTTTTCTATCATTGTTTTTTCGGAAGAGCTATTTATGATGAATGAAAAAATGAAAAAAAATATATATGGTGGTGTCCTTTTTTGAGCTACAGCGATTTAAAAAAGGTATGTCAAATTTGGTCTTTTAATTTCTCTCAAATTTTACCCATTCAGAGTACAAGCTTCAGTAAAATCTATTTCAAAACAAAACAAACATGGTAATTTGGGTTTTCATTATTTATTTCATGTCTATGTTGGTATTTTCACATATAGAAACCAAATTTAGACAAAGCAGGCACTAGGTTTGAACAATATGGATCCTCGAATATCAAAAATATGCTTTTTATCGGGCATGATTTTATTACATTTTTATTTTATGAAAAAAAAGTAAAAAAGTTTGAAAATGAAATAGTTCTATTATTAAACTTTTTCTTATATTCTACCAAATGAAAGCCAATGCTAAGGCAGTTCAAAATATGAAAAGAAACTGAAAGGTCAGTGTTGAAAATGTTGAGTTATTAAAGTAAAAAGAGTTATCTCCCCTTACAAAATTTACGAAAAAGTACCATATCGATGATATTTAGAGCTTTATAAATTTCACATTTGGTGTCTGGTTTCTCTTAAATTAGTTTTTGTATGAAGAAATACTACCATAGATAGGAAATAAATAACACAAAACCAAATTATCATATTTGTTTTCATTTAAAATGGATTTTATTGAAGCGGGCTGTTTGGAAAGGACAAAATAAGAGAAAGTGGGTGGGGTAATTTTTACATGGCCATGGAGCCAACTGTTGTTCACCGAAATGTACCCTTTTTCTATTTTTTCATTCATCTTAAATAGCTCTTCAATACAAAACCATGATAAAGTGTTTTTCATATACTTTGAAAATTTCTTAAATTCATGACATTGATACACCCTTAAGCGAACAAAATGTAATACATTAAAAGTACATGTATTGGCGATTTTAGACGTCTGGTCTGGTTCCAAATTGCTTGCAATTGGCATAATGTATTGTGCTGAAACGTGTTTGTTGGGAACGAATCATTGGACCTGATTGCTCCACAGTTACAGTGGAGAAAACGTTATTCTTTACCGTTTAAAAGCAAACGTACGCAAACGCAAAACACTAAACGTAGAAAAGAACAACTTTTTGACAATTCTGATAAATCATCTTTATCTTGGTAGCAAACGGCTTGGAGCCTGATCAGACGCCGGGTTACCCGTCGTCTGATCTGGCTCCAAACTGTTTGCACTTCAAATAATAGTTTTAGCGTAAACGCGTTTATTGGGAAAGAATAACGTTTTCTCCACTGTAATGAAACGTGTTTGTTGGGAACGAATAACGTTTTTTTTTTCATTGGACTTGACTGCTCTGTTTGTCATATTAAAGCTAACTAGGGAAAATATACGGATGTATATCCACGTCACATGCTGGAAATTAAAACATTTTCCGTTAACTTTGCGTCCGCCCGTTGTACCTGATCGCTAATTATCATATTGTAGTTGCTAATAGATATTCACGTGGGAGTAAGAATTGGACTATACATGTATACATGTTTTTAGCTTCTGCACGGACAGTGTGTCGTCTGTTGAGATATTGTCGACTGCTGTTTCTCATATTGAGATATCCCTGAAGTTAACACAGTTAACCCTAGCGGCGAATATACTCGTCTACAGACCATATACCTAAAAACAGCACACTGTCTGGTCGTATGCAGACAGTGTAGACCCTGGCCAGGAGGGTTAATGTAACTTGTTTGTCACGTGCAACATTCATACATGAAACCATCTGCCAACTGAGAGCAACTATCGTTTTGTTTATCATACTACGAAAACAGAACAATATTTCACTACGCATTTCAACTCCTATCCGTGTTCTTTTGCACGATAAAACACTGGCATGAAAACACTGGTATGAATTTATTATTTTCTAAATAAATCTTCAGAACTTTCATGGAGCTGACAATTTCTACATTTTACTGCGTGTGTGTAGTGTTGTGTCGTTTAACTCTTTGAACCCTAGTCCCGCATATAGGCGTCCTTTTCAAACACTGTACATGTGAACAGTATGCATGTCCTATGCAAACAGTGAAGACCGATATCAGAGGGCTCCTTTCGGAGCCCTCTGATCAGGGTCTTCAATGTTTGTCACAATGCCAAACATTGACAAAAACAACCCTTAAAAGTCAGAAATGGACTAGACTAAAATGGAAAATGGAATTGTCCATTTAAAGTTTCAGGGAGGAAATAGTTAAAGCTTTAGGTTTGCAACAATAGCGTTAACTGGTTTAGATCTAACCTTTCAGATAGACAACAACTGGTTAATGAGTCAGGAAAGTTTTCACCAAGAGCAGGTGCCCGTTTCTTTAAACTTCTTACGACAAATGTTGTTATAAGTCAAAACTTAAAAATACATTTTATTTCTGATTTCTCTATCAAATCCTGCCTTTTCAAGACGATTCCAAAGAGATGTCACAAGGCAGGATTAGATTGAGAAATAAAAACAAATTTGGACTTTTATCATCTGACTTACGACATTTGTCGTAAGAAGCTTTATGAAACGGGCCCCTGGTATTTCGTGTTATGTGCCACAAGGTTCCATTCCTGGACCACTTGTGTTTTTTATTCAAACGATATGCTGGATGTTGTATCAAACAAACTTTTATTGTATGCATATGATTCTGGTATTCTTTTCTCTGGCAAAAGTATTTTCCAAATTGAAAGTTGTCCGTCGAAAGAGCTGAATGTAGTTAGCAAATGGTTAATTGATAATATATTTTCTTTTTATCTAGGTAAGACTAAGACTGTTCGGTTTTAAATCTATATTAAGAACTCAATCATATATAGATATAATTTAGATATATTGGTCAATTTATTATCTTAGCACATGGCTTGGAGCTCTCGGCCAATCAGATGCCTCAAAAACCTATGAATAGATCGTTTATTTTACAAAACCATGAAATAACTAACACACTGTTCACTTTTCCCACGCTTCCGTCATCTCAAGGCAATTTGACGTCACAACCCTAGCAATCCTCCGAGCGGGCCACAGCGAAAACCTTTAGCCTGCACTGTAGGCTTACCGATAAATAATCGATATAAACACCAGATCAAGGATTCAAACTAAAGCAATACGGCAATTCCACAGTATCAATAATAGATCTAGATCTACCCATCCCTTTGGACCTATATATATGCATTGTTTCAGCTGTAGATGTAAAAACCGCGATATGCATGTATAGATTGTCTTTACTATACAGCTAAGATCGGAGGGGAACTGCACTCGCTTGATGACGTCATATTATGTACAGTGAGACCTAAACTTTAAATTAAATTTAAAGGCAATTAATAATGAATTGTGCTTACATATAGAGCTTCAATAAGCGTTATTTATGTTGGTGTTAAAGCATGCTTAATGTCTCTAATTACACATTGAAACAACCTTTCAATTTAAGTAAACTATTACAAATAAAATGACTTTTTCGTCTAAAACAAAAATGCAGAAACGAAGGGTCTTCTTGTTTTCCTCGAGCCCAATCCTGTGCTAAATAGGTCAGACCATGGTTGCGCGCGAATAAACGACATTAGCACATGGCTTGGAGCTCTCGGCCAATCAGATGCCTCAAAAACCTGTGAATATATCGTTTATTTTACAAAACCATGAAATAACTAACACACTGTTCACTTTTCCCACGCTTCCGTCATCTCAAGGCAATTTGACGTCACAACCCTAGCAATCCTCCGAGCGGGCCACAGCGAAAACCTTTAGCCTGCACTGTAGGCTTACCGATAAATAATCGATATAAACACCAGATCAAGGATTCAAACTAAAGCAATACGGCAATTCCACAGTATCAATAATAGATCTAGATCTACCCATCCCTTTGGACCTATATATATGCATTGTTTCAGCTGTAGATGTAAAAACCGCGATATGCATGTATAGATTGTCTTTACTATACAGCTAAGATCGGAGGGGAACTGCACTCGCTTGATGACGTCATATTATGTACAGTGAGACCTAAACTTTAAATTAAATTTAAAGGCAATTAATAATGAATTGTGCTTACATATAGAGCTTCAATAAGCGTTATTTATGTTGGTGTTAAAGCATGCTTAATGTCTCTAATTACACATTGAAACAACCTTTCAATTTAAGTAAACTATTACAAATAAAATGACTTTTTCGTCTAAAACAAAAATGCAGAAACGAAGGGTCTTCTTGTTTTCCTCGAGCCCAATCCTGTGCTAAATAGGTCAGACCATGGTTGCGCGCGAATAAACGACATTAGCACATGGCTTGGAGCTCTCGGCCAATCAGATGCCTCAAAAACCTGTGAATATATCGTTTATTTTACAAAACCATGAAATAACTAACACACTGTTCACTTTTCCCACGCTTCCGTCATCTCAAGGCAATTTGACGTCACAACCCTAGCAATCCTCCGAGCGGGCCACAGCGAAAACCTTTAGCCTGCACTGTAGGCTTACCGATAAATAATCGATATAAACACCAGATCAAGGATTCAAACTAAAGCAATACGGCAATTCAACAGTATCAATAATAGATCTAGATCTACCCATCCCTTTGGACCTATATATATGCATTGTTTCAGCTGTAGATGTAAAAACCGCGATATGCATGTATAGATTGTCTTTACTATACAGCTAAGATCGGAGGGGAACTGCACTCGCTTAATGACGTCATATTATGTACAGTGAGACCTAAACTTTAAATTAAATTTAAAGGCAATTAATAATGAATTGTGCTTACATATAGAGCTTCAATAAGCGTTATTTATGTTGGTGTTAAAGCATGCTTAATGTCTCTAATTACACATTGAAACAACCTTTCAATTTAAGTAAACTATTACAAATAAAATGACTTTTTCGTCTAAAACAAAAATGCAGAAACGAAGGGTCTTCTTGTTTTCCTCGAGCCCAATCCTGTGCTAAATAGGTTAGACCATGGTTGCGCGCGAATAAACGACATTAGCACATGGCTTGGAGCTCTCGGCCAATCAGATGCCTCAAAAACCTGTGAATATATCGTTTATTTTACAAAACCATGAAATAACTAACACACTGTTCACTTATTCCACGCTTCCGTCATCTCAAGGCAATTTGACGTCACAACCCTAGCAATCCTCTGAGCGGGCCTACGCGAAAACCTTTTGCCTGCACTGTAGGCTTAACGATAAATAATCACCATATCAAGGATTCAAACTAAAGCAATACGGTAATTCTACAGTATCAATAATAGATCTAGATCTACTCCATCCCTTTGGACCTATATATATGCATTGTTTCAGCTGTAGATGTAAAAACCGCGATATGCATGTATAGACTGTCTTTACTATACACCTAAGATCGGAGGGGAGCTGTACTCGCTTGATGACGTCATATTATGTACAGTGAGACCTAAACTTTAAAAGCAATTAATAATGAATTGTGCTTACATATAGAGCTTCAATAAGCGTTATTTATGTTGGTGTTAAAGCATGCTTAATGTCTCAAACTACACATTGAAATAACCTTTCAATTTAAGTATAATATTACAAATAAAATGACTTTTTCGTCTAAAACAAAAAGCAGAAACGAAGGGTCTTCTTGTTTTCCTCGAGCCCAAACCAGTGCTAAATAGGTTAGACCATGGTTGCGCGCGAATAAACGACAAAGTTCTCGGGGGCTACGCCCCCTCGAACTATATCGTTTATTCGCTTGCAACCATGGTCTAACCTATACTAGTTCTCGGGGGCTACGCCCCCTCGAACTATATCGTTTATTTGCTTGCAACCATGGTCTAACCTATACTAGATCTCGGGGGCTACGCCCCCGAGAACTATATCGTTTATTTGCTTGCAACCATGGTCTAACCTATACTTGTTTGCTATTTAGACTAGCTCTTATTCTGTGAGGCAATTGCCAGGTCAGTTATTACAAAGGCAAACAACAGACTGATCTTTTTGTACAGAAAAAGCAAATTTTTATTTTTTTTATTAATTTAGATTGGTTTGTTTCACTATATTCTCTGTGATTATGGTCACATTTATGTGGTACTTCTGTTTCAAGAAAATATCTCTAATAGTTATTGCCAATGGTACCTGACTCTATATGTCGTGCGTCTAGAATCAACGACCACGATGGACTATGGAAACTATTTTCCTGTGTGTGTTATCCTTGGTGTCTAGATTGATAGTTATGGCACACAAATAGCCGCCTTGTCCGGATTTGACATGTTTGGTAATCGTGGGGGAGGATGGTTTCTTTGAAAGAAATTTCTAGATCAGTTAAACCCTTTACCCTATTTCTAATTCTAGTATTAACGAAAATATATCACTAAAAGCAGGTTGGTGGTATATAGTAGCATTTGCCTTAATGTGAATTCTACTTTGTTTTCGTCCAATAAATTTAATCAACATGAACCATCCGACAGGGCACATACACAATTCCCACGGCGCCTATTTATGACTGCACGAAGTGGAACCATTTCCTAGGAGAGGAATAGGCGTATAAAAACTTACATATCTTCCAAATAGCTATGCCTTTTAATGCAATGACCTATTCCTAATAATATGATATTCACGTCTTTTTTCGTTTGCATCTAGTAAAGTATAACACGTAGATATATACATGTATAACCTACATGTATTTCAAATTTTAAGGACATGTGATCACTGAAAACATGTTGAAAGTATAGAAGAAATCGCCTTAATGCTGTTTCAGTTTCAGTCTACTTACAAGCTACAATCTGCAAGGATATGGAAACGTGTTTCTTATGGTGCATAATCATGACTGTATACATTGGAACTATTTCTTTCAGTGGAAGAATAAATTAGAGGCGTTAAAATGCGTATTTATAGCGTAATGGGTTACACTTGAGAGAATAACAGATTGCCCCACTGAATCAAGGGTGTGACTGTTTGTTAGGAAAAGAATTGAGCTTGACCCTTTGTAACAAGCCTCATTGTAATTTAGGGGCGTAGCCCATGCGAGACCACAAAACAAACACAGAGGCAGTCGTTGGAACAGAAACGCTTACAAAAATACGGCCGGGTGTCAATCAGTCAATGGCTAGTGTCGAACACTTACGGGCCGCGGTTAGACATCCACAATAATCATTGGGAACTTAACGAATATCAGATAAACGCGATAAATTAGTGAACAAGTTATAGAGATACAGTGGAGAATCTGTTATTCTTTCCCGATAAACGCGTTTACGCTAAAACTAGTTTTTCTTTTACAAACAGTTTGGAGCCAGATCAGACGCCGGATAACCCGGCGTCTGATCTGGCTCCAAACTGTTTGCCACCAATATAAACATGAATTATCATAATTGTCCAAAAGTTGCACTTTTTTACGTTTTAATACTTTGCGTTTGCGTTTCGTTTGCGTTTTTAAAAACGGGAAAGAATAACAGATTCTCCACTGTAAATGTGAGACTTTTATAGTATAGGAAATACTCTCTATTACAACCAATAATTTGGGTTATTTATCGAATAAAGTCGTAAATTTCAAAGAAGCTTAAGAGGTTTTTCAGTATCGAAATTCATTAATAGAGCTTGAGTCATTGAATACGAGTTAATCTTACCCACTCTTCATGCAGAAACATCTCTTGTCGAAGTTGTTAATTAGTCGAACATATCTGTATTTCAGTCACGTTTTAACTTTAATCTAAGTATATGGTCGACTTACATGTAAGCGAAAAAGATGTATGGAAGATTGACTAATTAACAAACTTCGACAAAAGATGTTTCTGCATGAAGAGTGAGTAAGATATAATTTAATCGTTATGAATTACATATTTTTAGTTAAGGCAACGGATATACCCAGTTTCTGCCAGGTGTTAACTAGTATTGTTGAATCGGAGATGGTAGATACTGGTGTCTTAATTTACAACTGCACGTAACAGTGTGTCGATTTAATCTTGAATGAAGTGTGGATATTAACGTTTAATGATGGATTGGAGAGGGACTTGCGTTTACTATAGCAAATTGGAATAATTTGTAACGTAAAATAAAAGACGAAATTAACCCTGTTTTATGAGGGAATTAAACGAATTATGAAAGCATCGGGTTTGAATCGATAACTATTAATGACATGCTGGTTTTAGTATTGTGAATATACACGCTACGTTCGCAAGTGTACGTGTGAGTAATGGATTAGCCGGTTTGAGTCAATTTGTCACCATCATTTGGAAATAATTCTTACTTGACAATGAAAGTGTTTCGGAGCTTATTTTTGCTCAAATGTATTCTGTTTGTGTATACGTTGACGACTTTGATGTGTCCAACGAGTGCCCGACGGAGTAGGGGTCGAACCCACCGCTCCGAGGTGGCCGACAGCGACAAAGACAAATCATCCCGACGACGGAATAAGAATCCCCTTAAATCTGAAGAGGTTGTAGAGGAGGTTGACTATGATGAAAACGAGGCTGGCGATTGGAACAATCTGAGTGCATATAATGAAATTGAGGTAATTTGTATAACTGTGTGGATATTACATACGCAAGTTTCATATTGATCCTTATTTACAGTATTAGAGTGATTTGAATGTTCTTTGCAAGCAGTGTGAATCCAGATCTGGGACCCGTTTCGTAAAACTTCGTACGACAAATGTTGTCGTAAGTCAGATTATAAAAGTCTCGATTTTTCAACATAATCCTGTCTTGTGACATATCTTTGGAATTAACTTGAAAAGAAGATTCCAAAGAGATGTCACAAGACAGAACTAGAAGGAGAAATAAATAATTATAAATAATTTTATAATCTGACTTACGACAACTTTTGTCGTACGGGGTTTTATGAAACGGGCCACAGATGCCCAGAGACTCGACATTAGTGTTTGAGTCTCTATTGATAAAAGAAATTTTACATGTATATCAAAAAAAGGAATATAAGATATTAAATTGGGTATTTAGCAGAAATGAAATTACATGAAAATCGGATCAATAGTTATTTGCAAAAAGTTTGGATCAAATTAAGAAATGAACTGATTTTTCGGCGTTCAAGCGAAATAAACGACAGAAAGTTATGGGCAAATACCATGCGATTCATGGTAAGTTTGCCGATAATTTTCTGTCGTTTATAGCGCTTGAGCGCCGGAAAAATCAGTTCATTTCTTATATTTACAATATATTTGCTGTAATTTCTTATATTAAATTAACATTCTGTTAATACGCATTTATGTTTGATCCATATTAGAGGTTGATAACACGAATAATGTGTACCCTATAAGGAACAGCCATGACCGAAATACTGAATCTGTGTACATTCGAAAGCAAACAAATAAGTTCCATTGTTTACATTCTAAGGCAAACAACTTGACAGTTTGGCGCGAAAATGCCGATTTGACGTCATTTGGAAGTGACGTCAATTTTAAAGTAGGATAAATAGATCGATTTTTATTAGCAGACACAGTCCGCCTACATACATTACCACTATTTGTCGTACAAAGAGTAACAGTTTCATGTTTTACATTAACATGCTTCAAATCATTCACGTACTTGCATTATATGTAAATTGTATATGACGTTTCTTGCAGGGCTGCCATAAGTTGACATGAAAAATCCTAGGATTTTGAAATTTGCATTTTTCAATTGTGAATTTACGAATCGTACCTTTACCCCATAGCCTGTTTCTAGTTTTTTTACACGTGCCTACTTAAAGCAGGCTGGAAGTAAGGCAGAATGCGCCTTATGGCGCATTTCGCTTTACTTCTAGCCTGCTTTAAGCTACCATGTTCTAGAAAAAAATCCGAAGATTTCGGAAAAATCCGGAGAAATGGCAGCTCTGTTCTTGTTATGGCTACAGTAACACCTCTCCATTACGACCACGAAAGTATTAATTATTAGGTGTTTAACATAGGAGACTGCTTAAAGCAAGATTACAGTAAATAGAAAGCTCTTTTACGAGCTTTCTGTTCTTCCTTTATCTCGCTTTAAGCTGTCACCTGTACTTTATACAATCAATTCGCATTATTTTAAGTGGCAGTAATAGACAATAGCCTACGTCCAGTGACGGGCTTAGATACGTACAGTGAAGAAGGTCTAGAATAGGCGCTGAACGGGATAAGCAAGTGAATGAACAAAGCAAAATGAAACCTCTCATCTGTATATTCATTTTACTACAGCGCTCTTTCTCTACAACGGCCCTCCCACCAACCACTCCCTCCTTACAACGACCCAAGTCTAAGTTCCCTAAACACGACAACTATGTCCAACATATTCACGACTACAATGCCGTCTGCTTAATTTTGTCGTCTGCTATTTTTCTTAAAGTTACATAATGGATATTTAAACAGACAAAAGACTTAATGACGAGTAACAAACAGCTTGAAGCCAGCTGTTTGCAAATATGGGTCAATTTCCCTCCCTATAACGACTCCCTTCGAACAGCGGACATAATTGTTGTCTCCCGTTGGGTGTCGTTGTAGAGAGGGAGCGCTGAATATAGTGTCGCATGTCTTTAACTCTTTGAACCCTAGTCCCGCATATAGGCGTTCTTTTTAAACAGGGTACATGTGAGTAGAACACACATCCTATGCAAACAGTGAAGACCCAGATCAGAGGGCTCCGAAAGGAGCCCTCTGATCAGGGTCTTCACTGTTTGTCACAATGCCAAACATTGACAAAAACAACCCTTAAAAGTCAGAAATGGACTAGACTAAAATGGAAACTGGAATTGTCCATTTAAAGTTTCAGGGAGGAAAGAGTTACATGTAACAGCATTAACTCGTTCGACCACTGAAACTTCAAAATGACCAAATCAATTTTCAGTTACATGTAGTCTATGTTTCACCATTTGAATAAAATGGGATTTCTACAATACAGTGCAGAATTACAAACAGTGCAGACTCTGATTGTGTATTGTTAAGTAGCTATCTGATTTAAGCATTCACTATCTATATGTATCTACAGTGGAGTAAACGTTTTCTTTCCCGTTTAAAAGCAAACGAAACGCAAACGCAACTCGCTAAATTGTGGGAAATTACCATTTTTGACATAACTTATTATTGTTTTTTAATCTACATGTAAGTGGTAAACAGGTTTGAGCCTGACCCGGTGTCTGATCTGGCTCCAAACGGTTTGCAATGGAAGTAATAGTTTAAGCGTAAACGTCTTTATTGGGAAAGAATAACGTTTTATCCACTGTTGTACAAGTGTATTTTCAAAGATACTATTTGTAACAAAAAAGAGTACCCGGGGCAAAGGTTCAATTAGTTATCTGTTTTAAGTCTCTTCAATTAAATAGGCATGGTGAAGATTTTTAAACCGGAATTCAAACTCACCCTGACTGTGTTCGACTTAACGAGAGATACATACATGTACATGTATAATATATTAACGGGAATAAAACATGGCAGCAAAACATCAAAATTGATTACGGGTCGTTGGCTTCAGTGTTTCCATATGGTTCGGACTGATAAAAAGTACTCATTTCGTTTGATGCTATAGGCATAGACAACCATTATCGCGATAACCCTCATGTAGTCTGCAATAATTTCGTTAAATAACTGATTCTGGTTTTCACACCAGCCTCACGACCAATTAGACAGGCGCGTGCTAAAACAAGCAAGAGCGCGTGCGTAAACTGGTTATTAACCCTTTCAATGTTTTGATATCGTCTGCCTACAGTTGCCGTCTGCTGTCATTTCTCAAAGTTTTATTTTCAGATATATGAAACAAGGAAACATTAACATGAGTTATAAACTGTTTGGATCCTGATCAGACGCGGCGCCTGATCTGGATACAAATCATTTGCAACAGTTACTATTAAATTATCAATTAAGTGGTGCCAAACAATCTAAAGGATGGTTTTCAGGTCACTGGTGTTTTCTTCTTCTTGCTTCGTTTGCTTTGGTATCTTCCGTATATGTGTCCACTTATATCTATCGCCCACTGAATAATCACGGTTTTCCAACAATGTAGACCCTAATAAGAAACACAATCAGAGGTGTCTCACCAGGATATGCACTGTTTATTTATAACATATTTTATTTTAAAACATATTTATTTCCAGGAGTACATATGATTACATTTATACATGCTAACGTAAATTAACAATACTTGCTTATAGGAAACTAGATTGAAACGAAAGATGTTATTTCCACTTATAATCTATAAAAGGTAATATAAATTTAATAGCATAACATTTAAGGTTTGTCCAATCTCAAAGGAAGGGTTCATCGGAAATAGCCTAGAATTCAAACTCTATAGTGCTTTCAAACTAAGTTTAACTTATTATTTGCAATGAAATCTAATTCGCAATGATGTCTCAATACGTTACCCATAAATGCCTGGATATAGCAATGACCTCCTCGTATTTGCTTGCTGGTAATTTCTTTATACAGCGTTCCCTTCCTACAGCGACCCTCCCAAAACGACTCCCTCCTTACAACGACCCTTGCCGCAGTTCTCCAAACAATACAAGTCTATCTAAAGCATTCGTGGCTGCAACATATTTTGCTTAAAGTTGTTGTCTGCTGGTTTCCAAAATTTACATATTTGACATTTTGATAGGAAACACATAATGACGAGTGTCAAATAGCTTGAATCGAGATCAGACGCCGCGTTTCGCTGCGTCTGATCTTGATTCAAGCTGTTTGCAAATGTTAATCAACTTCTCTCCCTATAACGACTCCCTCCGAACAATGCACACTTTGTGTGTGTCCCATTGGGTGTCGTTGTAGCGAGGGAGCGCTGTACACTGTAGATCTACTCATACATGACAGTTATACATAAAGACTGTCCATACAGAATATCATTTCAAATGAGCTAGAAAATAGTGCAGACCCTGACGAGACTCCGCATATTGCAGCGTCTCACCAGGGTGTACATTGTTTGCTTTATGTCTGATTTTTGGACGCAAGGCATTGGCTGTTTTAGTATCCCAACATAATGGTTACAATTTTTTCGGCCTGTTTTAAGCAACCATCAGTTTTTAAGGCTTTAAACAAAATACCGGGAAAAGGATTAAACGAAACTAAACTCAAACGTAATTGCAATAAAACGTAGTAAATGAGAGAGGTCTTTGAAGCATTGACCACACTGGCAAATCACTTTCGATCCTGATCAGGCACCGATGTACCCGGCATCTGATATTTCTTCTGATGGCAGGGTACATTAATCATCATTGAACCGCGTTTTTATGAAAAACTAACGTTTTCTCCATTGTATGTTTGTGTACAAGATTGAGACAAAAGAAACATGAAGTAACTGTTTAGCATTCATGAATACTCTTCAGATATGTGATAAGCTATTTCTATATACGATGCTCATTATGATATTTGCCAAACAACGTTATTTACCCTTTCCCTAACATTGGCTACTGAAGGCACCTTTGCAAACAGTCTGATCTGGATCCAAACTGTTTGACAGTTGACACTCGTTTCGAAATTTCGTTCATACTGTCTCTAACTTTGAAACTATATTGCAGACAGCAATATTAAAGCAAACGACAATATGGCGGTAAAAGGTTAGAAACCTTACGATGAAAGGGTTAAAACACGTTTACCGCAAAATTTTATTGTCTGTTAAAAGACTTTCAACCAGTACAACCATTATATTATCTGCTGTAACAACAGTTGTCTTAATGATAATATCAATGAAATATTTAAAAAGTTAAACGAAGGAATATCGATACAAGTGTCAAACAGTTTAGATCCTGATCAGACGCCGCAGGACCCAAACTGTTTGCAAAGTCAACGTACATTGTATGTCGAAAATAGCGGTGAAAAAGATTGTATATTTTATGACAATTGTAAAACACGTTCAAAGCAAATCAACAATATGAGTAATACGCAATGAAAAATAAATACAATATAAAACTTGAAGAGAGGCGTAAACAATGTAGTACAGTGGAGAAAACGTTATTCTTTCCCGTTTAAACGCAAACGCAAAACACTAAAATGTAGAAAATAACAATATTTTGACAGTTTCTCTATCTATTTTTTATCTGAGTGACAAATAGTTTGGAGCCTGATCAGACGCCGGGTTACCTGGCGTCTGATCTGGCTCCAAACTGTTTGCAATGGGAATAATAGTTTAAGCGTAAACGCGTTTATTGGGAAAGAATAACGTTTTCTCCACTGCACATGTACAATCGACACTAGTTCATGGCATTTACATTTGCTTGAATACAGTGAAAATGACGTTCTTCTTTCCCTTTAAACGAGTCTATGTTCAATCCCTTATATCCATTGGAAACAGTTTGGAGCCCGATCTGAACAGTTTGGAGCCCGGTGAGACACCGGGTAACGCGGCTACTGATCAGCCTCTGAACTGATTGAATAAATAAAAGTTGAAAGTTGTTTGCCACTTACATGTAGATTAAAGGTAGTTGTCAGAGTTATCAACAATGTTTTATTTTCTACATTTGCCATGCGTGTGCGTTTCGTTTAAACGGGAAAGAATAACGTTTTCTCCACTGTACATAATATAATATGACAATATTGACAGGCTCCCTTGATTTCGAGGTTTTACATCATGACAGCATCACAATATGTTTTTCCAAAATGCGTTCCTACCCGTATACTCTATCTAACAATCGCTTCTATGACAAGAATACATTTGTCAAGAACCCATTAAAACTAACTCTCGCGTGTAAAGTATTACTACTTATTAAGCCATAACAAGCCAACCAAATCACTTTATCTTTTCCGTCTTACTACAACATCGTACATACAGTGGAGAATCCGTTATTCTTTCCCGTTTAAACGCAAGCAAAACGCAAACGCAAAGCACTAAAACGTAGAAAAGTATATTTTTTTGACAATTCTGATATTTCATATTGATCTGAGTGGCAAACAGTTTTGAGCCTGATCAGACGCCGGGTTAACCGGCGTCTGATCTGGTTCCAAACTGTTTGCAATGGAAATAATGATTTAAGCGTAAACGCGTTTGTTGGGAAGAATAACGTTTTCTCCACTGTATAAATAGAGGATAATCAATTTCTTTGGATTCAATTCAATTCAATATTTTATTGAATTGATACGAAAACATATTACGAGAATGGGTTATCTGGTTAAAAAACGAGTCCGCAGTGACGAGTTTTTTAACCAGATAACAACCCATTCGAGTGATATATTTTCATATCTATTCAAAGGAATTGATTATTATATTATATATATATTAATGACGTTTTTACAGAACAAAAACACATAAAAAGTTGATTATTTACGCGCGTCGACGTCACAAAATTATTAAGACGTGACGTCACAAAAAGTGATATCATCACTAGACTAAGTGATGATATCAACAGTGACGATATCAAATTTATCTAACTGAGAATCTCTATAAATCATCGATAGATATATAATAAATCCCGGCAATCCTTTCACTGCCATTATGACGCCAATACCCGTCTAATTCCCTGCTATACATTTGTAACATCGTCACTTAGTTGCCATCCAAAATGTTTGCATATGTTACATTGTAATGTTATAGAGCTTACAAAAGCAGCAAAAGAGTTAAAATGTCGCAATTAAAAAATGTCTGATTTTCGGTATAGGCGTCAGGTGGTTGCAAGACGATTCAGTGATCCCTCTCTACAACGGGCCTCCCAACAACGACTTCCTCCTTACAACGACACTTGTCGCAGTTCCCTAAATAGGACATTTATGTCTAACGCTTTTATTGCTGCAATTTCGTCTGCTTAAAGTTGTCGTCTGCTGTTTTACATAATGGACATTTTGACGGAAAACTTAATGAGGATTGACAAACAGCTTGAAGCACGATCAAACGCCGCGTTGCGCGGTGTCCGATCTGGATTCAAGCTGTTTGCAAATGTACGCCAATGTCCCTTCCTATAACCACTCTGTCCCAACAGCGCTCATTTTTTTTATTTACCCATTGGATGTCGTTGTAGATAGTGAGCGCTGTAATAAAGTATAGGAAGCTCTTACAATATGAACTGGACTAAATTGAAAAATGGAAATGACTATTTTATGTTTCAGGGGTGAACTAGTATCAGAAAAAGAACGTAATTAACTTCATTTGCCCTTCATTTTCCAACCCTTTTGAGTCCATTTTGTTACAGTGGAGTAGAAATTAGCCTTTCCCGTTTGAACAAAAAGAAAGGAACGTATTCAATAAAATGCAGGATATGACTGTTTCTTAAATATATATTGACGGTTTGATTTTCGATATTTTCTGGCAAATACTTTGAAGCTTGGTGAGACGCCGGGTAAGCCGGCGTCTAAGCTGGGTATAAACTGTTTGCAATTATCATACGGGCTTTAGCACAAATCGCGTGTATTGGGGAAGAATAATATGTTCCCCACGGTGTGTACATGTACGTAGGATCGTACTTTACTTTTTCAGTTTAAGTCAGTCATGGACTAAAACACGTGTGCTACATGTATGTCTAGGTTCATGCACTTTGATATACTTAACGGGTATAATTATACATTAAGACCACGCATTATTTAAATGCGTCACATCCCACCATAAAAACATATACACGTGGGTGCGATTTCCTCCGAACTTAAAAATTAATAGAACAGTTTGGTCCGTGTTTTTCCCATGTCATGAAGCACCAAGTGGCTTTCCTCTGTAAATTAACCGACTGGAATATTACCACAGTTGGTGTACAATGGAGAAGACGATATTCTTACAATTTAAAAGACGCTATAGGCAAAGAGCAAAAAACATTAGAAAACTTTTTTTTGAAAATACCAGACTATATATTTATATCTGAGTTGCACACAGTTTGAAGTCAGATCAATGTAGATCCTGATCAAAGGCTCCCAGAACGACCGCTCTGATCAGTGTCTACACTGATTATCTTTTTGTAATATATTGTTAATACTTGTAACACAATAGTAACACTATTAAGTCCGCAACATGTCGCGCAGATACATGACAGTAAAAGTCTCCTATAGACAATGCATTGCCCTGGGAATGACAATATGGATCAATTATATTTATTTACTATCGTATCCAATTCGTTCCTCCACATAAGTGCTCCTTAACTCTTTCACTGCCAACGACGTCAAAATGCGACTATGCAAACACTTTGGATCCTGATCAGACGCCGCATAACGCGACGTCTGATCAGGATTCAAACTGTTTGACACTCGTATCGACCTTTCTTTTCCACAGTACATCAACTGCGATAAATGTTTAAGTCAGCTAATTAACAGAGGAAAACCAATTGGTGCTTCATGACATGGAAAATACACGGACTAAACTCTTATATTAATTTTTAAGTTCGGAGGAAATCACCCTCACGCGTATATGTGTTGTTTTTTTCTTTTAAATTGGGGGATGGGGATCGACGCATTTAAACAATGCGTGGTCGTAATGTATACACATTTAAACAATGCGTGGTCGTAATGTATACTTATACTCGTTAAGTATATCAAGGTGCATGACCCTAGAGAAAGCACGCGTGTTTTAGTCCATGACTGACCTAAACTCATATTAAACTATATTATGATTTCCCAATACTCGCACTTTGTACTTAAACCCGTACATGTATGATCATTGCAAACAGTTAAAACCCAGCTCAGACGCCGACTGACGCGGAGTCCTATCAGGCTCCAAACTGTTTGCCAAAAAGATAATTATTTAACAAACTGTCTTGTTTCATTTTTATCAAATAGCGTATGTGTTTCGTTTGCGTTATAACGGAAAAGAATTACGTCTACTCCACTGTAACAAAATACACATGGACATGACTACAGTGGAGAAAACGTTATTCTTTCCCGTTTTAACGCAAGCAAAACGCAAACGCAAAACACTAAAACGTTAGAAAAGTACAACTTTCGGACAATTCTGATAATTCATGTTAATCTTGGTGGCAAACAGTTTGGAGCCTGATCAGACGCCGGGTTACCCGGCGTCTGGTCTGGCTCTAAACTGTTTGCATTGGAAATAACAGTTTTAGCGTAAACGCGTTGATTGGGAAAGAATAACGTTCTCTCCACTGTGTGTGTTTAGTTTGCGTTATAACGGAAAATAATTACGTCTTCTCCACTGTAACTAAATACAGATGGACATGACTATCACTATTTAGTCCGCAACATGTCGCGCTGAGACACGACAATAACAGTTTCCTATAGACAATGCATTGCCCTGGGAATGACAATATGGATCAAATATATTTATTTACTAAAGTATCAAATTCTTTCCTCAACAGAAGTGCTTCTTACGTTTATCATTTTTTCCAGTTCAGCACATTAACCCTTTACCTGATAGCCTATTTATAGTACTTAAGATAGATGACTACTTAAAGCAGGTTGAAAGTAAAGCAGAATGCGCCTTAGGGCGCATTCTGCTTTACTTTCAGCCTGCTTTAAGCTATCATGTGCTATAATATAGAAAATATTCCCTATAATACATATTCATTACTGATTAAATTGGAACTATTTTCTTCAGCGGATGAATAAATCATATCCGCTAAAAGGCGCTTCTAGGGGGTAAAGGGTTAAAATACATTTACACATTGATGGTGTTGAAAACAAACGGTAAAGTGTATCCGAAAGCAAAATACAGCGCTCCCTCTCTACAGCGACACCCAGTGGGACACACAGAAAGTGTGCGTTGTTCGGAGAGAGTCATTATAGGGAGAGAAGTTGATTTACATCTACAAACAGCTTGAATCCATATCAGACGCCGCGTAACGCGGCGTCTGATTTGAATTTAAGCTGTTTGTCACTCGTCATTACGTTTTTTCGATCAAAATGTCCAATATGTAAAATTTGAAGAAAAAAAACAACATCAGACGACAATTGTAAGCAGAAGATATTGCAGCCGTGAAAGCTTAAGATATAATTGTCTTGTTTAGTGAACAGCGACGAGGGTCGTTGTAAGGAGGGAGTCATTGTAGGGAGGGCCGTTGTAGGGAGGGAACACTGTAGATGTAAAGCAGATATTATATGATTTTGCTGCTTTACATCCATTCCACTTTAATCAGTGGCCTATTTGAAGCATTGTTCCTTGTGACTTTGGGGAAAGGGTATATTTGTTGTTGTTGGTAAATCTAGGACGGACTATGCCATCATTTTCAATCTAACCTGTTTGCAAATTTAGAGACAGGACGCATTTGATAGGATCAAGGAGAAAACGAATTTGATGAAATAATTCGAATATTTCACGAATTCCTCACGAATAGCTTTGTATAATCACACAATCTCTCTATTGTTATAAGTCACGTATTGGTCCTCGTGAACGAGCGGTTTTCAATTTCGGATCTTGTGCATCACCGTAAGTCTCACCGATAAGGGCATACTCTGTACAGTCGTTCCTTGTGTTGAATGAAAACTGTGTAGAGGAATAGAACTCTTTAACCCTGCCTTACGGCGCATACTGTTTAACTTTCAGTTTGCTTTAGACTACAATCTGCTAGGATATAGGAAATAGTATTATGTTGCACATTCATTAGTGTATAAAACGGAAGTATTTTGCTCAATTACGCGAATAATTAGATGCGTTTATCGGGAAAGAATAACAGATTCTCCACGGTATCTATGGAGTAATGGGTTAATGTCTTATCTACAGATATTTCTACTTAATCCGTTGACAAAATGACAACATCATAGCATTTTGATTTTTCATTGACTAAACGTCCTCAACCTTAATTCGTACAGACATATAGAGCCCCTTGCAATGTTACGAGGCTCGCGAAGGGTTGACACTCGGAATTTTAATACCTTTCCGAAAATTAGAATGAAATAATTGACGTGTAAGCCACTGAATCAAGTACAATGGACAAGGCATACATGTAACCCTTGCCCAATTAACGCGTTTCTGTTCAAACATTGATACAGTGGAGAAAACGTTATTATTTCCCAATAAACGCGTTTATGCTAAACTTATTATAATTTCCAGTACAAACAGTTTGGATCCAGATCAGACGCCGGGTAACCCGGCGTCTGATCTGGCTCTAAACTGTTTGCCACTCATATAATGTTTTCTCCAATGTATCCATTGCAAACAGATTGCACACACGGCGTCTGATCAGGCTCCGAATTTTAAAGCACTGTCTTTTAATTTTACCAAACTGGTACATGTATATTCTACAACTTTATGCATTGCTTTCGGATTTAGCATCGTTTGAAACGGAAAGAATAACGTTTTCCCAAATCGAACAGGAATGGAAATGACGTAAATTGTAGTTGTTTTCTCCTGTTATTTACTCCTTGCATGCTTGGTAATTGTTTCGTCTGCCACAATTGTTGTCTGCTACTGTTCTAAAAATAGAATAATATATTTTTTTTTAATTTCTTTTCAAAACAGGATGAGAGTGTCCACTTAAAACGGATTGAAACCTTCAATCTGCTTAACCTTCCATCTGCTAGGTTATAGAAAATATTTCTTATATTGCACATTCATTACTCTATGATATTGAACTATTTTCTTCAGTGGAGCAATGACTTAATGCGTCGAAATGCGTACAGTGGAGAATCTGTTATTCTTTCCCGTTTAAACGCAAACGTACGCAAACGCAAAGCACTAAAACGTAGAAAAGTACAACTTTTGGACAATTCTGATAATTCTTGTTTATCTTGGTGGCAAACAGTTTGGAGCCTGATCAGACGCCGGGTTACCCGGCGTCTGATCTGACTCCAAACTGTTTGCACTGCAAATAATAGTTTTAGCGTAAACGCGTTTATTGGGAGAGAATAACAGATTCTCCACTGTAACTAAGGAGAAGTGAGTTAATTTACATACTCAGACATAACTACAAAATGAAAATCAACTGCATGCTGGTCCGAGTGTTGCTTCTAATTAAAAATTAAACTAGTTTTACTTTTCAATCGATATCCAATGTTGATTTCGCAAATATCGATTATAAAGTACACAGCTGCATTCAAAACAGATCCTGGCTTTCTGTCGAATGCTGCGTTTACACTCAGCCACGATAGCTACGATGTCCACGATTGGGAAAAAGCGCAGAGCTTCACGATTTATTTTCTTTTTCTACGCTATATCACGCTTTCTTACGCTCTATGCACATCTTGTTACCTCCTGTAGCGGTTTGTTACGAACCCAACAAGATTCTTATGAAGACCTGCCACGATGTCACCATGTTCTCTCAAGCTCTACTACGGTAACCACGATACACTATCACGTTTTATCACGTCACGTTCTGTTAAGATCTATCACGATAAAATGTTCTGTTAAGCTCCCCTGCGATTTATGGCAACGATTTCACCAAGAGCAATGCGTTTTGAGCACGACTGGGGTATGAAAAGAGGCATGGACCATCCACTCATTCTCTGGATGCTGGTGACAAACTCAAAGTGCTTGGTGGGAAGCTTCATCCTATCAGGAACACCAACAATAACCTCATTATATTAATTCTATCCAAATGTCAACTTATATGTAATTTTGAGGAAAATAAGCAGACGACAATTTTAAGCAGACAAAATTGCTGCAGTGAAAGCGCTTGAAACACGGTAATTGTCTTGTTTATAGGAAACTGAGGTAAGTACCGTTGTAAAGAAGAAGTCACTGTTGGGAGGGTCGTTGTAGGGAGGGAGCACTATAACTTAATAATACAAACGTAAATAATCGCCTTTCAATGTTAACAAAGATCTCCTACGTTTGGGCTCCACGATTTGATGCGTTCTGTTAAGTTCTGTTAAGCTCTGTTGAGCTGTACTACGCCCTACTAAGATTCCCACGTTCTCTCACGCTCTCTCAAGATATAAAACCAATCGGGGCCATCGGGGCCAAATTTTTGGCCGTCAAAATTTTGGCCACGATCCTTGCGCTCTCCGCGATTCCCCCAAGCTCCCTCACGATCACCAAGATTCAATCCTACGACCCCCTACGCTCACCACGATTCTGTCAATCGTGGACATCGCAGCAATCGTGGCTGAGTGTAAACGCAGCATTACATTCATCCTGATTAAAGCTAACTAATGACTTTATCGAGTTTGCTTTGGTTGAAATTACACTTTAATAAACAGTTACATGTTGCACGTGGTATCAACGGGTTTTGTGGGGGAAAACGTTATTCTTTCCCGTTTAAACGGAAACAAAACGCAAAGTCAAAAACATTAAAATGTAGAAAATAACATCTTTTTTACAATTCTGACTACATTGTATTGATTTTAAGCTGAGTGGCAAACAGTTTGGAGCCATATCAGACGCCGGGTTACCCGGCGTCTGATCTGGCTCCAAACTGTTTGTACTGGAAATAATAGTTTTAGCATAAACGCGTTTATTGGGAAAGAATAACATTTTCTCTACTGTATCAACGTGTTTTGTGGGGAAACGTTATTCTTTCTCAATGCATGCGTTTAAGCTAAAACCAACGACCATTATTTCATCGCAAACAGTTTGGGGTTAAAAATAAATGTCAAACAATGTCAAAAAAATGTAGTTTTCTACATTTTAGAGTATTGCATTTTGATATTCAGAAAATGGGACCATTATACAATTCAAAGATCTGTTAATTTCTACAGTATATTGCACCGTATTGAGTGTGGTTGAAACGAGAAAGAAAAACGCCTGCATCATTTGATGTCTGCAACAAGTTCATCATGTTTCAACATTTCAGAGAGTCAAACGATTTAAATACAGATGAAATCTAGTTTAAACTATTTGCATTGCGGTCTCCAATTCGCCAATATAAGGCTACGAAAGAGGCACATTACAGGAAAGGTCGTAACTACATGTAACACATTATTGTTTCGACCCAAAATAGAATTAAAGTTAAACCGCTTCAAAAAACCACCCGAGCTCACGAAATAGGTCGATTTTCAATCTGGCTATAAAAATTGAAAATAAATACATGTTTTCATCTTTCCATCTCAAGCCATCGCCTTCTAATGAGAAGTTTAAGCTGAAATTAGCGTGCACCTTTTAATTAGGGACCCCTAAACCACCAACCCCTAGAGGGAGAAGAAAGGGCCTACTGAGCCATTGAAACGGCTCCCTCCAATTGAACTGATTTGAAACTTGTTTTTTGTTCGGTGATAAATGAGTGCATTGATGCCATTATAGGGGTGTTTTTCATCCCTTGTCCGTCATTCTATCGTCAATTAAGACCCAAATTGTGTCTCTTTTAGATTTATATCAGGGAGATATCTTATTGAAGCTCTCAAAAATTAACCTTTCCTCCAGCTGAAATGTCATCCGTTTTAGAAACTGTCGGCTGCACAAATGGGATATTTCTTTATGTTTTTGTTGTTTGTGAGTATTGAAAAGTTATACAATCTTAAAACCAGCGTGCAAACAAGCTGTATCCAAACCACACGTATGTAACTCGGTGTCTGATCTGGATTCAGACTGTTCGCAAATACCAATGATATAAAGTTATGTTTATTAAGGGACTTACCTTCAGCTAACTACGAGTAAATTTATTTTAACAGTTGCAAACAGTTTAGAACCAGATGAGACGCCGATTAACTCTGCGTCTCATCTGGATCCAAACTGTTTTACATTCTGGTGATATTTCCCGACAGAAAACGCAAACACACCAGCTGTAAGTACTATTGTATATAGAGGACATATTTTACAGACGACAATGACATAGCGAGGGGAAAGGTTATGCCCCTTAATGATAATGTGTGGTTTGGAGTTGGTAAAATCCACCTAAGGTAATTGATGTTCTTTGTTAACCTATTGAAACAGTCCTTCACTGTTTACAGAGACTGAAAAGTCCCACTATTATGCACAACCAGAAGAAGGTTGACTGTGGATATGGAAGGCAGGTGACTGCTTAGAGCAACATAAAAGTAACACAAAAACGTTCCAACATGGGCTTTCTGGCTTGCTTTCATTCTGATTTAAGCTATAAAATCTGTATGTAACACTATATACACCGTGTAGAACGCCACCTTCGGGGGTACTGTGATGTGGCGTACGCGGGGTCTGTGACTGGACAGGGAAAAACGAAAGTCGGTGTGTAAAAAAGAATATTTTGTCTTTTAAAGAACTGCTACATGTAAATACTATATCGCACGGAACACAGCAATCATTTATCAATTGCAAGTTAACCTATTATATAGCACAGAGTGTCCTGATGTTTTAAACACTTAAGCACAAAGTTCGTGATCACAGCGCTCAGACAAAATCAGCCTTAGTTTTGGCGTTTTTCTTTGCTTTCAAAGAACTGTTTTCAAATGTTTGATACGTAATGAACGACTGCGATGTAATACGATACATTCAGGCTGATTTCATGAAACAATTAAGCCCAATTAGGCTAATTATAGCCAGAAAAGCGATGTGTCGCACGGGGGGTCAATTCATGTGTCGTACGGGGAAGAGGTGTGTGTTTTAGGCAAGAGTGCCATACAGCCTAAAAGTCCATCTCTATTTATATTCTTTGTGCTTAAGTGTTTGAAACATCAGGACACTATGTGCGCTATATAATAGGTTAGCTTGCAATTGATAAATGATTGCTGTGTTCCGTGCGATATAGTATTTACATGTAGAAGTTTTTTAAAAGACAAAATGTTCGTTTTTACTCACCGACTTTCGTTTTTCCATATACAGTCACAGACCCCGCGTACGCCACATCACAGTACCCCCGAAGGTGGCGTTCTACACGGTGATATAGGAGTTTTCAATGGAGTAGCCTATATTGCAAGATAAAAGTACATACATGTAAGTACTAACAGGCCTTATCATACTAGCGCGACTTTATTTGCCAAAAAATTGTATTTCAGATCAGACGCCGCGTAGCGCGGCGTCTGATCTGAATCCAAACTGTTTGCCACTACATTTAACATTCAATTTTTTTAGTTTAAAAATCATATTAGCTGACGCAAACGATATATTTGAAACAGACGACAATTCAGCATGATTAGGGTTAAAGAGTTCCTCAAAATGTCGTAAATATAATAATCGACTGTTGTATTTTGTATTCATTCATGAGAATTATCTTTTTTATAATGCCTTTTCTTTCAAATTAAATCGAATCTAAGCGCAAATGTAATGCAAAAATGTGGTCGAGATTTTTATCGGATTGTCAAACAGTTACAGAAGAGAGAATGTTATTCCTTCCCGTTACCCGGCGTCTGATTTGCATTGAAGATAAGGTTTCTAGGATGAACAAGTTTATTTGGAAATAACTACGTCTTTTGCACAAGTATGACTAGAAGGTTAGATAGTTAGGTTTGAGCCAGTATTATTTTGGTTAACGTTTTAGAACTGTCCACTCGTATATCCGTGTCCACAGACTGTAGTTCTGTCCCTATAAACGCAATAATACTAAAACAAATATATATGTGGCAAACAGTTGGTAACCAGAGCAGACGCAGCGCAACGTCAGGTCTACTCAGGCTACAAACTGTTTGCCACCTATGTCTACAGTACTGAACCTTATTAAATTAAATTGATAATCGCAAGCGAATTGCCATCGAATTGCCATCGAATCGTCATCGAATCGGGCGCTTCAAAAAGCAAACCGTGTGCTTGAGTCGTTTCACGCGATTTTTCCGAAGCGGTTGTGACAAAAATGGAATCGAAAAACTTTAACGTCTACATATTTGCGAATATTGGTGAGATACACAATTCAGGCAAACTTAACGCGTTAAATGCGTTAGAAAATAATCACAAGCGAATTGACATCGAATTGTAAGCGAATTGCCATCGAATTGCAAACGAATCGCAAACATTGTTAATTTAATAAGGTTTAGTACTGTAACTATATACAGTGCTCGCTCTCTACAACACCACCCAATGGGAGACACGGATTGTATGTGTTGTTTGGAGGAAGTCGTTATAGAGAGGGACACTTTAGACTTAGCTTACATTTGCAAAATGCTTGAATCCAGATCAGACGCCGCGTCATGCGGCGTCTGATCTGGATTCAAGCTGTTTGTCATTCGTCATTATATGTACAGTCGGCTGAGCGGTCATTCGGACTGAAAGTAGACTTTAACTTGGTATATTACTTTTTTATTACTTTTTTTATTCTATTAAAATCTCCACTTATATGTCACTTTGAAAAGACCCAGCGGACGACAATTTTAAGCATACGATATTGTAACCGAAAAAGCGTTAGATATAATTGTGTTGTTTCGGGAACTATTGCAAGCGTTATTGTAAGGAGGGATTCGTTATATGGAGGGAGTCGTTATATGGAGAGCTATCGTAGAGAGGGAGCGCTGTATTACATTGCGTCGGCATGTGGTTTCGTTTAACGGGGACGAACAACGCCTTATCCATTGACTTCAAAACTTGTTCAAACATAAACGATGACGTAATTCCAATTAGCAACACATTTGTTACATGGTCAAGGTATAAGTACACTTCACATTCTATTGTAAGCTTTCACCAAAACAGAGAAAATGTCATACATGTAGCGGCAAATATTTGAAGAATAAAAGCCTTCATTTCGTTTTGAACATACAGCGCGCTCTCTCTACAACGACAACCAATGGGAGACACAGATCGTGTGTGTTGCTCGGAAGGAGCCGTTATAGGGAGGGAAAATTAAGTATTCCCTTACATTTGCAAACAGCTTGAATCCAGATTAGACGCCGCGTCACGCGGCGTCTGATCTGGATTCAAGCTGTTTGTCACTCGTCAGTATATTCATTCTATCAAAATATCCACTTATATGTAGGAGCTTTCTGCTTTACTTCTATCCCGAATTACGCTGTTGCCTGTGCGTTTGACACAACATATTTTGAAGAAGTTTAGTAGTTTAAATAGAAGTTTGACTGCATTTCAAACCGTAACGACTTCTTGCAACGACAATAGAAAGCCGAAAGGCAAATATGAAAAACAATGTGGATTCACTTTACAGTGTATGGTTGTGTATTGTATAGGTTAACTCCTACAATATCGGTTCCTTTAGTTTATAGAGGCGCATACAGTGGATAATACGTTAGTCCACACATAAAAGCGTTTATGTCATATCACTCATCTCCATTGCGAACCGTTTGATATACCGAATCTGATTTGCAACTAAGATTAAAAAAGAATTGCCAAAGTTTCCGTGAAGCTGTCATTTTCTACAACTTAGAGGTGGTAGTAACTTTATGATGAGACGTTTGTGCGAACTCAGAGAATATTGCGTACATGCAACTGAACTGTTCTGTTTTCTACTGATACAGTGGAGAATCTGTTATTCTTTCCCGTTTAAACGCAAACGTACGCAAACGCAAAGCACTAAAACGTAGAAAAGAACAACTCTTGGACAATTCTAATAATTCATGTTTATCTTGGTGGCAACCAGTTTGGAGCCTGATCAGACGCCGGGTTACCCGGCGTCTGATCTGGCTCCAAACTGTTTGCACTGCAAATAATAGTTTTAGCGTAAACGCGTTTATTGGGAAAGAATAACAGATTCTCCACTGTAGTTGCGTCATTTTATACAATATACATTGTAAGCACGAAGCTCAGATTTTTTTCATTGTTTTTTATTATTTATTTATGCTTTTCGGTGGATTACCACGATATAGCAGTGGATGATCACTTGGTAATCCACTGCAGTGGATTATCACCAATCGCTTTTATTATGAATTTTCCCCGTAGGGCTCCCCAAGAATCGTAGTCAATCGTGTCTTATCGTTAAATTCCGGCAGTCCGATTTGTCGCGAACTACTCACCGGAAGAGCACGAATCCAAACTCGGGAGCAACGAAGTCATTCGGATGACGTCATTATACCGCCAACTGTCACGCACATGTGTTCGACATAAAACGTGGGGCTCACCACGGGATAAATAATGTACGTTCGCTTTCAATTTTTAAACAATTTCGTTTAAAAAGTGGCTTAAAAGCATAAATAAATAGAATAACTGTGTTTTTTCAGTGTAAGATCGAATTTAATCCATTTCGTGAACATCAGACTGTTATATTTTCACTCGTGGCTTCGCCACTCGTGAAAATATAACGTCTGATGTTCACTCAATGGATTAAATTTCGATCTTACACTGAAAAAAACAGTTATCCTCTATGTAATGTTTTATTTCTCAATATACATCTAATACAGACAAATATAAGACACACAATGAAATATTACCAGAATACAGCATATATTAGTTTCTTAACAAGAATATTTTTTGCCGTTGCTATCGTTCGTTCTATGTTTTCAACCTGTTTCAGATATTTTATAAAATTAACAAATAAGGGAATTGTATTTTCATATTTATTTTTGTAAATGAAATATTTCGCATAAATCAGTATGGTATTTATCAAAGATGAAAAACTACTCCACTCCGTATATCCAAGTGATATTAAAATATAATTTAGATTTAAATTTACTTGTTTTTCGTTTAGATATATTTCTAAATTTGTCCACAGTGCTTTGGAATATTGACATTCTCAGAATAGGTGTTTGTTTGATTCTATGTGCATGACACAGAAGTCACACAAGCTCGAATTTTCTAGTTTACATTTATACAAAAATTGGTTGTTTGGTATAATTCGCATTATGTATTTGTATTGAAAAGCTCGCATTTTGGTATCGATTAAGGATTTGAAGGGTACTATGTGTACATTCTTCCAGTTGATATCTGTTTTTTCCTTTTCCCATTTAATATGAGGTTTTATTATGATATTGTTATGTAATTATTTCAGTTGTTTATTGTACAGTAATTTATTGGTACTATTAGATTGTTGGACTTGTTGCAATAAGTCTTCTCGTATATTCTTATCAGCTATGTTGCCTGTTTTTCGATATGTTACAACACTGTATTTAAATGGACCGACAACGTTACCTTGGCTTAACCATACTGTGTCCCATGAATAAACAAGTACATGTAACGTAAATCCAAAGTTACAACATCGTTACCGGACTGTAACGGAAATGTAACTGTATCATAGTCACAAGTCAACGTAACGTAACACTAAAGTTATCGAAATAGTACCGTGGACCGCATCGTATATTGCATATATACAGCATATTACAATCTCTACATCTAAATCTGAACAAGTTGAAGATTATGTCAGAAAGGTATCTGTTGTATCTGTTTAATCGTTTACTGTTGGCAATGTACATTTTTAAACGGATTATAACTTAATGAATGCAATAAAATGTTAAAATAACAGTTTACTGAAATTGTTGAACATGTATTTAACTTTGAGGAACAAAAACATTCGAACTCGCTTAAATCGGCATTTCCAGTTTAATTTCGATAACTCGGTATCGCTGAAGTCGAACAAACCCGTATTTTAAAGTTAAAACGTGGCTAAGCCACGTTTTAACTTTGAAATATTGTTATGTTCGAATTAAAGGGAGTTCGAATTATCGAGTTTCGAGCCTAGTTTGGAGCTTCTTAACCACATTTGAATTATGCGCCATTTTATAAGCATGTAAATAGTACTGAATATTTCCATCATCTATTTTGAAAGGGTCCATTAAAACGCGATCAAATTGAAACAATATATCGAATTGAACAAAGCTGCAAGTCATATAAAAACTGACTTCGGGGTCTCTTTATTTTTGTGGCGTATCAATGGGTTGATCTCTAGAGGTCCTGGGCGTTGCGTTTAAGCCTATTATCGACTCTCGTTAAAGTGTTACAGTAGCTACTTGGTCGTCATGTATGGAAGATCAAAGATAAAAGTCAGACTTCTGCGGCTTGAGTGCTAACGGTCTCGGTATTAAATTGACAACCTAAGCCCTTTGACACACATCTTTAATACCGAATAGGGGGTTTATCAAACTGTTGGCACTTCACACTTTTATGTAAATACCTAAGTGTACATTTCGTTGTAAAGTCCTTCAGTAAATACTCGTTATTACGGCAACTCCATACAAGAATCGTTTATTGTGTTAAACACATGTGTCAGCTTAAAGCAGGTTGAAAGTAAAGCAGAAAGCTCCGAAAGGAGCTTTCTGCTTTTCTTTCAACCTGCTTAAAGCAACCATCTATATTAAACACGGACATCTATTATTCATTTGATCTGTAGTTTTAGTAGGAATCTACTGTTACTCAACATTTTTAGCCACTGACGAGAAAATATCATTTACTTACTATAGTATACCTCGCCGGCGCCTGATGGGCGCCTAGAAGTTAGTTACTGTTTACCATCAGTTTAACACCCGCTTTGAAAATGGCAAATATTGGTAAAAACGTCCTCGTGTGGAGCGGTGAGACGGCCTCGCTCCGCTACAATCCATATTTGCCTAGATTTAAACGGACTTAGAATTTAGTCTCTGTTTTGGTTATAACTCAAAAGCAAATCAGTTCTCTCGACAATTGATTAAGTAAAGCAAATAAAAAGCCTTTCATTCCCTTGTCAGGAAATTAAAAACAATTTTCGCACGCTGGCTTGTAACAATACGCAGTTAAGTGCAAAGCTCGAGTCATGAGAAAAGCACTCAATGACGACTAAACTGGTGTGGGTTCCATTGAACCCCTTTCACAGCCATGACGTCATCTGCTTTAAACAATTGTCGTCTGCTTGTTTTTCTCAATTAAAATTGTAGGTAAATTGGCTACAGTATTTTCTGGATTAGTGTCAAACATTTGAGAGCCTGATTAGACACACCCTTACACGGCATTTGATCGGAGCCCAAGCAGTTTGAAAATAACCATGGGACGTCGGTAATGAAGGGGTTAACAGTTATATCGCTTAACTGTCGTCTGCTTTTAAAGTGTCGCTTGTAATAAACATTTTAATTCATTTCGCATCTAGTTTGACTGAGAATTATAATTATTATTACATATATATTATAGAGAAAATACAATGCAGCGCTCCCTTTCTACAACGACATCTAATGGGAGACAAAATGTGTGCGTGTGTAAACAGCTTGAATCCAGATCAGACGCCGCGTTACGCGGCGTCTGATCTGGATTCAAGTTGTTTGTCACTAGTAATTAAGTTTTTTTCTGTCACAATGTCAATTAAGTAACTTTGAGAAAAACAGCAGACGACAATTTAAGCAGACGACATTGCAGCCGCGGAAAGGTTGGACATAAATTCTGTTTAGGGAACTGCTACAAGGGCCGTTGTAAGGAGGGAGTCGTTGTTGGGAGGGCCGTTGTAGAGAGGGAACACTGTAATAATAATAATAATAATAATAATAATAATGGTTTATATATAAAGGTGACGTCATGAGACAGGGTGAACATCGAAACCGTTTCAAAGTAGAACTAGGCCCCGGTTAATTGCAAACTGGTCACGTTAATTTTAAAACAGAAAATCAATTATAATAACCTTAAATAGAAGTGTGAAAAGTGCAGGCACAGCATGTAACAATGTTTAATTTAAGACATTTATCTCTAACATGAATAAATAGAACACTGATCGCCATTCATAAACAGTTAGATCCAGATCACGGATTTCAAATACAAAGAACAGACGTCATTTATAAACAATGCTTATGATACAGTGGATAATCTGTTATTCTTACGCCATTGGTGACGTCATACAGTGGAGAATCTGTTATTCTTTCCCGTTTAAACGCAAACGTACGCAAACGCAAAGCACTTAAACGTAGAAAAGAACAACTTTTGGACAATTCTGATAATTCTTGTTTATCTTGGTGGCAAACATTTAGGAGCCTGATCAGACGCCGGGTTACCCGGCGTCTGATCTGGCTCCAAACTGTTTGCACTGCAAATAATAGTTTTAGCGTAAACGCGTTTATTGGGAAAGAATAACAGATTCTCCACTGTATGTGAGAACGATGTATAAATATACCTACATGTAATAATACTGAAAATTCATTAACAAAGCGCCAAATTTGTATACAACCACTATTTCAATGAAAATATATTTGTAGTCTAAACTCAGGACAAAAGTAAGGTAGAAAGCTCCAATAGCTTTGTGTTTCATTTTCTGCAGTAAGATGTTGCCAAACATAAAGGCCAGTGTATGTTTTCGCTTAACCCTTTCACTCTAAATGACGCTTAAAATCGCGTTTGCAAACAGTATGGATCCTGACCAGACGCCGCGTTACGCGGCGTCTGATCAGGATCCAAATTGTTTGACTCTCGTATCTATATGTTTTAAGCCATACAACATTGAATCTTACTTTGAAACGATCTTGCAAACAACGAAATTGAAGCAGACGACAAAGAAACGGTGAAGGGGCAGAAAGCTCGCGGAAAAATTGGCAGTGAAAGTGTAAATGGTACATGTAACACGACGTACACAATTTCATCACCATTCAATATACTTTGGTTTAACATGTTCACCGCCATAATAATTATAATCTGTATTAATATTGTGGTCTGTAATATATTTATAAAATATATATTTAAACAATCTTGACGGAAGAAATGTGGACACGAGTGTGGAACAATCCCGGTCCGAAGCCACAATAAGCAGCGTCTAAAAAGGATCAAAAGTGTTAACAAAGTCTCATATAGGCGCTTTTAGAGGCAATATATTTCATTGGTTCAAAAATAGGTATTGCGTCAATAAATACATAGCATGCATGCATGTTGGGGGCGTACACTTAAAAGACGGAAATAATTACTGAACAAATATGAGTTATAATTCGGGAACAAATACAAATGATATGTCCGGCTATGCTTCTAAAATAGATATTATTGATACATCATGGTGTTAGCAAGCCGTGCAATATTCATTTTTATTGCCTATTTATCCCATTCTTATTATGTGTAACCATCTAATTTTACACCGACGCCTATCCTCTTTCTCCCTTTAATCGACAGAAGCGCCTTAACCCTTTACCCCATATACGCATTTTACGCATTTAATTTATTCTGCCACTAAAGAAAATAGTTCCAATTTATACAGTCATGAAAATATATCATAAAGTAATTTCGATATCCTAGCAGATTATAGCTTAGGGCAGACTGGAAGTAACGCAGATTGCGTATTAGGACCTGTGCATTCTGATTCACTTTCAACCTGCTTTAAATGTCATTCAGTTGTAAACGTAACAAGGGTCAAAGAAACCGTGCTTTGAAATATCGGTTGGATAATAAAGGGAATTATTTCTATTTCTGTTCAAAGGATATTAAATGGATTATTGACCAATGAAACAGACCAAAAAACATCCTTAGGTTTTATGATAGCATAATTTCCAAAACCGAATGATTATGGTTTTGACGGGAAAACAAACATGATGTTATTGTTTAACCCTTTCCCCCATAGAAGCGACTTTTAGCGTATTTAATTTATTCCTCCGCTGAAGAAAATAGTTCCAATTTAATCACTCATGATTATATAGTATAGGGAAAATTTTCAATATTCTAGCACATGGAAGCTTAAAGCAGGCTGAAAGTAAAGCAGAATGCGCCTTAGGGCGCATTCTGCTTTACTTTCAACCTGCTTTAAGTGGTCACCTATCTTGAATACTAGAAATAGGCTATCAGGTAATGGGTTAACTTGTTTATACCGTTGCTATGAATAACCATGTGTAATTCAATATACAGTCGAATCTCGATATGTCGAACTAGCATAACCCTTTCATGTTCAAATTAATTGTTATGTTTTTACCCCTTCACTACTAAATATTCGTCTGCTTCAATAGTGTTGTCTTATGTCTTACAGTGGAGAAAACGTTATTCTTTCCCGTTTAAACGCAAACGTACGCAAACGTACGCAAACGTACGCAAACGTACGCAAACGCAAAGCACTAAAACGTAGAAAAGAACAACTTTTAGACAATTCTGATAACTCATGTTTATCTTGGTGGCAAACAGTTTGGAGCCTGATCAGACGCCGGGTTAACCGGCGTCTGATCTGGCTCCAAACTGTTTGTAAAAGAAAAACTAGTTTTAGCGGAAACGCGTTTATCGGGAAAGAATAACACATTCTCCACTGTAACACATACAAGGGAGCGATTCTGAAAGCTGTCAAACGTTTACTTTTATTGAACAGATTGCTTTTAAAACAGATTATAATAAATAAACTAAGCATTGTGCGATCAAATTAGTGCCTTTATACATTTATGTTTAGAACAAATCTAGTTCGATTGTTTTCTTTATTTGTTTGGTAGCTTTTATTCCTCTAGGTCTCTAGATGTGCATGGTTTGTTCCGCTCGTGAATACTACTCCAAAAGTAATGTGCGTGTTTTACACAGCCAGCACTTTGTTGTTGGAAACATAAGTTTCACTGCTCTAAAGACTAAACCTATGAAACATGTTAATCGTAAAAGGCTGTCTCTGCAACGCAATGGTTGGTACAGTGGAGAATCTGTTATTCTTTCCCAATAAACGCGTTTACGCTAAAACTATTATTTGAAGTGCAAACAGTTTGGAGCCAGATCAGACGCCGGGTAACCCGGCGTCTGATCAGGCTCCAAACTGTTTGCCACCAAGATAAACTAGAATTATCAGAATTGTCCAAAAGTTGTTCTTTTCTACGTTTTAGTGCTTTGCGTTTGCGTACGTTTGCGTTTAAACGGGAAAGAATAACAGATTCTCCACTGTAGGCCTAGGGATACTACAGTGTTCCCTCTCTTTCATTACATCCATTGGGAGACCAATATTGTGTGTGTTGTACGGAGGGAGTCGTTATAGCGAGGGAAGACCCTAGAGTACTTTTGCAAACGCGGCGTCTGATCTGGGTTCAAACTCTTTGGCATTCGTACTTCTGTTTCTTCTGGCAAAAAGTCCAATATGTAACTTTGAGAAAAGACAGCAGGCTACAACGTTAAGCAGATGATATTGCCGTAGTGGAAAGGTTAGACATAATTGTCTTGTTTGGGGAACAGCGGCAAGCTAAAGAAATTGTTTCCATCGTATACATGTACATGTACAACCATGAGTATTTGTCATAAGTTATGTATCCTATATTATAGCAGATGGTGGCTTAAAAGCAGGCTGAAAGTAAAGCGGAATGCTCCTTAACTCTTTCCTCCCTAAAACTTTAAATGGACAATTCCAGTTTCCATTTTAGTCTAGTCCATTTCTGACTTTTAAGGGTTGTTTTTGTCAATGTTTGGCATTATGACAAACAGTGAAGACCCTGATCAGAGGGCTCCTTTTGGAGCCCTCTGATCTGGGTCTTCACTTTTTGCACAGGACAAGTGTACTATTCACATGTACACTGTTTGAAAAGGACGCATATATGCGGGACTAGGGCTCAAAGGGTTAAGGAGTATTCTGTTTTACTCCCAGCCTGCTTTAAACGTCCACATGTCTTCAATAGTGAAAACAAACTACATTGTATGTTGAAAGGGTTAAGCAACGAAAAGCTCACAGTAGATATTACAGTTAATGCGGTAATTATTACTCTAATTGGCACAATGTACTGTTAGCGTGAGTCTCTATAGTCTTATATTGGCACTGAATCATGTACGGCAGAGTGATTACGTGCATTTAGAATGAGTTGAGTACTTACTTAGGATTGTGTAAGCTTAATACCACATTTTGATGAAGACTATAATCATAAACCACAAAAAGCGTAGTATGCCACGAGCGCTTAGACTTAAAGTACCAAAAGTCAGCATGTAAAATAGGTTTAATTCGGCTTATTTCAAATACCTTACTATGTTAACGATGTAGGCTAATTTATTCACTTATTCAACTTTTTTGCACTATTTTCCATGCGGAAAACTCATTTACAAATTCCTTAGGATTAAGTCACGACTGCTTATTTATGTATTATGGAGAGGAAGCGCACATTTTCAACAAAGAAATGAAGTCCCTTGTTGAGAGTTTGAAGCCATTGGCATCTTATTATTGATACTCAAATAGTATTATTTTCAATTTAAATTAGTCATATGTTTCTCCATACCATGTATAGTACGAATCACGTTTTACTTTTCCAATAACGCGTTTATGGTTAAATATATAAGATCTGTCATTAGTCGATGTATAAGACAAGCTGATCTCAACCGAGTCTACAATTAAAATGTTATTAAGCGAGCCTTGGCGAGCTTAAAAACCTTTCCATTCTAGACGAGGTTGAGATCAGCTTGTCTCATACATCGACGAGTGACAGATTCTTTTTCTCACATAAACAACAATTTTTATGTATTTTTACTGGAATAGGCCTTTTTTAGAATCCCAGTGACGTAATAACGCCTTTATCAAATAGTGACTTTAGAGTGACGTCATCAAAGTGATCTCACACATTTTGGAGACAAGAATATTCGCGATCGTTGTTCGTTATTGAAAACAGGGGTAGTTATATGAGAAAATTATGCTCATTACAAACAGTATGACGCATGGTTAGATGCTGAGTATTTGCTGGTGTCTGATCTGACTGTAAACTATTTGCCACTTAGATTAATATGTGTTATCAACACATCACTATTTACTATTTCATCAATTTATTGCATTGTGTTTGCGTTAAGTATCGTTTCATTTACCCCTTTACTCCATAGGTACTCATATTGACACATTTAGTTTATACATCCACTGAAGAAAATTAGTTCGGATCTATAGAGTCATGAATATGTATTAATGTATTATAAGAAACATTTTCTATACATGTAGCTTAAAGCAGGTTGAAAGTACATGTAGCTTAAAGCAGGTTGAAAGTAAAGCAGAATGCGCCTGAAGGCGCATTCTGCTTCACTTTCAACCTGCTTAAAGTAATCACCCTTCTTAAGAACTATAAACAGGCTATGTAATAAAGGGTTGCATAGTAAAAAATAACGTCTTATCCCTCATATACCTTTGGCAACATGCTATCATACAACTCTTTCAGTCCCATGTCTGTCCTCGCTAATACTTTACGAGTCGCCGACAGTAGAGAAAAAATGGATACAAGTATCAACGATTCGACAATACCTTCACAAAAAAGTCATTAATCTTGGAGTATAGGTTGACACGGTGGATGGCAGAAATGTTATTTTAATTTGTTTGTTCAGTGACAATTGCGTTATGTTTATCGCCCTGTGTAAATAGAACACACACAGGGTGTTCGGCGAGTCTTTCTGTGGCTCCAAGCCGCAATGGTATTTGTCGACATTGCGATGTGTTGACACCTCATAAGTGTTTTAGGAAAAGCCACAATTCATCCTTATTTCTGATACCTCATTGACCCCTGAAACTTCAAATTAACAATTCCACATTTCGTACGGGTGTTTTATAATATATTACAAAAATGACAAAACTTGTAGACCCTGGTCAGATGGCTCCTATAGGAATCTTATGATCGACGTCTACACAATTTGTATAGGATAAGTGTACAATTGATATGTACACTGTTATCAAATGATACGGTGTAATGTATGCTAACAATTTTTATGCTGGAAATGTTTTGAAAACAGTACATGCATATTTATTTATTAATGTGTACATGTGTGCAACCAGTGTAGATCCTCTGATAAGGGTCTGTAACAGTTTGTTTTACATTTGTGATTGTAGTCAATGACCGTTTTCACACTGCTGAAATTCACACTTGTGGTATTTTCCAAAATAGTTTACCTAATCAGTATATCTCTATAGGTGATATACTATTTCGGACTTTCCTTTTAATTTATTTGTTTTAAATATACCAATATGTACCAATATTATATTGTAAACCTATCAGTTAATTGTAATATGTAATTACTCATCTTAAGAGAAGCAATGTAGGCCTACAGCTAATATTGTATTAATTAACATTAGGAGTGTCAACATACTAACGTATATTCAAATATGCAGTTGTCTTCCAAATCAACATTTCTCTATGTAGAGGCTCCCTGAAACTTTAAATGGACAATTCCAGTTTCCATTTTCGTCTAGTCCATTTCTGACTTTTAAGGGTTGTTTTTGGTCAATGTTTGGCATTATGACAAACAGTGAAGACCCTGATCAGAGGGCTCCTTTCGGAGCCCTCTGATCTGGGTCTTCACTGTTTGCATAGGACAAGTGTACACTGCACATGTACACTGTTTGAAAAGGACGCCTATATGCGGGACTAGGGTTCAAAGGGTTAAAAAGGAAGTCTTTAGCCCATTAATGTATATCCGCCACAAAAAGATACTAAGCAAACAATCTTTACTGTGATAAGACTTCCTCATTTACGGCGTCTCATTAGGGTCTGCTCTGTTTGTTTTTTCATATTAAAATATTGCTGTATAAGTGTCTTTAATGTCTTAAGATTATCATGGTACAGCATTCCCTTTCTACAACGACACCCAAAAGGGAGACAAAACTTATGTGTGCTGTTCGGAGAGAGTCGTTATAGGGAGGGAAATTTAAAAAACAGCTTGAATCCAGATGAGACGCCGCGTAACGCGGCGTCTCATCTGGATTTAAGCTGTTTGTCACTCGGCATTTAGTTTTTTCTGTCAAATGTCCATCATGTAACTTTCAGGAAAGCAGCAGGTGCCAATTTCAAGTAGACGACATTGCAGCCGTGATTAGGTTGTACATAATTGTTCTGTTTAGGGAACTTCGACAAGGGTCGTTGTTGGGAGGGAATCGTTGTTGGGAGAGTTTATTGCGCTATCCCGTCATCAAATGGGTTTGATAAACTTTAGTCTGATAGGCATGACAGTGAGTAGTGTTTGGTGACAAACACATCCCAGCGTGATTCCACTAATAGACCCTTGCCTGAAAACAACCTATCTTGTCAACTTTAGGTACCCGTTACACAGGGATCCAGATTAAAGTGGGTAAACTGAACAAATCCAACATTTTCTCACTTATTTTAGCACAAAATCATATGGTGTTACTACTCATTAGAATAGTCTCTTTGAGACGATTCTAATGAGTAGTGACACCATAGGGTTTAATGAAGAAATAAAGGTTTTAGTCTGTGAAATACTCCCCTTATCTGGATGCCTTGTTACAGTCTAGTTATATCATAACATTGTTCCATTCTGTTACATAATAAACACACATTTTGTAAATAAGTTCGTATTTAGAAACTTCATTTAGACGAACATTTATCAAACTGTTACCGAATAATGTGCCGTTACAGTTACATCATTCGTTCCCGAAAGTGCCTGTTACAGTGGAGAATCTGTTATTCTTTCCCGTTTAAACGCAAACGTACGCAAACGCAAAGCACTAAAACGTAGAAAAGAACAACTTTTGGACAATTCTGATAATTCTTGTTTATCTTGGTGGCAAACAGTTTGGAGCCTGATCAGACGCCGGGTTACCCGGCGTCTGATCTGGCTCCAAACTGTTTGCACTGCAAATAATAGTTTTAGCGTAAACGCGTTTATTGGGAAAGAATAACAGATTCTCCACTGTACCATTGTTGTTCTTCTTTTTAAGTACACTTGTCCTTAAAACAACATGAGATCGCCACATTTGCTTTTAAATCATATTTATTTAACATCCTTCTCATACGCTTATTGAACAACTAATAAAATAGGATATTGGACGTGTTTGATTAGAATTGAAGATGTAAGATGTCCAGACACTTTGATCTTCTCAGTTTAAATGAACACTATTTAAACCTAATTGGCAAAATGGCCATGTGACTTTAATGTAATGGATTCGATACATGTATCTAAGCCGATAGAATAAACAAACTAAGAAAACATTGTTATTTTCAGTTAAAATGAAACTAACCACAAACGCAGTGTAAAATAATCTAGACAAAGCACATATGAACATTAAGGTGTATACATGTATTGACCTGAATCGCAAATAATGTTGAGCCAAACATGATCCTGGAAATAATCAAGGTAAATGCTCGTTGTTTCGGTACAAGTCACTTTTTGATATTTGATAGACTGGTAAAAGTTAATGTCGAACCCTACATACTTTAGAAGGCAATGTTGCAAATACATTAATTATTAACTTGTATGAAAAGGAAATAAGAGCACTGACAAAACTTGTGGACTTACCACCGGTATATCGAACATATGCAATGTGCTAAAGTACGTAGACGAGGAACATGGAACTCTTCGTAAATATACTGTTTTCAGCGTTTTGGTAAAGTAGCAAACTATTGCAGACCTTTGAACTTCCTTGTATTTCTAGGGAAAATGCTGCACATGTGTTATGGAAAGAACTACACTGTGATTACGTTTCTATTGTAATCCATTCGTTTTGGGTGTTTTTCAGTAGTCACCTATATTCAAAACTAAAATACAGCTTATAATAATAAGGGGTAATCGGCGGCAAGGAAAGTCTAGAAATAGCATCGAAAAAGTTGAAAAATGATACATGCATATCGATTGATTGAGTTGGGTTTTACGGCACCGCGGAACATGAAATGGTCAAACAAAATGATAGAAGTTACCGTGATTAGCAAATACAATTACGTCATTGTGTTCTGAATTAAATTCTTTGACCCTCATGTTAATTGAATTGTTTCATTTTGCGGCGTGTTAACCATTGAATGTTACGATTAAAAGATTAGACGTGAGTTTAGGTCGTTAAACATGCGTTTAAACAACAAGGGACGCCGCCCAAAAAAGGGTGTGGTTATTCAATATCCAATCTATTAACCCTTAGCCCGCCAAATAAATTGTCGTCTGCTATATTTCTCGTCTGCTTTAAGTTTCAAAGTGCTTCAAAGATGCTCAAAATTGCTGAAAATGTTGTCCGAGTGTCAAACAGCTTGGATCCGGATGAGACGCCGAGTTACTCGGCGTCTCATCCGGATCCAAGCTGTTTGCATATGGAGCTATAGTCGTGACCGGCAGGCTAAGGGTTAACCTTGAACTCTTGACGGAAACGCTGCTTACTTCGCTATTGTTCTATGAGTTATATTTAGGGTAATTCTGTGTGTTTTGTTTTTATCTAAAGATATATACGAACTATTTTAACAACAGTTTGTGTTGATATGGACGAACAGATAATTATTCAATTTATTTAGGTTCTTGCGTTTGATAAGTCCATTGGCTTGCAAATTAAGGTTTTAATTTACGAGCCTGAACCTTTAACTCGCTAGATATATTTCACCCATAACCTTTCTTTTACCATAATAGGTTAATGTTTGAATTGTCGTCTGCCGTTTTGTGACATTTACGGCCATGTATGTTTAGATTGAAGATACAGAAAGACACATATAATACAAATTGGATCCAAATTGGATTCCAGGCGGCGTCTGCTTTGGATCCAAGATGTTTGTAAATGTAAGTCAAATTGCAAACCACAGGCAAATGGTAAACGTATGTAGCAATTCTCATACTTATTTTTATTATTGATAGGGATAAGGAATAACATCAAGGGGTCAATTAGTTTGGATCCATAATTATTTAACAACTGATCTGAATCCAAACTGTTTTGCAACATTTTTCACAAATTTATCGTGTCAAATGATAGTTTAACTAATAGCGAATGTATTGTGTTGCAAATGTTGCACTAATAAAACTTTCATTAACCCTTAGCCTGCCACTCACGACTATAGCTCCATATGCAAACGCCTTGGATCCGGATGAGACGCCGAGTAACTCGGCGTCTCATCCGGATCCAAGCTGTTTGACACTCGGACAACATTTTCAGCAATTTTGAGCAACTTTGAAGCACTTTGAAACTTGAAGCAGACGAGAAATATAGCAGACAACAATTTATTTGGCGGGCTAAGGGTTAACCCTTGTTGTATATAGCGTAGCCTGGCTTTCATTTGCAATCGTTTAGATCTAGATCAGATGGGGACTTATTCGACAGCTAATTAGGTGCCAAGTCTGGTGATATTTTTGTTCTTGATTATTCACTTAACCCTTTACCTTATAGAAGCGACTTTTAGCACATTCATTTTATTCATCCGCTGCAGAAAATAGTTCCAAATTATACTGTAATGAATATGTGTCATATTAAATTCTTTCCTTATTCTAGCAGTTAATAGCTTAAAGCAGGCTGAAAGTAAAGCAGAATGCGCCTTAGGGCGCATTCTGCTTTACTTTCAACCTGCTTTAAGTAGTCACATATCTTCAATACTAGAAACAATGCTATCAGGTAAAGGGTTAATGAGACACTAATGCAAATAACAGAAAGCATTTCAATGTAGACGATAGTTCATAAACATGCAATAGTGTAGCGTGCTCAGGGTGAACTGATTTCTTTCCAATTCACCAATTTTGCTACAAAAGAAACCCAATCCCCAATGTAACAACCCTATGTCAATAGCCGACCTTCAAATTGCTTATGAATTATGTATTTACTGAAAAAGTGAAACTTTTGGGCAACAGAAGCTAGCCCTGATCGAATTCAATTGTTTTGAACACTTTTAGAACTTTTGTAAGAAAATATATATTCAGCCTTAACCCAAGCAATAAGGCAAGAAAACATTTTAGAACTCAGTTTTAAGTAAAAACAGCAAGACGAAGAGAGTTCATGCTAACTAAAATATTTCAACAGTTTACTAACTATTGCACGCATAATGGCTAGTTTGGGATTAATGTCACAAACAGTTTGGATCCAGATGAGACGCTGAAGAACTCGGCGTCTCATCTGGATCCAAACTATTTAAACTCTTTGATAATAGTTTCAATAAATTAAGCCTGATAACCCAATTAAGGGTTTGGCTGAATATGAAACACTATGTCAAATCAATCTTTGTTGCATGCTAAAGATTGACTTTATAACGGCCGTTAAATTGATCAAATGTACCTGTTTTAACCCATATCGATTACAATTACATTGCAAAATGAAATGAATGGTTAGTTTTAATCTATTCCATTCATGCTTTACGAAGAAAGCTATGTATTGTTTTGTGCAAGGTGCTAAACACTGTGATATCTTACCAGAACGTATTTGTACTCAAGTGACGTATGTCCGATTGAAAATAGTACAGTGGAGAATCTGTTATTCTTTCCCAATAAACGCGTTTACGCTAAAACTATTATTTCCAATACAAACAGTTTGGAGCCAGATCAGACGCCGGGTAACCCGGCGTCTGATCAGGCTCCAAACTGTTTGCCACCAAGATAAACATGAATTATCAGAATTGTCCAAAAGTTGTTCTTTTCTACGTTTTAGTGCTTTGCGTTTGCGTACGTTTGCGTTTAAACGGGAAAGAATAACAGATTCTCCACTGTAAGAGCCCGGCGTATGATCATTATCAAAACTGTTAAACACTACGGTTATAAAATCCCGCCAGTTATGGAAATAGTAACTTACTCTCTCCATTGTTTGTACACTGCATTTACAGTGGTGAAGATCTTATCTTTCCCAAAAAACGCATTTACGCTAAAACGTACAGTTCTATTGCACAACAGTTGAGTCAGTTACCTGGCGTCAATTGAAATTGAGTTTTGAGCACAGAAATCGTTTTAAGTTTTACAACTTTGGACCCTGATCTTGCTCATGACTGTTTGCCATTTAGATTAAAATAAATCGTGAAACTATCAAAATTTGTAAATTTCTACACTTTATTGCATTGCTTTGGCGATTAAAAGGCAAGATTAATGTCTTCGCAATTGTATTACTTCCATCCAACTTGGGCATTCACGTGTGAAAGAATCTATACGCCAACGCTGTACGATAAAATATAGAAAAGGGCAGTTTTGGAAAATGTGGAAGACTCTGGGTATTTTTGTCAGGATGGAAAAGAGTTTGCAGATACGTGACGTCTGATCAAGCTCCAAACGTTTTGTCGCTCAGTTTATAATAAAAAGGTCAATATATAAATCTAAAACACTTTCCATTTTGTCCATTTTACTACATAACGTCTTCCCTATTGAAAGAAAAGTTTAACGATTGGTATAAACTATGTACACATTTCTTATGATTAATTTTGTTAACATGTTTTCTCGGAGAGGAAAAAAGGAATGATCCCCAAAACATTGGTGTTCTGATAATTGAAAAACTATAAAAATCCAGTCAATTCTCTCTTCAGTGGAATACAAATTCAGTCCAATACTTACTGTTTAAAGTTTTTAGATATCTTATTGCAAGGTTGAATTAATGCAGAAATCTCTTTGACGGGTTTCCTGTGTGTCTTGTGTCCCGTATTCAACAGCCACAAGCATTTAGGAAATATATTTCTATTCTTACTGGCTTTTTGCTAAACTGTATGATCAAGTCTACCAACAGAAATTGTGCTTTATCATTGTTATGATAAGCTATAGACATATGGACTTCATATTGCTACAAATGTAAAGCAAGCATGAATTGAAACGTAAAACATTACATTCTTTATCAAATTTTAATCAATCTATCAGTCTATAAAAACCCAATACGTATTCTTTATCGTGCTACATTTTTATATGTATACGCTTAGTAACTGTCGTATTCGAACAGTTTGGATACATACTATTATGCTGAGTAACTGTATGATTACCATGTTCTTTCATATATTGCCATTGTTACGGTATTGCATATTTGAAAAGGAAAAGAAATAAATATTTATTTTTTCAGTATTATCCAGCAGACATTTTTATTGCAAGATAATTGTTAAGTTTCAGGTACGCAAAAATAACATCAGTACGGTGGGCGGCACTAGTTACCGAAATACATATGGAATGGCGTTATTATTTTACAATATACACATTTAAACAATGGAGAAAATGATAGCCTTTTCCGTTTAACTCTTTGAACCCTAGTCCCGCCTATAGGCGTGCTTTTCAAACAGTGTACATGTGAATAGTACATTTGTCATATGCAAACAGTGAAGACCCTGATCTGAGGGCTCCGAAAGGAGCCCTCTGATCAGGGTCTTCCCTGTTTGTCACAATGCCAAACATTGACAAAAACAACCCTTAAAAGTCAGAAATGGACTAGACTAAAATGGAAACTGGAATTGTCCATTTAAAGAGTTAAACGCAAAGGGAATACAAATACATTGCACGAAAACTTAGAAAATGTCACCTTGCTGATAATTCTGACTATTCATTTTTAAATCTGAGTGGCATCCAGTTTGAAACCCGGTTACCCGGCATCTGAACTGACGCCAAACTATTAGTTCTGGAAAGTATAGCTTTAGTGCAAACATGTTTATTGGGAAAGAATAACTTATTTTCCTTTGCACTAAAACACTTATGCCTATTGCGAAAAATGTTTAGCTAGATCAGACGCCATGAAAGTCGGCGTCTGATTAGATTCCATACTGCTGACACTCAGAATAAGACCAAAATGTTTTCAATTTCAAAACCTTTCATTGTTGCATATTTTATTACATTGTACAGTGAAACCCCTCTAAACCGGAACCTCTAAAATCCGGAATTCTCTCTAAACCGGACAAAAACGTTGGTCCCGTTTCCAACCCTTTATTTTAACCCATTACACAATAAATATGCCTTTTTAGGCCTTTGATTTATTCCTTCACTGAAGAAAATACATTCATGAATATGTATCGTCATAAACATTTTCTATATTCTAGCAGATTATAGCTTAAAGCAGATTGAAAGTAAAGCAGAATGCGCCTTAAGGCGCATTCTGCTTTACTTTCAACCTGCTTTAAGTGATAAGCTATCTTCCATATTAGGGACAAACTATGGGTTAAAACCCCTCTAAACCGGACATGTGTGGGGACATCATAAATGTCGGGTTTAGAGGGGTTTCCGGTTTAGAGGGGTTTCACTGTATTTGCATTCAGTTTCGTTTAAACAGGGAAATAATTAAGTTCTCCCCCTTTGTATTGACAATCTGGACTTTGATAAGAAGTCTTGTATAATTTCGAGATCATAAATTATAGCGTCGATGATTTAAAAAACAAAGTTATCAATTTATAGTCTATTTTCAGTCCGAATGGCCGTTCAGCCGACTGTACATTTACTCTCCTGAGCATTGGGTTATCTGACCTACAATATTAATTTGAAGTAAACGAATTAAATACCTATTTCCTAACTGTATTACAAGTAATAGATCCGCCTCTGAATAAAGCAGGCTATCTCACAATGTTTTGTCTGCTATCCGCCGTTCCCTAACCTAGAATACAGGGCGTGTCCATAGGAAGTTAATTCATCTTTGAAATGGTGAAATATCGCCTGATTCAGAAGAGACGTCTGTGTTGTTTGCCATTTACAGTTTATATGTACATGTATTTAAAATGGTATAAAAATAATGCCCACACGTTTCCTTGTCCGCCGGCGTTCGGTCAGGATCCAGTCACCTGTTTGCAAAAAATCTCTTTTATCGCAAATAGAAATAGCAGATTCATAGTCAATGATAACTGATAAGTCGTCTCAAATGCACAGTCATTGATTAATGATTTCCTATTTAGACCATTAGTAGCGTGCACATTAATATGAAACCCCTTTGCTTGCCCAATGTCATTTGAGCTGCATTTGTGAAACATCTGGATCGAAACTAGACGCAGTGTGACTTTTCATCTGAAAAGTATCTTAACTTTTTTACTTCCTTATTTACATTCCATGTTTCAAAACTACATAAAAGTGACATTAATAGTTTTACATGTGATACTATTCAAGGCGACTTTGAATAAGCGGGATAGGTGTTAAAATACTAGGCTATCTACATGTATCAATATCTCACCGATTTTTAATGTTAAAGTGCAACATTAACCCCGCCACTGCCGTGACGTCATCTGCCTCAACAGTTGTCTTCTGCTTTTACTTTTTAACCCTTTGAACCCTAGTCCCGCATATAGGCGTCCTTTTCGAACAGTCAACATGTGAATTGTACACTTGTCCTGTGCAAACAGTGAAGGCCCAGATCAGAGGGCTCCAAAAGGAGCCCTCTGATCAGGGTCTTCACTGTTTGACATAATGCCAAACATTGACAAAAACAACCCTTAAAAGTCAGAAATGGACTAGACTAAAATGGAAACTGGAATTGTCCATTTAAAGTTTCAGGGAGGAAAGAGTTAATCTAATGTTTAGGTATTTTGACTTAAGAAATATTGAAATGAATGTCTGATCAGCATCAAACTGTTCGTACATTACCATTGTATTTGGAATAAGGCAGTGAATGGTAACATTTCTGCACACTACAAGCGGGTACTGCATGTGGAAATTACAAACAGTTTGGATCCAGATGAGTCGCCAAGTAAATCGGTGAATTCATCTAGATCAAGACTATTTGTCACGCTGATGATTTTTGACAAAATTAAATTCTTGAAAATGCTGTTAAATCATTGCTTATGATGTTGCAAACGTCAATAACATAGCGAGCAAAAGGCGATGTTTTGTATTACAAATACGACGTCTTGACCAAATGATGTGTTAAGATAAAATTTGATATCTATATTCAAATGCTTTATCAAACTGGCGTGAAACTAAACACTAAACGACGAACAATAACGCTTTACAAATGACTTCACGTGTAAAAATGCACGTTATGTGATTATTCATTCATATGCATTCATTCATTTATTCGTTCATTCATAAAACCAGGCGGCCAATCAAGCAAGCAATCATTTTGACATTTTGTCAGTTCGCTGTATGCATGTTTGTTGTTTGTTTATGTGTGTATTGATGTATGTCTGCCTGTCATTGCCTGTCTGCTAAAACATATCTACCAATCAATTTATCAATAAGTTAATCAGCAGAACAGCATCACAATCTAACTGGTGTAAGGCGCTCATGTATTGAAGAAGCACGAGGCATTTCTCAAGACACGCGACAACTTACAAAAAATGTGACTCGTTTATCCCTGAAACTTCATATAGATATATCCACGGCTACATCAAGCTTTAAAAACAGATGTTTAGTCAAATAATAGTTTTATCATGTGTTTCTTTCAATCTGATATCGTTTAAATGCAATATTTCTGAAATAGAATGAATGAAATTTATATTTAGCTTATCCCAAGTTTGAGCAACATTTATTATTATTATTATTATACCCGATTTATATAGCGCTCTTTTCACGCAGGAGTTGTGCGTTCAAAAGCGCTTCACACGCTTATACATGTAAGTCTTATTGATAGTGGTCGTAGTGTAATCCATTATCCCATAGTCCCTTTCTAGTTGTGAAAATAGGTGACCACTTAAAGCAGGCTGAAAGTAAAGCAGAGTGTGCCTTAAGGCGCGTTCTGCTTTACTGTGAGCCTGAGTTAAGCTACCATCTTCTAGGGTACACAAAATAGTTCTTGTGGCGCATATTTATGACTCTATGAAATGGATCTATTTTCCTTAGTGGAGGAATCTTAAAACGTTTTAACGCTTTCACTCTCAATGACGCCATAAAGCGCGTTTGCAAACAATTTGGTTCCAGATCAGACGCCGCTTAACGCGGCGTCTGATCAGGACCCAAACTGTTTGACACTTTTATCGATATTTGTCAAGTCAAAAAACCTTAGATCTAATTTTGGAACGTATCTTGCAGACAACAATACCGACGCAGACGATAATAAAGCGGTGACGAGGTAAAACTTTCACTAATAATTTGATCATGAAAGGGTTATGGGGTGATGGATTAAAGACTTTTCCTCAGTCCATAGAGAGTCCCCCCCCACACACACACACACACATTGTTCTGGAGGTGTCAATGTACAGCGCTCCCTCTCTACAACGGCCCTCCCAACAACGACTCCCTCCTTACAACGACCCTTACGGCTGTTCCCCAAACAAGACACAATGTTTAACACTTTTACTGCTGCAATATCGTCTGCTTCAAATTGTCGTCTGCTGTTTTTTCTCAAAATTACATTTTGATGGAATAAATATAATGACGGTTTACAAACAGCTTGAATCCAGATCAGACGCCGCGTAACGCGGCGTCTGATCTGGATTCAAGCTGTTTGCAAATGTAAGCCAATTTCCCTCCCTGTAACGACTCCCTCTGAACAACGCACACAATCTGTGTCTCCCATTCGGTGTCGTTGTAGAGAGGGAACGCTGTAACATCAAAATCTCAGTTTAGCTGGTGAGGGTCAGATTATACTCATGCTCTAGTGATTTTCAATGATTATTTCTAACCAAACTATCAAATATAAAGGTAGTGTCTCACATAAGACGATTCAATGGTTCAATATGCACAAGACCCATGCTTTTTGCAAGGAAATTGACAGTAAATAATCTGGCAAGGCGTTATGACCAAAAGGTCGTCAGGAGTTGTCTTTAAACGAAACTAGATTTATACTTTTCCGCGGAATGAACAGTTAAACGAACTTAACAGGAATGTTACAATTCGTTCTTTTCGTGCAGCAATTAGCTAATCATTTAAATGTCAATAGTATTCTACTAACACTATGATCTTCATTTACAAAAAAAAAAAAGTATAGTCCGATTTTGACCCGTGAGCTGTGACCTTTAGGCCGAGTCCACCCGTATAGGTAAAACGCATTACAAACCATGAATTTGTTCAGGAGTTACGTACCTTTCATGGTATACTAAGGATATAATGCCTTTTGTATTGAAACTAAATCAATAATCGAGTTAGAGTAATTGGTAGCGGGTTAGGATACTTGCTATAGTGTAAAAGGCTGTGGGTTCGATTCCTAGTAGGATTTGCTTTTTTTTCTCAAAAAATATTATTATTATCTATTAGAGCATAACTTTTCAAACAATTACTTATTTGAATTGTTCAACATAATATGCGAAATGTGTCATGGACATACTAAACGTTAAACGTTGTGAAGTTTAAAATGTACATGTATGTAAAATGTTACCCTATGTGTCCAGTTTCTCACTTTTAGAAAACAATTGCATTGATTCATTTATCACTGAAATTCAAATTTCCAATTAAGTCTAGTTAATGTATGACAATTGGAAAATGATAAACAGTGTTGCCCTGACCAAAGTGCTGCTTAAGGTGCCCTCTGATCTGGGTGTTCACTGTTTTCATGGGACAAGTGGAGTATACTCTTTCTAAATGACGATTATACTTGTCGTTAGGGTTCAATGTGTTAGGTACTTAGGGTTACCCCATATAAGTTATGTGGGATTCGGATTAGATCCAATGGAAATTTATATCGCTTCTGCTTCTCCTTCATACTGGCTCGTAGACATTTTCTACAAGCTTCCGTGCTATGGAAATTTAGACTATTGACGCGGTGGTTTTGTCTGTCGTAGCATCTTTAGTTTGAACAATGTGGTTATAACTAAATGTAATAAGAAATTGAATAATATATATTATTTAAACACTGAACTCTTACTAAAGGTTCCTTGTGGTTATCGTCATGTGTAGTATAAAAATGCCTTTCCCAATCAAAACAAAAAGAAAAAAGAAAGGAATCACTGGGTATCGAACTCATGACCATACCCAGTAAAACACTACTCTACTACCTCTACCACGATGACATATAGGTCTCAAACTCTTATTTTACATATCAAGTTAAGGTTTGAACCCTAACTTACCCATAACATGGAATGGTTGCAACTTCTATAAATAGAAAAGCTCAGTCACGGTTCAGCGCACAAAATTTACCTATAGAACAACGCACTGATGGCGTTGTTTACAAAACATTGTGTATGTAAACAAAGAACAATTATTATTATTATTATTATTATTATTATACCAGATTTATATAGCGCTCTTTTCACACAGGGATTGTGCGTTCAAAAGCGCTTTACATAAAATAACACATATGTACCTATAAATCGTGAAAAGATCAGCAATGAACCGACCGGCTAAGTATTGCCGACTGATATAAATAATGGTAGAGCGCCCAATGCAGGCCATCGACAAAACACAAATAACTACAATTAGATCTGAAATAAAACATGAATAAACATATAAAAGACAGTCCCCCAAAACGGCGATCACATTACCCCCATCAATCAGCAATGAACCGACCGGCTAAGTATTGCCGACTGATATAAATAATGGTAGAGCGCCCAATGCAGGCCATCGACAAAACACAAATAACTATAATTAGATCTAAAATAAATAAGAATAAACATACAAAAGACAGCCCCCAAAAACGGCAATCACGCTACCCCCATCAATCAGCAATGAACCAACCGGCTAAAGATTGCCGACCAATAGAAATAATAGCAGAGCGCCCAATGCAGGCCATCTAATGTAACATAACTAGGAATAATAGCATGCCACCATAACTAAAAACTCTATAGAAGATCAATAACATTATTAAAAATGGTGAAAGCTGTCCACGAATTGTACCACAGACCACGCCAGCTGGTTTCAAAAGAGATCAGAGTTGTATCCCTACCATCAAAGATCCACCAGACAGGCATTGGTCAACAGTACAACCCCAGAACTAACAAGAGCGTGTCCCAGTTACACGAATGCCCCCGATGATACAGGGAGGGGAATCCAGACTATCAAACGTAAAAGTTAGAGAGCTGAAACTGTAGTGGAGCGACAAATGCAAATGCAAATGCGACATGTTGTATTGGTAAATCAAAGCAACTGATTTGTGTGACTGTATGGTGTAGTGGGTAAGCGTGCTGCCTAGTAGTACTTATTACTAGTTACTTTTGAGGGTCGTGAGTTCGAACCTAGAGAGGACCACATTTCTTTTTTTTCCTTTTTTTGTATATTACACTGATATGCGCTGATATACGTAGTTTAAAAAAAATTGAATAGAATGAGTAAGTCAAGTGATGTCACAGACAATAGAGAGCTACATCATGTTTTCTTTATACTGTTTGACATAAATGTGTATTGACCCTATTACTGCACGATGTAAAAGTGCAACGATAATGAAAAAACAGTATCAATAATATAACTAACAAGTCTGTGAGAATGAAAATCTGTGGGGAGTGAAACAGAACGTCGTTAATTTGAAATTAATAAAAAAAAATCACCGAACGTGGGATTCGAACTCGAAACTACTGCATGAAAGCCTAACAGCATAACCACTACGCCAATACAGCATATACTAGTATGGTTGTCAAACTTGTACTTATCGGTATTTTAACTAATTTTCTTTGTTTACATTCTCAGAACGGAGATATTTTTGTGGTTTTTAAAAACAAAATACACATATGACGCAGAAAGCTCTGAAAGGCCTTTCTTTGCTTCTTTTGCTCTGCATTAGACCGCCACTTGTTGTAAATACTGCCAAAACACATTTCTTTTAAACCCCTTCTTACCTCTAAAATACGCATTTGTTGTCAAGTTCATCGTGAGATTTTTACTCCCTTACACCACAAAATTGTCGCCTGACTCAAAACTGTTGTCTGCAATTTAAGGCATTATGGCTGAAGTTATTTCGCAACGAGTGTCAAACAGTTTGTATCCTGAACAGACTCTGCGTTACGCGGCGTCTGATCAGGATCCAAACTGTTTGCAAATCACCTATTGACGTCATTGACAGTGAAATGGTTATCTGCAATGTGAAAAATGGTACAGAAATAACTATAAATCATAAGCCACAGCCAAGGAATGAATAACTTCATGTAACCCTTATCATGCTAAGTCCAATTTCATTTATAGTTTGAATCCAGATCAGACGCCAATTAACTCCACTTCTGATCTAGATCCAGACTATTTGACACTCTTACAATTGTTTCGTAAACATACGTATATTTGAATTTGAAACTCAGTCATTCTTGTATTAAGCAACCACTCAATGAAGTTGCATGAATACCTCTTAGAACAAAATTTAATAATTGCCTAATGAAGGATAGTTAAAAGGCAGTAAGCTTCTACATAATTATATAGGGGCTTTCTGCCTTATTTATATTCTGCATTAAGCAGCACCATCCATTAAATATCGAACAGGGGTCTTCTTTTGAGCGTTTGCTTAATACAAAATTCGCTGAAGGAGAGGAGTGTTTTTGGGTTAAAGGGATAATGTACGAACCGAACCGACGCATCGTTCAGTCTTTGGGGGGCAAGAAACTTTAAAATCGGATATTTCCGGAAATTCCATTTCGTCTTCTGAGATTTCATTCTATCATAAATCTCATCACGGTTACTGGAAATTCACACTTAAGCGTATTGCTAACCATTGCCATGCCAACAAGAATTGACTGGAATATGCAATCAGTTTGGATCCAGATCAGACGCCGAGTTACTCGGCGTCTGATCTGGATACACACTGATTGACACTCATATTTAGGTTTCTACATTTTTAAAATGCATTTAATCTTATTTTTACGAATTTAGCAGACGACAATTCCAAAGCAGGCGTTATTACGGCAGAGGAAAGGCTAATAGCGATACTGGCGGATAAATAATCGTGTTGGTGATAAAAGTCGACCATGACCGATAACCTGAGATAAGACTTGTTATTTTAGTGTCAATTGTTTTTTAAGAGCAAGAAAGAAACGAAAAGGAAATTCCACAAAAGCGCGATCATTTCCGGTCAATTTGCAGTAGACTGTGTAACAGGTTTTATTGCGTAAAAACACAAGACTGATACGTGCTCAGTCAAGTCAGTTTCAGTTTTTTTGTTCGAGCTCTTAAAAAGCGCATTGCATGTTTATCGCCATAAACAATATTGATATTGGTGTAGATTCCAGAATAAAATTATATACAGTGGCGAAAACGATATTCGTTCCCTTGAAACAAAATTAAACGTATATGCAAAGCAATACATTTAGGAAAACAGCAGTGGGGTAAACGTTTTAAGCATTAAGGTTTTAGATGAGTAATGCTTATCGAAACGAATCCGCAAAAACTATACACCATCTCATTCAGTATCCAATTCTACATCATTTTCCAGAGTTAAAAGAATTTTCAGCACACATCACTGAAATTATGGATATTTTTGTCTTGTTACCCTACTTTTCAAAAAACGTCCTGAAATGACTACCCCTCTTTTTTCTTTCCGAGGATAAAACATTACAAATATTAATAAAAAGATCAAAATTTATTCATGCATTTATACCTAAGACATTGTTGTATACAAATACAAGCAGAACAATTAAATATTTTGCATAAAACATTAACAAAAATCTCTTATATTTTGGAAAAAATAATTTATGAGTCAATTTTTTCTCAAAAATCATTTTTTACGTTTTAGCAAAACTGAGATTTTTACAAAAATTAGGCAGGGGCATTCATACTGACTACACTTAAAATTATCTACCATGTCTCTAGAACAAAATAAAAAAAACATTAGGAGGGTTGACCTCATGTAACTTGAGAAAAATGAAATTGTGTTTGAGAGGGGTCAACATTTGTGGGAAAGTAAAATCAAGGAAAATTTAAGTATTTTGATAAAACATGCACTGTCATTTGCAAATAGTTGTGGAATTCACAAAAATGTCAATTTAATTGTCTGTTTTACAAATTATTTTCTGCAAGATAAACAATATTCTCCAGCAAGAAATGTGAAAAATGCAGTCAATCTTGCATAAAGCAACCACCTTGCGAATCAGTCTGCATACCTCTTCATTATGACACTAGACTAATTAACTCAGGGTAGAAATAGTGAAGAAAACTCCTACTGAAGCATTCTGAATTAGTTTTATCCTGCATTAAACAGACAGCTCAATACCAGACAAAATATTGGTATTCACTAGAGTGATCGCTTAATACAAGATTGACTGTAAAAGTTGACAATGATTACCAAGTTTTATAATAAACGGCTGGTATGTTGCAACCCAATAATTGCAATAGATATTTAACCCTTTACTCCATAGCTTATTTTAAGTATTGAAGAGACATGGTTGCATCAAGCAGGCTGAAATTAAAGCAGGATTCATTCTGCTTTACTTCCAGTCTGCTTAAACTATGTACAGTCTGCTTAGATAAAGGATTTTTATTATGCATATTCATGACTGTATAAAATTAAACTATATACTTTCAAGAGTGAAGGAATAAATTAAATGTGTTAACATGAGTATCAATGGAGTAAAGGGTTGATTTAGGCAAACATGTTTAGCATGTACCACAGGTTTGATTTACAGTCACACCTGTATTTAATAGGCAGTCTGTTCCTCTACCTTTGTTGTGGTTCTAGGGCTTATTTGTCATAGGAAATGTTTTCTGTTTATTAGACCCAGATGATCCCCTCTGCTACAGTGGAGAAAACGTTATTCTTTCCTGTTTACACGCAAACGTAAAACACTAAAATGCAGATAATGACAATTTTTTTACCATTCTGACTTTTCATTGTTATCTGAGTGGCAAACAGTTAGGAGCCTGATCAGACGCCGGGTTTACCCGGCGTCTGATCAGGCTCCAAACTGTTTGCACTGGAAATAGTACTTTTAGCGTAAAAGCGTTTACTGGGAAAGAACAGCGTTTTCTCCACTGTAAGAGCTAAAAGGAAGGCGGATTGGTGGTTTTAATCCAAACAGGCTGCTTTGGAACAAATGAGATAAGCCGAAATCATCTTCCTGTAATCATTATCGTGTCGTCTCATCATGCATCCCTCATCATTTATGGGCGCTTGTCTCGCAGATCCTGGCAAATCTAGCTCTTCATTGGCAGACTCAACAATTTTACCGCCCGCACAATAGTTATGATCCACTAAAACATGTTTTTCTTTTATTTCCGCACCGGCCACTTGTCGATTTGCAAACTTTTCCACTGAGGGCTCGATTTCTCACAGGGCCTCGACACGATTGCTTTTTGACATAAAACCGTCAGAAGTACATGTATATACCTTCTCGCGATTGTTTTCTCTAAAAATAGCAATCGTGTCGGGGTCCCTGTGCGCAGTCAAGCATTACCCATCTAAGACCTTAACAATAATTTTTTGGGACACACATTTTTAATGGGAAAGAATAACGTTCGCTCTGCACAGTGGTGACGGTGTTATGTGTTGAATAAAATAACAGTTTGGGTAAACCTGCGGCTGAACAGACTAAAATAGCTGTCCATCATCATAAACATTTAAACAGTATATCTATTCTACAGTTTGATATATCTACATTTTATTTAAATTCATTCAAAAGGGACGAATAAAGTTTTCGCCACTATTACTTGATACCCTACCAAAGAGAAGACGCCTTTATGCTAAACATCTTATGCCAATTGCATTGTTTTACGATTTTAAATAAGGAAAGATGATTGGTAACCAAGCATCTGATCAGATTCAAAACTGTTTGCCACTAAGGGAAACTTATTACTTCTTCAATGAAGGAATGACGAAATGTTTGAAACATTTCGTCTTTCCTATACTGAAGAAGTAAATATTTTCTGTCCAGATTTCCTTGCGTTGCATTTTAGTTACAGTGGAGAATCTGTTATTCTTTCCCAATAAACGCGTTTACGCTTAAACTATTATTTGCAGTGCAAACAGTTTGGAGCCAGATCAGACGCCGGGTAACCCGGCGTCTGATCAGGACCCAAACTGTTTGCCACCAATATAAACATGAATTATCAGAATTGTCCAAAAGTTGCACTTTTCAACGTTTAAGTGCTTTGCGTTTGCGTACGTTTGCGTTTAAACGGGAAAGAATAACAGATTCTCCACTGTATCTATTCTACACTGGAGAAGACGTTATCCTTACCTCTTTAAGCGAACAGAAATGCAATACAGGAAACATATAAAATGACATAAAATTGAGAGTTTTAACTTGTTTTGACCTGACGTTTTGACCTGCAAACTCAGCGAACAGTTTGGAATCTGGTCCGACGCCGGGATACCCGGCGTCTGATCTGGATGTAAAATGTTTTCCATGGACATACGGTTTTTAGCAAAGACCTGTTTTTTGTGAAAAAATGATATTTTCTCCACTGTATTGCTTCGGTATCTACTCTATGACGGCTTTATCTAGGCATGTCTAAATACCTACATACTTCATGCACAATCAAATTTCATTGAAACTGTTTTTATCCATATTAACAGGAACCCGTAGAAACACGGAGGAAAAAGATTGACCCAAAACGTAGTTGGATGAGTTTTGTTCGCTACACTGGGGATAAGTCAGGAGAAAAGAAACCCGACAGGCGGAAACGGAAACGAAACAGAAAAAATAGAAAGAAAGAATTGGTAAGATAAGCCTGTACAGTAATGACAATAATCTCGTTTATGCTACAGTGGAGAAAACGTTATTCTTTCCCAATAAACGCGTTTACGCTAAAACTATTATTTGCAGTGCAAACAGTTTGGAGCCAGATCAGACGCCGGGTAACCCGGCGTCTGATCAGGCTCCAAACTGTTTGCCACCAAGATAAACATGAATTATCAGAATTGTCAAAAAATTGTACTTTTCTACGTTTTAGTGTTTTGCGTTTGCGTACGTTTGCGTTTAAACGGGAAAGAATAACAGATTCTCCACTGTATGACGTCACCAATGACGTAAGAATAACAGATTCTCCACTGTAAAACCCTTATGTCCACTGCAAACTGTTTGGAGCCTGATCAGACGCCAAATAACCAGGCGTCTTATTGGGCTCCAACGTGGTTATACAATTCTCTTTTCGATTTCTGGTAAAACTCCAAACTATGTGGCCCATAGTAGGAGTTTGACCAGAAGCCGAGAAGAGAATGGATTTACCTATTCCTATTAGACGAGTGGTTGCTGTAATTATACTGACAGTAGAACAGAAAGTCCATAACAACTTTCTGTTCTACTTTCACCATAGGTTTTGTTTACTTACCTTTCAGGATACAGGGGCCCGTTTCATAAAACTTCGTACATGTACGACAAATATTGTCGTAAGTCAGATTATAAAAGTTTCAATTTTTTTTTCTCCCTCTAATCTTATCTTATGACATCTTTTTGGAATCGTCTTGAAAAGACAGGATTAGATAGAGAAATCAGAAATTAAATGTATTTTAAAGTTTTGACTTACGACCGTTTTTGTCGTACGAAGTTTTATGAAACGGGCCCCAGCGAAACAATGTCAGCATGCTCTTTAACAGGACATGATAGCTTTAACCCTTTGCCTGATAGCCTAGTTATAATATTGAAGATAGGTGACTACTTAAAGCTGGTTGAAAGTAAAGCAGAATGCGCCCTAAGGCGCATTCTGCTTTACTTTCAGTCTGCTTTAAGCTATCATGTACTATAATATAGAAAATATTCCCCATAATACATATTCATAACTGATTAAATTGGAACTATTTCTTCAGCGGATGAATAAATCATATCCGCTAAAAGGCGCTTCTATGGGGGAAAGGGTTAAGGAATGTCTATCAATAATAGAGGAAGGCGACAAACGTAGTTCAATTGATATAGGATCAAATACTTGTAATGTTACATGTAACCTATTCAAACCTAGTGACGAGTATACTCGAATCGTGTCCTCGATCCGGAAGGGTTCGTGTTTACGAGGTTTAACTGTATGTGTTATATTTCAGTCTGGACCACCCGGTCCCACAGGACCCCCGGGACCACCAGGACCTCCGGGACCTTCAGTATCCAAGGAAGACATCATAGCAGAGTTAAAGGATTTAATTGCAGGTATGTGAGATTTCAAGAGATTAAAGAGAGGGGTATAGATCTACATGTAAAACCTCGCTATTACGACCACTAAAACGAAGGCTTGTTGATTGTATACTAGAGAGATGACAGATTAAAGCAAGGTAACAGTGAAACAGAAAGCTCCTGAAGGAGCTTCCTGCTTCACTGTCACCTTGCTTTAAGCGGTCGCCTATCGTTAACACCCTAATAGTTAACATAATTTAGTGGTTCTACTGTAATGTATATAAAAGAGAGACTCACAGTGGGAGAAAGAGGTAAAGACTACATTGTAGCAATCGGAACACCTACAATGCTCTATGGAGAGTTCGAACCCCAGAAAAGACCCATACTTTAAAGCAGTTGTTTCACGCGTTGTTTTATATATATAAAAAAGAAATCTCATATTAGAGCTTTACATGTATTTAACCATTTCCCTTTCAATGACGTCATAAAGCGCATTTTGCAAACAGTTTTGATTCTGATCAGACGACGCATAACGCGGCATTTGATCAGGATCAAAACTGCATGCCACTTTGTTTGAAATTACGTCAGTTATACTGCCTTTAATCTAGCTTTGAAACTATATTGCAGACATCAATATTGAAGCAGACGGCAATACGGCGGTGAAGGGGTAAAGCCCTCATGAAATGGTTAAAACAAAGTTGATAATGGTCAGATGAAAATTGACCCTAACTCTTGATACAACTGTTTTGGCATTCGAAGTCGTATTGACATGTCTTGTAAAACCCATAATTATAACAGCTCTCTTTTCAAACATATTATGATATCATAATCGGATAACTGTAAAGAAATATTGATAAATATTTGACTCATTTTTAAAACTGACTTTACAAACTAATTATAACAATTTTTATAATTTTGGTAATAATATTGAAATAATTTCCCTTGCTCGGAATTTGTTTCCATGTAAATCCATAATGTATTAAGTTTATACATGTATTAAATGTAGTTATTTGTCTTTTCTCGCTTTTGAGTAACATTTACATTTATATAATTTCACGTGAAGTGATTTTAACGCACAACTCCTGTGTGAAAAGGGCGCTATATAAATTTGCTATATGATATAATAATATAACAAGCATTGACTCTCATTGAAAACTAAACCTTTATCAGCGAATCAGCGCTATGAAAATAAAACAGTTTTAAATTCTAATCTGAGCCCGAATCACTCAGCGTTTGATCTTAATCTTAAATGTTTACAAGACAAGTGAAAAGTATACAGTGGGGAATCTGTTATTCTTTCCCGTTTAAACGCAAACGAAACGCAAACGAAACGCAAACGCAAAGTACTTAAACGTAAAAAAGTACAACTTTTGGACAATTCTGATAATTCATTTTTATATTGGTGGCAAACAGTTTGGAGCCAGATCAGACGCCGGGTTACCCGGCGTCTGATCTGGCTCCAAACTGTTTGTATAAGAAAAAATAGTTTTAGCGTAAACGCGTTTATCGGGAAAGAATAACGTTTTCTCCACTGTAGTTGTGCTTTTGCAGGAAACTAGTAAGATATAAATTAACATAGACTATCGACTCACATTCCTTAGCCCCTATCTAAACATCGTCATAATATCGTCTTCATTGATATTGTTTTCCTTTTTTAAGTTATATTTAAGGCGTTTGTACCAGCAATATTAATATAACTGTCAACTATTTCAAATCCTGACCAGACACCGCGTAACGCGGTATCTGATCAGGATCAAAACTGTTTGTAACGTCACCTATAGGAGCCTACAACGATACAAGGGTTGGGCATATCCCGCATATTAGTGTATATTTTAATGTACACTGTGAAAAAACGTTATTCTTTCATGTTTAAAAAAGGCTAAACGCAAACGCAATATGGTAAAATGGCTTATTTCTAAAAATTCAGATAACTCTGCTTTTATCTGTGAGGAAAACAGTTTGGAGCCTGATCAGACGACGGGTTATCCGGCATCTGATCTGGCTCCATACTGTTTGCAATTGTGGACATATACGGTGTATAACCTAGTTCGTTTGAAAATCATAACGTATTCTCCACTGTAGCAACGAAAGGTATGGAACTATAATACCGGGCATCAAAAGTAATTGCTAACATACAACAGTGACTTGAAGATGTGAGAAACTTTAATTGTTCTCTGTAAACTGGGAATTAGTTGATTAACTGGGAGAAACTAAAGATCAGTAGCGACTAATTACACAGCAATTAAACCGAATTAACTAGAATTGTTTCCGCATTCTCTACTTGGAAATATGGGCAATCAGTCTTTGGGCGCCAGGGGAAGCTTTACGGGTATTTACTGTGAAACGTTTGTTGCCGCGGCAGGTAGGGGCAATCTCCTTCACAGAGAGTATTCATTCGTTTCTCAACATACATCTCTGTCACAGGCTACATGTACGTCTCCGAATTTCAATATTCTTGAAATAACTTTTCACTTACAATTATTAAGCAATAAAACATTCCGATTAAAATCAGAAGTGTCTGTTTATCTAAACTATGTCAAATATTATAGTAAAGTTCCTAATCGAAAATGAATGAAATATTATAGACATATTTCGTGTATTTTGAAAGTAGCACCGCTGAACCATTTGATGAATTTCATATAATTATCGCAAGTAAACAAGGAACACACTCACTCAGCTACAGTAGGCCATTATATTGGCTTTTTAACCCTTTTATGATCAGATAATTCGGGAGAGTTTTACCCCTTCATAGCTTTATTGTCGTCTGCTTCCTTAGTGTTGTCTGCAAGACACGTTTCAAAGATAGATTCAAGGCAGTATGACTAAATAAGTATCGATAAGAGTGCTAAACAGTTTGGGCATTATATATATGCGGCTTCTGAGCAGGACCCAATATTTTGGCAAACGCGCTTTAAAGCGTCATTGAGAGTGAAAGGTTTATAATATGTTTTTGGTACGTTTCCTTGTAAAAGACACTGACAAAAATATTTATTTTAAAGTAGTCGTGAACAGTTTATATCAGCGTATGATTGTGTAATGAATTGTTTTCAATGGACATGAAGTTATGAAGAGTCCCGCGGGACCAAACCCGGGACGTTTGTGTGTCAGTCCAATACCATAACCTCTGAACTAAAGGGTCGACACCCTAACTAAGGAGTTCAGTATTGAATATGTCATTCGTCGTCGTTATGCTATTTTGGAACACACGTACAGTACTGAACCTTATTAAATTAAATTGATAATCGCAAGCGAATTGCCATCGAATTGCCATCGAATCGGGCGCTTCAAAAAACAAATCTTACTTTTGAATATTTTTACGCGAATTTTCCGAAGCGGTTGTGACAAAAATGGAATCGAAAAAATTAACGAAGGCATATTTGCCAAGATTTGTTAAATACACCTTTCAAGAAAAATTATCCGAGGGTAAAGTTACTATTTTGAATCGCAAGCGAATTGGCATCGAATTGCAAGCGAATTGCCATCGAATCGCAAAAATTGTTAATTTAATAAGGTTCAGTACTGACGTACAGAGGCAATCGTGTGGGATGTAACCGTGGCTTTTTAATAGTTGACAAACAGGATGAATCATGATGACCACCTTGGGCCCCACCCTACAAAGTGTACTTGGAATCAAGAACGAAAATCTCCATGACATGGAGACCTTAAGCTGGGGATTCTACAAACAGCATTATTGCAACACTCCTTATAAACAGAAGATCATCCTTTAGTAGCTCTCGTTTGCCCCGCGCTAAGCGGTCACCTGTCTTTAGGGGGTTATCATGTCATTTTCAAGAGTATCCGCTTAACCCTCCACCCGCAGCCGTCTCCAGCTTTAATTGATCACCTGGGGCCCGTTTCATAAAACTTCTTACGACAAATGTTGTCGTAAGTCAGATTAAAAAAGTATCAATTATTATTTATTTCTATATCTAAATCTGTCTTGTGACAATTTTTTGGAATCGTCTTGAAAAGACGATTCCAAAAAGGCGTCACAAGACAGAATTCGATAGAGAAATCAGAAATTAAATGTATTTTTAAGATTAGACTTACGATCGTTTTTGTCGTAAGATGTTTAATGAAACGGGCCCCTGTTTATTTGGAAACTGTTATTCTTAATCTTATTTCAGAAATAGCAGAAAAACGAGCGCAAGAAATGTTCGCAGATATGGTAAGTACTGTACTATGCTCCCTCTCTACAACATTATCCAATTGGAGACAACAATTTGTGTGGTTCGGAGGGAGTTGATATCGGTAGGGGAAATGGCTTATATTTGCAAACAGCTTGAAGTCAGATCAGACGCCGCCTTCTTTCAAAATGTCCAATATGTGACTTCGAGAAAAACAGCAGACAACTGTTTAACCCTTTACCCCATAGCCTGTTTATAGTTTTGAAGACAGGTGACCACTTAAAGCAGGTTGAAAGTAAAGCAGAATGTGCCTTAAGGCACATTCTGCTTTACTTTCAGCCTGCTTTAAGCTTAAATCTGCTAGGCTATGTAAAAGTTTTGTAATGGTAATTGTTCATGAGGGTATATACTGGAACTATTTTCTTCAGCGGAGGAATAAATTAAACACGCTAAAAGTCGCTTCTATGGGGGAAAGGGTTAAAGAAGACAATTTTGCAGCCGGAAAAAGGATGGGCATAATCATCGTGTTTTGGGGACAACGGCAAGAGTTGGTGTTAGAAGAGAGCCGTTGTTCGACGGGCCGTTGCGGTGAAGAAGCACTGAAGTTGTTATCTTTTTTCAGGGTTTCTTTCGTCTTTAACCCATTTGTGCCCACGATCCCATATATGGGACGTAGGCAAACAGGGTAGATTCTGATCAGACGCCGCATTATGCGGCGTCTGGTCAGAATCTACACTGTTTGCTGATAGTAATTTCATTATAAAACAAAATGAAATGAAAAGTTTCACCAGGCATCACTTTGATAAAAAATGGACTAATCCAATATATAAAACATGGAAGAATCCACAGGGTATAAATGGGTTAAAACATTATTGGTGTTCATTTTAGTGGATCTTTACTATAATTATTTAAGGGAGGGAATTCTATACGAATACAATTCTGTTTTTATGTATTATTATCTCCCCTGTGACAACATAAAACACTTTGCTCATTCTCCACTAAAATGTGGTTGTATTCCAAAACCAGGTGCCTGTTGCAAACATGTAGAAAAAGAAAGGCTTTTGAAAATGATGACTTCTTATTCTAATCTGAGTGGCAAACTGTTTGGAACCTGATAAGACGATAAGTAACCGAGCGTCTGATAGGCTTAGTTTAAAGATACGTGTAATATATACAACGTTTAAACACAATAACATGGTGAGAAAAATATGCAGCCAGACCGGGGCTCGAACCCGGGACCTAAATCTATAAATATACATTTATAAAACAGGTGTGTATGTTGTGGATTTATAAAGGTGTGGTATATGCAGACAATCACTCACCCTAATGGGGCAACAAATTACTTGATGTCTGATCTGGTCTATGCTGTCTGCTTATAATCCCCCTGTCCACTATTCATTCTCTATTTGTGCAGCAGCTAAAGCATGCTATCTCATATGTGATATCAAAAATCTGTGATGTATGAATGTATTTTATAATAGACTTTGTAGAATTTTACTGTATTAACATGATAATGTATTTCTTTTACAGGCTGTTAGTTAATCTTATTGTTAAGAAACTTATGTTATTATGTCGGTAAATAGCTTTTAGCTAATGTTATATATGTTGTGAAAACACCCGACTATAAATAAAGTTTCTTGTATCTTGTATCTTGTATCTTGTACCCCTTGCTTACAGGGCAAGTGTTCTGCCGACTGAACCACCGGACCGCTTACACAAATCTTTCACCATTTAATCATAAACTCAACCCAGCTACACATGATTTTAAAAGCTTTTATGTTCTTCTTCAAGAAGCTTTGATCTGGAGCCAGACTGTTGCAACGAAAATAAATGTTTTAGCAAAAGCTACTTTATTTGCAAAGTGGAAAGAATAAGGTCTTCTCCACTGTGTGGCCAATGATTGGGGCAGAGAAATTCGAGACACATAGTTAACCCTTAACCCCATAGGCTGTTTCTATTACATTCGAACTTCGATATCTCGAAGTCGGTTTTGTCTAATATACCCGTATTTCAAAGTTAAAACGTGGCTAAGCCACGTTTGAACTTTGAAATATGGGTATGTTCGACCAGTTTTAAAGAGTCCAGTATTATTGTTTATTTCCAGCTGGCGAGCACTAACACGTCCGGTGCGTCCATTCCGGTGCCAGAGAGCCCAGCGTCCGAGTTATTATCCGTGCCCAGGATTTATGCCGGCTTCTCAATGCACTTATCATCAAAAACAAGTGTGCGACGGAAAACATATATGGAAATGAAGTCATTTAAACAGGTACGATAATCAAGGCGTTCTAAAAAGATGTTTTGATACATGTACAATCGGCGTATGAAGAGTTGCCGTTCTGTACACTTACTAGATCCAACATCGTTCAACTACATAGTCTCCCATATCCACAGAAAGGAGCGATCTTATCATGATCTACAATACTTGTCATTTTGTAAATACATGTATATCGTGAAACCAACCCTCAATGGTCGCAAATGGAAATTGCGTAATTGGAAATCGAAATTGCTTAGTCGAAGTTTTAGCCGTAGTAATGAATGTCTTATAAGAATATTGCTACGGTTTCGAACAAATAAAACTCAAATTTAAATGATAGTGTTATTCACGCGCATAGCCGCGGGATATATTATAAGAGTATCGTATTGAACAATGAACCAGAAAGCAATTAAAACGTACACCAAAACTAATATTAGGTAACATGTAATACTTTGCTAACGACGAGCTGAAAAAGGACATTTCTTTAAGCTTGATTACACATTAAAAACTGTTTGACACTCGTATCGATATGTTTTAAGTTATATTACATTGAATCTTATTATACTGCAAAGTAAATTCCTTAGTTTTGATTGGGTAATGGGTACCGAGCCCTAGACGTGATCCCAAGTACCCTGTGAGCTGACAGGGTACTTAGAAATGCAAATGTTTTCATTGGCTGATAGGTCCCTGAGTCTTGCTTTGCAGAAAATAAGATGGCCGACTGCTCGACAGTAAGTGCATTCAATCGTGCATCCTCCGTTTTAAGTTCTCTTCGGCTAAGAAACCAATCGGTGTTTGATCTTTCAACAGTCGCATTATTTATGGGAATATTTGACGCCGAAGTCTACGAGTATGCCCATTTTTCTTATAAATAACAACCGTCAGAAACATGACGTCATTTACGCTAAACGTTATCTGCTTTGGCGCAATTTTGTTATAGTTTACTTTGAGCGATGTACACGACAAATTCCGAAATATTTTGTTTGAACAGTGAAAACTTTGCTGTATAATAAATTCTGTATACAATTTCTTCACAGTGTACATGAGGATTTCTTCCCAGCTGGTAAAAGCATGTAAATCTCGCCTAACGGCTCTGGCAACATGATTTACTTCAGCCGGGAAAAAATCCTCATGTACACTGTGAAGAAACTATATAACAAATATTACTTTGAGATCTTGCAAAAAATAAAAATGAAGCAGGCGACCATTTTACGACCAATGGGTAAAAATCTCATGATTAATTTGGCAGCGAAAGAGTTAAGAGCAAGAGAGTACTATAGTCAAACAACTAGGTCTGACGTGTCAAAGGTCAGCCGAGTCCATCTTTTAGGGAAAACAGCATTCCGCATGTTCTCGGACCATATTTTAAACAGCCGATATTCGTATAAGAGATAAAAATGAAGGCGGGATTATTGTGAGCCGTTTAGCGCAGTAGATAAAGTCTAGGTATGCAGAAGGCAAATAGCAGTATTTTTTATTAAGCGTGGGTTCGAATCCCACGCCGACCTTACACTTTTTTTTATATAAATCTTGCCTGAATAGAAAAGCATTATATTATATTTCATACTGTATAATATAAGCTGACCATTTATGCACATGTTCGTCAGTGTTGGAGAAGGTGTGTTGCTTCAGTTCGTATATATTAAGTCCTATATTATTTTAAAACATTAATCGATGATAAAATACATACATGTACATACATAGGTCCCTACATGTATATTGAAATGAAATGGATTACTGTTTACAGGGCTCCATATACGGGGGAATAGACTAAAATGTTCCAACATGCACCAAACCTTATGGTGTGACTACTAATTAGAATTGTCTCATCGAGAAATTTTAGATTAGTAGTCACACCATAGGGTTTGATGGAGACATGAATATTTTAGTTTTTGAAATACTCTCCTTATTTGAAAAAGCTTAATGCATCTTAAGGCGCATTCTGCTTTACTTTCAACCTGCTTTAAGTGATCACCTGTCTTCAAAACTAGAGCTATGCTTTGTGCGGTAAGGGGTTATTGTTGCGATGGTTTCATGTAGGCTTTGTTTTGGCTGCTGAGCCCCTGATCGGCTGTTTCAATATTAACCTTTAGCCCGCTAATTATGTCGATAGTAGTTTTTGCTGAAAGTGTAGACCCAGATGAGATACTTCCTTATGAAGCTCTCTGATCAGAGTATACATTGTTTGCTAGGAGAAGAAATGATTCTGTAATAGATAACATTCTAAGTTTTCAAATACATTGTATTCTACTTTTAAATAAATGTTTTGAATAGTATCCATCAAATGAATTATGGTATGCGCTAAGGGTTAATGACTGATCAAGGCCTTAGCTACTTGTAAGGGCTTCTATGTATATAAGTTATGATAGAAATATGGATATTGATCAAAACCTACATGTTGCTTTAACCCTTTACTACATAGATATGTTTCATGAAAAGTGTTTTATGTTCTCTAGTAGATGGTAGCTTAAAGCGGGTTTAAAGTAAAACAGAGTGCACATTTAGGCTCATTTTGGTTTACTTTCAACCTGGTTTAAGTGGTCACCTTTCTTCAATATTAGAAATATACCATGGAGTAAAGGGTTTGAAGTATATTTGGTATATTCCTTCCCGTTTGTTATGAAATTTCATTGATCTAGATCTTTGCTATTTGTTAAATCGTCGTTTTGTTTGGGCTTTATATTGCCTCTACCTATTCAATCTTCATGTATAGATAACAAATCTTGAATTCTCAGAATGATACTTTTACATTAACATTTTCAGCTTAATCTTTAAAAGTCTTTAAGTAAACAGAGTAGTCCCTGTGGAGAGCTCCTACAGGAACTGTCTTTTCAGGGTCCACTCTGTTTGCAAAGGTTTAAAATAATATTGATTTGTAATTGTGTTCCTTCGTGTTGTATATATGTTAATTTTGTTTGTGGACCATATTGAAAATTGGTTTGTTTGTTGATACCAAATATGTATTGTCGATAAGGTTTGACCTGACGGTTCATGCATATTTCGTCTTTTTCCGTAAGTTATTCGTTAGCTTCCGAAAACAACTACAGTGTATTGAGAATAGCCAATTCAACGGTGACTCGAACTGGAATAGTGTTATCGGTTATAGATAAATACAGTCGGTGATGGCTCAGTGGTAAGGTCGCCGCGCTACCAAGGTAAGGGTATTGGGTTCGATCCCCGGTAGAGTTTTGTATTATTTATTGAATATGTACATGTATTTTTTTAAAAAATGCGGATAGACGCATGCAAACCATGACATTCATGCAATTGCATGTACATGTATATGAAATAGAGTACAGTGCTACTTGCCTAGGAAAAACTTGGCTAGAAAACTGGTCCAAAGAACACCACGTTATGCAAAACACTCCCAGAAAGCACTATGCGTTACGTTTGTATTTCGTCAAGCATCAAAAGGCATCTGGCAGCAGGCCGTTTTTCAAAAAAATTGCTGACTGATTTATTTTAGTATCGTTTAAGGCATACTAAACCTTTAATTTTTTATTATTTAAAAAATATTTACAGCCGAAGTTTACAAAACAGTACCGAGAATCGAACCCATGACCCTTCCACAACGAGTCATTAACGCTATCCATTCAGCTATTGCAACACAGTGACTTTTGGTATCGGCTAAGGTGTATATCAATAAAGTATCCGGAAACTCCCGAATGTACCACCGATTGTACCAACGAAAGCTGACGGAAAGTGATGACCGTCAGGTCAAACCTTATTGATAATAATCCACATGAAATAAAGTCGTTATTATTATTATTATTATTATTATTATTATTATTATCTGGAGCCCTGATTACGATGAACACCTAGAAATCGACCACCCATTCAGGACGAAAGTGGTCTTTTTAGACAGGCTGCTGCTGAATGCAGAACAAAAGTAATGGAGACTGCTTTATGCATTTTCCCCCTTAAATTATGCTGCAACCTGCCTCTTAAAGGCCAACAATGACTTAAGTTTAGAGGTGTTTCATCGTGGATCTACATAGATCTACATTACGATTCGAACCCACGCCAAATAAAATTTACGATCATATACTCGCTTATAGGCCTACGACCTATCCATTACGCTATGTTTCTGATAACTAATCCGCTCATTGTTTATACCTATAACTCAACCTTTTCTTTAAAAGAATGAGACGAGGATATCCGAAATGCTGATCTCCCTTAAAAATGGACTCGGCGACCCCGTGACACGCCAGACCTAGTTGTTTGACTATAATATAAGTTGGTCTGCAGTTTGGTCAGTGTACATGTACTCGGTGTGTGTTTAGTTGAAATTTCAAATCAGTTCAATCAACCCGTTCTCTCTATCGTTTGCATAATAAAAGAGGGGGTATGTACTAAATACATGGGTCTGTCCTCATGAACGATGGAAAAGTTTGTCTACCAGGTGCCTATTTTTGTGATTGGTTTAACACTTTCCTCATAGAAACGCCTTTTAGCGAATATGATTTATTCCTCCGCTGAAGAAATAGTTCCAAATTAATCAGTTATGAATATATCTATTATAGGGAATATGTTTTATATTCTAGCACTTGATAGCTTAAAGCCCCGATCTCACTGTCCCGGTGCTGGTCCCGGTGCGTCCCGGTGAGAATAGCCGGTGTACCGGGGGGAACCGGGATGAGCCGGGGCGATTTTTATGAAAAAATAAATTGCGATCTCACATTCAAGGCGTTACCCCGGTGGATTCCCGGTAAAGAAGCCGGATCTCCCCGATCTATGCCGGTGAGTTCCCGGTTTGGCCCGGCGCAGTTACGGCGAAGGGCCGGTCTGTTCCCGGTTAATCCCGGTATAACACGGTATAACCCCGATCGACGCCGATGGTATCCCGGTGACCACCGGTGTCGTCCCGATCAACCCCGGTTGTTCACCGGTGGCTTGCCGGCGTTACCCGGTGTTCGCCGGAAAGGATATAAACCGGGGCGGACGTGAATTAGTAAAAATTCTCTTTTGTCTCTCGGGGTATATGAGATGAAATACAAACGAAACGCAATAAAAAAGAACATAATAATGTTGTAGATTGTTCAAACTTCATTTTAATATGAGTTTCAAACAGTTTGCCCGGCGTCTGATCTGGTTACATACTATTTGTAGTGGACATAAAGACTTTAGCCTGAAGCCATTTATCTATAAAGAAAAACTTTCGTTTTTATATATTAGATTTACCCTATACAATAGAGAGGACAATATTATTTCCTATTTAAACACAGACGAAACGCAAACGCTAAAAACAAAATTTAGAAATATGCATTTTTTTAAAAACAAATTCAAATTTATCCTCGCAAACACCCCGGTCGTTCACGGTAGAGACCCGGAGAAAGATCCGGCGTTGCCCCGGCATACCCCGGCGTTGCTCCGGCATTCCCCGGATGAAGCCGGTTCTGGTTTCTGTCCCGGTGACTCCCGGTGACCCCCGGTTGTATTAAACATTTTAAAGCATCCGGGGATGTTAGCCGGTGGCAGCCGGTGAAAGCCGGTCGACCCCGGATCGAGCCGGTCGTCCCCGGCGCCGCCAAGGTTGTACTCCCGGTGACTGCCGATTTGCTAAACCGGGACTCACCGGGGACCCAAACCGGGACAGTGAGATCGTGGCTTAAAGCAGGCTGAAAGTAAGGCGCATTCTGCTTTACTTTCAACTTGCTTTAAGAAGTCCCCTATATTCAATAATAGAAACAGACTATCAGGTAAAGGGTTAAGTCAGTTCATTCAACCCTCGATCCTTATATGAAACCCGGGCACAATTATATCCAATTGCACCTTAATCTATTGTACATAGCATGTTCCTAGTTTTGAAGACAGGTGGACATTTTAACATAAAGATCGTTAAGGTGCATTCTGCTTTACTTTTAGTGCGCTTTAAGCTACCATCTGCAAAGATATATAGAAACTATCTACATGTATTATGGTACATATTCTTGCCTGTATAAATTGGAACTATATTCTCCATGCAGTGAGAGGATAAATTTCATACATACATGTACAAATGCGTACCTATGGAAAAAGGGTTGAAAGAACAAGATAGAAAAGTCAAATGTATATATGTGAATAAATTGTCGAGCAACGGAGAAGAAGTTACTATAAAGCAAGGTTTAAGCCATTCGCCGCAAATTTTACTTGATTTTGTAACCGTTACGAAGACAAAAGGTCGTTTGCAAACTTACGCAAAATTCAATTGTTTGAAGTTTTTTACTGAAGAAATGGTGATACGAGTGCCAAAACGTTTGGATCTGGATCAGACGCGGTGTCTGGTCTGGATGGCTCCAAACTGTTTGCAATAAATCCACTTTAGTCGCATATGGAAGAGAAAGGGTTAATATGTTAACAGTGGAGAAGAAATTATTCTTTCCCAATAAACGCGTTTACTCTGAAACTATAACTTCCATTACAAACATTTTGGTGCCTGGTCAGAAACTGGGTAGCCCGGCGTCCGATCAGGTTCCAAACTGTTTGCCACTCAGATCAAAATAAATCAATGAGATTTAAAACAAGAAAAGAAAAAAAAGGCATGTTCTGCATTTTACTTCATTGCGTATGCGTTTCGTTCGCCTTTAACCCATTTACGCCCAGTGGATTCTTCCATGTTTATATATTGGATTAGTCCATTTATTATCAAAGGGATGCCTAGTCAAATTTTCATTTTCATTTTGTTTTATATTGAAATTCTTATCAGCCAACAGTGTAAGACTCTGATTAGACGCCGCATTATGCGGCGTCTGGTGAGAGTCTACACTGTTTGCCTACATGTATGTCCCATATATGGGATCGTGGGCACAAATGGGTTAAACGGGCAAGAATAACGTCTTCTCCACTGTATCTGTACATGTCCTTTGTTTGTTACAGCCGTTCGGCAGCGGGAGCTTCCAGCGGGGGAACACATTTAACACCAAAGATGGCCGCTTTGTTGTCCCCAGGGACGGGGTCTATCAGTTCTCAGCAAGCCTTCACCTCAGGGTCAGATCCAAACGGAAGCCAAAGCATAAGACGAAAGACGAGGAATATTTACGAGTCGTCATCTGCATCGACTCCCTCTGTAAAACAAACACGTCAGTACCTTCCTGTATTATTCCTTTTGGCATACAGTGGAGAAAACGTTATTTTTTCCCGTTAAAACGCAAACGCAAAGCACTTAAACGTAGACTTTTGAACAATTTTAATAATTCATGTTTATCTTGGTGGCAAACACGTTACGTTTTCTCCACTGTAACCATTTCAACTGCTTTAAATGTATTGTCTGCTTTTTATCACGCAATCTTTACTAATGGTTCAAAGCTAGATTTTAAGCAAGTTGACTAAGTTATATTGAAATGATTGTCAAACAGTTTGGTTCCTGACCAGACGCCACGTTATGCGGCGTCTTATCTGGATCCAAACTGTTTGCAAACCTACTCGTTCCCTTAGGCAGAGAAATGGTTAAGAAACATCACTATAGCATACAGTGGAGAATCTGTTATTCTTTCCCAATACACGCGTTTACGCTAAAACTATTATTTGCAGTGCAAACAGTTTGGAGCCAGATCAGACGCCGGGTAACCCGGCGTCTGATCAGGCTCCAAACTGTTTGCCACCAAGATAAACAAGAATTATCAGAATTGTCCAAAAGTTGTTCTTTTCTACGTTTTAGTGCTTTGCGTTTGCGTACGTTTGCGTTTAAACGGGAAAGAATAACAGATTCTCCACTGTAACAGAAGTACAGAACATCCACGTATGATAAAAGGTTCAAACAAATTGGAGAAGACGTTATTCTTTCCCGACAAACGAGTTTATTACAAACAGTTTACAGCCAGATCAGACGCCGGGTAACTCGACGTCTGACCAGACTTCAAACTGTTAGCCATCCAGATTTAAGTGATCAATCAGAACTGTCCAAAATTTGTCCATTTCTACATTTGATTGCAATGCGTTTGTATCGTTTGCGTTAAAAAAGGGACAGAATAACGTCTTAAATACATGTACTTTAACCTCTTATTACATGTACCAACCAAGGCATTGTGAATATACATTTGCAAACATTCAGGGACCCGTTTCATAAAACTGCGTGTGACAAAAACGATCGTAAGTCAAAACGTTAAAATAAATTTAATTTCTCAGTTCCCTATCTAATCCTGTCTTGTGACATCTCTTTGGAATCGTCTCTTCAAGACGATTCCAAATAGATGTCACAAGACAGGATTAGATGGAGAAATTTAGACATTCATAATCTGACTTACGACAACATTTGTCGTACGAAGTTTTATGAAACGGGTCCCAGATCTACAAATCAATCCTGGTCAGACGTCGAGTTGGACTCCTTCACTGCCATTACGCTACAGTGTGAAAACGTTATTCTTTCCCGTTTAAACGCAAACGAAAAGCAAACGCATCGCAGAAAAATGATAACTTTTTGACAATTCCAAAAGTTGATTTTGACCTTGACGGCAAACAATTTGGAGCCTGATCAGACGCCGGGTTACCCGGCGTCTGATCTGGCTCCTAACTGTTTGCACAGGAGATAATATATTTAGCGTAAACGCGTTTATTTGGAAAGAATAACGTTTTCTCCACTGTACCTACTTTCAACAGTTGTCATCTGTTTTTATTTCTCAAACTCTTTGAAACTAAGTTAAATTTACCGTAAACTAATATTGTAATATATGGAAAACAGTTTGGATCCTGATCAGACTCATTGTCTGAGTAGGATCCAAACTGTTTGCAATTAACCATTGTACTAAAATTTAGGAGCAAGGCAGCAGTGAATGGTTTAAAATCGGAAGCCTGGCTCTTTGGCTTCTGATCTTGCGCTTAAACTATTTGCGACGAATTCGGTTGTTTGGCACAAATTTTACAATGAGTTTGATTAATAGATCTATCATATTTTGTTAACAAAGAAATGAAAACTACTGTATATTATACAGTGGAGAATCTGTTATTTTTTCCCGTTTAAACGCAAACGTACGCAAACGCACGCAAACGCAAAACACTAAAACGTAGAAAAGTACAGCTTTTTGACAATTCTGATAATTCATGTTTATCTTGGTGGCAAACAGTTTGGAGCCTGATCAGACGCCGGGTTACCCGGCGTCTGATCTGGCTCCAAACTGTTTCCACTGCAAATAATAGTTTTAGCGTAAACGCGTTTATTGGGAAAGAATAGCGTATTCTCCACTGTATGTATATACCTAGGCATAAGATCGGCAATGTCAACAGCGGTTTGTTGTCCTAAATACGCCCGAGCAATTCCCCAAACTGTACAATTCTGTTAAATCATTGACCCAGTCATCTAGATCACATGTACGTAGTTGGGTGTGGTAATTATCATATTTTCTGAACAAAGAAAAAAACAGCGGTTTGTTGTCCTAAATACGCCCGAGCAATTCCCCAAACTGTACAATTCTGTTAAATCATTGACCCAGTCATCTAGATCAAATGTACTTAGTTGGGTGTGGTAATTATCATATTTTCTGAACAAAGAAAAAAACAACTTCTGTATATACATGTATATACCTTGGCATAAGTACAGTTGTTGTACAGTACAGTTCTGTTAAGTACGTAGTTGGTTGTGGTAATTAACAGGTTCCCTGCTGTACGTGCAGTGGATAAATTAGCGCCCTCTATCGTGTACAGTGGAGAAAACGTTATCCTTACAATGTACCCTTCTAAGCGAAAACGGAACGGCACGCAAACGCAAATGAACAAAATGTGGTGGGTTTTTTTGTTGTTTTTTTTTTTTTAAATAAAAAAGTAATCTCACTTTTTACATTTATATCTGAGTGACAAACAGTTTGAAGCCTGATCAGACGCCGGTTTACCCGGCGTCTGATCTGGATCCAAACTGTTTGCAATGGAAAAGGGCGTTTTATCATATTTAAACGCGTTATTGTGAAATAATATTTATAACGTCTTCATAACTACATGTATACATGCACGTCACCATTTTGTCATGTCTCTCTCCAGATCTCTAGAATCAATAACGGGTATAGGTGAAAGCAGGGGAGTGTTTACAGTTCGGACCAATGGTATTCTACAGCTAAAAGTAAGTTTTTAACTCAAACTCACAATCAAAAATGATTAAAAACCTCCGACAAACAAATGCTCATGTTTTATTTAACCCTTCACTGCCATGACGTCATCAACTTGAAACAATTTTCGACTCTATTAAATTTCTTAAATTTAAAGTTTAGGTGTTCTAAAGACTTAAGACATATTGAAATGATTGGCAAATAAACATTGTACCCGGGGTGAGGCAGTAAAGTTAAAACATGGGGAAAAAACCTTTTTGATATTACATTTATGTGCTTTCTCCCACATGAGTAAATGAGCACCGTCCATATCACTGCAGAATGTGTACGTTTAGAGTTATCTTTTGCATGGACACCATTGTCTTTTAAAGTGAAAGGGGTCCGTTTCATAAAATTCCGAACAACTTAAACGGTCGTAAGTCAAAACTTTTAAAAAACATTTAATTTCTGATTTTCCCATATACATGTAATCCTGTCTTGTGACATCTCTTTGGAATCGTCTTTTCGAGACGATTTCAAAGAGATGTCACAAGATGGGATTAGACGGAGAAATAGATAATAATAATAGAGACTTTTATAATCTGACTTACGACAACATTTGTCGGATGAAGTTTTATTAAACGGAGCCAGCCTCCCAAAACTATGTTTCTCAATATTTGGTAAGATAACTCATGGGATATTTCTAATTCTTTCCCACAGTTATAACTTTATTTATACAAATGTTGTTTTATAATATACAAATGTATATATAAACTAATTAATGTCGATATCCCAGGCTGTCACATTCGTGATTTTAAAATGCAAATTGTAACAAATATGGTTGCACTTGGAAGTATCCTGGTTAGGCCTATACGGTCACTGGTAGGTCTATTGCATTGCACAGTTGTACTGAAGAGTAGATATATCAGTACATGTAGCCTTTATGACATACGGAGGCTTTTAACCCGTTACCTCATAGCCTTTTTCTAATTTTGAAAATAGATAACTGCTTAAAACAGGTTGAACGTACTCTGTTTTACTTTCAACCAGTCTTCAAAACTAGAATTATGCTAGTGGTGTGGTAAAAGATTAACCTGTTGTACATGTACCCAATAGCCTCTTTCTAGATTGAAGATATGTGACCATTTATGATTTAAGGCGCGTCCTGCTTCAAGCTACTATCTGCTAGGATACTATCTGCAGAAAATATTCCTTATGATACAGACCCCTGACTGTATGAAGAGTAACTATTCTCTTCAATGGATGACTAACTTGATGACGTAAAAGGGCGTATTGATAGATGGGATAATGGGTTGAACATGATGATTATCTATTTACAGGAGAAACAATACGTGTCTGTATACGTGGACAACTCGTCAATGAGCCGTGTTCTAGTTCTACAAGGCTCGGAATACACCGGCATTTTCATGGGCGTATAACTACGTCTTGTCTACGTGGACATCTTGTCAATGAGCCGTGTTCTAGTTCTACAAGGCTCGGAATACACCGGCATTTTCATGGGCGTATAACTACGTCTTGTCTACGTGGACAACTTGTCCATGAGCCGTGTTCTAGTTCTACAAGAATCGGAATACACCGGCATGTTCAAGGGCGAATAACTACATCATGTCTACAACAATCCAACTGACGTACTACCAGACACATTTATATGTTTCCCAACAAAAAACTAATTTTTAGAGTCTTTTTAGCAGACAGTATATTTAACACATTCAATCCTAGCGACGAGTATACTCGTCATTTACAAACAGTGTACCAGAGAAGTATACGTTTGTCCTATGCAAACAGTGAAGACCCTTATCAGAGGGCTCCTGTAGGAGCCCTCTGATAACGGTCTCCACTGTTTGTAAATTATATTGTTATATTGCAATATATTGTTAAAATCAACCCTTAATAGTCGTAAATGGACTAAACTTAATTGGACATTGGAATTGCCAATTTAAGTTTAAGAAGACGACAAATCAGCATGATAAGAGTTAACCCTTTCATCACCATAGACGATTCCAAAGAGATGTCATAAGACGGAGACGATTCCAAAGAGATGTCACAAGACGGGATTAGATGGAAAAATCAGAAAGTACATGTATAAGGCGATTTCCGTTTTTCAGCTGCCATCTACTACAGTGGAGAAAACGTTATTCTTTCCCGTTTAAACGCAAACGAAAACGCAAAACACTAAAATGTAGAAAAGGACAACCTTTTGACAATTTTGAGTTTTCTTTTTTATCTGGGCGGCAAACTGTTTGGAGCCTGATCAGACGCCGGGTTATCCGGCGTCTGATCTGGCTCCAAACTGTTTGCACAGGAGATAATAGATTTAGCGTAAACGCGTTAATTGGGAAAGAATAACGTTTTCTCCACTGTAGCATATTGGAACTTTTTCTTTGTACACATTCATTATTGTATCAAAGGGATCTATTTTCTTTAATGGAAGAATAAATCGAAATGGTAAAAAGGCATATCTATGGATTACGGGGTTTGCCTGAACTCAAACTATTTCAAATTTGTTGGAATGATTTTGATCAATATGTTTAGATACAGTACTGAATCTTATTAAATTAACAATTTTTGCGATTCGCTTGCAATTCGATGGCAATTCGCTTGCAATTCGATGGCAATTCGCTTGCGATTCAAAGTACTAACTTTACCCTCGGGTAAGTTTTCTTGAATGGTGTATCTCCCAAATATTCGCAAATATGCCTTCGTTATTTTTTTCGATTCCATTTTTGTCATAACCGCTTCGGAAAATTCGCTAAAAAATATTCAAACGTAGGTTTTGTTTTTTGAAGCGCGCGATTCGATGGCAATTCGCTTGCGATTATCAATTTAATTTAATAAGGTTCAGTACTGTAGAATGTTGGGTTAATAAGCTCGAGTCTTTACAGCGGAGAAAAATGCTATTGTCTAATATTTTCATAAAATGTCAACGCACACGTCAACACTTTTTTTTAACCTATTCCAGTTTCTTTTTATCCCTTTCTAATTCTTTTGTTTTTCGCCATAAAAACAAGTGAATGCTAACCAATATTTTACTAAAAATACATGTACGCATAATTCTATTTCTGCTTCATAACTGCGTAATCATGTCATTCTTTCTTTCGTCAATGTAAGTATCTTACCGGACGAACTACAATGTGAGCGAGTCAGTACCATCATGGCCCTATTGTTTTACAGTGGAGAATCTGTTATTCTTTCCCAATAAACGCGTTTACGCTAAAACTATTATTTGCATTGAAACAGTTTGGAGCCAGATCAGACGCCGGGTAACCCGGCGTCTGATCAGGCTCCAAACTGTTTGCCACCAAGATAAACAAGAATTATCAGAATTGTCCAAAAGTTGTTCTTTTCTACGTTTTAGTGCTTTGCGTTTGCGTACGTTTGCGTTTAAACGGGAAAGAATAACAGATTCTCCACTGTAACCATTCCCATTACAGTGGAGAAAACGTTATTCTTTCCCGTTTAAACGCAAACGCAAATCGCTAAAGTGTGTAGGAAATTACCATTTTTGACATATCTAATTATTGTTTTTAATCTAAGTGGCAAACAGTTTGGAGCCTGATCAGACGCCGGGTTACCCGGCGTCTGATCTGGCTCCAAACTGTTTGCAGTGGAAATAATAGTTTTAGCGTAAACGCGTCTATTGGGAAAGAGTAACACTTTCTCCACTGTATCAAGTTTTTAAATGATAGCATACATATTCATGTATAAATTGTGCTAAAAATGCAACTTTCTACTGCTTCAAAACTGCGTATCTCGTCAATCCTCGTATGTTGTCTTGTGCCGTGTCTGAAGGGCTAATTTCAATCATTGACCAATTAAAAATCAACTTCCGGCAGCAATTAAACCTGTCGGATCTGCCAGTGTTCAGCCAGAATTTGTGGAACTATTTCCTTGCGATTCATACTGCTCATTACTCTCTTACATGTACCGACTGCAAAAACGGGACAAGCTGGACTGTATTACAGAACCGGTGCTCCAATAAAAAGTTGCCTTTCCATTACATGTAACCCATTTGCGCCCAGTGGATTCTTCCATGTTTTATATTGGATTAGTCCATTTTTCATCAGGGATACCCATTTGCGCCCAGTGGATTCTTCCATGTTTTATATTGGATTAGTCCATTTTTCATCGGGGATGCCTGGTCAAAATTTTCATTTTGTTTTATTACGAAATTCCTATCAGCAAACAGTATAGACTATGATCAGACGCCGCATAATGCGGCGTCTGATCAGAGTCTATACTGTTTGCCTATGTCTCATATATGGGATCGTGGGCACAAATAGGATGATATAGTGTATATACATTATTCTTTCCCGTGTAAAAGCAAACGAACCGCAGACGCAATGCCATAAATAGATGACCACTAAAAACAGATTGAAAGTAAAGCAGAATTCGTCTAAAAGGCACATTACTTCTTTCTACCTGCTTTAAGCTACCATCTGCTATAATAAATAAAAATATTTCGTATGATAAATATTCATGACTGTATAAATTAGAACTGTTTTATTCAGTGGAAGAGTAAATTATGTTCAAATGTAATGAGTTAATTAGTTACATGTATCCGTCTTAATGACTTATATATCGTATCTTTACCCCTTCACGGCCATGGCGTCATCAACTGAAAACAATTTCGTCTGTTTTATTGCCTAAACTTGTATTTTGACTAAAGAAATGACTGCCAAACAGTGTGTATCTTAATCAGACGGCTTGTCTGATGAGGAGGATCTAAACTGTTTGCAAAAAGCATTGTACTCGGGGAAAGGCAGTGAAGGGGTTAACCCATTTGTGCCCGCGATCCCATATACTGTTTGCTGATAGGAATTTCAATATAAAACAAAATGAAAATGAAAAGTTTGACCTTGCATCGCTTGATAAAAATGGACTAATCCAATATATAAACATGGAAGAATCCACTGGGCGTAAATGGGTTAAATGAACTTTTAAGAGTTACAGTGGAGAATCTGTTATTCTTTCCCGTTTAAACGCAAACGTACGCAAACGCAAAGTACTAAAACGTAGAAAAGTACAACTTTTTGACAATTCTGATAGTTCATGTTTATCTTGGTGGCAAACAGTTTGGAGCCTGATCAGACGCCGGGTTACCCGGCGTCTGATCTGGCTCCAAACTGTTTGCATTGCAAATAATAGTTTTAGCGTAAACGCGTTTATTGGGAAAGAATAACACATTCTCCATTGTAACACAAGTTACCATTAAAAGCAGTTTGTTTTATGGATGTTTACCGTCTTCATTTTGCCTCGCGTACAGTGGAGAATCTGTTATTCTTTCCCAATAAACGCGTTTACGCTAAAACTATTATTTGCAGTGCAAACAGTTTGGAGCCAGATCAGACGCCGGGTAACCCGGCGTCTGATCAGGCTACAAACTGTTTGCCACCAAGATAAACAAGAATTATCAGAATTGTCCAAAAGTTGTTCTTTTCTACGTTTTAGTGCTTTGCGTTTGCGTACGTTTGCGTTTAAACGGGAAAGAATAACAGATTCTCCACTGTATGTACTATATGTGTATATTTGTAAATATGTAAATGTATATTGTTTACTTCTTATGTTTTATGTCAAAGAAAATTGACCTATGAAATAAAATCTTTTCTTGAATTTCATGTTTATTTTGTTTCTGTTTCTTTTTTGTTAATAACTCTGGAACGCTAGCATAAAACGTACATCCGCGTCTCATCAAGATTCAAACTGTTTGACATTCTTTACCCTGTTTTAAGAAGAAAATAAAATGAACAGCACCAGAAGGCAATTGTTGCAGACAACAATATTGCATAGCGCGCAAAGAGTTAAAATCCTAAATACAAACGCACGTGGCTTACTTTTGTCACCCGGGTTCATGGGCGTCATATGTCGGCTGTAATTTCTGGGAGTGGAAAGGTCTCCACAGGGATACTAAAACGATAGTTTGAATAAGTAGCCAAAGGACCAGGGAAGGTTGATTGTCAGACGTCGGCTGAGCAATGTCTTTAAGCATTGGAAGAAGACTCCAAGGTTAAAGTTAAGTATTTGAAAGTTTAATGTCCATGCAGGTCATTCGGGGATGATCAATTAATAACAGGCGGAGGAAGACCCTAGAAACCCTTAATGCATTGCTTCAGACACAAACTGAGTAGAACCACCGACGCTTCGTTAGCCAGTTGGGAGGTTTCCCCGCGTGAAAAATTTGAAGTGCCTAGACCGGGATTCGAACTAGGTCATAGAGGCCCCATGAGATTACAAAACGTGGACCTATAATTTTACACCAGTAACCAAACCGGAAGCACGATTTACTTAATACCACCGATCAAGGGACTGGCGCACTTGGTTATTTACATACTTTTGAAAACTGTTAAAAACTATTGTACTTTTAATATCTCTATTTTCTTTTATGGTTTTACGTAATAGTACATTTATTTTGCTTGTGAGATGTCATACATGTAGTTTAAACCTTCGCCGACCGCGATGTGACTGGTACAATGTACATGTATTTACAAACAGTTTATACCCTTATCAGACGTCGCGTAACGCGGAATCTGATAAAGATCAAATCTGTTTGACCCTCGTGATTAGTTTTCTTCAAGTTAATACGTGTACCAACTTTACAGACGACAATTTCAAAGCAGACGATATCTCGACATTTAAAGAGTTAAATATTAAAGAAAACTTCCCGATGCATCTTTCTCAGCAGGAGGTTCTTAACGCGAGGTTAAACGGGTAAATATGTGGACTTTTAGAGCAATGGCAACTACACGTGTAACCATGAACACACGACTTTTACATAGATGTACTAGGGTAGTTCAAATAGTTTTGATACTTGATCAATAACTTCATTATAATAAGTGCAAAATGCATGTGTGATATATCATTTTAAAGAACAATATTTTGTCAACACGTTGGTATAATGCACGATAAGATCGCGTTACTCGATCAGCCCTAACATGAACCTAAATGATCCCTCCTCGAGGACACTGGACCTTTTTTGTGTATTATTGGGTTCTGAACGCAATTTGATACTATACTTATTATTACGGCTTTACTATTTTAATATTTTTTTGAAATTTTCTGTCAAATAAATTCAGACAATTATGCAAACACTACACAGTTTTAAATGTTATTATTATATAACATATCAAAACAAGAGCTAATATTAAAAACGTACTGAAAGTTTAAGAAAAAAGTTAATCTACTGTTATGTATAAAAGTAGTGAATGAAATCACAAACTCATTTTTATATTAAACCAGGCTATAAATGATGCTATTGAAGTAGGGTTTCATGTTTTAAAATCAAATTGTAGATATGTTGATCTAGAACATTTTTATAGCGTTCGAAGAAAACATGCCCACTTTCTTCATTACCAAAATAAGATATCTCGTTTTTGAAAAAAAGAGATTTAAGACAGTGAACCCTTTTTATAGAAATAAAATTTTATTTACATTAAAATTTAGACATAAACTGATATATTTCAAAACAAAATCTTGAAATTGTACTCTTTAAGAAGTTATTACGTCAAAATATAATGTCTGAAAAGTGATATGTGCCAGTGTCCTCCAGTAGGGGTCAGGGCTGCCATTTCTCCGGATTTTTCCTAAATCTTCGGATTTTTTTCTTGTACATGGTAGCTTAAAACAGGCTGAAAGTAAAGCAGAGTGCGCCTTAAGGCACACTTTGCTTTATTGTCAGTCTGCTTTAAGCAGTCACGTGTCAACAAAACTAGAAACTGGCTATGGGGAAAAGGTACGATTCGTAAATTCGCACTTAAAAATGTAAATTTGGAAATCTTAGGATTTTTTATGTCAACTTATGGCAGCCCTGAGGGGTAATTTAGGTGTATGTTGTGACTTATCGAGTTATGTGATCTTATCGTGCCTTATACTATCGTATAGGCGAAAAATTGCTCTTTAAAATGATAATCATGTATCACACATGCATTTCGCACTTATAATACTTAAGTTATTGATCCAGTATCAAAACTATTTGAACCCCCCTCGTACTCATATTGTTTTGAATGCACATCCTAACATGAATATTGTACTGTTGTTGTAAGTACCAATATGTATGTCGTAAACAGGGGCGTGTCTGGACCAAGTTTGAGATTACGCACCATGGCTAGGGTGATCCGGGGGCATGCTCCCCCGGGGAAAAATGTCCGTTGGCACGTGCATTTTGAGGGGTATTTAGAAAATTAAAAACCTTTTAAAATGAGAGTTAAACAATCGTTTTAGAAAGGTTATTTTCATATTCTAAATACCCCTCACAATACACATACGGCGGTTTGATGTAATAAAACACATAAATCATTTCTAGAACAATATCAAAACACAAAATATTAGAGCTATAAGAATATTGTTTGCTTGAACTAAACTGTTTAACTATTTAATTAACAGGGTGTCCACAATGTTAGTGAAGCAAAATTCCCTGACATTTCCATGACTTTTTCTGACTAAAACCAAATTTCCCTGACTAACCAACTATGTCCGTACGGTACTGACATGTGTTAGCCCACTCCTCTCCTCCACCAGGAACGCTTATATACGTCCCTGCCTCCACGGCAATTGTATTACCCTCTAGATTCATGTTTCACTTTTGTCTGTTTACTTTCCCTTGACTTTACCTTCTAAAAAACAATTGTACTTGTTTTACATACATGCACATGCATTTTCAAAACTTATTCACACTTTTGAATGAGTGCTTGAAATGCATATCAAAATACAGAGAAAGATGTTTGCTCTCCAGGGGCCCGTTTTACTAAACTACTTACGCAAAATTTTTGCGTAATTCAAAATTTTAAAATTTAATTTATATGTTTCATTATCACTTGCTACAAACAGCAAATAGCCAGGTCAGAGGACGCGCTTTTAGCGCGTCCTCTGACCTGGCTATTTGCTGTTTGCAAACGTTTATGATCGAAAAATAAGAGTTAAACGATTTTGACTTAAGTAGTTTTGCGAAAGTAGTTTAGTAAAACTTGCCCCTGAACCCCTCCCCCCCTCTCTCGCTCACTATTTTTCTTTCCTTTCACGTCTTTCCTATTGAATGCTTTTACTTACTTTTATCTTGGCACGACGCGCCACCACTCTCATTAATACCCGAAAGGGGGAGTCAGAGAGTATTAATAGATCGAAAGAAAGAAAGGAAAATACGATTGGGGCACAGGACTAAACAAGTACATGTACTATTAACTCTTAAACTGCCAACAAAACCAAAAACGATTGCAAACAGTTCGGATCCTGATCAGACGCCGCGTACAATGTAACGCTAAAATCGACAATTAACCTCATCGCTGCTAAACCCTAGGGGCCCGTTTCATAAAACTTCGTACAACAAATACTTTCGTAAGTCAAAACTTTAAAATACATTTAATTTCTGATTTCTCTATTTAATCCTGTTTTGTGAAATCTCTTTGGAATCGTCTTTTCAACACGATCCCAAAGAGATGTCACAAGACAGGATTAGATGGAGAAATAAGTAATAATTGAGACTTATGACAATATTTGTCGTACGAAGTTTTATGAAATGGACCCCAAAGTACTGGAATTTGCCGACCGTTTGATGCTGGTCAAACAGCGAGTATTTTGGTGTCTGGCCAGGTTCAAAACTGTTTGCCACTCATATCTTATTTGCTTATCTGTATCAATACGTCGTAGAATACACGACGGGTAAGAAGTGTCGCCATTTTATTGGCGATAATCTCGTAGGGCTGTTTTGAAAGCCTCTACGGAATCAGCATGCACTGTGCTGTCTGGCAGTTTGTTCCATTGTATCACTGTGTCTACAAAGAACGAGTGTTTGTATTGGTGGGTCTTGCTATCTGGTACTGTGAGCCCTCTTGTACTGTTGCATACATGTACTTGGTTTTCTATTATATTATTTGTACTGAAATCTTTGAATTTTGTTGCTTTAAAGTTCTTCTTGGTTTTGCCGATTTTGTGAAAGTGGATGTTGTCAGAGCTGGTACCAGGCCCTCTACTACCTTATACATCAGTATTAGTCTGAGGCTCAGTCTCCTGTCTTTAAGCGTCTCCAGTTCCAGTTCTCTCATTCTTGTGATTGTTCCTGTATCTCTGACCTTGTAGTTCTTTTTATGAACCTAATAGCCCTATTCTGATTTTTCTCTTAGTTGTCTATGTCCCCCTTGAGGTATGGATTCCAGATGGTTGCGCCATACTCCAAAATTTATCTTACTACTGAGATGTATGCCGTTTTTCTGCAATTTTCCGGTACACTTCTAAGGTTCCTTCTCAGGAACCCAAGAGTTGCATTGGTCTTTCTGCATACTTGATTTATGTGCACATTCCATTAAGATGTATATCTGCCTAAATATGGATTACCTTTGACATGAAACATTTTAACTCATTACCCCATATCATGTTTCTAGTTTTGAAGACAAGTAACCACTTCTAACATGTTGAAAGTAAAGCAGAATGTGCCTTAAGCCACATTCTGCTTTACTTTCAGCCTGCTTTAAGCTAACATATGCTAGAAAATAGAAAACATTTGAATGATTTCTTACAATACATTTTCATGACTATAAATTGGAACTGTTTTCTTCAGTAGAGGGATCAATTGAAGGCGTAAAAAGTCGTATTGATAGGGTAATGGGTTGATGAAGGACTAATAGAAAGCGTTATACAGGATACAGTGGTAATTTATACGCTATTCCTAACCACTTTACGCGTTTATTATCCGTTTCGTTAAACGTGTTTCCTAGCCGTTTCTTTACGCGTTTCAAAGAGACCGGGTAAAATTGTCATCACTAAGCTGACTGACCCCTTACTTAATATTTTCACTATGGTTGTCATGACAACCAGAGTTCTGCATGGTTCTAATAGACAAATTAACAACCATTTGGTGAACATTTATTCATGTTTCCTTTCATCTTTCTTATAAACAATGTCACAGAGGAGAAGTTGTTTGAAATACAGTGCTCCCTCTCTACAACGGCCCTCCCAACAATGACTCCCTCCTTACAACGACCCTTGTCCCAGTTCCCTAAACAGGACAATTATGTCTAACGCTTTTACTGCTGTAATATCGTCTGCTTAAAGATGTCATCTTATGTTTTCCTTAAGTTACATATTGGACATTTTGACAGATAAAAACTTAATGACAAGTGACAAACAGCTTGAATACAGATCAGATGCCGATATACGCGGTGTCTGATCTGGATTCAAGCTGTTTGCAAATGTAAACCAATTTCCCTCTCTATAACGACTCCCTCCGAACAACGTACACAATTTATGTCTCGCATTGGGTGTTGTTGTAGAGAGGGAGCGAAATAGTTTGAACAGATGGGCAGCCACACAATGGTTTATAAGAGATCACAATAGCTCACCACTGGCATTTTGCTCAAGTGAGCTAAAAGGCAATGTAAAAGCACAAAATATATGTGATAGTTCTGCTTATAACAACAAGGGCCACCCTGGCCCTAAATCGCTCACCCGGTACACCATGTAAAACTTGACCTATAGTGACCTAGATTACGACTGAACATGACACACAATCAACCTCTAGAGTGTTAACAAGATTTTTCTATGATTTGACCTAGTGACCTAGTTTTTGACCAGACACAATTTTGATTTTGACCTAGATTTGATGTAGGCAAACATTCTGACAATATTTCATTGGATCTAATGAGATTTGTAGCCTCTAGAGGGTTAACACTGTTTTTCTTTGACTTGACGTAGTGACCCAGTTTTTGACCAGAAATGACCCATATTTTAACTTGACCTAGATATCAATTAGGCAAACATTCTGACTAAGTTGCATTAAAATTCAATGGAATTTGTAGCATCTAGAGTATTCGCAAGATTTTTCTTTAATTTGACCTAGTGACCTAGTTTTTGACCAGACATGACCCACATTCAGACTTTACCTAAATATCAATGAGGCAAACATATTGACCAAGTGTCATGAAGATAGGGTGAGATTTGTAGCCTCTTGAGTGTTCACAAGGTTTTCCTATGATTTGACCTAGTGACCTAGTTTTTGACTCGACATAACTCATATTCGAGATTGACCTAGATATCAATTAGGCAAACATTCTGACTAAGTTTCATTAAGATCCAATGAGATTTGTAGATTCTAGAGTGTTCACAAGGTGTTTCTATAATTTGACCTAGTGACCTAGTTTTTAAAAGGACATGACCCACATTCGAACTTGGCCTAGATTTCATCAAGACAAACCTTGTCATCAAGTTTCATGAAGATCGGTTGAGATTTGTAGACTCTAGAGTGTTCACAAGGTTTTTCTATAATTTGACCTAGTGACCTAGTTTTTGACCGGACATGACCCACATTCGAACCTGACCTATATTTCATCAAGCCAAACATTATCATAAAGTTTCATGAAGATCGGATAAAATTTGTAGACTCTAGAGTGTTCACAAGGTTTTTCTATAATTTGACCTAGTGACCTAGTTTTTGACCGGACATGACCCACATTCGAGCTTGACCTAGATTTCATCAAGACAAACATTGTCATCAAGTTTCATGAAGATCGTATGAAATTTGTAGCTGCTAGAGTGTTCACAACCAATTGTGAACGGACGGACAGACAGACAGACAGACGGACGACGGACGACAGACATCCAGCGATCCTAAAAGCTCACCTTGGCACTTCGTGCCAGGTGAGCTAAAAACCAACAATAACACTATTTTATAAAAATACAGTAAAACCTCTCTATTACCACCATTAAATCACAGGGACCCGGCACGATTGATTTTTGAGAGAATTTTTTTTCAAAAGGTATAGATCCATCTATATAGAGACAAGGGGTACAACTGATTGTTAGTACATTCTCACCCTATCTCGACAAAACCGGGCATATCATAAATAATAATTGATGAAACGACACCCTTTTTGCACTTCTGTCTAGCTTATATAATACCCTTCCATAAAAACATAACATAAAACCAACTGGAAGCATGCACTTTCAAAAGTAATTGCATTTACTCACAGAAATCAACGACTTTTGGAAAACGGGACAGGTGTTCGTTCACAGCTGAAACCGCATTGACCACTACTGTGTGCTTGTATAGGCGGTAATATCGAACATGACAGTCATACAGTTCCATGGATATCCATTTTTTACACCGATCAAAGCTGATTTATACTCAAACCATTGCAATACCAACAACAAATTTGCATGTTTTCATCGGCAGTAAAGCTCTTCTTGTACATGTAGACTTTTTTGGTACGGCAATGATTTGAGAAGAAATCAGCTTTGATCGGTGTCAAAGCTGTATATTTATGGAACTGTATGACTGTCATGCTCGATATTACCGCCTTAACAAGCGTACAGTAGTTGTCAATGACTGTAACACTCGATTACCGCCTAAACAAGCATACAGTAGTGGGCAATGCTGTGTTAGCAGTGAACGAACACCTGTCCCGTTTTCCAAAAGTCGTTGATTTCTGTGAGTAAATGCAATTACTGTTGAAAGTGCATCCTTACAGTTGGTTTCATGTTATGTTTTTATGGATGGGTATTATATTAGCTAGACAGAAATGCAAAAAGGGTGTCGTTTCATCAATTATTATTCGTGATATGACCGCTTTTGTCGAGATAGGGTGAGAATATACTAACAATAAGTTGTACCCCTTGTCTCTATATATACCTTTTGACAATTTTTTCTCTCACAAATCAATCGTACCGGGTCCCTGTGCATTAAATGGTGTTAATTGATAGGAGTTTAACCCATTACATCATAAATACACCTTTAGTTTATTTCTTCACATGAGAATATAGTTCCAATTTATACAGTCAAAAATATATATCATAAGAAATATTTTCTGTATTCTAGCAGATAATTGCTTAAAGCAGGCTGTCAGTTCTGCTTTACTTTCAAACTGCTTTAAGTGGTCACCTATTTCCAAATCTATAAACAGCCTATGGGGTAATGGGTTAAGGCGGGTGGATGTTTAAAGCAAGACTAAGTGAAATAGAAAGCTCATTTGGGATTAGGAGCTTTCTGGTTTACTTTGATCTTGCTTTAAACTGTTTTTTATGAATCAATTAACTTTCAATTATTGGTCGTAATAGAGAGGTTTTAAATACAGAAAAAGACCAATACAGTGATGCTCACTTATAACGAAATTCAGGGGATCTTGCAAATTATTTCGTCTGATCCAAACTTCGTCTTATCCAAACAACGAAATTCCTTTGTGAATAGTTTGCATATATAAAGAATTCTTTACTCATCATACTTCTAGTACATAATTGATTAGAAAGAAAGAAATATAGAATGGCATAGAAATTAAATCTTAAATATTTCTTTTAATTGTACCAAATAGAATAATTAAATGATAACAAAATAAGATTGGCTATGCCATAAGAAATGCCATTTTTCTTCTTGAAAAATTAACCTGTTCCCTGTATTGTATTAATAGAAAACTCAACCTATTATGAATATCTAATAAGTAAACTTTATTAATATAAAAAAGTTCTACTATGTTGATAAAGCATCAGTGGTTGTTATCCTTTTGCAGAATACAGGTGTCAAACAGCAACAAGAGGGCCTGAAGGCCCTGATATCGCTCACCATTTGTAATGAAGCCTGATAGCTTTACCTCTGAATTTCACCCGTTTTATTCTAAATCCATTCAACCTACTATGTCGACCTACTGTAGTATAGTAGAGAACATCCAAGGCAGATACCTAGAGCCTAAAAATACTGAAATGAAGCTTTTTTCTAGCATTTCAAAGAATATCAAGGGCATGTAACTATTGCCACAATGATTACATATCAACAATAATTGCACTCCTTCCAGAACGTATAGCTACATCCTTTGTGTACAAGTATAATCAAAATCCATTGACAACTGTAGTTGCAAGAGTGTAAACGCTGTAAAATATGGCATTTTCAGCAATTCAAAGGTAGATATCTCTTGATCTATTTGTCCGATTCCAACCATAATCACCCTTTTTCGAACTCTTATGGTCATATACAATCTGGGCAAGTTTGAGAGAACTTCGATAAATATTGTGGCCTCTGGAGCGTAAACACTGTTAAATATATCATTTTCAGCAATTCAAAGGTAGATAACTTTTGACCTATTGATCCGATTAAAACTATAATTGAACTCATCCGAAGTCGTATGGTAATATACAATCTGAGTAAGTTTGAAAAAGATTGGATAAAATTTCTGACCTCTAGAGTGTAAACACTGTTAAATATGGCATTTTCAGCAATTCAAAGGTAGATAACTCTTGATCTATTTGTCCGATTTCAACCAAAATCGAACTCATTCGAACTCTTATGGTCATATACAATCTGGGCAAGTTTTAGAAAGATTTGATAAATACTGTGGCCTCTAGAGTGTAAACACCGTTAAATATGGCATTTTCAGCAATTCAAAGGTAGATAACTCTTAATCTATTTGTCCGATTTCGACCAAAATCAAACTCTCCCAAGCTCTTATGGTCATATACAATCTGGGCAAGTTTAAGAAAGATTTGATAAATACTGTGGCCTCTAGAGTGTAAACACTGTTGAATATGGCATTTTCAGCAGTTCAAAGGTAGATAACTCGGTTGTGCCGAGAAGTCGTTTAGTGAAGTTTGGAGATAGAAGTTTCATGCATGCAGCCCCAAAGCTCTGGAACTCTCTACCATCAGACATCAGAGATGCGAGCTCAGTTGCAGTCTTCAAAAAACGTCTGAAAACACACTTCTTTAATATTTATTATTAGAACACATTAGGAAATGGATGACTGCTACCTCCGGGCCATGTTCCTGCTGTATATATTGTGGGTCTAAATGGGAGTTCTGGAATTGCACCGTTTGTCCATGCCTGTTCGGTGGATCTTGATGGTAGGGATTGCCCCTGATCTCTTTGAAACCGACTGGCTTGGGGTTTGCGGTATAATTCAAGGACAGCCTCTTATCTTGGTGTTTTATAAAGTAAGGGTGTAATTTCAGCCATGGAACATGTAGGTCCCGCGGGTGTGGGGTGGAGAGGGTAGATGACTGCTACCCTAGGGCTGTGTTCATTCTGTATATGTTATGGATCTAATTTTTAGTTCTGGGGTTGTACTGTTGACCAATGCCTGTCTGGTGGATCTTTGATGGTAGGGATACAACTCTGATCTCTTTTGAAACCAGCTGGCGTGGTCTGTGGTACAATTCGTGGACAGCTTTCACCATTTTTAATAATGTTATTGATCTTCTATAGAGTTTTTAGTTATGGTCGCATGCTATTATTCCTAGTTATGTTACATTAGATGGCCTGCATTGGGCGCTCTGCTATTATTTCTATTGGTCGGCAATCTTTAGCCGGTTGGTTCATTGCTGATTGATGGGGGTAGTGTGATTGCCGTTTTGGGGGCTGTCTTTTGTATGTTTATTCTTATTTATTTTAGATCTAATTATAGTTATTTGTGTTTTGTCGATGGCCTGCATTGGGCGCTCTACCATTATTTATATCAGTCGGCAATACTTAGCCGGTCGGTTCATTGCTGATTGATGGGGGTAATGTGATCGCCGTTTTGGGGGACTGTCTTTTATATGTTTATTCATGTTTTATTTCAGATCTAATTGTAGTTATTTTGTCTTTTCACGATTTATAGGTACATAAGTGTTATTTCATGTAAAGCGCTTTTGAACGCACAATCCCTGTGTGAAAAGAGCGCTATATAAATCTGGTATAATAATAATATTAATAATAATAATAATAATAACTCATGACCTATATGCCTGATTTCAACCATAATCGAACTCATCCGAACTCTTATGGCAATATACCATCTGAGCAAGTTTGAGAAAGATTGGATAAATATTGTGGTCTTTAGAGTGTAAACACTAAAATTGTTGACGCCGCACGACGGACGACGGACACCGGACATTCAAGGATTGCAAAAGCTCACCCTGAGCTAGCTCAGGTGAGCTAAAAAGTCTGATCAGACACCTAATTATTAAGCATCAGATCTGGATCTAAACAAATAATATGCAAAGTAAACTAATTATTTCCAGTTGTTTGAACATTCTATCAATAGCATATGTACAAACATTTTGCTTGGGTAATGTTTTTTTATCAGATAATCTGTGGTGATGAGCAGCTAAGCAATTAAGTACTGTCACCTTTGTAAGCCACTTGTCAAACTGTGATAATGACCGGCATGTTGTATTAACAGAACCATTAACAGGTAAAATCCAGTTTAGGGACCTAAAAATCAGTTTGTCTTATCCAGTTTTTCGTTATATCCAGTTTTCATCTTAAGCAAGCATGAGGCCATTGAAAGAAAGAAGGAAGCAGTCAGGGAATTATTTTTAGTTTGTATTAAGGGGTGTGGGTAAAATACTGACCGTTTTACTGACCAGTTAGTTTTAGAACAAGTTACTGACCAGTTAGTTTTAGAACAAGTTACTGGCCAGTTAAGCCCCGGGGCAGGGCGATGTTTGATCAGGAGGTCATGATTTGAACAATCTTTAGCAGAGGACCATAAGGCAAAACTAGATGCCAAATATAAAAGGTCTGGTCCTTACCGCTTCAAAGAAAAATATTTATAAAGGTTTTCCTGTAGAAGTCTTTGTAAAACTGATAAGCCCCGGGGCGGGGCTATTTTTGACCCTGGGGTCATGATTTAAAAGTCTTGGTAGAGGACCATAAGGCGAAGGTAGACGCCAAATATGAAAGGTCTGGGCCTTACGGTTTCAGAGTAGAAGATTTTTAAAGGTTTTCCTATATAAGTCTATGTAGAACTGAAAAGCCCCGGGGCGGGGCTTTTTTTTTATCCTGGGGTCATGATTTGAACAATCTTAATAGAGGTCCATAAGGCAAAGCTACATGCCAAATATAAAAGGTCTAGGCCATACAGTTCTAGAGAAGAAGAGTTTTAAAGGTTTTCCTATGAAAAACTGAGAAGTCCCGGGGCGGGGCCATTTTTGACCCGGGGGTCATTATTTGAACAATCTTGCTCAAGGTTCACATGATGCTACATGTGAAATTTGGTTGTCCTAGGAATAATAGTTATTGACAAGAAGATGTTTAAAGTTTTTACTTTAGTTGTCAATATTACGTAAATACGGAAAATGACCACGCCCTCTGGCGGCCATGTGTTTTGACAGATCAAAATTCTTTGAATAATTTTGAAAGTATATCAATTGAGAAACATTTTGGTGAAAACCAAATTGAAATCTGACCAGTCATTTTTGAGAAGAAGATTTTTTTTAGATATTGTGCATGGTTGCCATGGCAACAAGACCGATTGCCACACCTACTTTTTTAACAATTTTTGAAGCTCACAACTACAGTATGTATCTGACCAAGTTTGGTTAAAATTGGGTCATTGGTTTCAGAGAAGAATTTGTTTGAAACAAATTGTGAATGGACGATACCAACACCAACACCGATGTACGATAATTTTATAACTCTATGCAAAACTGTGCCTCCCTGGCGGGGCCAATTTTGACCCAAGGAGCATGTGTACAGTCTTGTTAGAGTACCTGTAGATGATGCTTTATGCTAAATATCTAAGTTAAGGGTGTATCAATGTCATGAGCCATTTTTTCAAAGTATTAAACTTTTTTTCTATCATTGTTTTTTTGGAAGAGCTATTTATGATGAATGAAAAAATGAAAAAAAATATTGATGGTGGTGTCCTTTTTTTTGAGCTACAGCGATTTGAAAAGGGTATGTCAAATTTGGATTTGTTTCTTCAAATTTTACCCATTCAGAGTACAAGCTTCAGTAAAATCTATTTCAAAACAAAACAAAAATGTTAATTTGGGTTTTCTTTATTTATTTCATGTCTATGGTGGTATCTTCACATATATAAACCAAATTTAGACAAAGCAGGCACCAGGTTTGAACAATATGGATCCTTGAATATCAAAAATATGCTTTATATAGGGCATGATTTTATTAGATTTTTTATTTTATGAAAAAAAAGTAAAAAAGTTTGGAAATGAAATAGTTCTAGTATTTAACCTTTTCTTATATTCTACCAGATGAAAGCCCATACTAAGGCAGTTCAAAACATGAAAAGAAATTGAAAGGTCAGTGTTGAAAATTTTGAGTTATTAAAGTAAAAAGAGTTATCGCCCCTTACAAAATTTACAAAAAAGTACCATACCGATGATATTTAGAGCTTTATAAATTTCACATTTGGTGCCTTTCTTTTCTTAAATTAGTTTTTGTATGAAGAAATACTACCATAGATAGGAAATAAATAACACAAAACCAAATTATCATATTTGTTTTCATTTAAAATAGGTTTTATTGAAGCGGGCTGTTTGAAAAGGACAAAATAAGAGGAAGTGGGTGGGGTAAATTTTACATGGCCGTAGAGCCAACTGTTGTTCGCCAAAATGTACACTTTTTCTATTTTTTTATTCATCTTAAATAGCTCTTCAATACAAAACCATCATAGAGTGTTTTCATGTACTTTGAAAAGTTCCCAAATTCATGACATTGATACACCCTTAAGGGTACTGCGGCTTCAGGTCAGAAGTATTTTTTGAAGATTTCATTGAAACTATCTATTTTAAGCTCTTGTGACCTAGATATGTTATGCACCGGAACTATTTGAACAACTTTGAAAGAGGACCATATAAGGCACATGCTTGCCAAGTTTTGTAAATATCCATCCAGTAGTTTAGAAGATGTCGTTTAAAGAAATTGTTGACGACGGACAGACGGACGAACGAATGGACGGACGTAGACAGACATAGGACGATCAAAATACATCACCTTGGCATTTTGTGCTAGGTGAGCTAAAACGGCCCAGGTGATATAAAATTTATTTGAGCTAGTGGACAGCTAGGGTTTTTAGAGCGTTTGTGGAAATATTGCTTGTTGTAGAACTTGACTGGGACTTCTTCGACGTGTACATGTCTATGTACCAGTAATATATGTATTTTGTCCAATTCATTATAAAACTTAAGCTGTACAATTATTATAATTGTACATTGAGGCCAGCCCTATGTTTATAAAGCGTTTGAGTTGAGTCTGAGATCATTTTTAAGCATTTGGTGGGTCATTCTACTAAAATCTGACCATTCAGAAAAGTTTGAGTACAATCTCAGACTCGTCTCAAACATTTAATATAAACATAGGCCCAACCATTGCCCTGGATCCCGTTTCATGAAACTTTGTAAGACAAATGTTATCGTAAGTCAGATTACAAAAGTCTCAATTGTTATTTATCTAACATCTAATCCGTGACAACTCTTAATAATCGTCTTCAAAAGACGATTCCAAAGAGATGTCACAAGACAGGATTAGATAGAGAAATAAGAAATTAAATGTATTTTAAAGTTTTGACTTAAGATGGTTTCCGTCGTAAGAAGTTTTATTTATGAAACAGGTCCCAGCTGAACCATGCCAACAATAATGAGCGGATGCAGACATATATATGACTAATCCTTCTTAGAAACAAAAACAAGTTTTCTTCCCTTTACAAAATATAGTCTGATTATTTTGACCTGGCAGGGCGGTGTTTCGATGAGGACCATTGCATTTCAACTTTGGGAGCGGCAGCACGTTCGTTTAATTATCGAAATTTACCGTTGTCGTCTGCCGCTTTTTCTCAATGTTACATGTTAGTGGATATTTTGATAGAAGGAATATAATAACAAGTGACAAACAGCTTGAATCTGATCTGGATTCAAGCTATTTGCAAATGTAAGCCAGGTCTTAATTTTCCCTCCCTATAACAACTCCTTCCAAACAATATATACACTATTTGTCTCCCATTTGGTGTTGTTTTAGAGAGGTAGCACTGTATATACCATTTTCACGTTGATATGGCGACATGCATAAATTGTGTTTCTCCATGTTGAAAGTATTGGACAATAACGATATAATACGAAACTATAAAGAATGTGTTTGGATAAGTATATCACTGGGAGATAGCCAGAAAGTTCTGTTTGGATGTATATACAGGAGTCCATCCAGTTCATGCGAAAATAATCGGAATCTAGAGTTAATGCTGCGGACTATCTCGGAGATGGACCCCAAGCACTTGGTGATTGTTGGGGATTTCAACTACCCAAATATTGACTGGCAGGAGTGTACAAGTACAGACAGTGAGAATTCAGATAGTGATCAATTTATGGACTGTTTAAAAGACTGTTTTCTAACCCAGTATATAGATAGACCCACAAGATTTAGGGGTAACCAACAGCCATCAATATTGGACTTAGTGCTTACCAATGAAGAGAACACTGTAAGTGACATTAAATACTTGGCTCCAGTAGGTAACAGTGACCATTGTACTATTTCTTTCAATTACATGTGTAGTGTACAAGAAGTGAATAGTACTACAGTTAAATTCAGGTATGACAAAGGAGACTATGAGGGAATGAGGGATTTCTTTAGAAACATAGAATGGACTGAATTACTGAAAGAAACTAGTGAACAGGAAGCATGGGACATATTCAGGATGAAACTAGAAGGGGCCATGGAAGAATATATACCAGTGCATAGGCCGAATGGAGTAAAAAAGAAAAAACGACAGTTGTACATGGACAAAAATGGTTTCAGTCTAATTAAAAAGAAAAACCGTGCATGGGAGAAATACTTAGATTCCAGAGACTTAAATGACTACAAGCTGTATTGTGATGTCAGAAACACACTTAGGGAATATACAAGAAAACTGAGAAGTGAATTTGAAGAAAATATTTCAAATGATGTTAAAGTGAATCCTAAGGCTTTCTGGAAATATACACCATCGAAAACAACAGTTAAAAGCGGTCTCAGTGACCTAAGGGATCCTAGTGGAATACTGCAAAGTGAGGACAGTGTGAAGGCAGAGATACTCAACAATTTTTTCTGCAGTGTATTTACTCACGAGGACACCAGTCATATCCCAGAGCTGGAAAGGAAACCCCATGGAACTACACTGGACAATATAGACATAGGGGAAGAGCTTATAAGGAAGCATATAAATAGACTTAAACCTAGCAAATCTGCAGGACCTGATGGTTTTCACCCCCGAGTTCTAAAGGAGATAGTGAATGAGATATCTATGCCATTGCAGACAATTTTTTCTAAGTCCTTGGGGTCTGGTAATCTGCCGAACCAATGGAAACTGGGACAAGTAACCCCGATATTTAAGAAAGGTGATAGGAACACACCAGGTAACTACCGTCCAGTAAGCTTAACAGCAGTCCTGTGCAAAGTAATGGAGGCCATCATACGAGAGAGGATAATGGATCACATGATGTCGCATAGTCTGTTCTGCGATGAGCAACATGGATTTGTGACAGGTAGATCATGCATGACACAACTACTAACCTGCATAGATGAGTGGACAGAAGCCTTAGACAGAGGGGAAGTTATAGATACTGTGTATTTAGATTTTAAGAAAGCATTCGACACTGTTCCTCATGAACGTCTGATAGGCAAATTGAAAAGTTATGGAATAGATGGGAAAATCAGAGTATGGATCTCCAACTTCTTGCATGGGAGGAAACAGTGTGTCTCTTTGAATGGTCACACATCACAGTGGTCTAATGTCACCAGTGGTATACCTCAAGGAAGTGTCCTCGGCCCAATACTTTTCGTCATTTTCATAAATGACCTTCCAGACGTTACAGCTAATGTGGTCAGGATATTTGCGGATGATACAAAGCTTTTTGGGTCGGTTGCAACAGAAACTGACAGACATAAGATGCAGGAAGACATCAACAACTTGTCCGACAAGTGGCTTCTTCAGTTCAATGCAAGCAAATGTGGAGTCATGCACCTAGGATACGGAAACCCAAAGCATACATATAACATGAGAGACAATGAGTGAGTTTACCAACAGTTAGAAGAAACACAATTAGAGAAAGATTTAGGCATCCAAGTCGATGATCAACTTAAATTCCATCATCACACCAATTTTGCTGTCAATAAAGCTAACAGAACTCTCGGAATCATTAAAAGAACTTTCACAAATAGAAGCAAGAACATTATTAAAAGATTATATACCACATTAGTGAGACCAACATTAGAATATGGTAATGCACCTAGACCTTCACAATTCCTTGGTGACATGGATAAGATAGAGAAAGTACAAAGGAGAGCAACCAAACTGTGCACAGACATAAACGACTTACCATATGAAGAAAGATTGAAAGCACTCAGATTACCATCAATGTATTATAGAAGAGAAAGAGGTGATATGATACAAGTATATAAAATAATCATGGGAAAAGACATAGTGGATAAGGACAAATTGTTACCACCAAATGTACAGCGACAGACAAGAGGTCATAGCAGAAAGCTTCAAAAGAGGAGAGCTAAGTTAAATGTGAGGAAGTACTCTTTTGGTCTCAGGGTCACAACCAATTGGAATAGTCTACCAGAGTATGTTGTGAACTCAATTTCAAAGACAATTTAGATAAGCACTGGAGTATAAGGCAATACAGTACACGCCCCCACGCATGCGTTGACAGTTCAGCCAAATACTTTTACCGTGAAGAGCGGGTACCACAGGCGTAGCCTTTCAACCCGAAGAATAGGTATCCAGGTATCCAGGTATACCTATCACCCATAAAATCAAATGCAAATTAGTTTATCTTTGCCAAGGTTAGCTCCGTCCTGCCAGGTGAAACAATCGGTCAATAACTGGGATGATAGGGGCAATATCAAAAAATAAGACTCAATATACGTTGATAAAACACTTTATTTTCTACCTATGTACATACATTGTTTTATGAATGAATATGCAGTAAAACCCCTCTATTACGACTACCAAGTTGTGTTAATTACTAGGTGTTTACAACAGGTGACTGCTTAAAGCAAGGCAAAAGTGAAACAGAAAGCTCCTTTATGAGCTTTAAAATTTTGTTTTACGTTCTCATTGCTTTAAGCTATCACCTGTCTTTTATACAATCAATTGACCATCATTTTAGTGGTCGTAATAGAGGTATTACTATATTGACATGCCAGTAATGAACTAGAGCTATCACTAAAGGTGATTGATACCCCCACTCCAAACTGACCTGTCACAAACAGCACAATGACATGTAGAAAGAATAATACATGTATATTAAGGAACTAAATTTCAAGTTGAAAAGGGGCATAAATCTGTCAAATTTTATGCAAGAGTTGTCACACTTGAAGAAAAGTCTCAATATACAACACTTATAATGTGTACCATGTTTGAAGACAATATCATGAATAGTTTTCAAGACAAGAGACCCAGAGGGTCACATTTCGCTCACCTGAGGACATTGTACCATAGAATCTGACTGGGCAAGACAACATTTTGATATAGCTATGACCCAGGTGCCATAATTTGATCTTGTTAGAGGACCACAATGCGAAGCTACATGTCAGATATTAATGATCTGGGCCTTACGGTTTAAGAGAAGAAGATTTTTTAAGGTTTTCCTATAAAAACTGATAAGCCCCTGGGTGGGGCCAATTTTGACCCAGGTGTCATAATTTGAACACACTTGACACACAAGGCAAAGCTATATGTCAAATATTAAAGATCTGGACCTTTCTCAAAGGTTTTCCTATATATGTCTATGTAAAAATGATAAGCCCCGGGGCGGGGCCAAATTTGATCCAGGGGTCATAATTTGAACAATCTTGGTAGAGTACCATAGGGCAAAGCTACATGTCAAATATAAATGATCTTGGCCTTACGGTTTCAGAGAAGAAGACATTTAAAGGTTTTCCTATGAAAAACTAAAAGGCCCGAGGGCGTGGCAATTTTTGGCCCGGGTGTCATCATTTGAACAGTCTTGGTAGAGGACCACAAGGCAAAGCTATATGTCAAATATTAAAGATCTAGGCCATACAGTTTAAGAGAAGACAATTTTTAAAGGTTTTCCCATATAAGTCTATGTAAAACTGATAAGCCCCGGGGCGGGGCCAATTTTGACCCAGGGGTTATAATTTGAACAACTTTGGTAGAGGTCTATAAGGCAAAGCTACATGTTAAATATAAGTGATCTAGGCCTTACAGTTTCAGAGAAGAAGATTTTCAAAGGTTTTCCTATGAAAAACTGATAAGTCCGAGGGCGGGGCCATTTTTGGCCCGGGGGTCATCATTTGAACAATCTTTGTAGAGGACCACAAGGCAAAGCTATATGTCAAATATTAAAGATCTGGGCCTTACAGTTTCAGAGAAGAAGATTTTTAAAGGTTTTCCTATATAAGTCTATGTAAAACTGATAAGCCCCCGGGCGGGGCCAATTTTGACCCGGGGGTCATAATTTGAACAATCTAGGTAAAGGACCATAAGGCAAAGCTACATCTCAAATATTAATGATCTAGGCCATACAGTGTCAGAGAAGAAGATTTTCAAAGGTTTTCCTTAGAAAAACTGATAAGCCCCAGGGCGGGGTCATTTTTGGCCCCAGGGTCAAATTTTAACTATCTTGGTAGAAGATCATTAGGTTATGATACATACCAAATATCAACGGTCTTGGCCTTTTGGTTTCTGAGAAGAAGATTTTTAAAGATTTTCTTATGTATTAAAAGTTGTCTATACGGTCATGTTAGAAAATCTGGTCCCAAAACAAGGGGAATAACTCTAGCCAAAAACTTTGAACATTATTTCGTTCCCCCTTGTCACTGATGCTTCTGATAAAGTTTGGTTGAAATCGGGTCAGTAGTTTCTGAGGAGATGTTGTTTGAAAATGTGGACGGACGACGGATGACGGACGACGGACGAGGCTCAGGTGAGCTAAAAATGGCAGGTTCAAAGAAAAAAAATCTCAATTTAGAGACAAAAAATCGTTAAAAAGGGGCATAATTCTGTCAAATTTGGTGCAAGAGTTATGAAACCTGTTAATGAGTGCCCCCAAATAACATTGATAATGTATACCAAGTTTGAGGATGGTATCATAAACAGTTTTCAAAATAAAGGCAAATGTCCCGGAAAAATGCGATGGACGGACGGACGGACAAGGCGTTTCCTATATAGCCCCCACCACTAGTCAGACTTTTATAATCTGGCTTACGACAAAATGTTGTACGAAGTTTTTTGAAACGGGACATAGGTTAAAGATTTATTTAAGTCTTCTTCGGTTATGTACAGCGGCAAAAAACATCATTTTTTCAGTAAACACTATGTGCTAAAATTATTATTTCAATTGCAAATATTATGGAGCCAGATCAGACGCCGGGTAACCCAGCATCTGATGTGGCTCCAAACTGTTTGCCACTCAGATTAAAACAAGTTGTTAGAAATTAAAAACAATAGGGCCATGGCCCTAAATTCGCTCACCTGAGGACATTGAAGTTTGTACCTAAGTTGACTGGGCAAGACAACATTTTAATATAACTATAAATGGAGTTATCTTCCAGACAAGAAAACATGACAAAAGTGAATTTTGTTGCCAAGCTTATGACCCTTATCCTTGACACATCCTCTTATCAAGCTATTTCCATTTCCAATAAATGATAATTATTTCACTAGCGTCAGCAGAACTGGAATTATTTTCCTGACAATAAAGTATGACAAAGGGGAAAAACTAAATATTGCTGCCCTTGTGCATGGCATTTTCTCTCATCAGTTTCTTTCCATACATAAAATTTCATTACAATAGCATCAGTAGAACTGAAGTTGTCTTCTTGACAAGAAAATATCACAAAGGGAAATAACTCAAACAAGAGGGCCTGAAGGCCCTGATATCGCTCACCATTTGTAATGAAGCCTGATAGCTTTACCTTTGAATTTCACCCGTTTTATTCTAAATCTATTCAAGTTTAACTAAAGCCTAAAGAATACTAAAATGAAGCCTTTTTCTAGCATTTCAAAGTATTTCAAGGGCAGGTAACTATTACCACACTGATTACATTTCAACAATAATTGCACTCCTTCCAGAACGTATAGCTACATCCTTTGTGTACAAGTATAATCAAAATCCATTGAAAACTGTAGTTGCAAGAGTGTAAACGCTGTAAAATATGGCATTTTCAGCAATTCAAAGGTAGATATCTCTTGATCTATTTGTCCGATTCCAACCATAATCACCATTTTCGAACTCTTATGGCCAAGTTTGAGAGAGCTTGGATAAATATTGTAGCCTCTAGAGCGTAATCACTGTCAAATATATCATTTTCAGCAATTCAAAAGTAGATAACTTTTGACCTATTGATTCGATTACAACCATAGTTGAACTCATCCGAAGTCTTAGGGTAATATACAATCTGAGTAAGTTTGAGAAAGATTGGATAAAATTTGTGACCTCTAGAGTGTAAACATCGTTAAATATGTCATTTTCAGCAATTCAAAGGTAGATAACTCTCGACCTAAAAGTCTGATTTCAACCATAATCAAACTCATCTGAATTCTTGTAGTCATTTACATTCTGAGCAGGTTTGAGATAGATTGGATAAAAATTGAGGCCTCTAGAGTGTAAACACTGTTAAATATTGCATTTTCAGCAATTTAAAGGTAAATAACTCTTGATCTATTTGTCCGATTTCGAACTTATCCGAAATCATATGGTCATATACAATCTGGGCAAGTTTTAGAAAGATTGGATAAATACTGTGGCCTCTAGAGTGTAAACAATGTTAAATATGGCATTTTCAGCAATTCAAAGGTAGATAACTATTGATCTTTTTGTCCGATTTCAACCAAAATCGAACTCATTCGAACTCTTATGGTCATATACAATCTGGGCAAGTTTTAGAAAGATTGGATAAATATTGTGGCCTCTAGAGTGTAAACACTGTTATATATGGCATTTTCAGCAGTTCAAAGGTAGATAACTCATGACCTATTTGTCCGATTTCAACCATAATCGAACTCATCTGAACTCTTATGGCAATATACCATCTGAGCAAGTTTGAAAAAGATTGGATAAATATTGTGGCCTCTAGAGTGTAAACACTAAAATTGTTGACGCCGGACGACGCACGACGGACGCCGGACATTCAAGGATTGCAAAAGCTCACCCTGAGCTAGCTCAGGTGAGCTAAAAACAATGATGTCAGAGTTATGGCCTTAGCAAATGGCACTTCCTCTCATCAGGCTCTTTCCAAATAGGCAATTTCATTTTACCCATTACCCCATAGCATGTTTCTAGTTTTGAAAATAGGTGGCCACCTAAAGCAGATTGAAAGTAAAGCAGAATGTGTCTTAATGCACACTTTGCTTTACTTTCGCATCTTACATTTTTATGACTGTTTAAAGAGGAATTATTTTCTTAAGTAGAGGAATAAATCAAAGGCCTAAAAATGCACATTTATGGGGTAATGGGTTAACAAACGTCAGTATATGGGGGGGGGGGGAAGGGTTGAATCCTGGACAAGAGAAAATGACAAGACATACAGATAACTCTGACAAAACCAATATTAAACATATGTATAAATATGGCATAAGACATAATTACATCACTGTCAGTGGATCACTTCCAGATCCTGTCTCTCTAAGTATGAAGCAGACTGAACCATATCTAAACTTTAGCAGACAACATGTTCAGCTGATCATGACCAGTTCTGTGATACTCCCCAACTGTTGCATAATATTTGACCTCAGTGGGTAGAGCTGTGGGGCTTACCCTTACCAGACTGAAATGATGTCTGCTTAAAACCTACTGTATGTGAAAAGTGTACAAAAAAACAATTTAGAAAATGTTAAGTTGGTAAATGAGTGGCAAATAGGTTGGATCCATATTAGATGTAGCATTATGATTATGTTGCATCTGATCTGGATCCAAAATGTTTGCAAATATTGGCTATTTGCCCTTAGTATAACAAGGGTAACTCAGGTAAAATACAGTTCTGCTTCATCAAAAATACTGTGAAACCTGCCTAGAGCAGCACTTCAACTGCGCAGGGTGGCGTCAAGTTTGACCCTAGGGATTTCATTTTAACAAACTATAGAGGGATCGACCATGAGATTCTACTGTAGAAATATCAAAGCTTAGGGCTTAGTAGTTTTGGGGAAGATGATTTTTTAAAGTTTTTTGCTTTTTTGCATTTTCAAGCAGAGTTTTTGCTCTTTCTCTTTCATTTGAACAACTTCTGTAGAGAAGCATCCAAGGAACATCATGAGCAGTTTGAACTCTCCCTACAATCGGCGGGTTCAGAGGAGATGTCGTTTGAAGTAAATGTGAACGGACAGACGTACTACGGACGGTGAGCGGTCACAATAGCTCACCTTGAGCCTTTGGCTCAGGTGAGCTAACAAGAGCCGTATACGGCCCTAAATCGCTCACCTGGAGCCATTGATGTAAATGTAACATATCTTGGAGTGCTGAGAAATTATGACAATATGATTGTGCAATTTGCTGATTGGATGATGCTGAGTGCCAAATAGCTAAGCTCAGGGTACTATGGTTTCAGAGAAGATTTTTTAATTTTTTTTTTTAAAAATCGATATTTAGCTACTGGGACTTAGTTATGCAATGGACCGGAAACATTTGAAAAGTATTGGTAAAGTACCTCTAGGAGTAACACCATGCCAAATATCAAAGCTCTAGCCATATTGGTTTCAGAGACGAAGAGGTGTGAAGATTTCACTATATAACTCTATGTAAATTTGTGACCCCCGGGGCGGGGTCATATTTGACCCTAGGGACATAGTTTGAACAATCTTGGTAGAGGACCTGAAGATGATGCTTTGTGCCATATATCTAAGCTCAGGGTACTGTGGGTTTTTTAAGTTTTTATTGAAAAAATCTATTTTTAGCTCCTGTGACCTAGATATGCAACGGACCTAAACCATTTGAACAAAATTGGTAAAGTACCTCTAGAAGTTACACCATGCCAAATATCAAAGCTCTAGCTATATTAGTTTCAGAGAAGAAGAGGTTTGAAAATTTCACTATATAACTCTATGTAAATTTATGACCCCAGGGGCGGGGCCATTTTTGACCCCAGTGACATAATTTGAACAATCTTGATAGAGGACTTATAGATGATGCTTTTAGCCAAATACCTAAGCTCAGGGTAGTGTGGTTTCAGAGAAGAAGATTTTTTAAGTTTTAATTGAAACAATCTATTTTTAGCTCGTGTGACCTAGATATGCAACGGACAGAAAAGATTTTAACAATATTGGTAAAGTACCTCTAGAAGTTACACCATGCCAAATATCAAAGCTCTAGCTATATTAGTTTCAGAGAAGAAGAGGTTTGAAGATTTCACTATATAACTCTATGTAAATTTGTGACCCCCGGGGCGGGGCCATTTTTGACCCCAGGGACATAATTTGAACAATCTTGATAGAGGACCTATAGATGATGCTTTGTGCTAAATATCTAAGCTCAGGGTATTGTGGTTTCAGAGAAGAAGATTTTTTAAGTTTTTATTGAAACGATCTATTTTTAGCTCCTGTGACCTAGATATGCAATGGACCGGAAACATTTGAACAACTTTTAAAGAGGACCATATAAGGATAATTTCTGCCAAGTTTGGTTAAAATCCATCCAATAGTTTAGGAGGAGATGTCATTTAAAGAAATTGTTGACGACGGACGACGAACGGACGAACGAACGGACGGACGACAGACACAGCACGATCAAAATAGCTCACCTTGGCACTTTGTGCCAGGTGAGCTAACAAAGATAATTTTATGCATCATAACCTGAACCAACACCAACGAGAGCACCGCAAGCGGTACATTATACGCCCACTGGCAAAGAAATATATAGTTCTATCAAAATTTTATTCTAATTTGTAGACTTTAAGAGCTCTGAGAGCATAAACAATACAGAAATAAAGCCTTTTCTAGCATATCTGAGTACACCAAGGGCAGATAACTCGACACAATGAACCGATTTCAGTAATAATCAACCCTTTCATGAACTTATACTTCTATAATTATACTGTGGGCCAATATAATCGAAATCCATTCAGAACTGTAGTTGCTAAGTGTGTTAACACTGTCAAATAAGCCTTTTATAGAATATTTGAGTTCAACAAGGGCAGATAACTCTGTAACGAAAAAATAGTCGAACCTACAACTCGACTCATCTTAAGATCTTGATGCAAATAACATTTGATTGAAGTTTCTTGAATATCCCTCAAAAGTTTTCCCAGAAAACTCCGGACAAGCTTTTTATAGGATATTTGAGTACATCAAGGGCAGATAACTCTGAAACCAAATTTTGAATGAACCTTAAACTCAACTCAGCTTCAGATCTTGATGCATATAACATTGTGTGAAGTTTCTTCAAAATTCCTCCAATAAATTTCCAAGAAAACTTCGGACAAGCTTTTTATAGCATATTTGAGTACATCAAGGGAGCATAACTCTGTAACAAAAATTCGAATGAACCTCAATCTCGTCTCAGCTTTAGATCTTGATGCATATCACATTTGTGTGAAGTTTCATTAATATCCCTAGAATGGTTTTCCAGAAAAACTCTGGACAAACAAAATGTTGATGGATGAACGAACGGACGGACTGTCTACTAACTTAGGTCTAAAGGCCAGCCTGCAAAGGCGCCAAATTTAAAGGGCCAATTGTCCAAGGGCCACAAATGGCCCATTGATATTATCTGAGCAAATAAAATGACCCTTTAAAGTCACCCCCCTACATATGGACAGATTATGGACATTTGTGGTAACGGGCCTTAATTTGAAAACTTATTTTTTACCTCCCTTGAGGCCCCCTGATATCATTTTTGCAATTTTTAGAACCAGTTAAGGGGCCATGGCCCTTTAACTGCCAATAGCCCTATATGTGTTCACAGTCCACTAAAATGGCCCCTTACTCTAGGTTAGCTGCACGGACGAACGAACGGACGGACAGGGCCACGCCAATATACGACCACCTTTAGATTTGGGCCTGTAAAAACAAAGCCGGGGTGACAACCTTAAATGCCCCTAGTTGTCCAATAAGCCAGCTAAAAGTATAAATCATATCAAAGAATGTCAATAAAACCCTTGATATTACCATCACCAAATATATTAAGTCTAATTTAACTCATAACCAAATAACCTTTCAAAAACGGTCGCAAGTAAAATATTAAACAAGAGCTAATTAAACCTTTCTTAAATAGGTAACTATCAAAAGAAAAGTGTATCAGTACATTGATATTCAAGCCACAGGGAACCTCCATTCAAAATATCAACTTCCTAATGCAAATATATCATGTAGTATAAGTGCATTCCAACTCTTACTCCTTAACTAACTTTGAAATTTCAGTCCCAAAACTCTAAGTCCACAAAAGGTGAAATTTTGACTAAATTTAAACTTTTTAAAAATAATTAACTACGCAACATCAATGTTCAACCCAAGGGCACCTCCATTCCAAATATCAGCTTCCTAATACAAATATTTCATGTAGTATTAGTGCATTACAACTCTTACCCCAAAACTTTAACCATGAGAAATCAGCCGAAAAACCTAAGTCCTCAACAGGTGAAATTTTGACTAAATTTAAACTTTTTTTTAAATTTTAACTACGTAACATCAATGTTCAACCCACAGGGCACTTTGATTCCAAATATCAGCTTCTTAATACAATTATTTCAAGTAGTAATCGAGCATCACAACACTTACCCTAAAACTTTAACCATGAGAAATCAGCCGAAAGTCCACAAAAGGTGAAATTTTGACTAAATTTAAACTTTTTTTTAAATTTTAACTACGCAACATCAATGTTCAACCCACAGGGCACCTCCATTCCAAATATCAACTTTCTAATACAAATATTTCATGTAGTATTAGTGCATAACAACACTTACCCCAAAACTTTAACCATGAGAAATCAGCCGAAAAAACCTAAGTCCACAAAAGGTAAAATTTTGACTAAATTTAAACTTTTTTTTTAATTTTAACTACACAACATCAGTGTTCAACCCACAGGGCACCTCCAATCCAAAAATCAGCTTCCTAATGCAAATATTTCATGATGTATTAGTGCATTACAACACTTACCCCAAAACTTTAACCATGAAAAACCAACGCCGATGCCGACACCGACGCCGGGGTGATTCCATAAGCCCCCCAATTCTCCAAATAGGCGAGCTAAGAAAACATATTATTTCTAATTTCTCTAATCTAATCCTGTCTTGTGACATCTTTTTGGAATCGTTTTTTCATGAATCGATTCCAAAGAGATGTCACAAGACAGGATTACATGTAGATGGAGAAATAAACAAGAGCCCAATGAGCTCTAATGCCCTCACTAGACTTATCACTAAAGGTGATTAATACCCCCACTAGCACCTTGTCACAAGAAGCAAATGTGTCAGGATAATGTTGATGTGTGTACTCCATATGAACTAGAGGGTTCATAAGCCTTTTCTATGATTTGACCTAATTACCTACTTTTTGACCTGACATGACTCATATTCATATATTATCTAGATTTTGTCAAGGTGATTATTTTGAGCAAGTTTTGTGAATTTGGGACTAAAAATATGACCCCTAAAGTGTTCAGAAGCCTTTTTCATGACTTGACCTACAGACCTACTTTTTATTCAGACATGACCCTATTTATAATTGACCTAGGTTTCGTCAAGGTGATCAACCTGAAGTAGTTTCATGAAATTAGGGCAAAAGATGTGGGGCTTAGAATAGTATTGAGCTTTTCCTCTGATTTGACCTACTGTTTCATTTTTTGACCCCCAGTTATCCATATTACTACATTGCCTAGATTTTGTTAAGGTGGTCACTCTGAGCAAGTTTTATGAAATTACACTGAGGCTATTGGTTTCAGAGAAGAAGTCCTTTGCAATTGTTGACAGACAGACGGACGGACGACAGATGCCGGACAGAGAGGTATCACAATAGCTCACCTTTAGCACTTTGTGCCCTGGTGAGCTAATAAAAATTGAAAATTTTAGAATCTGACTTACGACAACATTTGTCATAGGACGTTTCGTAAGACAGGTCCCCGGTCAGAAGCAATGTTATCTCATGGGTAACTCATGTAAACATAAGCACTATCAGAGCATTAGTTACCGTATCAGCAATTTAGTACTCATCTCTGTGGCTGTTTATTAACCCATTACCCCATAGCCTATTTCTAGTTTTGAAGACAAGTTACTACTTAAAGCTGGTTGAAAGTAAAGTAGACTGCGCCTTAAGGTGTATTCTGCTTTACTTTCAGCTTGCTTTAAGCTACCAACTTCTAGGATATTATGGTGCATATTCATTACTGTATGCATGTATAATGGAACTTTTTTCTTCATTGGAGGAATAAATTAAACGGGTAAAAGATGTATTAATGGAGTAAGGGGTGGACTCTTACCATGCTATCTGCAGATATGACTGTCACAGTGATCAGGATCCAAACTGTTTGACACTCTGACCCTGTTTTGATTTTTTTTTTAAATTTCATTTTTAGACAAGAGGGCCATGGCCCTAAATTCGCTCACCTGAGGACATTGAAGTTTGTACCTAAGTTGACTGGGCAAGACAACATTTTAATATAGCTATAAATGGAGTTATCTTCCGGACAAGAAAACATGACAAAAGTGAATTTTGTTGCCAAGCTTATGACCCTTATCCATGACACATCCTCTTATCAAGCTATTTCCATTTCCGGTAAATGATAATTATTTCACTAGCGTCAGCAGAACTGGAGTTATTTTCCTGACAATAAAATATGACAAAGGGGAAAACAAAATATTGCTGCCCTTATGCACTAGGCATTTTCTCTCATCAGTTTCTTTCCATACATAAAATTTCATTACAATAGCATCAGTAGACCTGGAGTTGTCTTCTTGACAAGAAAATATGACAAAGGGAAATAACTAAAAAAAACAATGATGTCAGAGTTATGGCCTTTGCAAATGGCACTTCCTCTCATTAGGCTCTTTCCAAATAGGCAATTTCATTTTACCCATTACCCCATAGCCTGCTTCTAGTTTTGAAAATAGGTGGCCACCTAAAGCAGGTTGAAAGTAAAGCAGAATGGGTCTTAATGCACACTTTGCTTTACTTTCAAACTGCTTTAAGCTACCATCTACTAGGATATAGAAACTTATTTCACATCTTACATTTTCATGACTGTTTAACCCTTTCCCCCATAGAAGCGCCTTTTAGCACATTCAGTTTATTCTTGCTCTAAAGAAAATAGTTCCAATTTATACATTCATAAATATGTATAATACAAAATATTTTCTATATTCTAGTAGATGATAGCTTAAAGCAGGCTGAAAGTAAAGCAGATTGCGCTTAAAGCGCATTCTGCTTTACTTTCAACCTGTTTTAAGTTGACACCTACATTCAATACTAGAGATATGCTATGGGGGAAAGGGTTAAAGGGGAATTATTTTCTTAAGTGGAGGAATAAATCAAAGGCCTAAAAATGCACATTTATGGGGTAATGGGTTAACAAATGTCTGAACAAACGACTGAACCATTTCTAAACTTTAGCAGACAACATGTTCAGTTCTGTTGGCCTGATCACTGAGGTCAAATATTATGTAAGAGAACTGTAGCAGCAGCAGTCTGGGAGCTTACCCTTACCAGACTGAAATGATGTCTGCTAAATACCTTCTGTGTGTAAAAAATGTACATTTTTATTTTTTAGAAAATGTTAAGTTGGTAAATGAGTGGCAAATAGTTTGGATCCAGATTAGATGCAGCATTATGTTGCATCTGATCTGGATCCAAACTGTTTGCAAATATTGGTTATTTGCCCATAGTATATTAAGGGTAACTCAGGTAAATACAGTTCTGCCTAAATCAAAAATACTGTAAAACCTGCCTAGAGCAGCACTTAAACTGTGCAGGGTGGTGTCAAATGTGACCCTAGGGATTTCATTTTAACAAACTATAGAGAGATCCACCAGGAGATTCTACTGTACAAATATCAAAGCTTAGGGCCTAGTAGTTTTGGGCAAGAAGATTTTTTAAAGATTTTTGCTTTTTTGCTTTTTCAAGCAGAGTTTGTGCTTTTTTTCATTTTTTTTTAACAACTTCTGTAGAGAAGCATCCAAGGAACATCATGAGCAGTTTGAACTCTCCCTACAATCGGCGGGTTTCAGAGGAGATGTCGTTTGAAGTAAAAGTGAACGGACAGACGGACAGACGGACAGACGGACAGACGTACTACGGACGGTGAGCGGTCACAATAGCTCACCTTGAGCCTTTGGCTCAGGTGAGCTAAAAAGTAGGAGACAACAATTAACAGCATCAAGGTGCCAACACTGTTTTGTTAATACTTATACATTAAGAAGGGACAGTTACATGTTCTCATTGATTTCGTCTGTCTTGATTATTTGTCTATCTGTCTACGGAATAAGCTTGACCTTTGTCTAACATGACCGACTTAAAATGAGTTCAAGAGCTTCCAAATATGAAGTCTCTAACGCATGTTGTTTAAGAGTTATGACCCATGCTAATTTTCCCTATTTGACCCCTAAATGAACTTCACATTTGTTAGACATAACCCGAGTTGTACTGAGCTCAAGAGATTCTTGAGTCGAGTACACATACCAAATATAAAGACTCTATCACATGCTTATGGCCAATGTCGAATTCATCCTATTTTACCTCTAAATGACCTTGACCTTTATTGGACATGACCCCAGTTTTAATGAGGTCAAGAGTTATCTTAGATGAGTACACAGAGTAACGCTCGGGTCAAAATTTATGTGTTAAAATTACAACAAGAGCCACAAGCGGCCCTAAATCGCTCACCCGAGGAACTATTGTGTTATACTCGATGCATAATGAAGTTTGTCATTGCATGTATTTGGACTGTTGCATGAAACTGAAACAACTCGGAATTAGGTTTTCCTGTAGAAGTCTATATAAAACTGATAAGCCCCGGGGCGGGGCCATTTTTGACCCTGGTGTCATGATTTTAACAATTTTGGTAGAGGACCATAAGGCAAAGCTAGATGCCAAATATAAAAGGTCTGGTCCTTACGGTTTCAGAGAAGAAGATTTTTAAAGGTTTTACTACATAAGTCTTTGGAAAACTTATAAGCCCCGGGGCGGGGCCATTTTTGATCCGGGGGTCATGATTTGAACAATCTTGGTAGAGGACCATAACTTGATAAGGCAAAGCTAGATGCCAAATATAAAAGGTCTGGGTCTTAGAGTTTCAGAGAAGAAGAGTTTTAAAGGTTTATTCCAATATAAGTCTATTTAAAACTGATAAGCCCTGGGGCGGGGCCATTTTTGACCCGGAGGTCATGATTTGAACAATCTTGGTACAGGACCATAAGGCAAAGCTAGATGCCAAATATAAAAGGTTTGGGTCGGAGGGCTTCAGAGAAGAAGAGTTTTAAAGGTTTATTCCAATATAAGTCTATGTAAAACTGATAAGCCCCGGGGCGTGGCCATTTTTGACCCCGGGGTCATGATTTGAACAATCTTGGTAGAGGACCATAAGGCAAAGCTAGATGCCAAATATAAAAGGTTTGGGTCGTAGGGCTTCAGAGAAGAAGAGTTTTAAAGGTTTATTCCAATATAAGTCTTTTTAAAACTGATAAGCCCCGGGGCGGGGCCATTTTTGACCCGGAGGTCATGATTTGAACAATCTTGGTAGAGGACCATAAGGCAAAGCTAGATGCCAAATATAAAAGGTTTGGGTCGTAGGGCTTCAGAGAAGAAGAGTTTTAAAGGTTTATTCCTATATAAGTCTATGTAAAACTGATAAGCCCCGGTCTGCTACACCGGGGCGTGGCCATTTTTGACCCCGGGGTCATGATTTGAACAATCTTGGTAGAGGACCATAAGGCAAAGCTAGATGCCAAATATAAAAGGTCTGGGTCTTACGGTTTCAGAAGAAGATTTTTAAAGGTTTTCCTATATAAGTCTATGTAAAACTGATAAGCCCCGGGGTGGGGCCATTTTTGACCAGGAGGTCATGATTTGAACAATCTTGGTAGAGGACCATAAAGCAAAGCTAGATGCCAAATATAAAAGGTCTGGGTCTTAGGGTTTCAGAGAAGAAGAGTTTTAAATGTTTATTCCAATATAAGTCTATGTAAAACTGATAAGCCCCGGGGCGGGGCCATTTTTGACCCGGAGGTCATGATTTGAACAATCTTGGTAGAGGACCATAAAGCAAAGTTAGATGCTAAATATAAAAAGTCTGGGTCTAAGGTTTTCAGAGAAATTTATCCCTATATAAGTCTATGTCAAACTGATAAGCCCCGGGGCAGGGCCATTTTGATCCGGGGGGTCATGATTTGAACAATCTTGGTAGAGGACCATGAGGCAAAGCTAGATGCCAAATATAAAAGGTCTGGGCCTTACGGTTTTAGAGAAGAAGATTTTTAAAGGTTTTCCTATATAAGTCTTTGTAAAACTGATAAGCCCGGGGCGGGGCCATTTTTTACCCTGGGGTCATGATTTGAACAATCTTAGTAGAGGTCCACAAGGCAAAGCTACAGGCCAAATATAAAAGGTCTAGGCCATACAGTTTTAGAGAAGAAGAGTTTGAAAGGTTTACCTATGAAAAACTGATAAGCCCCGGGCGGGGCCATTTTTGACCCGGGGGTCATTATTTGAACAATCTTGCTAAAGGTTCACAACATGATGCTACATGTGAAATTTGGTTGTCCTAGGACTTATAGTTATTGACAAGAAGATGTTTAATTTACTATAGTTGTCAATATTACGTAAATACGGAAAATGACCACGCCCTCTGGCGGCCATGTTTTTGACGGATCAAAAATCTTTAAACAACTTTGAAAGTATATTAATTGAGAAACATTTTGGTGAAAACCAAATGTAAATCGGAGCAGTCGTTCTGGAGAAGAAGATTTTTTTAGATATCGTGCATGGTTGCCATGGCAACAAGACCGATGGCCCCACCCACTTTTTTTTAACAACTTTTGAAGCTCACAACTACTGTATGTATCTGACCAAGTTTTGTTAAAATTGGGCCATTGGTTTCAGAGAAATTATTTGAAACAAATTGTGAACAGACGACACCAACACGGACACCAACACCGACGTACGACGGACGGCGACCGATCACAATAGCTCACCTTGAGCACTTTTTGCTCAGGTGAGCTAAAAAGGGGAGATAATTCAAGAATGCAATCGCAGGTGCACAACTTCAGATGGTGATCAATAATACTGCATAATTTAAAATAGTTTCTTTTAAGGATGACTGAGTAAATTTCTGGACAGATTAGAACAGACTGAAAGTAAAGCAGAATGTGCCTTAAAGGCATATTCTGCTTTACCTTCAGCCTGCTTTAAGCTATCTGCTAGAATATTGCAACTTCTTATGGTGCATATTCATGACTGTATAAAATGGAATTATTTTCTTCAGAGGAGGAATAAATTAAAGCCGTCAAAAATGCATTTTTATGGGGTAATGGATTAACTAGAATGTCAGCAAAAAAGACCCAGGTACAGTGTCATACTTCATTCACTGCTAAAAAATAATATAATTGTTTCAATTATTTATTTTTATCTGAATGTATTTTTCTTAAAAATAAGCTGACACATTTTTGACCAAATGCAATCTTCTAAACAAGAGCCGCATGCGGCCCTAAATCGTTCACCTGAGGAACTATTGTGTTATACTCATGCAATGCAAAATGAAATTTGTAATTGCATGTATGTGGCCTGTTGCATGAAGAAGTCTCAGAATCTGTTTGGTATTATTACTGTTTGAGCAAAAAGGAAAAATATGGAAACGATATAAAAAGTCCTAATAAAGGGTGTCTTAAATAACATTCATTCAAAATATTATTGAATTCTGACAATGGTTACAGTTTCAGAGAAGAAGATTTTTAAAGGGTTTCCTGCATAAGTCTATGTTAAACTGATAAGCCCCAGGGCGGGTCCATTTTTTACCCTGGGGTCATGACTTGAACAATCTTAAGCAGAGGACCAGAAGGCTAAGCTAGATGCCAAATATAAAAGGTCTGGGCCTTACAGTTTAAGAGAAGAAGATTTTTAAAGGTTTTCCTATATTAGTATATGTGGAACTGATAAGCCCCGGGGCAGGGCCATTTTTGACCCTGGGGTCATGATTTGAATAATCTTGGTAGAGGACGATAAGGCAAAGCTAGATGCCAAATATGAAAGGTCTGGGCCTTACGGTTTCAGAAAAGAAGATTTTTAAAGGTTTTCCTATATAAGTCTATGTAAAACTGATAAGCCCCGGGGCAGGGCCATTTTTGACCCGGGGTCAAGATTTGAACAACCTTTGTAGAGGACCATAAGGCAAAGCTACAGGCCAAATATAAAAGGTCTAGGCCATACAGTTTAAGAGAAGAAGAGTTTTAAAGGTTTTCCTATGAAAAACTGATAAGCCCGGGGCGGGGCCATTTTTGATCCAGGGGTCATTATTTGAACAATCTTGCTAAAGGTTCACAACATGATGCTACATAGGAAATTTGGTTGTCCTAGGACTTATGGTTATTGACAAGAAGATTTTTAAAGTTTTGACTTTGGTTGTCAATATTACGTAAATACGGAAAATGACCACGCCCTCTGGCAGCCATGTTTTTTGACGGATCAAAATTCTTTGAACAATTTTGAAAGTATATCAATTGAAAAGCATTTTGGTGAAAACCAAATTGAAATCAGACCAGTCGTTCTTGAGAAGAAGATTTTTGTAGATATTGTGCATGGTTGCCATGGCAACAAGACCGATTGCCCCTCCCACTTTTTTTTAACAAGTTTTGAAGCTCACAACTACAGTATGTTTCTGACCAAGTTTGATTAAAATTGGGTCATTGGTTTCAGAGAAGAATTTAGAATTTGTTTGAAACAATTTGTGACGGACGACACCGACACCGACGTCCGACGGATGGCGACCGATCACAATAGCTCACCTTGACCACTTTGTGCTCAGTTGAGCTAAAAAATAAGAGAATTTTTTTTACATGACATAAAACAACAATGTACTATGAACCTATTTCTGCTTCATGTTTGTTACTCTTTTCTGCCTGACCTTGGCGTGCCTAACCTTGACCTGTCTGACCTTGATGTGCCTGACCTTGATGTGCTTGACCTTGATATGCTTTACCTTGACCTGCCTGACCTTGACCTGCCTGACCTTGATGTGTTTGACCTTGATGTGCCTGACCTTGACCTGCATGACCTTGTTGTGCTTGACCTTGATGTGCCTGACCTTGACGTGCCTGATCCTGACCTGACTGACCTTGACCTGTCTGACCTTGACCTGCCTGACCTTGATGTGCTTGACCTTGGTATGCCTGACCTTGACCTGCCTGACCCTGACCTGCCTGACCTTGACTTGCCTGACCTTGTTGTTGGTTTGGTAGCTGCCCTGTAGAAGCCCTGTCCATTTCTTTTCTTACACTGTTGAGAAGAAGCAGAATGTCTTTCTTCTCAGGCAGTAGTTGATGTAGGTTTGCAAAGCACTGTTCTGCCATAAACAGATCCCCTTGCTTATAGTACACAACACACAGGTTTTGCATGGCTTCTGTGTTGTCTGACTGTAACCCCATCACCTTCTTGTAACACTGTCAAATAAGAAATATAGAATATCAGAACAAAATTCTACAGAACAGGTTGTTGAGCAACAAAACAGAATGTATTGCAGCAGAACACAACAGGATGTATGGCAGCACAACAGGGTGTATTGCAACAGAAAAGGATGTAATGCAACAATACAGGGTGTATTGCAGTAGACCAGTACGTATTGCAGAACAGGGTGTATTGCAACAGAACATGGTGTATTGCAGCAGACCAGGATGTATTGCAGAACAGGGTGTACTGTAGCAGAACAGGGTGTACTGTAGCAGAACAGGGTGTACTGTAGCAGAACATAATGTACATGTAGTGTAGCAGAACATGGTGTATTGTAGCAGAACAGGGTGTATTATAGTAGAACAGGATGTTTTATAGTAGAACAGGGTGTACTGTAGCAGAACAGGGTGTATTGCAAAAGAACATGGTGTATTGTAGCAGAACAGGGTGTTTTATAGCAGAACAGGGTGTACTGTAGCAGAACAGGGTGTACTGTAGCAGAACAGTGTGTACTGTAGCAGAACATGATGTACATGTAGTATAGCAGAACAGGTTGTATTGCAACAAAACATGGTGTATTGTAGCAGAACAGGATGTTTTATAGCAGAACAGGGTGTACTGTAGCAGAACAGGGTGTACTGTAGCAGAGCAGGGTGTACTGTAGCAGAACAGGGTGTACTGTAGCAGAACATGATGTACATGTAGTATAGCAGAACAGGTTGTATTGCAACAAAACATGGTGTATTGTAACAGAACATGATGTACATGTAGTGTAGCAGAACAGGGTGTACTGTAGCAGAACATGATGTACATGTAGTGTAGCAGAACAGGGTGTATTGTAGCAGAACATGATGTACTGTAGCAGAACATGATGTACATGTAGTGTAGCAAAACAGGGTGTATTGCAACAGAACAGGATGTATTGTAGCAGAACATGATGTACATGTAGTGTAGCAAAACAGGGTGTATTGTAGCAGAACAGGATGTATTGTAGCAGAACATGATGTACATGTAGTGTAGCAAAACAGGGTGTATTGTAGCAGAACAGAATGTATTGTAGCAGAACATGATGTACTGTAGCAGAACATGATGTACATGTAGTGTAGCAAAACAGGGTGTATTGTAGCAGAACATGATGTACATGTAGTGTAGCAAAACAGGGTGTATTGTAGCAGAACAGGATGTATTGTAGCAGAACATGATGTACATGTAGTGTAGCAAAACAGGGTGTATTGTAGCAGAACATGATGTACATGTAGTGTAGCAAAACAGGGTGTATTGTAGCAGAACATGATGTACTGTAGCAGAACATGATGTACATGTAGTGTAGCAAAACAGGGTGTATGCAACAGAACAGGATGTATTGTAGCAGAACAGGGTGTATTGCAACAGAACAGGATATATCACAGCAACAAAGACGTGAAAGTTAAACTTTGACGTAATGAGACAAAAGGTGTCAAGTTTTTTACCCTACAAAATGTGCTAGTGTGATGGGGTATACTCAGCAAACAGTGTAGACCCAGATCAGAGGGCTACAAATGCAATGAGTATATGTTAACCCTTTACCCAATAGCCTGTTTCTAGTTTTGAAAATAGGTGACTACTTAAAGCAGGTTGAAAGTAAAGCAGAATGCGCCTTAAGGCGCATTCTGCTTTACTTCAGCCTGCTTTAAACTACTACCTGCTAGAATTAAGAAAATATTCCTTATGATACGAATTCATGACTATAAATTGGAACTATTTTCTTCAGCGGAGGAATAAAATGAATGTGCTAAAAGGCGCTTCTATAGGGGAAAGGGTTAAACAGGTCCATGGTGTTGAAAGAATTTAAATAGTTTGAAAGTAAAGCATAAAACTCCTGAAGGATAAAGGAAGCTTTCCTATTTCTCACAAAAAGTTAGAAGCAGGTAAAGGCAGGCATTTCTTATCTGTAATGTGTATAATTACCTTAACCCATTACTCCATAAAACACCTTTTTACGCCTTTAATTTATTAATCTCCCGAAGAAAACAGTTCCAATTTCTACAGTCATGAAAATGCAACATTATTATTTATTATTATTATTATACCAGATTTATATAGCGCTCTTTTCACACAGAGGGTAGTGCGTTCAAAAGCCCTTCACATGAAATTACACAAATGTACCTACAAAGCAAGAAAATAACTACAATAAGATCTAAAATAAACATATAAAAGACAGCCCCCAAAATGGCAATCACATTACTCCCATCAATCAGCAATGAAGCGACCGGCTTCTGATTGTCGACTGATAGAAACAATAGTAGAGCGCCCAAATGCAGGCTGCCAGGAAAAGACAAATAACTACAATTAGATCTAAAATAAACATGAATAAACATACAAAAGACAGCCCCCAAAAAAGGCGATCACATAAGAAATAGTTTGTACATTCCAACAGATGGTAGCTTAAAGCAGGCTGAAAGTAAAGAAGAATGCACCTTAAGGCACATTCTGTTTTACAGTCAATCTGCTTTATGAGGTAAAGAGTTAACTTTGCAGTCCTGTCATAATCCCCCCCCCCCCCCTTCCGGAAAAAGAATGGACACTCACTTGTTCTGCTTTATCGAAGTCCTCCTGAATATTGACAGCTATTAATCCAAGTAAATTCAGTCCCTTCACATGGTTTGGGTTTTGCTGAAAACAAGAAATGTGGAATTTACTCTATCCTCTATAGCCAGCAGCATATCCCCTAAAGCTAAGTTAACTAAAGAGCAGCATATACAGGGCTCCAGATAAGGAGTAGACTGAACCAATCTAACATTTTTAGCTCACCTGAGCTAGCTTAGAGTGAGCTTTTGCAATCCTTGAATGTCAGGCGTCTGTCGTGCGTCGTCAACAATTTTAGTGTTTACACTCTAGCGGCCACAGTATTTACGCAATCTTTCTCAAAATAGCTCAGATTGTATATTACCATAAGAGTTCAAATGAATTTGATTTTGGTTGAAATCGGACCAATAGAGCAAGAGTTATTGACCTTTGAATTGCTGGAAATATCATATTTTATAGTGTTTACACTCTTAGGAGGCCACAATTTTTATTCAATCTTTTTCAAACTTGCTGCGATTGTATATGACTGTAAGAGTTTGGATGAGTTCGATTTTGGTTGAAATCAGACTAATAGGTCAAGAGTTATCTACCTTTGAATTGCTGAAAATGCCATATTTAAGGGTGTTTACACTCTAGAGGCCACAATTTTTATCCAATCTTTCTCAAACTTGCTCAGATTGTATATGACCATAAGAGTTCAAATGAGTTTGAATATGGTTGAAATTTGACCAATAGCTTGAGAGTTATCTACCTTTGAATTGCTGAAAATGCCATATTTTACAGTGTTTACACTCTTTATCCAATCTTATTCAAACTTGCTCAGATTGTATATGACCATAAGAGTTCGAATAAGTGTGATTATGGTTGAAATCGGACCAATAGGTCAAGAGTTATCTGCCCTTCAATTGCTGAAAATGCCATATCTATCAGCGTACAGATTTCAATGAATTTTGATTATACTTGCACTCTGCCCTTGATATACTTTGAAATGCAAGAAAATGCTTCATTTCAGTATTGTTTAGGCTCTAGTTATCTGCCCTTGATGTACTCTACTATACTAAAATTATGAGGTTGTATTTCAAAATTATTAACATGCTATACTAAAGATTTGAATGGATTTAGATTAACATGGGTGAAACTGAAAGGTAAAGCTATCAGGCTCCTGTACAACAGGTGAGCAATATCAGGGCCTTCAGGCCCTCTTGTTTATTTATTTCAGAACCAAACCCAATGGTGTTACTACTCATTAGAATCGTCTCAAAGAGATTATTCTAATGAGCAGAACAGCTTAGGGTTTAATGCTGCAGAAATAAAAAGTTAAGTGTTCGGATACTCCCCTTATCTAGAGCTCTGATATACAGTAATACATCTCTATAACGACAACCAAATTATCTTAAATATTTTGTTATCCAGGCAGGTGGATGCTTAAAGCAAGGAGAACATAAAACAGAAAGCTCCTTTTGGAGCTTTCTGTTTTACATTCACCTAGCTTTAAGCTGCCACCTGTCTTTCATGTAATCAATTAGTCTTTTTTTCAGTGGTCGTAATTGAAAGATTTAAATGTACAGTCAGACTTGTTTCAGTTAAATTTACCCAATTTTTTACAGCTGAATCTTATCATTTTGTACTCCTTTAAGTCAAATATATCTGTATTTTAACTCTTTCCTCCCTGAAACTTTAAATGGACAATTCCAGTTTCCATTTTAGTCTAGTCCATTGCTGACTTTTAAGGGTTGTTTTTGTCAATGTTTTGCATTATGACAAACAGTGAAGACCCAGATCAGAGGGCTCCATAAGGAGCCCTCTGATCTGGGTATTCACTGTTTGCATAGGACAAGTGCACTTTTCACATGTATACCGTTTGAAAAGGATGCCTATATGCGGGACTAGGGTTCAAAGGGTTAAAGTTAAAACTTGGTTTTACTTTCAGCCTGCTGTAACCAATTACCCCATAGAAGTACCTTTTAGCGCAATTAATTCATTCCTCTACTAAAGAAAATAGTTCAAATTTAAAGTCATGAAAATATACCATAAGAAAGATTTTCTAAATTCTAGCAGATAATAGCTTAAAGTAGGCTGAAGGTAAAGCAGAATGTGCCTTTTTAAGCACATTCTGCTTTACTTTCAACCTGCTTTAAGTGGTCACCTGTCTTCAAAACTAGAAACAGGCTATGGAATAAAGGGTTAAGCTACCATCTGCTAGGATATACAAAATATTTCTCATGATACTTATTCTTGACTGTATCAATTGAAACCATTTTCTTCAGAGGAGGAATAAATAAAAGGCCTAAAAAGGCCTTTTCACGGCTGCAATATCGTCTGCTTAAAATTGTCGTCTGCTGTTTTTCTCAAAGTTACATATTGGACATTTTGATAAAAATACATAATTACCAGTGACAAACAGCTTGCATCCAGATCAGACGCGCTGCGTTCAAGGAGTCTGATTTGGATTCAACCTGTTTGCAAATGTATGCCAATTTTCCTCCCTATAACAACTCCCTGCGAACAACACACACAATTTTTGTCTACAAAATATGTTGTTGTGGAGAGGTAGCACTGTTAACCCTTTCCCTGATACAAGCGCCTTTTAGCGCATTTAGTTTATTCCTCCGCTGGAGATAATAGTTCCAATTTATAAAGCCATGAGTATGTATCATAAGAAATATATTCTATATTCTAGCAAATGGTAGCTTAAAGCAGACTGAAAGTGAAGCAGAATGCGCCTTAAGGCGCATTCTGCTTTACTTTCAACCTGCTTTAAGTGGTCATCTTTACTTAAAACTAGAAACTGGCTATTTGATGATGGGTTAATGCAGAAGAAAGGGTTAAAATAAATGAAACTCGATACTTCCAACTCGCGTTAGTTCAAACATACCCATATTTCAAGTTTAAAACGCGGCTGAGCCACATTTTAACTTTGAAATACAGGTATGTTGGACTTAATGAAGATCAAGTCATCAAATTAAACTAATGATATACAGTGTTCCCTCTCTACAACGACATCAAATGGGAGACAAAAACTTGTGTGTTGTTCGAAGGGAGTCGTTATAGTGAGGAAAATTGATTTACACTTGTAAACAGCTTGAATCCAGATCAGACGCCGCGTAACGCAGCGTCTGATCTGGATTCAAGCTGTTTGTCACTTGACATTAATCTATTTTCTGTAAAAATGTACATTATGTCACTTTGAGAAAAACAGCAGACGACAATTTTAAGCAGACGATATTGCAGCAGTTACAGCGTTAGATATAACTGTCCTGTTTAGGGAACTGCATCAAGGGTCGTTGTGAGGAGGGAGTCGTTGTTGGGAGGGCCGTTGTATTGTTCGACAATATTGACCTGACGTTGAACTTTATGCATGAATAAATTATAACAAGAGTTGTCAGAGAGACAACAAAGCTCGCCATCAGCACATTTAGAAACTTAAAAGCACACTCAAGGTCACCGAGTTCAACCTTTTTGCCTGCATGAAAAGGTCTTGTCCATATACACATGAAAATCAAATACATGTATGAAGTTACACCTCAGGGGACATAGGAAATATAAGCATTTTTTGAAACCTAAACACAGATTTCGAAACCTTAACCCTGGATCTAAGTTCAAGGTCAAGGTCACAGGGGTCAAAATTTTTCTGTGCATGGATAGGTCTTGTCCATATACACATACACACACATACCAACTATGAAAGCAATACCTCAAGGGACATAGAAGTTATAGGCAATTCCGAAACCTAAACAAATATTTCGAAACCTAAACACAGGCCTTAAGTTCAAGGTCAAGGTCACAGGGGTCCAAATCTTTCTGTGCATGGAAAGGTCTTGTCCATACACACACACATACCAACTATGAAAGCAATACCTCAAGGGACATAGAAGTTATAGGCATTTTTCGAAACCTAAACACAGATTTCGAAACCTAAACGCAGGCCTTAAGTTCAAGATCAAGGTCACAGGGGTCCAAATGTTTTTGTGCATAGATAGGTCTTGTCCATATACACACACATACCAACTATGAAAGCAATACCTCAAGGGACATAGAAGTTATAGGCATTTTTCGAAACCTAAACAAAGATTTCGAAACCTAAACGCAGGCCTTAAGTTCAAGGTCAAGGTCACAGGGGTCAAAAAATTTATGTGCATGGAAAAGTCTTGTCCATATACACACACATACCAACTATGAAAGCAATACCTCAAGGGACATAGAAGTTATAGGCATTTTTCGAAACCTAAACACAGATTTCGAAACCTAAACGTGGGCCCTAAGTTCAAGGTCAAGGTCACAGGGGTCCAAATGTTTCTGTGCATGGAAAGGTCTTGTCCCTATACACACACATACCAACTATGAAAGCAATACCTCAAGGGACATAGAAGTTATAGGCATTTTTCGAAACCTAAACACAGATTTCGAAACCTAAACGCGGGCCCTAAGTTCAAGGTCAAGGTCACAGGGGTCCAAATTTTTCTGTGCATGGAAAGGTCTTGTCCATATACACACATACCAACTATGAAAGCAATACCTCAAGGGACATAGAAGTTATAGGCATTTTTCGAAACCTAAACACAGATTTCGAAACCTAAACGTGGGCCCTAAGTTCAAGGTCAAGGTCACAGGGGTCCAAATGTTTCTGTGCATGAAAAGGTCTTGTCCATATACACACACATACCAACTATGAAAGCCATACCTCAAGGGACATAGAAGTTATAGGCATTTTTCGAAACCTAAACACAGATTTCGAAACCTAAATGGGGCCCTAAGTTCAAGGTCAAGGTCACAGGGGTTCAAATGTTTCTGTGCATGGAAAGGTCTTGTCCATACACACACACATACCAACTATGAAAGCAATACCTCAAGGGACATAGAAGTTATAGGCATTTTTCGAAACCTAAACACAGATTTCGAAACCTAAACGCAGGCCTTAAGTTCAAGATCAAAGTCACAGGGGTCCAAATGTTTCTGTGCATAGATAGGTCTTGTCCATATACACACACATACCAACTATGAAAGCAATACCTCAAGGGACATAGAAGTTATAGGCATTTTTCGAAACCTAAACAAAGATTTCGAAACCTAAACGCAGGCCTTAAGTTCAAGGTCAAGGTCACAGGGGTCAAAAAATTTATGTGCATGGAAAAGTCTTGTCCATATACACACACATACCAACTATGAAAGCAATACCTCAAGGGACATAGAAGTTATAGGCATTTTTCGAAACCTAAACACAGATTTCGAAACCTAAACGTGGGCCCTAAGTTCAAGGTCAAGGTCACAGGGGTCCAAATGTTTCTGTGCATGGAAAGGTCTTGTCCCTATACACACACATACCAACTATGAAAGCAATACCTCAAGGGACATAGAAGTTATAGGCATTTTTCGAAACCTAAACACAGATTTCGAAACCTAAACGCGGGCCCTAAGTTCAAGGTCAAGGTCACAGGGGTCCAAATTTTTCTGTGCATGGAAAGGTCTTGTCCATATACACACATACCAACTATGAAAGCAATACCTCAAGGGACATAGAAGTTATAGGCATTTTTCGAAACCTAAACACAGATTTCGAAACCTAAACGTGGGCCCTAAGTTCAAGGTCAAGGTCACAGGGGTCCAAATGTTTCTGTGCATGAAAAGGTCTTGTCCATATACACACACATACCAACTATGAAAGCCATACCTCAAGGGACATAGAAGTTATAGGCATTTTTCGAAACCTATACACAGATTTCGAAACCTAAAGGGGGCCCTAAGTTCAAGGTCAAGGTCACAGGGGTTCAAATGTTTCTGTGCATGGAAAGGTCTTGTCCATATACACACACATACAAACTATGAAAGCAATACCTCAAGGGACATAGAAGTTATAGGCATTTTTCGAAACCTAAACACAGATTTCGAAACCTAAACGCGGGTCCTAAGTTCAAGGTCAAGGTCACAGGGGTCCAACTTTTTCTGTGCATGGAAAGGTCTTGTCCCTATACACACACATACCAACTATGAAAGCAATACCTCAAGGGACATAGAAGTTATAGACATTTTCTTAAAATTGTTTACGCCGTTCACGACGACGCCGACGACGACGACTACACAGGGGGGTATTGCAATAGCTCGTCATGTACTTCGTACAGGCGAGCTAAAAAGATGACGCAGTATAAATCAATATTCGATAGGCTACGTACAATTTCGGGTTGTTCGGCTGATTACGTAAATCTTGTTACAGTTGTGATCCTCAGTGGATCAACACTCCACATTGAGCAAGTTCAAAAGATGTTGATAAACTATTATTCCCGAGTCTCCTAGTATAATCGCATCTACTAAAACGCATCATGTTGCGCTTTCGAGTGGGCTTTAATCCAGGTAAGATCGGCAATGTTCTCACCTGCGACTCTAGCCAATATATACCTAATTTACAACCCCCAGATGTAACTAATCTGCAATAGGTGTGTCGTTAGAGCAAGGGATTTGTAACATCGAGGTTCCGGGTTCGAATCCCGATAGAGGGGAAAATATTTTTATTTTATAAAATGTTATTTTATAGACCAAACAGATTCTATGACATAATATTTTTAAAAATAACCAAAGAAAACGTGTTCCAATTGAAATAGATGTTGTATGATTACTTAAAAGAAACAGCATATATTGTTAAAAAAAAAAAGTGAAAAAATGTACGAGTATTGCATGGGATTCGAACCACTGACTGTATGGAAAAATAATCTATAGTCATCTTCCTTACCACTTGCGCTAAATACCTGTCGATCTTCTTTTGCAACCGGGCAATGCTATATTTTCTCGGTGCCGATGTGGTTACAATGTGCGTTCTCGTATAAATGATAACGAAGTGTTCCGAAGCTATATTAAGAAATGCAACAATGTGTGTAATTATGCTAATAAAGGTCACCAACGTCAGGTCAATATTGTCGAACAATCGAAAGGGAGCACTGTACTGGTACATTTGACTGAAGCGATTTCAAAGTATTGAGTTTGGACTGTAAATGGGAAAGCCTGTGTACTCACTTTAAGAAGTGTCTGTAGGAAAGATTCAGCTTCAGCAGTCCTATTCATTTGTGTTAAAAATTTGGACAAGTTGAGCAAAGAAAGCTCATATGTCGCAGTATGCTGAAATAATTGCATAATTATATTAGATCAGCCATACAGTGGAGAAACGTTATTCTTTCCCGTTTAAACGCAAACGCATCGCAGAAAAATGAAGAAAATGATAATTTTTTGACAATTCCAAAAGTTGATTATAACCTTGATGGCAAACAGTTTGAAGCCTGATCAGACGCCTGGGTTACCAGGGGTCTGATCTGGCTCCAAACTGTTTGCACAGGAGATAATAGATTTAGCGTAAACGCGTTTATTGGGAAAGAATAACGTTTTCTCCACTGTAACTCTTCATAGCAAGAGTTGAAGACACATCATGTAAAAGAAAATATGACTTGCAAAGTTACATACATGTATGGGTCTATGTTTTAATCCATTACCCCATAGCCTGTTTCTAGTTTTGAAGATAGGTGACCACTTCAAGCAGGTTGAAAGTTAAACAGAATGCGCCTGCTTTAAGGTACAATATCCTAGGACATATACAATATTTCTTATATCACATATTCTTTACTGTATAAAGTGGATCGTTTTTCTTCGGTGCAGTAATTAAATTAGAGGCGTAAAAAAGCATATTTATGGGGTAAATGGGTTAGGATGCAATGACTACCTGGAGTTACTCCTACCTTGTCATGACTCTGACATATCTCCACTGCTAATCTGAAGTATTTCTCAGCAGTAGCAAACTCCTCCTTTAACCATGACAGTCCAGCCATCAAGTGCGGATGTCGACAGTCAGTCGTGTCATTCTTCATCAGGAAAGCCAACCTGAATTACAGTAAAGCCTCTCTATTATGACAACTAAATTGTGTTAATTATTAGTTGTTTAGGACAGGTAACTGCTTAAAGCAAGGTGATAGAAGATCAGAAAGCAGAAATGCGCATTCTGGTTCAATTTCAACCTCCTTTAATATGTCCTACCTCAGTCTTTAAAACTAGAAATAGGATATCAGGGCTCCAGAAAAGAGGGAGTAAACTGCACAAATTCAGCATAAAAACGGTGAATGGATAAAAACATCATGATTAATTTGGCGCCGAAAGGGTTAAATAGAACAAGGAATATGAGAGAAGAATACCTCTTTTGTGCGAGTGGAAATTTTACATGTTGTCTGTCCTCTATGATCATGTGTACACATTGGAACATAGTTTCCTGTATTAACAAAAACGGATGCACAGTAAGTGACAAAATTAATGATCCTCAGGTTTTTTGTCACTGAAATGTATTAACTTGGCTGTAAGTCATACCACAGGTATGGTTCTCATGCTGTTGTTGTGATGAAAATATACAAAGAAAAAAGTTCATTCTAGATTTTGAAACCAGAAGTAGGGTCAATGTTGAATAAACTCTATTTGACCTCTAGATGATCTTGACCTTTGTGGGAAATGACCAAACTGAGCTGAACTAAAGAGCTTCTTGAGTTGAGTACACAAGCCAAATATGAAGTCTCTATCACATGTAGTTCCAGAGTAATGGCCAATGTTAAATTAGCCGTAGTTGATCTCTAAATGACCTTTACCTTTGTTGGACATAACCCAATTTGTACTGAGCTCAAGAACTTCTTTAGTTGAGTACACATTCCAAATGTAAAGTCTCTATCACATACAGTTCCAAAGTTGTGGCCAATGTTAAACTCATCCAATTTTACCTCTAAAGGACCTTTAAATGACCTTGACCTTTGTCGGACATGATCCAAGTTATACGGAGCTAAAGAGCTTCTTAAGGTTAGTACACATACCAAATATAAACTTTAAGTCTCTATCCTATGTAGTTCCAAAGTTATGGCCAAGGTTAAAGTTGTAGACAGACAGACAAACAGACATACTCACAATCTTTGTGTTATGTGGCTATTTCTTTTGTTCTCTTTTTATGTGGCTAACCCCATAACCAAAATTTCTCCTGGCTTTAACTTAAGAACAGAAGGACCTGGAAGCTAACCCAAACTCAAACCCTATTCCCACTCATGGCCAGGTTAATGTCACAAGAAATTGGCCAGGTTTATGTAAACAAGGGCCACCATGGCCCTAAATCGCTCACCTGGTACACCATGTAAAACTGACCTATAGTGATCTAGATTATGACTGGACATGACCCACAATCAACCTCTAGAGTGTTAACAAGGTTTTCCTATGATTTGACCTAGTGACCTAGTTTTTGACCCATATTAAAACTTGACCTAGATATCAATTAGGCAAACATTCTCACCATGTTTCATTAGGATCCAATGAGATTTGTAGACTCTAGAGTGTTCACAAGGTTTTTCTATAATTTGACCCAGTGACCTAGTCTTTGACGGTTTATGGTCGCAACGTACCACTGCCGAAATGTACCAGTCGAAAAATCCCAATTTTCTAGATGGAACGTCCCACTATATAACAAGAGGGCCTGAAGGCCCTGATATCGGCGGTAGTAGTCCAGTGGTAACACTGTTGGACTACGGTACCAGGGGTCGTGAGTTCGATCCCCCGCCGGACCAGCGGTCTGACTAGGGGATTTTTTCCGAATCCCTGATGATGTTCAGGAATGTCCTTGAGCAAAGCATGTACCGCGAATTGCTCCTCTCAACCCAGGGGTTAAAATGGGTACCTGTGAGGGTCTGAGCCGGTACTGCGGCTGCTTTAGCGCCATATGTTAGCAGTGCTCAATATTGTAGGCAAGATGGCTCAATGATCAGGGGGTAAATGGACAGTCGGCTGAGCGGTCATTCGGACTGAAAGTAGACTTTAACTGGTACTTTACTTTTTTTCTTATCGCTCACCTGTTGTACTGAAGCCTGATAGCTTTACCTTTCTGTTTCAATCTAAATCCATTCAAAATTGTAGAATAGCATGTAAACAATCTACAACCTCATAATTCTAGTATAGTAGAGTACATCAAGGGCAGATAACTAGAGCCCAAACAATACTGAAATGAAGCCTTTTCTAGCATTTCAAAGTATATCAAGGGCAGATAACTATTGCCACAATGATTAGATTTCAACAATAATGGCACTCCTTCGAGAACTTATAGCTATACACTTTGTGTGCAAGTATAATCAAAATCCATTGAAAACTGTACTTGCAAGAGTGTAAACACTGTTAAATATGGCATTTTCAGCAACTCAACGGTAAGTTTTTCTTGATCTATTGGTCTGATTTCAACCATAATCAAACTCATCCAAACTCTTATGGTAATATACAATCTGGGCAAGTTTGAGAAAGATTGGATAAATATTGTGGCCTCTAGAGTGTAAACATTGTTAAATATGGTATTTTCAGCAACTTAAAGGTAGACAACTCTTGATCTATTGGTCTGATTTCAACAATAATAAAACTCATCCGAACTCTTATGGTAATATACAATCTGGGCACGTTTGAGAAAGATTGGATAAATATTGTTGCCTCTAGAGTGTAAACACTGTTAAATATGGCATTTTCAGCAATTCAAAGGTAGATAACTCATGACCTATTGGTCTGATTACAACCATAATCAAACTCATTTGAACTCTTACGGTAATATACCATCTGAGCAAGTTTGATAAAGATTGGATAAATATTGTTGCCTCTAGAGTGTAAACACTAAAATTGTTCACGACGCACGACAGACGACTGACGACGGACGCCGGACATTCAAGGATTGCAAAAGCTCACCCTGAGCTTAAACTCAGGTGAGCTAAAAATTATAGAAAATCAGTTTTATTATACTATTTTTGTATAATTTATTGTTTTTGAGATTATTCACGATATATAATCTGATTGATTTAGGATATCTGTAATTACAAAAATGAACACCCGATCGTAGAAACAAGAGGTCCATGCGGGCCTAAATATCGCTCACCTGGAAAAACCAACACACGGGTCACATGACCCCTGGGGTGGGATCACTTTTCACCCCAGAGACATCATTTCAAAAATCTTGCTGATGAACTTGAAAATTAAGTGTGCTGTAAAAATATTTTGTACCTGGATGGTTTCAGACAGGAAGACTTTTCATTGAAAAAAATCTATTTTTAGCTAATATGACCCAGATATGCAACAGACCCGAACCATTTCAGCAATATTGGTAAAGAACATCTAAAAGTGTCACTATGCTAAATATTAAAATTCTTGCCATAGTAGTTTCAGAGAAGAATATTTCACTACATAACTCTATGTAAAACTGCGACCCCTAGGGCCTTGGCCGTTTTAACCACAGGGGCATAATTTGAACAATCTTGATAGAGGACCTAAAGATGATGCTTTGTGCCAAAAATGTAAGCTCAGGGTACTGTGGTTTCAGACAAGAAGATTTTTAGCTCCTGTGACCTTGATATGCAACTGACCGGAACCATATTTACAATATTGGTGCAGGGCTTCTAGAAGTGTCATCAGGCCAAATATCAAAGCTCTGACCATATTAATTTCAGAGATAAAGATGTTTGAAGATTTCACTACATAACTCTATGTAAAATTATGACTCCCAGGGCGGGTCATTTTTTAACCCAGAGACATAATTTGAACAATCTTGATAGAGGACCTGTAGATGATGCTTTGTGTCAAATATCTAAGCTTAAGGTACTGTGGTTTCAGACAAGAAGTTTTTTTTAAGTTTTCATTGAAAAAGTCTAATTTTAGCTCCTGTGACCTAGATAGGCAACGGACCGGAACCATATTTACAATATTGGTTAAGGGCTTCTAGAAGAGTCATCATGCCAAATATCAAAACTCTGGCCATATTAGTTTAAGAGAAAAAGATGTTTGAAGATTTCACTATATAAATCTATGTAAATTTAAGGCCCCCGGGGCGGGGTCATTTTTTACCCCAGGGGCATAATTTGAACAATCTTGATAGAAGACCTGAAGACGATGCTTTGTGCCAAATATCTTAGCTCAGGGTACTGTGGTTTCAGACAAGAAGATTTTTTAAGTTTTCATTGAAAAAATCTATTTTTAGCTCCTATGACCTAGATATGCAATGGACTGGAAATGTTTGAACAAATTTGAAAGAGGACCATATAAGGATCATTCAGGCCAAGTTTGGTAAAAATCTATCAAGTAGTTTCGGAGGAGATGTCGTTTAAAGAAATTGTTGACGACGAACGGACGGACGAACGGACGACGACGGACAGAGGACAATCAAAATAGCTCACCTTGGCACTACGTGCCAGGTGAGCTAAAAAGGCAAATAGTATGTATACACTCCGACGGCCGTGACGGCAGCTAAAGCTAATCTCCTGATAACCTTTTCAAACAGTTTCATCCAGATTAGAAACCAACTCAATTCTCATCATATATTTCAAACTGTTTGTAAATTGGATATTAATAAAGTCACATATAGATGATATATTGATTTAAGCAGGCGTCATATTTAGCAGAATTCATTTTCTTTGTTTTCATCGACGGGCGACCCGAAATGCAGAGAACACCACAGGAAAAGGGTTTTATGTTGTAATAGCGTATTTAAAGGTATCTGTGCACCAGTTTATTAGTCATATACGAATTCCCGCTCAAAAAGATGCTTTTATTGTCCAAAAATCGGCGACGATATGAACAAGAGCTGTCGGAGAACAGCAAAGCTCGCCTAACTAAACCTTTCTTAAATAGGTAACTATCAATAGAAAAGTGTATCAGTACATTGATATTCAAGCCACAGGGAAACTCCATTCCAAATATCAGCTTATAAATGCAAATATGTCATGTAGTATAAGTGCATTCCAACACTTACTCCATAACTAACTTTGAAATTACAGTCCCAAAACTCTAAGTCCACAACAGGTAAAATTTTGACTAAATTTAAACTTTTTTTAAAATTTTAATTTACAAAACATCAATGTTCAACCCACAGGTCACCTCCATTCCCAATATCAGCTTCCTAATACAAATATTTCATGTAGTATTAGTGCATTACAACACTTACCGCAAAACTTTCACCATGAGAAATCAGCCGAAAAACCTAAGTCCACAAAAGGTCAAATTTTGACTAAATTTAACTTTTGTTTAAAATTTTAACTACGTAACATCAATGTTCAACCCACAGGGCACCTCGATTCCAAATATCTGCTTCCTAATACAAATATTTCATGTAGAATTAGTGCTTTACAACACTTACCGCAAAACTTTCACCATGAGAAATCAGCCGAAAAACCTAAGTCCACAAAAGGTCAAATTTTGACTAAATGTAACTTTTGTTTAAAATTTTAACTACGTAACATCAATGTTCAACCCACAGGGCACCTCCATTCCAAATATCAGCTTCCTAATACAAATATTTCATGTAGAATTAGTGCTTTACAACACTTACCGCAAAACATCAGCCGAAAAACCTAAATCCACAAAAGGTGAAATTTTGACTAATTTTAACTTTTTTCTTAAATTTTAACTACACAACAGCAATGTTCAACCCACAGGGCACCTCCATTCCAAATATCAGCTTCCTAATACAAATATTTCATGTAGAATTAGTGCTTTACAACACTTACCGCAAAACATCAGCCGAAAAACCTAAATCCACAAAAGGTGAAATTTTGACTAAATTTAACTTTTTTTTTAATTTTAACTACGTAACATCAATGTTCAACCCACAGGTCACCTCCATTCCAAAGATCAGCTTCCTAATACAAGTATTTCATGTAGTATGAGTGCATTACAACACTTACCCCAAAACTTTAACCATGAGAAATCAGCCGAAAAACCTAAGTCCACAAAAGGTGAAATTTTGACTAAATTTAACTTTTTTTTTTAATTTTAACTACACAACATCAGTGTTCAACCCACAGAGCACCTCCATTCCAAATATCAGCTTCCTAATGCAAATATTTCATGTAGTGTTAGTGCATTACAACACTTACCCCAAAACTTTAACCATGAAAAACCAACGCCGACGCCGGGGTGATTCAATAAGCCCCCCAATTCTCCGAATAGGCGAGCTAAAAATGCCGATCCTACCTAATCTTCGTTAACACCAACTAAAATAGATTTGATGTACTAATATCGTATTTAAAGGCATATATATGTTGTTTAAATAACTGTATCGACACCCTTGTTAAAAACGTTAACTTTTCTTGGCTAACAGTCGTCGATAATTTGAAAAATGCCCACCTTCCTTAATCTATTCATCCCTGAATGGACAATTCCAGTTTCCAGCTAAGTTTTGTCCATTAATGACTATTTAGGATTGAATAAGACAATATATTGCAAACTGACATATGAGCAGGCATTGGGCAGAGGAGCCCTCTGATCAGGTTCCTCACTGTTTTCGTAATTCCCGTACGAAAATATTAAGCGGAATACGCCTGGAACTTAGACGGAATACGCCCGGAAAATGGCAAACTATCAGATATTCCTGCTATCGTAAGGCGGACATGGAATTTCTTGAAAATACGCCTAAGAAATCTGAATTTCTGTCTTAATCTTAGCAGGAAACGATAACATATTAGACGGAAAATGCTACCCAGATTTTTTTCCGTGTAGGTAAGGCGGAAAAAATAACTTTACTTTAAATGTTAGCAGGAAAAAATGTCTTTGAAAATTTCTGGAGATTTTCTTAGGCGGAATTTTAACTTAGCCTCTTGCACTAGACGGACTTTTTATCTCTGATGATTTTGTTAGGAGGATTCAGCTCATCTGCTCTTGTTTTAGTCCATGTCCATTTTGAAAACTACAACAACAATCAAAATGGCTGAACCAGCAATATTTGAAACAGCTGAAAGAAAAAGGTTTAATCCATGGTAAGTTTTCATTGTTTGATTATTATGGGGGTTGGAAAATGTTTGATAAGTGTTTTTCTTGTTCTTGTGCAAAAGTTTAACAGTATAGTTATGTGATTTTATTGTAATTTAAAGACTTCAGTACTTTTCCTTTGTCTGATTTTGGCATAATTTTCCAATTGGATCTGGCTGTCATAAATGGTGAATTTTAAAATCATTCACTTTCAACAGTGAACTTAACATGTTCATGAAACAACCTTTTAACCTTTCAGATACCAGCAATCATCACACTTGTGAACTTGAAGAGATAGTGGGTTACATAATCACTGAGAGGTTTGTCGGAAGCAGCTAAATGTGTAATGGTAAGTTTATTTGATCATTAATGGAGTATAAACACAGATTTAACTATTCATGCAACACACAATTACTTTTGTTACATTTGTATTAATTAGAGCAAATTACTGAAAGTTTCAAGTGATATGTGAATCAAAATACTCATGGAGATCTAGATAGCAGATAAGATTTAGTCTATCAGACAGTCTCTAAGTGGCAGTTTTAGTTTTGAATTTTGCACATTGATTATGTATCACTGTAAAAACTGTAAGCAGGTTTGCTGAAAGTTTGACAAGATTATGAGGTAAAGTAAATACAAGCTTGATTCTTCTTAGTAATCTAAGTCCTGACTTGTGTACAAAAATGAAGTAAATGCATGTTTAACCCTTTACTCCATCAATGCACTTTTTACACATTTAATTTATTCCTCCAATAAAGAACTAGTTCCAATTTATACAGTTATGAATGTTTGATATAAGAAATATTTCCTATACCCTTGCAGATTATAGCTTAAAGAAGGCAGAAAGTAAAGCTGGACGCACCTTTAAACCAATTACCTCATAAAAGTACATCTGTTTACACCTTAAATATATTCCTAGATGAAGAAAGTAGTTCAAATTTATACAGCCATGAATATATACCATAAGAAATATTTTTTCAATCTTCAAACAGATGCTAGCTTTAAAATGGTGGAAGTAAAGCAGAATGTGGCCTGAAGGTTCATCCGCTTTACTTTCAACCAGCTTTAAGTGGCCACCTGTCTTCAAATCTAGAAACAGGCTATGGGGAATTGGGTTAAGCCTTTCAGGCACATTCTGCTTTACTTTCAACAAACGAAAGTAAAGCAGGATGCAACTTTGAACTAAGTACCACATAAATGCGCCTTTTTCAGGACTCCAGACAAGAGGGAGGTATAATAGTAATTTTAACTGTAAAAATCCAACGTTCTCCAACTCATTTCGGCACAAATTCCTATAAAGTTTACTTCTCATTAGAATTGTCTTAACCCTTTGCCCTATAGCCTGTTTCTAGTTTCGAATACAGGTGACTACTTAAAGTAGGTTGAAAGTAAAGCAGAATGTGCCTTTCAGCCTACTTTAAGCTACCACCCGCTAGAATAATGAAAATATTCCCTTTGAAATATATTTATAACTGTATAAATTGGAACTATTTTCTTCAGCGGAGGAATAAACTGAATGCGCTAAAAGGCGCTTCTATGAGGGAAAGGGTTAAAGAGACAATTCTAATGAGTAGTGTCATCATAGGTTTAAATCCAGAAATAAAGATTCAATTTTTTAAACCCCCCCCCCCCCCTTATCTAAAGCCTGCTTCTTATACCTTAGCCAATTCCCTCATAAAAACGCCTATTTACACCATTAATAAGAGCCTCCCAGGGAGAGAATAGTTCAAATTTATGCAGTAATGAATATGTATCATGACATAAGAAATATTTTTCATATCCTAGCAGATGACAGGTAAAGCAGGCTGAAAGTAAAGCATAATGTGCCTTAAGGCACACTCTGCTTTACTTTCAATTGGTTTTAAGTGGTCACTTCTCTTCATATCTAGAAACAGGCTATGGGGTAATGGGTAAAATATTTCTCCAATGAAGTAAATAGTTCTAATTTATACAGCTATGAATATATATGATGATACAAAATACTTTCTATATTCTGACAGAATAGCAGGCTGAAAGTAAAGCAGACTTACTGTACCTTAAGGCTTAAAACACATTCTGCTTTACTTTCAACCTGCTTAAAACGTCACCTGTCTTCAGAGCTAGAAATGCAGTAATGGGATGGGTTGTTGTTGTTGTTGGTGTACCTGTGCATAACACTCACAGGACAGCTTGGTACTGACAGAATGGGTTAATATGCAAGATGTCTTATTTACACACACTTTTATTTTGCAGGCACATGATGATTTGGACAAGGCTAGGGAGATGCTGAAACCATCCAGAACAAGACAACAGCTCCATGGGTTTGGTGCCAGCAGCCTCACTATGTGTTTACAATCTCAAAAGACAGTACCCTAAAATTCTTGTCAAATTTTATGGATGGGGATACTTAAAATTGTAAATGAAGAGACAATTCAAATGGGAAGTAACACCATAGGGTTTAATGCAGAAACAAATATTTTAGTTTTGAAATACTTTCCTTATCTGGAACCCTGTTAAATTGATATTGGTAGTCACTCACTAATTTAGCGTCTGTGTTCCCTTCGTCAGTGAAAGTGTTAATAAGAAAATTGTTCATATAGGATGTTTAAGTTTGAACTTTAGATGATTTCATATTATTTAGTTGTAATATGACCTTAGTTATAATGTTAGATTGATGGAACTTGTTTCAAATAAATTAGAATACAGTCGAACTTCGATATCTCTAACTCGTTTAACTCAAACTATCCGATAGTTCGACATATGAACTGTATTATTTCATGCTCGGTTAAGTCGAACATACCCATCTTTCAAAGTTAAAACGCGGCCTTGCCACATTTTAACTTTGAAATACTGGTATATTTGACAAAATCGACTTCGAGATATTGAAGTTCGACTGTAATTAAGTTCAGAATGATGTTATTCTTAATTTTAAAAGCAATTCTTTTCCCAAACTAGCTGGTCTAATTGTCTTATTTTAGGCCATAAATGTCCCAAGGTTTCCCATCCAAATATTCCGGGCTTTGACATTTGACTACGTGTATACCTTGGAAAGTTTGTCCAAAACCTTGAGGCTTTGAAATTCCATTATAGTAATTAAACTGGAACATTTACATGTGGGCACTCGGGGCCTCCGTGGCCTAGTGGTATAGTCACTGTGACTTACATCACTAAGCTCCTCACCGCTGTGAGTTCGAATCCAAGTAGGGTCGTTCGGATTTTTCATGTGGGGAAGCCTTCCAGCTGGCTTGCGGAAGGTCGGTGGTTCTACCCAGTTGCCGATTTGTGCCTGAAACAGTGCATAAAGGGCTTCTGGGGTCTACCTCCACCTGTCATTAGCTGGACGTCGCGATATGACTGAAATACTGTTGAAAGCGACGTAAAATCAAAAACAAAACAAATGTGGGCACTCAGTTCTCGTATATGAGAAGAGTGTCCAAATACTGCTGCAAATGACCATTTCTGTCTTTAAAAACATAATTATGCAACCGTCAGCAATGCAGAATGATATTTTTGTACATTAGGTGAAATTTCTAAGGCGTATAATTTTCCTGCTATTTAGCAGGTTTCCGCTTTGCTAGGCAGGAAATTTGTACATTAGATAGATATTCTTAGGCGGAAAATTATCCTGTTATTTACCAGGATTCCGCTTAACTAGGTGGAAAGAATTTGCATATTTCGAGCCCTATTCTCCCTAAGAGCTCTAAGGCGGGATTTTTTCCGTGAATATTAGGCGGATTTTTTTCCATGTAAGCTTAGTGGGATTTTTTAGGTGGAAAATTGGGTGTTTTCTTGTTTTCCTGCTAGTTACCAGGATTCCGCCTTACTAGGTGGAAAAAAATTGCATATTTCGAGCCCTATTCTCCCTAAGAGTTCTAAGGCGTAATATTTTCCGTGAATATTAGGCGGATTTTTCTCCATATATGCTTAGTGGGATTTTTAAGGCGGAAAATTATGTGAATAATTTTCCTGCTAGTTACAAGGATTCCGCCTTACTAGGTGGAAAAATTTTGCATATTTCGAGCCCTTTTCTCCCTAAGAGCTGTTCTTTCTCTATTGCAAGTCATAGACGGAAAACGCTTAAGATTCCGGGCGTATTCCTGCTAAGTTCCAGGCGTACTTTTTCGTACAGGATTGACATTTGTACTCTTCATAGGTACATTATTTGTTAGTGACGAGTATACTCGTCGTTAGGGCTGAATGTATAAAACGCCCCGAGTTCCCCATTTAAAATAGGGGTCATGCATTAATTCTATTTTTGGACTTTTTTCGACACTCCGGCCATGACGTTCAAAGACACATAGAAATACCGAATTTAAACATAGTCTTGAAACTTCTTATATCAATTTAAATTTATAGTATGAACTCATGGTCGAAAATTGGCGACCATATAAAAGTGCCGAGTATCCCTGACATACGAAAACAAAAGCCGAAATTAATTTAATATGTACATAATATTAGCTCGTTCCCTTATGAATATTCTTGCCAGACTCCAACCACTATGAATAATGCACTAAATTTCCACTCTGTTATAATTAACAATCGTTTTTGCTAAACAGTTGTGACAACTCTGATCTATGATAACTCTATAGACAAACATAGTAGGCTCTGCTCTATGTCTACTCTGTTTGCAGAGGCGTTAAAAGGGAAAGGGTTAAGAGACCTACAAATTGGTGTTTAAACAAAAATCCCATTCAAAATGATTCTTTTATTGGATTAGATGCGGCTACACTTAAAAAATTGTCAATCTGCCATTAAATTCGAAAAATCTCATTTATTAAATTTAACTTGGTACTTTTATATTGACACCGATTTTAACAGTCCACAAAGGCATCTTTTTGAAACTTGACTGAAATTAGTCGAAAACACATGTAATTTCAAAGAAATCGTAATATCAGTAAAACTTACAAATACAATGAAGAAGACGTTATTCTCTCACGTTTAAACGCAAACGAAATGCATTTGCAACAAGCACCTTAGAGCTGATATCCCCTGCCGCAGCGTTGGCCAGAAGAAAGTGGCAAACTTTATTGTGGGAGGAAGGGGCAAATGTTGATCACCTGTCTTTAAAGATCAACATTCAAAAGCTTTTTACAAAGTTTTATAAAAATCCATTCAATTTTGTACATTTTAAAGCCTAAACAATACAAAAAATAAAGCCGTTTGTAGCATTATAAATCTAAGTATGACAGGGGCAGGTAACTCTTGATTCAAATTCAACAGTAATTAAACACTTTCAAGAACTTATAATTGTGTGCAAGTATTATTAAAAAAAATTCAGAACTGTAGAATTTACTAGAGTGTAAACACATTTTCAACTCATCAAGGGCAGAGTATTCTTGACTTATTTGCACATTTTCGATAATAATTGAACTAATTCTATAAATAATAGCCATATAGGATTTAATTTTTTTTTCAAAATCCATTCACATTTGTTCACAATAGCATGTAAACAATAAAGCCATGACGAGCATTACTAAGTACATAAAGGGCAGATAACTCTTGCCACAAAGTATCCTAGTTTGACAATAATTGCTATCCTTATATTTATATACATCATGTGTAAGTTAAATCAAAATCCATTAAAGACTGTAGTTTCTAGATGGTAAAAACTGTTAAATAAGGTTTTTTTGACTCATCAAGGGCAGATAATTGTTGACTAGTTTCTCCGTTTTCAAAAATGATAACAATTATTTGAAAACTAATAGCCATACATAGTTTAAGAATTTGTTTTATCAAAATTCATGCATATTTATAGATACTAGGATGTAAACAATTTTAAAATAAAGCATTTTCTATCATTTCAAAGTACATCAAGGGCATATAACTATTGCCACAAGTATCCTTTTTTGACAATAATTGCACACCTTCAAGAACTTTTACTTATAGACATCGTGTGCAAGTATCATTTAAATCCATTCATAATTGTAGTTGCCAGAGAGTAAAAACAGTTAAATATGGCTTTTTTTACTTATCAAGGGCAGATAACTCATGACTAATTTCTCCGTTTTCAACAATAATCAAATTCATTTGAAAACTAATAGCCATACATAATTCAAGAAAGTTTTTTCAAAAATCCATGCATATTTATAGGCTCTAGTATGTAAACAATACCAAAATAAAGCATTTTCTAGCATTTCTAAGTACATCAAGGGCAGATAACTCTTGTCACAAGTATCCTTTTTTTACAAAAATTGCACACCTGCAAGAACTTGTACTTATAGACAATGTGTGCAAGTATAAACAAAATATGTTGAATACTGTAGTTGCTAGAGTGTAAAAACTGTTAAATATGGCATTTTTAACACAAAAAGGGCAGATAACTCATAAATTCCTAAAATTTTCTGAAATTTTTTTAATTTCCTACGGTGCGCCTATGATGACAAATAAGTATACCAAGTTTAATCCAAATCTGTTTATAGGTTTCGGAGATACAGTTGCGGACGGAAAACGTGACGGACGCACGGACGGACGGCATTTTTAACACAAAAAGGGCAGATAACTCATAAATTCCTACAATTTTCAGAAAAAAATTCATTTCCCACGGTGCTCCTATGATGACAAATAAGTATACCAAGTTTAATCCAAATCTGTTTATAGGTTTCGGAGATACAGTTGCGGACGGAAAACGTGACGGATGCATGCACGGACGTGCCACCGAAATGGGTTAGAGGGCCTTTTCTTTTGTTATTTTCTTTTGTTTGAATAACGGGCCACGGCCCCTTATTCTATTGTTACGGAATGAACTCTATTGTCTTCTTTTGTTATGTTTACCGTTATCTGGCCAGAAAAGGCCCTCTAACCCATTTCGGTTGTGCGGACGGACAGCTGGACGGACAGACCTATAACAGTATCCCTCTGCCTTTCGGCAGGGGATAATAAAATGTAGGAAATGACAACTAGTTGTCAATTCTGAACATTTATTTTAATCTGAGTGGCAAACATTAAGGAGCCTGATCAGACGCCGGGTTACTCTCCAAAATGTTTGCAATGTCAATAATAGTTTTAGCAACAAGAGTTGTCAGAGAGACAACAAAGCTCGCCACCGGCACCTTTAGAAACTTAAAAGCACACTCGAGGTCACAAAGGTCAACCTTTTTGCCTGCATAGAAAGGTCTTGTCCATATACACTGGCAAATCAAATATGAAAATAACACCTCAAGGGACATAGGAATTATAAGCATTTTTGAAACCTAAACGCAGATTTAGTCATTTTTTACCCGATGGGCATAATTTGAACAATCTTGATAGAAGACCTGTAGATGATGCTATGTAGCAAATATCTTAGATCTAGGGTTTTAGACAAGAAGATTTTTGTAAGTTTTCATTGAAAAAAATCTATTTTAAGCTTCTTTGACCTAGATATGCAACCGACCTGAACAATTTGAACAAAATAGGTAAAGGACATCTAGAAGTGTCACCATGCCAAATATTAAAGCTCTAACCATATTACTTTCAGAGGAGAAGACGTTTGAAAATTTCACTATATAACTTTATGTAAAACGGTGACCCAGGGGCGGGGCCAATTTTGATCCCAGGGGCATAATTTCAAAACCTAAACGCAGATTTCGAAACCTAAACGCAGGCTCTAAGTTCAAGGTCAAGGTCACAGGAGTCTAAATTTTTCTGTGCATGGAAAGGTCTTGTCTATATACACACACATACCAACTATGGAAGCAATACCTCAAGGGACATAGAAGTTAAAGGCATTTTTCGAAACCTAAACGCAGATTTCGAAACCTAAACGCAGGCCCTAAGTTCAAGGTCAAGGTCACAGGGGTCTAAATTTTTCTGAGCATGGAAAGGTCTTGTCTATATACACACACATACCGACTATGGAAGCAATACCTTAATGGATATAGAAGTTAAAGGCATTTTTCAAAACCTAAACGCAGATTTCGAAACCTAAACGCAGGCTCTAAGTTCAAGGTCAAGGTCACAGGGGTCAAAAAATTTCTGTGCATGGAAAGGTCTTGTCTATATACACACACATACCAACTATGGAAGCAATACCTCAAGGGACATAGAAGTTTAAAGGCATTTTTCGAAACCTAAACGCAGATTTCGAAACCTAAACGCAGGCCCTAAGTTCAAGGTCAAGGTCACAGGGGTCAAAATTTTTCTGTGCATGGAAAGGTCTTGTCCATATACACACACATACCAACTATGAAAGCAATACCTCAAGGGACATAGAAGTTAGAGACATTTTCTTAAAATTGTTTACGCCGTTCACGACGACGCCGACGACGACAACGACGACGACTACACCGGGGGTATTGCAATAGCTCATCATGTACTACGTACAGGCGAGCTAAAAATGTGTTTACTGTATTTGGAAAGAATAGATGTGTTCTCCACTATAATTACCTAACGAATCAATAGTCCAGTCAATATTATCTGTAACAAAACTATTTAAAGTCTGATTCGACTCGTACACACAAACACGTAAGGGACGGGTGATTGACAGGACCAGGTCTTTTAAAGTTAATCCACACAGCTTCTTACAGGTTAACCGCTTTCATATGACATGTACTGTTTCATCTGTTTCTGCAGACTTTATTTTCGGCAGTCGGCTCCACATCATAGTCTTTGATGTTGCCATGCAGAGGGCGATATTTTTTGTTTTTAAAAAGGGACCACCTGATGAGAAGTATCACCAGTCAAATTATCAGAACACACTGTTTAAATTTTATTTAAAAAAAAATTGTAATAGTTATGCACCCATGCAAACCAGGCATATTAAACTACCGATGTACCCAGACCATTTAACCATATCTATTTTGTTAAGCAAACAGTGTAGACACTGCTCAGATGGATCCATCACGAGTTCTTTGATCAGGATCTGCACTATTTTATGCCCCTGACATCTATAAATGCGGATGCATATAGTGTTGTCCTGTCCGTGTGTCGGTCCGTTTAAGTAGACTTTACAGTTTCCTCCAGCATCAATACCACTTACTCAAATCCCTAGATACTTATACAGTTGTATAAGTTCTTATTAAGTTGGTTTACGGGTAAAATATTTAACCCTCATCATGTTAAGTGCGACTTGTCTAATAATTGCAAACAGGTTGTATCCAGATCTGAATCCAAACTATTTGTCACTCATGTAATCGTAGACATGAAACATATACACAGTGAAAAAGGTAGCTACTTGGGTGTGGCATTAGCAAAATATTTAATTTCATCCCAGTTACACATATAAATCACTATTTTGTTTTTGCATCTATTAATAATTGTCAAATATGGTTGCAATAAATAATTTTTTAAAAAGTGGGACGTTGGATCCAAAAATGGTACGTTTATGCAGTGGGGCGTTAGTTAATGCAGTGGGACGTTACGACCAGACACCTCTTTGACTGAACATGACCCGATCCAACTTGACCTAGGTTAATGCAGTGGGACGTTACGACCAGACACCTCTTTGACTGAACATGACCCGATCCAACTTGACCTAGATTTCATCAAGACAAACATTGTCATTAAGTTTCATGAAGATCGGTTGAAATTTTGTAGCCGCTAGAGTGTTCACAACCAATTGTGAACGGACTGACGGACAGGCGGCGGACATCCGGCAATCCTAAAAGCTCACCTTGGCACTTTGTGCCAGGTAAGCTAACAAGAGCCCCATGGGGCATATTTCGCTCACCTGAGAATAACTGACAAAATGGAGAAAAATATTCATGTCAAGGACAGGGTCATTTTTTACCCGATGGGCATAATTTAAACAATCTTGATAGAAGACCTGTAGATGATGCTATGTAGCAAATATCTTAGATCTAGGGTTTTAGACAAGAAGATTTTTGTAAGTTTTCATTGAAAAAAATCTATTTTAAGCTTCTTTGACCTAGATATGCAACCGACCTGAACAATTTGAACAAAATAGGTAAAGGACATCTAGAAGTGTCACCATGCCAAATATTAAAGCTCTAACCATATTACTTTCAGAGGAGAAGACGTTTGAAAATTTCACTATATAACTTTATATAAAACGGTGACCCAGGGACGGGGCCAATTTTGATCCCAGGGGCATAATTTGAACAAATTTGATAATGGACCTGTAGGTGATGCTATGTGCCAAATATCTAAGCTTTGGCCCTTGTAGATTTTGACGAGAAGATTTTTTAATTTTTATAGAAAAAATCTATTTTTAGCTCCTGTGACCTAGATATGCAACAGACCGGAACCATTTGAACAAGATACGTAAATGATATTCAGAAGTGTCACCATACGAAATTTCAAAGCTCTGACCATATAAGTGTCCAAGAAGAAGACGTTTGAAATGTTCACTATATAACTCTATGTAAAACTGTGACCCCCGGGGCGGGGCCAATTTTGACCCCAGGAGCATAATTTGAACAAACTTGATAGAGGACCTGTAGGCAATGCTATGTGCCAAATATCTAAGCTCTGACCCTTGTAGTTTTAGACAAGAAGATTTTTTAAGTTTTCATTGAAAAAAATCTATTTTTAGCTTCTGTGACCTAGATATGCAACCGACCGAAACCATTTGAACAAAATAGGTAAAGGACATCTAGAAGTGTCACCATGCCAAATATTAAAGCTCTGGCCATATTAGTTTCAGAGAAGAAGACGTTTGAAAATTTCCCTATATAACTCTATGTAAAACTGTGACCCCCCGGGGCGGGGTCAGTTTTGACCCCAGGGGCATAATTTGAACAAACTTGATAGAGGACTTGTAGGTGATGCTATGTGCCATATATCTAAGCTCTGGCCCTTGCAGTTTTTGACAAGAAGATTTTTTAAGATTTCATTATTTTTTCACTTTGGTTGCCATGGCAACCAGAGTTCTGCATTGTTTTTAATTCTTTGAACAAATTTGAAAGAGCTTGACCCAAGGAACATTTCTGTAAAGTTTGGTTGAAATCTGTTCAGCGGTATAGGAGGAGATGTCATTTGAAGCAATTGTTAACGACGACGGACGACGCACGACGCCGGACACAGGGCCATCCCAATAGCTCACCTTGAGCCTATGGCTCAGGTGAGCTAAAAACTGCCATATTTTTCACTTATGTGGCTAGTTATTTTAGCCACTTAATTATCGATTAATTCACTTCATGCATGCCAGGGTGCCCACAGTAATTCAAAACTGAAATTCCCTGATAATTCCCTGATTTTTCCCTGACTGAAAGGTAGTTTTCCCTGATCTTTTTCGCGGCCTACACTGCTAAAATACAACTGTGTAAGATGCCTTATAGCCATACCTTCAACATCATAAAGTCACACTTATTCTTTACTCTTACGTTTTTAGTTTTGCCATGCCTTGTATAAATTTATCGTTTTCTAATGTAACATGTCACATCTACAGAAGCACTGCATGCAGCAGTGTTCACAGCTAGGTCTAAAAAATCCAGCACCTTAATTGCATTTCATCACATGTGTTGCAGGCCCGTAGGAAGCATTTTGAGACTGGGGAGCACAGGTATATTTGTGAATGTAGTCTTACTAGAGGGGTTCGGGGGCATGCTCCCCCGAGAAAATTTAATTTCTAGATGGTCTCTGGTGGCATTCTGAGGGCGTTTCCAGCATACCAAACAGGTATAAAACCAACATAATTCTGTGTAGAAAAATCGCCTCAAAGTGGGCAACATATTTCCCAAGTATATAGTTTCATTGAGATATGCTAATACTACTGATGCTGATATTGATCATTCTCTGATTTGATTTTGTGGCTGAAAAGGGTACATTCAATTACTTTTACTTTTCATCTGCATAACAATCTCTGACTACTTTGACACTTGAGTTCTAGGACAATGGTTACTAACTCCATTATCCTTTCTCTTCAGTTAAGAAGCTGATCATTTCAACTAGTTAACAGAGTAGGCACTGATTCATAATGTTAACTAACCCATCAGATATGGATAAACATTAAGCTTAATAGACATTGTAAATTGCTTAATTACTACATGTTCCTAACATGAATAAACACAGCTTTTAAATAAAGTCAGCAAGAGAGGCTATAAGTAGTCAAGATTTTCTCTCTCCAATTTTTGCCAAATTCCCTGATAATTCCCTGATTTTTAGCAAATTTTCAAATTCCCTGATTTTTCCCTGCAGGGAATTTTTATGAACCATTTTCCCTGTTTTCCCTGTTTTCCAGAGTCCGTGGGCACCCTGGCATGCACTGTGTAACCATTTATCCCTATACTTCATAGCCTGTTCCTTTGTTTTGAAGACAGGTGACCACTTAAAGCAGATTGAAAGTAACTCAAAATGTGCTTTATGGCACATAATGCTTTACTTTTGACCTGCTTTAAGCTATCATCTAGAATCTACTAGGATAAAGAAAATATTCATTATGTTGTACATTCATGACTTTATAAATTGAAATAAATTTCTTAAATGGAGGAAAACATTAAAGGCGCTAAAATGTGTATTGTAAGAGGGAAGGGATAATTAGATACTCTAACCTATTATCTATCAATGTCCTGCCATCTGAATGGCTGATTAGAAACAGTAATTCAGGGCTCCAGATAAGAAGGAGTTTACTGAACAACATCAATATTTTCTCACTTAATTAGGCACCAATCCTATGGTGTTACTACTTGTTAGAATCGTCTCAAAGAGACGATTCTAATGAGTAGTAACACCATAGGGTTTAATGCAAAAATAAAGATTTTAGTTTTCGAAAAACTACCCTTATCTGGAGCCCTGGAAACTGTTCAATATGTCGCAATTTAACCAATCAAAAGACAGCAATGAGATTGTGCTAGGAAAATGGTTCAATTTTACCCCTACATTGAAAATTTGTTGAGAATTCAATTGTAGAAAATTTTAAGCAAAAGCAAAGCTCTATTTTTACATTAATTTGTTTATATGTAAGAAATGATCAATCATTGATATTGTTGATGACTCAATAATGAAATGGCGCCACTCTTTAATTTTGAGGCAAATCGACATCAGTTGTTGATGACATTAAACTTTATAGTAAAACATATTTTTGAGCTTGTTATATACTTCAGAAATCATGGATTGTGCTAGAATAGGGTTAATCATCCTGAGAGTTTTAAATTTGAGCTATTATATGAAGTTTTTAACAGTCTTAACCCTTTACCCAATAGCATGTTTCTAGTTTTGAAAATACTTGATTACTTAAAGCAGGTTGAAAGTAAAGCAGAATGCGCATAGGCACATTCTGCTTTACTTTCAGCCTGCTTTAAGCTACCTACTGCCAGAATAAAGAAAATCTTTCTTATGAAACATCTTCACGGCTGTTTAAATTGGAGCTTTTTTCTTCAGCTCAGGAATAAAGTGAATACGCTAAAAGGCTCTTCTATGGGGTAAAGGGTTAAATCATTTTAACGCTCCACCTTCAGCATGAGATAAAAACTAGAGGTCTGTTTTATTGAAAATCAAGTTCTATTTTTGTGTATGGAAATGTGTATATAGGCACCTGACACCTATTTACCGTACACAAAAAAAGTGTTAAGGCCAAATTTGGTTTTCAGTTTAACTCATTCACCCCTGAAACTTTAATTGGCAATTCCAATTTCCAATTAAGTCTTAGTCTTAAGTCCATTTATGACTATTTAGGGTCGATTTTAACAATATATTGCAAATTTACAAACAGTGCAGACCCTTATCAGAGGGCTCCTACTGGAGCCCTTTGATAAGGGTCTTCATTGTTTGCATAGGACAAACGCATCCTTCGCTGGTACACTGTTTGTTTATGACGAGTATACTCGTCACTAGGGTTGAATGCGTTAACTGTTTGCTCACCCCATTATCTGGATCAGCTGCCAGGGATTTCTCAAAGTGTTGATAAGCTTGTTGCCTATTTCCTAGATCCAGGTATACTCGACCAAACTGAAACACACAAAGCTCATGATAAGGGGAGTATTTCAAAACTAAAATCTTTATTTCTGCATTAAACCATTATGTTGTCACTACTTCAAGACAATTCTAACGAGTAGAACCGTACATAGGATTTAGTGCTAACATGAATGAAAAATATTGGATTTGTTCATTTAACTCCTCTTTTATCTGGAGCCCTAATTTTACACATACAACAAGAGTTCTGTGGAATCAAAAGTCTTGTCACAGTCACAAAGCAAACACAGGACCAACGTATTGCAATGAAAAATAAAGTAAAACTCAACAGAAGCTATTACAATGTTGGTGTTGTTGGCGTACTGGTGCTTAACACTCACAGGACAGCTTGATACAGACAGAATGGTCAGTCAAGCTGGGGGATTACGTGCATAGCTGTTTTCAATTACCTCGCCATATAGGCAGCCATGCTCCATCTTCAGAGGTTAAATACCCAATAGAGCTGCTATTGAATGAGATGAACCTTATTGGGGCACTCCACTAAACCCAGCCAGTAATAGAGCTGAACATAGCTTCCTATGAGCAACTCTATTCTGACAAAGTAAAACTTTAAAGGTGCTTGACCTCGAATAATCCCTAAAAATGATTTGAGATCGGTTCTCTCTGCTCAAAAGGATAACAACTTTTTTTCTATTGGCCCTATTGGTTTCATTTCTTACCCATTGTATTAAGTGTGAAGCAACTGAACACCGAACAATGTCCAATGAAACACACAACTAAAAGTAAAAGCTTCAGTCGAGGGCCGAATGTATTACAATGGTAACTAGAATTTGCTTTTGAGAAAAACGTATATCTCCCCAACTGACCCCTATCCCAAACAAGAGCCGTATACGGCCCTAAATCGCTCACCTGGAACCTCTGATGTAAATGTAACATATCTTGAAAAGCGGAGATGACAATACAATTGTGCTAATTGCTGATTGGATGATGCTGAGTGCAAAATATCTAAGCTCAGGGTACTGTGGTTTGAGAGAAGAAATTTTTTTTTAAGTTTTTATTAGGGATGGCAACGGTTAACCGATTAACCGTTCAAACGTCCGGTTATCGGTTAGAACAATCTGTAACCGGTTAATTAAAAAAAAAAAAAAATTCGTAGTTTTACAGCTAAATTTCCATTAAAGTTTCTATATTTCACAAAGTATTTCGCTGGCATGCCGGCGGCGTTAATCTGTCAAGGTGTGAAGGAGATGGGCTTAGGGTGAGGGTGACCTTAAACAATGTGATTGTGGCAATAAACAATCGTAACCTTACAGTTTAGTGTTTGTTTTTCTAATCCCCCAACGGTCCTTTCCCTCATTAGCAGTACTAATTGAACTTTGTATTCTTCACGGCTGAAGAGTTAATTGCGTGTCTATAATCCGCCATTACATAATGTCTCGGTGCTTGGTAAAAAAATCACCCCGCATTCTTATTGAGTAAAGGTTGTTTGTACAAGGTGTTGGAATTACTTGATTGGATTATTCAGTCATGCGACTTTAATTACTGCGAAATTGTAATGTTTTAATTGGTCAGTTAGATAGTTGATTGACAGCTGATCTCTGCCCTTGATAAAACCCTAATCTTCTATAAAAACAGCAATCAAATTTAACGAGGTTATCAGTTTAACACATCTTTATAACAACAAGTGATAGAGTAGTACTTTTTTAACCTTTTGCATGTGGTTGGCGAACTATTTATAATGAACATCTTGACAACAGTAATAGAACCCAGATTAGATGTCGATTAACTAAGCATCTCATCAGGAGCCAAACTGGTTGTCATTTTTAGATTTGTTAACGTTTCAAAAAGCTATGAAAATATGCTGCATACGATGATTCGAAGCTTTAACATAGGTTGCACTTTGTGTATCAAAGAGTCCCGTATAAGGCGTAGTAAAAACAACGTCTGCCCCTGTTAGGCATAAATAAAACAATACAACATAGATCTACGATAAAAATAGAGGTTACAGGAAATTGATATTTGGTTCGAGTTAACCTATAATGGTTCAAATTAAAAAGTCGAAGTTTGTTAAATACGGAGGAGATAACCTATAAAAATAATCGGGAGTAAGTTATTCCACTTCTTAAACAAAAGCATCAATAACAATGTCTCTAAAGTTTAAAAGCAACGGCTTAGTTTTACCGGTGTAAACGTAAATGTGCTCATGTTTTAACTGTTGTAATGGTGTCGAGGTAAATTGACCTTCTCTCGCAACTGCGGGTAGAGCTCGAACAGTTAACCGTTCGGACGATTACAGGTTTACCGGTTAGTCAAATAACCTATTATTGCCATCCCTAGTTTTTATTGAAAAATCTATTTTTAGCTCCTGTGACCTAGATATGCAACGAACCCGAACTTTTTGAACATTATTGGTAAAGTACATCTAGAAGTTACACCATGCCAAATATCAAAGCTCTACCTATATTAGTTTCAGAGAAGAAGAGGTTTGTAGATTTCACTATATAACTCTATGTAAATTTGTGACCCCTGGTGCGGGGTCATTTTTGACCCCAGGGATATAATTTGAACAATCTTGAAAGAGGACCTAAAGATGATGCTTTTAGCAAAATATCTAAGCTCAGGGTACTGTGGTTTCAGACAAGAAGATTTTTTAAGTTTTTTATTGAAAAAATCTATTTTTAGCTCTTGTGACCTAGATATGCAACAGTCCGAAACCATTTGAACAATATTGGTAAAATACATCTAGAAGTTACACTATGCGTCGGTGGCCCAATGGTAGGACGCTCGACTAGGAAGCGAGAGGTTCCTGGTTCGAGCCCTGTCAGGATCACTGAAATTTTTCTGAGCAAAAAATTAACCCTACATTGCTCCACTTCACCCAGGTGATTTAAATGGGTACCTGAGAGGGAAATAAGTCAATGTGTCATGGCTGCTAGTAGCGCCGTATGTAAATGGCCGACTTGTGACTCGATGAACAGGGAGGTAATTGTAAAAGTCGGAAGAATATGACATATAAATTTCAGACTTGATAAACCTATCACCTTTACCTTTTTTACCTATGCCAAATATCAAAGCTCTACCCATATTAGTTTCAGAGGAGAAGAGGTTCGAAGATTTCACTATACAACTCTATGTAAATTTGTGACCCACGGGCGGGTCATTTTTGACCCAAGGGACATAATTTGAGCAATCTTGATAGAGGACCTGTAGATGATGCTTTATGCAAATTATCTAAGCTCAGGGTACTGTACACAGGGTTTCAGACTAGAAGATTTTTGGAAGTTTTCATTGAGCCGATCTATTTTTAGCTCGTGTGACCTAGATATGCGACGGACCGGAACAGTTTGAACAGTATTAGTAAAGGTCCTCTAGAAGTGTCACCACACCAAATATCAATGCTCTGGCCATATTAGTTTCAGAGAAGAAGATGTAAATTTGTGACCCCCTTGGATGAGGTCATTTTTTGACCCCAGGGACATAATTTGAACACTCTTGATAGAAGACCTGTAGATGATTCTTTGTGCCAAATATCTAAGCTCAGGGTACTGTGGTTTCAGACAAGAAGATTTTTTAAGTTTTTATTGAAAAAAATCTATTTTTAGCTCCTGTGACCTAGATATGCAACGGACCGGAACAGTTTGAACAATATTGGTAAAGGTCCTCTAGAAGTGTCACAACACCAACTATCAAAGCTCTGGGCATATTAGTTTCAGAGAAGAAGATGTTTGAAGATTTCACTTTATAACTCTATGTAAATTTGTGACCCCCGGGCGGGGTCATTTTTGACCCGAGGGACATAATTTGAACAATCTTGATAGAAGACCTGTAGATGATGCTTTGTGCCAAATATCTAAGCTCAGGGTACTGTGGTTTCAGACAAGAAGATTTTTTAAGTTTTTATTGAAACAATCTATTTTTAGCTCCTGTGACCTAGATATGCAACGGATCGGAAATTTTTGAACCACTTTCAAAGAAGACCATATAAGGATCATTCCTGCAAAGTTTGGTAAAAATCCTTACAGCAGTTTAGGAGGAGATGTAGTTTAAAGAAATTGTTGACGACGGATGAAGGAACGAACGGACGACGAGGGACACAACACGATCAAAATAGCTCACCTTGGCACTTTGTGCCAGGTGAGCTAAAAATGAGATGGTGCAGCTAAAGTTTCAAACAACATGAAAAATTTCATATACAAGTTGTTAATATGTGAAAGTTTGGAGTCTAAAAGTTTGAAAACTACACAAGTTTTCCCTTTATATTCTATCATCATCATCATCACCCAGTTTATAGTTTAACCAGGTCCAGGCCATTGATTAATCCTTCCAGTCTGGAATGAAGTACAAAATAAATTCAAAGTAACAAATTTTCTGTCAGAATGGTTGCATCCGAAATTGAATCCCTCATGGACACCATCATATATACATGTACAAGAAATCTATGAAATTTTAATTAGATTTATCTTTAAAAAGAAAATGAGAGCACCGCAAGCGATACATAATACGACCACTAGCAAAGAAATATATAGTTTTATCAAAATATATTCTAATTTGTAGACTTTTAGAGCTCTGAGAGCATAATAAATACAGAAATAAAGCCTCTTCTAGCATATCTGAGTACACCAAGGGCAGATAACTCAACACAATAGTCCGATAACAATAATAATCAACCCTTTCATGAACCTACCTATACTTCTATAATTATACTGTGGGCAAACATAATCAAAATCCATGTAAGTGTGTTAACACTGCCCATTAAGCCTTTTATAGAATACTTGAGTACACCAAGGGCAGATAACTCTGTAACGAAATATCAAATAAATCTCAAACTTAACTCAGCTTCAGATCTTGACGCATATAACCTTTCTGTGAAGTTTCATTAATATCCTTCAAATAGTTTTCAAAGAAAACTCTGGACAAGCTTTTTATAGCATATTTGAGTACATCAAGGGCAGATAACTCTGTAGCGAAATTTTAAATGAACCTACAACTCGACTCAGCTTTAGATCTTGATGCATATAACATTTGAGTGCAGTTTCATTAATATCCCTCCAATTGTTGTCCCAGAAAACTCCCGACAAGCTTTTTATAGCATTTTTGAGTACACCAAGGGCAGTTAACTCTGTAACGAAAATTTGAATGAACCTCAAACTCGACTCAGCTTTAGATATTGATGCATATTACAATTGTGTGAAGCTTCATTAATATCCCTCCAATAGTTTTCCCAGAAAACTCCGGACAAGCTTTTTATAGCATATTTGAGTACATCAACTTGACAAGGGCAGATAACTCTGTAAAGAAAATATGATTGAACCTCAAACTCGACTCAGCTTTAGATCTTGATGCATATAACATTTGTGTGAAGATTCATCAATATCCCTCCAATAGTTTTCCCAGAAAACTCCGGACAAGTTTTTTATAGCATATTTGAGTACATCAAGGGCAGATAACTATGTAACTAAAATTCGAATGAACCTCAAACTCGACTCAGCTTTAGATCTTGAGCCCTCAGGGGAGGGTCGGATCTAATGTTGTTATAACTTGTGACCCAACCCCAATTCCATGTATATTTGAGGGAATAAAAATATGTTTAAACTATACCTAGATTATGCAACAGACATGAACTATTTGAGCAATACTAGTAAAGGGTAAAACCATGACCCCTCGCGTGTCATTTTTGACACAAGGGGCATAATTTGAACAATCTTGATAGAGGACCTGTGGATGATGCTTTATGCCAAATATCTTAGCTCGGTACTGCAGTTTCAGACGAGAGGACTTTTTAAGTTATCATTTAAAAATCTATTTTTAGCTCCAGTGACCTAGATATGCAACAGATATTAATATTTTCACAATATTGTTAAAGGACCTCTAGAAGTATTACTATACCAAATATCAAAGCTCTAGCCATATTAGTTTCAGAGATCAGGACATTTGAAGATTTCACTATATGACTCTTTGTAAAATTGTGACCCCCGTGGTGGGGTCATTTTTTGACACAAGGGGCATAATTTGAGCAATCTTGATAGAGGACTTGTAGATGATGCTTTATGCAAATTATCTAAGCTCAGGGTACTGTACACAGGGTTTCAGACTAGAAGATTTTTGGAAGTTTTCATTGAGCCGATCTATTTTTAGCTCCTGTGACCTAGATATGCAACGAACTGGAATTATATGAACAACTTTGAAAGAGGACCATATAAGGATCATTCCTGCCGAGTTTGGTAACAAGAGGGCCTTGAAGGCCCTGATATCGCTCACCTGTTTTATTGAAGCCTGATAGCTTTACCTTTTAGTTTCACCCATTTTAATCTAAATCCATTCAAATTTGTAGTAAAGCATGTAAACAACTTTGGAATACAACCTCATAATTCTAGTATAGTAGAGTACATCAAGGGCAGATAACTAGAGCCTAAACAATACTGAAATGAAGGCTTTTCTAGCATTTCAAAGTATATCAAGGGCAGATAACTCTTGCTACAATGAAAAGATTTCAACAATAATTGCAGTCCTTCGAGAATTTATAGCTATATACTTTGTGTGCAATTATAATCAAAATCCATTGAAAATGTCAAGAGTGTAAACACTGTTAGATATGGCATTTCCAGCAATTCAAGGGCAGATAACTCTTGACCATAATCAACCATAATCACACTTATTCCAACTCTTATAGTCATATATAACCCATTAACTCATAAGCGATTAACAAATATCAGTGCTCACCTCAATGCATGCTAGTTGATTAAAGTGAGTCAAAATGAGTTAGTATGAGGCTATTGCGCAATGAGTCAAAATGAGTCAGTATGGCTTAATGGGATATTCTGAGCAAGTTTGTAAAAGACTGGATAAAAATTGTGGCCTCTAGAGTGTAAACACCGTTAAATATGGCATTTTCAGCAATTCAAGGGCATATAACTCTTGACCTATTCGTCTGATTTCAACCATAACTGAACTCATCTGAAATCTTACAGTTATATACAATCTGAGCAAGTTTGAAAAAGACTGGATAAAAATTGTGGCCTCTAGTGTGTAAACACCCTTAAATATGGCATTTTCAGCAATTTAAAGGTACATAACTCTCGACCTATTCAACCGATTTCAACCATTATCATATTCATATGAAATCTTATAGTCATATACAATCTGAGCAAGTTTGACAATGATTGGTTAAAAACTGTGGCCTCTAGAGTGTAAACACTGTTAAATATGGCATTTTCAGCAATTCAAAGGTACATAACTCTCTACTTATTAGTCTGATTGCAACCATAATCATACTCATCTGAACTCTTATAGTCATATACAATATACAATCTGAGGAAGTTTGAGATAGATTGGATAAAAATTGTGGACTCTATAGAGTGTAAACACTGTTAAATATGTCATTTTCAGCAATTCGATCAAAGGTAGACAACTCTGGATTTATTGGTCCAATTTCAACCATAATCAAACTCATTTGAACTCTAATGGTAATATACAATCTGGGTCAGATTGAGAAAGATTGGACAAATATTGTGACCTCTAGAGTGTAAACACTGTAAAATATGGCATTTTCAGCAATTCAAAGGTAGATAACTCCTGATCTATTTGGCCGAATTCAACCATAATCAAACTCATAAGAGCTATAATGGTAATAAACAATCTGAGCAAGTTTGAGAAAGATTGCATAAATTTTGTGGCCTCTAGAGTGTAAACACTCAAATTGTTGACGACGAAAGACTAATGACAGACAACGGATTTTCAAGGATTGCAAAATCTCACCCTGAGCTAGCTCAGGTGAGCTAAAAATCCAGTTCAGGATAAGATGTTTAAAGAACTTGTTGACAAGGGAAGACCAAAGACGGACACAAGGCAATCCAAATAGCTCACCTTGGCACTTTCTGCCAGATGAGCTAAAAAATAATCAATATGCATAGAAAATATTACATTGTAAAATACTTGTAACTGGCTGTGAGTACTTACAGTGAATAAAACATCTGGGTCGTTAGGCTCATACTGACTGGCAGTCTCACACAAGCTAAGGGCGGCTTGGGGCCTGAAAAACAAAACTCAACCCAAATGATGATGATGATGACAAATGGTGATGATGAGTATTAACTAGAAATTATAGTCTGGACAGGAAAATCTTAACATTAGAACTTGCTGACACAGCCAAAGTCATTTACCTGATGATATTGTACAGTGGAGAAGAAGTCATTCTTTCCCAGTTAAAATGTCTACGCTAAGACTATTATTTCCATATCAAACAGTTTGCCACTCCGATTAAAATTGATTGTCAGAATTGTAAACAATTTAAGTTGTTATTTAGGATTTAGAAAATATTTCTTATAATACTTATTCATAACTGTAAAAAGTGGAACTATTAATTTTCTTCAGGAGTAAAAAATTAAAGCCGTAAAAAGGCATATTTATGGGGTAATGGGTTAAGTTGTTATTTTCTACATTTTGTTGCAATGTGTTTGCCTTTCGTTTGCTGGTATCTCAGCTGGTTATAGACAAGAAGAGTTTTTAAGTTTTTCCTGTATAAGTCTATGTAAAACTAGTTACCCCCAGGACAGTCAAATTTCAACCCCCAGATTTTTATCAGCTTAGTAAAGGTGCACTAGGTAATATTATATACCAAATAGTTAAGGCTCTTTGAGGTTTTAACATGACCTATAGAAATACAAGTCTAGGTAACACTTACTACACCTGCAAATGGGAAAGTTTTGATTCCAGGCCTATGATTTAACAAACTAGGTAAAAGTCTACTAAATAATGTTAAATGTAAACCAGAACGAGTAATCAAAGATTACTAATAGCCCGGGGCATAAGTCGAAAAATACTTCATTTCATGATGCAAGCAGACCACTTTGCAGGTGTACTAACATGACCATTGTCAACCGAAAAAAGCCGTTAGCCACTTCAATTTCCCTGGCAGATTCAAGATAGCGGCCATTTTCAAAATGGCCACCATTTCCATTTTGTATACGTGATGTCGTAATGGTTATTTCCATGCCAGTTCGAAAAGTCAAACAAAACTAACAAGTATGAGATGTAAAATGAAAATCGTCAATTGTGGATTACGAAATATTGCTAATTATTCAAGATGGTCGCCAAAAATTCAAAATGGCGGCCATTTTCACTATTTTCAATTATACTTTAACCACATGTAATTTTGAAGGATTTTTAAACAACTTTTCCTCGGGCCATGTGTAAATTTTTCTGTTCTTATACTACTATTTAAAGTTATTAAAGTCTATACATTTGTTTAATGCATTAATTCCAATACGATTTCCACGTCCATACTACCTTATAACACGAAGATACTAACGAAATTCCTTTACATGATTTCATTTTGAAACTTTGATTTATTTCTAAAATAGTCTTGCCGGACTTTTGGGAAATGGCTTTTTTTTAAGGAAAGTTGACAAACCTCCTTTTTACCACATTTAAGGTGTGCTGAATATATACCTGCTATCTGTCACATTCTCCCATGAAGCTAACAGCCAAACAATTATGAACAAAAACAACAAAATGGCCACCAAAACAATTATTTTCGTTATTATATACGATCTTTCGGGGATCAAACACACATATTACATCTGTTTCTCCTAAACCATACGGCTGATTACATCGAAACTCAAGATGGACATTCTTTAGGCCAATCTCTTTTAACGAATTGATTTAATAAAGAACTCTGGTTGCCATGGCGACAACAGTAAAAAAAATTGCACAAGTTAAAAAAATATATCCACAAAGTCCGGAACTTAGATAGTTTATGTATAGTAATATACCAAGCAGGCCTCAATCAAGTTTATTCATATCATATTCCTTCATCAAGATTATTGTGGTGTAAAATACGCTGAAAACCACATTGCAATATATTGCAATACGGAGAAACTGCATCGCAATGCAAGTAAATTGGTCCAGCGCCGGGATTAACAGCCTTACATAGACGTATCGTATATAGGATAAGCCCAAAGTTAGATATTTGATGTAAAGTATAACGTAGTAGACCTATACCCAGTTGTTAAAAGCATTATAACATGGGAGTAATAAATCTACCCGCCCATGGGTCACTAGCTTTACATAGATTTAAATAGGAAACTATATAAAATCTTATCAAAAACAATTTAGCCCAGAACTTCGTTTTATATGGTAGAGTATCGCCTTGAAGACATCTATCAACTTTGTTAAAATCATAGCGCTAGTTTTAGAATTTGGTATCTATAGTTTTATGGGTTTACATAGACTTTTATTTGAATACTTAAAAGATTATTCATGTTAACACCCTAAAGCTTTAATGTCTCCCCACAATAGCACCCCTTAAAACGATTCCCTCCTTACAAAAATGGTTACCCCTTTTACCCATACAGCACAATTTACACCTTTCTATAACAATTCCACCCTAACATCACACAACATATTTGTCTCCGGCTGGGTATTGTTGTAGCGATTCAGAAGTGTAGAATTCTTTCAAGTTTGTTAGCTGTCATAACAACATATTACCAATGAAAAAGTAGTTTTTAAAAAAGGGTCCAAACCATAATGCGAAACATCCTATAAGTATATTTTGTCCAGAATGACGTAGTAGACCTCTTTCAGGTTAATTTAAATCAGAGCCCTAGTATTAGAATTGTCCCCGCCTAGCGGCTATTGTGTCAACATCCATGACACTGATTAGGCGATATAGGGGGTTACGGTCCTCTTGTTGAAGCAGTTTAGTCACACAAACTATGCTCAAAGGAGAAACATATATGTGAATAAAATGCATCATGCAGCCATCAACAGAAGTGTTTCATGAATTTCTGAAATAGAAACGTTGTAGCGATGAAACCTAAGTGTTGATTCAACCATGCTGATCCAGTTAAAAGCCAAGAATTGATAAATAAATAGAAGAATAAGGAGCAGGAAGTATTGGTAGCGCTAAGACCGCAACATCCTTAATGAGACAATTCTCAACCCTAACAATAGCCCAAGCACACAAACAGGCGAATGTAATCATCAAAGGCAATGGGCGCACTTTGCATCACAGAGGACCTTCAGCTCTAAGACACTTAATTATGGCAGGCCCAGAAGTCGGCCGTTTATGTACAGAGTACGATGAAGAACCTAGCACGAGTCACCATGAGCAAGCAAAGATTGCGCATACGCCATTGCTTTAGAAAGTGACAAGGTTGACCTCGACCATCAAGAAGACATATGTCTCAGGACTATGATTTTAGCAAAGTTGATAGAGGTCTTCTAGGCGAAATATCTACACTAAAAAATGAGGCTTTTGCTATAAGGTTTAGATAAGATTTCTTTAAGTTTCCTTTTTAAATTTATGTAAAGCTATTGACCTATTGGTGGGGTTATTTACTACCCCCGGACTTCAATGTTTTTAACAAACTGTGTAGTAGATATCTACTATGCTTTGCTTCACATCAAATATTTGAGCGTTGGGCTTTATGAATTTTGTGAAGCAATTTTTCTATATGCGATAAGTCTATGTAAAGCTATTGACCCCGAGGCAGGGCCACTTTACTTACGAGGGTCATTCCAAAATTATTTTACCTTTGCATACATGTATAATAATCATGTGTGATACATCGTTGAAAAGCGCATTTTCTTGCGGATACATCGATACATAATAAATTGGCAACAACAGTTCTCTTCGTTGTGGAAAATAGGCATCAATGTTTGACAGTCATAGGCACTGGCCATATTTGCTACAGAATTCAATCATATATTTATATCATATAGCTTAGAAAAAGTGCCATAACGCTTTTAAATGTCGAACTAGCTTATTGAAACTTTACTTATATTTTAGGCCACAACACTTAATACACTGAATTAAATAGTATAAATAAATTTGAGATGTGTGTTTTACCTACTTTTATTGTAAGATTAAAGCATGCATTAAACAGTATAATATAACTTGACAAATGCAAAAATATCTTACATTTGTTTATTGATTGTATCAACTTGTTTACGAATAAGTGATTTATTTTTCAATTTCATCTTAAACAGGATACATTTTTACAGCAATCTAAAATATTTTATATTTCTCAATAACTAAGTTGTTAATCTATCACCTATAAAATGTATATGAATAAAGTATTCATCGACAAACTGTACTAAATTTGATAACTTTGTTTTGAAACGTTCGCATAACAATAAAACAACATTAATGTTGACAAATTAAGGTATAAAACTATATTTGTCCCTTCAATGCATCACAATAGTAGTTGAAATTCTATAACATGCATAGTTGTAGTGCCATTCGTGTTGTGTTATTTCCACCAAATTTAGACCGTGTAAAATAAGAATATTGACTTGCATTGTCAAATCCGCACGAAATTGGCCTTTAAAATGATGTATTATTAGTTACACGGTATTCCGGCAGGGTGTACGGGCTGGTATGACGGTTTTGGATTCCGTATTTCCTGAGCGCGAAGTGCGAAGGAAATACGGAATCCAAAACCGTCATACAAGCCCGTACACCCTGCCGGAATGCCGTGTAACGAATTTATTTCCAGTCTAGATCCAAAACAAGAAAGACAACATGCATCATCTGACATAGTGTTGTTTACTTGATCCTAAATTGACACTTGAAATTGACAACAGTTCACTGAAATCTCTCGCGCTAGAGCAAAAAAGTCTATACAGTTAAACTTCGATGTTTGGAACTTGCATAATTAGAATCTACCTGCATTTCTACATATTAATGTCATAAACCCGCTTCTGTTGAACATAATTATCCGTATTTCAAGCTAAATAAGTGGCATATCCACCTTTTAAACTTTGAAATACCGATATGTTCGAGTGAACAGAATTCAAGATAGGTCCTAAGTTTAACTGTATCTAACATGATTACGTCATCACATTGGAATGTGGGCATCTTATAAATGTTCATTACATGTAGGCTACCAAAATATTTCGAACGGACAGTTCTAGGACGACATTTATGTTTTATGAAACACTGTAACGATAAGTTTTAACAAATGAACGGAAATAATCAGGTTGATTTCGATAAAAAAATATTGATCTAAATATGTCCTAATTATGTGTCAATTTCATTATAAACCAGTGACAAGTGCCATTCCATTTCCAGTTGTTTGTTTACCATGGTGACGACGCGGGTGGGGTAATCAGGGAAAATAAAGCAAGAAATTAGCATTTAATCGATATTTGAGTTACACATACGCATAATGATAGATTCAATATAGTTTTTAATTGAGATTTATTTTTATTTCTTGATAAACAATTGCTTAATAAACAGAAAAAGAGAGATTATTTACGCGAATCGATCGAGGGAGAAACATCTATTAAGTCACGTGATCCGTACTACCCGGCAAAATCAATGAATACGGTCTCGTACACAGTGGTCACATGTGCAGTTTTAGCCTATCAGAGTCCAAGAATTTATGATGACTGGAAATAAAATGTAATATGGCTTTCAGTGTGTTGTTACATGTACCCTATTACAATTTAGATGCAAGAATATGATATGAATAAACTTGATTGAGATCTGCTAGTAAATACAATATATCAAATATCTAACCGCTGTGTCTGGTGTTTTTACAAGAAGATATTTTAAAGATTTTCCCAGTTTTTCACATTGGTTGCCATGGCAATCAGAGCTCTTTATTGAATCTACCCTTTGAAAACAATTAGCCCAAAGAATGTTCCTGTAACGTATGGTTGTAATCAGCAATGTGGTTTAGGAGTAGTAAATACTATGTGTATTTGATTCCCGAAAGATCGGAAATAATAACGAATATAAGTGTTTTGGTGGCCATTTTTTTTACTATTTTTGGGCGTTCAGCCTCGTAGGAGAGAGTGAAAGACACTAGAAATGGATTTAGCACGTATACATTATGGCAAAAAGGTGATCTGTCAACTTTTCCCAAAATGATTCTAAGAATGTTATTTCCCCCAAATCCGACAAATCTATTTTAGATAAAAAAACAATGTTACAAAATGAAAAATCTTAGTGTTATTAGATTCTTTTAACGTTAAAATTGTATCGGAAGTCATGCATAAAACAAATGTATATACAGTAAACTCCACTTGTAACGATATCGCTAGTAACGATATATCGCTTGTAACGATACAGATCCTTCGGTCCCTGCCAGCCTTCTATATAATTCAATGTAGCTAACTCCGTTTGTAACGATATCGCTTGTTAAGATAATCTGGATGTAACGATGTTAATTTTCAGTCCCATGCCTCCAGTTTGATCGCATGTAACAATATTTTCACCTGTGTAGAGGTGCGAAGACAAATCCGGGAAAGTTGTGAAAAATATCGCTAACAAGTTTCAAACAAACAATAGTGCGTGTGCACTGCACCATGTAACCAGTCCAATTATGAGCGTACTTACCATTACATGAGGGTTTCCAAGTTTTGTTATCTCATCAAATCACTTTGAGATGACACAATTTCTACATGAATTCATATTTAATATATGTTATATTTGGTGAATAAAAATCACTACACGTTCGGTCTTTGGTTTCATTCACTCGCCCACACGATACTTAATTCTTATGTGTAACGGACCTGTAATATGTATGTGTACGGTCGGAAAGACAAAGTGTTGGATTAAACTCCAAATACCAGATAATTCAACAGGTCTATAAAGGACACAAACTTTGTTTTAAATGGCATCGTCTTTGACGAACTTGTCGGGTTGTCAAGTCAGTGATTAGAATTGTTTACCCGCATATTTGCAGACATCGGAACTCCGAAGTACTGTAGCAAAGTGTGTGTTTCATTAGCCAATGATTATTGGGAAAGTCCGTCATTACGTCATTCTTACCAACAAAAAAGAGGTTGAAACTCCAGAGGGTTAACAATGTTTTTTCTTTGATTTGACCTAGTGACCTAAATGTTGATCCGACATAACCCATATTCAAACTTGACCTAGATATCAATTAGGCAAACATTCTGAGCAAGTTTCTTTAAAATCCATTGAGATTTGAAGACTCTAGAGTATTTACAAGGTTTTTCTATGATTTGATCTTGTAACCTAGTTTTTGACCGGACATGACCCATATTCAAACTTGACCTAGATATGAATGAGGCAAACATTTTGATTAAGTTTCATGAAGATAAGGTGAGATTTGTAGCCTATAGAGTGTAAACAAGGTTTTCCTATTATTTGACCTAGTGACCTAGTTTTTGACCCGACATATTCGAACTTGACCTAGATATCAAGTAGGCAAATATTCTGACTAGGATGCATTAAATTCCAATGAGATTCCAAAGAGGCTCGCAACCAGATTTAGCATTAACCAGAAATGGGTGTCAAAGCCACCTGATGCTCGCCTGTTTAAAGTTTAAGTCTAAAAACATCTTTTATTGAAAGCAAAACAATTTCAGCTTAGAAAGATTATCAAATGAATGGTGAGTCTTAGTCTAGTTATATTGAACTTTAAAACAACCTGCCCAAAAAACTTTGGTGATTTGAAGTCTAAAGTCCAAAACATGTCAAAACTTGACATAGATTAAAAAATTTAATTTCATAACATCAATGTTTGACCACAAATGAACCTCCATACAAAACATCTGCACCCTAGCCCAAGTATTAAGCTTTAAAACAACCCGTCCAAAAAACTTTAACCTGGTGATTTGTAGTCGAAAAAACTAAGTCAAAAACATGTCGAAAATTGACATAAATTAAAAGTATTTTGAAATGCATACTTCATATCATCAGTGTTTGTACCACCATACAAAATTTCAGCACCTTAGCACAAATATTAAACTTTAAAACAACCCGTCCAAAAAACTTTAACCTGGATTTGTAGCAAAAGACATAAGTCCAAAACATGTCAAATAAAGACAATAAAATAAAACATCATAACATCAATGTTTAACCCATAATAAGCCCCCATACAAAATTTCAGCCCCCTAGCACAAGTATTAAACTTTAAAACAACTCGTCCAAAAAACTTTAACCTGGTAATTTGTGGTCGAAAAACCTAAGTCCAAAACATGTCAAAATTTGACTTAAATTAAAATTATTTTTAAATTCCAACATCATAACATCAATGTTTAACCCTAAATGAACCTCCATACAAAATTTCATAACCCTAGCACAAGTATTAAGCTTTAAAACAACCCGTCCAAAAAACTTTAATCTTGGCCACGCTCGACGTCACGCCGGGGGTATGACATTAGCTCTGCTGTTCTACGAACAGGCGAGCTTAAAATAGTAATTTGTAAATATATGTCAAAAGCTTATATAAATGGGTATGAATTTGTTTAGGATAAAAATTCTGTTTAAAAAATGCATTCCCTCCATGCGGGGACAGACACGCAACATAAGGAAACCCCTTAGACCACTCGACTACGGGCTATTCATATCCATGAAATCGACTTAACGTACTTCAGTGTGTAGCGATGGAGAGTACACAATTCGGCTCGGGTTCATGTCTGAGCCCGTGGTCAATTTCTGTTGCGTCTTTCGACGCATCGGATAAAACGATGGAAAATATCTAAAAAATGAAGATTTGAAGACTTTTCTTACGGATGTTTTTAGACAGATCATATTTTTCTAATGCCAGATGCACGATAACGCTACACATTTGGTTTTATTTGAGCATTTTTTTTTATTTTTGCAAATACACCATCTGGTTGTGAGTCGCTTTAAAGCACATTCTGCTTTTCTTTCAGCCTGCTTTAAACTATCATCTGCAAGAATACAGAGACTTTTTCTTCTGCTGCATATTAATGACTGTATAAATTGGAACTATTTTCTACAGTGTAAGAATAAATTAAAGGCGTCAAAAGGTGTATTTATGGGGTAAAAGGTTAAAGAAGTGATGTACATTGTATGTTTACCTGCCAAGTTTCAACATGAGATCTCCCCTGATGACATAAGCATTTACATAGTCTGGTTTCATTTCTATGACAGTCTTCAGCACCTGAAACACACAATCAAACTAATATGTATTTAGGCTTTGCCTATGGACGGAAAAAAGCAAAATTGTACTAATGACAAGAGCCGCATGCGGCCCTAAATCGCTCACCTGAGTAACTATTGTGTTATACTCGATGCATAATGAAGTTTGTCATTGTATGTATGTGGACTGTTGCATGAAACTGTAACAACTCAGAATTAGGTTTTCCTGTAGAAGTATATGTAAAACTGATAAGCCCCGGGGCGGGCCATTTTTTACCCTGGGGTCATGATTTGAACAATCTTGGTAGAGGACCATAAGACAAGCTAGATGCCAAATATAAAAGGTCTGGCCCTTAAGGTTTCAGAGAAGAAGATTTTTAAAGGTTTTACTACATAAGTCTTTCTAACACCAGAAGGGAAGATGAGTGGAACTTAACGATCTTGGATTCAGGTATATACGTTTTATTTCAAATCGACGTTTCGACCAACATAAGGTCTTTATCATAAGTCTTTGTAAAACTTATAAGCCCCGGTGGGCGGGGCCATTTTTGATCAGGGGGTCATGATTTGAATAATCTTGGTAGAGGACCATAAGGCAAAGCTAGATGCCAAATATAAAAGGTCTGGGTCTTTTTTTTTTCAGGGTCTTAGGGTTTCAGAGCAGAAGAGTTTTAAAGGTTTATTCCTATATAAGTCTATGTAAAACTAATAAGCCCCGGGGCGTGGCCATTTTTGATCCGGGGGTCATGATTTGAACAATCTTGGTAGAAGACCATAAGATAAAGCTAGATGCCAAATATAAAAGGTCTGGTCCTTACGGTTTCAGAGAAGAAGATTTTTAAAGATTTTCCTGTAGAAGTATAATTATGTAAAACTGATAAGCCCCGGGGCGGGGCCATTTTTGACGCTGGGGTAATGATTTGAACAATCTTGGTAGAGAACCATAAGATAAAGCTAGATGCCAAATATAAATTGTCTGGGCTTTACGGTTTCAGAGAAGAAGAATTTTAGAGGTTTTCCTATATAATATAAGTCAATAAAACTGATAAGCCCCGGGGCGGGGCCATTTTTTAGCCTTGGGTCATGATTTGAACAATCTTAGTAGAGGTCCATAAGGCAAAGCTAGATGCTAAATATAAAAGGTCTAGGTCATACAGTTTTAGAGAAGAAGAGTTTTAAAGGATTTCCTATGAAAAACTGATAATCCCCGGGGCGGGGCCATTTTTGACCCGGGGGTCATTATTTGAACAATCTTGCTAAAGGTTTACAACATAATGCTACATGTGAAATTTGGTTATCCTAGGACTTATAGTTATTGACAAGAAGATGTTTAAAGTTTTGACTTTAGTTGTCAATATTACGTAAATACGGAAAATGACCACGCCCTCTGGCGGCCATGTTTTTTTACGGATCAAAATTCTTTGAACAATTTTGAAAGTATATTAATTGAGAAACATTTTGGTGCAAACAAAATTGAAATCGGACCAGTCGTTTTTGAGAAGAAGATTTTTTAGATATTGTGCATGGTTGCCATGGCAACAAGACCTATTGCCCCATCCACTTTTTTTGAACACTTTTTGAAGCTCACAACTACAGTATGTATCTGACCAAGTTTGGTTAAAATTGGGCCATTGGTTTCAGAGAAGAAGTTATTTGAAACAAATTGTGAACAGACGACACCAACACCGACACGGACACCAACACCGACGTACGACGGATGGCAACCGATCACAATAGCTCACCTTGAGCACTTTGTGCTCAGGTGAGCGAAAAAACAGAATAGATCTATCACCAGTGTGTTATCAGCGCTCTTGTATCAGTTGGTTGTGTAATCCAGATCACACTCGAGGCTACGCCTCCCGTATGATCTGGATTACACAACCAACTCGAACTTTTATTATATAGATCTACCTAAATTGTTTGGGACAAGATCTATATGTTGTTAAACCAAATAATCAAATAGATCTATAAGCACCCATGTATACATGTTAAAATTCCTCCGTACACCTATAATGCAATCTGAAACTATTTTTGGAAGTCATATGACCACCAATAATTACGTCATTATTTATATTGATGACGTATTGATTTATTCTTGATATAATCTGTTATTTTTATCGGTTCGATTGAGAAGTAGCTTTTTGGAAATAACGTTCATTTAAGGGTTTAAGGGTATGAATTGAACTGTTTTAAGTTTTATCCTTTGGAGGAAATCATTACAAGTGAGTGTTGTGGGTTATACATGCTTAAAATGGAAATGTTTTGTTCAAAGTTTATGAACGCTTGGTTTCAACAATATAAGCACCGAAACCTGGAATTCCAAAACGTCACGCACAACGCTTCTTTATATTAATAGATCATAAAAGCTGTGACATCATCATTCCAAGATGTCAGCCCCCATGTTTTGTGGTTGCCTAGTTTTGAGGAAGTTATTCACGCGCAAATCAAACACTTTCAAAGTCTGTCAGGGATTGAATTGAATCGGAATACCTTTGATTTTACCATGCATTACTTTGAAACGGAAAAAAAAGCAAACTTTTTTCCGTATTACCCTAAAAATACACTTTTTTTACACCTTTAATTTATTGTTTCATTGACGAAAATAGTACCACTTATATAACAGGGTAGTTGTGAATATATACCATAAGAAATATTTTCTTTATCCTACTAGCGAATAGCTAAAACCAATCTGAAAGCAAAGCAGAATGCTCCTTAAGCACATTCTGCTTTACTTTCAAACTGTTTTAAGTGAAAACTTGTCTTCAAAACTAGTTTAAGGATGTCGGCCTGTCTTTTTGAGCATTATGAAATTTACGAAAAATTTTACGAACTCATTTTTTGATAATTAGTTTGCTACAATTTGTAAGGCAAGTTTCACTGTGCCTTATTCTCCCATTATAACAAAGTGGGTGGGGTAAACTTTACTCCTTACCGGTGAAATCAAACATTTTTATTGTGGATCTTGAAAAAACTTTATTTTCAGGGTTAATTCTTACTATGGTAATATAAATTAGGATGCATTTTGTACAAATAGATTGTTTAAATAAAGTTTTAAAAACCCTAGTACAAAAAAGTAGGAATTTTTGTGAAGCTTCAATTTTAGGGGGGTCTAAGCCTTGAAAAATCTCAAATTGTGAAAAAGAAAGGTCCGGTACCCCAACTTTTTTCACCAGTTTTGTCATAGAAACTAATTTTACTGTCTGTATGCAAAGTTTGAAGAATTTGGTTATTACTTTCCAAAGGTGTTCCTACCCCCTTAAAGGGTAATGGTAACAGTGTAAATAAAGCAACAAGAGGCCCATGCGGGCTTAAATATCGCTCACCTGGAAAAAACAACACAATGGTCACATAACCCCTGGTATGGGATCACTTTTCACCCCAGAGACATAATTTTCATTGAAAAAATATATTTTTAGCTCCTGTGACCTAGATATGCAACGGACCGGAACCATATTTACAATATTGGTTAAGGGCTTCTAGAAGTGTCATCATGCTAAATATCAAATCTCTGACCATATTAGTTTCAGAGGTAAAGATGTTTGAAGATTTCACTACATAACTCTATGTAAAATTACGACCCCCAGGGCATAGTCATTTTTTACCCCAGGGAATGATGCTTTGTGCCAAATATCTAAGCTTGAAGGTACTGTGGTTTCAGACAAGAAGATTTTTTAAGATTTCATTGAAAAAATCTATTTTTAGCTCCTGTGACCTAGATATGCAACGGACCAGAACCATATTAACAATATTGGTTAAGGGCTTCTAGAAGAATCATCATGCCAAATATCAAAGCTCTGGCCATATTAGTTTCAGAGAATAAGAATTTTGAAGTTTTCACTATACATTGTATAACTCAAATGTAAAACTCTGATCCCATTTTTAACCTAAGGGACATAGTATGAAAAATCTTGATAGAGATCCTGTAGATGATGCTTTGTGCAAAATATCTAAGCTTAGGGTTTTGTGGTTTATAGCTTCTACGACCTAGATGTGCAATTGACCGGAACCATTTACAGCAATGTTGGTAAAGAACCTCTAGAAAGATTACTATGACAAATATTAAAGCGCTAGCCATATTAGTTTCAGAGAAGAGGTTTGAAGGTTTCACTATATAACTCTATGTAAATTTGTGATGCCCGGGGCGGGGTCATTTTTGACCCCAGCGACATAATTTGAACATTCTTTATAGAGTACCTGAAGATGATGCTTTGTGCCAAATATGTAAGCTCAGGGTACTGTGGTTTCAGACATGAAGATTTTTTAAGATTTCATTGAAAAAATCTATTTTTAGCTCCTGTGACCTAGATATGCAACGGACCAGATTCATATTTACACTATTGGTTAAGGGTTTCTAGAAGTGTCATCATGCCTAATATCAAAGCTCTGGCAACATTAGTTTCAGAGATAAAGATGTTTGAAGATTTCACTATATAACTCTATGTAAAATTACGACCCCCGGGGCGGGGTCATTTTTTACCACAGGGACATAATTTGAACACTCTTGATAGAGGACCTGTAGATGATGCTTTGTGCCAAATATCTAAGCTCAGGGTACTGTGGTTTCAGACAAGAAGATTTTTTAAGATTTCATTGAAAAAATCTATTTTTAGCTCCTGTGACCTAGATATGCAACGGGCCGGATTCATATTTACAATATTGGTTAAGGGCTTCTAGAAGTGTCATCATGCTAATATCAAAGCTCTGGCAACATTAGTTTCAGAGATAAAGGTGTTTGAAGATTTCACTATATAACTCTATATAAAATTACGACCCCTGGGGCGGGGTCATTTTTTACCCCAGGGACATAATTTGAACAATCTTGATAGAGGACCTGTAGATGATGCTTTGTGCCAAATATGTAAGCTAAGGGTACTGTGGTTTCAGACAAGAAGATTTTTTAAGTTTTCATTGAAAAAATCTATTTTTAGCTCCTGTGACCTAGATATGCGACGGACTTGAAATGTTTGAACAACTTTGAAAGAGGACCATATAAGGATCATTCAGGCCAAGTTTTGTAAAAATCCATTCAGTAGTTTCAGAGGAGATGTCGTTTAAAGAAATTGTTGACGACGAACGGACGGACGAACGACGGACGAACAGAGGACGATCAAAATAGCTCACCTTGGCACCACGTGCCAGGTGAGCTAAAAAGCTCATAAAGAGCTTTCCGCTTTATCAAAATCTCATCTTGCTTCAAATTTCCCATTGTATTTAACTCTTTGCATGCTAGCCGCCGGTATATCACTCAGTGATTACCTTTGCAAACAGTTTGGAACCAGATGAGACACCTTGCAATGCGGCATCTAATCAGGATCCAAACTGTTGACACTCTGACTCCGTTTTGAAAAGAAATTTAAAAATTTCTGTTTTTAGAACAGTTCCAAACGACAATTTTGCAGACGAAAAAAATTACTCTGAATGCAAAGAGTTAATAATATCAATGAGTCTTCCTTTAACCAATTACCGCATTAGGATACCTTTTTACGCCTTTAATTTATTTCTCCACAATAGAAAATAGTTCTAATTTATACAGTCATGCCTATGTATTGTTAGAAATATTTTCTTTATTCTATCAGATGATAGCTTAAAGCAGGCTGAAAGTAAAGCAGAATAATCCTTTCTGCTTTACTTTCTACCTGCTTTAAGTGGTCACCTATTTTTAAAACTAGAATAATTAACCTTGAGGCTGTTTCTAGTTTAAAACTGCTATTCAGCTAGGATATAGAAAAACTATTTTTGATGGAGCATATTCTTGACTGTATAAACTGGAACTATTTTATTCTGTTGAGGAATAAATTCACAGCGTAAAAAAAGTCATAACCGATGATATTTTAATGAATTTTGATGAAATGGGACCGGAAAAGGGTGTACGCTATAGCCGAGTTTACGCTATAACCGAGTACGTTATAACAGTAATTTTTTATATAGAACAAGGAAGGGTAAGATTCGGGGATTTTAAAAATGTTCCTTATAGCCGAGGATTCCTTATAACAGAGTTCTTTATAAGTGAGGTTTACTGTAGTAAAGGTGTTCTTAGGTGCTTTGAGTGAGGACATGGTTTACCCTATAAATTGGCTTTTCTGCTTTTAGCTTTGAAACTTTGCTTATTATATAACTTAAGCATTTTGTGTACTAATTTTTAACGAGACATTGCTCTCATTCTGCTTACCTGAGGATAGCACTTAAGCTTACTGGGCAAGACAAAATTTTGATAAAGTTATAAAACACAAGATGTGTTTGTGAAACACTATATCCACAACCTTAAATTTTACCTTTGACTTGACATGACAAAAATATATTCTTATTCAAAGTCCTTAAGCTGAAAATTAAAACAAAATATTGCCAGATGTTGGGCGATCACAAGAGCTCACATTGAGCATTCCGCTCAGGTGAAGTATAACAAGGGCAATAAGGTGAACAATTCTATGAAATTATTTTGAAATCAGGTCAGTGGCTTAGAAGGCAATGTCACTTACAGCAATTGTGGACAGACAGATGGACATACATATTGACATGAATATATAAGGGAATCTTTATAGAATTTACCATGAGCATTTCATGCGTAAGGGAGCTAAAAACTGGAATTTGCCATTTGAGATGTCAGGGGTAGCTAGAGCTATCACTTAAGATGATTCATACCCCACTACAGCTCCCTGTCACATATTCAGGACAAGGTGTTTCAATAATCAAGGTCAGAAGTCAAGGTGACCTGAAAGTATTATCAGGGCTCCAGATAAGAGGGAGTAAATTGAGCAAATCCACCATTTTCTTGCTCATTTTAGAACCAAAGAAGAGACGATTCTAATGAGTAGTGACAACATAGAGTTTAATGCAGAAATGAAAATTTAAATTTTTGAAATATTCCCCTTATCTGGAGCCCTGTATTATGTGTCACTAGGCAATCCTAAGACGTATCCACACACAACATTTGTGTAATCCTAGATGGCATAGTATAGGAGATATCCTCCAGACATGGTTTTTCAATAATCAAGGTCAGAGGTCAAGGTCAAGGCGAGCTGAAAGTGAATTGTGACACTAGGCAATCCTAATATGTATAAACACATAAGGGGCCCGTTCCATTCACTGTTCCGATTGTTCCGGACAGACGGAATATCAATGGAATGCAGTGGAACAGTGTTCCGGACATGTTCAAACTGTTCTGTTTTTTGAGGTGGTGCAGGCGGTACAGTGACGTCATCAACATGGTGGCAATCTGAGCAATTGGAGACGCCAGATTAGATAAATGCTTCTATTTGGAGTGTTTTTCGCTACTCCTGAAGCAGCATTCAAGCACAACCGTGCAAAGTCAGTCAAATGTATAAGCCCCCTCCTGCATAGTAATATTTTGGGTAAACTTGATTATCGGAATTTCAACAAATGCATCAAAACCTTAACCAAAACTAATCCCGATGCACAGGTACATGACCAATTTTTTAAAACTATTTTATTTTTGACTTTACCATATTTTTTTTTATGATATATATCTATATTAAAAACAAAATTTGAAACAAATAATGTGTCAAGTATCTGTGCTCCGACACAGACGTGGCTATATAAGCGCTACAAATTGACTAGTGCATCAATGTTCTTCAGTATAATGAGGATGAAAATGGTGACTATTTTAAGACATTTAGCCAGTGATATTAATCTAGTGCTGCTCTTTGATTTAAAACTATTCTCTTGACGGGATTTGAAGAAAACAATAACAGCTCTAGTAGATAAACTGCAATCATGATAATATTCAACGTCATTTTGATTTTTCAACTTCCTGTTCTAAATAGAACAATTGCGTTCGATTGAGACCTGTTCTGGAACAGGTTCTGGAAAGTGCTCCGGACAGTGAATGGAATGGGCCCAAGGTTTTGTAATCGTAGATAATATGGAATAGGAATTATGCTCTGACAAGGTTGTTTTATTATCAAGGTCAATGGTCAAGTTTAAGGTCAAAGTGACCCGAAAGTGGCATGTGACACTCTTCCATCTCAAGATGTATGCACACAGCCAGTTTGGTAATTGTTGACGATATGGTATTGGAGTTATGCAAGTGGCAAGGTTTTTCAATCATCAAGGTCAAGGTTAAATTAACCTGAAAGTGGTATGCTACACTTGGAAATCCCAGTAGGTATTAACACATCTGGTTTGGTCAGCCTAGATGACATAGTCAAGCAGTTATGCTCTGGACAAGGTTTTTCATTAATCAAGGTCAGAGGTCAAGGTTGCACAGACCTGAAATTTGCATCTTGCATATCTACTACTCCTAATTAAAATTTGTGCCAAGTATTAAGTGAATCAGATTGAAACTGATGGAGGAGTATGCAATACAAGGTTTTGCAGAAAGACCAATTTCAAGGCCAGAGATCAAGGTCAAAGAGACCTGACATTTGCGACTTGCTTATCTACTATGTACTCCTGATTAACATTTATGCCAAGTATCAAGCATATCAGATTGAAACTGCAGGAGGAGTTCACCGCAAAAGATTTTGAAGATAGACTGGCCACCAATTTCAAGGCCAGAGGTCAAGGTCAAGGATACCTGTATATTTTGTCTAGCAGATCTTCTATTCCTGATTGATATTTATGCCAAGTATCAGGTGAACTGTAAATAGATTTTGCAGACCGACTGACACACAGACTGATTCCAGTGTACCTCCAATCAAACTTTGTTTGTGGGGGTATAACAAGTAATTAAATATACTGTCAGGGCCCCAGATAGGTAGAGTTTTTCAAAAACTAAAATCTTTATTTCTGCATTAAACCCTATGGTGTCACTACTCATTAGAATCGTCTCTTCGAGACGATTCTAATGAGAAGTAACACCATAGGATTTGGTGTTAAAATTTGTGAGAAAATGTTGGATTTGTTCAGTTTACCCCCTCTTATCTGGAGCCCTGACTTAAATGTACTGTAAATAATACCTTATCTGCCTCATCCATACGATGAAGATCTCTGGAGTAAAGTAGTGCCAAGTGAAGGAAGGTTGCCAGATACTTGATGCGAAAAACAGTTTCACCTAAAATACATATGTGTAAACCTCTATTGCAACCACAATATAGCATTAATTATCTCATTTTTAATACAAGGGGCTGCTTAAAGCAAGGTGAAAGTAAAACAGAAAGCTCCTTTATTTTTCCGTTTAATTTTCAGCATGCTTTTACCCATTTCCCCCTAAATACACCTTTTTACGCCTTTAACTTCTTCCTCCACTGAAGAAAATAGATCCTATTTATACAGTCATGAATATATATCATAACAAATATTAACAGATGATAGCTTAAAGCAGGCTGAAAGTAAAGCAGAATGTACCAAGGTGCATTCTGCTTTACTTTCAACCTGCTTTAAGTGGTCATCTATTTTCAATTCCAGAAACAGGTTATGGGGTAATGGGTTAAGCTGTCACCTGTCTTTTATACATTCAATTAGCCTTCTCTTTAGTGGTGAGGGGTTTTACTGTATTTCAAATATCAACACTGTCCCATTACCTCATAACTTGTTTCTAGTTTTGAAGACAAGTGACCACTTAAAACAGGTTGAAAGTAAAGCAGAAATGCACCTTAAGGGGAATTCTGCTTTACTTGAAGCTGCCTTAACCCTTTCCCCCATTCATTTATTGCTCCACTGAAGAAAATAGTTTTCTATACCCTAGCAGATGGAAGCTTAAAGCAGTCTGAAAGTAAAGCACATTCTGCTTTATTTTCAACCTGCTTTAAGTGCATGATCACCTATCCTCAAAATTAGAAACTGGCAATGGGGTAAAGGGTTAAGTACTCATTGGCTACCATGTAGAAAATATGTCTCATAGTACATTATTCATGACTGTATATAATAAGTGAAACTATTCTTTTTCAGTGCTGGAATAAATTAAAGGCGTAAAAAGGCACTTCTATGAGGGAAAGGGTGTAATGACAACCTACCTGGTATGAAAGGTGGAAAGAGATCTTTGGCTCTCTCATAGGCTTTCTCTGCATCATCAAATCTCTTCATGGCGTTATAGGCATGTCCAACGTTCATATGAGCTTCTATATCATCTGGCTGAACACTGGCAAAACACAGTGAAAACAAGATGAGTTTGTGAAACACTATGACCCCTGACATGACCATGACCTCTAACTGACCTAGACCTTTGTTGATCATGGCCCAACTTGTACTGGGGCCCGTTTCATAAAACTTCTTACGACAAATGTTGTCGTAAGTCAGATTATAAAAGTATCAATTATTATTTATTTCTCCATCTAATCCTGTCTTGTGACATCTTTTTGGAATCGTCTTGAAAAGATGATTCCAAAAAGATTTCACAAGACATGATTAGATAGAGAAATTACAGATTAAATGTATTTTAAAGTTTTGATTTACGACAACATTTGTCTAAGAAGTTTTATGACACGGGCCCCTGGTCTTTTAAGCTGCATAAGTTAAGTACACTCAGTGCAAAAAGAAACGCACATCGTGCTCATGCGCAGATTAAGAATCTTTTCTTGAAGAAAATTAGAATACTAATACCATATCTCAAGATTGATTTAATTCTGTAACAAGTTCAGAAACAAAAAAATCAAAACCAGTGTGCTGCTTTTTAACCCTTTCACTCTTAATGACGCCAAAAAGCGCATTTGCAAACAGTTTGAATCCTGACCAGACGCCGCATAAGGATCCAAACTGTTTGACACTCGTATCGATATGTTTTAATTCATACTGCATTGGATCTTACTTTGAAACGATCTTACAAACAACAAATTCGAAGCAGACGACAATGAAACGGTGAAGGGGTAAAAATCTCACGATTAATTTGGCAGCGAAAGAGAACTACAGCAGGGTGTGTTATTCAACATTGATACCCCCAGACAGAACTACTGACCTTAATGAAAAGATTAATTCACAAATACGTTCCTTCTACATACAAATAGTGAAATGAAAAAATGTGCGTTTCTTTTTGCACTGAGTGTATATATGCCAATTTCAAAGCTGTGGAAAATGTTAAATTCAGACTATTTGACCTCTAATTGACCGTGACCTTTGTCCAACATGACCAACTTTTAAGGGAGTTCAAGAACTTTTGAGTTGAACACACATGCCAAATATGAAATGTTAAATCAGCCTATTTGACCTCTAACTCTAATTATCTAAAAAATTCAGTTTATACTCTAATTATCTGAAATATTCAGTTTATTCATATTACAGTCAAACTTCCATATCTCGAACTCGCTTTATTCATATTACAGTCAAACTTCCATATCTCGAACTCGCTGAACTCGAACTATCCGATAGTTCGACACATGAACTGCATTATTTCATGCTCAGTTAGGTCAAACATACCCATATTTCAAAGTTAAAACGTGGCTAAGCCACGTTTTAACTTTGAAATACGGGTATATTCGATTTAACTGAGTTTGAGATATCGAAGTTCGACTGTATCTGAAATATTCAGTGTACTCATATCGCTTGAAATATTCAGTTTACTTACATTATTTGAAATACAGTCTAATCACGATAGTTTGTATACCCATGGGACTACGTTACGAATCCAAACCATCGCATCATCCGAACTAACGTATTTCTTCATCAAATCAGATTTTGCTTACTATGCATGAACGAGGGGGAAACCGAACGAAGCAACTGTGACACTGAATTCTATCAGTCATGCCCGCCGGAACTATTTGTTTTTCAGGCACTTCATCGTGTAAAGCCCAACAATGGCTTAAAAGCCGAAAATATTAAGTTCAAACACTGTATTGCTGGCTGATTACCTAACTACATGATGAATATCTAATCAACATTATTGTTTATCGCATTAAATTCTGCAACTAGGTATAGATCGATTTAATTGACCTGGCAGGGCGGAGTTTCGATATGGACCTTTGCATTTCAACTTTTGGTCCGGCAGCACGCTCTTTTATTATCGGAATTTACCGTTGTCGTCAGCCGGTTTTGTCTCAACTTTACATATCAATGGACCTTTTGACAGAAGGAAGATAATGAAGCATGACAAACAGCTTGAATCCAGATCAGATGCCAAGTTACGCAGCGTCTGATCTGGATTCAAGCTGTTTGCAAATGTTAACCAAGTCTTAATTTCTCTTCCTATTAACAATTCCCTACGAACAACACATGCAATCTTTGTCTTCCATTGGGTGTTGTTGTAGAGGGAGAGCACTGTATATAGGCCTACCAATTGCACGTGGATATTGGTGCACGCATAAATTGTGTTTCTTCAAGTTGAAAGTATCGGACAATTACGATATAATACGAAACTTTACTGATCAACCCTAAAATCAGAAGTAAATTAGTTTATCTCTGCCAAAGGTTAGCTCCGCCCTGCCAGTTGAATAAAATCGGCCTATAAACTTCCTGTTTACAAAGGTCAATAATCCATGTTACTATAGTTAAATCTATTCTTTTAATTTTAATTTAAGAAAATATATAATCATTTTTGTTTTACAAAATAGCTTTTCAAAGTTGTTACGTCATAAATGCAAAACAAGCGTTTATGGTCACACGGTCGTATTATTTAAACTACAGTCTATTCACGATACTACGAATCGGCATCGGGTCTCGTCGATTGTTTGTAGTAATGCATTTTTGTAATAATGCATCTTGAGAATACGATGAGATTTCCACCTTACCTCTTCATGGTATTGCCTAGTATCAACATACATGTATCTACCGTACACCAGTCTGGTAATTGTATGTGTAATGGCATTGTTGTAATGCGATATTGTACAATAAATATATTTTATCCACTTATCAGTTTGATTTATATTTCGTGTTTGCCAATCAAAATATACATGTACGAAAGTCTACTCACATCTAATCAAATTCGTGAAATTACTTGTGTATAGTGGAATGTCGTATTCATAAGGGGTTATGTATAAAACAAGTAACGGTAAGACCAGATTAACAGAGGGAGAAAACGAAATATTTCCGACTTTTCCCCCTGTTATGTTTTCATCAAGTCATCACATAGTAAACCCCCTTTAATCTAGAGCCTGGGCCGGTTTTACGCTAGCAATATAATAAGAAGTAGGTCTAATGCAAAAAAGAAGAAACGAATCAAAACGTTTACACAATGTATGCATACATAATAAATCAAACACACGGCATAGTAAAGTGTCGTAAAACCGCCTTGTAGAATCCTCTCCATAGTTGCAGATGTAATATCGTTGATAAACGTATCTTAGCAGTGCTACAGCAGAAATTATGACCAGTGTACATAAATGTTGCGAATTTTATATTCTTTGCGACAATGACATAAGTCACTCTAACAAACAAACCCGGCTTCCGCGGATCAGAACACGATGTGTGATAAAACTTATATTATAAAACGTTTCTTTTTATCATTTGCGACATACAGTCAATCAATTTAATCTTGCTACAAACACGTCCATGTGCTGATTCTAACACGCTGCGTGTTGAAGCGTATCGAGCAGTCGGGTGTGTAAAGAATGGATAATTATGCCGACTCGACCAAGGGAGGTGTCTTTGTTGACGTAAGTGTGAAAACCCCACAGGTGCGATTCGTACCAATGCATCTTTTTACTACTGTTTAGGTGTTTAAGGGGCTATGAAAACCTTTCGTTATAACGTGTTTTTCGTTCTTTAGCATGTTCATAACAATGCATCTTTTTACCATTGAATAAAGAACAAATTCGGCCGGGACCGGGGGTGTTTTTCATAGTAGACCTTTATTTCGTAATAACGAGAATCGTAGTATCGCGGATAGACTGTACTTGACTGTTCAAAAACACAAATATTTTAGAATTCATGCTAAGTGTGAATAATGACAATATGTGTCACGCCACGACATTTGGGGATTATTGAGTTTGACGTCATTTTCTGTGAGCGTGCGATAAACGTGGCGTTTACCCACTTTATTTCAATTGGCGTCAATTATACCAGTTTGTGCTGATTTTGCTTAAAAACTAGCTATTTCAGCAATCAATCTTAGAAATATATCCAGTAAAATAATTTCACAGATTTTGTTTTCCAAGGGTGACTTGTTAAAAATGAGTTTGGTTTGCATGCAAATGAAAGAAATACACCTCAATCATTAGCATAAACTAATTGATATCGTAATCCTGTGGAGTGGAATCTAAATAGCCTCCCTTGTTTGTAAGTTTCACAGAGGAATATATTTCACGAGAGACACCGTTGTCCTAGTTACAATGTTGTTGTCATAAGTCAAGAAAATCAATACTTGAAGTTATGAAACCGCAAAAACTTTAGAAATGAGCCAGTTCAGTCACCTAAGTGCATGCTCAGTACGATCCTCAATACCAGATAGTTGGCCCCTTGACCAAGATGGTGATTTGTCAATGAACAAGTAAATCAACTTTATTTTTCAAATGTACAGTAACCGGATGAATCTAATCACCGTTTTGAAGACGAATGATAATGATTTTCAATTATGATGATGATGAAGATAGTCAGAATGTTGCTACAAGCATATCGTTATAAACATGTTGATCTGTCACATGTGCGAGCGTGATGTTGATATGAGAGAAAGCAGCAATTAGAGGGTGTTACGATTCACCCAAATCAACCCAAATTCAGACAGAGAAAGAATTTTGCTTATAAAGAATCAAATAGTGGCAAGATGAACGATGAAGAAATGTGATCTTCTAGAAATGCACACAGCACACCTGGGTATTTAAAGCCAAGAGAGACTTTTATACTACAGGGAAACGTGTGAGACGGCAAGCTTAAGTGTTTCTGCCATGACCCAACCAGAAATTGAGAGGACAACTCAGGTAAAGCTCATTTATAATATACATGTATATATCTATTTACTTTTGAAATAAATAGATAGAGAGACAGATATACAGACAAACAGACATACATACACAGAGAAAAAGATAGGCAAACAGGCATACATAGTGTGAGAGAGATGGAAAGAGAGAGAGAGAGAGAGGGGGTTGGTTGCTTTCAGGCTGGTTGGGTCAGATTGAAACTAACTAGATCTAGATCTATATTACAGAATATCTGCTAGTCATTTCTGTTGAATAGCAGACAAAATAGACACTGATAACCACCACCTTGTGATTGGTGATCTTGATCTATCATGTTTGCATTGTTGTATGACCCATTTTAAGCAGGGATCCTACATGTATAGAATCTACTTAACCATGTTTTATTTTAAAACCTCATTGGTCTTCATTAGTTGACTGAGTAACCAGGTAAAGACTTATCTTGTAAGGCAGTAACATCTTTCTAAGATAGGCCCTATCTTACTGAAATAAATCTAATTGTTATTTACAACTTTCACATGTTCAATACAAAACAGGCCAGCCACCCTGTTCCTACCCCAGGAGTTCAACAATACTCACTTGATTTTGCCCCGCAGATATTCTACCCACACTATGACCTGCAAGAGTATCTGTTCTTCAAGACACAGATTGGAATGTCAGTGCTTTAGAAAATGCTCAGAGAGGGCAGGTAAGATATTTATAAATACCCATGGTTCTAATACCATACTTTGGGAATAATTGCCTGTGGTTAATAATTGGCCTATTTGGCCACCTGTTACGAATGGCGAAAATTCAACACCCCAAAATTTAAATATCCTTATTATTGACCAACACAGATGTCAATTATCGCTGGCGACATATAACTTGACCCAATCATAGGTATGAAGATTCAAACGTTCATAACCAAAATGTGGGATGACAGGAAGTTGCCTTTTTGGGATAAGAGCAGTTGCCAAAGTTTTACTCATCAGTGACGTAATCTGACATTTTGTAATCAACCGCACATTCCAGAAGGCGTGATGTAGATTGAGTAATAGATTAATTTAGTAATCTAATGATTAAAGTACTCTAATGAACAAATAATGGTTTCTGTTGGTTGTTATAAAGTAGCTATGCTACATAATCATGGTGTATAAACATAAAATACAAAAACAAACAAGAGCTGTATACGGCCCTAAATCGCTCACCTGGGACCGTTGATGTAAATGTAACATATCTTGGAAAGCTGAGAAATTATGACAATATGATTGTGCCAACTGCTAATTGGATGATGCTGAGTGCAGAATAGCTAAGCTTAGGGTACTGTAGTTTAAGAGAAGATATGAAACGGACCGGAACCATTTGAACAATATCGGTAAAGTATGTCTAGAAGTTACACCATGTCAAATATCAAAGCTCTAGCTATATTAATTTCAGAGAAGAAGAGGTTTGAAGATTTCACTATATAACTCTATGTAAATTTGTGACCCCCGGGGTGGTGTCATGTTTGACCCCAGGGACATAATTTGAACAATCTTTATAGAGGACATGTAGATGATGCTTTGTGCAAAATATCTAAGCTCAGGGTACTGTGGTTTCAGAGAAGCAGATTTTTTAAGTTTTAATCGAAAAAATCTATTTTTAGCTCCTGTGACCTAGATATGCAATGGACCGGAACCATTTGAACAATATCGGTAAAGTACCTCTAGAAGTTACACCATGCCAAATATCAAAGCTCTAGCTATATTAATTTCAGAGAAGAAGAGGTTTGAAGATTTCACAATATAACTCTTTGTAAATTTGTGACCCCCGGGGCGGGGTCATTTTTGGCCCCAGGGATATAATTTGAACAATCTTTATAGAGGACCTGTAGATGATGCTTTGTGCAAAATATCTAAGCTTAGGGTACTGTGGTTTTAGAGAAGAAGATTTTTTAAGTTTTAATCGAAAAAATCTATTTTAATCTCCTGTGACCTAGATATGCAACGGACCTAAACCATTTGAACAATATCGGTAAAGTACCTCTAGAAGTTACACCATGCCAAATATCAAAGCTCTACCTATATTAGTTTCAGAGAAGAAGAGGTTTGAAGATTTCACTATATAACTCTATGTAAATTTGTGACCCCCGGAGCGGGGCCATTTTTGACCCCAGGGACATAATTTGAAAAATCTTGATAGAGGACCTGTAGATGATGCTTTGTGCAAAATATCTAAGCTCAGGGTACTGTGGTTTCAGAGAAGAAGATTTTTTAAGTTTTAATCGAAAAAATTTATTTTTAGCTCCTTTGACCTAGATATGCAATGGACCAGAACCATTTGAACAATATCGGTAAACTACCTCTAGAAGTTACACCATGCCAAATATCAAAGATCTAGCTATATTAGTTTCAGCGTAGAAGTGGTTTGCAGATTTCACTTTATAACTCTATGTAAATTTGTGACCCCCGGGGCAGGGCCATTTTTGACCCCAGGGACATAATTTGAACAATCTTGATAGAGGACCTATAGATGATGCTTTGTGCCAAATATCTTAGCTTAGGGTACTGTGGTTTCAGAGAAAAAGATTTTTTAAGTTTTAATCGAAACAAGAGCCGCATGCGGCCCTAAATCTCTCACCTGAGGAACTATTGTGTTATGCTCAATGCATAATGATGTTTGTGATTGAATGTATGTTGACTGTTGCATGAAACTGAAACAACTCGGAATAAGGTTTTACTGTATAAGTCTATGTAAAACTGATAAGCCCCGGGGCAGGTCCATTTTTGACCCTGGGGTCATGATTTGAACAATCTTGGTAGAGGACCACAAGGCAAAGCTATATGTCAAATATAAAAGATCTGGGCCTTACCGTTTCAGAGAAGAAGATTTTTATAGGTTTATTCCTATATAAGTCTATGTAAAACTGATAAGCCCCGGGGCAGGGCCATTTTTGATCCGGGGGTCAATATTTGAACAATCTTGGTAGAGGACCATAAGGCAAAGCTAGATGCCAAATATAAAAGGTCTGGGTCTTAGGGTTTCAGAGTAGAAGAGTTTTAAAGGTTTATTCCTATATAAGTCTATGTAAAACTGATAAGCCCCGGGGCAGGTCCATTTTTGACCCTGGGGTCATGATTTGAACAATCTTGGTAGAGGACCACAAGGCAAAGCTATATGTCAAATATAAAAGATCTGGGCCTTACCGTTTCAGAGAAGAAGATTTTTATAGGTTTATTCCTATATATGTCTATGTAAAACTGATAAGCCCTGGGGCAGGGCCATTTTTGATCCGGGGGTCAATATTTGAACAATCTTGGTAGAGGACCATAAGGCAAAGCTAGATGCCAAATATAAAAGGTCTGGGTCTTAGGGTTTCAGAGTAGAAGAGTTTTAAAGGTTTCCCAGGCAAAATATGACCATGGTTGACCAAGACCAATCATGGTTCATCATGCTTTTTTCAGGTTTAACCATGGTTGAACATGAATTTCAGTAATTTATGACCATGGTAGAACCATGGTTTGAAAAGAAACCTGGTCACAATATTGTTGATCTAGGTTGAACATGGTTCAAATGCTACAGACCTAAGGTTGACCATAGTTCAGCTTTTTTGACCATGGTTACAACAAACCATATTGTCAACCTTGAAGAACATGAAGTTTAATTTATAATTACCAACCATGTTCCTCTGATCAAGTTCATTCCATGCATGAAAGTTTATGTCCCTAGCATTAGTAGAATTTGAGATATCTTCTGGACAAAAAGTGTGACAGATAGAATATCAGTAATATGTGCTACAATTGTAAGTTTCACAAAACAGTGAATATTATACATCACTCAGGGCACCTGCTGACAACATAATCACAAGGTCAGAGATTTGAAGTTGTCTGTTTATCTGTACTTTAAAATGTGAATGTGGCAAAAATTAAAGACTCCAAACCAGTTCAGACTCCTGCCAACAGGTTCATGGTAAGTTACAAAACTTACATAAATACAGTTTTATAATGAGCATGATATATTTTGGATATTTACATGATACAAACAAAAGCATGTGGTACCCCACCCACTAGTAGTTTACTATGACACAAGACACATTATCTATATGCCTTTGCAAGCAAAGTACTTGTCAGTTGGAAAACAGTCAAAAGTATTTCTGTTACTGGAGCTTGTTAGATTTTAACTTAACTTTGTATTAATTTGAAAATATGATGTTGTTTGAAGGTGACCTAGTTGCAGCCATGAGGAGCTTAGTGATGTAAGTCGCAGTGACTATACCACCTGGCCACAATTCATAGATATTAATTCTAATTATAGCCTAAAAGGTTATGGTTAAGGTCATGAAAGCAAGAATGGTTAAAATATATTGTGATGAGTGAAGTGTCTCACATTTATAATTGCTGTTTGTCATTCTTATTCCAAATTCAGCCGGTTCTAACCATGGTTGCCCATGGTAATTCCTGGTTAACTATGGTCCGGGGAGCAGGTTTTTAACAATAAAAGTTAGTAGACCATGGTTGATGATCCTGGGTTCAAACATGGTCTAACCATGGTGCAACCATGTTTATTTGACCAAGGTCTAACCATGTATCAAACCATGGTTTCCCTTTGAACCAGGAATAACCATGGTTCAAACATGGTCGGCCAATTTGCCTTTTGTTAAAAGCATGGTTAACCATGGTCAACCATAGGTCCCTGAACCAAAGGTAAACCTAAGGTTAACCATGGTTAAACTTGGTCAATTTTTGCCTGGGTTATTCCTATATAAGTCTATGTAAAACTGATAAGCCCCGGGGAAGGGCCATTTTTGATCCGGGTGTCATTATTTGAATAATCTTGGTAGAGGACCATAAGGCAAAGCTAGATGCCAAATATAAAAGGTCTGGGTCTTAGGGTTTCAGAGAAGATGAGTTTTAAAGGTTTATTCCTATATAAGTCTATGTAAAACTGATAAGTCCCGGGGCGGGGCCATTTTTGACCCGGAGGTCATGAATTGAACAATCTTGGTAGAGGACCATAAGGCAAAGCTAAATGCCAAATATAAAAGGTCTGGGCCTTACAGTTTCAGAGAAGAAGAGTTTAAAGGTTTATTCCTATATAAGTCTTTGTAAAACTGATAAGCCCCGGGGCGGGGCCATTTTTGACCCTGGGGTCATGATTTGCACAATCTTGGTAGAAGACCATAAGGCAAAGCTAGATGTCAAATATAAAAGGTATGGGAATTACGGTTTCAGAGAAGAAGATTTTTAAAGGTTTTCCTATATAAGTCTATGTAAAACTGATAAGTCCTGGGGCGGTGCCATTTTTTACCCTGGGGTCATGAATTGAACAATCTTGGTAGAGGACCATAAGGCAAAGCTACATGCCAAATATACAAGGTCTAAGCCATACAGTTTTAGAGAAGAAGAGTTTTAAAGGTTTTCCTATGAACAAGAGCCGTATACGGCCCTAAATCGCTCACCTGGAGTCATTGATGTAAATGTAACATATCTTGGAATGCTGAAAAATTATGACAATATGATTGTGCAATTTGCTGATTGGATGATGCTGAGTGCCAAATAGCTAAGCTCAGGGTACTATGGTTTCAGAGAAGAATTTTTAATTATTTTTTTTAAAAATCTATATTTAGCTACTGGGACTTAGTTATGCAACGGACCGGAAACATTTGAAAAGAATTGGTAAAGTACCTCTAGGAGTAACACCATGTCAAATATCAAAGCTCTAGCCATATTGGTTTCAGAGACGAAGAGGTGTGAAGATTTCACTATATAACTCTATGTAAATTTGTGACCCCCGGGGCGGGGTCATTTTTGACCCTAGGGACATAGTTTGAACAATCTTGGTAGAGGACCTGAAGATGATGCTTTGTGCCATATATCTAAGCTCAGGGTACTGTGGTTTCAGAGAAGAAGATTTTTGAAGTTTTTATTGAAAAAATCTATTTTTAGCTCCTGTGACCTAGATATGCAACGGACGTGAACCATTTGGACAATATTGGTAAAGTACGTCTAGAAGTTACACCATGCCAAATATCAAAGCTCTAGCTATATTAGTTTCAGAGAAGAAGAGGTTTGAAAATTTCATTATATAACTCTTTGTAAATTTATGACCCCCGGGATGGGGCCATTTTTGACCCCAGTGACATAATTTGAACAATCTTGATAGAGGACTTATAGATGATGCTTTGTGCCAAATACCTAAGCTCAGGGTACTGTGGTTTCAGAGAAGAAGATTTTTTAAGTTTTTATTGAAACAATCTATTTCTAGCTCAAACGGACCAGAACCATTTGAACAATATCGGTAAAGTATGTCTAGAAGTTACACCATGCCAAATATCAAAGCTCTAGCTATATTAATTTCAGAGAAGAAGAGGTTTGAAGATTTCAGTATATAACTCTATGTAAATTTGTGACCCCCGGGGTGGGGTCATGTTTGACCCCAGGGACATAATTTGAACAATCTTAATAGAGGACATGTAGATGATGCTTTGTGCAAAATATCTAAGCTCAGGGTACTGTGGTTTCAGAGAAGAAGATTTTTTAAGTTTTAATCGAAAAAATCTATTTTTAGCTCCTGTGACCTAGATATGCAATGGACCGGAACCATTTGAACAATATCGGTAAACTACCTCTAGAAGTTACACCATGCCATATATCAAAGCTCTAGCTATATTAATTTCAGAGAAGAAGAGGTTTGAAGATTTCACTATATAACTCTTTGTAAATTTGTGACCCCCGGGGCGGGGTCATTTTTGACCCCAGGGACATAATTTGAACAATCTTGATAGAGGACCTATAGATGATGCTTTGTACCAAATATCTAAGCTTAGGGTACTGTGGTTTCAGAGAAAAAGATTTTTTAAGTTTTAATCGAAACAAGAGCCGCATGCGGCCCTAAATCGCTCAACTGAGGAAATATTGTGTTATGCTCAATGCATAATGATGTTTGTGATTGAATGTATGTTGACTGTTGCATGAAACTGAAACAACTCGGAATAAGGTTTTCCTGTATAAGTCTATGTAAAACTGATAAGCCCCGGGGCAGGTCCATTTTTGACCCTGGGGTCATGATTTGAACAATCTTGGTAGAGAACCACAAGGCAAAGCTATATGTCAAATATAAAAGATCTGGGCCTTACCGTTTCAGAGAAGAAGATTCTTATAGGTTTATTCCTATATAAGTCTATGTAAAACTTATAAGCCCCGGGGCAGGGCCATTTTTGATCCGGGGGTCAAATGCCAAATATAAAAGGTATGGGATTTACGGCTTCAGAGAGGAAGATTTTTAAAGGGGACCCTGGGGTCATGATTTGAACAATCTTGGTAGAAGACCATAAGGCAAAGCTAGATGTCAAATATAAAAGGTATGGGACTTACAGTTTCAGAGAAGAAGATTTTTAAAGTGTTCCTATATAAGTCTATGTAAAACTGATAAGTCCCGGGGCGGGGCCATTTTTGACCCTGGGGTCATGAATTGAACACTCTTGGTAGAGGACCATAAGGCAAAGCTACATGCCAAATATAAAAGGTATAGGCCTTACGGTTTCAGAGAAGAAGAGTTTTAAAGGTTTTCCTATATAAGTCTATGTAAAACTGATAAGCCCCAGGGCGGGGCCATTTTTGACCCTGGGGTCATGATTTGAACAGTCTTAGTAGAGGTCCATAAGGCAAAGCTACATGCCAAATATAAAAGGTCTAAGCCAAACAGTTTTAGAGAAGAAGAGTTTTAAAGGTTTTCCTATGAAAAACTGATAAGCCCCGGGCGGGGCCATATTTGACCCGGGGGTCATTATTTGAACAATCTTGCTAAAGCTTCACAACATGATGCTACATGTGAAATTTGGTTGTCCTAGGACTTGTAGTTTTTGACAAGAAGTTGTTTAAAGTTTTGACTTTAGTTGTCAATATTACGTAAATACGGAAAATGACCACGCCCTCTGGCTGCCATGTTTTTTGACGGATCAAAATTCTTTGAACAATTTTGAAAGAATATTAATTGAGAAACATTTTGGTGAAAACCAAATTGAAATCGGACCAGTAGTTTTTTAGAAGAAGATTTTTTAGATATCGTGCATGGTTGCCATGGCAACAAGACCGAGTGGCCCCCCCCCCCCCCCCATTTTTTTTTGAACAATTTTTGAAATTCACAACTACAGTATGTATCTGACCAAGTTTGGTTAAAATTGGGCCATTGGTTTCAGAGAAGAAGTTATTTGAAACAAGAGGGCCATGGCCCTTAATTCGCTCACCTGAGGTCATTGTGCCTTAGCTTAATAGGCAAGACAACATTTTAATATAGCTGTAAATGGAATTATCTTCCAGACAAAAAAACCATGACAAATTGGAATAACTTAAAACAAGAGCCCCATGGGGCATATGTCGCTCACCTGAGAATAGCTGTACATCAAAATGGAGATAATGATTTATGTCCAGGACGGGGTCATTTTTTACCTGAGGGGCATAATTTGAACAATCTTGATAGAGGACCTGTAGATGATGCTATGTTCCAAATATCTAAGATCAGGGTACTAGGGTTCTAGACAAGAAGATTTTTTTTAAGTTTCCATTGAAAATATCTATTTTTAGCTCCTATGACCTACATATGCAACAGACTGGAACCATTTGAACAAAATAGATAAAGGACACCAAGAAGTAACACCATGCCGAATATCAAAGCTCTGACTATATTAGATTCAGAAAAGAAGACGTTTGAAAACTGTGACCCCTGGGGTGGGGCTAATTTTGACCCCAGGGGCATAATTTGTACAAACTTGATAGAGGACCTGTAGATGATATGCAATCGACCAGAACCATTTGAACCTTATTGGTATAGGACATCTAAAAGTGTCACCATGCCAGATATCAAAGCTCTGGCCATATTAGTTTCAGAGGAGAAGACGTTTGAAAATTTCACTATATAACTCTATGTAAAACTGTGAACCCACCCCCCCTAGGGCGGGGCCAATTTTGATCCCAGGGGCATAGTTTGTACAAACTTGATAGAGGACCTGTAGATGATGCTATGTGACAAATGTCTAAGATCTGGCCCTTGTAGTTTCAGACAAGAAGATTTTTTAAGATTTCCTTAATTTTTCACTTGGTTGTCATGGCAACCAGAGTTCTACATTGTTTTTAATTCTTTGAACAATTTTGAAGGAACATTCGTGTACAGTTTGGTTGAAATCTTTTCAGCGGTATATGAGGAGATGTCATTTGAAGCAATTGTTAAAAACAACAATGACTGTATAAAGTGAAATTATTTTCTTCTGTGGAAGAATAAATTAAAGACATACGGTAAAAAAGAATATGTATGGGTTAATAGGTTAATAAATATCATTATTTACATTTTCTAAATATAAGAAACTATATGTAAATGAGTGGCAAATAGTTTGGATCCAGATTAGATGCAGCATTATGTGGCATCTGACCTGGATCCATACTGTTTATGGCCAAGAATTAATTGTGGACTGATAGACAGAAAGATAAACAAACAAACAAAACACAAACAAACAAACAGACAGACCAAAAGCAATATGCCTCCAACTAACTTGTGCTTGAGCATAAAATAGCAGACATCATCATTTCTGTTCTGTATCTCAGTGACCGGAGTTCAGAGCTAGCTATGGGTCAGTTATGCAATAACAGACAGTCCCCTTGGAGAAACTGCTATTATCATGCTGAACTGTTGTCTGCTCCAAATGTTTGTATGTGAAATATGTATAAAATGATAACTAATATTTTCTAAATATAAGAAAATATGTAAATGAGTGGCAAATAGTTTAGATCCAGATTAGATGCAGCATTATGTGGCATCTGACCTGGATCCAAACTGTTTGCAAAAATGTTGCATTTAGTATAAGGGTAGCTTCTTAGCCTGGAAGATACAGTGGGTCTGTATAAAAACGGATCATTAGAGAGTTTTTACTGTCTGACCTGCATCAAAAAGCACTGATATGGCCAGGGTTTAGTCAAATTTGACCCTAGGGTTTTGATTTTTTACAATTTTGAAAGTGATTTAGTAGAAGATACTATTCATGCAATATCTAAGGTGTGGGAACAGTGGTTTTTTACAAAAAACTTGTTTAAAGTTTTTCACTTTTTTTAATAAATTTCAATAAGTAGTCCACATTGGAATTTTATTTTAACAATTTCTGTAGAGAAGCATCCAAGGAACACCGTGAGCATGTTAGTTTTTTCCTCAAACTCGCGGTTTCAGAGGAGATGTTGCTTGAAGAAAATTTGAACGGACGGACAGACGGACAGATGGACAGGCAGACGGACGACGGACGGCAGGCGATCACAACAGCTCACCTTGAGCCTTCGGCTCAGGTGAGCTAAAAATATTGTTGGCAGAGTTATGGCCCTTATCCATGACACTTCTTCTTATCAAGCTACATATATTTCCATATGATTATTCATTGCCCATTCTGCTTTACTTTCAACCTGCTTTAAGTTATCATCTACTAAGATATAGATACCATTTCTTATATCTTACATTTTTATGACTGTATAAAGTGGAATTATTTTCTTTAGAGGAGGAATAAATTAAAGGCATAAAAAGGCATATGTATGGGGTAATGGGTTAACATCAGTAGAACTGGAGTTATCTCAAAGACAAGAAAATTTGACACTGGGAAATAACTCAAAAATGACATTGACCTTTGTAGAACATGACCTAAGTTATAAAGTTTCTAACTTTAACAAAGTTATGGCTAAGATTAAAGTTGTGGACTGACAGACAAACAAATTGACAAACAGACAAACAAGAGCCCCATGGGGCATATTTCGCTCACCTGAGAAAATAGCTGAAAAAATGGCGATAATAATTTAGGTCCAGGACTGACCTAGATATGCAACAGACCCGAACAATTTGAACAAATTATGTAAAGTATATTAAAAAGTGTCACCATACCGAATATAAAAGCTCTGGCCATATTAGTGTCAGAGAAGAAGACGTTTGAAATTTTCTCTATATAACTCTATGTAAAACTGTGACCCCAGGGGCGGGCCAATTTTGATCCCAGGTGCATAATTTGAACAAACTTGATAGAGGACCTGTAGGCGATGGTATGTGCAAAATATCTAAGCTCTGGCCCTTGTAGTTTCAGAAAAGAAGATTTTTTAAGTTTTCATTGAAAAAAATCTATTTTTAGCTCCTATGACCTAGTTATGCAACTGACCAGAACCATTTGAACAATTTTCGTATAGGGCATCTTGAAGTGTCACCATGCCAAATATCAATGCTCTGGCCACATTAGTTTCAGAGAAGAAGAGGTTTGAAAATTTCAGTATATAACTCTATGTAAATCTGTGACCCCCGGGGCGGGACCAATTTTGACCCCAGGGGCATAATTTGAACAAACTTGATAGAGGACCTGTAGATGATGCTATATGCCAAATATGTAAGCTCTGGCCCTTCCAGTTTTTGACAAGAAGATTTTTTAAGATTTCCTTACTTTTTCACTTTGGTTGCCATGGCAACCAGAGTTCTGCATTGTTTTTAATTCTTTGAACAAATTTGAAAGAGCTTGACCCAAGAAACATTTCTGTAAAGTTTGTTTGAATTCTGTCAAGCCGTATAGGAGGAGATGTCATTTGTAACAATTGTTAACGACGACGCACGACCAACGACTAACGACAAACGACGGACGACGACGGACGCCGGGCCATCCCAATAGCTCACCTTGAGCCTTTGGCTCAGGTGAGCTAAAAAGGAGCTCTTCTCGACAAATGGTCATGTCAGAAAAAAACGGCACTGTAATTTTTTTTATTTTAACGATTTTTCACTCTCCATATGGTATATTTTAATTTAATCAAGGTTTTAAAGAATTCTGACACGGAATAAGCTGACCCGCGAACCACCTTAACAGTCAATTTTGCCTTCTGTGACTATTTAGAAGGGTAATGGCGACTACTTTCTGCTTAATACAGAAAACAATAAATGCATGGTACCGTAAAACCTCTCTATTATGACCATTTAAACGAAGGCTAATTGATTGTTTAAAAGACAAGTGACAAGTTAAAGCAAGGTGACAGTAAAACCTCTCTATTAAAACAACTAAAGTGAAGGCCAATTGATTATACCAAAGACAGGTGACAGCTTAAAGCAAGGTGACATTAAAACAGAAAGCTAAAGGAAACAGAAAGCTAAAGGAACTTTCTGTTAGTAAGTACCTGCGGACGAAGTCGAGGGGTAAAGCACCCGCTTATGACGTCAGGGGTTGTGAGTTTGATCCCCCGCCGGACCAAGTCCTTCGGATGAGACTTTATAAACCGAGGTTCGATGTATTAGTGCTTTACACTTGGCATCTAAAAGAACCAGAGAACTATTTCGATAATAAGAGTAGGGCATCGCGCCCGGGTTCTCTGTATCCGCTCCCCTCTCTCTGGGGTGTCCAATTAGCCCATAGATGGCAGAAACGGACGTTAACAAACAAAACAACTGTTTTACTATTATATTGCTGTAAGCTATAACCTGTCGTAAAAACCTAATAATTAGCACAATTGCTTGGTTGTAATAGAGAGGTTTTACTGTAGTGACATAAAGCCAACTAGCCTGGTGTTTTAACTATATTGCTTTAAAAGAAAATCAATCAATAACTCCCAACCTGCTAGAAGTCAACAATTCTGAAACTGAAATCCTCTTTTAACCCATTTCTAAGTTTCAAAGACAAGTGACCACTTAAAGAAGGTTGAAAGTAAAGCAGAATGCGCCTTAAGGCTGCTTTAAGCTGCCATAAAATATAAAAAATATTTCTTATAACACATATTCATGACTATAAATTGGAACTATTTTCTTCAGTGGAGGATTAAATAATGCGCTGAAAGGCGCTCCTATGAGGGAAAGGGTTAAACACAGTCCAACTTGTCTATAAATTACGTTTTGCTTAATGCAGAAAACTCCTCTATTACGACCAATATTTACAATCGCCCCATTCAATTCCATTGACAAAAAGTGTGTTCATTTCAAATAAACACCAATTTTCGAGAGGGCGGAACTTGTGGAAAAAGTTTCGAAGGGGAGGCGGGGCATATGCAGTTTTCATTCGCGAATTAATCTTTGGAACTTGGGGCAGCAAACATTTGGCGGATTTTTTCAAAAATTGTTCTTAACCGATCTATGCCTTCCTACTAGTGGAAACCATGATTCCCGACTAATATTCTTCTTTATAAATGAGATAAATTGCAAGAAAATTGACATAAGAATCTATCTTATAAACAGCGGCCTATATCTGCGTTTCTTTATGACAATAAAACCCCGATATATTTATCCTACTTTAAAATTACGTCACTTCTAATGACGTCATAAATCAGCATTTTTCGCGCCAAACTATCAAGTTGTTGACAATGGAACTTATTTTTTCTGCTTTCGAATGTACACAGATTCAGTAAATCGGTCATGGCTGTTCCTAATAGGGTACACATTATTCGTGTTATCTACCTCTAATATGGATTAAACATACATGCGTACTGACAAAATGTTTATTTAATGTTAGAAAGTACAGCAAATATATTGTAAATATAAGAAATGAACTGATTTTTTTCGGTGTTCAAGCGAAATGAACGACAGAAAAATATCGGCAAATTTACCATGAATCGCTAGCGCGATTCATGGAATTTGCCAATATATTTCTGTCGTTCATTTCGCTTGAACGCGGGAAAAAATGAGTTCATTTCTTAATTAGCCCTTTCCCAAATAGAAGCGCCTTTTAGCCGATATGATTTATTCCTCGGCTGAAGAAAAAAGATCCAATTTAATCAGCCATGAATATATAGTATAGGAAATATTTTCTATATTCTAGCACATTGAAGCTTCAAGCAGGCTGAAAGTTAAGCATAATAAGGCGCATTCTGCTTTACCTTCAACCTGCTTTAAGTGGTCACCTATCTTCAATACTAGAAACAGGCTACATGTATTTGGTAAAGGGTTAAACAAGAGGGCCTGAAGGCCCTGATATCGCTCACCATTTGTAATGAAGCCTGATAACTTTACCTTTGAATTTCACCCTTTTTATTCTAAATCCTTTCAAGTTTGTCGACCTACTGTAGTATAGTAGAGTACATCAAAGGCAAATAACTAGAGCCTAAATAATACTGAAATTAAGCCTTTTTTAGCATTTCAAAGTATATCAAGGGCAGGTAACTAATGCCACAATGATTAGATTTCAACAAAAATTGCACTCCTTCGAGAACCTATATCTATATACTTTGTGTACAAGTATAATGAAAATCCATTGAAAACTGTAGTTGCAAGAATGTAAACACTGTAAAATATGGCATTTTCAGCAATTCAAAGGTAGATAACTCTTGATCTATTTGTCCGATTTCAACCATAATTACCCTATTTCGAACTCTTATGGTCATATACAATCTGGGCAAATTTGAGAGAGCTTGGATAAATATTGTGGCCTCTAGAGCGTAAACACTGTTAAATGTGTCATTTTCAGCAATTCAAAGGTAGATAACTCTTGACCTATTGGTCCAATTACAACCATAAATAAACTCATCAGAAGTCTTATATTGTGGCCTCTAGAGTATAACGAGAGCACCGCAAATGGGTGCTGGACGCTCGACTTTCATATACTTGAGACGGCTACATATTGCAAACTTAAGAATGTGTATGGGTGTTTAATGCCCTATTGATCATAGAAATTTGAAAGCAACAACAACTCAAACATACTTGGACAGTCTACATTCCATTTAAAGTAAACTATAAGTCAAAACAAGGACAAAAACTCTGGAACGGCACATCCAGATCACCTATCTTGTTTGAATGAGTTGCCCTTTTGATATAACATAAGTATTTAAAGTTTCAAGTTAATACCTTTGACTGTTATTAAGATATTTCAATTAACAAGTTTTAATTAAATAAATCAAGGGCAATTACTCTGGAATTACAAATCATAGAGTAACCTACCTTGTTGTAATGAGTTGTCCTTTTGATACTTAACAAGTATTCAAAGTTTCAAGTTAATATTTTCCATAGTTATTTAGATATGTTAATTTATAACTTTTAAGTAAATAAAACAAGGGCAATAACTCTGGATACCCAAACATAAGGGTTACCTGTCTTGTTGTAATGAGTTGCCCTTCTGATACTGAATAACTGTTGAAAGTTTCAAGTTAATATCTTTCATAGTTATTTAGATATGTTAATTTACAATTTTTAAGTAAATAAACAAGAGCCCCATGGGGCATATGTCGCTCACCTGAGAATAGCTGTACATCAAAATGGAGATAATGATTTATGTCCAGGACGGGGTCATTTTTTACCCGAGGGGCATAATTTGAACAATCTTAATAGAGGACCTGTAGATGATGCTATGTTCCAAGTATCTAAGATCAGGGTACTAGGGTTCTAGACATGAAGATTTTTTTTAAGTTTCCATTGAAAAAATCTGTTTTTAGCTCCTGTGACCTACATATGCAACAGACTGGAACCATTTGAACAAAATAGATAAAGGACATCTAGAAGTAACACCATGCCGAATATCAAAGCTCTGGCTATATTAGCTTCAGAAAAGAAGACGTTTGAAAACTGTGACCCCCGGGTGGGGCTAATTTTGACCCCAGGGGCATAATTTGTACAAACTTGATAGAGGACCTGTAGATGATATGCAATCGACCAGAACCATTTGAACCTTATTGGTATAGGACATCTAAAAGTGTCACCATGCCAGATATCAAAGCTCTGGCCATATTATTTTCAGAGGAGAAGACGTTGGAAAATTTCACTATATAACTCTATGTAAAACTGTGACCCCCGGGGCGGGGCCAATTTTGACCCCAGGGGCATAGTTTGTACAAACTTGATAGAGGACCTGTAGATGATGCTATGTGACAAATGTCTAAGATCTGGCCCTTGTAGTTTCAGACAAGAAGATTTTTTAAGATTTCCTTATTTTTTCACTTGGTTGCCATGGCAACCAGAGTTCTACATTGTTTTTAATTCTTTGAACAAATTTGAAACAACTTGACCCAAGGAACATGGTTGAAATCTTTTCAGCAATATATGAGGAGATGTCATTTGAAGCAATTGTTAAAGACAACAATGACTGTATAAAGTGAAATTATTTTCTTCTGTGGAAGAATAAATTAAAGACATAAAAAGGAATATGTATGCGTTAATAGGTTAATAAATATCATTATTTACATTTTCTAAATATAGGAAACTATATGTAAATGAGTGGCAAATTTGGATCCAGATTAGATGCAGCATTATGTGGCATCTGACCTGGATCCATACTGTTTATGGCCAAGAATTAATTGTGGACTGATAGACAGAAAGATAAACAAACAAACAAACAGACATACCAAAAGTAATATGCCTTGAACTAAGTTGTGCTTGAGCACAAAATAGCAGACATCATAATTTCTGCTATGTATCTCAGTGACCTGAGTTCAGAGCTAGCTTTGGGTCAGTTATGCAATAAGAGACCGTCTCAGGGAGAACTGACTATTATCATGCTGAACTGTTGTCTGCTCCAAATGTTTGTATGTGAAATATGTAAAAAATAATAACTTATATTTTCTAAATATAAGAAAATATGTAAATGAGTGGCAAATAGTTTAGATCCAGATTAGATGCTGCATTATGTGGCATCTGACCTGGATCCAAACTGTTTGCAAATATAGGTGATTTAGTATAAGGGTGCTTGAAACCCTGCTTAAACCTTCAGTAAAACAGTATAACCTGAATAAAGCGGCAATGAATCCTGCATAAAGCGGCAATGAAAAAATCCCTATGGTGAATCCCTATGGTCAGTTTTAGTTTTGATATTAACAATTTTGAGAGAGAATCACCAGGAGATACTAAAAAACAAATATCAAAGCTGTGGGCCTAGCAGTTTTTTACAAGAAGATTGTTTTTCACTTTTTTAAATAAATTACAATAAGTAGTCCACTTGAAAGTTTCATTTTAACAATTTCTGTAGAGAAGCATCCAAGGAACATCATGAGCAGTTTGAATCCGCCCTACAATCCCCGGGTTCAGAGGAGATGTCGTTTGAAGTAAAAGTGAACGGACAGACGGACAGACGGACAGACGTACTACGGACAATGAGCGGTCACAATAGCTCACCTTGAGCCTTCGGCTCAGGTGAGCTAAAAAAAGCAGACAGACAAAAACAATATGCCCCCAACTGCAGGGGCATAAAAAATGTAGCAGACAACACCATATGCTGCTGTTACAGTGCACCTCAGCTGACCTGAGTTCAGTTATGTAACTCTGCCAGTAGGAAATGTGGCTAGGGTCTAACCCTTATAATGCTGAATTGCTGTCTGCTATACATTTATTGAATGTGAATTATGACCTAGATATTCAACCGACCTTAACCATTTGAACAAAATAGGTAAAGGACATTTAGAAGTGTCACCATGCCAAATATCAAAGCTCTGGTCATATTAGTGTCAGAGAAGAAGACATTTGAAATTTTCACTATATAACTCTATGTAAAACTGTGACCCCGGGGCGGAACAAACTTGATAGAGGACCTGTAGGTGATGCTATGTGCCAAATATCTAAGCTCTGGCCCTTGTAGTTTTTGACAAGAAGATTTTTTAAGATTTCCTTATTTTTTCACTTTGGTTGCCATGGCAACCTGAGTTCTGCGGTATAGGAGGAGATGTCATTTGAAGCAATTGTTAATGACAACGGACGATGGACGACGCACACCACACGACGACGGACGACAGACACAGGGCCATCCCAATAGCTCACCTTGAGCCTTTGGCTCAGGTGAGCTAACAAAATGTGAACAGATCACACAGACACCGACACAGACATACGACGGACGGCAACCGTTCACAATGGCTCACCTTGAGCACTTTGTGCTCAGGTGAGCTAAAAATCTATTTTTAGCTCCTGTGACCTAGATATGCAACGGACCGGAACCATTTGAACAATATCGGTAAAGTATGTCTAGAAGTTACACCATGCCAAATATCAAAGCTCTAGCTATATTAGTTTCAGAGAAGAAGAGGTTTGAAGATTTCACTATATAACTCTATGTAAATTTGTGACCCCCGGGGCAGGGCCATTTTTGACCCCAGGGACATAATTTGAACAATCTTGATTGAGGACCTATAGATGATGCTTTGTGCCAAATATCTAAGCTCAGGGTACTGTGGTTTCAGAGAAGAAGATTTTTAAAGTTTTTATTGAAACGATCTATTTTTAGCTCCTGTGACCTAGATATGCAACGGACCGGAACCATTTGAACAATATCGGTAAAGTACCTCTAGAAGTTACACCATGCCAAATACCAAAGCTCTAGCTATATTAATTTCAGAGAAGAAGAGGTTTGAAGATTTCAGCATATAACTCTATGTAAATTTGTGACCCCCTGGGCGGGGTCATTTTTGACCCCAGGGACATAATTTGAACAATCTTTATAGAGGACCTGTAGATGATGCTTTGTGCAAAATATCTAAGCTCAGGGTACTGTGGTTTCAGAGAAGAAGATTTTTTAAGTTTTAATGGAAAAAATCTATTTTTAGCTCCTGTGACCTAGATATGCAACGGACCTCACCCATTTGAACAATATCGGTAAAGTTTGTCTAGAAGTTACACCATGCCAAATATCAAAGCTCTAGCTATATTAATTTCAGAGAATCAGAGGTTTGAAGATTTCAGTATATAACTCTATGTAAATTTGTGACCCCCGGGGTGGGGTCATGTTTGACCCCAGGGACATAATTTGACCAGTCTTTATAGAGGACATGTAGATGATGCTTTGTGCCAAATATCTACGCTCAGGGTACTGTGGTTTCAGAGAAGAAGATTTTTTAAGTTTTTATTGAATAAAAATCTATTTTTAGCTCCTGTGTCCTAGATATGCAACGGACCGAAACCATTTGAACAATATCCGTACAGTACCTCTAGGAGTTACACCATGCCAAATACCAAAGCTCTAGCTATATTAATTTCAGAGAAGAAGAGGTTTGAAGATTTCACTATATAACTCTATGTAAATTTGTGACCCCCGGGGTGGGGTCATTTTTTACCCAAGGAACATAATTTGAACAATCTTGATAGAGGACCTGTAGATGATGCTTTGTGCAAAATATCTAAGCTCAGGGTACTGTGGTTTCAGAGAAGAAGATTTTTTAAGTTTTAATCGAAAAAATCTATTTTTAGCTCCTGTAACCTAGATATGCAATGGACCGGAACCATTTGAACAATATCGGTAAAGTACCTCTAGAAGTTACACCATGCTAAATATCAAAGCTCTAGCTATATTTCAGTGAAGAAGAGGTTTGCAGATTTCACTATATAACTCTTTGTAAATTTGTGACCCCCAGGGCGGGGCCATTTTTTACCCCAGGGACATAATTTGAACAATCTTGATAGAGAACCTATAGATGATGCTTTGTGCCCAATATCTAAGCTCAGGGTACTGTGGTTTCAGAGAAGAAGATTTTTTAAGTTTTAATCGAAAAAATCTATTTTTAGCTCCTGTGACCTAGATATGCAACGGACCGGAACCATTTGAACAATATCGGTAAAGTATGTCTAGAAGTTACACCATGCCAAATATCAAAGCTCTAGCTATATTAGTTTCAGAGAAGAAGAGGTTTGAAGATTTCACTATATAACTCTATGTAAATTTGTGACCCCCGAGGCGGGGCCATTTTTGACCCCAGGGACATAATTTGAACAACCTTGATAGAAGACCTATAGATGATGCTTTGTGCAAATATCTAAGCTGTGGTTTCAGAGAAGAAGATTTTTTAAGTTTTTATTGAAACAATCTATTTTTAGCTCCTGTGACCTAGATATGCAATGGACCGGAAACATTTGAACAACATCCAAAGAGGACCATATAAGGATCATTTCTGCCAAGTTTGGTTAAAGTCCATCAAGTAGTTTAGGAGGAGATGTCATTTAAAGAAATTGTTGACGACGGACGACGATGGACGACGGACATAGCACGATAAGAAAAGCTCACCTTGGCACTTTGTGCCAGGTGAGCTAACAAGAGCCCCATGGGGCATATTCGCTCACCTGAGAATTATTGGAAAAATGGAGATATTGATTTATGTCCAGGACTGACCTAGACCGGAACAATTTGAATAAAATATGTTAAGTATATTTAAAAGTGTCACCATACAGAATATAAAAGCTCTGGCCTTATTAGAGTCAGAGAAGAAGATGTTTGAAATTTTCTTTATATAACTCTATGTAAAACAGTGACCCCGGGGCGGGGCCAATTTTGACCCTAGGGGCATAATTTGAAGAAACTTAATAGAGGACCTGTAGGCGATGATATGTGCCATACATCTAATCTCTGGCCCTTGTAGTTTTAGACAAGAAGCTTTTTGAAGTTTTCATTGTAAAAAATCTATTTTTAGCTCCTGTGACCTAGTTATGCAACGGACCAAAACCATTTGTACAATTTTGGTATAAGATATCTAGAAGTGTCACTATGCCAAATATCAAAGCTCTGGCCATATTAGTTTTAGAGAAGAAGACGTATGAAAATTTCACTATATAACTCTATGTAAAACCGTGACCCCCGGGGCAGGGCCAATTTTGACCCCAGGGGCATAATTTGAACAAACTTGATAGAGGACCTGTAGGCGATTCTATGTGCCAAATATCTAAGCTCTGGCCCTTGTAGTTTCAGACAAGAAGATTTTTTAAGTTTTCATTGTAAAAAATCTATTTTTAGCTCCTGTGACCTAGTTATGCAACGGACCAAAACCATTTGTACAATTTTGGTATAAGATATCTAGAAGTGTCACTATGCCAAATATCAAAGCTCTGGCCATATTAGTTTTAGAGAAGAAGACGTATGAAAATTTCACTATATAACTCTATGTAAAACCGTGACCCCCGGGGCAGGGCCAATTTTGACCCCAGGGGCATAATTTGAACAAACTTGATAGAGGACCTGTAGGCGATTCTATGTGCCAAATATCTAAGCTCTGGCCCTTGTAGTTTCAGACAAGAAGATTTTTTAAGTTTTCATTGAAAAAATCTATTTTTAGCTCCTGTGACCTAGTTATGCAACCAACCACAACTATTTGAACAATTTTGGTAAAGGACATCTAGAAGTGTCACCATGCCAAATATCAAAGCTCTTGCCACATTTTGTTTCAGAGAAGAAGACGTTTGAAAATTTCAATATATAACTCTTTGTAAAACTGTGACCCCAGGGGCGGGGCCAATTTTGACCCCAGGGGCATAATTTGAACAAACTTGATAGAGGACCTGTAGATGATGCTATGTGCCAAATATTTAAGCTCTGGCCCTTGCAGTTTTTGACAAGAAGATTTTTTAAGATTTCCTAATTTTTTCACTTTGGTTGCCATGGCAACCAGAGTTCTGCATTGTTTTTAATTCTTTGAACAAATTTGAAAGAGCTTGACCCAAGGAACATTTCTGTAAAGTTTGGTCGAATTCTGTCAAGCGGTATAGGAGGAGATGTCATTTGAAGCAATTGTTAACGACGACGGACGACGCACAACGGACGACGGACGACGCCGGACACAGGGCCATCCCAATAGCTCACCTTGAGCCTTTGGCTTAGGTGAGCTAAAAAACCAACAATATTTTTAATCATGCCATTGGTCCTTTAAATTATTTGACTCATTTTAAAGTTGATTTTACAAACTAATTATAACAATTTTTATAATCTTGGTAATAATATTGAAAGAATTTCCATGATTCCATGTAACTCCATCAAGTATCATGTTTATTTTATATCTAAATGTAGTTATTTGTCTTTTCTCGTTTTGTTGGTACATTTATATAACTTCATGTGAAGCGTTTTTGAACACATAACTCCTGTGTGAAACAAGCACTATATAAATCAGATATAATAATAATAATAATCCAATATATAAGCAAAGAAGAATCCATTGGGTGCAAATGGGTTAACCCATTACCCCATAGCCTCTTTCTAGTATTGAAGATAGATGTCTATTTAAAGCAGGTTGAAAGTAAAGCAGAATGCGCCTGAAGGTGCATTCTGCTTTACTTTCAGCCTGCTTTAAGCTATTATCTGCTAGAATATAGAAATTATTTCTTATGATACATACTCATGACTTTATACATTGGAACTATTTTCTTCAGTGGAGGAATAAATAAAAGGCGTAAAAAGGCATATTTATGGGGTAATGGGTTAAACACTGTCAGTTTGTTACCTGGCTCCTTTTTTGTAGTAGTCCAAAGCTTCATGCAACTTCTGCTGGTTTTCTAGGAGAAGGCCAAGATTGCCCCACAGCTTGGAATTTAGTTTGTTCACTGTTAAGGCTGATCTGAAAAGTGTGTAGTTACTAGTCCTACAAAACAAATATTCCAGATTTACTGTCCAAACCAAATCAATATGCCTTTTAAAGCCTTTCCCTTATTCCTCCACTTAACCCTTTGAACCCTAGTCCCGCCTATAGGCGTCCTTTTCAAAAAGTGTACATGTGAATAATACACTTGTCCTATGCAAACAATGAAGACCCAGATCAGAGGGCTCCGAAAGGAGCCCTCTGATCAGGGTCTTCACTGTTTGTCATATTGCCAACCATTGACAAAAACAACCCTTAAAAGTCAGAAATGGACTAGACTAAAATGGAAACTGGAACTGTCCATTTAACCTTTTAGGGAGGAAAGAGTTAAGAAAGTAGTTTCACTTTATACAGTAATGTATATGTACCATAAGAATTATTTCTATATACTTGCAAATGGTAGCTTAAAGCAGCATGAAATTAAAGCAGAATGCACCTTTAGGCAAATTCTGCTTTACTTTCAACCTGCTTTAAGTGGTCAACTATCTTCAATACTAGAACAAGAGGCCCGGAGGGCCACATTTTGCACACCTGAGGACATCGTACTTTAGAAACTGACTGGGCAAGACAACATTTTGAAATAACTATGACCCAGGTGCCATAATTTGATCTTGGTAGAGGACCACAATGCTAAGCTACCTGTCAGATATTAATGATATGGGCCTGACGGTATATTTTAGAGAAGTAGATTTTTAAAGGTTTTCCTATATAAGTTTATGTAATACTGATAAGCCCCGGGTGGGCCATATTTGATCCAAGGGTCACAATTTGAACAATCTTGGTAGAGGACCATAAGGCAAAGCTACATGTCAAATATAATTGATCTGGGCCTTACAGTTTCAGAGAAGAATATTTATAAAGGTTTTCCTATGAACAAGAGGCCCATGCGGGCCTAAATATCGCTCACCTGGAAAAACCAACACAAAGGTCACATGACCCCTGGAGTGAGAACGTTTTTTACCCCAGAGGCATAATTTCAAAAATCTTGCTGATGAACTTGAAAATTAAGTGTTCTGTCAAATATTTTGTACATGGATGGTTTCAGACAGGAAGACTTTTCATTGAAAAAAAATCTATTTTTAGCTTATGTGACCCAGATATGCAACAGACCCAAACCATTTCAGCAATATTGGTAAAAAAAACATCAAACAAGAATGCGCGTTCAATAAACACTTATGCCCCCGGTGGCATCTTTGACAATATATTCTGAATTTTTTCTAAGTCTAAATTAGGTCAAGGTCAAGATCAAAATCAAGGTTGGGTAATATGGTTGGATTGGTAGTGATCCAAGGCAACAACTGTATAAGTATCAAAGCATTGTAGTCAGTGATGCTGATACTAGACGAAACGGTAAAATCTAGTTAACCAAGAAATAGCCCATTTAAAATATTCTAAGTCCAAATTAGGTCTAGGTCAAGGTCAAGGTCAAAATCAAGGTTGGGTGATATTGGTGGAAAGGGAATGGTCCAAGGCAACAACTGTATACGTATCCAAGCATTTGAGTAAGCGGTGTTGATGCTAGACGAAACGGTAAAATCTACTTAACCTGTTACGGACGGACGGACGGATGCACGGACGGACGTTCTTACGAGAGGATACTTATGTGGCTATTTTCTATAGTAATATTTTGGGTGGCTAGCCACACAAGCGACAATTTATTTTTGCTTTAACTAGAAAAATAATGATCTGGAGGCTAACCCTTCCCCTAACCCTATGTCCCACAACTGGCCAGGTTAATGTCACAAGAAATGGCCAGGTTAATGTCACAAGAGACGGCCAGGTTAATGTTTTTCAATTATGGGGCTAAGAATTTTATCCACGTAAGTACCCTCCCGTAAGCACGCACGGGCGAACAGGACGATTACTATATGCCTCCGCATCTATAGATGCCGGGGGCATAAAAATGTCACTATGCTAAATATCAAAGGTCTGGCCATAATAGTTTCAGAAGAAGATTTCACTATATAACTCTATGTAAAACTGCAACCCCTAGGGCCTTGGCAGTTTTGACCCCAGGGACATAATTTGAACAACATTGAAAGAGGAACTAAAGATTATGCTTTGTGCCAAATATCTAAGCTCAGGGTACTGTGGTTTCAGACAAGAAGATTTTTTTGAGTTTCATTGAAAAAATCTATTTTTAGCTCCTGTGACCTAGATATGCAATGGACCGGAACCATATAATCAATATAGGTTATGGGCTTCAAGAAATGTCACCATGCCAAATATCAAAGCTCTGGCCAAATTAGTTTCAGAGAAATACATGTTTGAAGATTTCACTGTATAACTCTATGTAAAATTATGACCCCCGGGGCGGGGTCATTTTTTACCCCAGGGACATAATTTGAACAATCTTGATAGAGGACCTAAAGATGATGCTGTATGCCAAATATCTAAAGTCAGGGTACTGTGGTTTCAGATAAGAAGATTTTTTAAGTTTTCATTGGAAAAAATCTATTTTTAGCTCCTGTGACCTAGATATGCAACGGACCAAAACCATATTTACAATATTGGTTCAAGGCTTCTAGAAGTGTCACCATGTCAAATACTAAAGCTCTGGCCATATTAGTTCCAAAGAAAAAGATGTTTGAAAATTTCACTATATAACTCTATGTAAAATTACGACCCCCGGGGCGGGCCATTTTTGACCCCAGGGACATAATTTGAACAATCTTGATAGAAGACCTAAAGATGATGCTTTGTGCCAAATATCTTAGCTTAGGGTACTGTGGTTTCAGACAAGAAGATTTTTTAAGTTTTCCTGTGACCTAGATATGCAATGGACCGGAAATGTTTGAACAAGTTTGAAAGAAGACCATACAAGGATCATTCCTGCCAAGTTTGGTGAAAATCCATCCAGTAGTCTAGGAGGAGAAGTCGTTTGAAGAAATTGTTGACGACGAACGAACAACGAACGACGGAGGACGACGGACACAGCACAATCAAAATAGCTCACCTTGGCACTACGCGCCAGGTGAGCTAAAAACTGATAAGCCAGAGGGCTGGGCCATCTTTGGCAGGAGGTCATAATTTGAACAATCTTGCTAGAGGATCACAAGGCAGGGGTATGTGTCAAATATTAATGATCTGGGCCTTACAGTTTCAGAGAAGATTTTTAAAGGTTTTCCTATATAAGTCTATGTAAAATTGATAAGCACCCGGGCGGGGCCAATTTTGACCCGGGGGTCATTATCTGAACAATCTTGGTAGATGACTATAAGGCAAAGTTACATGTTAAATATAAATGATCTGGGCCTTACAGTTTCAGAGTAGAATATTTATAAAGGTTTTCCTATGAAAAACTGATAAGCCCAAGGGCGGTGACATTTTTGGCCCGGGGTCATAATTTGAACAATCTTGGTAGAGGATCACAAGGCAAAGCTACATGTATTCAAATATTAAAGATCTTGGCCTTACAGTTTCAGAGAAAAAGTTTTTTAAAGGTTTTCCTATATTATTCTATGTAAAACTGATAAGCCCCGGGGCCATAATCTGAACAACCTTGGTAGAGGACTATAAGGTAAAGCTACATGTCAAATATAAATGATCTAGGCCATACAGTTTCAGAGAAGAAGATTTTTAAAGGTTATCCTAAGAAAACTGATAAGCCCAGGGCCATTTTTGGCCCAAGGGTAAAAATTTGAACAATCTTGGTAGAAAATCATTAGGTCATAATACATATCAAATATCAAAGGTCTTGGCCTTTCGGTTTGGGAGAAGAAGATTTTTAAGATTTTCTTATGCATAAAACGTTTTCTATACGGTCATGTTAGAAAATCTGGTCCCACAGCAAGAGGAATAACTCTAGCCAAAAACTTTGAACAATATTTCGTTCCCCCTTGTCACTGATGCTTCTGACAAAGTTTGGTTGAAATCGGGCCAGTGATTTCAGAGGAGATGTTGTTTGACAAGAGCCCCATGGGGCATAATTCGCTCACCTGAGAATAACTGACAAAATGGAGATAATTATTTATGTCCAGGAAGGGTTCATTTTTTACCCGAGGGGCATAATTTGAACAATCTTGTAAGAGGACCTGTAGATGATGCTATGTGCCAAATATCTAAGATCAGGGTGGTAGGGTTTTAGACAAGAAGATTTTTGTAAGTTTCCATTGAACAAAAATCTATTTTTAACTCCTGTGACCTACATAAATTTATGCAACAGACTGAAACCAATTGAACAAAATAGGTAAAGGATATCTAGAAGTGTCACCATGCTCTGGCCATATTAGTTTCAGAGAAGAAGACTTTTGAAAATTTCACTATATAACTCTATGTAAAACTGTGACCCCCGGGGCAGGGCCAATTTTGACCCATGGGGCATAATTTGAACAAACTTGATAGAGGACCTGTATGTGATGCTATGTGTCAAATATCTAAGCTATGGCCCTTGTAGTTTCAGAGAAGAAATTTTTTTAATGTTTCATTGAAAAAAAATCTATTTTTAGCTCCTGTGACCTAGTTATGCAACCGATCAGAACAATTTGAACAATACTAGTATAGGACATCTAGAAGTGTCACCATGCCAAATATCAAAGCTCTGGCCATATTAGTTTTAGAGAAGAAGACATTTAAAAAATTTACTATATAACTCTATGTAAAACTGTGACCCCCGGGGTGGGGCCAATTTTGACCCCAGGGGCATAATTTGAACAAACATGATAGAGGACCTGTAGGCGATGCTATGTGCCAAATATCTAAGCTCTGACCCTGGCAGTTTCAGAGAAGATTTTTTAAGTTTTCATCGAAAAAATCTATTTTTAGCTCCTGTGACCTTGTTATGCAACCGACCAGAACCATTTGAACAAGTTTTGTATAGGACCTCTAGAAATGTCACCATGCCTAATATCAAAGCCCTGGCCATATTAGTTTCAGAGAAAAAGACATTTGAAAATTTCACTATATAACTCTATGTAAAACAGTGACCCCCGGGGCAGGGCCAATTTTGACCCCAGGGGTATAATTTGAACAAACTTGATAAAGGACCTGTAGGCAATGCTATGTGCCAAATATCTAAGCTCTGACCCTTGCAGTTTCAGAGAAGAAGATTTTTTAAGTTTTCATCGAAAAAATCTATTTTTAGCTCCTGTGACCTAGTTATGCAACCGACCAGAACCATTTGAACAATTTTGGTATAGGACATCTAGAAGTGTAACCATGCCAAATATCAAGGCTCTGGCCATATGAGTTCCAGAGAAGAAGACGTTTGAAAATTTCACTATATAACTCTATGTAAAACTGTGACCCCCGGGGCGGGGCCAATTTTGACCCCAGGGGCATAATTTGAACAAACTTGATAGAGGACCTATAGATGATGCTATGTGCCAAATATCTAAGCTCTGGACCTTGTAGTTTCAGACAAGAAGATTTTTTAAGATTCCCTTATTTTTTCTTTTTGGTTGCCATGGCAACCAGAGTTCTACATTGTTTTTAATTCTTTGAACAAATTTGAAAGAGCTTGACCCAAGGAACATTCCTGTAAAGTTTGGTTGAAATCTGTCAAGGGGTATAGGAGGAGATGTCATTTGAAGCAATTGTCAACGACCGACGGACGACCGACGACGACGGACACAGGGCCATCCCAATAGCTCACCTTGAGCCTTTGGCTCAGGTGAGCTAAAAATGTGAATGGACGACGTAGGACGTATGACGGACGGAATGCTATCACAATAGCTCATCCTGTAGGCCATTCAATATAAAATTCGACCTAGACAAAATTGCAAAAGAATTTCTGATCGTTGTCGGCGAAACTAGATAAAAAAATGATGAAAATTATGCAAAAAGTTGGAAGTTGGAGTAGGTGGGGAAAGTTAAATAAAATCGATTTTAAACTGCTCTACTTTATGCAAAATCCGATGGCCTGTACAGTACATCGTAGAAGTATTTCCTGATGTAAAAGCTAATGACGTCATCAATATGACATCATTATGTCTAAGAAAATGGCGATCGCAAGTTTATAAATTTACTTCCGGGTGTAAATTATTTTGAAACAAGAGGCCCATGCGGGCCTAAATATCGCTCACCTGGAAAAACCAACACAAGGGTCACATGACCCCTGGGGTGGGATCACTTTTCACCACAGAGACATAATTTCAAAAATCTTGCTGATGAACTTGAAAATTAAGTGTGCTGTCAAATATTTTGTACATGGACCAGGTTTCAGACAGGAAGACTTTTCATTGAAAAAAATCTATTTTTAGCTAATATGACCCAGATATGTAACAGACCCGAACCATTTCAGCAATAATGGTAAAGAACATCTAAAAGTGTCACTATGCTAAATATCAAAGCTCTTGCCATAGTAGTTTCAGAGAAGAATATGTCACTACATAACTCTATGTAAAAATGTGACCCCAAGGGTCTTGGCAGTCTTAACCCCAGGGGCATAATTTGAACAATCTTGATAGAGGACCTAAAGATGATGCTTTGTGCCAAAAATGTAAGCTCAGGGTACTGTGGTTTCAGACAAGAAGATTTTTTAAGATTTCATTGAAAAAATCTATTTTTAGCTCCTGTGACCTAGATATGCAACTGACCGGAACCATATTTACAAAATTGGTTAAGGGCTTCTAGAAGAGTCATCATGCCAAATATCAAAGCTCTGGCCATATTAGTTTCAAAGAAAAAGATGTTTGAAGATTTCACTATATAACTTTTTGTAAATTTACGACCCCCGGGGCGGGGTCATTTTTTACCCCAGGGACAAAATTTGAACAATCTTGAAAGAGGACCTAGAAACGATGCTTTGTGCCAAATATCTAAGCTCAGGGTACTGTGGTTTCAGACAAGAAGATTTTTTAAGTTTTCATTGAAAAAGTCTATTTTTAGCTCCTGTGACCTAGATATGCAACGGACCGCAAATGTTTGTACAACTTTGAAAGAGGACCATATAAGGACCATTCAGGCCAAGTTTGGTAAAAATCTATCCAGTAGTTTCGGAGGAGATGTCGTTTAAAGAAATTGTTGACGACGAACGGACGGATGAACGACGGACGAACGAACGACGACGGACAGAGGACGATCAAAATAGCTCACCTTGGCACTACGTGCATGCTAAAAAGCTGATAAAGCGATACTGGTAAGTCAAAATTAATACATTTGTATCACAATTGCAACGCTGAAGACGGGCAATTTCGTCTGTGTATTTATTTTTACACGTAATTCAATAGAATGGCAAGTCTCACCGCACATTTGTTGATTTTCAATATTGCAGGTTTTGCTTCATTTGTTATGAAATAACTGGGTTTTTTGCGTAATAGTATTAAAGATATGAACATCGGTATAAGAACTATTAGGAAAAGAGCGATAAAAGCGAAATTATGATGAAACTAAAACGGCGTCTTGTTCGATTTTTAAAACTACGGAAGCACATTTCTGTCATAATTCACTGGATTTCGGGATATATAGTGTTTTCAACAAAATTGACTTGCACAGATTTCAAGTCATTTATACTTATGTTTTATTATATATTTTTCTTCAGATTTAGCAGAAACTTCACTAGAAAAAAATCTCCAAACCAAAATAATGGCCCCTTACATCACATAATCAAATACAGATCATATAAAACCTTTAATGAGGAAAACTTTCTATATGACTTAAACACACAACCATGGTCACATCTGGACATATATGATGATCCAGATGATGCTTTAGACTGCTTTATAAATCTATTTACTGATGTTATGAATAACCATCTACCAGAAAAAGAGAAAAGAGTTAAATACAGACATCAACCAGATTGGTTTAACAAAAAAATACTAAATGCCATCAAAGCAAGAAATTCAGCAAACAAGAGGGCCATGGCCCTAAATTCGCTCACCTGAGAACATTGAAGTTTGTACCTAAGTTGACTGGGAAGGACAACATTTTAATATAGCTATAAATGGAGTTATCTTCCGGACAAGAAAACATGACAAAAGTGAATTTTGTTGCCAAGCTTATGACCCTTATCCATGACACATCCTCTTATCAAGCTATTTCCATTTCCGGTAAATGATAATTATTTCACTAGCGTCAGCAGAACTGGAGTTATTTTCCTGACAATAAAATATGACAAAGGGGAAAACAAAATATTGCTGCCCTTGTGCATGGCATTTTCTCTCATCAGTTTCTTTCCATACATAAAATTTCATTACAATAGCATCAGTAGAACTGGAGTTGTCTTCTTGACAAGAAAATATCACAAAGGGAAATAACTCAAACGAGAAACCGCCAATGTCGGTATGGCCGGATAGTCTGCACTTTTGATGATGACCTCACTACAACTGCACATGCCAAATTTGGTTGCTGTAGGACTTAAATTTGACTAAATCTGACACTAACAAAAAGGTAAACCAAGACGCAAACGAAAAGGTTAACCAAGAATTCTCTAAGTCATTCGACCTTGAAATCTAGGTCACAGTGACCTAGTTACCCATGGCATGTGATGATGATCTCACTACAACTGTACATGCCAAATTTGGTTGCTGTAGGACTTAAACTTTGACTAAATCTGACACTAACAAAAAGGTAAACCAAGACGCAAACGAAAAGGTTAACCAAGAATTCTCTAAGTCATTGGACCTTGAAATCTAGGTCACAGTGACCTTGTTACCTACAGCATGTGATGATGACCTCACTATAACTGTACATGCCAAATTTGGTTGCTGTAGGACTTAAGCTTTGGCTAAAACTGACACTAACAAAAAGGTCAACCAAAGTGAGGACGGACGGACGTACTTAGGAGACGGTTGTTGTGGGTTTTTTTGCTATATAAACCCTAACCCTAAAACTAACCCAACATTATTATTATTATTATTATACCAGATTTATATAGCGCTCTTTTCACACAGGGGTTGTGCGTTCAAAAGCGCTTCACATGAAGTTACACTAATGTACCTACAAACAAGAAAAGACAAAATAACTACAATATGATCTAAAATAAGCATGAATAAACATATAAAAGACAGCCCCCAAAATGGCGATCACATTACTCCCATCAATCAGCAATGAAGCAACCGGCTTCTGATTGTCGACCGATAGAAACAATAGTAGAGCGCCCAAATGCAGGCCGTCAGGAAAAGACAAATAACTACAATTAGATATAAAATAAACATAATAAACGTACAAAAGACAGCCCCCAAAATGGCGATCACGTTACCCCATCAATCAAGAGCAACATGCGTGATTTTGAACCCCACAATACTCTCTTTCAACCCCACAATCACTAACTGGCCAGGTTAATGACCGAAACGGACCCCATAAGGTAGCTCCTGTAAGCCCGGACAGACAGACGGACGGACGTTCTCACAGTTGGACATTTGTTGGGTATATTTTTTGTTTAAAAGTACCCAACAGTACACTAATATACCCAACAATAACAATAGGGCAATCACGGAATGAATGGAATCTATTGTTCTCCCTACCCAACAAAGGACCTTTCGTGCGCTCGGACAGACAGACAGACGGACGGACGGACGGCATTCGCCAATCTATAGACCGCATTTTCAATCCGGCCAAAAACAATGATGTCAGAGTTATGGCCTTTGCAAATGGCACTTCCTCTCATTAGGCTCTTTCCAAATAGGCAATTTCATTTTACCCATTACCCCATAGCCTGTTTCTAGTTTTGAAAATAGGTGGCCACCTAAAGCAGGTTGAAAGTAAAGCAGAATGGGTCTTAATGCACACTTTGCTTTACTTTCAAACTGCTTTAAGCTACCATCTACTAGGATATAGAAACTTATTTCGCAACTTACATTTTCATGACTGTTTAAAAGGGAATTATTTTCTTAAGTGGAGGAATAAATCAAAGGCCTAAAAATGCACATTTATGGGGTAATGGGTTAACAAACGTCAGTATTTATTGGGGGGAAAGGGTTGAATCCTGGACAAGAAAAAATGACAAGACATACAGAGAACTGTGACAAAACCAATATTAAACATATGTATAAATATGGCATAAGACATAATTACATAACTGTCAGTGGATCACTTCCAGATCCTGTTTCTCTAAGTATGAAGCAGACTGAACCATTTCTAAACTTTAGCAGACAACATGTTCAGCTGACCACAAGTGTTGGCCTGATCACTGAGGTCAAATATTATGCAACAGTTGGAGAGTACCGTAGCATTAGCAGCTGCTGGGGGCTTACCCTTACCAGACTGAAATTATGTCTGCTAAATACCTACTGTATGTGAAAAATGTACAAACTTTTTTTTTTAGAAAATGTTAAGTTGGTAAATGAGTGGCAAATAGTTTGGATCCAGATTAGATGCAGCATTATGTTGCATCTGATCTGGACCCAACTGTTTGCAAATATTGGCTATTTGCCCATAGTATATTAAGGGTAACTCAGGTAAATACAGTTCTACTTAAATCAAAAATACTGTGAAACCTGCCTAGAGCAGCACTTAAACTGTGCAGGGGGTTGTCAAATGTGACCCTAGGGATTTCATTTTAACAAACTATAGAGGGATCCACCAGGAGATTCTACTGTACAAATATCAAAGCTTAGGGCCTAGTAGTTTTGGGCAAGAAGATTTTTTAAAGTTTTTTGCTTTTTTGCTTTTTCAAGCAGAGTTTGTGCTTTTTTCCTTTCATTTGAACAACTTCTGTAGAGAAGCATCCAAGGAACATCATGAGCAGTTTGAACTCTCCCTACAATCTTCGGGTTCAGAGGAGATGTCGTTTGAAGTAAATGTGAATGGACAGACGTACTACGGACGGTGAGCGGTCACAATAGCTCACCTTGATCCTTTGGCTCAGGTGAGCTAAAAAGACAGGAAATGTCACTCATTACAAAAATCTTAGACAAAAGGTCAAGGTACTTACAAAAACTGCAAAAAAAGTCATTCTATTCACAAGCAATAAATGAAAATAAGAAAAACCCAAAACTACTATGGAAAAATATAAAAGAAGTACCAGGAAAAACCCAACAACATCAGACTAACTACATTAACGATTTAGATGGAAATCCAATTACCGATCCCGTGGCTACTGCTGAACACTTTAACACTTTCTTTTCAAATATCTTTAAAACTGTAAAATATCCCCATAGTAACCTAGACACAAAAAGTACTGAAAGCATTATCTCCTTTGTCAATTCTAAATTAGGGGGTAACACATTTCATATACCAGACATCACAGAAGAATTTGTTAGCAAATATTTAAAAAACTTAGATGAAACAAAGTCAACTGGACTTGATGGAATTGGACCTAAAATCCTTAAACTATGCTACATGTCAATCTCAAAACAAATCACAAAAGTAATGAACCTTAGTATTAGATGCAATAAATTCCCTGACAAATTTAAATAGGCAAAAGTAACACCTATTTTCAAAAAGGGTACCAAATCTGACTCCAACAACTATCGACCAATCTCCATTTTATCAACATTGTCCAAAATCCTCGAAAAACATGTGTCTGAACATCTTAAATGCTTCTTAGAAACAAATCATGCAATACATGACAGGCAATCAGGATTCAGATCTAACCACTCCTGTGAAACAGCACTTTCATCTTTTATTGACAGCTGGATAGCAGCTGTCAATGAAAGATCTTATGTTGGAACAGTGTATTTAGACTTCTCAAAAGCTTTTGACTTCGTTAATCATTTAATTTTGATTCAATAACTGAAACTTTATCATTTTAGCAAGCCATGTGTTGAATGGTTTGAATCTTACTTAACAGGTCGCACTCAGAAAGTCTGTGTTTCAGGAAACACCTCAAGCTCAAAAAGCATTGACGCTGGAGTCCCACAAGGCTCCATTCTTGGCCCACTTCTTTTCATACTCAATATCAATGATCTCCCCCTACATACCATAAACACCTCAGTCGACATGTTTGCAGATGACACTACAATTTCAGGTTTTGGTAAAACAGTCGACGATGTGCACACTAACTTACAGACAGATGTGACAGCTGTAGAAAAATGGTGCCATCAAAATGAAATGATTTTAAATGTATCTAAAACTAAAGCTATGTACATATCAGCATCACATAACACCAAAGCAATTACTGACCACCTAACTTCAAATCAAATCCAAATACTGAATCAAACAGTTTCATACTCAGAGAATGAAAAGCTTCTAGGTGTACATGTTGACCAAAACTTGAGTTGGAGACATCATGTAGAACAAACTATAAAAAAATGTAATTCCTATCTCTACCTTCTTCTCCGACTTAAATCTTATCTTGACTTGCATTCTAGAAAGCTTTTTTTCAATGCATATATTCTGCGACACCTTGACTATTGCTGTACGATATGGGGTAATTGTAGTGGTGAGCTCCTGAACTCTGTACTGAAATTTCAGAAGCGTGCTGCTAGAATTATTTTAGACAAGGAGTTTGATGCACCATCAGAAGAACTATTTCAAAGACTTAAATGGATGAAAATAGCAGATAGAATAAATTACAAAAAAGCTCTACAAGTATACAAGTCACTCAATAATCTAAACCCAGAGTACTTGAACACTAAATTTAATCTTAAAACAGGACGATCCCTCAGATCTATAGATAACATGGAACTTATGACTCCAAAACCAAGATTGGAATTCTTTTGTAAATCACTACTCTACTCGGGTCCGACAATATGGAACAATATACCTAAACACATTAGACTTTCTGATACAGTTGACCAGTTCAAGAAATCCTATATAAAATGGATCTTCTCAGTCTGAAAAGTTAAGTCCTCTCTAAGTGTCTCCTTCAATTTTGACTTTGAATTATGTTTAATTTTTTTTTTTTTTTTTTTTAATTTTTAATGTATAAATGATAAGTACAAAATCTTTTGTTATTAGCTGCATAAAACTTTTTGAACTTTCAATGTAATGCATTACATTGAGAGTTCAAAAGGTTTATGCAACTATCTTGTTGACTATATTTATTGTGTACTTATTTTCAATTGTTTAATACCTTTCACAAGCCCAACTGTTGCCGTCCAATTCCACGTATATATTTTCATGCAACATGGCTCCAATCAGGATGAATGTGGAGGAGAAGGCACCTTTGGAGTTTTCACCTTCACATTCTTCCCTCGTTAGGCCAGTATACATGCTGAAGAGCCATCCATGGTAATCCATAGGTGGCTCTTGAGATGTGGAGGGGACAGCACAGAAGGCATTGCTGTGGGGGGAAGGGTTAGTAATTGTCTCAACTATGGAGACATTCTAGGAGTCATGGAGTTCTTAAAGACACTGTTATATACTAGTGTCGTATGGTTTAAATCATGCATAATGGTTGCATATATACCTAGATACATGACAAGATTCGAATACCGAAACCCATCCCACACCCTTCAAACTTATAATATATATTCTTCTCTTCAGAAGATATGTTAGCAGTGCTCAGTGATCGGGGGAGTGAATGTACATTCGACAGACCTGTCATTCGGACTGAAAGTAGACTTTAATTTGGTACTTTTACTTTTACAGTAGAATATAAGCAGAATACCCAAGACCACAAAGCAGAAGAAAACCGATCTTGCTAAAGGCCTATATCTCTCTCTCACATATAGTCTAACTTGTACCGTTATTAGCACCCACTGACACGACAAGTCCTTTGTAACCCGTTCCCCCATAGAAGTGCCTTTTTAGCACATGTTTAATTTATTCCTCCATCCTCATCAGGATCCAAATTATTGGATACTCTGACCCTGTTTTGAAAGAAAATTTGAAACAGGGGCCACCATGGCCCTAAATCACTCACCTGGTACACCATGTAAAACATGACCTATAGTGACCAAGATTACGACTGGACATGGCCCACAAACAACCTGTAGAGAGTTAACAAGATTTTTCTATGATTTGACCTAGTTTCTGACCAGACACAATCCACATTTGATTTTGACCTAGATTTGATGTAGGCAAACATTCTGACAATATTTCATTCAAATCTAATGAGATTTGTAGCCTCTAGAGGGTTAACAATGTTTTTCTTTGATATGACCTAGTGACCTAAATCTTGATCCGACATGACCCATATTCATCCTTGACCTAGATATCAATTAGGCAAACATTCTGACCAAGTTTCATTAAAATCCAATGAGATTTGAAGCCTCTAGAGTGTTAACAAGGTTTTTCTATGATTTGACCTAGTGACCTAGTTTTTGACCGGGCATGACCCATATTCGAACTTGACTTAGATATGAATGAGGCAAACATTTTGACCAAGTTTCATGAAGATAAGGTGAGATTTGTAGCCTATAGAGTGTAAAAAAGGTTTTCCTATGATTTGACCTAGTGACCTAGTTTTTGACCGAGCATAACCTATATTCGAACTTGACCTAGATATCAATGAGGCAAACATTTTGATTAAGTTTCATTACGATCCAATAAGATTTGTAGCCTCTAGAGTGTTAACAAGATTTTTCTATGATTTGACCTAGTGACCTAGTTTTTGACCGAGCATGACCTATATTCGAACTTGACCTAGATATCAATAAGGCAAACATTTTGATTAAGTTTCATTAAGATCCTATAAGATTTGTAGCCTCTAGAGTGTTAACAAGATTTTTCTATGATTTGACCTGGTGACCTAGTTTTTGACCTGGCATGATCCACATTAGAACTTGACCTAGATTTCATCAAGACAAACATTGTCATCAAGTTTCATGAAGATCGGATGAAATTTGTAGCCACTAGAGTGTTAACGAACAAATTGTGAACAGACAGACGGACGGACGGACGACGGACATCCAGCGATCCTAAAAATTGTTTTTAGAACAGCAACAGGCGACATTCAATTTTGTTGCAGATGAAAAGAAATTACCCAGCATGCAAAGATCTAAGCAGACATCTGTGTTACAGTGTTCCCTCTCTACAACGACCCTCTCAACATCGACTACCTCCTTACAACGACTTTTGCAGCAATTCCCTTAACACGGCAATTATGTCTAACACTTTTACTGCAGCAATATCGTTTGCTTAAAATTGTTGTCTGCAATTTTCTCAAAGTTTTTTATTGGACATTTTGACATCAAAAAACTTAATGATGAGTGACAAACAGCTTGAATCCAGATCAGACGCGGCATCTGATCTGGATTCAAGCTGTTTGCAAACGTAAGCCAATTTCCCTCCCTGTAACGACTCCCTCCATACAACACACACAATCCATGTCTCCTGTTGGGTGTCGTTGTAGAGAGGGAGCGCTGTACAACCATTTTTTTACATACCAGTCTATGTTCCTTACATATGTCTTCCCAACATGTGTGGCAACAAGAACAGACATCAGTATCCATAGTAACGACCTTAGTGATCTAAAATGAACAGTAATACATGCAATTTTAACAAATTGAAACTCGAGTTATCACTAAAGGTGATCAATAACCCCACTAGCGCCTTGTCAAAAGAGGCAACTGTGTCAGTATAATGTTGATGTGTGTACTCAAAAATTACTGCAGATGGAGCTATTGACTTTGGTCACTGCACTAGTGTGGTCAATGTGTTCTACAGTAAAACCTCTCTATTATCAATTAGACTTCGTTTTAGGGGTTGTTTTAAGAGAGGTTTGACTGTATACCTGTATGTGAGGTTTGAAGTCAAAAGCTTTAACCATTTACCAAATAACCCATTTATAACATTAGATACAGATGATCACTTAAAGCAGGTTGAAAGCAAAGCAGAATGTGCCTTAAGGCACATTCTGCTTTACTTTCAGCCTGCTTTAAACTATTATCTTCTAGGCTATATAAAATATTTGATATTGTAATTGTTCATGAGGGTATAAACTGGAACTATTTTCTTCAGCGGAGGAATAAATTAAATATGCTAAACGTCGCTTCTATGGGGTAAAGGGTTAATGTTGTGGAAGTTATGCTCCAGACAAGCCTGACTTGGATAAAAATAACAAAGGGCAAAAAAAAACAAGAAGCCCAGAGGGCCACATTTCGCTCACCTGAGAACATTAGAAGCTGACTGGGCAAGACAACATTTTGATATAGCTATGACCCAGGTGTCATAAGTTGATCTCGGTAGAGGACCATAATGCGAAGCTACATCTCAGATATTAATGATCTGGGCCTTACTGTTTAAGAGAAGAAGATTTTTAAAGGTTTTCCCGTAAAAAAAAACTGACAAGCCCAGGGCGGGGCCAATTTTAGTCCGGGGGTCATAATTTGAACACACCTGGTAGAGAACCACATAGCAAAGCTACGTATATGTCAAATATTAAAGATCTGGGCCTTACAGTTTTAGAGAAGAAGATTTTTAAAGGTTTTCCTATATAAGTCTATGTAAAACTGATAAGCCCCAGGGCGGGGCCAAATTTGATCCAGGGGTCATAATTTGAACAATCTTGGTAGAGGGCCATAGGTAAAAAGCTACATGTCAAATATAAATGATCTGGGCCTTACGGTTTCAGAGAAGAAGATTTTTAAAAGTTTTCCTATGAAATACTAATAACCCCAAGGGCGGGGCCATTTTTGCCCCCAGGGTCATAATTTGAACAATCGTGGTAGAGGACCACAAGGCAAAGCTATGTGCCAAATATTAAAGATCTTGGCCTTTTAGTTTCAGAGAAGAAGATTTTTAAAGGTTTTCCTATATAAGTCTATGTAAAACTGATAAACCCCGGGGCGGGTCCAATTTTGACCCTGGGGTCATAATTTGAACAATCTTGGTAGAGGACCATAAGACAAAGCTACATGTCAAATATAAACGATCTAGGCCATACAGTTTCAGAGAAGAAGATTTTTAAAGGTTTCCTATGAAAAACTAATAAGCCCAAGGGCGGGCCATTTTTGGCCCTGGGGTCATAATTTGAACAATCTTGGTAGAGGACCACAAGGCAAAGCTTTGTGCCAAATATTAAAGATCTTGGCCTTACAGTTTTAGAGAAGAAGATTTTTAAAGGTTTTCCTATATAAGTCTATGTAAAACTGATATGCCCCGGGGCGGGCCATTTTTGACCATGGGGTCATAATTTGAACAATCTTGGTAGAGGACCATAAGACAAAGCTACATGTCAAATATTAATGATCTAGGCCATACAGTTTCAGGGAAGAAGATTTTTAAGGTTTTCCTAAGAAAAACTGATAAGCCCTAGGGCGGGGCCAATTTTTGCCCAAGGGTAAAAATTTGAACATTCTTGCTAGAAGATCATTAGGTAATGATACATACCAAATAATATGAAATAGGCACAGCCTACAAGCGAGCACAGCTGTACAAATTGAATTGAAATTTTGCTGTTGTAAATCAGAGTCAAGCAAATTTCTTTTTCCTCAGCTGGGTGCTCAATACCTCAACTACTAGATAAGTAAAAAGAAATACTAGAAAAGTAAACAAAATCTGGCAGTATTGTGTTTGCCCTGAAATATTTAGATCAACAATTGACGGTAATCAGTGGTAGAGTGTCCCCATACAGTGCAGGAGGTCATGGGTTCAATTCCCGGCCAGGTCAATCAAAAGACAAAAATCGGTAGTAAGGGATTCACTCCTTCTTGGATTTCAGGTTTGCATTACCACTGCATTAAGTGGAACAATGTATTCCAGTGGAGAAATAGATTAAAGGTGTAAAAAAGGTATATCTATGGAGTAATGGGTTAATTCTCAGTGGGTTTTTTTCTTCACCACTCTGGGAATGGGTTGGTACCTATTCAGTTGGAAAAAATATGCCTTAAAATGTCAGAAGATTCAAGCCATAAATGCTCATTTGGGTAAAAATACTGCCGTAAAATCATTAAAATAATCATTTTTTGGAGATGAAAAACTCTTGTTTTCAATTGGGAACAGGTCCCCATCCAAAAATGATGATTGACTTGTGTAAGGTATGATCTGAACCAATCTGTCAACCACCTTGTAAAGGACAAATTTTTATTTGAGGGTCACAGACATTTTGCAAAATAAATGAGATCAGACCCATTTGAAAGAAAATCAAAAAGTAGTTAAAATGTGTTACAACAACACATTCAATAACGCATAACAATGGATTGGAACCAACATAAAAGTATCCAATTTGCATTACCATGAACAATATAGATATACCGCTTGACTTCGACTGTTAGTACAGGTACCGAGGATGGGGAGAGCTGTGCCGGTTGAGTGAATTCTCAGTGGCCGCTACAGTAGCCGGATTGGTCTTCCCTGAGGGACGGAAAGCAGTCGATATCTATTTTTCACTAAACTCTGACTTTGATCTGTCTGTTTCTACCTTTCCTGTATAACTTTCACTTTTCTTATTCACCACTAGCGCCGAAACGTAATGGTCAATCGTTGACAGTGTTTCGTAAAGAAGTAGAAGTAGAAGAACAAGCCTTTCTCTTTACGTTTATGATTCCTATTTAAACCTTTCATCCTTAAACCAAATTATGAAACGGTTAATTTAACCTATGTTTTTCTTTACTTGATCTTATCATAAAAGTATTTAAGCATTTTCAATTTTTTATTAATAAGAGCTGTTTTTCCTAAAAATACCAAACAGTTAAGACCCTGGTCTGAGAATAGTTTTAAGAGCTCTCTAACCTAGGTCTACCCTTCCGCACGATAGCTAAACTTTAATTATTTGAAAGTTATATTTGATCCAATAAATTTAATTACCATGACCGTCCATTTAATAACCTTCTTCAGGCTCAACCACATCTACAGCATACGTTTGCGCAGTCACTATTGACTATTACGCAATGGGTTTGGATGGGTCAGAAAAAAAATGAGAGAAACAAATAAAGTAAGAAATCAGTTTTAGGATAGACAGAAATAGAAAAATATATGACAGTTGCTTGTTCACTTCCTCAACTCAAGCCTCTCCGGTTGCGGTGGCCGCTACATCAATGAGAATCACTGGTGACTACTTACAGCTCGGGCCCTACAGCAATGTTAGCAGGAAAGGGATCCAAGGCCCCGCTTGAAAGATACCAAATCGGGGAGGGGGTGGGGTTGCGCTGCTAGCTCTTCCCATCTACAGGTCTTTGTTTGCGACAGGAATACTGACCAGTTATAAACATGTTATGTGATGTCATTCTCCCTTTAAGAGGTTTCAAATAACTAAGAGGTTTCAAATAGCCAGGTATAGCCCACATTGTTTGTATAATTTAAATAATGAGTATAGACATCACTAGGTTTGGAGGAGTTAACACCAAACGATGTATTTTGTAGAGAGGGGACTGCAAAATTCAGTATTGGTTAAATATCCCTGAATATACATTGCAAGTTGACAAACCACTGCAGCTGTGGGTCAATGAGCTATTTTCTTCTTCCATTATTCCTAATGTTTCTTCTTCCTAAGAGTTAACACTATTGAACAGAACATTAAATTTATCTGCAAAAAAATAATTTTTAGGAAAAACTTGTTGATGTTAGTGTTAAAAACGTTTTGGGTGCTTATTTACTGAAATAAAAAAAATGTGCGATCAATCAAAATATATAATTAGGCCGAAACGACCGAGGTCGAAACTACGCAGGGCCGAACGATCCAAACTCTATAAATAGAACATCAATGTTTTTCATGTTTATTGGTTTTAAACCAATAAACCAGTGGTTTTAAACCCGATGGTTTACGGAAGAAAACGTGTATAATTTTAATGACGGCTCGATATCTCTCTTAATTATCGAATGCCTATTTCGTCCACGGTGACCGTTCATAATTCTGTGAGCGTGTTTCGTCCACGAAAAAATTACTCAATGGCGTTTCGATCGTCCGGCCACATTTACGTGCCACGGGTTTTATACATAACCATCAACGCTGAATACTCTCTTTTTTGGAGTTACCGGAAGTCACGGCTTTTTGACGTTGGGAATCAAGACGCACACTATCAGCTAATGTTTCACAAGTAAAAACGGTAACCAAAGTGTAAAACTTTTAAATAAGACAGAACCAGTCCTTGAAAATAATTTAGCAAGTAGATCCGCCGGAAGGCACGGAATTTTGACTCCTGGAAATCGATTCAACGTCTGTACAGGTATAACCAATTGAATCTGAAATTTAACTTGAAATTAACGCAATAACATAAGCACTCGCCCACTCGCGAGCCTTCGGCTCGCGAGCTGTGCTCGCTATCAAAGGTCTGGACCTTTGGGTTTCTGAGAAGAAGATTTTTTAAGATTTTCTTATAATTAAAAGTTTTCTATACGGTCATGTTAGAAAATCTGGTCCCACAGCAAGGGGAATAACTCTAGCCAAAAACTTTGAACAAAAATTCGTTCCCCCTTGCCACTGATGCTTCTGACAAAGTTTGGTTGAAATCGGGTCAGTGGTTTCTGAGGAGATGTTGTTTGAAAATGTGAACGTACGACGGATGACGGACACTGGACGCCAGACACCGGACGACGGACGGAATGGTATCACAATAGCTCATCCTGAGCCTTCGGCTCAGGTGAGCTAAAAAGGACTCAAAAAATACTGATGACAGAGTAACTGTTGTGCACTGCACTCCTGGTCAATTAGTATAACAATATCCAAATCTTGCACTAACATCAGCAGCCTCCAGAATGACCCAAATTTGAGCAGTTCTACACTTTCTTTTTACTTTTTATAATCCAAATCTGACCAGTCACACTTTCTGTGTTACTCAAAACCAGTACTTTTGGTCACCATTTTGAGAAGGAATTTGGAATTTGTGCATCCAATCACTAAAAATTGGGAATTTTGCATATAACAAAATAAACCAAAATTGTATCAAGTTATTTTGACTATATTACTAACCAATGATTATTTCAATTAGTAGACCAGTAACACTATATACACATATATGTAGTGTTCCTGATTTAACTATTCCATAATTAGCGCCATGTTCCACAAAGATAACATCAGACCTTTTTCTTCCAGCAATTGGGATTTTTTATATGGGGGAGGGGGTGGGGGGGTGAGGGAGAGATACTTCTTGCCATTTGGGAACATATCCCAATAAAGGCTATAAATTTGGTAAAACGAGAGCACCGCAAGCGGTACATTATATGCCCACTGGCAAAGAAATATATAGTTTTATCAAAAATTATTCTAATTTGTAGACTTTTAGAGCTCTGAGAGCATTAACAATACAGAAATAAAGCCTTTTCTAGCATATCTGAGTACACCAAGGGCAGATAACTCGACACAATGATCCGATAACAATAATAATCAACCCTTTCATGATCTTTTACTTCTATAATTATACTGTGGGCAAACAAAATTAAAATCCATTCAGAACTGTAGTTTCTAAGTGTGTTAACACTGTCAAATAAGCTTTTTATAGAATATTTGAGTACACCAAGGGCAGATAACGAAATATCAAATAAATCTCAAACTTAACTCAGCTTCAGATCTTGATGCATATAACCTTTATGTGAAGTTTCATTAGTATCCTTCAAACAGTTTTCAAAGAAAACTCTGGACAAGCTTTTTATAGCATATTTGAGTACATCAAGGGCAGATAACTCTGTAGCGAAAATATAAATGAACCTACAACTCGACTCAGCTTTAGATCTTGATGCATGTAACATTTGAGTGAAGTTTCATTAATATCCCTCCAATTGTTGTCCCAGAAAACTCTGGACAAGCTTTTTATAGCATATTTGAGTACAACAAGGGCAGATAACTCTGTAACGAAAATTTGAATGAACCTCAAACTCGAGTCAGCTTTAAATATTGATGCATATTACATTTGTGTGAAGTTTCATTAATATCCCTTTAATAGTTTTCCCAAAAAACTCAAGACAAGCTTTTTATAGCATATTTGAGTACATCAAGGGCAGATAACTCTGTAAAGAAAATTTGAATGAACCTCAAACTCGACTCAGCTTTAGATCTTGATGCATACAACATTTGTGTGAAGTTTCATCAATATCCCTTCAATTGTTTTCAAAGAAAACTCAAGACAAGCTTTTTATAGCATATTTGAGTACATCAAGGGCAGATAACTCTGTAACAAAAATTTGAATGAACCACAAACTCGACTCAGCTTTAGATCTTGATGCATATAACATTTGTGTGAAGTTTCATCAATATCCATCAAATAGTTTTCCCAGAAAACTCCGGACAAGGTTTTTATAGTATATTTGAGTACATCAAGGGCAGATAACTCTGTAACTAAAATTTGAATGAACCTCAAACTCAACTCAGCTTTAGATCTAAATGCATATAACAATTGTGTGAAGTTTCATCAATATCCCTACGATAGTTTCCCAGAAAAACTCCGGACAAACAAAATGTTGACGGACGAACGGACGGACGTTCGAACGTACGGACAGGGCCACGCCAATATAAGACCACCTTTAGAGGTGGGCGTATGATATACGACCACCTTTAGAGTTGAGCGTATAAAATGCTTTGAAATTTTACCAGTTTCCCACTTGCGTTTTTACTCAAATCTAATCAGTTTCACACTTACTTTTTATACTGTAAGAGGACATCAAAGCCAACCGCTACAAACATACAGAAACCCATACTAGGTGTATACAGAATTCTCTCAGCCACCACAAAACCCACAGGAAAAAACAGGTTGGAGGCCGGTATAAATGGCAGCACCATCAAGGCTAGACACTGAAATAAATAATCAATAATAGACATGGCTTAATTTGAAACTGGAATTGTCCATTTGAAGTTACAGGCATGATTGAGTTAACCCATTGTCCCATAGCCTTTTTCTAGTTTTGAAGACAGGTAATCACTTAAAGCAGGTTCAAAGTAAAGCAGAATGCGCCTTTACTATCAGTCTGCTTTAAGCTACCATCTGCTAGGAATAGAAAATCTTTCTTACAGTACATATTTATGACAGTATAAAGTGGAACTATTTTCTTCAGTGGAGGAATAAATTTTAAGGCATGAAAAAGTGTATATATGGGATAAAGGGTTAAAGATAGCAAAGCAGCTATAAGCTGGATGAAAGTACATGTGATCACTAAAATAAGTATAGTGGTAGGCCAGACAGACAGACAGACAGGCAGGCATACAGACAGACAGACAGACAAGCATATAGACAGACAACAGAGACAGAAAGGCCGGCACAAAATAACCATGTACAGCTCTCCCTCTCTACAACAGCCCTCCCAGCAATGACTCCCTCTTTACAACACTTGCCGTTGTTTCCCAAACAAAACAAGTATGTACAACCTTGTCACGTCTGCTATATTGTCTGCTTGAAATTGTTGTCTGCTGTTTTCCTCAAAGTAATATAATAGACATTTTGACAGAAACAAGAGGGCTTGAAGGCCCTGATATCGCTCACCTGTTATAATGAAGCCTGATAGCTTTACCTTTGAATTTCACTCGTTTTATTCGAAATCCATTCAAATTTGTAGTAGATCTATAGTATGTAAACAACATTGGAATACGACCTACTCTAGTATAGTAGAGTACATCAAGTGCAGAGTACTAGAGCCTAAATAATACTGAAATGAAGCCTTTTCTAGCATTTCAAAGTATATCAAGGGCAGATAACACTTGCCACAATGGTCAGATTTCAACAATAATTGCACTCCCACGAGAACTTATAGCTATATACATTGTGTGCAAGTATAAACAAGAGGGCCATGGCCCTAAATTCGCTCACCTGAGGACATTGAAGTTTGTACCTAAGTTGACTGGGAAAGACAACATTTTAATATAACTATAAATGGAGTTATCTTCCGGACAAGAAAACATGACAAAAGTGAATTTTGTTGCCAAGCTTATGACCCATATCCATGACACATCCTCTTATCAAGCTATTTCCATTTCCGGTAAATGATAATTATTTCACTAGCGTCAGCAGAACTGGAGTTATTTTCCTGAAAATAAAATATGACAAAGGGGAACAAGAGCTGTCGGAGAACAGCAAAGCTCGCCTAATTAAACCTTTCTTAAATAGGTAACTATCAAAAGAAAAGTGTATCAGTACATTGATATTCAAGCCACAGGGAACCTCCATTCAAAATATCAACTTCCTAATGCAAATATGTCATGTAGTATAAGTGCATTCCAACACTTACTCCTTAACTAACTTTGAAATTTCAGTCCCAAAACTCTAAGTCCACAAAAGGTGTAATTTTGACTAAATTTAAACTTTTAAAAAAACAATAACTACGCAACTTCAATGTTCAACCCAAGGGCACCTCCATTTCAAATATCAGCTTCCTAATACAAATATTTCATGTAGTATTAGTGCATTACAACTCTTACCCCAAAACTTTAACCATGAGAAATCAGCCGAAAAACCTAAGCCCTCAACAGGTAAAATTTTGACTAAATTTAAACTTTTTTTTAAATTTTAACTACGTAACATCAATGTTCAACCCACAGGGCACCTTGATTGCCAATATCAGCTTCTTAATACAATTATTTCAAGTATTATAGACCATCACAACACTTACCCCAAAACTTTAACCATGAGAAATCAGCCGAAAAACCTAAGTCCACAAAAGGTAAAATTTTGACTAAATTTAAACTTTTTTTTTAATTCTAACTACACAACATCAATGTTCAACCCACAGGGCACCTCCATTCCAAATATCAGCTTCCTAATACAAATATTTCATGTAGTATTAGTGCATAACAACACTTACCCCAAAACTTTAACCATGAGAAATCAGCCGAAAAACCTAAGTCCACAAAAGGTGAAATTTTGACTAAATTTAAACTTTTTTTTTAAATTTTAACTACACAACATCAATGTTCAACCCACAGGGCACCTCCAATCCAAATATCAGCTTCCTAATGCAAATATTTCATGATGTATTAGTGCATAACAACACTTACCCCAAAACTTTAACCATGAAAAACCAACGCCGACGCCGACGCCGACGCCGACGCCGGGGTGATTCCATAAGCCCCCCCATTCTCCGAATAGGCGAGCTAAAAACAAAATATTGCTGCCCTTGTGCATGGCATTTCCTCTCATCAGTTTCTTTCCATACATAAAATTTCATTACAATAGCATCAGTAGAACTGGAGTTGTCTTCTTGACAAGAAAATATCTCAAAGGGAAATAACTAAAAAAACAATGATGTCAGAGTTATGGCCTTTGCAAATGGCACTTCCTCTCATTAGGCTCTTTCCAAATAGGCAATTTCATTTTACCCATTACCCCATAGCCTGTTCTAGTTTTGAAAATAGGTGGCCACCTAAAGCAGGTTGAAAGTAAAGCAGAATGCGTCTTAATGCACACTTTGCTTTACTTTCAAACTGCTTTAAGCTACCATCTACTAGGATATAGAAACTTATTTCGCATCTTACATTTTCATGACTGTTTAAAGTGGAATTATTTTCTTAAGTAGAGGAATAAATCAAAGGCCTAAAAATGCACATTTATGGGGTAATGGGTTAACAAATGTCAGTATTGATGAGGGGGAAAGGGTTGAATAATAGACAAGAAACAAGAGCGTGTCCCAGTTACACGAATGCCCCCGATGATACAGGGAGGGGAATCCAGACTATCAAACGTAAAAGTTAGAGAGCTGTAACTGTAGTGGAGCGCCATTTTGAGGACTTCAAGGGCCATTACTCCAAAGGGCCTAGCATAAATTGGTGCCGCTGGTTATCCAAATTGGTCTCCATTTTATGTCAACAAACATTTTCAGAAAGTTTGGTGATGATCAGATGAAAAGCAATGTGTTTGTGAAACACAAATGCCCCCAGCCAGCATCATGTTCTGTAATGTAATGCTTATTTGCAAAAGTAGGTCAAACGTCATGGTCGTAGGGTAAATGAAACATTGGCATGGTTGGAGAAGTCTTAACACAAGAAACATATAAAGTATGGAAGCTCTAGGCCTACTGGTTCAAATGTTATAGGCGTATAAAGATTTATACAAATAAAGGTCAAAGGTCAAGGTCACAAGGGCAAAAACGTAGGTATGGTTGGAAAGGTCTTGACACAAGAAATATATCAAACAAAATATGAAAGCTCTAGGCCTACTGGTGCAAATGTTATAGCCATTTAAAGATTTCAACAAAAGTAGGTCAAATGTCAAGGTCACAAGGTCAAAATGTTTTGTATGGTTAGAAAGGGAAAACACATGTCAAGTATAAAAGGCCAAGGTGCAAAAATGCAAAAGTTATATCCAAGGTTAAGGTTTTTGGTTAAAGTTTGATTAAATAGGTCAAAGATTGAGGTCAAGGTCACATGGTCAAAGATATTGGTATGGTAGGAAAGGTCTTGACACAAAACATATACATACAAAATATTAAAGCCCTATGCTAAATGGTGCAAATGTTATAGCAATTTAAAGATTTTTACAAAAGAAGGTCAAATGTCAAGGTCAAGGGCAAAAAGTTTTGTATGGTTGGAAAGGTCTTGCCATGAGGAATACACATGCCAAGTATAAAAGGCCCAGGTTTAAAAATGCAAAAGTTATAGCCAAGGTTAAGGTTTTTGGTTAAAGTTTGATTAAATAGGTCAAAGGTCAAGGTCAAGGTCACATGGTCAAAGATGTTGGTATAGTTAAAAAGGTCTTGACAAAAGAAATATACATACAAAATATGAAAGCCCTGGGCCTACTGGTGCAAATGTTATAGCCATTTAAAGATTTTTACAAAAGTAGGTCAAATGTCAAGGTCAAGGTCACAAGGTCAAAAAGTTTTATATGGTGGGAAAGGTCTGGCATGAGGAATACACATGCCTAGTATAAAAGGCCCAGGTTTAAAAATGCAAAAGTTATAGCCAAGGTTAAGGTTTTTGGTTAAAGTTTGATTAAATAGGTCAAAGGTCAAGGTCAAGGTCACATGGTCAAAGATGTTGGTATGGTTGGAAAGGTCTTGACAAAGTAAATATACATACAAAATATGAAAGCCCTGGGCCTACTGGTGCAAATGTTATAGCCACTTAAAGATTTTTACAAAAGTAGGTCAAATGTTATTTTCTTTTGTTCGAATAACGGGCCACGGCCCCTTAGTGTATTGTTACGGAATGAACTCTATTGTCTTCTTTTGTTATGTTTACCGTTATCTGGCCCTCTTACCCACTTTAGTGGCGCGGACAGACGGACAGACGGACGTTCTCACAGTTGGACATTTGTTGGGTATATTTTTTGTTTAAAAGTACCCAACAGTACACTAAAATACCCAACAATAACAATAGGGCAATCACGGAATGAATGGAATCTATTGTTCTCCCTACCCAACAAAGGACCTTTCGTGTGCTCGGACGGACAGACGGAAGGACGGACAAACCAACAGACATGACAAAAACTATATGCCCCCGAATCGTAGATTCTGCGGGCATAAAAATGACAAGACATACAGATAACTCTGACAAAACCAATATTAAACATATGTATAAATATGGCATAAGACATAATTACATAACTGTCAGTGGATCACTTCCAGATCCTGTTTCTCTAAGTATGAAGCAGACTGAACCATTTCTAAACTTTAGCAGACAACATTTTCAGCAGACACCACCAGCAGTTCTCAACACTGAGGTCAAATATTATGCAATAGTTGGGGAGAGCATCTAGGCAGCTGGCTTAACCCTTATCAGACTGAAATGATGTCTGCTTAAAACCTACTGTATGTGAAAAATGTACAAAAAACCAATTTAGAAAATGTAAAGTAGGTAAATGAGTGGCAAATAGTTTGGATCCAAATTAGATGCAGCATTGTGTTTAATCTGATCTGGATCCAAACTGTTTGCAAATATTGGCTATTTGCCTGTAGTATATTAAGGGTAACTCAGGTAAATACAGTTCTGCTTAAATCAAAAATACTGTGAAACCTGCCTAGAGCAGAACTTAAACTTCGCAGGGACCCTAGGGATTTCATTTTAACAAACTATAGAGGGATCCACCAGGAGATACTACTGTACAAATATCAAAGCTTAGGGCCTAGTAGTTTATGGCAAGAAGATTTTTTAAAGTTTTTTGCTTTTTTGCTTTTTCAAGCAGAGTTTGTGCTTTTTCTCTTTCATTTGAACAACTTCTGTAGAGAAGCATCCAAGGAACATCATGAGCAGTTTGAACTCTCCCTACAATCGTCGGGTTCAGAGGAGATGTCGTTTTAAGTAAATGTGAACGGACAGACGTACTATGGACGGTGAGTGGTCACAATAGCTCACCTTGAGCCTTTGGCTCAGGTGAGCTAATAAAATCCATTGAAAACTGTAGTTGCAAGAGTGAAAACACTGTTAGATATGACATTTTCAGCAATTCAAGGGCGGATAACTCTTGACCTATTTGTCCGATTTCAACCATAATCAACCTCATCTGAACTCTTATAGTCAGTACATCAAGTGCAGATAACTAGAGCCTAAATAATACTGAAATGAAGCCTTTTCTAGCATTTCAAAGTATATCAAGGGCAGATAACACTTGCCACAATGGTCAGATTTCAACAATAATTGCACTCCCACGAGAACTTATAGCTATATACATTGTGTGCAAGTATAAATACAAGAGGGCCTGAAGGCCCTGATATCGCTCACCATTTGTAATGAAGCCCGATAGCTTTACCTTTGAATTTCACCCCTTTTATTCTAAATCCTTTCAAGTTTGTCGACCTACTGTAGTATAGTAGAGTACATCAAAGGCAAATAACTAGAGCCTAAACAATACTGATCGAAATGAAGCCTTTTTCTAGCATTTCAGACTATATCAAGGGCAGGTAACTATTGCCACAATGATTACATTTCAAAAATAATTGCACTCCTTCGAGAACGTATAGCTACATCCTTTGTGTACAAGTATAATCAAAATCCATTGAAAACTGTGGTTGCAAGAGTGTAAACGCTGTAAAATATGGAATTTTCAGCAATTCAAAGGTAGATATCTCTTGATCTATTTGTCCGATTCCAACCATAATCACTCTTTTATGAACTCTGATGGTCATATACAATCTGCGCAAGTTTGATAGAGCTGGGATAAATATTGTGGCCTCTAGAGCGTAAACACTGTTAAATATATCATTTTCAGCAATTCAAAGGTAAATAACTCATGACCTATTGATCTGATTACAACCATAATTTAACTCATCTGAAGTCTTATGGTAATATACAATCTGAGTAAGATTAAGAAAGATTGGATTAAATTTGTGGCCTCTAGAGTGTAAATATCGTTAAATATGGAATTTTCAGCAATTCAAAGGTAGATAACTATCGACCTATAAATCTGATTCCAACCATAATCAAACTCATCTGAACTCTTATCGTCATATACAATCTGGGCAAGTTTTAGAAAGATTGGATAAATACTGTGGCCTCTAGAGTGTAAACACCGTTAAATATGGCATTTTCAGCAATTCAAAGGTAGATAACTCTTGATCTATTTACCCGATTTCAACCAAAATTGAACTCTTCCGAACTCTTATGGTAATATACAATCTGGACAAGTTTTAGAAAGATTGGATAAATACTGTGGCCTCTAGAGTGTAAACACTGTTAAATATTGCATTTTCAGCAATTCAAAGGTAGATAACTCATGACCTATTTGTCCAATTTCAACCATAATCGAACTCATTCGAGCTCTTATGGCAATATACCATCTGAGCAAGTTTGAGAAAGATTGGATAAATATTGTGGCCTCTAGAGTGTAAACACTAAAATTGTTGACGACGGACGACGCACGACGGACGACTGACGACGCACGACGGACATTCAAGGATTGCAAAAGCTCACCCTGAGCTAGCTCAGGTGAGCTAAAAATCCATTGAAAACTGTAGTTGCAAGAGTGAAAACACTGTTAGATATGACATTTTCAGCAATTCAAGGGCGGATAACTCTTGACCTATTTGTCCGATTTCAACCATAATCAACCTCATCTGAACTCTTATAATCATATACATTCTGAGCAATGTAAGAAAGATTGGATTAAAAGTGTGGCCTCTAAAGTGTAAACACCGTTAAATATGACATTTTCAGCAATTCAAAGGTACATAACTCTTCATCTATTGGTCCCATTTCAACCATAATCAAACTCATTCGAACTCATATGGTAATATACAATCTGAGCAAGTTAAAGAAAGATTGGATAAAAACTGTGGCCTCTAGAGTGTAAACATTGTTAAAAATGGCATCAAAGGTAGATAACTCTTGACCTATCAGTCCGATTTCAACCATAATCGAACTCATCCGAACTCTTTGACTTATGGTAATATACCATCTGAGCAAGTTTGAGAAAGATTGAATAAATATTGTGGCCTCTACAGCGTAAACACTAAAATTGCTGACGACGGACGCCAGACATTCAAGGATTGCAAAAGCTCACCCTGAGCTAGCTCAGGTGAGCTAAAAACTTAATGACAAGTGACAAACAGCTTGAATCAAGACCAGACACGCGTAACGAGGCGTCTGATCGGGATTCAAGCTGTTTGCAAATGTAAGGCAATGTTCCTCCCTATAGCGACACTCTCCGAACAACACACTCTGTTTGTCTCCCATTGGGTGTTGTTGTAGAGAGGGAGCGCTGTACCGTATTTTGGGAATAATTGGTCGTGGTTTATAATTGGCCTAATTGGCCACCTGACACGAATGGCGAAAATTCAACACCCCAAAATATCCTTATTATAGACCAACAAAGAAGTCAATTATCGCCGGCGACATATAACTCGACCCAAACATAGGCCTGAAGATTCACACCTCCGTCCGTTAACCTGTAATTTGTATTAGGTAAACCGTGAACGATATGCAAACTAGGGCTATTGTTTACCTTTATTTTCTTTTATCCAAGTCGTTTGTGTAAGCAGACATCCCAAACTATAATTTACACGAGCGTTAATTCCTTAAAAACAAACATTCTCGAACACAAAATGAAACAGGAAACGTTCACTATTTACCTTAGACGGTGTTCTTATTTTTAGCACGTTAAAATCGATACAATCAGTGCGATATACTGTAAACCAGTCTGACTGACGTTATTATTCGCCTTACGCATCGGAACAATTTACGAACTAAGTTGGAGTTGTATTAAATTTTAATTTTTGTACTCGAGGATTTTTACCAGATGTAAAATAGCCTTAAAAATCATTCTATTGTGAATATTTTTTCTGAGAACCGAATGCAATAACATACTGACATTTTCGGACATAGAGTATTTTAGTCATTCCGTTTGAGCATCCGTTCTTCTTTCGAAGCCATTTTATCAACAAGGTTTTTTTTGTGTGACGAGTTTGGGGCCCGTTTCATCAAAATATACGACATATTTACAATCGTAATTATATTATATCATTATGTATATATACGATACGGTACTATAGGTGGATTACGATCTTATATACCATATATCGAAATACGTTTCATCAAGGCTATCGTTTATAAGACAATGGTGCGTAATTATACGATAGGTTTACGATGTTTCATGAAACGGAACATTGATACATATAGGCGTTTAATTTTCGCCCCTTGGATCTCAGAATGGCCAAAATTAAACAAACCAAAATAAAAAACGATCTTTTAGCACAAAATGGCCAAATTATGATGACGCCAATTATTCCCAAAGTACGGTATAACCTAATTAATCATAGTAACCATACATGGTTCATATAAACATATTGGTGAAAATACTTAAGGCCTTTTCAAGGGTTTTCCTGACATTTTAATACAAAATTAAGGTCATCTGTTTTACAATCTGAACACCATGCAAATTTCCACAAAAAGATTGAAACTGACTGAGTTACGACTGATTTCAGGAATTATCCCAGTTAAGGTTTTTGTTTTTATTTAATTTTTATTTTTAATTCTTATCTTTTTCTTGTTTTATAAATTTCCGTTTCTTAAACAAACTGGAAATAATGACAGCAGACTTTAATTTTATGATATACAAGAGCGTGTCCCAGTTACACGAATGCCCCCGATGATACAGGGAGGGGATTCCAGACTATCAAATGTAAAATGTACGAGTTAGAGAGCAGAAACTGTCATGGAGCGCCATAAAAGCGCCATTTTGAGGAATTCAAGGGCCATTACTCCAAAGAGCCTAGCATAAATTGGCGCCGCTGGTTATCCAACTTGGTCTCCATTTTATGTCAACAAACATTTTCAGAAAGTTTGGTGAAGATCAGATGAAAAGCAATGTGTTTGTGAAACACAAATGCCTCCAGCCAGCGTCATGTTCTGTAATGTAATGCTTATTTGCAAAAGTAGGTCAAAAGTCATGGTCGCATGGTAAATGAAACATTGGCATGGTTGAACAAGTCTTAACACAAGAAACATACAATGTACATGTACATACAAAGTATGGAAGCTCTAGGCCTACTGGTTCAAATGTTATAGGCATATAAAGATTTATACAAAAGCCGGTCAAAGGTCAAGGTCACAAGGGCAAAAGCGTAGGTATGGTTGGAAAGGTCTTGACACAAGAAATATATAAACAAAATATGAAAGCCGTAGGCCTACTGGGGCAAATGTTATAGCCATTTAAAGATTTTAACAAAAGTAGGTCAAATGTCAAGGTCACAATGTCAAAAAGTTTTGTATGGTTGGAAACGTCTCGCCACAGGGAAGACACCTGCCAAGCATAAAAGGCCCAGGTGCAAAAATGCAAAAGTTATAGCCAAGGTTAAGGTTTTTGGTCAAAGTTTGATTAAATAGGTCAAAGGTCGAGGTCAAGGTTACATGGTCATAGACTTTGGTATAGTTGGAAAGGTCTTAACACAAGAAATATGCATACAAAATATGAAAGCCCTGGGCCAACTGGTGCAAATTATATAGCCATTTAAAGATTTTTTACAAAAGTAGGTCAAATGTCAAGGTCACAAGGTCAAAAAGTTTTATATGGTTAGTAAGGTCTTGCCATGAGGAATATACATGCCAAGTATAAAAGGCCCAGGTTTAAAAATGCAAAAGTTATAGCCAAGGTTAAGGTTTTTGGTTAAAGTTTGATTAAATAGGTCAAAGGTCAAGGTCACATGGTCAAAGATGTTGGTATGGTTGGAAAGGTCTTGACAAAAGAAATATGCATACAAAATATGAAAGCCCTGGGCCAACTGGTGCAAATGTTATAGCCATTTAAAGATTTTTACAAAAGTAGGTCAAATGTCAAGGTCAAGGTCACAAGTTCAAAAAGTTTTATATGGTTGGAAATGTCTTGCCATGAGAAATACACATGCCAAGTATAAAAGGCCCAGGTTTAAAAATGCAAAAGTTATAGCCAAGGCTAAGGTTTTTGGTTAAAGTTTGATTAAATAGGTCAAAGGTCAAGGTAAAGGTCACATGGTCAAAGATGTTGGTATAGTTGGAAAGGTCTTGACAAAAGAAATATACATACAAAATATGAAAGCCCTGGGCCTACTGGTGCAAATGTTATAGCCATTTAAAGATTTTTACAAAAGTAGGTCAAATGTCAAGGTCAAGGTCACAAGGTCTAAAAGGTTTGTATGGATGGAAAGGCCTTGATACAGGGAAGACACATGCCAAGTATAAAAGGTCCAGGTACAAAAATGCAAGAGTTATAGCCAAGGTTAAGGTTTTTGGCACAGACAGACGGACGGACAGACGGACGGACGGACAAACCAACAGACATGACAAAAACTATATGCCCCCGAATCGTAGATTCTGGGGGCATAATAAAACAAATCTTAATTTAAGGCTTTTTCAAGAACTTTCACATTATTTCAACTTTAAGGCTTGAGATGATTTTCATTGATTTTCAAAACACTAAAGGGTTTTTCAAGACCTGTGCAAACCCTTGAGTACACTCATTTACAAACAGTATACCTGTGAAACCATACTTGGGGCCCTCTGATTAGAGCCTTCACTGATTTCCTGGCCATTTTGTAATAATTGATAGGGAACATTCCCAAATGGTTTTAACCCATTACCCCATATCCTCTTTCTACAGGTAGTACTGAAGATAGGTGACCACTTATACATAAAGCTGTTTAAAGTAAAGCAGAATGCGCTTAGGTACATTCTGCTTTACTTTCAGCCTGCTTTAAGCTTTATAACAATCTTCTAGGATATATAAACAAGAGGCCCATGCGGGCCTAAATATCGCTCACCTGGAAAAACCAACACAAGGGTCACATGACCCCCAGGGCGGGAGCATTTTTTATCCCAGGGACATATTTTTAACAATCTTGAAAGAAAACCTAAAGAAGATGCTTTGTGCCAAATATCTAAGCTCAGGGCACTGTGGTTTCAGACAAGAACATTTTTTAAGTTTTCATTGAAAAAATCTATTTTTAGCTCAAGTGACCTAGATATGCAACGGACCGGAACCATATTTACAATATTGTTTAAGGGCTTCTAGAAGTGTCATCATACCAAATATCAAAACTCTGGCTATATTAGTTTCAGAGATAAAGATGTATGAAGATTTCACTATATATAACTTTATGTAAAATTACGACCCCCGGGGCGGGATAATTTTTGACCCCAGGGACATATTTTGAACAATCTTGATAGAGAACCTGAAGACGATGCTTTGTGCCAAATATCTAAGCTATAGGTACTGTGGTTTCAGACAATAAGATTTTTTAAGTTTTCATTGGAAAAATCTATTTTTAGCTCCGTTGACCTAGATATGCAACGGGCCGTAACTATATTTACAATATAGGTTAAGGGCGTCTAGAAGTGTCCACATGCAAAATATCAAAGCTCTGGCCATATTAGTTTCAGAGAAAATGATGTTTGAAGATTTCACTATATAACTCTATGTAAAATTACGACCCCCGGGCCGGGTCATTTTTTACCCAAGGGACATATTTTGAACAATCTTGATAGAGGACCTGAAGACGATGCTTTGTGCCAAATATCTAAGCTCAGGGTACAGTGGTTTCAGACAAGAAGATTTTTTAAGTTTTCATTGGAAAAATCTATTTTTAGCTCCTGTGACCTAGATATGCAACAGACCGGAACAATATTTAAAATATATGTTAAGGGCTTCTAAAAAGGTCCACATGCAAAATATCAAAGCTCTGGCAATATAAGTTTCAGAGAAAATGATGTTTGAAGATTTCACTATATAACTCTATGTACAATTACGACCCCCGGGGCGAGGTCATTCTTGACCCCAGGGACATAATTTGAACAATCTTGATAGAGGACCTGAAGACGATGCTTTGTGCCAAATATCTAAGCTCAGGGTACTGTGGTTTCAGACAAGAAGATTTTTTAAGTTTTCATTAAAAAAATCTATTTTAAGCTCCTGTGACCTAGATATGCAATGGACCGGAAATATTTGAACAACTTTGAAAGAGGACAATACAAGGATCATTCCTACCAAGTTTGGTAAAAATCCATCCAGTGGTTTCAGAGGAGATGTTGTCCAAAGAAATTGTTGACGACGAACCAACGACGGACACAGGACGATCAAAATAGCTAAAACAAGAGCCCCATGGGGCATATTTCGCTCACCTGAGAGTAGCTGAAAAAATGGAGATAATAATTTATGTCCAGGACTAACCTAGATATGTAACAGACCGGAACAATTTGAACAGATTATGTAAAGTATATTTAAAAGTGTCACTATACCGAATATAAAAGCTCTGGCCATATTAGTGTCAGAGAAGAAGACGTTTGAAATTTTCTCTATATAACTCTATGTAAAACTGTGACCCCCGGGGCGGGGCTAATTTTGACCCCAAGGGCATACTTTGAACAAACTTGAAAGAGGACCTGTTGGCGATGCTATGTGCCAAACATCTAAGCTCTGGCCCTTGTAGTTTCAGACTAGAAGATTTTTTAAGTTTTCATTGAAAAAAATCTATTTTTAGCTCCTGTGACCTAGCTATGCAACCGACCAGAACCATTTTAAAAATTTTAGTAAAGGACATCTAGAAGTGTCACCATGCCAAATATCAAAGCTCTGGCCATATTAGTTTCAGAGAAAAAGACGTTTGAAAATTTCACTATATAACTCAATGTAAAACTGTGACCCCCGGATCGGGGCCAATTTTGACCCCAGGGGCATAATTTGAACAAACTTTATAGTGGACCTGTAGGCCATATTATGTGCCAAACATCTAAGCTCTGGCCCTTGTAGTTTCAGACAAAAAGATTTTTTAAGTTTTCAATGAAAAAAATCTATTTTTAGCTCCTGTGACCTAGTTATGCAACCGACCAGAACCATTTAGAAAAATTTAGTATAGGACATCTAGAAGTGCCACCATGCTAAATATCAAAGCTCTGGCCATATTAGTTTCAGAGAAAAAGACGTTTGAAAATTTCACTATATAACTCTATGTAAAACTGTGACCCCCGGGGCGGGCCCATTTTGACCCCAGGGGCATAACTTTGGACAAAATATAAAGAGGATCTTTAGGCGATGCTATGTGCCAAATATCTAAGCTCTGGCTCTTGTAGTTTCAGACAAGAAGATTTTTTAAGTTTTCAATGAAAAAAATCTATTTTTAGCTCCTGTGACCTAGTTATGCAACCGACCAGAACTATATGAACAATGTTGGTATAGGACAGCCAGAAGTGTCATTATGCCAAATATCAAAGCTCTGACCACATTAGTTTCAGAGAAAAAGACGTTTGAAAATTTCACTATATAACTCTATGTTAATCTTTGACCCCCGGGGCGGGGTCAATTTTGACCCCAGGGGCATAATTTGAACAAACTTGATATAGGACCTGTAGATGATGCTATGTGCCAAATATCTAAGCTCTGGCCCTTGCAGTTTTTGACAAGAAGATTTTTTAAGATTTCCTTATTTTTTCACTTTGGTTGCCATGGCAACCAGAGTTCTGCATTGTTTTTAATTCTTTGAACAAATTTGAAAGAGCTTGACCCAAGGAACATTTCTGTAAAGTTTAGTTGAATTCTGTCAAGCGGTATAGGAGGAGATGTCATTTGAAGCAATTGTTAACGACGACGGACAGCTAACGACGCACGACGACGGACACAGGGCCATCCCAATAGCTCACCTTGAGCCTTTGGCTCAGGTGAGCTAACAAATCGAACTCATCCGAACTCTTATGGCAATATACCAGCTGAGCAAGTTTGAGAAAGATTGGATAAATATTGTGGCCTCTAGAGTGTAAACACTAAAATTGTTGACGCCGGACGACGCACGACGGACGCCGGACATTCAAGGATTGCAAAAGCTCACCCTGAGCTAGCTCAGGTGAGCTAGCTCAGGTGAGCTAAAAATGGCACATTCTCATGACTGTATACAGATTAACTATTTTCTTCAGTGGAGGAATAAACTAGAGGCGTAAATAGGTATTTGAATGGGGCAATGGGTTAAATAGACTAGGCTTCATTATACCCCCACAAACAGAGTTTGAGGGGGGTATACTGGAATCAGCCTGTCGCTTGGTCGGTCGTCGGTCGGTCGGTCTGTCTGCAAAATCTTGTACTTTCAACTCCTCCTTCAGTTTCAACCCGATTCATTTGATACTTGGCATAAATGTTTCTCAGGTGTAGTATATGTGCAAGACACACATTTCAGGTCTCTGTGACCTTGATCTTTGGCCTTGAAATTGGTCTTGAAATTGGCAGGCAAAATCTTGTACTTTGAACTCCTCCTTCAATTTCAACCTGATTCACTTGATACTTGGCATAAATGTTACTCAGGAGTAGTAGATGTGAAAGACACAAATTTCAGGTCTCTGTGACGACCTTGACCTTGACCTTTGTCCTTGAAATTGGCAGGCAAAATCTTGTACTTTGAACTCCTCCTTCACTTTCAACCTGATTCACATGATACTTGGCATAAATGTTACTCAGGAGTAGTAGATGTGCAAGACACAAATGTCAAATCCTTGGCCTTTGGCCTTGAAATTGGTCTTAAAATTGGCAGGCAAAATCTTGTACTTTGAACTCCTCCTTCACATTCAACCTGATTTAAATGTTACTCAGGTGTTGTAGAGTGTCATATACCATTTTAAAGTCATTTTGACCTTGGCTTACACCTTTGACCTTATTCTAACCTTATTGAAAATGTCTGCAGAGTGTGACAGAGTGCTGTATAGTGGGGGTATTTATCACCTTTAGTGATAGCCGTTCTAGTTAGAAACTGGAATTGTCCATTAAAAGTTTCATGGGTTAATGAGTCGATATGCAAACCATGCTCAGCAACCTACCATAATTACGGCTCTGTTCAATCTTCCCTGTTTACTCAGTGCAAAGTAAGTAACTTTTCCCAAACATGCATAGAACAATAGAGTTGCTAGGTTTCTCGGGTCCAGAATTGACATGATGATTGGAATGGTTCCCCTTGTCCAATCACAGCAGAGACCAGCTGGGCACAGCAGCAGCCAGAAGTTCACAGGAAGTAAGTAGTTAAATGTCAACTGCCGGGCAGGGGTAGGTGAAGCAGCTGCCGGATTGTCATAGCTGGAATATATATGACCAGTTAAATCTCTCTATTGATTAGAATTGACTTGATGACTGGAATACAGTGGAGAAAGCATTATTCTGTTCCGTTTAAACGCAAACGAAACGCAACCGCAAAACACTAAATTGTAGAAAAAAACACTTTTTTGACAATTCTGACTATTGATTTGAAGCTGAGTGGCAAACAGTTTGAAGCCAGATCAGACGCTGGGTAACCCGGCGTCTGATCAGGCTCCAAACTGTTTGCTGTCAAGGTTAAAATCAACTTTTGGAATTGTCAAAAAAGTGTCATTTTCTTCATTTTTCTGCAATGCGTTTGCATTTCGTTTGCGTTTAAACGGGAAAGAATAACATTTTCTCCACTGTATACATGTACAGAGGGACCTGGATCTGGATCTGATTCAAACTGTTTGTCACTCGTTATTAAGGTTTTTATGTCAAAATGTCCATTATGTAACTTTGAGAAAAATAGAAGACGACTATTTTAAGCAGACGATATTGCAGCAGTAAAAGCATACTTGTCCTGTTTAGGAAACTGTGGCAAGGGTGATTGTAAGGAGGTAGTCATTGTTGGGAGGGCCGTTGTAAAGAGGGGCACTGTATATTTATCCTTTGTGGCTATGCTATTTATAGAACGCACACAGAGATGAGTGTGTGGGATGTAATACTGCCCCACCTGCTGGCAAGTTCTGTATTCCAGGAAAATTAATTTAAGGAATCTGACAGAATGTCACCCAGGGATCATTTGTGTAAAGTTAGTTTTAATTCAGAGCAGAAAATTTTGACAAGAAGAGTTTTAAACAACTATAAAAAAGGTTGTTTCCATGCTCTGAGTTATGGAAATCAAAATACAGTCAAACTTGTGTGACTCGGTGCAATTTGCGGTCTTTTCGGGTTATGATATTCGGCTCAGGTTTTAGGTAGATAGTTCCGGTTGTCATTCTAATTTGTTCATTCTAAAAGTTATCATTGACCAGAAAGGATAATATTATATTTACTTTATTTAATTCATTTAGTATTAGGATCAAATCACAGATATAGGTAGGTAAGATGTCAGATGTTATCATTGGCTAGTTATTTCTTCGGGTGTATTGGTTTTTATGGATATTTAGGCTGAAATTAGAAGAGACGTACTTTCGGTTTATTCGCGCCATTTCTATTCTTTGTTCAAAATTACTTTCGACTGTCATAGATGATAACTCGTTTATACACTTTACAAACAGCATGTTAATAAAGTTCATTATTACAGAATTCACCTGCACCAGAGAGAACGGATTAGAGCGAGGTTCATAATACCAGATATTTTGGTGAGTTGTAAATGTATTGTGCCACTGTACCATTGTTTTATTTAGGTTTTTGTTAATGCCTTAAGCATTGTTTTTAATTTAAGTAAGATATTAATATGTTCCCATTATATTTATATGGAGCCACTGGGTTAATATAACTAATGTAAAGCATTAGTAGTAAAGCTGAAAGCTTTAAAAGGTATTTGTATGTTTAGGCAACCATTGTTGTCAGGACAATTTACTATTTGAATATTGGTTTATGTTTATTTCAGAACGGGTTACTTGCGAGAGTGTTGTTCTCGTTTGCCATCCAGTGGTACTGAATTTCATATGTAGATAGAGATCATTAAAGATAAAGAACTCTTCTGGCCACGTTATTATTACCAACCCGAAGGGTTAAACTTGTATTAAACGACCACCCAAGGGACAGCTCAAAAGTGGTCGCTGAATAAAACGGCCGCTGAATACAACATGATTGATTTGGGTTGTTATCTTTTCGTCCTTAATCTGAATTGAATAACTTGATATAGTAATCCATACAGTTGAACTTACCCTTTTTACATTTTAATATCATTCGATTTTTTAATCCGTAATTGCATAAATACGTCGACATACATGTATGTACTAATTTATCCGTCGTGTGAAAGCCATTTTTGGTGTCTACAACGTATACATTCAGATTCGGATTTATTGATAGCACCATAAAAACGCTGATATACGCTTCGCTATTTCAATGTCAAATTAAAAAATGGGAGACGGAGCATGCGCGAAAGAGTACAAACTAGGGCAAACATCTATTTTTGTTCACTCGTTATTATTCGGTATAGCCCAGACGTAAAATGCGGGAATACGGTTTCTTTGTTTACAAGACACCAACCAATAAAACACGGGATTTCCGACACACCCTCTACAGAAAGTCACATGTTTCGTATACGTGACGTATGGGGGATTCTTCAAAATAAAAATGGCTGTCCAACCGGCGTTGAAAGGAAGTCGCCATAAAAACAGCAGAGGGTCTACAGAATCAAATTAATTGATGTCAAACCTTTAGATTCCTATTACAATATCATAGTGGCAATCAATTTCGAAACAATTTACTTAAGTTCCGTGCTTGACGGAGTTTGTCGAAGTTTCCCGTAAAAATGAACTTTCAATTTTGCGTACATTTTCACACCTTTCATGAAAAAACACCGATCTTAATTTCGGATAAGTGTGAAAAGATGTCAAAATGTTTGGACAAAATTGATCAATTATGACCTTTTCATCCCGAGGCGGTCGTTTAATGAAACGGAATTTGTTGTTTGGGATGAAAAAACACCGGTCGCTGGACGCGTTAGACAAAAGTCGTTTAATACACTCAATTTATATAGTACAAGGGCCACTATGGCCCTAAATCGCTCACCTGGTACACCATGGCAAACTTGACCTATAGTGACCTAGATTATGACTGGACATGACCCACAATCAACCTTTAGAGTGTAAACAAGGGTTTTCCTATGATTTGACCTAGTGACCTAGTTTTTTAACCAGACATGACCCATATTCAAACTTGACCTATATATAAATGAGACAAACATTCTGACCAAGTTTCATCAAGATCCAATGAGATTTGTAGCCTCTAGAGTGTTAACAAGATTTTTCTATGATTTAACCTAGTGACCTAGTTTTTGACCAGACATGACCCATATTCGAACTTGACCTAGATATCAATGAGGCAAACATTCTGACCAAGTTTCATCAAGATCCAATGAGATTTGTAGCCTATAGAGTGTTAACAAGGTTTTTCTATGATTTGACCTAGTGACTTAGTATTTTACCAGACATGACCCACATTTGACCTTGATCTAGATATCAATGAGACAAACATTCTTACCATGTTTCATAAAGATCCAATGAGATGTGTAGCCTCTAGAGTGTTACCAAGATTTTTCTATGATTTGACCTAGTGACCTAGTTTTTTGACCGGGCATGACCCACATTCGAACTTGACCTAGATATCAATGAGATAAACATTCTGACCAAGTTTCATCAAGATCCAATGAGATTTGTAGCCTCTAGAGTGTTAACAAGGGTTTTCTATGATTTGACCTAGTGACCTAGTTTTTGACCGGACATAACCCATTTTCAAACTTGACCTAGATATCAATGACACAAACATTCTGTCTAAGTTTCATCAAAATCCAATGAGATTTGTTGCCTCTAGAGTGTTATCAAGGTTTTTCTATGATTTGACCTAGTGACCTAGTTTTTGACCCAACATGACCCACATTCGAACTCGGCCTAGATTTCTACTAGACAAACATTGTGATCAAGTTTCATGAAGATCCAATGAGATTTGTAGCCGGTAGAGTGTTAACGAACAATTGTGAACAGACGGACGGACGGACGGACAACGGACATCCAGCAATCCTAAAAGCTCACCTTGGCACTTCGTGCCAGGTGAGCTAAAAACCGATAGGGCGAGATTCAAACTGGCCGCTTACCACAAAGGTCGTTTAATACACGTGGTCGCATGAGCAAGTTTGACTGTAGAAGATCTTAAAAGTTTTATCGATTGATTGTAATGAAATTGGCCCAGAAATTTCTTGAAAGAAAAAATTGAAAACACATGACAACTGACACAGGGCAATCACAATTATTGTAACTCACCATGGCACCTTGCTCCTGGGGCCCGTTTCATAAAACTTTGTACGACAAATGTTGTCGTACGTCAGATTATAAATTCTCAATTATTATTTATTTCTTTATCTAATCCTCTCTTGTGACATCTCTTGGAATCGTCTAGAAAAGACGATTCCAAAGAGATGTCACAAGACATGATTAGATAGAGAAATCAGAAATTAAAGGGATACTTGCGTATTTGAAAAATTCAACAGAATCTCATGAAAAGTTCTACAAGTTGAATTAAGGTATATATAAGCAAATTGCTAAAATAAAAATTGGGGGTTGAAATGCTTTTTTCAGCTCTAGCTGGCTTTGAAAAGTGTGACGTTTGCCGCATTTGCTCATTGTCAGAGCAGAAAACGTCATAAGGGACAAATGCACTTATATTACTACACAGAAAAATATTTCTAGTACACTTTTTAAGTTTCTAGCATTCACTCATCACAAGCAAGTGTGAAATAAACTTTTTAAAGCTCTTTCTTGTGTTTTTAATGAGCTTTTGGGCTAAAATGAATGCTGAAAACCGGAAAAATAAGACATTTTTTCTTGCCAATGTCTCACAAAAACATCAATTATGTAAAAAAAATCCAATGAAAATTCTTTAATCTTTCTAGGCATCTAGGTTAAAGTATTTCTTATCAAATGGTGTAAAGAAACCTAGGTGTCGCGTTGTTCATTTATGAAATATGGTCAAATTTCTAACCCTACCCCCTTAGATTTTATGCAGAAAATATACCTCCCCCAATAGCCAAATTGGGTCTCTGTTGACCTAAAAATGAGAAATATTCATCCAATAGTTGCTTATATTGGTAAATATATGAGTGTATGTGAATACAACAGCATTAAATAAGGTTTTAGTTACTTAAAGCATTTATAGTGCTGCTGATAAAAACATAAACATAATTTCTACAAGAACTGCTACTCGGGACAGTTTTTTCAAATCTTGAAACAGTGCCTGTACGGAAAGGACTATATTTTACATAATTTATCAATGAGAACTTTTCAAAATTCATTTTTATGGTAATAAATGTATTGCAAATCAGAAAATATATAGTAATCAAGGTATTTAAGAATTTTATTTTTCAACATTTTTAATATAGGCGAGTATGTCTTTAAATGTATTTTAAAGTTTTGACTTACGAGCGTTTTTTTTGTCTTACAAAGTTTTATGTGAGTTTAGGTGAGCTAAAATTGGCAAAGGAGAATGGAATCATACATTTCAAGGAGAATGGGTCAATGAGGTAAATAAGCTTACTGTGAGAAGTCTGGAACTTCACCTCCCATCACTTCAATCCTGGCAAAGAGAAGAATCACGGTACTGCCAACCAGTACTAGGGACCTGAGGATAGATCCCTTCAGCCAGTTAGGTAGGTTCCAGTTACCCTTCAGCATTCCCATCAGAATACCCCATAACTCTTTAAACTCCACCTGTAAGGTATAAATAATAATGTTCCCTCTCTACAACTCCATATGTTCCCTCTCTACAACTCCATATGTTCCCTCTCTACAACTACATATGTTCACTCTCTACAACTCCACTCTCTACAACTCCATATGTTCCCTCTCTACAACTCCATATGTTCCCTCTCTACAACTCCATATGTTCCCTCTCTACAACTCCATATGTTCCCTCTCTAAAAACTCCATATGTCCACTCTCTACAACTCCATATGTCCACTCTCTACAACTCCATATGTTCCCTCTCTACAACTCCATATGTTCCCTCTCTACAACTCCATATGTTCCCTCTCTACAACTCCATATGTTCCCTCTCTACAACTCCATATGTCCACTCTCTACAACTCCATATGTTCCCTCTCTACAACTCCATATGTTCCCTCTCTACAACTCCATATGTTCCCTCTCTACAACTCCATATGTTCCCTATGTTCCCTCTCTACAACTCCATATGTTCCCTCTCTACAACTCCATATGTTCCCTCTCTACAACTCCACTCTCTACAACTCCATATGTTCCCTCTCTACAACTCCATATGTTCCCTCTCTACAACTCCATATGTTCCCTCTCTACAACTCCATATGTGCCCTCTCTACAACTCCATATGTTCCCTCTCTACAACTCCACTCTCTACAACTCCATATGTTCCCTCTCTACAACTCCATATGTTCCCTCTCTACAACTCCACTCTCTACAACTCCATATGTTCCCTCTCTACAACTCCATATGTTCCCTCTCTACAACTCCATATGTTCCCTCTCTACAACTACATATGTTCCCTCTCTACATCTCCATATGTTCCCTCTCTACAACTCCATACATATGTTCCCTCTCTACAACTCCATACATATGTTCCCTCTCTACAACTCCATATGTTCCCTCTCTACAACTCCATATGTTCCCTCTCTACAACTCCATATGTTCCCTCTCTACAACTCCATATGTTCCCTCTCTACAACTCCATATGTTCCCTATGTTCCCTCTCTACAACCCCATATGTTCCCTCTCTACAACTCCATATGGAAGACAAAGATTGTGTGTTTTGTTCAGAGGGAGTTGCTACAGGGAGGGAAATTGGCTGGCATTGGAGTCATAAGTTTTTTTCAACTTAACCCTTTCGCTCTCAATGACGCTTGAAAGCGTGTTTGCAAACAGTTTGGATCAGACGGAGCGTAACCCAGGGTCTGATCAGGATCCAAACTGTTTGACACTCGTTTTGAAATTTCTTCAGTCATACTACCTTATTATTTTAACTTTGAAACGACATTGCAGACAACAAAATTCCAGTAGATGACAATGAAACGGTGACGGGGTAAAAGTCTCAAGAAAATGTTGGCAGTGAAAGGGTTAAACGTTGGCCCTAAATTCACGGTTATGGTCACAGGGATGAAATTTCATGTATGCATGAAATGGCGTTGTCCATATTGAATTATACTACATGTGAAAGCAATGTCTCACGGGCATCTAGAAGTTATGAACAACTTCCTAAAATTGTTTACGCCAATCACGATGCTCGAACAACAACACAACTACGCCGAGGTATAACGTAAGCTCATCTTGTCTTATACTTTTTACAGGGGAGCTAAAAAATGAAAATTTTGGAAAAATTCAGAGAAATGGCAGAGCCCTGAGTAAAATTGAATTGTTTTCAATGATGAATGAATAAATTAAAGACGTAAAAAGGGGTATCTATTTGCTAATGTGTTTACAGATTTTTATAGCAGTATACTAACTTTCTTCATACTTACCCTCTGAGCCACAAATAATTCATACACAACACATATTCCAATCGCAGTGATCCCCTGTTCTTTACACAGCATTGCCATGGAAACCAGACCAATCGTGATAAACAATGGCTTCCATACTGTTCAAAATGGAGAAAATATCTCAGTGAATAAATATGTGAACAAGAGGGCCATGCAGCTCTAAATCGCTCAACTGTAAACCAATGGGACAGAGTAATTTTTTACCATAGGTGCACGATTGGTTCAGTTTGATAGAGGAACTGTAGATTATGCTTGGTGCCTAATTAATACCTAAGCTCTGCGCATTCTGGTTTCAGACAGGAAGATTTTTTAAGCTTTCTTCAAAACATATTGCTAATTTTAGTTCCTGTGGCAATATACGAGGGCTGTCCCAAAACATCGTAGACTTTTCTTATAAAATTGTTCGTTAAAACAGCAGAGACAAACGGTCATCAGTATATATAAACATAGGGTTTATGTAAACCTCTGTGAAGTTTTAACGTGTTATCTTTAAAGCTGACCAGCACAGAGTATTTTGAAATACCCTATCTGTGTAACCCCGGCGCACACTAGTTAACGTTATCGACGTCACCGTCACTCCTTTTCAAAATACTTGTAGTGGTGATCGATGCATTTTCGCTGACGCAGGGCTGCCATAAGTTGATCTTGCAAAATCCTAAGATTTCAAAATTTTCTATTTTTCTAGCGCGATTACTTAAAGCAGGTTGAAAGTAAAGCAGAATGTGCATTTAGGCACATACTGCTTTATTTTCAACCAGCTTTAAGCTACCATCTGCTAGCATAAAAACTAAAAGATTTCGGAAAATTACGGAGAAATTGCAGCCCTGCTGACGCACAGCACGACAAGTTCAAAATGTGCATGCTGGGAAATGTGGCACGAAGCGATACAACCTGGTAAAATATGTTGCTTTTCTAAGTTTGGAAATGAACCCCGGTCACTTCTCTCGCATCGATTGCAATTGATCTGTGTGATGGGTGTTTGCTGAAAAAGTCCTAATCTCTCGAATATCGTCTTAAAAAAGAGTGTTGATACCTGGACACATCTTTCTTTTTCTTCTGCACTTAACAAGCGTGGCACCCATATAGCACCGACTCTCGACATGTTTAGTTTCTCACGTGAAAGTCGATATACAGACAATTTGCTGACCCGAGGAGTTCAGCATTCTATCTCACCGCAAGACGCCGATCACAATTCATGACGCTCCTCGCGTTTTCTACAATGAAACCGTCAATTGCTTCCGGCCGTCCAATCTTTACATTATTTTTCTCAACCCATCCTTCTAAAAATCGCGTATGCTATTTGAACACCAGAAAGCGAGATGCTGATTGGTCAATTTCTGTTGATTGTAGTTGTTTTAACGTCTGTTTCGGGATCAAATTCAACTCAAAGCAGTATTCTATGACATTCTGCTGCGCCGCCTTTTCCTCTGACGTCGTCATTTCTTGCGTCTTTAGAACACAGTATCATTCGCCATAACTAGATATCTTATTTTTAAATGACGCTACGTTAACGATTTTTTCCAGGATGACGTCATATATAACAACGTCAACATTCATGACGCAATTTTGCGCAAATTCCGTTTCGAAGTTGCTATGTAGGATGTTGTAAAATGTACCTCTTGAAATCTACCTTTAAGAGTTTGGCGTGCGCCGCATAATCTAACCAACAATGAATATTTACAAATAAAATAGGGTCAGGTGTGTTCAGGAACCTTATTATTTCTAATTCAAATGTAAAAATGTTTGAAATAGCATTGGTAAAAAAATCAAAGAAATATTACGTCGAGTTCTTCAAAAAAAATATTAGTCCACGGTGTTTTGGGACAGCCCTCGTATATGCAATGCCACATAACTATCTCAATAATATTTGTAGAAGATTTCAAAATGTTCCAACACTATGTATATACCACACTGAACCCAAACATAAAACATTAACCAATTACCCCATAAATATGCCTTTTAACACATTTAATTAATTTAAGAAAATAGTTCCACCTTATACAGTCAATAATATGAACCATAAGAAGCATTTTTTACATTCTAGCTAGCAGATAGTAGTTTAAAGCAGACTAAAAGCAAAGCAGAGCGGCCTTAAGGGGCATTCTGCTTTACTTTTGATCCACTTTAAGTGGTCACCTGTCTTAAAAACAAGGGCCACTATGGCCCTAAATCGCTCACCTGGTACACCATGGCAAACTTGACCTATAGTGACCTAGATTATGACTGGCCATGACCCACAATCAACCTCTAGAATGTAAACAAGATTTTCCTATGATTTGACCTAGTACTTTGAACGGACACAATCCATATTTGATTTTGACCTAGATCTGATGTAGGCAAAAATTCTGACAATATTTCATGCAGATCTAGTGAGATTTGTAGCTTCCAAAAGGTTAACACTGTTTTTCTTTGATTTGACCTAGTGACCTAGTTTTCAACCAGACATCATTCAAAATTAACTGTGCTAAATATCAATAAGGCAATCATGTTGAGCAAAATTCATTAAAATCCAATGAGAGTTGAAGCATCTAGAGTGTTAACAAGTTTCCCCTATGATTTGACCTAGTGACCTAGTTTTTTACTCTAAATGACCCATATTCGAACTTGACCTTGGTATCAATTAAGCAAACATTCTGACCAAAGTGCATAAAGATCAGATGAAATTTTTAGCCTCAAGAGTGTTAACAAGGTTTTTCTATGATTTGACCTAGTGACCTAGTTTTTGACCGGACATGACCCATATTCAAACTTGACCTAGATATCAATAAGACAAACATGCTGACCAAGTGTCATCAAGATCCAATGAGATTTGTAGCCTATAGAGTGTTAACAAGGTTTTTCTATGATTTGACCTAGTGACCTAGTTTTTGACCGTACATAACCCATATTCGTACTTGACCTTGATATCAATTAAGCAAACATTCTGACAAAGTTTCATCAAGATCCAATGAGATTTGTAGCCTCTAGAGTGTTAACAAGGTTTTTCTATGATTTGACCTAGTGACCTAGTTTTTGACCGGACATGACCCATATTCAAACTAGACCTTGGTATCAATTAAGCAAACATTCTGACCAAGTTTCATCAAGATCCATTGAGATTTGTAACCTCTAGAGTGTTAACACGGTTTTTCTATGATTTGACCTAGTGACCTAGTTTTTGACCGGACATGACCCATATTCGAACTTGACCTAGATATCAATGAGACAAACATTATGACCAAGTTTTATCAAGATCCAATGAGATTTGTAGCCTCTAGAGTGTTAACAAGGTTTTTCTATGATTTGACCTAGTGACCTAGTTTTTGACCGGCCATGACCCACATTCGAACTTGACCTAGATATCATTGAGATAAACATTCTGATCCAGTTTCATCAAGATCCAATGAGATTTGTAGCCTCTAGAGTGTTAACAAGGTTTTTCAATGATTTGACCTAGTGACCTAGTTTTTGACCCAACATGACCTACATTCGAAATTGGCCTAGATTTCTACTAGACAAAGATTGTGATCAAGTTTCATGAAGATTGGATGATATTTGTAGCTGCTAGAGTGTTAACGAACCAATTGTGGACGGACGGACGACGTACGACGGACGACGGACATCCAGCGATCCTAAAAGCTCACCTTGGCACTTCGTGCCAGGTGAGCTAAAAACTAGATACAAGCTGTGGGGTAAAGGGTTAGGACACATTCTGCATTACTTTCAACCTGCTTTAAGAGGTTATCTGTCTGCAAAACTAGAAACAGGCTATGGATTAACCCTTAGCCTGCCAGTCACGACTATAGCTCCATATGCAAACAGCTTGGATCCGGATGAGACGCCGAGTAACTCGACGTCTCATCTGGATCCAAGCTGTTTGACACTCAGACAACATTTTCAGCAATTTTGAGCAACTTTGAAGCACTTTGAAACTTGAAGCAGACGAGAAATATAGCAGACGACAATTTATTTGGCGGGCTATGGATTAAAGGGTTTAACAGTACATTACACAAACAAGACAGAACACACAACCAGACATTAGTACATACAATGGACTATTGGATGAAAGCAGGAGTACTACCTTTCAACAACCAGTAGCCAAATGACTATCTTGGGCTTAACCCATTATGCCATCAAAAAACCTTTTTATGCCTTTTATTTATTTATCCACTGATGAAAAAAGCCTCATTTTATGCAGTCATGAATAGGCACAATAAGAAATAAGGTGCTTTCTGCTTTACCTTTAAACCTGCTTTAAATGATCATCTATCTTCAAAACTTGAATAAGGCTATGGGGTTAATCCACCTTCACCAAAGTCAAAATGAAAAAAAAAAAAACTTTCAGCAAACTCCATGACATGGGATACGACACTAGGAAAAATAATAAATAAACAAGAAATGTGGCAATGCCACAAAATCAGATTTTCAAGGTTTAACCAATTAATCTTAACCCTTTGAACCCTAGTCCCGCATATATGCGTCCTTTTCAAACAGTGAACATGTGAATAGTACACTTGTCCTATGCAAACAGTGAAGATCCAGATCAGAGGGCTCCGAAAGGAGCCCTCTGATCAGGGTCTTCACTGTTTGTCATAATGCCAAACATTGACAAAAACAACCCTTAAAAGTCAGAAATGGACTAGGCAAAAATGGAAACTGGAATTTTCCATTTAAAGTTTTAGGGAGGCCTTTTTCTGGCCATTTTGGGAAAAACGCAATGTCGGATTTGGGAATTTGTGTGTGCGAAAAATCAAATAATTTGGGAAGAATTTTTGGAATTTATTTCACTAATTTATGCTAAATTATCAGACAAAGACCTGTTAGCTACATTTATTTTATCAGATTTTATGTGATTTTGATTTATTAGCAACAACTTGTAAAAAAAATATATTATATTTTTTTTTTCTCCAGAATTGGGATTTTTTTTTTACAAATTGGGAATTATTTTTACAGTTTCTCATTGGGAAAGGATCCGTTAAACGAACTCGTGGATGCAACAGAAAAAGGCCTGTTAAGCAAGGTCTTAATGTAAGCTTGCTAAAAACAAAGTTTGGTCATAACTGGGATATCAGTTTCAGTTTCAGTTTCAGTTTATTTCGCATCATAGGCCTCCGGCCCATACACATATAAGTACATACAAACAGAAAAACTTATGCATCAGGTGTAGTAATGAACACAATTTTACAATATTATAACAGTCTGTTGAACAGATTTATACAAGCTATAATACATAAGTATTCCACTTCATTCGAGTATTAATCTTTTTTTTATCAAATATCAAATATTAAGTCTTCATATTAGAAATTCATCGCGGTATTTCATTGCATTATATATGAACATGGCCAAATTTTGAAGTGTTAATTTATCGTTAGAAGACATCAAGCTATTGAATTTATGAATGTTTGGCGAATTCCATTTCACATACTTATTATGTATATATTTTGATCTCAGATCAGCATATAATGGACAAAACAAGAGCCCCATGGGGCATATTTCGCTCACCTGAGAATCACTGACAAAATGGAGATAATGACTTATGTCCAGGATGGGGTCATTTATTATCCGAGGGGCATAATTTGAACAAACTTGATAGAGGATCTGTAGATGATGCTATGTGCAAAATATCTAAGCTCTGGCCCTTGTAGTTTCAGACAAGAAGATTTTTTAAGTTTTCATTGAAAAAATCTATTTTTAGCTCCTGTGACCTACTTATGCAACCGACCAGAACCATTTGTTCAAAATATGTAAAGGACATCTAGAAGTGTCACCATGATGAATATCAAAGCTCTGGCCATTTTAATTTCAGAGAAGAATACGTTTGAAAATTTCACTATATAACTCTATGTAAAACTGTGACCCCCGGGCAGGGCCAATTTTGACCCCAGGGACATAATTTGAACAAACTTGATAGAGGACCTGTAGATGATGCTATGTGCAAAATATCTAAGCTCTGGCCTTTGTAGTTTCAGACAAGAAGATTTTTTAAGTTTTCATTGAAAAAATCTATTTTTAGCTCCTGTGACCTACTTATGCAACCGACCGGAACCATTTGAACAAAATAGGTAAAGGACATCTAGATGTGTCACCATGATGAATATCAAAGCTCTGGCCATATTAGTTTCAGAGAAGAATACGTTTGAAAATTTCACTATATAACTCTATGTAAAACTGTGACCCCCGGGGTGGGGCCAATTTTGACCCCAGGGACATAATTTGAACAAACTTGATAGAGGACCTGTAGATGATGATATGTGCAAAATATCTGAGCTCTGGCCTTTGTAGTTTCAGACAGGAAGATTTTTTAAGTTTTCATTGAAAAAATCTATTTTTAGCTCCTGTGACCTACTTATGCAACCTACCGGAACCATTTGAATAAAATATGTAAAGGACATCTAGAAGTGTCACCATGCCGAGTATCAATGCTCTAGCCTTATTAGTTTCAGAGAAAAAGAGGTTTGAAAATTTCACAATATAACTCTATGTAAAACTGTTACCCCTGGGGCGGGGCCAATTTTGACCCCAGGGACATAATTTGAACAAACTTGATAGAGGACCTGAAGATGATGCTATGTGCAAAATATCTAAGCTCTGGCCCTTGCAGTTTCAGACAAGAAGATTTTTTAAGTTTTCCTTATTTTTTCACTTTGGTTGCCATGGCAACCAGAGTTCTGCATTGTTTTTAATTCTTTGAACAAATTGGAAAGAGCTTGACCCAAGGAACATTTCTGTAAAGTTTGGTTGAAATCTGTCAAGCGGTATATGAGGAGATGTCATTTGAAGCAATTGTTAACGACGACGGACGACGACGGACGCCGGACACAGGGCCATCCCAATAGCTCACCTTGAGCCTTTGGCTCAGGTGAGCTAATAATAAGAAATGTAATTCGTCTTCTACGGAATCAACAGTGTAAACAAAAACGTGCTTCTCTAACCAAATTAATATGTCTACCTTTTTCAATCATCAACTTATGTGATGATGACCTAAATGATACATAGCTGCTTCTAAATTTCTTTAGATCAATAGCATCCAGATATGGTTCTTTCACAAATTCGACTTTATACTGTTTGTACAAAACCAATTTGTTATTATTACAACACATTTCATGCCATTTTTGTTTATACTGGTCTTTTAATCTAGTTACATACTGATTCAAAAAACATTCAGGGTTGTCAACTGCTTGACTTAACCATATATAACCAAAACCATTGCTACACAAATTTAAACGTAATGAAGTAACCCAGTTCTTATATCCACGTTCATCATAATATTTCAACATATTGTAACCCATCTTAACGTACCTGTTATCAGACATTGTAATTATACGCATCCAAAATTTAACACATCGCTTAAATGCAGAAATATACAATGGATATCTACCACAATCACCCATGATAGCAGAATTACATGATTTCAATGGTGCATTAAGAAAACGTTTGCATGCATATACATGGACTCTCTCAATTCGTTCTATATACTCAATACCCCAAATTTCACCACCGTAAAGTAGAATTGGGCTAATTTTACTATCAAAGAACTTAAAATATGTACTGTGAGTCATTGGTTGTAAATCATGCAGACTGTTTAGTAAACTCACCAATACCTTTTTGACTTTGACAGCCATATCTTCGGCCATTTTAAACAATGATAATCGACATGTGAAATGAACACCAACATATGTAAAAGCATTGACAGTTTCTACAATCTTACCATCAAAATACCATTTCTCATGTTTTGACACCCGACCACCGTTCTTAAAAACAACAACTTTTGTTTTAGCTATATTAACATTCAATTTCCATTCTAAACAATGATTATTTAAAGCATTCAAATGACGTTGTAGGCCACTTACTGTATCTGCAATTAGAGCTACATCATCAGCAAATAGTAAGATTAAAATTTCAATGAGTTCTGGTGATAACTGGATTCCATGGGTACCACTATTATTGATAGATGCAGTCAATTCATTTATAAAGATAGAAAATAATATAGGACTCAATTTACACCCTTGTCTGACACCTAAAGGACACTCAAACGCATCTGTTGTTACATTTCGATCTCGGACAGATGCCTTTACTGACTTATATATACCAACAACGGCTGAATATAGATTTCCTTTGATACCAATAGTTTGTAAAGCTTGAAATAATTTGTGCCTGTTTAACAGAATCAAATGCTTTTTTGAAATCTACAAAAGCCACATATATTTTCTTACCTTTCTTGCATAAATATTTATTAATTAATGAATATAATACAAAGGCATTATCAATGGTCGAAAAGCCTTTTCAGAACCCAGCCTGTGCTTCCGAAATTTTATTAACTGCATTCACATAAAAAGTGACCCGTGTGTTAAGGATTCCAATGTAAAGTTTGCTAAAGACATCTAATAATGCAATACCTCGATAATTGTCAGGGTCGTTGACATTTCCTTTCTTGTGAAGTGGAATGATAACCGACTCTGACCAATTCTCGGGAAAGTCACTGTTTCTGAAAAGTCTATTAAACAACTTTCTTATGTATGGTAGTAGAATATCTATTCCGAACAAAAAATGTTCAGCAACTAAATTACCTGAAGACGATTTATTTGGATTTAACTCTTTAAGTGCTTGTAAAATTTCTTCATCAGTAATATCAGTATTGAACAAGATATGTTCTACATCAGATAAATTTACATCTTCAATAATATTTGTAGGTTGAACATCGGGAAAGTCATTGTCATTAAAAACTTTGCTAAAATGATCAAACCATTGTATATTTGTAATTTTGTGCTGTATATTTGGTTTGGAAACGTGACTTTTCAGAATCCTCCAGAATGTTTTAGAATCAAATAAAGATTCTTCAAGATCGTTCGTAACTTTTTTCGAAAAAAGAAACTTTTTATTTTTACACAATGATTTGAATGACTTCCGACTTTCAACATATACTTTAAGATCAACATCATTTCTACTGTTTCTAAATTGTTTCAATAAAGTATTTTTGTTCGACTTGGCATTTTTACATTCCTCATCGAACCATTTCTTGTTAATGATCTTTTTAGACACTGATTTTCGTCTTTTGAAAGAATCGCTACAAGATAAGACAATACCTTCAAAATCACATACAATTCTGTTAATACCATAACTAAGGTCAGAAATATTTGAAACCATTTCATCTAACATTCCTTCACTCACACTTTCTAAAAGATTCGCTTTAAAAGCATCAGCGTTTTCTTTTGTTAAACAATATTTGTAGCAATCAGCGGTGCTTTCTTTGATTTCGTCGTTTGTATCAACTGCGATGTAGGCAGACGTAAACAATAAATCAAGACATAATGGTAAGTGATCACTATCAGATTTAGAGTCAATGTAAAAGCTTGAAATGATATCAGTTATATTTCTTGTACATAAATAATAATCAACAATACTACATCCTTGTGCACCTATAAACGTATAATCCCCCGAATAATCGGTGTCCCCAAATCTCCCATTTACAATAATAAGTGAATATGACTGACATAATTCAATTAAGTCTCTTCCAAATTTATTTACACGCTTGTCACAACTTTTTCTCGGTAAATCAAAATTGTCATTTAGTATATCAAAATACTCATGTAATTCTGGTACATTTTCAGAAATAGAAATAATATCTTCCAGGTCACCGGTACGAGCATTCATATCTCCACACACAATGAATTCGTTATCTTTAAATAACTCGGTATTTTCAATGAATAAACATTCAATACATTGTATGCCTGAGTCCTGCATGTTATTGTAAAATGGAGAATTTTCAGGTGGAATATATACACTAATTAGAATAACATCATTCAGAATATTAAACAATGCTTTGTCAAATTTTAAGACAATACCACTTTCAAAATTCAAACATATTCTAGTCACAAACTGATCATACTTTTCTTTTATAAAAACAATTACTCCGCCCATATTCCTACCCCCTAGGATAGAGAATTTGGCTGGACAAAAATAACATGTATAACCAGGCAAACAACGACTGGTACTAGTAATGTCGCTTAACCATGTTTCAAGAAGACATATACAGTCAAAATCGTTAAGGAATGTCCATAGGTCAATGTCGAGTTTATCGTTTAAACCATTTACATTCCATGTGATAGTTTTAAATATCAATTTGTCACGTGTAAGGCTTTGGCCTAAATCCTATTTTACACTGGACTGGACAACCTCGCCAGTGTCCATGGTCCTGCCATCATCTGCACGTGTCTTTGGTTGTCTACGGTTAGCCTGTAGAAATGTACGTTCAGCATCTTGACCATTGACGTGTGTCGATTTAGGGCGAAAGAACAACTGGCCATTTTTGAAGTACCCTGTTCTTCCCTGACGATTTACTCTTTTCAACTCTTCTCTCTGCATATATGTCAGGTCATTTGAAACTCGGATACCCTTGCCACGTAACATATCTCGCGCCTTAATCACACTTAGTTTGGCTTCAAAAGATTTAAACTTAACCAGCACCATTCTGGAACCTCCTTCTCGAAAAGTACCAAACCTTTTAACAAATTGAATTGAACTTTCTTTTGGACCCTCGGCCGAGGGTTCAGTGGCTGAATTATCATCAGCCCAAAAATCCTCGGCCGGATGGTCTGGTGAAGCAACTTTGAGCACATCTTCAACTACTTTACTGATAAGATCATTTGAAGTTTCATTTTTGGAATCTGCCAACCCAAAAATTCTTAAGTTTTGTTTTAAACCTTCAGATTCGTACACATTTAATTGTCTTTCAAGCTGGTCAATTTGTTCACATCTTCTTTCAAACTGCATCGCAAGGTCCGATATATCATTGTTGTTCAACTCTGACATGTAGTTAAGATTATCGAACTGCTTTTCCATATGAACTACTTTTTGGTCGAATTCACTCTGTTTCACTTCTATGCTAGCCACTTTCTGCTTCACATGCGCGATGTCATTTCTAACGGCCACAATTTCTGATCTAGCTGCAGCAACTTCACCTCTAACTTGGTCCAACTGATATGTCATTTGCATGCTAGATTGCGCAATTGCATCTAGTATCTGTTGTGTCTCCATTTGGGGTCCCGGATAAAGCTCGATATCGCCAGAAAGTATGAGCCGCAGGTAACAGTATGTGGTTACACATATTTGATTGATATGTGTTACTTCCAATGTTGTACCGAATGCGCTGGTCATGGATGTGTTGGCAAAGTTTGCACACCGTATTTCAATGTCATCACAGGCCATTTTCTCGAAATATTTATTACCCCAATTTAGTACTGACAGTGAAAACTTACAGCTAAGTACGATAAGCAGCAATACAATACTACTCGCAACTGTTCGAAAATGGACATCAGTATTTGGGGTGTACGGGCTATATACATTTTTATAATTTCTCTGACGCACATGTTTCCCACCACAAAACAAGCCAACCCGCATTCTGTAGACAGTAATTTCAATTCCCATATTTTCCTATTGGTAAGTCTGGGATTTCATAGATTTAAGTTTTCAAAACAATGTTCAGCTACTGTGTTTTATAGTCTATAATGTTCTATGATGTCCAAAATGTGCTTCCGTACTTTCCACTTTTCATATATCACACCAGTTCAACGAAGCATGCACAGCACGATGTGGTAAGTATATTTCAAAGGCTCAACAATAGAACACACAGTATGACACAGTATGACAATAGGTATAGCCTCAGCTGTCAATGGACGATACCGTTAGAAAAAGCATGCAGACAGCAAGTCATTGTCAATAAAATCATGCTAAAAAAGCAGCCTTTGTCTTTCAAATTTCTTCTAATTTCTCATTAAGTGATAATTATTTCATAATTTCATAATTACCAGATTACAGTTCCATTAATTCCAAATCCGTACATATAAAATTTATCACTCATAGTCCCATATAAACACCATAAAGGAAACGATTTGACGAGCGAAAAAATTCGTGCTCCACACTACACTGATACATAATACGTCAAAAAAAAAAAAAAAAAAAAAATATAATAAAAATATCCAATCTGAAGTTGTTGACCTGTAAACATTTTTTTCTATTTTAAGTAACATTTAAACCTTGACGTGATGACCCAGAAATACAATCCAAAGCTAGGTCTTAATGTAAGCTTGCCAAATACAAAGTTTGGTCAAAATTGGGATATCTTATCTAATTTATCGACCGGATACTGTACTTTTTTAAGAACAGCAACCTTAACTTTGACCCAATGACCCCCAAATACATTCCCAAGCTAGGCCATAATGTAAGTTTTGCTATTTACAAAGTTTGGTAATAATAAGGATATCAAGTCTGCAGTTATTTACCACAAACCATTTTTCTATATTTAGTAACAGCAACCTTGACCTCAATTCGATGACCCCTAAGTAGAATCCCAAGCTAGGTCTTAATGCAAGCTTGCAAAATAAAAAAAATGGTCAAAATTAAGATATCCAATCTGTAGTTGTTGACCAGCAAGCGTTTTTCTATTTTTAGTAAAAGTGACCTTAACCTTGACCTTATGAACCCCAAATACCATTCCAAGCTAGGTTACAAATTTGTAAGCTTGCTAACTACAAAGTATGGTCAAAATTAGGATATCCAGTCTACAGTTATTGACAGCAAACTATTTTTCTAATTTCATTAACAGCAACTTTGACCTGATGACCCCCAAATACAATTCCCAAGCTAGGTCTTACTGTAAGCTTGCTAAATACAAAGTTGTATTCTAACACACCTCGCCCACACCCCTATATAAGCGAATAAAGATCGTCTCGGTGTACAAATTTTCAGTAGAACACTCACACGCTAAACGTTCTAACGTGACGTCATATGGCTTCGAAAATGCGTACGCCAAGAAATGTAGTGCCGTTGCTTAGGTGCAAATTTAGGTTAAATTGTGTGTTAGAATCGATATAATAAATTAATACCATTTTTATCTAACAATCGAACACGGGTAGTCGTTGAGATGCTTGTAATTAAACCACTCGGCCTAAAGGCCTCATGATTAAATTACTACGCATCTCAACTCCTACCAGTGTTCGATTGCATGATAAAACACTGGTATAAATTTATTATTTCTTAAATAAAATTGGTATATCCAATTTGCAGTTATTGATTGGTTACTGTTTTTCTATTTTTATTAACAGGTACCTTGACCTGATAACCCCCAAAATACCATCAAAGACTAGGTTTTAATGCAAACTTACTTAATACAAAGTATGGTCAAAATTGGACATACACATGTAAAATCTGAAATTATTGACCGGAAACCATTCTATTTTTAGATCACCTTGATCACAGGCTTTGTCTTAATGTAAGCTAGCTACATACTAAGTTTGGTCAAAATCTGGTAATCTCAACTAAATTTATTTACTGGAAACCCAGTTTGATGCTGCCTGCCCGCCCAACGACATACCCCATTCTAATAACCAGGTTTTTTTGTTGAAAAACCTGGTTAATGAAATATTAAGGTAGCTACTTGATAAGCACATTTATGCACAAATGTACAAAGAAGTAATATTTAAGGAAGTTTTCAATAAAATTAGAATTATTAATTGCATGTCTTAAAATTTAAGAGAAAAACATTCAATAAGAGACCCAAGGGCCCTAAGGCTAACATGGTTACATGAGCTACAGTGGAGAATCTGTTATTCTTTCCCGTTTAAACGCAAACGTACGCAAACGCAAAGCACTAAAACGTAGAAAAGAACAACTTTTGGACAATTCTGATATTCAATGTTTATCTTGGTGGCAAACAGTTTGGAGCCTGATCAGACGCCGGGTTACCCGGCGTCTGATCTGGCTCCAAACTGTTTGCACTGCAAATAATAGTTTTAGCGTAATCGCGTTTATTGGGAAAGAATAACAGATTCTCCACTGTACATGAGCTATTGAGTCAAGGTGATGTAAAAAGATAACTGGCAATTTATGTAGTTTAGTATGTCTATCATCTTGACCTTTACAGTCATGACCTTGATGGTTGTTTTTTTTTCAAAATGAGCATTGTATTGATGCCTATGATATTCAAATACAGTGCTCCCTCTCTACAACGACACCCAACGGGAGACATAGATTGTGTGTGTTGTTAAGAGGGAGTCGTTATAGAGAGGGAACATTAAGACTAATGACTTACATTTGCAACCAGCTTAAATCCAGATCAGACACAGCATAACGCAGCGTCTGATCTGGATTCAAGCTGTTTGTCAATCGTCATTATATTTATTCTATCAAAATGTCCACTTGTATGTTGTAAATTTGAGGAATACAGCAAAGGACAACTTTAAAAAGATGATATTGCAACATTAAAACCCTAGACATACTTGTCCTGTTTAGGGAACAGCGGCAAGAGTCGCTGTAAAGAGGGAGTCATTGTTGGGAGGGCCGTTGCAGAGAGGGAGCGCTGTATATTCATATACAAAAGATCAATACTTTTTTTATAGTTGACTATTTCCATTATTCTTTAAATACATTTCAATGTCTGTAACATTAACTTTGGACTTTTTAAGACTAATCTAATATCCTAAATGTCTCAAAGGTTCACAGTCAACATTCAATAACCTGTAGCGCGTTCAATTACCGTATCGATTGCATCAAAAAAAGTAACGATATCGATTGCGAACGGCACAATCGGCCTCAGAGGTAGTGAGCCAACGCTAACAAGAAACAAGAGCCCCATGAGGCATATTTCGCTCACCTGAGAATAGCTGACAAATGGAGATAATGATTTATATCCAGGAGGTGTCATTTTTTACCCGAGTGGCATTATTAAATTTGAACAATCTTGATAGAGGACCTGTAGATGATTCTATGTGCCAAGAATCTAAGATCAGAGTACTAGGGTTTTAGACAAGAAGATTTTTTTAAGTTTCCATTGAAAAAAATTATTTTTAGCTCCTGTGACCTACATATGCAACATACTAAAACCATTTGAACAAAATAGCTAAAGGACATCTAGAATTGTCACCATGCCGAATATCAAAGTTCTGGCCGTATTAGTTTCAGAGAAGAAGATGTTTGAAAATTTCACTATATAACTCTATGTAAAACTGTGAGCCCTAGGGTCATAATTGGAACAAAATTGATAGAGGACCTGAAGATGATGCTATGTGCCAAATATCTAGAAAAAATCTATTTTTAGCTCCTGTGACCTAGATATACAACAGACCGGAACCATTTGAACAAAATAGGTAAAGGATATTCAAAAGTGTGACCATACGGAATATCAAAGCTCTGGCCATATAGTGTCAGAGAAGAAGGCGTTTGAAATTTTCACCATATAACTCTATGTAAAACTGTGACCCCGAGGGCCGGGCCAATTTTGACCCCAGCGGCATTGGACAAACTTAATAGAGGACCTATAGGCGATGCTATGTGCCAAATATCTAAGCTCTGGCCCTTGTAGTTTTTTGACAAGAAGATTCTTTAAGTTTTCATTGAAAAAAATCTATTTTTAGCTCCTGTGACCTACATATGCAACCGACCAGAACCATTTGAACAATATTGGTAAAGGACATCTAGAAATGTCACCATGATGAATATCAAAGCTCTGGCCATTTTAGTTTCAGAGAAGAAGACGTTTGAAAATGTCACTATATAACTCTATGTAAAACTGTGACCCCCGGGGTGGGGCTAATTTTGACCCCAGGGGTATTATTTGAACAAGCTTGATAGAGGACCTGTAGATGATGCTATGTGCCAAAAATCTAAGCTCTGGCCGTAGCAGATTTTGACAAGAAGATTTTTTAAGATTTTCTTATTTTTTCACTTTGGTTGCCATGGCAACCATAGTTCTGCATTGTTTTTAATTCTTTGTACAAATTTGAAAGAGCTTGACCCAAGGAACATTTCTGTAAAGTTTGGTTAAATTCTGTCAAGCGGTGTAGGAGGAGATGTCATTTGACGCAATTGTTAACGATGACGCACGACGCCGGACACAGGGCCATCCCAATAGCTCACCTTGAGCCTTTGGCTCAGCTAGGTGAGCTAAAAACAAATGGCGACCAAATGAGTTTGTAAATACAGCGAACAGTCCCGAGTTAATTTCTCATCAATAAACCAACATTTTCCGATACTTAATGTATCAAACAAAGCAGCTTACATCTAAGCAGCTAAATCTCATTTTTATATGCGCTAAAATTGATGCATTTCAGTCGATTTGTACACTTTTGTGTGTGTAATTCCGATTCGTAAATAGTTCGTTCGTACTCTTGAAAAGTAAATTAACTTGGGGGTGCAATGAGTTATTATTGAAGAGTATTGGAGAACGTTAGATGTCGTACTATTAAGGGTTGTTTCCATCGGTTAGCGTTGCCGTTCTCTGATACAGTACTTGAACGCGCTACTGCTTTTCATGTGTCTATAAAACTGAACAAGAGGCCCATGATGGCAAAGAATTGCTCACCTGTAACCCATGGTTACAGTCATGGTGGCATTAACCCTTTCACTATCAAATTTTTCGTGAGATTTTTACCCCTTCACCGTTTCATTGTCATCTGCTTCAATTTTGTTGTCTGCAATGTCGTTTCAAAGTTAAACAAGGGCCAGAATGGCTCTAAATCGCTCACCTAGGTCATATTGACAATGACATGATCCAGAACCATTTGAATAATATTGGTAAAGTACTTCTAGAAGTTACACCATCCCAAATATCAAAGCTCTGGCCATATTAGTTTCAGAGAAGAAGTTTTCACTACATAACTCTAAGTACAAGAGACGTATAGGGCCCTAAATCGCTCACCCTGAACCGTTCATGTAAATGTAACATATCTTGGAAAGCTGAGAAATTATGACAATATGATTGTGCCAATTGCTTAGTAGATGAAGCTGTGTGCCAACTATCTAAGCTCAGGGTACTGTGGTGTATGACAAGAAGATTTTTTAAGGTTTCGATCATTAAAAAAAATCTATTTTAAGCTCCTGTGACCTAGATATCCAACGGACCAGAACAGTTTGAACAATATTGGTAAAGTACCTCTAGAAGTGTCACCATGCCAAATATCAAAGCTCTGGCCATATAAGTTTCAGAGAAGAAGAGGTTTGAAGATTTCACTATATAACTCTATGTAAATTTGTGATCCCCGGGGCGGGGTAATTTTTTACACAAGGGACATAATTTGTACAATATTGATAGAGGACCTATGGATGATGTTTTGTGCAAAATATCTAAGCTCAGGGTATTGTGCTTTCAGACAAGAACATTTTTGAAGTTTTCATTGAAAAAAATCTATTTTTAGCTCTTGTGACCTAGATATGAAACGGACCAGAACAGTTTGAACAGTATTGGTTATTCCTCTAGAACAGTCACCATGCCTAATATCAAAACTCTGGCCATATTAGTTTCAGAGAAGAAGAGGTTTGAAGAGTTCACTATATGTAAATTTTTTACCCCCAGGGCAGGGTCATTTTTTACCCCAGGGACATAATTTGAACAATCTTGATAGAGGACCTCTAGATGATGCTTTGTGCCAAATATCTAAGCTCAGGGTACTGTGCTTTCAGACATGAAGATTTTTTTAAGTTTTCATTGAAAAAACTTATTTTTAGCTCCTGTGACCTAGATATGCAACGGACCAGAACAGTTTGAACAGTATTGGTTATTCCTCTAGAACAGTCACCATGCCTAATATCAAAACTCTGGCCATATTAGTTTCAGAGAAGAAGAGGTTTGAAGAGTTCACTATATGTAAATTTTTTACCCCCAGGGCAGGGTCATTTTTTACCCCAGGGACATAATTTGAACAGTCTTGATAGAGGACCTCTAGATGATGCTTTGTGCCAAATATCTAAGCTCAGGGTACTGTGCTTTCAGACATGAAGATTTTTTTAAGTTTTCATTGAAAAAACCTATTTTTAGCTCCTGTGACCTAGATATGCAACGGACCGGAACTATTTGAACAACTTTTATAGAGGACCATATAAGGATCATTTTTGCCATGTTTGGTCAAAATCTATCCAGTAGTTTAGGAGGAGATGTCTTTCAGAAGAAGAAGATTTGTATTGAGTTTTCACTAAAGCCATATAATGCAAACTTTACCCACTACTGGAAGCAATGTTTTTCAAGCTACGGTAGGAAATAGTTTTTGAAAATCTCCAATGGATCCTATGTGTATGATACTTTTCAAAATGGGCCAGTGGTTTCAGGCAAGAAGATATTTTAAGTTTTCACTACAGCTATCATAAATAACTTTCCCACCCACTAGCGGCCATATTTTTTAAGCTAGGATTTTTTTTATTTTAAAAAAATGTGTTTGTGAAACACTATGCCCTTGCATGTGACCATAACCTCTAAATGAATCTGACCTTTGTCTAACTTAATCTAATTTGTACTGAGCACAAAGGCTTCTTAAGTTGAGTACACATGTATACAAAATAAGAATAGTTTCAAAGTTATGGTCAATGTTACATTCAACCTATTTGTCTTCTAAATGGCCTTGACCTTCGTTAGACATGACAAAATTTATAATGATCTTAAGAGCTTTATGCCAAATATGAAGCCTTTATCACACTTATTTAAAAAATTATGGCTAATGTAAAATCCAGTTTATTTGACCTCTAAATGACCTTGATGTTACCAGGGTTTTATAAACGATAAATAAATACGTTTTGCCGGTTCAATAAAGTTGTAATTCTATCCAAAGCAGCCTAGAACAATAGGAATAATATAAATATCACAGACTAAAGGTTACAATGAGTATTTAAGTCAATACAATAATTCCACGATTTTCGTCGCTTATTAAACAAGCTAAATAGTAACAGCCGTAATAAACAGTTCTCTAAATATAAATGGTAACTTACCAGGCTATGGCACATTAAATAAATTTAATAGTAAATAGTTGCTGTGAGCAGCAATGCTAATAATGTTGACTCTATAGTAAGACTAATGTAGGTGTTGACACCAAGACATCTAAAATACGTGCCGGGTTAGCGTGGTAAATTAATTACGTGGCTGTTAAAGCGGGAAGATGGGATGATGGGAAATTAAGTGCACGTGCAAAGTCAAACACCCTCTCTCAGAACCTGTCTTACAACTCTCTCTCACGCATACATAGACGGGTTGCACGGTAGATCTACATGGAAAGAAATGACCCTGATCAGAGGACTCCTACAGGACTAGGAGCCATCTGATCTGGGTCTACACTATTTGCAAATGTAGTGGAAAAAGCCTTTATGTAAAGGTAAATGTGTAAAAGCCTTTATAGGATTCTACGACATACTATATTCAGATTCAGATGTAATGAGTATATTCTAAACAGATCCATGGTGTCAAAAGAGTTAAGCTAGGAAAATTTTCTATTTTCTTTTTTTTTTTAAAAATAAGATGTTTTAATAATTTTCAACAGGTTGCCATGACAACCACAATTTCAATATTTGAAGACATCAGAGACAGTATCCTACAAGGATCAATCCTATGAAGTTTTAATCAAATAGAATCATTGGTTTCCAAGAAAAAGTTCCTTAAAGAAAAAATTGACAATACACAATGCTGGACGACGACGGACACGAGGCTATCACAATAGCTCACCTTAGCACTTTGTTCCAGGTGAGTTAAAAATGCTATAAGGGAAAGGGTTAAATAATCAACATTCACTTGTCTTTCTTCTATAACCGGTACATCTAGTATATGTCATCAGCGATTGGAGGAAAAATATGGATGACAACAGCTCCGCTCTACCAACAATTCCTGTTACCTAACACAACAGAAGAGAAAGGTGTGAAATTATGTGCTTTATTCATTCTGCCACTGAATGCATTTACCAGCCATACGTTCAGTAAAGAAATTGATGGCCATCGATGGCCATTACTCGCGAGTTGTCTACATTGTCTTAAATACTCTGCACACGGGTACACATAAAGCCAGGGCTGTACTCACTGCTTCGGTGTGTATAGGATGGACAGCAAACAACAGGGCAGCAAGAAAAGATGGCATCTCATGAAGAAACATTCTGCATACTCTAAAAATAAAGGAAGATTTCTTAATGACATACAGTAAAACCTCTCGAAAATGAATACATAAATTAAGGCTAATTGATTTATGAATGACAGGTGACAGCTTAAAGCAAGGTTAAAGTAAAACAGAAAGGAGCTTTCCATTTTACTCTCACCTTGCTTTAAGTCCTCACCTGCCTCAAAAACAAAATAATCAGCTTAATTTAGAGGCCATTTTAGAGTATTTACATTCGCCCTGTAACGTCTTCTAGACGCATATTGAAAATATGAAGTATAATTCTCCGTAAACCTACAAATTGGAACTGGTTCCAGCCAGTTAGAAAGAGATCGGAGTCTCCGCCAGACAGATAACGACCTAGCAACTAGCTGATGGTTGCTTTGGCACGTAATTAGGCTGAAATACACATCTGCAACCTATTCTGTTTTAAAATATGCTTTAATAAGTTGCGATTGTTTATTTTTAATGTCTTATAACTTATAAGTGTTCGTTAAGCACACGGAGACAGTTTACTGGGTAAAAACCTGAATTTGTAATGCAACTCCAAAATATGTATTTGGGACTACTTTTCATACCATATATTACAGAGATAGAATGGCTGTTACGTCCAGGATTAAATCTGTCAAACATATTTGGGCGGTATATGATATTTTCATATACATAACAAGAGCGTGTCCCAGTTACACAAATGCCCCCGATGATACAGGGAGGGGATTCCAGACTATCAAATGTAAAATGTACAAGTTAGAGAGCAGAAACTGTCATGGAGCGCCATAAAAGCGCCATTTTGAGGAATTCAAGGGCCATTACTCCAAAGAGCCTAGCATAAATTGGCGCCGCTGGTTATCCAACTTGGTCTCCATTTTATGTCAACAAACATTTTCAGAAAGTTTGGCGAAGATCAGATGAAAAGCAATTTGTTTGTGAAACACAAATGCCCCCAGCCAGCGTCATGTTCTGTAATGTAATGCTTATTTGCAAAAGTAGGTCAAAAGTCATGGTCGCATGGTAAATGAAACATTGGCATGGTTGAACAAGTCTTAACACAAGAAACATACAATGTACATGTACATACAAAGTATGGAAGCTCTAGGCCTACTGGTTCAAATGTTATAGGCATATAAAGATTTATACAAAAGCCGGTCAAAGGTCAAGGTCACAAGGGCAAAAGCGTAGGTATGGTTGGTATGGTTGGAAAGGTCTTGACACAAGAAATATATAAACAAAATATGAAAGCCGTAGGCCTACTGGGGCAAATGTTATAGCCATTTAAAGATTTTAACAAAAGTAGGTCAAATGTCAAGGTCACAATGTCAAAAAGTTTTGTATGGTTGGAAAGGTCTCGCCACAGGGAAGACACCTGCCAAGTATAAAAGGCCCAGGTGCAAAAATGCAAAAGTTATATCCAAGGTTAAGGTTTTTGGTTAAAGTTTGATTAAATAGATCAAAGGTCAAGGTCACATTGTCTAATACGTTGGTATGGTTGGAAAGGTCTCGCCACAGAGAAAACACCTGCCAAGTATAAAAGGCCCAGGTGCAAAAATGCAAAAGTTATATCCAAGGTTAAGGTTTTTGGTTAAAGTTTGATTAAATAGGTCAAAGGTCAAGGTCACATGGTCAAAGATGTTGCTATGGTTGGAAAGGTCTTGACAAAAGAAATATGCATACAAAATATGAAAGCCCTGGGCCTACTGGTGCAAATGTTATAGCCATTTAAAGATTTTTTCAAAAGTAGGTCAAATGTCAAGGTCAAGGTCACAAGGTCAAAAAGTTTTTTATGGTTGGAAAGGTCTTGCCATGAGGAATACACATGCCAAGTATAAAAGGCCCAGGTGCAAAAAAGCAAAAGTTATAGCCAAGGTTAAGGTTTTTGGTTAAAGTTTGATTAAATAGGTCAAAGGTCAATGTCACATGGTCAAAGATGTTGGTATGGTTGGCAAGGTCTTGACACAAGAAATATACATACAAAATATGAAAGCCCTGGGCCTACTGGTGCAAATGTTATAGCCATTTAAAGATTTTTACAAAAGTAGGTCAAATGTCAAGGTCAAGGTCACAAGGTCAAAAAGTTTTATATGGTTGGAAAGGTCTTGCCATGAGAAATACACATGCCAAGTATAAAAGGCCCAGGTTTAAAAATGCAAAAGTTATAGCCAAGGTTAAGGTTTTTGGTTAAAGTTTGATTAAATAGGTCAAAGGTCAAGGTAAAGGTCACATGGTCAAAGATGTTGGTATGGATGGAAAGGTCTTGACAAAAGAAATATACATACAAAATATTAAAGCCCTGGGCCTACTGGTGCAAATGTTATAGCCATTTAAAGATTTTTACAAAAGTAGGTCAAATGTCAAGGTCAAGGTCACAAGGTCAAAAAGGTTTGTATGGATGGAAAGGTCTTGATACAGGAAAGACACATGCCAAGTATAAAAGGTCCAGGTACAAAAATGCAAGAGTTATAGCCAAGGTTAAGGTTTTTGGCACAGACAGACGGACGAACGTTCTCACAGTTGGACATTTGTAGGGTATATTTTTTGTTTAAAAGTACCCAACAGTACACTAATATACCCAACAATAACAATAGGGCAATCTCGGAATGAATGGAATCTATTGTTCTCCCTACCCAACAAAGGACCTTTCGTGCGCTCGGACGGACGGATGGACGTCCGTTCTTACGCTACTATACTTATGTGGCTATTTTCTATTGTTTTCTCTTGCGTGGCTAGCCACACAAGAGACAGTTTCTTTCTGCTCTAACTTGGAATAGAATGATCTGGAGGCTAACCCTACCCCTAACCCTATGTCCCACAACTGGCCAGGTTAATGTCACAAGAAATGGCCAGGTTAATGTCACAAGAGACGGCCAGGTTAATGTTTTTCTAGTATGGGGCTAAGAATTTTAGCCACATAAGTATCCTAGCGTAGGCACGGACAGACCAACAGACATGACAAAAACTATATGCCCCCAAATCGTAGATTCTGGGGGCATAAAAAACAATTTTGTCAAGATTCACTTTGTAACAGACAAGGAAAAATATGAAAATATAAATATAAGCAATAAACCACGTGTTTTTGCGATTTATGGGATTGTAAACTCATGCGACTAGCTGGGTAAGTTTGTCGTACACACAATTTGTGCATGTAAGTAACTTACCCAGCTAACCTCATCTCGTAAACTGCAAAAGCATGTCATTCATTCCTTAATAGGTTTATGCTGTATGTCAATCAAAATGATAACATTTCAGGAATAGTGTGCCAATCAGTACTTTATTGACAGACAGAAATAATAAAAAAGAAAACCTTTTACAACAAACTGTTCATATACAATTATGTACTCTAACTCTTTCATGCTAGCGGCAAATATTTGTCTGTGCAAACAGTTTGGGTCCAGATGAGATGCCTCATAACGTGTTGTTTCATAGGAATCCAAACACAATGACCCTGTTTTGAAAATTCTAATTTTAGAACAATAGCAGACAATAATTGATTCAAATGAAACAAGAGTTGTCAGAAGACAAACAAGAGGGCCTGAAGGCCCTGATATCGCTCACCTGTTGTACTGAAGCCTGATAGCTTTACCTTTCTGTTTCACCCGTTTTAATCTAAATCCATTAAAATGTGTAGTATAGCATGTAAACAATTTTGGAATACAACCTCATAATTCTAGTAAAGTACATCAAGGGAAAATAACTACAGCCTAAACAATACTAAAATGAAGCCTTTTCTAGCATTTCAAAGAATATCAAGGGCAGATAACTGTTGCCACAATGATTTGATTTCAACAAGAATTGCACTTATTCTAACTCTAATAGTCATATACAATCTGAGCAAGTTTGAAAAAGACTGGATAAAAATTGTGGCCTCTAGAGTGTAAACAATGTTAAATATGGCATTTTCAGCAATTCAAGGGCAGATAACTCTTGACCGATTCGTCCAATTTCAACCATAATCAAACTCATCTGAACTCTTATAGTCATATACAATCTGAGCAAGTTTGAGAAAGATTGAATCAAAAGTGTGGCCTCTAGAATGTTAAATATGGCATTTTCAGCAATTCATAGGTAGATAACTCTTGATCTATGGGTCCGATTTCAACCATAATCGAACTCATCTGAACTCTTATGGCCATATACAATCTGAGCAAGTTTGAGATAGATTGGATAAAAAAGTGTTGCCTCTAGAGTGTAAACACCCTTAAATAAGGCATTTTCAGCAATTCAAAGGTAGATTACTCTTGATCTATTTGTCTGATTTCAACCATAATTGTACTTATCTGAACTCTTAGTTTCTAACAATCTGAGCAAGTTTGAGATAGATTCAATAAAAATTGTGGCCTCTAGAGTGTTAACACTGTTAAATATGGCATTTTCAGCAATTCAAAGGTAAATAACTCTTGACCTATTAGTCTGATTCCAACCATAATCAAACTTATCTGAACTCTTATGGTAATATACGACTTGGGCAAGTTTGAAAAAGATTGGATAAATATTGTGGCCTCTAGAGTGTAAACACTGTTAAATATGACATTTTCAGCAATTCAAAGGTATATAACTCTTGACCTATTTGTCCGATTTAAACCATAATGGAACTCATCCGAACTCTTATGGTAATATACAATGTGAGCAAGTTTGAAAAAGATTTGATAAATATTGTGGCCTCTAGAGTGTAAACACTAAAATTGTTGACGCCGGACGACGCACACTGCACGACGGATGCTGGACATTCAAGGATTGCAAAAGCTCACCCTGAGCTAGCTCAGGTGAGCTAAATAGCTCATCGGTGGAACATTAAGCAACAGAAAAGCAGAGACTGAGGTCAAGGCTAAAGGGGTAAAATATTTCACATGGATGGAAATGCCTTGTCCAATAGTATGTGTGCTGCAAGTTTGAAAGCTGAAGTTCAAAAGAGTAGAGCAGCTGTGAGCACTATTTTAAATTTTGAAGCAAATTTGGAAACTTAATCGCAGACTGAGGTCAAGGTCAAAGTCAAGGACACTGGGTCAAAAGGTTCACATGGATGGAAATGTCTTGTCCAAAGGTATTTGTGCTGCAAGTATGAAAACTGAAATTCAAAGGGTAAAGCAGTTGTGAGCACTTTTGAAACTTTAATGCCCATTTTAAAGCTTCAATTCAGAGACTGAGTTCAAGGTCAAGGTCACAGGATTCAAAATTTCCACATGGATGGAAAACGTTTTGCAGGGCTGCCATTTCTCTGGATTTTTCCGAATTCTTGGGATTTTTATCCTAACAGATGGTAGCTAAAAGTAGGCTGAAAGTAAAGCAGAATTCCCAATACGACACATTCTGCTTTACTTTCAACCTGCTTTAACCCTTTCCCCCATAGAAGCGCCTTTTAGCGAATATGATTTATTCCTCCGCTGAAGAAAATAGTTCCAATTTAATCAATTTAATTAGTCATGAATATATATTATGGGGAATATTTTCTATATTCTAGCACATGGAAGCTTAAAGCAGGCTGAAAGTAAAGTATAATGCGCCTTAAGGCGCATTCTGCTTTACTTTCAACCTGCTTTAAGTAGTCACCTATCTTCAATACTATAAATAGGCTATCAGGTAAAGGGTTAAGTAATCTTGAAGTTTGAAAATTAGAAAATTTGGAAATCTTAGGATTTTTCATGATCAACTTATGGCAGCCATGTAGTTTTGTCCAAAGGTATGTGTACTGCAAACATGAAATCTTTTGGTCAAAGGGTATAGTAGTTGTATGACAGTGCCCCAACATCAAATATTCAACCTTTTGACAAACACCAATACAGACTTACTTCATGAACATGAGGCACACCATTGCATGTAATACAACATTGACAATGTGATAGGACATCGGCTCCAGCTCGCTCAGCCAGTAGTTAAATCTGAACGTCAACACACACAAAGGTCGGTACGACTTGTGACTCATCTCCTGAAAATATTTTCGGAGTCTAATTGTGTAAAGATTTCTTATAAGAATCGCCATTTCTACGGATTTTTCCGAAATCTTCGGATTCTTATCCTAGCAGATGTTAGCTTAAAGCAGACTGAAAGTAAAGCAGAATGAACCTTTAGGTAATCGGCCTTGACAAATAGAAAATTTGGAAATCTTAAGACATTTCATGATCAACTTATGGCAGCCCTGGAACCAGAAATGGGTTTGTAAAACACTAATGTTCCGTGTAATGCTTGATAATGTATGCAATCACTTTATTATAAGTCCATAACTGACATAAACTCAACAGCTTAACCCTTTCCCCCATAGAAGCGCCTTTTAGCGCATTCAGTTTATTCTTGCCCTGAAGAAAATAGTTCCAATTTATACATTCATAAATATGTATAATGCAAAATATTTTCTATATTCTAGCAGATGATAGCTTAAAGCAGGCTGAAAGTAAAGCAGAATGCGCTTAAAGCGCATTCTGCTTTACTTTCAACCTGCTTTAAGTGGACACCTATATTCAATACTAGAGATATGCTATGTGGGAAAGGGTTAACCCTTTACTCCATTGATACACATTTTTACACAGTTAATTTATTCCTCCAATGAAAAAGATGATTCCATTCCATACAGTCATAAATATGTATCATAAGAAATATTTTTATATTCTAGCAGAATAGTAGCTTAAGGTGACTTGCAAGTTGGCAACCAGCATCTTGAGTTACGGAAATGCTGATGATTTTCACATGATCTTTTTCGGCATGTGCTTATACAAGAATATTTACATAAAGAACTGTTTGATAAGTTTCAGTGTCTTCCATGATTGCTCAGTCGGTAGAGTGATTGACTAACAATCCAAAGGTCCTAGGTAACCGACTCCCATTTGATTAAAAACTTTTTCTTTTAAAAAAGCTGATTTTATTGGCTTGTCAATCCATAATGCAGATAAGGGACAGGCTATGTTTAGTCTTTGTTGGTTAGAATCAATGTTTTGGTTTATGACTGACACACAACATTGTGTGGATTTATAGCCTATAGGACAGATGGCAGCTAAACACCTGACAAAAGTAATGCAAAACAAGACTGTGTGTTCAATAAACGCTTATGCCCCCGGTGGCATCCTTGACAATATACTAGTACTCTGAATTTCTTCTAAGTCCAAATTAGGTCAAGGTCAAACTGAGCAAGGGTAATATTGGTCAATTAGTAATGGTCCATGGCAATAACTGTATAAGTTTTGAAGCATTATAGTAAGTAGTGTGGATGCTGGATGAAACAGTAAAATCTAGTTAACATAGAAATAGAATATTTTGAATTGGCAAATTAGGTCAAGGTCAAAGTAAAAATCACGGATGGGTGATATTTGTGGATAGGGAATGGTTCAAGGCATCAACTGTATAAGTATTGAAGCATTGTAGTAGGCGTTGTTCATGCTAGACGAAACGGTAAAATCTAGTTAACCAAGAAATAGCCCATTCAAAATATTCTAAGTCCAAATTAGGTCAAGATCAAGGTCAAAATCATGGTTGGATGACATTGGTGAATAGGGAATGGTCCAAGGCAACAACTGTATAAGTATTGAAGCATTTGAGTAAGCGTTTTTGATGCTAGACGAAATGGTAAAATCTAGTTAACCAAGAAATAACCCATTCAAAACATTCTAAGTCCAAATTAGGTCAAGGTCAAGGTCAAAATCAAGGTTGGCTGATATTGGTGGATAGGGAATGGTCCCAGGCAACAACTGTATAAGTATCCAAGCATTGGAGTAAGCGTTGTTGATGCTAGACGAAACGGTAAAATCTACTTAACCTTGTTACGGATGCACGGACGGACTTCCTTACATTTGGGCACTTGTTGGGTTTTTCTTTTGTTTAAAAGTACCCAATAGCAACAAAAAAAAACAACAATAACAATAGGGCAATCACGGAATGAATGGAATCTATTGTTCTCCCTACCCAACAAAGGACCTTTTGTGCGTGCGGACGGACTGACGGACGGACGGACAGGACGATTACTATATGCCTCCACATCTACAGATGCCGGGGCATAAAAAATCCTAAAGGAGCTTTTATGCATTACTTTTCTCATGCATTAAGGGGTCAACTGTTTTTAAAAATATACAGGCTAACATATTCATTGGTCCCTTATTACAGGTTTGGCTTATGGTATTATTCGAGCTGAAGGCATTTATGTTGAACTCAAGGGAGGTAACTCTTGTGTTATTTTTTGTCTGAATTTCTGGAAAAATCATGTATTAAAGTAAAGTCTGTTGTAGATTTTTACTAAATTTTTGTGTCTAGTAGAATTAAGTAATATCTATCTAATAAGTCTAAAATGAGTTATCTAATAAGTCTAAAATGAGTTAATGTTAAACATCTAGATTTTTTGTAATTTGCAATTAAGTGACTTTTTCAGATTTTGACTTTTTTTGAAAATTGACATTTCAAGTAAATATTTCATGATAAAGTTTTGTTTGGACAATATCTTATAATTTTCTGTAGTTTACTTGAATGCATAGAAATTATTGAGTTATATATTTTTTTTTTTTTAAAATCCTGTTTATTAAAACTAGACGGGTTTTCCTCGGAACACATTTGTCACCTGCCAGCAACCATCAGTACAGGAGAATAACTCTCATGGTATACTATTGATGTAAGAGTTATTAACCATGCACAAGACAATTCCACTCATCAAACTAAATGAAATTTCATCTGAAAAACATCAGTAGAACATAAGTTATTTGCTGAAATTAGAGAAAATGGCAAAGGGAAATAACTCTCACAGTTTTGCTGCAAGAGTTATCAACCTTGTGCAAAACACTTTCACTCATCAATCTCTTTCTATAAATGAAATTTCATTTCAAAATCTTCAGTACTAGTATAACAGAAGAAATCTGCAGGAAAAGAAAATTGTGAAAATGAGAATAACTCTCACAATATTGATACAAGAATACTGTTCCACTTGTCAAGATCTTTCCATAAATGAAGTTTCATCTTAAAAGCTTCAGTTGAATAGAAGTTATCAGACGTGACGCAAAAAGTGTGACAGACAGACAGACAGACGGACAGAAAGTGTGATTCCTATAGGGCTCCTGCATTTGCAATGCAGGGCCCTAATAAGTGTAAGAAACCAATAAATTCCCATGTTTTCACTTTTATGCCTCAGTCAAACCCTACGATGTGACTACTCATAAGTATTGTCACAAAGCATCATTCAGTTTGGCGGAGACCTCCTGGAGACTTTAGTGTTCAAACCATCATTCCATAGATGCGTATTTTAATGCATTTCTTCCACTTTATATACTCATGAATATGCATCATATAAAATATTTTCTACATTCCAGCAGATGGTAGCTTAAAGCAGGCTAAAATTAAAGAAGAATGCACTTGAAGTTGCATTCTGCTTTATTTTTGGCCTGCTTTAAGTGGTCACCTGTCTTGAACACAGGGGTCTCTGGATTGTCAGTCCAGCATGTTAACCATTACACCACAGCGGCCAGCTGATTCCTCACGATGTTAATGACGCTATATACGCAACGCCGTTGTTAGTAGTTGTGAGGAATCATATATTATGTATTTAGAAATAGGCTTTAGCAGGGTTCCAGATAAGGGGGAGTAATCTGAACAAATCCAACATTTTCTGACTCATACTGCACCAAATCCCATGGTGTTACTACTCAATGAGTAGTGACACCATAGGGTTTAATGCTGAAATAAAGATTTTTACTCCCCTTATTAGTCCTGTACCTACCCTGAAGACCCGTTTGCAAAATGGTGTTGAGAGAGTTTCTCACTTGATGTGAGTTAACGAGACCATAGACATCACAAATCACCGAGGTGCTTGTCTGCCACACTGTCACGTTTCCCACAATATCCAAATCCAATATGGCCGCCGCCAGCCATTTTGGAAAAGCTAACTTTTTTGTTTTTTGGAGAATAAATAAGTGTAATACCTCTAAATTGATTGATTTTTGGTGTGGAACTCATTTCTGATGCCCTTTGTGCAATCTGGGGTGTCTTTGATTTGGAAAGGTCAAATTTCACATTAGCCAAATCCAAAATGGCCGCCGCCAACCATGTTGGAAAAGCTTTTTTCGTTGTTTTTTTTAAGTAAAATCAAATATAATACTTCTAAATTGATTATTTTTTAGAGTATAATTCACTTCTGATGCCCTTTGTGTAATCTGGGATGTCTTTGATTTGGAAAGATCAAGTTCCACGATAGCAAAATCCAATATGACCACCGCAAGCCATGTTAAAAAAGCTAACTTTTTTCCTTTTTTGGAGAATAAACCAATGTATTACCTCTCAATTGATAATTTTTGGGTGTTGAACTCATTTCTGATGCCTTTGTGCAATCTGGGATGTCTTTGATTTGGAAAGATCAAGTTCCACAAAAACCAAATCCAATATGGCCGCCGCAAGCCATGTTAAAAAAGCTAATTTTGTTTCTTTTTTGGAGAATAAACCAATGTAATACCTCTCAATTGATAATGTTTGGGTGTTGAACTCATTTCTGAGGCCTTTTGTGCAATCTTGGATGTTTTGATTCGGAAAGGTCAAGTTTCACAATAGCCAAATCCAATATGGCCGCCGCAAACCATGTTGAAAAAGCTAATTTTGTTGTTTTTTTGGACAAAAATCAAATGCTATACTTCTAAATTGATTATTTTTTAGAGTAGAACTCATTTCTCATGCCCTTTGTGCAATCTAGGGTGTCTTTGCTTTGGAAAGATCAAGTTCAAAAAGAAGCAAAATCCAATATGGCCACCGCAACCATGTTGAAAAAGCTATTTGTTTTCTTTTTTGGAGAATTATCAAATGTAATACCTCTAAATTAATAATATGTTGGTGTGGAACTTATTTCTGAGGCCCTTTGTGCAATATTGGGTGTTTTTGATTCAGAAAGGTCAAGTTCCACAATAGCAAAATCCAATATGGCAGCCGCAAACCACGGTAGAAAAGCTAATTTAAAAAAATAATAATTAAGAAAGATCAAATATACATGTAATACATGTATATCTTAATTGGTTATTGCTTGTGTTTAACTCATTTCCTCTCTGAGGTCCTTTGTTCAATATGGAGAGTCATTGGTTTGAAAAGGTCAAGTTCAATGTCTTTTTGATACATTAACGACCTTTGGCTTAGCTTGAACAGCAGTAGTCAGTAGGTAAACAAGATGTAAGTAAATGGCAACTCTCTGACATTAGACAGAGAAAACACGACAGTGAGCGGGACTCAATCCTACGTCCTGAGGTAAGAGGCTTTTATCCTAACCACTAAGACTACCACAGGCCCATGGACAGACGGTAGGGCCGGGGCAGAATATATAACACCTTGTTCCACATGCATGGAAAGATACATCAATAAAGCATCAAATTGATTAGATACACATGTAGTTTCAAAGTCATTTCGTGCCGGGTTTTCACAGGGTGAAGAAACTGAAGACAGACATGCAACACAAGTGTCGGTTCATCAATTTCTATTCATGATATGCCCGGTTTTGTCGAGATAGGGTGAGAATATACTGACAATCAGTTGTATCCCTTTTCTCTATTTATCCCTTCTGACGATTATTCCCCTCAAAATCAATCGTGTCGGATCCTTGTGGTAAGGAGTACATTGGTACTCTGCTGCCCTAAAAGTGCCTTAAGCCTTTACCATAGAGTCTGCTCACATTGTATTAGTGTACAGAGACGTGTGATACTCGTTGATGTCTTTGCCGTGCTGCAGAGGTACTTTTTATGCCCCCAGCATCGACAGATGCGGGGCATATAGTAATTGTCCTGTCCGTCCGTCCGTCCGTCTTTCCGTCCGTGCGTGCGTGTGTCCGTCCGTAACAAGGTTAAGTAGATTTTACCGTTTCGTCTAGCATCAACATCGCTTACCCAAATGCTTTGATACTTATACAGTTGTTGCCTTGGACCATTCCCTATCCACCAATATCACCAAACTTTGATTTTGACCTTGACCTTGACCTAATTTGGACTTAGAAAATTTTAAATAGGCTATTTCTTGGTTAACTAGATTTTACCGTTTCGTCTAGCATCAACACAACTGACTACAAATGCTTTTATACCTATACAGTTGTAGCCTTGGACCATTACCAACTCACCAACATCACCAAACTTTGACCTTGACCTTGACCTTGACCTAATTTAGACTTAGAAAATTTTAAATAGGCTATTTCTTGGTTAACTAGATTTTACCGTTTCGTCTAGCGTCAACACAACTGACTACAATGCTTTGATACTTATACAGTTGTTGCCTTGGACCACTACCAACTCACCAATATCACCAACATCATCAAACTTTGACCTTGACCTAATTTGGACTTAGAAAATTTTAAATAGGCTATTTCTTGGTTAATTAGATTTTACCGTTTCGTCTAGCATCAACACAACTGACTACAATGCTTTGATACTTATACAGTTGTTGCCTTGGACCATTACTAACTCACCAATGCTCAGTTTGACCCTGACCTTGATCTAATTTGGACTTAGAAAAGATTCAGAATATATTGTCAAGGATGCCACTGGGGGCATAAGCGTTTATTGAACGCGCAGTCTTGTTGCAACACATTTTGTCATGGAAAACTGGACACTTCAGTTTCTTCACCCTGTGAAAACCCGGCACGAAATGACTTTGGAACTACATGTGTATCTAATCAATTGTTGATGCTTTATTGATGTATCTTTCTATGCATGTGGAACAAGGTGTTATATATTCTGCCCCGGCCCTACCATATGTCCATGGGCCTGTGATAGTCTTAGTGGTTAGGATAAAAGCCTCTTACCTCAGGACGTAGGATTGAGTCCCGCTCACTGTCGTGTTTTCTCTGTCTAATGTCAGAGAGTTGCCATTTACTTACATCTTGTTTACATACTGACTACTGCTGTTCAAGCTAAGCCAAAGGTCGTTAATGTATCAAAAAGACATTGAACTTGACCTTTTCAAACCAATGACTCTCCATATTGAACAAAGGACCTCAGAGAGGAAATGAGTTAAACACAAGCAATAACCAATTAAGATATACATGTATATTTGATCTTTCTTAATTATTATTTTTTTAAATTAGCTTTTCTACCGTGGTTTGCGGCTGCCATATTGGATTTTGCTATTGTGGAACTTGACCTTTCTGAATCAAAAACACCCAATATTGCACAAAGGGCCTCAGAAATAAGTTCCACACCAAAATATTATTAATTTAGAGGTATTACATTTGATAATTCTCCAAAAAAGAAAACAAATAGCTTTTTCAACATGGTTGCCGCGGCCATATTGGATTTTGCTTCTTTTGGAACTTGATCTTTCCAAAGCAAAGACAACCTAGATTGCACAAAGGGCATCAGAAATGAGTTCTACTCTAAAAAATAATCAATTTAGAAGTAAAGCATTTGATTTTTGTCCAAAAAACAACAAAATTAGCTTTTTCAACATGGTTTGCGGCGGCCATATTGGATTTGGCTATTGTGAAACTTGACCTTTCCGAATCAAAACATCCCAGATAGTAGAAAAGGCTTCAAAAATGAGTTCAACACCCAAATATTATCAATTGAGAGGTATTACATTGGTTTATTCTCCAAAAAAGAAACAAAATTAACTTTTTTAACATGGCTTGCGGCGGCCATATTGGATTTGGCTATTGTTGAACTTGATCTTTCCAAATCAAAGACATCCCAGATTGCACAAAAGGCCTCAGAAATGAGTTCAACACCCAAACATTATCAATTGAGAGGTATTACATTGGTTTATTCTCCAAAAAAGAAACAAAATTAGCTTTTTTAACATGGCTTGCGGCGGCCATATTGGATTTGGCGATTGTGAAACTTGACCTTTCCGAATCAAATACATCCCAGATTGCAAAAAAAGGCATCAGAAATGAGTTCAACACCCAAAAATTATCAATTGAGAGGTATTACATTGGTTTATTCTCCAAAAAAGGAAAAAAGTTAGCTTTTTTAACATGGCTTGCGGCGGCCATATTGGATTTTGCTATCGTGGAACTTGATCTTTCCAAATCAAAGACATCCCATATTGCACAAAGGGCATCAGAAATGAGTTATATTCTAAAAAATAATCAATTTAGAAGTATTATATTCGATTTTTCTTAAAAAAACAACGAAAAAAGCTTTTCCAACATGGTTGGCGGTGGCCATATTGGATTTGACTAATGTGAAATTTGACCTTTCCAAATCAAAGACACCCCAGATTGCACAAAGGGCAGCAGAAATGAGTTCCACACCAAAAAACAATCAATTTAGAGGTATTACACTTATTTATTCTCCAAAAAACAAAAAAGTTAGCTTTTCCAAAATGGCTGGCGGCGGCCATATTGGATTTGGATATTATGGGAAACGTGACAGTGTGGCAGACAAGCACCTCGGTGATTTGTGATGTCTATGGTCTCGTTAACTCACATCAAGTGAGAAACTCTCTCAACACCATTTTGCAAACGGGTCTAGAGGCCTAGTCCTGGACTATATCTGGATCCCTGGCTATAGGCTACAGGGTTAAAGTACTCTCCCTATCTACAGGTCTGAACATTTACCTTGGTCATGGGTGTTCCCCAAAAATCATTCCAGAATAGGTTGAAGAGTGGTGTATGAGGTCTCAAGTCTTCATTCTTAACTACAGCAGGTGAGTCATCATATATAAAGCCACATTTCAGTGACCGGAAATAACAGACACCTACAGTGACACTCAGTATAACAGAATACAGCCAGAACCTCTTGTCACCCAAACACATGTTTAACCTTTGATAATAACCAGGTTACCTGCAATGGAAAACAAGAGAAATTATTACAGCAAAGACATGTTTAACTCATTACCCTATTGTCCGTTTCTAGTATTGAAGATAGATGACCATTTAAAGCAGGTTGAAATCAAACTATAATGCACCTTAACCCTTTCTCTCATGTAAGCGCCTTTTAGCGAATACATATGATTTATTCCTCCGCTGAAGAAAATAGTTCCAATTTATTCAGTCATGAATATATATTATAGGGAATATTTTCTTTGTTCTAGCACATAATAGCTTAAAGTAAAACAGAATGCGCCTTAAGGCGCATTCTGCTTTACTTTCAACCTGCTTTAAGTAGTCACCTATCTTCAATACTATAAATAGGCTATCAGGTAAAGGGTTAAGGCACATTCTACTTTACTTTCAGCCTGCTTTAAGCTACTTACTGATATGATATAGAAAACTGGAGGAAATTTTTTAACAGCTTTCTCTCCATTCTCAGAAGATTTGACTGGGAGTTCTGGAGTTTTACCGTTTGTCCGTGCCTGTTTGGTGGATCTTGATGGTAGGGATTGCCCCTGATCTCTTTGAAACCGACTGGCTTAGGGTTTGCGGTATAATAATTAAATTCAGGGACAGCTTCTTATCTTGATGTTTAATAAAGTAAGGGTGTAATTTTAGCCATGGAACATGTAGGTCCCGCGGGTGTGGGGCGGAGAAGGTAGATGACTGCTACCCCAGGGCTGTGTTCATTCTGTATATGTTATGGGTCTGACTTTTAGTTCTGGGGTTGTACCGTCGACCAATGCCTGTCTGGTGGATCTTTTGAAACCAGCTGGCGGGGTCTGTGGTATAATTCTTGGACAGCTTTCACCATTTTTAATCATGTCATTGATCTTCTATAGAGTTTTTAGTTATGGTCACATACTATTTTTCCTAGTTATGTTACATTAGGCGGCCTGCATTGCGCGCTCTGCTATTAGCCGGTTGGTTCATTGCTGATTGATGGGGGTAGTGTGATCGCCGTTTTGGGGGCTGTCTTTTGTATGTTTATTCATGTTTATTTTAGATCTAATTATAGTTATTTGTGTTTTGTCGATGGCCTGCATTGGGCGCTCTACCATTATTTATATCACTCGGCAATCTTTAGCCGATAGGTTCATTGCTGATTGATGGGGGTAATTGTTCTATGAGCAGACACTAGTTTATGCATACTCATGTACATTGGCGCGCATGCGCTATACAGCATGTCTGTAACTGACCATGCTGTATCCTTATCAGTTATAAATAAATAGTAGTAGAGCCTACACGTGTATCTGTCATCCTTTACCAAACTGTATCCTGCTGTATCACGTTAGTGATAAATCTCATTAGAGATCAGTACTGTTGATACATATACAAAGTAACATACACAACATGGTGTCAGAAGTAAACTTGGAAAACAAATTGGAACTCTAAAAACTTAATTTTTGGACTTAAAAGTTTTGGAATTTGTAAGTGAAAAGTTAACAATGGATCTTAGTGGCATTCCTCATCCTGTAATAAACTGGAACTCTACGAAATTACCAGACGAGTGGGACAAATTCCAACAACATATAGACTTGATATTTTCTGTCAGAAAAATCAGAGGAAGAAAAGATAGCCTATTTGCTACTATGGGTTGGACAACAAGGCAGACAATTAAATCAATCTTGGAAAGACGGGGCCACTGCGCCAACCACACTCCAAGGATATTACGACAAATTCAAGGGATATGTACAGCCCAAGTTAAACCCAATATTTGGACGCTATCGTTTTTACAATGAAGTTCAGAGCAACGACAAAATTGACGCTTTCGTCACACGTCTCCGACTAAGGGCACGAGATTGCAGATACAGAGACAAAGAAGAAGAAATGATTCGGGACAGAATCGTCTTTGGATGTACGAATTCCAAAATAAGGGAAAAACTAATAAACAAAGGTGAACAATTGACACTTGACGACGCTATTCAGACTGCGCAAAATTTCGAATATTGTCAGCAACAAATGTCAACGATGTCACTATCCGCTACAAATCAGGTAGACGCGATCCAGAGGGGAAGACGTAAACCCAACCGATATAGATCTACACAGCCACAGCTTCAAGTCCAGAAGACAGCCGACCGACCACAAGGACAAGCTTGTAGGAACTGTGGCACGTTTCACGCCAAAAACAACTGTCCAGCATATGGCAAACAGTGCCACATGTGCAAAAAACTTAACCACTTTCAAACAGTGTGCCGCTCTATGAACAGACAAAGGAAGAAAGTGCACGATGTGACAGTTAGTGACAATTTCTGTGGTGATAATTTCGGTGATGATAACGGAGCACATGGGACTGACACAAATTTCATTGACACGGTAAGCACATTTTCTTACTCACAACTTGCAGACTGTGCAGACCGCATATTTGTACCCATACTCATTGGCCCTTCAAAAACTGAGATAAAGTTTAAAATTGACACAGGCAGTGCATGTAATATAATTCCCAGGCAAACATTTCAAAGACTCAAATTCAGTACCCTATTGGAGCCTAATCAGACTGTAAACTCACTTCATACTCAGGAGATATGATCCGGGTCTTAGGGAAAGTAAGTCTGACCTGTTCTCATAAATTGTCCGAGCAAAGGGCGACCTTCTATGTTGTGGAAAATTCCGCACCAGCAATACTAGGTCTTAGATCATCACTGGATCTTGGTTTGATTAAACTGACCTACTCTGTGGACAAATCGTCACATGTGCCACACGAGTCAATGACTAAGGAATCGGTATTAACCGACTTCGGAGACCTATTTCAAGGAATAGGCAACATTCCGGGCTACGCAAAGCTTCATTTGAAAGAGAGCGCGATTTCTGTAGTAAACCCGCCACGCCGAGTACCAGAAGCGCTTAAAACAAAGTTCAAAGAAGAACTAGATCGCATGGCCCGCGACGGCATCATAGCGAAAGTCACAGAGCCCACTGACTGGGTGAACTCTGTCGTTTTAATAGAGAAGCCTAAGACAGGCAAACTGCGCGTATGCATTGACCCGAAGGTTTTGAATGAAAGCATTCGAAGACCGCACTACCCAATGCCGACATTGGAAGACATAACGTCAGAATTGTCAGGAGCTACACATTTCAGCCTCCTAGACATAACACATGCTTATTGGAGCATTAAATTAGACCACAAATCGTCTCTTTTAACTACTTTTAGCACTCCCTTCGGCCGATTCAGATATTTACGATTACCCTTTGGAATCGTATCTTCGGGCGATATTTTCATGCAGAAATGTAATGAAATTTTCGAAGGCTTGTCAGGCATTCGCGGCATTGTCAACGATTTACTCGTTTTCAGTCGATCAAAAGCTGAGCATGACGCAAATCTGCGAAACGCGCTACTCAGAGCACAGGCTAAGGGTGTAAAATTCAACCCAGAAAAGTGCATAATCGGGGTTACAGAAGTGCCATTTTTCGGTCACGTGATATCTGCACAAGGTCTTAAGCCTGACCCGGCTAAGATCGAGGCCATATCCAAATTAGAAATCCCGGATAGCCGTGAGAAATTAGAAACCTTTCTCGGAATGGTTAATTACATGAGCAAGTTTTCGGAAAATCTTGCTGAGGTCACGACCCCCCTTAGGAGCCTCTTGCAGAAAGAGTCCGAATTTCTGTGGGACGAGCCGCAAACGAGAGCATTCAGCAAAGTCAAAGATATTATCTCAAACGCGCCGGTGCTAGGTTACTTTGACCCGGACAGACCACTTATCCTTGAATGCGATGTTTCCCAAAACGGTTTGGGATGCTGCTTAATGCAAGAAGGCAGACCTTTAGCCTACGCATCAAAGACTTTGACAAACAGTGAAAAAATGTACGCCAACATAGAAAGAGAAATGTTAGCAATCGTATTTGGGTGCATACGGTTTCACCAATTTACGTATGGCAGACATGTGATTGTCCATAGCACTCATCGCCCGCTATCAGCCATAATGAAAAAGCCTCTCTGTGCCGCTCCTCCAAGACTGCAAAGACTAATGCTTTCACTACAGACGTACAACGTTACCGTAGAACACGTGCCAGGCAAAGAGATTCCGGTCAGTGATTGCTTATCCCGACACTCGATCTCGGACACATTTCCCACACTGATCGAAGATTTAGACTCGCACGTGCACGCGGTTATGCAACATTTATACATAACTGACAGACGCATTGATGTTATCAGACAAGCAATTCGCACCGAGCAAGAAATGCAAATACTCAAGCAAACGATTCTCACTGGATGGCCAGAAATTAGATCAGAATGCAACACATCTGTCTTAGAGTATTGGAATCATAGGGACGAACTGTCTTATGAATCTGGATTAATATTCAGGGGCGAGAAACTGCTTGTTCCGAAATCTTTGCGCGATGAAATGACCAAACAGGTTCACACAGGTCACTTAGGTGTTAATCGCACAGTCGAGCGCGCTAAAGATTGTTTGTTTTGGCCAGGCATGGTTAAACAAATCACTGACCACGTGCTCAGGTGTACAACATGCCTGAAGCACAGAAACTCTAATACTAAAGAGCCCATGGTATCAGTCAAATTTCCTGTCATGCCATATCAAGAAATATCTACTGACTTATTTCATTCTGACGGAAAAGACTACCTACTAACGACTGACCACTATTCAATGTTCTTCGAAATAGACTTGCTGCCGGACACGTGTTCGTCTACGGTCATACGCAAGTTACAAGGGCACATGTCGCGAAACGGTATCTGTGACACGCTTCACAGTGACAACGGTCCGCAATTCTCAAGTGCTGAATTTGCCGACTTTGCAAACAAATGGAATTTCGAGCATAAGACATCTTCGCCGTTACACCCGCAAGGAAACTGCATTGCGGAAAGAGGTGTAGGTATCGCAAAGAAATTAATGGCAAAGGCACGTGACAGCGATCAGAATCCATACATTGCTTTACTAGAGTATCGCAATACACCGCTTGAATGTGGTTACTCGCCTTCTCAGCTTCTATTCAGTCGCAGAACGAAATCGGTATTACCCATCACAAATAAAGCACTTAAACCCCAGGTCGTTAACCAAACCAAGCTTCAGAAATCTATGCAAATTTCAAAAGCCAAAAGCAAAGCAAATTATGACAAAAGTTCAAAGCCATTAACACCACTGTTTATTGGCGATTCTGTGAGAATTCGGTTAGGAAAAGTCTGGTTTCCGGCAAAAATAAATCAAAAACACGATCAAAGGTCGTACACTGTTCAGACAAGGGATTGGAAGTATTTCAGGAGAAATCGGTCAGCATTGCATAAGACCCATGAGAATACTTCTGACATTCAGCCTCCAAATTTCAACATTTTGGCTGATCAGCAAAACCCCCTTCCGGAACCTCCTTCTATAAACATAGCTCCGAAAATCACTGGTAAAAGCTTGACCTCCAACACCCCTTACATAACACGGTCTGGGCGAGTTGTGAAAGAAAACGTGCGTTACCGAGGTAATGAATGGGTTTAGATTCTATAGATAAAGATACTATAGATATTGAGAGAGACTGAATAAGACGTTAGCTATACGTTTCGAGAAGTTTGTATATACATATATTCTGTACTTAACATGTTTTTCATTTACATTAGTTTATGATTAGTTTTGTAACTTGATAACGATTTATATGCTTAGGTTACAGTAATACTTTGATTTGATTAGAATTTGATGCATAAGCAAACAAGATCAGAAAACAATCTTCCGTATTTATTAACGATGCTACAATAAGTTTTCAAAATTATTTTCTTTATTAAAACAAGGGAGATGTTCTATGAGCAGACACTAGTTTATGCATACTCATGTACATTGGCGCGCATGCGCTTTACAGCATGTCTGTAACTGACCATGCTGTATCCTTATCAGTTATAAATAAATAGTAGTAGAGCCTACACGTGTATCTGTCATCCTTTACCAAACTGTATCCTGCTGTATCACGTTAGTGATAAATCTCATTAGAGATCAGTACTGTTGATACATATACAAAGTAACATACACAACAGTAATGTGATCACCGTTTTGGGGACTGTCTCTTATATGTTAATTCATGTTTTATTTCAGATCTAATTGTAGTTATTTTGTCTTTTCTCGATTTGTAGGTACATTTATGTTATTTAATGTAAAGCGCTTTTGAACGCACAACCGCTGTGTGAAAAGGGCGCTATATAAATCTGGTATAATAATAATAAATATTAAAGGTTGTTTTATACAATCTATTACAAAATATCAAACAGTGCACACCCTGATCATTGGGGGCCATCTGATCTGGGTCTACAGTGTTTGTACAGAACAAGTTTCCAGTCACTACTACACTGTTAACATATTAAAACTTCGCCGTCTTTCTCCCTTGAAACATAAAATAGAAAATTCCAGCTTCCAAATGACACAAACTTTTCCATTTTTAACTTTATCAAATTTTATACAGTTTATTACAAAATGACAAACAGGGCTGATCCTGATCAGAGGACTCATTTAGGAGACTTTTGATGTGGGTCTGCATTGTTTGCACAGGACAAGAGTTCTGGTCACTAATACCCTGTAAGTTTATTCCAACTGAACTCATTCTCCCTCAATAGTCTAAAAACATCAAATGGACAATTTCAGTTTCCACTCTAAAATGTTGTTTTTTATAGTTACTACTGTACCTGATAACGAGCGAAGCGAGCTTCTACAGCTACGTATACAATAAATTTCAAGTTAAAATTCACATTTTTAGACCTGTATGTTAGACCTGTATGTTAGACCTGTATGTACATTGAATAGATTTTTCTTCGTAGGTTTTTTGTACTTCCCCCGGATCTACTTGCTACATTATTTTTCACAGACTGGTCGACCCTGTTCGCGTTTTATTTATGAACATGTTGAACAAAAAAAGTTTCGTTAAAAATGTTGCTTCCGGTTACCCATACGTTGACCCGGAAGTTATTGTCTATCACTTGCGACCTCTCAGCTATTTTTCACATACTGGTCGACCCTGCCCGCGTTTTATTTATGAACATGTTGAACAAAAAAAGTTTCGTTAAAATTTTTGCTTCCGGTTACCCTAGGTTGACCCGGATGTTATTGTCTAACACGCGCGACTATTCTGACTGACCTCTCAGCTCTGGAAGAGTCTATTTGAGATTTTTTAAGTGCACATTTCCGGTTATCTCCAGAGAAAACATAATTAATTGCGAGAATCACACATCAAATTTAAATAAAAAAACCTCGCTTGTTAATACCATCCTACTGAAATTATCGACACAGTCAAAACTGTTTTATTGAGTTTCCCCCCTTTGTTTATCAGTTGTGATGTTTATGACGTCACTTCCTACGATTAGAAAAGTACAATGTCACACACATTCGACCGGTTTCGACTAGGCCTAGATCTTTATTTCTGTGATATCAGATATGTTGTTTCTAAATCTTGTCAATATCAAAGTGCATGTGTATAATACACAGATGATTTCAACACTGTGCTCGATCATGCCAGGTGGGGTAGATTTACGTAGATAGTCTGGCAGTGTTGACAGTTTCAGCCGGTTTCGAAACACCTAGAAACCCAGGGCTATCCACTATTAAAACCCACCGTCCAATAGCCATGAAAAAAGTCATTTTCTGTAATAGTTTTCGTTATCTGAATGCCAGTCAGCTATATGGAAGTAATAATATTAGTGCCAACTATACACTTAATCCTCATTCATCAATTCACCCAAAGTCACCCAAATCCACCCAAGTTCAACAGTGTTTTTAAAACTCTAGAAGCCACAATATGTCTCCAATCTTTCTCAAACTTGGCCAGATTGTATATATGACCATAAGATTTTGAGTTCGATTATGCTTGAAATCAGATCAATAGATCTAGATCACATCAAGAGTTTTCTATCTTTGAATTGCTGAAAATGCCATATTTAACAGTGTCTACACTCTAGCGGCCACACTTTTTCTTCAAACTTGCTCAGATTGTATATGACTATAAGAGTTCAGATGAGTGTGATTATGCTTGAAACCAGACAAATGGGTTGAGAGTTATCTACCTTTGAATTGCTGAAAATGCCATATTTAAGGGTGTTTACATTCTAGAGGCCACAATTTTTACCCAATCTATTTTAAACTTGCTCAGATTGGATATGACCATAAGAGTTCATATGAGTTTGAATATTGTTGAAATCGGACCCATAGGTTGAGAGTAACCTACCTTTGAATTGCTGAAAATGCCATATTTAACGGTGTTTACACTCTAGAGGCCAGAATTTTTATATAATCTATCTCAAACTTGCTCAGATTGTATATGACCATAAGAGTTTAGATGAGTTTAATTATGGTTGAAATCGGACCAATAGGTTGAGGATTATCTAAATTTGAATTGCTTAAAATGCCATATTTAACAGTGTTTACACTCTAGAGGCCACAATTTTTATCCAGTCTTTTTCAAACTTGGCCAGATTGTATATGACCATAAGAGTTTAGATATGTGTGATTATGGTTGAAATAAGACCTATAGGTCAAGAGTTGTCTGCCCTTGAATTGCTGAAAATGCCATATCTTACAGCGTTTACACTCTTGCAACTACAGTTTTCAATGGATTTTGATTATACTTGCACACAAAGTATATAGCTATAAGTTCTCAAAGGAGTGCAATTATTGTTGAAATCTAATCATTGTGGCAATAGTTATCTGCCCTTGATATACTCTGAAATGCTAAAAAGGCTTCATTTCAGTATTGTTTAGGCTCTAGTTATCTGCCCTTGATGTACTCTACTATACTAGAATTATGAGGTTGTATTCCAAAAAGTTTTACATGGTATACTACAAATTTGAATGGATTTAGATTAAAACGGATGAAACAGAAAGGTAAAGCTTTCAAGCTTCAGTACAACAGTTGAGCGATATCAGGGCCCTCAGGTTATTAAATCTTTTAGTTTATTAACCCATTACCCAATAAATACGCCTTAATGGGTTATAGTCAAAGCGTACCATGGTTAAAGCGTACCAAGTCAAAACGTACCATTTTTGGTCGAAGCATACATAGGGAACATTTTCAATATGTTATTAGTCGATAATTTATTGTTTTTTGCACATTATATAACCTCGCGTAAATATCATAATTAGATCTAGTGTATTAAATATATGTCTTGATGTATAGTTTTTACCCAGACACAACAGTATCTTTGAAACTTTAGTCATTAGGAACAAATTTGCCATTATGATCATCAGTTCTCAAAGTTTCGAAATTATTAATATTAACATTAGTGCCAATAATTATGTTGATCCTGACCATGCGTCGCCGTACACATCTTCTAATAATCTACGGACTGTCACAAGTTCAGCTTCTTCCCGCGCACCATTCCAGTGTGGAACAGGCTCCCAGCGACTGCAGCTGAGGCTCCTTCTTTGGCATTTTTCAAGAAGGAGCTCTCCACTCTCTCCATTTAAATGTAACAAGCCAACCGCCGGTAGACTCACATGACGGGTAGGAGCTGTGCCAGCGGGGTTTCGTACCCCAGCAGGGCCTCCCAAGCTGGATTGGTCTTACCCAGATGAGTTGAAAGTGGTTTGGTGAGACTATCTCTTTTTCTTACTTTGTCTGTGTGTGCATTTCTCCAGTTTCTCTTGTCCGTGTCTTTTTCTATCTTTGTCTATATTTCTCTTTATTTTTCTGTCTGTGCGCCGCTGCAGTATTGTCAGTCTGTATGACAGTTCAGCGTATTATGTAGATGTAGATAAGGATCCAAACTGATTGAAAATAAATTGTGCACCCATGCACCACAACTGTATCTTTGAAGATTCAGTTCTCAAAATTTCGAAATATTAACATTAGTGTCAACAATTGTGTACGGTAGATCCTGATCATTCGCCGCCATACGCAGCTCCTGATCAGGATCCAAACTGCTTGAAAAATAAATTTCGTGCCCATGCAAAATATAGTCTCTTAATCCAAACTGTTCAAAAAGTAAATAGTTCCATTTGATACAGTCCAAAATCTGTACCATAAAATTATATTCTATATCCTAGCAGATTCTGACTTAAGGCAGGTTGGGAGTAAAGCAGAATGCGCCGTAAGGCGCATTCTGCTTTACTCAACTTGCTTTAAATAACCCTTCATTCTGTTTTCAAAACTAGAATTAGGCTATGGGGTAATGTGTTAATTTGTTTAAATGCTCCATTATTTAACAGCTTCGCTCGCTTGTAGGCTGTGCCTATTTCATATTAAGATTAAAAACAGTGCAGACCCTGATCCAAGGCATCGGAGCAAAATTATTAGGGAAGGCACCCTCAGTGGATCTGTGCCTGTGATTAGTATGCCAATGCAACATTCATTCCAAGCTAAATGATGACAAGCAAAAAAAATAATAAAAAATGTTTTTAGGCCAGCTGGGGGGGGGGGGGGGGGGGGGCGTGCCCCCTGTGCTCCCGGTAAATCCGTGCCTGGATATGTTACTCCCTGTCTCTCTCACCGCCTGCATGTATTAGTTCAGTGGTAGCTTAGAGCGTCTGCTTGCAGCGTGGGGGGGTTGCGGGTTCAATCCCCGACCGGGTCAAACCAAAGACTTGAAAATTGTTGAAAATTGGTAGTAATGGCTAAATAGAAATAGAATAGAAACTTGGCCCTGAGACAACTGTGCTTACTGAACTGGTCTTATTTGCAACGTTGCATTTATTGATCCATTTCAACAACATGACAACTGTTGGAGAGCTAAATATCACTTGTGTAAGTTTTTAGAAGCTCAGATTTTAGTAATACATCATGTGCAAACCACTAACCATTAAATAACAAAATACAACTAGATTCTACAGACATTTGTTTATAATTTCACTTCAGGCCAAAACTAAAACGGGCAACTAAAACACTTCTTACTTTCACTTCGTATCGACCTGGGTCAGATGATATCACTTCCGGGTCATGGGGTATGAGAACGGGCGGGAACTGGTCATTTCGTACCCTCGCCTTTTCGTACCCTATTTTTTTGGTCATTTCGTACCCATTTTTTGGGTCATTTCGTACCCTTTCAAAATCACTAGTCATTTCGTACCCATATTTTTGGTCATTTCGTACCCGCGAATTTTTTTTCTTTATTACATACATTTCATCATTTTTACGCAAAATCTATTCACAGGTACACGGTTTGTTATTTATGTCATTTATGCAACGTGCCTAGTTAGGCTCAGCAGGATGCCAATTTCGTATATTGTACCGACATACAAAATTTACAGAGCCAATTTTATTGATGTCGAGGTACTTAATGTTCTGTTCTGTTCTAGTAGTCTTGCACTAGGCATTTACAGGTAGATAATAGTTATGAAATTATGAAAAGGAGACTGCAATCCTATATTATTTGAAGAGTTTGAATAAATTCAACGAAAAGAAGAGGGGAAATAATGATGTAAAAATTATACAAAACACATGTGATTCAGATTCCCTATTGTATTAATTGAACTGGATAAAATTAAGATATATGTATAAACTATTTGCAAACAGCGTAGACCCAGATCAGGTAACTCCTTTTGGAGATCAGGGTCTACTTTGTATGCCCCATAGAATGCATTGTATTGTAGCCCGGCATTTTCTGTATTACTGTTTACAACAATAAAAGTAAGAAAAATAAACAGGTTAAAGGTTATTTAGATTCTACGCGACTTGTCATTAGGATTAAAGCAGCGATTATTTAAACACCTGACATTGGAAGATGACGTTATTTTGATAATGAGTATATACTTATACATAACTTTGTATATCACTTTAGTCAGTGTATATACTATTAAAAGTTAAGAAATAAATAAAAAGTATTGATCCTTGTGGTAGCGTGGCATCTGATCAGGTATAAAACTGTGAGAGTATAACTATATTCAATACAGGCTGGAAACAAATTAATAATGATTACTTTTATTTCTCAAAGTCTATTTATATGTTTGTTGACATCAGAAAAACGTTTGGATCCTGATCAGACACCGCGTTACGTGCCTGATAAGGATCAACGCTGTTAAATAACCAGTGTACCTCGGATAATGCTCGGATAACCTTTATAACCACAAATAACAGCAGATTAACTAATACCTTTAATGCAATCAAACAATTACGGTAGTCGCCTGTCATTCACGTGCGCCACGCGTCTGATAAGGTAAAAACTTGCCATTAACAAACAGTGTACCTGTGAAGAGTACATTTGTCAATTTTACCGTTATAATTCATGTTGTTTAAAGTTATTATTATTCGCAAATACATGTAGTTATGATCCAAATCAGAAGTAACCGCATAAAGCGATGTCTGTTCAGAATCCAAACTGTTTGACTGCTTTAAAAAATGTAGACTGGTAGGTGGAAAAAGCAGTGGGAACAGCTTTTGAAAATAGAAAATGTTCTTAATGCAATGTTTTAGAAAACGAGTTTCATTTCATATTAGAATGCATATATTAATAATTAAGAAATACTTCTGGTCACAATCCAAACTGTTTGATACTCGTAACTTAAGTCAAGATACGTTGTATATAAAAAGATAACAATTGTTGAAAATTGTGATTTCTGTTAATCTTAATAAATATATTCAATGCAGATTGGAAACATATCTATAACGGTTACTTTTATTTCTCAAAGTATATTTATGTTTGTTCACATCAGAAAACCGTTTGGATCCTGATCAGATACCGCGTTACGTGCCTGATAAGGATCAAAGCTGTTAAATAACCAATGTACCTCGGATAATGCAGTGAGGAGATTTTAACCTTTACAACCACACATCTAACAGCAGATTAACACCTTTAATGCAATCAAACAATTACGGCACACTTTGAACGTATTTATGCGCCACACCTCTGAAAAGGTTAAAACTCGCCATTAACAAACAGTGTACCTGTGAAGAGTACATTGGTCAGTTTGACCGTTATAAATCATATTGTGTAAAGTTATTATTATTCGCAAATAGTTATGATCCAGATCAGAAGTAACAGCATATATAAATATGTATTCATTGAATATGCGTGTCTTTTATTTGCATGTTGAATATGTACATGTAAGTTCATAGTTGTAGTAAACATAGCTATTATGGAAAGCGAATACTTAAATGGAGAACATTCAGTTAAATTTTATTTAAGTATCAGCTTAGTGCGGCGCAGAAGTGTTATGCAGATATACAGGAGCTTTCCCTGTTATTTTAGTATGTTTTTACACTAGTACTGTAAAACCTTACTATTACGCCCACTAAAATTGTGTCAGTTATTAGGTGTTTAATACAGGTGACTACTTAAATCAAGGTGACAGGAGAACAGAAAGCTCCTGTTTGACTGTCAAACTGCTATAAAACCAATTAGCCGTCGTATTTTTGTGGTCATAAAAGAGAGGTTTTCCTGTATTGTGCATGTCTATATAGCTCTCAAAAGTCTATTAAATATTATTTATTTATAGATTCTTGTTCTGTTGTTTCTTTTCCCATTCATTAAATACGTTTCACATTTAGTAAAAGTGTTTTTTTTACCTTTTATGGGGTTGGTACGAAATGACCAAACATATGGATTCGAAGTTAATACTGGATTTGATAACTGTTCAAATAATTATGAAACCAGCAGAATAAGATTTCTTTTTTCATTTCTGAGCAGACATATTACCTGATCTAACATATATTTCATTAAATTTTACGTAAAAATGATGAAATATATGTAGTAATAATAAAAAAAAATCGCGGGTACGAAATGACCAAAAATATGGGTACGAAATGACTAGTGAATTTGAAAGGGTACGAAATGACCAAAAATATGGGTACGAAATGACCAAAAAAATAGGGTACGAAAAGGCGTGGGTACGAAATGACCATAACTCGAACGGGCGTGTTCGATTATCAGTCCGGAATTGATGGGATTGACGGAATCGCAATCGAATGGTCCGGAATTCAATTCCAGAACTGTTCTATCAATTCTGCCCGAGGAGGTGGTGTGAGCCATAGCTATCTTAAGAGACTAGATCGGCCACCTAGCGCTGAGCTCCCATTGGTCGACGGTCAGAGAGACGCCATCTTGGTACGTGTATCATACAGTTTCCCTCCAGAAACAAAATATGATTTACTTTCATTTAAGAATGAATTCGTACTACATACATCTTGTAACATAAATATGCACCGTAAAACGACAATCAAACGATAATAAGCACAAAATGATGGTAATTCTTATTTAACTGAATAAAATCATCGATTAATCATAGCAACTATGGAACGGTTCTTAGCAACTTCTGTAGTCAATGACGCACCGTCAACGTAGACGGGATTACTGCGCACAGCATGTAACGTCATTAATCTACCGCAATACGACGTGCACCAGACCATTGGAACATGAATAGCATACACGAACCAAGATGGCTTCTCGATGACCGTCGCTGATTGGCCTATAGCCGATCTAGGTTATTTTAAGATATCTATGGTGTGAGCAGAATTGTGACGTATCATCATGGTTCCCGGTACAATTTACGAACGTTTCGACAGCAAAGTTGTAATAAGTAGGGAACCAGACCACCATATTTGCAAGGGTTCAATTCCGTTTCTATTTGATTTACTAATTCCATGGAATCGTTCCAAACAGTTCTGGAACTGATAATCGAACACGCCCAAAAAAAAGTGGATGTAAGGTTGCAAGTCAAAACGCCCCCAAGTCAAAACGCCCCCAAATTGGTCAAAACGCCCCCACAATTGGTCAAAACGCCCCCATAGCCTGGTCAAAACGCCCCCATTTTTTTCCATATATATATAAAATATAAAATATTTATATATATTTGTATAAAAAATTATGTATATATATATAAATTGATCAGTATGAATTGTATGAATTTTTGTTCGATTTTTGTTCGATTTTATATAATTTTTAATACTTGCGTTTTTTCACTTCTCTTTCTGGTGATTCCGTTTGTCGGCCATAGACGGTCGCCGAAAAATGGATTTGAAATTTATTGTATTAAAATTGATTGAGGTGTATTTACTGCAATAAACGACAAGAGCACCGCAAGCCGGGCACATTATACGCCCGTCAAATCGACCTTAGAATGTAGTCATACTAAAACCCTATCAAGGTAAAGTGGAAAAAAGGGGAAGAACCTTGAAAGTTAGGGGTCATATACTGACCAAGTTTCAAAAGCATTGGAATAAATTTGTTTGAGTACGAGAGCAGACAAACTAAAAAAGGCCCGTTTTTTGACGAAAAAATGGGCATAACTCTTGAATGTCTTGGGCAATTGTGCTGGTTATCAAACTTGACCTAGACTTTATGGTCATACACATGCTGACAAAGTTTCAAAAGAATTGGAATAAATTTGTTTGAGTTAGAAAGCGAACAAACTAAAATATGCCCGTTTTTTACAAAAAAAAGGGGTATAACTCTTAAATGTTTGAGGCAATCTTGCTGGTTATTAAACTTGACTGAGATATTATGGTCATACACATTCTGACCAAGTTTCAAAAGGATTGAAATAAATTTGTTTGAGTTAGAGAGTGGACAAACTAAAATATGCCCGTTTTTGACATAAAAATGACATAAAAAGGGGCATAACTCTTGAATGTCTAGGGGAATCTTGCTGATTATCAAAATAGACCAAGATATTATGGTCATACACATTCTGACCAAGTTTCAAAAGGATTGAAATAAATTTGTTTGAGTAAGAGAGCGGACAAACTAAAATGCCCGTTTTTGACATAAAAAGGGGCATAACTCTTGCATGTCTTGGGCAATCTTGCTGGTTATCGAACTTGACCGAGATATTATGGTCATACACGTTCTGACCAAGTTTCAAAAGAATTGGACTAAATTTGTTTGAGTTAGAGAGCCGACATGAAAAAGTTACTAAAATGCCCGTTTTTTACGAAAAAGGGGCATAACTCTTGAATGTCTGGGGTGATCTTGCTGGTTATCGAACTTGTCCAAGATATTATGGTCATACACGTTCTGACAAAGTTTCAAAAGGATTGAACTAAATTTGTTTGAGTTAGAGAGCGGACATGAAAAAGTTAACGGACGGACAGCGCCACAACATAATACATCCCGTCTGAAGACGGGCGTATAAAAATGGAAATGCATGTTGTGTTGTTACAAATTGTGTGTTTGGTGTGTGCGAAAGGGTCCATTTGAGTGAGAGTATAACATATTACAAAGAAACGAAAACTTAAAATGAGCCCCAGCGACGAGTATACTCGTCATGAACACAACAATCACATATCAAGCGTATACTTGTCCTATGCAAACAATGAAGACCCTGATCAGAGGCTAAACATAGTTAATACTAACGACGAGTGTACTTATCAAGAGTACATTTGTCCTATGCAAAAGGTGAAGACCCTGATTAGAGGCTTAATAAATTGAGCAATAGCGAAGAGTGTATTTATCAAGAGTAAATTTGTCCTATTCAAAGAATAAAGACCCAGATCAGAGTATGCTCGCCATGAACAAAACATAAACAGGAGAAAACGTTATTCAAACTATTTGCCACTCATATTGAAACTAGAAGTCAGAAGTTTAAAAATGTTGCCATTTTGTACATTTCATTACGTTCTTGCATTTAAACGGGAAAGAATAACGCTTTCTCCACTGTATCTGTCCCTGATATTCTGTTATTGTCTCATTAACTCATTCACCCCTGAACCTTCAATGGTTCAAATTGAATTTCAAAATATGTCCAGTCAATTATGGACAATTAAGGGATGGGGTTTAGGTTAATAAAATATTTGAAAATGACAACAGTGTAGACCCTGATCAGAGGTCTCTGAAGTAGCCCTCTGATCAGGGTCTACACTGTTTGCATGGGACAAATGTAATCCTCATAGATACACTGTTTGTAAACGACGAGTATACTAGTCGCTAGGGTTGAATGTGTTATTCATTGTAATTCCGTATTTATTATTTATTTAATTAATTCAATTTTATTTCCTCTATGACGCAGTCGATATTAGAATCAAACAAATGAAATCTCAAGGCCTGACCAGGATCCAGTCATCCTATTGACACTGTAAATAAAAAAAAATTATGCGATTTTATATTTCATTGCGTAAATCTGTAGTTATAAGATTATATACATGTTTTGATTAAGAAAAAATATATAATAAAAAAGTTGAGGTATAATATGTAAATCTGTATGTAAATAAAAATAAGGTATAATATGGAAATCTGTATGTAAATAAAAATAAACTGTCAGCTGTTTCCGTAATGTTTACAATCCAAAATGAATCAGCTGTTGTTGTTGTTGTTTCTGCTGAGGTTTATAGTCCCGCATAAGCTTTATCAGATGCGTCATCCCATTGTCTCAGGATTGGGACAATGGTCAGCATCATGCCTATTGTTGAATGGACTTTGCAGTGGTGGCCCTGAGAAGGGCATTTTGTTGCCGCTGGTCGTCGGGAAGGAGGAAATGCTGTCTTGTCCAGGGGGTGTTGTTGTTTCTGGTTTCAAGTGGTTGGCTGTTAACAGATCCATGATGCACCTTATCCGAATCGGGGCTCACACCGGAAACCTGTCAGGCTATTCCAGAGCCTTGCTCAGATTCGACCGTCCAGGCGTCCGCGTGCAAATCCCCTTTTTTTGTGCGTACCATGGTTCCGGATCCTGTTGGCATGTGCATCGCTCGACCCGTTCCCATCAGTCACAGGGCGCCCGACCGACCATAAGGTGGTATTCATACCACCCCATGTTCGGTCGTGCACCCCAGTGGCCTCAAGTCCGAGCGCCACACATGCCTGGATACTGGCTATGTCTTGCTGCTCTTGTTTGCTAGTAGGCTCATCTTTAAAGTTTACACTTTGTCGGAAATGGTACGTTGTTGTGAAGTCACTACCTGCAACAAAGAGACTCATAGGGTAGGGGTTCTGAGGGGTTTGTTTGGTCATGGTGCTGGGGGCGGTGGTTGTGGACCACGACTTGATTGCCGTTTTACCTGTTGAGTTTGGTCCGTTGACAATTCTCACTCATATGGGGTTGGGTTCTGTACTAGTTTGATTTGTTCCCTATGTTGCACGCAGTGTTCTGGTTTTTTGATTTTCACTCAGTGTTGCATTTGAGCTATTTAGCACATGATTTGTATGCGTGTTTCCTGCTAGAAGGTGTCATTTATTCAGCCTTCTTTCAGGTTTCACGCATCAATTTCTGATTTGATGGGATCATTAAATATTTCTTCCCATAATATTAAAGTTTTCAAATCTCGCCTAAATCACTGATTTTATCATTTAATTAAAAAAAATTGGTATCCATACGTTGATGGATCTGATTATCTAAAAGAGAACGCTGAAAACAATAACAAAAATGAGACAATATTGGTAAAGTATACCTCTAGAAGTTACACTATGCCAAATATTAAAGCTATAGCAGTTTCAGAGAAGAAGAGGTTTGAAGATTTCACTTTATAACTCTATGTAAATTTGTGACCCCCGGGGCGGGGTCATATTTGACCGCAGGGGCATAATTTGAACAATCTTGATAGAGGACCTATAGATGATGCTTTGTGCCAAATTTCTAAGCTCAGGGTACTGTGGTTTCAGAGAAGAAGATTTTTAAAGTTTTTATTGAATAAAAATCTATTTTTAGCTCCTGTGACCTAGATATGCAACGGACCAGAACCATTTGAACAATATTGGTAAGGTACCTCTAGAAGTTACACTATGCCAAATATTAAAGCTCTAGCCATATTAGTTTCAGAGAAGAAGAGGTTGGAAGATTTCACTATATAACTCTATGTAAATTTGTGACCCCCGGGACGGGGTCATTTTTGACCCCAGGGACATAATTTGAACAATCTTGATAGAGCACCTGAAGATGATGCTTTGTGCAAAATTCTAAGCTCAGGGTACATGAGTGGTTTCAGAGAAGAAGACTTTAAGTTTTTATTGAAAAAATCTATTTTTAGCTCCTGTGACCTAGATATGCAACAGACCGGAACCATTTGAACAATATTGGTAAAGTACCTCTAGAAGTTACACCATGCTAAATATAAAAGCTCTAGCTATATCAATTTCAGAGTAGAGGAGGTTTGAAGATTTCACTATATAACTCTTTGTAAATTAATGACCCCCGGGGCGGGGTCATTTTTGACCCTAGGGACATAATTTGAACAATCTTGATAGAGGACCTATAGATGATGCCTTGTGTCTAATATCTAAGCTCAGGGTACTGTGGTTTCAGGGAAGAAGTTTTTTTAAGTTTTTATTGAAACGATCTATTTTTAGCTCCTGTGACCTAGATATGCAACAGACCGGAAACATTTGAACAACTTTCAAAGAGGACCATATAAGGATCATTTCTGCCAAGTTTGGTAAAAATTCATCCAGTGGTTTCGGAGGAGATGTCGTTTAAAGAAATTGTTGACGACGAACGGACGAACGACGACGGACGACGGACATAGCACAATCAGAATAGCTCACCTTGGCACTTTGTGCCAGGTGAGCTAATAAATAAGATTCTTCAACATATATAGTTATTTGCTCTATTACGGCCACTAAAACTGTCAATAAATAACTGTATAATGACAGGTAACAGGTTAAAGAAAGGTGAAAAAGAAGTATCCTAAAGCAGCTTCTTGTTTTACTTTCGAGTTGATTGAACAAGCAGTCGTCTGTTTGAAGCACCTAGTAATAAGCACAATCAAGTGGCCGTAAAAGATACATTTTACTTTAACATTTAAACATGAATGGCAAACAATACTACAGACAACAATTTATAAGGTTCATGTGTACTAAATAACGTCCAACGTCTAAATAACCGCTTTGACATGTCAGTGCTGTAAAGATTCTTATACGCAGATACCGCCGCAGAGCTATTCAAAAAGTGTCCTCTTACATCTGATACCTATGGAATTCCATATACGACAGCCAACTTCTTACTGTCAACTGTCTACTATTTACTGCTTACTGCCAACTGCTTACTGCCAACTACATATTGCCAACTGCTTACTACCAACTGCTCATCGCCAAATGCGTATTGTATGCATACTTGATGACGGGTATAAAACCGAAGCCCAGAACCAGGAACCGTGGCCGGTCCCTATGAACTGTTACTGAAATAATCTTGTCGTTTCCTAGGTTATTGTTTTCTTCTATTTTCCAAATTTATAAGTGCTATATATCAATAATTGATGGAAATCCGCCACGATTCGACGACGTATTGATATACAGATACACTCGTAGTTCGAAATCATTCAGGGGCGTCATTATTTTACTCCTATCCAAAACATTTGACAACAAAAATTTAATGCACAATAGTTTGTTTTCCTCGCTATATATGTAGTTCCATGTACAACAACCAACTTCTTAATGTCAACTGCCAACTGTTTACTGTCTACTATTTACTGCTTACTGCCAACTGCTTCACGCTACCAACTACTAACTGTACGTTTCATACCTGAGCGATACTCCCATGTTTTACTTCCAATACGGCAGCTATTTTGGTCCAATGTGAAGTTTTGTTGCCGCAGCGGCAGTATTTTACCGGAAGATCCTCCATTTTTAATCCCTATACATGATTTTTGAATAATTGACAGGAAGCAGTTGGCAGTAAGCAGCTAGCAGTTGGCTGTCGTATATGGAATTCCATAGATACCGGACACTTTTTTCTGTTACCGGACAGTTTTACTTTCTGTTATTGTATACTTTTTACGGGCGTGATGCACGTGGTGAGCATGTTGTCACCTGTTTAACTCTTGCACTGTCCGGGAATGGACGAGGTAACCCTTGTACTGCTTCAGTGGAGAAAACGTTATTCTTTCCCAACAAACGCGTTTACGATTAAACTATTGATTCCATTGCAAACAGTCTGGAGCCTGATCAGGCGCCGGGTAACTCGGCGTCTGATCGGCTCCAAACTGTTTGTCACTCAAATTAAAACAAATAATGAGAAATATCAAAAAATGGTAATTGCCTACATTTGTACATTTTAGCGATTTGCGTTTGCGTTTCGTTTGCTTTTAAATGGGAAAGAATAACGTTTTCTCCACTGTAAGTACAGTTTGGCTAACATTGGCAAATAGTTTGGATCCGGAGAAGACACCGCGTAACGCAACATGTGATCTGGATCCAAATTGTTCGGCACTCATATTTAATTTTTATTCAATTTGAATAGCATAGGAAAGATTTTGTGTTTCTCCGCAGACGATATATTTGAAGAAGATAGCAATTCAGCATGATAAGGGATAACGAACATTTGCAAACAGTTTTGATCAATATCGACACACGGTAACTTTGCGTTTGAACAGGATCCAAACTAATAACACTTGTATCAATATCCATGCAGTCAAAGCCAGAAATTTTGCGCTGGAGAATAAATGCAGACGGCATTTTCAAAGCAGGCGACAATATTGCAGTGAAAGAGTAAAAAACGCAATCTAATAGTGTGCCTGTTCGGGAGAAAAATCTTTGGCCCTTGGTTTGATTATAATGGGGTGGAAAATTAATTATATCGGGCTAAGATGAAAAGTTTAAAATATTTATTGAACTTATTACTAAATGCTTAAAAAGAAATGCTACCTAAACTGATAAATAGAGCGCTTACATTACTAGCTGAGTACTAACGCGGTGCGAAGACAAACAAATACGTAGTTATTTTAGGCATGACCCAGCACACAGGCTGCACGGTATGCCCGTGCAAGTTAGAAAAAGGACAAATGAAAAATATAGTTGGTTTACGTGTAATTAAATATTTTAGAAGTGGATATTTTAAATTACAGTATATATTAAATTGACCACAATCATTATTGACTCGGTGTAAAATATTTATCAAAATCTTCGTATAAGTCAGATACCGATACTCGTTCGCTTTAAAAGAGTCCGCTTCGCCTCGGACACCTTGTTGTTCTTCCTCGCAAAACAATACTCTTACCCTTGTTAGCGGACTCTTTTAAAGCGAAACTCGAACTCGAACGGTATCTATTACTTAAATATAGGGACATCCTGTATCACTACTGTAATTGTATCCTAAAAATTACACTAATTGCTTTTATCACAAAGTAATTTGTCCGATAGGTGCAAACTGAATGGCAAACAGTTGTACCATGAGCAGGATCTACACTGCTTGCCCAGGTATGTGTGTCCCAATAGTTAGGATCATTACGTAAATACATGTACAGTAACTATAGCACTACTTACAACTTCACAATGTTACAGTTTGTTTACAAATGAAACATGCATTTGCATAATTCAATGTAAACTATTACCTGTCTTTAGGCTTTTATTTAAACAGTGTAGACCCAGATCAGAGAGCGCCTTACGGAGCTCCGTAAGGCACTCTTTAATCAAGATTTGTACTGTTTTAGTATTGCCTGATACAAGTATGAGTCTGTACTTCCCCGGAAAAAATAATTCCTATTCTATTAACCGTTATAATAGTTAAGTTAGAGATATTCATAGTGAGCTGAGTTATATATAACTATTCAGCGACAGAAGGGTTAAAGACATTACATGACCAAGCTTGGGTGGTAACACCTATCACCGACATTCACCGTAGAAAGTTTGAGTCAAAGCATGGAGCCCATGCACTTACTCGGCTAGCGTCTAGGCAAGGAATCATTCAGGCATCTCATGTGAGGCCCGCACCTAATATTTGATAGCTTGGTTAGTAAAATCCATTGTAAAACCTATTGATATGTATTATGTAAGGGCCTCTATTCAAAGCCGAACCGTTACCTCCACAACTTTGTCATGATCTACCTGTATTTTGACACCAGTGAATATAATGGGGGTGAATCAATGAATGGACTGGCTTAATGTCTTTAATAAGTAGAGTTGATCTGTTACGCCCTATCACAACCTGCCTGACAGAAGCAGAGAAAACGTGCATTGTAAGTTTGCTTTATTGCATTTACAACGTCCAGAACATGCCGTTTTACATCCACACCTGATTAATTCCTAGCAACCTTTTGAAGCTTCTGGAAGTGTGCTCCATCTCGGAGTCCAAATATTACTTTCAAATGTCCATCCCTAGTCTGATGGTGAAGGGAGGGTCTGCATATTATACAGCATTTTTCCCCGGACATACGCGGCTTGATAGATCGCCCTGTAAATGTGTCGTTCCAAAGCTGATTTTGATGGAGGTATGTTTTCAATCTGTCTGTTTTTAAGCGCAACAAGATACTTTCTAGCCTCATTGACAGAACTGTATGATGCAGTCTTAGAATATAAAAGAACAACAAACCTCTCCAGAACTGGAATATCATCTACACTCAGAGTCACGCTTGGAGTTGACAATTTTTTACTCAGAGATACCATACCGGGCTGTGACAACAACATTTTAAATGCTGTTTTTTATACACCGCTAAAGAAAGACACGGTATCACATCCAGAAAATGCATGCAGAAATAGCAAACCCCAAGATGCATCTGGACCCAAAGTCTTGGCAATATCATGAGCTGGTATGTATCGGAATGAATCCGAATGTCCAAAAGCTAACCTCAGTATGCATTCTGGAAACACTGAGGCTAGTGCCACTGATAGAACAAACACATCTGTGTCAGTTGCATATAACAGGACATTTTTCGTTCCTCTATAATAGGCATTGGCGGCGTGCAGAGGGATTCTGGTGTCTGCCTCTTCGTGGTTGCATGGTTGCAAAAGAGCTGTCAGATCGGTTTTTTCGTCGCATTTGGAATATAGAACACTATTGTCTAAGGTTGTCAATATTTGTTTATCATTCTCAGTTTCCATGCCCTGTATGGCTCTTGCTAAACAGTTTCATAATTAGTCTTGTGCTCTGAAAGTGAAGGTATCGCTGAAAGGAGCTTATCTTTCATATGTGATGAATTTGATAATATTTATGTGCCTAACTCTTTCAAACGATTTGTGTACATCCTATTCAGGTCAGAAAGTTTAAAAATGTTTTTATTCCCCGTCATCGTCTTCAAACTCTCTATGTATGTCACTAATTCAGCAAAAGCAATAGCCTTGTTATTTTGCAAAGTTTCTTGGTCCACTGTGCTGGTTTGAATGTTTCTTCGAACAAAACTGCGATGTCTGTTGTAAAACGAAGTCACAAACACTTTTTATGATAAACAGCGTCAGTAGCAGCCATGTTACCTTCTGCCAACTTGGTAAGAAGTTGGTGGTCTTGCAGTTCAGTTGCCAATTTTCTGATTCGTTCATCGAGCGCTAACGTTTCCACACGATGGAACTCTCCTAATTTGCTATCGTCTTTGTTACAAAAGAAGCAACCAGCGGTTTTACACCCATCGTCAATCAAACTTTTCCTCAACCTTTTCTTAACTGAACAGAGCTCTACATTGTTCGACTGTGTTGTTTTTCGTTTCCTTGCTCGGCCAATTTTAGCCTCACTACACATATCAAAACATAGTTTATGCCACACAGAACCATACTGCTTCAGAGTGTTTGATATGCCATTTCCATGGTCGAGTCTGTCAATGTTTCCAAAGGATAACGGTATGGCACTCAAAACATTGAGTCTATCTAAACGGTCCTCTAGACGGTCGTAGCTGCTATCTTTAGAATACCGCTTTACATTAGCAGGATTAACAAGAGGAGTATTGCTTATAGTTGGCATAAACAGCAAATAGACCAGTCTGTAGATGGATCACCGGCCATTTTGTTGTATGGAATTCCTGTGGATTTTCCTCATATAGATATACGTTTATCCCTGAAAAAAAAGATCAGTGGATTAGTGAACAGTAACAGTTGCAATGCAAACTACTTTAACTCTTTCCTCCCTGAAACTTTGAATGGACAATTCCAGCTTCCATTTTAGTCCAGTCCATTTCTGACCTTTAACTTTTAAGGGTTGTTTTTGTCAATGTTGGACATTATGACAAACAGTGAAGACCCTGATCAGAGGGCTCCTTTCGGAGCCCTCTGATCTGGGTCTTCACTGTTTGCAAAGGACAAGTGTTCTATTCGCATGTTCACTGTTTGAAAAGGACGCCTATAGGCGGGACTAGGGTTCAAAGGGTTAATAGGTTAAGTTTAGGCCAACTTATAACTAATAAAGTGTAAAATTAAATCCAACTGAAACTGCAATGACTCAAATCATAACAGAAACGTTTCAGACAAGTCCTATTTCCGTTGTATACAAAATAATAGAAAACAACACAGGTCTTCTGTATGCTTCATTCTTTCTATTAGTAATTAGTAGCTTCTGGTATATTCATTCCTTCCACAAGACCTAAATTAACCATACCCTCTCAATGTGCTGATAACATCTGTAACTAATCAGACCTCAAAAGCTAAAACAACACTTCAACAAGTGCGAACTCGATTTTATTAAGCATAATATAATAATTTCAACCCCTAGCACTAGCTATTTTATGCAGAATCCAAACTAAGGTTGAAGAAGTTTGTGACTTTAATTAAGTTAGTAGTCAGTCTATGAGTTTGAAGGACCAGACCTTACCTCGAATGTTGGCTTTGCTGGGTTCTATATATGCATAAACCATATAGCTTTCCACACACACACTGCTCCCCAACAGCCTGAATGGAAGAAAAAACACAAATATTGTAGTTTGAGTGATATTGATATACACATCTAAAGGTAAAGCTAAATGTAAGTAATGCTTCTGTCTCTGGGATAAATCTTACTCTGAGATATATCGGAATTATTTTTTCACAAAGTCACATATTACATGTAGTAAAATCAATAAACTTCGTCAAAATCATATCTGTAATAGCCTAACATCCGTTTAAGCTAAATATCTTATGTGTGCGCAAGTTCGTGTGATAGTTATATGAACTGTTAGGACATTACAGATATGATTTTGACGAAGCTTATTGATCCTACTACATGTAGTTTAGTATGTGAAATTGTGAAAAAATATTCATGTGTGCGTATTATTTCATGGTCAAAAGAGTTTTACACGTACCATAGTTTCTTACAATCCTGGTCCTCTGAGGTGGCAACTGCTCGCACATGCCAGTCAGCAAATGCTATTGGATTGGATGCTTTCGGGAGTTCTGTAAATAAAAATGTTTACTGTATTAAAGTACCAGGTCCGTCAGAAGCCTACATAATTACTTATAAACGATTAGAACTGTATAGATATTCATACAAAAAAGATTTGGGTTGTAATGGTATTTAATATCAGACTTAAAACGAGCAAAAAAAGATCAAGAAATTTGACGTAAATAGTATTTTTTTAATTTTTTTATGGCACAATTCAGCTTCCGTAGATTTTTTTTTCGTGCAAACCCCATGCATAGATGCTATAAAAAAAATTCAAAAACGTGTAGAATCTAATTTGGATTTAAATAATGCAGTTATTATCATTATATGTGTAACAGATGTCTAGTAATAACAATGGATATTGTTCGTAGATCTCTATACTTTATTAAGGGTTCAGAGGCCTGGAATGATATGAAGAGCAGTATGAATATGAGATAGAATTAAAGGTGTTAGTTCAATCCACGCGAATAGTTTATTAGTCCTAAATGTCCTAAATCCCTATGGTACGCGTTGGGAGGAACTTACCAAGCAGATACGCTTCTCACATGCGTTATATCTACAACACATGGACGATAAGCTTAGAGATGTTGCTTCATCAATAGACTGACCAGAAGTGAGAGGGATAGATGAGAGGAGCTCTGTGCAAAGAAGTTACGCATGCGTGAATCGCTCACTCACAATCAATCAACCTTGAACAGCCACGTATAGGTAGGCAGTGCTATACCTGTGTATTGCGTAGAGAAACATGTACACCTGTCATACTGTGTATTATGGTAATTGTAGCAGGACGAGGGGACCCAGTGATCTGGATCCACCCCAGGAGCGCTACGCTCCTCAAGTCCGGACTCTGGGTATAGCCTGGTGGGACGGGGAATATAACTAAAACTCAGAAATCAATTTATTTCTTTTATTTAAACATAAAGCCTAGCTATTTACAATAACGGAATCCCGAGTTACATGGTATTTCCGCAGAGCAGGATGTCACCCGTTGGGTTGCCCAGACTAACGTCCGGAGGTACAGGTTTATCCTGATGCAGAAATACCCTAAGTTTACTAAATCTAAATCTGAAACATTACAGTGTAACCACCGTTGGTCTCAGTTTACAACCTATCGGTCGTAGATGCTCTTAGCTCAGTTACCAGTTATCAACCAGTTGCAAGTAAGAGACAGAACAGTGGTCAGTGTCTCATTATATAGGCAGATAGAACCATGTGACCATCTGCTAAACTGGACTGATTCGCCGATTTCCATAACTAAAGTTCACTTTCTAACAAGTAAAAAACATAGAACTAATCTAACTTCAATTGCCACAAAATGCAGATGAAAAGCATGTAATATCATGAGATGTTTCAGTACACTATAATCTTTGGCTTGCTATTATAAATGTTAAATGGCCAATTCGCCATGCTAAAGGATGCCAAACTGCTACATAATGTTTACCCTGGTTACACATGGCAGAAAATATGTTTAATAATTATTACATTCATTGTTTTAAAATTGTGTAATCACAGTCACCTTCGCTGATATAGGCCTAGAGTGTGCGCCAAGCACATTAGACGCCGCATTGATAAGAAAGAATGTTCATATTGTAACGTGTACCGGGTCGACGGTAAAGCCTGTCGGTCACCCATCCAGGTATTAACCGCACAGGACGTTGCTTAACTTCGCAACACTTAGACAATCTGGCTATAAAAGCCGGCTTCCACAGTCAGACTGTAGAAGTGTTTATATACCGTCCATTTCCGTCACATTTCTCCCCCTTTTCTCTTGACTTCGCCCCGAAGTCACCCTGCTCACATGGCAGTCCTAAGGGCAGAGACAATGCGACATGGATCCGGGGATGATGGTGATGTCATCCCATATCCCACCGCTGTCACCAAATTTGTAACGTGTACCGGGCCGACGGTAAAGCCTGTCGGTCACCCATCCAGGTATTAACCGCACAGGACGTTGCTTAACTTCGCAACCGAGACAAACACTTAGACAATCTGGCTATAAAAAAATACGAAAGAAGACTCAAGCAGGAAACGCAACACAAACAATACACCCATCTCTAAAGCAGAACACACACACAGCCATACCATAACAAACAAACACACACACACACACACACACACACAACCACACACACGCAATACCATTCCTTCATCCACACACTAAATAGAAAACAACACGCAAGACAAACATAAAGCTAAGTGAACATAGGAGCCCGCCTTGGTACGGTCAGTAGCAATCAATAATCAATTATAAATTAATTAATTATTAACAACCACTGGGGGGTTAAAGCCGGCTTCCACAGTCAGACTGTAGAAGTGTTTATATACCGTCCATTTCCGTCACAATATATTAGTTTTTTTTACAGCAATAGGTCGATCGTAGTATATTTTATTCATGAACAGTGAGAAAAAGTATATTGTATATGTACTTATTCGGTTTCGATGAAACATTCCGATGTTTTCTTTTCCTTGGCTTGATGTTTTCCTTTCTCCGCCATATTGATTACGTAATAAAATAATGACGTCATATGACGTTTTGTATTAAAAAAGTGCCTAGGAGAAATTCGTGTTTTTCCTGGACTTTCGGGTGGATTTTTACCCGAATCTCTTTGCAGAATTCGCTGGATCTTAATTTTTTATGATTCTACACATATCTACATATATCAATATACGTGTATGCAAAATTTGGTGTTTTCTTCCGGAAGCGAGCATCTTTTTCACTTATGGCCCTAACTACTTTTCTGTATCTCATAAGATGTTAGCTTAGGGTAGGCAGAAAGTAAAAGCTGGATGCCTGTTAATTTGCGTCCTGCTTTACCTTTGACCTGCTTTAAGTGTGTTTTGTTTTGTTTTTAAATCTGGGTGTTGTTTATGGTGTATTGGGTTACCATTTATTTTGTGAGGTTTTTGCCTGGGAGACTGGTTGGCATACACTATTATCTAGGATTATATACGACTTAAGGCGCTTTCTGCTTTACTTTTTACCTGCTTTAAGTGGTTACCTATAATTAATATTTGATACAGGCTATGGGGTAATGGGTTAATTGCGAAATTGGCATTTCTACAGTATATTGAACCATTTTTCCTTGCGTGCAGGGATCCAGGTTGTATGCTGTATTGGGTTATTTTTCCTGTTTTCCTTTTTTTTGGAATACAAGTAGATATTGTCCATTGTTTAGATCCTGGTCTGAGAACTGGTGGGGTATAAAAAAAAAAAAACTACCACCGTGCCCGTGCCCGTGCCCGTGCCGCCGGTCAATTACGGAAATTACCGAGTGTTTTCCTAAGTTCATTTTTCGATTTTTTTTCGGATTCTTTTCCACACGATACATTTTGAAAATATCTTACTGGTGCCGAATAGTTTTGGGCTGCAGTAAGTATTTTCCGAGAAAATCCAATTTTAGATTTTTAGGGGGTAGATCTATACAACCCCCTACCAATATTTTTTCCCAAATTTTCGTTTTTATAAGCAAAAAAAGTTTCTAGAAAATTTTTTGGGTCAGTGGCTGTGTTAATTATATCTGGTAACAACATGTTGGTCTTTTTAGGGTTTTATTGACGATGTTTCTGTATTTTACAGGATATAATTGAATCCGAGCCAACCCCGTGCCGTCCCGAGCCTCCCCGAGCCACTGACAAACGATCGTCTTTCTAAGGATAAAACATTTACTGAAACTACTTTGTTGGCCAGTGTGAATTAGTCTATATTTATTTACACCCATATTAGTCTATTCAGGGGTTTATTGTTAATGTTTATATTTTACCAAATATAATTGAATCCGAGCCTGACTATAACAAGCCCGGTGCCACTGACAAATTATCGTCCTAGGTCAGATGAAAATATATTAGTAGGGGGTACTAACACTTGTACGAAAGCCGATAAGTGTCACATAAAACAAATACATGCATGATTATCTCGTAATTATGAGATAATCATCTCGTTATAACGAGATATTTTCTCGTTATAACGAGATCTTTTCTCGTAATAACGAGATAGTTATCTCGTTATAACGAGATCTTTTCTCGTTATTACGAGATAACTATCTCGTTATTACGAGATCTTTTCTATATCGTTTTAATGATGACTGTGATAATAAGCACACTATACGGGTGAAACTACATGGGTATACGAGTTTCATCTCCGTCCGTCCATCCGAGCGCACGAAATGTCCTTTGTTGGGTAGGGAGAACAATAGATTCCATTCATTCCGTGATTGCCCTATTGTTATTGTTGGGTATATTAGTGTACTGTTGGGTACTTTTAAACAAAAAATATACCCAACAAATGTCCAACTGTGAGAACGTCCGTCCGTCTGTCTGTCTGCGTGTCAGTATGTCCGTCCGTCAGTTACCTTCAGATAAACGTAGATTTGCAATGACTCTCCATTCAGCCAACGGTAGGCTAGTATTAGAAAGCTGATGCTGTGATTATACCCAGCATTGATGTGTTAAAATGAAACATTGCAATTTTAGGGTAAAATAAACATAGTTTTGAACTTCACCATGTTTTTCAAACATCGTCAGCCCTATAAATATATTCCTTCGCAAATCCTTTAATAAACGTGAACATCACGACGATGGCCTGCTCCGTTAAGAATCTCTAGGGGCTAGTATTATTGCATTAATGCAGTGAAGCGAAAACATTCATTAAAGTTTGTGTAAAATTTATATTCATGTTATATTCATGTATTGTGCACTTCAACATTTTGAGCCCTAAACACACGTATTTAAAGATTTGTAATACCTCACTGTTTCATTATTGAAAGTGTTACCATGCCGAATCATGTCCTAAAAGTGTTAAAGGTTCTAGCATTATTGGTGCAAGTGAAACTTTTAGTTTCGTACATTTTCACGTATTTTGGAATTTCACACCATTGCCAATTACAGTGGAGAATGTGTTATTCTTTCCCAATAAACGCGTTTACGCTAAAACTATTATTTCCAGTGCAAACAGTTTGGAGCCAGATCAGACGCCAGGTAACCCGGCGTCTGATCAGGCTCCAAACTGTTTGCCACCATGATAAACAAGAATTATCAGAATTGTCCAAAAGTTGTTATTTTCTACGTTTTAGTGCTTTGCGTTTGCGTACGTTTGCGTTTAAACGGGAAAGAATAACAGATTCTCCACTGTATTCATATGCAGTTGGTGAATGGGACCTACAGTAGGCTACTCATTAATTTTCATTTAAGTTTTCTGTATCCGTCCATGTCGGTCAAATCTTAATCGTATACTTGTCATTATTTGTGTTAATATTATTTTATTTATTACGCTTTTAACAGTACTTCAGTCACATTGCGACGTCCAACTAATTAAAATTACAGGCGGAGGAAGATCCCAGAGGCCCTTTTAAAAATATGCAGATTCAGGCACAAATCGGCAACTGGGTAGAACCACCAACCTTCCGCAAGCCAGTTGGAAGGCTCCCCGCGTGAACAATTCGAATGACAAGACTGGAATTAGAGCTCACAGCCGTGAGGAGCTTAGTCACAGTGACTTTACCACTATAGGCCACGGAGGCACCATCGTGCTAATATTCTTAATTGATTAGACCTATTATGTGAGTATAAAAATATCTATAAACAACATGAGGAACGTACATACGATATATCATAAATGTGTGTTAGTTTGTGAAATAAATAGACAAACAGAAGTGCAATCGGTTTAAATCAAGGTCATTTCCAAATTTAAGTAGCTTTGATGACATTTTTTCATTATTTCTACACTGTTTTCAGAAATAGAAATTTTTTGTTAACTTGCCGCGGCATTGGCTTTAAATAAATATATAGAGGTCGTAATGTGTTGTTTTGACTATTGAGGGCATTGTCCCAAAAATATGTAAAAGTTTTGCAAATAGTACAAACCCTGATTCGATGGCTCCTTTAGGAACCCTCTGATAAAGGTAAAGTACCAAGCTATAGTCTACTATGTTTGGTATGATGGATATTTTAACCCTTATCCTGCGGCGATTTCGTCTGCTTCGAAATTGTCGTCTGCAAAGTTTGTTAGATTTAGATTTATACATTTCGTAAGTAAAGAAACCTAAAGAAGAGTGTCAAACAGTTTGGATCCTGATCAGACGCCGCGTTACGCGGCGTCTGATCTGGATCTAAACTGTTTGCAAAAATCAATAAAGTCGCGACCAGCAGGCAAAGGGTTAAAAATGTCCGGTGCTATAGATTACATTAAAAGGTTAAATTCAATGAAGAAATGTACCGAGCTCCCTCTTTACAACGGTCCTCCGAACAACGAATCCCTGCTTACAACAACTCTTGTCGCTGTTCTCCAAACAATACTCACTGCTGCAATATCGTCTGCTTAAATTTGACGTCTGCTGTTTTTTTCTCTAAATTTCGTATTGGACAATTCGACATAAACAAAATATACTGACGAGAGTGGTAAACAGCTTGAATCCAGACCAAACGCCGCTTTGCGCGGCGTCTGATCTGGATTCTAGCTGTTTGCAAATGTAAGTCAATTTCCTGCGCTATAACAACTTCCTCCAAACAACACGTGTACATAGTCTTTGTCGCCAATTGGATGTTGCTGTAGAGAGGCAGCAGTGTAATTCTAATGGTCGAGATTGAAACCTTTGACCCTACAAAGCAAACCATATATACAGCTAGGGGATGTACCTCACAGTATATTTCAACAAGGCAAAACAGTAACCCTTTACCCCATAGCCTGCTTCTAGTTTTGAAGACAGGTGCATGAACACTAATAGATTGAAAATCATTTTTAGTAGCAAATGTGTCAAAGAACGTGTAAATTGCGAAAAAAACCCAAATGCAATCCAGCGGTGGTCATTAGGCTCGTTTATGTCAGTAATGCTAGGCGAATATTATAACCCCATTAACCCATTAATATTCTCTTTTACCCCTCTAATTTATTCCTCCACTGAACAAAATAGTTGGGAACCATTTCTAAGAGCAAAATCTGTGTAGCCGATCAAGCCTAGCCACCATATTACAGTGGACGTTAGTCTTTTCCAATATACGCGTTGACAATTTCAACTCTAGTGACGAGTATACTCTTCATGAACAAACAGTGTACATTTCAAGAGTACACTTGTCCTATACAAACAGTGAAGACCCTGGTCCGAAGGCTCCAACAGGAGCCCTCAGACCAGTGTCTGCACTGTTTGTCAGTTTGTAAGATATTGTTAAAATAAACCCTTAATATTATATACGTGTTTTTCTTCTATTCAAAACACATAAAGATTTCGCTGCTGTGGTCATCTTCAGAATGACGCTATCTGTGTGATGTGAAAAGAAGAAATAGAGGATATTGTATGAGTGCTCATTATTTATCATTTTTAATAAACGAGTTGACTAAAATAATATGACGCGAGCCTTGGCGAGCGTCATATTCATTTTAGTCAACGAGTTTATTAAGAATGATAAATAATGAGCACGAATGTGATATTCTATTTATCACTTAACAAGTTTAAGTCACCTATAAAATTAATTGAAGCCGTAGTTTGTAGACCCTCCGCTATATAGAATTTCCGCCAAACGTTACGTTGTTTACGTTAACGTCATAGTAAATGACGTCATCTGGCGTCCCGCTACATGCAGCGCTTGTGGACGAACAAGTTGGGCCGGAGACCAATAAACGATATTCCACTAGTGGATTACGATATTTATACAATCGCTTTATGTAACTCCCAGACCGCAAATTATGTGATAAAAACATGTCATTAAGTGTGCAATTACAAACATAATGAATTAATTCAAGGATCAACCCTAAATAGTCAAAAAAGGACCAGACTTAATTGGATATTGGAAGTATCCATTAAACGTTCCAGTGGAGATTGAGTTAATGCTTAAACTATTATTGCCATTGCAAAGAGCTTGGGGTCATTTCAGACGCCGGGTTAATCAGGCTCCAAACTGTTTGTCACTCACATCAAAATGGATTGTAAGCAATTTTTAAGAATGACATTTTCTACGTTTTATTGCAAAGCGTTTGCATTACGTCTGTGTTTAATGTTGAGGACTTCCAATGAGATCAGGCTCCGAGGTTATAAAGCCTTTTAGTTGAGCCTGAGTCTGCTCCAAAGCATTTGATTGGTCAGATTTGAGCCTAGGCTCAAATCTGACCAATCAAATGCTTGGGAACGAGTTTAGACCCAAGTCAAAAGCTTTATAACCTCGGAGCCTGATCAAAAGCGATACTCTACGTTCATCGATCGGCCATTGTTGTCAACTGCTTTAAACATGACTGGGTTCAAGGTTATAAAGCGTTTGAGTTGAGTCTGAGTTTATTCTCTAGCAATTTGATGGTCAAATTTGAGCCTATGCTCAAATCTGACCTATCAAATACTTGAGAATGACTTCAGACACAACTCAAACCCTTTATAACCTTGGACGCTGGACACATTTTATTTTGAGTCGGTAAGACAGTGTGACAGAAGTAATGTAAGATACACGAGGCTTTGAACCAACTACCCTATAATACATACACATGACCCGTGCAATGGAATTGTAAATTGCAAACAGTGTAGATCAAGACTAGTCGAAGCTTCAAAGACGCGACGACTGGCCTTGATTTACAGTGTTTGACACCCATGTGCATATCAAGCATTTTATGTATAGCTATACCAACTCAACTCAACTCAACTCAATTTTATTGGCAATCGGCAACATAAGTGCCATTGGCCATGTACAATAGATCAATTTACGTGAAGTATGACCCTGACCATGACATTTACATAAACACAACTCAACTCAACAACTCAATTCTACAAGTACAAAACATACAACTGAAAATATTATAACTTGTATTTACACTATTATAGTATATTATTGATATTTTCAATCTGCAACTACATTATTTCGTATATTCATTGCAACCTTGATATATTTTGCTACGTTTAAATGAACTTTTTTGTTCCTTTAAGAAAGTAGGTTTATGGACTTATTTAGAGAGGGCCATGAAATTTGTTTTAAAATTTCAACTCTTTCTTGTTTATATTTTTGACATATTAATTAAAAGTGATATTCTGATTCAATAGCATTTTGATTACAAAAGATACAGACTCTATTTCTACGACCAATATTATTATATCTTTCAGCTTCTATAGCCAAGATATGCGAGGAAATACCAAATCTTGTAAGATGCATGCGTAAAGAATTGTTAGTTATAGTTTGTAGGTATGGTTCCATTTCAAATGATTCCGTGAACATTACAAAATATTTCAATTTTGGCGAGTTTGTTATTGATGTTCGCCATTCCTGGATAAAATTGTCCCTTATTCTCCTCTGTATAGCAGGAAAGTAATTGACAGTAGTATCCAAGTTATCCCAAATAAACGTGTAACCCAAACTATCCAATTTTCTTTTTATATGACAACCCCAACTCTTATTGTTTCCCATCAAAGTTATACAATGCTCTCTAAAGATATTATAAACAGTTCTCATATTACCACCATATTTCTTGATTTTCAACCAATATTTTAACGATCTTTCTATGCACATAACAGAAAGTGGAAATCTACATAATTCTCCCAGAACTGCATAATTTACAGACTGGGATCGTACACCAAGTATACCATATACGGTATTTGGCAGTGTATACCAAAATACAGAGCCTGTGATGCCAACGGTGCTTGGTCTGTACAATGCTGTAATGCAGTATGGCAGGTTTTCTCATGACACAGCTCAATTATATAGAAACATATTAGAACCAGTCATGCCGTTAAGATGACTAATGTAGATGTACACTGTAAGGTATACAGTGTTCCCTCCCCACAACGACCGTCCCTACAACGAATCTCTCCTTACAACGACCCCTGTCGCAGTTCCCCAAACAAGGCATTTGTGTCCAAACTTTTCATGACTGCAATACCGTCTGCTTAAAAGTGTCGTCTGCTGTTTTTCTCAAAGTTACATAATGGACATTTTGATAGAAAAAAACTTAATGACGAGTGACAAACAGCTTGAATCCAGATCAGACGCCGCGTGACGCGGCGTCTGATCTGGATTCAAGCTGTTTGCAAATGTAAGTAATTTGCCTTCCTACAACGACTCCCTCCGAACAACGCACACTATGTTTGTCTCTCATTGGATGTCGTTGTAGAACTTGTAGAGTGGGAACGCTGCATATTGCAAATATAATATGGAATGTGCTGTAAATTGAAGAAAGAGAAATGTGCAAATTCGGACTGAGAAGATTAAAAATCTTATATTTGAGAAATTTTAAAACAATTTATTCCTCAGTGTATTTGCAATTAGAAAACTATTAATTGACTAATCGATTTAGGGCCCATTCAACAATGTTTACCCTCTAAATTGAAAGTGTCTACAGACTTTAGTTGGTTTTGATTAGACTTTTACAAACAGTATTATGACTATAAGTTCTAGGATGAGTTTGCTTACGTAGGTGTCCGGCTCAAATTAAAAAAAAAAATTTTTTTTTTTTGGTCTACTGTAGTGCTAGAACTATCCAGGAACGTATATTAGATCCAGGTAGGTCACGGCCCGTTGGCCACTATATAATCTAACCGACGCCTGCCTTCCGCCTGTCAAGTTGTTCTTTTATTGCTTTGTGCCTGCCAAGCGCCTGTCTTTTACCTAGTCCCAGCCACTCGTGCTAACTTATATTAATTGATATTCATCTCGCTCGATCCCTATAAAATCTGACCGTTCTGCCTAGTTTCATTATTCACTTCTTGAACATTTGTTGCCGGTGTAACGTAGTAGAATGACCCACCCGTATAAAATGACCTGGGTCCTTATACTACGTAGAGAAATGACCCCAGACCGTAGAATAAGGACCCCATCGACTTGTAGTAGAATGACCCCCCTCACGCAGAGGAATGACCCCCGTAGAGAAATGACCCCCCTTTTTTCTTCTACTACTACTGCTGTTATTGCTGTTTGTGCTGCTGCTACTACATCTGCTATTGTTGTTACTGTTGATACTACTACTACTTCCGATACTGTCGCAGCTGCATAACCCCTTCTGCTGCTACTTATACGACTATCACTGCTACTGCACTATTACCTTTGTTTGCTTGATTGTGTTGGGTTTTAATGCACTGCGATGCTGAAGGGTCATATAGAGCCGATATATGTAGTTATTTAGACTTGCAATGGCTATACATACAAGTCTGAAAACCTGAATATGTGTGTAGCACGGTTTGTCAACAAGTTATCGATACACCTTTGTACATGTCTTTGTTCCAATGCATTCAAGACAACGCTCTCTTTTAAAATAGAGATTTGCAAGAATCAAATGAAAAATAAAAGTTTATATAGAAACATCCATCCTTTGGAAATTGCATTTTATTTAATAATACAGTGCTCCCTCTACACGAACACCTAAGTGGAGATAAATAGTATGTGTATTGTTCGGTGGGAGTTGTTTTAAGGAGGGCAACTGGTTTACATCGCAAACAGCTTGAATCCAGATCAGACGCAGCTTAACGCGGCCTCTGATCTGGATTCAAGCTGTTTATCACATTATTGGTTTTTCTCTGTCCAAATGTCCTTTATGTGACTTTGAGAAAAACAGCAGACGGTATTGCAGACGTGAAATGTTGAACATATTTTGTCTTGTTTCATGAACAGCGACAAGCATTGTTGTGATGAGAGAATCATTCTTGGGAGACCCATTGTAGAGAGGGAGCACTGTACGTCGACATATCACCCAACTTGTACCTCCAAGCTGCTGTCGGTTCATAACCGCAAGTCGAACAGTGTATACACATACATGTACTATAAATGAGTCTTCCACGCTTAGGGTCTGACTCTACAATGTTTGTAACCAAACTTAAAAAATACATGTGTATACTAAATGTTTTTCTCTGACTTAGCCATGCTAGGTCACACTGTAAATTCATGTTCTTCTTGTGTATCAATTATACTTAAAGAAACTTTGAATTCTCAACGATTATTCGAACTGAATATTAAGTAAATGGCATCTCCTCAGATAGTTTTAAAGATACCCATTTAAAACTGATCACATATGGAGATGATTTCAACACGCCTTTTCCTCTAGTTTAGATTAATCATCTTTTAGAGACGATTTTAATAACATTTATTTCAGACTTTATAACGGTCTAACAATTACTGGAGATTCAGTTTTTTAATCATCTCCCTGTAAGTTAAAAATTAAAACAACAACGACAATAAAATTACAACAACAGTTGTCACAACAAAGCTCGCGGCAAATTTTGAAACTTAATAGCAGAGACTGAGTTCAAGGCCGATGTCACAGGGTGAAACTATTCGCACGGATGGAAAGGTGTTGTCCATATATACACACCATAACATGAACATCAAATATGAAAGCAATACCTCAAGGAACATAGAGGTGATGAGCATTTTCTTAATTATTTCTTAGCCGTTCACGACGGCACCGACGACGAATACGCATGGGATATGGCATTATCTCGTCGTGTACTTCGTACAGGCGAGCTAAAAAACGTACAGCAAGATTAAGGCATTCAAAAAAAATTGACAAGGTTTTACAAGGGCTCAAGATAAGAGGTAGTAAACTGAATAAATCAAACATTTTCTCAATCAATCATATTGTGTTACTACACATTAGAATCTTCTCGAAAATAATATTCTAATGAGTAGTGACACCGGGCCATAGGGTGTAATGCAGAAATAAAGATTTTAGGTTTTGAATACTCCTCTTAGCTGGAGCCCTGGTTTTTGTAGAACATACAGTGTGTGGTGGAGAAAACTGTATAACTAATAATACACACAAAGTCCCTAGGGTATTTATTCTACGCAAGAAAATAACACAGGGTCCTTATTCTACGTAGACGAATGACCCAGGGTCTTCATTCTATGTAGACAAATGACCCAGGGTCCATATTCTATGAAGGAAAATGACCCGGATCTTAATTAATAGTAGCAAAAAGACGCAGGGTCTTCATTCTACGTAGACAAATGACCCATTGTCTATACTTTATGAAGGAAAATGAAGGGAAAATGAAGGTCTGTATTCTACGTGGAAAAGCCTCTCGATCGCCCACCACCCCTCATCGCGTAGAACCATATCTGGTCATGGAAAAAGGCCATATTATCTCGTGCAACCCTACCGACAAGTATACTCGTCATTTAATGACATTTCCTGACGACCTTTCGGTCATACATGTAACGCCTTGCCAGACAATTTCCTTGCAAAAAGAATGGGTCTTGTGCACATGCAAGTAGCAAAGAACCATTGAAGCGTCTCGTGTGAGACCCGACCTTTATATTTGATAGTTTGGTTAGAAATAACATTGAAAACCTCTAGAGTCTCATCAGGTAAACTGAATTTGGTATACCTGCTGACAGCTTATGCTGCATGCTTTTTCACGCCTATCGAGAACAATGGGGGGGGGGGCATCAATGGACTGAGGAAATATCTTTAAAATAGTATAGCTGTGGGGAGTATAATTGTCATATTCAAACAATATAGACCCAGAAGAAAAAAACATTACCGTAGACGCGTGTTGATTTACGCTGGTCGCCATAATTATTGAACTTTGCGTGTCGTAGTGTTAGGGTCATACAACTAATTCTGTTACCAGACTAATGTTTATTCTGCACAATTCCTTACACATACCGGTACTTCGCTCAATAATTTTTATCAACACTGTTTAGATAAAAGATATTCCTGGTGAGTTTATTTGATTCTACGGTGACAGTATTAAAGGGACTGGCAGACATATTTGGCATAAGAATGTAAATGTATGTCAAATGATTATATAAACAGTTTAACACGTTAATATTAGTGTAGGATAAGAATTTATCTTAAAACTGCATTTTAAAGAATTATTTTAGCTCTGGTGGGATTCGAACTCTGGACACGCGTAAGAAAAAAAAATTGACTCAGACGTCTTAACCACAAGGCCAACGAGCCATTCATACCTATTTAACCTACTTTAGTGTACAGTGGATGAGAAGACATTGTTTTTTCCTATTTATGCCTCAGCGTGCACAAAAGGTGCGAAATCGATTTATTCCATTGATCGATGGAATAGATTTTGCGAAAGATTTTTGAAGTCGTAAATGATTTTAATTATCTTGGCACAGTGTTTAATTACATGGGTCATTTCAGCAGGGGTGGGTCATTCTACTGCGTTACACCGGCTGTTAGCCAAAGAAATTATATTACCAACTCTATTTCATATTTCTTTGCATGCCATAACGATATTTGTACAGCATACCTGTTTCAAATGGTGTTTTCAGGCTGTTTTCGTACGTTAAGGCAGGTCAGCATTTTTCCGTATTTCGACGATTGCTAGCCATCAAAAGCATCTTTTTTGATAATTAGTTAAAAAATATTGGTGAATAAACAATATTAATACTGTATTAACAATAAACAATATTAATACCGTATAATACGATATTGCTACAACATTCCTATAGCTTCTAAATGGTGTTTTCGTATGTCGTGTCGGATCGGCACTTTTCATATTGACGCCGATTTGGGGGCAATAAAAGCACCTTTTTGAGTAGGAATGACGATTATTATTTTATAATAGACTAATAAACTGTTATTCACTGATTATCCAATGAAAATGTGTAATTCGATCACATGACTATCACTAAATGTAAACTAATGCGTTGGATGTCGAGCTGAGCGGACGTGTCGTTGTGAGCTCTCAGAATAGACTACACATGTGCAGTTTCAACTCGTAGTGCAAAGTTCTGAACAGACTCTTTACTTGTTTGAAGCGGTCTCTGGTGAAAGAAGCAACAGTTTTTCTGTGGCAACCTGCAACAAACCGGCAAACTGCAGACGAAGGGACTTCTACATGTGAATTCTTCCATTTGTGCCGCCATTACACGGACCCGCGAGGCCTCACGATTTTTGCCTGAAACTCTATGGTTTCGTTACACTAAAGGCTGAGCACATTCAGATAGACTTACTAGTCTCCATGATTCTTACATATCCTCATTTTATCTCAAATTCCTTTATCTCGAAATTTTTAACAGTTTTTAGAAGATTAAGTTAGACGTCCACTGAGCTCCACGCCTCCAGGTATTTTCGCACCATTCCTGCTGAACGGACCTGTTTCTCTAAGATTAAGTTAGACTTCCTCTGAGCTCCACGCCTCCAGGTGATTTACAGTCACAAGGCCGACCCTACCTAAGGCCGACCTTAATTTGTATAGTAGACCTATAGTCGCAAAGCCGACCTTATGTTTAAATAGCAATTAGGTTTTCACACCTCTTTTACGGCATGTATATATATATATATATTTGATAGTAGATTGTAAATAACTGACACGAGCCGGCAATTGTTGCAAAGACCCAACTAATACTTCAGATCCAGATCCTGAAAACATTAATATCTTTTATTAAAAATAGACATGTAATTGTTTATAAATATATTAAACAAGTTCAAATATGTCTGTATGGTTGGAAAGGTCTTGACCTGAGGGAGACACATGTCAAGTATAAAAGGCCCAGGTGCAAAAGTGCAAAAGTTATAGCCAAGGTTAAGGTTTTTGGTTAAAGTTTGATTAAATAGGTCAAAGGTCGAGGTCAAGGTCACATGGTCATAGACATTAGTATAGTTGGAAAGGTCTTAACACAAGAAATATGCATACAAAATATGAAAGCCCTTGGCCAACTGGTGCAAATTATAAAGCCATTTAAAGATTTTTACAAAAGTAGGTCAAATGTAAAGGTCAAGGTCACAAGGTCAAAAAGTTTTATATGGTTGGAAAGGTCTTGCCATGAGGAATACACATGCCAAGTATAAAAGGCCCAGGTTTAAAAATGCAAAAGTTATAGCCAAGGTTAAGGTTTTTGGTTAAAGTTTGATTAAATAGGTCAAAGGTCAAGGTCAAGGTCACATGGTCAAAGATGTTGGTATGGTTGGAAAGGTCTTGACAAAAGAAATATGCATACAAAATATGAAAGCCCTTGGCCTACTGGTGCAAATGTAATAGCCATTTAAAGATTTTTACAAAAGTAGGTCAAATGTCAAGGTCACAAGGTCAAAAAGTTTTATATGGTTGGAAAGGTCTTGCCATGAGGAATACACATGCCAAGTATAAAAGGCCCAGGTTTAAAAATGCAAAAGTTATAGCCAAGGTTAAGGTTTTTGGTAAAGTTTGATTAAATAGGTCAAAGGTCGAGGTCAAGGTCACATGGTCAAAGATGTTGGTATGGCTGGAAAGGTCTTGACAAAAGAAATATACATACAAAATATGAAAGCCCTGGGCTTACTGGTGCAAATGTTATAGCCATTTAAAGATTTTTACAAAAGTAGGTCAAATATCAAGGTCAAGGTCACAAGGTCAAAAAGTTTTATATGGTTGGAAAGGTCTTGCCATGAGGAATACACATGCCAAGTATAAAAGACCCAGGTACAAAAATGCAAAAGTTATAGCCAAGGTTAAGGTTTTTGGTTAAAGTTTGATTAAATAGGTCAAAGGTCAAGGTCACATGGTCAAAGATGTTGGTATGGTTGGAAAGGTCTTGACAAAAGAAATATACATACAAAATATGAAAGCCCTGGGCCTACTGGTGCAAATGTTATAGCCATTTAAAGATTTTTACAAAAGTAGGTCAAATGTCAAGGTCAAGGTCACAAGGTCAAAAAGGTTTGTATGGATGGAAAGGTCTTGATACAGGGAAGACACATGCCAAGTATAAAAGGTCCAGGTACAAAAATGCAAGAGTTATAGCCAAGGTTAAGGTTTTTGGCACAGACAGACGGACGGACAGACGGACGGACAAACCAACAGACATGACAAAAACTATATGCCCCCGAATCGTAGATTCTGGGGGCATAAAAATATATATCATAAGAAATATTTTCTGTATTCTAGCAGATTATTGCTTAAAGCAGGCTGTCAGTTCTGCTTTACTTTCAAACTGCTTTAAGTGGTCCCCTATTTTCAAATATATAAACAGCCTATGGGGTAATGGGTTAAGGCAGGTGGATGTTTAAAGCAAGACTAAGTGAAATAGAAACCTCATTTGGGATTAGGAGCTTTCTGTTTTACTTTGATCTTGCTTTAAACTGTTTTTTATGAATCAATTAACTTTCAATTATTGGTCGTAATAGAGAGGTTTTAAATATAGAAAAGAACAGTATACTTCTGAACAGAAAAGAATTGTGTTAAAAACAAATCTGTCAACTTACCAAAGTCATATGGCAAAACTATTATAATAGTAGATGAAACACCATTCTTTCCCACTTAACCCTTTACTCTATAGATATGCATATTTATGCCTTTAATATACAGTCAATTAGGGAGTTCCGAATCTTATTTACTTCGGAATCAATGAAAGAAAACAATTGAAAAAATGCACATTTTTTTCAATATTCGTTGAAACCCTTGTTATAATTTTAAAAAGTGGTCTTTTTTAAAGAACTCGGGCGGTTATTTATTTATGACAATGCAACTTGCGCGACACTATTTTTATCGTTGACAAATGACCTTTCCCTTCACTGCCGAAAAAGCACGGGAGAAAAACATGTCTCCTTCGAAAGAAAAGACCAAAAATACGGTAAGAGAAAGCCAATGCTTTATGTTTATACACCAAAATGGTCATGAACATGTCCTTTATCAATGCCAATATTAGATTGAACAATCACCTGCCTTGGAGATTAAAAACATGTTGTTAAATCAACCGAGACGTTTATGTAGATTCGCATCACGTGGTTTCAATGGAGACTTGAATCGAGGGATGTTGTCAGAACATGTTTTAGCTGTCAAACCGCTGATTGTTTGGATTTTATTTGCGAAAAGGAAAAACCAACAAAGTTTAATGACATTCCGAATAGCAATGTGTAAATTGGCACACTATTTATACTATTTCATTGAAATCTTTAGGATTTATTTTGTTGAAATAATTTACAAATCAAAATAAAGAAATATCTGACCAAGTAGCCATACTGTATCAATGATTTAGACCCAAGTATGTTAGACAAAGTAGTTAGGTTGGTAATTACACCAGGTTTAATGTTTATCAAGTGAACAGTGGTTCTTTACCCTTTACTCCATGTAAGACTAAAAATTATTAACCATTTCCTCCCATAAACATTAAATGGGCAATTTTAATACAGGGCTCCAGATAAGCGGGGTACACTGAACAAATCCAATATTTTCATAAAGTCCTTTTAAATTACTACTCATTAGAATCGTTTTGAAGAGACATTTCTAATGAGTAGTGACACATACCATATAGAGTTTAATACAGAAATAAAGATTTAAGTATTTGAAATACTCACCTTATCTAGAGCTCTTGTTTAATATCTTCTGATTCACTGTGAATCAACCCATTAATGCATATGATATACAGTCTACAAAAGTAGATATTTACAAGCAGTGTAGACCCTGATCATCCTTACCAGGGTCTGATGGTCATCAGGATCTGCATAGTTTGCCATTTCATATGAAATATTCTGCTGTTTGAACCAAGACTGCTATGTTTTTAGATCACCCTTGAATGACAAGTGACATCTTCCAGCAAGCACAGGAAGTGTTTATTGCAATATCCAAGCCTAAATAATAGTAAATGTGTTAACCTGCTAAACAAACTATTACACCAATGCAATTATTACCCAGAGTTTACATATTCAGTCATACAGTATGGTGTCAATGTGTTGATACTGTAAAGTTATATTTTTAATTTATGCCCCCTGCACTAGCCTACTTAGTCAGGGTCTTATATTGATATTGGTCTGTCTGTTTGTAAACAGAGAAGACACAGATAAGACAGCCCATGTTGGAGGTGTCTGATCAGGGTCTACACTGTTTGCATATGAAATACCATAGATCAATACCTTCTGATATAAGTTATGCAGTTCCTTATATTATGCTATTTGTTAAAGTTCAGGTTGATAAAATATATTCAACCGGTAGTTAATTCTTTAACAAACATTCATGGAGTAAACTTTAAATAGTTAAACAAAGATTTCTGGACTATTTTAATATTTATAGCCATAACCTTAGTTTATAAACTAGATTTATTAAAAATAACTGCATAATTATAATGTTAATTTGAATCTACCTGTCTTCAAAATTAGAAACAGCTAGGCTATATCACGGAGTACTTTTAAGTACTCCGTGGCTATGTATTGGGTAATGTGCTGCAGACTGAAAGTAAAACAGAATACTCCTTAAGGTGCATTTTGCTTTACTTTCAAGTTTTCAACCTGCTATAACGTAAGCTACCATCTGCTAGCCTAGGGCTTGGGAAATTATTCTTATGTGGCATATTAATGACTTTATATATAAAGTGGAATTATAATAGAAGTATAGTTACTTTTAATGTGTTAAGATGTTGTCATGGGTATCTATGGAGTAATGGGTTAATCAAGTACACACGTTTAAGTTAATAATGTACTACTTCACTCAAGAAAACAATACCACTTTAAAGATAAATTAATATAAACTTTAAAGTGGAATTATTATCTTGAATGTAGTAAACTAATACATTAAATGTGTTAAACATGGGTTTATAAGGACTAATGGGTTAAATAAGTATCTGAAATTTATTTTATACTAATAAAAGTAAAGAATTATGATTTTTTTTCAAATTTGCCAGTACTACCTTGAGTTTAGCTAGTAACAATTTTTGGCACTTGCATTTTTTGCAAGTGGCAAAAAGTATTAAATTTGATCCCTGTGTGTTAAATGGATCCACTTATGATGTTGTCAAGTCAGATTGATTATATATTTTGATAAACTGCATGTGATTTACCTGTAATTTACTTGCTGGCCATTTATTGTTAAATAGTTTTTATCTCAATAAGTAGTTAGAATCTACTTCAAAGTTTCATTTTATTTGTTACATGTTGAGACTGTTATTGGAAAAAATAAAACATTCCAATTTCTCATTCATTTTTTGATATGTATTCCCCTTAATGAAATAAACCATGATACCACGTGTTGTAAAACTGGAGTTGACCCGACATGCTAGAGCAGATTTCTGCTCAGATAGCAAATTGCTTATTTTGATTCTTAAGACTTGTAGACCAAATATAGTTGTGATTTTGGTCACGGTAGCTGCGAGATGTGTTTCCGCAACTACCGGTGCATATATCTTAGGTTGATACTGCATTTTTAGTGTTTTAATAGAGATTTTCTATCTTGGCCATTTTCTACTATATAACCATATAGAGGAAATTGGCTCAGGTGTGAAATCTTATTAAATAAACATGAATTCAGTAGAAACTCAGCATGATTAGGCATTTATAGTTTATTTCTACCTTTTCTAATAGTTTTTGGTGGATGACATTGTTTGGATCCTGAGTTACCTGCCCAAATGTAGTTCTGTTTACATTTGACAGGTGGCCCAGATCTCCCATTCAGACACTAATAAGTGCAATATCTTCTTGTACAGTGATATTTTTCACACATTTAAAAGCCTACTATGTAGACTTTTGTTGTCTTAAGGTTTTTCACATGTTCATTTGTATGAATAGGACCAGGTAATTCTGTAATTTGGATTTATTGTGTTGAGGAGCTAGATCCTTAGTAAAGAGAGGCATTCAAAATGGCCGCCAGCTGGAAAAGCAATGATTTGCTCTTACAATTGGGGCTTTATCTCTGTCAATAAATTACTATAAATTCTAGATTTATACTCACAATGTGTCTAAAGGTTTGAAGTTTATGATAGATATATTTAGGGAACTTGATAAATTAGTATTTTTGTGTATTTGATGATTTTCGGCTGAAATCTGGGTCTAGAAATTCTAGACCCTTCACTGCTCATATTTTGAAACATCACTTATATATTGTATTTGGCCTCTCTGAATATAGATTTGATAGTTTTGATTTAATAGCTGTTATTTGAGCTACTTTTTAGTAATTTAGAATGTATCTTTATAATAAGTAGTTATTTTGTATTTAGCCCATAAAACAGGAAAGGGCTATTATTTGCCCTCAGCCAATCAGAAGGCTCGATTAGGGTCATGTGATTGTAGGCTCTCTCAAAGGCTATATATTGAGGGAAACTTCTCAGTCACACACACTTACTCAGACCAGCAACTAGAAAGATGCATTCTACCCTGCCTTACACTGGCAGGTTAGATTTTGTTCTTCTAGGTGGAACTTATTTATTACTTAAATACACTTAAAGGCCTATATCTGGCTCAGCAGGATGTCAATTGGAGTGTATATTGTGGTAGGGTGTGATACACAATTGTTACATCATATTACCCAGAGGCACCCAGATGCATCATGGTCTTAGGTACTAGGTATTATTACAGGCAGATAAGGGATCTATAGCTGATCCATTTCAACACAGTGGTTGTTGCATAAGAAATCAGGAAGTACTGACAGTACTTCATTACATTTTTAGATACAGATCAGATGTGACATTATGCAGCATCTTCTTATTTATGGATCCAAACTGTTGGCAAATAACAGTCAACTCACGGTCAACAGCATAAGGGTTTATTTCAGAGCTATCATAAGCCCCTAGATTGGTCAACATCTATCAATTAGTACCCTGCTGTGATAATTGGCATACCCTGATCTTATCTCCAAGTATCAAGCTGTGTTTGGGGGGGGACTGCTATATAGTGACTTGATTTACCCCTTTAAGGAACATTTTCTGCGTTATTTAACTACATTTATAAATTGAGTGTGTCACTTTAAAAGCCATTTAACTTAGCACCATTTTTGGTCTTTACTTCTTACTTTAAGCATTTTGGCTGTTTGCTATTTAGATCATTTTGCTAAATTAGTGTTTACATTTAAAGCAGCACATTTTAACTTTATCTGGCATTAGTCATTTGTGTAAATAATGCTTTTCTTCTTTAGATTAGATTAGAACTGTTTGATAAAATACAAGTGATTAACACTGATTTTATTCTTTTGTTTTACTTATTTAGTTTTTTCTGACCTTTTGGTCAGTGGTGTCCATCCTGGCAACTGTTTATCTCACTAATGTTATGTAAAACACCACATCTCTTTACGTAACATTGGCAAGGTAAACAACCTTAGTTAAAACCCAGTTTTTGGGTTGCCTTCCGCTCGTTAAAATCCGTTCGTTTGTAAAAACCCAGCCATTTAACACTGGTGTCAGAATCGGGATATTTAGTTTAAGAAGTTTTTTCTAAATTATTTTTGCTAGGCGCGATAGATATTTTTTCTACATTAGCTTCAGTCTACAAGCTTACAAACTTTAGAACCAAGGGTTTCTCAAACTTACAAGTCGAATGATGTACGCCTGCCCACCAAAACAGGCTACCAGTCCACTTCGGAGTGAGTCAGTGATTCCTTTGATTCCTTTACTCTATCTCTCTCACTTATCCAGTCTCAGACTCTTTGTCTGTTAGGGTTTCTCAAACTCACAAGTCGAATGCTGTACGTCTGCCCACCAAAACAGGCTACCAGTCCACTTCGGAGTGAGTCGGTGATTCCCTATCTCCCTTGCCCTACGGTCCCCTAAAGCATTCACATTCGAAAACTTAGCACTTTTTCAGCTGTGCTACTTTACATTTAGATCTTAAATACTTAGTGAATGCTTCTCAAATAATTAGTTGTAGTCACTTCTTTGAACCGAGTGTTATTAGCCACAAAAAGTGGACCCCCTATAAACTCGTATATGAACTACGACTAAACATTTGAGGAATAAAATTTAAAATGAATATTTGCTTTAAGTGCAAATTTGCACCTTTACTTACAGTTTTCAAAATTGACTGCCTGCATCCGCATAACTCTAAGTTACCTCTGTGTACTTAGACTTTTATGAAAGATAATATCACTTGACAAACAAGCTCGTGTTTGTCAAAGAGTTACACTGCAATCCGTAGTCCGCACTAGTACCTTCGGGTACAATTGAAAGATATCTCAGAGTCCAGTCCTACCGAGCTGAAGCCTTGTCGAGTGCCCTAGTCAAAGACGAACTTCGCCAGAGACAAAGAAGCTACTCCAAGAATACCGAAGAGACGATAACCAAACAGGTGTCAAGTAACAAGCATATCTTACACCTAAAGAGACTATAACCCAAGAGGCATCAAGTCACAAGAATGCCTGGAGACGATAACCCACGAGGTATCACAAGAATACCTAAAGAGACTATAACCCACGAGGTAACACAAGCTTACCTAAAGAGACTATAACCCACGAGGTATCACAAGAATACCAAAAGAGACTATAACCCACGAGGTATATGTTACAAGTGTACCTCATGAATGAAGACGATTTTGGGCGACATTACTAGCCAGACGCAAACCATGAAGACGCCTACCAGACTTACAACTAGAAGGAGGATGACCAAGCCATGCCATGCTACAACAGACATCATACCGCGGCAGAGAACGTAATCGCGAGTGGTGGTGTTTGTTAGCTAGATTTAACCCTTTAATGCATTTTCTTATTCACTGTATATACCCAGATTTTGAGCCTTGATGTCAAGTCTCTGATCTGAGTCTACACAGTTAGACTTTTGGCCATTTTGTTGGCGCTTTTTTATACCAGTAATTTCCAAAGCAGTAATTGAAAATTTATGATGTAGGTGATTGTGTATATTAAGCATTCAACGGGTTAAGCTATCTAACCATTTTTTTTCTCTCCTGTTACGCGTTTTATATTAAGTAGGAAAAACACCACAAAAGTGAAACAAGTGTTAATTTTCCTTTTTAAATTATCGCGCTACTAGAAACTTTAAATATTCTTGCGCAACAAGAAACTTTCCATGCTTCAAGAACTTTCGCACATCTACATACGTGACATATACATAGACTCTAGATTATTTTATTTTACATATTCGCGCTCCTGGCAGATGTATTAGTATGAACTTTCCTACAGCCAGAGAAGAAGAGCTCCAGTAATCTATGAACTTCCTTTTCAGCGTATCTTATGTTTTGGACTCGCATGTAGAGCGAGCCATAGTTTTTCATTATAGATTTACTCTTGTGTTTTGCATATCGCATACATCCCTTTTTATATTTTGTTTGTTAGGGTTTACATGTCTCAGGGGCATGTTATATGTAGGACCTAGATTCTAATCTCTACGTCATCTGCATGGCTGACCGCCTGAGAGTGTATTTGTTTTAATAGGGAACGATGTTGCTTAGGTGCTAGATTCTAATCTCTACGTCATCTGGGACCTCTGACCTATTTTCATTAATTGGGGGCATGTTTAGTCTAAGTGCTAGAGTTAATCTCTACGACACATAAACCTCATGCCTAAACTTTTTTAAGGGGGAAATATTGCTTTATGTTTGACACAGGAATGTATCTATATTCTAGGCCTGTGGTTCTCATTTATATGTTTTAGAATTTTTCTAGCTGATTTTTCTATGTACTGTAATTACTTACATGTTTAAGTGTTTAATGTGTTTTCTCTATTTTTTATTGATGCTTTTAATGCTTAGAGACAATCTACGCATTATGAGCATCAATATTTTTCTGTAGGTAAATTTAATTATGCTAGGTTCTAATATCTACGCATTTTTAATGTTTTATGCCACTTGTGCTGAGGTATCTGCTTTATTGCGCAGTCCCAAATTAGGGGTTTGAGATTAAACATTAGATTCTAAATGTTTTCTCTCAATTTTTTAGGGATAACACATTGACAAGTGAGCACAGGGTGATTCAGAACTAATAGTCTTTTTATACATCATTTATTGAATTATTATAAGATACCTAGGTTCTGAGACTATGTATGATTTAGTTTTTATTTAAATTATTTTTAATTGTATTTTTCTTTATTAATTTTTATTTAGTTTTTAAATCAGGATAGCAGTGGTTATGAAGAAGTGTCTGTGTTTGTAACATTTCTGATAAGTCTGTTATTTGGTAGGTTTCCGATAAGTTTTTGCATTAAAACACTTTAAAAGCTTTTCTCTGTAAACTATTCACCATATTTTTCAGTGGTGAAACGTTTTTAGATGAAAGCAACTTAGTTTATTCCTGTTAGACCGCCATGTTTCATGTTTTGATATTTGAGCACTAATTTTTGTGTGTGCGTATCAGTATTTTACGTGTACTTGCACCTAGGGTGCATTAGATTTTGATAAGTTGTAGTTTTGTACATTTTAGTATAATGTACTTTTTACATTTGTATCACTTAGTCAAAAGACGCAATTTTTGTTGATGTGTCTTTTGCTTTAGTTAAGAGAAAGATATGTTAAGATTTAGTCTATTGAGCAATTTAGTCATTACCAGTGAAATTATTTGTCATTTTTTATGTTTTTGTTTTTGGGTAATGTACTATATTTGCAATATAGTTTTCAACTGTTTATAAAAATGATAAGATTTTTGTGAACAGTCTTTCATAACTCATTTTTGACATATTAGCAAGTTTCTTCAGTTTCATTTAGATTTGTACTTTCAAATCTATCTGAATACTGAATAACATTGTTTTTACAATTGGTATTTTCATTTTCTAGTCTTGCCATTGATATCATAGTATGTTAGTGTAAATAGTTGTTACTCTGTTCTAAAGTTTATGCTGGAGTATTTGTTCAGAGATGCTCATGTATATGCTAGATTACAGAGTATTAGAAAAGTTTATTATTCTTTGCATTTAATTTTTACTTTATATTTACATGTGTTTCTTTGTAAAGCATGTCAGCTCAACAGTTAATCTACTTTATTTCGGGGACGAAATGTTAAAAATATCTTGCGATATTTTTAATTTTCCGTAGGGGGTGTAGTGTTGTAAAACTGGAGTTGACCCGACATGCTAGAGCAGATTTCTGCTCAGATAGCAAATTGCTTATTTTGATTCTTAAGACTTGTAGACCAAATATAGTTGTGATTTTGGTCACGGTAGCTGCGAGATGTGTTTCCGCAACTACCGGTGCATATATCTTAGGTTGATACTGCATTTTTAGTGTTTTAATAGAGATTTTCTATCTTGGCCATTTTCTACTATATAACCATATAGAGGAAATTGGCTCAGGTGTGAAATCTTATTAAATAAACATGAATTCAGTAGAAACTCAGCCTGATTAGGCATTTATAGTTTATTTCTACCTTTTCTAATAGTTTTTGGTGGATGACATTGTTTGGATCCTGAGTTACCTGCCCAAATGTAGTTCTGTTTACATTTGACAGGTGGCCCAGATCTCCCATTCAGACACTAATAAGTGCAATATCTTCTTGTACAGTGATATTTTTCACACATTTAAAAGCCTACTATGTAGACTTTTGTTGTCTTAAGGGTTTTCACATGTTCATCTGTATGAATAGGACCAGGTAATTCTGTAATTTAGATTTATTGTGTTGAGGAGCTAGATCCTTAGTAAAGAGAGGCATTCAAAATGGCCGCCAGCTGGAAAAGCAATGATTTGCTCTTACAATTGGGGCTTTATCTCTGTCAATAAATTACTATAAATTCTAGATTTATACTCACAATGTGTCTAAAGGTTTGAAGTTTATGATAGATATATTTAGGGAACTTGATAAATTAGTATTTTTGTGTATTTGATGATTTTCGGCTGAAATCTGGGTCTAGAAATTCTAGACCCTTCACTGCTCATATTTTGAAACATCACTTATATATTGTATTTGGCCACTCTGAATATAGATTTGATAGTTTTGATTTAATAGCTGTTATTTGAGCTACTTTTTAGTAATTTAGAATGTATCTTTATAATAAGTAGTTATTTTGTATTTAGCCCATAAAACAGGAAAGGGCTATTATTTGCCCTCAGCCAATCAGAAGGCTCGATTAGGGTCATGTGATTGTAGGCTCTCTCAAAGGCTATATATTGAGGGAAACTTCTCAGTCACACACACTAACTCAGACCAGCAACTAGAAAGATGCATTCTACCCTGCCTTACACTGGCAGGTTAGATTTTGTTCTTCTAGGTGGAACTTATTTATTACTTAAATACACTTAAGGAACATTTTCTGCGTTATTTAACTACATTTATAAATTGAGTGTGTCACTTTAAAAGCCATTTAACTTAGCACCATTTTTGGTCTTTACTTCTTACTTTAAGCATTTTGGCTGTTTGCTATTTAGATCATTTTGCTAAATTATTGTTTACATTTAAAGCAGCACATTTTAACTTTATCTGGCATTAGTCATTTGTGTAAATAATGCTTTTCTTCTTTAGATTAGATTAGAACTGTTTGATAAAATACAAGTGATTAACACTGATTTTATTCTTTTGTTTTACTTATTTAGTTTTTTCTGACCTTTTGGTCAGTGGTGTCCATCCTGACAACTGTTTATCTCACTAATGTTATGTAAAACACCACATCTCTTTACGTGACATTGGCAAGGTAAACAACCTTTGTTAAAACCCAGTTTTTGGGTTGCCTTCCGCTCGTTAAAATCCGTTCGTTTGTAAAAACCCAGCCATTTAACACACGCAACCGTTAAAAGTTCATGCTCTCAGACCATGCAAACAGTTGGGAAATGTCGACAGACATTCAATTTAGTGTTGTTTAGCCTTTTGCTAGTATTCTCAAAACGTTTGGAGACCACCCCAGATATGATGCTGAACTGCTGTAACTGCACCGGAAGTAACCGAAAAGGTCATGTCAGTCTGGCGTGTAAACACCGATCAAAACTGAATTATTTCTGCACATACTACAGTAGGTTGAAGAAAGGAGAAATTTATCTTTCTTTCAAGATTATTTTATTTCAGATCGCTCATCTCCTGAACAAGTGACACACAAAAATGTAATAAGTGAGTCCGAACCCAATAAACGACTGTATTCCTCCACTGAAAAAATTTATACAGTTATGAATATTTATCATAGCTTCTATATTCTAGCAGATGGTAGCTTAAAGCTGGCTGAAAGTAAAGCAGAATGCGCCTTAAGGCACATTCTGCTTTACTTTCAACCTGCTTTAAGTGATAACCTATCTTCAAAACTAAAACAGGCTATGAAGTAAAGGGTTAAAGGAAACTAAACACAAAGGCAATAGAATAAAACCAAGACAATAATGTCTTTTTATAGGTAAACAGTTTATTACAATCAAAGAAGACAAAAGTTTGGAACTGAACAGACCCAGTGTTGCCCTTTGTCTGATCTGGCTCCAAACAGTTTGCAATGGGATCCATCATTTTAGCACAAACAAGTTTATTTAGAAAGATCTAATCTTCATTTGTAGAAGGGTAGTTAACAGTGCAGACCTGGTGATCTGTAATCGCAGTAGCTGGGCAGTTTCAGAAAAGTCATTTCTCTTGTTACATGGAATGTATTTAAATAATATGGTACATTGTTTTAATCACTGAAAATATGCCGAGGTACATACAGTGGAGAATACGTTATTCTTTCCCGTTTAAACGCAAACGTACGCAAACGCAAAGCACTATAACGTAGAAAAGTACAACTTTTTGACAATTCTGATAATTCATGTTTATCTTGGTGGCAAACAGTTTGGAGCCTGATCAGACGCCGGGTTACCCGGTGTCTGATCTGGCTTCAAACTGTTTGCACTGCAAATAATAGTTTTAGCGTAAACACGTTTATTGGGAAAGAATAATGTTTTCTCCACTGTACATGTATACATACACACTATCCAGTAATGATAAACATTTCATTAAATCTTTTCCCGCCAATGAGTTGCAACCTTAACAGTCAAACATGGATTCAACTCATTCCTCCTGAAACTTTTAATGTACAATGCCAGTTTTCATTTATTGAGTCTAGTCCATTTTTGACTAGTAAGGATGATTTGAACAATATATTGCAACAAGAGCACCGCAAGCTGGGCACATTATACGCCCGTCAAATCGATCTTAGAATGTAGTCATACAAAAACCCTATCAAGGTAAAGTGGAGAAAAGGGGAAGAACCCTGAAAGTTAGGGGTCATGTGCTGACCAAGTTTCAAAAGGATTGGAATAAATTTGTTTGAGTAAGAGAGTGGACAAACTAAAAAATGCCCGTTTTTGACGAAAAAAGGGGCATACCTCTTGAATGTCTCAGGCAATCTTGCTGGTTATGAAGCTTGACCGAGACATTATGGTAATACACATGCTGATTAAGTTTCACAAGGATTGGAATAAAATTGTTTGAGTTAGAGAGCGGACAAACTAAAAAATGCCCGTTTTTGACGAAAAAAGGGGCATAACTCTTGAATGTCTTGGGTAATATTGCTGGTTATTGTACATAACTGAGACATTATTATAAATCACATGCTGACCAAGTTTCAAAAGGATTGAAATAAATTTCTTTGAGTTAGAGAGCGGACAAACTAAAAAATGCCAGTTTTTGACGAAAAAAGGGGCATAACTCTTGAATGTCAAAGGAATCTTGCTGGTTATCAAACTTGACCGAGACATTATGGTCATACACCTGCTGACCAAGTTTCAAAAGGATTGGAATAAATTTGTTTGAGTTAGAGAGCGCACAAACTAAAGAATGCCCGTTTTTGACAAAAAAATGGGCATAATTCTTGGATGTCTACGGCAATCTTGCTGGGTATTGAACTTGACCGATATATTATAGTCATACACATGCTGACCAAGTTTCAAAAGGATTGAAATAAATTTGTTTGAGTTAGAGAGCGGACAAACTAAAAAATGCCCGTTTTTGACGAAAAAAGGGGCATAACTCTTGAATGACTGGGGCAATCTTGCTGGTTATCAAACTTAACCAAGATATTATGGTCATACACATGCTGACCAAGTTTCAAAAGGATTGGAATTAATTTGTTTGAGTCAGAGAGCAGACAAACTAAAATGCCCGTTTTTGATGAAAAAAGGGGCATAACTCTTGAATATCTGGGGCTGGTTATCGAACTTGACCGAGATATTATGGTCATACACGTTCTGACCAAGTTTCAAAAGGATTGGACTACATTTGTTTGAGATAGAGAGCGGACATGAAAAAGTTAACGGACGGACAGGACGATTACTATATGCCTCCGCATCTATCGATGCCAGGGGCATAAAAAGAAAAGCAAAACAACATAATAGTTCGACCTTGATGAGTGCTGTAAAAAATAATAATAGATAAACATTCTTATTCAACAATAACAAAACAAAACAATATTTATGTAAGTTACAGGGGAGAGATGTTATTCTTTCCCGTTTCCAGAAACTAAAATCTAAGTGCAATGCTCTATACTGGCCAAAATGATATAAAATTAAAACTATATTAACCCGTTACCCCATAACCTATTTCTAGTTTTGAAGATAGGTGACCACTTAAAGCAGATTGAAAGTAAAGCAGAATGTGCTTAAGGCTAGCACCTGCTAGGATATAGAAAATATTTCTTACGGTATATATTTATGAATGTATAATTTGGAACTATTACTTCAGTTGAGGAATAAATTAGGAGTAAAAAGGCGTATTTATGGTTTAATGGGTTAAGATCTTATAGGCAAACAGTACAGAATCAGATAAGACACCGAGTAACTTAGCGTCGGATCTGGTACTTAACTAGTTGCAGAAGACAAAGTTGTTTTAGCACATACAGTGAATTCTCTCTAAAACACTTATAAAACTATATCTTTGATCTATAAACCAGTTAATAACAAGCGGTAGCTTAATGCAGGATAAAGGTAAGGCAGAAAGCTCCCTATGGGACATTTCTGCCTTACTTTGATCCTGTATTAAGTACCGTAGTCATCTGTCCTTTGTGGTCTTCTTTCTATTCCCAAGAGCAGCAGGTATTTTTAGGTTTTAGCATACATGTTTATCAGTAAAGAATAACCAACTCTACACTACTCACAAAGTCCAGCTATACAGTGATAAAGTAATTTCAAAGTAATGTGTATAGTTATACAAATAAATTCACAACAGCTTTATGCTCCAAGAAATAAAAAGAAAAATATACAAAACAGTAAAATCAGCTGTACAAAACATATAAGAAGCATTCCGCTTTCTCCACTTTGCCCCTAAATACATACATTGAGATGCAAAACACCTGTATTCCTAGGTAGGTGGGTCTAGCAATTTTAGTTTTTCAAGGTCATAGACGCCAAGGTCACCAATGCAACGCAACATGCTGCAATAATCAAGGCACATAAGCATGTAGAGCTGTGTGACCATAGCTACATTAGATTGTCCAAAACTGACCACAATGGAAACCGGGGACCACAATGGAAATAAGGGAAAATACATTTTCCCTTTTTTGTGCAATCCTTGGTATTGGTGAGCATATCATGTGCATTTTCATGTATATGCATTATTTGTTATATTTTTCATTATATGTGTATGCATTTGTATTGCCATGTTATGCCACTATTGCCAAAATAAAATCAATCAATCAATCAACTATAGGCAAAATGTTAATCTTGGTCCTAGAAGTCATAGGTCAAGGTCACCAAACTGCAATGCAACATGCTGCTAATCAAGCCACAATATGGTGTATTTTCAACTTGCTTTAAGCTACCATTCGGAAAGCTAGTGGAAATACTTTGTTTCATGTACTGGACTTTCTAGGTGTGGACTATATTCCTTAGTGTAGACATTATTGGTGTAAAATGTGTGTTTATGCAGGGCTCCAGGTAAGAGGGAGTAAACTGAACTAATCCAATGTTTTCTCACTCATTTCAGCACCAAATCCTATGGTGTTACTACTCATTAGAATCGTCTCTTCGAGACGATTCTAATGAGTAGTGACACCATAGGGTTTAAAGCAGAAATAAAGATTTTAGTTTTTGAAATACCCCCCTTATCTGGAGCTCTGTTTATGCAGTGATGTGTTAAAAACATAACGACAAAACATATATAAAACCTCATATACGAGGGGTGTTCAAATAGTTTAGATACTGGATCAATAACTTCTATATAATGAGTGCAAAATGCATGTGTGATATATCATTTTAAAGAGCAATTCTTCGCCTACACGATGATATAATGCACGATAAGATCACATGACTCGATGAGTCACAAAATGGACCTAAATGACCCCTATTCGAGGACACTGGAACATAGCACTTTTCAGACATTACTTTTTTACGTAAAAACTTCTTAAAGAGTACAATTTCCAGATTTGTTTTGGAAATAAATCAGTTTATGTCTAAATTTTAATGTAAATAAAATTTTATTTCTATTGAAAAGGTTAACTGTCTAAAATCCCATTTTTTCAAAATCAACATTTCTTATTTTGTTAATGACGAATGTGGACATGTTTTTTCGAATGCTATGCAAATGTTCTAGATCAGTATATCTACATTTTGATTTTAAAACATGAAACCATTTTTCAATGGCTTCAATTATAGCCTGGTTTAATAATAAAAAAAGAGTTTGTAGTTTCCCTAGCTACTTTTATACATAACAGGAGATCATTTTTTTATTATATTTTCAGTACGTGTTTAGAATAAGCTCTATTTTTTATAGTTTATGTAATAATAACATTTAACACTGTGTAGTGTTTGCATAAATGTCTTATTGTATTTGACAGAAAATTTCATAAACTTATTCAAAATAATAAAGCCGTAATAAAAATTATAGTATCAAATTGTGTTTAGAAAATTAACTCAAATATACACAAAAAAGGTCCAGTGTCCTCGAGGAAGGGTCATTTAGGTTCATGTTGGGGCTGATCGAGTAATGCGATCTTATCGTGCATGATATAACCGTGTCGGCAAAGAATGGATCTTTAAAATGATATACCACACATGCATTTTGCACTTATAATAATGACGTTATTGATCCAGTATCAAAACTTTTTGAACTACTCTCGTATAAAAATACTAAACCTTCCTTTACAATTGCTAAATGAGGTAGTATCAAGACCTTTACCAACCCTTCCCTTGATACAGTGGAGAAGACATTATTCTTTTCTAATAAATATGTTTCTGTTAAAATTGTTATTTCTATTGCAAACAATTTTGAGTCAGATCAGACGCCTTATGTAACCCAGGATCTGGTCAGGCTCTAAATTGTTTGGCACTCAGATTAAGTCAGAATTTTCAAAACTTTGCTAATTTTCTACATTTAATTTCAATACGTTTCCATTTTATTTGTAATAAAATGGGAAAGATTAATGCCTTATTCATTGTATAAGCATATACTGAACCACTCTTTAAAACAGTGTAGCACCAGATAAGTTCCTATATTGACTGTTTCTGATCTGCTTGGATATAGAAACTATTCTAAACAAGCACCTTAGAGCTGATATCCCCTGCCGCAGCGATTGTCCAGAAGAAAGTGGCAAACTTTAATGTGGGAGGAAGGGGCAAATGGTGATCACCTGTCTTTAAAGATCAACATTCAAAAGCTTTTTACAAAGTTTTATAAAATCCATTCAATTTTGTACATGTTAACCCATTAACTCATAAGCGATTAACAATTATCAGTGCTCACCTCAATGCATGCTAGTTGATTAAAGTGAGTCAAAATGAGTTAGTATGAGGCTATTGCGCAATGAGTCAAAATGAGTCAGTATTCCTTAATGGGTTATAGCCTAAACAATACAAAAAATAAAGCCGTTTGTAGCATTATAAATCTAAGTATGACAGGGGCAGGTAACTCTTGACTCAAATTCAACAGTAATTAAACACTTTCAAGAACTTATAATTGTGTGCAAGTATTATTAAAAAAAAAATCTGAACTGTAGAATTTACAAGAGTGTAAACACATTTTCAACTCATCAAGGGCAGAGTATTCTTGACTAATTTGCACATTTTCGACAATAATTGAACTCATTCTATAAATAATAGCCATATATGATTTAATTTTTTTTTTTCAAAATCCATTCACATTTGTACACAATAGCATGTAAACAATAAAGCCATGTTGAGCATTACTAAGTACATAAAGGGCAGATAACTCTTGCCACAAAGTATCCTTTTTTGACAATAATTGCAACCCTTATATTTATATACATCGTGTGTAAGTTAAATCAAAATCCATTAAAGACTGTAGTTTCTAGATGGTAAAAACTGTTAAATATGGTTTTTTCGACTCATCAAGGGCAGATAACTGTTGACTAGTTTCTCCGTTTTCAAAAATGATAACAATTATTTGAAAACTAATAGCCATACATAGTTTAAGAATTTTTTTATCAAAATCCATGCATATTTATAGATACTAGGATGTAAACAATATTAAAATAAAGCATTTTCTAGCATTTCTAAGTACATCAAGGGCAGATAACTGTTGCCACAAGTATCCTTTTTTGACAATAATAGCACACCTTCAAGAACTTTTACTTATAGACATTGTGTGCAAGTATCATTTAAATCCATTCATAATTGTAGTTGCCAGAGAGTAAAAACAGTTAAATATGGCCTTTTTTACTTATCAAGGGCAGATAACTAATTTCTCCGTTTTCAACAATAATCAAATTCATTTGAAAACTAATAGCCATACATAATTCAAGAAAGTTTTTTCAAAATCCATGCATATTTATAGGCTCTAGTATGTAAAAAATATCAAAATAAAGCATTTTCTAGCATTTCTAAGTACATCAAGGGCAGATAACTCTTGTCACAAGTATCCTTTTTTTACAATAATTGCACACCTGCAAGAACTTGTACTTATAGACATTGTGTGCAAGTATAAACAAAATATGTTGAATACTGTAGTTGCTAGAGTGTAAAAACTGTTAAATATGGAATTTTTAACACAAAAAGGGCAGATAACTCATAAATTCCTAAAATTTTCTGAAAAAAAAATTGATTTCCCACGGTGCTCCTATGATGACAAATAAGTATACCAAGTTTCATCCAAATCTGTGTATCGGTTTCGGACGGAAATCGTGACGGACGGACGTGCCACCGAATTGGGTTAGAGGGCCATTTCTTTTGTTATTTTCTTTTGTTCGAATAACGGGCCACGGCCCCTTAGTGTATTGTTACGGAATGAACTCTATTGTCTTCTTTTGTTATGTTTACCGTTATCTGGCCCTCTAACCCACTTTAGTGGCGCGCACGCACGGACGGAATATGGCATTTTTAACACATAAAGGGCAGATAACTCATAAATTCCTAAAATTTTCTGAAAAAAATTTGATTTCCCACGGTGATCCTATGATGACAAATAAGTATACCAAGTTTCATCCAAATCTGTTCATCGGTTTCGGAGATACAGTTGCGGACGGAAAACGTGACGCACGCACGGACAGCCGGACGGACGGACCTAAAACAGTATCCCTCTGCCTTTCTGCAGGGGATAATAATCTGACTTAGATCTGTTTTCAAAGGGCATAAGGATTTTAGCATAAACACATTATTTGGAAACATATTCTACTCTACCAACCTGTAAGTTTAGCTAATTTAGATTTTACAACACCACAGCACAATAATTTTATAGGTTATATATGACACAATAACAGAGAGGTTCAAGCTGATACCCATTACATCCATATCACATTAACATCAACACAAACTACAAAACTATAGAATCAGAAGCATCAGATAGCACAGAAACTCTAATAACCCTTTACTCCATAGATACACATTTTTGCGCATTTAATTTATTCATCCACTGAAAAAAATAGTTCCGATTTATGGAAAAAAGTTATTTATATTTTATACAGTCATAAGTATGTATAATAAGAAACATTTTTTTTATATTGTAGCAGATAGAAGCTTAAAGCAAATTAAAAGTAAAGCATTATTTTCAACCTGCTTTAAGTGGTCACCTATTTTCAAAACTTGAAACAGTATATGGAGTAAAGGTTTAACCCTTCCCCGCATAGAAATACCATTTGAAGCCTTCACCTATTACACACAGTCTTACCTTTAAACCCTTTAACCTGTTTCTAGTATTAAATGAAGGTGATCACTTAAAGCAGGTTGAAAGTAAAGCAGAATGGGCCTTAAGGCACATTCTGCTTTACTTTCAGCCTGCTCTAAGCTAAAGTTTGTTAAAATATAGATAATATTTCTTATGGTTTATATTCATTACTGTATAAAATTGAACAATTTTCTTCAGAAGATGACTAAATTGAAGAGGTACAAATGTGTCTTTATGGTGTAATGGGTTAATACTTCTACCCTGTATTGATAAAGAGATCTGCATCTAGACAGGTGGATACCTAAAACAGGTTGAACGAAACTAAGGCAGAATGCTCATATAGCTTTCTGCGTTATTTTTCAGCAAGCTTTAACCCATTACCCAATGGCCTATTTCTAGTTTTGAAAACAGGTGACCACTTAACCCTTTGAACCCTAGTCCCGTATATAGGCGTCCTTTTCAAACAGTGTACATGTGAATAGAACACCTGTCCTGTGCAAACAGTGAAGACCCAGATCAGAGGGCTCCGAGAGGAGCCCTCTGATCAGGGTCTTCACTGTTTGTCATAATGCCAAAAATTGACAAAAACAACCCTTAAAAGTCAGAAATGGACTAGACTAAAATGGAAACTGGAATTGTCCATTTAAAGTTTCAGGGAGGAAAGAGTTAAAGCAGGCTGAAAGCAAAGCAGAATGCGCCTTAAGGCACATTCTGCTTTACTTTCAGCCTGCTTTAAGCTATCATCTGCCAGGATAAAGAAATGTTTTCAAATAGTTCACAATCATAACTTAATAAATTGGAACTCTTTTATTCTATTGAGGAATAAATAAGAGGCATAAAAAGGTGTAATTTTGTGGGATAATGGATTAAGTAACCTCCTGTCTTAAATATTTATATCAAGCTATGGAGGGGAGGGTTTAAGATAACTAATGTTTCATATAAATATTTTGGATAAAATAGAACAAGGGCCACCATGGCCCTAAATCGCTCACCTAGTTCACCATGTAAAACTTGACCTATAGTGATATAGATTACGACTGGTTATGACTCACAATAAACCTCTAGAGTGTAAACAAGAATTTTCTATGATTTGACCTAGTGACCTAGATTTTGACCAGACAAAATCCGTGTTTGATTTTGACATAGATTCGATGTAGGCAAACATTCTGACAACATTTCATTCAGATCTAATGAGATTTGTAGCCTCTAGAGGGTTAACACTGTTTTTCTTTGATTTGACGTAGTGACCCAGTTTTTGACCAGACATGACCCATATTTGAACTTGACCTAGATATCAATTAGGCAAACAGTCAGACCAAGTTGCATTAAAACCCAATGAAATTTGTAGCCTCTAGAGTAATCACAAGGTCTTTCTATAATTTGACCTAGTGACCTAGTTTTTGACCGGACATGACCCACATTCACACTTGACCTAGATATCAATGAGGAAAACATTTTGACCAAGTGTCATGAAGATCGGATGAGATTTGTAGCTTCTAGATTGTTAACAAGGTTTTCCTATGATTTGACCTAGTGACCTAGTTTTTGACCCGACACGACTCATATTTGAACTTGACCTAGATATCAATTAGGCAAACATTCTGACCAAGTTGCATAAATATCCAATGAGATTTGTAGCCTCTAGAGTGTTCACAAGGTTTTTCTATGATTTGACCTAGTGACCTAGTTTTTGACCGGACATGACCCATATTTGAACTTGACCTAGATATCAATTAGGCAAACATTTTGATCAAGTTTCATTAAGATCCAATGAGATTTGTAGCCTCCAGAGTGTTCACAAGATTTTTCTATAATTTGACCTAGTGACCTAGTTTTTTACCCAACATGACTCATATTCGAACTTGACCTAGATATCAATTAGGCTAACATTCTGACCAAGTTGCATGAAAATCCAATGAGATTTGTAGCCTCTAGTGTGTTCACAAGGTTTTTCTATGATTTGACCTAGTGACCTAGTTTTTGCCCGGACATAACCCATATTTGAACTTGACCTAGATATCAATAAGGCAAACATTTTGATCAAGTTTCATTAAGATCCAATGAGATTTGTAGCCTCTAGAGTGTTCACAAGGTTTTTCTATAATTTGACCTAGTGACCTAGTTTTTGACCCAACATGACCCACATTCGAACTTGACCTATATTTCATATAGACAAACATTGTCATCAAGTTTCATGAAGATCGGATGAAATTTGTAGCTGCTAGAGTGTTCACAACCAATTGTGAACGGACGGACGGACAGACGACGGACGACGGACATCCAGCGATCCTAAAAGCTCACCTTGGCACTTCGTGCCAGGTGAGCTAAAAAGTGATAGTGTTCTGCAAAGGAAACAAATATTTAATCATTGGCATATAAAACAACCTAAGAAGCATCACAGGATTGTAATTACAGATTTCAAAATTGTTAACATATGAACCGTGCCATGAGCAAAGCTGCCTTATTGCATTTCAAACAGTGTACATCAAGGCCAGCGGCCACGTCAAAGATGTGGCAGCTGGTCTTGATCTACATTGTTTGACACCCACATGTATCTAAAGAATTTTATGTAGCTATATTATGTATGGTTTTGTCAGTGTAGACCAAACTCATATACAGAGCCTGGGATGACAACAGTGTTTGGGCTGTACAATGTTGCAATGCGATTAGGCAGGTTTTGTCATGCCACAGCTCATATGTTTTTTGTAGATTTTCATGACTCAGAGTAAAAACATTGCAGAAATATTAATTGCCTCATCTGTAATGTGTTCAGGAGCAGGGCTCCAGATAAGGAGAGTATTTCAAAAACTAAAATCTTTATTTCTGCTTTAAACCCTGTGGTGTCACTACTCATTAGAATCGTCTAGAAGAGGCGATTCTAATGAGTAGTAACTCCATAGGATTTGGTGCTAAAAGAAATGAGAAAATGTTGGATTTGTTCGGTTTACTCCCTCTTACCTGGTATCTGGAGCCCTGTTCAGGAGTATCTCCTTCCTTTCAACAGCAATAGTTGACCTGGCAATGTCTTATGACCATAAAAAATTTTGCTGATGAAAAAATTAAAATACCCTCAAATATTACAAATACATTATTTTCACTCCAAGTCATGGAAATCAATCAAAAATAATCATCAAGAACATTCAAAAAACACGTTTGTTTGTAAACATATGGTTTTGGCAAATAAAAAGCACTTTTGTTTCACATTTTACAACAAACATAAATTATGACTTTCAATAGACAGAAATGTGTAGGTACATGACATTGTACCGAGACAGACACACAGGTCGATGGACAAACTGATCAATGTATGTGTTTAAAACATAATGGTCCTAAGTATTGGGACATGAAGCTTGAGCAAACAGTGTAGACCCTGATCAGACTGCTCCTTAACTCTTTCCTCCCTAAAACTTTAAATGGACAATTCCATTTTAGTCTAGACTTTTAGTCCATTTCTGACTTTTAAGGGTTGTTTTTGTCAATGTTTGGCATTGTGACAAACAGTGAAGACCCTGATCAGAGGGCTCCGAAAGGAGCCCTCTGATCAGGGTCTTCACTGTTTGCATAGGACAAGTGTACTATTCACTTGTACACTGTTTGAAAAGCACGCCTATATGCGGGACTAGGGTTCAAAGAGTTAACCCGTTACCCCATAGCCTGTTTTCAGCTTTACTTTCAGCCTGCGTTAAGCTGTCATCTGCTAGCATATAGAAAAACTATTGTCGTCTGCTACTGTTCTCAAAATAAAATATTCAAATTTTCTTTGCAAAACAGGTTCAGAGTGTCAAACAGTTTTGATCCTGTTGATACACTACGTAACACGGCGTCTCATCAGGATCAAAACTGTTTGCAAAGGCTATCATTGTTTCATCACAAGCATGGTAAGAGTTCCGTATTTCACCACTAGGGTGCGAACTGTTTACAGGTTAAAACAAAACAAAAACAACCATTTCCTGCCAGAAAATACAAAAACAAGTTTGTTACATAATGTTACATAATGTTTGCTCTAACATTAGTCACAATGAGTCATCTTACCACACTGCAAGACAAAGTTTTCCGCTTCTTCTGTCCATTTATTAGCACTAAAAAGTCAGAGCTTAACCCATTACTCCATAAATATGCCTTTTTACACATCTAATTGTTTCCTTCACTGAAGAATATAATTCCAATAATTTATTCAGTCACAATATATACATGATAGTAGCTTAACCCTTTCACTGCCAAATCTTTTGTGAGATTTTTACCCCCATCACCGTTTCATTGTCGTTTGCTTCAATTTTGATGATTGCAAGATTGTTTTAAAGTAAAATTCAGTGAAGTATGGCTTAAGAAATATTTGTATGAGTGTCAAACTGATTGCAAAAGGGCTTTTAGGTCTCATTGAGAGTGAAAGGGTTAAAGCAGGCTAAAAGTAAATCAGAATGAGCCTTAAGGTGCATTCTGCTTTACTTTCAAGCTGCTTTAAGTGGTCACCTATCTTCCAAAACTAGAAACTGGCTATGAGGTAATGATCTAAAGTAGGTTGAAAATAAGCTACCATCTGCTAGAGTATAAAAAATATTTCTTTTGATACATATTCATGAATGTGTAAATTGGAACTATTTTCTTCAGACCAGGAATAAATCAAAGGCGTAACAATTCGTATTTATGGAGCAATGGGTTTAACCCTTTCAACCCTACATAGCCCTCTGTAGAAATTACTGATTACATATGCAAACAGTGCAGATCCTGATCAGAGGGCTCCTATAGGAGCCCTCTGATCAGGGTCTGCACTGTTTGATATGTTCATTCATTTTTGATGTCATATCAAAAATTAATCAGTAGACTGGTTCAAAATGCTTGTACTAGAAGAGTCCAAAAGGATAATAAATACCCACAAGAGATATTTAGGGTTGAAAGGGTTGACTGTTGTTACAAGGTTATCACTTGTGCTACACCAGTCCTGCATCCTTTGCCATCTTGTAGAAAGCGGAGTCTGTATTCTGTAGTAGAGTGTTTGGTGAGTCAAACTCCACCACCTCGCCTTCACTCAGTACCAGTATCCTGCCAAGACAAAGACACGGCTCCAGATAAGAGGGAGTAAACTCAACAAATCCAACATTTTCTCACTCATTTAACCCATCACCCCATAGCCTGTTTCTAGTTTTGAAGATATGTGACCACTTAAAGCAGGTTGAAAGTAAAGAAGAATGCGCCTTAAGGCGCATTCTGCTTTACTCTCAGCCTGCTTTAAGCTATTATCTGCTAGAAGAAAGAAAATATTTCTCATGATTTTTATTTGTGACAGTATAAATTAGAACTACTTGCTTCAGTAGAGGAATTATTCAAAGGCGTATTTATGGGGTAATGGGTTAAGCATTAAATCCTATTTTTCAGGTATTTTAAGCAACAGGCCTTTATTGGAAAAAAGTGACATCATCAAAATGGAATAGACTGACATCTTGGAATAGAGTAACGACTTCAAAGTTGAATAGATATAACGTCTTGGAATAGAGTACCGACCTTAAAGTGGAATAGAGTGATGTCTAGGAAAAAAATGAAATCAACCAAATTGAATAGAGTGACGTCTTGAAATAGAGTGACGTCATCAAAGAGAAATAGAGTGATGTCTTGGAATACAGTGACATCATCAAAGTGGAATTGAGTGATGTCTTGGAAAAGAGTGAAATCAATCAAGTTAAATAGAGTGACGTCATCATAGTGGAATAGGGTGAAGTCTTGAAATACAGTGACGTCATCATAGTGGAATAGAGTGAAGTCTTGAGATACAGTGACGTCATCATAGTGGAATAGAGTGAAGTCTTGAGATACAGTGACGTCATCATAGTGGAATAGAGTGAAGTCTTGAGATACAGTGACGTCATCATAGTGGAATAGAGTGAAGTCTTGAAATACAGTGACGTCATCATAGTGGAATAGAGTGAAGTCTTGAGATACAGTGACATCATCATAGTGGAATAGAGTGAAGTCTTGAAATACAGTGACGTCATCATAGTGGAATAGAGTGAAGTCTTGAAATACAGTGACATCATCATAGTGGAATAGAGTGAAGTCTTGAGATACAGTGACGTCATCATAGTGGAATAGAGTGAAGTCTTGAGATACAGTGACGTCATCATAGTGGAATAGAGTGAAGTCTTGAAATACAGTGACGTCATCATAGTGGAATAGAGTGATGTCTTGGAATAGAGTGACATCATCTTAGTGGAATAGAGTGATGTCTTGGAATAGAGTGACATCATCTTAGTGGAATAGAGTGAAGTCTTGAAATACAGTGACGTCATCATAGTGGAATAGAGTGAAGTCTTGAGATACAGTGACGTCATCATAGTGGAATAGAGTGAAGTCTTGAAATACAGTGACATCATCTTAGTGGAATAGAGTGAAGTCTTGAAATACAGTGACGTCATCATAGTGGAATAGAGTGAAGTCTTGAAATACAGTGACATCATCATAGTGGAATAGAGTGAAGTCTTGAAATACAGTGACGTCATCATAGTGGAATAGAGTGAAGTCTTGAGATACAGTGACGTCATCATAGTGGAATAGAGTGATGTCTTGGAATAGAGTGACATCATCATAGTGGAATAGAGTAAAGTCTTGAAATACAGTGACATCATCATAGTGGAATAGAGTGAAGTCTTGAAATACAGTGACGTCATCATAGTGGAATAGAGTGAAGTCTTGAAATACAGTGACATCATCATAGTGGAATAGAGTGAAGTCTTGGAATAGAGTGACGTCATCATAGTGGAATAGAGTGATGTCTTGGAATAGAGTGACATCATCATAGTGGAATAGAGTGAAGTCTTGAAATACAGTGACGTCATCATAGTGGAATAGAGTGAAGTCTTGAAATACAGTGACGTCATCATAGTGGAATAGAGTGAAGTCTTGGAATAGAGTGACGTCATCATAGTGGAATAGAGTGATGTCTTGGAATAGAGTGACATCATCATAGTGGAATAGAGTGATGTCTTGAAATACAGTGACATCATCATAGTGGAATAGAGTGAAGTCTTGGAATAGAGTGACGTCATCATAGTGGAATAGAGTGATGTCTTGGAATAGAGTGACATCATCATAGTGGAATAGAGTGAAGTCTTGAAATACAGTGACGTCATCATAGTGGAATAGAGTGAAGTCTTGAAATACAGTGACGTCATCATAGTGGAATAGAGTGATGTCTTGGAATAGAGTGACATCATCATAGTGGAATAGAGTGAAGTCTTGGAATAGAGTGACATCATCATAGTGGAATAGAGTGAAGTCTTGGAATAGAGTGACATCATCATAGTGGAATAGAGTGAAGTCTTGGAATAGAGTGACATCATCATAGTGGAATAGAGTGAAGTCTTGGAATAGAGTGACATCATCATAGTGGAATAGAGTGAAGTCTTGGAATAGAGTGACATCATCATAGTGGAATAGAGTGAAGTCTTGGAATAGAGTGACATCATCATAGTGGAATAGAGTGATGTCTTGGAATAGAGTGACATCATCATAGTGGAATAGAGTGAAGTCTTGGAATAGAGTGACATCATCATAGTGGAATAGAGTGAAGTCTTGGAATAGAGTGACGTCATCATAGTGGAATAGAGTGAAGTCTTGGAATAGAGTGACATCATCATAGTGGAATAGAGTGAAGTCTTGGAATAGAGTGAAATTATCCAAGAGGAATAGAGGGACGTCTTGGAATAGAGTGACTTCATCAAAGTGATCTCCCACATGCTTGAGACAAGAATATTTGTGATCGTTATTCGCTTTAAAAAACAGTTAAATTGTAGTTATGTGAGAGAATAATCTCTTCTTTACAAGGGCCCGTTTGATAAAACTTCGTACGACAAAAACGGTCGTAAGTCAAAACTTTAAAATACATTTAATTTCTGATTTCTCTATCTAACCCTGTCTTGTGACATCTCTTAGGAATCGTCTTGAAAAGACGATTCCAAAGAGATGTCACAAGACAGGATTAGATGGAGAAATGAATATTAATTGAGACTTTTATAATCTGACTTATGACAACATTTGTCGACCAAAGTTTTATGAACGGGCCCCAGAACCCTACCTGTCATAATCTAGGACTGTATTCAGTCTGTGTGCAATGGTAAGGACTGTACAGTCTTTGAACTCCGTGCTGATTGTGGCCTGTATCAGACTATCTGTTTCAAGGTCTACAGCCGCTGTCGCCTCGTCAAGTATCAAAATCTTTGTCTTCCTTAACAAACTTCTGGCCAAACAAATCAGCTGTCTTTGACCAACACTGTAAATACAAATAAAATTCTTACTTTCTGTCTAACAGCCAAACAAATAGGCAGTTTTTAACCCATTACTCTATATGTATGCCTTTAATTTATTCCTTGACTGGAGAATATTGTTCCAATTCATAGTCATTAATATGTACCGTTAGAAATATATTCTATATCTTAGACATAGCAGCTTAAATCAGCCTAAAAGCAAGGCAGAATGTGCCTTTAGACACATTATGCTTTACTTTCATTCTGCTATATGTGGTCACCTGTCTTTAAAACAAGAAACAGTCTATGGGGTAAAGGGTAAATGAAGGTGATCGCTCCATGCAGGACAAAAGATAGGCAGAAAGTTCCTTTAGGCAGCATCCTGCTTCACTTTTGCCTGGTAGTAAACTCTTCTCCTATACAGAAAAGCCTCTCTATAACAACCACTAAAATGTGATGATTTGTTAGTTGTTTTCGACAGGTGACTGCTTAAAACACGGTGACAGTGAAACAGAAAGCTCCTGTAGGAGCTTTCTGTTTTACTGTCACCTTGATTTAAGCTGTCACCTGTCATTTATACAATCAATTAGCCCTCGTTTTAGTGGCCGTTATTGAGAGGTTTTACTGTAGATAGTTTTCAGTGTATCAGACAATATATACTGCTTCAGTATAAATTCGAACTGTTTTCGTCAGTAGAGGAATAAATTAAAGGCGTAAAATGGTATATTTATGGGGTAAAGGTAAGCTTTATTTAACGTTGCATATGGTAAACAATCAACATAAGCTCTGAAGATCTTTTATTGCGAAAAACAAGGTATCCATTAACATGCATACCTACCTGGGCATTACAGTCACATTCCTAGGACTACCCTTATAATGACGAGCATCAGGCAAGGGAGCTACTAGTACCGTTTTTATAATGGTCTTTGGTATGACCCAGTCAGGTCAAACCCACAACCTCCCATCTCAAAAGCTGACGCTCTACCACTGAGCTATCGAGGTGGTAATGGGTCAAACGACTTAAACATAACTTATGTATTGGTACAGCGTTCCCTCCCTCCAACAGCCCTGCCAACAGCGACTCCCTCTCTACAACCACACTTGTCGCAGTTCCCTTAACAATACAATTATGTTAAACTATTTTACTGATGCAATGTCGTCTGCTTAAAAATGTCGTCTGCTGTTTTTTCTCTTTTTTTTACATAATTATATGTTGAGATTTGGACAGAATAAATGAATAAATATAATGACGAGTGACAAACAGCTTAAATCCAGATCAGACGCCGCGTCACGCGGCGTCTGATCTGGATCCAAGCTGTTTGCAATTTACCCTCCCTGTAACGACTCCCTCCGAACAACGCACACGATCTGTGTCTCCCACTGAATGTCGTTATTGAGAGGGAGTACTGTACTACCAGGTATATTAATTGTTTACCTTAAGTTCTGGCCGCCTTCTCCCACTTCATATTCCAGAGTCTTTGGCAGCTCTGAGACAAATGATTTTAAATGGGCATGCTCCAGCGCTTCCCATATTTGATTATCAGCGTAGTCCCCAAGTGGATCAAGGTTCATACGCAGGCTCCCAGAAAAGAGAACTGGCTCCTAAACATAAACAATACATGTTTATACAGTTGTAGTGGTAACTTGAAATGTCTTTAAACCCATTACCCCATAAATACATCTTTTTACACCTTTTAAAACATTTCTCCACTGAAGAAAACAGTTATAGTTTATACAGCCAAGAATATGTAACAGAAGAAATATTTTCTATATCCTAGCAGATGGTAGCTTAAAGCAGGCTGAAAGTAAAGCAGAATGTGCCTTAAGGCACATTCTGCTTTACTTTCAACCTGCTTTAAGTGGTCACCTGTCTTCAAAACTAGAAACAGGCTATGAGGTAAAGGGTTAACCTTTACTTCATACAGTGGTAAATATGCTATTCCTACCCACTTTAAGCGTTTCTGACGCGTTTATTATCCGTTTCGTTAAACGCGTTTCCTAGCTGTTTCTTTAAGTGTTTCTTCACGCGTTTAAAATAGCCCGGATGAAAGGGTCATCACTTAGCTGACGGACCCCTTAGCCGAGACTGCATAGGTATAATCGTTTATTAACGCGTTAAAGTCGTTAGGCGTTAACCGTTCACTATGCGTTTCTAACGCATAGATTAACGCGTAAATGGGTAGGAATAGCGTATTTACCACTGTAGATATGAATTTTAAGGTATTAAATTTATTCCTCCACTTAACCCTTTCCCCAATAGAAGTGACTTTTAGGGCATATGATTTATTCATCCACTGAAGAAAATAGTACCAATTTAATCAGTCATGATTATATAGTATAGGTAATATTTTCTATATTCAAGCCCATGGAAGCTTAAAGCAGGCTGAAAGTAAAGCAGAATATGCCTTAAGGCACATTCTGCTTTACTTTCAACCTGCTTTAAGTGGTCACATATCTTCAATACTAGAATAGGCTATCAGGTAAAGGGTTAAACAAATAGTTCCACTTTATACTGTTATGAACCTGTATCATAATAAATGTTTTCTATATTCAAGCAGATGGAAGCTTAAAGCAGGCTGAAAGTAGAGCAGAATGTGCATTAAGGCACATTCTGATTTACTTTCAACCTGCTTTAACTCTTTTGCTGCCAAATTATTCATGAGCTTTTTACCCCTTCACTGTTTCGTTGTCAACTTCTTCAATTTGGTTGTTTGCAAGATTGTTTCAAAGTAAGATTCAATGTAGTGTGACTTAAAAACATATCGATACGAGTGTCAAACAGTTTGGATCCTGATCAGATGCTGTGTTATGCTGCATCTGATCAGAATCCAAACTGTTTGCAAACACACTGTTTCGCGTCATTGAGATTGAAAGGGTTAAGTAGCTCTTCCGGTGAGTGGGTTATTGATAATTTTCCTTAATAAATTTATCACTATTTATAGTAAGTTAGTAACGTTAACAATGACTGAAATTATGTAAAACATTCCTCCATATTAGTATCTTAGGATGGTTCTATCACAAACTTTCCTTCCCCATAAACTCCTTTAAATTTCCATGATAAAATAGTCTCTCGATCCTCCCAACTTTAACAAAGAAGTAATTAACTTGTTACCCCATAGCCGGTTTCTCCTTTTGAATATAGAAGACTTCTTAAAGGAGGTTGAAAGTAAAGCAGAATGCGCCTTAAGGCAGGATGACAGCAGGATGAAAGTAAAGCAGAATGCACCTTTAAGGTGCATTCTGCTTTACTTTCATCCTGCTTTAAGCTACCACCTGCTAGGATATAGAAAATGTTTCTTGAGATTTATATTCATGACTGTATAAAGAGGAGCTATTTTCACCCAGCGGATGACTAAATTAAATGTGCTAAAAAGAGCTTCCATGTGGGATAGGGTTAACAAAGAAGATATTAACACACAGGTGTGGGAGACATCCCCTATGGGGAACTTGCCAATTTTGGGATTGGAAAGAGAGATAATGGCAGGGCTGTCTTTTCTCCAGATCACAGGCAATTTAACGCCCTACATTTTTTCCATAGAGCTCTCCGGTTCTTTTGCATACCCAGTTTATAGCACTGATACATAGGACTTCAGTTTAACCCATTCCCCCATAGCCTGTTTCTAGTTTTGCAAATAGGAGACAACTTAAAGCAGGTTGAAAGTAAAGCAGAATGTGCCTTAAGGCACATTCTGCTTTACTTTCAACCTGCTTTAAGCTACCATCTTCTAGAAAATAGAAATTATTTCTTATGATATATATGCATAACTGTATAAATTAGAACTTTTTTCTTCAGTGGAGGAATAAATTTAAGGTGTAGAAAGGCGTATTTATGGGGTAATGGATTTAAGTCTAAATCTGATGGATATGGTAACACTGTATGCCATCAACTTGACCTTGAAATGACTTTGACCTATTGATCTCAAAAGAAATAGGGGTCATCTACTTATCATGACTAACCTCCATACCACATATGAGAAGTGAGAACTGTAGGTTGAAGATATGATCGAGTTATTGATCGCCTACCATTTGGTCTATCGACCAATAGACATATACAAAGCAATATACTCCCACTTCTATCGAAGGAGGGGCAAAAAACTAGATGTTACATACCTGTGGTAGTATGGTTAGTCTTGACCGCAGATCAAATAGTCCAAGGTGTGTTATGTCCTCACCATCCACTAAGATTTTACCACCGGCAGGCTCTATCAATCTGAACATGGACAGTGTCAGAGATGATTTACCTGCCCCCGTCCTTCCCACTATTCCTACCTATAAACAGAGAAACAGTACCACATACAGCAGGGGCCCGTTTTACTAAACTACTTACGCAAATTTTTTGCGCAAGTCAAAATCGTTTTACTCTTATTTATTCGATCATAAACGTTTTCAAACAGCAAATAGCCAGATCAGAGGACGCGCTTAAAGCGCGTCCTCTGATCTGGCTATTTGCTGTTTGTAGCAAGTGATAATAAAAAATATAAATTAAAATTTAAAATTTTGACTTACGCAAAAAATGTGCGTAAGTTGTTTAGTAAAACGGGCCCCAGGGCCCCAAACAAGAGTATTTCAAAAACTAAAATATTTATACCAATTTACCAAATCCTATAGTGTGCTACTCATTACAATCATCTCGAAGGCATGGTTCCACTAAGAAGCGCACTATAGGGTTTGGCGCAGACACTTTAGAGACGATTCTTATGAGTTACACACAATAGGGTTTGGTGTAGACATAAGGGAGAAAAGCTTGAGTTATCTCCCTCTAATCAGGAGTGCTCCATACTGTAAAACCTATGTACAGAGAAAGATTCATTTGCAGATACAGTGGAGAATCTGTTATTCTTTCCCGTTTAAACGCAAACGTACGCAAACGCAAAGCACTAAAACGTAGAAAAGAACAATTTTGGGACAATTCTGATAACTCATGTTTATATTGGTGGCAAACAGTTTGGAGCCAGATCAGACGCCGGGTTACCCCGCGTCTGATCTGGCTCCAAACTGTTTGTAAAAGAAAAAATAGTTTTAGCGTAAACGCGTTTATCGGGAAAGAATAACAGATTCTCCACTGTAGCAGTTCAACACGTTTTACCTTTCCCTCATAGCTTGTTTTAAGTTTGTTATGATAGGTGATTCCTTAAAGCAGGCTGAAAGTAAAGCAGAAAGCTCCTTTATAAGCTTTCTTCTTTACTTTCAGCCTCCTTAAAGCATCCAACTGACAATATGCAGTAACACTTTTCTATGTTGCTTTAACATGGCATAGTAAAGGCATGAAAAGGTTTCTCTGACATAAATATGTCAATGAGCTAAACTATTAGTGGTACATGTACAAGGTTTAGTAAAACTGGGCCCTGTCTCTGGTCTTACCTTTTCAGTAGGTTGTATGGACACTGTGATGTTCTTTAACACCAGGTCCAGTCCCTCCCTATACCGTACACTGAAGGCTTTCAGCTCTACATTACCATGCATTGGCCACGACTCTGGGGGAATGTAACTGGTCTTCAATGGTGCCTACAATACAGACAGGTCTCTGTATACAGTTACACTTCTATTAACCCATTTGAGGCAAGTGGGTTCTTCAATGTTTATATATTGGATTAGTCCATTTTTTATCTAACAGGTGCCTGGTCAAAACTTTCATTTTCATTTTGTTTTATATTAAAATTCCTATCAGCAAACAGTGTAGACTCTGATCAGACGCTGCACAATGCGGCGTCTGATCAGAGTTTACACTGTTTGCCTATGTCCCATATATGGGATCGTCGGCACAAATGGGTTAACCCTTACAATGGTGAAAGTTTGAAATTGACTCATTCTTTTTCCTTATAAACGATTATAGTTAACAAGTCAAGTCATTGTCAAAGGGTTATGTCTGTAAAGACAGGCCTGTACCCTATAACCCTTTACCCGATAGCCTGTTTCTATTTTTGAATAGTAGCCTTTTAGAGCAGGCTGAAAGTAAAGCAGAATGCACCTTACTTTCAACCTGCTTAAAGTGGTCACCTATCTTCATAACTATAAACATGCTATAGGGTAATGGGTTAACCCTTTACCTGATAGCCTAGTTATAATATTGAAGATAGGTGACTACTTAAAGCAGGTTGAAAGTAAAGCAGAATGCACCCTAAGGCGCATTCGGCTTTACTTTCAGCCTGCTTTAAGCTTTTACCAGCTAGAATAAGGAAAGTATTAAATATGACACATATTCAGTACGGTTTATATTGGAACTATTTTCTTCAGCGGATGAATAAAATGCATGTGCTAAAAGTCGCTTCTATGGGGGAAAGGGTTAACACAGTATTGATTGTATGTGAGACACTTACTTCCGTCTTCTTTTTGGTGAACTGTAACACTCTTTCTACACTAACAACTGAGGTTTCCAGTTCACTCGTGACCCTCACCAACCAGTTCAGGTTATCAGTGATCTACAACATACAGTAGACAGGGATCTAGATAAGGGGAGTTTTTCAAAAACAAAAATCTTTATATCTTCATTAAACCCTATGGTGTCACTACTCATTAGAATTGTCTCGAAGATACGATTCTAATGAGTAGTAACACCATAGGATTTGGTGCAGGATGAGTCAGAAAGTGTTGAATTTGTTAAGTTTACTCCTGCTTATCTGGAACCCTGCAGTAAATTCTCTCTATTATGACCATTAAAACAAAGGCTAATTGACTGTATAAAAGACAGGAAACAGCTTAAAGCAAGGGGACAGATGAACATATATATAACAACCATTAACCTCTAGCCCGCCAAATAAATTGTCGTCTGCTATATTTCTCGTCTGCTTCAAGTTTCAAAGTGCTTCAAAGTTGCTCAAAATTGCTGAAAATGTTGTCCGAGTGTCAAACAGCTTGGATCCGGATGAGACGCCGAGTTACTCGGCGTCTCATCCGGATCCAAGCTGTTTGCATATGGAGCTATATTCGGGAGTGGCAGGCTAAGGGTTAATAAGAAAGGCTAATTGATTGTATAAAAGACAGGTGACAGCTTAAAGCAAGGTGACAGTGAAACAGAAAACTCTTAAAGGAGCTTTCTGTTTTACTGTCACCTTGCTTTAAGCAGTCACCTGTTTAAACTTCAATTAACTAACACAATTTTGTGGTGGTAATAGAAAGGCAGTCATAATAGGGAGATAGTAAAATGGTCATAATAGAAAATGAAGCATTTATAATATTTTATTCTCATTTGTGTTGCATATGAATGTGTCCTTTGCAAAATGGTGAATATAATTTAACTCATTCACCCTTGAAACTTTTAACAGACAATTGCAAAATGTCAAACTGTGCAGACCCTGATCAGAGGACTTCTGATCAGGGTCTACACTGTATACATAGGACAAGTGTACTTTTCACAGGTACACTGTTTGTGAATCATGATTATACTTATTGTTAGGGCTGAAAGTGTTGACAGTAATATGACTATGCAAACAGTGTTGATCTTGATCAGAGGCTTCCCATAGGAGCCCCTAATCACGCTCTATACGGTGTGAGTTTAAGGCTTAAGGAATTCCAAGACTGAAGATCGCCTTTTTCCGTGTTATCTCGGCATTTTCAGTGTTTAACGGAATATACCGAACACTCCCTTATAAAACTTGGACGATAATGTTAGAAATTATCCGAACGTAGTCCGAAATGTTGCAAATCTAGTCTTGTAAATTTGCCTGGCCTTTCCAGCACTGGTTCGAATCCCGATCGAGCTCAATATATTTTTCTTTGAAATATATATCTTTTTTAAACAAAACCTTTTCCTAAATCAATGATTAGATGTTTATAAATGCGCCTGACAATAAATTGCAAAAATATTTAATTATAAGCCAAATTTATTGTTCAGTCTTTATAAAGTATTCAAGGTCTCCAACACTTTTTCGAAGACAAGATTATTATTTTCCAGTTAGATGCGGCCAAATGTCTTCATATTTTGGATTTAGATTGCGTAAGTATTGTATGAAAAAATAGGCAAGTGGTTTGCTTTGCCTAAGTTATCATTTTTGTACAAACATACAACCTTTTAAGTCATATAATGTATATCGTATGGAAAATATTGCATATTTTTAAGAGGACGGTTCAGATCTTTTAATTTTTCACATCATATGATGCATATATTGGGACAATAACTTTTATTTTGTGATGTTCACGACTTCTGACATAGGCATGACATACAAAAACATCAGTATTTTAGGTTAGAATAGGTAAAAATCACCTTTCAGGAATATTTGTCTTTGAATTTTCTCGCATATTTTCCTACCTGTAAGGCTATACAATGTTTCAAATATTTTCGAGAAGAGATGGCAAAAAGCCTTCATATTTTACACAAGGCACGGGAATTACATGTAGTATCCATTCATAATATCGTTTTCACATAATAATTCCCTACCTTCAGTGTTGGAATACCTTAAGGTTAAACAGTACACACACTTATTACATTTAACCCAATACCCTATAGCCTGTTTCTAGTTTTGAAAATAGGTGACCACCTAAAGCAGGTTGTAAGCAAAGCAGAATGCGCCTAAGGGCGCATTCTGCTTTACTTTTAGCCTGCTTTAAGCTCCCATCTGCTAAAATATAGAAAATAGTTCTTATCATACATATTCATTACTGTATAAATTGGAAATAATTTGCTCAGAAGAGAAATAAATGAAAGGCGTAAAAAGGCTTATTTATGGGGTAATGGGTTAAAACATGTTCCTGACCTTTGAGCCTGTAGTCTTACCTGCAGGGCATATGATATGGACAAGCCAACCAAGGAACCATTGAGTGTGTTCCGCTCCAGCACAGCAAAAATAGAGGCTGCCAGTACAACCACAGAGCTCAACACCTCTAGCCGAAAACCCAGCCATCTGTAGATAAACAGAAAGTAGTTACAGTAGGTAAAACCCAGCCATCTGTAGATAAACAGAAAGTCAGTTACAGTAGGTAAAACCCAGACATCTGTAGATAAACAGAAAGTAGTTACAGTAGGTAAAACCCATCCATCTGTAGATAAACAGAAAGTACAGTTACAGTGGGTAAACCCAGACATCTGTTGATAAATGGAAAGTACAGTTACAGTGGGGAAACCCCAGCCATCTGTAGATAAACAGAAAGTACAGTTACAGTGGGTAAACCCAGCCATCTGTAGATAAACAGAAAGTATAGTTACAGTGGGTAAACCCAGCCATCTGTAGATAAACAGAAAGGACAGTTACAGTGGGGAAACCCCAGCCATCTGTAGATAAACAGAAAGTATAGTTACAGTGGGTAAACCCAGCCATCTGTAGATAAACAGAAAGTATAGTTACAGTGGGGAAACCCCAGCCATCTGTAGATAAACAGAAAGTACAGTTACAGTGGGGAAAACCCATCCATCTGTAGATAAACAGAAAGTACAGTTACAGTGGGTAAACCCAGACATCTGTAGTTAAATGGAAAGTAGTTACAGTGGGGAAACCCCAGCCATCTGTAGATAAACAGAAAGTAAAGTTACAGTGGGGAAAACCCATCTATCTGTAGATAAATGGAAAGTACAGTTACAGTGGGTAAACCCATCCATCTGTAGATAAATGGATAGTACAGTTATAGTGGGGAAACCCAGCCATCTGTAGATAAATGGATAGTACAGTTACAGTGGGGAAACCCCAGCCATCTGTAGATAAACAGAAAGTACAGTTACAGTGGGGAAAACCCATCCATCTGTAGATAAATAGAAAGTACAGTTACGGTAGCTAAAGCCCAGCCATCTGTTGATAAATGGAAAGTACAGTTACAGTGGGGAAACCCCAGCAATCTGTAGATAAACAGAAAGTACAGTAACAGTGGGGAAAACCCATCCATCTGTAGATAAATAGAAAGTACAGTTACGGTAGCTAAAGCCCAGCCATCTGTTGATAAATGGAAAGTACAGTTACAGTGGGGAAACCCCAGCCATCTGTAGATAAACAGAAAGTACAGTTACAGTGGGGAAAACCCATCCATCTGTAGATAAACAGAAAGTACAGTTACAGTGGGGAAAACCCATCCATCTGCAGATAAACAGAAAGTACAGTTACAGTGGGGAAAACCCATCCATCTGTAGATAAAAAGAAAGTACAGTTACGGTAGCTAAAACCCAGCCATCTGTTGATAAATGGAAAGTACAGTTACAGTGGGGAAAACCCATCCATCTGTAGATAAATAGAAAGTACAGTTACGGTAGCTAAAACCCAGCCATCTGTTGATAAATGGAAAGTACAGTTACAGTGGGGAAACCCCATCCATCTGTAGATAAACAGAAAGTACAGTTACAGTGGGGAAACCCCAGCCATCTGTAGATAAACAGAAAGTACAGTTACAGTGGGGAAAACCCATCCATCTGTAGATAAATAGAAAGTACAGTTACGGTAGCTAAAACCCAGCCATCTGTTGATAAATGGAAAGTACAGTTACAGTGGGGAAAACCCATCCATCTGTAGATAAATAGAAAGTACAGTTACGGTAGCTAAAACCCAGCCATCTGTTGATAAATTGAAAGTACAGTTACAGTGGGGAAACCCCATCCATCTGTAGATAAACAGAAAGTACAGTTACAGTGGGGAAACCCCAGCCATCTGTAGATAAACAGAAAGTACAGTTACAGTGGGGAAAACCCATCCATCTGTAGATAAACAGAAAGTACAGTTACAGTGGGGAAAACCCATCCATCTGTAGATAAATAGAAAGTACAGTTACGGTAGCTAAAACCCAGCCATCTGTTGATAAATGGAAAGTACAGTTACAGTGGGGAAAACCCATCCATCTGTAGATAAATAGAAAGTACAGTTACGGTAGCTAAAACCCAGCCATCTGTTGATAAATGGAAAGTACAGTTACAGTGGGGAAACCCCATCCATCTGTAGATAAACAGAAAGTACAGTTACAGTGGGGAAAACCCATCCATCTGTAGATAAATAGAAAGTACAGTTACGGTAGCTAAAACCCAGCCATCTGTTGATAAATGGAAAGTACAGTTACCGTGGGGAAAACCCATCCATCTGTAGATAAATAGAAAGTACAGTTACGGTAGCTAAAACCCAGCCATCTGTTGATAAATGGAAAGTACAGTTACAGTGGGGAAAACCCATCCATCTGTAGATAAATAGAAAGTACAGTTACGGTAGCTAAAACCCAGCCATCTGTTGATAAATGGAAAGTACAGTTACAGTGGGGAAACCCCATCCATCTGTAGATAAACAGAAAGTACAGTTACAGTGGGGAAAACCCATCCATCTGTAGATAAATAGAAAGTACAGTTACGGTAGCTAAAACCCAGCCATCTGTTGATAAATGGAAAGTACAGTTACCGTGGGGAAAACCCATCCATCTGTAGATAAATAGAAAGTACAGTTACGGTAGCTAAAACCCAGCCATCTGTTGATAAATGGAAAGTACAGTTACAGTGGGGAAACCCCATCCATCTGTAGATAAACAGAAAGTACAGTTACAGTGGGGAAACCCCAGCCATCTGTAGATAAACAGAAAGTACAGTTACAGTGGGGAAAACCCATCCATCTGTAGATAAACAGAAAGTACAGTTACAGTGGGGAAAACCCATCCATCTGTAGATAAACAGAAAGTACAGTTACAGTGGGGAAAACCCATCCATCTGTAGATAAATAGAAAGTACAGTTACGGTAGCTAAAACCCAGCCATCTGTTGATAAATGGAAAGTACAGTTACAGTGGGGAAACCCCATCCATCTGTAGATAAACAGAAAGTACAGTTACAGTGGGGAAAACCCAGCCAACTGTAGATAAACATAAAGTAGTAACAGTGGGGAAAAACCCAGCCAAATGTAGATAAATAGAAAGAACAGTTACAGTGGGGAAAACATAGCCAACTGTAGATAAAAAGAAAGCACAGTTACAGTGGGAAAACCCCAGCCATCTGTAAATAAATGGAAAGTGCAGTTACAGTGGGAAAAACCCAGCCAACTGTAGATAAACAGAAAGTACAGTTACAGTGGGGAAACCCAAGTCATCTGTAGTTAAATGGACAGAACAGTTAAAGTGGGTAAAGCCCAGCCATCTGTAGATAAACGGAAAGTACATTTACAGTGGGTAAACCCATCCATCTGTAGATAAACAGAAAGTACGGTTACAGTGAGGAAAACCCAGCCATCTGTAGATAAATAGAAAGTACAGTTACAGTGGGTAAACCTAGACATCTGTAAATAAACAGAAAGTACAGTTACAGTGGGTAAACCCCAGCCATCTGTAGATAAATAGAAAGTACAGTTACAGTGGGTAAACCCAGACATCTGTAGATAAACAGAAAGTACAGTTACAGTGGGTAAACCCCAGCCATCTGTTGATAAATGGAAAGTACAGTTACAGTGGGTAAACCTAGACATCTGTAAATAAACAGAAAGTACAGTTACAGTGGGTAAACCCCAGCCATCTGTAGATAAATAGAAAGTACAGTTACAGTGGGTAAACCAGACATCTGTAGATAAACAGAAAGTACAGTTACAGTGGGTAAACCCCAGCCATCTGTTGATAAATGGAAAGTACAGTTACAGTGGGGAAACCCCAGCCATCTGTAGATAAACAGAAAGTACAGTTACAGTGGGGAAAACCCATCCATCTGTAGATAAATAGAAAGTACAGTTACAGTGGGTAAACCCAGCCATTTGTAGATAAATGGAAAGTACAGTTACAGTGGGTAAACCCAGCCATTTGTAGATAAATGGAAAGTACAGTTACAGTGGGTAAACCCAGCCATTTGTAGATAAATGGAAAGTACAGTTACAGTGAGGAAAACCCAGCCAACGGTAGAAAAGCATTAAGTAGTTATAGTGGGGAAAACCCATCCATCTGTAGATAAACAGAAAGTACAGTTACAGATTGGAAAACCCATCCATCTGTAGATAAATAGAAAGTACAGTTACGGTAGCTAAAACCCAGCCATCTGTTGATAAATGGATAGTACATTTACAGTGGGGAAACCCCATCCATCTGTAGATAAACAGAAAGTACAGTTACAGTGGGGAAAGCCAGCCATCTGTAGATAAACAGAAAGTACGGTTACAGTGGGGAAAACCCAGCAATCTGTAGATAAATAGAAATTACAGTTACAGTGGGTAAACCCAGACATCTGTAGATAAACAGAAAGTACAGTTACAGTGGGTAAACCCCAGCCATCTGTAGATAAATAGAAAGTAGTTACAGTGGGTAAACCCAGACATCTGTAGATAAACAGAAAGTACAGTTACAGTGGGTAAACCCCAGCCATCTGTTGATAAATGGAAAGTACAGTTACAGTGGGGAAACCCCAGCCATCTGTAGATAAACAGAAAGTACAGTTACAGTGGGGAAAAAACATCCATCTGTAGATAAATAGAAAGTACAGTTACAGTGGGTAAACCCAGCCATTTGTAGATAAATGGAAAGTACAGTTACAGTGGGTAAACCCAGCCATTTGTAGATAAATTGAAAGTACAGTTACAGTGGGTAAACCCAGCCATTTGTAGATAAATGGAAAGTACAGTTACAGTGAGGAAAATCCAGTCAACGGTAGAAAAGCATTAAGTAGTTATAGTGGGTAAACCCCAGTCATCTGTAGATAAACAGAAAGTACAGTTACAGATGGGAAAACCCCAGCCATCTGTAGATAAACAGAAAGTACAGTTACAGTGGGGAAAACCCAGCCAACTGTAGATAAACAGAAAGTAAAGTTACAGTGGGGGAAACCCAGCCATCTGTAAATAACTAGAAGTAGTTACAGTGGGGGAAAAACCAGCCAACTGTAGATAAACAGAAAGTAGTTACAGATGGGAAAACTCAGCCATCTGTAGATGAAAAGAAGGTATAGTTACAGTTGGAAAATCCAAACTATCTGAAGATAGAATAGGTTCTTACAACAATATTTTTCAAAGTGACAAACAGTGAAGACCCTGATCAGTGGGTTCCTACAGGAGTCAGCTGATCCGAGTCTACACTGTTATCATATGACTAGTTTTTCCTTCACAGGTACAATGTTTGTTGATGGTTAAAGTGTCAAACTGTCTATACCCAGATCAGATGCAAAGTTACCTGGCATCTGATATGGATCTAAACTATTTGCAATTAGAACGGACAGATCCTAATATGCTAATATGTACCATACATATATAAAGGAGCTTTCTGATTTACCTTCACCTTGCTTTAAGCAGTCAACTGTCTGAAATACCTACAGTCGAATTTCTAAATCTCAAACTCGCTTAACTCGAACTATCCGATAGTTCGACACATGAACTGCATTATTTCATGCTCGGTTAAGTCAAACATACCCATATTTCAAAGTTAAAACGTGGCTAAGCCACGTTTTAACTTTGAAATACGGGTATGTTCGACTTAACCAAGTTTGAGATATCGAAGTTCATTTATACATATAAAAAAATTTAAGTAGTGGAGAGTTTTTTAGGTATTGGTTTACTTATATTAGAACCTGTAATATGTTTTATAAATTTTATTGCTGACTTTGCATAATGGAATAATACTTTATTAAAAAGCTGTGAATGTTTTACCTCATTTTTGTTGGGGTTTTTTACCTTGCAAATTTGTGTTTGTTTTTTAACAGTTTTTGTTTGGGGTACTTTTTTCCATTTACCTCCTATCCAGCTTGATAATTAAGTGAGGGCATTTAGAACACTAGAAAAATCACTAAAGGTGATTTCATACCCCCACCATCACTTTGCAGGGCTGTCATTTCTCCGGATTTTTCCTAAGTCTTTGGATTTTTATCCTAGCAGATGGTAGCTTAAAACAGGCTGAAAGTAAAGCAGAATGCGCCTTTTGGCGCATTTTGCGTTACTTTCAACCTCTTTTAAGAAGTCATGTGTCTTCCAAACAAGAAACAGACTATTGGGTAAAGGTACGATTAGTAAAATTGCGTCTGAAAAATTGAACATTTGAAATCTTAGGATTTTTATAATCAACTTATGGCAGCCCTGACTTTGATACAGAATTGGGGTTATCAGTATACAAAATGTCTATTACTTTGAAAACAAATTACTCAGAATAACTCACAAGTTAAGTATTTGAAGGTTTAATGTCCCTCCAGATCATTATTAACCTATCGTGGTGGGGACGTCCAGCTAATTACAGGTGGAGAAAAATCCTAGATGTCTTCAGGCACAAATTGGTGACTGGGTAGAACCATTGACCTTCCACAAGCCAGCTGGAAGGCTTCCCCACATGAAACATTTAAAGTGTCCACTGCCCAGTCTGGGATTGGAACCCACAGCAGTGAGGAGTATATTGTTGTAAGTCACAGCGACTTTTTACTACTAGACCAGGAAGGCCCCCTAAATAACCAACAAATGAATCCATGGTTTTTAAAAATTAAAAAAGGGATATAATTCAAGAATGAAAAGACATCATTACTAAAATCACATGTGCACAATATCAGATAGTGCTCAACAATAATGAATAATTTAACACATTACCCCATAAATAGGCCTTTTTATGCCAATAATTTATTCCTCCACTATAGAAAATAGTTCCTTTTTATACAGTCATGAATATGTGCTATAGGAAATATTTTCCATATTCTAGCAAATGGTACCTTAAAGCAGGCTGAAAGTAAAGCAGAATGCACCTTAAGGTGCATTCTGCTTTACTTTTAACCTGCTTTAAGTGGTTATCTATCTTCAATATTAGAAACAGGCTTTGGAGTAATGGGTAAAAGAGGTTCTGTTGAAGGGTGAAAGAGTAAAGCTCTGGACAAAATTCCGTATACAGACAGATAGAATGATTTAGTATGCCACTGCAAATTTTGATGTGGGGGTACAATAAACACATATTTTTATGCCCCGCACGACTTAGTCGGGGGCATATTGTTTTTGGTCTGTTTGTCTGTATACAACTTTAACCTTGGCCATAACTTTTGAACAAATTGGGATAGAGATCTAATATTTGGTATGTGTACTCAGCTCAAGAAGCTCTTGAGGTCAATTTAACTTGGGTCAAGTCTGACAAAGGTCAAGGTCATTTAGAGGTCATTAAGGGGTAAAATCAGGTGAAAAGGGAGATAACTCATCCTATATCATTTCAAGTGAGTAGGAAGGGAGATAACTCATCCTAACTAACCATGACTCTTTGATCATGTGATCATTTCTAAATTTAGAAATAAGTCCTCAATATGACATAACAAACCTTGTTATGACAACGATGTCATGATGACATCAATGTGACGTCATGATGCTATAGTGATGATGCATTTGAGTAATAAGCTAGAATAATAGAATCAAGCACGGCTTTTGGTAAAGACTGGGAATTCTATACCCGAGGTTTGTCTGTTCCCAGTCGGAAACGAGCTTTAGCGAGTTTCCGACAGGAACAGACAAGCTGAGGGTATAGAATCCCCCGTCTTTACCAAAAGCCTTGCTTGATTATTTTTCTCGCTTAAAATTACCGTTAAAACGAGTTAATTAAAGGAATATTGTAAAGACCTACTTTTTATCCGAATCACACATTCCATATCCAATAGCAACAAACAGCTGTTTAAAAGTCGCGCTATTTCAGCTTGGCTTTAACATTTATTTGTACACACGTTTTAAGAAGAAAACATGTCCCATTTTAGATCACAACTCAGAAATACAAACGTTTTTCAAGCCATAACAACAACCGACGTCATATAAGAACGTGACCTTACGCATATACTCGATCATGTGAAACAATCAACAACAACAACATAAATTATGGTTTAAACATCGGATCATTGAATTGTCGAAAGCCACAGACAACTATAGAGTCTACTGTAAAATTATCGGTTTCATTTCCCTCTATAAACGTAGTTTGTGGTCCATTTAAGTTTTAGGGAATTTCTGTAAGAGTAACGTCCCTTTCCCTTGCTTTTAGCCAATCGGGCGGAAGGATACCGTACCAGACAAGGTTTGCTGCACTGCTATTTATAGTAACAAAATGTGGTCTAGCACCCCTGAAAAGCGAGAAAAAGCTTGTTGGCAATATTTCCAAGATGGAATGACATTTTCTTATAAATTTTCCACAAAGGTTATGAAATCAACACAGCATGGGACAATTAACACATCCAATCCTAGATGAGTATACTCATCATTTACAAACAGCATACCTGTGAAATGTAAACTAGTCTTATGCAACCAGTGTAGACCCTAACCAAAGGGCTCTATAAAGGATCCCCTGATCAGGGTCTGCAGCGTTTGTCATTTTGTAAATTATTGTTAAAATCAAATCTAAATGGTCACAAAATAAACAAAACTTTATCGGAAATCGTAAATGATCATTAAACGTTTCAGTAGAGAATGAGTTAGAAAGCTCCAATTGTAGTACTAACAGAAACATACAGTAAAACCTCTCTATTACAACCACTAAATTATGTTAATTATTAGGTGTTTACGACAGGTGACCACTTAAAGCAAGGTAACAGTAAAACAGAAAGCTCCAATAGGAGCTTTCTGTTTTACTGTCACCTTTCTTAAGCTGTCACCTGTCTATTATACAATCAATTAGCCTTCGTTTTAGTGGCCATAATAGAGAGGTTTTACTGTTTACAGTAAAGCCTCTCTATTACAACCACTAAAACAAAAGATAATTGATTGTATCAAAGACAGGTGACAGCTTAAAGCAAGGAGCTTTCTGTTTTATTGTTTATTGTTACCTTGCTTTAAACAGTCACCTGTTATAAACAAGTAATAATTAACACAATTGTTGTAATAGAGAGGTTTTACTGTTAAACAAACACAACTCTATATCTATGTATACACTTTCTCTAACCTGTTGACTGCAAACTCCCCTACTGTGTATATCTGGTTATTATCCACCCTTTTAACCGAGTCCCTTATAAACCTATCTTCTACATCAAACGCTCTTATAACACTGACACCGGACAGTACTTCATTGAAATGGTTGAAGATGGGAGAGCGTGTCTTTGATTCCAGCCTCTTCAGCTGCCGTGATGTTGGTATGTAGAATCTCTACAATGTAAGCATAGAGATCAAGATAAAGCAAGTATTTCAAACTACAATGCTCCCTCCCTACAACACCCAATGGGAGACAAAATAAGTGAGCATTGTTTGGAGGGAATCGTTATTGGGAGAACAAGATACAGCATGTATTTCAAACTACAGCGCTCCCTCTCCACAACAACACCCAATGGGAGACACAGATTGTGTATGTTGTTTGGAGGGAGTTGTTATAAGGAGGGATATTAAGACTTGGCTTACATCTGCAAACAGCTTGAATCCAGATCAGATGCCGCGTAATGCGGCGTCTGATCTGGATTCAAGCTGTTTGTCACGTGTTATGATGTTTTTTTCTCTCTCAAAATGTACAATATGTAACTTTGAGAAAAACAGCAGATGACAATTATAAGCAGACGATATTGCAGTTGTGAAAAGGTGTGACATACTTGCCTTGTTTTGGGAACAGCTGGAAGTGTTGTTGTAAGTAGGGAGTCTTTGTTGGGAGGGCTGTTGTAGAGAGGGAGTACTATACATCATATTGTTACTGTTTAATTTCTATTGAGTTCACCTAAATGGAACATGCCTATATTTTACAGATAAAACATAGCTAAGCCATGTTTTAACTTTGAAATACTAGTAAATTTATTGTTCAACTTAAGCCATTACTCCATAAATATGCGCTTAATTTATGCCTTCACTCAAGAAAATAGTTCCACTTTATACAATCATGATTATGCGCTATAAGAAAAATTTCCCTTATCCAATCAGATGGTAAATATGCATGATAAGAAAGATTTTCTATAATCTAGCAGATGGTAGCTTAAAGCAGACTGAAAGTAAATTAGAATGTGCCTTAAGGCACATTCTGCTTTACTTTCATTCTGCTTTAAGTGGTAACTTATTTTAGAAATTAGAAACATGCTATGGGGTAAAGGGTTAAGCAGATTTAAGTTAACAAGATTAGACTATACAGTGGAGAATGTGTTATTCTTTCCCAATAAACGCGTTTACGCTAAAACTATCATTTGCAGTGCAAACAGTTTGGAGCCAGATCAGACGCCGGGTAACCCGGCGTCTGATCAGGCTCCAAACTGTTTGCCACCAAGATAAAACAGAATTATCAGAATTGTCCAAAAGTTGTTCTTTTCTACGTTTTAGTGCTATGCGTTTGCGTACGTTTGCGTTTAAACGGGAAAGAATAACAGATTCTCCACTGTACAAGTTACCTAATGACCTACCTGTATAAAAACATACAACAGAAGTAGTGGAAGAATGACGCTGAGAAAGATTGGTGTGCTGTATGATATGACGACCAGCGTACTCAGAACGATGAACATGCAGTCCAGGAACGACTCAAAATTATGTGGTATTGTACTGTCTATAGCCTCAATGTCGCTGGAAAATCGGTTCACTATTCTACCCGTTGGTGTTGTATCAAAGAATGACATTGGGCAGCGCATAATGTTGATAAGTAAGTTATGGTGAAGTAACCTGCCTGCATGAACCATTCGTAGAATAGCAGTAGTGGAGTAGAGCAACACAAACACACCTGAAAACATACAGTAAAACTTCTCCATTACAACCATTTAGATTAATTGTATAAAAGAGAGATCTGCTTTAAGCAGTCACCTGTCGTAAATACTTAATAATTACCACAAATTAAGCTTATTGATTGTAAGTTACACCATGCCAAATATCAAAGCTCTGGATTGGTTTCAGAGAAAAAGATGTGTTTGAACATTTCACTATATAACTCTATGTAAAACAGAGACCCCCTGGGCCCCAATTTTTTAAGATTTACTTATTTTTTCACTTTAGTTGCCATGGCAACCAGAGTTCTGCATTGTTTCAAATTCTTTGAACAACTTTGAAAGAGCTTGACCCAAGGAACATTCCTGTGAAGTTTGGTTGCAATCAGGCAAGTGGTTTTGAAGAAGATGTTTGAAGAAATTGTTGACGCACGACGCCGGACATTGACTGACCACAAAAGCTCACCTCGGGCACTTTGTGCTCAGGTGAGCTTAAAATGTGTATCAATGGAGCAATGGGTTAAGTACAACCAAGTCTCACCTTGTGCGACTCCAAAGGCACCATACACTCCTAAATACATGTCATTCCTATCCCGGCGTTCCTGACTGTCTGCCGGTAGTGCTGTCAAATTCTGAAATAGGGTAGAAATAATGCTTTTATATCCCTTGTAATGTTGAATTCTGAAATAAGGTAGAAACAATGCTTGTATAACCCTTGTGATGTTGATTTGTGAAATTGGGTAGAAACAATGCTTTTATAACCCTTGTGATGTTGAATTCTGAAATTGGGTAGAAACAATGCTTTTATAACCCTTGTGATGTTGATTTGTGAAATTGGGTAGAAACAATGCTTTTATAACCCTTGTGATGTTGAATTCTGAAATTGGGTAGAAACAATGCTTTTATAACCCTTGTGATGTTGAATTCTAAAATCGGGTAGAAACAATGCTTTTATAACCCTTGTGTATAACCCTCTTCTTACATCTAGGCATGTGTCCCTTACGGCTCGTGGGAGAGTTTTTGATGCTTGTGTGCGCTCTGCACTACTACATGGTGGTGAAACCTGGGCACCGTCTGCCTCAGATTTGCAGCGTCTTCGTCGGAATGACAGAGCCATGGTCCGTTGGATCTGTGGTGTAAAGCACCAAGACGACATCACTACAGATGCACTGTATGCAAAGCTGGGGATTCAAGAAGTGACAACGGCCCTACGCACAAGGTGTTTGAGATGGTACGGACATGTCTCGCATGCAAAATCAAGTATCAACTCAATGATGGGTATGGAAGTGCCAGGATCCAGAGGGCGAGGGAGGCCAAAGAAGACTTGGTTGGAATGTGACGAGGCTGACATAAGAACATGCAGCCTCGGCAGCATTGATCCACAAAATAGAGAAGACTGGAGGTTAGGTGTTGGAAAGTCTAGCCGCCTGCCAGTGCTGCTTACCCCTGTAGGGACACCCGCAGCAGTTGGCGTATAAACTCAGGATTTAGTTAGTTAGTAGTGATGTTGAATTCTGAAATTGGGTAGAAACAATGCTTTTATAACCCTTGTGATGTTGAATTCTGAAATTGGGAAGAAACAAAGCTTTTATAATCCTTGTGATGTTGAATTCTGAAATTGGGTAGAAATATTGCTTTTATAACCATCGCCATGTTGAATATTGAAATTGTGTAGAAATAATGCTTTTATAACCCTTGTTCGAGATATTTAATTCCCCGATCAAAACCCATCAGTGTCTATTTGAGATTGATACAGTGAAGATTGCCTATAACGTTCCTTGTTTATACGTTTCCTTTGTTAGAACGTTTGATTTTTCTGGTCCCGGCCAATTACCTTCTTTCTCTATGTTGAAAAAAATTTGTTATAATGTTTCCTTCTTTTAACCTTTGGATTGCTTTTAATGTTGAAGTTTGATGGTCCCAAGGTGCAAATTGCTGTCATTATAACGTTTCGCCGGTGCAATCGTCTTGACTACGGGCTTGTTTGCACTGTTGGCAAACTTGATAATTATATCAATAGAGCATACAATAATTACGTGTACCGTTGTGCATCTACAGGTGTGCTTACCCCTTTTAACGCCGAATTGTCGTCTGCATGAAATCTATGTCACATCTTCAAGCGAAAACAAGACTGCGCGTTCAATAAACGCTTATGCCCCCGGTGGCATCCTTGACAATATATTCTGAATCTTTTCTAAGTCCAAATTAGGTCAAGGTCAAGGTCAAACTGAGCTTGGGTATTACTGGTGGGTTGGCAATGGTCCAAGGCAATAACTGTACAATGTATAAGTATAGAAGTCTTGTAGTAAGTAGTGTTGATGCTAGACGAAACGGCAAAATCTAATTAACCAAGAAATAGCCCATTCAAAATATTCTAAGTCCAAATTAGGTCAAGGTCAAGGTCAAAATCAAGGTTGGGTATTATTGGTGGATAGGGAATGGTCCAAGGCAACAACTGTATAAGTATCCAAGCATTGGAGTAAGCAGTGTTGATGCCAGACGAAACGGTAAAATCTAGTTAACCAAGAAATAGCCCATTCAAAGTATTCTAAGTCCAAATTAGGTCAAGGTCAAGGTCAAAATCAAGGTTGGGTATTATTGGTGGCTAGGGAATGGTCCAAGGCAACAACTGTATAAGTATCTAAGCATTTGAATAAGCGGTATTGATGCTAGACGAAACGGTAAAATCTACTTAACCTGGTTACGGACGGACGGACGGAAGGACGGACGGACAGGACGATTACTATATGCTCCCGCATCTGTCGATGCCGGGGGCATAAAAATGAAAAAAATCGGCAGCGATAAAACTATTTGTTAGCGCATATGCTGTGTAGTCTCTTCAATGTCCAAGATACCAAACACGTAAATACACTAGTGTGTACGATTTGATTAACACGTGAGCTGTCATATGCTCATTTCACTTATGTTATTATTAATATTAAGGAATGATAATTCCGTGTTAATATTACTGACCTCTTATGTTTAAATCATTTAGATTCAATTTACTAATCTGCTGCTTCAGCGGTTGAGAATTATCAAATTCTTATTTATTCTGTTAAACATCCAATCAAACAAGTCGAAATAATCAGACCTGGTTGAGTAAATGACACGACAATCGGATTACTTCATCTTTTTTGTCTACACGTAGGAAAGTGATATGATATGGGGCCAGTTACTTACGCATATCTATAATTCGACACGGACAAAAATATACGTTTACACGAGAACTGAAAGAAAATATGCATAGTTAAAACACGTACAAGCGCACATTATGCTTCCAGGACGTATTCGTTATGGACTGCAAGCTTAGCATCTGTGTTTGTTTGTATGATTAGATTTAAGATAACTAATACAAACGAGTAAATCTTACATTAAATAATTTTAATGGAAATGTTTACAACATTTCTCGGTTATAAAGTTCAACAAATGACGGTCCCTGGCAAAACGTTATAAGCAATCTTCACTGTATATCATTTAGCGTATTCAGATAAAACAGTTTTTGACTTACAAAGAATCAGAAGTAACTAATAAAAAGATTTTAAGTTTGTCTATCAGTTTAAATTTAAGTACCCCCCCCCCCCCCAACTAATTTTTGAAAATCCCTCCTATTTTCAAAGGGTAGGGGAGATTTTCGAATTATTTTTCAATTTCTAGAATAGACAATGAGAAATTAGATGTATTTTAAAGTTTTGACTTGCTAACCAGTTTTGTCATACGACATTTACCTGTAGTTTTTCATCAGCTGTCCAGTTGGTCAACCAGATACTTGACCACACGACAAACACCTCGTATGTGCCATACAGGAGAAATATCAATACGGTAAACTTGATACCCAGAGATCTTATATACTCCCAGACCACAGCCAGGCTAACCTACAAAACACAAAATAAGTACGCATAATGTAACCCATTACCCCAAAAGTAATCCTTTTTACGCCTTTAATTTATTCCTCCATAGATGACCATAGTTCCAATTTGTACAGTCATGAATATGTACCAGAAGAAATAGTTTCTGTATTTTAGCATAATTTTTCGAATAGAATCCAGGTCCCAGCTTAAAGCAAAGTGAAGGCAAAACAGAAAGCTCCTAATTCAGCTTTCTGCTGCTTTACTTTCATTTTGTTTAGGAATATACCTGCCTCAAACCGCTAACAGTATCTTGCCTTAAACACAGTTAACACTTTACCTGATAGAAGCGACTTTTAGCACATAAGATGTATTTCTCCACAAAAGAAAATAGTTCCAATTGATACAATCATAAACATGTTCCTACAGAAATATTTTCTACTATATCCTGAGAGATGGTAGCTTAAAGCAGGTTGAAAGTAAAGCAGAATGTGCCTTTAGGCACATTCTGCTTTACTTTCAACCTGCTTTAAGAGGTCACCTAATTTCAAAACTAGAAACAGGCTATGCGGTAATGGGTTAAAAGCGATTTGCATTGAGAAATTGCTTTACCCAATAGATATGCCTTTTTACAGTCATTATAGGAATAAACGTAGTCATACCGTCATGAGCGGCAAAGAGATGTTGTTTATTCCTTATATTTATATTTTCTGTCTTGTCAATTTAATGTGTTTATTTGCCAGATTTGTTTTTCTGTATAAGAATTTATCATATACCGGTCAAAGAGGTTTGATAGATGTAATGTCGATGTAATAGCCATTCCAGTTTCTAAATATGGTGAGAAAGTAGTCCCAACTACATGTACTCTAACTGTATTAAAAATTCAGGATTTTTTCCAGTAAACTTTCTCTCTGTGAATGGAAAAGACTTACAAGGTAAACAAATAACAGTGCAACTTGAATATCTATTGCCAAAGCACATTCTAAAAATACAGGTCGCGGTTGTTTTCTTAACCCATTTACACACATAGCAACGCGATGGCAACGACCTATGGGTCTGTATCACTCCGCTAGTGTCATATGACCGTCGACCAATGGGAGCTTAGTGTTAAGTGCCCGATGTAGTCTATTTGAAGAAGTCCAGGAATAGCACGGGCGAAATCCGAACTGGCTAAAACCAGTTCCAAAGTGAAGGTTCATCGGCAGATGTACCGCAAATTTTTAATAGGATTACATACAGACTTTACAGGGTGAATGTAAATATGAATAAATAGACCATCAGAATTTTTCCTATATCCTATTAGACGCTTGTTTAAAGAAGGCTGAAAGTAAAGCATACTGCTGTTAGGAACCATCTTGAAAACAAGCTACAGGTTGTATGTTGTTAACATCAGCTTCTGCCATCAATGGGTTGATTGGACACCCCAGAGAGAGCGAAGCTGATACAAAATGGGCGCAATGCCCTACTCTTATTTCCAACAGAGTTTTCTTGTTCTTTTAGTTGCCCAGAGTAAAGCACTGATATATCAGACCTCAGTTTATAAAGTCTCATCTGAATGACTTGGTCTGACCGGAAATCAAACTCATGACCCCTGGTATCTAAGTGGACCACATTACCACTGGACCATGTCCCCCAGTCCAAAACAAGCTATGGAGGAAAAGGGATTGTACAAGATTAACCCATTACCCACAAACTATGCCTTTTTACCCCTCTCATTTATTTCTCCACAGAAGAAAATGATTCCGTTTTATATAGTCATAAATATATACCATAAGAAATATTTTCTATATCCTAGTAGACAGGATCTTAAACCAGGCTGAAAATAAAGCAGAATGCGCCTAAGGGCGCATTCTGCTTTATTTTCAGCCTGCTTTAAGTGTGAACCTGTCTTTAAAACTAGAAACAGGCTATGGAGTAATAGGTTAATGGTAGGCCTACCTTACAAAATACTTACATTGCCATATTCAAGTTCCTCTTCTTCTATCAGTTTGGCGTTTTGGTCTGTATCCTTTTCTTTATCAGAAATCACTGACGTCTGACGACTCTTGTCCTGTGCCTTGTGGGCCTTCTCATCCCTCGAGACATGTCTGGACAATACACCACCAGAAGACTTGTCTGAGTGAGAATCTCTGGATCTGAAATAAAATATTTGTATAGTTAATCTTCTGAAAACAGAATTCATTGGGACGAGCAAAAAATTTCAGTTAATCTTTACTACATAAATACACCTTTTCACACTTTCCATTCACTAGAGAAAAAAGAGCAGGGGGATGAAACTAAAGCAGAAATCATCTTCTGACTGCTTTAACCCATTACTTCATAGTCTGTTTCTTTTTTAAAAACATTTGACCACTAAAAGCAGGTTGAAAGTAAAGCAGAATGCATCTGAAGGTGCATTCTGCTTTACATTCAGCCTGCTTTAAGCTACTATCTACAAGAATATAGAAATGACGTCTTATGGTACAATTCATAACTGTTAAAGGTGGAACTATTTTCTTCAGTAGAGGAATAAAATGGAGGCATAAAAAGGCTTATTTATGGGATAATGGGTTAAGCAAACATCTGTCTTCAATACAGTAAATAAGCTATGGGTAAAAGGACTCCAGTTTAGGAATATTTCTTGTTTAGACAGATTTGGCAGCCAGAAATTAATTTCAGAAGAAATACCTGGAATTCAGCCTTAACATCAGATATGTTCACCTTAACCCTCACCCTCATAGAAATGCCTTTTATCACCTTAACACTGAATGTTCATGCTTCTACCATACCCCATAGGAAATAGTTCATGCTTCCTGACAGGTGGATGCTTAAAGCATTCGGAAAGTAAAGCAGACAGCTCCTTTGAAGGAGCTATCTGCTTTACTTTTGGCCTTCTTGAAGCAACCGCCTATCTTAAAATTGAAAATAATATATTGTGAAAAGGGTTAATCTGTCACAAGGTTCAAGAATGAGATACTAAGGTTCTAATGTACAACATTTACCCTTGTTGCTAGAGATCCCCAGAAAAAACCCTACCTCAGTCTTTTAACCTGGAGATTCTGGTCACTATCTGAGGCCGTGCCATCTGACTGTATAGATACCAATCTCTGTAGGGTGAGAGCCTTGAACTTCTGAACTGAAAATATATGTCAGGTAAATATATACCAATCTATGTAGGGTGAGAGCCTTGAACTTCTGAACTGAAAATATATGTCAGGTAAATAGATACCATTCTCTGTAGGGTGAGAGCCTTGAACATCTGAACTGAAAATATGTCAGGTAAATAGATACCATTCTCTGTAGGGTGAGAGCCTTGAACTTCTGAACTGAAAATATATGGCAGGTAAATATATACCAATCTCTTTATACCTCTGAACTGAAAATATATGGCAGGTAAATAGATACCATTCTCTGTAGGGTGAGAGCCTTGAACTTCTGAACTGAAAATATATGGCAGGTAAATATATACCAATCTCTTTATACCTCTGAACTGAAAATATATGGCAGGTAAATAGATACCATTCTCTGTAGGGTGAGAGCCTTGAACTTCTGAACTGAAAATATATGGCAGGTAAATATATACCAATCTCCGAAAGGTAAGAGCTTTATACCTCTGAACTGAAAATATATGTCAGGTAAATAGATACCATTCTCTGTAGAGTGAGAGCCATGAACTTCTGAACTGAAAATATATGGCAGGTAAATATATACCAATCTCTTTATACCTCTGAACTGAAAATATATGGCAGGTAAATAGACACCATTCTCTGTAGGGTGAGAGCCATGAACTTCTGAACTGAAAATATACGGCATGGTAAATAGACACCATTCTCTGTAGGGTGAGAGCCTTGAACTTCTGAACTGAAAATATATGGCAGGTAAATATATACCAATCTCTGTAGGGTAAGAGCCTTGAACTTCTGAACTGAAAATATATGGCAGGTAAATATATACCAATCTCTGTAGGGTAAGAGCCTTGAACTTCTGAACTGAAAATATATGGCAGGTAAATATATACCAATCTATGTAGGGTAAGAGCCTTGAACTTCTGAACTGAAAATACATGGCAGGTAAATATATACCAATCTGTGTAGGGTGAGAGCCTTGAATTTCTGGGAAGAATATATGTGTCAGGTAAATATATACCAATATATGTAGGGTGAGAGCCTAGAACTTCTGAACTGAAAATATGTCAGGTAAATATATACCAATCTATGCAGGGTGAGAGGCTTGATCTTCTGAACTGAAAATATATGTTGGTAGATAGATACCAATCTATGTAGGGTGATAGCTTTGAACTTCTAAAATGAAAATATATGTTGTTAGATAGATACCAATATATGTAGGGTGAGAGCCTTGAACTTCTAAAATGAAAATATGTCAGGTAGATATATACCAATCTATGTAGGGTGATAGCTTTGAACATCTAAAATGAAAATATATGTCAGGTAGAGATATACCAATCTTTGTAGGGTGAGAGCTTTGAACTTCTAAAATGAAAATATATGTCAGGTAGATATATACCAATCTATGTAGGGTGATAGCTTTGAACTTCTAAAATGAAAATATATGTCAGGTAGAGATATACCAATCTTTGTAGGGTGAGAGTTTTGAACTTCTAAAATGAAAATATATGTCAGGTAGATATATACCAATCTATGTAGGATGAGAGCCTTGAACTTCTGAATTGAAAATAATATGTCTGAAATGAGTTTTAGCAGGTGGTATTTTATCAGTGTTTCAGTAGCTAACCAACTACAGTGGAGAATGTGTTATTCTTTCCCAATAAACGCGTTTACGCTAAAACTATTATTTGCAGTGCAAACAGTTTGGAGCCAGATCAGACGCCGGGTAACCCGGCGTCTGATCAGGCTCCAAACTGTTTGCCACCAAGATAAACATGAAATATCAGAATTGTCCAAAAGTTGTTCTTTTCTACGTTTTAGTGTTTTGCGTTTGCGTACGTTTGCGTTTAAACGGGAAAGAATAACAGATTCTCCACTGTAACCTCTTGTGACCCATATACAGTAAAACCTCTCTATTACAACCATTAATCTCCATTTATGATTTTGTGTTCAATGCAGGTGGCTGCTTAAAGCAAGGTTAATGTAAAACAGAAAGCTCTTTACATCTTGCTTTAAGCTGCCACCTGTCTTTCATATTATCAATAAGCATTCGTTTAAGAGGTTGTAACATGGAGGTTTTACTGTACATGTAATTATGCATCACTAACCAGAGCACCAGATAAGGGTAGTTTTTCAAAAACTAAAATCTTTATTTCAGAATTAAACCCTATGGTGTTACTACTCATTAGAATCGTCTCAAAGAGACGATTCTAATGAGTAGTAACACCATAGGATTTGGTGCTGAATAAGTGTGAAAATGTTTGATTTGTTGAAATAACTACCTCTTATCTGGAGCCCTGACTAACGGAAAGTGTTCTAATGAATAGTAGACTCTGACCGCTTATTACCAGCCCTCTAATAATGGTCTGCACTGTTTGTCATTTTACAATATATTGTCCAAATCAACCCGGACTAAACTCAATTGGAAACTGAAATACTCTATTAAATTTTGATGTTTCATGGATCAATGAAAAACTAGAGAGATGGCTTTGTCTGTAAGACAAATATGATATCCCCTCTGCCAAAAATTACTGAGTTCAACTGGCTGTTATTTTGTTAAAATCAAAATCCTATTCACATATACATCTATGGTATATGTGCAAACACTCTGCCAAATTATAAGGCTGTAGCTTGAAAACTCTTGGGGAGTTAGCCTGACAAAGTATTGTACTGTATTGTGGGACAGACAAACGGAGGGACAAACAGACGTTCTAAAGAATGGTCAGCTTGTGTGACTGATTCCTTTGATCTTTTCTCCATTTTTTGTGGGACTAGTCCCACATTAGGGCTGTGCATTGGCAAGATTTTCCTTCACGATACGTATCCCGATATTTCATTTTCACAACGATACATATCACGATATATATTGCCTGTGAGAATAAAAGGCAATATGTATTGCAATATTTAAGACGTGATACAATACGTATCACGATACGGGCGTTTAAATATAAACACAACAGTTATTAAGTTTGCAACCACCCTAATTGTTTTAATCACATATGTGTAGTTTAACAACTATATGTAATGTAAACGTATGTTGTTTGAAGGGGGTGGGGGTTCACTTCAAAAAGTACATATAGTTCATTTTGCCTTTGTTTACATTTCTATTTCTATTTATTACTTCTACGCCATCAATCCTGATGATCATGAGAAGGGGCACTTTTTAGGTGCCCCATTGGGACTGTACCCAGTCAAACAGTTTTGATTCTAATGAGACAGTTTGTAATAAAGTGTCCATAACTGGACCATAACTGTTTGCACCTAATACTTTATAATCAATTAAATTATTTGAACATTAAAAATAGAACTTTTGATAGAGTTGTTGTACATAGCATATGCTACTCCTTTCAAAGTTGCAACACATAACTAAGATAGATATAATGTCTCCTGAATTTACACACTTTTGGTTCAAACAATTCTAAATTGTTTTTATAAACAAGTTAAATAACAATTAAGGGCTATTCAAGTTAAATATATCAGCCCATGAAAGGCACTTTCAAATCTGGCCTTCTACTTTTACAAAAAAAAAGTTTATAAAGATGTGAATTTTAAGGGTGTATCAATGTCATAAGCGATTTTTTCAAAGTATTAAACTTTTTGTCTATCATTGTTTTTTTGGAAGAGCTGTTTATGATGAATGAAAAAATGAAAAAAAAATAATATGGTGGTGTCCTTTTTTTTTAACTACAGCGATTTGAAAAAGGTATGTCAATGTCAAATTTGGACTTATTTTCCCAAATTTTACCCATTCAGAGTACACGCTTCAATAAAATATATTTCAAAACAAAACAAACATGGTAAATTGGGTTTTCATTATTTATTTCATGTCTATGGTGGTATTTTCACATCTAGAAACCAAATTTAGACAAAGCAGGCACTAGGTTTGAACAATATGGATCCTCCAATATCAAAAATATGCTTTTTATAGGGCATGATTTTAAAAGATTTTTTATTTTATGAAAAAAAGTAAAAAAGTTTGAAAATGAAATAGTTCTAGTATTAAACTTTTTCTTATATTCTACCAAATGAAAGCCAATGCTAAGGCAGTTCAAAATATGAACGGAAATTGAAAGATCAATGTTAAAAATTTTGAGTTATTAAAGTAAAAAGAGTTATCTCCCCTTACAAAATTTACAAAAAAGTACCATATCGATGATATTTAGAGCTTTATAAATTTCACATTTGGTGCCTTTTTTTTCTTAAATTAGTTTTTGTTATGAAGAAATACGACCATAGATAGGAAATAAATAACACAAAACCAAATTATCATATTTGTTTTCATTTAAAATGGATTTTATTGAAGTGGGCTGTTTGAAAAGGACAAAATAAGAGGAAGTGGGTGGGGTAAATTTTACATGGCCGTAGAGCGAACTGTTGTTCACCAAAATGTACACTTTTTCTATTTTTTCATTCATCTTAAATAGCTCTTCAATACAAAAACATCATAGAGTGTTTTCATATACTTTGAAAATTTCCCAAATGCATGACATTGATACACCCTTAATGGTACAATGAACTACATTCACAACCAAACCAATCCCTTTAACCAGGGGTGCAGACACCCCATGTCCGACTCGTCCGCCCCGTACATTTGGAGACCGGGACGAATTGATTATTGTATTTCAATTGCCCACGAACAAACACAGAATCAGGATAATATTATATTGGAAGCCTATATCTGCCTTTAGATCTGACCAAAAACAGCTATAAATTCAAAGAAATTACTGTTGAGACGTTTGATCGACAGGTGCCCCGCTGTTTATCAGCATCAATGACCATTCGTCATTTCTCTCACTGCAATAATCGGGTACCAGCGGATTAGGAGAATGTGTTCACTAAATAAGCTGACGAATAACGATTCGGAATTGTTTTTGCGGCGTATAAGCGATGCAAAGTAATTGAAATTGTTTTCTTTGTAAACCAGATTAAAGCTAGCGAAAAATTCCCTGTAGCAGTCAGAACCACGGTGAAATAATAAAGAAGAGGTTATTTTAATTTTCTGATGCTTCAACACGAGTGAAATCGTCTGTAGTTAGGTCCGTAATTGTTTTGAAACCATTAAGTCTTTGTCCGTGTTTTAGCCCTAATCTTAAAATAAGGTCACATCCGTTTCAACATTTTGTTTATTACATGATTGACAGCTAAGCAGACGATGGAAACGTTTCTTGTAAGAAAAGACAGTTATGAACTTCTCTTTGTTTTTAAACTTTAGGAATAAGTTTGTGATAGCTTTGTAGTTTTGTTTGTTTGATTCAACGAAAAGTAAAACGCGATGCACGATATTTGACAACCGTATCGATGTATCGCAGGGCTGATGAATGTATTGCATCGTGATACATCGCAGACTTCATTTTCAAGCCGATACAGACATCGTGGGGTAAGCACATCGCAATACATCGATGCATATCGATGAATCGTTACACCACTATCCCACATGCAAAACATATTTTTGGCTTTAACTTTGGAATAGAATGATCTGGAGGCTAAATCCTACCCCTATACCTATGTCCAACAACTGGCCAGGTTAATGTCACAAGAGATGGCCAGGTTAATGATTTTACATTGTGGGACTCCTCCAAAAAAAGTCACACAATGTAGTAAATGTACCATTCCTGAGTACAAATGGTACCATTCGTGAGTAGGAATTAACTAACTGATGGACAGACAGGCCGGGGTAAATCAGTATGCTCCCCTGACTAATCGTCGTGGGGGCAGAATAAGCAGCTCAATCCCTAATATTCCCTACTGTTTGGCCATTCCTAAACGATATTTCTTCATTTTTTCACTTCTTTCATAATCTGAAAAAAATAGACCAGAAATTCCGGTCCCAGTGCAAAGATTGTCATCAACAGCCTTATTCTTCTATGCAGGAAATCAGTGTTAGTATATTTGGCAAACAGTGTAGACCCTGATCAGAGGGCTCCTTAAGGAGCCCTCTGATCAGGGTCTACACAGTTTGTTTACTTTAATGTTTCTGAAATATTGTCTAAAAACAGCCCTTGATTCAAACCAAACTTCATTTTTCAAAACTAAAACAGTACATAATTTAAGCATATAAAGGGTTAATCATACGTAACAGGAGTTCAAAAATTAGTTTTTTGCGTAATTTCCGATTTTTCTCTCCCGCTGAGATTCCTGCTGCTGATGTCACTCTAATTGTAAAATGCAAGAAAATTCTGTTAGGCTAAATGTCAATTCCTCCAGCAGAGTTTGTCAACAACTCAAACATGTTTAACATGGCCCATGCTGAGTAAGTTGTCGTGATTGGTTGTTTTTGTTTTTTCAGAAAAAAAACCCACCAACATTCATCACTTAAAAACACTTAAGCATGCTAGTGGTCAAAGCGTGAACACTTTTACAAACAGTTTGGATCCTGACAAGATGCTACATGTAAAGAGGTGTCTTATCAGTATCCAAGCTGTTTGACACTCTGACCCTGATTTGAAATGAATTTGTGAATATTTTACTTTTAGTACAATAGTAGATAGTTTAAACCATTACACCATAAATACGCATTTGTTCCCCATTAATTTATTCATCCACTGAGGACAGTAGTTCAACTTCATACTGTCATGAATATGCACTATTTGAAATATATTCTATATCCTGGCAGATGGTAGCTTAAAGCAGGCTGAAAGTAAATCAGAATGGGCCTTTATTCTGCTTTACTTTCAACCTACTTTAAGTCGTCAATTTTCTTCAAAACTAGAAACAGGCTATGGGATAATAATTGTATTTATTGCATATACTGCAGGGGATTGGGCTACATTTCTTTGCAACATTATCAGGGCCCCAACCATAGGATTTGGTGCTGTACGAGTGAGAAAATGTTGGATTTGTTCAGAATACTCCCTCTTATCTGGAGCCCTGACATTATACAATATTTACATTTGCCCCATTCAAATTCATTGAAAAAAAAGAGTTTAATTTGTGTAAACGCTATTTCTCGAGAGGGCGGGACTTGAAGATATATTTGCAGAGGAGGCGGGGCTTATGGGTCTGCTCTCCGGGAATCATTTATTTGCGTTGCTTCAGTAACGCCATTATGGCTGTTCCTTTCAGGGTACACAATATTCATGTTAACAACCTCTAATGTGGATTAAACATACACACATACAGTTGAACTTCGATATCTCGAACTCGCTTAACTGGAACTATCTGATATGTTGACACATAAACTAAATTATTTCTTGCATGGTTAAGTCGAACATACCCGTATTTCAAAGTTAAAATTTGGCTTAGCCACGTTTTAACTTTGAAATACGGGTATGTTCAACTTAATATCTGATCAGGACGCAAACTGTTTGATATAGAAGTTTGACTGTACTAATAAAATGCTCATTTAGTATTAGAAATTACAGTAAATTTCGGCTTTTAAGCAAAAATAAATGACATAAATGAAATTGATCAGCAAATTTACCATGAATCGCTCTCCAGTAGCAGATGCCAACTACTGCAAACAAAATATTATTTAACTTTCAAAAAGTTTACCAAGATCATGGTGTTTGTACACTGTGCAGGTCTGTAAAGGTCATTAACCCATTCCCCCAATACAAGTGCCTTTTAGTGCATTTAATTTATTCATTTATTCCTCCACTGAAGAAAATAATTCAAATTTATTTGAACTTTTACTTAAATTGGCTTATAAAATAAGAAAACTCATTTCAGACACATCGTACAAGACGACAGTGTAAAAAGCATCAATATACACTTTTAGCAAGAGTAAGCTAGGCTAAACTGAATTTGATATAACAACTGAATTTCCCAGTTAGTGCACCTAGTGCACCTGAGCAACTTTGAACATGTATCCTCTTGACCCGTATCTTTTAAGTTTAGGACCCTTAGCATAACACAATAATAAAGATAATCAATTTAACCCATTCCCCCATAATATGCCTTTTTATGTCTTTAATATATTTCTCCGCTGAGGAAAGTAGTTCTAATTTATGCAGGTATAAACATGTATAATAAGAACTATTTTCTGTATTCTAGCAATTGGTAGCTTAAAGCAGGCTGAAAGTAAAGCAGAATGCACCTTAAGGCGCTTTCTGCTTTACTTTCAATAGCTTTAAGTGGTCACATATTTTCAAATCTAGAATAAAGCTATGGGGTAATGGGTTAAAATGCAATTGGGAGCTACCTGAATTAAGGAACATTGAGAAACGAGAGTTGTCAGAGAGACAACAAAGCTCGCCTTTGGCAAATTTAGAAACTTAAAAGCAAGACTCGGAGGTCAAGGTCACAGAGGTCAACTTTTTTGTGTGCATGGAAAGGTCTTGTCCATATACATATGCAAACCAAATATAAAAGTATCACATAAAAGGGACATAGGAAGTATTTTTCGAAACCTAATTTTTAGCTAAATTCTAACCCTGGGTCACTGGGGTCAACCTTTTTTAATGCACAAAAAGGTCTTGCCCATATACATATACATACGGAATATGAAAGGACTATCTCTATGGACATAGGTTGAGAAACCTAAACACAGAGTTTGAAATCTAAATGTGGGCCCTAACATCAGGTCAAGGTCACTGGGATAGAAATATTTGTGTGCATGGTAAGGTCTTGTCCATATACACATGTATACCCGATATGAAAGCAATATCTCGTGGAACCTGGGAGTTATAAGCATTTTTTGAAACCTAAACACAGATTTCGAAACCTAAACGCTGGCCTTTAGTTGAAGGTCAAGTTCACTGGGCTGAAAAAATTTGTATGCATGAACAGGTATTGTCCATATAGACATGCATGCCAAATTTGAAAGGAATATCTCAATGAACATAGGAGTAATAGGCATTTTTCAAAACCTAAACACAGATTTTGAAACCTAAACGCAGGCCCTAAGTTCAAGGTCAAGGTCACAGGGGTCAAACTTTTGTGTGCATGGAAAGGTCTTGTCCATATACACACACATACTATATATGAAAGCAATACCTCAAGGAACATAGAAGTTATAAGCATTTTGAGAAACCTAAACACAGATTTTGAAACATAAACGTGGACCCTTACTTCAATGTCAAGGTCAATGGAGTAAAAAAATTATTTGCATGGTGAGGTCTTGTCAATATACACATACATACCAGATATGAAAGCAATACCTCAAGGGACATAGAAGTTATAAGCATTTTTCGAAACCTAAACGCAGATTTCAAAACCTAAACGTGGGCCCTAAGTTCAAGGTCAAGGTCACTAGTCTGAAAAGTTTTGTATGCATGAACAGGTATTGTCCATATACATATGCATGCCAAATATTAAAGGAATATCTCAATGAACATAGGAGTTATAGGCATTTTTCAAAACCTAAACGCAGATTTCGAAACCTAAACGCAGGCCCTAAGTTCAAGGTCAAGGGGTCAAACTTTTAAGGTCTTGTCCATATACACACACATACCAAATATGAAATCAATATCTCAATGGACATAGGAGTTATAAGCATTTTCATGAAACTGCTAACGCGATCGGACACGGGAACGGGAACGCCAACGACTGGGTGACAACATTAGCTCTTGGACACAGTTTTCTAACTGAATATAACACTTAAATTAATTAAACAACTCAACATTTGAACCAAGTACCAGTTAACCCTATCCTGTATATGCAGCACTGTGTGTTCCTTGAAAGGTTCACTATAAATTCCAGCTTTTTCTTCATTTTTACGGCTCTTTTGATGATAGCAGTTTGTGTACAATCAGAAACGGCTATGTGTGATGGCCTGTAAGCAGGTCACATGTGCCATATCCAGGGCTTTTGTGATGCCACTGAAATTATAGTCTGCTCCGAATCAAGGACATATACGACATTAATCAAAACTTCTATAAAATTCTGAACAAAAGAGAAATACCTGATTTCTTTTGTTTTCAAAAGTTCAACAACTTGTGTCATTTTGAAGAAAATAAAAAAAATTTATAACAAACTATGGTAGTCTAGAAAATGTTTGTAAAACATATACATGCCCCTGCTGAGTGCAAATTCTAACAAGAGAAATGTTACGAAACTAAGATGTTGTCTGGACGATGTGACGGATGAAAAGGGCGGGCTGCCATTATCTCCAGATTTTTCCAAAGTCTTTGGATTTTCTTAATTTCCTTGGACCTACGAGGGGACATAACAAACCCTTCCCAAGAGAACGAAAACATTTGAACAAGAATTTCCAATAAATAAACGTCTCGTTGCAACAAAGATGCAAGACTCAAGTTACATTGTGTTAACTCTTTCCTCCCTGAAACTTCAAATGGACAACCCCAGTTTCCATTTTAGTCTAGTCCATTTCTGACTTTTAAGGGTTGTTTTTGTCAATGTTTTGCATTATGACAAACAGTGAAGACCCTGATCAGAGGGCTCCTTTCGGAGCCCTCTGATCTGGGTCTTCACTGTTTGCATAGGACAAGTGAACTTTTCACATGTACACTGTTTGAAAAGAACGCCTATATGCGGGACTAGGGTTCAAAGGGTTAAAGAAAGTATGAAAATTGAACCCTTCTTATGCTTTATTATATAGCCTATATTCACACTTTTTTGAAAACAGTGAAGCTCCAGATCAGACAGCTACTGAAGGAGCTGTCTGATCAGGGTCTATACTGTTTTCTTATAGGATCTGTATGACAAGAATATGAACAATTTCCTGGGTTAAATATTTCCATCTTCTATTAGCGAATGTAAGAATTCAGATGATAGATATTTAGAGTGGGCGAAGAAGGTTTAACCCTTAGCCTGCCACTCACGACTATAGCTCCATATGCAAACAGCTTGGATCCGGATGAGACGCTTAGTAACTCGGAGTCTCATCCGGATCCAAGCTGTTTGACACTCGGACAACATTTTCAGCAATTTTGAGCAACTTTGAAGCACTTTGAAACTTGAAGCAGACGAGAAATATAGCAGACGACAATTTATTTGGTGGGCTAAGGTTTAAGTGTAGACCTACATGTACCAGTTTGACCTAGTTGTCACAAACAAAAAAGCAGTAATTTAGTTGACTTATGCTTCTTTGTTGCAGCAAGGTAAAAAACTATAAAAACTCAATTCATGCCAGTGGATTTTTTAGCATTACTTGAGAAATAATGTAGCCCCTATTTCCCAGTACTGGTAAATATAGGATCTGTCATGAGTCGATGTTTAAGACAAGCTGATCTCAAACGAGTCTAGAATTGAAATGTTATTAAGCGAGCCTTGGCGAGCTTAATAACTTTTCTATACTAGACGAGTTTGAGATCAACTTGTCTTAAACATCGACGAGTGACAGATTCTTTTTCTCACATAACCAACGATTCTAAGCTATTTTTTAAAGCAACAGGCATTTTTTTCGAACCCCGGTAACGTCAAAACGACGTTATAAATAGTGACGTTATAGTGACGTCATCATATTGATCTCACACATGTTGGAGACAAGGATATCCGTGATCGTTGTTCGGTATAGAAAACAAGGGTAGTTATGTGAGAAAAGTATTTATGTACTGCCTCTGAAATACAGTGCTCCCTCCCTACGACGGCCCTCCCAACAACGATTCCCTCCTTACAACGACCCTTGCTAATATTCCCCAAACAAGGCATTTATGTCCAATCTTTTCATGTCTGCAATACCGTCTGTTTAAATTAGTTGTCTACTGTTTTTCTCAAAGATATATATAAGTGGACATTGTGATAGACTAAATATAATGACAAGTGACAAACAGCTTGAATCCAGATCACACGCCCCATTACGCGGCGTCTGATCTGGATTCAAGCTGTTTGCAAATGTAAACCAAGTCTTAATTTTCCCTCCCTATAACGACTCCCTCAGAACAACACACACAATCTGTGTCTCCCATTGGGTGTCGTTGTAGAGAGGGAGCGATGTAGTTCCAATTTTCATAGGAAATTAAATTTTCTTATTTCGCTCAAGAACCCAATTCTGTCTGCTAAAATAATGGGTCCTGATCAGATGCGGCGTTACGCGGCGTCTGATCAGGACGCAAACATTTTGATACTCTTATGGATATTTCTTAAGTCATACAACCTTAAATCTAGCTTTGAAACAATTGTCTTGCATACAACAATACTGACGCAGATGACAATAAAGCGGTGAAGGGGTAAACATATCCCGAATAATTTGATCATGAAAGGGTTAAGCAGACGCTTATCTTAAATTCTTCACAGCATAAAAATATTCAGTATTAACCCTCCCCCCTTTTATTAACCCTTTCCCACATAGAAGCGCCTTTTAGCGCATTCAGTTTATTCTTGCCCTGAAGAAAATAGTTCCAATTTATACATTCATAAATATGTAAAATACAAAATATTTTCTATATTCTAGCAGATGATAGCTTAAAGCAGGCTGAAAGTAAAGCAGAATGCGCTTAAAGCGCATTCTGCTTTACTTTCAACCTGCTTTAAGAGGACACCTATATTCAATACTAGAGACATGCTATGTGGGAAAGGGTTAAGGCTTTACAGGTGAGAAAAAATCCACTTCATTGTATGAGTCAAACAAATTAACACCAGTCAATGTTTCTTACCAACAGGCTTTCTGCCACAGTTTCGACTTTTCAAGCCTTCAAAAACCATATTTGTGTATAAAGTATCATCATAGATTAGAGTTGCCTTTTAACACCTAAATCCCTTATCTAGTCCTCCTTCCATGCTTCTAACATGCCCAGTGAAAAACACATCCTACATTCTGACAAGTGATATTTAACCCATTACCTGATAGAAGCGACGTTTAGCACTTTTGATTTATTCCTCCACGAAAGAAAATAGTTCCAATTTATACAGTCATAAACATGTTCCAACAGAAATAGTTTCTGTATCCCGAGAGATTGTAGCTTAAAGCAGGCTGAAAGTAAAGCAGAATGCGCCGTCAGGCGCATTATGCTTTACTTTCAACCTGCTTTCAGCGGTCACCTTTTTCAGAACTAAAACAGGCTATGGGGTAAAGGGTTAAAGCAGGCTGAAACTAAAGCAGAAAGCTCCTATGATCTGAGTCTACATTGTTTGCATAGGACAATAATTGTACACAAATCAAATTAGATATACATGTATACATGTACATGTACTGTTTGATTTGGACATGTACAGTGTAGCTCCATTACTTCGCGGTCCGCTATTTCGCGAAAGCCAATATATCGCGGTCGCGGCTTGGACCCCATTTTTTCCTATATGTATACTAAAAGTCAATAAAAGCCGAGTAGCGATAATTTCTGTTTCTTTCATAATTATATCTTCCTTTAACAGGTCGCTAAAATTGCGTAATCAGTGTCAATTATCACCATCTGTGGACAGCGCGTGTGTCATCCCGCTGCGTTGATTGACAGGTGCACTAACAAACAAACAATAGGCCTACTGAGTGAACTCGCGCATGCGAAGTTTCAATTATTATTTAGCAACAATTAGCAAACTAACCTGATTGAGTTATAGCAATCAAAGTCGACTAATCCGTATTAATAGCAGTGGAGAGATAACCACAGACATTAAAATCAAAGTCATTTACATTTTGATACATCAATCAGACGCTTACAATCATAACTGCGATTCGTACCAGCTAACAACGTACTCGAACAATGTCGGCCACGAAATAAATTAAATTTAACCTGTGATCTGTAAATTTGTTTCATTGTTCTTTCAATTTCATATATCGCGGTTCGTTTTATGACAATTCAACCGAGAAAATCTCATTTTATCCGCGTTCTAATCGCGATATAGGCATTAAGTGTGATTTCCACGAGTAACTGAATCTTACTGACACACGCACATTTAAATAAAAATGGCGGCTGTTGTCAATAACGAAAGTACGCATTTGGTATAATACACATGAAAACGCTGATGCTAGATATGACAGTGCATATAAACACTTGTTTTCACAAGAAATAACAAGGTAATCAACCAAGAAACCGTGTTTATTGCATGACATTGATATAATCGAGTTTGGCAATGGAATTTACCACAGAAATTAGTTCAGCTAAGAATTGGGCTATATCGCGATCCGACCACATCGCGGATTTCATTTCGTGGACCCCAACTTCCGCGATATTATGGAGCTACACTGTATATGAATTTCAAGTCTTTTAACTCACTGAGCAGTAGTGATGCATATATGCTTCCTTTACAAACAGTGTTACTGTGTATCTGTGATACAGTGAAGAAAACGTTAGGCAGTCTGTTTTACTATTTACTAAATGCAGGATGAAAAGAATGTAGAAAGCTCCCCCAGGAGCTGTCTGTATTTTTTATCCTGCATTTAGGAGTCGTCCAGCTTTCTCGCCGCCATTTTGGTAAATAAGAAATTCCGTCAGAGGTCGGGAAAGACCTAGTTTTCGGAAAATCGGATAAGCCCGAAACGTGTCGAATCAGAATACCGATAAAGAACGAATGACGCCCAATTAACACGGAAACGCAGCGAAGCATTACACGCCTAAAGACCTTAATAATAGTTACAAAGCCACTTTCATACTATCATTGCTTGTATGAATGTATATTATCATTTCCAACTTACAAACAGTTTGGAGTCAGATCAGACGCCGGTGTAACAGGCCATTTCTTCCCCCTGGCCGTTTCTTCCTGGGGAAGAAACGGCCCGGACATTTCTTCCCCACCCCTATTTTCTTTCAATTAAGTAAGTGAGTAGAAAAAAATGGCCTCCAGGGGCCGTTTCAAATTCTCTGTGTGTCAGTTAAGTTAGTAAGGGGGGAAGGAATGGCCTGGGCCGTTTCTTCTCCCCTGTGTCTCAGTTAAGTTAGGAAGGGGGGAAGGAATGGCCTGGGCCGTTTCTTCTCCCCTGTGTCTTAGTTAAGTTAGGAAGGGGGGAAGGAATGGCCTGGGCCGTTTCTTCTCCCCTGTGTCTCAGTTAAGTTAGGAAGGGGGGAAGGAATGGCCTGGGCCGTTTCTTCTCCCCTGTGTCTCAGTTAAGTTAGTAAGAGGGGAAGGAATGGCCTGGGCCATTTCTTCTCCCCTGTGTCTCAGTTAAGTTAGTAAGAGGGGAAGGAATGGCCTGGGCCGTTTCTTCTCCCCTGTGTCTCAGTTAAGTTAGTAAGAGGGGTTGGAATGGCCTGGGCCGTTTCTTCTCCCCTGTGTCTCAGTTAAGTTAGTAAGGGGGGAAGGAATGGCCTTGGCCGTTTCTTCTCCCCTGTGTCTTAGTTAAGTTAGTAAGGGGGAAGGAAGAGACGATTCTAATGAGTAGTCACACCATAGGGTTTGGTTGATTATAAGGGAGAAAATGCTGAAAATGTCTAGTTAACTCCCTTTTATCTTGAGCTATGGTAAACAAAAAAAGTACCTTCCTCGTCCTCTTCTTCTTCCGTCTCTGAGTCCTCAGTCTCCAGCAGGAAGTTGCGTAAGAATTTTGCAAATGCTCCATCGTGTTCTATGAGTTGTTCATAGGATCCCACTTCTGACACCAGTCCATCACTCATAACAACTATCATGTCGACCGAGGGTAGCCAGTGTATGCCATGAGTAACTAGTATCCTGGTCTATAACATCAGAAGAGAATGAGATTAGTAACTACATAGTCTTGCTCCAAGGTTATAAAGCTTTTGAGTTTGAGTATGAAGTCGTTCTCAAGCATTTGATTGGTCAGATTTGAGCTTAGGCTCAAATCTGACCAATCGATTGTTTGAGAATTATTTAAGACTCAACACAAACGCTTTATAAGCATGGACCCTGGCCTCCATAACTTAAACTAACCAGTCTAATTACCCTATAAATATTCCTTTTTACGTCTTTTATTTATTCCTTCACTGAAGAAAATAGTTCCACTTCATACAGTCATGAATATGTACCATAAACGTACCCCCAAAATTAACAAGATTAATATACACACCAAATTTATGTCCAATATACATTGTACTTGTACATTGCAATGTTTAATGTAAGTTGTATGGTATAGAGATGGATTGATCCCTTAACCACATACACCTAGTCATGGAAATAATAAAGTATTGCAGCTGAAAAACAAAAAAGGTTATTGGAAACATTTCTAAGATATGGAAAATATTTCTAACGGTGCATATTTATGACTGCATGACAATAAAGTGGAACTATTTTCTTCAGTGGAGGCCCTAATTAAAGGCATAAAAAGGTGCATTTATCATGTTTAACTAGAATACTGACCAGTCAGAAAGGGCCCCACAAAAGGAGTCAGGAGGAGGAAGGCACAAGAAAAAACTGCAGATTTTATACTAATAAACATTTTCAGCAAGTTTTGTGAAGATTCAATAAAAAATGTTTGTGTTAAGAGAGCGGACAAGGCTGAAACAGTCCTTTTTGTATAATTCAAGGACAATAACTCTGAATTGCCTTATGCGATTTCAGTAGTTATCAAACTTAATAATTGAAGGGTAATAACTCTGATGTGCCATAGGTGATTTGGGTAGTTATCAAACTTGACCTAGATTATATACCAACAAACATTTTCAGTAAGTTTGATGAATATCCAATACAAAGCGTTTGTGTTAGACAGCGGACAAGGCTGAAACAGCCATATTTTAATAATTTAAGGGCAATAACTCTAACATGCCTTATGCGATTTGGGTAATTATCTAACTTGGCCTAGATTTTATAACATTTCACCTTCTCATAAAGTTTGGTGAAGATTGGATAAAAACTACTCGAGTTAGAGAGCGGACAAGGCTGTATTGACTGACCGACTGACTGACTGACTGACTGACAGACAGACAAGGTAATTACTATAGGGCACCCACCTCATTGGGGCCCTAATAAAAGACGTAAAAAAACATATTTAAAATGTAATGGGTTTGAAATATGAGTGAATTCAACTACAGCATGTTCCAAGTTATTGATTGATTAATTTTTTTCAAATTTGCCAGCTCTAACTAATAGTTTTGTGGTAACCTGGTGTCTGATTTTGCTCCAAATTGCTCAGTGGAAATAATTAAACTACATTTAGTTGTAAACCAAACACATGCCTCCTCTAAGCGCAGTACGTAATATCCCATTACCCCATGGCCCATTTCTAGTTTTGAAGATACTTTACCAATTAAAGCAGATTAAATGTAAAGCAGAATGTTCCTCTAAGCTAACCTCTGCTACTTGACTTGACTTGATCCTGAGTTTATTTTCCAACACATTGTTTATAATATTTCCTATGGTGCATAAAAACAAAACAAAGACATGCCACCTCTAAGCGCAAAAATTAATATCCCATTACCAATTTCTAGTTTTGAAGATACTTTACCACTTAAACCAGGTTGAATGTAAATCAGAATGCGCCTTAAGGTAGCTGTATATGATCGATACTGCAAGCGGTTTTTTCTAATTTATTGTCATGATTGATGATTTTCCCCCCAATTTTATAGCTGAGGGGTGAAAATGGTACACATCCCATCAGAATATGCCAATTTACAAATTTTTTTAAAAAAATTTACGATTTTATAAGAACATTTAAAAAAAATTTCAAACAATGATATCAAAGCCATCTTTATTTGTAACTTGATTAAAATTGCCCAAAATACTCTTTATAAACATATCTAGGGATCCGTGTCTCAGATTTTTGAAATACCGCTTCAAACCTTTGTTATGTAACATCAAAGTTTTTTTACAGTTTAAACTCAACCACTATTACGTAACACTTTATAACGGACCACTGGAGCTACTTATAAAAATTCTGAGACACGGTTCCCTCGAGGACATAATACCCTTTCATCTGCTTCAAACCGCATGAAAATCGAACCCCAACTGCGAAAGTTAGGAGAGTTAAAAAATACTGCTCGCTTCAAATTATATAATAGTTGTTATTTTGATTTTATATCCAAATAACAACATTTATTTTTGCAAAGGTGAATGCGTGCCTAAGTATCTTTACTGGTCAGTTTGTACCTCGGATTGCCTCGTAGATGTATCCAGGGACGCTCTGTTATGAGTTATCATGCGGAACACTTCCGGTCAGTCCTCATATAAAAGGCTCAAGCACATGGTCAACGGCCTCACTTTGACCAAACGCTGCACGGTAAACATTTGTTAACCCTCCCTCCCTCCCTTTTTTGGGAGCAATATACCTACTAGGCAAAATATTTCTATAGCTAAGTGGATAGTTTCCACATAATATCTGCTTGTACTTAGAAATGCGGCTTTGCTGGGTTTTGTGTTATTATCTTCAGATACTCAAGCGACTTGGCATCATGGAGACAGGTGTTGGAACAAACGTACAGCATCTGACATACAGTATAACCGACAAGCGCCCATGAGTGCGGAGACCGGACACTACTTGCCAAGAGCTATTATTGTAATTGGTCATCATTCAAGTGTGGGTGCCTGCGAAAGTTAATCTCTGGAATTATGTCGGCACATAACTTTCAACTGTTTCCAGGGTTCAACGCTCAGGCCAAACTCTAACCATTCCATGATAGTGACATTGCGTTTAGACATCATCCAAGTGTGCGCTTGTGAAATTTCCATCTCGTGTATTAGGAACTGTGCCAAAGTTTTTAAGCAGTCAGCAGCGGTCAAGAGCTACAACCAACCGTAGCTAGAAGTTGCCTATATTACAGAAACAGAAAGACTTGCGAACTATGTTAGAAGTGCACAATATTTCGCCAACGGAATAACTCAATTGTGAAGTGTTATATGCTATTTATTGTCTATGCTTAGCAGCACCTATGCAATACATCCAATCATAGCCTTGAACTGGGCGTGGGCCGGCTTCCTTGGCTCTGTCTGCGGGATGAGAAGTTGTGCCACGCTTAGGAACTATACGTTCTGCTCTTGAGGATTTTTCCTCTAACTCCAACCACATGTAGTCATAGTTGTAGTGTTGAGACATAGGTGTTGCTTGCATACTCAATAATAAGGTTAATTCAAGACGCCCTGCTTAGGGCAAGACGAAATTGTTCTCTATTTTGTTTAGGGTACTGTGAACATTTTCTACTAGGTAACTTGTATAAATAGATCTCATCCATTGAGTTTTGTTTATCAAGTTGTCGCGGCTATAACCCTTATCGGCTAGAGTTATAGGGGGGGACGAGTTGATGTGGCTGCTAATTTTACTCACATTTTGCAACAATTCAAGTTTTGGCTTCTGGAGAATCCTTTGCTAGGCTGTCACTCTAGTAGTGGCGCATCTCTACTCGAGGTTTTCTAAAAGACGGCACATTAGGTATCGTTTATTCCTCGTAATACTGGTATTCCCTAACATTTCAAACTGAGCTCTACCATTTTTCAATACAGGTATCGCTACGTTGCCGTTTGCTGGCAATTCTGTCACAAGTTAGTAACTTAAAATATTGTTAATTGAATCTGAACGTCTGGACTGCTGTAAGTGGAGACCATCGCTATCAAGGTCTGATTGCCAACCAATAGCTGGCTATATTACGTGAGTATGGCTAATTTCAGCTGAATATCTGGGTCGCTGTAAGAAATTCTATCAATGTTCGCTTGCCTATACCTGTCTGTCTGTATTGCGTGATTGTTGATAATCGCAGCCGAATATCTGGGTCCCTGTAAATGGCAACCATTACTATCGCATCCGCTAACCAATAACCATCTGCAATGCATGAATATCGCTGTTTGCAGCTGAATACCCGGGTTGCCGTAAGTGGCGACCATTTCTATCAATGTCCAATTGCCAATTGCTGTCTGTATTGCGTAATTATTGCGTTAGTAACATAGTATATTGTTAATGGAATCTGAATGTCCGGGTTACTGTAAGTGGCGACCATTGCTATCGATGTCTGTCTGCCAATAGCCTTCTGTATCACACGATTATTGTTAATTGCTATCAAGGTCCGCTTGCTAACAGCACTCTGTATAACATGATTGTTGACAATTGTAGCCGAATGTCCGGGTCGCTGTAAGTGTCGTACATCGCTATTAAGTCCGCTTACCAATAATCGTCTGTACTGAACGAATATTGCTGATTACAGCTGAATGACTGGGTTGCTGTAAGTGGCATCCATTGCTATCAACGCCTGCTTTCCAATAGCTGTCCGTATGCCTTAGGTTGCTGATTATAGCCGAATGTCTTAGTTGCCGTAAGTGGCGAATGTTGCTAGCTGGGCCCGCTTGGCCAACGGCTATCTGTATTGCGTGGGTGTTGCTAACCACAGATGCTTTCCGTGCTACTGGCTGATGTATATTTGCTGTCTGCATTACTGGCTGAGGTGAATCAGTCTGTTGCTTGCTATATTGTGAAAATGCCAGCCCTTGCTGTGGCTGATGTGCTGCTTGTTGCTAGCTATATTGCATAAGTCCAGCCCATTGCTGTGGCCGATGTCTGTTGTTGCTAGCTATATTGTGTAAATGCCAGCCCTTGCGGTGGCCGATGTGCTGTTGGTTGCTAGCTATATTGTGTAAATGCCAGCCATTTGCTGTCTGCGTTTCTGGCTGAGGTGAATCGCTGTCTGTTGTTTGCTATATTGTGTGAATGCCAGCCCTTGCTGTGGCTGATGTGCTGCTAAGTTGTTGCTAGCTATTTTGTGTAAATGCCAGCCCTTGCTGTGGCTGATGTGCTGCTTGTTACTAGCTATATTGTGTAAATTCCAGCCCTTGCTGTGGCTGATGTGCTAATTCCAGCCCTTGCTGTGGCTGATGTGCTAATTCCAGCCCTTGCTGTGGCTGATGTACCGGTAAGTTGTTGCTAGGTGTATTGCGTAAATGCCAGCCATTCGCTGTCTGCGTTACTGTCTGTATACAATGCGGTTTGTGGTTAGCAACATTGCGTATATACCTGTCATTTGTTATCTGCATTAGAGGTTTTTGTACGTATCACTGTCTGTTGCTGTAAATATTGAATAAATGCCACCAACTGCTGTCTGAATTATTGGCTTACGTAGGGATTACCGTTCGCGGCGAGTAATATTGCCTAAAACTAGCTATTTGCTTTTACTATCTGAGGTATGGAGTGCTGTTTTCTGCTATCAATATTGCGTAAATGCCATTCATTTTGTCTGTTACTGGCTGTTCATAGAACCAGTTACCGCTATCGGTTCGGCCGTCTGACCCTACATCACGGCGGGTTATGGCTTTAGGATGACCCTTGTCTGCTCGCTGCGCATCGCTTTATTTGGCGGAAAGAGTTAAGTTATTTCAGTAATCCTAGTGTCAGTGGTAAAGTTAGGATTCAAATTAAATGGGATACCAGTCTGTTCAAACGGTGCTAAATTTTGGGGGGACACATTGCTGCAGCCAGGTCTTGCCCATTGTGATAATAGCAGCGTAATTCCTGGTGCTTGCGGTATGTGCTTCTCAGCGTTTAGCGTACAATTTAATACTTTAAAGGCACATCCGCTCGTCCTCCTTTACCGCGGCCATTACTGCCACAGTTATCACTATACTAAAGTTAAAACTATGTACATGTAGCCCGATATAAGGGCCAGGATTTATCAATATATAAAACTAGTCTATTTATCAGCGTGTTTCTGATTTATTTTCGCCTAGTCTTAAAATAATGCCGGAAACTCCAATTAACTGACTGATGTGTCAATTAGGCTCACGTGACCGCCCGGTATTCAACAAAGACATTCTTTTTCAACAAATAACATGACCCAGCTGATCATCAACCATTTCGTTAAACTCCGCCCCAAATTAACAAAGCCAATCATATAAAAATAACGATTTTGATGCGGTAAAAGTCGTAAATCACCTCTGACAGCTTCGGAATAAACCACCTATCTAGTCACGTAATCTACGCAATTGAGGCACCCAGCGGGGATTCTGACGCTTGATTTACCGGTAAAATGACAGAGAAAGCAAGAGAGAATTTGATAACTTGTAGAAAATACCTTTATCTATCAGGATTTGTAAAAAAGTATAAAACGACTATTTTACCTTTTATTTCATAAAAAGCTACCTTAAGGCGCATTCTGCTTTACTTTCAGCCTGCTTTAAGCTATCCTCTGCTGGATTGTTTATGATATTTCCTATGGTACATATTCATAAGTGTACAAATTGGAAATATTTTCTTCAATGGATAAATAAAATAAAGGCGTTAAAAGGCTTATTTATGGTGTAATGGGTTAACTGGCCATATGTAGCTAAATACAAAGTTAATATATCTATATCTCTTAGAAAGACCAAAAGCAGTCGATAAAGTTTAGAAAAAACATTCTGACTTATTGTTATTCACATTGCTTGTTTAGTACTGAAAAACCTGTATCATATCAACAGAAATATGAGCATAAAACAGAATGTACTGACAGAAAGGTCAAACACTTAACCCTTTACCCCATAAATACACCTTTTTACACCTATTCTTTATTCCCCAATTGAAAAATTCTATTAGATGATAGCTTAAAGCAGACTGAAAGTAAAGCAGTAAAGATAGGTCAAAGTTATAGAGTAATGAATATGCACCATGAGAAATTTATTCTACATTCTAGCAGATGATAGCTTAAGCAATGAGAAATTTATTCTACATTCTAGCAAATGATAGCTTAAAGCAGGCTGATAGTAAAGCAGAATGCGCCTTAAGGCACATTCTGCTTTACTTTCAACCTACTTTAAGTGGTCAAATGTCTTCAAAACTATAAACAGGCTATGGGGTAAAGGGTTACTGCCACTGCATTATTGTGGCCATGGAATAAACATATTTATTACATTGTGACCATGGCATAAACATAATTATTACATTGTGACCATGGCATAAACATAATTATTACATTGTGGCCACGGCATAAACATATTTATTACATTGTGACCATGGCATAAACATATTTATTACATTGTGACCATGGCATAAACATAATTATTACATTGTGGCCATGGCATAAACATAATCATTACATCGTGACCATGGCATAAACATAATTATTACATTGTGACCATGGCATAAACATATTTATTACATTGTGACCATGGCATAAACATAATTATTACATTGTGACCATGGCATAAACATATTTATTACATTGTGGCCATTGCATAAACATAATTATTATACTGCACTTTACCTTGTCTTTCAGAAGTCCGCTTGCCCCAATGACTTTTTCAAAGATGTGTTTACCAACATGTGCGTCAACAGCGCTGAGGGGGTCATCCAGTAGGTAGATATCACTGTCAAAGTAAACAGCTCTGGCCAAACTAACTCTCTGTCGCTGACCACCACTCAGATTGATGCCCTACAAAGTTTGAAAAATATACAGTCAATTTATCCTTTCCCTGTAGAAGCGCATTTTAGCGCATTTAATGTATTCCCCCGCTGAAGAAACAAGTTCCAATTTATAAAGTCATAGGTCAGTATCATCAGAAATATATTCTATATTATAGCAGATGGCAACATAAAAGTTGGCTGAAAGTGAAGCAGAATGCACCTTAAGGTTCAAGTTTCAAAGTGCTTCAAAGTTGCTCAAAATTGCTGAAAATGTTGTCCGAGTGTCAAACAGCTTGGATCCGGATTAGACGCCGAGTTACTCGGCGTCTCATCCGGATCCAAGCTGTTTGCATATGGAGCTATAGTCGTGAGTGGCAGGCTAAGGGTTAAAGCAGGCTGAAAGTAAAGTAGAATATGCCTGAAGGGGCATTCTGCTTTACTTTCATCATGTTTTAAGCAGTTACATGTCTATGGTTTTGAGTGGACGTAAATGCTTCTTAACAATTTCAACACCATGTACCTGTTTAAAATATATTCATTACATTTGCAAACAGTGTAGACTCAGATCAGAGGGCTCCTATAGGAGTCTACACTGTTTGCTAATTTAGAACAGTACTTATTAAACTACCCAGAATTCCAAGTAGACTGGTTCATGTTTTGGTAACTAAAACGATCCACAAGGTAACCTTATAACACACAAGAGTTAATTATTGTTGAAAGAGTTAAAAACATCAACAACAGGCCTTTATATGAGTATGTGGACGCAAGGGTTCCTGACTTACTCGTTCCCCTATTTCAGTAAAATCTTTCCCAGGCAACATGTCAAGGTCACTCTGTAGAGCGCAGGCTTCGATGATATTGTCATACTTTGTAGCGTTCATGGGAACTCCAAACACAACGTTCTCCCGTAGTGTGGCATTCTGGATCCAGGCTTGCTGGGGTACGTACGCTATACTTCCCTGTATGACAAAAAACAAGAGTTCTTGCATTAACAAAGACATGAGAAAGAGATTTAACCCTTTACTCCATAGCCTGATTCTAGTACTGAAGATAGGTGGCCACTTAAAACCATGTTGGAAGTAAAGAAGTATGACATGTGCCTCTGCTTTACTTTCAACCTGCTTTAAGCTATAATTTGCTAGAATATAGAAACTATTTCTTACAATACATTTTCATGACTGTATAAATTGGAACTTTTTTCTTCAAAGGAGGAACAAATAATATGCCTAAAAATGTGTATCTATGGAAGAAAGGGTTAACTATTGCAAATACAAATACAGTATACTGGTAACCCTCTATTACAACCACTAAATAACCAGGTTAGTAATATTTTTAAAGTTTAAGGCAGGTGGCTGCTTAACCCATTACCCCATAACCTGTTTCAAGTTTTGAAGATAGTTGACCACTTAAAGCAGGTTGAAAGTAAAGCAGAATGCGCCTTCAGGCGCATTCTGCTTTACTTTCAGCCTACTTTAAGCTTTTATTTGTTAGAATATAGAAAATATTTCTTATGATTCTTATTTGTAACACTATAAATTGGAACTATTTTCTTCAGTAGAGGGATAAATTAAAGGTGTTAAAAGGTGTATTTATGGGGTAATGGGTTAACCCATTCACTACCTTACCCTGAGTACAATGGCTATTTGCAAACAGTTTGGAACTAGATCAGACGCCTCGCGGCGTCTGTTAAGGATCCCAACTGTTTAGCACCCATTTCAATATTACAGGCGAAATTGCTTAACCTTAAATTTGAAATATGGAAAGCTGACAACAATTGTTTAAAGCAGCTAACTTCATGGCATTGAAGGGGTAAAAGCAAGATGTAAATAAAGCAGAAAGCTCCTTTACAATACCTACATCAACATTGACTTTTCCTTTCCACTTGTCCATCTCCCCTAGAATGGCTGACAAGATAGAAGACTTGCCAGCTCCAACAGTTCCCACCACAGCCACAAGGCCTCCCTTTGGTATCTTCATATTGATACTGAAATAAACACCAATCATAATACTTAACACTGGCTAAAGCTGAACATACCTAAATATACATACAGTAAAACCTCTCTATTGCATCAATTCAAACCAACCAATCAGTCAATCAGTATTATCACATTCAATGTACCCAATGTTGATTTTGAACTGTTAATAATAAGTAATAAACTAACGAGAAAGTTACAGTCATATATGGACAAAATGCCATTGGCGAGCAAGAAATACGTATGGACAAAGCGGCAACTATATGCTCCCCGAAAAAGCACTGATAGATACAGTAAAACCTATCTATTAGGACCACTAATTTGTGTAAATTAATAGGTGTTTACAACAGGTGACTGCTAAAAGCAAGGTGACAGTACAACAGAAAGCTCCTTAAGGAGCTTTCTGTTTAACTCACCTTGCTTTAGGCTGTCACCTGTCTTTTATACAATGAATTAGCCTTCTTTTTAGTGGTTGTAAGAGAGTGGTTTTACTGTATAGGCTAATAGCATGAGAAGGGTTAACCCTTAGCCCACCAAATAAATTGTTGTCTGCTATATTTCTCGTCTGCTTCAAGTTTCAAAGTGCTTCAAAGTTGCTCAAAATTGCTGAAAATGTTGTCCGAGTGTCAAACAGCTTGGATCCGGATGAGACGCCGAGTTACTCGGCGTCTCATCCGGATCCAAGCTGTTTGCATATGGAGCCATAGTCGTGAGTGGCAGGCTAAGGGTTAAGTTTACTCACTCCCATCTCTATAAAATACTTACTCATGCAAGCACTCCCCTATAGTAGGGTCCCACGAAAATGTGCCGTCTTCAATTGTAACAGCATTATCTATAAATCAAAAATAATTTTTACATCCTTAGTAAGATAAAGAATTCATAAAGTTTTCTGTATTGTTTAACAACTGCAATAAAAAACAAACAAGGTCAATTGTACTCTTATATAAATAATTCAAACAGACTTTAATCATACTTTCAAATAAGCATACACCAGACCAGATACAAAGAGACTGTATTCAAAAACAATAGGTCCTGAGGCTTTAACCCATTACCCCATTGCCTGTATCTAGTTTTGAAGAATGTGACCACTAAAAGCAGGTTGAAAATAAAGCAGAATGTGCCCTTAGGGTGCATTCTGCTTTACTTACAGCCTACTTTAAGCTATTATCTGCTAGAATATAGAAAATAGTTTGTATGATTTTTATTTGTGACAGTATAAATTGGAACTATTTTCTTCAGTGTAGGAATTAATTAAAGGCATAAAAAGGAGTATTTATGGGGTAATGAGTTAATTTTAACCCTTTACCCCATAGCCTGTTTCAAGTATTAAAGATATGTGGCCCCTTAAAGCAGGTTAAAAGTAAAGCAGAATGTGCCTTAAGGCACATTCTGCTTTACTTTCAACATGCTTTAAGCTACCATCTTCTAGAAAATAGAAATTATTTCTTATGATTTATATTTATAACTATAAATTAGAACTATTTTTTTCAGTGGAGAAATAAATTAGAGGTGTCAAAAGGCGTTTTTATGGGGGAATGGGTTAACATGATTACATAGGTACAATGTACTTGAGATCATGACATTTACTCATGAGAATAATAAATAGAGGATCCTGTATGAGTGCTCATTATTTATCATTTTTGATAAACGAGTTGACTAAAATAATATGACGCAAGCTTTGGCGAGCGTCATATTCAATTTAGTCAACGAGTTTATTAAAAATGATAAATAATGAGCACGAATGTGAGATTCTATTTATCACATAAAATGTTTAAGCATGTATTAAATTGATTGAAGCCGTAGTTTGTAGACCCTCCGCTCTATAGAATATCCGCCAAAACATTACGTTGATTATGTTTACGTCATAGTAAATGACATCATCTGGCGTCCCGCTACATGCAGCACTTGTGGACGAACAAGTTGGGCCAGAGCCCAAAAAACGATATTCCACTAGTCGATTACGATATTTATACAATCGTTTTTATGCAACTCCCAGACCGCATATTATGTGATAAAATTGCATCTTTTATTCAAAACAAAAGTTCTTTTAACCCGTTACTTCATAAATACCCCCTTTTTATGCCTTTTAATTTATTCATCCAAAAAATATCTTGCACTTTCTAGCAGCTGACAGTAGTTTAAAACAGGCTGAAAGTAAACAGAACGTGTTATTTCTATGTGCACATTCTGCTTTACTGTCTTTCAACCTGCTTTAAGTGGTCACCTGACTAGAATAAGACTATGGGGTAAAGGGTTACATGTAAATTGAGCTTGATCCTTAAACATGTTTTAGTGAGTTTCACTTATGGGGGGGGGGGGGGTTCTATGTTGCTGTTCAAGTAGAAAAAGAATAATGTCTCAGGGCTCTGAACAAATCGAAGTTTCCTCTCTCATTCAGCACTGAATCCTATGGTGTAACTACTCATTAGAATCGTCTTGAAAAGATGATTCTATTGAGTAGTAACGTCAAAGAATTTAATGCAGAAATAAAGATTTTAGTTTTTGAAATACTCCCATTATCTGGAGTTGTAATGTCTCCCCCCCACTGTAGATCTAAAGCAGCTATAAGCAACTCACCTGCAGGGTTGTGGCTGACATTGTTAGCATCCAGATCATCATGGTTTAAGAACTTGTGCATGCGTCTCACTGACACAGCTGACTTAATGATCTCAATGACCATCCATGGGGTGAGAATAAGCGCAAATCGTAGGATGTTGAAGAGAGATATTGCAACAAACGCAGTCTGGGCATCAAACTTGTGGTCTGACTTGGTAAATATATAGGTGGCAAATGTAGCTAAACCCACCTGCAAGTATAGAAACAAGGGTCAATGCAAATAAGCTAAAAAATGGGATTAAGTTCACTTTTTAGAGTAAATAAAAAGAATGTTACTTAATGAGGCTTGGTTTAACCAGGACATTATCCCATAGCCTGTTGCTCGTATTGAATATAGATAGGTCACCACTAAAAGCAGGTTGAAAGTACTTTCAGCCTGCTTTAAGTTACCATCTGCTAGAGTATAGAAAAATATTTCTTATGGTACATATTCAAGACTGTATAAAATGGAACTGTTTTCTTCAGTTGAAGTGTAAACTAGAAGGTAGTGGGTTAAAGTTTATCTAGTAGAATTTGTCTGCATGTCTTTCATGTTTTGTTATTTTTCCATTTAAACTACGCAATTCTTTTTGTTGTTCGGTAATGTACACTTAAGTCTGATCTACAAGGCGTGAGGTTAAAGATGTCAGTCCAAAAATGAACATCATTAAGGCTATATCTTATACAACAATGATCACAGTGAATATTTCACTTCATAAATTCTAGCAAACAGAGTTTTCTTTTATTCTCAATTCTGCTATACTTTCATCAATGTAACAATCATGTTTTTCATTTCCTAAACATCTGATGAAATGTACTTTAAAGCAAATATAGGCTAAGATTAAACAGAATTGTTTTTCAGATATCTTCTGTATTTTGTTCAAAGGCCTCATTACTGAAAGACAGAATTATTTTGGACATTCACAAGAGATCAGACAACAACAAAGACATCTCAGATATCACAGAAAAACAGTTTCTGTCAAGTCCAATACTCATTAGCAATAGTCATAACCCTCCCTATCCCCTATAGAAGCACCTTTGAGCACTCTACCCACGCCTCCATAGAACTACCACAAATGAATATTACTTCATGCTCTTAACGCATTACCACATAAATATGCCCTTTTACGCCTCTGATTTATAAGTTAATAAAGTTTACTTCAAACAAAATATTCTCTTGAGAAAAGTACATTTCCATCTATGTTGAACCAAGGTCTTATAAGGACAAAAAGAAATAAGATCAAACAAGAGCTGTCAGTACACACTGCACTTGACTATTGCGATGCTTGATAGCAAATCTGGTTTTAACCCTTTCCCCCATAGAAGCGCCTTTTAGCGCATTCAGTTTATTCTTGCCCTGAAGAAAATAGTTCCAATTTATACATTCATAAATATGTATACCGGTAATAGCACTAATTAGAACTCTGAGCAGGTTTGAAAAAGACTGGATAAAAATTGTGACCTCTAGATCTCGAGTGTAAACACTGTTGAATGTGGCATTTTCAGCAATTCAAGGGCAGATAACTCTTGATCTATTTGTCTGATTTCAACCATAATCAAACTCATTTGAACTCATATGGTGATATACAATCTGAGCAAGTTTGAGAAAGATTGGATAAATATTGTGGCCTCTAGAGTGTAAACCCTTAAATTGTGGACGACGAATGACGGGCAAGTTTGAGAAAGATTGGATATATATTGTGTCCTCTACAGTGTAAACACTGTTAAATATTGCATTTTCAACAATTCAAAGGTAGATAACTTTTGATCTATTTGGCTGATTTCAACCATAATCGAACTCATCTGAACTCTTATGGCAATAATTAGTCTGAGCAAGTTTGAACAAGGGCCACTATGGCCCTAAATCGCTCACCTGGTAACCATGTACACCGTGTGACCTAGTTTTTGACCGGGCATGACCCTCATTCTAACTTGACCTCGATTTCAATGAGACAAACATTTTGTTCAAGTTTCATGAAGATTCAATGAATTTTGTAGTCTCTAGAGTGTTAACGAGGTTTTTCGATGATTTGACCTAGTGACCTAGTTTTTGACAAGACATAAGCAACATTTGAACTTGACCTATATTTCATTGAGGCAAACCTTTTCATCAAGTTTTATGAAGATCAAATGAAATTTGTAGTCTCTAGAGTGTTAATAAGGTTTTTCTATGATTCGATCTAGTGACCTAGTTTTTGACCGGACATGACCCACATTTTAACTTGATCTAGATTTCATTGAGGCAAACATTTTGATGAAGTTTCATGAAGATCCAATGAAATTTGTAGTCTCTAGAGTATTAACAAGGTTTTTCGAAGATTTGACCTAGTGACCTAGTTTTTGACCGGAAATGAACCACATTCGAACTTGGCCTAGATTTCTTTAAGGCAATCATATTGATGAAGTTTCATGAAGATCCAATGAAATTTGTAGCCTCTAGAGTGTTAACAAGGTTTTTCGATAATTTGACCTAGTGACCTAGTTTTTGACCGGACATGACCCACATTCGAACTTGACCTAGATTTCATTGAGGCAAACATTTTGATGAAGTTTCATGAAGATCCAATGAAATTTGTAGCCTCTAAAGTGTTAACAAGGTTTTTCGATAATTTGACCTAGTGACCTAGTTTTTGACCGGACATGACCCACATTCGAACTTGACCTAGATTTCATGTAGGCAAACATTGTGACCAAGTTTCATCAAGATCCAATGAGATTTGAACCTGCTAGAGTGTTAACGAACAATTGTGAACGGACGGACGGACGGAAGGACGGACGGACGTGCCACCGAAATGGGTTAGAGGGCCTTTTCTTTTGTTATTTTCTTTTGTTTGAATAACGGGCCACGGCCCCTTATTCTATTGTTACGGAATGAACTCTATTGTCTTCTTTTGTTATGTTTACCGTTATCTGGCCAGAAAAGGCCCTCTAACCCATTTCGGTTGTGCGGACAGACAGACAGACAGACGACGGACATCCAGCGATCCTAAAAGCTCACCTTGGCACTACGTGCCAGGTGAGCTAAAAAGATTGGAAAAATATTGAGGCCTCTAGAGTGTAAACACTAAAATTGTTGATGATGAACAACTAACGACGGATGACAAACTACGGACGACTGACATTCAAGGATTGCAAAAGCTCACCCTGAGCTAGCTCAGGTGAGCTGAAAACATAACTCACTTCAAACAGACGTAGAAAATAAGTTAATAAAGTTTACTTCAAACAAAATATTCTTTTGATAAAAGTACATGTCCATCTATGTTGAACCAAGGTCTTATAAGGACAAAAAGAAATAAGATCAAACAAGAGCTGTCAGTACACACTGCACTTGACTATTGCGATGCTTGATAGCAAATCTGGTTTTAACCCTTTCCCCCATAGAAGCGCCTTTTAGCGCATTCAGTTTATTCTTGCCCTGAAGAAAATAGTTCCAATTTATACATTCATAAATATGTATACCGGTAATACAAAATATTTTCTATATTCTAGCAGATGATAGCTTAAAGCAGGCTGAAAGTAAAGCAGAATGCGCTTAAAGCGCATTCTGCTTTACTTTCAACCTGCTTTAAGTGGACACCTATATTCAATACTAGAGATATGCTATGTGGGAAAGGGTTAACCCATTACCCCATAAATACACCTTTTTATGCCTTTCATTTATTTCTCTTTTGAGCAATATATTTCCAATTCATACAGTTATAAATATGTATGATAAGAACTATTTTTTATATTTTAGCAGATGGTAGCTTAAGCAGGCTGAAAGTAAATCAGAATGTGCCATAAGGCGCATTCTGCTTTACTTTCAACCTGCTTTAAGTGGTCACCTATTTTCAAAACTAGAAACAGGCTATCGGGTAATGGGTTAAGAGCAGTAATTTTATATCTTTAGAGCTTAAAATTGTTAAAAAAAATCTACGTACATGTACCTTGTAAATATTTGTCGGCTAAAGTTTGCTGCAAATGCCAGTGCAAGTATAATTATATCCCTCCTTTTTCAGGGCTGCCATAAGTTGACATGAAAAATACTAAGATTTCCAAATTTGCATTTTTCAAGGGCGATTTTACGATTTGTACCTCTTCCCCATCGCCTGTTTCTAGTTTTGTTGACACGTTGCTGCTTAAAGCAGACTGAAATTAAAGCAGAATGCGCCTTAAGGCGCATTCTGCTTTACTTTCAGCCTGCTTTAAGCTACCATGTACTAGAAAAAAATCTGAAGATATAGGAAAAATCTGGAGAAATGGCAGCCCTGCTTTTTCTTTGAAAAGTTGAGCTAAAATTCTTGGTTCAGTGCTCACTCTCTACAACAACACCCAATTGGAGACAAGTGTGTTGAAAGGAGGGAGTTGTTATAGGGAGGGAAATTTAATACCCTTTGAGTTTACTTTGCAAACAGTTTGAAACCAGATCAGAAGCCCAATGACGCAGACTCTGATCTGATTTCAAACCATTTGTCACTTGTCTTTATGTTTCTTCTGTCAAAATGTCCAATACCTAACTTTGGCATAAAAATAGGAAGCAACAATTTTAAGAAGATGATAATTATTACTGCAGAAGTTAAACTGTTAGACATAAGGATATTGTCGTGGGAACAGTGGCAAACATTGTTGTAAGGAGGGAATCATTGTTTGGAGGGTCATTCAGGGCTCCAGATAAGAGGGAGTAAACTGAACAAATTCAACATTTTCTCTGTCATTTCAGCACCAAATCCTATGGTGTTACTACTCATTAGAATTGTCTCAAAGAGACGATTTTAATGAGTAGTGACACCATAGGGTTTAATGCGGAAATAAAGCTTTAAGTTTTTGAAATACTCCCCTTATCCAGAGCTCTGGTCATTATAGAAAAGGAGCATTGTATAATTTATTCCGTCAGATTGTATTTTCAGCTTCCGTTCAGAGACATATATGCCATTTCAAACCATTTCGATTCCCATTTTTTTGTGAAGCCTGATCTGAAGCCAAATTGTTTGCAAAGGTCATAACCCATCTCCTACTATAAGCATACAATAATGATGTTTCTAAAGCCGTGTAGACTTAGATCAGACAACTCCAGAACTCACCTGTAAGAGGTATTCAGACAACAAATTTTGCAGATGACAATTATAACTAGATCTGCTATCACTAAAGGTGATTGATACCCCCACATCAAACTTCCCTGTCACAAACCCCACATAAGGTCATAAATAGCAAGTAAAAAGTAAAAATTTGACCTTCATCTTGATTTTGTAAATTTGCAAATTTCAAGTCGAAAAGGGACACAACAGTGTCAAATGTGTAAGAGTTATGAAACTTGGAGAAAACCATACCAACATAGCACAAATAATGTGTTTCAAGTTTGTAGTCAATATCATAAATAGTTTTCAAGGAAATGGCATGTCCAAACAAGAATATCCTTCCCAACGATGGATGCTCCCCACAAAGAAAAAGCCTAAGGTTACAATAACATGTTTAGTAGGTGAATACAGTATCAAGTTTCATCAACTTATGATATAACGTTCAGGAGATATGCTTCAGACAAAAATGAGTTTTTATGTAAAAAGGGAGGCAATTCAATATTTGGAGATGACAGAGTTATAATTCTTGTGTACTACACTTATTTTTGTAATGTTCTAACACGGTATCAAGTTTCATCAAGTTACAGTGCGGCAGAACATTTTATTTTTTAAATTTTTATGTAGAAAAATGTGGTTAAATTAATGTGGTCAAGCCACATAAATCAAATCTAACTTTGTTATAGAATGATCTGGAGGCTAACCCTACCCCTAACCCTATGTCCCACAACTTGCCAGGTTAATGTCACAAGAAATGGCCAGGTTAATGTTACAAAAATATGCCAGGTTAATTTTTTTTCTCTTATGTGTTTGGTTATTTTGGTCAATTTTAGCCACGTAACTATCATTTTGTGAGCACGGACAGACAGACAGACGTTCTCACAGTTGGACATTTGTTGGGTATATTTTTTGTTTAAAAGTACCCAACAGTACACTAAAATACCCAACAATAACAATAGGGCAATCACGGAATGAATGGAATCTATTGTTCTCCCTACCCAACAAAGGACCTTTCGTGCGCTCAGAGGGACGGACGGACGTATACACGGACGGACGGACAAAGCGGCGACTATATGCTCCCCTCCAAAAGGGGAGCATAAAAATTAACGTTAAAAAGAGGCAAACTTTCAAATTGAAAAGGGGCATAATTCTGTCGAATTTTACGCAAGAATTGTCACACTTAAGGTAGCGGCTTACGATCGATACTGCAAGCGGATTTTATTGTCGTGATTGATGATTTTCCCCCCAATTTTATAGCTGACGGGTATAAATGGTACACATCCCATCAGAATATGCCAATTTACAAAAAATATTTTTATTTTTTACGATTTTATAAGAACATTTAAAAAAAATTCAAACAATGATATCAAAGGCATCTTTATTTGTAACATGATTAAAATTGCCCAAAATGCTTTTTATAAACATATCTAGGGATCCATGTCTCAGACTTTTAAAATACCGCTTCAAACCTTTGATATGTAACATCAAAGTTTTTTTACGGTTTAAAGTCGACCACTATTACGTAACGCTTTATAAGGGACCACTGGAGCTACTTATAAAATTTCTGAGACACAGATCGCTCAAGGAGATAATACCCTTTCATCTGCTTCAAACCGCACAAAAATCGAACCCCAACTGCGAAAGTTAGGGGTGTTAAAAAATACAGCTTGCTTCAAATTATATAATGCCGGAAACTCCAATTAACTGACTGATGTGTCAATTAGGCTCTCGTGACCGGTATTCAACTAAGACCTTCTTTTTCAACAAATAACATGACCCAGCTTATCATCAACCATTTGGTTAAACTCTGCCCCAAATTAACAAAGCCAATCATATAAAAATAACGATTTTAATACGGTAAAAGTCGTAAATCACCTCTGACAGCTTTGGAATAAACCACCTATCTAGTCACGTAATCTACGCAATTGAGGCACCCAACGGGGATTCTGACGCGTGATTTACCGGTAAAATGACCGAGAAAGCTTTTGTTTAAGCAAGAGAGAATTTGGTAACTTGTAGAAAATACCTTTATCTATCAGGATTTGATAAAAGTATAAAACGACTATTTTACCAATCATTTCGTAAAACGCTACCTTAAAGAAAAGTCACACTAATAATGTGTACCACGTTTGAAGACAATATCATGAATAGTTTTCAAGTAAATGGCATGTTCCAAGAAAAAAAGAGTGAATTTTCAAGTTTAACCCTTAGCCCGCTAAATAAATTGTCGTCTGCTATATTTTTCATCTGCTTCAAGTTTCAAAGTGCTTCAAAGTTGCTCAAAATGTTGTCCGAGTGTCAAACAGCTTGGATCCGGGTGAGACGCCGAGTTACTCGGCGTCTCATCCGGATCCAAGCTGTTTGCATATGGAGCTATAGTCGTGAGTGGCAGGCTAAGGGTTAAAAGGGGCATAATTATGTCCCTTTTTTTTTGCAAGAGTTATGTAACTTAAAGTAGAGCCTGCAAACATCACACTTATATGGTGTACCAAGTTTGAAGACAATGTCATAAATAGTTTTCAAGAAAATGATATATCCGAAGAATAATGTGCATATTAAGGAACAAAATTTCAAGTTATAAAGGGGCATAATTCTGTCAAATTTTGTGCAAGAGTTGTCAAACTTTAAGGAATAAACTTATAATGTGTGCCAAGTTTGAAGACAATATCATGAATAGTTTTCAAGAAAATGGCATGTTGCAAGAAAAATGTCTCAAGAGTAAAAAAAATAAAGTTAAAAAGGGGCATAATTCTGTCAAATTTAGTGCAAGAGTTATGAAACCTGTCATTGAGTGTCCCCACATAACACTGATAATGTATACCAAGTTTAAAGATTGTATCATAAACGGTTTTAAAGAAAAAGGCAAATGTCCCAAAAAACCGTGACAGACGACTGAGTGACGGACAGACCGACCGACCGACGGACGGACAAGCCGTTTCCTATATAGCCCCCACCACTAATACCACTATTATAATTAGTGTGCTAAGGGTTAACGAGATCCATTCCTATTTCATCTTCACCAAACACTCTAACCAATAACCCCAAAGACAAACCTTTTATGTATTTAATTCATTTTTTCCTCTGAAGAAAATAGTTCAACTTTAAAAAGTCATAAAGATAGACCATAAGAACTTTTTCTACAACTTAGCAAATGGTAGCTTAAAGTAGGCTGAAAGTAAAGCAGAATGTGCCTTAATCGAGACGATTCTAATGAGTAGTCACAACATAGGATTTGGTGCTGAAATGAGTGAGAAAATGTTGGAATTGTTCAGTTTACTCCCTCTTATCTGGAACCCTGTTTTGTTTGTTTGTTTGTTTTTGATTTTACGTCGCTTTCAACAGTATTTCAGTCATATCGCGACGCCCAGCTAATTACAGGTGGAGGACCCCAGAAGTCCTTTATGCACTGTTTCACTGGAACCCTGTTAAACAATGAAACATACCGTAAATGGGGCAACTGTCCATGAAAACAACATGAAGGCGTTTATGATGGCCCCTTTTTTAATCAACCTCAGTTCCCGGTCTCGTATCTCAGTTATCTTTTCACCAAATGCCATTTCCCATGCATACAGCTTTAATATCTGAAATAAAAATCAGAATCATGAGAATCTTCATCCTTATCTACAGGCAATCTTGTTGACACAGTTTTAGTCACAGGCCTCTTATTCTACACAAACAAAAGCATTGGGCTTAACCCAGTACCCCATAGCCTGTTTCTAGTTTTGAAGATATGTGGCCACTTAAAGCAGGTTGAAAGTAAAGCAGAATGCACCACTTACCCCCATTCCACTGGACGGCGATTTTTGTGTTTCATAAATGGCGAATCGCTGTGAAGACGCCGTGATCGTCGCTAGATCGTACAGAGCGTAGTACGAGCGCCAAGAGCGTACGAGAAACGTAGCGGAATCGCGGGCAAATACAATGCATCTCGACGATTTTAGTACGATGCGACTACGCTTGCGCTACGTCAACCACGCTGCGACTACGTTGCTACTACGCTCATGAATTTCTTAGTACGCTTCTGCTGCGCCTCTGCTGTGCTTCGAGTCCACGGCGATGCCGCTACGTAAATTTTGAGCAGGGTCAAAACATTCGCCGTGAGGAAGCGATCAATGAGCTTTTGTGACGCTTCTACTACGATCAGGGCGTTTCTACTGCGCTGTTGCCATTCCTACTACGATTCGCGGCGATTTTACCAAAATTTCGAAGCGTAGAGGAATCGCCGCTCAGTGGAATGGGGGTATTAAGGTGCATTCTGCTTTTCTTTTTTTTTCTTTTTTTTTCTTTTTTTATACTTTATTCACCCCGTCCAATCAATATGCAGAGGGTCGGGGTGGGCCATCCCTCAACATACTTTACAACATTTGAAAGAAGAACATGTTATCCATTACTGTAAAATCTCTCAGTTACGACCAATTAAAAAGAGACAAATATTTCTGTAAAAAGACAGCCTTTAGTAAGGGGAAAGTAAAACAGAAAGCTCCTACTGGGGCTCTCTGTTTTACTGTCATCCTACTCCAAGCAGTCACTTGTCGCATACACCTAGTAATTAACCAAGTTTTGTGGTCGCTTACAGAGAGGCTTCACTGTATAATACAAACAGACATATATTTGAACATTTTAAAGATACTTTAAACTTTTTCTATTAATACGATTATATTTCTACTCTATTCATTCTTCTCTCACTCTCTCGCTCTCTATTAATATGGGGTATGGAATATTTATAAGTATAAAAATATTTTTTCTTAGTGATTTTACTCTCGGGACTTCTCTCCCCGCCGAAACCATGTCAAACTATTTGAGTTAGCGTAGCTTTTGCAATTTTAAACAAATTATGATATTTTTAGGTATACTGTCAGGTTTTTCTTATGAGTAATCTTTATCACACATATTTGGGGCTATTGTGCTTTTTGTCTATTTATTCACTGTCCAGAAGATGCATATATTTGTCCCAATATTTGATTAAATTTTCTGTTCTATTATTCTTTTGGGCTAAGTATTTTATTGGTTGATAGTGTGTTTTAGTTTTGTTCATAAAAGCAATGACAGATAGTGGTTTATTGTGGAATTTGGATAGAAAAATATAGTGTTTTAGCTGAATGAAGAAGGAAAGATCTGAATAATTCTCATTAATGTTAAAGATAAAATGTTTCTCCTCAAAGATACAGGCTATGCCTTTTGATAGGAGATATTCTTTGACTTGTTTTAAAAATTCCTGTGTACTTGGGCAAGACCAGAGCATGTGAACAAGGTCTTCTTCAACCTGACAAAACTGGCAAAATGGACTTAAAATTACATTAATGGTAAACAAGTACTTTTTGGTAGGTAATATATTGTGGTTGATTCTAAATTGGAACCATTGTAAAGAGGTTTTAGTCGAAGAGTTAAAAGGGGACATGAATATTTGTTTCCATGTTTCATTTTCTATTTGATATTTTTTGTCCCATTTCAGTTTAGCCGTTGCAGAATCATCATTTTTATTCAAAATACTGTAAATGTCTTTTGTGCCCCTTTTACTTCTTATCAAAACTGAGAATGTATAGGGAATAATTGGAGCTTGTAATTTCTGATAAGATAATTGAATATTATGTAAGTTTGCAAATTCAGTTAAACTCTTCAATACTCCATAGTACTGTAAAAAATTAGTTTTAATATTAAAAATTTCTCTTAAGTCTGTTGCACTATAAAAGTTACCATTTTCCTGTATCAGGTCATTGATTAGGAAAATTCCTTTTTGGCACCATTTCTTGAAATATATAGGTTGTTCACCTATCTTAATATTATTGTTAAAAAATATTGGTGTAGAAAGAAAATGGTCCCAACTTGAAGGATTGTTTTTTCTAAGTAGAACCAAATAAGCATCTAAAACGTTTTGCCAAAAAGGATTTTTCACATTTTGTCTCTGTTTTTGTACATATGAATCACCAAGTTTTATCATGTTAGTCATATCAAATAATTCAGGAACAATCTTGCTCCATTTACCAGGGGAGATAATAAGTCTTCTTAACCATGTTATTTTAAGACTGTGAATATAAGCTAATAGGTTTATCATTTTTAATCCGCCCTCCTGGTATTCTTTTATAATAACGTTCTTTTTTATTTTTGCTGGTCCTTCCCAGAGGAATTCAAAAAGCAATGAATTTATTTGTTTAATAATATCATCAGTTGGAGTTGGAATCGATATAAATAAATGTGTGAATATAGGTAAAAGTAAAGTTTTTATAACTGTTATTTTTCCTAATGGTGTTAAATATCGTCTTTTCCACTTATTAATAATGTTTTTCAAATGAGAAATTCTATCATCATAGTTTATAGAAATAATTTTGTCTAAGTCTACATCGAAATTAATTCCTAATAGTTTAAAGCTTGTAACTCTCCATTTAAGTTTCCATCTTGTATTTATAGTGTCACTACTGTATTTTTTTAATCCTATCCAAACAACCTGAGTTTTGTCAAAATTAACATTAAGCCCTGAATAGCGCGCAAAAACTGCCAGTTCATTTAGTGTTTCATTTAATGAAGTTGAGGAACCATCTAGGATTGCTGAGCAATCATCTGCATACTGAGAGAATTTATATTCCACTGCACCTATTTTAATACCTTTTATTTTTTCATTACTTCTGATCCTTATAGCTAGGATTTCAGCACAGAGGATAAAGATGTACGGAGATAAAGGGTCCCCCTGTCTGCAGCCTCTCTCAATTGTGAAGAATGTTGACAAATTTCCCCCTTGGTTAATGCGAAGTTTTGCATTTTTATATAATACTTTAATCCATGATTGGATTGACTCACCAAACTTAAAAAACTTCAAAACTTTCATAATAAAACTCCAAGATAAAGAATCAAATGCCTTTTCAAAATCAACTAGCAAAATTAATCCAGGTATATTATATTCATCTGCATAATTCATGACATCATATATTTGCCTAGTGTTTTCGCCCAGATAGCGACCTGCAATAAAGCCAGTTTGATCTTGATTAATGAGTTTATTTAAAAATGATTTAATTCTATTAGCTATTGTACTAGAAGCAATTTTATATACACAGTTTAGCAAGGATATTGGTCTATAATTTTTAAAAAATTGTCTTGATTTGTTATCTTTTGGGATACATGTTATTATGCCCTCCTTCTGAGTTGTAGACAACTCCCCATTTTTATACCCATAATTAATAGATCTTGTGACAAAATGTCCTAATTTCCCCCAGAAAACCTTAAAGAAGTCTGCACCGAAACCATCTGATCCTGGACTGCGGTTATTTTTCATTAGCTTAAGTGCAATAGAGCTTTCCTCAAACGTAATTAGTCCTTCCAGCGATTCAGCTTCGTTGTCCGTTAGTGTAGGTATATTTAAATTTTTCAATTCTTTTGTTAAATCAACATCTACTAAAGTGTTGTCCCTACTTGAAAAAAGAGCTTGGTAAAAGTTTTTTGTTTCCTCAAGAATATCCATTTGATTAGTAATAATAGCACCATCTGCTTTCTCGATTTTTGGAATTATCTTACTAACATAATTTTGGGATTCTAAACTGCAAAAATAACTACTTGGTTTTTCATCGTCTTCAATTGTCTTAGCCCTAGCTCGAATTAAATATCCCTGCATTTTCTGTTGGCGTAGATTCAGTAATTCTTCTTGAAGGGTTTCAAGCTGTATAAGATTTTCAGGGGTCAAATTTGATTCTATTTTTTTTATGTTATTTGTAATTTCAGTTTCTAATTTGTTATTTGCTTTTTTCTTATAACTTGCATATGAAATTGATTTGCCTCTGATTTCCATCAACAAAGTATCCAGAAATAATTGATCATTTATCGAAAATTGTAGCTCCTTATCTGGTATGTTACAGATATTGTCAAAATTATACACTGGCAGTGCATACTGCCTTTTGATATCAGATATTTTCATTAATTATATTTAGGTAATCTAGATCTTGGAGTAATGAATTATTGTGTTTCCATAATGGTTTACCTTTTAGAAATTGAGAAAAATGAAGGTTGAGAATAACCATTGAGTGATCAGATCGATAGCTAGGTTCTATTGAACATGTTTTTACAGATGTTAAAAAAGTTTCGGTAATTAGAAAGTAGTCTAATCTAGCTTGTTTTAATGGAGTTTTTTTCCTCCAAGTATAACGCTTTAAGTTAGGATAACTTTCCCTAAAAGGATCCACTAGATCATAACTTTCCTTGATTTGCTGTATCTTAACATTTGATTTTTTGTTGTTTATATGTATGTAATTATAACAATCTAAGTTTGGGTTTTGTACAACATTAAAATCTCCACATATGATTATATTATCATTATTATAGTTTCTGGATAACGTAATAATTGTGTCAAAGAAGTCTGGGGAGTCATTATTTGGGCCATAAAGATTAACCAAAGTAAATCTATTTTTCTCAACTGTAAGGTCAGCTATTATAAAATTCCCCTCTGTGCATGATTTGTGGCTATGTAAAGTGTATTCTACATCCTTGTGAAACATTATAGCAACACCTCTCGAGTTGAAGCTTCCTGCACTAAATATACAGTCAAATCCCCACTGGGCTCGGATAAACTTTTCTTTCTGACTTGTAAAATGTGTATCTTGTAAGCAATAGATATGGCAATTTTTTGTTTTAAGAAAGTTGAAAACGTCAAGACGTTTTTCATTGGATCCTAAACCCTGACAGTTGACTGATAATATCTTAGCTTCCATCATATTTGGTATCAGCATATATTATTTGTACATGTTTCAGCAGAGAAGAAGCTAACCCCAAGAGTAAAATCACAAAGACAAAAGAAACAAAAAGCATTATCTCTTTCCAAAAGATTGAGACATATGCAAACTGGCAAATGTAAACAAGTAACATCAACCAACAAGCTATACTGATATTGGTAATATATAACCTTGATTTCAAATATATATATAATAACTTCCTCTCGAAGCAAAATAAGGAATATGGTTCATGAATGGAATATGTTGCGATAGGGATGAATTTAACCCATTACCCAATAAATACACCTTTTTACGTCTTTAATTTATTTCCCATGGAAGAAAAAACAATCCCATTTATACAGTCATGATATGTGTTATAAGTAATATTTCTTTATTCAAGCAGGTGGTTACTTAACGCAGGATGAAAGTAGAGCAGGATGCGTGTTAAGGAGCCCTTGGCATCACCTCAAACCCACGTTAAATGGTTTCTAGTTTTGAAGATATGTGGCCACTTAAAGCAGGTTGAAAGTAAAGCAGAATGCACCTTAAGGTGCATTCTGCTTTACTTTCAGCCTGCTTTAAGCTATTATCTGCTAGAATATAGTAAATATTTCTTATGATTTTTATTTGTGACAGTATAAATTGGAAAGAATTTCTTCAGTAGAGGAATTAATTAAAAGCATAAAAAGGTGTATTTATGGTGCAATGGGTTAAGCTGACAACCTGTTTTTTCGACTTTGTAAACTGTATGGGAAAGCATGCTGAGCATTCTTGAGAGCTATAAATAATTCCTGGAGTACTTCAGGTCACATCAATTGAGTCATATCCCAAAAACACATTCACAGCAATATTGTTGACATGGTTTGTTTGGTTGGTTGATAAAGACCAAAGGATTGATGAACTGGATAAACCGACAAAAAAAAAAAATCTCTCACAGAGAGTATCCGTTCATTACACTCACAAATATCACAAACTCAGCTCAACATGCCAAGTTCTTGGCTTTTCAAGTACAATTAGTAAGCAATAAAACTATAAGTAATTTTGTGAGTAAAATATGTAAAATATTATAGTTTTCAGTCGAAAAGGAAAATATTAAGGAGCTTTCTGTTTTACTCTCATCTTGCTTTGAACTTCCACCTGTTTTTTAAACCATCAATTAGCCTTTTTTTATCAGTAATAGAGAGGTGTAGTGCTGAAACGGTTAGGGGAAATATGTAACCTGTTAATTGGACGCAATAACCACGATTAACCGGTTAATCGCAATGTAGCCGTACGCCAGCAATTTAGACATTTGTTAACGGATTATACTAATTGTCAGTACACACTTGTTTACATGCCTTTGATTGCATATAAAAATCGGGCTTCGATCTCGGATTAACACCTCCATCGTTCAAACTTTTTTCTTCGGCAGATTCTACAATTTACTTTCAGAAGGCTTCAAGCTAAATGTGTAAATGCTATTCTTTCAGTAAAGAATATTCACAAGAAAATGCACGTAAATAAATCAGCAAACCTTCATAATTAATGCGTGTAATCGCGCAATCAAGAAAAAATATGTCGTAGAAGCAAAGTCTTACTGTGTAAACACTCGCGTAATTAGGTCATACGATAAGCGACTTTTTCAGTAGCCGCTGGTGTATGATTTCTAGTGTCTGAGTAAATGAAGGCGGAGCATAGTTTGATTGACATCTAATCATTGCGAGTAGACTGTAAACTCTATTGGCACTCGATTTTTAGTTAACAAAAATGATGTCGAAATAATCGGAAATATGCTTGTCTGTATTGTATTGACTGAAATTTCATCCCTTTTCCATCAGGCGAAAGAAATTTTCGTTTCGAAGTCATTCCTGTCAGGTGATTATCATAAAACTTCTTTCGTAGGTCGCCTAGTTTAACTAGCGTAGTACTTACCCATACATGTCGGAGTAGCGGTTTACATGACATATCGCTACAATACAAAATGTGTTTAGGAATGGCGGCCATTACGAAAGTCGTTGTAGGAGTCCAAAACTTTGATTAATCATGGTTGTTGTACGGATTTCGCAGAGAGTCGTTGTATACAGAGCCTTTTCAGTGTAAAATGCATCGGGGGATATAAAAAGGTGGTTAAAGACAAAACGTTGCTGTACATAAGGGGTCGCTAAGACAGTCTCGACTGTACATCTCATGCATCCAACTTTGCACTGATTTAGTGTTTACACTTAACTATTGCTTTTCTAGTCACATAAATGGACGCTGGTTTGAGATATTCTTCTTATCATTAATGTTTACAAATGTCAGCTAGCTTTAAAGATAAGGGGAGTAATTAGTCTGATTAACCGGTTAGGGATTTGTAACCCATTAATTGACAGTGTCTAACCATTAGCGATTAACCGTGTAATCGTTAAAGCACTAGACAGGTGTAATTGTATTTACCTTGATACCGTTGAGCGCTGTTGGTGATATAGATGGAATAAGTCTATTAAGAAATTAGTAAAAGAGAGGTGTCATTGTATTTACCTTGATACCATTGAGCACTTCAGTGACAAGTTTGATCCTATTGTCGATCATAATTAGGCTGTATTTACCTTGATACCGTTGAGCACTTCAGTGACAAGTTTGATCCTATTGTCGATCATAATTAGACTGTTTTTACCTTGATACCGTTGAGAACTTCAGTGACTAGTTTGATCCTATTGTCGATCATAATTAGACTGTACTTACCTTGATACCGTTGAGCACTTCAGTGACTAGTTTGATCCTAATGTCAATCAAGACTGTATTTACCTTGATACCATTGAGCACTTCAGTGACTAGTTTGATCCTATTGTCCTTCTCCTCCATCTGCAAGGTCTGATACTTCTCGTAGAAATGTGATATAGCCATATTGACCGGTACCAGCACAACCATCACCCCTAGACCTGCGAACACGGCATACCCAACAGTGTAGTATAGGAATACCACAGCCAGTATGATCTGAAGTGGGGCAGACCACACACCCCATATGTAAGATGTTACATCCTTCAGATGCTCGGCATCCACGGACATCAGGTTGACGATCTCTCCAGCTGTTGATTCCACCCTTGCACGGCTGTTTACAGTGAGAGACTAGAAATATAAAGTCCAGGACTCCAGATAAAGAGGTAGTTCTTTCAACAAATCCAACAATTCTCACTCTTTTTAGCACCAAATCCTATGGTGTTACTACTCATTAGAATCGTCTCAAAGAGACGATTCTAATGAGTAGTGACACCATAGGGTTTAATTCAGAAATAAAGATTTTAGTTTTTGAAAAACTACCCTTATCTGGTGCTCTGAAGTCATCTTTTAGTTTAACCCATTATCCAATAAATATGCTTTTTTACACCTTTAATATAAATTTTTTTATGCATCCACTGAAGAAAATAGATTCAATTTATACTGTCACAAATAAAAACCATAGAAAATAGTTTCTATATTCTACCAGATAATAGCTTAAAGCAGGCTGAAAGTAAAGCAGAATGCGCCTTAAGGCGCATTCTGCTTTGCTTTAAGTGGCCACATATCTTCAAAACAGTGAGACTGGAAATATAATCATCATCATTTTATCAAGAACCCACAATTTGGATTTGTTATGAATTTACATCGCTGTAGAGTGCAGGGGAGACCTATAAAGACATGGTCAGATTGTGTTAAGACATTAATGTATGCAACCTTGTTGATGTAAACCCACTAGACAGAGCTGCTTGGAGATCATGTATCAGACATACTAGCCGCCTGCTGCTTACCCCAGATGCTGGGAAACCCGCAGCAGATGACAAATGAAATCAGGATTAAGTAGTAGTAGTAGTAAGTAACAGTATTTTAGTCATATCGTGATTTCCAGCTTATTACAGATGAACAAACAGGAGCCCTTTATCAGGCCTCCAGATAAGGGGAGTATTTCAAAAATTAAAACCTTTATTTCTGCATGAAACCCTATGGTGTCACTACTCATTAGAATCATCTCCAAGAGACAATTCTAATGAGTAGTAACACCATAGGGTTAGTGCTGAAATGAGTGAGAAAACATTGAATTTGTTCAGTTTACTCCTTCTTATCTGGAGCCCTGCCTTTATGCACTGTTTCAGGCACAAATTAGCAACTGGGTTGAATGATTGACCTTCAGCAAGCCAGTTGGAAGGCTTCCTCACATGAAAATTCTAAGTGTCAAGACCGGGATTCAAACCAACAGTGGTGAGGAGCTTAGTGTTGCCAGTCACAGTGTCCATAACCACTAGGCCATGGAGGCCTCTCCTCCCCAAGTCCAAAGAACAGGTCACCTTATTTTATTAGCTGATGTAATACATGCAGTTTAGATGAAAATTCTCATAATGGGTGAAGTTTTACAAATGAATACAGTAAAATCTCTTTAAATAGGTCACTCTTTGGAAAAGACGCAATACTACAAAAGACAGGTGACTAATTAATGCAGGATACAAGTAAGGTAGAAAGCTCCTAAAGGGAGCTTTCTGCCTTACTACTATCCTACATTAAGCTGCAGACCTACTACCAACTAGTTAAGAGATCAAAAAGTTGTTTTACATGCTTTTCAAACAGTGGAGCCCTCTGATCAGGGTCTTCACTGTTTGTCACAATGCCAAACATTGACAAAAACAACCCTTAAAAGTCAGAAATGGACTAGACTAAAATGGAAACTGGAATTGTCCATTTAAAGTTTCAGGGAGGAAAGAGTTAAGAGGAGAAGGGTTACAGGCAATAAGCCTTGTTTACCTTTTTAAACACTGCAGATATCAGGGCTGTACGGACACGTACTCCGAGGAATGTTGTTTGTAGCATGAGCATGTTGAAAGACACTGATTGGATCAGAAGAACACCCAAGAATGCCATACAGTAGACATATCCCTTCCATGACGGCTCCGAGGATGTCTCAGTGAAGTCTATCAATAACCTGTTACAGTTAAAACAATCAATAATTAAGACAATCAGTTTAACCCATTACTCCATAAATACACATTTTTACACCTGTAATTTATTCCTCAACTGAAGAAAATAGTTCAAATTTACACAGCCGTGAATGTATATCATAAGAAGTATTTCCTATATTCTAGCAGATGGTAGCTTAAAGCAGGCTGAAAGTAAAGCAGAATGTGCCTTAAGTCACATTCTGCTTTACTTTCAACCTGCTTTAAGTGGTCACCTGTCTTCAAAACTAGACACAGGCTATGGGGTAATGGGTTAAGAGAATCACAGTTTAACCCATTACTCCATAAATACACTTTTTAAAGTTAAAACATTGCAAGGCCAAAGATTTTAAATGATAGGAGAAGTATAAATGTATACAGTGTTGGTGCTATACCTAACAGTACAATCTGCTTAACCCTTTCCCCCATAGTTTGTTTCTAGTTCGGAGAACAAAGTACCTCTTAAAGCAGGTTGAAAGTAAAGCAGAATATGCCTAAAGGCGCATTCTGCTTTACTTTCAGCCTGCTTTTAGCTTCCATCTTCTAAGATATATAGGAACCGATTCTAATGGAGCTTATCTATGACTATATAAAGTGGAACTATTTTCTTCAGTGGAGGAATAATTTAAATGCGTAAAAAGGGATATTTATGGGGAAAGGGTTAACCTCATTATGCATGCACGCATACAGGGACAGATCAATCCCCATATGCCTGCCCATCAGTAGATGTTGAGGCACAATAAAGGATAATAATTATATTGGAAATAAACGAAAAAATATTTGGAAATTTTGTTTAACCCATGAACTGGATTATCCATTCTTTGCAAACATTTTAAACCCTGATCAAAAGATTCCAAGAGGAGTCCTCTAATCAGGGTCTGCATTGTTTGGTCAATTTTTAAAACTTTGAGGAAATGAAAACCGGTCATTTACTGGCGAAAGTAAAAAAGAAACAGCCATTTGAAAATAACGTTTGGTAAGGGCTTGTATTTTTTTATTTAGATTCCAGGGGCCCGTTTCATAAAACTTTGTATGACAAAAACGGTTGTAAGTCAAAACTTTAATATACATTTTAATTCAGATTTCTCTATCTAATCCTGTCTTTTCAAGAAGGTTCCAAGGAGATGTCACAGCATGGATTAGATGGAGAAAAAGTAATAATTGAGACTTTTATAATCTGACTTACGACAACGTTTGTCGTACGAAGTTTTATGAAACGGGCCCCAGATCTATGAGACTGCTATCATCAAACATACTCACTTTAGTAACATGGGATTGACAAAGGCTAATAGATCATACACCAGCTTCAGCAGGTTACTCAGGAAGTAGTCAAGTCCAAATGTCTTAAATAAAACCTTAGCCAATGAGATCTCTGGTTTGGCATCAGCTGACCCATCATGTGACTTGCTGCGGGATGTTCCAAGTGATTTTGAAGTGCCCTGATTGGACAGTAGGGGAGTAGACTCTGTCAGTTCTACAGTAGCTCTTCCACTGTCTGTCACATAGTGTTTCCTGTCAGTAACAATATCAGGGCTGCCATAAGTTGAAATGAAAAATCCTAAGATTTCCAAATTTGCATTTTCAAGTTTGATTTTACAAATCGTACCTTTACCCCAACTTCTGTTTCTAGTTTTGTTGACCCGTGACTACTTCAAGCAGACTGGAAGTAAAGCAGAATGTGCCTTAAGGCGCATTCTGATTTACTTTCAGTCTGCTTTAAACTATCATGTACTAGTAAAAAATCTGAAGATTTAGGAACAATCCGGAGAAATGGAAGCCCTGCAATATACAGTAAAAAAAAATCTATTATGACCACCTCTCTATTACAACCACCTCTCTATTGTGATCACCTTTTATAGCTAATTGATTGTATAAAAGATAGGGGACAGCTTAAAGCAAGGTGATAGTAAAACAGAAAGCTGGAACTGGGTCTTAACTGTTTCCATAAGGCAAATGTACTCTTCTGAGGTATACTGTAAAGGAAGTGATTGTTTATTTCTTTATACTGCTACACAACCCATTTGGGTATTACAAGCAGGGGCACTTATGAGGTGCACCAGGGACTGAACAATTTCTACCAAGTTTTTTAAGTCTTTGCTTTGACCTGGCCGGGGATTGAACCCCCAACCTCCTACACTGCATGCAGACCACTGAGCCACGTAGCTGGTGTATACGCATCACTGAGGGGTCACTGGGTTAAAGAGACTGACAAAAATATCTGGTCATTCATCAAATTTTTTTACATACATATCGGATGTTACAGTGAAAACATAAAGTTCAGTTTGTGATGATAAATTATCACCTGACAGAAACAGTGTATGAAAGACCCTTTCCTCCCTGAAACCTGAAATGGACAATTCTAGTTTTCAATTGAGTTAAGTCCCTTTTTTTTTTCTTTGTTACGGTTGATTTTTACAATATGTGTCCAAATGACAAACAATGTAGACCCTAATCAGAGGGCTCCTTAACTCTTTCCTCCCTGAAACTTTAAATGGAAAATTCCAGTTTCCATTTTAGTCTAGTCCATTTCTGACTTTTAAGGGTTGTTTTTGTCAATGTTTAGCATTTTGACAAACAGTGAAGACCCTGATCAGAGAACTCCTTTCGGAGCCCTCTGATCTGGGTCTTCACTGTTTGCACAGGACAAGTGTACTATTCACATGTACACTGTTTGAAAAGGACGCCTATAAGCGGGACTAGGGTTTAAAGAGTTAAAGAGCCCTCTGATCAGGGTCTACACTGTATGCATAGGATAAGTTTAATCCTCACATGTACACTGCAAATGACGCATAAATGCGTGACTAAGGTTAAAAAAGTTAAGTGATTCTTATAGCAGAATTTAGAAGGATGTTCCAGCACGATGCTCAACACACTAATGGACGAGGTAAAAAACAAACCAAAACCTTTAACCCTTAGCCTGCCACTCACGACTATAGCTCCATATGCAAACAGCTTGGATCCGGATGAGACGCCGAGTAACTCGGCATCTCATCCGGATCCAAGCTGTTTGACACTCGGACAACATTTTCAGCAATTTTGAGCAACTTTGAAGCAACCCTTACTTTCCCTGAGCTTTTCTCTGTTTCAGCTGCTCTTTCTTCCAGTAATACTCAAACTTCTTCACCACGGTGTCTGACTGTTCCCGAGGGTGCAACTCATACATGTCATCTTCACTCAGAGGGTTACGAAACCCCTTCACAACCAACCTATAAAACATGCAAAGAAAAGTGTGGATTATAGTAGGGGGAGGTTGGGAAGGGGGATGGCTTCCGAGCTTTTAGGGCTAAAATTCTGCCTTTTTTTCTCCTAAGCTAACTAAAAGGAAAGTATTTTCTACTATAACAATATTGCCTATTAAGGATTTTTTCATTCTTAACCCATAATCCCATAAATATACCTTTTTTACGCCTTAAATTTGTTCCTTTACAGAAGAACATAACTCCAATTTATACGGTTATGAGCATGTACCATTTAAGAAATAGTTTCTATATCTTATCAAACTGTAGCTTAAAGCAGGCTTAAAGTAAAGCTGGATGTGCCTTAAAGTGCTTTCAGCTTTACTTTCAACATCTAAGTGGTCATCTGTTTACAAGACTAGAAACTGGCTATAGGATAATAGGTTAACCCATTATCCCCTGAGACTTCCAATGGACAATTCCAGTTTAAAATAAAGGCTGGTCCATTTCAAACTATTTAGGGTTGTGTTTTATAATAAATTACAAACTGACAAACAGTGAAGTCTCTGATTAGAGGGCTCCTGCAGGAGCCCTCCAATCAGGGACTTCAATGTTTGCATTAGACAAGTGTACTCTTCACAGGTACACTTTTGGTAGAGGACACATATATGCGTCACTAGGGCTCAATGAGTTAAAACAACTCTTCCTTAACCCTTACTGTGTACAGTGGAGAATCTGTTATTCTTTCCCGATAAACGCGTTTACGCTAAAACTATTTTTTCTTTTACAAACAGTTTGGAGCCATATCAGACGCCGGGTAACCCGGCGTCTGATCAGGCGCCAAACTGTTTGCCACCAAGATAAACATGAATTATCAGAATTGTCCAAAAGTTGTTCTTTTCTACGTTTTAGTGCTTTGCGTTTGCATACGTTTGCGTTTAAACGGGAATGAATAACAGATTCTCCACTGTAGGACACAAGTATATCAATAGTTTATAAACAGTGTAGACCAGAGAGCCTCTGAAGTCTACACTATTTGTCATAGATCAGTTTTTTTTAAATACCTGGGGAATGAGTATAATCAGTATAAAGATGAGGCCAATTGAAAATTCAAATGCAATTCAATAAATTGTACAAAACTACACTTAAGATTTTTTTAAAAATCTGAATGGCAAATAGTTTGGCGCATGATCAGATGCTGGTTTACCTGGCCACTGATGTGGATCTAAACTATATGCAATGGGAAAAAAAGTTTTCACATAAAAATGCTTGAATATTGGAAAAGAATAACATCTCCAATTTGAGATCACACTCACGGATTGATCCACTGGTAGGTGAGTCTGGATAAAAATGATGCTCTTGTCTCTGGAAATGGTGCCTACAAGCAGATATCAAAATTACAAACTTACCATAGTTTAACCCATTACCACATAGCCTGTTTCTAATACTGAAGATAGGCGACTATTTAAAGCAGGCTGAAAGTAAAGCAGACGGTGCCTCAAGGCACATTCTGCTTTAATTTCAGCATGCTTTAACCCTTTACCTTATAGAAGCCCCTTTTAGCGCATTCCGTTTAATCCTACGCCGAAGAAAATAATTCCAATCTGTACAGTCATGAATATGTATCAGAAGGAATATTGTTTTATTTCTAGCAGGTGGTAGCTTAACTCTTTGAACCCTAGTCCCGCATATAGGCGTCATTTCAAACAGTGTACATGTGAATAATACACTTGTCCTGTGCAAACAGTGATGGCCCAGATCAGAGGGCTCCGAACAGGAGCCCTCTGATCAGGGTCTTCACTGTTTGTCAGTACTGCCAAATTTGACAAAAACAACTCTTAAAAGCCAGAAATGGACTAGACAAAAATCGAAACTGGAATTGTCCATTTAAAGTTTCAGGGAGGAAAGAGTTAAAGCAGGCTGAAAGTAAAGCAGAATGCGCCTTCGACCTGCTTTAAGTAGTCCCCTATTTTCAAAACTAGAAAAGGCTATGGGGTAAGGGTTAAGCTACTATCTACACTGTTTGCATGGAAAAAGTGTACTTTTCATAGGTACACTGTTTGTTAACCCTTTGAACCCTAGTCCCGCATATAGGCGTCCTTTTCAAACAGGGTACATGTGAATAGTACATTTGTCCCGTGCAAATAGTGAAGACCCAGATCAGAGGGCTCCGAAAGGAGCCCTCTGATCAGGGTCTTCACTGTTTGTCATAATGCCCAAAATTGACAAAAACAACCCATAAAAGTCAGAAATGGACTAGACTCAAATCGAAACTGGAATTGTCCATTGAAAGTTTCAGGGAGGAAAGAGTTAATGAATAATATACTGGTCACTTGGGTTGAATGTGTTAAAAGTCATTGACTAGCCATCACTAAGACCCCCACTTGTTCAGTTTCAGTTTATATCTCTCTCAGTTTGTATTTACCAAAAAATTATGAGAACAGTCCCATACATACAGTTAACATTTTGTACTACTATGGGGTTCCAATCCAGGTGAGATGTTTGGTTATTTTGTCACCGCTTGGGGTCAGACTTAACCTATTACTCATAGAAATGACTTTTTATGTTTGCGCCATATCCTGTTAATCCTTTACCCCATAGCCGGTTTCTAGTTTTGAAGATACTGATAGTGGCCCACTTAAAGCAGGTTGAACATAAAGCAGAATGTGCCTTTAGGCACATTCTGCTTTACTTTCAGCCTGCTTTAAGCTACAATCTGCTTGGATATGGAAAATATTTCTTTTCATACATGATCATGACTATAAATTGGAACTATTCTCTTCAGTATAGGCATAAATTAAATGTGCTAAAAGGCGCTTCTATGGAGGAAAGGGTTAATGAACCACTGGATATGTTCCCTGTATTCTAACAGGTGGATGCTTAATACATGCTGAAAGTAAAGCAGAAAGCTTTCTGCTTTACTTTCAGTCTGCTTTAAGTAAGTACCTGTAAACAAAACAGAAAACAGGCTTAAAACAGAGCTCCAGATAAGAGGGAGTAAACTGAAACAAGAGGGCCATGGCCCTAAATTCGCTCACCTGAGGACATTGAAGTTTGTACCTAAGTTGACTGGGCAAGACAACATTTTAATATAACTATAAATGGAGTTATCTTCCAGACAAGAAAACATGACAAAAGTGAATTTTGTTGCCAAGCTTATGACCCTTATCCATGACACATCCTCTTATCAAGCTATTTCCATTTCCAATAAATGATAATTATTTCACTAGCGTCAGCAGAACTGGAATTATTTTCCTGACAATAAAATATGACAAAGGGGAAAAACTAAATATTGCTGCCCTTGTGCATGGCATTTTCTCTCATCAGTTTCTTTCCATACATAAAATTTCATTACAATAGCATCAGTAGAACTGAAGTTGTCTTCTTGACAAGAAAATATCACAAAGGGAAATAACTAAAAAAACAATGATGTCAGAGTTATGGCCTTTGCAAATGGCACTTCCTCTCATCAGGCTCTTTCCAAATAGGCAATTTCATTTTACCCATTACCCCATAGCATGTTTCTAGTTTTGAAAATAGGTGGCCACCTAAAGCAGGTTGAAAGTAAAGCAGAATGTGTCTTAATGCACACTTTGCTTTACTTTCGCATCTTACATTTTCATGACTGTTTAAAGTGGAATTATTTTCTTAAGTAGAGGAATAAATCAAAGGCCTAAAAATGCACATTTATGGGGTAATGGGTTAACAAACATCAGTATTTATGGGGAGAAAGGGTTGAATCCTGGACAAGAAAAAATGGCAAGACATACAGATAACTCTGACAAAACCAATATTAAACATATGTATAAATATGGCATAAGACATAATTACATAACTGTCAGTGGATCACTTCCAGATCCTGTCTCTCTAAGTATGAAGCAGACTGAACCATATCTAAACTTTAGCAGACAACATGTTCAGCTGATCATGACCAGTTCTGTGATACTCCCAAACTGTTGCATAATATTTGACCTCAGTGGGTAGAGCTGTGGAGCTTACCCTTACCAGACTGAAATTATGTCTGCTTAAAACCTACTGTATGTGAAAATTGTACAAAAAAACAATTTAGAAAATGTTAGTTGGTAAATGAGTGGCAAATAGGTTGGATCCAGATTAGATGTAGCATTATGATTATGTTGCATCTGATCTGGATCCAAAATGTTTGCAAATATTGGCTATTTGCCCTTAGTATATTAAGGGTAACTCAGGTAAAATACCGTTCTGCTTCATCAAAAATACTGTGAAACCTGCCTAGAGCAGCACTTCAACTGCACAGGGTGGCGTCAAGTGTGACCCTAGGGATTTCATTTTAACAAACTATAGAGGGATCCACCAGGAGATTCTACTGTACAAATATCAAAGCTTAGGGCCTAGTAGTTTTGGGGAAGAAGATTTTTTAAAGTTTTTTGCTTTTTTGCTTTTTCAAGCTGAGTTTTTGCTTTTTCTCTTTCATTTGAACAACTTCTGTAGAGAAGCATCCAAGGAACATCATGAGCAGTTTGAATCCTCCCTACAATCCGCGGGTTCAGAGGAGATGTCGTTTGAAGTAAATGTGAACGGACAGACGGACGGACGTTCTCACAGTTGGACATTTGTTGGGTATATTTTTTGTTTAAAAATACCCAACAGTACACTAAAATACCCAACAATAACAATAGGGCAATCACGGAATGAATGGAATCTATTGTTCTCCCTACCCAACAAAGGACCTTTCGTGCGCTGGGATGGACAGACGGACGTTCTTACGCTACGATACTTATGTGGCTATTTTCTATTGTTTTCTCTTGCGTGGCTAGCCACACAAGAGACAATTTCTTTTTGCTCTAACTTGGAATAGAATGATCTGGAGGCTAACCCTACCCCTAACCCTATGTCCCACAACTGGCCAGGTTAATGTCACAAGAAATGGCCAGGTTAATGTCACAAGAGACGGCCAGGTCAATGTTTTTCTATTATGGGGCTAAGAATTTTAGCCACATAAGTATCCTAGCGTAGGCACGGACAGACGGACAGACGTACTACGGACGGTGAGCGGTCACAATAGCTCACCTTGAGCCTTTGGCTCAGGTGAGCTAAAAATTGAACATGTTCTCACTCATTTCAGCACCAACTCTAAATTGTCTCGAAGAGAAGTGACACTATAGGTTTTAACCCATTACCCCATAGCCTGTTTCTAATATTGAAGATAGGTGACAATTTAAAGCAGGTTGAAAGTAAAGCAGAATGCACCTTATGGCGCATTCTGCTTTACTTTCAGACTGCTTTAAGCTAACATCTGCTAGAAAAAAGAAAATATTTCTTATATTACATATCCATGACTGTAAAAAGTGGAACTATTTTCTTCAGTGATTGAATATAATCCCCTTAGTGATTGAATATAATCCCCTTACAGTGGAGAATCTGTTATTCTTTCCCGTTTAAACGCAAAACACTAAAACGTAGAAAAGAACAACCATTGGACAATTCTGATATTTATATGTTTATCTTGGTGGCAAACAGTTTGGAGCCGGCGTCTGATCTGGCTCCAAACTGTTTGCACTGCAAATAATAGTTTTAGCGTAAACGCGTTTATTGGGAAAGAATAACAGATTCTCCACTGTACCTAGAATTTTAGAAAAGTTAAAATCATGGTTATCATTCATACACAAACATGTAGTCACATACACATCCAGTCTTCCTTTACTAAGGACAAGCTGGAAGCCATGGTTTGTATTTGCATGAAATATTGTAAAATTGTCCTCAAACAGACAAGACAAATTGCAAAACATGAAAATTTCATGATAACAGAAAATTCTCTGATCTCACCTTGGTTCCTGAAGGCTGAGGTAGAGTTTCTGCAAAACAGCTGACAACGAGCTGTACAAGTGTCACGGCAAAGTACACGTAAAACAGACAAAACTTTAACAGGTTCTCGTCATACTCCTGAAAACAACAGTAAAATACAGTCAACAAAACAGCTGACAACCAACTGTACAAGTGACACGGCCAAGTACACGTAAAACAGACAAAACTTTAACAGGTTCTTGGCATAGTCCTAAAAACAACAGTAAAATACAGTCAACAAAACAACTGACAACCAACTGTACAAGTGACACGGCCAAGTACACGTAAAACAGACAAAACTTTAACAGGTTCTCGTCATACTCCTGAAAACAACAGTAAAATACAGTCAACAAAACAGCTGACAACCAGCTGTACAAGTGTCACGGCAAAGTACACGTAAAACAGACAAAACTTCAACAGGTTCTTGTCATACTCCTGAAAACAACAGTAAAATACAGTCAATATTGTATTGAAGTAGCATGAAGATCTTTAAAGACAAATTACTGCTAAACCCTTTCCCCCATAGAAGCGCCTTTTAGGATGATCATTTTATTCCTCCACTTAATAAAATAGTTCAGGTTTATACAGTCATAAACTGTTACCTAAAGCAAAACTTTTTATCTCCTAGCAGATTATAGCTTAAAGCAGGCTGAAAGTAAAGCAGAATGCGCCTTAAGGCACATTCTGCTTTACTTTCAGCCTGCTTTAAGCTACCACCAACTAGAATATAGAAAATATTTCTTATTATACATATTCATGATTATATAAATTGGGACTATTTTCTTCAGTGGAGGAATAAACGAAAGACGTAAAAAGTCGTATTTATGGGGTAATAGGTTAAGTTCTTACCTTTTTGATTATTTTTGTGTAGAATGGTATAACATATGTTAGAATTGCTATCAACCAGTAGAAGAAGAGCACCCCGGATGTTATCAGCCCTTTCCGTCGCTCTAGCTCCACATAAATAACAACGACGATCTGTAAATAAACCATGAAATTTTAGTGGTTTTTTCCAAAACTATTTCTAAGGGGATAACTTAATATGTACATAAACATCTAACAAATTCATCCTTTAAGGTTTATAATTTAAGTCTTGTCACTTTTTTAATTGATAGTGTTTAATTAATAGGTTCAATATCTTGCGAAATGACAAAACAGTACAGACCCTAATCAAAGGGCTCCTTTAGTAGCCCTCTGATCTGTGTCTGCACTGTTTGCATAGGCCAATAGTATACTCTTCAAAACTACACAGTATGTCGTAAGGACAAGTATACTTGTTGCTAAGGATCAAGAGGAGATTCTTATCTGAATATTTTGGTTGTTGAAAATATACAAAAAAATACAATTATCATATAACAGGGCTCCAGATAATTTTGCTTCTAATCAGTACAGTACTGATAAATTTTGAAAACAATCAGTCCCCAGATTTTTTAATCAGTACACATGGATTTTCAATTCATCGGCAGATCGCAGGTTATATGGCCAACTTTAGAAGAAAGGGAAAATTATGCTATACAAAGTTTCAAATAACCTAATAGTTGTAGACCATAAACATCTCCATCCATCCAGATATCTCAACTTTGTCATACCTTTCTCTACTAGGACACAATATCACTCAAACTCATTCTTTCCACGTACCATCAGTCTTTGGAATAAACTAACACACACCACTAAGGCCAGTGACAGTCTCACAAGCTTCACTGCCAGCCTCAGATCTCACAACCCCTAACTGCACAAGTTGTTTTTAAACTTTTTTAACCGAGCTGTTTATAATTGATCGTTCAGCCCTGCATTGTTGATCATTATGTTTTACTTTTTAACACTGTCCCCGACCTCCCTGTCATTGTCAGAAATTGACAGTATAGTAGGGAGTAATAATGTAGAAGTAGAAGATAATATGTTAGATTCTTGAAAATCGTAATTTACCTGCATGTATGTAAATTACTATTTTCAAGAATCTAACATTTTAGCCGCTTATGTGGGTTTCTCCGCCGATGAAACAACGTTCGACTTTACATTGTTCAACAAACTACCACAAGTTTCATTAGGTGTTGGTTCTTTTTAAATCAGATAGCTGACAACCGACGGTTTTCAACTTACTATCGTTTTTCTGACTCTTCCATGCTAAGATCGACATTTTATTGCGAAGTTTTCAACCAAAACACTTTTCGGAAAACTTGGATGTTATCGTCCATAATTATATCAATGCAGATATAGATGTATATGTGAGTGCGTAGTAACCTCCCTTTGCTAACGGTGCGCAAGTAAAAAATTACCATACGATAAAACGAAGCTTCACTACAAGACAGCAAATCAATAAAATTTGACATGTTGCTGTTGAATATTTGCAAATATCGGTATGACATAAACTCGGCTTTTGAATTGATACTCGCGTCCCCGAGAATTTCTCGCGTACACAGTACTTCAATATTTTGAAATTAACGCGTACACGGTCGAAACGTTCGCTTATCTGGAGCCCTGAATATAAGCAACTACGTAGCCGATATCTACATGCAAATTTAGCTTGAACCCTTTCCCTCATAGAAGCGCCTTTTAGTGCATTAAGTTTATTCCTCCGCAGAACAAAATAGTTCCAATTTATACAGTCATGAATTTGCATCATAAGGAATATTTTCTATATTTTAGCAGGTGGTAGCTTAAAGCAGGCTGAAAGTAAAGCAGAATGTGCCTTAAGGTACATTCTGCTTTACTTTCAACCTGCTTTAAGTAGTTACCTATTTTCAAAACTAGAAACAGGCTATGGGGTGAAGGGTTAACATGAATAGACAGCCACTATGCATGTGTCAAGCTTTCTGTACTGTTGTTGTCCTGCATTACAGTAGTGCAACGATCGGATGGCGTTGTTTACAAAACATTGTGTATGTAAACAAAGAAAAAGAACGATAAATACAACTGCGACATGCTGTATGTGTAAATCAAAGCAAGTGGTTTGTGAGTCTGTATGGTGTAGTGGATAAGCGTGCCGCCTAGTAGTACTAGTTACTTTTGAGGGTCATGAGTTCGAACGAGCACCACTTTTCTTTTCTTTTTTTATCTTTTTTTTGTATATTATACTGATATGCGCTGATAAACGTAGTTTAAAATAAACATGGATATAATGAGTAAGTCAAGTGATATCACAGACAATAAAGAGCTACATCATGTTGTCTTTTTACTGATTACAAAGATGTGTTTTGACCCTTTTACTGCACGATGTAAAATGCTACGATAATGAGAAACATACTCAATAATATAACCAATGAATGTATGAAAATGAAAATCTGTAGAAAGTGAAAAAAACCGTCGTTACTTTGAAATTAATAAAAAAATTCACTGAATGTGGGATTCGAACTCGAGACTTCTGCGTGAAAGTCTAACAGCATAACCACTACGCCAATACAGCATATGCTAGTATGGTTGTCAAACTTGTACTTATCGGTAATTTAACTAATTTTCTTTGTTTACATGCGCACTGTTTTGTAAACAACGCCATCTGATCGTTGTTCTACTGTAAATTACTATTTAGTCTAAACCTTGGCATAATTGTACATATATTGATAATTTCTTCACTCATTATTTCATAAATACTACATTTTATGCCTCTAAGTGTTTCTACATTTAGGAATGTAGTCGTCATCTGGGAAGTGATGAACACAAAACGCAGAAGATGTTTCCAGTATCTTTTCAACTTGAAGCTTAAAACAAGTTTAACTGATAGATGTTCATTTTGAGCAGAGTTTTATATACAGTCGAACTTCTATATCTCAAACTCGAACTATCCAATATTTCGACACATGAAATGCATTATTTCATGCTCGGTTAGGTTGAACATACCCATATTTCAAAGTTCAAACGTGGCTGAGCCACGTTTTTTGAAATAGGGATACGTTCGATTTAACCAAGTTTCAAGATATTGAAGTTCGACTGTATATGAATATTCAATGAGAGAATTAGCCGGGGTAATAAGTCTTTACCAATGTTAGTGCTTCTATGATAGGGCCAATGAATGCTGCCCGCCAGTAGGTGTCGCCATCTCTGTTCAGTTCTGAGGATTCATAGGTGATTTCTATTATACAGATGATCAGCTGTATCACAGTCAGGCACTGTAAAGAAAACAATAGGATATAGTATATAAGTATCACATGTCTGACAGGGGGACAGAAAAATTGTCAACTTTCAGAAAAATACTGTCAACCGAGACGAAGCTGAGGTTGACAGTATTTTTCCAAAAGTTGAAAATTCTACTGTCACCCTGTCAGACATGTGATATTTATTTTATTATACCGATATCCTGGGCTTTAACCAGGAAATCCAAATCTTTCCTAAAGCTGGCTGGAATCACGAATGTAACTAGATTCGCATGCGATTCATAATGAAATTCATTGTTTATAAAAAGTGTTTTTTGTAGTGTCCACCTTTTACTTAAATGAAAGTAAAGCAGAAAGCTTCAAACCTACAGAAGCTTTCTGCCTCATGTATCTAACGTCACTAACATGTGGTTTATAGGTATTACGCAGAAACTTAAATGATTGTAGTGGAAAAGAGAAGATATAATTCTTTCCCATTTAAATGATACTAAATGCAAAGCAAATGTGATGAAATCCCAAATGGATGGAGAGAGGGATTGACATCACCACTGTGACCATACCGTAATATGTCCTGCCTCAAGATGGGCATATAAAAATTGAAATTCTCACCAGTTTTGACAGATTTCTCCAGCTACTAGGAAGAGGTTCAGATCTTTGCATGAGAAGATATGGTAGATATATGGGCATTGTGACTGCCAGCCAGCCACTGGCCACCCATATCAACACTGTATTCTGGAAACATTCTGTGAACTCTGGGAATGTGGCTTTGTTGCTCCAAGTCAGACTAGTGTTCTGAAATTAAAACACAGGGCTCCAGATAAGAGGTAATTATTTCAACAAATCCAACATTTTCTCACTCTTTTTAGAACCAAATCCTATGGTGTTACTACTCATTAGAATCGTCTCGATAATGAGTTGTGACACCATAGGGTTTAATTCAGAAATAAAGATTTTAGTATTTGAAAAACTACCCTTATCTGGTGCTCTGTAAAACAGAGACGTAAAAATATTATAACCATTTCATAAACCCATTACCCCATTGATTATTTCTTAAAGTTTTGGTCCGATAAATCCTGCAAATGACAGGGCTGCCATTTCTCCGGATTTTTCCTAAATCTCCGGATTTTTTCCCAGTACATGGTAGCTTAAAGCAGGCTGAAAGGAAAGCGGAATGCGTCATAAGGCGCATTCTGCTTTACTTAGAGCTTCTTTAAGTAGTCACTTATCAACAAAACAAGAAAATGGCTATGGGGTAAAGGTACTATTCGTAAAATCGCACTTGAAAAATGCAGATTTGGAAATCTTAGGATTTTTCATGTCAACTTATGGCAGCCCTGAAATGAGTAGTCACACCATAGGATTTGGTGTTGTGAATATGATTGTATGAGTGAGAAAATGCTGTTTTTGTTCAATTACTCCCTCTTATCTGGAGTCCTGACTTTCTCACTTTGAACGAGTCTTTGCTAATTTATTAAAGAAATGAACAGATTTTTTTCGGGGTTCAAGCAAAGTTAACAACAGAAAATTATCGGCATATACCATGAATCGCACCGAAAAAAATCAGTTCATTTCTTATATTTACAATGTATTTGCTGTAATTTCTAATACTAGATTAACATTTTGTTTGTGCGCATGTATGTTTAATCCATATTAGAGGTTGATAACACAAATAATGTGTACCCTATAAGGAACAGCCATGACGAATTACTGAAGATGTGTACATTCGAAAGCAAATAAATAAGTTCCCTTGCAGGGGCGTAGCCAGGCTGGAATGAATGTTACGCACATCAGGGGGAGGGTGCGGGAGGGGGTACCCCCTCCTGTTGGTGGGGGTCCGGGGGGCCTCCCCCGGGAGAAAAATGGAATTTAGAACTAAAATGGTGAGCTCTGAAGTGTGTTTAGAGGGAAATTTGGATACGATCTATATGTGAACTATACAATTGTGTTCAATGCTCCGTTATAACATTTACAATAAATATTGTGATTGACATTTTTCTCCTAAAATAATTTGACTTTTAGCCGCAAAATCGAAATAAGAACTGAAATGGTGAGTTCTGTAGCGCGTTCAAGTACCGTATCAGCGAACAGCAACGTTAACCGATGCAAACAACCCATATAGTACGACATCTAACGTTCACCAATACTCTTCAATAATAACTCATGGCGCCCCCATGTTTATTAACTTTTCAAGGGTACGAACGATTTATGTAGGAATCGGAATAACACACGCAAAAGTGTACTAATCAACTGAAATGCATCAATTTTACCGCATATAAAAATAAGATTTAGCTGCTCAGATGTAAGCTGCTTTGTTTGATACATTAAGTATCGGAAAATGTTGGTTTATTGATGAGAAATTAAGTCGGGACTGTTAGCTGGTTTTATTAAATTCATTTGGTCCCCATTTTGTTTTCCTTGTTGGCGATGGCTAACTACCTCTGAGGCCGTTCATGCCGTTCGCAATTGGTAACAGCCAAACGGTCGTTTTAGTTAAACTGTTACCGTTTTCTGATGCAATCGATACGGTACTTGAACGCGCTACTGAAGTGTGTTTGTAGGGATTTTGGACACTGAATACGATCAATGTGTACCTATATATTTCCAAGAACTTTCGACCTTTAGACGATTTATGTATACATGTATATTGTACATACGATCCACATGTCTAGTATATGAACTATGAAAAATTGTTGTTTGGGGATTTTGGGCACTAATTAGGAACTATGTGAACCATACAATTTTGTCCAAAGCTTCGTTATACATGTATAAGACATGACATCATATTCTGACTAACATCTTTTCTGCTAGAACTATTTGACTCAATGTTTAGTCGCACGAGAGGTACATGCAGCAGATTGCATGTAGATCTAGCACCGTAGGCTTGAGGCTGTCGTCTTTGTAGTTCTTGGGTTTCTGAAACTTGAAATTGACCAATACTGGCGGGGGGTCCGGGGTCCTCCTCCTGGGAGAAAAAAGGAAATTAGAACTGAAATGGTGAACTCTGAAGTGTGTTTGAAATCTTCATTTTAGACATTAAGGTCTAACCCCCCTTAGCCTTCGGTTTTTATGCCATTATTGGCCATGTTTGATTTTTCATTTTTCAAACTCATGTTACGCACGTGCGTAAGTGCATATCGCTGGCTACGCCCCTGCCTTGTTTACATTCTAAGGTCCACAACTTTGACAGTTTGGCGCTAAATGCCGATTTGAAGTCATTTGGAAGTGACATCATTTTTAAAGTAGGATAAATATTTCATTTTTTTTTGTCATAATGAATGGGGCGAATGTAAATATACAGCAATATTTGCATATTATTTATGCATTTTGTCCATCTGTATACTAGCTGTACAATGTATAATACTTTTCTGGGGCCTTAATTCAACAGTTTGTCTTCATCAGCAAAGATAAAAACAGTCACTATAAGATATCATGAAGTACTCACTGTTGGGTCATGTAGAGATATTAACTAAGTACATAACCAAAAGGCTAATAATGTACAGTAGAACCTCTCTATTACGGCCACTAATTTTTGTTAATTATTGGGTGTTTAAGCCAGGTGACTGTTTAAAGCAAGGTGACAGTGAAACAGAAAGCTCCTTTAGGAGCTTTCTGTTTTACTATCACATTGCTTTAAGCTGTCACCTGTATTTTATAAAACCAATTAGCCTTATTTTTAGTGGTCGTAATAGAGAGGTTTTACTGTACTCACTGTTGGGGCATGTAGAGATATTAGTATCTAACCCAAATGCTAATAATGCATGTCCCCTATATGTTTTAGTAATAGATACACGACGGGTTTCGCCTTAAAAGTGTAGGGTATGAATCGTAATAAGACTGTTTTGCAAGGACGGCAACAAATTGTCCGAGGCGAAGCCGAGGACATATTTGTTGTTCGTCCGAGCGAAACAGTCTTATTACGATTCATACCCTACACTTTTAAGGCGAAACCCGTCGTGTATCTGACTTATACGTAGATTTTAATAAATATCTTACACCTAGTCAATAATGATTGCGGTCAATGTAATATAGCAAATTAATATATCTATTTCTAAACTATTAAAATTCACGTAAACCAACTATTATTTTCATTGGTCCTTTTTATACTTTGCACGAGCATTCCGTGCAGCATGTGTGCTGGGTCATGCCGTAAAATATACTACTACGTATTTATTTATCTGCGCTCAGAATGAGTATTCAGCTAGTATAAGGTAAGCGCTGTATTTAACAATTTAGATGACATCTTTTTTTAAGCATTTAGTTTTAAGGTCAATAAATATTTTATCATTTTAGCCCGATATAATTCCTTTTCCGCTCCTTATAACCAAACCAAGGACCAGATATTTTTCTCCTGAACAGGCACACTATTAAATAGCGTTGTTTACTCTTGCACTGTCATATTGTCGTCTGCTTTGAAATTGAAATGCACTTATTTTCCAACGCAAAGTTTCGGGATTTGATTGCACGAATAAAGTGTCTATCAGTTTGGATCCTGTTCAAACGCTGAGTTACTGTGTGTTTGATATTGATCCAAATTATTTGCGAAAGTTCGTTATCCCTTATCGTGCTGAATTGCCGTCTGCATCAAACTTATCGTCTGCGGAGAATCTCAAAATCATTCTTATACTTTCCAAATTGAATCAAAAATGAAAATCAGTGCCAAACATTTGGATCCAGATCACATGCCGCGTAACATGGCGTCTTCTATGGATCTAAACTGTTTCCAAATGTTAGACAAGCGGTACCCACAGTGGAAAAACGTTATTCTTTCCCAGTAAACGCGTTTGACGCTTAAACTATATTTTCCATTGCAAACATTTTGGAACCAGATCAGACGCCGGGTAACCCGGCGTCTTATCAGGATCCAAATTGTGTGCCACTCAGATGAAAATAGATGATGAAAAATGTAAAAAAAAGTTATTATTTTCTACATTTTGTGTTTTGCGTTTGCGTTTCGTTTGCGTTTAAACGGGAAAGAATTATGTTTTCTCCACTGTAGCATAACAAGGGTTACCTCGTCAATTCCCGGGCAGTGCAAGAGTTAAACCGATGACCGCATGCTCACCACGTGCACCACGTCCGTAAAAAGTATCCGGTAACAGAAAGTAAAACAGTCCGGTAACAGAAAAAAGTGTCCGGTATCAGACGTAAGAGGACACTTTTTGAATAGCTTTGCGGGGGGTATCTGCGTATAAGTAAACATTAGCAAAGAGTAATTACATGTATATTTAGGCCAATTTGTGGCATCTCATCAGCCATTCAGGGTCTGCATTGTTTGATATTTCCTGTGAAATGATAAAGACAAAAACTGTTACGAGTGTCTTTAGATCATCCTTGTATTGTAAATGTATCTAGACTATAATGAAATCTTCAAGCTTGAGGCACATCTATATAGCATAAAGTAAACATTAGCAATCAGTGAGGGCCCTAACATATATTATGAGATGCCAAATTATAGAAGCCAATGTGTGGCGTATCACAGGGCTCCAGATAAGAAGGAGTAAACCAAACAAATCCAACATTTTCTCATTTTTTTTAGCACCAAATCCTATGGTGTTACTACTCATTAGAATCGTCTCTTCGAGACGATTCTAATGAGTAGTGACACCATAGGGTTTAAACTTAAAGCAGAAATAAAGACTTTAGTTTTTGAAATACTCCCCTTATCTGGAGCCCTGGTATCATCAGGGTCTGCACTGTTTGTTCATCTGGACAAACACACTGCTATGTTCTTAGATCACCTGCATGTAACTACAGTAACATCTTCAAGCAAGCTCACACCTGGGAGACCTTTATTGTAATATCCAGGCATTTACTACGATTCACCTCTGAAAACATTTAATGGACCTTATCCATTTCCAATTAAGCCTAGTCCATGGGCTATTTCGGGTTGATTTTTAATGATATATCGCAAAATGACAAACAGAGCAGATCCTGATCAGAGGGCTCCACAGCATAGGAAAAGCTACTCTTCACATGAACACTGTTGGTCAATGATGAGTGTACTAGTCACTAGGGTTAAATGTGTAAAATGGGCTAATAGTCTATAAGTATTTGCCTAGAGTTAATGCATGATAGCTCATAATATTATACATGTACATTACAAACATTAAACTCCAGACTGAAACAAGCCCTCTTTGCATAGACAGTTACAGGCAATCATACACTATTGAGCAAGTTAAGTAGGCATTTAACAGCCAGACTTGACCTGTTTACAGGAGATATCACCGAAGTCTATGGTGTCCTAATAACACACTGATCGAGCCATAGTGATGAGTATTATAACTTGTCATTTACAAACAGTTATACATGTAATATATTTGAAATGAACAAGACTTAGTAATCATTGATAAATATATATAGTAAAACCTCTCTATTCTGAGCCCTAAATTGAATTAACTATTAAGATAAAGCGGCGTCTGATCAGGATCCAAACTGTTTGAAACTCGTTTCAATATGTTTTACTTTCTGCTTTACTTTCAGCCTGCTTGATCTAGTATCTGCTAGAATATAGAAAATATTTCTTATAATACCTAATCATGACTGTATAAATTGGAACTATTTTCATCAGTGGATGAATAAATTGAATGTGCTAAAAGGCGCTTCTATGGGGGAAAGGGTTAAAGTACATAATTATGCATACTAGGTAAAATGTAGCTGTTTGATCTGATGAACTACAGTAAAACCTCTCTATTACGACCACTAATAGGAAGGCTAATTGATTGTATAAAAGACAGGTGACAGAATACAGCAAGGTGCATGACTGTACAATAGATTTAAGCTCCTAAAGGAGCTTTCTGATTTACTGTCAGCATGCTTTAAGCGTGTAGTCCCCTGTCATAAACACCTAATAATAACCACAATTAAGTATATTGATGTATTTTACACAAAATCTAGACATGACTCACTCACTTAAGATATTTTGTGAGTTTAAACAGTTATAACCTTTGTACTGTTGTCTTTCCAAATGGACTTGTCCACTTTCTAACTAATGGTCAGTTTACATTCCCATTTGAACAGTTTGGTAATTTTGTTTTTTCAAAACCATGGTTAACCGAGTAGACTAGTGACTAGATGACTATAGTGTGATCTGGATCGATCCTAAACATTAGCAAATTACCCAATTTCAACACACAAAGGGTTATCACTTAATTAAAATATTAACTCATTCACCCATGAAAATTTTAATGGAAAATTCCAGCTTCTGATTAAGCCTAATCCATTTTTTACCATTTACAGTATTTAGGGTTGTTTGTCAGGATCCCTCTGACAAGCTGGGTCTATAGACTCTATACACTATTTGCATAGGACAAATATCCTATTCAGGGGTACAACTTGTTTGTTAATGATGAATATATACTTAACTCTTTGAACCCTAGTCCCGCATATAGGCGTCCTTTTCAAACAGTGTACATGTGAATAGTACACTTGTCCTATGCAAACAGTGAAGCCCGAGATCAGAGGGCTCCAAAAGGAGCCCTCTGATCAGGGTCTTCACTGTTTGTCATAATGCCAAACATTGACAAAAACAACCCATAAAAGTCAGAAATGGACTAGACTAAAAATGGTAACTGGAATTGTCCATTTAAAGCTTTAGGGAGGAAAGAGTTAATAAGTCACTTAAATCTAGGAGTTGAATGTGTTATACAAATGCATTAACTATACAAATAATGTAAACTAAATAAGCTGGTGTCAATGATTAATTTATCATTTGTGAAAGCAACTGCTTCTATAATTATGCTAACAATGACCAATTTTTGTTTTAAAAAGACAATTTTTGGAAGGCAAGAAATTTTCTTGTTCAATGAATGTCATATGTCACTAAAGGGGAAGTTAAATCACAAAACCAACCACACATGACAATATAGATCTTCTTCAATCATTTTCTCTGCATAACAGCCTCAGGATGACTATCTACTCCATCTGATAGCAAAGAAAATGAATATTCAAAAATTGTGTTACAAAAAGTAACAATTTAACTAATTCATCTCTAAAATTTCAAATGAAAAAATCCAGTTTCAAATAAAGTTTTGTCCATTTTTGACTAATGATGGTTGATTTTAACAATTTTAATACATGTACATGTACAGTGGAGAAAACGTTATTCTTTACCGTTTAAACGCAAACGTACGCAAACGCAAAACACTAAAACGTAGAAAAGAACAACTTTTTGACAATTCTGATAAATCATCTTTATCTTGGTGGCAAACAGCTTGGAGCCTGATCAGACGCCGGGTTACCCGGCGTCTGGTCTGGCTCCAAACTGTTTGCACTGCAAATAATAGTTTTAGCGTAAACGCGTTAATTGGGAAAGAATAACGTTTTCTCCACTGTATATTGCAAATTGGCTAAAAGTGCAGAACCTGGTCAGAGCCCTCTAATCTACATAGGTCTACATTGTTTGCATATAAGGAGTAACACTCATTGCTAGGGTTGAATAGGTTACAGCAAGATGAAAGTAAATCTTTAACCCTTTTCTAGTTTTGAAGACAGGAGCCAACACCAAAGCAGGTAGAAAGTAAAGCAGAATGCACCTTATAAGGTGCATTCTGTTTTACTTTCAACCTGCTTTATTAGCTACCATCTGCTAGGGTATCTAAGAAAACATTTGCTATGGTACATAATATTCATGACTGTAAAATGGATTTATTTTCTTTAGTGGAGGAATAAATTAAAGGTGTAAAATAGCGTAGTTATGGGGTATTGGGTCAAGTAAACACTAGACTTAAACATTGTTCAAGATGCAAGTGATTTTTTCATCTGTATAGTTTGAGGTTAAAAACTGGGCCATAATATCACAAAGACTCTATTTACCCAATTGTGTGTGTACTCGATCAGTTATAAATAATGAATACAAATAATACAGAGGATCAAGCAACAAGCACCCACTGAAAATGAAGGTACACTTGTAGTATCATATAACACAGGTTGCAGCTTTAACTCATTATCCCATAGCAAGTTTCTAGTTTTGGAGACAATGTGACCACTTAAAGCATGTTGAAAGTAAAGCAGAATGTGCCTTAAGGCTCCCACCTGCTATAATATAGGTTTGCTCAAAAGGTGTTTAATAAAATGACCTGACAGTGGGGACCTTGATCAGAGGGCTTCTCCTGGAGCCCTCTGCTCTGGGTCTACACTTTTTAAAAAACGGACCTTACAATGTACAGTTTAACTAATTATAGCGTGCCGTGACATACCGCTACATGTATTATTGACTTTCTGAGTTTGCAATGTGAGGATCAAACCTGGTTTTTTACACTTTGTATTAAAGACCTGTAACCTTTTTGTAAAAACATCATGAAGGAGCTCTCTGATCAGGGTCTATACTGTGTTTGTCATTTTGAGATAAATTGTTTTAAAAATCAACCCTAAAAAGTCAAAAATGGACTAGACTAAATTGAAAATCAAAATTATCCGTTTGAGGTTTCAGGGGGGAAAGGCTTAAAGCAAGAGATTGTTAGTCTTAATAACCCTTTTCCCCATTAGCCAGTGTTTCTTATTTTGAAGACAGCTGGTGCCCACTCATTTAACAGGTAGAACCAGTAAAGCAAAATGCGACAATGCGCCTTAATATTAGGAAATCATCCGATTCTTATAAAATAATGATGCAAAGAAACCTGGACTCTCTGAACTACTTCAAATGGGAACTTTTATAATGATCTAACCCTTGACCCCATTGACTGTTTCTATTTGGCTTTGAAGACGGCTAGGTTACCTGAACTTAAAACATTATACCCAATAAATAAGCTTTTTATACACCTTTCATTTATTCCTCCTCCATAGAAAAATTAAATAGTTCCACTTTATACAGTCATGAATATGCACCATGAAAAATATTTCCTATATTCTAGCAGGGGTTATTTAGACTAAGCTTAAAGCAGGCTGAAAGTAAAGCAGAATGCGCCTCACAGCCCATTATGCTTTACTTTCAACCTGCTTTAAGTGGTTATCTATTTTCAAAACTAGAAACAGCTAGACTATGGGGTAAACCCTTTACCCCATAGCCTGTTTCTAGTTTTGAAGACATGTGGCCACTTAAAGCAGACTCTTAAGGCACATTCTGCTTTACTTCCAGTCTGCTTTAAGCTACTATGTGGGAAAGGGTTAAAGCAGGTCGGTTGAAAGCAAACTGTTTGTTACCAATTAATATATACCGGTAATTCCGTTCTTAAGATCTGAAACTCAGTTCAGGAGTTCATTGACATTATAAGTTTCACACACATTTTAAATCTAGGTCAGTCATAGGTTCAGGAATGTCTGTCAAGAAGTTTTAATTCTTCCCTACAATCTACATACAAAGGTATATACAGGGCTCCAGATAAGGGGGCGTAAATTGCACAAATCCAACATTTTCTCACACATTTTAGCACCAAATCCTATAGTGTTATTACTCATTAGAATCGTCTCTTTTGAGACGATTCTAAAGAGTAGTGACACCATAGTGTTTAAAGCAGAAATAAAGGTTTTAGTTTTTGAAATACTCCCCTTTTCTGGGGCTCTGGGTATATTTTGTCCTTAGCACAAATGACTTTTCAAATGAAATATTCCAGTTTCTAAATGATCACGTTTACATAATTATAATCTCTTAGCATCCCCCCCCCCCTCCCCCCCCCCCCCCCCTAAGTTGTTTTCAGTCTTTCAAAACAGATGAATGCTTAATACAGACAAAATGTAAAGCATTACAATTTCTATTAACTATATAGATCTATATTAAAAAACAAGAGCGTGTCCCAGTTACACGAATGCCCCCGATGATACAGGGAGGGGAATCCAGACTATCAAATGTAAAATGTACGAGTTAGACAGCTGAAACTGTCGTGGAGCGCCATTTTGAGGAATTCAAGGGCCATTACTCCAAAGGGCCTAGCATAAATTGGTGCCGCTGGTTATCCAAATTGGTCTCCATTTTATGTCAACAAACATTTTCAGAAAGTTTGGTGAAGATCAGATGAAAAGCAATGTGTTTGTGAAACACAAATGCCCCCAGCCAGCATCATGTTCTGTAATGTAATGCTTATTTGCAAAAGTAGGTCAAAAGTCATGGTCATAGGGTAAATGAAACATCGGCATGGTTGGAGAAGTCTTAACACAAGAAACATACAAAGTATGGAAGCTCTAGGCCTACTGGTTCAAATGTTATAGGCGTATAAAGATTTATACAAAAGAAGGTCAAAGGTCAAGGTCACAGGGCAAAAACATAGGTATGGTTGGAAAAGTCTTGACACAAGAAATATATAAACAAAATATGAAAGCCGTATGCCTACTGGTACAAATGTTATAGACATTTAAAGATTTCAACAAAAGTAGGTCAAATGTCAAGGTCACAAGGTCAAAAAGTTTTGTATGGTTAGAAAGGTCTTGCCACAGGGAAAACACATGCCAAGTATAAAAGGCCCAGGTGCAAAAATGCAAAAGTTATAGCCAAGGTTAAGGTTTTTGGTTCAAGTTTGATTAAATAGGCCAAAGGTCAAGGTCACATGGTCAAAGATGTTGGTATGGTTGGAAAGGTCTTGACACAAGAAATATACATACAAAATATGAAAGCCCTGGGCCAACTGGTGCAAATGGTATAGCCATTTAAAGATTTTTACAAAAGTAGGTCAAATGTCAAAGTCACAAGGTCAAAAAGTTTTGTATGGTTGGAAAGGTCTTACCATGAGGAATACACATGCCAAGTATAAAAGGTCCAGGTTCAAAAATGCAAAAGTTATAGCCAAGGTTAAGGTTTTTGGTTAAAGTTTGATTATATAGGTCAAAGGTGAAGGTCAAGGTCACATGGTCAAAGATGTTGGTATGGTTGGAAAGGTCTTGACAAAAGAAATATACATACAAAATATGAAAGCCCTGGGCCAACTGGTGCAAATGTTATAGCCATTTAAAGATTTTTACAAAAGTAGGTCAAATGTCAAGGTCAAGGTCACAAGGTCAAAAAGTTTTGTATGGTTAGAAAGGTCTTGATACAGGGAAGACACATGCCAAGTATAAAAGGCCCAGGTACAAAAATGCAAAAGTTATAGCCAAGGTTAAGGTTTTTGGCACAGACAGACGGACGGACAGACAAACCAACAGACATGACAAAAACTATATGCCCCCGAATCGTAGATTCTGGGGGCATAAAAAAGAGTTAATTCTAAATGAATAAAAACAGTCATGGAAAGTACAGATATTGGAAATTTAAACAGCTAGCTCATTTTGAAAACATGGGACTATCACAGGATATTAATTGTTCGATTTTTCTGACCTGTCAGAGTAATTTTTAGAACAGAATAGTTCATAATGGTAAATAGATATCTGATAACAGGGTAACATCGGATCTATATAGTCGTACACTTTCCAACTTGATATAACATGATCCTCGTGCAGCACGAGACAGCTGCACTTATTTTCCTGATATGTTATTCATTCTCAATAAAGGTGTTTATGCTAAAAGCTATTATGTCCATTGCAAACAGTTTGGAGCCAGATCAGACGCCGGATAATGCGACGTCTGATCAGGCTCCAACCTGTTTGCCACCCAGATTAAAAAGATAAAATTCAATTTTATACAGTTAAGTGCATTTAATGTGTTTGCGTTTATTCAGGAAATAATGATGTCTTCTCTACTGTACATTACGCACAATAAATACAGTTTTCCGTATCCCCGGCTGTGACTGTACGGAAATCAATGAGTACAGTGATCATCCCCCTTAAAATTTTATAATGTTCCAATCTAAAAATAACTCTGACAGGTCAGAAGAAAAACACTAATAACAATTTGCTTGCTGAACTCATACAGTCATGCATCTAGACTGTTTGCAAATAATTTAAATCCAGCTAGATCAGAGGTTTAAAGTAACTCGGTGTCCGATCTGGATTATAACTGTTTGTCACATAGATCTACACAGTTCCATGGATACGCATTTAATGCATTTGACATATTCCTCTACTGAAGAAATTAAATAGTTCCAATTTATACAGATGCATGAACATGTATCAAAATTAAGAATTTAAGAATTAAGGTGCATTCTTTTTTACTTTCAACCTGCTTTAACTTAAGTTGTCACCTGTCTTCAAAACTAGAAACATTAGGTCAAGGGTTAAAGCATTCTCTTTGTCAGGACTCTAGATAATAGGAAGTAAACTGAACAACTCCAGCATTTTCTCACTCATTTCGTTTGAAGAGACTATTCTAATGAGTAGTAAGAACATAGGGTTTGTGACTGTAGAAACAAAGATTTTCGGTTTTTAACCCATTACCCCAAAGCTTGTTTCTAGTTTTATATGATAGTTGACCACTTAAAGCAGACTGAAAGTAAAGCAGAATGTGCCTTAAGGCACATTCTGCTTTACTTTCAGCCTGCTTTAAGCTATTATCTGCTAGAATATAGAAAATATATCTTATGATACATATTCATGACTGTATAAAAGGGAACTATTTTCATCAGTGGAGGAATAAATTAGAGGTGTAAAAAGCGTATTTATGGAGTAATGGGTTAAATACTCCTCTTATCTGGAGCCCTGTTTTGGTATTCAAAAGTCACAGGCATGAGGTACAAGTTGCCTGTTGTTTGATTATTCATAGGCATATCTGCAGGACCCTTTCTGTGCTGTAAATCAGTGTATGTATATTTGCAAATAGCGTAGAACCTGATCAGAGGGCTTCTTCAGCTCTCTTCTAAACAAGGTCTGCTCCGTTTGTTTTACTTTATTTTCTGAATTATTTTCTATACACATGCCTTAAAATCAACAGAGATACTGATAATTAATTGTGCAAAAGGAGGGAAATCCATATGAAATATTTAGCAGAATGAGTGTTAGTACACAAATAGATAGCAGTAAAACATATTGCTTATAGTATGACCATGCACTTAACCCTTTACTCCATGGTGTGTTACTAGTATTGAAGACAGGTGACCACTTAAAGCAGGTTGAGCAGAATGCGCATTTATTTCAATGTGCATTCTGCCTTACTTTCAATATCTGCTTAAATTTACCATCTGCTAGAATATAGAAAATGTTTCTTATGATACAAATAATCATGATTCTATAAATTGAAAATATTTTCTTCTGTGGAGGAAAAATTTAGAGGCATAAAAATGTGTATTTATGGGGTAATGAGTTAAAGCAGGCTAAAAGTATGGACAGAATGTGCCTTAATAAGGTGTATTCTGCTTTATTTTCAGCCTGCTTAATAAACTACCACCTGCTAGAATATACAAAATAATTCTTATGATACATATTCATGAGTGTATTTGTTTAAAGTTTAACCCATTTTCCCAAAATCTTTTGAAGAGACAGGTGAACATGCATTTAAAGCAGCTTGAAAAACATAGCAGGATGCACCTTCTTATAATCTCTTTTAACCCATTTCTCCATAGATACACATTTTTACACATTTAATTTATTTCTCCACTGAGGAAAATAAGTTCCACCACATAAAGTATTAACCCTTTACCCAATAACCTATTTATAATATTAAAGACAGGTGATCATTTAAAGCAGGTTGAAAGTAAAGCAGAATGTGCCTTAAGGCACATTCTGCTTTTCTTTCAGTCTGCTTTAAAGTACCAGCTATTTGGCTATATAAAATATTTGTTATGGTAATTGTTCATTAGGATATAAACTGGAACTATTTTCTTCAGCGGAGGAATAAATTAAATACGCTAAAAGTCGCTTCTATGGGGGAAAGGGTTAAGTTATATGTATTATAAGAAATATTTTCTATATTTCTATATTCTATATTCTAGCAGATGGTAGCTTAAAGCTTGCTGAAAGTAAAGTAGAATGCACTTGAAGAATAAAGATGTATTTCTTTACATTCAACAGGTCTGCTTAAGGGTGTATCAAACCCATAAGCAATTTTTTCAAAGTATCAAACTTTTTTTCTATCATTGTTTTTTGGAAGAGCTATTTATGATGAATGAAAAAATGGAGAAAAAAAAATATGGTGGTATCCTTTTTTTTTTAGCTACAGCGATTTGAAAAAGGTATGTCCAATTTGGACTTTTTCTCTCAAATTTTACCCATTCAGAGTACAAGCTTCAGTAAAATATATTTCAACACAAAACAAACATGGTAATTTGGGTTTTCATTATTTATTTCATGTCTATGGTGGTATTTTCACATATAGAAACCAAATTTAGACAAAGCAGACACTAGGTTTGAACAATATGGATCCTCGAATATCAAAAATATGCTTTTTATAGGGCATGATTTTATTAGATTTTTTATTTTATGAAAAAAAGTAAAAAAGTTTGAAAATGAAATAGTTCTAGTATTAAACTTTTTCTTATATTCTACCAAATGAAAGCCAATGCTAAGGCAGTTCAAAATATGAAAAGAAATTGAAAGGTCAGTGTTGAAAATTTTGAGTTATTAAAGTAAAAAGAGTTATTTCCCCTTACAAAATTTACAAAAAAGTACCATATCGATGATATTTAGAGCTTTATAAAAATAAAATTTCACATTTGGTGACTGTTTTTTTCTTAAATTAGTTTTTGTATGAAGAAATACTACCATAGATAGGAAATAAATAACACAAAACCAAATTATCATATTTGTTTTCATTTAAAATGGATTTTATTGAAGCGGGCTGTTTGAAAGGACAAAATAAGAGAAAGTGGGTGGGGTAACTTTTACATGGTCATGGAGCCAACTGTTGTTCACCAAAAAGTACACTTTTTCTATTTTTTCTTTCATCTTAAATAGCTCTTCAATACAAAACCATCATAAAGTGTTTTCATATACATGTACTTTGAAAATTTCTTAAATTCATGACATTGATACACCCTCAAGTGGTCACCTGCCTTCAAAACCTGAAACAGGGTGAAGGGTTAGCTACCATCAGCTATAGGATATAGAAATTAAATATGTCTTATGGTACACATTCATGACTGTATAAAGTCATACTAGCTATAATATTCAGTAGAGGAATATATAAACGGCGTAAAAATGTGTATCTATGGAGTAATATCAACTTCCGCTCTTGTTTAACACTTGTAAACAATAATGTTAATAAATGTCTTCAAACATATGATTTGCTTCAGCCCTTTTATCCTGTTTGATATATTCATATATAAAACTCTATCCACTTAACCCATTACCCCATAACTACGCCTTTTTACACCTATAATTTATTCCTCCTCTGAAGAAATTAGTTCACTTTTATAGAGTGATGAATATGAATCGTACAAAATATTTTCCATATCCTAGCACTGGTAATAGCTTAAAGCAGACTGAAAGTAAAGCAGAATGTGCCTAAAGGCGCATGGCTTCTTGACTTTCAACCTGCTTTAAGTGATCATCTTTCTTTAAAGCTATGTACATATCAGCATCATATAACACCAAATCTATCACTGACCATCTAATTTCAAATCCAATCCAAGTACTAAATCAAACAGTTTCATACTCAGAGAATGAAAAGCTTCTAGGTGTAAATGTTGATCAAAACTTGAGTTGGAAACATCATGTAGAACAAACTATAAAAAAAATGTAATTCCTATCTCTACCTTCTTCTCCGACTTAAATCTTATCTAGACTTGCATTCTAGAAAGCTTTTTTTCAATGCATATATTTTGCCGCACCTTGACTATTGCTGTACAATATGGGGAAATTGTAGCGGTGAGCTTCTGAACTCTGTACTGAAATTTCAGAAGCGTGCTGCTAGAAGTATTTTAGACAAGGAGTTTGATGCACCATCAGAAGAACTATTTCAAGAACTTAAGTGGATGAAAATAAAAGACAGAATAAATTACAAACAAGAGCCCCATGGGGCATATGTCGCTCACCTGAGAATAGCTGTACATCAAAATGGAGATAATGATTTATGTCCAGGACGGGGTCATTTTTTACCTGAGGGGCATAATTTGAACAATCTTAATAGAGGACCTGTAGATGATGCTATGTTCCAAATATCTAAGATCAGGGTACTAGGGTTCTAGACATGAAGATTTTTTTAAGTTTCCATTGAAAAAATCTATTTTTAGCTCCTGTGACCTACATATGCAACAGACTGGAACCATTTGAACAAAATAGATAAAGGACATCTAGAAGTAACACCATGCCGAATATCAAAGCTCTGGCTATATTAGCTTTAGAAAAGAAGACGTTTGAAAACTGTGACCCCCGGGTGGGGCTAATTTTGACCCCAGGGGCATAATTTGTACAAACTTGATAGAGGACCTGTAGATGATATGCAATCGACCAGAACCATTTGAACCTTATTGGTATAGGACATCTAAAAGTGTCACCGTGCCAGATATCAAAGCTCTGGCCATATTAGTTACAGAGGAGAAGACGTTTGAAAATTTCACTATATAACTCTATGTAAAACTGTGACCCCCGGGGCGGGGCCAATTTTGACCCCAGGGGCATAGTTTGTACAAACTTGATAGAGGACCTGTAGATGATGCTATGTGACAAATGTCTAAGATCTGGCCCTTGTAGTTTCAGACAAGAAGATTTTTTAAGATTTCCTTATTTTTTCACTTGGTTGCCATGGCAACCAGAGTTCTACATTGTTTTTAATTCTTTGAACAATTTTGAAACAACTTGACCCAAGGAACATTCGTGTAAAGTTTGGTTGAAATCTTTTCAGCGGTATATGAGGAGATGTCATTTGAAGCAATTGTTAAAGACAACAATGACTGTATAAAGTGAAATTATTTTCTTCTGTGGAAGAATAAATTAAAGACATAAAAAGGAATATGTATGGGTTAATAGGTTAATAAATATCATTATTTACATTTTCTAAATATAAGAAACTATATGTAAATGAGTGGCAAATAGTTTGGATCCAGATTAGATGCAGCATCAGTGGTTTTTTTCACCCAATTGGGAACGGGTCCGGTACCCCTCAGATTGGGAATTTTTCTTGTCAGATTGGGAATTTTTCTTGTCGCGAAAACTTCAAATTGGGAAAAGAACGAGTCGTGAAATGATGACAAAAAAGAAATTTGGAAGTTTATTTCATAATATATGTAGGCCTATATTGATCTAACTTATCAAGTAGCAATTATGCAGTTCATATAAACAGGCAATGCTAACACTAGTAACAGAAATTCTCATTTTTTTACTGAAAATACTATTTTTACCATATTGCCAGGTCCCTTCTTTGAATTGGGAACGGGTCCTGTTCCAATTGGGAACGGGTCCTTTTAGGGGTACCGTCCAAAGAAGGAAAAAAAACGCTGAGCATTATGTGGCATCTGACCTGGATCCATACTGTTTATGGCCAAGAATTAATTGTGGACTGATAGACAGAAAGATAAACAAACAAACAAACAGACAGACCAAAAGTAATATGCCTTGAACTAAGTTGTGCTTGAGCATAAAATAGCAGACATCATCATTTCTGCTATGTATCTGTGTGTTAAATGTTGTGTGATGCGCCTTGTGTGTTGGTGTGGCGTCTGTGTGCTTGTCATCTCTCGCTTTCAGCCCTCACCGCTAGCTAGCTGTCTTGTACAGCGAAAAGAGAGCCGAGTGTGTAAGTCTCTCCTGCTAGTATATAGCCTCTCCACAGCAAGTCCTATGTAGTGTCTCCCCGCGACAACACACGGTAACTGGGCACCGCGAGGCCCCAGGCTAAACTACAAGGGCGTGGGTAGAGGGGACTCTTTAGCCTCGGTTGGCAGCCTCTCTAGGAGAAGGAAAACTCCGAATATAACACCATCTACCCCCAGCTATGGGTTTAATAGTAGTCATGGTATTGGACTCTAAACAGCCACCTACCCCAGGGTTTATTTTGGGGCTGCCATAACCTGGGTGGCAGAGCTACGCAGCAGCCATCTATGGATCGATGACCTGGTGTTTGTAGTCGTGGTTTGGCGGATGATCCCTCTTTGTATGGACAACGGCAAGGCACAAGGCTCAAGTGTGGGAACGGCGGTTTTCTCTGATACCGAAAAAACGAGTTGGGACGACAGCTAGGACAGGCGGTCCTGTAAAACATCTCGTCTCAACAATATGGCTAGACGATACAAACACGTTGCGTTAGGCATTACCAACCGGTCACGTAGGCAGGTTGGTAGTGTCTCGGGCTTGGCTGACTCCCGGGTGCGGGAAGCAGGGTCCGGCCTTCGTGGCAAATCAAGCAAGCACCCAACCAAGTTCAGGGTAGCCACTTGGAACGTTGGCTCCCTGAAACGGCGAAGCGCCGAAGTGGTGGAAACACTAACAAGGAGAGGAGTGGACCTATGTGGTGTACAGGAGCACAGATGGGCTGGCAGTCTCTCAGCCAATCAGACCCGCTTCATCAAAGGAAAGGACTCCAGATACAAGTTTTTCTGGAGTGCAAATGACAAGGGACAAGGCGGTGCTGGGATCATGCTGGCAGAGAAGTGGGTAGAGAAGGTGTTTGATGTCCAGCGCATCTCCGACAGAATTATCCTGCTCAGACTGGTCATAGGCAAGGTGGTCTTCACCTTTATTTCAGTATATGCACCACAGGTCGGACTGTCTGAAGCCGAGAAGGACCACTTCTTCGACCAACTCCAGTGTGCAGTCTCCAAGATCCCTACATCTGAGGTCCTCATTCCACTTGGTGATTGGAATGGACACGTGGGAACTGAAGGCTGTGGCTTTGAGGAAGTCCATGGAGGCAGAGGTTTTGGTGTACGGAACGATGAAGGAGAGAGGCTATTAGAGTTCGCCGTGGCTAACAACCTGGTCATTGGCAACACCCGTTTTACCAAGAGAGAGTCCCACCTAATCACTTACTGCTCTGGCAATCACAAGACTCAGATTGATTATATTCTCTACCGTCAGAGCTTTCGCACAGCAGTTTACGACGTCAAGGTTATCCCGAGTGAAGAATGCGCCCAACAACACAACTTGCTTGTTTGTGACTTCAAAGTCAGCGTACCCAAGGCAAAAAAGTGCAGCTTCACTCCACGTATCCGCACATGGAAACTCAGGGATCCAGCTATGGCTAAGGAGTACTGTGATACCTTTCAGCATAAAGTAGCCGCTACTGCTACCACTGTATCTGACAGTAATGTGGAAGATGTGTGGTCAAAACTTAAAACCACACTCCTTGATGCAGCCACAGAGGTGTGCGGTCTCTCCAAGAGCCACCAATGGAAACGTGAAACATGGTGGTGGGATGACAAGGTTGATGAGGCGGTCAAGACAAAGCGGGCATGTTTCAGAGCTTACAAAACTCTGGTCAAGGATGGCAAGCTGACTGAAGCAAATGAGGCCAAAGCTACCTACAACGAGGCTAAGCGTGTGGCCAAAAGGACAGTCTGGCAGGCAAAGCTGGCAGCTGAAAAGGATAAGTTTGCCAACATCTCGCCTAATGATGGAAGCATTTTCAAACTTGCCAAACAGATGGACAGGTCAAATCAGGATGTGGTGGGCGAGAAGTGCGTCAAAAATGATGCCGGTGAGTTATCCCTTAGTGAGAATGATAAGATGAAGGCTTGGGTGGAGCACTATGCTAGGTTGCTGAACATTGAGTTTGAGTGGCCGAGTGACCTACTTCCTGAGGTTGCACCAGTGGAAGGCCCTTCACCACCAGTCACATTGGATCTAATCCAGAATGCTCTCAGCAAAATGAAATGCGGAAAAGCAGCGGGACCATCAGGTATCATCGCTGAGATGTTAAAAGCGGCTGGCGAGGAGGGCATAGCGATGCTGAGGGACTTGGCAGAGGCGGTATTCCGGGTTGGTGTTATTCCGAAGGATTGGGAGGAGAGCTTTATTCTCAACCTCTACAAAGGTAAAGGTGATGACCTAGACCGTGGAAATTACCGGGGGCTAAAGCTTACTGATCAAGTGTTGAAGCTTCTTGAGCGTGTGTTGGATACCTCTATCCGTAGGATGGTTGACATCGACAAGATGCAGTTTGGCTTTGTGCCTGGCCAGGGAACCACAGATGCAATATTCATCATCCGCCAACTTCAGGAAAAACATATTGCTGCAAACAAGAAACTGTATCTTGCCTTTGTCGACCTTGAAAAGGCTTTCGATAGAGTACCAAGGAAAGTCCTTTGGTGGGCAATGAGGATCCTGGGGGTGGAGGAGTGGGCCGTACGGGTTGTCCAGGGAATGTACGCCAATGGAAGGAGTTGTGTGCGAGTTAGTGGGCAATACAGCGAGGAGTTCAGTGTAGGAGTTGGAGTCCATCAGGGTTCAGTCCTGAGTCCGCTGCTCTTCGTCCTGGTATTGGAGGCGCTGTCGCGTGAATTCCGCTCCAGTGTGCCTTGGGAACTCCTGTATGCTGACGATCTTGCCATCATGGCCGACTCTCTGGAGGAATGCGTGGCAAAACTCAAATCCTGGAAGGAGGGGATGGAGAGCAAGGGGCTTAGAGTTAACATGAGGAAGACCAAGTTCATGATCACAGGACCCGGCCTTGATGTCCTTCGTGACACTGGTGCCTTCCCCTGTGCTGTCTGTCGGCGCGGCGTTGGAGTGAATGCCATCAAGTGTTCGCAGTGCACACTCTGGGTACACAAGAAAAGTAGTGGTATCGAAGGGAGACTTGTTGCCAACCCAAATTACGTTTGTCCTAGGTGTTGTGGACAAGCACGTCCAATCGATGGCAGACCAGTCACACAAGTAGACATAGATGGAACCCTGCTTGATGTTGAAGCCAGCTTCTGCTATCTTGGTGACATGTTGTGTGCTGCTGGTGGTTGCTCACTTGCCATAATAACCAGATGTTGTACTGCCTGGGGTAAATTCAAGAAGCTTCTGCCAATATTGACATCCAAACACATCTCCCTCACAAACCGTGGGAAAGTATTTAACACCTGTGTCCGCTCTGCTCTTCTTCATGGTAGCGAAACATGGGCCCCGACAGCCGCAGACCTACAGCGACTCTGCAGAAATGATAGATCGATGATTCGATGGATATATGGTGCTAAGCCCCATGACAACATCCCGTTCGATGTGTTGTGTACCAGGCTGGGGGTACAGGAGGTGACAGCTGCCTTACGCTCCAGGCGTCTTAGATGGTACGGACACGTCGTTCGATCCTCATCGTCAATAAAGTCCATCACCAATATGGAGGTTCAAAGCCCAAAAGTGTGTGGGAGACCAAGAAAGACTTGGTCAGATTGTGTGAAGGCTGACATTAATGTGTACAACCTTGTTGATGTAGATCCACTTGACAGAGCTGCTTGGAGATCAAGTATCAGACATACTAGCCACCTGCTGCCTACCCCAGATGCTGGGACACCCGCAGCAGATGACAAATGAAATCAGGATTAAGTAAGTAAGTAAGTAAGATCTCAGTGACCTGAGTTCAGAGCTAGCTATGGGTCAGTTATGCAATAAGAGACGGTCTCAGGGAGAAATGACTATTATCATGCTGAACTGTTGTCTGCTCCAAATGTTTGTATGTGAAATATGTAAAAAATAATAACTTATATTTTCTAAATATAAGAAAATATGTAAATGAGTGGCAAATAGTTTAGATCCAGATTAGATGCTGCATTATGTGGCATCTGACCTGGATCCAAACTGTTTGCAAAAATGTTGCATTTAGTATAAGGGTAGCTTCTTAGCCTGGAAGATACAATGGGTCTGTATAAAAACGGATCATTAGAGAGTTTTTACTGTCAGACCTGCATCAAAAAGCACTGATACGGCCAGGGTTGAGTCAAATTTGACCCTAGGGTTTTGATTTTTTACAATTTTGAAAGTGATTTAGTAGAAGATACTATTCCTGCAATATCTAAGGTGTGGGAACAGTGGTTTTTTACCAAAAACTTGTTTAAAAGTTTTCACTTTTTTTAATAAATTTCAATAAGTAGTCAACATTTGAATTTTATTTTAACGATTTCTGTAGAGAAGCATCCAAGGAACACCATCAGCAATTTAGTTTTTCCCTCAAACTCGCGGTTTCAGAGGAGATGTCGCTTGAAGTAAAATTTGAATGGACGGACAGATGGACAGACGGACGGCGGGCGATCACAACAGCTCACCTTGAGCCTTCGGCTCAGGTGAGCTAAAAAGTTCTTCAAGTATACAAGTCACTAAATAATCTGAACCCAGAGTACTTGAACACAAAATTCAATCATAAAATAGGATCGCTCCCTCAGATCTATAGATAATATGGAACTTCTGATTCCAAAACCAAGATTGGAGTTCTTTTGCAAATCACTTCTCTATTCGGGTCCGAAAATATGGAACAATATACCTAAACACGTTAGGCTTTCTGATACAGTTGACCAGTTCAAGAAATCCTATATAAAATGGATCTTCTCAGTTTGAAAAGTAAAGTCCTCTCTAAGTGTCAGTCCTTCAATTTTGACTTTGAATTATGTGTATATTCGAATGTAAATATGTATAGATGAAAAGTATAAAATCTTTTGCTACTAGCTGCATAGAACTTTTGAACTTTCAATGTAATGCATTACATTGAGAGTTTAAAAGTTTTATGCAACTATCTTGTTGACTGTTTATTTATTTTGTACTAATTTTCAACTGTATAATGCCTTTCATTGCCAGTTACATCAATTAACGTCTAAAAAGTTAATAATGTAATTGTAACTGATGTTTCCTAAGTAGTATGTCAATTATAACTATTTATTAAAACTTAGTGAAACATATATGATTACACCGTTGTCTTTGGAGTATGGCAATGGATGGTACATATTCTTAATTTCTCTTGTTCCTATGTGCTAACTTTCTGTATATAACTATGTACATGCCATGATTGTGGACCATATTGAAAATTGGTTTGTAACACGCCAAACATGTGCTCCACGTAAAATAAAGTCGTTATTATTATTATTATTATTATTATAAAACTAGACACATGCTATGGGATTATGGGTTAATGATAATGATCATCTGACATCAGAACTACTACATTGAATAATAAAATAAGGAATTGTATCCTTTAAGACTCATTTAAGTTATATATAAGAAAAGTGTGTGGACCCTGATTAGATCAGACAGCATCTTGAGGATCTGTCTGATACAGATCTACAGTCTGTTTTAACCCATTACCTCATAAATACGCCTAAATTGTACGCCTTTAATTTATTTCTCCATTGAGGAAAATAGATCCAATTTATACAGTTATGAAAATGAATGACAATAAATATTTTCACTATTCTAGCAGATGGTAGCTTAAAGCAGGCTGAAAGTAAAGCAGAATGTGCCTTAAGGCGCATTCTGCTTTACTTTCAACCTGCTTTAAGTAGGTCACCTATTTTCAAAACTAGAAATGGGATATGGGGTAATGGGTTAATTAAATGTCAACATACCCTTATTATATAGCAGGAGAAGGGTTAAGATGAAGGGGATTATGAAAAGGGGCCCACTGTGAAATAGGTAAAGGCAATAAAACAAGATAGTACCGTTGGCAAATGTGTTGAGCAAATTAAGAATGTTAACTTTATAATACGCGTACATGAATTAAACTTATAATTATACCTTCACAGAACCAATTCTTATGATGCCTTTTGCATGTAAACTAAAGCAGCTTAAAGCAAGATGAAAATATTTCAGCAGAAAGCTTCAATTGATGCTTTATTTTCAACCTGCTTTAAGTGGTTAAAAATTTTCAATACTAGAAAAACATGACTATGGGGGAATGGGTTAACACTTATTGTGCTAAGGGCGACCTGATTAACATAAATGCAAAACAGTTAAAATCAATGGATCCAGATCAGACGCTGCAAAAGACAGCATCAGATTGGGATCCAAGCTGTTTTGGCACTCCTATATCACCATTTCTACTGTCTGAAAAAGAATAAAAATATATTTTGAAATTTGAGCTTATGGCAGACAATATATTTGAAGCAGATGACAATCAAGCATGATAAGGCATAGCTCCAGATAAGGGGAGTATTTCAAAAACTAAAATCTTTATCTCTGTACCAGCATTAAAGAGGCTCGCAAACGGATTTGGCATTAAAAATAGTAATTTGTAAATATATGTCAAATGCTTATATAAATGGGGAAGATTTAGTTTAGGATAATAAATTCTGTTAAAAAATGCATTTAAAAAAAAAAGAAAAAAAGAAGAAGCTCTGGTGGGATTCGAACCCATGACCCTTAGGACCATGCGGAGACAAACATGAAAAATGAGGAAGCGCCTTTACCACCTCGGCTACCTGGTGAGCGCTCTCTACATATATGGTAGCGAATTAACGTACTTCACTGGTAGCGATCGATAATACTTTATTCAGCTCGGGTTTATTGTCTGAGCCCGTGTAGAGAAGCAACAACAACAACTATACCATCAGCTGACGCTATAGAAAAATGATGGAAAATATCTAAAAAAAAACTAAGATTCGGTGACGATTCTTGAGACTTTTTTTGGACTGATCATATTTTTTTAATGTCAGAAGCCAAATAATGCCACAAATTTGCTTTTATTTGAGTATTTTATTTTATTTTGACAAGTACACCATCCGGTTGCGAGTCCCTTTAAACCCTATGATGTGACTACTGATGTATTATGAGTACTCACACCATAGGATTTGATGCTAAAATAAGTGAAAAATGTTGGATTTGTTCAGTTTACTCCCTCTTATCTGGAGCCCTGATAATTAAGAGTTCACCAGCATCAATGAATTACCGGGTATAGTTAAAAATGAGAAGCACTAGACAGAGGTGTCACATCAGATTTTAAAATTATGTATACATGTACATCCTTAACAGTGTACTTACAAAGAAGTACTCTTGTCCTATAAAAATTTACGCCTTTAATTTGGTCCTGATCCACTCAAGAAAATGGTTCAATTTATACAAACATAATTTAAGAAATATTTTCTATAACATATCAATAAGCAGATGATTATACTTAAAGCTTTAAATTGGCTGAAAGTAAAGCAGTCAGTGAGCCTTAAAGCACATTCTGCTTTAGTTTCATCCTGCTTGAAGTGCATTCACCGTCGACTCACCTGCCAAAATTAGAAACAAGCTAGGGGTGGGGGTTAAAAAATTAATGGTAAATCATAAGAGCTTTGTGAGGTACTGGGTTAATTTAAAGGTAAAAGGTACCAAGATAAGCTTTAATATTTAACGTTGCATATGGTAAACAATCAACATAAGCTCATGAGCTTTTTTGCGACAAATAAGGTATCCATTAACATGCATACTTACCTGAGGATTACAGTCACCTTCCTAGCACTTATATACCCTTATAATGCCGATCATCAGGCAAGGGAGCTACTAGAGCAATGGCACCTAAATTCGACAGGCCCCTTAATTCGACACCTTCTTACAACCATATCCATTTCTCCTGATTAAATGTTTAAATCAATATTTTGATTGATAATTTAATGACGTCAAATTTAAATGTTGACTTCACGTAAAAAATCTATTCACACAGGCGTATGTTTGATGACATAGGTCTGTCGAAATTTTTTTCGAAAATTTTCAAAGACCGAAAAAGTGTGTCTTACGGAAACTGTTAAGGGGCATCATACCAGAACCTAAATGTGGTGCTTTAGTTTTTGTAAAATTTAGCCATTACGGACTCCAGAAACTCATTTTTATTGTTGTTTATCATGTAGACTGATCCTTGCTTGTCTGTTAGGCGATTTGACCTTCAGACTAGGGGTGTCGAAATAAGGTGCCAAAATAATTGATTGCTCCTTAATTCAACACCCCTAATTTTAGATTCGCATTGCACTATAAACATATATTTATATACATGCTAAATAACGTTGGCGGTAATGGTCGCGTGTACAAAGACAGGGGGCACTTAACGCCTTCGATAATTGGTGATTAGTGGTTCAAATCACGGCAGACACAGATTTTTTATGTTTTTCTTTTTTTGGGGGGTGGGTCTTTTGGGGTGGGGGCAACCCGTGAGTTGGATTTCCGTTTGGGTCAAGGTTTCAAAAAGGAAAAGAAACTTGAAGAGTAGGGAAAATAAAAAGAGTCCAAAGAGGTGAAGATCAAAGGAAAATATCAATCAAATTAAAGCAGAATAGGTGTCACTAAGATATGTTGTAGATTTAATGAAAACAAATCACAATCTTGAAGACTGTCTGAGGGTGCGCAACAGTTGATAGACATTGATGACAAAGTCCTACAGCTAATGTGCACCGGCTATCAATCTGATGAAGACAGCCCTAAAGAGTGGATCCGCTTCATGTCGTACGTTTGGATGACATATCAAGTGCATTATAGAGATGAAATATTGCTTGAAATATCATCTGTAAAGATTGCCATTGATTCATTTCCTTGTGTCTTTGGTGTTGTGTGGATTATTATCATAGCCTTTGAGGACGCCACTGGCTGCATGCTTACTTTGTATACATGTGAACGCCATAGGCCTACTATTACATGCTATGCAAAGTTATGTAGTCTACATCAGTTCTCGACTTGTATTACATTTTCATTTAAAAAATCATCAGGTAGGCAAACAAAGTTTGGATCCAAATCAGACAGCGAGATACGCGAAAATGTTTGCACCAGTATCATGAATTCACCGGTAGCATGCAGAAGATTAAACAAAGCGTACAGTTATATAGGACTATTCCAAAGCTCATGGTGGTTTAATTAGCGTATCGGGTATCCTACGATCCTTAATTGCAGCCAATTAACACAAACAGATTTGACAAAATCATTGGAATAGTCTTGTTTTAAATTTTAACAGTTGAATGCTGTTAAATTTGAACTTTTATGCCAGTAACACAAAGCAGATATGACAAAAATGTGCTTTTAAATGATTAATCATTTAGATAATGTTAAATCTGAAAGGAGTGTATGTTTTTATGTCTTTTTTAAAAAACTATGTTTGGGTGTCGAATTTGGGGCCCCCCTGTCGAAATAAGGAACCCAAAGCAGCTCAAGTTAGTAACATATTGCACTGCATTCTCAAGGACTTTCATAAGCAATAGTAATTAGAAAACGTGGGTAAATGTATTGTTTTGTTTGTTGCTGTGTCGAAGTTAGGATAACTACAAACTCTCATCGTTACAATGAAAATGTGTCTTAAGGTGTCGAAATTAGGGTACTTTACTCTATATAAGTACCGTTTTTATAATGGTCTTTGGTATGACCTGGCCGGGGATCGAACCATAACCCCCCGCCTCACCATAAAAGTGTGTTTATAATGCTACACACAATGAGAAGTAGTCAAAACAAAAGGTTTGATGAAGACAGAGGAAAATGTTGGAACTCTTCAGATCACTGGCTCTTATCTGGAGGGGTTGCAGATAACATTATTACAGTGTAAAAGTTTTTGAGACGCTTTCCACCAAAATATATAAAAAACTAATTACTATGATATAGAGCTATGTAGAAGATCAAATAAATGTATGGAAAGAGATGAATTCATAGGTCACATATATTTGTGGCGAAACGTATTAAGTACGAAATGGAATTGGGACGAAGTGTCCTCGATTATTCAATACGACATAGAAGAGTTGCAGGCTATCATTTCTTTACCAGTATCTCATAATGGTTACTGTTTTACAAGTTAAAAACAAATCAAGGGTTTAGGGATTCATTTTCTGCAATCAGCAAAACCAACTCGTTCAATCGTTGGCTATTTGAACTGGACCGGTTGCACAAATACGGTTCGTGTTTTATACAACGCCCAAATAAATTTTACCTGCACAAATAAACTGCATTTTTCGCGTGCACGTTGCAATGACTTACCCAGATTGTCTCTCCGCCACAAAAATCTTCCATTTCTCGACTTAATTTTGTTACGCAGCTCTATGGTTCAAAAGGTTGAGCACAATCGTTCACGAATATCTCATTTCGCTGGAAGTCGATCATCCGTGTGTTCCTGTTTATTACCTCAGCCGGTTAAGAGTACCTGTTTATATATGCGGCCGCGGAGACACTCTACCATTGCACAACATTTTGCTGCTGATGGAAATATAACATAATCATCAATTTAACCACAACCATGTTGTTATCAGTCCTTGAGACACTCCTTTAACTCTACACGTTGTTTACTCGTTTAAAAATGTTAATTTCGGATAATGTTATTCGGTGCTAAATTTACGCGAAAAAAGTGCCGCGAAAATTTAAGCTTAATTTCTACTGGAACCACATCTGCCTGACATGTAATTGAGAATAATATCACACGTATGCAAATCAGTATGAAGTAATTAAGAAACAGGGCTACCATAAGATGCTAATAAAAATCCTAAGATTTCCAGATTTTGAAGCGTGATTTTAGGAATCATACCTTTAACCTTTTCTCAGTCAGGCTCTATATATAACACTAATTATGATTAAGCAAACAGTTTGGTACCAGCCCAATGAGATACAAATACATGCCATTTATAAAGCTTTTATTTCTACTGACTGTCTTATTTCACATTCAAATAACTCGACTATATTCACTGTGTTGCGGTGCCGGAAACACTTATAAATATAAATACTTAATATATGCATGCTATATCTACCAGCCTATGTAAAAAACTTTTTTTATCAAATCATGTTGGAATCAAATTTACAGATGCCGGTTTTCGACATGATTTGTAAAAAAAATATCAAATTATGGTTTTTTTTCAAATCATGTCGACTGTGAAAACATGATTTGAAAAAATTGACATGATTTGATAAACATTAGAATTTTTTTCAAATCATGCCGCTACAAGCCTACCTGCGAGATAATGGTTAAAATGTTATGACTAGTACATCCAACTCCACATTAAACCTTATCATGCTGAATTGTCGTCTGCTTCAAATATATTGTCCTAAAATGTGAAGGGAAAAAAATCACATTTTAAATCTATATTTTCAATTGAAGAAATATGAATGGCAAATATTTTGTATCCTTCTTCTTCTATTAATGTGCCGATCCCACATTGAGGCAAAATCGCACACGAGTTCATTTACAAACGGCGTGAGCGACGCGCAAATATGTACAGTGGCTGTGCAGGTTTTAAAATATAAAAACAGTCATCTCATGGCCTAGTGGGTAGAGACCAGGCACCCCTTGAAGGCCTCGACGCCGTCAGCCATCATGGTGTTTTCTGGAAGTTGGTTCCATAGTCTAATGGCGGAGGGGAAGAAGGAATGGAAGTACACCTGTGTACGGCAGAAAGGTAGCATGTATCTTTCTGTGTGAATTGAGTACTGAGGGTTGCTGGGTGGAAGAAACTCTCAAATGGGATGTCGATGAGACAATGGGTGATACGGTAGACCATTCTAATGCTTCGCATTGGAGCGACGTTCCGCAAGGGGTTTCCATTCGAGGTCAGCTATCATCTGGCTGGTACTACTTAAATGTAGTTTGGTAGTTTCCCTTTACGAAACGTGCAGATCGTCGTTGGACAGTCTCAAGTTGACTGATGTTGGTCTTTGTATGTGGACCCCAGACACAACTTGCATACTCAAGGATAGGTCTATATTTACAAGTGTCTGGTAACACTGGTCCTTGATGCCTTGTGGACAGCTTGACAGATTTCTCCTGAGGAAAGCAAGGCTGTTATTTGCTTTCTTGGCTGTTGATGCGACATGAGTATTCATTGAGAGCTTCTCGTCCAGATGAACTCCAAGATACTTACCCCTTTTACGACTTGGAGCTCTCTGCCGTGGATGAAGTATGGAGTCTTTATTGGGTTTCTCTTCCTGGTTATACGCACATTCTCGCACTTGGTTGGGTTGAACGACATCAACCAGTCACACTCCCATTGCTGGAGTCTCTCTAAGTCATCTTGTAGTGCTTGGGCATCCTCTATGGAGCGAATCTTTCTGTACAAGAGACTGTCGTCAGCAAGCAGGCGTGTGGTCGATGTGGCTTGGAGTGGGAGGTCGTTAATATACAGGAGGAAGAGCAGGGGTCCGATGACTGAACCCCGTGGCACTCCAGAAGGGACTGACGCACTTTCAGAAGACTTGCCTGTACCATGACTTGCTGGCTTCTGTTGTTCAGAAAACTTCTGATGCACTGCATGTGTCTGCCTCTGATGCCGTAGTATTCCAGCTTACTGGCAAGTCGCTCATTAGGGACCTTGTCGAAGGCCTTGCTGAAGTCAAGTAAGACTGCGTCGATCTGCTCTCCTTCATCAAGGCCCTTGGCTAGGTCGTTCGGTGTTAGAATGAGCTGGCGCTCTGTAGATCTTCTCTTGCGAAACCCATGCTTCTGATCAGTTAAGATCTGATGATTGTCCAGATGAGTCATAATTTGGCTGTGCAGTATTGTGTTCCATGACTTTACTACAAACCGAGGTTAAAGAGATAGGTCAGTAGTTGGCCGGGTCACTGTGATCTCCCTTTTTTAAGTTCGGTGTGACGCATGCGTGCCTCCAGTCTGTGGGTACTGCACCCTTACGTGATTGATGCTGAGAAGACAAGGGTGAGGCTGGTGCAAGTTGGTCAGCGTAATCCTGCAGGAACCTTGTAGGTACATGTATGTTGTCGGGGCCAGTGCACTTGTGAGGATCTAGGTCGGCTAGGAGTTTTTACACCCTCAGTGCCGATGCAAAAGCTGTGCATCTCGGGGTACGGATGGTCTCCTAGTGATGGGATGGCTGATATGTCCTCCTTGGTGAACACACTGCTGAATTGCCTGTTCAGTATGGATGCTTTGGTAGTAGGGTCACTATATGTAACTCCATCTGCGTTCAGAGGTGATACACCATTGCTGTCACATTTTTTCCCTTTAACAAGTGAGTACAGCTTTTTGGGGTTTCTGTCTGCAGTTACCATGTCACTTATGTAGTGGTTGAAGGCTGTCCTGCACTCATGACGCATGTCCTTGCTGGCTTGTTTGTAGCACTTTTTATCCTCTTCAAGTCCAGCGGCCCTGGCTCGGCGGCGGGCTATTTTCTTTCTCCTCGAGAGACGTTTAGCTTGCCGTGTTATCCATGGTTGGTTGAAGCGAGTGGACGAGTTCTTTGAGGGCACATGGGAAGCAATGGTGGTACCAACAAAGTCCCTAAAGGTGTTCCATAAGGTGTCTATGTATGTATGATGGTGGTAGCGTGAGACGAAGTTGGAGCTAAAGTCTTGTACAGCTTGACTGATGCTGGCAGGGTCGGCCTTTTTGCACAGCAGGATCTTCTTGCAGGTGGTTTGGTGCGTACTGCAGAGGTTTGGGCCAGTACAATGACTGTGTCGTGGTCACTTATCCCAGGCAATGGTTTGCAGCGCTCGACTAGGCTTGGGCGATTTGTTATAAAAAGGTCTAAAGTGTTGTCTCCCCTAGTTTTGAAGTTGATAATTTGTTCAGAAGATGTGTCGAAAACAGAATCAAGCAACAGTTGGTTTGTCTGTATTGGGTAGTTGTTACCTGCGATAGTGCCTAAGCTCCAGTCAATGTCTGGGAGGTTCATGTCTCCTGCTAACCAGATGGTCAATGTGGGATAGGCCAAGTGGAGCTGTCGTAACTGTGTACATACTTCATTCATGTATTCCTGGTCACTACTTGGTGGTATGTAGACTGACGCAATTCTGAGTGACTCTTTGCCTTTGTAGATGAGTGAGGCTTCTGTGAACACGGCGTAGGTGTCCACTTTAAGGTCAGTGCCAACCACAGATGTCTTTGCTGCTATCATCACTCCACCATGCCTATCCTGGACTCGGTCCCTTCTAGCTATAAAGTGGTAGCCTACTGGGAGGACTTCTTGCTCATAGATTTCCAGGTATAGCCATGTCTCACTGTCAATTATGATGTCTGGGTCAACCTTTTCCAAGAGGAACCAGAAGGATGTCCTTTTTGCACGGATGCTTTGGAAATTTACAATGAAAACCCTCATACTAGATTTCTGCTGTTGGTTAGTCTTTGGTGGTTTTGAGTGGATTGGTATCCAGATCAGACTCTGAGATACGCGGCATCTGATCTGGATCCAAAGCGTTTGTAAATATTAGCCACGTCGCACTTTTATTAACAAGTCAACAATATCTCAGTCATAACTCTTTACAGCAGTTTGTCGTTATGTTATCATGACGATTCTGTATTAGTACAATTAATAACGACACTTATAAGTGTGCCAGTATAGAATGCCTTCCTGGTTTGTGTTCAACCCATTTTGTTATTTAAAAAGCGCGACAACATCAAAATCCACTGCGCAAACTAATTAAAACATAAAAATGCACATGGAATTCGACGTAGCGTGCAAAATGAAATTGCACGTGGCAGTAAGAAATGAAGTAGCTTACGGTTGTAGTCTAGGCCCATTTGTAATTTCGTGGGTTATTTTTTTGGTAAAAGCAAAAACTCAATTGATTTAGATAGATGTTATAAGCTTATAAACAAAATAGGGTGCCATTTTTTCTTTTCATTTTAAGGGTCCGAAATCCAAGAAATGCGTCCAAAATGGCCGCCGTTGAGTAATACATTGATAATTTCGCCAGTACATAATTATTGTACAATGACAAACAAAGTATCTAAATATAGGTTTCTGAACACAACAAGACAAATAGAATTAACAAATTAAGGCTAAAATTGAAATTTATTTGCCTAATTCCAAGATGGCGACCAATATGGCTACCGTTTTCACTAAATTCTACTTACTTTAACACCGTAGTCCATCAATACATAGGTATTGGAAATAAAATTTACAAATAAAATGTCTGTTTGATTAAAGTAATGGTTTTTTTTCACTCAGTAAACGCTACAATTAAGTAAACAATCGAATCTTATAACTGTAGTGGAACTATGTTAGATCTTGTTCAGGAATTTTAGAAACGAAAAAATGCAATGGGTCACTTGCTTAATTCTTGCATCAATCAGTCTCTATTTGTGTGAACAACTAATTGTATATACCAAAATGTTCATACAAGCATGTAGATTATGAAATTGCATGTTGCAATTATGATATCTGTTGGCCATCATCGTTATTCAAGATGGCCGCCAAAACTAGAATATATCCCGAATATAATAGCTATTACAATACATGTACTCTTAAAATGAGGCTTAATTGAAATTTATATTCCTAATTTCAAGATGTCTGTTTGGTTAAAATTATTGATTGTTCACGTGGTATGCAATAATAGGAGGTAAACATATTGTTTATTAACTATAGTGAAACCATGTTAGTTCTTGTTCTTAATTCTTATGTGACAAATATATAGTTTACCAAGGTTTCAAATGTTACCTCCCTTGAATTAATTACGCCATTTGTTATTAGATACAGAATTTCGAAATCGGCTTCAAATAGACTCTTTTAAAGGTAGATATATCAATTATTTGGAATGTAACTTTACGGAAAGATTACCCAGCCCAAGCTTGTACGTCTAATACATGTAGTATTTGTTTATTCATTGAGTTTATAGTGATATTGTTTATTGATCATGTTTTGATCAGTGGGCGCTTTCAGAACGGTTAAGCGATAGGAAGTTGTCTAGAGTAGCTTCCCATGATTTCCTGGCAAACATAACCAGGCGGCGCCACGTACAAACCAAGGTTATATAAACCCCTGTCGCTCTACAATCTGGGCAGAAGGTTTCTGCCAGCCGGCCAGTTAACATCCAGAAGGGTTATTACTTGTGAATATTGTGGGAGAACGAGGGCTTTGGACAAGTGTTTTGGAACCTTCAGGCATTATTGCAATGCGAAGAAACACCAAAAACTAGCTCCGGGTCGTCACTTCCCAATATTTAGTTTGAGACTTACTTCAGAGTTAGATATAAACAGTTAGTAGATCTAGGATACGTAGAGCTATGTCCACCAATACCTAAGCAGGTTTGGAGGTGCTCAGACCGTGCTAGTGTGTCTGAGATCAAAATGTATAGCTCTGGGAACAAAATCGACTCCAGGTCGGATTTTGTGGTCTGAAGTCATCATTTCTGGTTTGGAACCATAATTTGAGGTTCCAGGTAGAAATAACCGGCAACGTTTTCTTTAGTTATTGGTACTAATTATTGGTTTTGTCATTGATTAATTCAGAGGCAGATAGCCTGTTTCATTTATTTTATTAATACTCTGTATATATATTGTCCTGTTTAAAACCTCAAACCCAAATATTGGGTTTCGGTGGTTTTGTTTGTAAATCATAGGCTAGGTAGCCCCGAGGAAAATTAAATGTCTTGTACCCCTTTTTGTGGTTTAGTCAGTTTGAGTTAAACATACCCGGTACACGTTACACTTATAAACGAAAATATGCAAAATATCAAATGCTCAAATCCGGCATGAACCGGTGTCTGTCTTTCTACAAAGGATTTTTATATATCGGAATATTTGTAAAATCGTGTAGATATGAGACTGCATGTTGCAATATTGACAAATATGGGCCGACTTCATTATTCAAGATGGCGTCCAAGATGGCCGCCAAAAACAAAAGATATCCAAAAAATAATAACTATAACATTTCAATCAAAAAGAGGCTAAAATTGAAATTGATATTCATTTTTCAAGATATATGTTTGATTAAAGTTATTTATTGTTCACCTAGTAAACATCACAAGGAAATAATTAATTAACCCATTAACTATAGTGAAATCATATAAGTTCTGGTTTAGAATTTTTATGAACGAACATATGTCAAATGCTCAACCGATCTCTCTCTATAAACGAATGATTTTATATATAAAAATGTTTATACAAGCGTGAATATTATGAACGTGCATGTTGCAGTTGTAATATCTAAGGGTCAACTTTGTTATTCATGATGGCATCTGAGATGGCTGCCACACACACATAATATCTCGAGCATCATAACTATTACAATTGTTTTCTTATAATTTTACTTAAAGTGTTGACAATTCCTTTGAATGTTACAAATGAGATAACATTATAAAATTAAGTTTGTAGACCATCTTAATCATACCTTGATCAACATTGTCGTCTGTTTAAGTTAATCGTTGTTTCAATATAAATGTGTTTTAAATTCAGTCACTATTGGTAAACTTGTTTTTGCTTTCAACATCTTGTAATTACCAATTTACCATAGAAAGTTGACACAACTGACACGATTGAAAATCATTTACTCTTACTCAATCCCTTCCCATAGACTGTTTCTGGAGGGCTTGCAAGGGGGCCAACCTGGAACTCTCTGTTGCTATACCAGGGGTTTTGGAAAGAATTAGTCTCTTTTTTCTCAAATCAAATTTTCTTTCTATTGCAACAGTGTTGCATGCAAACGAACATTGAGTACTGTGCTCTTGGAAATGTTACAAAGGTTGATGTTGAAGCTTGATTTGTGTTACTGATCATGGAATCAATCATTTTCGGCATTTGCATCCAATGCAACATGCTCTCTTATACGTCGACCTATCACAAGTAGCTTTTGTGTGATGGAATTAGTCAACAGAATTTGTATCTTCTTTAAGTCAGACGTATTATCATGGCAGTCGCATTTTGGTGTCTCTGTATTGTACTGACTGTCCTGATATCTGTTAGATAGTAGTCCTAGATCGCTTGTGTAACCCTGGTCGTCTAAGACTGAGAGCATTGTCCACTTCAAACCAATGGTTCCGTCATCTCTCAACCACATTTCCCATGATACAGTCAATTGCAATGGAGAAGAGCTTCGCTTACAGAAAGCATATCTGCTTCACTCCGGTGTCCAATTTACTTTGAAGGGCTCTTTAAACTGCTTGTTGTGCATAACATGACACTTAATATTGTTGTAAAAGGATCGGATAATATCCAGCAATTTCTTTGGTATGCCATACGGTCTACGTATCTTCGAGGGTGACTCTTGGTTTAGACTGACAAACGCCTTCTTAACGTGGAATAATACAACTGAAATAGAGCTATTCTATTTGGAAGAACAAATATGTGCTCAGTGTATGATCTGCCTTTCCCAGAGACATTTGCCTGAACTTGATGTAATATCAAGTCAGATGCAATATAAATGCAATGTTTTGGAGAAGACATTGCTGGTTGGCGTAAGAAAGGTAATACCTTACATCACCAGCAATTGTAGCTTCAGATGTCATATTTTTAACCAGTTTGCTATAACTCCATTCTTCCCATCATCTACAATATTATTTTATCAGTATATGCTGTAATAGCCATTTGGTTTTCTGATGTTCCACGTTGGTCAATATACCAACACTTGTATGGCCTAGCAGAAGATTTTTGTCTCTTTTTCTTTGGTCCTGCATAACTCAGCAGCCCGCTTTCTTGATATACGTGACTTGGCATCTGGCCGTTTTTTCTCCTCTAATATTCTACAAGTTAGGTATAGTATATATACATTCTCTTAGTATTGGCGCTTTTTGTGGCCCAATATGAAAGCAGCTGTATATATGACTTCGTTGAAGCTGTCAATAGTGATAGCTTTGCCCTTTAAAAGAATTCGGAATTGAATTGTCAGCACAAAATTGTAGTAGTCCCTAACATTAGGGTCATTTCTTTCACTGTTAGATTATGGATACTACCATCGACTGTATGATGCATACCTCTAACATATTGCAGAGAGTGTCTTTACTTTTTGTTAAAAGTAATGTGATCTATGATAGGCGGCATTTACAATCTTCTTTACTGAGGCATACTAACCTAAATTGTTAACTTCATCTAGTGCATTGCCATCTTTGTTGGTCAGTTACTTAGAAAGGAAGTGCAATAATTAGTAGTTTCGGGTTTTTTTGGCGGTCATCTTGGACGCCATCTTGAAATAGCAATATTGTTCCTAAGATATCACATTTGCGGCATGCAGTTCCATAATATACACACGTGAAGTTCATGTTTTGATATAGATAGATACTTTATTCAGTACAAAAGCCATCGGCTTATCAGTACACAGTTGCTACATACATATAATAATGGTCATGTCAATGGTGGAACAGTAATATGTATTGATCGCAATTAAAGCTAGTACGATGCATCGAAAAGTAGTTGCAAAATGTAAACTTTTAAATGTAGAGTTTTGACTTGTAAACGCTTATACCAGAGAGGAATGAAAAGATTTTCTAACTAAGAATTTAGATCACTAGCAAATCAAAAGGAAAATATGGCTATACTATACAACCTGTTTGCCATGCATCAACTAGTCACATATACTGTACAAGTAAAACAGAGGCATAACAGTGTAACTATGGATAGTATACATTTCCTATTCAAATAGTGTTACCAAGCATACTGTGCAGACCAAGATCAGATATATTCTAAAAGGATCCTCTGGTCAAGGTCTGCACTAATATTAATCAACACTGCAGGGTAACTGTATAGAGTACGTTTTTCCTATACAGACAGTGTAGCTTCGGATCAGGGGACACGTAAATGAGCCATCATATCCGTTTCTTCACTGTTTGTTATTTTGCATTACATTGCAACCATGAAGATTATACATTCCCCATGCAGATAATGCTACCATACATATTGTGCAGACCACGATCGGAGTGCTCGTATAACCAAGCCCTCCTATCAGGGTTTACACTGCTTTTATATAACATAACAGTTGGTATCCTATGTGGATATTGATTATTATACATATTGTGTAGACCAAGAGCAGAGGGCTCCTAACTGAGTCCTCTGGTAGGGGTCTACACTGGCTTTTATATTACATTACAGTTAGTATCCTATGCGGATAGTGATAACTTTACAAAGTGTGTAGACCAAAATCAGAGGGCTCCTAACTGAGTCCTCTGATCAGGGTCTACACTGCCTATTATATTTCATTACAAGGGAACTGTGTGACGAGTACACTTTTCCTGTTCAGACAGTGCAGGTTCGGATCGGATGTCACGTAAATGTGCCATGCAACTCGTTTCCTCACTGTCTGTCGTTTAGTATTACAGCTTTACTATGGATAAAAAACCATTCCTAAGCAGACAGTGTAGATCCTAGCCGGAGGGCAGATAAGTGAGTCATCCGGTCAGGATCCGCACCAACTGTGGATTTGCAACACATTGTAAGAATAAGTATAGGCATAACAACAGGGTGAATAAGATTTCTATATATACCACTAAGTTAGTAGCTTAGACTATTATCAGGAAATTTGTATTCTCTTTTATTTATTTTTTAGTTTTGGCGCATATTTGGATCTCTGCTGGTGAAAGATTTTTGAATGAATATTGACAAATTCTTCAGAGTTTCGAAGTTATCTGAACTTAATAGGCTAATGAATTTCTCATTGTTTGGGTGTTTCCAGTAATATTCTTTAATGTATTTAGTTCTAAGTTCTTGATTTAGTGGACAGACCAGAGTAAAGTGAAATTCATCCTCTATTAAGTTGCATATGTGACATTTTCTTTCATTAAGAGGTATTTTTTGTGGTTTGTGCCACCGACCGGTTTCGATTTCGAGTCTGTGAGACGACAGTCTTAGTCTTGTTAAAGCCTGTCTGAATTTTCTTATTTCTAATTTGTCTAAGTAAACCTTAAACCCAAAGTCTGAGAAAAGTTTGTACGTTTTACCCCTAGTTGAGAGTGTTAAGTTCTCATCCCATGACTGTAAATAAATGTCTGAAAGTCTTTGTTTTAGTGTAGCAAGAAACATTTTAGTATTACCAACCCCTTGTGATAGCCAAACATTATTGAACCCTAAATTCTCCGAACAGCTCTTTATATCTGTTACCCAAGAGCGCTTATTTGGTTTTAAATGCAGGTCATTAAGCATCATATTATAAGTTAGTTTTGTATATTTTTGCTCTGGAGAAGTAGTGAGTTTTAGCCAGTATTTTATTATGTTATGAACTCTATATAGTTTAAGTGGGAGTCTCCCAAGTTCTCCATATATAAGATTGTTTGGTGTCTGAGGTTTGACACCCAATAAGTTTTTGCAGAAACGGAGATGGATTCTTTCAATATTGACAGCCTCTGAGAAGCCCCAGACCTCGCTACCGTAATTCAAAATCGGTAAAATAAGTTTGTCAAACAGGTCTAAAGTATGACCCAGCAGGCACACCAACGTTGAATCAACGTTGAATCAACGTTGAACTTCAACGTTGAAACAACGTACGATTTATATTTGATTTTGAAAGTTGTGTTGACGTTGAACCTCAACGTTGATTCAACGTTGATAATGGTTGAAGTTTCAACGTTGAAATGACGTTGATTCAACGTCAAAACAACATTGTTTCGAGTGAGCTGTCCGTTTTTGTGTGCGTTGTTTTCTCCAGATATTGTTTTATTTTCAAATGCTCCCTTCAACTTAGGTTTTAGGAGCTCTACTCTACTAATAGTAGAGTAGACAACGCATGGGCGTTGGAAGATATTTGATTACAGCTTATCAAATATGGTTGCTTCATTTATTAGTACGCTGAGTATCTATAATTAAACATTTTTACATTGAATTGGTTTGCTTTTCTTGCATTTTGTATTTTATTCATTTTAATTGTAAACTTGAATGTAAAGTTCAGTGCTTACTATTAAGAACTTAGAACTTATTTCTTTTGCATCTAAACTATGAAGTATCAAATTAATATTTAAGTTGAAGTTGTTATGATTATTTATTAAAAAAAAACATTTTTTACCTACGTCCATTATCTGACAATGTTGATTCAACGTTGATTCAACGTTGATTCAACTTTGGCAGTAGATTTTTAAATTGAATTTATTTTTTTACGATAAATCATAGTTTACGTGATGAGACATAACCACTGCAATATAATTTATCAGAATTTTCATTTTCATCGATTTGTTTTTTCCCACGACCATTTTCAACGTTGATTCAACGTTGGCAATAAATTCGGTACCGACCCATGGTCGTCCAAGGGTGAAAAAGGGTTGATCAACGTTGAGACGGAAAATCAACTGCTGGGCGACCATTATCAACGTTGATTCAACGTTGATTCAACGTTGTCATTAGATTTTCTAAATTGAATTTATTTTAACGATAAATCATAGTCGACGTGGTTAGACATTAAACACTGCGATATAATTAATCAGAAATTTCAATTTCAGTATTTTTTAATTTTTTATCTACAACCATTATAAACGTTGATTCAACGTTGATTCAACGTTGGCAGTAAATTGGCTACCGATGGATGGTCGTCCATGGTTGAAATCAGGTTGATCAACGTTACGACGGAAAATCAACGTTGATTCAACGTTGAAACAACGTTGTGTGCCTGCTGGGGACTTACTGATAAGTTTGTAAATTTGCATCTATAGGAATTTAACTTAAAGATAGCCTTATGCTTGTCCGGCTAAAGCCTCGTGTATACCGCTAAAAGCACCGCCAGTTGTAAAGACAATACCGAGGTATGTAAAAGAAGTGACTATTTCAACAACTTGCTGGTTATATGTAAACGTCAAATTTCGTCTCAAATTACCTCCCTTTTTGAAAATCATAACTTTGGATTTCTTAACATTAACAGTTAATTTCCATTTCTGACAATATTCTTGTAGAATATTTGGACCATTTTGTAGCCCTAACTCAGTGGAGGAAACTAAAACAATGTCATCTGCATAGAGGAGTAAACATAATTTAAGCATGCCCATATCTATACCCTCAAAGCCTTTTAAGATAAAAGTTTCTTCAAGATCATTAAGAAACATAGAAAACAGGAATGGCGAAATACACTCACCCTGGGCTAATCCAAGTTCACAGGAGAAGCTGTCGCTTAATGCGTTTTCGTATTTAACTCTCGATCTAAAGTTTCTGTACATTGATTGTATTATATCAAGAATATTTCCTCTTATTCCATATTTTATTAATTTATACCACAAAGTTTCTCTCTCAACACAATCGAAAGCTTTTTTGAAATCGATGAAAGAAGCATAGAGTTTCTTATTATCATTCAGAAGGTGGTTAATTACACCGTGTAATATGAATATGTTATCTACTGTACCCATGTTTTTACGGAAGCCTGCTTGCGCCTCTACATACACACCATAATTTTCGGCCCATTTATCAAGCCTCGTATTCAAAATTCTAGTAAACAGCTTACCCAAAGCGCTGAGTAAAGTTATACCCCTGTAGTGTTCAGGGTCGTTGATATTACCTTTTTTCTGTAGCGGAATTATATATCCTTCTGACCATTTTTGAGGAAAATATCTCTTGACAAATAACACATTGAATAATTTACTTAAATATGGTATTAAATTGCTTGCCCCGTATTTGAAAAATTCATTAAGTAAAAGGTCGGGACCGCCGATTTTTCCTGATTTTAGTTCTCTGCAGGCTTGCAAAATCTCTTCGTCGGATATTTGGATATTAAGTTCTGAAAACATTTTTTGCAGTTCCTCATTTATGTATATATTGTTAAACTGTAAAATATCGTCGTCAGGTTGAAAAAACACTGAATTTGGATCGTTGATAGCTTTAAAGTATTCTGCAAAATTAGAGGTATTTAAAAAGGTTGATGCCTTTGCATTAGATGCAGATTTCAATAATTTCCAGTATTCTTTTGCATGATTCAAGTTTCTTTGTTAGTTTATAGTCGTGTAGAGATTTTTTATTAGTGATCATTGTTTTATATTCTGACCTGGCTTCTGTGAATATCTTCCTATTGTCTTCGTTATTTAATTTACGATATGTGTTTAGCTTTGCATAAAAGTCTTTTTTTTAGCTCGCCTGTACGAAGTACATGACGAGCTATTGCAATACCCCCGGTGTAGTCGTCGTCGTCGGCGTCGTCGTGAACGGCGTAAACAATTTTAAGAAAATGTCTATAACTTCTATGTCCCTTCAGGTATTGCTTTCATAGTTGGTATGTGTGTGTATATGGACAAGACCTTTCCATGCACAGAACAATTTGGACCCTTGTGACATTGACCTTGAACTTAGGGTCCGCGTTTAGGTTTCGAAATCTGTGTTTAGGTTTTGAAAAATGCCTATAACTTCTATGTCCCTAGAGGTATTGATTTCATAGTTGGTATGTGTGTGTATATGGACAAGACCTTTCCATGGACAGAAAAATTTGGACCCCTGTGACCTTGACCTTGAACTTAGATCCAGAGTTTAAGGATTAGAAATCTGTGTATAGGTTTCGAAAAACGCTTATATTTCCTATGTCCCTTGAGGTGTAACTTCATATTTAATTTTCATGTGTATATTGACAAGACCTTTCTATGCAGGCAAAAAGCTTGACCTCGGTGACCTTGAGTGTGCTTTTAAGTTTCTAAATGTGCCAATGGCGAGCTTTGTTGTCTCTCTGACAACTCTTGTTTATCGTTACATTCTTTGTCGTACCAAGGCTCATTAACAGGGTTTTTAACTGTTGAAGATTTATGCACTTTTTTGCAGAACGAGTTACAGATATTTCCTAAAAAATCGTAAAAATCATCAAGGTTAGATATATAACACTCTTTGTTTACAGAGAAAGGATGGTTGATGTCGGATTTGAGCATTTGACATTTTGCATATTTCCATTCATCAGCAATTCTGAACAAGAACTAATGGTGTTCTACTTTACGGCTTGGCCACGGTATTGTGCACATTTCACCTTACTCAAATGTTATATGTTGATTTACAGAAAACAGTTCAATATAAGTAATTCAAATTGTTTTCATTAGAAAGCCTGCTATTTGAGCTTTCTGGCGGTATATGGTTTTACATACTTTACTTGTGGATATCATACTTAAAACCAAAGATTTATACCAAAAAATGCCTATTTTTTACCACTTTTGATGTTGCAAGAAAAAAAGAGTAAAATTCAAGAAACCCTAAAGAAGAAATGTTATCTGCTTTTTCCTTTAAAGTGCAAATTTCTTGTACAGAAATATCTCTAGTTTATAATAATTTTACTGAAGGTGAATGGGTCTTCAAAGAAAAAAAAATATGGCGAATTGAGTAAAACTGTACGTTATTATATTTTTGGTATTTTTCATCAATAAATTGCTAGCAACCATAAAATTGTCATAGACTGATGTATAATGTGTAAAATACAACCAGTGGGTGTATAAAAGATTGAAGGTCAAAAGTAAAAACAATGTTTTCCCCATAAAGTTTGCCCTAATTCCTGGTGCCTGTACGAAATTGAAGAAATTTTTGTATAGTCCGTAACCCCATAATTCAAATGGTTGGTTTTTTAACAGATTAGAAGAAAAAGTAACTAAAGTTACTTTATTCTGTTCAGGCTGTAGCCAGGTTCTACAGATTAAAAGCACTATGGGCAAAGTAATGTCCATGCCAGTTTTACCGACAGGAATGTGTTGTCCGTAGCCCTGTATAGTCCGTAGCCCACCATGAATTTAACAACTTTATGACCTGATAAACATACATTTTAATTACAGTCCATCATTTAGTGCAATACTAAGCAAGCTGTTAACATACACAGCATCTTAAACCTTAACCAACACAAAAATTAATATCTGTGTACACAATAATTGTGTTTATTTTATAACATTTGCCAGATGTCATGTACTTGGCAGCAATCAATGAACTTACTCTGTGAATATTGTTATTTGGGTGTGTATATTATTTAGGGCAAAGGTATGTGCAATAAAGATACATAAAAGTAATAATGGTTCAGCTTTAAGATATTCAACAGCATCTATTACAGAATTAGAGGGTAAGTAGGGCTACGGACTATACAAGAAAAACTGTTTAACTATATGCTTTAAAATTGTAAGATTTATTTGAAGGCAGCAAATGAGCACTTACATTAACTAAAAAGAACTATAAAACCAACAACTACAAATAAAAATGAAGGGGTTGGTGAGGAAAATGACAGTAGAAAGTGCAGTCCTTTGTAAGGCAAGTAGAACAGAAACAATGTGAGAAATGGTCCCGAAAGACTAGACAAATGTGTGAAAAAGATATGGAAAGAAAGCGTTATTCATATTTGTCCCCATTTAAACAAAACTTAACACTAAGGCAATGCAATATATGTAGAAAATGCCAGGTTTACGAAAACGTCTATTCATTCAGAGTTGGATGGCAAACAATTTGGAACCTGATCAGACGTCCAGTTACTTGACGTCTGGTCTAAATTTAACTGTTTGGTATGGACAACATAGTTTTAGCACAAATGAGTATATTGGGAAATAAAAAAAAGGATAATCGATTCCTATGGATTGATATGAAAAATATATCTCAAGAATGGGTTGTCATCTGGTTAAAAATCGAGTCCAAAGGAATTAATTAAATTCTATTTATTGTATGTATACATTTTAATGAAGTTTTTACGGAGAAAACACAAAATATTAATTGTTTACGTGCACCACCACAAAAGATATTGTGACGTGAAGTCACAAAAATGATTATTGTCTCTGCAAAAGTAATATCACTAGTGATGATATCAACTGTGAGGTAATGAAATTTATCTAACTGAGAAATCTCTATAAATCATCGATAGGTATATAATACATGAAAATAATTGTGTCCATTGTAAAACGACTGGAGCGTGATAATACGCCAAGTTAATCGTTATCATTCTGATCATGCTCCAAACTGTTTGCTGCTCATATTTTAAGATATTGTTACCACTCACCTGTCATTTTCTACAAATTTATTGACCTGTAGCTGTGTTTCTTTGCGTTTAACTCTTTCACTGTCAAATTAATTGTGAGATGTTAACCCCTTCATAATTTCATAATTGTTGTCTGCTTCAATTTTTGTTGTTTGCAAGCTCATTTCAAAGTAAGATTCAATGTAGAATGACTTAAAACATATGGATACTAGTGTTGAACAGTTTGGGTCCCTTTCGTCATTTGCATTTAAACAGGAAATAATAACGTTTTCTAAACTGTAAAATTGTGTAAATGCTACGGTTGCTGGTCACATAATTAGTGATAATTGATAGTCGTTATGTTTATTTACTTATAAATGTAGTTAACCTGAAGCAAAGACAACAAACTTTATTTTATCAGCCACCAGGGTCTGGTTTAAAAGGCAACTTTATTGTAAAATATTTTTGTTTTGTTTAGTATAGTAGAGAAGGCCTTACTCTTTCAAACTAAACATTTCTGTGCTAAAACCATTTTTGCCATTGCAGTCAGTGTTGTAACCTGCATTCTGACTAGGCTCTATACTATTTGCTACTGAGATTAAAATAAATTGTCAATTATTTCGAAAATATGTGATTTTCTGCATTTTATTGTATTGCGTTGCGTTTCGTTTACACAGGACAGATAGTGTTTGCGTAAATCTATATGTCGTGAATGAAACTGGTTACATATAGTTCTAATCAATTATTTATAAACCGTTTAGTCCCTTCAATAACTGATATCAAATTGATACACTGTAGAGAATACAATGATCCCACCTCAAAACAGCCCTCCAAACAATGATTTCCTCCTTACAACAATGCTTGCCATTGTTCTTTCAACAAGACAATAATGTCCAACCTTTTCACTGCTGCAATATTGTCTGCTGTTTTTCTTAAAATCATATATTGGACATTTTGACAGAAAAAACCCATATAATGGCGATTGACAAACAGCTTGTATATAGATCAGTCACCGCATGATGCGACGTCAGATCTGGGTTCAGTTTGTTTTCAAATGTAAGTCGATTTCCCTCCCTATTACAACTCCGTCCGAACAATGCGCACACTATTTGTCTCCCATTGGATGTTGTTGTAGAGAGGGATTAATATAACTATAGGTAAAACCTATATACGGCCGAAACCTGATTCTACAAAGTATAAAAAATAAGGTATGGAACAGCAACTTAATTTTTCGAGGGTACGAACTGACCAAAAAAATAGGGTGCGAAAATGCGAGGGTACGAAATGGCCCGTTGCCGTGAGAACAACAATGGCGGCCATGTTGGAATCGCCCGCAGGTCAACTCGATTCACTAATCTGCTGCCAGCTTTTTGTTTCGGTCGTACAAAGTATAAGTGTGTTTTGATGTGATTTTCTTTGGAAAAGGTCCATAGAAGTCGAAATATCAGAAAAAACAGTTTATATTACTAACAAAGTATGAGAGTTAGAGCGCCGTTTTCTGGCCGCGTTTTATACCGAATCTTGAGCTCATAAGAGTTACCCCCCGTGCTAGAAAGCTCTTCTTTTTAAGACTCCTTTGGTATCCGGAAGTAGTTTATCATGTTCAGTAACAATGGCGGCGCCCGTTGTGCGATAATTTTTAAGCAGTATTAGATAATGATTTTTTTTTTTTTTATCCTTGTTTTATTCACGCAACGCATACACATTATCTAAAGGCGACCTCCGCAAAAAGCTGGCCTTCGGCCAGCTTTTTGTTTCGGCCGTATTAAGAGGTTAAGATATGACCTAGATGTGCCTTCTGCCCATAATGGCACAACTGGTGTCATTATAAATGGCCAGAAGGCTATTGTAACACCAGACGTGCCATCATGGGCATAATCAGACGATAAACTGTTCATATTGTTCATTGTTACTGTTCAAGAAAATCAGAGTGTTAGTATTCTCTTACTGTTTTAATGTTTTAAACAATGTTAATTTTAAGAAAGAGAAAGGTGTTCTTCTATACTTTAAATGTGAAATGAAAGACTATTTTAAATTCAACCAAAATTACTTTTATATATGATGTATCTGACTTATTTCATTAAGAATATAACTGCATTGTATAGTCCGTAGGCCTTACAATATATGGAAGTTTGTCAGCAGAAACTTGCATATAGTTTGTAGAAACAGTATAAAGATTTAATGATTTTGTTAGCTAATATCATATAAATCATTAGACAGTATTCTGTCAATGTTTTCTTTTCCGTTCCATAAAATGTGTCTGTTTATATTCTTTTGCTGTTCATGAAAATGTTACAAATATTCAACAACATTTCAAAATTTATTTTAGAACTTGTCAATGGTGTTCAATAATAAGTAATCATTTCAATACCAAACTAAAAACCTCTATTTTAGATGTTTTGTCCCAAGCCATATCCCCAAAACAGCAGTTCATTAATGGTGTACTACCTTGTATAGTCCGTAGGCCTTTAATTACTTCTCAATTCAAACTTGTATTGTGGAGACAAAAGAAGGTTTTAAAAACAAAACCTTTTCCTGCAATCAATATACACCTTTTAAAACATATTAAAATGATAAATAACCAAATCAGCCCAGTACTTTCAGATATATCAAAACTGTTTGTTAACCCTTCATAACCAATTTATCACCCATTTGATGCTGGTAGTATTTTTTCCAAAAATAACATGAAATAATTAAGCTTTTACTGATCATGCGACTTGGTCTTATGTCTGGGTATATTTTGCCATTAAAAGCAGTTAAATAAAAACATTCCATGCTAGTTAACTTAGCATGTTATGCAACTAGTTGTATAGTCCGTAGCCCACCTTGGGTGTGTATATTCAAGAAGTCATAACTTCTTGAAGAGATGTAGAAAATCAAGAAAACTTCAGCAATACATGTGTAAAGGTTAGTACGTCAATAATATGGATAGTTTTTGCCATTCTGATCATTTTGAAAAAATGATGACCTTGCAACAGAAATGTGCGCAATATCATGGCCAAGCCGTTTAGTATTATATATATTGTTTATTTACTTGAACATTATGGACACCAATTGAGCAATAAAAAACTTTAATGAAACATATATCTTGATAGTAGGAATATAAATTTCACCTTTAGCTTTATTTTGGGATTCCATTTAGTTGTAATAGTTATTATGTACGGGATATTTTGTGTTTGTGGTAGCCATCTTGGACTCCATCATGAATAACGAGGTTGGCTCTTAAATATTACAACTGCAACATGCACTTTCAAAACAAACACACTTGTACGAATATTTTGATATATACAATCATTCGTTTACAGAGATGGGTCGGTTGATGCCAGATTTGAGCATTTGACATTTTACGTATTTTCGTTCATAATTTTTTTGAACCATAACAAATATGATTTCACGATAGTTAATAGGTTAATTGTTTATTTCCTTGTAAGGTTTACTAGGTGAACAATAAATTAATTTAATCAAACATACATCATGAAAAAGGGAATATCAATTTCAATGTAAGCCTCATTTTGATTAAAATGTAATGATTATTATGTTTTGGATATCTTTTGTTTTTGGCGGCCATCTTGGACGCCATCTTGAATAATGAAGTCGGCCCATATATGTTACAATTGCAACATGCAGTCGCATATCTACATGATTGTACAAATATTTCGATATATAAAAATCCTTTGTAGAAAGACAGACACCGGTTCATGCCGGATTTGAGCAAATTGCATATTTTCGTTTATAAGAATTAAGAACAAGAACTTACATGGTTTCACTATAGTTAATAGACAAATTGTTTACCTCCTTGCTATGCATACCACGTGAACAATCAATAATTTTAACCAACAGACATCTTGAAATTAGGAATATAAATTTCAACTTAAGCCTCATTTTAAGAGTACATGTATTGTAATAGCTATTCTATTCGGGATATATTCTAGTTTTGGCGGCCACCTTGGACGCCATCTTGAATAACGATGATGGCCAACAGATATCACAATTGCAACATGCAGTTTCATAATCTACATGCTTGTATGAACATTTTGGTACATACAATTAGTTGTTCACACAAATAGAGACTGGTTGATGCAAGAATTAAGCAAGTGACCCATTGCATTTTTTCGTTTCTAAAATTCCTGAACAAGATCTAACATAGTTCCACTACAGTATAAGATTCGTGTGTTTACTTAATTGCAGCGTTTACTGAGTGAGCAAAACATTACTTTAAATCAAACAGACATTTTTTTGGCAAAATTTTATTTCCAATTCCTATGTATTGATGGACTACGGTGTTAAAGTAAGTAGAATTTAGTGTAAACGGTAGCCATTTTGGTCGCCATCTTGGAATTAGGCATACAAATGTCAACTTTAGCCTTAATTTGATAATTCCATGTGACTTGTTGTGATCAGAAACCTATATTTAGATACTTTGTCATTGTACTTTATATTCTGGCGAAATTATTGAAGTATTACTCAACGGCGGCCATTTTGGACGCCATCTTGGATTCCGGACCCTTAATATGAAAAGAAAAAATGGCACCCTATTTTTTTTAAAAGCTTATAACATCTATCTAAATCAATTGAGTTTTTGCGTTTGCCAAAAAAACAACAACCACAAAGCCATTTTTGACAACAAATGAGCCTACACTATTGTATGAAAAACAGAAAAACAATCAAGCCATCTGTCCCGCAAGGAGACTGAGTAACCATGCATGGGTTTAATTAAAGCTGGCGTCTGTCAGAGGTTTGCATTTTAGTGTTTGATATACAATTTAATCTTGTGTACGAAAATAATAAAATCACCAGTGAATAATAAAATGTATTTTGCATTTTCCCTAAAAAACGAGTTTCACTTGCTCTTATATCGTGCCATCTTACACGATGCATAACCCATGTTGGCAGTTAAGAAATGAACTTAAATTTTCGGCGTTTGAGTGAAATAAAAGACAGAAAATAATCGGCTAGCGATTCATGGAATTTGCCGATCATTTTCTGTCGTTTATTTCGCTTAAATTCCGAATAAAAATCAGTTCGTTTCCTATATCTACATTATAGTTGCTGTAATTTCTAATATTAAACGAACATTTTATTAGTATGCATGTAAATTTAATCCATATTAGATGTTATTAACACGAATAATATGTACCCTAAAAGGAACAGCCATAACGTCAACGCAACAACATGATTCGCGGAAATCAGATCCATAAGCACCGTCTCCTCTGTGGACGGGTAACCACAGGTCCCGCCCCTACAGAAATTGCGTTTATACAAATTAAACGTCTTATTTTTTTCAATGGAATTGAATGGGGCGAATGTAAATATAAGGGGTTTCTACGCCAACTGTTATCTGCTACTTTTAGACAAGAGGGCCATATGGTGGTTTTGAAATAGCTCACCTGAGTATATTGAACTTGGTAGTTTTATTTTTTAGTTTCGCCAATAAGCAAACTCATCCTAGAACTTATAGTCATAATACAGTTTGTAAAAGTCTAATCAAAACAAAAATTTGTAGACACTTTCAATTTAGAGGGTAAACATTTTTAAATGGGCCCTAAATCAATTAGTCAATTAATAGTTTTCTAATTGCAAATACACTGAGGAATAAATTGTTTTAAAATTTCTCAAATATAAGATTTTTAATCTTCTCAGTCCGAATTTGCACATATCTCTTTCTTCAATTTACAGCACATTCCATATTATATTTGCAATATACAGCGTTCCCACTCTACAACGACATCCAATGGGAGACAAACACAGTGTGCGTTGTTCGGAGGGAGTCGTTGTAGGAAGGCAAATTAGCTTACATTTGTAAACAGCTTGAATCCAGATCAGACGCCGCGTGACGCGGCGTCTGATCAGGATTCAAGCTGTTTGTCACTCGTCATTAAGTTTTTTCTATCAAAAGGTCCATTATGTAACTTTGAGAAAAACAGCAGACGACACTTTTAAGCAGACGGTATTGCAGCCATGAAAAGTTTGGACACAAATGCCTTGTTTGGGGAACTGCGACAGGGGTCGTTGTAAGGAGAGATTCGTTGTTGGGAGGGTCGTTGTAGGGAGGGAGCACTGTATACCTTACAGTGTACATCTACATTAGTCATCTTAACGGCATGACTGGTTCTAATATGTTTCTATATAATTGAGCTGTGTCATGAGAAAACCTTCCATACTGCATTACAGCATTGTACAGACCAAGCACCGTTGGCATCACAGGCTCTGTATTTTGGTATACACTGCCAAATACCGTATATGGTATACTTTGTGTGCGATCCCAGTCTGTAAATTATGCAGTTCTGGGAGAATTAGGTAGATTTTCCGCTTTCTGTTATATGCATAGAAAGATCGTTAAAATATTGGTTGAAAATCAAGAAATATGGTGGTAATATGAGTACTGTTTATAATATCTTTAGAGAGCATTGTATAACTTTGATGGGAAACAATAAGAGTTGGGGTAGTCATATAAAAAGAAAATTGGATAGTTTGGGTTATACGTTTATTTGGGATAACTTGGATACTACTGTCAAATACTTTCCTGCTATACAGAGGAGAATAAGGGACAATTTTATCCAGGAATGGCGAACATCAATACCAAACTCGCCAAAATTGAAATATTTTGTAATGTTCACGGAATCGTTTGAAATGGAACCATACCTACAAACCATAACTAACAATTCTTTACGCATGCATCTTACAAGTTTTCGTATTTCCTCGCATAACTTGGCAATATAGAAGCTGGAAGATATAATAATATTGATCGTAGAAATAGAATCTGTATCTTTTGTAATCAAAATGCTATTGAATCAGAATATCACTTTTGATTAATATGTCAAAAATATAAAATTTTAAAATTTAGTTCATGGCCCTCTCTAAATAAGTTTATAAACCTACTTTCTTCAAAGAACAAAAAAGTTCATTTAAACGTTGCAAAATATACCAAATAAATACGAAAGAAGACTCAAGCAGGAAACGCAACACAAACAATACACCCATCTCTAAAGCAGAACACACACACAGCCATACCATAACAAACACACACACACAACCACACACACACACACACACGCAATACCATTCCTTAATCTACACACTAAATAGAAAACAACACGCAAGACAAACAAGGTTGCAATGAATATACGAAATAATGTAGTTGCAGATTGATAATATCAATATTATACTATAATAGGGTAAATACAAGTTATAATATTTTCAGTTGAATGTTATGTACTTGTAAAATTGAGTTGTTGAGTTGAGTTGTGTTTATGTAAATGTCATAGTCATATTTCACGTAAATTGATCTATTGTACATGGCACTTATATGTTGCCGATTGCCAATAAAATTGAGTTGAGTTGAGTTGAGTTGGTACGTATAGTTAAACATAAAATGCTTGAGATGCATATGGGTGTCAAACACTGTAAATCAAGGCCAGTCCTCGTGTCTTTGAAGCTTCGGCTAGTCTTGATCTACACTGTTTGCAATTTACAATTCCATTGCACGGCTCATGTGTATGTATTATAGGGTAGTTGGTTCAAAGCCTCGTGTATCTTACATTACTTCTGTCACACATGTCTTACCGACTCAAAATAAAATGTGCCCAGCGTCCAAGGTTATAAAGCGTTTGAGTTGTGTCTGAAGTCATTCTCAAGTATTTGATAGGTCAGATTTGAGCAAAGGCTCAAATATGACCATCAAATTGCTTGGGAATAAACTCAGACTCAACTCAAACGCTTTATAACCTTGAGCCCAGTCATGTCTAAAGCAGTTGACAACAATGACCGATCGATGAACGTAGAGTATCGCTTTTGGTCAGGGACCATGTTTATAAAGCGTTTGAGTCGAGTCTGAGTTCGTTCTCAAGCATTTAATTGGTCAGATTTTAGCATAGGCTCAAACGCTTTATAACCTCGGAGCCTGGTCTCATTGGAAGTCCTCAACATTAAACACAGACGTAATGCAAACGCTTTGCAATAAAACGTAGAAAATGTCATTCTTAAAAATTGCTTACAATCCATTTTGATGTGAGTGACAAATAGTTTGGAGCCTGATTATCCCGGCGTCTGAAATGACTCCAAGCTCTTTGCAATGGCAATAATAGTTTAAGCATTAACCCAATCACCACTGGAACTTTTAATGGATACTTCCAATATCCAATTAAGTCTGGTCCTTTTTTGACTATTTAGGGTTGATCCTTGAATTAATTCATTATGTTTGTAATTGCACACTTAATGACATGTTTTTATCACATAATTTGCGGTCTGGGAGTTACATAAAGCGATTGTATAAATATCGTAATCCACTAGTGGAATATCGTTTATTGGTCTCCGGCCCAACTTGTTCGTCCACAAGCGCTGCATGTAGCGGGACGCCAGATGACGTCATTTACTATGACGTTAACGTAAACAACGTAACGTTTGGCGGAAATTCTATATAGCGGAGGGTCTACAAACTACGGCTTCAATTAATTTTATAGGTGACTTAAACTTGTTAAGTGATAAATAGAATATCACATTCGTGCTCATTATTTATCATTCTTAATAAACTCGTTGACTAAAATGAATATGACGCTCGCCAAGGCTCGCGTCATATTATTTTAGTCAACTCGTTTATTAAAAATGATAAATAATGAGCACTCATACAATATCCTCTATTTCTTCTATTCACATCACACAGATAGCGTCATTCTGAAGATGACCACAGCAGCGAAATCTTTATGTGTTTTGAATAGAAGAAAAACACGTATATAATATTAAGGGTTTATTTTAACAATATCTTACAAACTGACAAACAGTGCAGACACTGGTCTGAGGGCTCCTGTTGGAGCCTTCGGACCAGGGTCTTCACTGTTTGTATAGGACAAGTGTACTCTTGAAATGTACACTGTTTGTTCATGAAGAGTATACTCGTCACTAGAGTTGAAATTGTCAACGCGTATATTGGAAAAGACTAACGTCCACTGTAATATGGTGGCTAGGCTTGATCGGCTACACAGATTTTGCTCTTAGAAATGGTTCCCAACTATTTTGTTCAGTGGAGGAATAAATTAGAGGGGTAAAAGAGAATATTAATGGGTTAATGGGGTTATAATATTCGCCTAGCATTACTGACATAAACGAGCCTAATGACCACCGCTGGATTGCATTTGTTTTTTTTTTCGCAATTTACACGTTCTTTGACACATTTGCTACTAAAAATGATTTTCAATCTATTAGTGTTCATGCACCTGTCTTCAAAACTAGAAGCAGGCTATGGGGTAAAGGGTTACTGTTTTGCCTTGTTGAAATATACTGTGAGGTACATCCCCTAGCTGTATATATGGTTTGCTTTGTAGGGTCAAAGGTTTCAATCTGGACCATTAGAATTACACTGCTGCCTCTCTACAGCAACATCCAATTGGCGGCAAAGACTATGTACACGTGTTGTTCGGAGGAAGTTGTTATAGCGCAGGAAATTGACTTACATTTGCAAACAGCTAGAATCCAGATCAGACGCCGCGCAAAGCGGCGTTTGGTCTGGATTCAAGCTGTTTACCACTCTCGTCAGTATATTTTGTTTATGTCGAATTGTCCAATACGAAACTTAGAGAAAAAAACAGCAGACGTCAAATTTAAGCAGACGATATTGCAGCAGTGAGTATTGTTTGGAGAACAGCGACAAGCGTTGTTGTAAGCAGGGATTCGTTGTTCGGAGGACCGTTGTAAAGAGGGAGCTCGGTACATTTCTTCATTGAATTTAACCTTTTAATGTAATCTATAGCACCGGACATTTTTTAACCCTTTGTCTGCTGGTCGCGACTTTATTGATTTTTGCAAACAGTTTAGATCCAGATCAGACGCCGCGTAACGCAGCGTCTGATCAGGATCCAAACTGTTTGACACTCTTCTTTAGGTTTCTTTACTTACGAAATGTCTAAATCTAACAAACTTTGCAGACGACAATTTCGAAGCAGACGAAATCGCCGCAGGATAAGGGTTAAAATACCCATCATACCAAACATAGTAGACTATAGCTTGGTACTTTACCTTTATCAGAGGGTTCCTAAAGGAGCCATCGAATCAGGGTTTGTACTATCTACTTGTAAAACTTTTACATATTTTTGGGACAATGCCCTCAATAGTCAAAACAACACATTACGACCTCTATATATTTATTTAAAGCCAATGCCGCGGCAAGTTAACAAAATATTTTCTATTTCTGAAAACAGTGTAGAAATAATGAAAAAATGTCATCAAAGCTACTTAAATTTGGAAATTACCTTGATTTAACCCGATTGCACTTCTGTTTGTCTATTTATTTCACACACTAACACACATTTATGATATATCGTATATACGTTCCTGATGTTGTTTATAGATATTTTTAGCTCACCTGAGCCGAAGGCTCAAGGTGAGCTGTTGTGATCGCCCGCCGTCCGTCGTCCGTCTGTCCGTCTGTCCGTCCGTTCAAATTTACTTCAAGCGACAACTCCTCTGAAACCGCGAGTCTGAGGAAAAAACTAATTTGCTCACGGTGTTCCTTGGATGCTTCTCTACAGAAATTGTTAAAATGAAACTTTAAAGTGGACTACTTATTGAAATTTATTAAAAAAAGTGAAAAACTTTAAACAAGTTTTTTGTAAAAAACCACTGTTCCCACACCTTAGATATTGCATGAATAGTATCTTCTACTAAATCACTTTCAAAATTGTAAAAAATCAAAACCCTAGGATCAAATTTGACTCAACCCTGGCCATATCAGTGCTTTTTGATGCAGGTCTGACAGTAAAAACTCTCTAATGATCCGATTTATACAGACGCATTGTATCTTCCAGGCTAAGAAGCTACCCTTATACTAAATGCAACATTTTTGCAAACAGTTTGGATCCAGGTCAGATGCCACATAATGCTGCATCTAATCTGGATCTAAACTATTTGCCACTCATTTACATATTTTCTTATATTTAGAAAATATAAGTTATTATTTTTTACATATTTCACATACAAACATTTGGAGCAGACAACAGTTCAGCATAATAATAGTCATTTCTCTCTGAGACCGTCTCAAATTGCATAACTGACCCATAGCTAGCTCTGAACTCAGGTCACTGAGATACATAACAGAAATGAAAGTGATGTCTGCTATTTTATGCTCAAGCACAACTTAGTTCGAGGCATATTACTTTTGGTCTGTCTGTTTGTTTGTTTGTGTTTTGTTTGTTTGTTTATCTTTCTGTCTATCAGTCCACAATTAATTCTTGGCCATAAACAGTATGGATCCAGGTCAGATGCCACATAATGCTGCTTCTAATCTGGATCCAAACTATTTGCCACTCATTTACATATAGTTTCTTATATTTAGAAAATGTAAATAATGATATTTATTAACCTATTAACCCATACATATTCTTTTTTATGTCTTTAATTTATTCTTCCACAGAAGAAAATATTTCACTTTATACAGTCATTGTTGTCTTTAACAATTGCTTCAAATGACATCTCCTCATATACCGCTGAAAAGATTTCAACCAAACTTTACACGAATGTTCCTTGGGTCAAGTTCTTTCAAAATTGTTCAAAGAATTAAAAACAATGTAGAACTCTGGTTGCCATGGCAACCAAGTGAAAAAATAAGGAAATCTTAAAAAATCTTCTTGTCTGAAACTACAAGGGCCAGATCTTAGACATTTGTCACATAGCATCATCTACAGGTCCTCTATCAAACTACAAACTATGCCCCTGGGGTCAAAATTGGCCCCGCCCAGGGGGTCACAGTTTAACATAGAGTTATATAGTGAAATTTTCAAATGTCTTCTCCTCTGAAACTAATATGGCCAGAGCTTTGATATCTGGCTTGGTGACACTTTTAGATGTCCTATACCAATAAGGTTCAAATGGTTCTGGTCGATTGCATATCATCTACAGGTCCTCTATCAAGTTTGTACAAATTATGCCCCTGGGGTCAAAATTAGCCCCACTCCGGGGGTCACAGTTTTCATACGTCTTCTTTTCTGAAGCTAATATAGCCAGAGCTTTGATATTCGGCATGGTGTTACTTCTAGATGTCCTTTATCTATTTTGTTCAAATGGTTCCAGTCTGTTGCATATGTAGGTCACAGGAGCTAAAAATAGATTTTTTCAATGGAAACTTAAAAAAAATCTTCTTGTCTAGAACCCTAGTACCCTGATCTTAGATATTTGGAACATAGCATCATCTACAGGTCCTCTATCAAGATTGTTCAAATTATGCCCCTCGGGTAAAAAATGACCCCGTCCTGGACTTAAATCATTATCTCCATTTTGATGTACAGCTATTCTCAGGTGAGCGACATATGCCCCATGGGGCTCTTGTTATACTCACATAATAGGTCTAATCAATTAAGAATATTAGCACGATGGTGCCTCCGTGGCCTATAGTGGTAAAGTCATTGTGACTAAGCTCCTCACGGCTGTGAGCTCTAATTCCAGTCTTGTCATTCGAATTTTTCACGTGGGGAGCCTTCCAACTGCCTTGCGGAAGGTTGGTGGTTCTACCCAGTTGCCGATTTGTGCCTGAATCTGCATATTTTTAAAAGGGCCTCTGGGATCTTCCTCCGCCTGTAATTTTAATTAGTTGGACGTCGCAATGTGACTGAAGTACTGTTAAAAGCGTAATAAATAAAATAATATTAACACAAATAATGACAAGTATACGATTAAGATTTGACCGACATGGACGGATACAGAAAACTTAAATGAAAATTAATGAGTAGCCTACTGTAGGTCCCATTCACCAACTGCATATGAATACAGTGGAGAATCTGTTATTCTTTCCCGTTTAAACGCAAACGCAAAGCACTAAAACGTAGAAAAGAACAACTTTTGGACAATTCTGATAATTCTTGTTTATCATGGTGGCAAACAGTTTGGAGCCTGATCAGACGCCGGGTTACCCGGCGTCTGATCTGGCTCCAAACTGTTTGCACTGGAAATAATAGTTTTAGCGTAAACACGTTTATTGGGAAAGAATAACAGATTCTCCACTGTAATTGGCAATGGTGTGAAATTCCAAAATACGTGAAAATGTACGAAACTAAAAGTTTCACTTGCACCAATAATGCTAGAACCTTTAACACTTTTAGGACATGATTCGGCATGGTAACACTTTCAATAATGAAACAGTGAGGTATTACAAATCTTTAAATACGTGTGTTTAGGGCTCAAAATGTTGAAGTGCACAATACATGAATATAACATGAATATAAATTTTACACAAACTTTAATGAATGTTTTCGCTTCACTGCATTAATGCAATAATACTAGCCCCTAGAGAATCTTAACGGAGCAGGCCATCGTCGTGATGTTCACGTTTATTAAAGGATTTGCGAAGGAATATATTTATAGGGCTGACGATGTTTGAAAAACATGGTGAAGTTCAAAACTATGTTTATTTTACCCTAAAATTGCAATGTTTCATTTTAACACAGCAATGCTGGGTATAATCACAGCATCAGCTTTCTAATACTAGCCTACCGTTGGCTGATTGGAGAGTCATTGCAAATCTACGTTTATCTGAAGGTAACTGACGGACGGACATACTGACACGCAGACAGACAGACGGACGGATGGACGGACGGAGATGAAACTCGTATACCCATGTAGTTTCACCCGTATAGTGTGCTTATTATCACAGTCATCATTAAAACGATATAGAAAAGATCTCGTAATAACGAGATAGTTATCTCGTAATAACGAGAAAAGATCTCGTTATAACGAGATAACTATCTCGTTATTACGAGAAAAGATCTCGTTATAACGAGATGATTATCTCATAATTACGAGATAATCATGCATGTATTTGTTTTATGTGACACTTATCGGCTTTCGTACAAGTGTTAGTACCCCCTACTAATATATTTTCATCTGACCCAGGACGATAATTTGTCAGTGGCACCGGGCTTGTTATAGTCAGGCTCGGATTCAATTATATTTGGTAAAATATAAACATTAACAATAAACCCCTGAATAGACTAATATGGGTGTAAATAAATATAATTCACACAGCCACTGGCCAACAAAATAGTTTCAGTAAATTTTTTATCCTTAGAAAGACGATCGTTTGTCAGTGGCTCGGGGTGGCTCGGGACGGCACGGGATTGGCTCGGATTCAATTATATCCTGTAAAATACAGAAACATCGTCAATAAAACCCTAAAAAGACCAACATGTTGTTAACAGATATAATTAACACAGCCACTGACCCAAAAAAATTTCTAGAAACTTTTTTGCTTATAAAAACGAAAATTTGGGAAAAAATATTGGTAGGGGGTTGTATAGATCTACCCCCTAAAAATCTAAAATTGGATTTTCTCGGAAAAGACTTACTGCAGCCCAAAACTATTCGGCACCAGTAAGATATTTTCAAAATGTATCGTGTGGAAAAGAATCCGAAAAAAATCGAAAAATGAACTTAGGAAAACACTCGGTAATTTCCGTAATTGACCGGCGGCACGGGCACGGGCACGGTGGTATTTTTTTTTTATTTTTATACCCCACCAGTTCTCAGACCAGGATATAAACAATGGACAATATCTACTTGTATTCCAAAAAAAAAGGAAAACAGGAAAAATAACCCAATACAGCATACAACCTGGATCCCTGCACGCAAGGAAAAATGGTTCAATATACTGTAGAAATGCCAATTTCGCAATTAACCCATTACCCCATAGCCTGTATCAAGTATTAATTATAGGTAACCACTTAAAGCAGGTAAAAAGTAAAGCAGAAAGCGCCTTAAGTCGTATACTGCTTTGCTTTCAGCCTGCTTTAAGCTACCATCTGCTAGAATATAGAAAATAGTCCTAATGATGCATATTCATGACAGTTTAAACTGGAACCAATCTCTTCAGTGAAGAAATAAATCAAAGACGTAAAAAGGCATACTTATGGTGTAATGGGTCAATCAATAGCAATTAAACAAAAGGAGAAAAGGAGGGGGTGGGGGTGTCAATAGTTATAATCCTAGATAATAGTGTATGCCAACCAGTCTCCCAGGCAAAAACCTCACAAAATAAATGGTAACCCAATACACCATAAACAACACCCAGATTTAAAAACAAAACAAAACACACTTAAAGCAGGTCAAAGGTAAAGCAGGACGCAAATTAACAGGCATCCAGCTTTTACTTTCTGCCTACCCTAAGCTAACATCTTATGAGATACAGAAAAGTAGTTAGGGCCATAAGTGAAAAAGATGCTCGCTTCCGGAAGAAAACACCAAATTTTGCATACACGTATATTGATATATGAAGATATGTGTAGAATCATAAAAAATTAAGATCCAGCGAATTCTGCAAAGAGATTCGGGTAAAAATCCACCCGAAAGTCCAGGAAAAACACGAATTTCTCCCAGGCACTTTTTAATACAAATACGTCATATGACGTCATTATTTTATTACGTAATCAATATGGCGGAGAAAGGAAAACATCAAGCCAAGGAAAAGAAAACATCGGAATGTTTCATCGAAACCGAATAAGTACATATACAATATACTTTTTCTCACTGTTCATGAATAATATATACTAGATCTACGATCGACCTATTGCTGTAAAAAAAACTAATATATGAACATTCTTTCTTATCAATGCGGCGTCTAATGTGCTTGGCGCACACTCGTCCGCGCACCCGTTTTAACGCTCACCAATTTCGACGCCATATTTGTTTACTAGTCAATATGACCTAAGCGACCCCGTGACGTAGCATGCGCACTGGCTATCGTTTGTAAACACGAAAAACTACTCTCTTTTTCAAACATGTGAATAATCAGATATGCAAAGTGAGAAATATAACAGTTTTACCTTTCTCAATGCATTTTTATGTATTTTCACTAATGCAATCCAGTACGGAAGTTTATAAGCCGTTTTCTGTATTTAAATGATCACGGAAAACTTCGACGCTCAGTTGTCAGGAACCCCCATTCATATTTATCTTCTCACGCGACAGTCACGTGACAAGCAATTTTCCCGCCATTGAAAAACAGGTCAATGTTTAGAAGGTGTACGCTATATAGAGTTTGTGAGAATATGCTGATCGGATTTACATGTGATTACTAATTGGCTCATAAATGCGCTATAAATTTATGAGAAAGGTAATCTAAGTTTATTTTTTTCATTTCAGACATCCAATGCTAATTACATGAGCTACTCCCCAACATTCACGTTTTAGGGTTTGGAGAGTTTTAGCGAGAGTGGGACACAAATCAAAACCACCCCTTCTTTTAATATGAGTGCCCAGTGACATTTACTTTTTTCTTCATTTATATTTTTAATTGTTTGAAAATCATGGCAAATCTGAAACAAAAATTGATACCAAAAAAATAATTTTGACTCTCCAGCATGAAAATAAGCGTACACAATGAAGCACAGTATGAACTTTATTTATAAAGCTAAAAATAACTCTAATATAGGTCAGCCAATCGGAGGTGTCGAAATAGGTCACTCCCAACAAATATGGCGGCTTCCTCGGTATGTTATAATCGGCGATGTTCTGAACAACTGGCGCATTTAAACTTGAAAGTTGCATGGTTTTTATCATTAATTAAGCACATTTAGCTTCAGTCATAGTTTAAATCACATTCATTTTATAGCTGTCAGAAATTACGGCGAGTTTATCGCTTAATGGCGTCGAAACTGGTAACGCTAGGATAGTATCAGCGAAGGTGACTGTGATTACACAATTTTAAAACAATGAATGTAATAATTATTAAACATATTTTCTGCCATATAAGGATAATAACTGCATTATTTAAATCCAAATTACACGTTATTGAATTTTTTTTATAGCATCTATGCATGGGGTTTGCGCGAAAAAAAAATCTACGGAAGCTGAATTGTGCCATAAAAAAAAAAAAAAAAAAAAAAAAATACTATTTACGTCAAATTTCTTGATCTTTTTTTGCTCGTTTTAAGTCTGATATTAAATACCATTACAACCCAAATCTTTTTTGTATGAATATCTATACAGTTCTTATCGTTTATAAGTAATTAAGTAGGCTTCTGACGGACCTGGTACTTTAATACACAGGGTTCGACACTAACGGGATCCCGTGATCCCGAGGACCCCAGATTTACCGTCGGGATCACTGAAGTTGCAAGTCAGGGATTCCGTCGGGATCACTGTTTTTTCCTTGGTTCAAACCATAAAAAATGGGTAAAAAACTGACCAAAAATCGCCGTGAGTTAACGGCGACTGAGCCAACATTCAACTTTCTGTTTACATAGGAAGTGCTGTGGTAATTGCGCATGCGTTGTATACGCGTTGTATGAGTCAATATATATTTTTGCCACATTTTCAGTGAGTAGATATCATCAAATATAATGTTATTCAAATCAGTTGTTTTCTGTTATGTCTTACTTATCAATGTCTTCAGTCCATGAAACGAGTATTAGTGACCCTTATTTTTATGAGAGAAGCAGGTAAGTATTGGTTTAATCAAGGCACTGATAATCAATTCCTTGCTGTAACGATTTTGTATTTTAACATTTTGAATATTTGATTAAGACGGATACTCTGCCAGATGTTTTGCACTTAACAAACAATAACAGATGCTCTTGAAAACCCCTCAATTAATCAAATGTATGAATATGCATGTACTATTACATGGTGTACAGAAACTGTTGTAAAGTGGCAAATTTCTACAAATCTACATATACAATGCACACAATATTTGATTCAATATAGGATCTTTTGATAGTTTGTGTTTATTGAATGCAGTACATTTATCGGAAAAGCAAGTTTGGTTTCTTACAATCCAAACATTAAAGTTTAAAATGTCATTTTCCCATCTTGTTACAGCAAGGAACCGATGTAACATCAAGGATATATTTTGTAACAGTAAGGAAAACAGAAAAAGATATGGCAACTTTCAAAACTTATTATTAACTTCAATTTTAAAGCATACTTTATTTTGAAGCCAATCTAACGAGATTCAAACCTGGTTAACACAGTGATTGTTAAAAGTGTTTTTGGTATGGGTAATACTCATTTAATCAGCATGAGTGTTACATCAAGGAATGCATCTATTACATGAAGGATAACAATGATGCGGAATGAACATAAACTTTACTTAAACGATTTCTCACTCTGAGTCAAACCTGAACTTGATGTTGAGATTATAATTTTGTACTTGTGTTATGAATTACATGTATAACCATCGAAAAGGGTTGGTTCAGAGAAAGTACTTGGTGTTACAGCAAGGAACATTTATAGTTACAGGAAAGAATTTAACTAATGGAACATGAAATAAAAACAAGTGAACTTGGAACTTGAACAACAATTGTTGTATGACATCGCTCATACTGTTCAACTCCAAGGTGTGACAATGACCTCGAACTTTGACCTAATGACCTAAATATGTAAGTAGATATTCAGTACTCTGAAGTTCAATAGACCAAAGAAATTACTCTGAGATAAAAACTTTACTAGTAAAACGAAAAATCAAGACCTTCACACAGCTGCCAACTAAACTGACATCAAAAGTGGTGCAGAAAGCTCTTACAAATCACCTTTAACTTTTAACCTGCATTAATCTGTCTTCAGAGGCAAAGTTTCAAAAGTTTTAATAAGTGAAAATTTTAAAAGCCAACTTGTGTAATTCGTTTGGCTATTCGAAATAATTGAGTTCAAAGTAACAGGTATTAAATCTTATCTCCTAACCTAACAAGGTAGAAACATTTGTGACGGATTTAGGCGTATTGAAAATAAAAGGTCTATAACTCCTTTTTGCTTAGAAATAGTTTGCGTAGAAGAGAAACGATGGAGCTCATATTTAACAGCTGGAACGTCCTCTTAAAGAATATCAAATAATATTAGACTTTCATTCATCACAAAATTCATGGCGTTTTTAAGACTTGAAAGTCTTATAATATCAAGTAATCTCCCTTTGATTTGAAATAAGAACAAACTAGTGTTTCATTTTTGTTACATGTGTCATTTAATCTGGATATTTTTACTGGAATACATTGGTGAACGTATGAGCCTTTAAAATCTTAAACAAAACTGAAGTTGTTAATGTACTTTAAAAGATATGGAGATTTAAAATTTACTCGATGTAAAGTCAATGTAAAAATTTGGTACTTCCTGGTTTGGCTGAGTATATTTAAAGATATTTCCTCAGTCCATTGATGGAGTCCCCCTCCCAACGTTCTCGATAGGTGAGAACAAAAATGCAGCATAAGCTGCCAGCGTGTATACCATTTTCAGTTTACCTGGTGAGGCCCAGATAAACTCATGCTCTAGAGGCTTTTCAATGGTTATTTCTAACCAAACTATCAAATATAAAGGTCGGGTCTCACATGAGACGCTTCAATGGTTCTTTGCTACCGGCATGTTCACAAGACCCATGCCTTTTGCAAGGAAATTGTCTGGCAAGGCGTTATGACCAAAAGGTCGTCAGGAGATGTCTTTAAAGTCTCTTATTCACTTGTTCAGCAGCTCTAATTCAACCCAAAATATACACACTTGGAGCATACAAATAATTTAAACCTGCCTCAGATGGTGATGCATCATGGCATCTGACTAGGGTCTACACGGTGTACAGTTATTGATGTTAAGTGTCAGAAAGTATATATCACAAACAGTGTAGCCCAATATCATTTGCCACAGTCAAAACATGGCTGCTTCTCTGAGTCTGCACTGTTTGATACTCATCATAATATGCCAAAATTGCTTTTACACTTACTTAAACTGTGTAAATTGTCAAAATCACAGTATTGTAGTTGCGGCTATGGAGATGGATCTTGATTGCTTACATGTCAATAAGTATGATTTTGCATAGTTCGGTTCCTATGTACATGTAATTACACGTAAACCAACTATATTTTTCATTTGTCCTTTTTCTAACTTGCACGGGCATACCGTGCAGCCTGTGTGCTGGGTCATGCCTAAAATAACTACGTATTTGTTTGTCTTCGCACCGCGTTAGTACTCAGCTAGTAATGTAAGCGCTCTATTTATCAGTTTAGGTAGCATTTCTTTTTAAGCATTTAGTAATAAGTTCAATAAATATTTTAAACTCTTCATCTTAGCCCGATATAATTAATTTTCCACCCCATTATAATCAAACCAAGGGCCAAAGATTTTTCTCCCGAACAGGCACACTATTAAATTGCGTTTTTTACTCTTTCACTGCAATATTGTCGCCTGCTTTGAAAATGCCGTCTGCATTTATTCTCCAGCGCAAAATTTCTGGCTTTGACTGCATGAATATTGATACAAGTGTTATTAGTTTGGATCCTGTTCAAACGCAAAGTTACCGTGTGTCGATATTGATCAAAACTGTTTGGAAATGTTCGTTATCCCTTATCATGCTGAATTGCTATCTTCTTCAAATATATCGTCTGCGGAGAAACACAAAATCTTTCCTATGCTATTCAAATTGAATAAAAATTGAATATGAGTGCCGAACAATTTGGATCCAGATCACATGTTGCGTTACGCGGTGTCTTCTCCGGATCCAAACTATTTGCCAATGTTAGCCAAACGGTACTTACAGTGGAGAAAACGTTATTCTTTCCCATTTAAAAGCAACGAAACGCAAACGCAAATCGCTAAAATGTACAAATGTAGGCAATTACCATTTTTTGATATTTCTCATTATTTGTTTTAATTTGAGTGACAAACAGTGTGGAGCCGATCAGACGCCGAGTTACCCGGCGTCTGATCAGGCTCCAGACTGTTTGCAATGGAATCAATAGTTTAATCGTAAACGCGTTTGTTGGGAAAGAATAACGTTTTCTCCACTGTAGCAGTACAAGGGTTACCTCGTCCATTCCCGGACAGTGCAAGAGTTAAACAGGTGACAACATGCTCACCACGTGCATCACGCCCGTAAAAAGTATACAATAACAGAAAGTAAAACTGTCCGGTAACAGAAAAAAGTGTCCGGTATCTATGGAATTCCATATACGACAGCCAACTGCTAGCTGCTTACTGCCAACTGCTTCCTGTCAATTATTCAAAAATCATGTATAGGGATTAAAAATGGAGGATCTTCTGGTAAAATACTGCCCGATGCGGCAACAAAACTTCACATTGGACCAAAATAGCTGCCGTATTGGAAGTAAAACATGGAGTATCGCTCAGGTATGAAACGTACAGTTAGTAGTTGGCAGCGTGAAGCAGTTGGCAGTAAGCAGTAAATAGTAGACAGTAAACAGTTGGCAGTTGACAGTAAGAAGTTGGTTGTTGTACATGGAACTACATATATAGCGAGGAAAACAAACTATTGTGCATTAAATTTTTGTTGTCAAATGTTTGGATAGGAGTAAAATAATGACGCCCCTGAATGATTTCGAACTACGAGTGTATCTGTATATCAATACGTCGTCGAATCGTGGCGGATTTCCATCAATTATTGATATATAGCACTTATAAATTTGGAAAATAGAAGAAAACAATAACCTAGGAAACGACAAGATTATTTCAGTAACAGTTCATAGGGACCGGCCACGGTTCCTGGTTCTGGGCTTCGGTTTTATACCCGTCATCAAGTATGCATACAATACGCATTTGGCGGTGAGCAGTTGGTAGTAAGCAGTTGGCAATATGTAGTTGGCAGTAAGCAGTTGGCAGTAAGCAGTAAAGAGTAGACAGTTGGCAGTTGACAGTTGACAGTAAGAAGTTGGCTGTCGTATATGGAATTCCATAGGTATCAGATGTAAGAGGACACTTTTTGAATAGCTCTGCGGCGGTATCTGCGTATAAGAATCTTTACAGCACTGACATGTAAAAGCGGTTATTTAGACGTTGGACGTTATTTAGTACACATGAACCTTATAAATTGTTGTCTGTAGTATTGTTTGCCATTCATGTTTAAATGTTAAAGTAAAATGTATCTTTTACGGCCACTTGATTGTGCTTATTACTAGGTGCTTCAAACAGACGACTGCTTGTTCAATCAACTCGAAAGTAAAACAAGAAGCTCCTTTACGATACTTCTTTTTCACCTTTCTTTAACCTGTTACCTGTCATTATTCTGATTGTGCTATGTCCGTCGTCCGTCGTCGTTCGTCGTTCGTTCGTCCGTTCGTCGTCAACAATTTCTTTAAACGACATCTCCTCCGAAACTACTGGATGAATTTTTACCAAACTTGGCAGAAATGATCCTTATATGGTCCTCTTTGAAAGTTGATCAAATGTTTCCGGTCCGTTGCATATCTAGGTCACAGGAGCTAAAAATAGATCGTTTCAATAAAAACTTAAAAAATCTTCTTCTCTGAAACCACAGTACCCTGAGCTTAGATATTTGACACAAAGCATTATCTATAGGTCCTCTATCAAGATTGTTCAAATTATGTCCCTGGGGTCAAAAATGGCGCCGCCCCGGGGGTCACAAATTTACAAAGAGTTATATAGTGAAATCTTCAAACCTCTTCTTCTCTGAAACTTATATAGCTAGAGCTTTGAAATTTGGCATGGTATAAATTCTAGAGGTACTCTACCAATAATGTTCAAATGTTTCCGGTCCGTTGCATATCTAGGTCACAGGAGCTAAAAATAGATTTTTTCGATTAAAACTTAAAAAATCTTCTTCTCTGAAACCACAGTACCCTGAGCTTAGATATTTTGCACAAAACATCATCTACAGGTCCTCTATCAAGATTGTTCAAATTATGTCCCTGGGGTCAAAAATGACCCCGCCCCGGGGGTCATTAATTTACAAAGAGTTATATAGTGAAATCTTCAAACCTCCTCTACTCTGAAATTGATATAGCTAGAGCTTTTATATTTAGCATGGTGTAACTTCTAGAGGTACCTTACCAATATCGTTCAAATGGTTCCGGTCCGTTGCATATCTAGGTCACAGGAGCTAAAAATAGATTTTTATTCAATAAAAACTTTAAAAATCTTCTTCTCTGAAACCACTCATGTACCCTGAGCTTAGAAATTTTGCACAAAGCATCATCTATAGGTCCTCTATCAAGATTGTTCAAATTATGCCCCTGCGGTCAAATATGACCCCGCCCCAAGGGTCACAAATTTACATAGAGTTATAAAGTGAAATCTTCAAACCTCTTCTTCTCTGAAACTGCTAGAGCTTTAATATTTGGCATAGTGTAACTTCTAGAGGTATACTTTACCAATATTGTTCAAATGTTTCCGGTCCATTGCATATCTAGGTCACAGGAGCTAAAAATAGATTTTTTTAAATAAAAAGCTTAAAAAATCTTCTCTTAAACTACAGTACCCTAAGCTTAGCTTTTCTGCACTCAGCATCATCAAATCAGCAATTGGCACGATCATATTTTCATAATTTCTCAGCTTTCCAAGATATGTTACATTTACATCAACGGTCCCAGGCGAGCGATTTAGGGCCGTATACGGCTCTTGTTTTCATTATATTGGCATATTTTAAGACTATGCTTCGGAAAACCGAATTTCAAGTTATATTTACTTAAAGAAAATACTGTTCAAGTTCTAACACCTCAAGTACGGTAAATGCATGTTAAAGGTCAAAGGTCAAGGCTAAAGGTCATTATATTATGTTGTCATATATATAGATTCATTCTATCGGCACATTTTAAGATTATGCTTCGGAAAACCGAAGTTCAAGTTGTATTTACTTAAATAAAATACTGTTCAAGTCCCAACATCTCACGTACAGTATTGCATGTTAAAGGTCAAGGCTAAAGGTCATTGTTTTATGCTGTAATATATGTAGATCCATTCTCTTGGCACATTTAAAGATTATGCTTCAGAAAACCGAAGTTCAAGATATATGTACTTAAAATACTGTTCAAGTACTCACATCTCACGTACGGTAAGGCATGTTAAAGGTCAAAGTCAAGGCTAAAGGTCATTGTATTATGCTGTCATATATGTAGATCAAATTTGTTTTGCAAATGTACAGACAACAGTTTCAGTCTTTTAGTTGATGTGCTTCTGATGTAATAAACATATACTGTCAGTATACTCTAACCATTGTAATACTTGCGTCAGCATTTCCAGAAATATGCAGGAAAAGGGTGCCCTTGTTTGGACCCTTATATTTTTAAGATCCCTTCTTTGAATCTCTTGGATCTTAATATTTTTGGAATCTACATACTTTAAAGTACTTATATGCAAAGGTCTGTGCTTTCTTCCGGAAGGGAGCATCTTGACTATTTTTTGGCTCTTATTGACCTAACTATAGTGCATATGAACCAGGCGAACAACTCACTAACCATTGGATAAAACTGAGCACTATCGACCAATCAAAATCATACCACTTTCACTTTAAAGTAGGTCAATCCGATTATGACAAGGCAAGCTCAGAATGAGCTATTGTGACCGCAATTTTTCCGTCGTCCGGTGTCCGTCGTCCGTCATCCGTCGTCCGTCCACATTTTCAAACAACATCTCCTCAGAAACCACTGACCCGATTTCAACCAAACTTTATCAGAAGCATCAGTGACAAGGGGGAACGAAATATTGTTCAAAGATTTTGGCTAGAGTTATTCCCCTTGCCGTGGGACCAGATTTTCTAACATGACCGTATTATATGGATAACTTTTAATGCATAAGAAAATCTAAAAAAAATCTTCTTCTCAGAAACGGCTAGGCCAAGACCTTTGATATTTGGTATGTATCATTACCTAATGATCTTCTACCAATGTTGTTCAAATTTTGACACTGGGGCCAAAAATGGCCCCGTCCTGGGGCTTATCAGTTTTTCTTAGGATACAGTACTGAACCTTATTAAATTAAATTGATAATCGCAAGCGAATTGCCATCGAATTGCAATCGAATCGCGCGCTTCAAAAAACAAATCCTACGTTTGACTATTTTTACGCGAATTTTCCGAGGCGGTTGTGACAAAAATGGAATCGCAAAAAATAACGAAGGCATATTTGCGAACATTTGTGAGATACACCATTCAAGAAAACTTACCCGAGGGTAAAGTTAGTACTTTGAATCGCAAGCGAATTGCCATCGAATTGCAAGCGAATTGCCATCGAATCGCAAAAATTGTTAATTTAATAAGATTCAGTACTGTACTTTTAAAAATCTTCTTCTCTGAAACTGTATGGCCTAGATCATTAATATTTGACATGTAGCTTTGCCTTATGGTCCTCTACCAAGATTGTTCAAATTATGACCCCCATGTAAAAATTGGCCCCGCCCCAGGGCTTATCAGTTTTACATAGACTTATATAGGAACACTTTTAAAAATCTTCTTCTCTTAAACTGTATGGCCTAGATCTTTAATATTTGACATATAGCTTTGCCTTGTGGTCCTCTACCAAGATTGTTCAAATTATGACCCCCGAGCCAAAAATGGCCCAGCCCTCGGGCCTATCAGTTTTTCATAGGAAAACCTTTAAAAACCTTCTTCTCTGAAACCGTAAGGCCAAGATCATTTATATTTGACATGTAGCTTTGCTCCATGGTACTCTACCAAGATTGTTCAAATTATGACCCCTTGATAAAATTTGGCCCCGCCCCGGGGCTTATCAGTTTTACATAGACTTATATAGGAAAACTTTTAAAAAGCTTTTACTCTGAAACTGTAAGGCCCAGATTCTTAATATTTGACAATTAGCTTTACCTTGTGGTTCTCTACCAAGTGTGTTCAAATTATGACCCCCGGGCCAAAATTGGCCTCACCCAGGGGCTTATCAGTTTTTATAGGAAAACCTTTAAAAATCTTCTTCTCTTAAACCGTAAGGCCCTGCAGATCATTAATATCTGACATGTAGCTTCGCATTGTGGTCCTCTACCAAGATCAAATTATGGCACCTGGGTCATAGCTATATCAAAATGTTGTCTTGCCCAGTCAGATTCTTTGGTACAATGTCCTCAGGTGAGCGAAATGTGACCCTCCGGGTCTCTTGTTTTGAGAACTGAGGAAAAGGCCGGGGAGACAATATCTAGACATTCACTAACACAATGATTGGATAGAACATTATAAACCCATTGAGAATTATTGTAAAATATATATAACATACAATATTTAGAAAATTTAACCCACTGAACCCTGAGAAGCAATTTAAAAAAAATTAAGTGGGAACCCACAGGCAACAACGGTAACCAAGCTATAATAAAGTAGGCAAGGACAAACAAAGCAGAGCTGAATCGGATGGGAATTATAAGCCGATCTAGAGTTGCAATGAGAGTCCAACACGGTTGAACCCCCCCCCCCCCCCCCCCCCTAATATTATATTTCAGGAATAGAATATCTTGTAGAAACAGAAACAGAATAGAGATACCATTTGTTCGCGATAGAGAATAAAAGCTTTAATAAAAATATGATATTTAATAAACCATATGTTAACCAATTGAACCAATTCACATCAAAAAGCACTAAAGCAAACATCCCCTCAGGCGAGGCGGAATTAGAATATTTATAACAGATGGGGGCTCCCCTCACCACGCGAACAAAGGATAACTCTCAAATTAGCATAAGCATAAAAGGTAGAAGACTTAACCCATTGAACCATTGGGGAAAAAAATCTCATTTTTGTTATTGTTTTCAGCATTCTCTTTTAGATAATCAGATCCATCAACGTATGGATACCAATTTTTTTTAAATTAAATGATAAAATCAGTGATTTAGGCGAGATTTGAAAATTTTAATATTATGGGAAGAAATATTTAATGATCCCATCAAATCAGAAATTGATGCGTGAAACCTGAAAGAAGGCTGAATAAATGACACCTTCTAGCAGGAAACACACATACAAATCATGTGCTAAATAGCTCAAATGCAACACTGAGTGAAAATCAAAAAACCAGAACACTGCGTGCAACATAGGGAACAAATCAAACTAGTACAGAACCCAACCCCATATGAGTGAGAATGGTCAACGGACCAAACTCAACAGGTAAAACGGCAATCAAGTCGTGGTCCACAACCACCGCCCCCAGCACCATAACCAAACAAACCCCTCAGAACCCCTACCCTATGATTCTCTTTGTTGCAGGTAGTGACTTCACAACAACGTACCATTTCCGACAAAGTGTAAACTTTAAAGATGAGCCTACTAGCAAACAAGAGCAGCAAGACATAGCCAGTATCCAGGCATGTGTGGCGCTCGGACTGGAGGCCACTGGGGTGCACGACCGAACATGGGGTGGTATGAATACCACCTTATGGTCGGTCGGGCGCCCTGTGACTGATGGGAACGGGTCGAGCGATGCACATGCCAACAGGATCCGGAACCATGGTACGCACAAAAAAGGGGGATTGCACGCGGACGCCTGGACGGTCGAATCTGAGCAAGGCTCTGGAATAGCCTGACAGGTTTCCGGTGTGAGCCCCGATTCGGATAAGGTGCATCATAGATCTGTTAACAGCCAACCACTTGAAACCAGAAACAACAACACCCCCTGGACAAGACAGCATTTCCTCCTTCCCGACGACCAGCGGCAACAAAAGGCCCTTCTCAGGGCCACCACTGCAAAGTCCATTCAACCTTAGGCATGATGCTGACCATTGTCCCAATCCTGAGACAATGGGATGACGCATCTGATAAAGCTTATGCGGGACTATAAACCTCAGCAGAAACAACAACAGCTGATTCATTTTGGATTGTAAACATTACGGAAACAGCTGACAGTTTATTTTTATTTACATACAGATTTCCATATTATACCTTATTTTTATTTACATACAGATTTACATATTATACCTCAACTTTTTTATTATATATTTTTTCTTAATCAAAACATGTATATAATCTTATAACTACAGATTTACGCAATGAAATATAAAATCGCATAATTTTTTTTTATTTACAGTGTCAATAGGATGACTGGATCCTGGTCAGGCCTTGAGATTTCATTTGTTTGATTCTAATATCGACTGCGTCATAGAGGAAATAAAATTGAATTAATTAAATACGGAATTACAATGAATAACACATTCAACCCTAGCGACTAGTATACTCGTCGTTTACAAACAGTGTATCTATGAGGATTACATTTGTCCCATGCAAACAGTGTAGACCCTGATCAGAGGGCTACTTCAGAGCCCTCTGATCAGGGTCTACACTGTTGTCATTTTCAAATATTTTATTAACCTAAACCCCATCCCTTAATTGTCCATAGTTGATTGGACATATTTTGAAATTCAATTTGAACCATTGAAGGTTCAGGGGTGAATGAGTTAATGAGACAATAACAGAATATCAGGGACAGATACAGTGGAGAAAGCGTTATTCTTTCCCGTTTAAATGCAAGAACGTAATGAAATGTACAAAATGGCAACTTTTTTAAACTTCTGACTTCTAGTTTCAATATGAGTGGCAAATAGTTTGAATAACGTTTTCTCCTGTTTATGTTTTGTTCATGGCGAGCATACTCTGATCTGGGTCTTTATTCTTTGAATAGGACAAATTTACTCTTGATAAATACACTCTTCGCTATTGCTCAATTTATTAAGCCTCTGATCAGGGTCTTCACCTTTTGCATAGGACAAATGTACTCTTGATAAGTACACTCGTCGTTAGTATTAACTATGTTTAGCCTCTGATCAGGGTATTCACTGTTTGCATAGGACAAGTATACGCTTGATATGTGATTGTTGTGTTCATGACGAGTATACTCGTCGCTGGGGCTCATTTTAAGTTTTCGTTTCTTTGTAATATGTTATACTCTCACTCAAATGGACCCTTTAGCACACACCAAACACACAATTTGTAACAACACAACATGCATTTCCATCTTCGTTTATTGCAGTAAATACACCTCAATCAATTTTAATACAATAAATTTCAAATCCATTTTTCGGCGACCGTCTATGGCCGACAAACGGAATCACCAGAAAGAGAAGTGAAAAAACGCAAGTACATGTATTAAAAATTATATAAAATCGAACAAAAATCGAACAAAAATTCATACAATTCATACTGATCAATTTATATATATATACATAATTTTTTATACAAATATATATAAATATTTTACATTTTATATATATATGGAAAAAATTGGGGGCGTTTTGACCAGGCTATGGGGGCGTTTTGACCAATTATGGGGGCGTTTTGACCAATTTGGGGGCGTTTTGACTTGGGGGCGTTTTGACTTGCAACCTTTACATCCCACTTTTTTTTGGGCGTGTTCGATTATCAGTTCCAGAACTGTTTGGAACGATTCCATGGAATTAGTAAATCAAATAGAAACGGAATTGAACCCTTGCAAATATGGTGGTCTGGTTCCCTACTTATTACAACTTTGCTGTCGAAACGTTCGTAAATTGTACCGGGAACCATGATGATACGTCACAATTCTGCTCACACCACCTCCTCGGGCAGAATTGATAGAACAGTTCTGGAATTGAATTCCGGACCATTCGATTGCGATTCCGTCAATCCCGTCAATTTCGGACTGATAATCGAATACGCCCGTTCTCATACCCCATGACCCCGGTCCATGGAAATACCCCATACGACTGGCTCACTACTGGCATACTACCGAGATCCTGCCCATACGAGTTGAATCCATACCCTAGGGTCATTATTATGTGTATTATTCTATCATACATATTAAATATGATCATTATGAAGATATTCCAAGAGTTTGTTAGAATTAATTCCCATTATTAATCATGTAATAACGATAACGATAATTCGCAATAACATCCCATACGACTATGTACCGGGGTTCAATATGAGTGGAATCTACACCGTAAATCCATAGGGGTATTATTCTATCTTGTATATTAAATATGATCATTATGGAGATATTCCAACTATATTTAATTAAAATTATTAAAAAATAAAAAAAAATACGAGTTGAATCTACACCTTAGGGACAATTATAGGGTTATTAATCTTTCATACATATTAAATATGATCATTATGAAGATATTCTTTTTATGTTATCAAATCCCATTATTAATCATATATTATCGATAATTACAAATAATATCCCATACGAGTATATGAACCAGAGCCCAATACGAGTTGAATCTACACTGTAAGCATCATTTATATGGTTAATATTCGCTCAGAAACAATAAATATCAAGGTTGAGTTGAAGGCCATGTTACCATTTTAACTTCACAAAAAACAAAGTATGTAAAACGCAAATAAATTCACAATTAATAGAAACTATTTTAATATATATAACTGAATGTTGACAATAAAAAACGACAATAACACAATAATAACTTTAATTCATAATGACATCATGTTGGTGTATATGCAGATCAGATTTTTACGATAAGGATACATACTATTCAATAAATAATGTGCGATACGGAATTTTTTTGATGATCAATTAGACTCGATAATCACCTGTAAAGATTGAAGGGTGTCATGCTGAGACCGTTATAATCACATACCACTAATCCCCTTTAACATACCGCTGTGTGATAGTCGCTCATCTTTAATGTGCCGACATTAACTGTAAACCGTTTACATGTATTGTTTGTCAACACACGAGTTAAATCTAATGCAATGCTCAGCATTCAGTAAATTGAATCTTCATACCAAAGATATTAAGAAAAGCATTTATAATAAACGAACCAATTTTTCCCATGGATAGTCGCAAATACAGAATAGTCTTTATATGGCTATAATAAATTTCAAGATTAATTAATACTGTGATTGGTACTTTCCCCAGAGTATCTGGTAGTTTAAAGCAGGATGAAAGTAAATCAGAGTGTGCCGCTTTACTTTCATTGTCTTTTAAGTGACCACCTGTTTCCAAACAAGACTCAGTCTATGACTATGGTAAAGTCTATCCATTTTTTTTTATCTAAGCAAACAACATTAAAATATGTGAGTATCTATTTACATAATGTTAAGCATAAAACAAATCACACATTACATACATAATGTTAGAAAAAATTATTCGCCAACACATTTGGATCATGACCATACAAATGTTCAAAATAATTGAAAATGAATGTTATAAATAAAAGCATACGACGATTTATAGTGATTTGGTGTTAAAGAGCACGCGCCTTTGAGAGTGTGAGGTCAATACACACAAGCATTTTTAAGAATAATTTTTAGACATTGTTAGGTTTTTTGTTTATATTTCGGCTTTTTTTCCTCCAAATTATGGGGCTCACGAAAGCTGGGTTCTCTTCCCGAGTGCATCAACTTATACAAAGCATGCAACAGGCGGTATAAGATTTGATGTGGCGGATGCTTTCTTTAATGGGTTAAGGAACGAATCAGAACTTTGTAAATATCTGTATTTACCCCTATCATGCTGAATTAGTCTTTTACTGCTCCATTTCTCGACTATTTTATATTTAATTTAAACGATTCCCTCAGTACTCGATGACATTTTGAACTAGATGGTAAACAGCTTGGATGCAGTTGAGACGCCGACTTACTCGGCGTCCTAACTCCACTTAAACTGTTTGTATATAGTAGCACGGTCGCGCCTGACGAGACAAGGGTAAATTTGACAAGTTTTGTTGAGTGTTTGCTGATAGAGTGATAGATACAAAGAGTGAGCATGTAGGAGAATCTTTAGGTTCTATTCACTGAAGCATTGACTTCATTCCCCACAAATAAACGAAAATAAACAAAATCAATAATACATTCAGTAGATCTACTCCTTATCAAGATATGGTTTGGAATTATACCAGTTCATACTATTATTAGCACTTTATATAATATGAACTTTAACACGCCATTTGGTCACGTAACATAAACAATTTGATGTATAACAATACCTCGTAACTTCCGGTTATAAATGTTTACATGTTGTTTATGTGTCTGAAAACAAAAGCTTCGTATATTGGTGCAAATAGCAGTTTGAAGTGATTAGCTTGCAGGCAGGCAACGTTCATGGTGTAAGACGTATCTTCAGAGGATAAAGTCAGGAGAAACAGTTTGTAACCTGATTTTGTGACATTGAACTTATCGCTGTGCTATAACCTGTGGGTGGGGAAAGTTATTGGAAAATTATCCACACAGGTGAGCTGCTGGTCAAAAAAATCGTCACGCTTGAGTAGTCACGAGTTATTCCTTGGACAATAACTTGTAATAGCGATACACTATAGTCACTGTGGAGAAAGGTGTACGCGTATAGTACAGCTGTTGGGAATCATGAAACATCAGAATCAAGTAGACTGTATAGAACGCGATGCGGAAGCGGAAGACTATGTAAATTCTGTCATGTCTTCCCAACAACCTACAACAACTATAAGGACCCCGCTACCGACTGGAAGGAAGAGGAGCCTTTCAGCATCAGAAGCTGACACGGAGTCGAAAAAGCATAAGGGTAACAGCCAGAATGATGACCGCCAAACAATGAAGGCGAGAAGGTCAATCCTGCAAGATAAAGATCTGGATCAGGATACACAGGGAAGCCAAGAAACAGCAGAAAGTGGTGAAAGTGATTCCAGTAGCTCAAATAGATCTCAGAACTCTACAGGCGTTGATGGAAAAGATAGAAGACAAGTTAGAGCAGCTAAGAACAGAATTTTAAATGAGACTTCGGGTAGGACTGGGTGTGACCAAATAACCGAAGATCACCAGGAGACAGCAACGCGATGTAGTGGCTGTGATGGAGACTCTGATATCAAAGTAATGCTGAGGAAACTGTCTGATGACATGCTGTCTATGCACAGTGCCTTAAACAAGAAAATAGATATGATAGAGAGCAGAATAGAACAGTCAGAAAAGAAAATCACAGAAAGAGTCACAGACAAGGTTACAAAAATCATTGACAAAAGGGTCAACACAGAGGCAGCCAGGCTGAGAAAGGAGTTGGATGACAAAATACAGGGTCTCAGAGATGACTTCAACAGTGAGTTGAATGAAATAAACAATCGGTTAGATAGTGAGCGGCGTGTAAATGGCACCACAGGAGACGAAGAGAGAACATTAAGGGTAGTAATACGAAACCTACCAGAGGCAATAAATGAGAATATTTTACAAAAGGTGGACAATGTTATAAGGGACGGGCTGAAAATAAGTGATATTCAAGTATTGGCTGCTGAAAGAAAAGACTCCAGAAATGACTCTAGACCGGGCGTGGTGATCGCCAAGTTCAGAACCAGCGAAGAGAAGAAAAGAATTATGTCAGCAAAAAAGACGCTGAGAGATAGCAGGCAATACAGCAGAGTGTATATCAACCATGACCTCTCAAAGGAGGAACGCAATCTAGCTAGCAACATGCGTACTCTACTGAACGGTGTGAGGCGGGGACAGAACCTGCAGGTCAGAGGGTCCAGAATCGTGACGGCAGAGGATGCGGGTGATAGATACGGAAGACGGGATGGTGCGCGCGGGGGACGGGCAGATCATGACTATTCGCCCCAGGGCTACAGAACTTACAACACGGACCTGGCTTACAACAGCCAAAGGCAGAACGGGGTCAGACATGAAACGCGAAGTGAGGGCATCAGTCGCAATAACGATCAAAGGGAAACAACTCGCCAAAATTCGCGAAACGACAATGTGCACGGGCGCAGTGAACATAGGCGAGGGCAGAATCAGTGGAATCGCAGAGGGAAATAGGTTACAGCGGGATTCTGGAATGTTAATGGATGGAGTGTCAACCAGTCTTCAGACAATTCTAGTCTTAGATCAGAAGCTTTAAACTATTTAAACTTAGACATAGTAGGGGTTGCTGAAACACATCTAAAACATAACCAAAGCTTAGCATTGGAAGGTTATGTGTGGTTTGGTCATAACCGAACAGAGTTACATAGAAATGCTTGGTCGGGGTCAGGTGGTGTTGGATTTTTAGTTAAACAAGAGCTTTTTAATTCATTTGACATTAAGATTGAGGATAATTCAACAGAAGGCATTCTTTGGCTTTGTTTAACAGATCTTGTTAACAAAACTTCATTTTATACATGCGTTTGTTATTTGCCACCTAAAAATACAACTAGACCAACTGACCCATGTAAATTTTATGACACTATCTTATCAAGTATATATGATTACCAGGAAAAAGGTCTTATATCTATATTTGGAGACTTCAATAGTAGATGTGGTAATGAGAGTGATTTTATAGATGGTATTGACAGCATTCCTTTGCGAAATGTGGTTGATTTTACATGTAATGATTACTGTGATGTGTTTATACAGTTCTTAATAGATAGTAATTTTTGTATTTTAAACGGAAGGAATTTTGTTAAAAATGATTTTACATGTATTAGACCTCAGGGAAGCTCTGTGGTAGACTACTGCTTAGTTAGCCATGACTGTCTTAATATGTTTACTGATTTTAATGTTATACGTGTTTCTGATCTTATAAATATGGCTGGTATCCAATGTACTTCAAGTATTCCCGACCATTCTGTTCTTACTTGGAAATTTACTTTTTACAACGCTACAATAGATTCGTCCGAAGATAATATGCCAAATATCTCTTCGGACAAATTTAAAGTAGATAATCTACCAGAAAATTTCATGGCAGATGACAATTTTATCAGAAATGTTCATGAGTGTGTTTTTAAACTTGAAGAGAGTATGCGCAGTCAGCAAAATATTGATGACTCTTATCAGTCGTTATGTTCGATAATTAAGAACGAAATGAAGAGTAAACTCCCTTGCAAAACTATCAATTTTAGTGTTTTAAACAATAAGAAACGAAGGGTCGGGAAACCTTGGTGGAATGATCAGTTAACAGATCTTTGGAACAGCGCATGTGTGGCTGAGAAGGCATGGTTATCGTGTAGGCTGTTATCGGAAAAACGCAAGCTTAAGACTGTTTATGTTGCTAAAAGAAAATCCTTTGGACGGGCAGTGCAAAGATCAAAACGTAAACATTGGTATATACTACAGTTAGAATTGAGTGACAATGCAGCTAATAATAATACAGAATTTTGGAAAACGATAGGTAAAGTTGGTATTTCACATTCTAAAAAATATAATATACCTCTAGAAGTTGTTTTAGATGATGGGTCTATAGACAGAGATAAAAGTGTTGTGCTTGAGAAGTGGAGATCATGTTTCTATAATTTATATAATCCTCAAGACACTATACAGCAGAATCAACAGGATCATACCTTAAATAATATGTATAATGCCGCTCAGCATATCCAAGAGGAGGATAGAGATTTTAATAATGCTATAGCTATAGATGAAGTGAGACGTGTGGTAAACAGTGCAAACAAGGGTAAAGCCTGTGGTTTCGATCAAATGTATGCTGAAATCTTTAAAAATGATACAGCAATATCTTTTTTACATATACTTTTTAATGTTTGTTTTAGTACTGGAAAGTTACCGACAGACTGGGGTAAGGGAGTAATTAACCCCATACCCAAGTCTGGAACCACAGACCCCCGGGACCCACTTTGTTACCGAGGTATCACTTTAGCTCCTGTCATGTACAAATTATACTGCACTGTTTTGAATCATAGAATATCACGATGGATCGAGTCAGAAAGCATATTAAACGATGAGCAGAACGGTTTTAGATCTAAGAGGAGTACTATCGACCATCTATCTACTTTAACATCAATTGTTGAAACCAGAATAAAAAAGAAGCAGTCTACCTATGCGGCCTTTATCGACTTTAAGAAAGCTTATGACTCGATTGATCGTGATATACTATGGAACAAACTTTATGCCATGGGGTTGAAAGGGAAAATGTTGAATGCAGTCAAATCTTTATATGCTTCTGTAAAATCCTGTGTTAGGGTAAATAACATGTGCACTGACTGGTTCGATGTTGCAGTCGGATTAAGACAGGGTTGTTGTGTTTCTCCGAACATTTTTAATTGTTTTATTGACGATCTTGCCACGTTGACAAAGGGTCTGGGAATTGGGGTTGATGTTGGAAACGGAGAGAAACTTTGTATTTTAATGTACGCTGATGATGTAGTATTATTAACCGAAAATGAACATGATTTACAACGTCTATTGGATGCGTTATCTGATTGGAGTAAGGCCAATAAGATGAATATAAATTGTAAGAAAAGTAATGTAGTACATTTTAGACCACATTCAGTTAACCGAACTGCTTCTATATTCAGCTGCGGAAATGATATTGTTAGTATATGTGATAAATATGTATATCTTGGTTTACACCTTAGTGAACACATGGACTATAATATAATGGCTAAATTTGTTTCTCAGGCTGCTGGTAGAGCTTTGGGGCTATTAATAGTCAAATATAAGAATGCTGGGGGTCTACCATATAACGTTTTTACCAAACTATTTGATTCCATGGTATGGCCAGTTATTAGTTATGGGGCTGCTATTTGGGGTACGAAAACGTTTTCTTGTATTGACGCGGTCCTTAACCGTGCAATGAGGTTTTATCTTGGTACTGGTAGATATACACCAAATGCAGCAATCATTGGAGATATGGGATGGGATCCTGCTATAGTAAGACAGCTTAATTCTGTTTGTGCTTTTTGGGCAAGATGTGTCAATATGGAAGATAATAGAACGAATAAGCGTGTTTTTAAATATTGTGCTGGTAAAGCTACCCATACATGTAAAAATTGGTTTCATAGAGTATTTGGAATTTTAAAAAATTATAATTTAAACAAGTATACACTCATTGAAAATAGTATTTGTAAACATGTATTTGTAAATGATATAAAAAGAGCGGCACTAGAACGTTTTAAAGGCCAATGGAGTGACACCGTGAACACAGAACAATCTAGAACTGGCAATGGAGGTAACAAATTAAGAACTTATAAACTTTTTAAGCAAAATTTTGGAACTGAAAACTATGTTAAAATGATAATACCAACAAAACACAGGTCAGCTTTAAGTAAATTTCGCTCAGGTGTCGCTCCATTGCGCATAGAGACGGGAAGATTCGAAAGGTTGGCCGAAGAACACAGGATTTGTCCATTTTGTGAAAACTGTGTGGAAAATGAATTTCATGTTATAATGAAATGTTGTACTTATAATGATATAAGAAATGATATTTTTACCAAGGCTTATGAAGTTGACACTCTTTTTAACACTAAAAATGATATAGATAAGTTTGTTTTTATATTTTCTAATGAAAATTTAATACGCACTATTGCCAAATCCTGCCATCTTATTTTAAACAGACGTAGAGGTCTGCTATATAACAATGTATAAACTGTGATATTTGATTTGTGATGAACTTTGCATATTATAATGATGACTATATCCATTTTTATTGTAAATAATGTGGATATTTTTATAGTACCTAGAATGTGTTCATTTTGACAACACTATGATAGTCTCTTATAATTCATAACTGAATGACATGGAACATTCTTTTGTTTGTAATTATTATGTAACTGTATTATGTTGTATCCATGATGAGACTTGAATAAAGATTATTATACTGCATGTTTGTATGCCAGAGATGTAATAAACGATTTGTTCTGTTCTGTTCTGTTAAAAAACCGTATACTGTGTGCAATTTGCGGCGCGTGCTGTTAGCGACACGTGTTAAAGCGACACGTGTTAAAGGAAGTGATTGACAAAGGTGTCAAAACCTCGGCGAGATCAAGCGTGTTTATTCCTTACATAGGAATTATACGTACAAAGCTTGAATGATTGAATGACTCGTTCATTAATTTTATATAAAATACCTTATAAATTATGTTATTCATATTTACTCTCTGCGAAGGAATAATGTCCGGAAAGTGAACCTACAGTGTAGATTCAACTCGTAGGGGATCAGGTTTATCTGGCAATATTCGTATGGCGCTTTTATACTTTTTTGGGAAGTATTGAATATATACAGATAAAAAACAGGTTTACAATGAAAAAACAAACTTTCTTAAACGTGTTTACAATAATAATATATAACAGAGTGCTGTGGCTTTTCACATATTTATTGGGGAATTTGGAGACTGTGTTATAAATAATGGGGTTGATCTGAATTTTTTTAATATAGCTATATGTTTATCATTTACGACCATTTTTAAAAATTAAATATATACTTGCATCCACACAAATTGACCTATAGTATAGATTCAACTCGTATTGGGCACGGGTTCATATGGTCTTTTACTCGTATGGGATATTAATAGGTATTGGAAATATCGATATTATAGGATTAATAATGGGATTTAATTAAAAAAAAATCTTGGAATATCTTCGTAACGATCATATTTATTATATAAGATAGAATTATAAGCATAAAAATTGCCCTAGGGTATAGATTCAACTCGTATGGGCAGGATCTCGGTAGTATGCCAGTAGTGTGCCAGTCGTATGGGGTATTTCCACGGACCCCCATGACCCGGAAGTGATATCATCTGACCCAGGTCGATACGAAGTGAAAGTAAGAAGTGTTTTAGTTGCCCGTTTTAGTTTTGGCCTGAAGTGAAATTATAAACAAATGTCTGTAGAATCTAGTTGTATTTTGTTATTTAATGGTTAGTGGTTTGCACATGATGTATTACTAAAATCTGAGCTTCTAAAAACTTACACAAGTGATATTTAGTTCTCCAACAGTTGTCATGCTTTTGAAATGGATCAATAAATGCAACGTTGCAAATAAGACCAGTTCAGTAAGCACAGTTGTCTCAGGGCCAAGTTTCTATTCTATTTCTATTTAGCCATTACTACCAATTTTCAACAATTTTCAAGTCTTTGGTTTGACCCGGTCGGGGATTGAACCCGCAACCCCCCACGCTGCAAGCAGACGCTCTAAGCTACCACTGAACTAATACATGCAGGCGGTGAGAGAGACTGGGAGTAACATATCCAGGCACGGATTTACCGGGAGCACAGGGGGCACGTGCCCCCCCTTCCCAGCTGGCCTAAAAACATTTATTTTTTTTTTTTTTGCTTGTCATCATTTAGCTTGGAATGAATGTTGCATTGGCATACTATTATGGCATCACAGGCACAGATCCACTGAGGGTGCCTTCCCTAATAATTTTGCTCCGATGCCTTGGATCAGGGTCTGCACTGTTTTTAATTTTATCAGGTACAGTACTGTAAAAAACAACATTTTAGAGTGGAAACTGAAATTGTCCATTTGATGTTTTTAGACTATTGAGGGAGAATGAGTTCAGTTGGAATAAACTTACAGGGTTTTAGTGACCAGAACTCTTGTCCTGTGCAAACAATGCAGACCCACATCAAAAGTCTCCTAAATGAGTCCTCTGATCAGGATCAGCCCTGTTTGTCATTTTGTAATAAACTGTATAAAATTTGATAAAGTTAAAAATGGAAAAGTTTGTGTCATTTGGAAGCTGGAATTTTCTATTTTATGTTTCAAGGGAGAAAGACGGCAAAGTTTTAATATGTTAACAGTGTAGTAGTGACTGGAAACTTGTTCTGTACAAACACTGTAGACCCAGATCAGATGGCCCCCAATGATCAGGGTGTGCACTGTTTGATATTTTGTAATAGATTGTATAAAACAACCTTTAATATTTATTATTATTATACCAGATTTATATAGCGCCCTTTTCACACAGCGGTTGTGCGTTCAAAAGCGCTTTACATTAAATAACATAAATGTACCTACAAATTGAGAAAAGACAAAATAACTACAATTAGATCTGAAATAAAACATGAATTAACATATAAGAGACAGTCCCCAAAACGGCGATCACATTACTGATGTGTATGTTACTTTGTATATGTATCAACAGTACTGATCTCTAATGAGATTTATCACTAACGTGATACAGCAGGATACAGTTTGGTAAAGGATGACAGATACACGTGTAGGCTCTACTACTATTTATTTATAACTGATAAGGATACAGCATGGTCAGTTACAGACATGCTGTATAGCGCATGCGCGCCAATGTACATGAGTATGCATAAACTAGTGTCTGCTCATAGAACATCTCCCTTGTTTTAATAAAGAAAATAATTTTGAAAACTTATTGTAGCATCGTTAATAAATACGGAAGATTGTTTTCTGATCTTGTTTGCTTATGCATCAAATTCTAATCAAATCAAAGTATTACTGTAACCTAAGCATATAGATCTAAATCATTATCAAGTTACAAAACTAATCATAAACTAATGTAAATGAAAAACATGTTAAGTACAGAATATATGTATGTACAAACTTCTCGAAACGTATAGCTAACGTCTAATTCAGTCTCTCTCAATATCTATAGTATATCTTTATCTATAGAATCTAAACCCATTCATTACCTTGGTAACGCACGTTTTCTTTCACAACTCGCCCAGACCGTGTTATGTAAGGGGTGTTGGAGGTCAAGCTTTTACCAGTGATTTTCGGAGCTATGTTTATAGAAGGAGGTTCCGGAAGGGGGTTTTGCTGATCAGCCAAAATGTTGAAATTTGGAGGCTGAATGTCAGAAGTATTCTCATGGGTCTTATGCAATGCTGACCGATTTCTCCTGAAATACTTCCCATCCCTTGTCTGAACAGTGTACGACCTTTGATCGTGTTTTTGATTTATTTTTGCCGGAAACCAGACTTTTCCTAACCGAATTCTCACAGAATCGCCAATAAACAGTGGTGTTAATGGCTTTGAACTTTTGTCATAATTTGCTTTGCTTTTGGCTTTTGAAATTTGCATAGATTTCTGAAGCTTGGTTTGGTTAACGACCTGGGGTTTAAGTGCTTTATTTGTGATGGGTAATACCGATTTCGTTCTGCGACTGAATAGAAGCTGAGAAGGCGAGTAACCACATTCAAGCGGTGTATTGCGATACTCTAGTAAAGCAAATTATGGATTCTGATCGCTGTCGCGTGCCTTTGCCATTAATTTCTTTGCGATACCTACACCTCTTTCCGCAATGCAGTTTCCTTGCGGGTGTAACGGCGAAGATGTCTTATGCTCGAAATTCCATTTGTTTGCAAAGTCGGCAAATTCAGCACTTGAGAATTGCGGACCGTTGTCACTGTGAAGCGTGTCACAGATACCGTTTCGCGACATGTGCCCTTGTAACTTGCGTATGACCGTAGACGAACACGTGAACGGCAGCAAGTCTATTTCGAAGAACCTTGAATAGTGGTCAGTCGTTAGTAGGTAGTCTTTTCCGTCAGAATGAAATAAGTCAGTAGATATTTCTTGATATGGCATGACAGGAAATTTGACTGATACCATGGGCTCTTTAGTATTAGAGTTGCTGTGCTTCAGGCATGTTGTACACCTGAGCACGTGGTCAGTGATTTGTTTAACCATGCCTGGCCAAAACAAACAATCTTTAGCGCGCTCGACTGTGCGATTAACACCTAAGTGACCTGTGTGAACCTGTTTGGTCATTTCATCGCGCAAAGATTTCGGAACAATCAGTTTCTCGCCCCTGAATATTAATCCAGATTCATAAGACAGTTCGTCCCTATGATTCCAATACTCTAAGACAGATGTGTTGCATTCTGATCTAATTTCTGGCCATCCAGTGAGAATCGTTTGCTTGAGTATTTGCATTTCTTGCTCGGTGCGAATTGCTTGTCTGATAACATCAATGCGTCTGTCCGTTATGTATAAATGTTGCATAACCGCGTGCACGTGCGAGTCTAAATCTCCGATCAGTGTGGGAAAAGTGTCCGAGATCGAGTGTCGTGATAAGCAATCACTGACCGGAATCTCTTTGCCTGGCACGTGTTCTACGGTAACGTTGTACGTCTGTAGTGAAAGCATTAGTCTTTGCAGTCTTGGAGGAGCGGCACAGAGAGGCTTTTTCATTATGGCTGATAGCGGGCGATGAGTGCTATGGACAATCACATGTCTGCCATACGTAAATTGGTGAAACCGTTTGCACCCAAATACGATTGCTAACATTTCTCTTTCTATGTTGTCGTACATTTTTTCACTGTTTGTCAAAGTCTTTGATGCGTAGGCTAAAGGTCTGCCTTCTTGCATTAAGCAGCATCCCAAACCGTTTTGGGAAGCATCGCATTCAAGGATAAGTGGTCTGTCCGGGTCAAAGTAACCTAGCACCGGCGCGTTTGAGATAATATCTTTGACTTTGCTGAATGCTCTCGTTTGCGGCTCGTCCCACAGAAATTCGGACTCTTTCTGCAAGAGGCTCCTAAGCTGGGTCGTGACCTCAGCAAGATTTTCCGAAAACTTGCTCATGTAATTAACCATTCCGAGAAAGGTTTCTAATTTCTCACGGCTATCCGGGATTTCTAATTTGGATATGGCCTCGATCTTAGCCGGGTCAGGCTTAAGACCTTGTGCAGATATCATGTGACCGAAAAATGGCACTTCTGTAACCACGATTATGCACTTTTCTGGGTTGAATTTTACACCCTTAGCCTGTGCTCTGAGTAGCGCGTTTCGCAGATTTGCGTCATGCTCAGCTTTTGATCGACTGAAAACGAGTAAATCGTCGACAATGCCGCGAATGCCTGACAAGCCTTCGCTTCGAAAATTTCATTACATTTCTGCATGAAAATATCGCCCGAAGATACGATTCCAAAGGGTAATCGTAAATATCTGAATCGGCCGAAGGGAGTGCTAAAAGTAGTTAAAAGAGACGATTTGTGGTCTAATTTAACGCTCCAATAAGCATGTGTTATGTCTAGGAGGCTGAAATGTGTAGCTCCTGACAATTCTGACGTTATGTCTTCCAATGTCGGCATTGGGTAGTGCGGTCTTCGAATGCTTTCATTCAAAACCTTCGGGTCAATGCATACGCGCAGTTTGCCTGTCTTAGGCTTCTCTATTAAAACGACAGAGTTCACCCAGTCAGTGGGCTCTGTGACTTTCGCTATGATGCCGTCGCGGGCCATGCGATCTAGTTCTTCTTTGAACTTTGTTTTAAGCGCTTCTGGTACTCGGTGTGGCGGGTTTACTACAGGAATCGTGCTCTCTTTCAAATGAAGCTTTGCGTAGCCCGGAATATTGCCTATTCCTTGAAATAGGTCTCCGAAGTCGGTTAATACCGAATCCTTAGTCATTGACTCGTGTGGCACATGTGACGATTTGTCCACAGAGTAGGTCAGTTTAATCAAACCAAGATCCAGTGATGATCTAAGACCTAGTATTGCTGGTGCGGAATTTTCCACAACATAGAAGGTCGCCCTTTGCTCGGACAATTTATGAGAACAGGTCAGACTTACTTTCCCTAAGACCCTGATCATATCTCCTGAGTATGAAGTGAGTTTACAGTCTGATTGGCTCCAATGGGGTACTCAATTCGAGTCTTTGAAATGTTTGCCTGGGAATTATATTACATGCACTGCCTGTGTCAATTTTAAACTTGATCTCAGTTTTTGAAGGGCCAATGAGTATGGGTACAAATATGCGGTCTGCACGGTCTGCAAGTTGTGAGTAAGAAAATGTGCTTACCGTGTCAATGAAATTTGTGTCAGTCCCTTGTGCTCCGTTATCATCACCGAAATTGTCACCACAGAAATTGTCACTAACTGTCACATCGTGCACTTTCTTCCTTTGTCTGTACATAGAGCGGCACACTGTTTGAAAGTGGTTAAGTTTTTTGCACATGTGGCACTGTTTGCCATATGCTGGACAGTTGTTTTTGGCGTGAAACGTGCCACAGTTCCTACAAGGATGTCCTTGTGGTCGGTCGGCTGTCTTCTGGACTTGAACCTGTGGCTGTGTAGATCTATATCGGTTGGGTTTACGTCTTCCCCTCTGGATCGCGTCTACCTGATTTGTAGCGGATAGTGACATCGTTGACATTTGTTGCTGACAATATTCGAAATTTTGCGCAGTCTGAATAGCGTCGTCAAGTGTCAATTTTTCACTTTTGTTTATTAGTTTTTCCCTTATTTTGGAATTCGTACATCCAAAGACGATTCTGTCCCGAATCATTTCTTCTTCTTTGTCTCCGTATCTGCAATCTCTTGCCCTTAGTCGGAGACGTGTGACGAAAGCGTCAATTTTGTCGTTGCCCTGAACTTCATTGTAAAAACGATAGCGTCCAAATATTGGGTTTAACTTGGGCTGTACATATCCCTTGAATTTGTCGTAATATCCTTGGAGTGTGGTTGGCGCAGTGGCCCCGTCTTTCCAAGTTTGATTTAATTGTCTGCCTTGTTGTCCAACCCATAGTAGCAAATAGGCTATCTTTTCTTCCTCTGATTTTTCTGCCAACGGCCCAGAAAATATCAAGTCTATATGTTGTTGGAATTTGTCCCACTCGTCTGGTAAGTTCGTAGAGTTCCAGTTTATTACAGGATGAGGAATGCCACTAAGATCCATTGTTAACTTTTCACTTACAAATTCCAAAACTTTTAAGTCCAAAAATTAAGTTTTTAGAGTTCCAATTTGTTTTCCAAGTTTACTTCTGACACCATGTTGTGTATGTTACTTTGTATATGTATCAACAGTACTGATCTCTAATGAGATTTATCACTAACGTGATACAGCAGGATACAGTTTTGTAAAGGATGACAGATACACGTGTAGGCTCTACTACTATTTATTTATAACTGATAAGGATACAGCATGGTCAGTTACAGACATGCTGTATAGCGCATGCGCGCCAATGTACATGAGTATGCATAAACTAGTGTCTGCTCATAGAACAATTACCCCCATCAATCATCAATGAACCTATCGGCTAAAGATTGCCGAGTGATATAAATAATGGTAGAGCGCCCAATGCAGGCCATCGACAAAACACAAATAACTATAATTAGATCTAAAATAAACATGAATAAACATACAAAAGACAGCCCCCAAAACGGCGATCACACTACCCCCATCAATCAGCAATGAACCAAACGGCTAATAGCAGAGCGCCCAATGCAGGCCGCCTAATGTAACATAACTAGGAAAAATAGTATGTGACCATAACTAAAAACTCTATAGAAGATCAATGACATGATTAAAAATGGTGAAAGCTGTCCAAGAATTATACCACAGACCCCGCCAGCTGGTTTCAAAAGATCCACCAGACAGGCATTGGTCGACGGTACAACCCCAGAACTAAAAATCAGACCCATAACATATACAGAATGAACACAGCCCTGGGGTAGCAGTCATCTACCTTCTCCGCCCCACACCCGTGGGACCTACATGTTCCATGGCTAAAATTACACCCTTACTTTATAAAACATCAAGATAAGAAGCTGTCCCTGAATTTAATTATTATACTGCAAACCCTAAGCCAGTCGGTTTCAAAGAGATCAGGGGCAATCCCTACCATCAAGATCCACCAAACAGGCACGGACAAACGGTAAAACTCCAGAACTCCCAGTCAAATCTTCTGAGAATGGAGAGAAAGCTGTTAAAAGATTTCCTCCAGTTTTCTATATCATATCAGTAAGTAGCTTAAAGCAGGCTGAAAGTCAAGTAGAATGTGCCTTAACCCTTTACCTGATAGCCTATTTATAGTATTGAAGATAGGTGACTACTTAAAGCAGGTTGAAAGTAAAGCAGAATGCGCCTTAAGGCGCATTTTGTTTTACTTTAAGCTATTATGTGCTAGAACAAAGAAAATATTCCCTATAATATATATTCATGACTGAATAAATTGGAACTATTTTCTTCAGCGGAGGAATAAATCATATGTATTCGCTAAAAGGCGCTTACATGAGAGAAAGGGTTAAGGTGCATTATAGTTTGATTTCAACCTGCTTTAAGTGGTCATCTATCTTCAATACTAGAAATGGGCTATTTGGTAATGAGTTAAACATGTCTTTGCTGTAATAATTTCTCTTGTTTTCCATTGCAGGTAACCTGGTTATTATCAAAGGTTAAACATGTGTTTGGGTGACAAGAGGTTCTGGCTGTATTCTGTTATACTGAGTGTCACTGTAGGTGTCTGTTATTTCCGGTCACTGAAATGTGGCTTTATATATGATGACGCATCTGCTGTAGTTAAGAATGAAGACTTGAGACCTCATACACCACTCTTCAACCTATTCTGGAATGATTTTTGGGGAACACCCATGACCAAGGTAAATGTTCAGACCTGTAGATAGGGAGAGTACTTTAACCCTGTAGCCTATAGCCAGGGATCCAGATAAGGGGAGTAAAAATCTTTATTTTAGCATTAAATCCTATGGTGTCACTACTCATTAGAATCGTCTCGAAGAGACGATTCTAATGAGTAGTAACACCATAGGATTTGGTGCAGTATGAGTCAGAAAATGTTGGATTTGTTCAGATTACTCCCCCTTATCTGGAACCCTGCTATAGCCTATTTCTAAATACATAATATATGATTCCTCACAACTACTAACAACGGCGTTGCGTATATAGCGTCATTAACATCGTGAGGAATCAGCTGGCCGCTGTGGTGTAATGGTTAACATGCTGGACTGACAATCCAGAGACCCCTGTGTTCAAGACAGGTGACCACTTAAAGCAGGCCAAAAATAAAGCAGAATGCAACTTCAAGTGCATTCTTCTTTAATTTTAGCCTGCTTTAAGCTACCATCTGCTGGAATGTAGAAAATATTTTATATGATGCATATTCATGAGTATATAAAGTGGAAGAAATGCATTAAAATACGCATCTATGGAATGATGGGTTGAACACTAAAGTCTCCAGGAGGTCTCCGCCAAACTCAATGATGCTTTGTGACAATACTTATGAGTAGTCACATCGTAGGGTTTGACTGAGGCATAAAAGTGAAAACATGGGAATTTATTGGTTTCTTACACTTATTAGGGCCCTGCATTGCAAATGCAGGAGCCCTATAGGAATCACACTTTCTGTCCGTCTGTCTGTCTGTCACACTTTTTGCGTCACGTCTGATAACTTCTATTCAACTGAAGCTTTTAAGATGAAACTTCATTTATGGAAAGATCTTGACAAGTGGAACAGTATTCTTGTATCAATATTGTGAGAGTTATTCTCATTTTCACAATTTTCTTTTCCTGCAGATTTCTTCTGTTATACTAGTACTGAAGATTTTGAAATGAAATTTCATTTATAGAAAGAGATTGATGAGTGAAAGTGTTTTGCACAAGGTTGATAACTCTTGCAGCAAAACTGTGAGAGTTATTTCCCTTTGCCATTTTCTCTAATTTCAGCAAATAACTTATGTTCTACTGATGTTTTTCAGATGAAATTTCATTTAGTTTGATGAGTGGAATTGTCTTGTGCATGGTTAATAACTCTTACATCAATAGTATACCATGAGAGTTATTCTCCTGTACTGATGGTTGCTGGCAGGTGACAAATGTGTTCCGAGGAAAACCCGTCTAGTTTTAATAAACAGGATTTAAAAAATAAATAAATATATAACTCAATAATTTCTATGCATTCAAGTAAACTACAGAAAATTATAAGATATTGTCCAAACAAAACTTTATCATGAAATATTTACTTGAAATGTCAATTTTCAAAAAAAGTCAAAATCTGAAAAAGTCACTTAATTGCAAATTACAAAAAATCTAGATGTTTAACATTAACTCATTTTAGACTTATTAGATAGATATTACTTAATTCTACTAGACACAAAAATTTAGTAAAAATCTACAACAGACTTTACTTTAATACATGATTTCAAGAAATTCAGACAAAAAATAACACAAGAGTTACCTCCCTTGAGTTCAACATAAATGCCTTCAGCTCGAATAATACCATAAGCCAAACCTGTAATAAGGGACCAATGAATATGTTAGCCTGTATATTTTTAAAAACAGTTGACCCCTTAATGCATGAGAAAAGTAATGCATAAAAGCTCCTTTAGGATTTTTTATGCCCCGGCATCTGTAGATGTGGAGGCATACAATGTATAGTAATCGTCCTGTCCGTCCGTCCGTCAGTCCGTCTGCACGCACGAAAGGTCCTTTGTTGGGTAGGGAGAACAATAGATTCTATTCATTCCGTGATTGCCCTATTGTTATTGTTGGTTTTTTTTGTTGCTATTGGGTACTTTTAAACAAAAGAAAAACCCAACAAGTGCCCAAATGTAAGGAAGTCCGTCCGTGCATCCGTAACAAGGTTAAGTAGATTTTACCGTTTCGTCTAGCATCAACAACGCTTACTCCAATGCTTGGATACTTATACAGTTGTTGCCTGGGACCATTCCCTATCCACCAATATCAGCCAACCTTGATTTTGACCTTGACCTTGACCTAATTTGGACTTAGAATGTTTTGAATGGGTTATTTCTTGGTTAACTAGATTTTACCATTTCGTCTAGCATCAACAACGCTTACTCAAATGCTTCAATACTTATACAGTTGTTGCCTTAAACCATTCCCTATTCACCAATGTCATCCAACCATGATTTTGACCTTGATCTTGACCTAATTTGGACTTAGAATATTTTGAATGGGCTATTTCTTGGTTAACTAGATTTTACCGTTTCGTCTAGCATGAACAACGCCTACTACAATGCTTCAATACTTATACAGTTGATGCCTTGAACCATTCCCTATCCACAAATATCACCCATCCGTGATTTTTACTTTGACCTTGACCTAATTTGGACTTAGAAAATTTTGAATTGGCAAAATTTTGAATTGGCTATTTCTATGTTAACTAGATTTTACTGTTTCATCCAGCATCCACACTACTTACAATAATGCTTCAAAACTTATACAGTTATTGCCATGGACCATTACCAATTGACCAATATTACCCTTGCTCAGTTTGACCTTGACCTAATTTGGACTTGGAAGAAATTCAGAGTACTAGTATATTGTCAAGGATGCCACCGGGGGCATAAGCGTTTATTGAACACACAGTCTTGTTTTGCATTACTTTTGTCAGGTGTTTAGCTGCCATCTGTCCTATAGGCTATAAATCCACACAATGTTGTGTGTCAGTCATAAACCAAAACATTGATTCTCACCAACAAAGACTAAACATAGCCTGTCCCTTATCTGCATTATGGATTGACAAGTCAATAAAATCAGCTTTTTTAAAAGAAAAAGTTTTTAATCAAATGGGAGTCGGTTACCTAGGACCTTTGGATTGTTAGTCAATCACTCTACCGACTGAGCAATCATGGAAGACACTGAAACTTATCAAACAGTTCTTTATGTAAATATTCTTGTATAAGCACATGCCGAAAAAGATCATGTGAAAATCATCAGCATTTCCGTAACTCAAGATGCTGGTTGCCAACTTGCAAGTCACCGTAAGCTACTATTCTGCTAGAATATAAAAATATTTCTTATGATACATATTTATGACTGTATGGAATGGAATCATCTTTTTCATTGGAGGAATAAATTAACTGTGTAAAAATGTGTATCAATGGAGTAAAGGGTTAACCCTTTCCCACATAGCATATCTCTAGTATTGAATATAGGTGTCCACTTAAAGCAGGTTGAAAGTAAAGCAGAATGCGCTTTAAGCGCATTCTGCTTTACTTTCAGCCTGCTTTAAGCTATCATCTGCTAGAATATAGAAAATATTTTGCATTATACATATTTATGAATGTATAAATTGGAACTATTTTCTTCAGGGCAAGAATAAACTGAATGCGCTAAAAGGCGCTTCTATGGGGGAAAGGGTTAAGCTGTTGAGTTTATGTCAGTTATGGACTTATAATAAAGTGATTGCATACATTATCAAGCATTACACGGAACATTAGTGTTTTACAAACCCATTTCTGGTTCCAGGGCTGCCATAAGTTGATCATGAAATGTCTTAAGATTTCCAAATTTTCTATTTGTCAAGGCCGATTACCTTAAGGTTCATTCTGCTTTACTTTCAGTCTGCTTTAAGCTAACATCTGCTAGGATAAGAATCCGAAGATTTCGGAAAAATCCGTAGAAATGGCGATTCTTATAAGAAATCTTTACACAATTAGACTCCGAAAATATTTTCAGGAGATGAGTCACAAGTCGTACCGACCTTTGTGTGTGTTGACGTTCAGATTTAACTATTGGCTGAGCGAGCTGGAGCCCATGTCCTATCACATTGTCAATGTTGTATTACATGCAATGGTGTGCCTCATGTTCATGAAGTAAGTCTGTATTGGTGTTTGTCAAAAGGTTGAATATTTGATGTTGGGGCACTGTCTCACAACTACTATACCCTTTGACCAAAAGATTTCATGTTTGCAGTACACATACCTTTGGACAAAACTACATGGCTGCCATAAGTTGATCATGAAAAATCCTAAGATTTCCAAATTTTCTAATTTTCAAACTTCAAGATTACTTAACCCTTTACCTGATAGCCTATTTATAGTATTGAAGATAGGTGACTACTTAAAGCAGGTTGAAAGTAAAGCAGAATGCGCCTTAAGGCGCATTATACTTTACTTTCAGCCTGCTTTAAGCTTCCATGTGCTAGAATATAGAAAATATTCCCCATATTCATAATATATATTCATGACTGATTAAATTGATTAAATTGGAACTATTTTCTTCAGCGGAGGAATAAATCATATTCGCTAAAAGGCGCTTACTATGGGGAGGTTGAAAGTAAAGCAGAATGTGTCGTATTGGGAATTCTGCTTTACTTTCAGCCTACTTTTAGCTACCATCTGTTAGGATAAAAATCCCAAGAATTCGGAAAAATCCAGAGAAATGGCAGCCCTGCAAAATGTTTTCCATCCATGTGGAAATTTTGAATCCTGTTGTGACCTTGACCTCAGTCTCTGAATTGAAGCTTTAAAATGGGCATTAAAGTTTCAAAAGTGCTCACAACTGCTATACCCATTGAATTTCAGTTTTCATACTTGCAGCACAAATACCTTTGGACAAAACATTTCCATCCATGTGAACCTTTTGACCCTGTGACCTTGACCTCAGTCTGCGATTTAGTTTCCAAATTTGCTTCAAAATTTAAAATAGTGCTCACAGCTGCTCTACTCTTTTGAACTTCAGCTTTCAAACTTGCAGCACACATACTATTGGACAAGGCATTTCCATCCATGTGAAATATTTGACCCCTTTAGCCTTGACCTCAGTCTCTGCTTTTCTGTTGCTTAATGTTCCACCAATGAGCTATTTAGCTCACCTGAGCTAGCTCAGGGTGAGCTTTTGCAATCCTTGAATGTCCAGCGTCCGTCGTGCAGTGTGCGTCGTCCGGCGTCAACAATTTTAGTGTTTACACTCTAGAGGCCACAATATTTATCAAATCATTTTCAAACTTGCTCACATTGTATATTACCAGAGTTCGGATGAGTTCCATTGTGGTTTAAATCGGACAAATAGGTCAAGAGTTATATACCTTTGAATTGCTGAAAATGTCATATTTAACAGTGTTTACACTCTAGAGGCCACAATATTTATCCAATCTTTTTCAAACTTGCCCAAGTCGTATATTACCATAAGAGTTCAGATAAGTTTGATTATGGTTGGAATCAGACTAATAGGTCAAGAGTTATTTACCTTTGAATTGCTGAAAATGCCATATTTAACAGTGTTAACACTCTAGAGGCCACAATTTTTATTGAATCTATCTCAAACTTGCTCAGATTGTTAGAAACTAAGAGTTCAGATAAGTACAATTATGGTTGAAATCAGACAAATAGATCAAGAGTAATCTACCTTTGAATTGCTGAAAATGCCATATTTAAGGGTGTTTACACTCTAGAGGCAACACTTTTTTATCCAATCTATCTCAAACTTGCTCAGATTGTATATGGCCATAAGAGTTCAGATGAGTTCGATTATGGTTGAAATCGGACCCATAGATCAAGAGTTATGTACCTATGAATTGCTGAAAATGCCATATTTAACATTCTAGAGGCCACACTTTTGATTCAATCTTTCTCAAACTTGCTCAGATTGTATATGACTATAAGAGTTCAGATGAGTTCGATTATGGTTGAAATTGGACGAATCGGTCAAGAGTTATCTGCCCTTGAATTGCTGAAAATGCCATATTTAACATTGTTTACACTCTAGAGGCCACAATTTTTATCCAGTCTTTTTCAAACTTGCTCAGATTGTATATGACTATTAGAGTTAGAATAAGTGCAATTCTTGTTGAAATCAAATCATTGTGGCAACAGTTATCTGCCCTTGATATACTTTGAAATGCTAGAAAAGGCTTCATTTTAGTATTGTTTAGGCTGTAGTTATTTTCCCTTGATGTACTTTACTAGAATTATGAGGTTGTATTCCAAAATTGTTTACATGCTATACTACACATTTTAATGGATTTAGATTAAAACGTGTGAAACAGAAAGGTAAAGCTATCAGGCTTTAGTACAACAGGTGAGCGATATCAGGGCCTTCAGGCCCTCTTGTTTGTCTTCTGACAACTCTTGTTTCATTTGAATCAATTATTGTCTGCTATTGTTCTAAAATTAGAATTTTCAAAACAGGGTCATTGTGTTTGGATTCCTATGAAACAACACGTTATGAGGCATCTCATCTGGACCCAAACTGTTTGCACAGACAAATTTCTGCCGCTAGCATGAAAGAGTTAGAGTATATAATTGTATATGAACAGTTTTTAGCTCACCTGAGCCAAAGGCTCAAGGTGAGCTATTGGGATGGCCCTGTGTCCGGCGTCCGTCGTCGTCCGTCGTGCGTATGTGCGTCGTCGTTAACAATTGCTTCAAATGACATCTCCTCCTATACCCCTTGACAGAATTCAACCAAACTTTACAGAAATGTTCCTTGGGTCAAGCTCTTTCAAATTTGTTCAAAGAATTAAAGACAATGCAGAACTGTGGTTGCCATGGCAACCAAATTGAAAAAATAAGGAAATCTTAAAAAATCTTCTTGTCAAAAACTGCAAGGGCCAGAGCTTAGATATTTGGCACATAGCATCATCTACAGGTCCTCTATCAAGTTTGTTCAAATTATGCCCCAGGGGTAAAAATTGGCCCCGCCCCGGGGGGTCACAGTTTTACATAGAGTTATATAGTGTAATTTTCAAACGTCTTCTTCTCTGAAACCAATGTGGCCAGAGCTTTGATATTTGGCATGGAGACACTTCTAGATGTCCTTTACCAAAATTGTTCAAATAGTTGTGGTCGGTTGCATAACTAGGTCACAGGAGCTAAAAATAGATTTTTTCAATGAAAACTTAAAAAATCTTCTTCGTCTGAAACTACAAGGGCCAAAGCTTAGATATTTGGCACATAGAATCGCCTACAGGTTCTCTATCAAGTTTGCTCAAATTATGCCCCTGGGGTCAAAATTGGCCCGGCCCCGGGGGTCACGGTTTTACATAGAGTTATATAGTGAAATTTTCATACGTCTTCTTCTCTGAAACTAATATGGCCAGAGCTTTGATATTTGGCATAGTGACACTTCTAGATGTCCTATACCGAAATTGTACAAATGGTTCTGGTCCGTTGCATAACTAGGTCACAGGAGCTAAAAATAGATTTTTTCAGTGAAAACTTAAAAAATCTTCTTGTCTAAAACTACAAGGGCCAGAGCTTAGATATATGGCTAATATCATCGCCTACAGGTCCTCTATTAAATTTGTTCAAATTATGCCCCTAGGGTCAAAATTGGCCCCGCCCCGGGGGTCACTGTTTTACATAGAGTTATATAGTGAAATTTTCAAACATCTTCAACTCTGAAACTAATATGGCCAGAGCTTTTATATTCTGTATGGTGACACTTTTAAATATACTTTACATATTTTGTTCAAATTGTTCCGGTCTGTTGCATATCTAGGTCAGTCCTGGACATAAATCAATATCTCCATTTTTCCAATTATTCTCAGGTGAGCGAATATGCCCCATGGGGCTCTTGTTGTAAAAGGTTTTCTTTTTTATTATTTCTGTCTGTCAATAAAGTACTGATTGGCACACTATTCCTGAAATGTTATCATTTTGATTGACATACAGCATAAACCTATTAAGGAATGAATGACATGCTTTTGCAGTTTACGAGATGAGGTTAGCTGGGTAAGTTACTAACATGCACAAATTGTGTGTACGACAAACTTACCCAGCTAGTCGCATGAGTTTACAATCCCATTAATCGCAAAAACACATGGTTTATTGCTTATATTTATATTTTCATATTTTTCCTTGTCTGTTACAAAGTGAATCTTGACAAAATTGTTTTTTATGCCCCCAGAATCTACGATTCGGCGGCATATAGTTTTTGTCATGTCTGTTGGTCTGTCCGTGCCTACGCTAGGATACTTATGTGGCTAAAATTCTTAGCCCCATACTAGAAAAACATTAACCTGGCCGTCTCTTGTGACATTAACCTGGCCATTTCTTGTGACATTAACCTGGCCAGTTGTGGGACATAGGGTTAGGGGTAGGGTTAGCCTCCAGATCATTCTATTCCAAGTTAGAGCAGAAAGAAATTGTCTCTTGTGTGGCTAGCCACGCAAGAGAAAACAATAGAAAATAGCCACATAAGTATCGTAGCGTAAGAACGGACGTCTGTCCGTCCGTCCGTCTGTCTGTGCCAAAAACCTTAACCTTGGCTATAACTCTTGCATTTTTGTACCTGGACCTTTTATACTTGGCATGTGTCTTTCCTGTATCAAGACATTTCCATCCATACAAACCTTTTTGACCTTGTGACCTTGACCTTGACATTTGACCTACTTTTGTAAAAATCTTTAAATGGCTATAACATTTGCACCAGTAGGCCCAGGGCTTTCATATTTTGTATGTATATTTCTTTTGTCAAGACCTTTCCAACCGTACCAACATCTTTGACCATGTGACCTTGACCTTGACCTTTGACCTATTTAATCAAACTTTAACCAAAAACCTTAACCTTGGCTTGAACTTTTGCATTTTTAAACCTGGGCCTTTTATACTTGGCATGTGTATTCCTCAATGCAAGACCTTTCCAACCATATAAAACTTTTTGACCTTGTGACCTTGACCTTGACATTTGACCTACTTTTGTAAAAATCTTTAAATGGCTATAACATTTGCACCAGTAGGCCCAGGGCTTTCATATTTTGTATGTATATTTCTTGTGTCAAGACCTTGCCAACCATACCAACATCTTTGACCATGTGACATTGACCTTTGACCTATTTAATCAAACTTTAACCAAAAACCTTAACCTTGGCTATAACTTTTGCATTTTTAAACCTGGGCCTTGTATACTTGGCATGTGTATTCCTCATGGCAAGACCTTTCCAACCATAAAAAACTTTTTGACCTTGTGACCTTGACCTTTACATTTGACCTACTTTGTAAAAATCTTTAAATGGCTATAACATTTGCACCAGTAGGCCCAGGGCTTTCATATTTTGTATGCATATTTCTTTTGTCAAGACCTTTCCAGCCATACCAACATCTTTGACCATGTGACCTTGACCTTGACCTTTGACCTATTTAATCAAACTTTAACCAAAAACCTTAACCTTGGATATAACTTTTGCATTTTTGCACCTGGGCCTTTTATACTTGGCAGGTGTTTTCCCTGTGGCGAGACCTTTCCAACCATACCAACGTATTAGACAATGTGACCTTGACCTTTGATCTATTTAATCAAACTTTAACCAAAAACCTTAACCTTGGATATAACTTTTGCATTTTTGCACCTGGGCCTTTTATACTTGGCAGGTGTCTTCCCTGTGGCGAGACCTTTCCAACCATACAAAACTTTTTGACATTGTGACCTTGACATTTGACCTACTTTTGTTAAAATCTTTAAATGGCTATAACATTTGCCCCAGTAGGCCTACGGCTTTCATATTTTGTTTATATATTTCTTGTGTCAAGACCTTTCCAACCATACCAACCATACCTACGCTTTTGCCCTTGTGACCTTGACCTTTGACTGGCTTTTGTATAAATCTTTATATGCCTATAACATTTGAACCAGTAGGCCTAGAGCTTCCATACTTTGTATGTACATGTACATTGTATGTTTCTTGTGTTAAGACTTGTTCAACCATGCCAATGTTTCATTTACCATGCGACCATGACTTTTGACCTACTTTTGCAAATAAGCATTACATTACAGAACATGACGCTGGCTGGGGGCATTTGTGTTTCACAAACAAATTGCTTTTCATCTGATCTTCGCCAAACTTTCTGAAAATGTTTGTTGACATAAAATGGAGACCAAGTTGGATAACCAGCGGCGCCAATTTATGCTAGGCTCTTTGGAGTAATGGCCCTTGAATTCCTCAAAATGGCGCTTTTATGGCGCTCCATGACAGTTTCTGCTCTCTAACTCGTACATTTTACATTTGATAGTCTGGAATCCCCTCCCTGTATCATCGGGGGCATTCGTGTATCTGGGACACGCTCTTGTTATGTATATGAAAATATCATATACCGGCCAAATATGTTTGACAGATTTAATCCTGGACGTAACAGCCATTCGATCTCTGTAATATATGGTATGAAAAGTAGTCCCAAATACATATTTTGGAGTTGCATTACAAATTCAGGTTTTTACCCAGTAAACTGTCTCCGTGTGCTTAACGAACACTTATAAGTTATAAGACATTAAAAATAAACAATCGCAACTTATTAAAGCATATTTTAAAACAGAATAGGTCGCAAATGTGTATTTCAGCCTAATTATGGCCAAAGCAACCATCAGCTAGTCGCTAGGTCGTTATCTGTCTGGCGGAGACTCCGACCTCTTTCTAACTGGCTGGAACCAGTTCCAATTTGTAGGTTTACGGAGAATTATACTTCATATTTTCAATATGCGTCTAGAAGACGTTACAGGGCGAATGTAAATACTCTCAAATGGCCTCTAAATTAAGCTGATTATTTTGTTTTTGAGGCAGGTGAGGACTTAAAGCAAGGTGAGAGTAAAATGGAAAGCTCCTTTCTGTTTTACTTTAACCTTGCTTTAAGCTGTCACCTGTCATTCATAAATCAATTAGCCTTAATTTATGTGTTCATTATCGAGAGGTTTTACTGTATGTCATTAAGAAATCTTCCTTTATTTTTAGAGTATGCAGAATGTTTCTTCATGAGATGCCATCTTTTCTTGCTGCCCTGTTGTTTGCTGTCCATCCTATACACACTGAAGCAGTGAGTACAGCCTTGGCTTTATGTGTACCCGTGTGCGGTGTGCAGAGTATTTAAGACAATGTAGACAACTCGCGAGTAATGGCCATCGATGGCCATCAATTTCTTTACTGAACGTATGGCTGGTAAATGCATTCAGTGGCAGAATGAATAAAGCACATAATTTCACACCTTTCTCTTCTGTTGTGTTAGGTAACAGGAATTGTTGGTAGAGCGGAGCTGTTGTCATCCATATTTTTCCTCGCATCACTGATGACATATACTAGATGTACCGGTTATAGAAGAAAGACAAGTGAATGTTGATTATTTAACCCTTTCCCTTATAGCATTTTTAACTCACCTGGAACAAAGTGCTAAGGTGTGCTATTGTGATAGCCTCGTGTCCGTCGTCGTCCAGCATTGTGTATTGTCAATTTTTTCTTTAAGGAACTTTTTCTTGGAAACCAATGATTCTATTTGATTAAAACTTCATAGGATTGATCCTTGTAGGATACTGTCTCTGATGTCTTCAAATATTGAAATTGTGGTTGTCATGGCAACCTGTTGAAAATTATTAAAACATCTTATTTTTAAAAAAAAAAGAAAATAGAAAATGTTCCTAGCTTAACTCTTTTGACACCATGGATCTGTTTAGAATATACTCATTACATCTGAATCTGAATATAGTATGTCGTAGAATCCTATAAAGGCTTTTACACATTTACCTTTACATAAAGGCTTTTTCCACTACATTTGCAAATAGTGTAGACCCAGATCAGATGGCTCCTAGTCCTGTAGGAGTCCTCTGATCAGGGTCATTTCTTTCCATGTAGATCTACCGTGCAACCCGTCTATGTATGCGTGAGAGAGAGTTGTAAGACAGGTTCTGAGAGAGGGTGTTGTCACTTTGCACGTGCACTTAATTTCCCATCATCCCATCTTCCCGCTTTAACAGCCACGTAATTAATTTACCACGCTAACCCGGCACGTATTTTAGATGTCTTGGTGTCAACACCTACATTAGTCTTACTATAGAGTCAACATTATTAGCATTGCTGCTCACAGCAACTATTTACTATTAAATTTATTTAATGTGCCATAGCCTGGTAAGTTACCATTTATATTTAGAGAACTGTTTATTACGGCTGTTACTATTTAGCTTGTTTAATAAGCGACAAAAATCGTGGAATTATTGTATTGACTTAAATACTCATTGTAACCTTTAGTCTGTGATATTTATATTATTCCTATTGTTCTAGGCTGCTTTGGATAGAATTACAACTTCATTGAACCGGCAAAACGTATTTATTTATCGTTTATAAAACCCTGGTAACATCACCTGATGCATAAGTTTTTCTGTTTGTATGTACTTATATGTGTATGGGCCGGAGGCCTATGATGCGAAATAAACTGAAACTGAAACTGATATCCCAGTTATGACCAAACTTTGTTTTTATGTTTTTAGCAAGCTTACATTAAGACCTTGCTTAACAGGCCTTTTTCTGTTGCATCCACGAGTTCGTTTAACGGATCCTTTCCCAATGAGAAACTGTAAAAATAATTCCCAATTTGTAAAAAAAAAATCCCAATTCTGGAGAAAAAAAAATTATAATATATTTTTTTTACAAGTTGTTGCTAATAAATCAAAATCACATAAAATCTGATAAAATAAATGTAGCTAACAGGTCTTTGTCTGATAATTTAGCATAAATTAGTGAAATAAATTCCAAAAATTCTTCCCAAATTATTTGATTTTTCGCACACACAAATTCCCAAATCCGACATTGCGTTTTTCCCAAAATGGCCAGAAAAAGGCATGTTAAACCTTTGAACCCTAGTCCCGCCTATAGGCGGCCTTTTCAAACAGTGTACATGTGAATAGTACACTTGTCCTATACAAACAGTGAAGACCCAGATCAGAGGGCTCCGAAAGGAGCCCTCTGATCAGGGTCTTCACTGTTTGTCATAATGTCAAACATTGACAAAAACAACCCTTAAAAGTCAGAAATGGACTAGACAAAAATGGAAACTGGAATTGTCCATTTAAAGTTTCAGGAAGGAAAGAGTTAAGATTAATTAGTTAAACCTTGAAAATCTGATTTTGTGGCATTGCCACATTTCTTGTTTATTTATTATTTTTCCTAGTGTCGTATCCCATGTCATGGAGTTTGCTGAAAGGTTGTTTTTTTTCATTTTGACTTTGGTGAAGGTGGATTAACACCATAGCCTTATTCAAGTTTTGAAGATTATATATAGATGATCATTTAAAGCAGGTTTAAAGGTAAAGCAGAAAGCACCTTATTTCTTATTGTTCCTATTCATGACTGCATAAAATGAGGCTTTTTTCATCAGTGGATAAATAAATAAAAGGCATAAAAAGATTTTTTGATGGCATAATGGGTTAAGCCCAAGATAGTCATTTGGCTACTGGTTGTTGAAAGGTAGTACTCCTGCTTTCATCCAATAGTCCATTGTATGTACTAATGTCTGGTTGTGTGTTCTGTCTTGTTTGTGTAATGTACTGTTAAACCCTTTAATCCATAGCCTGTTTATAGTTTGGCAGACAGATAACCTCTTAAAGCAGGTTGAAAGTAATGCAGAATGTGTCCTAACCCTTTACCCCACAGCTTGTATCTAGTTTTTATTAAGACAGGTGACCACTTAAAGTGGATCAAAAGTAAAGCAGAATGCCCCTTAAGGCCGCTCTGCTTTGCTTTTAGTCTGCTTTAAACTACTATCTGCTAGCTAGAATGTAAAAAATGCTTCTTATGGTTCATATTATTGACTGTATAAGGTGGAACTATTTTCTTAAATTAATTAAATGTGTTAAAAGGCATATTTATGGGGTAATTGGTTAATGTTTTATGTTTGGGTTCAGTGTGGTATATACATAGTGGTGGAACATTTTGAAATCTTCTACAAATATTATTGAGATAGTTATGTGGCATTGCATATATATTGCCACAGGAACTAAAATTAGCAACATGTTTTGAAGAAAGCTTAAAAAATCTTCCTGTCTGAAACCAGAATGCGCAGAGCTTAGGTATTATAGGCACCAAGCATAATCTACAGTTCCGCTATCAAACTGAGCCAATCATGCATCTATGGTAAAAAATAACTCTGTCCCATTGGTTTACAGTTGAGCGATTTAGGGCTGCATGGCCCTCTTGTTCACATATTTATTCACTGAGATATTTTCTCCATTTTGAACAGTATGGAAGCCATTGTTTATCACGATTGGTCTGGTTTCCATGGCAATGCTGTGTAAAGAACAGGGGATCACTGCGATTGGAATATGTGTTGTGTATGAATTATTTGTGGCTCAGAGGGTAAGTATGAAGAAAGTTAGTATACTGGTATAAAAATCTGTAAACACATTAGCAAATAGATATCCCTTTTTACGTCTTTAATTTATTCATTCATCATTGAAAACAATTCAACTTTACTCAGGGCTCTGCCATTTCTCTGAATTTTTCCAAAATTTTCATTTTTTAGCTCCCCTGTAAAAAGTATAAGACAAAATGAGCTTACGTTATACCTCGGCGTAGTTGTGTTGTTGTTCGAGCATCGTGATTGGCGTAAACAATTTTAGGAAGTTGTTCATAACTTCTAGATGCCCGTGAGACATTGCTTTCACATGTAGTATAATTCAATATGGACAACGCCATTTCATGCATACATGAAATTTCATCCCTGTGACCATAACCGTGAATTTAGGGCCAACGTTTAACCCTTTCACTGCCAACATTTTCGTGAGACTTTGACCCCGTCACCGTTTCATTGTCATCTGCTGGAATTTTGTTGTCTGCAATGTCGTTTCAAAGTTAAAATAATAAGGTAGTATGACTGAAGAAATTTCAAAACGAGTGTCAAACAGTTTGGATCCTGATCAGACCCTGGGTTACGCTCCGTCTGATCCAAACTGTTTGCAAACACGCTTTCAAGCGTCATTGAGAGCGAAAGGGTTAAGTTGAAAAAAACTTATAACTCCAATGCCAGCCAATTTCCCTCCCTGTAGCAACTCCCTCTGAACAAAACACACAATCTTTGTCTTCCATATGGAGTTGTAGAGAGGGAACATATGGAGTTGTAGAGAGGGAACATATGGAGTTGTAGAGAGAGAGGGAACATATGGAGTTGTAGAGAGGGAACATATGGAGTTGTAGAGAGGGAACATATGGAGTTGTAGAGAGGGAACATATGGAGTTGTAGAGAGGGAACATATGGAGTTGTAGAGAGTGAACATAAGGAGTTGTAGAGAGGGAACATAAGGAGTTGTAGAGAGGGAACATATGGAGTTGTAGAGAGGGAACATATGGAGTTGTAGAGAGGGAACATATGGAGTTGTAGAGAGGGAACATATGGAGTTGTAGAGAGGGAACATATGGAGTTGTAGAGAGGGAACATATGGAGTTGTAGAGAGGGAACATATGGAGTTGTAGAGAGGGAACATATGGAGTTGTAGAGAAGGAACATATGGAGTTGTAGAGAGGGAACATATGGAGATGTAGAGAGGGAACATAATTTATGTAGTTGTAGAGAGGGAACATATGTAGTTGTAGAGAGGGAACATATGGAGTTGTAGAGAGGGAACATATGGAGTTGTAGAGAGGGAACATATGGAGTTGTAGAGAGGGAACATATGGAGTTGTAGAGAGGGAACATATGGAGTTGTAGAGAGGGAACATATGGAGTTGTAGAGAGGGAACATATGTAGTTGTAGAGAGGGAACATATGGAGTTGTAGAGAGGGAACATATGGAGTTGTAGAGAGGGAACATATGTAGTTGTAGAGAGGGAACATATGTAGTTGTAGAGAGGGAACATATGGAGTTGTAGAGAGGGAACATATGGAGTTGTAGAAAGGGAACATATGGAGTTGTAGAGAGGGAACATATGGAGTTGTAGAGAGGGAACATATGGAGTTGTAGAGAGGGAACATATGGAGTTGTAGAGAGGGAACATAAGGAGTTGTAGAGAGGGAACATATGGAGTTGTAGAGAGGGAACATATGGAGTTGTAGAGAGGGAACATATGGAGTTGTAGAGAGGGAACATATGGAGTTGTAGAGAGGGAACATATGGAGTTGTAGAGAGGGAACATATGGAGAGGGAACATATGTAGTTGTAGAGAGGGAACATATGGAGTTGTAGAGAGGGAACATATGGAGTTGTAGAGAGGGAACATATGGAGTTGTAGAGAGGGAACATATGGAGTTGTAGAGAGGGAACATATGGAGTTGTAGAGAGGGAACAAATGGAGTTGTAGAGAGGGAACATAAGGAGTTGTAGAGAGGGAACATATGGAGTTGTAGAGAGGGAACATATGGAGTTGTAGAGAGGGAACATATGGAGTTGTAGAGAGGGAACATATGGAGTTGTAGAGAGGGAACATATGGAGTTGTAGAGAGGGAACATATGTAGTTGTAGAGAGGGAACATATGGAGTTGTAGAGAGGGAACATATGTAGTTGTAGAGAGGGAACATATGGAGTTGTAGAGAGGGAACATATGGAGTTGTAGAGAGGGAACATATGGAGTTGTAGAGAGGGAACATAAGGAGTTGTAGAGAGGGAACATATGGAGTTGTAGAGAGGGAACATATGTAGTTGTAGAGAGGGAACATATGGAGTTGTAGAGAGGGAACATATGGAGTTGTAGAGAGGGAACATATGGAGTTGTAGAGAGGGAACATTATTATTTATACCTTACAGGTGGAGTTTAAAGAGTTATGGGGTATTCTGATGGGAATGCTGAAGGGTAACGGGAACCTACCTAACTGGCTGAATGGATCTATCCTCAGGTCCCTAGTACTGGTCGGCAGTACCGTGATTCTTCTCTTTGCCAGGATTGAAGTGATGGGAGGTGAAGTTCCAGACTTCTCACAGTAAGCTTATTTACCTCATTGACCCATTCTCCTTGAAATGTATGATTCCATTCTCCTTTGCCAATTTTAGCTCACCTAAACTCACATAAAACTTTGTCAGACAAAAAAAACGGTTGTAAGTCAAAACTTTAAAATACATTTAAAGACATACTCGCCTATATTAAAAATGTTGAAAAATAAAATTCTTAAATACCTTGATTACTATATATTTTTAGCTTTTAGGATCGCTGGATGTCCGTCGTCCGTCGTCTGTCTGTCTGTCGTCCGTCCATCCACAATTGTTCGTTAACACTCTAGCAGGTTCAAATCTCATTGGATCTTCATGAAACTTGGTCACAATGTTTGCCTCAATAAAATCTAGGTCAAGTTCGAATGTGGGTCATGTCCGGTCAAAAACTAGGTCACTAGGTCAAATTATTCAAAAACCTTGTTAACACTCTAGAGGCTACAAATTTCATTGGATCTTCATGAAACTTCATCAATATGATTGCCTCAATGAAATCTAGGCCAAGTTCGAATTCGGGTCATGTCCGGTCAAAAACTAGGTCACTAGGTCAAATCTTCGAAAAACCTTGTTAACACTCTAGAGACTACAAATTTCATTGGATCTTCATGAAACTTCATCAAAATGTTTGCCTTAATAAAATCTAGGCCAAGTTCGAATGTGGGTCATGTCCGGTCAAAAACTAGGTCACTAGGTCAAATTATCGAAAAACCTTGTTAACATTCTAGAGGCTACAAATTTCATTGGATCTTCATGAAACTTCATCATTATTATTGCCTCAATAAAAACATAGGCCAAGTTCGAATGTGGGTCATGTCCGGTCAAAAACTAGGTCACTAGGTCAAATCTTCGAAAAACCTTGTTAACACCATATAGACCACAAATTTCATTGGATCTTCATGAAACTTCATCAAAATGTTTGCCGTAATGAAATCTAGGTCAAGTTCGAATGTTGGTCATGTCCGGTCAAAAACTAGGTCACTAGGTCAAATTATCAAAAAACCTTGTTAACACTCTAGAGGCTATAAATTTCATTAGATCTTCATGAAACTTCATCAATATGATTGCCTCAATGAAATCTAGGCCAAGTTCGAATGTGGGTCATGTCCGGTCAAAAACTAGGTCACTAGGTCAAATCTTCGAAAAACCTTGTTAACACTCTAGAGACTACAATATTCATTGAATCTTCATGAAACTTGAACAAAATGTTTGTCTCATTGAAATCGAGGTCAAGTTAGAATGAGGGTCATGCCCGGTCAAAAACTAGGTCACACGGTGTACATGGTTACATGGTTACCAGGTGAGCGATTTAGGGCCATAGTGGCCCTTGTCTGATTTGCAATACATTTATTACCATAAAAATGAATTTTGAAAAGTTCTCATTGGTAAATTATGTAAAATATAGTCCTTTCCGTACAGGCACTGTTTCAAGATTTGAAAAAACTGTCCCGAGTAGCAGTTCTTGTAGAAATTATGTTTATGTTTTTATCAGCTTCACTATAAATGCTTTAAGTAACTAAAACCTTATTTAATGCTGTTGTATTCACACACACTGATATATTTACCAATATAAGCAACTATTGGATGAATATTTCTCATTTTTAGGTCAACAGAGACCCAATTTGGCTATTGGGGGAGGTATATTTTCTGCATAAAATCTAAGGGGGTAGGGTTAGAAATTTGACCATATTTCATAAATGAACAACGCGACACCTAGGTTTCTTTACACCATTTGATAAGAAATACTTTAACCTAGATGCCTAGAAAGATTAAAGAATTTTCATTGGATTTTTTTTACATAATTGATGTTTTTGTGAGACATTGGCAAGAAAAAATGTCTTATTTTTCCGGTTTTCAGCATTCATTTTAGCCCAAAAGCTCATTAAAAACACAAGAAAGAGCTTTAAAAAGTTTTTTTCACACTTGCTTGTGATGAGTGAATGCTAGAAACTTAAAAAGTGTACTAGAAATATGTTTTTGTGTAGTAATATAAGTGCATTTGTCCCTTATGACATTTTCTGCTCTGACAATGAGCAAATGCGGCAAACGTCACACTTTTCAAAGCCAGCTAGAGCTGAAAAAAGCATTGCAACCCCCAATTTTTATTTTAGCAATTTGCTTATATATACCTTAATTCAACTTGTAGAACTTTTCATGAGATTCTGTTGAATTTTTCAAATACGCAAGTATCCCTTTAATTTCTGATTTCTCTATCTAATCATGTCTTGTGACATCTCTTTGGAATCGTCTTTTCTAGACGATTCCAAGAGATGTCACAAGAAAGGATTAGATAAAGAAATAAATAATAATTGAGAATTTATAATCTGACGTAAGACAACATTTGTCGTACAAAGTTTTATGAAACGGGCCCCAGGAGCAAGGTGCCATGTGTTTTCAATTTTTTCTTTCAAGAAATTTCTGGGCCAATTTCATTACAATCAATCGATAAAACTTTTAAGATCTTCTACAGTCAAACTTGCTCTAGCCACGTGTATTAAACGACCTTTGTGGTAAGCGGCCAGTTTGAATCTCGCCCGATCGGTTTTTAGCTCACCTGGCACGAAGTGCCAAGGTGAGCTTTTAGGATTGCTGGATGTCCGTTGTCCGTCCGTCTGTTCACAATTGTTCGTTAACACTCTACCGGCTACAAATCTCATTGGATCTTCATGAAACTTGATCACAATGTTTGTCTAGTAGAAATCTAGGCCGAGTTCGAATGTGGGTCATGTTGGGTCAAAAACTAGGTCACTAGGTCAAATCATAGAAAAACCTTGTTAACACTCTAGAGGCAACAAATCTCATTGGATTTTGATGAAACTTAGTCAGAATGTTTGTGTCATTGATATCTAGGTCAAGTTTGAAAATGGGTTATGTCCGGTCAAAAACTAGGTCACTAGGTCAAATCATAGAAAACCCTTGTTAACACTCTAGAGGCTACAAATCTCATTGGATCTTGATGAAACTTGGTCAGAATGTGTATCTCATTGATACAGGGCACGACAAATCCTGTGCCCGGAGCCCGGCGGGCAACCACATTTTAGGCTTGGGCACCCATATTTTTCAAACTGAAGCCCGGCGGGCACCCCCTAAATTCCAATTTGAGTAGCCCGGGTAATTCCATTTTCAGAAAATCTCTACGTTATAAAACCTTGAATTTCGATAGAGCGTAACGAATTTGGTCAACTAGATCAAGGCTCATTGTTAAATTGAAGGGACAAAGACACCCGTGGACACTTATCAGTGTTTGTATAGTAGTGCGGGTGACTGTCTTGATAATCGCTGATTAGACACCCCAATTAGCACTTCACGGTCAAATAAACACCACGCTTCCAGGTTGTCATGGCAGTAAATATTGTGTAGACGAATCGGCGGTTACAGTCGGGTACACTTGCAAATTTACGCAAACGAAAGGGAAGATGTTGCGTGAACGTAATGTGTACAGTAAAGCATAGACTGTCACACCCGTTTTTGTCTACGTTTACAACAAGCTACGAACGATACAGAAAACGGTAAAAAATGAAGTACGCTAATATAATTTAATGCGGTACAAGTAAATATGTCGCTGTTTTACCATGTGATCAAAGTTGAAATATATTCCACAGTAGAACTAGAAGTAGTTTTATAGTCCACCACTCAAAAAATGTCTGCTAACTAGTACACAACACATTTCGGGGTCCGCACATTTGGAATCATGACGTTGACGTTATTGACATTGAAATAAACACAAATAGATCAAAGGGTTTATATGGCGGGGTTCAACAAGGGGGCAATACGTCGTGAGGAAATGACAGTATAATTTGGAGGCAGGACACGGTTATTGCCGTGATATTAAAGTTGGGTTGAAGTTTGACCACGCCTGCTGAGTGGGTTGACACATTGTGTTTGTTTAATTGGTTATCAAAAAAAAGTGATTGACAGTCCCGGACAATGAGCTAAGTAAACTCAGGAGTCGGACATTTCTTTCCCCGTAAAATGAAATACAGATGATTATTTTCCATTTTAAAAACAGAAAAATCACCCCGAATCGAAGACGTGTGTCAACGACAATTAAGCGGTCACGAGCGAACCAAGGAATTATATGTTGTATAATTCCGTGCGCGAACAATAAGATTATTTCGATACGGTCGATAGTTCAGGACAAACATTTTAGATGAATGCTTAACAGAAATTAACATTTTATCATTTTATTAATTGATTTCCGCCACACAATCCTTTGAATAACCACGCTTACGAACCTTAAGTTACAAAATGGCGGGGCGCCGTTCTTTTTGCTTTGACGGGTACGTGTATTTGTGAGTAAAAAAGACATTCTCCAGCGCATCCATTAAGATTTATCATATAAATTCTTCTATTGTAGGATACTTTTTGTGTAAATGTATGTTAAGTTAAATATTGCAACAAAGTATGCGCGTAAAATTGATTTGCAATCAGTTTTCGCGGTAGAAATTTGGTTGTCAAAACTTTCTACTGACGAACTAACCACACCTATTTTATCATTTATGACATATGCGGAAGAAGAAGGTATGCAATGGTCGTCTGCACAATTTTGTCGTCTGCAACTATTCTGAGTTTCTTTGTTATTATTTTTATGAATTTTCTTCCATAAAATATCAGAGTGTCATACAGTTTGGATCCAGGCGTCTCATCTCGATCCAAACTGTTTGCAAGCCAGGAACTTTCATAATTAAAAAAAACCAAAACCACAGGATGAATTAGAATCTAGATCTACCCTTTTTAAAAAAATTCAAATAGGCTGGATGGAATGTAAAACTGCTCATTTTAGAACAAAAATTAACAACAACAACAACAATAAAACTTACTTACAGCTGTGGCTTATCAATGGTATTTGATCAAGCAAGTCATTTATTTATCAAAATGTATGAATTTATAGATATATAAATATTACATTGTATAAAACTTGACTATCGCCATTCGGCTCCAAAGCAGAACACTTTACTTATAACCTGCTTTAAGTGGTCACCTGTCTGCAAAACTAGAAACTGGTTATGGTGAAAATTATGGGTAATGCAGTCAGTGAATGAAGGGTTCGCTTTACACTGATAATTTGGTACATCATTTTGTGCGGAAAAAATCAGGGCAACCAAAAAATAATTCTGGTTGCCCTGAGGGCAACCAGCTTTTAATAAAATTTGTCGTGCCCTGATTGATATCTAGGTCAAGTTCGAATGTGGGTCATGCCCGGTCAAAAAACTAGGTCACTAGGTCAAATCATAGAAAAATCTTGTTAACACTCTAGAGGCTACACATCTCATTGGATCTTTATGAAACATGGTAAGAATGTTTGTCTCATTGATATCTAGATCAAGGTCAAATGTGGGTCATGTCTGGTAAAATACTAAGTCACTAGGTCAAATCATAGAAAAACCTTGTTAACACTCTAGAGGCTACAAATCTCATTGGATCTTGATGAAACTTGGTCAGAATGTTTGCCTCATTGATATCTAGGTCAAGTTCGAATATGGGTCATGTCTGGTCAAAAACTAGGTCACTAGGTTAAATCATAGAAAAATCTTGTTAACACTCTAGAGGCTACAAATCTCATTGGATCTTGATGAAACTTGGTCAGAATGTTTGTCTCATTTATATATAGGTCAAGTTTGAATATGGGTCATGTCTTGTCAAAAACTAGGTCACTAGGTCAAATCATAGGAAAACCCTTGTTTACACGCTAAAGGTTGATTGTGGGTCATGTCCAGTCATAATCTAGGTCACTATAGGTCAAGTTTGCCATGGTGTACCAGGTGAGCGATTTAGGGCCATAGTGGCCCTTGTACTATATAAATTGAGTGTATTAAACGACTTTTGTCTAACGCGTCCAGCGACCGGTGTTTTTTCATCCCAAACAACAAATTCCGTTTCATTAAACGACCGCCTCGGGATGAAAAGGTCATAATTGATCAATTTTGTCCAAACATTTTGACATCTTTTCACACTTATCCGAAATTAAGATCGGTGTTTTCTCATGAAAGGTGTGAAAATGTACGCAAAATCGAAAGTTCATTTTTACGGGAAACTTCGACAAACTCCGTCAAGCACGGAACTTAAGTAAATTGTTTCGAAATTGATTGCCGCTATGAATATTCTAATAGGAATCTAAAGGTTTGACATCTATTACTTTGATTCTGTAGACCCTCTGCTGTTTTTATGGCGACTTCCTTTCAACGCCGGTTCGACAGCCATTTTTATTTTGAAGAATCCCCCATACGTCACGTATACGAAACATGTGACTTTCTGTAGAGGGTGTGTCGGAAATCCCGTGTTTTATTGGTTGGTGTCTTGTAAACAAAGAAACCGTATTCCAGCCTTTTACGTCCGGGCTATACCGAATAATAACGAGTGAACAAAACTAGATGTTTGCCCTAGTTTGTACTCTTTCGCGCATGCTCCGTCTCCCATTTTTTAGGGAATACCTGCTAACATAGGAACCGATTTCCGAAAATCTTTAAATAGTAACAAAGATCATATTCCTCAAGAATCATGTCAATTTCTCGACGAATTAACGCACATGGTATGTGTTAATTTGACATTGAAATAGCGAAGCGTATATCAGCCTTTTTATGGTGCTATCAATAAATCCAAATCTGAATGTATACGTTGTAGACACCAAAAATGGCTTTCACACGACGGATAAATTAGTACATACATGTATGTCGACGTATTTATGCAATTACGGATTAAAAAATCGAATGATATTAAAATGTAAAAAGGGTAAGTTCAACTGTATGGATTACTATATCAAGTTATTCAATTCAGATTAAGGACGAAAAGATAACAACCCAAATCAATCATGTTGTATTCAGCGGCCGTTTTATTCAGCGACCACTTTTGAGCTGTCCCTTGGGTGGTCGTTTAATACAAGTTTAACCCTTCGGGTCGGTAATAATAACGTGGCCAGAAGAGTTCTTTATCTTTAATGATCTCTATCTACATATGAAATTCAGTACCACTGAATGGCGAACGAGAAGAACACTCTCGCAAGTAACCCGTTCTGAAATAAACATAAACCAATATTCAAATAGTTGTCCTGACAACAATGGTTGCCTAAACATACAAATACCTTTTAAAGCTTTCAGCTTTACTACTAATGTTTTACATTAGTTATATTAACCCAGTGGCTCCATATAAATATAATGGGAACATATTAATATCTTACTTAAATTAAAAACAATGCTTAAGGCATTAACAAAAACCTAAATAAAACAATGGTACAGTGGCACAATACATTTACAACTCACCAAAATATCTGGTATTATGAACCTCGCTCTAATCCGTTCTCTCTGGTGCAGGTGAATTCTGTAATAATGAACTTTATTAACATGCTGTTTGTAAAGTGTATAAACGAGTTATCATCTATGACAGTCGAAAGTAATTTTGAACAAAGAATAGAAATGGCGCGAATAAACCGAAAGTACGTCTCTTCTAATTTCAGCCTAAATATCGATAAAAACCAATACACCCGAAGAAATAACTAGCCAATGATAACATCTGAGGCAAAATACCGGAATATCCCCCGCGGGGAGAACTTGTTATTTCTGAGTTTTGGAGATTCAATTCGTACACACATTTGTCAAGATCAACAAGACGCTTTATATTCCTACGCCAAACCTAATTACTCATCATTATTCATACGCCGAGAACTACTTTTTTTTAAATAATACATGAGATTTGGTCCCACTGAACATGTTGTATGGAGATCATCGAATATCAACGAATATATTGCCTCTCTTATTTCGCAATGCACTGACCCGTCCAAATACTCATAGCGATCCATTAAAAGTTTAAACCATATGTAGCGTCCTAGAGTAACGCCCGTTTGTAAACAAACGGTTTGTCCCAGCCAAATGGTTTGACGCTTCGCGATCTCTCCTCCATGAACATGCACGATTATTTGGAGGATATATCCCCTTGAAATGTTCATGGTGACAGACACAGTTCTGGAGTTTAAGTATTTTAATAATGGTTAATAGATCTAATTGTGTTCATAACTTTTTTCATCAAGGTTGTTCGAAGACTTTCTAATACAATTGTAATAAATAGTCGCACCCAGTGCTTATATTAAACTTATATATACATATATAAGTGTGTGAGATAAAGGCGTTAGTCCTTTGCTGACAGGCTTTCCCCTTTGTCCGCATGAGGCTATAAATGGGGAATTAGCCGTTTTTCATTGGTGATGGACTTCATTCCGTCTGGATTAGTGTAAAAAAGCTGTAACTTTTACTTTGGGATAAAACAAAAGAACCTAATCGTATGCATACAGAGTACAAAACATCTCATTTCACAGAAATGAAAATCTGTTGACTATATCTTTAATAAACAAAACTGTTTTCCGCTCGAAAGGCGCGTTTTATTTATTAAAATTAATAATCACCGCATCATATATACATGTACCTATATAATATCCCCCGCTGTCAAGTTTTGCAATACATTTTACAAAGCGAAAAGCTCGTGCGGGGGATATTCCGGTAGTATATATATAGCGACGACGGCTAATTTTACTAACTAAAAGCCTGCTTGCGAGGGGGAGAGATACCCCCGGGGAGAGGGTTTCCCTGGGGGGTTAAATTATAGAAAACTGGGGCATGGAATCTTTTTGGGGTTAGTGTCTTAAAATATATCATATTATCACTCAATACATTTTTTTGGAAAAAGTGGGAATTTATTAAGGTCTCAGAGACTTAAAACAGTTTTGCACCAATGTAGTTATAGGGAATAGTCAGGCACGTAAGTAAAGATACACCCCATTAGTAGCCTTTAAATGTGTCCATTATTTGGGCATGAAAAAGTAATTTATACAAATATACGCCTCGTTGAAACACAGTACAAAGAATTCCGCGATCGAAGGTAGTAAAAAAATAACCGTCGACGCTATATATATACTACCGGAATATCCCCCGGGGGCTATACTTATAGCTCCCAGTTTAACGAAAATTGCCGTGATTTAGAATAATATACATTTTAAGACACTAACCCCAAAAACATTCCATGCCCCAGTTTTCTATCATTTAACCCCCCAGGGAAACCCTCTCCCCGGGGGTATGTATCCCCCTAGTAGCAGGCTTTTAGTTTGTAAATATGGCAATCCTTGCTATATATATACTACCGGAATATCCCCCGCAAGATATATTACAATATTGTTTCATGGAAAATGTATTAATTTATCATGTGGTTCATTCCGTATATATATGTTATTCATTGATGTAAATATTGTAATCGTCGCTATATATATACTACCGGAATATCCCCCGGGGGCTATACTTATAGCTCCCAGTTTAACGAAAATTGCCGTGATTTAGAATAATATACATTTTAAGACACTTACCCCAAAAACATTCCATGCCCTAGTTTTCTATCATTTAACCCCCCAGGGAAACCCTCTCCCCGGGGGTATGTATCCCCCTAGTAGCAGGCTTTTAGTTTGTAAATATGACAATCGTCGCTTTATATATACTACCGGAATATCCCCCGCAAGATATATTACAATAATGCTTCATGGAAAATGTATTTATTTATCATGTGGTTCATTCCGTATATATATGTTATTCATTGATGTAAATATTGTAATCGTCGTTATATATATACTACCGGAATATCCCCCGGGGGCTATACTTATAGCGCCCAGTTTAACGAAAATTGCCGTGATTTAGAATAATATACATTTTAAGACACTAACCCCCAAAACATTCCATGCCCCAGTTTTCTATCATTTAACCCCCCAGGGAAACCCTCTCCCCGGGGGTATATATCCCCCTAGTAGCAGGCTTTTAGTTGGTAAATATGGCAATCCTTGCTATATATATATACTACCGGAATATCCCCCGCATGATATTTTACGATGTTGTTGTTTTGAAAAATGTATACATATATTTTGTGGTTCATTCCGTATTTATATGAACGGAATAAACCACTTGATAAATATCGATAAAAATTTATTTAGCAATCTTTGTCATCGTTCCTATATATAAACTTGCAGAATACACCCGGGTGGTATTTGTACCATTTCATTTTAGGCATTGAAATTGGTTATCGTCGGTATATATATACTACCGGAATATCCCCCGGGGGATATTCCGGTAGTATATATATACCGACGATTGCCGTATTTACAAACTAAAAGCCTGCTACTAGGGGGATAGATACCCCCGGGGAGAGGGTTTCCCTGGGGGGTTAAATGATAGAAAACTGGGGCATGGAATATTTTTGGGGTTAGTGTCTTAAAATGTATATTATTCTATATCACGGCAATTTTCGTTAAACTGGGAGCTATAAGTATAGCCCCCGGGGGATATTCCGGTAGTATATATATAACGACGATTACAATATTTACATCAATGAATAACATATATATATACGGAATGAACCACATGATAAATAAATACATTTTCCATAAAGCAATATTGTAAATTATTCTCAATAATGGCAATTTTCCTGACATTGGGGGCTTTAACTATAGCCCCCGGGGATATTCCGATAATATACGTTTATAGCGACGATTACCATATTTCCAAACTAAAAGTCTGCTTGCGTATGGTAAAAATACAATTCATGTTTTCCAAAAAACTTCCAATACATGCAGATATTTGTCTACGGGTTAAATGGACACAACATTCGTATAGGACAAAATAGAGCCCTATGCCACCAACATCGAGAGCACCGACCCGGAGGCTATTGAGATAAAGGCTGAATATCTGCAAATGAACCTGGGCATCTCTTGACACACGGACGCTATGATATTACGATAGGTCGCAATTTCAACTTTATGTATAATTAACGGATTGAACCTACACAGGTATAACGGCTTGTTTAGAACAAAGTATACATTTATGATGTGGTTCATTCCGTATACATACATGTATACGGAATGAACCACATGATTAAATATACAAATTGATTGGGAGTTTGCCTTATTATCCCAACGCCTTAAAATTCCCCGTATTCTTATCGATAGATATTTCCGTAAAGAACCGAGTGTTTACGATTCTTGACGAATGATTGTGGGGGGGGGGGGGGGGGGGGGGAGCCGGAACTACTTTTTTACTTTTCTGTCAAGCGTCCATATAACATATTTTGGAACATCCGATGTCCATAAAAAAGAATCCTCCCCGCGGGGGATATTCCGGTATTTTGCCACATCTGACATCTTACCTACCTATATCTGTGATTTGATCCTAATACTAAATGAATTAGATAAAGTAAATATAATATTATCCTTTCTGGTCAATGATAACTTTTAGAATGAACAAATTAGAATGACAACCGGAACTATCTACCTAAAACACGCCCTGTAATCTCTGGCTCCCTCACATTTTTGCGATGTATTGAAAAAAGAGCCAAAGAAACTTCCGAGAAGCATCCAAAGACAGGAAATGGCCACGAAAGGTAAGACAAACAATGCATCGTGCACATATTTCTTCCTCTAAAAAAGTCATTAAGTGTTTTTCTAAAAATCGGGCTTCGTTATTCCACATGGAATTGATCATACCTTAAGTCCGTGTATATTGATTTGCAAAACAATTTTGTTTGTAGCCGTTACATTGAACCAAAATTTGGAGAATGACCCGGTCGAAAACGAAAGTAGACAAAAAACACCTCTGATCAATGTTTTATTCCGAATTTCATTACTTTAAGCATAAAACGTCATTGCTTGGTAGATACTTGTTTGATTTTTAATCATATTACGTTTACGAATCATTATATTCCCGTCATACTCGCGAATTTATCGATTGAGATGGAGCCTGTGTTATAGAGAGGGAGCCAATATGCCGAGAGGGAGCCACCAATGAACGCATTTCAAGTAGTATGAGCAAATGTGCAAATTACTTCTTCTTCGAAAAAGACGTTGATTTGTTTGGTGTCAAACTATTTAGAACACAGTAACATATCGGTAAAATAACGAATTCAATGAATAAAATTTGGTGACCATTTTTATTACTAAAAAAGAGAAATATATCGCATAAAACTCAAGCTTGTACGTTTGTTATTAAAAGAAATATCTTGCTTATCCTTATCAGCTAGGATTTAATTAAAAATCGACACTGTTCTTATTTTTTTTATTTATTAAATTACCGGTATTAAATAACTGATAGAAATATAAAGTGAATTGTTGCAAATTGTCTTAAGCTCGCATATTTATATTTCCAGATGGGTGTACATGTATTTAAAAGACAACGCAAGACACTCTTGACATCAAAAAAGCATTTCAAGTCACGAGCAAGGGTAAACATAGGAAGACTGACATTGACAAGCACACCAATCTCAAATCGAAAAAGAACCATCCACTGCAGAAAACTAACACCCTTTAGATCACCATTTACTAAGCGACCAAAATTGTCACCAGTTAATCGCAGCTACTCAAAGAGACCGGCCAAAATTCATTTTGATTTTTCAACCACCCATAAAGATGAATCAACCATTTTGTATTCAGATATTGCAACCACTAGCCCATCTTCGTCTGAGATAGACTTCAATTTTGATGAGTTGTGCCCGTCTTATGAGAAGCCACGTGGTGAAGCATATGCTACATTCCTTGATGCATTGATAGTCTTCAAGGAACACAATGTTGATACCGACATTACAACTTTCTTAAAACTGGTGTATCCCACTCGAATTAAAAGGAGCCTTCTAAATATATTTTCTAGCATATTCATATTGATTTTTGTTTCATTTTAAAGCGTTTTCCAACATATAAATTGTTATTCTAAATTAAAATTTACGTTCAGCATTTGAAATAAATCTACAAATTTCATCTTCCCCTTAATCTAAAAGTATGTAATATACTCATCCATTTTCTTCTCCATTTGTCTTCCGATAGACTTAACATTATGTATGCTTGATGTTTTGTTGAACGACCGTGTGGTTTATATAAAGCTAGTGTCTCCTGTATTACTCATATCTTTACTTTAAATATCGAGCTATTACAGATACTTCAATGTTTAAAAAAAATGAAATTCTCAATGTGTTTTTGAAACATAATCAGTTTGTGCATACGTTGGCTCCATCTCTGCATCTTCGCTCCCTCTCCATAACACAGGCTCCTTCTCAATCGATTAAATTGGCCAGCAAGACATGGTTATAATGATCGATAAAGTAATATGATGCAAAATCAAACAAGTATCTATCAATCAATAAAGCTCCACGCTTTAACTGATTTGGAATCGGAATAAAACATTGAACAGGGGCGTTTTTTGTCTACTTTCGGTTTTGATCGGGTCATTCTCCAAACTTTGGTTCAATGAAACGGCTACAAATAAAATTGTTTTGCAAATCAATCAACACAGACGTAAGGTATGATCAATTCTATGTGGAATGACGAAGCCCGATTTTTTAAAAAACACTCAATGACTTTTTTAGAGGAAGAAATATGTGCACGATGCATTGTTTGTCTTACCTTTCGTGGCCATATCCTGTCTTTGGATGCTTCTCGGAAGTTTCTTTGGCTCTTTTTTCAATACATCGCGAAAATGTGAGGGAGCCAGAGATTACAGGGCGTGTAAAACCTGAGCCGAATATCATAACCCGAAAAGACCGCAAATTGCACCGAGTCACACAAGTTTGACTGTATTTTGATTTCCATAACTCAGAGCATGGAAACAACCTTTTTATAGTTGTTTAAAACTCTTCTTGTCAAAATTTTCTGCTCTGAATTAAAACTAACTTTACACAAATGATCCCTGGGTGACCTTCTGTCAGATTCCTTAAATTAATTTTCCTGGAATACAGAACTTGCCAGCAGGTGGGGCAGTATTACATCCCACACACTCATCTCTGTGTGCGTTCTATAAATAGCATAGCCACAAAGGATAAATATACAGTGCCCCTCTTGACAACGGCCCTCCCAACAATGACTACCTCCTTACAATCACCCTTGCCACAGTTTCCTAAACAGGACAAGTATGCTTTTACTGCTGCAATATCGTCTGCTTAAAATAGTCGTCTTCTGTTTTTCTCAAAGTTACATAATGGACATTTTGACATAAAAACCTTAATAACGAGTGACAAACAGTTTGAATCAGATCCAGATCCAGGTCCCTCTGTACATGTATACAGTGGAGAAAATGTTATTCTTTCCCGTTTAAACGCAAACGAAATGCAAACGCATCGCAGAAAAATGAAGAAAATGACACTTTTTTGACAATTCCAAAAGTTGATTTTAACCTTGACAGCAAACAGTTTGGAGCCTGATCAGACGCCGGGTTACCCAGCGTCTGATCTGGCTTCAAACTGTTTGCCACTCAGCTTCAAATCAATAGTCAGAATTGTCAAAAAAGTGTTTTTTTCTATAATTTAGTGTTTTGCGGTTTCGTTTGCGTTTAAACGGAACAGAATAATGCTTTCTCCACTGTATTCCAGTCATCAAGTCAATTCTAATCAATAGAGAGATTTAACTGGTCATATATATTCCAGCTATAACAATCCGGCAGCTGCTTCACCTACCCCTGCCCGGCAGTTGACATTTAACTACTTACTTCCTGTGAACTTCTGGCTGCTGCTGTGCCCAGCTGGTCTCTGCTGTGATTGGACAAGGGGAACCATTCCAATCATCATGTCAATTCTGGACCCGAGAAACCTAGCAACTCTTTTGTTCTATGCATGTTTGGGAAAAGTTACTCACTTTGCACTGAGTAAACAGGGAAGATTGAACAGAGCCGTAATTATGGTACGTTGCTGAGCATGGTCTGCATATCGACTCATTAACCCATGAAACTTTTAATGGACAATTCCAGTTTCTAACTAGAACGGCTATCACTAAAGGTGATAAATACCCCCACTATACAGCACTCTGTCACACTCTGCAGACATTTTCAATAAGGTTAGAATAAGGTCAAAGGTGTAAGCCAAGGTCAAAATGACTTAAAAATGGTATATGACACTCTGCAACACCTGAGTAACATTTAAATCAGGTTGAATGTGAAGGAGGAGTTCAAAGTACAAGATTTTGCCTGCCAATTTTAAGACCAATTTCAAGGCCAAAGGCCAAGGATTTGACATTTGTGTCTTGCACATCTACTACTCCTGAGTAACATTTATGCCAAGTATCATGTGAATCAGGTTGAAAGTGAAGGAGGAGTTCAAAGTACAAGATTTTGCCTGCCAATTTCAAGGACAAAGGTCAAGGTCAAGGTCGTCACAGAGACCTGAAATTTGTGTCTTTCACATCTACTACTCCTGAGTAACATTTATGCCAAGTATCAAGTGAATCAGGTTGAAATTGAAGGAGGAGTTCAAAGTACAAGATTTTGCCTGCCAATTTCAAGACCAATTTCAAGGCCAAAGGTCAAGGTCACAGAGACCTGAAATGTGTGTCTTGCACATATACTACACCTGAGAAACATTTATGCCAAGTATCAAATGAATCGGGTTGAAACTGAAGGAGGAGTTGAAAGTACAAGATTTTGCAGACAGACCGACCGACGACCGACCAAGCGACAGGCTGATTCCAGTATACCCCCCTCAAACTCTGTTTGTGGGGGTATAATGAAGCCTAGTCTATTTAACCCATTGCCCCATTCAAATGCCTATTTACGCCTCTAGTTTATTCCTCCACTGAAGAAAATAGTTAATCTGTATACAGTCATGAGAATGTGCCATTTTTAGCTCACCTGAGCTAGCTCAGGGTGAGCTTTTGCAATCCTTGAATGTCCGGCGTCCGTCGTGCGTCGTCCGGCGTCAACAATTTTAGTGTTTACACTCTATAGAGGCCACAATATTTATCCAATCTTTCTCAAACTTGCTCAGCTGGTATATTGCCATAAGAGTTCGAATGAGTTCGATTATGGTTGAAATCGGACAAATAGGTCATGAGTTATCTACCTTTGAACTGCTGAAAATGCCATATTTAACAGTGTTTACACTCTAGAGGCCACAGTATTTATCCAATCTTTCTAAAACTTGCCCAGATTGTATATGACCATAAGAGTTCGGATGAGTTTGATTTTGGTTGAAATCGGACAAATATATCAAGAGTTATCTACCTTTGAATTGCTGAAAATGCCATATTTAACGGTGTTTACACTCTAGAGGCCACAGTATTTATCCAATCTTGCTAAAACTTGCTTAGATTGTATATGACCATGAGAGTTCGGATGAGTTTGATTTTAATTGAAATCGGACAAATAGATCAAGAGTTATTTACCTTTAAATTGCTGAAAATGCCATATTTAACAGTGTTTACACTAGAGGCCACAATTTTTAGCCAATCTATCTCAAACCAGCTCAGATTGTAAATTACTATAAGAGTTCAGATGAGTTTGATTATGGTTGAATCAGACTTATAGGTCGAGAGTTATCTACCTTTGAATTGCTGAAAATGCAATATTTAACGATGTTTACACTCTAGAGGTCACACATTTTATCCAATCTTTCTCAAACTTACTCAGATTGTATATTACCATAAGACTTCCGATAAGATCAATTATGGTTGTAGTCGGATCAATAGGTCAAAAGTAATCTACCTTTGAATTGCTGAAAATGATATATTTAACAGTGTTTACGCTCTAGAGGCCACACTATTTATCCAAGCTCTCTCAAACTTGCCCAGATTGTATATGACCATAAGAGTTCGAAAAAGGGTGATTATGGTTGGAATCGGACAAATAGATCAGGAGATATCTACCTTTGAATTGCTGAAAATGCCATATTTTACAGCGTTAACACTCTTGCAACTACAGTTTTCAATGGATTTTGATTATACTTGTACACAAAGGATGTAGCTATACGTTCTGGAAGGAGTGCAATTATTGTTGAAATGTAATCATTGTGGCAATAGTTACCTGACCTTGATATACTTTGAAATGCTAGAAAAAGGCTTCATTTCAGTATTGTTTAGGCTTTAGTTATCTGCCTTTGATGTACTCTACTATACTACAGTAGGTCGACAAACTTGAATGGATTTAGAATAAAATGGGTGAAATTCAAAGGTAAAGCTATCAGGCTTCATTACAAATGGTGAGCGATATCAGGGCCTTCAGGCCCTCTTGTTTTAGCTATTTTGATTGTCCTGTGTCCGTTGTCCGTCGTTGGTTCGTCATCAACAATTTCTTTGGACAACATCTCCTCTGAAACCACTGGATGGATTTTTACCAAACTTGGTAGGAATGATCCTTGTATTGTCCTCTTTCAAAGTTGTTCAAATATATCCGGTCCATTGCATATCTAGGTCACAGGAGCTAAAAATAGATTTTTTTAATGAAAACTTAAAAAATCTTCTTGTCTGAAACCACAGTACCCTGAGCTTAGATATTTGGCACAAAGCATCGTCTTAAGGTCCTCTATCAAGATTGTTCAAATTATGTCCCTGGGGTCAAGAATGACCTTGCCCCGGGGGGTCGTAATTTTACATAGAGTTATTTAGTGAAATCTTCAAACATCATTTTCTCTGAAACTAATATTGCCAGAGCTTTGATATTTTGCATGTGGACCTTTTAGAAGCCCTTAACATATATTTTAAATATTGTTCCGGTCTGTTGCATATCTAGGTCACAGGAGCTAAAAATAGATTTTTCCAATGAAAACTTAAAAAATCTTCTTGTCTGAAACCACTGTACCCTGAGCTTAGATATTTGGCACAAAGCATCGTCTTCAGGTCCTCTATCAAGATTGTTCAAATTATGTCCCTTGGGTAAAAAATGACCCGGCCCGGGGGTCGTAATTTTACATAGAGTTATATAGTGAAATCTTCAAACATCATTTTCTCTGAAACTAATATGGCCAGAGCTTTGATATTTTGCATGTGGACACTTCTAGACGCCCTTAACCTATATTGTAAATATAATTCCGGCCCGTTGCATATCTAGGTCAACGGAGCTAAAAATAGATTTTTCCAATGAAAACTTAAAAAATCTTATTGTCTGAAACCACAGTACCTATAGCTTAGATATTTGGCACAAAGCATCGTCTTCAGGTTCTCTATCAAGATTGTTCAAAATATGTCCCTGGGGTCAAAAATTATCCCGCCCCGGGGGTCGTAATTACATAAAGTTATATATAGTGAAATCTTCATACATCTTTATCTCTGAAACTAATATAGCCAGAGTTTTGATATTTGGTATGATGACACTTCTAGAAGCCCTTAAACAATATTGTAAATATGGTTCCGGTCCGTTGCATATCTAGGTCACTTGAGCTAAAAATAGATTTTTTCAGTGAAAACTTAAAAAATCTTCTTGTCTGAAACCACAGTGCCCTGAGCTTAGATATTTGGCACAAAGCATCTTCTTTAGCTTTTTAGCTCACCTGAGCCAAAGGCTCAAGGTGAGCTATTGTGACCGCTCACCGTCCGTAGTACATCTGTCCGTCTGTCCGTCCGTCCGTCTGTCCGTTCACATTTACTTCAAACGACATCTCCTCTGAAACCCGCCGATTGTAGGGAGAGTTCAAACTGCTCATGATGTTCCTTGGATGCTTCTCTACAGAAGTTGTTCAAAAAAAAGGAAAAAAAGCACAAACTCTGCTTGAAAAAGCAAAAAAGCAAAAAACTTTAAAAAATCTTCTTGCCCAAAACTACTAGGCCCTAAGCTTTGATATTTGTACAGTAGAATCTCCTGGTGGATCCCTCTATAGTTTGTTAAAATGAAATCCCAAGGGTCACATTTGACACCACCCTGCACAGTTTAAGTGCTGCTCTAGGCAGGTTTTACAGTATTTTTGATTTAGGCAGAACTGTATTTACCTGAGTTACCCTTAATATACTATGGGCAAATAACCAATATTTGCAACCAGTTTGGATCCAGATCAGATGCAACATAATGCTGCATCTAATCTGGATCCAAACTATTTGCCACTCATTTACCAACTTAACATTTTCTAAAAAAAAAAAATGTACATTTTTTACACACAGAAGGTATTTAGCAGACATCATTTCAGTCTGGTAAGGGTAAGCCCCCAGCAGCAGTGCTGCTAATGCTACAGTACTCTTACATAATATTTGACCTCGGTGATCAGGCCAACAGAACTGAACATGTTGTCTGCTAAAGTTTAGAAATGGTTTAGTCTGCTTCATACTTAGAGAAACAGGATCTGGAAGTGATCCACTGACAGTGATGTAATTATGTCTTATGCCATATTTATACATATGTTTAATATTGGTTTTGTCACAGTTATCTGCATGTCTTGTCATTTTTTCTTGTCCAGGATTCAACCCTTTCCCCCAATAAATACTGACGTTTGTTAACCCATTACCCCATAAATGTGCATTTTTAGGCCTTTGATTTATTCCTCCACTTAAGAAAATAATTCCTCTTTAACCCTTTCCCCCATAGCATATCTCTAGTATTGAATGTAGGTGTCCACTTAAAACAGGTTGAAAGTAAAGCAGAATGCGCTTTAAACGCATTCTGCTTTACTTTCAGCCTGCTTTAAGCTATCAGCTGCTAGAAAATAGAAAATATTTTGTATTATACATATTTATGAATGTATAAATTGGAACTATTTTCTTCAGAGCAAGAATAAACTGAATGCGCTAAAAGGCGCTTCTATGGGGGAAAGGGTTAAACAGTCATGAAAATGTAAGATGTGAAATAAGTTTCTATATCCTAGTAGATGGTAGCTTAAAGCAGTTTGAAAGTAAAGCAAAGTGTGCATTAAGACCCATTCTGCTTTACTTTCAACCTGCTTTAGGTGGCCACCTATTTTCAAAACTAGAAACAGGCTATGGGGTAATGGGTAAAATGAAATTGCCTATTTGGAAAGAGCCTAATGAGAGGAAGTGCCATTTGCAAAGGCCATAACTCTGACATCATTGTTTTTTAGCTCACCTGGCACGTAGTGCCAAGGTGAGCTTTTAGGATCGCTGGATGTCCGTCGTCCGTCGTCTGTCTGTCCGTCCGTCCGTCCGTCCGTCCGTCCGTTCACAATTGTTCGTTAACACTCTAGCAGGTTCAAATCTCATTGGATCTTGATGAAACTTGGTCACAATGTTTGCCTAAATGAAATCTAGGTCAAGTTCGAAGTTGGGTCATGTCCGGTCAAAAACTAGGTCACTAGGTCAAATTATCGAAAAACCTTGTTAACACTCTAGAGGCTACAAATTTCATTGGATCTTCATGAAACTTCATCAATATGATTGCCTCAATGAAATCTAGGCCAAGTTCGAATGTGGGTCATGTCCGGTCAAAAACTAGGTCACTAGGTCAAATCTTTGAAAAACCTTGTTAACACTCTAGAGACTACAAATTTCATTGGATCTTCATGAAAGTTCATCAATGTAATTGCCTCAATAAAATCTAGGTCAAGTTCGAATGTGGGTCATGTCCGGTCAAAAACTAGGTCACTAGGTCAAATTGTCGAAAAACCTTGTTAACACTCTAGAGGCTACACATTTCAATGGATCTTCATGAAACTTCATCAATATGATTGCCTCAATGAAATCTAGGCCAAGTTCGAATGTGGGTCATGTCCGGTCAAAAACTAGGTCACTAGGTCAAATTTTCGAAAAACCTTGTTAACACTCTAGAGACTACAAATTTCATTGGATCTTCATGAAACTTCATCAAAATGTTTGCCTAAATGAAATCTAGGTCAAGTTTGAATGTGGGTCATGTCCGGTCAAAAACTAGGTCACTAGGTCAAATTATCGAAAAACATTGTTAACACTCTAGAGACTACAAATTTCATTGGATCTTCATAAAACTTCATCAATATGATTGCCTCAATGAAATCTAGGCCAAGTTCGAATGTGGGTCATGTCCGGTCAAAAACTAGGTCACTAGGTCAAATTATTCAAAAACCTTGTTAACACTCTAGAGGCTACAAATTTCATTGGATCTTCATGAAACTTCATCAATATGATTGCCTCAATGAAATCTAGGCCAAGTTCGAATTCGGGTCATGTCCGGTCAAAAACTAGGTCACTAGGTCAAATCTTCGAAAAACCTTGTTAACACTCTAGAGACTACAAATTTCATTGGATCTTCATGAAACTTCATCAAAATGTTTGCCTTAATAAAATCTAGGTCAAGTTCGAATGTTGGTCATGTCCGGTCAAAAACTAGGTCACTAGGTCAAATTATCAAAAAACCTTGTTAACACTCTAGAGGCTATAAATTTCATTAGATCTTCATGAAACTTCATCAATATGATTGCCTCAATGAAATCTAGGCCAAGTTCGAATGTGGGTCATGTCCGGTCAAAAACTAGGTCACTAGGTCAAATCTTCGAAAAACCTTGTTAACACTCTAGAGACTACAATATTCATTGAATCTTCATGAAACTTGAACAAAATGTTTGTCTCATTGAAATCGAGGTCAAGTTAGAATGAGAGTCATGCCCGGTCAAAAACTAGGTCACACGGTGTACATGGTTACATGGTTACCAGGTGAGCGATTTAGGGCCATAGTGGCCCTTGTTAGTTATTTCCCTTTGTCATATTTTCTTGTCAAGAAGACAACTCCAGTTCTACTGATGCTATTGTAATGAAATTTTATGTATGGAAAGAAACTGATGAGAGAAAATGCCATGCATAAGGGCAGCAATATTTTGTTTTCCCCTTTGTCATATTTTTTTGTCAGGAAAATAACTCCAGTTCTGCTGACGCTAGTGAAATAATTATCATTTACCGGAAATGGAAATAGCTTGATAAGAGGATGTGTCATGGATAAGGGTCATAAGCTTGGCAACAAAATTCACTTTTGTCATGTTTTCTTGTCCGGAAGATAAACTCCATTTATAGCTATATTAAAATGTTGTCTTGCCCAGTCAACTTAGGTACAAACTTCAATGTCCTTAGGTGAGCGAATTTAGGGCCATGGCACTCTTGTCTTTCAAGATTGTTCAAAATATGTCCCTGGGATAAAAAATGCTCCCGCCCTGGGGGTCATGTGACCCTTGTGTTGGTTTTTCCAGGTGAGCGATATTTAGGCCCGCATGGGCCTCTTGTTTATATATCCTAGAAGATTGTTATAAAGCTTAAAGCAGGCTGAAAGTAAAGCAGAATGTACCTAAGTGCATTCTGCTTTACTTTAAACAGCTTTATGTATAAGTGGTCACCTATCTTCAGTACTACCTGTAGAAAGAGGATATGGGGTAATGGGTTAAAACCATTTGGGAATGTTCCTTATCAATTATTACAAAATGGCCAGGAAATCAGTGAAGGCTCTAATCAGAGGGCCCCAAGTATGGTTTCACAGGTATACTGTTTGTAAATGAGTGTACTCAAGGGTTTGCACAGGTCTTGAAAAACCCTTTAGTGTTTTGAAAATCAATGAAAATCATCTCAAGCCTTAAAGTTGAAATAATGTGAAAGTTCTTGAAAAAGCCTTAAATTAAGATTTGTTTTATTATGCCCCCAGAATCTACGATTCGGGGGCATATAGTTTTTGTCATGTCTGTTGGTTCGTCCGTCCGTCCGTCCGTCTGTCTGTCCGTCCGTCTGTCTGTGCCAAAAACCTTAACCTTGGCTATAACTCTTGCATTTTTGTACCTGGACCTTTTATACTTATCATGTGTCTTCCCTGTATCAGGACCTTTCCATCCATACAAACCTTTTAGATCTTGTGACCTTGACCTTGACATTTGACCTACTTTTGTAAAAATCTTTAAATGGCTATAACATTTGCACCATTAGGCCCAGGGCTTTCATATTTTGTATGTATATTTCTTTTGTCAAGACCTTTCCAACCATACCAACATCTTTGACCATGACCTTGACCTTTGACCTATTTAATCAAACTTTAACCAAAAACCTTAACCTTGGTTATAACTTTTGCATTTTTAAACCTGGGCCTTTTATACTTGGCATGTGTATTCCTCATGGCAAGACCTTTCCAACCATATAAAACTTTTTGACCTTGTGACCTTGACCTTGAAATTTGACCTACTTTTGTTAAAATCTTTAAATGGCTATAACATTTGCACCAGTAGGCCCAGGGCTTTCATATGTATATTTCTTGTGTCAAGACCTTTCCAACTATACCAACATCTTTGAACATGCTACCTTGACCTTTGACCTATTTAATCAAACTTTAACCAAAAACCTTAACCTTGGCTATAACTTTTGCATTTTTGCACCTGGGCATTTTATACTTGGCATGTGTATTCCTCATGGCAAGACCTTTCCAACCATACAAAACTTTTTGCCCTTGACCTTGACATTTGACCTTCTTTTGTAAAAATCTTTAAATTGCTATAACATTTGCACCAGTTAGCATAGGGCTTTAATATTTTGTATGTATATGTTTTGTGTCAAGACCTTTCCTACCATACCAATATCTTTGACCATGTGCCCTTCACCTTCACCTTTGACCTATTTAATCAAACTTTAACCAAAACATTAACATTGGCTATAACTTTTGCATTTTTGAACCTGGGCCCTTTATACTTGGCATGTGTATTCTTCATGGCAAGACCTTTCCAACCATACAAAACTTTTTGACCTTGTGACCTTGACATTTGACCTACTTTTGTAAAAAAAAATTAAATGGCTATAACATTTGCACCAGTTGGCCCAGGGCTTTAATATTTTGTATGTATATTTCTTGTGTCAAGACCTTTCCAACCATACCAACATCTTTGACCATGTGACCTTGACCTCGATCTTTGACCTATTTAATCAAACTTTAACCAAAAACCGTAACCTTGGATATAACTTTTGCATTTTTGCACCTTGGCCTTTTATACTTGACATGTGTTTTCCCTTTCTAACCATACAAAACTTTTTGACCTTGTGACCTTGACATTTGACCTACTTTTGTTGAAATCTTTAAATGGCTATAACATTTGCACCAGTAGGCCTACGGCTTTCATATTTTGTTTATATATTTCTTGTGTCAAGACCTTTCCAACCATACCTACGTTTTTGCCCTTGTGACCTTGACCTTTGACCTTTATTTGTATAAATCTTTATACGCCTATAACATTTGAACCAGTAGGCCTAGAGCTTCCATACTTTATATGTTTCTTGTGTTAAGACTTCTCCAACCATGCCAATGTTTCATTTACCCTACGACCATGACTTTTGACCTACTTTTGCAAATAAGCATTACATTACAGAACATGATGCTGGCTGGGGGCATTTGTGTTTCACAAACACATTGCTTTTCATCTGATCATCACCAAACTTTCTGTAAATGTTTGTTGACATAAAATGGAGACCAATTTGGATAACCAGCGGCACCGATTTATGCTAGGCCCTTTGGAGTAATGGCCCTTGAAGTCCTCAAAATGGCGCTCCACTACAGTTACAGCTCTCTAACTTTTACGTTTGATAGTCTGGATTCCCCTCCCTGTATCATCGGGGGCATTCGTGTAACTGGGACACGCTCTTGTTTCTTGTCTATTATTCAACCCTTTCCCCCTCATCAATACTGACATTTGTTAACCCATTACCCCATAAATGTGCATTTTTAGGCCTTTGATTTATTCCTCTACTGAAGAAAATAATTCCACTTTAAACAGTCATGAAAATGTAAGATGCGAAATAAGTTTCTATATCCTAGTAGATGGTAGCTTAAAGCAGTTTGAAAGTAAAGCAAAGTGTGCATTAAGACGCATTCTGCTTTACTTTCAACCTGCTTTAGGTGGCCACCTATTTTCAAAACTAGAACAGGCTATGGGGTAATGGGTAAAATGAAATTGCCTATTTGGAAAGAGCCTAATGAGAGGAAGTGCCATTTGCAAAGGCCATAACTCTGACATCATTGTTTTTTTAGCTATTTCCCTTTGTCATATTTTCTTGTCAAGAAGACAACTCCAGTTCTACTGATGCTATTGTAATGAAATTTTATGTATGGAAAGAAACTGATGAGAGGAAATGCCATGCACAAGGGCAGCAATATTTTGTTTTTTCCCTTTGTCATATTTTATTTTCAGGAAAATAACTCCAGTTCTGCTGACGCTAGTGAAATAATTATCATTTACCGGAAATGGAAATAGCTTGATAAGAGGATGTGTCATGGATATGGGTCATAAGCTTGGCAACAAAATTCACTTTTGTCATGTTTTCTTGTCCGGAAGATAACTCCATTTATAATTACAATGTATATTAAAATGTTGTCTTTCCCAGTCAACTTAGGTATAAACTTCAATGTCCTCAGGTGAGCGAATTTAGGGCCATGGCCCTCTTGTTTATACTTGCACACAATGTATATAGCTATAAGTTCTCGTGGGAGTGCAATTATTGTTGAAATCTGACCATTGTGGCAAGTGTTATCTGCCCTTGATATACTTTGAAATGCTAGAAAAGGCTTCATTTCAGTATTATTTAGGCTCTTGTTATCTGCACTTGATGTACTCTACTATACTAGAGTAGGTCGTATTCCAATGTTGTTTACATACTATAGATCTACTACAAATTTGAATGGATTTCGAATAAAACGGGTGAAATTCAAAGGTAAAGCTATCAGGCTTCATTATAACAGGTGAGCGATATCAGGGCCTTCAAGCCCTCTTGTTTCTGTCAAAATGTCTATTATATTACTTTGAGGAAAACAGCAGACAACAATTTCAAGCAGACAATATAGCAGACGTGACAAGGTTGTACATACTTGTTTTGTTTGGGAAACAAGGGCAAGTGTTGTAAAGAGGGAGTCGTTGCTGGGAGGGCTGTTGTAGAGAGGGAGAGCTGTACATGGTTATTTTGTGCCGGCCTTTCTGTCTCTGTTGTCTGTCTATATGCCTGTCTGTCTGTCTGTATGCCTGCCTGTCTGTCTGTCTGGCCTACCACTATACTTATTTTAGTGATCACATGTACTTTCATCCAGCTTATAGCTGCTTTGCTATCTTTAACCCTTTATCCCATATATACACTTTTTCATGCCTTAAAATTTATTCCTCCACTGAAGAAAATAGTTCCACTTTATACTGTCATAAATATGTACTGTAAGAAAGATTTTCTATTCCTATCAGATGGTAGCTTAAAGCAGACTGATAGTAAAGGCGCATTCTGCTTTACTTTGAACCTGCTTTAAGTGATTACCTGTCTTCAAAACTAGAAAAAGGCTATGGGACAATGGGTTAACTCAATCATGCCTGTAACTTCAAATGGACAATTCCAGTTTCAAATTAAGCCATGTCCATTATTGATTATTTATTTCAGTGTCTAGCCTTGATGGTGCTGCCATTTATACCGGCCTCCAACCTGTTTTTTCCTGTGGGTTTTGTGGTGGCTGAGAGAATTCTGTATACACCTAGTATGGGTTTCTGTATGTTTGTAGCGGTTGGCTTTGATGTCCTCTTACAGTATAAAAAGTAAGTGTGAAACTGATTAGATTTGAGTAAAAACGCAAGTGGGAAACTGGTAAAATTTCAAAGCATTTTTATACGCTCACCTCTAAAGGTGGTCGTATATTATACGCCCACCTCTAAAGGTGGTCTTATATTGGCGTGGCCCTGTCCGTACGAGCGCACAAAAGGTCCTTTGTTGGGTAGGGAGAACAATAGATTCCATTCACTCCGTGATTGCCCTATTGTTATTGTTGGGTATTTTAGTGTACTGTTGGGTACTTTTAAACAAAAAATATACCCAACAAATGTCCAAATGTGAGAACGTCCATTCGAACGTCCGTCCGTTCGTCCGTCAACATTTTGTTTGTCCGGAGTTTTTCTGGGAAACTATCGTAGGGATATTGATGAAACTTCACACAATTGTTATATGCATTTAGATCTAAAGCTGAGTTGAGTTTGAGGTTCATTCAAATTTTAGTTACAGAGTTATCTGCCCTTGATGTACTAAAATATACTATAAAAACCTTGTCCGGAGTTTTCTGGGAAAACTATTTGATGGATATTGATGAAACTTCACACAAATGTTATATGCATCAAGATCTAAAGCTGAGTCGAGTTTGTGGTTCATTCAAATTTTTGTTACAGAGTTATCTGCCCTTGATGTACTCAAATATGCTATAAAAAGCTTGTCCGGAGTTTTCTTTGAAAACAATTGAAGGGATATTGATGAAACTTCACACAAATGTTGTATGCATCAAGATCTAAAGCTGAGTCGAGTTTGAGGTTCATTCAAATTTTCTTTACAGAGTTATCTGCCATTGATGTACTCAAATATGCTATAAAAAGCTTGTCTTGAGTTTTCTGGGAAAACTATTAAAGGGATATTAATGAAACTTCACACAAATGTAATATGCATCAATATCTAAAGCTGAGTCGAGTTTGAGGTTCATTCGAATTTTCGTTACAGAGTTATCTGCCCTTGTTGTACTCAAATATGCTATAAAAAGCTTGTCCAGAGTTTTCTGGGACAACAATTGGAGGGATATTAATGAAACTTCACTCAAATGTTACATGCATCAAGATCTAAAGCTGAGTCGAGTTGTAGGTTCATTTAAATTTTCGCTACAGCGTTCCCCTTGCGGAAAAAAAACGCAGCTATCAAAAAACGCAGCTTTTACGCCACTAATGTCAAGCTTTTACGCCACTTTGGCCAGTAGCAAAAACGAGCCTTGCAATGAAGCGGCGTATTTAATAAAAAGTATGGAAAAGTGGCAGATAAGTGGCGTTTAAGCGACGTTTTGTCATGTTGAAAAGACGCCGCTCTACATAAGTGGAAGAAAAGCCTCGTATTTGTTTTCTTCTTTAGATAACTAAATATGCCACTCCAATAAAGTGACGTTTAAGCGACATATTTGTTGTTATGAAAAGACGCCACTCTACATAAGTGAAAGAAAAGCCTCGTATTTGTTTTCTTCTTGAAATAATTAAATATGCCACTCCTGAAAAGTGGCGTTTAAGCGACATATTTGATAAAAGAAAAGATGCCACTTTTCAGAAGTGCAATATTTGAGATATGGAGTGGCGTATTTAAGAAATTGGTTTTAATTGTCCTCCAAATCTTAAATACGCCACTTTTACACACCTTTGCTGTAGTCACGTATTGACTTTTATCTCATAGCTAAGACTTCATCACTTATACAGACAGAGCAGACCCAGAATAAGTTAAGCTTCTGTAGGAGCTGTTAGTTCTGGGTCTAATCTGCATAATAATCATGTAGACAGTTTTTTTATGCTACTTTCCTTTCTCATAAAAAAGGTGCACTTTTTACCAAAGTGCATATAAAAAAAAATATTTTTCTGCAGTTTTCTACAAAATGTGAATTTTTTCTGCATATTTTTCTTGCATCTTTCAAAATGAGAAGTGCAATAATTTTTCCTGCATCTTATTGTGAAAGTGTTTTTTCTGTATCTTTTCATAGCAAAAAACGTATTTATTTGTTTTAAATGTGCATCTTTTTTCAAATAAGCATATTTTCTTAAAATTGACCTCATTAAAGTTTTTATTTGTAAAAGTGAATATTTTATTCTTTAACCCATTACCCCATAGCCTGTTTCTAGTTTTGAAAATAGGCTACTTCTTAAAGCAGGTTGAAAGTAAAGCAGAATGTGCCTTAAGGCACATTCTGCTTTACTTTCAGCCTGCTTTAAGCTGCTACCTGCTAGAAAATAGATAATATTTCTTATGAAACATATTCATGTATGTATAAATTTGAACTATTTGCATCAGTGGAAGAATTTATATCAGAGGCGTTACAAGGCATATTTATGGGGTAATGGGTTAAGACTTCTGTATATTACAACAAGTTCATTTTAAGTGTATCTTTTTCTTTCTTTTTTTCTTAAAAAAGTGTTTCTTTTGAGTTTTATGAAATTGTGTTCATTGACAAGTGCATCTTTTTTATTGCATCATGAGCTGCCTTATAAATGTGTTTAACCTATTATGCCATAAATATGCCTTTTTGTGCCTCTAATTTATTCCTCCACAGAAGAAAATAGTTCCAAGTAAAAAAGTTAGTAATTTAGTTATAATTGTGTATTTTTAGGAAAAATCTTTGTGTATTTTTAGGAAAAATCTTCATCCTCGTAAATGAAAGCTTAAAGTAGGCTGAACGTAAAGCAGAATGGGCCTAAATGAGCATTCTGCTTTACTTTCAACTTGCTTTAAGGAGTAAATTATTTTCAAAACTAGAAACAGGTTATGGGGTAATGGGTTAATGGTTTGATAGGGGGAAATGTCAACCTTTGAAATTACTCTAAAAGTTTTTAGAGAGATATTTGCTTATTTTGTGATGTAAGTGTTATTAATTACTTAAACCATTACCCCATAAATTTGCTTTTTTACGCCTTTTATTTATTCTTCCACTGCAAAACATTATAAGTTCCAATTTATAAAGGCATGAATTATAAAAAAAAAAATCTTTCTTATAGCAGGTGGTAGCTTACAGTAGGCTGAAATTAAAGCAGAATGTGCCTAAAGACACAATTCTGCTTTACTTTCAACCTGCTTTAAACAGTCATCTATTTTGAAAACTAAAAAACAGGGTAAGGGGTTAAACAAGCCTTCTTGGTGGATTAAACCATTACCCATTGGGCTGTTTCTAGTTTTGAAGGTATATGACCATTTAAAGCAGGTTGAAAGTAAAGCAGAATGTGCCTTCAGGGGCATTCTGCTTTATTTTCAGCCTGCTTTAACCCATTACCCCATAAATATCTCTTTTACTCCTCCACTAAAGAAAATAGTTAAAAGTTCTAAAGTAATGATTGTGAACTAGTAGAAATAAATTCTTTCTCCCTGCAGATGATAGCCTAAAGCAGGCTGAAAGTAAAGCAGAATCTGCTTTAAGTGGTCACCTGTTTTCAAAACTAGAAAAATGATATGGGGTAATTGGTTAAGCTACTATCTGTAAAAATATAGAAAATATTTCTTAGGATTTTCATTTGTGTCAGGTTAAATTGGAACCACTTTCTTCTGTAGAGGCATAAATTAAAGGTGTAAAAAGGTGCATTTATAGGGTAATGGGTTAAAGGTTCTGACTTGTTCTTCAGTTCAACAGCATAACTCTATATGATTGTTTCACACTTTAGTAGAAGTTTGCAGTTAAGAAAGATTTTCATTATGCATAATTATATGATTAAAAGGTGTAACAGCTTTTAAGGAGCTTGAGGGCTTGTATTTGGGAGAATTAGAAAAACTTCCATCTTTTTTCTGTTTTCTTCTTAAGTCTGTGGGATTGTCTAAGATTTTAAATGGTTTTCTTTTTAAGCAGGCTTACAAAGTTTAGGATACCCATAATGTGAATGTTGGGTGAATTGTAGGTTACAAATTGTGTATTTTGAGATTTTTGTTGATCCATCCTATTTTCATTGAGGGGATTAGCTCCCTTTACAGGAATATATGTTTATTTTGTTGAATAAATTATAATTAATTTTTTGACAATTACTATAATCATGTTCTTATATTTGATAAATATTTGGCTAGTTTTAGATTTTACAAATGTAACTTAAGAAAAAATGAATTTAGAGACACTTATATAATCTCCCATAATCCTTCACACCCCACACATCCTCGGCCAATCAGGAAGCTGCATTTGATCAGCTGACACAGCTGACACAGAGGAGCCGCCATTTTGAAAAGGTAAAAGTAAAGCCTTTTTCAGGTTAATTCAATGTTTAGATCCTGTTTTCAACACATTTAATAATGATTATATTAAAGACTGTAGTTTAAGAAATATTTTTATTATGTTCTTATGCCTAAAAGGTGTTATAGAAGCTTGTAATTGCAATTAATCTGATTGGACTGAGCAATATTTTTTTATGTGGTCTAATGGCTGATGTAATTTGAAATCTATCTTTGTAGCCACCATTGTCAGTATTTGCTATTATTGCTTATTCAACATAATATACATACTACCTGACTGGATCTTTGAAAAGTTTGTGTTTGTCAGCCTTGATGTCACCCTATTGTGAGATCTGTTAATTTTACCTTAGAAGTTAGAGGTTAGTTATTAGTGTCATACTCCGGCAGTGATCAAAACAACTTGACCTATTGAATCAATTAACTCAATATTTAAGGTTTGAACCATTACCCCATACCCTACTTAAAGCAGGTTTGAAAGTAAAGCAGTCTGCTTTACTTTCACTTAGTCCTGGTACTAGTTTCAGCAAGTTATAGACTAAGCGTGCCATGGACTAAGCGTACCAGGTCTAAGTGTGCCATTTCAGGACTAAGCGTGCCACATATGAATTATATAGAGGAATGTTTAATACTGTACCATATATTATACTATCACATTCTATTTTCCATAATAATGTATTAAAGAAGGGAAACTGTGAAATATTGAACCCTTAGATGTTAAAAACATGAAGTTATATGTACAAACTTGGAAATTAGATGTTCCATTTTATCACACTTATTCATTTTCTCCTTGAAAGAATATGATATATCCAACACTATAAATCTAATCCATATAGTACAGCACAGAAAATGAAAATAAAAAGTATTTTAGAATTTGTTTTATTTCACACCTATATGTGTTAAATGTCATTAGTTTTAAACTTGGTCGCAGTTTGGATACCTGTTAAAACCACACTAGCTAACAATTATCTATTAAGTGTAATTAGCGCATCATTATTGACCAGTGACCCAACAGATCTACCCTATATAATTTCATAGGTGGCACGCTTAGTCTAGAAATGGTACACTTAGGCAGTGGGACACTTGGGCAGTGGCACGCTTAGTCTGTCACCCGTTAGATCTACCCCTGTGACATTGATTTCCCAAAATATAATTGTTAATTGCCACTGACTTTCTTAGACATCTAGCTACTGGACTCATAAAGGATTCCTTTTTAGACTAGTGCAGGGCTTAAGATCTTAATAAAATAATTAAATTGTCAATAGAAGGTAGAATAATTAAATAGATCCTGCGTCTTTAATAATTTATTTTAAGATTTAGAAAAGTATAAAAAGACAAATGTATGAGGTAATTTTAAGATTTATTATTTATCCAAGAAAAGGCCTTTTTTAAAATCTCAATCCCACCTAGATATAACCTTTTTATTAATAAAGTATTATCATATGGTAGCAGCTCTAGATTAAAACTTATGTTTGGCATTAAATCTAGATCTGTTGTATATTTCTAATTTAATCTAAAGTGTGTTAAATATAATAGTAATAAGAAATCAGACACATGGGTTTTCTCTGCGCACCATTCAAGCCTATAATTGAGAGTTATTTTTATAAGTTAATGTAGCTTAATGTTTCATAATCGATGTAAAAGAAATAAAGTTTTAACTGGTTTTTTTTTCAGAACATAGCTCTTCACACTGGAAGTCTGGTTATTGTCATGTGTTGACGTTCACTAGAAGAATTCAAAAGGACCATGTCCCAGTCAAATTTTGCACGACAAATCATTGGGTAAGTATGAAAGAGAATTACACAATAATTATTTATAGTCGTTTCTCTTTCTAATGGCATTAATCTCCTTGTCAAACTATTTATATGAAGCTCATGTTTTTAGCTCACCTGAGCCTTCGGCTCAGGATGAGCTATTGTGATACCATTCCGTCCGTCGTCCGACGTCCGTCGTCCGTCCACACTTTCAAACAACATCTCCTCAGAAACCACTGACCCGATTTCAACCAAACTTTGTCAGAAGCATCAGTGACAAGGGGGAGCGAAATGTTGTTCAAAGATTTTGGCTAGAGTTATTCCCCTTGCTTTGGGACCAGATTTTCTAACATGACCGTATAGACAACTTTTAATGCATAAGAAAATCTTTAAAAATCTTCTTCTCAGAAACCCAAAGGCCCAGACCTTTGATATTTGGTTTGTATCATGACCTAATGATATTCTACCAAGATTGTTCAAATTTTGACCCTGGGGCCAAAAATGGCCCCGCCCCAGGGCTTATCAGTTTTTCTTAGGAAAACTTTTGAAAATCTTCTTCTCTGAAACTGTATGGCCTAGATCATTAATATTTGACATGTAGCTTTGCCTTATGATCCTCTACCTAGATTGTTCAAATTATGACCCCCGGGTCAAAATTGGCCCCGCCCCCGGGCTTATCAGTTTTACATAGAGTTATATAGGAAAACCTTTAAAAATCTTCTTCTCTGAAACTGTGAGGCCTAGATCTTTAAAATTTGACATATAGCTTTGCCTAATGGCCCTCTACCAAGATTGTTCAAATTATGACCCCTTGGCCAAAAATGGCCCCGCCCTTGGGCTTATCAGTTTTTCTTCAGAAAACCTTTAAAATTCTTCTTCTCTGAAACTGTATGGCCCAGATCATTTATATTTGAAATATAGCTTTGCCTTATAGTCCTCTTCCATGATTGTTCAAATTATGACCCCCGGGTCAAAATTGGCCCAGCCCAGGGGCTTATCAGTTTTACATAGAGTTATATAGGAAAATCTTTAAAAATCTTCTTATCTGAAACTGTAAGGCCCAGATCTTTCAAATTTGACATGTAGCTTTGCCTTATGGTCTTCTACCAAGACTGTTCAGCTTATGACCCCTGGGCCAAAAATAGCCCCGCCCTTGGGCTTATCAGTTTTTCATAGGAAAATCTTTAAAAATCTTCTTCTCTGAAACTGTAAGGCCCAGATCATTTATATTTGAAATGTAGCTTTGCCTTATAGTCCTCTACCAAGTTTGTTCAAATTATGACCCCCGGGTCAAAATTGGCCTCGCCCCGGTGCTTATCAGTTTTACATAGACTTATATAGGAAAACCTTTAAATTTCTTCTTCTCTGAAACTGTAAGGCCCAGTTCTTTAATATTTGTCACATAGCTTTGCCTTGTGATCCTCTACCAAGATTGTTCAAATAATGACCCCCGTGCCAAAAATGGCCCCACCCTCGACTTATTAGTTTTTCATAGGAAAACCTTTAAAAAAACTTCTTCTCTGAAACTGTAAGGCCCAGATCATTTATATTTGACCTGTAACTTTGCATTATGGTCCTCTACCAAGATTGTTAAAATTATGACCCTTTGATCAAATTTGGTCCTGCCCCAAGGCTTATCAGTTTTATATAGACTTATATAGGAAAAACCTTTAAAACTCTTTTTATAGCTATATATATCACGATATTGTTTTGCCCAGTCAGCTTAGGTGCAATGTTCTCAGGTGAGCGACTTGTGGGCCATGGCCCTCTTGTTGAGTTACTGGATGCACGGCGAAGCGTGATTCAACCCTTAAATTGGTCACCATATTTAACTCTCTACAACGTCCCTCCAAACAACGACTATTACCACAGTTCCCGAACATGCAAATTATGTCTAACGCTTTTACTTCTGTAATATCGTCTGCTTAATGTTGCCATTTGCTGTTTTTCTTAAAGTTACATAAAAGGACATTTTGACAGAAGAAACTTCATAACGAGTGACAAACAGCTTGAATCCAGATCAGACGCCGCGCTATGCGGCGTCTGATCTGGATTCAAGCTGTTTGCAAATGTAAACCTATGTGTCTCCCATTGGATGTTGTTGAAGAGAGGGAATGCTGCATATATTTTGTTTTTACGGCGAGCTGCATATAATGCACCTGTCTTTCAGTTTCACAAAACGCTATCTATACTTTCTTATTGTTAATTTACAAATTACCATTGAATCAAAGTTATGCACTTAGTGACTTACAATTTTTTCAACTGGTACATTTGAAGAAATAAATTGGTATGATATATAATAGATTTATAACGGTATCTCACTTATTGGCGGATCTTTAGAAATAAAGTTTTAATTGTTTTTCTTTTTTTCAGAACATAGCTCTTCACACTGGAAGTCTGGTTATTGTCATGTGTTGACGTTCACTAGAAGAATTCAAAAGGACCATGTCCCAGTCAAATTTTGCACGACAAATCATTGGGTAAGTATGAAAGAGAATTACACAATAATTATTTATAGTCGTTTCTCTTTCTAATGGCATTAATTTCCTTGTCAAACTACAGTCCAAACTCGTTAATCCAAACTCGCTTAAACCGAAATTCTCGTTAAACCAAATTTTTCTTCCGGTCCCGATTTTTCCCCTTCTTATTCTATATAAATCAACTCCGCTTTATCCAACTTTCGTTTATCCGAATTTTCCGTTAATCCGAAGTATTAATCTGGTCCCTTTGAAAAGATAAGTTACATAAAAGGACATTTTGACAGAAGAAACTTCATAACTAGTGACAAACAGCTTGAATCCAGATCAGACGCCGCATTACGCGGCATCTGATCTGGATTCAAGCTGTTTGCAAATGTAAACCTATGTGTCTCCCATTGGATGTTGTTGAAGAGAGGGAACGCTGCATATATTTTGTTTTTGCGGCATGCCGCATATAAAGCACCTCCCTGTCTTTCAGTTTCACAAACCAACTCGGACAAACGCTATCTACTATGTTGTTGTTAATTTAAAATTAATATTGAATCAAAGTTATGCACTTACAATTCATTCAACTGGTACATTTGAAGAAATAAATTGGTATGATATATAATAGATTTATAACGGTATCTCACTTATTAGGATCTTTAGTTGTTCTAAGTTATAACTATGGGATGGGGTTTTATCAAAATCGGAAATGGGAACTTTTTTCACAAAAAATGCCTGTCAGCCACCCCCTTATTTATTTATTTTTTATAATCATTGAGAGCTCCAGATAATGAGATTCGGAGAGTATTTATTTCTGCATTAAACCCTATTATGGTGTCACACCATAGGATTTGGTGGTTAAATAACTTCAAACAAGAACAAAATATTAAATTTGTTCAGTGTTAACTCCCTAGCTCTTAAATAATAGTCATATCTGGAGCCCTGATCATATTTAACTTCTTCAACTTTCTTTTCAGGTTAAATTCAACCCTCCCGACATGAAATCTGGAAATTGGATGGAGGGAATTACAGGCCCTCACTCATCAATGTCAACTTCATTTTAAATCATCAAAAATTGAAAAAAATGTATCCGTCATCCCAGTGTGAAAATCTTTTGATATTTGAACTTTTAAGCTGCTTTAAGAACACAAATCAATTAGTAAGTGCATTACGATATCTGAAAAAACAGAATTTTCAGTACTTCACAAAATACATGGACAGTATTGCAAGAAGAATGTGTACTTATATGTTGAAGAAGAAAAAACTCGAAGGTTTGCAGCTGTTGAAGAGTTAAGACACAGCTAATAGGCAACGACCAGCCAAGACAACAATCAGTGAATCACACCTTCAAGAATTGGTTGAGGTTGGAAATCATGGTTTACTAGAGCCCAGACAGGGAATATGGTGCAAACTTAGATTCAAATGTCCAACATTACAGCCAGTTGAATGTGAAATATTAAAAAGCAGTAAGCTTAACCTTTGACATGTATTCAAAGGAAAAAAAGAAAAATGTTAATCTTTTTAATATCCTGCCAGAACTTCAGTGTAACATACTTTTAGCCCTTCCCTGAGTACTTTTAAATAGCCGATTTTATGAATGTTGAAAACTGTGTAGAGCCAGATCAGACTTCACTTCACTGAGTTGTGTGATCAGTGTAAGCACTGTTGTCTGGGTTTGAAGATGAGTGACATTAATTGATACAGCAGGTTGAGAGTAAAATAGACTGTGGCTTTCCTTTTACCCGTCTTACAGCTATCATTTGCTAAGATAGAAAGTACTCCTTAGTAGGTTCAAATTCTCTTTTCACTATAACTTAAGTAATGTTAAGTAGATCTAACTGATTGTTTTAGACGATTCAATCATGCTGTCACTTCAACAGGAATCATAGTGAAAACAAAAAAGCAAACACATGATTAAAAATATTATATATTGTATATTTTTTTTATTATCAAAGTTGAAGAAAGATTGTGATACATACAGGAGTGAATGAGTTAGAAAGTGCTTATACACTGATTGACAGCTCCTGTTCTATTTTTAGCTACTGCAACACATACCAGTCCAGTTTGCAATTACAATCTATATATTGGCAGCGCAATACAAAAGGCATGGCATATCCAGTTTAAATTAACAAGTATATTTTGCAAAATGGTTTAAAAAGTAAAAGGATGGATGAAAGATTAATGTAAAACATCTAACTGCATATTTATGATGGTTTTGCAAAGCTATTGCTCTTAAAACTAAAATAAAAATTGGCATTTTACAAGATTTAGTGTGTTTCTGGGGGCAATTGTTCTAGTGACTGAAAACTCATTTTATCCATTGTTTGGTACATTAACTTTTTTAAATCTATCAAATTCAAAAAGTTTCTGTTTAAGAAAAATTGAGATACTTTTCATTGGCATTTGGTTGACTTTAAGAGTACAAACTTCAGTTTAAAATAAAACTGGTAATGGTTGCTTATTGGCCATTCAATGTTTGCATTCACATTTTTTCTGTGACGTCATGCAAACACGCACTAATTGGTTAACTCTGAAACTGTCAGTCAGTGTATTGTCCAACACTGTTTGGTTTGAGTTGATATTAGTGGTGGGCTTATTATTGAATGACTTTTTCTCTCTTTCCCGTTATGGCACAATGTATAAATAAGAATAAAAATATTTTAATGTTTTTGTTTACATTCTGAAAAGTCATTAGATTAGTGAAACTTGCAGTTTCAGCTTTAATATTACTCATTATAAGTTGAGCATCTTTTCCGGTATGTTTTTAGCTCTCATAAGCTTGTTAAAGATAGACTTTTGCAATACTTAAATGTCACTAGCTTCATTGTAGTTTGTCAACAAGTTTGTTTTTACACTCTAGAGGCTACAATTTTTATCCGATCTTTCTTAAACCTTGCTCAGATTGTATTTGATCATAATTTTTCAGATGAGGTTGATTATGACTAAAATCAGACCACTAGATTAAGAGTTGTATGCTAAATAATTTTCAAGTGTTATTGTGTTCCATTCATTTGCTAAAATGCATATGGTTTTCATGTTTAGTTTAGTGGAGTTCAATATGTGTACAACAGTCTAGAGCCAGACCAGGTCCAATATGTGTGGTATCTGTCTGGATCAAGACTGTTTGCAAAAGGTATTTACATTTATAAACATTTGAATTTTTCAAAATTTGCGTCCAGCATGCCTGTATAATTAAAAGGATAATAATTATTAGATGATGACAACTTAACATAAATTTCATTGTAGAGTAAGATGAAACTTTGCTTTGGTTACATTATCTTGTTTTGGGTATAAATGATGTATGTTAGATTTAGAGTATCTGATTTCAGAGGCTTGCAGTATCATTTTTGTGTTTTTAACTTTATGTGCAGATAACTGTATTTATTTGTAAACAATGTAATTGTTTTATTTATGTAAGTTTGCTCAACCCTTTATACCATGAATACGCTTTCTGCACCTTTAAATTATTCTTCCCTATTAGGAATTTATTACCTATCATAGCCACCATGGCATGCAATTACATGTATAAGTTGTTCTATATTCAGTTTCAGTAATTTAGACAGCTTGGGTGTTTTTATAGGAAAATAAAAGTAAAAAGGTGCATGACATTCCTACTCAAGTTACACCTGGCTTTAATCTCCTTTCCACTTCACTTTTCAAAATAACAGAAAACCAGATACAGGTGACCTGTATCAGGTTTTCTGTAATTTTGAAAAATGAAGTTAGTGTCATATGCTGGTTGGTTGTATGTAGCAAACTGTCTATAAATTTAGCATTTTTATTGAGGTTGTAATTTAGACAACTATACTTTGTTTTAAACAGCTTGTCTGAATTATTAGTCATTCTGTCATATTTTGAACTGTATTTAACACATTGCATGCTAAGTAATTTTCAAGAGTATGTCTCAATTGAAAATAATTTATGTTTTCATCTTAATTTTAGTAGGAGCTCAATATAAGTACAGCAGTCTACTGCCAGATCAGGTCCAACAGTAGTAGTATAATCTTTATTTAAGTCTCTTCATGGTTACACAGTTTAAAACATCATCATATACATATATATACAAGAACCATGCCATTCATTATTGAATTACAAGAGACTATGGTATTTTTTCATGAAAACAATTAAACAAACAAATCACAGATAAGTTCATATGTGAGTATTTTATCAAATACTTACACGTATATTGTCCAATGGCTTGAACACATATTAAATATATACTTATGGTGTCTTGTGTGTAGAATGGCGGTGGATGTCCCGGTACTTTCACTTCCATCGCCATTGTACACTTAGACAGTTTATTGAACCAGCATCATAATTATAATGTCAGACAATTTTTTCAGTAAACCGGGTTTTATAAATCACAGCCGGACCATTGTTTTACAATCACATTGCACATATCCTTATCAATGAATAAGATCAATTTATTAACATTTATGATTTAACTCATTCACCCTGAGACTTATATTTGGGCACCTCCATTTTCTAAAACCAGCCTAATCAGTTTATAGCTGTGCTTTGCAAACTGTCTATTGGTATACAATGGCAGACAGTGAAGACCCTGGTTGGATGGCTCTTTTGAGAGCCCTCCGATCTTGGTCTACACTGCCTGAAAAGATATGCCATGGTGCACTCTTTACCGGTACACTGACTGTTAACACGGAGTACATCTGTCATAAGCGCTAGATGTTCAATTGTAAACAGTGTATAGTTCCTGGTCAGATGGCTCCTGCAGGAGCCCTCTGATCTGGGTCCGCACTGCCTACATAGGACAAGTGCACTCTTCACAGGTACACTGACTGTTAATTTCAAATGGCATTGGCGCTAGATGTTGTACAATGACAAACAGTGTAGTTCCTGGTCAGATGGCTCCTGCAGGAGCCCTCTGATCTGGGCCTACACTGCCTACATAGGACAAGTGCACTCTTCACAGGTATACTGACTGTTAATGACAAGTGCCATTGGCACTAGATGTTGTAAAATGACAAACATTCTAGTATCTGGTCAGATGGCTCCTGCAGGAGTCCTCTGATCTGGGTCTACACTGCCTACATAGGACAAGTGCACTCTCCCCAGGTACATTGTTATGGACGGGCACACTAGTCTTTAGCGACAGATATTGCGCTATAACTAACAGGGTAGCTCCTGGTCAGAAGGCTCCTGTAGGAGTCCTCTGATCTGGGTCCACACTGCCTACACAGGACAGGTGCATTTTTCACAGGTAAATTGACTGTTATGGAGAGTACACTTGCTGTTAGGATTGAATGAGTCAAATGCATGGTAAACAGCGATGGATACTACATTTGTACACTGTGTCATATTCAGTATTCTTCTTTCCAACATGGTCATATGGACCACACTCAATGAGACATGTTACATGTTTTGGCTTCTCTCATGTGTATCCATCGCTGTGCTTCAGACAATATCACACAAATAGTTAAGATGCATACAGCCATCCAACATTTGTGGTAGCTGATCTGGATCCAGACTATTTGCAAAACTTGTTAAACTATCTGACCAGTGCTACACAATGTATTAAGATATATTGAAGACAAGTGGAAACTATAATCCATGATTAAATGATATCTTTATTTAGTTTGCAGTTGCCCGACTCTCAATGTGAAACTTACTTTGTTAAAATTTATAAATATTTTATTTATTGAAGTTTGCTTAACGTATAAGTGCATTACCCCATAGCCTGTTTCTAGCATTTGATTAGTGGCCACTTAAATCAGGTTGAAAGCTGTACTTTCAGCCTGCTTTAAGCTACCATCTGCAAGAACATAGCAAACATTTTTTATAATTAACATTTAACATTCATTACAGTATAAAAAGTAATTATTTTTCTCAAGTGTAGGAATAAATTAAAGGCATACAAAGGTGTATTTATGAAGTAATGGGTTAAACTGCTGGAAGTCTTGTCTTTTTTAAGCTGTTTCAGTGCCATAATCACTCAGACAAAAATGTAGCCACAGAGGGAAGATGAGTAACTGTGACATGCCAGTTGTCTGTTATTTCCATGTATACATACGTTTTTATTATTTTGTGTGTTTTAATTACAAATGTACTGAAAGTTAAACTGTTGTTAACCCTTTCATTCGTTGCCAAAATGTCAAAGCATCTTATTCTATATGGAACTTAAATTGTTTAAAGTAGGATACTGCTTTAAGTAAGATAAAACTTTAAAAGTAAGAAAAAAAGCTCCTTTTGAATATTTTCCCTTTACTTTCACCTAACTTTAAGTTGTTGAAGAGTTCTGTATTCAAGAATACAAATACATATTCTGTTGTGGCACCTTTGTGGAGCAGGTTACTGTGAGGCGATTCTGTTAAGGAAAGGGTTTAATTGCCATAGTGCTATAATTACTTCACAAACACTGATTTAAATATTGAAGTATCATTATGAAAGCACACTGGAAACAGCCCATGCTTCATGATGCTTGTACCTTAAAAGTCAATAGGTAACTGCCAAGAATAAGAGCAGCTTATTTTCATCTATATATTTTTTTGTGTTTCGCAAGTCAGATTTCCCCTCACCCCACCCCCACTTCTTTAGAGATAAACAGTTGATTTGGCTCAAGTCTATGATTTACTTGTTCAAGTTTGTTTCAATGAGGTTTGAAATAAATATATAAAGAATTTCTATATTTGTGTGGTGTTTTGTACATCTATGGTAGCATTTTCTGTTTGATTTCTCCCCATTTTTTAATTAAAATTTTACTTTTACCGTATGAGATTTTTTTCAGCAGTCATGGTGTCAAAGCCTTATTCTTTTTCTAATTGCTTTTTGACCGGCAGAAAAGTGGCATAAAAGCTATGCTTTAAGTGGCGTAAAAGCTTGCTTTTACGCCGCTTTTCTGTCACTTGAAAAAACGTCGCTCTACTTAGGCACATTTCTGAGTGGCGTAAAAGCAAGCTTTTACGTCGCTTTTCTGTCACTTGAAAAAACGTCGCTCTACTTAGGCACGTTTCTGAGTGGCGTACGTCGCTTTTCTGCCACTTGAAAAAACGTCACTTTAGAACTTAGGCACGTTTCTGAGTGGCGTTTAAGTGGCGTAAAAGCGTAGCTTATACGCCGCGGTATTGGCACCGGCGTAAAAGCTATGCTTTTATGCCACTTTTCTGCCACTTGAGAAAAACGCCGCTTTGCCTCTTAGGCACGTTTCTGAGTGGTGTTTAAGTGGCGTAAAAGCGTAGCTTATACGCCGCGGTATTGGCACTGGCGTAAAAGCTATGCTTTTACGCAGCTTTTCTGTCACTTGAGAAAAACGCCGCTGTTCTATATAGGCACGTTTTTGAGTGGCGTTTTAGTGGCGTTTCTGCCACTTTTTTCAGGTCCTAATAAAACGCCGCTAATAAGAGGGTGCCAATACAGCGGCGTAAAAGCTTGCTTTTACGTCACTAAAAGCTTAGCTTTTAGCGACGTAAAAGCGTAGCTTTTTCCGCAAGGGAATCTGCCCTTGATGTACTCAAATATGCTATAAAAAGCTTGTCCAGAGTTTTCTTTGAAACTGTTTGAAGGATACTAATGAAACTTCACATAAAGGTAATATATGCATCAAGATCTGAAGCTGAGTTAAGTTTGAGATTTATTTGATATTTCGTTATCTGCCCTTGGTGTACTCAAATATTCTATATAAAGCTTATTTGACAGTGTTAACACACTTAGAAACTACAGTTCTGAATGGATTTTAATTTTGTTTGCCCACAGTATAATTATAGAAGTAAAAGATCATGAAAGGGTTGATTATTATTGTTATCGGATCATTGTGTCGAATTATCTGCCCTTGGTGTACTCAGATATGCTAGAAAAGGCTTTATTTCTGTATTGTTAATGCTCTCAGAGCTCTAAAAGTCTACAAATTAGAATAATTTTTGATAAAACTATATATTTCTTTGCCAGTGGGCATATAATGTACCGCTTGCGGTGCTCTCGTTTTACCAAATTTATAGCCTTTATTGGGATATGTTCCCAAATGGTAAGAAGTATCTCTCCCTCACCCCCCCCCCCCCCCCCCCCACCCCCTTCCCCATATAAAAAATCCCAATTGCTGGAAGAAAAAGGTCTGATGTTATCTTTGTGGAACATGGCGCTAATTATGGAATAGTTAAATCAGGAACACTACATATATGTGTATATAGTGTTACTGGTCTACTAATTGAAATAATCATTGGTTAGTAATATAGTCAAATAACTTGATACAATTTTGGTTTATTTTGTTATATGCAAAATTCCCAATTTTTAGTGATTGGACGCACAAATTCCAAATTCCTTCTCAAAATGGTGACCAAAAGTACTGGTTTTGAGTAACACAGAAAGTGTGACTGGTCAGATTTGGATTATAAAAAGTAAAAAGAAAGTGTAGAACTGCTCAAATTTGGGTCATTCTGGAGGCTGATGATGTTAGTGCAAGATTTGGATATTGTTATACTAATTGACCAGGAGTGCAGTGCACAACAGTTACTCTGTCATCAGTATTTTTTAGTCCTTTTTAGCTCACCTGAGCCGAAGGCTCAGGATGAGCTATTGTGATACCATGTCGTCCGGTGTCTGGCGTCCAGTGTCCGTCATCCGTCGTACGTTCACATTTTCAAACAACATCTCCTCAGAAACCACTGACCCGATTTCAACCAAACTTTGTCAGAAGCATCAGTGGCAAGGGGGAACGAATTTTTGTTCAAAGTTTTGGGCTAGAGTTATTCCCCTTGCTGTGGGACCAGATTTTCTAACATGACCGTATAGAAAACTTTTAATTATAAGAAAATCTTAAAAAATCTTCTTCTCAGAAACCCAAAGGCCCAGACCTTTGATATTTGGTATGTATCATTACCTAATGATCTTCTAGCAAGAAAAATGTTCAAATTTTGACCCTGGGGCAAAAATTGGCCCCGCCCTAGGGCTTATCAGTTTTTCTTAGGAAAACCTTAAAAATCTACTTCCCTGAAACTGTATGGCCTAGATCATTAATATTTGACATGTAGCTTTGCCTTATGATCCTCTACCAAGATTGTTCAAATTATGACCCCTGGGTAAAAAATGGCCCGCCCCGGGGCATATCAGTTTTACATAGACTTATATAGGAAAACCTTTAAAAATCTTCTTCTCTAAAACTGTAAGGCCAAGATCTTTAATATTTGGCACAAAGCTTTGCCTTGTGGTCCTCTACCACGATTGTTCAAATTATGACCCCAGGGCTAAAAATGGCCCGCGCGCTTGGGCTTATTAGTTTTTCATAGGAAAACCTTTAAAAATCTTCTTCTCTGAAACTGTATGGCCTAGATCATTTATATTTGACATGTAGCTTTGTCTTATGGTCCTCTACCAAGATTGTTCAAATTATGACCCCAGGGTCAAAATTGGACCCGCCCCGGGGCTTATCAGTTTTACATAGACTTATATAGGAAAACCTTTAAAAATCTTCTTCTCTGAAACTAAAAGGCCAAGATCTTTAATATTTGGCACATAGCTTTGCCTTGTGGTCCTCTACCACGATTGTTCAAATTATGACCCTGGGGGCAAAAATGGCCCCGCCCTTGGGGTTATTAGTATTTCATAGGAAAACCTTTAAAAATCTTCTTCTCTGAAACCGTAAGGCCCAGATCATTTATATTTGACATGTAGCTTTTTACCTATGGCCCTCTACCAAGATTGTTCAAATTATGACCCCTGGATCAAATTTGGCCCCGCCCTGGGGCTTATCAGTTTTACATAGACTTATATAGGAAAACCTTTAAAAATCTTCTTCTCTAAAACTGTAAGGCCCAGATCTTTAATATTTGACATATACGTAGCTTTGCTATGTGGTTCTCTACCAGGTGTGTTCAAATTATGACCTCCGGACTAAAATTGGCCCCGCGCTGGGCTTGTCAGTTTTTTTTTACGGGAAAACCTTTAAAAATCTTCTTCTCTTAAACAGTAAGGCCCAGATCATTAATATCTGAGATGTAGCTTCGCATTATGGTCCTCTACCGAGATCAACTTATGACACCTGGGTCATAGCTATATCAAAATGTTGTCTTGCCCAGTCAGCTTCTAATGTTCTCAGGTGAGCGAAATGTGGCCCTCTGGGCCTCTTGTATTTTTTTGCCCTTTGTTATTTTTGTCCAAGTCAGGCTTGTCTGGAGCATAACTTCCACAACATTAACCCTTTACCCCATAGAAGCGACGTTTAGCATATTTAATTTATTCCTCCGCTGAAGAAAATAGTTCCAGTTTATACCCTCATGAACAATTACAATATCAAATATTTTATATAGCCTAGAAGATAATAGTTTAAAGCAGGCTGAAAGTAAAGCAGAATGTGCCTTAAGGCACATTCTGCTTTGCTTTCAACCTGCTTTAAGTGATCATCTGTATCTAATGTTATAAATGGGTTATTTGGTAAATGGTTAAAGCTTTTGACTTCAAACCTCACATACAGGTATACAGTCAAACCTCTCTTAAAACAACCCCTAAAACGAAGTCTAATTGATAATAGAGAGGTTTTACTGTAGAACACATTGACCACAAGTGCAGTGACCAAAGTCAATAGCTCCATCTGCACTAATTTTTGAGTACACACATCAACATTATACTGACACAGTTGCCTCTTTTGACAAGGCGCTAATTGGGTTATTGATCACCTTTAGTGATAACTCGAGTTTCAATTTGTTAAAATTGCATGTATTACTGTTCATTTTAGATCACTAAGGTCGTTACTATGGATACTGATGTCTGTTCTTGTTGCCACACATGTTGGGAAGACATATGTACGGAACATAGACTGGTGTGTAAAAAAATGGTTGTATAGCGCTCTCTACAATGACACCCAACAGGAGACATGGATTGTGTGTGTTGTATGGAGGGAGTTGTTACAGGGAGGGAAATTGGCTTACGTTTGCAAACAGCTTGAATCCAGATCAGATGCCGCGTGACGCGGCGTCTGATCTGGATTCAAGCTGTGTGTCACTCATCATTAAGTTTTTAGCTCACCTGGCACGATCGTGCCAAGGTGAGCTTTTAGGATCGCTGGATGTCCGTCGTCCGTCGTCTGTCCGTCCGTCTGTCTGTTCACAATTGTTCGTAAACACTCTACCGGCTACAAATCTCATTGGATCTTCATGAAACTTGGTCAGAATGTTTGTCTTATTAATATCTAGGTCAAGTTCGAATGTGGGTCATGTTGGGTCAAAAACTAGGCCACTAGGTCAAATCATAGAAAAATCTTGTTAACACTCTAGAGGCTACACATCTCATTGGATCTTTATGAAACATGGTAAGAATGTTTGTCTCATTGATATCTAGGTCAAGTTTGAATATGGGTCATGTCCGGTCAAAAACTAGGTCAAATCATAGAAAAACCTTGTTAACACTCTAGAGGCTACAAATCTAATTGGATCTTGATGAAACTTGGTCAGAATGTTTGTCTCATTGATATCTAGGACAAGTTCGAATATGGGTCATGTCGGGTCAAAAACTAGGTCACGAGGTTAAATCATAGAAAAATCTTGATAACACTCTAGAGGCTACAAATCTCATTGGATCTTGATGAAACTTGGTCAGAATGTTTGTCTCATTGATATATAGGTCAAGTTCTAATATGGGTCATGTCCGGTCAAAAACTAGGTCACTAGGTTAAATCATAGAAAAATCTTGTTTACACTCTAAAGGTTGATTGTGGGTCATGTCCAGTCATAATCTAGGTCACTATAGGTTAAGTTTGCCATGGTGTACCAGGTGAGCGATTTAGGGCCATAGTGGCCCTTGTTTGATGTCCAATAAAAAACTTTGAGAAAATTGCAGACAACAATTTTAAGCAAACGATATTGCAGCAGTAAAACTGTTAGACATAATTGCCGTGTTAAGGGAATCGCTGCAAAAGCCGTTGTAAGGAGGTAGTCGATGTTGAGAGGGTCGTTGTAGAGAGGGAACACTGTAACACAGATGTCTGCTTATATCTTTGCATGCTGGGTAATTTCTTTTCATCTGCAACAAAATTGAATGTCGCCTGCTGCTGTTCTAAAAACAATTTTTAGGATCGCTGGATGTCCGTCGTCCGTCCGTCCGTCTGTCTGTTCACAATTGGTTCGTTAACACTCTAGCGGCTACAAATTTCATCCGATCTTCATGAAACTTGATGACAATGTTTGTCTTGATGAAATCTAGGTCAAGTTGTAATGTGGATCATGTCGGGTCAAAAACTAGGTCACCAGGTCAAATCATAGAAAAATCTTGTTAACACTCTAGAGGCTACAAATCTTATAGGATCTTAATGAAACTTGATCAAAATGTTTGCCTCATTGATATATAGGTCAAGTTCGAATATAGGTCATGCTCGGTCAAAAACTAGGTCACTAGGTCAAATCATAGAAAAATCTTGTTAACACTCTAGAGGCTACAAATCTTATTGGATCGTAATGAAACTTAATCAAAATGTTTGCCTCATTGATATCTAGGTCAAGTTCGAATATAGGTTATGCTCGGTCAAAAACTAGGTCACTAGGTCAAATCATAGGAAAACCTTTTTTACACTCTATAGGCTACAAATCTCACCTTATCTTCATGAAACTTAATCAAAATGTTTGACTCATTCATATCTAAGTCAAGTTCGAATATGGGTCATGCCCGGTCAAAAACTAGGTCACTAGGTCAAATCATAGAAAAACCTTGTTAACACTCTAGAGGCTTCAAATCTCATTGGATTTTAATGAAACTTGGTCAGAATGTTTGCCTAATTGATATCTAGGTCAAGGATGAATATGGGTCATGTCGGATCAAGATTTAGGTCACTAGGTCATATCAAAGAAAAACATTGTTAACCCTCTAGAGGCTACAAATCTCATTAGATTTGAATGAAATATTGTCAGAATGTTTGCCTACATCAAATCTAGGTCAAAATCAAATGTGGATTGTGTCTGGTCAGAAACTAGGTCAAATCATAGAAAAATCTTGTTAACTCTCTACAGGTTGTTTGTGGGCCAGTCGTAATCTTGGTCACTATAGGTCATGTTTTACATGGTGTACCAGGTGAGTGATTTAGGGCCATGGTGGCCCTTGTTTCAAATTTTCTTTCAAAACAGGGTCAGAGTATCCAATAATTTGGATCCTGATGAGGATGGAGGAATAAATTAAACATGTGCTAAAAAAGGCACTTCTATGGGGGAACGGGTTACAAAGGACTTGTCGTGTCAGTGGGTGCTAATAACGGTACAAGTTAGACTATATGTGAGAGAGAGATATAGGCCTTTAGCAAGATCGGTTTTCTTCTGCTTTGTGGTCTTGGGTATTCTGCTTATATTCTACTGTAAAAGTAAAAGTACCAAATTAAAGTCTACTTTCAGTCCGAATGACAGGTCTGTCGAATGTACATTCACTCCCCCGATCACTGAGCACTGCTAACATATCTTCTGAAGAGAAGAATATATATTATAAGTTTGAAGGGTGTGGGATGGGTTTCGGTATTCGAATCTTGTCATGTATCTAGGTATATATGCAACCATTATGCATGATTTAAACCATACGACACTAGTATATAACAGTGTCTTTAAGAACTCCATGACCCCTAGAATGTCTCCATAGCTGAGACAATTACTAACCCTTCCCCCCACAGCAATGCCTTCTGTGCTGTCCCCTCCACATCTCAAGAGCCACCTATGGATTACCATGGATGGCTCTTCAGCATGTATACTGGCCTAACGAGGGAAGAATGTGAAGGTGAAAACTCCAAAGGTGCCTTCTCCTCCACATTCATCCTGATTGGAGCCATGTTGCATGAAAATATATACGTGGAATTGGACGGCAACAGTTGGGCTTGTGAAAGGTATTAAACAATTGAAAATAAGTACACAATAAATATAGTCAACAAGATAGTTGCATAAACCTTTTGAACTCTCAATGTAATGCATTACATTGAAAGTTCAAAAAGTTTTATGCAGCTAATAACAAAAGATTTTGTACTTATCATTTATACATATTTTACATTAAAAATTAAAAAAAAAAAAAAAAAAAAAAATTAAACATAATTCAAAGTCAAAATTGAAGGAGACACTTAGAGAGGACTTAACTTTTCAGACTGAGAAGATCCATTTTATATAGGATTTCTTGAACTGGTCAACTGTATCAGAAAGTCTAATGTGTTTAGGTATATTGTTCCATATTGTCGGACCCGAGTAGAGTAGTGATTTACAAAAGAATTCCAATCATGGTTTTGGAGTCATAAGTTCCATGTTATCTATAGATCTGAGGGATCGTCCTGTTTTAAGATTAAATTTAGTGTTCAAGTACTCTGGGTTTAGATTATTGAGTGACTTGTATACTTGTAGAGCTTTTTTGTAATTTATTCTATCTGCTATTTTCATCCATTTAAGTCTTTGAAATAGTTCTTCTGATGGTGCATCAAACTCCTTGTCTAAAATAATTCTAGCGGCACGCTTCTGAAATTTCAGTACAGAGTTCAGGAGCTCACCACTACAATTACCCCATATCGTACAGCAATAGTCAAGGTGTGGCAAAATATATGCATTGAAAAAAAGCTTTCTAGAATGCAAGTCAAGATAAGATTTAAGTCGGAGAAGAAGGTAGAGATAGGAATTACATTTTTTTATAGTTTGTTCTACATGATGTCTCCAACTCAAGTTTTGGTCAACATGTACACCTAGAAGCTTTTCATTCTCTGAGTATGAAACTGTTTGATTCAGTATTTGGATTTGATTTGAAGTTAGGTGGTCAGTAATTGCTTTGGTGTTATGTGATGCTGATATGTACATAGCTTTAGTTTTAGATACATTTAAAATCATGTCATTTTGATGGCACCATTTTTCTACAGCTGTCACATCTGTCTGTAAGTTAGTGTGCACATCGTCGACTGTTTTACCAAAACCTGAAATTGTAGTGTCATCTGCAAACATGTCGACTGAGGTGTTTATGGTATGTAGGGGGAGATCATTGATATTGAGTATGAAAAGAAGTGGGCCAAGAATGGAGCCTTGTGGGACTCCAGCGTCAATGCTTTTTGAGCTTGAGGTGTTTCCTGAAACACAGACTTTCTGAGTGCGACCTGTTAAGTAAGATTCAAACCATTCAACACATGGCTTGCTAAAATGATAAATTTTGAGTTTTTGAATCAAAATTGAATGATTAACCAAGTCAAAAGCTTTTGAGAAGTCTAAATACACTGTTCCAACATAAGATCTTTCATTGACAGCTGCTATCCAGCTGTCAATAAAAGATGAAAGTGCTGTTTCACAGGAGTGGTTAGATCTGAATCCTGATTGCCTGTCATGTATTGCATGATTTGTTTCTAAGAAGCATTTAAGATGTTCAGACACATGTTTTTCGAGGATTTTGGACAATGTTGATAAAATGGAGATTGGTCGATAGTTGTTGGAGTCAGATTTGGTACCCTTTTTGAAAATAGGTGTTACTTTTGCCTATTTAAATTTGTCAGGGAATTTATTGCATCTAATACTAAGGTTCATTACTTTTGTGATTTGTTTTGAGATTGACATGTAGCATAGTTTAAGGATTTTAGGTCCAATTCCATCAAGTCCAGTTGACTTTGTTTCATCTAAGTTTTTTAAATATTTGCTAACAAATTCTTCTGTGATGTCTGGTACCCCCTAATTTAGAATTGACAAAGGAGATAATGCTTTCAGTACTTTTTGTGTCTAGGTTACTATGGGGATATTTTACAGTTTTAAAGATATTTGAAAAGAAAGTGTTAAAGTGTTCAGCAGTAGCCACGGGATCGGTAATTGGATTTCCATCTAAATCGTTAATGTAGTTAGTCTGATGTTGTTGGGTTTTTCCTGATACTTCTTTTATATTTTTCCATAGTAGTTTTGGGTTTTCTTATTTTCATTTATTGCTTGTGAATAGAATGACTTTTTTTGCAGTTTTTGTAAGAACCTTGACCTTTTGTCTAAGATTTTTGTAATGAGTGACATTTCCTGTCTTTTTAGCTCACCTGAGCCAAAGGCTCAAGGTGAGCTATTGTGACCGCTCACCGTCCGTAGTACGTCTGTCCGTCTGTCCGTTCACATTTACTTCAAACGACATCTCCTCTGAACCCGAAGATTGTAGGGAGAGTTCAAACTGCTCATGATGTTCCTTGGATGCTTCTCTACAGAAGTTGTTCAAATGAAAGAAAAAAAGCACAAACTCTGCTTGAAAAAGCAAAAAAGCAAAAAACTTTAAAAAATCTTCTTGCCCAAAACTACTAGGCCCTAAGCTTTGATATTTGTACAGTAGAATCTCCTGGTGGATCCCTCTATAGTTTGTTAAAATGAAATCCCTAGGGTCACATTTGACACCACCCTGCACAGTTTAAGTGCTGCACAGTATTTTTGATTTAAGTAGAACTGTATTTACCTGAGTTACCCTTAATATACTATGGGCAAATAGCCAATATTTGCAAACAGTTTGGATCCAGATCAGATGCAACATAATGCTGCATCTAATCTAGATCCAAACTGTTTGCCACTCATTTACCAACTTAACATTTTCTAAAAAAAATTTTTTGTACATTTTTCACATACAGTAGGTATTTAGCAGACATAATTTCAGTCTGGTAAGGGTAAGCCCCCAGCAGCTGCTAATGCTACGGTACTCTCCAACTGTTGCATAATATTTGACCTCAGTGATCAGGCCAACACTGGTGGTCAGCTGAACATGTTGTCTGCTAAAGTTTAGAAATGGTTCAGACTGCTTCATACTTAGTGAAACAGGATCTGGAAGTGATCCACTGACAGTTATGTAATTATGTCTTATGCCATATTTATACATATGTTTAATATTGGTTTTGTCACAGTTCTCTGTATGTCTTGTCATTTTTTCTTGTCCAGGATTCAACCCTTTCCCCCCAATAAATACTGACGTTTGTTAACCCATTACCCCATAAATGTGCATTTTTAGGCCTTTGATTTATTCCTCCACTTAAGAAAATAACTCCCTTTTAAACAGTCATGAAAATGTATGATGCGAAATAAGTTTCTATATCCTAGTAGATGGTAGCTTTAAGCAGTTTGAAAGTAAAGCAAAGTGTGCATTAAGACCTATTCTGCTTTACTTTCAACCTGCTTTAGGTGGCCACCTATTTTCAAAACTAGAAACAGGCTATGGGGTAATGGGTAAAATGAAATTGCCTATTTGGAAAGAGCCTAATGAGAGGAAGTGCCATTTGCAAAGGCCATAACTCTGACATCATTGTTTTTGGCCGGATTGAAAATGCGGTCTATAGATTGGCGAATGCCGTCCGTCCGTCTGTCTGTCTGTCCGAGCACACGAAAGGTCCTTTGTTGGGTAGGGAGAACAATAGATTCCATTCATTCTGTGATTGCCCTATTGTTATTGTTGGGTATATTAGTGTACTGTTGGGTACTTTTAAACAAAAAATATACCCAACAAATGTCCAACTGTGAGAACGTCCGTCCGTCTGTCTGTCCGTCCGTCCTCACTTTGGTTGACCTTTTTGTTAGTGTCAGTTTTAGCCAAAGCTTAAGTCCTACAGCAACCAAATTTGGCATGTAAAGTTATAGTGAGGTCATCATCACATGCTGTAGGTAACAAGGTCACTGTGACCTAGATTTCACGGTCCAATGACTTAGAGAATTCTTGGTTAACCTTTTCGTTTGCGTCTTGGTTTACCTTTTTGTTAGTGTCAGATTTAGTCAAAGTTTAAGTCCTACAGCAACCAAATTTGGCATGTACAGTTGTAGTGAGATCATCATCACATGCCATGGGTAACTAGGTCACTGTGACCTAGATTTCAAGGTCGAATGACTTAAAGAATTCTTGGTAAACCTTTTCGTTTGCGTCTTGGTTTACCTTTTTGTTAGTGTCAGATTTAGTCAAATTTAAGTCCTACAGCAACCAAATTTGGCATGTGCAGTTGTAGTGAGGTCATCATCAAAAGTGCAGACTATCCGGCCATACCGACATTGGCGGTATCTCGTTTGAGTTATTTCCCTTTGTGATATTTTCTTGTCAAGAAGACAACTCCAGTTCTACTGATGCTATTGTAATGAAATTTTATGTATGGAAAGAAACTGATGAGAGAAAATGCCATGCACAAGGGCAGCAATATTTTGTTTTTCCCCTTTGTCATATTTTATTGTCAGGAAAATAACTCCAGTTCGGCTGACGCTAGTGAAATAATTATCATTTACCGGAAATGGAAATAGCTTGATAAGAGGATGTGTCATGGATAAGGGTCATAAGCTTGGCAACAAAATTCACTTTTGTCATGTTTTCTTGTCCGGAAGATAACTCCATTTATAGCTATATTAAAATGTTGTCTTTCCCAGTCAACTTAGGTACAAACTTCAATGTTCTCAGGTGAGCGAATTTAGGGCCATGGCCCTCTTGTTTGCTGAATTTCTTGCTTTGATGGCATTTAGTATTTTTTTGTTAAACCAATCTGGTTGATGTCTGTATTTAACTCTTTTCTCTTTTTCTGGTAGATGGTTATTCATAACATCAGTAAATAGATTTATAAAGCAGTCTAAAGCATCATCTGGATCATCATATATGTCCAGATGTGACCATGGTTGTGTGTTTAAGTCATATAGAAAGTTTTCCTCATTAAAGGTTTTATATGATCTGTATTTGATTATGTGATGTAAGGGGCCATTATATTGGTTTGGAGATTTTTTTCTAGTGAAGTTTCTGCTAAATCTGAAGAAAAATATATAAATGTATTAATTTTGACTTACCAGTATCGCTTTATCAGCTTTTTAGCATGCGCATAGTGCCAAGGTGAGCTATTTTGATCGTCCTCTGTCCGTCGTCGTTCGTTCGTCCGTCGTTCGTCCGTCGTTCGTCCGTCAGTTCGTCGTCAACAATTTCTTTAAACGACATCTCCTCCGAAACTACTGGATAGATTTTTACCAAACTTGGCCTGAATGGTCCTTATATGGTCCTCTTTCAAAGTTGTACAAACATTTGCGGTCCGTTGCATATCTAGGTCACAGGAGCTAAAAATAGATTTTTTCAATGAAAATTAAAAAATCTACTTGTCTGAAACCACAGTACCCTGAGCTTAGATATTTGGCACAAAGCATCGTCTCTAGGTCATCTTTCAAGATTGTTCAAATTTTGTCCCTGGGGTAAAAAATGACCCCGCCCCGGGGGTCGTAAATTTACATAGAGTTATATAGTGAAATCTTCAAACATATTTTTCTTTGAAACTAATATGGCCAGAGCTTTGATATTTGGCATGATGACTCTTCTAGAAGCCCTTAACCAATTTTGTAAATATGGTTCCGGTCAGTTGCATATCTAGGTCACAGGAGCTAAAAATAGATTTTTTCAATGAAATCTTAAAAATCTTCTTGTCTGAAACCACAGTACTCTGAGCTTACATTTTTAGCTCACCTGAGCCAAAGGCTCAAGGTGAGCTATTGAGATGGCCCTGTGTCCGGCGTGCGTCGTCGTCCGTCGTCGTTAACAATTGCTTCAAATGACATCTCCTCCTATACCGCTTGACAGAATTTGACAAAACTTTACAGAAATGTTCCTTGGGTCAAGCTCTTTCAAATTTGTTCGTTCAAAGAATTAAAAACAATGCAGAACTCTGGTTGCCATGGCAACCAAAGTGAAAAAATAAGGAAATCTTAAAAAATCTTCTTGTCAAAAACTGCAAGGGCCAGAGCTTAGATATTTGGCACATAGCATCATCTACAGGTCCTCTATCCAGTTTGTTCAAATTATGCCCCTGGGGTCAAAATTTGCCCCACCCCTGGAGTCACAGTTTTACATAGAGTTATATAGTGAAATTTTCAAACGTCTTCTTCTCTGAAACCAATGCGGCCAGAGCTTTGATATTTGGCATGGTGACACTTCTAGATGTCCTTTACCAAAATTGTTCAAATGGTTGTGGTCGGTTGCATAACTAGGTCACAGGAGCTAAAAATAGATTTTTTCAATGAAAACTTAAAAAATCTTCTCGTCTGAAACTACAAGGGCCAGAGCTTAGATATTTGGCACATAGAATTGCCTACAGGTCCTCTATCAAGTTTGTTCAAATTATGCCCCTGGGGTCTAAATTGGCCCCGCCCCGGGGGTCACGGTTTTACATAAGAGTTATATAGTGAAATTTTCAAATGTCTTCTTCTCTAAAACTAATATGGCCAGAGCTTTGATATTTGGCATAGTGACACTTCTAGATATCTTATACCAAAATTGTACAAATGGTTTTGGTCCGTTGCATAACTAGGTCACAGGAGCTAAAAATAGATTTTTTACAATGAAAACTTAAAAAAGCTTCTTGTCTAAAACTACAAGGGCCAGAGCTTAGATATATGGCACATATCATCGCCTACAGGTCCTCTATTAAGTTTCTTCAAATTATGGCGCTAGGGTCAAAATTGGCCCCGCCCCGGGGGTCACTGTTTTACATAGAGTTATATAAAGAAAATTTCCAACATCTTCTTCTCTGACTCTAATAAGGCCTAAGCTTTTATATTCTGTATGGTGACACTTTTAAATATACTTTACATATTTTATTCAAATTGTTCCGGTCTGTTGCATATCTAGGTCAGTCCTGGACATAAATCAATATCTCCATTTTTCCAATTATTCTCAGGTGAGCGAATATGCCCCATGGGGCTCTTGTTGGCACAAAGCATCATCTTTAGGTCCTCTATCAAGATTGTTCAAATTATGCCCCTTGGGTCACATTTTTACATAGAGTTATGTAGTGACATATTCTTCTCTGAAACTACTATGGCAAGAGCTTTGATATTTAGCATAGTGACACTTTTAGATGTTCTTTACCATTATTGCTGAAATGGTTTGGGTCTGTTACATATCTGGGTCATATTAGCTAAAAATAGATTTTTTTCAATGAAAAGTCTTCCTGTCTGAAACCTGGTCCATGTACAAAATATTTGACAGCACACTTAATTTTCAAGTTCATCAGCAAGATTTTTGAAATTATGTCTCTGTGGTGAAAAGTGATCCCATCCCAGGGGTCATGTGATCCTTGTGTTGGTTTTTCCAGGTGAGCGATATTTAGGCCCGCATGGGCCTCTTGTTTCAAAATAATTTACACCCGGAAGTAAATTTATAAACTTGCGATCGCCATTTTCTTAGACATAATGATGTCATATTGATGACGTCATTAGCTTTTACATCAGGAAATACTTCTACGATGTACTGTACAGGCCATCGGATTTTGCGTAAAGTAGAGCAGTTTAAAATCGATTTTATTTAACTTTCCCCACCTACTCCAACTTCCAACTTTTTGCATAATTTTCATATCTAGTTTCGCCGACAACAATCAGAAATTCTTTTGCAATTTTGTCTAGATCTAATTTTATATTGAATGGCCTACAGGATGAGCTATTGTGATAGCATTCCGTCCGTCATACGTCCTACGTCGTCCATTCACATTTTTAGCTAACCTGAGCCAAAGGCTCAAGGTGAGCTATTGGGATGGCCCTCAGTGTCCGTCGTCGTCCGTCGGTCGTTAACAATTGCTTCAAATGACATCTCCTCCTATACCCCTTGACAGATTTCAACCAAACTTTACAGGAATGTTCCTTGGGTCAAGCTCTTTCAAATTTTCTAAAGAATTAAAAACAATGTAGAACTCTGGTTGCCATGGCAACCAAAGTGAAAAAATAAGGAAATCTTAAAAAATCTTCTCGTCTGAAACTACAAGGTCCAGAGCTTAGATATTTGGCACATAGCATCATCTATAGGTCCTCTATCAAGTTTGTTCAAATTATGCCCCTGGGGTCAAAATTGGCCCCGCCCCGGGGGTCACAGTTTTACATAGAGTTATATAGTGAAATTTTCAAACGTCTTCTTCTCTGGAACTAATATGGCCAGAGCCTTGATATTTGGCATGGTTACACTTCTAGATGTCCTATACCAAAATTATTCAAATGGTTCTGGTCGGTTGCATAACTAGATCACTGGAGCTAAAAATAGATTTTTTCGATGAAAACTTAAAAAATCTTCTTCTCTGAAACTGCAAGGGTCAGAGCTTAGATATTTGGCACATAGCATTGCCTACAGGTCCTTTATCAAGTTTGTTCAAATTATACCCCTGGGGTCAAAATTGGCCCCGCCCCGGGGGTCACTGTTTTACATAGAGTTATATAGTGAAATTTTCAAATGTCTTTTTCTCTGAAACTAATATGGCCAGGGCTTTGATATTAGGCATGGTGACATTTCTAGATGTCCTATACAAAACTTGTTCAAATGGTTCTGGTCGGTTGCATAACAAGGTCACAGGAGCTAAAAATAGATTTTTTTTCAATGATACCTTAAAAAATCTTCTCTGAAACTACAAGGGCCTTAGCTTAGATATTTGACACATAGCATCACATACAGGTCCTCTATCAGGTTTGTTCAAATTATGCCCCTTGAGTCAAAATTGGCCCCGCCCCTGGGGTCACAGTTTTACATAGAGTTATATATTGAACTTTTCAAACGTCTTCTTCTCTGGAACCAATATGGCCAGATCTTTGATATTCAGCATGGTGACACTTCTAGATATCCTTTACCTATTTTGTTCAATTGGTTTCAGTCTGTTGCATATGTAGGTCACAGGAGTTAAAAATAGATTTTTTTTCAATGGAAACTTACAAAAATCATCTTGTCTAAAACCCTTCTACCCTGATCTTAGATATTTGGCACATAGCATTATCTACAGGTCCTCTTACAAGATTGTTCAAATTATGCCCCTCGGGTAAAAAATGACCCCTACCTGGACATAAATAATTATCTCCATTTTGTCAGTTATTCTCAGGTGAGCGAATTATGCCCCATGGGGCTCTTGTTAGTTCACCTGAGCCAAAGGCTCAAGGTGAGCTATTGGGATGGCCCTGTGTCCGTCGTCGTCCGTCGTCGTTAACAATTGCTTCAAATGACATCTCCTCCTATACCGCTTGACAGAATTCAATCAAACTTTACAGAAATCTTCCTTGGGTCAAGCGCTTTCAAATTTGTTCAAAGAATTAAAAACAATGTAGAACTCTGGTTGCCATGGCAACCAAAGTGAAAAAATAAGGAAATCTTAAAAAATCTTCTTGTCTGAAACTGCAAGGGTCAGAGCTTAGATATTTGGCACATAGCATCATCTACAGGTCCTCTATCGTGTTTGTTCAAATGATGCCCTGGGGTCAAATTTGGCCCTGCCCCGGGGGTCACAGTTTTACATAGAGTTATATAGTGAACTTTTCAAACGTCTTCTTCTCTGGAACTAATATGGCCAGAGCCTTGATATTTGGCATGGTTACACTTCTAGATGTCCTATACCAAAATTGTTCAAATGGTTCTGGTCGGTAGCATAACTAGGTCACAGGAGCTAAAATTAGATTTTTTCGATGAAAACTTAAAAATCTTCTTCTCTGAAACTGCCAGGGTCAGAACTTAGATATTTGGCACATAGCATCACCTACAGGTCCTTTATCAAGTTTGTTCAAATTATGCCCCTGGGGTCAAAATTGGCCCCGCCCCGGGGGTAACAGTTTTACAAAAGAGTTATATAGTGAATTTTTCAAATGTCTTCTTCTCTGGAACTAATGTGGCCAGAGCCTTGATATTTGGCATGGTTACACTTCTAGATGTCCTTTACCAAAATTGTTCAAATGGTTCTGGTCGGTTGCATAACTAGGTCACAGGAGCTAAAAATAGATTTTTTCGATGAAAACTTAAAAAATCTTCTCTGAAACTGCCAGGGTCAGAGCTTAGATATTTGGCACATAGCATCGCCTACAGGTCCTCTATCAAGTTTGTTCAAATTATGCCCCTGGGGTCAAAATTGGCCCCACTCCGGGGGTCACAGTTTTACATAGAGTTATATAGTAAAAAATTTAAATGTCTTCTTCTCTGGAACTAATATGGCCAGAGCTTTGATATTTGGCATGGTGACACTTCTAGATGTCCTATACTAGTATTGTTCAAATGGTTCTGATCGGTTGCATAACTAGGTCACAGGAGCTAAAAATAGATTTTTTTTCAATGAAACCTTAAAAAATCTACTTCTCTGAAACTACAAGGGTCATAGCTTAGATATTTGACACATAGCATCACATACAGGTCCTCTATCAAGTTTGTTCAAATTATGCCCTATGGGTCAAAATTGGCCCTGCCCCGGGGGTCACAGTTTAACATAGAGTTATATAGTGAAATTTTCAAAAGTCTGAAACTAATATGGCCAGAGCATGGTGACACTTCTAGATATCCTTTACCTATTTTGTTCAATTGGTTTCAGTCTGTTGCATAAATTTATGTAGGTCACAGGAGTTAAAAATAGATTTTTGTTCAATGGAAACTTACAAAAATCTTCTTGTCTAAAACCCTACTACCCTGATCTTAGATATTTGGCACATAGCATCATCTACAGGTCCTCTTACAAGATTGTTCAAATTATGCCCCTCGGGTAAAAAATGACCCCTTCCTGGACATAAATAATTATCTCCATTTTGTCAGTTATTCTCAGGTGAGCGAATTATGCCCCATGGGGCTCTTGTCAAACAACATCTCCTCTGAAATTACTGGCCCGATTTCAACCAAACTTTGTCAGAAGCATCAGTGACAAGGGGGAACGAAATATTGTTCAAAGTTTTTGGCTAGAGTTATTCCCCTTGCTGTGGGACCAGATTTTCTAACATGACCGTATAGAAAATGTTTTATGCATGAGAAAATCTTAAAAATCTTCTTCTCCCAAACCGAAAGGCCAAGACCTTTGATATTTGATATGTATCATGACCTAATGATTTTCTACCAAGATTGTTCAAATTTTTACCCTTGGGCCAAAAATGGCCCTGGGGCTTATCAGTTTTTAGCTCACCTGAGCCAAAGGCTCAAGGTGAGCTATTGTGACCGCTCACCGTCCGTAGTACGTCCGTCCGTCTGTCCGTCCGTCCGTCTGTCCGTCTGTCCGTTCACATTTACTTCAAACGACATCTCCTCTGAAACCCGCCGATTGTAGGGAGAGTTCAAACTGCTCATGATGTTCCTTGGATGCTTCTCTACAGAAGTTGTTCAAAAAAAAGGAAAAAAAGCACAAACTCTGCTTGAAAAAGCAAAAAAGCAAAAATCTTTAAAAAATCTTCTTGCCCAAAACTACTAGGCCCTAAGCTTTGATATTTGTACAGTAGAATCTCCTGGTGGATCCCTCTATAGTTTGTTAAAATGAAATCCCTAGGGTCACATTTGACACCACCCTGCACAGTTTAAGTGCTGCTCTAGGCAGGTTTTACAGTATTTTTGATTTAGGCAGAACTGTATTTACCTGAGTTACCCTTAATATACTATGGGCAAATAACCAATATTTGCAAACAGTTTGGATCCAGATCAGATGCAACATAATGCTGCATCTAATCTGGATCCAAACTATTTGCCACTCATTTACCAACTTAACATTTTCTAAAAAAAAAAAATGTACATTTTTTACACACAGAAGGTATTTAGCAGACATCATTTCAGTCTGGTAAGGGTAAGCCACCAGCAGCAGTGCTGCTAATGCTACAGTACTCTTGCATAATAGTTGACCTCAGTGATCAGGCCAACAGAACTGAACATGTTGTCTGCTAAAGTTTAGAAATGGTTCAGTCTTCTTCATACTTAGAAAAACAGGATCTGGAAGTGATCCACTGACAGTTATGTAATTATGTCTTATGCCATATTTATACATATGTTTAATATTGGTTTTGTCACAGTTATCTGCATGTTTTGCCATTTTTTCTTGTCCAGGATTCAACCCTTTCCCCCAATAAATACTGACGTTTGTTAACCCATTACCCCATAAATGTGCATTTTTAGGCCTTTGATTTATTCCTCCACTTAAGAAAATAATTCCCCTTTAACCCTTTCCCCCATAGCATATCTCTAGTATTGAATGAAGGTGTCCACTTAAAACAGGTTGAAAGTAAAGCAGAATGCGCTTTAAGCAAATTCTGCTTTACTTTCAGCCTGCTTTAAGCTATCATCTGCTAGAATATAGAAAATATTTTGTATTATACATATTTATGAATGTATAAATTGGAACTATTTTCTTCAGAGCAAGAATAAACTGAATGCGCTAAAAGGCGCTTCTATGGGGGAAAGGGTTAAACAGTCATGAAAATGTAAGATGTGAAATAAGTTTCTATATCCTAGTAGATGGTAGCTTAAAGCAGTTTGAAAGTAAAGCAAAGTGTGCATTAAGACCCATTCTGCTTTACTTTCAACCTGCTTTAGGTGGCCACCTATTTTCAAAACTAGAAACAGGCTATGGGGTAATGGGTAAAATGAAATTGCCTATTTGGAAAGAGCTAAATGAGAGGAAGTGCCATTTGCAAAGGCCATAACTCTGACATCATTGTTTTTTTAGTTATTTCCCTTTGTCATATTTTCTTGTCAAAAAGACAACTCCAGTTCTACTGATGCTATTGTAATGAAATTTTATGTATGGAAAGAAACTGATGAGAGAAAATGCCATGCATAAGGGCAGCAATATTTTGTTTTCCCCTTTGTCATATTTTATTGTCAGGAAAATAACTCCAGTTCTGCTGACACTAGTGAAATAATTATCATTTACCGGAAATGGAAATAGCTTGATAAGAGGATGTGTCATGGATAAGGGTCATAAGCTTGGCAACAAAATTCACTTTTGTCATGTTTTCTTGTCCGGAAGATAACTCCATTTATAGCTATATTAAAATGTTGTCTTGCCCAGTCAACTTAGGTACAAACTTCAATGTCCTCAGGTGAGCGAATTTAGGGCCATGGCCCTCTTGTCTTAGGATAACCTTTAAAAATCTTCTTCTCTGAAACTGTATGGCCCAGATCATTTATATTTGACATGTAGCTTTACCTTATAGTCCTCTACCAAGGTTGTTCAGATTATGACCCCGGGGCTTATCAGTTTTACATAGAATAATATAGGAAAACCTTTAAAAAACTTTTTCTCTGAAACTGTAAGGCCAAGATCTTTAATATTTGAATACATGTAGCTTTGCCTTGTGATCCTCTACCAAGATTGTTCAAATTATGACCCCGGGCCAAAAATGTCACCGCCCTTGGGCTTATCAGTTTTTCATAGGAAAACCTTTATAAATATTCTACTCTGAAACTGTAATGCCCAGATCATTTATATTTGACATGTAACTTTGCCTTATAGTCATCTACCAAGATTGTTCAGCTAATGACCCCCGGGTGAAAATTGGCCCCGCCCCGGTGTTTATCAATTTTACATAGACTTATATAGGAAAACCTTTAAAAAATCTTCTTCTCTGAAACTGTAAGGCCCAGATCATTAATATTTGACACATACCTTTGCCTTGTGATCCTCTAGCAAGATTGTTCAAATTATGACCCCCTGCCAAAGATGGCCCAGCCCTCTGGCTTATCAGTTTTTAGCTCACCTGGCGCATAGTGCCAAGGTGAGCTATTTTGATTGTGCTGTGTCCGTCGTCCTCCGTCGTTCGTTGTTCGTCGTTCGTTCGTCGTCAACAATTTCTTCACACGACTTCTCCTCCTAGACTACTGGATGGATTTTCACCAAACTTGGCAGGAATGATCCTTGTATGGTCTTCTTTCAAACTTGTTCAAACATTTCCGGTCCATTGCATATCTAGGTCACAGGAAAACTTAAAAAATCTTCTTGTCTGAAACCACAGTACCCTGAGCTAAGATATTTGGCACAAAGCATCATCTTTAGGTCTTCTATCAAGATTGTTCAAATTATGTCCCTGGGGTCAAAAATGGCCCGCCCCGGGGGTCGTAATTTTACATAGAGTTATATAGTGAAATTTTCAAACATCTTTTTCTTTGGAACTAATATGGCCAGAGCTTTAGTATTTGACATGGTGACACTTCTAGAAGCCTTGAACCAATATTGTAAATATGGTTTTGGTCAGTTGCATATCTAGGTCACAGGAGCTAAAAATAGATTTTTTCCAATGAAAACTTAAAAAATCTTCTTGTCTGAAACCACAGTACCCTGACTTTAGATATTTGGCATACAGCATCATCTTTAGGTCCTCTATCAAGATTGTTCAAACTATGTCCCTGGGGTAAAGAATGACCCCGCCCCGGGGGGTCATAATTTTACATAGAGTTATACAGTGAAATCTTCAAACATGTATTTCTCTGAAACTAATTTGGCCAGAGCTTTGATATTTGGCATGGTGACATTTCTTGAAGCCCATAACCTATATTGATTATATGGTTCCGGTCCATTGCATATCTAGGTCACAGGAGCTAAAATTAGATTTTTTCAATGAAACTCAAAAAAATCTTCTTGTCTGAAACCACAGTACCCTGAGCTTAGATATTTGGCACAAAGCATAATCTTTAGTTCCTCTTTCAATGTTGTTCAAATTATGTCCCTGGGGTCAAAACTGCCAAGGCCCTAGGGGTTGCAGTTTTACATAGAGTTATATAGTGAAATCTTCTTCTGAAACTATTATAGCCAGACCTTTGATATTTAGCATAGTGACATTTTTATGCCCCCGGCATCTATAGATGCGGAGGCATACAGTAATCATCCTGTCCGTCCGTGCGTGCTTACGGGAGGGTACTTACGTGGATAAAATTCTTAGCCCCATAATTGAAAAACATTAACCTGGCCGTCTCTTGTGACATTAACCTGGCCATTTCTTGTGACATTAACCTGGCCAGTTGTGGGACATAGGGTTAGGGGTAGGGTTAGCCTCCAGATCATTATTTTTCAAGTTAAAGCAAAAATAAATTGTCGCTTGTGTGGCCAGCCACCCAAAATATTACTATAGAAAATAGCCACATAAGTATCCTCTCGTAAGAACGTGCATCCGTCCGTCCTTCCGTCCGTCCGTAACAGGTTAAGTAGATTTTACCGTTTCGTCTAGCATCAACACCGCTTACTCAAATGCTTGGATACGTATACAGTTGTTGCCTTGGACCATTCCCTTTCCACCAATATCACCCAACCTTGATTTTGACCATGACCATGACCTAGACCTAATTTGGACTTAGAATATTTTAAATGGGCTATTTCTTGGTTAACTAGATTTTACCGTTTCGTCTAGTATCAGCATCACTGACTACAATGCTTTGATACTTATACAGTTGTTGCCTTGGATCACTACCAATCCAACCATATTACCCAACCTTGATTTTGATCTTGACCTTGACCTAATTTAGACTTAGAAAAAATTCAGAATATATTGTCAAAGATGCCACCGGGGGCATAAGTGTTTATTGGGGGCATAAGTGTTTATTGAACGCGCATTCTTGTTTGATGTTTTTTTTACCAATATTGCTGAAATGGTTTGGGTCTGTTGCATATCTGGGTCACATAAGCTAAAAATAGATTTTTTTTCAATGAAAAGTCTTCCTGTCTGAAACCATCCATGTACAAAATATTTGACAGAACACTTAATTTTCAAGTTCATCAGCAAGATTTTTGAAATTATGCCTCTGGGGTAAAAAACGTTCTCACTCCAGGGGTCATGTGACCTTTGTGTTGGTTTTTCCAGGTGAGCGATATTTAGGCCCGCATGGGCCTCTTGTTCATAGGAAAACCTTTATAAATATTCTTCTCTGAAACTGTAAGGCCCAGATCAATTATATTTGACATGTAGCTTTGCCTTATGGTCCTCTACCAAGATTGTTCAAATTGTGACCCTTGGATCAAATATGGCCCACCCGGGGCTTATCAGTATTACATAAACTTATATAGGAAAACCTTTAAAAATCTACTTCTCTAAAATATACCGTCAGGCCCATATCATTAATATCTGACAGGTAGCTTAGCATTGTGGTCCTCTACCAAGATCAAATTATGACACCTGGGTCATAGTTATTTCAAAATGTTGTCTTGCCCAGTCAGTTTCTAAAGTACGATGTCCTCAGGTGAGCAAAATGTGGCCCTCCGGGCCTCTTGTTCTAGTATTGAAGATAGTTGACCACTTAAAGCAGGTTGAAAGTAAAGCAGAATTTGCCTAAAGGTGCATTCTGCTTTAATCTCATCCTGCTTTAAGCTACCATTTGCAAGTATATAGAAATAATTCTTATGGTACATATACATTACTGTATAAAGTGAAACTACTTTCTTAACTCTTTCCTCCCTAAAAGGTTAAATGGACAGTTCCAGTTTCCATTTTAGTCTAGTCCATTTCTGACTTTTAAGGGTTGTTTTTGTCAATGGTTGGCATTATGACAAACAGTGAAGACCCTGATCAGAGGGCTCCTTTCGGAGCCCTCTGATCTGGGTCTTCATTGTTTGCATAGGACAAGTGTATTATTCACATGTACACTTTTTGAAAAGGACGCCTATAGGCGGGACTAGGGTTCAAAGGGTTAAGTGGAGGAATAAGGGAAAGGCTTTAAAAGGCATATTGATTTGGTTTGGACAGTAAATCTGGAATATTTGTTTTGTAGGACTAGTAACTACACACTTTTCAGATCAGCCTTAACAGTGAACAAACTAAATTCCAAGCTGTGGGGCAATCTTGGCCTTCTCCTAGAAAACCAGCAGAAGTTGCATGAAGCTTTGGACTACTACAAAAAAGCAGCCAGGTAACAAACTGACAGTGTTTAACCCATTACCCCATAAATATGCCTTTTTATGCCTTTTATTTATTCCTCCACTGAAGAAAATAGTTCCAATGTATAAAGTCATGAGTATGTATCATAAGAAATAATTTCTATATTCTAGCAGATAATAGCTTAAAGCAGGCTGAAAGTAAAGCAGAATGTACCTTCAGGCACATTATGCTTTACTTTCAACCTGCTTTAAATAGACATCTATCTTCAATACTAGAAAGAGGCTATGGGGTAATGGGTTAACCCATTTGCACCCAATGGATTCTTCTTTGCCTATATATTGGATTATTATTATTATACCCAATTTATATAGCGCTTGTTTCGCACAGGAGTTATGTGTTCAAAAACGCTTCACATGAAGTTATATAAATGTACCAACAAAGCGAGAAAAGACAAATAACTACATTTAGATATAAAATAAACATGATACTTGATGGAGTTACATGAAATCATGGAAATTCTTTCAATATTATTACCAAGATTATAAAAATTGTTATAATTAGTTTGTAAAATCAACTTTAAAATGAGTCAAATAATTTAAAGGACCAATGGCATGATTAAAAATAGTGTTGGTTTTTTAGCTCACCTGAGCCAAAGGCTCAAGGTGAGCTATTGGGATGGCCCTGTGTCCGGCGTCCGTCGTCGTCCGTCGTGCGTTGTGCGTCGTGCGTCGTCAGTTGTCGTTAACAATTGCTTCAAATGACATCTCCTCCTATACCGCTTGACAGAATTCGACCAAACTTTACAGAAATGTTCCTTGGGTCAAGCTCTTTCAAATTTGTTCAAAAAATTAAAAACAATGCAGAACTCTGGTTGCCATGGCAACCAAAGTGAAAAAATAAGGAAATCTTAAAAAATCTTCTTGTCAAAAACTGCAAAGGCCAGAGCTTAAATATTTGGCACATAGCATCATCAACAGGTCCTCTATCAAGTTTGTTCAAATTATGCCCCTGGGGTCAAAATTGGCCCCGCCCCTGGGGTCACAGTTTTACAAAGAGTTATATATTGAAATTTTCAAACGTCTTCTTCTCTGAAACAAAATGTGGCCAGAGCTTTGATATTTGGCATGGTGACACTTCTAGATGTCCTTTACCAAAATTGTTCAAATAGTTGTGGTCGGTTGCATAACTAGGTCACAGGAGCTAAAAATAGATTTTTTCAATGAAAACTTAAAAAATCTTCTTGTCTGAAACTACAAGGGCCAGAGCTTAGATATTTGGCACATGGAATCGCCTACAGGTCCTCTATCAAGTTTGTTCAAATTATGCCCCTGGGGTCAAAATTGGCCCCGCCCCGGGGGTCACGGTTTTACATAGAGTTATATAGTGAAATTTTCATACGTCTTCTTCTCTAAAACTAATATGGCCAGAGCTTTGATATTTGGCATAGTGACACTTCTAGATATCTTATACCAAAATTGTACAAATGGCTTTGGTCCGTTGCATAACTAGGTCACAGGAGCTAAAAATAGATTTTTTACAATGAAAACTTAAAAAAGCTTCTTGTCTAAAACTACAAGGGCCAGAGCTTAGATATATGGCACATATCATCGCCTACAGGTCCTCTATTAAGTTTCTTCAAATTATGCCCCTAGGGTCAAAATTGGCCCCGCCCTGGGGTCACTGTTTTACATAGAGTTATATAAAGAAAATTTCAAACATCTTCTTCTCTGACTCTAATAAGGCCAGAGCTTTTATATTCTGTATGGTGACACTTTTAAATATACTTAACATATTTTATTCAAATTGTTCCGGTCTGTTGCATATCTAGGTCAGTCCTGGACATAAATCAATATCTCCATTTTTCCAATTATTCTCAGGTGAGCGAATATGCCCCATGGGGCTCTTGTTAGCTCACCTGGCACAAAGTGCCAAGGTGAGCTTTTCTTATCGTGCTATGTCCGTCGTCCGTCGTCGTCCGTCGTCAACAATTTCTTTAAATGACATCTCCTCCTAAACTACTTGATGGATTTTAACCAAACTTTATATGGTCCTCTTTGAAAGTTGTTCAAATGTTTCCGGTCCATTGCATATCTAGGTCACAGGAGCTAAAAATAGATTGTTTCAATAAAAACTTAAAAAATCTTATTCTCTGAAACCACAGCTTAGATATTTGGCACAAAGCATCATCTATAGGTCCTCTATCAAGATTGTTCAAATTATGTCCCTGGGGTCAAAAATGGCCCCGCCCCGGGGGTCACAAATTTACATAGAGTTATATAGTGAAATCTTCAAACCTCTTCTTCTCTGAAACTAATATAGCTAGAGCTTTGATATTTGGCATGGTGTAACTTCTAGACATACTTTACCGATAGTGTTCAAATGGTTCCGGTCCTTTGCATATCTAGGTCACAGGAGCTAAAAATAGATTTTTTCGATTAAAACTTAAAAAATCTTCTTCTCTGAAACCACAGTACCCTGAGCTTAGATATTGGGCACAAAGCATCATCTATAGGTTCTCCATCAAGATTGTTCAAATTATGTCCCTGGGGTAAAAAATGGCCCCGCCCTGGGGGTCACAAATTTACAAAGAGTTATATAGTGAAATCTGCAAACCTCTTCTTCGCTGAAACTAATATAGCTAGAGCTTTGATATTTAGCATGGTGTAACTTCTAGAGGTACTTTACCGATATTGTTCAAATGGTTCCGGTCCGTTGCATATCTAGGTCACAGGAGCTAAAAATAGTTTTTTCGATTAAAACTTAAAAAATCTTCTTATCTGAAACCACAGTACCCTGAGCTTAGATATTTGGCACAAAGCATCATCTACATGTCCTCTATAAAGACTGTTCAAATTATGTCCCTGGGGTCAAACATGACCCCACCCCGGGGGTCACAAATTTACATAGAGTTATATACTGATATCTTCAAACCTCTTATTCTCTGAAATTAATATAGCTAGAGCTTTGATATTTGGCGTGGTGTAACTTCTAGACATACTTTACCGATATTGTTCAAATGGTTCCGGTCCGTTGCATATCTAGGTCACAGGAGCTAAAAATAGATTTTTTCCATTAAAACTTAAAAAATCTTCTTCTCTGAAACCACAGTACCCTGAGCTTAGATATTGTGCACAAAGCATCATCTACAGGTCCTCTATCAAGATTGTTCAAATTATGTTCCTTGGGTAAAAAATGACCCCGCCCCGGGGGTCACAAATTTACATAGAGTTATATAGTGAAATCTTCAAACCTCTTCTTCTCTGAAATTAATATAGCTAGAGCTTTGGTATTTGGCATGGTGTAACTTCTAGAGGTACTTTACCGATATTGTTCAAATGGTTCCGGTCCGTTGCATATCTAGGTCACAGGAGCTAAAAATAGATTGTTTCAATAAAAACTTAAAAAATCTTCTTCTCTGAAACCACAGTACCATGAGCTTAGATATTTGGCACAAAGCATCATCTACATGTCCTCTATAAAGACTGTTCAAATTATGTCCCTGGGGTCAAACATGACCCCACCCGGGGGTCACAAATTTACATAGAGTTATATACTGAAATCTTCAAACCTCTTATTCTCTGAAATTGATATAGCTAGAGCTTTGATATTTGGCATGGTGTAACTTCTAGACATACTTTACCGATATTGTTCAAATGGTTCCGGTCTGTTGCATATCTAGGTCACAGGAGCAAAAAATAGATTTTTAGCTCACCTGAGCACAAAGTGCTCAAGGTGAGTCATTGTGAACGGTTGCCGTCCGTCGTACGTGGGTGTCGGTGTCTGTGTGATCTGTTCGTATTTTGTTAGCTCACCTGAGCCAAAGGCTCAAGGTGAGCTATTGGGATGGCCCTGTGTCTGTCATCCGTCGTTGTGCGGTGTGCGTCGTCCATCGTCCGTCGTCGTTATAGTACTGCAAATATCAGACCATTTTAGACAGCCAACTGGTCCTCGCCTGTAAACATAGGTTTCTATACACCAAAATGTTCGTCTAAGTCTGCAGATTATGAATTTGGTTGATGCAGTTGGCAAAGCGGATGGACAACATCGCAATTCAAGATGGCCGCCGGTTATAGAGAAAATTCCTTACGTCTTAGTTGTGGGTACAATTTTCGAAAAATTGAACTAAATTTGCCTCAAATTTATTCGAAACATGTCAAATATGTATTTGTAACAAAGAATTTATAAATATTGGCATTCAAATTCAAGAAAACTGTCAAAATGGTCGCCAAAAAAGCATATTTTGCGTTTTTTCTCATGATAATGAAATTTTAACTAATGAAGAACTACAGATATCTTGTTAATGACACTGGTTTCTTTATACTAAAATGTCTGTCTAAGTCTGTAAATTATGGAACCAGTTGCTGCATTTAACAAAACTTAAGTTTAAGTTGGCTATTCATGATTGTTTTCAAGATGGCGCCAATTAGATATATGCACTTCATATATAAGTGGACATTTTCGTATATAGAAAAACCTGAGCTCGTTGATTCAATTTTTGATAGAAATGGTGTACTTGTTGAAGCAAGCAAGAAATTAAGCACGAATACTCCTAAGGGTATATAGTTTTCAAAAAAAATGGTAGCTTCCATCACAATTCAAGATGGCGTCCAAGATGGCCGCCGAAAGTGAGAAATATCACTTAGGAGTCAGTTGTTGGTACAATTTGCCATTAAATAAACTAAATTTGCCTCAAATGTATTCGTTGCGCATAAAATATGAATATTGAGCTTGAAATCCATAATAAAAAGCTGTTTTAATCAAGAAATTATTCAAAATTGCCACAAAAGAAGCGTATTTTGCAGGTTTTTTTCCACATAATTATGGTTATTTTACTAATGAAATGCTACATTTTTTTGTTGATAACTAAGTAGCTTTTGTGCAAAAATAGTGCACTTGGGGACGCAAGCATGATACATAAATATTCACCAAGATGTGCTTACCTCATATCTGTCGTACGCAATTAAATATGGCGGCCAATTTCCAAAATGGCCGCCACCGAGGGATATTTTAAGTTAACCAATCCTTAATAAACCATTGTCACCTCAGAAAAATGGCAATCATTTCAAACAAACCATGTCATATGATCTTCCTGATAAACAAAGACGTATGTAGAAAAACCAAGATGGTAGCCATTTTCCAAAATGGCCACCAAAACTGTTCCAACACCGTAAAAATAAATTTCTGGTACATTTTCTATCATGTTTCCGAAGCAATTCACTGAAACGGAAGTCAAATGTTATGTTTTCACTCTTGAACTGCACCATTTGGTACAGTCAAGTCCATTTTTGTAGCATTTGCAGTGTCCAATGCATTCCTTCTTGCACCCGCAATTTAATTTGTCAGCTGTTTGCATATCTCTGCTATTGGTGCCATTGAGGTCCAGTGAACTATCCACATGTTGCTTTGCATTGTCCATTCTCAATTGGCAGGGCTTGCAGTTTCCATTTACGGTTCTAAACATTGTCCCCATATGCACCCTGCTTGGTAAGCAGCCCGTTTGATATGTTCATGAAATGCTGCGTGAAACTTTAGGTCCAGCTACCATCCATCTTATTAACGCAGAAGGGTCACACCTAAAGCCCCTCTTTCTCCTTTGATTGTAGCATTAGTCTGCTCATGGGCCTGATCAACTGCCATTGCAGAGAAAATTCGCTTCGATTTAAACCCAACAATGTTCCCGTCCTGAAATGCCTGGTACACGTTAGGATGCGCCGCATCTAAGGTAAGCATGTCATTCAGGTGCACCGGTAGCCAGCATACATAGTTGACGTTGTTGTTTGAGAAGAAGAAAGGTATCAATGATACTAATGGTAGAAGTTGAAATTAGCCCGAAACGGCATTATTACTGACAGAATAGTCAGTTCCATTGACAACACAATGAACCAGTTGTTGAACTGTGGACTTTCTTTTATCCGTTTGTTGCACTAAGGTTTAAAGTCAAGAGATGGCTGGTTTTCTCCTTCACATCCAATACAATATGAATCGTATGAATCCTTCAGAGTTTTGTACAGGGCAAGAAATGCTGTAACTTGGTGAGTTTTGCTGGTTTTTGTCACACTAGAGGCAGTCAAAAACGACTATGCCGTTCCTGAGGATGGTACCTCTTCCTCTGCGAGGGCTTCTGTCCATCCGTTTGAATGGAGAAACGATCCAATGGATTTCAGCACAGCCATCTCTATATGCAGGCTGCCAAACATGATGACACACTTGTCATCTCCTTACTCTTTGGGCCAGTTCCATTGAATTTGTTTTGCTACAGCATAATTTATATTGGCTGATCTACGGTGAGGACAGGTGTTTAAGCAGGATTCAGGTATGCGACCGTATCCCTAACCGTATCCATAACATGGTGTACGGTAGCCACTGAGTGAGCTGCGTTCCGTATCAGAGGTAGCAGTGAGGTAATACTTACTTCAAATGTAATACCCCTTTTCGACGCATTGTGATATGCTGACCATGTGAGATCCATATCTTCGGACAGCATTTGAGTAAGGCAAACACTTTCTGGCCATTTGAACTAGCTGTCAAGCTGAAATTGTGCACGCTTACCATCAAGGTTGATAGGAACGTATACCTTGGGAGGTTCGGGTTTGCCTTTGATGACTGCAGAGGTAACATTTGTGAAGGATTCTGGAAGCTCAGGCACTGGCATGACTTTGTTGTCTCTTATTGTAAGCGGTTCTCATTTTCCACTTCATTGTCAGCAGTTGAGTACTGGAAAAGTGATATACTTGTCCCATGAAACAATGTGCTTGCTGTTGTAGCTGTTGGATTATGGTATATATTATCAATTGCTGCTTTGGTGATTATACCCCTATTTCTGAGAGCAGATGGCTAGATGATTCTTTCATTTGCCTATCTTCTGATTACAGCATCGCCCAATTGAGCTGAAATTTCAAGGACTCTGTTGTACGGAATTAATAAAAAGTACATTCTCATGTGGCAATTCTACAAGCGCTCTCCCTAGAGTCTTCGAATAAACAGACGTTCCAATAAAAAATGAAAATGGAATCTCGCGTTCTTTATAATATCTGAACGTGGAAGCTCCTTCTCTGTGCAATGGCAGTTGCATTGCAGGAGCTGTGTCATTGCGGAATCTGTTTTACAAACTCCAGGTTGCGATCGCTATTTCACGTCAACTCCATGTTCTAGCATGTATACAAATCATTGAACCTGCCATCAAAAGGAGCACTTGTGTTTTAGCATTGACTTGAGATCCACAGTACAAATGTCCATGCTTAGAGGGTTCAGCCAGGTCAACAGATGGTAGGCCTATGACAGAGGTAGAGGCTGGAAATGAAAATCTCAATGTCGTAACAGACTTTTGCTACTTTGTGGACAATCTGTGGTCTGGAGGAGGATGTGAGCTTGCAGTTATAACACGCTGTAAGTCGGCCTGGAAAAGGTTAGTTCAGAGAGCTCCTCCCCATATTGATAAGCAAGTTTCTGCCATCAGCAACCAGTGGTCGAGTGTACTCGGCCTATGTAAGGAGTGCTATGCTCTACGGATCTGAGACATGGGCTGTATCAGCAAATACACTCAGACGTATGCTACAAAATGACAAAGCCATGATACAATGGATCTGCCTAGTCAAGCCAGAAGAAGATGTCCCTTTTAACTCTATGTTATCTCAGCTGAACATAAGAGGCATTGCGGAGACTCTCCAATCATTTAGGCTAAAAAGGCTTGGCCATGTAGAGAGAAGCCCTGGCTGGATTTCTGAAATAAGATGCCTGAACATCCCAACACAGTGGGGTCAAGGCAGACCAAAGCTATCATGCGAGGACCTTGTAAAACGTGACGGCGAAGACTTTGTTCCAGACTGGACAGCTAGGCCTCACCCTCGTTAGAAGGACTAACCAATCGCCTGGTTAAACTAAACTGGATGATGATGATTTTATAACATTTGGGACACTTACTTGTATACTACAATAATTGAACACCAAAAATTAGCTGACACTGGACCCCATTCTAAGTTTCACAGGAGTGACGTCACCAGTATGCCCTGGGTCTACGTTGACAGTCACTCTTTTTAAACGTGAGCTGTTTTAAACATCTTATCAATAAAGACTTACATATCTGTTATTACTAACAATTTGTAACCAGAAAGATAAAGTTGGTATTATTTTAAGTAATTCTGCATTCCGTTCTGAAAGGAGGAATTCTTTTGGTAATAAGGTTATATTTAGTTGTTTGAGCAACTTAATTTCTTGACTTTGGGACAGTTTAAAGTCATTTCTGATGTTTGTATCTGAATAAATGCATGTTTTATGCATATTTTTTCATCATTTGAGCAGTGAAAAATGAGAACTCTCGAATGCATACCACCAAACCTATCGATCAATGCAAGGTACATTCTGCTTTACTTTCACCCTGCTTTAAGGGGTAATATTTTTCAAGATCATAAAATCTTTGCAATTTTCAATAAAAAGTGTTCCAGTGCAATAATGTACGTTTTTAAATATGATTCAAGGATATTAAGAATACTGTGCACTTGAAATGTTGAATTACACCTTTAAAATTAAATGTACACATGAAAATCTGACATTTTGTACATATTTTGACTTCACATGGCAGCCATCTTGAAAAATGGCCGCCATATTGGATTTTATAGGTAGCTAACGACATTTTTGAAAACTATAAACCCTTAGGAGTATTTGTGCAAAATGTCTTGCTTGCTTCACCAAGTGAACCATTTCTATCAAAAATTGAATTAACGAGCTATATATGAAAATGTCCACTTATATATGAAGTACATATTATATCTAATTGGCGCCATTTTGAAAACAATCATGAATGGCCTACTTTAACCAAAGTTTTGTTTAATGCAGCAACTGGTTCCATAATTTACAGACTTAGACAGACATTTTAGTATAATAAAGAAACCAGTGTCATTAACAAAATATCTGTAGTTCTTCATTAGTTAAAATTTCATTATCATGAGAAAAAGCGCAAAATATGCTTTTTTGGGGGCCATATTGAAAGTTTTCTTGATTTTGATACCAATATTTATAAATTCTTTGTTCCAAATACATATTTGATATGTTTCGAATAAATTTGAGGCAAATTTAGTTATTTTTTTCAAAAATTGCACCCACAACTAAGACGTAAGGGATTTTCAGTATTACCGGCGGCCATCTTGGACGCCATCTTGAATTGCGATGTTGTCCATCCGCTTTGCCAACTGCATCAACCGGATCCAATAGCTACAGGCTTAGACGAACACTTTGGTATATAGAAACCTATGTTTACAGGCAAGGACCAGTTGATCCCCTAAATATGTGAGATATTGTCTCCCGTTTGCAGCACTATTAACAATTGCTTCAAATGACATCTCCTCCTATACCGCAGAACTCTGGTTGCCATGGCAACCAAAGTGAAAAAATAAGGAAATCTTAAAAAATCTTCTAGTCAAACACTACAAGGGCCAGAGCTTAGATATTTGGCACATAGCATCACCTACAGGTCCTCTATCAAGTTTGTTCAAATAATGCCCCTGGAGTCAAAATTTGCCCCGCTCCGGGGGTCACAGTTTTACATAGAGTTATATAGTGAAAATTTCAAATGTCTTCTTCTCTGACACAAATATGACCAGAGCTTTGATATTTGGCATGGTGACACTTCTAAATGTCCTTTACCTATTTTGTTCAAATGGTTAAGGTCGGTTGAATATCTAGGTCATAATTCACATTCAATAAATGTATAGCAGACAGCAATTCAGCATTATAAGGGTTAGACCCTAGCCACATTTCCTACTGGCAGAGTTACATAACGGAACTCAGGTCAGCTGAGGTGCACTGTAACAGCAGCATATGGTGTTGTCTGCTACATTTTTTATGCCCCTGCAGTTGGGGGCATATTGTTTTTGTCTGTCTGCTTTTTTTTGTCTGTTTGTCAATTTGTTTGTCTGTCAGTCCACAACTTTAATCTTAGCCATAACTTTGTTAAAGTTAGAAACTTTATAACTTAGGTCATGTTCTACAAAGGTCAATGTCATTTTTGAGTTATTTCCCAGTGTCAAATTTTCTTGTCTTTGAGATAACTCCAGTTCTACTGATGTTAACCCATTACCCCATACATATGCCTTTTTATGCCTTTAATTTATTCCTCCTCTAAAGAAAATAATTCCACTTTATACAGTCATAAAAATGTAAGATATAAGAAATGGTATCTATATCTTAGTAGATGATAACTTAAAGCAGGTTGAAAGTAAAGCAGAATGGGCAATGAATAATCATATGGAAATATATGTAGCTTGATAAGAAGAAGTGTCATGGATAAGGGCCATAACTCTGCCAACAATATTTTTAGCTCACCTGAGCCGAAGGCTCAAGGTGAGCTGTTGTGATCGCCCGCCGTCCGTCTGTCCATCCGTCCGTCCGTCCGTCTGTCCGTCTGAGCGCACGAAAGGTCCTTTGTTGGATAGGGAGAACAATAGATTCCATTCATTCCGTGATTGCCCTATTGTTATTGTTGGGTATTTTAGTGTACTGTTGGGTACTTTTAAACAAAAAATATACCCAACAAATGTCCAACTGTGAGAACGTCTGTCCGTCCGTTCAAATTTTCTTCAAGCGACATCTCCTCTGAAACCGCGAGTTTGAGGAAAAAACTAAAATGCTCACAGTGTTCCTTGGATGCTTCTCTACAGAAATTGTTCAAATAAAATTCCAATGTGGACTACTTATTGAAATTTATTAAAAAAAGTGAAAAACTTTAAACAAGTTTTTTGTAAAAAACCACTGTTCCCACACCTTAGATATTGCATGAATAGTATCTTCTACTAAATCACTTTCAAAATTGTAAAAAATCAAAACCCTAGGGTCAAATTTGACTAAACCCTGGCCATATCAGTGCTTTTTGATGCAGGTCAGACAGTAAAAACTCTCTAATGATCCGTTTTTATACAGACCCACTGTATCTTCCAGGCTAAGAAGCTACCCTTATACTAAATGCAACATTTTTGCAAACAGTTTGGATCCAGGTCAGATGCCACATAATGCTGCATCTAATCTGGATCTAAACTATTTGCCACTCATTTACATATTTTCTTATATTTAGAAAATATTAGTTATTATTTTATACATATTTCACATACAAACATTTGGAGCAGACAACAGTTCAGCATGATAATAGCAGTTTCTCCAAGGGGACCGTCTGTTATTGCATAACTGACCCATAGCTAGCTCTGAACTCAGGTCACTGAGATACAGAACAGAAATGATGATGTCTGCTATTTTATGCTCAAGCACAACTAAGTTGGAGGCATATTGCTTTTGGTCTGTCTGTTTGTTTGTTTGTGTTTTGTTTGTTTGTTTATCTTTCTGTCTATCAGTCCGCAATTAATTCTTGGCCATAAACAGTATGGATCCAGGTCAGATGCCACATAATGCTGCATCTAATCTGGATCCAAACTATTTGCCACTCATTTACATATAGTTTCTTATATTTAGAAAATGTAAATAATGATATTTATTAACCTATTAACCCATACATATTCCTTTTTATGTCTTTAATTTATTCTTCCACAGAAGAAAATAATTTCACTTTATACAGTCATTGTTGTTTTTAACAATTGCTTCAAATGACATCTCCTCATATACCACTGAAAAGATTTCAACCAAACTGTACACGAATGTTCCTTCAAAATTGTTCAAATAATTAAAAACAATGTAGAACTCTGGTTGCCATGACAACCAAGTGAAAAATTAAGGAAATCTTAAAAAATCTTCTTGTCTGAAACTACAAGGGCCAGATCTTAGACATTTGTCACATAGCATCATCTACAGGTCCTCTATCAAGTTTGTACAAACTATGCCCCTGGGATCAAAATTGGCCCCGCCCTAAGGGGGGGGGGTGTCACAGTTTTACATAGAGTTATATAGTGAAATTTTCAAACGTCTTCTCCTCTGAAACTAATATGGCCAGAGCTTTGATATCTGGCATGGTGACACTTTTAGATGTCCTATACCAATAAGGTTCAAATGGTTCTGGTCGATTGCATATCATCTACAGGTCCTCTATCAAGTTTGTACAAATTATGCCCCTGGGGTCAAAATTAGCCCCACCCCAGGGGTCACAGTTTTCAAACGTCTTCTTTTCTGAATCTAATATAGCCAGAGCTTTGATATTCGGCATGGTGTTACTTCTAGATGTCCTTTATCTATTTTGTTCAAATGGTTCCAGTCTGTTGCATATGTAGGTCATAGGAGCTAAAAATAGATATTTTTAATGGAAACTTAAAAAAAATCTTCTTGTCTAGAACCCTAGTACCCTGATCTTAGATATTTGGAACATAGCATCATCTACAGGTCCTCTATCAAGATTGTTCAAATTATGCCCCTCGGGTAAAAAATGATCCCGTCCTGGACATAAATCATTATCTCCATTTTGATGTACAGCTATTCTCAGGTGAGCGACATATGCCCCATGGGAATCTTGTTTTAAGTTATTCCAATTTGTCATGTTTTTTTTGTCTGGAAGATAATTCCATTTACAGCTATATTAAAATGTTGTCTTGCCTATTAAGCTAAGGCACAATGACCTCAGGTGAGCGAATTAAGGGCCATGGCCCTCTTGTTTCAAATAACTTCTTCTCTGAAACCAATGGCCCAATTTTATCCAAACTTGGTCAGATACATACTGTAGTTGTGAATTTCAAAAATTGTTCAAAAACAATTGGGGGGGGCACTCGGTCTTGTTGCCATGGCGACCATGCACGATATCTAAAAAATCTTCTTCTAAAAAACTACTGGTCCGATTTCAATTTTTTTTTCACCAAAATGTTTCTCAATTAATATACTTTCAAAATTGTTCAAAGAATTTTGATCCGTCAAAAAACATGGCCGCCAGAGGGCGTGGTCATTTTCCGTATTTACGTAATATTGACAACTAAAGTCTAAACTTTAAACATCTTCTTGTCAATAACTACAAGTCCTAGGACAACCAAATTTCACATGTAGCATCATGTTGTGAAGCTTTAGCAAGATTGTTCAAATAATGACCCCGGGTCAAATATGGCCCCGCCCGGGGCTTATCAGTTTTTCATAGGAAAACCTTTAAAACTCTTCTTCTCTAAAATTGTTTGGCTTAGACCTTTTATATTTGGCATGTAGCTTTGCCTTATGGACCTCTACTAAGACTGTTCAAATCATGACCCCAGGGTCAAAAATGGCCCCGCCCTGGGGCTTATCAGTTTTACATAGACTTATATAGGAACACTTTAAAAATCTTCTTCTCTGAAACCGTAAGTCCCATACCTTTTATATTTGACATCTAGCTTTGCCTTATGGTCTTCTACCAAGATTGTTCAAATCATGACCCCAGGGTCCCCTTTAAAAATCTTCCTCTCTGAAGCCGTAAGTCCCATACCTTTTATATTTGGCATTTGACCCCCGGATCAAAAATGGCCCTGCCCCGGGGCTTATCAGTTTTCCATAGACTTATATAGGAATAAACCTATAAAAATCTTCTTCTCTGAAACGGTAAGGCCCAGATCTTTTATATTTGACATATAGCTTTGCCTTGTGGTCCTCTACCAAGATTGTTCAAATCATGACCCCAGGGTCAAAAATGGACCTGCCCCGGGGCTTATCAGTTTTACATAGACTTATACAGAAAAACCTTATTCCGAGTTGTTTCAGTTTCATGCAACAGTCAACATACATTCAATCACAAACATCATTATGCATTGAGCATAACACAATAGTTCCTCAGGTGAGCGATTTAGGGCCGCATGCGGCTCTTGTTTCGATTAAAACTTAAAAAATCTTTTTCTCTGAAACCACAGTACCCTAAGCTTGGATATTTGGCACAAAGCATCATCTATAGGTCCTCTATCAAGGTTGTTCAAATTATGTCCCTGGGGTCAAAATGGCCCCGCCCCGGGGGTCACAAATTTACATAGAGTTATAAAGTGAAATCTGCAAACCACTTCTTCGCTGAAACTAATATAGCTAGAGCTTTGATATTTGACATGGTGTAACTTCTAGAGGTAGTTTACCGATATTGTTCAAATGGTTCTGGTCCATTGCATATATAGGTCACAGGAGCTAAAAATAGATTTTTTCAATTAAACTTAAAAAATCTTCTTCTCTGAAACCACAGTACCCTGAGCTTAGATATTTTGCACAAAGCATCATCTACAGGTTCTCTATAAAGATTGTTCAAATTATGTCCCTGGGGTCAAAAATGGCCCCGCCCCGGGGGTCACAAATTTACATAGAGTTATATAGTGAAATCTTCAAACCTCTTCTTCTCTGAAACTAATATAGCTAGAGCTTTGATATTTGGCATGGTGTAACTTCTAGACATACTTTACCGATATTGTTCAAATGGTTCTGGTCCATTGCATATCTAGGTCACAGGAGATAAAAATAGATTTTTTCGATTAAAACTTAAAAAATCTTCTTCTCTGAAACCGCAGTACCCTAAGCTTAGATATTGTGCACAAAGCATCATCTACAGGTCCTCTATCAAGGTTGTTTAAATTATGTCCCTGGGGTCAAAAATGACCCCGCCCCGGGGGTCACAAATTTACAAAGAGTTATATAGTGAAATCTTCACAACTCTTTGTCTCTGAAATTAATATAGCTAGAGCTTTGATATTTGGCATGGTGTAACTTCTAGAGGTAGTTTACCGCTATTGTTCAAATGGTTCCGGTCCATTGCATATCTAGGTCACAGGAGCTAAAAATAGATTTTTTCGATTAAAACTTAAAAAATCTTCTACTCTGAAACCACAGTACCCTGAGCTTAGATATTTTGCACAAAGCATCATCTACATGTCCTCTATTAAGATTGTTCAAATTATGTCCCTGGGGTCAAACATGACCCCACCCCGGGGGTCACAAATTTACATAGAGTTATATACTGAAATCTTCAAACCTCTTCTTCTCTGAAACTAATATAGCTAGAGCTTTGATATTTGGCATGGTGTAACTTCTAGACATACTTTACCGATATTGTTCAAATGGTTCAGGTCCGTTGCATATCTAGGTCACAGGAGCTAAAAATAGATTTTTTCAATAAAAACTTAACAAATCTTCTTCTCTGAAACCACAGTACCCTGAGCTTAGATATATTGCACAAAGCATCATCTTCAGGTCCTCTACCAAGATTGTTCAAACTATGTCCCTAGGGTCAAAAATGACCCCGCCCCGGGGGTCACAAATTTACATAGAGTTATATAGTGAAATCTTCACACCTCTTCGTCTCTGAAACCAATATGGCTAGAGCTTTGATATTTGACATGGTGTTACTCCTAGAGGTACTTTACCAATTCTTTTCAAATGTTTCCGGTGCGTTGCATAACTAAGTCCCAGTAGCTAAATATAGATTTTTAAAAAAAATAATTAAAAAATCTTCTCTGAAACCATAGTACCCTGAGCTTAGCTATTTGGCACTCAGCATCATCCAATCAGCAAATTGCACAATCATAGTGTCATAATTTCTCAGCATTCCAAGATATGTTACATTTACATCAATGACTCCAGGTGAGCGATTTAGGGCCGTATACAGCTCTTGTTCATAGGAAAACCTTTAAAACTCTTCTTCTCTAAAACTGTATGGCTTAGACCTTTTATATTTGGCATGTAGCTTTGCCTTATAGTCCTCTACCAAGATTGTTCAATTCATGACCCCAGGGTAAAAAATGGCCCTGCCCCGGGACTTATCAGTTTTACATAGACTTATATAGGAACACCTTTAAAAATCTTCTTCTCTGAAACCGTAAGTCCCATACCTTTTATATTTGACATCTAGCTTTGCCTTATGGTCTTCTACCAAGATTGTTCAAATCATGACCCCAGGGTCAAAAATGGCCCCGCCCGGGGCTTATCAGTTTTACAAAGACTTATATAGGAATAAACCTTTAAACTCTTCTTCTCTGAAACTGTAAGGCCCATTATTTTTATATTTGGCATTTAGCTTTGCCTTATGGTCCTCTACCAAGATTGTTCAATTCATGACCTCCGGGTCAAAAATGGCCCCACCCCGGGACTTATCAGTTTTACATTGACTTGTATAGGAATAAACCTTTAAAACTCTTCTTCTCTGAAACCCTAAGACCCAGACCTTTTATATTTGGCATCTAGCTTTGCCTTATGGTCCTCTACCAAGATTATTCAAATAATGACCCCCGGATCAAAAATGGCCCTTCCCCGGGGCTTATCAGTTTTACATAGACTTATATAGGAATAAACCTTTAAAACTCTTCTACTCTGAAACCCTAAGACCCAGACCTTTTATATTTGGCATCTAGCTTTGCCTTATGGTCCTCTACCAAGATTGTTCAAATATTGACCCCCGGATCAAAAATGGCCCTGCCTCGGGGCTTATCAGTTTTACATAGACTTATATAGGAATAAACCTATAAAAATCTTCTTCTCTGAAACAGTAAGGCCCAGATCTTTTATATTTGACATATAGCTTTGCCTTGTGGTCCTCTACCAAGATTGTTCAAATCATGACCCCAGGGTCAAAAATGGACCTGCCCCGGGGCTTATCAGTTTTACATAGACTTATACAGTAAAACCTTATTCCGAGTTGTTTCAGTTTCATGCAACAGTCAACATGCATTCAATCACAAACATCATTATGCATTGAGCATAACACAATAGTTCCTCAGGTGAGCGATTTAGGGCCGCATGCGGCTCTTGTTTCGATTAAAACTTAAAAAATCTTCTTCTCTGAAACCACAGTACCCTAAGCTTGGATATTTGGCACAAAGCATCATCTATAGGTCCTCTATCAAGGTTGTTCAAATTATGTCCCTGGGATCAAAAATGGCCCGCCCCGGGGGTCTTAAATTTACATAGAGTTATATAGTGAAATCTGCAAACCTCTTCTTCGCTGAAACTAATATAGCTAGAGCTTTGATATTTGGCATGGTCTAACTTCTAGAGGTAGTTTACCGATACTGTTCAAATGGTTCCGGTCCATTGCATATCTAGGTCACAGGAGCTAAAAATAGATTTTTTCCATTAAAAGTTAAAAAATCTTCTTCTCTGAAACCACAGTACCCTGAGCTTAGATATTTTGCACAAAGCATCATCTACAGGTCCTCTATAAAGATTGTCCAAATTATGTCCCTGGGGTCAAAAATGACCCCGCCCCGGGGGTCACAAATTTACATAGAGTTATATAGTGAAATCTTCAAACCTCTTCTTCTCTGAAATTAATATAGCTAGAGCTTTGATATTTGGCATGGTGTAACTTCTGGACATACTTTACCGATATTGTTCAAATGGTTCCAGTCCGTTGCATATCTTCTCTTAAACTACAGTACCCTAAGCTTAGCTATTCTGCACTTAGCATCATCCAATGAGCAGTTGGCACAATCATATTGTCATAATTTCTCAGCTTTCCAAGATATGTTACATTTACATCAACGGTCCCAGGTGAGCGATTTAGGGCCGTATACAGCTCTTGTTTGTTTTTGTATTTTATGTTTATACACCATGATTATGTAGCATAGCTACTTTATAACAACCAACAGAAACCATTATTTGTTCATTAGAGTATTTTAATCATTAGATTACTAAATTAAACTATTACTCAATCTACATCACGCCTTCTGGAATGTGCGGTTGATTACAAAATGTCAGATTACGTCACTGATGAGTAAAACTTTGGCAACTGCTCTTATCCCAAAAAGGCAACTTCCTGTCATCCCACATTTTGGTTATGCACGTTTGAATCTTCATACCTATGATTGGGTCAAGTTATATGTCGCCAGCGATAATTGACATCTGTGTTGGTCAATAATAAGGATATTTAAATTTTGGGGTGTTGAATTTTCGCCATTCGTAACAGGTGGCCAAATAGGCCAATTATTAACGGTTAAACCACAGGCAATTATTCCCAAAGTATGGTATTAGAACCATGGGTATTTATAAATATCTTACCTGCCTTCTCTGAGCATTTTCTAAAGCACTGACATTCCAATCTGTGTCTTGAAGAACAGATACTCTTGCAGGTCATAGTGTGGGTAGAATATCTGCGGGGCAAAATCAAGTGAGTATTGTTGAACTCCTGGGGTAGGAACAGGGTGGCTGGCCTGTTTTGTATTGAACATGTGAAAGTTGTAAATAACAATTAGATTTATTTCAGTAAGATAGGGCCTATCTTAGAAAGATGTTACTGCCTTACAAGATAAGTCTTTACCTGGTTACTCAGTCAACTAATGAAGACCAATGAGGTTTTAAAATAAAACATGGTTAAGTAGATTCTATACATGTAGGATCCCTGCTTAAAATGGGTCATACAACAATGCAAACATGATAGATCAAGATCACCAATCACAAGGTGGTGGTTATCAGTGTCTATTTTGTCTGCTATTCAACAGAAATGACTAGCAGATATTCTGTAATATAGATCTAGATCTAGTTAGTTTCAATCTGATCCAACCAGCCTGAAAGCAACCAACCCCCTCTCTCTCTCTCTCTCTCTCTTTCCATCTCTCTCACACTATGTATGCCTGTTTGCCTATCTTTCTCTCTGTGTATGTATGTCTGTTTGTCTGTATATCTGTCTCTCTATCTATTTATTTCAAAAGTAAATAGATATATACATGTATATTATAAATGAGCTTTACCTGAGTTGTCCTCTCAATTTCTGGTTGGGTCATAGCAGAAACACTTAAGCTTGCCGTCTCACACGTTTCCCTGTAGTATAAAAGTCTCTCTTGGCTTTAAATACCCAGGTGTGCTGTGTGCATTTCTAGAAAATCACCTTTCTTCATCGTTCATCTTGCCACTATTTGATACTTTATAAGCAAAATTCTTTCTCTGTCTGAATTTGGGTTGATTTGGGTGAATCGTAACACCCTCTAATTGCTGCTTTCTCTCATATCAACATCACGCTCGCACATGTGACAGATCAACGCACATTTTTATGCCCCGGGCATCGACAGATGCGGGAGCATATAGTAATCGTCCTGTCCGTCCGTCCGTCCTTCCGTCCGTACGTCCTTCCGTCCGTCCGTCCGTAACCAGGTTAAGTAGATTTTACTGTTTCGTCTAGAGCTTCAACACCACTTATTCAAATGCTTAGATACTTATACAGTTGTTGCCTTGGACCATTCCCTAGCCACCAATAATACCCAACCTTGATTTTGACCTTGACCTTAACCTAATTTGGACTTAGAATATTTTGAATGGGCTATTTCTTGGTTAACTAGATTTTACCGTTTCGTCTAGCATCAACACCGCTTACTCCAATGCTTGGATAATTATACAGTTGTTGCCTTGGACCATTCCCTATCCATCAATATCACCCAATCTTGATTTTGACCTTGACCTAATTTGGACTTAGAATATTTTGAATTGGCTATTTCTTGGTTAACTAGATTTTACCGTTTCGTCTAGCATCAACACTACTTACTACAATGCTTCTATACTTATACAGTTATTGCCTTGGACCATTACCAACCCACCAGTAATACCCAAGCTCAGTTTGACCTTGACCTTGACCTAATTTGGACTTAGAAAAGATTCAGAATATATTGTCAAGGATGCCACCGGGGGCATAAGCGTTTATTGAACGCGCAGTCTTGTTTCATTTCACTATTTGTATGTAGAAGGAACGTATTTGTGAATTAATCTTTTCATTAAGGTCAGTAGTTCTGTCTGGGGGTATCAATGTTGAATAACACACCCTGCTGTAGTTCTCTTTCGCTGCCAAATTAATCGTGAGATTTTTACCCCTTCACCGTTTCATTGTCGTCTGCTTCGAATTTGTTGTTTGTAAGATCGTTTCAAAGTAAGATCCAATGCAGTATGAATTAAAACATATAGATACGAGTGTCAAACAGTTTGGATCCTTACGCGGCGTCTGATCAGGATTCAAACTGTTTGCAAATGCGCTTTTTGGCGTCATTATTATTAATAAGAGTGAAAGGGTTAAAAAGCAGCACACTGGTTTTGATTTTTTTGTTTCTGAACTTGTTACAGAATTAAATCAATCTTGAGATATGGTATTAGTATTCTAATTTTCTTCAAGAAAAGATTCTTAATCTGCGCATGAGCACGATGTGCGTTTCTTTTTGCACTGAGTGTACTTAACTTATGCAGCTTAAAAGACCAGGGGCCCGTGTCATAAAACTTCTTAGACAAATGTTGTCGTAAATCAAAACTTTAAAATACATTTAATCTGTAATTTCTCTATCTAATCATGTCTTGTGAAATCTTTTTGGAATCATCTTTTCAAGACGATTCCAAAAAGATGTCACAAGACAGGATTAGATGGAGAAATAAATAATAATTGATACTTTTATAATCTGACTTACGACAACATTTGTCGTAAGAGGTTTTATGAAACGGGCCCCAGTACAAGTTGGGCCATGATCAACAAAGGTCTAGGTCAGTTAGAGGTCATGGTCATGTCAGGGGTCATAGTGTTTCACAAACTCATCTTGTTTTCACTGTGTTTTGCCAGTGTTCAGCCAGATGATATAGAAGCTCATATGAACGTTGGACATGCCTATAACGCCATGAAGAGATTTGATGATGCAGAGAAAGCCTATGAGAGAGCCAAAGATCTCTTTCCACCTTTCATACCAGGTAGGTTGTCATTTCACCCTTTCCCTCATAGAAGTGCCTTTTTACGCCTTTAATTTATTCCAGCACTGAAAAAGAATAGTTTCACTTATTATATACAGTCATGAATAATGTACTATGAGACATATTTTCTACATGGTAGCCAATGAGCACTTAACCCTTTACCCCATTGCCAGTTTCTAATTTTGAGGATAGGTGATCATGCACTTAAAGCAGGTTGAAAATAAAGCAGAATGTGCTTTACTTTCAGACTGCTTTAAGCTTCCATCTGCTAGGGTATAGAAAACTATTTTCTTCAGTGGAGCAATAAATGAATGGGGGAAAGGGTTAAGGCAGCTTCAAGTAAAGCAGAATTCCCCTTAAGGTGCATTTCTGCTTTACTTTCAAACTGTTTTAAGTGGTCACTTGTCTTCAAAACTAGAAACAAGTTATGAGGTAATGGGACAGTGTTGATATTTGAAATACAGTAAAACCCCTCACCACTAAAGAGAAGGCTAATTGAATGTATAAAAGACAGGTGACAGCTTAACCCATTATCCCATAACCTGTTTCTGGAATTGAAAATAGATGACCACTTAAAGCAGGTTGAAAGTAAAGCAGAATGCACCTTGGTACATTCTGCTTTACTTTCAGCCTGCTTTAAGCTATCATCTGTTAATATTTGTTATGATATATATTCATGACTGTATAAATAGGATCTATTTTCTTCAGTGGAGGAAGAAGTTAAAGGCGTAAAAAGGCGTATTTATGGGGAAATGGGTTAAAGCATGCTGAAAGTTAAACGGAAAAATAAAGGAGCTTTCTGTTTTACTTTCACCTTGCTTTAAGCAGCCCCTTGTATTAAAAATGAGATACTTAATGCTATATTGTGGTTGCAATAGAGGTTTACACATATGTATTTTAGGTGAAACTGTTTATCGCACCAAGTATCTGGCAACCTTCCTTCACTTGGCACTACTTTACTCCAGAGATCTTTATCGTATGGATGAGGCAGATAAGGTATTATTTACAGTACTTTTAAGTCAGGGCTCCAGATAAGAGGGGGTAAACTGAACAAATCCAACATTTACTCACTCATTTTAACACCAAATCCTATTGTGTTACTTCTCATTAGAATCGTCTCGAAGAGACGATTCTAATGAGTAGTGACACCATAGGGTTTAATGCAGAAATAAAGATTTTAGTTTTTGAAAAACTCTACCTATCTGGGGCCCTGACAGTATATTTAATTACTTGTTATACCCCCACAAACAAAGTTTGATTGGAGGTACACTGGAATCAGTCTGTGTGTCAGTCGGTCTGCAAAATCTATTTACAGTTCACCTGATACTTGGCATAAATATCAATCAGGAGTAGAAGATCTGCTAGACAAAATATACAGGTATCCTTGACCTTGACCTCTGGCCTTGAAATTGGTGGCCAGTCTATCTTCAAAATCTTGTGCGGTGAACTCCTCCTGCAGTTTCAATCTGATATGCTTGATACTTGGCATAAATGTTAATCAGGAGTACGTAGTAGATAAGCAAGTCGCAAATGTCAGGTCTCTTTGACCTTGATCTCTGGCCTTGAAATTGGTCTTTCTGCAAAACCTTGTATTGCATACTCCTCCATCAGTTTCAATCTGATTCACTTAATACTTGGCACAAATTTTAATTAGGAGTAGTAGATATGCAAGATGCAAATTTCAGGTCTGTGCAACCTTGACCTCTGACCTTGATTAATGAAAAACCTTGTCCAGAGCATAACTGCTTGACTATGTCATCTAGGCTGACCAAACCAGATGTGTTAATACCTACTGGGATTTCCAAGTGTAGCATACCACTTTCAGGTCACTTTGACCTTAAACTTGACCATTGACCTTGATAATAAAACAACCTTGTCAGAGCATAATTCCTATTCCATATTATCTACGATTACAAAACCTTGGGCCCATTCCATTCACTGTCCGGAGCACGTTCCAGAACCTGTTCCAGAACAGGTCTCAATCGAACGCAATTGTTCTATTTAGAACAGGAAGTTGAAAAATCAAAATGACGTTGAATAAAATTATGATTGCAGTTTAACTAGAGCTGTTATTGTTTTCTTCAAATCCCGTCAAGAGAATAGTTTTAAATCAAAGAGCAGCACTAGATTAATATCACTGGCTAAATATCATAAATAGTCACCATTTTCGTCCTCATTATACTGAAGAACATTGATGCACTAGTCAATTTGTAGCGCTTATATAGCCACGTCTGTGTCGGAGCACAGATACTTGACACATTATTTGTTTCAATGTTTGTTTTTAATATAGATATATATCATATAAAAAAAATGGTAAAGTCAAAAATAAAATAGTTTTAAAAAATTGGTCATGTACCTGTGCATCGGGATTAGTTTTGGTTAAGGTTTTGATGCATTTGTTGAAATTCCGATAATCAAGTTTACCCAAAATATTACTATGCAGGAGGGGGCTTATACATTTGACTGACTTTGCACGGTTGTGCTTGAATGCTGCTTCAGGAGTGGCGAAAAACACTCCAAATAGAAGCATTTATCTAATCTGGCGTCTCCAATTGCTCAGATTGCCACCATGTAGGTAATGAGCCAATAAGTGAAACCCTCCCCCCCTAAGCGGACTTTGTTGGACCTATATTTTCTTGTAGCATATACACTGCGATTAAGAAATCTGGTTGTTGGATGGAATATCGTCGCCGGATAAGCGCACAATTTAATCGTTTCCATGGCAACCCTCATGATTTTGAGGTAGAGCATACATATTGCAAATTGTGTTATATCTTTGCTAAACGGCAATATAAATCGTTTTAAATGGTGCCTAAACAAAGATAATTGATGTGCAATTTATTTGATGTGCTGTTTAGGTAACTATCTAATTTGCATAATTATGCATATTAATGAGTAATTGAAAAAATGCATGAATTTTGACAAAAATACACATATTTTAACCTAAATATCATCAATATCTCTCCCAGATTGTAACATGAAGACTCAAAATGATTGAAACACAGTATATTAACAAATTTAGAACAAAAAAGTCGCTGTAGATAGTTTGAAAGTGATAAAATATTGGCAAAACGGATGGTAGGGTTGGTGGGGTAAAAACCCAATACGCACTAATATGGGTTGCAATATTGTGTTATATCTTTGCTTAATCATAATATATCTCGTTTTAAATGGTACCTTAACAAAGCAAATTGTTGTGCAATTTGTTTGATGTGTTATTTAGCTAATTTGCATAATTATGCATATTAATGAGCAATTAGAAATAACCATCAATTTTCACAGTGAATATACCTATTTCAACGTAAATATCATCAATATCTCCCAAATTTAGCAACATGAAGGCTGTAAATGTTTGGTATAAAATACAATTACACATTTACTACAAAAAATGTCGCAATCGATAGTTTTAGTGATAAAAATATCGCCAAAAGTGAAAACCCAAATATGCACTAATATATGATGCAATTTTGTGTTATATCTTTGCTGTGTCGTGATATAAATCGTTTCCAACGGTTTCTAAATAAAGAAAATCGTTATGCAAATCAATTGATGTGTGATTTGATTAACTAGCTAATATGCATAGATATACATATTAATGAGCATTTGGAAACAAGCATGAATTTTCGCCAAAAGAACATACCGGTACATTTTAAACTTAATATTATCAATATCTCTCAATTTGTTAAATGAAGGCTGTAAATTTTTGGTAAACAATATGTTTACAAATTTACAAAAAAAAATTTGCAATCGATAGTTTTTCATGTTGAAATACCCGGTCAGATCAAATTTGGACCCCCGTAAAAAATGGACCCGCGGGTCCATTTTTGATAGCGAAATATGGACCCCCCCTGTAAATGTTGGACCCCCCCCATAAAAGTTGGTAATGCTTCTCCCTAATGCAAAATATTGATTACTCCTATCTTGAGGTTGTTATGCCCATAAAAAAAAAAAAAAAAAAAAAAAAAAAAAAAATTTTTGTAGAGGAGAGGGGGTCCAAATTTGATGGCATCAAAATTGGACCCCCCCCCCTCGCTTGGCAAAACCCAACCATAAGTCATTTGATTTTCACATCAACTTTAATTCTTTTCCATTAGTTGTTTTGTTTAAGTAATGTTTTACTCCTTTCCTGAAGTTACTATGCCATGCAAATTATTTTGGTTGGAGATTGGGGGGGGGGGGGTTTCCAAATTTGATGGCGTGAAAATTGGACACCCCCCCCCCCCCCCCCCCCCCTCCCTTTTCAACACCCAACCATAAGTCATTTGATTTACACATCAATTTTTATTTTTTTCCATTAGTTGTTTTGTTTAAGTAATGTTTTACTCCTTTTCTTAAGTTACTATGCACTGAAAATTATTTTGGTTGGAGAAGGGGGGGGGGGGGGTCCAAATTTGATGGCGTAAAAATTGGACCCCCCTCCCTTTTCAACAAACAACCATAAGTCATTTGATTTGCACATCAACTTTAATTCTTTTCCATTACTTGTTAAGTTTTAGTGATGTTTTTCTCCTAATCTGAGGTTACTATGCGCTGCAAATTATTTCAGTCGGAGAGGGGGGTCCAAATTTGATGGCGTAAAAATTGGACCCCCCTCCGTTTTCAACACCCAACCATAAGTCATTTGATTTACACATCAATTTTAATTATTTTCCATTATTTGTTTTGTTTAAGTAATGTTTTACTCATTTCCTTAAGTTACTATGCCCTGCAAATTATTTTGGTTGGAGGAAGGGGGGGATCTAAATTTGATGGCGTAAAATTTGGACCCCCGCCTCCCTTTTCAACACCCAACTATAAGTCATTTGATTTACACATCATCTTTAATTCTTTTCCATTACTTGTTTAAATTTTAGTGATGTTTTTTCTCCTATCCTGAGGTTACTATTCTCTGCAAATTATTCCAGTTGGAGAGGGGGGGGGTCCAAATTTGAGGGCGTAAAAATTGGACCCCCCCTCCCTCCCATTTCAGCACCTAACAATAAGTCATTTGATTAACACATCAATTTTAAATATTTTCCATTATTTGTTTTGTTTAAGTAATGTTTTACTCCTTTCCTGAAGTTACTATGCCCTGCAAATTATTTTGGTTGGAGAAGGGGGGGGGGGGAGGTCCAAATTTGATGGCGTAAAAAATGGACCCCCCCCCCCCTTTTCAACACCCAACCAGAAGTCATTTGATTTACACATCAACTTTAATTCTTTTCCATTACTTGTTAAGTTTAAGTTATGTTTTTCTCCTAATCTGAGGTTACTATGCGCTGCAAATTATTTCAATTGGAGAGGGGGGTCCAAATTTGATGGTGTAAAAATTGGACCCCCCTCCCTTTTCAACACCCAACCATAAGTCATTTGATTTACACATTAATTTTAATTCTTTTCCATTAGTTGTGTTGTTTAAGTAATGTTTTACTCCTTTCCTTCAGGTACTATGCCCTGCAAATTATTTTGGTTGGAGAAGGGGGGGGGGGGGGGTCCAAATTTGATGGCGTAAAAAATGGACCCCCCTTCTCCCTTTTCAACACCAAACTATAAGTCATTTGATTCACACATCAACTTAAATTCTTTTCCATTACTTGTTAAGTTTTAGTGATCTTTTTCTCCTAATCTGAGGTTACTATGCCCTGCAAATTATTTCAATTGGAGAGGGGGGTCCAAATTTGATGGCGTAAAAATTGGACCCCCCTCCCTCCCATTTCAGCACCCAACAATAAGTCATTTGATTAACACATCAATTTTCATTCTTTTCCATTAGTTGTTTTGTTTAAGTAATGTTTTACTCCTTTCCTGAAGTAACTATGCCCTGCAAATTATTTTTACGCCATCAAATTTGGACCCCCCCCCCCCCCCTTCTCCAACCAAAATAATTTGCAGGGCATAGTAACTTCAGGAAGGAGTAAAACATTACTTAAACAAAACAAATAATGGAAAATAATTAAAATTGATGTGTCAATCAAATGACTTATGGTTGGGTGTTGAAAAGGGAAGGGGGTCCAATTTTTACGCCATCAAATTTGAACCCCCCTCTCCAATTGAAATAATTTGCAGGGCAAAGTAACCTCAGATTAGGAGAAAAAGATCACTAAAACTTAACAAGTTATGGAAAAGAATTTAAGTTGATGTGTGAATCAAATGACTTATAGTTTGGTGTTAAAAAGGGGGGGGGGGTCCATTTTTTACGCCATCAAATTTGGACCCCCCCCCCTTCTCCAACCAAAATAATTTGCAGGGCATAGTAACTTCAGGAAAGGAGTAAAACATTACTTAAACAAAACAAATAATGGAAAATAACTAAAATTGATGTGTAAATCAAATGACTTATTGTTGGGTGCTGAAATGGGAGGATGGGGGGGTCCAATTTTTACGCCATCAAATTTGGACCCCCCCCCCTCTCCAACTGGAATAATTTGCAGAGAATAGTTACCTCAGGATAGGAGAAAAAAATCACTAAAATTTAAACAAGTAATGGAAAAGAATTAAAGTTAATGTGTAAATCAAATGACTTATGGTTGGGTGTTGAAAAGGGGGGGGGGTCCATTTTTTACGCCATCAAATTTGGAAACCCCCCCTTCTCCAACCAAAATAATTTGCAGGGCATAGTATCTTCAGGAAAGGAGTAAAACATTACTGAAACAAAACAAATAATGAATCGAAAATAATTAAAATTGATGTGTAAATCAAATGACTTATGGTTGGGTGTTGAAAAGGGGGGGGGTCCATTTTTTACGCCATCAAATTTGGACCCCCCCCCCTTCTCCAACCAAAATAATTTGCAGGGCATAGTATCTTCAGGAAAGGAGTAAAACATTACTGAAACAAAACAAATAATGAATGGAAAATAATTAAAATTGATGTGTAAATCAAATGACTTATGGTTGGGTGTTGAAAAGGGGGGGGGGGGGGGTCCATTTTTTACGCCATCAAATTTGGACCCCCCCCCCCCCCCCCCCCCCCTTCTCCAACCAAAATAATTTGCAGGGCATAGTAACTTCAGGAAAGGAGTAAAACATTACTTAAACAAAACAAATAATGGAAAAGAATTAAAATTGTTGTGTAAATCAAATGACTTATTGTTGGGTGCTGAAATGGGAGGGAAGGGGGTCCAATTTTTACGCCATCAAATTTGGACCCCCCCCCCCCCCTCTCCAACTGGAATAATTTGCAGAGAATAGTAACCTCAGGATAGGAGAAAAAACATCACTAAAATTTAAACAAGTTATGGAAAAGAATTAAAGATGATGTGTAAATCAAATGACTTATAGTTGGGTGATGAAAAGGGAGGGGGGGGGGGGGGTCCAATTTTTACGCCATCAAATTTGGACCCCCCCCCCCCCTTCTCCAACCAAAATAATTTGCAGGGCATAGTTACTTCAGGAAATGAGTAAAACATTACTTAAACAAAACAACTAATGGAAAATAATTAAAATTGATGTGTAAATCAAATGACTTATGGTTGGGTGTTGAAAAGGGAGGGGGGTCCAATTTTTACGCCATCAAATTTGGACCCCCCTCTCCAATTGAAATAATTTGCAGCGCATAGTAACCTCCGATTAGGAGAAAAACATCACTTAAACTTAACAACTAATGGAAAAGAATTAAAGTTGATGTGTAAATCAAATGACTTATGGTTGGGTGTTGAAAAGGGGGGGGGGGGGGTCCATTTTTTACGCCATCAAATTTGGACCCCCCCCCCCCCTTCTCCAACCAAAATAATTTGCAGGGCATAGTAACTTCAGGAAAGGAGTAAAACATTACTTAAACAAAACAAATAATGGAAAAGAATTAAAATTGATGTGTAAATCAAATGACTTATTGTTGGGTGCTGAAATTGGAGGGAGGGGGGTCCAATTTTTACGCCATCAAATTTGGACCCCCCTCTCCAACTGGAATAATTTGCAGGGCATAGTAACCTCAGATTAGGAGAAAAACATCACTTAAACTTAACAAGTAATGGAAAAGAATTAAAGTTGATGTGTAAATCAAATGACTTATGGTTGGGTGTTGAAAAGGGGGGGGGGGGGGGTTCATTTTTTACGCCATCGAATTTGGACCCCCCCCCTTCTCCAACCAAAATAATTTGCAGGGCATAGTAACTTCAGGAAAGGAGTAAAACATTACTTAAACAAAACAAATAATGGAAAAGAATTAAAATTGTTGTGTAAATCAAATGACTTATTGTTGGGTGCTGAAATGGGAGGGAGGGGGGTCCAATTTTTACGCCATCAAATTTGGACCCCCCTCTCCAATTGAAATAATTTGCAGGGCATAGTAACCTCAGATTAGGAGAAAAACATCACTTAAACTTAACAAGTAATGGAAAAGAATTAAAGTTGATGTGTAAATCAAATGACTTATGGTTGGGTGTTGAAAAGGGGGGGGGGGGGGGGGTCCATTTTTTACGCCAACAAATTTGGACCCCCCCCCCCCCTTCTCCAACCAAAATAATTTGCAGGGCATAGTAACTTCAGGAAAGGAGTAAAACATTACTTAAACAAAACAAATAATGGAAAAGAATTAAAATTGATGTGTAAATCAAATGACTTATTGTTGGGTGCTGAAATTGGAGGGAGGGGGGGTCCAATTTTTACGCCATCAAATTTGGACCCCCCTCTCCAACTGGAATAATTTGCAGGGCATAGTAACCTCAGATTAGGAGAAAAACATCACTTAAACTTAACAAGTAATGGAAAAGAATTAAAGTTGATGTGTAAATCAAATGACTTATGGTTGGGTGTTGAAAAGGGGGGGGGGGTCCATTTTTTACGCCATCAAATTTGGACCCCCCCCCCCTTCTCCAACCAAAATAATTTGCAGGGCATAGTAACTTCAGGAAAGGAGAAAAACATTACTTAAACAAAACAAATAATGGAAAAGAATTAAAATTGTTGTGTAAATCAAATGACTTATTGTTGGGTGCTGAAATGGGAGGGAGGGGGGTCCAATTTTTACGCCATCAAATTTGGACCCCCCTCTCCAATTGAAATAATTTGCAGGGCATAGTAACCTCAGATTAGGAGAAAAACATCACTAAAACTTAACAAGTAATGGAAAAGAATTAAAGTTGATGTGTAAATCAAATGACTTATGGTTGGGTGTTGAAAAGGGGGGGGGGGGGGTCCATTTTTTACGCCATCAAATTTGGACCCCCCCCCCCCCTTCTCCAACCAAAAAAATTTGCAGGGCATAGTTACTTCAGGAAAGGAGTAAAACATTACTTAAACAAAACAACTAATGGAAAAGAATGAAAATTGATGTGTAAATCAAATGACTTATGGTTGGGTGTTGAAAAGGGAGGGGGGTCCAATTTTTACGCCATCAAATTTGGACCCCCCTCTCCAATTGAAATAATTTGCAGGGCATAGTAACCTCAGAATAGGAGAAAAACATCACTAAAACTTAACAAGTAATGGAAAAGAATTAAAGTTTATGTGTAAATCAAACGACTTATGGTTGGGTGTTGAAAAGGGAGGGGGGGGGGGGGGGTTCATTTTTTACGCCATCAAATTTGGACCCCCCCCCCCCCCCCCCTTCTCCAACCAAAATAATTTGAAGGGCATAGTAACTTCAGGAAAGGGAAAAAACATTACTTAAACAAAACAAATAATGGAAAAGAATTAAAATTGATGTGAATTTCAAATGACTAATGGTTGGGTGTTGCCAAGGGAGGGGTCCAATTAAATTAAGGGCGTAAAAAGGCATATTTATTGGATACTGGGTTAAGCTACCATCTTCTAGGATACATAAAATATTTCTTATACAGTAAATGTTTGTGACTGTATAAAATGGAAATATTTTCTTCAATGTAGGAATACATTGTACAAAATGGAACTACTTTCTTCAGTGAAAGAATAAATTAAGGGCATAAAAAGGCATATTTATTGGGTAATTGGTTAAGCTACCATCTTCTAGGATACATAAAATATTTTCTATACAGTAAATGTTTGTGACTGTATTAAATGGAATTATTTTCTTCAATGTAAGAATACATTGTACAAAATGGAACTACTTTCTTCAGTGGAAGAATAATTTAAGGGCGTTAATAGGCATTTTTATTGGGTAACGGGTTAAGCTACCATCTTCTAGGATACATAAAATATTTCCTATACAGTAAATGTTTGTGACTGTATAAAATGGAAATATTTTCTTCAATGTAGGAATACATGGTACAAAAAGGAACTACTTTCTTCAGTGGAAGAATAAATTAAGGGCGTAAAAAGGTATATTTATTGGGTAATTGGTAAAGCTACCATCTTCTAGGATACATGAAATATTTCCTATACAGTAAATGTTTGTGACTGAATAAATTGGAATTATTTTCTTCAGTAGAAGAATAAATTAAGGGCGTAAAAAGGCATATTTATTGAGTAATAGGTTAAAATATTCATTGGTTTCTTGTTTCTTAACTTTTTATTATGTTTTTTTATCATTCTAAATTTTTGCATGGGGGGGGGGGGTCCATTTTTTACAGGGGGGGGTCCAAATTTGATAGCGAAATATGGACCCGCGGGTCCATATTTCGCTATCAAATTTGGACCCGGGTCCATTTTTTATGGGGGTCCAATTTTGATATGACACCGGACCTTTCTTTTTCACAATTTGAGATTTTTCAAGGCTACCCCCCTAAAATTGAAGCTTCACAAAAATTCCTACTTTTTTGTACTAGGGTTTTTAAAACTTTATTTAAACAATCTATTTGTACAAAATGCATCCTAATTTATATTACCATAGTAAGAATAAACCCTGAAAATAAAGTTTTTTCAAGATCCACAATAAAAATGTTTGATTTCACCGGTAAGGAGTAAAGTTTACCCCACCCACTTTGTTATAATGGGAGAATAAGGCACAGTGAAACTTGCCCTACTAATTATCAAATTTTTTATTTGTTGTTTTTAGGCTTGCAAACATAAAGTTTTAGTGAAATAGCAAATAAAACACAGGGTCCCGGATCTTTAAAAAAAGATATAGATCATTTTATTAAAAAAATCCATTTTTTCTAATTTTTTCACTTTTTGGTGTATTTTTACCAAAAATATTTTTTTTCCAAAAAATATCATTTGATCTATTGAATGATCAATAATTTATACTAAAACTGTACTACCATGAAAATTTCATGCTTATATTTTGAGAAATTGAAATGAAATCGGATGTAACAAAATGCAACCTACCTACGAAAGCAGTTTATGCTGTAAACTACGAATAGGACATAAAACTTAAAAAGTCCTTTCCGGAACGAAAATCCAATTTTTTCCCTGGAAAATAGTATTTTATGAGTTCTTAACATTTTTCGGAAAATGAGTTCGTAAAATTTTTCGGAAATTTCATAATGCTCAAAAAGACAGGCCAACATCCTTAAACTAGTTTTGAAGACAAGTTTTCACTTAAAACAGTTTGAAAGTAAAGCAGAATGTGCTTTAGGAGCATTCTGCTTTGCTTTCAGATTGGTTTTAGCTATTCGCTAGTTAAGGATAAAGAAAATATTTCTTATGGTATATATTCACAACTACCCTGTTATATAAGTGGTACTATTTTCGTCAATGAAACAATAAATTAAAGGTGTAAAAAAGTGTATTTTTAGGGTAATACGGAAAAAAGTTTGCTTTTTTTTCCGTTTCAAAGTAATGCATGGTAAAATCAAAGGTATTCCGATTCAATTCAATCCCTGACAGACTTTGAAAGTGTTTGATTTGCGCGTGAATAACGTCCTCAAAACTAGGCAACCACAAAACATGGGGGCTGACATCTTGGAATGATGACGTCACAGCTTTTATGATCTATTAATATAAAGAAGCGTTGTGCGTGACGTTTTGGAATTCCAGGTTTCGGTGCTTATATTGTTGAAACCAAGCGTTCATAAACTTTGAACAAAACATTTCCATTTTAAGCATGTATAACCCACAACACTCACTTGTAATGATTTCCTCCAAAGGATAAAACTTAAAACAGTTCAATTCATACCCTTAAACCCTTAAATGAAAGTTATTTCCAAAAAGCTACTTCTCAATCGAACCGATAAAAATAACAGATTATATCAAGAATAAATCAATACGTCATCAATATAAATAATGACGTAATTATTGGTGGTCATATGACTTCCAAAAATAGTTTCAGATTGCATTATAGGTGTACGGAGGAATTTTAACATGTATACATGGGTGCTTATAGATCTATTTGATTATTTGGTTTAACAACATATAGATCTTGTCCCAAACAATTTAGGTAGATCTATATAATAAAAGTTTGAGTTGGTTGTGTAATCCAGATCATACGAGAGGCGTAGCCTCGAGTGTGATCTGGATTACACAACCAACTGATACGAGAGCGCTGATAACACACTGGTGATAGATCTATTCTGTTTTTAGCTCACCTGAGCACAAAGTGCTCAAGGTGAGCTATTGTGATCGGTTGCCATCCGTCGTACGTCGGTGTCCGTGTTGGTGTCGTCTGTTCACAATTTGTTTCAAATAACTTCTTCTCTGAAACCAATGGTCCAATTTTAACCAAACTTGGTCAGATACATACTGTAGTTGTGAGCTTCAAAAAGTGTTCAAAAAAAGTGGATGGGGCAATAGGTCTTGTTGCCATGGAAACCATGCACAATATCTAAAAAAATCTTCTTCTCAAAAACGACTGGTCCGATTTCAATTTTGTTTGCACCAAAATGTTTCTCAATTAATATACTTTCAATGTTCAAAGAATTTTGATCCGTCAAAAAACATGGCCGCCAGAGGGCGTGGTCATTTTCCGTATTTACAACTAAAGTCAAAACTTTAAACATCTTCTAGTCAATAACTATAAGTCCTAGGATAACCAAATTTCACATGTAGCATCATGTTGTGAACCTTTAGCAAGATTGTTCAAATAATGACCCCCGGGTCAAAAATGGCCCCGCCCCGGGGCTTATCAGTTTTTCATAGGAAATCCTTTAAAACTCTTCTTCTCTAAAACTGTATGGCCTAGACCTTTTATATTTAGCATCTAGCTTTGCCTTATGGACCTCTACTAAGATTGTTCAAATCATGACCCCAGGGTCAAAAATGGCCCCGCCCCGGGGCTTATATGTTTTACAAAGACTTATATAGGAAAACCTTTAAAATTCTTCTTCTCTGAAACTGTAAAGCCCAGACAATTTATATTTGGCATCTAGCTTTATCTTATGGTTCTCTACCAAGATTGTTCAAATCATGACCCCAGCGTCAAAAATGGCCCCGCCCCGGGGCTTATCAGTCTTACATATACTTCTACAGGAAAATCTTTAAAAATCTTCTTCTCTGAAACCGTAAGGACCAGACCTTTTATATTTGGCATCTAGCTTTATCTTATGGTCTTCTACCAAGATTGTTCAAATCATGACCCCCGGATCAAAAATGGCCACGCCCCGGGGCTTATCAGTTTTACATAGACTTATATAGGAATAAACCTTTAAAACTCTTCTTCTCTGAAACCCTAAGACCCAGACCTTTTATATTTGGCATCTAGCTTTGCCTTATGGTCCTCTACCAAGATTATTCAAATCATGACCCCCTGATCAAAAATGGCCCCGCCTAGGGGCTTATAAGTTTTACAAAGACTTATGTAGTAAAACCTTTAAAAATCTTCTTCTCTGAAACCTTAAGGGCCAGACCTTTTATATTTGGCATCTAGCTTTGTCTTATGGTCCTCTACCAAGATTGTTCAAATCATGACCCCAGGGTAAAAAATGGCCCCGCCCCGGGGCTTATCAGTTTTACATATACTTCTACAGGAAATCCTAATTCTGAGTTGTTACAGTTTCATGCAACAGTCCACATACATACAATGACAAACTTCATTATGCATCGAGTATAACACAATAGTTACTCAGGTGAGCGATTTAGGGCCGCATGCGGCTCTTGTCATTAGTACAATTTTGCTTTTTTCCGTCCATAGGCAAAGCCTAAATACATATTAGTTTGATTGTGTTTCAGGTGCTGAAGACTGTCATAGAAATGAAACCAGACTATGTAAATGCTTATGTCATCAGGGGAGATCTCATGTTGAAACTTGGCAGGTAAACATACAATGTACATCACTTCTTTAACCTTTTACCCCATAAATACACCTTTTGACGCCTTTAATTTATTCTTACACTGTAGAAAATAGTTCCAATTTATACAGTCATTAATATGCAGCAGAAGAAAAAGTCTCTGTATTCTTGCAGATGATAGTTTAAAGCAGGCTGAAAGAAAAGCAGAATGCGCTTTAAAGGGACTCACAACCAGATGGTGTATTTGCAAAAATAAAAAAAAATGCTCAAATAAAACCAAATGTGTAGCATTATTGTGCATCTGGCATTAGAAAAATAAGATGAGTCTAAAAACATCCTTAAGAAAAGTCTTCAAATCTTCACTTTTAGCTCACCTTGAGCACAAAGTGCTCAAGGTGAGCTTTTGTGGTCGGTCTTTGTCCGGCGTCCGTCGTTGTGCGTCGTGCTTCGTGCGTTGTGCGTTGTGTGTCAACAATTTCTTCAAACATCTTCTTCTCCAAAACCACTGGCTGGATTGCAACCAAACTTCACAGGAATGTTCCTTGGGTCAAGCTCTTTCTAAGTTTGTTCAAAGAATTTGAAACAATGCAGAACTCTGGTTGCCATGGCAACCAAAGTGAAAACATGAGGAAATCTTAAAAAATCTTCTCGTCAAAAACCAAAAGGGCCAGAGCTTAGATATTTGGCACATAGCATCGTCTACAGGTCCTCTATCAAATTTGTTCAAATTTTGCCCCTGGGGTCCAAAATTGACCCCGCCCCGGGGGTCACCGTTTTACATTGAGTTATATAGTGAAAAGTTCAAACATCTTTTTCTCTGAAACCAATATGACCAGAGCTTTGATATTTGGCATGGTATAACTTCTAGAGGTATTTGACATATTTTGTTGAATTGGTTCCGGTCTGTTGTATATCTAGGTCACAAGAGCTAAAAATAGATTTTTTCAATGAGAACTTAAAAAATCTTCTTGTCTGAAACCATAGTACACTAAGCTTAGATATTTTGAACATAGCATCGTCTACAGGTCCTCTATGAAAGTTGTTCAAATTTTGTCCCTGGGGTCAAAATTGGCCCCGCCCCAGGGGTCACAGTTTTACATAGAGTTATATAGTGAAATGTTCAAACATCTTTTTCTCTGAAACCAATATGACCAGAGCTTTGATATTTGGCATGGTATAACTTCTAGAAGTCCTTCACATATATTGTTGAATTGGTTTCGGTCTGTTGCATATCTGGGTCACCGGAGCTAAAAATAGATTTTTTTCAAAGAAAACTTCAAAAATCTTCTTGTCTGAAACCATAGTACACTGAGTTTAGATATTTTGCACATAGCATCGTCTACAGGTCCTCTATCAAAATTGTTCAAATTTTACCCCTGGGTTCAAAATTGGCCCAACCCTGGGGGTCACCGTTTTACATAGAGTTACATAGTGAAATGTTCAAACTTCTTTTACTCAGAAACCAATATGGCCAGAGCTTTGATACTTGGCATGGTGTAACTTCTAGAGGTCCTTCACATATATTGATGAATTGGTTCTGGTCTGTTGCATATCTGGGTCACCGAAGCTAAAAATAGATTTTTCAATGAAAACTTCAAAAATCTTCTTGTCTGAAACCATAGTACACTGAGTTTAGATATTTTGCACATAACATCATCTACAGGTCCTCTATCAAAGTTGTTCAAATTTTGCCCCGCCCTTGGGGCAAAACTTCTTTTCTGAAATCAAGCGACCCATCCTAGTGTCACCATGGACAGGTGAGCGATCAAGGGCCATTCTGGCCCTCTTGTTTAGATATTTTCCATCGTTTTTTTCCGATGCGTCGAAAGACGCAACAGAAATTGAACACGGGCTCAGACATAAACCCGAGCCGAATTGTGTACTCTCCATCGCTACACACTGAAGTACGTTAAATTGATTCCATAGATATGAATAGCCCGTAGTCGAGTGGTCTAAGGGGTTTCCTTATGTTGCGTGTCTGTCCCCGCATGGAGGGAATGCATTTTTTAAACAGAATTTTTATCCTAAACAAATTCATACCCATTTATATAAGCTTTTGACATATATTTACAAATTACTATTTTAAGCTCGCCTGTTCGTAGAACAGCAGAACTAATGTCATACCCCCGGCGTGAGCGTGGCCAAGATTAAAGTTTTTTGGACGGGTTGTTTTAAAGCTTAATACTTGTGCTAGGGTTATGAAATTTTGTATGGAGGTTCATTTGGGGTTAAAAATTGATGTTATGATGTTTGAATTTAAAAATAATTTTAATTTAAGTCAAATTTCGACATGTTTTGGACTTAAGTTTTTCGACCACAAATTACCAGGTTAAAGTTTTTTGGACGAGTTGTTTTAAAGTTTAATACTTGTGCTAGGGGGCTGAAATTTTGTATGGGGGCTTATTATGGGTCAAACATTGATGTTATGATGTTTTATTTTATTGTCTTTATTTGACATGTTTTGGACTTATGTCTTTTGCTACAAATCCAGGTTAAAGTTTTTTGGACAGGTTGTTTTAAAGTTTAATATTTGTGCTAAGGTGCTGCAATTTTGTATGGTGGTTTATTTTGGGTCAAACACTGATGATATGAAGTATGCATTTAAAAATACTTTTAATTTATGTCAATTTTCGACATGTTTTAATACGCCCGTCATCGACGGTCGTATTATGGTATACCCAGCGCTGTACGTACGTCCGTCCGTACGTCCGTCCGTTAACTTTTCTTGTTAGCGCTCTCTCACCTTCATTTATCTACCGATTTTGATTAAACTTCCTACAAATATTCCATACCACAATAGCTCGGACGAGTTCGCGTTTCAGATGTTGGCGGCTATTTTTAGCAGAGTTATGCCCCTTTATTGTCAAAAATGGGCATTTTTTAAAAAAAACAGAACTTTTTTTATAATTATTCAATTTATTTCAAATTTGATATGGTGATACAATGAATGAAGTTACTTAACATATATTACGGGTTTTTGGTTTGACGTCTTATTTTCAGAGTTATGCCCCTTTACACAATTTTTTTAACAATATATTGTTTCCTGATAATAATTTTACTTACATTTTGTCTATTGTAACCAAATTTCATATTTATCTTTCTCATCTTGCAGGGAAGGCACCTGTGAATTTTGGTTCCTGTTAAATTATTTTTCTATGAGTTATGCGCCTTTACATCCTTAAAATTTAAAATAAGCCACACTTCGTCCGTTAACTTTTCTTCTTAGCGCTCTCTCACCTTCATTTATTTACCGATTTTGATTAAACTTCCTACAAATATTCCATACCACAATAGCTCGAACGAGTTCCCGTTTCAGACGTTGGCGGCTATTTTTAGCAGAGTTATGCCCCTTTATTGTCAAAAATGGGCATTTTTTAAAAAAAACAGAACTTTTTTTTTAATTATTCAATTTATTTCAAATTTGATATGGTGATACAATGAATGAAGTTACTTAACATATATTACGGGTTTTTGGTTTGACATCTTATTTTTAGAGTTATGCCCCTTTACACAATTTTTTTAACAATATATTGTTTCCTGATAATAATTTTACTTACATTTTGTCTATTGTAACCAAATTTCATATTTATCTTTCTCATCATGCAGGGAAGGCACCTGTGAATTTTGGTTCCTGTTAAATTATTTTTCTATGAGTTATGCCCCTTTACATCCTTAAAATTTAAAATAAGCCACACTTCGTCCGTTAACTTTTCTTCTTAGCGCTCTCTCACCTTCATTTATTGACCGATTTTGATTAAACTTCCTACAAATATTCCATACCACAATAGTTCGGACGAGTTTGCGTTTCAGACGTTGGCGACTATTTTTAGTAGAGTTATGCCCCTTTATTGTCAAAAATGGGCATTTTAAAAAAAAAAACAGAACTTTTTTATTTTTGATTCAATTGATTTCAAATTTGATATGGTGATACAATGAATGAAGTGACTTAATATATATTACGGGTTTTTGGTTTGACTCTGTATTTTCAGAGTTATGCCCATTCACACAATTTTTTTAACAATATATTGTTTCCTGATAATAATTTTACTTACATTTTGTCTATTGTAACCAAATTTCATATTTAGCTTTCTCATCATACAGGGAAGGCACCTGTGAATTTTGGTTCCTGTTAAATTTCAGACGTTGGCGACTATTTTTAGCAGAGTTATGCCCCCTTTATTGTCAAAAATGGGCATTTTTTAAAAAACCCAGAACTTTTTTCTTGACTATCGCAATACTATCGGGATAGTACTTGAGCTATCCCAATACTACAGCATAGTCTTTTTGAGATCGATAGTCGGGCCTACACTCCGGGCGACTTTTTCCAGTCGGCCTGAGTCTGGACGACTTTGACACCCGCCGGCCGTGACGGGCATATTTTGCCGCACTGCGGTGCTCTTGTTGACTTAGTTTTTTCGACTACAAATCACCAGGTTAAAGTTTTTTGGACGGGTTGTTTTAAGCTTAATACTTGGGCTAGGGTGCAGATGTTTGTATGGAGGTTCATTTGTGGTCAAACATTGATGTTATGAAATTAAAATTTAAAAATAATTTTAATCTATGTCAATTTTTTACATGTTTTGGACTTTAGACTTCAAATCACCAAAGTTTTTTGGGCAGGTTGTTATAAAGGTCAATATAACCAGACTAAGACTCACCATTCATTTGATAATCTTTCTAAGCTGAAATTGTTTTGATTTCAATACAAGATGTTTTTAGACTTAAACTTTAAACAGGCGAGCATCAGGTGGCTTTGACACCCATTTCTGGTTAATGCTAAATCTGGTTGCGAGCCTCTTTGGAATCTCATTGGAATTTAATGCATCCTAGTCAGAATATTTGCCTACTTGATATCTAGGTCAAGTTTGAATATGTCGGGTCAAAAACTAGGTCACTAGGTCAAATAATAGGAAAACCTTGTTTACACTCTATAGGCTACAAATCTGACCTTATCTTCATGAAACTTGGTCAAAATGTTTGCCTCATTCATATCTAGGTCAAGTTTGAATATGGGTCATGTCCGGTCAAAAACTAGGTTACAAGATCAAATCATAGAAAAACTCTAATACTCTAGAGGCTTCAAATCTCAATGGATTTTAAAGAAACTTGCTCAGAATGTTTGCCTAATTGATATCTAGGTCAAGTTTGAATATGGGTCATGTCGGATCAACATTTAGGTCACTAGGTCAAATCAAAGAAAAACATTGTTAACCCTCTGGAGGCTACAAATCTCATTAGATCTGAATGAAATATTGCCAGAATGTTTGCCTACATCAAATCTAGGTCAAAATCAAATGTGGATTGTGTCTGGTCGGAAACTAGGTCAAATCATAGAAAAATCCTGTTAACACTCTAAAGGTTGATAATTTAATGTGGGTCATGTCCAGTCGTAATCCTGGTCACTATAGGTCATGTTTTACATGGTGTACCAGGTGAGCAATTTAGGGCCATGGTGGCCCTTGTTTGAGCTCACCGCCACGAAGTGAGGGGGGGGGGGGGGGGGGGGGAGCTTATGCTATCCCCCTGCATTGGCGTCGGCGTCCAGACTGGATATCATAAACTGTAAGGGCTAGGTTTAACTACTGCACATAAGGTCATGCAACTTTGACCTCTAGGGTCAACATTAAGGTTTTGCGTTAAAGTTTGTTCTGAGCAAGCGATGCATCTACAATCACAAAAGTTAATATGCTGATGGGCCTCCATGAGTAGACCACGATGCTCTGCAGTTTGGTGACCTAGACCTTTGACATTGACTTCTAGGATCAAATTTAATGTTTTGCATCTGTTCTGAGCAAATGACTGCACGTACGGTCACGAAACTTTATATGCTGATGCGCTTCATTGAGTAGACCACGATGCATTACAGTTTAATGACCAAAACCTGTGACCTTGACGTCTAGGGTCAACATTAAGGTTTTGCGTTAAAGTCTGTTCTGAGCAAATGACTGTACCTATGATGGTCATGAAACTTCATATGGTGATGTGCCGCAATGAGTAGACCATGATGCACTGCAGTTTGGTGACCTCGACCTTTGACCTTGACCTCTAGGGTCAACATTAAGGTTTTGCATTAAAGTCACGAAACTTCATATGCTGATACGCCTCAATGAGTAGACCAAGGTGCACCATAGTAGATTTGGCCTTTGACATTGACCTCTAGGGTCAACATTAAGGTTTTACTTTAAAGTCACGAAACTTCATATGCTGATGCGCCTCAATGAGTAGACCAAGGTGCACCATAGTTTAGTTACTTTGGCCTTTGACATTGACCTCTAGGGTCAACATTAAGGTTTTACTTTAAAGTCACGAAACTTCATATGCTGATATGCCTCAATAAGTAGACCAAGGTGCACCATAGTTTAGTTACTTTGGCCTTTGACCTTGATATCTATGGTCAACATTAAGGTTTTACTTTAAAGTCACGAAACTTCATATGCTGATGCGCCTCAATGAGTAGACCAAGGTGCACCATAGTTTAGTTACTTTGGCCTTTGACCTTGACCTCTAGGGTCAACATTAAGGTTTTGCATTAAAGTCACAAAACTTCATATGCTGATATGCCTCAATAAGTAGACCAAGGTACACCATAGTTTAGTTACTTTGGCCTTTGACCTTGACATCTATGGTCAACATTAAGGTTTTGCTTTAAAGTCACGAAACTTCATATGCTGATACGCCTCAATAAGTAGACCAAGGTGCACCATAGTTTAGTTACCTTGACCTTGACCTCTATGGTCAACATTAAGGTTTTGCTTTAAAGTCTTTTCCATTGCATGAGGTGAGCTTAGTAATCTTTGATTACTCGTTCTGGTTTACGTTTAACATTATTTAGTAGACTTTTACCTAGTTTGTTAAATCATAGGCCTGGAATCAAAACTTTCCCATTTGCAGGTGTAGTAAGTGTTACGTAGACTTGTATTTCTATAGGTCATGTTAAAACCTCAAAGAGCTTCAACTATTTGGTATATAATATGACCTAGTGCATCTTTACTAAGCTAATAAAATTCTGGGGTTGAAATTTGACTGTCCTGGGGGTAACTAGTTTTACATAGACTTATACAGGAAAAACTTAAAAACTCTTCTTGTCTATAACCAGCTGAGATACCAGCAAACGAAAGGCAAACACATTGCAACAAAATGTAGAAAATAACAACTTAACCCATTACCCCATAAATATGCCTTTTTACGGCTTTAATTTTTTACTCCTGAAGAAAATAGTTCCACTTTTTACAGTTATGAATAAGTATTATAAGAAATATTTTCTAAATCCTAAATAACAACTTAAATTGTTTACAATTCTGACAATCAATTTTAATCGGAGTGGCAAACTGTTTGATATGGAAATAATAGTCTTAGCGTAGACAGTTTAACTGGGAAAGAATGACTTCTTCTCCACTGTACAATATCATCAGGTAAATGACTTTGGCTGTGTCAGCAAGTTCTAATGTTAAGATTTTCCTGTCCAGACTATTTCTAGTAATACTCATCATCACCATTTGTCATCATCATCATCATTTCGGTTGAGTTTTGTTTTTCAGGCCCCAAGACGCCCTTAGCTTGTGTGAGACTGCCAGTCAGTATGAGCCTAACGACCCAGATGTTTTATTCACTGTAAGTACTCACAGCCAGTTACAAGTATTTTACAATGTAATATTTTCTATGCATATTGATTAGTTTTTAGCTCATCTGGCAGAAAGTGCCAAGGTGAGCTATTTGGATTGCCTTGTGTCCATCGTTGGTCTTCTGTTGTCAACAAGTTCTTTAAACATCTTATCCTGAACTGGATTTTTAGCTCACCTGAGCTAGCTCAGGGTGAGCTTTTGCAATCCTTGAATATCCGTTGTCTGTCTTTAGTCTTTCGTCGTCAACAATTTTAGTGTTTACACTCTAGAGGCCACAAAATTTATGCAATCTTTCTCAAACTTGCTCAGATTGTTTATTACCATAATAGTTCTTATGAGTTCGATTATGGTTGAAATCGGCCCAATAGATCAGGAGTTATCTACCTTTGAATTGCTGAAAATGCCATATTTAACAGTGTTTACACTCTAGAGGCCACAATATTTGTCCAATCTTTCTCAATCTGACCCAGATTGTATATTACCATTAGAGTTCAAATGAGTTTGATTATGGTTGAAATTGAACCAATAAATCCAGAGTTGTCTACCTTTGATCGAATTGCTGAAAATGACATATTTAACAGTGTTTACACTCTATAGAGTCCACAATTTTTATCCAATCTATCTCAAACTACCTCAGATTGTATATTGTATATGACTATAAGAGTTCAGATGAGTATGATTATGGTTGCAATCAGACTAATAAGTAGAGAGTTATGTACCTTTGAATTGCTGAAAATGCCATATTTAACAGTGTTTACACTCTAGAGGCCACAGTTTTTAACCAATCATTGTCAAACTTGCTCAGATTGTATATGACTATAAGATTTCATATGAATATGATTATGGTTGAAATCGGTTGAATAGGTCGAGAGTTATGTACCTTTAAATTGCTGAAAATGCCATATTTAAGGGTGTTTACACACTAGAGGCCACAATTTTTATCCAGTCTTTTTCAAACTTGCTCAGATTGTATATAACCGTAAGATTTCAGATGAGTTCAATTTAATTTATTATGGTTGAAATCAGACGAATAGGTCAAGAGTTATATGCCCTTGAATTGCTGAAAATGCCATATTTAACGGTGTTTACACTCTAGAGGCCACAATTTTTATCCAGTCTTTTACAAACTTGCTCAGATTATATATGACTATAAGAGTTGTAATAAGTGTGATTATGGTTGATTATGGTCAAGAGTTATCTGCCCTTGAATTGCTGAAAATGCCATATCTAACAGTGTTTACACTCTTGACATTTTCAATGGATTTTGATTATAATTGCACACAAAGTATATAGCTATAAATTCTCGAAGGACTGCAATTATTGTTGAAATCTTTTCATTGTAGCAAGAGTTATCTGCCCTTGATATACTTTGAAATGCTAGAAAAGCCTCATTTCAGTATTGTTTAGGCTCTAGTTATCTGCCCTTGATGTACTCTACTATACTAGAAGTATGAGGTTGTATTCCAAAGTTGTTTACATGCTTTACTACAAATTTGAATGGATTTAGATTAAAATGGGTGAAACTAAAAGGTAAAGCTATCAGGCTTCAATAAAACAGGTGAGCGATATCAGGGCCTTCAAGGCCCTCTTGTTACCAAACTCGGCAGGAATGATCCTTATATGGTCCTCTTTCAAAGTTGTTCATATCATTCCAGTTTGTTGCATATCTAGGTCACAGGAGCTAAAAATAGATCGGCTCAATGAAAACTTCCAAAAATCTTCTAGTCTGAAACCCTGTGTACAGTACCCTGAGCTTAGATAATTTGCATAAAGCATCATCTACAGGTCCTCTATCAAGATTGTTCAAATTATGCCCCTTGTGTCAAAAAATGACCCCACCACGGGGGTCACAATTTTACAAAGAGTTATATAGTGAAATCTTCAAATGTCCTGATCTCTGAAACTAATATGGCTAGAGCTTTGATATTTGGTATAGTAATACTTCTAGAGGTCCTTTAACAATATTGTGAAAATATTAATATCCGTTGCATATCTAGGTCACTGGAGCTAAAAATAGATTTTTAAATGATAACTTAAAAAGTCCTCTCGTCTGAAACTGCAGTACCGAGCTAAGATATTTGGCATAAAGCATCATCCACAGGTCCTCTATCAAGATTGTTCAAATTATGCCCCTTGTGTCAAAAATGACACGCGAGGGGTCATGGTTTTACCCTTTACTAGTATTGCTCAAATAGTTCATGTCTGTTGCATAATCTAGGTATAGTTTAAACATATTTTTATTCCCTCAAATATACATGGAATTGGGGTTGGGTCACAAGTTATAACAACATTAGATCCGACCCTCCCCTGAGGGCTCAAGATCTGAAGCTGAGTCGAGTTTGAGGTTCATTCGAATTTTAGTTACATAGTTATCTGCCCTTGATGTACTCAAATATGCTATAAAAAAACTTGTCTGGAGTTTTCTGGGAAAACTATTGGAGGGATATTGATGAATCTTCACACAAATGTTATATGCATCAAGATCTAAAGCTGAGTCGAGTTTGAGGTTCAATCATATTTTCTTTACAGAGTTATCTGCCCTTGACAGGGTGCCCACGGACTCTGGAAAACAGGGAAAATGGTTGAAAAAAATTCCCTGCAGGGAAAAATCAGGGAATTTGAAAATTTGCTAAAAATCAGGGAATTGTCAGGGAATTTGGTAGAAATGGAAAGCGAAAATATTGGCTACTGGTAGCCTCTCTTCCTGACTTTCTTAAAAAGCTGTGTTTATTCATAAGGTTAGGAACATTTATTAATTAAGCAATGTACAATGTATATCTAGCTTAATGTTTATCCATATCTGATGAGTTAATCTTTTTCAGTTTATATTATTCATCAGTGCCTACTCTGTTTACATGTTGAAATAATCAGGATACCAAAAATGGAGTTGTAACAATTGTCCTAGAACTCAAGTGTCAAAGCAGTCAGAGATTGTTATGCAGCTGAAAAGTAAAAGTAATTGAATGTGTCATCCACAAAACAAAATAAGAGGATGGTCACTGTCAGCATCAGTAGTATTAGCATATCTCAATGAAACTTGATATGCTTTGGAAATGGTTATTGGTTAACCTTTTAGACACATGTAACTTACATACATGTATGGACACTATCAAAATGTTAGCAGGATTTTAAAAGTATAGAGGGTCAGTGTAAACTTTGAATTAAACTACTAAGGCAAGACATTTCCCACAACTGACCATGGTTATCTGTGTTCAGGGTTGTTCACCAATGGTTTAACAATACAGCACCAATACCAATTTCCATTGATAGGCACTTGTTTAAAATGTTTGCAATATTTCAGCTTGCTGTTCTCAAATAACTCTTGTGAAAGTTTTCGCATTATTCCTTACAAAAACTGATTTTGTGAAAGAAACTTGAAGTTTTTGGAAGGTGTTTTAGATAATATGAAATCTAAAACTGGGCTTTTAGATACTATATACTATGTGAGATGCATCGGGAGTCAAAACATGTAATAGTTGCAAGTAAAGTGCTGAATGTTGATACCTATCTGTGAACACTGCTATTGCAGTACTGTGCTTCTGTAAATGTGACATGTTACATTAAAAAAGGGTCAATTTATACAAGACATGTAAAATTCAAAACGTATGAGTAAAGAATAAGTGTGACTATACGATGTTGAAGGTATCGCTATAAGGGGAGGTTAGAAGCCCTATTACACAGTTGTATTTGAGCTTTGTAGGCCGCGAAGAGATCAGGGAAAACCACTTTTCAGTCGGGGAAAATCAGGGAATTATCAGGGAATTTCAGTTTTGAATCTGCTTGAATGATGTACTCAAATATGCTATAAAAAGCTTGTCCGGAGTTTTCTGGGAAAACTATTGGAGGGATATTAATGAAACTTCACACAATTGTAATATGCATCAATATCTAAAGCTGAGTCGAGTTTGAGGTTCATTCAAATTTTCATTACAGAGTTAACTGCCCTTGGTGTACTCAAAAATGCTATAAAAAGCTTGTCGGGAGTTTTCTGGGAAAACAATTGGAGGGATATTAATGAAACTGCACTCAAATGTTATATGCATCAAGATCTAAAGCTGAGTCGAGTTGTAGGTTCATTTAAAATTTCGCTACAGAGTTATCTGCCCTTGATGTACTCAAATATGCTATAAAAAGCTTGTCCAGAGTTTTCTTTGAAAACTATTTGAAGGATATTAATGAAACTTCACAGAAAGGTTATATGCGTCAAGATCTGAAGCTGAGTTAAGTTTGAGATTTATTTGATATTTCGTTACAGAGTTATCTGCCCTTGGTGTACTCAAATATTCTATAAAAGGCTTAATGGACAGTGTTAACACACTTACAAACTACAGTTCTGAATGGATTTTGATTATGTTTGCCCACAGTATAATTATAGAAGTATAAGTTCATGAAAGGGTTGATTATTATTGTTATCGGATCATTGTGTTGAGTTATCTGCCCTTGGTGTACTCAGATATGCTAGAAGAGGCTTTATTTCTGTATTTATTATGCTCTCAGAGCTCTAAAAGTCTACAAATTAGAATATATTTTGATAAAACTATATATTTCTTTGCCAGTGGTCGTATTATGTATCGCTTGCGGTGCTCTCATTTTCTTTTTAAAGATAAATCTAATTAAAATTTCATAGATTAATTTCTTGTACATGTATATATGATGGTGTCCATGAGGGATTCAATTTCGGTTGCAACCATTCTGACAGAAAATTTGTTACTTTGAATTTATTTTGTACTTCATTCCAGACTGGAAGGATTAATCAATGGCCTGGACCTGGTTAAACTATAAACTGGGTGATGATGATGATGATGATGATGATGATGAGAGAATATAAAGGGAAAACTTGTGTAGTTTTCAAACTTTTAGACTCCAAACTTTCACATATTAACAACTTGTACATGTATATGAAATTTTTCATGTTGTTTGAAACTTTAGCTGCACCATCTCATTTTTAGCTCACCTGGCACAAAGTGCCAAGGTGAGCTATTTTAATCGTGCTGTGTCCGTCGACCGTCGTCGTCCGTTCGTTCCTTCGTCAACAATTTCTTTAAACGACATCTCCTCCTAAACTACTGTAAGGATTTTTAGCTCACCTGGCACGAAGTGCCAAGGTGAGCTTTTAGGATCGCTGAATGTCCGTCGTCCGTCGTCTGTCTGTCCGGGCTTACAGGAGGCACCTTATGGGGTCGTTTTGGGTCATTAACCTGGCCAGTTAGCATCTAACCCCACAACAACCCTCTCCTAAGAACGTCCGTCTGTCTGTCCGTTCACAATTGTTCGTTAACACTCTAGCGCCTACAAATTTCATTTGATCTTCAAGAAAATTCATGACAATGTTTTTCTTGATGAAATCTAGGCCAAGTTTGAATGTGGGTCATGTCCGGTCAAAAACTAGGTCACTAGGTCAAATCATAGAAAAACCTTGTTAACACTCTAGAGGCTACAAATCTCAATGGATCTTATTGAAACTTGGTCAGAATGTTTGCCTCCTTGATATCTAGGTCGAGTTGGTATGTGGGTCATGTCCGGTCAAAAACTAGGTCACTAGGTCAAATCATAGAAAAACCTTGTTAACACTAGAGGCTACAAATCTCAATGGATCTTAATGAAACTTGGTCAGAATATTTGCCTCATTGATATCTAGGTCAAGTTCGAATGTGGGTCATGTCTGGTCAAAAACTAGGTCACTAGGTCAAATCATAGAAAAATCTTGTTAACACTCTAGAGGCTACAAATCTCAATGGATCTTAATGAAACTTGGTCAGAATGTTTGCCTCATTTATATCTAGGTCGAGTTTGAATGTGGGTCATGTCTGGTCAAAAACTAGGTCACTAGGTCAAATCATAGAAAAACCTTGTTAACACTCTAGAGGCTACAAATCTCAATGGATCTTAATGAAACTTGGTCAGAATGTTTGCCTCATTGATATCTAGGTCGAGTTCGAATGTGGGTCATGTCCGGTCAAAAACTAGGTCACTAGGTCAAATCATAGAAAAACCTTGTTAACACTCTAGAGGCTACAAATCTCAATAGATCTTTATGAAACTTGATCAAAATGAAATCTAGGTCAAGTTTAAATGTGGGTTATGTCCAGTTAAAAACTAGGTCACTAAGTCAAATCTTAGAAAACTTTGTTAACACTCTAGAGGCAACAAATCTTATTGGATTTTAATGCAACTTAGTTAGAATGTTTGCCCAATTGATATCTAGGTCAAGTTCGAATGTGGGTCATGTCCGGTCAAAAACTAGGTCACTAGGCCAAATCAAAGAAAAACAGTGTTAACCCTCTAGAGTCTACAAATCTCGTTAGATCTGAATGAAATATTTTCAGAATGTTTACCAACATCAAATCTAGGTCAAAATCAAATATGGATTGTGTTTGGTCAAAAACTAGGTCACTAGGTCAAATTACAGAAAAATCTTGTTAACACTCTAAAGGTTGATTGTGGGTCATGTCGAGTCATAATCTAGGTCACTATAGGTTAATTTTACATGGTGAACCAGGTGAGCGATTTAGGGCCATGGTGGCCCTTGTTACCACACTTTGCAGGAATGATCCTTATATAGTCTTCTTTGAAAGTTGTTCAAAAATTTCCGATCCGTTGCATATCTAGGTCACAGGAGCTAAAAATAGGTTTTTTCAATAAAAACTTAAAAAATCTTCTTGTCTGAAACCACAGTACCCTGAGCTTAGATATTTGGCACAAAGCATCATCTACAGGTCTTCTATCAAGATTGTTCAAATTATGTCCCTTGGGTCAAAAATGACACCGCCCCGGGGGTCACAAATTTACATAGAGTTATAGAGTGAAATCTTCAAACATCTTCTTCTCTGAAACTAATATGGCCAGAGCTTTGATATTTGGTGTGGTGACACTTCTAGAGGACCTTGACCAATATTGTTCAAACTGTTCCGGTCCGTTGCATATCTAGGTCACAGGAGCTAAAAATAGATTTTTTTCAATAAAAACTTAAAAATTCTTCTTGTCTGAAACCACTGTACCCTGGGCTCAGATATTTGGCACAAAGAATCATCTACAGGTCTTCTATCAAGATTGTTCAAATTATGTCCCTGGGGTCAAAAAATGACCTCGTCCAAGGGGTCACAAATTTACATAGAGTTATATAGTGAAATCTTCAAACATCTTCTTCTCTGAAACTAATATGGCCAGAGCATTGATATTTGGTGTGGTGACACTTCTAGAGGACCTTTACCAATATTGTTCAAACTGTTCCGGTCCGTTGCATATCTAGGTCAAAGGAGCTAAAAATAGATTTTTTTTCAATAAAAACTTAAAAAATCTTCTTGTCTGAAACCACAGTTCCCTGAGCTTAGATATTTGGCACAAAGCATCATCTACAGGTCTTCTATCAAGATTGTTCAAATTATGTCCCTTGGGTCAAAAATGACACCGCCCCGGGGGTCACAAATTTACATAGAGTTATAGAGTGAAATCTTCAAACATCTTCTTCTCTGAAACTAATATGGCCAGAGCTTTGATATTTGGTGTGGTGACACTTCTAGAGAACCTTGACCAATATTGTTCAAACTGTTCCGGTCCGTTGCATATCTAGGTCACAGGAGCTAAAAATAGATTTTTTTCAATAAAAACTTAAAAATTCTTCTTGTCTGAAACCACTGTACCCTGGGCTCAGATATTTGGCACAAAGAATCATCTACAGGTCTTCTATCAAGATTGTTCAAATTATGTCCCTGGGGTCAAAAAATGACCTCGTCCAAGGGGTCACAAATTTACATAGAGTTATATAGTGAAATCTTCAAACATCTTCTTCTCTGAAACTAATATGGCCAGAGCATTGATATTTGGTGTGGTGACACTTCTAGAGGACCTTTACCAATATTGTTCAAACTGTTCCGGTCCGTTGCATATCTAGGTCAAAGGAGCTAAAAATAGATTTTTTTTCAATAAAAACTTAAAAAATCTTCTTGTCTGAAACCACAGTTCCCTGAGCTTAGATATTTGGCACAAAGCATCATCTACAGGTCTTCTATCAAGATTGTTCAAATTATGTCCCTTGGGTCAAAAATGACACCGCCCCGGGGGTCACAAATTTACATAGAGTTATAGAGTGAAATCTTCAAACATCTTCTTCTCTGAAACTAATATGGCCAGAGCTTTGATATTTGGTGTGGTGACACTTCTAGAGAACCTTGACCAATATTGTTCAAACTGTTCCGGTCCGTTGCATATCTAGGTCACAGGAGCTAAAAATAGGTTTTTTCAATAAAAACTTAAAAATTCTTCTTGTCTGAAACCACTGTACCCTGGGCTCAGATATTTGGCACAAAGAATCATCTACAGGTCTTCTATCAAGATTGTTCAAATTATGTCCCTGGGGTCAAAAAATGACCTCGTCCAAGGGGTCACAAATTTACATAGAGTTATATAGTGAAATCTTCAAACATCTTCTTCTCTGAAACTAATATGGCCAGAGCATTGATATTTGGTGTGGTGACACTTCTAGAGGACCTTTACCAATATTGTTCAAACTGTTCCGGTCCGTTGCATATCTAGGTCAAAGGAGCTAAAAATAGATTTTTTTTCAATAAAAACTTAAAAAATCTTCTTGTCTGAAACCACAGTTCCCTGAGCTTAGATATTTTGCATAAAGCATCATCTACAGGTCCTCTATCAAGATTGTTCAAATTATGTCCCTTGGGTCAAAAATGACCCGGCCGGGGGTCACAAATTTACATAGAGTTGTATAGTGAAATCTTCAAACCTCTTCACCTCTGAAACTGATATGGGTAGAGCTTTGATATTTGGCATAGTGTAACTTCTAGATGTATTTTACCAATATTATTCAAATGGTTTCGGACTGTTGTGTATCTAGGTCACAAGAGCTAAAAATAGATTTTTTCAATAAAAACTTGTCTGAAACCACAGTACCCTGAGCTTAGATATTTTGCACTCAGCATGACATCCAATCAGCAATTAGCACAATTGTATTGTCATAATTTCTCCGCTTTTCAAGATATGTTACATTTACATCAGCGGTTCCAGGTGAGCGATTTAGGGCCGTATACGGCTCTTGTTTGGGAAAGGGGTCAGTTGGGGAGATATACGTTTTTCTCAAAAACAAATTCTAGTTACAATTGTAATACCTTCAGCCCTCGACTGAAGCTTTTACTTTAGTTGTGTGTTTCATTGGACATTGTTCGGTGTTCAGTTGCTTCACACTTAATACGAGCAGAGAGAACCGATCTCTAATCGTCTTTAGGGATTATTCGAGGTCAAGCACCCTTAAAGTTTTACTTTGTCAGAATAGAGTTGCTCATAGGAAGCTATGTTCAGCTCTATTACTGGATGGGTTTAGTGGAGTGCCCCAATAAGGTTCATCTCATTCAATAGCAGCTCTATTGGGTATTTAACCTCTGAAGATGGAGCATGACTGCCTATATGGCGAGGTAATTGAAAACAGCTATGCACGTAATCCCCCAGCTTGACTGACCATTCTGTCTGTATCAAGCTGTCCTGTGAGTGTTAAGCACCAGTACGCCAACAACACCAACATTGTAATAGCTTGGTCCTGTGTAAAGTTTCAACGTGGCGTAACTTTGAAATGCGGGTCCGGGTATGTTAGGCTGTATGTGTATGTTAGACTTAAGCCAGGTTGAGTTTGACTATATTTTTCTGTTGAGTTTGACTATATTTTTCTGTTGAGTTTGACTATATTTTTCTGTTGAGTTTGACTATATTTTTCATTGCAATACTTTGGTCCTGTGTTTGCTTTGTGACTGTGACAAGACTTTTGATTCCACAGAACTCTTCTTATATGTGTAAAATCAGGGCTCCAGATAAAAGAGGAGTTAAATGAACAAATCCAATATTTTTCATTCATGTTAGCACTAAATCCTATGGACGGTTCTACTCGTTAGAATTGTCTTGAAGTGGTGACAACATAATGGTTTAATGCAGAAATAAAGATTTTAGTTTTTGAAATACTCCCCTTATCATGAGCTCTATGTGTTTCAGTTTGGTCGAGTATACCTGGATCTAGGAAATAGGCAACAAGCTTATCAACACTTTGAGAAATCCCTGGCAGCTGATCCAGATAATGGGGTGAGCAAACAGTTAACGCATTCAACCCTAGTGACGAGTATACTCGTCATAAACAAACAGTGTACCAGCGAAGGATGCGTTTGTCCTATGCAAACAATGAAGACCCTTATCAAAGGGCTCCAGTAGGAGCCCTCTGATAAGGGTCTGCACTGTTTGTAAATTTGCAATATATTGTTAAAATCGACCCTAAATAGTCATAAATGGACTTAAGACTAAGACTTAATTGGAAATTGGAATTGCCAATTAAAGTTTCAGGGGTGAATGAGTAAAACTGAAAACTAAATTTGGCTTTTAACACTTTTTTTGTGTAAATAGGTGTCAGGTGCCTATATACACATTTCCATACACAAAAATAGAACTTGATTTTCAATAAAACAGACCTCTAGTTTTTATCTCATGCTGAAGGTGGAGCGTTAAAATGATTTAACCCTTTCCCCCATAGAAGAGCCTTTTAGCGTATTCACTTTATTCCTGAGCTGAAGAAAAAAGTTCCAATTTAAACAGCCGTGAAGATGTTTCATAAGGAAGATTTTCTTTATTCTGGCAGTAGGTAGCTTAAAGCAGGCTGAAAGTAAAGCAGAATGTGCCTATGCGCATTCTGCTTTACTTTCAACCTGCTTTAAGTAATCAAGTATTTTCAAAACTAGAAACATGCTATTGGGTAAAGGGTTAAGACTGTTAAAAACTTCATATAATAGCTCAAATTTAAAACTCTCAGGATGATTAACCCTATTCTAGCACAATCCATGATTTCTGAAGTATATAACAAGCTCAAAAATATGTTTTACTATAAAGTTTAATGTCATCAACAACTGATGTCGATTTGCCTCAAAATTAAAGAGTGGCGCCATTTCATTATTGAGTCATCAACAATATCAATGATTGATAATTTCTTAAATATAAACAAATTAATGTAAAAATAGAGCTTTGCTTTTGCTTAAAATTTTCTACAATTGAATTCTCAACAAATTTTCAATGTAGGGGTAAAATTGAACCATTTTCCTAGCACAATCTCATTGCTGTCTTTTGATTGGTTAAATTGCGACATATTGAACTGTTTCAAGGGCTCCAGATAAGGGTAGTTTTTCGAAAACTAAAATCTTTCTTTTTGCATTAAACCCTATGGTGTTACTACTCATTAGAATCGTCTCTTTGAGACGATTCTAACAAGTAGTAACACCATAGGATTGGTGCCTAATTGAGTGAGAAAATATTGATGTTGTTCAGTAAACTCCTTCTTATCTGGAGCCCTGAATTACTGTTTCTAATCAGCCATTCAGATGGCAGGAAATTGATAGATAATAGGTTAGAGTATCTAATTATCCCTTCCCTCTTACAATACACATTTAAGCGCCTTTAATGTTTTCCTCCATTTAAGAAATTTATTTCAATTTATAAAGTCATGAATGTACAACATAATGAATATTTTCTTTATCCTAGTAGATTCTAGATGATAGCTTAAAGCAGGTCAAAAGTAAAGCATTATGTGCCATAAGGCACATTTTGAGTTACTTTCAATCTGCTTTAAGTGGTCACCTGTCTTCAAAACAAAGGAACATGCTATGAAGTATAGGGATAAATGGTTACACAGTGCATGCATGAAGTGTTTATGCCCCTGCACAACTTAGTCTGAGGCATTTTGTTTTGGTCTGTCTGTTTGTTTGTTTGTCTGTTCGTCTGCGCTCATTAATCGATAATTAAGTGGCTAAAATAACTAGCCACATAAGTGAAAAATATGGCAGTTTTTAGCTTACCTGGCACGAAGTGCCAAGGTGAGCTTTTAGGATCGCTGGATGTCCGCCGTCTGTCCGTCCGTCCGTTCACAATTGGTTGCGAACACTCTAGCGGCTACAAATTTCAACCGATCTTCATGAAACTTAATGACAATGTTTGTCTTGATGAAATCTAGGTCAAGTTGGATCGGGTCATGTTCAGTCAAAGAGGTGTCTGGTCGTAACGTCCCACTGCACTAACGCCCCACTGCATAAACGTACCATTTTTGGATCCAACGTCCCACTTTTTAAAAAATTATATATTACAACCATATTTGACAATTATTAATAGATGCAAAAACAAAATAGTGATTTACATGTGTAACTGGGATGAAATTAAATATTTTTTGTTTACATACGATGTACATACGCTTTCCCTATGTGAATATTATCCTCCGTAAGGCGGGTTGTTTTTATCCACTTATAGCATCGCATTAATTTTCGTAGAAGATAAGTTTCCTTTCGCTAATGCCACACCCAAGTAGCTACCTTTTTCACTGTGTATATGTTTCATGTCTACGATTGCATGAGTGACAAATAGTTTGGATTCAGATCTGGATACAACCTGTTTGCAATTATTAGACAAGTCGCACTTAACATGATGAGGGTTAAATATTTTACCCGTAAACCAACTTAATAAGAACTTATACAACTGTATAAGTATCTAGCGATTTGAGTAAGTGGTATTGATGCTGGAGGAAACTGTAAAGTCTACTTAAACGGACCGACACACGGACAGGACAACGCTATACGCATCCGCATTTATAGATGTCAGGGGCATAAAATAGTGCAGACTCGTGATGGATCCATCTGAGCAGTGTCTACACTGTTTGCTTAACAAAATAGATATGGTTAAATGGTCTGGGTACATCGGTAGTTTAATATGCCTGGTTTGCATGGGTGCATAACTATTACAATTTTTTTTAAAATAACATTTAAACAGTGTGTTCTGATAATTTGACTGGTGATACTTCTCATCAGGTGGTCCCTTTTTAAAAACAAAAAATATCGCCCTCTGCACGGCAACATCAGAGACTATGATGTGGAGCGGACTGCCGAAAATAAAGTCTGCAGAAACAGATGAAACAGTACATGTCATATGAAAGCGGTTAACCTGTAAGAAGCTGTATGGATTAACTTCAAAAGACCTGGTCCTGTCAATCACCCGTCCCTTACGTGTTTGTGTGTACGAGTCGAATCAGACTTTAAATAGTTTTGTTACAGATAATATTGACTGGACTATTGATTCGTTAGGTAATTATAGTGGAGAACACATCTATTCTTTCCAAATAAACGCATTTTTGCTAAAACTATTATTGACATTGCAAACATTTTGGAGAGTAACCCGGCGTCTGATCAGGCTCCTTAATGTTTGCCACTCAGATTAAAATAAATGTTCAGAATTGACCACTAGTTGTCATTTCCTACATTTTATTGCAAATGCATTTCGTTTGCGTTTAAACGTGAGAGAATAACGTCTTCTTCATTGTATTTGTAAGTTTTACTGATATTTCGATTTCTTAGAAATTACATGTGTTTTCGACTAATTTCAGTCATGTTTCAAAAAGATGCCTTTGTGGACTGTTAAAATCGGTGTCAATATAAAAGTACCAAGTTAAAATTAATAAATGAGATTTTTCGAATTTAACGGCAATTGACAATTTTTTAAGTGTAGCCGCATTTAATCCAATAAAAGAATAATTTTGAATGGGATTTTTGTTTAAACACCAATTTGTAGGTATCTTAACCCTTTCCCTAATGAATACGCCTTTTAACGCCTTTGCAAACAGAGTAGACATAGAGCAGGGCCTACTATGTTTGTCTATAGAGTTATCATAGATCAGAGTTGTCACAACTGTTTAGCAAAAACGATTGTTAATTATTACAGAGTGGAAATTTAGTGCATTATTCATAGTGGGTGGAGTCTGGCAAGAATATTCATAAGGGAACGAACTAATATTATGTACATATTAAATTAATTTCGGCTTCTGTTTTCGTATGTCAGGGATACTCGGCACTTTTATATGGTCGCCAATTTTCGACCATGAGTTCATACTATAAATTTTAATTGATATAAGAAGTTTCAAGACTATGTTTAAATGTTGTATTCGGTATTTCTATGTGTCTTTGAACGTCATGGCTGGAGTGTCGAAAAAAGTCCAAAAATAGAATTAATGCATGACCCCTATTTTAAATGGGGAACTCGGGGCGTTTTCGTAGGTTTATACATTCAGCCCTAACGACGAGTATACTCGTCATTAACAAATAATGTACCTATGAAGAGTACACATGTCATACGAAAACAGTGAGGAACCTGATCAGAGGGCTCCTGAGCCCCTTGCGGAAAAAAGCTACGCTTTTACGTCGCTAAAAGCTAAGCGGTATTGGCACCCTCGTATTAGCGGCGTTTTATTAGGACCTGAAAAAAGTGGCAGAAACGCCACTTAAACGCCACTCAAAAACGTGTCAAGACCTTTCCAACCATACCAACATCTTTGACCATGTGACCTTGACCTTGACCTTTGACCTATTTAATCAAACTTTAACCAAAAACCTTAACCTTGGCTATAACTTTTGCATTTTTAAACCTGGGCCTTTTATACTTTGCATGTGTATTCCTCATGGCAAGACCTTTCCAACCATATAAAACTTTTTGACCTTGTGACCTTGACCTTGAAATTTGACCTACTTTTGTAAAAATCTTTAAATGGCTATAACATTTGAACCAGTAGGCCCAGATCTTTCATATTTTGTATGTATATTTCTTGTGTCAAGACCTTTCCAACCATACCAACATCTTTGACCATGCGACCTTGACTTTGACCTTTGACCTATTTAATCAAACTTTAACCAAAAACCTTAACCTTGGCTATAACTTTTGCATTTTTAAACCTGGGCCTTTTATACTTTGCATGTGTATTCCTCATAGCAAGACCTTTCTAACCATATAAAACTTTTTGACCTTGTGACCTTGACCTTGAAATTTGACCTACTTTTGTAAAAATCTTTAAATGGCTATAACATTTGAACCAGTAGGCCCAGGGCTTTCATATTTTGTATGTATATTTCTTGTGTCAAGACCTTTCTAACCATACCAACATCTTTGACCATGCGACCTTGACCTTGACCTTTGACCTTTTTAATCAAACTTTAACCAAAAACCTTAACCTTGGCTATAACTTTTGCATTTTTGCACCTGGGCATTTTATACTAGGCATGTGTATTCCTCATGGCAAGACCTTTCCAACCATACAAAACTTTTTGACCTTGACCTTGACATTTGACCTTCTTTTGTAAAAATCTTTAAATTGCTATAACATTTGCACCAGTTAGCATAGGGCTTTAATATTTTGTATGTATATGTTTTGTGTCAAGACCTTTCCTACCATACCAATATCTTTGACCATGTAACCTTGACCTTCACTGTTGACCTATTTAATCAAACTTTAACCAAAAACATTAACATTGGCTATATCTTTTGCATTTTTGAACCTGGGCCTTTTATACTTGACATGTGTATTCTTCATGGCAAGACCTTTCCAACCATACAAAACTGTTTGACCTTGTGACCTTGACATTTGACCTACTTTTGTAAAAATCTTTAAATGGCTATAACATTTGCACCAGTTGGCCCAGGGCTTTAATATTTTGTATGTATATTTCTTGTGTCAAGACCTTTCCAACCATACCAACATCTTTGACCATGTGACCTTGACCTCGATCTTTGACCTATTTAATCAAACTTTAACCAAAAACCTTAACCTTGGATAGAACTTTTGCATTTTTGCACCTTGGCCTTTTATACTTGACATGTGTTTTCCCTTTCTAACCATACAAAACTTTTTGACCTTGTGACCTTGACATTTGACCTACTTTTGTTGAAATCTTTAAATGGCTATAACATTTGCACCAGTAGGCCTACGGCTTTCATATTTTGTTTATATATTTCTTGTGTCAAGACCTTTCCAACCATACCTATGTTTTTGCCCTTGTGACCTTGACCTTTGACCTTTATTTGTATAAATCTTTATACGCCTATAACATTTGAACCAGTAGGCCTAGAGCTTCCATACTTAATAGGTTTCTTGTGTTAAGACTTCTCCAACCATGCCAATATTTCATTTACCCTACGACCATGACTTTTGACCTACTTTTGCAAATAAGCATTACATTACAGAACATGATGCTGGCTGGGGGCATTTGTGTTTCACAAACACATTGCTTTTCATCTGATCATCACCAAACTTTCTGAAAATGTTTGTTGACATAAAATGGAGACCAATTTGAATAACCAGCGGCACCAATTTATGCTAGGCCTTTTGGAGTTATGGCCCTTGAAGTCCTCAAAATGGGGCTCCACTACAGTTTCAGCTCTCTAACTTTTACGTTTGATAGTCTGGATTCCCCTCCCTGTATCATCGGGGGCATTCGTGTAACTGGGACACGCTCTTGTTACTTTTATTTTCCTATAAAAACACCCAAGCTGTCTAAATTACTGAAACTGAATATAGAACAACTTATACATGTAATTGCATGCCATGGTGGCTATGATAGGTAATAAATTCCCAATAGGGAAGAATAATTTAAAGGTGCAGAAAGCGTATTCATGGTATAAAGGGTTGAGCAAACTTACATAAATAAAACAATTACATTGTTTACAAATAAATACAGTTATCTGCACAAAGTTAAAAACACAAAAATGATACAGCAAGCCTCTGAAATCAGATACTCTAAATCTAACATACATCATTTATACCCAAAACAAGATAATGTAACCAAAGCAAAGTCCCATCTTACTCTACAATGAAATTTATGTTAAGTTGTCATCATCTAATAATTATTATCCTTTTAATTATACAGGCATGCTGGACACGAATTTTGAAAAATTCAAATGTTTATAAATGTAAATACCTTTTGCAAACAGTCTTGATCCAGACAGATACCACACATATTGGACCTGGTCTGGCTCTAGACTGTTGTACACATATTGAACTCCACTAAACTAAACATGAAAACCATATGCATTTTAGCAAATGAATGGAACGCAATAACACTTGAAAATTATTTAGCATACAACTCTTAATCTAGTGGTCTGATTTTAATCATAATCAACCTCATCTGAAAAATTATGATCAAATACAATCTGAGCCATGTTTAACCCATTAAGCCATACTGACTCATTTTGACTCATTGCGCAATAGCCTCATACTAACTCATTTTGACTCACTTTAATCAACTAGCATGTATTGAGGTGAGCACTGATAATTGTTAATTGCTTATGAGTTAATGGGTTAAGAAAGATCTGATAAAAATTGTAGCCTCTAGAGTGTAAAAACAAACTTGTTGACAAACTACAATGAAGCTGGTGACATTTAAGTATTGCAAAAGTCTATCTTTAACAAGCTTATGCGAGCTAAAAACATACCGGAAAAGATGCTCAACTTATAATGAGTTATATTAAAGCTGAAACTGGAAGTTTCACTAATCTAACGACTTTTCAGAATGTAAACAAAAACATTAAAATATTTTTATTCTTATTTATACATTGTGCCATAACGGGAAAGAGAGAAAAAGTCATTCAATAATAAGCCCACCACTAATATCAACTCAAACCAAACAGTGTTGGACAATACACTGACTGACAGTTTCAGAGTTAACCAACTAGTGCGTGTTTGCATGACGTCACAGAAAAAATGTGAAATTAAGTGAATGCAAACATTGAATGGCCAATAAGCAACCATTACCAGTTTTATTTTAAACTGAAGTTTGTACTCTTAAAGTCAACCAAATGCCAATGAAAAGTATCTCAATTTTTCTTAAACAGAAACTTATTGAATTTGAATTTAAAAAAGTGAATGTACCAAACAATGGATAAAATGAGTTTCCAGTCACTAGAAAAATTGCCGCCAGAAACACACTAAATCTTGTAAAATGCCAATTTTTTTTTAGTTTTAAGAGCAATAGCTTTGCAAAACCATCATAAATATGCAGTTAGATGTTTTACATTAATCTTTCATCCATCCTTTTACTTTTTAAACCATTTTGCAAAATATACTTGTTAATTTAAACTGGATATGTCATGCCTTTTGTATTGCGCTGCCAATATATAGATTGTAATTGCAAACTGGTATGTGTTGCAGTAGCTAAAAATAGAACAGGCAAAACTGTCAATCAGTGTATAAGCACTTTCTAACTCATTCACTCCTGTATGTATCACAATCTTTCTTCAACTTTGATAATAAAAAAAATATACAATATATAATATTTTTAATCATGTGTTTGCTTTTTTGTTTTCACTATGATTCCTGTTAAAGTGACAGCATGATTGAATCGTCTAAAAAATCAGTTAGATCTACTTAACATTACTTAAGTTATAGTGAAAAGAGAATTTGAACCTACTAAGGAGTACTTTCTATCTTAGCAAATGATAGCTGTAAGACGGGTAAAAGGAAAGCCACAGTCTATTTTACTCTCAACCTGCTGTATCAATTAATGTCACTCATCTTCAAAACCAGACAACAGTGCTTACACTGATCACACAACTCAGTGAAGTGAAGTCTGATCTGGCTCTACACAGTTTTCAACATTCATAAAATCGGCTATTTAAAAGTACTCAGGGAAGGGCTAAAAGTATGTTACACTGAAGTTCTGGCAGGATATTAAAAAGATTAACATTTTTCTTTTTTTCCTTTGAATACATGTCAAAGGTTAAGCTCACTGCTTTTTAATATTTCACATTCAACTGGCTGTAATGTTGGACATTTGAATCTAAGTTTGCACCATATTCCCTGTCTGGGCTCTAGTAAACCATGATTTCCAACCTCAACCAATTCTTGATGGTGTGATTCACTGATTGTTGTCTTGGCTGGTCGCTGCCTATTAGCTGTGTCTTAACTCTTCAACAACTGCAAACCTTCGAGTTTTTTCTTCTTCAACATATAAGTACACATTCTTCTTGCAATACTGTCCATGTATTTTGTGAAGTACTGAAAATTCTGTTTTTTCAGATATCGTAATGCACTTACTAATTGATTTGTGTTCTTAAAGCAGCTTAAAAGTTCAAATATCAAAAGATTTCTCAATTTAAATTTTCACACTGGGATGACGGATACATTTTTTCAATTTTTGATGATTTAAAATGAAGTTGACAATGACGAGTGAGGGCCTGTAATTCCCTCCATCCAATTTCCAGATTTCATGTCGGGAGGGTTGAATTTAACCTGAAAAGAAAGTTGAAGAAGTTAAATATGATCAGGGCTCCTGATATGACTATTATTTAAGAGCTAGGGAGTTAACACTGAACAAATTTAACATTTTGTTCTTGTTTGAAGTTATTTAACCACCAAATCCTATGGTGTGACACCATAATAGGGTTTAATGCAGAAATAAATACTCTCCTAATCTCATTATCTGGAGCTCTCAATGATTATAAAAAATAAATAAATAAGGGGGTGACTGACAGGCATTTTTTGTGAAAAAAGTTCTCATTTCCGATTTTGATAAAACCCCATCCCATAGTTATAACTTAGAACAACTAAAGATCTTAATAAGTGAGATACCATTATAAATCTATTATATATCATACCAATTTATTTCTTCAAATGTACCAGTTGAATAAATTGTAAGTGCATAACTTTGATTCAATATTAATTTTAAATTAACAACAACATTGTAGATATCGTTTGTCCGAGTTGGTTTGTGAAACTGAAAGACAGGGAGGTGCTTTATGTGCGGCATGCCGCAAAAACAAAATATATGCAGCGTTCCCTCTCTTCAACAACATCCAATGGGAGACACATAGGTTTACATTTGCAAACAGCTTGAATCCAGATCAGATGCCGCGTAATGCGGCGTCTGATCTCGATTCAAGCTGTTTGTCACTAGTTATGAAGTTTCTTCTGTCAAAATGTCCTTTTATGTAACTTTAAGAAAAACAGCAAATGGCAACATTAAGCAGACGATAGTAAAAGCGTTAGACATAATTTGCATGTTCGGGAACTGTGGTAATTATAAGTCGTTGTTTGGAGGGACGTTGTAGAGAGTTAAATATGGTTACCAAGGGTTGAATCACGCTTCGCCGTGCATCCAGTAACTCAAAAACATGAGCTTCATATAAATAGTTTGACAAGGAGATTAATGCCATTAGAAAGAGAAATGACTATAAATAATTATTGTGTAATTCTCTTTCATACTTACCCAATGATTTGTCGTGCAAAATTTGACTGGGACATGGTTCTTTTGAATTCTTCTAGTGAACGTCAACACATGACAATAACCAGACTTCCAGTGTGAAGAGCTATGTTCTGAAAAAAAACCCAGTTAAAACTTTATTTCTTTTACATCGATTATGAAACATTAAGCTACATTAACTTATAAAAATAACTCTCAATTATAGGCTTGAGTGGTGCGCAGAGAAAACCCATGTGTCTGATTTCTTATTACTATTATATTTAACACACTTTAGATTACATTAGAAATATACAACAGATCTAGATTTAATGCCAAACATAAGTTTTAATCTAGAGCTGCTACCATATGATAATACTTTATTAATAAAAAGGTTATATCTAGGTGGGATTGAGATTTTAAAAAAGGCCTTTTCTTGGACAAATAATAAATCTTAAAATTACCTCATACATTTGTCTTTTTATACTTTTCTAAATCTTAAAATAAATAAGACACAGGATCTATTTAATTATTCTACCTTCTATTGACAATTTAATTATTTTATTAAGATCTTAGCCCTGCACTAGTCTAAAAAAGGAATCCTTTATGAGTCCAGTAGCTAGATGTCTAAGAAAGTCAGTGGCAATTAACAATTATATTTTGGGAAATCAATGTCACAGGGGTAGATCTAGATCTAATAATCTTAAAAAAATAAGCAAGTAACTTAGCTTAAGACATTACATGTAGATCTAGTAAAAAAAATTGCCAGCTAAAATATGTCAAATTTGTTGGAGTAATAATTAAACACCTGCACACTTTCATTCTTCGCGTATCTGATATTCATGAGTCATATATCATATGAAATGATTTCTAATTTCTATATTCTAGCAGATGGAAGCATAAAGCAGAATGAAAAAAAAGCAGAATGCACCTTATGGGTACATTCTGCTTTATTTTGAACATGCTTTTCGTCTGTCTACCATGATCTTCAAAAATTGAAACAATTTGCTTTTGGGTAAAGCATGCTGAAACTAGTACCAGGACTTAGTGAAAGTAAAGCAGACTGCTTTACTTTCAAACCCTCTTTAAGTAGTCATCTTCTATGCAAGAAACAGGCTATGGGGTAATGGTTCAAACCTTAAATATTGAGTTCATTGATTCAATAGGTCAAGTTGTTTTGATCACTGCCGGGGTTTGACACTAATAACTAACCTCTAACTTCTAAGGTAAAATTAACAGATCTCACAATAGGGTGACATCAAGGCTGACAAACACAAACTTTTAAAAGATCCAGTCAGGTAGTATGTATGTTATGTTGAATAAGCAATAATAGCAAATACTGACAATGGTGGCTACAAAGATAGATTGCAAATTACATAAGCAATTAGACCACATAAAAAAATATTGCTCAGTCCAATCAGATTAATTGCAATTACAAGCTTCTATAACACCTTTTAGGCATAAGAACATAATAAAAATATTTCTTAAACTACAGTCTTTAATATAATCATTATTAAATGTGTTGAAAACAGGATAAATACCTTGAATTAACCTGAAAAAGGCTTTTTTAACTTTTCAAAATGGCGGCTCCTCTGTGTCAGCTGTGTCAGCTGATCAAATGCAGCTTCCTGATTGGCCGAGGATGTGTGGGGTGTGAAGGATTATGGGAGATTATATAAGTGTCTCTAAATTCATTTTTTCTTAAGTTACATTTGTAAAATCTAAAACTAGCCAAATATTTATCAAATACAAGAACATGATTATAGTAATTGTCAAAAAATTAATTATAAAATTATTCAACAAAATAAACATATATTCCTGTAAAGGGAGCTAATCCCCTCAATGAAAATAGGATGGATCAACAAAAATCCTCAAAATACACAATTTGTAACCTACAATTCACCCAACATTCACATTATGGGTATCCTAAACTTTGTAAGCCTGCTTAAAAAGAAAACCATTTAAAATCTTAGACAATCCCACAGACTAATGAAGAAAACAGAAAAAAGATGGAAGTTTTTCTAATTCTCCCAAATACAAGCCCTCAAGCTCCTAGCTGTTACACCTTTTAATCATATAATTATGCATAATGAAAATCTTTCTTAACTGCAAACTTCTACTAAAGTGTGAAACACAATCATATAGAGTTATGCTGTTGAACTGAAGAACAAGTCAGAACCTTTAACCCATTACCCTATAAATGCACCTTTTTACACCTTTAATTTATGCCTCTACTGAAGAAAGTGGTTCCAATTTAACCTGACACAAATGAAAATCCTAAGAAATATTTTCTATATTTTGACAGATAGTAGCTTAACCAATTACCCCATATCATTTTTAGCTCACCTGAGCCAAAGGCTCAAGGTGAGCTATTGGGATGGCCCTGTGTCCGGTGTTGTGCGTTGTGCGTCGTCCGTTGTCGTTAACAATTGCTTCAAATTACATCTCCTCCTATACCGCTTGACAGAATTCAACCAAACTTTACAGAAATGTTCCTTGGGTCAAGCTCTTTCAAATTTGTTCAAAGAATTAAAAACAATGCAGAACTCTGGTTGCCATGGCAACCAAAGTGAAAAAATAAGGAAATCTTAAAAAATCTTCTTGTCAAAAACAAATACGAGGCTTTTCTTCCACTTATGTAGAGCGGCGTCTTTTCAACATGACAAAACATCGCTTAAACGCCATTTATCTGCCACTTTTCCATACTTTTTATTAAATACGCCGCTTCATTGCAAGGCTCGTTTTTGCTACTGGCCCAAGTGGCGTAAAAGCTTGACATTAGTGTCGTAAAAGCTGCGTTTTTTAATAGCTGCGTTTTTTTTCCGCAAGGACTGCCCAATGCCTGCTCGTATGTCAGTTTGCAATATATTGTCTTATTCAATCCTAAATAGTCATTAATGGACAAAACTTAGCTGGAAACTGGAATTGTCCATTCAGGGATGAATAGGTTAAGGAAGGTGGGCATTTTTCAAATTATCGACGACTGTTAGCCAAGAAAAGTTAACGTTTTTAACAAGGGTGTGGATACAGTTATTTAAACAACATATATATGCCTTTAAATACGATATTAGTACATCAAATCTATTTTAGTTGGTGTTAACGAAGGTTAGGTAGGATCGGCATTTTTAGCTCGCCTATTCGGAGAATGGGGGGGCTTATTGAATCACGTCGGCGTTGGTTTTTCATGGTTAAAGTTTTGGGGTAAGTGTTGTAATGCACTAACACTACATGAAATATTTGCATTAGGAAGCTGATATTTGGAATGGAGGTGCTCTTTGGGTTGAACATTGATGTTGTGTAGTTAAAATTTAAAAAAAAAGTTTAATTTAGTCAAAATTTCACCTTTTGTGGACTTAGGTTTTTCGGCTGATTTCTCATGGTTAAAGTTTTGGGGTAAGTGTTGTAATGCACTCATACTACATGAAATACTTGTATTAGGAAGCTGATATTTGGAATGGAGGTGACCTGTGGGCTGAACATTGATGTTACGTAGTTAAAATTTAAAAAAAAAGTTAAATTTAGTCAAAATTTTACCTTTTGTGGACTTAGGTTTTTCGGCTGATTTCTCATGGTTAAAGTTTTGGGGTAAGTGTTGTAAAGCACTAATTTTACATGAAATATTTGTATTAGGAAGCTGATATTTGGAATGGAGGTGCCCTGTGGGTTGAACATTGCTGTTGTGTAGTTAAAATTTAAGAAAAAAGTTAAAATTAGTCAAAATTTTACCTTTTGTGGACTTAGGTATTTCGGCTGATTTCTCATGGTTAAAGTTTTGGGGTAAGTGTTGTAAAGCACTAATTCTACATGAAATATTTGTATTAGGAAGCTGATATTTGGAATGGAGGTGCCCTGTGGGTTGAACATTGATGTTACGTAGTTAAAATTTTAAACAAAAGTTAAATTTAGTCAAAATTTTACCTTTTGTGAACTTAGGTTTTTCGGCTGATTTCTCATGGTGAAAGTTTTGCGGTAAGTGTTGTAATGCACTAATACTACATGAAATATTTGTATTAGGAAGCTGATATTGGGAATGGAGGTGACCTGTGGGTTGAACATTGATGTTTCGTAATTAAAATTTTAAAAAAAGTTTAAATTTAGTCAAAATTTTACCTGTTGTGGACTTAAGGGTGCATCAATGTCATGACTTTGGGAACTTTTCAAAGTATATGAAAACACTCTATGGTGGTTTTGTATTGAAGAGCTATTTGAGATGAATGAAAAAATAGAAAAAGTGTACATTTTGGTGAACAACAGTTGGCTCTACGGCCATGTAAAATTTACCCCACCCACTTCCTCTTATTTTGTCCTTTTCAAACAGCCCGCTTCAATAAAACCCATTTTAAATGAAAACAAATATGATATTTTGGTTTTGTGTTATTTATTTCATATATATGGTAGTATTTCTTCATACAAAAACTAATTTAAGAAAAAAAAAGGCACCAAATGTGAAATTTATAAAGCTTTAAATATCATCGGTATGGTACTTTTTTGTAAATTTTGTAAGGGGCGATAACTCTTTTTACTTTTATAACTCAAAATTTTCAACACTGACCTTTCAATTTCTTTTCATATTTTGAACTGCCTTAGTATGGGCTTTCATCTGGTAGAATATAAGAAAAAGTTTAATACTAGAACTATTTCATTTCAAACTTTTTTAATTTTTTTCATAAAATAAAACAATCTAATAAAAGTATGCCCTATATAAAGCATATTTTTGATATTCAAGGGTCCATATTGTTCAAACCTGGTGCCTGATTTGTCTAAATTTGGTTTATATATGTGAACATACCGCCATAGACATGAAATAAATAAAGAAAACCCAAATTACCATGTTTGTTTTGTTTTGAAATAGATTTTACTGAAGCTTGTACTCTGAATGGGTAAAATTTGAAGAAAAAAATCCAAATTTGACATACCTTTTTCAAATCGCTGTAGCTAAAAAAAAAGGACACCACCATATATATTTTTTTTCATTTTTTCATTCATCATAAATAGCTCTTCCAAAAAAACAATGATAGAAAAAAAGTTTAATACTTTGAAAAAATGGCTCATGACATTGATACACCCTTAAGAGTTTTGGGACTGTAATTTCAAAGTTAGTTATGGAGTAAGTGTTGGAATGCACTTATACTACATGACATATTTGCATTTATAAGCTGATATTTGGAATGGAGTTTCCCTGTGGCTTGAATATCAATGTACTGATACACTTTTCTATTGATAGTTACCTATTTAAGAAAGGTTTAGTTAGGCGAGCTTTGCTGTTCTCCGACAGCTCTTGTTCATATCGTCGCCGATTTTTAGACAATAAAAGCATCTTTTTGAGCGGGAATTCATATATGACTAATAAACTGGTGCACAGATACCTTTAAATACGCTATTACAACATAAAACCCTTTTCCTGTGGTGTTCTCTGCATTTCGGGTCGCCCGTCGATGAAAACAAAGAAAATGAATTCTGCTAAATATGACGCCTGCTTAAATCAATATATCATCTATATGTGACTTTATTAATATCCAATTTACAAACAGTTTGAAATATATGATGAGAATTGAGTTGGTCTCTAATCTGGATGAAACTGTTTGAAAAGGTTATCAGGAGATTAGCTTTAGCTGCCGTCACGGCCGTCGGAGTGTATACGTACTATTTGCCTTTTTTTCTACGATCGGGTGTTCATTTTTGTAATTACAGATATCCTAAATCAATCAGATTATATATCGTGAATAATCTCAAAAACAATAAATTATACAAAAATAGTACATGTATAATAAAACTGATTTTCTATAATTTTTATATAGTGGGAGGTTCCATCTAGAAATTTGGGACTTTTTGACTGGTACGTTTCGGCAGTGGTACGTTGCGACCATAAACAGTCAAAGACTAGGTCACTGGGTCAAATTATAGAAAAACCTTGTGAACACTCTAGAGTCTACAAATCTCATTGGATCTTAATGAAACATGGTGAGAATGTTTGCCTAATTGATATCTAGGTCAAGTTTTAATATGGGTCATGTTGGGTCAAAAACTAGGTCACTAGGTCATATCATAGGAAAACCTTGTTAACACTCTAGAGGTTGATTGTGGGTCATGTCCAGTCGTAATCTAGATCACTATAGGTCAGTTTTACATGGTGTACCAGGTGAGCGATTTAGGGCCATGGTGGCCCTTGTTTACATAAACCTGGCCAATTTCTTGTGACATTAAGCTGGCCATGAGTGGGAATAGGGTTTGAGTTTGGGTTAGCTTCCAGGTCCTTCTGTTCTAAAGTTAAAGCCAGGAGAAATTTTGGTTATGGGGTTAGCCACATAAAAAGAGAACAAAAGAAATAGCCACATAACACAAAGATTATGAGTATGTCTGTTTGTCTGTCTCTCTACAACTTTAACCTTGGCCATAACTTTGGAACTACATAGGATAGAGACTTAAAGTTTATATTTGGTATGTGTACTAACCTCAAGAAGCTCTTTAGCTCCGTATAACTTGGATCATGTCCGACAAAGGTCAAGGTCATTTAAAGGCCCTTTAGAGGTAAAATAGGATGAGTTTAACATTGGCCACAACTTTGGAACTGTATGTGATAGAGACTTTACATTTGGAATGTGTACTCAACTAAAGAAGTTCTTGAGCTCAGTACAAATTGGGTTATGTCCAACAAAGGTAAAGGTCATTTAGAGATCAACTACGGCTAATTTGACATTGGCCATTACTCTGGAACTACATGTGATAGAGACTTCATATTTGGCTTGTGTACTCAACTCAAGAAGCTCTTTAGTTCAGCTCAGTTTGGTCATTTCCCACAAAGGTCAAGATCATCTAGAGGTCAAATAGAGTTTATTCAACATTGACCCTACTTCTGGTTTCAAAATCTAGAATGAACTTTTTTCTTTGTACATTTTCATCACAACAACAGCATGAGTACCATACCTGTGGTATGACTTACAGCCAAGTTAATACATTTCAGTGACAAAAAACCTGAGGATCATTAATTGTGTCACTTACTGTGCATCCGTTCTTGTTTATACAGGAAACTATGTTCCAATGTGTACAGATGATCATAGAGGACAGACAACATGTAAAATATCCACTGGCACAAAAGAGGTATTCTTCTCTCATATTCCTTGTTCTATTTAACCCTTTTGGCGCCAAATTAATCATGATGTTTTTATCCATTTACCGTTTTTATGTTGGATTTGTGCAGTTTACTCCCTCTTATCTGGAGCCCTGATATCCTATTTCTAGTTTTAAAGACAGGTAGGACATATTAAAGGAGGTTGAAATTGAACCAGAATGCGCATTTCTGCTTTCTGATCTTCTATCACCTTGCTTTAAGCAGTTACCTGTCCTAAACAACTAATAATTAACACAATTTAGTTGTCATAATAGAGAGGCTTTACTGTAATTCAGGTTGGCTTTCCTGATGAAGAATGACACGACTGACTGTCGACATCCGCACTTGATCGCTGCACTGTCATTCTTTAAGGAGGAGTTTGCTACTGCTGAGAAATACTTCCGATTAGCAGTGGAGATAGGTCAGAGTCATGACAAGGTAGGAGTAACTCCAGGTAGTCATTGCATCCTAACCCATTTACCCCATAAATATGCTTTTTTACGCCTCTAATTTAATTACTGCACCGAAGAAAAACGATCCACTTTATACAGTAAAGAATATGTGATATAAGAAATATTGTATATGTCCTAGAATATTGTACCTTAAAGCAGGCGCATTCTGTTTAACTTTCAACCTGCTTGAAGTGGTCACCTATCTTCAAAACTAGAAACAGGCTATGAAGTAATGGATTAAAACATAGACCCATACATGTATGTAACTTTGCAAGTCATATTTTCTTTTACATGATGTGTCTTCAACTCTTGCTATGAAGAGTTACAGTGGAGAAAACGTTATTCTTTCCCAATAAACGCGTTTACGCTAAATCTATTATCTCCTGTGCAAACAGTTTGGAGCCAGATCAGACCCCTGGTAACCCGGCGTCTGATCAGGCTTCAAACTGTTTGCCATCAAGGTTATAATCAACTTTTGGAATTGTCAAAAAATTATCATTTTCTTCATTTTTCTGCGATGCGTTTGCGTTTAATCGGGAAAGAATAATGTTTCTCCACTGTATGGCTGATCTAATATAATTATGCAATTATTTCAGCATACTGCGACATATGAGCTTTCTTTGCTCAACTTGTCCGAATTGTTAACACACTACCTGAACAGGACTGCTGAAGCTGAATCTTTCCTACAGACACTTCTTAAAGTGAGTACACAGGCTTTCCCATTTACAGTCCAAACTCAATACTTCGAAATCGCTTCAGTCAAATGTACCAGTACAGTGCTCCCTTTCGATTGTTCGACAATATTGACCTGACGTTGGTGACCTTTATTAGCATAATTACACACATTGTTGCATTTCTAAATATAGCTTCGGAACACTTCGTTATCATTTATACGAGAACACACATTGTAACCACATCGGCACCGAGAAAATATAGCATTGCCCGGTTGCAAAAAAGATCGACAGGTATTTAGCGCAAGTGGTAAGGAAGATGACTATAGATTATTTTTCCATACAGTCAGTGGTTCGAATCCCATGCAATACTCGTACATTTTTTCAATTTTTTTTTTTAACAATATATGCTGTTTCTTTTAAGTAATCATACAACATCTATTTCAATTGGAACACGTTTTCTTTGGTTATTTTTAAAAATATTATGTCATAGAGTCTGTTTGGTCTATAAAATAACATTTTATAAAATAAAAATATTTTCCCCTCTATCGGGATTCGAACCCGGAACCTCGATGTTACAAATCCCTTGCTCTAACGACACACCTATTGCAGATTAGTTACATCTGGGGGTTGTAAATTAGGTATATATTGGCTAGAGTCGCAGGTGAGAACATTGACGATCTTACCTGGATTAAAGCCCACTCGAAAGCGCAACATGATGCATTTTAGTAGATGCGATTATACTAGGAGACTCGGGAATAATAGTTTATCAACATCTTTTGAACTTGCTCAATGTGGAGTGTTGATCCACTGAGGATCACAACTGTAACAAGATTTACGTAATCAGCCGAACAACCCGAAATTGTATGTAGCCTATCGAATATTGATTTATACTGCGTCATCTTTTTAGCTCGCCTGTACGAAGTACATGACGAGCTATTGCAATACCCCCCTGTGTAGTCGTCGTCGTCGTTGTCGTCGGCGTCGTCGTGAACGGCGTAAACAATTTTAAGAAAATGTCTATAACTTCTATGTCCCTTGAGGTATTGCTTTCATAGTTGGTATGTGTGTGTATAGGGACAAGACCTTTCCATGCACAGAAAAATTTGGACCCCTGTGACCTTGACCTTGAACTAAGGACCCGCGTTTAGGTTTCGAAATCTGTGTTTAGGTTTTGAAAAATGCCTATAACTTCTATGTCCCTTGAGGTATTGCTTTCATAGTTCGTATGTGTGTGTATATGGACAAGACCTTTCCATGCACAGAAACATTTGGACCCCTGTGACCTTGACCTTGAACTTAGGGCCCCATTTAGGTTTCGAAATCTGTGTTTAGGTTTCGAAAAATGCCTATAACTTCTATGTCCCTTGAGGTATGGCTTTCATAGTTGGTATGTGTGTGTATATGGACGAGACCTTTTCATGCACAGAAACATTTGGACCCCTGTGACCTTGACCTTGAACTTAGGGCCCACGTTTAGGTTTCGAAATCTGTGTTTAGGTTTCGAAAAATGCCTATAACTTCTATGTCCCTTGAGGTATTGCTTTCATAGTTGGTATGTGTGTATATGGACAAGACCTTTCCATGCACAGAAAAATTTGGACCCCTGTGACCTTGACCTTGAACTTAGGGCCCGCGTTTAGGTTTCGAAATCTGTGTTTAGGTTTCGAAAAATGCCTATAACTTCTATGTCCCTTGAGGTATTGCTTTCATAGTTGGTATGTGTGTGTATAGGGACAAGACCTTTCCATGCACAGAAACATTTGGACCCCTGTGACCTTGACCTTGAACTTAGGGCCCGCGTTTAGGTTTCGAAATCTGTGTTTAGGTTTCGAAAAATGCCTATAACTTCTATGTCCCTTGAGGTATTGCTTTCATAGTTGGTATGTGTGTGTATATGGACAAGACCTTTCCATGCACATAAATTTTTTGACCCCTGTGACCTTGACCTTGAACTTAGGACCCGCGTTAAGGTTTCGAAATCTTTGTTTAGGTTTCGAAAAATGCCTATAACTTCTATGTCCCTTGAGGTATTGCTTTCATAGTTGGTATGTGTGTGTATATGGACAAGACCTATCTATGCACAGAAACATTTGGACCCCTGTGACCTTGATCTTGAACTTAAGGCCTGCGTTTAGGTTTCGAAAAATGCCTATTACTTCTATGTCCCTTGAGGTATTGCTTTCATAGTTGGTATGTGTGTGTGTATGGACAAGACCTTTCCATGCACAGAAAAATTTGGACCCCTGTGACCTTGACCTTGAACTTAAGGCCTGTGTTTAGGTTTCTAAATATTTGTTTAGGTTTCGAAAAATGCCTATAACTTCTATGTCCCTTGAGGTATTGCTTTCATAGTTGGTATGTGTATATGGACAAGACCTTTCCATGCACAGAAAATGTTTGACCCCTGTGACCTTGACCTTGAACTTAGATCCAGGGTTAAGGTTTCGAAATCTGTGTTTAGGTTTCAAAAAATGCTTATATTTCCTATGTCCCCTGAGGTGTAACTTCATACATGTATTTGATTTTCATGTGTATATGGACAAGACCTTTCCATGCAGGCAAAAAGGTTGAACTCGGTGACCTTGAGTGTGCTTTTAAGTTTCTAAATGTGCTGATGGCGAGCTTTGTTGTCTCTCTGACAACTCTTGTTATAATTTATTCATGCATAAAGTTCAACGTCAGGTCAATATTGTCGAACAATACAACGGCCCTCCCAACAACGACTCCCTCCTCACAACGACCCTTGATGCAGTTCCCTAAACAGGACAGTTATATCTAACGCTGTAACTGCTGCAATATCGTCTGCTTAAAATTGTCGTCTGCTGTTTTTCTCAAAGTGACATAATGTACATTTTTACAGAAAATAGATTAATGTCAAGTGACAAACAGCTTGAATCCAGATCAGACGCTGCGTTACGCGGCGTCTGATCTGGATTCAAGCTGTTTGCAAGTGTAAATCAATTTTCCTCACTATAACGACTCCCTTCGAACAACACACAATTTTTTGTCTCCCATTTGATGTCGTTGTAGAGAGGGAACACTGTATATCATTAGTTTAATTTGATGACTTGATCTTCATTAAGTCCAACATACCTGTATTTCAAAGTTAAAATGTGGCTCAGCCGCGTTTTAAACTTGAAATATGGGTATGTTTGAACTAACGCGAGTTGGAAGTATCGAGTTTCATTTATTTTAACCCTTTCTTCTGCATTAACCCATCATCAAATAGCCAGTTTCTAGTTTTAAGTAAAGATGACCACTTAAAGCAGGTTGAAAGTAAAGCAGAATGCGCCTTAAGGCGCATTCTGCTTCACTTTCAGTCTGCTTTAAGCTACCATTTGCTAGAATATAGAATATATTTCTTATGATACATACTCATGGCTTTATAAATTGGAACTATTATCTCCAGCGGAGGAATAAACTAAATGCGCTAAAAGGCGCTTGTATCAGGGAAAGGGTTAACAGTGCTACCTCTCCACAACAACATATTTTGTAGACAAAAATTGTGTGTGTTGTTCGCAGGGAGTTGTCATAGGGAGGAAAATTGGCATACATTTGCAAACAGGTTGGATCCAAATCAGACTCCTTGAACGCAGCGCGTCTGATCTGGATGCAAGCTGTTTGTCACTGGTAATTATGTATTTTTATCAAAATGTCCAATATGTAACTTTGAGAAAAACAGCAGACGACAATTTTAAGCAGACGATATTGCAGCCGTGAAAAGGCCTTTTTAGGCCTTTTATTTATTCCTCCTCTGAAGAAAATGGCTTCAATTGATACAGTCAAGAATAAGTATCATGAGAAATATTTTGTATATCCTAGCAGATGGTAGCTTAACCCTTTATTCCATAGCCTGTTTCTAGTTTTGAAGACAGGTGACCACTTAAAGCAGGTTGAAAGTAAAGCAGAATGTGCTTAAAAAGGCACATTCTGCTTTACCTTCAGCCTACTTTAAGCTATTATCTGCTAGAATTTAGAAAATCTTTCTTATGGTATATTTTCATGACTTAAATTTGAACTATTTTCTTCAGTGGAGGAATGAATTAATTGCGCTAAAAGGTACTTCTATGGGGTAATTGGTTACAGCAGGCTGAAAGTAAAACCAAGTTTTAACTTAACCCTTTGAACCCTAGTCCCGCATATAGGCATCCTTTTCGAACGGTATACATGTGAAAAGTGCACTTGTCCTATGCAAACAGTGAATACCCAGATCAGAGGGCTCCTTATGGAGCCCTCCGATCTGGGTCTTCACTGTTTGTCATAATGCAAAACATTGACAAAAACAACCCTTAAAAATCAGCAATGGACTAGACTAAAATGGAAACTGGAATTGTCCATTTAAAGTTTCAGGGAGGAAAGAGTTAAAATACAGATATATTTGACTTAAAGGAGTACAAAATGATAAGATTCAGCTGTGAAAAATTGGGTAAATTTAACTGAAACAAGTCTGACTGTACATTTAAATCTTTCAATTACCACCACTGAAAAAAAAGACTAATTGATTACATGAAAGACAGGTGGCAGCTTAAAGCTAGGTGAATGTAAAACAGAAAGCTCCAAAAGGAGCTTTCTGTTTTCTGTTTTCCTTGCTTTAAGCATCCACATGCCTGGATGACAAAATATTTAAGATAATTTGGTTGTCGTTATAGAGATGTATTACTGTATATCAGAGCTCTAGATAAGGGGAGTATCCGAACACTTTTTATTTCTGCAGCATTAAACCCTAAGCTGTTCTGCTCATTAGAATAATCTCTTTGAGAGGATTCTAATGAGTACTAACACCATTGGGTTTGGTTCTGAAATAAATAAACAAGAGGGCCTGAAGGCCCTGATATTGCTCACCTGTTGTACAGGAGCCTGATAGCTTTACCTTTCAGTTTCACCCGTGTTAATCTAAATCCATTCAAATTTTTAGTATAGCATGTTAATAATTTTGAAATAAAACCTCATAATTTTAGTATAGTAGAGTACATCAAGGGCAGATAACTAGAGCCTAAACAATACTGAAATGAAGCATTTTCTTGCATTTCAAAGTATATCAAGGACAGAGTGCAAGTATAATCAAAATTCATTGAAATCTGTACGCTGATAGATATGGAATTTTCAGCAATTGAAGGGCAGATAACTCTTGACCTATTGGTCCGATTTCAACCATAATCACACTTATTCGAACTCTTATGGTCATATACAATCTGAGCAAGTTTGAATAAGATTGGATAAAAATTGTGGCCTCCTAAGAGTGTAAACACTGTAAAATATGGCATTTTCAGCAATTCAAAGGTAGATAACTCTCAAGCTATTGGTCAAATTTCAACCATATTCAAACTCATTTGAACTCTTATGGTCATATACAATCTGAGCAAGTTTGAGAAGATTGGATAAAAATTGTGGCCTCTAGAGTGTAAACACCCTTAAATATGGCATTTTCAGCAATTCAAAGGTAGATAACTCTTGACCTATTAGTCTGATTTCAACCAAAATCAAACTCATCCAAACTCTTACAGTCATATACAATCGCAGCAAGTTTGAAAAAGATTGAATAAAAATTGTGGCCTCCTAAGAGTGTAAACACTATAAAATATGATATTTTCAGCAATTCAAAGGTCAATAACTCTTGCTCTATTGGTCCGATTTCAACCAAAATCAAACTCATTTGAACTCTTATGGTAATATACAATCTGAGCTATTTTGAGAAAGATTGCGTAAATACTGTGGCCGCTAGAGTGTAAACACTAAAATTGTTGACGACGCACGACAGACGCCTGACATTCAAGGATTGCAAAAGCTCACTCTAAGCTAGCTCAGGTGAGCTAAAAATGTTAGATTGGTTCAGTCTACTCCTTATCTGGAGCCCTGTATATGCTGCTCTTTAGTTAGCTTTAGGGCCATTAGGGGATATGCTGCTGGCTATAGAGGATAGAGTAAATTCCACATTTCTTGTTTTCAGCAAAACCCAAACCATGTGAATGGACTGAATTTACTTGGATCAATAGCTGTCAATATTCAGGAGGACTTCGATAAAGCAGAACAAGTGAGTGTCCATTCTTTTTCCGGAAGGAGGGGGGGGGGGGGGGATTATGACAGGACTGCAAAGTTAACCCTTTACCTTTATAAAGCAGATTGACTGTAAAACAGAATGTGCCTTAAGGTGCATTCTTCTTTACTTTCAGCCTGCTTTAAGCTACCATCTGTTGGAATGTACAAACTATTTCTTATGTGATCGCCTTTTTTGGGGGCTGTCTTTTGTATGTTTATTCATGTTTATTATCCCCTGCCGAAAGGCAGAGGGATACTGTTTTAGGTCTGTCCGTCCGGCTGTCCGTGCGTGCGTGTGTGTGTGCGTGCGTGCGTGCGTGTGTGTGCGTGCGTGCGTGCGTGCGTTTTCCGTCCGCAACTGTATCTCCGAAACCTATGAACAGATTTGGATTAAACTTGGTATACTTATTTGTCATCATAGGAGCACCGTGGGAAATCAAATTTTTTTCAGAAAATTTTAGGAATTTATGAGTTATCTGCCCTTTTTGTGTTAAAAATGCCGTCCGTGCGTCCGTCACGTTTTCCGTCCGCAACTGTATCTCCGAAACCTATAAACAGATTTGGATTAAACTTGGTATACTTATTTGTCATCATAGGAGCACCGTGGGAAATCAAATTTTTTTCAGAAAATTTTAGGAATTTATGAGTTATCTGCCCTTTTTGTGTTAAAAATGCCATATTTAACAGTTTTTACACTCTAGCAACTACAGTATTCAACATATTTTGTTTATACTTGCACACATTGTCTATAAGTACAAGTTCTTGCATGTGTGCAGTTATTGTAAAAAAAGGATACTTCTGACAAGAGTTATCTGCCCTTGATGTACTTAGAAATGCTAGAAAATGCTTTATTTTGGTATTGTTTACATACTAGAGCCTATAAATATGCATGGATTTTTGAAAAAACTTTCTTGAATTATGTATGGCTATTAGTTTTCAAATGAATTTGATTATTGTTGAAAACGGAGAAATTAGTCATGAGTTATCTGCCCTTGATAAGTAAAAAAAGCCATATTTAACTGTTTTTACTCTCTGGCAACTACAATTATGAATGGATTTAAATGATACTTGCACACGATGTCTATCAGTAAAAGTTCTTGAAGGTGTGCAATTATTGTCAAAAAAGGATACTTGTGGCAATAGTTATCTGCCCTTGATGTACTTTGAAATGATAGAAAATGCTTTATTTTAGAATTGTTTACATCCTAGTATCTATAAATATGCATGAATTTTGATAAAACAAATTCTTAAACTATGTATGGCTATTAGTTTTCAAATAATTGTTATCATTTTTGAAAAACGGAGAAACTAGTCAACAGTTATCTGCCCTTGATGAGTAAAAAAAAACATATTTAACAGTTTTTACCATCTAGAAACTACAGTCTTTAATGGATTTTGATTTAACTTACACATGATGTATATAAATATAAGGGTAGCAATTATTGTCAAAATAGGATACTTTGTGGCAAGAGTTATCTGCCCTTTATGTACTTAGTAATGCTCAACATGGCTTTATTGTTTACATGCTATTGTGTACAAATGTGAATGGATTTTGAAAAAAAAAAAAAATCATATATGGCTATTATTTATAGAATGAGTTCAATTATTATCGAAAATGTGCAAATTAGTCAAGAATACTCTGCCCTTGATGAGTTGAAAATGTGTTTACACTCTAGTAAATTCTACAGTTCTGATTTTTTTTAATAATACTTGCACACAATTATAAGTTCTTGAAAGTGTTTAATTACTGTTGAATTTGAATCAAGAGTTACCTGCCCCTGTCATACTTAGATTTATAATGCTACAAACGGCTTTATTTTTTGTATTGTTTAGGCTTTAAAATGTACAAAATTGATTGGATTTTTATAAAACTTTGTAAAAAGCTTTTGAATGTTGATCTTTAAAGACAGGTGATCACCATTTGCCCCTTCCTCCCACAATAAAGTTTGCCACTTTCTTCTGGACAATCGCTGCGGCAGGGGATATCAGCTCTAAGGTGCTTGTTTTAGATCTAATTGTAGTTATTTGTCTTTTCCTGGCAGCCTGCATTTGGGCGCTCTACTATTGTTTCTATCAGTCGACAATCAGAAGCCGGTCGCTTCATTGCTGATTAATGGGAGTAATGTGATTGCCATTTTGGGGGCTGTCTTTTATATGTTTATTCATGTTTATTTTAGATCTTATTGTAGTTATTTTCTTGCTTTGTAGGTACATTTGTGTAATTTCATGTGAAGGGCTTTTGAACGCACTACCCTCTGTGTGAAAAGAGCGCTATATAAATCTGGTATAATAATAATAATAAATAATAATGTTGCATTTTCATGACTGTAGAAATTGGAACTGTTTTCTTCAGGAGATTAATAAATTAAAGGCGTAAAAAGGTGTTTTATGGAGTAATGGGTTAAGGTAATTATACACATTACAGATAAGAAATGCCTGCCTTTACCTGCTTCTAACTTTTTGTGAGAAATAGGAAAGCTTCCTTTATCCTTCAGGAGTTTTATGCTTTACTTTCAAACTATTTAAATTCTTTCAACACCATGGACCTGTTTAACCCTTTCCCCTATAGAAGCGCCTTTTAGCACATTCATTTTGTTCCTCCGCTGAAGAAAATAGTTCCAATTTATAGTCATGAATTTGTATCATAAGGAATATTTTCTTAATTCTAGCAGGTAGTAGCTTAAAGCAGGCTGAAGTAAAGCAGAATGCGCCTTAAAGGGACTCGCAACCGGATGGTGTACTTGTCAAAATAAAATAAAATACTCAAATAAAAGCAAATTTGTGGCATTATTTGGCTTCTGACATTAAAAAAATATGATCAGTCCAAAAAAAGTCTCAAGAATCGTCACCGAATCTTAGATTTTTAGATATTTTCCATCGTTTTTCTATACCGACTAGTAGACGGTATAGTTGTTGTTGTTGCTTCTCTACACGGGCTCAGACATAAACACGAGCCGAATTACGAAGTTGTATGCACTTTCGATGGCTACACATTGAAATACGTTAAATCGATCCGAGATAAACGGATAGTTTCCGTGGTCCATTGGTCTAAGCGGTTTCCCCTATTTTGCCTTCTGTCCGCCAATGCCGGGCCCCGGGTTCGAATCCCACCAGAGACCAATATTTTTTTTTATTGAAATACATTTTTTTAAACAGAATTTCTTATCCTAAACTAATTCTTTACCATTTATATAAGCGTTTGACACATATTTACAAATTACTATTTTTAATGCACCATCTGGTTGCGAGTCGCTTTAAGGCGCATTCTGCTTTACTTTCAACCTGCTTTAAGTAGTCACCTATTTTCAAAACTAGAAACAGGCTATTGGGTAAAGGGTTAACATATACTCATTGCATTTGTAGCCCTCTGATCTGGGTCTACACTGTTTGCTGAGTATACCCCATCACACTAGCACATTTTGTAGGGTAAAAAACTTGACACCTTTTGTCTCATTACGACAAAGTTTAACTTTCACGTCTTTGTTGCTGTGATATATCCTGTTCTGTTGCAATACACCCTGTTCTGCTACAATACATCCTGTTCTGTTGCAATACACCCTGTTCTGCTACACTACATGTACATCATGTTCTGCTACAGTACACCCTGTTCTGCTACAGTACACCCTGTTCTGTTGCAATACACCCTGTTCTGCTACACTACATGTACATCATGTTCTGCTACAATACATTCTGTTCTGTTGCAATACACCCTGTTATGCTACACTACATGTACATCATGTTCTGCTACAGTACACCCTGTTCTGCTACAGTACACCCTGTTCTGCTACACTACATGTACATCATGTTCTGCTACAATACACCATGTTCTGCTACAGTACACCCTGTTCTGCTACAGTACACCCTGTTCTGCTACACTACATGTACATCATGTTCTGCTACAATACACCATGTTCTGCTACACTACATGTACATCATGTTCTGCTACAGTACACCCTGTTCTGCTACAGTACACCCTGTTCTGCTACACTACATGTACATCATGTTCTGCTACAATACACCATGTTCTGCTACACTACATGTACATCATGTTCTGCTACAGTACACCCTGTTCTGCTACAGTACACACTGTTCTGCTACAGTACACCCTGTTCTGCTATAAAACATCCTGTTCTGCTACAATACACCATGTTCTTTTGCAATACACCCTGTTCTGCTACAGTACACCCTGTTCTACTATAAAACATCCTGTTCTACTACAATACACCCTGTTCTGCTACAATACACCCTGTCCTGCTACACTACATGTACATTATGTTCTGCTACAGTACACCCTGTTCTGCAATACATCCTGGTCTGCTGCAATACACCATGTTCTGTTGCAATCCACCCTGTTCTGCAATACATACTGGTCTACTGCAATACACCCTGTATTGTTGCATTACATCCTTTTCTGTTGCAATACATCATGTTTTGCTGCCATACATCCTGTTGTGTTCTGCTGCAATACATTCTGTTTTGTTGCTCAACAACCTGTTCTGTAGAATTTTGTTCTGATATTCTATATTTCTTATTTGACAGTGTTACAAGAAGGTGATGGGGTTACAGTCAGACAACACAGAAGCCATGCGAAACCTGTGTGTTGTGTACTATAAGCAAGGGGATCTGTTTATGGCAGAACAGTGCTTTGCAAACCTACATCAACTACTGCCTGAGAAGAAAGACATTCTGCTTCTTCTCAACGGTGTAAGAAAAGAAATGGACAGGGCTTTTACAGGGCAGCTACCAAACCAACAACAAGGTCAGGCAGGTCAAGGTCAGGGTCAGGCAGGTCAGGGTCAGGCAGGTCGAGGTCAGGCACATCAAGGTCAAGCACAACAAGGTCATGCAGGTCAAGGTCAGGCACATCAAGGTCAAACACATCAAGGTCAGGCAGGTCAAGGTCAGGCAGGTCAAGGTAAAGCATATCAAGGTCAAGCACATCAAGGTCAGACAGGTCAAGGTCAGGCAGAAAAGAGTAACAAACATGAAGCAGAAATAGGTTCATAGTACATTGTTGTTTTATGTCATGTAAAAAAAAATTCTCTTATTTTTTAGCTCAACTGAGCACAAAGTGGTCAAGGTGAGCTATTGTGATCGGTCGCCATCCGTCGGACATTGGTGTCGGTGTGGTCCGTTCACAATTTGTTTCAAACAAATTCTAAATTCTTCTCTGAAACCAATGACCCAATTTTAACAAAACTTGGTCAGATACATACTGTAGTTGTGAGCTTCAAAACTTGTTAAAAAAAAGTGGGTGGGGCAATCGGTCTTGTTGCCATGGCAACCATGCACGATATCTAAAAAAATCTTCTTCTCCAGAACGACTGGTCTGATTTCAATTTTGTTTTCACCAAAATGTTTCTCAGTTAATATACTTTCAAAGTTGTTTAAAGATTTTTGATCCGTCAAAAACATGGCCGCCAGAGGGCGTGGTCATTTTCCGTATTTACGTAATATTGACAACTATAGTAAAACCTTTAAACATCTTCTTGTCAATAACTATAAGTCCTAGGACAACCAAATTTCACATGTAGCATCATGTTGTGAACCTTTAGCAAGATTGTTCAAATAATGACCCCCGGGTCAAAAATGGCCCCGCCCAGGGCTTATCAGTTTTTCATAGGTAAACCTTTCAAACTCTTCTTCTCTAAAACTGTATGGCCCAGACCTTATATATTTGTCATGTAGCTTTGCCTTGTGGACCTCTACTAAGATTGTTCAAATCATGACCCCAGGGTCAAAAATGGCCCCGCCCCGGGCTTATCAGTTTTACATAGACTTATATAGGAAAACCTTTAAAAATCTTCTTCTCTAAAACTGTAAGGCCCAGACCTTTTATATTTGGCATCTAGCTTTGCCTCATGGTCCTCTACCAAGATTGTTCAAATCATGACCCCCGGATCAAAAATGGCCCCGCCCCGGGGCTTATCAGTTTTACATAGACTTATATAGGGATAAACCTTTAAAAATCTTTTTCTCTGAAAACCTTAGACCCAGACTTTTTAGCTCACCTGAGCACAAAGTGCTCAAGGTGAGCTTTTGTGGTCAGTCAATGTCCGGCGTCGTGCGTTGTGCGTCAACAATTTCTTCAAACATCTTCTTCTCCAAAACCACTTGCTTGATTTCAACCAAACTTCACAGGAATGTTCCTTGGGTCAAGCTCTTTCAAAGATGTTCAAAGAATTTGAAACCATGCAGAACTCTGGTTGCTATGGCAACCAAAGTGAAAAAATAAGGAAATATTAAAAAATCTTCTTGTCCCAAACCACAAGAGCCAGAGCTTAGATATTTGGCACATGTCATAACCTATAGGTCCTCTATCAAATTTGTTCAAATTTTGCCCCTGGGGTCAAAATTGGCCCCGCCCCGGGGGTCAACGTTTTACATAGAGTTATATAGTGAAATTTTCAAACATCTTTTTCTCTGAAACCAATATGTCCAGAGCTTTGATATTTAGCATGGTATTACTTCTAGAGGTATTTGACTTATATTGTTGAATCGGTTCCGTTCCGATGCATATCTGGGTCACCGAAGCTTAAAATAGATTTTTTTTCCATGAAAACTTAAACAATCTTCTTGTCTGAAACCATAGTACACTGAGCTTAGATATTTTGCACATAGCATCGTCAACAGATCCTCTATCAAAGTTGTTCAAATTTTGTCCCTGGGGTCAAAATTGGCCCCGCCCCGGGGATCACAGTTTTACATAGAGTTATATAGTGAAATGTTCAAACATCTTTTTCTCTGGAACCAATATGACCAGAGCTTTGATATTTGGCATGATGTAAATTTTAGTGGTCCTTCACATATATGGATGAATTGGTTCTGGTCTGTTGCATATCTGGGTCACCGGAGCTAAAAATAGATTTTTTCAATGAAAACTTCAAAAATCTTCTTGTTCTGAAACCATAGTACACTGAGTTTAGATATTTTGCACATATCATCGTTTACAGGTCCTCTATCTTAGTTGTTCAAATTTTGCCCCTGGGGTCAAAATTGGCCCCGCCCTGGGGGTCACCTTTTACAAATCTTCTTTTCTGAAATCACGTGACCCATCCTAGTGTCACCATTGTCAGGTGAGCGATCAAGGGCCATTCTGGCCCTCTTGTTATATTTAGCATCTAGCTTTGCTTTATGGTCTTCTACCAAGATTGTTCAAATCATGACCTCCGGGTCAAAAATGGCCCCGCCCGGGGGCTTATCAGTTTTACATAGACTTATATTGGAATAAACATTTAAAACTCTTCTTCTCTGAAACCCTAAGACCCATACCTTTTATATTTGGCATATAGCTTTGCTTTATGGTCCTCTACCAAGATTGTTCAAATCATGACCTCCAGGTCAAAAATGGCCCCGCCCCGGGGCTTATCAGTTTTACATAGACTTATATAGGAAAACCTTAAAAAATCTTCTTCTGAAACCGTAAGACCCAGACCTTTTATATTTGGCATCTAGCTTTGCCTTATGGTCCTCTACCAAGATTGTTCAAATCATGACCCCGGTGTCAAAAATGACCACGCCCCGGGGCTTATCAGTTTTACATAGACTTATATTGGAATAAACCTTTAAAAATCTTCTTCTCTGAAGCCCTACGACCCAAACCTTTTATATTTGGCATCTGGCTTTGCCTTATGGTCATCTACCAAAATTGTTCAAATCATGACCTCCGGGTCAAAAATGGCCCCGCCCCGGGGCTTATCAGTTTTAAATAGACTTATATTGGAATAAACCTTTAAAATTCTTCTTCTCCGAAACTCTAAGACCCAGACCTTTTATATTTGGCATCTAGCTTTGCCTTATCAAGTTATGGTCCTCTACCAAGATTGTTCAAATCATGACCCCCGGATCAAAAATGGCCCCGCCCCGGGGCTTATAAGTTTTCCAAAGACTTATGTAGTAAAACCTTTAAAAATCTTCTTCTCTGAAACCGTAAGGCCAATACATTTTATATTTGGCATCTAGCTTTGCCTTATGGTCCTCTACCAAAATGGTTAAAATCATGACACCAGGGTCAAAAATGGCCCCGCCCCGCCCCGGGGATTATCAGTTTTACATAGACTTCTACAGGAAAACCTAATTCCGAGTTGTTTCAGTTTCATGCAACAGTCCAAATACATGCAATGACAAACTTCATTATGCATCGAGTATAACACAATAGTTCCTCAGGTGAGCGATTTAGGGCCGCTTGTGGCTCTTGTTGTAATTTTAACACATAAATTTTGACCCGAGCTTTACTCTGTGTACTCATCTAAGATAACTCTTGACCTCAGTAAAACTGGGGTCATGTCCAATAAAGGTCAAGGTCATTTAGAGGTAAAATAGGATGAATTCGACATTGGCCATAAGCATGTGATAGAGTCTTTATATTTGGTATGTGTACTCGACTCAAGAATCTCTTGAGCTAAGTACAACTCGGGTTATGTCTAACAAATGTGAAGTTCATTTAGGGGTCAAATAGGGAAAATTAACATGGGTCATAACTCTTAAACAACATGCGTTAGAGACTTCATATTTGGAAGCTCTTGAACTCATTTTAAGTCGGTCATGTTAGACAAAGGTCAAGCTTATTCCGTAGACAGATGGACAAATAATCAAGACAGACGGAATCAATGAGAACATGTAACTGTCCCTTCTTAATGTATAAGTATTAACAAAACAGTGTTGGCACCTTGATGCTGTTAATTGTTGTCTCCTACTTTTCTAAAAATGAAATTTAAAAAAAAAATCAAAACAGGGTCAGAGTGTCAAACAGTTTGGATCCTGATCACTGTGACAGTCATATCTGCAGATAGCATGGTAAGAGTCCACCCCTTACTCCATTAATACATCTTTTACCCCTTTAATTTATTCCTCCAATGAAGAAAAAAGTTCCATTATACATGCATACAGTAATGAATATGCACCATAATATCCTAGAAGTTGGTAGCTTAAAGCAAGCTGAAAGTAAAGCAGAATACACCTTAAGGCGCAGTCTACTTTACTTTCAACCAGCTTTAAGTAGTAACTTGTCTTCAAAACTAGAAATAGGCTATGGGGTAATGGGTTAATAAACAGCCACAGCGATGAGTACTAAATTGCTGATACGGTAACTTATGCTTTGATAGTGCTTATGTTTACATGAGTTACCCATGAGATAACATTGCTTCTGACCGGGGACCTGTCTTACGAAACGTCCTATGACAAATGTTGTCGTAAGTCAGATTCTAAAATTTTCAATTTTTATTAGCTCACCAGGGCACAAAGTGCTAAAGGTGAGCTATTGTGATACCTCTCTGTCCGGCATCTGTCGTCCGTCCGTCTGTCTGTCAACAATTGCAAAGGACTTCTTCTCTGAAACCAATAGCCTCAGTGTAATTTCATAAAACTTGCTCAGAGTGTCACCACCTTAACAAAATCTAGGCAATGTAGTAATATGGATAACTGGGGGTCAAAAAATGAAACAGTAGGTCAAATCAGAGGAAAAGCTCAATAGTATTCTAAGCCCCACATCTTTTGCCCTAATTTCATGAAACTACTTCAGGTTGATCACCTTGACAAAACCTAGGTCAATTATAAATAGGGTCATGTCTGAATAAAAAGTAGGTCTGTAGGTCAAGTCATGAAAAAGGCTTCTGAACACTTTAGGGGTCATATTTTTAGTCCCAAATTCACAAAACTTGCTCAAAATAATCACCTTGACAAAATCTAGATAATATATGAATATGAGTCATGTCAGGTCAAAAAGTAGGTAATTAGGTCAAATCATAGAAAGGCTTATGAACCCTCTAGTTCATATGGAGTACACACATCAACATTATCCTGACACATTGGCTTCTTGTGACAAGGTGCTAGTGGGGGTATTAATCACCTTTAGTGATAAGTCTAGTGAGGGCATTAGAGCTCATTGGGCTCTTGTTTATTTCTCCATCTACATGTAATCCTGTCTTGTGACATCTCTTTGGAATCGATTCATGAAAAAACGATGCCAAAAAGATGTCACAAGACAGGATTAGATTAGAGAAATTAGAAATAATATGTTTTCTTAGCTCGCCTATTTGGAGAATTGGGGGGCTTATGGAATCACCCCGGCGTCGGTGTCGGCATCGGCGTTGGTTTTTCATGGTTAAAGTTTTGGGGTAAGTGTTGTAATGCACTAATACATCATGAAATATTTGCATTAGGAAGCTGATATTTGGATTGGAGGTGCCCTGTGGGTTGAACACTGATGTTGTGTAGTTAAAATTAAAAAAAAAGTTTAAATTTAGTCAAAATTTCACCTTTTGTGGACTTTCGGCTGATTTCTCATGGTTAAAGTTTTAGGGTAAGTGTTGTGATGCTCGATTACTACTTGAAATAATTGTATTAAGAAGCTGATATTTGGAATCAAAGTGCCCTGTGGGTTGAACATTGATGTTACTTAGTTAAAATTTAAAAAAAAGTTTAAATTTAGTCAAAATTTCACCTGTTGAGGACTTAGGTTTTTCGGCTGATTTCTCATGGTTAAAGTTTTTTGGGGTAAGAGTTGTAATGCACTAATACTACATGAAATATTTGTATTAGGAAGCTGATATTTGGAATGGAGGTGCCCTTGGGTTGAACATTGATGTTGCGTAGTTAATTATTTTTAAAAAGTTTAAATTTAGTCAAAATTTCACCTTTTGTCGACTTAGAGTTTTGGGACTGAAATTTCAAAGTTAGTTAAGGAGTAAGTGTTGGAATGCACTTATACTACATGATATATTTGCATTAGGAAGTTGATATTTTGAATGGAGGTTCCCTGTGGCTTGAATATCAATGTACTGATACACTTTTCTTTTGATAGTTACCTATTTAAGAAAGGTTTAATTAGCTCTTGTTTAATATTTTACTTGCGACCGTTTTTGAAAGGTTATTTGGTTATGAGTTAAATTAGACTTAATATATTTGGTGATGGTAATATCAAGGGTTTTATTGACATTCTTTGATATGATTTATACTTTTAGCTGGCTTATTGGACAACTAGGGGCATTTAAGGTTGTCACCCCGGCTTTGTTTTTACAGGCCCAAATCTAAAGGTGGTCGTATATTGGCGTGGCCCTGTCCGTCCGTTCGTTCGTCCGTGCAGCTAACTTAGAGTAAGGGGCCATTTTAGTGGACTGTGAACACATATAGGGCTATTGGCAGTTAAAGGGCCATGGCCCCTTAACTGGTTCTTAAAATTGCAAAAATGGTATCAGGGGGCCTCAAGGGAGGTAAAAAATAAGTTTTCAAATTAAGGCCCTTTACCACAAATGTCCATAATCTGTCCATATGTAGGGGGGTGACTTTAAAGGGTCATTTTATTTGCTCAGATAATATCAATGGGCCATTTGTGGCCCTTGGACAATTGGCCCTTTAAATTTGGCGCCTTTGCAGGCTGGCCTTTAGACCTAAGTTAGTAGACAGTCCGTCCGTTCGTTCATCCATCAACATTTTGTTTGTCCGGAGTTTTTCTGGAAAACCATTCGAGGGATATTAATGAAACTTCACACAAATGTGATATGCATCAAGATCTAAAGCTGAGACGAGATTGAGGTTCATTCGAATTTTTGTTACAGAGTTATGCGCCCTTGATGTACTCAAATATGCTATAAAAAGCTTGTCCGAAGTTTTCTTGGAAATTTATTGGAGGAATATTGAAGAAACTTCACACAAGTGTTATATGCATCAAGATCTGAAGCTGAGTTGAGTTTAAGGTTCATTCAAAATTTGGTTTCAGAGTTATCTGCCCTTGATGTACTCAAATATCCTATAAAAAGCTTGTCCGGAGTTTTCTGGGAAAACTTTTGAGGGATATTCAAGAAACTTCAATCAAATGTTATTTGCATCAAGATCTTAAGATGAGTCGAGTTGTAGGTTCGACTATTTTTTCGTTACAGAGTTATCTGCCCTTGTTGAACTCAAATATTCTATAAAAGGCTTATTTGACAGTGTTAACACACTTAGCAACTACAGTTCTGAATGGATTTCGATTATATTGGCCCACAGTATAATTATAGAAGTATAAGTTCATGAAAGGGTTGATTATTACTGAAATCGGTTCATTGTGTCGAGTTATCTGCCCTTGGTGTACTCAGATATGCTAGAAAAGGCTTTATTTCTGTATTGTTTATGCTCTCAGAGCTCTTAAAGTCTACATATTAGAATAAAATTTTGATAGAACTATATATTTCTTTGCCAGTGGGCGTATAATGTACCGCTTGCGGTGCTCTCGTTGGTGTTGGTTCAGGTTATGATGCATAAAATTATCTTTGTTAGCTCACCTGGCACAAAGTGCCAAGGTGAGCTATTTTGATCGTGCTGTGTCCGTCGTCCATCCGTTCGTTCGTCCGTTCGTCGTCAACAATTTCTTTAAATGACATCTCCTCCTAAACTATTGGATGGATTTTAACCAAACTTGGCAGAAATTATCCTTATATGGTCCTCTTTAAAAGTTGTTCAAATGTTTCCGGTCCATTGCATATCTAGGTCACAGGAGCTAAAAATAGATCGTTTCAATAAAAACTTAAAAAATCTTCTTCTCTGAAACCACAATACCCTGAGCTTAGATATTTAGCACAAAGCATCATCTATAGGTCCTCTATCAAGATTGTTCAAACTATGTCCCTGGGGTCAAAAATGGCCCCGCCCCGGGGATCACAAATTTACATACAGTTATATAGTGAAATCTTCAAACCTCTTCTTCTCTGAAACTAATATAGCTAGAGCTTTGATATTTGGCATGGTGTAACTTCTAGAGGTACTTTACCAATTTTGTTAAAATCTTTTCTGTCCATTGCATATCTAGGTCACACGAGCTAAAAATAGATTGTTTCAATTAAAACTTAAAAAATCTTCTTCTCTGAAACCACAGTACCCTGAGCTTAGGTATTTGGCTAAAAGCATCATCTATAAGTCCTCTATCAAGATTGTTCAAATTATGTCACTGGGGTCAAAAATGGCCCCGCCCCGGGGGTCATAAATTTACATAGAGTTATATAGTGAAATTTTCAAACCTCTTCTTCTCTGAAACTAATATAGCTACAGCTTTGATATTTGGCATGGTGTAACTTCTAGAGGTACTTTACCAATTTTGTTCAAATGGTTTAGGTCCGTTGCATATCTAGGTCACAGGAGCTAAAAATAGATTTTTTCAATAAAAACTTAAACAAGAGGGCCATGGCCCTGAATTCGCTCACCTGAGGACATTGAAGTTTGTACCTAAGTTGACTGGGCAAGACAACATTTTAATATAACTATAAATGGAGTTATCTTCCAGACAAGAAAACATGACAAAAGTGAATTTTGTTGCCAAGCTTATGACCCTTATCCATGACACATCCTCTTATCAAGCTATTTCCATTTCCAATAAATGATAATTATTTCACTAGCGTCAACAGAACTGGAATTATTTTCCTGACAATAAAATATGACAAAGGGGAAAAACTAAATATTGCTGCCCTTGTGCATGGCATTTTCTCTCATCAGTTTCTTTCCATACATAAAATTTCATTACAATAGCATCAGTAGAACTGAAGTTGTCTTCTTGACAAGAAAATATGACAAAGGGAAATAACTAAAAAAACAATGATGTCAGAGTTATGGCCTTTGCAAATGGCACTTCCTCTTATCAGGCTCTTTCCAAATAGGCAATTTCATTTTACCCATTACCCCATAGCATGTTTCTAATTTTGAAAATAGGTGGCCACCTAAAGCAGGTTGAAAGTAAAGCAGAATGTGTCTTAACCCTTAGCCTGCCACTCACGACTATAGCTTTATATGCAAACAGCTTGGATCCGGATTAGACGCCGAGTAACTCGGCGTCTCATCCGGATCCAAGCTGTTTGACACTCGGACAACATTTTCAGCAATTTTGAGCAACTTTGAAGCACTTTGAAACTTGAAGCAGACGAGAAATATAGCAGACGACAATTTATTTGGCGGGCTAAGGGTTAATGCACACTTTGCTTTACTTTTGCATCTTACATTTTCATGACTGTTTAAAGTGGAATTATTGAAAAGACATACAGATAACTCTGACAAAACCAATATTAAACATATGTATAAATATGGCATAAGACATAATTACATAACTGTCAGTGGATCACTTCCAGATCCTGTTTCTCTAAGTATGAATCAGACTGAACCATATCTAAACTTTAGCAGACAACATGTTCAGCTGATCATGACCAGTTCTGTGATACCCACTACCAGTTCAGAGTTGCATAATATTTGACCTCAGTGGCTAGAACGCTTGGGCTTACCCTTACCAGACTGAAATGATGTCTGCTTAAAACCTACTGTATGTGAAAAGTGTACAAAAAAACAATTTAGAAAATGTTAAGTTGGTAAATGAGTGGCAAATAGGTTGGATCCAGATTAGATGTAGCATTATGATTATGTTGCATCTGATCTGGATCCAAAATGTTTGCAAATATTGGCTATTTGCCCATAGTATATTAAGGGTAACTCAGGTAAATACAGTTCTGCCTAAATCAAAAATACTGTAAAACCTGCCTAGAGCAGCACTTAAACTGTGCAGGGTGGTGTCAAATGTGACCCTAGGGATTTCATTTTAACAAACTATAGATAGATCCACCAGGAGATTCTACTGTACAAATATCAAAGCTTAGGGCCTAGTAGTTTTGGGCAAGAAGATTTTTTAAAGATTTTTGCTTTTTTGCTTTTTCAAGCAGAGTTTGTGCTTTTTTTCCTTTTTTTTTGAACAACTTCTGTAGAGAAGCATCCAAGGAACATCATAAGCAGTTTGAACTCTCCCTACAATCGGCGGGTTTCAGAGGAGATGTCGTTTGAAGTAAAAGTGAACGGACAGACGGACAGACGGACAGACTGACAGACGGACAGACGGACAGACGGACAGACGGACAGACGTACTACGGACGGTGAGCGGTCACAATAGCTCACCTTGAGCCTTTGGCTCAGGTGAGCTAAAAAACCACAGTACCCTGAGCTTAGATATATGGCACAAAGCATCATCTTCAGGTCCTCTACCAAGATTGTTCAAACTATGTCCCTAGGGTCAAAAATGACCCCGCCCCGGGGGTCACAAATTTACATAGAGTTATATAGTGAAATCTTCACACCTCTTCGTCTCTGAAACCAATATGGCTAGAGCTTTGATATTTGGCATGGTGTTACTCCTAGATGTACTTTACCAATACTTTTCAAATGTTTCCGGTCCATTGCATAACTAAGTCCCAGTAGCTAAATATCGATTTTTAAAAAAAATAATTAAAAAATCTTCTGAAACCATAGTACCCTGAGCTTAGCTATTTGGCACTCAGCATCATCCAATCAGCAAATTGCACAATCATATTGTCATAATTTCTCAGCATTCCAAGATATGTTACATTTACATCAATGGCTCCAGGTGAGCGATTTAGGGCCGTATACGGCTCTTGTTAGCTCACCTGAGCCAAAGGCTCAAGGTGAGCTATTGTGACCGCTCACCGTCCGCAGTACGTCTGTCCGTTCACATTTACTTCAAACGACATCTCCTCTGAACCCGCCGATTGTAGGGAGAGTTCAAACTGCTCATGATGTTCCTTGGATGCTTCTCTACAGAAGTTGTTCAAATGAAAGAGAAAAAGCAAAAACTCTGCTTGAAAAAGCAAAAAAGCAAAAAACTTTAAAAAATCTTCTACCCCAAAACTACTAAGCCCTAAGCTTTGATATTTCTACAGTAGAATCTCATGGTCGATCCCTCTATAGTTTGTTAAAATGAAATCCCTAGGGTCACACTTGACGCCACCCTGCGCAGTTGAAGTGCTGCTCTAGGCAGGTTTCACAGTATTTTTGATGAAGCAGAACTGTATTTTACCTGAGTTACCCTTAATATACTAAGGGCAAATAGCCAATATTTGCAAACATTTTGGATCCAGATCAGATGCAACATAATCATAATGCTACATCTAATCTGGATCCAACCTATATGCCACTCATTTACCAACTTAACATTTTCTAAATTGTTTTTTTGTACACTTTTCACATACAGTAGGTTTTAAGCAGACATCATTTCAGTCTGGTAAGGGTAAGCCCCACAGCTCTACCCACTGAGGTCAAATATTATGCAACAGTTGGGGAGTATCACAGAACTGGTCATGATCAGCTGAACATGTTGTCTGCTAAAGTTTAGATATGGTTCAGTCTGCTTCATACTTAGAGAGACAGGATCTGGAAGTGATCCACTGACAGTGATGTAATTATGTCTTATGCCATATTTATACATATGTTTAATATTGGTTTTGTCAGAGTTATCTGTATGTCTTGTCATTTTTTCTTGTCCAGGATTCAACCCTTCCCCCCCCCCCCCCCCCCCCCCCCCCATTATACTGACGTTTGTTAACCCATTACCCCATAAATGTGCATTTTTAGGCCTTTGATTTATTCCTCTACTTAAGAAAATAATTCCTCTTTAAACAGTCATAAAAATGTAAGATGCGAAAGTAAAGCAAAGTGTGCATTAAGACACATTCTGCTTTACTTTCAATCTGCTTTAGGTGGCCACCTATTTTCAAAACTAGAAACATGCTATGGGGTAATGGGTAAAATGAAATTGCCTATTTGGAAAGAGCCTGATGAGAGGAAGTGCCATTTGCTAAGGCCATAACTCTGACATCATTGTTTTTAGCTCACCTGAGCTAGCTCAGGGTGAGCTTTTGCAATCCTTGAATGTCCGGCGTCCGGCGTCAACAATTAAAGTGTTTACACTCTAGAGGCCACAATATTTATCCAATCTTTTTCAAACTTGCTCAGATGGTATATTGCCATAAGAGTTCAGATGAGTTCGATTATGGTTGAAATCGGACAAATAGGTCATGAGTTATCTACCTTTGAACTGCTGAAAATGCCATATTTAACAGTGTTTACACTCTAGAGGCCACAATATTTATCCAATCTATCTAAAACTTGCCCAGATCGTATATGACCATAAGAGTTCGGATGAGTTCGATTTTGGTTGAAATCGGACAAAAAGATCAATAGTTATCTACCTTTGAATTGCTGAAAATGCCATATTTAACGTTGTTTACACTCTAGAGGCCACAGTATTTATCCAATCTTTCTAAAACTTGCCCAGATTGTATATGACCATAAGAGTTCGGATAAGTTCGAAATCGGACAAATAGATCAAGAGTTATTTACCTTTAAATTGCTGAAAATGCAATATTTAACAGTGTTTACACTCTAGAGGCCACAATTTTTATCCAATCTATCTCAAACCTGCTCAGAATGTAAATGACTATAAGAATTCAGATGAGTTTGATTATGGTTGAAATCAGACTTTTAGGTCGAGAGTTATCTACCTTTGAATTGCTGAAAATGACATATTTAACGATGTTTACACTCTAGAGGTCACAAATTTTATCCAATCTTTCTCAAACTTACTCAGATTGTATATTACCCTAAGACTTCGGATGAGTTCAACTATGGTTGTAATCGAATCAATAGGTCAAAAGTTATCTACCTTTGAATTGCTGAAAATGATATATTTGACAGTGATTACACTCTAGAGGCTACAATATTTATCCAAGCTCTCTCAAACTTGGCCATAAGAGTTCGAAAATGGTGATTATGGTTGGAATCGGACAAATAGATCAAGAGATATCTACCTTTGAATTGCCATATTTTACAGCGTTTACACTCTTGCAACTACAGTTTTCAATGGATTTTGATTATACTTGTACACAAAGGATGTAGCTATACGTTCTGGAAGGAGTGCAATTATTGTTGAAATGTAATCAGTGTGGTAATAGTTACCTGCCCTTGATATACTTTGAAATGCTAGAAAAAGGCTTCATTTTAGTATTCTTTAGGCTTTAGTTAAACTTGAATAGATTTAGAATAAAACGGGTGAAATTCAAAGGTAAAGCTATCAGGCTTCATTACAAATGGTGAGCGATATCAGGGCCTTCAGGCCCTCTTGTTTGAGTTATTTCCCTTTGTGATATTTTCTTGTCAAGAAGACAACTTCAGTTCTACTGATGCTATTGTAATGAAATTTTATGTATGGAAAGAAACTGATGAGAGAAAATGCCATGCACAAGGGCAGCAATATTTAGTTTTTCCCCTTTGTCATACTTTATTGTCAGGAAAATAATTCCAGTTCTGCTGACGCTAGTGAAATAATTATCATTTATTGGAAATGGAAATAGCTTGATAAGAGGATGTGTCAAGGATAAGGGTCATAAGCTTGGCAACAAAATTCACTTTTGTCATGTTTTCTTGTCTGGAAGATAACTCCATTTATAGTTATATTAAAATGTTGTCTTGCCCAGTCAACTTAGGTACAAACTTCAATGTCCTCAGGTGAGCGAATTTAGGGCCATGGCCCTCTTGTTTTTAATTTCTAACAACTTGTTTTAATCTGAGTGGCAAACAGTTTGGAGCCACATCAGATGCTGGGTTACCAGGCGTCTGATCTGGCTCCATAATATTTGCAATTGAAATAATAATTTTAGCACATAGTGTTTACTGAAAAAATGATGTTTTTTGCCGCTGTACATAACCGAAGAAGACTTAAATAAATCTTTAACCTATGGCCCGTTGAAAAAAACTTCGTACAACATTTTGTCGTAAGCCAGATTATAAAAGTCTGACTGTTTTTGTCGTACGAAGTTTTTTTAAACGGTCCCCAGCTCTTTGATCCCTGCATTATTATTATACCCCCACCACTAGTGGTGGGGGCTATATAGGAAACGCCTTGTCCGTCCGTCCATCGCATTTTTCCGGGACATTTGCCTTTATCTTGAAAACTGTTTATGATACCATCCTCAAACTTGGTATACATTATCAATGTTATTTGGGGGCACTCATTAACAGGTTTCATAACTCTTGCACCAAATTTGACAGAATTATGCCCCTTTTTAACAATTTTTTTGTCTCTAAATTGAGATTTTTTTTCTTTGAACCTGCCATTTTTAGCTCACCTGAGCCTCGTCCGTCGTCCGTCATCCGTCGTCCGTCCACATTTTCAAACAACATCTCCTCAGAAACTACTGACCCGATTTCAACCAAACTTTATCAGAAGCATCAGTGACAAGGGGGAACGAAATAATGTTCAAAGTTTTTGGCTAGAGTTATTCCCCTTATTTTGGGACCAGATTTTCTAACATGACCGTATAGACAACTTTTAATACATAAGAAAATCTTTAAAAATCTTCTTCTCAGAAACCAAAAGGCCAAGACCGTTGATATTTGGTATGTATCATAACCTAATGATCTTCTACCAAGATAGTTAAAATTTGACCCTGGGGCCAAAAATGACCCCGCCCTGGGGCTTATCAGTTTTTCTAAGGAAAACCTTTGAAAATCTTCTTCTCTGACACTGTATGGCCTAGATCATTAATATTTGAGATGTAGCTTTGCCTTATGGTCCTTTACCTAGATTGTTCAAATTATGACCCCCGGGTCAAAATTGGCCCCGCCCGGGGGCTTATCAGTTTTACATAGACTTATATAGGAAAACCTTTAAAAATCTTCTTCTCTGAAACTGTAAGGCCCAGATCTTTAATATTTGACATATAGCTTTGCCTTGTGGTCCTCTACAAAGATTGTTCAAATGATTACCCCCGGGCCAAAAATGGCCCCGCCCTCGGACTTATCAGTTTTTCATAGGAAAACCTTTGAAAATCGTCTTCTCTGAAACTGTAAGGCCTAGATCACTTATATTTAACATGTAGCTTTGCCTTATAGACCTCTACCAAAGTTGTTCAAATTATAACCCCATGGTCAAAATTGGCCCCGCCCCGGGGCTTATCAGTTTTACATAGACTTATATGGGAAAACCTTTAAAAATTGTCTTCTCTTAAACTGTATGGCCTAGATCTTTAATATTTGACATATAGCTTTGCCTTGTGGTCCTCTACCAAGACTGTTCAAATTATGACCCCCGGGCCAAAAATTGCCACGCCCTCGGGCCTTTTAGTTTTTCATAGGAAAACCTTTAAATTTCTTCTTCTCTGAAACCGTAAGGCCAAGATCATTTATATTTGACATGTAGCTTTGCCCTATGGTACTCTACCAAGATTGTTCAAATTATGACCCCTGGATCAAATTTGGCCCCGCCCCGGGGCTTATCAGTTTTACATAGACATATATAGGAAAACCTTTGAGAAAGGTCCAGATCTTTAATATTTGACATATAGCTTTGCCTTGTGTGTCAAGTGTGTTCAAATTATGACACCTGGGTCAAAATTGGCCCCACCCAGGGGCTTATCAGTTTTTATAGGAAAACCTTAAAAAATCTTCTTCTCTTAAACCGTAAGGCCCAGATCATTAATATCTGACATGTAGCTTCGCATTGTGGTCCTCTAACAAGATCAAATTATGGCACCTGGGTCATAGCTATATCAAAATGTTGTCTTGCCCAGTCAGATTCTATGGTACAATGTCCTCAGGTGAGCGAAATGTGACCCTCTGGGTCTCTTGTCTTGAAAACTATTCATGATATTGTCTTCAAACATGGTACACATTATAAGTGTTGTATAGTGAGACTTTTCTTCAAGTGTGACAACTCTTGCATAAAATTTGACAGAATTATGCCCCTTTTCAACTTGAAATTTAGTTCCTTAATATGCATGTATTATTCTTTCTACATGTCAGTGTGCTGTTTGTGACAGGTCAGTTTGGAGTGGGGGTATCAATCACCTTTAGTGATAGCTCTAGTTCATTACTGGCATGTCAATATAGTAAAACCTCTATTACGACCACTAAAATGATGGTCAATTGATTGTATAAAAGACAGGTGATAGCTTAAAGCAATGAGAACGTAAAACAAAATTTTAAAGCTCATAAAGGAGCTTTCTGTTTCACTTTTGCCTTGCTTTAAGCAGTCACCTGTTGTAAACACCTAGTAATTAACACAACTTGGTAGTCGTAATAGAGGGGTTTTACTGCATATTCATTCATAAAACAATGTATGTACATAGGTAGAAAATAAAGTGTTTTATCAACCTATATTGAGTCTTATTTTTTTATATTGCCCCTATCATCCCAGTTATTGACCGATTGTTTCACCTGGCAGGACGGAGCTAACCTTGGCAAAGATAAACTAATTTGCATTTGATTTTATGGGTGATAGGTATACCTGGATACCTATTCTTCGGGTTGAAAGGCTACGCCTGTGGTACCCGCTCTTCACAGTAAAAGTATTTGGCTGAACTGTCAACGCATGCGTGGGGGCGTGTACTGTATTGCCTTATACTCCAGTGCTTATCTAAATTGTCTTTGAAATTGAGTTCACAACATACTCTGGTAGACTATTCCAATTGGTTGTGACCCTGAGACCAAAAGAGTACTTCCTCACATTTAACTTAGCTCTCCTCTTTTGAAGCTTTCTGCTATGACCTCTTGTCTGTCGCTGTACATTTGGTGGTAACAATTTGTCCTTATCCACTATGTCTTTTCCCATGAGTATTTTATATACCTGTATCATATCACCTCTTTCTCTTCTATAATACATTGATGGTAATCTGAGTGCTTTCAATCTTTCTTCATATGGTAAGTCGTTTATGTCTGTGCACAGTTTGGTTGCTCTCCTTTGTACTTTCTCTATCTTATCCATGTCACCAAGGGAGTGACTAGGGGTGCGTGACCGTACCTCTAATATTTCAAATTAGCGGTACGGTCACGTACCCCTAGCGAGCCCTGTGAGGGTTGACTAGGGGTACGTGAGTCTTGAACACCATATAGCAACCACAGGGACCTGGCACGATTGATTTTTGAGAGAAAAAATTGTCAAAAGGTATATATAGAGACAAGGGGTACAACTGATTGTTAGTACATGCTCACCCTATCTCGACAAAACCGGGCATATCATAAATAATAATTGATAAAACGACACCCTTTTTGCACTTCTGTCTAGCTTATATAATACCCTTCCATAAAAACATAACATAAAACCAACTGTAAGCATGCACTTTCAAAAGTAATTGCATTTACTCACAGAAATCAACGACTTTTGGAAAACGGGACAGGTGTTCGTTCACAGCTGAAACCGCAGTGACCACTACTGTGTGCTTGTATAACCGGTAATATCGAACATGACAGTCATACAGTTCCATGGATATCCATTTTTTACACCGATCAAAGCTGATTTATACTCAAACCATTGCAATACCAACAACAAATTTGCATGTTTTCATCGGCAGTAAAGCTCTTCTTGTACATGTAGGCTTTTTTGGTACGGCAATGATTTGAGAAGAAATCAGCTTTGATCGGTGTCAAAGCTGTATATTTATGGAACTGTATGACTGTCATGCTCGATATTACCGCCTAAACAAGCGTGCAGTAGTTGACAATGACTGTTACACTCGATTACCGCCTAAACAAGCATACAGTAGTGGTCAATGCTGTGTTAGCAGTGAACGAACACCTGTCCCGTTTTCCAAAAGTCGTTGATTTCTGTGAGTAAATGCAAATACTGTTGAAAGTGCATCCTTACAGTTGGTTTTATGTTATGTTTTTATGGATGGGTATTATATTAGCTAGACAGAAATGCAAAAAGGATGACGTTTCATCAATTATTATTCGTGATATGACCGCTTTTGTCGAGATAGGTTGAGCATGTACTAACAATCAGTTGTACCCCTTGTCTCTATATCAAAATTCAATCAAACATTTAACAACCAATTAAAAAGCATACTTACTCCATCCAATAAAATAAGTTCTTCTTTCTTAATCAACTTCTAAAGCATTTTTGCCGTTCTCGATGATGCAAACTGTCAAACCGCCTTCATATACTTCAAAAGCTTCTGCCGATTTAACACCGTTAAAAACATGCATGTAAATATTTCTAATTGGAGTAGGTATATTCACACCTTCTGATTGCAATGAGCAAACAAACTAATTAATGTAATTAATTATTAAATTTAAGTATACCAATTTATAGGATTTATGCAATTAAACACTCTAGTATGTTTGCATGTTTGGTGATAATTAGAACTGTTACCTTTCAATAGAAATTTGGCGGGTTTCTGTATTTCAGTTTGGAAATTCAACTTATCTACGGTTTACTCCTTCCATTTTAAATGTCGATAACTCAAAAAAAAAATACAAAAAAATAATAATCATATACGGCTTAAATATAAAATTTTCTATGTGGGCCGTTTTGACCTGGGCCGTTTTGACCCGGGCCGTTTTGGTTTTGGGCCGATTTGACCCGCATTCGTCCTACAGTGGACAACCACTTGCCGATGTGAGGCCTGCTTTCGGTGTCGCTCCAGTAGGATCATACCATATTATTGAGACACAACGGAAATAAATTATGGGTGCTACATGTATACAGTTCTACCCCTCGACCGCAACCTATCAGAATGAACTAGGATATTAAAAGCAACTGCTTAACGCTGATCACTGCAAACACAGAGAGCTCCTACAGAAGCCCTCTGTATTACTTTCGTTCTACAATTTGAAGTCACAACTGAAGCCTAATTTCATTGTCGCTCAAGAGGGATAGTAATATACATGTAACATAATAGTACAGATGTTATACGGTATTACCCCTCAGCAGCGACTATAGTCGCTCAAGAGGGATATTGTCGTAATTTGAAATTGGATTTTCTCGGAAAAGACTTACTGCAGCCCAAAACTATTTCGGCACCAGTAAGATATGTTCAAAATGTATCATGTGCGGAAAAGAATCCGAAAAGAAATCGAAAAATGAACTTAGGAAAACACTCGGTAATTGACCGGCGGCACCGGCACGGTGGTAAGGGGTTTTATACCTCACCGGTTTTATATCCCACTTTTTTGTCATACCCCATGACCCGGAAGTGATATCATCTGACCCAGGTCGATACGAAGTGAAAGTAAGAAGTGTTTTAGTTGCCCGTTTTAGTTTTGGCCTGAAGTGAAATTATAAACAAATGTCTGTAGAATCTAGTTGTATTTTGTTATTTAATGGTTAGTGGTTTGCACATGATGTATTACTAAAATCTGAGCTTCTAAAAACTTACACTAGTGATATTTAGCTCTCCAACAGTTGTCATGTTGTTGAAATGGATCAATAAATGCAACGTTGCAAATAAGACCAGTTCAGTAAGCACAGTTGTCTCAGGGCCAAGTTTCTATTCTATTTCTATTAAGCCATTACTAACAATTTTCAAGTCTTTGGTTTGACCCCGGGCGGGGATTGAACCCGCAACCTCCCACGCTGCAAGCAGACGCTCTAGCTACCACTGAAGATTCCGGGTCGTTTCGGCCCTGAGTCGTTTCGGCCCTAGGGTCGTTTCGGTCGTGAGTCGTTTCGGCCTGAGTCGTTTCGGCCTGGGTCGTTTCGGCCTTTTTGAGGGGGTGGGTCGTTTCGGCCCATTTCATTTTTTTATGTGATTTAATCAAATTTCAGGGAAAACCTGTTGTCCGAAACTTGTTTTGAACATTATCTGTGCGATGTGTTCCCTAAAAATGATGATTTGCACTGTTTTAGAGTGGTAAAGACAAGTAGATATTATAGCCCTGTCACGTCAGTCATTGATGTAAAGTTTTTCACCACAGTGTTTCCAGTTGGCATCATCGAGGAGATGTTATAGATAAAATACAGATCAAATGATAGTCAAATACAGTAAAACCTCTTTATTACGACCTTTTAACGAAGGTTAATTAATGGATTTATTTCTATAAGATAGAATTGAGTGAATGTAATGTAGAGATTTTACTGTTACTTAGATTTTTCTTAACACGCTGTAGGCGATAATCCTAAATTTTGCAGTGTGGATTCTGAGCATACAGCACGTTCTTTACTGATCTGGGTGCAAACTGCCAGACACTGCTATCGATATTGTTTGTAATTCCCTTTCAAAACACTTTTTAGCAGAATGTTACAATAGGCAGTGCTTCGAGATCTTTTTTAATCCTTCACAGTTGTTGATTTTATTGCATTTTTAGCTATAAAGTTTATCATAAAATGCCAAACACCGCAGACCTTGATAGCATGTTTATAAGCCCTCTGACCTGGGTCTACACTGTTTGTACAAAACACGTTTTCAAGTCACTATTAGCGTACTGTTAACTGAACCAATTTCCCCCTGAAACTTCTTAATTTCAATCCCAGCATCCAATTAAGACATAACAAATAACTACATCAATATGTTTACTAACTATTGTTAAAACTTACGCTGGCCTGTTCTGTTCTGTTCTGCTACAGATGCCTACCTTTTCGATACACATCTGTATTGTTAGTCAATTAATGAAGGTGTCAACACGTGGTGTCTGCCTCATATACAGCGTACTTTGCCGACACACGGCGATTAGTGGTGACACGTGGCAAGTGATTAATTGCTTTAACACCCCGCTGTTACAGATTAACGCGTTTGTTATCCACTAAGATATGGCACTTACTTGAATTACTCTATACTATTTTAGCTTTTTTTGATTATCAGAAATATTTTTCAGCATTATTGTTGGTATTGTTAAATAACTGGGGAAATAAAACGTTATATAGTAATATATACTTATTTCAAATATACAAAAATGTCCACCACACTCTTCTAAACTCCTCTAAAACATCACTCATAAATTACGTTTACCTCCACACCATAAGCCAATAATTTCGACTTCTGATTTGAATTCAACCAGCATTAGCATTATTTTGATGATGAAAAACAATATTTGACAAATTGTGGATTTATAAGAGTCGTCGTGTTACGTACATGCTACTTACGAGTGCCACTATATACAGTCAATCTTGTACCACACGCACGCTAATTAGAATATATTAATAGTAAGTATACTGGATTTATTTAATACGATCAAAACAGGACATAGTTTAAGTTTCTGCAATTTTCATATATACATGTTATTGTACGTGTTTTCTTTCATTTTGCTCTATTACTACAAGATTTACTTTTTTCTTCATACTACATGTACATGTATTTAGTTCTTTAATCCAGTACCCCATACTTTGTTTCTGTCTTTAAATATAATCCTGAAGCGCACCTTAATGTGCATTTTTGCTTTACTTTCAGCCTTAGTTAACACATTTAACCCTATGGACGAGTATAATTGTAATTTACAAACAGTGCACCTGTGAAGATTACGCTTGTTCTATGCAAACAGTGAATAACCTGGCCAGAGCAGCTGGGCTCCTTCAGGAACCCTCTGATCAGGGTCTGCACTGTTTGTCATTTTGCAATTTATTGTTAAAATAAACACAAAATAGACAACTCGCCTAGACTTAATTGGATATGGGAATTGTCCATTAACAATGTCATGGGTGAATGAGTTAAACTATTCTCTACTTATTTATCTTAACACATACTCGGTTCGTGCCTTTATGCAAAATCGATGATGATTCAGGATAAGGGTGCTTTTAAAAGACATTACATCAATTCAATTTTATTACTATTTCTGTAAAATTAATTTAATTAAAATCTAGATCTACATATTGTATGTCAAATTTATCAGATCAGGGTCTCCTCTGTTTCACAGTGTGTTGATGAAGGAACGATCAGGATCTATACAGTATGTTGATGAAGGAACAATCAGTGTATACTCTGTTTTTACAGTATGTTGATGAAGGAACGATCAGGATGTATACAGTATGTTGATGAAGGAACAATCAGTGTATACTCTGTTTTTACAGTATGTTGATGAGGGAACGATCAGGGTCTACTCTGTTTTTACAGTATGTTGATGAGGGAACGAAGTTGTGCTTCATATGTAAATATAAATTACTGAAATAATAGGCCGAAACGACTCACCAAAATGGGCCGAGGCCGAAACGACCCACCAAATGGGCCGAAACGACCCACACCTAAAAACAGGCCGAAACGACCCAGGCCGAAACGACCCGGGCCGAAACGACTCAGGACCGAAACGACCCGTTACCCCACTGAACTAATACATGCAGGCGGTGAGAGAGACTGGGAGTCCTCTGATCAGGATCAGCCCTGTTTGTCATTTTGTAATAAACTGTATAAAATTTGATAAAGTTAAAAATGGAAAAGTTTGTGTCATTTGGAAGCTGGAATTTTCTATTTTATGTTTCAGGGGAGAAAGACGGCGAAGTTTTTATATGTTAACAGTGTAGTAGTGACTGGAAACTTGTTCTGTACAAACACTGTAGACCCAGATCAGATGGACCCACATGATCAGGGTGTGCACTGTTTGATATTTTGTAATAGATTGTATAAAACAACCTTTAATATTTATTATTATTATACCAGATTTATATAGCGCCCTTTTCACACAGCGGTTGTGCGTTCAAAAGCGCTTTACATGAAATAACATAAATGTACCTACAAATTGAGAAAAGACAAAATAACTACAATTAGATCTGAAATAAAACATGAATTAACATATAAGAGACAGTCCCCAAAACGGCGATCACATTACCCCCATCAATCAGCAATGAACCTATCGGCTAAAGATTGCCGACTGATATAAATAATGGTAGAGCGCCCAATGCGGGCCATCGACAAAACACAAATAACTATATATAATTAGATCTAAAATAAACATGAATAAACATACAAAAGACAGCCCCCAAAACGGCGATCACACTACCCCCATCAATCAGCAATGAACAACTGGCTGAAGATTGCCGACCAATAGAAATAATAGCAGAGCGCCAAATGCAGGCCGCCTAATGTAACATAACTAGGAAAAATAGTATGTGACCATAACTAAAAACTCTATAGAAGATCAATGACATGATTAAAAATGGTGAAAGCTGTTCAAGAATTATACCACAGACCCCGCCAGCTGGTTTCAAAAGAGATCAGAGTCGTATCCCTACCATCAAAGATCCACCAGACAGACATTGGTCGACGGTACAACCCCAGAACTAAAAATCAGACCCATAACATATACAGAATGAACACAGCCCTGGGGTAGCAGACATCTACCCTCTCCGCCCCACACCCGCGGGACCTATATGTTCCATGGCTAAAATTACACCCTTACTTTATAAAACATCAAGATAAGAAGCTGTCCCTGAATTATACCGCAAACCCCAAGCCAGTCGGTTTCAAAGAGATCAGGGGCAATCCCTACCATCAAGATCCACCAAACATGCAGGCACGGACAAACGGTACAACTCCAGAACTCCCAGTCAAAATTTCTGAGAATGGAGATAAAGCTGTCAAAAAAAATTCCTCCAGTTTTCTATATCATATCAATAAGTAGCTTAAAGCAGGCTGAAAGTAAAGTAGAATGTGCCTTAACCCTTTACCTGATTAAAAATACCTATTTATAGTATTGAAGATAGGTGACTACTTAAAGCAGGTTGAAAGTAAAGCAGAATGCGCCTTAAGGCGCATTCTGTTTTACTTTAAGCCTGCTTTAAGCTATTATGCGCTAGAACAAAGAAAATATTCCCCATAATAAATATTCATGACTGAATAATTTAATATTGTTCGTTTTCATTACATTTGGTTAGCTGTGATTGGCTGTAATTTTTGTTTCATAACTCCATGAAAAAAATAAAATTCAGGTCACGCATTAACAGGACTACTTTCTCTTATTCCAACTGCTCTCCACAAACGCTGCATGAGGCAGGACGCCAAATGACGTCACTGACGTCGTCGTTACTACAAAACAACATCGCGTTTTGGCGGAAAATGTATATGGCGGATGGACTATAACCTAGCGTTAAAATGAACATTCACGTCAGATTCTCTATTTTACTATTTTCTTAAATTCAGTAGTGATATTAAATTATAAGGAATAATTCGGAATATTTATTGTATTCATGTATAGGTATGAAAAAAAAACCTGGTCACACTTTTGTATGAAACCGCTTCGCGGTTTCATACAGTGTGACCAGGTTTTTTTTTCATACCTCCATGAATACAATAAATATTCGAATTATTCCTTAAATAAATTGGAACTATTTTCTTCAGCGGAGGAAAAAATCATATTCGCTTCGCGGTTTCATACAAAAGTGTGACCAGGTTTTTTTTTCATACCTCCATGAATACAATAAATATTCGAATTATTCCTTAAATAAATTGGAACTATTTTCTTCAGCGGAGGAAAAAATCATATTCGCTAAAAGGCGCTTACATGAGGGAAAGGGGTTAAGGTGCATTATAGTTTGATTTCAACTTGCTTTAAGTGGTCATCTATCTTCAATACTAGAAACGGGCTATGGGGTAATGAGTTAAACATGTCTTTGCTGTAATAATTTCTCTTGTTTTCCATTGCAGGTAACCTGGTTATTATCAAAGGTTAAACATGTGTTTGGGTGACAAGAGGTTCTGGCTGTATTCTGTTATACTGAGTGTCACTGTAGGTGTCTGTTATTTCCGGTCACTGAAATGTGGCTTTATCACAGTGTATGATGACACACCTGCTGTAGTTGAGAATGAAGACTTGAGACCTCATACACCACTCTTCAACCTATTCTGGAATGATTTTTGGGGAACACCCATGACCAAGGTAAATGTTCAGACCTGTAGATAGGGAGAGTACTTAAACCCTGTAGCCTATAGCCAGGGATCCAGATAAGGGGAGTAAAAATCTTTATTTCAGCATTAAACCCTATGGTGTCACTACTCTCGACGATTCTAATGTGTAGTAACACCATAGGATTTGGTGCAGTATGAGTCAGAAAATGTTGGGTTTGTTCAGATTACTCCCCCTTATCTGGAACTTGCTATAGCCTATTTCTAAATACATATATGATTCCTCACGACTACTAACAACGGCGTTGCGTATATACTATATAGCGTCATTAACATCGTGAGGAATCAGCTGGCCGCTGTGGTGTAATGGTTAGCATGCTGGACTGACAATCCAGAGACCCCTGTGTTCAAGACAGGTGACCACTTAAAGCAGGCCAAAATTAAAGCAGAATGTAACTTCAAGTGCATTCTTCTTTAATTTTAGCCTGCTTTAAGCTACCATCTGCTGGAATGTAGAAAATATTTTATATGATGCATATTCATGAGTATATAAAGTGGAAGAAATGCATTAAAATGCGCATCTATGGAATGATGGGTTGAACACTAAAGTCTCCAGGAGGTCTCCGCCAAACTCAATGATGCTTTGTGACAATACTAATGAGTAGTCACATCGTAGGGTTTGACTGAGGCATAAAAGTGAAAACATGGGAAATTATTGGTTTCTTACACTTATTAGGGCCCTACATTGCAAATGCAGGAGCCCTATAGGAATCACACTTTCTCTCCATCTGTCTGTCTGTCTGTCTGTCACGCTTTTTGCGTCACGTCTGATAACTTCTATTCAACTGAAGCTTTTAAGATGAAACTTCATTTATGGAAAGATCTTGACAAGTGGAACAGTATTCTTGTATCAATAGTGTGAGAGTTATTCCCATTTTCACAATTTTCTTTTCCTGCAGATTGCTTCTGTTATACTAGTACTGAAGATTTTGAAATGAAATTTCATTTATAGAAAGAGATTGATGAGTGAAAGTTTTTTGCACAAGGTTGATAACTCTTGCAGCAAAACTGTGAGAGTTATTTCCCTTTGCCATTTTCTCTAATTTCAGCAAATAACTTGTGTTCTACTGATGCTTTTCAGGTGAAATTTCATTTGTTTAAAGAGTTTGATGAGTGGAATTGTCTTCTGCATGGTTAATAACTCTTGCATCAATACCATGAGAGTTATTCTCCTGTACTGATGGTTGCTGGCAGGTGACAAATGTGTTTCGAGGAAAACCCGTCTAGTTTTAATAAACAGGATTTTTTTTAGCTCACCTGAGCCAAAAGCTCAAGGTGAGCTATTGTGACCGCTCACCGTCCGTAGTACGTCTGTCCGTCTGTCCGTCTGTCCGTTCACTTTTACTTCAAACGACATCTCCTCTGAACCCGGGGATTGTAGGGCGGATTCAAACTGCTCATGATGTTCCTTGGATGCTTCTCTACAGAAGTTGTTCAAATGAAAGAGAAAAAGCAAAAACTCTGCTTGAAAAAGCAAAAAAGCAAAAAACTTTAAAAAATCTTCTTGCTAAAAACTACTAGGCCCTAAGCTTTGATATTTTTACAGTAGAATCTCCTGGTCGATCCCTCTATAGTTTGTTAAAATGAAATCCCTGGGGTCACACTTGACGCCACCCTGCGCAGTTTAAGTGCTGCTCTAGGCAGGTTTCACAGTATTTTTTATGAAGCAGAAGCAGAACTGTATTTTACCTGAGTTACTCTTAATATACTAAGGGCAAATAGCCAATATTTGCAAACATTTTGGATCCAGATCAGATGCAACATAATCATAATGCTACATCTAATCTGGATCCAACCTATTTGCCACTCATTTACCAACTTAACATTTTCTAAATTGTTTTTTTGTACACTTTTCACATACAGTAGGTTTTAAGCAGACATCATTTCAGTCTGGTAAGGGTAAGCCCCAGAGCTACAGCCACTGAGGTCAAATATTATGCAACTGGTAGGGGGTATCACAGTACTGGTCATGATCAGCTGAACATGTTGTCTGCTAAAGTTTAGAAATGGTTCAGTCTGCTTCATACTTAGAGAAACAGGATCTGGAAGTGATCCACTGACAGTTATGTAATTATGTCTTATGCCATATTTATACATATGTTTAATATTGGTTTAATCAGAGTTATCTGTATGTCTTGTCATATTTTCTTGTCCAGGTAGTCACTCCAATTCAACAAATACTGATGTTTGTTAACCCATTACCCCATAAATATGCATTTTAGGCCTTTAATTTATTCCTCCACTGAAGAAAATAATTCCACTTTATACAGTCATGAAAATGTAAGATAAGAAATAAGTTTCTATATCCTAATAGATTGTAGCTGAAAGCAGTTTGAAAGTAAAGCAGAGTGTGCATTAAGATGCATTCTGCTTTACTTTGAACCTGCTTTAGGTGGCCACCTATTTTCAAAACTAGAAACAGGCTATGGGGTTATGGGTAAAATGAAATTGCATATTTGGAAAGAGCCGAATGAGAGGAAGTGCCATTTGCAAAGGCCATAACTCTGACATCATTGTTTTTTTTGGAGTTATTTCCCTTTGTGATATTTTCTTGTCCGGAAGACAACTCCAGTTCTACTGATGCTATTGTAATGAAATTTTATGTATGGAAAAAAACTGATGAGAGAAAATGCCATGCACAAGGGCAGCAATATTTTGTTTTTCCCCCTTGCCATATTTTATTGTCAGGAAAATAACTCCAGTTCTTCCGACGTTAGTGAAATAAATATCATTTATTTACCGGTAATGGAAATAGCTTGATAAGATGATGTGTCATGGATAAGGGTCATAAGCTTGGCAACAAAATTCCCTTTTGTCATGTTTTCTTATCTGGAAGATAACCTCATTTATAGTTATATTAAAATGTTGTCTTGCTCAGTCAACTTAGGTACAAACTACACTGTCCTCAGGTGAGCGAATTAAGGGCCATGGCCCTCTTGTTTAAAAATAATATAACTCAATAATTTCAATGCATTCAACTAAACTACAGAAAATTATAAGATATTGTCCAAACAAAACTTTATCATGAAATAATTACTTGAAATGTCAATTTTCAAAAAAAGTCAAAATCTGAAAAAGTTTTATGCCCCCGGCATCTGTAGATGTGGAGGCATATAGTAATCGTCCTGTCCGTCAGTCCGTCCGCACGCACGAAAGGTCCTTTGTTGGGTAGGGAGAACAATAGATTCCATTCATTCCGTCATTGCCCTATTGTTATTGTTGTTGTTTTTTGTTGCTATTGGGTACTTTTAAACAAAAGAAAAACCCAACAAGTGCCCAAATGTAAGGAAGTCCGTCCGTGCATCCGTAACAAGGTTAAGTAGATTTTACCGTTTCGTCTAGCATCAACAACGCTTACTCCAATGCTTGGATACTTATACAGTTGTTGCCTGGGACCATTCCCTATCCACCAATATCAGCCAACCTTGATTTTGACCTTGACCTTGACCTAATTTGGACTTAGAATGTTTTGAATGGGCTATTTCTTGGTTAACTAGATTTTACCGTTTTGTCTAGCATGAACAACGCCTACTACAATGCTTCAATACTTATACAGTTGATGCCTTGAACCATTCCCTATCCACAAATATCACCCATCCGTGATTTTTACTTTGACCTTGACCTAATTTGGACTTAGAAAATTTTGAATTGGCAAAATTTTGAATTGGCTATTTCTTGGTTAACTAGATTTTACTGTTTCATCTAGCATCCACACTACTTACTATAATGCTTCAAAACTTATACAGTTATTGCCATGGACCATTACCAATTGACCAATATTACCCTTGCTCAGTTTGACCTTGACCTAATTTGGACTTAGAAGAAATTCAGAGTATATTGTCAAGGATGCCACCGGGGGCATAAGCGTTTATTGAACACACAGTCTTGTTTTGCATTACTTTTGTCAGGTGTTTAGCTGCCATCTGTCCTATAGGCTATAAATCCACACAATGTTGTGTGTCAGTCATTAACCAAAACATTGATTCTAACCAACAAAGCTAGACTAAACATAGCCTGTCCCTTATCTGCATTATGGATTGACAAGTCAATAAAATCAGCTTTTTTAAAAGAAAAAGTTTTGAATCAAATGGGAGTCGGTTACCTAGGGCCTTTGGATTGTTAGTCAATCACTCTACCGACTGAGCAATCATGGAAGACACTGAAACTTGTCAAACAGTTCTTTATGTAAATATTCTTGTATAAGCACATGCCGAAAAAGATCATGTGAAAATCATCAGCATTTCCGTAACTCAAGATGCTGGTTGCCAACTTGCAAGTCACATTAAGCTACTATTCTGCTAGAATATAAAAAATATTTCTTATGATACATATTTATGACTGTATGGAATGGAACCATTTTTATGCCCCCGGCATCGACAGATGCGGGAGCATATAGTAATCGTCCTGTCCAGCCGTCCGTGCGTCCGTCCTTCCGTCTGTAACAGGTTAAGTAGATTTTACCGTTTCGTCTAGCATCAACACCGCTTACTCAAATGCTTTGAAACTTATACAGTTGTTGCCTTGGACCATTCCCTATCCACCAATATCACCCAACCTTGATTTTGACCTTGACCTTGACCTAATTTGGACTTAGAATATTTTGAATGGGCTATTTCTTGGTTAACTAGATTTTACCGTTTCGTCTAGCATCAACGCTACTTACTACAATGCTTCAATACTTATAAAGTTATTGCCTTGGACCATTACCAACCCACCAGTAATACCCAAGCTCAATTTGACCTTGACCTTGACCTAATTTGGACTTAGAAAAGATTCAGAATATATTGTCAAGGATGCCACCAGGGGCATAAGCGTTTATTGAACGCAGTCTTGTTTTTCATTGGAGGAATAAATTAACTGTGTAAAAATGTGTATCAATGAAGTAAAGGGTTAAGCTGTTGAGTTTATGTCTGTTATGGACTTATAATAAAGTGATTGCATATATTATCAAGCATTACACGGAACATTAGTGTTTTACAAACCCATTTCTGGTTCCGGGGTGCCATAAGTTGATCATGAAACGTCTTAAGATTTCCAAATTTTCTATTTGTCAAGGCGGATTACCTAAAGGTGCATTCTGCTTTACTTTCAGTCTGCTTTAAGCTAACATCTGCTAGGATAAGAATCCGAAGATTTTGGAAAAAATCCGTATAAATGGTGATTCTTATAAGAAATCTTTACACAATTAGCAGGGCTCCAGATAAGAGGGGACCAGTAAACTGAACAAATCCAACATTTTATCACTCATTTTAACACCAAATCCTATGGTGTTATGACTCATTAGAATTGTCTCTTCGAGACGATTCGGATGAGTTGTGACACCATAGGGTTTAATGCAGAAATAAATATTTTAATTTTTGAAGCACTGCCCTTATCTGGAGCCCTGAATTAAACTCCGAAAATATTTTCAGGTGACGAGTCACAAGTCGTACCGACCTTTGTGTGTGTTGACGTTCAGATTTAACTATTGGCTGAGCGAGCTGGAGCCGATGTCCTATCACCTCGTCAATGTTGTATTACATGCAATGGTGTGCCTCATGTTCATGAAGTAAGTCTGTATTGGTGTTTACAGTGATAATTTTACCTGTGCATCCCGAGTCCTATACTCATTCAATTTGCCAGGGACTCATTATTTAAAAAAATGCGAGTGCCATGGACCGATAGCTTTTCTGGCCTTTATTAACCTATTACTCATAGCATATAGTAGCTTAATGCAGATTGAAAGTAAAGCAGAATGTGCCTTAAGGCACATTCTGCTTTACTTTCAACCTGCTTTAAGTGGTCACCTGTCTTCAAAACTGGAAATAAGTAATTGGATATTGGGTGAATTTTTCACTTCAAGGACTCAATGTTTGTGTCAAGGACTCATTAATTGTTTTACAGAATGTGCATCCTGAGGACTCATTCATCTGATTTCTAAAATTATCACTGGTGTTTGTCAAAAGGTTGAATATTTGATGTTGGTGTGGCTCACAGCTACTATACCCTTTGACCAAAAGAATTCATGTTTGCAGCACACATACCTTTTGACAAAACTATATGGCTGCCATAAGTTGATCATGAAAAATCCTAAGATTTCCAAATTTTCTAATTTTCAAACTTCAAGATTACTTAAAGCAGGTTGAAAGTAAAGCAGAATGTGTCGTATTGCGAATTCTGCTTTACTTTCAGCCTACTTTTAGCTACCAATCTGCTAGGATAAAAATCCCAAGAATTCGGAAAAATCCAGAGAAATGGCAGCCCTGCAAAACGTTTTCCATCCATGTGGAAATTTTGAATCCTGTGACCTTGACCTTGAACTCAGTCTCTGAATTGAAACTTTGAAATGGGCATTAAAGTTTCAAAAGTGCTCACAACTGCTATACCCTTTGAATTTCAGTTTTCATACTTGCAGCACAAATACCTTTGGACAAGACATTTCCATCCATGTGAACCTTTTGACCCAGTGTCCTTGACTTTGACCTTGACCTCAGTCTGCGATTTAGTTTCCAAATTTGCTTCAAAATTTAAAATAGTGCTCACAGCTGCTGTACTCTTTTGAACTTCAGCTTTCAAACTTGCAGCACACATACTATTGGACAAGGCATTTCCATCCATGTGAAATATTTTACCCATTTAGCCTTGACCTCAGTCTCTGCTTTTCTGTTGCTTAATGTTTCACGGATGAGCTTTTTTGCCTTCTGACAACTCCTGTTTCATTTGAATCAATTGTTGTCTGCTATTGTTCTAAAATTAGAATTTTCAAATCAGGGTCATTGTGTTTGGATTCCTATGAAACAACACGTTATGAGCAGGCATGGGGTCAATTACTTGAGAATGTAATGCATTATATTACAATTACATTGCCAAATCAGTGCATTAAATTACAATTACAATTACTCAACTTTTACAATTGTAATGAATTAAATTACAATTACATTTGCAATGTAATGCATTACATTACACATTACATTATGATTTCAAGCTATGATATAAATCCAAAATTATGACTTAAAAAATATCTAATAAGCATAAATTATCTAATTGATAGGTTGTTATCTACAAGTTCATTGACAGCTACATTTATAGAGATTGGAAACATAAGAATACATGTATACAGCTTGAAAAGTCAAAGTCCTTTTTTAGTGACCACTGGGTACGGAAGCATAGTTTGTAAGATATGTTAGCCCTTAAACCTTTCCTTCAAAGAAGCGCCTATACCTACTCCTGCAACTAAGACTAAGAGCCACAAATGAAATTCAATAATAACATTAATCATAGGTTCCAGTTTAAAGCATTTTCTTGATTTATGTAAAGCAGAAAGCTTGTAGAGCAGCTTTCTTCTGATGAAAATAGCTTGGTTTTTATTCTTCGAAAGACAGACAAGCTGAAACTGTGTTTCTCTATTTTCTATTCATTATAAATATCTCTTTAAAAAGCATGAAAGATTTTTTTAAAATACTTTGAAAATGCACTATCATGTTCAGCCATTCTTCGCTTACACCTATATAACTTCATGCTAGAGGTGGCAATGTGAAGTTTTCCCACCTATTGTAACCCTTATCCTGCCAAACCCTACGTTACTGGAAGAGTTTGGATCAAAATCAGATATGGTGTGACTCTACATTCCATCTAGATCAAAACTATTTGGTACTAAGATCACACTGTGCGAAAAGTTAGAACTGAAAACAGTGGAAAGGTCACTTTCAGAAACTGAGCAGAATACATGTCCAAATAGAAGACATCTAGAACTACCTGTATAAAGAATGATAAGGATTAACTTTTTCAATGATGGAAGACTAAGCTATTGTATTTAGACCTGATCAATTAACATAATTATGCTTTTCCCATGCAAATCTAATAAACTATACAGCTGAGCATATAGAAGTATCAATTGTTGGAACTTTAACTTTGGTCCTATATGTAACTGCATATCAAACACAGGTATCTTTGTCAATATATAAATATCACATCTCACAGAGGGTGAGAGAACGGATTGGTCACCCGAGGCAAGTAATGTCAACCGAGGCGTCAGCCGAGGTTGACATTTACTTGTCGAGGGTGACCAATCCGTTCTCTCACCCTCTGTGAGATGTGATATTTATTTTATTATACCGAACAAAAATATAGATCTAATTACCACTGTTTTCAATACAGAACAACGATCTCGAATACATGTACATAGTATCGGAACTATCTTATTTTTATTACTCTAAACAAATAGCGGATAAGTTATTTTTAGACGAAATAAACACAATAAATGGATTTGCTAACCATTTGGTATCCACAAAAAAGAACAAATTTATTTAAAAAAAAAAAAAAAAGTTTGGACCGACCGGGAATCGAACTCGGATGGCCGTGGGCAGAGCCGACGAGCTAACCGCTACACCACGGGGACAGACTACTCCATAACGATTTCAGTTGTATATAAAGTTTGTATATTGACGTGTTTTTAAAAAAAAAAAAAAATCAAGTTGCAAGCAACAAACCTTAATTCTGAATAAATATTGCCAACAAAAAGTTTACAAACACATATCCATTCGTTATTTGTATTCTCATATAGCTCTTCGCTGTTTTAGGCCATTCTACAATCGTCTCCAATTCTGTCTTCTATTTTTAGCAATACGGCACTCTAGATAGCAACAAGTTGACGGATACTTTAGGTAGGCTAATAGACAAAGCAGAATGTCAGATTTAGTAGCAAATTTCGACATAAATATTGAACAATATGCAGAATTTGAATCTAAGGAGTTAGAAAAGAAACTTTTCCAAAATAATGAACGACCTTGATTAGCAACGCGAAAACTGGTGACACTTTGCAGTCGATTGTTTTGAAATCTTATCGCATGAGATGAAGCGTAAAGTATGGTCCATTTGATTTCGATTGTATAACTTTTCAAATTTGAATCGACTCACTTTTCCAGTTCATTGCCGTTACTTCACTAGAAGCGTTTTGATTCTTCCTTTTTCTGAACTGCTCAGGCGTACTAAAACCCGGTCCGAATACAGGGCTGTCATAAATTGATCATGAAAAATCTCATGAAAGATTTCCAAATTTTCTATTTTTCAAGTGTGATTACATAAAGCAGGTTGAAAGTAAAACGGAATGCGACTAAAGGCACATTCTGCTTTACTTTCAGCCTGTTTTAAGTTGTCATCTGCTGGGATAAAATTTAGAAAATTTCGGAAAATCCGGAGTTATGGCCGCCCTGTGGACATGCGGGCCGATTGGTGATGTAATGCGGGCCGTTTGGTGATGTTAGCCATGTAACATTACGGATTTTCACCTTCTGACGTCACATTAGGCTATATAGTAGATAAATCGAGTGAGGTATAATAATACTGGTACATGCAGTCTTCAACCAATTTATACAAATTAATCTAGTAATTGTACTGTGTTTTCTGACATCTTTGTTACAAAAGTAATGCCATGTAATGCAATATGTAATGCTTAGAATTACTTGCTTTTTGAGCACTGTAATGCATTAAATTACAATTACATGTAATGCAAAAATCCCTGCATTACACATTACATTCAATTACATTGGAAAAAGTAATGCATTACAATTACATTTTTGCATTACCCCATGCCTGGTTATCAGGCGTCTCATCTGGACCCAAACTGTTTGCACAGACAAATTTCTGCCACTAGCATGAAAGAGTTATATAGAGTACATATTTGTATATGAACAGTTTGTTGTAAAAGGTTTTCTTTTTTATTATTTCTGTCTGTCAATAAAGTACTGATTGGCACACTTTTCTTGAAATGTTATCATTTTGATTGACATACAGCATAAACCTATTAAGGAATGAATCAGGGCTCCAGATAAGAAGAAGTTTACTGAACAAATTAAATGTTTTCTCACTTATTTCAACACCATAGGGTTTAATGCAGAAATAAAGATTTTAGTTTTTGAAAAACTACTCTTATCTGGATCTCTGATGAATGACATGCTTTTGCGGTTTATGAGATTATAAACACATGAGATTAGCTGGGTTAGTTACTTACATGCACAAAGAGCGTGTATGACAAACTTACCCAGCTAGTCGCATGAGTTTGCAATCCCGTAAATCGCAAAAACTCGTGGTTTATTGCTTATATTTATATTTTCATATTTTTCCTTGTCTGTTACAAAGTGAAGCTTGACAAGATGTGTTTTTATTAGCTCACCTGGCACAAAGTGCCAAGGTGAGCTATTTTGATCGTCCTGTGTCCGTCATCGTCCGTTCGTCCGTCGTCAACAATTTCTTTAATGGCATTTCCTCCTAAACTACTGGATGGATTTTAACCAAACTTGGCAGGTTTGATCCTTATATAGACCTCTTTGAAAGTTCTACAAATATTTTTTATCCGTTGCATAAATAGGTCACAGGAGCTAAAAATAGATTGTTTCAATAAAAACTTAAAAAATCTTCTTCTCTGTTACCACAGTACCCTGAGCTTAGATATTTAGCACAAAGCATCATCTACAGGTCCTCTATCAAGATTGTTCAAATTATGTCCCTGGGGTAAAAAATGGCCCAACCCCGGGGGTCACAAATTAACAAAGAGTTATATAGTGAAATCTTCAAACCTCTTCTTCTTTGATATCAATATAGCTAGAGCTTTGATATTTGGCATAGTTTAACTTCTAGAGGTATTTTACCAAAATTGTTCAAATAATTCTGATCGGTTGCATATCTAGGTCACAGGAGCTAAAAATAGATTTTTTCAATAAAAACTTAAAAAATCTTCTTCTCTGAAACCACAGTACCCTGAGCTTAGATGTTTTGCACAAAACATCATCTTCAGTTCCTCTATCAAGATTGTTCAAATTATGTCCCTGGGGTCAAAAATGGCCCCGCCCCGGGGTACACAATTTTACATAGAGTTTAAAGATAATTTTTCAAACCTCTTCTCCTCTGAAATTAATATAGCTAGAGCTTTAATATTTGGCATAATGTAACTTCTAGAGGTACTATACTAATATTGTTCAAATGGTTCTGGAACGTTGCATATCTAGGTCACTGGAGCTAAAAATAGATTTTTTTTCTCAATAAAAACTTAAAAAATCTTCTTCTCTGAAACCACGTACAGTACCCTGAGCTTAGATATTTTGCACAAAGCATCATCTTCAGTTCCTCTATCAAGATTGTTCAAATTATGTCCCTGGGGTCAAATATGACCCGCCCCAGGGGGTCACTAATTTACATAGAGTTATATAGTGAAATCTTCAAACCTCTTCCTCTCTAAGACTAATATAGCTAGATCTTTAATATTTGACATAGTGTAACTTCTAGAGGTACTTTACCAATATTGTATAAATGGTTCAGGTTCGTTGCATATCTAGGTCACAGGAGTTTAAAATAGATTAAAAAAACCTTAAAAAATCTTCTCTTAAACTACAGTACCCTAAGCATAGCTATTTTGCACTCGGCATCATCCAATCAGCAATTGGCACAATCATATTGTCATAATTTCTCAGCTTTCCAAGATATTTTACATTTACATCAACGGTCCCAGTCAAGCGATTTAGGGCCGTATACGGCTCTTGTGTATATGAAAATATCATATACCGGCCAAATATGTTTGACAGATGTAATCCTGGACATAACAGCCATTCGATCTCTGTAATATATGGTATGAAAAGTAGTCCCAAATACATGCTTTGGAGTTGCATTACAAATTCAGGCTTTTACCCAGTAAGCTGTCTCCGTGTGCTTGACGAACACTTATAAGACATTTAAAATAAACAATGCAACTTATTATTAAAAGTATATTTTAAAAACAGAATAGGTCGCAGATGTGTATTTCAGCCTTATTTTGTGCCAAAGCAACCATCAGCTAGTCGCTAGGTCGTTATCTCTCTGGCGGAGACTCCACCCTCTTTCTAACTGGCTGGAACCAGTTCCAATTTGTACATGTAGGTTTACTGAGAATTCTAACACACTTCGCGCACACCCCTATATAAACAAAGAATGAACATTTCAGTGTTTGAATTTTCAATAGACCACTCACGCGCTAAAACGTTCTAACGTGACGTCATATGGCTTCGAAAATGGGTACACCACGAAATGTAGCGCCATTGCTTTGGTGCATTTTAAGGTTAAATTATGTGTTAGAATTGAGATAATGAATTAAAACCAGTGTTTTATCTAACAATCGAACACGGGTATTCGTTGAGATGCTTGTAATTAAACCACTCGACCTAAAGGCCTCGTGATTAAATTACTACGCATCTCAACTCCTACCAGTGTTCGATTGCACGATAAAACACTGGTATGACTTTATTATTTCTTCATTATACATCCTTTTTTAGCTCACCTGAGCCGAAGGCTCAAGGTGAGCTGTTGTGATCGCCCGTCGTCCGTCTGTCCGTCTGTCCGTCCGTTCAAATTTACTTCAAGCGACATCTCCTCTGAAACCGTGAGTCTGAGGGGAAAACTAAAATGCTCACCGTGTTCCTTGGATGCTTCCCTACAGAAATTGTTAAAATGAAACTTTCAAGTGGACTACTTATTGTAATTTATTTAAAAAAGTGAAAAACTTTAAACAATCTTCTTGTAAAAAACTGCTAGGCCCACAGCTTTGATATTTGTTTTTTAGTATCTCCTGGTGATTCTCTCTCAAAATTGTTAATATCAAAACTAAAACTGACCATAGGGATTCACCATAGGGATTTTTTCATTGCCGCTTTATGCAGGATTCATTGCCGCTTTATTCAGGTTATACTGTTTTACTGGAGGTTTAAGCAGGGTTTCAAGCACCCTTATACTAAATCACCTATATTTGCAAACAGTTTGGATCCAGGTCAGATGCTACATTATGCTGCATCTAATCTGGCTCCAAACTATTTGCCATTTACTTACATAGTTTTTTTAATTTAGAAAATGTAAGGTATGATTTGCTTTGCAAAATTCACGTACAATATGTATAGCAGACATCAATTCAGCATTATAAGAGTTAAGTTTTCCAGCTAGTGGCAGAATTGCATAACTGACCTCAGGTCAGCTGTTGTACACCAACAGAACTGTCTGCTGGACATGTTGTCTGCTAAAGTTTAGAAACGGTTCAGTCTGCTTCATACTTAGAGAAACAGGATCTGGAGGTGATCCACTGACAGTTATGTAATTATGTCTTATGCCATATTTATACATATGTTTAATATTGGTTTTATCAGAGTTATCTGTATGTCTTGTCATTTTTTCTTGTCCAGGAGATAATCTAATTAAAAACCCATTCCCCCATAAATACTGATGTTTGTTAACCCAATCACCCTATAAAAATATGCATTTTTAGGTCTTTAATTTATTCCTCCACTAAAGAAAATAATTCCGCTTGATACAGTTATGAAAATGTAAGATAAGAAATAATTTTCTATATTATAGTAGATGGTAGCTTAAAGCAGTTTGAAAGTAAAGCGGTGTGCCTTAACCCTTCCCCACATAGAAGCGCCTTTTAGCACATTTAATTTATTCATCCAATGAAGAAAATAGTTCCCATCTTACAGTCATGAAAATGAACCCTAAGAAATATTTTCTTAATTCTAGAAGATAAAAGCTTAAAACAGGCTGAATTTAAAGCAGAATTTACCTTAAGGCACATTCTGCTTTACTTTCAACCTGCTTTAAGTTGTCATATACCTTCAATACTAGAAACAGACCATGGGGTAAAGGCGCATTCTGCTTTACTTTCAACCTGCTTTAGGTGGCCACTTATTTTCAAAACTAGAAACAGGCTTTGGGGTAATGGGTAAAATGAAATTGCATACAAATGTATTTGGAAAGAGCCTAATGAGAGGAAGTGCCATTGGCAAAGGCCATAACCCTGACATCATTGTTTTTAGCTCACCTGAGTCAAAAGCTCAAGGTGAGCTATTGGGATGGCCCTGTGTCCGTCGTCGTGCGTTGTCCGTCGTGCTTTGTCGTTAACAATTGATTCAAATGACATCTCCTATACCGCTTGACAGATTTCAACCAAACTTTACAGGAATGTTCTTGGGTCAAGCTGTTTCAAATTTGTTCAAAGAATTAAAACAATGTAGAACTCTGGTTGCCAAGGCAACCAAAGTGAAAAAATAAGGGAATCTTAAAAAATCTTCTTGTCTGAAACTACAAGAGCCAGAGCTTAGATATATGGCACATAGCATCATCTACAGGTCTTCTTTCAAGTTTGTTCAAATTATGCCTCTGGGGTCAAAATTGGCCCCACCCCTGGGGTCACAGTTTTACATAGAGTTATATAATGAAATTTTCAAACGTCTTCTTCTCTGAAACTAATTTGGCCAGTGCTTTGATATTTGGCATGGTGACACTTCTAGATGTACTTTACCTATTTTGTTCAAATGGTTCTGGTCGGTTGCATACCTAGGTCACCGGAGCTAGAAATAGATTTTTCAATGAAAACTTAAAAAATCTTCTTGTCTGAAACTACAAGGGCCATACCTTAGATATATGGCACATAGGGTCCTTTATCAAGTTTGTTCAAATTATGCCCCTGGGGTCAAAATTGGCCGCACCCCGGGGGGTAAAAGTTTTACATTGAGTTATATGGTGAAATTTTCAACAATCTTCTCCTCTGAAACCAATATGGACAGAGCTTTGATATTCGGCATGGTGACACTGATAGATGTCCTTTACCTATTTTGTTCAAATGGTTCCAGTCTGTTGCATATGTAGGTCACAGGAGCTAAAAATAGATTTTTTCAATGGAAACTTATAAAAAAAATTTTTTCTAAAACCCTAGTACACTGATCTTAGATATTTGGCATAAAGCATCATCTACAGGTCCTCTATCAAGATAGTTCAATTTTAATAATGCTCCTCGGGTAAAAAAATGACCCTGTCCTGTACATAAATCATGATCTCAATTTTTCAGCTATTCTCAGGTGAGTGAAATATGCCCCATGGGGCTCTTGTTCAATATGCGTCTAGAAGACGTTACAGGGCGAATGTAAATACTCTAAAATGGCCACTAAATTAAGCTGATTATTTTGTCTTTGAGGCAGATGACGACTTAAAGCAAGGTGAAGGTAAAATGGAAAGCTCCTTTCTGGTTAATTTTAACCTTGCTAATGCTTTAAGCTTTCACCTGTCATTTATACATTGTAACAATCAATTGGTGTCACTCCTGAAGGAAACCCCTCCATAGAACTCTATAGTAAATTGGCAATATTCTCCTGCCTCTGTCAAATTCCATGACCTTCAGACCAATTATAATGACCCTGTTTCCATGGAAAGCAATAACAAAGCACCAGAATTATCAAAAGAAAAAGGCACCATTAAGGTTGAGCTTTTTCACAAATTTCACATTTCTAAGGTCACAGTCAATATTTACAAAACAAAAGATTTATCAACAACATCACTATTTCAGCTCAAAAACAAATACATCTGCATTTAATCAGCACTTTCAATAAAAGATATGACCATGAAACACACACATCAATGTACTATGCTACAGTGGAGAATCTGTTATTCTTTCCCAATACACGCGTTTACGCTAAAACTATTATTTCCAATACAAACAGTTTGGAGCCAGATCAGACGCCGGGTAGCCCGGCGTCTGATCAGGCTCCAAACTGTTTGCCACCAAGATAAACATGAATTTTCAGAATTGTCCAAAAGTTGCACTTTTGTACGTTTTAGTGTTTTGCGTTTGCGTACGTTTGCGTTTAAACGGGAAAGAATAACAGATTCTCCACTGTATATTACCCTACAACCTGGAAGCACTTCTGTTTTGGTGTGACACCAATTAGCCTTAATTTATGTATTCATTATCGAGAGGTTTTACTGTATGTCATTAAGAAATCTTCCTTTATTTTTAGAGTATGCAGAATGTTTCTTCATGAGATGCCATCTTTTCTTGCTGCCCTGTTGTTTGCTGTCCATCCTATACACACTGAAGCAGTGAGTACAGCCCTGGCTTTATGTGTACCCGTGTGCAGAGTGTTTAAGACAATGTAGACAACTCGCGAGTAATGGCCATCGATGGCCATCAATTTCTTTACTGAACGTATGGCTGGTAAATGCATTCAGTGGCAGAATGAATAAAGCACATAATTTCACACCTTTCTCTTCTGTTGTGTTAGGTAACAGGAATTGTTGGTAGAGCGGAGCTGTTGTCATCCATATTTTTCCTCGCATCACTGATGACATATACTAGATGTACCGGTTATAGAAGAAAGACAAGTGAATGTTGATTATTTAACCCTTTCCCTTATAGCATTTTTAGCTCACCTGATCACAAAGTACTCTAGGTGAGCTTTTGTGGTCGGTCTTTGTCCTGCGTCGTTCGTCGTGTGTCAACAATTTCTTCAAACATCTTCTTCTTCAAAACTACTGGCTTGATAGCAACTAAACTTCACAGGAATGCTCCTTGGGTCAAGCTCTTTCAAAGTTGTTCAAAGAACTTGAAACAATGCAGAACTCTGGTTGCCATGGCAACCAATGTGAAAAAATAAGGAAATCTTAAAAAATCTTCTTGTCTGAAACCACAATGGCCAGAGCTTAGATATTTGGCACATAGCATCATCTATAGGTCCTCTATTAAAATAAATTTTGCCCCTGGGGTCAAAATTGGCCCTGTCCCGGGGGGTCACCATTTTAGAGTTATATAGTGAAATGTTAAAACATCTTTTTCTCTGAAAACAATATGACCAGAGCTTTGATATTTGGCATGGTGTAACTTCTAGAGGTATTCGACATATATTGTTGAATTGGTTTCGGTCTGATGCATATCTGGGTCACGGGAGCTAAAAATAGAGTTTTTCAGTAAAAACTTCAAAAATCTTTTTGTCTGAAACCATTGTACACTGAGCTTAGATATTTTGCAAATAGCAATGTCTACAGGTCCTCTATCAAAGTTGTTCAAATTTTACTCCTGGGGTCAAAATTGGCCGGCCCCGGGATCACCGTTTTGCATAGAGTTATATAGTGAAACATTCAAACATCTTTTTCTCTGAAACCTATATGGCCAGAGCTTTGATATTTGGCATAGTGTAACTTCAAGAGGTCCTTCACATATATTGTTGAATTTGTTATGGTCTGTTGCTTATCTTGGTCACGGGAGCTAAAAATAGACTTTTTCGATGAAAACTTCAAAAATCTTGGGGTCAAAATTGGCCCTGCCCCAGGGGTCACTGTTTTACATAGAGTTATATAGTGCAATGTTCAAACATCTTTAACTCAGAAACAAATATGGCCAGAGCTTTAATATTTGGACATGGTGTATCTTCCAGAGGTCCTTCACATATAATGTTGAATTGGTGCCGGTCTGTAGCATATCTGGATCACCAGACCTAAATATAAATACTTTCAATGAAAACTTCAAAAATCTTCTTTTTTGCATGTCATTCCTTGACCCAGCTTAGTGTCACCATGGTCAGGTGAGCGATCAAGGGCCATTCTGGCCCTCTTGTTAACTCACCTGGCACAAAGTGCTTAGGTGAGCTATTGTGATAGCCTCGTGTCCTTCGTCGTCCAGCATAGTGTATTGTCAATTTTTTCTCTAAGGAACTTTTACTTGGAAACTAATGATTCTATTTGATTAAAACTTCATAGGATTATTCCTTGTAGGATACTGTCTCTGATGTCTTCAAATATTGAAATGGGGCCCTACCGCATTACAGAGTTATCCCAATTTTCATCACGAGTTAACTCCCCTGATAAGGAAAAGGTTGTTTCCGGTTTAGTTAACGCATCATTGAGACGGTGTCGATAACGGTCATAAACGATTCGGAAAAGAATAAATTGAATGCGGTTTATTAGTTTGATTCCTATATCTATATGCAGTCAAGCTCCCGTTTATCCCTATGTATTTTAATGTATTAATTTTGTTTAATGTCAAATGCGACGGTTTTTTAGCAAACCGAAAGTAGCACTGATCATACTTTTTCTATATAACAAAGAAGCTGACTTTTAACATACTTAACAGACACGGGTTTTCACCTAGGTAAAAGAACGTTAACATGGATTAAAAGTAGATCCTGATCAGATGGTTACTATATAGGAACAGTCTCTATAATCAATGACTGTCCTCTCTGGTTCTTAAATGACATTATAGGTCTATAAATGCTGCCTATTACAGGTGAAAAAGGGGATATTTATTAAGACATTACCGGTATTAAACATAAACTTTGTATTATTCAGTTATTAATAATGACATGAATATTCATTAGGCAAAGGGTTAAACTGATCTTTTAAACTATGTTGAATGGTAAACAGTTTCTTCACAAATGTATATTTTGTTTGTTCATAATATACCAGCAGATTTTAGTTGACAGAAATTTCATAGAAATAGTTCAGCCTGTCATGCTCATAGCGCACATGGATCTTCTGCCCAGGGGCCATAAAGCGCAAAGCATCATCACAACTAACAACAGGAAGTAACCAATTAGCTAGAAATCGAATTGTATACTGACCCCCCCACTGGGGTGCAGCTGCTGTCCCATATAGAGAGTCCTCTCTGCTATGACAAGCCATAAAACGGAAGCTTAAGTCTTGGGTACACAGGCTGGAATCAAAACACACCAAACTATTTTTTTTATATATATATAGGATCCACATTGTTATTCATGTGGGGAATAAATTTTAATCTCCTATACCATGCACTCTCAACTTCATGTGCAAAAGCTTAACCCATTACCCCCATCATTATGCCTTTTACTCCTTTAATGAATTCCACCTTCATAAGCAACTAAATCCTCTTCATGCACTAAGCAGTCATAATTATGAAACATAGGTGATATTTTATGTCGTAGTGGGTGGTGCCTTAAAGCAGGATTAAAGTAAAGCAGGGTGCACCTTAAGGCGCATTATGTTTTACTTTCAACCTGCTTTAACAGGTGACCTATATTCAATACTTAACACGGGCTGTGGGGTAATTGGTTTAGGTAATGGGTAAACCCAATACCCGATCGCCTGTTCCTACCTGGAAAGACAGGTGCCCATTAAAGGTAGATTGAAAAGTACATGCTACTTTACTTTCAGCTTGCTTTAAGCTACCATCTGCTAGGATATTCAATGTTTTTAATATTGCACATTCATGCTAATAAAAACTTTGAATTAGAACTCTTTCCTTCAATGGAGGCATAAACCAAAGGCGTATTTAAAGGGTTAATAGGAAATACATACCGTTTTAACAACATAAATACTTTAGAACCCCTCTCCTATCATTAAATGTGTACTCTATTGAAAACTCAATGTTGAAAGTAAAGCATGTATTCCATCGTTTTAGTAGATTAAAACTTTATTTCTGTTGATCTTTTACCAGTTCACTAATTATAATAGGCTTAAAACACTATCATTTATAAAAAAGTTTGGAACCAGATAAGATGCAGCATATATACTAACAGGCTGATCAGGGGTAGAACTGTTTCACACTCATATATGTTTTAAGTCAAAATTGATAGCATGTTCTAAACTTTTATCAAGAAAGTAGGCAGTATTTTTTTTTTAAATATTAACCCTTATCATGCTATTAGCATAATTGATCATTCCTACGGTATTTTTCCTTATTTAATCAGCTAAAGTAATAAATTAAATGATAAGTATTCATAGCGGGTAGGGTTTATGGTTGATTAACAGCAACCAGAATATTGCTATGACACATCCATGTAACGGGGTTTAACCCTTTACCCAATAGATGGTATTAGTTTTGAAGATAGGTGACCCCTTAAGGCAGGTTAAGGTACATTCTGCTTTAAGCTATCATCTGCTGGGAGGTATAACATATTTATTGAGGTGCAGATTGATGACTTATTTTAATAAACATATGAATAAATGATATGCATAGAACGGTATATCTATGGAAGTTTTTGTAAGTTTTATTGTAGGTAAAGTAAATGCATGTCTTAATTCTATTTTTGAACAATATGAGAGATTGCGCTTTCAATAGTGTATAGCCAGGTTCTACTGTATATAATATAAGCTCTACACTAACAAGCAGACGATCTCCTCAAATTCGTGTTTGAGGATAAAGGATTTTCGATACTATGTGTACTTCACTATTGAACCGGAAACAACCACTCATTCAGGGGGCGCTACTCTTATCACACTTTCCATGCGGGGTAACTCTGTATATCGGTAGGGCCCCATTGTGGTTGCCATGGCAATCTATTGAAAATTATTAAAAAATCTTATTTTAAAAAAAGAAATACTAGAATTTTAACATTCTATCAAATTTCTGAAAAAAATATCCTAGCTTAAAAAACATGGTGGCCAAAAAGGGTGGGTTAGACTTTTCTTACACTTGTACAAATGTATATGTAGCCTTAGGGCTCTTGGGTTTCTGATTTTGTGGCATTGCCACATTTCTTGTTTATTTATTATTTTTCCTAGTGTCGTATCCCATGTCATGGAGTTTGCTGAAAGTTTTTTTTTTTTTCATTTTGACTTTGGTGAAGGTGGATTAACCCCATAGCCTTATTCTAGTTTTGAAGATAGATGATCTTTTTTAAAGCAGGTTTAAAGTAAAGCAGAAAGCACCTTATTTCTTATTGTTCCTATTCATGACTGCATAAAATGAGGCTTTTTTCATCAGTAGATAAATAAATAAAAGGCATAAAAAGGTTTTTTGATGGCATAATGGGTTAAGCCGAAGATAGTCATTTGGCTACTGGTTGTTGAAAGGTAGTACTCCTGCTTTCATCCAATAGTCCATTGTATGTACTAATGTCTGGTTGTTTGTTCTGTCTTGTTTGTGTAATGTACTGTTAAACCCTTTAATCCATAGCCTGTTTCTAGTTTTGCAGACAGATAACCTCTTAATTAAAGCAGGTTGAAAGTAATGCAGAATGTGTCCTAACCCTTTACCCCACAGCTTGTTTCTAGTTTAGCAGACAGATAGCCTCTTAAAGCAGGTTGAAAGTAATGCAGAATGTGTCCTAACCCTTTACCCCACAGCTTGTTTCTAGTTTTGCAGACAGATAACCTCTTAAAGCAGGTTGAAAGTAATGCAGAATGTGTCCTAACCCTTTACCCCATAGTCTGTTTCTAGTTTAGCAGACAGATAACCTCTTAAAGCAGGTTGAAAGTAATGCAGAATGTGTCCTAACCCTTTACCCCATAGCCTGTTTCTAGTTTAGCTGACAGATAACCTCTTAAAGCAGGTTGAAAGTAATGCAGAATGTGTCCTAAACCTTTACCCCATAGCCTGTTTCTAGTTTTGCAGACAGATAACCTCTTAAAGCAGGTTGAAAGTAATGCAGAATGTGTCCTAACCCTTTACCCCACAGCTTGTTTCTAGTTTTGCAGACAGATAACCTCTTAAAGCAGGTTGAAAGTAATGCAGAATGTGTCCTAACCCTTTACCCCACAGCTTGTTTCTAGTTTTTATTAAGACAGGTGACCACTTAAAGTGGATCAAAAGTAAAGCAGAATGCCCCTTAAGGCCGCTCTTCTTTGCTTTTAGTCTGCTTTAAACTACTATCTGCTAGCTAGAATGTAAAAAATGCTTCTTATGGTTCATATTATTGACTGTATATTGAGGTGGAACTATTTTCTTAAATTAATTAAATGTGTTAAAAGGCATATTTATGGGGTAATTGGTTAATGTTTTATGTTTGGGTTCAGTGTGGTATATACATAGTGGTGGAACATTTTGAAATCTTCTACAAATATTATTGAGATAGTTATGTGGCATTGCATATATATTGCCACAGGAACTAAAATTAGCAACATGTTTTGAAGAAAGCTTAAAAAATCTTCCTGTCTGAAACCAGAATGCGCAGAGCTTAGGTTTTATAGGCACCAAGCATAATCTACAGTTCCGCTATCAAACTGAGCCAATCATGCATCTATGGTAAAAAATTACTCTGTCCCATTGGTTTACAGTTGAGAGATTTAGAGCTGCATGGCCCTCTTGTTCACATATTTATTCACTGAGATATTTTCTCCATTTTGAACAGTATGGAAGCCATTGTTTATCACGATTGGTCTGGTTTCCATGGCAATGCTGTGTAAAGAACAGGGGATCACTGCGATTGGAATATGTGTTGTGTATGAATTATTTGTGGCTCAGAGGGTAAGTATGAAGAAAGTTAGTATACTGCTATAAAAATCTGTAAACACATTAGCAAATAGATATCCCTTTTTACGTCTTTAATTTATTCATTCATCATTGAAAACAATTCAACTTTACTCAGGGCTCTGCCATTTCTCTGAATTTTTCCAAAATGTTCATTTTTTAGCTCCCCTGTAAAAAGTATAAGACAAGATGAGCTTACGGTTTACCTCGGCGTAGTTGTGTTGTTGTTCGAGCATCGTGATTGGCGTAAACAATTTTAGGAAGTTGTTCATAACTTCTAGATGCCCGTGAGACATTGCTTTCACATGTAGTATAAGACAAGAAGAGCTTACGGTATACCTCGGCGTAGTTGTGTTGTTGTTCGAGCATCGTGATTGGCGTAAACAATTTTAGGAAGTTGTTCATAACTTCTAGATGCCCGTGAGACATTGCTTTCACATGTAGTATAAGTCAATATGGACAACGCCATTTCATGCATACATGAAATTTCATCCCTGTGACCATAACCGTGAATTTAGGGCCAACGTTTAACCCTTTCACTGCCAACATTTTCGTGAGACTTTTACCCCGTCACCGTTTCATTGTCATCTGCTTGAATTTTGTTGTCTGCAATGTCGTTTCAAAGTTAAAAAAATAAGGCTGAAGAAATTTCAAAACGAGTGTCAAACAGTTTGGATCCTGATCAGACCCTGGGTTACGCTCCGTCTGATCCAAACTGTTTGCAAACACGCTTTCAAGTGTCATTGAGAGCGAAAGGGTTAAGTTGAAAAAACTTATAACTCCAATGCCAGCCAATTTCCCTCCCTGTAGCAACTCCCTCTGAACAAAACACACAATCTTTGTCTTCCATATGGAGTTGTAGAGAGGGAACATATGGAGTTGTAGAGAGGGAACATATGGAGTTGTAGAGAGAGAGGGAACATATGGAGTTGTAGAGAGGGAACATATGGAGTTGTAGAGAGGGAACATATGGAGTTGTAGAGAATGGAGTTGTAGAGAGGGAACATATGGAGTTGTAGAGAGGGAACATTTGGACTTGTAGAGAGGGAACATATGGAGTTGTAGGGAACATATGGAGTTGTAGAGAGTGGAGTTGTAGAGAGGGAACATATGGAGTTGTAGAGAGGGAACATATGGAGTTGTAGAGAGGGAACATATGGAGTTGTAGAGAGGGAACATATGGAGTTGTAGAGAGGGAACATATGGAGTTGTAGAGAGGGAACATATGGAGTTGTAGAGAGGGAACATTATTATTTATACCTTACAGGTGGAGTTTAAAGAGTTATGGGGTATTCTGATGGGAATGCTGAAGGGTAACTGGAACCTACCTAACTGGCTGAAGGGATCTATCCTCAGGTCCCTAGTACTGGTCGGCAGTACCGTGATTCTTCTCTTTGAGAGGATTGAAGTGATGGGAGCTAAACTTCCAGACTTCTCAGAGTAAGCTTTTTAGCTCACCTGAGCTAGCTCAGGGTGAGCTTTTGCAATCCTTGAATGTCTGGCGTCCGTCGTCTGTTGTGCGGCGTCAACAATTTTAGTGTTTACACTCTAGAGGCCACAGTATTAATCAAGTCTTTCTCAAACTTGCTCAAATTGTATATTACCCTAAGAGTTCAAATGAGGTCGATTATGGTTGAAATCAGACAAATAGGTCAAGAGTTATATACCTATGAATTGCTGAAAATGTCATAATTAACAGTGTTTACACTCTAGAGGCCACAATATTTATCCAATCTTTTTCAAACTTACCCAGATTGTATATTACCATAAGAGTTAGACTGAGTTCAATTATGGTTGAAATCGGACTAATAGGTCAAGAGTTATTTACCTTTGAATTGCTGAAAATGCCATATTTAACAGTGTTTACACTCTAGAGGCCACAATTTTTATGAGCTCGACTTTTTCGAAAAGTCGAGCTATTGTCGTCAACCTGTCGTCTGCGTCAGTGTCTGCGTCGGTTAAGTTTTTTACTTAAGGTTTTTGTAGGAGTTCATTTCTCAATAACTGTCAAAGGTATCCATTTGAAACTTGGAATAGTTGTTCAGTATCAAAAAGGCAACTCATTACAACAAGGCAGGTAACCCTTGGATTTGTCATTTCAGAGTTATTTGCTTAAGGTTTTTGTAGGAGTTCATTTCTCAATAACTGTCAAAGGTATCCATTTGAAACTTGGAATAGTTGTTCAGTATCAAAAAGGCAACTCATTACAACAAGGCAGGTAACCCTTGGATTTGTCATTTCAGAGTTATTGCCCTTGTTTTATTTACTTAAAAATTATATATCAACATATCTCAATAACTAGCAAAGGTACCCATTTGAAGCTTGGAATACTTGTTCAGTATCAAAAGTGCAACTCATTACAACAAGACAGGTAACCCTGGGATTTGTCATTTCGGAGTTATTGCCCTTGTTTTATTTACTTTAAAATTGTAAATTAACATATCTCATTAACTATGAAAGATATTAACTTGAAACTTTGAATACTTGTTCAGTATCAAAAGGGCAACTAATTACAACAAGGCAGGTAACCCTTGGATTTGTCATTTCAGAGTTATTGTCCCCCTTTTTTTTTACTTCAAAATTGTAAATTAACATATCTAAATAACTATGAAAGATATTAACTTGAAACTTTGAATAGTTATTCAGTATCAAAAGGGCAACTAATTACAACAAGGCAGGTAACCCTTGGATTTGTCATTTTAGAGTTATTGCTTTTTTTTTTTTACTTCAAAATTGTAAATTAACATATCTAAATAACTATGAAAGATATTAACTTGCAACTTTGAATAGTTATTTAGTATCAAAAGGGCAACTCATTACAACAAGACAGGTAACCCTGAGGTTTGTGTATTCAGAGTTATTGCCCTTGTTTTATTTACTTAAAAGTTATAAATTAACATATCTAAATAACTATGAAAGATATGAACTTGAAACTTTGAATACTTGTTTAGTATCAAAAGGACAACTCATTACAACAAGGTAAGTTACTCTGTGATTTGTAACTCCAAAGAAATTGCCCTTGATTTATTTACTTAAAACTTATACTTATAGTTTACTTTAAGTGGAATGTAGACTGTCCAAGTATGTTTGAGTTGATGTTGCTTACAAATTTCTATGATCAATAGGTTATTAAACACCAGTACACATTCTTTAAGTTTGAAAAATGTAGCCATCTCAAGTATATGAAAGTCGAGCGTCCAGCACCCGTTTGCGGTGCTCTTGTTGAATCTATCTCAAACTTGCTCAGATTGTTAAAAGCTATAAGAATTCAGATAAGTACAATTATGGTTGAAATCGGACAAATAGATCAAGAGTTATCTACCTTTGTATTGCTGAAAATGCCATGTTTAAGGGTGTTTACACTCTAGAGGCAACACTTTTTATCCAATCTATCTCAAACTTGCTCAGATTGTAAATGGCCATAAGAGTTCAGATGAGTTCAATTATGGTTGAAATCGGACGAATAGGTCAAGAGTTATCTGCCTTTGAATTGCTGAAAATGCCATATTTAACAGTGTTTACATTCTAGAGGCCACATTTTTTATTTAATCTTTCTCAAACTTGCTCAGATTGTAAATGGCCATAAGAGTTCAGATGAGTTCAATTATGGTTGAAATCGGACCCATAGATCAAGAGTTATCTACCTTTGAATTGCTGAAAATGCCATATTTAACAGTGTTTACATTCTAGAGGCCACATTTTTTATTTAATCTTTCTCAAACTTGCTCAGATTGTATATGACTATAAGAGTTCAGATGAGTTCGATTATGGTTGAAATCGGACGAATAGGTCAAGAGTTATCTGCCCTTGAATTGCTGAAAATGCCATATTTAACAGTGTCTACACTCTAGAGGCCACACTTTTTATCCAGTCTTTTTCAAACTTACTTAGATTGTATATGACTATAAGAGTTCGAATAAGTGCAATTATGGTTGAAATCAAATTATTGTGGCAACAGTCATCTGCCCTTGATATACTTTGAAATGCTAGAAAAGGCTTCATTTTACAGGGCTCCAGATAAGAGGTAGTTTTTTCAACAAATCCAACATTTTCTTACTCTTTTTAGCACAAAATCCTATGGTGTTACTACTAATTAGAATCGTCTCTTCGAGACGATTCTAATGAGTAGTGACACCATAGGGTTTAATTCAGAAATAAAGATTTTAGTTTTTGAAAAACTACCCTTATCTGGAGCCCTGATTTTAGTATTGTATAGGCTCTAGTTATCTTCCCTAGTTATCTACTAGAATAATGAGATTGTATTCCAAAAATTTTTACATGCTATACTACTTATTTTAACGGATTTAGATTAAAACGTGTGAAACAGAAAGGTAAAGCTATCAGGCTTTATTACAACAGGTGAGCGATATCAGGGCCTTCAGGCCCTCTTGTTTACCTCATTGACCCATTCTCCTTGAAATGTATGATTCCATTCTCCTTTGCCAATTTTAGCTCACCTAAACTCACATAAAACTTCGTACGACAAAAACGATCATAAGTCAAAACTTTAAAATACATTTAATTTCTTATTTCTCTATCTAATCATGTCTTGTGACATCTCTTTGGAATCGTCTTTTCAAGACGATTCCAAGAGATGTCACAAGACAGGATTAGATGAAGAAATAAATGACATACAAAGTTTTATGAAACGGGCCCTAGGAGAAAGGTGCCATTGTGAGTTACAATAATTGTGATTGCCCTGTGTCAGTTGTCATGTGTTTTCAATTTTTTCTTTCAAGAAATTTCTTGGTGAATTTCATTACAATCAATCGGTAAATCTTTTAAGATCTTCTATTTTGATTTCCATAACTCAGAGCATGGAAACAACCTTTTTATAGTTGTTTAAAACTCTTCTTGTAAAAATATTCTGCTCGGAAAGAAAACCAACTTTAAACAAATGATCCCTGGGTGACCTTCTGTCAGATTCCTTAAATTAATTTTCCTGGAATAGAGAACTTGCAAGCAGGTGGGATAGTATTACAGGGCAAGGGTCACCGAAACAGCTCTCCTATATAACTTATATAAAATGTGTCATTTCCAAGGTAAAAAAAATACAATTTTTATTCCAACCACAGGTGCTACCCTATATTTCCCACAAAGATACACCCTTGCACAAGTGAAAAATGCAGAGAAAACAGGGGGTCATGTGGCATATAAGAAAAATCTCTTGGCTTCAGTGACATGACTGGTGTTTTGCTACCTTTTGAAATAGGCACCGGCTAAACCAGGAACATGTCACTTCAGCTCACATAGTTTCTCCAAAAACCCATCTATCATGACAGAAAGTCTTTGTATCTATTCACTAGCATCCATGTATTACATAAAAGGCTCAAAACAGTAAATATTTCTTGTCAAAAAGCTATCCTGAGGCAAAAAGTTTGGCACTATATCTTTGCCGGACTTCTTTTGACTACACCATGAAGCACTTCCTGTCTATTTGGTGGCCCAATACTTACATCCCACACACTCACCTCTGTTTGTGTTCTATAAATAGCATAGCCACAAAGGATAAATATACAGTGCCCCTCTTTACAACGGCCCTCCCAACAATGACTACCTCCTTACAATCACCCTTGCCACAGTTTCCTAAACAGTTTAAACTATCACCTGTACTGAGTACAATAAAACGTCTCTATTAGGACCACCAAAAAGAAAACACAGGTGACAACTTAACCCTTTCCCACATAGCATATCTCTAGTATTGAATGTAGGTGTCCACTTAAAACAGGTTGAAAGTAAAGCAGAATGCGCTTTAAGCGCATTCTGCTTTACTTTCAGCCTGCTTTAAGCTATCATCTGCTAGAATATAGAAAATATTTTGTATTATACATATTTATGAATGTATAAATTGGAACTATTTTCTTCAGGGCAAGAATAAACTGAATGCGCTAAAAGGCGCTTCTATGGGGGAAAGGGTTAAAGCAAGGCTCCTAAAGGAGTTTTCTGTTTTCCTTCCATCTTGCTTTAAGGAAACACCTAATAATTTACACAATTTAGTGGTCATAATAGAGAGATTTAACTATACATACAGTGGAGAATCTGTTATTCTTTCCCAATAAACGCGTTTACGCTAAAACTATTTTTTGCAGTGCAAACAGTTTGGAGCCAGATCAGACGCCGGGTAACCCGACGTCTGATCAGGCTCCAAACTGTTTGCCACCAAGATAAACATGAAATATCAGAGTTGTCCAAAAGTTGTACTTTTCTACGTTTTAGCGCTTTACGTTTGCGTTTAAACAGGAAAGAATAACAGATTCTCCACTGTATCCAGCTATGACAATCCAGCAGCTGCTTCACCTACCCCTGCCCTGCAGTTAACATTTAACTACTTACCTCCTGTGAACTTCTTGCTGCTGCTGTGCCCAGCTGGTCTCTGCTGTGACTGGGCAATGGGAACTACAGTGGAGAAAACATTATTCTTTCCCAATAAACATGTTTACACTAAAACTATCATTTCCAGTACAAACAGTTTGGAGCCAGATCAGACGCCGGGTAACCGGACATCTGATCTGGCTCCAAACTGTTTGCCACTCAGCTTCAAATCAATAGTCAGAATTGTCAAAAAAGTGTTATTTTCTACAAATTAGTGTTTTGTGGTTGCGTTTCGTTTGCGTTTAAACGGGACAGAATAATGCTTTCTCCACTGTATTCCAGTCATCAAGTCAATTCAAATCAATAGAGAGATTTAACTGGTCATATATATTCCAGCGATGACAATCCAGCAGCTGCTTCACCTACCCCTGCCCGACAGCTGACATTTAACTACTTACTGCCTGTGAACTTCTGGCTGCTGCTGTGCCCAGCTGGTCTCTGCTGTGATTGGACGATGGGAACTATTCCAGTCATCAAGTCGATTCTGAACCCGAGAAACCTAGCAACTCTAATGTTCTATGCATGTTTGGGAAAAGTTACTCACTTTGCACTGAGTAAACAGGGAAGATTGAACAGAGCCGTAATTATGGTATTTGAGCTTTCTGTTTTGATTTCGACATGCTTATGTGTTTGTCTACTTTGGTAATTATATATATTATATGTAACCAGAAAGAGTTAACTAACTGCTAGCAGATTTATATAGGAAGCGTTGTTTCTTTGATAAATTGTGTCTCTATTGAATTGTGTCTTGCACATATTGTGATTATCAGCTTATATGTAACACTGCCAGTGTCCACTGCATGCTAATTGTGTATTCATGTAATATTTTGTGTATGGGCCGGAGGCCTTATTATACAATAAAATGAATGAATGAATAGTATGTTGCTAAACATGGTCTGTATATCGACTCATTAACCCATGAATCTTTTGATGGACAATTCCAGTGTCTAATGAAGCCTAGTCTATTTAACCCATTGCCCCATTCATATGCCTATTTACGCTTCTAGTTTATTCCTCCACTGAAGAAAATAGTTAATCTGTATAAGTGCTCAAGGTGAGCTATTGTAATCGATGGCAGTACGTCAGTGTTGGTGTCCATTTCCGTGTCGTCTGTTCAAAATTTGTTTCAATTAACTTCTTTTCTGAAACCAATGGCCCAATTTTGTCCAAACTTGGTCAGATACATACTGTAGTTGTTGAAAAAAAGTGGGTGGGGCTATCGGTCTTGTTGCCATGGCAACCATACGCAACATCTAAAAAAAATCTTCTTCTAAAAAAAGACTTGTCCGATTTCAATTTGGTTTTCAGCAAAATGTTTCTCAAATGATATTCTTTCAAAATTGTTCAAAGAATTTTGATCCTTCAAAAAACATGGCCGCCAGAGGGTGTGATCATTTTCCATACTTACGTAATATTGACAACCAAAGTAAAATCTTTAAAAATCTTCTTGTCAATAACTATAAGTCCTAGGACAACCAAATTTCATATGTTAGATCATGTTGTGAACCTTTACCAAGATTGCTCAAATAATGTTCCCCAGGTCAAAAATGGCCCACCCCGAGTATTAGTTTTTCATAGGAAAACCTTTAAAACTCTTATTCTCTGAAACTGTATGGCCCAGACCTTTATATTTGGCATGTAGTTTTGCCTTATGGTCCTCTACTACGATTGTTCAAATCATTACCCCCGGTCAAAAATGGCCCGCCCCGGGGCTTATCAGTTTTACATAGAGTTATATAGGAAAACCTTTAAAACTTTTCTTCTCTGAAACTGTTTAGCCTAGACCTTTTATATTTGGCATGTAGTTTTGCTTTATGGTCCTCTACTACTATTGTTCAAATCATGAACCCCCCCCCCCCCCCCCCCCCCCCCCCCCCGTCAAAAATGGCTCTGCCCCGGGGCTTCTCAGTTTTACATAGACTTATACAGGAAACCCATTAAAAAACTTCTACTCTGCAACTGTAACCATTGTCAGAATTCTATAATATTTCGAATGAATATTATTTAAAACATCCTTTATTAGGACTTTTTATATAGTTTCCATATTTTTCCTTTTTGCTCAAACAGTAATAATGACACGGATTCTGAGTTACTTCTTCATGCAACAGTCCACTTACATGCAATGACAATCTTCATTTTGCATTGAGTAATATATAACACAATCCTCAGGTGAGCGATTAGGGCCGCATGCAGCTCTTGTTTCTATATCCCAGAAGATTGTTTCTAAGCTTAAAGCAGACTGAAAGTAAAGAAGAATGTACCTAAGCGCATTCTGCTTTACTTTTAACCAGTTTTATATACAGGTAGTCACCTATATTCAGTACTAGAAAGAGGATATGGGGTAATGGGTTAAAACCATTTGGGAATGTTCCTTATCAATTATTACAAAATGGCCAGGAAATCAGTGAAGGCTCTAATCAAAGGGCTCCAAGTATGGTTTCACAGATATACTCAGAGCTTCGCAGAGAAGGGGGAGTTTTTCAAAAACCAAAATCTTTATTTCTTCATTAAACCCTTTGGTGTCACTACTCATTATAATCGTCTCGAAGAGACGATTCTAATGAGTAGTAACACCATAGGATTTGGTGCTGAAATCAGTCAGAATATGTTTGATTTGTTCATTTCACTACCTCTTTTCTGGAGCCCTGTATACTGCTTGTAAATGAGTGTACTGAAGTGTTTGCACCGGTCTTGAAAAAACCTTTAGTGTTTTGAAAATCAAAGAAATTAAAGTTGAAATAATGTGAAAGTTCTTGAAAAATTCTTAAATTAAAATTTGTTTTGTATATCATAAAACTGAAAGTCTGCTGTCATTATTACCAGTTTGTTTAAGAAACGGAAATTTATAAAACTAGAAAAAGATAAGAATTAAAAATAAAAAATAAACAAAAACAAAAACCTTAATTGGGATAATTCCTGAAATCAGTCGTAACTCAGTCAGTTTCAATCTTTTTGTGGAAATTTGCATGGTGTTCAGATTGTAAAACAGATGACCTTAATTTTGTATTAAAATGTCGGGAAAACCCTTGAAAAAGCCTTAGGTATTTTCACCAATATGTTTATATGAACCATGTATGGTTACTATGATTAATTAGGTTATACAGCGCTCCCTCTCTACAACAACACCCAATGGGAGACAAACAGAGTGTGTTGTTCGGAGAGTGTCGCTATAGGGAGGGACATTGGCTTACATTTGCAAACAGCTTGAATCCCGATCAGACACCGCGTTACCTGTATCTGGTCATGATTCATGCTGTTTGTCACTTGTCATTAAGTTTTTTCTGTCAAAATGTTTACTATATTATTTTGAGGAAAACAGCATACGACAATTTCAAGCAGACGATATAGCAGACGTGACAAGGTTGGACCATAGATATCTTAAAATAACCTAGATCGGCTATAGGCCAATCAGCGACGGTCCTCGAGAAGCCATCTTGATGCGTGTATGCTACTCATGTTCAAATGGTCTGGTGCACGTCGTATTGCAGTAGATTAATGACGTTACATGCTGTGCGCAGTAATCCATCTACGTTAACGGTGCGTCATTGACTACAGAAGTTGCTAAGAACCGTTCCATAGTTGCTATGATTAACCGATGATTTTATTCAGTTAAATAAGAATTACCATCATTTTGTGCTTATTATCCTTTGATTGTCGATTTTCGGTGCATATTTATGTTACAATATGTATGTAGTATGAATTCATTCTTTAATGAAAGTAAATCCTATTATGTCGCCGGACGGAAAGTGTATGATACACGCATCAAGATGGCGTCTTTCTGACCGTCAACCAATGGGAGCTCAGCGCTAGGTTGCCGATCTAGTCTCTTAACCCATTACCCCATAAAAACGCCTTTTTACGCCTCTTACTTATTCCTCCACTGAAGAAAAAAGTTCCAGTTTATACAGCAAAGAATATGTACCAAAAGAAATATTTTCCATATCCTAGAAGATGGTAGCTTAAAGCAGGCTGAAAGTAAAGCAGAATGTGCCTTAAGGCACATTCTGCTTTACTTTCAACCTGCTTTAAGTGGTCACCTGTTTTCGAAGCAAGAAATAGGCTAAGAGGTAATGGGTTAAGATATCTATGGGTTGGACATACTTGTTTTGATTGGGAAACAACGGCAAAAGTTGTTGTAAGAAGGGAGTTGTTGCTGGGAGGGTTGAAGTTGTAGAGAGGGAGCGCTGTACATGGTTATTTTGTGCCGGCCTTTCTGTCTCTGTTGTCTGTCTGTCTGGCCTACCACTATACTTATTTTAGTGATCACATGTACTTTATCCAGCTTATAGCTGCTTTGCTATCTTTAACCCTTTATCTCATATATACACTTTTTCATGCCTTAAAATTTATTCCTCCACTGAAGAAAATAGTTCCACTTTATACTGTCATAAATATGTACTGTAAGAAAGATTTTCTATTCCTAGCAGATGGTAGCTTAAAGCAGGCTGATAGTAAAGGCGCATTCTGCTTTACTTTGAACCTGCTTTAAGTGGTTACCTGTCTTCAAAACTAGAAAAAGGCTATGGGGCAATGGGTTAACTCAATCATGCCTGTAACTTCAAATGGACAATTCCAGTTTCAAATTAAGCCATGTCTATTATTGATTATTTATTTCAGTGTCTAGCCTTGATGGTGCTGCCATTTATACCGGCCTCCAACCTGTTTTTTCCTGTGGGTTTTGTGGTGGCTGAGAGAATTCTGTATACACCTAGTATGGGTTTCTGTATGTTTGTAGCAGTCGGGTTTGATGTCCTCTTACAGCATAAAAAGTAAGTGTGAAACTGATTAGATTTGAGTAAAAACGCAAGTGGGAAACTGGTCAAATTTCAAAGCATTTTTTTACCAAATTCATAGCTTTTATTGGGATATGTTCCCAAATGGCAAGAAGTATCTCTCCCCCACTCCCTTCCCCTTATAAAAAATCCCAATTGCTGGAAGAAAAAAGGTCTGATGTTATCTTTGTGGAACAGGGCGCTAATTATGGAATAGTTAAATCAGGAACACTAAACATATGTGTATATAGTGTTACTGGTCTACTAATTGAAATAATCATTGGTTAGTAATACATGTATAAGTCAAATAACTTGATACAATTTTGGTTAATTTTGTTCTATGCAAAATTCCCAATTTTCAGTGATTGGACGCAAACATTTCAAATTCCTTCCCAAAATGGTGACCAAAAGTACTGGTTTTGAGTAAAGTGTGACTGGTCATATTTGGATTATAAAAAGTGAAAATTAAGTGTAGAACGACTCAAATTTGGGTCATTCTGGAGGCTGATGATGTTAGTGCAAGATTTGGATATTGTTAAACTAATTGACCAGGAGTGCAGTGCACAACAGTTACTCTGTCATCAGTATTTTTTTAGTCCTTTTGTTTTGCCCTTTGTTATTTTTGTCCAAGTCAGGCTTGTCTGGAGCATAACTTCCACAGCATTAAAGACCTATTCCTGGCTCAGCAGGATGTCTATTGGATTGTATATTGTGGTTGGGCTTGATATACAACTGTTACATCATATTACCCAGAGGCACCTAGGGCATCATGGCCTAGGGTACTAGGTATAAATACAGGTAGATAAGGGATCTAGCTGATCCATTTCAACACTGTGATATTATTGCATACATATAAAGATAAGAATAGGCCTTCACAAAAAACTAAAGGTTTGCATCTAGATCATTTCCTTTAATTGTCAAATTATCAAGTTATGAAACCTTTTTCTACACTTTTTAACATCTGTATTTTGTCAACTAATAACAGTGGTATAAGTTTTCTAGAAGATTTACCCTTTAACTCATTATCCCCTGAAACTTCCAATGGAAAATTCCAGTTTACAATAAAGACTGGTCCATTTTAGATTATTTAGGGTTGTTTTTGATAATATATTACAAAATGACAAACAGTGAAGTCCCTGATTAGAGGGCTCCTGCAGGAGCCCTCTAATCAGGGACTTCACTGTTTGCATTAGACAAGCATACTCTTCAGGGGTACACTTTTGGTAGAGGACGCATATATGCGTCACTAGGGCGTAATGAGTTAAGGCCTTTCGCTACCGGAAGTCGGTCTTGCGGGCGAGCGGATATGCGTCTGGACGACACAGACTTTTTTCGTACGTGTTTATACTAGAAAATTTATATAAAGGAAATGTTGATATAAAATTAGTATAATCCTCATAGCGCAGTTAGTATAGTGGTTGACTATAGTGGTTGACTAGCAATCCAAAGGTCATAGGTTCGAGACCCATCCGATCCAAATTTTTTTTTAGTGTCCGATTTATTGACTTGTCAATCCCTAACGCAGTAATCAAGAGACATGTTATGTTTAGTCTTCGTTGATTAGTACTAGTGATGTTTACGGTCCAAGTATATGTCCACTTACCTGTACGTTTTAGTTTAATGACTTACAAGTCAATTAAATCGGTATACATGTAAACGATTTGATCGAACTATAAAGCCACACCTTGAAGCTTATCAATACGCTAACCTTTTCAAGATCGATATTGCCCATTATAATTATGTTCAAACAATATAATAAACCTTGTATGCAAGTCCATGAATAAATAATAATGCATTTTAATGACAACGTTTTAATTCTAAGGTAGGTAACTGTATCTAAACAACAAATATCCCACATTTTAATAAGAAAATATGTTATTACAACAAATCCTGACTGTAATATTTTCTAATTTTTTCAGACTGACTAGTTCATCAACCATATATTTGAATAAAATGAAAACAAATATACATTGAATGAGTCAGTTTTTTGTAATTCAATTTTTTAGCATTTTGCAAAATTTAAATAGCTGATAACATCTTTCTGAACACCTTTATTCAAAATGTTTTTAGCTTTTCTTGTAATGAATGTTGTGGACTACTTATTGGGCGAGAATTATAGTCATTAGCTTTATTCGTTTTTAAGAAAAATAAAATCATCAAAATTCTAGGTTTTTGTCAGAAAAAAGACCTTAAAGACAAACCACACGATAAATTTTGCCTATATTTACACACATTGTTTCTCAGGCTATTATCATTCTTCATGACAATTTTCATAACAATCGTATGGAAACTACGCGCATATGCGAAGTACCTTAAAATGCTTTGTTTGAATACAGGTGACCACTTAAAGCAGGTTGAAAGTAGAGCAGAATGTGCTTTACTTTCAGCCTGCTTTAAGCAACCGTCTGCTAGGATAAATACTATATTTCAGAGTTATACAAATATTTAGACCATGTTTGCAGAGGATTAATTCTTTGTTTGAATTCAAGTGACCACTTAAAGCAGGTTGAAAGTAGAGCAAATGTGTTTTTATGGAGAAATGGGTTAAATCACAAGAAAATGCCAAGAAAGTAAAGCGTTTTTCTTTACTTTTAACCTGATTTAAGCTACCATTTGCTATGATACAGGGGTAAATTATACCGTTGGACACTTTTCAGATTTAATAGTCAAAATTGACTAGACTATTTGCTTTTATAGCGACCCTACCATATAGTCAAAATGGACTAGACTATTAGCTTTTATAGCAACCTTATCATATAGTTCAAATGGACTAGACTTTACGAGAAACTGGAATTGTTATTAAAAAGATTCATGCTGATCAAACATATAAAATATTTTGCTAATAACTTAGTTTTCAGGTAATCAGGGTATATCTATTTGTCCTAAAGTCATTAGTGTGGCCCCAGCTCATGTGCTTTGTAACTGAGAATTTGATCTGGATCTATGCAGTTTGCAGTTTTTAAATGTAGTTTGAAAGTTGATGATTGTAAATGTAATGTCATGACTTGCTTGGTAGTATGCTTGATGTTATTTATTAAAGCTAGATTACTATCCCACTGTTTTGCTATGTAGTATAAGACCCAAAATTACAGAATAATAAAATAAAATAAATTTCATCAATTTTTAATCTACAGACAATATCACTGTGTGCTTAACCCTGACCCTGCGGTAATATCTTCTGCTTTTAAATTGTCGTCTGCAAACAATATTTAAATTTGATTTGCACATATTTCAATTAAAAAAGTCTCAGCTATAACTGGTATACAGTTTGGATACAGATCAGATGCAACATTGTGCTGCATCAGATCTGGATCCAAACTGTTTGAAAAAATAACAGTCAACTCACGATGCACAGCTTAAGGGTTAAATGCACAGCTATCACTTGCACCTATATTGGTCTACATCTATCAATTAGTACCCTGCTGTGATAATTTGTTTGTAATAAACATACCCTGATAAGGGCGATCTAATCACCAAGTATCAAGCTGTGATTGGGGGGGGGGGGGGGGGGACTGCTATGAATGACTTGGAATAGGACTTTAAAGCTTTTGACTTCAAACCTCACATACAGGTATACAGTCAAACCTCTCTTAAAACAACCCCTAAAACGAAGTCTAATTGATAATAGAGAGGTTTTACTGTAGAACACATTGACCACACTAGTGCAGTGACCAAAGTCAATAGCTCCATCTGCAGTAATTTTTGAGTACACACATCAACATTATACTGACACAGTTGCCTCTTTTGACAAGGCGCTAGATGGGTTATTGATCACCTTTAGTGATAACTCGAGTTTCAATTTGTTAAAATTACATGTATTACTGTTCATTTTAGATCACTAAGGTCGTTACTATGGATACTGATGTCTGTTCTTGTTGCCACACATGTTGGGAAGACATATGTAAGGAACATAGACTGGTATGTTAAAAAAATGGTTGTACAGCGCTCCCTCTCTACAACGACACCCAACAGGAGACATGGATTGTGTGTGTTGTTCGGAGGGAATCTTTACAGAGAGGGAAATTGGTTAACGTTTGCAAACAGCTTGAATCAAGGTCTAATCTGGATTCAAGCTGTTTGTCACTCATAATTAAGTTTTTTGCTGTCAAAATGTCCAATAAGAAACTTTGAAAAAATTGCAGACAACAATTTTAAGCAAACGATATTGCTGCAGTAAAAGTGTTAGACATAATTGCTGTGGTAAGGGAATTGCTGCAAAAGTCGTTGTAAGGAGGTAGTCGATGTTGAGAGGGTCGTTGTAGAGAGGGAACACTGTAACACAGATGTCTGCTTAGATCTTTGCATGCTGGGTAATTTCTTTTCATCTTCAACAAAATTTAATGTTGCCTGCTGCTCATCTAAAAACAATTTTTTCAAATTTTCTTTCAAAACAGGGTCAGAGTATCCAATAATTTGGATCCTGATGAGGATGGAGGAATGAATTAAACATGTGCTTAAAAGGCAATTCTATGGGGGAATGGGTTACAAAAGTCTTGTCGTGTCAGTGGGTGCTAATAACGGTACAAGTTAGACTATATGTGAGAGAGAGATATAAGCCTTTAGCAAGATCGGTTTTCTTCTGCTTTGTGGTCTTGGGCATTCTGCTTATATTCTACTGTAAAAGTGAAAGTACCAAAAATTAAAGTCTACTTTCAGTCCGAATGACCGGTCTGTCAAATGTACATTCACTCCCCCGATCATTGAGCCATCTTGCCTACAAAATTGAGCACTGCTAACATATGGCATGGAGGCAGCAGCAGTACCGGCTCAGACCCTCACAGGTTGCCATTTTAACCCCTGGATGGAGAGGAACAGTTATTCTGAAAGCTATTCCTGCTTAGTAAATGCATGACTAGGGTTGAAAGGGATAGCTTGAGCCCTTGGACAAGCTTAAACCATTACATCATAGCCTTTAGAAGGCTCAGGATGAGCTATTGTGATCGCATTCCGTCTGTCATACGTCGTACATCGTTCATTCACATTTTCAAACAGCATCTCCCCTGAAACCACTGACCCGATTGCAACCAAACTTTGTCAGAAGCATCAGTGACAAGGGGGAACGAAATACTGTTCAAAGTTTTTGACTAGAGTTATTCCCCTTGCTATGGGACCAGATTTTCTAACATGACAGTATAGAAAACTTTTAATGAATAAGAAAATCTTAAAAATCTACTTCTCCCAAACCAAAAGGCCAAGACCTTTGATATTTGATATGTATCATGACCTAATGATTTTCTACCAAGATTGTTCAAATTTTTACCCTGGGGCTTATCAGTTTTCTTAGGAAAACCTTTAAAAATCTTCTTCTCTGAAACTGTATGGCCCAGATCATTTATATTTGACATGTAGCTGTAATTGCCTTATACAGTAAACCTCGCTTATAAAGAACACCTCGGGACCTCAAAAAAGTGTTTGCTATAGCCGAAGTTTGTTATAACCGTATAAACTAGTATGCTATAGATGAGGTAAGTATAACAAACTGATCGGACTTATAATGAACACCAGACATGTACTTGTGTACATGTGTAAACCTATGTGTTTAAATGAAACATTATAAATTTGGCAAACAAGAATATTTATGTTTTAACCAAATAGTATTTCAGTAATTTGCAAGTTCGTTTACCTTCAACATGACAGCTCTTGTGGAGGTAGTCTTATTTTCATTGTTTATCGGACAATACTTTGATGACTGGTCGCCATTTGCATTCATGCCTCAGTTTCATGTCAGGCTAAAAATTCATTCTTTTTCAGAAAAACCTTTACTTGCAGGTGACTGAGATACCGAAAACGAGGCTCTAACATTTCCGCATTACCGGGCAACAAATAATTAATGCATGTATTACTCTTGACAAAACAATAGTTTTAATCAATCAATCAACCACTTTACTTGAAGGAGCAAACACAGAGATCATTTGTAGACTTATTTAACCCGTTTATCGCTTAATGTTGACTTTGTTAACATTTTGGATCCAGATCAGACGCTGCGCAATGCAGTGTGTGGTCAGGATTCAAACTGTTTGACACTCATATCTTAAGTCAGTCCAACATAATAATTGTCTGTTAATATCGCTCACACCTTCACACAAAGCATATAGACGATCGCTGACAAACATTTTACCTGTGACGTAATTATCGATCAATAATTACTCAGCGACATACAGTTGAAACACTCGAAATCAACGGTACGCTATAACCGATGATATTTTAATGAAATTTGATGAATATTGACCGGAAAATTATGTATGCTATAGCCGAGTTTTCGATATAACCGAGTAAGCTATAACCGTATTATTTTATATAGAACAAAGAAGGGTAAGATTCGGGGATTTTAAAACTGTTCCTTATAACCGAGTGTACGTTATAACCGAGTTCGTTATAAGTGAAGTTTACTGTAGTCCTCTACCAAGGTTGTTCAGATTATGACCCCGGGTCAAAATTGGCCCCGCCCCGGGGCTTATCAGTTTTACATAGAATAATATAGGAAAACCTTCTAAAATCTTTTTCTCTGAAACTGTAAGGCCAAGATATCTTTAATATTTGAATAGCTTTGCCCTGTGATCCTCTGCCAAGATTGTTCAAATTATGACCCCGGGCCAAAAATGGCTCCGCCCTTGGGCTGATCAGTTTTTCATAGGAAAACCTTTATAAATATTCTACTCTGAAACTGTAAGGCCCAGATCATTTATATTTAACATGTAACTTTGCCTTATAGTCATCTACCAAGATTGTTCAGATTATGACCCCAGGTCAAAATTGGCCCCGCCCCGGTGCTTATCAGTTTTACATAGAATAATATAGGAAAACCTTCTAAAATCTTTTTCTCTGAAACTGTAAGGCCAAGATATCTTTAATATTTGAATAGCTTTGCCCTGTGATCCTCTACCAAGATTGTTCAAATTATGACCCCGGGCCAAAAATGGCTCCGCCCTTAGGCTGATCAGTTTTTCATAGGAAAACCTTTATAAATATTCTACTCTGAAACTGTAAGGCCCAGATCATTTATATTTAACATGTAACTTTGCCTTATAGTCATCTACCAAGATTGTTCAGATAATGACCCCCGGGTCAAAATTGGCCCCGCCCCGGTGCTTATCAATTTTACATAGACTTATATAGGAAAACCTTTAACAAGAGGGCCTGAAGGCCCTGATATCGCTCACCATTTGTAATGAAGCCTGATAGCTTTACCTTTGAATTTCACCCGTTTTATTAGCTCACCTGAGCCAAAGGCTCAAGGTGAGCTATTGGGATGGCCCTGTGTCCGGCGTCCGTTGTTGTGCGTATGTGCGTCGCTGTTAACAATTGCTTCAAATGACATCTCCTCCTATACCCCTTGACAGAATTCAACCAAACTTTACAGAAATGTTCCTTGGGTCAAGCTCTTTCAAATTTGTTCAAAGAATTAAAAACAATGCAGAACTGTGGTTGCCATGGCAACCAAATTGAAAAAATAAGGAAATCTTAAAAATCTTCTTGTCAAAAACTGCAAGGGCCAGAGCTTAGATATTTGGCACATAGCATCATCTACAGGTCCTCTATCAAGTTTGTTCAAATTATGCCCCTGGGGTCAAAATTGGTACCGCCCCGGGGGTCACAGTTTTACATAGAGTTATATAGTGAAATTTTCAAACGTCTTCTACTCTGAAACCAATGTGGCCAGAGCTTTGATATTTGGCATGGAGACACTTCTAGATGTCCTTTACCAAAATTGTTCAAATGGTTGTGGTTGGTTGCATAACTAGGTCACAGGAGCTAAAAATAGATTTTTCAATGAAAACTTAAAAAATCTTCTTGTCTGAAACTACAAGGGCCAGAGCTTAGATATTTGGCACATAGAATCGCCTACAGGTTCTCTATCAAGTTTGCTCAAATTATGCCCCTGGGGTCAAAATTGGCCCGGCCCCGGGGGTCACGGTTTTACATAGAGTTATATAGTGAAATTTTCATACGTCTTCTTCTCTGAAACTAATATGGCCAGAGCTTTGATATTAGGCATAGTGACACTTCTAGATGTCCTATACAGAAATTGTACAAATGGTTCTGGTCCGTTGCATAACTAGGTCACATGAGCTAAAAATAGATTTTTTCAGTGAAAACTTAAAAAATCTTCTTGTCTAAAACTACAAGGGCCAGAGCTTATATATATGGCACATATCATCGCCTACAGGTCCTCTATTAAGTTTGTTCAAATTATGCCCCTAGGGTCAAAATTGGCCCCGCTCCGGGGGTCACTGTTTTACATAGAGTTATATAGTGAAATTTTCAAACATCTTCTTCTCTGAAACTAATATGGCCAGAGCATTTATATTCTGTATGGTGACACTTTTAAATATACTTTACATATTTTGTTCAAATTGTTCCGGTCTGTTGCATATCTAGGTCAGTCCTGGACATAAATCAATATCTCCATTTTTCCAATTATTCTCAGGTGAGCGAATATGCCCCATGGGGCTCTTGTTCTAAATCCATTCAAGTTTGTCGACCTACTGTAGTATAGTACAGTACATCAAAGGCAGATAACTAGAGCCTAAACAATACTGAAATGAAGCCTTTTTCTAGCATTCCAAAGTATATCAAGGGCAGGTAAGTATTGCAACAATGATTACATTTCAACAATAATTGCACTCCTTCCAGAACGTATAGCTACATCCTTTGTGTACATGTATAATCAAAATCCATTGAAAACTGTAGTTGCAAGAGTGTAAATGCTGTCAAATATGGCATTTTCAGCAATTCAAAGGTAGATATCTCTTGATCTATTTGTCCGAATCCAACCATAATCACCCTTTTACGAACTCTTATGGTCATATACAATTTGAGCAAGTTTGAGAGAGCTTGAATAAATATTGTGGCCTCTAGAGCGTAAACACTGTTAAATATATCATTTTCAGCAATTCAAAGGTAGATAACTTTTGACCTATTGATCCTATTACAACCATAATTGAACTCATCCAAAGTCTTATGGTAATATACAATCTGAGTAAGTTTGAGAAAGATTGGATAAAATTTGTGACCTCCAGAGTGTAAACATCGTTAAATATGGCATTTTCAGCAATTTAATGGTAGATAACTCTCGACCTATATGTCTCATTTCAACCATAATCAAACTCATTTGAACTCTTATAGGCATTTACAATCTGAGCAGGTTTTAGATAGATTGGATAAAAATTGTGGCCTCTAGAGTGTAAACACCGTTAAATATGGCATTTTCAGCAATTCAAAGGTAGATTACTCTTTGATCTATAATATACCATCTGAGCAAGTTTGAGAAAGATTGGATAAATATTGTGGCCTCTAGAGTGTAAACACTAAAATTGTTGACGACGCACGACGGACATTCAAGGATTGCAAAAGCTCACCCTGAGCTAGCTCAGGTGAGCTAAAAATCTTCTTCTCTGAAACTGTAAGGCCCAGATCTTTAATATTTGACACATAGCTTTGCCTTTTGATCCTCTAGCAAGACTGTTCAAATTATGACCCTTTGCCAAAGATGGCTCAGCCCTCGGGCTTATCAGTTTTTAGCTCACCTGGCACGAAGTGCCAAGGTGAGCTATTGTGATCGCCCTGTGTCCGTCGTCCGTCGTCAAACTTTTTGTTCAAAGATCTTCTTCTTGGAAACCCCTGGGCCAATTTCATCAAAACTTCATAGGATTGTTCCTTGTTGGGTACTCTCTCAGATTTCTTCAAATATAGGTCATCCAATTGAAATTGTGGTTGCCATGGCAACCAATTGAAAAAACTTTAAAAATCTTCTTGTCAAAAACTACTGGTCCGAATTGAAAATAATTTAACCCAAATGTGCCATTGGTGACCCTCTATCAGATTTCTTAAAATAATTTTCCTATCTTAAAAAACATGGCTGCTAGTGGGTGGGGCAGATTTTCCTTATATGGCTATATAGTGAAAACTGAAAATCTTCTTGTCTGAAACCGCTGGTCCGATTTGAAAATAAATTCACACAAATGATTCATGGGTGACCCTCTACCAGATTTCTTAAAATAATTTTGATATCTAAAAAAACATGGCCACCAGTGGGTGGGGCACATTTTCCTTATGTTACTGTATAGTAAAAACTTTAAAAATCTTCTTCTGTGAAACTACTGGTCCAAATTGAAAATAATTGTTCACAAATGATCCATGGGTGACTCTCTACCAGATTTCTTAAAATAATTTTGATATCTTAAAACACATGACCGCCAGTGGGTGGGGCACGTTTTCCTTATGATACTGTATAGTTAAAACTTTAAAAATCTTCTTCTTGGAAACTACTGGTCCAAATTGAAAATAATTTTACACAAATGATTTATTGGTGACTCTCTACTAGATTTTTTAAAATAATTTTGATATCTTAAAAAACATGGCCGCCAGTGGGTGGGGCACGTTTTCCTTATGATATACTGTATAGTTAAAACTATAAAAATCTTCTTCTGTGAAACTGCTGGTCCAAATTGAAAATAATTTTACACAAATGATCCATGGGTGACCCTCTACCAGATTTCTTAAAATAATTTTGATATCTTGAAAAACATGGCCGCCAGTGGGTGGGGCATGTTTTCTTTATGATACTGTTAATAATAGTTAAAACTTTAAAATCTTCTTCTGTGAAACTGATGGTCCAAATTGAAAATAATTTTACACAAATGATCCATGGGTGACCCTCTACCAGATTTCTTAAAACGATTTTGATATCTTAAAAATCATGGCAGCCAGTGGGTGGGGCAAGTTTTCCTTATATTTTTGTATAGAAATTTTTCAAAAATCTTTTTCTCTGAAACAATTGGTCTGATTTAAGAATATTTTCTAAAAAAAGTAATGATGGGTGACCCTTTGCCAGTTTTCTTCAAAGAATCTTCCTAGTTCAAACAACACGGCTGGCAGTGGGTGGGGGTTAATTTACCGGTGATGGCTTATAGTGGAATTTTATCACTACTGATCCATTACCATGACCGTAAACATGGGTACCAGGTGAGCGATTTAGGGCCGCATGCGGCTCTTGTTCATAGGAAAACCTTTATAAATATTCTTCTCTGAAACTGTAAGGCCCAGATCATTTATATTTGACATGTAGCTTTGCCTTATGGTCCTCTACCTAGATTGTTCAAATTGTGACCCTTGGATCAAATATGGCCCACCCGGGGCTTATCAGTATTACATAAACTTATATAGGAAAACCTTTAAAAATCTTCTTCTCTAAAATATACCGTCAGGCCCAGATCATTAATACTAGTATCTGACAGGTAGCTTAGCATTGTGGTCCTCTACCGAGATCAAATTATGACACCTGGGTCATAGTTATTTCAAAAGAGTGTAGGACAAAATACCCCTCGGAAAAATACCCCTCGCTCAATTTTGCTCGGGCGGACAAAATACCCCTCACCTTTTTTCCAACATGGACAAAATACCCTTCATCATTTTGCCAACATGGACAAAATACCCTTCATGATCTTTGCAAGGGGGGACAGAATACCCTTCATATCAAAATACCCTTCATATTGAATGAGTCATAAACAAAGACATAGACATCATGTCTATGCCTATTTCTAAGTTTTGGTGATTTCTTTTGTGTGGGTGAGAAAAAGTAACAATGCTTTAATGCTTATCAATTTTAATAATTAACATTAAGAAAACATCTTTATCAGGAGGCTAATACAAGTCTCAGTTTTTGGTGATTTCCTAAATATGTGGGTGTGAACAATTTAACAATGCTTATCAATTATAATCAGTCATAAAAAACATAAAGAACAAACACATCAACATTCATATAGTATACTCTTGGTCTTGTTCTTCAGAGTATATGCAAGGCCTTCATAGCAAAGTTTCTATAATAAATGGAGCCTTTATTACTTGTAATAACTTCCATATTTGCAAATGCAATGATGAAAATTGAAACCAAGTCCATGATATTATATTCTTAGTCTACGCAGTTTGCAATTTTGCGCTAATTATTACTATTCAGTCACAAATTTATTCATTTTTCACTTATCTTGAATTACTGCAATAATTGTAATTATAATTGCAATTAACTAACAGAATATTTATTTGCACTAATTCTGACTAATTTTTCAATTACCATTTTCATGTTTGCATGGACTAATTATTACCAATTAGTCATCACCACCAATTTGATGTTTGTTTTTGCACTATTTTTTGTTGTTTTTTGCACCTAGTCTTAACTTTCTTTATACTATAATTATTGCCTTTAATAGCACTTTAATCAAATTAATTATCACCTGTAGAATTTGCTTCAATAATCAATCATCATTTTTTATTAACTCCCCATCAGTTATTTATGAAGTTTAATATGAAGGGTATTTTGTCCACCCTTGCAAAAGTCATGAAGGGTATTTTGTCCGGGTTGAAAAAAAGGCAAGGGGTATTTTGTCCATGTTGGAAAAAAGGTGAGGGGTATTTTGTCCACCCAGACAGAAATGAGCGAAGGGTATTTTGTCCAAGGGAATTTTGTCCGGTTACCATTTCAAAATGTTGTCTTGCCCAGTCAGTTTCTAAGGTACAATGTCCTCAGGTGAGCAAAATGTGGCCCTCCGGGCCTCTTGTTCTAGTATTGAAGATAGTTGACCACTTAAAGCAGGTTGAAAGTAAAGCAGAATGTGCCTAAAGGTGCATTCTGCTTTAATTTCATCCTGCTTTAAGCTACCATTTGCTAGTATATAGAAATAGTTATTATGGTACATATACATTACTGTATAAAGTGAAACTACTTTCTTAAGTGGAGGAATAAGGGAAAGGCTTTAAAAGGCATATTAATTTGGTTATGGGTTGACAATTATGGACAGTAAATCTGGAATATTTGTTTTGTAGGACTAGTGACTACACACTTTTCAGATCAGCCTTAACAGTGAACAAACTAAATGCCAAGCTGTGGGGCAATCTTGGCCATGCCCTAGAAAACCAGCAGAAGTTGCATGAAGCTTTGGACTACTACAAAAAATCAGCCAGGTAACAAACTGACAGTGTTTAACCCATTACCCCATAAATATGCCTTTTTACGCCTTTTATTTATTCCTCCACTGAAGAAAATAGTTCCAATGTATAAAGTCATGAGTATGTATCATAAGAAATAATTTCTATATTCTAGCAGATAATAGCTTAAAGCAGGCTGAAAGTAAAGCAGAATGCACCTTAAGGCGCATTCTGCTTTACTTTCAACCTGCTTTAAGTAGTCATCTATCTTCAATACTAGAGAGAGGCTATGGGGTAATGGGTTAACCCATTTGCACCCAATGGATTCTTCTTTGCTTATATATTGGATTATTATTATTATACCTGATTTATATAGCGCTTGTTTCACGCAGGAGTTGTGTGTTCAAAAACGCTTCACATGAAGTTATATAAATGTACCAACAAAGCAAGAAAAGACAAATAACTACATTTAGATATAAAATAAACATGATACTTGATGGAGTTACATGGAATCATGGAAATTCTTTCAATATTATATCAAGTTATAAAAAATGTTAGAATCAACATTAAAATGAGTCAAATAATTTAAAGGACCAATGGCATGGTTAAAAATATTGGTTTTTTGTTGTTTTTTTGTATTTTATGTTTATACACCATGAGTATGTAGCATAGCTACTTTATAACAACCAACAGAAACCATTATTTGTTCATTAGAGTACTTTAATCATTAGATTACTAAATTAAACTATTACTCAATCTACATCACGCCTTCTGGAATGTGCGGTTGATTACAAAATGTCAGATTATGTCACTGATGAGTAAAACTTTGGCAACTGCTCTTATCCCAAAAAGGCAACTTCCTGTCATCCCACATTTTGGTTATGAACGTTTGAATCTTCATACCTATGTTTGGGTCAAGTTATATGTCGCCAGCGATAATTGACATCTGTGTTGGTCAATAATAAGGATATTTAAATTTTGGGGTGTTGAATTTTCGCCATTCGTAACAGGTGGCCAAATAGGCCAATTATTATTATTATCCCCTGCCGAAAGGCAGAGGGATACTGTTTTAGGTCTGTCCGTCCGGCTGTCCGTGCGTGCGTGCGTGCGTTTTCCGTCCGCAACTGTATCTCCCAAACCTATTAACAGATTTGGATTACACTTGGTATACTTATTTGTCATCATAAGAGCACCGTGGGAAAGCAAATTTTTTTCAGAAAATTTTAGGAATTTATGAGTTATCTGCCCTTTTTGTGTTAAAAATGCCGTCCGTGTGTCCGTCACGTTTTCCGTCCGCAACTGTATCTCCGAAACCTATAAACAGATTTGGATTAAACTTGGTATACTTATTTGTCATCATAGGAGCACCGTGGGAAATCAAAAAATTTTCAGAAAATTTTAGGAATTTATGAGTTATCTGCCCTTTTTGTGTTAAAAATGCCATATTTAACAGTTTTTACACTCTAGCAACTACAGTATTCAACATATTTTGTTTATACTTGCACACATTGTCTATAAGTACAAGTTCTTGCAGGTGTGCAATGTTTGTAAAAAAAGGATACTTGTGACAAGAGTTATCTGCCCTTGATGTACTTAGATTAGAAAATGCTAGAAAATGCTTTATTTTGGTATTGTTTACATACTAGAGCCAATAAATATGCATGGATTTTTGAAAGAACTTTCTTGAATTATGTATGGCTATTAGTTTTCAAATGATTTTGATTATTGTTGAAAACGGAGAAATTAGTCATGAGTTATCTGCCCTTGATAAGTAAAAAAAGCCATATTTAACTGTTTTTACTCTCTGGCAACTACAATTATGAATGGATTTAAACGATACTTGCACACGATGTCTATAAGTAAAAGTTCTTGAAGGTGTGCAATTATTGTCAAAAAAGGATACTTGTGGCAATAGTTATCTGCCCTTGATGTACTTTGAAATGATAGAAAATGCTTTATTTTAAAATTGTTTACATCCTAGTATCTATAAATATGCATGCATTTTGATAAAACAAATTCTTAAACTATGTATGGCTATTAGTTTTCAAATAATTGTTATCATTTTTGAAAACGGAGAAGCTAGTCAACAGTTATCTGCCCTTGATGAGTAAAAAAAAACATATTTAACAGTTTTTACCTCTAGAAACTACAGTCTTTAATGGATTTTGATTTAACTTACACATGATGTATATAAACATAAGGGTAGCAATTATTGTCAAAATAGGATACTTTGTGGCAAGAGTTATCTGCCCTTTATGTACTTAGTAATGCTCAACATGGCTTTATTGTTTACATGCTATTGTGTACGAATGTGAATGGATTTTGAAAAAAAAATTAAATCATATATGGCTATTATTTATAGAATGAGTTCAATTATTATCGAAAATGTGCAAATTAGTCAAGAATACTCTGCCCTTGATGAGTTGAAAATGTGTTTACACTCTAGTAAATTCTACAGTTCTGAATTTTTTTTAATAATACTTGAGTTACCTGCCCCTGTCATACTTAGATTTATAATGCTACAAACGGCTTTATTTTTTGTATTGTTTAGGCTTTAAAATGTACAAAATTGAATGGATTTTATAAAACTTTGTAAAAAGCTTTTGAATGTTGATATTTAAAGACAGGTGATCACCATTTGCCCCTTCCTCCCACAATAAAGTTTGCCACTTTCTTCTGGACAATCACTGCGGCAGGGGATATCAGCTCTAAGGTGCTTGTTATACCAGATTTATATAGCGCTCTTTTCACACAGGGGTAGTGCGTTCAAAAGCGCTTCACATAAAATTACACAAATGTACCTACAAAGCAAGAAAAGACAAAATAACTACAATAAGATCTACAATAAACATGAATAAACATATAAAAGACAGCCCCCAAAATGGCGATCACATTACTCCCATCAATCAGCAATGAAGCGACCGGCTTCTGATTGTCGACAGATAGAAACAATAGTAGAGCGCCCAAATGCAGGCTGCCAGGAAAAGACAAATGACTACAATTAGATCTAAAATAAACATGAATAAACATACAAAAGACAGCCCCCAAAATGGTGATCATGTTACCCCATCAATCAATTAGCAATGAAGGTAAAAGCTTCTTAATGCCAACTGATATAAATAACAGTAGAGCGCCCAATGAAGGCCACTAAACATACAAAAGACAGCCCACAAAACGGCGATTGCATTACCTCATCAATCTATTAGAGCAACGAAGGAAATGGCTTCTTTATGCCAACTGATAGAAACAATAGCAGAACGCCCAATGCAGGCCGCCCAATGTTACATAACCAGGGTTCGACGTTAACTTTTTTTTTCACTAGACATTCGGTCTTGTAGCCTGCAAACATTACTAGACCAGACCAAAAAGTTGGTAGACCAAACAGAAACAACTGAATCTTTGGTAAACTTTATAATTTCGCAAAACTTTCTCTGTCCTTTTTTGCTTTTCATAGCGTGTGACTGTCTCTGACTCCACCGTAGCTGTACTCACCCTTTTCTCTTCCTTTTTCTTACCACTAAAACCGAAGCTGAATAAATATGACATGATTTGACGTTTCGATGTACACAAACAAAAAAGCGTTCGCTCAATGTCGTACTTATGCTTCGCAGAAAAATGGATATTTTCATTAACAAAAACAAATAATATATCAGAACTTGGATTGATTTCGGTTTCGCACGTAAACAATGATACAAAATTGTGTTTTATGTGAAATACAGTAAAACCTGTCTTAAGCGGCCAGTGAAGGGAAGCAGCCAAATTGGCTGCTTAAGACAGGTGACCGCTTAATCCAGGGGCAAGAAAAGTGACTAAGTTATTTTGAAAACGGTCACGGTTTCGTTTCGCTATTCATTCCTATTTAAAAAGTCAACAACATATTAAAAGTCCTCAAACTCATACAGAAGTGTATGACTAGTACACTTTTTGATTATAGAAACATTGACACGAGCATCAGTTACTCGGCGTCTGATCTCCATATCAACATGTGCTGGTAATGTTCATAATGTTCATTTTCAGAAAATGGAATACAGTAGAATCTATATGTTGTTTCATTACACTTACGTTTGTACACGTATTTTTCTGTGCCACGGAGGCAGAATCCATGTGCGCGTGTCTACGGGTTTTCCGGAGCTCAGTTAAACTTTACAAATGTTGTCAAACATACTTTCAAGTCAGCATTAGAGATTAAAGTCAAAAATCGGTCGACCATTTTGTTCAGTTCTGATTGTTGTCGAGGAAATTAATTGCAGGATGGGAAATTTAATACCGGCTATTTTTAGCTCGACTTTTTCAAAAAGTCGAGCTATTGTCGTCACCCTGTCGTCTGCGTCTGCGTCTGCGTCAGCGTCTGCGTCGGTTAAGTTTTTTGCTTAAGGTTTTTGTAAGAGTTGATTTCTCAATAACTATCAAAGGTATCCATTTGAAACTTGGAATAGTTGTTCAGTATCAAAAGGGCAACTCATTACAACAAGGCAGGTAACCCTGGAATTTGTCATTTCAGAGTTATTGCCCTTGTTTTAGTTACTTAAAAATTGTAAATTAACATATCTCAATAACTAGCAAAGGTATCCATTTGAAACTTGGAATAGTTGTTCAGTATCAAAAGGGCAACTCATTACAACAAGGCAGGTAACCCTGGGATTTGTCATTTCAGAGTTATTGCCCTTGTTTTATTTACTTAAAAATTATAAATTAACAAATCTCAATAACTATAAAAGATATCCTTTTGAAACTTTGAATACTTGTTCAGTATCAAAAGGGCAACTCATTACAACAAGACAGGTAACCCTGGGATTTTTCATTTCAGAGTTATTGCCCTTGTTTTATTTACTTAAAAGTTATAAATTAATATATCTAAATAACTATGAAAGATATTAACTTGAAACTTTACACAGTTATTCAGTATCAAAAGGGCAACTAATTACATTAAGGCAGGTAACTCTTGGATTTGTCAGTTCAGAGTTATTGCCCTTTTTTATTTACTTCAAAATTGTAACATTAACATATCTAAATAACCATGAAAGATATTAACTTGAAACTTTAAATAGTTATTCATTATCAGAAGGGCAACTCATTACAACAAGACAGGTAACCCTGAGGTTTGTGTATCCAGAGTTATTGCCCTTGTTTTATTTACTTAAAAGTTATAAATTAATATATCTAAATAACTATGGAAGATATTAACTTGAAACTTTGAATACTTGTTAAGTATCAAAAGGACAACTCATTACAACAAGGTAGGTTACTCTATGATTTGTAATTTCAGAGTAGTTGCCCTTGATTTATTTACTTAAAACTTGTAAATTGAAATATCTTAATAACTGTCAAAGGTATTATCGTGAAACTTTAAATACTTGTGTTATATCAAAAGGGCAACTCATTCAAACAAGAAAGGTGATCCGGGATGTGCCATTCCAGAGTTATTGTCCTTGTTTTGACTTATAGTTTACTTTAAATGGAATGTAGACTGTCCAAGTATGTTTGAGTTGTTGTTGCTTACAAATTTCTATGATCAATAGGGCATTAAACACCCATACACATTCTTAAGTTTGAAAAATGTAGCTGTCTCAAGTATATGAAAGTCGAGCGTCCAGCACCCGTTTGCGGTGCTCTCGTTACACTGGGGGAACACCCCAGCATCCTCGAATTACGCAAGTTTTGATTGGTGGATAGTATTCATTTGCATAATAACGCGAGATTTTCTCCGAAGTCACTAAATCTAATTTTAGTGATGTACATTACACATAAGAAACGACGCGGGCCGTGTAATTGACGATTAATTAAAGAGTTTGATACCAGTAGCATATGTTGTGTTATTTAGGCGGTTATTAAGAGTGACACGTTCGACAGAAATCATAACACGTGTTTTCAAGTTGCCTGACCGTTCATTACAGTGGGTTTGATATGGAAAATGATGATTACGTAATCGCTAATCTCCCAGACAAACTTGTTGATAATAACACGCCCCGCCCAGCATGTAATTTGACAAGCTGAGGTTACAGACGGATCGAGGCGTGGATTTGTTGAATGACACAAGTATTCAGGCCTATAACACTTCAGCGGGCGGCCACTTGGCCGTTTAATACAGTGTGGAAACAGTGTTTGGGATGAATTTTTCTGGCCGCTGGCTGCGTTATACAGGTGACCGCTTAGTCAAGGGGCAATATAGAATGAATTCAATCGGGGGGAGATCGAACTGGCCGTTAAAGCCAGGTGACCGCTTATACCAGGTGACCGCTAGGACAGGTTTTACTGTAATTATATTGTAGATACTTACGACAATCATGGTAGTGAAAAGCGTTGGAAAGTGTAATGTCCGGTGACTACCGAGAAATATCGGTTCGCAGAATAAATTGTCATTTTCAATCCCAAAAACTGAGACTGCAGTTACATTTTCGGATATTGTACCTTTCTAATTAAAAATGATCAATTCTAAAAACATTACCTAACTTTTAACAACACAATCAGGTGTTTTAAGTAGAACGCGAGATGATCAATTAATCACACCGATATTTTTCGTAACTGAACCGGATTTTACTCTTCGCCCTAGTTACTGACTACTGCTAATTTTAGAACAAGGATTTCCCGACTGCGAGTTTTATTTAGATGCGGAAACAGCTTTGAGGTCTGAACAACCTGCTTGTCTGAAACCACAGTGGCGAACGTGGCAGGATTTTTAGCTTGAACATAATGATGTCCTTTTCTAAATGAGTGAATAAAAAAAAAATCATCCTCAGATTTTAACTAGACCATTCGGGTTAGTAACTGCGAGGGATCACTAGACCAAACATCGCCGTTACTAGTGAATGTCTATCGGACGTAGGCCAATGTCGAACCCTGATAACTAGGAAAAATAGCATGCGACAATAACTAAAAATTTCTATAAGAGACCAAAAGCCAGATAATACCCTAGAACTCCCATTTGGACCCACAACATCTACAGCAAGAACATATCCCATAGGTAGCAGTGTTCTAATAACAAATATTAAAGAAATGTGCTTTCAGACGCTTTCCTTCACCACAGCCAATTATTCCCAAAGTACGGTATTAGAACCATGGGTATTCAGTGCTCCAGATAAGAGGGGTATTTCAAAAACTAAAATCTTTATTTCTGCTTTAAACCCTATGGTGTCACTACTCATTAGAATCGTCTCGAAGAGACGATTCTAATGAGTAGTAACACCATAGGATTTGATGCTAAAATAAGTGAAAAAATGTTGGATTAGTGCAGTTTACTCCCTCTTATCTGGAGCCCTGGTATTTATAAATATCTTGCCTGCCCTCTCTGAGCATTTTCTAAAGCACTGACATTCCAATCTGTGTCTTGAAGAACAGATGCCCCTCTTGCAGGTCATAGTGTGGGTAGAATATCTGCAGGGCAAAATCAAGTGAGTATTGTTGAACTCCTGGGGTAGGAACAGGGTGGCTGGCCTGTTTTTTATTGAACATGTGAAAGTTGTAAATAACAATTAGATTTATTTCAGTAAGATAGGGCCTATCTTAGAAAGATGTTACTGCCTTACAAGATAAGTCTTTACCTGGTTACTCAGTCAACTAATGAAGACCAATGAGGTTTTAAAATACAACATGGTTAAGTAGATTCTATACATGTAGGATCCCTGCTTAAAATGGGTCATACAACAATGCAAACATGATAGATCAAGATCACCAATCACAAGGTGGTGGTTATCAGTGTCTATTTTGTCTGCTATTCAACAGAAATGACTAGCACATATTCTGTAATATAGATCTTATAGTTTATTACTGCATAATGAGGCCACCGGCCCATAAACAAATGCATTCATACAGTATCAAAATACATATGTGCAGTGAATAGTAACAGGAGTGCAGTGAGCAAACATATATATGTACATGATATAGTCAAAAGTTATGATTAACTTCTAAACTTTTTGATTTCACACACAAACATATTGAAAGCTTTACCTTTGGGAGCTTTCGCCTGTGTACTACAGGCTTTTTCAACCAACTGATGTTTCACTGGGACTTGACATCGCTCGAGGCTTTAGTGAGCGATGTTAATGAAATATGGGTATGTTTGACCTAACCGAGCATGAAATAATGCAGTTCATGTGTCAAACTATCGGATAGTTCGAGTTAAGCGAGTTCGAGATATGGAAGTTCGACTGTAATATGAATAAACTGAATATTTCAGATAATTAGAGTATAAAACTGAATTTTTTAGATAATTAGAGTTAGAGGTCAAATAGGTTGAATTTAACATTTCATATTTGGCATGTGTGTTCAACTCAAAAGCTCTTGAACTCACTTAAAATTTGGTCATGTCGGACAAAGGTCACGGTCAATTAGAGGTCAAATAGTCTGAATTTAACATTTTCCATAGCTTTGAAATTAACTATGATAGAGATTTCATATTTGGCATATATACTTAACTTAAACAGCTTAACAGACTAGGGGCCCATTTCATAAAACTTCTTACAACAAATGTTGTCTTAAGTCAAAACTTTAAAATACATTTAATCTGTAATTTCTCTATCTAATCATGTCTTGTGACATCTTTTTGGAATTGTCTTTTCAAGATGATTCCAAAAAGATGTCACAAGACAGGATTAGATGGAGAAATAAATAATAATTGATACTTTTATAATCTGACTTACGACAACATTTGTCCTAAGAAGTTTTAAGAAACGGGCCCCAGTACAAGTTTGGCCATGATCAACAAAGGTCTAGGTCAGTAAGAGGTCATGGTCATGTCAGGGGTCATAGTGTTTCACAAACTCATCTTGTTTTCACTGTGTTTTGCCAGTGTTCAGCCAGATTATTTAAGAGCTCATATGAACGTTGGACATGCCTATAACGCCATGAAGAGATTTGATGATGCAGAGAAAGCCTATGAGAGAGCCAAAGATCTCTTTCCACCTTTCATACCAGGTAGGTTGTCATTTCCCCCTTTCCCTCATAGAAGTGCCTTTTTACGCCTTTAATTTATTCCAGCACTGAAAAAGAATAGTTTCACTTATTATATACAGTCATGAATAATGTACTATGAGACATATTTTCTACATGCTAGCCAATGAGTATTTAACCCTTTACCCCATTGCCAGTTTCTAATTTTGAGGATAGGTGATCATGCACTTAAAGCAGGTTGAAAATAAAGCAGAATGTGCTTTACTTTCAGACTGCTTTAAGCTTCCATCTGCTAGGGTATAGAAAACTATTTTCTTCAGTGGAGCAATAAATGAATGGGGGGAAAGGGTTAAGGCAGCTTCAAGTAAAGCAGAATTCCCCTTAAGGTGCATTTCTGCTTTACTTTCAACCTGTTTTAAGTGGTCACTTGTCTTCAAAACTAGAAACAAGTTATGAGGTTATGGGACAGTGTTGATATTTGAAATACAGTAAAACCCCTCACCACTAAAGAGAAGGCTAATTGAATGTATAAAAGACAGGTGACAGCTTAACCCATTACCCCATAACCTGTTTCTGGAATTGAAAATAGATGACCACTTAAAGCAGGTTGAAAGTAAAGCAGAATGCACCTTGGTACATTCTGCTTTACTTTCAGCCTGCTTTAAGCTATCATCTGTTAATATTTATTATGATATATATTCATGACTGTATAAATAGGATCTATTTTCTTCAGTGGAGGAAGAAGTTAAAGGCGTAAAAAGGCGTATTTATGGGGAAATGGGTTAAAGCATGCTGAAAGTTAAACGGAAAAATAAAGGAGCTTTCTGTTTTACTTTCACCTTGCTTTAAGCAGCCCCTTGTATTAAAAATGAGATAATTAATGCTATATTGTGGTTGCAATAGAGAGGTTTACACATATGTATTTTAGGTGAAACTGTTTATCGCACCAAGTATCTGGCAACCTTCCTTCACTTGGCACTACTTTACTCCAGAGATCTTAATCGTATGGCTGAGGCAGATAAGGTATTACAATACAGTCGAACTTCGATATCTCGAACTTGGTTAAATCGAACATACCCTTATTTCAAAGTTAAAATGTGGCTAAGCCACATTTTAACTTTTAGATATGGGTATGTTTGACTTAACCCAGCATGAAATAATGCAGTTAATGTGTCGAACTCTCGGATAGTTCGAGTTAAGCGAGTTTGAGATATTGAAGTTCAACTGTACATTTAATTACTTGTTATACCCCCCCTCGCCCAACGTCTGGCAATATTTTGTTTTAAATTACATCTTAAGGACTTTGAATAAGAATATATTTTAGTCATGTCAAGTCAAAGGTAAAATTTGAGGTTGTGGATATAGTGTTTCACAAAAACACATCTTGTGTTTTATAACTTTATCAAAATTTTGTCTTGCCCAGTAAGCTTAAGTGCACTATCCTCAGGTAAGCAGAATGAGAGCAATGTCTCGTTAAAAATTAGTACACAAAATGCTTAAGTTAAATAATAAGCAAAGTTTCAAAGCTAAAAGCAGAAAAGCCAAATTATCGGGTAAACCATGTCCTCACTCAAAGCACCTAAGAACACCTTTACTACAGTAAACCTCACTTATAAAGAACTCTGTTATAAGGAATCCTCGGCTATAAGGAACATTTTTAAAATCCCAGAATCTTACCCTTCTTTGTTCTATATAAAAAATTACGGTTATAACCTACCGGTACTCGGTTATAGCGTACACCATTTTCCGGTCCCGATTCATCAAAATTCATTAAAATATCATCGGTTATAGCGTATCGTTGAATTCGAGAATTTCAACTATGTGATATGGCCGTCGACGAGTAATTATCAACTCGGATAATTACCTCACAAGTTGTATAATTGTTTGCACGAGATTGTTTGTATCCTTTGTAAGTATGAGCGATATTAACTGAAAATTATTACGCATCTCGTTGAAAAACTTACTGCATCAATATGAAGAAAAAACGGAAATCCCTAACTTTTGCTAACTATAGCTGCTTCAATATTGTTGTCTGCAAGATCATTTGCACTGTACATGTATGTGCATGATCATACTCATCAATAGCTAGGGTTCAACGCCTTCCCATAGTTTTTGATGTTACCGCAGACTAGTCTTTGATGTTGCCGATATTTGTTTTGCATAAATTTCGAATGATTGACGGCATATTTGTTTCTGAATATCCAATTAAAGGACACCTATTTTGAGTAAGAAAATTCCGAATAGGGCTTAGTTGTGTAGTGATCGGCATTTCAAAACACTAGAGTTATGATAATTGGAGCGATTATGAATGATTTTCTGGAACTAAAATATACGAAAAGCGCTTGAGCCTCCTTTTCGGTATTTCAGTCACCTGCAAATACTGTTTTTCCCGAATGTGAATATATTGTTAGCCTGACACAAAATTACCGCATGAATGCAAATGGCGACCAGTTGTCAAATTTTTGTCTGATAAAAGTTGGAATTAAGACGACCCTGCATGCGCTGTCACATTGAAGGTAAACGAGCTTGCAAATTACTGGAGTACTATTTCATTAAAAAAATTTGCCTAACTTATGTTTCATTTAAACAAATATATTTACACATGCACATGTACGTGTCTACATAACTAAGGTTGGTGTTCGTTATAAGTCCAAACAATTTGTTATACCAACCTTGCATATAGCATACTAGTTTGTTATACGTTTATAACAAACTTCAACTATAGCAAACACTTTTTTTGAGGTCCCGAGGTGTTCATTATAAGCGAGGTTTACTGTATTTGCTTTGCATATGCTCTTAAAGCCTTCACTGTTCTGATAAAAGCTCTTAACCCATTCCCCCATAAATATGCATTTTTACACTTATAATTCATTTCTCCACTGAAGAAAAAGTTCCCTTTCTTGCAGTCATGAATATGTATCATAAGTAATATTTTCTATATTCTTGCATTATTGTAGCTTAAAGCAGGCTGAAAGTAAAGCAGAATGTGCCTTTAGGCGCATTCTGCTTTACTTTCAACCGGCTTTAAATTGTCACCTATTTTCAAAACTAGAAACAGGCTATGGGGTAATGGGTTAACAGAAACAGCCGACTGATAGTATGATTTTAACCCATTTTAAATATATATGACTTTTTTACGCTGTGAATTTATTCCTCAACGGAATAAAATAGTTCCAGTTTATACAGTCATGAATATGCCCCATCAGAAATAGTTTTTCTATATCCTAGCTGAATAGCAGTTTTAAACTAGAAACAGCCTCGAGGTTAATTATTCTAATTTTAGAAATAGGTGACCACTTAAATCAGGTTGAAAGTAAAGCAGAAAGGATTATTCTGCTTTACTTTCAGCCTGCTTTAAGTTATCATCTGATAGAATAAAGAAAATATTTCTAACAATACATAGGCATGACTGTATAAATTAGAACTATTTTTTATAGTAGAGAAAGAAATTAAAGGCATAAAAAGGTATCCTAATGCGGTAATTGGTTAAAGGAAGACTCATTGATATTATTAACTCTTTGCATTCAGAGTAATTTTTTTCGTCTGCAAAATTGTCGTTTGGAACTGTTCTAAAAACAGAAATTTCTTAATTTCTTTTCAAAACGGAGTCAGAGTGTCAAACAGTTTGGATCCTGATTAGATGCAGCATTGCAAGGCATCTCATCTGGATCCAAACTGTTTGCAAAGGTAATCACCGAGGGATATACGGGCGGCTAGCATGCAAAGAGTTAAATACAATGGGAAATTTGAAGCAAGATGAGAATTTGATAAAGCAGAAAGCTCTTTATGAGCTTTTTGTTTAATTTACACTGTTACCATTACCCTATAAACTATTTCTAGTTTTGAAGACAAGTTTTTACTTAAAACAGTTTGAAAGTAAAGCAGAATGTGCTTAAGGAGCTTTCTGCTTTGCTTTCAGATTGGTTTTAGCTATTAGCTAGTAGGATAAAGAAAATATTTCTTATATATGGTATATATTCACAACTATATAAAGTGGTACATGTACTAGTGAACACAATAAATTAAAGGTGTATTTTTATGGTAATACAGCGCTCCCTCTCTACAACAACACCCAATGGGAGACAAAAAATATTTGCCTTGTTCAGAGGGAGTCGTTACAGGGAGGGAAATTGGCTTACATTTGCAAACAGCTTGAATCCAGAGCGTAATGCGGCGTCTGATCAGGATTCAAGCTGTTTGTCACTCGTCATTAAGTTTTTTTCTGTAAAAATGTCCATTATGTAACTTTGAGAAAAACAGCAGACCACAATTTTAAGCAGACGATATTGCAAAAGTGAAAGTGTAAGGCATATAATTGTCTTGTTTGGGGAACAGCGGCAAGGGTCGTTGTAAGGATGGAGTTGTTGAAGGGAGGGATCACTGTAGTTTGATTGTGTGTTTCAGATACTGAAGACTGTCACAGAGATGAAACCAGACTTTGTAAATGCTTATATCATCTGGGTAGATCTCATGTTGAAATTTGACAGGTATATATATAATGTACATCACTTTTTTACCCCATAAATACACCTTTTTACGCCTTAAATTTATTCCTACACTGTAGAAAATAGTTCCAATTTATACAGTCATGAATATGCAGCAGATGAAACAGTTTCTGTATTTTTGCAGATGATATTTTAAAGCAGGCTGAAAGAATGGCAGAATGCGCTTTAAGGCGCATTCTGCTTTACTTTCAACCTGCTTTAAGAAGCCACATGTCTTCAAAACTAGGAACAAGCCATGGAGTAATGGGTTAAGTGGTCACCTATCTTCGATACCAGAAACAGGCTATGGGGTAATTTTATGGGTTAACCCTTTACCCCATAGCCTGTTTCTAGTTTTGAAGGTCTGAGTGACCACTTATTCATTAGGCCTTAAATATTCCTTTTTACTCCTAATTTATTCCTCCAATTAAAGAAATGGTACCAATTTAAACAGCCATGAATATGTATCATAAGACATATTTTTTATATTTCAGCAGATTGTAGCTTAAACCAGGTTGAAAGTAAAGCAAAATGCACATTCTGGTTTACTTTCAACCTGCTTTAAGTGGTCATCTGTCTTTAATACAAGGAACAGGCTTTGGAGTAAAGGGTTAAAGCAGGTTGAAATTACAGGAGAATGGAAGTGATTATCAATGTCAGAAAAGAGCTTCTAGAATAATATTTGGCAATGAGTATACATCTGTAGCAGATGCATTAGAAAATATGAATTGTCTTAATATCTATGAAAGAATCAAACTAAACAAGGCAAAATTTATGTATAAAGTTCACAATAGCGGTGTGCCTGGTTATATCTCAAATATGTTTGAGAAAGACAACAGACCTTACAAAACAAACTTAAGATCTTTCAGTCATACGAATTTAAGAATACCAATACCAAAATTGGAACAATTTAAAGAAAGCATAGGATATTCAGGTCCAGTGTTATGGAATACAATACCCAATTCAATCAGGGATTTAAAGACCATTGAGTCCTTCACCGTGAACTTAATTGAATGGCTTAAAACAAAGAGGCTCTAGTTTATTTGATATCCCTCCACCCACATTAGATCTAATAACTTTTTATATATCTGTAGATCTATTTATGGAGTGTCCGGTGTTATGTAAAATGTGTGGTGTATATCTAGATCTACTAGATCTACAGACGGATTTTGATATCCCAAACTCGCCTGACCCGAATTTTCTTGCGTTTCTGAATTTTATTATTTCTAGATTTTCTAAGTCGAACATGTCCGTGTTTCAGGGTTCAAACGTGCTTAGCAACTTTTGGGCTTTGAAATACAGATATACTCGACTTAAGCGAGTTCGGAAAATGGAATTTTGACTACATAATTGCGTTATTGTACATAATATTTGTTACGGTTTACTAGTATTAGATTTCTGATCTTCTTGTAGCCCATACGGTGATGGTGTAAATCCTGATCAGCTAGTATGGAATTGTCTGGCAGATTATTTTGATTTACCCCTTCTCCGTAACTTTCATCTGGCTGGCGGTTTTGGTTCAAGGCGGGATCTCATAAGCTTTGGAGACACGTTCTTGAGGTAGAACCGTCAGCGGGGTGTCAGTGCATGTGTTTTACATGGTGTAGATCTATATAGTGTTCAAGAGTTGCTTTCTTTTGTGTTATAGCTAAATCTTATTAGCTGGTTAATATTTACAGTTCTTGTTTATGATATTAAAACAATTTGCTATTGCTGATTATCTTAGTAGATATCTACCGACCTTCATACGTTCTGAGCTGCTTATAACTGAAGACTGCAGTGACAATGGATAATTTCCAATTACCAATTAAGTCTAGTCCATTTGTGAATATTTAGGGTTGATTTTAAAAATATACTGTAAAATGACAAACAGTGTAGGTCCTGATCAGAGTGCTCCTACAGGAGCCCTCTGATCACGGTCCACACTGTTTGCATGGGCCAAGTGTAATCCTCACCAGTACACTGTTTGTACATCACAAGTATATCGCTAGGGTTAAATGTGTTATAAAATATGGTGCTCAATATAACCACAGCAGGTGCTGAGACAATCAGGGTCTGATGTGTTGGTGAGCTGTTTGCATAAAAAGCGGTCTGTCGTCTTGTCTTATTTGGAGCTCGAACATGTATTGATAATATATATTACAGTTAAACGTCTGAAATCTGGACACTTTTGTGGGTTGAAAGAGGGATTTAATGACGAACTATTGGGTTGTGGGTTATGATGGTGTTGCAGAGAGCTCTTATATGAGCTTTCTGTAATACCATCGTGCTGCTCTGGGCGTCAGCCTGTCGGGGAACCGCTGGTGTTTGTGTCCGGTTTTCAGATGTGTTACTGTATTTTAAACTATTTCTACATACGACCGTGGGAAATTTCTACATTCCATAGCGTCATCATTATGACGTCATATAACTACGATTATGTGATGTCATAATATGTTGCATGCTTGGCTTAGTCTGGTTCCCGTTGTGCCACGATAAATGGCGTTTTAACTTCTATATAATTATAGACTCGAACTCAGTTTGTAATAGATTTAGACTGAGTATTTAATTTTCTTTCTGGATCTAGATATATTTCGCTTTTGCTGTTTTCAGGGGTTTCTAGCCTGCCCTGGAATATCTGTTTAAGTGTTGGATATCTTGATGATTCTTCTGCTGTGGAAATCTCTCACTGCGTCATGTAGGGTTTATAATATTTTAGTATTTTAAAAGTATGTTTCTTTAATCTGCTATTGAGCTGTTTTCGTCTGTACAGATTTAATCCTTTACCTGCTAATCCCGATTTTTATTACAATCTGCAAACGGTTCAGATCCAGATAAGACGCTCAGTCAGGCAGCGTTTCATCTTGATACAAACTGTTTGACACTCGTTTTTGGCTTTCTATAATTAAAAATTGCATAATTCTGAATGTTACGAAATTTGTAAACGACATTTTCAAAGGAGTCGATATTATAGATCTAGCAGGATAAGGGTTAAAACTATAGAAAATGTATGTATGTAATACTTTAATGGAGGGCCTCATGGAGGATTAGTCATTAGACTAAATGGGCTACCCTCGGTAAATAAAGTCATTCATTCATTCATTCATTCATTTCAGGATAGATATTATGAAACTTGATAGATAATTATGCTACATCACTTCTTTTACCATATACTCAATAGCCTGTTTCAAGTTTTTAGCTCACCTGACTCGAAGGCTCAAGGTGAACTATGGTGATCCCCCACCATGGGACTTTATGCAACATTCTTTAAATGACATCTCATTTGAAACCATTGGTCTAAATTCAAGCAAACTTTGTCAAAAGTATCAGGGGCCCGTTTTACTAAGCAACTTACGCAAAAATTTTGCGTAAGTCAAAATTGTTTAACTCTTATTTTTCGATCATAAACGTTTGCAAACAGCAACTAGCCAGATCAGAGGACGCGCTTAAAGCGCGTCCTCTGATCTGGCTATTTGCTGTTTGTAGCAAGTGATAATAAAAAATATAAATTAAAATTTAAAATTTTGACTTACGCAAAAATTTTGCGTAAGTAGTTTAGTAAAACGGGCCCCAGTAGGGTAGGAGCACAAAGTTGTTAAATTTTTGTGGGTCGGGTTATTTTTCTGGATGCCATAGCAACCAAGCACCAAATCGTAAAAAATCATCATGAAATAATGAAATAAGTGGCTGGTCAGATAAAAAAAAAAAGAAATTTTCATCAGATGATAATATTTCAAATTTGTTCAAAGAATTTGATTCCATCAAAAAACATGAGGCGTGGTCATTTTCTGTTTATGGTAATACAGTGTTCCCTCCCCACAAAGGCCCTCTGGAAAACAATTTCCTCCTTTCAACAATGCTTGCTGCTGTGCCCCAAACTAGACATGTATCTCTAACACCTTCACTGCTGCAATATTGTCTGCTTAAAATTGTTGTCTGCTGTTTTTTCTCAAAGTCAAATATTGGACGTTTTGACGGGAAAAACATATTGACGAGTGACAAACAGCTTGAATCGAGATCAGATGCCGCACTACATGCAGGGTTTTCCCGGACGCAGGTTTCCTGCATCTGTGACTCAATTCTGTCACCTGGGACTCCTATTTGTCCAACCCCTTGAGTCCCCGGGACCCTCAAATCTTTGACCACATTTTACTTCAAAACCGCAAATCATCTGATATGTAAATCCTGAGTGCTGATATGGGGTATGCTCATGCCATCAGAAATCATGAATCTGTACTGTTTACAAAGGTTTAACAAACTATTTGATAACATTGTAAGGCACTTACACATCAAATTATTTTGGGACCCCCAAATATGCTGAGGGACTCCCAAAGTGAAAGGTTTGAGGGTCCTTTAATTAGGATTCTCAATTACAAAATGCAAGGGAAAACCCTGTACATGGTATCTAATTTTGATTCAAGCTGTTTGCAAATGTAAGCTAATTTCCCTCCCTATAATAACTCCCTCCAAACAACACACACAAACTGTTATACCCATTTGGTGTTGTTGTAGAGAGGAAGCACTGTATTGAATTCTAAATTCAAAACAACAATTCGGAAACTAATGGATAAAAATTGATGAAAATTGGCATGAATGTTTTACGATTAGTTCCATACAGATTTCTTTTAAAAATTTAGAGAAACCATGAAGAATTTAGGCTGCTATGGCAAGCAAAGTGAAAAGCTTTCAAAATCTTCTTTTCAATAATCAAGAGGCCTAGAGCTTAGATATTTATAATAATGTTGCATAGCATCACTTGTAGGACTTCTAGCAAGCTTTTAAAAATCACAGATAAAAGTGGCCCTGCCAATCTTCACCAAACCTTATGACAGTGTGTATTGTTATCAAATCTAGGCCAAGTTTGATAATTACCCAAATCGCATAAGGCATGTTGGACTTATTGCCCTTGAATTTTTAAAAAATGGCTGTTTCAGCCTTGTCTGCTCTCTAACTTGAGTAGTTTTTATCCAATCTTCACCAAACCTTATGAAAGTGTGTATTGTTATAAAATCTAGGCCAAGTTGGATAATTACCCAAATTGCATAAGACATGTTGGAGTTATTCACCTTGAATTATTAAAAATGGCTGCTCCAGCCTTGTCCACTTTCTAACACAAACACGTTGTATTGGATATTCATCAAACTTACTGAAAATGATTATTGGTTTAAAATCTAGGTCAAGTTTGATTATCACCCAAATCGCCTATGGCACATCAGAGTTAATGCCCTTCAATTATTAAAAGATAGCTATTTAAACCTTGTCCGCTCCCTTACTGAAACTGCAGTTTCTATCTGATCTTCACTAAACTTTCTGAAAATATTTATTGGTATGAAATCTAAGCCAAGTTCGATAACTACTCAAATTGCATTTAAGGCAATTCAGAGTTATTGTCCTTGAATTATAAAAAAAAGACTGTTTCAGCTTTCTTAACACAAACATTTTATATTGGATCTTTTCAAAACTTGCTGAAAATGTTTATTAGTATAAAATCTGCAGTTTTATTTTGTGCCTTTCTCCTCCTGACTCCTTTTGTGGGGCCCTTTCTGAATAGTCAGTATTCTAGTTAACTTTGAAATGATATTGCACACAACAAAATTGAAGCAGAACACAATGAAACCGTGAAGGGGTAAAAATCTCATGAAAAAGTTGGCAGTGACAGGGTTAAACAATCTTTTTATCAATAACCAGAAGGCCAAAGGGCTTAGAAATTTGGTGTACAGTGTCAGCTTGTACAGCGCTACCTCTCTACAACAACATCCATTAGGAAGCAGAGATTGTGTGTGTCATTATAGGGAGGGAAAATTAATACCCTTAGAGTACATTTGCAAATAGTTTGAACCTGCCTAACGCTGCATCTGATCTGGGTTCAAACTGTTTGTCACTCGTATTTATGTTTATTCTGTCAAAATGTCCAATGCATAACTTTGAGAACAACCAGTAGACAATATTGCAGCAATGAAATTGTTAGACATAAATGTCTTGTTTGGGGAACAGCGGCAAGCATTGTTGTAAAGAGGGAATTGTTGGGAGAGCCATTGTAGGAAGGGAGCACTGGAGACCTACCTAGTTTGTTAAATCCTAGCTTTGAGGGGCCATTAGCTTTACATAAAATTATGTAGACCTATAACTCATACATAAAAAAACTAAGGTATGGGCTTTGTGGTTTTTAACAAAAAAACCACAAAGACAATAGCTTAGTTTTTTAAGCTCACTGCCACGAAGTAAGGGGGGCTTATGCTATCCCCCAGCATTGGTGTCGGCGTCAAGACTGGATATCATAAACTGTAAGGGCTAGGTTTAATACTGCACATAAGGTCATGCAACTTTGATCTTGACCTCTAGGGTCAACATTAAGGTTTTACATTAAAGTCTGTTCTGAGCAAGCGATGCATCTACAATCACAAAAGTAAATATGCTCATGGGCCTCCATGAGTAAACCACGATGCTCTGCAGTTTGGTGACCTAGACCTTTGAACTTGACTTCTAGGACCAAATTTAATGTTTTGCATTAAAGTCTGTTCTGAGCAAATGACTGCACCTACGGTCACGAAACTTTATATGCTGATGCGCTTCATTGAGTAGACAACGATGCATTATAGTTTAATGAGCGAAACCTGTGACCTTGACCTCTAGGGTCAACATAAGGGTTTTTGCGTTAAAGTCTGTTCTGAGCAAATGACTGTACCTATGGTCATGAAACTTCATATGGTGATGTGCCGTAATGAGTAGACCATGATGCACTGCAGTTTGGTGACCTCGACCTTTGACATTGACCTCTAGGGTCAACATTAAGGTTTTGCATTAAAGTCTGTTCTAAGCACACAACCACTTAGGGTCATGAAACTTCAAATGCTGATGGGAGTCAATGAGTAGACCATGAGGCACTCATTTTTCTTCCTCTAGAGTCAACATTATGGTTTTGCATTAAATGCTGTCCTAAGCAAATTACTTCACCTAAACTCAAGAAACTTCATATGCTGATGTGCCTAAATGAGTAGACCATGATGCACTGCAATTTGATTACTTTGACCTCTAGGGTCAATATTAAGGTTTAGCTTTAACCCTTTTCCCAATAAATCGTTTATAACATTAAATTCAGGTGATCACTGAAAGCAGGTTGAAAATAAAGCAGAATGTGCCTTAAGGCACATTCTGCTTTACTTTCAGCCTGCTTTGAACTACCTTCTGCTAGGCTATATAAAACATTTGTTATGGTAAGTGTTCATGAGGGTATAAACTGGAACTATTTTTCTTTAGCGGAAGAATAAATTAAATACGCTAAAAGTCGCTTCTATGTGGGAAAGGGTTAAAGTCTTTTCTGAGCAAACTGTTGCACCTATAGTCAAGAAACTTCATATGCTGATACGCCTCAATGGGTAGACCAAGGTGCACCATAGTTTAGTTACTTTGGCCTTTGACCTTGACCAGTTCTATGGTCAACATTAAGGTTTTGCATTAAAGTCAGGAAACTTCATATGCTGATGCGCCTCAATGAGTAGACCAAGGTGCACCATAGTTTAGTTACCTTGACCTTGAGCTCTATGGTCAACATTAAGGTTTTGCATTAAAGTCACGAAACTTCATATGCTGATACGCCTCGATGAGTAGACCAAGGTGCACCATAGTTTAGTTACTTTGGCCTTTGACCTTGACCTCTATGGTCAACATTAAGGTTTTGCTTTAAAGTCTTTTCCATTGCATGAGGTGAGCTTAGTAATCTTTGATTACTCGTTCTGGTTTACATTTAACATTATTTAGTAGACTTTTACCTAATTTGTTGAATCATAGGCCTGGAATCAAAACTTTCCCATTTGCAGGTGTAGTAAGTGTTACGTAGACTTGTATTTCTATAGGTAATGTTAAAACCTCAAAGAGCTTCAACTATTTGGTATATAATATGACCTAGTACATCTTTACTAAACTAATAAAATTCTGGGGTTGAAATTTGACTGTCCTGGGGGTAACTAGTTTTACATAGACTTATACAGGAAAAACTTAAAAACTCTTCTTGTCTATAACCAGCTGAGATACCAGCAAACGAAAGGCAAACACATTGCAACAAAATGTAGAAAATAACAACTTAACCCATTACCCCATAAATATGCCTTTTTACGGCTTTAATTTTTTACTCCTGAAGAAAATAGTTCCACTTTTTACAGTTATGAATAAGTATTATAAGAAATATTTTCTAAATCATAAATAACAACTTAAATTGTTTACAATTCTGACAATCAATTTTAATCGGAGTGGCAAACTGTTTGATATGGAAATAATAGTCTTAGCGTAGACATTTTAACTGGGAAATAATGACTTCTTCTCCACTGTACAATATCATCAGGTAAATGACTTTGGCTGTGTCAGCAAGTTCTAATGTTAACCCTTTGCCTGCTGGTCGCGACTTTGCTTATTTTTTCAAACAGTTTGGATCCAGCTCAGACGCCGTGTAACGCAGTGTCTGATCTGGATCCAGACTGTTTGACACTCGTCTTTAGGTTTCTTTACTTAAAAAAGGTATATATCTACATTTAACAAACTTTGCAGACGACAATTTCGAAGCAGACGACATCACCGTAGGATAAGGGTTAAGATTTTCCTGTCCAGACTATTTCTAGTAATAATCATCTTCACCATTTGTCATCATCATCATCATCATCATCATTTGGGTTGAGTTTTGTTTTTCAGGCCCCAAGCCGCCCTTAGCTTGTGTGAGACTGCCAGTCAGTATGAGCCTAACAACCCAGATGTTTTATACACTGTAAGTACTCACAGCCAGTTACAAGTATTTTACAATGTAATATTAGAGAGGTTTCGATTTCTTACTTGTACGTGTATATATACGTATACCTGTAGCTTGCTTTTTGTGCAGAATACCATCGTGACGTAATCAAGGTATGCGCACCTATCTTTTGATTTACAAGTTGATAACGTGTGGCATACAGTCTACCCGTTAGGGTAAAACGTTTAAGTTCATCATCATTTTATTCCTATTATTTATATAGCTCATCATGTCATGTAAATGTTATTTAATAGAATGTTGGTACAAACCCCTATCTTCATTTTGTATGTATTTATTTTTTCAGAGATTTGAGTTTAAAGAGTGAAATATCGGATTAGGTGACACGGTTACACGCTATAATCCACAGCCAAAAAAGTCGCTTGAAATGACTGACAAAACTTGATATCAGCCTTTCAAATGATACATAATCCTTCCCTGAGTTCTAAAACAATAGAAAATATGTGCATGTATGTGTGTTCAATGTGCGTGCAAGGTGCATGCATCTGTCTTTATCTGCCTTTGTATGTATGTCTATCTCTCTTTGTCTTTTAACTCTGTGTCTCTGTCTGACTGTCTCCGATTGCGCATGTCTATGGGTCTGCCTATCTGTCCGATCTGTCACTTCGTCTCTCTTTCCCTCTCTCTCTCTTTATCTCTATATCTCGCCTTTTCTCTAACTGCTGTCTCTCCCTCTCTGTTTTTCTGTCTCCTTGTGTGTCTCTCTGTTTCCTTCTCTTTCTCTTTGTCCCTGTATGTCTATTACTCTCTCTCTCTCTCTTTCTCTCTCCCTCTCTATATATATATATATCTTTGTTTTACTCCTCTATTTTGCTCCATCTCTATCTCTCACCCTCGCGTCTCTTTGTGTGCGTGTCTCTCTTTGTCTCATTTTCTATATGTGTCTCTCTGGCTGTGTATGTTTGTCTCTATATCTCTGTCACCCTCTCTTCTTTCTTTCTTTCTCTCTCTTTCTCTCTCTCTCTCTATATATATATCTCTCTTTTTGGATCTAACATAAATTTTATCATGTTTCTCTAATTTGAGAACAGACTTTTTTCTATATAGATCTACTATAGATCTATATAGATCGATACCGAATCTAACGCTATACATCTATTAAAGCTGACTTATTTTACAGAAAAAAGGCATCATCCCGTAAAAATTGTTCTTTTCAACGCAACGCTTGATGTTCTCAAGCTGTTGAGAGAGGTGTTAGCACAAAAACCCCATCAAAAACAAAAAACGCTGGGAAAGTATCGCCGACGCAATAAGAGATGCAGACATGCCCATCGATGGAAGACGAAACGCAAAGACAATACATTAAAATGCAGAAAATTACATTTTTTGAAATTTATAACAAATTAATTTCATCTGAGATAAAAAATGTTGGAAGCGTATTCAGATGCCGGGTTACCCGGCGTGTGATATGGCTCCAAACTGTTTGCAGGGGAATAATAGTTTTAGCGTAAACGCGTTTATTTGGAAAGAATGACGTTTCTCCACTATAGGCTACATCAAGGATTAATATAACACAGTAAACTAAGACCTACATCATGCATGATTGTACAAGTTGTCCAATTTGGAAACACGATTTAGAAAATACGTGTAAACATAATATGTACAGTGAAGAAAACGTTATTCTTTCTCGTTTAAACGCAAACGAACGCAAACGCAGTGCATTAAATGGGTAAAATGGCAATTTTCTGACAATTTTGACGAGTCATTTGAGCCTGAGTGGTAAACAGTTTGGAGCCTGATCGGACGCCGGGTTACCCGGCGTCTGATCTGGCTCTAAACTGTTTGCAGTTGAAATAATAGTTTTAGCGTTTAAAACGCTTTTATTGGGGAATAATCACGTTTTCACCACACGTACACGTTCACGTAAATGAAATCGAAACCCTCTTTACAAATCTTTTAGTCGTGAACTGGAACTTGTGGTCACACGTACCCGTACCCGTAAGAAATCGAAACCTCTCTATTTTCTATGCATATTGATTAGATTTTAGCTCATCTGGCACAAATGCCAAGGTGAGCTATTTGGATCGCCTTGTGTCCGTCGTTAGTCTTCCCTCGTCAACAAGTTCTTTAAACGTCTTATCCTGATCTAGATTTTTAGCTCACCTCAGCTAGCTCAGGGTGAGCTTTTGCAATCCTTGAATGCCCGCTGTCCGTCCTTAGTCGTTCGTTGTCAACAATTTCAGTGTTTACACTCTAGAGGCCACGAAATTTATCTAGTCTTTCTCAAACTTACTCAGATTGTTTATTACCATAAGAGTTCAGATGAGTTTAATTATGGTTGAAATCGGCCCAATAGATCAGGAGTTATCAACCTTTGAATTGCTGAAAATGCCATATTTAACAGTGTTTACACTGTAGAGGCAACAATATTTGTCCAATATTTCTCAATATGACCCAGATTGTATATTACCATAAGAGTTCAAATCAGTTTGATCATGGTTGAAATCGGACCAAAAAATCTAGAGTTGTCTACCTTTGAATTGCTGAAACTGACATACGAGGGGTGTTAAAAAAATATGCAGACATATGCTGCCATTACCTCAGTTTTTGTCTGAGTTGCGCGAAACTTGGGCATTATGATGCCCAGAGTGTAACTTTGCTGATATTATCTTTGCGCATGATAAATGTATGGCTGTTATGGTAACGTCACCTCGTAACTTCCGGCCCAAAATGTAACAAAACGCAAACTTGTGTCGCACCGAAAATGACGTCTATCACTTGCGTCTGATCCAATGATCGTCTCCAAATTTTAGCACAGTATGGCGCCAGATCTTGACACGACGTCAGTGACGTCACAACAACGTCTGATTTCATTTGAGCATTAGCTGCCAGTTTGTTTATACAAGGTGCATCAAAAATGAGCGTCGAACAGAGAACGGCGGTTAAAGTCTGTGTTCTCAATGGAAAAAACAGAAAAGAAACTATGGAAATGTTGGTCAAGGCATACGGCGATGCTGCAATGAAGAGAACGGCATTGTATAAGTAGTACTTGCAGTATGAAGATGGATACGAAAGTGTGATGGACAAACAGCACAGGGGAAGGACGATGTCAATGCCGTCGCAGAACTTTAAGGAAATCAAAGAGTTCCTGGATAAAGACAGACGTATCATGGTTAGAGAAGTTAGCCAGCTGGTAGACTGTTGTGTTGGGACAATACATACTGTAGTTCATGACAGTTTAAATATGAGGAGATTATGTGCGAGATCAATCCCTAAAATGCTGTCGGAGTGTCAGAAAGCTCAAAGGGTGGAGTTGTCAACGTGACATTGGATGACGTTGGGCCTGGTGTGACGACCCAATGTTACCATAACAACAGATGTTTGATCATGCTTGAAGTCAATTGTATCAAAATTTTCACTGGAAATACAGAATTCTCTGGGCATCATTATGTGCAAGTTTCGCGCCGTTCAGACAAAATCTGAGGGAATGGCAGCATCTGTCTGCGTATTTTTTTTTAACACCCCTCGTATATAACAGTGTTTACATTCTATAGAGTCCACAATTTTTATCCAATCTACTTTAAACTTGCTCAGATTTTATATTACTATAAGACTTTAGATGAGTACGATTATGGTTGCAATCAGACTAATAAGTAAAGAGTTATGTACCTTTGAATTGCTGAAAATGCCATATTTAAGGGTGTTTACACTCTAGAGGCCACAGTTTTTATCCAATTATTGTCAAACTTGCTCAGATTGTATATGACTATAAGATTTAAGATGAGTATGATTATGGTTGAAATCAGATGAATAGGTCGAGAGTGATCTGCCCTTGAATTGCTGAAAATGCCATATTGAATGGTGTTTACACTCTAGAGGCCACAATTTTTTTCCAGTCTTTTTCAAACTTGCTCAGATTATATATGACTATTAGAGTTGAATCAAGTGTGATTATGGTTGAAATCATGCAGACGAATAGGTCAAGAGTTATCTGCCCTTGAATTGCTGAAAAAGCAATGTTTAACAGTGTTTACACGCTTGCTACTACATTTTCAATGGAATTTGATTATACCTGCACACAAAGAATGTAGCTATAAATTCTCGAAGGAGTGCAATTATTTTTTAAATCTTTTCATTGTGGCAAGAGTTATCTGGCCTTGATATACTTTCAAATGCTAAAAAAGGCTTCATTTCAGTATTGTTTAGGCTCTAGTTATCTGCCCTTGATGTACTCTACTTTACTAGAATTATGAGGTTGTATTCCAAAGTTGTTTACATGCTTTACTACAAATTTGAATGGATTTAGAATAAAATGGGTGAAACTCAAAGGTAAAGCTATCAGGCTTCAATAAAACAGGTGAGCCATATCAGAGCCTTCAAGGCTTTCTTGTTACCAAACTTGGCAGGAATGATCCTTATATGGTCTTCTTTCAAAGTTGTTCATATAATTCCAGTTCGTTGCATATCTCGGTCACAGGAGCTAAAAATAGATCGGCTCAATGAAAACGTTCAAAAATCTTCTAGTCTGAAACCCTGTGTACAGTACCCTGAGCTTAGATAATTTGCATAAAGCATCATCTACAGGTCCTCTATCAAGATTGTTCAAATTATGCCCCTTGTGTCAAAAAATGGCATGCAAGGGGTCATGGTTTTACCCTGTACTAGCAGGCCCGTAGGAACAGGGGGGGCAAGGGGGGGCTGTGCCCCCCCCCCCCAATAATTTTGCCAATTATAGTAACCAAGCAAATTTTTATATATTCGTACTAAAAAAGGCCTAAAAACGCTTGTTTTAACCTAAAATTTAACGCACAACCAAAAAAAAAAACCAGAACCAAACGTTGTCAAAAGACAAAAAATCGGTGGTGCCCCCCCCCCCATCCAATGTTGAGTGACCAATATAGAGTTTGCCCCCCCCCCCCCCCCCCCCCAATCCAATTTTGCTTCCTACGGGCCTGACTAGTATTGCTCAAATGGTTCATGTCTTTTACATAATCTAGGTCATAGGAGCTAGGAGCTAAAATTAGATTAAGTTTCTTGTTTAAAACCACAGAGCAAAATCCATTCCTGTCAAGCTAATAAACCAATTAGGTGTAAAATGACCCAGCTCTGTTATTTATTTACTTGTTTTTATACATCAGTCAAGCCTTTATAACTCCACCTAGCATAAATCAAAGTTACTGTCTGTATTTTGTCCATTAAACTTCAAAAACTAGAGCTTGCTTCAGTCGAACATACTGTATATATGAAAGTAAAAATGTAATATTAGACACATTTTAACACTTTACCTCATAGCCTGTTTCTACTTTTGAAGACAGGCGACCACTTAAAGCAGGTTGAAAGTAAAGCAGAATGTGCCTTAAGGCACATTCTGCTTTACTTTCAGCCTGCTTTAAGCTAAAATTTGCTAGGCTATATATAATATGTGTAATGGTAATTGTTCATGAGTGTATAAACTGGAACTATTTTCTTCGGCGGAGGAATAAATTAAATACCCTAAAAGTCGCTTCTATGGGGGAAAGGGTTAAACATGTAATACAGTGCTCCCTCCCCACAAGGGCCTTCCTAACAATGAATCCCTCCTTACAACAATGCTTGTTGCTGTTCCCAAACATGACAATTTTGTCAAACTTTTTCACGGCTGCAATATCAATTGCTTAAAATTGTGGTCTGCTGTTTTTGTCAAAGTCACATATTTGACAGAAAAAAAGGACGTAATGACGAGTGGCAAACAGCTTGAATCCAGCGTTATGCGGCATCTGATCTTGATTCAAGCTGTTTGCAAATGTAAGCTAAAGTTCTCCCTATAAAAACTCATAGTTGCTCATAGGAAGCTATGTTCAGCTCTGTTACTGGCAGGGTTTAGTGGAGTGCGCCAATAAGGTTCATCTCATTCAATAGCAGCTCTTTACCCTTTAAAGGGTATTTAACCTCTGAAGACGGGAGCATGGCCGCCTATATGGCGAGGTAATTGAAAACAGCTATGCACGTAATCCTCCATCTTGACTGACCATTCTGTCTGTATCAAGCTGTCCTGTGAGTGTTAACCCTTTACCCCATAGCTGGTTTATAGTTTTGAAGATATGTGACCACTTAAAGCAGGTTGAAAGTAAAGCAGAATGTGCCTTATGGCACATTCTGCTTTACTTTCAGCCTGCTTTAAGCAATAATCAGCTAGAAAATAGAAAATAATTTTTATGTAACATATTCAGACTTTTTAAAGTTGGACTATTTTCTTCAGTGGAGGAATAAATTAAAGGCGTAAAAAGGCGTATGTATGGGGTTATGGGTTAAGCACCAGTTCGCCAACAACAACAACATTGTAATACCTTGGTCCTGTGTAAAGTTTCAATGCGGCGTGACGATTTAACTTTGAAATGCGGGTCCGGGTATGTTAGACTGTATTTATATGTTAGACTTAAGCCAGGTTGAGTTTGACTATATTTTTCTGTTGAGTTTGACTATATTTTTCTGTTGAGTTTTACTATATTTTTCTGTTGAGTTTGACTATATTTTTCATTGCAATACTTTGGTCCTGTGTTTGCTTTGTGACTGTGACAAGACTTTTGATTCCACAGAACTCTTGTTGTATGTGTAAAATTAGGGCTCCAGATAAAAGAGGAGTTAAATGAACAAATCCAATATTTTTCATTCATGTTAGCACTAAATCCTATGGACTGTTCTACTCGTTAGAATTGTCTTGAAGTAGTGACAACATAGGGTTTAATGCAGAAATAAAGATTTTAGTTTTTGAAATACTCCCCTTATCATGAGCTCTATGTGTTTCAGTTTGGTCGAGTATACCTGGATCTAGGAAATAGGCAACAAGCTTATCAACACTTTGAGAAATCCCTGGCAGCTGATCCAGATAATGGGGTGAGCAAACAGTTAACACATTCAACCCTAGTGACGAGTATACTCGTCATAAACAAACAGTGTACCAGGGAAGGATGCGTTTGTCCTATGCAAACAATGAAGACCCTTATCAAAGGGCTCCAGTAGGTGCCCTCTGATAAGGGTCTGCACTGTTTGTAAATTTGCAATATATTGTTAAAATCGACCCTAAATAGTCATAAATGGACTTAAGACTAAGACTTAATTGGAAATTGGAATTGCCAATTAAAGTTTCAGGGATGAATGAGTTAAACTGAAAACCAAATTTGGCCTAAACATTTTTTTTGTGTAAATAGGTGTCAGGTGCCTATATACACATTTCCATACACAAAAATAGAACTTGATTTTCAATAAAACAGACCTCTAGTTTTTATCTCATGCTGAAGGTGGAGCGTTAAAATGATTTAACCCTTTACCCCATAGAAGAGCCTTTTAGCGTATTCACTTTATTCCTGAGCTGAAGAAAAAAGTTCCAATTTAAACAGCCGTGAAGATGTTTCATAAGGAAGATTTTCTTTATTCTGGCAGTAGGTAGCTTAAAGCAGGCTGAAAGTAAAGCAGAATGCGCCTATGCGCATTCTGCTTTACTTTCAACCTGCTTTAAGCCTTTACCTGATAGTGCATTTCTAGTATTGAAGATAGGTGTCTTCTTAAAGCCGGTTGAAAGTAAAGCAGAATGCGCCTAAGGGCGCATTCTGCTTTACTTTCAGCCTGTTTTAAGCTATCATGTACTAGAATATAACAAAATATTTACTTTAATATATATTCATGATTGATTAAATTGGAACTATTTTCTTCAGCGGAGGAATAAATCATATTCGCTAAAAGGCGCTTCTATGGGGTAAAGGGTTAAGTAGTCAACTATTTTCAGAACTAGAGACATGCTATTGGGTAAAGGGTTAAGACTGTAAAAAACTTCATATAATAGCTCAAATTTAAAACCCCTATTCTAGCACAATCCATGATTTCTGAAGTATATAACAAGCTCAAAAATATGTTTTACTATATAAGTTTAATTTATTTATGCTTTTCGGTGGATTACCACGAAAAAGCAGTGGATTACCACATGATAATTTCACTGCTTTAAGCAGTGGGATTATCGCCATGCGCGCTTTTATTATGAATTTTCCCCGTAGGGCTCCCCAAAAATCGTAGTCAATCGTGTCTTATCGTTAAATTCCGACAGTTCGATATGTCGCGAACCACTCAACAGAAGAACATGAATCCAAAATCGGGAGGAACGACGTAATTCGGATGACGTGAAATCAATGAATCAGTGACGTCATCGTACGGGAGACTGTTTCGTTAATGTGTTCGATGTAAAACTTGGGGCTCAACACGGGGTAAATTATGTACTTTCACTTTCGCAATTGTCAAACAATTTTGTTTAAAAAGTGGCTTCGCCACTCGTGAAAATATAATGTCTGATGTTCACTCAATGGATTAAATTTCTATTTTATACTGAAAAAAACAATTATCCTCTATGTCATCAACAACTGATGTCGATTTGCCTCAAAATTAAAGAGTGGCACCATTTCATTATTGAGTCATCAACAATATCAATGATTGATCATTTCTTACATATATAAACAAATTAATGTAAAAATAGCGCTTTGCTTTTGCTTAAAATTTTCTGCAATTGAATTCTCAACAAATTTTCAATGTAGGGGTAAAATTGAACCATTTTCCTAACACAATCTCATTGCTGTCTTTTGATTGGTTAAATTGCGACATATTGAACAGTTTCTAATCAGCCATTCAGATGGTAGGAAATTGATAGATGATATGTTAGAGTATCTAATTATCCCTTCCCTCTACCAATACACATTTTAGGCCTTTAATGTTTTCCTCCATTGAAGAAATTTGATCCAATTCATGAATGTACACCATAATGAATATATTCTTTATCCTAGTAGATTCTAGATGATAGCTTAAAGCAGGTCAAAAGTAAAGCATTATGTGCCATAAGGCACATTTTGAGTTACTTTCAATCTGCTTTAAGTGGTCACCTGTCTTCAAAACAAAGGAACAGGCTATGAAGTATAGGGATAAATGGTTACCGTACACAGTGCATGCATGATGTGAATTTTTTTTCTATTTCGATGCCCCCGCACAACTTAGTCTGGGGCATTTTGTTTTGGTCTGTCTGTTTGTTTGTTTGTCTGTTTGTCTGCGCTCATTAATCGATAATTAAGTTGCTAAAATATGGCAGTTTTTAGCTTACCTGGCACGAAGTGCCAAGGTGAGCTTTTAGGATCGCTGGATGTCCGCCGTCTGTCTGTCCGTTCACAATTGGTTGTGAACACTCTAGCGGCTACATCCGATCTTCATGAAACTTAATGACAATATTTGTCTTGATGAAATCTAGGTCAAGTTCGAATATGGGTCATGTTAGGTCAAAGACTAGGTCACTGGGTCAAATTATAGAAAAACCTTGTGAACACTCTAAGAGTCTACAAATCTCATTGGATCTTAATGAAACATGGTGAGAATGTTTGCCTAATTGACTTCTAGGTCAAGTTTGAATATGGGTCATGTTAGGTCAAAAACTAGTTCACTAGGTCAAATCATAGGAAAACCTTGTTAACACTCTAGAGGTTGATTGTGGGTCATGTCCAGTCGTAATCTAAGTCACTATAGGTCAAGTTTTACATGGTGTACCAGGTGAGCGATTTAGGGCCATGGTGGCCCTTGTTTACATTAACCTGGCCAATTTCTTGAGACATTAATCTGTCCATGAGTGGGAATAGGGTTTGAGTGCGGGTTAGCTTCCAGGTCCTTCTGTTCTAAAGTTAAAGCCAGGAGAAATTTTGGTTATTGAGTTAGCCACATAAAAAGAGAACATAAAGAAATAGCCACATAACACAAAGATTGTGAGTATGTCTGTTTGTCTGTCTGTAAACAACGTTACGTTTTGACCCAAAATCTATATTCGTGCTCATTATTTATCATTTTTAGCGCGTCCTCTGATCTGGTTATTTGCTGTTTGCAAACGTTTATGATCGAAAAATAAGAGTTAAACGATTTTGACTTACGCAAAATTTTGCGTAAGTTGTTTAGTAAAACGGGCCCCTGAGGGTCATTTGTCACTTACTGAGCATCCGTTCTTGTTAATACAGGAAACTATGTTCCAATGTGTACGGCTGATCATAGAGGACAGACAACATGTAAAATATCCACTCGCACAAAAGAGGTATTCTTCTCTCATATGCCTTGTTCTATTTAACCCTTTTGGCGCCAAATTAATCATGATGTTTTTATCCATTCACCGTTTTTATGTTGAATTTGTGCAGTTTACTCCCTCTTATCTGGAGCCCTGATATCCTATTTCTAGTTTTAAAGCGACTCGCAACCAGATGGTGCATTAAAAATAGTAATTTGTAAATATGTGTCAAACGCTTATATAAATGGTAAAGAATTAGTTTAGGATAAGAAATTCTGTTTAAAAAAATGTATTTCAATAAAAAAAAATATTGGTGCCTGGTGGGATTCGAACCCGGGGCCCGGCATTGGCGGACAGAAGGCAAAATAGGGGAAACCGCTTAGACCAATGGACCACGGAACTATCCGTTTATCTCGGATCGATTTAACGTATTTAAATGTGTAGCGACCGAAAGTGCATACAACTTCGTAATTCGGCTCGTGTTTATGTCTGAGCCCGTGTAGAGAAGCAACAACAACAACTATACCGTCTACTAGTCGGTATAGAAAAACGATGGAAAATATCTAAAAATCTAAGATTCGGTGACGATTATTGAGACTTTTTTTGGACTGATCATATTTTTTTAATGTCAGAAGCCAAATAATGCCACAAATTTGCTTTTATTTGAGTATTTTATTTTATTTTGACAAGTACACCATCCGGTTGCGAGTCCCTTTAAAGACAGGTAGGACATATTAAAGGAGGTTGAAATTGAATCAGAATGCGCATTTCTGCTTTCTGTTCTACTGTCACCTTGCTTTAACCCTTTACCCCATAGCCTGTTTCTAGTTTTGAAGACCGGTGACTACTTAAAGCAGGTTGAAAGTAAAGCAGGATGCACCTTATGGTGCATTCTGCTTTACTTTCAGCCTGCTTTAAGCTATTATCTTCCAGAATATAGAAAACATTTCTTATGATACATATTCATGACTGTATAAATTGGAACTATTTTAACCAGTGGAGGAATAAATTAAATGCGCTAAAAGGCGCTTCCATGGGGGAAGTGTTAAGCAGTTACCTGTCCTAAAGAACTAATAATTAACACAATTTAGTTGTCATAATAGAGAGGCTTTACTGTAATTCAGGTTGGCTTTCCTGATGAAGAATGACACGACTGACTGTCGACATCCGCACTTGATGGCTGTACTGTCATGGTTTAAGGAGGAGTTTGCTACTGCTGAGAAATACTTCAGATTAGCAGTGGAGATAGGTCAGAGTCATGACAAGGTAGGAGTAACTCCAGGTAGTCATTGCATCCTAACCCATTTACCCCATAAATATGCTTTTTTACGCCTCTAATTTAATTACTGCACCGAAGAAAAACGATCCACTTTATACAGTAAAGAATATGTGATATAAGAAATATTGTATATGTCCTAGAATATTGTACCTTAAAGCAGGCGCATTCTGTTTAACTTTCAACCTGCTTGAAGTGGTCACCTATCTTCAAAACTAGAAACAGGCTATGGGGTAATGGATTAAAACATAGACCCATACATGTATGTAACTTTGCAAGTCATATTTTCTTTTACATGATGTGTCTTCAACTCTTGCTATGAAGAGTTACAGTGGAGAAAACGTTATTCTTTCCCAAAAACGCGTTTACGCTAAATCTATTATCTCCTGTGCAAACAGTTTGGAGCCAGATCAGACCCCTGGTAACCCAGGCGTCTGATCAGGCTTCAAACTGTTTGCCATCAAGGTTATAATCAACTTTTGGAATTGTCAAAAAATTATCATTTTCTTCATTTTTCTGCGATGCGTTTGCGTTTAAACGGGAAAGAATAACGTTTCTCCACTGTATGGCTGATCTAATATAATTATGCAATTATTTCAGCATACTGCGACATATGAGCTTTCTTTGCTCAACTTGTCCGAATTGTTAACACACCACCTGAACAGGACTGCTGAAGCTGAATCTTTCCTACAGACACTTCTTAAAGTGAGTACACAGGCTTTCCCATTTACAGTCCAAACTCAATACTTCGAAATCGCTTCAGTCAAATGTACCAGTACAGTGCTCCCTTTCGATTGTTCGACAATATTGACCTGACGTTGGTGACCTTTATTAGCATAATTACACACATTGTTGCATTTCTAAATATAGCTTCGGAACACTTCGTTATCATTTATACGAGAACACACATTGTAACCACATCGGCACCGAGAAAATATAGCATTGCCCGGTTGCAAAAAAGATCGACAGGTATTTAGCGCAAGTGGTAAGGAAGATGACTATAGATTATTTTTCCATACAGTCAGTGGTTCGAATCCCATGCAATACTCGTACATTTTTTCACTTTTTTTTTTTAACAATATATGCTGTTTCTTTTAAGTAATCATACAACATCTATTTCAATTGGAACACGTTTTCTTTGGTTATTTTTAAAAATATTATGTCATAGAGTCTGTTTGGTCTATAAAATAACATTTTATAAAATAAAAATATTTTCCCCTCTATCGGGATTCGAACCCGGAACCTCGATGTTACAAATCCCTTGCTCTAACGACACACCTATTGCAGATTAGTTACATCTGGGGGTTGTAAATTAGGTATATATTGGCTAGAGTCGCAGGTGAGAACATTGACGATCTTACCTGGATTAAAGCCCACTCGAAAGCGCAACATGATGCGTTTTAGTAGATGCGATTATACTAGGAGACTCGGGAATAATAGTTTATCAACATCTTTTGAACTTGCTCAATGTGGAGTGTTGATCCACTGAGGATCACAACTGTAACAAGATTTACGTAATCAGCCGAACAACCCGAAATTGTACGTAGCCTATCGAATATTGATTTATACTGCGTCATCTTTTTAGCTCGCCTGTACGAAGTACATGACGAGCTATTGCAATACCCCCCTGTGTAGTCGTCGTCGTCGTTGTCGTCGGCGTCGTCGTGAACGGCGTAAACAATTTTAAGAAAATGTCTATAACTTCTATGTCCCTTGAGGTATTGCTTTCATAGTTGGTATGTGTGTGTAAAGGGACAAGACCTTTCCATGCACAGAAAAATTTGGACCCCTGTGACCTTGACCTTGAACTAAGGACCCGCGTTTAGGTTTCGAAATCTGTGTTTAGGTTTTGAAAAATGCCTATAACTTCTATGTCCCTTGAGGTATTGCTTTCATAGTTCGTATGTGTGTGTATATGGACAAGACCTTTCCATGCACAAAAACATTTGGACCCCTGTGACCTTGACCTTGAACTTAGGGCCCCATTTAGGTTTCGAAATCTGTGTTTAGGTTTCGAAAAATGCCTATAACTTCTATGTCCCTTGAGGTATGGCTTTCATAGTTGGTATGTGTGTGTATATGGACAAGACCTTTTCATGCACAGAAACATTTGGACCCCTGTGACCTTGACCTTGAACTTAGGGCCCACGTTTAGGTTTCGAAATCTGTGTTTAGGTTTCGAAAAATGCCTATAACTTCTATGTCCCTTGAGGTATTGTTTTCATAGTTGGTATGTGTGTGTATATGGACAAGACCTTTTCATGCACAGAAACATTTGGACCCCTGTGACCTTGACCTTGAACTTAGGGCCCGCGTTTAGGTTTTGAAATCTGTGTTTAGGTTTCGAAAAATGCCTATAACTTCTATGTCCCTTGAGGTATTGCTTTCATAGTTGGTATGTGTGTGTATAGGGACAAGACCTTTCCATGCACAGAAACATTTGGACCCCTGTGACCTTGACCTTGAACTTAGGACCCGCGTTTAGGTTTCGAAATCTGTGTTTAGGTTTCGAAAAATGCCTATACCTTCTATGTCCCTTGAGGTATTGCTTTCATAGTTGGTATGTGTGTGTATATGGACAAGACCTTTCCATGCACATAAATTTTTTTACCCCTGTGACCTTGACCTTGAACTTAGGACCCGCGTTTAGGTTTCGAAATCTTTGTTTAGGTTTCGAAAAATGCCTATAACTTCTATGTCCCTTGAGGTATTGCTTTCATAGTTGGTATGTGTGTGTATATGGACAAGACCTATCTATGCACAGAAACATTTGGACCCCTGTGACCTTGATCTTGAACTTAAGGCCTGCGTTTAGGTTTCGAAAAATGCCTATTACTTCTATGTCCCTTGAGGTATTGCTTTCATAGTTGGTATGTGTGTGTGTATGGACAAGACCTTTCCATGCACAGAAAAATTTGGACCCCTGTGACCTTGACCTTGAACTTAAGGCCTGTGTTTAGGTTTCTAAATATTTGTTTAGGTTTCGAAAAATGCCTATAACTTCTATGTCCCTTGAGGTATTGCTTTCATAGTTGGTATGTGTGTGTATGTGTATATGGACAAGACCTTTCCATGCACAGAAAAATTTTGACCCCTGTGACCTTGACCTTGAACTTAGATCCAGGGTTAAGGTTTCGAAATCTGTGTTTAGGTTTCAAAAAATGCTTATATTTCCTATGTCCCCTGAGGTGTAACTTCATACATGTATTTGATTTTCATGTGTATATGGACAAGACCTTTCCATGCAGGCAAAAAGGTTGAACTCGGTGACCTTGAGTGTGCTTTTAAGTTTCTAAATGTGCTGATGGCGAGCTTTGTTGTCTCTCTGACAACTCTTGTTATAATTTATTCATGCATAAAGTTCAACGTCAGGTCAATATTGTCGAACAATACAACGGCCCTCCCAACAACGACTCCCTCCTCACAAAGACCCTTGATGCAGTTCCCTAAACAGGACAGTTATATCTAACGCTGTAACTGCTGCAATATCGTCTGCTTAAAATTGTCGTCTGCTGTTTTTCTCAAAGTGACATAATGTACATTTTTACAGAAAATAGATTAATGTCAAGTGACAAACAGCTTGAATCCAGATCAGACGCTGCGTTACGCGGCGTCTGATCTGGATTCAAGCTGTTTGCAAGTGTAAATCAATTTTCCTCACTATAACGACTCCCTTCGAACAACACACAATTTTTTGTCTCCCATTTGATGTCGTTGTAGAGAGGGAACACTGTATATCATTAGTTTAATTTGATGACTTGATCTTCATTAAGTCCAACATACCTGTATTTCAAAGTTAAAATGTGGCTCAGCCGCGTTTTAAACTTGAAATATGGGTATGTTTGAACTAACGCGAGTTGGAAGTATCGAGTTTCATTTATTTTAACCCTTTCTTCTGCATTAACCCATCATCAAATAGCCAGTTTCTAGTTTTAAGTAAAGATGACCACTTAAAGCAGGTTGAAAGTAAAGCAGAATGCGCCTTAAGGCGCATTCTGCTTCACTTTCAGTCTGCTTTAAGCTACCATTTGCTAGAATATAGAATATATTTCTTATGATACATACTCATGGCTTTATAAATTGGAACTATTATCTCCAGCGGAGGAATAAACTAAATGCGCTAAAAGGCGCTTGTATCAGGGAAAGGGTTAACAGTGCTACCTCTCCACAACAACATATTTTGTAGACAAAAATTGTGTGTGTTGTTCGCAGGGAGTTGTCATAGGGAGGAAAATTGGCATACATTTGCAAACAGGTTGAATCCAAATCAGATTCCTTGAACGCAGCGCGTCTGATCTGGATGCAAGCTGTTTGTCACTGGTAATTATGTATTTTTATCAAAATGTCCAATATGTAACTTTGAGAAAAACAGCAGACGACAATTTTAAGCAGACGATATTGCAGCCGTGATAAGGCCTTTTAGGCCTTTTATTTATTCCTCCTCTGAAGAAAATGGTTTCAATTGATACAGTCAAGAATAAGTATCATGAGAAATATTTTGTATATCCTAGCAGATGGTAGCTTAACCCTTTATTCCATAGCCTGTTTCTAGTTTTGAAGACAGGTGACCACTTAAAGCAGGTTGAAAGTAAAGCAGAATGTGCTTAAAAAGGCACATTCTGCTTTACCTTCAGCCTACTTTAAGCTATTATCTGCTAGAATTTAGAAAATCTTTCTTATGGTATATTTTCATGACTTAAATTTGAACTATTTTCTTCAGTGGAGGAATGAATTAATTGCGCTAAAAGGTACTTCTATGGGGTAATTGGTTACAGCAGGCTGAAAGTAAAACCAAGTTTTAACTTAACCCTTTGAACCCTAGTCCCGCATATAGGCATCCTTTTCAAACAGTATACATGTGAAAAATGCACTTGTCCTATGCAAACAGTGAATACCCAGATCAGAGGGCTCCTTATGGAGCCCTCTGATCTGGGTCTTCACTGTTTGTCATAATGCAAAACATTGACAAAAACAACCCTTAAAAATCAGCAATGGACTAGACTAAAATGGAAACTGGAATTGTCCATTTAAAGTTTCAGGGAGGAAAGAGTTAAAATACAGATATATTTGACTTAAAGGAGTACAAAATGATAAGATTCAGCTGTAAAAAATTGGGTAAATTTAACTGAAACAAGTCTGACCGTACATTTAAATCTTTCAATTACGACCACTGAAAAAAAAGACTAATTGATTACATGAAAGACAGGTGGCAGCTTAAAGCTAGGTGAATGTAAAACAGAAAGCTCCAAAAGGAGCTTTCTGTTTTATGTTCTCCTTGCTTTAAGCATCCACATGCCTGGATGACAAAATATTTAAGATAATTTGGTTGTCGTTATAGAGATGTATTACTGTATATCAGAGCTCTAGATAAGGGGAGTATCCGAACACTTAACTTTTTATTTCTGCAGCATTAAACCCTAAGCTGTTCTGCTCATTAGAATAATCTCTTTGAGAGGATTCTAATGAGTACTAACACCATTGGGTTTGGTTCTGAAATAAATAAACAAGAGGGCCTGAAGGCCCTGATATTGCTCACCTGTTGTACAGGAGCCTGATAGCTTTACCTGTCAGTTTCACCCGTGTTAATCTAAATCCATTCAAATTTTTAGTATAGCATGTTAATAATTTTGAAATACAACCTCATAATTTTAGTATAGTAGAGTACATCAAGGGCAGATAACTAGAGCCTAAACCATACTGAAATGAAGCATTTTCTTGCATTTCAAAGTATATCAAGGGCAGAGTGCAAGTATAATCAAAATTCATTGAAATCTGTACGCTGATAGATATGGAATTTTCAGCAATTGAAGGGCAGATAACTCTTGACCTATTGGTCCGATTTCAACCATAATCACACTTATTCGAACTCTTATGGTCATATACAATCTGAGCAAGTTTGAATAAGATTGGATAAAAATTGTGGCCTCCTAAGAGTGTAAACACTGTAAAATATGGCATTTTCAGCAATTCAAAGGTAGATAACTCTCAAGCTATTGGTCAAATTTCAACCATATTCAAACTCATTTGAACTCTTATGGTCATATACAATCTGAGCAAGTTTGAGAAGATTGGATAAAAATTGTGGCCTCTAGAGTGTAAACACCCTTAAATATGGCATTTTCAGCAATTCAAAGGTAGATAACTCTTGACCTATTAGTCTGATTTCAACCAAAATCGAACTCATCCAAACTCTTACAGTCATATACAATCGCAGCAAGTTTGAAAAAGATTGAATAAAAATTGTGGCCTCCTAAGAGTGTAAACACTATAAAATATGATATTTTCAGCAATTCAAAGGTCAATAACTCTTGCTCTATTGATCTGATTTCAACCAAAATCAAACTCATTTGAACTCTTATGGTAATATACAATCTGAGCTATTTTGAGAAAGATTGCCTAAATACTGTGGCCGCTAGAGTGTAAACACTAAAATTGTTGACGACGCACGACAGACGCCTGACATTCAAGGATTGCAAAAGCTCACTCTAAGCTAGCTCAGGTGAGCTAAAAATGTTAGATTGGTTCAGTCTACTCCTTATCTGGAGCCCTGTATATGCTGCTCTTTAGTTAGCTTTAGGGGATATGCTGCTGGCTATAGAGGATAGAGTAAATTCCACATTTCTTGTTTTCAGCAAAACCCAAACCATGTGAATGGACTGAATTTACTTGGATTAATAGCTGTCAATATTCAGGAGGACTTCGATAAAGCAGAACAAGTGAGTGTCCATTCTTTTTCCGGAAGGGGGGGGGGGATTATGACAGCACTGCAAAGTTAACCCTTTACCTTTATAAAGCAGATTGACTGTAAAACAGAATGTGCCTTAAGGTGCATTCTTCTTTACTTTCAGCCTGCTTTAAGCTACCATCTGTTGGAATGTACAAACTATTTCTTATGTGATCGCCTTTTTTGGGGGTTGTCTTTTGTATGTTTATTCATGTTTATTTTAGATCTAATTGTAGTTATTTGTCTTTTCCTGGCAGCCTGCATTTGGGCGCTCTACTATTGTTTCTATCAGTCGACAATCAGAAGCCGGTCGCTTCATTGCTGATTGATGGGAGTAATGTGATTGCCATTTTGGGGGCTGTCTTTTATATGTTTATTCATGTTTATTTTAGATCTTATTGTAGTTATTTTCTTGCTTTGTAGGTACATTTGTGTAATTTCATGTGAAGGGCTTTTGAACGCACTACCCTCTGTGTGAAAAGAGCGCTATATAAATCTGGTATAATAATAATAATAAATAATAATGTTGCATTTTCATGACTGTAGAAATTGGAACTGTTTTCTTCAGGAGATTAATAAATTAAAGGCGTAAAATGGTGTTTTATGGCTTATGGGTTAAGGTAATTATACACATTACAGATAAGAAATGCCTGCCTTTACCTGCTTCTAACTTTTTGTGAGAAATAGGAAAGCTTCCTTTATCCTTCAGGAGTTTTATGCTTTACTTTCAAAATATTTAAATTCTTTCAACACCATGGACCTGTTTAACCCTTTCCCCTATAGAAGCGCCTTTTAGCACATTCATTTTGTTCCTCCGCTGAAGAAAATAGTTCCAATTTATAGTCATGAATTTGTATCATAAGGAATATTTTCTTAATTCTAGCAGGTAGTAGCTTAAAGCAGGCTGAAGTAAAGCAGAATGCGCCTTAAGGCGCATTCTGCTTTACTTTCAACCTGCTTTAAGTAGTCACCTATTTTCAAAACTAGAAACAGGCTATTGGGTAAAGGGTTAACATATACTTATTGCATTTGTAGCCCTCTGATCTGGGTCTACACTGTTTGCTGAGTATACCCCATCACACTAGCACATTTTGTAGGGTAAAAAACTTGACACCTTTTGTCTCATTACGACAAAGTTTAACTTTCACGTCTTTGTTGCTGTGATATATCCTGTTCTGTTGCAATACACCCTGTTCTGCTACAATACACCATGTTCTGCTACACTACATGTACATCATGTTCTGCTACAGTACACCCTGTTCTGCTACAGTACACACTGTTCTGCTACAGTACACCCTGTTCTGCTACACTACATGTACACCATGTTCTACTACAGTACACCCTGTTCTGCTACACTACATGTACATCCTGTTCTACTACAATACACCCTGTTCTGCTACACTACATGTACATCATTTCTGCTACAATACACCATGTTCTGCTACACTACATGTACATCATGTTCTGCTACAGTACACCCTGTTCTGCTACACTACATGTACATCATGTTCTGCTACAGTACACCCTGTTCTGCTACAGTACATCATGTTCTGCTACAGTACACCCTGTTCTGCTACACTACATGTACATCATGTTCTGCTACAGTACACCCTGTTCTGCTACACTACATGTACATCATGTTCTGCTACAATACACCCTGTTTTGCTACACTACATGTACATCATGTTCTGCTACAGTACACCCTGTTCTGCTACAGTACACCCTGTTCTGCTACACTACATGTACATCATGTTCTGCTACAATACACCATGTTTTGTTGCAATACAACCTGTTCTGCTATACTACATGTACATCATGTTCTGCTACAGTACACACTGTTCTGCTACAGTACACACTGTTCTGCTACAGTACACCCTGTTCTGCTATAAAACATCCTGTTCTGCTACAATACACCATGTTCTTTTGCAATACACCCTGTTCTGCTACAGTACACCCTGTTCTACTATAAAACATCCTGTTCTACTACAATACACCCTGTTCTGCTACAATACACCCTGTTCTGCTACACTACATGTACATTATGTTCTGCTACAGTACACCCTGTTCTGCAATACATCCTGGTCTGCTGCAATACACCATGTTCTGCAATACACCATGTTCTGCTGCAATACACCCTGTTCTGCAATACGTACTGGTCTACTGCAATACACCCTGTATTGTTGCATTACATCCTTTTCTGTTGCAATACACCCTGTTGTGCTGCCATACATCCTGTTGTGTTCTGCTGCAATACATTCTGTTTTGTTGCTCAACAACCTGTTCTGTAGAATTTTGTTCTGATATTCTATATTTCTTATTTGACAGTGTTACAAGAAGGTGATGGGGTTACAGTCAGACAACACAGAAGCCATGCGAAACCTGTGTGTTGTGTACTATAAGCAAGGGGATCTGTTTATGGCAGAACAGTGCTTTGCAAACCTACATCAACTACTGCCTGAGAAGAAAGACATTCTGCTTCTTCTCAACGGTGTAAGAAAAGAAATGGACAGGGCTTCTACAGGGCAGCTACCAAACCAACAACAAGGTCAGGCAAGTCAAGGTCAGGCAGGTCAGGGTCAGGCAGGTCAAGGTCAGGCATACCATGGTCAAGCACATCAAGGTCAGGCAGGTCAAGGTCAGACAGGTCAAGGTCAGTCAGGTCAGGGTCAGGCACATCAAGGTCAAGCACATCAAGGTCAGGCATATCCAGGTCAGGCACATCAAGGTCAGGCACATCAAGGTCAGACAGGTCAAGGTCAGGCACGTCAAGGTCAGGCAGAAAAGAGTAACACGCATGAAGCAGAAATAGGTTCATAGTACATTGTCGTTTTATGTCATGTAAAAAAAAAATTCTCTTATTTTTTAGCTCACCTGGCACGTAGTGCCAAGGTGAGCTATTTTGATTGTCCTCTGTCCGTCGTCGTTCGTCCGTCCGTTCGTTCTATCGTCGTCAACAATTTATTTAAACGACATCTCCTCCGAAACTACTGGATAGATTTTTACCAAACTTGGCCTGAATGATCCTTAAATGGCCCTCTTTCAAAGATGTTCAAACATTTCTGGTCCGGTGCATATCTAGGTCACAGGAGCTAAAAATAGAATTTTTCAATGAAAACTTAAAAAATCTTCTTGTCTGAAACTACATTACCTTGAGCTTAGATATTTGGCACAAAGAATCGTCTTGAGGTCCTCTATCAAGATTGTTCAAATTATGTCCCTGGGGTCAAAAGTGACCCCGCCCCGGGGGTCTTAAATTTACATAGAGTTATATAGTAAAATCTTCAAACATCTTTTTCTCTGAAACTAATATGACCAGAGCTTTGATATTTGGCATGATGACTCTTCTGGTAGCCCTTAACCAATATTGTAAATATGGTTTTGGTCAGTTGCATATCTAGGTCACAGGAGCTAAAAATAGATTTTTCAATGAAATCTTAAAAAATCTTCTTGTCTGAAACCACAGTAGCTTGAGCTTAGATATTTGGCACAAAGCATCATCTACAAGTCTTCTATCAAGATTGTTCAAATTATGTCCCTGGTGTCAAAAATGACCCCGCCCCGGGGGTCATAAATTTACATAGAGTTATATAGTGAAATCTTCAAACAGCTTTTTCTCTGAAACTAATACGGCCAGAGCTTTGATATTTGGCATGATGACTCTTCTGGAAGCCCTTAACCAATTATGTAAATATGGTTCCGGTCAGTTTCATATCTAGGTCACAGGAGCAAAAAATAGATTTTTTTTTTTAATGAAATCTTAAAAAATCTTCTTGTCTGAAATCACAGTACCCTGAGCTTACATTTTTGGCACAAAGCATCATCTTTAGGTCCTCTATCAAGATTGTTCAAATTATGCCCCTGTGGTTAAAACTGCCAAAGCCCTAGGTGTTGCAGTGTTGCATAGAGTAATGTAGTGAAATATTCTTCTCTGAAACCACTATGGCAAGAGCTTTGATATTTAGCATAGTGACACTTTTAGATGTTTTTTATCAATATTGCTGAAATGGTTTGGGTCTGTTGCATATCTGGGTAATACTAGCTAAAAATAGATTTTTTTCAATGAAAAGTCCTCCTGTCTGAAACCATCCATGTACAAAATATTTGACAGCACACTTAATTTTCAAGTTCATCAGCAAGATTTTTGAAATTATGTCTCAGGGGTGAAAAGTGATCCCACCCCAGGAGTCATGTGACCCTTGTGTTGGTTTTTCCAGGTGAGCGATATTTAGGCCGGCATGGGCCTCTTGTTTAGGAGATTGCATTTGCTCAAAAATGTGTCAGCATATTTATGTCTCCCCCCCTTTAGGGGAGGGAGACATATTGGTGTTGTGCTTTCTGTCCGTCTGTCTGTCCGTCCGTCTGTCTGTTAAAATTCTTGTGCAGCTAACTCCTCCTACGCTATTTGAGGGATTTACTTCAAACTTTTACACATGAACCAGCTATATGTGAGGATGGTCATGTGGTTTTGAATTTTGGCTGCAACAATTTTAACAGAAGTTATGGCCCTTTGTAGTTTTTCCTTATGATAGAGTATATAGCGAAAAATTCTTGTGCAGCTAACTCCTCCTACACTATTTGAGGGATTTACTTCAAACTTTTACACATGAACCAGCTATATGTCAGGATGGTCATGTGGTTTTGATTTTTGGCTGTTACAATTTTGACAGAAGTTATGGCCCTTTGTAGTTTTTCCTTATGATAGAGTATATAGCGAAAAATTATTGTGCAGCTAATTCCTCCTACACTATTTGAGGGATTTACTTCAAACTTTTACACATGAACCAGCTATATGTGAGGATGGTCATGTGGTTTGGAATTTTGACTCCAACAATTTTGACAGAAGTTATGGCCCTTTGGAGTTTTTCCTTATATAGATTATATAGCAAAAAAGTCTTGTGCAGCTAACTCCTCCTATATTATGTAAGAGTTTTCATTCAAACTTTTACATATGAACCAGCTATATGTGAGGATGGTCATGTAGATAGGCATATGGGCTGCAACAATTATGACAGAAGTCACACAGTAAGTATACACGCAATTTTAATCTGAAAATAAATTGCTTACAATTTACAATGTCAGTATTTTGACATACGAATTTATTCCTCTTATAGGTGCCAGGGTGGAGGTTGCCAGGGGGTGAATTTATTCCTCTTATGGGTGCTGGGGCGGGGGTACCCGGGGGAGACATGTGTTTTTCACAAAAACAAGCTCTAGTTTTACGAAAAATACATTCAGATAAAAATAAATAATTGAAACAATTATATTATTTTTTAGCAGTGAATGAAGTATGTCACTGTACCTGGGTCTTTTTTGCTGACATTCTGGTTAACCCATTACTCTGCCATCCTTCAACAGAACTTATTTAAGTTCATCTGTTTCAAAAATAATACGAGCTATTGTCAAAAGACTCATCACTCTGGCGTCTGCACGGTTGTTAGCGTCGTTGTTGTTGTTGTCTGATATCTTAACGTTTGCCATAAGTTTAAAACTACATGTGATACAGACTTCATATTTAGTATGTGTACTCATCTAAGAAAGCTCTTGACCTCATGTCCAATAAAGGTCAAGGTCATTTAGAGGTAAAACAGGGTGAATTCGAAATTGGCCATAAGCATGTGATAGTCTTTATATTTGGTATGTGTACTCGACTCAAGAAGCTCTTGAGCTCAGTACAACTTGGGTTATGTCTAACAAATGTGAAGGTCATTTAGGGGTCAAATAGGGGAAATTAAAATTGGCCATAACTCTTATACAACATGCGTTAGAGACTTCATATTTGGAAGCTCTTGAACTCATTTTAAGTCGGTCATGTTAGACAAAGGTCAAGCTTATTCCGTAGACAGATGGACAAATAGTCAAGACAGATGGAATCAATGAGAACATCTAACTGTCCCTTCTTAATGTATAAGGATTAACAAAACAGTGTTGGCACCTTGATGCTGTTAATTGTTGTCTGCTACTTTTCTAAAAATGAAATTTAAAAAAAAAATCAAAACAGGGTCAGAGTGTCGAACAGTTCGGATCCTGATCACTGTGGCAGTCATATCTGCGGATAGCATGGTAAGAGTCCACCCCTTACTCCATTAATACATCGTTTTACCCCTTTAATTTATATCTCCAATGAAGAAAATAGTTCCATTATACATGTATATAGTAATGAATATGCACCATATTATCCTAGAGGTTGGTAGCTTAAAGTAAGCTGAAAGTAAAGCAGAATACACCTTCAGGCGCATTCTATTTTACTTTCAACCAGCTTAAAGTAGTAACTTGTCTTCAAAACTAGAAATAGGCTATGGGGTAATGGGTTAATAAACAGCCACAGAGCTGAGTACTAAATTGCTGATACGGTAACTAATCCTCTGATAGTGCTTATATTTTCATGAGTTACCCATCAGATGTAATTGCTTCAGACCGGGGACCTGTCTTACGAAACGTTCTACGACAAATGTTGTCGTAAGTCAGATTCTAAATTTTCAATTTTTATTAGCTCACCAGGGCACAAAGTGCTCAAGGTGAGCTAATGTGATACCGCTCTGTCCGGCATCTGTCGTCCGTCCGTCTGTCTGTCAACATTTGCAAAGGACTTCTTCTCTGAAACCAATAGCCTCAGTGTAATTTCATAAAACTTGTTCAGAGTGATCACCTTAATAAAATCTAGGCAATGTAGTAATATGGATAACTGGGGGTCAAAAAGTTGGTTAGTAGGTCAAATCATAGGAAAATCTCAATAGTATTCTAAGCCCCACATCTTTTGCCCTAATTTCATGAAACTACTTCAGGTTAATCACCTTGACAAAACCTAGGTCAATTATAAATAGGGTCATGTCTGAATAAAAAGTAGGTCTGTAGGTCAAGTTATGAAAAAGGCTTCTGAACACTTTAGGGGTCATATTTTTAGTCCCAAATTCAAACAACTTGCTCAAAATAATCACCTTGACAAAATCTAGATAATATATGAATATGAGTCATGTTAGGTCAAAAAGTAGGTCATTAGGTCAAATCATAGAAAAGGCTTATGAACCTTCTAGTTTATATGGAGAACACATATCAACATTATCCTGACACATTTGCTTCTTGTGACAAGGTGCTTGTGGTGGTATTAATCACCTTTAGTGATAAGTCTAGTGAGCGCCTTAGAGCCCATTGGGCTCTTGTTTATTTCTCCATCTAATCCTGTCTTGTGACATCTCTTTGGAATCGATTCATAAAAAAAAAAAAAAAAAAAATCCAAAAAATCACAAGACAGGATTAGATGGAGAAATTAGAAATAATATATTTTTAATATTTTACTTGCGACCGTTTTTGAAAGGTTATTTGGTTATGAGTTAAATTAGACTTAATATATTCGGTGATGGTAATATCAAGGGTTTTATTGACATTCTTTGATATGATTTATACTTTTTAGCTGGCTAATTGGACAACTAGGGGCATTTAAGGTTGTCACCCCGGCTTTGTTTTTGGTGTTAGTTCAGGTTATGATGCATAAAATTGTCTTTGTTTTTAATTTCTAACAACTTGTTTTAATCTGAGTGGCAAACAGTTTGGAGCCAGATCTGGCTCCGAGGTTATAAAGCTTTTGACTTGAGTCTAAACTCGTTCCCAAGCATTTGATTGGTCAGATTTGAGCCTAGGCTGAAATCTGACCAATCAGATGCTTGGGAACACATTCAGACTCAACTAAAACACTTTATAACCTTGGAGCCAGATGCTGGGTTACCTGGTGTCTGATCTGTCTCCATAATATTTGCAATTGAAATAATAATTTTAGCACATAGTGTTTCTTGAAAAAATGATGTTTTTTGCCGCTGTACATAACCGAAGAAGACTTAAATAAATCTTTAACCTATGGCCAGTTTCAAATAACTTTGTACAACATTTTGTCGTAAGCCAGATTATAAAAGTCTGACTGTTTTTGTCGTAGGAAGTTTTATGAAACGGTCCCCAGCTCTTTGATCCCTGCATTATTCATTACTGGCATGTCAATGAAATCAGTAAAACCTCTATTACGACCACTAAAATGATGGTCAATTGATTGTATAAAAGACAGGTGATACCTTAAAGCAATGAGAACGTAAAACAAAATTTTAAAGCTCATAAAGGAGCTTTCTGTTTCACTGTTGCCTTGCTTTAAGCAGTCACCTGTTGTAAACACCTAATAATTAACACAACTTGGTAGTCGTAATAGAGGGGTTTTACTGCATATTCATTCATAAAACAATGTATGTACATAGGTAAAAATAAAGTGTTTTATCAACGTATATTGAGTGTTATCTTTTGATATTGCCCCTATCATCACCCAGTTATAGACCGATTGTTTCACCTGGCAGGACGGAGCTAACATTGGCAAAGATAAACTACTTTGCATTTGATTTTATGGGTGATAGGTATAGTTTCGTATGATATCGTTATTGTCCAATACTTTCAACATGGAGAAACACAATTTATGCATGCATGTCGCCATATCAACGTGAAAATGGTATATACAGTGCTACCTCTCTAAAACAACACCAAATGGGAGACAAATAGTGTATGTATTGTTTGGAAGGAGTTGTTATAGGGAGGGAAAATTAAGACCTGGCTTACATTTGCAAATAGCTTGAATCCAGATCAGATTCAAGCTGTTTGTCACTTGTTAGCTCACCTGAGCCAAAGGCTCAAGGTGAGCTATTTGGATGGCCCTGTGTCCGTCGTCGTGCGTCGTCGTTAACAATTGCTTCAAATGACATCTTCTCCTAAACGGCTGAACAGATTTCAACCAAACTTTACAGGAATGTTCCTTGGGTCAAGCTCTTTCAAATTTGTTCAAAGAATTGAAAACAATATAGAAACTCTGGTTGCTATGGCAACCAAAGTGAAAAAATAAGGAAATCTTAAAAAATCTTCTTGTCTGAAACTACAAGGCCCAGAGCTTAGATATTTGGCACATAACATTATCTACAGGTCCTCTATCAAGTTTGTTCAAATTATGCCCCTGGGGTCAAAATTGGCCCCGCCCCGGGGGTCACAGTTTTACATAGAGTTATATTGTGAAAATTTCAAACGTCTTCTCCACTGAAACTAATATGGCCAGAGCTTTGATATTTGGCATGGTGACACTTCTAAATGTCCTTTACCTAGTTTGTTCAAATGGTTCTGGTCGGTTAAATATCTAGGTCATAATTCACATTCAAAATATGTATAGCAGACAGCAATTCAGCATTATAAGAGTTAGACCCTAGCCAAATTTCCTACTGGCAGAGTTACATAACTGAACTCAGGTCAGCTGGTCAGCTGATGAGGTTCACAGCATATGGTGTTGTCTGCTATATTTTTATGTCCTGCAGTTGGGGGCATATTGTTTTTGTCTGTCTGCTTTTTTGTCTGTTTGTCCATTGTTTGTCTGTCAGTCCACAACTTTAATCTTAGCCATAACTTTGTTAAAGTTAGAAACTTTATAACTTGGGTCATGTCCTACAAAGGTCAATGTCATTTTTGAGATATTTCCCAGTGTCATATTTTCTTGTCTTTGAGATAACTCCAGTTCTACTGATGTTAACCCATTACCCCATACATATGCCTTTTTACACCTTTAATTTATTCCTCCTCTAAAGAAAATAATTCCACTTTATACAGTCATAAACATGTAAGATATAAGAAATAGTATCTATATCTTAGTAGATGATAACTTAAAGCAGGTTGAAAGTAAAGCAGAGTGTGCAATAAATAATCATATGGAAATACAGTCATGTAGCTTGATAAGAAGAAGTCTCATGGATAAGGGCCATAACTCTGCCAACAATTTTTTTAAGTTATTCCAATTTGTCATTTTTTTTTGTCTGGAAGATAATTCCATTTACAGCTATATTAAAATGTTGTCTTGCCTATTAAGCTAAGGCACAATGACCTCAGGTGAGCGAATTAAGGGCCATGGCCCTCTTGTTATTATATTCCTTCTATCAAAATATCCACTAACATGTAACATTGAGAAAAAGCGGCAGACGACAACGGTAAATTTCGATAATTAAACGAACGTGCTGCCGCTCCCAAAGTTGAAATGCAATGGTCCTCATCGAAACACCGCCCTGCCAGTTCAAAATAATCGGCCTATATTTTGTAAAGGGAAGAAAACTTATTTTTGTTTCTAAGAAGGATTAGTCATATATATTTCAGCATCCGCTCATTATTGTTGGCATGGTTCAGCTGGGACCTGTTTCATAAATAAAACTTCTTACGACGAAAACTGTCTTAAGTCAAAACTTTAAAATACATTTAATTTCTTATTTCTCTATCTAATCCTGTCTTGTGACATCTCTTTGGAATCGTCTTTTGAAGACGATTTGTATACTAAGAGTTGTCACAAGACAGGATTATATGTTAGATAAATAACAATTGAGACTTTTGTAATCTGACTTACGATAACATTTGTCTACAAAGTTTCTTGAAACTGGCCCCAGGGCAATGGTTGGGCCTATGGTTATATTAAGTGTTTGAGACGAGTCTGAGATCGTACTCAAACTTTTCTGAATGGCCGGATTTGAGTAGAATGACCCACCAAATGCTTAAAAATGACCTCAGACTCAACTCAAACGCTTTATAAACATAGTGCTGGCCTCAATGTACAATTATAATAATTGTACAGCTTAAGTTTTATAATGAATTGGACAAAATACATATATTACTTGTACATAGACATGTACACGTCGAAGAAGTCCCAGTCAAGTTCTACAACAAGCAATATTTCCACAAACGCTCTAAAAACCCTAGCTGTCCTCTAGCTCAAACAAATATCACCTGAGCCGTTTTAGCTCACCTTGCAAAAAATGCCAAGGTGAGGTATTTTGATCGTCCTATGTCTGTCTACGTCCGTTTGTCTGTCCGTCGTCAACAATTTCTTCAAACGACATCTTCTAAACTACTGGATGGATATTTACAAAACTTGGCAAGCATGTTCCTTATAATTATGGTCCTCTTTCAAAGTTGTTCAAATAGTTCCGGTGCATAACATATCTAGGTCACAAGAGCTTAAAATAGATCGTTTCAATGAAATCTATAAAAGATACTTCTGGCCTGAAGCCGCAGTACCCTGAACTTAGATATTTAGCATAAAGCATCATCTACAGGTACTCTAACAAGACTGTACACATTATGCTCCTTGGGTCAAAATTGGCCCCGCCCGGGGGTCACAGTTTTGCATAGAGTTATAAAATTATAATTAAATCTTCAAACATCTTCTTCGCTGAAACTTATATGGCCCTTCTAGAGGTCATGTACAATAGTTTTTAGCCCACCTGAGCACAAAGTGCTCAAGGTGAGCTATTGTGATCGGTCGATGTCTTTCGATGTCTGTGTTGGTGTCGGTGTTGGTGTCGTCCGTTCACAATTTGTTTCAAACAATTTCTTCTCTGAAACCAATGACCCAATTTTAACCAAACTTAGTCAGATACATACTGTATTTGTGAGCTTCAAAAATTGTTAAAAAAAGTGGGTGGGGCAATCGGTCTTGTTGCCATGGCAACCATGCACAATATCTACAAAAATCTTCTTCTAAAAAATGACCGGTCCGATTTCAATTTTGGTTTTCACCAAAATGTTTCTCAATTGATATGCTTTCAAAATTGTTCAAAGAATTTTGATCAGTCAAAAACATGGCCGCCAGAGGGCGTGGTCATTTTCCGTATTTACGTAATATTGACATCTAAAGTCAAAACTTTAAACATCTTCTTGTCAATAACAATTATTCCTAGGACAACAAAATTTCCTATGTAGCATCATGTTGTGAACCTTGAGCAAGAGTGTTCAAATAATGACCCCCGGGTCAAAAATGGCCCCGCCCCGGGGCTTGTCAATTTTTCATAGGAAAACCTTTAAAACTCTTCTTCTCTAGAACTGTATTGCCTAGACCTTTTATATTTGGCATGTAGCTTTGCCTTATGGACCTCTACTAAGATTGTTAAAATCATGACCCCAGGGTAAAAAATAGCCCCGCCCCGGGGCTTATCAGTTTTACAAAGACTTATATAGGAAAACCTTTAAAAATCTTCTTCTCTGAAACCATAAGGCCCAGACCTTTTATATTTGGCATCTAGCTTCGCCTTATGGTCCTCTACAAAGATTGTTCAAATCATCACCCCAGGGCTTATCAGTTTTACATAGACTTATATAGGAATAAACCTTTAAAACTCGTCTTCTCTGAAACTATAAGACCCAGACCTTTTATATCTAGCTTTGCCTTATGGTCCTCTACCAAGATTGTTCAAATCATGACCCCCGGATCAAAAATGGCCCTGCGCTGGGGCTTATAAGTATTACAAAGACTTATGTACTAAAACCTTTAAAAATCTTCTTCTCTCAAACCGTAAAGCCCATACCTTTTATATTTGGCATCTAGCTTTGCCTTATAGTCCTTTACCAAGATTGTTCCAATCATGACCCTAGGTTCAAAAATCGACCCGCCCCGGGGCTTATCAGTTTTACATTATGCATCGAGTATAACACAATAGTTCCTCAGGTGAGCGATTTAAGGCCGCATGCCGCTCTTGTTGAAATGGTTCCTTTCCATTGCATACAGTGGTAAATACGCTATTCCTACCCATTTACGCGTTAATATATGCGTAAGAAACGCATAGTGAACGGTTAACGAACGCTTAACGCCTACCCATCTTTACCCGTTTAAACGCGTTAATAAACGATTATACCAGAGATGTTGCGATTTATCCGTTTCACGCGGATATTTCGGATCTTATCGACAGGCACTGACACCCGCCTGTAACCAATCAATTAGAACAAGCACTGATCACCCGCCTATATATGCCGCTCAGATATCGGGGGATAAACAGTGTATTGCCAATTAAAGATAGCAATGTTATCGGCGATACCACCTAATGTTCTGTAATACACATGTCATAAAGCTGGATGTTTAAACCGCTAAGCTAAGGGGTCCGTCGGCTAAGTGATGACCCTTTCATCCGGGCTCTTTTAAACGCGTAAAGAAATGGCTAGGAAAGGCGTTTAACGAAACGGATAATAAACGCATAGTGAACGGTTAACGAACGCGTAAGAAACACGTAGAGTGGGTAGGAATAGCGTATTTACCACTGTATCTAGGCCACAGGAGCTAAAAATAGATGTTTCAAATGAAAACTTAAAAAAATCTTCTTGGTCTGAAACACAGTATCCTGTGCTTGAATATTGGGCGGCGGCACCTATCTACAAGTCCTCTATCAAATTTGATCAAATTGTGTCCCTGGGGTCAACATTGACCCCTCAGCTGGAGTGAAATCGTCAAAAATTTCCTCTGAAACTAACCAGTTATTTTAATGAAAACTTAAAAAGCTAGCTGGTCTGAAACAACTAGATTCTTGCACAACTTATTCATGGGTGATCATCTACCAGATTTCATATAAAAAAAAAAACAAGAGGCCAATGCGGGCCTAAATATCGCTCACCTGGAAAAACCAACACAAGGGTCACATGACCCCTGGGATGAGATCATTTTTTTACCCCAGAGACATAATTTAAAAAAATTTGCTGATGAACTTATAATGAAATTTAAGTGTTCTGTCAAATATTTTGTAAATTGATGGTTTCAGACAGGAATCTATTTTTAGCTCATGAATGTGACCCAGATATGCAACAGACCTGAACCATTTCAGCAATATTGGTAAAAAAACATCAAAAAGTGTCACTATAATGCTAAATATCAAAGCTCTGGCCATAATAGTTTCAGAGAAGATTTCACTATGTAACTCTATGTAAAACTGCAACCCCATGGACATAATTTGAACAACATTGAAAGAGGACCTAAAGATGATGCTTTGTGTCAAATATCTAAGCTCAGGATACTGTGGTTTCAGGACAAGAAGATTTTTTTGAGTTTTCATTAAAAAAATCTATTTTTAGCTCCTGTGACCTAGATATGCAACGGACCGGAACCATATTTACAATATTGGTTAAGGGCCTCGAGCAATGTCACCATGCCATATATCAAAGCTCTGGCCATATTAGTTTCAGAGAAATACATGTTTGAAGATTTCAATCTATAACTCTTTGTCAAACTATGACCCCCGTGGCGGGGTCATTTTTGACCCCAGGGACATAATTTGAACAATCTTGATAGAGGACCTGAAGATGATGCTTTATGCCAAATATCTAAGCTCAGGATACTGTGGTTTCAGACAAGAAGATTTTTTTGAGTTTTCATTAAAAAAATCTATTTTTAGCTCCTGTGACCTAGATATGCAACGGACCGGAACCATATTTACAATATTGGTTAAGGGCCTCGAGCAATGTCACCATGCCATATATCAAAGCTCTGGCCATATTAGTTTCAGAGAAATACATGTTTGAAGATTTCACTCTATAACTCTTTGTCAAACTATGACCCCCGTGGCGGGGTCATTTTTGACCCCAGGGACATAATTTGAACAATCTTGATAGAGGACCTGAAGATGATGCTTTATGCCAAATATCTAAGCTCAGGGTACTGTGGTTTCGGACAAGAAGATTTTTTAAGTTTTAATTGAAAAAAATCTATTTTTAGCTCCTGTGACATAGATATGCAACGGACCGGAACGATATTTACTATATTGGTTAAGGGCTTCTAGAAGTGTCACCATGCCATATATTAAAGCTCTGGCCATATTAGTTTCAGAGAAAAAGATGTTTGAAGATTTAACTAGTCTATATAACTCTATGTAAAATTACGACCCCCGGGGCGGGGTCATTTTTGACCCCAGGGACATAATTTGAACAATCTTGATAGAGGACCTGAAGACAATGCTTTGTGCCAAATATCTAAGCTCAGGGTACTGTGGTTTCAGACAAGAAGATTTTTTAAGTTTTCATTGAAAAAATCTATTTTTAGCTCCTGTGACCTAGATATGCAATGGACCGGAAATATTTGAACATCTTTGAAAGAGGACCATACAAGGATCATTCCTGCCAAGTTTGGTGAAAATCCATCCAGTAGTCTAGGAGGAGAAGTCGTTTGAAGAAATTGTTGACGACGAACGACGGACGACGACGGACACAGGACAATCAAAATAGCTCACCTTGGCACTACGTGCCAGGTGAGCTAAAGCAAACAAGAACAACAACAAAAATCCAGGACTGCCATTTCTCCGTTTTTTCCCCTAAATTTCCGGATTTTCACCCAGTATATGGTAGCTTAAAGTAGGCTGTAAGTAAAGCAGAATGCGCCCTAAGGCGCATTCTGCTTTACTTACAGCCTGCTTTAAGTAGTCGCATATCAACAAAACAAGAAAAAGGCTATGGAGTACAGGTACGATTTGTAAAATCGCACTTGAAAAATGCAAATTTGGAAATCTTAGGATTTTTCATGTCAACTTATGGCAACCATGAAAATCCCATGATGACTTCCAATGGGATGGAAAGGTTTCGTATAGTTTTACTAAAATGTCGAAAATGTTATCTGTCAATATTGTTAATTGCCTTGGGATATATACTCTATTCCAAAAGAAACTGTGCACTTTGTTTTCTGTAATTATTCATTGACTAATTTTCTGAAAGCCTATGTATTTGGTACCAAAATATAGACCAGTTCACAAACAATATGAGCTGCACTTCTGGTTACAGAACTTCGAGCCGAAGCTCAAGACAAGAAATAACCCATCTTCTTTGCCTTTTTGGACGCCCAGAAAGCTTTTGATAAAGTCTGGCATAGCTCAATGCTCAGAAGAGCCTACCTAGCTGGCAATAAAGGGAAACAGTGGCTCATATTGAATGAATGGTACAAGGAGCTAATCTCAAAGGTCAAATACCAATTGTCAAGACAATTCGCTGAGAAACAAGGAGTGCGTCAGGGAGGTGTCTGGTCCCCTTCAACGTACAACATTTTCATAAATCCCATCCTAGCCACATTTGAAAACCAGAGAATAGGATCCCACATCGGCTCTATATACTGTGGAACTCCTACTGTAGCAGACATCACACTCGCTTCAAATTGCCCATACGAACTCCAAACCATGATCAGTATTCAGGAAGATTTTGCAGCCAAAGAACACTATGCCATCAGTGAATCCAAATGAACTATACTTTGCCTGTGTAATGAAATATTGTGACCCCCCGTAATAGAGTGACCCCCCGGTCGAAATATTTCGACTCCCCCCGGTCGAAATATTATGACACCCTAACGTGAAATAAAGTGACCGCTCATGAAATAAAGTGACCCCCCGTAATAAAGTGACCCCCCTAAACAAACGTGTATCTGTTTAGTATCATTTTAAGAAATAATAGCATGAACTAGTGTATCATCGTGCAAAAGAACTCGGGTAGGAGTTGAGATGCGTAAATATTAAATCACGAGGCCGTAGGCCGATTGATTTAATTACCGCATCTTTACAGCATTATCACCGTTTATCACGTAGTTGTATTGTAGCGTTATCAGTTATCACCCGTCTTACTGTCGAATTATAACTGTCGTACTGTCGCATTATCACCGTCGTAGTTAAACAGTCGTACTGTCGTATTATTAACTTCGTATTGTCACCTCTCGGTCCATATGCTCATAGAGGAACACCCTCCCTACGTGTGTGCTTCAAACAGTTTTAATATTGAAACAACGCCGAGTTTATCGGCCTCAAATCTGGATCCAGACTATTTGTAAGCTCCAATATTGTCGCACTTGACAGAGTAGCATAAAAGGTGCCAACATTGTTAATTTTTTTCAAGCATTTATAATAATAATACCCTTTCAATTCCTACAGGACATTTATCTTAAAAGCTTGAACCTTTTCGTCTCCAATACATCGTCTGTCTAAAACGGGGTTGATCGGGTCTTTTTTTCTCTGCCGAAAAATCCCCTTAAAAGGCTATATATATATATATATATAGGTCTAGATCAAGTATTAAGAGTAACTCCGAATAAAATTGATAAACCGTTTGCAGATCTAACGTCTTTTGTTTTGGGAAATCTACGTCATAGTGACCACCAAACAATAACAGTTTTATATTCTTAATGAAAATATAAACTAGAAATGCCACGTACCCGAATCGATCACTCATCTCTCATACACATAGGATACACCCAACAATAGTTATACACAATACACAAATAAACGAAACTAATCAAACCGAGAACGATGCAATACGTCATCAATATACATGATGAAGTATTGCATGCCGTAATACTGTAGGTGGTCACATGACTACTATTTTAAAACAAATTATGACGTTACAAAAATAAATGACGTCATAATTATCATAATTACGTAATTTGGAAAACCAAACAAAGTGTCAATCAATTTCAGTCAATAAGAAACAATCGTAATTGAAAAATGAATATAGATCTAGTAGAGAAATCTTTTTACAAAACAGTGATGTTCACATTCAGTTGTTGTATCGAATTTAATAAAGATTAAATATAAATCATCTGTAGAATCTAAACACGTTTTGTTCAAACCTTGTAGATATAGATCTAGCCATTCATTCAGGATTGCTTAAATAGAGAGTCAGGTAATAAACCATTTGTTTGGTAGTTACTTCGGGGCACATTCAAACCATTGTCCCTCGATCGGTAGCAGGGAAGGCCTTGAGAACAGTTGCCCTCGGCCGTTGGCCTCGGGCAACAGTTCTCAAGGTCTTCCCTGCTACCTCGGGTCAATGATTTGACTGTTCCCTCAGTATCTATGAAACAAATGTATACCGTATACTGAACAGACGACAGACTACTACGCGACCGATCTAGCTCCACATCTTTTTCAAAAACGACTGTAGATGCTTATAAATGGTGGTAAAATGTTAAATAGGTTTCGGCAAAAAGGTCAAAACTAACCCTCTAAGTGCAATATGTTCTAAATAAGTGCATATTTCTTATCTATATCCAAACTGTTTGCCTGTCTTAGAGTTGTAGAACATGGCACTTACAGGGTTACCGTAATTGGTGGTCATTTTAGATATTTTGGGACCAGATCTAACAAGCAACTGGGCGTCTAATAAGATTCAAAAACTGTTCCGAACTGTTTGTTAGGTATAAATATCTCTTCATTTTAATGCATTGCGATTTCTTTAAGTTTCATCAACACTGAAAGAATAACGTTATATAGAACTTTATTGATTGTGTGATAGCTTCATCTTTCAACGAAGCACTCGCCATGAATTAGCTTTCCTTTAACATAATTATATTTAGAAATCTAACTTGCATATTCAATCATCTTCATGTGATACTATACATGTGTTTTCAGCGACGAGAATACTTCAGTAGAAAAAAGACTTGTCCTGTGCAAACAGGGTAGACGCATATCACAGGGCTCCTAAAGTTGCCGTCTAATCAGGGTCTGCACCATTTGTCAATTGCACTTACTTGTAAAATCAAACTCGTATAGTAAAAAATGAAATAGACTCGATTGAAAACTAAGGTTTTATGAATGAAAAAGTTAACGACCGTTTAAAAACGGAGATGAAAGGCTATGTTACACTGCAACAAATGCCGAAGAATACGAGCTAACCGCTTCAAAAGACCGGATATTCTGACATTCTCACTAATTTTACTAAAATGTTTTAAAAAAATGATCTCTTTTGTTCGAAACATTGCTCTGGGCATATACTCATATACATAATTTCTCAGCGTTCCAAGACATTTCATTTACATTAGTCATTCCAGGTGAGCGATCAGTCATAACAGCTAATAGTTGTTTAAATCATATTATATCCAGAAACATTAATTATTTAAGGCTTAACAAGAATTTTTGTAAGTCACAAAGAATAGTGCGGAACTTGTAAATGTACGTAATTGGCATCACGCTAAAACGAAAACGAGGTTGGAGAAAAATACAAAGTGGCTGATACAAGGTGGCTGATATTGACTCTTGTATTTTACTGGGAAGACACATGCGGAAATGCTCGATTTTTATAAGGTAACATGTAATAAAGAGCCTGATCAGGGTCTTCTCTGTTTGTCACTTAAACATATATTGTAAAAATCAACCCTAAAACGTCAAAAATGGACTAGACTTAATTGAAAACTAGAATTGTCCATTTGAGTTTTCAGTGATGTAAGGGTAAACTATAGATAAACTTTATTAAGGACTTAATTGAAAGTGCATATATGTACATACTGTCGGTATCAACTTGGGATGGGAGGGTAGCGGGTTTGATCGGGGGGGGGGGGGGGGGGGGGGTGTTCAACATATTTCAGTGGGGGGGGGGGGGGGTTATATTACGACAAGGGATTCACATTTTCCTAATATTTCGAAGGGGGTCATAATATTATGGGGGGTCACTTTATTTCATGTCATACCTGAAATGAAGTGACCCCCTAGAGTCAAAATATTTCGGCCAAAAGTCACTTTTTTCTGACATATTTTGACCCCCCGGTCGAAATATTTCGACCGGGGGTCACTCTATTACGGGGGTCACAATATTTCATTACACCTGCACAGGAAAGACAACCAAATATCATCAGACTTCACCATGAACAACAGGGTACTTCCAACTGCAGACTCTGCAACCCACCTAGGTATCACGAGGGACAACAGCACGAAATACGGAACTGGAAATGTGGCTAGTGACCGGATTAGTATGGCAAGAAAGGCCACCTATGCCATGATGGGTGCAGGGCTACACGGAATAAACGGCCTTAACCCTGCTGTCTCCATACACCTGATTCGTACATATTTAATCCCCCGTCTAATCTATGGCCTGGATGTTATCCGCGTTTAACCCTTCGGGTCAATAGTAACAACTTGGCCAGAAGAGTTCTTTACGTCTTTATTTATCTACATAGGAATGTCACAACAATCAGTAATACTGGATGGCGAAGCCACGCGATAACAACACTCTTGCAAGTATCCGTAACGTTATGAAATATGAAATAAACAAATATTTAAACAGTTGCCCTGACAACAACGGTTCCCTATATAAACATGATTTCAAGCCATACAATTATACTTATGTTTACCTGTCTTACCAGTGGCTCCATTTAAATATCATGGGTACATGTAGATATCTTAGTTACATTAACACAATGCTTAAAGCATTAACAAAAACCTAAATAAAACAATGGTACAGTGGCACAAGTTCCGCACAACACATTTACAACTCACCAAAATATCTGGTATCATGAACACTCTCGCTCTTAGTCAATCTCTCTGGTGCAGGTGCAGGTGAATTCTGTAATAATGAACTTTATTAACGTGCTGTTTGTAAAGTGAATAAACGAGTTATCATCTATGACAGTCGAAAGTAATTTTGAACAAAGAACAGAAATGGCGCGAATAAACCGAAAGTACGTCTCTTCTAATTTCAGCCTAAATATCGATAAAAACCAATACACCCGAGGAAATAACTAGCCAATGATAACAACTAATATCTTACCCTATACCTATATCTGTGATTTGATCCTAATCTAAATTAATTAAATAAAGTAAATGAGTTATTGATCCTTTCTTATTGCTGACAAAAATTAGAATGACAACCGGAACTATCTACCTAAAACACGAGCCGAATATTATAACTACAAAAAGACCGCAAATTGCACCGAGTCACATTCTCCCCCTCTTCCTTAAAGTCGTCTCGACTTCAAACTATAGCACCAAATATGCACAAAATAATAAACTGGCTAAAATCCACTTAGTTATGAACCTATCTTACAACTACCCAATGAACAACTTATTGCTCACATATCCAACACAAACTATTATATTTATAAAATCATGTGATTAAATCTCAATTGCCTAGTACAGTTCACAGGTACTTGACACATACTTTATTATCTATCAAACAGCGCAATTCGACACCTAGTCTTTACTATCCACTTAAACTGATGCTAAAATAGACTCGATCGCCGATATTCTCTTGTGGTATCCTCGGGAAAGGATTAATTTATCAATATCTACTTTTTATTTCATCAAATTCCGTCAAATAACGCCACAGTATGTGAATTATAACGAAAATAAGCATCAAAAAGTTTTATGTCGTTCTCTTGGTACAGAATTTATTGCCCAAAATAAGGGGTAATCTAATCGGTTTGCACATTTAACGGCCTTTACGGCTGGAACTTTTACCTAATTTCATTAAAGCAAACGCGTTTGTGTCGGAACATGACCCTCTTCACTATCAGCTATATGAAATATACATGTAATTTGGCATGAAATTGACAAGTGAAAGACTCAATTCATTGTGAATGCCATTTTGAATACCGGAATGAATTGAATGAACGGAGCGATCGCATTGGTCAAAATTAAACATGTAAAGTTTTTTGCATTCTATGTAAATTATATAAAACTGATAATATTTCATTTAAAGATGATTTATAATATTTGGTGAAAGTTCCAGTGGCATAGGCCGTTTATTGTGGACACATAACAGATCACCCCTACATGTACATTCGTTGCTATGTACCATGAAACCGAGATCAGCTTCTATATATCCTCTGTATGACAATGTGCTTCCATCTGCGCACTCTATATTCAAGATTGTATCTAAAGATTTACGTTCTTTTGTGCTGAAATGTTCCTTGTAAAACTGTTCTGAGCAGGTTGATACACAAGAGCCTGTTTCACAAAGGGCTGTTGTTGAAATGCCATCTATCTCAACTCTAACTGTGCTTGTTTGTCCAACAAGTTTTGGGTCTACTTTCTTGTTGCTGCTCACATTTTGACCCGTAATCTGAGCACTTACTGGTTTAAATAACAGTCTCTTGCAAAATGACCTCTTTGGTGGCAGGCATAACACTCAGGCTGAAATGTCCTTCCTGCAGTTGGTCTCTGCACTCTATATGAGAAATCTCCCCTTCCTTGACCTCTAAATGGACCTTGACCTCTAGGCCTATCACTCACTGGACCTCTAAAGTGTCCTCTCCATCCTACTGGTCTATATGGCTGTTGAGGTTGATACTATCCACCATATTGTTGAGGTTGTGTAAATTTCCTGTTTGGTTGGAAGTTCCTGTTTGGTTGTTGCTGCTGTTGTGTTTGTTGCTGCATACTAGGTGTCCGCTGATCCTGTTCAAATGGCTGATTTGGAGACTGTGTTTGTTGCTGACAAAATGTACTCTGATTCTGTGCTTGATTGCTTTCTAATTGCTCCATCCTGGCATTTAGTTTCTCCAACAATGAAGTCATATCGCTAAGTTACTGTTCTGTCTTCGACTTCTCTTTCTTATTGATGGATTGGCATTTGGTTTTGACTTCAGTATCTACATCTCTGCTTTTGTCCTCATTCAGCTCATTCTCTATTTGTCTCACTTCCTTTTTTAGATTCCTGTAGTCTGGTATTGTTTCAAACTTAAAAGCTGAAAGGTGTTTTAGCTGCGCTGTATGTCCTCTGTAAAAGACGCGTTTCAACATTCCATCAACCTCTGACAAGGCTTTCATCTCCAACGCTTGAGCATGAATCTCCTCCAATCAGATGCAATAATTCAGTACCGATTCATTCGAATTCTGTTTGCAGGCGTAGAATTTCTTCAATATGGATTCTGGTGTCTCCACCATACCATAAGTGCTGTTGAAGCTATCTAAGATTTCATCAATAGTTGGCTTGACTCCGATGTATCGCAGTTGATCTGCTGCATGTCCTCTCAAAGATCTCCTTATAGATTGTAGCAATACCTCATTAACATATGTCTTCTCTACTTGAAGGCACTTCACCTCATAGGCCCATGTCTGGTATGAAACCTGGCCTTTGCCTTCTTCTCCGAAGAATATAGATATGCGTGGCGCATGAACCTGTGTCTTAATGGTCTAAGGATCTGATGGTACCTTTGTATCGCCATAATCCACCATAAATTTCTTAAAATCAGCTAAGTCCTTTACAGGAGGTACACCAACTGCCTTCAAATAAGACAACAACTTCTCATCTTCCTCAGCAGACATAATTAAAATGCTGTAAACACTTCACTATTTACACAAAAGTCAATGCTGAACTATAATATTAATAAACCAGTCACTTCACTGTTACACAAATCCAATAATATTACTCCACAAAGCAAGTGCTTATAAAGTCTTTATCTTATCACAATAATATCATAAAGTCTCTGTATTATTTCAATATACCCACCATTAAGTGTCTATCTTGTCACTATATTCAAACAAACTTCCCGCCAAAGTATCAAACTCCTTTCACATGTATACACTCTGTATCACTAAAACCATTTCCAGTGAACTAAAATCACTAACTCGTGTTCCAAGTTTCTTTAAAACAGCTGTCTTACAAAACAGTATAATGAATATCCACCTTAATCATCTTTTGACTAAGTCAACATTATCTCAGACTCAAAGTATATTTCACTATTGAGTATTTCACTGTGTTTTTTCAAATTCAACTCTATCACCACTCCATGTATTATTTATACAAACTAAAACACTGACACCATAGATATCAGTATTTATAACAAAAGACAACAAAGACAATTCAGTTTAATCATTGTAATATCAAATAATCAATAAACCCTATAAAAGATTTGAAATATTAAGTAAATTGGAGGGAGGGGGGCTGCACTGCAGTCAAGTAAATTCAACTGATCTGGATCCAAAGTACTGTCTGATGACAACTAGTAAAATGTTGTTGACAAACTGATCTGGATACCAATTACTGTCTGCAGCAACTATACTGTCTGCTAATTGATCTGGATCCTCTCAAATATATGTGTCCTTCGACCAAGTACGAAATAACTGGGACAGGATCTGATTAAATTAAAATAATTACAATTGAAATTAAAAGTCTAAGTTAATTTCTTAGAAATACGTACCAAATCCTCAATTGCCTTCTTTCAGCATCAAATGTCGCGTTCCAATGTTAATATCCAAATGATCAGTGAGGTATTCAACTTTTGATATCTAAAGTTGATATCTGTGATATCTATACTTTTGATATCTAAAGTTTACTCCAATGATGTGTCGTTCAAATGTAAATATCCGAATGGTATGTGATAGCAGTTCAAGCGTATTCAACCTTTGATATCTAAAGTTGATATCTATGATATCTATACCTTTGATATCTAAAGTTGACTCCAATGATGTCTCAATATCCGCGATATCTCCTCCCGTCTCAACAAATGCCGGTTATGTACATTAAATTTAACTAAGTAAATATTTGATATCTATGATATCTACCAATTGATATCCAAAGTCAATTGATATCTATCAAAATAATATCCAAAGTCAATAAATGACTAGCTCCAATTCATATGTGTGGTCCTGTCTATCTTTGGCTAAGGTAAAGCTGTTTATAAATTATAATTGAATTATATCTAATTTATATCTTAATGCAGATATATCAATGAATGATATCTAAAGCATTAAATCCAAAATGTCATGAAACGCCTCAAATTTCAGCTAACAGAAAGTCAGGCCTTTATTTTTAAATATGAAATGATTCAAAATGATGGAATGCTGTATTTAACTACGACACTGCACAATATTTCATTTCACACTGTGAAAAGAAATAAACTCTAAAAATTGAAATTCATTCACAAAACTAAATAACACGCTAAGTGTAATGTTTCGCTGAAAAACAAATTCAATTTAAGGGATACTGAAAGACATACAGACTTGTAAATTATCCTCATCTAGATGGCGATGTTCCCCGTTCCACATCTTACGGGGTTTATATTTCACAACTTATTCGCTTTGCTAGGGCCTGTACCTCTGTTGAGGACTTCCACATTCGTAATAAAACTATTACTGAAAAGCTTCTTAAACAGGGGTACAGATTTCATAAACTTCGTAAAACATTTTCTAAATTCTTTTATAGAAATCTTCCTCTCATTAACAAGTATAAATGTAACTTAAAGTCTTTTCTGCGGCAAGGTATTTCACATCCGGAGTTTTATGGTGATGTGATTTACAGACTTCGTAAGATTCTTGGACATATACATTTTCAAAACCTATTTGTGAAACGTATTAGATTTTTCCTCAAAAAAGATTATGATCCAACTATATTGCTGCGCACTTCACGTTTGGTTATCGATCAATCTACAATTGATAACTATGCTTTCCTCTTTGGTTGTGCGACGACAGATAGGGCTTAGCACTACATGGTGATGTATCTCTAAAGCCGTCCTCAACCGGGAGAGTTATGTCGGATTTTCGTGCTTTGTTTTTTCTCTCCCTCTCTGTCGTACCCTGGACCCTTCCATGTCTTACAGTTACTCGTAACTACAGACTAGTCGCTTGAGTACAATTTGACCGTTGCCATAGTGGGTTATTTTTAACACGGGCTTGAATGTTTAATTCTTTCCCATGTTACTAATGATCTTGTCATAGAATTTTTGCTAAATGTTTTACATGTATTTACTTACTGTGCTGGCGGTCTTTTTGATTGTGAGGTTGTGGAACAGGGTTTATATTTTATGTACACTGTTCATCTTTATAGGTGAATATAGGAGATAAGTGTGAGGTTGGGCGCCCCTAAACCCAGGTTTAACCCCCCAGTGGTTGTTAATAATTAATTAATTTATAGTTAATTATTGATTGCTACTGACCGTACCAAGGCGGGCTCCTATATTCACTTTGCTTTATGTTTGTCTTGCGTGTTGTTTTCTATTTAGTGTGTAGATATGAAGGAATGGTATTGCGTGTGTGTGTGTGTGTGTGTGTGTGTGTGTGTGGTGTGTGTGTGTGTGTGTGTGTGTGTGTGTGTGTGTGTGTGTGTGTGTGTGTGTGTGTGTGTGTGTGTGTGTGTGTGTGTGTGTGTGTTGTGGTATGACTGTGTGTGTGTGTTCTGCTTTAGAGGTGGGTGTATTGTTTGTGTTACGTTTCCTGCTTGAGCCTTTCGTATTTATTTGTCAAGATTCCACAAGAAACTTCTGAAGCAGACCCAACACCTCCCTGACAGAACAGCTGACGCTGCCACATATCTGATGTTGGGAGAACCTCCACTTGAAGCTGAAATACATAAACGCATCCTGAACACATTTGCGAGCATCTGCAGGGACTACGACTCCATTGAGCACCAGGTGGCCTGGAGACAACTTGCAACCAACGATAAGAAGTCCAACAGCTGGTTCTTAATGGTGGAAGATGTCCTACTCCAGTACAGTCTCCCCTCTGCACATGATATTCTAGAAACCCCTCCTGGGAAACATACATGGAAAAGAAAAGTCAATCAAGCCATCAACTGTTATTGGGAAGAAAGACTGAAGTCAGACGCAAGGACAAAAAGCTCACTGAGATATCTGAATATTGGAAATCTATCCGTAGGGAATGTGCATTGCACCTGGAGCTCCCCTGGATCCAACCCTATGGCTGTTACCAAGGCCACAGTAAAGAGCAGACTACTACTGGGTTGCTACACCCTTCAGTCTAACAAACACAAGTTCAACCAGTTTGATGTAAGTCCAACTTGCCACCTCTGCAAATCCAGCGCTGAAGACCGCAAGCATTTTCTCCTTGAATGCACCTTCTTAACATCAACAAGAGATCCCTTCATATCTGAACTACGCAGAACCCTAGATAGTGCAGATATAGCACTCAACAACCTCTGTCAAGCTTATCCTAGATGGTGGAAACTCAGCAAACCTACATGTAAATCTACAAATCCAGATTGAAAACATCAGCAGGGGAATGTGTTATGCCCTTCACATGGCCAGAAGTGCGGAACTCAACAAGAAACCATAGCTTCCATCTGCTTCGCAGTACAAGAAAATTGATTGATTGGGACATATGAGAGCAATTGAGCAACTTTACCTCTATAAGGGGAGATCACTTTATTTTACCTTGTCCAGAGCCGGTAAAGATATATACACTGTGTGAGTGTAGTTCTCCGAACAGCGGGGGAAATTACGACAACAACAACAACAATATGGCAGTTATTTCAGATTTTGAAATACGGTCGCTTAAAGTGGATGTTTTTAAACGAGAAAAGAAGAAGTGTTAAAATCAAAGTTGCAAAATAACTCTGTGAGTCGGACTGGGAATATATGTCGGTTTATTTGTAATCTTCTGATAATTTTTGTTAGAATCGTATGTGTCTATCTTTGCCCAAGATGCAAGCGGCAATGATACATCGTGTAGACGTTACGTGACGTCTAATAGTAATAACGGTGTCGGGAATGATACTTTGTCCTATCTCTGAGTTAGGGCCTTTGAAAGGTCCATAATTTATTTTCTCCTACAGTCCCGCGTGCGAGCATCATACCGACTAAGAATGATAATGGACCTACCAGAGAAAAGACTCAAGTCCACTAAGTACTGTCGCCCCAGACGGACATGACGTCATCCTCGCAGCAAACGAGCAGCCCAATGACGTGCTGTCAAGACATGTCCCACAAAGTGTCCCTAGCCCGGATTGGGTGTCCGAGTTTGCCGGTGTAACATTAAATTTTGACCCCGTTGAAACATGACCTCCCGGTCATTTTTCAACGTTGAGAAATGACCTCCCGGTCTTTTTTTAACGTTAAAAAAATACCTCCCGGGTCATTATTCAACGGGTATGGGTTAATTTCTCAACGTTGAAAAAAGACCCTACCCTACGTGAAATTATGACTCCTGAATTATATTGTTGTAAAATGAACGGGAGTCATTTCTCAACGTTGAAAAATGACCCGTGTTAACTTTCATCGTTGAAAGATGACTTAACCTGTACAAATATGTTTCCTAGACTTAATTGTTATTAACTGACTACTGGTATGAGGGTGTCATTGTTCAACGTTGAAAATTGACCCGGGGTCAATTCTCAACGTTGAAAAAAGACCCTACCCATGAAATTATGACTCCTGAATTATATTGTTGTAAAATGACCTGGGGGTCATTTCTCAACGTTGAAAAATGACCCGTGAAAAGATTTAACGTTGCAATTTGACTAAACCTGTACAGATGATTCCTAGACTTAATTGTTAATTACTGACTTCTGGAATGAGGGGGTCATTGTTCAACGTTATAAATGACCGGGATCATTTCTCAACGTTGAAAAATGACCCGTGTTAAGTTTCATCGATGAAAGACGACTTAACCCGTGCAGAATTGTCTCCAAGACTTAATTTTGACTACTGATATGAGGGGGTCATTGTTCAACGTTTCAAAATGACCAAGTGTCAATTCTCAACGTTCAAAAAGACCCCCTTTTACCGGTAGTCAGTTAATCAAAATTAACCCTTAGCCTGCCAGTCACGACTATAGCTCCATATGCAAACAGCTTGGATCCGGATGAGACGCCGAGTAACTCGGCGTCTCATCCGGATCCAAGCTGTTTGACACTCGGACAACATTTTCAGCAATTTTGAGCAACTTTGAAGCACTTTGAAACTTGAAGCAGACGAGAAAAATAGCAGACAACAATTTATTTGGCGGGCTAAGGGTTAAGTCTAGGAGACAATTCGATCTGCACCGGTTCAGTCAACTTTCAACGCTGAAATTTTGCACTGGTCATTTTTCAACGTTGAGGAATGACCCCCATTTCCTTTACAAGAAGATAATTCAGGAGTCCTAATTTCAATGGTAGGGTCTTTTTTCAACGTTGAGAAATGACCCCCGTGTCATTTTTCCACGTTGAACAATGACCCCGATACCAGTAGTCAGTTAATCACACTTAAGTCTAGGAGACAATTCTGTACGGGTTAAATCGTCTTTCATCAATGAAACTTAACAGGGATCATTTTTCACCGTTGAATAATGACCCCCATTTCATTTTTCAACAAGATAATTCAGGTGTAATAATTTCAACGGTAGCAGTCATAATTTCAATGGTAGGGTCGTTTTTCAACGTTGAGAAATGACCCTGGGTCATTTTTCAACGTTGAACAATGACCCCCCCCCCCTCATGCCAGTAGTCAGTTAATCACAATAAGTCTATGAGACATATCTCCACGGGTTAAGTTTTTCAACGATGAAACTTAACAGGGGTCATTTTTCAACGTTGAGAAATGACCCCGGTCATTTCAAAACGAGATAATGACGGAGTCATAATTTAATGGGTAGGGTCTTTTTTCAACGTTGAGAATTGACACCGGGTCATTTTTCAACATTGAACAATGAGCCCTCATACCAGTAGTCAGTTAGTCACAATTAAGCCTAGGAGTCAATTCTGCACGAGTTAAGTCAACTTTCAATGTTGAAACTTTACACGGGTTATTTTTCAACATTGAGAAGCGACCCCCGGTCATTTTACAACAGATAATTCAGGAGTCATAATTTTATGGTTAGAGTATTTTTTCAACGTTTAGAATTGACCTCCCGGTCATTTTTTCAACGTTAAAAAATGACCCGGAGGTCTTTTTTTCAACGTTAAAAAAAGACCGGGAGGTCATTTCTCAACATTGAAAAATGACCGGGAGGTCATTTTGCAATGGGGTCAAAATTTAATGTTACACCGGGGCCAACACTATACGGTCTGTCGGCTGATACCGTACTTTATTATATGCCTTCGAATGATATCGAGCGTTTCCGCGTGTATCTGCAGAGTAAAATACAAGAGTCTGTATCAGCCACCTTGTATTAGCCACTTTGTATTTTACTCTGATGTCGCTTTCGATTTAACATGACGTCATTTACGTACATGTACGGGTGCCGCGTTATTCTTTGTGGCATACAAAACTTCTTGTTCTGCTTCAAATAACTAATAAATTTTGGATGTAAAATGATTTAAACGACTATTTAGTTGTTTCTGGTTTGTATTCAAGGCATATAATAAACACATTACCAGTTGGCAGTGCGCAACATATTGTTGCATTTAGCTCTCGACGTTTTTGGCGGAAACATCCGATCAGACTCGCGCCAAGGCGCTCGTCAGATCGGCTATTTCCGCCAAAAACGTCTCGAGCTAAATACATCACTCTGTATCGCACTGTCAACTGGTAATGTGTATGTCTTGCCGAACTAGACGCTGTTTGAAAACGACGTCGAATTAATATAACGTCAACGTAACAAAAATTCGTTTGTTGAACTGCTGTCTAGGTACCTGTGCGATGTCTGTGGCGATTTGTCACTCTCCTTGTATGTTAAAAACGTGTGAACAACCGAATGATTGTGTTTCTTTGTTATCCTAACCTTCTACTCACGTTAGTGACGTTGAAGTTATGAACAAGTATTGCAAAGACTCTAATTTCCCTATTTGCATTCAATCTCAGCAAGTTTATTGTGTACCGATGTTAAGTAAAATGTGTTATTTTCTTTGTATGAGGCATAGGAATTACACTCATGCACGTTTTCGGTGACATGTGCATTTTCCTTGAGCTGCACATGCAAAATAACGTATTTCCCAATAACTAAAATTTCTTCACACTAAGTGCTAAATTTTGTTATCGATGGATGGCAAATATACTTGAGATATTGTGTGAGAAACTTGAAATCGATACGTCTTCTAGATATTAAAATATTTGAAAATAAAAAATGCACAGTTTCTTTTGGAATTGAGTATACTAAGCAATCTATTGGCACAATCATATTGACATAATTTCTCAGCTTTCCAAGATATTTTACATTTACATCAATGGTTCCAGGTGAGCGATTTAGGGCCGCATGCGGCTCTTGTTTAGCTCACCTGAGCCGAATGCTCAAGGTGAGCTATTGTGGACGTCCGGCGTCTGTCAACATTCTTTCAACGACATCTCTCTATAAACACACTATATCGGACACATTCGCAGGGTACGTGGTGGGAACGAAAAGTAGCTAAAATTTTGTGGGCGGGACTTTTCTTCTGGTTTTCATGTAAACCAAGCATACTTTATTTTTTAAAATAACTTCATTATTTCAAAGAAAAGGCATATCAACTGCGAGACATTACAGGAATTGCAATTGATGTGTCATCGCTTGCATAGCTCAGTGGTAGAGTGCGGGAGGTCGCGGTTTCAATCCCCGGCCGAGTAAAACCTAAGACTTAACATTTGGCAGTAATGGCTTCCCTCCTTGACGCTCAGGGTTACGGGTTAGCATACCGACTGCTTCGTCGGTGTCAGGATAAAGTGACCGACTGGATACAGTCCCTGGTGCACCCCAGGCTCATAAGTGCCCCTTCTCATAATCATCAATCTTGATGGAGAGAAGAAATAATAAATAATAGCAATGGGAGTTTAAGGTCATGATATGACGAAGGGAGGTAACTCGTACGACTCGGCGTCTGGCATACAAAGGGGAACAAATAGCACATAAGTCGAAACTGGTTAATTCGAACTCGATTTACTTCGAACATACCTATATTTCCAGTAGATAAAAAGTAGATATTGATAAATTAATCATTTCCCGAGGGTACCACCTACAAGAGAATGTTGGCGATCTAGTCTAATTAAGCGTCAGTTTAAGCCGATAGTTAATATGTGTTGGATTGCGCTGTTTACCTTGTATCTATAATAGAAGTCTAGGGGGAGGGGGGGGGGGGGGGGGGGGGTAGATCTTGATGTATGTGACAAGTACCTGTGGTATTGGCCTCACTTGGCAAACTCAGATTTGTATAGCATATGCTGTCTGCTTTTACAGTTACTTTCACACATACATGTATATCAAGAACAATGGGGATCCATCAAAGGACTGAGGATATGTCTTAAACTCATTATCCTCTGAAACATCCAACGGACAATTCTAGTTAGCGGTTAAGGCGGATCCATTTTAGACTATCTAGGGTTGTTTTTGTAAAACCACGAATGAACTATAACGTTATAATTCATTCGTGATAAAACTAGTAAATTGCAAAATGACAAACCGTGAAGTCCTTAATCAGAGGCCTCTTGCAGGAGCCTTCTGATCAAGTACTTCACTGTTTGTATAGGATAAGTTTTCTCTTCACAGGGACACGTTTGGTTAAGGTTCCGAGATAGTGTTTGACAGGCAGACTTATTACATCAGTAGTTTCTAAATATGACACTCCTTTGTTGACTGGAAGTATATGATAAATAAAATGTGAAATAAAGAATTCAAATGTTGGCACTTGTGAAAAAGATACATGGACATTTCCAGACTCTGTTAGTGGCACCATAAATAGCTTAGTAGTGGTTAATTTTACATCAAGACTCCTTTATAAAGCTTCTACAAGTCCTAACGCTCAAAATGATATATAATATTGGTATGTTGCATGTAGGCATTTTGGAAAAAAGTCGGGAAAAGTCGGCCTGTCAAATACTATCTCGGAACCTTAATGACACATACATGTACATATATATATACGTCACTAGGGCTCAATGAGTTAAGCGAGATCGAGTTATCAAAATTAAACTTATTTAAAACTGGTTTAGTCCATTATTAAAGCGCGTTCGAAGTACATGTATCAAACTGTCGAATGTTTACAAAATGTATACCTCCCTATTTCCCCAAAATATACAAATTTAACAAACTCAAATGCAAACGTAACGCAGTTATATATAGAAGATTAGTCTAATGGTTCTTGGAAATGTTTACAAATTATTCGGCATTTGATCTGGATCCAAAATGTTTGCAACAGATTAAGAAATGAACTGAATTTATTCGGCGTTTAAACGAAATAAACGACAGAAAAAGATCGGCATATTCCATTAATCGCGCTAGCGATTCATGGTAAATTTTCTGTCGTTTATTTCACTTAAACGGCATAAATGCCGAAAATATCAGTTCTTTTCTTATATTTTAGTTTACAATACATGTACAGTGACGTGCAAAAAGTATTCGTTAAATGGCGGCCATATTGGATTTGGTCGGGATAATTAGCGGGTGTTTCAAAGCTTTTATAACAGAAACTCTAACAGAAACGAACACATAAACTTGATTTCTCTTACCTAAATACTAAGTCAGATGTCCCTTGAATGTTATAACCTGAATTATCCTACGGGAAATAGACATGTAGAGGTTTTGAACATAGGTCGGTGGGATTTCAGTCCCGATACGAAAATTTTCATCGTACAAATCCTGATTGCTATTTAAAAAATTCACTCTGCACGACAGATTTCTCTTAATATGCAGCCAGATAATTTCAATTATGTTCAGATCAGGTGATTTTGCTGGCCAAAAAATTGTTTTTATATTATTTGGAACCTTGTAAACCGAGATCATACCCGCACGATGCACCGGGACGTTATAATCCTGAAATAAATTTAAATTGGTCGGGAAATGTCTTGCTACAACAGGCCAAAGATAATCTTCGAAGATTTCTCTATATTTTACTGCTTTTCTATTACCATTTAAACTTACAGGTTATAGCTGTCAGCGAATCTCTGCCGTTGGTCTTCACGGTCCGCTCAACTGTCAGACACTCATTTTCACCCCTCACGCGAGGTCTCCGTGATATAGGAACATTTTCAATCGATTCAGTTGTCTTGAAATTATTCAAAAAAGAGAATACTGTACTGTAAGGCCTCTGTAATCATCGTTAGGTTTCTGCGATTCGAAATCCATTTAAAAACATATTTACGGCTACGTTTTTCCATGTCACTTCTCAATTCTGAGCCTTTCCGCCCCAGTTTGATTCAACAACAAAACAAACTTAAATGACGTGTCTACTATTACAATCACTCTTACGTCATACCATTTTCAAGGAACCAAACTATTTATAAATCTAAAATTTTACATGTTTTGCTATTTTTAACTCAATTTTAAAGGGGAGAAAATCGCGCAAGCTTAATTATCGCGACGTCACGACGCCATTTTAACGAATACTTTTTGCACGTTACTGTATATTTGCTGTTATTTCTAATATTAAATAATCATTTTATTAGTATGTACATTTCATCCATAATTAGAGGTTAACACGTATAATGTGTACCCTGAATGGAACAGTCATTACGGCGTTACTAAAGCAACGCAACTAAATAATTCGCGGAGAGCATATCAATATGCCCCGCCTCCTCTTCGGAAAGGTACAAAAGTATCAACAAGTCCCGCCCCTAGAGAAATTGCGTTTATATAAATACAAATTAAATGTCATTTTGCTCAATGCAATTGAATGGGACGAAAAATAAATATTAATTTTTAACCCATAGTCTGCTTCAAGTTTTAAAGACAAGTGGCCATTTAAATCAAGCTGAAAGTAAAGCTTAATGCGCCTTAAGACTTTAAGTTACCACCTACTTGGAAAATAGAAATACAATGTCGAGTTCTTATGGTTCTTATTCATGACTGAATAAAGTGGAATTAAGATGATCGCACACCTCTTTGTCGTACAGTACAGTGAACGATCTCTATTACACCACCACTAAATTTTTGTTCACTTTTACAGATAAGTGTTTACGAGAGGTGACTGCTTAAAGCAAGGTGACCCGTAAAACAGAAAGCTTTCACCCTCCTTTAAGCTGCTACCTGTCTTTTATACAACACTTAGTCTTCGTTTTAGTTGTCGTAATTAGTGAGGTTTTACGTGTACTTTCTGTAGCGTGTTCAGTTACCACTGTTTGCTGTTTAGGTTAGCAGTTTGTGCCCCGTGTGCAGCGTGCAGAGTACAGTAGAGAAAACGTTTTTTTCTCCAAATAACCGCGTTTACGCCTAAACTATTATTGTCATTTACAGCATTGTAACCCGGCGTCTGATCAGGCTCCAAACATTTTGCCACTCAAATTAAAACTGGTTGTCGAAAATGTCAAAAGGTTGTCATTTTCTATATTTAATTGCAATGCGTTTGCGTTTGAACGAAAGAGTTACGTTTTCTCCACTGTATTTCAGACCGGTAGCCAACTCGCAATCGACAGCTATGTTCACCTTGGAATTGATTCTAATAAGTACCTAAATGTATCTGAGAACATTAATATAGCATGTAGTAAAATGCGAAAATCCCTGCTTGGTTTGATTAATGTAGGGTTACATGAAACAGGACTTCATCCGGCCACTTCTTTTAAGATTTATAAGTCTGTTGTTTTACCCCGTGCACTGTATGGATGTGAACTATGGTCTGAGCTCTCGTCAGGCAACGTAACTCAGTTAGAGAAAGCACATAGATTCTGTGTAAAATATATCCAGCACATTCCTTCTTACTGTAGAACGGACATCTGCCTTAGTCTTATAGGGTCAAGGCCATTAGAGTTTGAAGTAGATCTTAGAAAACTTAACTTTGTAGGCCAGCTTTGTAGATTGAATACAAGCAATGTGTCCAAAAGGACTTTTACATATAGATTAAACTCGTTTTACGACAACACATGTAGCGTAAATCAGTTAGGGTTTATTCCAGAGGCTTCTAGCGTACTTAAAAAGTACTCTCTTAAACATGTCCTAATTCAATATAAAGAAACAGGAGAGTTTCCGTCAAAATTCTCATGGAACATTAAGATAAAGAAATGTGTTAACGTTAAAGCCGAGACAGACTGGTATTTGCGCACGAATCTTGATACCACTCTGCATAACTTTAGTATAATAAAACCGGTACTGGCAAATATTTCCGAACTTTGGCAATTGAGTAGGTTGGTACCATCCAGGGCTGAGCAATGTTGTAACTGTATCAAGGTCATATGCAATTTGTTCAGCGACACATTTACTAAACCACTGTGTATACCCGTACACAGGATATTGGTACCAGCGAGTCGAGAGAGTTAGCCGGTCGCTCTGCAGTTCAGGTATGTTTTTTCATGATTTATAGCATACAATGTATATGATCAACATGTCTATGATACCGTTTTAAAGCGTGATGTTTCTGGGATACACTGGTGTCAAAACATTTCTGTTTTATTTAGAGAAACTCTCGTAAAACATATATATATGCTGCCTGGTACCGGTAAATAACGACGATTGCTGACGAAAATTTATGATATCAACTGTTTAAAACGATCCAGACTACAATCTTTTCATAAAACATTCGATCCTTTTCATAATAATTCCTGTGACTCACTAATACCACACTGTTGAGTCATACTTTTAAGAATAGAATTAAAACAAATTTGTGTCAAGTGTACGGCATATTGGTTGTGAATGAAATTTCACTGCACGGCATATTGATGTGTCACTGTACGGGGGTTTGGTACCAGGTATTTGGCCCTAAAACGTTTTGCTCTGTCACAGCTCATCCTCGGGGTGTTACTTTCAGCCAAAGGTAGCTGGATACCGAGAACAGTCTTCCTATTTATAAATTATATACTTTTCATTGTTAAGTTACTTAGAATAGATAAACTAGATCTAGAGCGAGTATACCTAAGAAGTTTAAATTGAAACGATGAATACACTTTGAACATATTCTAATAGCTATTCACGTAATGGGACACTTTTAAGCGAACGAGTAACTGTATCGGACTTTACCTAATTCGAAGATTTCTATTAAAAATCTAACACAGAGTCAATAATGATTGCGGTAAATTTATGATATCAAACTAATCCACCCACTTCTACAATATTGAAATACACGTATACAACTATAATTTCCATATGTGTTTTTCAATTTTGCACGGACATATCGTGCAGTAAGATTACTGGGTTATGCGGTATCATTTACCACAGTGCAATCAGAATAAGTTGCCCACTTTAAAGTGAGCGGTATTCAATTCAACCCAGAGTTCTTTTCTTTAGAAAACTGCCGCGGTCGTGTTACACTTGCTTGTTATTCCTTATCTTGCTGAATTGTCGTCTGATTCAATAATATCGTGTGCGAAGAACCACTAAGTCCTTTTTTCAATAAGAGTGCTGAACAGTTTGAATATGGATCAGAAGTCACGTTAAGCGGCGTGAATATAGATCAGAAGTTGCGTAAAGCGGCGTCTTGTCTTGACCCAAACATTATCCAATGGGCACTTAGGGTTACGTGTATTCGAATGAAAGAGTTAAAATTGATATTTAGCACACATGTTGCTCAGCACGGACTGCACGCCTGTGATAGTGAACATTAACAGTAAGTGTACAATAACAGACGTTAGAGGACAGTTTTTGGATAGCTCTGCGGGGTTGGTATTTCCTTTAAAGACATCTCCGGTCATAACGCCTTGCCAGATAATTTCCTTGCATAAAACATGGGTCGTGTGGACATGCCGGTAGCAAAGAACCATTGAAGCGTCCCACGTGAGACCGTACCTTTATATTTGATAATTTGATTAGAAATAACCATTGAAAAGCCTTCTTGAGCATGAGTTTATCTGGGCCTCACGAGGTAAACTGGGATTGGTATACCCGCTGGCAGCTTATGCTGCATGCTTTTTCTCGCCTTACGAGAACAATGGGGGACTTCATCAATGAACTGAGGATATATCTTTAAACCTTTTTAGCTTGATTTAGTTTTGCAGACGGATGAGTACTTAAATACATTTCTTTCATTCGGTTGTAACACCAAACCAGGTAAAATGTGCGAGTTTTGTCTTTACTGCTATCTTGTCTATGGATACTCATCTAAGCGTTTTATGTGAGGTCCTTACCTTAAATTTGAAAGTTTGGATAGTAAAACCCATTGAAAAAACCCTTGAGTGCGAGTATGTGAGGGCCTCTCTAGACAGATTGAGATTGGATGCATTGGCTTTTTACACTTTACTACTGCGTTACCTGTATGTTCACACCTAGTGAGAAAAACGGGGAGGGGGTTCCATCAATTGACGGAGGAAATGTCTTTCAGGCAGGTTTAAAGTAAAGCCGAATGCGCCAAGGTAAGATGCATTTTGAGTTACTTTCAGTCTGTTTCCAGCGACCATCTGCTAGGATAAAGGAAACATGTCGTATGTTACATCTTCATTACTGTATAAAATGAAATAATTTTCAACACACGGGGGAAGAATGAACAAGAGTTGTCAGAGAGACAACAAAGCTCGCCATTGGCACACTCAAGGCCACCGAGGTCAACCACTTTTCATGCATGGAAAGGTCTTGTCGATGTACACATGTACACATACAAACCAAATATGAAAGTAACACCTCAAGGGACATAGGAATTTCATGTATAAGCCTTTTTTGAAACCTAAACGTAGATTTCGAAACCTAAACCCGGGACCTAAGTTAAAGGTCAATGTCACTGGGCTGTTTTTTTGCATGCATTGAAATGTAGTGTCACTACACATGCATGCCAAATATTAAAGGAATATCTCAATGGATATATGAGTTATAGGCATTTGGAGAAACCTAAACGCAGATTTCGAAACCTTAAGCTGGATCCTTAGTTGAAAGTCAAGGTCACTGGGGTCAAACTTTTTGCATGCAAGAAAGGTCTTGTCTATATACACATGCACACGGAATATCTCAATGGGCGTAGGAGTTTAAAGGAATTTTGAGAAACTTAATGCCTATATACTTACATGAAAATGAGTTATTTGATATTTTGTTATGCCTGGCTTCAAGGTTATAAAGCTTTTGAAATATGTCTGAAATCATTCTCAAGCATTTAAGTTCACGGTCAAGGTCACAGAGATCAATTGTTTTGCATACAAGGAAATGCCATGTTCATATACACATGCACTCTGAATATGAAAGGAATATCTCAATGGACATAGGAGTTATTGGCCATTGGGAAACTAAACACAGGTTTCGAAACCTAAACGCGGGTCCTTACTTCAAGGTCAAGGTCACTGGGGAAAATGATAATGTCCATGGACAGGGTTTGTCCATATACACATGCATACCCTGTATAAAAGCAATATATCAAGGGACATAGAAGTTAAGGGCATTTTTCGAAACCTAAACACAGATTTCGAAATCTAAACTTAGATAGATGGATTTTTTCAGTTTCGTCTATTATAGTTATAACTCTCCCCTCCTTTCTACATTGTTCAGGTTTAATTTTAAAGTTGCACACTTTTGCGGAACAACCACGCTGGCGAAGGTATTTTAACTCCTGACATCCATGCCTCTCTATCAAGTGTGATATTACCTCCCGGAACGTTGGTAGTTGTTTCTTACAGTAGGTACATTTGTACAGGTCCATAATCTGTAAAAAACAAATGACAATGTACAGAATGTATACTTGTACAAACCAAACTGCCGTCGATTTCGATGTAGATTTAAGCAAGATGCCGTACACTGGATTGAAAGGTTTTTGCAATATGCCGTTCACTAGCGTATCAATTTGCCGTACACCTAGCCAAATTTTATTTCGGGTTTTTAAAGCACATGCGGCAAATACAATAGTTAAAGCTTCATAAATATTGATCAAGATAGTACAAATTACTCGTATAACATAAATAATTCTCTTATGCAGTTATAAAAAAAATATTACAATGATATTTTGTCAGCAAACGTTGTTATTTACCGGTACCAGGCAGCATGTTTATACGTCTTACGAGAGTTTCTCTTGGTAAAACTGAAATGTTATGACATCAGCATATTCCAGAATCATCACACTTTGATACAGTATTATTTTCCATATTGATCTTAGACATATAATTCAGGAAATCACGAAAACATACCTGCACTGCAGAGCGATCTGCTAACAAATCCATAACTTTCTCGACTCGCTGGTACCAATATCCTGTGTACGGGTATACACAGTGTAAACGTTGTATTCGCTGTGAGGCACCTGTTGACAATCTCATACAGCATATATTTTGCAACTGTAGACATTCACTTCCTGTTCGGGTGAAAATATATGCATTGATCAGACAGTACTGGGGAACGTTCGTGTTTCACCAATATTTACGGCTTGAGCCGAGCTTAAAAGTCGTATCACTTTTTACTGGCTTAAGACCAGTAGTTGAAAATAACTTTAGAAACCATTTCTTCTTAAAAAGCTCTGTAAAACTTCTAAGTGATGTATGGAGCTTGTTTCGAAACCGATATAGTGATTAAATCTAAGCATATATATCTGCTATCTGAGTGCCAACATTTCACTCTCAAACATACTATTTCGTTGTTTAATTAAGCCTCTTACTGTCATATTCTGTAAAACTAAACAAACATCGCCAGTATTTATCTCGTAAGCTAAGAATTCACATATTTGATTTCAGAAACATCGATACGATAACCAAACAGTTGGGATTCTAGGCAGCCACAGGGTTACTCGGTGATTGTTTAGAATCTAAACTATTTGCAAATAATTATTTTGTTCTTCAAGCATTTTTAATTGATTGGTAAAAAAGTAATATACCAAGTTAAAGTCTACTTTCAGTCTGAATGACCGCTCAGCCGATTGTACATATACTCCCCTGATCATCGAGCCAGCTTGCCTATGAGCACTGCTAACATATGGCGCAGTCAAATGCAGCCGCAGTACCGACTCAGACCCTTCACAGGTACCCATTTTAACCCCTGGGTGGAGAGGAGCAATTCACGGTACATGTCTTGATCAAGAACATTCCTGTACATCATCGGGGATTCAGAAAAATCCCCTAGTCAGACCGCTGGTCCTGCGGGGGATCGAACTCAGGACCCCTGGTACCGTAGTCTAAGGTGTTAACCATTGGGCCACTACCGCCGGTAATTGGTTAAGTGATTGATTGGTTGATTGATCGATGGATTGATTGGATGGTTAATTAATTTATTTAAGCATTCTTTCATTCATTCATTTATATATTCACTCTTTCATTCATTAATCCATTCATTCATTAATTCATTCATTCATGCATGCATCCATTCATTCAGATATTCATTATTTTGTCTTACTCATGTGTTCAGTCATTCGTGTATGTTTAGTTAATAACCTTGTTCTTGTTGTGCATATGTGTCTGTATGTTGTCTTGTTTATTTCTATCTCACATTTTCATCATGTATGGTGGCAAAATAAAAGCAAACAAACCTGACCGAAATAGGCCAACAGCTATCCCTTAGCTCATTGACCAGTTTCCTATTAAACCCTTCACTGCCATGGCGTCATCAGTTTGAAACAATTGTTTTCTGCTTCGATTTGTCAAATTGAAAGTTTAGGTATTTTGCCTCTATATACATTACAGTGGAGAACACGTTATTCTTTCCCGTTTAAACGCAAACGTACGCAAACGCAAAACATTAAAACGTAGAAAAGTTCAACTTTTTGACAATTCTGATAATTCATCTTTATCCTGGTGGCAAACAGTTTGGAGCCTGATCAGACGCCGGGTTACCCGGCGTCTGATCTGGCTCCAAACTGTTTGTACTGCAAATAATAGTTTTCGAGTAAACGCGTTTATTGGGAAAGAATAACGTTTTATCCACTGTAAAATTGAGTGTCAAACAGTTTGGATTTTGATCAGAATCCACGTTACGCGGCGTATAATCAGGATCCAAACTGTTTGCAAATAATACTCTGGGGGCCAGTAGAACAAAAACTGACTGTGATATGGGAGAATTTTGCAGGCAAGGGACATTGTGATGCAATTTGGGGCGTTCCCATGGAACCAATTAAAATATTGTTAAAATGTTACTGAAAGGTTAATTTTCGTTCTCAAGTTAAATACTTTAAATTATTATCTGAGGACTTTGTCATCATTGAAAACTCCATTTGAAGTTGTTTACTGATATTTGAACGCTAAAAGGTGAAACATTTAAGTTATTTATATATGTTTTCTACTATTTAAAATATGCTCATTAATATTCATGAGTATGCAAATTCGGTAATTTCAATGTATAAGCAGCAAATACAGCCACAATTTGTATTATCTTCAATTTGGTGCAAGATTTTTGTGTTTAGGACCAAAACTTACTGTGATACGGGCGATTTCGCTGGTATTGACCATTATAACGCAAAATTGGGGGTGGGGTGCCATGGAAACAATTAAAATAAATTACTTAAAGTTGATTGTTTGGTCCTTAAGTTAGATATTTTGTTTTCCGAGGATTTTGGTTATCATTTTGAACTGCATTTGAAGTTGTTTCTGATACTTGTAGGATAAAAAAATGAAAAGTTTACGTTATTTCTCTTTTTTCACTTTTTTTAATGTTTAATTTTTTTCATGAATATACAAATAAGATATTATAATTTAAAGTTAATGCCTAATGTCTTACCGTCAATTTGGTACCAGTGTTATGTGTTTAGGACAACAACTGGCTGTGATATGGATGAATTTTCAGGTATGGGTAATCATAACAAAAAACCGGGGGAGGGGATTGCCATGAAAACGGTTTAAATACACATAGCCTAAAGAGTTTATTTTTAGTACATTCGCGATTCTGATTCAGAGGACCCTTCTGCACATTTCGGTACCCATGAAAAAAGTCTAGAGGGGGGAGTGGGGGTGGGGTGCAAGGTAGACCCTACTGGCCCCAGAGTATAACCATTGTACTCGGGGTAAGGCATTGATTGGTTTAATTCTAGTACATGTATATCCTATTTTACTATTTAGGGTTCTGCTTGACATTTAACATCGAAAGAATGACAAACAGTGTATGTGCACTGACTATAAGGTTTCTGTAGGAACCGTGTGAACTTGGACTAGGAATCATGTGATCTTGGACTCGCGGCGTCTGATCTGGATGCAAGCTGTTTGTCACTCGTAATTATATTTATTCTATCAAAATATCCACTTATATGTAACATTGAGAAACACAGCAGACGACACTTTTATGCAGACGACATTGCAGTCGTGAATAGGTTGTACATAATTGTCTTGTTTAGGGAACTGCGACAAGGGTCTTTGTAAGGAGGGAGTCGTTGTTTGGATGACCGTTGTAGAGAGGGGGCGTTGTATTTGCAAAAGATAGCCAAGTCGCGCTTAGCATGCTAAGGGTAACAGCGATACACCACACATTAACTCTTACGTTGCCAAGTTTATCGTCTGCTTTAACCCTCTTGCCTCCAAAATATCGTCTGCATTGGAAGTGTCGTCTGCAATATTTCCAGATTTAGGGTTGGTTTGACTGAAGAAATGTCGATACGAGTGTTAAAGAGTAAACGCGGCGCCTGAACAAGGTCCAAACTGTTAGCAAAGTCGTCTTTTTGCGCCATTGGCAGTGACAGAGTTAAACGTGGAACTAAAACCATAAAGGTATTCTATATTGACAATGGTATATATAAAATGTTATGTTTATTTTTTACCAAAGTTAGAAATACATTTTAATATTTGTTTTATAATCCTATGAATTATATTCTCGTCATTAAAATTGTGCTTACTGGTATAGCTCTGTTTTATGCGGCCTTTAAAAATTGTAATTGGCATACGTTTTGTTTTATTATGTCGACCAGGTTTTACGTCGAAATATAACTATTCCAGTCGCACGATTTTTAATTATTAGATATATTGTTGAAGTCTATTTCTGGAAAAAAAACTGAACCTATTTAATACATTTGCAAAAAGGTTCATTTAGCAGGTATTATATTTCATAGTGAACGTCTTGAGACACTGCTAACAAAGGTCTATTTACCCAGACAGTTTCGTGAACTTGAAATGGTAACTGGAAACACGCATGTTGTCCGGGGGATATTTCATATACAAGCAGTGTACATGTAGGCCATGTTCACTATGCATTTCAAGCTAAACCTCTATTACTGTAGTTATGATGAAGATGATTCAGGTTAGCAGTTGAAACAGAGAGATGGAATAAACCATTGCCAATAGCATTTAATGATAGAAACTGTAGTGCATGTTCCACATTGGAAGATGAATTTCATTTTGTATTAGAATGTATTCATTTCCAAGATCTAAGAATAAAATATATTTCAGAATATTATTGGAAAAGGCCAAGTATGTTGAAATTTACAAAGTTAATGACTAGTTTTGATGTTAAGACTGTTAGAAATTTATCAATGTTTGTTCACTATGCATTTCAAGCTAAACCTTTTTGATCTGATGACTATTACTGTAGTTATGATGAAGATGATTCAGGTTAGCAGTTGAAACAGAGAGATGGAATAAACCATTGCCAATAGCATTTAATGATAGAAAATGTAGTGCATGTTCCACATTGGAAGATGAATTTCATTTTTTATTAGAATGTATTCATTTCCAAGATCTAAGAATAAAATATATTTCAGAATATTATTGGAAAAGGCCAAGTATGTTGAAATTTACAAAGTTAATGACTAGTTTTGATGTTAAGACTGTTAGAAATTTATCAATGTTTGTTCACTATGCATTTCAAGCTTAACCTCTTTGATCTGATGACTATTACTGTAGTTATGATGAAGATGATTCAGGTTAGCAGTTGAAACGGGGAGATGGAATAAACCATTGCCAATAGCATTCAATGATAGAAAATGTAATGCATGTTCCACATGGAAGATGAATTTCATTTTGTATTAGAATGTATTCAATTCCAAGATCTAAGAATAAAATATATTTCAGAATATTATTGGAAAAGGCCAAGTATGTTGAAATTTACAAAGTTAATGACTAGTTTTGATGTTAAGACTGTTAGAATTTTATCAATGTTTGTTCACTATGCATTTTAAGCTAAACCTCTTTGATCTGATGACTATTACTGTAGTTATGATGGAGATGATTCAAATTCTTCATTATATGCAAAAGGAGTGTACCAGGTTGAACTGCTTGTTTTGGAGTAGTTTAGTCTACGTCTAGTCTGTTTGCTTGGTTGTAAAGGTTTTTATGTAAATTAATGTTGATGTTTAACTTCGAGTTCTAATAGCTGTTTAAATGTTACTAGTATATGTTTTCGGTGCAAATGAATGTTTTAATTTAAATTTGAGTTCCAATAAGTGTTTAAATGTTACTAGTATAAGATTTATTTTATTCTTATAACATCAGTATTTTCGAATACAAATATAATAGATATTTGATTTAAGAAAACTAAGTTATGATAATGGTGATATTAAAATGATATCAATTCTGATTAAAGTCAATATCACTGAAATCATAATTTTAATTTTGTCTTTACTTACATCTTCTCCGCTAAATGCATCTTTATTGTCATAACTGTTTGTTTGTTTGTGTATTACATGCCTATGTTTGTTTACAACATGTATTACATGCCTCATGGACTTGTTAGTCTGAAGGAAGAATAAAATCATATCTATCTATCTATCTATCTATCTATCTATCTATATATCTAAAGTATCCCTCTGAACAGTGTCTGCACATTTCCAAGATGCACTCACATAGCAACTTTGGTATCCCTAGTTGATGTTACTATATAGTACATGCACTCGGGCAATGGGCACACGTTCGGAGGGACATACGCACAGTTCAATCACTATATGCACCCAGAGCTAGCTTTGGGAACATGAATACATGTACAGTGGAGAATCTGTTATTCCTTCCCAATAAACGCGTTTACGCTAAAACTATTATTTGCATTGCAAACAGTTTGGAGCCAGATCAGACGCCGGGTAACCCGGCGTCTGATCAGGCTCCAAACTGTTTGCCACCAAGATAAATATGAAATATCAGAATTGTCCAAAATTTGTTCTTTTCTACGTTTTAGCATTTTGCGTTTGCGTTTAAACGGGAAAGAATAACAGATTTTCCACTGTACTCATATAAGAGCAAAATTGTTGCATTATATACAGATGGCTTGACAAAACGATCGGTATAAAACATCGCCAGGGAAATTCACTGCATCTTCGTGTTTAAGACTTATCCAATGGCGTTTTATCCTGTCTATGGAAGGAGTGGGTAAGGTAAGTTTAAAGACTTTTCCTCAGTCCTTTGAAAGAGTCCCCCCATTGAATTTGAGGTGTCAATGTAACTGTCAAAACATGTTCAGCACGTGCAGCCGGTGGGTGTACCAATCTCAGTTTACCTGGTGAGAACCAGATTATACTCACACTCTAGTGCTTTTCAATGGTTATTTCTAACCAAACTATCAAATATAAAGGTAGAGTCTCACACGAGAGGCTTCAACGGTTCGTTGCTAGCGACATGGTCATAAGATCAATGATTTTTGCAAGGAAATTGTCTGGCAAGGTGTTATGATCGAAAGGTCATCTAGGGATGTCTTTAAGGTAAGCTTTATTTAACGTCGCATATGGTAAACACTCAACATAAGCTCTGTAGAGCTTTTATTGCGATAAACAAAGGTATCTATTAACAGACATACTTACATGAGCACCACAGTTACCTTCCTAGCACTACCCTTATAATGCCGAGCGCTAGGAAAGGGAGCTACTATAGTACCGTTTTTATTGGAAGCCCACTTCAGGGGGCTTCCTCAGTGTTTAGGTTGAATGTAGCCATTTTCTTGGAAGGAACTTCTGCTTATTGCGAAACGGTGAAAATAATTAGCGCAATATTGTACAACCAGTCAAAAATGCAATGTCTGCGCATGCCTGAAACTAGGTTGCATAAATTTTCGCAGCAACCAATTTTTACGAAAATCAAATATTGTGGTTAGGAATAAAACCCGTACCGAAACTTATCACTTCGATAAGGAATAAAACTCATACCTTCACTACACAAGATGTTACATGCTTGTGTGGCGGCCGTAAAAGTCGCTTACAACTACTAAACTAACGCTAATTGATTTTATGAATGAACGTAGGCAGCTTCACGCAAGGTGAAAGTAAAATTGAAACCTTTTACTGGAGTTCCCTGTTTACTTTCACCTTCTCATATAACCAGCATTGTGTTAACAACGAACTGTCTGGAAACAGTTATACTGGTGCCTCCTATTCTCGCGGGGCTAAGCCTTAGAATATATATAAAGCACATACATGTACATTGTTATTAAGAATTCTTCTTTGTGGCTTAAATTTAACGTCAGTAGAAACTCTGAATAAAGTATAACATCAATAAAAATAATAATAATAAAATCTTATCTAGGTCATTTCTAAGTATTTTAGAGTAATTTTAAATCTATCATAAGGAACATAATGCAACTGTGGCATCATTTTTTGTTTGTTTATTGAGATTTGAACTATGCACAAGTGTTAAATAAATGACAATGTGCAGCAGGTTTTACATGTGAAATTTCGAAAATAGAGAATTCAAATTCAATTGATGATTTATGGGTCCATGCAACATCTCCCAACATTAATTTATCGGAGGAAAAAAGTTGATATATTTCTGGATGTCAGGAATGCCCATTTCATCTGAATTTATTAGGCACGAGATTATGAGAAACCCTGAGAATACGAGAATTGACGTTAACGCAATTTACTGGTCGCTATATAAAGAGAGGTTCGTTTTACATAAATATCTTCTCAAATATCTCAAGTTTACCTTTCACCTATATTATTCTTTTCCCAAACCCTACATATACCATATATACATGTCACTTCATTAAAACTGCTCGGCTTCCCTGGCTTCTTTTTTTAAAGAAGCCAACTTGTAATGGTCTTTGATATGACCCGGCCGGGGATCGAACCCACGATCTTCCGCCTCGATAGCGGAGGCGTTACCAACTGAGCTATCGGGGGGGGGGGGGGGGGGGGGTCTGTTTTAGCTCGATTTTTCGGAAAGTCGAGCTTCTGTCTCCTGCGTTTACGTCGGTTAAGTTTTTTGTAAGACAAAATTTCTCTATAAATATTTGTCATTTTATAGTTATTGCCCGTGATTGTTTAATCCTTAAGGCGCATTCTACATTATTTCAGCCTGCTTTAAGCTACCATTTCCTAGGATAAAGGTGCACATTCAGTACTTTGTAAGGTGGATCTAATTTCTTCTGTGGAGGAAAATATGAAAGTCGTAAAAAGTGTACTACTAGGGTAATTGATTAAAAGATGTATGTATGTATATCTTTATTTCCTCCAATGTTGAAGATTACAATATCACACATGAATATATACAGAATGTTAACATTTGACAAAGTACATCGATACAATATATATGTACATGCATATTGGTGTCAATTTAGTAGTATAAAGGGAGCATATATATAATATTATATGCAAATATGAGCTACATTATCGACTCCAACATAGAAACAACATGGAAGATAAATAAAGGCAAATTGAAATATAAATATAAGCATAGAATGTACTACTATAACTTTGACATATGGGCAAAGTCCATTTTGCAATAATATAGTCAATACTGTATTGAGCGCCCAGCGAGTAGAAAAAGATGAGTGTCTAATGCAGAAAGTTAGCATAAGAGCTTCCTGGAATATAACTATCCGTTAAGCAAATAATTATGTCTTTAACAGAACGTTACGCTACATTATCCAATGGTCGCTCAATACAAGATTAACTGTTCATTCCAAGTATCATAGCATTACCAACATAATGCCTGTTCTCTTATTTGAGTACAACTAATTTGAACAATTTAGAAACAGTATAAACTCTGATCAGACGACGAGTAACTCGGCGTCTGATCAGGATCAAAATTGTATTACCTTCCTTATTACACTATATAAGTCAGTTCATCCAAAACTTACGGCTTAAATTTAGAACAGGCGATGAGCAGATGACGTCATTTCAGTGACGAGTTAAGATAAATATTAAGAGGTTATTTAACAGTGTTGAGTACAATACTGAAATCTATTGGACGAGTACACAGCAGCCATAATTCATATTGGACGAGGCGATAGCCGAGTCCAATATGGATTATGACTGCTGTGTACGAGTCCAATAGAATTCAGTATTGTAGGCTACTCAACACTGTTAAATTACCTCTTTATTTCACACCATAAAATTATAAAATGACAAAAGAAACCACATGCATTTTTTCCTATTCATTCTAGCCTAGCCTAGCCTTTGACTTCGCAATTTCCAAAAACAAAATACAGTGTTCCCTCCCTACACCTGCTCTTGTCGCAGTTCCCTAAACAGGACAATATTTTTTATGTCTAACTCTTTTCATGGCTGCAATACCATCTGCTTAAATTTGTCGACTGCCGCTATTCGGAAAGTTACCTTTGATTTGAAGCATTTAAGTTTAATCCTTAGGCCTACTTTATATAACCTATATGAATTACCCCCACTTTCCGCTCCAAAAGCATTCGCCATTTTTCTATTTTGCAATGAAAAATAAACAATAGTGTAGATCACTTAACACTTAACAGTACATTATAACTACAATCTTACCGAGGCGACTACTTTTAAATTCATACATTTACACGCATGACTCTGAGTGGACGTAACTCTCTTATAAACAGCTCCAAAATGCTATTACTCACACCAGTAGATCTATTTCAAATCTATAATCGTCTACACGTATCATTTTGCATAATTTTCTGTTCTAGATCTAATTTTTAATCATTTACCTCCATCAATATACTCTTTTTAAACATGTTAAAGGTGTAAGAAATCTAACAAAGGGTCGATTTTTCAAATTATGATATAACGAACTTTATGAATTAGCCTACCTCCCTTTAAAAGTGAAGAAATACCTACAGTAATTTTATTCCTCAAAAGCATTTTCATATTTTTTCTTTTGTTGTTATGATTATAAAACTTACTAATGTTTAGAATTTCAGTCCGATAAGGCATAAATTATCTTATGCATTTTTAAAATGTATATTCGGATAAACCAAAATTTATATTCATAATATAGAAAAACAACTTATTATAACGTCACCACGTTATTTACTGTATTTTACGTTTGAACGTTAACGCGCCATAACGTCTACAGCATATTGTTTATCGTTACGTCATTAAATTAAATAAATATTGCAAATGTAAGCCAAGTCTTATTTTTCCCTCCCTATAAAGACTCGCTCCGAGCAACACACACAATATGTGTCTCCAAGTGGGTGTCATTGCAGAGATGGAACAAGGTGAAATGCCAAGGGAAGTTACTCTTAATAGAGTGTCGGAAGAGTTGTCCAGTCCAATATGAAAAATATAGGTTTTTTGGATCCGAGTCCAATATGAGAAAAATATGGCCTTCTGGATAGATTTTTTAAATTCCGGTACAATATAGGGTTCTCTTGTACCGTCACGTGGTAGAAAGAGGGGCTTTCGATTGGTTTAATCGATGTAGGTGTGAAATAAATATATATACATGTATATATGAAATAGATATTAGCCATTTGAATGAAGCACAAAGTGTGCATGCTTGAACACAATACATAACAGATCATCATAACACCGACCATTACCAAGCAACCCTCCAACTATTGGGTGGTAAACTCCTAGAACAGTATTAACAAATTCATTTTTGTTTAAGGATCTTAAACAGTTACAGACATGTGATCCAAGAGCGGATCTGACACAATCTGTAAACTTCGATCTTATGGGTGCAGCTTTGGAGCAATCGAGTATAAGATGATCTGTTAAGTTAGAACCATTACGGCTAACACTGCACTTGTAACAAATATCTTCATATCGTGCTAAATATGCTAATAACTGTGCGACTGACTTTACATACCTGAGGAATTTGGGAAACCTTTGAGAGAAAATCCACAGATTGCATAATTGAAAATTGCTATGGACTGATCTAAACCTGTTGAATCTGTCAAGAGACGTACGGGTATTCCATTCTAAAATATATGTATGTCTGATTTCTCTTTTTATCGTAGTATTCCAGGAATTCTTACTAGGAAAAGAACCGTCAGACATATATGCCATCATGAAATGTTTCAAATTGTATTTGGTTAAAATATTATCAATATCTGGCATGAAGCCAACATGAACCTTATTTAAGAAATATAAACTTATTCTTACTAGAAACATAGCTTTAATTGCACAATTGTCTTCTAGTCTACAAAGCTGGCCAAATAAAAGGAGTTTTCGGCGTTCAATTTCTAACTCGAGTGGTAAGCAATCAAGCATACTCATAACGCAGTCGGTACTGGTTCTTGAACTAAGGCCCTGTATATATTTAAGACAAAATCGATGAGCACGCTCAATCGTTAGTAAATCTGTATTACTTAATGTTGGCCAACATTCGCATCCGTATAATGCTCTAGGCACAAAACAACTGCGTTATAGATACGCTTGCAACTTGTGGGCTGCAATCCATTTTCATTTAAACCATAGTTGGTTAAACTGAAGAATGTACCGCGCAATTTATTACAGCAATCCTTAACGATGGAATGAGATTTTGAAGTCTCATCAAGAAGAATGCCTAAGTGCTTATAAATTTTCACTGTGGGCAAAAGATCTGCCCCAAGGTAAAGGGAATTAACAGTATTATTTATCTGCTTAGGTTTTTTACTGTTAAATGTTAAAATGCCACACTTGCTTGAATTGTACTGATATCTCCAGAGGCACGAGTAACGGTGACATTCCTCTAACATTGCTTGTAACGACCTTTTGGATAATGAAAGTAGAAGCATATCATCCGCCACTGTAGGGGCACAAAAGCTGTTTTCATTACCAATAGAAAATCCAACACCTAGCTGCTCTAATTTAACAATTAATTCATTAATAAAGCAGAGGTACAAAAATGGCGACCACACGCCCCCCTGTCTGGTGCCCTGGTTTATAGGGAACCAACCTGACCTATGTCCTTTATGAAAAACACAGCTTGACATGTCACTGTGCATTTCAATAACATTTAAAAGTAACGGTAATGGAACACCATACTTGTGCAATTTATAAAACAAACCATCATGCCAAACTCGATCAAAAGCCTGTCTTGCATCAAGAAAGCAAGCGTACAATGCACTGTCATTCTCAGTAGTATAAGACACTGCCTCCCTTAACAAAAACGATGTCATAACACAACTTTCATTGCTTTGAAAACCACCTTGTAGGCCATGAACAGACATGTTCATATCGCTCTTTAGCCTGTTGAGCAAAACACTTTCATATAACTTTAAAATACATGGCGACAAAGTTATTGCACGATAATTTTTGGGTTCGTCTTTCGGTTTACCTCCCCCTTTGTGCAAAGTAACTATAATTCCCTTTTTAAGATCAGAAGGGACGTAAGACAGTTTATACATCATATTAATAAGGGCAGTTATATATTCATGCATAACAATGCCACCGTATAACAAATGCTCATTATAAACAGCATCAACTCCACACATCTTGTTTGTCTTAAGTTTAAGTATAAGTCCACTCAAGATGCCGCAGTCAGTAATGTCTTCATTTACTACAGAGCTAGTTTGTCTGATATTATTTACCGTAATAGTAATCTGCTCAAAGAAATCTTTATCGTAGCATAAGTGTTCTGTGTCAGAATATAACTCAGAGAAGTATTTTCCCCACCCGTTTGCTATATCTTCAGAATCACGGAATGTAACACCATCGAACTTTATTTCACATCCTGCTCTTAAAACCTTATCATTTTTTCTAGCATTGAAAAGTCGCCAAAATAAGCCACAATCAACCCCTGCAGCTTGATCAATTTCGTCATTTATTTCACATAAATACTCATTCACTCTGTTTCTATGATAGCGACGAAATTCGCGTTTTGCGAACTTATAATTTGATAATGAATGAGAAGTAGAAGTGTGCGGTTTGCCGTCTGCTAGCCACTCACTCCGCTTAAGCCTCATCAGAGCATGAAGATCTTTCAAAGATTGGTCCCAATAAGGTTTTAAGTAAGAGCGATAACACTTGTAGGGGAGGTAAGCCTCGGACGCACAAGTAGTACACTTAACAATACACTTATACAGCAAATCTACATGTTCATGACTATCATGTAATGTACTCAAGTCTAACTCATGTAACAATAACTGCGATAACTTGCTAGAATAATTAGCAATGTCGTTTTCACTAACAGATTTCCATTTAACAGGTTTTAAAGCAGATTCTTTGTAATAATATTTATTCTGGGGAACTTGAAAAGAAAACACAATGGGCCTGTGCGATGAAACATTCAAACAGTCATCATCTACAATTAAACAACTATTTACTAGATCACTTGACTCGCATGAGAGAAGAACATGGTCAACGAGAGACGCATGCTTACCATCGTACGAGACAAAAGAAGAGTGTGCCCCTGTGCATATTGGTAACATATCAATAGCCAATAGATTATTGGTATCCATAAAAGCAATCAACTCTCTGCTACGTATGTCATTGTGCCTAAGAAAAGACCTACCATTTAGATTAGCGTTAAAATCTCCCATAATAACAATTCTACCTTTGTCTGTATACGCATTGACAATATCACATGGGGGTAATGTGATCGCCGTTTTGGGGGACTGTCTTTTATATGTTTATTCATGTTTTATTTCAGATCTAATTGCAGTTATTTGGTATTTTCACGATTTATAGGTACATATGTGTTATTTCATGTAAAGCGCTTTTGAACGCACAATCCCTGTGTGAAAAGAGCGCTATATAAATCTGGTATAATAATAATAATAATAATAATCATGTAAAATGCACATCAGATCCCGGTAGTATTGAATTGGGTGGTTAGTACAAGGTAAATACACCTGGAACACATACATAAAACTTTCCTTAGACAATTGTACCTGAACACCGGTTATCCTGTCATTGTCTATGTCAAGCAGTGTTATTTGGTCATTTAATCGTTTGTGCCAAACCAACGCTACACCTCCCTTACCAACACGTCTGTTACTTGGTAAAGAAAGGGTAGTGTCGGATTTGCCAAAACCGTTATAATTATTCTGTATACTATTTAAGAAGTGCAGATCATGACTATACAGCCAATGTTCTGAAATGCCACAGATATCAACGTCTTTCTCTAGCAATAAATTACTGAGATATAACGCGCTAGACATCAGTCCACTCGCATTCCAAGTACACATATTTAAGTAATGCATGAAATAGAATACACACTGTACAACAAAAATAATGATTCGCATCTAAATTGCAAGCAATGTTTATCCCACTCCAATATATGTGATACTTTAATTCGGCAACTATAGCCTTTCACCATGCCTACGCGGCTGATATCCGTCACGTGTTTCGTCCGTAGAATTCGTGCGCACGTGTCTGTTGTAACTGTTTTTCGAATACCACGGGCGTCACTTAATGTTATCTGGCCAAAAGTGTGGCTCCAATAAAACGTTACAGTTTTCAATTTCCACGCTCACACGCAAAAACACATCAAAACCGTTTCTCGGTTTGAATACATTAATCCGATCTACTTTGGGTCCGCCATTGCCCTCGATAAAGTGTTTAATACACTCAACAGTAATGCCAGGTTTAAACCTACCAACATAAAAGCGTTTCGTCTTTTTTCGAACGTGCTTGATGAAATCGTCAAATTCTGCCTGCACATTGGATTTAATGTCCGACTCATAATGCAGACCTTTGTTCTTGATTACATTCAAATTGGTGCTAACAATAGTAGGTATGGTCTGGCCTTCGCTTTGCGCACTACTTTTCGCAATATCACTACGCGCAACACTTTTAGGTCTACGTGTCTGAGTAGTCTCGTTTGGTTGATTCCTGCTAGTGACGTCACTATAAGAGGCTTGCTGTTGAAGCTGATTCGTACCGCGTACAAATTTAGGTCCATTAACACCCATTGTATGGAACAACTGCTTACTGCCCGATGGGGAGGGCTCCCCTATCGGCTGGGCCTTAAACCTTTCCCCATGACTTGGATTAGTTACTGTGGATACGGGGTCATTCTCGGCTGTCAAATGAGTAGATTCATTTCTGTAGGAAGTCTTTTCTGGGCACGATCCCAAATCGTCTGGTTGTAGATCCGCAGATGTAGAACTATTACTGCGGTTAGTTGATTCCTTCTGTTTCGTGTTAGGATTGGAGCTTTGTTGTGAACATAGATTGTCTAATTTATCTTTTATGCGTTGTTCTATTCTGTTCAATCTCTTCTCCACACTCTTGGACTGATTATCAATTGCGTTTTGATAACTTCTAAGCGACCGTTCAATCTCGTCACTGCTTGACGCCATTTCCTCCCTTACAAGTTTTATGTCACTTTTCAATTTTGTGATACCCGAGCACTTTTCGTCTGATATTCGGTTTAAAGTCTGGGTATTGTCGTGAATCATGTCCCTCAAGTTCTGTATATTTTCCCCAGCTTCCTTACGTATGTTGCTGATGCTGCATTTAACTCCTGCTATTTCGCTCGTCAGTGTTGTAGAGAGACGCTTATTCTCCTGTTTAACGCGAATAAGGTCTGCTTGAATATCCGCTATTGTAGAGGTAAGTATGTCTATATTGGACGCATTATTTTGCGTACCACACATTGATGAGTTAATATCGGCCCGCGAACTAGCGGACTTGGGTAAACTGAGCATGTCTCTTATTTCCTCAAAAGGTCCACCATCTAACACATTTACAAGGTTGAAGATGTCAGTGGCTAATTTGTACGGGACGCTTTCACCCTTGCGCCTACATATGCGTCTCTTCATTTCGGTTTTTGTAGGATACGGATATTCCACCAGTATGCGAACTTCCTCAAACAGATTAGAACGTGTCTCTTCTAAGAGACACTCATCTGACGAAACGTCACTGATTACTCTCGTAATAAACTCTTGTTTGGCATGCCGATTAAACATGTCCTGTAATCTCATAATCTTTGTTTTATCATCGGACAGACTGTTAAATAACTCATTAACATTGTCCTCATTTACAGTAATTAGCTCACGCTCAGAAATGTACGTCTGCTTTAGACTCGTCTGAGAGCTTCCAATTCTGCTACGTTGCGCCGCCGTTGGGGGCGAGTCATACCAATCAAAGTCCCCATTCTCCTGCGAGTAACACTCTGGCCAATTACTAGCCATTCTACTGTAGTCTGTGAAGACCGATCCGCTGTTTTAGCGGTACTTTAAGTTGCACGAAAGTATAACGGTAACACATATTTCTCGTCTGATGAACGAAACTAATGCAAAGTCAGTCATGCATGAATGCCAAATTTGGGCATGACCCGTGTGTGAGTATGGCGCCAATACCCCACCCACGTTCATTCAGTATGTACCCAAACAATACACAAATACAGTTCAACCACACGATATTTACACAAAGCACATACCGCTATAGGTCCATATTCACTACATATTAAGTCCAATCCATATTAAATCCGAACAAAAACATGAAAACAGCACAATTTAATACAAATTATTGTCAGCGCGAGAAAACAATATGTAAACTATATACGCGTATATCAATTAATTAATACAGTTGTGAAAAGGCATCGACAGCTTTACGCATTGATCTACCAAAAACAACGTATTAATTGACAATTCCTCAACGATTAGTGTTAAAAGTCTCGATGGCATTTTTAGAAGTACATTGTACCTCCATTCAGTGCTTTACCTCATTACATTGTACATGTATAGCTTAACCGTCAGTTTGCCAAACGACATGAGTAGAAGTTGTTTACAGTTTTGATCCAGAATAGTAGAATGTGCCTTAAAGAGGCTCGCAACCGGATTTAGCATAAAAATTAGTAATTTGTAAATATATGTCAAATGCTTATATAAATTGGTAAGATTTAGTTTTGGATAATACATTCTGTTAGAAAATGCATTTCAAAAAAAAAAAGAAGAAGCTCTGGTTGGATTCGAACCCGTGCCCTTCCATGCGGAGACAAACATGAAAAATAAGGGAAGCGCCTTTAACCACGCGGCTACTGGCGCTCTCTATCTATAGGGTAGCGAATTAACGTACATCACTGGTAGCGATTAATATTACATATTCGGCTCGGGTTTATGTCTGAGCCCGTGTAAGAGAAGCAACAACAACAAATGGAAAATATCTAAAAAAAACTAAGATTCGGTGCCTATTCTTGAGACTTTGTTTTAGACTGATCATATTTTTTTAATGTCAGAAGCCAAATAATGCCACAAATTTGCTTTTATTTGAGTATTTTATTTTATTTTGACAAGTACACCATTCGGTTGCGAGTCCCTTTAAGGCGCAATCTACATTATGTCAGCCTGCTTTAAGCTACCATTTCCTAGGATAAAGAAATATTCCTTACGGTGCACATTCAGTACTTTGTAAGGTGGATCTAATTTCTTCTGTGGAGGAAAATATGAAAGTCGTAAAAAGTGTATTACTGGGTTAATGGGTTAAAAGAGATGATAATATATCAAGTCATTAATATAGTTTTGAAAGGGCATCGACAGCTTTACGCATTGATCTAACAAAAACAACGTATTAACAGACAATTCCTCAACGATTAGTGTTAACATTCTCTCCATGGCATGTTTAGAAGTACATTGTACGTCCATTCTGTGCTTTACCTCATAACATGTATAGCTTAGCCTTCAGTCTGCCAAACGACATGAGTAGAAGTCGTTTACAGTTTTGATCCAACATAGTAGAATATGTCTTAAGGCTTGCGGAAGGTCGATGGTTCTACCCAGTTGCCGATTTGTGTCTGAAACAGTGCATAAAGGACTTCTGGTCTTCCTCCACCTGTAATTTGCTGGGCGTCGCGATATGACTGAAATATTGTTGAAAGCGACGTAAAATCAAAACAAATAAATAAATAAATAATTTAAGGCGCATTTTACATTCTTTCAGTCTGATCTAACCTACCATCTGCTTGGATAAAGGATTTTCATCTTATGGTGCATATTCAAAACTGTATGAAGTGGGACTATTTTCTTCAGTGAAGGAATAAACGTCAGTCGTACATGTATAATTATAAAGATTTATTTATGGGGTAAAGCGTCAAATCCGTTTCCTAAACTAATAGTTTCGTGTTTATATAGGTGACATCTCTTAACAATTTTTAAGTCAGATCTGTTTTTTATCGGTCTCTTTAACCTTTTCATTCCCAATGACGTTTAAAAGCGAGTTTGCAAACAGTTTAGATCCTGATCAGGCGCCGCGTAACGCGGCGTCTGATCAGGATCCAAACTGTTTGACTCTCTTTTAAATATCTTCAGCCATACTGCCTTATTTTTTTTAACTTTTAAACGACATTGCAGACAACAAAATTTAAGCAGTCGACAATGAAACGGTGAATGCGTAGTCGCTCAAGAGAGATGTCACTGTATCAATTCATTAATATGAATGTGAAAACACATTAACGGCTTCCGCATTGGTGTACAACAATAGAATATTATTGTTAATAATTCCTCAACTATTAGCGTTAAGATTCTCTTCATGGTATTTTTAGAATTTCATTGATTCAGTGATGTACTCCAGGTGATCACTTAAAGCAGATCGAAAGTACTTTCTGCCTGCTTTAATCTAACATCTGCTAGGAGATATAAAGTATTTCTTATGGTTTATATTAATGACTGTATAACAATGAAATATTTTCTTTAGCGGAGGAATTCATGATTGAAGGGCGTAAAAAGGTGTATATTATATTGGGTAATGGGTTTAGCCTGCCATACCACATGATTGGAAGGTGTTTTGATCCAGATTAGTTGTCTAGTCAGTACTCTGATTAACCCTTTACATCGTAGCCTGTTTCTAGTTTTGAAGACAGGTGACCATTTTAAGCAGGCTGAAAGTAAGGCAAAGGTTTGCTTTACTTTCAGTCTGATTTCAACTACCATTTGCTAGGATATGTTGACGTACACTACCATTTTTCGTATGGTATATATCCATGACTGTATAAAGCGAACATATTTCTTCATTTGAGGAATAAATTGATGACGTATAGAAGTGTATTAACTCTTTCCTCCCTGAAACTTTAAATGGACAATTCCAGTTTCCATTTTCGTCTAGTCCATTTCTGACTTTTAAGGGTTGTTTTTGGCCATGTTTGGCATTATAACAAACAGTGAAGACCCTGATCAGAGGGCTCCTTTCGGAGCCCTCTGATCAGGGTCTTCACTGTTTGCATATGACAAGTGTACTATACACATGTACACTGTTTGAAAAGGACGCCTATATGCGGGACTAGGGTTCAAAGGGTTAATGGGGTAAAGGGTTAAGATTCAAGCTGTATAACTCCTTTCAATCATTTTCAATTTGCCGAAATATAGAGCAAGGGGATTTTGTAAAACTCTTTCAACACCATGTACCTGTTTTAAATATACTCTTTACATTTGCAAACAATGTAGACCTAGATCAGAGGGCTCTTATAGGATCCATCTGATCAGGGTCTGCACTGATTGCTAATTTAGACCAGTAATTATTAAACTACTCAGAATTCCAAATAGACTGTGTCATGTATTGGTAACTAAAATTTTCCACAAGAGAACATAATGACCTACAAGAATCACTTACAGTGGAGAATCTGTTATTCTTTCCCGTTTAAACGCAAACGTACGCAAACGCAAAACACTAAAACGTACAAAAGTGCAACTTTTGGACAATTCTGATAATTCATGTTTATCTTGGTGGCAAACAGTTTGGAGCCTGATCAGACACCGGGTTACCCGGCGTCTGATCTGGCTCCAAACTGTTTGTATTGGAAATAGTAGTTTTAGCGTAAACGCGTGTATTGGGAAAGAATAACAGATTCTCCACTGTAGTGTTGAAAGAGTTAAAGGAGATAAATTTACTCGGACAGTTCACTCAAGCGTTCAAAAGAAACCAAATGGTGTATTAGCAGAACAAGATAAGATAAGATAAGATAAGATTTTATTTCCACCTTTAGACTAACAAGTCCATGAGGTAACACATTCAATACATTCATCAAGATGACATTGATCAACAGAAATAATCTATATCATTCAAGCTAGTATTCAATGCGTACATATAAATTTTCAGCGATCTAGCCACCCTGAAAAAGTTTGTTCTAAAAATAATTAGACTGCAGACTGATACAAGTCATCTGCAAACAGTTCAGACTAGGGTCAGACAGTTCCTTCTATAGAGACTCTGTCTGATCTTTGGTTACTCTGTTTACCAAACACTAAAATCTACCTTAAGTTACAAAGCTGCAGTACTTTTTGAAATTGTTATTACAAGCAAATACACATATAAAGGCAAATTAAACACCCTCAAGAAAAATCAATGAATCTTGGATTTTATCCCATCTCTTAAAGTCTACCCCCGATTCTGGGTGGAGTAGATCTGTTTTGTAAAATGCGTAAACAACTTGCGCATAGAAAACAAACGATAAGATAGAATGACATCGTGGCCGATTGATTAGAGCATTGGGCTATAGTTTAGGGCAGTTTTTGTTTTGCCTTACATGTATTCGCACAGGTTCGAATCCCGACCGAGTTCATTATTGTTTCTTCTTTGAAATTATTTTTTAACATAAAACCGTTTCCTAAACTAATATTTTCGTGTTCAAGATTCAACCATTTTATTAACCCTTTCCCCCATAGAAGCGACTTTTAGCGTATTTAATTTATTCCTCCGCTGAAAAAAATAGTTCCAATTTAATCAGCCATGAATATATAGTATAGGGAATATTTTCTATAGTTTAGCACATGAAAGCTTAAAGCTGACTGAACGTAAAGCAGAATGCGCCTTCAAGGCGCATTCTGCTTTACTTTCAACCTACTTTAAGTGGTCAACTATCTTCAATACTAGAAAAAGGCTATCAGGCAAAGGGTTAAGTAACTTAAACGTAAACATGTTTACTGTTATATGATACAATTGATTGTTAATATAATATACATGTACATGACATTTTGCTTGTATATACTCTGTTGTCCATCTTATCCATATCTGGATATAAAATACTAATATAACTCGGAAGAGATGCAACTGTATCATTTAATTCACCCGGTTGTGAAAACGCCTAACAGCTTCCGTATTTGTGTAACAAAAGCGTATTATTAAAAGGCAATTCCTCAACTATAAGTGTTAAGATTCTCTCCATGGTATTTTTAGAATTTCGTTCATTCAGTGCTGAACTCCACTGGCTTACTGTATCATTTAGTCTGCGAGTGGTAGTTGTTTACAATTTTGATCCAGATTAGTCATCTATTCAACCGTCTGATCAAGGTTCAAGTTGTATGACTCCTATCAATGTTTTAAACTATGAATATAGAACAAGGAACACTTTATTTTATTTATGTATTATAACCATTATTATTATTTAAGGCGGAGTGTTTTAATCAATCGACATATATAGGCGAATACTCTAGTGTTAAAATAATGAACTGAAAATATGTTTACCACAATGAAAACTTTCTATATTAAGAAGTGTTATCTAGTAAATCCTTATCATGCTGGGCGCAATTTAGCTAATATTTGCAAACAGTTTGGATCCAGATCAGGTGCCACGTTACGCGGCGTCTGATCTGGATCCAACTGTTTAACACCCACCCTCAACTTTCCTTCAGTTAAAGCTGTAAAAGATCGGAGGTTGGGGCTATTTTGCAGACTATAAATTAAAGGCAGACGACAATTCAGCATGATATGAAAATAACACGCAGTTATTACATGGCAATGGCTATAAATATCTTCTGTGGCTTTGTTCAGTACCGCATTGACCAGCGTCAACCGGTGCTTATAAGAAACGAGACAATGATAAGACAGGCAGATGATTATGCACTCTAATAAAAGCTACAATCTTAATAGCGATTTCATGTTGAGCGGCACCGAAAACACAGTACTAATACTCAAACCAGAAAACATTTTAACCGTCATTTAATATGCATATAGCATACTCCGCCTTTAATAGAGTTCGTAGTTTAAATCAGCACAAAAGTAATTTTAAAAAAGCTTTAAGAGCTTTCAGCATTAAGTTCGTCCTGTGGTAAGCAACCTCTGTCTTTTAAGATGCTCATTCCCTATTAAGGGTTAAAAGCAAACAGAGATCGCACTGTACTTAAACGCCAACCATTTGCACTTGTATTTTTATACTTTGGCACCAAATTGTTTTAGCTTTGTGCAGCATTTTACCTCGTGTGTTTCGGAGGTGTCATAGAGTTCTCTATAATTAGCCGACGAGCGAGTCCTGATGGTTACGATACAGATTAGTGCGAATCCTGTGTTGTATGATTTTATCAAAACGACTGCACCAACTCTTATCATGCTAAGCACAAATTGCCTAACATTTGCAAACAGTTAGGATCAAGATCAGACGCCGCGTAACGCGGCGTCTGATCTGGATCCAACTGTTTGTAACTCGTATTCAATTTTTCTTCCGGTTCAAATTTTTATTTTAGCAGACGATATATTTGAAGCAGACGACAATTCAGCATGATGAGAGCTAAGGCACTTATTGCTGTTAAGTTTTAAATCAATTCTTCAGTTGTACTCAACGAAAAGACTCTAAATCAGTTTGAGAAGCGATGGACAACTAATGCAAAGTGTCAAAAAGTGGTTGCGAGAAACGGTGTATACCCTGATAAAAGGCTGTGTTGTTATTGAGATTTCTTGTCAACACCGTTTGTCAAAGTCCCTTATTTGAGTTTGTGCGGTATTTCTTATTTAGCAGGCATTTTACAATGTAAATTAAAATACGAAATCTTGTTCTAAGACTCGAGAGAACAACAGACAAAAGTACAAATACCAAAGAAACGCGCATGTGTTTAACCCATTTATCGTGAAGTTTTTACCTCTTCACCGCCATATTGTCGTCTGCTTCAATATTGTTGTCTGTAATATCGTTTCAAAGTTAGATTAAAGTAATTATAACAGACGTAATTTCAAAACAAGTGGCAAAAGTTTTGATAAAATCTGTTGGCAGATGCGCTTTATGACGTCACTGAGAGTGAAAGGATTAAGACCCACGATGATTGGCGAAATGTAAGTTAACCCTTTCATGATCTAATTATAGCGGAGATTTTTACCCCTTCACCGCTTTATTGTCATCTGCTTCAGTATTGTGGTCTGCAAGAACGTTTCAAAGTTAGATCAAGTTTTGTTTGACTTAATAACTATCGATAGGAGTGTCAAACTGTGTGCTCCCGATTAGGCGGCGTCTGATTCGAACCCAAACTGTTTGCAAACGCGGTTTAATGCGTCATTGAGAGTGAAAATGTTAATATTACAGTGAAGAATCCGTTATTCTTTCCCAATAAACGCGTTTACGCTAAAACTATTATTTACAATATAAACAGTTTGGAACCAGATCAGACGCCGGGTAACCCGGCGTCTGATCAGGCTCCAAACTGTTTGCCACCAAGATAAACATAAATTATCAGAATTGTCCAAAAGTTGCACTTTTCTACGTTTTAGTGTTTTGCGTTTGCGTTTCGTTTCGTTTAAACGGGAAAGAATAACGTTTTCTCCACTGTAGCTCTAGCCTAGGCACTGTTAACTTTCTACCCTCATTATAAAACAAAAATACGGTCTGCAACATCGGCTGTATACAACCGCTTTCAAAACTCATTTAACTCCTTCACTGTCATTGCGTCAACAATTTTAAACAATTGCCGTCTGCTTTTATAATTTTCAAAATTAAATTGTGGGTATTTTGACTTAAGAAATATTTTAATGAGTGTTATCACCAGAGTACCTAAGAGTTTGAATCCACATGAGACGCCGGCGTCTCATCTGAATCCAAACTGTTTACCACAGATACCACAAGTTACCCCGCAGCGTACTGAAGGTTCAACCCTGGCGACGACAATACTCGTCATTTACAAAATGTGTACTAGTAAAGAATACACATGTCGTATGCAAACAGTGAAGACACACATCCGGGGGATCCTGCAAGAATCCCCTAATCAGGTTCTGTATTATTTGTCAGTTCGAAATATATTAAAGGAAACAACCTCAAATAGTCATACATGTAAATGTACAAGACTTTACCCTTTCAGTATCAAATTATCCGTGAGATATTTACCCCTTCACTGTTTCATTGTTGTCTGCTTCAATTTTGTTATCTGAAAAGTCATTTCAAAGTTAGAAAATAAGGCAGTATGACTGAGAAAATTTCAAAACGAGTGCCAAACAGTTTGGGTCCTGATCAGACGCCGCGTAACGCGGCGTCAGATCAGGAGCGAAACTGTTTGCAAACGCGCCTTTAAGTGTAATTGAGAGTGAAAGGGTTAATAGGTAAATAACCAAAATAGTCATAAATGGACTACAATGTAGATTAATTGGGAATTTTACTTGTTCATTTTAAGTTTCTGGGATAATAGGCCATTAAGCGATAAACTCGCCGTATTTTCTGACAGCTATAAAATGAATGTGAATAAAACTATGAATGTAGCTAAATTAAAGTGAAAGAGGAAAACTGGCCAGATAGCAGAAATGGTCTCATGAAACAGATTTAGATTGTGTTAGATATGGTCCTTTGTTAACCAAAGACACAAGCTTTTCGGATGGATAAAATAAAAAATGAACAAAACATTTACAAATAAGTGAGCACTATATTTTGCAAAGACAAACACAAAATGAACGTTGTTAGGTTTCTTTCGGCGTTGGTAAGTCCAGGCTTGATCCTCTTGCGTGTCCGAACTGTTCAGCTGATTTTGAGCTCAGTCGATGGAGAACGTTTCTTGCGTAATGGCTGTAGGGACTAGCTAGCTGAGTGGGTGAATCGGGCAGCTTGGGAAGAGGCTCGGACAGGTCTGAAAATATATACAGTGGAGAAAATGTAATTATTTTCTATTAAAAACGAAACTTAACACAATCACGTTACAATTTGGTGTTGAAAATGCACTTGGGGCAACTACGTATTCTATAAAATGTTTTGCTACGACAACCTTATATGGGTATTACAATAGATTGTTTTATACGATGGCAACTTTGTTCGTAGAAAAACATTTCCCAGTAGGGCCAGTATATTGGTAGACTGGCGCCAGTCCATATGATATTATAGTTCATCCTTATTTCCCTTTTATTCATACTGGGTTGTCTGTTCCTAGCCAGAATCATGATAAATCTGTGCAGGACTCTGTTGCAGGAAAAAGGCACAATGACAAACCATTGCAAAACAGAATACATTATCAAAAATAATATATTTATCAGACTAGTAGCTAGTCTAGTATATTGGCTTCGTAGAAATATATATACAGTGCTCCCTCTCTACAACGGCCCTCTCAACAACGACTCCCTCCTTACAACGACTCTTGTCGCAGTTCCGTAAACAAGACATTTATGTCTAACGCCTTTACTGCTGAAATATCGTCTGCTTCAAATTGTCGTCTGCGGTTTTTTCTCAAAGTAACAAACTCAAAGTTACATTTTGATAGAATAAATATAATGATGCATGACAAACAGCTTGAATCCAGATCAGACGACGCGTTACGCGGCGTCTGATCTGGATTCAAGCTGTTTGCAAATGTAAGCTAATTTCCCTCCCTGTAATGACTCCCTCTGAACAACGCACACAATGTGTGTCTTCCATTGAATGTCGTTGTAGAGAGAGAGCGCTATATATCCATATTGTCGTAGCAAAACGTTTGCTTATAATACATAGTTGGTCCCCAGTTCTGTTTTTTTTTCTTTGAGTGGCAAACAGTTTGGAGTCTGATCAGACACCACTTTAAGCGGCGTCTGATCACGATCCAAACTGATTGACACCCATGTTAATACTTGTTTATGACATTTGTTAAAACTAATGACGTCATGACAGTGAAGGGGTCAATGTTCGAAGTACGTTACTGTAAAATATTGTCCGTTCGTTGTGCTTTAGCTTTAGTCAAACTTTCCTGTTCAAATACAATGTCCAAGCAAATCTTGCCGTAAGTTAATGAAACGCAATGTACTGAAAGGTAGACACTTTCAATTTCTTGAAATGTTGACTAACCCTTTTCATCTGGTTCGTTTTCAATTGTTTGCAGTACATGTATATAAATACAATGTAATACCTTTTGAATAAACGCATGTACATATGTTTTTGTTGCTAACGACAAGTACCTGCTTAAAGAATGACAAACGTAGAACAGAACGTTTCCCTAGGGGTTTTAATTCTTAAGTCTTATTCCTGGCTGCCATTGTACTGTTTCGAATGAATAATTATGTACGTCGTTTGTAATGAGTGCATATGTTCGTCATTCAGGTTCAATTGAATAACGCTTTGTATGACGTATTTAACCCGTCTAGTACAGTAACTGTCGTGCTATCGTCTGCTTCAAGTTTTCGTCTGCTTCTATTAATAAAATTTGGAACTTCATGCGTCTTTCAACTCAGGAAACGTTGGTATGATTGTCAAACATTTTGAAACCTGATCAGACGCCGCGTTACGTGGCCTCTGATCTGGATCCAAACTGTTTGCATATGTTAATGTTATAGAGTTTGGGAGGGTGGACTATATGTAGCCGGGTTGAGTATATGATTAAATGGTGAGAGATTTGTGTAAGCGGACCGGTGGTTCAGTCGGTAGAACACTTGCCCTGTAAGCAAGGGGTCCCGGGTTCGAGCCCAGGTCTGGCTGCATATGTTTCTCACCATGTTACATATACATTACTACTTTACAGAAAGTTTACCTGTAAATGATGGCAAAGATGTTGTCGGTGATCTGGGGAATATGCATGGCAGGGATGACAATGACGGCGATGAGTGGGGCCATGGAAAAGGAAGTCGCGGTAACCATGGATACATTGAAGAGTGCATGTTGGGTAAGGCTGGAGGCAGAAAGTTTAATGATGGTGGCAATACGTTGAGGGCGTCACTCCTATGGCGGAACACGTCAAACATTCTCACGATGTTTTTCTCTTGTTTTCTCCATTTTGCTCGACGATTTTGAAACCAGACCTGCAACGAAAGAAACGGTCATACAATTACACTTACACTTAACTCATTGAGCCCTAGTAACGCATATATGCGTCCTTTACCAAAAGTGTACAATGGAGAAAACTTTATTATTTCCAGTTTAAACGCAAACGAAACGCAAATGCATCGCAATAAAGCGTAGAAAAAGACAGAATTTCGACAAGTCTGACTATTTCAGTTAATCTTAGCGGCAAACAGTTTGGAGCCAGATCAGACGCCGGGTTATCCGGCGTCTGATCTGGCTTCAGACTGTTAATAGTTTTAGCGTAAACGCGTTTATTTGGAAAGAATAGCGTTTTCTCCACTGTACCTGTGATTTTTAATGCAAACAGCCGGAGCCCTCTAATCAGAGACTTCACTTTTTGTCATTTTGCAATACATTATTAAAAACAACCCTAGATAGTTTAAAATGGAATCCATTGCAAGTTTCGGGGGATAATGAGTTAATTCTTGTGCAGTTTTACTCTGTAGGTGAAGGGTATAATTCAGCTATATATATATAACGTAGGGCCAGGAGTGGGTGGGGGCAACAATGACTTTAAATCACTATTTTTAAGAATGCCATTGATCTTAAAGTTATTTGACTAATTTTAAAGTTAATTTTACAAACTAATGATAACATATTTTATAATCTTGGTAACAATATTGAAAGAAATTTCCCTTGTGAGAAATTTGTTTCCATGTAAATCCATAATGTATTATGTTTATTGTGAAAGTAGTTATTTGTCTTTTCTCGCTTTGTAGGTACGTATATATAATTTCATGTGAAGCGCTTTTTGAACGCACGACTCCTGTGTGGAAAGAGCGCTTTATAAAAACTGATATAATAATAATATTGATAATAATAATACACAATAACTTGAGTCGACAATGGCGATAAAGGGGCTGGATTAAAGAATGGTGCAAATAAAGCAGAAAGCTCCTAGCGGAGACTGACTTTTCCTAATAACAGAGGCGCCGCTCCTGGGGCGGCAGGGGCGGCGACCGCCGCCCCAATAATTCGGCAAGCAACGGCGAATTTTTTTTCGTAAATTTGTCAAAACCAAAATATTTCTGTTAAAGTGGCACAGCGAAGACCAGATTCAGCGGTTACGTAACCACTTTATGTCACGTTGATTGCAAAACGTTAGGTGCGATCGCCGATAGCATCGTTATCTTTAATTGGCAATAAACTGTTAATCCCCTATAGCTGAGTGGCCCATGATGACGGGTGGTCAGTGCTTGCTCTAATTGATTGGTTATAGGCGGGTGGTCAATAGTGGTTCTAATTGATTGGTAACGATTAAAGCGGCTAGATCTTAAACTGTTTGTGTGATATTTTAATGAGACTAAAAACTGTGAAAATTGTTATTACTCGAGAAAAATGAAGAAAAACGTAAGAAATAATATTTCGTTCACTCTTTTGAGTGTCTTCAATATGTCTGTAGCTAACCAACCTCACGAGTTTAAGTTTCCGAAACACTAATTTGGGAAGAAATCGCCTGCACTACGTTCATTTAACCCACAGTGGTTCAAGTCCCATTCGTGGCTTCATTATGATGAGGTAGATTATGTATGATAAAAAAAAAACCTGTCTGCCTGCCTCTCTTCATTAATTTGAAGATTAAAGAAGAAGAACCAGATTATTAATGTGAAAGATTCACAATACGATTGTATGCTTAATTTATGAACAGTTATTTTTAAAGGAATTACATTTGCCATATGCAAGCAGTGTAAATCCGATTAGAGAGATGTTGTTGTCGGCACTGTTTGTCACTTAAGCTGTAGCAGACAATGTACACGCAGATCAGGGAGGCTTACAGGAGTCCTCTGCACAGGGTCTGCACTGATTGTCACTTTGCAGTTTATGGCAAAACTAGCCGAAAAATTCTCAATTAGATCTATTTTTTATTTCTCCGTCTAAACATGTCTTGTGCTTCTCTTTGGTATCGTCTTGAAAAGAAAAACGATTCCAAAGAAATGCCACAATACATGATTAGATGGAGAAATCAGGTAACGTTCTGACGTACGGCCATTTTTGTCGACGGCGTTTCGTAAGACGGACCCCTGGTTCCTAAATTATTGTATGTTCCCACTCGATCCTGTCGTCATAAATCAGGCCCAATACTGGAAGACAACCTGCCTAAAAAATGATATCTTAGATTAATAATTTGGGGTCATTTGGAGTCATTTTTTACATAGAATTATGTTCGCCTTATACCTGTTTGGAATGCTGGAAACACCCTCAGAATGCAGCAGAGACCATCTAGAAATAAAATTTTCCCCGGGGGAGCATGCCCCCGGACCCCCCTAGTAAGAGTGCGTACACAAAATGTCCGCCGCCCCAATGTTCAAGACCCCGCGACGCGCCTGAATTATAAGAGTAATAACAGGCTTGATGGAATAGAAAATCAGTGTTTATCCCTTGAAACACTAACAATTCTGGCATGTTTGAGGCGGTCTCTATTTCACTGCCATCATGACGTAAATACCCGTCTATCGTCTACTTATTCAATGCAATTGAAATATTATTCAAAGTCGGGCATATATAAGCGACGACTCTACTCGTCATTTACAAACGTAGTACGTGTGAAGAGTACATTTGTCCTATGCAAACAGTATAGACCCAAATTAGAAATCACTTTGATCAGAGTCTACATTGTTTGTCATTTCGACAATGTATTCCCAAAAATACCATAACTAGTCACAAAAGGACGAGATATTAATGGAAACTGGAATTTTCTATTTAAAACTTCAGCGCTGAATGAGTCAAGTAAATTGATATAGACATGTTTAGTCTAGTTATCCCATATCTGTTTAAACTATTATCAGTTTTTATAGTAACGTCTGCCTGAACTTTACTATTCATTTTTATGTATGTCTTGCCTAAATATCTATAACATCTTGTGTCAAAATGTTAGAATCCTGATCAGACGCCGATTAAAACGACGCCCGATCTGGATCCAAACTGTTCTGCAAATGCAAAACAAGTTGTTCCTAGCAGTTTAAGGGTTTACACAATGCGTATGGACAAGCTTTTCCCGTTGATCTGATAAATATTTGCAACCACCAATTAAAATATAAAATTGAAATCTAATCTTTTGAAAAAGGGATTTGTTATAATACTGGATACTTTAAAATTCGCGTTTATTTTTCTCTAATTGGTGTCTTATCACGATCCTGCTTTATCCAATTCCATTGACACTTGTATAACATAGACATGACCCCGTCAGACGCCAAGTTATAGTGGAGAAAACGTTATTCGCAAATGAAACGCAAACGGGAACACACTAAAATGTAGAAAATAACAACCTTTAAACAATTCTGACTACTGGCATTAAGCTGAGTGGCAAACAGTTTGGAGCCTGATCAGACGCCGGGTTACCCGGCGTCTGATCTGGTTCCAAACTTTGTTTTACTGGAAATAATAGTTTAAGCGTAAACGCGTTTATTAGGAAAGAATAACGTTTTCTCCACTGGAGTCAGCCTCTGTTTGGAGCCAAAATGTTAGAAGCATACATTCGCTCCAGAAGTCGATAATACAATGATGTCTTAACTCATTCACCCCTGGAACTTTTAATAGACAATTCTAATTTCAAAATAAGTCTAGCCCATTTTTGACTATTTAGGGTTGATTTTAACAGTATATTTCCAAATGACAAACAGTGCAGATCCTGATCAAAGGGCTACACTGTTTGCACGGGACAAGTGTAATCGTCACAGGTACATTGTTTGTAGAGTATACTCGTCGTAGAAAAGTGTTAATTATTTTTGCAAACAGTTAAGATCGGCGTCTCATCTGGATTCAAACTGTTTGCAAAAGTTATGACACTGTTGTCTATATAGCGTGCTTAAGGTGAAGAAGCTTTGTAGCATTCTGATGACCTTTACTAAGAAAAATGGCGGATATATTTTCTTTAATAATTATTGCCGACGACATTTTGTCATACCAAAACTCCTACACGTGCCGGAGATTAGGCACACATCGACGTATTTTGTTAACCCCTTCACTGCCTTACCCCGAGTGCACTAGTTATTTGCAAACAGTTTTGACCCTGATCAGACGCCGCGTAACGCGGCGTCTGAATCAGGATCCAAACTATTTGACACTCGTTTTAATATTTCGTAAGTCAAAATACCTATGATTTAAATTTAAGAAATGAAAGCAGACGACAAATGTTTAAAGTTGATGACGTCATGGCAGTGAAGGGGTTAAGGACAGGAACCGGCGGAATAAACTTGCAATTATCGAGGTAAATGACATGTAATCGGATGAACTGCTGTGACAAATGAATCTGATCAGAAAGATTAAGATTACGTCTATTGTCACCAGATTTACTTATTCCAGCGTGCCTAAACTTTGATCGGCAGTTCGGCCGTCCGCTTCAAGGCTATTGTATTTGTGTTTTATATTTTCAAATTTATTAATCGAAAGGTTTACACTACAGAAATATAAAATGTGTGTTATAAAAAGATGAACTTCTAATCTAAAGCAAAGTTATTTGGGCGTCTGATCTGAAACTATAAAATATAAATATAAGTCCGGGCGCATGTGTCAGAATAACTGTTATCCCTTCACTGCCTTGTCCCGAGTACAGTTGTTTTTTGTAAACAGTCTGGATCCTGATCTGACGCCGCGTTACTGTTTGATACTCATTTTATATTTCTTTATTTCAAAGTACAGCGCTCCCTATCTACAACGACACCCAATGGGACACACAAAAAGTGTGCGTTGTTCGGAAGGAGTCGTTATAGGGAGGGAGGTTGATTTACATTTGCAAATAGCTTGAATCCAGATCAGACGCCGCGTAACGCGGCGTCTGATCTGGATTCAAGCTGTTTGTCACTCGTCATTATGTTTTTCCTATCAAAATGTCCAATATGTAAATTTTTGAAAACCAGCAGACGACAATTTTAAGCAGAAGATGTTGCAGCCGCGAAAGCTTTAGATATAATTGTCTTGTTTGAGGAACTGCGGCAAGGGGAGTTGTAAGGAGGGAGTCGTTGTTAGGAGGGCCGTTGTAGGGAGGGAACGCTGTACCTAAGAATTTAAATTCGAGAAATAAGAGCAGACGACAATAATTCTTGTTCAAAGCTGTTGACGTCGTGGCAGTGAAGGAGTTACATGTAAAACCACAGACATTCGTAACCTTTGGAGCGCTACTGGTGAACTCGTACAGTGGAGAATCTGTTATTCTTTCCCAATACACGCGTTTACGCTAAAACTATTATTTCCAATACAAACAGTTTGGAGCCAGATCAGACGCCGGGTAACCCGGTGTCTGATCAGGCTCCAAACTGTTTGCCACCAAGATAAACATGAATTTTCAGAATTGTCCAAAAGTTGCACTTTTGTACGTTTTAGTGTTTTGCGTTTGCGTACCTTTGCGTTTAAACGGGAAAGAATAACATATTCTCCACTGTATAAACTGTTGCAAACAACTTCGATCCTGATGAGGCGTCGATTTATTTGGTGTCTCATCAGCATCCAAACAGGTTCACTCTGTAATGCTATAATCTGAAAGCTAATGCCGCCCCAGATACATCAACTCAACAAATTGTTCCAGATGTCAAATTTGTCAGAATTTGACAATAATTTGCAGCCTACAGATTACTAAGTGTGCAAGAGATTAGACTGACGCGACGCTTGTATAAATACAATAAATGTGTTTTGATTTGATAGGCTTGACCTTCGACTACTCTGTAATACTATTTCGTTTTGATTTGTTTTGTTTTGTAAAAAGGCAACAAGCAAACAAATACACTACTTGAAACATAAATCACATACAGCTAATAACATAGTAAAAATATGGAAAGCTCTATTGAGAGAAGTTATTCATTCTCTGCAAACGCATTAATATATTCAAATAACTACAGTGTAGAATACGTTATTCATTCCCAATAAACGCATTTACGATAAAACTATAATTTCCATGCAAACAGTTTGAAGCAAGATCAGACGCCGGATAACCCGGCGTCTGATCAGCGTCCAAACCGTTTGCCAGTTTTAAAATGTAACTGATAGTCAGAAAATGTCAAAAACATTAATTGTCATATTTACGTTTTATTGCAATGCGTTGGTGCAGTGAAGTTGATCCATATCAGACGTAACACGGCGTATGGTCAATGCTCAAATCTGACCAATCAAATGCTTGAGAATGACTTAAGACGCTCAAATGATTTATAGGTATGGACCCAAATAAATGGGCCTTAGGCAAATAGTGCCGACTCAGATCAGACACCGCTGGTTGATGAATTTGAGCCAATGTTATTATTATTATTATACCAGATTTATATAGCGCTCTTTTCACACAGGGGTTGTGCGTTCAAAAGCGCTTCAAATTAAATTACATAAATGTACATACAAAGCGAGAAAAAACAAATAACTATACATTTAGGTCTAAAATAAACATGGTACCTTATGGATTTACATGGAAACAAATTCCGAACAAGTGGAATTCTTTCAATGTAATTACCAAGATTATAAAATATAAATACATTGCAAATAAATAAATGAAATTTTATAATTAGTTTAAAATCAACTTTCAAATGAGTCAAATATTTAAAAGACCAATAGTATGATTAAAAATGATGAAAGCTGTCCAAGAATTATACCACAGACCCCAGCCAGCTGGTTTCAAACGAGATCAGAGTCGTATCCCTACCATCAAGATCCACCAGGTGGGCACTGGGTCGACGTTACAACCCTTGAACTCTAAATTAGACCCATGACATCTACAGAATAAACACAACCCTGGGGTAGTAGTCATCTACCCTCTCCACCCCACACCCGCGGGACCTACATAATCCATGGCTGAAATTACACCCTTAATTTATAAAAAACATAAAGATAAGAAGCTGTCCTAGAATTATACAGCAGACACTCAGCCAGTCGGTTTCAAAGAGAACAGAGTCGTATCCCTACCATCAAGATCCACCAAACAGGCAATGGCAAACGGTACAACTCCAGAACTCCCATTTAGACACACAACATCTACAGTAAGAACATGGCCCAGCGGTAGCAGTCATCCATTTCAAACTGTGTTCTAATGTGTGAGCGCAAGTGTGTGTATACTTTTAGAAGATTATTTTCACTGGGGAAGACATTGTTCCTCTCCGTTTACAAAACACAAACGCTATTCAGTAATTCTTAAACATCGACCATTTACAGTTGAGAAAACGTTATTCTTTCCCATGTGAACGCAAACGAAACGCATTGCATTAAAATGTAGAAAATGACATATTTTTGACAATGCTGACTATTAATGTTAATCTGAGAGGCAAACAAATGGGAACATGGTAAAACGCCGTGTTACCCTGTCGGTTGGATCTGGCTTTAAACTTTTTGCAATGGAAATATCAGTTTTACCGTTAACGTGTTTATTGAGAAAGACTAACGTTTTCTCCGCTGTAACAAAAATGATGGTGCAAACAGTTTGGTACCAACGCTCCCTCTCTACAACGGTCCTCCCAACAACGACTCCCTCCTAACAACGACCCTTGTCGCAGTTCCCTAAACAAGACAATTATGTACAACCTATTCACGACTGCAATGTCGTCCGCTTAAAAGTGTCGTCTGCTGTTTTTCTCAAATTACATAATGGACATTTTGAGAGAAAAACAATTAACGACGAGGGACAAACAGCTTGAATCTTGATTAGACGCCTTGTTACGCGGCGTCTGATCTGGATTCAAGCTGTTTGCAAATTCCCCTCCCTAAAACGACTGCCTCCGAACAACGCTCACAATTTTTGTCTCCCGTTGGGTGTCGTTGTAGAGAGGGAACGCTGTAGGAAAAACAATAATGTGTTCTCCACTGTACTACTTCAGAGAAAAGATCAGTATTAATGTGATTCTAATCCCTTATAGCGTTTACAGTGGAGAATCTGTTATTCTTTCCCAATACACGCGTTTACGCTAAAACTATTATTTCCAATACAAACAGTTTGGAGCCAGATCAGACGCCGGGTAACCCGGCGTCTGATCAGGCTCCAAACTGTTTGCCACCAAGATAAACATGAATTTTCAGAATTGTCCAAAAGTTGCACTTTTGTACGTTTTAGTGTTTTGCGTTTGCGTACGTTTGCGTTTAAACGGGAAAGAATAACAGATTCTCCACTGTACAATGTATAATTTTTGGCGTTATGTCATTTAGAAATAATGGCGTAAAACCTAGGGAGCACTTCTTTAATAGGCTTAATTATATATTTTATTACCTGAAATCAGATTAATAAATTCCCTGGACTATTTCCAAGTACTTTCAGCTTATCCTAAGGAACTTTATAAAGCTTTGAACGTGTCAACATTTATAATTCTATTACATCAACTTGAAGGGCAATATGTTTAACCTATCCTTGATTGGTAATTCATGTTTTATTGTAATACTATAATTATCTTTTTGCTAATAATAAAAAAGGTCACACGGAAAATAATTGATTTCGTCGTCAAAAATAGAAAAGGAAAGATGTTTAATTCCCTGTTTAAATGAAACGACATTTCTCCCTTCCTACAACGGTCCTCCTCCGACCCCCTTTTAGGATAATTACAGCAGCTAAACAGGATGTCTAAATTTTTAGGATTTTTACGGTAATAATGCTTCATCCCTACTAGCTCTCGGCTCTGGTCAGAATCGGCCCATTAGTTGATGTGGGGCGTCAAAGACATGTTGATAACAATGAAGACTACAGCGCTCCCTCTCTACAACGGCCATCCAATCAACGAATCCCTCTTTACAACGGCCCTCCCAACAACGATTCCCTCCTTACAACGACTCTTGCCGCAGTTCCCTGATCAGGACAATTATATCTTACGCTTTTACTGCTGCAATATCGTCTGCATAAAATTGTTGTCTGCTGTTTTTCTCAAAGTAACACAATGGACATTTTAACAGCAAAAACCTAATGACGAGTGACAAACAGCTTGAATCCAGATCAGACGCCGCGTTACGCAGCGTCTGATCTGGATTCAAGCTGTTTGCAACTGTAAGTCAATTTCCCTCCTTATAACGACTCCCTCCGCACAACGCACATAATGTTGGTCTCCCATATGGTGTCGTTGTAGAGAGGAAGCGCTGTATTAATAAACTCTTTGCATGCTGCGTAATAATTCGTCTGCAACAATTGTCGTGCGATATGGATTTTTCAAATTTTCTTTTAAAACAGGGTCAGAGAGTAGCAAGCACATTGGCTCCTGGTGAGACGCTGAGTAATCAGGTTCCAAACTGTTTGCACATACATGTACACTCCCGATTATGGCGCTAGTATGCAAAATAGTCACAATTTTGGCGACAAACAGTTGGGAAGTTGATTACATACCGAATAACCACGCAACTGATCATCCTCAATATTCTTTGTGATGAACATAATTGGTTTTAGTGCAAGCAAGTTAATTAGGGAAAAAATAAGTCTTTAATATATTTAAAATTTCTGACACGCCTTCATAGAAACACTGGGACTGTATGAAGTTCAGATAAGTAGGGAGCCATTTGTAATTAGTATTTTACCTGGAATATCATTATTATTATTATTATCATTACTTTTATTGTTACTATACCTTATTTATATAGCGTTTTTTCCACACAGGAGTTGTGCGTACAAAAACGCTTCACATTAATTTATACTCATCTGGTAGTTTAGAATATTAAAATCTATTACCGTGGGAATTTTTAACTGTCTTACCCATAGCCTGTTTCTAGTTTTGAAAACAGGTAATCATTTAAAGCAGGTTAAACGTAAAGCAGAATGCGCCTAAAGGGGCATTCAGCTTTACGTTCAAACTGCTTTAAACTACCATCTTCTAGGAATATTTTCTTCAGTGGAAGGATGATTAAATGCGTAAAATGCGTTTATACACAGTAAATAGTTAAATTCTAACGGACAATCAGTTCAGAGCCTGACCAGATGCTTTTGATTTGATAAACATGTAACTGAGTTTGTGCGTGCGCTGTTTATAAATAGGAATGGTATATTCCTCTTTTACGCTATGTTGTATTGTAATAATAAAAGTTACAATGTATATATATTTATATATCTATTTAATGTGTGCCATCGTCTTAATGCTCTTCCCATAGGTTGACGTGTGTTTGGACATGAATTTCTTTGAGAGGCTCTTTAGAGGTCGAACTATTAGAAAGCAGTTTTATAAATTGATATCATTTTAACTCATTATCCCCTGAAACTTTCAATGGAAAATTCCAATTTGCAATAAGGGATGGTCCATTTTAGACAATTTAGGTTTGTTTTTTATAATATATTGCAAAATGACAAACAGTGAAGTCCCTGATTAGAGGGCTCCTGGACTTCACTGTTTGCATTAGACAAGTGTACTCCTCACAGTTACACTTTTGGTAAACGACGCATATATGCGTCACTAGGGCTCAATGAGTTAATTCTCTATTTGGAATACTGTTATATATGTTGTTATATTGTAATAGAAATAAAATTTACACTATATACATGTATATATGTTTATGCAATATGTGCCACCGTCTTAACCCTTTCCTTCCATAGTTTGCTTTCAGTTTATAAGACAGATGGGTCCTAGAGTATTTTGAAGATAAGTAGAATACTCTTTTAGGAGTTTTCTGCTTTTGTTCCGCCTGCTTTGGGCACTCAACGGTCAGGATGCAGGAAGAAAACTTCTTACGGATCTTTGTATGTGTTTTCATTGTGATGAAGGCATTAGTAAGGCCGAAACGTTGGTGAATAAAATCAGTCATCACAACACTGCCAGATTGTTAGTTCTACGTTTTTGGACCTTTTTATAGGATCTTTATATGTCAAGGTAGTACCTTGAGAATGCATGTTTTGTAGTTAACTATAGACATTTAATCATGGTGATCACTTTAAACAAGGTGTTCATTCTCCTCATAGTTCACCTTAGGAATACTATAATAGGTAGATCTCAATAATATGATCGTTTTTTTCTTTGGTTTATTGTGTATATATACTTATCCATGAAGGGGTCAGAGCAGATGACGTCATGGCAGTGTAGGATATTTTAATCAAACCTATATTTAGAAGGTTGTCTTTCCTTTTATGATGTGTTAGATGTTAATGTTTCTATTTTACGAGGTGTTATATATTATTAATTTAGTGTAAGATTATGCCACAGGTCACTCGGTATGGTGCACCATGCCTAACTATATGTAATTCCATTAGGTATGAAATGAAACCACGCGTTTAATTATATCAAGTCAATTCAAAAGATCTGTTTTAAACCGTTTACCGCCTTGTCGTATATTTTCTGCTTGGTGCCGTGAGACGTTAGGAGTGGAGTATTTTTTTTGCGAAAGTACCTGCAGTGAAACTTATTGTGCAATTTGTAAATAAGGTTTTGGTCTGTTTAGTTCTTCCCATTGATCGGGTTCATACATAAAGTAGTATGTTTTAAACATTGAGACCCAGATTAGACCCCGCTAGTAGGTTCCAAACTGTTTTTTAAAACCATCAACATTGTAAAAATAACACATTGTTTTCAGCGGAATCCATGTTGAATTGCGTTTTTCAAGCAGTTCACCGAGTTACTCTGCATCTGAGTAGGATCCAAACTATTTGGGATTAATTTTGCTGTCTAAATGCACAGGCGCAAAACTGGCGAAAGAAACAGAGGCCGCGTTGCATAGCATTTTATCAGGATCTGTACCGTTTGCTATTGCATATAAAATGTTCTGCACTATGGAAAAAACAAACTTTCAGTGTCAAAAGGTCACCCTTGTATATATATGTAATGAAATATTCCAGCAAGCAATATTACAATATCAAGTCATATAGAATTGGTAAACCCATTTATGCCTAGATATTACAAAGAAATGTCCCTTGGCGTGTGGTGGAGATAAACACTATTGATGATCCTAAAACAATGTAGTGTTTGTCCATACAACAGATCAGACGGATTACAAACTAATAACACATGTATGTAATATGTATAGCAGACTGAAAGTAAAGCAGAAAACTCACTAGGGGACTTTCTATGACACTTCCGGGGATCTTTCAAAAACTACATACTTGTATCTCAATTTGTAAAACAACCTAGTGTCCCATATTCTAGAAAGTTTACGGTATCAACATCGACATACCTGAACACGAGCCTCGGTGAGATCTACTTTTTCGGCGATTTGCTCCCGAAGGGTACAGTCGGGATAATGCGTATGACGAAACACCGTTTCCAATTCGCGGAGCTGGTCCGACGTGAAAGTAGTCCGGTTCCTACGCTGTTTCTTGTGATTTGATAAGATGTCGTCATCACTTAGACTGTCTTCTTTGGAATCTTTGAAATGGAGAAGTAAAGCAATATTTAGAAGGGATTTAAATAACTTACCCACTCTTGAAATTTAAAAGTGATAGTTTAAATTCTAATTCAATATAGTCAATTACTCGCAATTTGTGGAGTGCTTTTTTAATATATTTCAAAATGACAAACAGCGCAAACCCTGATCAGAGGGCTCCTTCCGGAGCCCTCTGATAAGGGTATACACTGTTTGCATAGAACAAGTGCATTTTTTACTAGTATATTGCTTGTAAAGGAAGAGTATATTCGTCACTAGGGTTAAATATGTTAACCGTTTCACCGCCAAATATAACATTTTTTAAGCTTCGTCGTAATCAAAATATCGTCTACTATACCAAAAATAGTCCTGTGAGTCTTAGAACATTCCATCTACCATGAGGGTTGTTTTTAGAAAATCGACTTCAAAGTTTTTGACCCATTGAGCAGCACGCTTTTCATGGAGTTTGATAACTCTGTATCTTTAATTGGATAAAGATCACCGTAAGACTCAACGAAACGTTAAAATGAAGATAGAACATTGCAACACTGCCGATAACTTCATATTTTATCCCGAATAAAGATCTGTATCTATGTGTGTATATAGAAATCTCGGATACACTGTTTACCATAATGGTTTGCATCAGGATATAGCCCTTGTATTAGCTTTCCAATGATTTATAGAACTCTATTTCTTTACAAAATGGACATAAAACGTACAGTGAAGAATCTGTTATTCTTTACGCTAAACCTATTTTTTCCAGTGCAAACAGTTTGGAGCCAGATCAGACGCCGGGTAACCCGGCGTCTGATCAGGCTCCAATCTGTTTGTCACTCAGACAAAAATAAATTATGAGAAATGTCAGAAAATAGTTTTTTCCACATTTTAGTGAATTGCGTTTGCGTTTAGTTTCGTTTAAATGGGAAAGAATAACAGATTCTCCACTGTAAGACTCACACGATAAACTGTCGTCTGCGATTGTAGGCCAAATTCAAAGTTTCGAAGCTTTGACCCATTGGTTTCCAAACAAGAAAAGGGATGCCCATTGCTTATAGTTTGGAGTCGAGTTAACCCTTTCATTCACAATGACGTCATAAAACGTATTTGCAAACAGTTGTCACTTGTTATGAAATTACGTATAGTAAGCTACTTTGAAACGATATTGCAGACAACAATATTGCAGCAGACGACAGTATGACGGTGAATGGGTAAAAACCTCACGGTAATTTTGATCATGAAAGGGTTAAACTGTGGAAAACATTATTAACCCTTAGCCCGCCAAATAGATTGTCGTCTGCTATATTTCTCGTCTGCTTTAATTTTCAAAGTGCTTCAAAGTTGCTCAAAATTGCTGAAAATGTTGTCCGAGTGTCAAACAGCGTGGATCCAGATGAGACGCCGAGTTACTCGGCGTCTCATCCGGATCCAAGCTGTTTGCATATGGAGCTATAGTCGTGAGTGGCAGGCTAAGGGTTAATTCCCATTTTACGCAATATTTGCTTAATTGGTTTCGCTCAGTTTGGAGCCAGATCGGACTCCGGGTAACTGCCACTCAATCTGTTTGCCAAACAGACTTATACGGTGGCGAAGACGTTATTATTTTCCATTTAAATGAATTTTAAATCCATCAGAAAGTTACGTGTATTATTCTAGGTTTTTTTAAAAGACAAAAAAAACGATTTTCCGACCTACAGTCGTAATAGGAAACACACTTTATTTAGTTGGCCTTACCATGGTCCTAATATATGTTTGAAGAACCTATGCAGACATTTTCATAGAGACCTTTTGGAGATTTCATTTGGGAGAGTGTGTCCTAAACGAAACGCAAATGTTATCGATTAGTGACCTTTTCTCTCCACAATTTCCATGACGATAATTTTGACATTTTTACGAGTAAACAAGTGTATTTTAAACAAACAAACAAACATGATGCCTTGGCATTGTACCTGATAATCTTAAGACAGCTCTAATTCAACCCTAACGGCGAGTATACACGATCGTTACACACAATGTACATGTGGCAGGTTCACCTGTATGATGCTCTATAAAAACAGTGTTGATCCTGCTAATAGGACTAGAACATCTGATCAAGGTCTACGCTGTTCGCAATTGGCAATAAAGCCAAATGTATTGCAAATTAAACAGTACATGTATTAGTTAAAATTGGCTAGATTTGATTTCAAACAGGAAAGGTCATTTGAAGTTTCAGGGGTGAATGAGTGGATAAAATGTTGTTGTTTTTTTTTGGGGGGGGGGGGGGGGTCTGTTATCATAATAAGAATACATATTATGTTCTCAATGACCGACTGTGTTACGATGTAAGAACATGTTCGTGTATAGAAATCACGGTTCTTCTGCATACTAAGTCCGAAACAACAAACTGAATGGAAATCTGCAAAACTCCATAGCTGTTTTGAGATTTAAAGACAAGTCACTTACAGCAGGTTGACAGTAAAGCAGAATGCGTTTTAAGACACATTCTGCTTTACGTTCAGCCTGCTTTAAGCTACCATCTGCTAGTATATAAGTACATGTAGTATGTCTTGTAGATATCCATGACTGAATAACTTGGGGAACTATTTTCTCCAGCGGAGGAATAACGTAAATGCAATAAATGTCGCTTCTAGGTAAAGGACCACCAAATTGACAGGAAATACTTCATGGTGTAGTCGAAAGTAGTCCGGCGAGAAAAAGTCCCAAACTTTTTTGCCTTAGAATAGCTTTTTGTCAAAAACGTTTACTGTTTTTAGCCTTTTATGTAATACATGGATGCTAGAGAATAGATACAAAGACTTTCTGTCATGATAGATGGGTTTTTGGAGAAATTATGTGAGCTGAAGTGACATGTCCCTGTTTTAGCCGGTGCTTATTTCAAAATGTAGCAGAACACCAGTCATGTCACTGAAGCCAAGAGCTTTTTCTTATCTGCCACATGGCCCCCTGTTTTTTCTGCATTTTTTAGTTGTGCAAGGGTGTATCTTTGTGGGAAATATAGGGTAGCACCTGTTGTTGGAATAAAACTTGTCTTTTTTGGACCTTGGAAATAACGCATTTTATATCAGTTATATAGGAGAGCCGAATTGGTGACCCATGCTCTAATATCAGGGAAAGGCTATCAATATTCTGCAACAGATTCGTCAACCTTGACAGTTTGACTAAATATTGTCAGTTTCTACATTCCAGTGTCGTGCATTTGCCTTTTTGCACATGAAATGACGTTGGAATGACATTTTTCTGTGCTAAACCAGTCACGTGGCAATCGCCGGGTAAAAGGTTATTTTACTCCTTCAATGCTGGAAACCAGTATATGTATACTTTGCAAACAGTAGAGATCCTTTACATTTATTGTTTTTAAAAAGTTTCTAAAAGAAACAAGCCTTACAATCAACATTAACTGATCATATTCTATAATTGAACAATTAATGTAACAATTCAGCAATGTAAGGCTTTCGGACTTTGTCTTCCAGTTCAGACTTAACTGATATTTGCAAAAAAGATTTGATCCAGATCAGACGCCGCGTCACGCGGCGTCTGATCTGGATCAAATCTATTTGAAACTTGCTTCTAGATTCTGCGATTCAAAAATGTATAAATCTGAATTTTTGAAAATTTGCAGATGACAATTTCAAAGCAGACGACAATCAGGCGGAAGAAGGGTTCATCAATTACACTTACTGTCATGTTCTGTAAACACTTTGTCTGTTACTACATCAATCTCATCGTCGTCATCCGAGTGAACAGGTGATGGACTTGTCGTCTCACTACAATTTGCCATAACTTCTAAACAAATGTCTATTACATGTATCTCACAAAACTGTCAATCAAATATACATCCAGGTTTACGGCATCTTCATTGTCGCAAAATATTTGCAGACAGATAATTAAACTATAACACTCAGAAAAGTTAAATAATGATACTGTTTTATAAATGTCTGATTTTCACAACGTCTTCCTGTGTGAATATTAAAACGTTCGAAAAAAGTTAAACGTCTTGACGTAGTTTCCTGAACAAAACAGTTCCTAAACTAGAAAACCATGTTGAAGCCTGCGATGCGGAGGTTGACGGCAATCTAATACACATGTGCGTATGTCATTATATTTATGTTCAGACTATTAAATCAAAATTTTAAGTAAACTCAGGTAATTTTAATCGGCTTAGTCGAAAAGGATCAGCGAACAAATGGGAGCTTAATCTAACCGTGCCTTAAGAAGATCAGCTGTTAAGATTTCGTGGCCAATTAATGAGGTATTATACTAAACCCTGTGGTTAGAGGGGAATCAGTTGATACCCTTGCATTGCCACATTATATCGTCTGCTTTGACTCTCTCAACACCTTTATATACAGTGGAGAAAACGTTATTCGTTCCCGTTTAAACGCAAACGAAACGTAAACGCAGTGCATTAAAATGGGTAAAAATGACGACTTTTTGAAAATTTTGACGGCTCATTTTGAAGTGAGTGACAAACAGTTTGGAGCCTGATCAGACGCCGGGTTACCCGGCGTCTGATCTTGCTCAAAACAGTTTGCAATGGTAACAATAGTTTTAGCGTAAACGCGTTTATTGGGAAAGAATAACACATTCTCCACTGTAGTCTGCTGTAGAACTATTGCCTAAGTTATTATTTCAAAATACATCGGAGAAGACGTTATTTTCTCGTTTAAACGCAAACGAAACATGAAAGCAGTACAATAAAACGTAGAAAATGACAACCTGTTGGCAATTCTTAATCTAACTATAGGTAAAACCTATATACGGCCAAAACCTATTTCTACAAGGTATAAGAGCGCTATTTTCCGGCCGCGATTCATACCGAACCTTGAAGAAGTTCATAAGAGTTACCTCCTGTGCTAAAATTCTCTTTTTTCAAAAGACAGTTTTATCCAAATATCGCAGTGTCACTTATGAATATGAGGTGCAGCACGGACGCAGTAGAATGACCCACCCGTGCAAAAGGACCCGGGTCTTTATACTTCGTAGAGAAATGACACCAGAACGTGAGGGGGTCATTCTACTACGAGTCGATGGGGTCCTACGTAGTGACATGACCCATGGGTCATTTTAGCAGGAGTGGGTCATTCTACTGCGTTACACCGGCCACTTTATTATTATTATAATTATGAACAATAATAATTGTTCTCTTTTATTTCCATAGAGTAGAGCATGAGAAGCCACCGCTAATAAGCGGCGTCTTATCAGATTCTACTCTATAGAAATTACGGAACTTGCCGAACGCTCATTTGGTTGGTGAATTAGGCATTCCCTTGATACCCGGAAGTGACGTCATGGCAGATAACAATGGCGGCGCACATGGCTGGCGATATTTTGTCCGATCTATTAGGTTAAGAGAATTGTTTCTTTATTCTTTGTTTTATTCACTCAACGCGTACACATTATCTAAAGGCGACCTGCGCAAAAAGCCGGCCCAGCCTTTTAATTTTGGCCGTATTATCTATTCGATCATGAGTTGCAAGCAGTTTGAAGCCTGATCAGACACTGGGTTACCCGGCGTCTGATCTGGCTTCAAGCTGTTTACAATGGAAATAAACATTTTAGCGAAACCGCGTTTATTGGAAAGGAATAACATTTTCTCCCCTGTATAATATAACTACAGATAAAACCTATTTACGACCGAAACCTGTTTCGACAAAGCACAGGAAATAATTTTTTGAGGGTACTTGTAGTCTTGTACGAAATGACATAAAAAGGGTGCGAAAAGGAGAGGGTACGAAATGGTCCGATGCCGCGAGAACAATATTGGCGGCCATTTTGGAATCGCCAGCCGGTTCACTCGATTCACTAATCCGGTGCGGCGTACGTGTCCACCCAGTGCGCACAAGGAAATTATGTACGACTATAATAAAATATTTCCATAGAAAAGAGCCTGATTAGCCGCCGCTACGGAATTTCCGAACGCTCGGTTGGTTGGTGAATTAGGCATTCCCTTGCCGGAAGTGAAATCGTGACAGATAAAATGGCGGCGCCCATGCTTGGCGATAAATTCCTTGGACGAAAGGATAATGAGAATTATTTCTTTATTCCTTGTTTTATTCACGCAACGCGTACACATTATCTAAAGGCGACCTGTGCAAAAAGCTGGCCTGTGGCCGGCTTTTTGTTTCGGTCGTAATATATAACCCTGGATAATAGATATATAAATTTATTTGAGTCTAATCAGAGTCTGCACTGTTTGCCTATGTCCGTTTTAGGGCGCTTGGTACAGCTTGTTAATGAAAACCAAATATGATTTCAACGCCATTTTTGTAAATGGATGACAGGTGCCTATACAAGGATGTTGTTGAAGAAAAAATAATGAGCTTTATCGGGCGAAGAAGTCAAAACAAACGCTTTAGTCGCCTCTACCGCACAGACATACATGTACATGTACTTATTTGACGTCTGTTTTTTAATATCACATTGAAATGTTATATACATGTAGCGAAATTTAAAACAAAGATTTTTTCCGTCTGAGATCGGAGTAGAAACCCCAATGGAAAAATTCTAAAACCATTGTGGACCCCCTACTCTATTTCTCACAGTGAAAAATTGTACATGACGCATATATCTATATATGCGTCGCAATGGGGTGAATGGGTTAAACACGGAATTATACAAAACGGAATCGCAACTCAACGAAGTTGAAAAGGCGCGCATCGGAACTCTCGCGACGGAGGAATTTTGCAAGAACATATATTCCATGGGTTAAGCACACATATTGATCTGATTTGGTATGCTATTATCTATTTGCATGTCACATGATTGACTATAGACTAGTCGGATTTTGGGGAAATCAAACTTCTGGAGGCATTTTTGGGGAAAAGTTGACAGGCCACCTTTTTATCATAATTAAAGTGTGCTGAATCCATTTAGGGTACCTGTCACCCTCTCCGATACCTTGAAAGCCCAAAAAATGGTAAAAAACAAAATGGCCGCCAAAACGTTAGTTTTCGCTGTAATATCCAATCTTTTTGGGATCAAATATACCTAATACATCTGCTTCTCCTAATCTATATAGTTAATCACAACAAATCTTTACAGGAATGTTCCTGGGTTGATTCTCCATCAAAAAATTGATAACATGAAGTTGTCTGGTTGCCATGGCAACCAAAGTAAAAAATAGAGAAATCTTAACAAAATAAATATCTTGTAAAATAAATCACATGTCCCAAAGCTTAGATACTTTATTGATAACCGGCAAAGCACATTTTAACCATAATTAAAGTGATGCGAATATAGTTTGTTGTCTGTCCCCCTCTCCAATGAAGTTGAAGGCCAAACATTTGTAAACAAAACAACAACACAAAATAGCCACCATAACGCTAAATTTTCGTTATTCTATGCAGTCTTTCTTGGATTAAATAATACATTTTCCTCTAAACCACATGGCTGATCAGAACCAACTGTACAAGGCTATGTTTTGGGTCAATCTCTTTAAACAATGATTTCATGCAGACTTTCTGTTGTCATAGCAACAAAAGTGAAAAATCATGTTTTTCGTTATTATATCCAGTTATTCTTGGATTAAGATTAATACTCCTAATGCATATGCTTTTCCTTAACCTCATGGTTTATTACAGCAAAACTTTACAAGAATATTCATGGGATGTATCTCCTTTAAAAAAATTTAGTTGCCATGGCAACCAAGGTAATGAAAAAGAGAACCCTAAAAACCAAGAATTACTCTTCTTGTACCCCCCCCATCTCCACACATACACAGAAGTCCCAAAGCTTAGAAAATTGATGGATACTTACTATTACCTAGTAGACCTCTATCAAGTTTATACCTGGATCTAAATTTTAGGGGTGTAACAATACTCTCAAAACGGTATTTCAATATGTTACAAAATTAATAAATTGGTCCCGAACCGGGGTCAACAATTTTGCACAGACTTATCTTCTATAGGAAAAGAAATATTGTCAAGAACCACAAAGCCCAAGCTTGTATATTAGCATAACACAGTAGACCTTTATCTTCTTTGTTTAAATCATCGCCTAGGCTGATGGTTGGCCCCTGCCATCACAAAGCGTTCAATGTTTATAGTGTATAGTACATGTACGACCTAAAAGACATCTATCAATCTTTTTAAAAAGTATATCTCAGTGATAAAAATTAGTATTGCCCTATCGTTATTGTAAGTTACCTTTGTCCATGTAAGAACCTCGTGAGAGGGAGCACTGTAAAATTCTTCAAAGTTTGTAAAAAAATTGCCATATAGTCAAACATTACAAATGAAACAGTTTTTTTTAATACATTGTCAAAAACATAAGGTGACACATAGTCATACTAGATTTGTTTTGTAAAGAATAACGTAGTAGACCTCTATCAGGTTTGTTAAAATCATAACCCTGGTATCAAAATCGTACCCTCCCAGCGGCTCTTATGTCAAATTCTAATGACACAGCTGAACTATATAGAGTCAGTATGGTCCTCTTGTTAAAGCATTATGATTAAACAAATAATGCTTGATGGATAATTGAATAAAATGTACCAGCTTCCAAGAGATGTGTTTCATGAATTTCTGAAATGAAAACTTGTAGCAATTAGATCAAAGTGTTGATTTAATCAAGTTGATCTAGACAAAAGCCATGGTTTGATGAACAGAAAGAAGAATGGTGAGAAGGAATTATTTGTATCACAAAGACCTCAAATGCCATAAGAAAGTGATTTTTATCGTATATGATATTAGATCCACATAGCAAATTACAAGAGAAGTGTGCCGCTTGAAGTTTGACAACCAAATCAATATGTAATGGGATGATAATAAGCCCCATGCAGCTCTTAAAACCTGGGACCACTGCATACCTCTTGTATGATCAGAAGAGAGTTATTTTTCCAGCTGCAGTTAAATTTCTGAAATCATATCCAATATTCTCTCGATGTAGGTGAAATGTTGAACTAGCACTACTGGTCTGCCCGATTTAAGTTTATAATGTGACGGATTACGGTATCATGGATGGCATGTGTCTATGGACCATGGTTTTGCTGTACTATACATGTATCTGTCTCAAGAAGACACTATCACTTTATAGCTGAAAAACTGTTGGTGAGACGATAAACCCAATTCACTCATCCAATACTTGTTGATTCTTCAGAAAACAGAAACAAGATATCGAAGACGAACTGATGCCAGAACTTACGTCGTATATGATTCAATATGCTTGCCATTTAAAAGTATGCAGATTAGCCAATCATTGTAAAAAAGCACTTGATTTCCTAAATGCAAAGGACAGATGTAACGCAACGCATTTGTTGAGGAAAACCTTTTGTCATGTACGGACCGGAATGTCAGATTCCAATACCGTTGTAGAAGAACAAACCACTGATATTTTCATCTGTTTTTGATACATAACGGATTATCTTCTAGAGACAGCAAACATACTGTATCAAATGCTGACCGGTCTATCATACAGTGGACTTGGATGAACCATAAGCAATTGTCTTTGCTGATAGCCATTGATAGGATATTCAGCCATTCTTTATCAGATTGTAACAGCAACAACAATGTGTTCACAAATGTAGGCAACAGCTGAACTACTGTCTTCATTATTATTGATGGGAAAGCCTTTCTGATTGCCATTGTGAAGACACAGAAAGGTTCTACATTTGAAGATCTTATTGGTGGTTTAATAAACATGGCAGATATTATAGGATATCAATCAAATCTGAGGTATGTAAGAAAAGTGCCAAGGGCATCAGACCCAGTTGGTGTGTTATTTGCTGGTATAAGGTATCCCTGCAAGTTGATTTGGGCAATTACCGGTAACAAGACTGACTTGTCAGAAGCTCTCTCTCTGAAACAGGCTGCAGAGCTTGATCAACATGACCAAGTCACAGTTGTGGCTGGTGGGTTCCCTGATGAGCAAAAAGTCAAAAGCCGAATGAAACAAGCTTGATGCAGACACGTAAGTACCCAAGCTTGATAAGAGGAGGATATCAACGGGTTATTTTACTCTTTTCTTACAAGCGATGTTGACAAAATAGTTGTTCTGGTCAGATACACTAATGTTTTGATTCTTCTACTGTCTCACTTCCATTCAATGTATTACACTAAAATCTGGCCGAGAGAGCCATGGTAACAGAAACGAGTATAATATTCCTGCTCACACGATGTTGTATGACCTAACTGTCCTGGAAACCATTCCAGTCGTGCACGCTTTAACTCGAAGTGATTGACACCCTTCTTTCCTAGCCAAAGCAAATAGACTGCATAAAATGTTTTTGCAGAGCATCATGGAATGCTGCATAGCTTTGTAAATAGAAATTTTCAATAAACAAATGCTAAAGATTTATCTGATAAAAAATACAATATGGAACACTTTGACTCGTTAAACAAGACAGTGTCAATCTCGACTGTTTCTCGAGTCCCATTCATCAGAGTCAGTCACAACAAGTGGTGCACTATCATATGTGAAGCGTTCACATTTCCATGCGTAGAGTAGAGTGAATATCAATGGCTTTCCATCTTAATGACATATACACCAATACCCACACCAATACCCAAGTTGAGTTTGAAACTGATTTCCTGTAATTACTATACTAACTATATGATTTAACAGTGCAAACTTGTTCGGAATATCCCGTATACTGTCCAGTGTCCACATCACAATACAAATCCAAGGATAACGATAACTACCACTATGAATATGAACTGTATACGATATTTTGAATGCAGTATGTCAGTTATAACTAACCAAGAGTAACTACAGTAGTTACAACTGTATTCTTTAAAACCATGTTTGTGCTAAAACAATGAAGTCCATGGTAAACAAATTGAGACCAGATTAGACACCAGTTTTATCAATCTCCAAAATAAGTGCCACTAAGATTTTAATACAAAGTCAAAAGTTTCCAAAAGGAGTTATTTCCAACATTTATTGAACTGCGAAAGCATTTACTTCCGTTTAAACAGGAAAGAAAACAGTTTCCCACTGTAACATATAAGATAGTAATTTAAGTAGATCATGATGCATTGTAAATAGTAATTGTACTCAACCTACTTTAAATGCAAATATGGTCCTTTTCCGCCCATTTCGCTATGGTTATTTTGTACCTATGTACAATGTATAAGTGATTTATACATGTACTGGGCATACAAAAGAACCATGGGCTCCATTGAACAATAGTTGGGTATCGCCCAGGTACCTCTATATCCGCTTCTCTCTCTGTGTGATGTCCAATTAGCCCAAAGTTAGCAAATTTTGACAAAATTAAACCAACCTGATTTTAACTTTTGTTACCATGGCAACAAAAAGTCTGCATGAAATCATTTTCAAAGAGATTGACCCAAAACAAAGTCTTGTACACTTGGTTGTAATCAGCCATGTGGTTTAGGAGAGGAAAATGTATTGTGTATTTGATCCCAAAAAGACTGCATAGAATAACGAAAATATGCTTTTTGGTGGCCATTTTGAATTGGGTATTTTACCCATGTTTGGCCTTTAACATCATTGGATGGGGACAGGCAACAAACTGATTTCAAATCTCTTAAATTATGGTTAAAAGGGGTCTGTCATATATCAATAAAATAAATGTGATTTGTTTTACAAGATTTTTTTTGATTTTTTTTTTAAAGATTTCTCTTTTTTTACTATGGTTGCCATGGAAACCAGACATCTTCATGTTATCAATTTTTTGAAGGAGAATCACTCCAGAAACATTCCTGTAAAGATTTGTTGTGATAAACCATATAGGTTAGGATAAGCAGATGTATTAGGTATATTTGATAAAAAAAATACCGAATATAATAGCGAAAAATAGCATTTTGGCGGCCATTTCTTTTTATCATTTGTGGGCTTTCAAGGCACCGGAGAGGGTGACAGGCACCCTAAATGGATTCAGCACACTTTAATTATGATAAAAAGGTGGCCTGTCAACTTTTCCCCAAAAACGCCTCTAACATTTTTTTGGAGCACATTTCTGAGATTTCCGACCAGTCTACTAGACCTGTTGAGTATGGTGTATAAATAATGGAATATGTAACGAGATACTTAATGTATAAGTTTACGAATAAACTATGTCTATGTCTACATCTATTATACCCCATCCCTCTTGGGGCACTCTCAACTAACTTAGTATTTCACAATGTTTCTCAATGTTTCGCCACTCCTGATATCTCCATCTGAGACAATGACATTTATTTATATAATTCGTTTGCGTTATGTCTTCTTTGTTTGTCCGAAAAAAACCTCACCTCAATTTGCAACAAAATTAGAAACAAATCTATATAGAAACAAAAAAATGGTCATGATTAACCCTTTCCCTTATAGAAGCGACTTTTAGCACATTCATTTTATTCATCCGCTGAAGAAAATATTTCCAAATTATACCGTAATGAATTTGTGTCATATTTAATACTTTCCTTATTCTAGCAGTTAATAGCTTAAAGCAGGCTGAAAGTAAAACAGAATGCGCTTTAGGGCGCATTCTGTTTTACTTTCAACCTGCTTTAAGTAGTCACATATCTTCAATACTAGAAACAATGCTATCAGGTAAAGGGTTAAAGCCCTTTGTTTATCGCCAAACATACCAATGAAACCCTGGCGACAGATAATGGAGAAGACGTCATTCTTTCCAAATAACGCGTAACCGCTTACACTACAGCGTTCCCTCTCTACAACGACGTCCAGTGGGAGACAAAAATGTGTGCGTTGTTAGGAAGGAGTCGTTATAGGGAGGGAAATTGGATTACATTTGCAAACAGCTTGAATCTGATCTGGATTCAAGTTGCTTGTCACTCATCATTATGTTTTTTTTCTGTCAAGATTTCAATTATTTAAGAAAAACAGCAGACAACAATTTTAAGGAGACTATATATAACAGCAGTGAAAACGTTAGACATAATTATCTTGGGAACAGTAGAAAGCGTCGTTATAAGGAGGGAGTCGTTGTTCGGTGGGCCATTATAGAGAGGGAGCGCTGTACTACCATTCCAGACAGTTTCGAGCGTGATCAGACACCGGACAAGCCCGTAGTGTAACCAGGCTCTACACTGTTTGCCACTCAGAACCTTTCTTTTTCACAATTTGAGATTGTTCAAGGCTACCCCCCTAAAATTGAAGCTTCATAAAAACTCCTACTTTTTTGTACTACGGTTTTTCAATCTTTATTTAAACAATCTATTTGTACCAAAAGTATCCTAATTTATATTACCATAGTAAGAATAAACCCTGAAAATAATGTTTTTTCAAGATCCAAAATAAAAATATTTGATTTCACCAGATAGGAGTAAAATTTACCCCACCCACTTTTCTATAATGGGAGAATAAGGCACTGTGAAAATTGCCCTACAAATTGTAGCAAACTAAATACCAAATTTTTTATTTGTTGTTTTTAGCCTTGCAAACAAAAAGTTTTAGTGAAATAGCAAATAAAAACACAGGGTTCCGTACCTTTTAAAAAATATATAGATCATTTTATCTAAAAAACCCATTTTTTTTCTCATTTTTTCAATTTTTTGTGTACTTTTACCAAAAATATTTTTTTTCCAAAAAATTTCATTTTATCTATTGAGTTATCTATAATTTATACTAAAACTGTACTACCATGAAAATTTCATGCTTATATTCTGAGAAATTGAAATGAAATCGGATGTAACAAAATACAACCTACCTATGAAAACAGTGTATGCTGTTCACTACGAATAGGACATAAAACTTAAAAAGTCCCTTCCGGAACGAAAATCCCATTTTTTCCCGGGAAAATAGTGTTTTATTACTATATGCATTCACCAAAAATGAGTTCTTACCATTTTTATGAAAACGAGTTCGTAATTTGTTTCGGAAATTTCATAATGCTCAAAAAGACAGGCCGACATCCTTAAGGGCATTTGCAAACAGTTTTGATCCTGATCAGACACCGCGTAACGCGGCGTCTGATCAGGATCAAAACTGTTTGCCACTTGTTTTGAAATAACGTCAGTTCTACTACTTAAATCTAACTTTGAAACGATATTGCAGACAACAATATTAAAGCAGACGATAATATTGAGGTGAAGGGGTAAAAAACACCTGAGAAATTTGAGACCCTTGAGATGTCTATGAGCTTTTCAGTGTCAAATGAGCTCTAATCCTGTGGTAATATCGTCTTCTACGAAATTGTCGTTGCACAATTTGTGAAATTTAGATTTATACAATTTTCAAGTAAATAAACCTTTAAAGACGAGTGCCAAACAGTTTGGATTCAGATTAGATGCCGCGTTACGCGGCGTCTGATCTAGATTCAAACTGTTTGCAAAAATCAGTAAAGTCTCAATAAGCAGGAAACGTATTAATAAATACAGAAGACTCAAGCAGGAAACGTAACACAAACAATACACCCACCTCTCAAGCAGAACACACACACACACAGACATACCACAACAAACACACACACACACACACACACACACACACACACACACACACACACACACACACACACGCAATACCATTCCTTCATCTACACACTAAATAGAAAACAACACGCAAGACAAACATAAAGCAAAGTGAATATAGGAGCCCGCCTTGGTACGGTCAGTAGCAATCAATAATTAACTATAAATTAATTAATTATTAACAACCACTGGGGGGTTAAATCTGGGTTTAGGGGAGCCCAACCTCACACTTATCTCCTAAATTCACCTATAAAGACAAACAGTGTACATAAAATGTAAACCCTGTTCCACAACCTCACAATCAAAAAGACCGCCAGCACAGTAAGTAAATACATGTAAAAAATTTAACAAAAATTATATGACAAGATCATTAGTAACATGGGAAAGAATTAAACATTCAAGCCCGTGTTAAAAATAACCAACTATGGCAACGGTCAAATTGTACTCAAGCGACTAGTCTGTAGTTACGAGTAACTGTAAGACATGGAAGGGTCCAGGGTACGACAGAGAGGGAGAGAAAAAACAAAACACGAAAATCCGACATAACTCTCCCGGTTATGGACGGCTTTAAAGATACATCATCATGTAGTGCTAAGCCCTGTCTGTCGTCGCACAACCAAAGAGGAAAGCATAGTTATCAATTGTAGATTGATCGATAACCAAACGTGAAGTGCGCAGCAATATAGTTGGATCATAATATTTTTTGAGGAAAAATCTAATACGTTTCACAAATAGGTTTTGAAAATGTATATGTCCAAGAATCTTACGAAGTCTGTAAATCACATCACCATAAAACTCCGGATGTGAAATACCTTGCCGCAGAAAAGACTTTAAGTTACATTTATACTTGTTAATGAGAGGAAGATTTCTATAAAAGAATTTAGAAAATGTTTTACGAAGTTTATGAAATCTGTACCCCTGTTTAAGAAGCCCGTCGACTCCTGAAACTCCAAATGTACTATCAATTTTTCAAATTAAGTCAAGTCTATGTGTGACTCTATGGCTGTTTATATACTGTTTTGCAAAACAGTGCAGATTATGACAAGAGCCCTGTGATGTAGGTCAATATTTTGTGCATTTTGGACAAGTGTAGTATTCATATGAGAACTGTTGATTTTGAATGTGCATGCGCGTTTAGTTTAAACATATTTTATTTCCAAAGAAGTTTGCAAATATTCATTTTTCACTTAATATAAACATAAAGGAAAACGGATTAGGTCACAAGTTCTAACAATATTAAATAAGACCTTCCCCTAGTAAAAACAAGTTTCATGTGCTAGATGGTAGTGGACAATTTAGTGTTTTAAGATATGAAAATAGATTTAGAAAGTAAGCCGCGAATGATTTTGATATTGGTAAGTATCCATTTATGAGTAAGTTGTGCATTGCTTCCTTTGATAATTTGTTCGAATATATACCGTTGTATCTATGTCATATTCCTGAGACTTAACGTGCAGATCCAGATCAGAAGGTTCCTGTATGAGCTCTCTGACTAGAACCAACACTGTAAGTCAATAAACTTTCTCAAAATGGGTTAAGAATGTTATGGCAAGATTAAGAATGTTTTCGACCCTTTGATGCACAGCTTAAGTAATTAATTAATTTTTTAAGTAGAGTCATAATTAGACCCATATGAAATTTCGATTACCGAAGTCCTGGAAAGAACAGACATTACTACCCAGTATTAATAACGGAGATAAAGATTCTTGATTCATAACTTATTCCAATTTTTCAAATCTACGACATTTTAGTAGACAACATTTTGATGTGCGTCAAAGGGCTATGCAAAATCAACATTCATCACTTGCTTTGGCCACTTAATACATATATACAAGAAAACAGAAATAATAAATATGCGAAAGTAAAACACAAAAAAACCATAACAATGCTAATAAAGGTAAACATTCAGTTAAATTGGAAAAAGGGTAAATGAAATGATTAATGACTGATGTCATGTCCAGAGTACCTTATATTTGTTATATATATATATAAAATTGTTGAGGTCTTTGTGAATACATTAAGCAAATAATTTTGTCGCTTTTATATAGTCCTGTATCGCAGAAACAATCTGACTATTTTTGCCAAACGATAATGTCGGTATGCAGTAAAAAAGTACTTGACAATTAAGCAGATGAAAAGTGCGTAGTTTGCGGAACAGGTCAAGTCGTTGAACAGTAAATGAAGGACATTCAAAGAAGTAATGATCTACACTTTCAACTGGATATCCGCATGAACTACTTTCTATGATGGATAAATGGTTTCTAAATAGGTTCGATTTCAAGTTGTTGCATTTGTTTCGCAACCAAGCATGCAAGATTGGTATTTGACTATCACCAGTCAATAAATATTTAGGAGCATGGTTTGTGTTCGATAATAAATTACGTATTGCTAGTTTAAAACCACACAGGATATTAATAATACGAATCTCCAGTGGTACATCATTCCACAAACTAGTAGCAGAAGGAATGAAATATTGTGCACATATTTGGGTTCTTCCAGTAGAAATTACATAACCATCTGAGTTCTTCAGATTATAGTTAGTATTTAAGCTAACAATATTGGGCATTAAGTTGTGTAAGTACGAGCGTAATCAGGACAGTCACCGTTATGTATTCTATACATATTAACGAGCTTCAAATAACGACGACGGTCTGATAACGATAACAAATCAACTTCACAATATAGGTCATAAAGAGAAACAGACCTTGTTAGGCCGGACACTATTCTTGCTGCTTCATGTTGAATCTTATCAGTCAATTTTTTCACCTAATGTACAGCCACCCCAGACAATATATGCATACTCCATAATAGGTCTTAAGTATGAAACATAAATTTGGTGAAGTGTGTGTAGCTTTACTGAAAATTTTAATTTCCTCATGATACCTAGTAACTTAACTGCAGAATTAGTTATGTTTTCAATGTGTTCGTGCCATTTGCCGTCTGAGCTCAGAGTTAACCCAAGATGCTTATGGTTTCTTACAAAATTAACAGGAGTATTATTAAAGAAAATATTGGAATTTACAATACTTGAGTTGGACGTAAAAAGTATAGCCTCTGTCTTGTTTGGGTTGAAATCTACTAACCACTTCCTAGACCAGGAATGAACAAGTGCAATGTCATGATTGAGTATCCTTCCCACATCATTAATATATGACGTTGTGCAAGATAAAGAAGTATCATTAACTTAAGAGTGATATTGGGCGAAAGTTAGAGGAAAGACAGGTGTCACGCTTTTTAAAAATGGACATTACAATGGCTGACTTCCAACTCATTGGAAATGTAGATTCATGTAAAGATTTATTAAAGAGTGCAGTAAAAGGTTTCGATATAGTGCTGCATGTCTTTATAAGAACAATGTGACTTATGAATTCCCCCCTACAGCCATGCGCGTCGCTATAGATTAATGATTATTTACATTTTAAAATCACTAATGATTTACTTTAATGACATGTCTACTTGGCCCTGAGTCGACTCCATACATTAAAACTTCTTATGCCGATATCGCTAGAGAATGACACCTGTAGATCCAGATCATTCATTTCTCCCCCTGCAAGAATACCGGCCACTAAGCTGTTATATCAACATCCAAAATACACTTACACGTTTGCTGTTTTTTTTCTTCAAATTACAATCGAAACTCAATACTTCGAACTCGCATTAGTTCGAACATACCAATAGCTCAAAGTTAAGAAGTGGTATGGTCACGTTTTAACTATGAAATACGGGTACGTTCTATACGAGTGAGATAGACGGATCCAAGTTCAACTTATGAAATACTGTTTAGCGAGCGAGATGGAACTTGGAAGTATCGAGTTCGACTGTTATTTCAAATATACCAGTATCACTTAGGCAATTTGGACAAAATGTAGAAAAAAATAAGCGAGATTCTATTCTAACATTTGTTTCAGACTTTTAACAAGGCGTTAAAAAGCGTGCAAAAATGCAAGAGTGCAAGGTTACCGTCTCGTACTTTTTTCCGACACTATATACAATAAAATACTATAGTAAGAATTGGAGGACAAACTGTAGTGAGAACAATGTGCGAGAATGTAACTTTGCATGTTCACATCATTTTTTCGGCGGTTTCCCAAATTCTTAAACAGAAATATTGTTGGCCCCAAAAGGATTCGTACAATACACTTCTGAAAACTTTAAAGTAAAATGAAATTATAGTGAATAATTATTTCTACCCAGTTTGTTATTTTTGATAATGCAACACTAATTCCCCGTCGGACACCCCAAAAACACAATATCTTACTGACGTCAGATTATGAAACGTAAAGAATTACTTGATGTCGTCTTGTGTAGAGCAACCATATAATGAACAGCTGATCGGCTATACATGTGCAACCTTTGTTTCGGACATAAATACAATACTCTGGATGATAAATGGGACATTTTAAATGGAATTGAAACGGGAAAGATTCAATTTTAGCCCCTTCACTGCCTTACCCCGAGTGCAATTGTTATTTGCAAACAGTTTGGATCCTGATCAGACGCCGCGTTACCCGGCGTCTGATCTGGATCAAAACTGTTTGCAAATGCGCTGTATGACGTCATTGGGAGTCCAAGCGTTTGAGAAACAAGTCGGCTTTAAAAATGAAGCCAGGGAAGCCGAACAGTTTTAATGAAGTGTCATGTATTTGGATTGAACCAAACAAAAAGAGAAGAGAGGAATTAAGTTGAAAGGTATACTTGAGGAATTGAGAAGAATGTACAGGGAAGCCTCTCTGTTTGCGACCAGTAACTTGCCATAATCTGTTGGTGTTTTAGACAAATGGCTGCTTATTTTGACAAATGCTGATTTTCAGGAATAGTGAAAGTACACGTAAACAGAAAGCTTTCTGTTTTACTTTTACTTTGCTTTTAAGCTGCCACCTGTCCTTTATACAATCAATTTGCGTTACTTTAATGGCTGCAAGCGATTTAAATTACGACCGCAACACAAACACTTATCATCTGCTGCTGTGAAGGGATAAGTGCGGATATGAGTTTTATTCCAAACCGAAGTGATAAGTTCCGGTACGAGTTTTTTCCTTACCGAAATGAGAAACAATTTCGTCCAGTTGCTGTGAAAATTACAGCAGACAATTCGTTTTTGACTGGTTGTATAAAACTGCTCCCATTTTGTTTCACCGTTTGGCCATAAGCCGAAGTTCCTTCTAAGAAAATCGCTTCTTTCCAGCTCAGCACTGAGAAAAGCCCCTGAAGGGGGTTTTCAATGAGTGTTCCACGGAGTGAGACGCACGTTTTTCCATCACATCCCATTCCATCCCATCCGCCTGTAGTGAGTATTACATGCAGCTGCGCGTCAGTATGAAGAAAAGTAAAAGTAATAAAGAAAAGGATAATTTACAGTTAAAAGTCTTTTTATGGGTTAGCAAGAGAACCTATTGACAGTTTAAAACAAGATAAAAACACAGCGGTGGTTGTATAATGCGTCAGAACTGACTTTTCCCTCACGCATTTTGCTAAGTTTGCGGGTATTTTCCGGCACATTTTCCTTGTGGGGTCTCCCACATGACTGTTCACAGGTTCTCGGTTAAATACCACAAAGTCAGATTTGCCTAAAGTGACCATATTTGGAAGAAGTAAATACTCATAAGACACACAGGACAGCTTTTGCAACACAAAAGAAAAGCAGTGCACACATATAGAAACCCTCCGCTTCACTTTTGCGATGTATAAAGTTGTGATATCAGTGTTACAGTAGAGAATATGTTATTCTTTCCCGTTTAAACGCAAACGTACGCAAACGCAAAGCACTAAAACGTAGAAAATTACAACTTTTGGACAGTTCTGATAATTCATGGTTATCTTGGTGGCAAACAGTTTGGAGCCTGATCAGACGCCGGGTTACCCGGCATCTGATCTGGCTCCAAACTGTTTTCACTGCAAATAATTGTTTTAACGTAAACGCGTGTATTGGGAAAGAATAACGTTTTCTCCACTGTAGATACACATTATTTTGAGTAACAAATTAGAAACCAGTTTGTCTGTAGCGAACGAACTCTTGCTATTTTAGGTTAACGATGACGTCATATGCTTTGAACAGTTGTCGTTTCTGTCTCATAAATAACGTTTAGATAAAATGACTTTGAACACATATTTCGCAATGAGCGTCAAACAGTTTAGAAGCGGCGTCTGATCAGTATCAAAACTATTTGCAAATAATCATTGTACGCTGGATAAGGCTGTGACGGGCTTAACCCTGTAAATTATATATTTAATGCGAATGTGTTATCAAATCCCGAAAACGCATTTATTCGAAGTGTACTATTTCATTGTAAACATTTTGGAGTCAGGCTGTTCAGACGCATTGCTACCTTGCGCCTGATCTGGCTCAAAGCGGATTGCAATAGAAAGTCTCAAATATGTTTAGCACAAACGTATTTACATGTACCATGCAAACCCTCCAAACCGGAACCTTTAAATACCGAAATTCTCTATATTGTCTTTTGCTTCAATATGGCTGTTTGCAATATCGTTTCAAAGTTAGATATAAGGCAGTGGGACTGACAAAATTTCGAATAGAGTGTCAAACACTCAGGATCCTGATCAGGCTCAGGCTCTAAATTGTTTGCAAACGCGTCTTTTAGCGTCATTGAAAATGAAAAGGTTAATATCTATAAGGTATTTTAAAAATAAATAAAACCAGACGATACTTAAACGCATTCAACTATAGCTTTCGTTTCAATCCTAAACTTTGTTGTACGTGTATGCTTGTGAAATATTTAAACCAACCAACCAACCAAGCCAACCCTAGTGACGAGTATATTCGTCAATAACAAACAGTCTACCTTGGACGAGTACATTTATCCTCCTGATGGAACCCTCTGATCAGGGTCTGCACTGTTTGTTTTTTTGCAATACATTGTTTAAATCATGTACAGTGGAGAATCTGTTATTCTTTCCCGTTTAAACGCAAACGTACGCAAACGCAAAGCACTAAAACGTAGAAAAGTACAACTTTTGGACAATTCTGATAATTCTTGTTTATCTTGGTGGCAAACAGTTTGGAGCCTGATCAGACGCCGGGTTACCCGGCGTCTGATCTGGCTCCAAACTGTTTGCACTGCAAAAAATAGTTTTAGCGTAAACGCGTTTATTGGGAAAGAATAACAGATTCTCCACTGTATGTATATGTACAATCTATATCATGTCATAAAATCGTCTGGTTTGAAAATGTCGTCTGCAAGAATATTACATGAAACGCTTCCTTTTTTATTTAAGAAGCTGAAGTAGAATCTCAAACAGTTAAAACCCAGATCAGACGCCGCGTAACGCGGTACCCGATATCGATCTAAACTGTTTACAAAATTAATTATCATTTAATCATAGTTTGCTGTTAAATTTAACATAAATACTTTAAAAGTTAGTTTTCGCGAAAACTTTCACATTAGTTTATTCATGATTATCTGAGAATTGAAATGTGGAAACTTTTAAAGACATCCAGATCAATATCTTAACACGAATATTTCAGTGTACCGTGAAAAAGTTACACACTGTGATACCCTGTATACATGTACCCTGTATACATGTAGCTGCTGTACTTATAAAAATTGAGAGTATTTTGTGTTTACATCCTGAAATGTCTAGAATGACTTCAATCTGTTATCAAAAATGTTTTCTATGTATATGAAAGTTACATGCTTAAAACTGAATGGACTGATTGGATATGGAGACAGACTGATCAATTGTACCCATTTACAGGTTTTACTAGAGATGGATTGTAAATGCAAAATTATAGACACAGTCTGCAATTGCTATGACAGCATGTTTCTATTTAAAGATATGACATCTTTGTTCTTAGAAACTCCATTCATGAATGAAGAGTGATAGAACAATAGAAAATGCAAGAATCTGTGAGTAGCAGGATAAGGTTGGAATTATTGTTTGGTAATTCTGTAGACGATAGATTTTAGTAGCTATATATTACATGAAAAATTTACTGTAATTGAATGTTTTGCTTTTCAATCCAAGGTATTACGATTCTTTGAAACCCTCAATTTTATACATTTTCCACACCCATCTACAGCATTACTTCCAAAACGCTCTCCATTGAATATCTTTTTTAAAGATAGTTTTTGTTTATAAATGAGTTTTTCCATAATATTTGTTTTTTATTTGTTCTGGTTTACTGTCAAACTTCATATTCGACCATGCCTGTATGATATATTTCAAAACTTTTGGTAAGGAGTTATATTGCGGTTTTGTAGTGTCTGTTTCGTTTATATTACATTTTGGCTAATTTGTTGATATAGATGTGTTTCCTATCGCCATCATTTTACAGTGGATAAAACGTTATTCTTTCCCGTTTAAACGCAAACGAAACGCAAACGCAAAACACAAAACTGTAGAAAGTGTAATCTTTTTCAAATTTTCCAACTATTTATTTTAATCTGAGTAGCTAATAGTTTGGAGCCTGATCAGACGCCTGGTTACTTTTTGTAATAGAAATAATAGTGTTAGCGCAAACGCGTTTGTTGGGAAAGAATAACGTTTTCTCCACTGTACCAACCCGGCTTTAATTGCTTTTGTAAATATATTAAAGCCAGAATGTCGCACAAATTTATGTTTTAATCGCGCAATTTCTTATATAAGAACAGTTTCTATGTATTAAAACTAAGCGAAATCCGTTGTCAGGTGCCTGAAACATGCCCCCCTTTCTTTAAAAACCATACATAAATGTGCCGGTTTCTTATCGAGATGGTTGGAAAAAGAAGCTTTTTGTTTACATAACAAATCTTCGTGTCGGCTCCCGAGAGTTTCCGCAAGGTCGAATAAGAGTCACGAGATCGATCCGATTTTCCTGACTTGTCTGGGTTATGTTTAGAACAGAATAGTTCATAACCATTAAGGTAACAGTGGAGAAAACGTTATTCTTTCCCATTTAAACGCAAACGAAACGCAAGCGCATCGCAATAATACGCATACATGGACAACCTTTAGACAATTCTGACCATTCATGTTAGTCTGAACGGCAAACAGTTTGGTGCCTGATCAGACACCGGGTTACCTGGCGTCTGATCTGCTCCAAACTGTTTGCAATTGAAATCATGGTTTTAGCGTTAACGCGTTTATTAGGAAAGAATAACATTTTCTCCACTGTAAGCAAGGTAACATCGACTACATCATCGTACACTTTCCTACTTGAGATAAGTATGGTTCCTGTGCAGCACGAGACCGCTGCGCTAACTTTAATGATATTTTATTCTTTCCCAATAAACGCATTTGTATACAAAACTATTATTTCCATTGCAAACAGATTGGAACCAGGTCAGACGCCGGGATTCCGGCGTTTGATCAGGCTCCAACCTATTTGCTACTCAGATTAAAAAATAATAGTTTAAACTTCTAAAAGTAAATTTCCACAGTTTAGTGCATTGCGTTTGCGTTTAAACGGGAAAGAAAAATGTATTCTCTACTGTATACTGCGCACAATAAATACAGCTATCAATGTTTCTTGCTTGATGTAGGGAATACTCATCCCTTTTAAAGTTTTAGAATGTTCCAATCTAAAAATAACAAGTCAGACGAAAACACTAATAATGAGCTATGAAAACATCTTTACCGGGCGCAAGCTGAACGAACTCGGAAAATCTCCGTCGTTGATCGGATGTCAACAAACCGATTTAAAAGTCGAATTTTTTCCACCAAATTTATGTGTTTGTCAGATTTATTGCCTCCATAATCATCGCAAATTACTTCTTTTTATATGTTTAGATTACGTATGTGCCTGAATTTTCAGGCTTAAAAAATGCGCTATTTTGGATTACATACTGCCTTTAATGTCTATCATTATTGCTCCGCCAGTTTCGTAATCTTGTACGATTGTTTTTCGATTTATTTTGTCTGGTTTTCTATTTCATAAATAATCATAAATATATGAATTTATTACATTAGTTAATTCTAATGTTAGACTTTCTAAAACTGTTAGCGGGTATATAAGTTTTGAAAGAGCAAAAGTTTTAATTACAGTAATTTTGTCAATAATTGATAAATTATGTTTCTTCTAATTTGTTAAGCAATTTTAAAATTCCTGTATTTTTGGTATTAAGTTTAACTCGTACAATGTAATATTTGCTTCTGTTGTTTGAAAAAACAATTTCTAATGTATTAGATCCTTCTGATATCATTCACCTTTTGTATCAAAAGTTTCAGTTGAATGTTTTAGTGAGCCTGATCTTAAAATAATATATTTCTTATTGTTTAATTTAAGCCTAGATATTTTACTAAAATTATTAAGTTGTTTTATCAAGGATGCAAATGTTTGAAATGACCGATCCATCATAAAGGTTGCATCATCTGCAAATGCTGTAGATTTCATTTCTCTGTTAAATATCGTTATTTTTTTTATATAATAAGTGTGGTGATAGTGGGTACAGTGGATAATGTGTTATTCTTTCCCAATAAACGCGTTTACGCTAAAACTATTATTTGCAGTGCAAACAGTTTGGAGCCAGATCAGACGCCGGGTAACCCGGCGTCTGATCAGGCTCCAAGCTGTTTGCCAACAAGATAAACATGAAATATCAGAATTTTCCAAAAGTTGTTCTTTTCTACGTTTTAGTGCTTTGAGTTTGCGTACGTTTGCGTTTAAACGGGAAAAAACAACAGATTCTCCACTGAACCCCTCCTGTCTTACTGCTCTCATTGGGTCGAACAATTCTGCCACATATCCATTAATAACCACACATCTGTGCGCATCGTGGTAGAAGTCTAATACAACTTATAAAAGAATCGCCAAAGTTAAAATATGCAAGAGTTTTAAACATAGAGTAATGATCTTTAGTATACATGTACTATTAAATCTGCGAAGAAATAAGCCCTGGTTTGTCTTCATCATTTAGATACTCTATTGCTTCAACATGTGTTTATATCTTCTCTCCAATATACCTCCAATTTAAAACTCCTGTTTGATTATTGTTGATAACATTATGTAAAACCGTTTTCATTCTATTTCCTAATGTTTTTGTGGCAATTTTGTAGTCAGTAATAAGTAAACTTATTGGTCCTCAATTATGATGTTAAATCTTTGTATTTATTTTACCTTATTTTGCTTGGTTATTAAATTATGATTTTGATATGAATAGTTAATTTAATAATGTAATATGATTTGATTGTATTCCAGAATGTTTGATATAATTAAACTGTTATTCCATCCGACCCCGGGCTTTTGCCATTATTCATTTCTTTAAAAGAGTTAGAACATTCTGTTTCGGTAATTAAACCTTCACCTGATAATTTTTATATTTCGTTTAAAGTCCCATTGTGTTTTCAGACCTTTTCTCAATGCCTGAAATACGATAACGGTTAATAATAATGTTTGAACATTCTTATGGGCCCAACTGATCTATGAAATGATGAAGACGGACCTAAATCACCAAAAAAGGCGATTTAAAATCATAACGAACCGAAAATAGAACGTCTGACATAAACATTTCCACACGGCTTTAGTATCACGTGATACAGCCGAATACAACTTCACTGGGGGGAACCGTATCTATCTCCGCTCGTCTATCCATCAGTCAGTTAGACTATCACACTTTTTTGTCCGCTCTCTAACTCAACTATTTTTTATCCGATCTTCAATAATCATTGATATAAAAACAAGGTTTAGTTTGATAACTACTAAAATCGCATAAGGTATTTTTGAGTTATTGCCTGTTAATTAATAAAAAATGACTGTTTCAGTCATTTTTGCACTCTAAAACAAACAGCTTTTATCGGATATTCACCAAACATGCTGACAATATTTATTCATATAAAATTTAGGTCTAGTTTGATTATTACAAAAATCGCATATGGCATATCTGAGTTTTTGCCCTTTACATGTATGTATTAAAAAATGACTGTTTTCAGCAAGTTTTGCTCTCTAACACAAATACGTTTTATTGGATCTTCACCAAACTTGCTGAAAATGTTTATTGATATAAAATCACGGTTCAGTTTCATAACTACTAAAATCGCATAAGGTATATCTGAGTTATTGCCTGTTTATTAATGAAAAATGACGGTTTCAGTCACTTTTTGCACTCTAACACATACAGTTTTATCGGATATTCATTAAACTTGCTGAAAATGTTTAATTATATAAAATTTTGGTCTAGTTTGATTATTACAAAAATCGCATGTGGCATATCTGAGTTTTTGCCCGTTATGTATTAAAAAATGACTGTTTCAGCATCTTTTTTAGCAATAACTCAGACATGCCTTATGCGATTTTGCTAGTTATTGAACCTGACCTAGATTCTATACTAATAAACATTTGTAGCAAGTTTGGTGAAGATACAAAAAGAAGTGTTTGAGTTAGAGAGCGGACAAGGCTGAAACAGTCATTTTCAGCAAGCTCAAGGTATATAATTATTCTTCATAGTTTATTTAAACCGTTTACCCACGGTGAAAGATATGTACACGTTGTTATTGAATCTCATAGTGTTTAACCCTGTGCCTACTTTACGGAGTTTACAAACTATTTGAATCTAAAAAGACGCCGCGTAACGCGGCGTCTCATCTGGATCCAAACTATTTGACACTCGTCTTAAGGTTTGTTTAATTAAAACAATGCATAAATCTAAATTGAACACATTTTGCAGACGACAATGTCGAAGCAGACGTCTGTGCAGCAGAATAAGGGTAACAGGGTCATTTTCAGTGTTCCAGCTAAATATGTAATCGGGAGTAATCTGAACTAATCTAACATTTTCTCACTCATTTCAGCACCGAATGCTATGGTGTTACTACTGATTAAACCGTCTCTTTGAGACACTTTAAATGAGTATGACACCATTGGGTTTAAAAGCAGAAATAAAGATTTTAGTTTTCGAAATACTTCCGTTATCTGGAGCCCTGTATTTACAGAGTTGTCCTTCTTTCCATTCACAAGGGAGGTTTTTAATTTGTGCAGCACTACAATATTATAAATAAAATTTAAAAAGCGAATTTCTTAGATAAAGCCGGTTTTTGTGAAAGAATCACGTCCTACGTAGTTCAAATGGGACCACAAACAACCGTTTTATGCAGGTTTCTCAAAAACACAATGCGGCTTTAAAACAGTTTCACATGTTTTTGTTTCAAATATATCATCGTTCTGCAATGTAATATCTTTACTGTATGATTTGTTATAGAATAATTTAGTTTCTTCTAAATTTCCGTTGAGTCAGTTACTTCTCCAGAATTATTAACTAAGTGTTTTATGAGTTTATTTTCAGATCTTTTCTTTTCTTAATTGCTAAAGTACTTTGTATTTTTTTCTGCTCCTTCAACTCATTCTGCGTTAGCCCTAAGTAAGATTTCTTTAGTATTCTCTTTGAAAATGTCATCTTTTTTCGATTTCTTTTCTTCAAGTTTATTTGATATTTTTTCATTATCTTGATTATGTGATAGTTCTTTTTCTAAATATCAATGTCATTTTAAGTTGCATTTCTTTTTTTACTGTTTTCTTTCATTGAAGTGTACAAATTGGTTTCATTTCTTTTAGTTCCTTTTATTATTTCTCACAACGTATTCGGGTTTGCCTCTTTATTAATATCTGCAATATCTTGAATCGAACGATTTATCCTATCCTGCTAGTCTTTTTCTAAGATAACACAGGTTATCCAATTTAAAATAGCCTGGCTCTCTTGGTTGAATTACCCAATTTTATATTAAAATATACTAACGAATGGTCTGCTCGTAACCCAGTTGTAATTTTACATTGTTTTATCTTAAAAATTGAACTGAATGTTTTATCGCACAGAAATGTTTCCAACAGGTGCAGCCTGAATGGTAAAGGGTATTGCTCTTCAGGATTAGTGTGATCAGAGTCTATACTGTTTGTTTAGTCATATATGTTCCAATATTAGTTATTCAGTTTTGTATCCAAGGTACATGATGATTTACATGTATTCCGGTAAAGGAAAATCATCCTGCGCAATTCGTTAGCAGTTAAATGTGTGAACTTTTGAGGATTCTACCAAAGTCACGCGTCGTAATAAAATATCCATTAAATAGCACATTTGAGTATAGATATGCCATTTTGTCATTTGAATTGTAATAGGACACATTAACTTAACGCCTGGTAAGTATCAAACCAGTTTTCTGACTTGACATTTACTCTGTTGCCTCACACATTGAACTACATTACTCTAGGGCCTTTATATGACTCCATTATTCTCAAAAGTTGTGAAAGTGACTTTAAATTATGATCTCAATCTCAATCTATACAGAGAGGCATATATTTACAGTGGAGAATCTGTTATTCTTTCCCGTTTAAACGCAAACGTACGCAAACGCAAAGCACTAAAACGTATAAAAGTACAACTTTTAGACAATTCTGATAATTCATGTTTATCTTGGTGGCAAACAGTTTGGAGCCTGATCAGACGCCGGGTTACCCGGCGTCTGATCTGGCTCCAAACTGTTTGTATTGTAAATAATAGTTTAAGCGTAAACGCGTTAATTGGGGAAGAATAACACATTCTCAACTATATTTCTTTATTAGAGTCTCATCATGATTTTAACATGAAATACATACAAAAATCTTAATAAGGGGAGATCCTTTGAAATCACAGAAAACAAAGCAAATACTGAAAATTGCAGACTCGGTTTAATTGAGTCTGTTCATGAGCAATACTGAAATATGCAACAGTGCTCACGCCCACTAGTACCGGCTTAAGCGGAATTCAACTTTCAACTGTAAATGCGCTGAAATCAATGATTCCAAAGGACCAGAAAGTATAACAACACATTCATTTCAATTCACAGAAAAACCATGCCATTCAAATAAGAATTATAAGAGACTATATACATAATGTAGTTATCACAATCATATTCATTGTAAATTTCAACTTAAAATCCATATACTACAGATTTCATTAAATACTCTAAGTTATTGACATACTCATTCTCACGGAGTATTTCAAACTAAACCATCACATGTATATATCTAGTTTACAATTACGAAGCACAAATAGCAACCGGACACAAATTACAGTATAATGAAGAGCTGGAGCAAGAGGCTGATGACGACAGCCTTCTTCCAGAGGACGACTTATGGTAACTTATGTTATTATATGCCTTCGAGTGATATCGAGCGTTTCCGCGTGTATTTGCAGAGTAAAATACAAGAGTCTGTATCAGCCACCTTGTATCAGCCACTTTGTATTTTACTCTGACCTCGCTTTCGATTTGACGTGACGTCATTTACGTACATGTACAAGTGCCGCATTATTCTTTGTGACATACAAAAAATCTTGTTCTGCTTCAAATAACTAATAAATTTTGGATATAAAATGATTTAAACAACTATTTAGTTGTTTCTGGTTTGTATTCAAGGCATATAATAAACACATCACCAGTTGGCAGTGCGCAACAGAGAGTTGCATTTAGCTCTCGACGTTTTTGGCGGAAACAACCGATCAGACTCGCGCCAAGGCGCTCGTCAGATCGGCTATTTCCGCCAAAACGTCTCGAGCTAAATACATCACTCTGTATCGCACTGTCAACTGGTGATGTGTATGTATCATGTAAGAGATAAGCCTCGCATGGGACTTTTCACTGATTATTTCTATAGATATGATACCAGTTATTAACTCGTTTTTGCACAAGTTTTACCTTAATAGGTGAAATCGCAAAACTGGGTCAGGAAATGTCTTTAACACCTACGATGACCCTATTAGTGTACAGTCAAACCCCTCTAAACCGGACATGTTTGGGAACAACAAAAATATCCGGTTTAGAGGGGTTTCCGGTTTAGAGGGGTTTTAACACATAGCTTGTTTCTAGTATGGAAAGTATCTGACCACTTAAAGCAGGTTGAAAGAAAAGTAGAATGCGCCTTAGGCGCATTCTGCTTTACTTTCAACCTGCTTTAAGCTATCATCTGCTAGAATATAGAAAATATTTATTATGATATATGTTCATGAATGTACTTTCTTCAGTGAAGGAATAAATAAAAGGCGGAAAAATGGGAGGGAAACGAGACCAAAGTATTTGTCCGGTTTAGAGAGAATTCCGGTATTTAGAGGTTCCGGTTTAGAGGGGTTTTACTGTATATGTCACAGTACATGCTAACATGTCAGTGCCAGGCAGCTGTTTAGGACATGTTTTAGTTTCCTCACAAACTAACTTAATACAAACGATGGCCTAGATACCTAATACCTACTGAACCTCACGACATGTCGGCTTCCTGTCAGTAACAGGCGACTACATTGTACCATACTTATGTAACCCTTTCACTGTCAATTTGTTCGTGAAATTTTTTACCCCTTCACCGTTTCATTGTCGTCTGCTGCAATTATGCTGTCTGCAATGTCGTTTCAAAGTTAGAAATTAAGGCAATATGGCTGAAGAAATATTTAAAACGAGTGTCAAACAGTTTGGACCCTGATCAGACGCCGCGCTACGCGGCGTCTGATCAAGATCCAAACTGTTTGCAAGTGCGCTCTTAAGAGTTAAAGGGTTAAATATGCGCACACATTAATACATACGTTGGCCTAGATCTCTAGTGATCTAATGGGTTTCAATACATGTTAGCTTCTTGTCAGAAACAGACATATACGCAGCCCCAATTTCGGATATCTTCTTATGATCAAATTAAGCACGAGTTTATCACCACTTAACAACCATATTATAAACTTCTTCAAGATTGTTGTCTGCAATGTCGTTGCAAAGTTATATTTAAGACAGTATATTTGACGAAATTTGGAAACTAGTTTCGTTACGCGGCGTCTGACCAGGAACAAAACTCTTTAGTCGTCACTGACAATGCAAGAGTTCAACTAGCTGTTGGTGTCCACATCGAAAGTCACAACGGTTTGTACATAAAGCAACAAGGGCTCGAACCAGCGACCTCGGTGTCTGAGTATGTGGCTCTACTGATTTAGATAGCTATGCAGTAGTAGGAGACGTAGTGTGCTTTGTTTGGAGGGAGTCTTTATAGGGAGGGACAAATGCAAATAGCTTGAGTCCAGATCAGACGCCGCGTAACGCGGCGTCTGATCTCGATTCAAGCTGTTTGTCACTTGTCATTAAGTTTTCTTTCTGTAAAAATATCCATTATGAAGCTTTGAGAAAAATAGCACACGACACAATTTTAAGCAGACAGACATTGCAGTTTGCTGTTTGCAAGTGTAATCCAAGTTCCCTCCGTATAACGCCCCCCCCCCCCGAACAACGCACACACAATGCAATGAAAGGGATAGAAAGATAGTATTTTGTTAAGATTCTACAATACAAATGGCAAACAGTTTGGAGCTACCCGGCATCTGATCTTGCTCCAAACTGCTTCCAATCGGCATAACATTTTTAACATAAACGCATGTACATGTGTATTGGGAAAACATAACGTCATCGCAACTGTAACTGAATGGACGTGTATCAACAGTTAACCTTTTCCCCCCATAGAAGTGCCTTTTAACACATTCAATTTTTTCGTCCACTAATGAAAATAGTTTCAATTTATACAGTCAGGTATATGTACCAGAAGAAAGATTTTTTATATGCTAGAAGATGGAAGCTTAAAGCAGGCTGAAAGTAAAGCGGAATTCGCCTTAAGGCACATTCTGCTTTACTTTCGAACTGTTTTAAATGGTCACCTATCTTCAAAACTAGAAACAGGCTATGGGGTAAAGGGTTTGGAAAATAATATGTGAACTAGCATGACTGTGACTGTACTTATATCATCATTTAAACACACATACTGTTACATAAGGATTTCTTCTGTAAATACCGATTTCGGACAAGCACATTACGTCACTTCTTTGACCAGTGACGACTGTGATCATCTTGCAACCTCTGGTAAATCAACAAAATTTCACCAGGTATTTACGCAAAGATTAATAGACTGCTACATGCAAAACTGGAAGGCTTATTTTGACAATAACAAGGTTATGTATAGGTTAGACCATGGTTGCGAGCAAATAAACGATATAGTTCGAGGGGCCCGCTCGGACGATTGCTAGGGTTGTGACGTCAAATTGCCTTGATATGACGGAATCATGGAATAAGTGAACAGTGTGTTAGTTATTTCATGGCTTTGTAAAATAAACGATATATTCACAGGTTTTTGAGGCATCTGATTGGCCGAGAGCTCCAAGTCATGTGCTAAGTATAGGTTAGACCATGGTTGCGAGCGAATAAACGATATAGTTCGAGGGGCGTAGCCCCCGAGAACTATGTCGTTTATTCGCGCGCAACCATGGTCTAACCTACTTAGCACTGGCTTGTGCTCGAGGAAAACAAAAAGACCCTTCGTTTCTGGGTTTTGCTTTAGAAGAAAAAGTCATTTTATTTGTAATATTTTACTTAAATTGAAAAGTTATTTCAATGTGTAGTTTGAGATATTAAGCAAGCTTTAACACAAACATAAATAACGCTTATTGAAGCTCTATATGTAGCACAATTAATTATTAATTGCCTTTAAAGTTTAGGTCTCACTGTACATAATGTGACGTCATCAAGCGAGTGCAGTTCCCCTCCGATCTCAGCTGTTTAGTAAAGACAATCTAGACATGCATATCCCGGTTTTTACATCTACAGCTGAAACAATGCATAGGAATGGGGTAGATCTAGATCTATTATTGATACTGTGGAATTACCGTATTGCTTTAGTTTGAATCCTTGATCTGGTGTTTATTCCGATTATTTATCGTTAAGCCTACAGTGCAGGCAAAAGGTTTTCGCGGTGGCCCGCTCGGACGATTGCTAGGGTTGTGACGTCAAATTGCCTTGATATGACGGAATCATGGAATAAGTGAACAGTGTGTTACTGTGTTAGTTATTTCATGGTTTTGTAAAATAAACGATATATTCACAGGTTTTTGAGGCATCTGATTGGCCGAGAGCTCCAAGCCATGTGCTAAGGATTCCTATTCAACATTCAAACTTAACTTTGTTTATAAAAGTTATTTAGACATATTGCCTAGTAATTTAAGATGTTTTGTACCTAGGTTGAGATTGTCATCAGATTTTTTAAGAAATCAAACGGGACGTTATGGCCCAATTAAACAAGAGCGGCATCTGAGATTGTGTCTGATATGTAATTCAGCTGGCATTTAAAACAAATAACATTTTATTTTGATTTGCTCTAAATGTAAAGAACTCAGAAAGTTATACATTAAGAAATATTATTATTATCGACTAAGTGTGTTGAAATTAACAGAATTATTACAAACCAATAATAAAACATTACTTTGTAATTTGACAAAGTATATCCAGGAAGCTTTCTATAGTTAACTATGTATAAGATAATTTGTATCTGTAACTTGGAACACTATTTATTCAAACCATTATATGTCATAATACTTAGTAGTAAGTATGTATGTTATTGTTATTGCATATGCAACGTGGTAAATTGTACAAGTTGTGGCAATAAAACTTGTGTGTCCTGTTCCGTAACACCTCTGGTCATACATAGGCCCAATCTAATTCATACACAGACAAAACATCAAGATGTGCAGTTTAACCCATTTGTGCCCAGTGAATTATTCCATGTTTATATATTGGATTAGTCCATTTTTTTTTATCAAAGGATGCCTGGTCAAAATTTTCATTTTCTTTTTATTTTATATTGCAATTCCTATCAGCAAATAGTGTAGACTCTGACCAGACGCCGCGTCTGATCAGAGTCTACATTGTTTGCCAATGTCACATATATGGGATCGTGGGCACAAATGGGTGAATCCCAAGAGTTTGAATTTGCAGTCGTTCGAAGCAAGTGGAAGCTTACTGTAAAATGGCAATTCTTGAGGAGATTTATCCACTAATAGTATTTTGCCACAAGCAGCAGCAAGTTTTATAAGATCTGTGTACAAGGTTATAACAAATTGAGTTGAATCTGGCCGTTCTCTCACCTTTGATTGGTCAGATTGGAGTAAAAGCTCAACTCTGACCAATTAAATGCTTGAGAACGATCTCAGACAAAATGCGAAACCTTTTTAGCTAAGAACCTGTAAATATCTTCGTTGAAGGGGTTGAATAAATGGAATACATCTTTGCAAGCAATTAATTTGTCCGGTATTTGGGGTCACCCGAAAAACCGAAAACAGGCGAAAACAGGCGAAAACAGGCTGAGCTTACGAAAACAGGCTAGAAAAAAGGTTTTATGTTGTGAAAGTATATTTAAAGCCATCAATAACAGTTTATTAGTCTATTATAAAATAATAATCGTCATTCCTACTCAAAAAGGTGCTTTTATTGCCCCAAAATCGGCGTCAATATGAAAAGTGCCGGTGTAACGAAGTATTTTGACCCCCATCGAAAAGTGACTCCCCGGTCAAAATTCGACGTTGTAGAATGACCCCCTGTCGTCGAAAAAGGACCCCCCATCGTCGAATATTGACCCCCTTCTGTCGAAAAATGACCCCCTTTATACTTACCTTTATATTTGGTGTAAAGTTAGTTTTGCAAGTGCTAAATGTGTATTTATACCCCAAAGCTCAATTATGGGCGTATGTAGTGACAAAATTACGCGTGTCTGGCAGTAATTCCGTCTTCACATGTACCTTTTGTTTAGAACATATTTTTTTTAATTACATCAACAAGATTTACCAAAGTTGGTGTGTGAGTACAGTTTGCCATGGCAAAGTGGCCTATAACATAGCCTGTAAATTTTTCACTTTTCAGGTCACTGTGACCTTGACCTTTCACATTATTTTTCGATCAACAACTTTTAAGGCATTTATTTGGTACCACGGCGCTCATACATGTACGTTCTATTGGTTTAGAAGGATACCTGTCAGTTGGCAAGTCAATACGTTAGTGCCCAAAGTTGGGAGACTTTGAGGGGGCTCCGTGACAAAAGCTTTGGAATTTTCTTAATGCATTTCTTTTTAAACATGTCTAAAGGTTTACGTTTATTTTTTCGAAAACACAACAGTACTGTTGAAAAGTATCTCAGTTTAGCCAACAAACTTTTGATCTAATCTGTGCTTTGGTTGCGGGTTTCGTTTCAACTGTTCTAGTCTCAAAACACTGACTCGAGCTTGATCTCGGTCGTTAAATCTGAAGTAAAGTTGGTATCAAAACAACTGTAAAACCTTTATCAAGCTGCACTTGCAGGTATAGTTTGGTCATCTTTTTATTACCATTACTTGTGTTTTTAGTGTTCTCCGACTTTACATTTTAATAAGGTAGTGTCACTTCGAATGACTTAAGTATTATAGTATTGTTTACTTGTAAGACTCTTTACCTTGCATAACTTAGCAACTGCGAAATGTACTATTGTCGTATTTAGCAAGTGACCAATATTGTGAGTATTGTGATATCTGTTGCCTCAGTTTGACCTTGATTTCTGTAGTGACCAAAAACTCAAGATAATAAAGAGTTTGAGTTGAGTCTGAGATCGTTGTCAGGTATTTGATTGGTCAGATTAGCGCAAACGCCCAGACTCAACTCAAACTCTTTATAACCTTGGGCCCTGAAGTACCTATCAAATTGTCATCATTCAAATAAAGCCGCTACAAGCGGGTTATGTTGTGTTTTGCCAACTCTTGCTGATATGATTTAACAGTTTATCATGTTTATGTGTACATTTAACACCATCTGCAAACAACTTATATCCAGATCGGACGCTGCGCAACGTTGCCTCATTACCCTTGTCATCAATCAGTGTCGTTGAATAACTCCGGTCATTATTCGATGACGTAGAATGACCCCCGGTCTTTATTTGATGTCGTAGAATGACTCCCCGGTCATAACTCGATGTCGTAGAATGAACCCCGGTCATTATTCGATGTCGTAGAATGACTCCCCGGTCATTATTCGATGTCGTAGAATGGCCCCGGTCATTATTCGATGTCGTAGAATGACCCCCTGATATTATTATATTTCATACAATGACACGCCCTGTCCTGGTATGGTAATTACCGTATTTGATGTCAAACAAAGGCCCCTTCTCATTATTGAATGTCGCGAGCAGCACCCTGAGGATTAATTCATGTCAGATTGCTAATTACTTTTAAAAATCTTTGGATGGTTCTATATTGTACACTATACTGTCAATAATCTAATCAATATTTTCATAGACACATGTTGCGACACATTGTAAGAAGACGAATGTCATTCGAATCGATGTAAACATTATATATACGAGGTACATGTAAAAGGGGGATAAATAGTTTTACTTGTTCACGTTTATTGATATCGAGTTCCACTGATATACTTTAAAGTACGTTCAATAAGTGGTCATATATCTTCAAGAATAGAAACAGGCTATGGAGTAAAGGGTTAGTATTCATGTTTGACTTTATGCATCTAACAGACAATGCATTTGAAACTGTAATGGTGTTATATGCAGCAGTGACATTTATATATTTTGTCTTGGTACAGTTGCACCCCTCTATAGCAGTAATTTAATCCAGAAGTGTACAGACAAAAAGGCTTTGACTTTACAAACTGTATACTTGCATACATGTATTCTTAAGTTTGCATCTTTGATTATGTAGTTGACAAATAATTTGTAAATGATAACATATCAGTTATATATGACATGCTTATTAGTCTTTTTTTAGTAATGTTTTGGACTGTAATGTACGATGTAATGCATTACTTTTCCAATGTTGTTGTAATTTAATGCATTACAAAATTTTATGTAAACGTTGCGTAATGGTAATTGTAATATAATGCACTCTTTAGCAATGTGATTGTAAACTTGTAAAGTAATTTATAACGTTCTCAAGTAATTCACACCCTGCCTGCCCCCGCCCCACCGACATGCATACTCCATGGCTGAATTACACCCTTAACTTATTTATAAATAAGCTGTTCACGAATTATACCTCAGACCCGCAACCAGCTTGTATCAAAGAGATCGGGTAATCCCTACCATCAGCATCCAACATATAAGCACCAGGTTACATGTAACAGTATCCCTCGGGAACAGCATTTAGTATACTGTACGTTCCCATGGCGTGCTTATCATGTCTGAATTTTAACTTGTTTATTATCTAAATTTTATGTATCTTTTAACTCATTCACACCTGAAAATGTAAGTGAACAATTCAAGTTATGTCAAGTCAATTTTCGACTAGCTAGAGTTGTTTTATACAATACATTTCAAAACTGACACATATCAGAGGGCTCCTGTGGGCAAAGTCTGACTTGGGTCTACACTGTTTACAAAGGACAAGTGTACTATTAACATGAACACTGTTTGTAAATATCTAATATACTCGTCGCTGGGGTCCAATTGGTTAAGCTGTGTCGCTTAATTGCTGGAGAGGGTAGAGGGTCACTATTCGATGGTGGTCGATATATTTCAGGAGGGGTCAAAATACTTCATGAGGGGAGTCATAGTACTATGACCGGGGGGTCAAATTTCGACGTCGAATTATGACCGGGGGGTCATTGTACGATATCGAAAAATGACCGGGGGTCATTCCACGTCGTCGAATTATGACCGGGGGGTCTTTTTTCGATGGGGGTCAAAATACTTCGTTACACCGGTCCGACATGACATACGAAAACAACCGAACACACCACTTAGAAGCTATATGTATGTTGTACCGATATCGTATTATACGGTATTTATATTTTTTTATCGTTAATACGGTATTAATATTGTTTATTCACCAATATATTTTAACAAATTATCAAAAAAGATGCTTTTGATGGCTAGCAATCGTCGCAATATGGAAAAATGCTGACCTGCCTTAACTTACGAAAACAGCCTGAAAATACCATTTGAAACAGATATGCTGTACAAATATCGTTATGGCATGCAAAGAAAAATGAAATAGAGTTGATAATATAATTTGTCTGGCTAAAGGTCGGCAACAAATGTTCAAGAAGTGAATAATGAAACTACGGAGAACGGTCAGATTTTATTATAAATTATAGGGATCGAGCGAGATGAAAATCAATTAAGTTCTCAAACATGTCAGCACGAGTGGCTTTAATATTAATTAGCGACACTCATGAACTTTTCAAACATGTCAGCATGAGTGGTTTTAATCATAATTAGCGAAACTTTAACTGTTTATACTTAACGTTCACATTTGTCATTCTCAAATACATTTCAAAGCCATATCGCGGCCCAGTAAATGTATTGCCTGGATCCAGATTATATTTGTTATATTCGAATCTCATTATATGGTATATTGAAGAAATATTTATGCATTGCTTTTATCCAGAATTAAAAATGTATATACAAATACCTATGTTTCATTGAATATGTGTGGTTCTTATCCAGGGGCAGAATCTGTAAATTATCTAAAATTATATGAATTCTTGACATGGTCTTCACTGTTTGTATAGGACAAGTATACTCCTTACATCCAACCAAACTAAGAATGACACAGCAGACCCATCCTTTGTTTTCATAAATTTTAAGATTTTACACCTATGTGAAATTATGAGACTTCAGGTATTCGACAGTAACATATATATTCACAAGTTTGACCGTAAATCTCAATAATGAAACGAAACTACGATATATACAGTGGAGAGTACCTTTTTATACGCCTACCTCTAAAGGTGGTCGTATATTGGCGTGGCCCTGTCCGTCCGTCCGTTCGTTTGTCCGTCCGTCCGTTCGTTCGTTCGTTCGTCCGTCAACATTTTGTTTGTCCGGAGTTTTTCTGGGAAACTGTTATAGGGATATTAATGAAACTTCACACAAATGTAATATGCATCAAGATCTAATAAGCTGAGTCGAGTTTGAGGTTCATTCAAATTTTCGTTACAGAGTTATCTGCCCTTGGTGTACTCAAATATGCTATGAAAAGCTTGTCCGGAGTTTTCTCGGGAAACAATTGGAGGGATATTAATGAAACTTCACTCAAATGTTATATGCATCAAGATCTAAAGCTGAGTCGAGTTTGAGGTTCATTTGAATTTTAGTTACAGAGTTATCTGCCCTTGATGTACTCAAATATGCTATAAAAAGTTTGTCCGGAGTTTTCTGGGAAAACTGTTGTAGGGATATTAATGAAACTTCACACAAATGTAATATGCATCAAGATCTAATAAGCTGAGTAGAGTTTAAGGTTCATTCAAATTTTCTTTACAGAATTATCTGCCCTTGTTGTACTCAAATATGCTATAAAAAGCTTGTCCGGAGTTTTCTGGGAAAACAATTTGAGGGATATTGATTAAACTTCACATAGATGTTAAATGCATCAAGATCTAAAGCTGAGTCGAGTTTGAGGTTCATTTGAATTTTAGTTACAGAGTTATCTGCCCTTGATGTACTCAAATATGCTATAAAAAGTTTGTCCGGAGTTTTCTGGGAAAACTATTAGAGGGATATTAATGAAACTTCACACAAATGTAATATGCATCAAGATCTAAAGCTGAGTCGATTTTGAGGTTCATTCAAATTTTCGTTAAAGAGTTATCTGCCCTTGATGTACTCAAATATGCTATAAAAGCTTGTCCGGAGTTTTCTGGGGAAACAATTGGAGTGATATTAATGAAACTTCACTCAAATGTTATATGCATCAAGATCTAAAGCTGAGTCGAGCTGTAGGTTCATTTAAATTTTCTCAACAGAGTTATCTGCCCTTGATGTACTCAAATATGCTATAAAAAGCTTGTCCAGAGTTTTTTTGGAAAACTATTTGAAGGATATTAATGACACTTCACAGCAAGGTTATATGCATCAAGATCTGAAGCTGAGTTAAGTTTGAGATTTATTTGATATTTCGTTACAGAATTATCTGCCCTTGGTGTACTCAAATATTCTATAAACGTCTTATTTGACAGTGTTAACACACTTAGAAACTTCAGTTCTGAATGGATTTTGATTATGTTTGCCCACAGTATAATTATAGAAGTATAAGTTCATGAAAGGGTTGATTATTAATTTTTGTTATCGGATCATTGTGTCGAGTTATCTGCCATTGGTGTACATGTACTCAGATATGCTAGAAAAGGCATTATTTCTGTATTGTTTAATATGCTCTCAGAGCTCTAAAAGTCTACAAATTAGAATAAATTTTGATAAAACTATATATTTCTTTGCCAGTGGGCGTATAATGTACCGCTTGCGTTGCTCTCGTTCTTTTTCGTAACAGACGCGCACGATACGCAAACGCATTTCAATACATTGTTGACAGTGACAAGTTTTAAGCAATTCTGAATGATCCTTATGATCTAAATGGTAAACAGTTTGGAGTGTGATAAGACACCGGGGTACCCGGCGTCTCGTCTAGCTCAAACCATTAACAATTGAAATAATAGATTTAGCCTAAGCGCGTTTATTGGGACAGAAAAATGTATTCCCTTTTGTATTATGTTGTTATTTATACAAAGGTTCATTTTAAAATTGCGAAAATGCGTAAAGGCAAATACTCAAGACGATGTATCCAGATAAATACGCAACCTGTGCTCTTTAAGTCTATAACTTTCTTATCTCTTGACCACGTCATTGAACGAAGTCACCCCGGCAATCTCGTTGGCTGACATTTGAAAATGCCAAGTGTTCAATATTCTCTCGTTAATTTGACATTTGACATTTTATTGTTAATGACTGTATATACTGGACCTTAAACAAATGGAGTAAAGGGTTATTTTAGGGAACGGCTAAAGCTCCACAATGGCAGTGATTGGGTTATAAAAAACGCATTTCGCCAGTTTGTAACATAATGGACAGTACATGTACCTCTATGATAGTCTTTTGCAAATAAACAACTTCTTACATGTATTACATGTATGTTAATATTTCAACTCTTGAACAATATTATTCGTTTACATGCTACAGTGGAGAATGTGTTATTCTTTCCCAATAAACGCGTTTACGCTAAAACTACTATTTCCAATACAAACAGTTTGGAGCCAGATCAGACGCCGGGTAACCCGGCGTCTGATCAGGCTCCAAACTGTTTGCCACCAAGATAAACATGAATTATCAGAATTGTCCAAAAGTTGCACTTTTGTACGTTTTAGTGTTTTGCGTTTGCGTACGTTTGCGTTTAAACGGGAAAGAATAACAGATTCTCCACTGTACATGTATGTTAATATTTCAACAACTCTTGAACAATATTATTCGTTTACATGCTAATAATTACATTCGCCCAATTCAATTCCATATACAGAGCGGTACAGTGGAGAATCTGTTATTCTTTCCCGTTTAAACGCAAACGTACGCAAACGCAAAACACTAAAAGTAGTAAAGTACAACTTTTGGATAATTCTGATAATTCATGTTTATCTTGGTGGCAAACAGTTTGGAGCCTGATCAGACGCCGGGTTACCCGGCGTCTGATCTGGCTCCAAACTGTTTGCACTGCAAATAATAGTTTAAGCGTAAACGCGTTTATTGGGAAAGAATAACAGATTCTCCACTGTAATCCGGCATTCGCCGATGACTTATCCCTTATTGCAATAACTCCATTACATTTACACAAACTTGTCGATATTGTTTACATGTACAAGTATTGCAAAAGCTGGGACATGGAAATGAACACTAAAAAATCAAACATCGTAGTATTTAGTAAACATCATAACCCTCCAAAAATAAGTATTCTATTTGGAAGTGACTTTATTGAACAATCGAAAACTGCTGAACATCTAGGAATATTACAGGAGTCAAACCTAAAAATGCACTCACGCATAGAAACAAGATTAAAGAAAGGTAAAAATGCATTCTATGCAATGGCAAGTCAGGGAATTCACCCACAGGGAGTTAACCCAACAGTTTCATGCGACCTCTATAACAAGATAATAATCCCCACCGTGTTATATGGTTCCGAGCTGTGGAACAATTTAACCCAAACCGATGTCACTGCTATAAACAAATTTAAACATTTCATCGCTAAGAAAATTCAAGGATTCCCAATTTCTACAAGATCAGACATGGCAGAATCTATGCTGGGTCTCTACAGGCTAACTTCAATTATCGAAAAACAAAATCTTCTATTCCTATACAAAATACTTACCTTACCTTCGCAGTGCATAACGAAAGAAATATTTTTAAGGACATATTACATGTACTTCGTTGATAAAGCATCATTAACTTATGGCTTCACACCAGATGTCTGCAACCTTCTATCAAAATACAAACTTAATGTGATTATGAACACATTTATTTCTAACTCAGAGTCTCTTCCGCGAAAGCCAACGTGGAAAAATATAGTCAATAACGCAATTGCTATAAATGAATCTGCTCTATGGGATCAGCGAATGTCTACCGATAGTGACTTTATGTTTTTTCGAATACTGCATCCTACTGTTAAGGCATGTGTTGTATATAATACTTTTAAAGAAAGTTCGGCATATGGTGCAGAGCCCCACAACTGGAGAACAAAACGTGCCAATTGTGCGACTTAGCAATGTATGAGGAGCTTGTACACTTCCTTAGTGAATGTCTGAAAACCCAAGACCTAAGGGAAGCTTTAATATTATTAAAATTATTTCAAATTAGAACAGATCAGGGTACAACTTTTTCAAACGACCTCTGAGAACTCGACCACTTTACCTGGACCCTGAAGATTCTTGGATCCCCAATCCCACCACTGTTAGATAATATGAACGAGAGACAGTTTCTCAGAACAGCCTTTCACTATGTTATATCTAGCCTGAAGGAGTGTGGTATCTTATATTCTAACATGACACGTGAATTCGTCTCTATAAACAAAGAACAGGTCTATCGTGGTATACCTGAGACGTTATACCACGCTCTTCCCTACCCCGCTCCTCCCGCGGTTATATGACATGACGTGACCACGTGCGTTCATACGTTATGTTTTTTAAATTTCTTTCGTTATTCATATAGCCCGTAAAGACCATATACTTTTAACCAGTAACGTTACAGTAATTTTCTCATTCTTCTGTCTTGTTTGATGTAATGTTTGTTCTATGCCAGATTATGGATGGTTATTGTAAATTTGCTTATAGGTGTTAGATTCTTGTAATGCCGCGGAAAAAGTTATTCGGTCGAAAAACTTCATCCGCTGAGGAAATAAGTATGGAACATTAAATTTCCTTTCTAATGAATTTCCTTAAATCTGGTCATGTTAGAATCGGCCTTCGTGGTCAATTCCTGCGCACCACAACTCCCAACCGTTGTAAAATACCGTTTCACAACGGTAGAACATAGATTATTTCTTAAATAACTATTATCATTAAAATGTTGCTACTCGTACCCGTCCGCTATATGACACTCGTACCTGTTTACACTACTGTGCTTATCTGCTCTCAATCTGCTACTCGTCCTAACCGACTTGCTACTGTACATGTTTCTCCTCACACTCGACTCTATTCTCCCTACTTTGTTGAGATAGCAAATACATTACGTTGCTAAATATATGTTTACGCTAGTATCAAATCTACGTATGTCACGCTACTCGTACCTATTACTCCGTACTTGTAGCTACACATATTTGATACTCTTATCTGCCCCCTGATTGCTACTTAGTTTGATTTCTTAGCTTGTAGTACAGAACTTTATCTCGCTGATTAGTTAAATGAATATATCGTCTCTTTCCTTACGTTTATATTGTGTATGAAATATAACCGTTCATCTACGATATTAAATGTAAGTAAAATGAGTCAATTTACTGAGAAATACATAATTTGCTGTAGAAACTCTTGTATTTCGTTTCGGCAATTTTTTCACAACGGCAAATTATGACTCGTTAAATGCGTAAAATGTATACATGTACTACACCCTCTCTTCTGATCAATCTTAAACGTACCTAAGAATTTAGAAGAAGGGTCGTGATACATGTAGGCTATACAGTAGAAACTCTCTTCAACAACATTCAAACGCTGTTGACTGTGGCCGTTTAAGACAGGTGTCAGATTAATAAGGAAACTACCCAGTGCAGAAAGCCACTGAAGGAGCTGTCTGCTTGGCATATATCCTGCTTTGATTAACAACATAACGTCGTGTGAGTCTTACAACGTTCTATCTCACATGAGGGTTGTTTTGAGAAAATCGACTTTAAAGTTTTAAACCAATTAAACAGCATAATTTTGATGGATTTTGAAAATTCTTTCGACTTTACCTGATGAATTGTGAATGCAAAGGGTTCCATTTAAAGTTTTATGAGGATTGTAAGCATGGTTTTTGAGATATATCTTACTGTCGGTTTGAGATAGATCATTTCTCGAGCTCTACCTTCTATTTCACTCATTATTACAATGGTCTATGTCCATTTTGTGGAGATAGAACATTATTAACAATACAGTTTTAGACAATTGTATGAACAATTACAGTATTACAATGTTCTATGTCCATTCTAAATACTCCCCATAGGGGATATTTTTGCTTATTTTGATGAAATTATCCCCTCTGCCAAGAAATGCAGATCGCTGACAAGCAGACAAAACAGAATACTTGTTAAGAATTTGGTTTGGTTTGCTGTTGTTGTTTACATCCGTACATGCGACCTCGGTTTATAAAGTCTCCCTTGTGCGACTTGGCTGTGGTGGGACTTCTTTAAAGGGGTATTCAGTTTTACTTTCATATTGTTTTAAGCAGCCATCTGCTTTGAATTAATAACTTTACTTTGAACTACACATGTAGTTAAAGATACATGGGTATTTCGCCTATTACACTGTACGCCAATAACCATGAAGGTCGCAGCCATTTTGGAATTTTTTGTCACGTGATCCAATTGGAACACAATGACTGGATAAATTGGACATAGATCATTGTAAGACTAAACAAAACGTTAAAAATGGAGATAGAACATTGTAATACTGGCGATAACCTCAAATTGAAAACTCGGATTAACATATGATTTGCACCAGGAGATAGCTCTTGAAAATAGCTTTCCAACGGTATATAGAACTCTATTTGTTTACAAAATGGACATAGAACGTTGTAAGACTCACGCGACGATAAGTCAACATACATGAGTGCTGCTCAAGAGAGGGAATATTGTATCTTTATGCTGTAAATACTAATTTGTCACATATATCATGTATAATACTACCAGTCATGTTTGTGTTTATTATAATGTCAACATATCTCCTGTATGGAGGAAATAAAACATTGAATTGAATTGAATTGTATATATGCAATTTCTCTAGAGGGCGGGACTTGTGGCTATCGTTCGCAGAGGAGTCGTGGCTAATGGGTCATTTCTTCGCGAATTAATCTTTCAAACTCGGACAATAGACATTTGGTGGATTTTTCAAATATGCTTCCTAACCGATGTATGTGTAGCTTTTAGCGGAAACCATGATTATCGACTACAATTCTGCTTTATTAAGGAGACAAATTTCCATTTCTCACCAAACTGTCAATCATCACTAGTGATCGTATCACATTTTGTGACGTCACGTTACAATATCTTTAGCGACGTCGCGCATAAACAATTAATTTTGTGTGTTTTTCTGTTAAAGCGTCAATAAAATTTATATAATAATGTTTTTACCAGAAAACAACGCATTCTCGTGATATATTTTTCATATCAATTCGACGGAATCGATTATCCTCTATTTATTTCATCCTTTCCAGTACATTACTTGATAACCTCACTGTTTCGATCGGTGAAATCATCAGCGAAATTATCAATTTCATAAAACCACTGCTGCCGTTAATATGAAATTTCCCGAAGGGCTCTTAAAGAATCGTGTGTTGTCGTGAAATTTCGACAACCCGATTTGCCGAGAACTTAAAGACATTACATGACCAAGCTTGGGTGGTAACACCTAGTCCGAAAAAAGGTAGGATTAAATCATGAATAGCATGCTTTTACTGTTACAATACTGTACAGATGTCTAGGCAAAGAATCAGTCAGCCGTTTCATCTGAGGCCCATACCTATAATAGGATAGTTGGGTTTGTAAAACCCATTGAAAAAACCCTTGAGTGTGAGCATGTGAGGGCCTCTATAGAAAACTTGAGATTGCTGACATTGGCTGAGCGCACACTTCCCATGCTTTACAGTAAGTTTTGACTCCTAGTGAGAACAATGGAGGGGGAATCAATGAATGGACTGGCTTAATGGCTTTAATGGAAGAAAACGAATCCTAGATCGGAAGCAACGACCGATGACGTCAAATCAATGAACCAGTAACGTCATGGTAAAGCAAAACGTCACGGGTATTCGGTAAAAACTTGGGGATCCACACTGGATACAATTTGTACTTTTGCTTTAAAATTTACAAACTAAGTAGTCAAAGAAATCGTTTTAAAGCATGAAATAAATAGAATACAGTGGAGAAAACGTTATTCTTTCCCGTTTAAACGCAAACGTACGCAAACGCATTGCACTAAAACACAGAAAAGCACAACCTATCGACAATTTTGACTATTCATGTTGATCTGATTGGCAAACAGTTTGGAGCCAGATCAGACGCCGGGTTACCCGGCGTCAGATCTGGCTCCAAACTGTTTGCACTACAAATAATAGTTTTAGCGTAAACGCGTTTATTGGGAAAGAATAACGTTTTCGCCACTGTATAACGTCTGATGTTCTTAAAATGAATTAAATTTTGATCTTACTCTAACCAAAAACAGTTATCCTCTATATTTGATAATGACCTAGTAACCGAGAAATAAGTGGATAGGGTTATTTATTAGGGCATGATTTATTTTGCCTTCTCCTCACGCGTTCGAGTCCCGTCTGAGCTTTGTTTCTCTTCCAAATGTATTTTTGAATCATATATTGTCCTTAATCTAATCTTTTCTCATTTTAATCAGCGCCCGACATCCATTTACCAATGGTTTTTACATCATATCTGGTATTCAGTCTCTTTAACCCTTTCACTCTCAATGACGTCATAAAGCGCATTTGCAAACAGTTTTGATCCAGATCAGACGCCGCGTGACGCGGCGTCTGATCAGGATCAAAACTGTTTGCCACTTGTTTTTAAATTACGCCAGTTATACTGCCTTACTCTAATTTTGAAACGATATTGCAGACAACAATATTGAAGCAGACGACAATATAGTTACATAGTTCCCGATTGTTTAGAATTTTGATGAGTCTTAATTTTGTCATAGCGAGGCTCATGTATTCCTGAACAATATAGTTCGATTAACATGTCCGAGTTAACCTATACATGAGAGATTTGTGTATCGTATAACGGGGAGTATTTCTAGATGTCTTACGTCTCGTTAAACGTTACCACATGTTGCCAAAGGGAGCTGTAGGGTGGTAACATTGCAAATCGAATTTTGATTTTTTTACTCAAGCTCTGTACAAAATGTATTGCGATCTCATACAAATACTTGAGTCTAATAACAAATAACAAACATACTATGTCTGTATACCGAACGGTAGGTTAAATTATGTTACTCTTGAAAACAGTTTTGCTCCTTGTCAGAGGCCGGCATCTGATCTGGCTCCAAACTGTTTGCAATGTGAATACATGCAATATTATTACTATAAACGCGTGCATAACGTATTCTTCACTATACGAATATTTGTACAATTATGACATGTGTAGGTGTATCTTTGTTTTTGTCTTGTGATGTCTCGTGGGATCATATTTTGCCAGTTGTTTACACCTTCTTCCCTAAAATTTGAAAGGTCGTATAATTTTGCAGAAAGTTTTATAGCAATCATAATCTAATTTCTACTAACCATATAAAATTATGTTACAGTGCGTTGGAAAAAACGCGTTCATTCTAAAATAAGTATGTCCACTGCAAGGGGTTTGGAGCAGACCAGACGCCGGATAATCCTGCGTCTGATCTGGCTCCTTTCTATTTGCCACTTAGATGAACATAATTCGCCAGCAAATTATCCAAAATATCTCTTTTTTCCTTAATTTAGTTACTTTATGTTTATGTTTTGATTCGTTTGAACCCTTGTCATGCTAATCGTGACTTTGGTAATATTTACGAACATTTTTTACCCAGAAATGCGGCTTCTGGCTAAGGTCCGAACCGTTTGTACCTCGTATTCAACCTTTCTTCAGTTAAAAAGATCTATCAAACTTATCTGTTTTTCGCCGACGAATATTTGAAGCATGATAAAGCTTGCAATGTAAAACTAACGTCTCCCTACTGTATTATGTTAACCCTTTCTCTCTCAATGACGCCTTAAAGCGCGTTTGCAAACAGTTTGGGTCCTGATCAGACGCCGCTCAAACTGTTTGAGACTCGTATCGATATAAGCTCATACAACGTTAAATCTAATTTCAAACGTGTCTTCTAGACAACAATACTGAAACAGACGACAATGAAGCGGCGAAGAGGTAAAACTCTCCCGAATAATTTGATCATGAAAGGTTTAATGACGTTAGAATATTACTGCTGTCAGATATTCTTTCTTTTCCACACATATTTGAGATATGAGACTTTGATATTTATGATCTAATCAATGTCAATTGTTATGACAGTAACAGTCAAATCATAATCGGGGGGAACACTAACTATTTGTTATATTGATAGTATACAGCGGAAAAGATGTTATTCTTTCCCGTTTAAACGCAAACGCAACGCAAACAAATTACACTAAAATGTAGAAAAGGACAATCGAAAGTGCGGTAACTGATGAAACAATACTATTTTGGTCCCGATAAGACGCCGACAACAATCATCGTCTTATTTAGATATAAAGTGTTTAGCTCTTCGTTGATATTTGGGAAGTTAATTAAATATAGAGGATATTGAATGAGTGTTTTTTCAGTAATGAATTTATTGAACGAGTTGGATAAAAATGATATTATTTTTGTCCAACGAGTTCAATACATTTATTACTGAAAAAACACGAATTTAATATCCTATTTATCACATAAACACCAAATGACACGAAAATCCGAAAGGTCTTACTTTCACTTTTGCCCTCGGCTCTTAGGTAAACGATTCGTCATAGGTGTTATTCGGTTTTATTCATCCGTAGATAAAAACACCAATCATATTAACGTAACGAAAATCAACACCATTACGTTGTGAAAAGACTTCTCTGATACCATATTCAAATTTTAAATAAATATTTAAATTAAAGTTGTTCTAATTGACTAAAAATGATCATTTGATAATAAGAATCTAGTTTCGTTTTCAAAATAACGTCAAGACGTAACATGACGTCATTATCATTGTAACGTCTAAATTTGAAAAACAGTTTGAGTCACTGTTAATACTAAAGTCTACGTGGTATTAAGTTAGCCTGATTTGCAGCCTGAGTTTGCGAGACTGCTAGGGATAATGTTTCTAGGACACTTCGAAATGTTTCAATACCTAGTGGTGATCTATGTTTGTCTAGATTCTCTTAACTGATTTACAGTCGGCGTAGTAGTACATTATTTTGGTGATTCGAAAATTAGTATAAAATATATGCCCAGTGGGCCATACGATTTTTACGGCCCTCTATATTTTTCACGTTTATGTGATAAAAAACAATATGTACTCAGCGTTAACAACTGTATGAACTTAAAAAAAAAGTATGCTTTTCGTTGGATTACCGGGCAAAAGCAGTGGATTATCACTTGATACATGTAATCCCACGACTTCAAGCAGTGGAATTATCGTCACGAGTGCTTCTTTTATGAATTTTCACCGTAGGGCTCCCAAGAATCGTAGTCAATCTTGTCTTACCGTTCCATTCCGGCAGTCCGTTTTGTCGCGAACCACTCAACGGAATAACAAGAATCCAAGATCGGAAGTAACGACGTAATTCCGATGACGCCAAATCAATAAATCACTGTACGGGAAACTGTTTCGAAAATGTGTTCGATACAAAATTGGGTCTCAACACGGGATAAATAATGCACTTTCGCTTTTAATTGTCGAACACTTTCCTTGAATCGTTTCAGTGTAAGATTGAATTTAATCCATTTCGTGAACATCAGACTGTTATATTTTCACGGTTGGATTCGCCAATCGTGAAAATATAACGTCTGATCTTCACTCAATGGATTAAATTTCGATCTTACACTGACAAAAAACCAGTTTTCCTTAAAATAAACATGAATAAACATACAAAAGACAGCCCCTAAAACGTCGATCACATTACCCCCATCGATCAGCAATGCAAGCCGCCGAGAAAAGACAAATACATGTTACTACAATTAGATCTAAAATAAACACGAATAAACATACAAAAGACAGCCCCCAAAACGGCGATCACATTATCCCCATCAATCAGCAATGAACCGACCGGCTAAAGATTAACTAATTATTCAGCGTTACTAGTTCTCTGTAAAGATGAACAGTTACAAAGCTTACTATCAAAGACATTTCAAAAGAAATATTTAATTACTTATCTCCTGGGTTTTCTTTTCATGCCATACCTAGATCTTTATTTAAGGTTGCACTCATCGTTAGAACCCTCAAGTATTTTGATGTATATTTGCAGAAAATTGACATGATGGACAAATAGGTTTTATCCAGATTAGGCCCTACCGTTTGCAAAGGTACTCACTTCATTATATTTGAGATGACAGCTTTTCGTTTCCGATAAACGCGTTTATGCTAAAACTTTTAAGTCAGTTGCAAGCATTTGACACTTCACTCAGAAACGTTCAGTATATATTTATCAATATAATTATCCCAACAAACATATAATATCAAACAAAGCAGTATATCTGAGTAGTGTAATTTGCAGGTAGAAACCATCAAAAACATATTCTTGGAGTGCAATCATCATGTACAACACTTTTGGAATTACATATCTAATTGGTTACAAAACATTAATCCTAGCATGAATATAAACTAACTACCAAACAGTCACATAAGGAATAATAAATAACAGAGACGATATGACAGATCATGCAAGAATTATATACTTATATCAGCAAAGTACTACACATTCCAAACAAAAAATAATAAAGAAATACCGACTTTCAGTCATTTCAAAAATTGTACTCAATATCAAATGGTGACTATTCCTAAAACAGATATAATATACAATTAAAAACAACCACTTATTTTCAGTATATAAAATAGAAACTTTAAAACTAAGACTGGTGCTGTAGTCTTTAAAAAGTAGAATTTTCCACAATGTCTTATAGAAATATTTGCCTTTTCTCACTATCTCTCGCTCACTGAAAAATATTAATCTCACGTGTTTACATGTATGTTGTGTAATATTGAATTGTATAACATATAGATCAGTTGCAAACAGTTTGGAGTCCAATCAGACGCCGTGTAAGCAATCTGGGGTGTGTTTTTTTATTCAAAATCATAATCATGATTAGCAATCATGATTGTGTTTCGGTCGTTTTTTTAATCGAATCAGAATCATGTTCTGTAATCACTCTAATCAGAAAAAATCGAGCCCAACGCTCGATTAAATTGTAATCATAACGTCACTTGTCGATTCAACCAGCTATTTATATTAACACCTGGCAAAAGAATTAAACAATCTTTCGACACTCATCATGCTTTATAACTTTAGTTTATTTAAAATTAACTTTGAGCAATAAATTAACCCCTTTGAATAAACAAACTCACTGCTTTTTGCAACCAGTTTCTTGAATAAAGTTCGTGGCGTCTGATCAGGTCTCAAACTGTTCGGCACATCTTACATTATAACTTAAGTCAAAATTTACCCAAAAGTTACCTTTTCGAAATAAATTTGTATTTGAATTAACTCATCCGTTGCCTTATCCCGAGTACAAGGGTAATTTGTGAACAGTTTGGATACTAATCAGACGCTTCTGATCATGATACATGTACAAGCAGTTTGATACAGTGGAGAAAACGTTATTCTTTCCCAATAAACGCGTTTACGCTAAATCTATTATTTCCAAGGTAAACAGTTTGGAGCCAGATCAGACGCCCGGTAACCCGGCGTCTGATCAGGCTCCAAACTGTTTGCCACCAAGATAAACATGAACTATCAGAATTGTCAAAAAGTTGTCGTTTTCTTCACGTTTGCGTTTCGTTTGCGTTTATACGGGAAAGAGTAACGTTTTCTCCACTGTATCATAATCATTGTCTAATCACGCCGTTTTTTTATCACTTAAATCATGATTCTGATTATCAGTTGAATCATAATCATGATTATGTAAATAAAAGACACCCCTGTTTGCTCATCGGATAGACATCGGTCGTCAGAAATGTCAAGCAGCTGCCATCTTCTCCACTTAACTGAACTGCGTTTGTGTTTTGTTTAAGAAAATCATCTTAACCCTTTACCCGATAACCTGTTTCTATAGTTTTGAAAACAGACTACTTCAAGCAAGTTGAAAGTAAAGCAGAATGCGCCATAAGGCGCATTCTGCTTTACTTGCAGACGCTTCAAAGTTCCACCTGCTGGAACTAAGAAAATATTCCTTGTGATACCAATTCATGACTGTACAGATTGGAATTAATTTCTTCCGCGGAGGATTAAACGGAATGCGCTAAAAGGCGCTTCTATAAGGTTAAGGGTTAACCATTATTTACATTGTTCAAAGGATTTAAGAACAAATAGATTCAGAAATTTACTAAAAAACATAGCCCTGCTGGCGCCGAGGCTTTAACGGCGTTTTAGCATATCTAGGACAACTATTGTGATCGCCCTGTGTCCATAGTCCGTCGTCGTACATGTATGTCCGTTGGGGGGGGGGAGGGGTGATAATCGATGTATAGCTCATAAGTTTCAAACGGTTACCTAGTAAGATGGTTATTGATAAATGCTGACCTTCTTAACATTAAAACCAGCAAAATCGACGACGACAACAAAGGCTCGACTTTTCGAAAAGTTGAGCTAAACATTATTATGAAACAACAAGTAAACACGAGTCATCAGCATTAACACTGGGCCTTTACGGTACCCGTTACTTGAATTTATTTTTAAAGATATATGACTTTTATTAATAATCAAATGACATTCCTACGCTCATTGTATACGTCCGCAAGTAGTTTGTATTTAAAACAACTTTACAAAATGTGATTTAGTACACGTTTAGGTGTAACAATAGAAGACATTAGGAAAGCTGGGTTTGCTTTAAACGACTTAACTAGCAGGCTCTGTCTGCAAGTACATGAAAGGCGCACTTCTTTGTTCTTCGAGGTTTGTTCAAATCTCTGGAGATGTGCTATACATGTATATGTTTTTCGGCCAAAGCCGTAAACACACAAACAGTAAACTGTATCGTATGTTGTGTAATCTAATAAACTGTGTAATGATTGGGGCATAACGTGCCCTACGTAAACAAAACTATTCACGTGTTTTTTACTTTACAATATATTGTTAAAACAACCCTACAAAGTCGACAATGGACTTTAATAAAATGGGGTCTAGAATTGTCCTTTTGAAGTTCAAGGTGTCAATGAGTTTATTTTGCTTTTCGATAATTCTTAATCACTTTATTGCAAACGTCGACAACATAAACATATGCAAGCGTAACAAAATTACACAGAGTCTGGTCAGGATCTAAATTGCTTGACACTCATATAAATATTATGTTAAGGCAAACTAACTCTTTTAAAGAAATATGTCGGTATGTATACGAACAGGCGCCGCCACAGCAGTGAATATGTTGGGTGTGTTATGATGAAATAAGTTAAGTGAAAAGGTTAAACAATACGGTATGACACACTTGTATATCACATTATTGAAATGCCATACGACCAATTACATTTCTTAATTAGCTGCCTTTATTTGAACGTTATTTGAACCATGCGATATTTTTCTGTGAAATAAGGCACATACTACAGACTAGGAAAGTCATTGAATTGATCGTTTAGAACTCCTCCTGGAATAATGGCGCGTAATGAATCTTGTAACAATTATCCTATACACTAAGGCGTGGGCGTACCTTCTAGAACCTTTTTACACTTATTTGGATATCCCCTTAGACACAAATGACCTGTTAATGTAGATTATTAAGTTTTATAGAAAATAGTTCAGAAATCAGTTAAGCAAACTGTGCAGACCCTGATCAGAATGTTCATTAAGGATGACTCACTTTGATCAGGATCAACATAATATACACATTACGGTGTCTTGCATAGAAAGGGTTAGATTAGAAAAAATACACGACGACAGTTAGCTTCGACCTTTACCGCAATATGTCGGGTTTGTCGTCTTGTTTATTGCATTATTTCTAACACATTCGACCATAGAGAATAAAATGTTATGAGCAAGCGCACATGTGGTAACGCAAGTGGTTGTCGCCTACAATTATTTACAGATCTAATTTGTCTCAAAGAATTGCCCACTGCAAGTTTCCTTAACATATTCAACCCTAGCGACGAGTATACTCGTCATTTACAAAAAGAGTACTTTTGAAGAGTACACTTGTCCTTGTAAACAATGTAGACCTTGATCAGGGCGCTAATGCGTTGAATGTCATCCAGGAATACGTATTGTTAAAATCAACTCTAGGTAATAAAAAATGAACTATAAATTTGTCAAATATGCAAAGTATATAAAAACATTCAACCATGATTTTATTTCGAAGAGATATTTAAGATGAATGGAAAAATAGGAAAAATATTGTATTTTTGGTGTACACATTTTGGCTCTACGGCCATTTCTAAAAGGTGTATCCGATTAGGATTTGAATTTTCTTATTTTGTCCTTTTCAAAGAACCCGCTTCAATAAAAATATATGGTAGCAGTAAAGTAATATTTCTTCATGGGAAAAACTTAAATAAGCCAAAACAGGCTCCAAATGTGAAATTTATGAAGCTTTAAATATCATCGATATGGTACTGTTTTGTAAAGGGTGATAACTCCCTTCCTTTAATAACTCAAAATTTTCAACACTTACCTTTCAATTTCTTTTAATATTTAGGATTGCCTTTGTATGGGGTTTCATATGGTACAATATTAGAAAAAGTTAGATACTAGAAATATGTTTTGTACTAATTTTCATAAAAAAATAATAAAATAAATATATCACCTGCCATGAAAACAATGTTGTTGATTCAGAGATACATATTATTCAAATCTGGTGACTGTTTGGTCTTGATTTAGTATCTTAATGTAAAAAATACTGCCATAGACATGAAATACATAATAAAAAAACAAAATTACCATGTTTATTTGTATCAAAAATAGATTTTACTGAAGCTTATACTTTAAATGTGACATAATTTGAGAAAAAATCCGAATTTGACACACCTTTTCCAATCACCGTATCGCAAAACATTGCACACCAACATTTTTTTTTCTGTTTTTTCATGTATTATAAACAGCTTTTCAAAAAAAACATTAAAGAAAAAAGATGTCCAATGATATTAACGTACGAGTACGTAGCGAAAATAAGATGAAGCAATACCGAAAGGTCAGTTATTTATATTATATAAAATCCCTATAAGCTTGAAAGGTCGGACATACAATGAAGAAGACGTTATTCGTTCCAAATAAACGCGTTTACGCTTAATCTATTATTCTAATTACAAACAGTTTGTAGCCTGATCAGACCAGGCTCCAAACTGTTTGCCAATCAGATTATAAAATAAATGTTCAGAATTGTCAAAAACTTGTCCATTTCTACATTTTAGTGCAAAACGTTTGGTTTTTGTTTTGCGTTTAAACGGGACCGAAACACGTCTTCTACACTGTATCATCGGATTGATATATGAGGACAGTGCGTGGTGACTTGTCATATTGACTTAGCGTCAAAGACGTCTAGCAGTTCAAGACAATATGTTTTATATTGCCAATAATGATATAACAAGTGTTGCATTCGGGTTAGAGTTTAGACATTCCGTTCATATTTTTGTCGGTAAAAACGGTTATGATAATCCCAGTATCAATGTTGTTATTAAAAATTGTAGAAGCTACACCGTACGGATAAATTATGTTAAATTTGTTTCTTAGAAGTACAAATAAGATCTAAAGAGAACACCGGCGTTAAAACACCCGAATAAATGCGCTATACAGGTATGTACATGTACATTAGCACTAGCGACGAGGAGCATTCTTATTATTTACAAACACTATACATGTAACAATTAAACTTGTCGTATGCAAACAGTGGATAGTCCGATCAGGAGCCATCTGATCATCGTCTCCAATCTTTGCATTTACAATATTGTGCTCAAATAAACAATAACTAGTCGAAGATTTGCTAGTTTCAATTGGAAAGTGGAAATTGGAATTGACAATTACACATGTAGATAAAAAGTATCAGGGGTGAATTAGTTAACCATTACAAAGATTGGATTTGAAGTATTCTGGAAAAGAGCACTCTGATCTAGACTTATGCTGTGTGTTTTACTGTTCAATATAAAATGCAGAAAAACAAAAGTGTCAAGTTAAAATCATTAGAAACTAGAAATTCGAGTATAACCCTTTCATGATCAAATTATACCCCTTACCGCGCCTTATTGCCGTCTGTATTGTTGTCTGCAATGCATGTTTCAAAGCTAGACTTAAGGTTGTATGACTTAATAAACATTGAGAAGAGTGTCAACTTGTTTGCAAACGCGCTATAAAGCGTCATTGAGAGTGAAAGGGTTAAATTTAGGATATCCTTGATATATCCGGTTTATATGTCAATTTTGACAAAACAAAGGTCATTTGGATTGGTTCTCTAAAGTACAGTACAAGGTCAATAAAAACGAAATGGAAACTATCTTGGGGTGATAGTCAGTTTAAAGTTCTAGGGATACATTATGATGTAAATTTAAATTTGATCTGCGAAATAAATTATGAAGAAAAGATAAAGAGTATACAAAAATGCATTTCATATTGGAAAAGGCGTAAACTGATTCCTATCGGCAAAATTACTGTTGTTAAAGCTTTACTTTTACCTATACTTACACATTTGTTTATAGGCTTGCCAACGCCAACAATGAACTTCGTGAACAATCTTACTAATATATTTTATGAATTTATATGAAACGGTAAAGCAAAAATAAAACGAAACGTTCTAATAAAACGAAACGTTCTAATAAAAGATTATTCAGAAGGAGGGTTAAAAATGATTGATATTGAAAGCTACATAAGAAGTTTAAAAATTAAATGGTTTAAGAATTTCATATTTCACAATGATAGTAAATGTTATAATCTATTGCAAAACCTGATAAACATGACAAAGCTACTGGATTCCGGAAGAATATTCTGCAAATTGATATTGAATAAATTAAAGAATAAATTTTGGGTCGATGTCTTAGAAGCATATATGCTTTATATTAAAAAGAGTAGTGTTGGAGATATACGACACATAAATAATATGCCATTATTCTATAATGATAATTTTCTCATAATAAAAAAGCTGTATATATACATGTACCAACACTTTACGATAGAGGAGTACGATATGTAAACGACATTCTAGACAAAGATGGTAATTTTGTAGATTTAAAATACTTAGAAGAAGTGAGTGGAAAAAAGATTAATTTCCTTCATTATTATGGCCCCAGTGGTTGTTAATAGTTAATTAATTTATAATTGATTATTGATTGCTACTGACCGTACCAAGGCGGGCTCCTATGTTCACTTAGCTTTATGTTTGTCTTGCGTGTTGTTTTCTATTTAGTGTGTAGATGAAGGAATGGTATTGCGTGTGTGTGTGTGTGTTTGTTATGGTATGGCTGTGTGTGTGTTCTGCTTTAGAGATGGGTGTATTGTTTGTGTTGCGTTTCCTGCTTGAGTCTTCTTTCGTATTTATTTATAAATGCAGTTAAGTCTTTTATGACTAGAACAGGATTTACTCCGAAAAAAGATTCACTTTTAGAATTTCAATACCCAACCATTAATTGTTATATGTACCCCATTTTAACCAGAAATTGTGATAATATGTTTGTATATAATGTACTTGCTAATAACGATGATATCCCTACTAGTCAATCCAAATGGGCGTCAATATACAAAAATAGTCTTATAAATTGGAAGAATATATATAGCTATGTATTTAAATGTACTAAAGATACTTATTTGCAATGATTACAAACTAGAATTATACATAGAATATTACCTACTAATACATTATTATTTCAAATGAAAATCAAAATACTAATTTATGCACTTTCTGTCATAATCATGAAGAAACTATTGCTCATTTGTTTTGGGAATGTTGTAAAGTGCAACCAATAATAACATATATTTCAGATAGGTTAGTAAAATATAACCCGCACCTCAAAATAAATAGATTATATGTACTTTTGGGAACGGATCAAAATGACTTCAAACTTGATATTTTGTTTTTAGAAATAAAACGATATATATTTTTATGTAAAACAAAGAAAATCGTTCCGTCAATAATCGGGTTAAACAACTCATTGCAACTAGCATGATATATAAAACAAGCATGTAGTAATACAGAAAATATAGTTTCTACATGGACAATTGTACGATATCTTATATTAAACTACATTTAGAAATAAAACTTACTGTAATGAAAAAACTAGCAAAAATGCATGTTTCTTTCTGTATTTTTTTCTATTCCATTTTCATTTTTTCCCATAAAAATGTATGTTTTCATATCTACATTCAATATACAAATTGTATGTTAGAAATATTATTTAGTTTTTGATGATATATATTTCAATAGTTCATTGATTCTTCAAGGAAATTGCGTTGTATTTGTATTTTCTACTTATACTACATGATGTTGGAATGTAAAAATATGTTTGGATGTAAAATATGTGAATAAAATTATTGGAAGAAAAAAGAAAAGAAAAATGATATCCTTGAACAAAATTATCATGTAGGTAATCCAACATTATTTAAGATATTCTTTGAAGTATTTTGAAGAAATGTTTAAATAATGTTAAAACAAAAATAGCGTTTCATTATAGTTATTTTATTATAATTTCAATTTAATCCATTGATTCAGAGCAAATATATTCATACCTGGATATATCCAGGTATAAACATTTTTGCTCTGAGTCAATGGAATAAATTGAAATTGTGGACAATCCAGAGCAAGAGAACAATTTGCATTGTTGTAGTTATTTTATCATTTTACGTTTAACAAAAGACTGAGCATGAACAAAAGTGAACTTTGATTGAAACTTCCAACAATCTTTTACCTTCCGGGCAGTATCGTGGAGACGACATTGTTATTTCCTGTTTAAACGAAACGAAACGACACACGTAATGCAATATAATATAGCAAATGGCGACCTTTTGAAAGTTCCTCTGATATACTTATATCTGTGTAACAAACAGTTTGGTGCCTATTCAGACGCCGAATGTTTGTGTGTGGGGGGGAGTGGGGAGATAATACACCCACTATCCGAACTGGATTATCCCTTTCACTACCAAACTTTTCGTGAGTTTTTATACCCTTCAACATTTCATTGTCGGCTGCTTCAATGTTGTTGTTTGCAAGATCGTTTCACAGTAATATTCAATATAGTATGACGACTTAAAACATATCGATACGAGTGTCAAACAGTTTAGATCCTGACCAGACGTCTGGTTAGGATCCCAACTGTTTGCAAATGCTCTTTCAGGTGTCATTGAGAGTGAAAGGGTTAAACTCCACCAAAGAGTGACCGATGCATTCATTTCTTACATACACACATTTATATTCGCGCTACATGTATATGTCAAAACGCCGTAAAGATCCAAATCAATCGATCAATTCAGTTTCTTAAAATATCACTCTAGTTCTTTACAGTTTGGAACCAGATGAGACACCGAGTTACCTGTCGTCTTATCTCTATTCCATCAGTTTGTAACGATAATCAGCATGCCGAATGCTTACACGTAGATGCCACGAATTAGATACATTAGCCCTCACTATTATTATTATTATTATTATACCAGATTTATATAGCGCTCTTTTCACACAGGGATTGTGCGTTCAAAAGTGCTTTACATGAAATAACACATATGTACCTATAAATCGAGAAAAGACAAAATAACTACAATTAGATCTGAAATAAAACATGAATAAACATATAAAAGACAGTCCCCCAAAACGGCGATCACATTACCCCCATCAATCAGCAATGAACCGACCGGCTAAGTATTGCCGACTGATATAAATCATGGTAGAGCGCCAAATGCAGGCCATCGACAAAACACAAAAAACTATAACTAGATCTAAAATAAATAAGAATAAACATACAAAAGACAGCCCCCAAAACGGCGATCACACTACCCCCATCAATCAGCCATGAACCAACCGGCTAAAGATTGCCGACCAATAGAAATAATAGCAGAGCGCCCAATGCAGGCCATCTAATGTAACATAACTAGGAAAAATAGCATGCGACCATAACTAAAAACTCTATAGAAGATAAATGACATGATTAAAAATGGTGAAAGCTGTCCAAGAATTATACCACAAACCCCGCCAGCTGGTTTCAAAAGAGATCAGAGCCATATCCCTACCATCAAAGATCCACCAGACAGGCATTGGTCAACGGTACAACCCCAGAACTAAAGATTAGACCCATAACATATACAGAATGAACACAGCCCTAGGGTAGCAGTCATCTACCCTCTCCACCCCACACCCGCGGGACCCCAACCCGACAACAATGGGTTTTTGCAAACATTTTGGATCTTGATCAATCGGTGAATATCAGGTTCCAAACTATGTGACCCGTTTTTCTACATTTCTGATTTCAAAATAACTAATTTTTCAATTATAGAAATAAAAGCAGACGACATTTGTTTAAAGCAGAAGGCGTAATGGCGCCAAGGTGTATATGACTTGCAGAATCGTGTTATCTGTGACTTTTGTGTTCAGGGGTCATGTTGTAAAAATGGCTGTTATTCGTTGTTAAAATGAATTTAATGAAATAAAATTAGCCTATCAGATGTCAAAATGTTTGTAGATTATCTCTAGCAAATACTGACATGCATAACATATTTAATTTCGTCTAGACAGCAACATATATAACTTACCAATTACAAATTGGCGGCAAGGTAATATGTATATCATAAAACCACGCGGTATACGGAAGTAAGTTTAACCTTTTAATTATAAGCTATTATTGGACAAGAGTGATATAGTGAAACTAGTGGAAACTAGTGGAAGGTGAAACTTTCTATTAACCCCTTCACTGCCATGACGTAATCAATTTTAAACAATTGTCGTCTGCTTTAATTTCTCAAATTAAATGTTTAGGTTTTTTGAGTTAAAAAATATTGAAATGAGAGTCAAAAAGTTTGCAAATAACCGTTGTACTCGAGGTAAGGCAGTGATGGGGTTAACGTTCGTGTTGCACAGAAGACCACACGTGACAGCGGAAAAAACGTTATTCTTCCTCGTTTTAAACTAATCGGACCGCAATCGCAATGCAACCAAAAATGAAAAATGACAACTTTTTGAAAAGTCAAACGATTTATTCTTATCTATGTGAAAGCTTGATACGAGATCAAGAGCCGGATTCACCGGCGTCTGATCTGGCTTCAAACTGTTAGCAATGGAAGTACAGTGCTCGCTCTCTACAACGACACCCAATGGGAGACACGCACTGAGTGCGTTGTTCGGAGGGAGTCGTTATAGGGAGGGAAATTGGTAAACATTTGCAAACAGCTTGAATCCAGATCAGACGCCGCGTTACGCGGCGTCTGATCTGGATTCAAGCTGTTTGTCACTCATCATGAAGCTTTTTCTGTAAAAATTATCATTATGTAACTATTAGAAGAACAGCAGACGACAATTTTAAGTAGACGTTACTGCAGCAATGAAATGATTAGAAAAAATTGTAATGTTTGGGGACCAGCGACAAGGGTCGTTGTAAGGAGGGAATCGTTGTTGGAGGGCAGTTGCAGAGAGAGAGAGAGAGAGAGAGAGCGAGAGAGAGAGAGAGAGAGAGAGAGAGAGCGAGAGAGAGAGAGAGAGAGAGAGAGCGATGTAATAGGTTCAGCAAATACGTGTTTATTGGTAAAGCAATACGTCTTATTCACAGTAGAATGTCAGCGTTTCTATGTTTAGATATGACCGGAGTAATCATGAAATATAATTTGTTTTCTAAGAGAAGATTAAAAGACTGTTACTTATCGCCTTCCGACTGTTTCGAATAAACTGAGTGAAAAGCAGGAAGTTCCGTATAAGCGTCCGGTGTTATTTTCATTTATTAAAAACTGCCACCAGCAGTTTGACCTTTTAATATGACACCTTAACTGTTACATATTAAATACAACATCGTGCTTTATTAAGCTTTTGTAGGAGTTGTCTGCTTTACCGCCAGTACAATTTGAACTGCAAACCTTGTTATGCCTTTTAACCCTTAATGACGTCATAAAGCGTGTTTGCAAACAGTAAAGCGGCGTCGAATCAGAATCAAAACTGTTTGGCACTTGTTTTGAAAGTATGTCCGTTTCAGGAAACGAGATAGCCATCTCATCACTTAAATGTCAGGAAACGCAACTACGCAGATAGACTTCACCCTGTACCGTAGAAGTATGCGCAGAATTGTGAGAGATGTGAAGGTCATTCCTGGTGCGGAAGTTGCCTTGCGGCATCAGCATCTTTTCTGTGATTAAAGGATAGCCGTGCAACAGAAAGCAAAGAAAACATTCACTCCCCGTTTAATAGTTTGGAAGCTAAAGGACCCAGAAACGAGCAAACGTTTTCATGAGGTTTTCAACTCCCATGTGAATGCGTCAACGGGTGATGACAACACAGAGGATATCTGGTCCAATCTGAAAACAAGCCTGCTCAAAACAACAGAGGAGGTATGTGACAAAACGCGCCCCCATAGTTGGTGTCAAGAAACTTGGCGATGGAGTGAGGACGTACAGTGGAGAATCTGTTATTCTTTCCCATTTAAACGAAACTAAATGCAAACGCAATTCACTAAAATATGGAAAAAAACTATTTTCTGACATTTCTCATAATTTATTTTAGTCTGAGTGACAAACAGATTGGAGCCTGATCAGACGCCGGGTGCACTGGAAAAAATAGGTTTAGCGTAAACGCGTTTATTGGGAAAGAATAACAGATTCTCCACGGTAGGTAAAGCAATCACAGGAAAGAGCAAGGCGTTCAAGGCTTGGAGGACTGGTAAGGGTTCTAGAGCAACATACAGTGGAGAATCTGTTATTCTTTCCCGTTTAAACGCAAACGTACGAAAACGTACGCAAACGAAAAACGCTAAAACGTAGAAAATAACAACTTTTCGACAATTCTTACAATTGATATTAAGCTGAGTGGCAAACAGTTTGGAGCCTGATCAGACGCCGGGTAACCCGGCGTCTGATCTGGCTCCAAACTGTTTGCAATGGAAAAAATAGTTTTAGCGTAAACGCCTTTATTGGGAAAGAATAACGTTTTATCCACTGTACAATGCAGCCAAGCGCACTGCTAGACATGCAGTACACCATGCTCGTCATGATGCGGACAAGGAGCTCTATGGCGGCAATATAGATCCTAAGTCACTACAGTAGGCTTGGTCGCAGCAACATCTACCGTGCATCCCCCTATACTTTTTTCATGGGTATAAACTTGTTCGTTGAAGTCTTCTAGACGATATTTTAGGATTTCCAAATAACTCTGCCTCAAGGGGAGCTAGAGATATTAAACAAGTACCATAGTAAAGTAGAGACACAGGCCGTTAAGATGAGTTATAACTTGATTAATATTCGATATTTAATACTTATGAATATGCATGAGATGCTCAAAATAAAGCGGAAAATCATGAAAATGAAGCATGTTGTTTTGTCCCACAGGCATATTTATACATCAAATCTCTTAAAATAGGCTAAAATGATTCAAACAGATTATACAAAGAAAACAAACCATGTTTGGTTCCATTAAAATTTCTGTATGCATGTATAATTAAGCTAATTTGCATAATAAATACAACGTAACGAATTTCTTCAAATAAGCATACATTTAAACAGTATTTTGTAGCTGACCTTTATTAATAGGACAAAACCCATTTTTGTATCACATTGGAACTGAGAAACCCGGCTTTAGATATATTTGTGCATATTTCAAGCATATTCATTTCGTAGTCATGCCTTTTTTTATGCGAAACACATCCACCTCACCATAATGTCCTTAAAGATCGTGGCGCTTACATTATTTTCTCTGGGGGATAAAAGGTCTACAGTGCAACCCCCTTAACTTCGTTCATGGGTTCCAAAATGTGAAAAAGGGTCTACTTAATGAGAATCACAAATGTACTTAAGAATAAACTCTTTTATGTGCATTTGAACCGTTTCCGTGGCAACCGCCATTTTCGGTTATGATAACCCATACCTGAAAAATCACCCATATCTCAGCCGCTTTTTGTCATAAATATATAAAATAGATACCAAATTGAAGATAACACATTCGGCGCTTTCTTACAATTATTTTCTTTTAATTATTTTATTTGCATATTCATGAATATTAATGTTAACTTTAAAAAAGTCGACAAAAATGTAGAAACTATCTAAATACATGTATTTCACTTTTTTATCCTACGATTATCAGAAAACAGTTTTAAATACAGTTTAAAAATGATGCCAAAATACTTAACGTAAGAAAATAATTAACCTTTTAAGAAACATTTTATTAGTATTTTAATTGTTTCCATTGGAACGACCCAAGTTTGTGTTTTAATAGCCCGTGCCTGCAAAAATCGCCCATACCACACCTAATTTTTCCCTTAAGGTGGTTCGACAGCGGGCGGCCCGCATCTCTAATTCCGGAAATGCTTATGACTTTCACATGATCTTTTCGGCACGTGCTTATAGTAGAAAATTTACATAAAGAAAAGTTTGATAACATTCAGTGTCTTCTTTGTTAGTGCAGTTGGTAAAGTGATTGACTAGCAAACCGAAGGTTCCAGGTTCGATTCCCACTCGATACAAATCTTTGTTTTTTTAAATAAATTGTCCGAATTTTATTTACTAGTCAATTCATAACGCAGTGACCAAAGGACAGGCTATGTTTAGTCACGTAATAATGAATAATATCAGATGCAAGTATTGTCAAGTGCCAACTAAACTTTGTAAGGATTTGTAGCCTATTAAACAGATGGCAGCTTAACACAGGACAAAAGCAATGCTAAAATATAGATCTTAAATGAGCTTTTATGCATACTTTTGTTATGCATTAAGCAGTCACCTGTCTTTAAAGATATACAGGCTACCGTATGGTCCGTTATTACAGGTTTGACCTCTGGTATTATTTAGAGCTGACGGCATTTTAAAGTTGAACTCAAGGGAGGTAACTCGTTTTTTCTAACATTTTGTCAGAACTTCTGGAAATCATGTATAAAATGTAAATTCCACTGTAGATTTTCATTAAATATTTGTGACTAGTAGAATTAAGATATATATATATCTAATAACTTAATAAGGGTAAATTTAGTGTATAGATATTTTGTAATTTGAGATTTAGTGACTTTTTCAGAATTTAACTTTTTTAAAATATTGATATTTCCAGAAAATATGTCATGAAATATTTTTGTTTGCACAATATCTTATAGTATTTGTACAGTTTACTTGAATACACAGAAATTATTGAGTTATATCATTTTATAAAGAAAATATTCCTGTTCATTAAAAAAGGAGCTTTTCTCGACAAATGGTCCTGTCAGAAAAAAAACCGCACTGTAATCTTTTTTAATTTTAACGATTTTTCACTCTCCATAGTGGTATATTTCAATTTAATCAAGGTTTCAAAGAATTCTGACACGGAATAAGCTGACCCGCGAACCACCTTAAACATATAAATCTTGTATCAAATGGAAGAAAATACAACGTGTGTTTTTATTGTGGCTTCTTCTTTGCAATTACCTAATTTGCATACTCATGATAAATAAAATGTTTCTTAAAGGTTAATTATTTTCTTACGTTAAGTATTTTGATTTCTGAGGATTCGTAAAAATTTTAAACTGCATTTAAAACTGTTTTCTGATACTTGTAGGATAAAAAAGTGAAATATTTAGATAATTTCTACATTTTTGTCGACTTTTTTAATGTTAACAAGGTTGACTGTAGTGTTTATATTAAGTGAAATCGACGGGGTCACGCTACCCTTAGTTCATCTTTAGTTTATGGGTATAGCTTTATTAACTTGTATCAGTAGTAGTACACATTGCTATTCTTATCATTAATAAATATGTACTCCTAAAGCCTATTATGGAATATAACTATACATGTGGAGGTGAAAGTGTATTATATTGATGTGTATGTATATACAGAGGGAAAACCGTCATGATTCTCCAAAAGCGCGTTAACGTTATTTAAAACTGTTATTTCTGTTGCAAACGGTTTGGAGCAAGATAAGACGCCGGGTAACCGGACGTCTGATCAGGCTCCAACTTGATTGCCACTAAGCTAAAAATAATTCGTCACGTTACCCTTTGTTCATCCATAGTTTATGAGTATAACCTTATTAACTTGTAATAGTATTATATAATACTATTCTTATCATGAATAAATCTGTTTTCCTAATCCTAGTATGGAATTTTCCAAAACACGCGTTAACGCTAAAACTGTTATTTCTATTACAAACGGTTAGGAACCAGACCAGACGCCGGGTAACCCGGCGTATGATCAGGCTCCAATTTAATTGCCACTAAGATGAACACAATTCGTCACGTTACCCTTAGGTCATCTTTAGTTTAAAGGTATAACTTTATTAACTTGTAATAGTAGTACTTATTACTTTTCTTATCATGAACAAGTCTATTCCTAAGCCTATAAGGAATATAATTATACACGTGGAGGTGAAAATGTATTAGATGGAGTTGTATGTTTATACAGAGGGGAAAACTTTTTTAGTTCTTTTCTAATAAACGCATTTTACGTTAAAACTATCTTTTCTATTACAAACGGGTTGGAACCAGATCAGACGCCGGGTACCAGGCGCACAATCTGGCTCATACTTGATTGTTACTGAGATGAACAAAATTCGTCATAATTGCCAAATAGTTGTTATTTTCCATGTTTTAGTGCTCTGCGTTTGCGTCTTATTTGCGTTTAAACGGGAAAGAAAAACGTTTTTCTCCACTGGATGTGAGGTGTGGTTGTATGTGAATGTATGAAAATGTTTACGCGTGTATGAATGTATACAAAATATAACGGTGTATACATAGGGTTGTATAATTGTATTTTCGTGCGTACACATGTATGTATGTATGTGGGTGTATAAGCACGCTCATTTACGTATTTTTTTGTTTTCATGTATGCAGGTGTATAACTGGATGCATTCAAGAGTATGTGTGTATATATTTGGTACTAAATGTAATTAAACAAAAAGCTGGCTTCCGGCGGGGTTTAATCCCTTCACTATAATGACAAATGGTGCAATAGCAATAAGAATGGCTTGGAATCTGACCGTACACCGAGTTACTCGGTGTCAGATCAGGATCCAAATCGTTCCGACATTCACGTCTACATTACTGCAGTCATTGTACCTATTATCTTAAGGTGAGATACATGTATCATACCAGACGAATATGTTTAATATAGAGAACGTCATATCAGTGAAGAGATTAAATTCCCTTGCTTAGGAAACGATATGCTTTAAATAGCTGAGCACCTGTACATAACCCTTCGAATTATTTTACCATGTTATGGAGAAACTCTCTGTTCTCTCCAATCTTTATACTCCTTTACAATATTTCTATTCATTTCAATGGTTTTCTTTCACTTTTACTCTTGGTTTGCAAAAAGCACACATAGTGGTCATACTAAAACCTCCCCAAACGCCCTATAAATGAGCATCAAAATCTGCACATTTAATGTAAAAGGCTTGCATGACCCATTCAAACGAAAACAGCTATTTCAATGGTTAAAACTGAATAAATATTCTATATGCCTACTACAAGAAATACACTGTGAGGAAATTTCATATGATAAATGGAAAAAAGACTGGGGGGATGAATTGTTTTTAAGCGGTAATAGTTCAAATAGCACAGGGATGGGCATCCTTATCAACTCTAACTTTTCATATACAATTAAGGAATATAACAACATTCTAGATGGAAGAATGCAGTCATTAAAAATCAATATAAATGATAAAGAGTATGTACTATTAAACGTTTATGCACCAAATAAAACAACAGAACATATAGCATTTCTCAGAAAAATAGAAGACTTAATTATTTCATATGATAGTGACACGCTTATTGTTGGCGGAGATTTTAATATAGTTATAGATAAAGATAAAGATAAAAAGAACGGAAATCCTAATAGCAATAAGAAAAATAGAGAAATACTAAATGATATAATACAAAATAACGATGTCAATTATATATGGAGAATTTTAAATCCAGAAACAGACATTATACCTGGCACTCTAACAATAAGCCAACAATATTTTGCAGACTTGACTTTTTCCTTATTTCATCAAATATAGTAAATTCAATAACACAATGTAAAATTACAACTGGTTTACGATCAGATCATTCGTTAGTATATTTTAATATAATAGTGGATAATCAACCTCGAGGGCCAGGGTATTTTAAATTAAACAATAGTGTTATCTTAGAAAAAGACTACCAGGATAAGATAAAACGTTCAATTCAAGATATTGTAGACATTAATAAAGAAGCAAATCCTAATACATTGTGGGAAATAATAAAAGGAACAATAAGAAATGAAACCATTATGTACACTTCCATGAAAAAAAAGAAAACGGTAAAAAAAGAAATAACTATAAAAAATGATATTGATGATTTAGAAAAACAATTATCAAATAATATAAACAATAAAACCATCTTAAATAAAATCAAAGAAAAGAAATCGGAATTAGATGACATTACTAAAGAGTATACTAAAGGAATCTTACTTAGGGCAAAAGCAGAATGGATTGAAGGTGCAGAAAAAAATACAAAATACTTTAGCAATTTAGAAAAGAAAAGATCTGAAAATAAAACTATAAAACGTATAGCAAATAATTTTAGAGAAATAACCAAACCAAAAGAAATTTTAGAAGAAACTAAACATTTTTATGAAAGACTATACAGTAAAGTCACTACATTACAGAACGAGGATATATTTTAAAATAAAAAGTGTCAAGCAGTTTTAAACGAAATTGAGAAAACATCATGTGAAGGTTTAATTTCTGAAACAGAATGTTCAAATGCTTTAAAAGGAATGAATAATGGCAAAAGTCCAGGGTCGGATGGAATAACTGTTGAATTTTATAAAATATTTTGGAATACAATAAAAACTTATTGTATAAATTCTATCAACTACTCTTATCAAAACAATAATCTAACAACAATGCAAAAACAAGGTATTATTACCCTTCTACAAAAAAAGGACAAAGATTTAACATCACTGGGTAATTGGAGACCAATTACTTTACTCAACAATGATTACAAAATTGCAACAAAAACACTAGCGAATAGAATGAAAAAGGTTTTACATAATGTTATCAACAATACTCAAACAGGGTTTTTAAAAGGAAGGTATATTGGTGAAAACATACGAACAATTTTTGAAGTTATAGAGTATTTAAATGATGAAGATAAACCAGGGCTTATATTCTTTGCAGATTTCGAAAAGGCATTCGATAGTATAGATCATAACTTTATCTTTAAAACTCTTGCACATTTTAACTTTGGTGTTTCTTTTATTAACTGGATAAGACTGTTCTACCATGATGCACAAAGCTGTGTGGTTAATAATGGATATATGTCCGAGTTCTTTGACATACAAAGAGGAGTACGACAGGGATACCCACTATCACCGTATTTGTTTATATTAGCAATAGAAATTTTATATATGTCTGTTAAAGCAGATAATGATATACAAGGCATAGATATGTATAATAGAGAAATGAAATATACAGCTTTTGCGGATGATGCAGCCTTTATGATGGATGGGTCTTTTAAAACTTTTGCAGCCTTAATAAAGCAACTAAATAATTTTAGCAAAATATCTGGTCTTAAATTGAATAATAAAAAATCTGTCATTTTAAGATGTGGCTCATTAAAAAACTCAGCTGAAATGTATAACACAAAAGATGAATTTACATGGACATCAGAAAGATCTAATACATTAGGAATTGTTTTTTCAAACAACAGAAACCAATATCAGGAATTGAATTTAAAACCAAAAATACAAGAATTCTCAAATTGCTTAAAAAATTGGAAGAAACATAATTTGTCTATTATAGGCAAAATAACAGTAATAAAAACATTTGCTCTCCAAAAACTTATATATCCACTAACAGTTCTAGAAAGTCCAACACCAGAACTAATAAATGTAATAAATTCAATTATCTACGATTATCTATAGGATGGAAAACCAGACAAAATAAGTCGAAAAACAATCATACAAGGTTACGAAAATGGAGGACTGAAATTGATTGATTTAAACATATTCATAAAAGCAATTAAAGCAGGATGGGTGAAGAGATTGACAAATAATGAAAATGATGGCGATTGGAAACACATATATATTAATAAATTAGCCAAAATAGGAGGGAAATATTTTTTTGAATGCAATATAAACGACAAAGACTCTACAAAAAATCAATACAACTCTCTGCCAATATTTCTAAAAGACATAATACAGGCATGGTCAAACATAAATTTCGAAAGCAAACCTGAAGAAATAAATAAACAAATATTATGGAACAACTCATTTATAAAAAACAAAACTAAGACGCTATTTTATAATGAATGGTATTCAAAAGGTATCAAATACATTGAACACGTTTTCGACAACAGACTCAAAACGTTCTATACATTTCAATTTGTTAAAACCAAGTACCTCCTTAAAAACTCAGACTTCCTTAAATACTATATTTTACTGGAAAGCATACCAAAACTATGGAAACAAAAAATGAAAACAGGCAACATAGCTGATAAGAATATACGAGAAGACTTATTGCAACAAGTCCAACAATCTAATAGTACCAATAAATTACTGTACAAAAAACAACTGAAAGAATTACATAACAATACCATAATAAAACCTCATATTAAATGGGAAAAGGAAAACACAGATATCAACTGGAAGGATGTACACATAGTACCCTTCAAATCCTTAATCGATACCAAAATGCGAGCTTTCCAATACAAATACATAATGCGAATTATACCAAACAACCAATTTTTGTATAAATGCAAAATAGAAAATTCGAGCTTGTGTGACTTTTGTGCCATGCACATAGAATCAAACAAACACCTATTCTGGGAATGTCAATATTCCAGAGCACTGTGGACAAGTTTAGAAATATATTTAAACGAAAAACAAGTTAATTTAAATCTAAATTATATTTTAATATCACTTGGATATACGGAGTGGAGTAGTTTTTCATCTTTGATAAATACCATACTGATTTATGCGACATATTTCATTTACAAAAATAAATATGAAAATACAATTCCCTTATTTGTTAATTTTATAAAATATCTGAAACAGGTTGAAAACATAGAGCGAACGATAGCAACGGCAAAAAGTAAAGTTGAACAGCATAACGGCAAGTGGGACAAATTACAGTTGAACCTATAACATGTAATAAAAGTTTGCAAACACATGGAGTAAAACACTCTTCTTCTTCATTTTTTTTCCTACTCTCTTCCGCAACTTTTTCTCTTCTCACTTTACATAAATTATTCCTTGCTATACATAAATAGACAGAAAATATACTTGTTAATAAACTAGTATATGCTGTATTATGGTAATATTTCATTGTGTGTCTTATATTTGTCTGTATATGTATATTGAGAAATAAAACATTACATAATAAAAAAAAACCCATTAATTTTCAGATGGAAGATTGGGTATGCTAGCTTGTTATTCAGGTGCCTAGAGTGCACGTTATTTTTCTGAACTCATTATATATATTGCATTACCTCCGAAATCCTTCCAATGTAATGTACACATGTAGGTAATACTACATTTGTACCAATCTGTAACAACACATTTATTCTACAGTGACAATGATTGTAAGATAATCATTGAACGCATGAAAATAGAACCTTGTTTGGAGGAAGATATGCTCATAAGACCTGCCTTTCTCTTAACGTTTGTAATTTGACAGTTAAAAGGATATAGCGACAGAGGCACATCTAAATGCAATCCTTAAAAGTGTGTGCATACACAGCGGCGCAGAACGTCAAGTGAACCCCTTTTAATTTTGCGCGGACATAGCGCAGTGCGTTCTTGGCTGATTCTCTAATGCATATTCATTCATTGTTTCAACGGGACAAAACAGCTGAATGTGCAATTACGTTTTAATATACAAAAATTAGACTGTGTCTTATTTAGCATATTGTAAATGGCCAAGTGCATATATTACATGTACTGTTTCATATACTGATATGATGATTACATTCGATAAACTTGCTCTACTTTCTTCAGGTGGAGGAATACAAGCGTTGTCATGCCACAGACGATATAAGATTGTATAGCGTAGTAATACGTATGTATCTCTACTCTAATGCATATGCATTTACACAAAAATCAAACGTGAGTCAATGTCCGCGATATAATCAACAAATGTTCAATAAAATTCTTAAGCATGTATATTTGATCATTTGTAACAACTTATGTACAGTGGAGAATCTGTTATTTTTTCCCGTTTAAACGCAAAGCACTAAAACGTAGAAAAGAACAACTTTTGGACAATTCTGATATTTCATGTTTATCTTGGTGGCAAACCGTTTGGAGCCTGATCAGACGCCGGGATACCCGGCGTCTGATCTGGCTCCAAACTGTTTGCACTACAAATAATAGTTTTAGCGTAAACGCGTTTATTGGGAAAGAATAACACATTCTCCACTGTATTGTAATCACCGATATTATACAGAAGATATAAGAGATACTAGGTGAACTAATTTCCACGGGAAACAGAATACTGGCGGTAAGTTGTCTGAACGGATTAACTCTTCCTCCCTAAAACTTTAAAGATGGACAATTCAATTTTCAATTTTAGTCTAGTCCATTGCTGACTTTTAAAGTTGTTTTGTCAATGTTTGGCATTATGACAAACAGTGAAAACCCTGATCAGAGGGCTCCGTTTGGAGCCCTCTGATCTGGGTCTGCATTGTTTGCATAGGCCAAATGTACTATTCACATGTACACTGTTTGAAAAGGACGCCTATATGCGGGACTAGGGTTCAAAGGGTTAACAGGCCCGGTCACTGCGCATGATAGCTCAAAGACAGCTACTCCACGGCATATGTCTTAACATCAGTATTTAATAGACATGCCAGTCTAATGTTTAATACATGTCCGTTATATTGCAAATCATTACCCCTTTCTCTGCCATGATGACGTCATAATACGTCTAACTCATTCACTGTTATAAAACCGGCTGCTCGATCTATAAAGTTTAGAATTTGAGACCGCTTAAGTAAAACATTTAATACATGTACAATCAAACAGTTTAGATCCTGCTCAAACACCGCGATACACGTATACAAATGCTCTCGAGTTTGTCACTGAAACTGGTACCATGAAAAGGAGATTTACTGAATTTAGCTTTCTTTTATGAAACGCGCGCTATAGATACTATAATTAGATTGCTATTTAGACGATGACATATTGATATCAGATATATTATCCCCCCCTACAAGTAATGTCCTTTTTCTTGGTTCACATGACTGGCAAATGCTTAATCTACAGTGGAGAATCTGTTATTCTTTCCCGTTTAAACGCAAACGTACGCAAACGCAAAACACTAAAACGTACAAAAGTGCAACTTTTGGACAATTCTGATAATTCATGTTTATCTTGGTGGCAAACAGTTTGGAGCCTGATCAGACGCCGGGTAACCCAAACTGTTTGTATTGGAAATAATAGTTTTAGCGTAAACGCGTTTATTGGGAAAGAATAACACATTCTCCACTGTATATAAAAGTACAGGTTTTGTTATTGGTGGTCTTCGGTCACACAATGACGTTTATAAATGTTAGCGAGAGATAAGTTTTGTTCCGACGTCTAAACGTAGAAAACCAGTGACATGATTGACCCATTACCCCATAACCTGATTTAAGTTTTGAAAATAGGTGACCACTTAAAACAGACTGAAAGTAAAGCAGAATGTGCCTTTAGGCATTACGCGGCGTCTGAACTGGGTCCAAACTATTCGACAAGACGACGTTTAGTCGCCTACGATGAGAATAGAGGCAGGGCTGCCATTTCTCCGGATTTTTCCTAAATCTTCGGATTTTATTTTTAGTTTATGGTAGCTTAAAGCAGACTGAAAGTAAAGAAGAATGCACATTAATGCGCATTCTGCTTTACTTTCAGTCTGCTTTAAGCAGCCACGTGTCAACAAATCTAGAAACAGGCGATGGGGAAAAGATACGATTCGTAAAATCGCACTTGAAAAATGCAAATTTGGAAATCTTAGGATTTTTATGTCAACTTATGGCAGCCCTGTAGAGGTTAAACAACTCACATAAATGCGACCGACGAAACTAATTCTAGAGTAATTTTTCTCAGGTATCGTTGACGATTATTTCTGTTTCAATAGCCAAAGCATGAAGAATGCTTTCTGATAATATCACATTTAGATTCATTAACTAGATAGATATAATCAAGCTTCTAATAGATATTGGTCAGAGTGCACCACCGAGGAGAACAAAGGTTTAATCATTTATCTCATGATATTCCCGTCATATTGCTACTTAAAGTATTCAATCCTTGAACCCTGGTCAAGCATATAAAGTGTACCTATGAAAGTTACATTAACCTTAACCTATTTGTGCCCTCGATCCCATATATGGGACATAGACAAACAGTATACATGTAGACTCTGATCAAACGCCGTATTTTGCGGCGTCTGATCAGAGTCTACACTGTTTGCTGATAGGAATTTCAATAAAAAACAAAATGAAAATAAAAATTTTGACCAGGCATTTTTTTTATAAAAAATGGACTTATCCAATATATAAACATGGAATGATCCACTGGGTATAAATGGGTCAAGCAAACAGTTTATATTCAGATCCAATGGCTCGTAACCCTTATCAGGGTTAGCGTGACTATGTTAACACGTGTAAACAATTTGGATCAAGATGAGACGCCGCAAAACTCGGCGTCTGATCTGACTCCAAACTGCTTGTCACCCATATTCAACTGTTCTTCAAGCCAAAACCATTAAAGCTAATTTGGATCTGTTAAGCAGACGATATATTTGCAGCAGACGACAATGCAGCATGGCAAGGGTTAAAGGAGTTCTCTCATCAGGTTCTGCACCGTTTGTCACATCGCAATACATTGACCAACACGTGCAAACCAGTCAAAGTCAGAAGTGGATTGGATTAATCTGTGCATGTCGAGTTTCAGGAACGGAAGCGCTACATTGTAAAGGCGCCGTTTATAGCTGCTGAATGTTATATACAGTAATTCATTCGGTTACGACCATTCAAACTGAGGTTAATTGATTGTATACAAGACAGGTGATAGCTTAAAGCAAGATGACAGTAAAACAGAAATCTCCTAAATGAGTTTTCTGTTTTACTGTGAAATTACTTAAAGCAGTCACATGTCGTTAACACATACATGTAGGTATGAATACATTTTAGCTAATAGAGAGGTTTTACTTTAAAATGTTTCTATATCAAATTATGAAAGGACGTGATGAGCCGACGGCGATCAGCCAATGTTTTTGATTAGTCGGGACAAATGACCATTGTCAATAATACCTGCTTGTTTCTATATAATCATAGTGAAGCACGATTTTCGTGACATATGATCTGAGTGTTAAAATAGGGTATCACTCCTTAACCCTTTACCTAATAGCCTGTTTCTTGTATTGAAGATAGGTGACAACTTAACGCAGGTTGAAAGTAAAGCAGAATGCGCCTCAATGCGCATTCTATTTAATTTCAGTCTGCTTTAAGCTAACATCTGCTAGAATATAGAAAACATTTCTAATAATACATATTCATGACTGTATAAATTGGAACTATTTTCTTCAGTGGATGAATTAAATTAGATGCGCTAAAAGGCGTTTACATGGGAGAAAGGGTTAAAACAGTTGGAAAAGGGTCATACATTCGCAGTAAACGCGTTTTCAAGAGAGTACGCTGTATAAACGTTAGAGCCAGACCAGACGCCAACCATTTGTCACATTACCTGACCAGTCCTACGTTCATTTCCGCGGACTCTACAGAACCTCTCGCCGCGATCCGCTCGCCTCATGGCGGCCACAGGTTAACGTGCCTTAAACATTGTATGCTTTTGTCTCTCTCTCTCTCAATGGTCACTTCTCCTTTATGTGCCCTGAGGCGACTGGATTGAGGCGTGAGGGTCTGTATAGTTCGCGGTAATGAACGCAGGGCAGGATATAAATAGTTTATTTTTATTATTATACCTGATTTATATAGCGCTCTTTTACACAGGATTTGTGCGTTCAAAAGCGCTTCACATGGAATTATATAAATGTACATGTACCTACAAAGCGAGAAAAGACTAATAACTAAGTTCACAATAAACATGATACATTATGGAGTTACATGGAAACATGGGAATTCTTTCAATATTATTACCAAGATAATAAAATTATTATAGTTAGTTTGTAAAATCAACTTTTAAATAAGTCAAATATATAAATGATCAATGGCATGATTAAAAGTAGTGATTTATTTGTTGTTGTTTTTTGTTTGTTTGTTTTTTCTTTGTTTCAGTTTAGAGCCGGAGAGCAGTTCATAAATCGTAAAAAATCCGAAGGCCTGAGTGGTCAATTATTATTATTATTATTATACCAGATTTATATAGCGCTCTTTTCACACAGGGGTAGTGCGTTCAAAAGCGCTTCACATAAGATTACACAAAAGTACCTACAAAGCGAGAAAGGACAAAATAACTACAATTAGATCTAAAATAAACATGAATAAACATACAAAAGACAGCCCCACAAAACGGCGATCACATTACTCCCATCAATCAGCAATGAACCGACCGGCTAATGATTGCCGACTGATAGAAATAATAGTAGAGCGCCCAAAGCAGGCCGCCGAGAAATGACTATAACTACAATTAGATCTTAGATAAACATGAATAAACATACAAAAGACAGCCCCCAAACGGCGATCACATTACCCCCATCAATCAGCAATGAACCGACCGGCTAATGATTGCCGACTGATAGAAACAATAGATGAGCGCCCAATGCAGGCCGTCGAGAAAAGACAATAACTACAATTATCTAAGATAAAAATGAATAAACATACAAAAGACAGCCCCAGGAGACGATCACATTACCCCCATCAATCAGCAATGAACCGACCGGCTAATGATTGCCGACTGATAGAAATAATAGTAAAGCGCCCAATGCAGGCCGCCGAGAAAAGACAAAGAACTACAGTTAGATCTTAAATAATCATAAATAAACATACAAAAGACAGCCCCCAAACGGCGATTACATTACCCCCATTAATCAGCAATGAACCGACCGGCTAATGATTGCCGACCAATAGAAACAATAGCAGAACGCCAAATGAAGGCCGCCCAATGCAATATAACTAAGAAAAATAGCATGCGACAATAACTAAAAATTTCTCTAATTGAGAGACCATAAACCAGATAATACGCCAGAACTCCCATTTAAACCCAATTCCTGTGCACCACAACGACCGACCGTTGTAAAATACCGTTTCATAACGGTAGAACATAGATTATTTCGATTCTAACATGACCAGATTTAAAGCAATTCATTAGAAAGGAAATAAAATATTCCATACTTATCTCCTCAGCGGATGCAGTTTTTCGACCGAATAACTTTTTGCGCGGCATTACAAGAATCTAACACCCAACAGCAAATTTACATTTACCGATCCACAATCTGGCATAGAACAAACATTACACGAAACAAGACAGAAGAATGGGAAAATTACAGTAACATGACTGGTTAAAAGTATATGGTATTTACGGGCTATATGAATAACGTAAGAAATTTCAAAAACATAACGTATGAATGCATGGGGTCACGTCATGTCATATAACCGCGGGAGGAGCAGGGTAGAGAAGAGCGTTGTAAAACGTCTCAGGTATACCACGATGAGCTTGTTCTATTTTTATAGTGACAACAACGCGTGTCATGTTAGAATATTGTATAATCCATGACAGAGTTGCATCCTTAATTTATAAAAATAAAGATAAAACTGTCCAATAACTATACCACAGACCCCAGCCACCTGGTTTCAAAGCGATGGCGCAACCCCTACCAGCTAGATCCACCAGAAAGGCACAGTGTCAACAGTACAACTCCAGAATTCCCATTTAGTTTGCCACTCATATTTTTAATAGAGAGTTGACAGCGTGAAGAACCTACCATGACTACAATTCATTGCATTACGTTCGCGAGTCGGTTCTTCGGTTCGTTTAACCGTTAATCTGCTTAAATATTGTCTTCTTTAAACTTGACCTGTGTAAAAAATTGTCAAATTAATTTTTTTAGAAAGAAAACATTTAAAGATGTTTATCAAAAATATACGCTGCGATATGGAACCCAACTGTTTGCAAATATTAGTCAATGTCGGCAGGATTAGGGTATTCTTGAAGGAATTACCTTTTCCAAATTCTAGTGTCATGTCCGATTTTATATCAATTGTCAAGTCACTCATAAGAATGGTTGTGTTTAACACATTGAGCAGGGTTTGTATTTCAGTAAGATATAAATCGAAATCTTTAATGTTGCCAGCGGATTCAGATATTAAACCTTTCATGATCAAATTTATCATGAGGTTTTAATCCATTCACCGCCATATCGGCCTTTTCCTTCAATATTGTCGTCTGCAATATCGTTTTAAAGTTAGATTTAAGGCAGTATAAATGACTTGTATTCAAAACAAGTGGCAAACAGTATTGATCCAGATCAGACGCCGCGTCACACGGCGTCTGATCAGGAACAAAACGGTTTGCAACCTTTATGCGCTTTATGACGTCATTGAGAGTAAAAGGGTTAAGAACTCTTGCGTGGGTTGTCTTGCCCTCGAGGGATACATTCCTATCATATGCTACAGAAATAAGATATTTAACTTACAAATGGGCATGCTGAAAATACATACCTAAATGTTAGAATGACCCTAATAAATTTCATACTCAAGTCGCATTTTCATTCAGATTTAGCTTAGAATGACGGCAAAGTAACAGCGTATTTAGATTATTTCAATGTTATTACCTGTTTGAATGAGCGTTATAAATTAGTACACACGTGGTTTATTACAGTAGACATTGATATGAAACGCTTCCTAAAATCATTATACAGTAAAACCTCTCTATTACGACAACTAAAATGAAGGCTAATCGATTGTATAAAAGACATGGGACAGCTTAAAGCAAGGTGACAGTGAAACAGAAAGCTCATAAAGGAGCTTTCTGTTTCACTGTCGCTTTGCTTTAAACAGTCACCTGCCTGAAACACCCAATAATTAACAAACTTTAGTGGTTGTAATAGTGAGGTTTTACTGTAAAAGGAATAAAATAGAATAAAGTGGTATTTATAGTCTATATTATGAATTTTACGCAGGTACATGTACCGACGTACTAAAATAGCTCAGTACTATATATGTCTAAACGAACATTGTTTATTTTAAGTTAATGACAAGACAATTTTGATTTAGATAGAATGTTTGATCTATTCGTAATTTACGACGTAGACAATTTATAAAGTCCTCAACAATAAACCACGTTTTCGTAATTCTTGTACAAATATAAAATTGTAGATCATGAAAGAAATGGAGTGACTCCATTGGCTGGGGAAGCCTTAATGATTAGTAATACAAAATAAACGATAAATTAATTCGTTCCTTGCCATTATTTTAAATCAGTTATTTTACTATTCTGCTCAAATACGCTCATACGTTTCAAGAAGTATGCGTATTAATAATAAGATATTAAATATTGCGTATATGTACATGTACACACTTTAGTTAATGTATTTAATAAATGTAGACTGACTGAATCAAAGGGCACATACTCACAAAAGGAACCATTTTTAGAGCACTGATGCTGGTTTCAAATTGAATAACAGAGCTATTGGGTGTGGAGATAAAACCATGAGTTTACTAATAGTAATATTCGGATATAACAATATTTCTTGAAACATTTAACAATACTGCAAAACCGGATTTGGCATAAAGACTATATTGTAAAAGATTTCATGAAACAATAGAATATTTTTCAAGCATAATTAAACATCCATAAGTAACATTTCTTTCTTCCAAGCGTCACTCAGTTTCCATTCAGATCAGAAGTAAACCATATGCTGAATAATTCTGGTATCTTGTCTGGATGCAACTACATATACTTGTTAATGCCGTATTATTCTTCAGTTTTAATATTGATTTAAACTCAGACTTTAACCACTTGAATGAATATCTAATATCAGATCAGGGTTTACACTGTTTGTACAGCAAGTGGATGAAGGACCTAGTTCAGGCGTTAGATATTGATATAAGTTATGGAAAAAATGGACCGAAACGAACTACCTCTAACAATAGGCCGAAACGATCTACCTCTAAAAATAGACCGAAACGAACAAGGGCCGAAACGACACGTTATCTAAACTCTCCTTCACAAATAGTGCCCGTTACCATTCGTGCACAACGGAAGTGAAAGTAGGTTTCTGATCATCATTATAACTTTAGAATGTTATGTTTATTCACCTGAAAGTTATTTTTTAAAATTATTTTCACTATTTTTTCTAATACAGTTTTCACAATTAATTGATTTTATGTTTTTAAGCGATATTACTGAGTGTTTTTTCTTGGACGGATGAGTACTGAGTCAAAGTATTCTGAACGACGGCGACTATGAAGGATTCAAATCAAAGAGTTAAAACCATCAAAAATTACTTCTTCGAGGTTCTATATAAGGGTATTACCTTATATTCATAGTTTGGTCAAGAATCAAGCTTTTCCGAATTGCTTGTTCAACCATGTCTTTGCAAACCGTCGTCAAAACATTATTCTTTCCCGCGTAAACGAAACCAACCGCAAACGCATTTTAAATATATAAAGAAATGACAATCGCTTGAAATTATTAGTAAAATTTTATCCGAATGGCAGTTTGGATTCTGATCACACACCGGGTTACCCGGCGTCTGAACTGACTGCAAACTGTTTGCAATGAAAACAGTCGTTTTAACAACAATAGTGTTAACTGGGAAAGAAAACGTTTTCTCCACTGTACATACAGCTATGAATGCCACCATGGAATGTAGGGTTAATCAGAATCCCATAGTTGTCACAAAACGGCCCGCCCCCTCAAGGCCATCAATCGACATTATTGGTAGAGAGCTTATTACATGTACAATTTAACCTTTCCAGAGAATTTGTGATAATTCATTTTACTTAGCTCGTGGAAAAGGTTATACTAATGTGTAACAGATATCAATCAACTGTGACACAAACGATAAAAGGCTGTTGAAGAAGATGACACTACAGTCAAACCCCTCTACTTCGATCTAAAATTTGTATTAATGATTATGCGTTTACTACATGTGACTGCTTAAAGACATTAAGCCAGTCCATTCACTGATTCCCCCCTCATTGTTCTCACTTGGTGTGAAAATACAGGTAGATCACGATAAAATTGCTCAATTAACGGCTCAGCCATCTGAAGCTTTGAAAAGAGGCCCTAACATAATAGATCTCAATAGGTTTTTCATTGGGTTTTACTAACCAAGCTATCAAATATTAGGTGCGGGCCTCACATGAGACGCCTGAATGATTCTTTGCCTAGACGCTAGCCGAGTAAGTGCATGGGCTCATTGCTTTGACTCAACTTTCTACGGTGTAGGTGTTACCACCCAAGCTTGGTCATGTAATGTCTTTAACCCATTTGCGCCCAGTGGCTTCTTTCATGTTTTATATTGGATTGTTCCAATTTTTTTCAAATGGACGCCTGGTAAAGATTTCATTTTGTTTATATTGAAATTCCTATCAGCAAACAGCGTAGACCCTGATCAGACTCCGCATCATGCGGTGTCTGATCAGAGTCTGCACTGTTTGCATATGTCCCATATAGGGAAAAACGGGTTAACCCTTTCATTATAAACTTTATCGTGAAGTTTTACCCCTTCACCGCCATATTGTCGTCTGCTTCAATATTGTTGTCTGCAGTATCGTTCAAAAGATAGATTTAAAGCAGCATAACTTTCGTATTTTCAAAACAAGTGGCAAACAGTTTTTGTCCTTATCAGACGTTTGATTAGGATCAAAATTGTTTGCAAATGCACTTACACCGATAAGAGTGAAAGGATTAAAACAAGATGAAATTAAAAGCTTATTTAGGAACTTTATTGATGTACTGTCATCTTGCTTTAAAATGTGACCTGCATTTTACATAATCAATTTGGCTTCTTTTTCGTTAAAAAGAGGTATTACTGAATAAGCATGTACATATATGCTAAATCAATTATTATAATAGCAAACAGTAAGCCCGGTGTCTGATCATGCTATAAACTGATTGTCACTTCGATTATTATTTTTTTCAAGCAGTTTTGGTTTTTTCAACTCAAGTGCATTTACGCGTGCGAATAGTTCCATTTTAGTTGGAAAGAATTGCGCTTTCTCCGCTGTATAAAGTGTTACTGACAATGACATTGCATAATTATGTTCTATATAGACCATTGCTTGTTCGCTTCTTGGAAATCGTTAGAACACAGTGCAGAAAGCGTTATACTTTCCCATTTAAAAAAAATCAAAATAAATTTATTTTAACCCATTTGTGTCGAGATCCCATATATGGGACATAGGCAAACAGTGTAGACTCTGATCAGACGCCGCATGATGCGGGCTCTGATCAGAGTCTACACTGTTTGATGATAGGAATTTCAGTATAAAACAAAATGAAAATGAAAATTTTGACCAGGCATCCCTTTGATAAAAATAGACTAAACCAATATAAAACATGGAATAATCTACTGGGCACAAATGGGTTAATAATCTGCCCGGACGAAGAGTATAACAGGATAGGTAGATGACTCTACCAAGACAACGATAACAGGGCTGCCATAAGTTGATCTTGAAAAATCCTAAGATTTCCAAATTTTCATTTTTCAAGCGCGATTACTTACAGCAGGTTGACAGTAAAGCAGAATGCGCCTTAAGGTACATTCTGCTTTCCCTTTTAGCCCCGCCTTAAGCTATTATCTGCTAGGATAAACATCGGAAGATCTTGGAAATATCCGGAGAATGGCAGCGCTGTAAAAACGTATTGGATAAGTTGGATAAGTCTTTCTATTTCAGTAACAGACATAACATGCTATTGAACAATACAATTCAATAACAAAAGTTGCATGACTGGCAATCATCTCGACATCAATACATGTACGTCCATCGTTTGCAACTGTGAGTCCGACGTAGCATAATTCTGGGACACATTTATCTACATAATGGCTAATGTTTGGGAGCTCGAGGGGTTTGGCTCTTAAATCACTTTTGATTTTTATGTTAATCTTTAGGCCAAACTTCTTTAACCTATTGAGTCCTAGTGACCCATATATGCGTCTCTTATCAAAATGAAACATGTGAGGAGTACACTTGTCCTTTGCAAACAGGAATGTCTCTGATCATAGAGCTCCTGCAGGAGCCCTCTGATCAGGGTCTTCACTGTTTGTTATTTTGTAAAATATTATAAAACACAACCCTAAATAGTTTAAAATGGACCAGTCTTTATTGCAAACTGGACTTGTCAACTGGAAGTTTCAGGGGATAATGAGTTAGTGCATTAGAGAAAGCATTCAAGGTTCAGTAAATCTCTACTGGCGAGTGGGCAGGTAATTGGCTGTCATCTTCAAACAGCGGTTCCCTAATCAGCATCTGGGAACACTTGGACTTTGCTTTGATGTGTGCTAGATTAAAGAGGCCAGCATATTGTCTGGATTGAGTATAGACACCATTCTCCAAGCAATGGACGGTCTCTTCCAGCATTGCCGATACGAATATGGAAAAGAGTATCGGGACAACTTGATGAGCTTGCTTGACACCATTAGTACATACATGATGTTTCTCTTTCATCGCTGATGTTTGCCTTCATCCTTGTGTGAAGAGATTTAACAATTGATGGGAACTTTTCGGACATCCATACTTTCTCAGGAGCTCCCATAGTAATATCCTTCCTATTATATCAAAGGCCTTTGTAAAATCAACAAATACCATGTTCAGTGGCTAATAAAGCCCTTAACATTGTTCCTGTATCTCTCTGAGACTAAACATCATGTCTACATTGCATCTGTCGGATTGGAATTCACACTGAAGCTCAGGAACTACCTTTGGGTTGTTAACCAATTTACGCCCAGTGGATTCTTCCATGTTTATATATTAGATAAGTCTATTTTTATCAAAGGGATTCCTGGTCAAAATTGTTATTTTCATTTTGTTTTGTATTGAAACTCCTATCAGTAAACAGAGAATACTCTGATCAGACGCCGCATAACGCGGCGTCTGATCAGAGTCTACACTGTTGGCCTTAATCCCATATATGGGATCGTGGGCACAAATGGGTTAAGTTAAAAGAGCCTATCAAGTAGGATCCTTGCAAATATCTTGCTTGCAATGGACGGAAAGGGGATTCCTCTTTAGTTTCAATAATCCATTCTGTCACCTTCCTAAATTGCCTCTAAATATGCTTTTACATATTTTACCTGTACGATGCTTTTGAGACCACCCTCGTGATTTTCATTTATGATAGTTACATGTATTTATATTGGAGTAATTCTGGTTGAAATTTATTAGATATAGATATTGATGTACATATCAGATGAGACCTTATATATCATATTAAATTGTAAATATTGATATGTTTGTACGACGAGAAACTGTATAGCTTAAGTCAAAGAAACGTTCTTCTTCTTCTTCTTCTAAAAGACGATAACAATGGTGGCATCTATAAATGCTTGTGGGACTGAGCCTTCGGTCCTTGCCCGACATATGAGTTGGTGTAGCTTGGCAAGCAAGTCGGTTCCTCCATGATTCCATACTTCAACAGGAAGTGCATATCCGTCTGGAGCCTTGCCATCTGCCAGGTCTGCAATCGATCTCGGCATTTCCTCCATAGATGGGGTTTTATCGAGGCACGTGTTGATGGGCGCTGATGTATATTGAATGGAACTTCGGGTTCAATATCCCCTTGGAAATTTAATTAAGCTTCATGAAGTGCTCACTTCATATTTCTAGAACTCTCTTGCTGTCTGAGAAGATCTGCTGTCCATCTGCTGTTTTCAATTGTTCCAGTCCTTGTTTTGGAGATCCCCAAACTGCATTGAGTCCACTGTATAACATATAGACTAACGTCCACAGGTAAATAAAGTATGCAATATCTTTTTGAGCATTTCCTTAGAAATCATTCCAAGTGTAAAGTAGGTACGCTTTCTTTACTTACTATAACAGCACTATTAATCTACAGAGTCATTGTTTGTTACATAATCATTGATAAGTTGAGGTTATCACTTTGTAGATTCCTTTACTAGTATTAAACGTGATTTTCTCATAACGTTTGAATATTTGACACTTTAATGGGTATAGCGGTCCTGGTGCATCTAAAGGCATTCATTTAAATGTTGCACACACACACACCGAATTTGGCAACTTTACTTTAACAACACGTTTTATCTACTCTGACCCTGTTTGTAATATAATCATTGAAAAAGAGAACATATTATTTTGTTTGGAGAGATTTTCTCATAACAGATGATTTCTTTTTAAATTTAATCAAATGTTCAGTTTCTGATTTTGGAGACTCTAAAGGATGCAACTCTCGGAATGTCTAAAATGGCATGCAATGCGAGAACGTTCTTTGTTGATTTCTCATGCATATTGATTTATGTTCCAAGGAGACAAAACTAGATTAAAGAACTTATTTCGTGTTTTAATGTCGCAAAGTCAAACGGTTTTATTTAGCATGTGTTATCTGATCACGTGTATTCTTTTCTGTTTTATATAGACATTCGTCAAAGTTGCACTACTTTTCTCAAGAAGAGGTGTACAAGATTGCTATCCATAACACATAAATGGGCATCAAAGACTTCGATATAATGTTGTTTTCCAGATTATTAGATCTACATGTTATCATTTCTTCTTTGCAAAGCCTTGAACACGAAATTACCTAAAGCTCTTAATACACACGGACTATCTGTTGTCAAAAGAATTTTCATTATCATTATCATTATTTGGAATTGTTGGTATTTCCCAATAATGTTTGTCAATGTAACGTCTTTTTAAATAATGTACATATAAAACACTCAAATAAAATGAAATTCATCTTTCAGTTTATCACAATGGGTACGTTTTCTTTGATTGATTTGTGTAGACTGTGCCTCCTTCAATTTCTAAGCAATGCTACGATAGTCTTAATTTAGAGAGGGCTAGTCTTAATTTCTTAATGCTTTTTGCATTCAAATAAGATTTAAATCAAAGGACGAAATTAAATATAAAAATTACGTGTCACCAAATTCTTTAGCTAGACCTTAATGAAACCTAATTCCGACAGTTGATTGTTAACTAAAAGTGTCCAATGTTTTCTTTTCAGGAGAATGTCTAAGATCACTTACATGTACTAGTGTATTATATATATAAGTTAAATGTATTTAGTGTCTTGACATGGCAATAGTTTATAACTAATACTTTATATATGAAACGGTTAATCTGCGAAGGGTAGCGACCAAGTTCCCCAATATAATGTTTATCAGGTCATTCGGTGTAATGACCTTCACATTGAACATTGTTTTACAAAACAGAAGGTGTTCCTTTTTTATCCAATAGAAATAACGTAACATTATTCCATGCGCATTAAGGCACATTAAAAACTTATGCATGGCCAAAAGTTGATACATTAGCTACCAGAGAGTCAGGTGGTATCCGTTCTCAAACGTTAGCAAACAATAAACTATATGTAAAAAAACACACTAGATGTTACTTGAGTATTTATGATTCATTGGATTTATCAAACGAGTGTTTGAAAATACGATAAAAACGTGGCATTACTGAGGGGTTTGTTTTTATCCTTTTCTTAACCCTTTCTTCCGCTGAAGAATATAGTTCCAATTGAATCAGTAATGAATATGTATTATAGGAAATATTTTCTATGTTATAGCACATGATAGCTTAAAGCAGGCTGAAAGTAAAGCAGAATGCGCCTTAGGGCGCATTCTGCTTTACTTTCAACCTGCTTTAAGTAGTCATCTATCTTAAGTACTAGAAATAGGCTATCAGGTAAAGGGTTAAACGACGAGCTTTATGTATCCAATAAATTATGAACAAGCATGCAATATGATATTTATGAAAAGAACTCGAGAAATTGATTTCCATGTAATGACCTTGAGGAATTATTTTCCATGTATTTACGCCACTAAATTGTCACTGTTTTTTACGTCAAATGATTGACTTATATTAAGGATTCTTGAGCGCAAAATAATTAGACAGATAAAACGGCGGTTCCACATTAATATATCATTTATTTAGGAGATATATCTATTCAACGCTTGCGGCGTCTATAATGTCATGATTGAAACTATAATTATATCAAATGCTCATATTACGAACATGTCTACATTGCATTTCTCCGATTTTCAAAATTGGGTGGAAATACTTATAAAGATGCATTTGACTACTAACAGAATACATTATAAATACGCTGTTTTCCGTTTAAGGAAATTAAACGCATTTGAAATGCAACTCAGAGTGTTAAATTGACAGTTTTAGCAAAAAAACCCGAATTTATTGAATTAGTCTTACGTCTTTCCTGATTAATAACAGCCATTTGAACTGTAATAAATTTTGCAACCTGATCACGAATCAAACACCGCGACGTCTGAAATTAATCCGAAATTTTTAAACTCATTTATAGGTTTCGTATATCTAAACCTCTTAATTTGATAAACTCCACAGTGGATAAGTACCATACAACTGATATTTCACTATGATACGAGTTATCCATTTTACTGTCAATCACGCAAAACTGCGCCTGTGCAAAAAGTTTGGATCCTGTTCAGACGCCACGTTACGAGGCGTCTGAACAGGATCCGAGCTGTTTGACTAGTACATGTATTTTGAAATTTCGTCAGTCATACTGCCTTAAATCTTACTTTGAATCGATATTGCAGACATTAATATTGAAGCAGACGTGGAAACAAATTCACAATGACAGGCTACAGATCATTTACATGAGACCAAACCGCACACATATTTAATGTCGAAACTCGATAATTCGAACTCGCGTTAGTTCGAACATATCCATATTACAAAGTTAAAACGTGGCTAAGCCACGTTTTAACTTTGAAATACGGATATGTTCGATTTTAACTAGATCGACTTTAACTTTGAAATACGGATATATTCGACTTTCGCTAGATCAACTTATCAAAATTCAACTGATGAAATACTGGTACGATCGATTTAAGCGAGTTCGAAGTGTGTCGTTTCGACCTTATTACTGTAATCTGTAAAACTGATGTATATTTGGATTTTCTTTTGTAGAATTAAATTAGTGTTAATCATAAATCTCTTTAATCCACAAGTTTCCTAATAATGGAGAAAACGTTGTTCTTTCATGTTAAAACAAAAAGAAACACAATACAATATCAATAAGATAAAATAGAGAAAGTGAGGGTGTTTTAAAAAGCGTTGACGACTAAAAAGTATAAGTAGGAAACAGTTTTGGAGTCTGGTCAGACACCGGGTTACCCAGCGACTGACCAGGCTCTAAACTGCTCAAGAATATAGATTTAAACTTTAATGTTAACGTGCTGATATGGAAAGAATATCGCATTTTCACTGTCACATCATCGTCGGCCAAGATATCCATTTCAACTCTACTCACGTAATTCGTTTAAAGGTCAATACGAATATAAAACAGTTTGTACCTAAACTGTTTCTATATTCAGATCATGTCGCTCTTAGTGGCATAAGGATTAACAGGCAAAGTTTAACCTTTTACCACTTAAATGTCGTCTGTCAACTTAGTCATCTGCAATAATCCTCACAGTTCCAAAATACAGCACTCCCTCTCTACAACGACACCAAATGGGAGACAATTATTGCGTGCGTTGTTAGGAGGGAGTCATTAAAGGGAGGGACATTGGTTTACATTAGCGGCGTCTGATCTGGATTCAAGCTGTTTGTCACTCGCCATTAAAGGTTATTTATGTCAATATGTCCATTATGGCATTTTGGTAAGCGGACGACATTGCAGCCGTGAATAGTTTAGACATAATTATCCTGTTTAGGGAACAGCGGCAAGGGCCGTTATAAGAAGGAAGTCGTCTTTTATAAAACCATTAGCCTTCGTTGTAGTGGTCATAGTAGAGAGGTTTTACTGTATAGTCAAAGAGTGTTTGTCCTGTTGAGACGGCTAATATTTTGTCGTCTGGATCAAAACCGTTTGCAACAGTAATTTATAAATTCGCTCACACCATGACGTCAATGTTGAAATCGGAGTGTTTTGAACTTATAAATGGGTTGAATCTCAATAATGAATTATTACTGGACATATGATCAGCATTAGCACTGCTTGATACTTGCAGTATAAGATATCTGTTTATAATTAAAATGCAAACAGTGGATACGACCTTATTGCTTCCCGTTTAAAAGTACACGATTAGCAAATGTAATGCATTAAAATGTATACAAAATACATTTTTAACATCGTTAAACTATGTTTTAATCTAAATTGCAATTGGGGTTGAGTCTTGTCAGACGCGGGTTATCGGGCGTCTGATCTGGCTTCAAACCGCTTGCAATGTAATAAGAGTTTTAGTATGGACACGTTTATTTTGATCGTTAACGAAATTTCCTCTGTTTAACTCATAATAGTGAAACCCCTGTAAACCAAACATGCTTGGGGACAACATAAGATTCAGGTTTAGAGGGGTTTCCGGTTAAGAAGGGTATTAACCCATTATCCCATAGTGTTTCTAGTTTCGTTGATAGCTGACCACTTAATGCAGGTTGAAAGTAAAACAGAATGCACATTATACCGCATTCTGCTTTATTTACAACCTGCTTTAAATAAGCTATTATAAGTTAGAATGTATAAAGTGGAACAATTTTCTGGAAAAAATTAAAGACGTAAAAAGGCGTATGTATGTGGTTATGGGTTAAAATAAAGAATGGTTGGAAACGGGGCCAACATTTTTGTCCGGTATATAGAGTGAATTCCGATATTTAGAGGTTCCAGTTGGGAGGGATACCACTGTATAGTACATGTAGTCCATAACCACCTTGCTTGCAGCGATGCTGGTGACGCAGCTAATAACCAACCTTTGTAATAGTAATTTGAAGTTTTCGTCCCTGTCAAATTTCAAACGTCAAACAATTGCACTTTTCTCCGAATTTTATTAATTTCGGACGCATATGGGAAATCGGGTTATTGAGCTCACAGTGGAAAAAACGTTATTCTTTCCCGTTTAAACGCAAACGAAACGCAAACGCATTGCAATAAATTGTTGAAAATGACATGTTTTGACACACCTGATTATTTATTTTAACCTGAGTGGCAAAAAGTTTGGAGCCTGATCAAACGCCGGGTTACCCGGCGTCTGGTCTGGCTCAAAACTGTTTGCACAGGAGATAATAGATTTAGCGTAAACGCGTTTATTGGGAAAGAATTACGTTTTCTCCACTGTACCTAACCTTTGTAATAGTCTTTTTGAAGTTATCGTCCGTTTCAATTTCTTACGTCGAACAATTGACTTTTCCTCCGAATTTTTTTAATTTCGGACGCAGATGGATGGGAAATCGAGTTATTGAGCTAACGTTATTCTTTCAAAATAAACGCGTTACGCTAAAACTATTGTTTCCATTGCAAACTTTCTTGAGCCAGATCAGACGCCGGGTCACCCGGCGTCTGATCAGGCTCCAAACTGTTTGTCACTCAGTTAAAAAAGAGTCGTCAAAATTGTCAAAAAATTGTCATTTTACCCATTTTAATGCACTACGTTTGCGTTTCGTTTGCATTTAAACGGGAAAGTATAACGTTTTCTCCACTGTATCATCTAGATCCACACTGTTTGAAACTGTAATTTAATTTATTCTTTAAATATTAATTAACTGCCACCTTTGACTGAATTTGTGTTAACTACTTCGTGTATTGGAAGCAGTAGCGATCCAAGATGAGACTCCGAGTTACTCGGTGTCTCATCTTGATCACATCTGTTTGACACTGTGGTGATATTATCTTTAAGAACACGCATATAAACGAAGTGAGAGACTTGAAGCAGACGACTTTTACATGCCCGGCAGATGGTGAAGGATAATACTGATTGAATTACTTGTTTGTATGTGTGGGAGAGTGTGGCACAGTCTTCCATCTCTGCAACAACATCAAACGGGAGACACATATTTATGTGTTGTTCAGAGGAAATTATTGTAGAGAGGGAAAGGTTATACCTTAAGGGTGCAGTGCATGACTTGGCGTACATTTGCAAACAGTTTAAACCGAGATCAGACGCCGGATGATGCGGCATCTGATCTCGGTTCAAACTATTTTTTCTCGTCTTTATCTTTCTATTGTTATATTATCAAATACATGACTTTAAGAAAACAAGAGTTGTCAGAGAGACAACAAATCTCGCCACCGGCACCTTTAGAAACTTAAAATCACACTCAAGGTCAACCTTTTTGCTGCATGGAAAGGTCTTGTCCATATACACTGGCAAATCAAATATAAAAATAACACCTCAAGGGACATAGGAATTATAAGCATTTTTGAAAGCGCAGATTTCGAAACCTAAAACCTTTCGCGACCTTAGTTCAAGGTCAAGGACACTGGGCTAATTTTTTTGCATGCATGGAAAGGTCGTGTCCATATACATGCATGCCAAATATGAAAGAAATATCTCAATTGATATATGAGTTAAAGAAATTTTGAGAAACCTAAACGCAGACTTTGAAACCTAAACGCGGGTCCTAAGTTCAAGGTCAAGGTCAGAGGGCTCAAACATTTTGCATGCAAGGAAAGATGTTGTCCATATACACATATAAACTGAATATGAAAGGAATATTTCAATGGACATAGGAGTAATAAAAATTTTTGAGAAACCAAAACACAGATTTCGAAAACTAAACATGGGCCCTAAGTTCAAAGTCAAGGTCACAGGGGTCTTTGCTGTGCCTGGAATGGACTTGTCCATATCCACACATAAACCAACTATAAAAGCAATACCTCTAGAGACATAGAAGTTAAAGGCATTTTTCAAAACCTAAACACAGGCTCTAAGTTCAAGGTCAAGGTCACAAATGTCCTAATTTATCTGTGCTTGGAAAGGTCTTGTCCATATACACACACATACCAACTATAAAAGCAATACCTCAAAGGATATAGAAGTTAAAGGCATTTTTCTAAACCTAAACGCAGATTTCGAAACCTAAACACAGGCCCTGAGTTCAAGGTCAAGGTCACAGGGGTCTAAATTTTTCTGTGCATCGAAAGGTCTTGTCCATATACACATACCATACCAACTATGAAAGCAATACCTCAAAGGATATAGAAGTTAAAGGCATTTTTCTAAACCTAAACGCAGATTTCGAAACCTAAACACAGGCCCTAAGTTCAAGTTCAAGGTCACAGGAATCTAAATTTTTCTGTGCATGTAAAGGTCTTGTCCATATACACATACATACCAACTATGAAAGCAATACCTCAAGGGACATAGAAGTTAAAGGCATTTTTCTAAACCTAAACACAGATTTTGAAACCTAAACGCAGGTACTAAGTTCAAGGTCAAGGTCACAGGGGTCCAAATTGTTCTGTGCAAGGAAAGGTCTTGTCCATATACACACACATACCAACTATGGAAGCAATACCTCAAGGGACATAGAAGTTAAAGGCATTTTTCGAAACCTAAACGCAGATTTCGAAACCTAAACGCAGGCCCTAAATTCAAGGTCAAGGTCACAGGAGTTTAAATTATTCTGAGCATGGAAAGGTCTTGTCTATATACACACACATACCAACTATGGAAGCAATACCTCAAAGGATATAGAAGTTAAAGGCATTTTTTAAACCTAAACACAGATTTCGAAACCTAAACACAGGCCCTAAATTCAAGGTCAAGGTCACAGGGGTCTAAATTTTTCTTTGCATCGAAAGGTCTTGTCCATATACACATACATACCAATTATGGAAGCAATACCTCAAGGGAAATAGAAGTTAAAGGCATTTTTCAAAACCTAAACGCAGATTTCGAAACCTAAACGCAGGCCCTAAGTTCAAGGTCAATGTCACAGGGGTCAACACATTTTTCTGTGCATGGAAAGGTCTTGTCCATATACACACACAAACCAACAATGAAAGCAATACCTCAAGGGACATAGAAGTTATATACATTTATTTAAAATTGTTTACGCCGTTCACGACGACGCCGACGACAACGACAACAACGACGACGACTTCACCGGGGTTTTTGCAATAGCTCGTCATGTACTACGTACAGGCGAGCTAAAAACAACAATTTTAAACAAACGGTATTGCAGCAGTGAAATAATTAAACATAATGATCTGGTTTTGGGGAACAGCGGCAATCATTGCTGTTAGTAAGGAGGGACTCGATTTTTTGAGGGACATTGTAGGGAGGAAGAACTGTACATGTTTCGAACTCACATCAATTCTGCAGGCGAAAACAACATTGCCTGAAGATAGTTAAAACATTCCACCCTAGCGACGAGTACACTCGTCGTTAACAAACATTGTACCAGTAAAGAATATGCGAACAGTGTATACCATGATCAGATGACCCCACAGGAGTCCTCTGATCAGAGTATTGTACTGTTTGTCGTTTAATAATGTGTTGATTAAAACATCACTAATTAGTCACAAAGGACTAGACCTAATTTGAAACTTGAATAACCTATTGAATGTTTCAAGGATGAATGTGTTAAGACAATATTGATTGCACAATACCTTTGGGTATGTGTAGGAGTGCGAAACATGTATGCAGCTCCCATCCCTGGAGTCGGCTTACTTTAACCCGTTCGGTGCCAATTGCCTCCCTTCACCATTTTTTGTCGTCTGCTTCAAAAGTGTCGTCTGCAAAAACGTTTCAAATTAAGATTTAAGGTAGTATGACTTAAGAAATATCGATACAAGTGTCAAACAGTTTTGATCCTGATCAGACGCCGCGTAACGCGGCGTCTGATCAGGATCAAACCAGTTTGCAAAGTCACATATATGCGACTTCGGCGCCGAAGGGGTTAATCGGAATCCAGTCACACCCTGAGCCTTAGCACATATCATCTTTGGTTCTACGTGCGTAAGTATTTGTATTCAGGTTGTTTATTGTTTCTAGAACTTGCAGACACATCAGATCATATCAAGGTACGTCATATAAACCGAGCCGAAACTATATGCCCATGTAGGTTTCCATTAGGTAATTGTCTGCCATGCATATTAAGTTTCAAAGTCGATTGCAGGTGAACATTATATTGTACCAGGTGAATTGTTTATATAGATACATTGATGCAGCTTACTTCGCTAGGATTGGCCTACTTTAATCAGAATTCGTTCACTTGCTGAGGCTAGAGCACCGATGCTTTCCGCTACCTTCCTTAGTTCTAGGCGCGTATGTATTTTTCTTTCGGTTGCTAATCCCGTCTAGAACTTGCAAACAAATTGTATCCTGTTTAGGCACGGTGTCCTAAAAGGACCCGAACTTTCGGCCAATGTTTGTATACTCAGCAAAACTGCTAAGTACCCCAACATTAATATCCTTTGTTTTTCTAGTTTTGAATCAAGTAAATTTTGTTTACACGACAAAACGTGTGCATGGAGATTCTTGATCGACTGAAACCGGTTTTAGTCGTGTTCAGTCAGCCGTTTCGTGTTGCCGGTACCGTGACAGGCTCGAACCAGGATAAGTACCACGGGCAGCACGGGTTGTGTTATGTTTCACAAATTTCACTTGAAAAATTACTGTGTTGACTTCGACAGTTAGAAAAAACAAAAACTGGGTCGGATGCCTCTTGAAGAACGAGATAGAACCATAGAACTTTTACAGAGCGGGTTGACCCATGCTGAGGTAATTGAAAACGTCTTCCATTTTAACATTTGCATCACGTTTTTTTTCTCTATTATGGTATGATACCAGCATGATCTGACCCAGTAGATTACTGTTCATTAATTTTTGCTCGCCAAAGCAATCAATGATCAAGCTTCTGGCATGGTACCGCAGAACCGGAAGTGTAGCAGATAAACAAAGACGGCCACAATCCATGGACATAACATCTTCAGGATTTGCATCGTGTCTATGAGGGCTCGGTGCATGGCTGTAGTGAGAGCTAATGGTGGCCATACACATTATTGACATTGCTCCAAAAATGTAGCTTTTTGAATGGCACGTCTATGCTTTGTTCTTGAACGTATAAAAGCATTATTTGCTCACAAACATTTAACTGTTTTCGTAAAAGAATTAAAAAATGTATATATTTCATAAATCTAAAAGGCCCTTTACGTAATCACGATCCATGAAAAAGAAAATTTCAACATAGTTCCTGGGGTACTTAGCAGTTTTGCCAAGTATAGGTTTCGTCAGGTAAATAGGCATGTATATTAAGTTTAAAAGACGATTCTAGATGCAATTTAGGTAGCAAAATATACAGTTGCAGGCGAATGGTTAATGGAGACCTTAATGGTATCAGGAAGTTATTAGCCTTAAGATTAGATATCATTTTGTCTCATTCTGTTTCATAATAATCAGACACTATTTCTGATATCTTCTGATTGTGCCGCCTACCTTTAAATTGCCGTCTGTTCATGGAAGCACATCCTAGTACAGTGCGTTTAACCCTTATACAGTGGAGAATCTGTTATTCTTTCCCAATAAACGCGTTTACGCTAAACCTTTTATTTCCAGTGCAAACAGTTTGGAGCCAGATCACCCGGCTGATCAGGCGCCAAACAGTTTGCCACTCAGATAAAAAAACAAACTCAAAATTGCCACAAGGTTGTCCTTTTCTACACTTTAATGTTTTGCGTTTGCGTTTCGTTTGCGTTTAAACGGGAAAGAATAACAGATTCTCCACTGTACTGCTGTTTGTCGTCTGCTTTGAACTTGTCGTCTGCACAATTTGTCAAATTTAGGTTAATAAATTTTATAAGTAAAGAAACCTAAAGAGGAGTGTCAAACAGATTGGATCAAGATCAGACGCCGCGTTATGTAACATCTGATCTGGATCCAAACTATTTCCGAAAAAACACAGTGAAGTTGCGATCAGCAGGCAAAGGGTTAAAATGAGATTCATGCTGTTGACAATGAATATTTTAGCAATTCGATTGAAATCAGATACAATTGAGTATCGGTTTCCTTGGCGCCTGGTATAAATCCAAACTGTAGGCAAATTCAAACCAAGCAAAGCATTGACAGACAAATGATTAATGATTAATTCGCATATATTAACTGATATCGAGAAATATGTTGTGAAGTGCCAATGTGAGCTGTTATCATACATTGTAGCCCTGTGTTCGTCGACCTTCGTCGTCTTTCGTCGTCGTCGGTTGTCCATCGTCCTCCGTCAATTTTTTCTTTAAATTATTTCTTGGAAAGCATTTGGCCAATTTCGTTAAAACTTCCTAGGATTGTCTCTTGTGTACAGTGGAGAAACCGTTATTCTTTCCCTATAAACGCGTTTACGCTAAATTTATTATTCCCAATGCAAACAATTTGGAGCCAGATCAGACGCCGGGTAACCCGGCGGCTGATCGGGCTCAAAACTGTTTGCCACTCAGATAAAAATTAATTGTAAGAAATATAAAAAAAATGACATTTTCTACATTTTAGTGTTTTGCGTTTGCGTTTCGTTTGCGTTTAAACGGGAAAGAATAACGTTTTCTCCACTGTAGTACTCTGTCAGTTTATTTCAAATATGGATACTCTAATCGAGATTGTGGTTGCAATGGCAAATGTGGTTGCCATTCCAATTAAAAAACCTTAAACAATCTTCTTTTTAAAAACAGCTGGTCCGAATTGAAAATAATTTTACAGAAATTATCCATCAGGGACCCTCTTACAGATTGCTTAAACTAATTTCCTAGTTTAAAAAACCTGAGCGCCAGTGGGCGGGTATATTTTCCTTATATGGCTATATAGTGCTTTTTTAAAAAAAAAAATATTGTCTGAAACCAGAGATCCGAGTTGAATTTAGTTTCACACAAATAATCTATAGGTGATTTTCTACAATATTTTTGAAATTATTTCCCTTGCTTACAAAACATGGCGGCCAGCGGATGGATTAAGTTTCCTGTAATATATAATATATGTCTGTATAGTAAAAACTAAAATGATATTTTTCTCTGAAACTACAGGTCTGAACAGAAAATAGTTTTCCACAAACAATTCATTGGTGACTCTCTTCCAGTAGTTTTCAAATAATGTTCCTAGCTTTAATAATATGGCCGTCAGTGGATGGTGCAAGTTTACCTATGGTGACCTATAATGAAAACTTAAAATAAATCTTCTTAAAAGCTAAGTAAAATAAATGCTAAATAAAAGCTATGTACAATCCTCTTCAGAAATAAATATATAAAACTAACATAACTGTAAGTAATTATTCTTCTTAAATTAATTCTAATTAATCATTTAACGTGTAAAAAGTAAAGTAATTTTATTCTAATTCAAATTTTCCCAAGTTTAATTGTAATCTGTTAAAACGTACGTTTAAAAAAAATGAACCCAGCCCTGTCTGGATCATAAATATTACTATTATTATCTTTCTTCTGTGTCAACAAAATATACCATAGAAACAACAGACATAAAATGTTACACATGGCAACCATAAGTTGCTCATAAACATCCTAAGATTTTCAGATTTTCAAGCGCGATTTTAGGAATCGTACTTTTAATTCTTTAGCTGCCATGGTCTATAACACTTACCTATTGATGCAAACAGTTTGGATCCAGAGCAGACGCCGCACGGCGTCTGATTTGGATCTAAACTGTTTGACATCGATATAAACGTTTCCTTAGTGCAAAAACGTATAAACTTTCAAATTTAAAAGTAAGAGCAGAAATCCACAGAGTTCGTAAAACACCCCGTAGACCCGGCGAAATCATAAAATATCCGAAGATCTCGGAAAACTCCGGAGAAATAGCAGCCCTGGTTGAAATATATGATTAAAAGAGTAGATATGCCAATTTGTTATGATGGTAAAGCAAAGCCCGTCCTTAACAACCGCTCTTATACGTGTCCGTCATTTTGCTACAAAAGCACGTGACAACATACTAAAGTCAAAAGTAAAGTATCATCGTTTAAAACAGCAGATGACACTTTGTGTAGCCAAAATGTGCAAAGTCTACATCTGGCTTCAAGGTTATAAAACTTTTTGATTGAGACTGGGGTCGTTCTCAACCATCTGATTGCTAAGATTTCAGCTTTTGCTTACATCCGACTAATTAGATTCTTTCGAACGAAATCAGACTCAACTCAAACGCTTTATAATCTTGGACCCATGTTAAGCCCAGAACTACCAAGCCCATCTATGCTGACATTTGCTGTCAGGTTTGGTATATTATTAAACGAGGCGAAGACGCTTTTAGTTCAGTATGCCTTTTTTTCTCAGTTTGAATACATACAAAAGCATGAGAACAGTTCCGCACGTGCATACTTACAATATACAAATACAACAGAAACAGGCATGTCTTTCCAGTGATGAAGATACATATAACCGAATTTATTAATACAAAGTTATGCAGATGGTGATGATGATGATAATGTTGGTGATAATGTTAATGATGATCATAGTAATAATAATAATTATAATAATACAAATATAAACAATATCCTCTTCATTCTTTTATCCGGAACCCTTAGTGAACAATGATTAAAAAGGTAATCAATTTAAATGGAAACTGGGAGATACATTGAACGAATATGGAGAAAAATAGTTTTCTAACTGAAAATAACACTTAAAGTAATCAAACAACTTCATTGTTTAAACAAATACCATTTATTCAAATTAACATTCGGTTGTAAATACAGCGCCGCGAATTCCTATTATGACGGGAGTGTGACGTCATCATCCGGGTAACAAAGGCGCTTGTACACAATCGGGTCAAATTTATACTGCATGTGAAAGGTCAATTTCCAGACACTCGCTACACGTAATAAACATCTAGAGTTAGATTGGAAAATGTGTTATTCCCAATCATTTTACAAAGGGACATTAAACAAAATAAGGTTCGTGGTTAATTTTGGTATTCATTTTTTGAAAATATAATTTATCCTTAAAGTTTCACCAAAATTCAAAGTTTTTTTCAGCTTTTTTTCTCGGCTATTATGCTGCACGCATCTAATACCTAACCGGAACCGCTTTTTGCGATGACGTAAGCAAAACACACGCGCTTTATCAAGCGTTATTGTGAGGCTTCCGGATATGTAGGAAGGGTCCGGGTTATGAGAATAAGGGATACTAGTCATTTGCCTGGTTCCCTTTTCCGGCGTAGTATAAATACAGTTAAACATGCGTCAAACGATCGCAGGCTCTAAACTGCTTGTCATTATCTGCGTTTGATTGCAGTGCGTTTACGTTTACTTTTAATGAAACTGGAAAGAATAACGTCTTTTTCACTGTAATTGCCGTACAGTGGAGAATGTGTTATTTTTTCCCAATAAACGCGTTTACGCTAAAACTATTATTTCCATTACAAACAGTTTGGAGCCAGATCAGACGCCGGGTAACCCGGCGTCTGATCAGGCTCCAAACGGTTTGCCACCAAGATAAACATGAAATATCAGGATTGTCCAAAAGTTGTTCTTTTCTACGTTTTAGTGCTTTGCGTTTGCGTGTAAACGGGAAAGAATAACAGATTCTCCACTGTATGTTTACGTTTACTTTTCACGAAACTGGAAAGAAGAACGTCTTCTCCACTGTATGACCTTCTTTGTTATAACAAAGAGCCCGTTATTGAATTATACGGTTTATCCTGTTATTAAAAAGATGAAATATATAGGATCGTACATGAGTGTTTATAAGGTATTGGATTTATGCAACTTGTTTTTTTAAAAACGTTAAAACAATCAAATATTGCCAAACAAATATGAACACACATATACAGGTCAGGGGTTAATAAACGCGTTGCACTTTGACGTACGGAAGATCAAATCGTTCGTGTCAAAGTTGGTACTATAAAGTTCAGTCTTATTTGTATGAGAACGATTTGAATATAATGTTGTCGTTTAGACTATCCGATTTCTAGATCATTTGCTCAAGTTGTTGAGACTAAAACCTTTAAAAATGTATTACATGATGTAGTAGCTGGCTACATAGAATTAATAGTTATGCTGGGGTATCTGGCCGTCGTCGAAACTAGTTGAGATTGCATAATTGCTTTAAATCCAGCTTTTCTACAGAACAATACCCCGCCTTTGTAGCGTTCGGCTTTTTGTAAATTTTGATTAGGTGTAGCTCCAATTCGAATTGAAACTGGCCGTTATGAAGGTCTTCGTGAGAAAGTAGAGTTTGTCCATTTTGTATTAATACTACTGTAGAAAATGAAATTCATGTAATTTTGAACTGCCATGTTAACAATGATTTAAGAGAAGAGTTGTTTATAAAAGCACGTACTTTTATCCAGCTTTCTTAGACCTAGATGATTTTAATAAATATGTGTTTCTATTGTCCAACACAAACAGGATAAGAGTGCAAAAACCTGCTTTTACATTTTACAGCGACGACAAGTTTTAATATGTCAATAATCCTAGTTCAATTCGATTAGATAATAATCATTTTATTTTGATCTTTAAGTTTTTTAACAGATGTAAATGTTTGAACATCGGAATACTTTATCTTGCTTTTGTTGACTATTTTTAGTTTTTCTTTACTGTCCTGTTTGCACGGCTTTAATATGTTAAAGCATTATTATCAATTGTACCATTCTATTCATTTGAGTCATACTGTGATGTTATGAATATGTGTGTTATACATGACATACTATATCATTTGTATCTTCTCTAATAATTCCTTTAAGGAATGGCTTTGCGCTATTTGTAAGATTTTATTGTATATGTTCTTATATGTATTGAGTGTGCATTGATGAGATGTAAATAAAGATTCTATCTATCTTCTATCTATACGATTATAACATAACCTAGAGGTTAAATTTCGTCTACTTTGATATTGTCACTGTGTCGCTTAAATTATTAAGTCAGACTTATTGTGCAAAATGTTTTGCAAAATGTTGACCCTGGTCGAAGGACTTCAGTGTTCCTGATGTCCCATTGATTGAAAAACAACCAAACTTGGTCAGATGAAATATAAACAGATTAAAGTTTTATCACATCGTACAGATACACGCGGACAATATAACCAACATGTATATCCATGCCTTTTATTTCTTATATATAAAACTGGTACAGTGGAGAAAACGTTATTCTTTCACAATAAACGTGTTTACGCTAAAACAATTATTTCTATTACAAACAGTTTGGAGCCAGATCAGACGCCGGATAACCCGGCGTCTGATCAGGCTACAAACTGTTTGCAACCAAGATAATCATGAATTATCAGAATTGTCCAAAAGTTGCACTTTTCTAAGTTTTAGTGTTTTGCGTTTCGTTGCGTTTAAACGGGAAAGAATAACGTTTTCTCCACTGTAACCACAATGCATCGCCACGCGTTTGACCTCTCCTACATCAGGCAAAGGAAAAGGATTAGCATGGAAAATTTGATTTTCAAATTAAATCTACTCCATTGTTTACTATTAAGGATGTTTTTAACAATAAATTGAAAACTATAACAATCAGAGCAGACCTCCACTACAGTAGGCAAAGGAGAAGGATTGGCTTGGAAAAATTGATTTTCAAATTACAGTAAAACCTCGCTATTACGACCACTAAAACGAAGGCCAATTGATTGTATAATAGAGAGGTGACAGCTTAAAGCAAGGTGACAGTGAAACAGAAAGCTCCTAAAGGAGCTTTCTGTTTCACTGTCACCTTGCTTTAAGTGGTCACCTACCGTAAACACACTAATAATTAACATAATTTAGTGGTCGTAATAGAGAGGTTTTACTGTAAATCTACTCCATTATTTACTATTTAAGATTGTTTTTACAATAAATTGAAAAATATAATAAACAGTGCAGACCTCCACTACAGTAGGCAAATGAGAAGGATTGGCATGGAATATTCGAGTTTCAAATTAAATCTACTCCATTGGTTACTAATTATGAACCCTCTGATCTGGATTTACACTGTATGCACACAACTAGTGTACGTTGTACCTTATTGTTATTTTTATTATACCAGATTTATATAGCGCTCTTTGCACATAGGAGTTGTATGTTCAAAGCGCTTCACATGAATTATATACATACATGTAATTAAAAAATGGAAATTTGTTAAAGTAAACTGTTTACCTTACGTTGAAGATAATTTTACCCCGAGAAATAAATCAAAAGTTTAGTTTAAACATATTTTATTTCGATCTTTTACAGAAATTGGGAACGGGCTACAAGTGCTCACCACTTAGTTACAGCCCCCCCCCCCCTAATGTTTAAAGACACAAAGAATTGACAATAATGGCATTGTTAACATAAATATACTTGGCAAAATTGCTAAGTACCCCAGGGACTATGTTGGCATTTTCTTTTTCATTGATGGTGATTACGTAAAGGGTTTTTTGCAGACTTATGAAATATAAACATTTTCTAATTGTTTCACGAACAGCATACATGTAACACTGTTTGTGAGAAAATGATGCTTTTATACGTTGAAGAACAATGCATAGTGCCATTTAAAAAGTTACATTTTTGGAACAAAATCAATAACGTGTATGACCACCATTAGCTCTCACCACAGCCAACGAGCCCTCATAGACATGATGCCATTCCTGATGTTTGTTGTGCCCATGTATAGCGGACGTCTATGTTTGTCTGCTACACTTCCGGTTCTCCGGTACCTTGTCAGAAGCTTGGGGCATTGATCTCTTCTGTAGCCCCATTTTTCTAGCAACATGTAACAAAAATGTGATGAAAATACTATACTGGGACAGATAATGCTGGTATCAAACCATATTAGAGAGAAACAAAAGTGACGAAGATGTTAAAATGAAAGATGTTTCAATATGCCTCAGCATTGGTCAGCCCGCTCTGTTAACGTCCTCTGGTTTTACCTCGTTTTTGAAGAGACATCCGACTTATTTGTTGTTTTTTCCAACTTTCGGATGTCAACGCATTAAACTTTGAAGAGAATTTTGTGACATATTGCACAGCCCGTGCTACACGTTCTACTTACCCTGGTTCGAGCCTTTGTACCGGTTACACGGAACGGATACCTAAACACCACAAAAACTGGTTTCAGTCGATCAGGAATCTCCATACACACGTTTTGGCGTTTAAACAAAATGTTTTTTATTCAAAACTCAAATTACAAATGATATTCATGTTGGGGCAGTTTTGCTGAGTATATATAAACAAAACAAAATTTGCAATATAGGTAGGAAATGCAGCAGAAATAAGGTATCAATAAGGCACAAAAGTGCTTTGTGACCATGTAGCATGTACTTGTGTAGGAGACTGCTAACCGCAAAGCAAAAGTAATACAGACTAACAACTGCATTGCCAGCGCCTTGCATTCAGCTGCCATCTGCCCCTTGTACCAATAAACTATTATATTTTGAGTGTATAAAACGAGCACTAAGACTCGTTTGTAAATTATCAGATCATAGTAGAGTAGGTTACTGGGGATTTCGTATTTGAATTTGAAGGTCATGGTCTAGCCACGCATTTGTGATATTTAAACCTTACATTTTTATTTCTAAATGATACTATAATTAATAATCCTATCACATACTTAACCCATGTATTGCCAGTGGATTCTTTCATGCTTATATATTAGACAAATCCATGTTTGAAGTGCATGGTCCAAAATTTAATTTTAGTTTTATTTTATATTAAAATTCCTATCAGCAAACGCATAATGCGGCGTCTGATCAGAGTCTACACTGTTTGTCTATGCCCCTTTATAGTATGCTAAGCACAAATATAATAAATATAACGTATATTATTACACCTCGCTTTGAGTTACAATGTTAAATTCCCATAGACCTACAGTTAACATTTTGCATGTCTTTTACATCTATCCAAAATATACTGTCACTCTTTATGATATTCTTTTTGTGACGTCACTCTAAAGGACATTACTTTTTTTCTCCGTCTGAAAACGTACTGTCAGCATTTACATGAAAATCGCTATAGGCACTATTAGAACGTTTTAAAGAGTGGTAACTTCTAATCAACTTTTGGCATTTTCTGTACAAGTTGCTTCCCTTTGTCTATTCCTTAACGATTTGCCACCATTTCGGAAGAGGATATTTGCCACCTAGACAATGTAAAGACGCTGTTTCTTCAATTTACTTGTCATAACGTTCTTCTTTCTTTCTTGTAATATAATTATAAACAATGTGACGTCGTAAGACGGCGACGTCATTTCCCGCGCTACGTGCATGTCCGCGCTAAATTGGTATTCACAACACATTTTATAAAATACGAATAAGACGATTCCAAATCCAGGGTTGATAAGCTCGGTGTAATAAAATAAATATTAGATGTCAGTTTGCGTGACATTCAAATTGTCAACCCTCGAAAACAAGAATGTCACCCTCGGCTACGCCTCGGGGTGACATGCTGTTCCTCGGGTTGACAATTTGAATGTCACGCAAACTGCCATCTAATATTTATATAATATTATATCTTATAAATACGGAACCAGGTTGTAACAGAATATCCTTTAGGCAGAGATATACATGTACATGTACCCTTAGTAACTAATGTTCAACATATAGAGATCTACGAATTTGGCTATTCATAAGAATTCGGTAATGTTAATGGTTGGTTTGTCTATATAAGTGGTTTTTTTCTGACCGGTCAGAGTCATTTTTAGATTGGAACATTCTAAAACTTTGAAAGGGATTATTCTTCTCTACATCCAGTTAGAGATACGGATAGCTGTAATTTTTGTGCGTAATGTACAGTAGAGGATACATTATTCTTTCCCGTTTAAACGCAAACGCAATGCACTAAACTGTGGAAATTTACTTTTAGAAATTTTAATTATATTTTTAATCTGAGTAGCAAACAGAGATTGGAGCCTGATCAGACGCCCGGCGTCTGATCTGGCTCCAACCTGTTTGCAATGGAAATTATAGTTTTAGTATATGAATGCGTTTATTTGGAAAAAATAAAATATCAGTAAAGTAAGCGCAGCGGTCTCGTGCTGTAGGAAAGTAGGAAAGTGTACGATTACATATTCGATGTTACCATTATTAGCTATTCTGTTCTAAAAATAACTCTGACAGGTCAGAAAAATCGGACAATAACTGACCGTGATTAGTTTCGATTGTTATTTTCTAGGTCGCATGACGATGACATCCAAATTCTGCCTTGGTATTTTAAAACTACCAATGAATCATTCGTATTATCATAAAAGGTATGTGCTATAACATACATGCACATGTATATATTTGGTCACGTATAACCAATGCAAATATAAAAAATAAATGTAATCTCTAATGTGAATACTTATAACATGCGTTTCAATTTTATAACTTATTATTTCGTCCTCAGAATGTTTGCATATCAATTTATCTTTGATCTTATCGACGGGAACAGCAGATAAAATTATAAACTTTACTTTAAACATATTTTATTACTCATATATACATGTAATACAGTTGACATATTTACAAAACGTGTAACACCACAAAGTATGAATATAAGTAAATGGGTTGGGCCACACGTTCTATCAACATTAGTAAAGGCCCTCCCCTAAAATGGGGCATTTGTAACATTGGTAGTGGTTTATTTTTGTTAACAGAACTAACAACTTGAAAAGTTCAAATGATATAAGTGCTATGTTCGTAATAAAAGTCGAAGAAGAAAAGTGTGATAATAAGAGACATAGAGGAAAGTAAAGATTTGAAGAAAGAAGAAAGTAAGAGTAAGACAAATCTACATAACTGACTACAGTCGATCCTCGATATCTCTAAGCTGCCTAAGTTGGTTCCAAGTCAAGCAAGCTCACGCCATCGAGGCTCGACTGTATTTTACTGACTCACCCCACTAATTAAGCGTATACACGTATAACTTTTGTAATTCTTATAACTTTTGTAATTCTTTTAACTTTTGTAATTCTTATAAACGTTTATTAGTAAGGCAAATTTAAGCGGTTTTTGACAATCAGTTGTTTGTCATAAATTATATTGCATTTTTAGTTTACATTTATTTTAGGTATATGTATAGATAACATGCAGCACCTGAACAATGCCCTATTCCTACCAGGGCTGCCATTTCTCCGGATTTTTCCTAAATCTTCGGATTTTTTTCTAGTACATTAGTAGAGGGCATTTAAAAATTTTGAGGAAAAACTGCACAGAAATGATTTTTGTGTTTTCATATGCTCCAATATGTAACGAATGACAGAAAAAAAAGTCTAGGAAAATCAAACGATGCGAAATATGATTTTTTGGGGTAAAATGATTGAATTGATAAACGAAAATGATAAATTTTGGAATTTCCATACTGTGACCCTGGGTATTATTATAAAGGCTTCAAATCTACAAATTAGACTGGCAGTTATATCCACTGTGGAATAGTACTAAATAGGACATATAAAACTTTCAAAAATGGTTCTTTTTGGGTGAAAATCATGAAAATATTAAACAAAACCCCAATTTTTGGAGATTTTAGTAGAGCTTCCCTGGTGTCAAACATCCAAATAAAGGAAAAGATGCACAGAAATAGTTTGTGTGTTTTCATATGGTAGAACATGTACCAAATAACCGAAGGAAAATCTAGGAAAATCAAACTATGCGAAATATGTTTTTTGAGGCAAAATTGTTGAAATAATAAATGAAAACGCCATTTTTAGGGATTTCAGTACTGTGTCGTTGGTTATTATTATAAAAGCTCCAAATTTACAGGCTAGGTACTTATACATCTCAATTGTGAAATAGTACTATTAAGGATAGCTAAAACTTTGAAAAATGAATTTTGGGGTAAAATTGTTGAAATAATAAATGAAAACACGAATTTTTGGGATTTCCCTACTGTGAACGTGGATATCAATATAAATACACCAAATATGCAGGTTAGACAAAAAATCATTTTTACTGTGTAATGGTACTAGTAAGGATAAATAAATCTTTCAAAAAACTGTTTTTTTGGGTTAAATTGTCAAAATATTAAACCAAAATCACCAATTTGGGGGATTTTCGTAGACAATCCCTGCCATCAAAGTCAAAAGTGATTTATGTGTTATCATATGCTTTAATATGTATAAACTAATAAAAAAATCATCTAGGAAAATCATACAATACCAAATATGGTGTTTTGGGGGTAAAATCGTTGAAAAATAAAATGTAAATGAGCTTTCTCGGGATTTTACTACTGTGATGGTGGCTATTAAAATAAAAGCTCCAAATCTACAGGTTAAACAAATATTCAATTGCGCTGTGGAATGGTACTGATAAAGATGAATAAACTGTCAAAAAACTGATTTATGCAGTAAAGTTGTTATAATAATTAAACAAAAAAACACCAATTTTCGAGAATTTAGCAGAGATCTCCTGACCTGAAAATACCAAATAAAGCCTTATAAGCAAATAAAGGGAAAAGTATTGAGAATTGATTTATATGTTTTAGTATGTTTCAATGTGTATTAAATAACAGCAAAATAAAGGAAACTCCAACAAAGCCAAATATGACTTTTCGGGGTAAACTGGTTAAAAAAATTAGTTTAAATTTGAATTTTTGGAATTTCCACAACATGGCTTTAGATATAAATGTAAAAGCTTCAAATTTACAGGTAGGACACATTATACTTTGTACTGTAGGCTATACTCACTCTGATGTGAGTCCTCAAATGATATATATTCTTGTTCCGCATACAATTAGGATTAAGTAACAACCTATATTCGCATCGCACACAATAAGGGTTAAATTACAGCATTTTGACAATTAAACCAGTGTACAAGCTTAGCTAGAGGCAGCATTTAAAATGCCGCTTGTCAAATCAGAGTGTGTACTGATAGTAGACAATAAGCACCACAAAACGAATATTGAATGTTATTGACCTGGTGATATATACACTATCAGTTATTTCATATATATAGCAAGCACTGTTGGATCAATTAATTTACATAAACTACATGTACGATGTATGCCCAATGTGCGTATACTATGATTTGCTGATATTTCATACAGTTGTCAGATTCCATTATTACAGCTCAAAGTACAGGATAGCTCATGTCTATTAGTTTCCAACCAACATCAGAACCAACCAGGTTTGCGCAGAAAATCCAACATGGCAGAACATTTTTCGTTCGTTTATGTTTTGATTTTTTTATTGGTGGAGGGGGTGTATTTTTCCAAAACCCTATATATATTTATAAATTGTTATTTGTGATTTTGGATAAACTAGTTACATATCTCATTTAAAAGAACTGTGTCAAACCTATTGATTTGGAGTTTTATTATTAATTCATATCCTCCCCCATATACAGAAATTAAAAAATTGCTGTTTTATGTATATTTTTTAATGTTTTCCTCAAAAAGTTATTTTCAAACTTTGTATTTATCATCTTTAGTAAGCTGTTGTTTTGGAAAGAATATATAACTTATTTGTGCATTTGAAACTTTACTGGTCATATCCACAGCCATATAGTCAAACAACTGGGCTTGACGTGTCAAAGGTCAGCAGAGTCCATTTTTAAGGAGAGCAGCATTCCGCATGTTCTCCGACCATTTTTATACAATCAAGATAAGAATAATTATTAGATACAAATGAAGGCGATATTATTGTTAGCACTTTAGAGCAGTAGGTAAATACAGGTACGCAGAGTGTATTGCGATAGAATTATTTTAATAAGCGTAGGTTCGAATCCCGCGTCAACCTCAAACTTTTTTTAATCTAAAATGAATTATCTAATTTCATACTGTGTGATTATACTAACCATTTATACACATGTTCGTCAAATTTGGGACAGGGGTGCATGGATTTCTAGCCCTATATTAGCCATACTTTCACAAAACAAATCGATGATAAAATATGAATATCAATATAAGTTTTAGTCACTTTCTTCAGGAGGCTTTCTGCATTACCTTAATGCAATGTAATTATATAATCTTTAATATTGTTTTGGCAAAACAATATCATAGGTTGCTGCGAGATTCGAACCCGTGCTTGATAAAATGTTATCCGATCATATACTTCTACCTACGTCTTATCCACTACGTTATGTTTCCAATAACTAATTTGTTTATTTGTACCGATAACCAAACCTTTTCCTTTAAAACTTGACACGGGGACATCTGAAATGCTGATCGCCCTTATAAATGGACTCGGCCACCCTTAGACACGTCAGACCTAGTTGTTTGACTATAGTAATGAAATTCAAAATGGTAGTTATCCTTACTTATAAAAATGTTCCATTTATATATTTGTCTTAACTATATTTTTAAGTTTTACATTCATGTTATATTGCTGTAACAATATACTGAAGATATTGTCTTTTTGTTTAACTATTATAAGTTATACATGTATATTACTTCATTGAAACTTATATAACTATGCTAACAAATACACTGTAGTGCCTTGATGGTCACATCCAATGCCACTGTAAAAATCCTCAGTAAAAACTGTTTTCGTTTAACTTATATCTTATCACCAAAATTTATTAATTTTAGAAATCATAATTTATTTGTACTAGTGCTATATGCTTTATTTCATGGTGCCTGTTGCCTTTTAAATGGATTTGGAGCTTTTTTTAATCATATTTAAAGTCACAATACATTAAAAACATTTGTCTGTTTAAATGTTTTACCGGTTGATTTGTCTTTACTTTAACTAAGCTACATTAAAATGGTGTATGTGTGTAAGTTATAGACTTTGAACGTTTAGTTTCATATCTAAGGTCACAGTAGTGAAGTGAAAAGATAAGGGTTTTCATTTTAAAGCTTAATTCATCCTTAATAGTACAAGGCTAAAGTGCACAGTAATATGTGTAGCTTCTATATTCCTGTCTAAGGCCATAGTGTGGAATTTCCAAAAACATGCATTTACATTAATTATTTTAATCAGTATACCCCAAAATTTATATTTGGCTTTGTTGGATTTTCCTAGATTGTTTTACAAACAAGAATGCGTGATTTTGGTTTAATATTTTCATAATTTTACCCCAAAAAAACAGTTTTTTGAAACCTTTAATTATCCTAACAAGGACCATTCTAAAGTAGACATGAATATGTGTCTAGCCTGGATATTTGGAGATTTTATATCGATATCCTCGATCACAGAAGGGAAATCCCAAAAATTAGCGATTTCAGTTATTATTTCAACCATTTTACCCCAAAACCATATTTCGCATCGTTTGATTTTCCTAGACTTTTTGTCTGTTATTTAGTACATATTTAGGCAAATAATAACATATAAATCAACTATGTGCACCATTTCCTTTATTTGCTATGAGATGTCAGGGTCTGTTTGAAATCCTCAAAATTTGTGTTTTTTGTTTAATATTTTGACAATTTCACCCCAAAAATCAGTTTTTTGAAAATTTTATTTATCTTAACAAGTACCATTCCACAGCTGGTATTAATATTTGTCTAGCCTGTAGATTTCAAGCTTTTATATTGATTTCTACGATCGCAGTTTGGAAATCCCAAAAATTCGTGCTTTCACCTATTATTTTAGCCATTTTACCCCAAAAATCATATTTCGCATCGTTTGATTTTCCTAGACTTTTTTCTGTCATTCGGTACATATTGGAGCATATGAAAACACAAAAATCAATTCTGTGCATTTTTTTCCCTTTATTTCGATTTTTGACGCTAGATGCCCTCTACTACATGATAACTTAAAGCAGACTGTAAGTAAGAAGAATGCGCCTACAGGCGCATTCTGCTTTACTTCCAGCCTGATTTAAGCAGCCACGTGTCAACAAAACTAGAAACAGGCGATAGGGTAAAGGTACGATTCGTAAAATCGCACTTGAAAAATACACATTTTGAAATCTTAGGTTTTTATGTCAACTTATGGCAGCCCTGTCCTAAAGGTGCGCCAGGATGATTTCAGGTATTTCATTCGCTGTGACTCAGCCAATGAGAGCAAACCCACCCACCTGTCTTACTTTTAGTTCTTGGCCGAGGGAATAATTTCCACTTAACTAACAAAACCATCCCCTATTGTAGTTAAGCAAAATAACCCCTGCAAGGTATTTCACTCAACTATACAATAAACATATCAAAATTATTGCAACGTTATTGCATATATTGACAAACTGTTAAAATCTTAGTCTGATCTGGATCCAAAAATGTTTACACTCGTCTTTAGTTTCTTTACCTAAAAAATGTTTATATTGAAATTTAACAAATACTGCAGACGACAATTTCGAAGCAGACGACGTCGCCGCAGGATAAAGGTTAAAGCATGGCAACTTAATACAAAGACGCCGTAAAGAGCGTTATGCAGTGCTTTCGCACTACATTTATCCGTCTCTTATCCATACCTAATACCCCACAATACGTTTTTTTTGCGCCTAAAAATTATTCCTCCACTGCAGAAAATAGTTAAATACCATAAACATGAATATGCACCATAATTAAAATGTTCTATATTCTATCAGTTGGTAGCTTAAAACAGGCTGGATGTAAAGTAGAATATGTGTTATGGCGCATTCTGCTTAACTTTCAACTGCTCACATATTTTATTTAAAAAATGTTTTTCCCAATACAGTTGTACAACCATAAAGCACAGTTGCAAATTAAATCAAGTTTTGTAACTATTTACAAACTTAAACACTAGCAACATGTTACCTGATCTGACTCCAAACTGTTTGCATCGGAAATAAACGTTTTAGCGTAAACGCCTTTATTGCCAAAGAATAGCGTCTTCCCTACTGTTGATGTCCTGACGTTATTCTTTCCCAATAAACGCGTTTACGCTAAAACGTTTATTTCCACTGCACACAGTTTGGAGCCAGATCAGACGCCGGGTAACCCGGCGTCTGATCAGGCTCCAAACTGTTTGCCACTCAGAAAAAAAACGAATTGTAAGAAATATCTGAAAGTTGATATTTTCTACGTTTTAGTGTTTTGCGTTTGCGTTTAAACGGGAAAGAATACCGTTTTCTCCACTGTATGCAACCACATTTAATCACAATGGCTGGCTTAAGTCAACCCAGAAAGTGTGTATAATAAGGCGGAGAAGTTTTGCTTACCTAATTTATCCTAGAGGCTGCATTCCCATTAAAAATATTTTGGAGTCAGGTCAGGCGCCGAGTAACGCCGTGCCTGATCCGGTTCAGAACTGTTTGTTACGGTTTTAATATTTCGACTTCTCTATTTGGAACTCAAATGTAACCTGTAATTGGACATGAATGTCTTCGACAAAATTGTTCCGTACATGTTGAACTATTGGATAAAAGCAATATAATAATTTTATACAGTGGAGAATCTGTTATTCTTTCCCGTTTAAACGCAAACGTACGCAAACGCAAAGCACTAAAACGTAGAAAAGTACAACTTTTTGACAATTCTGATAATTCATGTTTATCTTGGTGGCAAACAGTTTGGAGCCTGATCAGACGCCGGGTTACCCGGCGTCTGATCTGGCTCCAAACTGTTTGCACTGCAAATAATAGTTTTAGCGTAAACGCGTTTATTGGGAAAGAATAACAGATTCTCCACTGTAAATAAATCACAACCTTGCTAGTTTTTGTATAACAGTGCTCCCTCCCTACAACGGCCCTCCGAACTACGACTCCCTACTTACAACATCGTTTGCCGTTGTCCACTACATGTAAAACCGTCTTCTTAAAGTTATATATTGAACGTTTAGACAGGTTAATCTTTTTTCTTATAACTATATTGAATTTAACTTTGAAACGGCACTGCATATACATGTATGCGACAATTTGGCGGTGAAGAGATAAATAAATACAATTAAGTTAAACAATGAAATGCTAAAATAGAAAATAATAGCAGTATCCATTGTTGCTAATCGTATATTCTTATCGGCAATACTGAATACCGCAACAGACACTTGAAGATTTTACGGTCATAGCAACATGTAACATAACCGTTCCCTATTAGTTATTGGATAGTACGTCCATAAACTCTACATTGGTAAACGATAATTGGCTGCTTGATTTTTGTTTGCGCGTGACGTCATCATTGCGATGGACAGCGCGTGTATATAAATTGGTCTACTTCATTGGATTTCTGTTAGTTGTACTACCAACTTTGACAATAGCAGTAACTTATCTTATTCAGAGAAACTATGGATACTAATACACTGTTCTGTGCCCATGCATGGGCTGTGCGTATGTTAATGTTTATAGCCAGTTATTCCATATGTGGTTCATCACATAGAGTGGCAGGCAGAGTGCTGCCACATACCGATAATAGCGACAGTAATGTAAGTATTTCTGTTAATTAACCCTTTACCTTATAGAAGCGCCTTTTAGCGCATTCCGTTTAATCCTCCGCGAAAGAAAATAATTCCATTCTATTGTCATGATTGTGTATCTGAAGGAAGCGTATCTTAATTCTTAATAAGATGGTAACTTAAAGCATGCTGAAAGTAAAGCAGAATGCGCCTTAGGGCGCATTCTGTTTTCCTTTCAACCTGCTTTAAATAGTCACGTATTTTCAAAACTAGAAACAGGCTAAGGAGTAAAGGGTCAAAGTATTTTACTGCCTAAACACTTTCTTCCATAGATATGTCTTTTTACGCCATTGATTTGTTCTTCCACTGAAAATAGTTTCATTTTATACATAGATAGATATATGTACTATAACATAAGTTCTATATCCAAACAGATGGTAGCTTAAAGCAGACTGAAATCAAAGCAGAATGCACATGAAGGCGCATTCTGCTTTACTTTTAATTTATCATGTCTATTGCAAACATTTTGAAGCCTGATCAAATGCCAAGACACCAGTCATCAGATGAGATTCCGACTTTCTTGTCACTAACGTTTAGTTGTCATAAACGTCAATTTTTCTTGAATGTAATTTTTTGAACTCAATTGATGTACGTTTGGTTCAACAAATCCCACTTTTTTGTATACCATTTTCGTACGTTTTCGATTTGCATATCCTCTGTTTCAAACAGTTTAGATTGTGATGAAATGCTGAGTGGCTATGCCTCTGTTCTGTATCCAACATGTTTACCATTTTAATTGAAAACTAATGCAAATAGCAAAGTTTTCAGACAAACTGTATCTAGCAGGATAGCTGTTTGGTCATAAAAAATACGTTACGAGCAACAGTACCTCCTGCAATATACAAATGCACCCTAAAGTATACCACACCTGTAGTGCAAACACTGCAATACAAACCGAAAATAAGTTTCCAACAATGTGGGGATTTTATACTATAGATTTAAGCTTGCGAGATCTACTATTAATTCAACATTTTAACCAAATAGCTTGTTTGACTTCTTGTCAATAATAAGGTTTTAAATGGATTTAATGGCATTGCATACACTCATTAATATGGAATTATTTGTCAATCAATGCGTATTTTATTTATATACAGTGGATAATCTGTTATTCTTTCCCATATAAACGAAACTAAACGCAAACGCAATTCACTAAAATGTGGAAAAAAAATATTTTCTGACATTTCTCATAATTTATTTTTGTCTGAGTGACAAACAGGTTGGAGCCTGATCAGACACCGGGTTACCCGGCGTCTGATCTGGCTCCAAACTGTTTGTACTGGAAAAAATAGGTTTAGCGTAAACGCGTTTATTGGGAAATAATAACAGATTCTCCACGGTAATATGTTTACAACTGTAAATCATTACAAATGTACCTTCTACTATTTATTTCAGAATGCTGTAATTAAAGACGATGATTTTACTGATGTATCGCCAAAGATTTCGCACAAGCTTAGTCTACTTCTAGCAAGACATATTGTAGATATACCGGTACGTACATACGTGTTCATTTCCAATAAATCGTCTGTGCTGTTTTTTCCATATACGCCATATCCTGTTTCTAGTTTTAAAATCATTTTTGAAGCAATCTTAAAGTAAAGTAGTACCCATCTTAATGAAACATTCTTCTTTACATTAAGCATGAGTTAAGTTATATTCTGCAAAGATGTTAAATAATGTTTTGTTTTATTTTGTTGTATATTCGTTACTGTATAAAAAGGAATAAATTAAATGCATGAATGAACTACATGCGTAAAATATTACCTATGTAGAAAATGGTTAAAACAAGTATGCAGAGCTCCAGATAAGGGGAGTATTTCAAAAATTAAAATCTTTATTTCTGCATTAAATCCTATGGTGTTACTACTCATTAGAATCGTCTCTTTGAGACGATTCTAATGAGTAGTAACAGCATAGGATTTGGTGCTGTATGATGGAGAAAATGTTGGATTTGTTGGGTTTACTCCCTCTTATCTGGAGCCCTGAGTATGTACAATGTAATTAGTTGTTTGAAAACATATTAAACGCCGTGTTACTTGGTATCTGATCATGCTCCGAGCACATATTTAGATCAATCATTGACATTTACAAGAACTTGTCACATTTTATCGTTTGTTTTACTGTTCTCTTAACTGCTGTTTCAAAGCTATATTTACGATTAATGGCTTCAGACGTATCGAAACTATTCTCAAACAGTTTAGATCCAAAACAAACACCGCGCATTACTCGGTGTCTGATCAGGTTCTAAAATATTTGGCACGCGTACATCAATATTCCTGTAGTCAAAAGTCATGAAATTCAAGAGAGAATTGTAAGCAGATTAATAATTGTTTCTGGCCGATGACATCATAGCTAAGCATTACGCCAAGTATACTTAAAGTTATAGAGTATTGTTTTCGTAATAAGTGTGTTCATACAGTAACCTTATTTTAACCTTTGACTTTTGTTTTCAGCCCGAAGTGTCACTGCAGATAAGCAAACCTGGCAGAGTATTTGTGCGATACGGTGTTACAGTTCCTTTTGTACCAGAAATGACAGTTCTAAACGGTTTAGTGGCCGCTGTTAAATCTAATAGAGACTCTAATAGTCCATTTAATGTACAGTTACACTGGGACGACAGCTTAGAATGTTATACAATACACAAAGCTCTGGGAACCCACAACAGCCCTACCAGACGATGGATGATAAAAATCAACGACTTTTATAGACAGGTAATTATCTATTGTATAAAAAACGCAATGCAATTATATATCTTAAAATGTCAAAGTGTTTTTAAGTGGTTTTTTATAAAGTTATAAATACTTTAATAATGATAATAAAAATTATATTGATTTAAAACATCAATGTTTAGTCTTCGACATAGGCAGCTTAAGTTACATTTTACATGCTGTTTGGATCATTATTTACTATTCGCTTAATCAGGATCCAATCTGATTAACACTAGTATAGCTACTGATTGTTTCTGAACTTAAATCGAATTAACTTTATTAATTAACGCAAACGATATCTTAGCGTTTAAATGGCTACGCTACATTGGATACTATGTTATATCAATCTTTACAGTTTGGATCCAGATCAGACGCCTGGTAACCCGTCGTTTGATCAGGTTCTTATTTGGTTACTATTCAAGTAAAAACAAAGCGATTAAGTTCACAATAAGTTTGAACATTTAATTGATTGCCTTACATGTGCGTTTCATTTTGTTTAAAACATTCACATTAGGGAAATAATAACATATTCTCCACACTACCGAAAATAATAAATTTTACAGTGAACAGATACATAGATTTTTATTTCATTCTATATTTCAGACTATATACAAGAGCCAGTGTCTCCCTAGACATGCAGTCATATTGAGGCCTTTCTATAAAGTAAGGATTTCTTACCAGACACTCAAACAGTGAGCGGACGTTCTTCCCTACCCAACACCGCTGCACGCCCTGCAGGGTTCAAATGCCCGTATGCTTGTGATACAGGATACAGAGGAAACGACGTTATTATACTCCGTTCAAAAGGCATTAAAACGTAAACGTAATGCAATATAATAAACATTGACATACGTGTTTAAAAAGGTTGAATATTGTTTTTAACAAATATCTAACTGTCAACAACGTTTTTGGCCTGATCAGAAGCTTTGCTACTGACATTGGAATGGGCATACAGTAAAATCTCTCTATTATGACAGTCAAAACGAAGGCTAATTGTTTGTATAAAAGACAGGTGACAGCTTAAAGCAATGTGACAGTAAAACAGAAAGCTCTGGTAGGAAATTAGATTCTTATCATAAACAAAATGTGATTACTTAGATTTTATTGCATAGTGTCTGCATTATTTGCCTTTTAAATGGGAAAGGATAACGAATCCCCCATCGTACTCAGTTACTGTAGACGCTGGAAAAACATTGAGAAAAGGAGACTCGCCCTTAAACATTCACGTCTTGCTGTTTCGGACATTGAATGGAAGGCGTTGATTGGGCGAGTAGCTGTTGTATGCAAGACGATCGTTAAGTACTTGAAGCTGACAACTATGTTTAACATTTTGTCATGCTGAATTGTCGTCTGATTCAAATGTATCGCCTGCGAAAACATTCAAATACCAGTTTTGTTTTATTAATTTGAAATACACTTGAAATGGAAAGCCAAACGGTTTGGATTCAGATTCGGCATCTCTCGACGCGGTGTTTGATCTAGACTCAAACTGTTTGTAAATGTTGACCAAGTCATGCTTGGCGTGATTAAATGTTAATGTTATGATAATCTATGTCTTGATGTTAGAAGGAATCATCTCAGTGCACGTACTTGTACTGGAGGCTTTGACATATACTGTAAAACCGGGTTTGTTCGCGAGAATGTATCTAGTTTTGAAAATATGTGACTTCTTATAACAGGTTGAAAGTAAAGCAGAATGTGCCTAAAACACTACATTGTTTTTTATAAGTTGAACATGTCATATGAAATAGAAAACAGTGCAGACATTGACGAGACGCCGCGTCACACGACGCCCCATCAAGGTATACACTGTTTGGTAATGTATTCTTTTGTTGACGATAGTTATTGTGATAAGCTAGGGTAGAATCAAATGAAAGCAAAGTAACAAGTTTTCTGCTCCACTTTTGTTCCGCTTTATGCGACCATTGTTTAACAGTGTCAATGAGTCTTCTTTAAAATGCTAATTAAGGTTAAAAACCCGTAATGAGATCGAACCAGTGTCGGAAAATATCGGAAACGCTACAGAGAGCGATCGGCTATTTTCGTGAACTGTCGACTCGTTCCGAACTATGCTAGTCATGGTTCGGAACGAGTCTACAGTTGACGAGAATGGCCGATTGCTACAGGTAGAGGAGCGAGTTTGGTCCGATCTTATTAGGGATCTTCGACCTTAATTGCATGTTTACCGTACCTCGTGATGTTGCCATGAGACAGGTCCGTAAATGTTGGTAATGTGCACTCTATTGCAAACAAGTGCGTCTGAAGTTGGAATAATATTTCCACTGCAAACTGTTTGGAGTATCACCAAAAGGTTACATGTACATGTATTTATCGCGTCTTCTGACTAGACCACAAGCTGTTTGACATTCAGAAAAATCATTCCTCAGCATTTCGAAATGAAACTCGATATATGTATTACATGTAGTACATTGCGTACAGTGGAGAATCTGTTATTCTTTCCCGTTTAAATGCAAACGTACGCAAACGCAAAACACTAAAACTTAGAAAAGAACAACTTTTGGACAATTCTGATAATTCATGTTTATCTTGGTGGCAAACAGTTTGGAGCCTGATCAGACGCCGGGTTACCAGTTATACTGCCTTTAATCTGACTTTGAAACGATAATGAAGACATGTGTCGGTGAAGGTTTAAACACCCTCGTTATTAATTAGACAGTGAAATGGTTGAATTGGTAACAACTGTTCCCTATACCGTAACTGGGGCATGTTTGCCGACAATACTTAGTACTAAACTACTAAAGGCTTTGTTTATGACTTGAGATTACTTTGGCAAAGAAATCCGAATCTGATATGAGGAATGGCTTCCCGAGTCCATGCTCATTCTCAAGCATTTGATTGGTCAGATTTGAGCTTAGGCTCAAATCTGACCAATCAAATGCTTGAGAACGAACTCAGACTCAGCTCTAACGCTTTATAAGCATGGACCCTGCTTATATATATGAAAACACCTTTTTCGAACATTTCCGTACCTAATTCGTGCTTTACAGCCATGCCATTGTTGATTGTTGTTTTGTACTGAAATGCTCCGTTGACAGTTGTCGTTCGAGATTTGGAAATGTAAAACATTTCGTCTTGTTCGAATTGTTTTGCGTCATGTCATTTATGCAATAAAGATTATATTTAAGTATTTGTTTTGTCTGTTTTTATTCCTTTGTTAAGAATTTCAAAAGTCGATACCCTATGCCAGAAAGGAAACAATGGCGGTCAACAAAGAATAATACAGTTTTCTTTCCCAATTAACACATTTGTATTTATTATCAATTGCAAAAACAGCAGGCAAAGACGTTGCTCTTTCCCAATAAATGCGGAAACCCGGCGTCTAATCTGGGTCCATGCTTATAAAGCATTTGAGGTGAGTCTCAAATCGTTCTGAAGCATTTGAATGGTCAGATTTGAGCCGTGGCTCAAATCTGACCAATCAAATGCTTTAGAACGTACTCCAACTCAATAAAACGCTTTATAAGCACTGAGCCTGGCTCCAGCCTTTTACACGTACCGTGGAGAAAACATTATTCTTTCCGTTTATGCTAAAACTATTATTTCCCTTGCAAACAGTTTGGAGCCAGATCAGACGCCGGGTTACCCGGCGTCTGATCCGGCTCCAAAATGTTTGCCACTCAGCTTAATATCTATAGTCGGAATTGTCAAAACGTTGTTTTTTTTCAACATTTTAGTGTCTCGCGTTTGCGTTTCGTTTGCGTTTAAACGGGAAAAAATAACATTTTCTCCACTGTAGCTACTCAGATACAAATAAATTGTCAGCATTAACAGAATTGTCAACAAAGTTTTATTTTTGAAATCTCATTGCAATGCATTTGTGTTAAGTTGGCGTTTAAACGGGAAAGAATAAAGAATTCTCAACTGTAGTTTTGGGTATGGTCAAATACTGTAATGCAACGAATTGTAAGGATCCAAAAAGTGATCTGGTATGTACCAAGAACATCGCCCTGAATTCCAAGATGATTATAATTTATTGACTGGAATGTGATGGCGTTGGTAGATTCCTTTGAAGACTTTTGAAATCCCTTTAATGGCAGATAATGGTAAACTGCTGGACTTCGATAAGTCAGTACAACCCATAATGTCGCGGAGAAGGTCATAGACATCTAAATGTAGCATGAAATACACTTTTCAAACAAACGAATGTGTTCCCAAAAGAAAGTATTCACTGTTAAAGATTCAATAGTTAACATGGCGGTATAACAAGAATTTTTATCTGAAACTTTGAGACTTCCAACACGTTACAGTTACTTTATTATTACTTGCAACCAATTTGTCATGCAGTGTCAATGGGTATTTCCTTACCAATGAAAAGTTTACCTATCCACCTTCATAACTAAGAAAGGCCGTATGCATCACTGAGGCACTGCTGTTATCGATGATGCTGTGCTTGTCTAAATAGTTCTTCCAATAAGCTCTGTGACTATAGGAGACTATTTCAGGGACGGAGTTGTGCCATACATTTGTTCTTATTTTAGAAAATTACAAGGTTGACATTGATGGTATGCTTTCTCGAAGATGAGTATGACGATCAATAGGAACCCCGAAAAAAGAGCAAATGGAAACAGGAGATGAGTGCAGTAGTCAACTTATCTTCCTAGCACTTTGACTGTTTTTCATTGTGTAGACTTGAACCAGCAGGAAATGTTCAATGAATTTGCAAAAAACATGTGATTGCAGCTTCTTTTGCTGGTCATCACCAAAGTGTTTAAAAAACCCACCAAGTAACAGTGATAGTTTCGTACCATGCATTCTGGTAATTGAAGCGTTAGAACTGCACACTGACAAACTCAAGGCTACGTTAAGGATGTCGCACCAGTTCAAATACATTCAAGTGCATGCTATTAAACACCAGTTTGGAAGAACTCATAATGGTAGATACCATACCATGCTTGTGTTGGAAGCATGTTAAGCGTGCGTGGTGTGATTTTGAGGCATGCCATTACGTTTGTAAAATATTTTTTATGCATTCATGCCTTTACAGGCTATGACAAAGCAACGAAACGGTTGAAATAGATTTCGGAACCCGTGCTTGTGATTGCTAGAAAATGCAAACACGTTAAAGTACAACGAGAACACATGTCTCTTCTTGAAGAGTTTTCCTGTCGTATATACCATCTAAATAAGCCAACATTTAATAAGATAAACAAGCTGTTGTCAAGTCGACTGTTTTCAACAACAAAACCATCCGACCAAGACCATTGCATTTTCTGTCAAACAGCGATGCCATTGATCTAAGCTTGTTTCCCCCTTGTCGTGTATGATTCAGGATGCACATTTTGCGTGCGAAGTATCTGTCCCTATTCTAGGAATTGGTACTGGACCATTTAGCAGATATTCCAAGCCCATATGTTTATAACTATATGAGAGATGATTGCGGACAGATCATGTACCAACGGAAGTAAGGCAACAATCTGCATCCCGAGCTAATAGAAAACAAAAGCTTCAGCCACAGATAACGGCGACATTGTTGAAGGTGTCGACTACAACAACTACATCAACATGGCCTTTAATGAAGACAATGATAGATATGATTGTTTGTATAATGTGCTTTGGATATATTGGTTAGTTACACCAAAGTTAAATTGTGGTGCTATGTGTTTCCTGACCTCGCTCGCACGGCTAATCACTGGTTTCATGCCCTCAGTTGGATGAGGGAGGATATGATACAGCAACTACCCGAAGTGGGAGAGTGGTAAGACTCCACAAAAAAGTAACACTATTACATTTATTTATATGCATGTATACACACAGGCGCTATATGACCATTTTATAGTACTGGTTTAACATATAATGAATTGCATTAATACGAAATACGATACAAAATGTATGTGTTAGAATGCAAAAAAGACTGAAACAGTCATTTTTCAATAATTAAAGGGCAAAAATTCAGATTTACCTTATGCGATTTTAGTACATGTAGTAATCAAATCAAACTTTGATTTTATATTAATAAACATTTTCAGCAAGTTTGGTGAAGATCAAATAAAAAGTATTTGTGAAAGAAAGCAAAAAAGCTGAAATAGTCATTTTTAATACATTAAGGGCAAAACTCAGACATGTCTTATTTGATATTAGTAGGAATATAGAAACTGCACCTAGATTGTATATCATTGAACATTAAATGCAAGTTTGGTAAATATCCGATAAAAACTGGTTGTTTGAGAGAGCAAGAATGTGCTAAAACAGTCATTTGTAATACTTAGAGGGCAATAACTCCGACATAACTTATAGGATTTTAGTAGTAATCAAACTTAACCTTGATTTTATATTAATAAACAGTTTACGCAAGTTTGGTGAAGATCTAATAAAAATATTTGTGTAAGAGAGCAAAATATTCTGAAACAGTCATTTGGTTTTTACATAAAGGGCAAAAATCAAACATGTCTTATGCGATTATAGTAGTAATCAACTGGACCTTGATGTTATTTTGATAAAGATTTGATACAATTTTGGGGAAGATCCGATAAAAACTATTTGTATTAGAGAGCAAAAAATGCTGAAACAGTCATTTTTTTATAATTACTCCGACATGCCTTATGCGATTTTAGTAGTAATCAAACTAAACTAAGATCATTTTCAGCAAGTTCGGTGAAGATTTAATAATATAGTTTTGTGTTAGAGATCAAAAAGTGTTGAAACAGTCATTTTTTAATACAAAAAGGGCAAAACCTCAGATACATGTATGCCTCATGCGATTTTAGTAGTAATCAAACTGGACCTATATTTTATATTAATAAATATTTTCAGCAAGTTTAGTGAAGAACCGATTTAAAACTGTTTGTGTTAGAGAGCGGACAATACTGTAACAGCCTTTTTTTTTTTTTTTAAATAATCCAAGGGTATTAACTCCGACATGCCTAATACAATTCCAGTAGTTATCGAACTTCGCCTACATTTTATACCAAAACACATTTTCAGCAAATTTGTGGAAGATCGGATAAACGTATTCGAGTTAGAGAGCGGACAAAAGCGTGTGACAGTCTGACTGACTGACGGAGGGACGGGCGGAGGGACGGGCAGAGGGACGAACAGGCGTTTACTGTTGTGCCACACGATGGACCCTTAATGCGCATATATACTTAACCACGTTGCTTAAGTTTTACCACCGTTATGCTGTATCACGTGACACTATACCGTGTAGTAATTTTTATGTCAGAATTTCTATCTTCGGTTTGTAATGTTTTAAATCGCCCTTTTTGGTGATTTAGGTCTGTCTTCGACATTTCATAAATCAGTTTGGCCCATAAAATGTTCAAACATTATTAGTAACCGTTATTGTATTTCAGACATCACACATATCTGAAAACACAATGGGACTTTAATATAAACCCCCCTTTTATATCGATCTTCTCTGTTCATATAGCACCAGTGGTTATTTTGTTTTTGCAGAATATGGGTGTCAAACAGCATGAATTCCAATCAGACACCCTGTTATTAGGCATCTGATCTGGATCTAAAAAAAAAATAATATGGCCAGTATAATACATGTAAACTTATTATTTCCAGTTGTTTGAATATTACAAATCCTCATTATTAGAAACAGGTTATAGAGTAATTGGTTACATGTAATATATCATTATAACGTTTACTGCAACTTTATATTTCAACATGTATATGATAAAGATTGCATTGTATGGACTATTTAATATATGCTTGCATATATTATGTATTATACTTTTTAGGGAGGAGTATATAATGCTGAAAGAGCTTGTGGCCCGACCCAATTCCAATTATAAATATGGAATAAAATATGTTAAAACTAAACTATGCGCTTGCATATACCTTTAGTCTCTTATAACTCCATTCGGGCATTGTAATTGGCTCATGGTTAGTGAGGTTGGTTACATATAGATGGGACTTTAATAAATATTACTTTTCGATACGTCTTTACTATAATGGGTATTAATCAGGGGCGGTCGATCCTTGGGTTTCATAGCTTGATTTAGCATCTAGCATACATGTATCTAGCTTGTTAACTCATTAACTTCTGAAACTTCTGTTGGCATGTCCAGTTTCTTTGACGCGTCCATGTTTGGCCATTTACGGTTGTTTATAACAGTATATTGCAAATTGAAAAACAGTGCTGACCCTGATTAGAGGTCTTCTGTAGGAGCATTTTGATTTGGGTCTACACTGTTTGCACATTATCCCTTTAGTGACGCACATATGCGTCGTTTATAAAAAATACTCAACAAAAAGGTTAAGGAATTCTCTGAAAACCACGGAGCAAAAGAAACCAGTTTTTAATTTTTATTTATTTATTTAGATACATTTAAAGGCTTGAAAAACAAGTGTTTCCTTTAGTTTGATATCACTTATACCCTTGTTGTAGCACTAGCACTATTTCAGGGGTCATGTGACATTCAAAGGAACTGAATTTTAAGTTCTGAAAACTCGCAGCTCAATCTTTGTTTGACATAACAGGAGGGACTACTCCGTAGACATTTTTGTGTGAAAATGACTTTGACGCCTAGCTTAATTGACACAGTGCTACAGCAACGATATAAGTGATTTCAAACTTAGAGAAACAGTTTCTTTAAGGCATCAACTGAAATAAGTAGATATTGTATAATAAATATAGTTAGTTTTGGAGTTATTTTGTTAGATGGCTAAAAGAGAAACCTTAACTTTTTTCTGTTGAGTATGACTTGTAAACGACACATATGTGCGTCACTATGGTATTATAAGTTAACAACCTACATTTACGTATCTATTAACACTTATCATGCTGAATGGTCGTCTGCGCAAACATATCGTCTGCGAAAATAGATTAAAAAATAGTTTTTTAGGAATTTGAAACTAACGAAATGTTGAAAATGAGTGACAAACAGTTTGGATGCAGACCAGACGCCGCGTTACGCGGCGTCTGATCTGGATCAAAACTGTTTGCAAAAGTAAGCCAAGTTGCGCGTAGCATTATAAGTGTTAACGGCCCGCAGTTCTGCTGCTTAGACTTTTAACCTTGTTCTTACTTCTAAAATTAAGATTGTAGGCTTTTTAAATAAAGAAATAGTGCACGAGTGTCAAACAGTTTGTATCCTGGTCCGATGTTGAGTTACTTGGGAGTCTAATCAGGATCTAAACTGTTTGCAAACGGCAGTGCTTGCCTGTTACAACTGTAGCGAAAGTTCAACGCTATGGATTTTATGCTCGATCTGCGCAACATAAAATGCATTTTCCGTATAATTTCACATATCAATAGGGAATAAAACATGGATTAAGTTTTTTTCAGAAATGTAATTGACTTTTCATTAGTAGGGCAGTAAATAAAACTTGAACTGAAGGTTGAGTCATTAACAAGTTAAAAGTTCAACTGCAGTAAAACTCTATTAACCCTTTCCCTTATATATGCGACTTTTAGCACATTCCTTTTATTCATCCGCTGCAGAAAATAGTTCCGAATTATACCGTAATGAATATGTGTCATATTAAATTCTTTCCGTATTCTAGCAGTTAATAGCTTAAAGCAGGCTGAAAGTAAAGCAGAATGCGCCTTCGGGCGCATTCTGCTTTACTTTCAACCTGCTTTAAGTAGTCACATATCTTCAATACTAGAAACAATGCTATCAGGTAAAGGGTTAATACGACTACAACAAAGAAAGTTTAGTAATTGTATGAAATATATATTACAACTTAAAGCAAAATTAAAGTTATACAGAAAGCTCATGAAGAAGCTTTCTGTTTTACTTTCATCTTGCATCAAGCAGTAATTTGCCGTAAATACCAAATAACTTATATTAGTTTTGGTCGTATAAGGGAGTTTTACTGTGCTTCCTATATATGTTATGACTATGACGCTGCTAAACGTAGAAGGAGTGTACAAAGCACTTTCGCAGGTTTGGTCTATTTCTTTTAGATTACATACAACATCCTCATTTGGCATTTTCGTTTAATAGCGCCATTCACAGTATCTAATTACGTCTAGTGCATTAGTCTGTCTTAGGCAATTAATGTTCTAGAGTTGCATACTAGTATAATTATTAACTTTTCCATTCTCATGTCACTGTAAACGATGCGTTTTAATTGCTCGAGATATTTGCCATGCACATGTTTTTCATTAGATAAAATTATTTTTATTACCCAAACTGTTTTGAAATTCTATTAAAGCTAACTATTGTAGGGGTTCACTTATCATTTTTAAAATGTCGACATAGAATATGAGTGAAATCGTTAATACGTTCAAGACCATTTGTTTGTATGCCCCCAAACAGCGATTAGTCGGAGCATACGGTTTACCCCAGTAAGTCCATCCACATAATATACTGTAATACTTTGTCCGTCAAGCTCCTCCTACAGTGTTCAAGCTACAACCTTATGATTCATAAGATGGTTGCTCATAAATAAAAATCACATATATTTGTATGTGATAAGGTTTTTCAGCATATTTATAATTCAGCATTACGGCCGATTGAGCTTAGTAAGTGTTCAATTTCTAAGTCTCCGGGTCATGCAGCTAGCCGAAATCTTATGTGTCAGATAGACAATATTGTTCCAAATCTTATTAAACTGGGCTTTCATTTGTTGCTTTTATACAGTAACACCTAACTATTACGACCACTTAAATGAACGCTAATTGATTGTATAAAAGACAGGTGACAACTTATGCAAGGTGACAGTAAAATGGAAAGCTCATTAATGAGTTTTCTGTTTACTCCGCAGCACAAAGATCCGTGGCGGTCTGGCCAGAACGCCATCAGATCGCTAATTGGTCGCCTAAGTCGCCATCGGAGCGCTACTTGATCGCCAAGATCGTAACTGGAGCGCTATCGGATCACATTATAGAGCGCTACCTAATCGAAAAAGCAAATCAGTAGATACTTCGCGATCTGTGGCGATCTGATAGTGATTCTCTGCATTTTGAAATACCAGATAGTATTTTCATTTTGATATATCCAAATTGCATGATGTAACTCGACGTCTCATTCGGATCCAAACTGTTATACACCCATTTAATGATGATACCGAGAAACGTGTTAATATAATGGCGTTCATCATTGATTTTGATATGCGTTAGAACATCTGTAGTAGCTATTAAATGGAAAAAAACACAGAGACTTGTGGTAGTACGAACGTAATGCATAAAGCTCTTATAGGAATTGTCTGCATTACTATGCTACTGCATTATGTTTACACATGTCAAGAAGAAAACAGCTATATGTATAACTATTTGCCTCAACATCTGCTACCGAGAGCGCCACAGGTTTCATAGGATATCTCCCTAATCAGATCATGTACAGAGCTAACAGAGCGGTAATGGATCTCCATCGGTCGCCGACATCGCTATCGGATCTCTTTCGAGCGCCAACGGAGCGCAATCTGATCATTCAAGGTCGCAACATTTCTAATAAATTGGGTGTCGACCAATGACCATGAATTCGCTATCGGGTATTGCAGATCGCTAACGCATCGCCTTCGGAGCGTTATCAAATTGCATTCGGATCGTAAATGCCGTTTGATCTCCTCTTCCTGAGGCGACCTATGGCGCTCTGTCGAAGCGCGGAGATCGCCATCGAGCACTGTCTAGTGGAATTGGGGTATTATAAACGATACGAATATGAAAGCAATACCTGAAGGGACATAGGAGTTATAAGCATCGATGAAGCCTATAGGCAAATTTCGAAACCTAAACGCGGGCACTTAGTTCAAGGTCAATATCATTGGGCTCAAACATTTTGCGTACATTGAAAGATCTTATATATACGATATACACATGCATGTCAAAAATGGAAGCAATACCTATATATCCATAGGAGTAATAACTATTTTTCGAAACCTTTAACACAGATTTCGAGAAACCTAAACGTTGGCCATAATTTCAAGGTCAATGCTATAAGTGTAAGGGCGAGCAGTGAAAGATATGTTCCGTATACACCAGCATCACAACTATGAAAGCAATACCCAAAGGGTCATTTTGCAAAACCGAAACACATACTCTTAGATCATGGTTAAGATCACTATGGTCATACTTTTTGTGTGCATGGAAAGGTCTTGTCCCATTTGCACATGCATACTAAATATATAAGCAATACCTCAAGGTACAAGGGAGTTACAAGTATTTTGCCAATGTTATTTTGAAACAACCTAAACGCAGTGGCTGATGTCAAGGTCAATGTCATAAATGTAGGGGTCCAAAATACCACATGTTTGGAAACACCCCAGCTTAAAAAGACAGGCGGATCAGGCGCCGAGTCAAATGTTTGCAACTTACATAAAGTAATTAAAGTTATTTGAGCATTAAATATACTTCTGTTAAACCCATTTGTGCCCACGATCCCCTACATGGGACATAAATAAACATTGTAGACATTGATCAGAGTGTCCACTGTGTGCCGATAGGAATTTAAATATAAAAATTAACGAAAATGAAAATTTAGAGTATGTCCCCTTACATAAAAAAGGATTAAAATCCAATATATAAGCAGCATGAACGAATCTCAACGTTCCTTAACCCTGTCACGTGACCTGCGAGGTTACCATTATAATTTGAATATTGTCTACATGTCCTTCAAAGGACTTTGCTTTCTTTTCTGTGTTAACTCTATAGCTGACAAATCAATCGTGAGATTTTTACCCTTTCATCGTTTCACTGTCGTCTGTTTCAGGGAAGACATTGCGAACTGTTGTTCTCGGCTATTCGGCCTTGGAAAACAGTTGGCAAAGTCTTCCCTGATGCCTCGGGCTAATAGTTGTGACTGTTACCCCCACACACTCATGAAATAACTGTATAATATTCGAAAAACAAGTAATATAGATAATTAGGCAATAATCTCACCTCGTTTGAATGCCATCATCACTTCTGATATTATCTATATAACATTGGAACAATTTCTCGTTTAATCCTCGTTGTACTATTGTTTCACGTGACAGTTTGAACTTAAAGTGAGAGATATTTTTTTTTGCTGACGTACATAACACGATGATTTAAAACAATGTTAAATTAGCATTTCGCTACTAGGCTATACAACAACTAACATTTGCAAACTGTTTAGATCCAAATAAGACGCCGCGTAAAGCGGCATCTGATCAGGACCAAAACTGTGTGACGCCCATATCATGATATCAAAGCTTCTTAAGTTAAAACCGCTTGAAATGCCAAATGTTATACATAAAAACAGATGACAAGTTTAAGCAATAACTGTCTAAGACGGGGGTTTACATGTACGTAAAAGTGCAACAAAAGCGTTACCAAATAATCTGAACCTGTATTTCACAGTTTAAAAAAAGCGAAAGCACTTTATAACTTTGAAATACGGTTATGACCGATTTGATCAGATTTCAGCTATATTTCAATCGGAATTATAACTGTTTAACTCACTCACCCCTAATGACCAATTCCAGTATTCAATAAAACCTACACCGGTTTTGACTGTTTACAATTGGTTTTTAACAACTGAGCAATGTATTAATGTCTGTTGAGATGGTATTTTAAGCTCTTTCCTGGATGCATATGTGCTCCAAAATGTTAGGCATGTTCACCCTACATAATTATAGTGGCGATGTTTTTCTGCCCTAAACGACGCATTAGTGATATGTTTGTCTTTTATTCATTATGATATATTTCGTAAGATTAAACATGCATTTATTAGAAAAACTTCCTTAAATTATTTCCCAATAAACGCAATCATATACTAAAACTATTATTTCCATTGCAAACAGGTAAGAGCCAGATCAGACGCCGGGTAACCTGGCGTATGATCAGGCTCCAACCTGTTTGCTACTCAGATTAAATATATAGTTAAAATTTCTAAAAGTAAATGTCCACAGTTTAGTGCATTGCGTTTGCGTTTAAACGAGAAAGAATAGTGCATCCTCTACTGTACATTACGCACAAAAATACCGCTATCCGTATCTCTAACTGGATGTAGAGAACATCCATCCCTTTTAAAGTTTAAGAATGTTCTAATCTAAAAAAACTTGGACAGGTCAGAAGAAAACACTTATAACGCTTTCATCTTTCAAGGTCGACACCAATGACATTTTAAAACAGTTTGGATCCTGGTCAAACACCGTTTAAAGCAGCATCTTAACATGATCAAAACTGTTAGATACTCAGTATCAATGTTTCTTAAGACAAAAACGCATAACAATCCAAATTCTAAATTTTAAAACTGACGCTTATATAAGCAGGAAATAATATGACAGCGACTGTGTAAGACGGGCATATACATCATAATGGCTGTGAAAGGGTTAACCCACTTTTGCCCACGATCCCATATATGGGACATAGGCAAACAGTGTAGACTCTGATCAGACACCGCGTCTGATCAGAGTCTACACTGTTTGCTGATAGGAATTGAAAATGAAATATTTTACCAGGTATCCCTTTGATAAAAAATGGACTAATCCAATTTATAAACATGGAAGAATCCACAAATGGGTTAAAGGCATATCATAGATTGTAAAATGTTGTTCTTACGCATTGTTGCACTTAAACGAAACAAACTGGAAATGCTATAAAATAACATGGTAAAATAAATTGACAATTATTACTGACATAAAGGATATTGAATGCGTGTGTTTTCAGTCGTGAATGTATTGAACAAGTTGGATAAAATCATATGTTGTGAGCCTTGGCGATCAACATATCATTTTATTCAACGAGTTCAATAAATTCACGACTGAAAACACACGAATTTGATATCCTATTTATCACATAAACACCAAATGACAAGAAAATTCGAACGGTCTCATTTTCACTTTTGCCCTCGGCTCTTAGGAAACGATTCGTCATAGGCGTTATTCTGTTTGTTTTATTCATCCGTAGATAAAAAAAACACCTATCAAACTAAAATAAAGAAAATTAACGTCAATGTGTTGTGAAAAGACTTTTCTGATACAGTGGAGAATCTGTTATTCTTTCCCAATAAACGCGTTTACGCTAAAACTATTATTTGCAGTGCAAACAGTTTGGAGCCAGATCAGACGCCGGGTTACCCGGCGTCTGATCAGGCTCCAAACTGTTTGCCACCAAGATAAACAAGAATTATCAGAATTGTCCAAAAGTTGTTCTTTTCTACGTTTTAGTGCTTTGCGTTTGCGTACGTTTGCGTTTAAACGGGAAAGAATAACAGATTCTCCACTGTACCATATTCAAATTTTAAAATAATATTTGATTCAAAATTTGTTGTAATTGACTAAAAATGATCAGTTTACATTTAGAATCTAGTTTCGTTTTCAAAATAACGTCGTTAGAGCAACATGACGTCACTATCATTGTAACGTCTATTTGAAAATTAGTCTGAGTCACTGTTAATACTAGAGTTCTTTGCAGCCATAGTTGCAGCCTGAGTTTTGCGGGACTGCTCGGAATAATGTTTCTAGTACACTTGGGAATGTTTCAAAACCTAGTGCTGATCTAAGTTTGTCTAGATTCTCTTAACTGATATACAGTCGGCGTAGTAGTACAGTATTTTGGTGATTCGAAAATTAGTATAAAATATATGCCCAGTGGGCCGTACGATATTAAAGGACCTCTATATTTTGCAATTTGAAGTGATAAAATGATTACGAACTTATTGTAGCTTACCACTAATGTCAAGACGTTTTAGACCTTACTTTAGTATTAAAACAAGTATTGCCATTGCAAACTATTTGAAGCAATACTGGACGCTAGCCAATCCGCCGTCTGATCCGGCTCCAAACCAATTTCCAGTAAGATTTAAACAAAATGTTAGGCATGTTGTTGTTGTTGTTGTAATAGATCCCTCTAATGTCTGGAGAACCGTGACGATGACGTCACGTAGATGTGTTGGATTTCCTAACTGCACCCCACCATGAGCAAATTTTTACTTTATCATAGATCGAGTTTTTTTACCCTGTTTTCCTCATTGGCAGTTTTTATGTTTTTACGCTTAGTATGTACAGTATGTTACTCTCTTTACCGCCTAATCATTATCCCGGCAGGGGACACAATGCATGGAGCGGACAGAATGAAGAGGATTATATAAATACATGTTATCTATTCTTGTTTCTTGTTTAGGAACCACGACTTTTTCATAAATAACAATATGCAATGGATGCGTTTGTCCATTGGACTAGGAGTAGAGTTGCAGTGTTGCAGTGGGCACCCCATGATCTGTCACTTCGCCCAATCACATGATTTAACCCCTTTCCCCATAGACAGTACCACAACCATCATCTCTTGACATTACAGTAACAGGACCCTGTGCAGGAGGAATGAAAGGCCGAGTCCTCATATTTGGGCACTCCGCCATTCATTCGCCCCATATCGGGCCAGCAGTCATGATCATTTTGCCATGAGTGCAGCCTTTCTGCAGCGTTTCTTATTGGAGACGGCAAGGCTGTGGCAAGACATTTTCCACGGGAGAAGGGATCACTATACTCTCCTAAATACGAGATATCCTTGTGATTGAGAATTTTGTCCGTAATCTCAACATATGTGTGCTCGCTAAATATAATTTTCCTTTATTTATTTTCTTATTACTATTTGCATGGATGTACTACAATTTTCATCAAAATATATACACTATGCTAGTAAGGAATCCACAGCCGATTCCCAACTGCTCTGTACAGGTTAAAACGATTTCTATTTTCTGGGGCCTTTGGCTTCTGCCAAGCGTTGCAGCGTCATTGTTCGCTTAGAGTGGAGGGCAAAGGCCATACCTCTTGATACTGATTCAATCTTTGGAGTTAAGATAGAGAAGGATGGGAAGGCAGCTACAAAAATATTGGAACAATCCATAAGCATTGCAAGCAGATTAGAAGGAGAAGATAAAAGCATGTTTAGCACCTGTCAGTATCTACCTTTTGTGGCAATGTGTTTTCCTCTAGTCTCGTTTCAACCGGAACCAGTGACCAATTCGAGACAAACATTATAACTTTTTGAACATAGTTAGTCTGTGTCAACACTATTCATGCAAAGCGCGACCATACAAGCTTTCGCAAACAATTTGGATCCAGATTAGACGACGCGATACGCGGCGTCTGATCTTGATCCAAATTGTTTGTCACTCATATTCAACATCTCTTCAGATAAAAACAACTTTAAATGAGTTTGATTTTTTTCAAGACGAAACGGTTGAAGCAGATGACGAATCAGCGTGACAAGGGGAAATGTCATTTGACTCACATCAAATTGGCAATTACAATTTCCAGCTACGCCTAGACCATTAATGATTATTTAGATTTTTTTTAATTTATGGCCCTTTGACAAATAGTGCAAACACTGATTAGAGGGTTCCTGCAGTCCTCAGAGGGCTCTTGTAAGAGGCCTCTAATTCGGGTCTTCACTGTTTCGCTTGGACAGTTAAACTCGTGGCAGATATATTGTTTGTATATGACGAGTATACTCGTCGCAAGGGTTGAATGTGTTTATACAATATATAAAACTAATAGGCTGGTTTGGAGATAAGATCATTATTTTATTTACACATATAAAACATTATCTAAAATGTATCAAAACAAATTCAACAAATACATAATTATACATTTGATATGATGCAATATATGACTCGCTAGTCTACCATGTTTCTTCCAATTGCTTAAAACTCATTTATAACCAGTGGATTCGTTCATGTTTACATATTGGAATAGTCCATTTTTTATCAAAGAGATACCTTCATTTTGTTTTATATTGAAATTCATATCAGCAAATAGTGTAGACTCTGATCAGAGTCTACACTGTTTGCCTATGTCCCATATTTTGGATCGTGGGCACAAATGGGTTAAAACAGCCAATTGCAAAGATATCTAATCCATAGCAGACGTTTTAATATTCGACGTCTAACCGAGACCTAAATTGTTCGACATTCACGTAAGGTTTCTCTCATTTACCCCTTACTGCCTTGCCTCGAGTGCAATGGTTATTTGCCAGCAGTTTGTATCCTGATCAGACACCTCGTAACGCGGCGTCTGACCAGGATCAAAACTGCTTGACACTCGTTTCAATATTTATTAAATCAGAACCCCTAACATTTTAAATTTGAAATATAAATGCAGACGATAACTTTCTGAAAAAATGATGATGATTGCATTGAAGGGGTTAAACTGATATTGTAAAAATAATTCTAGAAAAACATGATAATGATGGATCAACAAGATCTTTTGGAATGTGTAGCAACGACGTAATGAGCATGATTGCATATTTGATGATAATGCATTGGATCCATTAACAAATGATAATTACAAAACGATAGTTTGGTAAACAAGTATTCAATATTTTCAGCTATTTTGCAGAATTTTGCACACAATACATATTTACCGACCCATTATCTAGCACAGAACAAACATTAAATGAAACAAGACAGATCACTGTGAGACATTACCCACCATTAGCATGGTGGGTGTCGCAAAGACATTTCATCTGTAGAATTCCAATTTAATTAAGCACATCCTAAATGCATTTATAGAAACTAATAATAGTAAATCCTCTCTATTTAGACCTCTAAAAAGAAGGTTATTTGATTGTATATATATAAAGAGGTGACAGCTTAAAGCATGGTGATAGTAAAACAGAAAGCTCCGAATGGAGCTTTCTATTTTACTGTCACCTTGCTTTAAGCAGCCACCTGCCTTAAACACATACTAATTAACACAATGTAGTGGTCGTTTTGAAAGGTGTTACTGTTTACAAACAGGCCGTTGACACTAAATGCCAGAATTTAAAAGACGCCTAATCAAATCTACTGGAATAAAACAGATGTTATGGTTATTAAAACAAACCACTGACTAAATAGAAAATTGGTAATGCGGTGGCCTTTTCTACAACATTAAAACTTGAACTATGCGGCTAATCCAAAGAGGATGACATTTACGCTTACAAGTGACAATATAAAAGGAAAACAAAACACTCATATTTGTGTTTTCTGTTTTGTTTTTATCCTACATTAAGCGTTGTCTATATTAAAGGCGAAATGTTTTGACAAGCAGATGGGCATCGTTAAAAGGTAAATTTTTATTTCTCCTTTAAACCCTATTTTGTGACCACTCATTTGAATAATCCATTCGAGAGAATTCCAAAGGGTGGTCATAACATAGATCTTAGATGCGACAAAGAGAAGCAACTTTGGAAATGTTTGTATACTAACTCTTGTCTGTAGCCATGCTCAAAGATCGACCGCTTGCCACAAACATGACTGTAGTATATGGGTCCATGCTTATAAAGTGTTTGAGTGGAGTATAAAATCATTCTCAAGCATTTGATTGATCAGATTTGAGCCTAGGCTCAAATCTGACCAATCAAATGCTTGAAAATGAAATCAGTCTCAACTAAAACGCTTTATAAGCGCTGGTCCTGGGGCCCGTTTTACTAAACTACTTACGTACAATTTTTGCGTAAGTCAAAATCGTTTTACTCTTATTTTTCGATCATAAACGTTTGCAAACAGCAAATAGCAAGATCAGAGGACGCGCTAAAAGCTCGTCCTCTGACCTGGCTATTTGCTGTTTGTAGCAAGTGATAATAAAAAATATAAATTAAAATTGAAAATTTTGACTTACGCAAAAATTTTGCGTAAGTAGTTTAGTAAAACGGGCCCCTTGTTAACAACCATTGGAAGCACTAACATACTCTACCTGAATTGAACTCGTTTGATGTTCTCTATTTACAAAACACACATGAGCATTTTACTGTTGGTTTTATCTTGCCAAATATCATTGATCAATATAACTTCAAATGGACCATTCCTATTTCAAATTAGACATAGTCTATTTAATAGTAGTTTATGGTTGTTTTTGTATGTATTGCAAAATGACAAGCAGTCAAGACTTATCAGGGAGGGTTGATATAACCTCTGATCCACATCTACACTATTTGCATAGGACGAATATACTCTTCACGGGTACAGTGGAGAATCTGTTATTCTTTCCCAATAAATGCGTTTACGCTAAAACTATTATTTGCAGTGCAAACATTTTGGAGCCAGATCAGACGCCGGGTAACCCGGCGTCTGATCAGGCTCCAAAATGTTTGCCACCAAGATAAACAAGAATTATCAGAATTGTCCAAAAGTTGTTCTTTTCTACGTTTTAGTGCTTTGCGTTTGCGTACGTTTGCGTTTAAACAGGAAAGAATAACAGATTCTCCACTGTATGCCGTTTGTAAAGGACGCCTACATGCGTCACTGAGCTGCAGTAGGTTAACCAACATATTCTGCTTTGTGTGGCAGTAATAGAGTATTGTGTGTGCATATCTAGTATCTAGTATGCAATACACGCACTAATCGGTGCAACGTGCCAATGACGCGGTCGTAATACGTAACTATAGAGAAGACCCTTAAAGCTGTGAGCTGCTTTTAACGCTATAAATTAAACATCACTCAGTGATTACAGGTTTTCTGATTTCTATTTTCTACACGTACGATATGTCTATGAGTGATGACACAAGATCTCTATTGACCTATATATGATTATTAACAGCCCCGGGATTATCAAGCCCATATTTCCTCTCCATAGCGTAGGTTTCAGTAAGAGCAGAACGATCCGTGCCGTCATTTGGACCCCATTCAGCGGTCGGGGTAGTGATTTCTCTCAGTCGATCAACCATGGAACCCTTTGCTCGTACGAATTTGTAGATAAAAGTAACAGGTATTGGTAAGAGTACGACGCAGGTCAGGGTCCACCCGATACCCTGGGCGTGGGACGGAAATGGCACATCCTCGGTTATCTCCGGTGGGTTGTAATCTACCATACGGTAGATAAACAAAATCTGAAAGTATAATAAATAGAGGATAATAGATTTGGATTATATGAAAATATATCACGAGAAATGGGTTGTTATCTGGTTAAAAAAACGAGTCCGCAGGACGAGTTTTACCAATTCGAGTGATATATTTTTCATATATATTCAAAGGAATTGATTATTCTATTTCTTATATATATTATAATGACGTTTTTACATAAAAAAACACACAAACTTAATTATGTACCCGTGACGTCACAAAATTATTATAACGTGACGTCACAAAAAGTGATATCATCACTAGTGATGATATCAACAGTGACAGTATGAAATGTATCTAACTGAGAAATCTCTATAAATCATCGATAGGAATATAATAAAAAGAATTACATGTAACACATTTCCCGAATTAAACCTTAGACTACTGATCGCGGCCTGAATTTATTTTGCAAACAGTTTGGATTCAGATCAGACTCTGCGTCAAAATGCCTAAAGTCTAATTTGTTTAAACAGGAAAGAATAGCGTCTTCTTCACTGGTACCAAAAATCGGTGTCTTGGGAACAGGAAGTATGAGATCCTTCTTTGTGCTTAACAGTAGAGAAAACGTTATTCTTTCCCGTTTAAACGAAACGAAACGCAAACGCAAAACACTAAAACGTAGAAAAGTACAACTTTTGGACAATTCTGATAATTCATGTTTATCTTGGTAGCAAACAGTTTGGAGCCTGATCAGACGCCGGGTTACCCGGCGTCTGATCTGGCTCCAAACTGTTTGCAAGGGAAATAATAGATTTAGCGTAAACGCGTTTATTGGGAAAGAATAACGTTTTCTCTACTGTAACACTTACATTCGACTTGTTCATAACTGTTTGAACTAACAAGTTCATGTATTCAGAACTCCTACAACATATAGCTTCTTACTGCAGTACACCAGCAGTGCACAAAAACTCCTAAAGAAGCGTTTTACACTGCAGGGCCCGTTTCATAAAACTTCGTACGACAAATGTTGTCGTAAGTCAGATTATAAAACTCTCAATAAGTATTTATTTCTCCATCTAATCCTGTCCTGTGACATCTTTTTGGAATCGTCTTGAAAAGAAGATTCCAAAAAGATGTCACAAGACAGGATTGAGAAATCAGAGATTAAATGTATTTTAAAGTTTTATAAAACGGGCCCCTGGTATCCTGCATCATCTATTCGCCAGTTTGGAAGTATTGACAGTTCAACCTCATTTAAATGGCTGCTAAACCTCCCAAATCCAGAAACCTCTCTAATATGTCGACCATTTTAATCGGCCCAGAACGGTTTCAATGCATTCTGAAGGTATGATCCTTTATTTAGTACGCTAGAGGTGAGATGACAAGAAATATGATACAGTGGAGAAAACGTTATTATTTCCCAATAAACGCGTTTACGCTAAGACTATTTTTTCAAGTACAAACAGTTTGGAGCCAGATCAGACGCGGGGTGACCCGGCGTCTGATCTGGCTCCAAACTGTTTGCCACTCAGCTTAAAATCATTAGTCAGAATTGTCAAAAAGTTGTTATTTTCTTCATTTGAGTGTAGTGCGTTTGCGTTTCGTTTGCGTTTAAACGGGAAAGAATAACGTTTTCTCCACTGTAAATATTACTGTCACTGGTATTGATGAGAGGCCAAGTAGCTCGGAGTCTCATCTGGATCTAAACCGTTTTGTATTTAGAAAAATACCTTAGGAATAACAATGCAAATTATTAAAGTGTACAAACATTTTTCTAGCATATTTAGGTAGCTATGGTTACTTACGCCAATTAACACGGGTGCAAAGAAGGCCCAGCAAATGCCCCAGAAGTAGACCGGTCTAGGAGGATGTCCCAGCATATATGTGCAGTCTCGGAGGAAATTCTTAATTCCTGGAATATATGAACAAGTCTTAGAATTAAAAACACTATACTTTGGCATAAAAAAACATTGTTTTCATAGATTGAAGGTCCATTGCAAACGGTTTGGAGCCATATCAGTCACCGAACCGTTTGCAGTTCTTATTAGGATTAAGGAGAGTGATAATGGCAAAGCACCTACAGCTCAGAATGCAACACTTTCTTCAACATATTATGTGTAGTATCAATTATTTTGAAATGTTTGAAAGGACAAAATTACATGAACGTATAAAATTATATTCATTCCATTGCGCTTGATAAATAAAATCATACAGGTTTCTTTTGAAATATGTGCAAACACGTACTAGCATATGGCGTCGATATCTTAGCGTTAAAATGTCGTTTCTTCACATACTTGGCATAATATTTTATGCACATAAGATCCTTTCTCAGATACATCGCAATTTAAGAGTGCAAATATTTGTACTACGAGTTTATGCATGTTTTCACGTTAATTTTTAGATATGGTTTCTGTTAGTTCTTTCTGAAAATAGTTTGCTACGTAAACATTGCTGTCTTGTTTACTCTATGGCATAATACTTGAAAGTGTTTTCTCAGTCTGAAGTGCATGTAACCCCTCGTCTTTAAAGTGCACATGACGCATCTGGTCAACGATTTGACATATCAATATAAAGTGAATTTCCGTTTCCACAGCATAAATGCCATTATTTAGACAGTATTTACAGAGTATAATTAAGAAATAATAAATTCATACCAGTGTTTTATCGTGCAATCGAACACTGGTAGGAGTTGAGATGCGTAGTAATTTAATCACGAGGCCTTTAGGCCGAGTGGTTTAATTACAAGCATCTCAACGACTACCCGTGTTCGATTGTTAGATAAAACTCTGGTATTAATTTCATTATTTCGATTCTAACACATAATTTAACCTTAATTTGTACCGAAGCAACGGCGCTACATTTCTTGGCGTACGCATTTTCGAAGCCAAATAACGTCACGTTAGAACGTTTAGCGCGTGAGTGTTCTACTGAAAATTCGTACACTGAGACGGTCCTTCTTCGCTTATATACGGGTGTGGGCGAGGTGTGTTAGAAAATCTCTTTAAACATAAATGTGGCTCCTTTCTCTGTCATTTAACTACGACTTGAACAGCAAAACCTTAACCCTTTCATGATCAAATGTATCGTGAGGTTTTTACCCCTTCATCGCCATATTGTCGAGTGCTTCAATATTGTTGTCTGCAACACCGTTTCAAAGTTAGATTTAAGGCAGCATAACTGGCGTAATTTCAAAACAAATGACAAACAGTTTTGATCCTGATCAGGATCAAAACTGTTTGCTAATGAGTTTTATGACTTCATTGAGATTGAAAAGGTTAATAACGTTCGCTTTAAACCATACCTTAACATGGAAATGACAGGGCTGCCATAAGCCTAAGATTTACAAATATGCATTTTTCAAGTGCGATTTTACGAATTGTACCTTTACCCCATAGCCTGTTTCTAATTTTTGTTGACATGCGACTACTTAAAGCATGCTGTAAGTAAAGCAGAATACGCCCCAAGGCGCATTTTGCTTTACTTTCAGCCTGCTTTAAGCTACCATGTACTGGAAAAAAATCCGAAGATTTAGGAAAAATCCGGAGAAATGGCACATTCAGGTGTAAATATATACATGTATTGTTTTTTATCTTTACATGTAAAATCGCCAAGAAATATATTGGTATCGCAATACATACATATCCAAACCCAAATTGGTGTAAAATGTTCTCTCTATATATAGATATATATGATGCTAAAGTAGTGCACGAAATATCGTCAAGGTTCTTGAGCATTTTGAAGCATTGACTCAAGTGTGCCTTCTTATATCTTTTTGCAAATACAGCGTTCCCTCTCTACAACGACACCCAATGGGACACACAAAAAGTGTGAGTTGTAGAGAGTCGTTACAGGGAGAGAAATTGATTTACATTTGCAAATAGCTTGAATCCTGATCAGACGCCGCGTAACGGATTCAAGCTGTTTGTCACTCGTCATTATGTTTTTCCTATCAAATGTCCAATATGGATTTTTTTTAAACCATCAGACGACAGTTTTAAGCATAAGACATTACAGCAACGAAAGTTTAAGATATAATTGTCTTGCTTGGGGAACAGCGGCAATGGTCGTTGTAAGGAGAGAGTCGTTGTTGGGATGGCCGTTGTAGGGAGGGAACACTGTAATAAAGACTAATACGGTCATTCAAAAAGAATATGTTCGCACAGTTTAACTTAGTCGCTGTCTTACAGAGCAGCCACTGCCGAATCGTTGTCTGCTTATATTTTGTGAATGTACAACTATCTGCATAGTCATTCGGGCTGAAAAAGACTATAACTACGTATATCCATAACAATGCGAATGCTAGGCGTTTTGGAATTAAGAAACATTGATAAGAGAGTTAAACAGCTTGAATCCTGATCGGGAGTTGCATTACGCGGCGTCTGATCAGTGTCCAAACTGTTTGTCAATGTCAGTGTTTTTCGGTCTTGGCAGAGGAAAGGTTAATAAATATAGCTAGACAATATGAAAAGCAGAAAAACTACGGAGTATTGTCTCAAAGTTATAAAGAAACTCATGAATACAGTGTAGAACTACAGTGTCCCCTCTCTACAACGGCCCTCCCAACAACGACTCCCTCCTTACAACGACCATTGCCGCTGTTCCCTAAACAGGATAATTATTTCTAACCATTTTACTGCTGCAATATCGTGTGCTAAGTGGACATTTTGATGGAAGATATATAATGACGAGTGACAAACAGCTTGAATCAAGATCAGACGCCGCGTCACGCGGCGTCTGATCTGGATTTAAGCTGTTTGCAAATGTAAGCACATTCTTACCTTTCCCTCCCTATATCGACTCCCTCCGAACAAAACACACAATCTGTGTCTCCCATTGGGTGTCGCTGTAGAGAGGGGGCACTGTAGTGTGGTGTTAGAACTTACCATAGACCCACATGACAGCTATGCACTCACAGGTTGCGACAAACAGAACGGCAAAGTCTGCACCGTAATGATCCATTAGACTCACAATGTAGTCACCAGCCTGTAAAAATAGCATACATATTACTATTACAGTGGAGAAAACGTTATTCTTTCCCGTTTAAACGCAAACGAAACGCAAACGCATTGCAGAAAAATAAAGGAAATGATATCTTTTTGACAATTCCAAAAGTTGATTTTAACCTTGACGGCAAACATGTTGGAGCCTGATCAGACACCGGGTTACCCGGCGTCTGATCTGGCTCCAAACTGTTTGCACAGGAGATTATAGATTTAGCGTAAACGCGTTTATTAGGAAAGAATAACCTTTTCTCCACTGTAACAGTCCAAACGACGTTATTCTTTCCAAGTATAAGCGTTTATGCTTACATTGTAAGCAACCGGTATATATTACAGCGTAAACAGTTTGGAGCCAGATCAGAAGTCGGGTAACATAGGCTCCAGACTGTATGCCACTTGTAATAAAAATTTAATTCATAGGCGGAATTGTCAAAAAATCATTTTACACATCTTATGGTTATGTGTGTACACTTCGTTTGCTTTTAAGCTGGAAATAATGACATCTTCAGGTAGCAAACCTTGAACTTTTATTTTTGGAACCATAGCAGAGAGTTTGATTCCTCCTTTAAATCTAAACGAAACGTAATATAAATAGGAAAGAAAAGAAGCACAATTGAGACAATGACAAATTCTAAAAATATCGACGCGAATTATTCGAGACAGGGGTCCGTCTTACGAACCGTCGTACGATCGTAAATGAGTGTTCATATTTATTTGATTTATTAAATGAGTCTTTTTGAAAAGACGAATTTAATGAATCAAATAAATATGAACACGAATATAAGATCCTATTTATATCATATCCAACACACACTCATATTTGCCTGGGAAAAAGTAGTTCCAAATTTCTCAATGTTTTATTGACTTATTGTCACTATATAAGTCATTACTCGATTTAGATTTTAATTTAGAATCTTTCTGATAAATAAGTTAACTGTGAAAGGTGATTAAAAAAATCATGTCGAAAAACATTTTAAGTTACAGTTAAGAACGTCACATCATAATGTCACAAATATTTCCCATAAAAGGAAATACTGACGTCACTCTACTACCATTATTAGGCTGTGTCAAGTCCGCGCCGTATTTTTATTTCAACATTTGAACGAAGACACAAACACAGTTTTTGAATTTCTAATCATCCCTGTCACTATCGATTTAGTTTAAAACCCGTCTTCGTTTTGGAACATTCGGCCCTTCTGTGCTAATGTGAATATGGAAATTTCAACCGTGAATCGGAGACCCAAAACTGTTGAAACCGCCAGAGACATGTATCTTGGGTTGATGACCCTGTACTAACGGTGGCATATGAGTGTGCATGAATAGGAGAATATTCGCTAAGAACTGTGTTGGAATATAAAATTTTCGAAATCTATTTGAGCTGTGATGGATTTAGATACATGTAATATAAACGAGATGTCGACTGCATTATTTGTTTGGACTGGGTTGTTGTCATTCAGCCTTGAATCGTGAAAGGATGGCTGGTAGGTAATCTTTCTGCATAAATGGTTTAAAATCTTGAAGATTATGATACTAACAGGACAGCGATCAGGACTTCTATGGTATGAACTAACTTTAGGCGGAACAGTTCGAACGTTGCGTCCCTTGGGGCTTCGCCTGACTTACTGGTTTTGGTTTGACTCTCGGTAAACTGCAGATACACGTGGTCAATTGTACCGTAGGATCCATACCGTATAAAACGCACCGAACATTCTGAATAGTGAATACCGTTGATTTTATTGTTTCTAGTCCCCTTCCGTCTATTGGCACTCGATCGTTGCCAGCTAGGTCAGAGTCCGCCATTTTGTTTTTGACAGCGCGTATGAATATTATTCGGTCAAAGAGTGTAATAAACATCCGTGTGTTACCCAAATTAAATAATGCTGTTAATCACGCGCAGAGCCGCGCAATATGATATAAACATGTATGTTGTCGTACGTCAGATTCTAAGAGTTTCAATAATTATTCATTTCTTCACCTAATCCTTTCTTGTGATATCTATTTGGAATTGTCTTGAAAACACGACTCAAAAACACGTCACCAGACAGTATAACGTTTGGGGATTATCTATATTTTAATGCATCGACTAACGACCGTTTTCGTAAGACGGACCCCTGAATGGCAAAGGTTGAACAACATGACCGTGAATATCCAATATTTAATATCAACAACACCGACTCAAGGAAATCCAATAATAATTGTTCTTTAAAACGGACATAATTTGATCATGGATAGAGTTAAATTTCACTAGGCTCATTGCTAGCATATATTCCCTAGGTATTGTCCGATTTTTAGAACAGAATAGTTAAAAATGGTAAATAGGTAAGCAAGGTAACATCGAATATATAATCGTACACTTTCCTACTTGAGATAAGTATAATCCCCGTGCAGCTCGAGACCGCTGCGTCAACTTAACTGATATTTTATTATTTCCCAATAAACGCATTTATATACTGAAACTATTATTTCCGTTGCAAATAGGTTGGAGCCAGATCAGATGCCGGGTAACCCGGCGTCTGATCAGGCTCCAACCTGTTTGCTACTCAGATTAAAACTATATTTAAAATTTCTAAAAGAAAATGTCCACAGTTGAATGCATTGCGTTTAAACGGGAAAGAATAATGTATCCTCTACTGTACATTACTCACAAAAATTACAGCTGTACGTATTTATAACTGGCTGTAGAGAAAACTCATCCCTTTTAAAGTTTTAGAATGTTCCAATCTAAACATAACTTGGACAGGTCAGAAGAAAACACTAAAATATGGAACAAATCATTTATCGAGCAAAATGAATGTCAGTCTTCTAATTTAGAATTGCAGAGTTGAAAACAATTAATTAACTATACGACAACAGCCATAAAACGTCTTTAACTAAAATAACCATAACCCAACAATAACTCCCACAAAACGTGTTTTTAATACAGTCAAATTCTATATAACATACCAGAGACAGAAAATATGAAATGTGAATGAAAAAATGAACGCAATACTTCCAAACTAACAAGGACTCAAATAATACTTTAATCGAATTAAATTAAATTATATTAACATACATAGTCGTACATTGAACCACAAATAAAATGGAAATAATAATTTGAAAATTAGACACGATATCTATTTCACTTAACCTTTAACATGCACCGTAGAAACAAAAGTATGAACATTTCAACATAATGCGTATTTATCCTACAAATAAACCATTGTAAAAATGTCAGAAGGTTAGCTCAAGTACCTGCAAACTATACAACGTTTACCTTCTTAATTCTAAATGTTTTTACATATTATCGTTAAAAGCAAATGAACAAAGATTAATCTATCATTTGATATTTAATACAAACTGAAACCATTAAGTACTTATTGCACACAATAAAGAAAAAAACAATTAAAACGAAAAGTAATGGTATATGTCGTTTTACAAACTAAAAATATTGAAACAGTGACATTTGACACACTAATCGATTCTCATCTTGTTTCTGTTATTATTGATCTTTGATTTTTGTGTGATTTTGTATTATTTCTTAAGTATAGGAATCTTATTTTGTCGTATAAAATGTATTAACTTAAGTCTAAAATAGATTATTTTAGTATGTTATAAAAGTATATAACAACATTGACCAATGTTTATGCAGTCTATTGTATTCTCCACTTTACATTGTTCATGCGTATGTTTTACACAATGAACTTTACTTTAAGCCTGCTTTAAGCACAATCTTTCCAAATACATGACCACATGTCTATCGCTCTTTTACATGGCATTGTAAAATGATAAAATTGCATCTCAGTGAGGTATAAAGGATTACGCTAAAACGCGTTTCTATAAAGGGTAAAGCGTCAATAACCAGATACATACTAATTTGTGAACTAAATACAAAAGCGCAATAGCCATATATAACGTTCTTTAAAGTTCTAATATGGTCAAATATATACGAATCTTATTTTGCCGTATAAAAATGTACTTAACTTTAGTCCAGAATAGGTAACGTGCATATGTAATCAAAGTACATAACAACATTGACCATTGTATATATGCAGTTTATTGTAAAATACTAATGTGTTCTCCATTTTTTTCATTTTTCATGCGTATGTTTAACACAATGGGCTTTACTTCCAGCCTGCTTTAAGCACACATCACCTTTCCAAATACATGACCATATGCCTATGGTTCTTTTACACGGCATGGTAAAATGATAAAATTGCATCTCGTTGAGGAATAAAGGACTACGCTAAAAGGCGTTTCTATAAAGGGTTAAGTGTCAATAACCAGATACATACTATTTTGAGAAACGAAATACATATGCGTAATAGCCATATATAATGTTCTTTAAAGTTCTTTTATAGTCAAATTATCAGTTGAGAAGACGTTATTGTTTCCATATAAATGTGTTTGTGCTTAAGACTATCTATTGCAAAGTTTGGAGCCAGATCAGCATTCTGGCGTCTGTTCAGACTCCAATGTATTTGCGAGTCAGATCTAAATGTTCCCTTTGAACTTTCAAAACATACTTTTTCTGATTCTATTGCGTTGCTTGTGTGTTTCGTCTGCGTTTAAACAGGACACAGTAACGTTTTCTCCACTATACGCGAACCTTGTAGTTTAATCTCATTTGTTGAAATTAAACAGAGACCTTGAACTTCCTACACATATTTGTTTATAAATCAAATATAGTGCCAGATTTTGTCTGCTTAAAGGTTGTGGTTTGTTTTAATAACTCAGGTCCATATGTTTTGCATTTTAACTGAATATTTTCCACAAGATTGGTGATCAAATGGGCATTATATACGGCGTCTGGATAAGAACTAAACTATTTGTTTATTCTAGTTTTCTGCAAAGCGGAACAATAGCTAGGCATTAAGCCTTCATATTTTAACAAAACTAAATTCAACATAGTATAACGAAGGAAATGATAGTATGATAAAAAGTGCTGACAATTATTTAAACAAGCACGGTAGAAATTTTGAAGGTATATAATCATCTGGTTACCTTTTGCAACCTTTATCAATGTTCTAGCATTTAATTCTTTATAGGAAATAATACAGTTGTATGTTCAAATTAAAATATAACATACGAACGCAGATTTTTCTAAAACAACTATTTTCTTCGCAAACAGGTTTGAACAAGATCAAACCCCGTATTCAAACTATTTTCCACTCAGATCTAACCCATTCCCCCATAAATACGCCTTTTTAATCCTATAATTTATTCCTACACTGAATAAATAGGTACTTAATTATACAGTTATGAATATGTATCATAAGAAATATTTTCTATCTTTTAGCAGATTATGGCTTAAACAGGCTGAAAGTAAAGCAGAATGCGCCTTAAGGCGCATTCTGCTTTACTTTCTCCCTGATTTAAGTGGACATCAATCTTCAAAACTAGAAACAGGCCATGGGGTAATGGGTTAAACTATTCGTTATAATAAGATATAAATTATTTTTCTATATTTTGCATTTCGTGCTAGTTCAAGTCTTTTCCTGCCAAGTTTTATCTTCTGCTTCAAACCTCTTACCGCCAAATATGCATTGCTAGTGAGGTCTGCAATATTTTTAAAGTCAGCTTTAGGATTTTTAATTGAAGAAATGTCGAAACAAGTATCAAACAGTTTGGATCCTGATCAGACGCCGCGTCACGCGGCGTCTGATCAGGGTCCTATCTGTTTGCAAAGTCGCCTTTTGGTGCCGTCGGCAGTGAAAGAACTAAACGGGAAACATTAAGGTTTTCCTGATTGTACATGTATATTCATATATTCTACACAAAGAGAATTTCTGCGGGTAACTTACTGGAGTAACACAGGGTAGCGCACAGAAGTACAACACAACACCAAAGCCTACACACATATAGCTCTTGTACTTCCGGAGGTGGGGGTACTCATCTTGAATACACGTCATCACAGTTTCGAGAAGGGCGAACTAAAACAGAAAGTAGTTGTTTATGTGTATAACATTGCTCATGGGTAAATCATGTTAGCATGGCCACTCAAATCAATGAACAGTTTCGTTATTCTTTACCGTTGTATACGTTATTATATAATGCAAACACAGTGAAATACATCTGTTTACACCTATTCTTAAGAACAAGCCTAATTAGTAATACAATGAACTAGAACTAAATTTCAAACTAGCATTGTCCATCAGGTTTTACAGGGCTCAGGTTCCAAGGTTATACAGCGTCTGAGTTTAGTCTGATATCGTTCTCAAGTATTTGATTGGTCAGATTTGAGCCTAGGCTCAAATCTGACCAATCAAAGGCTTGAGAACTATTTCAGAATCAGATCAAAAGCTTTATAACCTTGGGCCAGGTTTTAGGTTTTACGTTCTTCAGCACCTCTACCTGCATATCCACAGAAGCACTACAAATGCATATTCTGTGATAGTTTTAAATACAAATGTCAACTACATGTAACAGAAATGTTTTTAAAGTAAAGCAGAAAGCTCCTGAATGGTCAAAGCAATACACTGATCGTAACATTAGTGTATATAGACGATTTTACCTTTCCGCCATGGAGGAAAGGGTTAAAAGGAAAAGAATGGTTTAATTCGAATATATATTGGAGAATACGTCATTTCTTTCCCAATAACCGTGTTTAGGTCAAAACTGAATGTATTAAGTCTAAAGCAAAGTTTGGATTAGAACAAAATGTGCGTGAAATTTAAATACTTTGTGATTTTCAACATTTTAGTGTTATGCTTTGGGTTTAAATGGGAATAGAGTAACGTTATCTCTACTGTACATGCATAGTGGCAAAAACGTTATTCTTTCCCAATAAACGCGTTTACGCTAAATCTATTATTCCCAATGTAAACAGTTTGGAGCCAGATCAGACGTCGGGTAACCCGGCGTCTGATCAGGCTCCAAACTGTTTGCCATCCAGGTTAAAATTGACATTCAGAATTGTGAAGAAGTTGTCATTTTCAGCATTTCAGTACAAAGCGTTTGCGTTTCGTTTGAGTTTAAACGGGACAGAATAACGTATTATCCACTGTACTAATGGCTTGTGGTATTATTCTTACCTCACTATCCAGTCCTAGAGTAAACAACATAAAGAAAAACAGAATTGACCAAAGCTGTGGCACGGGGAAATTAGACAGAGCCTCGGGGTACGCAACAAAAGCCAGCCCATAACCTCCCTTGGCAACGTCCTGCACATCTACCCCTATCTTCTTAGCCATGCCTCCAAAAGTGGTGAATATCACAAAACCAGCTATGATACTCGTCACAACATCCATAATACTGATCAGTAAGGCGTCACTGTAAAAGACACATACACATACATGTACATTACATAAGCATATGTATAGTGTAATGTCGAAACCCTGAGTCCAAGATTATAAAGCGTTTGAGTTGAGTCTGTGTTTGTTCTCAAGCATAATATGCTTGAGAACAAACATAGACTCAACTGAAACATTATGATTGATCATATTTGATCATTTGCTCAAATCTGACCATTCAAATGTTTGAGAACGACTTCTGGCTCAACTCAAAAGCTTTATAACCTCGGAAACCTGGTCTCCGGAAAATTGGAAGTCTCTAAAACTGGATTTTATTCGGTCTAAGAAATATACGGTAGAACAGGACTGGTATAAAAATATTGACCGGGGTTTAAACCAATAGCCTCTGACGAGCATTGTCATCACTCTAACCATTGAGCTACCGTTACATGTAATTCTCGATCCGGGACTTAATTATATTCCACAAAGTACTTGGACCCGACCACACTCAATTCCATTACATTATATACTATATTTATATACTACTTGCTCATAAATCCTTGATTGATTGACTATTTAGAGCCCATAAGGCGGGTGGAAGGACAACTGAAACACCTTTACTACCATTACATGTATAACAGACATATATGTACAGTGGAGAATCTGTTATTCTTTCCCAATAAACGCGTTTACGCTAAAACTATTATTTGCAGTGAAAACAGTTTGGAGCCAGATCAGACGCCGGGTAACCCGGCGTCTGATCAGGCTCCAAACTGTTTACCTCCAAGATAAACATGAATTATCAGAATTGTCCAAAAGTTGTACTTTTCTACGTTTTAGCGCTTTGCGTTTGCGTACGTTTGCGTTTAAACGGGAAAGAATAACAGATTCTCCACTGTACCCGTCTAATAAAATCAATGCTATATTATTATATTGTCTGTTTATAGTTTTCTCCTGTCATTACCTTTGAAACTTGGAATTTGATGCGTTTTTTTCACCTAGGAAATATTTAAATGAGTATCAAACAGTTTGGATTCTGGTCAGACACCGCGTTACGCGGTGTCTGATCAGGATCCAAACTGTTTGAAAATGTCAGTGTTTCTGGCCTTGGCATTTAACGGATTAATACAGTACATTACTGAAAGAGTTTTTTGTATGCATTATTACTGTTCGTATTATGCAGAATTTGACGTCAAACAGTCATTAGATCTGAGGATGACAGTGGGCGTGGGCGAACCCGATAAAAAGGTATACATGTAATGTGATAATATCACAGATGTCTTACAGATTTCATTGTATTGATAACAAAGACTTCTAACCCTCGTGAATCTTTCTCGTAGATAACCTTTTACTCAATGGCCTAGTTCTAGTTTTGAAGAGAGTTGACCACTTAAAGCAGAATAAAGGTAAAGCAGAATGCGCCTTGATGCGCATCCTGCCTTACTTTCAGCCTGCTTTAAGCTACCATCTGCTAGAATGTAGAAACTATTTGTTATGAGGTATATTCATGGCTGTATAAATTGGAACTATTTTTGTTCAGGGTATGAATAGATTCAATGCGTAAATATTTGTATCAATGGATAATGGAGTAACGGGATAAAAAACGACGGTTATACGAGAATTCTATCTTGTGTGAAACTTCAATACGTTTTACAAATGAGAAAGTTTCGTGTTTGTTGTATAGCCCAAGCAATTAATTTCCGTATCAAATATTATACGACGCATGTTTATCTACATTGTACATAAATGAACATTGCATTATCAGTTACAGATGTGAATCATCTCAAGATACTATTGTGAAATAATGTGCATATTTAGACCTACTTTGTAAGGAATCATGAACAGCTAGGAGGTGTAATGAACATGTTATGCTACAGCGTTCCCTCTCTACAACGACATCCAATGGGAGACAAAAAATGTGTGCGTTGTTCGGAGGGAGTCGTTATAGGGAGGGATATTGACTTACATTTGCAAACAGCTTGAATCCAGATCAGACGCCGCGTAACACGGCGTCTGATCTGGATTCAAGCTGTTTGTCACTCGTTATTAAATTTTTTCTGTCAAAACGGGAAGATATCTGAGAAATACAGTGCTCCCTCCCTACAACGGCCCTCCAAACAACGACTCTCTCCGAACAACGACCATTACTGCTGTTCCCCAAACAAGACAATTATGTCTAACGCTTTTCATGGCTGCAATACCATCTGCTTAAATTTGTCGTCTTCTGGTTTTCTCAAAGTTACATAATGGACATTTTGACAGAAAAAACTTTACAACGAGTGACAAACAGCTTGAATCCAGATCAGACGCCGCGTTACGCGGTGTCTGATCTGGATTCAAGCTGTTTGCAAATGTAAGCCAATTTCCCTCCCAATAACGACTCCCTCCTAACAACGCACACATTTTTAGTCTCCCAATGAGTGTCGTTGTAGAGAGGTAACGCTGTAATCGTTATTGTTTATTACCCGTAGACATTATTATTGAACTTGTTGTAGCTTCCAAACATGATGATGCCACCAAATGACACACTGAGCGAGAAAAACATCTGACCTGCAGCGGCTACCCAGACCTGTAGAGTAAATGAAATATAATGCCTGACAAAAGTTCAAACAGATAACATTATATGCAACGCAGGTAATATGAACTCATATTATGAATCAATCAATGGTAATAGAATTAGTAAAGTTCGACCTCTTCAAGTACATGTAAAATACAAAAGAGGAAAGAAGCATTCAGACATAATTATACCATATTCTTCATAGTCACACACTCTCTCTCTCTCTCTCATAATTTCTCCTTCAGTCGTTTATCTATTCCCTTATCTTTCTTTCAGCAACAAAGAGTTCCAAGCTTGATCAGATGACGTGCATCTCGGCGTCTGATCAAGCTTCAAATAGTTTGCTTCTCGCAATCTAACATATACTCAGTATTTTCAATAACACTTTTATTGTTCGTTTAATCAGGTAAGAAAAACTTCATTCTCACTCTACCTAAAACTTGCATCATTTATGTTGTACAGTGGTTGAGTTTACTCCGGGTGATCAGACGCTAGACAAGCCGGTGCCTGATCTGGTTCCAAACTATTTGCATAGGAAATGTTTGTATTAACGTAAGCGCATTGAAATTACCTCAATGTCCTTTAGCTTTTCCCATTCAGGAATAATGAAGTATTTCACACCGTCAATTGCTCCATCTAAAAGACAGCCACGAACCAGAAGAACCAGCAGGATAACATAGGGAAATGTAGCCGTAAAATACACAACCTGGATCAGATAGAAACTAACATATAAAAATAGAATAACATAGGGGAATGTAGCCGTGAATTACACAACCTGGGGCAGACATATTGCAACATATTAAACAAAATATTGTAGGTTATTGTATTCTCAAAATGCACAATCCGGATTAGACATAAATTAACATGTTACAAGAATACTGTTGGAGACTATAGCCGTGTACTACACAACTTGAAACAGACATAAAACAACATGTTACACAGAATAACATAGGAGATTGTAACCGTAAAATACACATCCTGCGGTAGACATAGAATAACATGTTACAACATGTAACAGCATGTTACAATTAAAAAACGTACCCACATCAAATCATACCGCGGTCAAACATTTATCATTTTTATAATAATGATTTATTGAGATAAAGGTTCTTATACATGGGTTCGTTTTGACATCGTAAGTGGGTACATGTTGACCATGGTAGTAGGTACGTTTTGATTTGAACACGTTTTAGTTTTGGTACGTTTCGACTAAGATGAGGGTACGCATTGACTTAGGTATGCTTTGATTTGAGCACGTTTTGAGCAGGAATAACAACTGGTACATGTACTTCTTGTTTAACATTTCTAACATTTCTACTGGTAAAACGCAAATTGACTTTTTTTAAAAACAATGTAGACCCAGATCAGACAGTTCCATCAGCAATTGGCTGATTATCATCTGCAATGCTTTGTTAAAAGGATGTGTATGACGATAATAACATTTCCTTATATTGGTAGCCAATGTAATAGTTTCGATGTCAGACGTTCAAAGCAAGAAGAGTGTTGCAAATGAATATTCAGGAGTTACTCTGAGTGTGACGTATGGTGTGGAGCCCGAGCAGACACCTTTATCCTCATTTTAACCAATTCACTGTCAAAGACGCCAACGTGCTCGTTTGCAAACTCATTTAATCCTGACCAGACGCCGCGTAATATGGCGTCTGGTCAGGGTCTTAACTATTACCCGTTTCGAATTTCCTTAAATGTAACAATTTAAAGATATGGCAGACAGCAATATTGAAGCAGACGACAATATGGTGATAAAAGGGTAATTTTACTTAATGATAAAGACAATGAAAGGTTTAATTTTAGCGCTACTGCATGTTCGTGATTTTCCCCTGTCAAAATGCATCAAACCTAACTTTGAGAAAAAAGCAGACACAGCTTTTACGCATGCCTAACCCAATGTTACGGCCCATACCTTTCCAGAAGATTTGACCCCTTTTATAAGACATAGTACGACAACAACCCATGACAGGAGAAGACACAGTGATAGCTGCCAGATAGGGGCTCCAACATCCCCAGGGTCAAGTCCAGGTGCTTTCTGTATGACTGTCTCGCTGTAAAAGGTTATAACAAAGATACAGTAAAACCTCTCTATTACGACTACTGAAATGAACTTCAAGGCTACCTAATTGTATAAAAGACAGGTGACAGCTTAAAGCAAGGTGACAATAAAACAGAAAGCTCCTACAGGAGCTTTCTGTTTTATTGCTACCTTGCTTCAAGCAATCACCTGTCATAAACACCTAAAAATTAAAACAATTTAGTGGTCGTAATAGAGAGGTTTTACTGTACATTACTCAATCGCGAAATCGCATTGTCTGCTGTAAATTTTAACTGCCTTAATGTCGTATGCATTGAACCTATTGTTTGCTATAATAAACAAAAATGATTAAAGACATTTTGACTGAAGAAATGTAGATACAGATCAAAATGATTCGATCCGGATTAAAGGTCAAGTTTAGCGGCGTCTGACCAGGTTCCAAAATGTGTGCAAATCCACATATTGGCCACTTTGACAAGAAGGGGTCAACATATTGCTTTACGTTTGTCCTACAGTATAGGCTCATTTTTTTCAACTGGCAGGGCGTAGCTAACCTTTGGCAAAGATAAACTAATTTGCATTTGAATTTTGGGGTGACAGGTAGAGTTCCGTATTATATCGTTTTTGTCCGATACTTTCAACATGGAGACACACAATTTTCATTTATAAATGCGTGCATCCATATCCACGTGAAAATGGTATATATACAGTGCTCCCTCTCTACACCAACACACAATGGAAGACAAAGATTGCGTGTGTTGTTCGGAGGGAGCTGTTATAGGAGGGAAAAATAAGACTTTGCTTACATTTGCGAACAGCTTGAATCCAGATCAGACGCCGCGTAACGCTGTTTGTCAATCTTCATTATACATTGTATTCCTTTTGTCAAAATGTCCACTATTACTTAATTATGGGAAGAAACGGCAGACGACAACGGTAAATTCCAAGAAAGAGCGTGCTGCCGCCCCCAAAGTTGAAATGCAATGGTCCGCATCGAAACTCCGCCCTGCCAGGTCAATAAAATCGGTCTATAACTGGGATTATTCATTTGAATTTCAAGGGGACCACACTTAATTAACAAAAGTTTGATTGTACTTACTCAAAATACAGCTGAGCTACTGCAACGTTGGTAGTATTGGTGCAGTTAACAGCCAGCATAGAGTTAATTGTATAATTGTTCGTGCATAGACACTTTGGCAGGTCGAGATCATAGGTTGCATTTCCCGTGCACTCTTCAAGTTTCTTAGTCGTTGTTTCCGTACAGCCGAGTGACAACCATTCCTAAAATATAAAGTATGCCATATTAGGTAAAGAAATAATATCATACAGTAAAACCTCGCTATTACGACCACTAAAACGAAGGCTAATTGATTGTATAATAGAGAGGTGACAGCTTAAAGCAAGGTTACAGTGAAACAGAAAGCTCCTAAGAAGCTTTCTGTTTCACTGTCACCTTGCTTTAAGCGGTCACCTACCGTAAAACACCCTAATAATTAACATAATTTAGTGGTCGTAATAGAGGGGTTTTACTGTAATTTGTATATAAGTACAATACAGAACAATGTCATGTTTTGCATAGTCAAATGTTTGCTCCAAAAGGAGGAAGCGTATTGAGAATGGTCATCTGTAGGTCATATATAGTTTAACCCTTTACCCAATAGAAGCGCCTTTTAGCGGATATGATTTATTCATCCGCTGAAGAAAATAGTTCCAATTTAATCAGTAATGAATATGTATTATAGGGAATATTTTCTATGTTATAGCACATGATAGCTTAAAGCAGGCTGAAAGTAAAGCAGAATGCGCCCTAAGGCGCATTCTGCTTTACTTTCAACCTGCTTTAAGTAGTCATCTATCTTAAGTACTATAAATAGGCTATCAGGTAAAGGGATAATGGAGAATACGTTTTTGTCCCCAGATAAACACGAGTGTACTTACATGTACATAATTAAACAGCTATATAGAGCCATTTCAGACTCCGGGTAGCCCGTCGTCTGACAAAGCTCCAAACTGTTTGTCACACAAGGTAAAGTATATTAAACATCCGGACTATTTGCAATAAGGTATCATTTTCATAAAATTGCGTTGCGCTTGCGTTTCGTTTACGTTAAACAGTGAGGAATAAAGAGAGTTCTATAAAGAAAAGCAACACAAATAAGTTGATTAGTATGCAGACTACCTGTATGCAGACGCTAATCCAGGATGACAAGTGACAACAAATAATGTACATGTTGTAAAACTAAATGCTTGAATGTAAACGTATGAAGTGCTATTGATTATGTAGTTTTCCTACTTAAGTATGTGTCTGGCTGCTACCATATATCTACCAGGGACACCAAACTTTCGAAATTGCAAACAAATCATTTATTCGAAATGTTTAAGTCTACCACCTTCCCCCACACTGAAAGTTATTATAACCCAGTCTGAACCATAGAGGTCTGTAGTTTGACTCTCGTCAAACTCCTGGTCCCTATGGTATGACCTTTCAGTGCATTTTCAATAACCATGTCACCACTGCCATATTGAATATATTGTATCATGATCACATGCTGTTACACTCTGTTGTAAACTGTGACTAATAAAAAATATATTCTGTTCTGTTCTGTTCTGACTATATAACATCCCATTCGAGTGATATATTTTTCATATCTATTCAAAGAAATTGATTATTCTATTTATTATATATACATTAATGACGTTTTTACATAAAAAAACCACACAAAATTGATTAAATTTACCCGCGACGTCACAAAAATAATTATGACGTGATGTCACAAAAAAGTGATATCAACGGTGACGATATCAAATTTATCTAACTGAGATATCTCTATAAATCGTCGATAGGTACATGTATATAATAAAACGTCTTCCCCATTGTACGTTACAGTGAATAAGACTTTACCAAATTCCATGTGAATAAGACTCAATGCAAACATATTGCAATACATGTTGAAACTATGATCACTTTCTTGAACATGTAGGCCATTTATTGAAATCAGAGTGGCAACCAGTTTAGAGCTTGACCAGATACCAAATTACTTAGCGTCTTACCTGACACCAAACTGTTTTCAATTCACAGCATTATTTGTGAGCCAATGTGATATTTGAGAAAGAATAACGTAAATCCCTTTACAATTGGGATACCCTGTATCCTAAATTTGAACTAATTGCTTTATCAAGTCATGTCAAGTCAAACTAATTTTATTCGGCATAACATGATACCTATATGTTGCCTTACACTAGGCGGTTGATAAACATGGACATTTATCCACAAAGGTGCAAACTGAATATCAAACAGTGTCGACCCTGGTCAGACTGCTCCCGAGGGAGCAGTCTGATCAGGATCGACACTGTTTGCTCAGACCTGTCTGTCCTAATAATTAGGGTCATGGCGGTATCCTCCTGTCTTTATATAATGTGAACTAAGAGAAAAAGGTGAGACTGAAATTGTACGTGACAGCCTATATCCAATATAGACATCTACCATCTACACTCGGAAATATTATTTAATGAAAATTCACAGGAATCAAGTTATAGTAATTTAACTATATCACAAAACTAGTGTTACTTTAGTATTTTCTTGGCAATGACGCATTTGACACCAAATACAGTCCGTTCCACGTGTCTGGATTCATAGTAATATAGTAAAACCTCTCTATTACGACCACTAAACCGAATGCTAATTGATTATATAAAATACAGGTGACATCTTAAAGCAAGGTGAAAATAAAACAGAAGTTTTATTGCCACCTTGCTTCAAGAAATCACCTGTCATACACACCGAAAAATCAATACAATTTACTGGTCGTAATAGAGAGGTTTTACTGTATTATGTAAACGTTTAATGCCGACTGTAAACCGCATCATGTTATATGTACAGTGGCGAAGATGTTATTTTGATCCGTTTAAACAGTGTCCCCTCTCTACAGCAACACCTAATGGGAGACAAAGATTGCATATTTTGTTCGGAGAGAGTTGTTATAGGGAGGGAAATTGTCTTACATTTGCACGCGCGGCGTCTGATCTGGATTCAAGCTATTTGCCATTCTTCATTATGGTTTTTTTCTGTCCAAATGTCACATACAGTGGAGAATCTGTTATTCTTTCCCAATAAACGCGTTTACGCTAAAACTATTATTTGCAGTGCAAACAGTTTGGAGCCAGATCAGACGCCGGGTAATCCGGCGTCTGATCAGGCTCCAAGCTGTTTGCCACCAAGATAAACAAGAATTATCAGAATTGTCCAAAAGTTGTTCTTTTCTACGTTTTATTGCTTTGCGTTTGCGTACGTTTGCGTTTAAACGGGAAAGAATAACAGATTCTCCACTGTATGTGACTTTGAGAAAAACAGCAGAGGACAATTTTAAGCAGACGATATTGCAGCAATGAAAGTGTTAGACATAATTTTCTTATTTGGAGAACAGCGTTGTAAGGAGGTTTTCGTTGTTGACAGGGCCGCTGTAAACAAAATAAAAAAACAACAACAATTTATTGGAGATTTTAACGATAAGTGTTAAGCTAAATAGCAAACAGATTGGAGCCAGATCAGACGCCAGATCCTAAATTTATGGGACATAATTATTCGCCACCTTACGAAATTTTGGCTTTTTTTCCACACATTTTCTACATTTCTAGTGATGCCACACATTTATCAAACACAAAATTACACCACAGTGCATGCCAGTTTTAAAGTTAGGGTTTTCACTTTTCAAATATAGATGTATATTATGTTGTCCGGACCTCAACCTCTGTTGCTAGGTGACTTTAGAATATATGTGGAAAAAGTTGACTTGTTCAAATTAACTGGTTGCCATGGTAACAAATGGGACAAATAACTACAATTGAAGAAAGTTTTAATTTAAAAATATATTCTCCCACACAATAGTGCGCTTTCAAAAGGAAACTAAAGATAAATAGAGAAATTGTTAATTTTCAAGTTTACTGACACGCGATAAATGCTAAAATTAACATGGGAGTCTATGGGAAATTAATTTTACTGACTGAATTTTAGAACTGTGTGTCTTAACATTAAGTAAACTGGCATTAGAATGATTTTTTCTTATTTTACTTTTAATCGCATATGTATGGTGTTCGTAAAGTTGGTGTAATTTTTCATATATTTCATCTTATGTTACCATGGCAACAGTTAAATGTGAACATGGTTCGAATTTTGCATGTACATTCTAAAATTACCTAGCAACAAGAACAAAAGAATCACATGACCAGTTTGAGACTAGAACACGTTCAACTGATCTTTGCTTCAACTCTTAAAACCAAACAGAACTGCAATGTATGTTGTCTAGAGTTTTAATTCTAACAAACAAATGAAAAGAACTGATAAAAATAAGCAACTTTCTCACAGGGTGGCGAATTGTAGGGAGGGAACCTTGTATATTATGTCAATTGACTGTAGTAAGGTCAAAACTTATCGTTAAAATTCTCAATACGTTATTATTTTCTACATTTTATTGCATTGTGTTTGCTTTTCGTTTAAAAGTATTCCCCGCTGTATCTGTGAAGTGTACAGTTTGTCCTAAGCAGATAGCAAATATACAGATCAGAGGGATTATTGAGGAACATTCTTACAGTGGAGAATCTATTATTCTTTCCCGTTTAAACGCAAACGTACGCAAACGCAAAGCGCTAAAACGTAGAAAAGAACAACTTTTGGACAATTCTGATAACTCTTGTTTATCTTGGTGGCAAACAGTTTAGAGCTTGATCAGACGCCGGGTTACCCGGCGTCTGATCTGGCTCCAAACTGTTTGCACTGCAAATAATAGTTTGAGCGTAAACGCGTTTATTGGGAAAGAATAACCGATTCTCCACTGTATGACGTCACAAATGACGTAAGAATAACACATTCTCCACGGTATCAGGTTCATGACCAGTGCTCTTTACTGAGCACATTATCTTTATTTTATTTTGTGTTAAACCTTAGTTTAAACAATATTTCATTCACAGAAAAGGATTGGACAAAAGACAAAGCCTTTGTGAGCCATCTCTGAAAACTTTAGCCTGTCAATTTTGATTTCGCTGATACATGTATTTGCAAATATTTCGTATCCAGATCTGTCGGAAAGTAACTCGACGTCTGATTTGGCTCCCACCTGAATGACAAATTTCAAGATACTATTTTCCCCACGTTCTTATCGCACTATGCATTTCTTTTCGTTTACACACTAACATGAAAAAGGGACAGTTGAACATACAGTGGAACCCCTCCAAACCGGAACTTCTAAATACCGGATTTCTCTCTAAACCGGACAAACTATTTGGCCCCGTTTCCAACCTTTCTTTAGTTTAACCCATTTTTACGCATTTGACTCATTCCTGCACTGAAGAAAATACATTCATCAATATGAATCACCAGAAATAATATATATATTCTAGTAGATGACAGCTTTAAGCAGGTTAAAAGTAAAGCAGAATGCGCATTCGGTTTTACTTTCAACCTGCTTTAAGTGGTCAACTATACTCCATATCAGAAATAAGCTATGGGGTAATGAATTAAAACCCATTTAAACTAGAAACCCTTCTAAACCGGTAAGTTATATTGTCCCCACACATTTCCGGTGCAGAGGGGTGTCACTGTATTCACACATACTTGTTATTTTGATATTCGGCTAAATGAGTCATATCAAATAGCCTTTCGTGAGTATTTTGCTTTGTAGGAGCAACTCATGTTTATGCAATAACTAATTAGAACATGCAGGTGCATGATTTAGCCATTTACATGTACCCCATAAATACGCACTTTACGCGTCTAAGCATTCATACAACAATAAAAGTAGTCCCTAAATAGAAGTTCCTGAAAATGAAATTTAATAAGTATTTCTAGTCTTTTTATGATGGGAGCTTAAAAAGGCGGAGAGTAAAACAGAGCGTTCGTCAAGGAGCATTCTACGTAACGTTCAACCTTCTTTAAGTGGTTACATGTTTTCAAAACTAGAAACAGGCTATGGGTAGATTATTTATAAAGGGAAGTTTCGTAATCAAACTGCATAAACAAGCACACACAGATTGCACACACAGAACAATATTTGCAACACCATACTGGTGGAAAAATGTTGTTTTTTACCAGGCGAATTAGCACTTTATGTAGTACAACTCTAACGAAATCGGCCGATCAACAGCAGTACATTCCGTAGAGCGATCGTTCATTTCCGTCAGCTGATACAATAATCAAATCATGCTCGATCCTACTATTACATGTAACCCATTTTTGCCAAGTGGGTTCTTTCATTTTTTTATATTGGATTAGTCCATTTTTAATCAAAGTGATGCCTGGTCAAAACTTTCATATTCATTTTGTTTTATATTGAAAATCCTATTAGCAAACAGTGTAGACTCTGATCAGACGCCGCTTAATGCGGCGTCTGACCAGAGTCTACACTGTTTGCCTATGTCCCATATATGGGATCGTGGGCACAAACGGGTAAATGGATCTGTATTTGAAACATTCCCTAAAAATATTAATTATATAACCATTTTATCACGCTATAGTCGATTGATGTGAAAAATAAAAACATTTCCGATAGAGGAGTACCGCTATTGACTAACATTTGTCGATGTGATCCGAGATTATTAGAGTCACCCTACCTTAAACCTTGAATCATAGCGGCCAGTGTACTCCTCGGTTTGAATCAAGTTAGGGGGTAAAGCGTTAAATAAGAAAAAACTGCAAAAATAGCCAACTACAAAACACCCACAGAGAAAAAACTTCTTTTCTTCAGGGTGGTGCGTGTTGTTTTTTTCCAAATAGCTCGCTAAAACAAATAGTATCCATTGTATACAGTGTGGAGCCTGATCAGTTTGCCATGTTTTCCATTTTTATTAATATGCATCATTCACTTATTTAACTCATTATCCCCTGATACTTCCAGTTTGCAATAAAGGCTGGTCCATTTTAGACTATTTTGGATTGTTTTTGGTAACAAATTGCAAAATGACAAACAGAGAAGTCCCTGATCAGAGGGCTCCTGCAGGAGCCGTCTGATCAGGGACTTCTCTGTTTGCATATGACAAGTGTACTCTTCACAGGTACACATTGGGTAAAGGACGCATATATGCGTAACTAGGGCTCAGTGTGTTAAAAAATAATTTCGACGCTTTATTGTCCTGTGTGCGTGTTTAGTTTCAGTTTCCAATTGAGTTGAGGCAATTGTTTTCTACTCAGGATTGGTTTTGACAATACAGCGCCCCCTTTCTACAACGACATCTAATAGTGGGAGACACAAATTGTGTGTGTTGTATGGAGGGAGTCGTTATAGGGAGGGAAAATTAAGAATTGGCTTACATTTGCAAACAGCTTGAATCCAGATCAGATGTCGCGTCACGCGCCGTCTGATCTGGATTCAAGCTGTTTGTCACTCGTCGTTATATTTATTTTATCAAAATGTCCCTTTATATGTAACTTAAAAAAAAGTAGACAAGTTTAAGCAGACGGTATTGCAGCCATGAAAGGGGTGAACATAAAGTTCTTGTTTGGGGAACAGCGGTAAGGGTCGTTGTAAGGAGGGAGTCGTTTGCTGGGAGGGCCGTTGTAGGGAGGAAGCCCTGTATATTGTAAAATGGCAAACAGTACAGGCCATGGTCTGAGTCTAGTAAGTCACGCGTCGCTGTGCATTAATTGGTTAATCAGGGTTGAAAAGTGTGGAGCCGTTTTATACTGACAATTGCGTGCCATGACAAAACCTGCCTTATTGCATTGCAAACAGTGTAGATCAATGCCAGCCGCCGCGTCAAAGACACAGCGACTGGTTTTGATATACACAGTTTGACATCAACATAAATCTAAAGCGCCTTATGTAGTTGTATTAACTACGGTATTTGGTAGTGTAGACCAAACTGAGAAACAGAGCCTGGGATGACAACGGTGCTTGGTCTGAACAATGTTGCAAAGCAATAAGGCTGATTTTGTATTATAAGTTCTAGGAGGACAAACTGTACCCATGTGTTAGGAAGTTAAGGGAAAGCTCCCTTTGTAAAGGTACACAACTCAATGGTTTACTTACATCTTTACAAACTGTCCACGGTAACGTCCCCTGCATGGACGCGAAGAAATAGTACAGGGTATAGGCCATGATGACGTTGTAGTAGATCGCCACAACCAAAGATATCAAAGCCATTGATATACCAATACCTGAAATACAAAATCGCGATAATTGGAGCTCAACTCAACTAATACATGTATACATGTGCCAATGTCTGAAATAAAACCAGGATACAGTGGAGAAAACGTTATTCGTTCCCGTTTAAACGCAAACGAAACGCAAACGCGGTGTATTAAAATGGGTAAAATGACAACTTTTTGACAATTTTAACGACTCATGTTAAACTAAGTAGAAAACAGTTTGGAGCCTGATCAGACGCCGGGTTATCCGGCGTCTGATCTGACTCCAAACTGTTTGCAAAGGAAATAATAGTTTTAACGTAAACGCGTTTATTGGGAAAGAATAACATTTCCTCCACTGTACTTAGAGCTCAAACCAGCTGATATACCAATACCTCATATAAAAACCAGAATAATTAGAGTAAAATTAATCTGCAAATAAAGAATGCAATGTTTTCATTGACAAACAGTTTACAAAATGTAGGAGCGGATCAGACGCATAGTTACGATTTATATTTGAAGTTCTTCTTGATCTGCAAATGCTTTTATGTACAATGAAGAAAACATTATTAACCCATTAAACTCGTTTTTGGTATAAAAAACAAAACAATTGCTATTTCAAACAGTTTGGAGCCTGATCAGGCTCCTAACTGTTTACCACTCAGATTAAAATATATAGTCATAATAGAGAGTCGTTTATTAAATTGTGTTGCAATGCGTTTGTGTTTCGTTTGCGTAGTCATTTATTACTTTTAATGCAATGCGTTTGTGTTTCGTTTGCGTAGTCATTTATTACTTTTAATGCAATGCGTTTGTGTTTCGTTTGCGTAGTCATTTATTACTTTTAATGCAATGCGTTTGTGTTTCGTTTGCGTAGTCATTTATTACTTTTAATGCAATGCGTTTGTGTTTCGTTTGCGTAGTCATTTATTACTTTTAATGCAATGCGTTTGTGTTTCGTTTGCGTAGTCATTTATTACTTTTAATGCAATGCGTTTGTGTTTCGTTTGCGTAGTCATTTATTACTTTTGTGTTTCTTTTGCGTTTTTAACCCCTTCACTGCCTTACATGTACCCCAAGTTCAATGGTTATTTGCAAACAGTGTGGATCCTGATTAGACGCCGCGTAACGCGGCGTCTGATCAGGATCCTAACTGTTTGACACTCATTTCAATATTTCTTAAGTAAAAAATCCATAAAATTTGAATTTGAGAAATAAAAGCAGACGACATTCGTTTAGAATTGATGACGTCATGACAGTAAAGGGGTTAAAACGATGGAACTGTAAGAAGGAAAAATGATCGCGCCAGTGAGCTTTTACCTTTGGCACTGGGGTTCATACTCCATACTGCAGTTGGAGCACGGCCCGAGTACTGTCCCATTACCAGCTCCATCATATACATAGGTTTGCCAATCAGGATCTGTAGAATCAGATAGGCGATGAGAAATGCCGCTGAAAACAACAACAAAGGGAGATAATCAGTACTTGAACATTAGAGACAAACAAACATGATTAGTCCACTGGTCATTCAGTAGTTACAACTCCAATGAAACTGTATCGATGGTGTTACATGATGTAGTTTATGAAGGGTTTCAGTTTAAGTTAGTTGTATTAAACAATAACAAAAGTGGTCTTTATATAGACGCATTGTTGTCACTGCCAAGTTTTATCGTTTGCTTTAACATTTTACCGCCAAATTATCGTCTGCATTCATTTTTTATCATATCATAACAAATATTTCTTACTATATTGATCATAATAAATTGTATACATGTAATAATAACAACAATATTCAATTTGACGGTGACCATACGGTTATCTTAACAGGCCTAGATCTCGTGTCTAATAAGGAGGACATTTGAAAACCGTGCATACCCTGATAAGACGTTGCGTTAGGTGGCGTCTCACAACGGTCTACACTATTTGTTATTTCATACGAAATTATCCATTTTGTGAACAAACACTGCAGTGATATTAGATCGCCTATGTATTTCTATAACGCATACCTCCGCCATATTTGTACGCCAGATAGGGGAATCTCCAGACGTTACCCAGGCCCACAGAGAGCCCCACACAGGAGAGGATGAACTCCCACTTGCTGCCCCACTCCCCTCGGTCCTCCACATCACTCTTCTTGCTGGGTCTAACATCCCCGTTTACGTCCGCTAGGCTACCATTAGCTGACGACTCCGAAACCTTAAAGAAACAACAAGAAATATGTTAACCCTTTTCCCCATAGAAGCGACTTTGAGCGTATCTAATTTATTCCTACGCTGAAGAAAATAGTTCCAGTTTATACCCTCATGAACAATTACCATAACAAGTATTTTATATAGCCTAGCAGATGACTGTTTAAAGCTGGCTGAAAGTGAAGCAGAATGGGCCTTAAGGGTGTATCCAACCCATAAGCGATTTTTTCAAAGTATCAAACTTTTTTTCTATCATTGTTTTTTTGGAAGAGCTATTTATGATGAATGAAAAAATGGAAAAAAACATATATGGTGGTGTCCTTTTTTTTTAGCTACAGCGATTTGAAAAAGGTATGTCAAATTTGGACTTTTTCTCTCAAATTTTACCCATTCAGAGTACAAGCTTCAGTAAAATCTATTTCAAAACAAAACAAACATGGTAATTTTGGTTTTCATTATTTATTTAATGTCTATGGTGGTATTTTCACATATAGAAACCAAATTTAGACAAAGCAGGCACTAGGTTTGAACAATATGGATCCTCGAATATCAAAAATATGCTTTTTATAGGGCATGATTTTATTAGATTTTTTATATTATGAAAAAAAAAAGTAAAAAAGTTTGAAAATGAAATAGTTCTAGTATTAAACTTTTTCTTATATTCTACCAAATGAAAGCCAATGCTAAGGCAGTTCAAAATATGAAAAGAAATTGAAAGGTCAGTGTTGAAAATTTTGAGTTATTAAAGTAAAAAGAGTTATCTCCCCTACAAAATTTACAAAAAAGTACCATATCGATGATATTTAGAGCTTTATAAATTTCACATTTGGTGCCTGTTTTTCCTTAAATTAGTTTTTGTATGAAGAAATAGTACCATAGATAGGAAATAAATAACACAAAACCAAATTATCATATTTGTTTTCATTTAAAATGGATTTTATTGAAGCAGGCTGTTTGAAAAGGACACAATAAGAGAAAGTGGGTGGGGTAAATTTTACATGGCCATGGAGCCAACTGTTGTTCACCAAAATGTACACTTTTTCTATTTTTTCATTCATCTTAAATAGCTCTTCAATAAAAAACCATCATAAAGTGTTTTCATATACTTTGAAAATTTCTTAAATTCATGGCATTGATACACCCTTAAGGCACATTCTGCTTTACTTTTAACCTGCTTTAAGTGATCACCTGTATTTGATATTATATACGGGTTATTGGATAAAGGGTTAAACAAGATTATTCCGCGGAGTGCGTGATGGAAGTAATGCTGTAGATGGATATGAAAAATGCGTGAAACTGAGGCTTTTAAAGAATTGTTATACCTTGGATTGAAATGCAAAAAATACAAGTACATTAGATATCTAACTTTTATGTAAAATATAGCATAACTAATAAAAATGCTATAATCTACAAAAATGCCGAACATCGGAATTAAAATACTCTCAATGACGCCTTCAAGCGCGTTTGCAAACAGTTTGGGTTCTGATCAGACGCCGCATAACGCGGCGTCTGATCAGGACCCATACTGTTTGACACTCTTATTGGTATATATTAAGTCATACAACCTTAAATCTAACTTTGAAACTTGTATTGGTATCCAGACAACAATACTGAGGCAGACGACAATTAAGCGGCGAAGGGGTAAAACTCTCCCAAATAATTTGATCTTGAAAGGGTTCAAACTGTTTGAGAATTTCAGTCGTGTCAACAGACAAATGGGCATAAAATACGTTTGCGTTTTACAATGTACAGACGACAAAATTATACCAGCATAGATTGGCAAATATACCACAGTACATCATTGAATTCCACGCCCTGTTTCGTGAGTGTGCATCCAACATATTATGGAAATGTAACTAAATATTCAATTCATCCGCCACATTTATCTCGAGATATATACTCTTTTATCGCCATATTGTCGTCTGCATCAATATTGATGTCTACAATATCGCTTCAAATGTAGATTTAAGGCAGTATGACTGATGCAATTTCGAAACGAGTATCAAACTGTTTGGGTCCTGAACAGATGCCGCATGTCTCGGCGTCTGATCAGGATCCAAACAGTTTGCTAATGCGCCGTCATTGGCAGTGAAAGGGATAAAGAAAAGTCCGCATCAACAACTCCATTCAGGTAAGCCAGTCAAAGTATTCATCTCAATATAACATATATTCCTGCTTTGAAATAAATGCTGAACTTAACTCATTGAGCCCTTGTGACGCATATATGCGTCCTCTACCAAAAATGTACCAGTGAAGAGTGCACTTGCAATAATATATTTTATTGTAAATATTTATATGTATTGTATGTATGACGAAAAACTGTATAGTTTAAGTCAAATAAACGCTTTGCTTCTTCTTCTTGTCTAGTGCAAACAGTGAAGTCCCTGATTAGAGGGCTCCTGCAGGAGCCCTCTAAACAGGGACATCACTGTTTGTCACTTTGTAATACATGTATAATATAAAAAACAACCTTTAATAGTCTAAAATGGACCAGCCTTTATTGTAAACAGGAAATGTTCATTGGAAGTTTCAGGGGAGAATGAGTTACGGCGGCGAGACGAGGGACAGATGTAACAGCTTTAACCAAAAGTGGGTGAAATTACGACTCCCAAGTTGCAACCGTTAACACCGAAGAAAATACAGTCATATGTTGGTATCTCACTCGCTTAAGACAAAATTGTTTGTATTCCAACAACTTTGAACTTGCCTTTACAAGTCGAAGATGTCCGGAATTTCAAAGTTCAAACGTGGCTGAGCCACGTTTGAACTTTGAAATACGAAGCCAAGACACGTTTGAACTTTGAAAACGAATATGTGTACACTTATTCGAGTTTGAAATGTTGAAGTTCGGTTTATGTACATTATAACACTTTACTGTGGAGAAAACGTCATTCCTTACTGTTCAAACAAAAGGTAATCACAATCACATTTCAATAAAATGCTAAACATTAAATGTTTTTTGAAAATGTTAACATGTTTTAGTTTGAATGGAAAACATTTTGGATCCTGAACAGATGGCGAGTTGCTTGACGTCTGATCAGACTGTAAACTACAGTGGAGAAAACGTTATTCTTTCCCGTTTAACACAAACGAAACGCAAACGCATCGCAGAAAAATGAAGAAAAATGATAACTTTTTGACAATTCAAAAAGTTGATTTTAACCTTGACGACAAACAGTTTGGAGCCTGATCAGACACAGGGTTACCCGGCGTTTGATCTGGCTCCAAACTGTTTGCACAGGAGATAATAGATTTAGCGTAAACGCGTTTATTGGGAAAGAATAACGTTTTCTCCTCTGTACGAACTTTTTCAGACATACAGGTATAAGAATAACACCCTACCGTTACATCCGAAAGAGAAACTTTTTACAGTGGAAAAAACATTATTCCCCAATAAGCGCGTTTACGCTAAAACTATTATTTCCGTAAAAACAGTTTGTAGCCAGAATTGACACCGGGAAACACGGCCTCTGATCTGGCTCAAAACTGTCTGCCATTCAGCTTAATATCAGTAGTCAGAATTGTCAAATAGTTGTTATTTTCTACATTTTAGTGTATTGCGTTTGCGCTTCGTTTCCGTTTAAACGGGAAATAATAACGTTTTCTCCACTGTATTGTTTAGTCGTTTAACAAATGCAATGTGGAAGATGTTATTCGTTCCCGTTTAAAGGAAAATAATACAATAAAGTTGTAAAAATGACAGGGGATTGAGAATATTGAAGATTTATTATAATCTCAGAAGCAAACAATTTAGAACAACCATGCGCAGGATAATCTAACATCTGACCAGACTCCGAACTGTTCGCAATGAAAATAGTTTAACTCTTTGCACGCTAGCGGCGGATATACCTGTCATAGTGATTATCGCTGCAAACAGATTGGATCCAGATGAGACGCCGCGTAACGCGGCGTCTCATCAGGATCCAAACTGTTCGCCATTCTGACAATGAATTTAAAAGCAGTTTTGAAAATTCTAATTTTAAAACGATAGCAGACGACAAATTGTTGCAGACGAAAAAAATACCCAGCATGCAAAGAGTTAATATATCACAAACGTGTAAATTAAGAATAAAAAAAAAACTTCACCACTTACATTGTATGAGTACATGAGAGGATGTTACTGTTTCCCGTTTAAACGTTAGAGAACCTTAAACGACATTGAGCAAAATGTATAAAATTACACCCTTTTGAAATTTGAGTAACAAACTGTTTGGAGTCAGATCTGGCTCCAAACTGTTTACAATGACAATACATGTAAGCATTGTAGCATATGCAAACACGTTTATTTGGGAAAGAATAAAATTGCCTACATTGTTTGTAAAGTGAAAAAATATTCGTCCTTTTTTGGCACAAATGTGGAAAACAGGAGTAGTCGACTAGAAAAAAACAAATTGCCTCATGATACATACCGGTTGCAAGGATTGTGACATCCTGTTTGGCACGTACCGACAAAAACAATCCTTAATATCAATATCGCAGAAACTACAGATTGAGGTGAATCATCTATCAAAGGTTTTTCCGAAATACAGGACAGATGTCTTACCTATAAGTATTTGATATTGAGCCTTTAGTATGCCAATCAATTGTCATCTGCAAAATTTGTATTTTGCGACAAATCTTAAAACTATTTATTGGCATTTTCTTTTAGAAAATGACGTGTTAGTGTCAAACAGTTTGGATCCTGATGAGACGCCGAGTAACTCGGCGTCTCATCAGGATCTGAACTGTTTCAAAAAGCTATCACAAGTTGGCAAATGGCATGCATATCGTTAACTTACTGGTTTATGCTGATATTTATAACGGCCATGGGCAATGACCATACAGTCAACCTTCCAGTATAAAACATTTAAATTACAATTCATATCAGTAAGATGTGATACTATAGAGTAAAATGAAAGTAATTTATTTGCAGACGGTAGCTGTTTACAAAACTTTTGTGTTGCTTTAAGCTGTCATTCGCCATTAACGCTCATTAAATGAATGGTGTTTAATATAAGTGTGACTGTTTTGTTATGATTCTATTTGTCCGTCAGAATTTTATGTATTTCAGAATGAGAAACGATATCAATCAATTAAGAGACAATATGTAGAATTAATGCTAACTTGATGTCATCGTAAATCGTTTTTTTTTAAATAATTTATCGTATTTTACCTACAATTTCAAAATGGTCCGCCCCATACGCTAAACCGTTGATGTTTCTGTTATGTCCTGTCGACAGGAGTAGCTCATTATGAATGTTAGGTAGATCTAGTGCTTTTGATTACGTTTCACATTTGCAGCCATTCAAAACAGGACACGTTATTAGTGTTTAACATAATTTATAGCTTTAATCAGGATGAAAGTATAGCAGAAAGCTCCTACAGGAGCTTTCTGCAATACTTTCATCTTGCTTTAAGCACACAATTTTTCCTTGAATACAATGTACCAACGACAATCCTTATTTTGAGAGGCTGAAATAGCAGGGGTTACAGTACTAGCCCCTGGTTAATGTATAAAGCCTACACTTTCTACTTACTACACGTCAATTTTGCCCTCGGGCTTACTGTCTTTTTTATTCACATTCCCGAATGCTCATTGCCCTATACTTAAATCTTAAGTGTCGTCTGCTTTAACATTTTTTTGCTTTAAGACATCATATTATCGTCTGCTAAGTTGACGTCTGCGAAACTTGTCAAACTCAGTTCGTCAGGTTTGGATTGTTTTGATTGTTTCTACACATGCCTTCCCAAACAGTTTAGTTCCAGATCAGACACCGAGTAAATCGGAACTAATCACGATCCAAACTGTTTCCCACCGTGTACCCTTCTTTAAAACTAATTTGATATTAAATTAAGATATTTTGGGATTGCAAGGCTAAAGACAAATTACATAACACCAAATAAGTTAAACTTATGTGATTCAATACTTTATCAAATTGCTTAAACGGTTTTCCACTCAGAGTTTAATGACTCGTGACACATTTCAAAACATTATAATTTTCTACATTTTATTGCAGTTGCGTTTACGTCTGTTTGCGCTTAAAATGAGCAAGAACATCTTCTCCACCGTTAACCCCTATTCATTTCACTGTTTGTACTATACTTGCATGTACAGTGGAGAAAACGTTATTCTTTCCCATTTAAACGCAAACGAAACTCAAACGCATTTAACACTAAAATGTAGAAAAGGTCAACTTTTTGACAATTCTGACTTTTTATTTTTATCTTAGTGGCAAACAGTTTGGAGCCTGATCAGACGCCGGGTTACCCGGCGTCTGATCTGACCCCAAACTGTTTGCAATGGAAATAATAGATTTAGCGTAAACGCGTTTATTGGGAAAGAATAACGTTTTCTCCACTGTACCCTTCCAGTACAAACATATCGCCAAACTAATTCGTACTCTCTACTTTTATTTCTAAAATTATTATTTCTGACATTTGAATCTAGTTACTATGATATTGTATTTAAATAGTTTTGACCCTGATCAGACGCTAAGTTACTCGGCGTCTGATCAGGATCAAATCTGTTTCCAAATGTGAGAGTACTCGGGCCAAGTCAGTGAAGGGGTTAAACAAGCATGACGTTTATTTAAACACGTTAATACAATTAGCAACTGGTCGATGAGCCAACTTTAGATGTAGATCGTGATATCAATCGGTCACGAACATTAACAGAATCTGTCAAATGTGTATTAACATTTTCACCCCCATGATACTGTCTGCTTTAAAATCGTCGTCCACAATCATGCTGTAAGTAAATTATGAGTACCACTATAGATCTATGTACAGCGTTCCCCACCTACAACGGCCCTCTCAACAACGACTCCCTCCTTACAACGACCCATTGACACAGTTCCCTAAACACCACACTTGTATAACGCTTTTACTGCTGCACTATCGTCTGCTTTTAAAAATCTCAAAGTTACATATAAGTGGACATTTTGATAAAATGAATATCAAGAAGAGTGACAAACAGTTTAAATCCAGATCAGACGCCGCGTTACGCGGCGCCGTCTGATCTGGATTCAAACTGTTTGCAAATGTCAGCTAAGTCTTAATTTTCCCTCCCTATAACGACTCCTTCCGAACAACACACACAATCTGTGTCTCCCATAGAGAGGGGGCACTGTACCGATTTGAGTTGTTAAAACATATTTTAATTTTATATCTATTTGTAAATCAATTTAAATTCAGATTAGTCACAGAGTAAAACCTAGATACTACCATCTGAATGCTAAAAATAGAAGAAAACTAGATTCTAAATACATTGGGGAAGCAATTATTTGTTCTGTTTACACGTACGCATTTCAATAGAAAGTAGAATTGTAAAGGTTGCTTACAAGTTTGATGGAGCTCCCTCTCTAAAACAATATCCCAATGGTAGACACAGATTGTGTGTGTTGTTTTGAGGGAGTCGTTATAGGGAGGAAAATTGAGACTTGGCTTACATTTTAAAGCAGCTTGAATCCAGATCAGACGCCGCGAAACGCGGCGTCTGATCTGGATTGAAGCTGTTTGTCACTCGTTATTATATGTGTTCTATCAAAATGTCAACTTATATGTAACTTTAAGTAAAACAGCAGACGACAAATTTAAGCAGACGGTATTGCAGCCATGAAAAAGTTGAACATAAAGTTCTTTTTTGGGAACAGCGGCAAGGGTCGTTGTAAGGAGTGAGTCGTTGTTGGGAGGGCCGTTGTAGGGAGGGAGCCCTGTATACGCATTGTTATGCCTGTAATTTACTTCTGCATAAAGGAAAGAAGTCCTTATCTAAGAAGTCCTGAGTAATAGACACAGTTATTTCCAGTATCTTTCCAAAGATGTCTAAAAGCAGAGAGAAAATTAATTAGACTACTCTTTTGGGAGCATTCTGCCTTACTTTCAAACTACTTTAAGTGGGCTTCTGTCTTCAAAACTAGAAACAGACTATAGATCTATTGGGTAAAGGTTTAAGATCCACGAGGAAATCAGTTTGGATTCAGATTAAACACCGAATTATTTGGCGTCTGGTCATGCTTCAAATTCTTAGGAGTGATCAAAGATGTAATTGACAAGGCATAGAACTAATTTGTGGAAAGAATAATGTATCCGATATAACTATTCGTCAATCGGATAGTAGGTCATATATATATTTTTACAAATGACTTTGTTATTGTTAGATAAAATCTATTATCAGGAAACAGTTTTAGAATTTATATTTTTCGGCACGTTGGGCGACAACATTTGCTTTTGAAACTATTCGGATCCATGGTAGACACCGACTCAAAAGGCGTCTGACTATCAGGCTCCAAACATTCACATAGCGGATTAGTAAAAGAGATTGTATATTTTGATGGGTGGTACATGTACATGTATCACTTTGTTTTGATTGGGATATAATCGTCTTAGGACCACAATGGAAATAAGGAATTTCCTTTTTTGTGTTATCCTTGGTTTCATTCATATACTATTTATCTATTAAACAATGTTTGTAATAAGGCCTTACCATGTATTGTTACATTTTATGCTGAAATAAATTTCAAATTTCAATGATTCCCTTTTTGTTTTGAACAATTTAACTTCCGTCTACGATGTAGGTAAAGTTATATGTATCAATCGTATGTAAATGTGCTTTTTTTGGCATTCATGCATTAACAGTTCGTCAATCCTTTCACTCTTACAGTGGCGAAAACGTTATTCTTTCCCAATAAACGCGTTTACGCTAAAACCATTATTTGCAGTGCAAACAGTTTGGAGCCAGATCTGACGCCGGGTAACCCGGCGTCTGATCTGGCTCCAAACTGTTTGCCACCAAGATAAACATGAATTATCAGAATTGTCAAAAAGGTGTACTTTTCTACGTTTTAGTGCCTTGCGTTTGCGTAAGTTTGCGTTTAAACGGGAAAGAATAACAGATTCTCCACTACTGTAATGACGTCATAAAACGCATTTGCAAACATTTTGATCCTGATCAGACTCCGCGTGACGCGGCGTCTGATCACGATCAAAATTGTTTGCCACTCGTTTTGAAATTACGCCAGTCTGCCTTAAATCTAACTTTGAAACGATATTGCATATACATGTAACAATATTGAAGCAGACGACAATATGGCGGTGAAGGGGGTAAAAACCTCACGATAAATTGGATCATGAATCGGTTAATATTCCCATAAAACATTATAATGTCAATAGCCGGGCGGATACCTTTATGGAAATGAGCTGTTGAAGAATGTAGAACAGTTTGGGCCTGAGGTAGAATTGAATACTGATGTTTCATCTTTTTTTGCATTTGTAAACAGTGTGGGTCCAGATCAGGCGAAGCGTAACACAGAATCTGATACGGAACCTCACTGTTTGATTCTTGTGCGAGACATTGTTCATTTACATGTAAGTTGGTTAAAATCTTAAGGTTTATGTAAACATATCACATTGATGAAATCGTTATATATTCCCGTTTGAAAGGAATAACGTGCAAACCTTCAATGGAGAAAGTGACAATGGTTGAAAAATATTTACGATTTATTCAAATCTGAGTGACAAACACACTCCAGGTCTGATCAGGCACCAACGTGTTTGTCATTTAAATAAATAATTTATGTATTTTAAAAAGTCATCAAAGAACGTCAATTCTAAATTTTGATTCAGTGTTTTGCGTTTATGTAAGTTTTCAAACACAATCCATACTATATCTCGTTCACTCACGATTCGTTCACTTTTCATCCTTTCTTGCAGTGCATTTACATTTAACTGCATGCAAATGTGCATATCGCAGGTGGGCATATATTTACAATGACTACAATAAAACATCTCAAATACTTCAACTAACGTGTGTTAATTAGCAGGTGTTTATTTCTTTCCTCCCTGAAACTTTAAATAAACAATTCCAGTTTCCATTTTAGTCTAGTCCATTTCTGACTTTTAAGGGTTGTTTTTGTCAATGTTTGGCATTGTCACAAACAGTGAAGACCCTGATCAGAGGGCTCCTTTGATCAGGGTCTTCACTGTTTGCATAGGACAAGTGTACTATTCACATGTACACTGTTTGAAAAGCACGCCTATATGCGGGACTAGGGTTCAAAGAGTTAAGGAAGATGTATTGCTTAAAGCAAAATGAAAATAAAAAAGGGGCTTCCTGTTTTACTTTCATCTTGCTTTCAGCCGTCACCTGTCTTTCATACCATCAATTATCCTTTAATTTAGTGGTTGTTATATCGAGGTTTTACTGTACATTCTTTTGATTTGTATGTTTAATGTCCTTGTTTATTGGTTTGTCGGTATATTTTATTAAACGTTCCTGTCTATTTATATTGTCAAACATTTTCTCCTAAAGATAGTTCAAAACATTAACAGTTTTAAGAGCTTATTTATTCTTGCCTAGATTTTGAAACAGTTTGCACCCAGATCAGAATGTCTGAATGTGATTAAAGTTACTGACCATTCATTTCGTTGTTTCCCCGACCAAAATTTAATATGTACTAACATTTTAAAGTAGGTGACAAGTTTTAAGTAAACGATATACATGTAACAGATAAGAAAGTTTTTTTTATGAGTATTTGCGTTCTAAGCTCAAACATTTTATCTATTGTTACCAATTGCTAGATACAATAGTGTTAAAAACCTCGTTTTCATGCTCATATAAGTTTTGACACTTTCTTCCATAATGTTCAAGACAGGCGGTTGCTTAGAGCAGGTTGAAAGAAAAGCAGAAATCCCCTAAACAGCTTTCTTCTTTACTTTAAGTCTGATTTAGGCATCGCCTATCAGGATGAAGGCACACATTTGTATTTTCTTAATTATTCAAAGCGTAATAAAAGCATGAACATGTATTACATGTAAGTATATGCTAGAAAGGGTTTCTATGGGGGAATGGATAAAGTTAAGTTGTTATTTAAACAGCAGAACGCTTAAAGCCATATTCGAGTATTCGGATCTCTATCAGAACCGTTTTGCAAATACAAGTCAAGGTCAGCTCAGATGGAGATTTTATTGCGGTATTGAACTCTCGAATAAACCACAAATTTCACTGGCAGCTTTACCTTCAACACTACCTTACCTTGAGTACAATGGTTATTTGCAAACAACTTTAACCAGACGCTGCGTAACACGGGGTGTGATCAAGATCCAAAGTTTCCAAGTTTCCAAGTTTTAACAAGATCCAAACTGTTTGACACATTTTACGATATTTCTTTAGCTAAAATACCTAACATTAAATTTGAAAAATCAAACCAGACGATAGATCTTCTTATTTTAAAAACTTATGACATTGCGGCAGGGAAAGGGTCAAACCGTAAATTTCAACACAGCTTTTAAATTTTTCTAGCTTTCATTGTTCGCGGATCTTTCGTATCTTTATCATACAGTGGAGAATCTGTTATTCTTTCCCAATAAACGCGTTTACGCTAAAACTATTGTTTGCAGTGCAAACAGTTTGGAGCCAGATCAGACGCCGGGTAACCCGGCGTCTGATCAGGCTCCAAACTATTTGCCACCAAGATAAACATGAAATATCAGAATTGTCCAAAAGTTGTTCTTTTCTACGTTTTAGTGCGTTGCGTTTGCGTACGTTTGCGTTTAAACGGGAAAGAATAACAGATTCTCCACTGTATGACGTCACCAATGACGTCAGAATAACAGATTCTCCACTGTAAGCAGTTAACGACAAAAACGAATTGGACCGACTTAACCCTTTCCTCCATAACCATCAAGCGATTCACCTACAGTGAATAAGACGTTACTCATTCCCAATAAGCATACAGTGGAGAAAACATTATTATTTCCCAATAAACGCGTTTAAGCTGAAACTATTATTTCTAGTACAAACAGTCAGGAGCCTGATCAGGCTCCAAAATGTTTGCCACTCAGTTCAATATGAATAGTCAGAAAGTTGTTATTTTCTACATTGTTGTGTATTCCGTATTCGATTCGTTTGTTTTTAAACGGGAAAGAATAACGTTTTCTCCACTGTACATTGTACTTATGCTGATGTCAATTGCAAACAGTTTTGAGCCAGATTAAATTGCCGGGTAGCCCGGCATCTGATCTGGCTCAAATCGGTGTGCTAATGAGAGTTAGGTATTAACCTTTTCATTATCAAAATTGTCCTCAGGTTTTTATCCATACACCACCATAGTGTCGTCTACCTCAATTTTATTGTCTGCAAAGTCGTTTCAAAAGTAAACAACAGGCAGTATGACTGAAGAAAGTTCGAACCGAGTGTTTGCAAACGCGCCTTTACAAATAGTGAAAGGTTAAAGGAGAACATTTATTTAGCACGTAAAATAAAATGCTCTACACTATTACGGTCTTGCTTTCACCATTTGAACCCTAGTCCCGCTTATAGGCGTCCTTTTTAAACAGTGTACTAGTGAATAGTACACTTGTCCTGTGCAAACAGTGAATACCCAGATCAGAGGGCTCCGAACATGTTTTGCCAAACATGACAAAAACAACCCTTAAAAGTCAGAAATGGACTAGACTAAAATGGAAACTAGAATTTTCCATTTTAAGTTTCAGGGAGGAAAGAGTTTAAGCGTGAAAAGGGGACTTTCTGTAAAACATATAAACTGTATTCATCTGTCATTTAATAAAGAGACACGTGCTTTATTTCTCTAAAATATAACTACTTAATACATAACAATAACCATGCAGATACGTGTAGCTCCGTATAGCTCCTGAATGGGCATATGTATTGTCATTACTTTTGTCCTTCAGTAGCTGCAACGTTCTCTAAAACTGTGAATACATGTATATCTATTTTGAGTGGCCGCTTAACAAGGGTTTTACTGTAGACCGGATATTGGCCCTTTATATATTGAAGGGATTACACACAAACTATAAATCTAAGTACAGTAAATGTTGCCAAAAAGCGTATGTACACAGTGGAGAAGTCGTTATTCTTTCCCAATAAAGCATTTACGCAAAAACTATTCATGATTTCCAATTCAAACATTTTGGAGCCAGATCGGATCGCAGTCTGACACAGTATATAACTACAACAAAACCTTTCCATAGGAGATGTCTGCTTTACTTGCTCCATGGTCTAACCCTTTATTTCATAGCCTATTTCCTACTTTTGATGACAGATGCTGTAAGTAAAGCAGAATATGCCGTAAGGCGCATTCTATTCTACAGTGGAGAAAACGTTATTTATTCCCAATAAACGCGTTTACGCTAAAACTATTATTTCCAGGGCAAACAGTTTGGAGCCAGATCAGACGCCGGGTAACCCGGCGTCTGATCAGGCTCCAAACTGTTTGCCACTCAGCTTAATATCATTAGTCAGAATTGTCAAGAAATTGTTATTTTCTACGTTTTAGTGTTTTGCGTTTGCGTACGTTTGCGTTTAAACGGGAAAGAATAACAGATTCTCCACTGTACGTGTACATACATGTATTTTCAGCCTGCTTTAAGTTACAATCTGCTAGAGTATGAATTTGTTTATGGTGCACATCAATGACTCTATACAGTGGAACTATTTTCATTATGTTATGTTAACTATTTCCATCAGTGAATGAGTAAATTCAAGGCGTGAAAACGCTTGTTTATGACGTAATGGTTTAAACCGTTTTCTATCTCCCTTTTCAGTGGTCGTTATAGTGAACATTGACAGTAAATTAATGTTAGAACAAAAAGAGGCATGTTCGGAGGACGTTTAAATTTACCAAAAGGATTGAGCATAACATAGGCGGACATGACAAATTTACGAAGTTTCAGATAGTTCGAAATTACGTCATATATTCCCCCATCCGCCCCATCCAAACATAATCACGTACAACTTTAATATGAGACAGATACTAGTCCCAATCGTCTATCCGTTCCAGATACATTGTCTGACTAACTGATTTCATAATAGGACGGTAATTTGTGTTCATGCATAACATTTGAATAAATTACCGTTCAAACATAGACTCGATGGCCGTGTTCACTCTTTCAACCCTAAAACTTTAAATGGATACTTCCAATTTCAAAATAAGTCTAGTCCATCATTGACTATTTAGGGTTAGTTTAAACAATATATTTCAAAATGACAAACAGTGTAGACCGTGATCAGATGTCTCCTTAAGGAGCCCTATGATCAGGGTATACACTGTTTGCAAGGGACAAGTGTAATCCTCATAGGTACACTGTTTGAAATTGACGAGTATACTCGGCGCTAGGGTTGAATGTGTTAAAGGTAGAGTACAATGTAGTAATGGATAAATACAAATGAAAAATTGAAGTGTGGTTAGAATCTAAAGCAGAATGATCCTATCGTAGGTTTCTGTCCTTCTTTCCATGCTACTTTAGCCCATTTCTCCATAGCCTCTTTTTAGTTTTGAAGACAGGTGATCACTTATAGCAGGTTAAAAGTAAAGCAGAATGTGCCTTAAGGCGCATTCCGCTTTACTTCAAACTGATTTAGGGTACCATTAAGCTAGTATAGGAGAAATACTTCTTAATTTGGACAGTCGTTACTCTATAAAATGGAACTACTTTCATCAGTGAAGAACTAAATTAAAAGCGTAGAATGGTTAAATTGCAGTCTGTATCTGTACATGTACCTTATCACCATTAATGATTCTCCAAGAAGTCTCATGTCTTCTAACGAGAAGTCTTAACCCATATCCTGCTGATCGCGACTTCATTGTTTCATACAAACAGTTTTGATCCAGATCAGACGCCGCGTTACGCGTTAGATCAACACTGTTTGACACTCGTTTTAGGTCTCATGAACTTAACCATGTATAAATGTAAATTTAACAAAATTTGCAGACGACAAATTCAAAGCAGACGACATCACAGCAGGATAAAGGTTAACAACTGTGGTTAACCACATTTCACCCATGCCTTGTACAACAACGTCTGATTGTAGAGACAATTAGAATTATAAATAATATGAAGGGCTAATGTAGCCAATACGAAACATTACATGAACTACGTCAAGCAAATCGCCTCCACTTCTGTGCACTTGACTCAGAGCCCTACCCTCGTCATGCCACTATTCCACACCGACTACGAATCCTACGAACCCCACGAATTGATAAATTCTGTGATTCGTGGGGATTCGTGGAATTCGGCATTTCTTTCTATCCAATTCGTGGCCCTCTACGAATCGGCTACGAACGAGTTAAGACTATTCGTGGGATTCGGCTCGAATCTTACGAATACTGTCAAGAATGCAGTACGAATTACAAGAATCCACTACGAATGCTGCACGAACGCTAAGAATCAGTTACGAATATGCCGAATGCATCTACGAATATGCCGAATGCATCTACGAATCAGCTACGAATAAAGTTTAAATCTTGACGGTTCGTGGGATTCTTGAAGGTATGCAGTGTTCTCTCCCTACAACGACCCTCCCAACAATGAATCCCTCCTTACAACAACACTTTTCGTTGTGTTCCAACCAAAACAAATATGTCCAACCTTTTCGGACCTGCTATATTGTTTACTTAAAATTGTTGTCTGCTGTTTGCACAAAGTTACATACTACAGTGCTCCCTCCCAACAACGACACTCCAAATAACGGGTTTCTCCTTACAACAACGCTGGCCGCTATACCCAAAAACAATATCCAACCTATTCGCGGCAGCAATGTCGTCTGCTTGAAACTATCGTCTGCTGTTTCTCTCAAAGTTACATAATGGAGATGTTGATGGAAAAACCTTAATGACAAGTGACAAACAGATTGAATCCAGATCAGACGACGCCGCATTTCGCGGCGTCTGATCTTGATTCAAGCTGTTTGCATAGTAAGCCAATTTTACTCTGTGTAACGACTCCCTCCGCACAACGCATATTGTTTTTTTTTACTTCCATGGGGTGTCGTTGAAGAGAGGGAACGCTGCAGACATTTTGACAGAAAAAAATTAATGACGAGTGACAAACAGCTTGAATACAGATCAGCCGCCGTGTTAAGCGGCGTCGGATCTGGATTCAAACTGATTGCAATTGTAAGCCACTTTCCCTCCCAATAACAACTCCATCCGAACAACGAACCCATGTTTGTCTCGCGTTGGGTGTCGTTGTAGAGAAGAAGCGCTGTAGTTCCCGTTTCAACTCGGGCATCAGTCCCGAAATGGACTTTTAAGATAGAGCAGGAGTTGCGCTGGATTTGGAACTTGCGAATCAACGCAAGCTGCATGCTAATAGCAAGAATATACCCCTAAGAAGAAGGAGAAGATCCACAAGGTGATGGGTTAGACAGTGGCTGACTCCAGCTTGAAGGCTAGAACATGAGCTTAGTGTGGAAGATGAGAATATATCAACTATGTAAGAATGCCAGGATTATGGGTCAGTCATCCATGCAGAGATGGGACACTCACGCGAGCCCAAATTTGTATGCCAGGGTGAAGCTGGCATTGACTCTCAGACTCCTGGCTACAGGAGAACGGTATCAACCTGGTACTCACGAATCCCACGAATGAGTTAAGAATACCACGAACGTCCAAAAAGCCGTTTACGAATCAGTTAAGAATCCTACGAATCAGCTACGAATCCTACGAATCCACTACGAATTTGTTACGAATTAACTACCCATTGTTCCATTCGTGGAGATCTTGGCCAAAACTTTGAACAGCTCAAAGTTTTTGCCACGAATCCCCGACCGCTCACGAACTGCAAGAATCGACTACGAATCAGGTAAGAACTCCACGAATTTGTTAAGAATCATCTACGAATCCTAGCATTTTCCAATTCGTCGCGATTCGTGGGATTCGTAGTCGGTGTGGAATAGGGGCATCAGACGTAGCTATTACCATGTATCAGCTCGCTCTAGATACTTTGACTAATGTCCCCAACACCCGATGGGTTAAATTAAACGAGGGCACGGTTTTGTCCATGCGTAAAATTTGAGTTACTAACATAGTTTCAAATCAATAAACGCACGAGTAACGATAATTTTAGTACAACAAACAGTTACAGTTAAATGTACTGATGCAACCATACAATATTGATGGCGTAGAAGTAATAAATAGAAATAGAAAATATAGATACAACAGTTGGAGTTAAAGCCGCATTGTGCTTTTGGGAAACCTGCATAAAACGGTTGCTTGGGATCCCATTAGAACTACATGGGACGTGATTATTTCACAAAAAGCGGCTTTACCTAAGAAATTCGCTTTTTATTTATGTTTTTAATTTATGGGTGTTAACACCCATTAATTTGACCTTGTCAACGGAAAGAAGGACAACTGTGTAAATACAGGGCTCCAGATAAGGGGAGTATTTCGAAAACTGAAACCTTTATTTCTGCTTTAAAACCAATGGTGTCACTACTCATTAGAATCGTCTCCGAGAGACAATTCTAATGAGTAGTAACATCATATCATTCGGTGCTGAAATGAGTGATAAACTGTTGGATTTGTTCAGTTTACTTCGGATTAGCTGGAGCACAGGAATGAAGTGGTAAACCCTTATTCTGCTGCACAGACGTCTACTTTGAAATTGTCATGTGCAAAATTTGTTTAGTTTAGATTTATTCATAGTTTTGATTAAAAGACGATTGTCAAACAGTTTGGATCCAGATAAGACGCCGAGTTACGCGGCGTCTGTTCGAGATTCAAACAGTCAAACAACTAGGTATGACGTGTCAAAGGTCAGCCGAGTCCAATTTTTAGGTACCACAGCATTCCGCATGTTCTCGGACCATATTTTAAACAGCCGAGTTTCGTATATGAGGTGAAATAATGAAGGCGGAATTATTGTGAGCAGTTTAGCGCAGTAGGCAAAGGTTAGGTATGCAAAGGCAAATAGCAGTATTTTTAGTAAGCGTGGGTTCGAATCCCACGTCGACCTTACACTTTTTTTTATTTAAATCTTGTATGAATAGTAAAGCATTATATTCTATTCCATACTGTATAATAGAAGCTGACCATTTATGAACACGTTCGCCAGTGTTGGTGAAGGGTTGCTTTGTTTCAGTTCGAGTCCGATATTAGTCATATTTTAAACAATTAATCGATGATAAAATACATACATGTACATGTATATACATAACATATAGGCTTCTATAATATTGAAATGTAATGAGTTACAAGCATGATCTGTTTACTGGGCTCCAGATAAGGGGGAATAGACACAAGTTTTCCAACATTTTCCTCATGTCTGCACTAAACCTTATGGTTTGATTGCATGTACTAATTAGAATGGTCTCTGCGAGAAGCTTTTGATTAGTAGTCACACTATGGGGTTTGAAGGAGACATGAAGATTTACTTTTTGAAATACTCTACTTGTCTGGAGCCTTAATTACGGTGAAACACATAGGAATCGACCACTCATTAAGGACTATAAAAGTGGTCTTTTTAGACAGGCTGCTGCTGAATGTAGAACAAAAGAAATGGAGACTGCCTTATGCATTATTCCCCCATTATGCTGTCACCTGCCTTAAAGGCCAACAATGACTTATGTATAGAGATGTTTCACCGTATAATCATCTACATAGATCTACATTACAATGAAAGTATATGATGGTTGAAATGAAATTGGAAATAAAGTAATTATAGAATCCTTAATATATTTTAGCAAAAAAAAAGTTTTACGTTGATGCGAGTTTCGAACCCACGCCAAATAAAATTTCCCCGATCATATACTCGATTATGGGCCTACGACCTATCCATTACGCTATGTTTCTGATAACTAATCCGCTCATTGTTTATACCTATAACTCAACCTTGTTTTTTAAAAGAATGAGACGAGGATATCCGAAATGCTGATCTACCTTAAAAATGGACTTGGCGACCCCGTGACACGTCAGACCTAGTTGTTTGACTATACTTTCGGTTTGTTATGGTTTTTAACTGCCACTTTTGATGAATTAGGTCTGTCTTTAACATTTCATAGATCAGTTTGGCCCATAAGAAGGTTGAAACATTATTATTAACCGTTATTGTATTTCGGACATTAAAAAAAGGTCTGAAAACACAATGGGACTTTAAAAATTAAAAGAAGGACATTTTAATGGGCGAAAGAAAACAAACCCCATGAGATAATCAGAGACAGTGCAAACAGTTAAGACTACATGTAAGATAATACTTGTGGTAAAGGCGGCATTTGATCAGGTTCTACAAATGTTTAGCGACAATGATGGTCTTTGTTTACACTGTTTACAGTATCAGAGTTAACTTAATCAGCTGTACTTTCGTCTTGTTACAATCTGACATGTGTCAACACATTGAAACCTAGTGGCGAGTATACTCGTCATTTATAAATAGTGTAGCTGTCAAAGGAACATTTGCCTTATGCAAACAATGTAGCCTACGTTCAAAGGGTTCCTAAAAGAACCATCAGATCAGGGTCTGCACTGATTATAATGTTCGATAAATACAGTGGTAAATACGCTATTCCTACCCACTTTACGCGTTTCTTAAGCGTTTCTTACGCGTTTAATATCCGTTTCGTTAAACGCGTTTGCTAGCCGTTTCTTTGCGCGTTTCTTAACGCGTTTAAAAGAGCCCGGATGCAGGTCTTATTTTTCTAAAGAATACTCCTGAAATATTGACACGGGTCATAACAAAGTGAGCAAAACATCAAATTTCCGACATTTCATGCGGTAAGTAAAGACTGCAGTCGTTATCATACATTTTCGGTAGCGGCGAGTCCAATGCAAGTCTGCCGCGACGGGTGGTGTATTGATTTATGGGTCTGGTTGGTAACTCTAGTGTCACTAATCGAATTAGTGGGTTTTTCATCGATAAGATCCGAAATATCCGCGTGAAACGGAAAACTAAGGCACCAATCGCAAAATCTCTGGTATATACACATTACCAGTTGACAGTGCGATACAGAGTGATGTATTTAGCTCGAGACGTTTTTGGCGTAAATAGCCGATCTGACGAGCGCCTTGGCGCGAGTCTGATCGGTTGTTTCCGCCAAAAACGTCGAGAGCTAAATGCAACACTCTGTTGCGCACTGCCAACTGGTGATGTGTTTATTATATGCCTTGAATACAAACCAGAAACAACTAAATAGTTGTTTAACTCATTTTATATCCAAAATTTATTAGTTATTTGAAGCAGAACAAGATTTTTTATATGTCACAAAGAATAACGCGGCACTCGTACATGTACGTAAATGACGTCACGTCAAATCGAAAGCGAGGTCAGAGTAAAATACAAAGTGGCTGATACAAGGTGGCTGATACAGACTCTTGTATTTTACTCTGCAAATACACGCGGAAACGCTCGATATCACTCGAAGGCATATAATAAACAGCCTTATTGGACGCTGAGTTACAGTAGGTATCAGTATGCACAGTATTACTATTGCCGTATTATACAACGTACAGCAACTATTGTATCACGTGATCTCTCAATAGGAGACCAATGAGCAGTTCTTATAGGAGCTCTTTGTGTTACATTCGGAGACATGTGATTACTTAAAGCAGTTGAAAGTAAAGCAGAATGCGCCTTATGGTGCATTCTGCTTTACTTTCGGTCTGCTTTAAGTGACAATTTGCTAGAAGGGAGAAAATATTGTTTTTATGATACATATTCATGACTATATAACTTGGAACTATTTTCTTCAGGGGAGGAATAGATTAAAGTCGTTGAAATGGGCATCTATGTAGTCATTGGTTACATGTAACTGGTATCTATGCTACTTTACTGATGAAATTGACATTTGTAATTTTAACACAGAACGAACATAATAAAACACAAAACTAAATAGATTCTTTAAAATAAGATGTAGTGCAATTACAGTGTATTACATTTATGCATTACAAAAACATGCACTATTGAAGGTAAAAACTAGCACATGTATCGTTCTTTGGATGTTTGTAAATAACTCTCAAAATTCCATCAGCATGATTGACTGACCAACGATAAAGGATGTTATTGAATGAAAAATGGGACCTGTTTCGTAGACTAGTACATCATTCTGTAAACGTATACACGGCCACTCATTAAATACTTGTTTTGGTGTTGAAGGTGCATGTATGTGTGTGTTTTGTGTATGTGCAAAGCAGGGTAAAAGTAAAGCAGAAAGTTCCTAACGGAGCTTCCTGCTTTACTTTTATCCTGCTTTGCGCAAACAACTACATGTATGTGTAAACACGATCAACGAATTTTCATGATGGCAGTCATGAAATAGGTGTAACTGTTTCTTAAAATAATTTATTGTTAAGGTTTAGGAAACGTGGCCCTTGTTAATGAGGCAATGCTTTGTAAAAATATGAACGCTAGAAGCTAGATTACATAGTTGTGTGTCAGACTGACATGTTACAGGTAAAGGGAAGTTAAAGAATCCATTGACACTGTCTCTATCTGTCTGTCTCATTGTCTCTCTATATACAGAAAAATCTCTCTATTACGACCACTAAATTGTGCGACTAATTAGGTGGTGCAGACAGGTGACTGCTTAAAGCAAGGTAACAGTGAAACAGAAAGCTCCTCTCTGTTTTACTGTCACCTTACTTTAAGCTGTCACCTGTTTTTATACAATGTAGCCTTCGTTTTAGCGGTCGTAATTAAGAGGTATTACTGTACACTATTTATATTAAAACCACTCTCCTCTATACTATTTTCTCTTTCTTTTCTCCATTCTCCATTTCACTCTCACTATCACTCTCTTCTTCAAGGGACAAAGATGATGTATGAATCAAACCGATTAGTTTCAATTGAACATAATACTACATGTACAAACCATGGAATTTAATGAATTTATATGAAATTAACAAACACCAAGATAACAATTAAAAGTCTCACCACTGGTCTGTTGTTATCCTTATCGGTAAAAGTGTAAGAGCTCGGCATGGTAATAAGCTCTCAAGATTTAAAATGCGAAATTCAAATCTCCACTACTTTATGAGTCGACTGTTATTCCCCGGTGTATGTTCTCTCATGTAGCACTGCCTCTCACCTGAGTATCCAATGAATGGTGTCTCTTTAAAATGACAATTATACCACGCTCTGCTCAAGGTGGGATGGTCCTAAATATAACCCTTATGATGCTGATTTATCATCCGTTACAAAATGTCGTTTGCGAAATAGCTCAAACTCGTTTTCTATATAATTGTGTTTTTTTTTAATTATGAATAACTCTATACGAGTGCGACGCGGTTTAGCTCAAGAGCAGACGCCGAGCTCCTCGCCCTCTGAATTGGAACCAAACTGTTCTTCGTTCAAATCGAAGTGTGTTCAGTTAAGGGTTTGAGAATAAAAGAAGAAAGCAAGTTCTCAGGAGACGATTACAGTAAAACCTCGCTATTACGACCACTAAAACGAAGGCTAATTGAGTGTATAATATACAGGTGACAGCTTAAAGCAAGGTGACAGTGAAACAGAAAGCTCCTATAGGAGCTTTCTGTTTCACTGCCACCTTGCTTTAAGCGGTCACCTATCGTAAACACCCTAATAATTAACATAATTATGTGGTCGTAATAGAGAGGTTTTACTGTACTTGGAAATACGAGTAGAGGGGATACTTAAACTCTCATCAATACCAGCTACATGTATCCCAAGCTTAATCCCTTCTCTGACATGACGTCATGTGATGTAACAAAAGTCGTCTGCGACTACGTAAAATCTGAATCATAGAAATAAGTGCAGACGACACACATTAATATGGGACGATATCTTGGAAATGAAAGAGTTATCTCTGTGACGTCACCTCACTTAAACATTCCGGACACGTCCATTTGTCTTCCCCCATGCTATGATGAAATAATGTCCACAGTTATCCCTTTTCTTGGCGTAATATATTCTGCTTTAAAAGTGTTGTCTGTAAAATTGATAAAACAATATAAGAATTGTAAATTCGACTACCAAACAGTCTGGATCCAAATCAGACGCCGCGTAACGCGGCGTCTGATCTGGATCCAAACTGTTTGCAAATACCAGTCAAGTCGCGATCGGAAGGCAAATGGTTCAACACACGTAAAGAGCTGGGCGGGGAAATGGAGTTGAATTTTGAGACTATCAAAGTGCTACCTATTTAGTGCTACTACTCTGTCATTTACTTTCGACTTTGATGTTTATACCTTTATTCAAACGAAAGTAAAAAGGACGATGCCATTGTATATTTTTATGTAAATGCAACTCTTTCTCCTTCTAATACTACTTTTACAATTACTTCTGCTACTGTTACTGCAACAAAACAACAGCTTTTACTACTACAACCACTATTGCTACTACTGCTACTACTTCTACAACCAGTCTACTACTTTTACTACTACTTCTGTTACTATAATTATTTTTACTACTTATACTAATGTAATATGAACACTACTACTTCTACTTCTACTACCCCTGCTACTACTTCTGTTACTACAACTGTTACTCTCGTACATGTACTGCTTTTACAACTACTACCGGGAGCGGGCATTATATTATGTTGTAAAAACTTGTAGTCCGATCCCCTGCATGTGCATTATACAGTGGAGAATGTGTTATTCTTTCCCAATAAACGCGTTTACGCTAAAACTATTATTTGCAGTGCAAACAGTTTGGAACCAGATCAGACGCCGGGTTACCCGGCGTCTGATCAGGCTCCAAACTGTTTGCCACCAAGATAAACATGAAATATCAGAATTGTCCAAAAGTTGTTCTTTTCTATGTTTAAGTGCTTTGCGTTTGCGTACGTTTCCGTTTAAACGGGAAAGAATAACAGATTCTCCACTGTACATGTATGCAAACTAAAACTAACTACATGTACATGTACTACCGCTGCTGCTGCTTCTACTACTTATAAATCTGCTTCTCCTACAGTGGGGAATGTGTTATTCTTTTCCAATAAACGCGTTTACGCTAAAACTATTATTTGCAGTGCAAACATTTTGAAGCCAGATCAGACGCCGGGTAACCCGGCGTCTGATCAGGCTCCAAACTGTTTACCACCAAGATAAACATGAATTATCAGAATTGTCCAAAAGTTGTACTTTTCTACGTTTTAGTGCTTTGCGTTTGCGTACGTTTGCGTTTAACAGATTCTCCACTGTACATGTACTACCCCTACTACTGCTGCTATTAGTATTATCATTGCTTCTACTATTACTTATACTTCTACTTCCATACTACTACTACTAATAATAATAATTCTACTACTACTAATAATAATACTCTTGATAATACTTCTACTACCAATATCACTGGTAATAGTATCACTTTTTCCTCTACTGCAACTATTACTACTACTTCTACTCCTTCGATTTCTACTTCTACAACTACAAGTACTGTACGTATACTGCTACTACTACTACTTTCACAACAGCAACTTCTACTACTACTTCTTCGACGTCTTCTACTACTACTTCTACTACTAGTGTTAATACTATTAGAATGCTACCACCTTCACATTAACTACTGATGCTAAGAACTTCTACTTCTCGAACTGCTACTTTTCTTCTTAGACTACTACAACAAGAGCAACAACAACAACTACTATCACTGCTTCAGCTGCTCATAGAGTGGATAAAACGTCATTCTTTCCCGTTTAAAAGCAAATGAAACGCAAACGCAAAACACTAAAATGTAGAAAATAACAACGTTTTGACGTTTTGATATTAAGCTGAGTGGCAAACATTTTGGAGCCTGATCAGACGCCGGGTTACCCGGCGTCTGATCTGGCTCCAAACAGCGTTTATTGGGAAAGATACCACTGTATGATATAAAATACGATGCGAAGAGAAAAGAGTAACTGTTTAAATATTGTGGACCCAAATTAATCTCCTTGACCATTGAATCACAGTATTTGTACTTACATGTAGCAGGATACAGATTACAGATTAACTTAATTCGGGGTTATCAAAAACAGTTGCCCTTTTAAAACACGCATAATAGATATTGTATCTATAAACAGTAAACAACAACATAATGAGGTATTGGTAAACCATTCCCATCTATGATTCATGTACAATGTATCCGCGTTTGAATTGGTCTTAATATATTACACAGTAAGACATCATGTACATGTAGCCACATCCTTTCGCCGCTACTGTAGACCCGACTATACTTCCGTTTGAAAACAGTTTCAATCCTAATCAAACGCCGAGCAACGAGTCTCTTCTGATCTGGATCCAAACTTTTGACATACACGTGCAGCAGCAAGCTCATACTTATATTTGAGTAAAAATTCCAAAAGAACTAATTAACCCATTACCCCATAGCCTGTTTCTAGTTTTGAAAATAGATGACTATTTAAAGCAGGTTGAAAGTAAAGCAGAATACTTGTGGATCATTTTAGTAATCAAACATGAACCAGTCTACCTAGAATTCTGTGTACTCGTAGTTTAATAAATACAGCTGTAAATAAACAAGCAGTGTAGACCCTGGTCAGAGGGCTCCTATAGTAGCCCTTGATCTGGATCCACACTTTTTGCTAATGTAATGAGCCTATTTTAAACAGGCCCGTGGTTTATTGTTTACATAGGCTAGAGATTGAGTTATGCGGAAGTACTAACGGCATTATCATTAACGCTCAGCAGCGAGTGCAAGAGTTCGCGTCACCAGAGATAAAGGAGACTTAAAAGAATATGGTTGCGGTCATGGGGGTTTGGTTTCATTCCTAGAACAGTATTGTGAACATGACAAGACACATCCAATGGTATTTCTCTCTCTGTCCCTGTCTTTTTCATTTTGTCTATCTGTATGTGTGTCTGTATGTCCGTCTCTCTGTTTGTAGATCTATGTATGTCTCTTTCTTTCGCCCTCTGTCTTCCAGTCTGTCATCCTCTCTCCCTCTGTCATCGTCTTTGTCTCTTTCCTCTCTCTGTCTCTGTTGCTCTTTCCTTCTATTTGGCTCTCTATTCTGTCTATGTACATCTATCTGTCCTATTTATATTTCTGTCTGTCTGTATGTCTATCTATTTATTTCGCCCTCTATTTCCCTTTCTCTCTGGTTTTGTCTCTGTCGCCCTGTCTCTCTCTCCCTCTTCGCCTATATCTCTCTCTCTCTCTTTGTCTATCAATATCTCTGTTTGGCTGTCTGTTTCTGTCCCTGTCTCTCTATCTATATCTGTTTTCTCTCTATGTCTGTCTTCCTGTTTGACTGTAATCTGATATTAATTCCTCACGAAAACCCCTGTTTCATTTCAAATATTTCTATCTAAAAGTTTGGTCTAGCCATGTGACTAGTTTCGTGAGTTTATGTGTCGCGGTGCCGTAAAACCCTACACAATCAATCACTCAACTTCGCGATAAGTCTGCTTTTATTCATAAAATGTATTTAATGTGTATTTCAGTCTAAAATGCATTGCTACATTTGTCAAACAGTAGAGATCGCGTAATAAATGTTTGACACTCATTTCAATGATTCTTACGTCTAAATACATCAAATCTAAATTGGAAAAATAAAAGCAGACGACAATTCTTTAAAGCAGATGACGTCATGACACGGTGAATGGGGTTAAGTAAAACTCAGACTCTGAATCATAGTTTACCCACTCCAGGTCATGGTTGTGTTGATATATTACATGTAAAGGTTTAAATACCTTTTAGGCAGTTGAACATATGTGACATGCATTAACCCTATACCTCCCAAATTTATCGTGAGGTGTTTACTCCTCCACCGCCATGTTGTCGTCTGCTTCAATAGTGTTGTTTGTAATGTCGTTTCATTTTAAATTTAATTTTAAAACAGTATGACTAACAAAATTTCGATACGAGTGTCAAACATTTTGGATCCTGATCAGACGCCGCGTTACGCGGCGTCTGGTCAGGATCCAAACTGTTTTCAAAGGCGTTTTTTTGGCGTCCATAAGAGTGAAAGGGTTAACCTTATACTTGCTCCTGACGACATGACTGTTCTTTGCAAACAGTATTACATGTAATCAAGATCAGTCGCCGAGTAACTCGATGTCTCATCTGGATCAATACTGTTTCACACTCGTGGTTATGTTTTGGTAATAGAAACTGTAATTTGACAAACTTTTACAGGCTCCATTTTCATAGTAGATGATATGAGTGTAGAAGAACGGCTTACAATGATACATGTAATGATGCACATTAAGACACACATATGACGAAGATAGAAGTTGACGACATAGATTTGAAAAAAAGAAAGACCTACAAGTTACAAATATTGAAGTTTATTTTATGGACCAGCTGACGACAGTTGAGAGCAGGTGCTTATATCGTCAACAAAATAATAAAGTTAACCATTTATGTGCTGAAAAAGAGGGGCGCTTGATTTATATATGACCCAGTTTTCTACTTAAAAGTGTTAGCCCACTCACTACCTTACCCGAGTACAATGGCTATTAACAAACATTTTGGATCCAGATTAGACTCCGAGTCGATTCCCGGCCATGTCGTACAGTGGAGAAAACGTTATTCTTTCCCAATAAACGCGTTTACGCTTAAACTATTATTTCCATTGCAAACAGTTTGGAGCCTGATCAGACGCCGGGTAACCCGGCGTCTGATCTGGCTCCAAACTGTTTGCCACAAAGATAAACATGAATTGTCAGAATTGTCCAAAAGTTGCACTTTTCTACGTTTTGGTGTTTTGTGTTTGCATTTCGTTTCGTTCAAACGGGAAAGAATAACGTTTCCTCCACTGTACACATTAACTTTATACTGGTACTTACTCTAGTACAATGGACAATACGTTTTCTCCCAAAAAACGCCTTTGTCCTAAAACAACAACGTTCATTGCAAACCGTCTGTAGCCATATCAGACACTGGGGATCAGGGGCCCGTTTCATAAAACTTCGTACGACAAATGTTGTCGTAACTCAGATTATAAAAGTTTCAATCTTTATTTATTTCTCCATCTAATCCAGTTTTGTGACATCTTTTTGGAATCGTCTTGAAAAGACAGGATTAGATAGAGAAATCAGAAATTAAATGTATTTTAAAGTTTTGACTTACGACAACATTTGTCGTACGAAGTTTTATGAAACGGCCCCCTGTTTTCAAACTTTTTGCCGCTTAGAAAAAAATAAGTGGTAAACATTTTCAAAAATCGCTCATTTTGTATAATTTATTGCATTGCGTAAACATGAAGTGTGTGTGGATAATGAATCCACTATTACGGTTAATCAGAATTCTCTTCTCTGGGACATCTTACATGTAGTATGACCTCATATATCATTTGAATGTTCACCAAAGTCCTTGTTATATAGACACCTTTAGGCGACTTTGCAAAGTGTTTGCATCTTACATGTAACACTTTCATCCCTGAAACTTTTAATGGAAAATTCCAATTTCAAAATCAGTCTAGTCCACTCTTGACTATTTAGGGTTGATTTTAACAATATATTTCAAAATGACAAACATTTTAGACACTGATTGCATGGGATAAGTGTTTTCTCACATAACTACCCTTGTTTTCTATAGCGAATAACGATGACGAATATCCTTATCTCCAACATGTGTAGGATCACTTTGATGACGTCACTATAACGTCACTATTTATAACAGTGTTTTGACGTCAACGGTGTTCCAAAAAAATGCATATTGCTTAAAAAAATAGCTTAAATCGTTGGTAATGTGAGAAAAAGAATCTGTCACTCGTCGATGTTAAGACAAGTTGATCTCAAACTCGTATAGAATAGAAAAGTTAATAAGCTCGCCAAGGCTCGCTTAATAACATTTCAATTCTAGACTCGTTTGAGATCAGCTTGTCTTACATGTAAACATCGACGAGTGACAGATCCTATATACCCTCACAATTACCCAATTGTAAATGACGAGTATACTCGTCGCTAGGGTTGAATGTGTTAATCTGACACCGTGTTGATATGTGTATCTAGAAATTTCTTCAGCTACAGTGCCCTAACCCGTTCTTTGCCTGATTCGCATAGAGCAAACTTGCAAACAGTTTGGTTCCTGATCAGACGCCGCTAAACGCGGTGTCTGATCAGGATCAAAGATGTTTGACGCTCGTATCGATAGTACATGACGTCATACTAGGTATACCTTTAATCTAACTTTGAAACGTTCTCGCAGACAACACTATTAAAGCAGACAGGAATATAGCGCTGGAGGGGGCAACACCTCTCGATTAATTTGGCGCCGAAAGGGTTAAATCAAAGTTTTGAAATCTAGAACAGACAACAGTATTAATGCATATTTGTAACAGTCAACATCAGCTTTAACCCGCTAACCGTCATACAGTGAAGAATATGTTATTCTTTCCCGATAAACGCGTTTACGCTAAAACTAGTTTTTCTTTTACAAACAGTTTGGAGCCAGATCAGACGCCGGGTAACCCGGCGTCTGATCTGGCTCCAAACTGTTTGCCACCAGTATGAACATTAATTATCAGAATTGTCCAAAAGTTGTACTTTTCTACGTTTTAGTACTTTGCGTTTGCGTTTCGTTTGCATTTAAACGGGAAAGAATAACAGATTCTCCACTGTACTTTATAACGTCTGAATTGATACTCTTGTATACACGTGTTTCCAAAGTTAGATTTAGTGCGATTTGATTGAAGAAATATTGCTACGAATGGAATACCCTTTTTATCCTGATCACGCGACGTCTGATCTTTGACAGTGAAAGGCCAAGCATGGTGTGTAAACATGGTATTTTTCTTGTTCGTCATAAGTGTCATATAAAATAAACGCATGAAAATATGTGCTTCAAATGTCTTTAAAATAGAAATGTAAACAATGTCCTTCCCAATATACTGTATATATGCGATATATACGTGTTTGTGCTGCAATAAAACTTATATCAAATGGAGAACTCATTATTCTTTCTCAACAAACGCGTATAAACGCGTATACATGTATATGCTAAAATCGTTATGTCCATTGCAAACAGTTTAAAGCAAAGCCAGACACCGGGAAAACCGGCGTCTGATCAAGTTCCAAACTATTACGGTATGCATTAAAAAAAATCCATGTGTAAAAGTCAAGTTTCATTTTTGATCGGTCGTTTAATACAAATCTGAATAAGGGGAGCTGAATAAATTCATTTCCTTGCAATGTTTACTATTAAGCCATTAAACCCCTTTCACTGTTTTAACTGCCATCTACTTTTGTTTGCCTATCATTTAGGCGACAGTAATTGTATTGTTAACTGTTATCACCCAGATGAGACGATTGGTATCACGGTGTCTGACCAGTATCCACATACAATGACACTCATAGCAATATGTTTTAATTCAAACTGCATTAAATAAAGATAAAAACCACAGTATCGAAGGAGACGATGCTATGGCATAATCAGGTCACAAGCATAACTGGTAAAGTGAAACATACATAGAGGATATTGAATGAGTGTGTTTTCAGTCTAGAAGTTATTGAACGAGTTGGATAAAATAATATGTTGCGAGCCTTGGCGAGCAACATATTATTTTATCCAACGAGTTCAATAAATTCACGACTGAAAACACACGAATTTGATATCCTATTTATCACATAAACACCAAATGACACGAAAATCCGAACGGTCTTACTTTCACATTTGCCCTCGGCTCTTAAGGAAACGATTCGTCATAGGTGTTATTCGGTTTTATTCATCCGTAGATAAAAACACATATCAAACTTAAATAAAGAAAATCAACATGTGTTGTGAAAAGACTTCTCTGATACCATATTCAAATTTAAAATTAATATTTAATTTAAAATTGTTCTAATTGACTAAAAATGATTAGTTGACATTTAGAATCTAGTTTCGTTTTCAAAATTACGCCATTATAGCAACATGACGTCACTATTATTGTAACGTCTAAATTTGAAAAACAGTCTGAGTCACTAATACTAGAGCTCTACGCAGCCTGATTTGCAGCCTGAGTTTGCGGGACTGCTCGGGATAATGTTTTTAGGACACTTGGAAATGTTTCAATACCTAGTTGTGATCTAAGTTTGTCTAGATTCTTAACTGATTTACAGTCGGCGTAGTAGTACGGTATTTTGGTGATTCGAAAATTAGTATAAAATATATGCCCAGTGGGCCGTACGATTTTTACGGACCTCTATATTTTGCACGTTTATGTGATAAATTTATACGTTTATTGTGTTTTGTTACATTTCTATCAACAATCTTAACCACAAAATGCAATCAGTAATAAAATGTTTTCGACATAAGAGTTGTGTATGTTAGAAGGGCCTTCAACATCAACCTGAGATCAACAAGACCTGACAACTAAAGAACAGCTACAGTGGAGAATCTGTTATTCTTTCCCGTTTAAACGCAAACGTACGCAAACGCAAATCACTAAAACGTAGAAAAGAACAGCTTTTGGACAATTCTGATAATTCTTGTTTATCTTGGTGGCGAACAGTTTGGAGCTTGATCAGACGCCGGGTTACCCGGCGTCTGATCTGGCTCCAAACTGTTTGCACTGCAAATAATAGTTTTAGCATAAACGCGTTTATTGGGAAAGAATAACAGATTCTCCACTGTATATATATAACAACAACAACAGCAGCAATAACAAATCTACCGCTACTTCTACTACTTCTACTAGAACTAGTGCTTGTTTGTTTGATTAAGAAATACAGTTGGCCTTTCATGCCTGGTGTCTGATCTGGCTCCAAACTATTTGCCACTCAGAGTAAGATAAATCACAAATATTAACTTTACAATAAGCTGTCTTCATTTTATTCATGTTAGTACATGTACATGAACATGTTATTAACGTTTCTTTTTCTTCAATCGCGAAGGAAGGGCGTCTTCCCTGTGCAGTAGTTTCACAGTGGAGAAAACGTTATCCTTTCCCGTTTAAACGCAAACGAAACGCAGACGCAAATCGCTAAAATGTAGGAAATGACCATACTGTGGCATTTCTTAATATTTTTTAATCTGAGTGGCAAACAGTTTGGAGCAAGATCAGACGACGGGTTATCCGGCGTCTGATCAGGCTCCAAACTGTTTGCAATGGAAATATTAGTTACAGCGTAAATGCGTTTATTGGGCAAGAATAACGTTTTCTGCATTGTAATACATTCACTACTATCCTCAGCTATCCACTGTCATTTTCAAGCTCAGACACCGCGCGTCTGGTCATGATCAAACATGCTTTAAACCGTTATGAAAATTCCTTGGTCAATTTTGCAATATAACATTGAAGAATAATTCAACTACATACGACAATTCCAGATTGTAGTTAAGAATTCTATACACGTACCACACGAAAAGAAATTCCTGGAGTACATTGGAACAGGAAAATATGTCTTTCCGTCCGTCAATAAACACTGAACGATACTTATTTGACCAAAATACATGTACATGTACCTAGTCACATAATTGAAACTCATTAACCTGGTCGCCTCTTGTGGCATTAACCTGGCAATTTCTTGTGCCATTAACCTGACCATGAGTTGAAATAGAGTTAGGATAAGAGTAAGCTTTAATACCGTTCTGTTTCAAAGTTATAGAGCAAATATAAATTTCGGTTATGTGACTGTCACTTTACAACATCAAAGAAAATAGTCAATTAAGTGTCCATCTGTCTGAGCTCAGAAATCAAGTTATGTGACCAACATGCATAGTCACATAAGTAAAAACATTAACTTGGTCGTCTCTTGTGACATTAACCTGGACATGTCTTGTTCCATTACATGTAACATAGCAGTTAGTGGGAATATGGTTAAGGTAAGTTTGTAGATCATTCTATTCCAAAGATAGAGCCAAGAGAAATGTTGACTTTGTGGCTAGCCACATAAAATGTCAAGGATAAAACTACATAACACAAAGGTTGTGAATACATGTACATCAATGTGTTTGTCTGTAGATGGAACTTTGAACAGCATACTTCTTCCAGTTTTACCATTGGATTTTGATAAAAGTTAGCTCACATGTAACAAATGATTATATTTTGTCTAAAACAAGGCCACATTGTGTCGTCTGTTAGTTTAAAAGCTATGGCACTAACGTATACTAGTACATGTATGTTAATGACACAATATCGAGACAAACTTTGAGCTTCTTACTCCTCTCATGTTTTACATAGATTTTGATGAGTCTTTTCAAAAAACATTAATATGACATGGACATTGTTTCTGGAGAGGCAATTATGTTGTGGCCGTTGTTACCAAAGTAATGGCCCTTGCTATATTTTAATAAACAGTGTGGTTGCACTAAACTAGTGCAATGTGCCCATTGTCTCATAAACAGTTGAATATTTGTATATAAATGTACAATAAGAGTATAGTAGAACATTCGGGCATACATCAAAACCATTGTACATGTATCTGATAGATTCGAAGTCAGGGAAAGATAGGCCAAATAGCATGGCTGAATGTAACACTGGTGCTAGGGGACAGTACTAGTATTTGTTTTCATTGTTGTTTATTCCATTACTACGTATGTATTAAGTGATATTTTTATATAACAGTGGAGAAAGCGTTATTCTTTCCCAATAAACGTGTTTACGCTAAAACTTTTATTTCCATCACAAACAGTTTGGAGCCAGATCAGACGCCGGGTAACCCGGCGTCTGATCTGGCTCCAAACTGTTTGCCACTCAGCTTAAAGTCAATAGTCAGAATTGTCAAAATGTTGTTATTTTCTACACTTTAGTGTAGTGCGTTTGCGTTTCGTTTGCGTTTAAACGGGAAAGAATAACGTTTTCTCCACTGTATAAAAAGGAAAATGACAAACAGTGCATATACCCTGTTCCAGGTTTACTTTCCATGTATTTGCATTAGCAATTTGTACGTTTAAACAGGTAAATGAGGCGTATAGACCACATGCACCCGTAACTAGAGTTCAATGAGTTGTTTTAACTATTTCATGATCACATTTATCGTGAGGCTTTTACCCATTTCACCGCCATATTGTCTTCCGCTTCAATCGTGTTGTCTACAATATCGTTTCAAAGTTAGATTTAACGCAGTATAACGTACGTTATTTCAAAACAAGTAGCAAACTGTTTTGATCCTGATCAGACGCCGCGTTACGCGGCGTCTGATCAGGATCAAAACTGTTTGCAAATGCGCTTGATAACGTCATTGAGAGTGAAAGGGTTAATAAGGTGATTTTTAGACGCACCTATGTTAGTAAGTTTTACGAGCATGACTATCTAAAGGCAAACGCCTATGAAATGTAAATTATCTTAACGAAATCTGTCTTTCAGCCAAATAAGTATTTATTAGTAACTTATGATTGTGAAACACCAGCCGTTCTATCCCCGTAGTCGCCAAAAGTCAATTTTGCAAACAATTTGGATACAAAGATTAGGATCCAAAATGTTTGATACATGTATCGATATTTCTGAAGCCATACCAGATCTACCATTAAATCTTACTCTGAAACAATCTTGCAGAAGCAGACATTTTGAAGAAGAAGACCATAATGAAAAAAGTATGCCGTGAAAGGGGTCAAATATCTGAAGCTTAATTTAGTGGTGAAAGTAATCATGTGTATGGGTACATGATTCAGTGGCTGGTCGTGAGGTATACAGTCAGACACTACAGTGAAGACGGTATTCTTTCCCAGTAAAACGAGGTTATTCTTAATCCATTACCCCATAGACTATTTCTAGTATTGAAGATAGTTGGCCACTTAAAGCAGGTTAAAAGTAAAGCAGAATGTGCCTTAATGCACATTCTGCTTTTCTTTCAACCTGCTTTAAGCTACCATCTTTAGAAAATAGAAATGATTTCTTATCATATATATTCATAACTGTATAAATTAGAACTATTGTCTTCAGTGGAGAAATAAATTAAATGCATTAAAAGGCGTATTTATGGGGTAATGGGTTAAACTGATAGAAAAACTGTAACCCGACGTCTGATTAGTCTCCAACTTGTTTACCACTCAGATCAAAATACGTAATCAGAGCTGTTGTTATTTCCTACATTTTACTGCAATGCGTTTATGTTTCCTTTACGTTTAAAAATAGGGAAAGAATAAAACGCCTTCTCATCTGTATGTTGTACAGTGCAAACTTGAACATATTCAACCCTAGCGACGAGTATAATCGTCATTTTTAAACAGTGTACCTGTGAATAATACTGTTGTCCTATGCAAACAGTGTAGACCATTGTCACAGGGCTCCTACACTGTTTGTGATTCTGCAATATATTGATAAAATCATCTCTAAATAGTCAGAAATCAACTAGACTTAATTGGAAATTTGAATTCACGGATGAACGAGTGGATTTTTTGTAAACTAAACTTTCGTCGTATTGAAAATGTGTTGCCAGTGTCAGTTCTCTGAGTTGGTATGCATTTTCTTTAAAAGGATATCATCAAGCGGGTAAAACAGTTTGGTACATATCAGACGCCAAGTTACATTGCTAACATGAATTGATAAGTAATTTATTTGCAAGCTTAAACGAAACTAAAAGCAGACGCAATGTTATGAGATAATTAAAAAGACTTATCTTTTCTTTAAAACCTGATTTTAGCCTGATCAGACACTAAAGTACACGGGGTCTGATCTTGAGCCATACTGTAAGCAATGGGCAGGATTGGTTTGGCATTAACGCTTTATTTTAGCTAATACCTGTAGAAATTATTCTGCCGTGTTTGTAGTATAAATGCAATTAATTTGTGCTTGAATTTCTAAATTATAAAGTTGCGTGTAACATATATGACTTACTATCACGCCTAAATACATGTACGCCCAATATCCCAATTCAATGCAAACAAAATGCATTGCACTAAAACCAGAAAAATGTCATTGTTTTACATTTCTGACTATTCATTTAAATCTGAATGGCAAACAGTTTTGGAGCCTGATCAGAAGCCGGGTTACCCGGCGTCTGATCTGGTTCCAAACTGTTTACAATTTGTAGATAAATGTTTTAGCGAAAACGCTTTAACTGATACAACTTGGAAACTTGGAGAAAAAATAACGTCTTCTCCAAGTTTCCAAGTTTTATTCTTCATTTTCTCAGTATGTACAATTACATATACAATACTGTTTGTAGACGGTATTTTTATACGACATGGTATACGGTTTTATTTCAGCGAAAGGGTTAAATGAATTAAGCATACATGTACATGTAGTTTGTGAAAGAAAACGTTCTCCTCTCTGCACGTACCTGAATTCCTACTTAACCCTTAGCCCGCCAAATAAATTGTCGTTTGTTATATTTCTCGTCTGCTTCAAGTTTCAAATTGCTTCAAAGTTGCTCAAAATTGCTGAAAATGTTGTCCGAGTGTCAAACAGCTTGGATCCGGATGAGACGCCGAGTTACTCGGCGTCTCATCCGGATCCAAGCTGTTTGCATATGGAGCTATAGTCGTGAGTGGCAGGCTAAGGGTTAACTTTGGTAGAGAGTAAACAGAGAACAGTCGTCCTACAATTTAACAGTCCTGTTAAATAGTAGGACGGGAAAAGAGCACGTGCTTCAATGGTGAATATGTGTTTTCCTTTTTTTCAATGAAATAAAGAAAATGACAACTACATAATTGATTATACTTAATTGGAAACTAGAACTGCCAGTATACAGTAAAACCGTTCTATTACGACCCTAAAAACCGTGTTAATGTGTTGGTGTTTACGACAGGTGTCTGCGTAAAGCAAGGGAACAGTAAAACAGAAAGCTCATTCTTTTAAATGGTCGTACTACAGTGGAGAATGTGTTATTCTTTCCCAATAAACGCGTTTACGCTAAAACTATTATTTGCAGTGCAAACAGTTTGGAGCCAGATCAGACGCCGGGTAACCCGGCGTCTGATCAGGCTCCAAACTGTTTGCCACCAATATAAACATGAAATATCAGAATTGTCCAAAAGTTGTTGTTTTATACGTTTTAGTGTTTTGCGTTTGCGTACGTTTGCGTTTAAACGGGAAAGAATAACAGATTCTCCACTGTAGAGAGGTTTTACTGTACCGCTTCTAGGGGTGCATGAGTTAAGGTATACCATATTTCATTTTTTATGAGAACATACAGAGTGGTTTCCTTTTCCTTCTCAAATGCTGTTGGCAAAAAATATAAACACATCAAGAACATATAATAAAATATGTTTCTGTGCGTTTTAAGCGAATAAACATTATTATTATTATTATTATTATTATTATACCAGATTTATATAGCGCTATTTTCACACAGGGGTTGTGCGTTCAAAAGCGCTTTACATGAAATAACATAAATGTACCTACAAATCTAGAAAAGACAAAATAACTATAATTAGATCTGAAATAAAACATGAATAAACATACAGAAGACAGCCCCAAAATGGCAACCACATTACTCCCATCAATCAGCAATGAACCGACCGGCTAAACATTGCTGACTAACAGAAATAATAGCAGAGCGCCCAATGCAAGCCGCCTAATGTAACATAACTAGGAAAAATAGCATGCGACCATAACTAAAAACTCTATAGAAGATCAATGACATGATTAAAAATGGTGAAAGCTGTCCAAGAATTATACCACAGACCCCGCCTGCTGGTTTCAAAAGAGATCAGAGCCATATCCCTACCATCAAAGATCCACCAGACAGGCATTGGTCGACGGTACAACCCAGAACTAAAAATTAGACCCATAACATATACAGAATGAACACAGCCCTGGGGTAGCAGTCATCTACCCTTTCCACCCCACACCCGCGGGACCTACATGTTCCATGGCTGAAATTACACCTAACATTGACACAGGGTGTCAGAAAAATTGTGATTCGTTGATTGATCAGGGTTCAAACTGATTTAAAGGACAGTAAACTGATACTTTCAAGACGATAGCTAAAGATGTCTTACATTGCACTGTAATTTATTGATACGCACTGAAACGAATAATTAAAGCTGTTGAACTGCAAAGTCGAGAGATGCCCTTTAATGTGACTTTTCCTTTACAAGCGGTGTCTACGTCCGTAATTTATACGAATTTATAATTAAACCCACCTAACCTCTGTCCAGAAACCCTTAATTTTCGAAACTATGCATTTGCAAACAGTTTGGATCTTGATCAGACACCGAGTAACGGGGTGTCTGATCAGGATCCAAACTGTTTGACACTCTCCATTGCATTTCTTCTGATAATAAAGCCTTAAACTTAAAGCTTTCCATGCAAGCAGGCGACATTTGCAAAGCATACGACTGTACATCATTGTAAGGGTATGCGACATTTAAAGGACCGGTTTTTGTCATCTGCTTTAAAGGTTCCATCTGCACTAATCCAAATAACTAAACATACACTATGTCCTGTTTAAAACTTAACCATACCAAACAAGTCAAACCCTCGCCTTCAGTCAAGTCAAGAATTCTTTGAAATTGGATCCAAACCTTTTACAAATGTCGATTAAAGTAGGGCTCAAGATCGGGCCACATAATTATACAACTGTGCAACGGGAATTGTAGCATCTCGTCTTTAGTTCGTATTTAAATGTCTCGCCATCGGCATTTCTAATTGTGTGAAGCGGAGATAATCTGAAATTAAAGGCCAAACGTCAAGGTCAATTCACACTTTAACGGTCTGCATACGGACGACGAACATAAATCTTAAATGTAGCCTTTAACTTTGTCCGTTTTCGGTTTCAAATGAAAACTCTTTGCATGTAATTTTATGTAAAGCAAATACTTGTGGTTCTATTAACCGGGGAGGTAACTGATATAGATACTGTTAATATTGCTATACTTGGAGATGGGGTTGAGGTAGGAAGCCTATTCTTCCCCATTTAAAGACATTACCGCAGTCCATTCAATGCCCCACCCCAAGGCGTGAAGGTAACTGTAACGCATGAGAAAAGTTTGCAAAGATGTCTCAGCCATCCTAAAGTTTTCTATAGAAGCCCTGACATACTCACACTCAAGTTGTTTTTTTAAAATGGGTTTTATTAACCAACTATCAAATATAAGGTACATGTACATGTACGAACCTCACATGAAACGCCTGACTGATTCTTTGCACATACCTTACCACAGTTCTGAGAATGTGTTGCACATATTCCAAAAACTATATTTGAAATGCGTGTGTATTCAATTTCGTTAAATATTAAAAGAATTAAAGATATACCTTGACACTAACAGTATGACAAATTTTCACAGGGCTGCCATTTCTCCGGATTTTTCCTAAATCTCCGGATTTTTTCCAGTACACGGTAGCTTAAAGCAGGCTTACAGCCTGCTTTAAGAAGTCACATGTCAACGAAACAAGAAAAAGGCTATGGAGTAAAGGTACGATTCGTAAAATCGCAAATTTGGAAATCTTAGGATTTTTCATGTCAACTTATGGCAGCCCTGTTGTCATCTATGGAAATATGGCAAAGATAAGAAAGGAAATTTATCATAAGTGTAAAAAGTAACGGTAATCTATGAGCAAAGAAAACACAAGAATCAAACTTGGCACACTTATACTTTTATGTATACTGTTTCATAAAAATCCCGTTAACGACATCAAAAGAAGCTGAATAGTGAGTTTGCCATTGCAATGGTCATTTTTAGGTTCATAGTCCATACAGCTTGAATTTTTGTATGAAGGATGAGTCCTTCATATCATAAGACAATGATTTGGTATACAGATAGATAGATAGATATATTTATTTCGGTAAAAAGTGTACATAACATTGCAAAGCATAATAAAAGCAAAACATATAAGAGCCATGTAATGCGCACTAGAAACCAAGGATAACACAAAAAAGGAAAAATACATCGCTTGATTTTGCAATTCCTCGAAGAGACAACAAACCTATGTCCATTACATGGCCGAATTGAAAACACCAATTTAATGTGGCAACTTATGTGGATCTACATTGTCTACAGCACCCAACAGTACAGGGCTGCCATAAGTTGACATAAAAAATCCTAAGATTTCATTTTTCAAGTGCGATTTTACGAATCGTACCATTACCCCATATCCTGTTTCTTGTTTGGTGACATGCGACTACTTAAAGCAGGATGTAAGTAAAGCAGAATGCGCCTTAGGGCGCATTCTGCTTTACTTTCAGCCTGCTTTAAGCTACCATGTACTGGGAAAAATCCGGAGATTTAGGAAATTTCCGGAAAAATGGCAGCCCTGACAGTATAGGTCATTTGACTTTATTTACTTTTTCTAACACCACTCTAGCTTGACTGACTGGAATGGCGATTTTATAGCATGGGGTTCATTCGTTTGTTTATGGCTGAACTACTACGGACAGGTCAAGGTGTCTCATTTCAACACTCAACTTGGGTGTCGAATAATTATAGTATAAACAAAATACTGATAGAGATCACAATACCCGATACGTGCCCCAGGCAAGGTTACTTTTTATGGCTTCACACTACAGAAGATGTTAGTTTTTCTGTTGAAACGAAACGAAAACGCAGTGTAATAAATGACAGGTATTTTGTTTTTAAAATCCTGTTAGCAAACAGTGCCGACTCAGTTCAGACGCCGCATTATGCGGTGCCTGATCAGAGACTTTATTGTTTGCTTATGTTATGTCCCATTTATTTGACGTTAGGCACAAATTGGTTAAAACCGTGTCAACCATATGCAAAATCTAAGTAAATATTCATATACTTTTATATCCGGGTGAGATAGACTGAAGTTTTCCATATACTTTGAACCCATGCCAAGGTCGCCATTCTCATGCATGTTTTTGCGGTTAAGGGCTATATTTAAATGCTGTATAATTTTCAAACTGTTTAGAACAGAACAGAAGAAAAACACAACTCAAAAAGCGTTTTACAATTTCATGCAATCTAACGATTGAGATTGGAAATTATTGCAAACGAAACGATGTTATAACACCTCATTTCAAAACTGAGTTTAAAATACAGTTCCACTTCTCTACTACATGTACGAACACCGAATGATGTTTATTTTGCTGTGCTTATTAAAGCAATATTTAAACTAAAGCAGAAAAGTGCTATAGTGCTGGGTTGAAGTACTTTGGGGGAAATAGTTCTTGTTTGATGTGGTTCGCGGGTCTGCTTATCCCCTTTCAAACTGTATTGCAACCTTGATAACATTGAAATATAACATATGGAGAGTAAAATATTGTTAAATAAAAAAAACAAATTACAACACCGTTTCTTCTCTGACAGGACCTTTTTTGGAGACATGTTCAATTTTCAATAAACAGTAATATATTTATTTTAAGATTTATTTCCGTAGTATATATATAAAACAATTTAACTCAAACTTGTCTAAACCTTCAAGTAAACTGAACAGACAATACAAGATATTGTCCAAACAAAAATATTTGATGAACTATTTACTGGACATATCAATGTTTTAAAAAGGTCAAAATCTGAAAAAGTCACTAAACTGAAAATGACAAAAAATCATTGTACATGTACATAATACATGTATCATCGTAGATCTATAGCAAATGAAAATTAGCATGCACAGTATGGCAGGGAGAGAGATATAGTGGAGAACACGTTATTTTGTCCAATACATGTGTTCATGCTGCAATACTTATTGTCATTACAGCCCGGCTGCAGTATGATCAGATACCTGGTAACCCGGCGTCTGATCTGGCTCCAAACTGTTTGCCACTCAGAGTGAAATAAGTCGTCCATATTGATTCTTGATTGAATCGCCCCGTGCTTGCGTTTCGTTTCGGGTAAGCACAAATGTCTTCCCTACGGGTTGCATACACTGGAGAAAACTTTATTCTTCCACGTTTAACCCATTTATGCCCACGATCCCCTATATGGGACATAGGCAAACAGTGTAGACTCTGATCAGACGCCGCATCATGCGGCGTCTGATCAGAGTCTTCACTGTTTGCTGATAGGAATTTCAATATAACACAAAATGAAAATGAAAATGTTGACCCAGGCATCCCTTTGATAAAAAATGGACTAATCCAATGCATTAACATGGAAGAATCCACTGCGCGAAAATGGGTTAAACGCAATCGAAAGGCAATCTTTTTGACAATTCTGACTTTCTATTTTCAGATCTATCTCAAATCTGTTTGCATAATTAGCAATATGTGTTTAAGCGTAAAACCCTCTATTGGAGAAAAGAAACGTCTCCCTTACAATATGCATAGTAAGAAAATCCTACCTTCCCCATTGCGAGATGCTTGTAGTAGGTCGTTCAGTTATGTGTCTCTGTTGCAAATGTTGTGACCAGCTTCTTGACAATTTGATCTTTCCTTTTATGATACCCTACGGGTTTGACCAATCTAACCACCTACCCCGAATGTCTTTATGGTCTGCCGTCACACCCGAACAGGTCTAGAGAGCAACATACAGTAAATGCTGTCTTCAGGTACACCTTTACAGTGGAGAATCTGTTATTCTTTCCCGTTTAAACGCAAACGTACGCAAACGCAAAACACTAAAACGTAGAAAAGAACAACTTTTGGACAATTCTGATAATTCTTGTTTATCTTGATGGCAAACAGTTCGGTGCCTGATCAGACGCCGGGTTACCCGGCGTCTGATCTGGCTCCAAACTGTTTGCACGGCAAATGATAGTTTTAGCTTAAACGCGTTTATTGGGAAAGAATAATAGATTCTCCACTGTAACAGTCAGAATAATAAGAGGCGTTATGATACCTATTTATGGTGCAATCTGATAGGGAATGTGGCAACGCATTGAAGAATTGAGTTAGTGCAGAAAGCTCATTAACGTTTCAGCTGCCTGTATATATCTTCACTATATCTGAGATGCTGGACAGGGATTAGCCATTTCACTCCCAATGACGCTTGAAAGCGCGTTTGCAAACAGTTTGGATCATGATCAGACGCACGTCTGATCAGGATTCAAACTGCTTGACACTCGTATCGATATGTTTTAAGTCATACTACATTGAATCTTTCTTTCAAACCATCTTGCAAACATCAAAATTGAAGCAGACGACAATGAAACGATGAAGGGGTAACAATCTCACGGACGATTTGGAAGTGAAAGGGTTAAAGGACCACTGTTCATGCTTTTTAATGTGGCAATCTGAGGCTGATTGGAAACAAATATATACGAGTATGTATTATAATATTATGTTGACAATGCTAGAATTAAAGCACAGAAAGGAGAATCCATTTATTCGGCGTGGAATGTATTAGAACGCTGCTTTCCACTGTCTCTTATTTGTTGTGAAAATCGAACGAGTGTGAGAGAGAGACCAAGTAAAGAGACGTACATGTATAATATGTCTCCAGGAAACCCAGTTCTTCACTATTAAGAGAATGAAGCTAAAGTGATTTGACCACAATACGCGACACAACAGTCTCAGCAAAACAACCTTTCGATGAACAGTAGAATGTGGGTGCAAAAGGTGCAAGACAACGGAAGAGTTGGTGCGACAGTTTCTAGGAGTGGATGTCAATGATGATGCAAGGACTGCGTTCGCATGCAACATATACATGTACCAAAATGTCACTTTCTTCGGTAACAGAACCCATCCAATCTGCGTTGAAACAAATGATCAAGGAAATTGGCCGTGTCATTCCTGTATGCAGCCCAAATGCGGGGATAAGTGCACATTATTACAAAATAATAATTATGCCCTTCTCCAAATATATTTAAGAAATAATAAATTCATACCAGTATTTTATCGTGCAATCGAACACTGGTAGGAGTTGAGATCCGTTGTAATTTAATCACGAGGCCTTTAGGCCGAGTGGTTTAATTACAAGTATCTCAAAGACTACCCGTGTTCGATTGTTAGATAAAACACTGGTAATAATTTATTATTTCGATTCTAACACATACTTTTACCTTAATTTGCATCGAAGCAACGGCGCTACATTTCTTGGCGTACGCATTTTCGAAGCTATAAACACTCACGTTAGAACGTTTTAGCGCGTGAGTGTTTTATTGAAAATTATAACACTGAAACATTCGCTCTTGTTTATATAGGGGCGTGCGCGAAGTGTGTTAGAATTTGTTTTAATTGTGAAATAGGATATGTTGGGTATTATTTCTCAGATAAATTCGGGTAAATGTACTAACATAAACCACATAGACACAATTGTAGAAACAACATTGAGGGTTAATTTGAAAACAGTTAAACGGGCGCGTGTGCAACACATTTCAGAAGTTATTCAACAAATACATATACATGTATGTATAATAGATGAAGACTTTTTTTGTTTGTCTCATTGGATTTATATGTTTCAGGGTATTTTGTTTATATGACCTTCTTGTGTCGATTGACCGTAAACCCAATGTAATTATTCATTCAAGGTATTTTGTTACCAACTTTGTAATGTGTTAAATGTTTTGTCAGATTCGATGTTTGTCACTCAGAGAAAAAGCAATCGTCAATATTTTTAGGAAGTTGTCCCTTGTCTACATTTTATCCAATTCTTGTTTAAACGGTAAATTACGTATTCTAAACTGTTATTTTGTTTTGTTATGTGAAAATAATATATGAACAGTGAACATGGAATACATTATGCCAAACCAATTACAATTTTTACTTAGATTTGAAGAAGGTATACACTGCCGATTGTATGTGAACTGGGGCAAAGTATTAACAAAAACATGTCTTCATTAATATTGCTGTCTGACTGTCCTTACTATGGTTTTAAGGTAAGATTTAATCAAAAGTGTTTGCAATTTCTAGTACACCAGTAGTTTGCCTAACCGGGTTATAGGGTTATGTATAGACACTGGTAGAATCAATATGCTCAATTACAAATCAAATACCGGTAACCATACTTGGTTTATTGAATACAGTGGAGAATCTGTTATTCTTTCCCGCTTAAACGCAAACGTACGCAAACGCAAAGCACTAAAACGTAGAAAAAACAACTTTTGGACAATTCTGATATTTCATGTATATCTTGGTGGCAAACAGTTTGGAGCCTGATCAGACGCCGGGTTACCCGGCGTCTGATCTGGCTCCAAACTGTTTGCACTGCGAATAATAGTTTTAGTGTAAACGCGTTTATTGGGAAAGAATAACACATGCTCCACTGTAACAGCTTGACATCGATAACACGAACTCGCTTAACCCTTTCCTCCCTACAACCTAAAACGGACAATTCTAATTTTCAATTTAGTCTAGGTAACCTTTTACTTTTTAGGCTTGATTTTTACGATACATGTCAAAATAACAAACAGTTTAAACTATGATTAGAGGGCTTCTTAAAGAACCCTCTGATCATGGTATACACTGTATGTATATGACAAGTGTACTCTTCACATGTACGCTGTTTGCAACTGATGCATTAGTCTTACAACGTTCTATCTCACATGAGGATTGTTTTGAGAAAATCGACTTTAAAGTTTTGGACCAATTAAACAGCATAATTTTGATGGATTTTGAAAATTCTTTCGATCTTACTTTCGGTTTGAGATAGATCATTTCTCAAACTCTACCTTCTATTTCACTCATTATTACAATGTTCTATGTCCATTTTGCAGAGATAGAACATTATTAACATTACAGTTTTAGACAATTGCATGAACAATTACATGATTACAATGTTCTATGTCCATTCTAAATACTCCCCATAGGACGTATTTTTGCTTATTTTGATGAAATTATCCCCCGGCCATGAAATAAGGTCGCTGACAAGCAGACAAAACAGAATACATCTTAAGAATTGGGTTTGGTTTGTTGTTGTTGTTAACATCCGTACATGCGACCTCGGTTTATAAAGTCTTCCTTGTGCGACTTGGCTTGGTTGGACTTCTTTAAAGGATTATTCAGTTTTACTTTCATATTGTTTTAAGCATCTGTCTGCTTTAAATTAATCACTTTACTTTGAACTACACATTTAGTTAAAGATACATGGGTATTTCGCCTATTACACTGTACGCCAATAACCACGAAGGTCGCAGCCATTTTGGAAATTTCTGTCACGTGATCCAATTGGAACACAATGACTGGATAAATTGGACATAGATCATTGTAAGACTAAACAAAACGTTAAAAATGGAGATAGAACATTGAAATACTGGCGATAACTTCAAATAGAAAGCTCGGATAAACATATGATTTGCACCAGGAGATAGCTCTTGACAATAGCTTTTCAATGGTATATAGAACTCTATTTGTTTACAAAATGGACATAGAACGTTGTAAGACTCACGCGACGTGCGTGACTATAGGGTTCAAAGGGTTTAATGTATCAGTATCCAAAAATTAAAATGCGACTTTGAAATATCAGGGTGGGTGGAGGGATGTGAACTCCATGGCCGAGTGTTTATAGTCACTGTGAGTGACAATTACTTAGCCTCTCATCGCTGTGGGGTCGAATCCCCGTCTGGGTACTTTGCTTTTTTTTCTTGTGGGGTAGCATGCATTCTGACCGAATGGTCGTCAACGCGAGAGATAACCATTCTGATTACAGTTTACGCGTTATCTGATCTGGAATCAAACTGTCCCACATGTCAGTCAATTCGCAATCACCTGTCTAAAGTAAATGTTAAAAGATTATCGTGCTTACATTGTACATGTTGGCGCTTCTGGTTTGAATATTTTCAACTAGTTTGAATACAAATCAGACGCCGCATTTCTAATAATAATCCACACAGTCTGGCACTCATATCAATGATATTCAAATCAAGATACACATGCATTTCCAAACTTTATAATTAAAAGTAGACGATAATATCGCAGTGACGTCGGTAGACGAGTTATAGCGTCATGGCAGTTGTGAAAGGCTTAACCGTTTCATGGTTAAACTATTCGGGAGATTTTTACGTCTTCACCGCTTTGGTTTAACTCTTTCCTCCCTGAAACTTTAAATGTACAATTCCAGTTTCCATTTAAGTCTAGTCCATTTCTGACTTTTAAGGGTTGTTTTTGTCAATGTTTGGCATTATGACAAACAGTGAAGACCCTGATCAGAGGGCTCCTAGGAGCCCTCTGATCTGGGTCTTCACTGTTTGCATAGGACCGGTGTACTTTTCACATGTTCACTTTTTGCAAAGGACGCCAATATGCGGGACTAGGGTTCAAAGGGTTAAACATATTTATTTCAATAATTTACATGTATTTTACAAACATACAACAAAGTTTAGGATCGAAACGAAAGCAAAACAGCTTATTGTGTTTCTCTCCTTGCACCTATATATATACACATGCTCTATCTATAACTGTAATATATTTTATGAAAACTTATGTAACAGCAAAATGTGTTATAAATATAATGTAGCTATTTCATAAAATGGCACTATATCTCTCAAAAGACACTCAGGAAAGGCGATATAAGGAACACCAGTTGCCCTGAGTAGTGCAAAAGTAATGCAGAATGCATATTACTTGCTCATCGCATTAATTCATCATATTTCCCCCGCCTGTGTTAACACTCACATTTATACAAAGCCCGTCGATCAAGAGAGGCAGCACCAACTTAACGAAATGTTTCAAGTTACCATAAATATGATAATAAAGATAATTCACCGCTTTGTTGTCGTCTGCTTCAGTATTGGTGTCTGAAATACTCGTTTCAAAGTTAGATTTAAAGTCGTATTACGTAACAAATATCTATAAGAGTGTCAAACAGTGTGGGTCCTGATCAGACTCCGCGTAACGCGGCGTCAAATCAGAACCCACACTGTTTGCAAACGCGCTTTAACCCTTTCCCCAATAGAAGCGCCTTTTATAGCGGATATGATTTATTCATCCGCTGAAGAAAATAGTTCCAATTTAATCAGTAATGAATATGTATTATAGGGAATATTTTCTATATTATAGCACGTGGTAGCTTAAAGCAGGTTGAAAGTAAAGCAGAATGCGCCCTAAGGCGCATTCTGCTTTACTTTCAACCTGCTTTAAGTAGTCACCTATCTTAAGTACTAGAAATAGGATATCAGGTAAAGGGTTAAGGTGTCATTGAGAGTGAAAGGGTTAAATAGATAATGATAATAATGACCGCTTACAAGGCATAAGATAGTTTAAAATAGAAGCAGGCGAGATCCAGACAGGATTAGGGTAAACTGTTTCACTTCCAACTGCGCCAAACGGTTACATGTACTTTGTAAACAGTTTGGATCCTGATCAGACGCCGCTGATCAGGGTCCAAACAGTTTGACAACCGTATCGACATTTCTTCAGTCAAAACAGCCCTAAATCTGACTTTAAAAATATATTGCAGACGACATTTCAAATGCAGACGATATTTTTGCGGTGAAAGGGCTAACTTAGCAGTGACAGAGTTTTAAAGTGATGTCGTGTTTGATCAATATGTTAAGACAACACAACGAATTTGAATTGACCGATTATTATACAGCTGATTACGGTTATATCAATATTTGTCCAAAACTCGATTAATTATTATTGAACGATCTAAACCCATCTAGAAGCAAATAAACTGAAGCACGTTGATGCTGTTGTCAGAATCAGGGCTTCAGATAAGAGGTAGTTATTTCAACAAATCAAACATTTTATCACTCATTTCAGCACCGAATCCTATGGTGTTACTACTCATTAGAATCGTCTCAAAGAGACGATTCTAATGAGTAGTGACACCATAGGGTTTAATTCAGAAATAAAGATTTTAAGTTTTGAAAAACTACCCTTATCTGTTGCTCTGAGAATGACACTGAATTTACACTTTATGCTGCAGTGCACATCTCTAAACATGAAACTCTTTGTGGAAAAGGGCAAACAACTAAAGAGATGAATACTTAATGCAGGACTCAAGTAAGGCAAGAACATTTCTTACTTTTATCCAGCATTAAATTGCCACCTATACAACCAACCTGCCCGCTATTACCAACTGTTTTAGATACATAATTTTTTATGAGTTTCCGGCTTCGAGAGAGGTAGCCGAATGTTAGCGTAATACTATATTGTTTTCGTCCCCGATGAGATTATTCGAAACGCAAACACATTATAATATAATTAAATTGACTATGTCTGAAAATCTTTGACGATTTATTTCATCAAAGTGTGAAGCTTGATCATAAGTCACATTGCATGGGTCAAAGGTTATAAAGCTTTTCAGTTGAGTCTAAAGTCGTTCTCAAACATTTGAATGGTCAGATTTGAGCCTAGGCTCAAATCTAACCAATCTAATGCTTGAGAACACACTCAGACTCAGCTCAAACGCTTTATAACCTTGGACCATGATGTCTTATCAAAACTCTAAACTGTTATGACGTCATAATGGCAGTGAAAGGGTTAAATAAACATGTGTTTGAAATATTATGAGCACGGACTGCACAGTAAGTGCGAAAACACGTACATGTACATGTATATACGATATCCTCACTGGTTAGGTGACCATATTGTGCTACAAACTGTGTTGACCCCGATCAAGCTTAGCAGGATATAGAATGAACATGTTTAAACCGAAACCTTTCAAACTGAGCAAAGTGGTCTGTTAATGGCGTACATGTACAGTGGAGAATCTGTTATTCATTCCCGTTTAAACGCAAACGTACGCAAACGAAAAGCACTAAAGCGTAAAAAATTACAACTTCTAGACAATTCTGATAATTCATGTTTATCTTGGTGGCAAACAGTTGGAGCCTGATCAGACGCCGGGTTACCCGGCGTCTGATCTGGCTCCAAACTGTGTGTATTGTAAATAATAGTTTTAGCTTAAACGCGTGTATTGGGAAAGAATAACAGATTCTCCACTGTACAAGGTGGCATCCTTAACCTATTTGTGCCCACGATCCCATACATTGGATATGTGCAAACTGTGTATACTCTGATCAGACGACGCATTATGCGGCGTCCGAACAGAGTCTTCACTGTTTGCTGATATAGGAATTTTAATATAAAACAAAATGAAAATGATTTTTTTACCAGGCATCTCTTTGATAAAAAATGGACTAATCCAATTTATAAACATGGAATAATCAAATTGGCATGGGTTAATACGTAAACATTCAGTGAATAAGAGTTCAAATGAAACGAAACTAATCGCATTTGCAATCACATAGAGACAATGACAGGTCTAAGGACATGTTGACGGGATATTTAAGTATGAGTGCCACATACCGGTAGTGTGGAGCCTGATAATTGCCGTCTAGTCTATCTTCAAACTGTTTGCAAGGGATATAGTGATTTTAGTTAAACTCGTTATCTGATAGCCTGTTTCGAGGTTTATTATTATTATTATTATTTATTATACCAGATTTTTATAGCGCTCTTTTGGCACAGTAGTTGCGCGTTCAAAGGCGCTTCACATGAAATTGCATACAATGTACATGTTCTTCCGAAAAACAATCAACTATGTTCGCAATAAGTAAGGGATTTTTCTTTTTCAAAATTAAGAGAGTTATTATCATTAGTTTATAAAATCAATTGTGAAATGCCTAAACTATTTAAAAGAAATAAATTATTAAAATAGTGATTTAAAGACAGGTGGGCGCTCAAAGCAAGTTGACAGTAAAACAGAATGTGCATTTAAAATTGATTTACATATATATAGTCTATCTATTTTGGTTTAGTGTAACCCAACAATTCTCACGCGTAGCTTGACGTCAATCCAGCAAAGGAAAACATGGGCATTTTAATTGACTTTCATTGAGTTTATATGCTTACATTTTTGTAGATTGTCTTTTACCCCTTCACTGTTTCTGTATCACCTTTTATTGAATAGCCGTATAGGGGGAGGTTTACTGCATACACATACAGTGGAGAAAACATTATTCTTTCCCAATAAACGCGTTTACGCTAAAACTATTATTTCCAGGGCAAACAGTTTGGAGCCAGATTAGACGCCGGGTAACCCGGCGTCTGATCAGGCTCCAAACTGTTTGCCACTCAGCTTAATATCAATAGTCAGAATTGTCAAGAAATTGTTATTTTCTACGTTTTAGTGTTTTGCGTTTGCGTACGTTTGCGTTTAAACGGGAAAGAATAACAGATTCTCCACTGTACGCTGAACAATGGTCCAGATAACCTTAAACTACGCGATTATATTGTCGTCGGCACGTTTTGTCGTCTGAAAACAATTAGCAGATGTTATTTATCTGTATGGTTCTTCAATATGTATTATCGGAGGGGCAAACAGTTTGGTTCCAGATGAAGCGCCCGAGTTACTCGGCGTCTCAGCTGAAACCTAACTGTTTGCAACATCTATCACACAAATTGTGTCACAGTGTGGGGTAAGGTACAGTGGAGAAAAAGTTATTCTTCCCAAACAAACGTGTTTACGCTAAAAACTATTATCTCAACTGCAAACAGTTTGGAGCCAGGTCAGACGCCGGGTTACCCGGCGTCTGATCAGTCTCCAAACTGTTTGTCACTCAGACTAAGACGGGTAGTCAGAATTGTCAAAATGTCATCATTCTCTACATCTTAGTGTTTTGCGTTTACGTTTTGTTTGCGTTTAAATGGGACAGAATAACGTTGTCTCCACTGTACGAGGTTTCCATCTGACATCATCTGTTAAATGGCCAAAACAACTGATGTAAAAGCTTTAGAATATATCCAGTATTTGTTTACACTGATGTCTAAACATGACTCGCAAATATTGACCATAATAATGCGTCAAACAATTAACAGAGGGCAAAAGTACATTCAGCAATAAGCTACTGTTGAAGTTAACCTTTAGCCTTCTAAATATGACGTGACTGTGATTTGACCCAGTTCAGACGCCGAGTAACCAGGTGGCTGATTGGTCTACAGACTAGTTGACACTGATTGCGACGTCTCTTCCGTTACAAAGACCACAGTCAACCATTTACAGAACGGTCACGTAGTTGAGCTAAATTTCGTAATCTGTAGACGGGTACAGTGGAGAATCTGTATTATTCTTTCCCGTTTAAACGCAAACGTACGCAAACGCAAAGCACTAAAACGTAGAAAAGAACAACATTTAGATAATTCTGATAATTCATGTTTATCTTGGTGGCAAACAGTTTGGAGCCTGATCAGACGCCGGGTTACCCGGCGTCTGATCTGGCTCCAAACTGTTTGTATTGGATAAAATAGTTTTAGCGTAAACGCGTTTATTGGGAAAGAATACATGTAACACATTCTCCACTGTAATGTAGGAAAATATAATGCAGCAAGCTCTGAATGGAACTGTCTGCATTACTTTTATCCTGATTTTAGTTGCGCTGTTTTGTAAAACAAACAGCAACATACGAAGATCATGCAATGTCGCTGCTCACATGTTTTTCATGGTTTACCGATTTATAAGTTTATTTTATTTCAAAAGGTCGGCAAGGCAAAGGTGGGATGATGTCCATTGGCACTTTTAGAATTCTGACTTCTGGTATTTGCACTCAGTAGTTTGTGGTCACTACGAAAGTGGTACTAAAAGTGAGCATACAGTATGTGAAACTCGAAGATTCGCAGAATGGTAGTTTTACAAACAATTGTGATACTTTTGTCCATACAAGGTACGATATAAATGTACTTTAAAACCAATTGCAGGGATATTTGGTGAAAAAATAATTTAATCACATTTCATCAATTTCAGGATGTTTGAGGTAATATGTTCACTGACAAAGATACTAGATAAATTCCATAATACAAATTTAAAATTGAGAAGGCGTTATTCTGTCTTGTTATTAAAACGAAACGACAATACAACTTGCAATAAAAGGTAAATTTGACAACTGATGTTTTCAAATTCATGACTTTTTTTTATCTTGCTGGTTAACATGTTGGCACCTGGTCAGACGCCGGATAACCTGGCGTCTGCTCTGGCTCAAAACTGTTTACAACGGAAAGTATTGGTTTAGTATAAACAGGTTCAATGAGACGGAATACTATTCTCTCATTGGAATTAAGCCACTAACCATGATCAGAATATATTCCGTATAATAGACAAGGGTACAATGGGGAACATGTTTGTCATTTACCGTTGAAACTACAATACATATGAAATGTAGGTAACCTTGCGAAATGCATAATAACGTTACGCACTGTACAATGCGAAACAAATACATAATAAATTATGCGATATCAATAATAAATGCACACGCAATGTAAGTGATAAATACATACGTAATATACGAAAGAACTACAACACAAATGCATATAGCGCAACGTAGGTAAAAACGCATATTCAATGCACATAATAAAATAAAGGATAAATTAGTCATTTTGAAAACAAATGCACTTTAGCACAATTTTCGAACTCTTAGGGCCTTGCTAAATTATTGCTCTATGACTGGCTGGTCCCAACTACAATGCTCCCTTTCTACAGTGGAGAATCTGTTATTCTTTCCCGTTTAAACGCAAACGTACGCAAACGCAAAGCACTCAAACGTAGAAAAGGACAACTTTTGGACAATTCTGATATTTCATGTTTATCTTGGTGGCAAACAGTTTGGAGCCTGATCAGACGCCGGGTTACCCGGCGTCTGATCTGGCTCCAAACTGTTTGCACTGCAAATAATAGTTTTAGCGTAAACGCGTTTATTGGGAAAGAATAACAGATTCTCCACTGTACAACGACATCCAATGGGAGACACAGATTGTGTGTGTTGTTCGGAGGGAGTCGTTATAGAGAAGGAAAATCAAGAATTTGCTTTCATTTGCAAACAGCTTGAATCCAGATCAGACGCCGCGTAACTGTTTGTCACTCATAATTATATTTATTCTATCAAAATGTCTACTTATATGTAATTTTAAGAAGAACAGCAGACGACAATTTTAAGCAGACGGCATTTCAGCCGTAAAAGCGTTAGACATAATTGTCCGATTTGGGGAATTGAGACAAGGGTCGTTGTAGAGAGGTAGTCGTTGTTGGGAGGGTCGTTGTAGAGAGGTAGTCGTTGTTGGGAGGGTCGTTGTAGAGAGGTAGTCGTTGTTGGGAGGGTCGTTGTAGAGAGGTAGTCGTTGTTGGGAGGGTCGTTGTAGAGAGGTAGTCGTTGTTGGTAGGGTCGTTGTAGAGAGGTAGTCGTTGTTGGGAGGGCCGTTGTAGAGAGGTAGTCGTTGTTGGGAGGGTCGTTGTAGAGAGGTAGTCGTTGTTGGTAGGGCCGTTGTAGAGAGGTAGTCGTTGTTGGGAGGGTCGTTGTAGAGAGGTAGTCGTTGTTGGGAGGGTCGTTGTAGAGAGGTAGTCGTTGTTGGGAGGGCCGTTGTAGAGAGGGAATGCTGTATCTGCATGCAAATGGCTCATTTATTTGTTTGAAATACAAACATGCTAGTTGGGAATGCAGTGCTACCATACGCTGCTCGTAAAAATCCTAATATTACCAAATTTTGCGATTTTGAAAATCGTACCGTTAAACCTTTCGTTTTGTTTAACCTGGAAAAAACGCCTTCCCAATTTTAATGTAAACGTTAGAAGTACATGTATCTATTATACATGTACTTATACATGGGACATGTATGCGTGCAATGTTTCAGCTATCGTAATGGATTTCTTTGGAATATTGGAGGTTTTTTTTTGTTCTGACATGTAAAGCGAGAATCAATATCCACCTTCAATTGTTCATTCTGACACTTTAAATTGTAGGAATGAATTCTGATATTCTTCGGAGAGGCATTGATACATTTCTCACCAATTTCTGGACAAGGTGGCAATCATTTTTTGTGCACAATAAAGTAAACTACCGATATTACGAATCCTCAATACTAAAAGCGATTCGTTTCACCTTTTGCAGGCTGTTCGTGGCTTATAGTAGCATAATTGTAATTTTGTATTTTTATAAAGATCTATAACGATCTGTATCTGTTAAGCAGAACGTTCTTACGGGGCCATTTTTTATTTTCATTTTGGTTAATGCAACGCCTGACTGCTTTAAATACAAGTTAGCAGTATGAAAACGTTAATGGTGTAACTCCAGATATTACATGTATACTGCATACATGTACACATTTGAGTGGAACTAAATTCGCGTATCACAATTAGATTTAGTAAAACATTCAAAGAAACGAAAACAAAGTTGCGGCTTTGGAGACGTTAGATGCATTATTTGCCCATTTAAATTAAACTTAGAACACGTAATGTAATAAGATGTGGAAAATGTAGCTTTTTAATAATTTGACGATATTATTTGTATCCGATTGTCAAATAGTTTGAAACCTTGTCAGACTGATCAGACTCCATACTGTGTGCAAAGAAAATACCGGTATATTTTTGGCATATAGGAATGCAGAAAGCTGCTATTTATAAGGTATGTCAATTTTCTTGCAATTTATCTCATTAATAAAGAAGAATTTTAGTCGGTAATCATGGTTACCACTAATAGGAAGACATAGATCGGTTAAGAACAATTTTTGAAACAATCAGCCAAATGTTTGCTGTTCAAGTTCCAAAGATTAATTCGCGAATGAAAGCTGCATACATGTATGCCCGCCTCCTCTTCGAAACTTGTTCACAAGTCCTGCCCTCTCGAAAAATGGTGTTTATACAAAATGAACAGCATTTTTGTCAATGGGGCGATTGTAAATGTATACTTTTTTCATTGAAACAGTAAATCAAACCAAATACACGTAATAGATTCATTCATCTAATGCCATTTTTATAGTATTCTTTAACAAGTATCACTGAAATCGCTTGCATTGATAATATCTTTTAACCCTTAGCCTGCCACTCACGACTATAGCTCCATATGCAAACAACTTGGATCCGGATGAGACGCCGAGTAACTCGGCGTCTCATCCGGATCCAAGCTGTTTGACACTCGGACAACATTTTCAGCAATTTTGAGCAACTATGAAGCACTTTGAAACATGAAGCAGACGAGAAATATAGCAGACGACATTTTATTTGGCGGGCTATGGGTTAAAAGTTAGAGTTTATGCGATTCGACTAAACAAATGTCGATACAAGTGTCGAACAATTAGATGCTGCGTTACGCAGCGTCTGATCCCGATCCAAACTGGTTGCCTATTGACGCCTATTGGCGCATTTGATGCTGCAGGGTAAACTTTTCTCACAGTGTTGCCGAAATGGTAACTATTGTTAGAAATGATCAAGAGCTAGGTGAGACACCAAGTGATACAGTGATGTACTTTCTATTTAACCCTTTCATGATCAAATTATTCGGGAGATTTTTACCCCTTCACCGCTTTATTTTCGCCTTATTCAATAGTGTTTGTCTGCAAGACACGTTTCAAAGTTAGATTTAAGGTTGTATTACTAAAGTATCGATAAAAATGTCAAATAGTTTGGGTCCTGATCAGACGCCGCGTCACGCGGCGTATGCTCAGGACCCAAACTGTTTGCAAACGCGCTTGAACGCGTCATTGAGAGTGAAAGGGATAAGTAATGACAGATGAACCAGCGATGAGAATTGTTGCGAGTATACAGCACAGGGGCCCGACACGATTGATCTTTGAGAGAAAAAAATGTCAGAAGGTATATATATACCTTCTGACAATTGTTTTCTCCCAACAATCAATCGTGGCAGGTCCCTGTGGTATACAGTGGAGAAAACGTTATTATTTCCCAATAAACGCGTTTACGCTAAAAACTATTATTTCCAATGCAAACAGTTTGGAGCCAGATCACAAACCGGGTAACCCCGCGTCTGATCAGGCTCCAAACTGCTTGCCACACATATTAAAATTAATAATCAGGAGTGTCAATACATGTAAGTTATGATTTCTCCATTTTAATGCAATGCGTTTCGTTTGCGTTTAAATGGGAAAGAATAACGTTTTCTCCACTGTATTGGTACATTTGTAAGTAGTTGAAACTAGAATAATGGAATTGACGGGAATTGTCTTCAAAAAAGGAAAACTATTAGCCTATTTCTTTGAGAGAGTGTTTTTGTGTGGGTGGAGTCACTTATTCTCATACAGAAAGACGTGTCTATACTAATTTTTCCTAAACAAACTTATTTTTCAGGAAGTGAACTACAATATTTTGTTAACAACTTCTATGTGAAATCGTTTCTAAAATGCTTGAATAGGGAAGGGTGTAGGCGTTTATATATTTGAGAAGGTTTTGCTCGTTCTGGTTAAAAACTGAACTCAAAGCAAATGTGCCACACATCAGTACGGGTATATAGGCATATCTCTTTACAACAGCCACTAACTAAAGTTAATAAATATGTGTCTATTACGGCATATGACTAATTAAAGCAAGGAGAAAATAAAATAGTTTACTGATTTACTTTCATCTTGCTTTTTAAGCTCCCACCTGTGTTTTATACAATCGATTAGACTTATTTTAAGTTGTCGTAGTAGAGGAGTTTTACTGTAGGTAGACACATAAGAATCTTCAGCGTACAGTGGTGAATCTGTTATTCTTTTCCGTTTAAACGCAAACGTACGCAAACGCAAAGCACTAAAACGTAGAAAAGAACAACCTTTGGACAATTCTGATATTTCATGTTTATCTTGGTGGCAAACAGTTTGGAGCCTGATCAGACGCCGGGTTACCCGGCGTCTGATCTGGCTCCAAACTGTTTGCACTGCAACTAATAGTTTTAGCGTAAACGCGTTTATTGGGAAAGAATAACACATTCTCCACTGTATCACCCCAAATACAATGCAAGCAGTTTATATCCTGATCATAGGACAGGAAAAGTGGCGTCTTAGCACTAGCAGGGTTTATAAATGTTTTGACACTCATTTAAATATTTCTTAAATTAAAATAGATCTCCCATAACTTTAAATTTGAAACATAAAAACAGACGATAACTCTAAAGAGATGAAATCATGACAATTTGAGGGTAAATGTTGACGATTGATTTATCTTATTTTCTTAAACTTAACTTAACCGAAACACAAACTGTAAAAAATGACTGGCAAATAAAAACAAAAATAGAGGACATTGAATGTGTTTTCAGCCTTGAATTTATTGAACGAGTTAGATAAAATAACATGTTGCGAGCCTTTGCGTCTGATCTTGATTCATTTGTTTGCAAATGTAAGTAAAGTCTTCATGGTCCCTCCCTGTAAAGACTCCCTCCAAACAACACACAGAATATGTGTCTCGCATTTGTTGTCGGTGTAGAGAGGGAACACTGTATTGATATTTACAATTGGGAAGACACTATTCCTTCCCGTTTAACCCTTTACCCCATAGAAGTGACTTTTAGCGTATTTAATTTATTCCTCCGCTGTTGAAAGTAGTTCCAGTTTATTTAAGGAATAATTCGAATATTTATTGTATTCATGGAGGTATGAAAAAAAAAACCTGGTCACACTGTATGAAACCGCGAAGCGGTTTCATACAAAAGTGTAACCAGGTTTTTTTTTGTCATACCTCCATGAATACAATAAATATTCCGAATTATTCCTTATAATTTAATATCACTTCTGAATTTAAGAAAGTAGTTAAATAGAGAATCTGACGCGAATGTTCTTTTTAAACGCTTTTAAAACGTAGGTTGTAGTCCCTCCGCCATATATATTTTCCGCCAAAACGCGACGTTGTTATGTAGTAACGCCGACGTCAATGACGTCATTTGGCATCCTGCTTCATGCAGCGCTTGTGAAGGGCAGTTGGGCTAAGGGAAAGTAGTCCTGAAAAGGCGTGGCCTGAATTTTATTTTTTTCATGGAGTTATATTTACAATCGCCCCATTCAATTCCATTGACAAAAAGTGTGTTCATTTCAAATAAACACCAATTTTCGAGAGGGCGGGACTTGTGGAAAAGTTTCGAAGGGGAGGCGGGGCATATGCAGTTTTCATTCGCGAATTAATCTTTGGAACTTGGGGCAGCAAACATTTGGCGGATTTTTTCAAAATTTGTTCTTAACCGATCTATGCCTTCCTACTAGTGGAAACCATGATTCCCGACTAATATTCTTCTTTATAAATGAGATAAATTGCAAGAAAATTGACATAAGAATCTACCTTATAAACAGCGGCCTATATCTGCGTTTCTTTATGACAATAAAACCCCGATATATTTATCCTACTTTAAAATTACGTCACTTCTAATGACGTCATAAACCAGCATTTTTCGCGCCAAACTGTCAAGTTGTTGACAATGGAACTTATTTTTCTGCTTTCGAATGTACACAGATTCAGTAAATCGGTCATGGCCGTTCCTTATAGGGTAAACATTATTCGTGTTATCGACCTCTAATATGGATTAAACATACATGCGTACTGACAAAATGTTTATTTAATGTTAGAAATTACAGCAAATATATTGTAAATATAAGAAATGAACTGATTTTTTTCGGCGTTCAAGCGAAATGAACGACAGAAAATTATCGGCAAATTTACCATGAATCGCTAGTGCGATTCATGGAATTTGCCGATAATTTTCTGTCGTTCATTTCGCTTGAACGCCGAAAAAAATCAGTTCATTTCTTAAATGAAACAAAAATTACAGCCAATCACAGCTAACCAAATGTAATGAAAACAAACAATATTAAATTATACCCTCATGAACAATAACCATTACAAATATTTTATATAGCCTAGTAGATTTTATCTTAAAGCAGGCTGAAAGTAAAGCAGAATGTGCCTTATGGCACATTCTGCTTTACTTTCAATCTGCTTTAAGTGGTCACCTGTCTTCAAAACTAGAAACAGGCTATGAGGCAAAGGGTTAAAGTCCTTTTTGTGATCTATTTTGATATTTGAAATTCAACTTTTCTATCACGTTAACACTCTTTCAAGGGTATATCGTACCGAAATTCAAAAAACAAATTAAAAAACAAAATTCGTAGATAAAATGCATTTTTGAGAAAGAATCACGACCCGTGTAGTTCAAGTTAGATACAAAACTCCTGTTTTATGCAGGTTTTCAAATAACATAATAGGGTTTTGAATAAGACGCTTGCACAATTCAATTAAATGTAGAAAATTGCAATTTTATATCAAAATTATTGATTATTTTTCTAAATGTCTTAATCTGAGTGATAAACATTTTTGCAATGTTACATGTACATGTAATAAGGATTTCATTATACACGCGTTAATTAGGAAAGACTATTGATACTTTCCACTGTACTGTAAACATTTCTATTATGTCCACTAAGGTGTGTTCAATATTAGATATTTGCTACAGGTGACAGCTTAAAGCAAAATGACAGTAACAACATAGGGCTCCTTTCCGAGCGTTCTGTATAACTGTCGTCTTGCTTTTACATTGTTGCAGATACCTGTCTTTTATGCAATCAATTAGCCTTTTAAAGTAAGAACAGATGCTGATACGTTCCACTGTACAGTAAAACCGCCCTATTACAACCACTAACTTTTGTTTATTGTTAGGTGTTTAGGACAAGTGACAATTTAAAGTAATGTGACAGTAAACAAGAAAGCTCCTTTAAAGGCTTTCTGTTTTGCGTCCATCTTGCTTTAAGCAGGCACCTGTCTTTTATGTAATTAATTAGCATTCTTTGTACATGTAGTTAGAAAAGATGCTGATAGTTTTCACTGTTTAGTAAAAACCTCCATTTTACGACCACTAAATTGTGTTAATTATTAGATATGAGGGCAGGTGACAGCTTAAAGCAAAATGACAGTAAATCAGAAAGCTCTTTTTTGTTTATTGTGACATTGCTTTAAGCTGCCATATGCCTATTCATACAACCAATAAGCATTTGTTTTAGTGGTCGTAATAGAAAGGTTTTAATGTTTATGTTTAATGTTTATGATTCAATGAACAAAATAGAACAGTATATATTTTATTTTTTGACTTATACATATACAGTATCTCGTCAATACAAAAAAATATATTCACACTACTGTGCTATGATGTTTCAGGGGCATGGTCAAGGAACAGGTACCCTGGTACCTGGTACCAACAACGTGGAAGCTCAACGATGTCCGGTACTTATTTACCAGGTAAGGGTACATTCAAAGTGAAGAATACGTTAATCTTTACCAATAAAAACATTTCTGCAAAAACAAATGTTTGTATTAAAAACAATTTGGAGCTAGATGAGACTCCGGTTAACCTGGCGTCTGATCAATCCTTAGTATGTTTGCATCTCCGATAAAAACAAACCAGGAACATTTCCAAACAAATTATCGTTTTCAAACTTTAGTACATTGCGTTAAGTTTTGTTTAAAATGGAAAGAGTATGTGTATATTGGTGTATCATTATGTACATTGAACATTTTAGGTGATAATCTTTTAAATCATTTTAACCCATTTGTACAAAAGATTCCATATATTTGGCATATGGTAACAGTTTTGAATCTGACCAGACGCCGCCTCGTGCGGCTTCTGATCGATATACACTGTTTGCTCATAGATATTGCAATATAACGCAAACTTAATATGAAAATATTGGGTCAGACTATGGCATGTGAAGTGTTGCAAAAAGAAATAATGGTTCAATAAAAAATTATTTATTCTATAAATGAAAATAATTGTTCAACAAAAAAAATATTTATTCTATAAATGAAAATAATTGTTCATCAAAAAAATTATTCATTCTATCTGACAAATATGTGTTCAATAAAAAAATAATTTGTGCAATAACTCAAAAAACTAAAAAATTTGAGTAAATATATTTTATTGAACATAAATATTTTTATTGAACAAACAAAATACTTTTGCAACACATGTAACTTGCGAAAAAATATTCATTCGATAATTTGACCAATTGGAGGCGAAGTTGTAAGCTCGGATTTCATTGGACGAGAAATCATTCACCTTCACAGGCTATCGAAACGACGGCCGTGCTGATAACGTTCTTAAGGACTTTTATCGGCACGACAGTCGTGCGGATTAGAAAGCTTTATTCGCACGACGGTCGTTCCTAAACTAGTCGTACGGGTTATAGAAAGCTTATTCGCACGACAGTCGTTCCGTTAATATATAAACCTTAGCTGCACGAATTTTATTGTATGTTTTGATGATAAACAGACAGTTATCGGCTTGATACATTCAACCCTAGAACCATTGTACTTGTCATTTATGACAGTGTACATGTGAAAAGTACAATAGACGGTCTGACCTATGAAAATGTGTAGACCCTGATCAGAGGGATCCCAACATTCTTGCCAATTATACTATTATTATAGTAACCAAACCAAATTTCCAGATAAACGCCACAAAAACGCCGTTTCAAGGACAGACGTTGTCTTGCAGGGAACCATACTGAGCAGACGATAATAAAGTGGTCAAGGGGTAAAAATCCCGAATAATTTGGTGCCGATCCTGGTTAAAGATAACTCTGTCTTTACGCTCAATCTGCTCCAACCCGGAACTAAATAAGTACACATTTTCACATTTAATTTATTTCTCTAGAGAAAATATTTCCAACTTATTCGCATACATATTCATACATGTAGTTTTTCTTTATCCTAGCATATGATAACTTAAAGAATTTTCCTCAGTCCTTTGATGGACTACCCCCCCCCCCCCTCCCCCATTGTCTGGATAGGTGTGAATTTTAACTGTCAAAGCATGCATCACATATCAATTTACCAGGTGAGGCTCAGATTATACTCATGCTCTGGTGATTTTCAATGGTTATTTCTAACCAAACTATCAAATATAAAGCTTGGGTCTCACACGAGAAGCTTCAATGGTTCTTTGCTACCCACATGTCCATAAGATCCATGCTTTGTGCAAGGAAATTGTCTGGCAAGGCGTTCTGATCGAAAGGTCGTCAGGAGATGTCTTTAAGACGCATTCTGCTTTACTTTTAACCTGCTTCACGTGGTCACCTGTCGTCAAATAGGTAGCAATTTGCGATTGGGGAGGGATGTGTGTGCATGTGTGTGTGTGTTTGGGGGGGGGGGGGGGGCATAGGCATTCGGCCCGTAGCTATGACACTACCCCCAGCTGCTACCCCCCCCCCCCCAACACCACCAAATGTTGATAAAATACCCCAAAATCTATCCATACATTCAATAATCATCATAAAAGAACATTTCCTGAATACATGATACGAAAAAAAAATTTTTTTAAACTTCTTGAAACATTTGTTAAGGTTGTTTGTGGAACATATGGATGTATTTTGACTCATTTTGAAAGATTTATGGGGGTAGCAGCGAGGGGGGGGGTCATAGCACCTGTGTGTGTGTGTGTGGGGGGGGGGGGGGTCACATGTAAAATTTGTGGACGTAGTCTTACTATAGTGGGTCCGGGGCATGCTCCCCCGGGAAAACCTTGTTCCTAGATTATCTGTTGTGCGTTCTGGGGGCGATGTGCGCATTTACAACAGGCAAAATACTAATATAAATCTATGTAAATATTCAAAGGTTTACTCCGCTTTCGAGCGACACTCGGCAGATGGTCCAGGGTAACGAGCGCGGTTTAGCTTATTTTGTCTCAATAGGTCCATCCATCGGACACAAGCTTACCACTAGTATAAAGAGATTTGTAATCACTAGAAACTGTAAAGTTTACGTGAAATAAAACTCTGTTATGTACTGAAAATTAAATTAATTGGTAATAACATAGGATTAACATCTTCGACGTTGTAATGCGGCTATTAACCGTAAAACCTATTTCTACCCCTCCGGTCCGTGTACACACAGTTACTATGGAGGGGGTGTATTTTCTAGATGGTCACTGGTGCGTTCTTGGGGGCGTTTTTTCTCATTAAAACGGGTAAAATGCTAACATCAATATAAAAAATCTGCAACTAATATTGGCAAAATTATTGGGAGACACGACTCGAAGCAACCTTTTCCGTGGCCTTTTATATGTACATTGCCTTTTTGTCAGAATGTACAGCCTGTAATTGGTTCATTTGTTAGGCTCCACCATCCTAAGAGTAACCACACATCAATGTTGGTATCCCTATACCATGCGATGTACTGGTATTGTTAAATATGCGCAGAAAATCTTTAGGATGTACCAACACACCAAATTTGGAATATGTAGTTGATATGGTATAGGATATATTATCCAAATAAAAGGATTTTTTTTTCTATTTTTAGGGTTATAAGTTCAACATCAATGCCACAGTAACCTGCAATTGTTATGTGACACTGTCATCTCAAGATATACTGACATACCAAGTTTGGTATATGTGATGTGGTAGTAGGAAATAAGCTTCAGACAAGTTTTTAAGTTTCAGACAAGTTTTTTTTTTATTATTCAGATCGAGGGTCACAATGACCATGTAAATTTCTCTTTGATTTCAATCATGATAAATTGCTTGTCTGGAGCTTATTCCCTACACTATACCACCTAGAAATGGTATGCGACACGCCGCCATTGGGAAATATACTCACACACAAAATATATACAATTGTATTTTCTATAACACATCAGCTAGTGGCTCTAGCTGATGTGATATAAAGAAAATATTCTCCAAACAATCGGTACACACACTGACGGACAGATGGACTGAAGCATGCACAGATCAGTCACTATATCATTATGGGCGGATGGGGATGTTTAAAATTAAATTTCTTACAGCAATCAAATGAATGCCAAAAACTGAAGTCATTGACAAGGCTACTTTTCACTTAGTAACCTTTTAAGTAAGCTTTCTGGTGCCTTTACTCCATCCTGATATGAGAGCTTTTAGAACTACCTAATTATGCAATAGGTTAGAACATGTACAACTTTAAATGAGATTGGACCAATTTTGATCTACATCCGTATTCTACATACAACACTCAACCATTGTTGTCAACAGATAGACTGTACCAAACCATGGTCGGTGTCGGTTGTTCCTGTACTCAATATCTCTACATTGAGTGCCAACATGTTTCCCCAATCTCATTAGAGTTGTACTACCTTAATGCAGTCACTAGTTATTTCAGACATCCTTACTGCTTCAGCTTATGGCAACTGAACATGTTGATTGAGACTAGTTCACTTTCTTTTACTGATGAAGGGGATAAACAAACAACAACTAGCTTCTAATAACAGTTCAACAGTGTTATTTCATTTTAAAAAGTACTCAATCAAACAACTGATAACGTATAGATATATACATGTATACACAAAATTATAAAATTGAACAGTGAACATATATGCTACAGTTAAACCTGTATCAAGTGACAATTAAATAGTATGCCCATTAGGCATTAGCAGTCTTCTAATACTGGTGGTTGCTAAATGCTGGATAAAAACAATACAGGAAGTTCCAGCACCGAGGTTTCTGCATGTTTTTTTAACTTGCATTTAGTGGTCCCCAGTCTTTGGTATCCTGTATGCTTTTTCAAAGAAATGTTGTTTATATAATAGTCAGGTTTGACTATTTAGAATACAGTTCTGACAGTGACATGTCTGGATTTATGCAATATACAGGTATAAGGTGACATAGTTAAAACCTTATTATACTTAAATGATTAATTTTCATATGCATTCAATTAATAAATTGGTTTAGCTTAAACCTAACAGATGTGTACGTTCGGTAGAGTTTGACTTTGTCCATAGTATCTAAAACTTGTAAAAATATGACTAAACTCAAAATCTATGTGGATTTTGATCATTTAAAATGATCATTTAAAATAAAATATTGTCTTATATGTACTTGTCTTTTTTGTCCTGATAGTGATACTATTTTGAAATTGTTGAAATATCAAATAGATAATATCAGATATTATAAACCAATGATATCTGGTATAATAATAATAATAACAAGCACCTTAGAGCTGATATCCCCTGCCGCAGCGATTGTCCAGAAGAAAGTGGCAAACTTTATTGTGGGAGGAAGGGGCAAATGGTGATCACCTGTCTTTAAAGATCAACATTCAAAAGCTTTTTACAAAGTTTTATAAAAATCCATTCAATTTTGTACACTTTAAAGCCTAAACAATACAAAAAATAAAGCCGTTTGTAGCATTATAAATCTAAGTATGACAGGGGCAGGTAACTCTTGATTCAAATTCAACAGTAATTAAACACTTTCAAGAACTTATAATTGTGTGCAAGTATTATTAAAAAAAAATTCAGAACTGTAGAATTTACTAGAGTGTAAACACATTTTCAACTCATCAAGGGCAGAGTATTCTTGACTAATTTGCACATTTTCGATAATAATTGAAACTCATTCTATAAATAATCGCCATATATGATTTAATTTTTTTTTCAAAATCCATTCACATTTGTACACAATAGCATGTAAACAATAAAGCCATGTTGAGCATTACTAAGTACATAAAGGGCAGATAACTCTTGCCACAAAGTATCCTATTTTGACAATAATTGCTACCCTTAAATTTATATACATCATGTGTAAGTTAAATCAAAATCCATTAAAGACTGTAGTTTCTAGATGGTAAAAACTGTTAAATATGGTTTTTTTGACTCATCAAGGGCAGATAAATGTTGACTAGTTTCTCCGTTTTCAAAAATGATAACAATTATTTGAAAACTAATAGCCATACATAGTTTAAGAATTTGTTTTATCAAAATTCATGCATATTTATAGATGCTAGAATGTAAACAATTTTAAAATAAAGCATTTTCTATCATTTCAAAGTACATCAAGGGCAGATAACTATTGCCACAAGTATCCTTTTTTGACAATAATTGCACACCTTCAAGAACTTTTACTTATAGACATCCTGTGCAAGTATCATTTAAATCCATTCATAATTGTAGTTGCCAGAGAGTAAAAACAGTTAAATATGGCTTTTTTACTTATCAAGGGCAGATAACTCATGACTAATTTCTCTGTTTTCAACAATAATCAAATTCATTTGAAAACTAATAGCCATACATAATTCAAGAAAGTTTTTTCAAAAATCCATAAATATTTATAGGCTCTAGTATGTAAACAATACCAAAATAAAGCATTTTCTAGCATTTCTAAGTACATCAAGGGCAGATAACTCTTGTCACAAGTATCCTTTTTTTACAATAATTGCACACCTGCAAGAACTTGTACTTATAGACAATGTGTGCAAGTATAAACAAAATATGTTGAATACTGTAGTTGCTAGAGTGTAAAAACTGTTAAATATGGCATTTTTAGCACAAAAAGGGCAGATAACTCATAAATTCCTAAAATTTTCTGAAAAAAAACATTGATTTCCCACGGTGCTCCTATGATGACAAATAAGTATACCAAGTTTAATCCAAATCTGTTTATAGGTTTCGGAGATACAGTTGCGGACGGAAAACGTGACGGACGGCATTTTTAACACAAAAAGGGCAGATAACTCATAAATTCCTAAAATTTTCTGAAAAAATTTGATTTCCCACGGTGCTCCTATGATGACAAATAAGTATACCAAGTTTAATCCAAATCTGTTTGTAGGTTTCGCAGATACAGTTGCGGACGGAAAACGTGACGCACGCACGCACGGACAGCCGGACGGACAGACCTTAAACAGTATCCCTCTGCCTTTCGGCAGGGGATAATAATAATAATGAACGAGACACCGCAGATGATGTGAATACCCTCGCTCAGTTGTATTAATACTAACAATGACCTTTCAAAAGGGATGATGTCTGAAGTTTCATGGCCAAAGTTTACTAAGGACAAAATGAGTTACATACATACAAACAAACATACATTTTATAATTGAGGTCAAAGGCCAAGATCACAGTGACCTTAAAGTAGTAAGGGACACTCTGCCATCAAATCATGTACTAACACACCACATTTGCTATTCCTAGCTGATATGGTAAAAGAAATATAATCTGGACAATATACAAACATACACACTTTTCACAATTGAGGTAAAAGGTCAAGGTCAAAGTGACCTAAATGTAGTATGCGACACTCCATCATCCAAAGAGATACTCGCAAACCAAATTTGCTATTCCTAGCTGATGTGGTAAATGAAATATACACAGGATAAAATGAGTTACATACAATCATACACATATTTTATAGTTGAGGACAAAGGTCAAGGTCAAAGTGACCTAAACATAGTATGCGACACGCCATCATCCCAAGATGTACCAACACAACAAATTTGCTAATCCTAGCTGATGTGGTTAAGGAAATATACTCTGGACAAAATGAGTTACCTACATTCAAACATACACACATTTTACAATTGAAGTCAAAGGTCAAGGTCACAGTGACCTAGTACCCGATACTTCACAATCATGTGCAGTTCAAAAAAACACGATAAATCTTAGATAATTTAAAAACTAATGGACGTATTTAAATTGAATTTTGCATACACTTATGATGTGTCTATACCAACTCTGACAAGAAAATTCAGAATTTTTGAAAGTCTAACTAAAAACTTTTCTTCTTTGTTTTATATAAATTTTGTGTCGCTGAAAATGGTCAATTACGTGGGGTGTTATTGGCTATTACCTTGATCATGTTTGTTTATATTGGAGAATATCCCCAGGTAAAATCCCGTGCAAGTTGCTTCTGTCTGAAAGGTGAATCCCGTGCTGATATTGGTTGTTTAGTTGTACAAAATTAATTGTGAGGCCCCATAATCCATTACATTTTTTACTATGCCTAAATCCACGAACTCTTCACCAGGAATAAAGAGAATTGCAATTACTTTTCAAACCGAAGCTCTAATAGTTCTACATAATTACAGAGCTCTAGATAAGAGAGAGAAACTGGAACAAGTCCAACATTTTCTCACCCAGTTCAGCACCAAATCCTATAGTGTGACTACTCGAAGAAAGACGTTCTAATGAGAAGTCGCATCATAGGGCTTAATTCAGAAATAAAGATTTAGTTTTGGAAATACTCCCCTTATCTGGAGCTTAATATGTATTAATGTTCGAGTTGTATTGCACTTACGTTTACATTAGGTTTCCTTAATAAAATTATAAAGGTTTTCGAACTGATCTGGAAACATTCTGTTGAAAATTTGATAATGGTAAGTTGGTGTAGATCGTCTGGTATGAACATGTCTCTTCTGCTATTTATCGCATTTAGTTATTTTGCGTTTTGTTGATAAAACTTTCGCTTTCGTATGAGTGGCACATGGTTCGGATACTATTGAGATACGAAATGGCTCCGGTGTCCGATTAGGATCTAACATGTGCCCAAATGACAGTATGGTCGGTTAATACGTTTAACGTACCCCAGTCAGGGCCTAGTTCGGTTAGTTGTAAACTGCTATGGTATGCGATGGCTAACGGTGAGGCGTTGCCGGGTCGTGAAAGATAGGCTGTTGAATAACTTGAAATTACCCTTCGGAAAACTGCCCCTTAGAAGTGTAAACTTTATATAGAAGTTATGAATAAAACTTTTTTATTACGAAGAGAAAAAAGCATTTCTTTTTTGTCAGAGTTGGTATAAGTATATCATAAATCTATGCAAAATTCCATTTGTCTCCGTTTTCTTGTTTTGGAGATATTTGAAATTTATCGTGTTTTTTTGAACTGCAAACGACCTATACTAACACGCATTCCTAGCTGATACAGTACAGAAGATATGCACCAGACAAGCCTTTTTTTAAAATTGAAGTCAAAGTTCAAGGCCAAGGTCAGTGCCCTAAAATTAGAACACGACACTCTGCCATCCCAAGATGTACCCACACAACAAATTTGATGTCCCTAGCTAATGTGGTAAAGGAAATATACTCCGGACAAAAAGCATTATGTACAAATCCACAAACACACACATATACTGGCCTATCCCTATATACCCTCACGATGAGTCGTGAGGGTATAATAATGCCAACTTGAGCAATTAATTCCGAGTATTTCAATAAACAATTTAGGGACAAAACTTGCACCCTGATATCAGTCATGTACAATTTCAAATCATGGTTTACAATTTTTACATACATTGCAAATTTTATCTCCCATTTTAAAATTGTTTTGAAGCATTATTATACTCAGTTAAGATGCAAGTCAGTTGTAGGAAAACATTCTCATTGTCAGTCAAATATCAATCATCATGATCAATGTACAAAGTGCTACTACAGTTGAGAAGATAAACATGTTTAGGTTAAAAAAAAAAGATTTCCATTGCAACCAGTTTGGAGTCAAATCAGATGCCAGGTAAACCGGTGCAACTGGCATCTGATAATGCTCCAAACCTTTATTTTTTTACATTTTATTAGGTTTGTTTTGCATTTGCATTTAAACAGGAAAGAACAATGTCTCCTGTTCTGTAACTGCAAACATAGAAATTTTAACCCTTTACTCCATAGCCTGTTTCTAGTTCTGAAAACAGGAGACCATTTATAGCAGGTTGAAAGTAAAGCAGAATGCACCTTAGGGCAAATCCTGCTTTATTTTAAGCCTGCTTAAACTACTTTCTGCTAGAAAATAGAAAATATTTCTTATGATAAATTTTATGACTGTATGAATTGGTACTATTTTCTTCAGTCCAGGAATAAATTAAATGCTCTAAAAGGTGCTTCTATGGAGTAAAAGGTTAAGGACAATCTCAACACAACAGTACTTCATAAGATACATGTACATGTATAGTACAAGAGGGCCATGGCCCTTAATTCGCTCACCTGAGGTCATTGTGCCTTAGCTTAATAGGCAAGACAACATTTTAATATAGCTGTAAATGGAATTATCTTCCAGACAAAAAAAAAACATGACAAATTGGAATAACTTAAAAAAATATTGTTGGCAGAGTTATGGCCCTTATCCATGACACTTATCAAGCTACATGTATTTCCATGATTATTTATTGCACACTCTGCTTTACTTTCAACCTGCTTTAAGTTGTCATCTACTAAGATATAGATACTATTTCTTATATCTTACATGTTTATGACTGTATAAAGTGGAATTATTTTCTTTAGAGGAGGAATAAATTAAAGGCATAAAAAGGCATATGTATGGGGTAATGGGTTAACATCACTAGAACTGGAGTTATCTCAAAGACAAGAAAATATGACACTGGGAAATATCTCAAAAATGACATTGACCTTTGTAGGACATGACCCAAGTTATAAAGTTTCTAACTTTAACAAAGTTATGGCTAAGATTAAAGTTGTGGACTGACAGACAAACAAATGGACAAACAGACAAAAAAGCAGACAGACAAAAACAATATGCCCCCAACTGCAGGGCATAAAAATATAGCAGACAACACCATATGCAACCTCATCAGCTGACCAGCTGACCTGAGTTCAGTTATGTAACTCTGCCAGTAGGAAATTTGGCTAGGGTCTAACTCTTATAATGCTGAATTGCTGTCTGCTATACATATTTTGAATGTGAATTATGACCTAGATATTAAACCGACCAGAACCATTTGAACAAACTAGGTAAAGGACATTTAGAAGTGTCACCATGCCAAATATCAAAGCTCTGGCCATATTAGTTTCAGTGGAGAAGACGTTTGAAATTTTCACTATATAACTCTATGTAAAACTGTGACCCCCGGGGCGGGGCCAATTTTGACCCCAGGGGCATAATTTGAACAAACTTGATAGAGGACCTGTAGATAATGTTATGTGCCAAATATCTAAGCTCTGGCCCTTGTAGTTTCAGACAAGAAGATTTTTAAAGATTTCCTTATTTTTTCACTTTGGTTGCCATAGCAACCAGAGTTCTATATTGTTTTCAATTCTTTGAACAAATTTGAAAGAGCTTGACCCAAGGAACATTCCTGTAAAGTTTGGTTGAAATCTGTTCAGCCGTTTAGGAGAAGATGTCATTTGAAGCAATTGTTAACGACGACGGACGACGCACGACGACGGACGACAGACACAGGGCCATCCCAATAGCTCACCTTGAGCCTGTGGCTCAGGTGAGCTAAAAATGTACAGTCAATCTGATAAAGTCAAACCTGTATTAAGCGACCACTAAATATATAGTAAGTTTATCGTATTGATAATTCACAACAGGTACCGGTAGCAGCTGAATGCAGGGAAAAGCCATGCAGAAGGCTCATATAGGAGCCGTCTGCATGACTTTTCTCTGCATTAAGTGATCACCTGTCTTTAAAGATCACCATTTATCTTCATTCAGTAGTCGCTTAGCATACTGTCAGGTTAGACAGTATGGGCCTGGCCTTCACTAGAATCACCAGGGAGCAATAAGTAACCACTCAAATACAGGCACTTGCTTAATGCAGGATAAAAATAAAACAGGAAGTCCATACAGGAGCTTGCTTTATCCTGCATTAAGCTTTCACTTGACTTTATAAGGTTTCTTTAGTACTTTAAATGGTGGTCATTTAATAGAGGATTGGCTGCAATTTCAACAAATCAATTGAATACATAATGAATTCTATAGAAATTGCATTGTCAAACAAAATTTTGAAAATAAATTCACAAATTTATATTCACGACAAGATATTATTATTTGGATAGGTATGAGGAAAAGCATGTAGTATCAGAGTTGTGTTTAAACTGTTTACCCCATAGCCTATTTCTAGTTTGAAAAACAAGGAACCACTTAAAGCAGGTTGAAAGTAAAGCATAATGCACCTCAAGGTTTACTTACAGCCTGCTTTAGGCCACCATCTACAGAAAATATGTCCTATGGTACATTTTCATAACTGTATAAAGTAAAACTATTTTAATTAGTGGAGGAATCAATTACAGGCCTAAACAGGCCTATTTATTGGGTAATGGCTTAACCCATTAGCCCATAGCCTGTTTCTAGTTTTGAAGACAGGTGACCATTTAAAGCAGGTTGAAAGTAAAGCAGAATGTGCCTTAAGACACATTCTGCTTTATTTTCAACACACTTAGGCTACCATATGCCAAACTATAGAATTTATTGCTTATGATTCATATCTATAACCATTTAAATTGGAACTACTTCCTCAAGTGAAGGAATAAATTAAAAGCGTAAAATTCATTTTTCTTGGGCAATGGCTTAAATGAGTACATGAGTCTACTACACTTCAAGTATGGTTGAAGCTGATTTAGACAAGCAGTGTTGGACATTTACTGTCACCTGCTTTGTAACTTAACCCTTAACCCCATTTTATGTGTTTTTACAACTCCTTACAAAATGTCAAATACATGTAGTACAGATCCTGACCAGAAGGCTCCTTTAGGGGCACTCTGATCTAGGTCTACACTGTTTGCATAGGACAATACTTTAGTGTCCTCTATAGATACAGGTACACTGTTTGTTAAAGACAATTATACTAGGGTTGAATATGTAAAATAAATGTAGACCTAGGTCTACAACTGCACATAGGTGGGTTGATACTTGATAGGTGTCAGAACTTGCACAAATTACAGAAGAAGTACAGAAACAAAATTAATGATTTTGAATCTGACAAGTGTCCAATGGTATAGACTCTTATCAAAAGTTGGGGTTATAGCAACTTCTGAACTGTTTGCATTTGGTAATGGTTTAACCTATTTCTTAATTGATACACCTTTTTACACATTTATCATTTTCACATGGGTCATACATGGAGGTAAAACATTGGATAGGTGCTTCATTGTAACAAAAATAAAAAGTATGAATGTTGTTTTTATAGTGTGAAATGATTGTAATACTTGCTTGGTACACAATTGAAATTCATGCAGATATGTATATTCAGTGTTAACTAGACAGAAACAGTTGTGGCAGTCTGTTCAATTCTTTTTCCTTCATGGATTTAACCCATTACTCAATAAATGCATTTACTTTATTCCTCCACTAAAGGCGATAGTTCCACTGTATACAGTCATGATAATGTACCATACAAAATATATTCTTTATCCTATGAGGTGGTGCCTATAAGCAGGCTGAAAGTAAGGCACATTCTGTTGCTTTCAACCTACTTTAAGTGGTCACCTGTGTTAAAAACAAGAAATAGGCTATGAAGTAAAGGGGTAATCCTCTGATAACACAGTATATACATGTATATAACTTATATGACAGTTTTAGTTGATGAATTTCAGTTTTTTAAATTTCTCATGTTTGTTGATTAAAGAAATGATCTAGATCAAAACAAGTGTGTTTTTGCGAAGGCCCATTCGTATCTCTACAACAATTACAGTATTGAACTGGTTTAGCCAGATCCTTTATCTACCTCCAACCCTAGCCCTTTGTAAACCAGGGTAATATGATGTAATATCTGTATTTGGCATGTTGGGATTTACCAAATTTGTTTAGCAAAAATGTGGGCCCACGGATACTCAGATTTTCAAATGATTTGACCTACTGACCCACTTGTTGGCTAAATGTAATTTATAATACTACATTGCTTGATTTTGTCAAGGTTATCATTCAGACCAATTTAAATGAATTTGCAGCCCAAAAAATGGATCCTACAGAGTTCAGAAGCTCTTTCTGTTTAGACCTAATGACATATGTTTGAGCTTGTCTGTTTAAAAGAAACCAATGAGCTATTGTCATCACTCCGACCTCAGCGTTGTCATCCAAAATACCTTCTTCACTGTTTCATTTATATCTTTCATTTTTGGTATGCAAGTCCTGTCCAGACATACCAAAATAATCTACCAATAGACCTTGACCTTTGACCTACTGTATTGTCACTGACCTTCAAGTTAGCCATAACTTAATTTCTCATCTACAAGACTACAACCTTCATTTTTGGTATCCAGACATACAATATACCAACATATTTTACCAATTAACCTTGACCTATTTTTTTGTTGTCTGAAATCTTAACATTGGTCAGTTCTTCAATGTTTCATCTACAACCTTCATTTTGTTATCTCTGTTCATCTTGACAAGTTCTATCCAGATATATTAAAATGTTTTACCAATTGACCATGACCTTTGACCTTATTTTACTGCATCATAATTTGTCACTGATCTTCAAAAACAGACCAGTGTTGGCAACCGCATGCAGTGTTCTTGTTAACCTTATGTAATGTAACCTATATTGACACCTTGCCTAGCTTTTGTCAAGATGATGATTGTAAGCCAGTTTAAAGAATATTTGACTACAAATATTGCCCCTTGAGTGAACAACTTTTGAAGCTAAACCCATTAGTATGTATTTGCTCAAGTTTGGTTTCAGAGAAGATGGACAGAGGGGTGTCACAAAAACTCAAAACACCCTATTACATCAATAACAATGATGTGCAGCCATTCCCGATTTGACAAACACAATTCTCAACCTTAAGAGAATTTCTTGGTTGCTTCAAATCTTTCCAAATGCAAGAGTTCCCCTTCAAGCTGTGATGATAAATGGTTTTAGTCCCTTGGGCCATCTGCACCCCTTGGCAATAAAAATGTCTGATAACACATTGAGGCAAATGGGAGTCTTTTGGTTTCCTCTTCAACTGTGAAACTGTTATCTTGGTGGGGAATCCATAAGGACGTATGTTGTCTGTTCCTGTGATGAATGTCAGCAGCTCATCAAAAGAATTGTTTACCTCTTTGTCTGAAAAAATAAAGTTAATTATCTTAGTACACTGCTTAATATGAAGTCCTTCAAAGCTTTAAACACATCTTAGACCACAGCAAACAATTTGGATCCATATCAGCTGCTGAGTCACTAAGCAGCTGATCTGGATCAAAGTTATTTATATTTTTGATGAGGTTACATGTTTTTTGGAAAAAATGTAAGAAAATTTGTAGATCTGAAAAATTTGCTTGTAAACAAAAGTTTGAAAAATAAGGAAATTTAGCCTTGAATGTTTTGAGATGCTCAATGTGAGCCGCCAGAGGCTGCATATTTCTGGTCAAAAAGCAAATGCCATATATCCTAAGCAAGCCTGACGGATTTGTGGTTCTTGTGCACTGCACTCCTAGTCAATGAGATTTATCTGTATATGAAGTTTGAAGGAAATAGCTCTTATATTTTTGAAGTTATGCTCTGGACAAGCCTAAAGTGGGTTAAAATATAACAACGAAGAGAAATAACTCCAAACATATGGATGACAGAGTTATGGGTTTTGTGCACTGCACTCCTAGTCAATGAGATCTATCTATATATGACGTTTGAGGTCAATAGCTCTTATATTTTTGAAGTTATGCTCCGGACAAGCATAAGTCGGGTAAAAGTTTAACAACAAAGGGCATTAACTCCAAAAATACTGATGATAGAGTTATAGTTCTTGTGCACTGCACTCTTTGTCAATGAGATCTATCTGTATATGAAGTTTGAAGTCAGTAGCTCTTATACTTTAGAAGTTATGCTCCGGACAAGCGGGACGGACGGACAACCGGACGGACGGACATGGTGTCTCCAGTATACCCCCCCCAACGTCGTTTGAGGGGCGGTATAAAGATGTATCCACACACAAGGTTTGGTATTCCTAGATGAAGTAGTATACAGCATGTAGGAGATATGCTCTGGACAAGTTTTTTCAAGTATCGAGGTCAAAGTGTCCTTAAAGTTGGTATGCAGCACTCTGCTATCCTATATAATATGTATAGAGAATAGACACCAGGTTTGGTGGACCTAGATGGTTAAGAGATAATTATGCTAAAGACAAAGTCTTTCAACTATTATGGTCAAGGTGACCTGAAAATTGTATGAGATACATGTACTTGGAAATCCAAATATGTATCCATACAACATGTTTGGTAATCCTAGACGACATACTTTAGGAGATACACTCTGTACAATTTTGAGATGGACTGACAAACTGATTCTTATATAGTATAAAGATGACAGATATCAACAACCATGTGCAGGTGACTAATAAAAGTTGCCTATTTGAAACCTTTTTATACCTTCTATGTCCTGGGTGGAAGACCTCCCATAAGTAGATCGTCCAGCTCATCTTACATAATGCATGTTTCGCTCACTTCATTGCATAGGTGGCTTTATTAGGCCTCAGGGTTTGAGAAGAGCAAACAAAGCAGATCTGATGGTTGGCCCTCATAACAAACCATATCCAAGCTGGCAAGCTGATTGATTTCAGCAGATACCCTGTAAATGGATGCATCTAAATTACTCAAAGTTGTTATTGATATTAATGACTACTGGTATTATGAAGTAGAACTATTTTCTTCAGACATGGAATAAATTAAAGGTGTAAAAAGGCATATTTATTGAAACTGGAGTCAGCAATAATTAAAGATAAATGCAATGCAATAAAATGTAGAACATTAAGTCTTTGAAACTGTTGGCAAGTTGTTTTAAAAGGTATCTCAAACATTTTGGAGCCAAATCAAAGGGTAAGTTATCTGGCACCAAATCGGGCTACAAACTGTTTGTAATTGAGATTATTGGCTTAGCACATACAGGTTATTGGAAAAGAATAAAGTTTTACCCATGTCATTAAATTGTAAGAAATTACTTTTGATACAGACAGCAGAATCACAGAAATCTGTTAAAGTAAGCGGCTACAGTTGAGCCTAGATAACTCAAAGATACAAGTATTTCAATGTTAAAACTTGGATTATGTTCGACATAGGCAATATCAAATTTCAGAGGAAGAAATATGGGTAAATTTGCCTTAACCTAATCTCCACCTTGAAACTTAAGATGAACTTTCCAATTTAGTTTAGTCTGACTACTTAGGGTTGTTTTTGTCAATAAATTGCAATATAACAACAGTGCCTCTCTAATCTGAGTCTTCACTGTTGGTATAAGACAAGTTATACACTTTACAAGTACATCTTTTTTGTAAGATGATGCATATATGCATCATTAGGGTTCAATGGGTTAAGCTCTGCTTTAAAATGTGCAATCAAACATTGCTGTAATGTGCTGTTTTCCTTATATGAAAAATGCTACTATAATTATACCATATTCAGCTTCTCATCTGGCTCCAAACTGTATACAATGGAATAGATATATGACTTTCAATATGAACTCTTCTACTGGGAAAGAATAATGCCTTGCCCACTATATATAGCACGACTAATTTGACTAGTTACCTTCCCATTTGCTATCCACTGTTATTTCTAAGCCTGTGTTGTAGATGTAGTTTTTGACGACCATACAGCATAGTGACTGGCTGGTCTATTGAGATACCATCTACCTTGTTGCCATGGACAGCATCATGCTCACAAAAGTTTACAGATATACCTGAAAATAATAGTATAATGGCTTGAATAAACAGCTACCCTATAGTCTGTGTCTAGTTCTGACAAACAGGTTAAAACATTAAAAGACATTACTTTGCCTAGAGGTTGGTAATTGTTCTAGTCCAGTAAATATTTTTATTTAAAGCATGCAAAGCATGTTTTAATTGTACAAATTTATGTCTTCACTAGGCAAAGAATCAATGAAGCCTCTCATGTGAAGCCTGTCCCTTTTTTTTGATGTTTTGGTTTGAAAAATTTGAGTATGTCAGGGCCTCTCTAGACAAAGAGAGATTGCTATCCCACAGGTTTCATGCTTTTACAGTTACTTTCATGCCTAGTGAGAACAATGGGGGATGGTCATTCAATAAGCTCTGCGTGGCTTAGTGGTAGTGTCCGCTTGCAGTGCGGAAGGTTGTGGGTTCAATCCCTGGCCGGGTCAAACCAAAGACTTGCAAAAAAATTGCAAATTGGTTTCGGAAAAAGGAGATTAATATTTAGCTTTCACTTTAAAGTTTAGTCATATAAGGAAAACCACTGGCATCATTGTTTTTCAAGCTAAAATTTCTCCAGATTTTTCTTGCTTTTTAAAAAATAGAATTTTATGCGTTTATTTCTTAGGAAACATTGATATGGGTATTAAAAAGTTAAGATCCAGATCAGACGACGCGTCACGCGGCTTCTGATCTGGATCTTAATTGTTTGCATAATCATGTTAGTGTTATAGAGCCGGACAGCGAAATGCTTAAAGGGCTAAATAAAAGTTGCTTGAAAATCGGTAAATCTTAGGACTTTTATCAGCAACCTATAAAGGTAAAGGTAAGCTTTATTTAAATGTTGCATATGGTAAACAATCAACATAAGCTCTGAAGAGCTTTTATTGCGACAAACAAGATCTATCTATTATTGGTTTGACCGGTTGGTAGCTTAGTGATAGAGCGTCCGCTTGCAGTGCGGGAGGTTGCGGGTTCAATCCCCGACCGAGTCAAACCAAAGACTTGAAAATTGGTCGTAATGGCTTCCCTCCTTGGCGCTCAGGATTTTTGGTTAGCATTATGACTGGTTTGTCAGTGTCAGGTTAAAGTGACCGGCTGGGTACTGTCCCATTGGTGCACCTAAAAAGTGCCCATTCTCATAATCATCAGAATTGATAATGTAGAAGTAATACATAGAAATAGAAATCTATATGGTAGCTCTGTATTAACAGTGCTCCCTCCCTACAACGGCACTGAACGATTAATTTCTTAACAATGACTATTGCCGCTGTTCCCGAAGCAAGATGTCTAGCCCTTTCACAGCTGCAATATCGTCTGCTTAAGATAATCGTCAGCTTTTTTTCACTCAAAGTTAGGCTACGTATAGGAGATCTAGTGGGCATCTTTACAGAAGAAATATAATGACGAGGGTATGCGGGTTCTTCTTCTTCCAAGTGTTGTACAGGGCCCACTCTGGGGCATTTTCGTACAGGTCTGATCAGGATTCTCCCTCGATTCCTCACACGGAGTAGACACAGATCGTGATTCCTCAGTATCTCTCTGTCATGACCGTGTATAGAAAGTGTCTACCGGTACGACAGTCGTGCGGATAACAATTAATATTCTGATATTCCCACGACTGTCGTGCAGATAAGAATTTTCCTTATCCGCAAGACCGTCGTGTGGATCTGACCGTCGTGCGAATAAGAAACGTTATCGACACGACGTGCCGATAGCCTCGACCTTCGGGAAGATTATTTAGGCTGTTTGGGATCAAAACCACCAATTTGCCTTGCTTTTAGTTCTTGGCAGAGGTCTAATAAACAAAAACAATGCTCTATGAGAATTAAGCCAGAAATGCGGCCAAGCAGTCTCTGGCCGTCTAGCTGACGGCAAAGAAATAGTTGTAAAATGTATTTACCTTCAGACTGAACACTCGCTAATTTTGAAGCAGTCGTTATCAAGTTTCATTCCCACTGTCGCACGCGACCATTTATTGTACAGCCAGGCTCTCCAGCTGTACAGTCGCCCTCAGTCACCCTGATCTTGTTGAGAAAATTCTCTGAAGTTGAATCAGCAAAAGTCATGCTTTTCATGGGAGCTGCCATCTTGGATGATCTAAGCCAATGGAAGCCAAGCTTACAAAATTCTATTAGTATCCCATAATGCTAATTATTGAACATATATTTTTTTCAACCGTTGCATAAGTCTAAAAATATTGATTCAATAAAAAAAAAAAATTTGTTCTATCTCGATTAAATATATGTTCAATACAAAATATTGATTCGATATAAAATATAATAAAAAAATTATTCAATAAATATATTTTTAAGAAACAAATATTTTTTAGGATAGAAAATTATATTTAATTTATTGAACAAATATTTTTTTATTGACCATATATTTTTCAGATAGAATGATAAATTTTTTATTGAACCATTATTTCTTTTTGCAACACTTCACATGCCATATCAGACAACCTTTAGTTAAAAATGGTCTTATCCATTTTATCACATAACTTGCGGTCTGGGAATGGAATAAAGCAATTATATAAATATCGTTATCCACTAGTGTAATATCGTTTGTTTTGGACTCCGGCCAAACCTTTCCGTTCATAAGCGCTACATGTAGCGGGACACCAAATGACGTCATTTGCGATGGCGTAACCGTAAACAACGTCAGGTTTAGGCGGAAAAGCTATATTGCAGAAAGACTACAAAGTACGGCTTCTATTCATTTAAAAGGTGTTTAAAATTGTTATGTGATAAATAGAATCTCATATTCGTGCTCATTACTTATCCTTTTTAATAAAAGAGTTGACTGAAATTAATATGACGCTCGCCAAGGCTCCCGTTATATTATGTTAGTCGACTCGTTTATCAAAAGTGATAAATAATGAGCACTCATGTCAGATCCTCTATATAATTTTAAGCATGGAAGAATCTACCAGGCCAAATGGGTTTAAAATAGCATGCATTTACCTGACATATTTATCGCATTCTTTGTGTATGGTGATACGATAAACGAATCATTGGGTTAAACGGGTACTGAAGGGTTTTAAGGTTGATGACCTTTAATGAGATCGGGCCGATGTTGGTCAATATCGGCTCTCTACGGACAGCGATCGGCTAGTCTCGTTAACTGTCGACCCGTTCCGAAATCACGTTTCGGAAAAGGTCGACTGTGGACGAAAATGGCCGATCGCTTTCCGTAGATTATCACATTTGGTCCAATCTGATAATTAGGGGTCCTCAACCTTAATCCTCTCATTGACTTCACCAGGTGTACAGTGGAGAATCTGTTATTCTTTCCCAATAAACGCATTTACGCTAAAACTATTATTTGCAGTGCAAACAGTTTGGAGCCAGATCAGACGCCGGGTAACCCGGCGTCTGATCAGGCTCCAAACTGTTTGCCACCTAGATAAACATGAAATATCAGAATTGTCCAAACGTTGTTCTTTTCTACGTTTTAGCGCTTTGCGTTTGCGTACGTTTGCGTTTAAACGGGAAAGAATAACAGATTCTCCACTGTATCCTGGTAACATTGGCTATTTGATAACAGTGTGTACACTTTGTCAGACGCCGAGCCGAGCACTAAAGGTGTGTGTTTGATCAAGGTGCAAACTGTTTGACGCTCAATATGTTAATATGTCAGTCAATTTACATAGTCTTCACATTTGAGAAAAAAACAGACAACAATTATTGTTTGAAGCATTTAATGACATGATAGTGAAACATGACGCCATGACAGTGAATGGGTTAATATTAAAACTAGCTTTGTCCTGGTCCAGCGCTCATAAAGCGCTGAGTTGAGTCTGAGTTCCTTCTCAAGCATTTGATTGGTCAGATTTGAGACTTAACTCAAACGCTTTATAAGCATGGACCCTGGGGCCCGTTTCATAAAACTTCTTACGACAAAAATGGGCGTAAGTCAAAACTTTAAAATCCATTTAATTTCTGATTTCTCTATCTAATCATGTCTTGTGACAGCTCTGTGGAACCGGCTAGAAGACAGGATTAGATGGAAAATAAATAATAATTGAGACTTTTATAATCTGACTTACGACAACATTTGTCGTACGAAGTTCTATGAAACGGGCCCCAGATCTCTGAAACTAACTTTCCGGAATTCATCGCATGTAATTTTATGTTTCTTTTTAAGTTCCGTTTACTGTCGACGAGCTGTCGTCAGCTTCTGTGTTGCCTGACAGACCGACATTCGTATTTGTTCCCGGGCAAGAAATGGACACCGGTACCCTGAGGCCAGATCGTGAGTAGATAAAATAATAATAATAATAATATAATTTAGAGCAGAGATAATAATAATAATGATAACAATAATCGTGAGTAGATATAATCATAATCATAATCGTGAGGAGATACAATTATTGATAATAATAATAGTAATCGTGAGGAGATATAATCATAATCATAATCGTGAGGAGATACAATTATTGATAATAATAATAGTAATCGTGAGTAGATATAATCATAATCATAATCGTGAGGAGATACAATTATTGATAATAATAATAGTAATCGTGAGTAGATATAATCATAATCATAATCGTGAGGAGATACAATTATTGATAATAATAATAGTAATCGTGAGTAGATATAATCATAATCATAATCGTGAGGAGATGTAATTAATGGTAATAATCGTGAGTAGATATAATAATGATAATAATCGTGAGTAGAGGTAATAATAATCGTGAGTAGATATAAAAATAATCATAATCATAATCGTGAGTAGATATAATTATAACAATATACATTTGTTTCATAGGTACTGAGGGAACAGTCAAATCATTGACCCGAGGTAGCAGGGAAGACCTTGAGAACTGTTGCCCGAGGCCAACGGCCGAGGGCAACAGTTCTCAAGGTCTTCCCTGCTACCGAGGGACAATGGTTTGACTGTTCCCGAAGTAACTATCAAACAAATGATTTATTACCTGACTCTCTATTTAAGCCAGACTGAATGAATGGCTAGATCTAGATCTATCTATACAAAATTTGAACGACACGTATTTATAAATTCTAGAGATGATCTTACGTGTATATTTAATCTTAATTCAATCCAATACAACAACTGAATGTGAACATCACTGTTTTGTAAAAAAGACGTCTAACATATTCATATTTTCAATTACGATTGAATTATTATTGTTTCTTATTGACTGAAATTGATTGACACTTTGTCGAAATTACGTCATGTATAATATGACGTCATTATTTTGTAACGTCAAAATGTGTTTAAAAAAAGGAAGACGTTAGATCTGCAAGCGGTTTGTCGCTTTTATTTGGAGTTACTCTTAATTTTAGGTCCAGAACTATATAGCCTTTTAAGGGGATTATTCGGGAGAGAAAAAATTACCCGATCAACTCCGCAAAAGGCTAGATCCTTAAACAAAAATCTGTATCATAAAGACGCCTTATTTGGTCCCGCGATGTAGAAAAGTTTTGCGCACCATTTTCGCGCATGTAACAGTACTATGTAACAGTCAACTGTTGCCCACTGGCCGCAGTCTGGTAAATATTTCGGAAAACAGTCAAAAATGCTTAATATTCACTTAAATAGAGAGTCAGGTAATAATAATAATTATCATGAGTAGAGACACTTATAATTATAATCGTGAGTATATATAATAATAATAATCGTGAGTAGAGATAATAGTAATAATAATAATAATAACCATAATCGCGAGTAAATATAATAATTATAATAATAATAATAATAATAATCGTGAAAAGAGATAATATTATTAATCATCATCATGAGTAAAGATAATGATAATACATGTAATAATAATAATGATAATCGTGAGTAGAAATAATGATAAATACTTCTACTTCTTCTAATAATAAAAATATTAAGTAGAGATACTACTTCTACATTTACTACTACTACTACTGGTAATAATAATCATTTTGATTATAAATTATTATCTGATTGGCAAGCAGATTTGAGCCTAGTCAGACGCCGGGTTACTGGCTCATCGTACATGTATATATGTAAACTTAGATATATGTCAAATATAGTTTCTTTGAAAAAAACATATGAAGTTCTTTTAACGCCAGTAGACTGCCTCAGCAAAACCATAGAAATCCTTCGAGTAGGAGCATTATTTATGTTCGAGGTACACACTGAATAGTCGTATGTATTAACTTTTTGTATGCTTGGTAGTTTTTTTCCGTCCGCAAAAATTGTCACCTGCTAGAAATTTCAAAAATTATTTTCAAAACAGGGTCAGAGTGACAAACAGTCTGGATCCTGATGAGACGCGAGGCAAAGCAGGATAAAATATAAGGCAGGGAGCTTCCATCTGCATGCCAGTATTAACCCTTATCATGGAGCATTCTAAACGTGACCATGCACGATTTACAAAAACAGTTTGGACCCAGATTAGACGCCGCGTCAAGCGGCGTCTAATCTGGATCCAAACTGTTTGGCGCTCATATTTAACAATTCCCTTCAGTTTTTAAATCTAGATCTAGCATAAAAATTGATTTTGAAAGTTTTTCGCAGACGAGACATTTGAAGCAGACGACAGTTTAGCATGAGACAAGCTGCCAACAGTGTTAATACTCTCAGGGCTGCCATAAGTTGACATAAAAAATCCTAAGATTTCCATATTTGCATTTTTCAAGTGCGATTTTACGAATCTTATGTTTACCCCATAGCCTGTTTCTAGTTTTGTTGACACGTGGCTGCTTAAAGCAGGTTGGAAGTAAAGCAGAATGCGCATTGAGGCGCATTCTGCTTTACTTTCAGTCTCCTTTAAGCTACCATGTACGAGAAAAAAATCCGAATATTTAGGAAAAATCCGGATAAATTGCAGCCCTGTACTCTACACACTACAGGCGAATTTGTTATAAAAGTAATGGGATGCCGAGTTACTCGGCGTCTCTTCTGGAGTCAAACTGTTTGAAACTTGTATAATTTTCTGAAACTAGATACATAAAGTACATGTCTGATCAGAGTCTTTATTATATGCCTTCGAGTGATATCGAGCGTTTCCGCGTGTATTTGCAGAGTAAAATACAAGAGTCTGTATCAGCCACCTTGTATCAGCCACTTTGTATTTTACTCTGACGTCGCTTTCGATTTGACGTGACGTGACGTCATTTACGTACATGTACGAGTGCCGCGTTATTCTTTGTGACATACAAAAAATCTTGTTCTGCTTCAAATAACTAATAAATTTTGGATATAAAATGATTTAAACAACTATTTAGTTGTTTCTGGTTTGTATTCAAGGCATATAATAAACACATCACCAGCTGGCAGTGCGCAACAGAGTGTTGCATTTAGCTCTCGACGTTTTTGGCGGAAACAACCGATCAGACTCGCGCCAAGGCGCTCGTCAGATCGGCTATTTCCGCCAAAAACGTCTCGAGCTAAATACATCACTCTGTATCGCACTGTCAACTGGTAATGTGTATGTACTGCTTGCTGATAAGAATATCAATATAAAACAAAACGGTGTAAGACCCGATCCCATTTCCTTAGGTATATGGAAATAAAATATGTTTAAAGTATATAACTTTAGGCCAGACATGTCTTAGATAAAACAAAATTGTTGGTCTATTTCAATATATAATCATAGATTAATTCACTTTATGCGTAAAATGGTTAAGCATATGTACAAATGGTAGTTTAAACCGTTTATCCCATAGCCTGTTTCTAGTTTTGAAGACAGGTGACCACTTAAAGCATGTTGAAAGTAAAGCAGAATGCGCCCTACAGCGCATTCTGCTTTACTTTCAACATACTTTAAGTCACTATTTGCTAGTATATAAGTAATATTTCTTATTGTACATGTTCATGCCGGTATAATCTTGAACTATTTTCTTTGGCGGAGGAATAAATTAAAATGCGCTAAAAGGCGCTTCTATCAGGTAAAGGGTTAAGCGAGAAATGATATCATTTGCTTACCTTCAGTTGAGAAGACGTTATTTTTTCCCGTTTAAACGTTACGAAACACAAACGCAAAACAATACAATGTTGATTCATTTCGGTTTTACGTCAACGCAACTTGACAATGCGAATCAGAGGCATCTGATAAGGTTCTGCATTGTTTGTATAAGTATTCTCTTCAAAGGTACATTATTTGCAAATAACATAATAACATAAAATAATCTTAATTCGGCATAAAGTTTCAGAAAGCGCATATATAGCCGTACATGTATACAGCAGTTTTGTGGAAAAACAGATGTATATGACAAATTTAAATATATGTAAACCACATACATTATGTGAAACAACCATAAATAATTCTTTCATAAACATTTACAGAAACAGAAAATATGTAACTGCGTTTACAATATTTACGAACCAAACTGAATTTATACATACAGTCAAACTTCGAAATCCCGAACTCGCCTAAGTCGAACATGATCGTATTTCAAAGCCAAAACGTGCATAAAGTCACGTTTCAACTCCGAAATATGGATCTGCTCGACCCAAGCGTGGCCGAATTTTGTCTATACAAATACTGAAAACCAAGTGAACTGACATTGAGATATCGAAGTTCGACTTATCAACCATAATTGTTTAAGATCAGTCAGATTCTGACCTTAGAAGTGAAGCAAAATATATAAATGTTGACAAATTTGTTAGAGTCGTTACCGATTCTGTTGACATAAGTGCTATAAATTTATTCAGCGTTGGTTATTGACTATAATACGGTTTAAAGAACTTGACTCTTAGATTTCTGTATTTCGGACAAACTAGTAAGAAGTGATATTCGTCTTCAATGACGTTTAAATTACAGTGCTTGCATTTTCTATCTTGTATGGCAATATTATTGTGTCTGCAAATAACGAGTATACTCGTCGCTAGGATTGACAGAGAGAACGAAATAAGATATTGTTTATTGTATATATGCAGGCTACAAGTGCGCCACCAGTACCATGACGTTTCCGATTATCCCGTCTTATGTCCCCGATCCTACGTGGGCCGCGTTACACGTGCACGTGGAGGTAAGTTTAACAATTTCGCTGACGCCTTTTAACTGTTTAGGGTATCAATATTTCATATGTCAAAAAGGCTTATAGGCCTAATTCTAAAGTCTATCAATGAAAACGACAGACGGAAATTATAAGCAGACAGTAATAATTATTATGTCAGCGACTGTGTAAATGATATCTCAAACTGTTTTAATTTTGATCAGACGCCGCTAGCAGGTTCAAAATGGTGTGGAAATAACTATTATACTACATGCATGCTCAATTCCTAAAGAAACTATGCACTTTTTATTTTCAAATATTTTAATATCTAGCAGATGTACCAATTCAAAATTTCCCACACAATATCTCATATATATTTGCCATCCATGGTCGATAAGAACAAAATTACATAGTATGGAAAATGTGTTAGTTTATTGGGAAATACTTTATTTTGCATGTTTTGCACGTGCAGCTCAAGGAAAATGCACATGCCTACGAAAACGTGCTTGGGTGTAATTCGTATGCCTTATACAAAGAATAAAAACATTTTTCTCCACATCGGTGCAGAACGAACTTGCTGAGATTGAATGAAAATAGGCAAATTAGAGTGCTTGCAATGCTTGTTCATAAACGTGAGTAGGGCGTTACATGTAGTATACCAAATAAACACAATCATTCGGTTGGTCAAACGTTTTCAACATACAAGTGGAGTGACAGACAGTGCACAGATACCTATAGGGGCAGCAGGTCGACAAACGAATGTGTTACGTTGACGTTACTTCGACGTCGTTTTCAAACAGTTCGGCAAGACAGAGGGGTATCAGCTGACATACCGTATTGTGTTGGCTCCGGCCAGGGGACTCTTTGTGGGACATATCTTGACAGCAAGTCATTGGGCTGCTCGTTTGCAGCGATCATGACGTTATTTCCGTTTTGGGAGACAGCAGTGGACTCGTGTATTTTTCTCTGATAGGTCTTAGAATATTCTTAGTCACTATGATGCTCGCACGCGGGACTTTAGGAGAAAATACCTTATGGACGTTGCAAATTCGTAAACTAACGTTTCATTCCCGACGTCGTTATTGGACGTCTCGTAAGGTCTACGCCATGTCTCATTGCCGTTTTAATCATGAGCAAAGATGAACACACACGATACCGACAAAAATAGTCATAAAATTACAACCGACATAAAATTCCCAACTAAACACAGTCTCAATCTCAGAGTTTCATTGACACTTTGATTTTAACACGTCTTTTCTCGTTTAAAAACATCCACTTTAAACGACCGCATCTCAAAATCTGAATGAACTGCCATACTAATCTTATATTCCGACTTCAAGCTGTTTGCAAATGTAAGCCAATTTCCCTCTCTATAACGACTCCCTCTGAACAACGCACACATTTTTTTGTCTCCCATTGGGTGTCGTTGTAGAGAGGGAGCGCTGTATGGCGGAAATATCCGTCTATCACAGTGGTTGCCATGTTATCGTCTGCTTATATTTTTCGTCTGCTTTTCCTTTTATTATTCGGAAGTTTATGCGATTCTGAATTGCGTTCAACATTAATATGAGTGTCAAGCCGGGTCTAGCACCGTCCGATCAAGATCGAATTGTTGGCAAATGTCAGTGTCCTTGGCCTTGGCAGTGAAAGGGTATAGAAATGGTTATTATTCACCTGCCAGTCACTAACTTTCCGTCAACGTTCGTTGGTACTATCGGACGTTGCCGTATACTTTATTTACTGCCGGAAATATACTTTAGGCGATAATCAAAAGTCATTGTGTCGCAATAGCTTATTGGATAGTGTCATTGACTCGTAGTGCTATGGTCGTGGGTTCGATTCCAGGCACTGTTTTGTAAACGTCCGTTTTATGTTCTTTTATATGATTATATATTTTACTAAAATAAAGCTGTAAAGATTTTGGTAAAGAAAAACTTGTTGCTCAACGAAATACCAAAGTAACATAGAGTGCTTTCAGTCTATTTATAAGCACTTTTCTATCCAAGTTTCCGTAGGCAAGTTACACTGTACTTTTTTTCATATAATTGCATGAAAGTCATGGTTTGTAAAAAAAAAGATTTAGACACATTTACGTTAAGAAATATTACAAAAACAAACTGTATCGGGGATCGAACCCACAACCCTTACGTTGGTCACACAGGTACATAACCACTGAGCTATAACCGACTGTAGTTACATGTACCTTTAGCAGATAATATAATTTAATTTCGAGTCATCATTGAATTGCTTATTTTCTATACACTGTAATTGTTTCCGGAGGATACAAATAGCTTACGGAAAAAGACGGAATATTCATAAACTGACAGGTCAAACCTTATCGACAATACAATATACATTTATATAATTTGAGTTTTTGCTTTGTGTGTTTGTTTACGTCCGTTTCTGCCATCTATGGGCTAATTGGACGCCCCAGAGAGAGGGGAGCGGATACAGAGAACCCGGCGCGATGCCCTACTTATCGAAAGAGTTCTCTGGTTCTTTTAGATGCCAAGTGTAAGCAATCATACATCGGACCTCGGTTAATAAAATCTTATCCGGAGGACTTGGTCCGGCGGGGGATCGAACTCACAACCCCTGACGTCGTAAGCGGGTGCTTTACCCAATACAATACAATACAATACAATACACTACGACCGTCGGTACATTTATGTAATAGACGTTGATACCAATGCCAAGCAGAATTTATATGGACAAAATAATAATTAGTTATAGATTTAAAGAAAGCATTTTATTAACAGCTTAAGCACATAAAAATTTCATTACATTAAAATTGATCATACTGCCAATTTCATATTTTATTCAAACGATTTGAACGTCGTTGTATACTATTATTTTGACATAGAACCAACGACTCCTTTGTCAGTTTATATATCCTCGATTATAACATATACTTTGAGCAAATGACATGAGTGACCTGCGAGAAACCGATGTCTATCCGGTTGCCGGAAGTTGATCGGACGCCGGATCGTTATTTACAAACAGTGTACCTGTAATTCTGCTTTACTTTCAGCCAGCTTGGAGCTTCAATATGCTCAAATACTGAGAGTACTCCTAATAAATCGGGCACATTTTTATGACCCATAGATTAGAACTAACTTATTTATTGGAGGAAAAATTAGATACATAAGATACATATCTAGTATGGAGTAATGGGTTAAGTCGAAGCTAATTGTGTGGTCACTAGAATTGTATTGTCACATATCGAGAGAATATAAATGATATACACAAGTTCTCTCTAACTTCTATTTTTTTTTCGTTGTTTTGGTTTTTGCACCTTTCGCTCACCACCCCCCCCCCTCCAATTAACTTTACTTGTTGTTATTGCTGTATCTAATTAGGAGCTAACGCTCCAGATATCGAACCACATTACCACTGTCTTTGAAATATGTCAACTTTTTACATGAAATTATTGATATGTGTTTGTTCACATGTTTTTACAAAATATTTATAAACTGTGAGAAATAAACGAATGTTCTGTTCTGTTCTGTATACCTTAGATTTCTTTTGGTCCCAAAGGGTGGCATAATTATACTTTTTGAACGGATTGTCAGTCAGTCTGTCTAACTATCTGTCATTATGTCCGAAAACTTTAACAATGCTCATAACGTCGTTGTTACTGAAGTGATTTATTTCATTCTTGGATACATAATACCTTTGGAGAACACTTTTAGGATGATATATATTGTTTGACCTTGACCTCTCAATAATCATGAGATGCTTATTTTCCAAAAGTTCTAAGATTGGCCATTCCTCCTTTTATTATATTATTCAATGGATATACTTGATACTTGGATATAAAACCCCTTGTGACAAGACCTTTCAGCTGACATATACCTATTTGACTTTGATCTCTCACTGACTTTGAAGGTGAGAATCAAATTTCCCAACAAATATAAACATTAGACATAACGTAATTATTAGACAGCGGATCTACTTAATCACAACACATCTTGGAGATAAGACCTTTAATCTAACATATATATTTATTTTGCCCTGAATCCCTAATGACATTGACCGTCAAAATAACATATGATGAAAAACTTTACCATTTCTAATAATTTTCTTATCACTAAATTTATTTACTCCACACTTGGAAACAACACCCCTTTGGACAACATCTTTAAGCTAACATGCTAACATATTATTGTTCTTAACCTTGACCCCTTAATGACCTTACAGTGGAGAAAACGTTATTCTTTCCCGTTTAAACGCAAACGTACGCAAACGCAAAACACTAAAACGTAGAAAATAACAATTTTTTGACAATTCTGATAATTTATCTTTATCTTGGTGGCAAACAGTTTGGAGCCTGGTTACCCGGCGTCTGATCTGGCTCCAACTGTTTGCAGCGCAAAGAATCGTTTCAGCATGAACGCGTTTATTGGGAAAGAATAACACATTCTCCACTGTACCTGTTTTAAAAATATAAGAAATAAAAAAGAACACTAAATAAATATTCACGTTGGCCACGTTTATTATTGATGTATTTCATACTTCGGACACAACACTCATTGGGACAAGACCTTACAGCTGACATCTGATTTATTGACCCCATAATAACTTCGACCTTTACAGTCAAATTAGATGGGAAAATTATATTAAATATACTAAATTTATATATTCAGAGGCACTGTCATATTACAGTGACATTTCTTGTTATTCATGTTATAAATATGAAAAGCAGGTTATATGATACTGTATTCATTATTTACAAAACAATTGCTGAAACAAATGCTTTATGCTTTACAAGGAAGCCCATCTGGAGGTCAGACCAACTTTTGTTCAACTTGCACATGTTTCTTTATTTTTTGATAGGCAAGTCTCTTTTGAGTAAACAAGTAAACAAATTGAAAAAACCCTGTATAATTAAGTCTAGTGTTTATTGTTTACAGCATGTAAGTGTTGACGCTTTTGGTGCCAATATTGGCAAATAGGGCAGCCCCAGAGCACAACTATGCAGCTTATAGAGGTGGTGGTTGGTCCTGGGTCTTCACTTTTGTGTTTTATAATTACAGGACAAAATTCATTACAATTTGAAAAAATACAGTCATACTTCGAAAATACTTTTTGAAAGTCACAAATATTTTCGATCAATTCCCAAGAACAATATTCAAGACCAAAAGGGTCAGCAAGCCTTTTTTGTTTGTAAATAGTATATAATATCTCTAATGTGAGGTGGGTATGAGGATGAACCCCGACATAAAAAACAAACAACAACAGTGTACCTGTAATGATTACACTTGTCCCATGTAAACAGTGAAGATCCTGATCAGAGGGCTCCTTAAGGCGCCCTCTGATTAGGGTCTACAATGTTTGTCATTCTGAAAAAATTGAAACAAAGTAACCCTATATAGTCAAAAATGGACTAGATTTATTTTGAAATTGGAATAGTCCATTTAAAATTTCAAAGGGGTGAATGAATTAATTGTGACTGTTGTATAAGTCTAGCTGTCTGATCCCGCTGGCGATTTTGATTTTTCAAACGTGACATATGTCGTTTTCCTTCAGCAAACGGATTACAACTCAACAGAATGCTATGTTTACGAAAGTCAAACGTTCGGCGGACCTCCGAATGCCATCAATGTCACAAACAACGCTTCAGATCCGAATAATATAACAATTAATGTACCTCCGGGTAAGTAGCACGTGACCTCTCTTTCTTTGCTTTTCATGAACAGTAAAACCTATCTAAACTGGACGTTTATATGAGAAATATCTTTAAGAAAGATATTCAGCGGAGAGTTTTTGAAGTAATGCTGTAGATTGGTGTGAAAATGTATAAAATTGAGGGTGTCAAAGAATTGTAATACATTGGATTGAAATGCAAAACATTCCATTGCAGCAACTTGTATGTAAAATATACAGTGGAGAATCTGTTATTCTGTCCCGTTTAAACGCAAACGTACGCAAACGTACGCAAACGCAAAACACTAAAACGTAGAAAAGAACAATTTTTGGACAATTCTGATAATTCATGTTTATCTTGGTGGCAAACAGTTTGGAGCCTGATCAGACGCCGGGTTACCCGGCGTCTGATCTGGCTCCAAACTGTTTGCACTGCAAATAATAGTTTTAGCGTAAACGCGTTTATTGGGAAAGAATAACACATTCTCCACTGTAGCTACTAAAGATCTATCCTCTACAGAATTACCAAACAATTATCTAAACCTTATCCTGTTACTCACAGATTCTTGCATAAATCTACTTTTCTATCACTTTCCATTCATGAATGGAGTTTTTTAGAACAAAGATGTCATATCTAAAAATAGAAACATGCTGTCATAGCACTTACAGACTGTGTCTATAATTTTGCACCGACAATTCATCTCCAGTAAAACTTGTAAAAATAGAGCAGTCTGTCTCAATATCCAATCAGCCCATGCAGTTTTAAGCATGTGACTTTCAACCTTAATTTCTGACCAGTTATCAATGGTTAAGGATTTGCAAATGACAGGTCTAAATAGAAACCATACAGCTCCACTGAAAAACGGTGTTTCGTCTCCAAACCAGCTGGGCCCTTTTCATTAAAAAAACTTTTCAAGACGATTCCAAAGATGAGATGGAGAAAGAAATGATAATTATGACTATTATAATCTGACTTATGATCGTTTTTGTCGCACAAAGTTTTATGAAACAAGCCCCTGGTACAGTGGAGAACCTGTTATTCTTTCCCGTTTAAACGCAAACGTACGCAAACGCAAAGCACTAAAACGTAGAAAAGAACAACTTTTGGACAATTCTGATAATTCTTGTTTATCTTGGTGGCAAACAGTTTGGAGCCTGATCAGACGCCGGGTAACCCGGTGTCTGATCTGGCTCCAAACTGTTTGCACTGCAAATAATAGTTTTAGCGTAAACGCGTTTATTGGGAAAGAATAACAGATTCTCCACTGTATATGACAGTTGACAGCTTAACCCTTTCACTCCCAATGACGTCATAAAGCGCATTTGCAAACAGTTTTGATCCTGATTAGACGCCTGTCGCCTGAAGTCAGAAGTCAGAAGTCTGAAACTTGAAGTTTGAACTATGAATGCTACATGTATTGAAGTTTGAACTATGAATGCTACATGTATTTAAGAGATTAATGGCCAACATTAGGAAGTATGAAGTTTAAACTTTGACGTGTGCAGGGCTGCCATAAGTTGACATAAAAAATCCTAAGATTTCCAAATTTGCATTTTTCAAGTGCGATTTAACGAATAGTACCTTTTCCCCATGGCATGTTTCTAGTTTTGTTAACACGTGGCTGCTTAAAGCAGGCTGAAAGTAAAGCAGAATGCGCCTTAAGGCGCATTCTGCTTTACTTTCAGCCTGCTTTAAGCTACCATGTACTAGAAAAAAATCCGAAGATTTAGGAAAAATCCGGAGAAATGGCAGCCCTGCGTGTGTATAGAGATATTCACCACCGATCGTTCGTACCACCATGCTGAACTGTCGTCTGGGTCAAATGTGTTGCCTATGAAATTAAAAAACGCAAACGCATTTAGCACTAAAACGCAGAAAAGTACAACTTTTTGACAATTCTGGTAATTCATTTTTATCTTGGTGGAAAACAGTTTGGAGCCTGCGTCTGATCTGGCTCTAAACTGTTTGTAATTGAAATAATAGCTTTAGAGTAAACGCGTTTATTGGGAAAGAATAACGTTTTCTCCACTGTATCCTATTGTCTGCAATGTTACTTTAAAAAAAATGTTACATGTATTTTGCAAAACTGATGTTTATACTCCCTCATGTTGCACTAATGTTGTTGTTGTTGTTGTTGAAATTAAAAAAATAATAAAATAGGTTTTTTATCTGAGGAAAAGTTGAATATCAGTGGCAAAAAGCTTGAATCCATATCAGAATGTTTGAAAATATTAGCCAAGTCGCGTTTTACATTAAAATGATTAACTTTAATACAACAACACTTGATCGTTAAAGCCAAACGAAAATAACAATGATTTCTCTGTCAAACATGTAAAATTTGACAACTGTATTGATCAACATCTTTATACATTTATAATACCGATCTTGAAATTCACATAAACCATGGTGACACTAGGTCTCCAAATAAGATGGAGTAAACGGAATCAATCTAAATTGTCTCACCCATTCCAGTACCAAATTCTATGATGTCACTACTCATTAGAATCGTCTGAAGGAGACGATTCTAATGAGTAGTATCACCATAGGAGTTAATGCAGAAAACAGATTTTAGTTTTTGAAATACTGCCCTTATCTGGACCGCTGGAGAGGGACGCTTTTCTATCTTGCTCAATACATTCATTGTATTATTGTTCATTTAACACAGGTGTTGCGTACCCCGACATGGTGTGCTTTGACCCAATAAACTGTGTATCAATGATAGCTCAATGCAGTGATCTCATTGATCTACTCACTGGTGACTATATAGACCCCGACTTTCCACTGGTCCTAACAGCAACGGAAAGGAATGAGGTAGGTATCCATGTCCATAGGTGCACGGCTAAAATACAGTTTTTTAGTCTAGGGCAAGATCTATATATATATATATACATGTAAGAAAAGATATGTAACTTCACGGACAGGGCTTGCCTGGTTCCCGTCGTACTAAGAAAGTACGTTAGGCAAATTGCAATAATGGCCGCCCCCATGAAATAGAGGAAAATGGATGGAGTTATATGAGCTGTAATACGGGGTTTCTTATTTGAGATGGTTCGCAATGTCTTTTTGTTACCTACGGGTTCAATGTTATTCAAAACTAAATTACTAATTCAAAAACATGTTGTTAGCGACTGAATTCAACACTAATTCGTGCAACGAATCATTTTAAATCCCATAGACAAAACAAGAACATTATAACCTATGTTTTCCTTTTTACCATGGTACTAAGGTATGTTTGAAGAACCTATGTAGAATTTTTTATAGAGATCCTACGGAGATTTCATTTGGGCGCGTATGTTATCATACAATCTGGCGAGGTTTTATGTATCCGAAATGTCAACGGACCTATATAATATCCGATAATAGGGTTAGTTTAAAAATAAATTCGTTGCCCGAATTAATACTGAATTCAACTGGTTCGCTCGTGTTTTTGAATTGATAATGTAATTGTGTCTATACCTTTTCCCATTCGCTACAATGGCTTATCGTGAACCAACTAGAATAAGAAAACGCTATATTAAGCTCATATAACTCCATCCACCATTTATCATTATGGTTCCCGGTTTCCTCTTTTTCATGGGTGCCGCCATTATTGCCCTTTGCCTGTCCCTATGTCTGAAAGTCAAGGGAGAGCACCCAGTCTAGGACAGGGCGACCATGGGCGGTATGAATCCATCGTATTTTCTCGTAAATCATGCAGAATGTCGACCTAAACACGATTACGTTAGAATGAGAAATGTTTTCTTCACATTGATACCAAATACTGCACTATAACTTCTTTTTTCATCTTGTACAATAGTCCAATTTCTGAAGAAACTCCCGTTTTATCCGAGGTCGGCATAAATTCGACCGGTCTCCACTCCACCTCCACATTCAAATTTTTATCCGCAAGCGATATCGGGTCTGTTTTCTGCTCGTTGCTTTTAACCGTTTATCCCATAGCCTGTTTCTAGTTTTGAAGACAGTTGACCACTTAAAGCAAGTTGATAGTAAAGCAGAATGTGCCTTAAGGCACATTCTGCTTTACTTTCAGCCTGCTTTAAGCTAAAATCTGCTAGGCTATATAAAATATTTGTAATGTTTATTGTACATGAGGGTATAAACTGGAACTATTTTCTTCAGCGGAGGAATAAATTAAATACGCTAAAAGTCGCTTCTATGGGGGGAAAGGGTTAAGAAATTATATATAAGTTTTTATAAGAATTTGAATGTGGAAGTGGAGTGGAGACCGGCCAATATCTATTCCGACCTCGGACAAAACGGGATTTTATTCACTAATTGGACTCGCGTACTCGAGAGATGTTAGCTTAAAGCAGGCGGAAAGTATAGCAGAATGCGCCCTAAGACGCAGTTTGATTTATCTTCAACATGCTTGAAGTAATCGCGCTTGGAAAAAGGAAAATTTGTGAAATCTTAGGATATTCAAGATCAACTTATTGCAGCCCTAGAAATCTGACCAATCAATGTAAACGAAAGCAGACTCAACTCAAACGCTTTATAAGCGATGGGCCTGAATGTTTTCAGAGAAAGTTTAATCATCATAACAGCTGGACGTTTCCAAATAGCATAATCACCATCAGCAACACTACACATTAGATTAAATTGCATCATCGTCGTAACAATCATCGTTATCATCATCGACGAACATTTTTCGCCATCATCATCATTATTATCATTATCATCATCATCACATTAGTATAATGTGTGGTCATAATCTGTACCACTTATATGTTCACATCTTGCTTAAGAATATTTATTGATCTTAATTTTTCATACTTTCACACGATTTGGAGACAGCACTGACGTTTCGTTATTTTCGTTAAGTATTATTACTATACTTCAACTACTATACTGCTCTTACAGTGGAGAATCTGTTATTCTTTCCCGTTTAAACGCAAACGTACGCAAACGCAAAGCACTAAAACGTATAAAAGTACAACTTTTAGACAATTCTGATAATTCATGTTTATCTTGGTGGCAAACAGTTTGTATTGTAAATAATAGTTTTAGCGTAAACGCGTTTATTGGGAAAGAATAACACATTATCCACTGTACTTATACTACTACAACATCAAAATTACTTCCACCACTACCAGTATTACTACTACTACTACTACTACTACTACTACTACTACTTCTACTACTTCTACTATTAATACTTCTAATATGTCTCCTTCTACTACTGCTACTACTACTGTTACTACTACTACTATAATGGGGCAAATTTTGAATTAAATATATCAAAAATTAAATGATAATAACTTGGATGTCTTATATAATGGATCATTTCATGAGGCTTGTAGTGTTTTTACAGAAATTTCTTAATAAAGACTCGCATGCCTAAACGTACATCTACATTTTCGTTACACAGATCAAGACAATATTGCCATCCAGTTCGTATTGCGGTACACCTACTTATCGGTGGCGTATGATTGGTGTTGCTAACGACCAACTGACCTTTGTCACTGTCTCCATGAAACCATTCCAGACGGATGGTGGCATCTTCCTTATACGTGAGAATGTGCTTGACCCTGGCATGTACATCTTGTTTCTTGAGGCCTCGACATCTTACCCATTTTCTACATATACAGAAGAATATATCTTTATCAAAATGGTTCTTCCCGAGCTTCGTCCTATAATAACTGGTCCTGCAATTCGCACTATGTTAGACAACACCAATGCCTACATTGATGCTCGAACTTCTACAGACCCAGCTATGCTTATCCCCTCTGTCAGGCAGTCTGGGGTAGACGCGAACTGGTTTATTTTCGCATCCATCTCGCTTACACCTACCGATGTGTATAACTGTTTGGCCACGTTCCCCAACTGTAGCCTACTTACAACAAACACTAGCGATATCAAAGGTCATTCTATAACCTACACAGGATCGACATTGAGGATTGACCCATCAGTCCTAAGCTGCACCTGGGCGTTAGTGATATTCCGGCTCACCGATGGAAGCCGAACATCCTCGGCACTGGCGGCGCTGAACTTCCAAAGTTCGGCATTTTTGCAATACACGTACAGGTTAGTATAACACCATTTCGTATCAAATTCAGGGATTCAGGTTGGAGGATTATTTACAAACTTATTTTAGCTCGCCTATTCAAAGAACGGTGATGGAAGTGTTGAAATGCAGTACCTACATGTACAGTGGAGAATCTGTTATTCTTTCCCAATAAACGCGTTTACGCTAAAACTATTATTTGCAGTGCAAACAGTTTGGAGCCAGATCAGACGCCGGGTAACCCGGCGTCTGATCAGGCTCCAAACTGTTTGCCACCAAGATAAACATGAATTATCAGAATTGTCAAAAAGTTGTACTTTTCTACGTTTTAGTGCTTTGCGTTTGCGTACGTTTGCGTTTAAACGGAAAAGAATTACAGATTCTCCACTGTAACACTACCGGAAATGAAATACTACGTACATGTATTTGGATTTGGAAGTGAGGTCCCATGTGGATTGAACATTGATGTAGCGTTAATATTAACAAACAAACATATTTTAGTCATAATTTCAGCTGTTGTGGACATTTTGGCTGCTATCTCATAGTTAAAGTTTAAAGCGTTGAAATGTACTAAAACTACATGAAATATTTACCGAAGGAAGCTGATGCGGTATTTGGAATGGAGGTTCCAATCGGATTGAACATTGATGTAGCGTATTTAAAGTTGAACTTAGGTGTATATTGAACCCCCTCTAAACCGGACATGTGTGGGGACAACAAAAATGTCCGGTTTAGAGGGGTCTCCAGTTTAGAAAGGTTGTAATCCATTACCAAATAGCTTGTTTCTAGTATGAACGATAGCTGACAACTTAAAATGCGTACAGTGGAGAATCTGTTATTCTTTCCCGTTTAAACGCAAACGTACGCAAACGCAAAGCACTAAAACGTAGAAAAGTACAACTTTTTGACAATTCTGATAATTCATGTTTATCTTGGTGGCAAACAGTTTGGAGCCTGATCAGACGCCGGGTTACCCGGCGTCTGATCTGGCTCCAAACTGTTTGCACTGCAAATAATAGTTTTAGCGTAAACGCGTTTATTGGGAAAGAATAACAGATTCTCCACTGTATTAAAGGTGTAATGGGTAAAAAAAAGAACGGTTGGAAACGGGATCGAAGCTTTTGTCCGGTTAAGATATCATTCCGGTATTTAGAGGTTCCGGTTTGGAGGGATTACACAGTATTTGACTGATTTTTTTAAGGTTAAAGTTTTGGGGCAAGAGTTGAAATGCTCTAATATTACATGAAATATTTTAGTCCAAGGAAGCTGATATTTGGAATGGATGTTCACCGTCGGTTAAAATTTTATGTAGCGTAGTTAGTTGGAGAAATTTAATTTTAGTCATAATGCCACATGATTTGGACTTAGTCTGTTACTGATTTCTCATGGTGTAAGTAAAATGCTCTAATACCACATGACCTATTTGCCCTAGGAAGCTGATATTTGGAATAGAGGTTTCATGTGAATTGGACATTGATGTAGAGTAGTTAAAATAGAAAAACCATTGTATTTAGTGATAATTTTACCTGTTTTGGACTCAGTTATTATTTGCGGAAATCTCAATGCTAAAGTTTTTACATGAAATATTTGCCCGTAGGACGCTGATATTCGGAATGTTGGTTCACTGTGGATTGAACATTGATGGAGTTAGTTCAAATAGAACAAAAATTGAAACTATTTTTACATTATTTCACCTTTTGTGGACATTGTTTTTACTTAAGTCTTCGGGTTTAAGTTTTAGGGTGAGTGTTAAGATACAATAAATCACCCTAAATCTCGTCTAAAGCTGCCATATTATCGTCCTCTTACGTTTTTCATCTACACTTATCTAGAATTCATATGCGTTTCTGATTTAATTATCGACATTTCAACACAATAAATACAATAATAAGGCTATGTTAATTTTAAGGGCTTTTTTCAGAATAACAGATACATGTACTGCAAATTCTTATTCGAGGTCTCATTTAGGCCTCTGATCAAATTTACACTGTTAGCAAAATACCCATATTCTAGTTACACGCAAAGAAAGAGTAAATAATAAGCAAGCCACAGATTATAAAGAGTTTGAGTTGAGTCTGAGATCGTTCTCAAGCATTTGATTGATCAGATTTGAGCTTAAGCTCAAATCTGACCAATCAAATGCTTGGAAACGATCTCAGATTCAGCTCAAATACTTTAATACCTCGGACCAAGGCGCCGATGAGACTTAGTGTTTTCGTATTTTGTTCTTCAGCTGTGTCCATAACTGCTACTCAGCCAACGTTATAAAAGGTCCGAGTGGCATTGCGGGCTTTGAGGTTAACGTTAACGTGAACACTCAGGTGTATTCCGTGACATATACCAGGGCATTGTTGCAATGGGATGGAACCACCTTTATTACATCTGGCATAACTCTGCAACAAGGTATAATCAAGATACAGTTCTTTCCCGTTTAACCCCCTTCACTGCCATAACGTCATCAATTTTAAGCAAGTGCGTCTACTTTTATTTAAAAACAAATAATTAAATTTTAGGTGCTTTTTGATTTAAGAAATATTGAACCTGATGTGATAATGTTTGGATCCTAATCAGACGCCGCGATACGAGACGTCTGATCAGGATCAAAACTGTTTGCAAATAACCATTGTACTCGGGGTAAAGCAGCAAAGGGGTTCAGCCCTCGTGAAACGCAAACGTAATTCAATAAAATATAGAAAAATACATTTTATTTTAAATTTCTAACGGTTTATTTCTATCTGAGTGGCAAATAGTTAAGGGTCTGATCAGACTCCAAGTAACCCGGTGTCTGATCTTGCTCTAAACCATTTGCAATTGAAATCATTATTTTAGCATAAACGAGTTTATTTTGGAAAGGATGACGCCTTACAGTGGAGAATGTGTTATTCTTCCCCGTTTAAACGCAAACGTACGCAAACGCAAAGCACTAAAACGTAGAAAAGAACAACTTTTGGACAATTCTGATACTTCATGTTTATCTTGGTGGCAAACAGTTTGGAGCCTCATCAGACGCCGGGTTACCCGGCGTCTGATCTGGCTCTAAACTGTTTGCACTGCAAATAATAGTTTTAGCGTAAACGCGTTTATTGGGAAACAATAACACATTCTCCACTGTAATCCTGTTGCTTGATATATCTTTGGAATCGTTGTGACAGATTCCAAATAGATGTCACAAGACATGATTAGACGGAGATATCAGAAATGAGATAAAAGCTATGACTTACGACCATTTTTGTCGTACGTGACGTTTTGTAAGACGGTCCTATGATTCAGAGCACAGGTACTTGACACCCTTTTTTTACTATACCTTAAATGTGTCAAGTATCTGTGCTTCAGAGTACCCTGAAGTCCGATTTAGTTGCAATGGGGATAGCGTAATTGTCAGGGCTGCCATAAGTTGACATAAAAAATCCTAAGATTTCCAATTTTGCATTTTTCAATTGCGATTTTACGAATCGTACCTTTTCCCCATCGCCTGTTTCTAGTTTTGTTGACACGTGAGTACTTAAAGCAGGCTGGATGTAAAGCAGAATGCGCATTAAGGCGCATTCTGCTTTACTTTCAGCCTGCTTTAAGCTACCATGTCCTAGAAAAAATCCGAAGATTTAGGAAAAATCCGGAGAAATGGCAGCCCTGAATTGTATATCATGTTTAAACAGATAAACGCTTACACGATGTAATATGATATACACTGTATTATTGTTATGAGTATTTTTTTTTTTTTTTTTTTATTATCTTTTTTATTATTTCATGTCGTTTTAAACAGTATTTCAGTGATATCTCGAAGTGATGAGTATCAAACACATTTGAATCAGATCAGACACCGAGTTGTTCGCCTCCAAACTGCGATGTGATAACAGTTCAGAATTGCTAATATCTGTTTTTGGAAATACAGCGTTCCCTCGCTACAACGGCCCTCCCAACAACGACTCCCTCCTTACAACGACCCTTGTCTCAGTTCCCTGACAATTATGTCTAATGTTTTACTGCTGCAATGTCGTCTGCTTAAAATTGTCGTCTGCTGTTTTTCTTAAAATTACATATAAGTGGACATTTTGATAGAATAAATATAATTATGAGTGACAAACAGCTTGAATCCAGATCAAACTCCGCGTTACGCGGCGTCTGATCTTGATTCAAGCTGTTTGCAAATGTAAGCCCAGTCTTTATTTTCCCTTTCTATAACGCCTCCCTCCGAACAACACACACAATCTGTGTCTCCCACTGGATGTCGTTGTAGAGAGGGAACACTGTAGTACAATGAGGCAGGCGTTATTTGATCCAAATAAACGTGTTTTGCTAAGGCAATTATTTCCTTACAAACAGTTTTAAGTAAGATCAGACGCCGGGTAAAACAGTGCATTCTGTTTTACTTTCATCCTGCTTTAAGCCGTCACTCATATTCAAAACCAGAAATAGGCTATGGAGTAAAGTGTTAAATAGATTTAACCGAATTGTGTATTTGCAAAACAGAGATAATACTTAAATTATTCAAAATGTGCATATGCCATCAATGCATGTGGTCGGTCTAACGACATCCTCAAGAAACAAGAAATATCTTTAAAAAAGATATTCGGCGGAATGGGTGGTGAATTAAGGTAATGATGTATATGGAATTGATTTTATCCAAGTTGCAATAAATAGGATGGTAAATCAGGATATTAAGCTTAATATTTATCTAATAAGACACGCGCAGTAATCTACGACCACATACATATAATCAAAGACTGAAGGTCTTGAGAGTCGCCAAGAATGAGTTTTTGCAATCATTAAACTACTGGATCTGAGGTTAATCATTAGTTTGTTAAGGCAGTTGGTCTCTCAAAGACTGAAGGTGAAAGTACAGCAGAGAGCATTTACACACGTTTATGCTTTTGATCGGGCTACATTTTGCTGCAAGTTGTCAGCTGTTTTTATTCCATCAAAAAGTACTTTTTCAGAGGTGGTTGTCGAGATTTACTTGAGAATTCTTGACAGAAGGTACAGTTTGCACATGGATCTATTGCTAAGATTTCCAATTTTGCATTTTTCAATTGCGATTTTACGAATCGTACCTTTTCCCCATCGCCTGTTTCTAGTTTTGTTGACACGTGAGTACTTAAAGCAGGCTGGATGTAAAGCAGAATGCGCATTAAGGCGCATTCTGCTTTACTTTCAGCCTGCTTTAAGCTACCATGTCCTAGAAAAAATCCGAAGTCTAACCGCTACCCAATCAGACTATTCGATTTTAAGCACGTGTCCTTAAGCTTTCATTTCTGGTCATTCACGATTGGTTGGGCCATATAAGGTTTGAGGCTCAATGAGAAATCAGACCAGCTCCGCCGAAAAATCATTGGAACTAAGTTTTTTTTAGATCTTTCTATAATATTTTCTACCATGTCCTGGTACACGGTAGGCATTTCGCTATCTGATGGCAACATACAACTCAACAACTCAAATAGGATAACTGAGTGTCATACATGTGTAAGTCAATAGTTATAAAGTATTTGAGTTGAGTCTGAAGTCGTTATTAAGCATTTGATCAGTAAGATTTGAGCCTAGGCACAAATCTGACCAATCAAATACTTGAGAACAACTCAGACTGAACTCAAACGCTTTATAACCTTGGAATCTGATGGTGGTGTGAGTTAAAGCGTTTACTTCAATTTTAGGGCATAATGTTTTGCCTTATCAACGCGGTTTCGAATCCTTTCCGCCTTCAGTGTGTGTTTTTAAACATGTTTTTGTATTTTGCTCGGTCTGAATTGAAGGCAAAACAATATATCCGCTAAAGTGTGCCAATGCTTTTTGCCCCTTAAACTACCGCGGGATTCTTATCTAATCGCCCTTTGTTATTCTATTTTGAGTTTTAATTAGCGCATTTCATAGCAAAGATCTAAAAACAACGTCTACGGTCGAAACAGAAAAAAACATGAAAAAAATCTAAAAAAAAAGAAGACTCAGCGATCTTTCCTGAGTATGTTTATACAGATAATACTTCTTTAATGTTATATGCACGATAATGCCATATATTTACTTTAATTTGAGTATGTTGGTGTTTTTTCGCAAATATTCTCTTTGGCTTTCAGTCTCTTTAAGCCTTCCACTCTCAATGACGCCTTAAAGCGTATTTGCAAATAGTTTGGGTCAATATCAGACGCCGCGTTGTACGGCGTCTGACCAGGGGCCCGTTTTACTAAACTACTTACGCAAAATTTTTGCGTAAGTCAAAATCGTTTTACTCTTATTTTTCGATCATAAACGTTTGCAAACAGCAAATAGCCAGGTCAGAGGACGCGCTAAAAGCGCGTCCTCTGATCTGGCTATTTGCTGTTTGTAGCAAGTGATAATAAAACATATAAATTAAAAATTAAAATTTTGACTTACGCAAATAGTTTGCGTAAGTTGTTTAGTAAAACGGGCCCCAGGACCCAAACTGTTTGACACACTTATCGGTATTTATTAAGTCATACAACATTAAATTCAATTTTGAAACGTGTCTTGCAGACCACAATACTGCGGCAGACGACAAAAAAACCGGTGAAGGGGTAAAAATCTCCCGAATAATTTGATCATGAAAAGGTTAAGCCTAAAGCATAGTAAATATGTGCAGTCTGTAAGGGAGAATCTGTGATTAATACTGTAAATAGGTAGGATATTGATGAGATGTTGATGTTAGCCGGTGTCTGATCGTGATCTTGCTCAGAATTGTTTGCGATGAAAATACAGTGGATAATCTGTTATTCTTTCCCAATAAACGCGTTTACGCTAAAACTATTTTTTGCAGTGCAAACAGTTTGGAGCCAGATCAGACGCCGGGTAACCCGGCGTCTGATCAGGCTCCAAACTGTTTGCCACCAAGATAAACATGAAATATCAGAAGTGTCCAAAAGTTGTTCTTTTCTACGTTTTAGCGCTTTGCGTTTGCGTACGTTTGCGTTTAAACGGGAAAGAATAACAGATTCTCCACTGTAATTGTTTTAGCATAATCAAGAATATTTTGGCAGAATAACGTCTTCTCTGCTGTAACTCGGCGTGTGGCCAATACCCAACCTGTTTACAAGTTTCTGGAATGGTTTTTTCCAAACTGTTTACATGTCTTTTAAATGTTGGTGTTTTTGCTTGGTTGAAGTTGGTTACACCTTAGCCAATAACACACATGTTTTAATGGTATTCAAGGCAACGGTAATTAGTTCATGTACATACAATACAGGACTTGGAAAGAACCGGCGTAACAGAGCTATAAACTTGTACAGTATTCCCTCTCTACAACAACACCCAATAAGAGAACAAATATGTGTGTGTTGTTCAGAGGGTGTTGTTATGGGGGTAGGGGTGTCTAGATTCAAGCCGTTTGTCACTGGTCATTATATTTCTTCTGTCGAAATATCCACGTATATGTTCATGTGAGGAAAAAGAGTAGTGGCAATTTTAAGAAGACGATGTTGCAACTGATAAAGTGTTACACATAAATGTCTTGTTTGTGGAACATCGGCAAACATTGTTGTAAGGTGGGAGTCGTTATTGGGAGGGCCGTGTTTACCCTTTACCTTATAGCCTATTTCTAGTTGTGAAGACAGGTGGCCACTCAAAGCAGGTTGAAAGTAAAGCAGAATGTGCCTTAAGGCACATTCTGCTTTACTTTCAGCCTGCTTTAAGCTAAAATCTGCTAGGCTACATAAGATATTTGTAATGGTAATTGTTCCTGAGGGTATAAACTGGAACTATTTTCTTCAGCGGAGGAATAAATTAAATACGCTAAAAGTCGCTTCTATTGGGGAAAGGGTTAAGGAGGAAGCACTGTATAGCCAGCCACGTCATTGTCTGAAGCTATAGAGTGGAGAAACGTGATATTTTCCTGTTTAAACTAAATGAAACGCTATACAATAACATGTGAAATATCACAAACGTGTTTACTCTTTCACTGCCAAATTTTATCGTCTGCTTTAACCGCCTTACTGCTACAACACCGTCTGTATCGATACTGTAGTCTGCAATATATTCTCAAGTCAGATTTAAGACTTTTAGACTGAAGAATTATTGATATATGTGTCAAACAGCTTGGATCCTGATCAGACGCCGCGTTATGCGGCGAAAGATCAAAATCCAAACTGTCTGCAAAGTTGCATTTTGGCGCCAATGGCAGTGAAAGAGTCAAACTTCTGGCGATTTGTTCTAATCAGAGGCGCATTCAGCTTTTCTTTTAACCCTTATCCTGCGGTGATGTCGTCTGCTTCGAAATTGTCGTCTGCAAAGTTTGTTAAATGTAGATATATACATGTTTAAGTAAATAAACCTAAAGACGAGTGTCAAACAGTTTGGATCCAGATCAGACGCCGCGTTACGCGGCGTCTGATCTGGATCTAAACTGATTGCAAAAATCAATAAAGTCGCGACCAGCAGGCAAAGGGTTAACCTGCTTTAAGCTATCATGTCTTAAAGTACATGTTCATTACTGTATAAAAAATATTTTCACTTGAGGAATAAATTCAATGCGTTAAATTGCGTAACTAAGGAGTAAAGGGTTAACATATGTTGTTTTTCTTCTTTTCCTTGATACTTCTCTCCATCAAGAATGATGATTATGAGAAGGCGCTGTATCCTAGTGAAAGTGATAAATATACAGTGAATTGATAACAAAATAAAATAAAAGCAGTATAGTAGTTTAGATCAGATCTACTATATAACGGGTATGGTGACAATTGTCTTGAAAATCAATAACTGTTAGTGTCATTTGGACTGTGACTGGTAGTAAGTTCCACTGTGGTATACTTCTAGGATAAAAAAGAAAATTTATAAGCATCTATTAGATGATCTGATTGGTCGAAAGCTGTACGGTGTGTAAAATATTGTTCTGGGGTCAGTTGGTGTAAAGAAATTAGTTCCTTGATGGATGGTGACAATTTGGTGAACAATCTTATAGAACATTATCAGGCGGGCTCTTGTCCTACGAGTTTCAAGTGTTGGCCAGCCTGAATTGTCTAGCATGTTCAGTTCTAACTGAACTAGTGTTATTGTAACTGTTACAGACAAATTTGGCGGCTCTACGTTGAACTTGTTTCTGTGTGGTTTATTTTATTTCTATGATGTTTTCTTCAGGTATTCTGTCGGAATCTCTCTCTGAAACTGACGCACCACTGGTAGCTGGAGAGTTATATTTACTGACGTTGGATGTGAACATTGATCCCCTGTCGACCTTGTCTAATCCCAGCATGAACCTCAGCATAGCCGTACTGAAACGCATCAACTTTCTGCCCTATGGCGGTAACTGTTCCATAGACAAAACATCGGGTACGTATTTAAAGTCGAAAACTCCCTATTAGATCGGGGTCGTTTGAGTTGAGTCGGAAATCGTTCTCAAACATTTGATTGGTCAGATTTGAGCCTAGGCTCAAATCTAACCAATCAAATGCTCGAGAACGAACTCAAACTCAACAAAACGCTTTATATTGGTACTATACGGAGAGAAATTGGCTATTCTGGGTGTGGACCACCAATTAGGCGCTCTTGTATAATTCATATAAAATGTGTCATCGCCAATGTCGAAATTCGTCAACTTTTACAGCCTAGTCAAGTGCAACTCTATAATGTCACTCGACTCGAGCTTATTCATTACAGGTAGTGCTTGTTCTTCAGTCTATACGGTAACTTGTATTAATTGGAGTGAAGAAGGTGAGAGATATACACGTGATGTATATTCATTACAGGTAGTGCTGGTTCTACAGTCTATACGGTAACTTGTATTAATTGGAGTGAAGAAGGTGAGAGATATACACGTGATGTATATTCATTACAGGTAGTGCTGGTTCTACAGTCTATACGGTAACTTGTAATAATTGGAGTGAAGAAGGTGAGAGATATACACGTGATGTATATTCATTACAGGTTCATGTTGTGCTGGTTCTACAGTATATACGGTAACTTGTAATAAGTGGAGTGATGAGGGTGAGAGATATACACGTGATGTATATTCATTACATGTAGTGCTGGTTCTACAGTCTATACGGTAACTTGCTATTATTGGAGTGATGAGGGTGAGAGATATACACGTGATGTATATTCATTACAGGTAGCGCTGGTTCTACAGTTTATACGGTAACTTGTAATAAGTGGAGTGATGAAGGTGAGAGACATACACGTGATGTATATTCATTACATGTAGTGCTGGTTCTACAGTTTATACGGTAACTTGCTATTATTGGAGTGATGAGAGTGAGAGATATACACGTGATGTATATTCATTACAGGTAGCGCTGGTTCTACAGTTTATACGGTAACTTGTAATAAGTGGAGTGATGAGGGTGAGAGATATGTACGTGATGTATATTCATTACATGTAGTGCTGGTTCTACAGTCTATACGGTAACTTGCTATTATTGGAGTGATGAGGGTGAGAGATATACACATGATGTATAATTCATTACAGGTACATGTAGTGCTGGTTCTACAGTTTATACGGTAACTTGTAATAAGTGGAGTGATGAAGGTGAGAGATATACACATGATGTATATGCATTACATGTAGTGCTGGTTCTACAGTTTATACGGTAACTTGTAATAAGTGGAGTGATGAGGGTGATAGATATACACATGATGTATATTCATTACAGGTAGTGCTGGTTCTACAGTTTATACGGTAACTTGTAATAAGTGGAGTGATGAGGGTGATAGATATACACATGATGTATAATTCATTACAGGTACATGTAGTGCTGGTTCTACAGTTTATACGGTAACTTGTAATAAGTGGAGTGATGAAGGTGAGAGATATACACGTGATGTATATTCGTTACAGGTAGTGCTGGTTCTACAGTCTATACGGTAACTTGCTATTATTGGAGTGATGAGGGTGAGAGATATACACGTGATATGTTCCTTGACCAGAATCCAACAGTGTCCTATGCAGTGGTGCAAAGAAATGGTGATGGAGAAGACTACATACTAGCTGTGTCAGGTGAGAACAAGGCTACTATTTCTCCGGATTATTTCCGAAATCTTCGGATTTTTCTTAATTTTTCCGGACCTACAGATATTTCCTTAATCTTTGGATTTCTGCTCTTACTTTTTAAAGTTGAATGTTTTACTAAGAAAACATTGCTATGACTGTCAAACAGTTTACGCGGCGTTACGCGGCGTCTGTTTGGATCCAAACTGTTTGCATAATTGTGTTTGTATTATAGAGTCTTGCAACGAAAGGGTTACATGTACAAATGTGGGGTTGTTTTTGCAAACAGCGTTGCTCAAGGCCAGCCGCCGCGCCTTAGACGCGGCGGCTGGCCTTGATCTATTATGTTTGTCACCCGCAAACATCTAAAGCATTGTATTTAGAAGTATTATATATGGTATTTGGCAGTGGACAACCTCAGATACAGAGCTTATGATGATAACGGTGTTTGGTTTGTGCAATGTTTTCGTTGCAATAAGACATGTTTTGTCATTAAACGGCTCAAATGTTAGATGCCCAAACCACATAGTTTATTTTGATTAAATCAAAAAGACACAATTTTAAAAGATTGTTTGGCGAAAATCTTCATCGGACTTAAAAAATACATGTATACTTTTTTTACCATCTTGAACATTTGTTATCATGTAGTAGGAAACTGATTTTAACAGTGTTTTACACATCTATTGTACAGATGGTCCAAAGATGTCGTTTGTGGCGATAGCAGGCAATGACACGCTGGGTTATTCGGCAACCATCGCAGTTAAAGTTCTCGACATGTATAACGAGGCGGCAGAAGAAGAGTTCTTCATTTCGGTAAAAATGCAGAGTCAAACACTTTATGGTCCGAGATAAAAGTATGGTTAACCAATATATGCCTAGGTCAAAGGTTATAAAGCTTATGCGTTGTGTCGGATATCATTCTCAAGTATTTGATTGGACATATTTGAGCCTAAAGGTCAGATTTGAGCCTAGACTCAAAATTTGACCAATCAAATACTTGAGAACTACGTCAGACTCAACAAATGAGCTTCAATAAATTTGAGCCTGGATATTGCAAGGAACTTTTTCTGTATACTTGCTGGAAGATTTCATTGTAGATAAACAAATGCGATCTGAAGACACTGCAGTGTTTGTCTATACAGCAAATTTATTCTATATGATATGACAAAAAGCGCAGACCCTGGTGACGCTATAGCATATGCCAATGTCCACTTTAGTAGAGACTAGGCTTCAATGGATTAAGGTTTCCGAATTGTGGGGAGGTATTCTGTGCATATTGTTTGAAAGAGACAAAACAAGTGACCACTTTATCGTCCATGGTGTTGCAGTGGGGGTAAAGACATAGTAGCTCTTTGCATGCTAGCGGCGGATATATTTGCAACTGTGATTACCTTTGCAAACAGTTAGGATTAAGATGAGACGCCGTGTTACGCGGCGTTTCATCAGGATCGAAACTGTTTGATAAGCGGACACTGTTTTGAAACGAAAATTAAAAAAATCTTTTTTCTAGAACATCAGCAGACAACAATTATTGTTTCAGACGAAAATATTACCCAGCATGCTAAAACTTAATTAGGCATAGTCATTAGAGCAAATTACATTTACATGTAATTATGTAACGGGTACATGTATAGTATACTACAGTACCTTCGTTGGTGAGACAGGTGGGCAATATTCAAAGTACAGAGTCGATTTTTCAACCTTTATCCTAGATATAAATATTCTCCCATTTACAGGATGCTAGAAATTCAGTGAAGAAGGCATAATTCTATCCCATGTAGTCTAAACATATTTTGTATATTTTTGGCTCGGGCGAGCCTATTTGGATCATACGTTCTGAATGATGTGCGAGTCTAGCTCCCCTTACAAAAATTCTGTCATACAGGGTTTACATATGCTTTCTAAAAGAGCTTCAGTGGCTGAGCATGCCACTATCAGATTCCTATTAATCTGATTAACCGTGTAACAGTAGCGAGTATGTGGACTGGCTAGATCCTAAGTCTGCCTGTGTTACCACGCAGTTTAAATACACTGTATTTACTCAGTGATGTGCCTTGTTATAAACATTCACCTATTAGTCATAGCAGACGGTGCATTATAAGACATGCACATTACAAAAATCTTTAGGGTCTTTAAGCAGGTTACTGCTTAATGCATGGCAAGGGTAATGCAGAAACTCCATAATTAGTTTCTGCATTACTTTTGTTCTACATTAAACTGAACCCCCGAGCCTGCAGTACTCCAGTACTTTGATTACATACAATTTTTGAAAATAAGACATGGTTTTACATTGGGATTATATTTATCCCGTTTAAACGAAATGAAAAGCACGTGCAATGGGTTAACTGTAAACAAACTGTTTTGAAAACGCAGACAATTAAGTGTTATCAGAGTGACAATCAGGGTTATCCGGCGGCCGATCAGTATTCATACAGTTTGCAATGGAAATAAAGAGAAACCACTCTAAACCGGACATGTGTGGGGACAATATAAATTTCCGTTTAACCTTAAGAGGGGTTTCCGGTTTAGAGGGGTTTTAACCAATTACCCAACAGCTTGTTTCTTGTATGGAAATTAGCGGACACTTAAAGCAAATTGAACGTAAAGCAGGATGCGTCTTAAGGCGCATTCTGCTTTACTTTCAACCTGCTTTAAGCTATAATCTACTATACTACAGATATTTATTCATAATTATATTTCTAAAGTGTAGGAACAATTCAAAGGCGTAAAAATGCGTATTAATGGTGTAACGGAGAGATTTCCGGTATTAAGAGGTTCCGGTTTAGAGGGGTTAACACTGTAAATGTTTTAGAACACAAACCTGTATATTTGGTAAAGAATAACATCTTCCCTACTGTAGTTAATTTACTATTGTTACAGTCGTCACCGGTACTAAACTCGGCAGCCATAACTGCAGATGACACAGGGGCAGCGGAAATCAGACAGTACACTAGTGCTATAAACTCTACATTCTACAATCTGACAGATATAGACATGTCCATCTCTGTCGGTATGGCGGCCGCTAAAGAACTGAACATAGTACAGGTAAATTAAACCCTGTGTTGGCAGTAGGTGAATGTAGAAGTGTAGTAAAGATGTTATATCAAAGACGGGACGCTGCTAAAGACAGTTCAATAGTTATGAAGCTCTTTATATGCATTACGTTCAACTTGCTTTAATGTATTAACCTTTAACCATTTTACGCAACTTATATATTCCTCTACTGAGGTAGAGTACAGAAATTAATATATATACCATAAGAAATACTTTCTTTATCCTAGCAACTGGTAGCTTAAAGCAAACTGAAAGTAAAGCAGGATGCACATTAAGGCACATTCTGTTTTTCTTTCAATCTGCTTTAAGTGGTCACTATCCTTCAAAATTAGAAACAAGCTATGAGATAGTGGGCTCAGTTGTCGCAACAGACGTGACTTCAGTTCACTGATCGCTCAGTACATGTTTCAATACATAGCCCGACTCGTTGAATCCTAATAGTGCTAAGCCCACCTTGGCAAACCTTTGACTTTTTGTTCAGGTAAAATTATCTTTATATAGTTGAAGCGTACGACAATTTTGCATGAAACAAATTAACACTGACGTCACAAGTGCCTGTTTATGTTCTTCACCTCAAAATTTAATCCTCTCTTTATTCCCCTTTTGAGCCCTCTATTTAGCCCTCTGTTTAACCCTCTATTTAACCTCTTTATTAACCTCTATTTAGATTATATTTATCTCTCTGTTTTACCCTCTATCTTAACCCTATTAAACCCTCTTATTAACCCTCTATTTAACCTCATTTTTATCCCTCTCTTTAACCCTCTATTTAACCTCTATTTTCTTAAAACCTCTAATGTCAGCTTCTATTCATCTATCTATTTCACCCTCTATTTAACCCTATATAACCCTTTATTTCACTCTATTTAACCTTTTTATCTGCCATAGCTTTGAATATGTTTCGTATTGTTGCCAGCATGTTTATCTTAAAGTCAGATTTGGAGACGGACATACGTTTACTGACGACCTGTCGATACGAGGATAAAACATGGATTATGATCAGATGAAGCGTTAAAATACGTCTGATTTTGATCTAAACTGTGTAAAGAGGTGACAATAGTAACCAAGGCATTGAAAGGGTTAAGTGTTTCCTACATTACTACTTTCAGTGTTTACGAACACGGTTTCTTTAAACAGACTGGAAATAAGGCAAAAAGCACTTTGTCTTTAAGTTTGCTTTCAGCAATCATCTTTTAGGATACACAGTGAATGACTGATTTTTTATATCTCAATTAACCCCTTGGTGCTGAAATAATAGTGTACATGTACGTTGCAAAACAGTTTAGGGTCAGATCAGACGCCGAATAAAACAAGGACCTAATTAAAAGATCTGCAATATGTAGAGGAAAATTATATTTCTGGACTTTTGCTACTTATTGCCTTTGAAAAGGCTTTCGATTTTCTTTCTTGGAATGTAATGACTGCAGAGCAAAACAACATCAATATGTGTATATACTCATTTAAAAGCTGCATCAAGCACAAAATAGATACAAATAGTTTAATAGCAATACAAAATAATACAGAAGAAGACTTTGATGTCAAATTGAAAATTATAACAAAACTATGTAATCTATTGGCATTAAAATCTGTAACGCTTGAAACACTCTTGCTAAAATATAGAGGCATATCTTAATATCTTCAACACACTATTTTTATGGGGAGCGCGACAAAACGCCGACAGACAAAACGCCGACACGACATATCGCTGACAAGACAAAACGCCGACGCGACAAAACGTCGACAAAAAAGATCGACAAAAAGACCGAAAAACGTCGACAAACATCGACAAACTTTATTTATCTGAAACTCATCTTTGTATGAATACAATTCGTGCAGTCACTAACAAATTCATCCGAATAATCGGAAGTGCTTTACACGCTTACAATCTTGATAAATTGCATAAAAGAGTTTGACAAAAGTTGCTTCCCAGTCAATTTAATGAATTTACACCACGTAATGGATATTATGGGCTATGCCTGTCAAAAATTCAAGCATTGAACGTCCGTCTAGTTGTTCAACGATTGCCTTGTATATGGACAAGACAAGGTGCCCACGGACTCTGGAAAACAGGGAACATGGTTGAAAAAAATTCCTGCAGGGAAAATTCAGGGAATTTTGAAAATTTGCTAAATATCAGGGAATTATCAGTGAATTTTACAGAAAAAGGAAAGAAAAACATCTTGACTATTGGCATCTTCTCTTCCTGATTTTATTTATAAGCCATATTTCTTCATACTGTTGGCAACACGATTAATCAAGCAATGTACATCATATCTTTATCTTCATGTTTATCCATATATGATGGATTAATCTTTTCAAATTAATATTATTCATTTCTACTTACTTAGATTTGCAATCTTAAATCAATAAACTGAAGAGAAGTGAAAATGGAAATAAATAACCATTGTCCTAAAGCTCAAACACATTGAAGTTGAATACTGCAGTTTCTTCACAGTGAATTTTGATAAAGCACCAATGCCTAAATACTGTCAATATCAGTGGCCACTGTTACTTCTTGAAGAAACATGATTTCAATAGCTAGCTTAGTCAGAAACTTCATAGGCAAAAGTACAAGATATTTTGAAAAGAACACAAGTATCAATGCAGTCAGAGATTGTTATGCAGCTGAAAAGTAAAATCAATGTGTCCTTTTCATCCACCAAAAACAAAACAAGTTGGCTTCTTTAAAAAAAAGAAGCCAGGGAAGCCAAGCAGTTTTAATGAGGTGACATGTATATATGGTAGGAAACAAAACTATGTAGGGTTTGGGAAAAGAGTAATATAGGTGAAAGGTATACTTGAGATATTTGAGAAGATATTTTATGTAAAATGAACCTCTCTATATATAGCGACCAGTAAATTGCGTTAACGTCAATTCTCGTATTCTCAGGGGTTCTCATAATCTCGTGCCTAACAAAATCAGATGAAATGGGCATTCCTGACATCCAGAAATATATCAAGTTTTTTCCTCCGATCAATTTTTGTTGGACAATATAGCATGGACCCATAAATCATCAATTGGATTTGAATTCTCTATTTTCGAAATTTCACATGTAAAACCTGCTGCACATTGTCATTTATTTAATACTTGTGCATAGTTCAAATCTCAATAAACAAACAAAAAATGATGTCACAGATGCAGAAATGTTCCATATGATAGATTTAAAGTGACTCTAAAAATACTTATCTGAACTGAAAGAGTTTACCCCTTCCATTGCAAAACCCCTTGACAACCAATCAGAAGTTTAAAACTAAACTAAGGTCCGAGAATATGGGGAAACATTTGACTGATTTAGATTATGCAGGGTTGTGTATTCAAACGTAGAAATGACCTCGATAAGACTTTTTTTGTTATTAATGTTATACTTTATTCAGAGTTTCTACTGACTTTTAAGCCACAAAGAAGAATTCTTAATAACAATATATGCTTTATATATATTCTAAGGCTTAGCCCCACGCGAATAGGAGACACCAGTATAACGTTTGTTTTAGACAGTTTTTGTTAAACATGCTGCTTATAAGACAAGGTGAAAGTAACTAGAGAACTCCAGTAAAAGGTTTCAATTTTACTTTCACCTTGCTTGAAGCTGCCTACTATCATTCATACAATCAATTAGCGTTAGTTTAGTAGTTGTAAGCGACGTGTACGGCCGCCACACAAGCATTTAACATCTTATGTAGTGAAGGTATGAGTTTTATTCCTTATCGAAGTGATAAGTTCCGGTACCGGTTTTATTCCTTACCACAATATTTGATTTTCGTAAAAATTGGTTGCTGCCTAAAATGTATGCAACCTAGTTTCAGGCATGCGCAGACAATGCATTTTTGACTGGTTGTACAATATTGCGCCAATTATTTTCACCGTTTCGCAATAAACAGATGTTCCTTCCAAGAAAATGGCTACATTCAACCTAAACACTGAGGAAGCCCCCTGAAGGGGGCTTCCAATCAGGTGATGTTCACTGTCAACATTAGTAGTATTTGTATATAAACGAACTTTAAATACTTGACAAATTGTTAACTTTTAGCCATAGCTGTGTTTGCAGTATACATTAGGACACTAACAAAACGTTTGCAGAATGCTCAAAGGGGAGGGTTAATTTTGAATTTTTGTGGGCACCCTGCAAGATCTTTCCATGCAGGCAAAAAGGTTGACCTCGGTGACCTTGAGTGTGCTTTAAAGTTTCTTAAGGTGCCAGCGGCGAACTTTGTTGTCAACCTGACAACTCTTGTTATAAATATATCCGTCAAAACAAAGCAGAATCTTTCCCTTCTGGGAGCTAACGAACTCCATGACTAAATGAATGAAAAATATTCTCCAGTCCAAATTCTATTTCTGCATGATTTCGGTGGAAGGATGAGTGCAAATCAGTATTTATTTGTCTACTGCAAAAATCAGTTACGTAATGTTAAATACATATCGGCCTTACCTGTAAAATATACTAACCTGTAAAAATGCGACAAAAGATCGACACGACAAGTCGATGTTTTGTCGTATCGATGTTATGTCGCATCGGCGTTTTGTCCTGTCGGCATTTTGTCTGTCGACGTTTTGTCATAGACCCTTTTTATGCTCTCCTTTAGGGGGAGCATATAGTCGCCACTTTGTCCGTCCGTCCACGTATCCACGCTAACATTTTGGGTGTATGGGACTAGATGACATAACACAGAACAAAAGAAAACAATAGAGCTGTTCATTCCGTTAGTCCATATTGGGTTTTATGTGGCTTTTTTGGTTTATGTGGCATTTCACACCCTTTTAACAATGGGAAAGTCACATAAACCTGAAATGTTAGAACGCCCGTCCGTCCGTCACGCATTTTTGTCCGAAGCATATCTCTTGAACGGTACATCGTAGGTTGATGAAACTTACTGCAGTGATAGAGAATGACAGAAGGAGGTGCAGTACACATTACAATGTAACCGTAACTCTGTCATATCCCAAAATTGAATGATCTCCTTTTTTCTCCAAAATATCAATTTTGTCTGGATCTTTTGTCCGGAGTATATCTCTGCAATGTAACCCCATAAGGTGATTAAATGTGTTTAAGGAAGCTGTATACGATCGATGCTGTAAGCGGATTTTTCTAATTAATTGTCGTGATTGATGATTTTTCCCCCAATTTTATAGCTGACGGATGAAAATGGTACACATCCCACCAGAAAATTCCAATTTACAAAAAATATCTTAATTTTTTACGATTTTATAAGAACATTTAAAAAAAAATTCAAACAACGATATCAAAGCCATCTTTATTTGTAACATGATTAAAATTGCCCAACATACTCTTGATAAACGTATCTAGGGATCAGTGTCTCAGATTTTTAAAATACCGCTTCAAACCTTTGTTATGTAACATCAAAGTTTTTTTACGGTTTAAAGTCGACCACTATTTCGTAACGCTTTTCAACAGACCACTGGAGCTACTTATACAATTTCTGAGACAAGGTTTCCTCGGGGAGATAATACCCTTTCAACTGCTTTAAACCGCACGAAAATCTAACCCCAACTGCGAAAGGTAGGGGTGTTTAAAATACCGCTTGCTTTAAATTATGTAATGCCGGAAAACTCCAATTAACTGACTGATGTGTCAATTAGGCTCTCGTGACCGCCCGGTATTCAAGTAAGACCTTCTTTTGCAACAAATAACATGACCCAGCTTATGATCAACCATTTCGTTAAACTCCGCCCCAAATTAACAAAGCCAATCATATAAAAATAACGATTTTAATACGGTAAAAGTCGTAAATCACCTCTGACAGCTTCGGAATAAACCACCTATCTAGTCATGTAATCTACGCAATTGAGGCACCCAGCGGGGATTCTGACGCGTGATTTACCGGTAAAATGACCAAGAAAGCAAGTGAGAATTTGGTAACTTGTAGAAAATACCTTTATCTATCAGGATTTGTAAAAAAGTATAAAACGACTATTTTACTATTTATTTCGTAAAACGCTACCTTAAGGAAGTGCAGTACAAAAAGCCGTAACTCTCTCATCTCCCAATTTGAATTATCTCCCGTTTTCTCATAAAAAATTACTTTTGTCAGGAGCATATCTCTGGACTGTAACACCGTAAATTGATGAAACTTGTTACAGTGATAGAGGATGCAGGAGAAAGTGCAGTACGCAAGAACGGTAACTCTGTCGCCACCCAATATTGAATTTTGTCCTTTTTTCTAAACAAAAAAACAAAAAAACTTATTTTATCCGGACTTTATCTCCTCACTGTTACACCGTAAGTTAATGAACTTAATACAGTGACACATGATGACATAAGGATCATGACTCTGTCATCTCCAAATATCGAATCATCTCCCTTTTACTTTTTACAAAAATCAAATTTTGTCCGCAGCATATCTCCCGAGCATTGCATTGTAAGTTGATTAAACTTAATGCAGCGATTCGGTATGAAAGAGGGAAATAAATATTTACTCTGTACTATAAGGTGTAGACTGGGATGGATCTCCGACCCACATGCACCTATTCACAGCGATAATGAAATATTGAACTCGGAAAAAAGTTCTGGCCAACCTGTAATATTCCGAGAAAATATGCACGGTAGATCAGGGTTCGATTCGTCCAGTCGGATAAAAGTAAATCGTCAGCTTTTTCAAATGGTTGCCATTATCACAAAAATAGCATAAACTATTTCTACAAAGAGTCAATGTATTTTATAAACGGAAAAAGGCACAGTTCAATAAACTCATGTATGAGCTACGAGAATATCAGTGCCAGACAAACGTACATATTCAAATTTATTGTGAGATTTTAACAATTCACCGCCATATTGTCGTCTGCTTATATTGTTGTAAAGCAGTATGACTGAAGATATTTCAAAACGAGTGTCAAACAGAGTTAATGCATTGCATGAATCTTGCACCTACCTGAAAAGACGTCCATTCTTATTTTCAATGACAATATAGCCGTTTGAGCGTTAAGCAGCCAACAAGATACGAAATGCAACTATTTTTCATATAAATACCACGATTTAAAAACAACACGAATTAATCACAGGCACAACTAAGCTCAAAGCAGCAAGACGCCAAAAAGCCTCACCATACCACATCGGAAATATAGACGATACAGTCAGTGAAAATGACATTAGAGAGTTTCTGCAGAAAAGAGACATCCGATCCGACCTACGCATATGACCATGTTTATGGTAAGTTTGGCTCATCAGCTACAGTAAATGAATATTACGAAGAAGAAGAAATACTTGAAAGTGAAAACGTTTGGCCCGAGAGCGTAACTTGCCCCAAATGGGTGAGTATGTCACAATGGGAAAATGAACGCGACAGAAACTAAAGAAAGAATACTACTGCTCCATTCTGCTTCATTTATAGACAGCAATAATCAGGACTTTTATTTGATCATTACAATCGATGAATCGATTGATCAGTATAATACTATAACATGTGGGACAGCGGGGACAGCGATCGTACGTAGACAGGATTTAGCATTCCTTAAGCAACGAACTAATATCAGGCATAGATATTAGGGCACAGTATAAGGACCCAATGTACATATTCTGCATATATATACCTGCTGACAGCGATATAGATTGTTATAAGAGCACATTAGGAGATGTAGAATCGCTGTTGTTGTTGTACTCACAATTAGGTAAAGTTATACTGGCAGGCGACTTTAATGGCAAAATACTGACAGGTAATAGCAGATTAAATACTGCCATCAACCGTAAAACATGTTTGTTAAATGCTTTTGTTCGAGCTCACGAATTAACCTCATTACAAGAGTCGTTTGATCTTTCTGACAGGCATACATTCGTACCATCTAGATCCACACTAGATCACGTATTTGTAGAAAGTTCCACAGCCGCATCCATGCAGTGATTCAACAACCTTAGTGAAAGTAAAATTCTAACATCTGACCACCTACCCCTATTGTTTAAAATTGACCAAACGCTAGTATATACACCAAACGATACGGTACCAGTAAATATTGCCTGGAACAGATGCACTGACCTACATTTACTCCAGTAGAATTGTTAGAAATGACATGTTCAAATCCAAGCATATACACGCATAGCTCCGATCAAACAAATTCAGCTTTGATTAATATCCTACATAGTGCATCTGCACATTTGCCAATAAAGGCGCGAACCCGTACTGGTCAGCCGACGTCAAATCCGCACAAGCAATAGCCAAAGCAAAGCGTCAATACTGGGTAAATGAGGGTAAACCCGGTGCAATACATACGAATCATACAATGCCTATAAGGATGCAAAACGAATATTCAGGCAAACGCAAAGACATCACCGAGTCTCACATGAAAACGAAGTTCTTGACGAACTTAATGGGGCTTCAGAGCTTGACTATAGAATGTTATTTTTTACGTCAGAAAAGCGGAAACAGTTAGGCAATTGTATTCAGATAGTTATTAATGACACAGCATACAACAACGAAAATATCACTGAAGGCTTCAATCAAAACCATTGAGCATGTTTAAATCTGATTATAAACTAAACATACAGAAATACGAAGAATTGAACAATTATCTCCAACGCAAAAATAACATTCTCAACGCAAATCTTACTTAACCCTTTCCTGAAAGAGAAGTCATCTACGTAATTAACTCCCTACGCAAGAACAAAAGTCCCGGCCACGACGGTATACTAAATAAGCACGTCATATTTGCAGATAGTACATTCTGTTCAGCAATCGCTCAGAACTCTGGGAAGTCTCCGGACAACTCGCAAAGACTCTGGGAAGCCTCCGGAACAAATGCCCAATACCTGGAAAACAAGAACAATTATCCCAATCTACATTGGAAACGGAAAAAACAAATCGGACCCAAATAACTATAGACTTATCTCGCTTATGCCATGCTTTTGCAAACTTTTTCGAAAAAATAATGCTGAACAGATTGAACAAGTTTAAAGATAACTTCCAATGTAAACTCCCGTCGAATCAACAACACGGCTTTCAAAAGAATATGAGTTGCATAACCACATCATTTAACCTACAGGAAACACCTTACTACAATATCGAGCGCCACAGCAACGTCTACACTGAATTCCTTGATCAAAAAGCCGCATTCGATAGCATTTACAGTGGAGAATCTGTTATTCTTCCCCAATACACGCGTTTACGCTAAAACTACTATTTCCAATACAAACAGTTTGGAGCCAGATCAGACGCCGGGTAACCCGGCGTCTGATCAGGCTCCAAACTGTTTGCCACCAAGATAAACATGAATTATCAGAATTGTCCAAAAGTTGCACTTTTGTACGTTTTAGTGTTTTGCGTTTGCGTACGTTTGCGTTTAAACGGGAAAGAATAACAGATTCTCCACTGTACCATGAACCACTTTTCGTTAAATTATGGCGCCTTAGAATCACTGGAAAATGTTTACGGCTTCTAAAATCATCTTATGAAGATCTGAATTGCTTCGTCAAGGCAAATAATATTACGTCAGACGTTATAGACTTACAGAGGGGCGTACGTCAAGGGGGAGTACTCTCTACTTTTTACTACATATATCTCGCTTATATAGATCAACTGCTTAACATTCTTGAGAACAGTGGCCACGGAGCTGGCATCATGGGCCCGTTTTACTAAACATTTACGCAATTGTTTTGCGTAAGTCAAAAAATTTAATTTTAATTTATATTTTTTGTTATCACTTGCTACAGACAGCAAATAGCCAGATCAGAGGACGCGCTTTTAGCGCGTCCTCTGATCTGGCTATTTGCTGTTTGCAAAAGTTTATGATAAAAAAATAAGAGTAAAACGATTTTGAATTACGCAAAACTTTTTGCGTAAGTAGTTTAGTAAAACGGGCCCCATGCCAGTACAGAGCGGTAACCCGGCGTTCGCTGACGAACATGGAAATAAGTATCAAAAGTCAAACATCGTAGTATTCAGTAAACGTCGTAACCCACCAGAAACTAGTATAATAATCGGACGTGACTTTATCGAACAGAGTAAAAAAGCAGAACACTTAGGGATACATGTATTACAGGTGTCAAATCTGAAATTACAATCACGCATAGAAGCAAGAATGCAGAAAGGTAAAAACGCGTTCTATGCTATGGTCGGTCAGGGAATCCACCCCGGGGGGTTAACACTATAGTATCACGCTACCTCTGTAACAAAATCATCATACCGACTGTGCTGTATAGATCCTAGCTGAGGAACAACTTAACGCAAACTGACACCAAAATAATGAACATATTTCAGCATTTTATAAAAATCGAAAAATACAAGGTTTTTCTATTTCTACTAGATCAGACATTGCGGAATCGACGTTGAGTCTATTTAGGCTAAGTTTAGTGATAGAAAAACCAAAACTTCTTTTCCTTCACAAAATACTCACCTTACCTCTACAATGCATGATAAAAGAATTGTTTTCTGCGAAAGTATAATATGTACCATTTTGACACAGCGTCTGGATCAGATAGTTTCAAACCAGATGTCTGCAATTTGCTTTCAAAATAAAAATTACTGCTATTGTCAATACTTTCATCTCTAACCCAGATTCTCTTCCTCAAAAACACGTATGGAGAAATATTGTCACCAATACCGTCGCCATAAACGATTCTGCCACAATAAAGCAGAAAGCGTTTTGACTTTATGTTTGTTTTAAGCAGTCATCTTTTAGGATACACAGTAAATTGCTGGTTTTTATAACTCAATAAACGCATAGGTGCTGAAATAATGGTATACAGTGGAGAATGTGTTATTCTTTCCCAATAAACGCGTTTACGCTAAAACTATTATTTGCAGTGCAAACAGTTTGGAGCCAGATCAGACACCGGGTAACCCGGCGTCTGATCAGGCTCCAAACTGTTTGCCACCAAGATAAACATGAATTATCAGAATTGTCCAAAAGTTGTACTTTTCTACGTTTTAGTGTTTTGCGTTTGCGTACGTTTGCGTTTAAACGGGAAAGAATAACAGATTCTCCACTGTATGACGTCACAAATGACGTCAGAATAACAGCTTATTCCAAAAGTTGCCATTGTCACAGAAATAGCATAATCTAGACATTTCAAAACGAGTGTCAAACTGTTTGCAAACGCGCCTTTTGGTGTTACATGTACTGCCGATGATAGAGGGTTACTGCCTTGCATGAAACATGCACCTTCCTGAAAGGACGTCCATTACGCGGCGTCTGATCAGGATCCAAACTGTTTACAAACGCGCCTTTTGGTGTTACATGTACTGCCGATAATAGTGAGAGGGTAAATGCCTTGCATGAATTATGCACCTTCCTGAAAGGACGTCCATTCTTATTTTAAATGACTACGTAGACGTATGAGCGTTAAGCAGCCACTTATATAAGAAATGTAACTGGTTTCTATATAAATACCACGGTTCAAGTTAAACACAACACGAATTTATCACAAGCTTTATGAACACTTGTCCTATGCAAACTGTGTAGACCTAGCTCAGAGGGCTCCATGATGTGCACTATTTGCAATTTTGCAATAAATTCGGGGTAAAACTTAAATAGTAAAATATATACCAGCTTTGAATTGAAACTGCACTTTATCCATTTAAATGGGGTTAATATATATATGTTGATTATAAATGAGCATTGCCATGAGAAAATCTGCTTCATTGCCTTGCAAAAAGTGTAGATCAAGACCAGCCACATCGTCAAAGACACGGCTGCTGGTCTTGATCTGCACTATTTGACACCCACATACAGCGGGGAATCTGTTATTAGTTCCCGTTTAAACGCAAACGTACGCAAACGCAAAGCACTAAAACGTAGAAAAGAACAACTTTTGGACAATTCTGATATTTCATGTTTATCTTGGTGGCAAACAGTTTGGAGCCCGATCAGACACCGGGTTACCCGGTGTCTGATCTGGCTCCAAACTGTTTGCAGTGGAAATAATAGTTTTAGCGTAAACGCGTTTATTGGGAAAGAATAACGTTTTCTCCACTGTACATCTAAAGCATTGTGTGTAGCCGTTGACTTATTTATTGTATTGGTACATGTAGTGTATACCAAACTCAGATACAGAGCCTGTGATGACAACTGCGTTTGGTCTGTACAATGTTGCAATGCAATAAGGCAGGTTTTGTCATGCACGTCTCAAATGTTGTTTCTTCAGATACCAGTTTCTGAACTAGAGGTCACACGGACAATAGACGGCCAGCCGGGTGTTCTAATTGATATCAACATTAACGACGACGACGCCCCTAACAACCACAGTTTCAACAACTATTTCAGCACTCTACTAAACACAACTCTCGACCCCGCGACAGTGGCCATACGGGAGGTAATGTCGAAAATATGTTGAGAAACTAGAAAAAAGAATTGTCTTTGAAGATAGGATTACAACAATACCAATGTCCATATTTCTGAAGATATTCTAAAAACGAGTGATCTTTAAACTCATTTCATAAAAGGACGAAGTGAAACAGTCATTTTACGTTATTACTGAATTTTTCAGGCCTTTCATGAAATGACTGATTACACAGATTGACTGTAACATATATATACCGTTAAAATGTTTCTAATGTAACGTGGAGATTAATAATTAAAGGTTTTATAGGTATGAGTCAATTTCTTAAATAGGAATCAGAGGTTCGCAGCGCAAATATAAACCGTAATTAACCTGCTTTAAGTGGTCAGCTACCTTCCATACTAGGAACAAGCTATGGTTTAAAACCCCTCTAAACCGGAAACCCCTCTAAACCGGATGTTTTGTTGTCCCCACACATGTCCGGTTTAGAGGGGTTTCACTGTTGTTCAAATTTTAAGATAATTACATCAGTTATACAAGGTGTCCACCCTTTTAGGATTTTTACGGCACATATACAGTGGAGAATCTGTTTTTCTTTTCCGATAAACGCGTTTACGCTAAAACTATTCTTTCTTTTACAAACAGTTTGGAGCCAGATCAGACGCCGGGTAACCCGGCGTCTGATCAGGCTCCAAACTGTTTGCCACCAAGATAAACATGAAATATCAGAATTGTCCAAATGTTGTTCTTTTCTACGTTTTAGCGCTTTGCGTTTGCGTACGTTTGCGTTTAAACGGGAAAGAATAACAGATTCTCCACTGTACTTATACAGCTTATGGTAATGTACGCAAAATGTGCTGCATGAAATTCTATTTTTGAGTTTGTTTTACGTATGGTCTACGTATGCTTTACATATGTTTTTTTATGTTCTTATGAAACCGATAGTGTCTTTAAAGTCCCATTGTGTTTTCAGACCTTTTTTTAATGTGCGAAATACAATAACGGTTAATAATAATGCTTGAACATTCTAATGGGCCAAACTGATCTATGAAATGTTGAAGACAGGCCTAAATCACCAAAAAAAGCGATTTAAAACCATAACAAACCGAAAGTAGATCGTCTGACATAAATATTACCACACGGATTAGTGGCACGTGGAACAGCTGGGTTCAATATCACCGGGTGCGAACGATTGCTATAAAATGATTCACATTTCGTCACAACGGTGTTTCAGCCCTTTTTGCTCTCTAACACAAAGAGTTTTTATTGGATCTTCACCAAACTTGCATCAAATGTTCTTTTATATAAAATCTAGGTACAGTTAAATTTCTACTTAAATCGAATAAGGCATGTAAGACTTTTTGCCCTTTATGTATTAAAAGTTGACTGTTTCAGCAATTTTTGCTCTCTAAAACAAGAATTTTTTAGTTGATCTTCACCAAACTTACTGAAATTGTTTATTATTATAAAATCTTAGTCCAGTTTGATTACTACTAAAATCGCATGTGGCATGTTTGCGTTTTTGCCATTTTTGTATTAAAAATGAGTGATTCAGCAATTATTGCTTTCTTTCACAAATACTTTTATTGGATCTTCACCAAACTTGCTGAAAATGTTCATTAGTATAAAATCTAGGTTTAGTTTGATAACTACCAAAATTGTATGAGGCATATCTAAGTTTTTGCCCTTTATGTATTAAAATTACTGTTTTCAGCCAGTTTTTTTTTATCTCTAACACAAATTCTTTTTATTGAATTTTCACCAAACTTGCTGAAAATTTTCAGTGATATTAAATCATGGTTAAATTTGAATACTAGTAAAATCGCATAAGGAATGTCGGAGTAATTGCTCTTGAATTATTAGAAATGACTGTTTCAGCCTTTTTTGCTCTCTAACACAAAGAGTTTTCATCGGATCTTCTACAAACTTGCAGAAATTCTTTATTTATATAAAATCTAGGTCCAGTTTGATTATTACTAAAATCCCAAAATGATTATCTGAGTTATTGCCCTTAATGTATTAAAAAGGACTGTTTCACCATTTTTTTCTCTCTAACACAAATGCTTTTTTATCGATTTTCACCCAATTTGCTGAAAATGTTTATTAATATAAAATCAAGGTTAAGTTTGAATATTACTAAAATCGCATAATGTATATATGAGTTATTGTCCTTTAATTATTAAAATATGACTGTTTCAGGGTTTTTTTGCACTCTAACACATACAGTTTTTATCGGATATTCACCAAACTTGCTGAACATGTTTATAAATATAAAATATATCTCCAGTTCGAATAGTACTTATATCGCATAAGGCATGAGTTTTTTGCCCTTTAGTTATTAAAAATTAATGTTTCAGCATTTTTTGCTCTCTATCACAAACATTTCTTTTCGGATCTTAACAAAACCTTGCTGAAATTCTTTATTTATACAAAATCTAGGTTCGGTTTGATTATTACTTAAATCGCATTAGGCATGTCTGAGTTATTGTCCTTTATGTATTTAAAAATTTAAAAATACCTGTTTCACCATTTTTTGCTCTCTAACACAAATAACATTTTTGTGATTTTCACCAAACTTGTTGAAAATGTTTATTAATATAAAATCAAGTTCATAATCTTAACTACCAAAATCGCACAAGGCATGCTGAAGTTATTGCCCTTGAATGATTATAGATTGCATACTTCAGGCTTGTCAGCTTTCTGACTCAAACGGTTTTAATTGGATCTTCAAATTTGCTGAAAATAATATTGGATAAAAACTTAGTCCAGCTCTATGAATACCCAAATCGCCGAAGGCATGTTGGAGTTACAGTTCTTCAATTATTAAAAATTTGCTATTTCATACTTATTTTAGCCCTGTCAACTCTGTAATAGGAACTGTTTTTATTCTATTTAAGCCAACTATTTGGTCAATAGTTGCATGTGCTTCATCTTGGCCGTGTTGGTAATAAGTAAAGTAATAAATGACTACTCAATACCTCCTTTACCTCTTGAAGGATTTTCAGTCAGCTGTATTCGATTTTTGTCTTGATCTATATTTAAAACAAATACACAATGCCAGCAAGTTTGGTGAAGATCCAATAAAAAGTGTTTGTGTTAGAGAGCAGAAAGGGCTGAAACAGTCATTTTTTTAATTATTCAAGGGCAATAACTCAGGCATGCCTCATGCGACTTTGATAGTTATCAAAATTGAGCTAGATTCTCTACTAATAAACATTTATAGCAAGTTTGGTGAAGATCCAAAAATAGGTGGTTTAGTTAGAGAGAAGACAAGGCTGAAACAGTCATTTTCAGCAAGATCCCCCGTATTGGATTGTACACGTTTACCACCGTGATTAATTATTTACACGTGGTGACCTTATCTCATAGTTTAATCCTGTGCCTACTGGTCGCAACTGTTTGACTCTAAAACAGACACCGCGTAACGCGGCGTCTCATCTGGATCCAAACTGTTTGACACTCGTCTTAAGGTTTGTTTAATCAAAAATATGCATACATCTAAACTAAACAAATATTGCACACGACAATGTCAAAGCAGACGTCTAGTAGCAGAATAAGGGTAAAATTCTTCATTTCAGCCGGCTCCAGATAAGAGGAATAAACTGAACAATTCCAACATGTTCTCACTCATTTCAGCACCGAATGCTACGGTGTTACTACTGATTAAACCGTCTCTTCGAGGCGATTCTAATGAGTATGACACCATTGGGTTTAAAAGCAGAAATAAAGAGTTTAGTAATCGAAATACTTCCGTTATCTGGAGCCCTGTATTTACAGAGTTGTCCTTCTTTCCATTCACAAGGAGGCTCTTTAAATTGTGCTAGCACAAAAAAATTATAAATAAAATTTAAAAGCGAATTTCTTAGATAAAGCCGCTTTTTATGAAAGAATCACGTCCCACGTAGTTCTAATGGGATCCCAAACAACCGTTTTATGCAGGTTTCCCAAAAACACAATGCGGCTTTAAACCTTTCACTAAAAGCGCGTCCTCTGATCTGGCTATTTCCTGTTTGCAAACGTTTATGATCGAAAAATAAGAGTTAAACGATTTTGACTTACGCAAAACTTTTGCGTAAGTTGTTTAGTAAAACGGGCCCCTGGTCATTACCCACCATGTTTGCATAAAGTCTCATACTGTTGAGATGGCTTTATTCTTGACCGGTAAAGGCATTGATGCAAGTAAATCCACAAGCATTTCGTCCATTGCACACAGTGTGGCGCCAGATCAGACATCGATTTACCTGACGTCTGTGCTGTGCGGTCAGTCAATAGAATAACTTAAGACAGGTGATGGCTAAGTGCAGGACAGCAGTAAAACAGACAGCTCATATGGGAGTTTTTTGCTTTACTTTTGCCTTGCAGTAAGCAACCCTCTGTATAAAATACATATATATCAGGCAAAATAGGAACATGTACAATGTAAAAGTGTGATCCTTTTATTAACCTATTAAACAGTTGGCGAGAATTGCGAGCCACATGTATCAATAAGAAAATTAAAATTGTTGTTTTTATACAGAAACAGAATGTCTGCATTAGTTAAAGAAAACCTGTAGTGAAAAATATAAATTATTTGTTAAGATCTGGTGCTATGAAGTCAAACGCTATAATAATAATTATGTTAAATAATAGCAGACGTTTTTGTGTGTTTTTTGTTTTCTTTGCCTGGTATATTTCGTCTTTCTTAAAATGACCACATACATGTACCACTACAGTTAAACCCCTCTAAACCGGACATGTGTGGGGACAACAAAAGCATCCGGTTTAGAGGGGTTTCCGGTTTAGAGAGGTTTTAAACCATAGCTTGTTTCTAGTATGGAAGGTAGCTGACCACTTAAAGCAGGTTGAAAGTAAGGCAGAATGCGCCTGAAGGCGCATTCTGCTTTACTTTTAACCTGCTTTAACCTATCATCTGCTAGAATATAGAAAATATTTCTGATGATATATATTCATGAATGTATTTTCTTAAGTGAAGGAATAAATCAAAGGGGTAAAAATAGGTGGGAAACGGGACCACATTTTTTGTCCGGTTTAGAGAGAATTCCGGTATTTAGAGGTTCCGGTTAAGAGGGGGTTTACTGTACTTTGACGGTAAGTCTTTGCTTCTCTTCAGGGGGTTCAACTTATAACTGACCGGATCAACTCTGTAATGGTCCAGCGCGTCAACAGTGGTCAGAAATACTATGACCAGGGCTACTTGGACCAGTTGACTCAGTGTTTTACAGAACTGATTTCAGTGAAGGCATATGTCACGGATAATACAAAGGTTCGTAGTTATGTTTGGAATATTAGCACATTGTATATGATCTGCCTGGCCCCAAGGCTATAAGGCGCTTTTGTGGTGAGTCTGAGATCATTCTCAATCATTTGATTGGCTAGAATTGGACAACCGCTCAAATCTAACTAATCAAATGCTTGAACACGATCTCAGACTCAACGCAAACACTATATACCCTTGGATCTAGCTTAATATAAATAGTTGCTTAAAATGAAATTGAAAATTTAATCTTAAAACGAGTGTCAAACAATTCAAAATAAATTGACCCTGACAGGTAATAAAACTGTTTGCAAAGGACACATGAGTATCTGGAAAATACCTGCGTTTTGTCTTCGCAGTTAATTTCTTGGACACTGATAGTAAGAAATACATATAACTGAATCTGCTTGTGGTGAGAGAAGAAAACGTTATTCTTTCCCCAATAAACGCAATTAAGCTCAAACAAATAATTCGATTGCAATCAGTTTGGAGCCGGATCAGACGCCGGGTTACCCGGCGTCTGATCAGGCTCTAAACTGTTTGCCACTCATAATTAGACAAAATAATTTTTCATTTTCTACATTTTAATGCATTGCGCTTTATTGTTTGCGATTAAATTGATAAGAATAACGTCTTCTCCACTGTTATGTCTTTACAGCTCATTGCTGAACAAGCTCTCGCTACCCTTGCTGCTGCTTCTGGCAACATTTGGTTAAGTCATGCCACAAGCGAAGATCAACAGGTTCAGTCAAAAACACGTAAGTAACGCTTGATTGGAGTTAATTGATTCACCCCTGAAACTTCTAATGGAAAAACCAACTTTCTATTGGAGTATTGTATAGATGTGACGACAGTCACATTTCGATACTTCAAACTCGCTTAATTCGATAGTACATGTATCAGTATTTCATAAGTTGAATTTTGATAAGTCAATCTCGCCAAAGTCTAACATACCCATATTTCAAAGTTAATTTAGCTACGTTTTAACTTTAAAATATGGGTATGTTCGAACGAACGCAGGTTCTAAGTATCGCGTTACGACTATATTAGGTATGGAGTCTTGTCTATTTGTGACTATTCATGATGAGCACTATACACTCAGTACAAAAAGAAACGCACATTGTGCTCAGGCGCAGATTAAGAGACTTTTTTAAGATACTAAGACCATATCTCAAGATCAATTTAATTCTGCCACAAGTTTAGAAAAACATAATACTTAAAATTACTGTGCTGTAGTTTAACCCTTTCACTCTTAATGACGTCAAAAGGCGCGTTTTCAAACAGTTTTGATCCTGATCAGACGCCGCGTAACGCGGCGTCTAATCAGGATCCAAACTGTTTGACACTCGTATAGATATACTTTAAGCCATACTACTTTAAATCTTACTTTGAAACGATCTTGCAAACAACAAAATTGAAGCAGACGACAATGAAACGGTGGTGGGATAAAAATCTCACGATTAATTTGGCAGCGAAAGGGTTAACTAGTGCCTGTTGAAAACACCGCACCGATTTGTACAGGTTGTCATGATACCAATTCAATGATAAACCTCCCATTTTCAACATTGATAGCCCAAGACGGAACTACTGACTGTTATGAAAAGGTTATTTCACAACTACGTTCTTTCTACATACAGATACTATTGTAATAAAAGTGTGCGTTTCTTTTTGCACTGAGTGTATATATAAAATCATAAAGCAAAATAACAAACAGTGCAGACCCTGATCAGAGTGCTATAACAGGATCTTGGTCTACATTGTTTGAATAGGACAGGTGTAGTAAAACGGGATGCAGAAAAAAAAATTAACACTTAAACTGCAGATATGTTTGTATTTAGCGCGTAGAATGTTAAAATACATACCATGTTCCCTAATTAACAAGTTTAGTAGTGTTTGTTCGATCAATATAGAATGTTCTTGACTCAGTCATACTTCGATATCTCGAACTTGCCTAATATTAATATAAGAAAGTCGAACACATTTGTTTCGTATTTTAAAGTTAAGACTTGACAAAGCCGGCGATTTGAAGTTAACTAAAGATTGCAGACGATATACTGTAAAACAGGTATTTTTCGCGTAATGAATATTTCACGTAATGCGATTCGCGACATCATGCAATATTTCTAGCAGGCGGTACAGTGTACTGAACCTTATTAAATTAAATTGATAATCGCAATTGCCATCGAATTGCCATCGAATCGGGGGCTTCAAAAGGCGAATCCTACGCTTGAATATTTTTACGCTATTTTTCCGAAGCGGTTGTGACAAAAATGGAATCGAAAAAAATAACGAAGGCATATTTGCGAATATTTGTGAGATACACCATTCATGCAAACTTACCCGAGGGTAAAGTTACTATTTTGAATCGCAAACCAATTGCCATCAAATTGCCATCGAATTGCAAGCGAATTGCCATCGAATTGCAAGCGAATCGCAAAAACTGTTAATTTAATAAGGTTTAGCTTAAAGCAGGCTGAAAGAAAAGCAGAATGTGTCTTAAGGCACATTCTGCTTTGTTTCAACCTGCTTTAAGAGGACACCTATTTTCAAACCTAGAGACGCGAGGCAACACATTCGCGAATTAACGCGTAAATTATATTCTCGCGAATAAAACCGGTTTTACAGTATACCTAGTGTGTTGAAGATTAAACTATGTCCAGTGTCCCCTAGTGTTTGGTCAACAGCGATAGCGTGTTTCTTTACTCTGTGAACCTCGCTTATGTCGAACACATTCGTATTTTAAAGTTAAAACGAGGCTATGTCGACATCTTACAATAAACTAAAATTTATAAAGATATTTACAACGACATGCTTAGCCATGTTTTACCTTTAAAATACGAATATATTCGTCTTCACCCTTTCACTGCCACATGGTTCGTGCATTTTTATCAGGATATATACTGATTGCAAACGCGCTTTGGACATGCCGGTAGCAAAGAACCATTGAAGCGTCTCATGTGAGACCCTACTTTTATATTTGATAGTTTGGTTAGATATAACCATTGAAAAGCCTCTAGAGTATGAGTTTATCTGGGCCTCACCAGGTAAACTGAGAGTGGAATACCCGCTGGCAGCTTATGCTGCATGATATTTCTCACCTAGAACAATGCGGGGACTCCATCAATGGACTGAGGAAATATTTTTAAACGTCATTGAGAGTGGCATGGTTAAAGGGAATTCAAGATATCGTACGTGAACATTAGGAATGCGGGTAAATTTGACTAAAGCGAGTTCGAGATATCAAAGCTCCATGTGTATATTGTTTTCCAGAGCTTGTTGACATGTCAGGAAATATTCTAAGCGTGGTGGTACCTGATAACCTCAACCAGGCCCGCCTCGTGTATGATCTGAGCTCCGCACTAGGACAGATTGACGACATGATCGTTATCTCCGGTTCCAACATGTCCAAGGCAGTGGACGAGGCGGTGATATCACCCACCGAGAGAGCGTACTTGTACCTCAAATCACAGAACCAGTTACAAGAAGACCTTTCCCTATCCCAAACCTTGGTATGTTTGCTCGTAAAAACTGTTTAATTTTCTTTTAATTAGCAGGTGTTTCATGAAGTGACTGCTTAAAGCAAGCTGGGCGTACAAGTAACATAGAAAACTCATGTACCTTACTGGAATATGTTATTTTCCTTTTTATGGTAAATTAGCTTCCTTTTTAGTGACCTTAATAGAGGTTTTACAGTAAAGACTCGGGTGACCACGACACGATGACACCGGAGTGGGTAAATAGTGAAGATCTAATTTCAGATGGGCATTTTCCTGCCTTCAGTAGGACTATTTGTTATTCATATCAGTCTTAACTTATTCACCCTAAAACTTTTAATGGATAATTCAAATTTCCAATACAGCTAAGCCAATTTATGTTATAGTTACAAAGTAGAACATAGTAAATGGAAACTTGGTGAATAAGAAGGGACGAATCGAGCAACACCGAGCGAGCCACCTAGCTTTCATTTAATATGCTCTAACTAACTATAACCTATATTTTGATTGGTCCAGGATAAGCTGTTCCCACGGTTCTTGCAAACAAACCTCGAGTATTCTAATCTTGTTGTAAGAAGGCAGTGTTTACAACTAGTTGCTAGGAAGCGGAGTAACGATCTAGCGCGCACAGACACCACGCGACGTCATAAAAGAATCATGAAGTGTCGTACTTAATGGGGTGCTAAAGGCTGTTTAATTGGTTAAAAAATTAGGTTATATTCTAAGACTATTTGAGGTTGTTTTCTGCAATGAATTGTAAAATGGAAACAGGGCAGACCCTGATCAGAGTCCCCCTGAAGGAGTCTCATCAGAATTAACAGTTTTACACTCTGACCCGTCTTGAAAAATAGAATATTCTTAATGTAGAAAAGTATTTTGGAAGCGTTTACTAGAATAGTTAAGTTAAAATGGAGTATATGGTTTTCTATTTCTTCAGGCCAGGGATACATCCAAGTCTATTGAAGAAATGACCGACGACATACTACAGACAACCGGACTGTGTACGGGCTGCTCGCAGATGCTAGGCAGCGGGTCAATGGTACAGAATGTTAGTGTATTGCCAACCGATAGCCTCAATAATGTGACCCTGTCTGCAAAGACCTCATCTATACAAGTCAACCTTGGTGCTCCAGCATCAGCTGATAAGCTGGCTGTTGCGGTAAGCTTCCTTTTCCCCTCTCTATCGTAGTCGTCTTTGAAGCCTATAACCAGTAATAGCCTATTTCTAGATTCGAGACAAGCGACCACTTGAAGTAGGTTAAAAGTATAACAATTCGTCTTAAGGCGCACTCAGCTTTACCTTAATAGCCACCATCTGCTAGAATATAGAAATATGTCTAATGATGTATGTTCAAGGCTGTTAGGATTGAAACTATTTTCTTCAGTTGATGAATAAGATAGATGCGCTAAAGGCGCTTCTTTGGGGTGAAGGGTTTTAAGATATTGGCTTACTTGGGGTTTTAACATGCACCAGACTATTGACCATTCATTTACTAAAACAATTTTTAGATTTTTTACATGTTTTAACAACAACACAATATGTACATTGCGTGGGTATTTCAAACATTTGATCAGCCTCAACACTATCTGTCCCTCGGATATTTATTGAACACTTTCCTTTGCCCTTGCAGATGTCTCATTTTGACAAGAACATCTTCATGTATGACAGCGACCTGGTATCGAGTCTTGTAGCTTACGGCGTTATGCATGCGGTGGTTGGAAACAATCGTGGGGTTGTCACGAGCGAGGTTACATATCAGCAAACAGTGGACGAGGTGGAAAGGGAACTCGTCTACCCTTATATTGTTGAAGATGATGTTTCCAAATTTTCACTGCACAAGTTCATATATAGGTAAAGAAATATTTCAATCAGTTAACCCCGTCACTACCTTACCCACGAGTACAATAGTTATTTGCAAACAATTTGGATCCTGATCAGACGCCGCGTGACGCGGCGTCTGATCAGGATCCAAATTGTTTGACACTAATCACAATATAAGTTTAGTAAATTTACCTAAAAGAGAAATTTGAGAAATGAATGCAAACGGCAACTATTTAAAACAGATGACGGCAATGCGTTGTGCAGTTAAATGTAATATCTGTATATGATGATGGCTTTGATTAACTTCTCAAAACATTTACCGTATTATGTGTTACCGCTAGCATTCATGGTTTACCTATCCATTTTGTTTACGGACAAAACTGTACGGTCCTGATATAAACTCAATGTAGAAGAACCGTAACACCCATAATCAAACCAATTTGAACTTTGTACATATCCATACCTATTCAAAGAAATTCGCACAATTGACAGTTCTTAATTCCTTCAAATTACTGTGAGGATCGTTCAAAATTACCTGGACGTGTTGCCTTTATAATTATTTACAAAAATCGTTTTAGCATGGAATTGCTCCGACTGTTTGGGTAACGTTGTATTATTTGACGAGTTACTGTATAACTTAGATTTATTAGAAACATATTGTGATAAATGAGGTTTACGGGTCAATATTAAAAGAAACAAAATTAATGTGTTTAGAAGCCGTGGACGTTTACTGGGGAACGGACATTGGGTATATAAAGGTAATGAATAAGAGGTTGTCGATAACTTCAACTATTTGGGTACTGTTATTAATTATAATTGAAACCAGGAAAAACTGGCGGACAAGGGCATGGATGCTTTAAACGTTCTAATATTCTTAAAGGAATATCCTATCTTAAACAGTGTTAAATGTCAGTTTGTATAGTTTTATCGGTGCCACTTTAAAGTTTGGTTGTGAAAGTTTGGATTTTGGTAAGGCCTAAGATATTGAACGAATACATCTAAAGTTTTGTAAAAAAAAAAACGTATTAGGTGTTAAAACGTCAACAAGCAACATAGGAGTCTACGGTGAAACGGGTAGATACCCCTTGTACATTAAAATATCCACACGCATTATTAACTTTTGGTGTAAAATATTGTTATCAAAAAATAAACCTATTACTACACTGTATAAAAGTCTCTTAGCCGGACCTGTTACAGGTAAAAATAATTTGGCATATAGTGTTAAGTCTTTACTTAATCAGTATGGTTTCACATATGTGTTGAATAATCCCTATTATACAAATCTGCAAAATTTTCATACCATTTTAAAAAGAATACATGATGTTTTAAGCAAAACTGGTACAATACTATTTCGAATTGTAACACTTTATCTACGTACCACTTTTTCAAAGACATATTTGGTTTTGAAAAGTATTTGGATACATTACCATGTAAACTACGTATATCACTATGAAGACTACGGCTATCATCACACACTTTGCGAATTGAGACAGGCAGATATAGCCAAATTGGAACAGAAAGAGCGCTTCGATTATGTACATTGTGTGATTATAGGGACGTATAAGATGAATATCATTGTATCATAGCATGCCCAGTTTACAAGGATTTGAGAAAAAATTACCTGAAACTGTATTAATATAGACGCCAAAACATGTTTAAATTCATACAGTCAATGGCTTTATCAAATGATAGTTCTGTATATAGGCTCAGTAACTGTATTTATGAAGTTATGTCTGTTAGATGTTCGCTCCTATAAATGATTATCTATACACAAAAATACTAGAATATGCAAACGCTTCATGCAACTCTCATAGCCATGTATACTTTATACTCGTACACTACTATAAACACAGTAGCTATGAATATTGCATAGAAGTCCATCCAGCTATAATAATTATCATAATTATACATACATGTATACATTATGTTGTTTTTCCTGAACAAATTTGATGTTGGTAGTCAAATACATAAAAAAGTATATAACTTCATATAATCATAATTATTTATACGAAACTTGGAAATATGTATTTTCATTTTGTATACGTTATGCTGACCATGTGACATAATTATTAAAGGTAGATCTATCATGTTTATTATTATTATTAAAGGTATCATGTTTATTTTAGATCTAAATGTAGTTTTTGTCTTTTCTCGCTTTGTAGGTACATTTATGTAATTTAATGTGAAGCGCCTTTGAACGTTAAAAGAGCGCGATATATATCTGGTATAATAATAATAATAATAATATTAATTATACGTATTGTTAAATTACTATGGAATGACGAGAAACTGTCAATAGAGAAATATCTGATTCTGATTCTAAATGGACGTCCAAGAGAGAGGCTTGCTTAATATCTTCCAGGATATTTCTGAGATATCGATACTAAAACATTGATTGCTTGGCAGAGATAAACATAAAATATAACGAATAGAACAGAGAAACGGGTAATCAGCGAATTATTTTACCCATAAGTGGACATAAACTTTTAATATATCATGAACAAATTTAGAAAATTATTTGGAAAGAAAGCAGACTTGCATGTAATGCATTGAAAACATGACCAAGACCAGTCGCCGCGTCAGAGTTTACACTGTTTGACGTTCACAATATTGTTAAATATTTATAACCTATAGAACTGTAACTTGACTTTGAACAGATACATGTAACAAGTCTGAAATATAGGCTAGGCTTCGACTATATTTTCTGACATGAAATATGCTTTGTCGAGGCTCATTTGTTTGGAGGGACAAGTCTAGAGCAGTCAACTACAGTAAAACCTCTCTATTACGACCACTAAACGATGCCTTATTGGTTGTTTAAAAGAAAGGCGACAGCTTAAAACAAGGTAACAGTAAAACAGAAAGCTCCTACAGGAGTTTTCTTTTTTATTGTCATCTTGCTTTAAGCAGTCACCTGTTGTTAACACCTAATAAATAACACAATTTAGTGGTCGTAATAAAGAGGTTTTACTGTATTACTCTTAATGCATGCAATAATACAAAGTCTTCCATAGCCACGTTTGAAGTTTGAAATGCGGATATGTTCGCCTTAAGCGAGTTCAATATAATACAAATACAAAAGTAGAACTAGAAACACAAGCAATTCCAAGCGAAGCGAATTCAAGATATCGAGTTTCGACTTTACATTACTATTCTAGGTCTCCTATCGACGAGGTATGTTTGAATCTGGAACCGCTTGATAATACCACCACGAGCAGGTATGACGTGTATATCCGGTTTACTGAGGCCCCAACAATTCGAGACTATGACGTCTTATTCGCCGTCTCTAGTGCCACTGACTGGGTCAAGTGCATAGAATCTAGCGCTATGAATGGACATATCGGTATTACATACGTCGGAATAAAGATAGTTCAGGGTATGTGGGGATTTCATATAACGAGGTAATCTACAGTGGATAAAACGTTCTTCTTTCCCGTTTAAACGCAAACGAAACGCAAACGAAAAACACTTAAATGTAAAAAAGGACAACTTTTTGACAATTTTGGCGACTCATTATAAACTGAGTGGCAATCAATTTGGAGCCTGATTAGACGACGGGTTACCCAGCGTCTGATCTTGCTCCAAACTGTTTGCAATGGAAACAGTAGTTTTAGCGTGAACGTGTTTATTGGAAAAGAATAACGTTTTCTCCATTGTATATTTGATGGGTTTTTTTTATACCATACATATAGATTTTCAAAGCCGAGCATGTAGCGCGTACTATCTTTGACCAATCCCGACTACGACACTATAAGTTACACAGTTTTCAGGTGACCTAATATGGAATATACACTGCCAGTAAATTCCAAATGGGACGAGAGCGTAAGCTCGAGTCCCATATGGAATTTACTGGCAGTGTATATTCCATATTAGGTCATCTGAACACTGTGTAACGTTTTTATCCTACCGACTACCTTTTATTCTTGACGAAATAGATTAAAGGCGTCACTGTCATATAATATGAAGATATGACGTTATCAATCATTATCTAAACATTAGTGCGTGACGTCGTGTTTACCGCCCAAATACTGTTTACATCTTAATCGGCAACCGTTTAATGACTTGTTTATTGTATAAAGTGGAGAAAATGTTATTCTTTCCCGTTTAAATGCAAACGAAACGCAAATGCATCGTAATAAAATGTACAAAATAACAATTTTTGACAACTCTGACTATTCATTGTTGTACAAGTGGCAAAGCGTTTGAAGCCTGATCAGACGCCGGGTCAACTGGCGTATAATCTGGCTCCAAACTGTTTAAAATGGAAATGGAAATATCAGTTGCTAACGTTTTCACGTGCATAAGATATGTTGCTCCCCGGGCCAATATTAGGTTGCTGAAAGCAGTGGATGGAAAAACACGGCTTTCACGTGACGCCATTTCACCAATCGGATAGCTAGAAACTTGTAGAAGGTAGGATAAAATATAGTCCATGGTAACTGCTGGAAATTATCAATATGAAGATCACCAGAAGAGAACATTCACTGAACATTTTCAACATTGTTTCCTGCATGTATCATATCTACAGACGGATTGTTATTTAATGCAGATAAATGGTATTGCATACAGAGCGTTTCCAGTTGGGTTCTGCATTACTTTTGTCCTGCGTTGAATAGCAAACTGTCTTATATAGTTCAATGGTTCGCCACAGTTCAAATAAAATACATGTATGCGCATTTGTTTGTCGAAGGTTTTGAACAATTTTGATTGAATAACCGTGATGAAATGGACTAACACCTGGCGATAGGTCACGTATACACTGAGCTTGGGACAAACGTTCTTTCTTAATGTTTGAATTTCAATCTGCGTGTGAAACTGCTGAACTGCTACGACTGAAACTGACAATACTGTATATTGAAATAGAATATGTATGTTTTGTCTATGTTCATGATTTGTTCCCCATGTTTTGTTTGTATACATTATTTGTTCCTCGTGTCTTCATATAAATAGTTAACCGAGACTAAAAACGAAATTTGAACTGTGAATCAGACACATTTGACAATTCCATAACAGCCTTAACTGTAGTTTGTCAATTATGGCTATTAGTGAATGTTCCATTGCAATGACCGTATATTATAGATTCTCTGCAAATTATAAATCCGTACATTGTGGTAATGGAACTTCGTAATGGTCTTTAACAATTATCTGCTAAGCATGACATGGCTTACATTTGCAAACAGTTTGGATCCAGATCAGACAATAATTCACAATGGTAAGGGTTGAAGGGTTCTGTAGATCAATCTAATTCCCGTTTTTTACAGCACCAGGTCAATCTAGGAGAAGACGAGACGTGCGGTATGCCGCACATGCAAGTACAACTACCATGGACCTGACGAAACAATCAATTTCCGGAAGTGACGTATCATCAGCGTACACAAGGCATGTGCTGAGAAGACGTAAACGCCAGACCAACACTACAGTGACGGCACAAACCACTTATCCTCCATACTACTTCGCCGCCGTCACCGCGTCTTGCATGAATTGGGACGAGACTAAAACTGCATGGAACTCTGACGTTTGCAAAGTAAATTATTCGAAGTAAACGTCGTCTGTAAACGAAATGCATATACAATAGATGTAGAAAATGGCAATCTTTTGACAAACCTGAATATTACTTTTGATACCAATAGCAAACAGTTGAGGCTTGATCAGACATCGGGTTAACCGGCGTCTGATCTTGCTTCAATCTGTTGCCCTGGAAGTAATAGTTTTAGCGCTAACGCGTCTATTGAAAATATTAACATCTTCTCAGCTCTACCTTGGAGTAAACGTTTACATTTCCAGTTGTGAACAGAACGATAAACCAATAGCAATATTATGTGTACGTTAGTACATGTACCTGTATATGAATGTCAATTATTTTCACAAGCTGGGCCATCCTTTTAGAGAGATGGTTGTTATAGTCAGGTTTTACTGTTTTACTGTACAATATGGACTGATTCCATTCCAGATGACATGGGAACCATCGCTGAAAAAGGTGACGTGTCAGTGTAATAACGTCCCACAGATGACGTTCGGGACGTCGTTCTTTGTTGCCCCCGCCACCATTGATTTCTCTACTGCATTTTTACGGTTTTCGCTTAAAAGTCAGGCTGCCATTATAGGTGCCATAGTTGTGGTGTTTATCATATATGGCATTTTGTTGGTGTGGGCTAGACGTGAAGACCAGAGGGATATGCAAAAGGTATGTTTGCCTTTTCTTGATTAAATTGATCGTGTGAATTTTATCCCTTCGCCGCCATATTGTCGTCTGCTTCAATATTGTTGTCTGCAATACCGTTTCAAGGTTAGATCTAAGGCAGCGTAACTAACGTTATTTAAAAATCAGTGGAAAGCTGTTTTGATCCTGATCAGACGCGCCTGATTAGGATCAAATAATTGCCTCATGAGCTTTATGACGTCATTCAGAGTGAAAGGGTTAAAAGTAAGGCGATCGTCGTCGATATGGATGTATGTCAGCGATATCACATTTCAAATGATATATCAGTACACAATGTTGAATTATTTACACATTCTAAAGGAACAGAAAAAAGTTAAAATTAATTGAGTTTATAACATAACTTACGGTGCGAGCGGTAAATAACACTCAATATTACCTGACTCTCTATTTAAGTGAATATTAAGCATTTTTGACTGTTTTCCGAAATATTTACCAGACTGAGGCCAGCGGGCAACAGTTTACTGTTACATAGCACTGTTACATGCGCGAAAATGGTGCGCAAAACTTTTCTGCATCGCGGGACCAAATAAGGCGTCTTTATGATACAGATTTTTGTTTAAGGATCTAGCCTTTTGCGGAGTTAATCGGGTCGTTTTTTTCTCTCCCGAACAATCCCTTTAAAGGCTATATAGTTCTAGACCTAAAATTAAGAGTAACTCCGAATAAAAGCCATAAACCGCTTGCAGATCTAACGTCTTCCTTTTTTTAAACAAATTATGACGTTACAAACATAAATGACGTCATATTATACATGACGTAATTTCGACAAAGTGTCAATCAATTTCAGTCAATAAGAAACAATAATAATTCAATTTTAATTGAAAATATGAATATGTTAGACATCTTTTTTACAAAACAGTGATGTTCACATTCAGTTGTTGTATTGAATTGAATTAATATTAAATATACACGTAAGATCATCTTTAGAATTTATAAATACGTGTTGTTCAAATCTTGTATATCTAGATAGATCTAGATGTAGCCATTCATTCAGCCTGGCTTAAATAGAGAGTCAGGTAATAAATCATTTGTTTGATAGTTACTTCGGGAACATTCAAACCATTGTCCCTCGGTAGCAGGGAAGACCTTGAGAACTGTTGCCCTCGGCCGTTGGCCTCGGGCAACACTTCTCAAGGTCTTCCCTGCTACCTCGGGTCAATGATTTGACTGTTCCCTTAGTACCTATGAAACAAATGTATATTGTTTATTTCTCGTATGTAATCAGTGGTTTAACTATGCAAATGAGGTTGTCTTACTAAAATGTATATTCATACGCGCTGTCAAAATGTGTAAACAAATACCAGGTTTGACGTCAGACGACATTTATGTCGGAGATCGAGTTGCAATAGATGGGAAGGGGCAGGTAATGCTTACTCCCTTTATTCTGCATCAATCGGAAGTAACATTAGAGCTACTTTTGGCATGTTTACTCATTTAGACGGTCATCTGTTGACTTATATAATGAAGCTAGCAATCAAAATTAAGTATCGAGAAGGTAAAAAACAACATGCCAGGTTATGTTATAAATAGAATCTAACATCAAGGTTCGTTATTAATTAGATTTTATAAAACTCGTCTTTTAGCAAATGAAAACAAACATTCGGCAAGCCTCGTATTGAATCGTTTTTATAAAAGACTCGTTTTTATAAATCCAATAATTTATGAACACTCATGTAAGATCCTATATATGTCATATGTACCTCTCTGGTTTGTTCAAGTTAAATACATTTGAACTATCACATTATCTTTACAATAACTATAGACCCTACAGACACCTACAGTTTTCTATCCCATTGGGGATTGCGGATAATATTAACAAAATACATTGTACATGTATACGATTTTGCTCTACGGAATAATATTCATTGCAAAATGTTTGATGCGGGATCAGATACTGTATAACTCGACACCTGATCAGGTTCAAAGCTTTTAGACACCGTTAACCCGCTCGCTGTCATGACGTCACCAATTAAAACAATAATTGTCGTATTTAATTTTTTCAAACAGTTAAATTTAAAGTATTTTGACCTAAGAAATATTTAAATGAGTGGCAAATAGTTTGGATCCTTACGCCCGGCGTCTGATCAGGATTCAAACTGTTTGCAAATGACTATTGCAACATTTTACTGCACAACGTTAAAACGCGCGAAATTATACACAGATTATGTATGAGTCCGTGGTTTACTACTGTTTTCATTGAACCCCTTTAATACTCAGTCCAACATCTTTAGTATTGTCAAACAGTTTGTATCCTGATTAGATGCCACGTAATACGGCGTCTGAACAGGGTTTAAACTGTTGACACCTATAGCAACATGTCTTTTATCGCACTTTATAAAATCAGACGAAAACAGAAGCAGGTGATAATGTGGCCATGACTGTTTTAGGCAGGGTTTGACGTTAGTGAGATGTTGTTTGTAATGTTACTGCTAACCTTTATACTCCCACTTAACCCTTTTCCCCCATAGAAGCGGTTTTAAGCGCATTCAGTTTATTCCTCCGCTGAAAAAATAGTTCCCGTCCATACAGTTATTAATATGTTTCATAGGGAATAGTTTCTTTATTGAAGCAGGTGGTAGCTTAAGGCAGGCTGAAAGTAAAGCAGAATGTGCCTTAAGGCATATTCTGCTTTACTTTCAACCTGACTAGAAACAGGCTATGGGGTAAAGGGTTAAGCTTTTATTGATGAGTCATCCTATTGTTATCGGGGTTGAGACAATGGTCAGCATCATGACGTCATTGTGATGCAGAAAGGATAAATCTATATACATTATACATTATTATAAATGAAATAACCTTTCGGAAAATAGAAACCATGGTATTTCTAATACTGCATGTAAGGAAAAGAAAACAGAAACTAAAATAATGTTATCTACTAGAGCATACTATATAATTGTGTATACATGTATTTTTGCGCAATTCTCTTCACCCGCAATTGGACACAATGCCTTCTCGGTGTTCTTTGATTGAACCAAATAATGTTACTCACTGTATAAATCTGTTAGAAAAAACTTCAAAAAAGTAAATGGTTGGACGTTTCAGTGGGGAATTCTTCCTCTCGCTGATAACTATGAAGAAGACACTAGCTTATACCTGATCAGTGTCCACACTGGGCTAAGACTAGGTGCCGCAACAGAGTCCAGGGTTGGTTTCGTCCTTGGAGGGCATAGGACGGATACCGGTGTCCGTGAGATGTACGATGGCGTAAGAAAGGTACATCTAGTTTGTTGTTTTGACTTTGGAAGATGTTATTTTTACCGATTAACACATTACTCCATAAATACGCCATTATTTAAAAGAGCATTAATGTATTCCTCCAATGAAAAAAAATACTTCCATTTTACACAGTTTTGTAAATGAAACATAGCGGACAGTAGTGAAAGTATGCGCAAAGTTTTCAGACTCCAAGGTATTTGCACTTTGTATTTCTAGCAATTTTCGGCGGGCAGCATCTTACAGTTCATGATGACAACTCAGTTCCATCTTGGACAGCTAACCCATATGCGGATCTGGCATGACAACAGCGGGAAGGGCAACATGGCATCATGGTACCTCAGTAGGGTCACGGTGTATGACATGAGAAAAAGAGAAACGTAAGATGTCAACCGTTGTTGTTATTGTTGCTTATAAGACGGAATTACGTCCACCCAAAGTCATGTAATGATACATCCCATTCGTTGCCGCTCCAGTCACAATCGCCATTTGAACCGTACTGCTAATAGAACTAGCATCATTTTATAAGTACGACTTAGACGTGACTCAATAGCTAAAACAAACATTAACCCTTAGCCTGCCACTCACGACTGTAGCTCCATATGCAAACAGCTTGGATCCGGATGAGACGCCGAGTAACTCGGCGTCTCATCCGGATCCAAGCTGTTTGACACTCGGACAACATTTTCAGCAACTTTGAAGCACTTTGAAACTTGAAGCAGACAAGAAATATAGCAGACGACAATTTATTTGGCAGGCTAAGGGTTAACCATTTATGCCTGGATATTGCAATGAGCTTTCCCTGTGTGCTGGAAGATTTCGTTATAGCTATACAAGTTTTTAACGTTAAATACAGGTACAATTGACTCAGTAGACGTGTTTGTGCTAATGCAACTTTATCCACTGTAAACATATTAGAGCCCTATGAGACGCCGAGTAGCACAGCGTCTAGTCCAGCTCCAAACTCTTTGGCGCACAGATATTAAACATATCGGTTTAAATAAATCAAAATAAAACATGTTTTCTGCAGACCCCAATCCGAAAGAGAGTATTTCCAAAAACTAAATCCTTATATCTACCTCGAACCTAATGGTGTGACTACTCATTATAATCGGCTTGAAGCGACTATTATAATGAAAACTCTCACCATCGGGTTTGGTGCAGACACAAAGGAGAAAAGTTGGTAAACTTCAGTTTACTCCGTCTTAATTTTGTCGGCCATTTATTGAATTGCGATTTCTTTCCGTTTTGTATAAATGAAAAATACTAACATCTTCCATACTGTATGTTTGATTATCTAGGGCGATTTATGATACTAGTATTCAATATTATTATGACAAGCGTGGTATTGTTTTCAAATGGTAAGCAAAAAGAAATAATTTCAAATTGTAAAGTGGTTTTGATAAGTTCTGTTTCCAGCAAGTGGCAGCTTAAATCACGATGAAAGTCAACCATTAGCTTCTTTACGTGCTTTATGTTTTACTTTAACATTGTTTTGATCTGTCACCCGTCCTGTCTTTCATACAATCAATAAGCTTCTTTTAAGTGGTCGTTTTACAGTGGAGAAAACGTTATTCTTTCCCGTTTAAACGCAAACGTAGGCAAAATACTAGTACAACTTTTGGACAATTCTGATAATTCATGTTTATATTGGTGGCAAACAGTTTGAAGCCTGATCAGACGCCGGGTTACCCGGCGTCTGATCTGGCTCCACACTGTTTGTAACGGAAAAAATAGTTTTAGCGTAAACGCGTTTATTGGGAAAGAATAACATATTCTCCACTGTATAGGGGGGTTGTTGTAGTTTCATTTCAACAGGAAATGCGTACTTTCTTCCCATCTGACCATTCAGGTACATGTTTCTGTGTGAACGATGGATTTCTGTGGAGAACTGTAGCGGGGATAGCTTAGAGTGCATTCTCTCGGCCACCAATCCAAACACCGAGGCCTTTGACTATACCTTCATGAACCACGCCAAGAGGACCATAGCGGACGATCACACCTGGGTCTCCTTCGTGTACAGACCGACATTCAGCAACTTTACACGTACGCAGAGAGTGACGTGCGCCATATTGTTTATCTTTGTCAACATGGTGGTCAATGCCATGTATTATAACCCGGCAGAGGAATACGAGACTGATACCCTGCTGGAAGTGGGGCCATGCAGACTGGGAATGAAACAGGTGAAATACCATTTACAATGCTCCCTGTAACTAACGTTTTCTAACTGCTGCAATATATTCTGTTTAAAATTATCGTTTGTTATTTTTTCTCAAATTACGTAATGAACATTTTGACAGAAGAAACATAAATACAAGTAACAAATAGGTTGAATCCCGATAAGACGCCGCGTTACGCAACGTCTGATCTGGATTCAAGCTGTTTGCAAATGTAAACCAATGTCCCTCCTTATAACAACTCCCGATGAACAACACACACTTTAGGTGTAGTTAGAGAGGGAGCACTGTACTTTGTAACGACATAGCAGTCAAATTTGCATTCAAATAGTCTACTCTAGCAACAAGTTAACTCGTCATTTACAAACTTTGTACTTTAGAGGTGTACGACCTTTTTATGCATTCATTTCCTCCACCGAAGCAATTATGAATATTTATCATACGAACTATATTCTAAAAATAATAATTAAAAATTGTAATATCTGACTTACGAAAATATTTGTCGTACTACGTTTCGTAAGTCGGGCCCAAGATACCGAGTTACTCAACGTCTGGTCAAGAACCGCGCTGTTTGTCATACCAAGTAAATATGGCGTTAGCTTTTTCATGAATCTGACTGGGTGTAATTGGAATTGGAATTGTCCATTCTATATTCATATAATAATAATTATAGACTGGGCATAATTGGAATTTGAAATTGTCCGTTCTATATTCAAATATAGACGGGGCATAATTGGAATTTGGAATTGTCCGTTATATATTCAGATATAGGCTGGGCATAATTGGTATTTGAAAATGTCCGTTATGTATTCAAATATAGACTGGGCGTTATTGGAATTTGAAAATATCCGTTATATATTCAAATAAAGACTGGGCATAATTGGAAATTGGAACCGTTTTCTATATTCAAATATTGACTGGGCATAATTGGAATTTGGAATTGTCCGTTCTATATTCAAATATAGACTGGGCATAATTGGAATTTTGAACTGTCCATTCTATATTCAATATAGACTTGGCATAATTGTAATTAGGAATTGTCCGTTCTATATTCAAATATAGACTGGGCATAATTGGAATTTGGAATTGTCCGTTATATATTCAAATATAGACTGGGCATAATTGGAATATGGAATTGCCTGTTATATATTCAAATACAGACTGGGCATAAATGAAATTGGGAATTGTCCGTTATATATTCAATAGACGGTGCATAATTGGAATTTGGAATGTCCGTTATATGTTCAAATAAAGACTTTGCGTAATGAGAATTTGGAATTAGTCAGTTATATATTCAAAATTGACTGTGTGAGATTGGAATTTGAAATTTCCATTATATATTCAAATACAGAATGGGCGTAATTGAAATTTGAAATTGTCCGTTATATGTTCAAATATAAACTGGGCGTAATTGGTATTTCGAATTGCCCATTGAAAGTTTCAGGGGTGAATGAATTAATAGCTTATATATGTTACAGCGATAACGTGTAATCAGGGAATACGTGAAATCACTAAATATTCAGGGATTTCACGAAATCCTTTAATGCATAATTTTGAAACTTTTCGTTGCATTTTTATAGATATTTGGCCGTTACTCTTGGTTAAAGTAATGAATATTACAACCTTTTAGTGCATGAAGTTCAAACAACGCTACGAGATATTTTGTTAACCTTATTGGCAAGACAGATGGCTTGGTTTTATATTGTCCTGGCTTATTGTATGAACGTTTATTAGACCATGATATTTCAAGAAAGCATGATATTTTAAACCAAAAGAATGTCATGATAATACAAATATATTTATTTGATAAAAAGGAGACATTCTATCAATTCCCTTAAACGCCCAGTGATTACACATAATCCCTAAAAACGCCAGGGATTACGAGTAATCCCGTTATTCCTGTAACATATACATACTGTTTTACAGCTCTCCGTGTCAATAATAACAGCACTCATCACAACTCCCTCTACGTTCCTGATCGTCATCATCTTCAAATTGTCCAGAAGAGCAACCCTTACTGTCAAAGATACCACGTCACAGTCTAAATATGAAACTGAGAGTCAAAATGGCGTCCCAGAGGATAAGAAAGTCTCGTGCTGTGCGAGATTTTGTTCCGGTAAAAAGCCTGGGACAGAGCCGGTGATGTACATAGAAGAGCAGAATCGATCATGTATGCTGCCGGGTAGATTTGCTTATGTTGGTAAGTTTGTTCTAAGACCGTGTGTTTACTAAAGAAATGAACTGACTTTTTTCGGCGTTTTACTGACATAAACAACAGAAAATGATCTTCAAAATTACAATGAATCGCGCAATCATCTCATTTCTTATATTTACATTATATTTACTGAAATGTCTAATATTAAATGAACATTTTATTAGGTAACATGTATGTTTAATCCATATTTGAAGTTGTTAACACGAATAGCGCGTACTCTGAAAGGAACGACCATAACTGCATAAATGAAGCCGTGATTCGCGCTGAAATGATCCATAAGCCCCGCCTCCTCTGCGGAAGATATCCACAAGTCCCGCCACCTAGATCAATTGCGTCTATACGAATTAAACTAAATTAATCTTTTTAACGGAATTGAATGGGGCGAATGAAAATATAAGATAGAATACGTTATTTTTTCCAAAACTACTTTTTTGCAAAAGATGTCTGATCAGTCGCCAAACTATTTGCTGTTCAGATTTTAATATATCGTCTATAATTTCTGCAGTCTTTAAAGTTTTACATCCTACTAGTATTGCGTTCCATTTGCGTTTCGTGACGGTTTTTTGGGAAAAAATAACGGCTTTACTGTGTTTAAGATATAGCCACTTAGTTCCTTAATTTCCTTAATCTTTCGGTCTAATAGCAGTACAAGATAAAAATCAATTGATATTTACCTATTCAGGAATGAAGCATTGATAGTTAACGAAACCTCGATTCAAGTATCGAACCCCATCTCAACCTCCATCAACAGGTGCATTTAGTGTATAAGTTATGAGGATTTTATTGTAGAGTCCAAACATCATAATTCGTACTCGCCGAAGTTGAACTTACCCGTATTACAAAGTTAAAAAGTAAATACGGGTATGTCCGATTAAAGCGAACTTGAGTTTAACTTATAAAATAGTGGTAGTTTGACTTGAGCGAGTTCGAATTAGCGAGTCTCGGCTGTAGTTGGTTTTTGTTTCTCTAGGCTGGTTCCTGGCCGTAGGTGGTATTGTTACCTCGGCCTTTTTCGTCCTGCTGTATAGTATCGAGTGGGGCGAACAGAAGTCGGGCGAATGGCTGGCCACTTTCATCTTGTCGCTGCTTCAGTCTGTCCTGCTGGTCGACCCGATAAAGGTTGTAGTAATTGATCTTAAGCACCTGCCTGTGTGTCATCTCCGTCTGCCTGTCTCTCTATCTCTGTATGTCTCTCTATCTCTGTCTCTCTGTCTCTCGCTCTGTCTCTCTCTGCCTATCTATGATTGTCTCTCTGTCTCTCTGTCTGTCTCTCTGTGTCTCTCTGTATGTCTCTCTGTGTGTGTTTCTCTCTCTGTATCTCTCTCTGTCTCTCTCTATCCCTGTCTCACTCTGTTTGTCTCTCTGTATGTCTGTCTGTTTGTCTGTCTGTCTGTATCTCTCTGTCTCTCCCTCTCTCTCTTCCTCTCTCTCTCTCTCTCTCAAGATCTCTGTTTCTGTCTCTCTATCTCTGTCTCTCTACCTCTGTCTCTGTAGCTCATGCTTCAAAAAGGTCACAATAAAAAGCTTATGTGAAACAATTTACAGTATGTTAACATATTATTTAGTAAAAAGGCCTCCACTGGTGCTAAAATTGGTAATTTATGACAAACTGCACGCTATGGGGAAATTTATGATCACGGTGGCCAACAGTTTGTATCTCCAGATGAGTCACCCAGCTGCTCTACGTCTAGATTTCGCCCATGTTTATGTTAGTATTGTTTAAATAAGGAAAGTCTTTGTCATCACACTGTAACTAGCGAATCTGTGCTGTATTAACACGGCTGAAATAAATATTTGTAATATGTCCTCATCAAATTGTTTAAAAATGTATGCAATTTAAAACTGTATTCTGTAAACCTAACCATACTGTTATAATTTGCACATGAATATTTCGTTAACTTTCAGAACAATTATATAATTTTGTGTAAATTTCTTTTTTATCTATGCTTATAACTTATTATGTTATAATATGTGTATATCAATTATGAAATAAATACAGTTTAAACTAACACTCCAGGGACCCATTTCATAAAACTTCGAATGACACATGTTGTCGTAAGCCAGATTAAAAAGGTCTCGATTAGTATTTATTTCTCCATCCGGTCCTGTCTTGTGATATCTCTTAGGAATTGTCTTGAAAAGACGATTCCAAAGAGATGTCACAAGACATAATTAAACAGAGAAATCAGAAATTAAATGTATTGTAAATTTTTGACTTACGATCGTTTTTGACGTGCGAAGTTGTAAAAAGGGCCCCTGATGCTGAACAAGTTTTTCTTTAACCCATTTGCGCCCAGTGCATTCTTTCATGTTTATATATTGGATTAGACCATTTTTGGTCAACATTTTTATTTTCATTTTGTTTTATATTAAAATTCCTATCAGCAAACAGTGTAGACTCTGATCAGACGCCGCATAATGCGGCGTCTGATCAGAGTAATCACTGTTTGCCTATGTCCCATATATGGGATCGCGGGCACAAATGGGTTAACTTATTGACCCCTATGACCTCAGTTGAACACAGTTAAGACTAACGCATGTTTTAATGTTTATGTTTTTTTTCGCAATTATCAATGTGGTCAACAGTGCATATCCTTATCAGAGGGTTCTTGTGAAAGCCATTTGATCTGGCTCTACACAGTTTGCATAGGACAAGTGTACTCTTCACTGGTACACTGTTTGAAAATGACACATAAATCCATCACTAGGTGTTAATAAACGTAAAGTTTTAGCATAAACATGTTTACTGGGAAAGAGGTTTTTTTCATCTCACTGTGCTAATATTATACTCTTGTTGACTTATATTGAGGTCAATATGTGTTTTTTACGGACCTGTAAAAATGATATTGACCACGGATGCAGTCCGAGCAGTTTCATAAAAACATATATTATTGACCTCAACATAAAAAATAACATTATAGTACATGTAGCGGTATACAGTGCTCCCTCTCGACAAAGGAATCCGAGGGGAGACAAAAATCGTGTGCTTTGTTCGGAGGGAGTCGTTATAGGGTAGGAAATTGATTTACATTTGTCAGCAGCTTGAATCAAGATCAGACGCCGCTTAACGCGGCGTCTGATCTGGATTCAAGCTGGTTGTCACTCGCCATTAATCTATTTTCTGTTAAAATGTCCATTATGTCACTTTGAGAAAAACAGCAGACGACAATTTTAAGCAGACGATATTGCAGCAGTTACAGCGTTAGATATAACTGTCCTGTTTAAGGAACTGCATCAAGGGTCGTTATGAGGAGGGAGTCGTTGTTGGGAGGGCCGTTGTAGAGAGGGAGCGCTGTATGTCCTTCTCAAACGCAATCATAAGATTAACCCAAGTTTTAAAATATACGAAAAAGTGATATCGACCTTTGTTGGTTGTTGGTTACAATTAATAAACTATTATTGTGAGTCTCAAAGGAACAACATATAACAACAAGGCTTAAAACAGTAACACTACTGACTAGACTAGAGTCAATATCACTTCTGCTTTTCAATATCGCTATTTGCGGACACGCGCGTGCATCCGTCTCGACCAATCAAATGGATGCATTTGAGGAAGGTATATAATACGACGTATTTTATTTTATTTTCAGGTTGCCTTTTTTGCCTTTTGTTTGGCACTGGTAAAAAAGACACTAGAGACAAGTAACTTCAATAAAATCGACACTGATACAGCGAAAAGCTTGTCCAAGAATGCAGGTAGGTCTGTTTTCCATTGACTCCTAATACCGCATATACATGTATGCGTCCTGTACATAAGACGTTGTACCAACGTCGATTTCCGCCCAAAATGGGTCGTACATGTATACTCAAAAAGAGAAACTGACAATAAAACTAAGGCAATAAGGAAAGCAAGATGGTACACGGATGAGCACACAGATTATGAACGTGGACGGGGGATGCCAAACAACTTTATTGGCTGTCAGACCCGATTGTCGTCACCCAAGGTCCAGAAATTATTCAAACACATTTAGTGAAAGTAGAGTCTACTAATTATACAATTATCATATTTACTTCATAATGTAAATGTTAAAAGTTTATTCTCTAGAAGTTTATTATTCCAAATCGTTTTACTGTGCAATCTAAATCAGTTCTCAATATCAATCGAGTTCAACTTAAATGTATAATATCCAACGATATTTGAATATGTAATGTTTTGAGCGGATGAGGACTGGGTACAAGTTCTTGCCCAGCGCTTATAAAGCGTTTAGGTTGAGTCTAAGTGCGTTCTCAAGTATTTGATTCGTCAGATTTGAGCCTAAGCTCAAATCTGACCAATCGAATGCCTGAGAATGATTTCCGACTCAACTCAAACGCTGAATACGCAAGGACCTTGAGCTCGATGCTGACGATAGATGGTTCCAAAGTAACTGACTATTAAAGTGAATTCAATGATCTAGACTTAACTTATGAAACTTTTTGTTTTCAGAACAAACAGATGAGTTGCCAAGGCAGCAATTGACCCCGAGTGAACTAAAGGTTGCCAAGGAAACCAGGAAGGTTGAGGCCCAGTGGAACAGGATCATCCTTGACCTAGTTTTCAATCTACTATCTGTGTGGCTACTGTTGTCAATCAGTTACAGCAACACAAACATCCACTCGTACCGTATACACGATGCCATCCTAAACTCAATGAGTCTCAACTCCACAGGAGATAATGAATTCGGAGAGGTAAAATGGGCAACTCCGACTTCCTTCGGGACGGTCACGGAAATCGGCGAGGTGTTCCTTGTATTTGATTTAAAACACGTATTAGCCAGTATGTCCATGGCTAATATTGCCAAATGCTTATACCAAACTGCATGAGCTTACATAAAGATAATAGAGTATTTTAGCAGAAATCTCCTTGTGAAGCTTTCTGCTTTACGTTTATTTATTGTTATACCTTGATAATTGAAAAAACTTGTCCGGAGCATAACTTCTATACCATATCATCTAGGATTACCAAACATGTATGTCTGGAGCATAATTACTATACTATGCGTTACGCGGCGTCTGATCTGGATCCAAATTGTTTGCAAAGTCGACTTTATGCGACTTCGGCGCCGAAATGGTTAACCAAACGCAAACACAATACAATATATAAGTTAAAAAGCTTTGTAAAATTTCTGAATATTACTTTTAAATCTAAGCGACAAACATACTTACAGCCTGGCCAGGCGACTGAACTGGTTCCATTTTATTTTTGCAATCTAGTAGCTGTTTAAGAACAAATGCTTTTATTGAGAAAGAATACCGCCTTCTATACTGTACACTACACAGTACCCCCTCCCTATAATGACCCTCTGAACAACGATTCCCTCCTTATAGCATGGCGTTTTATTACAAAATTTACATATTATATAGACAACTGAACTGTTTTACACGTAACAATACGAAACATTTTTTTCAGATTTCTTCCACGTGGCAGTTGTACAAGTGGCTGAACTACACTGCCATACCCAAGTTATTCCCAGAGGAATACATCAATGGTGAGACTCTACACTGGTCAATGCGAGAGTACATGGACGGGCTCACCTTGTATCGCCTGGGACCACCTAGACTTAGGCAGTTCAGAATTGAAAAGGGTACGCACCATTATACAGTTTGGAATAAATAAGTATTTCACAATAACCGAATTGGAGTTAAAATCTAATACAATAATGTCCGTTGCAAACAACTTAAAGCCAACTAAAAAGGTTGTTTCCATGCTCTGGATTATTCATTATTACTTGATTTCCATTACTCAGAGCGAAAGTTCTTTACCTGTGGAATTTTAGGAAGTTTCACACTTCCTTCGTCGGCACTGACTATTCAACTAGTGCTGGTCAGGTGACCAGGCCAGGTCACCTGACCAGCACTAGTTGAATAGTCAGTGCCGACGAAGGAAGTGTAAAACTTCCGAAAATTCCACAGGTAAAGAACTTTTGCTCTGAGTAATGGAAATCAAATAATAACTTAAAGTCAGATCAAGCGTCTAATCAGGCTCCAAGCTGCTTGCCATTCTGAATAACCATACAACAACTACATACTGGAGATAGAGTTTAACGATATTGGTCCGATATCGTTATTGACGTAGTACCTTAAAGAGTCCGTTGTGTTGGAGGTTTCACTGCATTTATACATTATATACAGTCGAACTTCGATATCTCTAACTCGTTTAACTCGAACTATCCGATAGTTCGTCATTATTATGAACTGCATTAGTGCTCGGTTAAGTCGAACATACACTTAGTTCAAAGTTAAAACGTGGCTTAGCCACGTTTTAACTTTGAAATACGGGTATGTTCGACAAAACCGACTTCGAGATATCGAAGTTCGATTGTACTTAAACATCTTTCTTTTTTTCCAGAATCGTGCCACTTACCTAAGGTAGACACCCAGGACTGTTATCGCGGCTACTCACTGTCTAGCGAGGAGACGGACGATTTCTGTATCGGCTGGGGTATTCCCCCGTGCTCCGACAGCTGGTTGAACTATTCGACCAGCTCCTGGAAGTATACCGACCTTGACGCCATCGAAAATATCCCGCTGTTTGGGAACATAGCCACGTACTCCGGGGATGGCTACTTCATGGCGATGGACATTAACGGGAACTTGAGCAAAACCTACGTACAAGAGCTGTATGACTACGTGTGGATAGACAAGAGCACACGGGCAGTGATTCTAGAGTTCACTGTTTTCTGTCCTAATGTCAATTTGTTCGCATACGGAATGTTTCTAGTCGAGTTTCCGGCAAGCGGAGGTGCGTTTAGTTCCTTCTCTATTTACCCGGTGCGAGTATACAATAGTGACGGTGCGTTAGGAGCATACATATTCTTCTGTGAGATTATGGGTTTACTGTTTCTTGTAGTTCTCGCTGCTCAACTAGTGTATGGTTGTTTCATTTACAAATGTCGTGCTTTCAAGAAGTTCTGGTTCTTGTTGGATTTCTTGAGGCTGTGCGTTCTTGTCACTACAGTCGCATTGTACCTTATCAGACGAAGGGTATTGTCGACCGCTATATCCCAGTTTCAGGCAGACAGGCGGGCTTTCGTTGACTTCTACAGTGTAACATTCTGGAATCAGCTCGTCATCTACATGCTGGGCGTTTCTGTCTTTATGGCGTGTATCCGAATTCTGAAGATCTTGGAAGGCAACAAGAACATCTACATCATCTCCACTGTGTTTGCGAGGCTTGCTTCAGACCTCTTCTGGTTCAGCATCCTATTCCTCTTCTTTATCACTGCGTTTGCAATGCTAGGCTATCTGTTGTTTGGTTCCCGACTCTATGCCTACATGAGTATGTACTCCAGCTTGAGGACTCTGTTTGTGACCATCATGGGTAAAAACAGATTTACGGAAATGAACGAGTCAGATCCGATACTCGCTAAGGTCTATTTCTTCTGCTTTGTATGCATCATTACAATGGTTATGTTTTCTATTATCCTTTCGTCTCTCAATCAATGTATTCTTAAAGTTAGGCAAGAGTTCAGCGAACTGACCTATAAGCAAGATGCATTTCAGTACGGTTTTAATAAAATTGCGACGAAGATTCTCCGGAAGGACTCGGAAAATCCCGACAGGAACAGGGTGTTCCCACTACGAGATGTCAACAGACGAGAGGAAACCATGTCACTCTAAACTGGTGCCACATACAGTTGTACCACCATTCTTAGTCCAATTGCTGGACAATGGCTTCATGAGCTATACATTCATTTCTTTTCCTGTATTAACATTTTTCTCCCTGAAACTTAAAATGGGCAATTCTAGTTTACAATTTCAGTGTAGTTCATTTAAGACTATTTAGGGTTGTTTTCTTCAATGTATTGCAATATGACAAACAGTGAAGACCACGATCAGAGGACATAAGACACAACTACTCTTCACATTGTTTACTGGTTGCAAAGGACGTATTAATATGTGTGGCTAAGTTTCAATGGGTATCGCTTGTATTTACTATTTATGATTCCTACCGTGGGGGTGGGGGAGCGGGTATTTTGTGTGGTGGCTAAATATATAATTACGAACTGTGGAGAAAACATTATTGTTTCCCGTGAAAGAGTCACTAAAACGCATACCAAACGAAAGAATATGCAAAGAAAGTTCTGCAAATCGTGACGATTTATTTAAATCCGAATTATAAATAGTTTTGAGTCTGATGAGAAGTCGGTTATCCAGCCTCTGATCTGGTTCGTAACGGGCATGCATGAAATTGTTTTAGCAAAAATGCTTTCATTGGAGAAGATTCCGGGTACATGTTTTACACTGTACAAAACTGATTGTATTTGACATTCAATCACTGTACAACAAAACGTTTGTATCATATATAATTATCAGAAGACTTAAATGATGCTACTATAAAACACAGGTGTAATGTTAACATATACGCCCCTGAAACTTTCAAATTGACAATTCCAGTTTCAATTAAAGTCTAGTCCATTTTTGTACTTTCTAAGACTGTTCTTAATTTATTTCAAAGTAGCCAAATTTACATACTCTGATCAGAGGTTTACTTTGGGAGCCCTCTGATTATGGTCTACCCAGTTTGTATGGAGCACTCTTCACAAGTACAATCGAACATCGATATCTCGAAGTTGCTTAAGTCGAAAATATCCGTGTTTCAACCCTTTCTTATGACAATAATTCTAGCTGACAATCGTTCAAACGAGAGGTGTGTGATTAATGCAGGACGTCCACGGGTAAAGGAGAAAGATCAAAGAAATACTGTAAAACCGCTTTTATTCGCGAGAATATAATTTACGCGTTAATTCGCGAATGTCTCTAGTTTTGAAAATAGGCGACTTCTTAAAGCAGGTTGAAAGTAAAGCAGAATGTGCCTTAAGGCACATTCTGCTTTACTTTCAGACTGCTTTAAGCTACCACCTGCTAGAAATATTGCATGATGTCGCGAATTAATACAAAATCGCATTACGCGAAATATTCATGACGCGAAAAATACCTGTTAAAATACCTGTTATACAGTAAATGTCTGATCCTTTTTGAGTGACCTCTAAAGACTAGTTACATTTCCTGAATAAATTCAAGCAGCAATTTTCGTTTTGGTGTTCTGTGTGTGTCGGACCGATGTATTGACTGGTTCTTTAATAGCCTTAACTCATTCAACCCCGAAACTTCACATTGACAGTTCCAATTTCCAATACAGTCTAGTCCATTTGGACTATTTGTGTTGTTTTCAGCAATGTATTTCAACAAGAGCCAAAGGACTCTATGGCGCTCACCAGAGTACAAAGCTCCCAGATTTAATTAGACTTATCACTAAAGGTGACTAATACCCCCACTAGCACCTTGTCACAAGAAGCAAAATGTGTCAGAATATGGATTTCGTCATGGTGACCAGTCGTAGCAAGTTTTGTAATTTTGCGCCTGAGAATACGACTCCTAAAGGGTATAGGAGCTTTTTGTATGATTTGACCTACTGACCTACTTTTGAACCTATTGTAAATCTTATTCATACAGTGCCTAGATTTCATCAAAGTGATAATTCTGAACAAATTTTATGATTTTGCGGCTGAAACTATGGCTACTAAAAAGTTTAGGAGCTTTCTCTGTGTTTTGACCTACTGACCTACTTTTGAACCTAATGTAACTCAAGTTCATACATTTCCTAGATTTTGTCAAGATCACCACTCTAGACAAGTTTCAAGAATATGGCCCCTTGATTGGCCAAAAGTTTTTTCTGCGATTTGACCTATTGACCCACTTTAATTTATGACCCGACATGACCTACATTCACGTATGACCTAAATTTTATCAAGGACATAACACAGACAAAATCTCATAAAGATACAGTCGAACTTCGATATCTTGAACTCAGTTAAAGAGAACATACCCGTATTTCAAAGTTAAAACGCGGGTATGTTCACCTTAATCAAGCTTGAAATAAGGCAAATTCATGTTTCGAAATATCGAATAATTCGAATTCAGCGAGTTCGAGATATCGAAGTTCAACTGTATAACCAAACTAAATTCTAGAAGGTTCTTTGCTTTTCATTCGATATTACAGAACACGGAAAATGACCACACCGTCTGGTGGCAAGATTTTTTCACGGATCAACTTTCTTTGAACAACGTTTAAAGTCTATCATTTGGGGCGCATTTTAGTAAAAACCAAATCGAAATCGGACCAGTGGTTTCGGAGATGAATAATTTTCTAGATATTGTGCATGGTTGCCATCGCAACGAGACCGTTTCTCCCAATCACTTTCTTTGAACAAAATTTGAAGCTCAAACCAACAGTATGTACCTTAACAAGTCTGGTTACACTGGGGCTATTGGTTTCAGTCTTTCAAAGATGTTGATGTACAAACAGACAGACAGACGGACGACGGACAGAGCAGTATCACAATTGCTCACCTTGAGCACTTTGTTCTCTGGTGAGCTAAAAATGACAAATAGTGCAGACCCTTATCAAAGGGATCCTTAAGGAACTCCCTTTCCTTACATGTATCTACGTTTGCATACAGTATGTGTTTTCTATAGAGGTACCCTGTTTTACAAATACGAGTATAATCATTGCTTAGGTTGAATGTGTTAACCCATTCACATTAAAATTTCCGTATGATCTACTCCACTTTTAAACAAAGACTAACTTGTGTTGAATTTAAAATATCTATATTATATAGAACTGGAAATATTTAACAAAATAAAAGTACATATAACGCGAACAGTGCACAAATAACAATGCACTTGTTTCCAACACATACTTTGTTAACTTAACAACTAGAATATGTTCTTGAGCAAATTGTGTACAAATGTACCACAAACCAGGGGCCTGTTTCATAAAACTTCGTACGACAAAAACGGTCGAAAGTCAAAACTTTAAAATACATTTAATTTCTGATTTCTCCATCTAATCCTGTCTTGTAACATATTTTCAAGACGATTCAAAAAAATGTCATAAGACAGGATTAGATGGAGAAATAAGTAATTATTGAAACTTTTATAATCTGACTTACAACATTTGTCGTACGACGTTTTATAAAACGGGCCTCGGACCCAAAACTACAGAAACAGCCAAATTTAAATAAGCCAAGATCATTATTCTGACATGCCAATTTTTGTAAATTTGAATTTGGCAAAGAATGGCTGATTATTAAGGATACTTTGTCTGCGAAATGGTTTAATCCATTATCCCATAAATATATGTAATCCTTATAATTTATTCCTTCTGTGAAGAAAATAGTTAAAAATTTATACATACAGTCATGGATAAGCATTATAAGAATTAAATTCTATATTCTAGCAGAGACAATAGCTAAAATCAGACTGAAGTAAAGCAGAATGTGCCTTAATACACATTCTTCTTTTCTTTCAACCTACTTTAAGTGGCCACATGTCTTCAAAACTAGAAGCAGGCTATGATGATCATGTTATGGGTTAAACAGACGGTTAACAGCATTGGAGGAGTACTGCACCTAATTTTGACAAAGAACATTCAAAGGCTAGAAAAATAGCTTAAAATAGATAAGAAAAGGAAATGTTAAATAAATAAAAAATATTTCGGAGTATTTTTTTACATGATGAATCATTTCTCACACCATGTAAACTTCTTTTAGAACATGCAAGAAAAGCTATGCATTCCCTATATATGTACATTAACAAGTTTGACAAACTATTAGATCTATAACTATATACGACATGTATGTGTTCTGTTCATACTATGCAGTGCTTCCTCTCTACAAAAACACCCAATGGGAGACAAAGAGTTTGGGTGTTGTTCGGAGGGAGTTGTTATAGGTAGAGAAATTGGTTTACATTTGCAAACAGTTTGAACCCAGATCAAGCTGTTAGTCACTCGTCATAATGTGTTTTTCTGTCAAAATGTCCAATGTCTGACTTGTTGTAGGGAGGGCCACTGTAGGCAGAGACAGTGTAAAGCCTGCTTTACACTGTCTCTGCTGTAGGGAGGGAGCTACTGTATAGTACAAATTCATAAATGTACTTCAATGATTTGAGAACCTCGACATCATCGCAAAAATCCTAAAAATATGCTAAAAATTAACTATTAACCCATTACCCCATAGCCTGTTTCTACTTTTGAAGACATGTGATCACGTAAAGCAGGTTGAAAGTAAAGCAGAATGTGCCTTAAGGCACATTCTGCTTTACTTTCAGTCTGCTTTAAGCTACCATCTGCTAGAGTATAGAAAATATTGCTTATGACACTTATTCATAACTGTATAAAATGGAACTACATATGTATTTGTTTTAGAGAATGAATATTTGAAAGGCGTAAAAGAGCGTTTTTATGGGGTAATGTGTTAAGGACTAGATTGTGACTTTGTCTGTAAGAACGGTACATGCGAAACATTACTCCGTACAAGCCGCCTTATAGCTTTGAAATATTGAAGTCCGTGTATACAAAAATAGTGATTACGTGCATATCCTATATGGTATATGTACAAACATCTTGTAAAACTATAGATCGGTAGATTTGAAACTTGTAAGAAGAGTTAGACAAAGTATGTACCGTAAGTGTATACGGACTAATGGACAAAACAGCATGCCCTGCAAATACGTGGAAGCATAAAAGCACACCATTATATGTTGTATGGAGACAATACATTTCCGCACAAACAGGATGTCCTGTTTATGCGTTGCGCATCGCCGCATAGACGAAAATGTCCCCGCATAGACAAACCCGGTCACGCCTATGTGGCGACAAACAGCTCAAACGAAACTCTTATTTATTACTCATTCAAAGTACACATGGTCTAGAGGAAAAGGTCGAATGTTTACCTCCATCTTATATGACTCAGTCGGTATAACTTAAGAACTGGAAATCATAAATTGCCATTAGTAAAGGGTGTGTATTTATACAGTTAAACCTCTCTATTACGACCACTTAAAAGAAGGCTAACTGATTGTTTGAACTACAGTTGATAGCTTTAAGCAAGGTGAAAGTAAAACAGAAAGTTAAGCTTTCTATTCTTTTAGCAGTCACCTGCCGTTGTAACAAATAATTAATATTATTTAACCCTTTCCCTTATAGAAGCGACTTTTAGCACATGCATCTTATTCATCCGCTGAAAAAAATAGTTCCAATATAAACCGTAATGAATATATGTCATAATTAATACTTTGCTTATTCTAGCTGGTAAAAGCTTAAAGCAGGCTGAAAGTAAAGCAGAATGCGCCATATGGCGCATTCTGCTTTACTTTCAACCTGCTTTATGTCGTCATCTATTTTCAAAACTATAAACAGGCTATGGGGTAATGGGTTAAGTACCGTATTAAATAGGTTTTATTGTAGGTGTCACTATAGTTCAATGAGTTAAACAACACACATATATACCATTCAAAATGTATTTATTTATTCAAAATATAGCACAACATCTTTACATTAATGAATGTATAAATAAATAAACATACAGCCTCCCATTAACAGAATATTGTTAAAGAACAAGTACAGTACTGAACCTTATTAAATTAACAATTTTTGCGATTCGCTTGCAATTCGATGGCAATTCGCTTGCAATTCGATGGCGATTGGCTTGCGATTAAAAATAGTAATTTTACCCTTGGGTAAGTTTTCTTGAATGGTGTATCTCACAAACGTTCGCAAATATGTCTTCGTTAATTATTTCGAATCCATTTGTGTCAAAATAGCTTCGGAAAATTCGCGTAGAAATATTCAAACGTAGGATTTGTTTTTAGAACCACCCGATTCGATGGCAATTCGATGGCAATTCGCTTGCGATTATCAATTTAATTTAATAAGGTTCAGTACTGTACTAGAAATCATCCACATACAACATATGTTAAGCCTATTCACTGCCATATGCCAAATGCAATAGTTATTTGCAAACAGTTTGTACCCTGATTGCGGAGTCTGGTCAGGGTCCAAACTGTTTGCAAATCATTTCGATATTTCTTAAATCACAATACCTAACATTTAAATTTGAGAAATAAAAGCAGACAACAGTTGTTTTAAAGCTATGGCACTGAAGAGATTAACAGAAGATTGCTTTAGAACAAGCACTAGAAATCGCCCACTACTACGATAAACCAACAACCATAGGAAGATTAAAACTTGTTCATTTTGTTCAATTTTATACCACAGTCGACCATTCAAATAAATATAAACTATCAGTCTTTAATACAAGTGAATGCTTTACCCATTAGTGCCAAGTGGATTCTTCTATGCTTATATATGTATATTAGTTCAGTCCATTTTTTAACTAAGGGGCGCCTGGTCTAATTTTTCATTTTCGATTTGTTTTATATTGAAATATCTATCGGCAAAAAGTGTAGACTCTGATCAGAAGCCGCTGTATTTGCCTTTGTCCTATATATGATCATGGGCACAAAAGGCAAGACTAATCAAGGGAAGGAGCTTTCTGCATCACTTTTAAACTTTTAACCTGCATTAAGCATTCACCAGTCTTAACATGGTTTGTGATTTTTCCTTTTTTCAAAGAGTAGCCATTAAACACTTGTTCGACTGATTAAGTGTATGCTGGCAAGTTTTGAAAACAGAGTAGACCTTAATTAGACAGCTGATTAAATTGTTGTCTTATTGGGGTCTGCAATGTGTTTTTTCCGATCTGCATCACATGTGTGGTTACTCTTTCCTACGATTTTTTTCCTTATTTGATAAGCTTAGAAGGTAGATGTACATAATGAGCAGGTTTTATATAAATGACTATGATTCGTATTTGACAAAAACAAAAAGCTCCCTCATATACCACATTACCTCAAAATGGCTACAGCCCAAATTCCAAACCACATGAACAACTTAACCCATTACCCCATAAATACGCCTTTTAACATCTTTAATTAATTCCTCTAATGAAGAAAATAGTTCCAATTCATACTGTCACAAATAAAAATCATAAGAAATATTTTCGATATCTAGCAGATAAAAGCTTAAAGCAGGCTGAAAGTAAAGCAGAATGTGCCTTAAGGCACATTCTGCTTTACTTTCAACCTGCTATAAGTGGTCACATATCTTCAGAAGTAGAAACAGGCTATGGGGTAATGGGTTAACATATAAATAGAGGGAGACATAAATATTCAGCAGGAAAAGAATTAAGCAAACAGTCTAAAAATAGTTGCCTTAGAAGTGGCTGTATTAATGGATGATTACCTTTTAACCCATTACCCTATACTAGTATATATGCCTTTTTATGCCTCTAATTTATTCCTCCACTGCAGAAAATAGTTCCAATTTATACAGTCATGAATATGCACCATACGAAATATTTCACATACCCAAAGGTCCCAAGCAGATAGAAGCTTAAGGCAGGCTATAAGCAAAGCAGAATTCGCATTCAGGCACATTCTGCTTTTCTTTTAAACTGCTTTAAGTGGTCACATGTGTTCAAAATTAGAAACAAGCTATGGGTTAATGGGTTAACTATAATCTTAATGGGACTTTTATCAAAACGAAAAAAATATATATATGATCCAGATTAAATACTAGGCAATGATTACTGGGTAAGTTCAAATCTAAACTAGTACTCCAATATATGTTTTAAATTACAGTCAAACTTCAATACCTCGAACTTGCTTAACTCTAACTATCCTCTATTTCGAAACATGTATTGCATTATTTCAAGCTCGGTTTCGGCGAACATACTCGTGTTTCAAAGTTAAAACGCGGCTTAGCCGCGTTTTAACTTTGAAATATAAGTATGTTCGACTTAACCTAGTTAGAGATATCAAAGTTCGACTGTATGTTGACTTACCGAAACTTCAATTGGACTATTCCAGTTTCCAATTGACTTTCTCTTTTATTTAGACAATTCAACATTTTGAGGAAAAAAGACATAATTATACTTAAAGCCATTTGAAATACAATAAAATACAGAAAAACCTTCTATTACGACCACCAAAATGATAGTTCAATGGTTTTTAAGACAGCTTAAGTAAAGTGAAAAGAACACAGAAAGCTCCTATAAGAGCTTTCTGTTTCACTTTCACCTTGCTGTTACCAACTACCCCATAAATATGCCCTTTTACGCATTTAATTAATTCCTCCTCTGAAGAGAATTGTTCCAATTTATACAGTCATGAATATGTATTATAAGAAATATTTTTCATATTCTAGCAGATGATAGCTTAATCTGTTTAGTGTTTACTTCCGACCTGCTTTAAAAGGTCACCTATTTTCAAAACTAGAATCAGGCTATGGGCTAATGGGTTAAGGAGCCACCTGCCTTAAACACTGAATATTTAAATACAATTTAGTTGTGGTAATAGAGAGGTTTTACAGTAATACATACATGTTCTAGAACATAATGACAACAACACTTTTACTGCACAGTTTATTTTGGGTAAGATGTAAAGTCTATGAAAGCAAAACTGATATAACCCTTTATCCCATAGCCAGTTTCTAATTTTGAAGACAGCTGGTTACTTTCGGTCTGCTTTAACCCTTTGAACCCTAGTCCCGCATATAGGCGTCTTTTCAAACAGTGTACATGTGAATAGTACACTTGCCCTGTGCAAACAGTGAAGGCCCAGATCAGAGGGCTCCGAAAGGAGCCCTCTGATCAGGGTCTTCACTGTTTGTCAGTAATGCAAAAATTGACAAAAACAACGCTTAAAAGTCAGAAATAGAATAGACAAAAATCGAAACTGCATTTGTCCATTTAAAGTTTCAGGGAGGAAAGAGTTAAGCTACCATCTGCTTTGATGTAGAAAATATTTCTTATGGTACATGTTTATGACTATATGAATTTGAACTATTTTCATCAGAGGAGGAATGAATTAAATGTGCTAAAATGTGCTTCTATGAGGTAATGGGGTAACACTGTAAACTCAAAATCTCTGGCATTATGCAAGATGTGCTTCTGTATCAACATTGACCCAATACTCCATCAATACACATTTCAAGGACTTTAATTTGTTCCCCAACTGCATACAATAGTTCCACTTTATACAGGCATGAATAAGTACCGTATATCCTACAAGATGGTAACTTAAAGCAGGAAGAACTTAAAGCAGAATATGGCCTTGAGTGTATACCTGGTTTCTAATGGCTTTTAGTATAGGAGTCACTAGTCCTTGGACCAGAGGTTATAAAAGTGTACTTAATTATTAAACTATTCCAGGAAAACACACAATATAAAATTTCCATAACCCACAGGGTGTATACCCTTTCAATGTCTTGGCTTTTTCAAGCAGCATGGATGCAATTATAGTGGAGACATTATTTTCTTCCGTTTAAACGAGACCACATGTTACTACAATAAATTGATAATAACATTGATAATAACATTGATTTTAATGTAAATGGCAAACAGTTTGGAGCCTGATCAGATGCCTGGTTACCAAGTGTTTAGCATAAATGTGTTTATTGGGAAAGAATACTGTTTTTCCCACTCTACATATAACCAGGGCTCCAGATAAGAGGTAGTTATTTCAACAAATCCAACATTTTTTCACTCTTTTTAGCACCAAATCCTATGGTGTTACTATCCATTAGAATCATCACAAAGAGACGATTCTAATGTGTACTGACACCATAGGGTTTAATTCAGAAATAAAGATTTTAGTTTTTGAAAAACTACCCTTATCTGGTGCTCTGATATATATTACTCTTGATAATAACACACTGTTTAACTATCATGTCAACAGGTTTCTATCAAAATGCCCAAAAAGATACACATGAAAGAATAACTTCAAACATTGTAAAGCCTTTGTTCATTATTCATTTGGAACAGTAAACTTAACTCATTCACCCTTATAAATTGTAATGGACAATTCCAATTTCCATCTTTGTCTAGTCCATATTCCACTATGTTTGGTTAATTTAAAAATATATTGCAAAATGATAAACAGTGCACACCCTGACAAGAGGGCTCCTGTAGGAGCCCTCTGATCAGGGTATACACTGTTTGCATAGTACAAGTATACTCTTCACATATAAGATTTTGTTAATGACCAGTATACTCATCACTATGGTTGAATGTGTTAAATGAAATGAATATGTAGATAATTGATATAACAGCTCAAAGTGGAAAGAAAGTAGAACATAAAGCTTCTATATACAACACTATTTCTGCATCAAAACCAGTTAGCAGTTGTCTGTATTCAAGGTTGCCATTTATCTTCATTAACGTATTCACCCCTGAAACTTTTAATGGAAAATTCCCATTTCAAAATAAGTCTAGTCCATTTTTTACTACTTAGGGTAGATTTTAAAAATATATTTCAAAATGACAAACAGTGTAGACCCTGATCAGAGGGCCCTCTCATCAGGATAAACACTGTTTGCATATATGACAAGTGTAACCATGACAGGTACACTGTTTGCAAATGACGAGTAAATGGTTGAATGTGTTAAGTTAATGGTACACAGAAGTTATACGTAACAGTGGAGAAAACTTTATTCTTTCCCGTTTAAACGCAAACGTACGCAAATGCAAAGCACTAAAACGAAGAAAAGTACAACTTTTGGACAATTCTGATAATTCATGGTTATCTTATGGCAAACAGTTTGGAGCCTGATCAGACGCCGGATTACCCGGCGTCTGATCTGGCTCCAAACTGTTTTCACTGCAATAACAGTTTTAGCGTAAAAGCGTTTATTGGGAAAGAATAACACATTCTCCACTGTATACCCTACTTAGCCCTTTCCCCTATAGAACCCCTTTTGACACCTTTACTTATTCCTGATAGAACTGTTTTTTCAAGCTTCTAACAGGTCCTCAAATACATCCATAGGAAACATTTTCTGAGTGCTGATAGGCAGATGTTTAAAGCTGGTTGATAATAAAGCATCTCTGTGCTTTACTTTCAGTCTGCTTTAAGCAACCATCAGTTTTAAATATTGACTTTTGTCTGACATGACCCAAGTTGTACTGAGCTCAGTGGCATTTTTGATGAAGTGCACAAGCCCAGTACAGTGGAGAATGTGTTATTCTTTCCCAATAAACGCGTTTACGCTAAAACTATTATTTGCAGTGCAAACAGTTTGGAGCCAGATCAGACGCCGGGTAACCCGGCGTCTGATCAGGCTCCAAACTGTTTGCCACCAAGATAAACATGAAATATCAGAAATGTCCAAAAGTTGTACTTTTCTACTTTTTAGTGTTTTGCGTTTGCGTACGTTTGCGTTTAAACGGGAAAGAATAACAGATTCTCCACTGTATGAAGTATCTGCCAAAACTACAATCGAAACTCGATACTACGAACCTGCTTAAATCGATCTTACTAGTATTTTGTACGTTGAATTTTGATAAGTCGAACATACCCATAGCCACGTTTTAACTTTGAAATATGGGTATGTTCGAACTAACTTGAGTTCGTAGAATCAAGTTTTTACTGTAGTTCCCAAAGTTATGGTCAAGAGTAAAGTTGTGGACAGACAGATAAAACATCCAACTAACAATGAAGAAGGTACAGCGGAGAAAACATTATTCTTTCCCGTAAACGAAACGCAAACGCATTGCAAATAAATAAAGAAAACGACCATTTTTTGACAATTCTGAATGTTGATTTTAACCTGGAAGGCAAACAGTTTGGTATCTGATCTGGCTCAAAACTGTTTGCAGTGGAAATAATAGATTTAGCGTAAACACGTTTATTGGGAAAGAATAACGTTTTCTCCACTGTAGACAGACAAAAGATAATATGCCGTTGATCTTCTATCTTCGACATATAAATAATGAATATGGCAAGTTTAATCCTTCTGTTTTAATGCTCTGAATATAAATGAGTGATTGTCAAGTAAGTGTCATATAAAGATGACTGCTACACTGGCAGTATTTTCTGTGTAGTTTTTGATGCTGCGGAGTAGAATATCCGAGAGAAAAACTTCATACCAGTCTGTCCACCAGGGATATAGCTCATAATATACCTGAAAAATATATAAACATTACCTTAACTCATTACCCAATAAATACACATTTTTAAACCTTTAACTCATTCACCCCTAACTTTTAAATGGACAATTCCAGTTTTCACTTAAGTCTAGTCCATTTTAGACTATTGAGAGTTGAGTTTAACACATGATTGTAATATATTGCAAAACGACAAACAGTGTTTATCCTGATCAGAGAGCTCCTACAGGAGCCTCTGATCTGGATCTACACTATTTGCAAAAGACAAGTATACTCTTCACAGATAGGCTGTTTGTAAATGAATGTGTTAATTTATTTCTCTACTGAAGAAAATATTTCCAATTTATATGTACAGTCATGATTATGCCCCATAAGAAATATTCTTTATACCTAGCAGATGGTAGCTTAAAGCAGGTTTTGAGTAAAGTAGAATGCACCTTATGGCTTATGGTGATGAAATTTAAATAAATACAATATACCAATCGGGCATATTTCCAAATATTTCAAACACAATTTTTGCTAACTGAAAATTGAGTTTTGTGCTGGAATAAAATCTACTCTGAATGATTAGATGTCAATCAAACTTAGCTGTGCCTTCATTTGCTTTCAAGAACACTAGAAAATCATATATCAGCTGCTACTGGAAAATGTTGCCTATAATTGACGCAATTTAGGTTTATTCTCCACTTCAATGAGTTAATGCAAGGTAGTTAAGGGGTGAAATCTCCTCCTGTTTTACTTTCAGTCTACCTTAACTCTTTCAACACCATGGACCTGTTTAAAATATACTCATTACATTTGCAAACAGTGTAGACTCAGATCTGAGTCTACACTGTTTGCAAATTCAAGTACAGTACTACCTAGAGTTGAAAGAAATAAGCACCCAACTGTCATAAATAATGATTACAAGCTATACAGAGACAGACTTAAAGACTATGGTAAGGAAACAAAGCAGAGACGCTGCCAGAATTCAAGTACAGAACGGGAAATCTCCCGTCTCTTGTGAAAGTGTGCGAGATCTATCTATGGAGGGGGTGGGGCCTTTTTTCCTAAACGTATTCCACGATATTGCACTAATATTACCTTATTTTAATTAGCTGCCATTTCTGTGAATCCATATGCTTTATAAATGATGACGTTTTCAGATTTGTGCAGCCAGAATGGTGAGAGATTATGTTTTCTTTCTGTTTTTCATTCACCATTATTTTCCACTCAACAATTTTTTTGTCATGCTTTGCTCATTGATACTGAGATTCAGGGCTGCCATTTCTCCGGATTTTTCCTAAATCTCCGGATTTTTTTCCAGTACATGGTAGCTTAAAGCAGGCTGAAAGTAGAGCAGAATGCGCCCTTAGGCGCATTCTGCTTTACTTTCAGCCTGCTTTAAGCAGTCGCATGTCAATAAAACAAGAAAAAGGCTATGGGGTAGAGGTACGATTCGAAAAATCGCACTTGAAAAATGCAAATTTAGAAATCTTAGGATTTTTCATGTCAACTTATGGCAGCCCTGGAGATTTTACTTGCGATGCTTTCAGTGTCAGTTCGTTTTGTAACCTCTTGCTGCATGTATTTCCTAAATTTTCAACTTTTTCTAACTTCAGGAGCATTTCAGGTGAACGTCGGAAACAACCTCTCTATATGTTTGTTGCAACGCAAAGTTTACACATGTCTGTGTACTCTGTCTGCATATGATGTTTTGAGCTCTATTGAACAATTGATATATCCCCCTATAGAACGATAGTAAGTTGGCTCTTAACGGAAATTTGTGAGGTATTCCAATTGCGTATAGCGGAAATACATATTTTTCATATATGCGCATGTGCAGAGAACCTCTCACGGTTCTAAAAATAATTGCAGTGGGAATTCCATAATATAACTTGATTTCGGGCAGCTTCGAATGCATCAAATGGAAACTGGCGAGTATAGATCTAAATAGTATAAAACATGTAAAATTTTATTTTTGAGAACCCATGAGAGATTAAATATAATGGAATTAATTTGTTTTAGCAGGAATTTGCCCCCATTGGAATCTTAAAATTGCAGTACAGTAGACAAGAAATGAGTGAATCCCGCAATACCGCAGGCTGGCAGCATCTCGGACATTGTATTTGCACTTGAACAAAATACTATAAAATATACTTACCAAACAAGAGCTAAAATTTGTATAATTGCGAAGAATACTGTAAAAATTGTACTTCGTACCTGAAAACAAAAAGAAAAGAACATGAATAAACCTTTTATCTACAGTATACAGAGTGTCACTTCTGAAACACAACCCCTTTAACCCATTACCCCATAGCCTATTTCTAATATTGAAAATAGTAGACAACTTAAAGCAGGTTGAAAGTAAAGCAGAATGCGCCTTAAGGCGCATTCTGCTTTACTTTCAGCCTGCTTTAAGCTATCATCTACTAAAAAAAAGAAAATACTTCTTCTGATAAAAAATTATAATTGTATAATTTGGAACTATTTTCTTAGGTGGAGGAATAAATTAGAGGCGTAAAAAGGCGTATTTATAGGGTAATGGGTTAACCCATTTCCCCCATAAATATGTCTTTCTACGCCTTTAATTTATTACACAAATGAAGAAATAGCTCCAATTTATACAATCATGAATATGCACTGGTCATAACAATATTGTCTTTATCCTAGTAGACAGTAGCTTAAAGCAGACTGAAAGTAAAGCAGAATGCCGCTTAAGGCGCATTCTGCTTCACTATCAACCTGCTCGAAGTGGTCACCTGTCTTCAATGTTTCAAAAATTAAATGCGAAAAAACAATTGATCTAAAATAGACAAGTTTGCATAAGTTCAAGGCTCTTAGACTTAAAAGTTGGACTTACCCATATGGAGAAATAGATTGTGGCAAACATTGTACCAAAGTATACTGCAGTGAATGGCAATCTATCTACTGAGCACAAATGTTTAACGTGGTTCCATGGTCCCCATAACATGGAAAAACTGAAACAAACACAAATACATATAGGAATACAGTAGAACCTCTCTATTACGACCACTAAATTGTTCCAAATATTAGTCGTTTAAGACATGTGACTGCTTAAAGCAATGTGAAAGTGAAACAGAGAGCTCCTACAGGAGCTTTCTGTTTCACTTTCACATTGCTTTAAGCTGTCACCTGTCTTTTACACAGACAATTAGCCTTCTTTTTAGTGGTTGTAACAGAGAGGTTCTACTGTACATGCATTTTGTAGTCTGAAGTCATTTCAATACTAAATGGTTCATTAGAGGGTATGTGTTGTTAACAATCCGTTTATGTCATATGACTATAGTGGGTACACATCTTTTCCCCATTTATGATGATGCTCTTGCAAAGATCGAAAAGACGATATATGACAGTAATAGGATGCTGACTTAGGCGACATCCAATCAGGATCTGCACTGTTTGCTATTTCATATGACATATTCTGCTGCATGGTCAATTACATATTAACCCATTACCTCATAAATACGCCCTTTTACGCCTCTGATTTATTTTTTCATTAAAAAAATAGTTCAAATTTATACAATGATAAATATGCATCATAAGAAATGTTTTCTATTTTCTGGCAGATGGTAGCTTAAAACAGGCTGAAAGTAAAGCAGAATGCCCCTTAAGGCGCATTCTGCTTCACTTTCAACCTGCTTTAAGTGGTCACCTGTTTTCAAAACTAGAAACAGGCTATGGGGTAATGGATTAATACTGTATAGTCTATTGATCACCCTTATATACCTAGATCATGAAATCTTCCAGCAAGCACATATAGGGAGAGTTCATTACAAAATTCAGGAAATAAATGGGTAATAAGTGTATTTTGAGTGATCATTCTGGTCTGCATGAAGTGATAAAAGGTCTTTAGTATCCAACATATTATGTAATGTTATTCCATTTAACAATCAATCATTGATTTTCCATTGATGATCAACATTATATTTTTCTATTATTACTAGTGATTTTCCACAGATGTCATGATGAACAGTAGATGTTTGATTATTGAGCGCTATTCCCATCACTAACGAGTGCTTACTTTAGTTACTTACCTACATATTATAAACAAACTCCCCACTGTGTATAGCATGGCAAACTTTCTAGCTTTCAGCACTAGTATTGGAATATATAGACAAGCCTGAAATAAAAATATAGACATGTAGTCAAACCAGTGTTAGGCCACCGTTCAAAAAATGCATCAAATTCTTTTAACAACGTTACCCCATAAATACTCCTTTTTACGCCTTTAATGTATTTCTCCACTGAGGAAAATAGTTCCAATTTATACAGCTATGAAAATATATGATAAGAACTATTTTCAATATTCTAGCAGATGGTGGCTTAAAACAGGCTGAAAGTAAAGCATAATGTGCCTTAAGGCACATTTTGCTTTACTTTCAACCTGCTTTAAGTGGTCACCTATTTTCAAAACTAGAATCAGGCTATGGGGTAATGGGTTAATTCATTTTACCACTGAAGAAACAGAGGTGAGAATGGTTAGCTAAAATGTAGGCAGGTGTACATTCACACATCCTCAATAAGCAAAAGTCGCCAATGGCACCATTTCTTCTATTGACGCTCAATGTCCTACTTTTATAAAATGACCAGTTTAATTTGATTATTGAGCTAATTATTTTGGAAAAATATTTAAGAACAAGCTATGTTTGGGAAAATGCCCCTAATGTGGCCATGACTTCTAAATGACCTTGACTTATGTCTTACATAACACAGCTTGAACTGGGCTTAATGGTCTTCTTGAGTGGAGTACCGTACATATATGCTTTAATATAAAGTCTATATCACTTGTAGTTCTAAAGCTATGTTCAAGTTTAAATAAATTCACTGTCTATCTAACCTCTATTAATGACCTTGACCTTAGCCATAGATGACATTAGTTGTAGTGAGCTCAAGGGCATCATGAGTTGAGTACAAATATAAGTGAACAAACCGTGCAGATCCTGATCAGAGGGTACCATAGGATACCTCTGATCAAGGTCTACACTGTTTGCAAATTATATATTCAAAGGGTTTAAATCACTACTATAACTAAGGTTTTGATATAACTACAACTATGGAATAAATAAATACCAAAAACTTACCAGAGAAAAACAAAATGTGCCAAGTAACAAACATATCACAAATCCAAGAATCCTTTGCTTTTTTGTCTGAAATAAAAATCAAAAGACATCAATCGTGATTAATCATTGACTTAACCCATTACCCCATAACTTTTTTCTAGTTTTGAAGATAGGTGACCACTTAAAAGCAGATTGAAAGTAAAGCAGAATGCACATTCTACTTTACTTTCAACCTGCTTTAAGCTACAAGCTTCTAAGATACATAAACTATTTCTTATGGTATCTTCTCATGACTGTATAAACTGGAATTATTTTCCTCAGTGTAAAAAGGCATATTTATGGGGAATGGGTTAAAAAACAAAAACATATTTGCATGTATACCAACCCTATATGATAAATATTTTTTTGTCTTTCTTTTTTTTCTGTCTTATGTTACAAGAACTCTCCTAACAAAGCAGAGCAGAATAAGACATCCTTGAGGCCCCTGATATCGTTGACCAGTGAGTAACTTGGAAGCTGATGGTTTTACCTTTGAGACTTTGCCAGTGTCATGTGTGTTATATTTTAAGTTGCTGCTTATTTTAACGCGTAGATCATGAACAAATAATCCAGCATTTTTACACTCATTTCTGCACCAAATAAATTTTGAAATAATATGGTGTCACTATTCATTTTAATTTTGAAATAGTCCCCTTATCTGGAGCCCTGCTAGATATGGGTGATGTTTTACATTATCTAGTGTTTCCCCCTTCTTGACGTAAAAATAATTATACTTCTTGTTTGAAGAATTAGAATGTAGTGAACAGCCTGAAAGTCCATGATGGCTCATTTCTTAAAGTTAAATTCCATTTGCCAGGTGTTGCTCCATTGTGTATGTAAATTCATGATTGAGGACTTGTCAAAGTATAGCTTATTGATGGGCAGAGTTGATTGGACTGTCGGTATACGACACCATCATCCGCAAATAGACAAACAGTAGAGGAGCTGTTATTAGATCTATGTCATTTATATAAAGAAGGATCCGATTCCGAAGGATGAACTCCAAATGCGGCTGATGAGGAGTCATGAACTTTATGACTGAAAAACAATCAATCCACTGGCATCACGGATACATGGGTCCAGGAGACCAGGTCCGAAAGGCGTGATGATGAACGTCCGACAGAAGGATTCAATAAGTCTAAGGGGATATAGAAGTTCCTTAGAAGACAAAAGGTAGACAAATGGTAGGTAGGTAGGTAGACAGATGGCTCTCTTTAGTCACACCTATATTTGTCAGGTAAGTTTATACATGTATTTCTTGTTATTACTTGTATATTCCACTGTTTATCTATATAATTAGTTTCTTGGCTTCACCAGAGACAGTGTATACCCAGAGATACACGGCTCCCTTATTTTCCTTCTTTCCCCATATAACAGGTGTCCGTTGATAGGCAGTGACGTATGTCGATGCGGTCACGTGACCAGCACAGGTAATGACAGCGTCGCGATAATGGAAAAAAATACACATATCGACCAGTTGACTTATAAATATTGACTTTATTTCGTTTTTATACGATATTTTGTGATTCTAATCGAGTGAAACCAAAATATGAGTTGTGGATTAAACCGAGAAAGTGTATTCCTGGCTCAACGGAAGATACGTTGCTGATAAGTTCGAAAAAAATGAAGATCGATTCAATATCGTCTTGCCGTAACGCTTAAAACTTCAGTATGAACATTCAAACATGAATAAGAATGGGTTATCCATGTAGTTCAAACTAAGATACAGTTATGGCGAAATTTTCATGTCAGTCTGTCCACGCATTTTGCTATAAATTAAATTTTAATGAGGCCACCCATGGTGCTTCGATTGAAGATCGATGCAATATCGTCTTGCCGTAAACGCTTAAAATTCAGTTTGAACATTCAAACATGAATAAGAATGGGTTGTCCATGTAGCCCATATTAAGATACAGTTATGGCGAAATTTTCATGTCAATTTGTCCACGCATTTTGCCATAAATTAAATTTTAATGAGGGCACCCACTGGTGCTTCGATTGAAGATCGATGCAATATCGTCTTGCCGTTAACGCTTAAACATCAGTTTGAACATTCAAACATGAATAAGAATGGGTTGTCCATGTAGCTCATATTAAGATACAGTTATGGCGAAATTTTCATGTCAATATGTCCACGCATTTTGCTATAAAATAAATTTTAATGAGGCCACCCATGGGTCCATTCACACCTTCGTGCATACTGCCATCACTTTTCATTCAATCGGTATTTTCCAAACACTAATTAACGTGTGTGCGATGCGCAGAGGGGATAATTGATGCTCGGACTTTATTCTTATTATTCTTTTGCGTTAAACCTAGAAAAAGAGGCTTCTTTAAGGAATGTTTGTATTGTAAAATAACTGTAGACCGTATTAACGAAGCAACTGATAAGCAATTCCAAATATCGACTTTTTTCACCGATCGTCGCTAAAGCTTATATAACTCGCGAGGACATGTTCTCGCGAAATCTCGCTCAGCGGTCTCGTATGTATAAATCATTGGAGCCGTGTATCTCTGGGTATACACTGTCTATGGCTTCACAGCAATTGCTCGGCTCTAAATGACCTTTTTGTGTCGATGGGCCATAAAACACCATTCATTCATTCACAGCAATTGCGTATTCCTTAAGACTCCAGTCGCAGTTGTGAAAGTTTATCGAAGTTCGCTTTACAAAAATCTAAAACAGCTATGTCAACTTGCTTTCCACCATTTTCAGAAGTTATCTGTTGACTTGTAAGCAGTATTGTCTCATGAGCGTTTTTTCTAGTGTACGAAATGGTCATGGGACGAATCGACAGTTAACAGAATTTTTAATTAGTATTTTGACGAAACGACCATAATTCGTTGTGAACATGTACATTATCTATGGCTCTGCTAATCAGCATATATAACTATATATATAGCAGATACTTACGAGACCTGGAAGAAATGGATCTTTTTGTGCCTGTGAAAACCAGGCGTTCGAGACATCTGCCGTCTCAGAGTAATCATCTGGGCTGCTTTTTCTAAAAGGATTAAAACTTCCAATGGAGAATTTGCCAGTCGATGAGCTTTCTGAACCAAGTAAAGGTTCGACTGACTGGCCTTTTGACAGATAATCCTTCAAACTTCTGTTCAAGTCTGCCATGTTGTCATGTATTTATCGGAAAGTGTTCTAACTTCACTTCCGGTTGAGACATTTATTTGTCGTAAAATAGGATAAGATAAAACGCCGGATAATCTGAACTTAAGGTAGCTCGCGCGTGAGGGGGACAAATTAGTTTTCCAGAAAGGTGAACATGAAACTTTACTTATGGTTACTTATGGTTGTTTTCCGACACAGGTCCTGCAAGGTCCTCTTCGTCAGACTCATTTGTTTCTTGATTTTTGTTGTTGTATCCGGTCCGGTTTATAGTTATTTCACTTTTAAAGTTATACAATTTACGTCTTGGTTCGACCAATGTTTATCTAGGCGATTTTTGAACGTTTTAGTTGTATTTGCAGAGATCACGTGATCTGGTAGGCTATTCCACAGGTTTATTATTCTAACTGTGAAATTGTATCTCCGCAAATCGTACTTCGGCCTTTGAGTAAATAGCATCTTCGAATTTCCTCTGTTTGAGGATCTCTCAGTATAATCTTTCCTAAATTTCAAGAATCCGGTAACTTGTGCATCATATTTATTTGATATTATTTTGTAGGCTTCTATCATGTCGCCTCTGTATCTTCTATATTTAAGGGTCGGCAACTTTAGTTTTCTTAATCTTTCTTCGTAATTTAGCTCCTTGGATCCTGGAATTTGTCTTGTGGCTCTCCTTTGTACCCCCTCGATTATTTCATTATGCTTTTCTTTATATGGACACCAGACTGAGCTTGCGTAATCCAAATGGGATCTTACTAAGGCCTTGTATAGTGGCGTGAAGGTTTTCTGTTCCAAAATTTGGAATGATCTTCTTATTATTGCTGCCATGGAATTGGCCTTTTTTACTTTTTCGCATATATGTTGTTCAAAACTAAGTTTATCGTCTATTATTACTCCTATGTCTTTTTCTTGTTCTATTTGCTCAAGTTCTTTCCCAACTAGTTTATATTTGAAGCTGTCTGGTGGTTCTTTTTTGCCAATGTGCAAGAATTTACATTTGTCGGGATGAAATCTGAGTAGCCATTTATTACTCCATTCTGTTAGTTTTTCTAGGTCTTTTTGTAGTATATGTCTGTCATTTTCATCCCTGACCTGCCTAAAGATTTTTGTATCATCTGCGAACAAATACACTGGTGAGTCTACTAGGTCAGGCAGGTCGTTTATGAAGATCACAAACAAAACTGGTCCTATCACAGATCCTTGGGGTATTCCGGAGGAGACGTTATGCCATGTTGAACTTGCGCCGTTTACATAAACTTGCTGTTTCCTTTCACTAAGATAGTTCTCTATCCACTCGATAGTAGTTCGGTCAACATTGTAGGCTAGTAATTTTTGTATGAGTCTCCTGTGTGGGACTGTGTCAAAAGCCTTTTGATAGTCCATGTACACGCAGTCTACCCCGTCCCCCCTGTCTAGGGCTTCTGTCCACTCGTCAAGGACTTTAATTAATTGTAGTGAGGTTGACCTTCCGGAGATTAATCCGTACTGCCTTTTTGTAAATAGATTATTAGATTTGAAATGTTCTATTAGATGATCCCTTATTATGTGTTCCATTGTTTTACATATAACTGATGTCAAACTGACAGGCCGATAATTGCACGCCAGCCCTTTGTTGCCTTTCTTATAAATTGCGCTTACCCTAGCTTTTTTCCAATCGTCTGGAATTTGTTTATTCTGCATTGATTTATTGAAGATTATGTTCAGCGGTTTGCTTAATTCATTCTTCAATTCCTTTAGGAATTTTGGGTGCATTTCGTCAAGGCCTGGCGATTTATTTGGTTTCAGTATGTTTAACGCTTCTGCAATTTTTTCTTCGTTTATAGTTACTGTTTTATTGGTCTTAGCTTGTCTTTTGGGCTTGAGTGTTGGTATTTCTGCCTCCGGCTCTTTTGTGAATACGGTTGTAAAATAGTTTCCTAATATTTCTGCTTTAGATTTGTTATCTTCTACTTTTTTTTATTTTGGTTCAGTTGGGTCAGTGCATAATTCACTAATACCTTGTCTTGTTTTACTTTTGAGTTAATGTACTGCCATATCTTTTTTGGGTTGCTTTTGGCTTCTTTAGCGATATTTTCCTCATAGCATTTCCTTGCTTTTCTAACCGCTTTAGTTACTTTATTTCTTGTGCTGTTATATTTCTTCCTTACGTCTGGATCTTTTGTTTGGACGAATTTTCTGGACAGCCTATTTTTCTCTTTTATAAGTTCTATTGTTTTCTTATCAATGGGTACTCTGTCTTTTGTTTTTGTGGATAGTGAGTTAGTCGGGACATGTCTTGATTCGATTTCTTGTATTTTACCCCTAAATTTTAACCACATTTCATTTGTATTTAGTATTGCTTGATTTAGCTCTTTTTCCCAATTTATTTGCCCTAATTCTTTTTTGATCTCTTCATAGTTTGCTTTGTTGTAGTTTTTCCTAATTTTTTTAATGTTACTCATGACTGCGTTACACACATATTTAAAGGTAATTACATTATGGTCACTTTTGCCAATTGGACTTTGGTATTCTATATCTTCGATTGCTTCTTCGTCTTGTGTTATAATAAGATCAAGGGTATTAGGTTCGTCTGTACCTCTCCACCTTGTAGGTTTCGTTTAATGTGTTGCGATAGGTAATTATCTTGGAGACATTCTACAAATTTTTGTTTGTATGAATTTTCGTTTTTTGCTATGTTCAGTTCCCAGTTTATGTTTGGGTAGTTGAAATCTCCCATAATTAAAAGGTGTGTGTAGTTCAAATTTGAAACTGTATCCATAATTTTCCTTAGTTTTTCATGTTTATCCTCACATTGATCACTTGGTGACCTATATATAAGCCCCACAAGGAGATTTTCTCTAGCATTTGTTTGAATTTTGATGAACAAATGTTCGTTGAACTCTATTGCCAATGAAACCTCTTCTGCTTTTATCGATTTGTGTACATACAAAATCATTCCTCTCCCTATGTCATTTGATATGTTGGAATGAAACATTTCATACTCATTAACCCAGTTTGTTTTGAATTCTGCAGGGTTTAGGTTGAATTTGTGATTTTTTGCTTTTACCTCAGTTATTCCTATAATTTTAGGTTTTGTGTCCCTAATTCTTACTTGAAATTCGTTAAATTTGTTTTAAAATTGATCTGCATTTGTATAGAAGCAATCGACACTGTTTACTGTGTAACTACAGTCATTAACACTTGTCTTCGTCTTTTTTTTTATTTTGCTGTTTTGACTATCTTCCTTGCCCAAGGTGGGCCCCTGACTTTGAAGCGGTATTCCCCCGAGCACTCTTCTCTTTCCCTGGCATCCTGTTGCATTCGTCTTTCATTCTCCCTTTCAGACTGTGTAAGGTCATTTGCTATCCGTGCGTGTTGAAATGATATGGAATCTTTTAGTCTATTACCTCCCTTAAAGAAATTTCTCTTCAGTTTCGGGTCTCTCAGCACTACATGGATTGGTCTGCTGTTTTTAGCTTTCTTTTTTCTTGTTTCGTCATTGTCTCCCATCTGTATCTGGTTTTCCTCGATCTTTTCTCTACTGAATTTCCCAATTCTGTTTACTCTCAATATATCTTCTTCGGACAGATCTGCCTCGCACACATCTGCAATGTTGAGTATGACTTCTTTCTCATAGGCGATTCTGTTTTCTTTAGTTTCAAGAAGTTTTTCTTCTATCCCATGGATAATTATGTTATTTTCTCTGCTCTTCCTCTCGTTTATTTCACTGACAATCAAATTAATTTGCTCTGAATTATTTGCGCCTTCTGCCGATGTGGGTTGGGAATGTTGTTGATCTTTTAATTCCTCTCGTACAATTTCTATTACTTTATCTTCGTCACATTTTTGTTTCATCTCATCTTCCAGGTTCTTTATTCTGTCTTCGAAAGCTTTAGCCATCTCCTTGCATCTGTCTTCTATGTTTTTGTCGATCACTATGTTGCGTTCCACCTTCTTCCGACATTGCGTGCAGAACCACATACTGTCACTTTTCGCCATCCATTCGTATTCTTCTTCTGTTTTTCCTAGGCATTTGATGCAGTAGTGTTCTTTACACCTTTGACATTCTAATAGTTTATCTTCCTGATTGGAGAAAGGCTTTTTGCATACCATACAGGTCCACGTATCATCATTATTTTGTTCCATTCTTGCCGCCATTGGTGAATTGTTTCTCGAGTTATTTCTTGAGTTGTTGTTTGATCTACCCTTAGTAATTCTGCTTTTCCTTTTTTCTTGGTTTGCATCCGCCATTTTATATCTTATGTGTATAGCGCAAAGCAACCCTTGCAGCTATATTTAAATTGATTGCTCTTTTTTTTATTTATTTTTTTTATTTAGAGTTTTGTTCTTACGATTACTTTTCAATTCTGATTTTTTTAATTGGCGTTTGACTATTTATTGATTTGTTTGTCAACAACTACCTGTGACCTATTACTGTTTTTTTCCCCTTTACCTAATATTTTTTCTTTCTTTCTTTTTTTTTGATTAACTTTGGCGATTCTTTTAAATATTAACAACTACCTGTGACGTAGGATGGAGCACAATAATGAATTTGTTTTTGCACCTTTTCTTTAGTATCATATACTTTTATAGCTTAACCTATTATTTTCACTTCTGATATTGTAACTATTCTAAGAAACAACATATACCGCTATAGAAATTTACCGTTTATTTTGTATTTAAGACCTTTTTTTAATGGGGGGGGGGGGGTAAATTTAAATTTTTTGTTTGTTTGTTTGTTGTTAAACCAGGAGTTTTGATAAGCAATTATTTCTCCACAATAGATGAAATTAATTACTAGATCAATACAAGGGTCGTGCAATTAGTTGTTCACAATTTATGCATTACAAAAAAGTAAAATAGAAAATATTTGGTGTTGGGGGTGGAGGTGTTCAGCAAGATTTTATCAACTAGATCTAGAATCAAATTAAATTTTGCGAAATGCTATTTTTCATAAAAAACTGGAATTACAAAAATAACTAGTTCAAGGTAATTAATACGTATATTGTTTTCTATTCAACAATACTGTTGGTGAAATAGTTGACCGATGTGTTAAATTCATTCGTCCATTGCCAGAAAAAATCGAAAAATAAATCCGGTTGAGATTTGTTGTAATCAAGGATTTTCTTATAAAAAGTTGGAACTTTTGAAGTTCAGATACAGTTACCTCCATTGAAAATTAAAGTTTGTCATTATTGAAATGCCTAAGCATTATGCTAAACAAACAGTGTAGACCCTGATCAGACGACTCCCTCAGGAGCAGTTTGGTTATGGTCTACACTGTTTGCCATTCAGTTTGCACATTTTGGACAAACTATTGAATGATAAAAGTAATTAATTCATTTTAGGATGAATACAGCAGTTAACCAGGGTGTCTCAAATTTTAGGATTTTTACGGTATATACAGGGCTGCCATAAGTTGACATGAAAAATGCTAAGATTTCCAAATTTTTATTTTTCAAGTGCGATTTTACGAACCGTACCTTCACCCCATCGCCTGCTTCTAATTTTGTTGACACGTGACTACTTAAAGCAGACTGGAAGTAAAGTAGAATGCGCTTTCAAGCGCATTCTGCATTACTTTCAGCCGCTTTAAGCTACCATGTACTAGAAAAAAAATCCGAAGATTTAGGAAAAATCCGGAGAAATGGCAGCCCTGTATAATATAATTTGTACACTGTACAATATATAATTCCTACCAAAGGGTGGTAAACTGATATCGAAAACGAAATAAAGATCATTGATTACATCCCTTGTGGTTGTTTTATCAGATTTCACAATTCTGTTGGTAAAACTTGTAGCAACTATGCAACCATTGAACAAAAGGACGTTGATGCAGGGCTGCCATAAGTTGATCTTGAAAAATCCTAAGATTTCCAAATTTTCTATTTTTTCAAGCTAGATTACATAAAGCAGATTGAAAGTAAAGCAGAATGTACCTTTAGGTGCATCCTGCTTTACTTTCAGTCTGCTTTAAGCTACCATCTGCTAGGATAAAAATCTGAAGGTTTCGGAAAAATCCGGAGAAATGTCAGCCCTGTTGATGGTCTGCATGACCATTCATATTTCCTGTACCCTATAGTCCTTCAATTTTTATATTCGCAATACGAAGACCACACAGTCCTTGTTTAAATAATATGCAAGCTCTTCATCAGAAACTTCATATGTTTTAACAAATTACTATATAAGAACGGTTCTTTTATGTTACTTTAAAACTATATTTTTATTCGTATTTTTTTCATATCTTACATACATATGAATGTGATATGATGTGATTAATTTTAAGTTGCTAAATATCTATTATGTGCTGTTGAGATATCGACGTTCAACTGTACATAGTGTTTGCGTTTAGTTTCGTTTAGGCGGGAAATAATCGTGTCTTGTCCACTGTAATAGGGGTTTTAGCTGTTACATTTGTATATAAATTACTATAAATGTATAACCCTGTCATTGTTAATGACGCCAAACGGCGCATTTGCAAACAGTTTGGATCTAAATCAGACGCCGCGTAACGCTGTGTCTGATCACTGATCAGGCGCCAAGCTGTGTGACACTGGTTTTGAGATAAGACTGTTTACACACAGTGTATACCGGTGAAGAAACACCACTCAATACTCAGAAATGGATTCGACCTAATAGAAGATTAGATTTTTCATTCGTAGTGAGTCAAGTTGTAAGAGTACCAATATCTTAATCTTTGAATAGCTTTACACTGTGGCTTTGCAATGTGCGCATAAATGTAGTCTCTGGCAAATATCATTACTGTTCGATCTGCGATTTCTTTAAAAACAAAAAAAAACCAATAGCATTAGAAATCAGAATGCCAATTAGTTTGGATTCAGACAGAGTATCGAGATTTTCGTCGTCCAACCTGGATCCGTATCACAGTTGCTTCCATTGCGCACTGAAGGTTTAACCTATTCGACAAAATAAAAACGTTTGTTTAAACCATTCATTGTTTTTAAACATTTGACTGCAGAAAATTTGATTCACATGCAAAACAGGATGGATCTTGATCGGACGCCGCGTGACGCGGCGTCCGATCAAGTCCCATCCTGTTTGCAAAGTCAATTCCAGTCGACCGTGGTGTTGAAAGGGTTAAGTAAATGTGCAAGTTGAATGTACCCGTATCAGCACTGTTGAAAAGCTGCCAGTTCGCAATAACGTATATCCGTACAGAATAAACATAAAACGCCGTAGTTATCTTATGCTTACATTTAAGAAATGGAATATCCCCTATGTCTTTGAATAGAACAGGTCATTGAGCTTTTATATTGGAATTCGGACATGTAAATCATTCACTGATAATCCTTTTCATTGCCATGACGCAATTAATTCACACAGAAAGAAACTTTCCAAGCAGGCTAAAGATTAAATCACTGCGCATTCCTAAACAAGTTTCACCAACTCTTAGTTGGTTTAGTTTGAAAACAACATTGGCTCGGTCATTTGCTCATAATGGACTACCTACAAACATTTTTACTTATATGTCTCTTTAAAGGAAATTCGGCGACTGTTTACGGTAAGCCTTTTTTTCTAATAACGTTTAGATTCACAAGCCTTTAAATAAACCATCATTATTTTGATGTTTTCTGTAATGTGATAGTTACAGTTTCGAAACATTTTCTTTTCCTTACAAACGACACTAATACAAATGTTCTGCAATTAAATGTAAAACCTACACTTATTCGAAAGTGAGAAATATTTATTTGAATATTTAACCTGCCGGTCACAACTTCATTAGTACAATTGTAATTACAGTGGAGAATCTGTTATTCTTTCCCAATAAACGCGTTTACGCTAAAACTATTATTTGCAGTGCAAACAGTTTGGAGCCAGATCAGACGCCGGGTAACCCGGCGTCTGATCAGGCTCCAAACTGTTTGCCACCAAGATAAACAAGAATTATCAGAATTGTCCAAAAGTTGTTCTTTTCTACGTTTTAGTGCTTTGCGTTTGCGTTTAAACGGGAAAGAATAACAGATTCTCCACTGTATGACGTCACAAATGACGTCAGAATAACAGATTCTCCACTGTACATCCTCTCTATTACGACCATTAAAACGAAGGCAAATTGGCTGCAATAAAGGCAGATGGCAGCTTAAAGCAATGTGCTTTCTGTTTTACTGTCACCTTGCTTTAAGCATTATATATATGGTCGACTATCGTAATCGATAAAGTCCAACCTAGCGCATGGGTGGGGTTTTATCTGTGTTTCCGCTTGTGGGACCTAAGCCCAAAGCATTAATATATTTTAAACACATACTAATTTACACGATTTATATAGTGGTCGAAATAGAGAGGTATTAATGTCCTTCAGTAATGTCTACATTTTAATGTACATTTACTTACATTTTAGGTATGCTATAGGGACAATCATCGATTATTTTAGATAATTTAGAAGTTAAATACAGTCGAAACTCGATACCACGAACTCGTTTAAATCAATGTTACTAGTATTTCGTAAGTTGAATTTGATAAGTTGATCTCGTTTAAGTCGAACATACCCGTATTCCAAAGTTAAAACGTGGCTAAGCCACGTTTTAACTTTGAAATATGGGTATGTTCGAACAAACGCGAGTTCGTAGAATCGAGTTTTTACTGTACATGCAAACTCTTAATCTTGATAACTCGAACTCACCTAATTTTAACTTGTCCGTAATTCTTTTCATTAAATTTCGATAAATCGAGCTCACTTTAGACGTACATAATTATGTACATTGTGTTTTGTTCGGTGTCCAGAGTATTCCGATTTTAACCCTTTACCCCATAGCCTGTTTCTAGTTTTGAAAATGTGTGACTACTTAAAGCAGGTTGAAATTAAAGCAGAGTGCGCCTTAAGGCGCATTCTGCTTTACTTTCAGTCTGCTTTAAGCTACCATCTGGTAGAATAAAGAAAATGTTTCTTATGATACATATTCATGACTGCATCAATTGGAACTATTTTCTTCAGCGGATGAATAAACTGAATGCGCTAAAAGGCGCTTCTACAGGTGAAAGGGTTAAGGAGCGCAGTTTTCGTAGGTCATACTGTGAAAGGAGCTCATGGAATCTTCATGTCCACACACAACACCGCGGTGCGAGCTCTGATTAGAATCGTCCCGTAATGGCATAGAACTAAGGAGAGATAACAATGTTTCGTTAATCAATATTATCATGTACACATTAATCCAAAGTCTGTTTCTAGTATTGAAGATAGTTGACAACTTAAAGCAGGTTGAAAGTAAAGCAGAATGCGCCATAAGGCGCATTCTGCTTTACTTTCAGCCTGCGATAAGCTACCATCTGCTAGATATAGAAAGTATTTCGTATGGTACATATTCTTGGCTGTATCAATTGGAACTATTTTACTCAATCAAGGAATGAATACAACACGTAAAAAGGCGTATTTATGGGGTAATGGGTAAAAGCCAAGCTCTGTCAAAAGCGATCTTATTACCATTTAAATATTTGAATTCAGCAGACGGGCACGGTCTTGTTTTGAAGGGAATCACTATTAACAGAAGAGTCTCGAGAATTCGAATTCGCCTAATTCGACCATATCCGTAATCGAAGTTAGAAGGCGGCTAAACCACGTTTCACTTTGACACGAGAGCATGTTGGCCTAACGTGAGTTCGAAGTCGAACAGAGTTAGTTTTAAAGCGTATAGCTAATCCACGTTTTAATAGCTTTGAAATACGAATATGTTTTACATAAGCGACCTTAAGATAGAGGATCTCAGTTGTAGAAATCCGGGTAAATTAGATTTAAACGAGTTGGAGGTATCGAAGTTTGGCTGCATTTGTAATTATGGAAAACAAACCAAAACATTCTATTTTCAATAGTATTTACCCTTTCACTCTCAATGACGTTTTAAAGCGCGTTTGCAAACAGTTTGGATCCTGATCAGACGCCGCGTAACGCGGCGTCTGATCAGGACCCAAACTGTTTGACACTTTTATCGATATTTAGTGAGTCATACAACTTTAAATCTAACTTTAAATTTAAATTTGAAACGTGTCTTGCAGACAACAATAATGAAGCAGACGACAATAAAGCGGTGAAGGGGTAAAACTTTCCTGAATAATTTGTTCATGATAGGTTAATAGATAATGAACAATAAGGTGTCGTCAATATTGACAATGTTTGTACCTTCAGAATGTGCAGATAACGACTCAAATGACTTGGAGGAACCGGTGTTAGAAATCAGCGAAGTGTCGCCTAAAGGTAAATATAATCTGGTTATTTATAGTAGTCATAGATACTACATTGAAATTAAATGTACATTGACACTTTAGGATAGGAAATAATGTTGCTTACAATTTAGTCACGTGTCGAGAACTTCAGATACTTAATTCAGTTACCATTTCCTCATATCTTGTTTCCTAAATTTCAGATAGGTATAGCTACTTGTACCTTAAGCAGGCTAAAAGTAAAGCAGAAAGCAGCTCATTTCAGAATTAGGTTAATGTTCATTTTCTCACCTATTAGCCTTGTTTAAGCATATACCTGCCAGGATGCAGGAATGGTTTCACATGGCTTTTAAACATGGCATGGCAGATGCATGGAAATTCAAAGGAAACAGTGAAAAGCACCAAAAGACGCTCCTGGTGAAAATGATTCAAAACAACATTGTGTTAATGTTATATTTAACCCTTCACTGATTAGCAAACACTTTGGATCCAGTCGCTCACGTCGAATATATTTTAGTCAAAATGCCTAGAATTTAAATCTAAGACGGGATACTTAAAGCAGACGGCATCATGGCAGTGAAACGTTTAAACAATTTGCGCCCAATGAATTCTGTCATGCTTATATATAAGCATGGAGGAATTATACCCTGGAGAAGTATCCGGCCGGCTCGCGATTTATCGTGTCGTCCTCCATGATATAAGGGTCCCTGTTCTAGATTTTCATTTTCGTTTTGTTTTGTATTGAAATTCTTTTCAGCAAAGCATTGTAAATTCTGATCAGAAGCCACACTTTGCGGCGTCTGATCAGATTTTACACTGTTTGCCGATGTCCCATATACGGGATCGAGGGTACAAATGGTTTGGGTTAATAAATAACTAATATTGTCATGCCGATAACGTAATTTTTCAAACAATATTGACCCTTGTAACTCAGGCACACATAATTATTGTAGATTCTACTTCTACAGTATTTGGGAAAGGAAAATCATTTCAGATATTTAGAATATGCTTCTAGAAGACAACATGATAACCCCTTCACGGCCTTGCCACGAATACACAGGTTATTTGCGAACAGTTCTGACCAGGATCTACATTTCATTGCATTGCGATAAATTTCGTTTTTCAACGGGGAATTAACTCATTTGCGCCTAGTGGATTCTCCCATGTTTTATATTGGATAAGTTCATTTTTAGCTCACCTGGCACGTGGTGCCAAGGTGAGCTCTTTTGATCGTCCTCTGTCCGTCGTCAGTCGTCGTTCGTTCGTTCGATCGTTCGTTCGTCCGTCGTTCGTAATCAACAATTTCTTTAAACAACATCTCCTCCGAAACTGCTGGATAGATTTTTACCAAACTTGGCCTGAATGATCCTTATATAGTCCTATTTCAAAGATGTTCAAACAATTCCGGTCCGTTGCATATCTGGGTCACAGGAGCTAAAAATAGATTTTTTCAATGAAAAATTAAAAAACTTCTTGTCTGAAACCACAGTACCTTTGAGCTTAGATATTTGGCACAAAGCATCATATTTAGGTCCTCTATCAAGATTGTTCAAATTATGTCCCTGGGATCAAAAATGACTCCGCCCCATGGGGTTATAATTTTATATAGAGTTATATAGTGAAATCTCCAAACATCTTTATCTCTAAAACTAATATGGCCAGAGCTTTAATATTTGGCTTGCTGACATTTCTAGAAGCCCTTAACCAATATTGTAAATATTGTACGCCCGTTGATAAAACGGCACCCTGGTCCGTCGCATATCTAGGTCACAGGAGCTAAAGATTGATTTTTTCAATGAAATCTTAAAAAATCTTCTTATCTGAAACCACAGTACCTTGAGCTTAGATATTTGGCACAAAGCATCATCTTTAGGTCCTCTATCAAGATTGTTCAAATTATGTCCCTGGGGTAAAAAATGACCCCGCCCGGGGGTCGTAATTTTACATAGAGGTATATAGTGAAATCTTCAAACATCTTTATCTCTGAAACTAATATGGCCAAAGCTTTGATATTTGGCATGATGATACTTCTAGAAACCCTTAACTAATATTGTTAATATGGTTCTGGTCAGTTGCATATCTAGGTCACAGGAGCTAAAAATAGATTTTTTCAATGAAAACTTAAAAAATCTTCTTGTCTAAAACCACAGTCCCCTGAGCTTAGATATTTGGCACAAAGCATCATCTTTAGGTCCTCTATCAAGATTGCTCAAATTATGCCCCTTGATTTAAAACTGCCAAGGCCCTTGGGGTCGCAGTTTTACATAGAGTTATGTAGTGAAACATTCTTCTCTGAAACTACTATGGCAAGAGCTTTGATATTTAGCATAGTGACACTTTTAGATGTTCTTTACCAATATTGCTGAAATGGTTCGGATCTGTTGCATATCTTGGTCATATTAGCTAAAAATAGATTTTTTCAATGAAAAGTCTTTCTGTCTGAAACCATCCATGTACAAAATATTTGACAGCACACTTAATTTTTAAGTTCATCAGCAAGATTTTTGAAATTATGTCTCTGGGGTAAAAAAATCATCCCACCCCAGGGGTCATGTGACCCTTGTGTTGGTTTTTCCAGGTGAGCGATATTTAGGCCCGCATGGGCCTCTTATTTATCAAAGGGATTCCTGGTAAAAAAAAATCATTTTCATTTTGTTTTATATTGAACTTCTTATCAGCAAACAGTGTAGACTCTGATCATAGTCTACACTGTTTGCCTATGTCCCATATATGGGATCGTGAGCACAAATGGGTTAATAACGTGTTCCCCATTGTACACCCAGGAACCGTGATAACAGTGTTCACCAGGACGTACGCTCCACTGCAACTGATGGCGTATGTCAACGGCACGAATGAAGAAGCACTGACGTCATTTCTGACGTCTGAGTCGATGGGAAACAACACGTATTCCCTGATGTTAACTAAACCACTGGATCTAGAACTTCTACAAATGCAGCATGTCATTTCACAAGATCTTCTGGTAAGTAGGTAAAAGGCATAATATCTAACAAACTAGCACTGAAAACACTGCACGAAAAAAGAAAAACAGCATCATTGACATCTCCAAAAAAAGCTTCGTACGACAAAAGCGATCGTAAGTCTAAACTTTAAAATACATTGAATTTCTGATTTCTGTATCTAATCCTGTCTTGTGACATCTCTTTGGAATCGTCTTTTCAAGACGATTCCAAAGAGATGTCACAAGACAGGATTAGATACAGAAATAAATTATAATTGAGACTTTTATAATCTGACTTACGACAACATTTGTCGTACGAAGTTTTATGAAACGGACACCTGGTCTCCAATAAACCGAAACTTTCTGAAAATTATATATTCTACTTTCTGGAACAGTCCATGCCTGGAAATGTGACTGCAACTTTTCAAAGATAGCATGTCCGTTGGACTGTTTTAACCTTTACCATGCTCTGCTTATAAAATATCGCCTGCGAAAAATAAAACAATCAATTTTGATGTTTTTAAAACTTGAGCAAAAATTTAATATGAGTGGCAAACAGATGCAATCTGGATCCAAGCTAATTGCACATGTTAACCCTGTCGCGCTTCATTGAAATATCAAAATTTAGCTATCGTTTTCTCAATTCTATTGTATTAATGTTGCGTTGAACTCCTTGCAATACGGGTATAGGGTTTCATCTGCAACACTTGATGTCTGCTGCTGTTTTAACCCCTTTACCCCATAGAAGCGACTTTTAGCGAATCTGATTTATTCCTCCGCTGAAGAAAATAGTTCCAATTTAATCAGTCATGAATATATATTATATAGGGAAAATTTTCAATATATTCTCGCACAGGATAGCTTAAAGCAGGCTGAAAGTAAAGCAGAATGCGCCTTAAGCGCATTCTGCTTTACTTTCAACCTGCTTTAAGTAGTAACCTATTTTCAATTCTAGGTATAGGCTATCAGGTAAAGGGTTAAATATAGAAATTTTAAAATTTCTTTTTCAAAACAGGACCAGGGTGTCAAAGAGTTTGGTTTCGGTTGAGACGCCGCTCTCATCTAGACCCAACGTGTTTGCAGAAGTAATCCCCATTTCGCAAATACAATAAAACCTCTCTATTACGACCACTACATTTTGTTAATTAATTTATTAGGGTGTTTACGATAGGTGACCGTTTAAAGCAAGGTGGCAGTGAAACAGAAAGCTCCTAGGAGCTTTCTGTTTCACTGTCATCTTGCTTTAAGCTACCACCTCTCTATTATACAATCAATAAGCCTTCGTGCTTTCTGTTTCACTGTCACCTTGCTTTAAGCTACCACCTCTCTATTATACAATCAATAAGCCTTCGTTTTGGTGGTCGTAATAGCGAGGTTTTACTGTAGTTAAACTGGAAAATATAACACTATCCAACATTTCATTATTGCAGGATACAGTGGACATGACCATACAGTGTGAGACAAGGACAGATGTACTTAAGGTAAAATATCACGTTGAATACATGTAAGTCATATAAACTGTTAACATGAGTAAGTCCTTATCATGCTTAATTGTCGCCTGTTTCAAACACAGGGCCCCGACACGATTTCTTTCAGAGAGAAAAAAATCGTCAGAAGGTATATATAGAGACTCTATATATATAGAGTCTCTATATATACCTTCTGATGATTTTTTCTCTCAAAAAGCAATCGTGTCGGGGCCCTGTGGTTTCAAATACATGTTTATCGTCTGTGAACATAAAACTTAAAATCAGGTTTTGTTTAGTTAAAAACAATTTGAATATGAGCACGAAACTGTTTGATCCAGAACGGACGCCGCATTACGTCACATCTTCAACACCATTTTAAAAATCATCACTAAAGTGAACAATCCTGCTAACCAATCATTGAGTGACTCGATTTAAATCGGCGTTTGATCAGGGCCGATGTTTACTTGTATATTATTCTTGTATCATTTGGATACATATTTTATATTGTATATTACGCACTCGGGGCCAATTACGTATTATCAAATGTTATGCTACAATTTATATGGGCGTTATAATAGTTGTGTACATTTGCCAGTATATACACTGGCTTCGTAGGAAACCAAATCTATTATAAAACCCACATAAATTGTCGTATCCAAACCATTTGATAATAATACGTAGTTTGACCCCAATGTTACTGCTAAGTACCAATTTCAGTGCACTATGATTTCAGTCCAAAACATTCCACGTGACAATCAGCCCTGTGAATGAATTCCATCCAGTGTTTCTCAAGGCGCCGTACACAGTAACAGTCCCAGAGGTGGGTACGGTTGACCAGTCGATAATGCAACTTGCTTGTCGAGCTAACATCTACTTCTACCTAAGTGCGATACATCGAACTAGCTTGAGTCGATCTATCAATGTGTCTACAGATTAAACTGGGTAACTCAAAACTGGTTATAGCCGCAATGGTGTATTTGCAATGATTTGTTCAAAGTCACATGGCCATTTAGCTAAACTTGTTTAAATAGCTTCTGTTTGAACTTATTAAGTGAGTCCAAGTGTTTGATCTTCTAAGATGAAATCTCTTATTGGTTGTTACAGTGGGGAAAACATTATTTCCCGATTAAACGCAAACGAAACGCAAACGGAATACACTAAAATGTAGAAAATAACACTTTGTTGACAATTCTGACTATTGATATTAAGCTGAGTCGCTTTACAGTTTGGAGCCTGATCAGACGCCGGGTTACCCGGCGTCTGATCTGGCTCCAAACTGTTTGTACTGAAAATAATAGTTTTAGCGTAAACGCGTTTATTGGTACATGTAAAGAGAAACGTTTTATTATTATTATTATTATCATACCCGATTTATATAACGCTCTTTTCACACAGGAGTTGTGCGTTCAAAAGCGCTTCACATGAAATTATATAAATGTACCTACAAAGCAAGAAAGACAAATAAATACATTCGCAATAAAAATGATACAATATTGAGTAGCATGGAAACATGGAAATTCTTTCAATATTATTACCAAGATTATAAAATTGTTCTATCCACTGTAAAGCGAATAATGATATGAAAAGGACATGGTATTGGCCACTCCCTTTAATCACAGTAACACACTTATATCGCCATATTTAGAGCAAATGTGCTTGTACTTAAGTTTAAAAGGGAAGGAAAAATACAACACCACTTTACTTCATTATAAACCTTTGTGCCTAAACTATGACTAATTTCTATATTCACATTGTGTTCAAAATAAGAAATTACGAGCGTATTTACCAGGAGACCATCGGTTTTTAACCCCTTTACTGCCCTATTACGCCGAGTACAGTTATTATTTGCAATCATTTCGAATCATGATGATCAAATGACCCACGTAATGCGGCGTCTGATCAGCAACCAAACTGTTTGACACTCATTTTAATATTCCTTAAGTCAAAAAGCAATGACTTAATTTTTGAGACATATAAAGCATACTATAAGTGTTTAAAGCAGATGATGCCATGTAAGCGAAGAGACCATAGGTATAAAGCATACCAAAACCTAAAGAAAGTTTCATATTTTGTTTTAACAACATTTTGACGACGATAGTGGACATTGTCACAGTTGGCCTTAAATACGCAAAACAGGTTTTGCGAAATTTGACCAGGGCATACATTGTGTGGCATATTGTAAACTGTAAATTAGAAAATTGATGAGCTAATTTGAATATTAAAAAAAATATTGTTTAAGTCTAGCTATTGTTTCAGACCATACAGGTTGGATCGGAACTGTTCAGTGTGAAAGACAAGACGATAGATATGGACTTCGGCTCAACTACACTCACCTTTGGCATTTCACCGTACACCATTTCAGAAGTAAGAGTAGTACTTAAAAAGAAGTTTGATATAGCTCCAGCACAGAGGGAGTAAATTAGACATTTTCATTATTTTCTCCTTTGTATTAAAATCAAAACCCATGGTATCATCAGAATCGTCTCTTCGATAGGCTTTAAAGCAAGCATAAATAATTTTGTTTTTCAAAATATGTTTTATTCTTTAAGAATCACTAGTAGTGTTTCAAATGCACACCTTTAGCGTGTACACAGACAAACTTTGTCAGCTGTTTGAAAGATGTAGAAAAAATGTGTTTGCTCAAAGAAATGTATTTGCACCCTTATTGATAGTTCTTAAGTTAAACGGGCTCAAATTTAATGCTCATTTCATGTCGGTAAATAGCTACTTGTAGCTAATGTTTATTACAAATGTCACATAACCCGACAATAAATAAGCTTGTATCTATCTATACACCTATAGTAACTAGTATTTTTTTCATCCCGTATATAATGGTTATTTCATTTTGCATACAGTTTTTATCCTTAAGAGACGCTTAGTATAGAAAATACTGAATTGTAATATCGAATATACTGGAATTGTCAATAAAACGTTACAAGGGTCAATGGGGTCATGTGATGTAAATGCCATATCATGGGTTTTCTTCTCACAGTTCGATGGTCGTAGATATGTGTCAATGGATGACCCACTATCCGGTGTAATTCGATTGGTTCAGCCGCTCGACTTCGAAACCTTTATTCTGCGGGGTAGAGACTACTTCTTTATCAACGTAACAGTTTCTGTAAGTTGAAACTCTTCAATTTTATATGTACATTTACTAGTCTGATATTAACAAACAGCTGGTGTAACTCCCGCTCTTCAAACCTCAGCATGTTGTGCGATTGTCATCTGCAACATTTGTCTCCGTCAATAGTTCTCAAAGTTTTTAGAATCATTTTCTGTCAGAAAATATTAATAAAGTGTCAAACAGTTTGGACCCAGATGAGACACCGAGTTATCAAAAAAATTGGCAATCAACGCGCAGAAAATTATACTGGAATATTTATACAAAGCTGTCGTCACAGTGTCATGTCCCTGAACCAGTTGCATATGAGGATGGTCTTAATGCTATACAAATAGTCTGGGATCCTGATGAGACGCCACGTAACGACGCAACCTATAATATCGGAACTGATGATAATATTTTTCTCAATTGTGTTTATCCAACTGTTGTTACAGTGTAGAAAACGTTATTATTTACCAATTATCCCGTTACACTTAAACTATTATTTCTATTGCAAACAGTTTGGAGCCAGATCAGACGCCGGGTGACCCGGCGTCTGATCAGGCTCCGCACTGTTTGCCTTTCAGAGAAAACAAAGTCTTTAATATTTTCAAAAAAGCTGTCAGTTTTTCATAGTATTACATTGTTTGCGTTTGGTTTAATTTAAACGGGAATACTATAAGTTTCACTGTACGTAATATAATTATGTGTAGGACGACGGTGGCCTCACGTCTGTAACATCCATCAATGTAACAGTGCTGGACTCTGATGACCAGGGGATAGAGTTCGTGTATCCTGACTGTCCACGACCATGTCTGAATCCTAACTTTACAGTCATAACCAACGAGTCGTACACGGTAAGGAAACATGTTGTTTTATTCTTACAGTGGAGAATGATGCCATTTTTTCCCCCAAATAATCGCGCCTGTGCTAAAACAGCTACAGTGGAGAATCTGTTATTCTTTCCCGTTTAAACGCAAACGTACGTAAACGCAAAGCACTAAAACGTAGAAAAGAACAACTTTTGGACAATTCTGATATTTCATGTTTATCTTGGTGGCAAACAGTTTGGAGCCTGATCAGACGCCGGGTAACCCGGCGTCTGATCTGGCTCCAAACTGTTTGCACTGCAAATAATAGTTTTAGCGTAAACGCGTTTATTGGGAAAGAATAACACATTCTCCACTGTATTGCTGTTGCAAACGCAAACTTGCACAATTTCTATTGCCGGGTAAACCGGCGTCTGATCAAGCTCTAAGATGCTTGCAGACCAGGTTGCATTAAATCGTCATTGTTTATAAAACAGTTGCATTTTATGTCGTTTACGTCTTGTTGGTGAATACAGGAATCTCCACTGTATCAGTGAATTATAGTAATTTGACAGTAGATTATGTTACGATTTACTGTAAATAGTATATTCATATTATTCATATTCATGTTTTGTGATCGTCCTATCTGCGTAATACAGGGGGGAGAATAACAGAACGATTGAGTCTTTCTCTATTAGTTTTTAAAGCAACTAATCGTCTTTAAAAGTCTTTATGCGAACTCATAAGTCACATATTCCTGGATATATTTAGTGACAATTTCCTTTGTATTGTTTATAAATATGCGTTACATCTGTCAATCTTATTGGTTTACATATAGTCATTATATTGTTTAACAGGGTATACTGACAGTAGCCCCTGTACCGATACAGGCGAGAGATCTGGACACCCTCAGAGCCCCTGTCAAGTACTCACTTCTAACAGGTAGTTAATTATTTTAACTTGTCGTTCTGTAGCAGTCTGAAGAAACACGTGAATACTCGGGAGATTCTTTTGTGGAGTCATTAACCTGATAGCCACATGGGTTGTCCATGTAAAATAAAATATTGCATTTAATTCCACTTAAACGAAGAAAAACATGTCATCTATACAATAGTTAAGGTTTAGTATTTGTCTCGCCGAGACGACAGAGCAAGACTAAGGTATGTGTAGCTATCATCGTGGTAGTCAGCGTAGAACAGTTGGATTGAATTACAACAGTAAGTTTACGAATAAGCTCTGCTTCTCTAACAGCGTAAGTGCTAGACCAATCAAACTTGGAATACAGATACATAAAGTCTTCGAAATGTGAGAACTAATGTAAAATGCTTGGGTGGCGATACACTGTTAAATTATGCGAAACTCTTTTATGTCCTATTAACAGAAAATATGGTGACCAGGTAGTTTGATTTTGGTATTAACCTGCTGATTCTAGTTGTTCACATAAGCTAGTCAGACATGATTAGTGGAGGGTTAAATTCCATTACAGGTTTCTTTATATAAAATATTTAAGTACGCCATACTCTTCTATCCAATTAAGCAGGACAATTAGTTTTTTTGGTTTACAAACAGTCAATTATTGATAACTGGAGTTCACTCAATTCGTATATAACCGTATTTCAAAGTTAAAGCATTATGTCCGTTTTAACTTTGAAATACGTGTAAGTTAGAATTGAACATAGTGTCGTCTCCTTCAAATATATCGTCTGCAAAAATAAATCAAAATTAGTTTTTAAGCATTTCAAAATCTGGACACAAGCTGTTTGCAAATGTTCCGTCGGCTAAAAGCCTTTATAGGATTCTACGACGTACTATATTCAGATAAATCAAGCCGTGTTTAGCATGATAAGGGTTAACGTAAAAGAAGTATTATACACAACGATCCCTCTCTATAACGACAACGAATGGGAGACAAAAAATGTGTGCATTGTTCGGATGGAGTCCTTTTAGGGAGGGAAATTGACGTACATTTGCAAACAGCTTGAATCCTGATCAGACGCCGCGTCATGCGGCGTCTGATCTGGGTTTAAGCTGTTTCTCACTCATCATTAAGTTTTGTGTCAAAATGTCCATTATGTAACTTTGAGAACAACAGCACACGACATTTTTAGCAAACGATATTGCAGCCGTGAACAGATTGGACATAAGTGTCCTGTTTAGGGAACTGAGACAATGGTCGTTGTTAGGAGGGAGCCGTTGTAGAGAGGGGACACTGTAGTCCAGCTGTAGACATACGTGTAGGTTGGACAAATGGAGTCTCCAATCGTCGATGTTCATAATATGTACTCGTATTTCCATTTCAGATGAAGACAGTCGGTATTTCAGCATAGCAGAAGCTTCTGGGAAACTGTTCCAAATAGCTCCTCTAGTGAATGATTCGTATGGCAATACCATTGTACTACAGGTAAATATCAGAAATAATTTAATACACACACGTCCGTAACACATTCACTTTTGTCATGATTTTAACACTCAACTTACTTATATTTGAGGTAGTTAAGGGTGTATCAATGTCATAAGCGAATTTTTCAAAGTATTAAACTTTTTTTCTTATCATTGTTTTTTTGGAAGAGCTGTTTATGATAAATGAAAAATTGAAAAAAATATATATGGTGGTGTCCTTTTTTTTTCGAGCTACAGCGATTTGAAAAAGGTATGTCAAATTTGGACTTTTTCTTTCAAAGTTTACCCTTTCAGAGTACAAGCTTCAATAAAATCTATTTGAAAACAAAACAAACATGGTAATTTGGGTTTTCATTATTTATTTCATGTCTATGGTGGTATTTTCACATATAGAAACCAAATTTAGACAAAATAGGCACCAGGTTTGAACACTATGGATCCTCGAATATCAAATATCGAATATATGCTTTATATATGGCATGATTATATTAGATTTTTTATTAAAAATGTTAGAAAATGACATATTCTACCAGATGAAAGCCCATGCTAAGGCAGTTCAAAATATGAAAAGAAATTGTTGAAAATTTTGAGTAAAAAGAGTTATCTCTCCTTACAAAATTTACAAAAAAAGTACCATATCTATGATATTTAGTGCTTTATAAATTTCACATTTGGTGCCTTTTTTTTCTTAAATTAGTTTTTGTATGAAGAAATACTAACAAAGATAGGACATAAATAACACAAAACCAAATTATCACATTTGTTTTCATTTAAAATGGATTTTATTGAAGCGGGCTGTTTGAAAAGGACAAAATAAGAGGAAGTGGGTGGGGTAAATTTTACATGGCCGTAGAGCCAACCGTTGTTCACAAAAATGTACACTTTTTCTATTTTTTCATTCATCTTAAATAGCTCTTCAATACAAAACCATCATAGAGTGTTTTCATATACTTTGAAAAATTCCCAAATTCATGACATTGATACACCCTTAAAATCGGCATATTATATAGTTCTAAAATTCTTTCCCAATAAATAGTTAATACAGTTATGCCCCAAAAGCTGATGGCTATAACAGGTATTTTCGATCCTGAAAATACCGTTTTGCCGATTTAAAATGTAGTTAAAAGAAAATTGTAGCGTCTAGACGTCCATATAGTCATGAAAACGAAGTTAGAAGGAAACACAATGCAATATGTAGAAATTAATCGTTCTTGATAATATAAAAAAGTTATTTGAACCTTAACGGCAAATACGAAATATGTTAAGGCGATATAAGACGTCGAGTGTGTAATGAGCATCATCGTTTTAATACAAACGCGTTTATAAGTAACGAAAACACATACGAGGGTTTTTAAAAGTTTCCCTAAAGTGCACAGTGGCTAGCGCAACTCCGAAAATTGATTAACGCTACAAACTGTTTTAACCCTTAGCCCGCCAAATAAATTGTCGTCTGCTATATTTCTCGTCTGCTTCAAGTTTCAAAGTGCTTTAAAGTTGCTCAAAATTGCTGAAAATGTTGTCCGAGTGTCAAACAGCTTGGATCCGGATGAGACGCCGAGTTACTCGGCGTCTCATCCGGATCCAAGCTGTTTGCATATGGGGCTATAGTCGTGAGTGGCAGGCTAAGGGTTAATATCGTCACACCGTCATGTTTTATATTTTATACATGTAGTTTCTTATTGATAACGCTTGAGTTATTGTAAAACTTTACTTGAACTAACAATAAATGTATATTGATTGTGGACAGGTGATGGCTTCTGAACGCAACAATGATCACCATTTCCTCTTGACAAATGTGACCATCTTGATAGTAGAAAGAATGCCGTCGACAGGTAATGTTTTGTTACATTATTACTAGTTAATACATTGTCGTAATTTCATAAAATGTAGCTTAATATATACACACGTACATTTTATTTTGTTTGAATTGATGATTCTATCTATAAAATTATAAAGTATAATTATTATGTATTCCATAGGTACAGAGGAGAAAACGGTATATGCGCTCTATCTGGCTACATGTTTCTATATATGATCTAATGCGAGTTTGTTTTTTTCATTTACAGAAGAGAAAGTATAAATTAAATGTCAACGTGAAGGATCAACAGATTGTTTAGAACACTCCAGTTTATTTTGATATCTCATGACTTTTGATTTAATTGTTGCTAAAGAATCTATTTTCAGGTTTCTTTATTCGGTCTGAAATCGCGAACGACGTCAATTACGAATTGACATAAATAGTAACAGTATTTATCAGATCGGTAACATTTTCGTAATTAGCAGTTATTCCGTCTTTTCCCATGTTTTGCCTAAATACAACTTTTTGTGAGGTACGTATCTTTCAACTTTCATTGCGGTTTCTGTTATACCTTTGTGTAAATATGGACATCTAAAGCGACATAACTTTCAAAATATGTATAATTGTTACTTTTATAAAGCCATATAACTTGAAGATAGATCTATGTAATTATTACTTTTGTAAAACAAGTGTTAAGCGTTTAGAGTTCAGCGTTCATTCTTTGAAAACAATTAACCCTTAGCCCGCCAAATAAATTGTCGTCTGCTATATTTCTCGTCTGCTTCATGTTTCAAAGTGCTTCAAAGTTGCTCAAAATTGCTGAAAATGTTGTCCGAGTATCAAACAGCTTGGATCAGGATGAGACGCCGAGTTACTCGGCGTCTCATCCTGATCCAAGCTGTTTGCATATGGAGCTATAGTCGTGAGTGGCAGGCTAAGGGTTAACTTCCCTTAACCCCTTTACTGACTTACCCCTGGTACAATGGTTATTGCAAGCATTTTGGATTCTGATCAGACACCACATAACGCGGCGTCTGATCAGGATGCAAACTGTTCGACACTACGTCGTCTGCCTTTAACCCTTTACCCAATAGCCGCTTTTTAGTTTTGAAAACATGTGATCACTTAAAGCAGGTTGAAAGTAAAGCAGAATGTGCCTTAAGGCACATTCTGCTTTACTTTCAGCCTGCTTTAAGCTATTATCTGATAGAATATAGAAAATACTTATTTTCATACATTTTCATGACTGTATAAATTGGAACTATTTTCTTTAATGTAAGCATAAATTAAATGTGCTAAAAGGCGCTCCTATGAGGTAAAGGGTTAACAAGTGTCGTCTGCTTTTATCTCAACGTCAAGTTTTAGGATTGGGCTATCTACTTTCCGGTTGACTTTCATGATACAGTACAATTTCTCTTGATAAAACGAACAACTGTGTAAGAATAAGGATACTGTAAAACAGGTATTTTTCGCGTCATGAATATTTCGCGTAATGCGAATTTGTATTAATTTGCCACACCATGCAATATTTCTAGCAGGTGGTAGCTTAAAGCAGGCTGAAAGTAAAGCAGAATATGCCTTAAGGCATATTCTCCTTTACTTTCAACCTGGTTTAAGAAGTCACCTATTTTCAAAACTAGAGACATTCGCGAATTAACGCGTAAATTATATTCTCACGAATAAAAGGTATACAAACGGATGCTTATTTCATGGCAAAATAATGCAGAACGTTTCTGCATTACTTGTACCTGGCATATAGCCAAAACATTTACACAATCTGTTCAAAAAGGTCTACAACAATACATGTACAGTAAAACCTCGCTATTACGACCACTAAATTATGTTAATTATTAGGGTGTTTACGATAGGTGGCCGCTTAAAGCAAGGTGACAGTGAAACAGAAAGCTCCTATAGGAGCTTTCTGTTTCACTGTGACCTTGCTTTAAGCTGTCACCTGTCTATTATACACTCAATTAGCCTTCGTTTTAGTGGTCGTAATAGCGAGGTTTTACTGTATTTTAGTGTCATTTGAAAAAAGATTTTACTGCACTTCATTTGTATTTAGGAATATATTTGCTTCTTTATAACATGGTTACTCAACCCATGTTCGACTATATGACGTCATATCAGCTATCAACCTGCCCCATGCCTCAGCTACGTGACGTCATAGCAGTTATCAACCAGCACCATGTCTCAGCCAAGTGACCTCATAGCAGCATTTAACCAGCACCATGCCTCAGCTTCGGGACGTTATAGCAGCTTTAAACCAGCACCATGTCTCAGCAAAATGACGTTATAGCAGGTATTAAACCGGCACCATGCCTCTTTCAATTCGACGATCAGGAATGTTCAAATATATGCACAAAATGGATGTGATGAAAAGATTTTACATATTACTAGTATAAAAGGTACACATATTTGTTCAAATATTGTTGAAGATGCTATTCTTTACCGTGTAAGTGAAAATAAACGCAACGCAATTGCATGTGGAAAAATGTAGGGATTTGAAACTGTTAATGACTAAACACCGGACCACTTAGGGTAAAATGAATTATCTGCAAGAAGCTGTTTCTATCCACGTTTTGGGTATTGCGTTTGTATTTCGTTGAACCCTAGTGACGAGGACACTCGTCATGAACAATTCATAACCTATCAAGAGTACACTTGTTCTATGCAAACAGTGTAGGTCGTGATCAGAGGGCTCCTTAAACAGGAGCTTAAGGAGCCCTCTGATCAGGGTCTACACTGTTTGTCATTTTGTAAAATGTAATACCCTAATTATTAAAAAATGGACTGAATTTAATTGTAAACTTGAATTGCCAATTCAAAGTTTCAGGGGTGAATGTGTTAAAAGGGAAATAATATCCAGATCAGTCACCAGGCTCTAAGGCTGTTCGACTCTCAGACTGTATAGTTCACAATGACAATTGATATTGTATGTACCATCAATCTTGTATTAAGCGGCCACTACAGTGGAGAATCTGTTATTCTTTCCCAATAAACGCGTTTATGCTGAAACAATTCTTTGCGCTGCAAACAGTTTGGAGCCAGATCAGACGCCGGGTAACCCGGCGTCTGATCAGGCTCCAAACTGTTTGGCACCAAGATTAAGATAAACTATCAGAATTGTCAAAAAGTTGTTCTTTTCTACGTTTTAGTGTTTTGCGTTTGCGTACGTTTGCGTTTAAATGGGAAAGAATAACGTTTTCTCCACTGTAACTGTGGCAATTTCTGTAATAAAACAGGTATCTGCTTCATGCAGGACAATAATGATGCAAATATCCTTTAGGAGGTTCTGCACTAAAGTCATCCTGCAGCCACCTGTATTTATGACTATCAATAGATCTTCTATAATTGAGTGGTCGTTTAATACAAGATTAACTGTAATCTATGTCAACGTGATCCAAATCTTCCTTGTTGGATGCTTACACGCACTCTTCATATTAATTGTTTCCTTTTTTCCATTCCAAAGTTTAGAAGACGCCTTAGATGTTCGAAGCGGTGGGGAGTTTTATGGTACGTCAAGTGCGCCGTTACTCTTTGACACTAAAAAAGGAAAGTATTGGAAAGATGTGCACAAGAAAAAAAATGTGTTCAAATCTCGTAAAATCAAAACATGTCATGGAATGTATGAGGACAATATAAACCAAACTGCCAAAGCAAGGCAAAAATGTAGAAAATAATACTAGTAGGTTGTTTTATTGGAATAAGATTGGCAAACAGTTTGGAGCTTGGTCAGACGCCGGGTTACTCGGCGTCTGATCAGGCTTTAAACTGTATGCAATGAACATAATTGTTTTACAGTGGAGAATCTGTTATTCTTTCCCGTTTAAACGCAAACGTAGGCAAACGCATTGCACTAAAACGTAGAAAAGGACGACTTTTCGACAATTTTGACTATTCATGTTGATCTGAGTGGCAAACAGTTTGGAGCCTGATCAGACGCCGGGTTACCCGGCGTCTGATCTGGCTCCAAACTGTTTGCACTGCAAATAATAGTTTTAGCGTAAACGCGTTTATTGGGAAAGAATAACACATTCTCCACTGTACCACGAACGATTTTACTGAGAAAGAATAACTCCTGTACATGTACTTTTATTCTTTATAAATATCAATCGGTTGTATTAAAAAACATCTCTACGATATTTCGTTAAATAGGTGCTATATACCTATACACAAATGACTAGATAAATAAGGAAGAGGATCATACAGTTTGTCTTTGTAAATCTTTAGCCTTGTGATCTCCAAACGTTTACGGGGAAGTACTTAGAAATTAACCAATAAGACAATAAGTCATATATTTAACTACTTCACAAAAAACAAAGTGTAGTATAACCTAACTATTACTACCACTAAAATAAAAGCTGATTGATTGTTTAAAAGACAGATGACAGCGTAAAAAAGGTGAGCGTAAAACACAATGCTCCTTTAGGAGCTTTCTGTTTTACGTTCACCTTCCTTTAAGCAGAACCCTGCCCTGAAAATTATTAAATTTAGTGGTCATAATAGAGAGGTTTTACTGTATACTTAATAAGTCGACATTGAATTTACCCTTAGCCCACCAAATAAATTGTCGTCTGCTATATTTCTCGTCTGCTTCAAGTTTCAAAGTGCTTCAAAGTTGCTCAAAATTGCTGAAAATGTTGTCCGAGTGTCAAACAGCTTGGATCCGGATGAGACGCCGAGTTACTCCAAGCTGTTTGCAAACTCGGCGTCTCATCCGGATCCAAGCTGTTTGCATATGGAGCTATAGTCGTGAGTGGCAGACTAAGGGTTATGTGATAACTCAGTGACATGACACTGATGCTGCCTATAGCAAGTGACTGTGAAATACAAGAATAAATCATGCAGAAAAATGCAGTCTGCATTATTTTATCCTGCAGTAATTCACCTCATGCATTTAATACTGGACATTGCTCTTCTAATGAGACCTTTGTCGATGGATACCAAATTGATTGTAATATACATATGTACAATCAAACCTTTGTTTAGGATGTTTCAAGCAAGCAAGAACACGATTGTATTCAACCGGAAGTATCTGTCTGATTAGGGTCTACACTGTGGTCTAATAGTATGTGCCTGGCATTAGTCTGCACTTTTTTACTTAGCTAACGTAATAGTTCAAATGATAGATGACAGGGTTAGATACATGATTATTTAGCCGTAGAAGGCTTAAAGACTGACATTTGTTTATCAATATAATTTTATTTTATTCCCCTGGGGCCAGTTTCATAAAACTTCTTACGACAAATGTTGTCGTAAGTCAGATTATAAAAGTATCAATTATTATTTATTTCTCCATCTAATCCTGTCTTGTAACATCTTTTTGGAATCGTCTTGAAAAGACGATTCCAAAAAGATGTCACAAGACAGGATTAAATAGAGAAATCACAGATTAAATGTATGTTAAAGTTTTGACTTACGACAACATTTGTCTTAAGAAGTTTTATGAAACGGGTCCCTGATCTATAAATAAGCATTTTACGCCTTTAATTCCTCCAGTGAAGAGAACAGTACCAGGTACATTGTAACGAAACATTAACAAACACTTATTTAGAGACTTCATATCTTTATTTTGTTCTAACAAGCAAGTGTATTTACATGTATAGTGTGCAAATAAATTTCATTATATACATTTAAATGTGTTGTATTATCATCAATTGTAAAGACTAACATCCCAAATGTGGTTTTAACCCATTCACTGTCATGACGTCATTAATCTTAAACAAGTGTTGCCTGCCTTTATTTCTCAAATTCAAATTTTAATATGTATTGAAATTGGTGGCAAACACTTTGGATCCGATTCAATTCAATTCAAATTTTATCTAAAGTCGGTTCATATATAAGTTTAACATTAGCTACGTATAGGATCCTACTCGGACGTTGCGCCTGGCTCAGAACGGTTTGAAAATAGCCATCCTGCTCGGAGTAAAGCATTAATCTTTTAATGACTCTTTAACATACATGTATGCCTTTTTATTGCATTGCTTTTGAGTTTAGCGTCGTTTAAACTCGAAATAATATTTTTACTGTTTACAAATACATGTATGTAGGAAAAGCAAAAAAGCGCAAAAGGATCCGTCTTCAGTTGGTTCGCTTTCATAACGATACTGCATGCATTAACCGCGCGACTAGCGACTTACTTTCCCAAACCTTAACCCCTTCACTGCCATGAATCCATGATGTCATCAATTTGAAACAATTATTATTGTCGTCTGCTTTTATTTCTCAAATTTAAGTTTAATGTATTTTGACTAACATGTAATTAAGAAATGTTGAATTGAGTGTCAAACAGTTTTGGTCCAAATGCGGCGTCTGATCAGTATCATTACTGTTTGCAAATAACTAGTTTACTAGTAAAATATACTACATGTAGTATATATAGAATAACAAGTAAGGTAGTGAAGGGGTTAAGTGATAACAAACGACAATATATTAAAAGATTAAATCCCGCAGAGAGAAGTATATACAGTCGAAACTCGATACTACGAACTCGCTTAAATCGATCTTACCAGTATTTCGTGAGTTAAATATTGATAAGTCGATATCGTTTACGTCGAACATACCCGTATTTCAAAGTTAAAAAGTGGCTAAGCCACGTTTTAACTTTGAAATATGGGTATGTTCGAAGTAACGCAAGTTCGTAGAATCGAGATTTTACTGTATGTCATTTACAAACACTTTACCTGAGAGCAGTACCTTGTCCTATACCGACACTGAAGCAGCGTACACCCAGATCAGAGGATCAATTTGAAATTTATGGCAAAAACACCCAAACAGTAAATACAAATTGGCTGGACGTTATTGGAAATAAGAACAATTCGTTTGCAAGCTCAGGTCCATGCTTATAAAGCTTTTGAGTTGAGTTAAATGCTTTAGAACCAACTCAGACTAAACGCAAACACTTTATAAGCGCTGGAACAGGTTTCAATCTTCAGTCTATTTCGACTACATGTACTGACATCAAATTGTTGATGTTAAAGAAGAGTTCACATCAACCCATTAAGCCCAGGAACTTTCTATGGACAAATAATTTAAGGGTTGTTGCTGTTGCTTTTGGTTTTCTGTTTTGCGATATACAGACTATTTATAAACAGCGTAGACCATGGTCACTGAGAGAGCTCGTTTAGGTACACTGTTTGAAAATTAGTAGTACATGTATTTCATTGAGTTATAAATACATCAATGAAAGTGTTTTACAACTTCGTTTCCGCCGATAAAATAACCCAGGAGCTATTCAAAATGAGCCATGCTATGATAAAACCTGAATTATTGCATTGCAAACAATGTAGATCAAAGCCAGCCGCCGCGTCAAAGACACTAACTTGCATCTAAAACATTTTATTAGCTGTATTATATACGGTATTTGGCAGTGTAGACAAAACTCAGATACAGAGCCTGGGATGACAACGATGATTGGTATGTACGATGTTGCAGTGCAATAAGGCTAGTTTTGTCATGGCACGGTCAATTATAATATCTCTGATTAACATAACATGTATGGTTTTCAAAGTTTAAAAAAAACGTTCAAATTAACACAAGAATTTACACTGAATAAAATGTACAAATGTATATCATTTAAGTTACTGGACCGTTCACTGTTCACATAAATACTGCGTTTACTTGCCACATTTAGATGTGTCTTCGTCGGAGCCGTCGGAACAGTCGCTGTGTCCGTTACACATTTTGAAGGTGGTAATGCACCCTATGCCGTCGTCACAGCGTATCTTTCCTTCTGGGCACGTCTTGTGTGTCTCTACAAAAAAAAAACCAGGGCCTATAATTATTTTTTTTTTTTTTTTTTTTTTATTATTTTATTCAAGAATATTACAATCACATATGTATATACACTCATCTTCAGAGATAAATTTCACATACACAATATTTATATATATACTGTAATGTAATTTAAGAAAGTCACAACCTCATGTGTACAGTATGTATGTACATTCATATCAATATTTATATCAATATACATGTATATATATATATATTGTCGTTGAAACTTTGAATGCTGATCAATGTTTGTGTTTGATATATTCAAGAAAGTGGTATCTTCCAAATTTTTAGCCCTGGTGGATATGCATAGAATTTTCATCTACACTGTCTTCAGCATTCAGAGAATCAACGACAATATATTCCATTTAACAAAAGAGTGAACATTTTTTTAATATTGCAATATTCAAGAGTTGTTATGAATTTTTGGAGAAAAAAAAGAAAAAAATGGAAGAGAAAAAAGTATATAGATTTTTTATTCTTGTAGAAATATGCTATGTGACTATATGTAGTTTGTTAGAAAAAGCTTTACAATTGTCCATGAATTATCTGTTTTAGCTGTGTTTTGACTTATATCTAATGCCAATTTTAAGGAGTTTTTTATTCCGGTTATTGACGGTATAATTTCTTTGCATTTACACAGAAAAATATATCTTTTTATTTCTAAGAAAAAAATATCAAGTTTGTAGTCTTTTCTGTCGGAGCCTAGGATTACACTGAAACTATCTATCTTGAGTGAAGGTTCAAATTTCAAAAGTGTTTCTGTTATATGGTTTATCAGTGGTTTAATTTTACAGCAGTCCCAAAAAATATGGTTTATATTTTCTTCATGACTATGACAAAAGCTACATAAATTAGAATATTTAATATTCATTTTATACAGTAATGAGTTTGTTGGTAAAATTCTGTGAATAATTCTTGTTTGTAACCATTGAATATATGTATCTTTGGTACATTTAAAAACATAGCTATATATATTTTTCCAGTTAATGTTATCATTTTCATAAAAAGTTATCCATTTTGATCTACTTGTAGGCACATCTTCGTTTTTACTTAGAATATTATAAATAAATTTGTTGACATCATTTTTTGTTATAATGGGGTACATATAACAATTCATCGTTGGTAAGGGATAGTCAGATATAGAATCATTTATCAATGTAATGTTTAATTTACTCAAAAAAGATTTAACTGCCTTTTTTAGACCATAATACATGAGAAAGTTAATTATTTTTCCCAGTTATTCTTTCCAAAAAGGCAGTTTCTACAAACTGGCCATGTTTGTCAAGAATATCCCTTACCAATCGTATTCCTCTATTATACAGTATTGGTATAAAAACAGGTTTTTTGTCGACAAGAAATTTGTCGTTATAGAACAATGGCATATCATATATCTGGCTAACATCACTATAACAAAACTTTTTAATATACAGCAAATATGATTTTAAAACATCAATCCAAAATTCGTTTTTTATCTTATCTATTAACAACTTACAGAACTCATTTCCACAGTTTATGATTTTTTTGTTGTCAATCCAACAATTTACTAGTTTATAACATTTACTGTCATTGTATATTATAAAATTTCTTAGCCATTTAATTTTTAAACTACATATATAACTTTCAATATCAATCATTTTTAAACCGCCTTCTGGATAGTCTTTAATAAGTACATTTCGTTTTATCTTTGCTTTACCATCCCATATAAAATCATAAAATAAGCTGGTTAATTTTTTTACAAAAATGTTAGATGGCGTTGGTAAACTAATAAATAAATGCGTAAGAATAGGTAAAAGTAAAGATTTGACAACAGTTATTTTTCCAATAGGAGTAAGTTTTCTTCTTTTCCAGTAAGAAATATAGTTTGTAATAGATGTCATCTTTTCTTGGAAATTGATTTCATTTATTATATCAAGATTAACATCAAAAATTATTCCTAGTAATTTGAAACGGGTATCTCCCCATGATAATTTCCATTTTGTTTTAATGGATCTTGTGCTATATTTCAAGGATCCAATCCAGATTACCTTTGTTTTATCAAAATTGATTTTTAAACCAGATATTAATGAAAAATTATTTATAAGTTCTAGTGTTTTGTTCAGTGAGTTTTCTGATCCGTCTAAAAGCAAAGAAGTGTCATCTGCAAATTGTGATATTTTATATTCTTCTCCCTTAATTTTAATTCCTGAGATTTCTTTACAATTCCTTATTTTAATTGCTAAAATTTCAGCGCATAGTATAAAAATATATGATGATATGGGGTCCCCTTGTCTGCAGCCCCTTTTAACATGGAAAAAACTAGATAAGAAGCCATTTAATTGCACACAGACTTCAGTGTTATATAAAAATAAGTTGACCCATTATAGGGCCTATAATTATGACGCGTTTGTGACGAGTCTGCGATTGCTCTCAATTTTAAGAATTCTCAAATCTGACCAATCAAAAGCTTGAGAACGAATTCCAACTCATCTTAAACACTTTATAATCATAGCGTAACATTCCTGCTGACTAAGGCCATTTTTTCCATAATTAGCGTGGTCACACAATTATAGATAAACATCCTGGACAACTACGCTGCCGATTTAATCCCTTCACTGCCATGACGTCATATGCTTTAAAAAAGATTTCTCAAATTATAATATTAGATAGTGTTTACTTAAGAAATATTGAAAAAAGTGTCAAAAGGTTTTGATCCTGATCAGACGCCATGTAAAGCAGCGTCTGATTAGGATCCAAACTATTTGTAAATAACCATTATACTAGGGGTAAGGCAGTGAAGGGGTTAATCTGCTGGCACCCGTAATGGTGCGTAGTTATCCGTAAAAATTCGCAATGATTCGTGATAGAACCATGATTATCTGTAAGTGTGGTTTCAGATCGTATTGTGTTTTTGAAACGTTTCTAAGCCGTTCAAACCTGTACCAGTACATAGAGTCTAAGAGACAAGACAAGGGTTTCAAAGCACGGGTTGGTAAGGATCGGTTAGGGTTAAACACGGTCTAAATATGGTTTCCTGTGCGGTTTACAGCTTGATTTAGTGTACGAAAACGGGGTAATACGGTTAAAAAGCACTTTAGTTCGTTACACCGGATTATTACGTCTTGTTGTGTACTTAAATTGCATACACTTTATCATAGACTGTCGCTGAAAATCTGGAAGACCATTGAAATAAAGAAAATAAATCTATGTTCGCTCGTCAGAAAGCAAAATTATAGCAAATGTGGTTTAAAAATATTTTTTAAAAAAGATTCAGCAAATATGTAAGTGAAATTTGCTTTCAATCGGCCATTAAGCACATTCCTTGCATGTATTTTCTGCTCGTTAATTAATCACTGACACACGTAACATGCAGTTTTGGTAATGAGACGTTTCGTCCAGCTACCAACCTACCGATAAAATCAACCATTTGAATGGATATAAGTGGTTGTTTTTATTAATGCCCTCAGAGCCTTAAACAAACACAAAGTCAATTTACTAGAATTTGTTATATGTGTAAAATAATCGATCTATTGACTCTATATGTTGGCATGTTTTGGCCTATAATACTCTTTTCCGATTAACATATTTACCCATGAAACTTTCAGTAAACTATTCCAGTCCAATTAACTAATTTCATTTTACTATTTAGAATTGTTTATGACTATACAATGTGTATTGCATATTGGAAAACGGTGCAGACCCTGATTAGACGACTACTTTAGGAACTCTCTGATAGGGGTATACATTTTTGCGCAATACACGTGTACTCTTTACACATATATTGTTTGTTAATGGCAGTATACTCGTCGCTAGGGTTGAATACGTTAACCGGCAAGTACTAAGTAACTAACGAATGTTCTCCAATAGTACAGTCCTCCCTCTTACAACAACATCCGATTGGAGACAATGAATCTGTGTGTTGCTCGGAGGGAGTTGTTTTAGGGCGGGGAAATTAATACCTTTATAGTGCTGAGCACCACTTGACTTATATTTGCAAATAGTTTGAATCCAGAGCAGACGCCGCGTAATGCGGCGTCTGATCTTGATTCAAACTGTTAGTCACTCGGCATTATGTTTCTTCTAACAAAATGTCCAATATGTAACTTTGAGGAAAAAATAACAGGCTACAATTCTAAGCTGGTAATATTGCAGCAGTAAACAGATAAAACAGAATTTTCATATTTGGGCAACAGTGCATTGTTGTAAGGAGGGAAACGTTAATCGATGGACCGTTGTTGAGAGGCAGCACTGTATTTGCATCTATATAGTTTTGGGAATTGTTGAGTACAAAACAATACCTACCACAATTCGCTTCATCACTTTCGTCAAAACATTCTGGGAAAGTGTCGCAGTAAAACCCTTGGTCTATACATTGTCCGCTGTCACATTGGAACTCAGAAGAACCACATTGCCCTTAAACCAAGTAAAGAATAATGATAATAATAATACAAGTCGTTTTATACATTGTCCGCTGTCACACTGGAACTCAATAAAACCGCATTGCCCTTAAACCAAGTAAAGAATAATAACAATAATACAAGTTGTTTATACATTGTCCGCTGTCACACTGGAACTCAATAGAACCGCATTGCCCTTAAACCATGTAAAGAATAATAAAAATAATACAAGTTGTTTATACATTGTCCGCTGTCACACTGGAACTCAATAAAACCGCATTGCCCTTAAACCAAGTAAAGAATAATAACAATAATACAAGTTGTTTATACATTGTCCGCTGTCACACTGGAACTCAATAAAACCACATTGCCCTTAAACCAAGTAAAGAATAATAACAATAATACAAGTTGTTTATACATTGTCCGCTGTCACACTGGAACTAAATAAAACCACATTGCCCTTAAACCAAGTAAAGAATAATAACAATAATACAAGTCGTTTTATACATTGTCCGCTGTCACACTGGAACTCAATAAAACCACATTGCCCTTAAACCAAGTAAAGAATAATAACAATAATACAAGTTGTTTTATACATTGTCCGCTGTCACACTGGAACTCAGTAGAACCGCATTGCCCTTAAACCAGGTTAATAATAATAATAATAATACAAGTTGTTTATACAGTGTCCGTTGTCACACTGGAACTCAGTAGAACCGCATTGCCCTTAAACCAGGTTAATAATAATAATAATAATACAAGTCGTTTATATATTTTCCGTTGTCACACTGGAACTCAGTAGAACCGCATTGCCCTTAAACCAAGTAAAGAATAATAACAATAATACAAGTTGTTTATACATTGTCCACTGTAACACTGGAACTCAGTAGAACCGCATTGCCCTTAAACCAGGTTAATAATAATAATAATAATACAAGTCGTTTATATATTTTCCGTTGTCACACTGGAACTCAGTAGAACCGCATTGCCCTTAAACCAAGTAAAGAAAAACAATAATAATACAAGGCGTTTATATATTGTCCGCGGTCACACTGGAACTCAGTAGAGCAATATTGCCCTTAAACCAAGTAAAGAAAAAAATACAAGTCTTTTATACATTGTTCGTTGTCACACTGGAACTTAGAAGAACCTCATTGCCCTTAAACTAAGTAAAGATAACATAATAATACAAGTCTTTTATACATTGTTCGTTGTCACACTGGAACTTAGAAGAACCTCATTGCCCTTAAACTAAGTAAAGATAACATAATAATACAAGTCGTTTATACATTGTTCGTTGTCACACTGGAACTCAGAAGAACCACATTGCCCTTAAACTAAGTAAAGATAACATAATAATACAAGGCGTTGATACATTGTTCGTTGTCACACTGGAACTCAGTAAAACCGCATTGCCCTTAAATCCTGTAAAGAAATAAAAATATAGTCGAATCTTGATCATTGAAATTCACTGAATAAATACGAAAGAAGACTCAAGCAGGAAACGCAACACAAACAATACACCCATCTCTAAAGCAGAACACACACACATCCATACCATAACAAACACACACACACACACACACACACACACACACGCAATACCATTCCTTCATCTACACACTAAATAGAAAACAACACGCAAGACAAACATAAAGCTAAGTGAATATAGGAGCCCGCCTTGGTACGGTCAGTAGCAATCAATAATCAATTATAAATTAATTAACTATTAACAACCACTGGGGGTTAAACCTGGGTTTAGGGGCGCCCAACCTCACACTTATCTCCTATATTCACCTATAACGACGAACAGTGTACATAAAATATAAACCCTGTTCCACAACCTTACAATCAAAAAGACCGCCAGCACAGTAAGTAAATACATCAAAACATCTAACAAAATTCTCTGACAGGATTATTAGTAACATGGGAAAGAATTAAACATTCAAGCCCGTGTTTAAAATAACCCACTATGGCAACGGTCAATTTGTACTCAAGCGAATAGTCTGTAGTCACGAGTAACTGTAAGACATGGGAGGGTTTAGGGTACGACAGAGAGGGAGAGAAAAACCAAAGCACGAAAATCCGACATAACGAAGTCGAATTTGAAATTATTTCATAGTTAAAACGTAGATTAGCCACGATTTAGCTTTAAAAAACACGTTAACCCGGTTAAAGATAACTTGGGTTATAAACATTCAACTGAAAAGTTATGGGTAAGTTCGACATATATTTGAGTTTTTGTCCGCTTAACAGCGTATCGATACTAGAGCAATACATTTTCTTTTCCAATTAACGCGTTGTACACCAAACTGTTACAAAGCGTTTATGCACCAAACTGGAGCATGGTCAAAACTGATTGCCACTCAGATTTTGATAAATGGTCAACAATTTCATAAATCTATCATTTTCTACATTTTATGACATTGCGTTTCGCGAAGGAGTAAAGTATTCTCTATTGTAGTAAATAGAGCTTTCTTTCTCTGTACATAACAACGTAATGCTGTCATTAGACTAAATAGACGGTCTAACACAGTCGCTGCTATTTAATCGTACATGTATTTTAGATTACAAATGACATATAGAACAGTGCTCCCTCTCTACAACGACGCTCAATGGGAGACACAGATTGTTTGTGCTGTTCGGAAGGAGCCGTTATGGGGAGGGACAATTAAGACTTGGCTTACATTTGCAAACAGCTTGAATTCAGATCAGACGCCGCGTAACGCGGTGTCTGATCTGGATCTAAGCTGTTTGTCACTCGTCATTATATTCATTCTATCAAATTGTCCACGTATATGTAAAACAGCAGACGGTAATTTTAAGCAGACGATATTTCAGCAGTAAAAGCGCTAGACATAAGTGTCTTGTTTATGGAACTGTGGCAAGGGTCGTTAATAAGGAGGGAGTCGTTGTTTGTAGGGTCGTTGTAGAGAGGACACTGTACATAATTGATAAAACTACCTTCAGTTATATCGTCATGTTCCTGTGACGTCGTTGTAGTTGGGATAGTTGTTGTAGTATGACGTCGCGTGGTTGTTGTTGTTGTTGTTGTATAACGTCGTGTGGTGGTAGTTGTAAGTAGAGAACTCAGTGGACTGGGTGGATGAACTAAACAAAAAGAAATTGTAAAATTGGTCGCCTATAACAATTCTCTATATTGATTAATCTTCAGTGTCCTTGTAAGTCAGCGGTGAATAGTTATCTAATGAGTATAATTAACATGCTTGTTCTGGTACTTTTAACATTTACATATCACATTTATAGTGCATTGTTTGTGATTTTGATAAATCATAAATGTACTGTATGCGTATGATATAGGGTAATGGGATAAGCTAATAATGAACAAACAAATAAACTTTACCCACCTACTTTTACCCGGATGTACTTTTCATCAAAGCCAACATCCTGTCCCAGCCAGCCACGACAGGTGTAGTACCCGGCGTCATGTCGGGTAACATTATGTATAACAAGTGTCTTGAACCTCTTCATAAGTGTATCTTTAGTATGTATTCTGGTGAAAGAAATGAAGCAAATTCTGCAAGCCGAACCAAAGCCATCTACTGTTATTAACACGTTAGTCCATAAGTACGCCTTTTACGCCTCTTATTTATCCATACACTACGGAAAATAGTCCTCACCCCAAGTCCTCACCTAGGAAATCCTGAACACATAATACAGACGGAATTTACAGAAGGCAGTTGCAGTATTTTTACAAATAGGAATCTTACTAGACAGTTCTTTTACATAAATACTCGAATATAAAGGACCCCCTCGTTCACGGAGTGATTGCTCTCTCGACTGAGCTACCGGACCGCTTACACACATCGCTCACCATTGCTACATAGACTAATACGATATCAAAACAAGAGGTCCATTATGGCCCTATATCGCTCACCTGAGGAATTGTTCAGTCATACTGAATGCAAACGGAAGTTTGTCATTGCATATATGTGGACTGTTGCATGACGAAGTACATTCTAACTGAATCTGTTTGTCATTCTTTGAGCAAAAAGGTAAATTATGGAAAACTGACTGATTTGTAAAGTTTTCTATATACCTGTAATATATTATATTATAAGGACTAGAGTGTTCAGAAGCCTTTCTATAAGTTTCCCTATTGACCCACTTTTTGACCAAATAAATACCGTATTCACATATGACCTAGATATTGTTAGGGTGATCATTCTGAGTAAGATTCGATGAAGCTTGGGTTTCAATATGGCATCAAGTGTGTTCAAAAGCTTTGTCCAAAATTTGACCTATTGACCTACCTTTGGACCTGACATAATTAATATTTACACCTTGCCTACATTATTCTGAGTAATTTTCGTGATTGTAGGGCTAAAACTATGGCCTGTAAAGTATTCAGAAGCCATTTCCTTTATTTGACATACTGACCTACTTTCTAGTACAGGTATGACATAACAAATAATCATACTTGACCTTGAATTTGTCAAGTGAATTATCCTCAGCTCATTTCAAGAAACTACGACCAAAAGAAGTTTTTCCTATGAGTTGACCTACTTTTCCATACAAAGTAATCCATTTCATTGCCAAGGTTTTGTCAAGGTATCGTTTTAAGCAAGTTATACGAATTTATGTCTAAAATATGGCTCTAATAGTGTTTAGAAACTTGTTTATGTTTGGCCTACTTACCTATTTTAAGCCTTCATAATCCCTATTAACACATTGCCAAAATATTTGTCAAGATGGTCATTCTAAACAAGTTTCATGAACAAGTAGTTTGGGCTAAAACAAACTATGGCCGCTTGAGTGGCCAAAAACTTTTTCTCCGATTGGACCTACGGACCTACTTTCTAAGCCTATATAATATATATTCATGTATGACCTAAATGTCAATAAGGACATGACACTGACAAAATGTCAAAATATATAGCCAAATAACAACTTCTATAAGGTTTTTATCTTTTAGTTAAAATTACAGAACACGGAAAACGACCACACCCTCTGGCGGCCATCTATTTCGACCGATCAATATTCTTTGAACAACTTTGAAAGTCTATCAGTTGAGAAACAATTTGGTGAAAAACAAACTTAAAATCTGACCAATAGTATCGGAGAAGAAGTTTCTAGATTGTGTGCACGTTTGCCATGGCAACAATACAAATTACCCAACCTACAAAATTTTAAGAACTTTTCGGTTCCCAATCAAACTGGTGCTTCAAATGAAGTTTGGTTGGTTTTATGACCATGATTTCGGAGGAGATGTGGTTTGACAGTGTGGACGACCGACCGACGCCAGAAACCGACAGACGGACGAAGGGCGGTCTCAATAGCTCATCCTGAGCCTTCAGTACAATATTACTCTTTCCTGTTTAAACAAAACGAAACGTAAACGCAATAAGTAGAATATAGAAAATGACCGCTTCCTGAAAATGTTGTCGTTTGTTTGGGTGTTTTTTTCTTGATTGACAAACAGTCTGGAGCTAGATCAGACACCGAGTTAATGGAATCACTCAGATAAAAACAAAATCCTTCTCGTTTTGCAATATTTGTTTATTTTCTAATTCGTATTCCATTGCGATTGTGTTAAGAGTCTTTTCTACATTAACCCTTTCGTGCCCACGAACTCATATATGGGATGAAGGCAAGCAGTGTAGACTCTGATCAGATGCCACATAATGCGTCTACACTGTTAGCTGATCACATGATGCAAATTTGTTAATGAAATGCGTTTTCCCATGGTACACTTAAAGGGATTGGGTACTTGTCAAAATCAAATAAAATACTCAAATAAAAGCAAATTTGTGGCATTGTTTGGCTTCTGACATTAAAAAAATATGATCAGTCCAAAAAAGTCTCAAGAATCGTCACCGAATCTTAGTTTTTTTTAGATATTTTCCATCGTTTTTCTTTAGCGTCAGCTGACGGTATAGTAGTTGTTGTTGTCGAGTCTCTACACGGGTTCAGACATAAACCCGAGCCGAATAAAGTATTATCGATCGCTACCAGTGAAGTACGTTAATTCGCTACCATATATATAGAGAGTGCTGGTAGCCGAGGTGGTAAAGGCGTTTCCTCATTTGTCATGTTTGTCTCCGCATGGAGGGTCACGGGTTCGAATCCCACCAGAGCTTCTTCTTCTTCTTTTTTTGAAATGCATTTTTTAACAGAATTTATTATCCTAAACTAAATCTTACCCATTTATATAAGCATTTGACATATTTTTACAAATTACTATTTTTAATGCTAAATCCGGTTGCGAGCCTCTTTAATGCTCTCATATGGCAAAACTGGCAGAGACACTCACGCAATGACCTCTTTGGGGTTTTTTGGCACTTCACTGACCGAATTGTTTATTGCCAGGCATAGCTAATGACTCAAACTAGGACTACTTGTATACAGAGATACACCGTTTCCCCGACATGGTCTGTCCTCATGGGTTTTAAAGCTCAATGAAATTATTTGAATAATATCGGTTAAACATCATTTAATTTTACAAACAGTTTACATGTGAAGAGTTTACTTGTAATATGAAAACAGTTTAGACCAATAGCAGATGGTTTCTATATGACACTCTTTCTAGGAATTGCACTGTTTGTCATTTTGCAATACATGGCAAAATTCACTCTAATGAGTCAAAATGGACTAGACGTAATTGAAAACTAAAATGGTCCATTTGAAGTTTCAGGTGTCACTGAATTAAGTCTTTGCATGTTGGGTAATGTATTCGTCTGCAACAATTGTCGTCTGCTACTGTTCTAAAAAATAGAATGTTTCAAAAATTATTTCCAAAACAGCCTGGCCTGAGTGTCAAACAGTTTGGATCCTGATGAGACGCCGCGTTTCGCGGCGTCTCATCAGGATCCAAACTGTTTTCAAAGGTACCACTGTATGGTATATCTGCCGTTAGCATGGTAAGAGTTAAGGAATCACATTTATAAGAAAACAATTATTGGGGAACACGTAAACCGTTGACAGCAAGTTAAGAACTTTATTTTTTTAAAAATAAACAAACCTGTTTTGTTGTCCCTGGTGTGCTATCCAGTAACCATCAGTCCCGTACCATCTTAGTAAGGGGTCGTTTTTACCAACACATGACCCGTCACACCCGATTGTAAGGGTCCCGCCCTCTTTCACTGATATATACCTGGTGTTCAGTTCGACTCCCTTGTGCCACAGTTTCAGTGACAGTTTGTTGGAAAGGCACAGGAACGTCGGGCATCGCCACGCAAACACGGGTAACAGACCTGGAATACAGTAGAGTTGACGTTATTCCTTCTCAAAAAACGCGTAAATGCTAAAACACAACTTATGACCTCTGTAAACAATTTGAAGCCAGATCAGACGTCGGGCAACCCGGCGTCTGAGCTGGCTCTAAACGGTTAGCCATTCAGATTAAATGAATCGTCAATATATTTCAAAAGGTTGTCATTTTCACCATTTAATTTCACAGCAATTGCTTTTCGTATGTGTTTAACGATCCAATATATGAAGCAAAGACAAACAGTGTAGACTCTTTATCAGACACCGCATAAAATTAATCTTATTTTGGTGATATCAACTATTCATATAGATGATATCTTACATTCATTGGGTGATATCACCCATTCGAATAGGTGATATCACTTATTCAAAAAGTTAATATGTGATATCACCTGTTTGAATCAGTGATATCACTTATTCGAACGAATGATATCACTAAAGAAAACCAATGCGAAATACATGTATTATTGCAGCAACATAAAGGATATATACGACGACGCAGTGTGCTAATGCACCAATGAGCACCCCTAACGATCTAGTATCATTTCTCGTAGAGAACAAGTAAAATACAGAAAGAGAGCTATAGAGTGTTGTTCTTCACGGCCTCAATTTTATTTTCATCCAGAGGCATGATAACTTACACGCTTATGTCAAGGAAGCTGGTTTCGTCGTACGTAATTTTCCATTACAGATATTGTGGCAGAGGCCGTAATGCTACATTGTATAGGGAAGAGACCGTAACATGCGTTTGTTGATTGAGAAGAAACCGTAATATGTACACAGATGTGATATGGTTAATAAACTCGTCAAAAGCAATTTAAATTCTGCAAATTATGTGTACATGCGGACTTTAAATGCTAAATAATGCACCAACGGTACATGTCGTTTAAGAATGTTCACCTTTAAGGAAACGAAATGTAAAACAGAGCACCATATTCATGTTTTGAACAGTTGATTACGTTTAAAACCATTTTCTGCGCACTCATGATGTTTAATACGACATGACATCCCACAGTGTCTATACTTGTCATCCTCACAATCGGAAGACACTTCGCACAGCCTCTTCGTATTCCGCAATTAAACATTGTCAAACTAATGCCGACAACAGTGTTCCATATTACACTATAAATAAAGGAGGATACACATACACACATTATTCAAACTAAGTTTGTTTCGATAAAAACATATATGCATGTATATAGTTGAAGCCCCTCTACGCATATTTCAGCTTTTGAAATGCAATGTACACGGCAGCCTCCCTTCTATCTTTACGCCTTTCCTCTGTAAAACGTCCACTACTAGCTGTCTGTAAAATGTCCACTTCTAGCCGTTGTCCACTATTCACCTTTGGTGGTTGTGACTGCCAATGGGAGGCAGCCAATATTCCAAATACTCGTCGCCATATGCTTCAGATACCACTGCAATATGGCCTAAATGTGAAACGCTGTATGTCGGCTTTTCCGTAGTATTTTTAATATGAATTTAACGTAAGCTAAACTAAGTAACCAGTGATAATGTATTAGATGTACAGTATACATCTTCCCTGAAGTAACTGATTGTTTTATAATCTCTTAATGTCAAAACGTGACATACTCGCGAGCACATTACCGTCACTGACGTCCGATAACATCCTCATTAAAATGCTATTCATAGTAATAGAGATAGTAGATGATAGATCAAAGCTGACTGAACGTAAAGTAGAATGCATCTTACGGGCGCCTTTTGCTTTACTTTCAATCCGTTTTGAAGTGCCACCTGCCTTTAAAAAATTGAATCATGTTATGGGGTGACAGCTTAATCAGTAATACTGATATTACACTGTAATTTATATTGTTATGACCATTGTTGCTACACTCATATTCTTTCAGACTATTACTATCATTGTTATATCTTCAATACTAGTAACATGCTATGGAGTAATGGGTTAAACGAGAAAGAAAGGTATCTTACCTAGTTTAAAACAAAGTGATGCTTAATGAAGGACAACAATTTGGCAGAGAGCTCCTATTGATGCTTTCTTCATTACATTTGTCATAGAATCATATTTTGGTGCCCTTTTACTGCATGATAAAATATAAAAAGCTTTACTTACAATACAACAATGTCACTGCCCTAGCCATATTCCACAAGCGTGCCATCGTGAACCGGTCAGAATGTTCTTCATTAATGAAATTCGACCGCTAGAGGAGCACTTAATTAAATACGCCACTCAAAACCGAAATCAAGCACGCAGTCTTAGACTGGTACTTACGTAATATCCATACCGGAAGTGGCTCATACGCACAAGTACTTGTCCTTCCAATATCTAGCCTTTTCAATGCTGAAATGAAATAATTAGCGTGCCCATTTTTTATGTTAACCCAATAATGTCTGGATATTGCAATGAACTCTCTCTGTGTGCTTACTGGGAGATTAAATTATACATCTATATATACACAAGGGTGATTTAAAGATACTACCAAGTGTGTCCGAACATCAGAACAGCAAACAGTACAGAGCCTAATAGAACGCCGCGTGAAATCAATTCATCAGGGTCTATCCTGTTTAGTAGACAATGTCTGTTTTAGTAGACATTAGGCTTAAATATGTTAATCAATAAAAAACGGACTTTAATAATGAACATTGCTTTCTGGAAATGTTCAGAAACTGTATATTCAACAAAGTCCAGTCCAACAGAAACATACACTGGGTCTATTATGTTTCAAATAACAGGAGATTCTTATACATCTGTTAACCCATTCACTCTCTTACCCCGAGTACAACAGTTATTTGCAAACAGTTTAAATCCTGATTAGATGCCGCGGTACGCGGCGTCTAATCAGGATTCAAACTGTTTGACACTCATTTCAATATTTCTTAACTCACACAACCTTAAGATTGAATTTGAGAAATCATACATGTAGCAGACGACAATTGTGTAAAATTGATTACGTCATGGCAGTGAAAGGGTTAAAAGGGGTTAAAGCTTACTTTTCCCTTAAACGCGACTGTACCCATAGAATATATATTATCATTGCAAATTGTTTGAAACAAGGTCAAACCCGAATGTCTCGACGTCTAACCAGACTTGATACTTTTTGACACAAATTAAAAACAAACCGTCAATCTTTTGTTAAAAAAAATAACTAACATTTGTTCTGTTTTATGCATTGGCTTTGTATTTAGTTTTGTTGAAACGGGACGGATTTCATTTTCGTCATTTGGAAGGACTAAGAAGCACAGTATACACAGAACCGCTCTATAACGAGTCTATTTACGGCCTTTGAATGTTGTGATGGTACGGTGGAGAATGTGTTATTCTTTCACAATAAACGCGTTTACGCTAAACGTTTATTTCCATTGCAAACAGTTTGGAGCCAGATCAGACGCCGGGTAACCCGGCGTCTGGTCAGGCTCCAAACTGTTTGCCACTCAGATAAGAATGAACTGTAAGAAATATCTACAAATTGACATTTTCTACGTTTAAATGTTTTGCGTTTGCGTCTCGTTTGCGTTTAAACGGGAAAGAATATAGAGGATAATTGTTTTTTTCAGTATAAGATAGAAATTTAATCCATTGAGTGAACATCAGACGTTATATTTTCACGAGTGGCGAAGCCACGAATGAAAATATAACAGTCTGATGTTCATGAAATGGATTAAATTCGATCTTATACTGCAAAAATACAATTATTCTATTTATTTATGCTTTTAAGCCACTTTTTAAACGAAATTGTTCGACAATTGTGAAAGCGAAAGTACATGATTTACCCCGTGTTGAGCCCCAAGTTTACATCGAACACATTAACGAAACAGTTTCCCGTACGATGACGTCACTTATTTATTGATTTGACGTCATCCGAATTACGTCGTTGCTCCCGATTTTGGATTCGTGTTCTTCCGTTGAGTGGTTCGCGACAAATCGGACTGCCGGAATTTAACGATAAGACACGATTGACTACGATTTTTGGGGAGCCGTACGGGGAAAACGGCGATTGGTGATAATCCACTGCAGTGGATTACCAAGTGATAATCCCCTGCTATTTTCCGGTAATTATTATTATTATTATTATTATTATACCAGATTTATATAGCGCTCTTTTCACACAGGGGTTGTGCGTTCAAAAGCGCTTCACATGAAGTTACACAAATGTACCTACAAACAAGAAAAGACAAAATAACTACAATATGATCTAAAATAAACATGAATAAACATATAAAAGACAGCCCCCAAAATGGCGATCACATTACTCCCATCAATCAGCAATGAAGCAACCGGCTTCTGATTGTCGACCGATAGAAACAATAGTAGAGCGCCCAAATGCAGGCCGCCAGGAAAAGACAAATAACTACAATTAGATATAAAATAAACATAATAAACGTACAAAAGACAGCCCCCAAAATGGCGATCACGTTACCCCATCAATCAAGAGCAACGAAGCAAATGGCTTCTTTATGCGGACTGATAGAAATAACAGTAGAGCGCCCAATGAAGGCCACTAAACATACAGAAGACAGCCCCCAAAACGGCGATTGCACTACCTCAACAATCGAGAGCAACGAAGCAAATGGCTTCTTTATGCCGACTGATAGAAATAATAGCAGAACGCCCAATGCAGGCCGCCCAATGTAACATAACTACGAAAAATAGCATGCGACAATAACTAAAATTTCTAATCCACCGAAAAGCATAAATAGATTAGAGGATAATTGTTTTTTTCAGTATAAGATAGAAATTTAATCCATTGAGTGAACATCAGACGTTATATTTTCACGAGTGGCGAATCCACGAGTGAAAATATAACAGTCTGATGTTCACGAAATGGATTAAATTCGATCTTATACTGAAAAAATACAATTATTCTATTTATTTATGCTTTTAAGCAACTTTTTAAACGAAATTGTTCGACAATTGTGAAAGCGAAAGTACATTATTTACCCCGTGTAGAGCCCCAAGTTTTCATCGAACACATTAACGAAACAGTTTCCCGTACGATGACGTCACTTATTTATTAAGTTGACGTCATCCGAATTACGTCGTTGCTCCCGATTTTGTATTCGTGTTCTTCCGTTGAGTGGTTCGCGACAAATCGGACTGCCGGAATTTAACGATAAGACACGAATGACTACGATTTTTGGGGAGCCGTACGGGGAAAACGGCGATTGGTGATAATCCACTGCAGTGTATTACCAAGTGATAATCCACTGCTATTTTCCGGTAATCTACCGAAAAGCATAAATAAAACGTTTTCTCCACTGTATTGTGTTTAAGACAGGGCTGCTTAAAGCAATGGCGTTCTGCTTTACTCATACTTTCTTGTAGGTTGTTACTTGTTACCTTTATTTAATACCAAAATCCTATTTCTAGTGGTCGTAATAGAGAGGTAGTCGTAGTAGAGGGGTGTTACTGTATTCTATATCGCAGCTGTGAGTTAAGGTTATTATACTTCCATTCATTGACCTTTAGTGTTCTAGACTCTAGTAGTTGTGAAGTGTTCTTCTGCAAATATCATTGTTTTCTTCTTGCAGACAGTTGTTTTCGGAACAAGAGTTCTATCATTTCGTCATATATAATACCCTAAGTCAGGTATTTTGAATTCTGGTGAGACATTGTGCTTTTCGGGTGTAATATGGATCCAAACTGTTTAAAAGGAACATCACGAAGGCATCCGATAATTTTACAGCCATATTAAAATGTCTACAATTGCCCTCCTGAAATCCCTCTATAAGGGGCAGTGTTTTTCTGCAACGTTGGTCGTCTGTAGCTAAACTTGCAGTTCATCTGTAAGTCATTTCACCCTTTCACTTAACCCCTTCATTGCCTTACCCCGAGCACAACAGTTTTTTGCAAATAGTTTGGATCCTGATCAGACGCCGCGTAACGCGGCGTCTGATCAGGATCCAAACTGTTTGACACTCATTTCAATATTTCTTCAGGCAAAATAGCAAATATTTAAATTTAAGAAATAAAAGCAGACGACAATTGTTTAAAATTGATGACGTCACGGCAGTGAAGGGGTTAAAGTTTAACCATCTGTTTTAAACCTTTTTTAGACAAAATATCGTCGGCTTAAATTTGTTGACGGCAATTGTATGCCATGTTCGAATTATTGGAAGTTTTGGCCGAATAAAATTGATACGAGTGCGTTACACGGCGTCGTATCTGGAACCAAATTGATTGCAAAGGATATGTGAACTCTTCGAAGGTACACTGTATAATTATGTATGTAGATTACGCGTATACTCGTTAGTAGGAATTAAGACTATCAGATCTGACTATAAGCAGTCTAAAGGTTAAAATGTAGACGAAACAGTACACAAAGAAGCACATGAACAGTGTGACCGAATTATTCCGACCAAAGTTGAATTCTAAGAGTACATGTATGTATCTAAACAACCGGAAACAAAACACGCACGTAAAATACTGTAGCACGTTGTTTTCATGACTTCGTACAGTGAAGAATACGCCATTCTTTCCCGTTAAAATGAAACGAAACGCAAAGGCAATGTAATACAGTGTATAAAATGACAGCTCCTTGAGAATGTTTACGACTGAGTTTGATCATATTCCTCACAGTACTTCGATCATGGACACTTTCCTGAGATGACAGCCTGACATTCTTAGTCTATGCAATGCCCAACGGATTTTGTTTGGCATACAATTTCTCAAAAAAAAAAGGTATTAATCTTAAATGTAAGACTACTGTTAGATTCAGAATGCAAAAGTACAAAACAACATGTTAAAAAAAACACAAAAAAACACACACACATTTTATGCGAATTTTAATCTAAGTGGTTTAAACCTGATGTGTATCAGAGCTGCTATGGTTAGTTGTGGTGCGTGTTAACTCTGAAACCTCAAATGGATAACTCTAGTTTTCAATTTAGTCTAGTCCATGTTTACATTTTAGGGTTGATTTTTACAACATTTGTTTAAAATGACAAACAGTGTAGACCCTGATCAGAGGGCTCCTTAAGGAGCCCTCTGATCAGGGTTTACACTGTTTGCATAGGACAAGTGTACCCCTCACAGGTATACTGTTTGCAAATGACGCATACATGTGTGACTAGGGTTCAAAGAGTTAAGCCGTTGTATAACCAACCATAAAAGTTGACCTCCGCTGGAGTATTTTTGACAAGTTTAAAATTGGATTCATATGAACCTGCAGCTTGATTTGAGGTCAGAAAATAGTTTCAAAATGATTTTTAGCAATAATTTTGTGATTTAACATGTAAATGTGACTCAATCTGAGATTTTCCTCCCCATATATGCTCTTAATTGCAATGAGACCCTGAGGACGGCATCTGTCGCAAAATTAGCCGTCACATGGGTTCATTGGTGAGACTACTAGTCTATTCCACGGATTTGCTGAGTTGTTTAAGCCATTACCCCCATTGTCCGTTTCTACTTTTGAAGATAAGTGACACTGCTTAGAAAAATAAAGCTGTCAACTGTATTTTATACAACCAATTAGCCTTATTTTAGCGGTCGAACTAAAGGTTTTTACAGTAATTTCTGATAACAAATTCCACAGCATTATGTGTCCATTGCTGTGTTTTGTATGTATGGTGCTCTGTTAACTCATTCACCACTGAAACTTTTAACACTGTTTACATTGAACAAGTGTAATCCTCACAGGTACAATGTTTGTACATGACGAGTATACTCGTCGCTAAGTTTGAATGAGTTAACTCATTGAGCCCTAGTGATGCATATATGCGTCCTTTACCAAATGTTTACCTGTGAAGAATACACTTGTCCTATGCAAACAGTGAAGTCCCAGATCAGAGGGCTCCTTCTGGAGCCCTCTGATCAGGGACTTTACTGTTTGGAATTTTGGAATTTCTTACCAAAATCCGACCCTAAATAGTCTAAAATGGACCAGCCTTTATTGCAAACTGGAATCGTCTATTGGAAGCTTCAGTGGATAATGAGTTAAAGAAGAAAAATAGCAGCCGCATGGATGTGTGACAATGTGAGAGATGTACGAGTATTTTACCAATCCATTTCCCGATCGTAACTACTCGGGCACTTCCGATTTCTGTCGGAACTTACGGAAATCAGAGAGGCGATCCGATTGATATCTACCAGTAGAAAAATCGATCAGCTTGAGTGCGGACTTAAAAGATGGCGCCGCCCATGGTGTCTCAAGCCAATATATCGCTAATTTCCTTTTTAGCAGGCAGTTCTGTGTACATTTTCTCAAATTTATTTTACTTTAATGAGACGCTTCAAGGAATATGGGAGTCATGCTGGTTACTGATATTCTGTGTACTTGTGATTCCTGTATATGGCGCCCTGAAACACTTCACCTCCTCACCGTATGACTTTAAGGTGAAAACACTGATGTCCATAGTTACCATTAGTTTACTTAACTTTAAATTAAAACTTTAATCCTCTCCTTCATAGCTCATGTCAGTCTTTTAAGACACGCGGTTAAATCAACTTCTTATCTTTAACCCATTCGTACATTGCTGTCAGTGCTTCTGAACCACCCCTTCTGATTCTGAACTAAAGGAAAGCCCCCCCCCCCCCCCCCTTTGGAGAGTCTGATTTAGTCTTAACCTGCTGTAAGATCAGCTGTACCAGACATGATTAAATAAAATTTTCTTATAGATCTTTTCTCAGCTTGCCATCTTAAGTTGTAAAACACTCAAACCCATCATAGCATCACTGTGTGGTATACCGGGAAATCAACTCTCCAGCCGACAGTAGCATCCTACAAGATGACCTGCATAAGCTTGCTGATTGGGAGAAGAAATGGGGGATGTCATTTCACCCTGAAAAGTGCAGCATCCTACGAGTGCACCGGAAGAGATCTCCTGTCATGTTTGACTACAGCCTCAAAGGTCACAAACTGGTCCAAGAGGAAACCACCAAATACCTTGGAGTCAGCATGGCGCGAAATCTGTCCTGGAACACCCACATTGACAGGATAGCCAAGAAAGGGAACAGTACTCTGGGTTTCCTACGCAGGAATCTTAGAGTCAGCAGCGAGGAGACCAAGACCACTGCATACACATCACTAGTAAGACCAAGCCTAGAGTACTGTTCCACAGTATGGAACCCCTACACTAAGGAGCATTCAAGGAAGCTGGAGATGGTACAGAGGAGGGCGGCAAGATATGTCACAAACAGGCATCATAACACTAGCAGTGTCACCTCCATGCTGGAACACCTACATTGGGAAACCCTGGAGTCACGAAGGACAAAGGCACAGCTAACAATGCTGTTCAAAATTTCCACTGATCTAGTTGATATCCAAGCACAACAGTACCTGATACCAGCCTCTGGTCGAACAAGATCTTCCAGCAGCAAGCGGTTCCTACAACCATCTGCATCTACATCATACTACCGAAATTCATTCTTCCCAAGGACAATCTCAACATGGAACAACCTGCCCTCAACAGCAGCCAATGCCCCTGACTTGTTATCCTTCAAGCAGGAGCTATCTACCCTGAAATTCTAAGTAGGCCCGTCCAGCTTCAAGTACCTCCTAATGATTCCTGGAGCTGTGCCGGCCGCGGCCACCGTAACCGGAGAGGTTCAGGTTAAAGGGGCGAAAACGAAGCTGGATAATCTTTACTATACTTCCTTACTGTAAACTATCCCACTTTTCTATCCTTTCACTTTTCTTTTCTTGAAACCACCCGTCGCGTAAGAGTCAAGTGTGACTGAGTCGACGTAATATGTAGATGTAGATATAGATCACAAAACATTTCACCTCACATAACCTATTTTAAGAGCTCCAGCACGGGTTCAGAGATAAGACGTCTTGCACAACACAACTTCTAATGCTGGTGGAAGACATCCTGCAGGTTGAAAACTTAAAAAGCCAGGTTGACCTAATACTCTTAGATTTTTCCAAGGCTTTCGATATGGTCAACCATGAAAAATTACTCTTTAAACTACACTACTATGGCATAAGAGGCCACACTCTCTCATGGATTAAAAGGTTTTTGGATAACAGGTCTCAGGCAGTAGTGGTAAATGGCTCTACGTCTTCCACCATCCCAGTTCCATCAGGTGTCCCCCAGGGTTCTGTACTCGGCCCATTACTGTTTCTAATATACATCAACGACCTCCCTGAATATGTAAGTCACTCAAAAGTACGCCTTTTTGCTGATGACACAGCTATATATTTTCCCTTCTCCATCTCTTCTCATTCTAAATTCCTACAAGAGGATCTCTGCCAACTCGAAAAGTGGGAGTCTGACTGGAATATGTTATTCAATCCATCAAAATGCCAGGTCATCCAAATCTCAAAAAGAAAATCACCCATACCAACAGTGACCAACACAGTACACCTTACATGACACCACACTTGAAACCGTACCATCAGCAAAATACCTTGGTGTCACAATCTCGCAAGATTTCACATGGAACTCCCACATCGACAACGTCACACGGAAAGCAAACCAGACTCTATCATTTCTCAGACGAAACATCAAAGTACACTCACAAACTCTAAAATCAACAGCATTTAAGACACTAGTCAGGCCCCAGCTTGAGTACAGGGCTGCAGTTTGGTCACCGTACTCGGCTATCCTTGTCGACCAGCTCGAGGCCGTACAAAGAAGAGCAACTCGCTGGGCCATAGTGTCACCGACATGCTGGGCTCCCTGGACTGGCGACGACTTGACTTACGACGTATTGACCAGAGACTGATCTTGTTCAAAAACATTCTCAGTAATAAAGTTGCAATCCCATTACCTGATTATATAGTTCCCCCTCTTAGATCTTCTAGAAATTCTCATTCCCAAGCATTCCAGCAAATTTATTCCAAAACTGATTATCAAAAGTTCTCATTCTTTCCCCGTACCATAGTCCACTGGAATGCTCTACCCCCTGATATTGTGACCTTACCCACCCCTGAGTTCAGTCTGGCTGTCAGCCAGATTGAACACATTTCACCATAAACTACCTGATCTGTTTTTAACTCTGATTAAACATTTTTACTCCTTCTCTCTTTTATGCTTTTATTTTTCTCCTTACTAATTTTCTGACAGTTGACGCGCGTCAAGTCTAGGTCCCCAGCAGGGGTTTGACTATTTGGAAGATAGATAGATAGGATAAATTAATCTCTTCTATGGAGAGTTTTGGCTTTACTTTCAGTAGTTGCAGCCTGTCAGGGTGCATATGCACTCTCTCTCACATCTGGTTCACACAATCACCTAGGTCTAGGCTATTTGTGGTCAGTTTTGTTGGCTCGGGCGAGCCTATTGGGATCATGAGTTCTGAATGATGTGGGAGTCTAGCTCCCTCTACAAAAATTCTGTCATACGGGGTTTACATAGCTTTCTAAAGGAGTTTCAGCTGCTGAGCACGCCACTTTCAAATTCCTATTAATCTGATAAACCGTGTAACAGCAGCTGGCTAGAGTTAAATTCAGGATCCTTAGTCTGTACCTGTGTTACCACACAGTTTAAATACACTAGCTGTATTTACTCCGTGGTGTGACTTATAATAAACTTGTCAATCTGTCTACGTATTTTGCTAAAAATTAAATTTTAATGAGTCTACCCACTGGTGCTTAGATTGTTAAAAAATGTAGATCGATTCAGTATAGTCTTGCCATAAATGCTTAAAACTTCAGTTTGAACATTCAAACATTAATAAGAATGGGTTACCCATGTAGCTCAGACTGAGATTAAGTAGTGACAAAATTTTCATGTCAATCTGTCAACACATTTTGCTACAAATTAAATTTAAATGGGTCTATTCACACCTTAGTGCAAACTGCTTTCACTTTTCTTTTATTCAATCGGAATTTTCCAAACAATAATTAATGTGTGTGCGATGCGCGTAGGGGTTAATTGATGCTTGGACTTTGTTCTAGTTATTCGTTTGTGCATGTCAAAACTTGAAATAGGGTTTTAAAGACGCTTCTTTAAAGAACGTTTGTATTGTTAAATAACTGTGGAAAGTATTAATGAAGCCAAGTGATAATTAATTTCAAATATCAATTTTTTTCTGATCGTCCCTAACGCAATATAACTCTCAAGCATCTATTCTCGCGGAATCTCGCTCAACAGTCTCGTTAGCGAGAAGCACTTGCGTTAGTTAATATTAATCATTGATGATATATACAAGTCAACTTTGAAAGGCGCTTCTTCGAGAACACAAGTTTACAGCGTTTTTTTCCTTCTTTGGACGGTACCCGGGAAAGGACCCGTTCCCAATTGGAACAGGACCCGTTCCCAATTCAAAGAAGGGACCTGGCAATATGGTAAAAATAGTATTTTCAGTGAAAAAAAGAGAATTTCTGTTACTAGTGTTAGCATTGCCAGTTGATATGAACTGCATAATTTCTACTTGATAAGTTAGATCAATATAGGCCTACAAATAACATAAAATAAACTTCCCAATTTGTTTTTTGTCATCATTTCACGACTTGTTTTTTTCCCCAATTTGAAGTTTACGCGACAAGAAAAATTCCCAATCTGACAAGAAAAAATCCCAATCTGAGGGGTACCGGACCCGTTCCCAATTGGGTGAAAAAAAAATGCTGGTTTACAAACATGAAAGAAATATATTTTCTGTTAGTTGAGCTGTAAAGCAAGTATGAACTATTTATGTCCGTTAGTTGCCTGGGATCCAGATTAATAGATAAACCCTCTTATGTTCTGTTAGTTTGTATCCAAGTTATTGAATAACAATAATTTATAAGGTGATTCCTTTGGTTTGGATCCTGATTAATAAATGAAAAACCTTTATGTGGACATGTGGCGTCTGTGCAAATATTTTGTCAAAACTTGTTTTTAATTCCGTCCGTTAGTGTGGATCTAGATTAGTAAATAAAACCTCTTCTATTTCTGTACGTTAGTTTGGATCCAGATCTGTAAATAAAAAGCTGTTGTGTGGGCACATAGCACCTGCATGTTGGTGAATAAGAGGTGTGAAAAATAAAAGTCTAGGTAGCAAAAAGACCAGCCGCTCAAGCCACAAGGTAGCAAACATGCTAAGGTAGCGAAAATCCAGGTAGCGAAACGTCCGGTAACTATATCTGGCATGTGTACTCAACTCAAGAAGCTCTTATGCTTAGCATGTTGATTCATGTCTGATGAAGGTCAAGGTCATTTTATATTTAGGTGTCATTTAGAGGTGAAATAGGTTGAATTTTAGTTTGGCCATTATAAACTTTTGAATTACATGTGTTAGAGACTTCATATTTGGAGTGTACTTAACTTAAGAAACGCTTGAGATCAGTGAAGTTGGGAGAAATGCCTTTATCTTCTATATTCATGACTTCCCAAGTTCCCAGGTGTGGAACTACTTTCCTTAGTGTAGAAATTATTCAAAGGGTAAAAACTATTAAGGCATATTTATGGGAAAAGTTATAACATACTATAAGCAGGGCTCCAGATAAGAGGGAGTATTCTGAACAAATCCAACCTTTTCTCACTCATACTGCAGCAAATCCTATCGTGTTACTATTCATTAGAATTGTCTCTTCGAGACAATTCTAATGAGTAGTGACACCATAGGGTTTAATGCAGAAATAAAGGTTTTAGTTTTTGAAATACTCTCCTTATCTGGAGCCCTGCTATATTGTCCTAATCTCCATAATGATTAGTTGTACAATGTATGTATATTTCAGATCGCTGTACGTGGTGGGTTCCTTGGCTGTGCCTTCAGTTTAGGTATCATTATCAGTATGATGTGTACGTCTTCCTGGCAGCACTTTGGCTGGTACCTGACCTGTCTCAGTATATTTCACTGGTCGGAGTACTTCACCACAGCAGTTACAAACCCAAAATCATTGACGCTTGAATCTTATCTACTAGATCACAGTCGAGAGTATAAGCTTGCAGCAGTAGCTAGCTGGGTTGAGTTTAGTGTAGAGTGGTTCCTAGTCCCAGGTAGGTACAATGTAGACTCCAAAAACTCAGGGGCCCGTCTTATAAAACGTTTACGAAAAAAACGGTTGTAAGTTAAAATTTTAAAATACATTTAATTTCTGATATATCCATCTAATTCTAGTGTCTTGTGGCATCTCTTTGGAATTGTCTTTTCAAGACAGGATTAGATGCAAAAACAAATAACAATTGGACATTTTAGAAAGTGACTTACAACATTTGTCGTATGTTTCATAAGATAGGCCCCTGATTTTCCTAATCTGGAAATCTTTGAAAACAAGACAAGTTTCAGGGTTCCAAACACATAATTTACATGCTAACCAGAATGAATAAATAAATGAATGTTATTTTACATGCTAACAAGTTATCCAATCCTTCAGGGAAAAAGGTATACAGAGCTCATGGAACAGGTGCCTGCTTAATGCTTTCGAGCTTTCTGCATTAATATTGTCCTTCATTAAGCAACTACCTGTCTTAAACAAGGACCATTGAAATTATTCAAATGATTGTTAAACCTCAATAATTCTGAAACCAAACAATTTTTTCGGTCTGACACAGTTCGGTTGTATTGTGTATTACTTTCTATAGCCTGAAGAAACGGACAAAGCAATACATGTACTTGCATTTCAAGGGTCAATGAGATAATGCATTATTACACTTCTCTTTGAGTTACAATGTTAAATTCCCATAGACCTACAGTTAACATTATGCATGTCTTTTACATCTATCTAAAATATACTGTCACTCTTTATGATATTCTTTTTGTGACGTCACTCTAAAGGACGTTACTTTTTTCCTCTGTCCGAAAACGTACTGTCAGCATTGACATGACTTTCGCTATTGGCTACATTGGAACGTTTTAAAGAGTGGTAACTCCTAATCAATTTTTGGTATTTTCTGTACAAGTTGTTTCCCTTTGTCTATTCCTTAACAATTTGCCACCATTTCGGAAGAGGATATTTGCCACCTAGACAATGTAAAGACGCTGTTTCTTCAATTTACTTGTCATAACGTTCTTCTTTCTTTCTTGCAATATAATTATAAACAATGTGACGTCGTAAGACGGTGACATCATTTCCCGCGTTATGTACATGTCCGCGCTAAATTGGTTTTCACAACACATTTTATAAAATACGAATAAGAAGATTCCAAATCCAGGGTTGATAAGCTCGGTGTAATAAAATCAATATTAGATGTCAGTTTGCGTGACATTCAAATTGTCAACCCTCGAAAACAAGAATGTCACCCTCGGCTACGCCTCGGGGTGACATGCTGTTTCTCGGGTTGACAATTTGAATGTCACGCAAACTGCCATCTAATATTTATATAATATTGACCTGTATAGTCATACCAGTTTGTTTTACTCCACAGGTCTAAAACAGTTCCATATCATCAGTATTATTGGGTTCCTTCTTGTGATCTGTGGTGAGGTGATACGAAAGGCCAGTATGATCACAGCCTCCACTAACTTTAATCACTACGTCCAGTATGTGAAACAGCGAGACCATCAGCTAGTTACACATGGTGTATACTCCCTCTGCAGACATCCGTCCTACGTTGGTTGGTTTGTGTGGAGTATTGGAACTCAGGTAAGTGCCTATTACTGTATATAGGATCTGTCATTAAGACAAGCTGGTCTCAAACGAGTCTAGAATTGAAATGTTATCAAGCGAGCCTTGGCGAGCTTAATAACTTTTCTATTCTAGACGAGTTTGAGATCAACTTGTCTTAAACATTGACTCATGACAGATTCTTTTTCTCACATTACCAACAATTTAAGCTATTTTTTAAGCAATATGCATTTTTTGGAACCCCGGTGACGTCAAAACACCGTTATAAATAGTGACGTTATAGTGACGTCAGCAAAGTGATCTTACACATGTTGGAGATAAGGATATTCATCATCATTGTTAGCTATAGAAAACAGGGGTAGTTATGTGAGAATACTAAATATTGGGACACCCTGTACAACTACAGTAATTATCCTAAAAAATGAACAAATTACTTTTATCACACAGTAATTTGTCCATAAGGTGCACACTGAATGGCAAACAGTGTAGATCCTGATCAGACTGCTCCTGACGGAGCAGTCTGATCAGGGTCTACCTTGTTTTCTCAGACATTTCTGTCCCAATACTTACGGTCATTATAGTATTTAGTTTTGTTTTCATTTCAAACCTTTCCTTGTAGCTTTTTGCCAGTGTTTAATAAAGGTGGTTTCATAACATAGACTGAAAGTATAAGTAGGAGCTTTCTGCTTTACTTTCAGTCTGAAATAAGTATCCAGCTCTGTCAGTTTGCTGAAAAAAACATAATTTGGTCTTCAGATACATTTCCTGATACATTTTTACATACTATCTCAATCCACTATGCTTATCTATTATTTGCCAAAAAATGTGGAAAGTTTACCCCAAGAAAGACTAGGACTTCAGATTGGGTCAGATTCTATAAGAAAACAAAGCAGACCCTGATCAGACAGCTTTTTCAGGAGTTGTCTGATCAGGGTCTACAATCCTCAATCCACGGACACTTCATCACTGATGACTCATTGGTGATTAATGGTCTCTGGTGTGTAAGTTTCTCTTCGGTAAATTTCTCTCATGTAAGATTATATGTATCTTAGTTGTGGATTTTGGATTGAGATTGGTCCCAGTCTGGTGGTTTCGCCGCGAACCTGTCTGTTGCCTGTATATAATGCGCTACTACACTATTTCAAAAAGAGTCAGCATATGCTTTTGGAAAGAGTAGCCTTAAGTAGTCAGCAATGACATTAGTTAAGATATACATGTACATGCAAGTGTTGTGACAAGTATATAGTAGCCAAGGTACAATGGTTCTCTAACAGCACTTGTATATTTTCCAGATCATTCTATGCAATCCAGTGTGCCTAGTTGTATACGTCATAGTGTCATGGCGATTCTTCAAGGAGCGAATCATGGAGGAGGAGATATACCTAATCAGTTTCTTCGGGGAGGATTATATTGACTATCAGAAACAAGTGGGCACAGGACTTCCATTTATAGAGGGCTACAGGGGAAACCTGTCATGATACAATACTCTATACAGTAAAACCTCTCTATTATGACCACTAAACTGTGGTTGTTAACGGATAATTGGAAGTGTAATGTTAAGATTTAGTGATAAAGCTTATTTAGCTAAAATTTGCTGATTGAAAGTTTTATCTTCGTAAAGTCCTGCTTTTACGATCAGTTGAAATAGTTTTTGTAACAACGAAGGAGCCAAAGTGAGGGCTATGAAACTGATTTTCTATCATCTTCATCATCTCCGGATTATTTATTATCATGCAGGTTCAGGGGCAATATCCACATCAGTGGATCCCTTCCAGGAAGCTGGCTTGCTGCACAAATGGTACCCAGTCCTTACACTTGATCTCCAGGTGTCTCTCTCTTGAGGGTTGATTGCAGTGAGGTTCCAATAAAGTAAAACAAACAGTGCAGACCCCAATCAGGGGACTCATTAATGAGCCCTCTGATCAGGGTCTACTCTTACACTGTTGACACATTTAACCCATTACCCAATAGCCTGTTTCTAGTATTCAAGATAGATGACCACTTAAAGCAGGTTGAAAGTAGGCACATTCTGCTTTACTTTCAGCCTGCTTTACCTCTTTGAACCCTAATCACGCAAATATGCATCATTTGTAAACAGCGTACATGTGAGGAGTACACTTGTCCTATGCAAACAGTGGAGACCCTGATCAAAGGGCTCCTCAAGGAGCCCTCTGATCAGGGTCTACACTGTTTGTCATTTTGATATACATGGTTAAAATCAACCCTAAAAAGTAAAAAATGGACTAGACTAAATTGAATATTAGAATTGTCCATTTGAGGTTTCAGGGAGGAAATGGTTAAACTACAATCATCTAGTATATAGAAAATATTTTTATAGTACATATTCATGACTGTATAAAGTTGAACTATTGTTTTCAGTGAAAAAGTAAATTAAAGGCGTAATGAGTTAACACACACTAGTTTCCAGCATCAGCTGATGTATGTCTTTACATTACTGCTTATTGCAGTAGTTGTCTCCCTTTATCTTCACTTATTATTAATTTTCATGGATTTTAAGGTTATCGCAGGTTACAGTTCAAACCAAGATGAAAGTAAAGTAGAAAGCTCCTGTAGGAGCTTTCTACTTTACTTTCATCCTGTTTTTTGCTGTAACTGGTTGTTCATACCATCAATAATTATATCTTAAATAACTGTGTGGTCGTATTAGTGAGATTGTTGCTGAAATCAGCTTACTACACTTTATCTTTGCACTCCACATTGATTAATTTACCACTGTTTGAATGGCCGTAGTAGTAGGACTTTCTAGTATGCTGTTACAGTCGAAACTCAATCATTCAAGCTCGCTTTACTTCAAATATATACCCATATTTCAATGTTAAAAAGTGGCATAGCCACGATTTAACTTTGAAATACAGGTACATGTATGTTTCGACTTAAGTGGGATCAGGTTATCCAAATTCAATGTGTGAAAACCTGGAAAGATTGATTTAAGAGAGTTCTAAGTCTTGAGTTTCGACTGTATTAAGATCGGTTTATTACACTGTATTGTTTGATATATCACTGTCTGAGAATATGAATGTTTAAACCTTTCTCCAGCTGAATGCTTGGAATACTCTGCTCTTTTTATTCATCTATCATGTGAACTATTACATTGGCTGATAAAATAAGGAAAGTTTTCCATAGGAAAGAGTTTAAACTCATGTCAGACGGATCTTTTGAAGAAAACATTGCATACCTTGATTAAGGAACTGTCTGATCTTGTTCTACAGTGTTTCAAAAAGCATAAATATACATTAACCCATTACCCCATAGCCTATTTCAAGATTTAAAGTAAAGTTACTCCTTAAAGCATGTTGAAAGTAAAGCAGAATGTGCCTTAAGGCACATTTTGCTTTACTTTCAGCCTGCTTTAGGCTACTATTTGCTAGGATATAGGAAATATTTCTTATGTTGCAAATTGTGTTTTCTTCAGTGGATCGATAAAATAAAGGCGTTAAGAGGCATATTTATGGGGTAATGGGTTAATAGCAGGAGAAAGGTAAATGATGGTTTGAGGTTTGTTGAAATCTTACTTCAATCAGAAATGAGTACAATGTATTTAGGTTCTTTTATTCTGATGAGAATTGTTTTGCAAAGAAACCTCTCAGGTTATAGTCTTTATGTGTAGGCATTTGCATCATAGAGAGCTTGTATAGTTATAGACTTGTAGACACAAATGCAATATTGCTTTAGAGGTCCGAGTTGTTATGAAAAATACATTTTCAAATTAGGGCTCAAAAGAAAATTGAGAATCATGTTTAGCTTTTTCAATATTATCTCCTTTAACTCTCGTCATGCTAAATTGTCATGTTTTTCATATATATTATATGCAAAGAAAGATCAAAATTAGTTTTCATGGTTTTTGATCTGAGAAAAAGTTGGGTATGCATGACAAACAGTTTTTATCCAGATCAGACACCGCATAGCATTTCATCTGATCTGGATTCAATCTGTTTGCAAATTATGTTAGCCAAGTGGGGCCAGGCATGATAAGGGTTAATTATGCACCAAAGCAAATAACCATTTCTCTCATAATTACCCATTTTCAATAGGGAACAGCAATCACGCCTATCCATGGTCCAAGGTTATAACGCTTTTGAGTTGAGTCTCAAATCGTTCTCAAGCATTTGATTGCTCAGCTTTATAACCTTGGGGCCTGGTCTCCAACATCACTATAACGTCACTATTTATAATGGTGTGAATACGTCACTTGGATTAAAAAAAGATCTATTGCATTAAAAAAATAGCTTTAAATCGTTGGTTATGTGAGAAAAAGAATCTGTCACTCATCGATGTTTGAGACAAGCTGATCTCAACATGGCTAGAATAGAAAATATTAAGCTCTCCAAGGCTCACTTAATATCATTTCAATAATTCTAGACTTGGTTGAGATCAGCTTGTTCCAAACATTGATGCGTGACAGATACTATATAAACTTTAAATGTCTCTTCCAAATTGTTTGGAGTAGGATCAGACCTGTCTGTCTAAAGACCAAAACCTCCACAAACCACTTAAAAGCACACAAAACTACAATTATTATTATTATTATTATACCAGATTTAAATAGCGCTCTTTTCACACAGGGGTTGTGCGTTCAAAAGCGCAATTCCTTGGTATCTAATCAAATAAAATGTTTAAATGTTATATTTAAACTTAAGGTAGCTTGAGCATGAGCTTATTTTTCATGAAAGGTGTTACGAAACTTTGCTTCAAGAATTATACTAGTCTAAGAAACAATGTAGCTGTCCACAACATTCACTATAAGAAAATCAAAACACATTTTGAATAAAGGTGTTCAGAGTAAAGTTATCAACTATTTAAATTTGGCAAAATGCTTATTTTTCATAAAAACTTGAATTAGAAAAAAATGACTCATTAAATGTATATATTTTTTTCATTCTTTTCCAAATATGGTTGGTTAAATAGTTGGTCAGAAAAAGTTAGAAAACATAACAGTCAAGATTTGTTGTAATTACAGATTTTCTTTTAGAAAGTGGCAAACTTTATGCTTAGATACAGTTACCTCCCATAAAATGAAATTCTGTCGTTAAAATGCATTCTTTGTTATTCATTGACTTGCATACAAGGTTAATAATATTGTTTAAACATTATAATGGGCAATACCGATCTTGAAAAATGTTGAAAAACAGACACAAAAGGATTGGTAAGTGTCAACGTGTGGCTTGATAGTTTGTGACATCAGTCTGACACAGGGTACCTTAAATACTAGGTACTTGATTGACAGTTAGATGATAATTGCCAAACAGGGATCTGAAGGAGTGCAGGCTTCTCTCAGCCTCAGTCTTACTACAACATTAAATTTGGATGTTATTGTCTTGAAAGTCATGAAACAAAAACGTAATTGGACCGTATAATATAGCGAACTGATCCTAACCAACAAAGACTAAATATAACATATCCCTTGATCACTGCCTTATAGAGAGACAAGTCATTAAAATCGGACAATACACTTTCAAAAATAGTTTTGGATCGATCAGGACTCAAACCTTTGACATTTGGATCGCTAGTCAACCCCTCTACCAACTTAGCTACCGAGGAAAACACTGAAGCTTATCAACCTTTTCTTTATCTAAATTTCTAGTATAAGTATGTGCGGAAAAAGACTATGTCGTTGAGACGCATTTCAGCTCACCCGCAAGAAAACTCTGACTAGCGAGGGGCCTTAGGTAAATAAATGGAAAAAGAAATTAAAGAGCAAACAGAATTTGTACAAAAGGTAAGAACATAGCGATATACAGTTTCAAAATGTACTTCCCTTTGGTCTTAACACCAGCACCAAAGGGAAATAACTGTATTTAGCTATGTTCTTACGTTTTGTACGAGTTGCTACCCTTAAATTTGTCTCTTATAAGCTTTATTTGATTAGATATTAAGAAATTGAAGTAGTTTGGTTTGTTAGCTCACCTGAGCTAGCTCAGGGTGAGCTTTTGCAATCCTTGAATGTCCGGCGTCCGTCATGCGGCGTCAACAATTTTAGTGTTTACACAAGGCCACAATATATATCTAATCTTTCTCAAACTTGCTCAGATTGTATATTACCATAAGAGTTCCGATGAGTTCGATTATGGTTGAAAAATCCGACCAATAGGTCAAGAGTTATCAACCTTTGAATTGCTGAAAATGCCATAGTTAACAGTGTTTACACACTAGAGGCCACAATATTTATCCAATCTTTCTCAAACTTGCTCAGATTGTATATTACCATAAGAGGTCGGATGAGTTCGATTATGGTTGAAATCTGACCAATAGGTCAAGATTTATCAACCTTTGAATTGCTGAAAATGCCATAGTTAACAGTGTTTACACTCTAGAGGCCACAATATTTATCCAGTCTTTCTCAAACTTTCTCAGCTTGTATATTACCATAAGAGTTTGAATGAGTTTGATTATGGTTGAAATCCGACCAATAGGTCAAGAGTTATTAACCTTTGAATTGCTTAAAATGCCATATTTAACAGTGTCTACACTCTAGAGGCCACAAAATTTATCCAGTCTTTTCCAAACTTGCTCAGATTGTATATTACCATAAGAGTTCGGATGAGTTCGATTTTGGTAAAAATCGGAATAATAGATCTAGAGTAATCTACCTTTGAATTGCTGAAAATGCAATATTTAACAGTGTTTACACTCTAGAAGCCACAATATTTATCTAATCTTTCTCAAACTTGCTCAGATTGTATATTACCATAAGGGTTTGGATAATTTCAATTATGGTTGAAATCGGACCAATAGGTCAAGAGTAATCAACCTTTGAATTGCTGAAAATGCCATATTTAACAGTGTTTACAGTCTAGAGGCAACTTTTTATCCAGTCTTTTTCAAACTTGCTCAGATTGTATATGACCATAAGAGTTCAAATATGTGCAATTATGGTTGAAATCGAACCCATAGGTCAAGAGTTATCTGCCCTTGAATTGCTGAAAATGCCATATCTTACAGCGTTTACACTCTTGCAAATACAGTTTTCAATGGATTTTGATTATAGTCCTGTAAACGAAGTATATAGCTATAAGTTCTCGAAGGAGTGCAATTATTGTTGAAATCTAATCATTGTGGCAATAGTTATCTGCCCTTGATTTACTTTGAAATGCCGAAAAGGCTTCATTTCAGTATTGTTAAGGCTCTAGTTATCTGCCATTGATGTATTCTACTATACTAGAATAATGAGGTTGTATTCCAAATTGTTTACATGCTATACTACAAATTTGAATGGATTTAGATCAAAACGGGTGAAACAGAAAGGCAAAGCTACCAGGCTTCAGTACAACAGGTGAGCGATATCAGGGCCTTCAGGCCCTCTTGTTTTTTAAGTGGTTTAGAGTGGTATGGGGTCTTTAGAAGGACCGGGATCAGACTGAATAGCTCTTGTGTCTGGTCATGCTTCCAACTGGTTGACATTTAGACTGAAAAGAAACAACAGTTTGAAGAAAGGGTTCTTTTTACATTATATGTTTGTGTATTGTTTCCTTTCAGTTGGAAAGAATAAAGGTTTCAGAACTTTCAATTTGTCTAAGGAAGTCTGAAGACCTTTCCTGTGTAGCGCGGACCATAATGTTAATGTTTGATATTGCCCAAGTGTTTGTTAGGGTTTATGTCTTCTTAACACATTCAACCCTAGAGATGAGTATACTCATCATTTACAAAAGTGTACCTGTGAGATTACACTTAAGGAGCCCTCTGATCAGGGTCTACACTGTTTGTCATTTTGAAATTTATTGTTAAAATCAACCCTAAATATTAAAAAATGGACTAGATTTATTTGAAAGTGGATTTGTCCATTAAATGTTTCAGGGGTGAATGAGTTAAACAACTAGTCAACTTTCTAAGTGCTCGGCAGAGACATGCTTGATTACATTTACCACTTTAACCCTTTCCGCCATAGAAGCGACTTTTAGCGTATTTAATTTATTCCTCCGCTGAAGAAAATAGTTCCAGTTTATATCCTCATGAACAGTAACCATTACAAATATTTTATATAGCCTAGCAGATTTTAGCTTAAAGCAGGCTGAAAGTAAAGCAGAATGTGCCTTAAGGCACATTCTGCTTTACTTTCAACTTGCTTTAAGTGATCACCTGTTTTTCAAAACTAGAAACAGGCTATGAGGTAAAGGGTTAAGCTCTCATGACATTTTCAAGACATATGGCTGTTTAACCCATTACTCCATAAATACACATTTATACACCTTTAATTTGTTCATCCAGCAATGGAATTGGTTACACTTGTTACAGTCACGAATATGAACAATAAGAAATATTTTATATATCCTAGCAGACGGTAGCTTAAAGCAGACTGAAAGTCTTAAGGTGCATTCTGCTTTACTTAGAAACATAGTATGGGGTAATGGGTTAAGCAAGCTGAAAGTAGTAGATTGCTCCTTAAGCAGTGTTCTGATTTACTTTGAGCTGCATTAAGCATCCACCTGACAAGATGCAGGACAAAATTTCAATGGCTCCCCAATAAGGAATAAATACATGTACTTATAGGTGCTTGTATTGAGGAATGGGTTAGATGCTAGGTTACTGTTTCTGCTGAAATCGGTTTAGTCTTACTTACAGAAAAATCTGAGTTACAAATACTTGTACTTTGAATCCTGACCAGGCCAACTACTTAATATGGTCTGATCTGGATCCAAACTGTTTGCAATTGTTTTTTATAATGTTGTTTCAATGTTGATAGGTTTGCAATCAAGAAACATTCAACAGACAGGCGTATAGCTTCATTATAGCATTACCTGACTGAATTCTTAAAGCGCACAGCTATAGTAATTGCTCTTGAGTAAATTAATTACTGGTAGTCTATGAGTGTTTTCAATCTAAGATTGTAGAAATAGTAGTGTTTTGTTGATACATTGTGATAAAGCAACAATAAATTGTTAGTATGAATTGATTACCATGGTTATTGTATTTTATCTGTTTACAGTATACCCTGTGTTAAATGATATTACATGTAGTTATATAATCTTTCTCCTGCTAAATATTAAACTTTTCCCACTACATGTAGCCTACGTAAAACCTGTCTATTAAAACCACTGAAAAGAAGGCTAATTGACTGTATAAGAGACAGGTGATAGCTTAAGGCAAGGTGAATGCAAAACAGAAAGCTCCTAATGGAGCTTTCTGTTTTACTTTCACCTTGCTTTAAGCAGTCACCTGCCTGAAACACCTAATAATTAACACTATTAAGTGATCACAATAGAGAGGTTGTACTGTATATTATATTTATCATCTGAGGGTAATATACAGTTTAGACATGCACCGATAGGGGCCAAACTGTTTGGCATTCATATTCAAATTTTCTCCAGGTTAAGTAGCTTCACCCTAAGTACGCAAACGACACACATTTAAAGCAGACGAAAACTCATAATGATTAGGGTAAACAACTGTTCTTACTGTTATATAACCAATGTTGTAAACATGTTCTATGTCACATGCCCAGACTGGGCCTTGACTTATCTGAATAAACTTGGGATAAATGATGTCACACAGGTAATCAAAATAGCGACCTCCATGAAAGATCGTTATTCAAACTAGAAATAGCTATAAAAGCATTACTTTGAAAGTTTTTGGGGAATTTTTTTCAATTCTTGCATTTTGAATCAATGAACCAAGTTGTAATCAGCTGTCCATTTTCCTTTAACTGTCAGGCCTTCACCGCTGTTAAGCGGTTTGATTCTTTTACTGGTCAGCGAAAAGGTGCACAGAGATTCATGTATGCTTTACCGATTCTCACAAAAAATACGACCGAACACGTTGAATATTCCTTGTCGCTGATTGTAGTGAAAAGGTTGATTGGTCTCATTGCGTGGCTTGATAGTTCTACAGTCAAACGTTTAAGTCTTAATTTTTTTTTTACCTTGCAGTCTTTTAAAAACATTACATAATTGGACGGGCCATACACAGTACGAGACACACGGATTCTCCAAAGTCCGCGCTTCCAGCACGGACACTTTTCAACGACCACTCGTTTAAAGCGCGGACAATTTTTCCGGACCGTCGTGGATAAAATCTGTGCCCACCGCGGACCGAAATTTGCCATACGGAATATGACCACAACGGTGCCATCGCTGACTGTACTGGCATCTTAGCGGATTGCGAAACATCATCGTGGACACCACTTGTACGAGTGGGAGTCGTTTAATCGCTTTAGGTGAAAATTATCAAGAAAATATATGCAACAGATTACTTGTTCATACACATGTATATTTCAACTGTAGAAACTTATATGGAATATGTAGTCAGATTTCGAATGCATAATGAATATAATATACATGTAGAAAGCATACACTTTAAACCCGAGAATGTTCGATAGTCAAGATTGTAACGACTACCAGAAAATGCTAGAGAAAAATAGATAATGATAAAAGAAGTCTACATATATTCTATTTTAGCTCACACTCTAAGTTTATTGAAAATCGTACGTTTAGAGATGGAAAATGTCGGGCGCATTCGGTCATTATTGTTTCGACCCAACAAGAGAATTAAAGGAGGAGGATGGCCGAAAGTTGTAAAACTCGGACAATCATTTTTTTTCCAATCCCGGAAACGTGTGTCTCCTTCGAAGAAGAGAATCCAATAATACAGTATAACCTCTCTTTGACAACCATTTAACTGTGTTAATTAGCAGGTGTTAAAGGCCGGTTACTTCTTAAAGCGGTTACTGGAAGATTTGCTACCGTGTTGCGTTTGCGCCTGTCAATCCGCAACCAAGGGTGTTTTTACTCCAGATGTTTCGCTAAATTAGCGCACATATTTGCTAAACCCGCCCCTCCCCTATTTCACTAACAAACTAAAATATGATTGTTTGTCAATAACTTATCGTAGTTTATTAAATAAGTATAAAATGTACTTTAAATTATTTGAAATGATTAAATTATAGAAGTTTGATGATCTGAAATTTGCAGTTAAAAATGAAATAAGCAGTTGTCGATTTTAATATAAGAACCAAGCAAAATTTTGACATACAGCTGACTAAAGTAATGCCTCTATAATTATTCGTGCAACTCTTACTACCTTTCTTGTGAACAGGTATAATTAGTTAATTACACCCTCCACCCAGCTTTCCGGAAAGAAACCTGAATTAAGGATAGCATTAAAAATATCACATAAATGCGATACTAATATGTCGACACTTTCAATAAAGTATTCATTTAAAAGGAAATCACGCCCAGGAGCTTTGCCAGCTTTAAGTTTTTTAACCGCCTTTTTAACCTCTGCACAACTGATTGGCGTGTCAAGTTCTTCAAAACAGCAAGATTTATCACTGAAATCACGAGTATCACAAAATACCTCAGCTTCATCATTTTTAAATTGAAAAATATCGCCTAAAGTAGAGAAGTATTCATAAAACTCATCTAACGATATCGAGCTTTCCTGCTGATTACTATATTTCTTAAAATACTTCCAAAATTCTTTAGGTTTACATTTCCGTAGATTCTCAATATCAGTTAATTTCTTAAATCCGAAACCCCGCTTCTTTTTGCGGCACATTTCTTTATATTTCTTTTTACTTTCACACAATACTTCTCTATTTAATTGCGATTTACAACTGTTGAAGATACGAAGGGCTTCTAAATAAACATTTTTAAAGTACATGCATTCGTTATCAAACCAATCCGCACCTGCAGAAATCATGTATCTGAAAATGAATAATGTTTACCTTGTGTTACGTGTTTAACAAATAATGGATCCGCAACATCTCGTAAAGTGCTTGTAAAATTATTTACTTAGCTATTTATAGATTCACGGTCACATGATTCAATGTTATAAGTTAAATTATTTAGAAATGGCAATTTCCCTATCAAATTAGATCAGAACAGAACAGAACATACTTTATTCAACTTGTACACACTCAGGTACCTCGTTAAATTACATACAATCATACAATACAAAACATACATGGTCAATGTGGAAACAGTATAGGTCTTCTAACAAAATTTACTTGGAAATTACAAAGAAAGCACTGTAGGATGCACTGCACTGTATGGAGCGCTGTGCATTCTACTTGTACTTTAATTATGTATTAGATCGAAATTCATCTTTGCAGTTACTCTTCCATTTATTACAATGAATAGAGTTACACAGCGGACTGTGATCACTCCACTCATTGACTGAACCGACAGAAAAATTAACAATACTTGAAAAGTGCTCTTCTTTTGTTAGAAGATAATCAATCACGGAAGCCCCGTGCTGAGATACAAAGGTATACGTTCCTATATCATAGTCAACCGAAGTATTTGCAGTTCAAGTGAACTAGCGGTAAGCAGTGAATTCGTAAAGTATCCAGTCTTCAATCCTAGTCACGAATATATTTGTCATTGATAAAATGTGTATATGTCAAAAGTACATTTGTCCTAGGCTGACAGTGTGGACCCTGGTCAGTTAGGCTCCTACATGTTGGCCCCAAAAGAAACCTCACACAAGGGTCTGCATTGTTTGTCATTTATAATATAGCGCAATTGCCAAACACAGAGCGCTCAATTATTATAACTAAAAGTAACCCTTATCATTCTAAGGATGAATTGGTAAAATATGTCAGAAGCTTGGATCCAGATCAGACGCCGCATAACGCAGCGTCTGATTTAGATCCAAACTATTTGGCACTGATGTTCGTTTTCTTTTCATTTCAAAATTTTGAAAACTGATTTTGATTTGTGTATGCAGATTTCTTCATTTATAGCAGACGACATTTCAGCATGGTAACTGTTAACGGGTTCCTAAAAGCTCAGGACTGACATTCATATAAACTTATAAATAAATAGTCAGCCGACACTGTGACGAGTTCAGTAAAGAAATCGATGGCCATCGATTGCGAGTTGGCTACCGGTCTGAAATACAGTGGAGAAAACATTTTCTTTTCCTATAACCCCGGTTACGCTTAATCTATTATTTTTTATTGCAAACCATTTGGAGCCAGATCAGACGCCGGGTAACCCGGCGTCTGATCAGGCTCCAAAATGTTTCCCACTCAGATTAAAACTGGTAGTCAGATTTGTCAAAAAGTTGTCATTTTCTATATTTCAATGCAATGCGTTTGCGTTTGAACGAAAGAATTACGTTTTCTCCACTGTATTTCAGACCGGTAGCCAACTCGCAATCGAAGGCCATCGATTTCTTAACTGAACTCGTCACTGGTCTCCAGGAGATTCTATGCAATGACGGGTAAAGAGTACTGCATGTGTGAAGATGGAAATTATCACGAAGTGTCTAACTGATTCCTTTATATCCTGCATTAAGCAACCAATCGTACTGAAGACTCCTACGGATGGTTGCTTAATACAAGATAGAATGTTGATCGAAATTGTCGTTTCATGACCAACCATATGACCGGCTTAATGTTTGACTTAATACGATAATAGCTGAACTGATAAAACGCAACACTAATTGAGGGTACACCACGATTCAACGGTTGCTATAGTGGAGAAGTCGTTGTTCTTTCCCAATAAACGCGTTTACGCTTTAACTATAATTTCCATTGCAAACAGTTTGGAGCAAGATCAGACGCCGGATTACACGGCGTCTGACCAGGTTATGCACTGTTTGTCACTCAGATTAAAGTAAATAGTCAAATATTTCATAAAATTATATATTTTACAGTTCAATGCATTGCGTTTGAAATTAGTTACTGCTTAAAGCAGAACGATGGAAATAAATATTGTTGTTAATGGCACTGTTTTTGTCTGCATTTATCTGCCTCCTTGCATGTTTTCGTGTTTAACTAAAGGTTTATATATATGCATACTTTGCAAACAGTGAACTTGTGAAGAGTACACAAATCGTATGCAGACAATGTACATCCAGATCAGAGTGCTCCGAAAGCAATATAGCGCTAACAAATATCCCTGATGATATTACAAGTAACATTAACGTGTTCGTACATATATAAGCTCTTGGCTTCCATAAAACAGGGCTGCCATAAGTTGGCATGAACAATCCTAAGATTTCCAAATTAGCATTTTTCAAGTGCGATTTTACGAATCGTACCTTTCCCCATCGCCTGTTTCTAGTTTTGTCGATACGCGCCTTAATGCGCATTCTGCTTTACTTTCAGCCTGCTTTAAGCTACCATGTACTAGAAAAAAAATCCGAAGAATTAAGAAAAATCCGGAGAAATGGCAGCCCTGATATAAAATCATGTTCAGTCAACTTTTGTCATCTATCTCTGTTCAGGAGACTCTATGAAATAACGGGTTAACCCTTTCGGCGCCAGATTTATCAAGATATGGTAGTAGTGGTATCAGCACGCCAGCTCCACTGTTCGCTGAGCTGAGCCTCCCTGACCGGAAACGCTCAGCCCTCGGGACCGGGAAAAAGGGGGGGCATGGCACCATTAGTCGCGGGGGACCGGAATTGGTCACGGTCCAGCGATGTCGGCCAATCCCTCCGCTCGATTGGCTCCTACGGACTCGGGATCCGGCGCATCCCGCCCGGCAAGGCCTAAACTCGACACTGGTCGGGGTGGGGCTTCGGCTTGACCTTTCATGTCCAATCTCGCCTTTCAGTTGGACTCGATGTTCAGGCGAGCTCAAATGGACAGGTGGAATGTTTTCTTACCCTTTATCATCCAAGCGTGTGTCTTTTACCAGTCCTAATACGAAAGTGTTTTTTTTTATGTTCGGTTTATGACATGATACTGCTAGTGTTAGTATATAAGCTTTAACCCTTATCTTTTTGAGCGTGACTTGAGGACATGTACAGGTTGAATCCAGATCAAACGCTGTCTCACGCAGTCCCCTCATCAGAATTCATAGGATTCAGTCGAATCACAAAAAACCACGTTTGAACGTGTTGAAAGACAACACTTTTAAAGCAGACGATACTTTACTCTGAACATGTATACTCGTTATTAAGCGACAGGATATAATTTTCAGCGAAGTGTAGCGAGAGTTGACAGTCAACCCTTGTATGTACGGGTTGAAAGGTAAAATGTCACAGAGAACACCTTTCCTACCACGCAATGCTGTTTGGAACTCAAATACCGATCCCATCGAATACGTTTGAGCTGGCTCTCACGCCATTATTTTTCATCCGCATGCAGCAGGCACTTGACTGTAGAGAGTGTCTTACTTCTGTTAGTCTTGACTGCATACAATATTGACTGTATCATCACATCTTTTTTATTGCGTTTGTAAGAAGGGGTATACTAGTATATACTATTAACCCTTCTCATGCTATTGGCGTTTATTGAAGACTTTTAAAAACCAATGTTGACCTTGATCAGACTAGATCCCCGAGAGTGTATCATTAAGCATAGACCTACTGTATGAGAGCGTTCAGTTATAGCACAACCTTTCATGTTGGAAGGAATGCTAGACCCAGGCCACACCACGTGGAGGAACTCTCGTCATGGCCCAAGGGAAATAATACAAAACCAAACGTTGTTATGTTATATATAATGTGTAATATTTTATTACTATCGAACAGAGTATATGTATGCGCATTAATTTACAATTTGATAACACTCATATACATGTATACGGTTTGAATCTGAAAAGCCTGCTTGTTTGTCGTTGTTGTTTTTTTCCTTGCTTTTTTTCTATGAGTTAGGTATAAATCTAAAAATACCATCAAATCACAGCATATACAATATTACTCCAATCTCCCGGTTAATCGGTTTGAAGCTTCAACGGATAGTTCCGGGGTCAGAGAAGGGGATGAGGAGGGAATGAGGAGGTATGAGGAGGGGATGAGGAAGTATGAGGAGGCCTCTTCATTCCCTCCTCACCCCCTCTCTGACCCCGGAACTATCCGTTGAAGCTCAAACCGATGAACCGTGCTACTCCAGTCTCCCGGTTCATCGGTTTGAAGCTTCAACGGGTAGTTTGGAGGTCAGAAGAGGAGATGAGGAGTGAATGAGGAGGCCTCCTCATACTTCCTCATCCCCTCCTCATACCTCCTGATACTTCCTCATCCCCTCCTCATAACTCCTCATCCCCTCCTCATTCCCTCCTCATCCCCTCCTCTGACCCCGAAACTATAAGATTTTATCAGACGTAACCTTTTAGTTTGATAAGACCTGCTACTCCAGACTCCCGCTCATCGTTTTGAAGTTTCAACGGGTAGTTTGGGGCTGAGAGGAGGGGGTGAGGGAGTATGAGGAGGCCTCCTCATTCCCTCCCCATCCCCTCTTCTGACCTCCAAACTACCCGTTGAAGCTTCAAACCGATAAACCGGGAGACTGGAGTAGCACGGTTCATCGGTTTGAGCTTCAACGGATAGTTCCGGGGTCAGATGTACGTATATGAGTGTTATCAAATTGTAAATTGATGCGTATACATATACTCTGTTCGATAGTAATAAAATATTACACATTATATATAACATAACACCGTTTGGTTTGTATTATTTCCCTTGGGCCATGGCGAGAGTTCCTCCACGTGGTGTGGCCTGGATCTAGCATTCCTTCCAACATGAAAGGTTGTGCTATAACTGAACGCTCTCATACAGTAGGTCTATGCTTAATGATACACTCTCGGGGATCTAGTCTGATCAAGGTCAACATTGGTTTTTAAAAGTCTTCAATAAACGCCAATAGCATGAGAAGGGTTAATAGTATATACTAGTATACCCCTTCTTACAAACGCAATAAAAAAGATGTGATGACACAGTCAATATTTATGCAGTCAAGACGAACAGAAGTAAGACACTCTCTACAGTCAAGTGCCTGCTGCATGCGGATGAAAAATAATGGCGTGAGAGCCAGCTCAAACGTATTCGATGGGATCGGTATTTGAGTTCCAAACATCATTGCGTGGTAGGAAAGGTGTTCTCTGTGACATTTTACCATTCAAACCGTACATACAAGGGTTGACTGTCAACTCTCGCTACGCTTCGCTGAAAATTATATCCTGTCGCTTAATAACGAGTATACATGTTCAGAGTAAGTATCGTCTGCTTTAAAAGTGTTGTCTTTCAACACGTTCAAACGTGGTTTTCTTGTGATTCGACTGAATCCTATGAATTCTGATGAGGGGACTGCGTGAGACAGCGTTTGATCTGGTTTCAACCTGTACATGTCCTCAAGTCACGCTCAGAAAGATAAGGGTTAAAGCCTATATACTAACACTAGCAGTATCATGTCATAAACCGAACATAAAAAAAACCACTTTCGTATTAGGACTGGTAAAAGACTCACGCTTGGATGATAAGGGGTAAGACAACATTCCACCTGTCCATTTGAGCTCGCCTGAACATCGAGTCCAACTGAAAGGCGAGATTGGACATGAAAGGTCAAGCCGAAGCCCCACCCCGACCAGTGTCGAGTTAAGGCCTTGCCGGACGAGATGCGCCGGATCCCGAATCCGTAGGAGCCAGTCAAGCGGAGGGATTGGCCGACATCGCTGGACCGTGACCCCTTCCGGTCCCCCGCGACTGATGGCGCCTTGCCCCCCCTTTTTCCCGGTCCCGAGGGCTGAGTGTTTCCGGTCAGGGAGGCTCAGCTCAGCGCTCAGCAAACAGTAGAGCTGGCGTGCTGATACCACTACTGATGGTTTACCCCTTCATCGTTTTTTTTTGTCATTTGCTTCAACATTGTTGTCTGCAATATAGTTTTAAAGTCATGACTTAAGAAATATCTAAACGGGTGTCAAACAGTTACGCAGCGTCTGATCTGGATCCATACTGTTTGCAAAGTCGACTTATGTGACCCCGGATATGAAGAGGTTAATAGAAGTACATGCAGACAGACCTTAAGGTGGTTCGCGGGTCTGCTTGTTCCCTATCAGATTTCTTTGAAACCTTGATTAAATTGAAATATACCATATGGAGAGTGAAAAATCGTTAAAATAAAAACAAATACAGTGCCGTTTGTTTTCTGACAGGACCTTTTGTCGAGAAAAGTTCCTTTTTTAATAAACAGGAATATTTTCTTTATAAAATAACATAACTCAATAATTTCTGTACATTCGAGTAAACTGTACAGAGACTATAAGATAGTGTGCAAACTGACATATTTTCTGGAAATATCAATATTTTAAAAAGTCAAATTCTGAAAAAGTCAAATTACAAAAAAATCTAGCAGTTAACATACACTAATTTTACTCTTATTGGATAGATATTACCTAATTCTACTAGTCACAAAATTTTAATGAAAATATACAGTAGACTTTACATTCTATACATGATTTCCAGAAATTCTGACAAAATGTTAACACAAACCGAGTTACCTCCCTTGAGTTCAACTTTAAAATGATGTCAGCTCTAAATAACACCACAAGTCAAACCTGTAATAATGGACCATTGAATACGGTAGCCTGTATATCTTTTAAGACAGGTGACTACTTAATGCATGAAAAAAGTAATGCATAAAAGGTCATTTAGGACATATCTTACAGCATTACTTTTGTCATGTTTTAAGCTGCCATCTGTCATATAGACTATAACGCCTCACAAAGTTTAGTTGTCACTTACTTGCATCTGATTTACAGGTGCAATGAAGTCAACCCCTATCAAGCTGATGGAGCAAGTCACTGGAATACAACCGCTCGAAGAAAGGAGGCAAACCAAAATACTGCTTCAAGCCCAGAAATATGAGTGCCTTCCTGAACACCCAATGAATGAAAGGTTACAAGGACTCACCAAAAACAGGCTAAAGCGAAGTAGCTTTGTTCATGAGGTAAATAAACTCAAGAGACAACATGTACACTCCCTTGATATCCCAACAGCTCCTCTCGATAACACAGACATCACAAACCCTCTCGACACTGACCTATCTACAGTTGGTATCCGCATGGATGTACCACAACTACATGGAAAACAAGATGATGACAACACCAAGCGAGTCCACACTCTAGCAATGATCCAAGACCAATATCCACCAGAGGCCTGGACACATATATATACAGATGGGTCTGCGACCAATGCAATCCAGAACGGAGGAGCTGGTGTTGTCATCAAGCACACAAGTGGTATTACGGAAACAACAAGCACTACTGCCGGAAAGCATTGTACCAACTATGGAGCAGAGATGGAAGCACTGATACAAGCTACTGAAATGATCAAAGCGTCTGTGGAAAGTTGCTCACAAATTGTCCTGTTCACAGATGCACTGTCAGTTTTGCAAGCCCTCTCCAATGGCAAGACACCACATCTTGCAAAGGCACTGCAACAACTTAACAACAGCTGTAGAGTTGTACTCCAGTGGATACCCGCCCACTGTGGAGTCCCAGGAAATGAAGCTGCGGATAAGCTTGCCAAACAGGGAGCCCAAGGAGACCAATCAAACAACAGTGTCACATATCAGGAGAAAGTCACCATGATTAGGTCAATGTTCAAGGCCAGACAGGAGAAGGATGCTTATCATATTCTTAGCAGGCCTGAACAAGTCATCATGGTAAGGCTGCGCTCAGGGCACAACAGACTGAACTCTCATATGTTCAGGAAGTTCAAGTTGGTCCCATCCCCAATATGCCCATGTGGTGAGGAGGAACAGACAGTAGAGCACATTCTCCAGAAATGTGACAAACACAACCAGCAGAGGGATGCGATATGGCCTACAGATACCCCACTGAACAGGAAGCTGTACGGAGACGTGGAGGATCTGCGAAGGACCACACAAGTCATCTCTGCAACTGGATTGATTGTGTAGAGGCGAACGACAAGAAGAAGAAGATTCATTATTACATTTGTGACCAACATAGCCTGTCCTTTGATCACTGCGTTATGGATTGACTAGTCAATAAAATCGGACAATTTATTTTTAAAAAAAATTTGATGCGAGTGGGACTTGAACCTATAACCTTTGGATTGCTAGTCAATCACTCTACCAACTGCGATAACAAAGAAGACACTGAAGCTTATCGAACTTTTATTTATGTAAATTTTCTTCTATAAGCACGTGCCGAAAAGATCATGTGAAAGTCATCAGCATTTCCGGAACTCGAGATGGGCAGCCCGCTGTCAAACCACCTTAAGATAATCAGTTGATGTCCAATGGCTTGACCGCTTAATACAATACTGGGTGTATATTGAAATGGTAGTACAATGTTCAACTATCGGATTGATTGTTTTAGTTGAATATCAAAGATTGTTTTGATAACACGCAACCCTGGTCGTAGGATTAGAGCATTTCCATGCAAAGCACTTTGTGCTAGCTCTAAACAACAATGCTTGCTTTGTTAAACCACGGGGAAATAACAGCAATTACCATTGATTGCTGTTTAGGAGCAGTTTGTGTCCGGTGTGTAGCCCCGTGTGTAGCGTGCAGAGTACAGTACAGAAAACGTTTGCTTTCCAAATAACCCCGGTTACGCTTAAACTATTATTTTCATTGCAAACAGTTTGGAGTTTGGGTAACCCGGCGTCTGATCAGGCTCCAAACTGTTTGCCACTCAAATTAAAACTGGTAGTCGGAATTGTCAAAAGGTTGTCATTTTCTATATTTCATTGCAATGCGTTTGCGTTTGAACGAAAGGTGTACGTTTTCTCCACTTTAATTCAGACCGATAGCCAACTCGCAATCGATGGCCGTCGATGGCCATCGATTTCTTTACTTAACTCATGACTGAATTCGGGTGGTAATATACTTGGCAGGCATCGGGCTGTTTAACAACAGCGATTTAGGGCATATTTTACTGTTAAATCATGACTTTGTTGTTTTGCAATGCCATTTCATCATTGTGGATCATAAAAATGACAGTTCGGCTCCCGATCAAAAACAAATTTTTATGCCATCTTTGAATCTGTAGGAGAAAATCCGCATTTATGAAGGCTTTCTATTTTAAACTGACACTCTGATGAGTATCACTGAATTTAATACTTGCTAACTGCAACTTGATTTTTCTGATGCGAGATGAATTTCAGAGCGTAGTTTTCATGTTAGAAGTCGAAATGATGAATGTATACCAGTGTTTTATCTTGGCATTAAAATACGGGTAGGAGTTGAGATGCGTAGTAATGAAATAACGAGGCCGAATTATGTCACCGAAGTGGACTAGTCTTCTAGTCTCTGATAATCTGACAATTTAATAGCCTATGATAGGCTACATTTGCACCACTGACATCTCATTACAATTTATCAAATTAAATATACTGCAACAGAATGCAAGTTTTGCGCACACAGCATTACTGTATTTCGGTTTCATTTTTCGTCATCCTATTTTTATTAGTTCACCTGAGACTTTTCAAGTGAACTATAGTGATCAGTAGATGTCTTTTGTTCCTCAACATTTAGCTTGGTACACTATTTACCCCTATCAAGCTCATATCCGTTCAGGATATTCACCTTGATGAGTTATAGCTCCACTTTGAATATGGGTCATATGGGGTTAAAAAGCTGGTAACAAGGGGCCCGTTTTACTAAACTACTTACGCAAATGTTTGCGTAAGTCAAAATCGTTTTACTCATATTTTTATATCATAAACGTTTGCAAACAGCAAAAAGCCAGATCAGAGGACGCGCTTAAAGCGCGTCCTCTGATCTGGCTATTTGCTGTTTGTGTAGCAAGTGATAATAAAAAATATAAATTAAAATTTAAAATTTTGACTTACGCAAAATTTTGCGCAAGTCGTTTAGTAAAACGGGCCCAAGGTCATTTATTAGATAATACTTATTAAGATTCTAGGTAAAAGTACCATGATATTGTCAAAATCAGGAGACATTAAGTTTTACCTTTTAGTACATATTATACATGTCCAAAATATCGATCAATCGTTATTTTAATTAAAAGCTTGATCCATTGACAAAACTTATTTCTACACCCATACCCAATACAGAAAAACTCAGAAGTCAGTTAAGGGAATGTGTCTGCTTAATGCAGGGCAAAGGTAATGCAGAAAGTTGTTAATGGAACCGTTTATCTTATTTGTTTGGGTTGTAAGCAGTTTACTTGTAATTGGTACACATGTCCTATGCAAACCGTTAAGATCCAGAACAAATGACTCCTTAAGATTAAGGGCCCGTTTCATAAAACATCTTACGACAAATGTTGTCGTAAGTCAGATTATATAAAAGTCTCCATTATTATTTATTTCTCAATCTAATCCTGTCTTGTGACATCTGTGTGGAATCGTCTTGAAAAGCTAGAGAAATCAGAAATTAAATGTATTTTAAAGTTTTGACTTACGACAACATTTGTCGTAAGATATTTTATGAAACGGGCCCCTGGTATGTACTGCCCGTCCTTTGCAATATTTTGTAAACTTACAACCCTATAAAGTCAAAATGGGCTAAACTTAAGTGGAAACAGTAACTGTCCATTTTGAATTATCATGCAGGAAGGGGTGAAGATGGCAATATGTTGTTTCCTCCACCATCCACTAAATGGAACAAAACAATAAACTGAACAGAACTGAACAGAAGAACAAATCTTTTATTGTCACCCAGGTATAAACATACAACATGGGGAAATGACATAATTACATGGATCAATATATTTACAGGTGTAGATTCCGATCGTGGTTCGTAGTTTGGGGGTAAAATCTTACGGGTTCAAATTTTTAACACACATGTTGATCGCTGAAAGATTTGACTTCATGCATACGGAATTTAGTATTTTTGAATAAATTTTGATATGCTCTGGCATTGGTAAGAACTGTCGATAACACACATGCATGCACGCACGCGCGCGCACAATTATCTTATTGTATCTTAAGCATGCAAACAGTTTGGGTCCTGATCAGACACCGTGTTATGCGGCGTCTAATCAGGATCTTAACTATTTACAGTCATATTATATATTTCTAAGTCAAAATATCTAAAACCTAAATTTGAGAATAAAAACAGACGACAATTGTTGAAGACTGATGACGTCATGGCAGTGAAGAGGTTAAAGCAAGCGGTTGCTTTACTGTATGATGTTTCACTTTACTTCCTTCCTATACCAAGTAGTCATACAGATATACCTAAAATCATTTTAAGATTGTATTGGTTCCACGTGTGCTATTAAAACAAGTTAAGCAAAGGAAATAATTCAAATAACTAACTTAGAGAAACCAAATTACACCTCCTTGAATTTAGAGACGTTGGATAGTCAACATGAAGTATGAACGTTTTCATACTACTAAATGACCTATATAGACGTGTTCTGACGCTTAAAAGGAATTAATATATACATATGATAAGGAAATAAACATAACAAGAAACGGATAAATATTTCAACAAAAATATATATATATATGTGAATAAATCAACAATATTGGTCATAAATTGACTAATAATGAATAAGCATGGTGTTTATTTACACTACCTTTCAAATAAATGTATGATTTTTTTTTTATCATGAGTATTGCAATGCAAAAATTTATTCGTATACCATTTTCCTGTTAATTTCAGATAGGCTGATTGTATATCAGTTTTAATTGCGATTTATTTAGACGTTGATTATAATTATGTGTCAGGTCATGTATATATACACTATAATGTGACTAATACACCATGGGTCCGTTTTACTAAACAACTTACGCAATATTTTTGCGTAAGTCAAAATCGTTTAACTCTTATTTTTCGATCATAAACGTTTGCAAACAGCAAATAGCCACATCAGAGGACGCGCTAAAAGCGCGTCCTCTGATCTGGCTATTTGCTGTTTGTAGCAAGTGATAATAAAAAATATAAATTAAAATTTAAAATTTTGACTTTCGCAAAACTTTTGCGTAAGTAGTTTAGTAAACCGGGACCCATATCACATAGCTTCCCACAATAAGGCAATGTACACTCAGACTAGGCAGCTGTTGTCTGAAATGCGTGATTAGGGTATACACCGCTGTAAAATAAATTGTTACAAACTCATGATGTAGAGACATTTAGTAGCAATTTAGGGAGAATAATAGATAGGCTTACGTCGTTTGAATATATTCAGAAGTACTGACTTCAGTTAAGTTTAAGAACCAGGCCTACGTAATTTTATGTCGACGATAGGCAGTGAAGAGTCGGACCGTGTATTTGTTTTATGAGCTGCACACTCAGGATCTTCCATTCCTGCATTAATGATAATTGCAATACGACCAATGATAATCGTTTGACAGTTAATTCGCTAAATTGATAATGCTCATATACATAATGAATATCATATCACATAGTTCCCCACGACAAATCATGCGAACTCAGACCACCCCACAGAGTTATGAGCTGAATGAGCAGGTCATATACCGCTTGAACAATGGAAATCAAATTCAGTACACTAAATGTGAGTGCAATAGGTCATATAAATAATGGTTATAATACCTCATAGTTCCCTACGACAAACCATGTGAACCCAGACCAAGCCGCTGTTGTATTAACAGCATGATAAGGGCAAACGCGGCTTGGACACTAGCAATCTTATGTCATTCAATACATTAAAAGTGAATGAAATAGGTCATGTACATATATTAATACCACGATAAACCACGTGAAACCAAAGAAGGCCACTGTGTATTAGCAGAATGATTAGGGCCCACACCGCTTGAACAATAACAATGAGGTGACAGCCATGTACATAATACTACGATAAACTATGTGAAACTAACACAAACAGCTCTGGGTCCGTTTTACTAAACTACTTACGCAAATTATTTGCGTAAGTCAAAAATTTAAATTTAAATTAATATTTTTTATTATCACTTGCTACAAACAGCAAATAGCCAGATCAGAGGACGCGCTTTTAGCGCGTCCTCTGATCTAGCTATTTGCTGTTTTCAAACGTTTATGATCGAAAAATAAGAGTTAAACGATTTTGACTTACGCACAAATTTTGCGTAAGTTGTTTAGTAAAACGGGCACCTGGTATGGGCTGTGTGATCTGGGTCAACACTGACTCTTGTACAGTAAAGATATTTGCAAAACGCAAAACATTGCTACGTCGTCGCGATCCTTAAAGTAATTAACCCTTATCCTGCATTGATATCGTCTGCCCCGAAATTCTCTTCTACAAAATGTATTTACAGTTGAGTGTCAAATAGATTGAGGTAATCACAAAGTCCAGACATTAATAGGCATGATGTTGGTCATTGTCACAACCCTGATTGTAATTTGATAACGCATCTAAAACGCTTATGTGGGGCTATAAACCTTAGAAGGCAAAGGATCAATATAATGTAATGCATAACTACGAGATCTGGGCCTTTTCAACACAGTCTTATAGACTTAAATTGTTACACAAATGACACACAGTTGAATATGTTTTACAGTATTGATACCATACTATTACAGTATTAGTACAGAAAACCCACTCCTCAACAACCTTGTGCAGGGCAAAACCACTTTGTCACGACATATAAACTTATTCCTAAACAACTACATAAAATCTTTCTTAACCGACCATTCAATTTTAAATGACTGGTTATAGGTAGGCAGCTGCCATGTGAAGAAAACGAAAATGCTTGAACAAAATTAATTCACTTACGACTCGGTCCAGCACGAAATTAGGGAAAAAGCAAATATAAAACAGGTTTTTCTTCAATATACATTATCTTCTTCTCTGATATCCCTTGCCCAGCAACAATAAATAACCTACTGTACGGTAATGAACGTCTCTCTATTAAACAAAACGAAGAACTGGCCACAAAAGTACAAATGTTTATTACAGCATCGAAGCGATTTTAATAGTGACTTGAGACCACTCGATTCTGACCTGACGACCACCGCTTGCATTGTGTGCTGTTTCTCTTTTTTTCAATATCCAACCAAATTTTACATCTTTCACATCTAATACAGTCTAGGTATTTTTCATTATTTTTATGTCGTTTGCTTTACCAAATTATCAACTGAAGTAAATCTTTTTAACATTTTCCTATCATATTGTTAAAAAATGTACGTAACAAAACAGTTTTGTCTTACGTTAACTCAATCATAATGCCATAATTTGCACATGTATATATCGTTACCATGGAGAAGAATTTATATAAGTTATGTTTAACTTTTTTATCTATCCATGCTTATATAGCTTATTATGTTATAACATGTGTATAATTTCATATGTAAAAATCTGAAATAAATACTGTTTAAACTAATATACATTATCATGGTAATATATCACAACTACGCTACTTTTGGGTACACAGTAATCTTCGCTCTTTTTAATGTATCCACTACTTTATATGACGGGAACAATCCAGTCGCGCCGGTTCTCGTATTTGTGCCATTTGAATATCCGGTCCCCTGACATCCTCTGCTAGCTCTGTCCGCATATTGTACTTTGATATGTACGAGGTCCATTGGCTGTAGTTCTATCTGCTTGATGTTGGTGTCCTTCCGTGCTTTATGTAATTTTATTGTCTCAACATAATGTGCAATCTGACCATGACATTCATATACATCATCTAGGGATTTAGCCATATGCGATGCATCACTATGAAAAGTTTGCATTTGTTCATAAACTAATCTGCCTTTCTGAAAAAAACACATATTTTGAACTCTAAGAAGTTATATACTAAATTGGCATAATTGCGGTTTGCATCTTGATCAGAATGATTAAGACCAACATGTCAGTTGACCTTAACCCATAGCCCCATAAATACGCCTTTTTACGCCTTTTTACGCCTTTTTACGCCTTTAATTAATTCCTCTCCTGAAGAAAATAGTTCCAATTTATACTGTCACAAATAAAAATCATAAGAAATAGTTCTTATATTCTAGCAGATAATAGCTTAAAGCAGGTTGAAAGTAAAGCAGAATGCGCCTTAAGGCGCATTCTGCTTTACTTTCAACCTGCTTTAAGTGGTTACATATCTTCAAAACTAGAAACAGGCTATGGGGTAATGGATTAAATACATGTTAAACAGCCCGACACTTTGATCAGAGCCGCGTCATGAGGAAATCATGTAGATCCAGACTAGCAGTTGCCTAACGTGAATTTGTTCGAAGTTATTTCTCAAACAAATGTTAGGTAAGGTGAAGACATATAGGTCTCTTTTTACTAGTGAGTCTTAAAATTTCAGACTAAGACCAGGTGCAGTGTCAGAGAGGCGGTCGTTTATGTTTGTCTAAACTGTTTACTATTCACTAAATCTGGTTAAATAAATGTGCGGATCATCCATTTTATCGACGCTTCTTCATTTAAAGAAACCAAATCAATTAACATAGACAACACTACGACAGGGTTTGGTAATAGAGTTGAATTCTTGTAAGTACAGCGTTCCCTCTCTTCAACGACACCCATAAGGAGACAGAATTGATGTGCGTTGTTCGGAGGGAATCGTTGTAGAGAGGGACATTGGCTTACATTTGCAAACAGTTTGAATCCTGATCAGACGCCGCGTAACGCGGCGTCTGATCTGGATTCAAACTGTTTGTCACTCGCCATTAAGGGTTTTTATGTCAAAATGTCAATTATGTAACTTTGAGAAAAACAGCAGACGATTTCAAGCAGCCGACATTGCAGCCGAGAAAAGGTTGGACACATTTGTTTTGTTTATGGAACTGCGACAAGGGTCGTTGTAAGGAGGGAGTCGTTGTTGCGAGGGCCGTTGTAGGGAGGGAGCACTGTAGTACAACACGAACAGTTTTCAGGCAATTGATATCGCCATGCTAGATGCTCATTATAAGAGGCGCCGGTCAAACCCGATAGTACAGCGCCCCCTCTCTACAACGCCCCTCCCAACAACGACTCCCTCCTTACAACGACTCTTACGGCTGTTCCCAAGACAATTATGTTTAACGCTTTTACTGCTGCAATATCGTTTGCTTAAAATTGTCGTCTGCTGTTTTTTCTCAAAATTACATATAAGTGGACATTTTGATAGAAAAAATATTATGACGAGTGACAAACAGCTTGAATCCAGATCAGACGCCGCGTTACGCCGCGTCTGATCTGGATTCAAGCAGTTTGCAAATGTTAGTCAATTCTTAATTTCCCCTCTGTATAACGACTCCCTCCGAACAACACACACAAAATGTGTCTCTCATTGGGTGTCGTTGTAGAGAGGGAGCACTGTATTTGCATTGTGAGGTTAACAGAAATATTTTCATTGGAAAATTGAACATTGTACTTAATATCGACTTTCATAAAATTGACTATTAATGCAGTCTGACTTCGATTTGTTGCCTGATTATTCAAATAAACAATTCACCAATACATACGTCGTATGTACAAACTGTAAAAAAGTTATGTTATTAGGCGTGACTTCGAAAAGATAAATCAGCCAATACGACAAACTGTGGACTTACATGTGCAGACCAGACAATCATAGTGTGAAAGAAAATACAAATCCTTAACAATTCCTTAAACGAAGCTTTAGAATATCGCGATTTGACTTGGGTTAATCTTGCAATGTCTGTATCGCCGATAAATGTGTAATTCTTGTACCTGTAATTAAATTAAACGACTAACTTATTTGTATGCTATTTTAACCATTTCGTGTATAAAACTTATGTCGATTTCTTTCCCACACATAGGTACAGAAACAACGCAATAGTTGAGGGTTCAAACGACATTGTAACTAACCATTTATCACCATAGGCAGCTAGAGTCGATTTACAAGCAATTTTGTCTAGTTCAGTTCTGGATTATTACTGTTCCTTACTCGTATTGATATTCAGCCAAACTGTCCTAGTATAACTTTAAGAAACTACAATACATGTATTACATCAGACGGTATTATGGTAATGAAAGGTTCAACATGCATGCTTCATTTGGCGGTGAAATGATTTAATAATTCAATATAATTCCAAACCATCTAGACAAAGGATAAAATGTGTTTATGAAAATACATGTTAAGTGGAGTTTCATGTTCTAAACGAAAAGCGAATACTTTTTCGACATGAGCCGTGTCATAAGAAAACCTGACAGTGATTCTATAAAAGTCTTCTGAAGTCCCTCCGAGTAGCCAGTCTATACAAAGTGAAAATAGCAGATGAGATTGAAGATATTCGTGTTTCACCACTGTTCTTATTTTTAAGGTGTGCGTGAGATGTGCAGCAAATATTTATGGTTTGATATTCTCCATAATTATAAAGCTGGCCTGATCACACTATCGAACACCGTTTCGAAATATTTAAAGTTCGCATAGACTGTTGCAATCCATTCGTGACTCTGTTCGATGATTTGTCTTAATAAAAAGATGTGGTCAACGCAGAACCTGTCCTTCTGAAACAGGCTCGGTTATTCCACAGCAATCGACAATACATGTAGCTAAAATTCTGTTCCAGATTATACAGTGACACTCACTAATAACGAAATCCTTGAGACCTTTCAAAATAGTTTGTCCTATCCAACTTTTGTTTTATCCATATAACAAAATTTCGATGTAAATTTATTTGCATATTATGAAAATCTGATTATAAAGGAAGGTAAAATACGACAGAAAATCTTTAATATTAGATGTATATTGTCTTTTGGTCCTATCTGGATCCTAAACAAGCACAGCATATAATCATTTACAAATTTATGTCCCCCGCTTTCAGCAACTCTGAAACTCTGTCTGTAGGTTTGCTATCCAAAATGCCTTTTAATTCTTTAGTTTCTTGGTGGTTTGTCTGATCTCCTGATCTCCTGCTGATGGTTCCATGCTGATGTTCAGTGGCGCTTCTGCTGGTGTGAGTCGGCCTAAGTAGCAGGATACTTCATATTAAGTACAATATCGAAATGCTCTTACCAGTACCTCATATTTTTGTCATCGTTGGAGATGATATCACTCCGTTGGTTTCTAGCTGGTGTATCTGTGGAATCGAATCCTCCTGTCAGTGCCTTCGTGGCTTTTTACAATATTCCATTTTGTCTTGCAGCTTCTTCTTCAGTTTCTGTGGCCAGATAGTCTAGGTTGTTCTTTTTTCATGCCTTTGCATGTCTCTTGTCAACTTTGTCAAGTGCGTCATGTGTTTAATTTAGTTATTTCTTCACGCGTTTACTTGGTATATTTAGTTTGTAGATTACGTCGTTTTCCACATCTGTTCTTATATCAACTGTTCCTTCCTACGTTTCTCCAGTCCCAGGAATCCCATGTTACCAATTTCCATTTCCAGATGGTCATTTACTAAATTCAACGTGTTCTGAAATTCTGCTTAGAAGCTTCTTCTCACCCAGTGATCTGTAAACTTTTGCAACATCTAGTCGTGAATGTTCTTGTTCTCATCGTTTACTTTTCTCAACGTCAGTTTCAGCTTGGCTATTATAATACTATGGTTATTTAACTCATGTCTGCTCTTCGAATTACCCTTACATCTTGCAAGCCTCGCCACCTTCCCTTGGTGATGATGGTGGTCAAACAGGTTATTTGTCTGACCATCTGGTGATTTCCAAGTCAATTTGTGAACATTTTTGTGTCCCAGTTACAATATTGTTTTCATTTCACAGTTCTGTTAGTCTCATTGTCATTTCGAATTCAAAGTCCATATTGACGATTTATAAGCGAGGGATGTTCACAGATGCGGATCTGGGATTGGAATCGTATCTTGCATCACGCAGCAATGGAACCCCGACCTTATGCTTACCATTGTTCTCGTTCTTCTTTTTTTCCTTTTTACATTACCTTATTCTTATTCAATTTTATTGTAAAACAAATATTTTAATTCAATAAAGCTCCTTTCTGTCTCAATATCATTATTGTCTCCATTCCGAATTTCCTGTTTACTAATTGAAGACAGAACACCGGAAGAAAGTTACATTTATATTGTTTACCGACATGTTAGTGACAGTATTGGAAGGGCCGAATCTAATGTTGCAATAACTGGTGGCCCAACCGTTTTGTTAATATTAAACAAATTTTATGATGCTTACGTGAATATATAAACTAATTGAACAATAAAATATTATTAACTAAACTATACTTTACCATTGAGGACGTCGTACTTTTCGTGTCCAAATTAATGTTATTATACAGAGCTATTAGCAGTTCACTTCTCGAGCTATATGCAGTACAGTCTTCAAAACATAAAGACCTATTCGCAGTACACCGATTCCTTTCTTCTTTAATCAATTTCAAAGTCATGTTTGCTCATACGCTGTATTAATCGCTTGCACAGACCTTATTGTGTAATATGATGTCAACAAATGCTCGAAAGTGTGTATTAGAAGAGCAGAAATGTGACTGCGGGAACGTTTTTGTCTTACTCACTGCTGTTTTTGTTGTACCAACCCGAGAATTATGCAATCAAAAAGGTACCCACACATAGTTTTATGAGAATCAAGAAGAGCCTACTAATTGTTGTATCTTCCTATCAGTAAACTAAAAATAATACAATTCTAGATTCTTCCTATTCACCACAAATATTGCATTTTATCAACCTGCCCCTGTATCAACGACCGTCTATTTATCGATTTGCTGGTACCTATTTCCGGAGTCATTACTATACAGTGACTATGCCAATGTCTTGGAGACTTACATTTATCCTTCTATAAGTCAAGATGATTCTAGGACAGTGCAATGCTCCTCCTGTACAACAACGCCCAATGGGAGACAAGTAGTGTGTGTAGTTGTTATAGGGAGAGAAATTGGCTTATATTTGCTAACAACTTGAAACAAGACTAGACGCCGCGTTCGGTTCTAATCATTGTTGTCTTGTCTGTGTTTCAACCTGAGATTTACTCGACTATTTTTAGAGATATAACTACGGAGTTTCCGCAGTTGTTAATTACATGCATAAAACACACTTATCCTTTTTTCCGTGCAGTTATGCGGAAGCCTTTATCTACTATAAGGTATATTCTGACTTACTTCGGAGTTATGCTGATATCTTTAATGTCCCGTTTCTATCGTAAATCAAAAAAGTGTTCGGGTGTTTACGTAAAAGACACGCGGGTTGTTTAGTACTAAATTAAAATCAATGTGTCCTTCACCATTGACCTCAGCTATAGAAACGCCTTGCCCGGAACATTATAACTATACCTCATCAGATTGGGATAGAACTTGTGTCTGTGGGTACATCTTGAGGTGACGGAGTGTCGCGTAAAAAATTCGACTATGTAGTATTATAATTATTATGTTCACACGTCTGGCTACAACACAATTGCCATTGAGTGCCACTACATTTCTCATTTAACCTTTATATGATCAAATATTTCGTGAGATTTTTACCCCTTCATCGCCATATTGTCGTCTGGTTCAATATTGTTGTCTGCAATATCGCTTCAAAGTTAAATTTAAGGCAGTTTAACTGCGGTAATTTCAAAATAAATGGCAATCAGTTTTTATAAAGCCTATCGAGAACAACGGGGGTCAACCAAAGGACTGAGGAAATATCTTTTAAGCACATCAACGCTCATTTAGGTGCACTTTTGATGGTTCAGTCCCGTTTTGCTGTGAAGAATCATGCTACTTGTGACCTTAGGATTGCTAGTCAATCACTCTACCGACTGAATCGGATCAACATTTCCTTTATATAAATGTTCTAGTTTAAGCACGTGCAGAAAAAGTCTATGTCGTCAAAACGCATTTCCGCTCGCCCGCAAGAACACTTCCGTATGCGAAAGGCCTTAAAACGAATGGTTAACATATACTATGGAACGCCGCAGCTGTCTTATGCTGAGGTCGGAAATGTTGTCTTGTTGAAACAGTATGTCGTCATGTCAAAACCATATGTTATCCTGTTGAACTATAATATTATTTTGTCAAACGCATAAGTTGTCCTCTTCAATACAAGTGTTGTTATGTGAAATTGTTATGTCATTATGTTAAATAGGTACGTCATCTTGTTAAATTCGAATGCGAGTACATGTATGTCAGTTCTGTAAGCTATCTTGTTATAACCACATGTCCTTATGTTAGACTAATATTTTGTCCTGTTGAAAGGGTACGTTATTCTGTTTAATGAAATAGTGATCATGTTGAATGTACGTGTTGTCTTGTTCAAACAGTGTGTCATTATGTTCGTCAGCATGTGGTCTTCATGAAACAGTACGGTTTGTCATTATGTCAAAAACATATGTTATTCTGTTGAACTATAATGCTATAATGTCAAACACGTAAGTTGTTCTCTTCAAAACCAGTGTTGTTATGTTTAATTAATATGTAATTATGTTGAATACATACGTCGACGTCATCTTATTAAATCAGAATGTGATTATGTCAGTTATGTAAGCTGTCTTCTTATAATCACAAGCCATTATGTTAAACTTGTATGTTATCCTGTTGAACGGGTACGTTGTTCTGATCAATGAACAAGTGATGATGATGAATGTGCATGTTCTCTTGTTTAAATAGCATGTCATTGTGTTATTCGATGCGGGTCGTTTCGGCCCTTAGTCGTTTTGGTCCAAGGTTTTTTTCGGCCGTGAGTCGTTTCGGACCGGGTCGTTTCGGCCTGGGTCGTTTCGACCTCTTTGGGGGAGTGGGTCGTTTCGGCCCATTTTTTATATTTTTTATGTGATTTAATCGAATTTCAGGATATATATGTTGTCCTTAAACGTTTTGTGAACATTATCTTTGAGATGTATTCTCTAAAAATGATGATTTGCACTGTGTTAAGTAGATATTATAGAATTGATATACAATTAGTTCGCTGTCACGTCAGCCACTGAAGTTTCAGGGATGAATGAGTTTAACTATTATCTACAAATATATACAAATATTGTTTAGGTTACAGGTTTCAGCCTTGATTAACGCATTCAACCATAGCGACGAGTATACTCAACAGTGTACCTGTGAAGAGAACGCTTGTCCTATGCAAACAGTGTAGAAAATGGCCAAAGGGCTCCTGCATCAACCCTCTGATAAGGGTCTGCACTGCTTCTCATTTTGAAATTTAGTGATATAAAATCAACCCAAAATAGTCAAAATCGACTTGTCTTAATTGGATATGGGTCCATTTAAAGTTTCAAAGGTGAATGAGTTCTCTACTAATATATACACATATTGCCTTTATGCAACATCGATAAGTAATACGAAACAGCATCACATTTCGCAAACAACAACACACGTATTTAAACATATTCCTATAATGACATAACAATATTTAACATAACAACACTTATTTTGAAGAAGACAACTTACCCATTTGACCCAATAGCATTGTAGTTCAACTGTGAACAGAACATCATACCCTTTCAACAGGAAACCATACAAGTTTAAAATAATGAAATATGGTTATAACAGGATAGCTTACAGAACTGACATAATCACATTTGAATGTAACAGGATGACGTATGTATTCAACATAATGACATAATAAGTTACCATAATAACACTTGTTTTGATGAAGACAACTTAAGCGTTTGACATAATAACATGTTAGTTCAACAGAATAACATATGTATTTGACATAGCGACACACTGTTTCATGAAGACCAAATGCTGACTAACATAATGAATCAACAGGATAACATATCAGTTTAACATAGTGACATATAATTGTAACAAGAAAGCTTACAAAACTGACATAATCACAGTTGAATTTAATGAGGTTTATAACATAACAGACGGTGTGAGCGTTGAATAACACCCATTGTTTAAATGTCATATATAACTAGTTATATAACTATGCAAATGAGGTTAGCCACGACGTCGTTTACTTGTGACGTCATTAAAATACGTTTTAAAATGCGTTCGATTTCCAACGTCTTCATTCCATCATGTAGATTCAATTTATAGATTTTTGGTGTAATTAATTAATATTAGATCTACATGAAAGTGTTTATTAATACATATAACAACATAAACATTATGCTAGTGAACGGGGTTAATTTGGAACAACTTATTTTCCTGTATAGATATACTTATATCGCGCTTAGCATTCACTTGACCTCAAAGGCTGCGATAAACACATTTCTAGATTATGTTATAAAAAGAATATAGCATTCGTGTTAATAATTTATTGGATTTATCAAAGTCGTCGTTTTTATCATTTTCTAAAAGACTCGTTTAATAAATCCAATAAATTATGAACACTCATGTAATATCCTATATATGTATTAAAGATAATGACATAACATAGTAACATAAAAACACTTGTTTTGAAGAGAACAACTTACGCGTTTGACACAATAACATTATAGTTCAATAGGATAACATATATTATGTATTTGACATAACGACTTACTGTTTCATGAAGACCACATGCTGAATAACATAATGACATACTGTTTGAACAAGACAACATGCGCATTCAACATGATCACTATTTCATTGAAGAAAACAACGTACCCCTTCAACAGGATAACATATCAATTTAACAAAATGACATATGGCTATAACAAGAAAGCTTACAGAACTGACACAATTACATTGGAATTTAACCCGATGACGTATGTGTTCAACTTAATGACATAACAAATAAACATAATATAACTCGGTGGGGTTCACGGTCTTATGGGATGCAGGGTTACAACTCAACAACGCTCTTCTTCTTACTCTGTATATAGTTTATAGGCAATGCAGCTCTATACTGTATAGTTCTTAGCTCTGCAAATAAATATCAAAACGCACATAAGTACTACTGTACATAAATATGTCAAACAATACAATATACAATAAATAGCAAGGACACTGCAATACAGTCAATACATAAAATACTAGGCGACCATGTCACACCACTCACCAATTCAGTGTGAATGGAGCTTATACAGTTCTGCATCTCTCTCTTACGTCTGACTCTCGTGACTGTGTTAACTGCAAATAATATTAGCATTAATGAGAATGAGGAAATATTTTAATGGGTGACAGCATGAAAAGATTTATAACCTAGATAATGACTTTACTGAAAAGGACATTAAATAATGGAAACGGACCCTTAACCTGTGGTAATTAACAATGTACAATTTAGACAGTAATTACAATTAAATTAATAAATGAGCTGCACCAAAATGACTCCGCTTAAAGAGGCTCGCAACCGGATCAAATATTAAAAATAGTAATTTGTAAATATATGTCAAATGCTTATATAAATGGGTAAAATTTAGTTTAGGATAATACATTCTGTTAAAAAATGCATTTCCAAAAGAAAAAAAAGAAGAGGCTCTTGTGGGATTCGAACCCGTGACCATCCATGCGGAGACAAAAAGGAAAAATGAGGCATCGCCTTTACGCCCTCGGCTACGGACGATCTCTATATATATGGTAGCGAATTAACGTACTTCAATGATAGCTATTAATAGAATAATTCGGCTCGGGTTTATGTCTGACCCCGTGTAGAGAAGCAACAACAACAACTACACCGTTAGCTAACGCTATGGAAAAACGATGGAAAATATCTAAAAAAAACTACGATTCGGTGCCGATTCTTGAGACGGTTTTTGGACTGATCATATTTTTTTAATGTCAAAAGCCAAATAATGCCACAAATTTGCTTTTATTTGAGTATTTTATTTTATTTTGACAAGAACACCATCCGGTTGCGAGTCCATATAAGTAATTTGTTAAACTAAACAAAAGAAAGAAAGCCAACTTACATTATCCAAAGCCAAATCCAAACATCCTTCTTCTCAGACTGACCACAAACTAATGAACACATACGAACTGGCTGTTTCCCGCCTCATGATTTTAAAGCATGAATTGAGCATGATATTACCCACATACAGGTAAAGGGAAAGAACTCCGCACATGAAACAAGTTAAAACCAAACAAGCCTGACAGAATTAACCCCCTTTAAAATGAACCCTGTAACAATAACAACACTTGTATTGAAGAAGACAACTTACCCATTTGACCTAATAGCATAGCAGTTTAACAGTGAACAAAATAGCGTACCCTTTCAACAGGATAACATGTTAGTCTAACATAATGATATATGAGTATAACAAAATAATTTGTAGAACTGACATAATCACATTCGAATTGAACAATATGACGTATCTATTTAACATAATAACATAACAATTTCACAGAACAACACTTGTTTTGAAGAGAACAACTTATGCGTTTGACATAATAACATTATAGTTCAACAGGATAACATATGTTTTTGACATAACGACATTCTGTTTCAACAAGACAACATTTCCGACCTCAGCATAAGACAGCTACGGCGTTCCATAATATACCCTTCTCTGTCATGCGCTTGGCAATCAGAGAAGGGATTTGGGAGGTACCGCGCCCACAGAAGATATGTGTTCATAGGGCAAAACTGACTGGCCCTTTCAATAGTGGCAACACTATAATAAACAAAGCCTTTACCTTTACCTGTTTATTTAGGTCACATATTTTCATGAAAACTTCAAAACTCCACTTGTCTAAAATCACAAAGTGTGATAGATACTTGTTCCCCTTTGGTAAGAAAACCCCTCAGTTATGGGTGTTTTCCAGGTGAGCAATTAATGGCCGCACGGTCCTCTTGTTTATATTGTGGTGCAGTTTGTTATATTAAAGTTTCTATATAATTTTGTTTTGTTTACTGTGAAAGTGCTAGCTATGATTTATCACTTCGATTTCATTATTCATACATACGAGATATTGTATAAGTTTATATGTAAGTGTAAATGTACATTCAGATCCTCCCATTATTTACTTTTTTTTTATATTTTCATAATTTTGAAAAAGTCCAACGCTATGAGGTCACTATATATACTCAATTCCCAAAGAAAATGTGCACTTTTTAATATCAAATATTTTAATATCTAGAAGACGTATCGATTTAAAATTTCGCACACAATATCTCATGTATATTTGCCATCCATCGATAACAAATTTATTACTTAGTATGAAGAATATTTTAGTTTATTGGGAAATACGTTATTTTGCGTGTTTTGCTCGTGCAGCTCAAGGAAAAAGCACATTCCACCGAAAACTTGCATGAGTTTAATTCGTATGCCATACTTTGCCAGGATTTTCATACAGTTGGCAATAAAACCATAACGTAATTTATTTCTGCACACCATTTTGAAGAGCATCATATCAAATATTGCGGTTCCGATCACATGACAATCATTGACAATCAGCGAAGTTCCCCAGCCATTATTGTTACACTTTTTTTAATTAACAGGGAAGGTCGCGGAGTTGTTATTGCCATCACCCATTTCTCATTCTCTTTTGGCTGATGCCTTTGTTGGAGCTGGTTCAAGGACAAACATTTTTAAACACCAATACCGATTGCAGTATATGGACATTATCTTTCAAGTTTTATCAAAATCCATACAAATTTGTAGACACTAGAGCGTACACAATACTAAAATAAAACCTTTGCTAGCATAATTAAATATATCTTGGGCAAATAACCTTGGGCAAATAATTTAAGTCGCAAAATTCGATTTCATCGAATTTTGCACTCGTTTATGCACTACATATATTACCGCCACGTATATACATTATGAGCGAGTATAGTCAAAGTCCGTTGAAAACTGTAGTTGCTAGAGTGAAAACACTGTTAAATATGATACTTTCAACCCACTAAGGGCATGTTACTCTTGACACATTAGTCTAATTTTAACCATAAACAAGCTCATACTACACGTTGTAGTTATATACAATCTAAGCAAGTTTTGAGACATACTGGACACTATTGTGACCTCTAGAGTGTAAACAATAAAACTGTGTACGACGGACCCTACATTCTAAGACCCGGTGAGCTAAAAGTTGTCCCCAGACAGGAAGCCCTAAACATACGATGTAAAATGTATTTCCAGTAGCTTTTCAGATGGAAACATAAAGCAAACTGCAAGTAAAACATACTGCTAATTACGGAGCATTCTGCTCTACTTTCAATGTGCATTAAGTTGTGACCTGTCACCTGTTTCCAAAAACACAGACTATGTACATGGAACAGCTTAAGACATGTGGTTGCTTAAATATGGCTCACAATAAAGCAAACATCTCCTACAGGAGGAAACAGTTTGAAAATCTTGCCAAGTCATGTTTATTAGGACTAAAGTTACAGTGGTGAAGACTGTATTCTTTCCCGTTTAAACATAACTAAATGCAATGTTACTAAATGGAGAAAATCGACTTTATGAAAGTCTTTATCTAAGTGGCAATATAGCCTCTGAACAGGCTCCAAACTGTTTGCGATGGAAAACGTTATTTAATCACATTGTGCTTTCCGTCCGCTTTTCAAGACCTTATTGTATAAGTAGACCTTTCCATATTGAAATGTAAATGTAAATGTAAAACGTAATATGTAATAAAATTTGGGGTGGTCTCAAAATATATATAAAATATAAATACACATGTATATATATTTGGAAGCGCTCCTAGCTTCATACTCATAAATTTGGCGGTGCCATGACAAAACCAGACTCACTGAAATGAAAACAGTGTATGCTCAGATCAGCTGCGGCGTATGTGACGAGGCGTCCGATCAGGGTCTGCACCGTTTGCCATTGATCAGAACACATCCAAGTTTATTATCAGTGTATAGAACTCATGGAAATAGCCTTATGTGGAGACGGTTTTGGTCTACACTTTTTGCGTGTCAATAAGTCTAGTTTTGTCACGGCCTAAAAATCCATTGTAGCGCACCTGGCATGAAGTGCCAAGTTCAGCTCCAAAACCCTAATGACCAATGAACGTTCTGCAAATGGTTTTCCATTTTCGCATTACTACAGCGATCCCTCTCCACAACAAAACCCAATTGGAGACACAATTGGAGTGCGTTGTTCGGAGGGAGTCGTAAGAGGGATGGAAAGTGGCTTACATTTGTTTACAGCTTGAATCAAAATCAGACGTCGCGTAACGCGGCGTCTGATCTGGATTCAAGCTGTTTGTTCCCAGTCATTCAGTTTTTTCAGTCAAACTGTCCATTATGTAACTTAGAGTAAAACAGCAGATGACAATCTTAAGCAGACGATATTGCAGCAGTGAAAGCGTTAGGCATAATTGACATGTTTAGGGAACTGTGGCAATGGTCGTTGTTAGGAGGGAGTCATTGTTAGGATGGTCGTTGTAGGGAAGGATCACTGCATTTACATGTACACATGTACGCGACAATGAAAGTTTACTTGCTGTATCCGATTGGTAAACCATACAGGTATGATAAGCTGGTACGCACGGGATTTTCGTGTCGTAATGTCTACTAAATCCAACAAGGCGTTGTAGCTAGAATTTGCCTGCCCCAAAACGAAAATGATCTATATACACAGAGTCTCTCTAGACCAGCCTCAGCGAATCGATAAAATTGGGTCTTCTTTTAGACCTATTTTCTGATACATTTGGAACAATAATGGCTGGTTCGGGCCTGCACTGTGTGCATATCGACTCGTTTCTGCTATCAGACTAGGCGTTAAAGACTTTGTCTCAGTCCATTGATGGACTACCCCCCCCCCCCCCATTGTCTCGACAGGTGTGAATTAAACTGTCAAAGCATGCAGCACATGCTATACCAATCTCAATTTACCTGGTGAGGCCCAGCTTATACTCATGCTCTAGTGATTTTCAATGGTTATTTCTAACCAAACTATCAAATATAAAGGTTGGGTCTCACACGAGAAGATTCAATGGTTCTTTGCTACCGACATGTCAATAAGATCCATGCTTTTTGTAAGGAAATTGTCTAGCAATGCGTTATGATCGAAAGGTCGTCAGGAGATGTCTATAAGTACACGTGTAAAGCTTGTTACGGTTCTTTTCAGAGGAATAATAATCGACGGCACCTGCTATTAGCTTCGCTTTCTGCTTTACTTCAATCGACAGAGGACGAAAAAGATAATTTCCAAAAGATTAAATCGTCTTTCACTTCTTTACAAATTCCACCCCTGGCCCTATCCTAATGTCAGGCAGCGAATGTTCTTCGAAGATGCCACTGCTTTAGCTAGAAGCACCTATATCCCGGTAACAACTAATAGACGATGTGAAAGAGAACAAACGAAAGGGAGAAAACTGAACCGGAGTATATGCCAGGTACAGGTTCTGTGTTGAACAAGCTTTTGCGAACGTAAAAAAATACAGGGCTATTAGCTCAGTTTGGAGGAACAGAAGGATGCTGCTTCCAATAAGTGTAAAATTGACCGCATGCTTAACAAAAAGAAGGAAAGCACTAAATGTTATCCATTAAACCAATAAAAATTGCATGCCCTTGTGCGTTATATTACAATTAAAATACTATTGAGAAGGCCCCTCAGAAATATAGCAATTACATAGTAAATTTAAGTTTACAATTACATTTAAGTCTAATGTGGAAAGGTCCAGTAGGACACAATAAAGTAAGCCGATGTTTTAAGTGACCATTCTATAATGAACCTGTAAAACAATCAACCTCGGAACAAAACTAGTGCAGAAGTAGACTGTACACTAGAGCTACATGAGAGCATATCATAAATTGAAAAGTTGAAATAAACAGTTTCTCCTTCAGTGCACTTCTACCTTATACCCCTCCACATAGGTGCCGCAAATCAATAGTCATTGATGGTGTAGACTAAAGGGGGCAGCTTAAAACAGTCGCATGTCTTCTTATACATAGCTGGATATACATGTGCATGTAGATGCTTTTCTCGTATATTTTATTTTCAGCCTGCTTTTAACAGTACATGTCTGTATTCAGTAGGAGTGTCTTATCTCTCTAAATATTGGCTTGTTTTTAAAGCAAATAAAGACATAAAAGATGGAAACATTTAGTGCAAAAAGTGGGTTGTTTTGTCTTTAACAAACAAGTCTGGATCATAATCAGAAGCTAAGCAACTCCAAACTATCGGTTACTTGAATTGTATATCTGTAAATATAGAAAAGAAAAAAACTAATTTCAATAGTAAGCCGTTCACTGTCTTACCTGTACCTGTGAACAATGTCCTATGCACACAGTTTAGAGCCAGATCAGCCCCATATCAGGGTAACTACTCTTATTATCGAAAGAGTCCTCTGGTTCGTTTAGATTCAAAGTGTAAAGCACTCATACATCGGATCTCGGTACATAAAGTCTCATCCGAGGGACTTGGCGGGGGATCGAACTCACCCCTCGCCTACTTTTCACGGCCTGTTTCTAGTATGGAAGAAAGTTACCCACTTAAGGCAGGTTGAAAGTAAAGCAGAATGTGCCTTAAAGAGAATAAAAACACATACGGTGTCATAAAAATTATTTGTTATTGTTTATAAAGCGATTATATTAACACTTAAATATTAGTTAAGGACAGGAAATTATGTTAAAAATGCATTTCAAAGAAATAAATGTTTAGATAGGGTGGACTCAAACCGGGGACCAAGCATGCGGGGACGGAAAACAAAAAGTGTGTAAGACGTCTTAACCAAGGGGTCTGCCGGTCATTCATTAACCATATATCGATTTAACCTACTTGAGTGTACAGCGAGGGACAATGCGTTAATATGTCCTGTTTATGCCTGCACGTGCGCAAACGATGAGAAATGGATTAACGCAGTCTAGTCGACGGAATTAAAAAAGCGTTGCCCAATATCACGACTGTATCACAAGTAGTTTAAAAGTTTTAGCCACGCTTAAAGTTGTGGACAGACGGACATCGTATAAACAGCATGTCCAAAACTTAGTCGTGCGGGGCATAAAATCTTATTGGATGAGTTGGTTTTTACGGCACTTAATCTTATTGGCGAGAGGTATGTATAATAAAAGTAGGTATAAAGGCAATAAACAAATAAGAAAAAATGTCGTTAACTATCATCAGTTAATTTCGCACAGAAAGTTAATTTCCAAAGTTTATCTATATATTAGATATTAATATAGACGTTTACCACATGTCCTTGTTGGTTATCAAATTAAGTCGTAGTCACGTTTTATCCCGTTTGAGAAGTGCATTGTATATAGTAATATGTAATTAATTAGTTACTGGTGGTGAATGCATGATCTTTTAGAAGACAAGCAGATTAAAATATGGCAGTGATAGAGTTCAAAGTGTTTTATAAAATTCGTAGGATGATCTGAGAAGCCCTACTTGATAGCCGTCGTATATCTTTAACCTTTGGGACAAACAATATTGACATGTTTCTAAATGTTTACACTGTGGGGTTCAGGAGATATCACGATCACATCTAACGGTTTTAGGCCAAGGACAAACGTGAATTTGACTTGTTGTTTCAATACAAGAAACATAATGAATACAGATCCATAAACTGTCACCGATTTAGCAGGCAGTTTATCCGATTAATTCACTCTTCTATTGGTTTACCATCAGTTCCGCTGTTATTTGATTGACAGCGAAGTCCAAATGATCCTTTTTAACAAACCATCCTTTCCTATGGCAAGCGCACTTCTACCTTGTGATAAATTACATGTATCAATAAAGTCAGCATGCATTTCTTTCGTGGATCAAACTACACCGAAATTTGAACAACCAAACAATGTTGTTACCGAATTTGCTTAGAGTGCATGGCATTAATCTTGCTTTTAAGCTGCTATCTGTATTCAACACAATAACCTGATACATACAGTCAAACCTGTATTAAGAGACCTTCCATGGGAGTTCGCAAAGAAGGTCAAATATGACAGGTAGTCTCTTAAAACAGACACACTTTTGATGTAGTGCAAATTATTATGATCATCTGCATATTTGTGATAGCTATTTATTAATATTATTCAATAAAAATAAATGGAATAATTTTAATTAAGTAATAAACTATGAATTAAATACATTTGAAGTAATCTGTAACTTAAATTCATTTGCAAAACATAATTTGTTGATGAAACTCATTTTCAACAAACATTTAGTACCTAATTGTAAGCTTGAAGCAAATGTGACAAGTATGGTTTATACATACTTTGATATATATGCTATACAATAGTTCATTAGAAGATATTTTAGTAAAGTAATAATAGAAGCTCATTCATTTTATGGATACCAAGTAAATTAGTTACAGTATGATGTTTAAATGACATTTTTTTAATTAGAAATGTATGATTTAATAATTTACACACATTTAACAAGATCATAGAACTCTATCACTAGTTTATAAACCCATTTCAATTTATTTCCTACAATGACTCTTAAGTAACACTCAAATGTGTTAATGTCACACCTCAAATAACTAATTGTTTAACCATAAATGTTTGACCATGTGCTAGAAACTCAACCAAAGAACACGGAGAGTATTGTTTTAAACATTCGTTTTACGACTTGTGAACTGCTCTCCGGCTCTACACTGAAACAAACAAACAAACACACAAATTCAACCAAACAACATGGAGAGTACTGTTATAAACATTCGTTTTACGACTTGTGAACTACTCTCCGGCTCTACACTGAAACAAACAAACAAACAAAAAACCACTCTGTTTTTAATCATGCCATTGATCTTTTAATTATTTGACTCATTTTAAAAATGATTTTACAAACTTACTAGAACAATTTTATAATCTTGGTAATAATATTGAAAGAATTTCCATGTTTCCATGCATCTCAATATTGTATCATTTCTATTGTAAATGTCTTGCTTTGTAGGTACATTTATATAATTTCATGTGAAGCGCTTTTGAACGCACAACTCCTGTGTGAAAAGAGCGATATATAAATCGGGTATAATAATAATAATAGAAAGTGTTAAAACACTACCTTAAAGTCTTTAAATACAGGGTGATAATTGCCGAAGGGAGTCACATTTCATGGTCACTTGTCACATAAGACCGGTAGTCGTTAAGGGCTTTCTCCTGAACTCCCGAGAAAGAAAAAGCTTTTATCCATGCAACCATCTGCTTTTCATGGATAATAGTCCATACTTACTCTTAGACTAATTGTTTGTTGTTAGCGACATAATAAGGCAGATCTCTATATTGCGGAGACATAGTAGTTAAGAAAAACAAGCTCAATTGATATAGCATACTTTTCTGTGCTATAAAATTACTTTATTCATAATATTCCCTGAGACTCACTTGTATGCGTACGCACCGTATATTGTTATATTCCCTGTATACATGTATTACCAGTACTGAGAACACCTTTATATTTACATGTATATACCTTTTTTTGGTGAATCCCTTACTGCACATTTCCGCCTCGAACTCAAAGTGAATAGAACGTAACGTAGAGCCAAACAAAGCAATACTTTGTACGTTTTATCATAATGATGTATTATAAGGCATTTTTCTTTTGCATTCAGTTACAATCTTTAATCACCGTTCTAACGCTTAGGTAGCTAAAAAGGCGTTTTCTGATGCACAGTCTTCTGCTGTCAGAATGATATGATCAGGTTCGACTAGCCCTCAACAACACATAACCTTGTAATGTAATAGTCGAATACAGCAAATTTGGTGACATAAATGCAGATATGGTAACAAATAAACGACTCAATAACGCGGTTCAAGGTTAGTGAAATACTTTTTTGTAATGGTGGAAAATGAAAAAGGAAGCCAATAGACACGATTTGATCATCACAATTATTCTGCAATATGAATGTACATAAAAGTAAATTGTTGGTTTTTAAAAAAAGGCCATTGCCTGACATTCAAAACCCTTAATGCGTTCCAAACGTTCTGGCCATATTAGTTTCAGAGAAGAAGAAGTTTTTAAAGATTTCCCTACATAACTCTATTTTAAACTGTGACCTACCGCGGCGGGGTCAGTTTTGACAGACATAATTTGAACAATCTTGATATATGATGCTTTATGCCAAATATCTAAACTCAGGGTATTGTGGTTTCAGACAAGAATATTTTCAAGTTTTAATTAAACGATCTCTATTGTTAGCTCCTGTGATCTAGATATGAAACGAACCGGAACTATTTGAACAACTTTGGAAGAGAACAGACCATATGAGGATCATTCCTGTCAAGTTTTTGTAAAAGTCTACTCAGTAGTTTATAAGGAGATGTCGTTTAAAGAATTATTTGACGACGAACAAACGGACGGATAAGGACGGACATAGCACACTTAAAATAGCTCACATTGGCACGTCGTGCCAGGATAGCTATCAAACAGCTTATGAATTCCTTTTAAACCCACACGCAATATTCAAATACATAATGATAGCACGGCGTACCTTACAGTTTACATTAAGACAATAGCTATCTCGTTCATACAAGCAACTCTGATTCTATTTTAAATTGCTTGAAAGTTCTGTTTATAAGGATGGACTGTCTGATACGAGCTATCATGAATCTTTGTTGTTGTAAAGGTACGTTATTTTTTATCTATTTCCAATCGATTATATGCAAGCTATTTCAACATGTACAAATCTGCCTATGGCTTTAAGGTGGTGGACAGCGGGCAGCCGGTGTAATGAAATAAAGTGACCCCCGTAATAGAGTGACCCCCGGTCGAAATATTTCAGAAAAAGTGACACTTTTGCCGAAATATTTTGACTCCCTCTCTATGCTAGGGGAGTCAGTCCATTTCAGGTATTACATGAAATAAAGTTACCCCCCATAATATTATGACCAACTTCGAAATATTACACAAATGTGACTCATTTGTCGTAATATACATGAAATGCCCCCCCCCCCCCCAAACTGTTCAAAATATGTTGACCCCCAAATCGATCAAATCCGCTACCTTCCAACCCCCAATCTGATGCCGACATTATGTACATGTATACACTCGCAATTAAGTCCTTGATAAAGTTTATCTATAGATTACCCTTACATCACTTAAAGCTCAAATGGATAATTCTAGTTTTCAATTTAGCTTAGTCCATTTTTGACTTTTTAGGGTTTATTTTTCACAATACAGACATCCCTCTTTACAACGACACCCAATGGAAGACACAAATTGTGTGTTGTTTGGAGGGAGTCGTTATAGGGAGGGGAACTTTAGACTTGGTTTACATTTGCAAATAACTTGAATCCAGATCAGACGCCGCGTCACGCGGCGTCTGATCTAGATTCAACCTGTTTGTCACTCATTATTATATCTTTTATATACTTATATGTAATTTTGAGAAACACCAGCAGACGACAAATTTAAGCAGACGATATTGCAACATTAAAACGTTTTACTATCCTTTTTAGGGAACTGTGAGGGTCGATGTAAGGAGGGAGTCGTTGTTGGAAGGGCCGTTGTAGAGAGGGAACATTGTATATGTTAAAGTGACAAACAGTGAAAACCCTTATCTGAGGGCTCCTTAAGGAGCCCTCTGATCAGACTCTATATTATAGTCCACCTTATAATATCGAGCGTTTCCGCGTGTATCTGCCACCTTGTATCAGCCACCTTGTATTTTACTCACACCCCGTTCTCGATTAAGCGTGATGTCAATTACGTGCAGGTACACGTGCCGCGTTATTCTTTGTGGCATACAGCAATTCTTGTTCTTCCTCAAATAACTAATGTTTCTGGATATAATATGATTTAAACAACTATTTGGTTGTTTCTGGTGTGTATTCAAGACATATAATAAACACACCACCAGTTGGCAGTGCGCTACAGTGTGTTGTCTTCTGCTCTCAACGTTTTTGGCGGAAACAACCGATCAGACTCGCGACACCATTTCCAAATTTTGAGGTCCTGATCAAAGCTGTTTGTACTTTCAAAGGCGAACTAGATTTTCTGGAATCGCTACTCAGCACAGACAGAAATTAAAGTTTATGGCGGTTAAAGACGTCCACCTCATATTACCGAACCCATTTTTGTCTAAAGGGTTGGGGGATTGGGAGTGGTATCCGGGTCGGATATTCCGGTGGGATCCATGCATACGTAATACACATGTCTCCAATGTAAACCCCTATACACGCACTGTCGACTCACCAATAACTTGGAATGGTTACAACTTTAAAGATCGAAAATTCATTTACAGATCTGATAGGTTGACACAAAATCAATATAAACAAAGTTCTTTCCGTAATGAAAAATACAGGCAAATCATAGATTTAGTCAATATTGCATTGCGCGACAGCGTCAATATCACTAAAACAGGCAACAGCTTAATGCAATATCAAATTAATGCAGGAAGCTAATATATGAGTGTTCTACATTAATTTATGCTGCATTTAGTGACTGCCTGTATTCAAGGCTGTAACAAATGGATCACAAAAGACATGCGACTGCTTAATGCAAGACAAAAATAATGCAGAAAGTTCATATAGACCTGCATGTAAATGCGTTTTCTTCATTATTTTATGCTGCATTCAGTAACAGACTGTATTCAATGTTACAAACGGGTATTCTATTGAGATCTCTGACAGGCGACTGCTTAATACTGTAAATACACACTAATACAGAAATTTCAGAGATCTATGAGCTTCTTCAATTTACTCGAACTAGTCGAGAACAGGATACCTGACGTCAAGAGTGTGTATCAACAAGATAATTGCTATCGTTGCTTAAAGCTGACTGAAAGTAAAGCACAATACTCTTTTAGGTGAATTCTGCTTTTCTTTCAGTCTGCTTTAAACTACCATACTGGAATACTAGTATAAGATCTATTAATTATGGTGCACCGGCGGACGTGGTCACACACGACTGTAGTACCAGGGGTCATGAGTTCGATCACCTACAGTACCAAATCTTTAAAAACGCAGGCTTGATGTATTGATTAGTGCTTTACACTGGGCAATGTTTTCATTGCCATGAATAATTATGATATACTCCTTTTCTGTCAGATCTTATCGTCTGCCGAAAGCCGTTTATTGTACGAGTAAAACTTACCTAGATGCATTGGCTCTATTGCAGAATACGTTATTCTTTCCCAAGAAACGTGTTATAATGTAACAAGTACGTCAGTTGCAAATAGTTTAGAGACAGATCAGATACCGGGTAACTCGGCATCTGAACAGCACCCAAAGTAACTGCATTTTTGTGTAAAAAAAATACTCAATTATTTTCTAATCTATATTAAAGCTTTTCAGTTTCGTTTAAACGGGAAGTACTTCTCCTGAAATGAGCTGTCACCTATCTTTACTCGTTCACCAGTGAGATATCAAATGGATAATTTTCAGTTGATTATAGTCCATTTGTGAGCTAGGGCTGATCTGCTTCAAATGACAACAAGAGACGCTTACAGCCCAATATCGATCACCTGGAACGACTTATGTAAATGAAATATCTGAGTAAATGTCCAGAGCAGTGTTTTGAACAAAAGATTTTGATTTGATTTGTTTTGATTTTACGTCGCTTTCAACAGTATTTCAGTCATATCGCGACGTCCAGCTAATTATAGTTGGAGGAAGACCCCAGAAGTCCTTCATGCACTGTTTCAGGCACACATCGGTAACTGGGTAGAACCCACCGACCTTCCACAAGCCAGTTGGAAGGCTTCCCAACATGAACAACAGAGAACACTTTTGAAAACATTTAAGTAAAATTAGTGACCCACAGAGGTGGCCAATTTGACAACAAAAGAATATAAAGATTTCAAGAAGATATTTTAAGATTTTATTGAAACGATTTATATTTAGCTCCTGTTACCTAGATATGCAACTGAATAGAACCACTTGAACAATTGGTGAATGCCCTCTTGAAGCTGCACCATGCCAAACATGAAAGATCTGGCCATATTAGTTTCAGATAAGTTGTTTGAAGGTTTTACTAGATAACTCTTTGTAAATCTGTGACCTCCCGAGCGGAGTCATTTTTGACCAATGGGACATAACTTAAACGATGTTGATAGTGAATATGTAGATGATTCTTTGTGCCAAATATCTAAGCTTAAGGGACAAGTTATTGCAATGGACAAATGGTGCCGACCCTGATTAGACGGCAACATTAGAAGCATTAAAATGTAGAGATTTATATACTTTAAAATGTTGATTAATGTTCATTTTACTTTTGAACAGTTTTTGGATCTTATTAGATGTCGAGTTGCTCCTTAGATCTGGTCCCAAAATATTTGCAATGACCACCAAAAGCGGTAATCCTTTCAGTGTCAGGAAAACAGTTTTGATCTAGATAAGCAATAGAGGTTTGGTTTTGGCCTTATTTTTACCTACAGTCGATTTTGCAAAAGGTTTGGAGCTAGATCAGTCGCTTAGTAACATGCCGTCTGTTCAGTAAACCGGTTTTTTACTGCTTGACACTCTAAGTAAGAGTAAGTCATGCAGCTGTAAATCTAACCTGATAATGATACATGTAATTCGGAAAACAGTTTTTAGACAGACGATGCTTTAGAGTTGAAAAGGTTCAAGCTTAGGACAAATGTCCTGTAGGAATTGAAAGGACATTATTATTATAAATGCTTTAACGCTTTTGGCACCTTTTATGCTACTCTCTCAAGTGCGACAATACTGGTGCTTACAAATAGTCTGGATCCAGAACTAAGGTCGAGAAACTCGGCGTCGTTTCAGTATTAAAACGGTTACACGCTCACACGGGGGGTCCTCTTTGCGCATGAACACCGGAAGGCGACAGTGCGACGGTAATAATACGACAGTACGACGGTGATAACTTGATAGTACGAAGGTTATACTGCGACAGTTAGACGGGTTATAACGCGACAATACGACAGTGATAATGCTGTAAAGATGCGGTTGTTCTCGGGTGCTACCGATAATAAAATCAGTATAGGTTCTTTGATGACTTTATATGTTGTATATCAATATCAATGGTAATCAATGGTAACAACAAGGAATCTGAAATATAAAGATTAACAATCATAAGTAAGTGTACATTTATACAATCTATGAACTTTCAGTTCATAGTAAGCTGTGGGTGGAGAAGCTTAGCATGTATACACATAAGTAAACACAGTGTGAGCCACGTTGCACTAACAGTTAAATGACTAATTTACAATAACGATAGAATGACTAAATGTTACAAAAAGTGATGGTGACGATGATAATGATGATGGTGATGATGATGATGATAATGACAAATGTATAGTTACCTTGAAATAATAGATATTCCAAAGAATAATAATAAGCCAAGCGGCAACCGTTTCTCGTGCGTTATGTAAAATATATCAAAGCCGTCACGTGATGTTAGTCGTAACGTAACTCTGGGTGTTAGTAATAGAGTTAATAGGTTAATTCCCTTTGTAGAATAATTAAAGGACGGGGTTGATTAAAGGATACGGTATATATAAAAAGTGGATAAATGGGATTAAAGATCAAAAACAACATATCCTGACATTTCATTTAATTGTATAATAACACCCTATAACATACTCCCCTGCTTTCAAAAAAAGTCGTCCTCGACTTTACTCAAAATAAAGTACGATAAATAGTATACATTTAAAATCCTTTGCAAACAGGTAGATCTAGTGAATATATGCACGAACTTGCCCCTAAACCCAGGTTTAACCCCCCAGTGGTTGTTAATAGTTAATTAATTTATAGTTAATTATTGATTGCTACTGACCGTACCAAGGCGGGCTCCTATATTCACTTTGCTTTATGTTTGTCTTGCGTGTTGTTTTCTATTTAGTGTGTAGATGTAGGAATTGTATTGCGTGTGTGTGAATGTGTGTGTTTGTTGTGGTATGACTGTGTGTGTGTGTTCTGCTTGAGAGGTGGGTGTATTGTTTGTGTTACGTTTCCTGCTTGAGTCTTTCGTATTTATTTGTAGATAATGTCAAATTGTCTGAATAGTAAATAACTACGCAAACAACATATACTTACCTTCATATCAACTAATATATGAGTGTAATAAAACTTACACAAGCAACTGTCAATAGAAGTACTGGATACAATACAGATGAAAACAAAACAATAAATGGCAAAGTATGAAAATAGTTGATACAGATAGTTCATGTAGTAATACTTTACGTTCATCTCAACTGTCATGTTACTCAAACATATGAACTATGAAATGTACTTCTAAAGTACACTGTTGAGTACAATTTATTTACTAAAAGTAATATCTTTGGTTAAACAACCAACGAATAAATGTAAATGTACTTCAAAAAGAAATAACACGAGCTAAACGTACGTATAATATACAAACAGATCTGTAATATTAACATACACGTATATATATACATGTAGTTAACAAAATAAAACAATGTAAAGTAGTCTGAGTCTAGGTCAACAGCCAATCACCAGCCGTCTGCCATCGTGGTCGTTGCCGATGTCGCTTCGGTATGGGAGCTGTGACGTCATAAGTGTCATCCTCGTCATCAATAGTATCTGATGGAGGCTGGTAATTCGGACGGCGTGCAGGTATGACATACCTCTGCGTCCTTGATTTGTCTGCTGGCTTGTTGTGTGCATGGCCTTCTGACCGAAGTGGAAGCAAAAGGTTTCTGTGGACGACACGTGTCTTCCGTGCATGGGGAGTATCTCTCCGGTCTTCATACACGGGAATGTCGGCATTTGGCTGTTCTGTCACAATATAAGGTACATCTTCCCATCTGTCAGCGAGTTTCTGTCTCCCACGCAATGTTACTCAGACTCAGAGCTGTGGCCCGTGCCTTAGTGTCATACACCCTTTTGCCTGCTACTTTAGCGGCATCTTTGGCCTTCTTGTAAGAAGATGTAAGCCGTTCCTGGAGTTTCCTCACATATTCATGCTTATCTTTGGCGCCATCTTCATCTGCAGACAGACCTAAGAAAGCATCAATTGCTAACTTAGGATGGCGGCCAAACATAAGAAAGTATGGAGAAAACCCAGTACTAGGATGTATTGTGACATTATATGCATGGACAAGAGTGTTTATGTGAGATTTCCAGTCACTTTTCTGGTTGTCGTTTAATGTGCCGAGCATCTTCAACAAGGTTTGATTAAACCGCTCGGTCATGCCGTTACCCATAGCATGATATGGGGTTGTGTTTGTCTTGGCAACACCAGCCAATTCACATAGTTCCTTCATGAGACCAGACATGAAATTAGGACCTTGGTCGCTATGGATTCTTGAAGGAAAACCGTAGTGCGTGACAAAGTTGTCAAAAAGCACTCTAGCCGTCGTTCTGGCTGTTTGGTTTTTCGTTGGGTAGGCCTGAGAATATCTGGTAAAATGATCAGTCACTACCAGAATATCCTCAAAACCTCCCTTCGATCGGTCAACCTTCAAGTAATCCATGCAGAGAACTTCCATGGGGGCCGAAGACACAATATTCACTAGTGGTGCTGCTAATGGCAATGTCTTGCGCTTGAGGCATCTCTCACATGCTCTGACCTTGTCAGCTATCCAGGCTTCCATCCCTGGCCAATAAAAGCGTTGTTTAAAAAGTGACACTGTGCGATCACGTCCTTGGTGACCAAGATCGTCATGCAGTGAACTGAAAATGTCATCTTTTAAACAGGACGGTAGGACAAGTTGAAATACTTGGCAACCTTCTGACAAACCCTTGCGATATAGAACTCTGTCTTTTATCTCCAGCTTATCCCACTCTCTTACAAATTTTTTAACAGTAGGCAAGGCTTGCTTAGCAGAAGGCCTTGTACCTTCAGAGAGATGGTTGATAACACTGGAGATAACAGGGTCGTCATGTTGTGCTTTTCTTCAGTCTTTTGAAGACAAAGAGTAAGCCTGGATTTGGTCTTCTGGTGGATCACTCACAACGGGCGTTGAAACTACCTGTATAATATCAGGTGATTTAAGGCTATACACAAGAGGTGCCTTAACACAATCAACAGAACTGGATAATGTCATTGCTCCAATTACATTGGAGTCAATGGTTATCCTCGATAAGCCGTCAGCATCGGCATTTTTTTTACCACTACGATATTTGATTTCAAAATCGTAGCTTGCTAGAGAAGCTATCCATCTTTGGCCTGTTGCATCCAGCTTCGCCGTAGTCTGTATGTATGTCAGAGGAATATTATCCGACAGGACTTTAAATCGACATCCATAGAGATAGTCGTGAAACTTCTCACAGACTGCCCACTTAAGAGCAAGAAACTCCAACTTATGGGCCGGATAATTCTTCTCTGACGGCCTCAGACTACGGCTGGCATATGCAATTACACGTTCCACACCTCCCTGTTGCTGGTATAGAATGGCACCAAGGCCAGTACCAGATGCATCAGTATGTAAACTGAATGGAAGGCTGTAATTTGCATATGCCAAGATGGGTGGTTCTGTTAGTTTTTTTTTATATTAAGAAAAGCTTTCTGTTGATCTGTTCCCCAGGCAAATGGACATTTCTTGCTCTCACGGGCTTTCTTCTTTGAAGAGTGACCAATCAGAAGGTCATTCAAAGGGCGTACAATGGACGCATAACCTTTAATGAATCTACGGTAATAGCCCGTGAAACCAAGAATTGTCTGATTTCCTTGATTGACTTTGGTGCTGGCCAAGATTTAACAGCCTCAATCTTGTCCGGGTCGGTCTGGATTCCTTCTTCCGACACTATATGGCCTAAATATTTCACTTTCTTCTGAAAGAAGTGGCATTTACTGGCTTTCAGTTTCAGATTATGATCTGAAAGCTTAACAAACACTGATTCTAGACGCTCTATATGCTCTTCAAATGTCTGGGAGAAAATAATAATATCATCAAGATATATTAAACATTCTCTTAAGTTGAGATCTCCCATACATCTTTCCATAAGTCTTTGGAATGTAGCAGGAGCATTGACAAGTCCAAAAGGCATCCTATTACATTCATATAATCCTAGAGGACCAGCGCTAAAGGCTGTAAGGTGTTTGTCACTCTCCTTCATTGCTACCTGCCAGTATCAAGACTTCAAGTCGAGTGTAGAAAAATATTTCGAACCACTCAAAAGATGTAATGTATTCTCAATTCTTGGCATGGCATAGGCATCTCTGACTGTTCTTTTATTTAGCTTTCTAAAGTCCAGGCAAATTCTCAAAGTTCCGTCTTTCTTCTTCACAACTACAATGTTGGAAGAATAAGGACTTGAAGATTCTCGGATCGCACCACATTCTATCATTTCCTTAATGTGCTCTTTCACTTCATTGAGCATGCCTGGTGGAATACGTCTGTGTGGATCCTTGAATTGTATCTTATCTGTCAAATGGATTTCATGTTCTATTAAATCAGTATGGCCTAAATATGTTGGACCTTTGAAAAAAATATATAGTTGTTGAACCTTTGCTTTTTGTTCTTCTGTTAATTCGGTTTCGTTTAGATGTAGTCCAGACTTTAGAATATTCTCTTTGGTGGCTGTTTCAGCATGTTTCTGATTGCTATGTACTTCTTCTTTCGCTGTTGCACTTCCTGTTTCTTCAGCATTGGCTACTGGAACATACCTCATGACATTAACCTCTTGTAGCTCACAAAGATTTGCTTTGTAAGGTATAGATACAGGCTTGGCCGACATGTTGAATAGCCTCACCGGAATCCGAACAGTTGTTCCAGGGCGATCTAAAGCTACAACACGCGGACAAACAGCTACTCTGTTGGAACAATGTTTTACAGAACATGTTTCTGTAACAGCAGTTACATCTAGATTCAAAAGGTTGTAAAACTAATCTCTGTGTTGCTTTAACAACACCAGCCTTATCATCCGTTATGCCTTGGAATGCCATGTTCCATTCTTTCGGAACTTCATCAATGTTCTGTTCATTATGCTGATAGAAGAGACGTATCAGATTTGTACCAACTATAACAGGTACATTTTTGTTATACTCAGTAGTAGATACAACGACCACTGGTATGTCAAAATTCTGTTTTCCCAATGAAGGTACAGAAATTCTGGCTTCTATGTAACCTAACATTGGCTGTGTTTCTCCATTGGCAACGTTTATGTTTAAGTTAAAGTCTTCTATTTGCAAAAGTTTGGGTTTAGGGTTCATCTGATTATAGAACTGTTCTGCTACTGATGTTATCATTGATCCTGAATCAATTAAAGCTTTTATCTTTTGTTTTTCAAAAACTATTTCACTAACGTTGTCTGTGCCTATCAACCTAGTAATGAAGTTTGATTTGGGGCCTGAAACGTTGTCTCTATTTTGCTCCTCAATAGAGACACCCTTTAGTTTAAAGGTTTCTCCTTAGTTTCACTTTTCTGTTTTTCATTTACTTCTTCCTTTGGTGTACCTTTCAGATTATCAAAGCGATCTGAAGACCTTCCCTGATCTTCCGATTTGTTTCTCTCTTGATAATTTCCTCTATATCTATTTCTAGTGTAAATACCTCTTCTCCAGTTACCTCTGTATGAATTTCCTCCTCTAATGTACTGTCCTCTGTCCTCTGTCATAGGACTTTGAATTATCGTAACCTTGTTGGTTCTGCTGGTTCGTGGTAGACATCTTACCCTCAAGTTGCTTCATTCTATCAAGCAATGTCTTCATCATAGACATTTGCTCTGAATTATCAGATCTTTGTTCAGATCTTTGCTGAGAGATTACCTGTTTGGAATCTGATTTCTCACTATCTCTGGAGTTATTCATCTCCTTTTCTTCAATTCTCACTTTCCTTCTTAGTGTTTCGAAGTCTGTCTCATAGAATACTCTTGTTACATTCTTGAGTTGTTCATTCTTAAGATGTCTCAAGAACCTATTTCTGAGCATTTCATCCGACTGTTCTCTCTTAACTTGGCCTTTCTTGATGGCTGTATTCAGAATGCTTTCTACTCTCAAGCCCCAACCAGCAACATTTTCGCCATCTTTCTGTTTGGCATTATAAAACTCTGCTAAAACGTATTCACCAGTTCTGATGTTGCCATAAATATTTTCCAGTTTTGTAATGAGGCATCTTGTAGAAGCTTTTGTTTCCATGTTTAGAAGAACTTTTCTGGTATTTCCAGTCAGTGAATTTCTCACTTCTTGTCTGATGATGTCTTCATGGTAAAGACCAGACTCAAGAATGACTTCAACTTCTACTTTCCATTCCTCAAATGTATCTTCTGTGAGTTTAGGAATAGTAGGTTTCTTAAAAGATAAACACTTTTCAGAAGTCTTTTTATCTTTCTCGTGAAACTTTTGCTTCTTTATCTCTTGATCTGATTTCTTCTTTTCATGTTTTGGTTTCTTAGTTTCTTGATTTAGCGTTCTATGCTTGTCATCTGACTTGTGTTCTTCAACACTTTGATAGGACTTTTCAAGTGACTCTAGTGTATATTCTTTCTCTTGAAGACTCTCTGTCAACAATCTTTCCTGTTCCTTCAGTTTCATTATTCTTTCCTCTTTCAACTCCTGCGCTCTTAATCTCTGTGCTTCTTTATTTTTCTTTGACTTTGCTGAATCAATTTTCAGTGCCAAGGACTGTTGTTCTACTTTTTCGATTAGTTTCGGCTCAAAACTGTCATCATGCTCTTTCTTAATGTTATTTATACATGGGAGTGGTGGTAGAAGTCTATTATTTCCCTTCTTTATTCTCTTTGTTTCCCCATATTCTCCAAAGACTTCAGGAACTTCAGCTTTCACTTTATCTTCTTCTTGAAGTTTCTTAAATTTTTCATCAAGCCAAGTCAAGTTTCTTTTGAGTAGTTTATCTTGCTCCTTTTTTTCGTCATTTTCTGTACTCGAGTCTATAGGGTCTCCAATCCTTGAATAAATCGTGTCATGCTCTATTGAGCTAATACTGCCAGGTCTTGATTTGCTTTTTGTCTGACTCGTATCAAGCGCATGTACCGTTCTTTGCTTTTCTACAGCTTTGCATGCTGCATCTATCTCCTCACTTTGTCTAATATACCTTCTCTCTATCTCATCACTCAATTTCAATTTCTGTTCTAACTCTATCTGTCCTTGATCCAGATATCTAAGTTGCTGGCATCTCTCATATTCAAGTTTGTCTAAATCTTCCATCTGTTTCTTCTTCTTCATTTCAAGACACATCACTTCTCTCTCAATATCTAGCAATTTCTGCCTTTCTCTTACCATCATCTCCATCTCTGCTTCCTGCAGTCTATGATGCATAGCTTGCATTCTGCTAGTTTCGTCGTCTGCTTTTCTAGCCTTAAAGCTAGTGTATTTCTTCTGTTCCGTTTCTATTGCAAACATACTATCGTTAAGGGAATACTGCTTTCTATCAGCTTTCTTTATGTTTTCTATGCTGCTTTCATTGAAAGAATTTTGCTTTCTATCAGCTTTCTTTTTGCTTTCTATGCTGCTTTCTTTGAGAGAATGCTGCTTGCTATCAGCTACCATCGAGCTTTCTATTTGACTTTCTAACTGCTTTCTAGTAACATCTCCTAAGCTTTCTAATCTGCTTTCTAATTGCGACAGACTTTCTTCATGTACACTTGCTGCTTTCTCAACACTCTGTTGTATAGATTCAGATTTACTATGTCTGTGTAAATCTACACTGTTCTCCGTTTCACTCATCTGCAAAGCAATGCTCTTTTCTAATAAGACATGCTAATCTCCCTTTTCAACAGCTTCCGTTTCCTTCTGTAGCTCCAATTCAATTCTCCTTTCTTCTCTCCTTATCTCATTTTCTAATCTTATCTGTTCCTCTTCCTCCTTCTCTCTATCTATAGCCTGCCGCCTGCGCTCCAATCCAATTCTCCTTTCTTCTTTCTTTCTCTCATTCTCTAACCATATTTGTTCCTGTTCCACTCTCTTTCTATCTCTATCCTGCCTCCTGAGCTCTCTTTCAGAAAGGCTTTTGTCCAACACTACGCATCACAACTCCTACCCGAGTTCTATTAGAAAATTTGTCACAATTTCCTTAATTATTACTTTAAGGAAACCGTGATTCCGGGATTCTTTTAAAAGTAATTAAAAATGAGACAAACGAATTCAGTTATTCAATACAGTAAAACCTCACTATTACGACCACTAAAACGATGGATACTTGATTGTATAATAGAGAGGTGGCAGCTTAAAGCAAGATGACAGTGAAACAGAAAGCTCCTAAAGGAGCTTGTTGTTTCACTATCACCTTGCTTTAAGCAGTCACCTATCGTAAACACCATAATAATTAACAACATTTAGTGGTCGTAATAGAGAGGTTTTACTGTATTATTATTCACACTCACTAAAGTTATAACAAAGACAACACGGGTAGTAACACAATCAATCCTTATTTAGTCTTTAGGTACATAGTCCATAATATATAACCGTATTAATATGTCTATAGGTATAATACTGTTCAGCTTCACAAGTCCGGCACATATATGATTCAACCTAATAAATTCGAACGATCACACAGATCACATCTAACGAAGATAGCCCCACAGGCAAGCAATTAACCACAAAGGTTACTTTATCTAAACTTAGCCACACAGGCATAAAGTTTAATCACACAGATTAATAATAGCCACTTAGGCTTAAAGTTCAATCACACAGATTACCATAGCCATTAGGCTTAAAGTTCAATCACACAGATTACTATAGCTATTAGGCTTAAAGTTTAAGCACACATATTATTATAGCCACAGGGGTACAAGTTAAATCACATAACACACAGAGTACAAAAAACTAACAAAGTCATACAGACACCAGTTTAACGCCACATGATCATCCAAATTAATTAGTATGGACAGTTGGACACACAGTCATGCAAAAGTCTATGTCTAAGTATAGATATGTGGTTGATCTGGACAAAGACTATTTCAAAAGAACTGGTATTAAACATTGTCTACTCTCCAAGGACTGGTATAACCAACATTGCTCGGCGTACAACAGCTTAAAAGGATACGAAGGAGTATCTCAAAACCATCTGGCCATTATCATCTAGCTGACGACATTCTCAAGTTTTCCGCCATCTATATAAGTCCCGTCTAACCCACCATAGTAGCCACCTACAAAAGGACAATGAGCGGGTTTAATGCCTCGCTCACATTTGCTGCGGCTGCCGTACGGCGAGATTTTATTTTGGTGGGGTAAAAAAAATCTGCGGCAACCGTACGGCCGCCACGGAAGTCCCACCAGATACCTTTTTCTACCACAATTTCCTTAAGTATTACGTTAAGGATACCATGATTCCGGGATTCTTTGAAAAGTAAATAAAAACCAAGACCATGAATTCTGTTACTTACTATTTTTTATACACTTTCACTAAAATAACAACAAATACAGATACAGTATTGGCCAGCAATACTACAATAAACACTGCGATATGGTCTCTAGATGTGTCGATTACGGTTTAACAGTTTTACTTTGCCTTCAGGTGCATTATTGTTCAGTTCCACACGTCTTCACATCTTTACATGTCGAGTTCTGGCCAAGGAATGACTGTCTTCAGGTAAAACTATATACCCACTACACACATAACAATAGCCCCTTTGTTCACTACAGGTCAAGCTGACCACTCACTTACTTGCAATAAAGCCAATAGTACACAAAATACAATCAAAGCACTGAAGGTACTGGACATATTTGTGACACACGATGATACACTATAGTTGGTGTTATTATTTCTTAAAATAATACTAAACAGACACACGTTTGTATAGGGGGTCACTTTATTACGGGGGTCACTTTATGTCATGAGGGGTCACTTTATTTCACGTAAGGGGTCATAATATTACGGGGGTTCACTTCATTTCATTACACCGGCATATCGAGTGTTACACGATCCGTTTCGGCATGTGCTTCTTCTAGAAATACATAAAGAAACGTTTTATAAGCTTCAGTGTCTTCCTTGATAGCTCCATCGGTAGATTGATTGACTAGCAATCCAAAGGTCATAAGTTCGAGTCCCATTCGATTCAAAACTATTTTTTATGAAAATGTATTTTCCGATTTTATTGACTTTTCAACCAATAACGCAGTGATGAAAGGATAGGTAATGTTGAGTAACAAATGTAATAATGAATAATAACAGATGCAAGTATAGTCAAGTGACAACTAAACATCCTGGGGAGCAACAGCCTACATGATAGATGACAGCTTAACACATGACACACATGATAAAGAAAATCCCAAAGGAGCTTTTTTGCATTACTTTTGTCATGCATTAAGCGGTCAACTGTCTTTAAAGATATACAGGCTATCACATTCAATGGTCCCTTATTACAGGTTTGGCTTATGGTATTACTATAAACGACGACATTTTGAAGTTGAACTCTAGAGAGTTAACTCTGTATGTGTTAAAATTGTGACTAAATTTCTGAAAATCATGTACACAAAAAGTGAAAGTCTGCTAATATATTTACATCAAAGATTTGTGACTAGTATAATTAAGTAATATCTATCTAATAATTTAAAATAAGTATATATTCCACAGGTTGTTGTTTTGTAATTTGAAATTTAGTGACTTTTTCAGAATTTGACTTTTTCAAACATTGATATTTCCAGAAATTATTTCATGAAATATTTTCGTTTGGACAATATATCGTATCGTCTGTACAGTTTACTTGAATGTATAGAATTTATTGAGTTATATTATTTATAAAGAAAATACTCCTGTATATTAAAAATTAAACTTTTCTCCAAAAAAGGCCTGTCAGAGAAAAACGGTGTTGTAATCTTTTTTTATTTCAAAATTTGTTCACACTCCATATGGTATATTTCAATTTAACCAAGGTTTCATATGAGGTTTGACAGGAAATAAGAACACCTGCAAACCACCTTAATGGTGGCGTATGTGTTCATTGCTGCGGAAACACACCGGAAACGCAGAAAGAACATGTGTCCGGACGGGCGACCAATGCACACTTTCACATACAACCCAATTGCGGAATCGATAATTGAACCATATGGATGAGAAACAGCCCAATATCGACGGGCCTTCCGAAAATCCAAATATTCAACAGAACTTTTACGTTTTTATGCATATTACTCGAACTTGGACATAGTAAGTGACATATGCCGCCAAATGGTTTGCTGTTGTATGCACACCAGTAAATATTTGAAATTATTACACCTCGCTTTTTAGTAACAATGTTAATTTTCCATAGACCAAAATTTAACATTTTGCATGTCTTTTACATCTATCCCAAAAATATACTGTCACTCTATAAAGTCTATATGATGTTCTTTTTGTGACGTCACTCTATATATACTCGATATTATTTTTCTCTATTCTTAATGGTACTGTCACCTATATGATATTATTTTTGTGACGTCACTCTATATGATATTATATGAATATTAGATGGCAGTTTGCGTGACATTTCAATTGTTAAGCCGAGAAACAGAATGTCACCCGAGTCGAAGCCGAGGGTGACATTCTTGTTTTCAAGTGTTGACAATTTGAATGTCACGCAAACTAACATATAATATGTATAGTATTACACCGAGCTTATCAACCATGGCTGTGGAATCGTCTCGTTCGTTTTTTATACAATATGATGTGAATACCAATTCAGGGCCGCCATGCACGTAACGCGCGAAACGAGCAAACGACGTCACGTTGTTTATACCAACTCAACTCAAGAGTAGATACGCATCGGGGTAACATTCTGTTTCTCGGGTTGACAATTTGAATGTCACACAAACTGTCATCTAATATTTATATAATAGCACATGTTATCGCAAGATTTCAAGTTCCGTTCACTAGCTGATATACCGTAGCAATATGCGTTTTTGTAAGTAAGGGCAAAGTCAAAGTAACCAGAAAAGTATAACATGCAGTTAACAATGCCAAGATGTACTGCCATACAAAAATTTGGTTCGCTATTGATATGATATTGAAACTATGCTCCCGATAAGTCTTTTTCATAATTCAGGTCAAAGCTCATAATCAAGGTCACAGTGACCTAAAAGGATACAAGACAATACGCTATCCTAAGATTTACTCATTCACTAATTGTGGCATCCCTAGGTGAAGTGGTGCACAAATATGAAAAAGACAAGCTTTTTCTATAAATGAGGTCAAACGTCAATGTTACGTGATCTTAAAATGGTACGTGGCCCTGCGACATCACCAGATATGTTCAAATACATATTTTGGTTTTTCCGTCTCAAGTTGTATAACAAATATGCTAACGATAATTATTTTCCATATCTGGAGCCAAAGGGAAATGCCAAAGTTACACTGTATCTGAAAATTGCATGTGACTGTCCGGACAATACCGGAATTTTGATAGGAAAATATTTATCAAAATAGATAAAGCTAGTTATTATAAGTCTCGTACAATAAGTTGTTCATAACATTCATTACAAGTAAATCAAAACATGTTTTGAATAAAGGTGTTCAGAAAGATGCCATTAACAATTTAAATTCTGATATGCGAGGGACCTTAACTAGATTTTACTGTTTCGTCCAGCATCAAATAAATACGAAAAACTCAAGCAGGAAAAGCAACACAAACAATACACCCACCTCTCAAGCAGAACACACACAACACCGCTTACTCAAGTGTTTGGATACTTATATAGCCTTGAAACATTTTCAATCAACCAAAATACAACCATATTTGACCATGACCATGACCTAATTTTGACTACAATTATTGTAAATTGGCTATTTCTAGGTAAATTAGATTTTACCGTTTCATTTAGCACCGACATTAACGACTACAATGATTAAATACTTAAATAGTTGTTGCCTTGGAAATCTATCCATATTACCCGACCTTGATTGTGACCTTAACTTTGACCTAATATGGTCTCGGAATATTTTAATGGTAATTAGATTGTACCGTTACGTCTAGCATCAACATTACTCGCTACAATGCTTGGAAACTTAAACGGTTGCTACCTTAGACCATTACCAAAAGACTCATTCTACCTGATTTCAATTTGACACTAACCTTAACCTAATTTGGACTTAGAAACAAATCAGAATATATTGTCAAGGATACCACCTGGTCATTTTTTAAAACTCAGTCTTTTTCTAAAATCCATTTCAATGTTATGTCACAGTGACATAAACTGATAGACGACACAATGAAATCCACAGATGTAACCTACTATCATTAACTGATATGGTTTAGGAAAACTGCTCCAAACAAGGTTACTGTTTCATTGAGATGAAAAGGCACTGTGGCTGAAAAGAGTATGCAATACTCCGACACCTCGAGATGTGCTCGTATACTTAATTTGACATCTCTGGCCGGAAGAGGAAGTATTCATAGAAAGCTTTTTATAAAATTTGGTTCAAAGGTTAATGTCATTGTCAAATTGATTCAAAATGCCACGCTATCGCAGGATGTACTCACATACCGAAGTTTACACTACAGTACATCGAAAAGCAATATATAGATCAGAACTTTGATTAAGTGAAGAAGTATTTATAGACACATTAACATTACTTGTTATTGTTTTAAATGAATCATGCATACGAACATCGATTCGGGAATAATTAAATGCCTTTTTCATTTTAGGACATAACGTCAATGTGGAAAGTAATGTCGTAGAAACTCAAGATAGTTCATTAAATTCCGGCGAAAGAGTGGATAATGTTAATCCTATTACTGAGCAACCCCGTACGCTCCCCTTTTGCAGTGACAATGCAAATGACAAGTCCGAGAGTACTATATCTCCACAAAAGGATGTTGAAAAATGCGAACCATGCCAAAATCGTCAGAAAGACGCTGATGCAGATTTTTATTGTAGACAATGCTCGGAATTTCTTTGTCAACATTGCCGAAATTATCATCAGCGAATGACAGCGACAAGTCATCATGATATATTATCTAAGAAAATGTGGGAACAGCACAGTGCCACAAGAATGAGTGAGAAGATGGTTCCATCTAAAGAAACCACTGCTCTCAGTACTGACTGTGAATCTGCAAAACCTATGAGAACCAGTTGCTGTGATCAACATAAAGAAATGACAACAACAGCGAACTACAAACCAGAGTACGAAATCCCTAGGATTGAGGGAGCAATACCTGAAGTTTCAAATCAATCGCGAGTTCAAAGGTAAGTGCGTATTACAAAAACTATTGGGTAAGTTACATTTTTATAAAAGAAATTCATGTAATGTGCATCTTTTAAATACAATCTGAAGATCATATATGCAGTGATACCCCCGGTATTGCACCATCTTAACGATATATTTCCTACGTATCTGATTTAATAAACAAAGTATTCTCTTTGTTTTCAGACTGTCAAATGGTTTCGATCCTAAGGAAAATGTGAGTATTGTATTGCAGGCAAGGCGGATTATGTTAAGATACATATACTGTGAATCTCTCTTGATTTCCAAAATTAAAATACATGTAGTATTGTTTTTAAACTTAGAATGGAAAATGAATGGGACATAATGCATATATCGCTCACTTATGTTTCATTCTTTAACAGTTTAAACCAGGAAAGCCAACTATTGATGAAAACCCAACATATCACTCTATTCAACTATATTGGACAAAACCAAAACAGATTTACCAGTCATATTACTATCAAATTCGGTACAAAACAACATCGCCTGCTGGTCAGTGGAAGTTTCACAAAGAACAACACGTACAAACTTCAGTTATCTTATACAACATGCCGTCAAACACGTCGTTCGTATTTCAAGTACGGATGGTCTGTAATGAAGAAGAAGGCCCCTACAGCGATGAGAGTGATGCTATCACCACACCACAATCAGCTGCAAATCAACTGTGTAGTAGTGCAGTTGAGGTTGAGTGCTTCGACACTGGCTTTACTAAGAGAAAACTTATATTAGAAGAAGAGAGTCACTCAAGGAACGATTCAAGAAACACTAGAAAGTTTTCTATAGGTAATATGATATTGTTTATATTTTTACTAATGCCTGTTTTAATGCTCATGTAAATTAAGACATGAATCGTGTGTAAACATGTATAAACAATTTAGTGGAAAAAGACGATAGAAAATATTTAGTCATTGAATGGGAGAAAAATTGTATTAGTGCATGTAGTATTTTTAAACATTGGTGCATTTAGCTTCAACCCATTGTTGTTGTTTTTTATCAAAACACCGATTATTCATAGACAAACTCAAACATATGTAGATAAAGGTACAGAAAGGCCAGGTTTCAATTGCTTTAATCATTTTGTATTCCCTCTTTAGTTTACTATTACATATGAGCTCATTTTTAGCATTATTTAAATATTATTAAATGAACGACAAATTTAAACCGATTGATTTGAAGCAATATTTGGAGTAAAACATATAACAAAAATTGTTTTTTGAAAGATATATAAGTCTATTTATGTACTATTTACAAATCATTTCATTTTTTTCCATAAACAGTGTTCTGGCCCGCCTACCCTTTTTCGATATTACGGTTATTTGAAAATTACCAAATCGTTATATTTTGACCGAGTGGTAACGAGACAGACAATAGCGGAATTTGTCCGACAATCTTCGTCATTCTCCGTTTATTTATTTTGTCACAAATCGGAAACCGGACTCTGTTTTTGGTTTGAATGTAAGAATAAAAACAATACAATTTTACTTCGGGCAATCTTGTCTCCATAAAAAGATTAGGTCAATGTCTGCACGTGCTATCCATGCTGTTTCCGTGTGTAAGGATTTATGCTAACTTTACAGTAAAAGAGCAACGAGGACACATACCTTAGTACCAATATTAAACTTTACAACAACCTGACCAAATAAATTTAACCCAGCAATTGGGGTCAATATTAGTTCAAAACATTTAAAATACTGACAAAATGTTAAGTTATTGTTTTTACACAGCATCAACTCTAAAAGGAAGCGCCATACAAATATTTAATACCCTACACAAATGATAAGCGTTAAGACAAACTGGCCATAACATATATTTAACCTGGTGATTGGGGGTAAACGCTTTAAAGTTATCATAAGGTTAGCATTTTTTATAATCATCATATAGCTAAACGTTTGTTGTGAGTATCATTTGATTGTTACTTGAATCTATCATACATTTGTAGGAAAACAAAGAGGCCCGGCTGAAAAAACGATAATGTTGATTGGAGCCACCGGATCTGGCAAAAGCACATTGGTTGATGGTTTCATCAATTACATCTATGGAGTCAGCTGGGATGATCCTATTCGATTTACATTAATAGAAGAAGATGAACGAAATCAGGTACAATGATATATGTTGAATCTCCCAAATCATGAACGGTTTTGTAAACTCATTCTTAATCGACGAAACAAACAAATAAACACATTTATTTGGCATTATATTATTTGGCATTATAATAATAACGGTACAAACCAGATCAACGCACTTAAACAGTATGCAAAATGACACTTGTCTATTAGATAGAAAACATTCATTGTGTCCTCACATGCATCTGATTCATATTTAACAATAAATAAAATATAATTAGCTTTCTAAAATTTTATTCGCCTATACTTCATCGGCTAAGGATATCAAAGCTAATGAATGAGTACATCTAGGGATAACAAAGTGTTGCATACTTTTCTCATGTCACTGTGACCATGATGTATTTGACTTCAATACAGAAATGGCTTGTACAGAGCACATTTCCTGAACAACATCAGTTATATAAGAACCAAATCGTAATGCAATTACACACTGATATTGTCAAGTGTCGTAAAGTATCTAAAAGTCACAGATCCCTTACCTGACAGTAAATCTCAATTGTAGGGAATACTTGCTTGGAATATTTTACTATACCACATGAGCAGATACCTAAATCGATGTGTGAGTATATCATGGAAGGGCAAAGTGTCTTTTGCCATTTTTGGTCACTATACCATAATCTTGAATCTATACCACATCAGTAGGGCTACCCAATTTTGGACTACACTGTTTTGCGACACAGTCCTACTCTTGACCCTATATTGCGATGTTAGGGGTACCTAATTTGGTGTGTGAGCACATCGTGGGCTAACAGAGTGTTGCTGTAATCTTGATAGCGAGTTAATAAACCATCAGTAGTGATGCCAGATTTTGTGTGTGTACATCTCAGGGCGACAGAGTGTTGCATACAGTTAACTGAGTTCCAGTTGGTCTGATCAGTAATCAACTGTGAACCGTGCTCTTAGTTATAAAAACAAATGTCGTTAGAAACGATGGATGCACCTAAAAGGAAATACCAAAGGTAATAGTATATTTAGAAAGCGAGCATGTTCCAGTAACTCGAACTAGGTTTGTAACATGAACAGTGCATCAAAAAGTTCAGTCAGTAAATCACACACCAACTAAACATTGATAAGAAAGTGTTTGACACAACGACAAAAGAGCATTTGGTAGCATAAAAACTGCAAATAATCTGTTTTGTAACAGTATATTGAAGGTAATACTGCACTAAAGTGTATAGGTTAAAAGGCAGATAATCAATATTAAGAAAGGTGAGAGTTATGGTCATTGTGTGTTCCATTTTAGCGCACCTGGCACAAAGTGCCAAGGTGAGCTATTTTGATCGTGCTGTGTCCGTCGTCCGTCGTCGTCCGTCCGTCGTTCGTCCGTCGTCAACAATTTCTTTAAATGACATCTCCTCCTAAACTACTGGATAGATATTTACCAAACTTGACTGGAATGGTCGTCTTTCAAAGTTGTTCAAATGTTTCCAGTCTGTTGTATATCTAGGTCACAGTGGCTAAAAATAGATCGTTTCAATTGTAACCAGGTGTTCTTTATAAAGAAGCACCCGCGCCGAGACAATGAAAACTTAAAAAATCTTTCTGTCAAAAACCACAAGGGCCAGAGCTTAGATATTTAACATGGCATCATCGATAGGTCCTCTATCAAGATTGTTAAAATTTTGCCCCTAGGGTCAAAATTGGTCCCGCTCTGGGGTCACCGATTTATATAGAGTTATATAGTAAAAATTTTAATTATCTTCTCTGAGAGGAAAACAGCCAGATATTTGGTATTTAGCATTGTGACACTTCTAGGGGCCCTTTACATATATTGTTTAAATATTTCCAGTCCGTTGCATATCTAGGTCACAGAGGCTAAAAATAGAATGTTTCAATGAAAACTTAAAAATTCTTCTTGTCAAAAACCTCAAGGGACAGAGCTTTGATATTTGGCACATGGCATCATCTATAGGTCCTCTATCAAGATTGTTCAAAGTTTTCCCTGGGGTCAAAATTGGCCCCGCTTAGGGAGTCACCGATTTACATATAGTGAGTTATATAGTGAACTCTTCCAATGTCTTCTTCTCTAAACCTAATAAGCCCAGAGCTTTGGTATTTGGCATAGTGACACTTCTAGATGTCCTTTACTAAACATTTTGAAACAGTTCCGGTGAATTGCATATCTAGGTCACAGGAGCTAAAAAAAGATTGTTTTCCAATGAAAACTTAAAAGTTCTTCTTGTCAATTACCATAGTACCCTGAGCTAAGATATTTGGCACAAAGCGTCATATACCTGTTCTCTATCAGGATTATTCAAATTATGACTCTAGGATTAAAAATGACCCCGCCCCGGGGGTTGCAATTTTACATAGTAGAGTTATATAGTGAAATCTTCAAACATCTTCTTCTCTGAAACAACTGATATGATCAGAGCTTTGATATTTGGCATAGTGACACTTGTAGAGGTCCTTTACCAGTATTGCTGAAATCGATCTGGTATGTTGCATATATAGGTCACAGGAGCTCAATAAGACTTTTTTTCAAAACCTGTTACGGAACAAAATTCACAACTGCTATCAAGTTAAAAAACAAATTTTTCCCCTTAAGCAGAGGGTGTCATTTTCCAGATTAGCGATTTAGGGCCGCATGCGGCTCTTGTTCATGTTATAATGTATTTGCGTTTCACGTTTCATGAAGTTACCTTTAATCACTGAAGAGATATGAGTTGTACAAAGTTGTTATGCACTGGACATAAAAGGTGAAATATGAAACTTAAGAACGAAAAGATAATAAAGATTGTTATACCATGATAATGAACTTGAGACTTGACCTTGATTAAAGAAGGAAAATCTTGTTTAGAGCATATTTCCTGGAAAAATGTCAGCAATGATATTAAACACAGGATGTAAAGTACATCTTCGATACAGGAATTTCGCACATTTTAGATCACTGTGATCTTGACCTCGACCTCAATTATGTAATAAACTTCTCCAGACGATATTACATATACCACATCAACTAGGGATACCAAAGTTGGTATGCGATAACAGTTTGGGATGCAAGAGTGTGGATAACATTTTTAGGTCACTATGACCTTCAACTTGACATTTGATTAAAGCGTCCACCTTTGGACGGTGGTATGCTTCGTTCTTTTAGCTTATCTTTAACCATACTGTCAAGAGCATGTGTCCCATATGACATCCGCTAAGGATATAAAGGTTTGCGTTCGCACACATCTTGGAATGGCAAAGTGCTACGTGCCAATGCCGGGTCACTGTGACTTTGTACTGTACCTTTGATCTCAATTAAGGGTGTATCAATGTCATGAATTTAAGAAATTTTCAAAATATATGAAAACACTTTATGATGGTTTTGTATTGAAGAGCTATTTAAGATGAATGAAAAAATAGAAAAAGTGTACATTTTGGTGAACAACAGTTGGCTCCACGGCCATGTAAAATTTACCCCACCCACTTTCTCTTATTTTGTCCTTTTCAAACAGCCCGCTTCAATAAAATCCATCTTAAATGAAAACAAATATGATAATTTGGTTTTGTGTTACTTATTTCCAAAGTATGGGTAGTATTTCTTCATACAAAAACTAATTTAAGAGAAAACAGGCACCAAATCTGAAATTTATAAAGCTCTAAATATCATCGATATGGTACTTTTTGTAAATTTTGTAAGGGGGGATAACTCTTTTTACTTAAATAACTCAAAATTTACAACACTGACCTTTCAATTTCTTTTCATATTTTGAACTGCCTTAGCATTGGCTTTCATTTGGTAGAATATAAGTAAAAGTTTAATACTAGAACTATTTCATTTTCAAACTTTTTTACTTTGTTTTCATAAAATAAAAAATCTAATAAAATCATGCCCTATAAAAAGCATATTTTTGATATTCGAGCATCCATATTGTTCAAACCTTGTGCCTGCTTTGTCTAAATTTGGTTTCTATATGTAAAAATACCACCATAGACATGAAATAAATAATGAAGACCCAAATTACCATGTTTGTTTTGTTTTGAAATAGATTTTACTGAAGCTTGTACTCTGAATGGGTAAAATTTGAGAGAAAAAGTCCAAATTTGACATACTTTTTTTCAAATCGCTGTAGCTAAAAAAAAAGGACACCACCTTATATATTTGTTTCCATTTTTTTATTCATCATAAATAGCTCTTCCAAAAAACAATGATAGAAAAAAAGTTTGATACTTTGAAAAAAAATCGCTTATGGGTTGGATACACCCTTAAGGAAAAGGATTTGTGGGAATGTACTTCCTTTACTAGATAATCTAGATCTAATGGTACATCAATATGCGAGTACATGTTGGATTGGCGGAGTTTATCGTACCGTATTGAGGTCATTGTGTCATTGTTCTTTGAGGCTATTGAGGTAATTGTGTCCTGGACCTCTTACCTCGATTAATATAATGTCTGTACACCAATATCTAAGGCTATCCCATATTGTGTGTTATTACAATTTACAATGGTTGAGAACCTCGTACCATTTTTTTCAATTGTTGGGTATACGAGTCTTCCCACCAGCACAAATTGCATTTCAATGTCAATACAACATTTTAGGAGCGTTTTGACATACTGTAGCTCAGTTCTTGTTACATAATATCAAGACACGTTACTTTATTAATTTGAATTTGGAATGTGTCGTGGTTCTATACAACTTTTATAAAATTATTCTTTTGACTAATACAGTGACTACTTCTTCAACTTGCTTTTGAGAACAAGCACACGATTTTTACTTTTTGTATTTTTCTGCATAATCGAAACGATATAAGGTAATCTTATATTTGTTTTATTTGTACTCTTATAGGCTTTATCCCAAAGCGAATGGATTACGACATACTCTATACACCCTGTGGACGGTAGTAGGTTGCACTACACCCTGAATATTATAGACACACCCGGATTTGGAGACACGGGAGGAGTAGAAAGAGACAAAAGACTTGTGCAGCAGTTCAAAGCTCTGTTTTCGGCACCAGATCTAAATGTCATTGATGGTATTTGTTTCATTGTCAAAGCCTCGGACGCTCGCTTCACTCAGACTCAAAGGTACATATTCAATTCGGTTTTGTCTTTGTTTGGACAGGACATAGTTGACAACATGAACATACTTATAACGTTTGCAGACGGTAACACGCCCCCTGTTCTTGCAGCCCTTGAAGAGGCACATGTTTTGCACAACAAATACTTTAAGTTTAATAACTCTGCCCTTTTTACTGACAGTCGATGTCCCAAAACATCTCCACTAGCTCCAATACTCTGGGATATGAACTACAAAGGTTTTGCTGAGTTATTGAACCACATCAAGACCATGGAAACAAAAAGCCTGCAATAGACAAGGGATAGTAATTATGGTTGAAATCATGATATACGTATGCCCAATCATAAATACAACGGTTACTGGATGAGCGGTTAACGTTTGATGAGGTCAAACTTGGGCTCATGACGAGAACGTTTTCCCTTATTTTACCCTTTATGAAATGTATTTTGCTCATGTTTAGCCTGGTGTTAAAATCGTATTGATATGTCTAACTATCTATCTATCTATCTATATATATATATATATAAACAGTATATATGTATATATCTGTATATATCTTAATAGAGACGCCTCTCCAGTTGAGACGACGACTAACATGATTCACAATATCTGCTAATATAAATACTGTTGGAACTAATTTACTGAAGGGAAAATCTTGCTAAGAATAGCTGAATGGATGACCGTAAAAGGATTACAACTGCCTTCGCCTCTCTATTATCCCAGGATCCATCTTACATTGTTCCTGTCAACATGACTGCAAAACTGATCAGTTGTAACTTAGGAGAGTATAAGGGACGAAATATGATGGTAATCGAGTATTTACAAATTAACAGTCTAAATGTGGAAACCGCGTAACGAAGCGTCTGATCTGGATCCAAACGGATTGTCACTCGTTTGAAAATATTAACCAAGTCTCGATCGACAAGATAAGCTTTATATAGAAATTTAGCTTCATTGTATGATCATGTCATGCTTTCCTGTTGCCATTGGTCGTTTTAAACATTAATCGCATTGCGGTAATTTATTCGTTTTCCACAATGTTAACGTTTACGAGGTGTGTTCCGAAAATAATGCAATGTAGCGGCATGATTTGAAAAAATTTCTAATTTGAAAAAGTTTTTCAAATCATGTCAATTTTTTCAAATCATGTTTTCACAGTCGACATGATTTGAAAAAAAAACATAATTTGAAAAAATAGTTCAAATCATGTCGAAAACCGGCATCTTGAAATTTGATTCATTATGATTTTTAAAAAAAAGTTTTTACATAGGCTGGTATTTAATAGCATGCATATATTAAGTATTTATATAAGTGTTTCCGGCACCGCAACACAGTGAATATAGTTGAGTTATTTGAATGTGAAATAAGACAGTCAGTAGAAATAATAACTTCATAAATGGCATGCATGTGTATCTCAAAGAGCTGCACAGTTTGAATGGAGGCATGTCAAGGTCAAGGTCATTCATGAAGGTCAAATATATAGGTGAATGTCATAACTTCTAAGCCAGTATATATAATTACTTAATAATTGGCATGCACGTGCTTCTCATGGAGCTGCATAGTTTGAATGGAGACATGTCAAGGCCAAGGTCATCCTTCAATGTCAAGGGCGGAAAGCCGGACATAGCGTTGTTTCACAAAAGCATCTTGTTTCTTCTTTGTTCAAGGATGTCTTTTTTTCGAAATTCTACGCACCTCCCCCTAACCGAAAACCCTAGACCCGCACCTGGATGTGCAGGCAACAAGGCAGTTATGGTGTTGTTTGTAAGGTTTGGAGGACAGCGTATGGTCATGTTGGATGGCGGGAGATAATACTGACACGTGGTTGGACTGGCAGGCGGATGGGCAGGTTGGATTTATCAGTTCTCTGATGACGATTTTGAAATCTATTTGTTTTCATGCCAGCTGATTATGCATATTTCGATGAATATCCTCATGGGCGTATGAATTGCTTAAATAAACTGCTATGATGTTTTTCTTAAGTTAATGGTGCGATGATTGACAGTCCAATAAATATTGAGGCTACAGAATGTTTATTAAGGTATTAGTATACAGTGTAAGGGTTTGGTCCATACTCCTTGAACTGGTACTATGTGCCCTCATTAAAAACATATAAACAAACAGGTAAATCTCTTTTACTAAGTTGTCCGATTTTTAATTTGCTTTTGTTTATTTCTGGTTGCTATGTTGGCTGGTTTACCAGCTACCATGCTGTTTTGCTGGCTGGCTGGCGGAATGGTTGAATGGCTGGCTAAATAGCTAAATGACTGGCTGATTGGTCGGCTGACAGGCTTGCTGGCTGGTTAGCTTGCTGTCATGCTGTCTGACTGGCTAGTTGCTTGGCTGCCTGGCTATCTGACTATTTAGCTGCCTGACTGCCTAATTGGTTGACTGCTTAACGTGCTAGGTAGCTGCCTTGCTACCTACCTGCATGTCTGGCATGATGGTTTGCTGCCTAACTGCCAGATTGGCTGCCTTGTTGCCAGGTGACCGACCCGCCCGTCTGCCTGACAGTCCATCCATATGCTAGTATTACCGCCCTCCATCCAAACTGACCTAACGATATGTTGCCTGCACATCCAGGTGTGGATACAGGGTTTTCCGTAAGGGGGAGGGGCGTAGCATATCGAAAACATGACAACCTTAAACAAAGAAGAAACAAGATGCCATTGTAAAACAACGGTTTGTCCCCCTTTCCGCCCTTGACCTTGACATGCATCCTTTCCAAATGTGCAGCTCCATAAGATGCACACGCATGCCAATTATGAAGTAATTTTATCTACTAGCTAACAAATTATCACATTGGCCTATATACTTGACATTTGACATCGAAGGATGATCTTGACTTTGACATGCCTCCTTTCAAACTGTGCAGCTTCGTGAGATGCAAACGCATGCCATTTATGAAGTAATTCTATCTACTAGCTCAAAAGTTATGACATTCACCTAAATATTTGACCTTCAAGGACGACCTTGACCTTGACATGCCTCCATTCAAAATATGCAGCCCCATGAGATACAAATACTTGCCATTTATGAAGCTTTTATTTGTACTGTCTTATTTCACTTTCAAATAACTCAACTATATTCACTGTGTTGCGGTGCCGGAAACACTTATATAAATACTTAATATCTGCATGCTATTAAATACAAGCCTATGTAAAAAAAAAAAAAAAAATTTTTCAAATCATGTTGAATCAAATTTCCAGATGCCGGTTTTCGACATGATTTGAAATATTTTTTCAAATTATGTTTTTTTTTTCAAATCATGTCGACTGTAAAAAAATGATTTGAAAAAATTGACATGATTTGAAAAACTTTTTACAATACAATTTAACCTGTAATTTTCTAAAAATCCTTGAAAAATACAGAAAGTTTCACTTTTGACCTTCAATGCATTCCCCCTTTGCATTTTATACATTTGTATAACCGGATTATCCACGATTTAAAACATTTTTGATAGTTCGAAACGGGTACACTCTTTACTGAAAACAGCTGTTCCTAGTGCCTTTCTTGTTTAATATTTCCGACCTTGAAAGAACGATTTCAATTTCGGAAACAAAAAGTAATCACACGGTGCCAGATCAGGTCGTTAGGTGGGTGATCAAGCACCGTAACACGTTTATCCTTCAGAAATTGCTTTACAATTTCGGCTGTATGAGGAGGGGCGTTGTCATGAAGAAGACGCATGTATTTGATTGCAATTGCTGGGTGCCTCTTTAAGTAAAATCGCTCGGCTGGTGTCTGGTGGTCACAGTTATAAACCTGTCACTTCTAGTGTTGTCTGCCAACATCTCCCGACCAGCTTTAAAACGTTTAAACTACCAGGTAACTGAGCTATATGACACCTCAAGTGTTCCTTATACATCACATATTTCCGTGAAGATAGATTTTGCACTTAAATCCATTGTACACCGGCCTTTGATATATGCCCTGATTTCAGCGCATTTCCAGCCATTGTTTAGCTAAGTGCCGTTAACCTCGTGTAGTTTGGGTCGTTATATATACATAACTAGTGGACAAAAATGCACGAAATTTTGTAAATAAGTGGACAAAAGATGGATACTAAACAAAGATACTCTGTTACAAGAAAGCACGTGCAATTCGAAACCGAACTGAAGTTGCATTATTTTCAGAACACCCTCGTTTATCTTTATATCATGGTTATCAAACGAGTGCGCTCTAATACCCCCATTCCACTGAGCGGCGATTCCTCTACGCTTCGAATTTTTGGTAAAATCGCCGCGAATCGTAGTAGGAACGGCAACGGCGCAGTAGAAACGCCCTGATCGTAGTAGAAGCGTCACAGAAGCTCCTTGATCGCCACCTCATGGCGAATGTTTTGACCCTGTTCAAAATTTACGTAGCGGCATCGCCGTGGACTCGAAGCGCAGCAGAAGCGTACTAAGAAATTCATGAGCGTAGTAGCAACGTAGTCGCAGCGTGGTTGACGTAGCGCAAGCGTAGTCGCAGCGTACTAAAAGCGTCGAGATACATTGTATTTGCCCGCGATTCCGCTACGTTTCTCGTACGCTCTGTGCGCTCACACTACGTTCTGTACGATCTAGCGACCATCAAGGCGTCTTCACGGCGATTCGCCATTTATGAATCACAAAAACCGCCGTCCAGTGGAATGGGGGTATTATAGTTCTCAATGAAACATGTGTATTCTTCTGAACATGTTGTAACACGCTCTTTTGAATATCTGTTTATCAAAACTGTCAAAACTGTCCTTTGGGAATTTACTTTGAGGTGACCCATCGCTCTCAAAACATGCATTTTCCTGTCATTTAATAGGCTATACAAAGACAAGTGGCAGCTTAAAACAAGTTAAACTTAAGACAGACAGGTCAAAAAGGAGCTTTCTGTTTTTCTCATTGTGTTAAGTAACAAGCTTTCTTCACCCTTATCCTGCTGTGATATTGTCTGATTTAAAAAAATGTCGTCTGAAAAATTTGTAAAATTGACATCTACACATGTTTCAAGTTAAGAAATCTAAAGACGAGTGTCAAACAGTTTTAAACAAGTTCAGACGCCGCGTTACGCTGCGTCTGATCTGGATCAAAACTGTTTTCAAATACAGGCAAGTCGCAATCAGCAGATAAAGGTTTACATATCTTGTAATTCATATAATTAAGTGGTCGAAATAGAAAGATTCTACTGCATTTATTTGTGCTACATTCACATGTAGCTGGGAAGGCAAGTATTGCCACGTGATTTGCTCTGGATGTGTGTTTACATAATTCAAGTATAGATGATGGACATTAATGGTCTTTTAAGTAAATTAATTAAAGACCATGTTATTTTCTATTTGGTTATGTATATGGCTCTTTCTCTTTTCCCAGTAAAACTATAACAAAGAAACTGCAGAAAATGTGGCATTTTTCATTATAATGTATTTATTGTAAGTTCTGAAAATTGGGGAAAAAATTCAATTTCGCAATGATATGAGGAAGCATTGAAACCTTCTTTTCACAACTTTTCTCATATTTGTATGAAAAAAAGGTATTTGACAAACCGGTAGATTCCACAGCCACCAAACAACCTTAAAGTTAAGCAACGGACTGTCGGTGTCTGGATGGATGACCGCAACTCCGGTACACGTTACTGGAGTGTTTAATTTGGGATCGAAATTATAAAAAATATGATCGATTTATTGCAATAAAAGAAAAAAAAGAATTATCTGTTTCTTATCTCATTTTGTTCTGTATATAAAATGTCATCTAAAACATTTTCAGGTTCTAGTATGTGTTTACGAACTTCAAAATCCCGTTTCTATACCAGTGTAGCGAAATAAATTCGCCACCGTAATATATCGACTTTCTTTCTCACACGTACCGCCATATTCAAAATAAGACTGATCGTCTCCAGACTGTAGCCAGGCGCACTGGGTTAGAGATAAACACAAGAAAGACCAAGAGTATCCGCATTAATGCGGGTCAGGATAGACCCACTTGACGGGGAGGATGTGGAAGATGTATCTAAGTTTACCTACCTAGGAAGCGTCGTGGGCAAGACTGGTGGTACAGAGGAAGATATAAAGGAAGTCCAGAATCAGCAAAGCCCAGCAAGACTTCGCCATTCTTAAACCTATTTTGAACAGCAGGTCTATCCACTTGAACATTAAGTTGCGACTTTTTAACTCCAATGTCAAGACAGTGTTGCTATATGGCTCAGAAACATGGAGGCATACCAAGAACCTGGACGAAAAGATACAGGTTTTCATAAACACCTGCTTAAGAGGTTTTTGAATTGTGGCAAAGAACCAAGCAGGTCCCCATCCTGTGATTAAACAGCGCAAATGGAGATGGATAGGACGCACGCTGAGACGTGATCACCCCAACATTGTCCGCAATGCACTGGATTGGAATCCGCAAGGAAGGAGGAGAAGGGGGTGGCCTGATACAACATGGAGAAGGAACCTGAATGCTGAACACCAGAAATTAAGGATATCCTGGGGAGAGGCAAAACAGGTAGCAACTGTCCGTGTCCTATGGAGAGGTGTGGTGGCGGCCCTATGTCCAAGGAGGGATATACAGGATTAAAGAAGAAGGAGAAAGAATATATCGACTACCCGGCTATAATATTACGACCGGGGTCTCTGTTTGTTACAAACTGACCAACAGGTAATACAGATAAACTGTCCCCATGAAAAAGTCAATTAATGCAATGGCCTCTCTATTTGGTATTATAACGATGTATACTTGACTGGATGCAATGACTTAATGATGTCTGATACCAAATCCCATAAGGGCCACCTTCAACTGTTGCCTACGAATATACCGATTTGAAAAGCGACACTTGACAGTACGACGGCGATAGCGCGACAGTACTACGGCGATAACGCGACGGTGATAATGCAATTATACTATTGGTTTATCACCGTCGTACTGTCGCATAAGCACCATCGTACTGTCGTGTTTTACCGCCGTACTGTCGCGTTATCCTCGTCTAACTGTCGCACTGTCACCGTCATAACAGTCGTATTATCACCGTCGTAATGACACTGTCTGATGTACATGCGCATAGAGTCAAACAGTTTAAATACTTATCCGACACCGAGTTTCTCGAAATCTGATATGGTTCCAAATTATTTGTAAGTTCCAGTATTGTCACATTTGACAGGGTAGCATAAAGTGTGTCATAAAGGTTAAAACATATATAACACCCTTTCATTTCCTATATGGCATTTATCTTAAGCTTGAAACCTTTCATGGCTGAAAAGATCAGATGGTCGGTTACTGATCCACTGGTCTAGCTCTAAACCTTTTGCGAACAGGAATGTAAACAGGTATGGTGGTAAAAGGGTAAATAAAATACCTTATTACAACGGGTTAAGTGCAAAAATCTACATGAGTGCATATGTCAGATCTGGATCCAAACATAGAATTATTGAGCATGGCACTCAAAGGCACCGTAATCGATGGACATTGTAAACATTCTGGAACCAGACCTAACGTCGAGGAACTCGACGTCTGATAAGGTTCAACAACTGTTCTCAACTTAGATCAAGATAAATATATATTTGCAAATTTTGTCAGGTTTTCTATTCCGCCCTGTTTCCTAGGTTCGAATCTCATCGAGTTAGATATTGTCTCTTTGAAATACATATTTTAACATAATGTCTTATCCTACATCAATATTTACGTGACTATATAAACGTTTGACATACATTGTTTTTGACACCATTTGGTTTTCAGTCTTTTTAAAGTTTATCAACACGTAAAGTAGAACGTTTTCCTACCCTCTATAAAATTGATTGCTTGTTGCACGTTAAATATACACTCATCGGGAATTAGCTTCAAACAAAATCATCAAACGTCTTTCAACACAGTTATGTTTAAAATTAATTTGTAAAGTCAAACATATGCATTTTTATTATATCGGTCTTAACATTCTGGGCCTTAGCAACAAGAACCTGTAGAGAGTAGAATTGTCATTTGCAAACAGGGTAGACTCATATCACAGGGCTCCTAAAGTTGCCATCTAATCAGGGTTTGCGCTGTATGTTTGGTATGTTCAGATGATAATATCTGAAATATTTCATATGATTTAATTATATATTTCCAAGAGAAACGTATAATAACAAATTGATTGCAAGCGACACAAGAAATGGCATTGAAATGATTAATCTATCTAATCATAATTGCACGTGTAGGTATCTTGCTTTTTAATTAATATTATTTGTCGACGTCTCAAAAACAGAGACAGTGAAACGGAACGGACGATGCAGACCGAGATCAGGTGAAATAGGATTGATGTTAAGAGTGTTTGATAATTGCCAGCTAATTAAACAGTTTATTAACGTGTAATAATACGAAAGACTCAAGCAGGAAACGCAACACAAACAATACACCCACCTCTATAGCAGAACACACCCAGTCATACCATTACAAACACACACACACACACACGCACACTCCCATTACTTCATCTACACACTAAATAGAAAACAATACGCAAGACAAACATAAAGCAAAGTCGCGTTGGGTGGTGTGTGTTGTGTGACGCGGAAGCTTATTCGGTTTAGAGTCCCTTGTATATTAAAGAGAAAAAACAAATGTGTTATGTTTATCAATCCAAAATGAATAGGGATAGAAAGGGATGCTGAACCGCTGTGTCGCAAACACAAGCAGATAATAGATACTCATCGTCTAATCTATATATAGGCAATGGCTGGTTTTGAAATATCATAAGGATGTTTATCTTTGTCACTATAAGCTTGTATAGAACCATGTCTTGGATTTTATTTAAGGAACTTTGTCAGTAAACACTCAACATTTTATTTGATATCAATTGATAGTTAACAAATAACAGGGGTTCACGAAACTAGGACGAATCACACAAAAATCAAAATCAATAATTACCGCTAGAATAAACTGCTTCAAACATTTGGTCGATTCTAAACGTTTAAACTGGACTCAGCGGGGTCGTAAATTAACGGTAATAAAATTTCCTTTTAAAGGGAAAGGATTGCCCTATGTATAAGTAACATATCTGATCTTGTCCAAACCTGTTTGCAAATGTTAGCCAAGTCGAGCTTAGCGCGATAAGGGTTTATGGACAAAGACGACAGTACTGATCTGGATCCACTGTTATCCCTCATATTAAACTTTTCTTCAGTTTAAAAAAGCATAAAAAACAAAATGTCTGATCTTCTTTTGAAGACGGTATATTTGAGGCAAACGACAATTTAGCATGATAAGTGTTAAACAAATAATCGGTGTTTAAACAATGTGTTTAAATTTTAAAATACATCTCAGGCAATATAAACGTTTTAAATAATAAATATGCATTTTACATTTTATCTTTTCTGACTTAAACAGGCACCTGTTTAAGATACATATATTTGTTTTTTCTTTGAGTTTTTTTATTATTTTCAAACATCTTTACTAAGCAGTCATCTATTCAAGGGCGCCAGTGTTAATCTTAACATTGACTGGCTGTTAAGTACATGTCAGTAGTCATTCCATGGTATATAGCTGCTTACTCGACAAGTGGCATGAGTGCGGTGTGATCTCTTGAACACATGCTTATGTAAATAAATACAAATCCCTTCATTTAACGCATATCAGTGTGCGAAGATAGTGCATCTCAAGTTTAATCCTATAAAAAAAACTATATCATTTTCATTACAACCTAACCAGTGATAAAGTACACTCTTAAAGAATATTATGCTTATGCATCTGTACAATTCTGGTGTGATTTACATGGTTGGTAAGGTCTGAAAAGATATACCATAACGGGTAACATTTTACAAAAGCCATGACGCTATTAAATAACGTTACCGAAATTTCCTTAATCTAGAACTACTTATATGGCAAAATATGTTGATATAACTAATAGCATAAAGTAAAATAAAACAAATCTATACGTTCATCAAAAAACAGTTATGATTTATGTTAAACAGGTAAGGCAGAAAGCTGTTTTTATCACAATATTGACTACCGTAATTGTATCATCTCTAACTTCTGAATGGCAACCACAGAATCTCATTTCCAATGCTAGGTAAAGATGACTTTTTTATTTTAATTGATCGATATTCACTGTAGATTTAAATAAAAAATAGAAAAAAATAAGTTTTAAACAGACACGGACAATCCATTCAACAATGGAATTTACTCAGAGTTTGAAGGGTTGAGTGTTTTTTCAGATTTTATCATCTTTCAAATGTCAGATTGATTGATTACATACGTATAAACAGACTCTTCAGAATAGAACATATTTTGTTTCACACGTGCATACAGTATTCCGCCAATTGCCAAACATATAGTATATAAAAATATCACACATTATTTGATCATACTATCTGGAACCAACTAGCAAGGGACTCACTACATCATTTAAAACTTATTCTTCTGACTTTTGTTGTAACAACACAAAACTCAGTAAAATGTAGAGCTTGCGTAATTTGTTTTCATTCATTTTAGAATTGGTTCCATTTAATAATAATTTTGCAGTCGATAATACTGCAAGTCAATATTATATAAAGTTACCATTCAACCGAAAACCTATAGGGACACTATATTATACATGAAGTTATCTATTGCAGAATAGAAAGGCCTGTATTTATTTTGCCTCAAAACTTGACAGTCTCGTATCATTAAAGAAATGTGCTCTACTTCAACGAGTGTTAAATTAGAGCAAGACAGACAGTAAAACTCTACATAATTTGTTGAAATAAAAGCTAACTGTTTGAGATTCATAGGACTTATATTCTATGTTAATAAAATCAATGAATTAAACATGCTTAGAAAGCGATACATTAATGTTTCACTAGCTCATGTTAACACGTATTAAAACAGAGCATACGGAAATAATGATGATGGTAATGATGATGTCTGTCATCGCTAGGCACAGATGAACGTAATTACTGTGTTGTCAAGATGCTATGTGACTAAATGTGGCTCGACAAACCTATACATACAGAAACCATACGGAAATAACATTCAACTCGTATTCAATGTTATTATTATTACAAAATATACAATACTATAGGTGTCTATATAGCACTTTTCGTCCTATTTAGAAATGACAATTGAAGAGAAACACTATTTAGAAAAGATAATGGATTAGAAACACTAGATGTCTATTCTTACTTCCTGAAGGTATGTTTCCGAAGTAAAGGCTGTAGTTATTATTTGCTGAACAAAATTGTCAATGTGCCTGTTATACTCATTTATCATCGACAAAATTATGTTGGTTTTGTAAGCCCAGTGTATAGCACTGATACCTCGGATCTTGGAGTCTCATCCGGATGATTTGGTCCGGCGGGGGATCGAACTCACAATCTCAGGTGGTGCAGCAGTGTAGTGTTATTCCACTGAACCAAGTCCACCGAGCATTTAGACTTTGCTGCACACCGGTGTCATTCAGCATATATCAATGATTAAAATTACTTGTCAAGAACATTACTTCGTTTTTGCTCATCTGACACAAAGAGCCAAAGTGAACTGTCAACGATCAACTTGCAGTGTCCGTCGTCGTTCGATTGCATCAACCATCATCTACAAGTACTCTATTAACATTGCCCATGTGCAAAAAATGGGTCACACAATTAGCTTCAGTTATATTGTGAAACCGTCAAAATATTCTTTTCTGAAACCTAAAATATTCAGATATTTGATATTTGGTATGGTGCCACTTCTAGAGGTATGTTACCATTTTTGTAATAATGGTTACGGTCCGTTGCATATCTTGGTCACAGAAGCTAAAATAGATTCAATTTAAACTTCAAATAAATTCATTTCTTGTCTGAAACCACAATACCCTGAGCTTATATATTTAACACAAAACATCATCTATAGGTCCTCTATCAATATCATTAATACTACTTCCCTTGTTACTTTGCATGGTGTAACTGCAAGATTTACTTTACAAATATTGTTCAAATGGTTCCTGTTCGTTGCATACCTAATTTAGAAAATTTGGGTTTGGGTATTACTCTATTAAATGGATGGACACGTTTTATGACAATATTACCACGTGTATTTATAATATTGGATGGAGACCCAACATAGTACATCAAACTCGAGGCTTAAAACAGTGGTTCTCGTTAAGGCCACTAGTCTACATACTTGTGACTGAAATTTTATCTATTAAGTTAAAATCGCCACAAGAATTTCAAGGTATAAATATAGAAAATGAAAATGGTCAACATAACTGCTTAAAACTTACACAACTTGCTGATGTTACCTTAATTACATTTGTTTTTGAAATGCAAAGCTGTTTCAACTTGATGGGAAACTTCATTGAAAGTCTTCAAATTATGTGGTTTCCAAAATAACTTTTTATATATTCCTTAAAACTTCCATATTAGGATATAAAAATAACGACACTCCCTTTAAGGTTGTAAACATGGTTCTTAACCTAATAGGATTTTGTATTTATGTAAACCGGGCTTCAATAAGTCGAAACTCCCGAGCAAGTTCTGATGTTTATTTTAGGCAATATATAAAGTCTGCAAAATGAAATGTATATTGTAAATGCTAATTCAAGTAAATTCATGCAAATGACAGACATTTAGAAATACAAAACGTAGCCGCGAGATACCGAAACAGAAATAATTAAGCTAAATACATTTCAAATACGTCTATACTCAGTACTCACCAGACACTCGGGATAAATAGTTATGAAAAATGCTGTCGTGAGACAGTAAATTAAACTATATTATTAATACTAAATAGATACCAAGATGACCATGATGTCACAATCAGCTGGTCTGGAAGCGCACTGAGCATAGACGTTTGGGACACGTAGTAAGAAGATAGAAAGGTTGTGCAGATCGTGTGCAGAAGTTAGTTCGTGCGTCTCAACTATCTCTCTCCATCATGCTCTCATACACTGATGTATACGTGATATGTGCAGATATACATGAAGATAAAGCAATGTAAAGCAGATGACAATATGCAACCCTGGTTCCACATAACTAAAGCAGACTCCACTTTAGCCATATGAAACCCTGGTTACATTTACAAAGGATATTATACCAGTAACAAAAGAAAAAACAACTACACTATGGAAAACTTATTTGTTAAGGAATTCAACTTCACATATTCCTATTTGATGTCAAAACAAAGATTGTCAATGTTCTTAGTCAAATTCATTTAGCATTTAACTTAAAAAAGAAATGATGCACCTTATTGTATTTTACCATGTATTATTTTGTTTGTATATTTAATACTGTAAATACTATGTGAACATTAATAATTAAAGAAGTCGAAAAACTTCACCAAAACGAACAAATATCTAGTTCATAGGAACGCAAAATAATTGTTTCAATGAAAACTTCAATAATATACTTGTACGAAACTACAGTACCCTGATCGTAGATATTTAGCACAACACATTATCTATAAGTCTTCTTTCAAGATTGTTCAAATTATGCGCAATGGTTCAGAACTAATACCGCCCCGATGTCACTGTTTTTCAAAGATCTTCAAACATATTCTCCTCTGAAACTAATAGTATCAGCATTTTGGTAATTCAGTCATAAAAACATAACGCTATAGAATGAGCTACGTTATGAATGGATGAGTTGGGTTTTACGACACTGCGACATAAAATAGGTCATAAAGCACTGATGAATAATGAGGGATGTTGAGATTTGATTATTTCAATAAATAAGATTGAGGCTAATCTCATATGTTGCGAAGCAGCGCATAGGATCAAAACCACCCACCTGTCTATCTTTTAGTTCTTGGCAGAGGGGATAATCTCAGTTTGATAAACAATAACAATTCCCTATGACAAGTAGCCCCAGAACCACGTCAGGTAGGAAGGTCTCTAGGGGAGCTACGGTATACAGCAGCTACTATCTAAAAATTTGAAGACTAAAACTACCTTGATCTGTGTTATTCATGACTGACAGGTAAAACAAATCGGAACATGAATTGTAGAAACAACTCAAAAAGTGACTCATTTGACTGGAATCCATGGCCTGTGGAGTGCTAGTCAATCGCTCTGTCAACTGACTCATTAAGCAACAAGATGTAGTCGAACCATTTTATCCAGGTTTTCAATTACAAAATGCCACTTCAAAGGCTTATGTTTTATTTCCAATATCCAACTGGTTGTGGGATAATTTTGGCAATAGAATATCATTTTTATTTTAAATCAAATGAGCAACTGAATTCAATATATATCTGTATAACCATTCTGAGTCTGTAGTAACCAAGGTTTAACCCTCCAGTGGTTATTAATAATTAATTTATAATTAATTATTGATTGCTACTGAAAGTACCAAGACGGACTCTTATATTCACTTTGTTTTATGTTTGTCTTGCTTGTTGTTTTCTATTTAGTATCTACATGTAGATGAAGAAATGGTATTGCGCGCGCGTGTGTGTGTGTGTGCGCGCGCGTGCGTGGGTGCGTTTGTCTGTGTGTGAGACGGCTTTGGAATAGTTTATCTTTCTTTTTTCTCTCAACATCAATCTCTTTCTATATAATTTTATATATACATATAAATAAATATATTTACGCATACAAATTGTCATTTGTGAGGTGTCTGTAACAAACTTTGGTGCTCTCAGAGAGACAATGGGAGGGAGCAATAGCACTCGGAATGACATATTGGAGGGCACATAAACACTCGGAAGGACGCGGGGAGGGTTGCAGAACACTCTGAAAGACACTGGGAGGGATCAGGAACGCTCGGAAGGACGATGGGAGGGCTCAGAAACACTCGGAAAAGACGTTGGGAGGGATATGGAGCCATCGGAGAGACAATGGGAGGGAGCCATACCTCCCGGAAAGACTCTGGGAGGGCCCAGGAACACTCGAAAGGACGCTTGGAGGGGTCACGAACACTCGGACAGACGCTGAGAGGGATCAGGAACGCTCGGAAGGATGCGGGGAGAGCTCAGTAACACTCGAAAAGACGTTGGGAAGGCTTTGGAGGCCTCTGAGAGAAAATGGGAGGGAGCCATACCACTCAGAAAGACACTGGGAGGGACCAAGAACACTCGAAAGGATGCTGGTAGGGGTGCAGTACACTCGGAAAGACACTGAGAGGGACCAGGAACGCTCGGAAGGACGCTGGGAGGGCTCAGAAACACTCGGAGAGACTATGGGAGGGAGCCATACCTCTCGAAAACACACTGGGAGGGCCCAGGAACACTCGAATGGACGCTGGGAGGGGTCATGAACACTCGGAGAGACGCTGAGAGGGATCAGGAACGCTCGGAAGGATGTGGGGAGAGCTCAGTAACACTCGAAAAGACGTTGGGAGGGATTTGGAGGCCTCGGAGAGACAATGGGAGGGAGCAATACCACTCGGAAAAACACTTGGAGGGCCCAGGAACGCTCGGACGGACGCTGGGAGGGCTCAGAAACACTCGGAAAAGACGTTGGAAGGGATTTGGAGCCCTCGGAGAGACAATGGGAGGGAGCCATACCTATCGGAAAGACACTGGGAGGGACCATGAACGCTCGGAAGTACGCTGAGAGGGCTCGGAACCTCGCTTAGAGGGATCGGAACCACGCTGAGAGGTCTCGGAACCACTCGAAAAGACGTTGGGAGGGCTTTGGAGCCCTCGGAGAGAAAATGGGAGGGAGCCATACCTCTCGAAAAGACACTGGGAGGGCCCAGAAACACTCGAATGGACGCTGGGAGGGGCCATGAACACTCGGACAGACGCTGAGAGGGATCGGGAACGCTCGGAAGGATGTAGGGAGAGCTCAGTAACACTTGAAAAGACGTTGGGAGGGCTTTGGAGGCCTCGGAGAGACAATGGGAGGGAGCAATACCTCTCGAAAAGACACTGGGAGGGACCATGAACACTCGAAAGGACGCTGGGAGGGGTGCAGTACACTCGGAAAGACACTGGGAGGGATCAGGAACGCTCGGAAGTACGCTGAGAGGGCTCGGAACCTCGCTTAGAGGGATCGGAACCACGCTGAGAGGGCTCGGAACCACTCGAAAAGACGTTGGTAGGGCTTTGGAGCCCTCGGAGAGAAAATGGGAGGGAGCCATACCTCTCGAAAAGACACTGGGAGGGCCCAGGAACACTCGAATGGACGCTGGGAGGGGTCATGAACACTCGGACAGACGCTGAGAGGGACCAGGAACGCTCGGAAGGATGTGGGGAGAGCTCAGTAACACTCGAAAAGACGTTGGGAGGGCTTTGGAGGCCTCGGAGAGACAATGGGAGGGAGCAATACCACTCGGAAAAACACCTGGAGGGCCCAGGAACGCTCGGACGGACGCTGGGAGGGCTCAGAAGCACTCGGAAAACAATGGGAGGGAGCCATACCTCTCGGAAAGACACTGGGAGGAGCCATGAACACTCGAACGGACGCTGGGAGGGCTCAGAAACACTCGGAAAAGACGTTGGAAGGGATTTGGAGCCCTCGGAGAGACAATGGGAGGGAGCCATACCTATCGGAAAGACACTGGGAGGGATCAGGAACGCTCGGAAGTACGCTGAGAGGGCTCGGAACCTCGCTTAGAGGGATCGGAACCACGCTGAGAGGGCTCGGAACCACTCGAAAAGACGTTGGGAGGGCTTTGGAGCCCTCGGAGAGAAAATGGGAGGGAGCCATACTTCTCGAAAAGACACTGGGAGGGCCCATGAACACTCATTTGGACGCTGGGAGGGGTCATGAACACTCGGACAGACGCTGAGAGGGATCAGGAACGCTCGGAAGGATGTGGGGAGAGCTCAGTAACACTCGAAAAGACGTTGGGAGGGCTTTGGAGGCCTCGGAGAGACAATGGGAGGGAGCAATACCTCTCGAAAAGACACTGGGAGGACCCAGGAACACTCGGAAAGGTCGCTGGCAGGGGTGCAGTACACTCGGAAAGATACTGGCAGGGATCAGGAACTCTCGGATGGACGCTGGGAGGGCTCAGAAACACTCGAAAAGACGTTGGGGGCTTTGGAGCCCTTGGAGAGACGATGGGAAGGGGCCATACCTTTCGGAAAGACACTGGGAGGGACCAGGAACACTGGAAATAACGCTAGGAGGGGTGCAGTACACATGTTTTTTGCTTGTTTGTCCTGCATGCCGGGTACCGGGTTTGAATCTCACCAGAGCGCAATTTTTTTTATTGAAATGCATGTTTTTAAACAGAATTTCTTATCCTAAACTAATTCTTACCCATTTATATAAGCATTTGACATACATTATATTTACAAATTACTATTTTTAATGCTAAATCTGGTTGCGAGCCTCTTTAAACATAAAGCCATTTATTTAGAAAGAATAACTTAGTTTTTATGTACAGTGCTCCCTCTCTACAACGACACCCAATGGGAGACAAACCTTGAGTGCGTTTTTCGGAGGGAGTCGTTATAGGGAGGGAAATGGTTAACATTTGCAAACAGCTTGAATTCAGATCAGACTCCGCGTCACGCGGCGTCTGATCTGGATTCAAGCTGTTTGTCACTCATCATTAAGCTTTTTCTGTCAAAATTATCATTATGTAATTATTACTCGAGACCAGTTAGTACTTGGATAGGTGACCTCCTAGGAATAACGAGTGCCGTAGAAATTTTACTATATTTCTGTCTTTTTTAATTGTTTTTAGATTGGACATTTTCCAGTTTAACACATTCAACCCTAGCGACGAGTTAACTCGTCATTTACAAACAGTGTAGTGCACACGTTTCAAATGTAAACGGTGCACATGGCTTGATAACGGAAAATGACGAGTGGACACGTTAGCAGGGATCAATTGGTCAAACAACCATACCATATCATTGACGTTTATATAGTTTGGATCCATATGAGACGCCAAGTTACTGACTACGGAAACCTGCCAGCAATCATCGCCCGGCTTAGTACAATTGTAATATTCTCAGGTCCCCGGTTTGTAAATGACGAGTATTCTCGTCTCTAGGGTTGAATGTGTTTAAACTGCAAAAAAAGTCCAATATAAAGACAAAACTCATTTAAAAAACAACAAAAATCAACAACAACAAAAAACAAACAAATAGGAAAAAGCCTGAGGCGCCCGGTATTACCAAGCGGTCACCCATCCAAGTACTGACCGGGCTCCACGTTGCTTAACTTCGGTGATCGGACGAGAACCGTAGTGTTTAACGTAATGTGGCAGTAGACACTGTTGGTCAATTCTTTATAGTGAATCTGTTTGTGAAGCATACCGCGTAGATAACCTGCAACTTACTCGTTGGTTAGGATTTAAATCAGTTTCGTATAAACACTGAACGTTATTATACAAGTGGTACTTTCGATATTTCCAAAATTATGTGTTCTGAAATGTTCCAGTTTAAAAGCATTGTACTTGGTATAAACGAATAGTAAGCCATGTACTATTTCAGCCAATCAGCTTTCTCCATTGCCATAGTTCGTTTGTCTTACTGTATTTTCTATGTCGAATATATTCTATGTTATATATTGGCACACGAGTGTGTGTGGGTGCGTTGGTGACACTATCAAAGCGAGGTACGTCATAGGAGTACACAGCAACGAACCGAGGTACCTCCAACAAGCGAGGTAGTTTTTACTAATACCTCGGTAGGTATACCTCGCATTTAGCATGCTCAGTTCAAGATACAAACGCACACAAAATATCTCGAGTACCTCGGTTTGCTTTTCTACTACCTGTTTGTGTGTCGGTGTGTGTTTGCACACAGTCGATAACGATATTTGTAGGTGATGTGTGAGTGTACCTCGTTTTGTAGGTGATGTGTGTGTGTGTGTTTTTTACCTCGGTTTGAAACAGAGTTTTTGCCCATTACCTACCTCGTTTTGTCGGTCTAGTGTTGATCGGTAATTCTTTATAAATTCAATATTTTCTTCACATCCTTTGAAACTGTGACTGTCCTGAAAACCTTTTGTCATATTTGCCTTAAGCGTTTTGGCTTATAAAGCGTACATCTCGGTATGAGGGTGTGAAACGTGTACCTCTGTCGGATAGTAAAACCAGTATGGGTGCGTGTGTGTGTGTGTGTTATGGTATGACTGTGTGTGTGTGTTCTGCTTCAGAGGTGGGTGTATTGTTTCTGTTGTGTTTCCTGCTTGAGTATTTCGTATTTATTTACGTTTTAGTCTTTAGATATTAATACCAACCATATAGTCAAATAAGGACGTCCATGACTTCATGGGCTTTTAATTTGAAATCTGACGTATGGGATGATGTTTAGGACTTGCACGTGACTTTGAATTATCTCCTTCAGTGGAAACACTGTTAGTACTAAAAGACTACCGGAATCTAAAAAGTTGACTACTCGGGTAATACGAAATCGTACAACCGGCCTTCATGGTTTAAATTAAATCAGAATATGACCAATTGTGTTTGTCGTCTCTATGTTTCGGTTACTTTGGAAAGTAAGTGTCATTATTCGCCTAATTTTAAACGGTATTTTATAAAATAATAATAATAATAATAATGATACAAACAACCACCAACAGTCACGGAAAACAGTACTCAAGTTTATAACATATCAATTATGATCTTATACATGTATCTCTTGCAAGGTTAAATATGAAATTCCATAGAGGCGGTTCTATTTTGCTAAATCTTCCCTTGGTAAAAAGAAAATACATGTATCGGAAGCGATTAGTCAGGGTCTACGATAATGATGAAAACGGCCCCTCCCAATAGTTTATTGTGTTATTTAAATGAATGTAATTATAAAGATCCAAAGGCGATACATTATTTAGTTTACCAAGATAAAGAAAAGATAAATCACACATAAAAAGCAGTAAACACAAAGGTTCGCCGACTGACCTTGTTCAGTGACTGCAAGATGTGGTCCACTCATGTTGAGATAAATAGATACACAAGTTCTCTTTTTAAAAGGTAACACTGTTCCTTGTGTAAACTAAAGAGTTGTAGGTGTTTCTGATAACCTTTAATTTAACAATATTACTTTGCCTTAAACAAATTAAATACATTTAAATGATAAACGTGTTCATTATTGTTATGCCATGCTTATTTGGTCAGGCTGAGATGAGTCTAAAATATTTTATTCTTCGAATGTATTATCGGGGATATGCGTCTGCGGACATTTCCACATGCATTTTCGATTGCCTGTTGCTTCTCAGTGCCTGACACTAAGCTACAAATGTTATTGTTTTGCTGAGATGATGCGGACATGTTCTAATTTATGTTTAATCTCGGACTCTTGTCCGACAATTGAGGTGAATGTAAAGATTGTCGCGATATCGGTCGAACTATTGTAGTAATGACGCGATTATAAAGTAGTGTGTACGCCTATACATGAATTTTCTGCTGCATTTACGTAAATGTACGAGCACAACATGCATTAGCTTTAAACGGGTTATATAATGAGTTCTCTAAATGGAAGCACAACTTATTTGTTGAATAGTTAAATTTTAATTTCAATAACTGTAGTCGTAAATAGATCTGTAAAATACACGAAACAAATCATACTGACTTGACGGGGAAAAGATAAGGTTGAATCTTTCCCACCAACTTTCAAGGGTATTTCATGTCCCTAAAACTTGAAAACGTATGCAAACAAACATCTCCCGCATTTACCACTTAAACAAACTTCACTGTTTTTTAATACGGAGTACCGAAGCAGGGTTTAAAATAAGTTATTTTATTATATCAACATATGATTTGAAGCAGGTAACTTCGCAATCTAGAGACCATTGATTTACAATTTAATCGGGAACGTTTTTTAAAAAATCATAACTAATGCAGATGTGTGATATACAACACGGAGTTGGATGTACCTACTCAAGTAACGTCCGATCTCCATGAAACAAGCCCGACTGTCCTATGTTTTCAAACCGAAAAAAATGATTCATGGTTTATATTCCCTACGCATAAACTAGTTCAATCATTTTTAAGTTGGGTTATAAAATAGCTTAAATTGTTCTCAAATCATATGTCTATGCCATTTGCAAACGATGTGGATCTCGATGAGATTAGTTATGTTACTAGGCACCTAATCCGGATCCATATTTCCTACTCTCATATTGTATTTGCAAAAGGAAACTTGAAGCATTGTTCTCTTTCTATTCCTCTCGGTATTTTATAATTCTCCTTATTTCGCTCCTTCTCTATATATCTGCTGCCTCTCTATCTTTCTTTTTAAAATGAACAAATTATTTGCTATCTAATCGACATCTATTTAATGTCGCAGAAACACAGATAATTATGTCCAATAGTTAGCATAAGGTTCTAGAGTCATAGCAAATGCAACCTAAAGTTGCATTCTACTTCTTCGACAGATACTGAACAGCGGGCTAGTTTGGAACGGTTGCCGTCCCTCCACAGTACACCTGCATTAAGGCCTTCATATTGGACGATAATTTCGTTTCGATGTCTATGTAAATCTTAACAGGTTTTGTTTGGCATTAAATTTTATAAAAAAAAAACAGGCGTTATATTGAAGACTACCACAAGATTTAAGATGCAAAAATACACCAACTTGGTAACAAAAATAATGCTAAAAACATTGTATGTGCCTTTGAATCCGAGAGGTTTAGACCCGATGCGTACAGTAACTAGCCTTCATGTAAACATCAATAAAAACGACCTCCGCAGGAATATATAAAACATTTGGACTAATAGCGACATGCAGCTTGGATTGGGTTCAAAAAGTGGTTTCAAACTTATTTTTTAACTATGGTTGTGTATTTGTAACTAGTAATTATGACTAATAAATACGAAAGACTCAAGCAGGAAACGTAACAAAAACAATACACCCACCTCTCAAGCAGAACACACACACAGTCATACCACAACAAACACACACACACACGCAATACCATTCCTTCATCTACACACTAAATAGAAAACAACACGCAAGACAAACATAAAGCAAAGTGAATATAGGAGCCCGCCTTGGTACGGTCAGTAGCAATCAATAATTAACTATAAATTAATTAACCATTAACAACCACTGGGGGGTTAAGCCTGGGTTTAGGGGCGCCCAACCTCACACTTATCTCCTATATTCACCTATAAAGACGAACAGTGTACATAAAATATAAACCCTGTTCCACAACCTCACAATCAAAAAGACCGCCTGCACAGTAAGTAAATATATGTAAAACATTTAGCAAAAATTCTATGGCAAGATCATTAGTAACATGGGAAAGAATTAAACATTCAATCCCGTGTTCACCTGTTGTTTTACTGAATTCGGCTTTTCTTCTTGATATATACGGTATTGACATTATTATTATTATTATTATTATTATTATTATTATTTTTATTATTATTATTATACCAGATTTATATAGCGCTCTTTTCAGACAGGGGTTGTGCGTTCAAAAGCGCTTTACATGAAATAACGTATATGTACCTACAAATCGAGAAAAAACAATATAACTACTATTAGATCTGAAATAAAACATGAATAAACATATAAAAGACAGTCCACAAAACGGCGATCACATTACCCCCATCAATCAGCAATGAACCGACCGGCTAAAGATTGCCGACTGATATAAATAATGGTAGTGCGCCCAATGCAGACCATCGACAAAACACAAATAACTTTAATTAGATTTAAAATAAACATGAATAAACATACAAAAGACAGTCCTCAAAACGGCAATCACATTACCCCCATCAATCAGCAATAAACCGACCGGCTAAAGGTTGCCGAGCAATAGAAATAATAGCAGAACATTCAATCCAGGCTGCCTAATGTATCATTACTAGGAAAAATAGCATGCGACCATAACTAAAAACTCTATAGAAGATCAATGACATGATTAAAAATGGTGAAAACTGTCAAAGAACTATACCACAGACCCCGCCAGCTGGTTTCAAAAGAGATCAGAGTCAATATCCCTACCATCAAAGATCCACCAGACAGGTATTGGTCCATGGTACAACCCCAGAACTAAAAATTAGACCCATAACATATACAGAATGAACACAGCCCTGGGTAGCAGTCATTTACCCTCTCCACCTCACACCCGCGGGACCTACATGTTCCATGGCTAAAATATCACCCTTAATTTATAAAACATAAAGATAGGAAGCTGTCCTAGAATTATACCGCAGACCCCAAGCCAGTCGGTTTCAAAGAGAGCAGGGGCAATCCCTACAATCAAGATCCACCAAACATGCACGGGCAAACGGTACAACTCCAGAACTCCCATTTAGACCCACACTATCTACAGCAAGAACATAGCTCGGAGGTAACAGTCATCCATTTCCTAGTGTGTTCTAATAATAAATATTAAAGAAGTGTGTTTTCAGACGTTTATTGAAGACTGCAACTGAGCTCGCACCCTGAGGAGGGCACCTGTCACAAAAGTAGCATGCCGTCACAGGGATTCATTGATGAGACTATCCAATCTGTAACAATAATACTTATAATAAGCTAGAGGTGTGCTCCCATGCACCACATGATGTTAGAATTGTTTTTGGCTAGTTATAAATTGTTTCAAGCTACCATAACACCCAAATACTTATTGCGTTCTCACTAAGAAACATATCGTATGCAGTTGATTAGATGGTTTATGCGAAATAAAATAGCATTATATATACCGATATTTCAGAAGTACTATTTACAAAGCTGCCAGACAGCCATCAACGAAACACTCGCTCCTCAGATGTTTCAATAAATGTCTTTATTTAGAATAAATTGCACGCGGATCAGAGCTGATTGTAGATCTCCGTAAAATGAGGTAATGAACATGCGATATTTGAGTGATTTCATAGTGGCAAGACCAATCATTTAATACTTTTTTGAAGGAGACAATTATTGTTGATATGTGATATCACACACGAAGCATTCCAGTGTCCCCCTTGAGATAGAAATGTCATACGTGTTTAAGTGCTTTTATTACACCTCGCTTTGAGTTACATTGTTAAATTCCCATAGACCTACAGTTAACATTTTGCATGTCTTTTACATCTATTCAAAATATACTGTCACTCTTAATGATTATCTTTTTGTGACGTCACTCTAAAGGACATGACTTTTTTACTCCGTCCGAAAACGTACTGTCAGCCTTGACATGCCAATCGCTATTGGATACATTGGAACGTTTTAAAGAGTGGTAACTTCTAATCAACTTTTGGCATTTTCTGTACAAGTTGCTTCCTTTTGTCCATTCCTTAACGATTTGCCACCATTTCGGAAGAGGATATTTGCCACCTAGACAATGTAAAGACGCTGTTTCTGCAATTTATTTGTCATAACGTTCTTCTTTGTTTCCTGTAATATAATATTAAACAATGTGACGTCGTAACACTATAGGGGCTACAAATTAGGGGCTACAAATTTCATTCGATCTTCATGAAACTGAATGACAATGTTTGTCTTGCTAAATCTTGGTCAAGTTCGAATGTTGAAAATTTGGTCACTATGTCAAATCATAGCAAAACATTGTTAACACTCTAGTGGCTACAAATCTCATTTTATCTTCATGATATTCGGTCAGAAACTTTGCCTTATTGGTTTCTAGGTCTAGTATGAATGTCGGTTATGTCCGATAAAAGAAAGCAGCAACTAGGTCAAATCCTAGACAGCACCTTGTTAACAATATAGAGGCTACACATCTCATTAGATATTCATGAAACTTGGTCAAAATGTTTGCCTTAGTGATTCCTAGATCAAGTTGGAATGTGAGGTATGTCGGGTCCAAAGCTATGTCAAAGCATAGAAAACATTGTTGACACTCTAGAGGCTATAAATCTCATAATTATCATGAAACTTGGTCAAAACGTTTAACTTATTAATATCAATGTCAAATGCGAATTTGCGTCATGTCGATTTTAAAAGTAGGTCAGTAGGTCAAATCATAGGAAAACATTGGTCATACTCCAGAGGCTACTTTTCTCATTATATTTCCATGAACCTTAGACAAAAAAAATTGCCTTTTTTACTTCTAGATCACGTTTAAATGTGCTTCATATTCGGACAAAAAAAAGGTCACAAGGTCAAATAATAGAAATACATTGTAAACCAACAAGAGGCTACAAATCTCATTAGATCTTCATGAAATTTGGTCAAAATGTTTTGCCTTATTGATTTCTATATCAAGTTTAAATGTAGATCATGTTCGGTCAAAAGCTAGATCACTAAGTCAAATCATAGAAAACCTTGGCAACACAATAGAAGCTACAAATCTCATTACAAAACTTGGTCACAATATTTTACTAATTGATATCAAGGTCAAATGCGAATGTGGGTCATGTTGAATAAAAAACTAGGTCACTAGTTCAAATCATAGAAACACCTTGTTCAGGTAGCGTTTTACGAAATAAATGGTAAAATAGTCGTTTTATACTTTTTTACAAACCCTGATAGATAAAGGTATTTTCTACAAGTTACCAAATTCTCTCTTGCTTAAACAAACGCTTTCTCGGTCATTTTACCGGTAAATCTCGCGTCAGAATCCCCGCTGGGTGCCTCAATTGCGTAGATTACGTGACTAGATAGGTGGTTTATTCCGAAGCTGTCAGAGGTGATTTACGACTTTTACCGTACTAAAATCGTTATTTTTATTTGATTGGCTTTGTTAATTTTGGGCGGAGTTTAACTAAATGGTTGATCATAAGCTGGGTCGTGTTATTTGTTGAAAAAATAGGTCTTAGTTGAATACCGGGCGGTCACGAGAGCCTTTTTGAACCATCAGTCAGTTAATTGGAGTTTCCGGCATTACATAATTTGAAGCAAGCGGTATTTTTTTAAACACCCCTAACTTTCGCAGTAAGTGTTCGAATTTCGTGCGGTTTGAAGCAGATGAAAGGGTATTATCTCTCCGAGGAATATCTCAAAAATTGTATAAGTAGCTCCAATGGTCCGTTATAAAGCGTTACGTAATAGTGGTCGACTTTAAACCGTAACTTTGATGTTACATAACAAAGGTTTGAAGCGGAATTTTAAAAATCTGAGAAACTGATCCCTAGATATGTTTATAAAGAGTATTTTGGGCAATTTTAATCATGTTACAAATAAAGATGGCTTTGATATCGTTGTTTGAATTTTTTTTTAAATGTTCTTATAAAATCGTAAAAAATTAATATACTTTTTGTAAATTGGCATAATTATTCTGATGGGATGTGTACCATTTTCATCCGTCAGCTATAAAAGTGGGGGAAAAATCATCAATCACGACAATTAATTAGAAAGATCCGCTTGTAGTATCGATCGTAAACAACTACCTTAACACTAAAGAGGCTACAAATCTCATTAGAACTCCATGAAATTTTAACAAAATGATTGCCTAATTAATTTCTAGATCAAGTTTAAATGTGGGTCATGTTCGGTCCAAAACGAGGCCAGAAGGTAAAATAATAGAAAAAAACATTGTAAATACTCAAAGGCTACACATCGTATTAGATTTGAAGAAAATTAGTCAAAATGTTCTAGGTCATGTTTGAATGCGGGTTATGTCAGGTCAAAAACATGGTCACAAGGTCAAATCATAAATAATCTTTTATACTCTAGAAGCTGCATTTTCATTTGATCTTGATCAAACTTGTTCCAAATGTTTGCCTTATTGCAAGCTAGGCCATGGTCGAATATGAGTCATGTCGGTTCAAAATCTTGGTGAGCAATATAGGGTCAGCGTGGCCTTTGTTTTTTATTTGGTGTGTCCCCGCATACCGGGGTTGGTTCGAATCCCACCATAGCTAAACATATTTTGTATTTGCAAAGTATTTTTTAAACTGAATTTCTTATCCTAAACTAATATTTATTTGCTTATATATATAAGCATTTGACGTACATTTACAAATTATTAATTTTATGCTAAAGCTGGTTACCAGTCGCTTTTAAGTATTTTAAGCTAGTTTGGCAACTTGGTTTACAATGTGCTATCATTTTAAGAAAGTTTAAGTTTATTTGTTGCGTCAAGAGATACGCCAGTTTGACTTATTTATGAAACACAGGTTGGGTGACTGCATGTGCTATATATAGCTTCTTAACATTCTATGATTATTTTATCTAAGCCAACGACCCTGAACACTGAATATGCTATCATACGATGACAACATTAGAAGTTTACCTCCTGCGGTAAATTCTCGTGGGACTAAGCGATAACACACCTAGGTGGCGATAAGAATATTGATATCGTAGTTTATACTGACACACGTCGGAGCATTTAGTATGTTGTTTTCGATGAGTTAGACTATTGTCTAAAATGAATAACCTTTTTAATAAAGCCAGAACACAATTAGGAAAAGGTATGACTTATCTATATATTTTACTTTCACCATTTCATATTAATTAAATGTACGAAAGCAAATGTCATTTTCTACTATTTATCAATATCATTTGACCATTTTTACACAAGGGCATATAAGTCGGCCACATCTATATGGACATACTTAGCATGTACTTTATTATTGTAAGTCGCTGAATATTAACTTATTGATGCTTCCATATTTGTTTCAACTCCCCAAATGCGCTTGGTTGACAAATAAATTGCAGGTATACAATTGTGTCTTATGAAATAGCAAATGATGTAGAACCTGGTGAGACGTCGCAATATTGCCGGCTCTTCAGAGCAATCACTGTTTGCAAATTACTACTTATGGCATAATGCGGACGAAAGGTATGATTAAGTTTATATTTATAACTACGGATAAGACAATCAAGATAAATTGTACTTAAACATAACACATTGATTAGTGAATAGTAAGAAACATTTTCAAATAAATACGAAAGACTCAAGCAAGAAACGTAACGCAAACAATACACCCACCTCTCAAGCAGAACACACACACACACAGTCATACCACAACAAACACACACACACACACACACACACGCAATACCATTCCTTCATCTACACAGTAAATAGAAAACAACACGCAAGACAAACATAAAGCAAAGTGAATATAGGAGCCCGCCTTGGTACGGTCAGTAGCAATCAATAATCAACTATAAATTAATTAATTATTAACAACCACTGGGGGGTTAAACCTGGGTTTAGGGGCGCCCAACCTCACACTTATCTCCTATATTCACCTATAAAGACACACAGTGTACATAAAATATAAAAGCTGCATATTTCATTATAATGCGATTTAGTATATTGAATTAAGATCAATATAATTACGTTCGACGATCACGGTTATTTGTTTGTAAAGGTAGCATTTGAACAGACATAAAATATACGTGTTGATGCTAATATACATGTGGATTGGAACGCCCATACATTTGTGCATGTTTTGCGACCGAGATACGCTCGCAGTTTACAGCCTGCCACGTCAAAGGTGTCTTCAAGGATAAATCAATATTAGTTAATTGTGTGTCGTATGTGAGTCTGTAAATATATATGTCCATGTATTTCACTACCATTTCTCTGTCCTTTATGTCTGTGTGTTTTTGTGCATCGTTCTTCCAGACTCTGTCTCTCTCTGCACCTGTCTCTCTTTCTCTGTCGCTTTATCTCACTCTGTATGTAGGTGTTTCACTGGGTCAGTCTCTCTCCCTGTTTTTCTATTTCTCACTCAATCTTCGTCATCCTTTCTCTCTTTCTCATTTTATTTCTCCGTCCACGTGTCTTTCCGCATGTCATTTTTTCTCTTCGATGTCTCATCCACAATACATTTATATTTATGTCTTTATACATATGTTTGTTTTTTCTCATTATCTCTCTCTTATCAAGCACCGCCTTTCTCTCTGTCACTTCAAATCGATAGAAATGTGTATATGTCTTTGTCTGTCTCTGTATCTAAGTATTTCTGTCTCTTTTCCATCTTTTTATTCGTTATTCTTTACATCTGTCTGTCTTGTCGATTTCATTATGGATGATGTTCGTCTGTCCGTCCGTCTGCCTGTCTTCCTGTTTATCTGCATCTTTTTTATTTTCTTTGTTTCTTTATCTGTCTCTGTCTCTCATGGTCTCTATGACTAGTACATTATTTCTAAACATTGTCTTCAGGTTTATCCATTTTTTACAATCTACATGACACACGAAATGGAAAATATATTAAGGTATGAGATGGGTAAAACTCACCACATGTATTTGCAAAAGCTTTGCGACATCTCATTTAGTATTCAATTTTACAATTTGTAAAGACTTTTTACCGTTTAAAACAGAAACTATGAGTACATTTCCTGTCTTGTTACCCTCTTACCAAAAAACACTCAAAATGATAATCCCCTATTTTCTTAACAATTATAAAATTATTACAAATATTAATTAAAAGTTCACAAGTTATATATGCATCAATGCCCAACACATTGTTGAAAACATATATCAGCAGAAAGGTAAAACAATTTGTGCAGTACATACAAATACCTTATGACTCTTAAAAACTAATTTATGTGGCCAATTCTTCTCAAAACATTTTTTATTAATTTTAGCAAAAATGAGACAGTGGCAATACAGTGGGTGTATTGTTTGTGTTGTGTTTCCTGCTTGAGTCTTTCGTATTTATTCATAGTGGCTACACTAAATATAAATATATATCATGTGTCTAAAACAAAATATCAAATATTTAGAAAGGTCTATAATTTACGAAACCAATGAATTTTGATAGAATAAATAAAATCAAGGACATTTGAAGGTTTGTTTTGTAAAATATGCACTGCCGTTTCCATACATATGTGTATTCCATAGTTGTTGTCTGCTCTATTAATTGTCCTGCAAAGAAAACAGTATTCTTCAGAAAGAAATGTAAAAAAATATATACAGTCAAATACTTTGTATTGAATAAAGCAACAAAATTGTGAATAACCGTGCAGATCTCTTCATGAACTCTTTCATGATCAATTATTCTGGAATGTTTACCCAATCACCGTTTCATTGTCGTCTGCGTCAACTGTGTTGTCTATAATGTCGTTTCAGAGTTAAAAAAGGCAGTATGACTAAAGATATTTCATAACGAGTGTCTGATCAGGATCCAAACTGTTTGTAAACGGACCTTTAAGCGTAATTAAGATCGAAAGGATTAAGACAGACTGTTACAGCCCGGGTAGAAATCATACAACAAACTTCAACTCGAGTATTTTGCATTAGTTTCATCCTACATTTAGCAGACACCTACACACAATACTACATAAGGGTATTCCATTAGGTGATCGCTTAGTACAAAATTGACTGTAAAAGTTGAAAAAGGGTTCAATAATTTTTCCATGAATGACTTGCATGATGTAGCCCAAACATTTAAGAAATGAATTGGGTACTTCCGGTATTCATGAGGAAATGCAACTTCAATGCTTTTACTAGCAAAGTGCGTGAAGCCCGAAGTAAAAGCATTGAAGTTGCATTTCCTCATGAATAACGGACGTACGCAATTTATTTCTTATATTTATATTCCATTGTGAACCGAGAAATGTACATAACCGTGCTAATAGATACTTTGTCCGTTGCTATGCTATGACAGAGATGATCTGATATTATTAGGAACGTTCAACCTTAAAATGCATCAAAAGGGGCTTCCGTAGAGTAAATTGTGCAGTCGTCGTTCTGCAACTCATCTTTTACATGTACCCCTTACCCTACATAATGATAAGCACATCAAATCGTTATGCTTATTTCATCATCAATCAAAATTCAACTCAACGCACCAATCAAAGAGTACTTACGTTGTTTCAACTTGGATTTTATTTTATTTTCCACAAATGCAAGCCATATCTAAATCAATTATTGATTTGTTTTATGCATGACTGTTTCTAATGACTGCATCATCTGAAATGATACAAAGTTACAAGCAGTTTTAGAACTCTTTCAAATATCATGTATCATACTATTCCTTTTGAAAGTTTCAGTCACCATTAATATATTCTTACTAAAAAGATAATCTACATCACAACTTTAATTTTTTGAAACTCATATTGGTTTCTGAATATGTGTACACCAATGTGTAGATCTATCATGTCTACACAATGACACCAACGTTTTAAAATTGATGTGGGTGGCTGTGCTGGGTGGCCACTTGTTTACAGAGAAATATTGCTTAAATACATAACATTACAAACTTTAAAAACCGTAACGTATCAAATAACTATATCAGGTAATGAGTGAAGCATAAGTAATTAAATGTCCTTACCGTGAGCAAAGGAAAATCCGATAATAATAGCCATCGTATCTGCTTTCGATCAAGCAACAAGGCGTGTGACTAAATCGGTGTTGATCCATATTTAAGAAGATGCTTATAATACAAATATTTCGTAAATTTATGTGTTTTTAAATGTCTCAGAAGGTTTTTTAAACAAAACGAGAAAGTTTACCGGTTAAAAGTCTAAATTTATCCAATAATTATGATATGTGATTAGGACTATTTCCATGGCATATATGGAGATCGTTACTACGATTGGCAACGCATAGCAACGGACAAAGTGTCTATTATTACGGTTATGTACAGTTCTCGGTTCACAATGGAATATAAATATAAGAAATAAATTGCAAACGTCCGTTATTCATGAGGAAATACAACTTCAATGCTTTAACTAGCAAAGTTAAGCGAGAAGCCATTCGGGCTTCACGCACTTTGCTAGTAAAAGCATTGAAGTTGCATTTCCTCATGAATACCGGAAGAACGCAATTCATTTCTTAAATACATGTAACCCTTTATTCCATAGCTTTCTTTTCAGTATAAATGGCATGTGGCAGCGTACACTGATCGAGAGTAAAGCATAGTGCTCCTAAATGCTTCGATTTATTTTCCAGCCTGCTTTAAGCAACCATCTGCTAAGATTAAGGAAATATTTCTTACTCTGAATATTCATGACTGTTTACATTTGAACAATTTTACTTTCTCGAGTCAAAGAATAAATTAAAGGCGTTAAAATGAGTATATATGGAGTAAGGAATTGATGAAAGAAAGGGAAATACAAACATTCATAGTCAGACCTGTATCAAGCGATACTTCTGTCGAACTTTCAACTGTATACATGTATTTATAAGATCCAGAATTATTGACAATACCATAAGCTTGATCATCCCCACACTAATTGTGCTCCTCTAGTACATTGTTTTCTTTTCTATTCACCGCCCACTTGTTGTTTATAAGATAATTTCAATGCAAGTTGAGTTTTTTTGCCGCCGTTATAATAAACAAAGTACAGTGCTTCTTCCCTACAGCGGCTCTCCAAACAACGTTTCCCTCGTAAAAACAATGATTTCCACTATTCCCCAAATGAAAGAATTATGTCTAACCTTTTCACTGTTGCAATATTGTCTAGTAATATTTGTCATTTAATGTTTGTTCTCAACGTTACATATTTGACAGTTTGACAGAAAATAAAATTTAAAGAAGAGTGAAAAACAGTTTGAATTCAGAGAAGACGCCGCGTTACGACGGGTCCGATCTGAGATCAAACTGTTTGTAAACATAAGCCAAGTCGTGCTTAGCACTATAGGTGTATTATTGTGCCCTCCCCATAACAATTCTCTCCGAACAAAGCACATTTTTATCTCCAACTGGGTGTTGCTAAAAGAGAGGGAGTACTGTATGACAAACGCCCAATTTTCGGAAAAACCTAACGTGGCCGGAACTTTTCTAATCGGACATAGGTCTACTGGGGGCATTCTGGCTTGTTTTACCTGTTTGTGTCAATGTTCGGAGTTAACATGTTTCTGACGTTTTGTACACATTACCATAAACATGCCAGAAATAATGTTCATAATACGCAAAGTATTTCATTTTTTTCTTTGTTTCTTAGTGTTTTCAACACTTTCAATCAGCCAAGGAAATGAAAAAAAGGAAAACGATGCAGGTTCGCGAACTGCAGAAGAAACAAAGACAAAAGTCGATGGCAAAACATCACCAGACGGATCTACTGATTCATCCCCGTTTAGTCGACACCGCGTCATCACTGATGACACTTATTTGATATGTTCATCTGATGAACTCGTATCTGATCCAGAATATACAGTAAATGATCAAAGTAAAAACCACATACGTTCACAAGTGAAGGGACGAACAAATATCCAGAATTCACATTGCGAGCCTTGTCGAAATGCAGATAAACAACGTAATTGTAGTCATTTTTGTAGAGAGTGTGATGAAATGTTGTGCGACGCATGTGCTTTACATCACCGGTTACAGAAAGCCACGAAGTCTCATGAAGTCCGAAAAGGTTCTAAAGACTCAAATGGTTCGCAACATGATGGATTATCCAACAAAAGAAACAAGTGTGAAGATACAAAGACGCTTGGACAAAGAAACTGTAATCCATGTCATGAAAACGGAAACAATATAGATGCCCAAAATCTGTGTGTCACTTGTCAAGAGTATTTATGTGATATCTGCTGTGCAACTCATAGAGGCTCAAAGTTATCAAAAGACCATCTAGTTGAAAATATATCGATTGAAAAGGATCGAAAATGTGCACCATGTACACGGCGATCTCTTTATGCTAATGCAAATTTCTTTTGTAAAGAATGCCAAGAACTTCTTTGCAAAAATTGTAAAGATCATCATCTACGAATGAGTGCAACTAAAACACATAAAGCCGTGTCTGCCGCTGAAATGAACGAACACTTAAGAAGCCAAATTGACTGTTTGACATGTAAAGTAGGCGGAGAATATCGAGAAGCGATTGCAGTCTGTACCGACTGTGAACCTCCAGAGTATATGTGTGCCGACTGCTTGGAGCAGCATAAAGCTTCAAAGGCAACTATGAATCACAAGATACAGAAATCCGTGTCGATATTTCAGGAAACTTGGGACGATGAGAGGTTAGTCTAATGTCACATACATATGAAGTAAGTTTTAACACTGCCCAATTATCGTCTGCTTTCTTTTTGCGACAGTATTGTTTTGCCAAATTCTATTTAATCCTTTTAACTGAAAACAATATTGATACGAATGTCTAACTGGTAAAACTTTGATCAGCCGCTGCGTAACACGGCGTCTGACACGAGTTCAAACTCTATGCAAACAAATGCGATTGTGACATAGACAGCCAAAGAGATATCAGGAGCGATTCTAACATGACACGTGAATTCGTCTTTTTAAACAAAGAACAGTTTTACCGTGATATATCTAGTATGCTATACAACGTTGTGAATATAGTCCGTTATGTAGAACTCTTCCTGTGCCCGCCCTACGTTCCTTCAATAAAAGACATGTGACGTAATATGTTCTAGCAGATGGTAGCATAAAGCAGGCAGAAATTAGAGCAGAATGAACCTTAAAGGCACCTTCTGCTTTAATTTCAACCTGCTTTTAGTGGTCACCTTTGTTCAGAATAAAGCTAGAAACATGCAACTTTTATTAGGTATGACTTTTTTGAATGGGTAGAATGGAACAGCAATAAAAAGGCGTTCCTACCTCATGTATATGCTCGTGAAAACGGTTGGTCGTTGTGATTCGCAGAAGTTGGTCACTTAGGCCTTTAGCCTTCGTGGCCAATTCCTGCGCATCACAACTCCCAACCGTAGTTAAATAGCCAATTAACAACGGTAGAATATAGATTTTTTCTTAATTAACATATTTCTATTGACGTCCATTTGATGGATAATAAACATGTAGGCATAATTATAGCAATGATTTGGACGCTCGTTAAATAAGTGATTGCGTGTGTGTATTGGCAAGGGGTCTGAGTATTTGTTTGAGCGAAGGCGTATCTCATTTCCGGAGCATAATTCCTATATCACATCACCTAAAGATAATATATTTCATGTGTGAGTACAACTTGGCATGGCGTGCCATTCTCAGGTCACTATGATCTTGATATTTATTCAAAATAAAGCAAAAATGTTTGTTCTGGTTATTTCTACTACACCAAAACATCAAAGTAATCCAAAAGTTGATTGCTTATCGCATATACTGGACTAAGTCACTCAATAGCACATACAGACAGACACACGATTGTTCGTTGTTTGTTTTATTTTGTCACTTACTTTAGTTTATCAATTTCATAAATATTTTTCAGAATGCATACAGAATCTAAAGAGGATAAGGTAAGTATCTACCGACGACATTTTTGTCCAACATACAAATCGACTTTTCACAATAGGCAGGGCACAAACTATGTATACATTTTAAGTAAAACAGTGTATAAATACCGTTACCGATCAAAGATTTGACACGGGCACGTTTATCCATGCTCGATTGACAGACCCTTTCAATTGATAGAATATATATCTAGAAAATAAATTCAATTTGATAATATATAATAATTGAGAATGAAATATTCTCAAACTTTAAATTACTTAAAAGCAAGCGACAACCTGGTTGAATAGAAAAATGAAAATGTGCCAAATGCAGAATGTTTAGACACTTGATAGAAAGCTATAATTTTACATTTAATTGTGCTTGTACGTTTCAATTAAACCTAAATGTAAAATAAAAAACAATATTTAACATGTAATTTTTGTCATGACTTGCTGCGAATATTGATTAGAATATATCGGTGAAACTACTCCACAATAAAGTAACCGTCCAAAATCAACAAAAAGAAATTAGTTTGTTTTGTTTTGTTGAGATTTTTCGGTTTATTGGTGTGGTTGTTTTTAGATTTAGCAAATGTATGGCTACAAACTCTCATTTTGGGAAATCTACGTCATAGTGACCACCAAACAATAACAGTTTTATATTTTTAATGAAAATATAAACTAGAAATGCCATGTAACCGAATCGATCACTCATCTCTCATACCCATAGGATACACCCAACAATAGTCATACATAATACACAAATAAACGAAACTGGTCAAGCCGAGAACGATGCAATACGTCATCAATATACACGATGACGTATTGCATGACGTAATATTGTAGGTGGTCACATGACTACTATTTTGGGAAATCTACGTCATAGTGACCACCAAACAATAACAGTTTTATATTTTTAATGAAAATATAAACTAGAAATGCCATAATGATGAGACAAATGAGAACAATGTACATCTAGACCTAGACAGCGATAGTATTTGAAATACGACTATGAATTTATGAATATTTTGAAATGACACTTGTTTATAAAAACAAAATTCCACAGAGTAGATCTAGATCATAGGAAAATTTAAAAGACAATAAAATTACACAGCAAATATTAAACATGAAAAAGAAAGTAATAGACCTATCAGATCCATATTAACTGACTGACTCAAATATTCAGCATAGTAAAAACCTATTCTTCAGAGAGAGTAAATTTTACTCATGGTTAATGACAATGTTAGTGAAATCATCTGGGGTTCTAGAATGAACATAATGTGAAAAGAATACTTCCGCATTGTTCCACCTGCCAAATTTTCGCACTGTTTCAGGGTCAATCTTTCCCTCAACTGCGCATGTAGCACCAGTTGGGCGAAACGACTTCGCCGAATAGCCCTGTCCACCCAAACCTGTCAACACAATGGCTTCGTCAAGGATACGCGCCACAGAAGATGCGCTAAGCGCAGAAAATGGAGCTTTTAGAGAAAGAAAAACAGGACCCTTATTTCCCCTAGTCTGATCTGTCCGGGCAATGAAATCCTGTAGAGTAACTACAGGGTCCAACTTAGAGACACTGCTGTTAGGTATAGACACCTGAAACCCCTTGCGTGAAGTGTCATTTTTAATTCCAAAAAGGGTGAACGTAGCGCCGGAAGCGGTAAAATCGATCTGATCTGTACAAAAAACCATGGCCCGATCGTCGCCGTCGTTACTGCTAAGCAAACCCTTGGGAGCGGCATCAGATGGTCTTAACATAAGAGTAAGTGAAAGTAATGTAACCGCTTTTAACCTAAGATCTTTCAAAGTTAACATAGCATTGTCGGGCCAACTAAGGAACAGATCATGAAATCGTTTAACAGGCATGACCCTAGATCTCTGCATAGGTACACGTGTACCTGACTTGACCAATCCCTTGATAAGCATCTGTAATGACGGGGTTTCAACAAGATTAGGACTAGCAAGGCCTCTATAAACATGACCGATAGATGCTGAAGCAGTACGCAATACAGACTCGGGTCTCTGCGACGCGTCTGCGATATGACATAGAAAATCCGCAATAGGTGCAGTACTATCTGGCGGAAAAGAAACACATTCCCTGCTACAAAATTGCGAGAACTTCTGAATCATTTTATCATATGAAGCAAGAGTACTAGGAGCAAGACAGAATTTAAGTCGACGGAGCGCGTTTGCCGACCAACCGTTATTCTCTCTCAGAGTTTTGCTCCAGATACTCTCCTAGCAAAGATTTTCCACGTCCGATTCCGGCACGGCTCCGGTGTTTCGACCCCCATCGGTCTGCACATTCGTCTCGAATTCGGTATTAGGATAGGCTCCAATTTTGAGCCTTCCATAGCGGGGCAATTATAGTCGCACAAGCTCTTTGGCTTTTGATTACCTCCAATACGCGTGGCAGAAGGCAAAACGGCTCGTTGACAAAATTGTTTTCTGTGCCCCAGTCCATCTGTGCCAGGGCGTCGACGCCCTCTGTCGGCGGTGCCAAATATCGACTGTTGAACCGAGACAGTTGCGTGTTTAGACAGTTGGCGAATCTGTCCACCGTGTGAGGCCCCCATATTGTGTCTAGATACTGAAAAAGTCGAGGATGAAGTTGCCATTTGTGCTTGTCTGGCTTGCGCGACCAATAATCTGCATCCGAATTGTTTTTCCTTGTTATATGCGCGGATTCCAGCCAAATCCCATTGTCGAGCGCCTCGGCCCAAATCGCCCACGCGAGTTTTGACAGGGCGGGGCTCGGTCCCCCCATATGGTTGATATATGCCATGGCTGAAATATTGTCTGTAAGAATTTGTACTCGCTGTCCGCGTAGTATTAACACAAATGCTTTTAACGCCATAAGGATAGCGAGCATTTCCCTCTCGTTTGACGACTGGAATGACATACGTTTGTTCCAATCCCCGGATGCTATCTGGCCGTTGCAAACGGCACCCCAACCTAAATGAGATGCGTCTGTCACTACTTGGGCCTGAATACCGGTGGTACATATTTCTCGGCAATTCCACGAATCTACAGAATAAAGCCACCAAGTAAATTCCTGAATAACGTCCTTTGTTAAACTTAATGTGTCACTCCAAGAGTCTCGCGAAGATAATAGTCTATAAGATTCAGGAAGGAAAAGCTTACCGGGAGTAACTGCCCATGCGACCGAAATACACTGTCGGCATATACGTGCAAGGGCACGTGCTGTAAGCCTACCGTGACGAAGGGCTTTCCGGATAGATCGCTTCAAATTGCCTACTTTACTACTCTCTGCTTTCACAATAACATTACCATCACTGGAAATACGAAATCCTAAATATGTCACGATACTTGCTGGGTCAAGGCATGATTTCTCAAAATTCACTGTAAAACCTAGATCTGTAAGAGTATGAATCAACTGATCAGAAATGTCTCGCACACGAGAGTCTGTAACTGCCAACAAAAAATCATCCACAAATACAGAAACCGGGATGCCAATCGACCTAAGAAAGCCTACAATAGGGCGGATGACCTTATTAAAGTAATATGGCGAACAAGAGCAGCCAAATGGCAAAACTGCCCACCTGTAGTACTTATCTTGCCATTTAAATCCCAGATAATCTCTAAATTCCAATGCAACCTTTATATGGAAAAAGCCATCTTTAATATCTGCTGTAACAAACTTATCTCCTGGCAATATGATCTTAACAGCGTCTCTTATATCTTCATTTCTGAACTTTGGCACATTTAAGTGTTCATTCAACTGTCTTAAATCAGTTATCAGTCTTAATTTCTTATTTTTCTTGGGAACACAATGGATGGGACTCACACAAATAGGCTTATAGTCACACTGTTCAATATAACCTAAATCACATAAACGTTTCAGCTCATCACAAATGAATGAAGATTCAGAAAAGTTCAATTTGCGATTGGGAATCTCAAAAGACTTAACCTCTGTACAAAACGGTAACGGAACACCTTGTGAAATCCAGTCAATAACAGTAGGCGGTGCACTAATTCGTTCCCATGCTCGTGAATTGTCACTGAGCTTAGAATGACACATACATGTACTTATAGATGTAGATTAATACTCATATTTAACTATAGCAGTACTAGGTAAATATTTAGATCTATTCTTGGTAATTTAAAAACAGAAATATCAGAGTTACGAATCAAAAACAGATTTACCTGTGTTACAACTCCAGATTAAAAGAAGACCAATAGATCTCCACAAATCTATAAGGCACATGTATGTATCCGAACAATGAATAATTAACCGAAGTAGCACCAAGTCTGTACGGTTCACTAATAGTAACGTATAATCAGTAGTCACAACTAATCGTCATGTTCCTGGTTAGAATTGGAGTTGTCTCCCCTCCACTGTCGTTTAGGAAACGAACGTCCAGCAAAATGGTTAAACACGTCCCCAGTGTGACCGCCTCGGTAAGAGTTGTAGCGCCCTCGTCCACGTCCAGTATAACCACCACGTGAAGAAGGCCGACTTGCTGCCGCAATGGTGGCCGCCGAGCGAAGCGTCTCCAATGATGCGGGATTTAAACCGGAAGTGTTCCTCTGTAAAGTACGGAACAGTTTCGACGTCGAATTGTCAAATTGATAATTAACTACGAGCGCAGCGTACTCGTCTTGAATGTATCTGCACTGAGCATGTGCTATCACGAATAAATGGTCAACTGTCTCCTGTTCAAGTTTGCTGCCTGACTGTAGCGTGGTCAGCAACTTTATTAAAGTTTCATTGAAGCGCGCACACTTCACCAAAGTTGAAAACAACTGGTAATCACTTCGTTGAATTCCCTGACGAGATTCGTTCATCTTAAATTCTGCAGGCAACTTAATACGCGAAAGAGAGTCCCGCAGACACTGAAATTCTCCTTGGATATCCTGAATATCTCCAATGGCGCCTACAGGCGCGGAATTGAAGGCCACGTGGGCTGAGTCTGACAAACTGTCTTCTACCTGGTAACTACGCCTATGATCTAGATGATCCTGCCTGGAGTGCCCTCCGTTCGATATCTTAGTTTCAAATTTTTCTAACTTTTCTGTAATTTCTTGGATGAAATTGTCCATTTTTCCTCCATATCAAGAGGGTTGATGAAACACGTCCTCATTCGTGAGTGATCAAGCCGAGAACGATGCAATACGTCATCAATATACATGATGACGTATTGCATGACGTAATATTGTAGGTGGTCACATGACTACTATTCATTGTTGATTAAATACTACACATTTCTTTTCATAAATTGCACAACAGCAAACAACCACTCAATTGAAAGAGTAAAATCAAATAAGTTAATTTACAAGGCCATCTGGCCTTAAACCTTGTTTAATAAATAGAGGATATTGAATAACTGCTTTTTTCAGTAGTGAATTTATTGAACGAGTTGGATAAAGTAATATGGTGTGAGCCTTGGCGAGCAACATACCATTTTATCCAACGAGTTCCATAAATTCAATGCTGAAAACACACGAATTTAATATTATGTTTATCACATTAACAACAACTGACACAAAAATTCGAACGTTATAACTTTGACCTTTTCCTCAGCTATTTGGAAAACGATTAACCATCAGACTTTGTTAGGTTTTATTCATCCATATATAAAACAAAAATAAAGAAAAACAATATCAATATGTTGTAAAAGGACTTCTCTGATACTATTTTCAAATTTTAAATTAATAGTTTATCTAAAATCGTTCTTATTGACTAAAAATGATCATTTGACATTTAGTGCCGTTTTCAAAATTACGTCATAATTGTAACATGACGTCATTTCTAAGGTAACGTCCAAATTGAAAAACAAAACCTACTGGAGCTCTATGTAGCCTGATTTGCAGCCTGAATTTGCGGAACTGCTTGGGAGGGTTCATTTAGCGACCCTTGGACATGTTTCAATCCCTCGTGTTGATCAAAGTTTGTCTATATTCTTTCAAAAAAGAATTCACAGTCGGCGTTGTGGTACAGTATTTTGGTGATTCGAAAATAAGCATAACATATGTGCACAGTGCACCGTACGATATTAATGGAATTCTATATTTTTCTCGTTTATATGATATATCACGTGATGATGTCCATATTAATAGCAGAGCGTGATCATAAACGTGAGCGTGGTTGATAGAGTTGACAAGGGATATAGGGTTATAGACGTGTCGCTTTAAGGTAGTTCTTGGGTCTGCTTATTCCCTGTCAGACGTCATTGAAACCTTGATTAAATTAAATTTACGATATGGGGAGTGAAAAAGTTTAAAATAAAAAAACGTTACAGCACCGTATTTTTCTGACAGGACCTTTTGTCGAGAAAAGTTCCATTTTAAAACACAGGAATATTTAATCTATAAAATAATATAACGCGATGATATCTAAATATTCAAGTAAACTGTACAAAGGCAATAGAATAGTGTGCAAACAAAAATAGTTCATGAAATATTTGCTGGTAATATCACTGTTTAAAAACAAATCAAATTCTGAAAAAGTAACTAAATTTCAAATTACAAAATATCTACCTGTTTAACATACACTAATTTAGACTCATTTGGTAGATATTACTTAATTCTACTAGTCACAAAAATTTAATGAAAATCTACAGTATGATTTACATTTTATAATGCTTTCTAGAAATATTGACAAAATGTTAACAGACACCGAGTTTCTCTTTTGAGTTCAACTTAAAATACCGTCAGCTCTAAATAATAACATAAGTCAAACAGGTAGTATTGAACCATTTAATACGGTAGCCTGTAGATCTTTATAGACAGCTGACAGCTTAATGCATGACTAAAGTAATGCATAAAAGCTCCTTTAGGATCCATTTTATAGCATTACCTTTGGCATATGTTCAGCTGTCATCTGCAATTTAGGTTATAAATCATCACAATGTGTAGTTTTCGCTTGACTATACTTGCATTTGAAATTATTCAATAAAAAATATTTGTGACTAAATATTACATGTCTTTCGATCACTGCGTTATGGACTGACTAGTCAATAAAATCAGACAATTTTATTTTTTTTAAAGTTTTGAATCGAATGGGACTTGAACCTAGAACCTTTTGATTTCTAGTCATTCACTCAAGCAAGACTCTTGATGTAAATTTTCTACTAAAAGCACGTGCCGAAACAGATCTAAGTCATCAGGATTTCCGGAACTCGACATGCGGCACTCCGGCTGTCGATCCCCCTTCACGCTAAATATTTGTAGTAATATGTACAGAGGTTTATGTAGTATTAATCGATGCTTTGAGGTTTAGACTTTTACATGCTCTTTTTGGACATGCTTTTTACCTATTGTTTTTGCTACAAATCACCTGGTTAAAGATGTGTGCCTGGCTTGTTTAAAAGCTTAGTTTTTATTATAGGATTTCCCGAAAATCGATTATCTCCCCTTTCGATTCTTCAGTCTCAAAGTTCCAGGTATTCTCGCGTCATAAATCTCAGCAGACACATTATTCGTTTGAGGAAAAGATTTTCTTTATAAATGTGCAATTTCAAAAAAGAGTAGCTGGCTCTCACCACCCGATGTGCTTATTTAATGCGTGAAGAGTTTATCGACTGAGTAAGCAAACAATTAACACTCTAACATTACGCACGACTGGTGTCAAACATGCTATGACAATAAACCAATTAAATAGAAGATAAGTCCATTAATAATATTGGCTTAACTTTTTTTCCCTAGCCCCGTAAGTGGGCGTTATTGATTATCTAAAAGTTGATTGGCAAGATCTGTGTTTGACTTGAAAGAAGCTTTCTGATTATGCAACCAACACATATATGTAACCGCGATTATACGAGTTATAGTTATACTGAATCATTTATAAAATGGGTAACTTTACACAAAGCTATCTTTGAGTTATTTTCGAAGAATGATATGCGAAAAGCATAACTTCTAAATTAAAAATAATGACACGATAAGGGGAGAGTACAGGGTTTTGTGGATAAAACGTTATTTCAAATCCTTTCCAATATTCATTTTGGGCTAAAACTATGTTTCTATTGCAAACGGTTTGAGTCTGATTAGGTCCATATATGCTGGGTAACCTTCCATCTCCAAACTTCTCTTGAGTTTTTGTATAGACCTTAAATGTCTACCCTTTGATTGGAGTACAGTGCTTTTGGTTTTGTTTTAGCAGGAAATAATGGTTCCTAATGCCTTTAAATATTAGGGACTCATTATTATTATCATTTTAAGGTAGACTGCTAAAGCAAGATAAGATTAAAACAGATACCTATATAGGAACTTTTGTCGGTATAAAAGGGTCTGAAATACTATATACTAAAGACGCGTTCTGCTTTACTTTCAGTCCTTTTTATGCTGTTTTGTCGGGTAATATTTCGTAATTCTTTCCTTAAGATTTCAACCAATTGAAGATTCCCCCTATGTGTAAAAGTCCTAAATTGCTATATCAAAATATACAAATTGGTTCAGAATCTTCAATCTTGTTTTCAGCAGTCTGCATTATTCAAGTACACTCTTCATTAGTACAAAGCTTTTAAATGACACTAACAGATAGGTACCTACAGTAAGATTTCAGTAAAGAATACAGTTCCTGTATGAGCTGCCTGGTTTACTTCACGTTTGACTTTCATTTTTGCTTAATGATGTATTTTATAAAATTTCAAACTGAATCTTCGTTCGTGTGCTTTATTCAAAAACTGGATAAAGTCATTCTAAAGCAAATGTGTTTATAAGGAGAAAGGGGTCAAAGTAATATATTTACATTCGCCCCACAGTGTCCTTATGTAACACTTTTCTAAAAAGAGACTTGCATATTTCAATGAATGGTCATTTAAAATCCAGTTCTAGCCGGCTGGTTTAGGGGCAGAGCTATACTGATCACTTTCAAAATTGATACATAAGTCCGTAAGGTAGGCGTGGATAACGCGGAGTAATACTGACCCAGTAAGGACCTACTTTCAGGTTTATCAATGGGTAATCAAAACGTGAGAGAGTAAATAAACACTCCACCTACACCACGAAGTACTGACACTGAGTAATTCGTGCCTACTTGTAGAAAGTTTATTTTGCAATGCACAAATTAAAAATAAAAAAAATTCTAAATCCATGCCCTAGGGGTTTAAAAAAATACTGAACACATATATGTTTTGGATTACCCTCTGATCAATACAAATCATTATACATGTATAGCGTTCGTCTTACGGTCTGCAATACACGAATGACGCTGACTTTGAGGCACGCCATATAATGTTCATGTCTGATCACAGAGATGAAAGTTCAATCCGATCCTTTATTAGGAACTTATCTTCCGAACAAAAACAGCTGCTTGGTAGATCCCTTTGCTCAGTGTCATCTGCAGGGTCCAAAACAGGAAACTGACGGGATGACAAATGCGATGCAAAGCATTAGTCAGACCATAAATGGGCAGACGAAGGAGGGAATATATGTAGGAGGACAGACAGGCGGTAGGTTTCCGCCACCCCCAAATCCACCTACCCCACCCCCTAATAATAACAGAACTACCACGCGCAACCGCAGTCAAAGTCCCGATCGGCAGAAAAGGCACCGTTCCACTTCGCCACAAGTACCCAGGATGTTAAGTTTGACGTGTTCCTTGCGAAATTCAATCGCGTCGCCAATAGACGTCAGTGGAACGATGCCAAGAAGCTTGATCGCTTCTTTGACTGTTTGACAGAGCAAGCGCTAGAGTATGCAAACAGGTCTGTGGTAGCAGACAACTTCGTCGCGTTAGTGCATGACATGGCGGTCCGTTTTGACTACCGCGACGAACCGATGGCAGCAAGGCAAAAACTGTCTGCCATTAAACAGGATCAGGAGTCGGAGGAGGAGTTTCTCCAACAAATTCAAGCTCTGGCCAATGATGGCTACAGGGGTGAGAGAGACAATGAGCTCCTCAATCGCCTGACAACAGAGGCCTTTCTCCGAGGGTTAAAAAATAAGGAGGCAGCCTTGGATGCTCTTGGACGTAAACCAAAGAGCATGCAGGAAGCTTTAAAATTCGTTAAAGCTTTCTGCGCCAATGCAAAGGTGCTTGGAGTTACAAAACACGTGACCTTCGAACAGAAGGCCGTGTCTGTGACTCCTGAAGCTTCGCTCAAGGAAATTAGTGACTCCCTATTAAGGGGTATGGAGTCACTTCTCAAGAATCATTTAGATCCCAGGTCAAGGTCCCCTTCCCCCTACAACCAAAAAGAAATATTCCCCAGCCCCCATGAGAGGTACAGGGACAGAGGTCCCAGTCCGTATCGTAATCACAGGGATTACGATAGGGGGCGCCCAACACAGCGATATGAGAGGTCTGATAGGGAAGCCTATCATAGGTCACCAGACCGATCATACCGGAGACCATATTCCCCTAATCCCTATCAAAGGTCACCCTCCCCATATAGGAATGATAGGAATCCTAGGGATTGGGATCGGCGCAATGACCGGTATAGGTCCACTCCAAGAGATCGGGATCAATACCGTAATTCTGATCAGGGATACAGAGGATCCCCACGCCGATTTCAGGATCGCGGCACAGGTCAATCCCGCCGCGACTATCAAGTTAGGTCGGCTAGCCCCTTGCCCAATGAGGAGAAATCCAAGTCTTTAAACTTGGAAGGGCTGGTTGCGAAAGCGACCTCCAACTAGCCCCCTTTGATAAACAGGGTCGTGATTTTGAGTTTAAGGTCAACCTCACTGAAGGTCAAGCAGTATTTCGCGATATTTTGATAGATTCATCACCAGTTACCGCGCTTATTGACAGTGGAGCCATGATTACCATTTTGCAAGAAGAAAAATTCAAAGGTTTGCTTAAAGACCATGAAATTGTTGCACCTTGCATACTACAGGGCATTGGTCCTGAACCAATTCAAGGTTCAATAATAATCAATGTTCCAATCACAATTTGTAACCGCACGATTCTACACACAGTATGCATAGCCCCTATTAAAACTCCGTGCATTTTAGGCCTAGATATTCTAAAACCCTTGGGAGCTATTATTGATTTTGGCAACAGTACTATGTCCATTGACAATGAAAAATTTCCCTTGGAAATTCACCACAGTAATCATGGCTGCAAGGTCTTTAATGTAAGAAGGGTTGTTATACCACCAAACTCTGTTGGCTTTTTAGAAGCTAGGATGGACAAGCCTTTACCATCTGGTTTTATTGTTGAACCGTGCAAGTTCAAAAGTTGTCTGGTAGCATCTGTGTATGGTGAAAAGACACGAAACATCAAACTTAAGGTTATCAATGATTCTGACTCTTACAGACTTTTCAAACGTGACATTTTCTTAGGGCAGGCAGAACCAGTGACTCTAATGGAGTCTGACAACAAACTTGACAGTCCGGTTAAAAGCTCTACAAACAAGACTGGTTCCCTGCCTGAACATTTGGTTAAAATGTATAAAAAATCAAGTTCAGACCTGACTGAAACACAGAAAACTAAGTTCAGAGACCTTTTGATTGAATTCCAATCGGTGTTTTCTAGGGACGATGTTGACCTTGGCTGTTTCAAAGAAGTAGAGCATAAAAGTGTGACTAATGACCAAACCCCTGTTAAGGAGAAATTTAGGCGCACTCCATTGAAGTTCCAACACCAAGAGAAAGAATATATTGACAAGCTCTTGCAACAAGGTGTAATTGAACCTTCTTCCTCCGACTGGTCTTCTGCTCCAGTTTTGGTCCGTAAAAAGTCGGGGGATTTACGTTACTGTCTAGACTATAGAGCTCTCAACGACAAAACGGTTAAAGATAATTACAATCTCCCTATAATAGAAGACTGTCTAGACTCGTTGCAAGGGAAGAAACTTTTTTGTGTCCTTGACCTTTGTAGTGGTTACTACCAGATACCTTTGGCGGAAGAATCTAGGAGTAAAACTAGTTTTACTAGTAGGTTTGGAACTTTTCAGTGGACGCGTCTCCCCATGGGACTTTGTAATAGTCCCGCGACTTTTCAACGGGCGATGCAACTAGTTCTCAGAGGTCTGACATGGGAGGAGCTTGTCGTGTATCTTGATGCTTTAATCATTCTAGGTACTGATGTGGACAATACTCTTTCCATCCTTCGTAAGGTCTTCTCCAGGTTCAAAGAAAACAACTTGAAGCTTAAGCCTAAGAAGTGCATTTTCTTTAAAAAGGAAGTGGAATTCTTAGAAAAGCTTGTAAGTGAACATGGTGTTTCAATTTCCCCAGGAAAAATGGAAATTTTAAAGAACTGGCCTAGACCTATTAATACGAAGGGCTTGCAGTCCTTCCTTGGTTTTATGAACTATCATAGAAACCATATTGAAGGATTCGCAAGGGTCGCTGAGAGCTTGTACGCATTGTCCAATGCCAGACAGTTTACTTGGTCTCAAGAACATGAAGAGGCATTCACTCAATTGAAAGAGTTAGCAGTCAAGTCCCCTTTGCTTTACCATCCTACACCAGACGGTACTTTTATTCTGGATGTTGATGCCAGTAATAGACAAATTGGTGGGGCGTTGTCCCAGATTCAGGACGGTAGTTATACTCTAATACCAGCTCAACGTAAGTACTGCACGACACGTAAAGAACTGTTAAGTATGGTTAGATTCTGCAGGACTTACAGACACTACCTACTGGGACGTCTATTTCTGGTTCGTACTGACCACACTAGTTTAGTTTGGCTTACTAAATTTAAACATGTAGAAGGTCAATTAGCACGATGGCTCGAAGAGCTGTCACAATATAATATGACAATCGTTCACAGAAAAGGCTGTGAACATATTAATGCCGACTCATTGAGCCGCATTGGGGATACCCTCCGATTGGGCCTGTTATTTTGCAGGGGCAAGTCTGAGGGATCTCCCATGCGGTGGTTGTCCATATTGTACTCGTGCCCATAACCAGTGGTCTCGCTTCGCCGACGATGTCGACGACGTGGTACCACTGGCAGTTATGAATATATCTGGTCAGATGAGCGAACCACAGGTAACTGGATCATCAAATTGGGTTGAAGGACTGTCTTCTGGACAATTACGGGATTCTCAATTGCAGGATCCCAACATAGGTCTGGTTATCTATTGGCTCGAACACGATTATGAGCCATCCCGACGGGAACTCATGCTAACAAGTCCCGAAACTAGGTCACTTTGGTCATGCCATGAACGTCTCTCCATTCCAAATGGCATCCTGTTCTATGAATGGTCTGATCACCCTGAGTTAGGTACAAGGTCATGCATTGTTATCCCGCAGACCTTGAGACAGCAAGTGTTGCAAGGATGTCATGACTCTAGGTCATCAGGTCACCTTGGTATAGCCAAAACAACAAGTAGACTGAAAGATAGGTATTTCTGGTACGGCATGACTCGGGATACAGAATTGTATGTTTCTGGGTGCAAAATTTGTAACAAAAACAAGAAGGGCAATAGGACTCCTAGGGCAGGTCAACAATTATACCACTCAGGTCATCCTATGGAGAGGGTCCACATTGATATAATGGGTCCCTTTCACAAAAGTAGCAAAGGAAATAGGTATATTTTGGTTATGGTAGACCAGTTCACAAAGTGGGTGGAACTGGCTGCTATCCCCGAGCAAAATGCTCAAGTCACGGTCAAAGCATTCGTTGACCGTTTCATTAGTACTTTTGGTTGCCCGCTAGAAATTCACTCAGATCAGGGACGAAATTTCGAAAGTAGTTTGTTTCAGGCTCTCTGTAAACTTCTGGAAATCTCAAAGACTAGGACTACCCCATATCGACCATGTTCGAACGGACAATGTGAAGTATTTAAATGGGTTATTCTTCAAATGATTCGAAGTTTTATCTCCAGAGGTCTGAAGGATTGGGATGGTTACCTCCCCTTGATCACCATGGCATTGCATTCAATGAAAAACCATACTACTGGTTTCTCTGCAAACATGATGATGCTGGGAAGGGAAGCTATCCAGCCTTTAGATCTAATGTTAGGTCAAGTCGACTTTTCTCCTGTTGAAGCAGATGACTGGGTTAAAAGTCTCATCTCCAGGATGTCTGAAATCCATGTCTTAGCTCGAGATAAAATTGGTCAAACTCAGCTGAGACAAAAACGTGACTATGATCTAAGACTAAAGGAGCGGTCATTTAGCCTAGGTGATCCAGTGTTTCTCAGAGATACATCAACCAAGGTGGGTGTCAGCACAAAATTGCGACCCCCTTGGACAGGACCATTCATTGTCTGTTCCCCAAACCATCCCTTATACAAATTGGAGTCAAATAAAAAGTCGTTTATTGTACACCATGACAGACTCAAGCTCTGCCGAGATTCTGATCTGCCTCTATGGCTCAAAAGGAGAAGGCATGTAGTTTTGGATTTAGATCCAGAATTGCATGACAACTCTTTAGACATGGATCAGACGACGGACGACCAACCAATAGACGATCAAGAGCCAGATTTGGAGGTTGACTTGGACCAGACGTTGCCATACATGCTACCAGACGACGTCGAGGTTCAATTTCAGCCCGAGCTGACCGATGACTCATCATCCGACTCTGATTTGGAGGGGGAAACGGCTCCTCTGGCTCCAACACCTGAGCCTCCAACTCCAACATCCCGGGGTGGTCGGAAGATCAGATTGCCTGCCCGTTTCCGAGATTAGGGTTCTGTGTAATTTTCTACCTTTATCCCTCAACTATCCAGCCGGTCGGTTCATTATAGTTGATGGGTGAAGTGTCTTTGTGCTATCAGTTATATTTACCCTCAGTCATCCAGCCGGTCGGTTCATTATGACTGATGGGTAGATTCTTTGTCCTTTGTGATCTCGATCTTTTGCATGTACCTATCTGTTGGCTATCCAGCCGGTCGGTTCTTATAGCTAATAGATGGGCGTCATGTCCTGTAAGTTCAATGTTTTATGTGCCATCTTTGTCAGTCATCCAGCCGGTCAGTTCCCATGGCTGATAGAGAGGCAATTTGTTGTTTGTGAGTTCTATGTTTTATGTGTCATCTTTGTCAGCTATCCAGCCGGTCGGTTCCCATAGCTGATAGAGAAGTGTCATGTTTGTTACAAGTTCTACGTTTTATTGGCCATCTTTGTCAGTCATCCAGCCGGTCGGTTCCCATGGCTGATAGAGAGGGATTATGTTTGTTGTGAATTGTTTTATGTACCCTTTTCATCAGCTATCCAGCCGGTCGGTTCCCATGGCTGATTTAGAAGTGTCATGTTCCTTTTATGTGTCATGTTCCTTAATGTTCCATGTTTCATGTTCATTTCTGTCAGCTATCCAGCCGGTCGGTTCACATAGCTGATAGTTTGAGCGTTTTAGTCATATGTTGTCATGTTTCATGTTCCATTGTCAACTCTTTGGTGTCATGTTCTAAATGTTCCTTTTTTATAGTCTATATTCGTCATCTAACCAGCCGGTCGGTTCATTTTAGTTGATAAATCTGGATGATGTTGGTTGTATTGTAATGTGTATTTCTATTAGTCGGCAATCCAGCCGGTCGGTTCATTATTGCCGATTAATGGAATTGTTTCAGTTGTTTAGGGGAACCATCTATTTTTTAACCAGCCGGTCGGTTCATTTAATTGATAGATGGTACCCATTTGTATATAGTTATAGAGAGCAATTTCTATGATTGGCCTATATCATATGTCATCATGTTAATTGCTCTGTATAATCAGTTGAAATATGTTCACTTTTTTTTTATGGAGGATTATTTATAGTCTCCATATCTCTAAAGATGGTTCAATCAAAAGTAAAACATAAAATCCGCTATTATATAGAATTAAAGATATATTATATTATATATATATATATATATCATTTATTTAAGTTTCTATCTGCTCTAAAATTCACATAAAAACCTAACATCTTAACAGTAACAAATAAATAATACATAAATATTAGCTATGTCTTAAACTTTAAAAACAGATTTATTTAAATTTTCATGAGGGGAGAAGTAGATATGAATTAGTACATTGTTGTTTTTAAATATAAATTAGTACAATGTTGTTTTATTTTAAATATTCAGAAAATCAACATCCAAGTCAAAAATGCCTCCCCCAAAGAAAAAGAAGAGATTCATAGCTACATGTCAGATATGTGAGGTAGAAGTACCTCACATAAAGAGACACCTTAACAGGACACATATGCCTTGGTATATGTGTCCCGTAGTGGCTTGTGCCAGCTGCCAGTCCTCCAGTGACCAATCAGAATTGCGTCGTTTCCACGCAGGTCACAGCAGGATTGAAGGAGAGTCTGGGCTTTATGCTTGGTATCTGCTGGTGAATGGGTTTCTCCTATTCATCAGTGGATGCCTTGGCCTGGGGTCTCTGGATGCGCTGCTGGGACTTGTCGTGGAGAAGAGGCTTCTTAACCCTAAAGCCCTTTTCCTTGAGGAGGAAGAATTCTTCCTCGGGGAATATGACCGACTAACGGGACTAGAGCCAAAACAATCCTACAGTGCTTCCCAACCATCAAGAACATCAGAACTTTTCAACTACATGACTTTGACCCAAATCCTTCTGAAACTTACTCCAGACCAAAGAATGGAATCTCTGTCCCGTTTAGACTACACAAATCCTGATGGCTCTAGTCCGTCCATTGTACATCCTGTGTTTAAGTACCACATTATAGATGGTCACTTTCACATGGATCAGTTAGTTGGACATTCAAAGAACACTCTTAGGGAATTGGAAGCACAGGCAAACTCTGATGTCAATTTAGTGCATGCTATTACTAATTTTGTATTTCCTAACAAATGGGGTACTATTCCTAAGTTGATAGCTTCAGACAATAGGATAAGCTTCACCTTAGGAGTACACCCACATCTTCTTTATAGAGATAATGCAGATCACATGTTCAACAAGTTGGAGCGCCAGTTTCGGCAATATCCCGAAGCAGTAGCCGTGGGTGAGGTTGGACTTGACTTTACTACCACCTGTCGCTGCTCTAAAGCCCATAATAGGCAGGAGTGCGTCAGAGGTAAGGTTGAGGCCCAATATCAATTCCTGGCTAAGGCTTTTAAACTGGCGGACCAACTTGATAAACCTGTGGTGATCCATTGTAGGGATAGGAATGATGGTAGTGCAGCTAAAGGAGTTCTCCAGTTATTAGTTTCACTTAAATTGACCCACCTAAAAGTTCAAAGGCATTGTTTTGTTGGAGACTCTAAGGAATTGGATGAATGGAGCAGTACCCTTCCAAACTGTTATTGCAGTCTCTCTAGGCAATCCACAGTGGATCCCAGCACTAGAGGTGCGTTAATGTTGGCATGTCACAGAAAGCTGCTCTTTGAGACCGATTCTCCTTACCTACCCTTCCCCGGTGACAACAGAGGTCATGGTCCTTGGAGGGTAGGTTTAGTAGTAAAGGCTGTTTCTTCCATTGTCGGAGTGCCTGTCCCTGAACTGATTCGCATCAGTAATTCCAACTTGTCTAAATTGTTTGGTTTGAACTGGTAGTCAAATTCAAATCCCGACTACAGCTTTCTACTGTCATTCTTGAGATTTAACACGAGCGTTTTCATCTTGACACTGACTATTTCATCTTGCCGGTCTGTTCATGGTAGTTGGTGTCAGGTTTACTGTTACTCTCATTATGTTAATGTAAGGGATTTCATTTCAATGCTGATTATTTCATCTAGCCGGTCGGTTCATGGTAATCAGTATAGATCTTCTATTTATTCAATTATTTATTCTTTTTGGATGGGGAAGAAAGCATGGCCTAGAGTGATTTTAGATAAGCAGGAGTAAAAATGTTTGTACTCTGTTCAACTAAATGATTTGATTGTTCTTTGAACAATCAGGTTGTTTAGTCAATACAGCTTTAATATTTATCATTATAATATAAATGTTTCCAGCTGTCTAGGAGTGTTCACATAATTCTTTTGTTGGTCTCTATATTGGCAGCTGGTGTAGGCTTCTGCTATGTATACATTATTGTTTATTTTGTAGTACGTTAAGCTTTCTTTTCTCTCTGTCTCATTATGATTATTATATACAGTATATCTAGTTTTTCAGGTCCAGACCTTCAAGTAGAAGGAACTAACAGGCTGAACGTTGTAACAGTTAAAAGTTGTCTTGGGTGGACAAAGACTTATATTCTCTGTTTTTTATATCTATCTATAGAGCCTCAGGCAGAGGACACATAACATTAACAAAACTAACCTCTTAAAAACAAAGTGGGGGAGGAGTGATGCGAGGACGCAACAAGCTGAGTACCAGCAAGCCAGGGCCGAACAACATGCTTTACGACCCGTGACCTGTGACGTAGGCTCAACAGGCGGCGCTGCCCTCACTCGATCTCTTCTTGATCCAGCACTTACTACAGACAGTCGCACCTCGCTTCTACAGGTAAGTAATTGCTACTGTATTTCATATATTATCGTATTCTTGTATCTTTGTATGCATTCATTAGCTCTCGGCTACACATCAACTGGCCTTCTCAGTTCTGGGAAAAGGGGTGAATGGTTACAGAGAATCATTTGTTATATTATTCTGTACAAGGGAAACAAGTATGGTGCTGAAACTCTGGCCTACATTCTCTCTAAGGCTCAAACACCAGATCAGCTGTGTCAGCTTGTGAGTATACAACAGAAAGTCGAGATGGGTATGAGTGGAGTTCTAGGAGCGTGTGTACAACTATCCATGGGCCTCCTACATCACCACAAAGACACCAATAGACTCCGCCTCCTCAATAACATCTACATGCTTACACAGTGGGAACATACTACATCAACTGGCACTGCGAGCGAAATTATTTGATATTGTAGATTATTTTTATGTATTTCTCTTGAAAAATTACTTTGAAATTTTTCACGAGGTCACCACGCCATTTTTACTGTATTGTATTTGCATTTATATCCATTGTACTTTTTCATCATCCGATATTATCGGGTGCTGATATTGCTGTATTATTACTGTATAATCATTATTATTGCATTTATTGTCCATATTTTTTGCATTTAAGGTATTTAGCGTGGCGAAATTCTTAGAATATTTTCACGCTATTTTCACTTTGTTCATTTCTATAAATATCACCATCCGGTTTTACCGGTTGTTGATAATTCTGCTTGCTCGTCATATTTACGTGCAGTTTGTATATTTGTGCAGTATTGTTTGTTATTTTCTTGTTTTCTTGGACTTTTTCTTTGAAATATGGCTAACAAAACATTGAATTTGTTTATTTGTTCCCAAGCAGATTTGAAAACTCTGCCAAATGTCGGGGACAAGACTGCTGGTTCAATTATATTGCTCAGAAATCTTGCCCTCGATAATAAAAGGGATTTGACAATAGAGGAGTTAGTTGATGCAAACAAAAATGTAGCTTGGCAAACTATGCTTGATGCTGGTGAAATTTCCCTCAAACGCCCTGAAGGTGACGAAAAACTAGATTTCATACTCCAAAGGTTGGACAATGTATCAATAAAAACTGAGTCAAATGAATAAAACAAGTAAGTTTTAGAGTAAAGAAAGCTAATGCAAACAGATTGGCTGTACCAAATTATCTTGAAAATGTTTTCAAATCTATGTTTTGATAGGGTCATTCTGCTTTACTTCAAGATACTTTAAGCTACTGCCATATACCTTATAAATCCTTAATCAGGCACCACAGTGATATAGCCTCTCAAAAAAATATAAAGCTTCACTTATCAGTGTTCTAAAGAAGCTGTCATTATCAACAATTAAATGCATTTCTGCTCTGATGTGCATTAGGTTATGTGTTTAAAATAAAACATATCTTTTCTCATAAAAGCTATGCATTGAAAGGAGCAGTCTGATTTACGTTCAATTGCGTTGACCAATTACACATAAATATGCCTTTTACGCCTTTGATTTATTCCTCAACTGAAGAAAATATTGCAATGTTTAGCCCAGTTCTCAGTTTCACGGTTATGGTTCCGGTACGTCCCTTGTTATTTTGCAGGGGCAAGTCTGAGGGATCTCCCATGCGGTGGTTGTCCATATTGTACTCGTGCCCATAACCAGTGGTCTCGCTTCGCCGACGATGTCGACGACGTGGTACCACTGGCAGTTATGAATATATCTGGTCAGATGAGCGAACCACAGGTAACTGGATCATCAAATTGGGTTGAAGGACTGTCTTCTGGACAATTACGTGATTCTCAATTGCAGGATCCCAACATAGGTCTGGTTATCTATTGGCTCGAACACGATTATGAGCCATCCCGACGGGAACTCATGCTAACAAGTCCCGAAACTAGGTCACTTTGGTCATGCCGTGAACGTCTCTCCATTCCAAATGGCATCCTGTTCTATGAATGGTCTGATCACCCTGAGTTAGGTACAAGGTCATGCATTGTTATCCCGCAGACCTTGAGACAGCAAGTGTTGCAAGGATGTCATGACTCTAGGTCATCAGGTCACCTTGGTATAGCCAAAACAACAAGTAGACTGAAAGATAGGTATTTCTGGTACGGCATGACTCGGGATACAGAATTGTATGTTTCTGGGTGCAAAATTTGTAACAAAAACAAGAAGGGCAATAGGACTCCTAGGGCAGGTCAACAATTATACCACTCAGGTTATCCTATGGAGAGGGTCCACATTGATATAATGGGTCCCTTTCACAAAAGTAGCAAAGGAAATAGGTATATTTTGGTTATGGTAGACCAGTTCACAAAGTGGGTGGAACTGGCTGCTATCCCCGAGCAAAATGCTCAAGTCACGGTCAAAGCATTCGTTGACCGTTTCATTAGTACTTTTGGTTGCCCGCTAGAAATTCACTCAGATCAGGGACGAAATTTCGAAAGTAGTTTGTTTCAGGCTCTCTGTAAACTTCTGGAAATCTCAAAGACTAGGACTACCCCATATCGACCATGTTCGAACGGACAATGTGAAGTATTTAAATGGGTTATTCTTCAAATGATTCGAAGTTTTATCTCCAGAGGTCTGAAGGATTGGGATGGTTACCTCCCCTTGATCACCATGGCATTGAATTCAATGAAAAACCATACTACTGGTTTCTCTGCAAACATGATGATGCTGGGAAGGGAAGCTATCCAGCCTTTAGATCTAATGTTAGGTCAAGTCGACTTTTCTCCTGTTGAAGCAGATGACTGGGTTAAAAGTCTCATCTCCAGGATGTCTGAAATCCATGTCTTAGCTCGAGATAAAATTGGTCAAACTCAGCTGAGACAAAAACGTGACTATGATCTAAGACTAAAGGAGCGGTCATTTAGCCTAGGTGATCCAGTGTTTCTCAGAGATACATCAACCAAGGTGGGTGTCAGCACAAAATTGCGACCCCCTTGGACAGGACCATTCATTGTCTGTTCCCCAAACCATCCCTTATACAAATTGGAGTCAAATAAAAAGTCGTTTATTGTACACCATGACAGACTCAAGCTCTGCCGAGATTCTGATCTGCCTCGATGGCTCAAAAGGAGAAGGCATGTAGTTTTGGATTTAGATCCAGAATTGCATGACAACTCTTTAGACATGGATCAGACGACGGACGACCAACCAATAGACGATCAAGAGCCAGATTTGGAGGTTGACTTGGACCAGACGTTGCCATACATGCTACCAGACGACGTCGAGGTTCAATTTCAGCCCGAGCTGACCGATGACTCATCACCCGACTCTGATTTGGAGGGGGAAACGGCTCCTCTGGCTCCAACACCTGAGCCTCCAACTCCAACATCCCGGGGTGGTCGGAAGATCAGATTGCCTGCCCGTTTCCGAGATTAGGGTTCTGTGTAATTTTCTACCTTTATCCCTCAACTATCCAGCCGGTCGGTTCATTATAGTTGATGGGTGAAGTGTCTTTGTGCTATCAGTTATATTTACCCTCAGTCATCCAGCCGGTCGGTTCATTATGACTGATGGGTAGATTCTTTGTCCTTTGTGATCTCGATCTTTTGCATGTACCTATCTGTTGGCTATCCAGCCGGTCGGTTCTTATAGCTAATAGATGGGCGTCATGTCCTGTAAGTTCAATGTTTTATGTGCCATCTTTGTCAGTCATCCAGCCGGTCAGTTCCCATGGCTGATAGAGAGGCAATTTGTTGTTTGTGAGTTCTATGTTTTATGTGTCATCTTTGTCAGCTATCCAGCCGGTCGGTTCCCATAGCTGATAGAGAAGTGTCATGTTTGTTACAAGTTCTACGTTTTATGGGCCATCTTTGTCAGTCATCCAGCCGGTCGGTTCCCATGGCTGATAGAGAGGGATTATGTTTGTTGTGAATTGTTTTATGTACCCTTTTCATCAGCTATCCAGCCGGTCGGTTCCCATGGCTGATTTAGAGGTGTCATGTTCCTTTTATGTGTCATGTTCCTTAATGTTCCATGTTTCATGTTCATTTCTGTCAGCTATCCAGCCGGTCGGTTCACATAGCTGATAGTTTGAGCGTTTTAGTCATATGTTGTCATGTTTCATGTTCCATTGTCAACTCTTTGGTGTTATGTTCTAAATGTTCCTTTTTTATAGTCTATATTCGTCATCTAACCAGCCGGTCGGTTCATTTTAGTTGATAAATCTGGATGATGTTGGTTGTATTGTAATGTGTATTTCTATTAGTCGGCAATCCAGCCGGTCGGTTCATTATTGCCGATTAATGGAATTGTTTCAGTTGTTTAGGGGAACCATCTATTTTTTAACCAGCCGGTCGGTTCATTTAATTGATAGATGGTACCCATTTGTATATAGTTATAGAGAGCAATTTCTATGATTGGCCTATATCATATGTCATCATGTTAATTGCTCTGTATAATCAGTTGAAATATGTTCACTTTTTTTTTATGGAGGATTATTTATAGTCTCCATATCTCTAAAGATGGTTCAATCAAAAGTAAAACATAAAATCCGCTATTATATAGAATTAAAGATATATTATATTTTATATATATATATATATATCATTTATTTAAGTTTCTATCTGCTCTAAAATTCACATAAAAACCTAACATCTTAACAGTAACAAATAAATAATACATAAATATTAGCTATGTCTTAAACTTTAAAAACAGATTTATTTAAATTTTCATGAGGGGAGAAGTAGATATGAATTAGTACATTGTTGTTTTTAAATATAAATTAGTACAATGTTGTTTTATTTTAAATATTCAGAAAATCAACATCCAAGTCAAAAATGCCTCCCCCAAAGAAAAAGAAGAGATTCATAGCTACATGTCAGATATGTGAGGTAGAAGTACCTCACATAAAGAGACACCTTAACAGGACACATATGCCTTGGTATATGTGTCCCGCAGTGGCTTGTGCCAGCTGCCAGTCCTCCAGTGACCAATCAGAATTGCGTCGTTTCCACGCAGGTCACAGCAGGATTGAAGGAGAGTCTGGGCTTTATGCTTGGTATCTGCTGGTGAATGGGTTTCTCCTATTCATCAGTGGATGCCTTGGCCTGGGGTCTCTGGATGCGCTGCTGGGACTTGTCGTGGAGAAGAGGCTTCTTAACCCTAAAGCCCTTTTCCTTGAGGAGGAAGAATTCTTCCTCGGGGAATATGACCGACTAACGGGACTAGAGCCAAAACAATCCTACAGTGCTTCCCAACCATCAAGAACATCAGAACTTTTCAACTACATGACTTTGACCCAAATCCTTCTGAAACTTACTCCAGACCAAAGAATGGAATCTCTGTCCCGTTTAGACTACACAAATCCTGATGGCTCTAGTCCGTCCATTGGACATCCTGTGTTTAAGTACCACATTATAGATGGTCACTTTCACATGGATCAGTTAGTTGGACATTCAAAGAACACTCTTAGGGAATTGGAAGCACAGGCAAACTCTGATGTCAATTTAGTGCATGCTATTACTAATTTTGTATTTCCTAACAAATGGGGTACTATTCCTAAGTTGATAGCTTCAGACAATAGGATAAGCTTCACCTTAGGAGTACACCCACATCTTCTTTATAGAGATAATGCAGATCACATGTTCAACAAGTTGGAGCGCCAGTTTCGGCAATATCCCGAAGCAGTAGCCGTGGGTGAGGTTGGACTTGACTTTACTACCACCTGTCGCTGCTCTAAAGCCCATAATAGGCAGGAGTGCGTCAGAGGTAAGGTTGAGGCCCAATATCAATTCCTGGCTAAGGCTTTTAAACTGGCGGACCAACTTGATAAACCTGTGGTGATCCATTGTAGGGATAGGAATGATGGTAGTGCAGCTAAAGGAGTTCTCCAGTTATTAGTTTCACTTAAATTGACCCACCTAAAAGTTCAAAGGCATTGTTTTGTTGGAGACTCTAAGGAATTGGATGAATGGAGCAGTACCCTTCCAAACTGTTATTGCAGTCTCTCTAGGCAATCCACAGTGGATCCCAGCACTAGAGGTGCGTTAATGTTGGCATGTCACAGAAAGCTGCTCTTTGAGACCGATTCTCCTTACCTACCCTTCCCCGGTGACAACAGAGGTCATGGTCCTTGGAGGGTAGGTTTAGTAGTAAAGGCTGTTTCTTCCATTGTCGGAGTGCCTGTCCCTGAACTGATTCGCATCAGTAATTCCAACTTGTCTAAATTGTTTGGTTTGAACTGGTAGTCAAATTCAAATCCCGACTACAGCTTTCTACTGTCATTCTTGAGATTTAACACGAGCGTTTTCATCTTGACACTGACTATTTCATCTTGCCGGTCTGTTCATGGTAGTTGGTGTCAGGTTTACTGTTACTCTCATTATGTTAATGTAAGGGATTTCATTTCAATGCTGATTATTTCATCTAGCCGGTCGGTTCATGGTAATCAGTATAGATCTTCTATTTATTCAATTATTTATTCTTTTTGGATGGGGAAGAAAGCATGGCCTAGAGTGATTTTAGATAAGCAGGAGTAAAAATGTTTGTACTCTGTTCAACTAAATGATTTGATTGTTCTTTGAACAATCAGGTTGTTTAGTCAATACAGCTTTAATATTTATCATTATAATATAAATGTTTCCAGCTGTCTAGGAGTGTTCACATAATTCTTTTGTTGGTCTCTATATTGGCAGCTGGTGTAGGCTTCTGCTATGTATACATTATTGTTTATTTTGTAGTACGTTAAGCTTTCTTTTCTCTCTGTCTCATTATGATTATTATATACAGTATATCTAGTTTTTCAGGTCCAGACCTTCAAGTAGAAGGAACTAACAGGCTGAACGTTGTAACAGTTAAAAGTTGTCTTGGGTGGACAAAGACTTATATTCTCTGTTTTTTATATCTATCTATAGAGCCTCAGGCAGAGGACACATAACATTAACAAAACTAACCTCTTAAAAACAAAGTGGGGGAGGAGTGATGCGAGGACGCAACAAGCTGAGTACCAGCAAGCCAGGGCCGAACAACATGCTTTACGACCCGTGACCTGTGACGTAGGCTCAACAGGCGGCGCTGCCCTCACTCGATCTCTTCTTGATCCAGCACTTACTACAGACAGTCGCACCTCGCTTCTACAGGTAAGTAATTGCTACTGTATTTCATATATTATCGTATTCTTGTATCTTTGTATGCATTCATTAGCTCTCGGCTACACATCAACTGGCCTTCTCAGTTCTGGGAAAAGGGGTGAATGGTTACAGAGAATCATTTGTTATATTATTCTGTACAAGGGAAACAAGTATGGTGCTGAAACTCTGGCCTACATTCTCTCTAAGGCTCAAACACCAGATCAGCTGTGTCAGCTTGTGAGTATACAACAGAAAGTCGAGATGGGTATGAGTGGAGTTCTAGGAGCGTGTGTACAACTATCCATGGGCCTCCTACATCACCACAAAGACACCAATAGACTCCGCCTCCTCAATAACATCTACATGCTTACACAGTGGGAACATACTACATCAACTGGCACTGCGAGCGAAATTATTTGATATTGTAGATTATTTTTATGTATTTCTCTTGAAAAATTACTTTGAAATTTTTCACGAGGTCACCACGCCATTTTTACTGTATTGTACAGTCGAACTTCAGTATCTCGACGGTCTCGGGACGATCGAAATAGCGTCGAGATAAGCATGGGCTCGAGATAACCAAACTGATAAAAAAAATTCAAAACTTACAGGAAGTAAGCCTGTGAACAATAAAACCGCTGTACGTATGTACTCTCGCGTGTTTGTGAAATGCCGTAACGTTTTTAACACGTTATATGCCGATTTCGATGTTACACGTTTACTGTATTTTTTGTACACAAAACATGGACGATAAAGATAGACAATCATTAACTCACATTTTATTTAGTACTTGACCAGGGAGATTATATTGAATAGCTGCGAACGTAATTTTTTTTTTGCAAACACCAAACATGGAATTATACATGGGTTGTTTTGTTTATTACAGTCGCGTACGGTAAGTCTGCGCGCCCGGTAAAGCTGCGCATCAACAGACCGGTTTACTTCCGGCTGTCAAATACTCACGAAAACCTCTTTTTACTAAGGACATCACAGTGAAATTCATTAGAGCTGGTAAAAACAAACCCTAGGTTTAGAAAAAGTAATTGCGATGAGCATGATTCGTAAAAAATCCTTACATTTAGTATTTAAAGACACGTGGGTCAATTGTGTACATTTCATGCACATTTGACCTCATTGAATATTCATGAGACATTGACCTGGATTCCGCAAGACATCTCGGTCGATTCGGCTCAATATTTATTTGTCGGACAGGTCATAACAATAAAACATAAGCTATGTATAGCTTTTTACCACTCTGTTTTGTTTATCGCGGAATTTCGTGTACTATTCGTATTTTCCTTCCTTCTGCGCGGTACTATTTTCCTTAACATCCGTTTTATCAAGGGGCGTTACTCTTGATGAGTTGAATCAACACCGATAATGACGGTTATAAGAAGACTGATTTTAAGGATACGGCGACCAAACTTTAAGCGATAATTTACTGTTGTTCGACAATTATCACCTAACAATCATTCAGCCAACGTGTAAAGCTACCGATAGTTCCGGTTAATGATTTTACGTGTGATTTCCACAGTCCGATACTCGCGATCAAAGTCGGCGAGCGTTTCAGTGCATGATGACTTACAGTCGTCGAGATACTGGGTGTTAATTGAGAACAATTAAATGGATATGGCCAAAATCTATAGTCGAAATACCGGGGGCAATCGAGATTAGCCATAGTCGAAATAGGGCATGTAAGATTACATTAGAATAAGAACAAATATTTCCGGGACTTTAGACAATCGTCGAGATAGGCATTGCAATCGAGATTCTGACGTTCGAGATACTGGTGCTCGACTGTATTTGCATTTATATCCATTGTACTTTTTCATCATCCGATATTATCGGGTGCTGATATTGCTGTATTATTACTGTATAATCATTATTATTGCATTTATTGTCCATATTTTTTGCATTTAAGGTATTTAGCGTGGCGAAATTCTTAGAATATTTTCACGCTATTTTCACTTTGTTCATTTCTATAAATATCACCATCCGGTTTTACCGGTTGTTGATAATTCTGCTTTCTCGTCATATTTACGTGCAGTTTGTATATTTGTGCAGTATTGTTTGTTATTTTCTTGTTTTCTTGGACTTTTTCTTTGAAATATGGCTAACAAAACATTGAATTTGTTTATTTGTTCCCAAGCAGATTTGAAAACTCTGCCAAATGTCGGGGACAAGACTGCTGGTTCAATTATATTGCTCAGAAATCTTGCCCTCGATAATAAAAGGGATTTGACAATAGAGGAGTTAGTTGATGCAAACAAAAATGTAGCTTGGCAAACTATGCTTGATGCTGGTGAAATTTCCCTCAAACGCCCTGAAGGTGACGAAAAACTAGATTTCATACTCCAAAGGTTGGACAATGTATCAATAAAAACTGAGTCAAATGAATAAAACAAGTAAGTTTTAGAGTAAAGAAAGCTAATGCAAACAGATTGGCTGTACCAAATTATCTTGAAAATGTTTTCAAATCTATGTTTTGATAGGGTCATTCTGCTTTACTTCAAGATACTTTAAGCTACTGCCATATACCTTATAAATCCTTAATCAGGAACCACAGTGATATAGCCTCTCAAAAAAATATAAAGCTTCACTTATCAGTGTTCTAAAGAAGCTGTCATTATCAACAATTTAATGCATTTCTGCTCTGATGTGCATTAGGTTATGTGTTTAAAATAAAACATATCTTTTCTCATAAAAGCTATGCATTGAAAGGAGCAGTCTGATTTACGTTCAATTGCGTTGACCAATTACACATAAATATGCCTTTTACGCCTTTGATTTATTCCTCAACTGAAGAAAATATTGCAATGTTTAGCCCAGTTCTCAGTTTCACGGTTATGGTTCCGGTACGTCCCTTGTTATTTTGCAGGGGCAAGTCTGAGGGATCTCCCATGCGGTGGTTGTCCATATTGTACTCGTGCCCATAACCAGTGGTCTCGCTTCGCCGACGATGTCGACGACGTGGTACCACTGGCAGTTATGAATATATCTGGTCAGATGAGCGAACCACAGGTAACTGGATCATCAAATTGGGTTGAAGGACTGTCTTCTGGACAATTACGGGATTCTCAATTGCAGGATCCCAACATAGGTCTGGTTATCTATTGGCTCGAACACGATTATGAGCCATCCCGACGGGAACTCATGCTAACAAGTCCCGAAACTAGGTCACTTTGGTCATGCCGTGAACGTCTCTCCATTCCAAATGGCATCCTGTTCTATGAATGGTCTGATCACCCTGAGTTAGGTACAAGGTCATGCATTGTTATCCCGCAGACCTTGAGACAGCAAGTGTTGCAAGGATGTCATGACTCTAGGTCATCAGGTCACCTTGGTATAGCCAAAACAACAAGTAGACTGAAAGATAGGTATTTCTGGTACGGCATTATTTATTATTATTATTATACCAGATTTATATAGCGCTCTTTTCACACAGGGGTTGTGCGTTCAAAAGCGCTTCACATGAAGTTACACAAATGTACCTACAAACAAGAAAAGACAAAATAACTACACTATGATCTAAAATAAACATGAATAAACATACAAAAGACAGCCCCCAAAAAGGCGTTCACATTACTCCCATCAATCAGCAATGAAGCAACCGGCTTCTGATTGTCGACCGATAGAAACAATAGTAGAGCGCCCAAATGCAGGCCGCCAGGAAAAGACAAATAACTACAATTAGATATAAAATAAACATAATAAACGTACAAAAGACAGCCCCCAAAATGGCGATCACGTTACTCCATCAATCAAGAGCAACGAAGCAAATGGCTTCTTTATGCGGACTGATAGAAATAACAGTAGAGCGCCCAATGAAGGCCACTAAACATACAGAAGACAGCCCCCAAAGCGGCGATTGCACTACCTCAACAATCGAGAGCAACGAAGCAAATGGCTTCTTTATGCCGACTGATAGAAATAATAGCAGAACGCCCAATGCAGGCCGCCCAATGTAACATAACTAGGAAAAATAGCATGCGACAATAACTAAAATTTCTATAAGAGACCGAAAACTCGATAATACTCCCATTTGGACCCACAACATCCACAGCAAGAACATATCGCATAGGTAGCAGTGTTCTAATAACAAATATTAAAGTAATGTGTTTTCAGATGCTTTTTGAAAACTGCAACTGAGCTTGCATCTCTAATGTCTGATGGTAGACTGTTCCAGAGCTTTGGGGCTGCATGCATGAAACTTCTATCTCCAAACCTCACCAAACGACTCCTCGGTACCACCAGCGATACTGATTTAGTTGCAGACCGCAGCTCTCTTCGAGGTTTATACACGTCAAGCATATTGACAATGTACCTTGGAGAATCATTGCACATGGCTTTGTATGTGAGTGTCAGAATTTTGAATTCAATTCTGTGTTGAACTGGAAGCCAGTGAAGATCCTTCAAGACTGGAGTGATGTGATTGTACCGAGGGGTCCTGGTAATGATGCGGGCTGCTGTATTTTGCACACGCTGTAGTTTGCATAATGAGTTTTGGGGAATCCCATACAGCAGTGAGTTGCAGTAGTCAATTTTTGAAGTGACCAGAGAATTGATCAAGGTCTTTGTAGCTTCTGGAGAAAGGTACTGTCTAATATGACCTATCTGCCGCAGCTGTGAGTAGCCAGACCTGCACACAGCGTTAATGTGCTGTGTCATATCCATTTGGGAATCTAATCTAGCACCAAGATTCTTCACACATACTGATGGTTTGATTTTAGAGTTTCCCACTTGTACGTGAAAATCTCCAGGAACGTTAAACTTTTTTGAATGAAACAGTATGACCTCAGTTTTGTCAGTGTTCAGCTTCAACATGTTCTGGTGCATCCATGATACTATGTCTTTTAGACACCCTTCGACTTTTGAAAGGGCTTCTTGTTGACAAGATGTGTCTTTAGGCTTAAATGACAAGTATAACTGTGAATCATCTGCATAGAAGTGATGATCCAGCTGATGATTTCTGCAAATTGAGCCGACAGGTTTTGTGTACAAGATGTAGTTCTTCGGCCCAAGGACTGACCCCTGTGGCACACTATATTTCATTTGAACTGGGGCAGATAATTCGCCATCTACCGCGACTGTTTGGTAACGGTCGGTCAGGTATGAGGTCATCCACTTTAGTGGGTTTCCAATAATTTTGAAGTCTTTTTCAAGGCGATTGAGTAATGTTTCATGATCAATTGTGTCGAATGCGGCAGATAGGTCAAGCATCACCAGAATTGTGATTTCATTCTTATCAAGATATTGCAAGATGTCATTTTGAACTTTTAGAAGAGCAGTTTCTGTAGAGTGACTCGGGATACAGAATTGTATGTTTCTGGGTGCAAAATTTGTAACAAAAACAAGAAGGGCAATAGGAATCCTAGGGCAGGTCAACAATTATACCACTCAGGTTATCCTATGGAGAGGGTCCACATTGATATAATGGGTCCCTTTCACAAAAGTAGCAAAGGAAATAGGTATATTTTGGTTATGGTAGACCAGTTCACAAAGTGGGTGGAACTGGCTGCTATCCCCAAGCAAAATGCTCAAGTCACGGTCAAAGCATTCGTTGACCGTTTCATTAGTACTTTTGGTTGCCCGCTAGAAATTCACTCAGATCAGGGACGAAATTTCGAAAGTAGTTTGTTTCAGGCTCTCTGTAAACTTCTGGAAATCTCAAAGACTAGGACTACCCCATATCGACCATGTTCGAACGGACAATGTGAAGTATTTAAATGGGTTATTCTTCAAATGATTCGAAGTTTTATCTCCAGAGGTCTGAAGGATTGGGATGGTTACCTCCCCTTGATCACCATGGCATTGCATTCAATGAAAAACCATACTACTGGTTTCTCTGCAAACATGATGATGCTGGGAAGGGAAGCTATCCAGCCTTTAGATCTAATGTTAGGTCAAGTCGACTTTTCTCCTGTTGAAGCAGATGACTGGGTTAAAAGTCTCATCTCCAGGATGTCTGAAATCCATGTCTTAGCTCGAGATAAAATTGGTCAAACTCAGCTGAGACAAAAACGTGACTATGATCTAAGACTAAAGGAGCGGTCATTTAGCCTAGGTGATCCAGTGTTTCTCAGAGATACATCAACCAAGGTGGGTGTCAGCACAAAATTGCGACCCCCTTGGACAGGACCATTCATTGTCTGTTCCCCAAACCATCCCTTATACAAATTGGAGTCAAATAAAAAGTCGTTTATTGTACACCATGACAGACTCAAGCTCTGCCGAGATTCTGATCTGCCTCTATGGCTCAAAAGGAGAAGGCATGTAGTTTTGGATTTAGATCCAGAATTGCATGACAACTCTTTAGACATGGATCAGACGACGGACGACCAACCAATAGACGATCAAGAGCCAGATTTGGAGGTTGACTTGGACCAGACGTTGCCATACATGCTACCAGACGACGTCGAGGTTCAATTTCAGCCCGAGCTGACCGATGACTCATCACCCGACTCTGATTTGGAGGGGGAAACGGCTCCTCTGGCTCCAACACCTGAGCCTCCAACTCCAACATCCCGGGGTGGTCGGAAGATCAGATTGCCTGCCCGTTTCCGAGATTAGGGTTCTGTGTAATTTTCTACCTTTATCCCTCAACTATCCAGCCGGTCGGTTCATTATAGTTGATGGGTGAAGTGTCTTTGTGCTATCTGTTATATTTACCCTCAGTCATCCAGCCGGTCGGTTCATTATGACTGATGGGTAGATTCTTTGTCCTTTGTGATCTCGATCTTTTGCATGTACCTATCTGTTGGCTATCCAGCCGGTCGGTTCTTATAGCTAATAGATGGGCGTCATGTCCTGTAAGTTCAATGTTTTATGTGCCATCTTTGTCAGTCATCCAGCCGGTCGGTTCCCATGGCTGATAGAGAGGCAATTTGTTGTTTGTGAGTTCTATGTTTTATGTGTCATCTTTGTCAGCTATCCAGCCGGTCGGTTCCCATAGCTGATAGAGAAGTGTCATGTTTGTTACAAGTTCTACGTTTTATGGGCCATCTTTGTCAGTCATCCAGCCGGTCGGTTCCCATGGCTGATAGAGAGGGATTATGTTTGTTGTGAATTGTTTTATGTACCCTTTTCATCAGCTATCCAGCCGGTCGGTTCCCATGGCTGATTTAGAGGTGTCATGTTCCTTTTATGTGTCATGTTCCTTCATGTTCCATGTTTCATGTTCATTTCTGTCAGCTATCCAGCCGGTCGGTTCACATAGCTGATAGTTTGAGCGTTTTAGTCATATGTTGTCATGTTTCATGTTCCATTGTCAACTCTTTGGTGTCATATTCTAAATGTTCCTTTTTTATAGTCCATATTTGTCATCTAACCAGCCGGTCGGTTCATTTTAGTTGATAAATATGGATGATGTTGGTTGTATTGTAATGTGTATTTCTATTAGTCGGCAATCCAGCCGGTCGGTTCATTATTGCCGATTAATGGAATTGTTTCAGTTGTTTAGGGGAACCATCTATTTTTTAACCAGCCGGTCGGTTCATTTAATTGATAGATGGTACCCATTTGTATATAGTTATAGAGAGCAATTTCTATGATTGGCCTATATCATATGTCATCATGTTAATTGCTCTGTATAATCAGTTGAAATATGTTCACCTTTTTTTATGGAGGATTATTTATAGTCTCCATATCTCTAAAGATGGTTCAATCAAAAGTAAAACATAAAATCCGCTATTATATAGAATTAAAGATATATTATATTATATATATATATATATATATATATCATTTATTTAATTTTCTATCTGCTCTAAAATTCACATAAAAACCTAACATCTTAACAGTAACAAATAAATAATACATAAATATTAGCTATGTCTTAAACTTTAAAAACAGATTTATTTAAATTTTCATGAGGGGAGAAGTAGATATGAATTAGTACATTGTTGTTTTTAAATATGAATTAGTACAATGTTGTTTTATTTTAAATATTCAGAAAATCAACATCCAAGTCAAAAATGCCTCCCCCAAAGAAAAAGAAGAGATTCATAGCTACATGTCAGATATGTGAGGTAGAAGTACCTCACATAAAGAGACACCTTAACAGGACACATATGCCTTGGTATATGTGTCCCGCAGTGGCTTGTGCCAGCTGCCAGTCCTCCAGTGACCAATCAGAATTGCGTCGTTTCCACGCAGGTCACAGCAGGATTGAAGGAGAGTCTGGGCTTTATGCTTGGTATCTGCTGGTGAATGGGTTTCTCCTATTCATCAGTGGATGCCTTGGCCTGGGGTCTCTGGATGCGCTGCTGGGACTTGTCGTGGAGAAGAGGCTTCTTAAACCTAAAGCCCTTTTCCTTGAGGAGGAAGAATTCTTCCTCGGGGAATATGACCGACTAACGGGACTAGAGCCAAAACAATCCTACAGTGCTTCCCAACCATCAAGAACATCAGAACTTTTCAACTACATGACTTTGACCCAAATCCTTCTGAAACTTACTCCAGACCAAAGAATGGAATCTCTGTCCCGTTTAGACTACAAAAATCCTGATGGCTCTAGTCCGTCCATTGGACATCCTGTGTTTAAGTACCACATTATAGATGGTCACTTTCACATGGATCAGTTAGTTGGACATTCAAAGAACACTCTTAGGGAATTGGAAGTACAGGCAAACTCTGATGTCAATTTAGTGCATGCTATTACTAATTTTGTATTTCCTAACAAATGGGGTACTATTCCTAAGTTGGTAGCTTCAGACAATAGGATAAGCTTCACCTTAGGAGTACACCCACATCTTCTTTATAGAGATAATGCAGATCACATGTTCAACAAGTTGGAGCGCCAGTTTCGGCAATATCCCGAAGCAGTAGCCGTGGGTGAGGTTGGACTTGACTTTACTACCACCTGTCGCTGCTCTAAAGCCCATAATAGGCAGGAGTGCGTCAGAGGTAAGGTTGAGGCCCAATATCAATTCCTGGCTAAGGCTTTTAAACTGGCGGACCAACTTGATAAACCTGTGGTGATCCATTGTAGGGATAGGAATGATGGTAGTGCAGCTAAAGGAGTTCTCCAGTTATTAGTTTCACTTAAATTGACCCACCTAAAAGTTCAAAGGCATTGTTTTGTTGGAGACTCTAAGGAATTGGATGAATGGAGCAGTACCCTTCCAAACTGTTATTTCAGTCTCTCTAGGCAATCCACAGTGGATCCCAGCACTAGAGATGCGTTTATGTTGGCATGTCACAGAAAGCTGCTCTTTGAGACCGATTCTCCTTACCTACCCTTCCCCGGTGACAACAGAGGTCATGGTCCTTGGAGGGTAGGTTTAGTAGTAAAGGCTGTTTCTTCCATTGTCGGAGTGCCTGTCCCTGAACTGATTCGCATCAGTAATTCCAACTTGTCTAAATTGTTTGGTTTGAACTGGTAGTCAAATTCAAATCCCGACTACAGCTTTCTACTGTCATTCTTGAGATTTAACACGAGGGTTTTCATCTTGACACTGACTATTTCATCTAGCCGGTCGGTTCATGGTAGTTGGTGTCAGGTTTTACTGTTACTCCATTATGTTAATGTAAGGGATTTCATTTCAATGCTGATTATTTCATCTAGCCGGTCGGTTCATGGTAATCAGTATAGATCTTCTATTTATTCAATTATTTATTCTTTTTGGATGGGGAAGAAAGCATGGCCTAGAGTGATTTTAGATAAGCAGGAGTAAAAATGTTTGTACTCTGTTCAACTAAATGATTTGATTGTTCTTTGAACAATCAGGTTGTTTAGTCAATACAGCTTTAATATTTATCATTATAATATAAATGTTTCCAGCTGTCTAGGAGTGTTCACATAATTCTTTTGTTGGTCTCTATATTGGCAGCTGGTGTAGGCTTCTGCTATGTATACATTATTGTTTATTTTGTAGTACATTAAGCTTTCTTTTCTCTCTGTCTCATTATGATTATTATATACAGTATATCTAGTTTTTCAGGTCCAGACCTTCAAGTAGAAGGAACTAACAGGCTGAACGTTGTAAAAGTTAAAAGTTGTCTTGGGTGGACAAAGACTTATATTCTCTGTTTTTTATATCTATCTATAGAGCCTCAGGCAGAGGACACATAACATTAACAAAACTAACCTCTTAAAAACAAAGTGGGGGAGGAGTGATGCGAGGACGCAACAAGCTGAGTACCAGCAAGTCAGGGCCGAACAACATGCTATACGACCCGTGACCTGTGACGTAGGCTCAACAGGCGGCGCTGCCCTCACTCGATCTCTTCTTGATCCAGCACTTACTACAGACAGTCGCACCTCGCTTCTACAGGTAAGTAATTGCTACTGTATTTCATATATTATCGTATTCTTGTATCTTTGTATGCATTCATTAGCTCTCGGCTACACATCAACTGGTCTTCTCAGTTCTGGGAAAAGGGGTGAATGGTTACAGAGAATCATTTGTTATATTATTCTGTACAAGGGAAACAAGTATGGTGCTGAAACTCTGGCCTACATTCTCTCTAAGGCTCAAACACCAGATCAGCTGTATCAGCTTGTGAGTATACAACAGAAAGTCGAGATGGGTATGAGTGGAGTTCTAGGAGCGTGTGTACAACTATCCATGGACCTCCTACATCACCACAAAGACACCAATAGACTCCGCCTCCTCAATAACATCTACATGCTTACACAGTGGGAACATACTACATCAACTGGCACTGCGAGCGAAATTATTTGATATTGTAGATTATTTTTATGTATTTCTCTTGAAAAATTACTTTGAAATTTTTCACGAGGTCACCACGCCATTTTTACTGTATTGTATTTGCATTTATATCCATTGTATTTTTTCATCATCCGATATTATCGGGTGCTGATATTGCTGTATTATTACTGTATAATCATTATTATTGCATTTATTGTCCATATTTTTTGCATTTAAGGTATTTAGCGTGGCGAAATTCTTAGAATATTTTCACGCTATTTCTACTTTGTTCATTTCTATAAATATCACCATCCGGTTTTACCGGTTGTTGATAATTCTGCTTTCTCGTCATATTTACGTGCAGTTTGTATATTTGTGCAGTATTGTTTGTTATTTTCTTGTTTTCTTGGACTTTTTCTTTGAAATATGGCTAACAAAACATTGAATTTGTTTATTTGTTCCCAAGCAGATTTGAAAACTCTGCCAAATGTCGGGGACAAGACTGCTGGTTCAATTATATTGCTCAGAAATCTTGCCCTCGATAATAAAAGGGATTTGACAATAGAGGAGTTAGTTGATGCAAACAAAAATGTAGCTTGGCAAACTATGCTTGATGCTGGTGAAATTTCCCTCAAACGCCCTGAAGGTGACGAAAAACTAGATTTCATACTCCAAAGGTTGGACAATGTATCAATAAAAACTGAGTCAAATGAATAAAACAAGTAAGTTTTAGAGTAAAGAAAGCTAATGCAAACAGATTGGCTGTACCAAATTATCTTGAAAATGTTTTCAAATCTATGTTTTGATAGGATCATTCTGCTTTACTTCAAGATACTTTAAGCTACTGCCATATACCTTATAAATCCTTAATCAGGCACCACAGTGATATAGCCTCTCAAAAAAATATAAAGCTTCACTTATCAGTGTTCTAAAGAAGCTGTCATTATCAACAATTTAATGCATTTCTGCTCTGATGTGCATTAGGTTACGTGTTTAAAATAAAACATATCTTTTCTCATAAAAGCTATGCATTGAAAGGAGCAGTCTGATTTACGTTCAATTGCGTTGACCAATTACACATAAATATGCCTTTTACGCCTTTGATTTATTCCTCCACTGAAGAAAATATTGCAATGTTTAGCCCAGTTCTCAGTTTCACGGTTATGGTTCCGGTACGTCCCTTGTAAAGAAGCGGGATCTCCCCCGTCTATCCCTATAAGTTCCCGGTTTGGCCCGGTAAAATGACTGTGCAGAACCAGCATGATCCCGGTTTAACACGATGTAACCCCGGTTGTCGCCGGTGGTGTCCCGTCATAGCCCCCGTGACATGCCAACGTTACCATGTGTTCGCCGGAAAGAACATGAACCGAGATTATCATGGATAAGCATCAATTATTACTTTGTCTCTCAAAGTAAAACAAAATAAAACAAACAGACGGGCAATAAAACTAGAACAATATAATGTTGTTAAATCATTTTAATTTGTGTGGCAAACGGTTTGCCAGGCGTCTGATCTGGCTCGTTACTGTAAGCAGTAGGCATGAAAACATTTATTTAGAAAGAATAACCTCTTTTCCAATGCATCAGATCTACTCTATATAACGGAGAAGACGTTTGTCTTTACCGACGGACGTAGTCGATGGGTAAAGCGCTCACTCACGACGTCAGGGGTCATGAGTTCGATCTCCCGCAAGTCCAATTCGTTCGGATGAAACTTTATAAACCGAGGACCGCTGTATCAGTACTTTACACTGGCCATCTAAAAGAACCAGCGAAATATGTCGATAATAAGATAGGACATAGCGCCCGGTTCTCTTTTTCCACTCCCCTCTGTCTGGACCATCCAATTAGCCCATAGATGGCAGAAACGGACAAATGAACGTTTTTCTTTCCTATTTAAACACAAACAAAACGCAAACGCTATAATTTAAATGTAAAAATTTTTTTTTTTAAAATGTCTTTGATTTCTATGCTCGCCAACACGCCAGTTTATCACGGTAGAGACCCTGAACTGTGCTGGTATTGATTCGGTTGTCCCAGATGTTGCGCTTGCATACCGCGGATTCAGCCGTTTCTGGTTATCTGTCCAGGTGACTCTCGGTGACCCCCGGTTGTATTAATTATTTCAAAGCATCCGAATCTGCTTGCCGGTGGGAGCCGGATGAACATATTTTCTAGCTTAAGGCGCATTCTGCTTTACTTTCAATATTCTTTAAGTGGTTGCTTATCTTAAATACTGGAAACAGGGTATGGGGTAAAGTTTTAAGCAACTATATATTATGTATCAGAGAACTGGAAACCTCTTTTCTCAGAAATTTTGTTAAAATGGGAAAGAATAACCCAAAATATTATTTTCCAGAGCTCCAGATAAGGGGAGTAATTTCGAAAACAAAAGTCTTTTTGTCTGCAATAAATCCTATGGAGTGACTACTCATTAGAATAATCTATTTGTAGAGCAATTCTAATGAGGAGTAAAAGCATAGGATTTGTGGCTGAAATGAGAGAGAAAATTTTTGATTCGTTCAATTTACTCCCTCTATTATGGAGCTTTTTTCTGTACATCAATGAGGGAAATTACGGTTGAATGCTTCCAGTCGGCCATTCATCTTTTAACCCTTCCACTGCAAAATGATAATCACATAAATTCTTTATGATTATCTCATCAATCACATATTATACATGTGTTGTATAATTCCATGCATCAATCAAAGCTCAACTCAAAGAAACAATAAAATTGTACTTACGTTGTTTCAACTTAGACTGTACATGTATATTCTTTTCCACAAGTGCTAACCATATCCAAATCAATGTTGACTTTGTTTTCATGTTTTACAGTTTCTCATGACAAAATCATCTAAAATGATACAAGGTGACAACCCGTTTATGCACGCTTTCAGATATCATCATCATGATATGAAATTCTTAATTGAATTATATTCCTTTTAAATTTTCACTCACCCTTCTACATCACAACTTTGTTTGAAAGTCATATTGTTTTCGGATTATGTGTCCTGTAATTTAGTTCTGCACAATAACAACAGCGTGTTAAAAGCATAGGTGGTTCTCTCGAGCTGGGTATATACACTATAGAGAGGGTACACAAAAGTCTACACGGGAGAACCACCTATGTTTAAAATGGTGGCTGGGTGATAGCCACGGTGCCCATTAGTTTACAGAGAAATATTTTTTGAATACATAATATTGCAAACTTTAAAAACCGTAGCGTATCAAACTATTATATCAAGTAATGAGTGAAACACAAATATTCAAATGTCCTTACCGTGAGCATAGAAAAATCTGATGATAAAATACATCGTATAGTGTCTAGACCTTCATTCCCACTTTCGCCATCTTCGATCAAGTAATGGCGTGTGAGTAAATCGGTTTTAAAAAAAGGCTACCTACATTTAAGATGCTTTTAATACCAATATTGCGTAAATCTATGTGATTTTTAAACATACCAAGAAAGTTTACCAGTTAAACGTCTGCATTTATCCCATATTTATAATATTTGTTTGGAACTATTTTCATACCATATATAGAGATCGTTACTACGATTGGCAATGCATATCAACGGGTAGTGTCTATTCCAACGTTTATGTACAGTTCTGGTTTGACAATGGGCTTCACTATCTTTGCTAGTAAAAGCGACTGAGCTTAATAACCTCATGGATACCGGAAGTACGCAATTCATTTCTTAAATGAATTATGATTTTGGATGTTCTTATGTGGATTCACAAAATTGGCGAACGTGCGTATTACTTGGTTTAGTGGTGAAAGGGTTAATCCCCTAATACACGTATCTTATTGAATAGTTATGAATCACCTAAGGTGATTCGGGGTGTCTCTTTGTAAACATGAAAGAGAAACAACACTATGGCCACTGGCTAATTATTGTATTACCCTTGCGAGAGAAGTAATCGTTATGGGATTCTTGAGCCAAATATTATTTGTAGTTTGTCGGCTACTTCCAGTATGGAATAAAGCTAGGTTAATTGTATTTCATGACACTTAGGGATAGCATCACACGTGGTATAAGTAACATTCATGTAAATTGTGGGATTTCAAATTTCTGTCTGGATCAGAACTGTGTGAGAATATTAAGGATAAAAGAACCACTCAGTAAAGTATTAATAGTCATGTCGAAACTATATAACATTTATTCGAAGTTTTGACCCTGATATTACCAGATCCTTTTACTCGTTCTAAGGAGGCTAATTAGAAACATTAAATGTATTCCTAAAAATCAATTATTATAAAATACCAAAGGAACAGTAATGAACTGTTAAAACGACTCGCATTCGGCAGCTACTAATCTCAAGCTGAACTATTTGCCATTGTTTGCATGGTCGTTTAAGTCATTTTTACTCCAGATTTTCTTTTTGATTTTTTTGCTCCAGATAAGAAACAGAAATTTTGGTGTCTGATCAGGTTTCAAGCTGTCTTGTTTTAATGACTTTCTGAATGGAATGATACTCATTAATAAATTAAATTATACGCAACATGATTATAAATCATGTACAATTTAACCTGTTTTAAGCAACCGGTTAATATGGTTAAAGCACAATTATCTAAAGGCAGGTGATTGCTTCATGTAGGTCATTAGTGATTCACTAAATGATACTCTACCTTTCTTATTAATCTTCATTTCGCCTATACTGCCATCTTTTGAAATGGGTCAGCAGGATATTTAACGCTAAAACTGCATTGACTGTACTAGACCGATAATCAACATTTTGCCATGCAGGACAGTCTGTATTAAAGCACATATACATTTAGATCTACTGCAAGACAAAATTATTAGCTCTTGCCTTTTACATAAATCAGAAGTTCTTTAACATGAAGCTCGATATAGCTAGTTCACATCTCTGTATCGAAACACGTCGATTGCATATTGTTTTTGTCGGAAATCTATGTATGGAAATCTTTAGCCCGTCAACAAATGTCTGTTAATAATTGCTCAACTTCTGTTAACGATTGCTGCAAATACAACTTGATGGCATTGTCGATAAAAAAAAATAGAGCAATTGAATGCACGATAGACCGACCATGCAGCCGTATCGCGTAATACCCGGAAGTTGGGGCGCCATATCTCCGCGTGACTAAAGAGCTAAAATCAAGGACAGATAACAACATTCGGGAAAGGTCTATAGAGACTTCATATACTTAGCAAAACTGCTAAGTACCCCAAGACTGATTTTGAGTTTTCCTTTCCATGAATGGTGATAACGTAACAGATTTTCTTATTTATATTTTATAATTGTAAGTAAACTTTTTAATGGAAAAATAACAATGTTTTTGAGAAAATGATGTTGTAATACATTTAAGAACAAGGCATTGGGTCAATCAAAAAGTCACATTTTGGAGCACGTTTATGTCAATAACGTGTATGGCTACCGTTAGCGCTCACTACAAACATACAATGGACATGATGCAATTCCTGGGATATTGTTCCATTCCTCGCAGATAATTTCATTCAATTCTGCAATATTACGTGCTAAGTTATCTCCCTTATGCATCGCCCGAGCTCATTCCAAGATGCTCATTTGGTTTGTTATCGAGTGATTTTGACGTTCATAGCAAATCATTAATCCTGTTGGCATGAAGAGGTATTGTGACATGGTGCACCGCTCAGCAACGTCATCTCCTAGATCCCTGTAATAATTTCCATGTAATAATTTAAATATGACTATACTTCATGAATCAGAAAAAACTGTTTACGTTATCGCCAACCATTAGAAAGAAAACTTCATAAACGTCCCTCGGATACTGAGCCGCTTTGTTAGGTATATTTGACATGCGTACTACACAAAGGAAACCTTGAGTCCATTATGACTCTGGTCATGTCAAACAAAGATCAAGGACTGTAAGTGGTCACAATGGCTGAATTTAACATTGATCATCAAAGGTAAATATCATGTCTGTGGCACTTAATATTTGAGGGGTGTGCATGCAACTCAAGAGGCATAATTCTAGTACAACTTTTTCCGTGTCGGGAAAAGGTCATTTAACGGTCAAATGTGCTGAATGTATTCTTTGCCATGACTGTGAACCTACATGTACTAGATACTTTATTTTGTCATATTCACTCTCCTTAAGAAGCTCTTGAATGTAGTGAAACCTAGTCATGTTACAAACGAATGTCAACATCATATAGAGGTCATATAGACTGAATCTAACCTTTTCGTAACGTTGCAGCTACATGTCTGTACAACTGAAGAAGCCCTTTTGCCCATTTCAACGTAAATCATAATAATAACTATTATCAAACAAATTCAAAGTAATGAGGTCAAATCAGCCTTTTTTAACCTTGCTCATAACGCATATTATGTATTTCCTTCATTCCAGTACAACCTTGGCCTTGTCAGGAAAAGGTCAAGGTTATTTTGGTCAAAACGTTTATGTGTAAGCTTGATCATAACTTTGGAAGAGATGGCATGTGTGCACCACTCTAGAATCATTTGAAATCAGTGGGATAAATGTTTTATTGTCCTTAACTTTTAAACAACATGTGATAGAAACCGTAGCTTTGACATTTGTACTCTGCTCAAGAAACACATTCTATCTCATAAGCACTTAGGTGTCCATCTCTCAAAGGACGGTAAATGGCTCGTCCACATAGAATATATAACAAGCAAAGCTTGGAGTAGGTTAATTATTATGCAAAAATTAAAATATAAACTTGATAGAAAATCTTTGGAAACCATATATATAAGCTTTATCAGACCCGTACTTGAATATGCAGATGTTGTCTGGGGAATTGTACAAAATAAGAAAAAGACTAATTAGACAAAATACAGAGTGAAGCAGTCAGAATAGTCACTGGAACTACTAAACTTGTCTCAATTGATAACCTGTATAACGAAACCGGTTGGGATAGGCTAGATAATAGACGAGATGAACACAAACTTATAATGTTTTATAAAATGGTAAATGGCATGACCCCCTCATATCTCTCCTCTTTAGTACCTCAGATAGTCATCGATGCTTCTACATATCGACTTAGAAATTCTGATAATATGCAGATCCCTTTCTGCCGAACGCAACTATATTCCAATTCTTTACTTCCGACTGCTGTGCAGATGTGGAATTCTCTCTCATCTGAATCTCGTAATTCTGCTTCTGTTGCCTCTTTTAATAACTCTATCAGATCTGAAAGAACGTCGAAGATACCGCCCAATTATCATACTAGAAACAGAGAAGCTCAACTCTTACATGCCCGGCTAAGAACAAATTGTAGTTCACTCAACCTTACTCTTTTCCAAAAGAGTATAGTTGACTCACCTCTGTGCCACTGTGGTGAAGTTGAAAATACTGAGCACTACTTCGGCCCTTGGCTGAAGTTCTTACCTTAGTTGTGTGTTTCACTGGGCATTGTACAGTGTTCAGTTGCTTCCCACTAACACAATAGGTAAGAAATGAAACCAATGGGGCCAATAGAAAAAAGTTGGTATCCTTTTGAGCAGAGAGAACCGATCTCAAATCATCTTTAGGGATTATGCGAGATCAAGCACCCTTAAAGTTTTACTTTGTCAGAATGGAGTTGCCCATGGGAAGCTATGTTCAGCTCTGTTACTGGCCTGGTTTAGTGGAGTGCGCCAATATGGTTCATCTCATTCAATAGCAGCTCTATACCCTTTATTGGGTATTTAAAATCCTCTGAAGACGGAGCATAGCTGCCTATATGGCGAGGTAATTGAAAACAGCTATGCACGTAATCCTTCAGCTTGACAGACAATATGTCTGTACCAAGCTGTCCTGTGAGTGTTAAGCACAGGTACGCCAACAACAACAACAACTAAGCACTACATTATGTACTGTCACACATACACCCATTTACGTACACCAATGCTTTAAGCCGTCAACCCAATATGTACGCCCACTACTAAATTGTTTCTTTATGGCGACTACAGTCTAACATTGCAGCAAAATGTCACAATATTTAATACTGTTCAAACCTACATCACCAAAACAAAACGCTTAATGTAAGACTCCTGGGCTTAAATAAACTTACTTCTTTTTTGTTGTGTATAATTACCCCCTCCTTATAAAGAGCCCAAATCCTACACACCTATCATAGTAGTGTCAAATTTTATTAATCAAAACTCCCTCAACCTCCTCATCATCTTCTCATGCTCAATTTTATTTCAACATTCACAGGCAAATTTAACATTTTTCCGTAATACTTTTTGTAATGTTAAATATATTCTGTCACGACTTTGATCGAAATCCTATTTATGCACATGTATTGCTTTAATTACCGTATGTTTGCATGATATGATTTCTGCTATGCCTAGGAGAAGAACCAAATAAGCTTTTGCTTTCGTTCCCATCCTTATGTGTATACATGAATTATCTAAATGTTGTATATATAATGAAATAAAAAATATGTTTAAACTAAGAAACACATGAGCCCAGTTCAACATGTGTCCTGTTAGAAAAATATCAATGCCATTTAAAAATAAAAAGGCTAAATCAAAAACTTGATCATACAGAGTTTCAGATTAATTAATTTCAGATTATTTCTGCATTAAACCCTTTGGTGTAGCTACTCATTATTCTTCGAGACGATTTTAAAAATTATCAACACCAGAAGATTTGAGTAAATAGGTTATTTTACTCAGAGCAATAGGGTTTTTCTTTACCTTGGAATTTTCGGAGATGTCACATCCTCTTCATCGGCAAGACTGCACTGGCTTGGATCACATGACCGGTGAGTGGTCATGTGATACGAGGAGACCGTCGTTCAACCGCGGTAGCTCCAGTCCCTTGTCCCTGCTAAGCGATGGCCTACGCTGCTTGATTTCTATTGCCTCATTGACTTTCCTTTTCCAAAAATTGTCTTCCGAGGTTAAGACTTAAGTTTTGTCTGGCTTTGATCTTATGCCCAGTAGCCTCGCAGTGTTCATGAATAGCAGAGGATGTTATTTTTATATGTTCCTTAACTATAGTGTCTAATTGTCTAGCTGTCTCGCCCACATAATCATTTGCACAGCCCTCACACTGGATGTGATATATAACACCACACTTTTTCATTTTGTCTGTGCGGTCCTTCACGTGGGTCACTTGTTGTCTGATGGTGTTATAAAGGTTGTGGAAAATGTTAGCTCCATGTTTTTCTGAATATTCTTGCAAGTACAAGTACTTCTGGTGTTCCTCGGATGTACGGCATTCCCAAGTTTGGTCTCTTCTCTATATCCCTTTGATATGTGTCCACTCTTTTGGTAGTCGGAAAATCAATTCTGGATATCCATTGGTTATGAGTGCTGTTTTGACTCGTTCAATCTCTTTAATTTGTTTTGGTCTTCTGTCACTGTAGTCTCAGCTCGGTGGAAAAGAGACCGAACCACGGAACGTTTATGTTCCAGATTATGATTGGACTGAAAATTCAGATGTTGGTCAGTGTGGATGGGTTTTTCTGTAAACCGTCACCCGGGTTGAACCATCATCCTCGACATGTACGCATGTGTCAAGAAATGGGATAGATCCACCTTCCTCCTCTTCTGAAGTGAACTTAATATGTTAGTCAATTGAGTTGATGTGTTCAGTGAAGCTATCTATATCGTATTCATGGATCTTGGTCATTGCATCGTCCACATATCTTAACCAAAGGGACGGTCGACTCCAAAGCTTTCTTCTAAAAAAACTCCATATATAAGTTAGCGACTATTGGAGACACAGGAGATGACATAACTGCCTCATTGTTTCTGTTGAAAGAATTGTCCTTTATTAACAAAGCAGGTACTGTGATCCAAGCCAGCACAGTCTTGCCGATAAAGGGGATGTGACATCTCCGAAAATTCCAAGGTAAAAGGAAAACCTATTGCTCTGAGTAAAATAACCTACTCATGCCTGATCCAGAGCAGAGAAACCTCTTTGGAAGTACCAGAAGATTTGGTGCTGAAATTATTCAGAAAATGTTGGATTTGTTCAATTTGGCTATAATGGAAATATCATGACGTCATTCCCATTGTTACACCATTGCGGCAAACCCTAAACAACATTTTGACCTTATGTCATTAGCAACTTCATTTCTGAAGACCCCTTTGAGAGCTGTATAAACACTATGATTCTGTAATTAGAGGTGACTATGTATACATAATTATATTCATTTAAAAAAGTATCAGTAATCCGTGCGTTTTAATTATAAAATCTTTGCTAATTGAATGGTAAGATTATGACATTTACACAGTGCAAAGGGTTCATAACGTCGCGATATCATGACGTCATTAAATTTTGTCTAATTGATGTTAAAGATGTTCATAGAATATCTTTATTTTATAATCTAGCTCTAACATACGCCTAACATATGAAGGCATTGTGGCAATCATGTTGAGCTCAACGCAAGCGGGCTTGACAAAACCTGAAATAAACATTAAACGTCGTTGGCACGAAAATGCCGATTTGACGTCATTTTGAAATTACGTCATTTTTAAACTGATCATTTTGGACATAAATGCAGACATATGCTATTCATAAAGTCTTTCAATTTCTGTCGACGGCATCTCACACTCTGAAATGTCCGCCAAATTGTTCGTGAAGTGATTTAAATTTTGGTATCAACATGTATAGGCTTTCAGGTAAAGAGTTGATGAAAGATTACACAAAACAAAGTGCACAATTTTTTTAAACTGAGTATATAATTATGGTGTTAATCGAATTTATATTGCAATTACAAAGTACTGTATTGCCTGACATAGATGTACATGTACCACTATTCCCCTCATATTCAATGCCGGTTGTTCTTTTGAAGTTTAAACCAGGAAAACCGACAGAAGCTCAAGCTCCAGCAGTTGACACTATATTTTTAAACTGGAAACCTCCACAACAGCTTTACAATGATGTCCACTACCAAATCAGGTACAAAACAACGATGCCCTCTGATCAATGGAAGTTCTGCAAAGAATATAAAGTGAAAAGTCCAGTAGAACTGAACGACTTTCAGCCAAATACATCGTTCATATTTCAGGTAAGGATGGTCTGTAATGAAAAAGAAGGCCCCTACAGCGACGAGAGTAATGTTATCACCACACCACAATCGGCTGCAAATCAACTGAGTCCGTTTGCAATAGATGTGGCGTGCTCGGATGAAACAAGGTTTACAAAGAAGAAACCAACTCTTGAGGAACAGAAAGGAGGAAGAAACAAACCAGAAAAAAGAAGGAAATTTTATATAGGTATACTATTATGTTCATTTTCAGTCATATATTTGATAGAGGATACATGATATGCAGATTGAGGCAAATAAATCGCAACAGATTAAACTTAATCATTTTATCGTATATAACTAAAGCTCATATACCCTGAGCAGTAAAGATATTTGAATTGCTATCGGATGTGCTATTTACTATATGCTCATGTTCTTTACATTTTGAAGCGATGTTGATTTAACTCTTTCCCTGCCATGTTTCATCGCTTACTTTAACCCTCTTGCCGCCAAAATATCGTCGGCATTGAAAGTGTCCTCAGCAAATATTTTACAGTCAACTTCAGGGCTGTTTTGACTTAACAAATGTCAATACGAGTTGTAAACAGTTTGGATCCTGATCAGACGTCGCGTAAAACAGTTTGGATCCTGATCAGATGCCGTGTTATGCAGGTGACAGCTTAAATCAAGATAAGAGCAAAGCAAAAATATACGTTTTACCTTTCCCCTTTACTGTCCTTCGGCCCCTAACTTAAGCTCGTATTTTCAAGTTGAAACTTATATAATTATCATGCCTGGCTTGCGTTAATATCATCACTTATTACGTGTTTTAGCTAACTATTTTTAACAAACTCAGAGCTCTCCACGTTGTCGTTTATGTAATCGATATCTCGTCGAAACTTCTGTATGAAGTTGTTCCAAATTTGGACAGCATGATCCTTATCTGGTCATCGTTCCAAGAGGTTCAAACATTTTCGGTCGGTAGCATATCTAGGTCACAGAAGGTAAAAATATATCGTTTCAATGAAAACATCAACATTTCTTGTCATAAACCATAAGGGCCACATATTAGATATTCGGCACATAGCAACATATATAGGTATTCTAAGAAAATTATTCAAGTCCTAATTTTCACTCCCTGTAACGACTCCTTCCGAACAATAAACACATTCTGTGTCTGTCATTGGGTGTCGTTGTATTGTTAAAGACATTTCCTGAACTTGTTTCGGTGATTACAAAAGGTCGGGTAAAACTTGTGCAAAACAAGCTGAGAATGTCTCAAAAGAATCAATGGAGCTCCCATGTAAGGTCCGTCTGTTATATCTGATGGTTGGGTTTGAATAAAAAGCCCTTGAGTGAATATCTCTAGACAAATTGAGATGGCTTTGCGATATTTTTCACACGAGTCTCATGATTGTACAGGTATGTTCACATCTGTTGAGAACAATGGAGGATCATACACAGGCACAATAGTAATTTCTGGAAGTTAAGTAAATATTTTCCAAATTCGTGCCTTTTGTTTATACTTAACCATTGCCTAACTGTTACATCCCACACAGGTGTACTGTAAATAGCATAGCGACGCGGTGAATGACATGTGCGATACCTAGCTTCTGCGCTGGGGAATAGACTCTTTGGCTCAGAGGTTATGGTATTGGACTGTTACGCCAGCGCCCCGGGTTCAATCCCTTCCCAGGGATTCTCATTATCCAATGTGGATTTTTCTGCTATGCTTCGTTACGGGAGTGTCTCGTAAGATGGGGGCTCGTCCGAAATGAACTGTACCATGCCGAAATAGCTTCTAATATGCCGAATTGCCTTAAATGGCGAAGTGGCTTCGTTCGTCATCATAAATGATGACTTCGTTAAGAGGGGGTGTGTTACATCCCACACATGTGTACTATAAATAGCATAGCGACGCGGTGAATGACATATGCGATACCTAGCTTATGCGCTGGGGAGTAGACTCTTTGGCTCAGAGGTTATGGTATTGGACTGTCACGCCAGTGCCCCGGGTTCAATCCCTGCCCGGGGATTCTCAATATCCAATGCTTCGTTACGAGAATGTCTCGTAAGACTAAACCAGGAGGTCCTAGATATATATCTTCTCTTTGGCCTTCTACCTCCGCTCTTCTAACTTATCCTGCCCCGACCCATGTTTCTGCAGCCGTTTTTTCGGGTATGCTATAAGTGTAAATGTATAGATAACAACTGCCAGTTAAGTCTCTTCTTCACTCCTGGATTCATACCGGTAGCTCGTTCCTCTCTAGAGTCTCATGAGAGAATGAGAGGTTGTTGTTGGTGTTCCTAATAAGGTTAAGCCTCCCATCAAACATTTTCAAATGCGTCATCCTAATGTCATCAGATATTGACACTGGTCAGCATCCAGAGAATGAGTGGATGGCCCATACTTCCTTTTTATACGCCAATCGTGCTCAAAACGCACCACTCTTGGTAAATCGTTGCCAGAAAGTGTAGGATAGCTTAACAGAACGTTATAACGTGGTAGATCTAACAAGAATGTGACAAAACGCGCAAGCGTACCGTGGTTACCATAATGCTGCTTTTACACTTAGCCACGATGTCTACGATGCCCACGATTCGAGAGAATCGCGATGAGCGTGGAGGATCGTAGGACAAATCGTGGGGATCTTAAGAGAGCGTAAGAGAATCGGGAGAATCGCAAGTATCGTGGCAGATTTTTTGACTATCAAAAGTTTTGTTACGATTATCTCGATTGGTTTTATATCTTGAGAGAGCGTAATAGAACTTGGGAATCTTAGCAGAGCGTCGTACAGCTTAACAGAGCTTAACAGAACTTACCCGAACGCACCAAACCGTGAGGCCAAAACGTAGTGGATCTTTGTTAACTTGGAAAGACGATTCATTAAGTTTTTATTATTAAGCTAATATAGAGTTCCCTCCCTACAACGGCCCTCCAAATAGTGACTCCCTCTTTACAACGGCACTTACCGCAGTTTCCTTTACAAGACAATAACCGTATTTCAGACGCTTTCACTGCTGCAATTTTGTCTTCTAAAAAATGGCGTCTGATGTTTTTTCTCAAAATTACATAAAAGTCGACATTTTGATAGAATAAATATAAATACGAGTGACAGGTTAAGCTTCCCACCAAATATTTCCAGATGTGTCATCCCAATGTCATCACAGTTTGACACCAGCAACAGAGAATGAGTGGATGACCAATGCCTCCTTTTTATTACTAAATCGTGCTCAAAGCGCAGCACTCTTGGTGAAATCGTTGCCATAAATCGCAGGAGAGCTTAAGAGAACGTGTTATCGTGGTAGATCTTATCCGAACGTAATAAAACGTGACAGCGTATCGTGGTTACCGTAATGCTGCGTTTACACTCATGCTGCGTTTACACTCAGCCACGATAGCTGCGATGCCCACGATTTGAGGGAATCGCGGTGAGCGTGGCGGACCGTGGGACGAATCGTGGTGATCTTGAGAGAGCGTGGAAGAATCGGGAGAATCGCAAGAATCGTGGCAGATTTTTTGACGGTCAAAATTTTGGCACGATTATGCCGATTGGTTTTTCTATCGTGTGAGAGCGTAATAGAACTTGGGAATCTTAGTAGAGCGCCGTAGAGCTTAACAGAACTTAACAGAACGCACCACAGCGTGAAGACCAAACGTAGGGGATCTTTGTTAACTTGGAAAGGCGATTCTTTAAGTTTTTACATGTATTACTAAGTTGATATAGTGCTCCCTCCCTACAACGGCCCTCCAAACAGCGACTCTCTCTTTACAACGGCACTTACCGAAGTTTCCTTTAAACAAGACAATAACCGTATTTCAAGCGCTTTCACTGCTGGAATTTTGTCTGCTAAAATTTTCGTCTGCTTCTTTCCCTCAAAATTACATGAAAGTTGACATTTGGCTAGAATAAATATAGCTACGAGTGACAGGTTAAGCTTCCTACCAAATATTTTCAGATGCGTCATACCAATGTAATCAGAGTTTGACACCAGCATCCAGAGAATTAGTGGCCTAGATGGTCTATGCCTCCTTTTTATACCCCTATCGAGCTCAAAACGCAACACTCTTGGTGAAATCGTTGCCATAAATCGCAGGAGAGCTTAACAGAACGCTATATCGTGTTAGATCTTAACAGAACGTGATAAAACGTGATAGCGTATCGTGGTTACCGTAAGAGAGCTTGAGAGAACGTGATGAAATCGTGGCAGATCCTCATCAGAATCTTGTTGGGTTCGCAACAACACGCTACAGGAGGTAACAAGACGTGCATAGAGAGTAAGAAAGCGTAGTGGTATAGCGTAGCAAAAGATAATAAATCGTGAAGCTCTGCGCTTTTTCTAAATCGTGGCCATCGTAGCTATCGTGGCTGAATGTAAACACAGCATTAGCCACGATTGCTGCGATGCCCACGATTGACAGAATCGTGGTGAGCGTATGGGGTCGTGGGATCGAATCATGGTGATCGTGAGGGAGCTTGGAGGAATCGTGGAGAGCGCAAGGATCGTGGCCAAATTTTTGACGGTCAAAAAATTTTCCACGATGGTCCCGATTGATTTTATATCTTGAACGAGCGTGAAAGAACGTGGGAATCTTAGTAGGGCGTATTACAGCTCAACAGAACTTAACAGAACTCATCAAATCGTGAAGCCCAAACGTAGGTGATCTTTGTTAACATTGAAAGGCAATTCTTTAAGTTTGCATTATTAAGTTTATATAGTGCTCCCTCCCTACAACGACCTCCCCATTAGCGACTTCCTCTTTACAACGGCACTTACCGCTGTTTTCTATAAACACGACAATACCGTATTTCAAGCGTTTTCACTGCTTCAATTTTGTCTGCTTAAAACTGTCGTCTGCTTTTTTCCTTCAAATTACATACGAGGTGAACATCTTGATGGAATAAATATAATGACGAGTGACACACGGCTTGAATCCTGATCAGACGCCGCATAACACGGCGTTTGATCGGGATCAAAGCTGTTTACAAATGTAAACAAAATCTTATTTGTCCCTTCCTATAACGACTCCCTCCGAACAACACACATAATCTGTGTCTCCAATCGGGTGTCGTTTTAGAGAGGGAGCTCTGTGTTGTTAAATACATTTCTGAGCTTGTTTCGGTGATAACAAATAGTCAGATAAAAATTGTGCTAAGCGAACTGTTATTGTCTCTACAAAGAATCAATGGAACTCCCATGTGAGACCCGTCTCTTACATCTAATGATTTGGTTTGGAAAAAAACCCATTGAGTATGAGTATGTCAGTGTCTTATTAGACAGAATGAGATGGCTTTGTCATATTTTGTACACGTGTCGCATGATTTTACAGGTTGAGAACAATGGAGGATCATTTACAGGCACCATAATAATTTCTGAAAGTTAAGTTAATATTTTCCCAATTCGTGCCTTTTTTATACGCAACAATTGCCTAACTCGGCAGGTCCTAGATATATAACTTCTCATCGGCCTTCTGTCCCTGCCCTGTTCTAACATGTCCTGTTCTGGCCCGTATGTCTGTTGCCGACTCTCCTTTCTTGGAGCTACTTTATGTGTACATGTATATATAACGATTGCAAGTTCAGCATCTTCTCCCATCTTGGATTCATACCGGTAGCTCGTTCCTCTTAATAGTCTCATGAGAGAATGAGAGGTTGTTGTTGGTGTTCCTGATAAGGTGAAGCTTCCCACCAAGCATTTTCAGAAGCGTCATCCCAATGTCATCAGAGTTTGACACCAGCATCCCTAGAATGAATGGATGGTTCATGCCTCCTTTTTATACTCCAAACGTGCTCTAAACGCAACACTCTTGGTGAAATCGTTGCCACAAATCGCAACAGAACGTTATAACGTGGCAGATCTTAATAGAACGTGACAAAACGTGATAGCGTATCGTGGTAACCGTAAGAGAGCTTGAGAGAACGTAATGAAGTCGTGGCAGATCTTCATAATAATCTTGTAAGGTTCGTAACAAAACGCTACAGGAGGTAACAAGACGTGCAGAGAGCGTAAGTAAGCGTGGTATAACGTAGAAAAAGAAAATAAATCGTGAAACTCCGCGCTTTTTCTAAATCGTGGACATCGTAGCTATCGTGGCTAAGTGTAAACGCAGTATAAGGAAGCAGATCTTCATAAGAATCTTGTTGAGTTCGTAATAAAACGCTACAGAGGTAACAATACGTGCAGAGGGCGTAAGAAAGCGTGGTATAGCGTAGAAAAAGAAAATAAATCGTGAAGCTCTGTGCTGTTTGTAAATTGTGGAAAACTTCCCGGAAGACTGAGCTGCATTCTCAGACCGTGGCTTGGTCGACGCAGGTCGCACGTAGTCAACAGTTGAGCATGGGTTGGTCGCATATTAGTCTTCCCGTAGTCGCACATGGTCGAGGATTGATCCCCGGACAAATAGATCGTAGCTCGGATTTCTGACATGTCAAAAAACATGTAAAAAAACCAAGTCTCGATCTAAAAGTCACTCGGAGAGCGTCGAAAGAGCGAACATGGTCGAGGAAATACCGTATTGGTCGAGGGACGATCGAAACTACTCGAGCGAGAACTGATCGCGTGCATGATCGTGCTGCTCGACCCCTGCTCGATACTCGTTCGATCCGTGTGATTTAGCTTCGCTCTTTTGCAATCAAGCCTCGCTCTACGCGACCTGTCCCAGACCTTCCCTAGCCCCATACGCTCCTTATTATTTCTATTGGCGTGATTGGATCGAGAAAGAAGGATTAAGGTGCGACCTATATACGCTTTAGCTTCAATCGTTAAAGTCCCATTGTGTTTTCAGACCTTTTCTTAATGCCTGAAATACAATAACGGTTTATAATAATGTTTGCACTATATTATGGGCGAAACTGATCTATGAAATGATGAAGACGGACCTACATCACCAAAAAGGGCGATTTAAAATCATAACAAACCGAACATAGAACGTCTGACTTAAACATTACTACACGGCTTAGTATGACGTGATACAGCCGAAATCAACTTCACACTGGTGCAACCGTATCTACCTCCGTCCGTCCATCCATCAGTCAGTTAGACTATCACACTTTGTTGTCCGCTCTCTAACTCTACTATTTTTTATCCGATCTTCAACAAACTTGCTGAAAATGTTCATTGATATAAAATCAAGGTTTAGTTTGATTACTACTTAAATCGCATAAAGTGTTTTTGAGTTATTGCCTGATAATTAATTTTATCAGATATTCACCAAACATGCTGAAAATATTTATTCATATAAATTTTAGGTCTAGTTTGATTATTACTAAAATCGCATGTGGCATATCTGAGTGTTTGCCCTTTATGTATTAAAAAATGACTGTTTTCAGCAAGTTTTTTCCCCAAATACGTTTTATTGGATCTTCACCAAACTTGCTGAAAATGTTTATTGATATAAAATCAAGGTTTAATTTGATTACTACTAAAATCGCATAAAGTATATCTTAGTTTTTGCCTGTTTATTAATAAAAAATGACTGTTTCAGTCACTTTTGCACTCTAACACATAAAGTTTTTATCGGATATTCACTAAACTTGCTGAAAATGTTTAATTATATAAAATTTAGGTCTAGTTTGATAATTACAAATACATCATGTGGCATATCTGAGTTTTTGCCCTTTATGTATTAAAAATGACTGTTTTCAGCACGTTTTGCTTTCTAACACAAATACTTTCTTTTAATCTTCATCAAACTTGCTGAACGTTTTCATTAATATAAAATCAAGGTTAAGTTTGAATCCTACTAAAATCGAATAAGGAATGTTGGAGTAATAGCCCTTTAATTATTTTTAAAAAAAATGGCTGTATCAGCCTTTTTTGCTCTCTAACACAAAGAGTTTTCATCGGATCTTTACCAAACTTGCTAAAATTCTTTATTTATATAAAATCTAGGTCCAGTGTGATTAATACTAAAATCCCATAAGGATTATTTTAGTTATTGCCCTTTATGTATTAAAAAGGACTGTTTCACCATTTTTGCTCTCTAACACAAATACTTTTTTTATTGATTTTCACCAAACTTGCTGAAAATGTTTATTTATATAAAATCAAGGTTTGGTTTGAATACTACTTAAATCGCAAAAAGCATGTCTGAGGTTTTTTTTGCAAATTAATGTTTCAGCATTGTTTGCTTTCTAACACATACAGATTTTATCGGATATTCACTTAAACTTGCTGAAAATGTTTAATTATATAAAATTTAGGTCTAGTTTGATTATTACAAAAATGCCATGTGGCATATCTGAGTTTTTGTCATATATGTTTAAAAATGACTGTTTTCAGCACGTTTTGTTCTCTAACCCAAATACTTGTTTTTAATCTTCACCAAACTCGCTGAACGTTGTCAGCAAGTTTGGTGAATATCCATTAAAAAGTGTTTGTGTTAGAAAGCAGAAAATGCTGAAACAGTCATTTTTTAATTATTCAAGGGCAATAACTCAGACATGCCTTATGCGAATTTGCTATTTATTGAACCTGACCTAGATTCTTTACTAATAATCATTTGTAGCAAGTTTGGTGAAGATCCAAAAAGAAGTGTTTGAGTTAGAGAGCGGACAAGGCTGAAACAGTCATTTTCAGAAAGCTTGGTAAAGATTATCCGTATTTTTGTTTAAACGCTCACCCCCCTGTGAATATTATTTACACGTTTTGACTGGATGTCATAGTTTAACCCTGTACCTACTGGTCGTAACTTTACGGAGTTTACAAACTGTTTGAATCTAGAAAGTCACACGGCGTCTCACCTGGATCCAAACTGTTTGACACTCGTCTTAAGGTTTGTTTAATTAAAACAAACTGAACAAATTTTGCAGACGACAATGTCAAAGCAGACGTCTGTGCAGAAGAATAAGCGTTAACCGCTTCATTTTCAGTGCTCCAGATACACATGTAAGCGGGAATAATCTAACATTTTCTCACTCATTTCAGCACCGAATGCTATGGTGTTACTACTAATTAAACCGTCTCTTCGAGACAATTTTAATGAGTATGACACCATTAGGTTTGAAAGCAGAAATAAAGATTTTAGTTTTCGAAATACTTCCGTTATCTGGAGCCCTGTATTTACAGAGTTGTCCTTCTTTCCATTCACATGGTTAAACTATTTTATGGATATAATATCCATCAATTAAAAATAATTTAAAACGCGAATTTCTTAGATAAAGCCGCTTTTCGTGGAAGAATCACGTACTATGTAGTTCAAATGGGATTCCAAACAACCGATTTGGGCTGGTTTCCCCAAAACACAATGCGGCTTTAAAGTTACTATGAGAAAATAATTTTAACCCCTTACAAATATTGTAAATAATGTATTTTTGCGTAAATGTATTAAATGTTTCATAAATTTTGTTTATTGTACACTTGTTTCTTTGATTCATGAATGAAATGAAAAGATTAACCCTGTCATTGCCAATGCCTCCAACATCGACATTCGCAAACATGTTGGATCCTGATCAGACGCCGCGTAATGCGGTGTTTGAAAATAATCGACACTTTGACAATCATATCAATGTTTTCTAAGTCAAAAACGCATAACACTGAAATTTTAATAGTTAAAGATAATGAAAAATATAAGCTGATATCATAATCGTAACCTCTTTTTAAAGCTCTAGTAAGGTCCCATCTAGATTATGCTAGTCGGTTTGGAATCCACACAAAGAAAGATATAATGAACAAATAGAGAGGGTCCAACATAGAGCTACAAAAAGATAGGTATTTCCGTCATATTGGCAGTGAAAGGGTAAAAAAGACAAAATACAAATAAACAATGAAAATACCATAAAGAACAACAACTAAAAACCACCAAATATCAGAGTCAAACTAGTGCATGGGCAGCGCAGTTGTAAGCGCACAATCTCACTAATGCGGTCCGAGCAAGATCCCGGCAGTGCTAGAGGGTACAGTGGTCGCCCTTCCGAACTAGTGGGGTTTCTCCGGGTACTCCGGTTTCCTCCCACGGTAGTGATAGCATACGCCTTTAAGGAGCAATCTGCTCCACGTTCAAACTACTTTAAGTGGTCACTTCAAATCTAGAAACAGGTTATGGGTTAAAGGAATACTTATTGTATTTTTGGTATTACATGTAATTCAAGTTTTAGTTTTTTTTTCGGGGTGCTTTTTAAAATGTTTATCAAATTATGGTATGTTATGGTTTTTTGGGTTTGGATTTGGTTTGGATAAAAAAAGTAAATACAATCAAAACCTCAGATGAGGTTGAGGACCTCTGATAAGATCGGACCAAATATATGTAGATTCTACTCTACGAACAGCGAAAGGCCATTGTTCCGAACCGAACCTTTGGAGACTGGTCAAAAATTGAAGGTCGTCAACCGATCGCCAGAATTTTATTACGATCGCAGTGAATCGCGCGAATCCATGCGACCATAGCAAATTTGCGCGTAGCTCGAGCGAGACTCTGTAGAGAAAAGATCGAAAATTAGTTGTCTGAGCGAGGCTAGAACGTTCGAGATCGCAACTAAATCGTATTGCTCGATAATACAGTATAGCTCGTACGTAGCTAGATCGGCCGGGCATAAGTCTTGGTCGCGCGCTTTCGAGGATAGATCGCCGAGAGGTTGAGGTTAGGTCGCAGACTGGTCGAACAGAACGAGCCTAGGCCGTGTCAATATCGCCCTTGATTGAGTGGATGGTCGTGGATAGAGCGTATATAGAGCGTTCGTAGAGCGTATAGGATGAAGGTAGAGCGTACACATCGAAGGTCAAACGAGCTAAAATCGAATATAGAGCGTACACAGAAAATAATGTGGTCGCGCGTTTTTTTGCCCGCGACTACGGGAAAACCGAGCTGCGATCAAGGTCACGCGTGGTCGCGTGCGACTTTTTCAGGTCGTGCTCGTTGAAATGACCCCATAGAGAACGTAATGAAATCGTGGCAGGTCTTCATAAAAATCTTGTTGGGTTCGTAACAAAACGCTACAGGAGGTAACAAGACGTGCAGAGAGCGTAAGAAAGCGTGGTAAAGTGTAGAAAAAAAGAAAATAAATCGTGAAGCTCTGTGCTGTTTCTAAATCGTGGACATCGTAGCTATCGTGGTTGAGTGTGAACGCAGAATTACCATTATTGTTGACATGATACTGACCAGTTGCATATCTGGATTACATAAGCTGAAAAAAGGTTGGGTTTTTTTCAGCGATAAGTCTTACTGTCTGAAACCATGTACAAAGTCATGAGCTTAGATTTTTGACAGAACACTTCATTTGCAGGCATCACCAATATTTTTAAAATTTTGTTATTTGGGTGATTATGTGCCATTTGCCTGGCTTTTTCCAGGTGAGCAATATTTAGGCCCGCCTAGGCCTCTTGTTTCTTGATATTGTAGAGCTTAACAGAAGCTTTCTGCAGGTTACTATTCGGAAAAAGATACATACATGTATTCAATTCGTATGCCTTTTAGATTTTAACTTAAGAAAGGTTGAATAGGAGTGGAAAAGATATGTTGAATATGAGTTGAAAAAGTTTGGACCCAGATCAGACGCCGCGTGACGCGACGTCCAATTTAAGTCCAAGCTTTTTTTTTTTTAAATATCAAGTCGCGGTTAGCATAATAAGTGTCATTAAAACATACTGGAATTAAGAAGGAACTTCTCCGGTTGGGGACTTTTACCTTACTTTCAGCATGCTTTAAGCAGTTAATGGTACTTAAAAACACGAATGTATTAAAATAATGATAAATGTTTAAAATGTCGTTTCTATAAAAAAAAAAAATTAATAATAATAAGATTGCACCCTGTGTTGATTGAACCAATAACATGCCAGTCCGATTTGTTCCCTATTGAGCTACGGCAACTTCCTGGATATCGTGTTTGTTAGTTTGTTTTAATTGTGGAGCTAATTGTGTAATTATTAGCAGTGGTACATTAAATGATACTTCATTCCTCGAATATAGATTTAAAAGACCGGAAGTAATAATGTCTTAAACATTCCCCTCAGTCTTTTGTAATGACGTAACCCAAACCACGTTGACCCAAGGTCACGAAACTACTCAAACATAAAAGATCAACGGCAACACGTATGCATAAGTCTATAAACGTTTTTATTCAATGAAGTATCTACTCTATCTAATCGGACACAATAATTACTGCTGTATACACGTTCGTGTTTTCATTTTAGATTTTTCTTTTAAATTTTTAGAAAGTTTCTAGTAAATTTGGTCATCTTTAAATATCAATTTTTTTTCTCTTCCTAAGAGAGCCGAAGTCATATTGACTTTCTTACAGAACAATTTATCTAGAATGTTTCAGAATACGGGCCAAGACTTCAATTTGAACAGATTCGGGTATTGCTCCTTTCTAGCCATTTACCGCCCACTACAGAATCTTTTGTTTTACAATTTTACATAAAGTGTTCGGAAATAACTTCACATATAACCCTTTCACCTATTAGAATAACCTTGTATTTTAGGTAACCCCAATAAGAAAAAAGTCGCAGAAGAGAGGACGATAATGATGGTTGGAGCTACTGGATCGGGTAAAAGCACCATGGTGGATGGTTTCGTGAATTACATTCTAGCTGTTAACTGGGATGATCCTTTCCGATTCACGTTTATTGATGATGCTAAGGAGGAAGGGAGTAATGTACCAAATCAGGTACTAAATGCGTTTTGTATCCCCCGCCCCTCCAAGATCTATTTTCTGGGGTATATTGGTTTTCCCCCTTTCTGTTCGGTGGTTTTTTTGTTGGTTCGTTTGCTTTCCGCAACATTAAAATAGGCAATATACACAAAGGTCATAGTCACAGAGGTATAAAGATCAAGTATCTAAATTGACCATAAGACTTGACCATCGGGTGATAGGGACTCAATGTTAAGTGTATATGTTGCTCTAATTGAGAAGAGTATAATTATGAATACTATAGGGTGTCCCAAAAACAACGGAACCATTGGTCAACTTTTTAATATATCCATTTCCTATCAATACCGATAAATAAAAAGTATATAAAAAGGCAGTGACGATATTTTGCCATATGTCGTCTAAATTTGGTCTAAACATATTCAGCAGTTTTTAAAATATGAGCATTGTAAGGAATCAATCAAATACACGTTTTCACATGATATAGATTTTTTTCTATACACGTAGAGCGCACAGTTAAGCCGTTGTCACTGTACAGTGATGTGACGTCTATCCACATTTTTCGCCTTTGATACTGAGTCAAACATAACACGATTTTATTTTGTTTATTTTATTGTCTATAATGTAAATTCATTTTGTTTCATCGGTTATTAAACAGTTCTTACTGTTAAAAATGAAAATATAACATAACATATTTAGATGTCATCTATCACAGTGGTTTTGCATGACACGAGTATTTGAAAATAACTTGGCATTGTCGGGATAAATGTTCTGTTTTAAAACAAAATAAAATATGGTTCCAACATGGCTATTAAACTGTACATATTAATTGGTTATGAAATAGACATCGCAAATTAAAATAATTGACAAGAATAATCTGACGACGTGTGATATAAACTAAACATGTGTAGGGTTTCATAACCGCCATTAGTGTCATATGCACTGACCAGCATGTTGAAATACACTCAAATGACAGGCAATTTGTAATAAATTCTGTATAAATATTTTACATGACTTAGTAGACTCAATTTGCATGTGCAGCATGTATATGTGTTGGTTTCTGGGACAATTGCTACGTATGCAAGTAATAAAATAAAACAGATGCATGATCGTTAAGACTATGCTTTAACAATGCAAAAAGCTGTCATGTGTAATTACAAAAACCAATACCATCGTCAAACGGATTTTAGGGTTCTTCATCAAACTACCAATGTATATTTATAAATGCAATTTGGCAGAAATATGCCCAAGTGATGTGTGTACAAAACTTTATATCTATCTTTTAAAACATATGTCTACTTTAGAAAAAATATACATTTGGACTAGGGTTCCGTTTTTTGGGACACCCTGTATAGATATGTTGGGTCAAATATAAAGTTCACAGAGGTCAAAGTGTCAAGCAGAGGGACATTGGGGATTACATATTTGGTATGCATAGGGATCTTATTAAGAGGCATTTACAGACATGTCAAGTAAATTAGTTATATTTAGACCTTTTGTTTTGCCCAAAATGTATCAATCCCGGTTTTGAAAGTATTAACATTTATTCATTTCTTGTTTTCATATATCGTATGTGATATCTAGACACCTAGGTGCCTTTTATAAATGCGTAAAATCGTATGCATGCAGCTCTTTCAGTTTCATACTTCATTTCCTTCAATAATGATAAACCAATCTAAGAGGAATATCGGTGTAATTGGTTTCAAACTTAAACTTGTAGATGTACATAACCCAAGTGATTATTTATAATTAAAGTAATTCATTTCTTGTTTAAGCTCTCCTGGTACGTAGTAAAAGTAAACCATTTTGATCGCCCTGTGTCCGTCGTCCGTCCGTCATTCTACCGTTTGCCCGTTGTCAATAATTCATTTATAGAATGACACCTCGTCCTAAACTACTCGATGGAATATTATAACACCTGACAGAAATAAGCCTTTTATGGTCCTCATTTTAATCTGTTCAAATAGATTCAACTCGGAATTACTGTAAAACCGGTTTTATTCGTGAGAATATCATTTACGCGTTAATTCGCAAATGTCTCTAGTTTTGATAACATGTGACTTCTTAACGCAGGTTGAAAGTAAAGCAGAATGTGCCTTGAGGCACATTCTGCTTTACTTTCAGCCTGCTTTAAGCTACCACCTGCTAGAAATATTGCATGATGTCGCGAATTAATACAAAATCGCAATAGGCGAAATATTTATGACGCGACAAATACCTGTTTTACAGTATAAACACATCCTATTGTTTCAGTCATATGAGCTATTATAGATATTTTCATTAAAAACTTCAAATTCCTTTTTGTCTGAAACTACATTACCCTGAGCTGATATATTTGTAACAAAGAATAATTTACCAACACTCTATCATGATTATTCAAAGTATGCTCTGCGTAAAAAGGCCCCACCCCAAACTGTTACTTATTTACGCGACCGTGAACGATGTGTTAGGGCGTCCGCCTAGGAAGAGGGAGATCGAATGTTCGAATCACGGCACAGACTGGGTTAAAACTGATGCAGTGAGTCGGTAATCCGCAAGCTAGTTAAGGTAGCTCGCGGATGAACTTAATTTCCTTGAAAGCTGTTATTAAACTTTGCTTGAAGAATGATAATAGCATAAGAAACAATATGTGAAAATAAGGCAAACTTTATCATTTGGTGTATCTTTAAGGTCTCTTTTTCTGTCAAAACTCTGGAATTTTGATGATTTTAATTTTCTCAAAAACGAAAAATAGCTTATGAATATAGTCCGCAGCATTCACTACAAGAAAAGCTTAAACCATTTTGAATAAAGGTGTTCAAGCTATTTAAATTTTGCAAAATGCTAAAAAATTGAATAACAAAAAATTGACTCATACAATGTATCTTTTTTTCATTTATTCAAATATGTACATGTAGTTTGTAAAATAGTTGGTCAGAACAAATGTAGAAAATATTACAGTCAGGATTTGTTGTAAAAACAGATTTTCTTATTAAAATGTGGGAAATTTGAAGTTGAGATACAGTTACCCACCTTAGAATTGAAATTCTGTCATTAAAATGCATTATTATTTCTTCATGGACTTGCATAAAAGGTTAATTGTATTGCTTTAAAAAACAATATAATTGGCAATATCGATCTTGAAAAAGTTGACTTCGGGTTGTGGCTTTATAGTTACATCAACTATTTTATTGACACGTAAGTCATTAAACTAAAACGTGCTTGTAAGTGGACATGTATAATTGAACCGTATATATCATCACTAATTTTAATCGACGAAGACTAAACATAACATGTCCCTTGATCACTGCGTTATTGATTGGCGTCAATAAAATCGGACACTACATCTAAAACAATATTTGGATCGAATGGGACTCGAACCTTTGACCTTAGGATTGCAGGCCAATCACTCTACCGACTGCGCTATAAAGGAATGTACTGAATCGGATCAACATTTCCTTTATATAAATGTTCTAGTATAAGCATCATTCAATAGGGGTGACCATGTAATAAACAAATCCTTTACCTTTACCTGTTTATTTAGAACACAGATGTTCATGAAAACTTCAAAACTCCACTTGTCTAAAATCACAAAGTATGATCCACAACCCCTCTATCAAGTTTAGATACCTTACTTGTTCCCCTTTGGTAAAAGTTATAAGACGTCACGTAAGGTTTGTTTGTTTTCTTTTATTTGACCACCATACATGAGGAAAATATAAGAAAGAAATAAACAAGAAAACATAGTCACATACATACAACACAATGCAAAGCAACCCACTAAACACATAGGAATGATTGAACAAATGAATAAATGAATGAATGAACAAATGAATGAATGAATGAATGATTGATTGATTGATACAATGCTTGACCATAAGAGCGGTGAAATACGATCAGCTTAACTGTTGAATGAAATGTCGATGCAAAATGAGTTAATATACACAAAAGATAATCAAACAGCGAAAACGCTGAGAGAATGAATTAGTGAATGAATGAGTGAATGAGTGAATTAATGAATTAATGACTGAAACAGTCATTCAATCAACCAGTCAATCTACCGACTGGTTGACCGAGCAGCCAATCAGGCACAAAAAATACTAATACTTATAAATAAACCGTTAATCAGCCCCTCAATCGATCAATTAATCAATTAATTACGAGGTTATTGATGGAATATAAAGATGAATGAATAAAAGTCTGACCATAGTTCCATAGTTTCGTTATCAATACATGTACCTTGTAAATCAGACAGTGCAATCAATCCATTAAACAGTCAATCAGTAAATGATTTACTGCATGTAGGTCAGTAATCATGCAAGCAAGCAAGCAGATTAAGACAAAATGATATATGTACACTGATTAATCAATAAGTCAATCATCCACTACGTCCGCTAAATAGTTTTTATTTGAGGTTATAAATCAAATAAATAAACAGGTACATAAGATTGACCCATTACCCCATAAATACGCCTATTTACGCCTCTAATTTATTCCACCGCCGAGGAAAATAGTGTCACTTAGTACAACCATGAATATATAAAAATCTGAAATAACTGCCATATTATTCGTGAACTGATCTAAATTTTGGTATCAAATACATAGGCTTTGAGGACAATATTCAATGAATAATTACAGAAAACAAAGTGCACAGTTTCATTTGGAATTGAGTATATATTGTAACATCCAACATACTCACATTTCTGGTCGTTCAATAAAATAGCATAGGCTCGGCGAATGACAAACAAAATGGGTTCAACACCGAGCTCCTTAGTTGGGGAGTACACTCTGGGAGTAGACTCGTTGGCTCAGGGGTTGTGGTATTCGACTGTCATGTAGGCGCCTCGGGTTCGAGCCCCCTCAGGAATTCTCATGATATTCAATATTGTTTTTCTGCTATGCTTTGTCAAGAGACTTTAAGAGGCATATATTCTAATAGATCCTGACATCGGACAAGTTTTAAAGACATTGGTGATTACACCTAGTCAGTCAAACGTAATGCAACTTGTACCCATACCTATGATAATTTATATTTACAGAACTAATGAAGCTTCTTCTGTGAGGCCCGTCTCTTATGTTAGATCGTTTGGTTTGAAAACAAAACCTTGATTATGAGTATTTCAGGGCCGCTATAGAAATAATGATATGGCTTTTCTACATTATTCATGTGTTAAAAGTTACATTCACGCCTACTGAGAACGGATCGATGCAATGACTTAATATGATTGTTTTTATCGTTTAGGCTCTTTCACAGACTGATTGGATAACGACATACACAATCCATCCCACTGAAGGAAGCAGACTTGACTACACACTAAATATTATAGACACGCCAGGATTTGGAGACACGAGAGGAATACAAAGAGACAGGGAGATTGTTGAGCAGATCAGAGCACTATTTTCGGCATCTAATTTTTCAGGTATGCGGTTTTTGGACAGTGTATGTTTCCTAGTTAAGGCTCCAGATGCTCGTCTTACTGCATCCCAGCAGTATATTTTCAATTCCGTATTGTCAATGTTCGGCAAAGACCTTGCTGAAAATATTACAATGCTCATAACCTTTTCAGATGGAGATACGCCACCTGTTCTTTCAGCTTTAAAAGAGGGACACGTTCCATACAAAAAATATTTACAGTTTAATAATTCGGCCCTTTTCGCTGACAGTCAAAAGCTAACCATAGGATCAGTACCTCACGTATTTTGGAACATGGGCTGCAAAAACTTCTCAGATTTCTTTTGTCACCTACTGGGACTGAAAACAAAGTGTCTAGAACAAACACAACAAGTTCTAACACATCGGGAGGCAATAAAAACAACACTTACCAATTTAAGAAAAGCTGTCAAAATACGCTTGGACAATTCAAACTCGTTAAAAGAAGAAATCGAAATTCTTAAAAGAAACCAAACTCAAATTGAGTCAAACAAAGATTTTGAGTATCAGGTCGAGGAGACACGACAACAAATGAAAGATCTACCTGTCGGACAGTTTGTCACTAATTGTCTACACTGCCATGAGACCTGTCACGAAGATTGCAAAATTTGCTTGGACGAAGACAAAAACAACTGCATAGCTATGGACAAAGAGACAGGTGATTGTAAACAGTGCCAAAACAGATGCCATTGGACTAACCATAAGAATACCCAATACATATTTGAATATGTTCAAGTTACTATAAAAAAGACAAACCAAAACATGTTGAAAGAATATCAAGATGCCAAAGATCAAACAGCTAACCATGAGAACATTGTCAGTCTTAAAAACAAGGACTTAGAGGAATCAGAAAAGAAGATTGTTGAAATGCTTACACGTATAGCAGAGTACAATAACGAATTAAGGCGAATAGCCCTCAGGCCGGATTCCCTAACGGTTGTGGATCACATTGAACTGTTAATAGAATCGGAATTACAAGAAAGGAAACCTGGCTTTCATGAAAGAGTTAGGTACTTGAAGGATATAAAACTTGACTCCAAATTAATAAAAACTGCTGACAAATATTATCAAGAATCTGATATTGTGGGGAAGCAAAGTATTGTGGATCAATTAACCAGTTATTAAAATGATGGAAACCTTGAACATCTCGAGGCAAGTTTAGATTTAAAATGTATATAGAGCAGTAGTATAAAAGTTATCAATATCATGATGAGTCTGACCGGGTGTTTCTACAAGACTCTGGATTGAACCCGGATTGCCTGTTGAGCAGTCAAGAACATGTACACTACCACATTGCCATTACAATGAACTTGTATAGCAATAATGTGGTAACAAACCTATGCACTCTGACATACATTTCAAATGTGAACCTATTTTATGAGCCTTTCTGTATCAGCAAATATCCTATTTTTAGTTTGCAGCGATGTCTTGGCTTATCTCAAGAGGATTCACGAGGTTTTGTCTGATGTGGCTGATCCAAATACAGCTTATCCCAAATGCATGTTGTGCTTTATAGAGCGTAAAATATCAATCTTAGTTCAGTGATTTCCAACGCATGTCGCTTAATGTCGCAATTGACTTTTTAAGTACTGTTGGATGATTCTAATTGGAACATCTCAAACTTTCCATACGTTTTCTCATAAATAATAAATCTCACTCGCCACTAACAGGAGAGCACCAACTTGCGATGCTTTTCTGTTATAATATAATATAATAAAATATTTTTATATTTGCTACAAGTGCCATCAGATTAATTGTCCAACTATTCGTACAATATTTTACGGACTACAGCGAGTGTGTATGAGTGTACAATGTCTACAGCCATCGAATAGACTCTCGCGTGGTAGGGCAGCGCAAATCGGTACAAAGACAATTGCACGTTGATTGGACGTAAAGGAAAGTCTGGACAGCCTACTGGCTTTATAAAGTCGTCGTAGGTAGAGATAAAATGGGCTTCAAAAATTTATATTGAAAATACAGTAAGTATGCCTTTGCGTTAATCGGCATGGTCTATGAAAAAATAAAGAAATCAAGTGTTGATGAATCGATCAACAGACAAACGCTACACTCACAATTCATTATTTTAACATGGCTACATATTATACAAACTAAACAAGCGTCGGATCACAAAATCAGACAATTTAACAATACTATACTCGCAGATAAACCCTCGCTTCTGCAATCCAGAAACCCAGGATAACTGTTGGCGTTATGAAGAACTTACTATGCACGATCAAATTATTTCCTTTATATAAAAATCGTATTTCATTGGAAACAATAACTTTTCACTTATAACAACCCATTTTAAAATTGATATTTTGATTAACCCTTTCACCGCCAGAATCGCCTAAAGTCGAATTTGCAAACAGTTTTGATCCTGATCAGACGCCGCGTTACGCGGCGTCTGATCAGGATCAAAACTGTTTGACACACGTTTCGATATTTCCTATGTCATACTCTCTTAATTCTAACTTTAAAATGATATTGCAGACAATAATATTGAAGCAGACGACACAATAACGGTGTAGGGGTAAAATTCTCAAAAATAATTTGGCGGTGAAAGGGTTAAGAAATAAGACATTCGTATGTGCTCATTATCGTACATTAGATTACAGCTAGGAGTTGAGATGTGCATTCATTAGATCACGAGGATTTACCAACAGCTCATCGACTAATTGTGCTCTAATGCACGATATTGAAGAGCTAAGAATTTGGGTTTTTTTTTAATTCTAACGCGACCTATTTTATAACAAACTTTTCCCATAGAATATGACACACCGGAACTGTTGTTTGTGGAAATTCCGTTTTGGCTGTTACAATAGGCACTTTACATGACTTTCACCAAAAATGTTTTACGAAGAATGGGCAATAGCTCAACATAAACAACAACACAAGGTCAATGTTTTGTCTATCACAATGAAGCGAACAAAGATGCCATTTACATCTGGTCGAGACAGCTTTATGCCATGGCTATCGTGTTCATTCATTTACGTGTACCATGCCTACGGGGCAAACTGAACAGCAGACCGAAATGCCACTCATGCAGTTCATTATCGCCGAATAGAATACGCTTCTCGGTTTTCTTTGATAGCATGTCGATACGCGTTAGAATATAGCTTAATCCATTACTCCATCGATACGCCTTTTTCGCGCCTTAAATTCATCCCTCTACTGCTGAAAGTAGTTCGTATTTATAGTCAAACATATGTTTCATAATAGTTTGTTTTATATCCTAGCAATTGTTAGCTCAAGCAGACTGAACATAAAAATGAATGTTCATTAAATCTTATTCTGCTTTACCTTAAACCTGCTTAACTCTCATCCGGACCTTGCCAAAACTTCCGTTTTGAGACTTTTGGGGTCCGTTGGATCCCATTGTGCATTTTTGTTATTTTTCTAAGTCAAGATAGGCATTTGTGACAAACCTGATGCCGCATTATAAATTGGTGTGTTAATGTTATATGGAAGTGATAAAACCGAAGCGTTGCTCTCATTGTTACCATAGCAACCAGTGACCATAGTAACGCAAAAAACTAAGTTTTTTGCTGTAAAATCGAATTGTATCTAATAAATTTTGCAGAAAGTGTACAGCTAGGGAGCTGTGGACATATTTATCCCTAGATATACCTTTTGTAACATAATTGGTGTATCTTTTACAGAACTATGTAAATATTTCGAAGAAAATGACAAAATTATGGTTGAGGTCCAATGGACCCCAACTAATATTGATGCATATAACATTGATTACTTTACAACTTTTAACCACGACTGATTTAAAAACTTTATAAGTGGAACATATGCACCCAAAAAAGCTTCCTAGCTGACCAGTATAGTCAATTTGTTAAGGTGGTTCGCGGGTCAGCTTATTTTGTGTCAGAATTCTTTGAAACCTTGATTTAATTGAAATATACCATATGGAGAGTGAAAAATCGTTAAAATAAAAAAAGTTACAGTGCCGTTTTTTTCTGACAGGACCTTTTGTCGAGAAAAGCTCCTTTTTTAATAAACAGTAATATTTTCTTTATAAAATGATATAACTCAATAATTTCTGTACATTCAAGTAAACTGTACATAGATTATAAGATATTGGGCAAACAATAGTATTTCATGACATATTTTCTGGAAATATCAAGATTTTAAAAAAGTCAAATTCTGAAAATCTCAAATTACAAAAAATCTAGCTGTTTAACATACACTATTGTTACTCTTATTAGATAGATATAACTTAAATCTACTAGTCACAAAATGTTAATGAAAATCTACAGTAGAATTTACATTTTATACATGATTTCCTGAAATTCTGACAAAATGTTAACACAAAACGAGTAAACTCCCTTGAGTTCAACTTTAAAATGCCATCAGCTCTAAAAAATACCATAAGTCAAACCTGTAAAAAGGGACCATTGAATACGGTAGCCTGTAGATCTTTAAAGGCAAGTGACTGCTAAATGCATAACAAAAGTAATGCATAATAGCTCCTTTAGGATATATCTTTTAGCATTATTTTTGTCCTGTGTTAAGCTGCCATCTGTCATATAGGCTATAAATCCTCACAAATTTAGCTGTCACTTGACTATACTTGCATCTGAAATTATTCATTATAACGTAACTAAACATAGCATGTCCTTTGATCACTGCTTTACATGAATTGACTACCGTATTCACTAAAATCGCAAAATTTGTTAAAAAATTGTAGCGAGTGGGAATCGAACCTAGAACCTTTGGATTGCAAGTCAATCACCGTACAAACTGCGCTAACAGAGTATAAACTGAAGCAGGTCAATTTATCTAAATTTTCTACTATAAGCACGTGCCGCAAAGATCAGGTGAAAGTCATCAGTATTTCCGGAACTCGAGATGCGGGCCGCCCGCTGTCGAACCACCTTAAGCTTTGTTTCTGCTTCCAATTATTTTATGGCAATAGTTGTCCAATTTATTTGACCTGTCGCCGTGCATGTCTAAGCCCCGTGAAGGATTCATGACGCTGACACTGAGACAGTGGCATGTAAAATGTATGTGAAAAAACTAAGTTTGGTAAACACATGTAATGAAAGTAACACACATATGACTTCAAATGGTAAAGATAAAAGAGTTTTTGAAAATCAATTGCTTTACACAATGTCTTGAGTACTACTCATAAATATGTCTGCTTCACACCATCACATGCCTGATGAGCTTCATGATAGTGTCTTAGACGCAGTTACAAGAGTAACCACGGTCCGTGTTGGTCAACGGTCTGCGCCAGATATCTGTATCACTGTAATGGATTATGATTTGAGGTTTCCTGCGATCATCATCTATTACATTAATTTTGATTCATTAATGAAATAACAAGAAATTGTATCAAACATTAGGTTAAGCCACTCCTAAACAAGCGTTTGCCATACATCCTAATTGGAGCATGTTTGTCTGTTTTATGTCTTTCATCCCCTGTAGCTATATAGTTGAACCTGATTTACTGAAAAATGACAATGAAGCATTGAAATAAACTCCTTAAACACCGACCGACTAGACCTCATTGGCCAACGTTTAATAGAGTCAAGGGCAAAGGTCCAGGTCACCAATTTTGGCCCTTAACTGCTATGGAAACTACCAGAAAGGACCAGAACCAAATATACTACAGAACACTTACTTGAAATTTGAAATCATTTGCATAATTTGAGGTCAGATAGAATTGTATTCGTTCAAAACAGTGTGAATCCCTTGGACTCGCGGTTTGCACTCCGGGGTTATAATATCCAAGGGAAATAACTCAATCACAAGATAGTAAAATATATATTTTGATATGTGCAATTGAGGACCAGTATTGTCGATGATATCTAGTATTCAATAAATGCCATTATTGTAGTTGATAACAACAAGGCATGGTTTTTTAAATGGCCTGAAATACATTTTTACAAAATAACAAAATACGCGAATTGACCTATTTAGTACGTATTTCTCACAAGTTTCAAAAACAGTCATAGGAACAATGTCTAAAAACACCATAAGCGTCATTAGGCTGAATACTTTCTTCTAGCAAAAATAAAGCCGCTGGGGTCCAATGGACCCCAAAGGTCCGGATGAGGGTTAAAGTGGTCACCTGTCTTCAAAACTTGATAAGGGTTATCAATTTAAAGTGCGTTATGTAATATAAATTTGATAGAACTCTCGAATGTTTTTTCAGTGTATATATATACTTGTCATGCAGTTCGTGTTTTATACTCATGGTATCATCGTTGTATATTTGTACATGTTTTTATTGTAGTAATAGTTTAGTGTAAGGCGAAGTGTATTTTGAGCAATTACACCGAACTCTTCGGTATAAATAATACACTAATCGCATGTATTAATAACAGATGTCAATCTAATATATTTACGGCATTGTATATTGTTTCGTCCAAACAGAAGATAATTGATTATTTGCAACAGTATATGTAAAATACAGCGATTAAGTAATTACGTTCAGTTGCTGTAATCGTCTCCCGCAAGCCACATATTTGCTGATAAATACTTTAATCTAAATTGTATTAATTTAAACAACAGAAATCAAAATTCAAACGCTTCAGAAATATACCATCATTGGCCTTTGTCATGTTTTCCACGGTTCATTGTTAACAAATGTGTCATAGTGTTAATTTTATCTCAAGATTTATTGTTAATAATAGTTTCGTAGTGATGATACATATTTAGCCAGTTCTTACAAACCTTCATAGGTCACACAAGACAATGAGAATAGTCAACATGTCTTGAACATATATTATTCGAATAGTTGTATATCTTGCGTTTCATTAGTCACTCAAACGGTCTCGTTAAATATGATAGCTTGATGCATGATAAATGTAAGACATAAAGCTCATACAGGAGTAGAAATGTGTGATTGCTGTCTTACATTTAGTAGTAATTTTTAAAATCGCCATTTGTCACGAGCGAACATAAATTCAATTGTTGTAGCTGCATTTTTTCACCAATGAGCCGTATCACAAGGAGGCATCACGTGGTCCATTCAATTTATAGTTTAGTTTAAATATATTTTATTCCATAAATATACATAGAAATGGGGTTGGGCCACAAGTTCTCACAACATTAGATTCGGCCCTTCCCCTTGTGTGCAAATTATAAAATGTGTACAGACATAATTATGATACACGTCTACTCAAAGCTTGAAGTATTTGCAATGATATAAGTAGCAACCAAATTGCTGTTAAATGTAGTCTATGTTTATGTAACCATCTCCATGGTAGAATATTCTTTTTGTTATTTGTTTCAATGTTAAAAAGGAATAAATGAAATCTGCTATGGCTGGTTGTAACAGTAAATATAAAGGGAGAAAAGATGCGGTAGAACTACATCTAGCTCAGATAAAGGGAGTATGATATCTGACTCTATCGACAATTCTATGTTGTGGTTACATATGCAAACACAGTTTCTTTCCCAATAGATATTTCTCATTGCCAACAGTTTGAATCGAGGTTAGACAAAGAGCAACTATGAGGCTGATCAGATTCCAAATTGTTTGCCATCAAAATCTTAGGTCTACAGAAATTTACAAAAATAGTTCAATAACATTTCACTTTCTACTTCATTGCGAAGTGTTTGCATAAAGGTCCATTACAATGGAAAAAACAAGGTTTCTCCGTTGTTGTAATCACAATTTTTATTATAGTTGTTATGTTGCTGTTGTTGTTGTTTTATCTATAACAGAAGTCTGTTGAAGCCTTTAATTGCAATGAAATCATCTGCGATAAACAATCTGCTTTGTTTTCTGAAATTTAAATTTTAGGTAGTTTGCATTAAGAAACAATGACGCCAAATGCCTTTTCTTTGATCGGGATCCGCATTGGTTCAAAATAATCATTGTTCATGTACTCGCGGTTAGGCCAACTTAATTATTGTTTTATTAATACTGAATAACTGTAGTAGTCGCTGGGAGTAGTACGTACTGGTAAAGTGGAAGCCAGAACTAAAACTGTTACAGCCCATTAACACAACATTTCAAATATGAAAAATTACAATGACTGTTTTTTGTTGGTACCGTGGCGAAGTAGTTCATCTTTCTCGTTCAAAAGAAGAACTGGTGTCTGAAACTACTGGTGATTTATTTCAGTCTGAGTGATACACAGTTCTGGGTCAATTTTGATGTTAGATAGCTCGGCGTCTTGTCTGGCTCCAAACTGTTTGTGTTAGAAATTGCTGTATCTACAAAAACTAGTTTATATGTAAATAATAACGTCTTCACTCACTGTAAACAACATTAAACCCGTCTCTATATTTATTAGTATCCTCATCATAAGGATTGTTTAAAACAAAATGCTGATTTAACTCTTTGACTGTGGTGTGTGAGTGTGATCAACGTTCAATGATTTTAACGACACAGGTAGCATGCAAATTAGCTCGAATCAGTTATTAGAAATAATTAAGCTATGATGGTAAATCTCGGACTTCATTATGTGTAATGTCTGATTTTTCAGCGGAGCTGAATTGTATCTATTTAACCCAACATTTCAACCAATTATATTTGATCAGATATTTAGAATTAAGAGAACCTGTTGAAACTGAATAGTCTGATTGGACAGTAGCCAGGGTTCCAGATAAGGGAATTATTTCAAAATTTAAAACCTTTATTTGTGCATTAAACACTATGGTGTCATTCTCATTTGAATTGCCTCTTCAAGACGATCAAAATGAGTGGTTACACCATAGGGTTTGGTGCTGAAATGAGTGAAAAAATGTTAGATTTGTTCAGTGGAGCCCTGAAACTGTAGCCAGGCTGGTCTAGTTTTACCAGATATGAAATGTGCGTGTAAAGGCTGAATGATGTTGTGTTTACTACTGAGCTGATGACATCATGCTTCTATTTCAAGATATGATATCAGATGTCTTTTTATAGATAGACAGTGGTGGCTAGGTGTTTTGTTTAATAATGGTTTACTACAAATTGATTTTAATTGTTAACTTTTTGTTCAAATTTACCATACATCGATAGCAATACAATAAATGGCCTCAGGTGAGTTACACACAATTGTGTTGTTTCATCATTTATTTACAACAGTGGGGTGTTATAGAACTTTTACAGCAGACTGTTGTTCTGTATGGGCATGCACAGTTTATTTAAATATAGTTTGTTTTTAGAAACTCCCCATGAATGAAGTGTGATATATAGAACAACAGTTTAATCTGAGGATCTCCTACCAGTAGCTAGGATATGGAACAATTATTTTTTTGCATTTCTGTACATTACAGTGTTTTAGTCAGAGTTATGTTATATCCTTGAATGTGTATTTTTTGCTTTTCAATCCAAGATATTACAATCCTTTGAAACCTCCCAATTTCATACCATTTTGCACATGAATTCCACCACCCATTCCACTGAATATCTTTTTTAAAGATATTTCTTGTTTGGTGATGAAGCTATTTGATATGCAATTGACTGAAAAAAAATTGATTTGCCGGAGTTGCTTTTTGTGAAAAATATTGACATATCCAATAGAATACGATTTATAGTTTGCTAAGGTTCTCGTAAACCCTTAACATGATGTATAGGCGTGTGGTTCTTGTGATTGAAATTGCAAACGAACATTTAATCTAACGGTCGAATAGTTTTTATCCTAATTAAACGTGTAAATACTAAGCGTTTGCTTTTGATCCAAATTGTTTGAACATAAGACCCAAGTCCCGATTGGCATGATAAGGAAAAAATGGATAAACAGAACTATGTTAAGTATATAGCTTTCTTATGCTCTCGAAGCTAACTTCAGGGCCAATATGGTAATTGAACTGTACGTGTGTCTGTCCCTTCCTTCGTCCGTGTGTGTGTGTCGTTTGTTTGACAGTATTTCCTATGTACCACATAAGCTAAGTATACCAATTTTGTTGCGTTAGTGCATCTTCGAATGACTGAGTATCACGTGCCATTGTCCGGTGACTGTGACGTTTACCTTGAACTTTGACCAGAATAATAGAAAAAAGCTTTTCCGTGGCATAAGTACTATATCAAAGCTGAGGGATAAAAAAACTGGGTGCATGACAACATTTTGGGATGGCAAAGAGCTTTTTTACATATGTTTGTCACCCTGACCTTGAACTTTGACTTTAGTAACCGAAAAAACCTGTTTTCGGATGGCAGTATTTCAGGTCACGGAGAACTTGACCTCGGCATCTGACAAAGCTCGTTTTCGGCATCCTTTTTCAACCACCACTCTAATGGATACCAAACTTATAGTGTGAGCTCGTCTTTCGAGAGCGGAGTGTCCATATTACTTCAGATCAATATGACCTTGACCGTTGACTTCAATTATAGAAAAAGCTTGTTTGGGCATATGTGCTATATTACGTCAGCTAGGGGCACACACTTTCATTGTGTTGGTACATCTTGGGTTGCAGGAGGATTGCGTATCAGGGTCAGGTCACTGTGACCTTGACCTTTAACCTCAGTCATGAAAATAAATTCGTCTTGAGGATGACTCCTATAAGATATCAGTTTTTGATGTGCGAGTGTCGCGTTCTTTTCTTTTCAAATATTGAGAACGAATATATTAACAGGTCTACATAAAGCACCAAAATGTATTCTAGTGCATTTCTCAACTTCTGTTTCACGGTAATTTTAACTCATCTTAGCCATAAGCTTAAGTTGAGCTATTTGGATGGTCCTGTGTCCGCTATCATGCGTTGTGCGGCGTCGTTAACACTTGTTTCAAATGGCATCTCCTCCTATACCGCTTAACAAATGTTAGCCAAACTTTACAGGAATGTTCATTGGGTCAAACTTTTTCAAATTAGTTCAAATATTTAAAACAATGCAGAACACTACTTTGGTTGTCATGGCAATCAAAATGAAAAAATAAGGAAAACTTAAATAAATCTTGTCAAGAACTACAAAAGCCATAGCTTAGATAGTTTACACATAGCATCACCTATATGTCCTTTATCAAGAGGGTCACAGTTTTACATAGAGTTATATAGTGAAAGTTCAACATCTTCCTCTAGGAAACGAATACAGCCGGAGCTTTGATAGTTGGCATGGTGACACTACTAGATGTTCTTTACCAAAAGTGGTGTAATGGTTCCGGTCTGTTGCACATTTAGGTCACAGGAGCTAAAATGAGATTGTTTCAGGAGTTAAAAAATAGCCCCGCCTCGAGGGTCACAGTTTTACAAATAATTATAAAGTGAACATTTCAAACATATTCTCCACTGAAACTAATATGACCAGAGCTTTGAGGCTGCTGACAGAAAATGTCCATACTGCAGAGATTTAGGCGACGAGTATCATAACATGCTCGTTTGCCCGATATTCATTACCAATTGTTAAAAATTCGTGAGCAAACATTTTTGTAGGTATCCTAATATGATGAAATTTATTGATCTATTCCAAATAGAAAGTCAAGTAGAACTAAAACATTCGCTATATTTTGTGACATCGTTATGAAACATTTTAAACAAAATAAATAAACTCTATTTGAACTACATGCCTAGGTCATTGGTACATTTTATGAAGAACCTAATTGTTGAATAAGGAGCTAATATGTTTGCACTTATGCAACTATATGCACTTATTATACATGATTTTTTAATGTTTTATCTCTTCATAAAGTTCAATTTAAATTAAGCTGGATGCTTTTGATTTATTCATAGCTCCTAAAATGTATAATGTTATACAGCACGACAAATGAGGGGCGTAAACTTGAAAAATCCTTTCTCACTCATTTACACACAAGTGCTATGGTGTAACTATTCATTAGAATCGTCTCAAAGAGACGATTCTAATGTGTAGTAACAACATAGGGTTTAATGCAGAAATAATGATTTAAGTGCTTGAAATGCTCCCCTTACCTGGAGCAACAGCTTTAAGACTATCATATTTATTATTTGATCTATTGTATAATTGACTGATGAGTCAATTATTTGAATAAAAGGCCGATGGAATAGCTTTTCAAGATGGTCGTTTAAGAATGCTTTTTATATTAATTTTGATTTTCATTAAAGTCCATGTATCTATGTCTCCTATTTTCGTTTCGTTGGAGAGTGAACTTGGACCCTACTGACGTTTGAAACAAATAGTTACATATGCATAAGTTGTAATATTACTAATTGTAGAATTAGCTATATTTGTTGCCTTAAATATGTTTGACTTTCTTTGAAAGTCATTGTTATTAGCCTATGCTAGATGTAAGGTACCAGCGCACCAACTAGTGTCAGTAGCATCTCTGTCCCCGTAATAACTCTACTGTTAGTTGTCATTGCAGCAATTATAGTGCTGTTACAACAGTAACAACACTGCTACAGCGGTAATAATAGCGTTTGTGCTTTGAATGAAATTACAATTATTACAGAAAAACTGAAATGTACACATGTGAATAAAGTGTTATATCCCCAGGTAGCATTGATTTCTACATCTTGATAATTATAGATGTACTGGTCTATAACGTCAATAGTAGAAGTCAATGTATATGAAAAAAATGTTTAAATGTAAGATCCAACTCGGAATTACAAAATTAATGATTATTATTGCCTTTATGACTAATCATAAAATATGACAATGGACATATCAAAGAAATATTGGGGTAAATTCATATGAAAAATTTATAAATACATGTATATCAATAAATCAAAATACAGCTTCACCGTTGCCTTAATTTTCTGGGATATTGACATAATTTATAATTTAGTAATTTTATGTCACTATATCGGAACATTGAGAACCAAGGTACCCTCCCTCATAACATTATTGAAATAGTTTTAGACAGTAACAATAAGAAACAAATATTTACCTCTAATACTTTAGTGTCTCAATTCACTATTTTGTTAAATACACATGAAAAACGTTTTTTAGACCCAAAAATCTAACATTTACCTACTTGCATTAAAATACGCAGTAACTTTTAAAAGCAGATTTCCATTCTCATGCAATTTTCTGAATTATATAATACTTTACTGAAACTTGACCAAATAGCTACCTGACCACTCACGGATCATGAGATCTCATGTTCCTAGAGCTGGAAATGTGGCCATGCAATCTCGTACAATCTAACAAAATGGCTTACGCGAAAAACCGTTTTCCACGTGCATTCTGGTTGTCATGTGACTGTAATTATTATTATTATTTGTATGCTGATGTTTCCTGTATTGCAGTACTTATGCTTGAATAAATAAAAGTTGAAAGTTGAAATGTCTTATTGATTTACCTCTAAATCAGAATTTTCGTTAATTTGCAAACCGTAAGCATCATTTCAGATGCCGAGTTCAGTAAATTCGTGTCTTGATCTAAAGGGTGTGGCCCCCAAAACAAAGTTTCTTGTGTCAAATGCCTTTACCCTTTCCCCCCATAGTATATGCACCTTTTACAGTATTGACATCTTCTTTATAGAAATACTTTCCATGATTTTAGCATGCTTTATTAAATAAACATTGAAATATTTAGTTAATTAGCGACAACGGATAGTAGGATACCAGTCCTTCCTTAAAAATGTTTGTCCACTGAAACAAACAGCATCTCATTGCAAATAGTCTGGATCCAAGGCAGACGTTTCTGATCAGAATTCAACTTTAAAGGGGAATCAATTTCAGTAGCACCTAGTAGATCTAATAAAAGAGTACACGTTTTAATTTTTGAATAGTTTTTCTACAGAGTACTGCGTGCTTATCCTCAACTTTTGGTCAATCCGATTTGAGCATTCTGCTCAAATCTGAGCAATCAAAACGTTGAGAACGATTTCAGACTCATCTAAAATGCTTCATATTTATAGCACTAGACTTAAAATCGTTGTGATTGGCATACTTGTTTAGCCCAAACGTCATTATTTGAGAATAATAAATATTTTCAAATTTACTCTAACGAGAGGCAATCGAACATTTCAAGAACAAGAATTTGGTTAAAGTTACAGTGACAGAAGCCGCCAAAGCTTTTATTTCACTGAATCCATTTGAGCCGTGCCATGACAAAACCAACATTATTGCATTGCAACAGTGTACAGACCTTGCACCATATCGTCCCAGACTCTGCATCTGGGTTTGGTCTACACTGCCAAATACCGTATATATATAAAAATGCTTATGATGCATGTGGGTGTCAAACAGTGTAGATCAAGACCAGCCGCCGCGATGTTGCGGTTGGTCTTGATCTACACTGATTGCAAAACAAAAAGTCAGGTATTTTCATGGCATGACCCATTTTATTTTTGTAGGCTGACCAGTAAATATACGTAACACAACGCCTTCATCAAATTATGTTTCTTTAGCTGATGTAGTATAGGAAATAAATAATTATGCTCTAGACAAGTGTTTCTCATGTCATTGTTAAAGTCAAAGTCAAAATCCCATAGATGTGCTATAATATTATGTACATAACTTGGTGTTGTAAAACAATACATGTAACACTGTATGAAATATCTTGTTTTATTTCATGAAACATACATTTAATTCAAAGCAAAACAGTGCAAGAGAAGTAACAAACATACATGAATCGCGTCGAGTAATTTTTTTCACTGCCACATTGTCGCCTGCTGAAAAAGCTGTCGTTACCAATGTTACATGTATAACAAATTCATTGTTTTTGAATGTTGAATACAAAAAATATTATTAATACGAGTGTCAAACAGTATAGATCTTGATCAGACGCGGCGTTACTCGGAGTCCAATCTGCACCCGCACCGTTTGCAAATAAACACGTGTGTGCCATTGGCAGTGAAATAGACCATATATTGGGATATCTCAGACAGGATAGGTGTTTTGCCGAGTAAAAGGGCATAAGGATCAAGCTTTTTACTTCGTGTAGTGATAGAAGACAATATTTTAATAAAGATAGACAACATATATGTCCTAAAAATTCTCTCAGGACATGTACAATGGTGAAAACGGTATTCACGCCTGATAAAAATGTTTGTATTTAAGCAATATTCATTATTGTAATCAGTCTGGGCATGATCAGACACCGTGTAACTCGGAGTCTGGTCAGGCTCTTAACTGTTTGACAGTAAAATATTGACAATTCCTTAAATATATAGTTAATTGTTATTTTCTGCATTTAAAAGCGTTTGCGTTTAGTTTGGTTAAACGGTTAAGAATAACGTATTATTCACTGTATGTCAAGTCAAAATGCACAAGGGTGTATGTACATGTACAGTAAAGCTTATAACACAAAAGCACCAAGGAAATATGCCATTTCATCTGTTCTGCCATTTTTTACATGATCGTAGCTCCGGAATACAGTACACGTCCCATTTTAAGACAACTCAAAATATATAGTTTTTAAGCAATGTGTGCTTATGCGCGTCACTAGGAGCTAATGCGTTTAAAATGTATTTTGGCTTTAACTCCTTCACTGCCTTGCCCCAAGTACAATAGTTATTTGCAAACTGTTTGGATCCTGATCAGACGCCGCGTAACGCGATATCTGATCCGAATCTAAACTGTTTGATACTCATTCCATTTTCACTTAGTCCAAATACCCTTACATTTAAATATTAGAAATAAAGGCAGACGACAATTGTTTGAAATTATTGACGTAATGGCAGTGAGTGGGTCAACACCAACAATGCATCTTGTTTAGAGTGGTTGTCAGAAAGGGACTGTACTCTGGCATCACCACGGTCGCCAAACGTTAGAAGGTCCCAGGCCCAATAGTCCATTTGGTATCATATCATTGCGTGATTGGACATGAGCTGCATCACTGGTCGGTTCACCATACTCTATTGTCGAATGTGCTAACCACGTGTTCATGTCCCGCTTGTTCGTTTGTAAACTGGACACAGACAGACTGTTCGTACAAGGTGCCATGCTTTTCCGACTGCCCTGTCTCAAGGTCTCGGCGAAAACACGAAATGGTGGTAGTTGTTGTTTTGTTTGTGGAGAATATTCACGAGCACATGCGGTATTTCTCTTTGTAGAACGTTGTGTAAAAGTTTGCGAATTAGCACCGGGAGCAATATCACTAAGTGGAACAGCGTGGGTACGTTCTGTTGGGGGATTTCTCTGAAATTGTTCTTGGTCATGTTCGTGTGTGTTTTCTGTCGTATAACATGGGACGGCGACGTTACTTTGGTAGAAGGCATCTTGTCGTGTTGGAAAGGTATTGTATTGTGTTGATCGACTTTTCATAACATTATCGTGTATACCAATTTGATTGGTCAAAACTGTTTCTTGGTCATGATCGTTTTCAGTGGAAACCGTAACACATCGGTTAGGAGCAATTTGCAACATAGTGTCATATTGGTTGTCCAGTCTCACTGAGACTTCTGTAGTTGGCGGGGTAAATCTTTCAGAACGAGGCCGTATTCTTACGTGTTTTCCGGGTTCCATGCGATCGGAGAGTCGATCTATTAGCCGGGACCGGGACTCGGTATCCACGTTGTTGGTTTGTCCCAGGTAGCGCATAACGTCATTGGCACACTCGTTGTAGCCCACCCTGTATTTAGAGATAAGCTCTCGCTCGGTCAGCTGTTGTTTGAGATGTCTCATTTGTTTCACTGTCATCTCCAGAATGTCTGCTTTCTCTAGCTTAGAGCAGGGTCCACCCTGGAATAGAGAGATATTCAACTTTTCATTTTATTGGACACAATGACAAACCAAACACAATACAGGTAAACACAGGTCAACGCTACAGTCTTTTTGACTCCTGACCTTGCAACGGAAGAAGAAGAAGAATAATCCTGGGTTCGAGGTTATAAAGTCGTTCCCAATCATTTGGTTGGTCAGATTTGAGCTTTTGCTGAGCGAAATTGTGACGGGATGCTTGAGAACAATCTCAGACTAAACTCAAAAGGCTTTATAATAATGGACCCAGGCGTTATAGATGAGTAACTACTTTGTAGAATATAATAAAGCACTCTTGAGAAAAAAGGGTATTTTTGTGTCAAACTGTTGACAGCTTAGAACAAAATAAAAGTTAATCGCGAGTACTCCTTGCATATAATGCTATCAGACTTATTTCGGTGTCAACGGTTGTATAATTTTGATTTAATCTGCGACCTGTCTCCTTTAACCGGTCTAATGTAAAGTGAGTGTAACTTGTAACAGATCAACATCATTACATTGTATGGTACATGTACAATAAAACCTCTCTATTCCAGTAAAACCTCTCAATTACGACCACTAAATTGTGTTAATTAGTAGGTGTTTACGACAGGTTACTGCTTAAAGCAAGGTGACAGTAAAACAGAAAGCTCATTTACTATCACCTTACTTTAAGCTATCACATGTCTTTTATACCATCAATTAACCTTCTGTGTAGAGGTCGTAATAGAAAGCGTTTACTGTACATGCATTTCAATTCTTACCGTTCTCTGCATAGACTCCAGCACTAGTGACTTTAGTTGCGACAACGATTCATTTATTCGTGCTCGTCTTTTCTTCTCCACCAGTGGCTTGTTCCGCTGTGAAATCACAAAAAAACACGTCTATTAACCCCTTCATTGCCATGACGTCATCAATTTTAAACAATTGTCGTCTACTTTATTTCTAAAATTAAATATTTAGTTATTTTGACTTATGAAATATTGAAATGAGTGGAAACAGTTTGTATCCTGATCAGACGCCGCGGACGCGGCGTCTGATCAGGATCCAAACTGTTTTCAAATTACTAGTGTACTCGGGGTAAGGCAGTAAAGGGGTTAAACATCAAGCTACCAATAAACGGTTTAACGAACAAAGTAAATTCTCTACTTCAGACTGTTTAGTCGAACGTTTTCTGTATTAAGCCTTCTGATTAAGGGCGTACATGTACTGCCTTAAAAGCAAGTAGCTTCTCTTCGTTTTAACAAATAATGCAGGATGAACGTAACGCAGAAAGCACCTGAACAGGGTTCCATCTTAGCTGTCATCCTGCGTTAAGCTGCCTACTATATTTATTGACATCGAAGAGTCTTCGCTTAAAACAAACGGTTTCGTGACTCTTTCACTATCAGAATAACGCCGTCAACTGCTCGTAGATCGGTATATAAAAGCTAGATCTTAGGAAATGGTGAGTTTGTATTAGACGCCGAGTTACGTCTGAACATGATCCCAACTGTTTGAAAATATATGTGTATTTGGCCAAGAGAGTAGCCTGTAGCAGTTCGTCGGTTTCCGGAAGAAAATCGGACTTTCCCGAACAGTTACAATCTGTAACAGCAGGAGTTTAACTGTTTTATAATCGCCATGATGGTGTCAGTTACGCTACTGATAGCAATCGGTCGTTCAGTAATACCCAGCAACAGGTCGGTAATAAATCCCAATATCGACCGTCTGTCACTCTAACAGCAGTTTCATAAACTTTTAACCTTTTTACTGTCATATGACGTCATCTGCTTTAACCCTTTCCCTTATAGAAGCGACTTTTAGCACATGCGTTTTATTCATCCGCAGAAGAAAATAGTTCCAATATAAACCGTAATAAATATGTGTCATATTTAATACTTTGCTTAATCTAGCTGGTAAAAGCTTAAAGCAGGCTGAAAGTAAAGCAGAATGCGCCATATGGCGCATTCTGCTTTACTTTCAACCTGCTTTAAGTTGTCACATATTTTCAAAACTATAAACAGGCTATGGGGTAATGGGTTAATTAAACAAGACTTAGTGTTGTCTGCAGTTATTTTTTAAATTTAAACTTAGGTAAATTGACTTAAAGATTTAGAGTGATGTAACGAGTGTCAAACACTTTGGACCCTGATCAGACATCGCGTTACGTGACGTCTTATCAAGGTACACACTGTACAAATGTTAATTGTTCTCAAGAAAAGGCAGTAAAGGGGTTAACATGAACGGCAATACCTATAATTGTCTTCTGCGACTATTGTCGACTATAACTATTCTCAAAATTGTTTTTTTACAGTTTCCTTTACAAAGTATCACTTAGGTGTCAATCATTTTGGAGCCAGACGAGACGATGAGTTACTTTGCAACAGTTGCATGTATCACAAATGCTTGAATTATGTCATTAAAACAAATAACAGCGTCAAATGTTTTAAATTAACATCTTTTTCGTCAGTTATCATCCGATTTATAAGTTTCGTCTGCAAAACAATTACATTCAGTTTCAAGCCATTGCATACTGAATTAACCTAAAGACCTGTACAACTGTCTTATCTCAATCCTAATTAAATTGAGATAATATTGTTTTATTCATATAGTAAAGTTTCCTTTGTAAATAGCAAAATTCAAAGTTATAGCATTTAGCAGGCGACGGTATAAATCAGAAAATTTGAAACACCTTAAGGAATTTATTGATATAAGCCTAAGCGACCATTTAAGCAAAATGAATGTGCTGCATTAAATATATGACTAATTAAACCAGAACACACACTCACAAATAACTCAATAACTTTCAACATGTACATTTCTGCATTGCTTTCGTTCTGCTTTAACCCATATCATGCTAAGCACCCCTTGCTTAACAGTAGCAAACAGTTGAGCTTAAGATCTAACGCCGCGACATTTCTTTTTCTCTTTTAAAGACTGATGGCTGCTTAAAACAGGATAAAACAGAAATAATAAATTCATTCAGAAGCTTGCTGTTTTACTTTCACCCTGCTTTAAGCCAAGTTTTAAAGTTTAGTGTCTACTTAAAACAGGGTGGAAGTAAAACTAAAATACACATTGAGAGGCTTTCTGTTTTATTTTCATCCCGCTTTAAACTAGATTAAGTTTCAACTCAATGCCTACGTATATAAAGCAGTGAAGAAGTAAACCAGAAAACCCATTGAGACGATTTCTGATTTACTTTCACCCTGCTTTAAGCCAAGTAAGGTAAAGTGTTAATAATCAACGGTTACTTAAAGCAGGATTGAAGTAAAATGTTTTAAGCTATATAACCTGGCCATAATACAGATACAGTGGAGAATCTGTAATTCTTTCCCGTTTAAACGCAAACGTACGCAAACGCAAAGCGCTAAAACGTAGAAAAGAACAACTTTTGGACAATTCTGATATTTCATGTTTATCTTGGAGGCAAACAGTTTGGAGCCTGATCAGACGCCGGGTTACCCGGCGTCTGATCTGGCTCCAAACTGTTTGCATTGGAAATAATAGTTTTAGCGTAAACGCGTTTATTGGGAAAGAATAACGTATTCTCCACTGTATGAGTAATAATCCGAGTGATAATAACGGAAATTGAGATTAATTGAATTTAATAAACTGGAAAATAAATTAAACTCACCTTTCTCACTCCGTGTAAAGATTTCATCCTACTCGCCCAGCTTCCACTTTTAGCATGTGTCATCCCGCTTTCGCCCATATTTGAAAACTGAATGAAAAAGTTTTGCTCTCTCGCAGTCTCACAATCACCTGTTGCTATATGCAGCCATGCATGAATAACTTTTTCATATCCTTCAGACGACCGAGTTTATCTTCTGATTTAGAATTGTCGTCTGCTCAATTTTTAGACATACGTCTTTGTCATTTAAACCTATTTTAATGTGTAGTTATGTTATTCTGATCTGGATCCATAATGTGAAGTTACCGTGTATTGATTACCACATGTATATACATGTAGACATAAAAACTAAAGTTCATTGAATGTTTACATATCGTCTGCTTTAAAAACGTTCTCTGTTAAAATGTTTCATTTTCATTTTCTAATGTTTTATATTTGTAAAGACACCGATATATGTGGGGACCAGTTTGTACACGATTGAACATAATCAATTTGGTCTATCTGGATCTGAACTGTTTTTGGAAACATCAATAACATGTTTATTAACTCAAAATCCTCACAAAAGTTATACCGCCGACTTAATAGCTTCATTGGTAGTGTTAAAAAGATATGACCACTGAAAGTAGAATTAAGTATTTAGCAGAAAGCTCCTATGGGAGCTTTTCTACTTTACTTTTATCCTTCTTTTTAAGCAACCACCTCGAATACAAATTCTTCTGCTTAGTGATACAGTGGAGAATCTGTTATTCTTTCCCAATTAACGCGTTTACGCTAAAACTATTATTTGCAGTGCAAACAGTTTGGAGCCAGATCAGACGCCGGGTAACCCGGCGTCTGATCAGGCTCCAAACTGTTTGCCACCAAGAGAAACAAGAATTATCAGAATTGTCCAAAAGTTGTTCTTTTCTACGTTTTAGTGCTTTGCGTTTGCGGACGTTTGCGTTTAAACGGGAAAGAATAACAGGTTCTCCACTGTACTACAGTGGAGAGGGTGTTATTCTTTCCCGAAAACGCGTTTACGCCAAAACTAATATTTTCACTGCAAACAGTTTGGAACTCGAATTAAATTATTTCGTCATTTATCCCTTTTTTTACTGAATCGCGTTTGCATTCCTTTTTGCGTTTAAACGGGAAAGAATAACGTTTTCTCTACTGAAATAACAAGAGTGTTCAGTAGTGTGACTAAAGGACCTGTTCACAGTTACATACTCTCTCAACCAATAAATGACAAGTATCTTTAATTCACCTGGCCGGAAAGGCAGTCCTCTCAGTTTATTCAATAACAAACTAGTTCTCACGAGTTTTTTGAAAAATGCGAATGAACCGGCTGAATAGCCAATCAACGAAGACGATATCACTGCGCTTTTTATCTGTTACAGTGTCGTCTGCTTAATTACTGTCAAATACTTGAGTTTTCGTCTGCTTCAAAAGTGTCGGCTGCACTAATTGTATTGATATAGATCTAGTATCCAAATTGTGCGACTCGTATTTTAAGTTATTTCAAATCTAAGTACAATTGCCAGACACTTTGGATCCTGATCTGACAATGACCATGTCCATCGTCTGATCTAAATCGACATCGTATGTATTACATTTTCTGCATTAAGCAGTAATCAGTAATGGATTTCGCCATGCTTCTTAATTCAATATGATTTATGATCAACTTGCTTAAGCTACCATCTGCTTGAAAATAGGAACTATTTCCCATGGCGCATATTCATGATTATAAAGTGGAACTATTTTCTTCAGAGGGTGAATAAATCAAAGACGTAAAAATCACGGTATATTGACGGAGTAATGGGTTAAACATATTTGAGTCGTGGCTGAACACAGCTTCACTGTATTGAGTTGAATTAACCCATTACCCCATAACCTGTTTCTAGTTTGAAGATTAGGTGACCACTAAAAACAGGTTGAAAGTAAAGCAGAATGCGCTTTAGGGCGCATTCTGCTTTACTTTCAGCCTGCTTTAAGCTACAATCTACTAGAAAATAGAAAAATAGGAATAAATTAGAGGCGTCAAAATGCGTATTTATGAGGTAATGGGTTAACAAGAACAGCTGAGCGATGTCAATGTTATATCAGTAGTAACAACAGCGGTAGACGGGCCGACTGAAGTACTTGAAGTGGCATATGGGACACACTGGCCATCGAGTTATTGTTGTTAAGATAATGAGGCAGTACAGTGACCATATGCCGTCAGCAGCACAAGGTTAACCATTTACCCTCATACAAACATGCCTTTTGCTTTCGCATATTCTCCATACCCATTACATGCTTCTACACTTTCCTGAATATGAACACTTAGATTTTTCTGTTCAAAACCATGAAAGATTGACTATTCAGACCAGACTGAAAATTAAAAAGAATATTCTGGGTAAGGGTTTTCTTGTTCAACTTTTCAACTAGCTTAGATGGACACCTGTCTGAGATACAGAAAACACAAGCAATTGAGGATAGTAATTCTTGCATCGATTATATAGACGATAGTTGTTTTACCTTCAGCTATATTGTCGTCTGCAAAATATGTTGTTTGTAACAACTCTTCGGGCGGATTTATATCTATTATATTCAACAAGCATTGCTAGACTTACTCGGTGTCTCATCTGGAATCCAAACTGTTTTCTTCTAGTGTTACAATTTCGTCGGTCACTGAGGGTTAACGAGGCGGTTTTGGGTCACCGGTATCAGATAAAGATCTAATATGTGAAAATGCGACCATTTCGAACACTCAACGGAATGCTTATATTAGGTATTCAGTCGAAAAGGAATTTCTTCCCGTCAATGATTCCATCTATTTTCAACTTATCAACAGAATACTGATATGTCTGACCAAAATATGGGTACTCGTGGTATAGGTAATTCATATTGCCATCTATCTATGAGGGTCTTTCAAATAGTTCTGTTACTTGGGCATTCTCTTGGAATCCACACGACTTTGTACAATTTTCATGTATGATAATATGTTACTATACTGCAAAGTAAATTCCTTACTTTTCATTGGTCAACAGACATAATCCCATGTACCCTGTAAGCTGACAGGGTACATGGAAATGCGGCTGTTTTCATTGGCTGACAGGTCCCTGAGTCTTGCTTTGCAGAAAATAAGATGGCCGATTGCTCGACAGGATTGAGTACATTCAATCGTGCATCCTCCGTTTTAAGTCCATTTCGGGTAAGAACCAATCGGTGTTTGAATCTTTCAACAGTCGCATTATTTCTTGGAAACTTTGCCTAACGGCTCGGGCAACATGATTTACCTCAGCCGGGAAGAAATCCTCATGTACACTGTGAAGAAACTGTATAACTAATAATGTACGTCGTTAAAAAGAGCGTTTTCCTGTGGATACAGTGATGTACATGTACTAGTATAATACTTTGACAATAAGTGTTATCTTCGTTGTGAAAATTAGACACCAATGATGGTCAGTCAAAGAGACTGGCCACATTTGCTACTGATATTTGTCATAGTTCATACCATATAGCTTAGAAAAAGTGTCATACCGTTTTTAATACTCGTCCTAGTTTATTGGAATTTATTTAAGTTTTAAGCCAACAGCTCTGAATATTGAATATAAAATCGAAATGTGTTTGACCTACCTGTTTGTAGAAAGGTAAGCATACATTAAAAGGTATAGTACAGTAGTTAAAATATTATAATTATCAATGAAAACAAATTATAAAAGTTATCTAAAAAGTGTTTATTGATTACCGGTATGTAAACTTTTTACGAATAAGTGATTATTTTCAATTTCATCTAGAATAGGACATAGTTTTGCAATAAATATACATATATTAAATTTCGCATTTAATAAGTTGATATCGTAACAGCTATAAACTTAATATATGAATATAGTATCATAGACAAACTACACTAAATTCAATTACATGTACTTTGCTTTGAAACTTTCACATAATATCGGATAAACATTAATGTTGACACAGTAAAGTTTACAACTATATCTGTCTCTTTGATGCATCACAATAGTTATTTCAAATTCTATAAACATGCATGGTTGTAGTGTCTTTTATGTGATGTTATAACTACCGATCGATTTTAGACCGTTTTGAGAATAAATTATTGACTTGCGTGAAAAATCTTCCAATTCGCATGAAATAGACCATTTAAATGATGTATCCTATCTGAAAATCGTACATGTATCTGAAAATCGTACATGTAGATTCCAAGAAAATGCCCAAGTAACAAAACTTTTTGAAGGACATTCGCGCGTGATTGTATTTGAAATTGTGCTCTTTAACCCTTTACCACATAGCCTGTTTCTAGTTTTCAAGACATGTGACCACTTAAAGCAGGTTGAAAGTAAAGCAGAATGTGCCCTAAGGCACATAGTTTCAGCCTGCTTTAAGCTATCATCAGCTAGGATTTAGATTTTTTTCTTACGGTTCATTTGTCAAGAGTGTATAAATTGGAACTATTTTTTTCTGTAGATCAAATGTGCTAAAAGTCGCTTCTATAGGGGAAAGGGTTTGAAGGTTTGCCATTTGCCGTTTATGTGTCTCATCAAAATATAAACGGGTTAACACTGCGACCGATATATCTGCTCAAAATGTCTAAATTTAAATTCCTACAAAATGATTCAATAATTGCATGAGGCTAGCATTGTTACGCCTGCAATGAACAACAAGGTCATACCAGGGTTTAACCATAGTTTTAAGTCTCTTCAGAAAAGTTCAAGGAACCAACGATCGAAGGCATGACGGACCTCTGTGTGTCAAGACAGCACTGCACAACGGACAAGAAAAACAGGGTTTGATCCAATTCCATTCGATGAAGAAGCTTGGCAGGTTGCTGGTACATTCGAGGGGCAGGTATTGCAAACAAATTATTATTTTATACGTGTAGGTCTTCATTAACTCCTTCATGCATAACGCCCACTAAAATGGACAATCTAAAACAGCGTAGATTTTAATGATACGTCACAATTTGCGGTGTCTTGTCAGGGTCTGTGGCGTTAAATATTTTATATAAGATTATCAGATGGACAAACCGTGAAGTGTCTTCAGATCACCCTTATATATCTATAATGACATCTTCAGGCACACATAAACAGATAGTTAATCATTGCGGTATCCAGATGTAAATCCAGGGCTAGAATCCCGAATTGTATGGTGCTTCAACCCGTTTAACCCTTTACCTCATAGCCTGTTTCTAGTTTTGAAGACAGGTGACCACTTAAAGCAGGTTGAAATTAAAGCAGAATGTGCCTTAAGGCACATTCTGCTTTACTTTCAGCCTGCGTTAAGCTAAAATCTGCTAGGCTATATAAAATAGTTGTAATGGTAATTGTTGATGAGGGTATAAACTGGGACTATTTTCTTCAGCGGAGGAATAAAAGTCGCTGCTATGGGGGAAAGGGTTAAGACTAGTGTCTATTGAAGGGGGACATCGGCAAACAGTGCAGACCCTGGTGAGATGACGCGTGACGCGTGATCTCATCAGGGTTTGCACTGTTTGCTATTACAGATGAAAAGCTTTCTGTTATGGAAATACATTGCAGTGTCCTTAGATCACCCGTGTATATCTATAATGAAATCATATGGAGAGTCCATTTCAACATCCAGGCATAAATGGTTAATTAGGCTGTCGCTAACCTGAAAAATACATTTGAATCTTCTTTTGAACACAGATTTGACTTTATTAGCCTTCATCCAGCTAGTCACATCATAAGATTAAGTCTTTGTTTTTATTTTCAAATAGTCTAGATCTTGACTAGATGCAGAGTTTCTCGACGTCTGATCAGAATCTGGACTATTTCTGACACGCCTGATGTTTCTTCAAATCAAAATGAAGTTAAAAGAAATGGAGATGGCGATTCTAAAATACCCGGTAGACTTTGTTTGCTCAGGTGAAGGGTAGAAGTACCTGTTGAGGACATTTGAAACTGAAAGTCTTGTTACCAAAGTGTTGATGAGTCGGGTAAGATGAAATTATGGTGTCTAATCGTGTAAGAAAATTAGCCATTACCCACAAAGAAGCAACAAGTTATCCGAGTGCTGAAAAGAAATTTAAAACGGCGGGCGGAAAACTGTCAAAGTCTATTGGCTACTTTTAAAAATTAAAATGCTTTAGTTAGGCGATAACCTTTATCGTGCTATATAACAACTGTTTCAGACAGTTGGGGTCCAGATGAGACGGCGAGAAACTCTATGTCTCATTTGGATCAAAACTGTTTCACCGTCTGGTTATATTTCCATATCGAAAGGCTGACATAGCAAAGTGTACATGTATACTTAACTCGAAATCGGTGAACAGTGAAAATGCTGGCGAGACGCCGCGTAACGCGGCGTCTCATCAGGATCTGCACTATTTGTTAATTTCGTGAAAGTTCTTCTGTACGGACAAAGACTACATGCAGTCTCTTTATATCATTATTGTTTGCATGCCTAAATTGAAGTTTTCCAGCAAGCCAATAAGGAGAGTTATTTGCAATAGGTGAGCAAACAATGATCGATTCATGTGATGTTAACTACTGTAAACAGTGTCGGTCCAGATCAGACTGTGCTCCCTCCCAACAACGGCCCTCCCTGCGACGACTCCCTCCTTACAAAGACACTTGCCGCAATTCCCTAACCAAGACAATTATGTCTAACGCTTTAATTGCAACAATATCGTCTGCTGATGTTTTTCTCAAATTATATAATGGACATTTTCACAGAAAAAAAAGAATACTGACGATTGACAAACAGTTTGAATACAGATCAGACACCGCTGTTTGCAAATGTAATCCAATGTCCCTCCCTATAACGACTCCCTCCGAACAACGCACACAATTTTTGTCCCCATTGATTGTCGTTGATGGAGCACTGTATTTCCTAAAGGAAACTGCAGATAAATCCTCTCTTAAAACTATTGAAGACGGGAAATTATGCAGGCAAACGTTGTGAGCATGTCTAAGGCGAGACGTCGTGCTGACAATGTAGATCCGTTTAATCTAGTTTTCAATTTATTTTTGTTTTGTGTCTGCCTGTCTTTTGGCTTCATGCTGAGTCAAATTGTCAACAATTTTAACGTACCTTATTTGGGAATCTTTTGAAGATTCTAGTTATCAATGATATAAATAAGTTAAACAGTTTAACCCTTAGCCTGCCACTCACGACTAAAGCTCCATATGCAAACAGCTTGGATCCGGATGAGACGTCGAGTAACTCGGCGTCTCATCCGGATCCAAGCTGGTTGACACTCGGACAACATTTCAGCAATTTTGAGCAACTTTGAAGTACTTTGAAACTTGAAGCAGACGAGAAATATAGCAGACGACAATTTATTTGGCGGGCTAAGGGTTAACTCTTTCCGTCAAAGATACGCTGTTTCTCGCCTTAACGTTTTCTTCATAGAAGTGCCTTTTATGATTGATTTTACCCTGTTCTGGTAAAGAGTAGTGGACGCCTTTCCCACAAGTGCGCTAGCAAAGCAGATTGAAAGTAAAGCAAAACTCTTCCGAAGGGGTAGACTATACTCAATTTTTACATATTTTGTATGTATCAGAAACACTCAGAAAGTATGCTAGTTATGAAGGGAAATATTTCATTCAAAGCAGACTGAAAATACGACAGAAGTTGTGAGATAACTTGCTTTACTTTAAGTCGTTTTTGTTAGTCACCTGTTAAATGCAGTGAGAAGCAAGCTATGGTTGAAGATGTAATACCGGCAATTTAGAGAGAGAATAAACTCAACACCTCTGAACATCTTTTAAAAGGGGGATCAATTAAGGCTAAAGTAGCTGTCCTCCCCAATAGTTTTATTACCCTAAAGGTCGGATCAGAGGGATTCGAAGGACATCCCAACATTCCACAGGTCCTTTGTTCAAACAGCTATTCGTGATTTACGTGAGTGAGTCCTTTAACCCATACCGCGCTATGTAAAAGTCGTCTTCTAATTTTGTTGTCTGCAACTATTCTTAGAGCTGATTTATCCACAGTTTTTGTTTACGAAATATAACTATATTTTCAAACAGTTAAGATCCAGATGAGACGCCGAGTTACTCGGCGTCTCATCTGGATCCAAACTGTTTGCAACATAGTCGGCACCTTGTAAAAGGTTGTAAGATTAACTGTCATTAGCTCAATACCTGTCGCTTGCTTTGTATAACATTTTAGTTCATAAACACCTAAAGTATTCGTAAAACATTACTGATCAAAATTGTTTTTCAAAAGTCAGGATATGTATAAAATACTGACCGGATCTAGATTCGAAATTCGAATATTTCGTAAACGCAGTCGTCTAACTGTAATTGGTATGTATGGGTAAGTTGGAGCAGATGTTCATCCGGGCTCATAGACAAAGATAAACAACTTCAGAGGTATACAAACACCTTCCGCCATTCTGATTGAACGAATTTGAAATTGTCCGTTACGACAGATGTAGCAAGCGACTCAACAGGCGAGCTTTTTGTACGCTTGGTATTTTATTTTGTACCTGTGAAATGCTGTTTAAAAGTAGATTGAATATATGATTAAATTCGTAAAAGGGGCAAGCAGGCGGCAACGTGACATGGGCGAGAGTGGTGAATGACTTTAAGCTATTAAATCGTGTCGTCTGCTTTAGATATTGTCGTCTGCTATATTTCCCTAGCTTTCTTCTGATTGGCATTACAAATAGTTTAGACCCAGTTCAGAACATGGGTCACTTGGGTGTTTGATTAGGAGCAAAACTGTTTCACAGTAGAACAAGAGTTTTCAATCACAATAAATATGACAATGAAATACGTGTAGACGACAGTTTTAAAGAAGGCGATATTATATACAGAAAAATAAATTTTAATTCTAGTTTAATAAGCCAATATTGTGTTACGCGATTATAGATTAAAGTAACATTAATATCGCTTAACATTTATCGCTTTTAAAAATATTTCTTTATAATGTTTTTGGAGTAAGCTTTCTGCATGATGTTCAACCAGCATTTAGCAATTGTATATTAAAGACTTTCTATTGGGTTTCTGTTCAACATTTGCTTATTAGAAGTTTGACGTAACGCCAGTTTCAATACTCATGCAAAGAACCCTTCCAGAATTTGATACATATATGATCTGGATCAAGAATTCAATAATTGCAACAAAAAGTAACAATAAATATACTGACAGGCATGGGTAAGTGTACTATTTCATTTGAAATTTGGGAGCGCGCCGGCGCGTGTCTCTGACGTATGTCTTTTGTATACCTGATCTAAGTAAAAACTGACATTTGCCACAGGTGATGATGGTGACCCTTCTCCCGCTGTAACATCGTCTGCTGCAATATTGTCGTCTGCAATACTTGTCAAATAGCGTTCTAATAGTTTGTTTTATCTAAAGGAGTGCATACACTAGAGCAAACAACTTTTGTCATGATTGGACACCCTGTTACCTCGGCGTCTAATCTGGAGCCAAACTGTTTACAAATGTTATTCAGCTCGCGAATATCATGATAATGATTAACGAGTGTATGAATATTTTACCTACATTTCTTTGTGAAATTTAAAGTTGATAGAGGCACGTGCAAGTGAATCACGGTTAATAGTTTCTTTCGCATATTTGAGAGTTTATCAATGGATACAATTAAAATCAAGATCAGATACTAAATAGCTAATACCTTCAGTCGCCACTAAACCTTTAACTATTTCTCCTGCGTAAATATCTTTGATTGAAAGTGTCGTCTGCAGTCTGTCATTTTTAAATTTCTTATCTAGTGAAACGTAAAAACGAGTGACCAAACAGTTTGTATCCACATCGGACGCCGCGTGACTCTGTGTCGGATCTGGATCCAAACTGTTTGCAAAGTTGACTTAAGTTGACTACGGTGCTGAAAGTGTTAAATCATATTCAAGTAACTCTACATAACCTTGAATACGTTTTGTGATATTTTATTGTTATATAATAAGCTAATTTTTTTTTTTTTATTTGGAATTGCATTTCTATGGAGGAAATGTAATCGTATATAGCTTGTTTGAACAAAGTCCAATAAAGAAGAAAATTTTGCTAATTATGTTCAAAATGCATTGACGTCAGTTGTCTTGTTGACCAATAAGTTCCAAGTTTCGTTAAACGTACCACTTAGTCGTATATCTGATTATAGATTATTTTGCCTCTGTGCAACTGGTTTCGGTTTCATAAGCGCACCTGTAGGAAAAACTAGTATTCATGGTTTAACCGCGTTCATTATCAATGACGTCTTAAAGCGCATTTCTAATTCTGAACGGAATAGCGCAAGTTTCAGTAAAAACAATAATGAAAATGCACATCTTATTATACATCTAGATCTACAGAGGTGTCATAGTCTATCTTAAAATGATTTTTATTAATGATCTACATACGCAGAGGTAACATACATACACTACAAGTACAAAGAATAAGAGTCTTAAAAAGATGTACCCATGGAGTAGTGAGATAACATAAAATAATAAGATATTATAGAATGAAGCTTATGTTAGTTTAAACATATTTATTTCTAGAAATATATGTAGTTACATTTATACATGATAACAAACACTAACAGTATTAGGAAAATGATTGAAACGAAAGAATTAACTAATTGAGTTTCTCTCCTTATGTTAAGCTGTCAGTCATTGAACATTCATGGTTATCTTACATTGTGTACTACATGTACTTAAGTAATGCAAACTGACAAACCGCCTATATACAGTGGAGAATCTGTTATTCTTTCCCAATAAACGCGTTTACGCTAAAACTATTATTTGCCGTGCAAACAGTTTGGAGCCAGATCAGACGCCGGGTAACCCGGCGTCTGATCAGGCTTCAAACTGTTTGCCACCAAGATAAACATGAAATATCAGAATTGTCCAAAGGTTGTTCTTTTCTACGTTTTAGTGTTTTGCGTTTGCGTACGTTTGCGTTTAAACGGGAAAGAATAACAGATTCTCCACTGTATGACGTCACCAATGACGTCAGAATAACAGATTCTCCACTGTACCGTAAATAAGACGCCATTCTCTGTCGTTTAAATGCAGTGAAACGAAAACGTTATGCTCTAAACTGTAGACAAAACGTTTTGTTGAAGTTTCTAAAGATTTGTTCAGTGGACATATGGATTTAAGCATACAAGCGTTTATTGGGAAAGAACAACGTATCCTCAACAGTATAATTATATGGAGTGACAACCTTGCTAGGGTATTCTGCTAAAGCCTGTTGTGGCTTCTGAGAAAGACGTTATTCTTTCCCGTTAACCCATTACCCCAAAGCCTATTTCTAGTTGTGAAGCTAGGTGACTACTTAAACAGGATGAAAGTAATGCAGAATGCACCTTAAGGTGCATTCTGCTTTACTTTCAGTCTGCTTTAAGCAACCATCTACTAGAATATAGAAAAGATTGGATTTAGTAAATATTCATAACTTTATAAACTTGGTTTTAGTAAATATTCATTACTGTATAAAATAAAACTATTTTCTGTAGTGGAGGAATAAACCAAAGACGTAAAAAGGCGTACTCTGGTATTTATGGGGAAAGGGTTAAAACGACACTAAAACGCAATACATTCAAATGACGATAATGACAAATTCTGGAATATATTGACGATTTACTCGATTCTGAAAGGCGTCTGATCAGGATCCAAACTGTATTCAATGATGTTTAAACATTGAACTTGTATGACATCAAAAACATGTTTTTTGAAAATTGTTAACCTCTCTTCTATAGCAGACGTCATCTTTACTAACACCTGACGATAACATGTGATGTAAACGTATGTATGTAAATTTAAACGCTTAATGTCCGATAATATCGTCTGCTTTAATATTCCGTCTGCACAAAATACATCAAATGTATTTCTAATACGTTTTTATAAAGAGAAAAATATTAATGAATATTAAACAGTTTGGATCTAGATTAGACGTCGAGTTACTCGGCGTCTAATCTGGATCAAAACTTTTTGCAAATCCTGGTTAAATCGCACTTAGCAGGATTTAATATCATCAGCTGACTGTTGAACATATGTCGGGGGAATCCCATCTACTAAATATACCTAAATATATAAAGTGTAAGTAAATATAGGACGAAATTGCGCTGAATTTTGGCGCAATTTCGGCCAAAACGCAGGTGCTCTTATAAGGCTTAAACATGTAAGGCTCTTACTGTGAAAAGTGTTTTTCATTCAAATAGAAACATAAATTACCGTAAACCTCTCGCTTAACCGGATTACAAAATAATGTACAGTGGAATGTGTGGCAATCGGCAGTTCAATGATGAATAATAGATTTTTCTAAAGATAGGTACTGCTTAATGCAGGACATAGGTAATGCAGAAAGCTCCTTAAGGAGCTTTCTGCATTACTTATGTCCTGCATTATGGTGTCATGAATCTGTAGGCCCGGATTTCCAATCGTCAGCTTCTTTTTTAGTGACAGGTCGAAACATATTCTACTGTATTTTATTCAACACATAAATGTCAGGCGTCACTGAAAGAGAGTTTTTGACAGACAATGGTGACCAAGATAAGAACGCAATAAACCGCCACGTTCCATTAGAGATGAATCATGAAAAAAGATGGTCCTCGCACATTGCAAATAGCATTACAGTAAAACATCTCTATAACGACCACTTAAAAGAACGCTAACTGATGGTATAAAAGACAGGTGACAGCTTAAAGCAATGTGAAAGTAAAAGCAGAAAGCTCCTTAACTGAACACCTAATAAATAACATAATTTAGTGATCGTACATGTAGTAGGGAGGTTTTACTTTAGTTACTTATAGTGATGACATGATCACGCTGCTGTCAGTGGCTAATCAGGGTCAATACTGCTTGCCACTCATAAACATCACCAGTATTAAATATAATATACATGTACGTGTATTCATGCAAATAATGTCGATCATCAGCAGGTGTTGATTTGCCATCTCTATGGATGACCTTGACCATTACACTACAAGTGGGTCACTTTGCAGTGACCCACTTGTAGTCATTACATATGACCATGATCTTTACAGATGACATTGACCAATACAGATGATCTTGACCAATACCAATGACATTGACCGATAAGGATAACCTTGACCGATACAGATGACATTGATCAATACAGATAACCTTGACCGATACAGATAACATTGATCAATATAGATGACATTGACCGATACGGACAACCTTGACCGATACAGATGACATTGATCAATACAGATAACCTTGACTGATACAGATAACATTGATCAATATAGATGACATTGACCGATACGGATAACCTTGACCGATACAGATGACATTGACCAATACAGATAACCTTGACCGATACAGCTTGCAATATATGGACGTGTGTATTTTCTCCCTATACGAGGTTCTTATGTACATAAAGTCCCACTCTAACAACCACTCTAATAAATGCCAAGAAAATGTTGAAAGTGAGGGTTTTTTTTCAAACAAAGATTTATTTTTGTTTGAGTGGCAAAAGGTTAGGAGATTTATCAAACTGTTTGCAATAAAACATTAGGTTTTAAAAAATAACGTCTTCCACACGGCAGCTACTTGTAAGTTCGAACCTTTCTGAAACTGTCGTTTTCTATCCACGCTACCAGAGTTTAAAAAGAAAACAAGAAAGAAAGAACGGAGAAAAGAGGTTTTATTCAATTCCACATATTTATATTAAAGAAAAACTCACTTAGGGTAAAGATGAAATCATTTTTGCCAGTATTGTTATATGTTTTACCGTAATAAAAAGTTTATCTTCTTTTTAGAATTAGTCGCTTTATTCAGCTGTCGTTAATTACACCTGCGTATAAAAAAGAGAAAAAAATGGAAAGATATTTCTTTTAATTATCATGGCAAATACTGCGAACATTTACGACATACAGTCGAACTTCGATATATCGAACTCTGTTAAGTCGAACATACCCGTATTTCAAAGTTAAAACGCGGCTTAGTCGCGTTTTAACTTTGAAACACGGGTATGCTCACCTAAACCGAGTTTGAAATAAGGTAAATTCATTTTCGAAATATCGAATAATTCTAGTTAAGCGAGTTCGAGATATCGAAGTTCGACAGTATTGGCTTTGGTTTTGATATAACCAAATGTAAATATTTTATTCTTAGCTACAGTGGAGAAGTTGTCATTCTTTCCCCATTTAAACGAAACGCAAACGCGATGTTTTAAAATGCTTGCAATGAACATAATAGCTTAAGTAATGGACGTAGGCTAAGTTTTGGCATAAATAAATGGTCATACTCACGGATGATGACTTTACCACACAACTTTTACAGACTACATGAGTCAGTTATATTTGTAGTACAGTACTCCCTATCTATGTACAACGGCCCTCCAAACAACAGTTCCCCCCTTACAACGACCGTTGTCGCTGTTCTCCAAACAATATAATAATGTCCAACCTTTTCACGGCTGCAATATCGTCTGCTTAAAAATGGTCGTCTGGTGGTTTTTTCAAAGTTACATATTGGACATTTTGACAGAAACAAAAACCATAATGACGAGTGGCAAACAGTCTAAATCCAGATCAGACGCCGCGTGACGCGGCGTCTGATCTGGATTCAAGCTGTTTGCAAATGTAAGCCAATGTCCCTTAACGACTCTCTATATTTTGTCTCCAATGGGTGTATATGTAGAGAGGGAGCGCTGTATACAGTCCGACATTAGTCAAACTTACTAGTTTCTAAGTCAAAACGTTGATTAATCGGATTAATCACGCTTTAACTTGGAAATGTGGGTAAGTTTGACTGAGCCGAGATCGAGTCTAAATTTAACAGCAGATATATGGGTGGCTTCTTCGGCTTGTTCGAGTAATCGAGATTCTGCTGCATTTATGTTAGACATGTAGTCCAGCCCTTAGTATTCTTGTACCGTTCCAGTTGCATTTTCAAACAGCTTGGACCGAGACCAGACGCCGAGTAACACGGCGTCAGATTAGGACCCAAACTGCTTAGCAAACTTTTCAATGCTTCTTCAGTAAAATATAAAAAATTATAAACTGCAAAATGAATTACAGACGACAATCTTTTCAGCAGACGATATCAAGGCAGTCAAAGGATGCAGGCAATGGGGTATCGCAGACACTGCAACGTCACTCGTAACGTTATCCCATCCCCCTTTAGGATACTTCAAACCCATACCACTTTAATAATGCCTTCTAGTTGGCTAACTGGTAGTTTGCTCTTAAATGTTAAAGAGAACTTGTAAACTTTGGATTCCAAACAGCGACGGTTCCAATAAAATTTTCAAGTTTCTCATGGAATTATCTGTGTCTACACTGTTTACAGTAAAGCTTCTCCAGTTCTGTAGGGCAAAAGGGTACACATGCAGCGGAAATAACAGGGTTTTAACAATAGGCGGGGATTTCCCACGATTTCCATTCTTAAGATATGCAATAGGGCGTCCATTTAGATACCCCAATTCATTTGAAATTATACAGAAAAGAATGTCCTTTCAATGTAATATGCATTCAGAAATTGTTAACCATTGTCATACTGAATTGTCGTCTGCTTCAAAAATGGCGCCTGCGAAACAAACTTAAAATCAAATTTGTGCTTTTTAATCTTTACAACAGTTATCAACTTGGATTCAGATCAGACGCTGCGTAAAGCGGCGTCTGTTTTGGACCCAAACTGTTTACAAATGTTAGCCAAGTATAATCATGATAAGGGTTAAGTTATGTACAGCAAAGAGATGGTTAACATTCTATCGAGATAGAATTTAACTTTTTGAATGTTAAGTTATTTGTTCTTTTGCAACCCTAGGCTTGTCGCCTGCTACTTGTCTAAATCAGTGTTTCTAATTAATTTTCGAAATAGGGTCAGACAGTTTAGAACCTGATGAGACGCTGATTTACTCGGCGTCTAATCTGGATTCAAACCTTTTGCAGAAGAAGTTACCATCATTTCGCCGTTAGTGTTCAAACACTTATTTAGGCCTACTATACCACAACAGCTAGAGATACCAATAAGGACTGTCGCATAATCATTCTCAAACAATGTATATGAGTGAGTACATTTCTATACATTTACATTCGCCCTGCATCGTCCTTAAATAAACACTTTGTTACAATAGAGTTGCATTTTCCCATGAATGTTAATTTTTAAGACTAGTAGAACGCTGCCTTATTTCAGTGTACATGTGGAAAATGTATGTTGCAATGTATAAACCATATATGGAGATCGTACTACGATTGGCAACGCATAGCAAAGGGCTAAATGTTCACAGGCTTATAGGTTGTTATGGCTCTCGGTTGACAATGAAATATAAATATAAAAAATAAATTGCGTACTTCCAATATCCATGCGGTTATGAAACTTTTATTCGCTTTTACTAGCAAAGAATACCGTAAAGCCCGAAACTACCTTTGCTAGTAAAAACGACTGAGTTTCATAACCGCATGAATACCGGAAGTACGCAATTCATTTCTTAAATGTACAAGTCTGCCTACATGTACAAAAACAAAACATTTTATAGCCATCAATACAACACTTTGGGGTCATCTCTCACTTACTGTGACACAGTTTTTGTTTGTATTATACGTTTAGCAATGACCTGTGATTAGAGATTTCCACGCTTTTTGACGATTATAATAATGGTTCGACATTAATTAAAACATTTACTGCCATGGCGTCACCTGCTTAAGTTTAAACATATTTATTCGGCGAATATACTCATCACATATAAAAGAAAAAAAACAAAAAGAAGGGACTGAAACAAAAGACACGAAAGTCTTATATGATTTTTCTCCCTGCTTTAAACAGTTGCCGTCCGCTTTTATCTTTTAAAAATTTAATTCAAGGTTAGGTGACCAAATAGTTTGTACATGTATCCAATATGTCGGCAAATAACCATTGTACTTGGGGTAAGTCAGTGAATGGGTTAAAACAAGATTGGAAGTATAATATCAGCTTAAACCACTGAACCACTGACGATAGTGTATAACGATATGACTATAGAAGTGTTTTATAGAGGATTGCGATGGGGATATTCTATTGATTAATAGATGGCAATAGGTACTGCGAAATAGTAGGTTTATTGATTTGATGTTTAAAAAGGTTTTTGGTTACCTAGCTCTTAAAAAACAGTGTAACTATGAAGACTACATATTTCCTATGCAAATATTGTACACCCAGATCAGAGGGGATTGATGAGCCCTCTGATCTAAGTTTGCACTGTTTGTCATTTTGCAATTTAGTATAAATCTCAACACGAATTAGTCAAAAATAGATTAGAATTGTTCGAAACATGACTTGTCCATTTGTAACAACACATGTACAAACTTTCACTGTCAACGAGTCTTCAATTGAGTATTGTAGCAGCGAGTCGTTATTGTACATTTATATAAACCTATCTCTTTTATATCTTACAAAAAACGACGCCATTTTAAAAATATAATTTAATATCGTTCAGACAGTTAATAAAAAGATACATTTCATAATAAGTTTTTAATTACTAAGCTGCTGTTGATTAAGTGATAGCCTCCGTTAAATGAGCCATCCTTGAAACTAATATATTCGCTCCGTTGGACGAAATAATGTTTATAAAGTTCCATGATCGGTTTGTCAACCAGGGTTTAACCCTTTACCTGATAGCCTATTTCTAGTATTGAAGATAGGTGATTACTTAAAGCAGGCTGAAAGTAAAGCTCCATCCATCCATCCATCCATCCATCCATCTATCCATCCATCCCATCCCATCCAATCCCATCCCAATCCAATCCAATCCAATCCAATCCATTCCATATTTCGTTTCAATTTATTTATTTATTTATTTTATTATTATTTATTCATTTTGTCTATTTCTCTTATTTATTTCTCTCATTATTTTTTTATTTTTTTATTTAATTATTTCTCTTATTTTTTTTTGTTATTTCTCTTATTTATTTATTTATTTCTCTTTAGTACACTGTGCATCAGTAATTACATAACATACCAATAATCACGTTGTACACTACCACTATAATTAGAGTTATAAGCGACTATAAGCATGCAACACTAAAACAACATGTCAACTATCATACACATAGGATAGAGTTGAAATTGAATAGTAATCTGAAAGAACTATACTGAAAAGACACATGTATAATATGACCCGAAATTAAACAGTTCATATTATGTCTTTTCTATGACACATTAACTAAACTGAATCCAAATAAGCAACTGGTACATATGAACATCAGTTAGTCCTATGCTTAGGTCAATGTAAAATCGAGTGCAAAACAATTTAGATTCAGATCAGACGGCGCATTACGCGGCGTCTTATCTAGATCCAAATCGTTTGCTAACACTGTGAAGTCGCGATCAGCAGACAAATAGTAAAAAGGAGGAACAAGTCTTAGCTTTAGAAACTAGTTACTTTACTACACTATATGGGCCATCTCGCTGGTAAACACTCATGTTTGATAATTTATTTTCATAGTATTCTAAAAGATAAAATTATTTATGAAAACGTGAATTTTTAATAAACGATACGGCAGAGAAAAACAACAGTAAACTGACTTAATATTGAGCATTTAATTGTTTCAAACATTCTCAGTAGAGACAAGACGCTAAGTAAATCAGTGACTATAAGATCAATCTGAAAAAGACCCTGAATCAACATAAAGACTTGCTCTAGACGGCACTATATTTAGACTAAATCCTAAGATAACCTAAATATTCAGCAAATTTAGAAATTGTCATTCTAGATTGGATCCTTGTCAGATTTGGCATTGTCTGATAAAATATTATTAATGATTTCATAACATTTGTATAGCCTGCTTCACTTACAGACTTTCGCTAAACGCGTATGCGATATTTCAACACAGCGGTAGTCAGTACGAAAGCACGCGCTTTGTCACACTATCATACATTTGAATGTGTATCCGCTTAAATCAAGTCAAAAACTTCCCCGTACCAGACTGCATATAGCTTGTTTCTTTACTGTTCAAATCGTTTAAACTGATAATAAATCTGATAACGTGATAAGTGTGTATCGTTTCGTGCTGACAAACGGATGTACTCGCTTTGACAGACGAACGCAGTGTATATCGTTTACTTTCGGTTTCAATAATTTACTTGTTTACCATGAAAAATCCTATGTTAACCATAAAACCGTATATGAAAAGCAAGGATATTACATAAACTTTATAAGAAAATTGTCTGTTTCTTGGTAAGAATTCGATTTCATATTTATGAAAAGCCCAAACATACCACCTTCTTTAATCTTATATCGAAGGGGAGAAATTGGGACGACTTTGAGACCGATTATTAGCAGTTGTCTTTCGTGTCTTGCGAAAATGGCGGACTTGAAATTTTTGAAGCGAGTTTGAATGTGCGCTTGTGTGTGCCAACACTTTGATATCTATATAGTTAAGTTCAAATGCCATAAGCTGTACTCTGCGTTGATACGTTCTATTTTCCGTTTAATTAAATTACGTTCTACGTTTTACCTCTGTACGGGTAAAGGATGCATCCTTCTCCATATATTAACTCATTCACCCCTGAAACCTTTAATGGACAATTCCAATTTTCAAAATATGTCTAGTACATTATTGACTATTTAGGGGTAAAATGACAAACCATGTAGACCCAGATCAAAGGGCATTCTCTGATCAGGGTCTACACTGTTTACATGGGACAAATATAATCCTTACAGGTACACTGTTTGTAAATGACGAGTATACTCGTCGCTAGGTCTAAATGTGTTACATAACGTGGTCATAATGGCTTGATTTAACTATACGAAGACAACATAGGAGACAGTCAACGAAATATTTATTAAAATTACCTGTTTCATTCCTTAACCCTTTGAACCCTAGTCCCGCATATAGGCGTCCTTTTCAAACAGTGTACATGTGAATAGTACACTTGTCCTATGGAAACAGTGAAGACCCAGATCAGAGGGCTCCGAAAGGAGCCCTCTGATCAGGGTCTTCACTGTTTGTCATAATGCCAAAAATGGACCAAAACAACCCTTAAAAGCCAGAAATGGACTAGACTTAAATCGAAACTGGAATTGTCCATTTAAAGTTTCAGGGAGGAAAGAGTTAAAGTATATTGCCCATTAAAGCTGGAAATGGCTATCAAAGAAGCACCATGAAACAATTGAAAGAAATACTACAGAGAAGGGGGTCTGGGGCGTTATTTCGCGTTTAAACTGAACTAGACTCAAACGCAATGCAATAAAACGGAGAAAGTGACAGTGTCTTCAAAGGTTTGGCCACTTTTTAATTGGAAAACAGATTAACCCCTTCACTGCCTTACCCCGAGCACAACAGTTTTTTGCAAACAGTTTGGATCATGATCAGACGCCGCGTCACGCGGCGTCTGATCAGGATCCAAACTGTTTGACACTCATTTCAATATTTCTTCAGGCAAAATAGCAGAAATTAAAATATAAAAAATAAAAGCAGACGACAATTGTTTAAAATTGAAGACGTCACGGCAGTGAAGGGGTTAGTAACCCGGATTCTGATATGGCTCCAAATTGTTAACAATCTACATATTTTTTAGTATGAACGCTTTTATTGAGAAATAATGGCGTCTTCTGTTCAGGAAACAATAGCATTCCTCCACCCTTTTCGGAGTTGTACGCTCAATGCTGCTGACAGGCAAGTATCATCATTTACAATATTGAAGTTCTCTTCGGAATCGCCCCTGTGGTCGTACAACTCTCTCTGGATGTTGGTAGTGTTCCAGTCAGGGACGGAATTATCAAAATCAAACTCCACCCACTCCGTGTACCTGTACTCGTTTGTTCTAATTGAATAACCCATTAAATTAAAGTACCTCCTTGGTGTCTGTGAGAAGGCGGCTAATTTGACAGGAGCATTAGGAACAGTAACCAATGGAAACAAACTTGTTCCTTCTGTACATAGCAATGTTTCTGTCGAATCATCCCCACATTGTTCCACTGCTGACAGTTCCGCTGCCTGTACCAAGGTTGGAAACAAATCAACCAGTTCAACCAGTTGGTCAGTCTTCATTCCACACTCGGTGATTCCTGGAATATGGATCATCATTGGCACACGCGTTGCCAGTTCGAAATTGGTAAGTTTACACCATTGTCCGTGCTCTCCGAGTTGGAAGCCATGGTCACTGAAGAAAGACACGATGGTATTGTCGGCCAGACCAAGACTGTCTAGTTCCTGAATGACTCGTCCTATCTGAGAGTCTATCCATGTAACCGAGGCAAAGTACGCCCGTCTGAGCTCCTTCACCTTGTCGTCTGCTAGTGTTGTATTGAAGTCACCAGAGTACGAGCTGACGTCATCGTATGAGCGTAATTCATAAAACTTTTGCCAAGCTCTCGATGGCATGTTTTCTGGTGCATATGGATTACTCGGAAGTTCGATTGAGGATTCTGGATAGAAATCTAGCATAGATTTAGGAAACACGAATGGCAGATGGGGTTTATAGAAACCAACGGCTAGGAAGAATGGCGTCTCTCCTGACACAGCTCCTGCTGACAGGTCGTTCAGTGTTCTAACTGCTTTGTTGGCAACTTGTTCGTCAATTAGAAGCGTGTCTTGTAGAAGACTGTCGTCAATTGCCTCCCAGCTCTTTGCGCTGCTCTCAAAGTTCTTCTTGCCACGTTGGTATGGCAAGGTCCACGAGGCGGGGTCATCAAACCCAGAAGCCTTTCCTGGATGGAATATCTTCCCTATACCACCAGTTTCGTAGCCATTTTGTTTAAAGTATTGTGGGATGGTTGTGAAGTTTCCGCTTGCTTCCCGCCAATATGTATCCAAATCATACACGTGGGTTGTATCTGGACGTCTTCCGGTTAGAAGTGATGTCCTACTTGGGGAGCACATGGCTTGTTGGGTATGGGCGTTCTGTAGGACCAAACTCTTCCCAGCTAGTGCGTCAAGGTTAGGAGTATGCATATTTGGATAAAACGAAAGTCCTGTATTGTCGTATGCGTTTATTTCCGGTCGCATGTCGTCCGCAACGAGAAGAAGTACATTTTTTCGCGCATTAACAACTGATGATAAATGTAAGAACGTACAAAATATCACGACTAAAACCCACATATTGGTGGTATGATAATCCAAAGTGTTTTCTTTAAAACAAGTCCATATAATATTTAACGGTTTTTATAAGATCCGTGGAAGTGTTTTTATATATTATCTTAATTTGCTACAGGCAGAATGAAATTCATACGTCACAATTCCTCACACAGACTTGTATCAGTCGACCAATCAAATAAGTACAGTGGAGAAAAATTTAATGTTATTCTTTCCAAAATAAACACGTTTACGCTAAAAAACAATTATTTCGATTGCAAACAGTTTTGAGCCAGATCAGACGCCGGGTAACCAGGCGTCTGATCTGGCTCAAAACTGTTTGCCATTCAGATTAACATGAATAATCAAAATTGTTAAAAGTTTGTCCTTTCCTCCATTTTATTGCAATGCGTTTGCGTTTGCGTTTCGTTTTGCGTATAAACGGGACTGAATAACGTCTTATCTATTGTAATTAGCGCTGCGATCTCTATAACAAATGGTTGATTGGTGCAGGATAAAGATAATACAGAAACTTCTTACATAAGCTTTCTGTATTATATGTATCTTGCATTACGAAACCACCTGTTAAAGACTGTCCGTTGGTCTTAATTAGGGAGGTCGCTTAATACAATATTGACTGTCTGAAAATATCCAACAAATCCGCACACTGATCTGATAGACAGGGCTGACCAAAACACGCTCGAGGGCCTGAACAATATCGTCTATTAATAAATTGTCGACTGCCTTATTCAAATTACTAAAATTTGATTGAAGGTCTATATGTAGACACCTAAAGCAATCAAAATGCGTTTCAAACAGTTTAGACCCTGAGCAGACGCCAAGTAACTCGGCGTCTGATCAGTGTCCAAACTACAGTAAAACCTCTCTATTACGACCACTAAATTATGTTAATTATTAGGATGTTTACGGTAGGTGACCGCTTAAAACAAGGTGACAGTGAAACAGAAAGCTCCTGTAGGAGCTTTCTGTTTCACTGTCACATTGCTTTAAGCTGTCACCTGTCTATTAAACAATTAATTAGCCTTCGTTTTAGTGGTCGTAATAGCGAGGTTTTACTGTATTTGCAAATGAAGGTTTGGGTGGCGAATGACAGTGACAGGGATATGCTGGCCAAACTATCTCCAGAGGGTATTGTAATATTTAATGAGATATGAGATGGACATGATAATAAACTGATACTTTGTAAATATTAGATCTCAGTAATGATAAAACAATCAACAGCACATAGCTCTCTAAACAGCTGTTTCACGGCTATTGTTTATATACAGTCGAACTTCGATATCTCGACTCGTTTAACTCGATCTATCCGATATTTCGACATATGAACTGCAGTATTTCATGCTCGGTTAAGGCGAACATACCCATATTTCAAAGTTAAAACGTAGCTTAGCCACGTTTTAACTTTGAAATACGGGAATTTTTTGACATAACCGACTTTGAGATATCGAAGTCGACTGTATGTATATTATTTATATGTAGGAGGTTTTAAAAAAAGAGAGGGGCTTAATATTTTAAGCAATGTCTCATAAATATATCACCCAAATCTTATGTTGTGATGAGTCAGTCGATTATATTTAAGGAATATTTCGAAAAAAAAAAAATTCTCGGAGAAACGGTTCTAAAGAATAGTCTCGGTTATAGAGTCGCTACCCTCTATTCAGAGGACTTGGATTTTGATCGAAACAGTTTTGAAACTTTTTAGAGAAGAAAGAAAATATTGATCTGTTTTAAATGTAAAAAATCACGAAGTTAGATAAAAAGAATTATATTTATTTAGCATTCACCTCGAAAAACGAATAAAAGTATGTGTCAGAAGTGGGATTCGAACCCACGCCCACATACGTGGACCAGAACACTCGCTATGAAGGCATATACACCTTGAGTCTGGCGCCTTAGACCACTCGGCCATCCTGACTACTGATATATGGTGTAATATTGTTACTACATTATACTGGTGCACTATATTTACTTCACTGGTAAAGCAGTACTCTACTACCTCGACCACGATGACATATACATGTAGACCTCTCAAAATCTTATTTTAAATATCAAGTTAAGGTTTGAACCCTAACTTACCTACAACATGGAATGGTTGCAGCTTCTATAAATAGAAAAGCTCAGCCACGGTTCAGCGCACAAAATTCACCTATACCGTTCATAGGAAACAGCGAACATTCAAAATTTCAAGACATTCCCTGACCTAGTTTCGGTGATTACACCTAGTCAGGTAAACTTGTGCAACGCGGGCTTTTAACTGTGATAATGCCTATGCAAAGAATCAGTGAAGCGTCCCATGTAAGACTAATGCAATGCCCGTCTCTATTATTTGATGGTTTGATTTGAAATACCCCCTGAGTATGAGTGTGCCAGTGCCTCTCTAGACAGAATGAGATGGCTTTGCCACAAGTTCATGATTTTACAGTTACTTTAACGCCTTTTGAGAACAATTGGGTGTTCATACAAAAGGCCTGAGAGTAATGTCTTTAACCCTTCGGAAAATAGAGAAAAATAGGATAAAAGTATGTGTCAGAAGTGGGATTCGAACCCACCCCCACATACGTGGACCAGAACACTCGCTATGAAGGCATATACACCTTGAGTCTGGCGCCTTAGACCACTCGACCACCCTGACTACTGATATAATTATTGTGTAATATAAACAGAATGAGATTACTATACCACATGTCTCATGATTTTAAAGTTACTTTCACGCCTATTGAGAACAATTGGTGGCCTGAGAGTAATATCTTTAGGAAATAGAGAAAAATAGGATAAAAGTATGTGTCAGAAGTGGGATTCGAACCAAATAAATGTTAACCCCTTCACTGCCGACCGTGACATGATCTGCTCTGAACAGTTGTCCGCTATTTTCTCAAAAGTATTAATTGTACATATGTTAACGCAAATAAAGATTGTAAGCAAGTTCTTGACATGTGATTATGATTTTATTATCAGTATTATGTTGATATTATAAGAAACATTATGCGTTTACATTACTGAATAAAGAAATCTCGAATCTTGAATCTTTGAATCTATTATTTGATGGTTTGGTTTGAAAAACACCTTGAATATGAGTATGGCAGGGATTCTCTAAACAGAATGAGATGACTATACCACATGATTCATGATTTTACAGTTACTTTCACGCCTATTGAGACCAATTTGGGTTTCATACAAAGGCCTGAGAGTAATGACTTTAGAAAAAAAGAAAAATAGGATAAAAGTATGTGTCAGAAGTGGGATTCGAACCCACGCCCACATACGTGGACCAGAACACTCGCTATGAAGGCATATACACCTTGAGTCTGGCGCCTTAGACCACTCGGCCATCCTGACTACTGAAATATTGTGTAATATTGTTACTACATTATACTGGTGCACTATACACATATTTACTTCACTATAATATACATTTCATATGAAACAGTGAACTTTCAATCTGTAACCCCTTCACTGCCGTGACATCGTCTGCTTTAAATAGTTGTCGTCTGCCTTTTTCTCAAATTTAAAATTATATAAATAAAAGCGATATCAGTCATCAGTGTCAAACAGTTTGGATCTTAATGAGACGCCGCGTTACGCAACGTCTGATCAGGATTCAACTTGTGAATGTTTGCAAATAATCATTGTACTCGTTTAAAGGTAGTGATAAGGTTAAATTCCTACTTAGATAAATAAGGATTGCCATATCACGTCTATTTATAGAATACTTTGTGAACCATGTTCAATATTTCATATAACATTCAAAAGGTGCACTGTAAACAGTTCATATAAGCTTTGTTTAACCCATTACCCTATTGTCTGTTTCTAGTTATGAAGACATGTGGTCACTTAAAGCAGGTTGAAAGTAATAGCAGACGCATATTCATATCTGTATAAATTAGATTGATTTCTTCAGAGGAGGAATACATTAATAGCTTTAAGGCGCATTCTGCTTTACTTTCAGCCTGCTTTAATCTACCATCTGCTAGAATATAGAAAATATTTCATTGGCGCATATTTATATCTGTATAAATTAGATTGATTTCTTCAAACGAGGAATAAGTTAAAGGCTAAAAAATGTGTATTTATGGAGTAATGGGTTAAAGACTCGGCATAGGCATAATAGGAGTCGCTTTATTAAAACCATCTATTCAGGAGCCGCTCGGCCATCCTGACCACTGAATTATTGTGAAATATTGTTTAAAAACACATCAATGCTACATTATACTGGTGCACTATATAAATAGCTTATATATCAGTACGACTCTATTATTTGATGGTTTGTATTGAGAGAGAAAAAACACTTGAGTATGAGTACATTTATCACATAATTTGCGGTCTGGGAGTTGCATAAAGCGATTGTATAAGTATCGTAATCCACTAGTGGAATATCGTTTTTTGGGCTCCGGCCTAACTTGTTCGTCCATAAGCGCTGCATGTAGCGGGGTGCCAAATGACGTCATTTACTATGACGTTAACGTAAACAACGTAACGTTTGGCGGAAAATCTATATAGCGTAGGGTCTACAAACTACGGCTTCAAATCAATTTAATAGGTGCTTGAACTTGTAATGTGATAAATAGAATATCACATTCGTGTTCATTATTTATCATTTTTAATAAACTCGTTGACTAAAATGAATATGACGCTCGCCAAGGCTCGCGTCATATTATTTTAGTCAACTCGTTTATTAAAAATGATAAATAATGAACACTCATACAATATCCTCTATGTATGTCATGGCCTCTCTATTATAGACAGATGATGAGATGAGTTTGCCTCATGTCTCATGAGTTTACAGTTACTTGAAGCCAAATGAAAACAATTGGGAGTTCAGTGGAGTTCAGCTATATATAGCATTCACGAGTTGTATTGTAAACAGTACATACAGAATTTGCTTAACCCTTCCACTCTCAATGACGTCATAAAGCGCATCAATTTGCAAACAGTTTTGATCCTGATCAGACGCCGCGAGATGCGGCGTCTGATCAGGTTCGAAACTGTTTGCCACTTGTTATGAAATAACGTCATTTATACTGCCTTAAATCTAACATTTAAACGATATTGCTGACAACTATATTGAAGCAGACGACAATATGGCGGGGTAGAGGTAAAAACCTCACGACAATTTTGATAATGAAAGGGTTAAAGTCTTAGCATCTATAGGAATCGCTACCAGAGGTCTTGGAAGAAATCTATTCTATTCTATTGGAAGAAATCTATTCAGAATTCTTAGATCATTGTCGAAAAAGTTTTGAACGTGTTATAGAACAAAAAACAAATTTATCAAATTTATATTAAAAATGCATGGCTGTGGTAATGAGAATGAGAAATGAACGAGTTAAATAAATGCATTTAGTATTGACCGGGATTTTTTTGGATAAAAATATGTGTCAGAAGTGGGATTCGAACCCACGCCCACATACGTGGACCAGAACACTCGCTATGAAGGCATATACACCTTGAGTCTGGCGCCTTCGACCACTCGGCCATCCTGACTGCTGAAATTTGGTGTAATATTGTTACTACATAATACTGGTGAACTATACAAATATTTAATTCACTAGTAATATTCCTATCATATGAAACAGCGAACATTCAAATAAAGTTTAACCCCTTCACTTCCGTGACATGATCTGCTCTGAACATGTGTCTGCTATTTTCTCAAAAGTATTAATTGAACATATGTTAATGCAAAAAAAGATTGTTATGAAGTTCTTGACATGTGATTATGATTTTATTATCATTCTTATATTGATATAAAATGAAACAATTATGTGTTTACATTACTGAATAAAGAAATATTGAATCTTGCATCTTTGAATCTATTATTTGATGGTTTGGTTTGAAAAACACCTTGGATATGAGTATGGCAGGGATTCTCTAAACAGAATGAGATGACTATACATGTACCACATGTCTCATGATTTAACAGTTACTTTCACGCCTATTGAGACCAATTTGGGGCTCATACAAAGACCTGAGAGTAATGTCTTTAGAAAAAAAGGAAAATAGGATAAAAATATGTGTCAGAAGTGGGATTCGAACCCACGCCCACATACGTGGACCAGAACACTCGCTATGAAGGCATATACACCTTGAGTCTGGCGCCTTAGACCACTCGGCCATCCTGACTACTGAAATCTAGTGAACTATTGTTACATGTACTACATTATACTGGTGAACTATACAAATATTTAATTCACTGTAATGTACATTACTGATATGAAACAGAATTTTCAATTTTTCAGATGCAATTTTACTAGATTAATCGTACCTTTACCCCATAGTCTGTTTCTAGTTTAGTTGACCCGTGACTACTTAAAGCAGACTGTAAGTAAAGCAGAATGCGCCTTCTGGCGCATTCTGCTTTACTTTCAGTCTGCTTTAAGCTACAATGTTCTCGAAAAAAAATCCGAAGATTTAGGAAAAATCCGGAGAAATGGCAGCCCTGGTGACATCGTCTGCTGTGAAAGGTTGTCTTCTGCTTTTTTTCTCAAATTTGAAATTAGGTAAAATAAATAAAAGTGCTACCGTTTTCTGTGTCAAACAGTTTGGATCTTGTTGAGACGCCGCGTTACGCAACGTCTGATCAGGATTCAACTTGTGAATGTTTGCAAATAATCATTGTACTCGTTTAAAGGTAGTGATAAGGTTAAATTCCTACTTAGATAAATAAGGATTGCCATATCACGTCTATTTATAGAATACTTTGTGAACCATGTTCAATATTTCATATAACATTCAAAAGGTGCACTGTAAACAGTTCATATAAGCTTTGTTTAACCCATTACCCAATAGTCTGTTTCTAGTTATGAAAACATGTGATCACTTAAAGCAGGTTGAAAGTAAAGCAGAATGCGCATAAAGGCGCATTCTGCTGTGCTTTAAACCTTCTTTAAGCGACCATGTTCGAGAATATAAGAATTATCTTTGGCGCATATTCATATCTGTATAAATTAGATTGATTTCTTCAGTGGAGGACTACAGTAAAGGCTTTAAGGCGCATTCTGCTTTACTTTCAGTCTGCTTTAATCTACCATCTGCTAGAATATAGAAAATATTTCATTGGCGCATATTTATATCTGTATAAATTAGATTTGTTATCTTCAATGGAGGAATAAGTGCAATGCTAAAATGTGTATTTATGAGGTAATGGGTTAAAGCCTCGACATAGGCATAATATGAGCCGCTTTATATCACCATCTATTCAGGGGCCGCTCGGCCATCCTGACTACTGAAATATTGTATAATATTGTTTAAAAAAACCCAATAATACTACATTATACTGGTGCACTATATAAATAGCTTATAATATTATATTAGTACGTCTCTATTATTTGATGGTTTGTTTTAAGAGAAAACACACACTTGATTATGAGTATGTCAGGGCCTCTCTAGACAGATGATGAGATGGGTTTGCCTCATGTCTCATGAGTTTACAGTTACTTTAAGCCAAATGAAAACAATTGGGAGCTCAGTGGACTGAGAGTAATGTATTCAATCCTTCCGAAAATAGAGAAAAATAGGATAAAAATATGTGTCAGAAGTGGGATTCGAACCCACGCCCACATACGTGGACCAGAACACTCGCTATGAAGGCACATACACCTTGAGTCTGGCGCCTTAGACCACTCGGCCATCCTGACTACTGATTATGTTATGGTGTACATACCGGTATATCATACTGATGCGCTGTATAAATATTTACTTCACTAGCAATATATTTATCATATTAAACAGAGAATATATATTCACCATTTAAAGACTTTTCCTCAGTCCATTGAGGAACCACCACCCCATTGTTCTGGAGGTGTCAATGTAACTTGCAAATCATGTGCAGCACAATCTCAGTTTACCTGGTGAGGTCCAGATTATACTCATGCTCTTGTGATTTTCAATGTTTATTTCTAACCAAACTATCAAATATAAAGGTAGAGTCTCACACGAGAAGCTTCAATGGTTCTTTGCTAGCGACATGTCCATAAGATCCATGATTATTGCAAGGAAATTATCTGGCAAGGCGTTATGATCGAAAGGTCATCTAGGGATGTCTTTAAGACATTCCCTGATCTAGTTTCGGTGATTACAGCTAGTCAGATAAAACTTGTGCAATCTGTGATACTGTCTATATGCAAAGAATCAGTGAAGCGTCCCATGTAAGACGAAATGAAGGCACGCCTCTATTATATGATGGTTTGGTTTGAAATACCCATTGAGTATGATAAGTATGTCAGGGCATCTCTTGACAGAATGAGATCGCTTTGCGTACATGATTTTACAGTTACTTTCAAACCTATTGAGAAAAAATGGGGGTTCATACAAAGGTCTGAGAGTAATGTCTATAACCCTTCTGAAAATAGAGAAAAATAGGATAAAAGTATGTGTCAGAAGTGGGATTCGAACCCTCGCCCACATACGTGGACCAGAACACTCGATATGAAGGCATATACACCTTGAGTCTGGCGCCTTAGACCACTCGGCCATCCTGACTAATGGTGTAATATTGTTACTACATGTACAGTATACTGGTGCACTAAATTTAACTATTTCCTACTTAAAACAGTTTGTGAATCATGTTCAATACTTAAAAGTTATCTTTCTGAATTGTCATCTGCTTCAAGTATATCGTCTGCGAAACAAATACATTAAGATTTGTACGTGTTTTAATAAAGAAAAGTTGGAAATGTATGTATACGAAACATTATGGATCCGGATCCAAATTGTTTGCATGTTAACCAAATCGCGCTTAGCAAAGGCATAATTTGCCGATTTGCCAATAAATGTGAACTGAACTATAATTTAACCCCTGCCTGCTGCTCGCTACTTCACTGATAGTTACAAAAAGTTTGGATCCAGATCAGACGCCGCGTAACGCGGCGTTTGATATGGATCCAAACTTTTTGACACTCGTCATTAGGTTTCTTTACTTAAAAAATGTATTAATATAAATTTATCAAAGTTTGCAGACGACAATTTCAAAGCAGACGATATTACCGTGAGCAGGATAAGGGTTAATCCAATAGTTCTTATAGTGCTTAAAATTAAACGATTTGCCATGTAGAAATTTCTTAATGTTTCCACACACATAGGCTTACTGCTATGCATCCTTAAGAAGATATATGTGATTAATCATTTTGCTTTGAATTTTTTCGGGCATTTTACCTTTTAAAAATTATTTGTGCGAGTGTCACACACTTGGGACCTGTTCATATATGGCGCGTAATGAGCATCTGGTCTGGATCCAAGCTGTTAGCAAAGTCCAGGGCTGCCATAAGTTCATATCATGAAAAATCCTAAGATTTCCAAATATTTCATCGCGATTATTTTCAGCCTGCTTTTTAAAAGATACCATCTGCTAAGATAGAATTCCGAAGATTTCGGAAAATTCTGGTGAAATGGCAGCCCTGAAAATCGACTGTAGTAGAATGTGGCTAAGAAAGTGTTAATGTATAATACTTAATCACACTTTCAGAGAATGTTCGTGGAAAACATTAGTTTGCTCTTTATAACCATTTTTAAAAAAGTGCACGTGTATCTACATAAAGTTTGGATCCTGATCAGACGCCGAGTAATTTGGTGTCTGATCAGGATCAAAACTGCTTGAGGCTCATAACGATATGACTCAGTCAAATTGCCTGAACTATTTAGAAATAAAAGTAGACGACGGATTTTAAAAACAGATGATATTTTGTTAGCGGTTTCAACGATTAACCATTTACCCCATAAATATGTTTTCCGCCTTTAATTTAGTCCACTGAAGAAAATAGTTCCTCTGTTCGAGGTTATGAAAAAGCACAATAAGAAATAGTTTGATAGCCGCTGGCAAATGGAAGCTTAAAAGCAGGCTTAAAGTAAAGCAGATGATGCGCACTCTGCTTTACTTTCAACATGCTTTAAGTGGTCACCTGCCTGGTTTAAAACTGCAAGTATAGTAGTCTCTGACGTTAAAATTTAACATCGGCTACTTTTAAAGTCAGTGCGCATTCGGCAAATTTAGCTATTTGGAATAGATAAAGAGATTTGCTATTTTAATGGTTTGTTTTATTTAATTTGTTTGGAGTACATGTATTTACAATGAAGTGTGCTTGTTTAAAGTTTCAGATAAAACCCTTTGCTGTCAATGACGCCAAATCGCGTTTTGCATACAGTTTGGATCCTGATCAAACGCCACGAAACTCGTTTTAAAATTTCGTCAGTCATGAAAATGGTTTAGGAAATTATGGAATTGCTCATGCTGCAAATTTGAAACGATTGTATCTTTAGGGACTAGAGTACTCGTCATATACACTGTGAATTTGCAAACAATGTAGACCCTTGTAAGAGGGCTTCTTCAGTAATCTGATCAGGTTCTGCACCGTGTCATTTTGATTTCATAGTAAAAACTACCATTAACCTATTTGTGACCAGTGGGTTCTTCCATGCCTATATATTGGATTAGTCCATTTTTTATCAAAGGGATGTCTGGTCAAATTTTTCATTTTCATTTGGTTTTATATTGAAATAATGCGGCGTCTGTAGACTGATCAGAGTCTACACTGTTTGCCTATGTCACATATATGGGATCGTGGGCACAAATGGGTTAGTTGTACAACATCGAAGTTCTACACTTAATTGGAAACTGGAATTGTCAATTTAACGTTTCAGGGGTCGTTATATGTTGCAGAGATCAACCTTATATTGTGTATCCTAACCCTTTCACTGCCAAATTTTCCGTGAGTGTTTTACCCCTTCATCGCCATGTTGTCGTCTGCTTCAATATTGTTGTTTTCAATATCATTTATGAGTTAGTTTTAAGGCAGTACGACTGACAACATTTTGATACGCGTGTCAAACAGTTTGGATCGTGATCAGACGCCGCGTCTGATTAGGATCCAAACTGTTTGCAAATTGCGCCTTATGGCGTCATTGAGAGTGAAAGGGTTAAAGGTATACTGTCCTAAAATATATGTAGTAAATACATGTACATATGGTAAAGGAAAGGAAAATAACACCAATTGATAGTTAATTCATTATTTTAATAGTATAACATCATATCTTTTATTAACAGCCATATTATTATCAACTACAAAAATAAAGAAAATATCACGTAGACCATCTTAACATGACATATTCCACGTGCAGTTGACTATATATAGGTACACACTATAATATAGGGGAGAAAACGTTATTCTTTCCCGTTTAAACGCAAACGCGTTGCAATAAAATGAAGGAAATGACAATCTTTTGATTTGATTTGATTTGTTTTGATTTTACGTCGCTTTCAACAGTATTTCAGTCATATCGCGACGTCCAGCTATTTACAGGTGGAGGAAGACCTCAGAAGTCCTTTATGCACTGTTTCAAGCAAATAGGCAATTGGGTAGAACCACCGACCTTCCGCAAGCCAGTTGGAAGGCTTCCCCACATGACAATCTTTTGACAATTCTGAATGCTTATTTTAACCTGGACGGCAAACAGCTTGGAGCCTGATCAGACGCAAACTGTTTGCAATGGAAATATAGTTTTAAAGTAAACGCGTTTATTGGGAAAGGATAACGTTTTCTCCACTGTATCAACATAGATCCTAACTGGTAGTATTGTAGAGTGGCATTGCCAAGACTGAGACAACAAACGTACTAAACTTTTCCCACCATAGCATTCTTCCTACTGTTGAAGACAAATTGTGCCTTAACACATTACTCCATAGATCTATACGCTTTTTTACCCATTTAATTTACTCATCCACTGACAACAATAGTTCGAATTTCCACAGTTTGAATATGTATCATAAGAAGCATTTTCAATATAGATCTACTAGTAGATGTTAACTTAAAGCAGGCTGAAAGTAAAGCAGCATGTACCTTAGCACACATTTTGCTTTACTTTTAACCTGCTTTAAGTGGTCAATTGCCAGTCTTCAAACAATAAATTGGTTATGGAGTAAAGGGTTAATCCGGTTGCAAGGAAAGCAGAAAGCTCCTGGAGGCATGTTCTGCTTTACTTTCAGCCTGCTTTAAGGGTGTATCAATGTCATGAATATGGGAACTTTTCAAAGTACATGAAAACACTCTATGATGGTTTTGTATTGAAGAGCTATTTAAGATGAATGAAAAAATAGAAAAAGTGTACATTTTGGTGAACAACAGTTGGCTCTACGGCCATGTAAAATTTACCCCACCCACTTCCTCTTATTTTGTCCTTTTCAAACAGCCCGCTTCAATAAAACCCATTTTAAATGAAAACAAATATGATTATTTGGTTTTGTGTTATTTATTTCCTATCTATGGTAGTATTTCTTCATACAAAAACTAATTTAAGAAAAAAAAGCACCAAATGTGAAATTTATAAAGCTCTAAATATCATCGGTATGGTACTTTTTTGTAAATTTTGTAAGGGGCGATAACTCTATTTACTTTAATAACTCAACATTTTCAACACTGACCTTTCAATTTCTTTTCATATTTTGAACTGCCTTAGTATGGGCTTTCATCTGAGAGAATATAAGAAAAAGTTAAATACTAGAACTATTTCATTTTCAAACTTTTTTACTTTTTTTCATAAAATAAAAAATCTAATAAAATCATGCCCTCTATAAAGCATATTCAAGGATCCATATTGTTCAAACCTGGTGCCTGCTTTGTCTAAATTTGGTTGATATATGTGAACATACCACCATAGACATGAAATAAATAAAGAAAACCCAAATTAACATTTTTGTTTTGTTTTGAAATAGATTTTACTGAAGCTTGTACTCTGAATGGGTAAAATTTGAATAAAAAATCCAAATTTGACATACCCTTTTCAAATCGCTGTAGCTAAAAAAAAAGGACACCACCATATATATTTTTTTACATTTTTTCATTCATCATAAATAGCTCTTCCAAAAAAACAATGATAGAAAAAAAGTTTAATACTTTGAAAAAATGGCTCATGACATTGATACACCCTTAAGCTATTATCTACCAGGATATAGAAACTATTTATGGTCCATATTCATGACTATATAAATTTGAACTATTTTCTTTAGTGGAGGAATAAATTAAAGGCATAAAAATGCGTATTTATGGGGTAATCGGATTAAATAAAGTTGCCTTCTTGAGAAATTGTTTGTCTTCTATATTTGTTTCAAAACGGCCCTTCCTTCCAGTTGTATGGATTTCAATTTGAATGTTCAATGCTGTTAAGTTATTTGGAATCTCATCCAGATCCATTACCCTATATCCTGTGTATAGTGTTGAAGACGGATGGCTCCTTAAATCAGGTTGAAAGAAAAACAGAATGCAACTGGCCACAATCTGCTTTACTTTCAGCTTGCCTTAACCCATTACCCCATAGCCTGTTTCTACTTCTGAAGATAAATATATGTTTTGATCCTGATCAAATATTTTTTAGCTACTAGTCACATTTATCCCTAAAGAAAAGTTGAGAGAAATGGATTTCTTTTCTTTAAATCAATAATAATATCAAATGACGGACTGTGAAAAGAGAAAGTACAAACAGGGTTTGAAAGCAACATGCATTATATTTTTTAACCATTTTGGCGCCAAATTAATTGTGAGGTTTTTACCCCTTACCCTTGTCGTCTGCTTCGATATTGTTGTTTGCAGGGACATTTAAAAGTTGAGTGTAAATTATTATGATTTAAATATTATCAACACTAGTGTCAGACAGTTTGTATCATGATCAGATGCCACATTACTCTGCGTCTGATCTGGATCCAAACTATTTGCAAAGTCGGCTTTATGCGACAGCATCACTGAAAGGATTAACCACTTCTCTGCCATACTCGGAGTACCATGCAGGGCTGCCATTTCTCCGGATTTTTCCTAAATCTTCGGATTTTTTTCCAGTACACATCAATATGATAGCTTAAAGCAGGCTGAAAGTAAAGCAGAATGCGCCTTAAGGCGCATTCTGCTTTACTTAGAGCCTGCTTTAAGTAGTCGCATGTCAACAAAACTAGAAACAGGCTGTGGGGTAAAGATATGATTCGTAAAATCGCACTTGAAAAATGCAAATTTAGAAATTTTAGGATTTTTCATGTCAACTTATGGCAGCCCTGACCATGGTCATTTTCAAACAGTTTGGATTTTGATCAGACACTGCATAATGTTGTATCTGATCAGGATACAAACTGATACTCATTACCGTATTACTTTATATAGTCATATGTATATGCATACATTATACCTGCAGACACATATACCACTTACATTGAACAGTCCATGTAACTCTTAGAAAAAAACTGTAAAAATCTGTTTGAATTATCTCCCTTTTTGTAATGATAGCTCAGTCAAATGGTAAGAGTGTCGATATACAACGCCAAGGTTCCCAGCAGGTTTGAGTCCCAGTTGGGTCACAATTTTTCACCATGTTGCCATTTTCGCGCCAAAAATAATTTACCAACAAGGTAAATATGGACTTCATACAGTGTACAAAAAACAAATAAGAATCTTTTTGGAGTATTCTTGTGTAGAGGGGAGAGTGTGAAGCCAGGTAGAGATTTCAGTTAAAAAGTAGATAGAATTCAAGGTGTGGCTTGATAGCTCAGTTGGTAGAGTGTTGGCATAGTAAGCCAAAGGCTGTCAGTTTAAGTCTCGGTGAAGTCACAACTTTTTCACCACGTTACAGAATCCTCTCTGCTTCTTTAACTCCTTACAACATAGCGTTTGTTATGTTTTGAAGATGGGTGAATACTTAAAGCAGGTTTGGTAAAGCATAACATTACTATTCTAACCCATTACCCTATAGCTTGTTTCTAGTTTTGAAGACAGGTGACCACTTCAAGCAGGTTGCTTTAGGCTACCATCAACTATGATGTAGAAAACATTTATTATGGTACATATTCAAGACTGTATAAAGTGGATCTATTTTCTTCAGTAGAGGAATGAATTAAAGGCGTAAAAAGGCGTATTTATGGGGTAATGAGTTCAGGCACATTCTGCTTTCCTTTCAACCTGCTTCCAGCTACCATCTGCTGGGATACAGAAAATAGTTCTTACTGTGTGCACATTCATGTCTTAACCCTTTACCTGATAGCATTGTTTTTAGTATTGAAGATATGTGACTACTTAAAGCAGGTTGAAAGTAAAGCAGAATGCGCATTCTGCTTTACTTTCAGCCTGCTTTAAGCTATTAACTGCTAGAATAAGGAAAGTATTAAATATGACACATATTCATTACGGTATAATTTGGAACTACTTTCTTCAGCGGATGAATAAAATGAATGTGCTAAAAGTCGCTTCTATAAGGGAAAGGGTTAAAACAGTGGAGATTTTTTCTTCAGAGGGCAATAACTTAACTCTTTCAACACTAAGTAACTCTTGTGGGTTATTGTGTTCCATTGTGGATCACATTTATTACCGAAGTATGAAGCAGCTAGTCTACTTGGAGTTATGGGTACCGGTAGTTAATTAAATACTGGTCTAAATTAGAAAACAGTGCAGACCCTGATCAGAGGGCTTCTATAGGAGCCCTCTGATCTGAGTCTACACTGTTTTCAAATGTATTGAGTATACTTAAAACAGGTCCACGGAGTTGAAAGAGTTAAAGGCATATAAAGGTCTATTTATGAAGTAGATTATTGGATTAAAGAACGGTCAATTCATATACGACATGTTTGAATCTAGTTGGTAAGTAACACATATAAAAGAAGACATATGCAATTGATAACACATTTCTTTGATAGTTTTCATGTATATATACATGTAATAAATATTTTACATAGATACAAATCTGCTACGAAATTTCTTTAAACATATGTAGACATCAATTATGTGTATACACAAGATAAAATTACACAATTGCTATTGATCACATAGGACTTCCGAGACATATAATGACCTTTAGATAAAAACATAAACCTAGATATGAGCAACAAACATGATATGTTAATTAAGTCATATAATAATTCAGGGCTCCAGATAATAGAGAGTAAAACAATTATTTTCACTGCTATAGATCCCTTATGTCTCCACTAGATGCTATGTTGTCACTACTCATTAGAATCGTCACAAAGCAACGATTCTAATGAGTAGTCACAACATATCCAGGGCTCCAGATAAGAGGTAGTTATTTCAACAAATCAAACATTTTATCACTCATTTCAGCACCAAATCCTATGGTGTTACTACTCATTAGAATCGTCTCAAAGAGACGATTCTAATGAGTAGTGACACCATAGGGTTTAATTCAGAAATAAAGATTTTAAGTTTTGAAAAACTACCCTTATCTGTTGCTCTGATATCATTAGATGGAGACATAAAGAAGATTTAAGTGTTTGAGATACTCTCCTTATCTGGAGCTATAATAATTAACACTTATTGAATATGAGACAAAAAAAGGTGTGGTTTATGTGGGGTCGTTGTAACCCTGTTGAATATTCAAATATATTTGATACATTCATGATAGATAACAAATTTATTGGCAACAAAAACCTTTTTCTTGATACAGAAGTGTAAATTGGGGATATCAGATCTATGTTCAAATTCAATGAGAACTTTCACTGCAAAAATATTGTTTGCTAAAACTTCATCTCTGAGCTTTCATCATTCAGATTCAGTTACAAAGCATTTTGACTGGAGATATGAGATTCAACTCAATTAATAATTAAGTATCAAGATCAGATACTATGTTTCACAGTCTCTGATCTGGATCCACAGGTTTGATAAATGCCAGTCATGCAATACTGTTTAGCTAATGAAAATTTCATAAATGTCAGAGATTCTGTCAATCAAGATCTCAACATATGTTTCTTCATTCAATTGCAGATCTATCCGAGTTGTGTAACAGCTGACTTGTGTGTATGCTTAACAATGTAATTATGTATTCAGATCATAATCATAAGGTAAGATCATAAGATCCATGAGAAAAAGCTGGTTGTGAGGTTCAGTCAATTAGAGCTCCAGGCCAGCGGGAGAAAATAAACATTTCAACATCTTATCCTTTATATTCAAACCCAACCCTTTGCAGGGCTGCCATTTCTCCGGATTTTTCCTAAATCTCCGGATTTTTTTCCAGTACATGGTACCTAGCTTAAAGCAGGCTGAAAGTAAAGCAGAATGCGCCTTAAGGCGCATTCTGCTTTACTTACAACCTGCTTTAAGAAGTCGCTTGTCAATAAAACAAGAAACAGGCTATGGGGTAAAAGTACAATTCGTAAAATCGCACTTGAAAAATGCAACTTTGGAAATCTTAGGATTTTTCATGTCAACTTATGGAAGCCCTGCCTTTGGTGTGACTACTCATTAGACTCATCTCGAAAAGAAGATTCTAATGAGTAGTCACACTATAGGGTTTTGAGCAGGCATAATGATTTTAGTTTTCAAAATATTCCCCCCTTATCTAGAGCTCTGGTCAATCTTGTATTTAGCAACCATTCAAAAGAAGATCCTTAAGGATCTTAACCCTTATCCTGCCGATCGGGACTTGACTGGAATTTGCAAACAGTTCTGATCCAGATCACACCATGCATAACGCAGCATCTGATCTAGATCTAAAACTGTGTTGACACTTGTCGTTAGGTTTCTGCAATTTCAAAATGCATAAATCTTTCCTTGACAAACTTTGCAGATGACAATTTCAGAGCAGATATTTTTTTCAACAGGATAAGGTTTGAATTCCTATAGGAGCTTTCTGCATTATTTTGATTCTGCATTAAGCAGTCACTAAATGTTTTCAGAAATCTCAGTTCTACTTCAAATAGTGGTCACTTAACCCTTATCATGCTGAATCCTTGTCTGCTTCAAATATATTGTCTGCGAAAGTTACTTAAAATTAGTTTCTAAGCTTTTTAGAGTAACAAAAGGTTGAAGTTGAGTCGCAAACAGTTTGTATCCAGATCAGACGCCGCATTATGCGGCATCTGATCTGGATCCAAACTGTTTGCAAATGTACGCCAAGTGGCGCTCAGCATGACAAGGGTTGATACAAGATTGAGTGTTTTAACTTGTAAGTTTTACCAGGTGTGACAAGGTCAAAGGAGCAAAGCACATGGTATCAATGTACATGACTGATGACTGTTACACTGTGTCATCATCCACTACAGTCTAACTTCTGTTCAGTAGCCTCTCAAATAGTAGATCAATTAACAATCTTTAATTCACTTGAAAGCATTAACAATCTTTAATATAGTTGTCATTTTCAGTCTTTTGGCTTTTTCTCCGGGTTTAAGCGCAATATGACACCTTTTGCGATTCTTTCGCAGAAGGGCCTTAGACGTCTCTTCCAAGTTTATTTAAATGTTCTTCAATACTGGTAAGGATTAACAGATTCTATTTAAAACAAGATGTAAATTAAGTCAAGATAAAAGTAAAGCATCAAGCCCTATTTACCATTTACTCCATAGACATGCATTTTAATATCTGTAATTTATTCCCTCATAAAGGAGTAGTTCCCTTACATAAGTCATGAATATGTACCATGAGGAATATTTGCTATATCCTATCAGACGTTAAAAAAGAATGCACCATAAGGCACACTCTCCTGGTCTTTAAACCTGCTGTAAGTGATAATCCATCTTCAAATCTAGAAACAGCCTATGGAGTAAATGGTAAAGAGCTTTCAAGTTTACTTTCATCTTACTTTTAGCAGTAAACTATCTTCACACTCAAGTATTATACATAATGCCAGAGACTACTCTACACAAGTTAGACTGTGTTATTGTATATTCCTTGTGTGTTTCTCACTCATCACAGTTAATCCAGCAACAAACGAGGCTAGCCAGTAGCCTCTTGCCTTGAATCTCACTAAAATTCCTTCACATAGTTGAACAGAATAGAACATTTGCTAGTAGAAGTATCACAGTCTACCAAACTGGGACTGGTTCTCTGTGTTTTGTCTCTTTTTCTTTCAAACCGTCATGGCTCATACCTCACTGAAAATAAAAGATAAAGTTACAACATTAACTTATTTGCCATTAAAAGGGCTGCCATTTCTTCGGATTTTTCCAAAATCTTCGGCTTTTTCTTTATTTCTCTGGACCTACGTTTTTCCCCAAAAATCTTTGGATTCCTGCTCTTACTTTTTTACATAGGAAACAGTGATATATGGGTGTCAAATAGTTTAGATCCAGAACAGACACCGCATCACATGGTGTCAACATGATCTTAGTGTTATGGAGCCTGACAGCGAAAGGGTTAAAGGTACGATTCCTAAAATTGTCCATTATTTGAAGTTCTGGATTCTGCAAAATACTAGCTTTGATAAGTTATTTGAAAACTTTAATCAGAGCTCCAGATAAGGAGGGTATGGCAAAAACCAAATTGTTGGATTTGTTCAGTTTACTCCCTCTTATCTGGAACCCTTGGTCCAAGGTTATGAAGCTTTTGAGTTGATTCTGGTATCATTCTCAAGCATTTGATTGGTCAGATTTGAGCCTATGCACAAATCTGACCAATCTAACGCTTGAGAACTACTCAAGACTCATCTCCAAAGCTTTTTAACCTTGAAGAGGGATGATACTTTAGTGGTTCTGCACTATGAAAGAAGAAGAAGAAGAAGAGCCTGTTTAATTCTGTGATATTTACCTGGCCTCAATGTTTGAGCTGAGCAACAGTTGTTTCTTCATTCTCATTAGTTGATGATGTGACAACTTCTTGCCCTGATCGTTCACCACTGGTAAATCCACTGATTTGATACCATCCTTCACTTCTCGCCCGGTACTCAAGTCTCTCATTAGACTCACTATGTCAGGTGTAGACTTTGACTGCATTGTGTCCTTGTCATAAAGATCATCATCATCCTCATGTTTGTTATTCACCTCTACTTCACTATCGAAATTTTCGTCCGTTTCAATCTCCTCACATATGTCCCCGTCGGGGCTTAAATGCAATGAACAAGTGGATGAGACTCCGCTAGAACTATGAAAGCTACGTATAGAGTCTGAGCTCATTGTTTTATTCTTTAGAACACCTTGTTTGTCCGCCCCTGCATCACCATTGGGGAAATTCCAGCTGAGTCTCTTGTAAATACTATTATCACGATTTTGACTTTTGTTAATTTCCTGAATTGCATCTGCAGTATAATATCTTTTCTCGGTTCTTGACTGACGTCTTTGGTAGAGTTTTGATTTCATGTTCTCGTCCACAAACTCCGGCAGGGACATTTCACTGCCGCTAGCCGAGTCTCCTGATATAGACATGTGGGGTAAATGAAGTCTATCATCTCCTAGAAACTGACTGAATACAGTTGGATCTGATTGGGAATATTGCACTGAAGGGTGGGGCTTGGCAAAACTCGATGTTTCCATAGCATGTTCTAGCTGAGGTTCTGAGGTGCTTGCTCCATTTCTGAAATGTGAGTCACTATTTTTAGGCACTTGGTCACCTCTATGGTGTTCTGCCCCAACAGACACCATCTCGTTCCACGACCTTGACCTATTTATTGGTGAACCCTGATCTGTGCCCATCTGGACATCCTGGGGTTCCTCGCTGGAGCAGCGTGTAAGCTGTAGCAGAGGAGGGTTGTCTGGTATAAGCAGGGGAGTATACTCCACCACCTCCTCCGTCGGAGGAAATGCAGGCTTCTCCGTATTCTCTGCTGCCAATCTCGCTTGACGGTAAAGGTCCTACAATAAACAACAATATGTGTCTCAAAACAGAGCCATCTTCTGGATCAGACCTTGGTCCAAGGTTATAAAGCTTCTGAGTTGAATCTGAAATTGTTCTCCTCTTCCAATATGGTTATCGTCTTTAATAGACAATTATAACTCATGTAAGAGATGCTGAAATTGTTCTCAAGCATTTGATTGGTCAGATTTGAGATTTTGCTCAAGTCTGACCAATCATATGCTTGAAAATGATCTCAGACTCAACTCAAATTCTTTATAACTTTGGGGCTTTATAAAGATTCAATTCATTACAAAACCTCTCAGAAGCAAGGTACATTCAACTTAGTCTGAATGTCTGTCATTTAAACATGTGACAGTGAAAATTAGGATGAAAGCAATGCAAAAAGCTGCTAAAGTTGCAATAGGCAACCACCTGTCTTTACCTAAATTCTTCCCGACTGGTTTATAGGCTGCTAAAAGAGGATGTCTTCTTTGCAACTTTTCTCCTACTAGATGTAAATATAAATAAATATAAATCTAAATAATCAAACCTTCCTTCTTGTTATATTTCAATTGTGACTTGTGTCAATCAAAAGGGGGGAAACAAAAACTCCAAGAGACTGGAGGTCTTACCTGAGCTTTTCGTATATGCGTTAGCCAGATCTGAATAGCATTCTGATCAGCGTGGAAAGTGAAAGACGAAACTGGGATGTGGTACTCATTGACATAGATCAACAGAAAACACCCTAAAATGGTAAAAACATTGTCATTAAACTTCCGGTCGAAAACTGGGAAAACAAACCTAATACTCTTATTACAGATTGCATAAATACATTCTAACTTCCTTGTCTCAAACTCCCTCAAGTCAAAAATATCTTTTTATTTCAAAGTTAAAAGGTTTTAACTTTGAAATAAGAATATGTTTGCCTTAAGCATAATAATAATAATTAAGCGAGGAAGAAATAAGTGATATATTCAACTTTGGAATTGCGGAAAAATTTGAAGATAATTGAGTTTGAGATAATGATGTTTGACAGTATCTACTGTTTTGTTTTGGAAAATAAAGAAGTATTTTTTCAGTACCATAAAGTAACCATTCTCTCACTGAATATTTGTTTACAAAACTCTGCCATCTATGAACATAATAATAATATTTATATCATCTGAACTATTACATTAGTTAATAAAATAAAGATTTTTTTCCGGGGAAAAGAGTACAGACTCGTATCAGACAGATCTGATAAGAAAACAGTTTAGGAGCTGTTTGGTCAAGGTCTTCACTGTTTTCAAAAAGCATCAATACACACAAATATAAGGAAAATGGTTAATGTTTTCTACAAGTAATTGTACATGTAGTTGCATCTTTGCATACCTTTATCTTTAAGCTCATGCACTATGATCCTGTCCACTCTCATTGGTGGTTTGACAATCTTGTACTTGTCCATCCTCTTACTGGCCTTACACACCAACATCAGGTCAGTGAACAGGAGGCACTCAACATCCATCTGTATGACAACAAAACACAATGTAACCATGGTTCCAGATAAGACTAAATTGAACAAATCCAACATTTTCTTACTTATTTTAGCACGAAATCCTATGGTGTTACTACTCATTAGAATCGTCTCGAAGAGACCATTCTAATGAATAGTAACACCAAAGGGTTTAATTCAGAAATAAATATTTTCGTTTTTGAGATATTCCCCTTATCTGGAGTAAAACCTCCCCAATACAACCTCAAAATTGTGTTAACTATTTGGTGTTTATGGCAGGTGACTGCTTAAAGCAAGGTGACAAGACCTTTAAGCGGTCTACTATCTTTGATAGTTTAAACATATTGTATTCCATAATCATGATTGGAATGGGGCCTGTAAAATCAGAAGTTCCTGTATATGTGGAGAGACGCTGTCAAAGATCAATACATTTGCTCTCTTCAATTCCGAACTTATTGTAAAAGGGGCTAAAAATGTACACCACCCAAAACGAGTGAGTTTTCCTTATGCTCAAACTGAAAGTGGATTAAAGTTTAACACTTACCCTATTTTGGTATTCTTTCATCTTGAGTGGCGACTGCATCACTAGTGCTCGTGTATGGGAGGAATCACAGCCGGGCATTGGGGTGACGAGGTTAAAGTTACTGTTGTACTGCTGTATCAACTGAAACAGAGAGCAATAAACTACATGTATACCAACTAATTTCATTATACTGTCAATTTTGTATTAATCCATTACCCCATAAATACCCCTTTTACGTCTCTAATTTATGCCTCCATTGAAGAAAAATATGGAAGAAATTTATAAAGTATTGATTGTGTACTATTAAAAAATATTTCTTTTTCCTAGCAAATGATAGCTTAAAGCAGGCTGAAAGTAAAGCAGAATGCGCCTTATGGCGTATCTGCTTTACTTTCAACCTGCTTTAAGTAGTCACCTATCTTCAAAACTAGAAATGGGCTATGGGGTAATGTGTTAATCTACCAATTACAGGAAGGCCAAATATGAGTCAGTCTTTACTACAGGAATATGAATAATATAGAAAGCTCCAATAGAGCTTTCTTTACTACATTAACAAGTTGTTGATAAAAACAGAGACTGACTGTTTGAAATTGCATCTTCTACTACATTTGTCCTCTTTTTTTTAATCAAGGGAGATAATTTGTGTATCATAAGTTTCTATCTATGAGAGAGTTGTCTACCTTTAAACACTCATCATTGGGTGCCTCTACAGCATCATAAGGCTCTATCTTGTCTACAATGGCCTGTAGTTTCTCCTCCTCATGTTGCTGCCTCAGGGTTGCATTGACATGGTACACAAAACGGTCTACACTTGAAATCTGCAATAAAAGTCATCCTCAAGTTAAACAACATTACCAACTTTAATTCATCCAGACAAGAAAGCTTTGAAATATACAGTGTTCCACCCTCTCTACAATGGCCCTCCCAACAAGGACTCCCTCCTTACAACGACACTTGCCCCAGTTCCCTAAATAGGACATTTATGTCAAACGCTTTTACTGCTGCAATGTCGTCTGCATAAAGTTGTCATCTGCTGTTTTACATAATGAACATTTTGACGGAAAAAAATTAATGAGGAGTGACAAACAGCTTGAATGAAGATCAGACGCCGCCTTACGCGGCGTCTGATCTGGATTAAAGCTGTTTGCAAATGTACGCCAATTCCCCTCCCTATAACAACTCCCTCCGAACAACGCACATAATTGTTGTCTCCCATTGTGTGTCGTTGTAGAGAGGGAGCGCTGTAACAACAGTTTGTTTTTTTATCCTATTTTATCTGCCACTATAACAATAAATTGACTGATGTACATAATTGGTTCATTTTAGGTATAATGCAAGCTATTTGTTCCAAGCTACACATTCCACCAACTAAAGATTAACCATAACTACCAACCATTTCTAGGAGATCCTTTCGTTGATTTTCATCATTTGTTTTGCCGAGTATAGCTTGGAGGAGGAGCGAGTACTTGGTAAGGCGCTGCATTGGTTTGACAAGCAGGTCTGTAAGTTTCAGTCTGTTACACTGTTTCTGTGCCTCCGCCCACTGTAAAGATAGATAGAGCATAAATGGGTTAACAAATATCTTCAAAGTCTGTCAGCATTTAATCCTTACCATCACAGCTTGGTTCTTGGTTTCAGAGCTTAACTCTTTCCTCCCTGAAACTTTAAATGGACAATTCCAGTTTCCATTTTAGTCTAGTCCATTTCTGACTTTTAAGGGTTGTTTTTGTCAATTCTTGGCCTTATGACAAACAGTGAAGACCCTGATCAGAGGGCTCCTTTTGGAGCCCTCTGATCTGGGTATTCACTGTTTGCACAGGACAAGCGAACTATTCACATGTACACTGTTTGAAAAGGACGCCTATGTGCGGGACTAGGGTTCAAAGGGTTAAGACAGGTGATTGCTTAACCTTTTACTCCATAGATGCTCATTTGTATGCTTCTAATTTGTTCCTCCACTGAAAAAATACTTATACAGCCATGAATATGTATCATTGGAAGTATTTTCTATATTCTATAATATATACATCGTTGGTAGCTTAACGCAGGCTGAAAGTAAGATGCATTCTGCTGTACTTTCAACCTGCTTTAAGTGGTCACCTATCTTAAATATTAGAACCAGGCTATGAAGTACAGAGTTTATTTAACTTTAAATGCTTGTATGAAAGTGTTTATTCCCATTCCTCTCAGTGTGCAACCATTCCTATCAACTAATGTCTGCTCAAAAAATGGATACTGTTAAAATATACAACAATTTATCATAATAAATATATTATTTTGAGAGAAAAAACATCTGTTAAAGTATCCAACAGTTGATATCAAGATCAGATGCTGATCAGTCAAAGGACTGATCAGAATCCAAGCAATAGTATTTAGCAGGTTAAGGATTGGAGTGGAATGCAGACAAGTCAAAACAAATCTATGTTCTACATCTATGTGCTTGAATCATTTTAATGGTACTAAGTCACAGTGTTTAAACACTATACTGAGTATGTAATACTTTAACTGCAGCATCAAAACTAATGCTTAACCTTATCCTCCTCTGTATTATTTGCCTATTATCTATTAACTCATTACCCCATAGCCTGTTTCTAGTTTTGAAGATATGTGACCACTTAAAGAAGGTTGACAGTAAAGCAGAATGTGCCTTAGGCCTGCTTTAAGTTATTATCTGCTAGAGTATAAAAATATTTCTTGTGATTTTTATTTGTGACAGTATAAATTGGAACTATTTTCTTCAGTAGAGGAATTAATTAAAGTCGTAAAAAAGCGTATTTATGGGGTAATAGGTTAAGGGAATGCTCAGCATACCTAAGGTCGCATGAATTCTGCAATTTATGTAACAAGGAAGCTAACTTAGAACTACAAAGGTTTTATAGAGTTCATTGTCTAAGGGAGACAACTTACCACTACAAATGTCTTGAAGAGTTCATTGTCTTGGTACTGGGACTTCATGTAGTCTGTGCAAGTCTTCTGCTTGACACAGTATTGGATGTAAGGCTGGAATATGTCGTGATACTGAAACACAGAAACAAAACAAAATGTACAACCAGGCTCATATATATAGTGCTGCAGATACAGAACAAATCAGGTAGCTGCTTCATGCAGGACAAACTGATGAGACTTGAACTGTGTTTATACAGTACAAAGCTTGAAAGTAAAGCAGAATGTACCTCAAGGAGCATTCTGCTTTACTTTATGCTTGTTCTAAGCAACCATCTGTTATTATATATATTATAACTAAATAAAGTGAAACTAATTTCTTCAGTAGAAGTAAAATTACAGGCGTAAAAAGGCATATTTGTTTAAGAAATGGCTTTTTTGAGTTGGACATGTACCTTCTGGAATCCCTCCTTCATCAGTGACGGGTTGAGGGGTCTGGCTGTATTTCTAGAGTCCTGTAGAACCTTCACAAGGTGGCAAGACCAGAACTCTGTATTGGCCGATACTATATCACTAATGTTGTTAAACAATTTCTCTGTCTCAATCTGAAACAAGGCAAACATAGAGTTATATAATATCAGGTCACCCATCAAAACTCAGTTAACCCATTACCCCATAACTTGTTTACAGTTTCAAAAATATGAGACCACTTAAAACAGGTTGAAAGTAAGGCGCATTCTGTTTTACTTTCAGCCTGTTTTAAGCTACCATCTGCTAGGATCTAGAAAATGTTTATTATCATACTTATTCATAATGGTAAAAAGTGCAATTATTTTCTTCAATGAAGAAATAAATTAGAGGCGTAAAATGGCATATTTATGGGGTAATGGGTTAACTTATTTCATAATTGAATTTATTGAACTCGTTAGATATAAATGATATAATGCTCGCCGAGGCTCATAACATATAATTTTATCCAACTCGTTCCATAAATTTAATACAGAAAACACACTCATGCAATATCATCTATATGTTTATGAAAAAAATCCCCGAAAACATAAAAACTGTTTAGCGTGAAAATTGTTAAACCTTTGACTGCTAAAGACGAAGTTTACTATACCTTTGCAAACAGTTAGGATACTGATCAGATCCTCAATAGCTAAAAGTCAGTCAGAGTCTTAACTGTGTCACTCAATCAGACTGATAATTATATATTTCTGCAATTGGTACTGTAACTAGTGACAGAAAACATCAAATTCAGAAACAAAGTAGGCAGCTTTCATTCCAGATAAAAATCATAACAACAATCAAAGGGTTAACCAACATAATTCAGCCAATTACGTATAATTAGAAATAATCTTTAATGTTGAAATGTTTAATGTTAGTCAATCTTTTCATCTAGTAAGTTGAAACAAGGCAATTCATGTGAATTTATCTTGAGTGGTAAAGCTCGACTTCTCCTGTTCTTTTTATTTAAATCGTACAATGCTGGTTTTTCAAATAAACTTACCTTCATATTCCAATAATTGACCAATTAACATTGACTCTTGAGGTGTTTATATTGAGAATTATAGTCGAACTTCGATATCTCGAAAACGGTTAAATCGAACATACCCGTATTTCAAAGTTAAAACGTGGCTTAGCCACGTTTTAACTTTGAAATATGGGTTTGTTCGACTTAACCAAGCATTAAATAATGCAGTTCATGTGTCGAACAATCGGATGGTTCGAGTTAAGCAAGTTCGACTGTAGGACAAACAGTGCTGACCCTGATGAGATGGCTCCTGACAGAACCTTACAATCTGTGTCTGAACCTTTCACAGAGGATGTATATACTAACTTCAGGCATTATAAGAGTGGGCCAAGGCCCATAGATGGAACAAACAAACAAACCAAAGCTAAAAGGTTTTTATAATTCAACAAACTTTACCTACCTCATTAAGAATCACTTCGTTTTGTAAATTGAGTAGCACACAATAAAATACCTGAAATTGAAAAAGAAATGTAAAATTGAAATATATATTTACAAATGAAATTTTCTGAAACAGCCTGTGTACACTAAGTCTTATCTTTAGGTTTCATAATTATTTCTATATACTAGGATATATAAAAATATTTCTAATGATACATATTCCTGATTGAATAAAGTGAAACTATTTTCTTCAGTGGAAGAACAAATTATAGGCATAAAAAGGCATATTTATGGGGTAATGGGGTAACTTGGACTAGAGGACACAGGTGCAATGTTATATAGGTTACTGACGTCAACGAATAAAAAGTCTTACAAACTAATAATTGATATTTATTATGTGCCTTCGAGTGATATCGAGCGTTTCCGCGTGTATTTGCAGAGTAAAATACAAGAGTCTGTATCAGCCACTTTGTATTTTACTCTGACCTCGCTTTCGATTTGACGTGACGTCATTTACGTACATGTACGAGTGCCGCGTTATTCTTTGTGACATACAAAATCTTGTTGTTCTTCAAATAACTTAATAAATTTTGAATATAAAATGATTTAAACAACTATTTAGTTGTTTCTGGTTTGTATTCAAGGCATATAATAAACACATCACCAGTTGGCAGTGCGCAACAGAGTGTTGCATTTAGCTCTCGACGTTTTTGGCGGAAAGAACCGATCAGACTCGCGCCAAGGTGCTCGTCAGATCGGCTATTTCCGCCAAAAACGTCTCGAGCTAAATACATCACTCTGTATCGCACTGTCAACTGGTAATGTGTATTGGTCAACCCTTAACCCCATAGCCTGTTTATAGTTTTGAAAAGTAGATCACTTATAACAGGTTGAAAGCAAAGCAGAATGGGCCTAATGGTGCATTCTGCTCGACTTTCAGCCTGCTTGAAGCTACAATCTACTTGAATATATAAAATATTTCAAATGATACATATTCAGGATTGAATAAAGTGGAACTATTTTCTTCAGCGGAAGAACAAATTATAGGCATACAAAGGCATATTTAAGGGTTTATTAGGCTTCTTGTACTAGAAGAACAGGTGCAATGTTATATAGGTTACGGGTCTGTTTTGATGACGTCAACGAATAAAAAAGTCTTACAAACTAATAATTGATATAGGTCAAGTTTCATTAACACTTTACCCCATAGCCGGTTTATAGTTTTGAAAAGTAGATCACTTAAAGCAAGTTGAAATTAAAGCAGAACGCGCCTTATGGCGCATTCTGCTCTACTTTAAGCCTGCTTGAAGCTACCATCTACTTGAATATATAAAATATTTCTAATGATACATATTCAGGATTGAATAAAGTGGAACTACAGGTATTTTCTTCAGTGGAAGAACAAATTATAGGCATAAAAAGGCATATTTATAGGGTAATGGGGTAACTTGTACTAGAAACAAGGGCCACTATGGCCCTAAATCGCTCACCTGGTTCACCATGTAAAATTAACCTATAGTCACCTGATTATGACTGGACATGACCCACAATCAACCTTTAGAGTTTGATTTTTCTATAATTTGACCTAGTTTTTGACCAGACACAATCCACATTTGATTTTGACCTAGATTTGATGTAGGCAAACATTCTGAAAATATTTCATTCAGATCTAACGAGATTTGTAGCCTCTAGAGGGTTAACACTGTTTTTCTTTGATTTGGCCTAGTGACCTAGCTTTTCACCCGACGTGACCTATATTCGAACTTGACCTAGATATCCATGAGGCAAACATTTTGATGAAGTTTCATAAAGATCCATTGGGATTTGTAGCCTCTAGAGGGTTAACAAGGTTTTTCTTTGATTTGACCTAGTGACCTAGTTTTTGACCAGACATGACCCACATTCGAACTTGACCTAGATATCAATAAGCAAACATTCTGACCAAGTTTCATTAAGATCCATTGAGATTTGTAGCCTCTAGAGTGTTAACAAGGTTTTTCTATGATTTGACCTAGTGACCTAGTTTTTGACCGGACATGACCCACATTCAAACTTGACCTAGATTTCATCAAGACAAACATTGGTATTAAGTTTGATGAAGATCGGATGAAATTTGTAGGCGCTAGCGTGTTAACGAACAATTGTGGAGGGATGGACGACGGACATTCAACGATCCTAAAAGCTCACTTTGGCACTTCGTGCCAGGTGAGCTAAAAATAGGTGCAATGTATTATAGGTTACTGGTCTGTTTTGCTGACGTCAACGAATAAAAAGTCTTACAAACTAATAATTAATAATATTCAATATGATTGGTCAAGTTTCATTGTGTGTAACACAAAAACCGATGTCCTATTCAACACCAGGCTGTACTCAATTGCCCTTTCAACAACAGTTTTCTACAGTTGAAGGTTCAATAAAAATTCCAAAGGCATACAAAGACTCGAGAAGCACACTAATTGACATGGAGACTTCTTTACCCTTCCCCAACCCCCCCCCCCCCCCCCCATAGCTTGTTTTCAGAATTGAAGACAAATGGTTGCTTACAGCAGGTTGAAAATAAAACAGAATGCTCCTCCAGGAGCATTCTGCTTTACTTTCAACCTGCTTCAAGCTACCACCTGCTAGGATATAGAAAATCTTATTTTGCAACATATTTACAGTAAAAGTGGAATTTCTTTCTTTAGTTCTGGTACAAATTAAAAACATAAAAATGTGTTTTTATGGAGTAATGGTTAAATAAGGGCTGCAGATAAAGAGTATTTCAAAATCTAAAATCTATATTTCTGCATTCAACCCTATGGTGTCACTACTCATTAGAATCGTCTCTTCAAGACGATTCTAATGAGCAGTAACACCATAGAATTTGATGCTGAAATGGGTGAAAAAAATGTTCAATAACTTACATCAGAGATAACCCGTAAAGACCGTATATAATGTAACTCTGTCTGGAGCAGCTCCCATATAGCCTCCTGCTGATCTTGTTGGCGCTTCGTTAAAGTCTGAAATTACAAAAACAAAAATATTACCTTGACAACTGATTAAATAGGACAGGTAAATAGGACTGGTGTGTCTAATTAATTACCTACTTTTATATCTCTTGCGTGCAAGCACTGCTTTTATGCAATCAAAATATTATAATGTATAAAATTCTAGACATTATACTAACTCTTTGAACGCTAGCGGCCGATATCTGCCACAGTCATAACCTTTGCAAACAGTTTGCCATTCTGACCCTGAATTTAAAAGAAACTTTGAAAAATTCTTATTTTAGAACAAAAGCAGACGACAATTATTGTTGCAGACGAAAAAATTACCCAGCATGCAAAGAGCTAAATGCTATTGCAGGTTAACCTGAGGCCAGAGACCATTCAATGATTAATTTTTAACCCTTTCCCCAATAGAAGCCCCTTTTAGCGCATTAAGTTTATTCCTTGGCTGAAGAAAATAGTTCCAATATATACAGTCATGAATATGTATCATAAGGAATACTTTCTTTATTCTAACAGGTGGTATCTTAAAGCAGGCTGAAAGTAAAGCAGAATGCGCCCTAAGGCGCATTCTGCTTTACTTTCAACCTGCTTTAAGTAGTCATCTATTTTCAAAACTAGAAACGGGCTATGGGGTAATGGGTTAACCCTTTACACCATAGCCTGTATTTAGTTTTGAGAACAGGTGATTACTAAAAGCAGGTTTGAAACTACTTTCCTGCTTTAAGCTACCATATGCTAGAATATAGGGAATATTTCTTATGATGCATTTTCATAACTCTATAGATTGGAACTACATGTATTTTCTTAATTGGAGGAGTAAATTTAATACGCTAAAAGGCGCTTCTATTGGGAATGGATTAAGGCTTGGAAAAGGTGGTGCCAGGACAAAAGTAATACAGAAAGCTCCAATATGAGCTTTTGGCTTTATATTCAATTGCATTATTTCAACTGCCACCATCAATGAATAATGACATTGAAGAGAAGGTAGAGATCTATTTAGCAGTTTTTACAGACTGAAAGAGTTAATTGTTTTAACTATTTAATATTCAGGGCTCCAGATAAGGGGAGTATTTCAAAAACTAAAATCTTTAATTCTGTATTAAACCCTATGGTGTCACTACTCATTAGAATCGTCTCGAAGAGACGATTCTAATGAGTAGTAACATCAGAGGATTTGGTGTTGAAATGATTGAGAAAATGTTGGATTTGTTCAGTTTACTTTCTCTAATCTGAAGCCCTGAGTAATTATGGAATGACTGGAATCAGATAGGGAATTCCTGACATAAGACATGTGCAAGGCTGTCAATATTGAATTCATGTAACAAACAATAGCCCCATACAACAGAACAAATATTTCAACACAAGCTAATTAATATTGTATAGGATATGTAGCATCTGTCATCAACATTGTAAGTCTGGTTTGTCTCAACAACAACAACATGTCGAACATGAGATATAAGCTCAGTATAATACTGGGTGGGGCAAAAGCAAACTGTATAACTACCTAAGTACAGTCAAACCTGTATTAACCTATTACCCCGTAGCCTGTTTCTAGTTTTGAAAACAATTTACTACTTAAAGCAGGCTGAAAGTAAAGCAGATTGCGCCTTAAGGCACATTCTGCTTTACCTTCAGCCTGCTTAATTTAAGCTGCTGGTATATAGAAAATATTTCGTATGGTACACATTCAAAATTAAGTAAATTGGAGCTATTTTCCACAGTGGATGAATAAAACTATAGGTGTCAAAAAGCGTATTGATGGGGTAATGGGTTAAGCTTTATTTCAAGAAAGTGTTGATATACAGTAAAACCTGTATCAACCACTTAAAGCAGGCTCAAGTAAAGCAGAATGAGCCTTCAGCTTGTTTTAAACTTTTATCTAAATAGAGAAATAGAATATAGGAAATATTTCTTATGTATTCTTTATTGGAGGAATAAATTTATGGTGTAAAAAGGTGTATATTTACGGCCCTGGTACAAAATGGAGAATGTGTTATTCTTTCCCAATAAACGCGTTTACGCTAAAACTAGTTTTTCCTTTACAAACAGTTTGAAGCCAGATCAGACGCCGGGTAACCCGGCGTCTGATCTGGCTCCAAACTGTTTGCCACCAACATAAACATGAGTTATCAGAATTGTCCAAAAATTGTTCTTTTCTACGTTTTAGTACTTTGCGTTTGCGTTTCGTTTGCGTTTAAACGGGAAAGAATAACAGATTCTCCACTGTAATGGGCTAAGGAGATTCAACTATCTCTAAACGACCAGTATCACACAGCTATGACATATATTCAATATTACACACCTGATCATATAATATGGAAAAATCTTTAATAGTAATCTGCAAATACCATCTGCCACCAAAGGTCAATCAATTAATTCACAGTAAAACCCCATCATTTTGACAAACTCTTTGACTATATTAAACACATGTGGCAGCTTAAAACAAGATGAATGTAAAGCAGAAAGCTCCTATAGGAGCTTTCTGCTTTAGGTTTATCTTGTTTAAAGCTGCTAGCTGCCTCATCTTTATTTTGAGAGAGCATAATAGCTGAATGTGATGATATGGCCTTAAATGTAGACAGATTTGGCTGTAGGGTATAGACCATGATTTAACCTGATATACAGTAAACATTTTTCGGCGGAGCTGACTGGTTTCTATTTAGTCACACTTTCTATTTGGCCACACATTTCAACCAATTATATTTGATCAGAAATTTAGAATTAAGAGCACCTGTTGAAACTGAATAGTCTGATTGGATAGTAGCCAGGGCTCCAGATAAGGGAATTATTTCAAAACTTAAAATCTTTATTTGTGCATTAAACCCTGTGGTGTCACTATACATTTGAATTGTCTCTTCGAGACAAAAAAAATGAGTGGTAACACCATAGGGTTTGGTGCTGAAAAGAGTGAAAAAATGTGATTTGTTTAGTTTACTCCCTCTTATCTGGAGCCTTGTAGGCTGGTCTATGTCCAATTACAGATGTCCAATTTACCAGATGTGGACTGTGAGTGTAAAATTTAGAGATACAGACTGCACTGTTTACTACCACTGGGATGATGCAATTATACTTCTATTTTAAGATATGACATCTGAAATCTTTTTATAGATATACAGAGGAAGCTAGGTGTTTTGTAATTGTTTACTACCAATTTGTTTGAATTGTTAACTATTTGTACACATTTACCATACATTTAAAGCAATATTATATATAAAATTAATGGCCTCATGTGAGTTAAACACAATCGTGTTGTTTCATCATTATTTACAAGAGTGGCAGTCGAAGTTCAGCAGACTGTTGTATCTGTACATTTGTGTATGCTTAGTTTGTTTAAAGAAACTCTATGAATGAAGTTTGATATATAGAACAATAGATTAATGTGAGGATCTCCTACCAGTAGCTAGGATATGAGTTAAATTATTGTTCTGTTTTGCAATTCTGTACATGATAGTTTTGCATTTTAAATAAAAGTTGCTGTTTCAATTTTTTTTGCTTTTCAATCCAAGATATTACAATTCTTTGAAAACCTCAATTTCATTTAATTTTGCACACCCAATTTCATCTATATAGCCTTAGTTCAACCACTCATTCCGCCGAATATCTTTTTTAAAGATATTTCTTGTTTTTAATAGTGTAGACCAAAATCAAAAAGCTTTTGAATGATCAGGGTCTTCAATGTTTTCTGGCTGAGGATCTGTCTAACATGAGTCTGCATTCTTTCCTGGGGAAAGTTCTTCATATTCTATTACCCAATGTAATAGTCAGGATGATAGCCTTTTTATCATGGGTGTAGTTTTGATCTATAAGAGTTTGGAAATAGGTGCCATTTGAGAAATCTATTATGGATAGTCTTGTATCACAACCACTTGATCATTTTTATTCCCTTTCCTTTGGAAAAATGATAAAACAGTCAAAACTTGAAAATATCGAGCCTACCATTATTTCACAAGTTAAATTTCGATAATGTGATAGCGCTTAGTTGAACATACCCATATTTCAAAGTTAAAATGTGGCTTAAACTTTGAAATATGGGTAAGTTCCAATTGAACAGTTTTGAATTATCAAGTTTCGACTGTATCTAGTTGACTCCAACAAGGTATGTAAACAACAAAGAGATAACTGTTTATTACATCATGCAGACCCAGTCTGGAGTCTCTAAAATAGACTGTGATAATGATCTTGGTCAGACAGATGCTTGAGGCAGAGAACCTGATGATGTCTCAGGTGTTTGACATATCTTCACAGTTACTGAGATTGATGTCTGTTCTAGCCACTTTACTTAACTCTTTACCCCATAGCCACTTAAAGCAGGTTGAAAGTAAAGCAGAATGTGCCTAAGGCACATTCTGCTTTACTTTCAGCCTGCTTTAAAATACAATCTACTATGATATTGAAAATATTTCTTATAGTTTTATATTCATGACTATATAAAGTGGAACTATTTTCTTCAGTGGAGGAATAAATTAGGTGTAAAAAGATGTATCTATGGGGTAATGGGTTTAATAAGTCTCTTGTCAATACCTATTTTCTTATAGAAACACATTGTCATGCTTTGTCCAATTGCATTTACTTATTCCTCATAAAAATACCTTACAGGGCATTATCATGAACATGTTTCTGCCCAGTCGTGATAATGAGCGAAGAAAACGTTTCCTACAAAACTAACATATATGATGCCTATAAGCAGGCTGAGAGTAAAGCAGAAATCTGCCAGAAGGAGGTTGATTTCTGCTTTACTTTCAGCCTGCTTTAAGCAGATACCTGTCTTTAAAAATTCTTAAACTAAGCCTTGGGTTCAACTGATTATATGGTATAATAAACATTTTCTGAATTGCACACATACTTCGTCTTAATATGAGAACATGACATTTTCATGTGTTTCTGGTATAAAGTCTTGTAGACAAATGTACTACAATACACACTAAACTTTACCGCTATCCTGCTAAGTGCAACTGCACTTGAAATAGTACAAGTCCAGATCAAATGCCAAGTTACTTTGCTTCTTGTCTGGATCTTAACTATTTGAAATAGAAAGTTGCATTTTTTTCCTGTAGAAAATAAAATTATGGTTAGTTTTGTGGAAAAAAATGCAGACCATAATTTTTATAAGCAGATGATATGTTTGCAAGATAAAAGATGATCTTATTATGGGGAACACGAGGCAAACATGGTTGTTTATGACGTGTTATTATTATTCTGTCTTTATACATGACATATACCATCAGTTAGAGACCTGTACAAGGGTCAGTGCATGATGCCTTTATATGTTGTTAGCACATCACTCCGACTGTGCCGGTTATATAGTACTGCGATGGTTTATGTCAATGTACTTATCTGTCTTGTGATGTTTGTTTCAATATTACTTACCGAAAATATGGCTTATACATTCTAGATCGAAACATCTTTAACTACATGTAAATTTCCTTTCTCAACTCAGTCCTGACAAATGCTTTCTACCATACTTTCAACTTAGGAAAATACAGAAGAGCAACTATATACCATAGATATCTTAAAATAACCTAGATCGGCTATAGGCCAATCAGCGACGGTCATCGAGAAGCCATCTTGATACCTGTATGCTACTCATCTTCCAATGGTCTGGTGCACGTCGTATTGCGGTAGATTAATGACGTTACATGCTGTGCGCAGTAATCCCGTCTACGTTGACGGTGCGTCATTGACTACAGAAGTTGCTAAGAAACGTTCCATAGTTGCTATGATTAACTGATGATTTTATTCAGTTAAAATAAGAATAATTTTGTGCTTATTATCGTTTGATTGTCGTATATACAGGGCTGCAATAAATAATTGATCATGAAAAATCCTAAGATTTCAAAACTTTCTATTTGTCAAGTGTGATACTTAAAGCTGATTGACTTAAGGCGCATTCTGCTTTACCTTTACCCTGCTTAAAGCTACCATCTGCATGGATAAATATCTTAAGATTTCGGAAAAATCCGGGGAAATGGCAGCCATGTATATATACTATTATCAGTATGATATATATATAATATGCACCAATGGCTATGTAGAAGTACTATTATATCAGTTGAATGTATGTGATTTGCACTGATGACTATGGGGAGGTTCATTGTTGAGGAGCATATTTAGAGATGAAAGGCATGTTGTAAACACAGGTAAGAAGGAGTGGTGAAATCCAGGACTATGAACTCGTATAGGTGCACATTCACCAGGTTACCTATCATTAACTTACTGACCCCTGAAACTTAACCCTTTCCCCCATAGAAGCACCTTTTAGCGAATTTAATTTATTCCTCCGAAGAAAAAAGTTGCAATTTTTAGTCATGAAAATGTTCCATAGGCAATATTTTTTAAATCCCATCAGATGATAGCTTAAGCAGGCTGAAAATAAAGCAGAATGTGCCTTAAGGCACATTCTGCTTTACTTTCAACCTGCTTTAAGTAGTCACAGTTCTTCAAAACTTGAAACAGGCTATGGGGTAAAGGGTTAAAATGGACAATCCAGTCTAGTCCTTTTTTTTTATTTTTGGCTATTTAGGTGTTTTATTTTCATTATATTGTCAACTGACACACAGTGCAGACCGTGATTTTAGGGCTCTTTTAGGAACCCTCAGATCAGGGTCACCACTGTTTGCCTAAGATAAGTGTACTCTTAACATGTTTGTTTGTTTGTTTTTGATTTTACGTCGCTTTCAACAGTATTTCAGTCATATCGCGACGTCCAGCTAATTACAGGTGGAGGAAGACCCCAGAAGCCCTTTATGCACTGTTTCAGACACAAATCGGCAACTGGGTAGAACCACCGACCTTCCGCAAGCCAGCTGGAAGGCTTCCCCACATGAAAAATCCGAACGACCCTACTGGGATTCGAACTCACAGCGGTGAGGAGCTTAGTGATGTAAGTCACAGTGACTATACCACTAGGCCACGGAGGCCCCCTCTTAACAGGTTCACATTTTGTAAAAGACTGGCATATATATAAGGTCAACAACCAACAACATTAACAGGGACTGCAAATATGAAGACATCTCCTGCATGTTGTTGTTTAATTAACCCTTTCCCACATAGAAGCGCCTTTTAGCGCATTAAGTTTATTCCTTCACTGAAGAAAATAGTTCTAATTTATACAGTCATAAATATATACCATACGAAATATTTTCTATATTCTAGCAGATAATAGCTTAAAGCAGGCTGAAAGTAAAGCAGAATGCGCTGAAGGCGCATTCTGCTTTACTTTCAACCTGCTTTAAGTGGACACCTATATTCAAAACTAGAGACATGCTATGTGGGAAATGGTTAAACTATTAGGAATCAGGCTAACAAAGGCAAACAGTGCAAACCCAAGAGAGACAGCATATATTAGAATGCCACAAGCAAGTCGTACAAAAAAAATTGTCCATCTATAAAAAAACTGAGTTCTACAGAATGTTGCTATACTAAGGAATCCTAAACAGAGGAATCTTTGCCTAAACAAGAACTAACAAATTTCAGATCCAATGCAGGAAAAAAAATTACTGAATGAACAGCCTTAAAAGGAAAAGAATTCTGCAAGCTTCGTTTTAAATAGCCTCAAGACGCTTCTTTACATGTCGTCTCATCTGGATCCAAACTGCTTGTAATACCAGTCAAGTGGCTATCGGCAAACAAACAGTTAAAGCAAGTGACTGCTTACAGCGTAACTGACTTAGGTTAACCCATTACCTCATAAATACACCTTTTTAAACCTTTAATTTATTCATCTGCTGGAGAAAATAGTTACATTTAATGCAGTCATAAATATTTATAATATGCAATAATTTCTATATTCTGGCAGATGTTAGCTTAAAGCATGCTGAAAGTAAGGCACATTCTGCTTTACTTTCAACCTGCTTTAAGTGGTAACCTATCTTAAATACTAGAAACGGACTATGGGGTATTGGGTTAACAATTAAAATTTGATTTACCTGTGAGTTTTCCACTATAACCCTCCAGTCACTCTCTATATCCAGCACGGGTTCATCGAGCTGGGGGTGGCCTATCTGCATCAATGAGGGTGGGGAAGGCAGACCCTGGGTACTGTAGTTACTGAGTAACTCATTTAACTGCTCCTGCTTCTCCTTGTCCTGAAACAATACAAGAAATAATGACTGGTTAGAAAATAATGACTAAAAAAATATTAGGACTGGTTAGAAAACTGTGACTAAAATACAAGAAATAAGGACTGGTTAGAAAATAGTGACAAAATACAAGAAATAATGACTGGTTAGAAAATAGTGACAAATACAAGAAATAAGGACTGGTTAGAAAATAGTGACAAAATACAAAAAATTAGGACTGGTTAGAAAATGGTGACAAAATACAAGAAATTAGGACTAAAACTTGACATTAAAAAAAAAAAATTTTTTTTTTACTGTAACGTCATAGAAAATGCCGTCATTTGGTGTCCCGCTACATCCAGTGCTTGTGGACAAAAAGGTTTGGCTGGGGCCCAAGAAACGGTATATTACTAATGGATTATGATTTTTATATAATGGCTTTATTCCACTCCAAGACCGCAAGTTATGTGATACAAATAGGTATAAAATGTCTGTGTACTAAATACAGATTTTTTTTTTTAACTTCTTGCTTAAGTTGAACTTAGCAATGGTTTAAATTTGACATACAGATTACACTGAAGTGAGCTCAAATTATCAAATTTAAACTGATGAAATATAGGTCAGTTTGATTTAAGTGTGTTTTACTACTATATTTGCACATTTTATTTTTTGTGGACCTCAGAACTAATGTGTCAACCTAATTACCACAAAAATCTAATCTATTTCCATGACATTATGACCCAGTGATACCTTTACAAGATACCAAACATTTTTACCTAATATTCTCTTTCACAAAGCCATTCCATTTCCTGCTCAAATTAGGTTTAATGACAACAATTTTAGTGTTCTATTACTCAGTATGACGTGGGTCTCAGCTGTTATTCCTATATATACTTTAACTCTTTGCAAGCTAGCGGAGGATATACCTGCCAGAATGATTACCTCTGCAAACAGATTGGATCCAGATGAGACGCCGCGTAACGCGGCGTCTCATCAGGATCCAATCTGTTTGCTATTCTGATACTGAATTTAAAAGAAAATTTGAAAATTCATATTTTAGAACAATAGCAGACGAAAAAATGCTGCAGACAAAAAAATTACCCAGCATGCAAAGAGTTAAATGACCTGCATCTATAGTCAAACACGTGTACAACAATACTGATGAGTTTGCAGTCTTCTAACAGATTGCACTGCTTTATGCAGGATAACAAGTAATGCAGAAAGCTCTCTTAAGAGCTTTCTGCATTACTTTTATTCTTCATAAAACAGTAATCCGTTTTGGAACAAACCAAGTTTCTTTACTGAGTAACGGACTCCAACTCCACCAGGTTTTACTGCACCTGCATGGATTATAACTGTTAGACACCAAATCCATTAATCAATCAATCAATCATCTCATTTAATGAAAACTGAACTCTTCACATAAGGTCAATGCTACTTGTATCAACATATTGTCATTATTAATACAAACCTAATTCACACAAGCAGAGAAGACTTGAAAATGCTCCACTCAAATTAATTTGTTATAATACTGCCCCTATCAAACTTGTGGCCTGCTGCCAATTAAAGGTTACATGTAGATCTTTTAATATAGGTGACAGCTATAATTAATGCAGGGAAAAGGTAAAGCAGAAAGCTCCTCTAGGAGCTTTCTGCTTTAACTTTGTCCTGCATTAAGCAATCACCTATCTTTAGACAGTCCAAAGCAATGCTTAACTCAAGTGTGACTGTGTTCGACTATGAATAACTCTTGTGGTTTAATATGTCTGGTTGACAGTGTAACATGGTATAATTGGAATGAAATACCTATAATCAGCTTGGATTAATCAAAACCTGACATCCCTCAATGGGCACATGTCTGTGTCAATCAAATCAAACTTAAATCTTGCTTAAACATCTAAAATTAATTGACACAATTTAATATTCTGCTGACAAATACTGAAATCGTCATTAACCCATTCCCCCAAAATTTGTTTTCAGCATTCAAGACATATGGTTGCTTAATGAAAATGTGTGCTGTATTTCACCATAATGATGAGGAGCTTTCTGCATTACTTTTGACCTGCACTAAGCTGCCACCTGTTGTGTAGACTACCAATCTAATTTTTTTTCAATCATCAGTTAATGCAAGTTTGACTGTATTTCTTTCCTGGGTCATCAGGGCTCCAAATAAGGCGAGTATTTCAAAATTTAAAATCTTTATTTCCTCCTTAAACTCTATGGTGTTACTACTCATTAGAATTATCTCTTCGAGAGGATTCTAATGAGTAGTAACACCATAGGATTTGGTGCTGAGGTGAGTGAGAAAATATTATGTTGTTCAGTTTACTGATCCCTCTTATCCAGGGCTTCCATAAGTTGACAAAAAATCCTAAGATTTCCAAATTTGCATTTTTCAAGTGCGATTTAATGAATCGTACCTTTTCCCCATCGCATGTTTCTAGTTTTGTTGACACATGGCTGCTTAAAGCAGGCTGAAAGTAAAGGAGAATGCGCCTAAAGGCGCATTCTGTTTTACTTTCAGCCTGCTTTAAGCTACCATGTACTAGAAAAAATCCGAAGATTTAGGAAAAATTCGGAGAAATGGCAGCCCTGCTTATCTGGAGCCCTGCTCATAATCTATATACAGTTGTAATATAGACTATGGTTGGAATTTATCTGTAAACCCATAAATGTAAACAAACCTTTTTCACTCTACTAACATATATGTAAATGAGGGGCGGTTGTTGACGCCAATAAATGACAATAACCATTAATATGGGTTATCATGAATTACTGATCAAAGACCGATCATTCAGCCCTACTTTTATTGCAGCTTTAGTCTAGTTTAGACAAATATACCTACACCTTTATGGTAACTAAACAACCCTACATGGCAGGCAATGTTTCGGTCATTCAACTCAGGATTGCAATACAGCAAAAAAATAACTTTTCTTTCTTTGTGAATGAATCGATTTCGGAGGCAATAAACTTAAGTAACAAAGGTGTTTTTCTTTTCTCCATTTATGAATGAATAAAGTTGGGAGTTGTGTGAACTCTTTGACCGAGGAACTGGCCAATAAGTTATAGCTAATAAGATTTTGATAAATGAGACGCTGGTAAACATATTTCTGAAATACAAGTTTTTAACCCTTTCCCCCATAGAAGCGCCTTTTAGCACATTTAATTTATTCCACCACTGAAGAAAATAGTTCCAAATTATTAAGTTATAAAATATGAATCATCAGAAATATTTTATATATTCTAGCAGATTGTAGCTTAAAGTAGGCTGAAAGTAAAGCAGAATGCGCCTTAACTCTTATCCTGCGGTGATGTCGTCTACTTCGAAATTGTCGTCTGCAAAGTTTGTTAAATTTAGATTTATACATTTTTTAAGTAAAGAAACCTAAAGGATAGTGTCAAACAGTTTGGATCCAGATCAGACAGTGCGTTTGCAAACATCAATAAAGTCGCGACCAGCAGGAAAAGGGTTAAGGCGCAATCTGCTTTACTTTCAGCCTGCTTTAAGGGATCACCTACATTCAATACTAGAAACGAGCTATGGGGTAAAGGGTTAACTTGAGCATGTCAACAGGGGACTTTGTGCTTTATGACAGTTGTCAACAGTTAACCTATCACTCTTTGCATGCTGGGTAATTTTTTCCGTCTGCAACAATTTGTCATCTGCTATCGTTCTAAAATTAGAATTTTCAAAGTTTCTTCTAAATTCAGTGTCAGAATAGCAAACAGTTTGGATCCTGATGAGACGCCGCATTATGCGGCGTCTCATCTGGATCCAATCTGTTTGCAGATGTAATCACTATGTGTGCAAAGAGTTAATCTATCCAATAATAATAATAATAATAATAATAATAATGACTTTATTTTACGTGGATAACATGTTTGGCGTGTTACAAACCAATTTTCAATATGGTCCACAATCATGGCATGTACATAGTTATATACAGAAAAGTTAGCACATAAGAACAAGAGAAATTAAGAATATGTACCAGTCATTGCCATACTAGTACTGCATGACTTGTCCACTTATAGACTTATAGAGTAGAAGCGCAGTTCAGTCATTTTGCACATACATGTAACCCTTTTGAATACTACTAAATCCTCAATAACAACCAAAGAAAGATATTTTGAATAAAATAGGTACCAGCCTAAAGCAAAATGAAAGTAAAGCAGAAAACTCCTTTAAAAGTTATCTACTTACTTACATACTATATTAACTTATTTTCCACCTGAAACTTCCAATTAAGAGTTCGTAATTTTTGGCAATTTCGCGTGAATTGCTTTTTGGTGGGTTTTTTCTCAATAAATTATGAATTGCATAATGACAAACAGTGCAGATTTTGGTCTACTGTTTGCATAGGACAAGTGTACTCTTCACAGGTACACTGATTGTAAATGACAAATATTCCAATCATTAGGGGGTTAACAAGCCCTCTATTGATTAGCAATAACAGCATGGACTTACTGTATATAATACAACATTATAATTGATGAGTTAATAACTACTTATATTACACAGCTGCTGAGCTCTGACTAGCTCTCTACTAGATACTGTACCCTTCAGACAAATGCCATACACTAAGGAGCTGTCATCACTATATTGTGAAAGGAGATATTACATTTTGAGAGGCACCGATAATTGCATGAAGATTTATGAGTGAAATACTTGGCACATTGCTAGTGCATCCAGGCAGTTTCAGTCTCACCCGTGTCATACGACCACTCAGAAAAACGTTAATTGGCAATACTTTATACTGGTGACTACTTCATGTAGGACTAAAGTAAAGCAGAAAGCTCCTATAGGAGCTTTCTGCTTTACTTTTGTCCTGCATGAAACAATCAACAATCTTTTGAGAAATTCATTATTCAAGGATGAATGGTAGCTCAGAATACAATGTTGATGGTTACAATAAGCATGTGAGTAGTACAGATTGAGGACATATGGCTGCTGTACCAGGGATGGTGTATTGTAATGGTGGGAGCATCTTCTAATACAACAGTGCTTTGTAAGATATCTGTACTCATAGACTTGTTCATCCCTATAATACAAGTACACAGTGGGGGTTAAACAGTGGAGCGAGAGAGAGAGAGAGAGAGACAAGTTCACAAACTAAGGGCAGTATTGAAGTCAACCATTCTCTTTCTGGACAATTCCTTCGAGTACATTCAAGTTCACTCTTAAATCAAATGTCTCACTAATTTCTGAAATTTAACGATTGGTTCCCAAGTGCTGTGGAAGTACAATCTGTTTGTCATACCATTTAGATCCTGATGAGACACCAAGTTACTTGACAGAGTACTTAAAAAACTAAAATCTTTATTTTTGCATTAAACCCTATGGTGTTACTACTCATTAGAATCGTCTCTTTGAGACGATTCTAATGAGTAGTAACACCATAGGATTTGGTGGTGATATGAGTGAGAATCTGTTTACTCCCTCTTTTCTGAAGCCTGATCTTATTGGGAGCCAACCTGTTTGCAAAAGTCAGAAATGTACACTTTTAGCAAGACAAGGGTTAAGGCAATATTTGTTTGTGCTCATAACAGTATGAATACCCACAGAAAGCCGAACAAACAACCCGCCAATATCACCACCCACCAAGATTTTACAAACACGAACTGACACCCTATGTTTTGTCCGTGTATTTTATCGAGCTATTATCACTTTCAAAATTAAACTTACAACTATTGAGAAAGCTTAAAACAACACTTCAACCACTGATATAGAAATTGCCATGTGGGGTAGTGTTTTGACGAGAGCATGGATTTGTAATTGATCTAGTTATCATTTCAATACATACTTTAGTTTATATTCCTAGTTTCAAATGAAGGACAAAAGTAAATCACCCGGTGATATATCTATCCTATGTGAGCTTTCTCCTTTTCAATCTTCATTAACCCATTACCCCATGGCCTATTTCCAGTTTTGAAGATAAGGGATTACTTAAATCAGGTTGAAAGTAAAGCAGAATGCGCCTTAGGGCGCATTCTGCTTTACTTTCAGCCTGCTTTAAGCTACCATCTTCTAGAATATAGAAAATATTTCTTATGACACATATTATGATGGTATAAACTGGATCTATTTTCTTCTGAACGGAATATATTATAGGCGTAAAAAGGCGTATTTATGGGGTAATGGGTTAAGCAGTCACCTGTCTTTAGAATTAGCCATGCTACTTTAGCGAGTTTCTGCTGGACTCGATCTGAGCTTTTAATCCGTTCCCCAATAGCGCATTCAATTTGTTCCTCCACTAGAGAAAATAAGATCCAATTTATACGGAATGAATATAATATAATCAGAAATAATTTTATATTCTAGCAGATGGTGAGCTTAAAGCAGGCTGAAAGTAAAGCAGAATGTGCTGCTTTAAGTGGCCACCTATCTTCAATACGAGAAACAGGCTTAAGCAATTAATAAATACTGTCACTCAAACTGTCATCTGCTTAAACTTTAGGTGACTTGAGCTTTCTTCTTAAAATTTGCAGATTAATAATCTGAGGGACAAACTTTGCAACTGATCTAGATCCAAACTGTTTGCAAAGCTCTAGAATGTTTTTTACAATGAAAGGATTAAAGCTCTTTAATTTTTATCAGTCTGTAGGATATTAAGGAAAACACTGGCATTATGAACAAATATAAACTTATTCTATACTGAATATTTCATAATTATAGATTATTCAATTATTGAAAAATAATCAGTTGTACCTTATGTAGACTTTTACGGACTGATTTTAGGTATTATCTCAGAAACATAAAGTCCAAAGTTTAACACAAACAGTGCAGACCCTGATCAGAGGGCTCCACAAGGATCTACACAGTTTGCAAACTAGACTTTTACCAGTTTCAAGCATATAAAGGGTCAGTCTATAGACAAACGTTTGCTCAAACAAAATTAATGTTTGTGCCATGAATAAGTGATATTTGCAACTTCATTGTACTGATTCACCTGTGTTATGGTTATAAGGATGTACATATGAATTATCGTTTGTGGTCAGTTATGCACATAACTAAATAATGACCATTTCTTGAACAAACAAATCCTGGCCTCACTGTTACAGGTAACTGTCTTTGATCATGAAAACTGCTACATCATAAGATATACCCAATGAACTAGCTATTGTACGAGGGGTGTTTCATAATTAATGCAACTAGATCAATAACTTTAAAAATATAAGTGCGAAATGCATGTGTGATATATCATTCAAAAGAGTCATTCTTCGCCTACAGAATGGTATAATGCACAGTAAGATCATATAACTAAACAAGTCACACCATGAGCCTAAATGACCCCAAGTCAAGGGCACTGGACCGATTTTGTGTATTTTTGAGGTAATGTTTCGAACAAATTTTGATACTGTAATTACCATGACGGTTTTATTATTTGAAATAATTTTATGAAACTTTCGGTCAGATTAATGTAGACAATTATACACAAATTACACGATTTAAAATTATATTATTTTACAAAATGACAAAAATATAGGTAATATTTAACTCTAACTGAAAAAATCATAAAAAATGACACTAGTGTTATGTTCAAGAGGTTTTGATGAAATCTAGGACACATTTTGTTATATCAAACCATGCTATAATGGAAGTAATTGAAGCAGATGTTCATGTTTTAAAATCAAATTATAGATATACGAATCTAGAAAAATTTCATAGCGTTCGAAAAATCATGTCAACTTTTTTCATTAGCAAAATGAGAAATTTCAATTTTTAAAAAAATGAGATTTAAAACAGCTGAGCCTTTTAATTGTAATGAAATCTTAATTATATTAAAATTCAGACATAAACTGATATATTTCAAAAACAAAGTATAAAACTTTTACTTTTAAAAAAGTTATTAGGTCAATAAGTAAAGTCTGAAAAGTGCTATTTTCTAGTGCCCTTGAGGAGGGGTCATTTAGATAAGTATTGTGATTTATCCCGTAATGTGATCTACTAGTGCGTTATACCATCGTGTAGGTGAGAAATTGCGCTTTCCAACGATATATCACACATGCATATTACAATTATTATATCGAAGTTATTGATGGAGTTGCATTAATTATGAAACACCCCTCGTATAGGCATATTTCCTATATTGAAGAATGTGTGTACTGGAATTGCTTACTCATGTTACATTCAAAATATTATAAGAGAGATTTCTGCTTTACCTGAGGCTGTTATAAGCAGCAGCCTGGATCTTGTATTATGTGACCATTATCTTAAATACTTGTGAGTTTAAGCTTAGTGAAGGATAAAAATAAAGCAGTTCTGCATGGTTTTTATCCGCATTTAGGAGTCACATGTCTTCAAGTATTAGAGGTAACTTTCTAGCGATGAGCATTCTCACCCTTTACAGAGAACCTGTAAAGAGTAAAGGTTAGCCAATGCAAACAGTGCAGACCCTGATCAGAGAGGGCTCTTAAAGGAACCTCAATCTCCCTGATTAGGATCTGCACTGTTTGCAATTCTGCAATAAATTGTGAAAAACATCTTAACCCATTACCTCTTAGCCTATTTCTAGCTTTGAAAACATGTGACCACTTAAAGCAGGTTGAAAGTAAAGCAGAATGTGCCTTAAGGCACATTCTGCTTTACTTTCAGCCTGCTTTAAGCTACCATCTGCAAGGATATAGAAAATATTTCTTCTGATACATATTCTTGGCTGTATAAATTGGAACTATTTTCTTCAATGGAGGAATAAATAGAGGCGTAAAAAGGCGTTTTAAGGGGTAATGGGTTAAACAAGTCCATAATAGACAAGACTTTACTGGAAGCTGTAATTGTTCATCTAAAGTATATTGGATAAGTGAGTGATTGAGTGACTGTACCTTCAGGATCCATGAGGGGTGGGGGTTGTACAAATCCAACAAGGAATGCCAATCTTTCGATGCCTTAAACATCCCGTCTCTAACACCATGGATCCTCATCAGACAAACCTCGTAATTATCCTAACTACAATTATTCTTCCAAGTCACACTAAACAATTCTCTCCAAACACATAATTATCTTCTATATTGACCTCACATATCATGATCCCACTCGGAGAAACGGCCTCACCAAGATTCAAGTTCAAGAACACTGTCTCCGTCAGACACTAAAATGTTTTCTTTCTCTGGTCCTTACTTTTTTCAAATTAACACAATCAATGACTTAAGATATGAATATAGAAGCTGAAAATATTATCACACAAAAATGAGCAATGCAAATTATTTTCCAACAAGAAACTTCTGTCTGTCCCACCTGTACTATCGCATTTACAAACTGTTCAATAGCAAACTTATTAAATTTCCATCAATAACTTCACTGTATTCCATCAATGTCTTATCACAAGTGTTTGTGTTCTTTCAACTATATTGTGTCAACTTATTGTGTCAAGTAATCAGATATAAAAAAAATCCCAGTATTTCACACAATTTCAAAGTAAGACTGTGACATCGATACATCAAACCCAGAGTGTTACAGCGAACTGGGGTACGTATCTCTATGTTTAGCCACACCTGAACAGAAGCTAGGTATGTACCATAGCAATTTTGTCAACAAAAGTAGAGTTTCTATTATTTCGACCGCAAAGTGAACAAAAATAGCGAGAAATCCTGATGAGATCGGTTGCTGATTGGCTGTTATAATTATTGGTGTGGGAAGACTATAATGACAAATCTACTATGACGTAGATATACAGCGAAATAAACCAGTCTTTACCTTTTTAGTATGATGGTGCAGTATGGATGGGTTAACGCAGTAATGCTTTAACATTAAGTAAGAAGTGTAGTACATACATCTGTATTACACCTGTTACAGGTATGGATCATGAACAGAAATAAAACTGTACAGTCTATTTTATACTAATTGACCACTAAATTGGACAAGTATTGAGACCTCTAAGCACAAGTGACTGCTTAATGCAGGATATAAATAATGCAGAAAGCTCCTTTAGGAGCTTTCTGCATTATTTCTATCCTGCATTAAGCAACCACTTGTTTTAAAGATTCTCAAAAGCTGTTCTTTTGAGTGTTTGTTTAATATAGGACTGATTGTACCTTCTATTATGACGAGCAATAAAAGTGTACCTTCTATTGAAGAGTACTCAGGTTAATGTTCTCTTGCCACACCTCGGAACAGTAGCTATGTGAGAGACCCGTGCACATCAATCATTACCTCGTGATGACAGTAGCGATGACAGACAGTAAAAATAAAACTGTGTCACTGCAACACTGTGACAGTTAAAAAACTGGGACGGTGGTCAACTAATTGATTTCTTTTTCACTGACTGATGATCAGAGTAATTTACTTCATTCAAAACTTGTTTATAGTGTTTTAAATAAGGTGGTTGTTTAAAACTTTCTTCTATAGCTTGATATTAGTATTGAAGACAGACGATTTCTTAAAGCAGCTTGAAAGTAAAGCAGAATGCTCCTTTAGGAGCATTCTGCTTTACTTTCAACCTGCTTTAAGTGACTAGAAAGATATTGGAAATGCTTTCTGTGTTCTATCTTCAGTATTTTCAAGTTAGGTTGATTGATTGAGTTTGGTTTTACGGCACCACGACACATGAAATGGCCATATGGCGCCGAGTCAGGTTAGGAACTACTGTCCTAATTAGTGTGGAAATAATTAGAGTTGAAAAAAGCATATTTATGGAGTAATGGGTTAAAGCAGACTGGAGGAAAATGTAAACCAATATGGATCTTTTAATAGTGTGGATCATCTTAATCAACATTGTTTGCAAAGGTCATTAATGTTGAATATTAGCATGATAACTGTCACGTCAAGATTTAAATCCCAAAGACATGACAATTAGTACTAACAGACATATCGATGTGAGATATACAGAGATGGAACACTTGGCTCTTTTACAAGACTGATGTTCAACACTTTAAATACACTCAGGCTGAATCTTGTGACTCTCTGGTCAAATTATACCTACACTAGATGAACCCATTGGAACTCAATGCTTTAATATATTGTATTGAATTGTTTAAGGTCAAAATGCTTCACCATCTCAGAATGTTGCAGAGAATTTCAAAGATGCAAACAAATCTAACAATGACTATAGAAAAAGTAGGAGTTTATTGCAGGGTAAAGCTCAAACAGAATTGTCTGCTTTTCTTATCCTGCAACAAAGAACTCTGCCACTTGATATTCAGTCCAATGATCACTTAACCCTTTGAACCCTAGTCCCGCATATAGGTGTCCTTTTCAAACAGTATACATGTGAATAGTACACTTGTCCGAAAGGAGCCCTCTGATCAGGGTATTCACTGTTTGTCATAATGCAAAACATTGACAAAAACAACCCTTAAAAGTCAGAAATGGACTAGACTCAAATGGAAACTGGAATTGTCCATTTTAAGTTTCACGGAGGAAAGAGTTAATACATGATTGACTGTTACATAGTTTGAAGTTTGACAGATTATTGGCTTTATACAGTAAGCTATTGTTGATAGCATTAACATTTTATCCATTCAAGGCCAATTAACTTTCACTATTAAAATCTGTTATTTAATACTGCTAAGTGGTGATATTACTGGCATTTGTTTGGATCCTGATCAAACACTAAGCAGTTTCGCTGATTGAAATTTCTGCACAAAACAAGTACTTATATAGCGGAGATTGATGAAACAAAAACATTGATCACAGGTGCTATAAATGTGTGAATCAAGAACACTAGATACAGTCTGTCAGATCTTGATGAACACTTTGGAAAGAATTATTTAAGATCAGTCCTGAAGACAAAGCAGAACATCACCATGTCAGTCTCTATAGTCATTAGCCTTAGTCAGCATAAATTCCAAATAAAGCCACTGAGAGGCCGATGAATGAACTCTGTCCAAAACCTACGACCCTTGTCACTCTTAAGTCAACTCTCGTTTTCCTCTTTTATGTACACTTCTTGTTCGTTATAATTCTTTTCTTTTCTCATCATGAAGTCAACCAAGTTCTAAATGATCACGGAGAGGTTTCATCAAACCAGGTATAGAGACATAGAGAGTTTCAAACAATGTGGAATCTCTGAGTCATAAAGCATTAATGACTTTGCTTTTCTGAGTTGGACAGAGAGAAAATGGTACAATCAAATTTGCGCTTAGCAGCCTTATTGAAGAAACATCTGGCGGTCTAAAGACAGGTTAAGTCTTAATGCAGAACAAAAGTTAAGCAGAAAGCTCCTATAGGAGCTTTCTGCTTTACTTGTGTTCTACATTAAGCTGCAACCTGTGCTTTCTCATAAAGCTTTTAATGGCTCCTAACTAACACACATTTGACTTACTTTCCTTTTGCATTAAGCTGTCTATTGTCTAAAAAAACTGCTTATTCATCAAAATTTTAGTTTGTATTTATTTGAGGAAAGTGCAAGGGTCAGTTAGTGTTGGACACAGAAGATACTGGAGTGACATGGTACAATCGTACAGGTGACGGAAATGTCACTTTCTGATGGTTATACCGTACATAAATAAAGAAAGCTATGTGATATATGGACAATCTGCAGGTGAATAAATCATTATAACTCAACCATTCTGACAAACACCACATTAGCTGAAATTCCAGTTTTGCATTTTGTCTTAACTCTTTCCTCCCTGGAACTTTAAGTGGACAATTCCAGTTTCGAATTTTGTCTAGTCCATTTCTGACTTTTAAGAGTTGTTTTTGTCAATTTTGGCATTACTGACAAACAGTGAAGACCCTGATCAGAGGGCTCCTTTCGGAGCCCTCTGATCTGGGCCTTCACTGTTTGCACAGGACAAGTGTACTATTCACATGTACACTGTTTGAAAAGACGCCTATATGCGGGACTAGGGTTCAAAGGGTTAATTAAGAACTGCCAAATTTTCAAAAGCAGCATTTTTATTTAAATATGCATATATGATGATTGTACACCTTGTTTCAACATTAGCATAATTATAAATATTGTGTTTCAAATTCTTAAAAGACAGAACAAAAGTTAAATTTTCTTGAAATATCTTTCAAAAGAAGACATTTTAGCAGTTTCGCTGGTCCTTTTTGTATTTTGTTTGGCCTTCTTAAGTCGAAATCAATCAGCTGATTTTGTTTTTAAAAATAGTTTTAAAGCTTCTCTACTGAAATTCTGTGCTATGAAGTATTATATGACATAAGGGAAAAAGTCAAACAATCATTTAATCCTTTGATCTTTTCATTACGTCCTTTCATTCCTTTTTTTCTCTTTGCTGGTAAAAGTCATGTCTGCCATTAATGTAATCTTATTAGAAAATTACCGTGGATTTAACTGTTTGTTCAACGTTTTTCTATTGGGTGATAAGGGTAACAAAGGGTTAATCTGAAACAAGAAATCTATTTACAAGTTTCAAGTGCCGACAATCTGTGGTGTAAAGGTCCTTGGAACAATTGTGGGATTACTTCTTATCAAACCATCGCACAGAAAAAATCAAACAGTCACAATACGAACAGTCAAACGAAACCAAAATAACACCTCTATTTTAACTCTTTGATTGCAATCATAATCTTGCAGCTTAACTCTTTCAACACTATGGACCAGTTTTAACTCATTACCCCATAAATACGCCCTTTTTACGTCTGTAATTGATCCATCCCTGATGAAAAATGGTTCCAATTTTTAGTCATGAATATGTGCCATAAGAAATATTTTCTATATCCTTGCAGAAGATAGCTTAAAGCAGGCTGAAAGTAAAGCAGAATGTGCCTTAAGGCACATTCTGCTTTACTTTCAACCTGCTTTAAGTGGTCAACTGTCTTCAAAATTAGAAACAGGCTATGGGGTAATGGGTTAAACCTACTCATTACATTTGCAAACAGTGTAGGCCTTTAGAAGCCATCTGATCTAGGTCTACACTGTTTGCTAGTATAAGGCAGTATTTATTACAATACCCAGAATTCCAGGTAGACTGGTTCAATTGTTTTGCTAATGTAAAAGAATTAAAGCCAACAAACAAACAATACCATAATTATAGGTTATGCTGATTTAAATTACCCTTTAGCATACTTGGGGAAAACATGCTTATAATTCTGTAGCTTTTTTCCAAAACAAATCTTCCATGACCAACGGTGTCAATCTAGAGTTATTCCTGAGCTACTCTGTTTGTCATCTGGGTCTAAATCACACAAATTTGGTCCCAAAGTATGTTAAAGGATACATAACCCAGTTCCACTTAATGATTTTACTTAATTTTATTATTCAAGTTTATTGCTATGAATGACCGAGCAAATTTTTCACTAAACTACGAGGGTGGTTAACTTACATGTAGAGCAGTCAAACGTCAGTCACCCCGTCTTTCTTTGAAGAAACATAAACTATGAGCTCTTAACATATAGGGTGCTGCTTAATGCAGGAGAAAAAAAGCCAGAAAGCTCCTGTAGGAGCTTTCTGCTTTACTTTTCTCCTGCATTAAAGATGCAGCCACCTGTATTTAAGACCAGTCTTCCTGTAAGTGGCTGCTTGATACAGGTTTGGTTGTGCGAACACAGCAAGTTTTGTCCATATAAACTTACATACCCCCTGTAAGGGGTATATACTATGCTCTAATAATCTAAATGAAAGACATTTGTTAATTCTGGCATTTTTAGGCGGACTTTGCAAACATTTTAAACTAGACCACATGTCCAGTAACTCATGATTCGATCAGGATAAAAACTGCCTGTCACCTTAATATGATGCATTTTTTAAATGATGGAGACTGGCAAGAGTCAAATTTAGAAAATTCAGTAGACAATAGTTTTAAAGCAGATGACATTACATAATATTGAAAGTCCAATCAAAGCGTTTCTTTGATATGATATCACACTAATTGGAAGTTGTAAATTATTATTAAGGATCTGACAAATAGTAAATCTTGTATCAAACGATCACTCAATAAAATTAGACACATGTGCACTTCTTAATACATGTGGTTGCTTAATGCAGGATAAAAATAATGCAGAAAGCTCCTACATGAGCTTTCTGTGTTATTTTTATCCTGCAATAAGCAGTCAATAATGTCTTAAAGAGGTATCCAAGCTACTTCACGAGGAGGTTGCTTTATATAAGATTTATTGTATATTGTACAGTATCTTCTAAATGATAATTTTTTATGTGAAAAATGCAATGAATATTGAGTGTCAACGCATAAAAATTAATTACTGAGGCAGACATTCAATCTGAAGAATCTAACAGTCTGTGATTTTTATATATAAGGGATTCAATCTTGTGAGACTGTAAATTAACTCTTTAATTACCATGCTAGCGGCTGATATGACTGCTATGGTGAGTAAACCCCTCTGCAAACAGTTTGGATCCTGATGAGACGCAGCGTAACGAGGCGTCTCATCAGGATCTAAACGGTTTGACACTCTGCCACCCTGTTTTGAAGATATTTATGAAAATTCTATTTAAAGAAAAGTTAGCAGAAGACAATTGTTGCAGACAACAAAATTACCCAGCATGCAAAGAGTTACAATTATTCAGGTTTCCAACTGCAAGTGACTGCTCAATGCATTATGAATATAATGCAGAAAGCTCCTATTTATAGACTTTTGTAGTGAGTAGTGACTGAACATAATTTTGACTCAAACTTATTTTGACCTAAGACAAGCTTTATATAAAATGATGTTGAAATTTATTTGATAATGATATATGTACATAAACCGCACATACGTGACTAGTTCAAAAGAGCCGAGTATTGAATTATTTTGTCTAAAATTACATCTATTTTCTTCTCCTCAACATCTCTTTCATATCTAATGTTTACAATAATATAGCATTCACGTATATACATCCTTTACCAACAGTGAATAACCAAATCAGAGTTGTCTAAGCCCTATATAATACTAGATACCATATAAGTACTCAGATTTTAGTTAACCTAATTTTAAACTGCAAATACCTCGAGTCTTCAGACACTACCCAGACAACTCAAAGAGATTTTTATTTTGGTGCTTTACCCTTATGCTTTTGACTTTCCATATGGGCGTTTCCATTTCCATATAATGACCAGTGTATACCATATCTCCAGGAATATATTTCTAAAATAACTGTATGACAAACAGTGCAGACCCTGATCAGAGGGCTCCTTTAGGAGCCCTCTGATCTGGGTCTACACTGCTTGCAAATAATATCTACTCATGTTCTTCACAATAAGGATTAAGGAAAGGGGCTGCTAAAAGTAATATGAAAGTAAGGACATACATATTTCAGCTTGTAACTTCCTTCCTACGCAAAGCTGAAACCCGCTTACATAATCCTACCGATGCGTTTGTTTTTGGGTCATGTACTATTGTGGTTTTACTGTACTTAATATATAATTGCTTGGGGTTTCAACTTACATTTTTCCCATGAAATATTCACAGTACAATATGTACATTAATGTGATGACTATATAATATAGGCTTCAGGCTCCATTACTGAAAACTGAAGGGCCTTTAACACTTTGAATCATTAAACTAATACTTGTTTACAGCTTTAACCCATTACCCATTTAATATGCCTTTTTATTCCTCTAATTTACGGCTCCACTGAAGAAAATAATTCCAATTTATACAGTCATAAATATTTATTATAAGAATTGTTTTCTATATTCTGGCAAATGGTAGCTTAAAGCAGGCTGAAAGTAAAGCATAATGTGCCATAAGGCACATTATGCTTTACTTTCAACCTGCTTTAACTATCTTCAAAACTAGAAACAAGCTATGGGGTAATGGGTTAAAGACTGATTACTGCTTTATGCATCAATTGCCACAATAGCCTGTTTCTAGTTTTGAAAAAGACAGGTGACCACTGAAGTCTTAAAGCAGGTAGACAATAAAGACTTTAAAGGCACAACCTGCTTTAACTATCATCCTGCTTTAAGCTACCCATTCTGCTAGGAAAACAGGAAATTATTTCTTATAGTGCTATTCTAATAATGACTATAAAGGAACTGTTGTCTTTTGTGGAGCAATAAATTAAATGCGTAAAAGGGCGAGTCTATGGAGTAATGGGTTAAGCTTCAAAACTATATAAGACTGCAAATAGATCTTTATTAGATACTGTATTAAACAAATGCAGATATTTTATTAATTGTCAGCACTCTAAGATTTGAAGAATGTTAATTGCCGTTAATTGGCATATCACATTTTACTTTATTGCTTAATTATTCTACAATTTTAAAATGGCAATATTGATTGTGTTCTGCAGATATTTTAATGCCTCGCTCAAAGAAAACCTGTGACCCCTCAGGGTTTCTACAAGGTGATAGTCACAACTGTGTTTACAAATTGACAAATCAAAAGACCACATTAAACTTCAAAGCATTTGACAATAATCAGACTGATCAATCTAGCCCAGCTGATCTTATAGATCTTAACAGTAGCTATGTCAATGTTATGTCAATATGATATCACCGATCTAACAAATAAAACTAATTATTGGACCTTTAGCAGTCTTCATTGACAACTGATAAAAACTTTGCAAACATTTTGAATCCTGATGAGACGCTGAGTTCCTCGGCGTCTCATCAGGATCCAAATTGTTTGTCGCTCTTGATTATATTGTGAATCAAACAGTAATGAAATGAACTTTAAGAATTGCTGAAGATGGCAGGTTTGTGGTATCAGAAAACTGCCAACTGTGCACAAAGTAAGAAGATAGGGTCAGATGTATTATGATTGGTAAATGACTCAGACCGGCATGTTCAACACCTGTGCCTTCACTGTTCAATAATCTGTAACAATACTGAATAGCTTGTTCACACAATAATTGTCTCATACGTCATTACCTTAGTGCTCTGCATGTTGATGGCAAAATATGTGATCTTTGCAACCAGTTAAGATCTTGATGCCGAGTAGCTCAGCTTCTCATCTGGATCACAACTGTTTGACACTCTGATCCAATATTGAAAAGAATCTGATCTAAGCAAAAGTCAATAATTAAATATTTAGAAGTCAAAGAGTAAGCACGAAAATGCATGTCAATCTGAATTAAGTTAACATTGAAAAGAAAAATAAATTGGCCTACAAAATGTTGGAAGCTTAATGCTTTCAGATCCCCTTTGAAATGTTTGAACTGAAAACTTCGAAACTCTAGTATTTATCAAAATTCAATAGCAGCTTTCTGCACTACTTTTTTCCTGCATTAAGCAGTTTCCGGTTTTCAGAAATCTCCATGCTTTTTACATCAAATGGTTGCTATACATTAATTTAATTGCAGTATTGATGGAAATCCAGCTTGAGTACATAAGCTTATGTTAGGACTGACAACATATTGGATACACTTTAAATCTACAGCAGACATCAACTTTTATTATTGGACAAAGCTGGTTACAGCCATGGAAAACATATTGTGGAAATAACAAGTATAATGATATTTATGATTTGTACATGGTATAAAAGCGGCAACACGCGCTCGAGGCAAAAATATTAGTCAATTTAATTCACATTCTAATGCACCTGAGCATGAAACAAACTACTGAATAGATCGACAAGATAGGAGAATGACATTGATACAGTTATATTGATACAACAGTCCTGGATATGGCAACAATCATTGTATTAGTTACCCAACGCATGGCTCAACATCTCTTTTTTCTATAGCCACATTGTACATCACCTATATCAATGCAACTGTGTTTAATGCAGGATAGTGCCGTGACGGTGAAAGCAAAATTAAAGTAAAGCAAAAACCTCCTAATGTGGCTTTCTACTTTATTTTCAGCTTGTTTTATGCTGCAACCATTCAGACTGTATGAATCTTCTTATTTATCAGGTAGCATGAAAAAAAATTCTGCAAAATATAAACAGGTGTTTCTATGCAGAAAAGTCGACCACTATGCCATGCAACTTCCTATGTTGTTCTTGTTTTGATTTTACGTGTTCTGTCATATCGTGACGTCCAACTAATTACAGGTGAATCGAGGAAGGCCCTAGAAACCCTTTATGCACCGTGTCAGGCACAGAATCAGCAATAGGTAGAATCATGACTTTCTATAAGCTTTCCCACATGAAAAACTTTCTAAGTGTAGGAGTCAACAGAAGCAATTGTAACGACAGCTAACAGGAATGAATTTCAACGCCTGAAGCAATACAAACAAATATTCTAACAATATTCTGACTCCTACTGAACTGAAAGGTTGTCAACCTTTTCAGTTATGAAAATTGATTACAAAAACTGTCAAAAGGCCTTAAACCCTCGGAGTGTGTCACAATAGCTGCATGTAGTAAATCAATGGGGAAGACAATGACAGCCCCACAGAACGCGATAAGCAATCAATTATGTTACAAAAACACATAAACACTCTCAGTGGCTACCATTGTCACCTCCTGTGTGTCAGCTGTCAATCAAAGCCTTGTTACGGACATTTTGTTCCGAGATACTGGCTATGACAATATTTGTTTGCTGTATGGATCACAGATCAGGCCCCACTAAACGTGGGGCCTGATCTGCAATCCATACCGTTTGAAAATGGAGATTTGATTTCCTGTTCAAATTGATGCTAAATGAGTTCTGTTTGTTACAATGATTTGAAGAGCAATTAATATCGTAGGTGGCTGGATAGGCAAGGGTTACATGATTGATGTTCATCATCCAGAAGATTGTCAAAAAGTTAACCCTTTAACCCTTAGCCTGCCACTCACGACTATAGCTCCATATGCAAACAGCTTGGATCCGGATGAGACGCCGAGTAACTCGGCGTCTCATCCGGATCCAAGCTGTTTGACACTCGGACAACATTTTCAGCACTTTTGAGCAACTTTGAAACTTGAAGCAGACGATAAATATAGCAGACGACAATTTATTTGGCAGGCTTAGGGTTAAGATTGCTGACCACTAATTGACAAACAATTGCAAACAGTTTAAAATAATGTGAATGGCGTTAACTTTTTGCATGCTAGGTAAATTTTTTGTCTGCATCAGTTTATTGTCATCGGCTGTTGTTCAAAAACAGTGTTTCCTAATTTTCAAAAAGGGTCAGAATGTCAAACACTTTGGATCCTGTTGAGATGCCGCATCACATGGCGTTTCAACTGGAATCAATGTTTTCAAAGGTAAACTATGTGGCACATATCCACGGCTAGCATGGTAATAATTAGAGTTAAAACTACAAATACCAATATTAAACTGATCTAAAACAGATAATGATTATCACTATTGTCTTAGAGTATCAACCTGCTTGAATACCTAATTATTATGATAAAATTATAAGATGCTAAATTACTCTGCAACCAGTCAGGATAAAGTTTCATTGCAAATGTAAAGACTAAAGAACTTAACCATATTTGAGCAGTTGAATTCCAACAACTGACCCAGCTCACTCAAGTCAAACATACCGATATTTTAAAGTTCAAATGTGAACTTGGCTAATTAGCCGTGTTGTAACACATTCAACCCTAGCGACGAGTATACTCGTCCTTTTCAAACAGTGTACCTGAGAGGATTAAGCTTGTCTATGCAAACAGAGTAAGGAGCCCTCTGATCAGCGTCTACACTGTTTGTCATTTTGAAATATATTGTTAAAATCAACCTTAAATAGTCAAAAAAAGGACTAGACTTATTTTTAAATTGGAATTGTACCCCATTAAAAGTTTCAAGGGTGAATGAGTTAACCCTTTGAACCCTAGTCCCGTATATTGGCGTCCTTTGCAAACAATGTACATGTGAATTGTACACTTGTCCTATGCAAACAGTGAAGACCCAGATCAGAGGGCTCCTAGGAGCCCTTTGATCAGGGTCTTCACTGTTTGTCATAATGCCAAACATTGACAAAAACAACCCTTAAAAGTCAGAAATGGACTTGACTTAAATGGAAATAGAATTTTCCATTTAAAGTTTCAGGGAGGAAAGAGTTAACATGGAAATGCAAGTGTTTGTATTGAACTAGTTTGAGATAATGGGGTTTGGCTGCACTATAAGATAAGAACGCTTAACCATGACATATAGGTTAGTCTTACATGGAAACATTTAACTTTCAAAAAATTACCTGTCAATTAATTTTCATAAATATCTGAATAAAATCACAAACAGTGTAGACCCTGATCAGAGGGCTCCGATCTGGGTCTACACTGTTTGAGGAGGATGTACTTATTCATTTTCTACAAGGTAAGGGTAAATATTGAAATTAAAATTGACCTAGACAAGTTGATGGCTTTATGCTGATGCACTTTACCAATTAACGCTTTGCATGCTTGGTAATTGTTTCATTTGCAGCATGACATCTGCTGCTGTTCTAAAAACAAATTCTAAAGTTCTTTTCAAATTTTCAGGGTCAGTCAGTACCCTTTTCAAAACAGGGTCAGAGTACAGTTTGGATCCTGATGAGATGCTGCGTTATGTGGTGTCTGATCTGGATCCAGACTGTTGCAAAGGTATATATCACAGTGGTAAATAAAATTATTCGCCGCTAGCATGCAATGCAAAGAGTAAACTTGTTCACTGACCCTGGACTGCACTGAAATTTGTAAAGCAATTTGGATCCAGATCAGATGGCAGGTAAACTTGGCATTTGATAAAAAATCAAACTGTCTGACATTAATATAGATGTTCCTTCAGTTAAAACATCTAAAATATGTAAATTTGACACATTTAAGCTGACCCCAATATTTAAGCTGACAATATTATATTATGGCAGAGCAAAGTTTAATGTCTTAGTTGGAATCGAGAAAATGATAATGGAGACATTTCTATATAAAAGTAAATGTCACAGTGGTCAAATTCTTGTAGCATACCTGAATGGCATGTTATTTTAATAACCAATTCAGTTATGCAATGTCTTGTAAAAGTGTTCTTATAGTCAACCCCCTACTGTCAAAGTTAAACAGTACATATTTATTGAGTTTTTAAAGGCCTAAACCACCACATAAACATAGCCACCTATGGCAGAACATTAAATCTTTCAACACCATTGACCTGTTTAAAACATACTCATAACATTCACAAACAATGTAGACCCAGATCAAATGGCTTCTATAGTAGTCATCTGATCTGGGTCTACCCTGTTTGCTAATTTAGACCAGTATTTATTCAACTACCAAGAATTCAAAGTAGATTGATTCATGTTTCTGTAATTAAAAATATTCATAAGGGAACTTAATAACCCACAAGAGTTACTTTAGTGTCAAAGAGTTAAATGGTGCACAAGTGATATACACTCAGTGCAAAAAGAAACGCACATCGTGCTCAGGCGCAGATTAATAAAGAAAATTAGAATAGAAAGACCATATCTCAAGATTTATTTAATTCTGCAACAAGTTCAGATAAAAAATCTCAAAACATATTGTGCTGCCTTCAAACCATTTCCCTCTTAATGACGCCAAAAAGCGTTTGCAAACAGTTTTGATCCTGATCAGACGCCGCGTCACGCGGCGTCTGATCAGGATCCAAACTGTTTGACACTCATATCGATTTGCTTTAAGTCATTCTACATTGAATTTTACTTTGCAACGATCTTGCAAACAACAAAATTGAAGCAGACGACAATGAAACGGTGAAGGGGTAAAAACCTCACGATTAATTTGGCAGCGAATGAATTAACTACAGCTTGTTTAAAACATTGCACCGAATAGTACAGGTTGTGATGTTACTAATTCAATAATGATTTATCAACAATTCACAAATACGTTTCTTCTACATAAAAATAAATTTTGATAAAAAAATGTACGTTTCTTTTTGTGCACATTTAGTGATATATATAGTAATCCCTCTGTGACTAATCAATCTAGCTTTATGGAAAACGAGAGTCTTAAAAATGCAGGATACAAGTAATGCAGAAAGCTCCTAAAGGAGCTTTCTGCGTTATTTTAATCCTGCATTAACTCTTTCAACCCTAGTCCCGCATATAGGCGTCCTTTTCAAACACTGTACATGTGAATAGTACACTTGTCCTATGCAAACAGTGAAGACCCAGATCAGAGGGCTCCAAAAGGAGCCCTCTGATCAGGGTCTTCACTGTTTGTCACAATGCCAAACATTGAGGAAAACAACCCTTAAAAGTCAGAAATGGACTAGACTAAAATGGAAACTGGAATTGTCCATTTAAAGTTTCAGGGAGGAAAGAGTTAAGGTGAACCCCGTTTTATTTAAGACCAATAATTAGATTTAGTTAGAAAGTTGATATAAAAGGTTTGACTGTTCTTTATCCAATACAATAACAAACACATGCCTAATTTGTCAAAGGCATATCCCTCTCTATACTACAAAAGCAGGGCTAATAGATTTGTCATCAATATTTAACTATAGTTACATTATGTTTCAAGAATGCCTTATAGTCTGTCATTGGCAACAGAGTAGAACTAGTTCAGAAACTATGCCATCAAGGTCAAACAGTGCAAAAACAGATCAGAAGTCATACTGACATCACAGCTACTGCCTAGTTATAGTGAAGACGACATTAATCTTTCCCGATAAGTGTTTATTATTATTATTATCAATTTTTCCATTGCAAACAGTTTGGAGCCAGATCAGATACCTGGGCCCTTTGTACGACAAATGTTGTCGTAACGAAGTCACATGATGAAAGTCTCAATTATTATTTATCTCTCCATCTAATCCCGTCTTGTGACATGTTTTTGGAATCGTCTTGAAAACAAGACAGGATTAGATAGAGAAATTAGAAATTAAATGCATTTTCAAGTTTTGACTGTTTTTGGTTGTACAAAGTTTTACCTAGTGTCTGATCAAGGCTCCAAAAAAGTTTGTCACTGACAGTAAACATAATTATATTTTCCATATTTGCAGTATGCTGTCATTTTCTCAAATCTATTGCATAATGCTTCATTTCATTTAAATAGGACAGAACAATAAAGTCTCCCCAACAGTAACAATAAATTCTGACATCTTGGGTGGTTAAAACCATGTGTTTAAGTTAAGAATCAATCCCTGCCATCATATTTATAATGAGCCCTTCACTAAGACCTGTTTCTACTGACATCAGATTAGGGACTAATTTAGATGTCAAGTTAACAGTCCTACATTGACAAAAACAATCTACAGAACAAGAGCCTCTTTGTTAATTGTGAGACTGAACATAAAACGCTGAGCTAGGACAGTATTGTCATTCACCAACCAACATGTGCATTATAGCTCCAGATCATCAGGGCATAATAACCCATCTCCTTGTAAATATGCCTTTAATTCATTCCTCCATTGAAGAATATAGTTCCGTTTGAATAAATACTGTAAGAAATATTTTCTATATAATCTAGCAGATGGTTACAAGTTTAAAGCAGGCTGAATGTAGAGCAGAATGCGTCTCAAGGCGCATTCTGCTTTACTTTCAACCTGCTTTAAGTGGTAACCTGTCTTCAAAACTAGAAACAGGCTATGGGTTAATTGGTTAAGAGAATGGTACTTCACACAGCTAGGGCAGGTTGCACATATACTTCATGCAATACCCTAATCAGTTAACTATATATTATTGATTGTTCAAAGACATTGTGCACAGATTCACCAGACTTTCTCAATAAATTATGCACAACAATCTTTGCATCTCAGCAATTTGTAACATTTTTTGGGCGGCTATTTCTGAATTGCACGACAGGAGAAATGGCCTTCTTAAAGCACTATGAAGTGCCGTCCTAACAGCGATTTAGGGAATATATTATTTAGCCGTAGGAAATGAGTTATTCTTTCCCATTTATCCCTTCCCCCCCATAGTTAATGTTTTCAGTATTGAAGACAGATGGCTGCTTAATGCATTCTGCTTTACTTTCAGACTGCTTTAACCCTTTGAACCCTAGTCCCGCATATAGGCGTCCTTTTCAAACAGTATACATGTTAAAAGTGCACTTGTCATATGCAAACAGTGAAGACCCAGATCAGAGTGCTCCTTCAGGAGCCCTCTGATCTGGGTCTTCACTGTTTGTCAAAATGCAAAACATTGACAAAAACAACCCTTTACAGTCAGAAATGGACTAGACTAAAATGGAAACTGGGATTGTCCATTTGAAGTTTCAGGGAGGAAAGAGTTAAGCAATCATCTGATATCATAGGATATAGAGGCAATGGGTTAACTCTTTCCTGTTCAAAGAAATAGGAGCCCTCTGATTGGGGTCTACGCTGTTTGCAAAGGAAACATGTACATGACTGTGTCCCACACAGTACAGATTAAAATCTGCCCATTTGAGTAGGGTATAAAAGAAATCAAGAAGACATCCTAATACAAAATGGCACCCATAGGATTCATCTAAAAGCATGGAATTGCTTTGAACAATTTTAACAGGACCTCAAAACAAATTTCAGATCTCTTGTGATTTGTAACAGGTTCTCTTTTGAATTGTAAATTAATGCCCCTAACATTTATGCTTGCATTTTGTAGCTTGATCCTACATTATCAGGGCTTATTTCAGAAGCTCTTTTATCTTGGTCTGCACTGTTTGCAAACTTTAAATTTAATAGTTTTCAGCATGGAAAGGGTTAACCCAGTACCCCATAAATACACCTTTTTACACCTTTAATGTATTCCTCTACTCAAGAAAATAGTTCCAATTTATGCAGGTATGAATATGCATCATATTTTCTATTTTCTATCAGATTGTAGCTTAAAGCAGGCTGAAAGTAAAGCAGAATGCGCCTTAAGGCGCATTCTGCTTTACTTTAAACCTGCTTTAAGTGGACACCTATTTTCAAAACAAGAATCAGGCTATGGGGTAATGGGTTAATAGTTTTCATCATGGAAAGTGTCCATGTAAGTTTGTTGCTGTATATTACTGATGATTTGCTGTACGTATGTAACGGGCTAAAACCAGAGCTTGTGTCTCGGCTGTAAGTGGAGAATCAGAAGTAGCATATGGCCCATGTGTTAGCCAATACCATTGATCTTTCTACTGTTCTCAGTCTTAGAAATCAATAGAGTAATCAATTGTTGTATACAAATAAAAATAGCCTGATCTTACAATAGGAAACAGTAACCTATTGCATGCAGATTCTTACAATGCCATCTTCCTCAGGTTCTGTTTATATAGTCAGCTCCACATACTGCAAGGGCAGCATTGTGATTTATTCGGAGTCAATAAATTATATGAGGAAGCAAATCGAACAAATCAAACATGTCACCTCCAAATCCTATGGTGTTACTACTCAAATCAGACACCAATTAGTCCATTTCCCCATAAATACGCCTTCACTTTATTCCGCCACTGAAGAAAATAATTCAAATTTATAGTAAAAAATGTTTCCTAAGAAATGTTTTTTATATTCTAGCAAATGGTAGATGATAAAGCAGGTTGAAAGCAAAGCAGAATGCACCTTAAGGTGCATTCTGCTTTACTTTCAACCTGCTTTAAGTAGTCAACTATCTTCTATATTAGAAATAGGCTATGGGTTAACTTGGCATTTGAACTGGATCCAAACAGTTTGACACTGATATTGATGTTCAAAAAGCAGTTTCCTACATCCCGACAATGGTGACTGCTTAAAGCAGATTGAGAGTAAAGCAGAAAGTCTCTCTCAGTCTGCTTTAGGCAATAATCTGTCTTAAACAAGGAATAATGTGTTACAGTGAAGGACATGGCCAATGAATGGTGATGTATTGTTCCTGGTGTAGACAAAGTGTGTCTGTACTTGGAGTGCACATGTAGGCATGTACAGTGTCCGGACAGTGATAAGATCAGACTGACTGTCCTGCCCTCCAGGCCACTGACCAAGATGGTGACTGGGATAACACCACAATGATACGTCCATGGTCATGTTCATGGATCGTCAATAGTCAGTCTAAATAAACAGCTGACTACTATACCCTTGCCAATAAATCACATAGAAATGTCTCTACCTATTCCACATAGGAAATGTCTTTAAATGTCTCTACCTATTCCGCATAGAAATGCCCTATTCATACCTTTACCACATAGAAATATATTTTCATGCCTTTAACCCTTTACCCCATAGCTTATTTCTAGTATTAAAGCTAGGTGATCAATTAAAGCAGGTTGAAAGTAAAGCAGAATGCGCCTTAAGGCGCATTCTGCTTTACTTTCAGCCTGCTTTAAGCTATTATCTACTAGGTTATTGAAAATATTTCTTGTTGTACATGTTTATTACTGTATAAATTGGAACTCTTTTCTTTAGTGGAGGAATAAATAAAATGCGCTAAAAGGCGCTTCTATAAGGGAAAGGGTTAACTATTCCACTTATAAGTGTCTTTCATCTCCCTACCTATTCCTCATAGAAATGCCTCTCATGTTTTTACCTATTCCACACTCATAGAAATGTAATTTCATACTTTTACCTATTCCACACTCATAGAAATGTAATTTCATACTTTTACCTATTCCACACTCATAGAAAATGTAATTTCATACTTTTACCTATTCCACACTCATAGAAATGTAATTTCATACTTTTACCTATTCCACACTCATAGAAATGTAATTTCATACTTTTACCTATTCCGCAGAGAAACGTCTTTTCATAACTTTACCTATTCCACATAGAAATGTCTTTATAAAATTCAAGAGAAATATGTTAATAGAATTCTTATCCCCTACTGAAGCACCCAACAGGAGAATGTTTGAAGTAGGATGCTTAAAGCAGATCTGTAAGTAAAGCAGTCTGTAAATGTTTAAAGCAGCCTGTATAAGTAAAGCAGAAATCCTAAATGAATGCTTAAAGCAGGTTGTAAGAAAAGCAGGAATCCTTTAGGAATACTTAATGCAGGCTGTAAATAAAGCAGAAATCTCCCAAATTTCTGCTCAACTTTCAGCCTGCTTTATGCAGTCACCTATTCAAAACACTGAAAACAAGCTATTATGGAAAAGGATAATACAGTAAAACCTCGCTATTACGACCACTAAATTATGTTAATTATTAGGGTGTTTACGATAGGTGACCGCTTAAAGCAATGTGACAGTGAAACAGAAAGCTCCTATGGGAGCTTTCTGTTTCACTGTAACCTTGCTTTAAGCTGTCATCTGTCTATTATACACTCAATTAGCCTTCGTTTTAGTGGTCGTAATAGCGAGGTTTTACTGTATCTAATAACAAAAAATGTAGGTTTTGGTAACAAAAAAACGTAGGTTAGAGTTAGAATTTAGTTTTTGATGCACTGACAGGTGAGTTGCCAAAGGGGAGTAAAAGGTAGCGAGGTCTAATTGACTTGTGAAGTAATGCTGTCAAACAGTGGCCATGAACGGTAGAGACTTGGAATGACCGAGAGGAAATCATGACACCATGATGGCTTGAAGATCTTTTGTCTGCACGCCAGTTATGTATAATTAAAGAGGGCTGAGAGACGACAATCGGTTGACAGGATACAAGTATTCCCAGCAGGGACTAGACTCGCTGGCTAGCCTGTTCCGGCCATTTTTATGCATTTTTTTGAGAGTGAAGAGTAGCTATCCTCATCTCATTCTTGTGAGACTTCAATAAATGCTGTTTAAACAAACGCAGGGCTCTAGATAAGAGGGAGTAAACTGAACAAATCCAACATTTTCTCACTCATTTTAGCACCAAATCCCATGGTGTTACTACTCAATAGAATCGTCTCTTCGAGACGATTCTAATGAGTAGTGACACCATAGGGTTTAAACTAGAAATAAGGATTTTAGTTTTTGAAATACTCCCCTTATCTGGAGCCCTGAAACTGTCACAAACTGACTTCATTTAACCCATTACTCCATAGCCTGTTATAACTACTCTCTCCAAACACCGCACCCAATCGTTGTCTCCCATTGGTTGTTGTTGTAGAGAGGGAGCACTGTATCTACTTATTTGGACATTTCTATCGAAAGTTTCACGGCAAAAAATTAACTAGTTTTTTGGTGAGTTTTTTGTCTTACCTTAAGTTTGAGTGGAGAACTAGGTCCCATGGGCCATGAGCGCCTGTAGACTGGGTTAATAGACATGGGCCGGTGAGGCCGCCTTTTAACCTCGCTCTTATGCCCATGCCCCTCATGTGGACTGGATAACATTTTCATTGAAATTAGTTTTCTCCTCTTCTATATCAGATATCCATGCCTTATTCACAGGTTTATAGTATCACTCGCTGGTTTTTCACAAAATAATAAAATCTTCCGCATTTGCATAACTCAGGTTTTTGCTACAGCGAACCTGTTTAAACATTATGTCATAATGCACTTTTCAAAATTATCCTGTGTGCATAAAATCTTTCCACTTTCTTGGGTTTACACCACCAAACACAAGAACGACTAATATCACACTAGATCACAGTATTATAATTCGCTGCGTCAGACACGCATTATCAAGGTATAGATCTTAATGTGTTCCAGTTACGTTACACTTATGACTAAACCATGAACTCATTTGTTGAATTAAGATTCGGCAACTAGAAAAACGTTTATACAAACAGGATTAAGCACTAGGACTTTAAGCATTACAATAACTCTCTATCATTACATATAACATGACTAATGTACGATAGTATAATCCTCATTATGAACCAATTTAAAACTTAAATCTCATTAGAATCTCCTCAAGTCCAAGCTGAGTCATGATTAGTACACAGTAGCCTGTCCCGCTATAAATCTTACGCTGTACTCTGTCAAACCTCGCAGTGATACCTGTACCTAGTCAGCATTAAATTTCATAAATCTCCGTTGAAAATTTACAGCTTTGTTGTGTCCCGAATGTGTCCATTGTACTAGCGATTTGTCATTACCTTATCACCACCCATTTCCACAACTACTACCTGTATGATATACACTCGTTTAATCCCTACTTCCCCGATATCACGCAGCCATCAAGAACTCTCTCAAACATCCTTATTTACCTGTGTTTGGTCACTTTTAATAGTTTTAAATCCCTCCAAACCACTGAATGTTTAAACTAAACTTAAAACAAAACAATCACTTTGCTTTCCATTTATGGATTGTAAACACAATTGCAAACCGTTACTATTGTACCCTATAGAAGTGGAAACAATGCCAGTTGACATTACGGAACGTCTAACACAATAGAAACATCAATGCCACACGTCAATATCTCTGACCCTGTTGCATACACTTTGTTAATTGCTCCCCGTAATGGCCAGTCTTATATCCTATAAATTTCCACCTTCAATTAACCCCTTTCTATGCTGCCTTTTCCGAATGGACTTTTCCAATTTCTAAACATCACCACTTTTTATTGATTTTTAGGGCCGTCTTTAAAAAGGATTCAGAATAATACAATGTAACGCAAACAGTGCAGACCCTGATCAGAGGGCTGCTTACGCAGCCTTCTGATCAGGGTCTACACTGTTTACAAATATACATACACTGGTCCCAAGCGTAGTAAAGGGTTAAATTGCCTGTATATGAAATCTATAACTGTCCACAAACCTATCAGCACACTGTAATGTACAGGTAAGACCGACAGTTCAGAATAGGTGTATTTCCAATACTGCAGCTCTTGCTTGACTTGTTAGGTTCAATCTGATTGGCTAAGGGAATCTTAGACTGGTTTTGCATTTTTCTTTCTCATTTCTTTTGTACCGGAAAACCATACAAAAACGGAGAAGGAAAATATTTCTAAATTAAAATGACAATAAATCTCAAAGGTCAAGACACTCGCATTTTGGTGAGTGCTCGACCATGTTGTTTATAGCACTTTAGTGTTGCTTTATAACCCTAATTTGCATTTAACTAGTTTTGCAGCAAATTTTCACAGGTAAGAGAGGTCTACGATAGGACACACTCTTGAACCCTCTTAGATTGACAGTTAAAAATGTGTTTGTCAACTATTCAGAAAAGAATCAGCTAAACCCTTTCCCTCATAGAAGCGCCTTTTTAGCGCATTTAATTCATTCCTTGGCTAAAGAAAATACGAGGGCTGTCCCAAAACATCGTAGACTTTCGTAATAAAATTGTTATTTATAACAGCAGAGACAAACGCTCATCAGGGTTTATACACATAGGGATTATGTAAGCCTGTGTGAATTATTAACGCACTATCTTAAAAACTGGCTAGCACAGAGTAGTTTGAAACACCCTACCTGTGCAATCCCGGCGCACACTATATTTACGTAATGACGTTATCGACGTCAACGTTACTCCTTTTCAAAATATTCGCCGTGATGATCGATGCGCTCGATGTATCACATAACCATCTTGTCATATACGCACTTAGCTAGCAACACATTAATCTAGTATAGCCTCTCGAAATGTTTAGTTTCTCACGCAAAGTCCGATGCACTGACGAGTTGCTGACCCCGACAATTTCAACAAATTATCTCACCGCAATATGCTGAACACCATTGATGACGCTCCTGGCGTTTTTCTACAATGAAGCCTCCATTTTATATCGGCCGTCCGGTCTTTGTAAAAGAATTTTCAATCCATCCTTCTGAAAAACGCTTATGCGGTTTGGAGATCAGAGAGCAAGATGCTGATTAATACTTTTCTGTTTATTGTAGTTGTTTAAACGTTTATGTCGGGCTCATATTTAACTCAACACATTATTCTTTGATATTTTGCTGCGCCGCATTTTCTTCTGACGTCGTCATTTTGAGCGTTTTCAGAACACGGTACCATTCGCGATAACTCTATAGCTGTTTTCAAAATACCGCTACGTTGATGATATTTTCCAGGATGACGTCATATATAGCAACGTCAACGTTCATGACGCAATTTTGCGCCAATTCAAGCTCGAAGTTTTATTGTAGAAGGTTGAAAATGCACACCTTTAAATCTACCTGTAAGATTTTTGCGTGCGCCGCACAATCTAACCAGCAATTAATATGTGTTAATAAATAAAGGTCAAGTGTGTTAAATAACTTCATTATTTCTTCTACGCATGTGGAAATGTTTGAAATTGCATCAGTAAAAAAATCATAGAAATAATACGTCGGGTTCTTCAAAAAAAATATTTGTCCACGGTGTTTTGGGACAGCCCTCGTAGTTCCAACTTAAAGTAATGAGCATGTGCCATCAGAAATATTTTCTATATTCAATCAGACAGAAGCTTAAAGCAGGCTGAAAGTAAAGCAGAATGCACCTAAAGGTGCATTCTGCTTTACTTTCAACCTGCTTTAAATGGTCAACTGTCTTCAAAACTAGAAACAGGCTATGGGGTAATGGGTTAATGCAAGACGAAAGTAATGCATGAATGTCCGTTAGGAGTTTCCTTACAGTTACTTTCTGCATATCTTGTGTTGTACAATAAGCAATTTCCTGTCATCAGCGATTTTGATTCTTCTTTACTTTATAGGTTCAGGATTTACCATAACACATGGTTATGGGTTCAATTCCATGTTCCTAAATTCTTTCACATGAGACTAAACTGAAGACCCGATGCAATGTTGTAATAGGGCTTAAGCATCTAATGTCATCAATACAGAACTGTTTAATGTTCTTCAGTAAATACCCTCATTAAGATCTACATGGAATTAAGATTTATGTTGTTTGTATACATCAGGCTTGATCCTCTTAGCAATCCATGTCATCAAAGTGAGGCATTAACCTGCTTTTTAAACGATTTATAAACATCTTGTCTGTGCCAATCCTGATTTAACTGATTTTGTTGAAGTTTTCAAATGAACTATTAGATCTACACTTTTAAGTTTAAAGGCTGATTGTTGGGGATCAAACCTGTGCCGAGAAGGCACAACAAGATGGAACTAAAATTGTTCCAACACCGTAGCCCTCATGACCATAGGGCATAATTCTTATTTATAGCAGTCTCTTTTATCCTATATGAATTGTTAAAGCCAAATACAAAGGAAAGACCATCTCCAACTTATAATCGTAGTAGAAAATCTAAAAACTATTAGATTCAGTGAGGATATATTCATACCTATAATACTTATGTTATGCTATATGCACAATGTTGCCAAATATTTTATTTTTATTTTGAGTATTTTATTTATTTTTGCAAATACACCATTCGGTTTTCAGTGTCTTTAAAGATGGGAAATGTATTGCCTGTACAATAGCCAACCAAACACAGGTTTGATTTGGATCACATAGATTCTGCTTGAATATTTCGATCAGCATTAGAAGTTAGTTAACTTCAATGTCACCAAGTCACCAACTACAGACCAATATAGAAGCAATCTTACATATTTATAAACCTTCCCACCTCATTAATACCCCAATCAATAGCCAATCAATTAATCACAAAAGCCTTACGTCAACAATATTGTCAAACCTCGCTTGCCCATCAACTCAATGACGAAGTATCAACATCTTTAAATACTGATAACCACTTAATGAAGAACAAAAGTATTGCAGAAAGCTCCGAAAGGAGCTTTCTGCAATACTTTTGATCTTCATTAAGCTACTGTCCATATTACCAATGGCAAGATCACATTGTTTCATTTGGAAGATGAAGCAATGCTGGACTGTATTTCCAGGCCTCTTTGAGAAACAGTTGTAGCACCTAATCAATCAATACATCAAAGCCTCACTGATCAGAACATCACTTTGATTTCCAATATACCAGAGACAGTTCTTAGATAGCCAAGCCTCTTATCTTCAAGATACAAGCTTTGAACACATTTACATTGACAAACAGTGCAGACCTTGATCAGAGGGATTCTGTACCCAGCAGGACTCTTGCTGCTTATTGTTTACTGTTTTGATTCTCAGCCATTACAAGGGGTTTATCACTGAAGCCTGCAGATCGGTATCTTGCTGAGCCATCAAGATCGTTGTGATCAATAAATAGCAGAGAATGTCACAGGACACTAAACTCTCATCAATTGTATATATCATATATACAGTACAACCCTATAGGACACAGGACACTAAACTCTCATCAATTGTATATATCATATATACAGTACAACCCTATAACCCTTTACTCCATAGCCTATTTCTGAGTATTGAGACACTAGGTGACCACCTTATTAGGCACATTCTGTGTTACTTTCAGCCTGCTTTAAGCTACATCTGCGAGAACATGCAAAATATTCATGACTCTATAAATTTGAACTATTTTCTTCAGTGGAGGAAAATATTAAACACATAAAAATGAATTATATGGAGTTATGGGTTAACTATAAATATGGCCACTTGTACAATACTTAACTCTGTGCATGCTAGCAGCGGATATATCCGCCAGTGATTACCTTTGCAAACGGTTTGGATCCAGATGAGACGCCGCGTCACGCGGCGTCTCATCAGGATCCAAACTGTTTGCCATTCTGAGCCTGTATTTAAAAGAAATTTTGAAAATACAAATTTTAGAAAAGTAGCAGACGACAATTGTTGCAGACGAAAATAATTACCCAGCATGCAAAGAGTTAATATTGGCTTTAAATGGTGGTGAAGTTGGTAAGTTCTGTGGGAGGAACGGAACAAGGGAAAACCTATATTATGTGTTCGGACGGGCAACGAAAGTACACTTGTCCTATGTACAGTTTGCATAGGACAAGTGTACTCTTCACTGGTACACTGTTTATAAGGACATGTATACTCTTCGCTAGAACTGAATAGTTTCGATTATCTATGGTATGGCCGGAGCACCTGGTCACATACCGAGTGTCTCAGGTCGGATATTATCACCTATTGGGCTACAAGAGGTCATTCATTCATCTCGATTGTTCCCGTTTTTTGTAGCATTCAGTGATAATTGGCCTGTCATCTGATTTCAGGCCGGCATGTTTTGATGGACAGATGAACATGTAAAAATGTCACTAATACCCGAAGAGCTGGCCCCAGGCCAATTAAGATTCACACACAATTAAATAGCTTAGTGCACTGACCAATCATGTAACATATTATAAAAAGCGTTCGAACATTATCAGATATGTTGTCGAGTGTATATACATAATAAAAATAACTCATTGATGGGCTCCAGACAAGAACTACACATTTCTAATATTTCTTATTTAACCCATTACCCTGTACATATGCCCATTGATAAGGGTCAGCACTGTTTGTCACAATTTTAAATACATTTAATTGAGACAAATCCCTTGAGAGTTGATGTAAACTAGTAAGGTCCTCATTAAATCCAACTTTCAACTTTTATTTATTCAAGCATAAGTCCTGCAATGCAGGAAACATCAGCATACAAATAATAATAATAATTACAGTCACATGACAACCAGTATGCACGTGGAAAACGGCTTTTCACGTAAGCGATTTGTTAGATTGTACAAGATTGCATGGCCACATTTCCAGCTCTAGGAACATGAATTCTCATGATCCGCGAGTGGTCAGGTGGTCATTTTGGTCAAGTTTAGTAAAGTATTATCTAATTTAGAAAATTGCATGAGAATGAAAAATCTACTTTTAAAAGTTACTGCGTATTTTAGGGCAATCCCATATTGTGAGGGCTGTACTAATATTAAAATTGAGTAAGCAAATCTATACAATGTTTTCTCTTGAAATGTTTGACACTTTATTTAAAGTTTTGTCTCTACCAAACTCATATTGTCATTAGTTAAAAACATAGAATACGAAGAAGTCATAAGGATTTTAATATTTCAATTCTTTTATGTGCTTTAAAGAACATTTAAGGTATCAATATTCAATGTTTCTAAGTTCTCAACTGTTCCAAACAATGAATACGACACGTTGGTCTTAAATATTTGGACACCTTAAACTACTTTCTTTTCAATAAACAATCTTTTGTTAACTCTTTCAACTCAAAGTATTTTTTTTTTGTCAACAAACAAAAACTGTCCGCAATTGTTTTCGAATTCGAATTTCTTAATTTTCTATCCAATAAAGGGTCAGACTTCACAGTCAAACAGTCTGGATCAAGATGAGATACGGAGTTACTTGGTGTCTCATCTGGATCTAAACTGTATGCAAAGGTTTTCACGGATTTACTGTTAGCATGACAAGATCAAGTTGATACCATTGTGAAGTCACTTGCTCTGTTGGTTGACCGGTTCATTTAGACATTGTGAGGGATCAGGTAGCAGGCCATGTTTGGCTGTATTGTTCACCTTCTCCACTTTAACCTTTTATATGTTGGAAACCTGGCTCCAAGTTTATAAAGCCTTTGAGTTGAGTCTGAAGTCGTTCTCAAGCATTTGATTGGTCAGATTTGAGCCTAGAACAAACTCAGACTCAACTCAAACGTTTATACCTTGGTCACAGTATATGTCATTTGCAAACAGTATAGACCAAGATCAGAGAGCTCCTGAAGGAGCCCTATGATCAGGATCTACACTATTTGCCATAATTTTATTGACTAGTTTTGAGACAAAATCCTCAACGGTCAATGTATAATGGGTCATCATTTTATCATACATATTCATGACTGTATAAAGTGAAGCTACTGTCTTCAAGGAGGAATAAGTTAAAGGCACAAAAATGTGCATTTATGGAGTAATGCGTTAAAGATCAGGGGCCCGTTTCATAAAACTTTGTACGACAAAAACAGTCATAAGTCAAAACTTTAAAAACCATTTACTTTCTGATTTGTCTATCTAATCCTGTCCTGTGACATCTCTTTGGAATCGTCTTTTCAAGACGATTCCAAAGAGACGTCACAAGACAGGATTAGATAGAGAAATAAATAATAATTGAGAATTTTATAATCTGACTTACGACAACATTTGACGTACAAAATTTTATTAAGCTGGCCCCAGGTTAGGAATGGTGGGCAAACATTACAAGGACTGTAAACAGTCAGTAGCTCTGGCACAGTACACTTTTGGCCTTTTCTATTGTTATCAGATAAACCATAAACATCCAACAGAATGAAGATGTATATCATCTATTTACAACAAATATCAGAGTTTTTATCAGAACAGATCTGTCAAAATAATTCTGATCTTATCCCATATCCAGCTAAGAGGTCATCTGCTTTATATATACAGTTTTGTCTGCATTTTCTTTTCGTTCATTCAATTTTTTAAAAACATTTTTTTTTTTTAAATTTAAACATAATTGATGAGTGTCTTAAAGTTTGGATCCAGATCAGTTGCAGAATGATCCAAACTGTTTGGAAATTTAAGGCAGGGCAAGAGAAGGGTAGTGGAACTAAATTGTGTACAATAGTAAAAGCATGATACATAAGGAACAGATAACACGAGTTAGCTTTTATCCTAGAGGGTTAAAAATATTTAACCCTTTACCCCATAGCATATTTCTAATACTGAAGATAGGCGACCACTTAAAGCAGGTTAAAAGTAAAGCAGAATGCGCCTTAAGGCGCATTCTACTTTACTTTCAACCTGCTTTAAGTTACCATCCACTAGAATATAGAAACTATTTATATGAGCAGATCTGATGGTAGCTTAAAGCCAGCTGTCAGCCTGCTTTAAACAACTGTCTGTCTTCAATACTAGAAACTAAAGCATGTTTAAAATTCAGATATATATTTTCTGAAGTGTGGACACAACTTCAAAACATATGCATTGCAATTTTTCAAATTCATTCAAAATATAGGTGCACCTTGAAACTCAGAAATTAAGGGCTAATGTATCCTGAAATACATTAGAAAGAATTTAGGCAAAATCTTTAAACATTCAGTATAAAACAAGTCTCTTCCAAAAGCAGTCTGATTGTTTTCTGCTCCTATATTTTCTTATATCACCTGTCTGGCACCAGTTGGCACCTTTTGCTGCTAAAAAACAATATTTTATTAATCACAGTAATAATTCAGCGCTTTTGAACGCACTACCCCTGTGTGAGAAAAAGAGCGCTATATAAATCTGGTATAATAATAATAATAATTAAGGAATAAATATGAGGCGAAAACAGTCACGTTTATGAACCTCATGTATTCATGTGAAAACATGTACTGAGCGAAATAAAGAATTTGAAATTTTGGCGTAAAGGGCTAAAGACTACCTAATAATGCATCTTCTTGGGGATGAAGGCTTATCGAACATTTGACTTGTGGTTACCAAAATAACTATTTTAGTACGTTTCTACTTGTTTCCAGAGGTCAAATAGGATTAAACATTTCCTGTTCATTTGAAATCAATCAATTTAAATGACAAACCCAACTAAGACTGAAAGAGCGGACTTGCAAAGCAATTTAAGGCAGTACAAGAACTTCATGCATACACAAAGTTTGGTTGAACTGTCAAACAAACTGACAAATAGACATTGCACAGCAATATCAAGCTGATATGTAACCGGAACTGTTTTGAAAGCTCAAAGCTTGCATTAATTTTTAGATAAATAAATTGTCAGTTTAGGAGTGGCTTATTTATAACCCACCCTGTTATTTTGCAATATATACAATGCACTGCAATCTCATGTTAATGTACAGTAAAACCTCTCTATAAGGACCACTATACGAAGACTAATTAATTGTATAAAAGACATGTGACAGCTTAACCCTTTACCTGATAGCCTAGTTAAAATATTGAAGACAGGTCACCACTTAAAGCAGGTTGAAAGTAAAGCAGAATGTGCCTTAAGGCATATTCTGCTTTACTTTCAGCCTGCTTTAAGCTAAAATCTGCTAGGCTATATAAAATATTTGTAATGGTTATTGTTCATGAGGGTATAAACTGGAACTATTTTCTTCAGCGGAGGAATAAATTAAATACGCTCAAAGTCGCTTCTATGGGGGAAAGGGTTAAAGCAAGTTGACTGTAAAACAGAAAGCTCCTTTAGGAGCTTTCTGTTTTACTTTCACTTTGCTTTAAGCAGTCACCTAGCTGTCATAATCACCTAATAGTTAACACAATTTAGTGATCGTAATAATAGAGAGGTTTTAATGTACAATGCCCTGAAGCTTCAAGTTTGTGTAGACTGCAATGAAGTTTCGATTAGCGATATTTGTCATCTGCAGCAATTTACACAATAGAATTTTATCTACCATTTGTTTCAGAATATATCATCAGAATGTCAAACAGTTTTGATCCAAATGAGACGCCAAGTTACTGGGCGTCTCATCTGGATCCAAACTGTTTGCAACTGTCATCAGGACTTGTCTCAATTGGCATTGTAAAGGAAGGTAATATTACATTCAACCATCTGTGACATAATATGCACTTTTACATCACTGTTAAGCTTCCCTGCAAAAATATCATCTTGCATCTGTACAGAAATCAGGACTCCAGAAAAGAGTGCACATATTGTTTTATAATATAATATATAATAACATAACTGTCTTTCTTATATTGTGACTTCTCAATTTAGAACCATCTCTCCGAGACAATTCGAATGAATAATTACATCAAAGGTTTCGCATGAGATAAAGGGAGAGTTTGTCATTGAAATATTCACCTTTACTTAAGTACCGAGAAATTGAGGGTATTTTCTATGAAAAATGAATTTTCACAATGTTTTACAAAAAATGTCATGGGATTTCATTTCATGTGGTACAAAAAAGTAAATGGTCACTTGTCTTGAAAACTAAGAGCCAAACTATAAGGTTAAGGGTTAAGACAAATCAATGATGGTTCTAAACCCAGGTGCCAGTTTATCATAGAAAGTAAAAGTATTGCCTAAAGGAGAATTCTGCTTTAATTTCAACCTGCTTGAAGCTACTTATAATCTGGAAACATACTGGAAATGCATTCTGCGTTTTACACTCCTTGATTGGGATTACTTTTCTTAGTGTAGAAATAATTAGAGGCGTAAAAAGGCGTATTTATGGAGTTATAGGTTAATAATGATTGTAATTGTAGGTTTTAACTGTAACTCATTTATTATAACAAGCGGAACTAATATTACCATTACATAATGTCAACTATTAGCAGGGGACTGTAAATCTCTTGATATGTTTGTAATAGGTTAAACCCATTGAACATTTAAATCAATATCTTGTGTCCTGTTGAAAACGTTCCACCATTATGCATCTCACATTCCAAAAACTCTTCCAATTTTAAAATAATGACCAGTTTAAATTGACTTGAGGCGTCTCCAAAAGTATATTTATGTATAACAAACAGTGAAGACCCAGATCAGAGGGCTCCTTCAGGAGCCCTCTGATCAGGGTCTACACTATTTGCAAAGGACATGTATGTATGCATACTTGGTTCTAGACTTAGCTACTAGTCAGATAAATATATTATTTTTAATAATGTATTCTGTTTTTCAATGGTTTGTCACTGTGCCTTATTCCTGCAACATAGTCTGTATTTGAGTATTTGAGGATAGGAAAAGACAAGTCTGTATGGGAAAAAGGGGGAAATAATAATATTAATCTACAATTACAGAGACTGAAGCCAGTCTAACTTGGTTCCTGCATAGAAAGGGTTAACATTGAAATCAATGTCTTGTATCCTGTTGAAACTTTGAAAATCATTGCCCTGTACTCCATGGGAACTTTAATTTCTCTGTAATCTCTAAACTCTCACAGACACCCTATCTTATATTTTTATACCCCCACTAGGTTACAAGTAGGGGATTTATAGGAATGGTAGTAGGGGCCATATAGGAATGGTAGAAGGGACTATATAGGAATCACTTTTTCCGTCATCGGTTCTTCCTGAAACTGTCCAGAGTAAAACGCTTATACCACTTGCCATCTAAGATTACCAAACTTGGTGTGTGGATACATATTGAGGTTGCCAAATGTTGCATACTTCTTTCAGGTCAATATTGACCTTGACCTCTGACTTGATGATTGAAAAAACCAAAGAAATGGTAACCTTTGCAAATGGTTTTGATCCTGATGAGATGCCGTGTATCCAAACTATTTGACTATAACCATAATTTGAAAAACAATTGATCAATCAAGACAAACAATAGACATAGGAATATCATGATATAACTAACTTCAGTTTTTGCCAGTGGAGCTAAAAATGGGCATCAAGTCATAGCATGTTTAAGCTGCAAAACATTGTAAACCTTTAAAAATAGTTTGGATCCTGATGAGATGTCGGTAAATGCAGCATTTCATCAGGATCCAAACTATCTGACACTCTAACCCTGTTTTAAAAAGAAATTAAGGAACTTTTTCTTTAGAACAGAAGCAGAGGACAATTATAGGAGACGAAAAAATTCGCCGACATGTGAAAGAGTTAATTATCAGGTATGTCGTTTGTTTTTGTCTTTTAAATGTGCTAATAGCGGACAGTTACATACTCCTAATAAAAATACCAAACATTAAGAAGACTCAAGGAATGTCTAAGAAGATTTAAACCCTTAACCCTATAGCCAGTTTCTAGTATTGAAGACAGGTGACCACTTAAAGCAGGATGAAAGTAAGGCAGAATGCACCTTTAGGTGCATTCTGCTTTACTGTCAGCCTGCTTTAAGCTACCATATCTGTTAGGATATAAGAAATAATTCTTATGTTCGTATTCATTACTGTATAAAATGAAACAGTTTTCTTCAGTGGAGGAATGAGTTCAATGCATACAAAGGCGTATCTATCGAGTAAGGATCAATTAGAAGGATATAGAGAGATCGAAGCAAACAAACAAAACTGACAAGAAAAGCACAAGAGTTTAAAAGCAAAACAAAACTGCCTTGTCGCACATCAAGGACAGGTGTGAGACTGCTCCAAATTAGAGACTACGCTTCTTGTATCTCCAAACAGACCCTAAATTTTAACAATTATAATTAATCTGTACTAGATAATTCTAATAAGTATATGCATCATATTGGATGTGGATAACATACCATTTTAGCCATTACTCTATAAAGTTGCATTTTAAGCCTTTATTTTATCCTCAACTCAAGAAAATAATTCCATTGTTAACTGAGTCATGAATATGCACAATAAGAAACATTTTCTTCATTCAAGCAGATTGAAGTTTAAAGCATACTGAAAGTAAAGCAGAGCTAAAAGCAAGATTTAAGTGAATCAGAAAGCTCCTAGGAGCTTTCTGCTTTACTAAAATCTTTCTTTAAGCTGCCACCTGTCCTCAACTCCATACACAAGTATTCCTTTGTTGATTATATGCAGCTTAAACAAAGGAACAGAAAATTGTGTCCTAAGATGCTGGGCCCTGTTTCATAAAACATCTTACGACAAATGTTGTCGTAAGTCAAAACTTTAAAATACATTTAATCTGTGATTTTAGTATTAGATGGAGAAATAAATAATAATTGATACTTTTATAATCTGACTTACGACAACATTTGTCGCAAGAAGTTTTATGAAACAGGCCCCAGGTCACTAAGAGGAAAAGATAAATGTGTTATTCAATGATTAATTAACCCACTACCCAATAGCCCGTTTCTAGTTTTGAAAACAGGTGATCACTTTAAAAGCAGGTTGAAAGTAAAGCAGAATGTGCCTGAAGGCACATTCTGCTTTACTTTGAGCCTGCTTTTAGCAATTATCTGCTACGATAAAGACATATTTTCTAACAGTACACAATTATAACTTGAAAAATTTGAACTATATTCTTCCATGGAGGAATAAATAAGAGGTGTAAAAAGGCGTATTTATGGGGGAACAGGTTAATCAAAATTCTAGCTGATCTGGGTCTACACTGTTAGCAAATTGTTCGTCTTCACACATCTTTCAAGATTTAACAATAGAGGATAAATTATATCAGTCTTGAGTTCACAGAGAGTTCAGGAAATGTATGTTAATAAAACAGTTACAGAAAAACTTCTCTATTACAACCACTGAATATTTTTAAACTAACTATAAATGGTACTAAAGACAGGTGATGTCTTAAAACAATGGTATTAAAGCCAGGCCACTGCTTAAAAACAAGATGACAGTAAAGCAGTAAGCTCCTGTAGGAGCTTCCTGCTTTACTTTCATCTTGATTTAAGTAGCCACCTATCTTAATCAACAGAAATTGAGTTGCTTTAAGTGGTCGTAATAGAGAAGTTCAACTGTATTTAGATCACAATAACATTAAATATAAATCATAAAAATACTTCATTGATAATAATGTGAAAGGTATAAACTGGATTGTTAAAAGGTGTTTCGTATCAATAAAATCTGATGACTAGACATTAAATTAAAAGTTTTTCACAAGGAAATTAAGGGCCAGTAGAGATTACAAACTGTGCAGATCCTTTTATTTAACCCTTTCCTCTATAGCAAGTGCTCCAACATGGTTCGGTAAGAACCGTCTGTTGATGAGAATGGACTATCACTCTAAAGTGAATATTGATCTGATCTTGTAAGGGGCGTACTACCTCAGAACACCAGATAAGGGGAGTATTTCAAAAACTAAAATCTTTATTTCTGGATTAAACGCTATGGTGACACTACTCATTAGAATCGTCTCTTCGAGAGAATTCTAATGAGCAGTAACACCATAGGTAAACAAGTGAGAAAATGTTGGATTTGTTCAATTTACTCCCTCTTATCTGGAGCCCTGCTACCTTTTTAACTCTTTCCTCCCTGAAACTTTAAATGGACAATTCCAGTTTCCATTCTAGTCTAGTTCATTTCTGATTTTTAAGGGTTGTTTTTGTCAATGTTTGGCATTATGACAAACAGTGAAGACCCTGATCAGAGGGCTCCGAAAGGAGCCCTCTGATCTGGGTCATCACTGTTTGCGTAGGACAAGTGTACTATTCACATGTACACTGTTTGAAAAGCACGCCTATATGCGGGACTAGGGTTCAAAGAGTTAATTCAATGAAAGCTAAGCTTTCTGTACTTGTCATGGTTTTTGGTTTACAAATTCGAAAGAAATTCTTAGTTTTAAGGAGCATAATAATATTCATAAAATATCTATGTCAAAATTACGGGCCTTGTGTCATTTCATGAGAGACTGGTACTAAGGAAGAACATGACAGTGAAATATATATGTTGTAGAAAGGGGCATAACTCTTGAAATATTAACCCTTAGCCCGCCAAATAAATTGTCGTCTGCTATATTTCTCATCTGCTTCAAGTTTCAAAGTGCTTCAAAGTTGCTCAAAATTGCTGAAAATGTTGTCCAAGTGTCAAACAGCTTGGATCCGGAAGAGACGCCGAGTTACTCGGCGTCTCATCCGGATCCAAGCTGTTTGCATATGGAGCTATAGTCGTGAGTGGCAGGCTAAGGGTTAAAAGGGTTGTTGGACTTGTTGCTGTATGTAGTACAGATGATATTGAACACTTGAGTGAAGTTTCAAATTGACTGAGGCATACTGGTGATAAAGATGTGGTCAGTTAGATTTGTTGCCGAAATAACTTTAATCTGAGAGCAATGGTGATGCTGAAGCTGACACCAGGCTGAGAACGAATTAGCCCCCCTTGGACTTTAAATAGTTGAGCTAAAAATGTTAAGAAGCGGACAGCCTTTCAGCATAAACAATAATTAAATAACAATTTCTCTTTCATTAATTCATCCATCACAAAGCTGAATTTTCCAACTGGACTCTTTAAGTTTCTGATAAATGACCATTTTATACTGCATCTTGAGAGGTAAATGTTTTTATAATGTTTGAAAAAATAGCAAACAGCGTATACCCTGATCAGAGGGCTCTTGAAGGAGCCCTCTGGTCTGAGTCTGCATTGTTTGCCATTGTGTCCACACTGTAATGTCCATTGATACAAACATTGAAATAAAGCAATCTATTGTTCACTATAATGTCACTGGCCTAATTGTACGATTGCATGATGTATGGCGATTTAAGTATTCTGTTTACAATAAACTCTTTCTGGCTCTAATCAATGTATTTATACACAGGCAGGTCTTCTATCTTGAAGTCCCATTCTTTATGCAGCTAAATCCCAGTACAGCACCCACTCAAAACGGGGTATTTTTATCATCCCACCAACAGAATTCCAGTCACGGCACAATTAAAGTCTGTATTTGCAGTCATATAATAATAAAGGGGACAGCTATATACAAAATCAAAATAACATGGAGATCCTTATAAAAAAGTACTTTTGGACTACGTTTACCTTGCACTAAGCAGTCATTTGCTGTTAAGAATGTCCACTCTTATTTACTAGTAATGTTACTTAGGAGAGGGAGGACTGGTTATATTTATTAGTTTTCACAGCTCAATCTATCCCAAAGAGAGAAAAAAGTTTCTACATGCTACAGGTGGATGCTTTAACTCTTTCCTCCCTGAAACTTTAAATAGACAATTCCAATTTCCATTATAGTCTAGTCCATTTCTGACTTTTAAGGGTTGTTTTTGTCAATGTTTGACATTATGACAAACAGTGAAGACCCTGATCAGAGGGCTCCTTTCGGAGCCCTCTGATCTGGGTCTTCACTGTTTGCATAGGACACGTGTACTCTTCACATGTACACTGTTTGAAAAGGACGCCTATAGGCGGGACTAGAGTTCAAATGGTTAAAGTAGGCTGAAAGTAAAACAGAAATCCCCAAACGGGAGAGTTCTGTTTAACTGTCAACCTGCTTTAAGAAACCGCCTGTCTAAACACTTAAATCAAGCTATGGGACAGGGTTAACCCATTACCCCATAGCAAGTTTATAGTTTTAAAGACAGATGACCACTTAAGTAGGTAATAAACGTAAAGCAGAATGCACCTTAAGGTGCATTATGTTTTACTTTTAGCCTGCTTTAAGCTACAACTTGCTAAGATATAGAAACTATCATATTCATGACTGTATAAATTGGAACTATAATTATGTTCTTCGGTGCAGGAATAAATTAAGGCGTAAAATGGTGTATTTATGGGGTAATGGGTTTAAGTGAATGTGAAGACAAAGTGTTACCTAGTTATCGTAGGTAATTCACATGAACTGTGTAAAATTCTCTAATTGCCCAATTGACATGTACATAACAACCCTTTGATAGCTAAATAAACAAATAAAGGCCCATATTGGTCTTCGAACAGTCCTTTAAACAACACAAAACTGAATTTTCCTTTTTCAAAAAAATTAAAAAGTTATATCAGGATCTTCAATCTTATTTTTTATTCTACTCAAGCAATCACCTGTCTTTTTGAGATCTCTATGCCATTTCAATGACTGTTTGGTATAGGTATGACCAGGGCTCCAGATAAGAGGGAGTAAACTGAACTAATCCAATGTTTGGTATAGGTATGACTGTATTATACAGGGCTCCAGATAAGTGGAGTATTTCAAAAACTAAAATCTTTATTTCTGCTTTAAACCCTATGGTGTCACTACTCATTTGAAGCGTCTCGAAGAGACGATTCAAATGAGTGGTAACACCATAGGATTTGGTGCTGAAATATGAGAGAAAATGCTTAATATGTTTGGTTTACTCCCTCTTATCTGGAGCCCTGTGTATACAGATATAATAGTTTGCCCATTATTGCTATGGGTCAAACAGTGCATGTTTAATTGTCCATTTCCCCCATGTTTATAGGTATAAAGAGTTTTAAGCTTCATTGTGAAGTGGCTAAATTGTTTTCCAATAAATATTTAAACAAACACTTTGTGTTATATGGCAAATGATAACATAAGTGCATCATACATCCTTGGTATGTGGTAATACTTGACCAACATGGTCAAGATAAGTCTCCATCATCCATAAAACTTTAATTGGACAATTCAAGTTTCCTTAAGTGAATTAAGTCTAGTCCATTTTTGGCTATTTAGGGTATAGTAATTTACAATTTATTTCAAAATGACAAACAGTGTAGATCCTGATCAGAGGGCTCCTTTTAGAGCTTTCTGATCTGGGTCCACATTGTTTGGCTAGGACAAGTGAGCTCTTCACAGATACACTGTTAGTAAAGGGCAAGTATACACATCACTAGAGTTCAACGAGTTAGAAAGGCTCTTTCTTAACAGTTGTTTTCTGTTCTATCATTGATAAAACCAAGTTATATCCCGGGGTAATCAATTTATAATAGAAGCAGTAAAAAATAAATCTATAACAGGGCTATTTTACAGTAACTCCTTGCCATACAAACTCTGCAAACAATGTACAAAATGGTGATCACAATTTCTCAATTCAAATTAAGGACAAACCATTTAGTGAATGTTCATGTATTTATGCTGAGCAATTCTCAAAAGGGGCTTTAGCAAACAGTGCAGACCCCAATTTGAAAATTAATCTTAATGCAGTTCATATAGTTTTTCCCGTCGCAGACGGGTCTGTTTTGTATTTTGACCGCAACTCTATGAAACAATTTAACCAATCAGGAATGATCAGAAATCCTGGTCAATGATCACGTGCTTGAAATGCAGTACTCTTATCGGCCAATGGCCTAGACTGGCGTTCTGTTATTTTTTCACATCAATCTTGCGATTGTAAACCTGGCAAAACATTGAGATGCAGTCTATGTCATCATTTCTAAATTTAGCGTGGATAAGCTCTAAATTTAGCATGTGGGAAAGTCTGTTTACGAAAGATGTTAAGTCAGAATCGGTGTATACACTTGTCTCTGGTTAAGTGAATACTGTACAGTGGAGAATGTGTTATCCTGTTTACGCTAAAACTATTATTTGCAGTCCAAACAATTTGGAGCCAGATCAGACGCCGGGTAACCCGGCGTCTGATCAGGCTCCAAACTCTTTGCCACCAAGATAAACATGAAATATCAGAATTGTCCAAAAGTTGTTCTTTTCTACGTTTTAGTGTTTTGCGTTTGCGTACGTTTGCGTTTAAACGGGAAAGAATATCAGATTCTCCACTGTACCCCACACAAAACTTTAACCTGCGACGGAATATCTTTTTTAAAGATATTTCTTGTTTAATCTATCTGTACACATGGGGTACTTCATAAATCATCATCTATCTAAGCTCCAGATAATTAGGAGTATTTCACACACTATATCTTTATGTTTACACAAAACTATGTTGTGACTACTCATTAGAATAATTTTGAAAAGACAATTCTAATGAGTCTGCACAATAATGATGGGAAAATATTGGAGCGTTTTTTGGTTTTCCAAAGATTCTCTATCGAACCCTTACTGTGACTACTCATCAATCATCTCAAATACATGTTTCTAATGAGTAGTTACAACATAGGTCCATCCAGGGCTCCAGATAAGAGGTAGTTATTTCAACAAATCAAACATTTTATCACTCATTTCAGCACCAAATCCTATGGTGTTACTACTCATTAGAATCGTCTTGAAGAGACGATTCTAATGAGTAGTGACACCATAGGGTTTAATTCAGAAATAAAGATTTTAAGTTTTGAAAAACTACTCTTATCTGTTGCTCTGTTTGATGGGTCAATAATAATGGCATGTTATCGGAAGTTTATGCATATAAAGCACCAATGAAACAACCCTCTCACAGAGTTATAGTTATTCGAAGCATTTCACAAACTAAAATCCTTTTCACTCCAACAAACTCTATGATGTAACTACTCATTAGAATTGTCTTTTTAGAAAGGTCTATTGAGTATAGTCATAACATAGGGTTTGGTGGGGGCATATAAAGTAGAAATTGTTAGAAATAAGTGGTTTGTAAACACACTCTTATCTGGAGCCAGTGCTCAAAACAGAGCCCCAGATAAGGGGAGTATTTCAAAAACTAAAATCTTTATTTCTGCTTTAAACCCTATGGTGTCACTACTCATTAGAATTGTCTCAAAGAGACGATTCTTATGAGTAGTAACACTATAGGATTTGGTGCTGAAATGAGTGAGAAACTGTTGGATTTGTCGCTTTACTTCCTCTAATCTGCCCCAAACCTCAGGCCTAATGCAGGGTTAATAATGATACATGTACTATCCAGGCATGGATGGGCTACAAGAAAAAACAATCTCGATCACTTACTTTGCTCATTGGACTGAATAACGTGGTGAGTTTACTCGATTGCTTCTGTTTACGATTGTCATTTTCTCGTAGAGTTCCCTGAGGACTTATCGATGTTGTCAGTGCCATAGGAAAAGCCGAGTCATCGATGGATAAATTAATCCCACGCCGACTACGTAAGCTTCCCTGCAAGATTCAACAGTACCATACTTTATAACATTGTTTAAAATATTTTTCAATATTCAAGAACATTCAAATTGAACATAAATGTTTATTCAAGGCAGTTGACACTTTAACCCTTTCCCCTATAGAAGCGCTTTTTAGCGTGTTTAATTTATTCATCCGCTGAAGAAAATAGTTCCAATTTAATCAGTTATGAATATATATTATAGGGAATATTTTCTATATTCTAGCACATGATAGCTTAAAGCAAGCTGAAAGTAAAGCAGAATGCGCCTTAAGGCGCATTCTGCTTTACTCACAACCTGCTTTAAGAAGTCACCTATCTTCAATACTAGAAATAGACTATCAGGTAGAGGCTTAATACAGGACAAATGCATTGCAGAATGGTCCTTAACCCTTTACCTGATAGAAGCGCCTTTTAGCGGATATGATTTATTCTTCCGCTGAAGAATATAGTTCCAATTTAATCAGTAATGAATATGTATTATAGGAAATATTTTCTATGTTATAGCACATGATAGCTTAAAGCAGGCTGAAAGTAAAGCAGAATGCGCCCTAAGGCGCATTCTGCTTTACTTTCAACCTGCTTTAAGTAGTCACCTATCTTAAGTACTAGAAATAGGCTATCAGGTAAAGGGTTAAGGCATTTCTGCATTAGGTTTGTCTAGTATTAAGCAGTCACTTGCTTTTAAAGATACCCCTTCTTATAAATTAAAGAGAGGAATCATTGTACTTATGATATACTATAATCAAGAAATGAAATCAAATAATTCCTAGCCTTTAAAGCGACTCGCAACCAGATGGTGCATTAAAAATAGTAATTTGTAAATATGTGTCAAACGCTTATATAAATGGTAAAGAATTAGTTTAGGATAAGAAATTCTGTGTAAAAAAAATGTATTTCAATAAAAACAAATATTGGTCTCTGGTGGGATTCGAACCTGGGGCCCGGCATTGGCGGACAGAAGGCAAAATAGGGGAAACCGCTTAGACCAATGGACCACGGAACTATCCGTTTATCTCGGATCGATTTTAACGTATTTCAATGTGTAGCATCGAAAGTGCATACAACTTCGTAATTCGGCTCCTGTTTATGTCTGAGCCCGTGTAGAGAAGCAACAACAACAACTATACCGTCTACTAGTCGGTATAGAAAAACGATGGAAAATATCTAAAAATCTAAGATTCGGTGACGATTCTTGAGACTTTTTTTGGACTGATCATATTTTTTTAATGTCAGAAGCCAAATAATGCCACAAATTTGCTTTTATTTGAGTATTTTATTTTATTTTGACAAGTACACCATCCGGTTGCGAGTCCCTTTAAGTTCTTGATCAATTCAAACTGGTTGCAAAACTTTTTATTTATCTTATTTCATAAGTTTAAAATGTCTTTTCTTCAATATCCGACAGATTATTGAGAGAAGAATTTTTTTTTTCAAAGGCCAGATTATACGATGCTGTTAATTGTATCTATTCTTTAGGCTTCTAAGAACCAAAACTCCAAAGAGCAAATGTGTACAATATACGTTAGAGTTATCTCTCTTAGAAAACTTTCAAATGAGGCACAGTGAGGTTACCTCCCTTACAACTGACAAAATCTCTTGTGCACAGTGGAACATGGTAAATTAAGTATTTCATAGTTCAAAATCTTTTATCGTTGTATCTGTTATATATATGAAATCCAGATGATTTGACTATTCAATAAGAAGTGGGTTTCCAGTTTAGTCAGTAAGAAGTTGCAGGATCTTTCAGGGCTCCGGATAGGGGGGAGTAAACTGAACACAAACATTTTCTCACTCATTTCAGCACCAAATCGTATGGTGTTACTACTCATTAGAATCATCTCTTTCAGACGATTCTAATGAGTAGTGACACCATAGGGTTTAATGCAGAAATAAAGATTTCAGTATTTGAAATACTCCCCTTATCTGGAGGTCTGTCTTTGTTGTACTTGCTTACAGCTACCATCTGAGCAGTAATCCTTCTTTGAAAACTCGTTTCTACTTTTGAAAACAATTTATCTCCTTAAGGAGCAACCTGTCTTACTGTCAGCCCACTTTAAGCTCCTTTCTGGAAAGGTACTATAGAAATGCCTTTGTTCATTTCATAAAGTAAAGGGTTAAATATCAGGTTTGCTGTTTATCTTTTTTCTGAAAATTAATTCTGTTCATGTAAATGCCAAACAAAAATATATAGATAGATACTTTATTCAGTACAAAAGCCAGCGGCTTATCAGTACACATTCACTTTATACAACTATACATGTAGTTATGTCAATGGTGGAACAGTCATAATATTAATGATAGTATACGGTGCATTGAAAACAAGTCACAAAGTGTAAAATTTTTAAACTTTTAATCTTTTAATCCCAGAGGGATCTTCAGGCATAGTTCAGCTGGAATTGTCCTTATTATACAATTATTTTTATTCTTTAATTTACTCAAAGACAAACAGGCAGGTAGACAGACAGGCACAGACACACATACAGACACTTTACAATGGTCAGATTCTGGTTAACACAACATATTCTGCTTATATCACTTTGTGTAACAAATATTTTGTGATTCTAACAAAACAAAATATATTTAGCTACAGAACAAAAAAGTTACTAGCAGCTATAGTACTGTGTCATTTTTGTTTTAACCCTTTCCCCCATAGAAGCGCCTTTTAGCAAATAAAATTTATTCTGAAGAAAATATAAGTTCCAATTTTATATAGAATCAGTCATGAATATGTATTAAAGGGAATATTTTCTAGCACATGGAAGCTTAAAGCAGATTGAAAGTAAAGCAGAATGCGCCTTAGGGCGCATTCTGCTTTACTTTCAGCCTGCTTTAAGTAGTCACCTATTTTCAATACTAGAAATAGGCTATCAGGTAATGGGTTAAATCAAAACAAAATCTATACATAATTCGAGGGCTTGGTGCAAAACTATTGTAACTCCTTCACAATTGTGAAGGAGTTACAATAGTTTTGCACCAAGCCCTCGAATATGGAAAATACTTTTTTATATGCCTATTACAAGTTTCAAGACAATGTTATGGACATTGTTTCAAAACAGATATGTGCTTAATGTAGAAATATAGAAAGTATTTTTCTTCCATAACATTTATTCCACATTCAGTACCAGAAAGTCGTTAGACATTACACTGAGTTATAAGTGAATGGAACACATAATTCCCCTTCCGTTATCATTGGGTATGAAAATACGAAATTGTGCAAATACTAGTAGTTATACAGTGTGGACCTCAGTGTTACAAACTGTGGGGACCTGCATGGGGTACAAGTTTTAACATACACATACAAAGCACATTTACATTAGCACCGGTGGCTACAATATTACAAGACTAATCTACTGTACAAATTCTTTATTCTATACAAAATCAGCACTGGTGATTAAACACATACAGCCACTACCAGGGCTCCAGATAAGAGGTAGTTATTTCAACAAATCCAACATTTTCTCACTCATTTCAGCACCAAATCCTATGGTGTTACTACTCATTAGAATCGTCTCGAAGAGACGATTCTAATGAGTAGTGACACCATAGGGTTTTATTCAGAAATAAAGATTTTAAGTTTTGAAAAACTACACTTATCTGTTGCTCTGCACTAGACCAGAGCACATACACTACTACACATACGTCACATATAGTACAAGTCATAACAACAGGGATCCAGAAAAGAGTGAGTATATTCAACATTTCAAAGATTTTCTCCCCCTCCCCCACCCCACCAAATCCTATGTTGTGACCTCTCAATGGAATAGTCTAAAAGAGACGATTCCAATGAGTGGTCACAACATAAAAAGTTCTGAGGGAGGCATCAAACTATTGTTATTTAAAATACCCATCTTATCTGGAGCTCTGTGAGCACTAGCCTAAATTAGGTCTAATTGCAGGCTATATTCTTTAAAACATTTCATCCTTTGAATAGCACTCTAACTGTGATGACTTTGTGATACATTTTGCAAACAGTTTGGATCCAGATGAGACAGGGAGTAACTCGGACCCTCGTAGGATATAAACTGTTTGATGCCACAACTGTATTTTGATACGCAGATTGGCAAAGTGATCTACTAGGAGAATTCTCACACAACACATTTTTTTAAACAAAAAAGCTGCTTAGAGTGCAAAATAAATCTAATAAACAGCTGAAACAGTATTTGAACCAGCTCAGAAATTGAGCAGCTCAGCCTCTGGATCTCAGCGAACTAAAATGTTACAAACTCTCAAGTTCTATACAAAAGGAAACAGCCTTTCTGTTAGAAAATATATACATAAAATCCTTCTATCTAAGATACAGTAATGAGTGTTGAAAACAGGTGATAGCTTTGTGCAGGATGAATGTAAAGCAGACAGCTCCTGCAGCAGTTGTCTGCTTTACATGCACCTTGCTCAAAGCGCTTCCAACTACACCTCAAACAAAGCTAATTCTGATAATTACAAAACTATTGTGGCTTTACTGTGCTAGAAAAAAAGAGCTAATATCTGTTTGTGTAATAGAGGATATAGCCGTGCAAGTCTAGCGTTTCTAATACTGGCTGCAATAAAAGTTCAATTAGCCATAAATATCAAATAAACAGATACATTTTATATACACAAGGGAGATAATTCTGTGAAGCCCAGCTGGAAAAGAACTATAATGATTACCATTCTTGCAGGTGACACTTGTGCATGGGGAATACCTCATGTTTTGTACGACTTGTCATGCTCATGCGTTTTCCAGCAACCATTGCATAATTATGTGGGGTAGTCTTTAAGGTATGATACATAGACTGCAGAGCACCAGATAAGGGTAGTTTTTCAAAAACTAAAATCTTCATTTCTGAATTAAACCCTATGGAGTCACTACTCAATAGAATCGTCTCGAAAAGACGATTCTAATGAGTTAGGCTATCAGCCAAGTTGAAAAAGAGCTCTATTTAAGGAGCTACGTCACCCCGAAAGGTAGAAAAATTCTACTTATAGCATGATGTAGTTTACACATAGGCGGCCCCATTTAGGGTGGATGACAAGCCTGAAAGTGGTGCAGATTTTTTTATTTGGCGTTTCCATGGCAACCGCTCAGTTTTACACTGTGTTTCAGGAAAACCTCTGTAACTTGGTCAAGTTTTATAATAGAAGAATGAAAATAGTACAGTGATGAAGCTTAGACATTGAGCTTTAATAAAATGAGAGTTTGTGTAAATTATCTCATTTGCATACTTATGAATATTAATGAGAATATTAAAAAACTCATAAAAATAGGGAATATAATATCAAAACCATACTTTCAACTAAACATTAAACACACTCAAATGGCACAAAAGGTGCCAACTTTGCTTAATAAACATATCTGAACATTCCTTGAAAGAATGAGGTTGGTTTGATTAAACACTGGCTACTGTATATGCCCCAAATTCCGTTTCTATGGCAACCTCCCATTTCTGACACAGAAAACATGGCAATTCCTAAAACTTGCCCCATCCTCCAGAAAATCCTCTGTAACTTTGTAACTTTTGGTGATATAGGTATGAAAGTTGTACAGTTATAGAGCTTTGCAGTTGGCCTTTGATTAAATGAACTTTTTATATAAATTTTCTCATTTGCATACTTATGAATATTAATGAGATTATTAAAATCTTTAAAAATGAAGGGAAAAAATATTAAAATCATACTGAGTACGTAAATTTTGAACTGACTCGAAGGACACAAACAGAGCAAATCCTAATTATGATATATCAGAGAATATTTCTAGAATAATTGAGTCGGTTGGAGGGTCATAACCCTTAGATCACACGTGCCACGAGTTCCGTTCCCATGACAACAGGTCCACACAGATTCATTATTGATTCAGGAAAGCCACTGTATCTTTGGCGTTATTTGTGAAAAAAGAATGAAAATAAGTTTTCAATAGAGCCTAAACCATTGCTTTTAATTTGATGTAAACTGATGCACTTTATCTAATTTACATACTGATGAATATTAATGAGATAATAAGAAAAATAATTGTTAACACTTGCTTACCCAAACTTTACCGAAATGTTGCTTGGATAAAGTTCATTCAAATTTTTCCAAAAGGTAAAAACGATGCAGAATTTTGGTTGCCATTGCAACTTAAGTAAACATCATAAAGAAATCGTAAAAACAATTCTTAACAAAACCTACAAGGGTCAGAGCTTAGCTATTTGACACATAGCAGCAGCTATAGGTTCTCTATCAACTTTATTCAAATTACCGGTATTCCCCTTGGGTCAAAATTGGCCCCGCCCCGGGGGTCACAGTTTTACAAAGAAATATACAGTTAGATTTTGAACAGCTTGTCCTCTGAAGTTAGTGTAGCCAAAGATTTGATATTTGGCATGGATAACATTGCTAAATGTCCTTTACCAATATTGTTGAAATGGTTTGGGTCTATTGAATAACTAGGTCACATGAGCTAAAATAGATATTGCAATGAAAACTTCAAAAAACTTCCTGATCTGAAACTCTAGTACACAGAGTTTAGATATTAGGCATATAGTATAAATTACAGGTGTTTTGTCATGATTGTTCAAATTATGTCTCTGGGGTCAAAAATGGTCCATCCGAGAGTCACAGTTTTACATAGAGTACGTTATTTAGTGACATTTTAAAACATCTTCGTCTCTCAAACTAATGTGACCAGAGCTTTGATATTTGGCGCGGTGACACTTCTAGATGGCCTTTAAAAATATTAAAGAAATGATTTTGGTCTAATGCATATCTAGGTAACAGCAACAAAAATTGATTGTTCCAATGAAAACTTAAAAATGCTTCTTTTCCGAAGTCCTAGTACACAGAGCTTAGATATTTGGCATATATATCATCATCAGCAGGTTTTCTATCAAGATTATTCAAAACATGCCTCTGGGGGTAAAAATGACCCGTACCGGACATAAATCATTCTCTTCATTCTTCAGCTTTTCTCACTTGGGCGAAATATGGCCCATGTGCCTCTTGTTATGCTGTTATTTCAGTCAACAAGCTTTCAAAGGCCGCATCACAAACATTTCCTGCTTCAGACAAATCTTTTGTACCATTTTCTTGCTTGATATACTTGCTATGATTGCCTTTGTGATATTTGGCTTCATTTGCAATGAGCGTGCTGTAGTCACTAATCCTACAGCTATCTTCTGTGTCATTCTTTTCCTGTGTTTCTTCTCCAATATGGAACAAAATGCAAATATTGCCACATTTGTGAGATTCTTGTCTCTTTTATAAGACTTTTTCTCACAAAATAAACATTCTTTCCTCTGATTTTCATATATAGAAGGACCTCGTTTCTCATCACTATCAGTGTCAGGGTCAATGTGTGATCTTGCAATGTTTGTTTTACTACGTAGTGTATGTTGAATAACACCCATTATCCTTATGCCAGTGAATATCCTCAAAAGATTCTTTCACTTTGTACTAATTTTCAGACATCCTTTTAACATAGCTGTCTATGGTCTCAGCGAATTCTATATCACGAGTCCTCCTTCTAGAAAGTAAAGCACCAAGGAAGGTATCTATCCCTTGAGACGTAGCCTTTCTCAAGGCATTGTCTTTTTCAGACTGGTATATAATAAAGTTTAGCTTCTCCGTTTCTTGCCGGTTTGAGTGTTAAGATATTCTACACTCTACATAGCACATGTAACTATGAGCTAATGTCAGAATAGTCTTATCTGAAATGAAATATCGTTGTATTTTGTTTCAATGTGTAAAACTGCAAAGATTTCCGATTTGGCATCAACTCCAAATGATGTACAGGCTTTCAATATGTAGATTAATCCGTGTATATGTGATCTTTTTAAGTACTTCTGACTGAACTGATATGTCATCGGTTGTTTTGATCCCATGCTCTGCTTCGGACCAATGGGATAAGCTCTTCTTCCTAAAATCATCATCATCTCATCTTATCATTCCTCATCGCTATATGACCTTTTTTGTATCGCAGTACTGTAAACCCCAATTCATCCACCAATGCAATCACTCATTAATCCTTAACTTTCAAAAGGCTACTGTAGTGACATTTGCAAACAGATTGGATCTGCATAAGACACCGAGTTGCTTTGCATCATACCCAGGTTCAAGTTTTTTGTCACTCAGACAACATTTTCACCTATTTTGAAAGGATTTGAAAGATTCCAGGACCTTTGGCAGCCTGGATTTTCACTACCTTAGCATGTTCGCTACATGTCAAATACTATATGCCAAATATCAAAGCTTTGGCTACATTAGCTTCAGAGGACAATCTGGTCAAATTCTAACTGTATAATTCCTTTTAAAACTGTGACCCCCGGGGCTGAGCCAGTTTTGACCCCAGGGGTATAATTTGAATAAACTTGATAGAGAACCTATAGCTGCTGCTATGTGTCAAATATCTAAGCTCTGACCCTTGTAGTTATTGTTGAAAATTGTTTTCAAGATTTCCTTTTGAACTTTACTTCGGTTGCCATGGCAACCAAAATTCTGCATCATTTTCATCTTTTGAAAAAAATTGAAAAAACGTTATCCAAGAAGCATTTCGGTAAAGTTTGAGTGAAATATGTCAAGTGCTATTGGAGGAGATGTCAATTGAAGCAAGTGTTAACGACGACGGACGACGCACAACGCCGAACACAAGGCCATCACAACAGCTCATCTTGAGCCTTTTGCTCAGGTGAGCTAAAACAGATATGGCAGATAATTTTGGCACAAAACCAGCTCATTCATTCTATGTATGACCTTTAATACTAGTATTCAATTTACAACATGTTCTTCTTGTGACCTCGTGGCCAGATTAAGGATTAGTTCGAAATATGGTTTTGATACATGTTCATAAATTATCTCTGTTTTTCTTATTATCTCATTAATATTCATCAGTATGCAAATTAGATAAAGTGCATCAGTTTTCAACAAATTAAAAACAAATGTTTAGGCTCTATTGAAAATTTATATTCATTCTTTTTTCACAAATAACGCCAAAGATACAGTGGCTTTCCTGAATCAATAATGAATCTGTGTGGACCTGTTGTTATGGGAACGGAACTCGTGGCACGTGTGATCAAAGGGTTATGACCCGCCAACCGACTCAATTATTCTAGAAATATTCTCTGATATATCATAACTAGGATTTGCTCTGTTTGTGTCCTTCGAGTCAGTTCAAAATCTACGCACTCAGTATGATTTTAATATGTTTTCCCTGCATTTTTAAGGATTTTAATAATCTCATTAATATTCATAAGTATGCAAATGAGATAATTTATTAAAAAAAATCGTTCAATTAAAGGCCAACTTCTAAGCTCTATAACTGTACAATTATCATACTTATATCACCAAAAGTAACAAAGTTACTGAGGATATTCTGGAGGAAGGGGCAAGTTTGAGAAATTGCCATGTTTTCTGTGACAGAAATGGGCTGCTGTCATAGAAACGGAATTTGGGGCATATACAGTAGCCAGTGTTTAATCAAACCAACCTCATTCGTTCAAGGAATGTTCAGATATGTTTTTTAAGCAAAGTTGACACCTTTTGTGTCCTTTGAGTGTGTTTAATGTTTAGTTGAAAGTATGATTTTGATATTATTTTCCCTATTTTTATGAGTATTTTAATATTCTCATTAATATTCATAAGTATGCAAATGAGATAATTTACACAAACTCTCATTTTATTAAAGCTCAATGTCTAAGCTTCATCACTGTACTATTTTCATTCTTCTATTACAAAAATTGACCAAATTACAGTGGTTTTCCTGAAACACAGTGTAAAACTGAGCGGTTGCCATGGAAACGCCAAATAAAAAAATCTGCACCACTTTCAGGCTTGTCATCCACCCTAAATGGGGTCGCCTATATGCATACTAAATCATGGTATATGTGGAAATTTTCTACCTTTCGGGGTGAGGGGGACGAAAAATTTACTTAGCCAGCTGATAGCCTAAGTAGTTACACCATAGGATTTGGTGCTAAAAACAGTGAGAAAATGTTGGATTTGTTGAAATAACTACCTCTTATCTGGAGCCCTGACAGAGGTAGAAGAGATAGAAGGTGGCTTTATACTTGTGGTAACCAACATTCCAGATACGGGAAGTACTTCAAAAACTAAAATCTTTATTTTTGCATTAAACCCTATGGTGTCACTACTCATTAGAATTGTCTCTTCGAGACAATTCTAATGAGTAGTAACACGACAGGATTTGGTGCTGAAATGGATGAGAAAATGTATGATTTGTTCAGTTTACTACCTCTTATCTGAAACCATGAGTTATATATTCTAACATTGGCTCCAGACAAGTCTTAGCATCTAGCATTTTCTTTTTTAGTACCAATACAGATTCCTATGAAACATAAGGATTTTATATTTTGAACTACTCCCCATATCTAGAGCTATGTTATAATTATTATATGTTAAAGCCAATAATAACACTGGTTAGAGGTCAGAACCCAACATCTACAGTTGAGATAGATGTTTGTGACATAATTATTAACTGTGTACGTGTTTTAGTTAGTCAAATTTGTGTACATTTATGGGACATTCTAAAGGGTAAATAAAAAAATTGTATACCGTCATTTCCCGAGTATTGTGCGCATCCGTGTATAACACGCACCCTTATTTTCAGGGTTAAATGTCTGGAAAAAAACTTTTCCCAAGGTTTTGGTCAGCCGTCGTACGCACGATTTCTCCTGCTGAACCCAGTTGTTTTTAAATGAAGAGAGTTCCGTAGGCATATTTTAGGACCAAGAAAATCCATTAAATATGTGATAATTACAAGTATTCTGATAGTCAGGGGGTGAAATCCGCCCTTCGAAGTTCCAAATAAATGAGCTGCGACTGTGTTTCAAATGCTGGAAACGAAACCAGACATATTTTTATGGGCATACTTAATTTTCATTTCTAGCGTCACATTAGAACAGGAACGGAATATGTTCCTGATTAGAATCACCCCACATTATTCTGTGTAAGTTTGTAGATGCGTTTATTAGGATTAAAATATATAAATACTGAACATTTATTGTATCAATTTATTTCATCACTAGCATTTATTGAATTATGAAAAAATACGATAGAATACGAATGTTCCGAAAAAGTTACAAAAAGTTTCGCTCTGAAAATCGAGTGCCGCCAATCAAAAGAATAATCCGGAAATAGTAAATTCGATTATGCGCAGTTTGGGCCCGGAAATGGAGGGTGTTTATACAGTGACGCTTTGTTTCTACGATGCAACCAGAGCTAAGTTTACTTCCTTTTGAGCGATTTCACGCAATAATTATGAATAACAACTTGTTTATTTACTTTATTTCTCTCTCAGTTCAAAATGCCTTACCGATTTAGATTGTATTAGATACTGTACGTAGCGACTAACGTGCTCCCTCGAAAGAAGCTTCAAATAATCGAGGGCTTGCATTCTCAGATCGGAGACTAATTTTAATAACTTATATGCAATCAAGTGTCATAACATCAACAGTTTACACCCGGACAATCATAACTGATTATAATTGGGGTCACTAGCGTGTCATCTCCAATAAACAGCCCTAATCCCCGGCTATGGGAGGTGTCAATTAAAGCCCTGCAGCGTATTGCGCAATCTTAACACATCGGCCTACGGGCGCTAACCGTTGGTCAAGGTAGGCTTTAGAGTCTTGTTCCACTGTATTGTACGCACCCCCAAATTGCACAAAAAAGATTTTATGATAAAAGTGCGCACAATACATAGCTAAAGACGGTACAGGTTTCATGAAAAGTGAACATTTGATGCAGGGCAAGAGTAATGCTATTTCCATTACTTCTGTTCTGCATCAAACAATCATCTTTTCTTTAGAGATTTCAACGTTTTTCTGAAATAGATGGCTTATCACCACAGGTTTGACCAGTACATTATTTTAACTCATTTATGCCTCAAACTTTTCATGGATTATTCATATTTCCAATAAAGTTTAGTACATTTCTAACTATAAACAGTTGTTTTTACAATTTATTGCAAAATGACAAACAGTGCAGATCCTGATCAGAGGGCTCCTTCAGGAGCCCTCTGATCTGGGTCTACACTGTTTGCATAAGGCAAGTGTACTCTTTACAGGTACACTGTCTGTAAAGATGTTGCTGGGGCTCAATGAGTTAAGGGTGCTTATAGGGTCTGATACAGTAAGAGGAGACACTTGAAATATGGGAATTCATACTTCTTGGTTATGTATTTAAGAAGATTTAAGTTTAAGAATTGAAAAAGTTTAAACTAATTTGGTAATTTTCCTTGCTGATAGTTTAAAATTCCCGTAGAACTATAATAAGTATCAATATATATGACTACTTGAAAGACAATGATCTTAGTATTAACTGAAAACCCTAGATAATGTAACTGCTATAAAAACAGGTGAGTCAACTAATGCAGCTTTAGGCTCTACTTTATTTGTGTTGATGGGCAGGAAAACTAGAGTTAATTCACTCATTGTACCCTGTCCTGATAAAACCCTACATCTTGGCTGATAGCTGCTTAAAACAGGCTGATAGTAAAGCAGAAATCTCCCTTGGGGAGATTTCTGCTTTACTTGCAGCCTGCTATAAGCAACCTGCTGACTAAAACACTTAAAGTTTACTATGAATTGAGTCATATATAGTTATTAACCAAACTTTGCTAAGATATATATGAATTGAGGAGACCTTACTAACCATACTTCACTAAGCTATACAGGAATTGACCAGACCTTAAAGCGGTCAATCAAGATGACCAGCCAACTGCCCTGGCCAGCTGATTCATTCAGACCACAATATTGACCACCATGATATCTGGACCCTGTCCAAGCCACACCACTCCCAGTGAGCAAAACGGAATGTCCCTAAATATGGAGGAGATTATAGTACTCCTAGAACTGTCACTCATTAAAGTATCCTTAACTGTAATCTTACTGTCATGTTGTAAACAATGTACGGTAAAACCTCTCTATTACAACCACTGCATTGTGTTATCTACAGTAAAACTCGGTTATAACGAATTCCAAGGGACCTGAGGATTTACTTCGCTCTAAACATTATTCGCTATATTGATAGTACGAAATTCGTTATAAGTTATCATCCTGGTTTGCGACTGAACTTTATATTCATTGCCATATTGAAATACGTTGCCATAATACATGTACGCGGTCACATTCTATATTCATACACTGATTATTATTTACCTTGACTACCATTTAATCGTGGAATGCAATTCACGATCTATGTCACATCTTCAAGCGAAAAATGGAAAAGAAAAATATGCAGCGATAACGCTATTTGTTAGCGCATATGCCGTGTATTCTCTTAAACTTCCATGATACCAAACACGTAAATACACTAGTGTGTACAGTTTGAGTAACACGCGAGCCGTCATATGCTCATTTCACTTGAGTTGTTATAAATATTAAGGATTTGATATTCCGTGATAATATTACCGACCTCTAATTTTTAAATCATTGAGATTCCGTTTACTTAAATCTTCTGCTTCACCGGTTGAGAGTTATCATGTTTTTATTTATTCTTTTAAACATCCAATCAAACAAGTCGAAATAATCAGACCCGGTAATGTAAATGACACGACAATAGGATATTACTTCATCTTTTTCGTCTACACGTAGGAAATGGACAAGATATGGGGCCAGTTACTTACGCATATCTATAATTCGACACGGATAAAAATAAACGTTTACACGAGAACTGAAAGAATATATGCATAGTAACAACACGTACAGTGAAGCGCACATTGTGCTTCCAGGACTAATGGAGTTAACAAAGCATTACGATTATAAGGTAATTATACCGTATCGTAATTACGGATCAATTCACAAGTCATCCAGATCTTATTGTGTGTTTTAACACCTATGCGTCACGGTGTTTATCGCGAGAATTACATAGGTGACTGAAGACTGAAGCAAGATGAGACTTCGCTTTAACGAAGGTATTTTACACTGTTTTGTGAATAAAGGTACTTGAAAATCAGTTCGCCATAAACGAGAATTCGCTATAACCGAATTCGTACTAAACATGATAGTCAACATAGAATTAATGCTGAGCTCGGCCGGGGAACGAAAATAAATTCGCTATAAGCCGAAATTCGCTGTATCAGAGTTCGTTATAAAAAAGTTTTACTGTATTAGGAGGTTTAGATGTTCAGTAAAACCTCTCTATTACAACCACTGCATTGTGTTATCTATTAGGAGGTTTAGATGTTCAGTAAAACCTCTCTATTACAACCAATGCATTGTGTTATCTATTAGGAGGTTTAGATGTTCAGTAAAACCTCTCTATTACAACCAATGCATTGTGTTATCTATTAGGAGGTTTAGATGTTCAGTAAAACCTCTCTATTACAACCAATGCATTGTGTTATCTATTAGGAGGTTTAGATGTTCAGTAAAACCTCTCTATTACAACCAATGCATTGTGTTATCTATTAGGAGGTTTAGATGTTCAGTAAAACCTCTCTATTACAACCACTGCATTGTGTTATCTATTAGGAGGTTTAGATGTTCAGTAAAACCTCTCTATTACAACCAATGCATTGTGTTATCTATTAGGAGGTTTAGATGTTCAGTAAAACCTCTCTATTACAACCGCTGCATTGTGTTATCTATTAGGAGGTTTAGATGTTCAGTAAAACATCTCTTTTATGACCACTAAAACGAAGGCTAATTGATTGTGTAAAAGACAAGTGATGGCTTAAAGCAAGGTGACAGAACAGAAAGCTCCTATAGGAGCTTTCTGTTTTACTGTCACCTTACTTTAAGCAATCACCTGTTGTAAAGACCTAATAATTAACAATTTAGTGTTTGTAATAGAGATTTTACTGTATAACCCTTTAATTCCCCCCATAGCTGACGTTCAGTGTTGAAGACAGATGATTGCTTAAAGCAGACTGACAGTAAAGCAATGCTCCTTGAGGAGTCTGAGTTGGGTCTGTACTGTTTACAGCCCTATCATTCGAACTATCACATTAGTTAACCCTGTCCCACATAGCATATCTCTAGTACTGAATATAGGTGTCCTCTTAAAGCAGGTTGAAAGTAAAGCAGAATGCGCTTTAAGCGCATTCTGCTTTACTTTCAGCCTGCTTTAAGCTATCATCTGCTAGAATATAGAAAATATTTTGTATTATACATATTTATGAATGTATAAATTGGAACTATTTTCTTCAGGGCAAGAATAAACTGAATGCGCTAAAAGGCGCTTCTATGGGGGAAAGGGTTAATAAAAATAGGACAAAATCCCCAGGAAAGAGTGCAGACATGCCAGAAAGTTTCTACATGAAATGAAACCAGTGCAGATCCTCGATCATCAGACAGGTCCTTGAGGAGCTGTCTGAGATGGGTCTACACATTTTTCAAAAAACGTCCACATTATGCTGCTAGTAGAAAATGGGTTAAGCCTAATCTCTTGGATTAGCACTAATGAGAGAGTGGCTTATAAGGCAAACCCTTCAGCATTATGATCAATGACAGACGGTTTAACAGGCCATTAATATTTCATGAGTCTCTGATGATGTGTACTCAAGTACTGACTAAGGTAGATGTAATTTCTTAAGAAGGCAATTCTCCAAGCTTGTGACATCTTTAATGACAACTGAGACAACAAAGCAGCCATATTTTCCATGAACATTCTGTGGCCAGTAACCCATTTAACCCATTACCACATAAAAACGCCTTTTTACACCTCAATTTTATTCATCCATTGAGGAAAATAGTTCCAATTTATACTGACATATCCTGAGGCCAGTAACCCATTTAACCCATTACCCCATACATACGCCTCCTAAGTTATTCCTCCATCCAAGATAATAGTTCCAATTTAAACAGTCATGAATATGTAAAAACTATGTATCCTAAGAATTTCTTTCTATATTCTACAAGATGGTAACTTAAAGCAGGCTGAAAGTAAAGCAGAATGCGCCTTAAGGCGCATTCTGCTTTACTTTCAACCTGCTTTAAGCAGTATTCTAACTAGAAATAAGCTTTGGGGTAATGGGTTAAGCCTAGTGTCCACTACAGCAGACAATTTAGCAAACAGTCTAGACCCAGTAATGAGATGCTGCACTATGCAACATATCATTATCTAGAGTCTACACTGTTTGCTATTTGATATTAAATGTTAGCTGACATTAACTCTTTGCATGCTGGGTAATTTTTTTCTCTCTACAATAATTGTCGCCTGCTTCTGTTCTAAAAATAGATTTTTCAAAATTTTCTTTTCAACATTCAACATACAATCAGAGTGTCAAACAGCTTGGAACGCCGCGTTACCCGGTGTCTCATCTGGATCCAAGCTGTTTGCAAAGATAATCACTGTGGCAGATGTATCCGCCGCTAGCATGCAAAGAGTTAAAGTATTGCATATTATCAAGCCTCCTAAATCAGCTTTCTGTATTACTTTTATTCTGAATTAAGCTGTCATCTGTCTCATAGATCTTATTTGGGATGGTTCCCAGATCTTATTTGGGATGGTTCCTAGATCTTATTTGGGATGGTTCCCAGATCTTATTTGGGATGGTTCCCAGATCCTATTTGGGATGGTTCCCAAATAATGTTGGTTGTATTGAGATTCCTGCTGAATATCCATAAAACAAAGGTGAAATTTTTACCAAGGAAAGAGTGTAGATTAATGTCAAACAGAGCCTATAAAAAAACTAAAAAATTCTACTTAATAATATAAAAATTGAATACATGTAAACTACTCCTTAAAAAATCTGTGTTAGAAAGTATTTGCAAACACATTTTAAAGAAAACTAATTATTTAAAAAAAAAAAAAAATCTGCATTAGAAAGCAATTGAAAAAGGGGAAGCAACTACATACTGACTTTAGGAGGGGAGGTAATACATGATTACAGAGATACACAACAGTATGCAATGGTTGCTCGCTCATAACTTACTGAGGCTTCATCATGGGTTCTTGGCCCATCCCCAAGCTTAGGGGACGGGAAGAAAGCTTGAAAAGGGAGCTGAAGGGAGCTTCGACGCTGTTTAGATATTGGAGCTTCAAGCATGGACTGAGCTCGGTTGATCATTGACTCCCTTCGTGACATCTTGATGACATGAATGAAAACAAAATACAAAACAGTCAACCTTGTGTTAAACAGCCACTCAGACCAGGGTGAGATAGCAGACTTTAATACAGGTTATAGCTTACTGCATTATAAAGGTAAAGCAGAAAGCCCCTATAGGAGCTTTCAGTTTTATATTTGTCTTGCATTAAAAAGAGATTGAGATGCAGGGCTCCAGTTAAGAGGTAGAAAACTGAACAAATCCAACATTTTATCACTTATTTTAGCACCAAATCCTATGATGTAACTACTTATTAGAATCAAAGAGACAATTCTAATGAGTTGTTACACCATAGGGTTAAATGCAGAAATAAAGATTTTAGTTTTTTAAATACTCCCTTTATCTGGAAATAGCAGGTTTTAATAAAGGTGACAGCTTAATGCATGATAAAGATAAAGCAGAAAGCCCCTATAGAAGCTTTCTGTTTTACATTTGTCTTGCATTAAAAAGGATCAAAGCAATTGAAATTGGAGTCTAAATGCAGGTTACTTATTACATTTGTAGCAGCTTTATGCAAGGCAAAGGGTAGAGAAAAAATCTCCCATCTTCACTTTCTGCTTTACTTTGCATTGCATTTAAAGCAGACTTAAAATGAAGCAGAATGTGCCTTACATTCTTTACTTTAACCCTGTTTTAAATAGTCATATTTTGTGAAAATAAGAAACAGCTATTAAGGGGGGGGGGGGGGGGGGGGGGGAGTTTAATGTCAGAGAATGGCCATTTAATACAAGTTTGTCTGTACTGATGATGATGTTGTTGTGACAAAATTGTGAATAAACTGAAAATTGAACCGTTTGTTACCTGCTGTACTTCCAGTCGGTACTCCCGGAGTAAAACATATAGAAGAAAACATGATGATAAAGAACATACCTAACAACTCTCACATATAGGCATGAAACATCACAAAAACATATGTATTAGTCACCACACACAGGGAACTTATAGGCACCCGCAGGGCTCCAGATAAGAGGAATCCAACATTTTCTCACTCTTTTTAGCACCAAATCCTATGGTGTTACTACTCATTAGAATCGTCTCGAAGAGACGATTCTAATGAGTAGTGACACCATAGGGTTTAATTCAGAAATAAAGATTTTAGTTTTTGAAAAACTACCCTTATCTGGTGCTCTGCTTATAGGTTCTTCATACATAACAAACTGGGGCCCGTTTCATAAAACTTGGCATGACAAAAACGGTTGCAAGTCAAAACTTTAAAATTCATTTAATTTCTGATTTCTCTATAGACCTAATTCTGTCTTGTGACATCTCTATGGAATCGTCTTTTCAAGACAATTCCAAAGAGATGTCACAACACAGGATTAGATGGAGAAATGAATAAAATATTTGAGACTTTTATAATCTGACTTAAGATAACATTTATCTGTTTTATATAAGTTTTATGAAACAGACCCAGGCTAATGTGTTTTATGGAAGTCTGATCAGGGTCTGTACTGTTGACAGCAGTGACAGCTGATCAATCTGCCAAGCTAAACAGTGTACACCCAAAACATGACTAAATAAGATGTGGTTGGTAATCTTTGCAGTATGAATTTGATGAAGTAGCTTGGACACAGGTGGTTGTTAATGAAGCATAAAAGTACTGCAGACAGGATCTTTCTGCACTAATTTCATCCTGCACCCAACTATACCGGTCTCTAAGACTGCTTTTGGATTTTCCTTTGGATGAATGCCTAACAAGTTTGACTAGCCCCCAGTTTCTAATTTTATTTCCATTCTTATTGCCAGATCTGAAAATTCATTTTACAAAAAATGACAGAATTGTTGTTATTACATGTAACAAAAACGAACAAGAAACATTGATAAACAAATATTTCACCTTGATAATTTAAAGCAATCTTAACTTTTTCCTCTCTGAAACTTTAAATGTACAATTCCAGTTTCCAGTTAAGTCTAGTCCATTTCTGACTTTTAAGGGTTGTTTTTGTCAATGTCTTAATTGCCTTATGACAAACAGTGAAGACCCTGATCAGAGGGCTCCTAGGAGCCCTCTGATCTGGGTCTTCACTGTTTGCATAGGACAAGTGTTCTATTCACATGTACACTGTTTGCAAAGGACACCAATATGCGTGACTAGGGTTCAAAGGCTTTTTCTGTCATTAGAGGGTCCAGAACCAGGAATCATATCCCTTTCTATAAACCACAAATTAACTCTTTTGAGTGTTAATTAAATCAGGCCCAAAGGTAACAGAAAGCTTTTGAGTTGAGTCTGAGATCTTTCTCAAGCATTTGATTGGTCAGATTTTAGCTTATACTAAGAGGAAAATAGACTTCTTATATATTTGACAGCACATAATTCAGATCCTGTAGCACATATCATTTAGACGGCCTTCAGTGTGATTTTGCAGGAAACTGTTTACTTCAAATTTCTCAAATAAGACAAAAAGTACAGACAATTGATATTGGAAACCCACTCAATGCAGCAATGGAAATCTTTAAAGATATGTGACTGCTGATTGCAGGGTTAAAGTAATGCAGAAATCTTCTATTGGAGCTTTCTACATAACTTTTGTCCCGCATTAAAAATTAAGCTGCTGCTCATGTCCTTAAAGTACAAAAATGTACTGTAAAGTGTAAACCCTGTGTTATGTTGCCACCACTTAACCCATTACCCAATAGCCAGTTTCTAGTTTTAAGTAAAGATGATCACTTAAAGCAGGTTGAAAGTAAAGCAGAATGCGCCTTAAGGCGCATTCTACTTCACTTTCGGCTGCTTTAAGCTACCATTTTGCTAGAATATAGAATATTATATTATTTCTTATGATACATACTCATGGTTTTATAAATTGGAACTATTATCTCCAGCGGAGGAATAAAATAAATGCGCTAAAAGGCGCTTGTATCAGGGAAAGGGTTAAACCATGATTGTCAGGTTTATTAAAAGGTAACAGCTTAATAAAAGAGCTTTCTGCATTTACTTGTGCCCTGCATTAAGCAATAACTTGTCTTTGGTGATCCCCATGTCTTACCAAGTGGTCCCTCAACACAGGTTTCACTGAAATCTTCTTTCTAGTTCACTCATGAAGAGTTTGACAATATTAGGGTTTATGCAGTGCTCCTTCTCTACAACCGCCCTCCAAACAACGACTCCCTCCTTACAACGACCCTTGCCGCTGTTCCCCAAACAAGACAATTATGTCTAGCGCTTTTACTGTTGCAATGTCGTCTGCTTTAAATTGTCTCCTGCTGTTTTTCTAAAAGTGACATAATGGACATTTTGACAGAAAATAAATTAACGAGGAATGACAAACAGCTTGAATCCAGATCAGACGCCACGTTACGCGGCCTCTGATCTAGATTCAAGCTGTTTGCAAATGTAAGCCAATTTCCCTCTCTTAAACAAATCCCTCCGAACAACGCATACAATATCTGTCTCCCATTGGGTGTTGTTGTAGAGAGGGAGCGCTGTAGTATTTTGTTGTACCCTAGAGCTGGTATGTGGGAGTTGTTGTGATCATTGACATATAAGGCAATGGTTCTTATCTCTTTGCATGCTAGCGATGGATATATACGCCACAGTGATTGCCTTTGCAAACTGTTTGACACTCTGACTATGTTTTGAAAAGAAATTTAGAAAAATCTATTTTTAGAACAATAGCAGACAACAAAGGTTGCAGACGAAAACAATTACCCAGCATGCAAAGAGTTAAATAGAACTCCTCTACCTGATATTGAACAAAACCAACAACTACAATTAACTCTTATATTACTGCAACTAGGTATACTCACAGTGAAGACCAATATCAGAAAGTTTAGCATGGTTTATAAATGTTTTTATCCATCCCCCCCCCCCCCCCCCCCCCCCCCCCCCCACTCTCTGTCATTTAACTCTGTACAACACTGAAGTTTCGCATGAACTCTTCCATTTTCATCTAAATGGAAAGTTAAATTTGAATTGTCCAAAACGAAATTCAGTGTAGGCCCTGATCTGTCCAAAACATACTATTACATAAATTTGATTCTCAAGGGATTTGTCAAAATCAAATTTGTCAACAAACAGAGCAGACCCTGATCAGAGAACTCCCTAAGGTGTCCTCTGATCAGGGTCTACACTGTTCGCAATGAATGTATACATTCTCCACTGTAAGGGAGCGCAAAGGTTTGTACAATATACGCAATATCAAATTGCCTACAAAAAATGATATTTCTCAAAATTACAGTTAGATTTGTTGCTATAGCAACCAGTTATTCGTAGTTCCTGTTTCCCATGATATTTCATGTAATCCTTTACGAGACACTTATTTCGATTTTTTTTTTGGGTCTACAAATTTGTGTAACTTTAATCTGAAAGGAAGAGCAACACATTTACCCTGGAGAGAATTTAGGTCCCAATTTTTTTTAATCCTATTGTTCCAGCAAAAAGAACTGTTACCTCAATGTTTTTATTGAATAAAATATTCCCTATTCTTATATTCAAATAAAATCAGATGACTGTAAACCGCCTGTTTATTCCAGAATTAAATTCAATATCAACTTGTTTAACCCATTACCCAATAAATAAACCTTTTTACGCCTTTAATTTATTCCTCTACTGAAGAAAATAGTTCCAATTTATACAGTAATAAATATATATAATAAGAAATATTTTCAATATAATTCTAGCAGATAAAAGCTTAAAGCAGGCTGAAAGTAAAGCAGAATGCGCCTTAAGGCGCATTCTGCTTTACTTTCAGCCTGCTTTAAGGGGTTAACTATCTTCAATACTAGAAATAGTTCACACTTTAAAATTGATTGGAAATTAAGTAACTCCAGATTTTTAATAACATGTGCAGTAAATTGTGATCAGGATCCAAACTAGTTTCACTAAATTTCTTTTCTGTCAGTATAGAAACAAATTAACGCTTTACTCCATTGACAAAATGGTTAACACCAATGTTTTAACTGAGTATAAGGCACATGATTGCTTCAAGCAAACTGAAAGTAATGCTTTCTGCTTTATTTTCATTTATGTTTAAGCTGTGAACTGTGTTCATCACCATCAATAATTATTTGCTTATGTGGAAAAGGTAGAGGCATCATTCTGAAGAAATAAAAGTTCAAACTAATAATTGTCATACCGGCTTGGGTGGGAAATGACGGAGGGTATTGGTATGACTTCTGTAAACTGCAATGATTAACCAGATCTCAGCAGCAATGTTCAAAACAAACCAATTGCTTCTATAGAGTATTTCAATGACTAAATTTTTTTTTTCTGCATTAAACCCTATGGTGTGACTACTCATTAGAATCGTCTCTTCGAGACGATTCTAATGAGTAGTCATACCCTAGGATTTGGGGCTTTATGAGCGAGAACATGCTGGATTTGTTCAATAGACTACTTTTTATATGGAACCTGCTCTTTGTCTACACTGTTTGTACAAAGAGACAGACTCCCTCATTGACATGACCCATTTCTCTTGGTGACTATATTTGATGCAGGAGAAAACTCCGTCTGATTTATTGATCTTCAATCTAACAAGAAAACTCCCAGGGGCCACTTTAAATCTTTGCTCCATAACTAAAAGTCAAAATCATCTACATGTATATTCAACTCTGGCAGCTAGGTGCTTGCTTAACCCGTTTTCACATAAATGCAACTTTTAAAGCTTTCATTTATTTCTCCACTGAGGAAAATAGTACCAATTTATAGTCATAAATATGCAGCATGAAAAATATTTTCTATATTTTAGCAAATGGTAGATTAAAGCAGACTGAAAGTAAAGCAAAAGGTGTCTTAAGGTGCTTTCTGCTTTACTTTCAACCTGCTTTAAATGGTTAGCTATCTTCAAATTTAGAAACAGCTAGGCTATGGGGTAACGGGTTAAACTAAGGAGCTTTTTGTTTGACTTTTATCTAATTTCTTGCTCTTAAAACTAAACCCTATATTCAACACTATGTGCTGAATATCACAAATTGTCTGTAGGGCTTATATAGTGGAATAGGCGGAACTTTAATTGGGCCTTGCTGCATTGATTCAGAGATATTTTAAGGGTTTACAAAAATTGCTGCTAGCAGGAAATATCGCACATTTATGTCACACAGATCGTGTAAGAAAACAGTGCAGACCCTGATCAGACAGCTCCTTAGGGAGCTGTCTGATCTGGGTCTACACTGGTTTCAAAATGCATCAAATTATATACACTTTTAGTAAGAGTATTAAGAGTGAAGACACTTTTATGCAAGTTTCAGGCAGCTTTAGTTCTGATTGATCGACAAGTAATTTGATGTCTGATCCAGATATATGCTGTTCGCAAAATGCCATGTGACATCATCGAAAACCAAGACATAAAACCAAAATAAGCTATTATAAAATAAGCCAATCAGCTGCTGATATGAAACAAATAGCCCATGACAATCTGTTGTTTACAAATTATATTATGACTGTCTGTCGATATACATGTGGTTTGGGAAGCTGTCACTGCATGTATAGCCGTTAAAGTATAATAAGATTATTGATTTGTACTAATGAGATAGAACATTTAATTGGCGACCGGTGATCCATAGGTTTACTGTTAAACCTACATTGTGTAGTGACTAATTAAACAAAGATACATAATAAGTCTTTTAGATAATTTATTGCTTAAATGCAGAACAAAAGTAATGCTTAAAGCCGCTTTCTGCATTACTTTTGTTCTGCAATAAGGAACCACCTGTTTTAAAAAAAATTCATGCTTCTTTAATGATTGATAGCTGAACGCTGATGTGTCTGTAATTAAATTGTATATAATACTTGCTAGGCATCAGGCCATCTTCTAATCCTTATTGCAGGGACTGGTTGTAAATATCGTTTGAGGGACTTTCTAATCAGGGTCTGCACTGTTTGTCATTCAGATATTATGGAGATACACTCCTCAGGAGTAAGAAATCCATTCCAAAGTTCCATATTACTAAACACTATTAAATAAAGGGCAGTATATCGAAGTCAGTATTTTCCTCTTAGTAATTGACCCTTGTGTACAATATCATGTAATTCTTTTTTAACTAATAAAAAACTATATACCTTATTAGACACACAGACTGTTTTTATTTCTTATTAGTTAAACCCGGGTACCAGGCATTTGCTACAGCTACAACCCTGCACCATCAAGCCAACAAAAACACTCAAGAGTTACTCACCCCTGATTTTGATGATTTGGAGTTCTGTCCCTTTGAGCCAGCTAGCTTTGACCCTGTGGCTTTACTCAGTGATTGGCTGCCGGATGGTAAGGTTGGTTCCCCATCCTTCTCTGGAAAGATAGAAAGAAACATAGCCATATCAATAGATGTAAAAGAATTTGATCATTCTACAGAATTAGTCTAACGAACAAACAAATACATTCACGGCTCCAGATAAAGAGTGTCAGTACATGTATTGAACAAATCCAACATTTTCTCACTCATTTCATCACCAAATCCTATGGTGTAATTACTCATTAGAATTGTCTCAAAGAGGCTATTCTAATGAGTAGTGACACCATAGGGTTTAATGTAGAGATAAAGATTTTAGTTTTTGAAATACTCCCCTTATCTTGAGCGGATAATTTAATGCAAAACACAAGTGATGCAGAAATTGGAGCTCTCTGCATTATTTATGTCCTGCATTAAAGCTGATTTAATGCTTTTGACTAGTCATGTTACGCAATATGGACAGTAAATTGCAATCAGTGGTCTCTACTACAAACAGGTAACATCTCTTTGAACTGGTGTCCAGTATCAGCACAGTCTGCATTTCAAGTACTTCAAGCAGGGCTCCAGATAAGGGGAGTATTTCAAAAACTAAAATCTTTATTTCTGCTTTAAACCCTATGGTGTCATGAGTAGTAACACCATAGGATTTGGTGCTGAAATGAGTGAGAAAATGTTGGATTTGTGCCGTTTACTCCCTCTTATCTGGAGCCCTGATTATTTTAAAGTACAGTAAAACCTCGCTATTACGACCACTAAAACGAAGGCTAATTGAGTGTATAACAGACAGGTGACAGCTTAAAGTAAGGTGACAGTGAAGCTGAAAGCTCCTATAGGAGCTTTCTGTTTCACTGTCACCTTGCTTTAAGCGGTCACCTATCGTAAACACCCTAATAATTAACATAATTTAGTGGTCGTAATAGAGAGGTTTTACTGTACTTCAATATAAAACATTACAACCAGCATGCATTGAATTATCATTGATCTCTTACCAATGCTAACGGGGAAATTGTGATCACCTTAGCAAACAGTTTGGATCCAGATGAGATGCTGCATAATGCGGCATCTCATCAGAATTCCAAACTGTTTGTCATACTGATACTAGCTTGAAAAGAAATTTAGAAAATTCTAATTTTGTAACAGTAGCAGAGGCCAGTAAGTTGCAGACAATACATTTACTAAGCTGGCCTGCAACGATTGAACATTTTGGTATAAAGGATATTTGTTCTTTGTTCCAACAATGCCAGGGCTGCCATTTCTCCGGATTTTTCCTAAATCTTCGGAATTTTTTTCTAGTATACGGTAGCTTAAAGAAGGCTGAAAGTAAAGCAGAATGCGCCTGAAGGCGCATTCTGCTTTACTTTCAGACTGCTTTAAGTAGTCATGTGTCAACAAAACTAGAATCAGGCGATGGGGTGAAGGTACGATTCGTAAAATCGCACTTGAAAAATCTTAGGATTTTTCATGTCAACTTATGGCAGCCCTGCAATGCCAGATGACATATAGGTCATTCTACTGTTGAAGCCATGTTAGTGTGAAGTGGGATGACAATATGACTATCATATTAATACACTAAAATAGAAATTTCTTTCAATCCAGGCCAGTTCATGACTGGATGTGAAGACATTAATGTTTTATGCAAATATATATTCCAAAATCAGACAAGTTGCCTGACATGAGATAGGTTCAAAGGGTTAAGACTCTTGCTATAGCCAGTAATGATCACAACATATTCCACTTTAGCACTTCATAGTTACAATGTCCCATGATTGATCGTGTCCATTTAACTTGTCTTTGAGTTCAGCACCTAAATCTCCAAAGCTCTAAGAGGAGAAACCTTAAATCTCCATAACTCTAAGACTTTAATATTGTGTCTTGCATTTTGTAACTTATTTAACAGAGCTCCAGATAAGGGGAGTATTTCAAAAACTAAAATCTTTATTTCTGCTTTAAACCCTATGGTGTCACCACTCTAGGATTTGGTGCTGAAATGAGTGAGAAAATGTTGGATTTGTTCGGTTTACTCACTCTTATCTGGAGCCCTAGCTAGCTGTATAATAATCTAACATTAATGGCTCAGTCACGATCTTCCAATCAAACTGTTTCTTGAGTACTAGAAGAATCTATCCATACAAAGTCATTTTAAAGTATTGTACAGTCAAAATTGTGTAAACGCGGCTGCTATTAGCGTATATAGATGCTTCTCAAAACAGTGTAGACCGAGATCAGACAGCTCCTGAAGAAGCTTTATGAAAGGGTCTGCACAGTTTTATTATCGGATCTTTCATTTCCTAACTTTCTCAATAACGTTGAGAACATAAACAAGACACCTTTGACAGGGCTGCCATTTCTCCTGATTTTTTCCAAAATCTTCAGATTTTTATCCTAGCAGATTGTAGCTTAAAGCAGATTGAAAGAAAAGCAGAATGCGCCTTAAGGCGCATTCTGCTTTACTTTCAACCTGCTTTAAGTAATCACTCTTGAAAAATAGAAAATTTGAAAATCTTAGGATTTTTCCAAATCAACTTATGGCAGTTCTGCTTTGAAAGCTGGTGACTCTTTGACCATGTAACTGAAGTCAACGATGCTAATACGTACAGAGACATTTCAATTCCTCAGAGAGACAACATGTAGTTATAGGTGCCAAGCAGATATATACCTTGATCAGCAGTTTTCACTGACACATTTACTGTCCTGTTATTAGAACGAGTTCAGACTCTAGATAAGAGGGAGTAAACTGAACAAATCCAACATTTTCTTACTCATTTCAGCATCAAATCCTATGGTGTTACTACTCATTAGAATCGTCTCTTCGAGACGATTCTAATGAGTAGTGATACTATAGGGTTTAATGCAGAAATAAAGATTTTAGTTTTTGAAATACTACCCTTATCTGGAGCCCTATGTTTACGACTTTAATTTATGTGTATTCCTCCACTAGAAAAAATCATTCCATTCTATATATAGAAATCACAAGAAAATTGTTTTTAACCTTGCAGATGGTAACTTAAAGCTTTCTGAAAGTAAAGCAGAAATCACCCTAAAGAGCATTCTTCTTTACTTTCAACCTCCTATAAAAGATCATTAGTCTTCAAAACTATAAACAGGCTATCGGTTAAAATAGTTAAAATCAAAGCTATGTTATAATGTTATACAATTCTCCTAGTCACCAACATCAGACATTAATACATTACAAAATAGACCATTAAGCCAAGGATATTTACTTATGGCTATTGCCAAGTTTCAGGACAAAATTTTCTTGTAATAATAATTGGCAATTAAAATATACGGGAACATCCTATGGTACAGATGAGCCCAAAACAATATCTGACCCAGCTTAAACATCACTATTACCTTTTCTCTTGAGGATTTTAGGGTTGCTATAATCCTCAATCTTAAACTGAATCTTAATCATATTTTCACACAAGGTATTAATCCAGCATCATATTGACATTCCCCGAAACTACTAGACGCCCTAGTCACAGCTAGTACTCACAGCTTTCAGGTAGTGTAAAATGCATGTCTATAACACAGTGCATTGTAAATATATCACAGTGTTTACCTGGAGAATTGACAGTCAAACCTGACTGTACTGCAGGGGAGTAATCTCAACCAATTCAACATTTTCTCATTCATTTCAGCACCAAATCCTATGGTGTTATTACTCATTAGAATCGTCTCGAAGAGACGATTCTATAGAGTAGTGACAACATAGGGTTTAAAGCAGAAATAAAGATTTTAGTTTTTGAAAATTAATGCTCCCTTTATCTGTAGCTCTGGTACTGTGGCAAATGAATAACAAAACAAACAACAATAAACATATTTTAAGACATAAATACTTCTTAAAGCAATGATTAAAGTAATGCACAAAGCTCCTATAAGAGCTTTCTGCATTAATTTTGTCCTGCTTTAAGGGTGTATCAATGTCATGAATTTGAGAACTTTTCAAAGTACATGAAAACACTCTTATGATGGTTTTGTATTGAAGAGCTATTTAAGATGAATGAAAAAATAGAAAAAGTGTACATTTTGGTGAACAACGGTTGGCTCTACGGCCATGTAAAATTTACCCCACCCACTTCCTCTTATTTTGTCCTTTTCAAACAGCCCGCTTCAATAAAACCCATTTTAAATGAAAACAAATATGATAATTTGGTTTTGTGTTATTTATTTCCTATCTATGGTAGTATTTCTTCATACAAAAACTAATTTAAGAAAAAAAAGGCACCAAATGTGAAATTTATAAAGCTCTAAATATCATCGGTATGGTACTTTTTTGTAAATTTTGTAAGGGGCGATAACTCTTTTTACTTTAATAACTCAAAATTTTCAACACTGACCTTTCAATTTCTTTTCATATTTTGAACTGCCTTAGTATGGGCTTTCATCTGGTAGAATATAAGAAAAAGTTAAATACTAGAACTATTTCATTTTCAAACTTTTTTACTTTTTTTCATAAAATAAAAAATCTAATAAAATCATGCCCTATATAAAGCATATTTTTGATATTCAAGGATCCATATTGTTCAAACCTGGCGCCTGCTTTGTCTAAATTTGGTTTATATATGTGAACATACCACCATAGACATGACATAAATAAAGAAAACCCAAATTATTATTTTTGTTTTGTTTTGAAATAGATTTTACTGAAGCTTGTACTCTGAATGGGTAAAATATGGGAAAAAAATCCAAATTTGACATACTTTTTTCAAATCGCTGTAGCTAAAAAAAAGGACACCACCATATATATTTTTTTTCATTTTTTCATTCATCATAAATAGCTCTTCCAAAAAAACAATGATAGAAAAAAAGTTTAATACTTTGAAAAAAATGGCACATGACATTGATACACCCTTAAGCTACCACTTTAAGTATTGTAATTTAATTTTTGAGAGTGGCCATGTATACAGGCTTCACTTTATAATACAATTTGTGTTCGCTGACATACTTAGTTGCATGGGTAGGTTTGGAAACAGTCCTCAGCTTAATGCAGAATGAAAGTAATGCAGAAAGATCCTACAGGAGCTTTCTGCATTACTTTCATTCTCCATTAAGTTGTCACCAGTCTTTATGATTTTATGAGTAATCTCTATGCTTCTAAATCCTTGAACGTTGGCAGCACACACTCAGGCTGAACTGTATCTGACTAAGCAATCTTGACAGTACGTCACTAAAATTTGGCTCTGATTTGTCACCAATGTAAACTAAGATAAGGGAGACATAGTAATCTGACATGCTCTGTACTTAGTGCTCTATTCAAATGATTTTAATAAATTACCTTTTAAAATCTGAAGTCTTTAGAAAAGTTTTGTGTTCAAACAATCTTAACCCATTACCCCATAAATATGCCTTTTTACACCTCCAATTTATTCCACCAATTATCAAAATAGTACCAATTTACACAGTCATGAATATGTATCATAAAAAATATTGTCTATTTTCCAGTACATGTAGATGGTAGCTTAAAGCTGGCTGAAAGTAAAACAGAATGTGCCATATTAAGGCACATTCTACTCTACTTTAAGTGGTCACCAGTGTCTTCAAGACTAGAAACAGCTAGGCTATGGGGTAAAGGGTTATAACTTGCGTTGTGTCTTCTATGAGATGATTGCTCAACGAAGTCACCTCTGAGACTTCTAATACAACATTTCAGTGTTCAATTAAGTCTAGTCAATTTTTTCATATTACAGTAAAACTGTTAATTTTAACAATTCATTGCAAAATAGCAAACAGAGAAGACCCTGATCAGAGGACTTCTGTCTCTGTGGTCTCTCAACACAAAGTTTGACTGTAAATGTACTTTCATTTCATGACACTGTGCGTCTACCTCAATACACTTGGTGATATCAATAGCTGAATGTCAATCAGGTTTTATTATGATTGATACCATGTTACTCTTCATCTAATCTAGGCTTCAAGTCCCAATAAATCCTTTTTCAATCTTACATTGGCCGTAAACCCTTCCAATACAACCAAACTTGAGCTAGCTGGTTATTCAAAAGATGATGCATTAAAGGTTGTCTTCCAGGTAAACAGCGCTGATCAGGGTCTGCACTATCCTAGAGATTTCCTAGTAACTGTATATACAGCTCCAGAAGATCCAGCTAACTGCAGTGTTTTCTTATAGTGTACGTATGACATGAATCTGCACTTATCACAACAGGCTCCAGAGCACCAGATAAGGGTAGTTTTTCAAAACTAAAATCTTTATTTCTGAATTAAACCCTATGGTGTCACTACTCATTAGAATCGTCTCTTCGAGATGATTCTAATAAGTAGTAACACCATAGGATTTGGTGCTAAAAAGATTGAGAAAATGTTGGATTTGTTGAAATAACTACCTCTTATCTGGAGCCCTGAACAGCAATACAATAAAATGTAGGAAACGACTTATTGCAATGCAATAAAATGTAGAAGCAGACAACTGCTTAAAAATTTATCTTCAACCAAGTTAATTGCAAATGATTTGAAGCCATTTCAGATGCCGGGTTATGGCCGGCATCTTGTCTTGCTTTAAACTGTTTGCAATGGAAATAACTATTTTAACTGACACATTTATTTCAGAAGACTTATGGCTGTCGAAACTTAAACCATACATGTTTGTTGAATGACAACTATAATTCTACCTTCAAACTACATTAAAAGTTTCATTATAAGCCTCAGTGCATCTTTTTCAGTGTACTACAAGATAGTTGAGGGTTTACCTCACCTGGGTTCAAGGTTCAATCCTTTCTACCATGCATCTATCATTACTACAGACTTAAAAATTGGCACATGTAGCTTCCTTGTTTGAAATGCCATGTAATAAGGATGTCTGGAAGACGTCACTAGATATCCTTATTTAGTGCTTAGAACATTAATTATGTCTAGCATCTAATCATGCAGTGATAATTTTAGAAATCAGATGAATGAGTCCTCAGGATGCAAATTCTGTGAATCAATGAGTCCTTGAGACAAACATTGAGTCCTTTAGGTGAAAAATTAACCCAATATATCATAACTTATTTCTAGTTTTGAAGAAAGGTGACTACTTAAAGCAGGTTGAAAGTAAAGCAGAATGTGCCTTGAGGCACATTCTGCTTTACTTTCAACATGCTTTAAGCTACTATTTGCTTATGAGTAATAGGTTAATAAAGGCCAGAAAAGCTATGGGTCCATGGGACTCGCAACTTTTTAAATAATGAGTCCCTGGCAGTTTTAATGAGTATAGGACTCGGGATGCGCAGGTAAAATTATCGCTGCTAATGTATGGAAAAGTTGAGACCACAAGGGACCTTGAGGTGAGGTCGTAAACTAGATAGTTCCTGCATTAAGCTGCCACATGAGTAAGTTTTACACTGTCAGTGAACCTTTGAGTACATTCATTAAAATAGGGTACTGGTGCATTATGCAGGGAAATAAACACATCCTAATGTTAACGGAATGCTCCTACAAAAGCAGTATGCTTTACTTTAATCTTTCTTTAAGGACTGCAACCTGTATTTAACATCAGAAATGGATCTTCGTGTGAAAATTCAACTGCATTAATTTTAGAACATAATTATTTATTATTATTTATATCAATCCTTTAACCCTTTGAACCCTAGTCCCGCATATAGGCGTCCTTTTCAAACAGTGTACATGTGAATAGTAACACTTGTCCTATGCAAACAGTGAAGACCCAGATCAGAGGGCTCCGGAAGGAGCCCTCTGATCTGGGTCTTCACTGTTTGTCATAATGCCAAACATTGACAAAAACAATCCTTAAAAGTCAGAAATGGACTAGACTAAAATGGAAACTGGAATTATCCATTTAAAGTTTCAGGGAGGAAAGAGTTACACTATCAGTGAACCTTTGAGTACATTCATTAAAATAGGGTACTGGTGCATTATGCAGGGAAATAAACACATCCTAATGTTAACGGAATGCTCCTACAAAAGCAGTATGCTTTACTTTAATCTTTCTTTAAGGACTGCAACCTGTATTAAACATCAGATTTTGATTTGTTTTGATTTTACGTTGCTTTCAACAGTATTTCAGTCATATCGCGACGTCCAGCTTATTATAGGTGGAGGAAGACCCCAGAAGTCCTTTATGCACTGTTTCAGGCACAAATCGGCAACTGGGTAGAACCACCGACCTTCCGCAAGCCAGCTGGAAGGCTTCCCCACATGAGAAATCCGAACGACCCTACTGGGATTCGAACTCACAGCGGTGAGGAGCTTAGTGATGTAAGTCACAGTGACTATACCACTAGGCCACGGAGGCCCCCGTATTTAACATCAGAAATGGATCTTCGTGTGAAAATTCAACTGCATTAATTTTAGAACATATATATTATTATTTATTTCAATCCTTTAAACTCTATTTAAGTATTTGAATGCCAAGTAATATTGCTGTCTGCAACAGTTCTAAAATTAATGTTTTTCCAGATAGGCACACTGTGACAACAGTTTGAATCCTCACGAGACGAGGCATAATGAGGCACCTTATCTAGATTCAAGGTAATCAAGGTTTTCACCATCAGCATGCAAAGAGTTATAAGATAGTACTGAGAAAGGGTAGCAGCTTAATGCAGGACAAAAGTAAAGCTGGAAGCTCCTTCAGGAGCTTCCTGCTTTACATGTGTCCTGCATAAAGCAGTCACCTGTCTTTAATGATCTCAAAGTTTCTTTATAGAATGACTGGTAAAGACCAGTTTCACTGTAATCGCAGTTTCACTATTCTAGCATACAAAGAGTTATAAGATAGAAGTTTGGTACTCGTTTGATTTGCCACAGTTCAATGACATTCACAGTAATGTAAAGAATCCGCAGTAACAGATATAATAACATTTGTAAGAGAAATACGATCAAATAATAGTTCTAACATCTGTATCAGTAAGCACCTGCCTATAACTATCTCTCACGTGTACGCTCGTTAATTATGTTTAATACAGGTGATAGCTTAAAGCAGGATGAAAGTAAAGCAGAAAGCTCCAGCAGGAGCTTTCTGCTTTACTTTCATCCTGCTTTATTAAATCTATCAGAAGACTTAAACAATGTCAATTAGCATTATGAAATGTGGTCGGAATAGTAAAACTTTGCTGTATTTCATTTTCTTGCCAATCTAGCATTATCATAATTTGTCTTCCAGGAAAACATGAGGGTAGCGGAGATGTTAGGATGTGTTGATAGTTGGCTTGTTTGTGCAGTTCTTGTTAATGGATGCACCAGCACAGGAGTACAGGAATCTACAGTTAAACTCAGTAAATACTGCTAGAAAGAAGGGTTATTCGAATTCTTAAGTCTTGGTACAAATATGTCAAAAGCAAGATGACAGTAAAAATGTTAAAGACGAAAGTAAGGCAGAATGCTTTTAAAGTAAAGCAGAATGCTTTTGTTTGAGCTTTAATCTGTGATACATTTTTTTTAAAGCAAACAATGAGTGAATGTAGGGCAGAAAGTTCCAGTATATGCTTGCTGATTTGAATTTAATTTTGTTACTTAACCTAAACTACCTTAAATTACACTAGAAAGGAGTTTGAGAAAACTTCATTAGACCAAGCTTTTTGGTATTCTGGACTGTGATGAGCATTAGGGACTTTTGTAAATTATCATCTACATATTTTTGTCAATTTTAGTTTCAATATATCTTTTAATTTGAAATAGCACTATAAGACACATTTTATTTTGAATAAAATTCATTCATTGTGCTTGGAGGTAGGGTTCATCGTCAAGCCTCAGCATGTTTAACCCATTACCCCATAGCCTGTTTTCAATTTTCAGTTTTTAAGATGGGTGACCACTTAAAGCAGGTTGAAAGTAAAGCAGAATGCGCCTTAAGGTGCATTCTGCTTTACTTTCAGCCTGCTTTTAGCTACCAGCTTCTAGAATGTAGAAATTCTTTCTTATGTTAAATATCCACAATTGTATAAATTGGAACTATTTTTTTCAGTGGAATGATAAATTAGAGGTGTAAAAAGGCGTATTTACAGGGTAATCAGTTAATATAAAGAATGTCATTGGTATCTATAATAGCTGAAAGTCCAGGAAACACTGTTTTTGCTGACCTTTCATACCACATTCTGATAAGAAAAAACAAATCTTGCACAATAAAGTGCACTCAAGTACAGTTTATCTTTGTAAAGAATTCAAAATTGCAGACTCGACAGAACTTCCCACTTCAATAAATACAGCAAAGATTTATAATAAATACAAAATGATTTACGACAAACGGAAAGAAGACATTAAATTGAAAAGATTAAAACATAAGTTTTATAATACTCAGGTAAATACAGTTTGCAGTGTATTATGCCACCATTCAAACAATGATGAATAGGCTATCTTTAACAACCCTGATTCCATATAAATTCCATATAAAGTATGTTACCACTTAAAGAAGGTTGAAAGTAAAGCAGAATGCGCCTGCTTTAAGCTATTAATCTACTCGAAAACAGAAAATATTTCTTCTGATAAATATTCATAATTGTATAATTTAGAACTATTTTCTTATGTGGAGGAATAAACTGGAGGCGTATAAAGGCGTATTTATGGGGTAATTGGTTAAAGAGGTTTGTCCATAATGTATTTAATGCTATGGCAAATAGGAGCCCTCTTATCAGGGTCTTCACTGTTTGCAATTAGTATTCTGCAGTAAGCTAAATATCAGCCTTGAACCTTTCCTAAAACCAATGTGTGCTTGAAAATAGTTCAACTGTCCAGGTGCAAATCTATGGCAACACCTTTAATCTATTGCCAATTTACGGGATATAAAAGTCTACTGCCTATCATTTCAACCTGATCAGACACCAAGCCTAAATACCAAGCCTACAATGCAGCTCATTCATGAACCATTTTTGTTGAGTAGGATAACTGATATACAATGCATCTTTCTCTTCTGAGTATCCATTCATAAGAAATTATAGGAATACTTGAATGTAAGTGAATGCTTTATTAATGCAGGACAAAAGTTATGCAGCAAACTCCTATGGGAGTTTTCTGCATTACTTTTGTTCTGTATTAATTTGTCACCCGTTTTAAATACCAACAAATAGCAAATAATAAGATTAATAACAATAAGATTAATTTTTTATACTTTAACCCTTTAACCCATAGCCTGTTTCTGGTATTTAAGATATGTGACCTAATAAAGCAGGCTGAAAGTAAAGCAGAATGTGCCCTAGGGCACATTCTGCTTTACTTTCAGCCTACTTTAAGTTAATATCTGCTAGTATACAGAAAGTATTTCTTATAGTACATAAAGTGGAACTATTTTCTTTGGCGGATGAATAAAATGAATGCGCTAAAAGTCGCTCCTATAAGGGAAAGGGTTAAGTAACCCACTGACCCCTTGTGACTAGATGTGTGTCATTACAATTAGTGTACACTAATAATTGTCCTATGCAAACAGCTATAGGAGCCCCCTGATCAGGGCCTACAATGTTTTGTCATTTTGTAACATTTTGCACAAACCAACCCTAAATAGCCAATTTCAGACTAGACTTAATTGGAAACTGAAATTATCTATTGGATGTATCAGGTGTGAATGTTTTAAGAGCGAGTGTACTGTTTCTGCCAAGGTTTAGTGTAGCTATATTCAGTGACATTTGTTCCATTGATATTTCCATACCACCAGGCCAGGTCTGTCTGCAAGATTCCTGCATATTTTCATTTACTTATGCAAAACTTAACCCTCACCTTGCTGAATTTATCAAAAAGAGCTATTCCACTTTTAACAAACAGCCAAATTCATATTTATTTTAGGAATGTTTCCAGACTACGTTCACAGTAGTGCAATCAGTGTAGATCCTGATCAGAGGGCTCCTTCAGGAGCCCTCTGATCAGGGTCTACACAGTTTGCATAATGATGTCATGTTTGCTGGTTTCCTGCACAATTAAGGTTAATGGCTTTAACAGACACTCTGGCCATGGTTTTCCTAATTTCTGTTTCTTATTCTGTCTAGCTCTATGATGAATGCGGTGAACAAGTTTTCTAAAACTTAAATATTTTAAACAGCTTTAATCAAGGAAACTCTACATCTGATCAATATCCAAACATTGTATCACTCATAATGTGCATTATAAAAATGTATGTGTTTCCTAAAAGAAAGTGCCAGTTTCAGGATTTAAACCTTAATGTGTGTGCAAAAAGTATTATGTCATTTGCTAATAGTGTAGACCCAGGTCCAGGAGCTCTCTGATTAGGGTCTGCACTGTTTGCCAGAATTTCATATAATATTTGGGACAATTTGTTGCAAGAGTCAATGTAATATGGATATTATTTAGAAAATGTAAGAGCAAGGCTCCAGAAAAGAGGGAGTTAATTGAACAAATCCAACATTTTTCACCCATTTTACCCTAGCGAAACTTTCATGATCAGAACATGTTTAGGCATGAAGATTTAAAAAACACATTAATATTTTTTTAAGAGAATCATTTAAACTATAGTCAGAAACATACATGTTCAATCAAGTTTGCACATGTTTCTTTTTAAAGATAATTTGGTAATACCTTTTTCAGTTATTTTTTTTTATCATGTTATACATACTGTGTGTGGCATATGCTAAAAAATCTTTTTTGGCGGATGAAAGTATACATTTATACATAAGATCATGTTTGATGTTCAAACATATTTGTTAAACATGATTAGTCAACACGATCACTGACCAAATATACATGTTTAAATATATCTAAACATGTTTAACATAAAATATGATCTATATTTCGCTAGGGTAGCACCAAATCCTATGGTGTTACTACTCAAACCGTCTCTAAGAGACGATTCTAAAGAGTAGTTACATCAAAGGGTTTAATTCAGAAATAAAGATTTTAGGGTTAGAAATACTCCCCTTATCTTGAGCCCTGTAAGAGCTCATTATGGAAAGTCAGTATTGTAAGGGTTATAGTAGAGACAAATAATTTTATTCAGCTTCCAAAGAAATACTTTACAAAATGTCATTTATAATTGACTGCGGCAGTGCTAAATAGTATCTCACAAAATTCTATGCTATAACTACTCATTAGCATTGTCTTGAAATTATGAATGAGTAATAGCAATAGGTATAAGACAGCCTGTGAAAGTGAAGAATGGCAGATAAAGAATGAGGAGTTTCTGTGCAAGTTTACATTCAGGGAAGGTGGGATTGGGCCCAGATGGTGAGGTCTACAGTGAGGGTGGAGAGGTGGATAACTAGCAAGCAGAGAGAAGTGAAAGGAGGTTGGAAGAGAGTATTGGTAAAGTGATAGAGATACCAAGAGAACAGGAAAGATGCCAAGGAATAGTGGAAGAAAAGAAGGTGAAATAGGGAGGGAATAGGGAAGGGCATGTATGAGAGGGAGACAGACAGATAGACAGACAGACAGAAAGACAGATAGTGACTGAAAGATAGAGAGAGAAACAAGACATGGAGACAGAGAAAATTAACAATGGGAGTTGAAGCATAGTAAAAAGGGATTGTTAGGAATGCATATCCATTGATCTTCTTGTGTCTGACATTTTTGGCAAGATTTTCCATTCATACCAAAATAAGTCTGACCACAAACCACAAACAAATATTTCTATAGAATATGATATGTTTACCCTTATCCTGCCCAAGTTACTTCTGCTTAAAATTGGCTGAAAAATTCTTCTTGTTTTTGGTCTAAAAAGGAACGTTTATATGAGAACACCTTAGTCTTGATCCTGATGATATGCTATTCTCTATGGCTTATGTTCTTGATAAAAAATGTTGGTAAATGTGCTATAGCAAATACACTATTCAGGATAAGGGGTAATACTTTCTGTCTCACCTTTGATTGTGGGTAGAGAACCAAGGAGTTCCAAATCATCCCAATTAGTTTTTAGCTTCATCTTAATCAATGTCTCCACTGCTGTCTCCCGTAAATACATTTGTAAAGTTCTCAAGACCTCGGGCTCTCCACTAATGAGGTCAATTATGAGTTAATGTTCAATATAGGTATAGGCACATGACACTGTGGGGATACAGATCAATATCTGCAGTCATATACAGTGCTCCCTCCCAACAATGACTCCCTCCTTACAATGACCAATATAGGTATAGGCACATGACACTGTGGGGATACAGATCAATATCTCAAGTCATATACAGTGCTCCCTCCCCACAACGGCCCTCCCAACAATGAATCCCTTCTTACAACGACCTTTGTCGCAGTTCCCTAAACAGGACAATTATTTATGTCTTACGCTTTTACTGCTGTTGTCTGCTGTTTTTCTAGCTGTTTGCAAATGAAGCAAATCTCCTTCCCTATAAAGACTCCCTCCAAACATCACACATTAGTTTTTGTCTCCCATGTGGTGTCGTTGTACAACTTGGCCTTATCAAGTTACAATAAGTCTTGTATCAAGAGACCACTCAGTGAAGTTAGTGTGGAGACTTTAACCTTTAAAAATTTACCCTGTTTTAGTCTGTTTCTAGTTTTGAAGACAACCCCTGGGAAAAGTGTTCAAGAATTTTAGAATATTCATGAACATTAAATGGCCACTTCTAGAATTGTTCTACGGTTTCAAGAATTACTTTACAAATTCTACAAAAGGAGTTCAAGAAAAAATTTGTAATTCTAGAACAATAGTTCTAAAACCATCAAATTTCTAGATTTTTTTCAGAATATTCATGGACTTAAAATTGTCGCTTCTAGAATTGTTCATGAATATTTGAGAAATTAATTATTCTGGAATAGTTCTAAAATAATTCAATACCTTTCCACAGGGGATAACTTAAGTCATTGATGCTAGCAGGAGTTGTCTGATCTGGGGCTACATTGTTTTCAAACAAACAGGGCTCCAGATAAGAGGGAGTGAAATGAACAAATCAAGCCTTTTCTCACTTATTTCTGTACCAAATCCTACGGTGTAACTACTCATTAGAATCGTCTCAAAGAGACGATTCTAATGAATAGTAACACCATAGGGTTTAAGATAGAAATAAAGATTTTAGTTTTTGAAATACTCCCTTTATCTAGCTGGAGCCCTGAACAAATGTCAAATTAGCAGGAGAAGGGTTTAACTGAATCAACTCTGGTTTGAAACTACAGTCGAAACTACATACTACAAACTTGCTTAAATCGATATTTCCAGTATTTCGTAAGTTTTATTTTGATAAGTCGATCTTGTCTAAGTCGAACATACCCGTATTTCAAAGTTAAAACATGGCTAAGCCACGTTTTAACTTTGAAATATGGGTATGTTCAAAGTAACACGAGTTGTAGAATCGAGTTTTTACTGTCGTAGTAAGTTCTCACTCAATAAAGTATTCTATTAGTGTCCTGACAGTCTTGCAGTGAATTCCATACTGAAGAGGAATTAATCTTTTTGATGTAACACTGAAGATGTTTACTTCTTCCCAAAGTGTTGATACTAAATTTCGCTAATGGAATTTTCCCTGCCAATTTTCTGGGTATTAACTCTTTGCATGCTAGCAGCGGATATGTCCCACAGTGATGACCTTTGCAAACAGTTTTGATCCTGATGAGACGCCGCGTTATGCGGCGTCTCATCAGGATCCAAACTGTTTGACACTCTGATCCTGTTTTGAAAAGAAATTTAGAAAGTTTATTTTTAGAAAAATAGCAGACGACAATTGTTTCAGACAACTAAATAAATTACCAAGCATGTAAAGAGTTACCCCTGTGTCTGCTACAATATTGTCTTCTTTACTGCTATCATCTGCAATTAGTTTTAAATTTTAATTTTTACTACCATTTTAGCCTAAGGAACCTGAAAACTTCAGGGTCAAATAGTTGGGATTCTGATTAAGACATGTTTTGGAAAATTTGATCTTGATCTAAACTGTTTGCAATTCTATCAAATCGCAATTAGCAGATTGAGTTTAAACTTTTTGCATGCTATCTGCAAAACCATGACTACCTTTGCAAACAACTTGAATCAAGAAGAGACGCAGAATTAACTCGATGTCTTATCAGGTTCCAAACAGTTTGAAACTTTGACCAATTTGAAAAAGAAATTTAGCAAATTTCAATTCTGAAACATAAGCAGACGACAATTGTTGCAGATGAAAATAACTCATGGCATTAGAGGGATTTTAACCCTTTCCCACATAGCATATCTCTAGTATTGAATATAGGTGTCCACTTAAAGCAGGTTGAAAGTAAAGCAGAATGCGCTTTAAGCGCATTCTGCTTTACTTTCAGCCTGCTTTAAGCTGTCATCTGCTAGAATATAGAAAATATTTTGTATTATACATATTTATGAATGTATAAATTGGAACTATTTTCTTCAGGGCAAGAATAAACTGAATGCGCTAAAAGGCGCTTCTATGGGGTAAAGGGTTAAATCAAAGACAAAGGAAAGTATTGTGTGAGGTAATAGGTTCTACTTTCAATACCTGGACTTAACTAAACGCTTAAAATGCTTAGAGAAATTGTCGTCTGCATTAGTTGTCGTCTGCTTCTGTTCTAAAATTAGAATTTTCCCCAAAAATTCATTTCAATGTAGGGCCAGAACGTGCAACAGACTTGGACTAAATGAGATATCAGTCATTAGAATCCAAACCGTTGGCAAAGGTAATCAGTGTATTGCTACAAGCACGCCAAGCGTTAATCTCCATCTTGCATGACCAAGTGTCTTAAAACCTCATCTTGCCAAGCTCCATGTTGATTACATTTGCAAGCAGTCTGGGTCCTGATCAGATGCCAAGTTACTTGGCATCTGATCAGGACCCAGACTGCTTGCAACACTTTTTCAGGATATTAGATTTCGTTTTAATTTAGCTAAAAAGACAGAGTCATTTGACACAACTTGTACAAAATAACTGAAAGCATGTCACATTTAGGCAAGAATTGGGTAGTAGAAGCTAATCTTATCCGTCTCTAAAAATACATTGTAGAGTGATTGCCAATAGATTAGGGCTACAATTTTCATGGCATTCCCAAAATTAGATACATCTATTTGATGGTTGGACAAGTTGCACTCTAAAACCCTTCTTATCCTTAACAAGAATTGTCACTTTAACCCATTACCCCATAAATATTCCTTTTTATGCTTCTAATACATTTCTCAACAGAAGAAAATAGTTCCAATTTTATACCGTCAAGAATAAGAAACATTTCCTATATCGTATCAGATTATAAGTAGCTTAACACGTACAGGCTGAAAGTAAAATAGAATTACAGTGTGCCTTAAGGCGCATTCTGCTTTGCTTTCAACCTGCTTAACCCATTAACCCATAGATACGCCTTTTTACGCTTTTTATTTATTCCTCCACTGAAGAAAATAGTTCCAAATTATACCTTCATAAATATTTACCATGATAAATATTTTCTATATCCTACTAGATATTAGCTTAAAACAGGCTGAAAGTAAAGCAAAATGTGCCTTAAGGCACATTCTGCTTTACTTTCAACCTGCTTTAAGTGGTCATCTATTTTCAAAACTAGAAACAGGTTATGGGGTAATGGGTTAAAGTGGCCACTAATGTCTTCAAAACTAGAAACAGCTAGGCTTTTGGGTAATGACATACTCATGAGTTATCTTTTAAATGGTCACTTTATAAATGGTCACTTTATAAATTAAGTCTAACTGTATCTTATGCTGCACACTGTGATATCTATTTTGATCAAATTAAAATCCAATATATATCCTGCTTTAAGAATGCATTTGATGATTAAGGTATCCACATGCACTATTCAATCCCCAAGACACTGGTGCATCAATACCTAAAGCAATACTACACCCACACCCATATTGAGACTACAGATAAGGTTCAAGTGGTCTCATTTTCAAAATTTGGCAAATACCAACGAGAAGATTATGGGTCGTAATTTTGGGCGTTCGTCTACAAACCCATACATGTATAGCTCAATATATGGTGGCTTATAAAACTGGAGAGCCCTTGTGTTAAAAGCCCGCTAAAATAGAGCATAAATTTGTGTTGTTCATTTGTTAGAATTGGAGACAACTTTGGAAAATTGTCTCTTCAGTTTTAAAATTCTCATGCTATTAGCTTATATCAATACCTTTTTGAAAACTGCAGATCTAGAACTGTCAGCTACTTTAGGAGCATTGTATTTGAAAGGATTTGTCTGACATGAGTCTGCAAGTTTTACTATGGAAATATTTTCTTACTTTATTAGACAATCATTGTAATAGTTCCAATGGGTGCAGTTTTGTACATAGAAAAGCATTCAGCAGGAGAATGTTAAACGCTAAACTTTCATATATTAACCCTTTCCCCCATAGCGACTTTTAGCGTATTTAATTTATTCCTCCGCTGAAGAAAATAGTTCCAGTTTTATTATACCCTCATGAACAATTACTATTGCAAATATTGTATATAGCCTAGCAGATTTTATCTTAAAGCAGACTGAAAGTAAAGCAGAATGTGCCTTAAGGCACATTCTGCTTTACTTTCAACCTGCTTTAAGTGGTCACCTGTCTTCAAAACTAGAAACAGGCTATCAGGTAAAGGGTTAAATAAACTCTAGCGACTATGAGAGCTGTATCTATCATTTGAACTCTTACATTGGCATATACAATAAGGAAACCTGATCCTATAAGAAAACAGTGCAGACAATGATCACACAGCTCCATACTCTTGGGTCTTCACTGTTTTCAAAATGCAGAGGATAAGAAGATATAAAATAAATTTGTTGAGGCTCAAACCTTGATCATCCCCATAATTATGTGGAAACCATGCAGGTTCCAATGTTAATTAAAGCGTTTGAGTTGAGTCAAAAACTTTATAACCTCGGACCCAAATGTTTACAGTTGACTTCTGTTAGGAGTTTTATCTCTATAAACATGACTTATCATCGGTGAATAAGCGTAGTCCTACATGTAAGTGTCAACCGAAATCAATATTGCTGAGTTTTTCACTCCTGGGAACATAGAACATAGACTTCCAAATACTTCCCCTCTTAACCCTTTCCCCCATAGAAGCGCCTTTTAGCGAATGTAATTTATTTCTCCGCTGAAGAAAATAGTTCCAATTTAATCAGTCATGAATATATATTATAGCGAATACATTCTATATTCTAGCACACAATAGCTTAAAGCAGACTGAAAGTAAAGCAGAATGCGCTTAAGGCGCATTCTGCTTTACTTACAACCTGCTTTAAGTAGTCCGCTTTCTTCAATACTAGAAATAGGCTATCAGGTAAAGGGTTAACCCTCATCCTGCTAGGAGTGAATATTTACTTTTTTTTTAAAACAGTGTAGACCTAGATTAGATCATTTCTAACCAGTCAAAAGTGTTCCTTTTTACTCTTTTCCTGCTATACTGAAAGCATATATTGATGCTTTTTGAAAACAGTGTAGACCTACATGTAGATCAGATCATTTCTAACCAGAAAACATTATATTCATGATTTTTTAAAACAATGTAGACCCAGATCAGACAGCTCCTAGGGGAGCTGTCTGATCAGGGCCTGCACTGTTTTCTCATAGGATTCTGTCTTACAGGAGTCTAAATTCATTCCTAGGGAAACAAATTCCTTATTTTTATTAGCCAGTGGAATTGACTGTCACACCTTGTTTTAACAGCATGTGAATGACTTTATCATCCTTTCACCTGTCCTTTATTGCAATATGTTACAACAGTACAAATAATTGTTATCAACTTTGCTAGATAATGGCCTGGCCCTTCTTGGGTTAACCCATATTATGCCGGATACACTTTTAGGTGTGCCTTTAGGCAAACAGTTTTGATCTCAGATCAGGCCCCACATTGTGGGGCCTGATCTGAGATCAAATCTGTTTGCAGCTAAGTCGATACTCTATCAGCAAATGCTGAAATATTTTGCATATATTTTAGTTATACCCACTGCAGACGACATTTTAAAAAGGCCGCCAAATATTACCCAGCATACAATGGGTTAAACCCGATAAGTTCATAGCCAAATCAACATATTTTCAACCCCATTCTCTGCCTTATCCCATACAATGACAATGGTTATTTGCAAACAGTATGGAGCCTGATCAGACACCAAATAATACAGCGTCTTTGCAGGATCTAAACTGTGTTACACTTAATATGATATTATTAAAGAAGAAAACAATTATTTCAAAGTAGATGAAGGCCAAGTTAAAATTGGCATGTTGAAGAACAAGAGAATGCTAAGAATGCCTGAAAATTAAGTCCAATTGTGTCAAACCATTTCCATTTATTAATTATTTATATAACATATTATTAATGAAAGGATTTTGTACATCAATATTATTTTAATCCTTACCCTGCAGTAAAGTAGTACAGTAACACTTCATTAAAAAGAAGGCTAATTGATTACACTTAGGACAGTTTAAAGCAATGTGAAAGTATAAAGAAAGTTCCTCTAAATACTTTCATCTTGCTTTAACCTTTTTGAGAATGAGTTCATGAACTGATGAACTTTCATGAATATTCATCAACTGTCCACAACATTCATTAATTGTTCATAAAAATAAGTTCGTCACCATGAAGTCCATGAACAGTCAGGGCTCCAGATAAGAGGGAGTATTCTGAACAAATCCAACATTTTATCACACATACAGCACCAAATCCTATGGTGTTACTACTCATTAGAATCGTCTCTTCGAGACAATTCAAATGAGTAGTGACATCATAGGGTTTACTGCAGAAATAAAGATTTTATTTTTTGAAAAACTCCCCTTATCTGGAGCTGTTCATTAAACCATTGTTTTTGTCACGAATCTGAGGTTGATGAACTGTTTCTCAACCAATTTATCAACAATGAAGAATCTTAAATTCTTTGAAAGAAAAGAAGCTCATCTCCTGCAGGCTTAGATTTAACATTATTTGTTTGGCAATATACTATTCATCTTATTTAGAAACTTTGAAACATGAAGCTAGCTGAAAGGCAATCTGCTACTTGCAGTAAAGTTATTTATGGATTTTGTGTAATTTATGGATTTTGAGAAGTCCATGAATGTTCATGAATAAAATTCATGAATCAGTTTATCAACTACAAAATTATTGTACAAAGTTGGTCATGAACTTTTGGTGGACTGGTTCATGAACTTTTGATGGACAGATTCATGAACTTTGTTCAAGAACTATTCATGAACTATTCATCATATTCTTGACAGGGACTTTAACCCTTTCCCCCATAGAAGCGACTTTTAGCGTATTTAATCTATTCCTCCACTGAAGAAAATAGTTCCAGTTTTTCGTTACCCTCATGAACAATGACCATAACAAATATTTTAAATAGTATAGCAGATTTTAGCTTAAAGCAGGCTGAAAGTAAAGCAGAATGTGCCTTAAGGCACATTCTGCTTTACTTTCAAGTTTCAACCTGCTTTAAGTTGTCACCTGTCTTTAAAACTAGAAACAGGCTATAACTTAAAGGGTTAAGAGCCATGCACCTGCTTTATTAATGTCTAATAATTAAAACAATTCTATGGCCATAATTAAGGCATTTTTATTTTAAATATTTCTGAAAAAAGCTGTAAAGGTCAACATGCATAGATTGGTCTATTTTGAAAACATTAGCACTGTAAGGGACAAAGTATGTAAAGTTTACTTGAAGGTCTTTCCAAATGTTGATTTTAGAATTATGGTAGAACTTCACAAAAGCTGGAATATTAAATTTTGGACATCACAAGTTTAAATACAGTTTTGCAGAGAAACAAAGTAAAATACAGAAACACATAAATAAACTCTACTTTAACAAAATAATATCAACTAGCTGTCATTTAACTTTTAATTTCTATAATGGGATCAACTAGCTGTCATTTAACTTTTCATTTTCTATAACCCTTTACCCAATAACATGTTTCTAGTTTTGAAAATAGGCGACTACTTAAAGCAGGTTGAAAGTAAAGCAGAATGCGCCCTAAGGCGCATTCTGCTTTACGTTCAGCTTGCTTTAAGGTACCACCTGCTAGAATTAAGAAAATATTCCCTCTGATACATATTAATGACTGTATATATTGGAATTATTTTCTCCTGCGGAGGATTAAACGGAATGCGCTAAAAGTCGCTTCTATAAGGTAAAGGGTTAAAGGGATACTCTAGCTGTCATTTAACTTTTAATTTCTATAATGGGATCAACTAGCTGTCATTTAACTTTTCATTTCTATAATGGGATAATCATACAGGTTAAACTTGAATGTGTTAACTCTAAACCCATCAGCTGTTTCTAGTTTTTGAAGACCAGGTGGCAACTTAAAGCAAAGTTGAAAGTAAAGTAGAGTGTTACTTTCCTGCTTAAGGACTTAGGAGCATTCCACTTTACTTTCAACCTGCTTTAACCTAACACCTAGAGATATACTAGAAATGTATTTATGTTCAGGGCTTTCTAGGTAGGGATTGTATTGCATAGTGTAGAAATAGTTAGAAGTGTATTTATGGAGTTATGGCTTAAGGAGCCAGTCAAAGAAGATAGATGGAAATCTTCAACCCATTACCCCATAAATACACCTTTAATTTATTCTTCCACTAGAGGAAATAGTTCCAATCTTCGTTTGTATGGCAGCTTAACTCAAGTATGACTATATAAAGTAATTATAAAGAATAAGATGTATGATTTTTACCCGCAAATCCAGAATCCAGAGAGTGGCCTCGCAACTGGCAAATAGTCGTGTGTCTTCTTGATTTGAGCATTTTCATACGTTATAAATATGAAACACTCTTTATGATATAAATGTCAATCCTCACTCAACGATGCACTGATAATCCAGTGTCCACAACGGTCAGTATCCACTATCGTTACTATTGATTACATTCTTGTCACCGTAAACAAAATCATCCGTAAATATTTCACCAATATCAATGTGTGTCTACAATTTATTTTTTGTCCTATATAGCAGTAAAACTATTGATTTTAACTGCAGTATATCAGTGTGCAAGGTGTCGCAAAAGTTAGTGAAATGGTGAAAAATTCACGTCTCACAAGTCTTACTTAAAATCCTCCGGCTTCCAATCATCATTATTGTTTATCACAAGTATATCTATCATTCCAGCTTTACACAATGTCTTTGAACTTCAAAACTTCTAAACAGAAAAAATCCACAATCATTAACCCCTTCACTGCCCGAGTACAATTGGTTATTTGCAAACAGTTTGGATCCTGATCAGATGCCGCATCATGCGGCATCTGATCAGGATCCATACTGCTTGACACTCATTTTAATTTATCTTATGTCAAAATACCTTAAATTTAAATTTGAGAAATAAAAGCAGACAACAATTGTTAAAAGCAGACGACATCATGGCAGTCACTTTCCAAAGGATGATGTCATGACATTTAAAGATCATGTCATTGTAGTGAAGGATGACGTCATGACATTTAAGGATAATGTTATTGTAGTGAAGGATGACGTCATGACATTTAAGGATAATGTTATTGTAGTGAAGGATGACGTCATGACATTTAAAGATAATGTCATTGTAGTGAAGGATGACGTCATGACATTTAAAGATAATGTCATTGTAGTGAAGGATGACGTCGTTGCAGTGAAGGAATTAACAACCAATTTGTGTTTGTTACCTAGCTAGTAAGTTTTATTTCCAGAGTGGAATATTTTGCACAATTATTTACCCAATTAAACATGTTATTTCTCACCATTAGATCCAACTGAGACAAACAACTTAGACCAAAATATGCCTACATGTAGTAAATCAATCTAATCACTGTCAACACGGTTTCAATCATTTTTTACCTCGCATTGCACACTACATAATATTGTCGTCTGCAACAATTGTAGTCTGCTACTGCTATAAAAATAATTTTTTAGAAAACTTCTTTTCAAACTATGCTCATTATATCAAATAGTTTGGATCCTGATGAGACATTGCTGAATGCAGTCTCATCTGGATCCCAACTGTTTGCAAATGCCCCTAGAAAGCAAACAAAAATAAACAATCATATTGTATATCGAGGGCTTGGTGCAAAACTATTGTAACTCCCTCACAATTGTGAGGGAGTTACAATAGTTTTGCACCAAGCCCTCGATATTCAAATAGCAGATATACAGTAAATTGAAAAATTTCATCTGCATTTGTTTTTTAAATTTCATTTTTTACAATTTGAAGTCAACAAAACTTGATATAATTGTCAAACAATTTGTTCCTCAGGTCAAATGCTGCAAGAGCATCCCATCAAACTCAATTAGTTTTCAAAATGTGTAAATCTATACATGTATTGGACAACTTAATTTGCAAACAACAATTTCAATTTCAAAGCAGACAATATTATGGAAAATCTTTCTGATCACAGTTGACTTCAATGTTTGTAAAACATACACCTGGCCTGCTAAACGCAAAATCTTAAACCAAAGAAACTAAATGCAAAGTCTAACCAAGCCATCTAGAAATCTATTCCTATAACAATAATTGGTATATACTGCCCACAGTAGCAGATAGCTTCCAAATCTTACAACACACATTTCAAAATTATTTTACTAACACCAAGTCCGATAAAACGAAAACTGGTCTCACAAAATCCACTCTGATTTAGCCCGGATCACGGAAGACACTCAACTGGCTGTAACAGTATCCTGATCTATTGGCAATAATTGGTTTTCCTACAGCACTGTACTATAAATCTGGACAAACTTGACCCCCCTCCCTGTCAATCCCATAGACTGGGAATACAACACCTACAACCGCCAATTATGGTGTCAAATGAAGAACTATTACCATAGACCTGACACAAGTTCTTAGATCGTGAGCTTTCACATTTTCTACAGACCCTTCGCATACTGTAACTTTCCTCTTTTTAACACCACTCAAATGAATATCATTCATGATGCTAAAGACAGGTTTTTGCATAAAGCAAGATGAAAGTAAAGCAGAAAGCTCCTGAAAGGAGCTTTCTGCTTTACTTTCATCTTGCTTTATGTAGATTATGTGGTATAAATTTTGTAAAAGAAAGCCTCATTTTGATTGGCTGTAATAGTGAGACGTTATGGTATTCAATTATTTACCAACAGATTGTCTGTTGCTGATAATTTGAGAGGAAGCTGTATCAGGCTTTGTTCTGATAACCTTTGGTAAAACATCGTCTCTGAGAAATGTAATTGATTTTCAAATCAAAGAGCCTGTGACTTCAATTTACAGCAAATCATTGCCTAGAATCATGTACATTTAATACTGCTCTATGTATCATTTAAACACTGTGAAACTCCTCTAATACAGTCCCATACTCACGGGTCATTTCTGTTCTTTGTTTGAGGGATTTGCGTGTGTATGTTTTGTTATTAATTATAAACTTTTTACACTTAAAACTTGGTTTCAACATAATTAATAGTCACTGCATGGAGCATGCTTGATTCCATGTAATAGAAGTATCATTCATTATAGAGCTTAATATATTTACGCTATTGAACAGTCATTAACATCTGTTAGTCTTTGGAAGAAATTGCTTTAGATTTCAAAGGTATTGACAGGTTTATTGTTGAGAGGGATGAGCCTGAGAGATAATTTGTTGCTATTTATGACAGATTAACTGAATTGACCTATTGACCATATCAGGAAAACCTGGGGCCTGTTTTACGAAACATCGTATGACAAAAACTGTCGTTAAGTCAAAACTTTAAAATATATTTAATTTTTGATTTCTCCATCTGATCCTGTCTTATGACATCTCTTTGGAATCGTCTTTTCAAGACGATTCCAAATAGACATCACAAGACAGGATAAGATGAATCTGACTTGCAACAATATTTTTCGTACAACGTACGTTTCATCAAGTCTCAAATGAAATCAAGGACCACTTCCACAACCTTCTTGAAACCTGATTTTCAAAGAATTCTCAAAACAAGGAATAACTGATAGTCATGGGTAGTGTTGGCAATGACCATGATGATGCTTAGTTAACTCTTTCCTCCCTGAAACTTCAAATGAATAATTCTAGTTTTCAATTAAGTCTAGTCCATTTTTGACTTTTTAGAGTTGATTTTTACAATATATGTCAAAATGACAAAAAGTGTAGACCCTGATCAGAGGGCTCCTTCCGGAGCTCTCTGATCAGGGTCGACACTGTTTGCATAGGACAAGTGTACTCCTCACAGGTACACTGTTTGAAAATGATGCATATATGCTTGACTAGGGTTCAAAGAGCTAATGGTAGATGCAACAAGGTACTTATGTCTGAATTCAATGCTCTTGTAGCCAATGTGACTGCCTTTTTTATTATAGTGGTAGATGCAACAAGGTACTTAATATGTCTGAATTCAGTGCTCTTGTAGCCAATGTGATTGCCTAATGGTAGCTGCAACAAGGTACTTATGTTTGAATTCAATGCTCTTGTAGCCAATGTGACTGCCTAATGGTAGCTGCAACAAGGTACTTATGTTTGAATTCAATACTCTTGTAGCCAATGTGACTGCCTAATGGTAGCTGCAACAAGGTACTTATGTCTGAAGTCAATTCTCTTGTAGCCAATGTGACTGCCTAATGGTAGCTGCAACAAGGTACTTATGTCTGAAGTCAATTCTCTTGTAGCCAATGTGACTGCCTAATGGTAGCTGCAACAAGGTACTTATGTCTGAAGTCAATTCTCTTGTAGCCAATGTGACTGCCTAATGGTAGCTGCAACAAGGTACTTATGTCTGAAGTCAATTCTCTTGTAGCCAATGTGACTGTCTAATGGTAGCTGCAACAAGGTACTTATGTCTGAAGTCAATTCTCTTGTAGCCAATGTGACTGCCTAATGGTAGCTGCAACAAGGTACTTATGTCTGAAGTCAATTCTCTTGTAGCCAATGTGACTATCTAATGGTAGCTGCAACAAGGTACTTATGTCTGAAGTCAATTCTCTTGTAGCCAATGTGACTGCCTAATGGTAGCTGCAACAAGGTACTTATGTCTGAAGTCAATTCTCTTGTAGCCAATGTGACTGCCTAATGGTAGCTGCAACAAGGTACTTATGTCTGAAGTCAATTCTCTTGTAGGCAATGTGACTGCCTAATGGTAGCTGCAACAAGGTACTTATGTTTGAAGTCAATTCTCTTGTAGGCAATGTGACTGCCTAATGGTAGCTGCAACAAGGTACTTATGTCTGAAGTCAATTCTCTTGTAGCCAATGTGACTGCCTAATGGTAGCTGCAACAAGGTACTTATGTCTGAAGTCAATTCTCTTGTAGCCAATGTGACTGTCTAATGGTAGCTGCAACAAGGTACTTATGTCTGAAGTCAATTCTCTTGTAGCCAATGTGACTGCCTAATGGTAGCTGCAACAAGGTACTTATGTCTGAAGTCAATTCTCTTGTAGCCAATGTGACTGCCTAATGGTAGCTGCAACAAGGTACTTATGTCTGAAGTCAATTCTCTTGTAGCCAATGTGACTGCCTAATGGTAGCTGCAACAAGGTACTTATGTCTGAAGTCAATTCTCTTGTAGGCAATGTGACTGCCTAATGGTAGCTGCAACAAGGTACTTATGTCTGAAGTCAATTCTCTTGTAGCCAATGTGACTGCCTAATGGTAGCTGCAACAAGGTACTTATGTCTGAAGTCAATTCTCTTGTAGGCAATGTGACTGCCTAATGGTAGCTGCAACAAGGTACTTATGTCTGAAGTCAATTCTCTTGTAGCCAATGTGACTGCCTAATGGTAGCTGCAACAAGGTACTTATGTCTGAAGTCAATTCTCTTGTAGCCAATGTGACTGCCTAATGGTAGCTGCAACAAGGTACTTATGTCTGAAGTCAATTCTCTTGTAGCCAATGTGACTGCCTAATGGTAGCTGCAACAAGGTACTTATGTCTGAAGTCAATTCTCTTGTAGCCAATGTGACTGCCTAATGGTAGCTGCAACAAGGTACTTATGTCTGAAGTCAATTCTCTTGTAGCCAATGTGACTGCCTAATGGTAGCTGCAACAAGGTACTTATGTCTGAAGTCAATTCTCTTGTAGCCAATGTGACTGCCTAATGGTAGCTGCAGCATTAGCATCCTAATGGAAGATGCAACAATCACCATCAGCTACTACTGAGAAGTCTACACCTGATGATCACACACTCTGCATTACAAACACTAAATACTTTGGCACCAAAACTCCCAAACCATAGTATTCTACAGACAAATGAAATTAATTTCTGCTCAATGACAGTGTGTATCCAGATCAGACACAACATTTGGGGGGGGGGGGGGGAGGGGGTTCAGATATGGATACAAACCATTTGCAAAGACCTTAAACATAATTTTTGTTCATTGTGTAAAGGTCCGTATCACATAAAATTTAATGATCTCCAAAATTCATTCAAACATTGGTAAAAATTCCAGGGCAGTTGACAAAGACAACAGGTTGATCAACACTTAAGCTGCTAAGAAAGACAGTATGGAAACAGGTTGTATCCAGATCAGATGCCTAGTAACTTGGCATCTGATCAAGATCCAAACTGTTTGAAACTCATGTAAACTGTATGTAACTTCCCCAGTCTAATTAAAGCATCAATATTAATCGAAGATGACATAGAGACGGTAAGTTTTTAAGAAGAGAATATTTTGGCAAGCAAGGAGTTAAGCACTCAGGATATTCCTGACAAGTACTTTGGTGGATCAATAATGTCTCAGAGAGGGTTTAGTGTGAAACAGTTTCCTTTCAATGCTGTTTAAGCCATTTGACTCCAGAAAAAGCTGTATTCAAAGTACCGTTACAAAGAGTTTGGATCTAGATCAAGCACATTAAATTTTTTAAAGCCTGGTCATGATCCAAAGTATTTGTTATAAAAGAGGTGTATTTTTATATGTATAGAAGCACAATTAAGTATTTCAGAATTTATTCAGTGTACCGTACTCTTGACCAATTAAAGGACATGACTGGTACTTGAGTTTAGGTCTCATCAATTAAGCCTTTCTCCCATAGCATGCTGTCATATTGCCTACCCAATAGCTACGTCTTTTTATGACTTTAACTTATTCCTCAGCTCAAGAAAATTGTTCCACTTTATATAGTCATGAATAAAGGACCATTACAAATATTTCTTATATCCTAGCAGTAGCAGATGCTCAATTAAAATAGGCTATGAGGGAAAAGCAGAAGGCCCCTCCCTTACCTACAGACTGGATAATTTGTCTTTTTTATTAGTAAATGTAGTAGTTGAGATGATGTTTACAGGGGATGATTATTAAGCAGGAAAAGTGCATGCTAGCGGCGGATATATCCGCCACAGTGATTGCCTTTGCAAACAGTTTGGATCCAGATGAGACGCCGCGTAATGCGGCGTCTCATCAGGATCCAAACTGTTTGACACTATGACCATGTTTTGAAAAGAAATTTTGAAAATTCTATTTTTAAAACAATAACCGACAACAAATGTTGCAGATGAAAAAAAAGTACCCAGCATGCAAAGAGTTATAAAAAGACTTCATCAAGTTTCAATGAAATCTCAACTAAATACCGGCTTCACTATGGCTTGGAAATTTTCAGGAAACCTTAACTGTTACACATTAAATGAACTTCCAGGAAAACTCTAGCTGTATTTATGAGCTCAAGACTTTAGCTGACCTGAGCAATCTAAGATATATTGAGACATCAAGTGTCTATGCTCATAATTATTCAATTTACTACATCAATTATTTACCATTAGCACGCCCAATCTGGTCTTCTTGCAGACGAAAGTGTTTTACCATCAATTATGAATCACCAGATTGGCAATGTTCATGCAGTCTATTGGTGTCAACAAGTACCTGTGAAATTATTGTAAAATCTAAATATCAACTCAAACAAGAAGGCCAATCAAAGATGTGATAGATGACAGCGGCCTGATTAGGATATTTTTTCTGAATCCTCGATGATGTACAGGAATGTTCTTGAGCAAGATATGCACCCCAAACTGCTCCTCCCCACCCAGGGGGTTAAAATGGGTACCTAGCTGTGAAGGGTCTGAACCGATACTGCGGCTGCCTACGAGCCATATGTTAGCAGTGCTCAATATTGTAAGCAAGACAGCTTTGATGATCAGGGGAGTGAATGTACCGTTGACTGAATGGTCATTCGGGCTGAAAGTAGACTATAACTTGGTACTTTACTTTTTTAGCCTAAAACAGGATGGTAATAAAGCAGAAAGCTCCCACAGGAGCTTTCTGCTTTATTTCTATCCTGTTTTAAGCTTTGCCACCTACTTTACACCCAGATGAAGTAACGGCAAAAAATGTTACAATAGAATATCGTCATGTCAATTAATTTTCACAAAGCTTTATGGGTTACTGGGTTAATTGTACTGGGTTAATTGATGTGCCCTGGAATTGTGCCACTAATTAACTGATCCTTGCCCATTTTCTTCCACTGCAAAAATATTCAAATTAGAATCCCTAATCACTGTACATATAGACTGTCAACCAGCTCATTTAGAAAGTGTCAACTTTGTAAAGAAGATCGTCGACTTAACAAAATTGCAATATCGATCATACAAAAACTTTGCCCACAGTGAACAACTACCTTATAAACTATTACATTGGCTTAAAGAATAAGGAATTGCCCTCATCTGGAATAAGTGCAGATTCATATGTCAGACAGATCCTATAAAAAATCAGTGCAGACACCAATCTGAGACATCTCCTTCAGGAAGCAAACAGAAGCAAACGGTGTAGATCTCAGATCAGACACCACATAGCATGCTCCCTGATTTGGGTTCCAATCCGTATGTATAACTCTTCCAGGGCTCCAGATAAGGGGAGTATTTCAAAAACTAAAATCACTATTTCTGAATTAAACCCTAAGATGTCACTACTCATTATAATCGTCTCTTTGAGACAATTCAAATGAGAAGTCACACCATAGGATTTGATGCTGAAATGGGTGAGAAATTGTTGGATTTGTGCAGTTTACTCCCTCTTATCTGGAGTCCTGATTCTTCAATACCTTTTCCAAGTAGATCAAAGGTTGACTAACTACCTGTAACTGTTATCCATCAAATTAATAGGGAACAGAAATTACTGTTTCACAGAATTTCGCTGAGTATTGTCTTGAAAAACTATTGTCCTAATGAACAGGAAACGTGACTAAAAGCCATGGATAATGGGACTACGCAATATTCCAGTTATTCTAATAGACTAATTATCTCCGAGTGTGCAGATCACATGACTTCACTTGAATTTCCAAATAGTTAGTGTACGTCTTAACCCTTTCTCCCATACAAACACCTTTAAGCACATTTAATTCATTCCTCCACTGAAGAAAATAATTCCAATTTACACAGTCATGAACATGTATCATAAGAAATATGTTCTTAATCCTATGACATGGTAGCTTAAACCTGGCTGAAAGTAAAGCAGAATGTGCCTTAAGACCCATTCTGCTTTACTTTCAACTTGACCTGTCTTTAAAATAAGAAACATGCAAAGGAGTAAAGGGTTAAAATATTCTTTGAAATGTTATTTCCAATCAAAAGTTTGTTAACTCTTTGAACCCTAGTCCCGCATATAGGCGTGTTTTTCAAACAATGTGCATGTGAATAGTACACATGTCCTATGCAAACAGTGAAGACCCAGATCAGAGGGCTCCGAAAGGAGCCCTCTGATCAGGTCTTCACTGCTTGTCACAATGCCAAACATTGACAAAAACAACCCTTAAAAGTCAGAAATGGACTAGTCTAAAATGGAAACTGGAATTGTCCAATTAAAGTTTCAGGGAGGAAAGAGTTAACCCACTACCCCACAGAAATACCTTTTTAGGTCTTTAATTTATTCTTCCACTGTAGATAATATTTCCACTTTATTAAGTCATTAATATGCACCATACATTGTTTTTTATATACATTACCTCCCTATTACGAACACTAACGAAATTATGTTAATTATAATGTGTTTACGACAGGTGACTGCTTAAAGCAAGGTGACAGTAAAAAAGAAAGCTCCTACAGGAGTTTTCTGTTTACTGTCACCTTGCTTTAAACTGTCACCTGTCTTTGATTCAATCAATTAGCCTTCATTTTAGTGGTCGTAATAGAGGGTTTTACTGTATATACATCCTACCAAATGATAGCTTGAAACAGATTGAAAGTAAAGCAAAATATTCCTTTACTTTCAACCTGCTTAATTGGTCAATCTTCAAAACAAGAATCAGGCTATATCACAGGTTCTGGGTTATAAATGTAATTAATGATAGTATCTTATTGTATAATTGATATTCTAGCTACTAGCCATGCAAAGAGTTTGATAATAACTTCCAATTAACTTCAAGAAAAATAGCAAAATCTGTAACATTAGAGTTTTCAAAACTAGGTTTGTTATCCAATCTGAATTAATAATTATACTTGATGCATAATTAACACAAACCACAGAATTATACACTGACGGAATCGAAGCCTCGCGCTATATCGTAAATCTCGTGCGGCGCATACGAGACTCGCGAGACTTGATAAGAGACTGTCTATCGGTAGTCAATATGATAAATGTGTGTTTTCGAAGCATTGTTCACGGGTTTATATTCCCGTGAATTGATAGGAATGTCCACCAAGTCGTTTAAATCTTATAAAATGTCAATAAAAACACTCGAGTCTGTAAATTTCATGCCAGAAATGGCGGACAACGAGGCAAAAAGTGAGGATGTTGTCACGTGACACATAATCTCGCAAAATTCAACCGCCGCTAGAGCTCAGATGCTCGCCTATTCAACTTCGCTTAGTTGCTATTCCGTTTTGTATAATTCCGTGCACAAACTCATTAGGCAAACTAAAAACACATAAACTGCATCCACTGTGACAATTATCATGTATGTATTTGAGAAAACACAAAATCACTCATTATTTGGAATAATTCTACCAATAAATCACTAGATTTACTTGCTCTTCAAACAGTAAAATAACCGCTAATTTTCCAACAGCACTACAAATTGCAAAGACTCCTTTAAATATACGTACACAGACAACACAATTCCTTCCCCACTAAAGAATGCTGTTTAAAGTCCACTTTCACTTCAGAAACTTTCTGTTTTCTGCTGTGTAATGAAGCTTGAACTATCCAGCCATTGAATGTACAGTCCATCTCGTATAAACCAACCTTTCAATATAACACCAATTAGTGGTTACAATAATTTCATACAGGTGGTTGCTTAATGCAGGAAAGAAATAATGCAGAAAGCTCCTACAGGAGCTTTCTGCATTATTTCTATCCTGCACTAAACAGTTATCTTTCTTTAAATCTCTCCATACCTCAATTAGTAGTCGTTTAACACAAGATTGGCTGTAATTGTCAATCACTGTACATGTTACACGGACAACAAGGGGCTTTTTGTGTCCGTTATGTTTTCAAAAATTGCAATGTGTCAAAACGCCTTGCAAAAATGCCCTGCAACCATTCGCTGGTACACTAGACAACAATACGACCAGGTAAGAAGTGTTAAATCTGTTGACAGTCGAACATAATTAATCCATTATGCACCCTGTGAAAAACTAATAACCCACTTTTACCTGTTGACCTACTAGCGATCTCGGGACGTTGGAACAGACCGGATCTGCATTATTCACCCAGAAAATATAACCATGACCACTATATGATTTCTACTTTCATTAAAATGATATATTCTGTTCTAACTTCAGCACCTATCAAATGACTGATATAAAACAATGACCAGATATTATATTCATGGGACATTGCTATTTTAACAGACTAAGGGTCCCCTAAAAAATAACCCTTTAGTGGGCAGTTACAGTTCTTTCTGTAAGTTTTCAGGTAACTGTCTGTTCAAAGATCATTGCAAGAAAAGGCTATCTTAAGTTTTAAAATTAGATCATTTACTGTTCTATCACATTAACTTTGCTATCTTATAATCTTCTGTCTCCAAATACCCAGCAAAGTCCCGATAATTCAACCTAAGCTCATTAAAGGTGTAAAAGACAGTTGATAGCTTACAAGCAAGATGGAAATAAAGCAGAAAGCTCCTATAGGAGCTTTCTGCTTTACTTTCATCTTGCTGTAAGCCATCACCAGTTTTTAGCACTAAACCCAAGTCATCTTGCGAGGGTCATTATAGGAAGACTTGGCTGTCACCTGGTAATCCAGGGCTGCCATAAGTTGACATAAAAAATGCGAATATTTCCAAATTTGCATTTTTCAAGTGCGATTTTATGAATCGTACCTTTTCCCCATCGCCTGTTTCTAGTTTTGTTGACACTTGGCTGCTTAAAGCAGGTTCAAAGTAAAGCAGAATGCGCTTTAAGGCGCATTCTGCTTTACTTTCAGCCTGCTTTAAGCTACCATGTACTAGAAAAATATCCAAAGATTTAGGAAAAATCCGGAGAAATGGAAGCCCTGACTGTCACCTGGTAATCTCATCAGAAATCGTGTTAATGTGCTTGTAAAAGCCTACACTGTCACTTCAATAGGGTTATGTAAACAGGATTAACTCCAAGGTATGCCCAACAATACCTTCAACATTTGCCCCACATGGAAAAAAGTTATACTTCAAAATATGTAACAAACAGAAAATATCTGAGCTCTCATTGAGATTCAAACCTTGGATGCCTGCATGCTTAGGCAATGCTCTACCATTTTGCTACAAAATCTAGCTCTATAGTGAGGCAGTATACACACTCCCTAATATTATATTATTACTACACCATCGGCTACTGTACATCACATTGGGTTTGGTAGAGTTATTCAGATTTTGGTATTCAAAACAGATTAATTTTATTAGCTATGAAACAATTCAGAATGTTTACTCTTTAGCCTTGTGTCCAAAGATCCTTTGTTACAGTCACATGACACAGGGCCATTTACTCTTACAAAACTGTGAGAAAATGTGAAATAGAAAACAATAACAGCATTGTTTCCTACAGTGAACATTGCTGGTTACAATGACATTGCAAGTAATATGATTATATATAGGCTATCAGCTGGCTAAGTAAATTTTTCGTCCCCCTCACCCCGAAAGGTAGAAAATTTCCACATATACCATGATTTAGTATGCATATAGGCGACCCCATTTAGGGTGGATGACAAGCCTGAAAGTGGTGCAGATTTTTTTATTTGGCGTTTCCATGGCAACCGCTCAGTTTTACACTGTGTTTCAGGAAAACCACTGTAATTTGGTCAATTTTTGTAATAGAAGAATGAAAATAGTACAGTGATGAAGCTTAGACATTGAGCTTTAATAAAATGAGAGTTTGTGTAAATTATCTCATTTGCATACTTATGAATATTAATGAGAATATTAAAATACTCATAAAAATAGGGAAAATAATATCAAAATCATACTTTCAACTAAACATTAAACACACTCAAAGGACACAAAAGGTGTCAACTTTGCTTAAAAAACATATCTGAACATTCCTTGAACGAATGAGGTTGGTTTGATTAAACACTGGCTACTGTATATGCCCCAAATTCCGTTTCTATGACAGCAGCCCATTTCTGTCACAGAAAACATGGCAATTTCTCAAACTTGCCCCTTCCTCCAGAATATCCTCAGTAACTTTGTTACTTTTGGTGATATAAGTATGATAATTGTACAGTTATAGAGCTTAGAAGTTGGCCTTTAATTGAACGATTTTTTTTAATAAATTATCTCATTTGCATACTTATGAATATTAATGAGATTATTAAAATCCTTAAAAATGCAGGGAAAACATATTAAAATCATACTGAGTGCGTAGATTTTGAACTGACTCGAAGGACACAAACAGAGCAAATCCTAGTTATGATATATCAGAGAATATTTCTAGAATAATTGAGTCGGTTGGCGGGTCATAACCCTTTGATCACACGTGCCACGAGTTCCGTTCCCATAACAACAGGTCCACACAGATTCATTATTGATTCAGGAAAGCCACTGTATCTTTGGCGTTATTTGTGAAAAAAGAATGAATATAAATTTTCAATAGAGCCTAAACATTTGTTTTTAATTTGTTGAAAACTGATGCACTTTATCTAATTTGCATACTGATGAATATTAATGAGATAATAAGAAAAACAGAGATAATTTATGAACATGTATCAAAACCATATTTCGAACTAATCCTTAATCTGGCCACGAGGTCACAAGAAGAACATGTTGTAAATTGAATACTAGTATTAAAGGTCATACATAGAATGAATGAGCTGGTTTTGTGCCAAAATTATCTGCCATATCTGTTTTAGCTCACCTGAGCAAAAGGCTCAAGATGAGCTGTTGTGATGGCCTTGTGTTCGGCGTTGTGCGTCGTCCGTCGTCGTTAACACTTGCTTCAATTGACATCTCCTCCAATAGCACTTGACATATTTCACTCAAACTTTACCGAAATGCTTCTTGGATAACGTTTTTTCAATTTTTTTCAAAAGATGAAAATGATGCAGAATTTTGGTTGCCATGGCAACCGAAGTAAAGTTCAAAAGGAAATCTTGAAAACAATTTTCAACAATAACTACAAGGGTCAGAGCTTAGATATTTGACACATAGCAGCAGCTATAGGTTCTCTATCAAGTTTATTCAAATTATACCCCTGGGGTCAAAACTGGCTCAGCCCCGGGGGTCACAGTTTTAAAAGGAATTATACAGTTAGAATTTGACCAGATTGTCCTCTGAAGCTAATGTAGCCAAAGCTTTGATATTTGGCATATAGTATTTGACATGTAGCGAACATGCTAAGGTAGTGAAAATCCAGGCTGCCAAAGGTCCTGGAATCTTTCAAATCCTTTCAAAATAGGTGAAAATGTTGTCTGAGTGACAAAAAACTTGAACCTGGGTATGATGCAAAGCAACTCGGTGTCTTATGCAGATCCAATCTGTTTGCAAATGTCACTACAGTAGCCTTTTGAAAGTTAAGGATTAATGAGTGATTGCATTGGTGGATGAATTGGGGTTTACAGTACTGCGATACAAAAAAGGTCATATAGCGATGAGGAATGATAAGATGAGATGATGATGATTTTAGGAAGAAGAGCTTATCCCATTGGTCCGAAGCAGAGCATGGGATCAAAACAACCGATGACATATCAGTTCAGTCAGAAGTACTTAAAAAGATCACATATACACGGATTAATCTACATATTGAAAGCCTGTACATCATTTGGAGTTGATGCCAAATCGGAAATCTTTGCAGTTTTACACATTGAAACAAAATACAACGATATTTCATTTCAGATAAGACTATTCTGACATTAGCTCATAGTTACATGTGCTATGTAGAGTGTAGAATATCTTAACACTCAAACCGGCAAGAAACGGAGAAGCTAAACTTTATTATATACCAGTCTGAAAAAGACAATGCCTTGAGAAAGGCTACGTCTCAAGGGATAGATACCTTCCTTGGTGCTTTACTTTCTAGAAGGAGGACTCGTGATATAGAATTCGCTGAGACCATAGACAGCTATGTTAAAAGGATGTCTGAAAATTAGTACAAAGTGAAAGAATCTTTTGAGGATATTCACTGGCATAAGGATAATGGGTGTTATTCAACATACACTACGTAGTAAAACAAACATTGCAAGATCACACATTGACCCTGACACTGATAGTGATGAGAAACGAGGTCCTTCTATATATGAAAATCAGAGGAAAGAATGTTTATTTTGTGAGAAAAAGTCTTATAAAAGAGACAAGAATCTCACAAATGTGGCAATATTTGCATTTTGTTCCATATTGGAGAAGAAACACAGGAAAAGAATGACACAGAAGATAGCTGTAGGATTAGTGACTACAGCACGCTCATTGCAAATGAAGCCAAATATCACAAAGGCAATCATAGCAAGTATATCAAGCAAGAAAATGGTACAAAAGATTTGTCTGAAGCAGGAAATGTTTGTGATGCGGCCTTTGAAAGCTTGTTGACTGAAATAACAGCATAACAAGAGGCACATGGGCCATATTTCGCCCAAGTGAGAAAAGCTGAAGAATGAAGAGAATGATTTATGTCCGGTACGGGTCATTTTTACCCCCAGAGGCATGTTTTGAATAATCTTGATAGAAAACCTGCTGATGATGATATATATGCCAAATATCTAAGCTCTGTGTACTAGGACTTCGGAAAAGAAGCATTTTTAAGTTTTCATTGGAACAATCAATTTTTGTTGCTGTTACCTAGATATGCATTAGACCAAAATCATTTCTTTAATATTTTTAAAGGCCATCTAGAAGTGTCACCGCGCCAAATATCAAAGCTCTGGTCACATTAGTTTGAGAGACGAAGATGTTTTAAAATGTCACTAAATAACGTACTCTATGTAAAACTGTGACTCTCGGATGGACCATTTTTGACCCCAGAGACATAATTTGAACAATCATGACAAAACACCTGTAATTTATACTATATGCCTAATATCTAAACTCTGTGTACTAGAGTTTCAGATCAGGAAGTTTTTTGAAGTTTTCATTGCAATATCTATTTTAGCTCATGTGACCTAGTTATTCAATAGACCCAAACCATTTCAACAATATTGGTAAAGGACATTTAGCAATGTTATCCATGCCAAATATCAAATCTTTGGCTACACTAACTTCAGAGGACAAGCTGTTCAAAATCTAACTGTATATTTCTTTGTAAAACTGTGACCCCCGGGGCGGGGCCAATTTTGACCCAAGGGGAATACCGGTAATTTGAATAAAGTTGATAGAGAACCTATAGCTGCTGCTATGTGTCAAATAGCTAAGCTCTGACCCTTGTAGGTTTTGTTAAGAATTGTTTTTACGATTTCTTTATGATGTTTACTTAAGTTGCAATGGCAACCAAAATTCTGCATCGTTTTTACCTTTTGGAAAAATTTGAATGAACTTTATCCAAGCAACATTTCGGTAAAGTTTGGGTAAGCAAGTGTTAACAATTATTTTTCTTATTATCTCATTAATATTCATCAGTATGTAAATTAGATAAAGTGCATCAGTTTACATCAAATTAAAAGCAATGGTTTAGGCTCTATTGAAAACTTATTTTCATTCTTTTTTCACAAATAACGCCAAAGATACAGTGGCTTTCCTGAATCAATAATGAATCTGTGTGGACCTGTTGTCATGGGAACGGAACTCGTGGCACGTGTGATCTAAGGGTTATGACCCTCCAACCGACTCAATTATTCTAGAAATATTCTCTGATATATCATAATTAGGATTTGCTCTGTTTGTGTCCTTCGAGTCAGTTCAAAATTTACGTACTCAGTATGATTTTAATATTTTTTCCCTTCATTTTTAAAGATTTTAATAATCTCATTAATATTCATAAGTATGCAAATGAGAAAATTTATATAAAAAGTTCATTTAATCAAAGGCCAACTGCAAAGCTCTATAACTGTACAACTTTCATACCTATATCACCAAAAGTTACAAAGTTACAGAGGATTTTCTGGAGGATGGGGCAAGTTTTAGGAATTGCCATGTTTTCTGTGTCAGAAATGGGAGGTTGCCATAGAAACGGAATTTGGGGCATATACAGTAGCCAGTGTTTAATCAAACCAACCTCATTCTTTCAAGGAATGTTCAGATATGTTTATTAAGCAAAGTTGGCACCTTTTGTGCCATTTGAGTGTGTTTAATGTTTAGTTGAAAGTATGGTTTTGATATTATATTCCCTATTTTTATGAGTTTTTTAATATTCTCATTAATATTCATAAGTATGCAAATGAGATAATTTACACAAACTCTCATTTTATTAAAGCTCAATGTCTAAGCTTCATCACTGTACTATTTTCATTCTTCTATTATAAAACTTGACCAAGTTACAGAGGTTTTCCTGAAACACAGTGTAAAACTGAGCGGTTGCCATGGAAACGCCAAATAAAAAAATCTGCACCACTTTCAGGCTTGTCATCCACCCTAAATGGGGCCGCCTATGTGTAAACTACATCATGCTATAAGTAGAATTTTTCTACCTTTCGGGGTGACGTAGCTCCTTAAATAGAGCTCTTTTTCAACTTGGCTGATAGCCTAATATCTTTATAATGATACTATCAACTAGATTGTCTGTATCTTAACCCATTGCTAAAAAATACGCATTTTTACACCTCTAATTGATTCCTCCAATGAAGAAAATAGTCCCACTTGATACAGCCATGAATATGCACCATAAGAAATATTTCATTCTCTAGCAGATGGTAGCTTAAAGCATGCTGAATGCTTCTTATAGGAGTATTTTGCTTTTCTTTCAGTCCACTTTAAACAAAATGGAAAACAAGCTGTTGGGGGAATTTATGGTTTAAAAAACACAATTTTTGCATATACAGATTATGCACAAAATTACAAAGCTCATCCGTCTGTAATTCTTAGATGGACTGATGTAACACGTACAAAGGGATGTATGAATGGATAGACAAATGGATGGACAAAATCATGAAAAGACAACGGTAAAACAGTATGTACCTTAAACATAACCACTGTGGGGTCATAAAAATCAATATCCTATAAAGTTGTGCAAAATTTGTGGAAAAAATGGTATAATCCATTACGCAACCTAGCTAGAAGATGGACAAAAAAGCCAAGTTTTTTAATTAACATCTTTGCACTGTACATGACCTAGATATTCTATACTGGTTTTTAACTAGCCGCTATTTTGACATGACTTTTTATTACCTTAATAGAAATGAAACAAAATTCCGGAAGCAAAAAAGGGCTGTCTCAAGGGAAGATATTAGAAGTTTCGATCCAATGAACTGGTTGAATTATATGAGTTCTTTTTATTAAAGAAATACCATCTTCTTTTTTGCTTCAACCCTGTTATAGTGCAAGCAGCCATTAGAAACTTTACTTCAACATCCTAACAGGTGGCTGTTTAACCCATTACCCCCATAAATATGCCTTTATACACCCTTCATTTATTCCTGCACTGAATAAAATAGTTCCACTTTATAAAGTCATGAATATGCAGCATAACATATATTTTCTTTATTCTAATAGATGGTAGCTTTAAAGCAGGCAGAAAGTAAAGCAGAATGCACCTTAAGGGGCATTCTGCTTCACTTTCAGCCTGCTTTAAGTGATCATCTATCTTCAAAGCTAGAAAATTTATGTGCTATGGGGTAATTGGAACACACTGATAGTTATAAGCAAAAACTTTCCATTTATAAGGGAGATTTCTCCTTTACAAATCAGTCTACTTTTAACCCTTAGCCCGCCAAATAAATTGTCGTCTGCTATATTTCTCGTCTGCTTCAAGTTTCAAAGTGCTTCAAAGTTGCTCAAAATTGCTGAAAATGTTGTCCAAGTGTCAAACAGCTTGGATCCGGATGAGACGCCGAGTTACTCGGCGTCTCATCCAGATCCAAGCTGTTTGCATATGGAGCTATAGTCGTGACTGGCAGGCTAAGGGTTAACAGCCATTTAATCATCTTAACCCCTAAATTGTGAGAAACGAGTATGTACATCATTTGCAAACAGTGTAGATCTAGATAAGAGGGCTCCCTAGGTCTGCAATGATTGCCATAATCAAATAGTTTTGCATGGACAAAAACCCCTCAAGAGCAAATTAAACCCTTTTCTCCATAAATAGGCATAATACTACCTTTAATTTATTCATCCAATTAAGAAAATAGTTAAGATTTATGCAATCATAAAGAAGTACAATAAAAGTTATTGTCTTTATTCTAGCAAATGCCTTAAGGCACATTCTGCTTTACTGTCAGCCTGCTTTAAGTGGTCAAAGTAGAAACAGGCCATGATGGAAAGGGTAATTAAAATGGTTATTATTTAGAAAATGGAAGAGTCCATCTATAAAGTGAGCTGAGTGTTAGCTAGGATTTAAACATTGACAACAAGCTTAGAGGAAAACATTTTCTTAAACAGTAATGTTGAAGCTTATCCTCAAAACGTAAAAAGTCCACCACTTTCTACACAAAGCTACAGAAAATCTCCACACCCACACACTTCTATTGAAATCACATAATATCCCCCCAAAAAACCTAAACGATGCAATTCGTTTACTCCAATCTGTTCAAGTGAACAGTTTTCAAAGCCAAACACTCCTTGAAGACATCTTCCAAATCAAATACTTCACTACATATTCCAGCCAATATCGTTTTCCTGACTTTTTAATTAACCATTTACAGCCAAATTTATTAAGTCTGCTCTCTACCCTTCTGCATGCTGGCGGGGGAAATTGTTGGAATAGTTGAAATTAGTTTGCATCCAGATGAGACACTGAGTAACCTCAGCATTTGATCTGGATTTCAACTACAGTAAAACCTCGCTATAATGACCACTAAAACGAAGGCTAATTGATTGTATAATAGAGAGGTGGCAGCTTAAAGCAAGGTGACAGTGAAACAGAAAGCTCCTAAAGGAGCTTTCTGTTTCACTTTCACCTTGCTTTAAGCGGTCACCTATCGTAAACACCCTAATAATTAACAAAATTTAGTGGTCGTAATAGAGAGGTTCTTCTGTAATTGATACTTTCCATTACATTTTCTGAACGAAAAATGCAGATACATTGCATTGAAAATGGTTGCAGATGACAAGTGCATAGGCTGAAGAAGTTTAACTCATTACACCATAAAGAAGCCTTTTTTCGCCTTAAACGTATTCTTCCCCTGAAGAAAATAGTTCCCATTTATACAATCATAAATATGAACCATACAAAAATATATATATATGCAAGTAGATAGTAGCTTAAAGCAGGCTGAAAGTAAAGCAGAATGTGCCTTAAGGAGCATTCTGCTTTACTTTCAACATGCTTTAAGTAGTCATCTATCTTTAATACTATAGAAACAGGCTATAGAGTAAAAGGTCAAACTATTCACCACAATTATATCTTCTGCTTTAAAGGGACTCGCAACCGGATGGTGTACTTGTCAAAATAAAATAAAATACTCAAATAAAAGCAAATTTGTGGCATTATTTGGCTTCTGACATTAAAAAAATATGATCAGTCCAAAAAAAGTCTCAAGAATCGTCACCGAATCTTAGTTTTTTTTAGATATATTCCATCGTTTTTCAATAGCGTCAGCTGACGGTTTTGCTGTTGTTGTTGCTTCTCTACACGGGCTCTGACATAAACCGGAGCCGAATAATGTAGTATTAAGCGCTACCAGTGAAGTACGTTAATTCGCAACCATATATATAGAGAGCGTCAGTGGTCGAGGTGGTAAAGGCGTGTCCTCATTTTTCTTGTTTGTCTCCGCAATGGAGGGTCACGGGTTCGAATCCCACCAGAGCTTCTTCCTTTTTTTTTTGGAAATGCATTTTTTAACAGAATTTATTATCCTAAACTAAATCTTACCCATTTATAATTATAATCATTTGACATATATTTACAAATTACCATTTTTAATGCTAAATCCGGTTGCGAGCCTCTTTAATATGATGTTATCTGCACTTTTGTCTTAAACTTAAATTTTAAGGCACTTTGACTGATTTTATCAAGACTTGTCAAACAGTTTTGATTCTGATCACACACAAGTGCAGTGATAATTTTTTCGTCTGCAACAGTTAATTTTGTCTGCTACTGTTTTGAAAATAGAAATTTCAAAATTCTTTTTAACCCTTAGCCTGCCACTCACGACTATAGCTCCATATGCAAACAGCTTGGATCTGGATGAGACGCCGAGTAACTCGGCGTCTCATCCGGATCCAAGCTGTTTGACACTCGGACAACATTCTCAGCAAATTTGAGCAACTTTGAAGCACTTTGAAACTTGAAGCAGACGAGAAATATAGCAGACGACAATTTATTTGGCGGGCTAAGGGTTAAAATAGTGTTAGAGTGTCAAATAGTTTTGATCCTGATGAGATCTGGATCTAAACTGTTTGCATAGGTAATCACTGTAGCACAATAATAATCAACCGCTAGCATGGTAAGACTTATATATAAAGCAGTATGAAAACTTTCTGCTTTAAACTGAAGGCTGTGTATAAAACTAACAAGTCTTATTTTGATGAATGATATTACAGAAAGAAATAATTTGATCCCTAAAAACCAAATTCACAAATATCAAGAATTGAAAAGCCGTTTACACCATTCTGAACCAAAATCATTACCATTAAACATATATCAAGATTTCACATAAACACGTGAAGCTCAAGACTTAAATTTCATATTTTCCTCCAACACGAAATTTTCACAACCTATTCAGCCACTATCCCCTGGTGTGAAGTAAAATCGTTGCTTTTCAATTCCACATCTCCTTTACTGTCATGCTAAATACTGTCACATTAAGATCCGACAAGCAACAGTGTCAAATTATCCCCATTGGAAAAATCTGCTGACTGTATCGAACAACTTTTACGATATGGACTGCATGACAGTAGATAATGTGTGTTTGTAGTTGGGGAGACATCCTCCCCTACCAGAAATATGCAAATACAGTCAATATTGTATATAGCGGACACTCCAGTTGGATACCTACATGCAGTACAGAAAAACCTCTCTATTATGACCACTGAAAAAAAGGCTAATTAATTTTATAAGAGACAGGTGACAGCTTTAACCCTTAGCCTGCCACTCACGACCATAGCTCCATATGCAAACAGCTTGGATCCGGATGAGACGCCGAGTAACTCGGCGTCTCATCCGGATCCAAGCTGTTTGACACTCGGACAACATTTTCAGTAATTTTAAGCAACTTTGAAGCACTTTGAAACTTGAAGCAGACGAGAAATATAGCAGACGACAATTTATTTGGCGGGCTAAGGGTTAAGCAAGGTGAACGTTAAACAGAAAGCTCCTTCAGTAGCTTTCTGTTTTACTTTCACCTAGCTTTAATCAGTCACCTGCTTTAAAACACCTATATTTAACACAATTTAGTGGTCATGATAGAGAGGTTTTACTGTATTTAATCTGTGATTACTTAACCCTTTGAACCCTAGTCCCGCATATAGGCGTGCTTTTCAAACAGTGTACATGTGAATAGTACACATGTCCTAAGCAAACAGTGAAGACCCAGATCAGAGGGCTCCGAAAGGAGCCCTCTGATCTGGGTATTCTCTGTTTGTCATAATGCAAAATATTGACAAAAACAACCCTTAAAAGTCAGAAATGGACTAGACTAAAATGGAAACTGGGATTGTCCATTTGAAGTTTCAGGGAGGAAAGAGTTAATGCATGATAAAAATAAATGTCATGGAGCTTTCTGCATTATTTCTATCATGCATTAAGCTGCAACTTGTCTTTTAAAGGTCTTTAGGAGTGACACTCCTTCACCTAGTGGCCGGTTAATACAAGACTGACTGTTCAGTAAAGTCTATCTAAAACGTTCACTCCATAGAATACTCGTTTCTGTTATACAGACAGGTAGCTGCTTAAAGCAGGATGAAAGTAAAGCAGAAAGCTCCTACAGGAGCTTTCTGCTTAACTTTCATCCTTCTTTAAGTTGTGACTAAAATGTCTAGAATTCTATCCAGGAATCTGTTTTCTAGTGGACATCATGGTTGGGACTTTACTGTTAAACACAGGAAGACCTAATGTGTGAAAATCCAGGGTCCGTCTATACAAATGACCCTATATGATCCTGATGATATAAGCATGTCTTCCATCGACTATTAGATGTCAATCAATAGGCCCCGGGCTAAAAGATTAGAACCACTGATTTTGTCGAAAAGCCGACAACCGTGTGTTAAGTCATGTTCGATGACAAAAATGCCTGAAACAAAATAACACCAACAACCAGACAGACACGGGTCACTTATTATGCAAGATAATTTGTTCAGACAAAGTTTTTCTAAGTTAGTTTGGATCCAGATGAAATACAAAAGGTAAAAAAACAAAAACGCATTTGAAATTTAATTATTATAACAAAATAATTTTTAATTGTTAAAAAAAAACTTGAAGATGTCGCAGCAAATACCCATTCATTCAAGTCTCATCATAAATCTATTACCATTAAGAAGGTCTTGATATGACTACCCTATCCCTGATAAGCATTCACTGATAAAAACACTGTAAAGCTGCTTAACCCATTACCCCATAAATACGCCTTTTTACGCCTTTAATATATTCATCCACTGAAGAAAATAGTCCCCTTTAATACAGTCATTAATATGTATTATAAGAAATGTTTTCTATATCCTAGCAGATAATAGCTTAAAGCAGGCTGAAAGTAAAGCAGAATGCGCATTAAGGCACATTCTGCTTTACTTTCAACCTGCTTTAAAGACGTATCTGGGAGTTTTTTCTAGCGCGGAGAATTTTTTTAAACTTTGCATATAAGTAAATTGATATAAATGAAAGTAAAAACAGTCTTCAAAAACATAGGTCGCTTTGCTACTTTTTGTATAATTTACTCTTTTTTAGAAGTACTATATTTCCGAAATTAGGCCTCATAAGAAGAAAGTCCATCAAACACACAAATATCGATACTTCAAGTCCAATTTTAATAAATTACATGTATATGGAATAGTGTTACAAATGAATGTAAAATAATTAGATTTGAGTGGCATTATACAGATTTTACGCATAAAATATGTGCAAAATGAACTCGAAAATCGTCAAAAAATCTAGCCTTTTTGCAAAAATAAAAAATTCTAGCGCGGAGAATTTCCTATTTTTTTCTATAACAGTAGATAATTATAGAACAAGTATAGAACCAATGAGAAAACAGTACCTCGCCTTGCTCGTTTCAGAGATATGTTCAATTTTATTACCTCCCTTTATCTGTGAATATGCACTTTTTTAACAATTTTTTTTTTTAAATAGTCTAAATGTTATACTTTATAAAATAATACCCACAGCTATACAGAAATGTCTTGCATTGTGACATAAAATTATATTATGCACTTTAGAAAGTTCTGCTGAAAAATGCAATGTTGTCATCATCTCAAGTCGGAGTGAAAAATGAAATGCCCCTCCCCCCTCCCCCCTAAATATGATGCTGGATGGTGCATAATTCATTCATTCTTTATTCACAACTTTATGTTTATTTTCACACATTATTTCTTTGGCTTAAAACCCATTAAAGCTTTATGATAAATGAATAAAGCTACATAGAGCTGCATGCATATTCATACATCAAAGGGAGGTAATACATGTTCAAATATTTCAGTTCAGAAGTAGGAAGTATCCATACTCAAACACTGAATTTGGAATAGGTAACTGGTAAGATATAGGATATATGCTCAGAACAAGCTTTTTGTAAAATGAAGGTCAAAGGTCAAGGTCACGGTGACCTGAAAATGGTATGCGACACTCCGCCATCCAAAGATGAACTCACACACCTAATTTGTTATCGGTAGCTGATGTGACAAAGGAAATATACTCTGGACAAAAAGTAGACCCACCAATAAACACATCTACAATCATTATTCAATGTTGGCAGTGAGTTAACATAACCATTCATAAGATAAAGTATCATAACAAGACCACCACAGTGCGGCAAAACACGCCCGTCATGGCCGGCGGGTGTCAAAGTCGTCAGGACTCAGGCCGACTGGAAAAAGTCGCCCGGAGTCTAGGCCCGACTATCGATCTCAAAAAGACTATCACAGGAAGGGGCAATGTCAACACTAAATTCACTCCCTGTCACATTATGATTATTAACGCTGACTCGAGTCGGCGAGTTCCTGGTGAAAAAACTACTGTTTTCCAGAGATTTCGAGCACTTTTTTGTCACAAATGATCCTGATTTGCGTCTCTTCATATCCCCAGGAATTTTAAAAGGTTTTTTTTAACGATAGATAACGATAGTTGAGTAAATATTGTATTCGCGAAATCCGATGATCTAGACGTTGTTGTGATCGTAAATAATTACACCCGCGATAGGAAAATACAGAAAAGAGCGGAAAGGACATGCGCGTTTGGGATGCGCAGTAACAACTCCCGGATACGTCTTTAAGTAGTCACCTACCTTCAAAATGAAAAATAGGCTATGGGTTAATGGGTTAAAATGAGATGATGTGAAGCAGACAGCTCCTACAGGCAACTTATAGCAAGATGAAAGTTTTACTTTCAGCCTGCTTCAGGCTACCATCTGCTACGAGTATAGAAAATATCAATCTTTCCATTGACCACAAAATTAAAGGAAATATCTTCTGCGTTTTTATGTCCAGGACCGTCATAGATTGGAGCTACACTTTCCTGAGTGTAAGAATATTGTAAGAGGGGTAAAAAGGCGTATCTATGGAAAAATGGGGTAACCTGTCAGTAGATATCTCAATTAAAGTGCTTTTAGACGCAAAACTCCTTTATGAAAAGAGCGCTTATATAAATCTGGTATAATAAATGATAAATCACATACTTCTTCAATAAATGGTGGCTCAACACATGTTTTGACGATTCACCTCAATACCATTTCTCCCCATATACAGGGCTACAGATAAGGGGAGTATTTCAATAACTAAAATCTTTATTTCTGCATTAAACCATATGGTGTCACTACTCATTAGAATTGTCTCTTCGGGATGATTCTAATGAGTGGTCACTCCATAGGATTTGGTGCTGAAAGAAGTGAGAAAGTGTTGGATTTGTTCAGTTTACTCCCTCTTATCTGGAGCCCTGCATATAATTTGACAATGTCTCCATTGGTTACAACATTAAAAATATGTCTTATGTTCTAGCAGATGGCTGCTTAAAGCAGGCTGAAAGTAAAGCAGAATGTGCCTTAGGGCACATTCTGCTTTAACTTTCAGTCTGCTTTAATTAAGTGAGTTTCCCCCCAAATTTTTATATTTCCTGTAATCCTGACTTAGTCTGATGACAAAGGTCCATCGGGTATTAGGTAATGTGTTCTGTTAGTGAGAAGTCTCCTTCTTGCGTCAGTATTGTCACTGATCTATATAATTCATATCATTATCTAAAGGTCAGTCCAGGAAAGTTTGGTAAATAACTATTATACAGTAAACCCAGGAAATTTCCCAAACTGCATGGACTCCTTAAAAGTGATAGTCTCCTAATCCATAACACCTTTTTATACCTTTAATTTATTCCTCCAATTAAGAAAATAGCTCCAATATACAGTCATTACTATGCACCATAAGAAATATTCCATATCTTATAATTAGCAGAATAGTAACCTTAAAGCAGGCTGTCAGCAAAGCACACTATTCTGCCTGTAACTTTCAACCTCCTTTAGGTGGTTACCTATCTCCAATACTAGAAAACATGTGCAGGCTATGTGGTAATTTATGGTTAATATACAGCTAATTAATGCAGCAAATCATTGGGAATGATAATGCAAGAACAGAGTTTTAACTCTTTCCTCCCTGAAACTTTAAATGGAAAATTCCAGTTTCCATTTTAGTCTGGTCCATTTCTGACTTTTAAGGGTTGTTTTTGTCAATGTTTGGCATTATGACAAACAGTGAAGACCCTGATCAGAGGGCTCCTTTCGGAGCCCTCTGATCTGGGTCTTCACTGTTTGTACAGGACAAGTGTACTAATCACATCTACACTGTTTGAAAAGACGCCTATATGCGGGACTAGGGTTCAAAGGGTTAATTGGCAGTGTAAATTGATAAATTACACAAATAATGATGCATGCATTATTCCTTTCTTGACTATTATTCCACCTAATATTTCATTTACAAGAATGATTTGCTCATTTAACTCAGTACTAACAATTTGAATCCAGACGAGATTCAATGGGAGAAGCTTTAACCCATTACCCCCATAGCATGTTTCTAGTTTTGAATATATGTGACCACTTAAAGCAGGTTGAAAGTAAAGCAGAATGCCCCTTAATAAGACGCATTCTGCTTTACTTTCAGCCTGCTTTAAGCCACCATCTATACATGTTCATGACTGTATAAAATGGAAATATTTTCTTCAGTGGAGGAATAAATTAGGTGTAAAAAGGTGTATTTATGGGTTAATTGGTTAAAAAGACATAAAATACCAATCCAACCATTATTAGAAGAAAATATAATGGCAAGTCAACTTCTATTGCTCTATAGTAACTGTTTCCATAAAATCTGTGTCTCCTAGGAGCTTTTCTGAGAGCCGACAGCACCTGTGTCACCTAGATCAGCGACTAGAGGCATGGTATCAAGGTGCCATATTAGGAACAGACAGAGCTGTAAGTCGTAAACAACAATTTCCAACGAGGTCTGTCTTACTATACAGTCAAACCTTTGGTGATAATAATGACAGATGGCTACTTAATACAAGATGAAATGACTCTTAAATAGAATGCTGCTTCAAAAAGTGCACGGCATATGTTTTTGTGAATAGAAGCTTTGTAAATTAATTTTACTATATTACATTAACAAAACGTTAATCTAAACTCTGCATATAAAGCACCAAAATCTTGATAACCTTTGGAAACAGTTTTGATCCTGATGAGATGCCCCATGATGCGACATCTCATCAGGATTCATACTGTTTGACACCCTGATCATGTTTTGAAATAAATTTGGAAAAAATAGAAGTAGATGACAACAATTGTTGCTGATGAAAAACAGCAGGCAATGTGTTTCCTTTGAACAACAGTTTCTGCTCACCAAATGTTTTACTGACCAAAAAGGTGTTGACAAGAGGAGACAAAACAGAAGAAAGTTTTTATTAAAGTGTAAAAGTGTTGGTAACCAACACACACAACAGGTCTCAACTTCTCCTCCCAACACTGTAATGTGTTTGGCTTCAAAATAAACAAAATTAAGACCGATAGATAAAACTAGCTTATAAAGCAACCTTTCTTAATTTTGCCTGACAGTTCGAGGTGTTTTGCTTCCAAATAAACAAAATTAAATTCACCAAGAAAATTATAAGATAACACAGTAATTTTAAAGGAGTATTCTGCTTCAATGTTGTCCAGCATTAAACAAGCTACCACTAATGTGCAATATAACAGAGCTCCAGATAAGAGGGAGTAAATTGAACAAATCCAACATTTTCTCATTTGTTTCAGCACCAAATCCTATGGTGTCACTACTCATTAGAATCGTCTCGAAGAGACGATTCTAATGAGTAGTAACACAATAGGGTTTAAAGCAGAAATAAAGATTTAAGTTTCTGAAAAGTATACTCTCCTTATCTGGAGCCCTGTTTTAAGCTGCCTCTAAAGTTGTCCTGCATTAAACTGTCACTAATTTGAAAGATTGCTAGATCATCTTTCTTGCGAGAGTGGCAGTCAGTCCAATTGTTTGACTGTAACCAATGAAGTCATGTAGCCTACGTTCAGTTGTAAAAGGACGTTGGAGTATAAATTGATTTGTGCTAGAGAAAACTTACAACTCCATTTTTCCCTAATTTGTTTCCTTGACCCAGACTGGACATGATGGATTCGTGATTTCTTTACTATCCAATTAACTCAGTTCAACACTAGACACCGTGACAATAACAACGTATTTAGGAAATCGAAAGGAAACAAATTTAGGGCACTAGGTTAAAGTGAAAAGTATTCTCCAGGGAAGATATTTTCTGAATTATGAATAAATCAAATAATGCAACACATTTTTATTAAACTTGAGTCTAGACAGTGTCTAGATTCTGCAATAAAACTGTAAATGCAGAATAAAAGTATTAATGCATAAAGTTCCTGATGCCTGAATAAGAACTGAAGTTTTTGCCACAGTGGTAAAATTACAATTTCTAAACTTTCATTTCATTCAATCAGCAGGGTTAGAATTTAGCTAAAAATTACACTTGCATTTTTTTGCGAGTGACTTTTGAACTTACTCGCAAAATGCAAAAACTACTCGCGAAAGTTAAACTGTCATTCTGAACATTATGTTTTAACTTTTAACCCGACACAGACTTGTGTAGAAATCAAATACGATCTACCTACACTTCGTGTATTTCATAGTTGTACATTTGTGGTTACAGCTGACAAGGGATAAGATCTTGATTTTCATATCTATGTGTACATACCAAAGCCTTTTAGGGGTATTTTTCTTACATTTTATTATATTGGGGAGAATGCATGCTGTATGCATTATGCAGACCGCACACGATTTCATTACTCGAAAATTAGGTCAGGTCAGGGATAATATATAACTAGACTTCATATATTATCCCTGGTCAGGTTGAGATCGCCAATCCGTCTACGATACAAACGTTTTTTTCACTGGTCGTATATTTCAGGGCTGTGGTTAATAAACAGTATGTCAAAGTAGAATAAGAATATTATACTTGTACTCCGTCTCGTGTGAGTCTTTTAAATGGCCTCGTCTTTGAGAATGGTTTCGGTTTGTGTAGTCTGTGATAAGAATTGTTTACACATCGGAACTCCGAAATAGCAAAGTGCGCGTTTCATTAGCCAATGAGAATTGGGAAAGTCCGTCATTACGTCATTCTTACAGACAAAAAAGAGGATGAAACTGCCCGAGAAGCTATGATTGGCTTACGAAAAGTATTCGCTTGTCTACTCGTCCATTTCCGCCACTCGAAATGTTACGGAAGAAAACGAGCATATTCTTACAGACGCTATACTGTGTTTAGCTGTCCGAAAAACCGTACTCGCATTTTTTTGCGAGTTCGTGGAAAAATCACTTGCAATTTACAAATTCCACTCGCATTTTGCGAGTATGCGAACTTAAATTCGAACCCTGATCAGGATCAGTGTGTTCTAAGCATTTGCTGCAGAACTGATCTCACATGAAACTTTCAAACCATTTTTAAGAGCCCTTCTCCTTCACAAAATAGAATGTCAATCAGTTTGAATCCAGACCAAATTACCTGATCTCAATTTAAATTTAATTTGTATCTTAACTGCAAAGACTATTACAAAATCACTGCAAAATTGTTTTAGTAAGGTCACAGGAAAACACATCCCATATATTCACACAACAATCAATACATTCCATATTTGAATATCTGCAAACCTTTCAGTTTTAACTCATAACATCTTATCATCTGACCTTTGTAGATTTTAAATTAACATCTAGAGATACCCCCCCTGTAGAAAGAAAAGCCAGGCTTTTATCTGCTGTCCGTTCCAATGTCATCTCCGAATTACTGTCATAATTGCTATATGCTTTGTACTACGGCAATATAAGTGCAGAAACATAAGAATAAATTGAGCAAGTAATGATATAGATCATTTTTAAATGAAATTTACCCAATTTTGAGAATTTCCAACTATGGGTAAAATGAGTATTGATTGAGATAAAAGACTGGTCTAAAGTTTAAATTAAAATTTATATGTACAGTCAACCCCTGTGTTAACCTGTCGCTCAATGTAGAAACATCACCAGGGGAGCTTAAACGATATGCAATTGCTTAATGCAGGACAAAAGTGATGCAGAAAGCTCCTGCATTAAGCAGCTAGCTATCTTTTAGACTGTCCAGATATCTGCTATTGGGTGGTCAGTTAGTAGAGGTCTGACCGTTATCACATTCCAGACTATATTTACATTTCTAGCTGAGAGATCTGTCATTGTCAACTGGTCACTACCTTGAGGGACAGCTGAACTTAATCACCTTAACCCTTTGACCCCTAGTCCCGCATATAGGCGTCATTTTCAAACAGTATACATGTGAAAAGTGCACTTGTCCTATGCAAACAGTGAATACCCAGATCAGAGGGCTCCAAAAGGAGCCCTCTGATCAGGGTCTTCACTGTTTGTCATAATGCCAAACATTGACAAAAACAACCCTTAAAGTCAGAAATGGACTAGACTCAAATGGAAACTGGAATTGTCCATTTTAAGTATCAGGGAGGAAAGAGTTAACCCTTTCCCCCTTTGAGCGCATTAAATATTCTCCTCCACTGAAGAAAATAGTTTCAATTTATAAAGCCATGAAAATGTATCATGATAAATGTTTCCTATGTTCTAGCAGGTGGTAGCTTAAAACAGGCTGAAAGTAAAGCAGAATGCGCCTGAAGGCACATTCTACTTTACTTTCAACCTTATTTAAGTGGTCACCTATCATCACTGCTACAAAGAGGCTATTCCGTAAATGGGTTAACCCTTTCAAAACTAAATCTTCAAATAGACTCTTCTTGTTTAACCCATTACTCCATAGCCTGTTTCTAGTTTTGAAGATAGGTGACCGCTTAACCCTTTACCCCATAGAAGCGACTTTTAGCGAATCTGATTTATTCATCCGCTGAAGAAAATAGTTCCAATTTAATAATTTAATATATATTATAGGGAAAATTTTCAATATATTCTAGCACAGGATAGCTTAAAGCAGGCTGAAAGTAAAGCAGAATGCGCCTTAAGGGCATTCTGCTTTACTTTCAACCTGCTTTAAGTAGTAACCTATTTTCAATTCTAGAAATAGGCTATCAGGTAAAGGGTTAAAGCAGGTTGTGAGTAAAGCAGAGTTCTTCTTGAGGAATGCAGTTACAATTTGATGGACTAAAGTGGGACAGAAAGCTCCGAAAAGAGCTTCAGACTTCTTTTCTTTAGTATAGAGCTAGTTTTATATTATATAGGTTAACCCTCCAACTGTAAGTACATTTGTAGATCCCGATGACAGAAGCCAAGTTACTCTTCGACTTATCAAGATTCAAAGCTGGTTAAATCTTGTAATAATTTTTCTCTTAACTCTTATGATGCTAACCCCAACTTGGCTAACAATTGAAAACAGTTTGGATCCAGATCAGACGCAGCATTATGCAGCATTTGATCTGGATTCAAACTGTTTGTCACTCATATTCAACATTTCTTCAGATCAAAAACCATTAAATCTAAGTTTGATCTACTTTTTTTGCAGACAATTTATTTGAAGCAGACAGCAATTCAGCATGATAAGAGTTATAAAAGACATATTTAATAAAGACTATTCAAGATGATGTATTTAACCCTTTCCCACATAGCATATCTCTAGTACTGAATATAGGTGTCCTCTTAAAGCAGGTTGAAAGTAAAGCAGAATGCGCTTTAAGCGCATTCTGCTTTACTTTCAGCCTGCTTTAAGCTATCATCTGCTAGAATATAGAAAATATTTTGTATTATACATATTTATGAATGTATAAATTGGAACTATTTTCTTCAGGGCAAGAATAAACTGAATGCGCTAAAAGGCGCTTCTATGGGGGAAAGGGTTAAAGCAGGCAATATAACTGCAAGCTACAGGTTGAGCGTCCATCTGTGTTGGTTTGACTAGGGAAATATGACTAAATTTGTCTGAACAATTTACCAAGGGAAATAATCTACTGTGTCAAACTTTTGTTGAGTATTCTCCCTTTACAGAATAAAACCTCTCCAAAGGCAGCTGACTATTTCATGCAAAACAACAATTAAGTTTCTATGGGAACTTTCTGCTTTACTGTTGTCTTGCATTTAAGGCAACTACCAGTATAAAAGGCTGAATTTTGCCATTTTCCTTTAACACCATCAAACACTTATATAAACTGTATGGAAGATCTATAGAAGACAAAAGTTCAACCAAATGTCAGCTGATTAGAATGACCTCTGCTAAAGTTTTGGACTCAATGACCATAGGGTTACACTGTTTAGAGAGATTATACAATCTCGAAAACCACTCGAGCATGGTTCGGTCCATCCAGCTTTAAGCTTTATTTTCAGAAACCACTTGTCTTTATCACTGAATATAAGCTTTATGCTGCTGAGACATGGTTAAAGGTTAGTCTTGTACCCATACAGTGCAATAAACAAGTGAATTTATCATTGGCAAACAGTGCAGACCCAGATCAGAGGGCTCCGTAAGGAGCCCTCTGATCTGGGTCTGCACTGTCTGTAATATTTTTTTTTAATTTGCAAACAACCCCTCAAGATTCAATGTAAACTGGTAAGTTTTCAGAAAATAGATAAAGAGACGTAGGGTACCGCTATAGGTCATCATGTGAGGTGCTGAGCTACACCGGTCTGTCCACTACACTTGATTACTCTCTCTTTCCACCTCATGCATATTCATAAGCCAAGTCATATTTTCTCAGACCACTCTTGACCTGGTGACAGCCAGGAATCCTCACAGGAACTTTCACAATGCATCTACGATGGAGTAGGTGATTTTTGAATGTTGACAGGTTGCCATGGCAACCACTGGTTAATCCTTTAATGTGGGCAAAAGTCGCTGGTAATCAATCAAAACATAATCCTGGGTACGGACAGCCCAGGAAACAATGTTGACATTGCTGAGATGACAAATGTAACAATGTCAACAGCCTTGCCGAAAAAATGTCAACTGCTTCTTAACCCATTACCCCATACATACGCCTTTAGTTTATGTCTCCACTTAAGAAAATAGTTCCTGGTGAATTTACATAGCCATGACTATATATGATAAGAATTTTTTTCTATTTCCTAGCAGATGATAGCTTAAGTGGTCACTTATCTTCAATACTAGAAACAGGCCAATGGGTAATGGGTTAACCCACTACCTCCATAGACTTTTTCTAAGGCTGCCATAAGTTTACCTTGTAAAATCCTGCGATTACTTAAAGCAGGTTGAAAATAAAGCAGAATGCGCCTTTATGTGCATTCTGCTTTACTTTCAGTCTGCTTTAAGCTACCATATACTAGGATAAAGTCAGAAGATGTAAATCACAAGCGCCATGACAAGGATGTTTTGTCAGTCATTTCTTACAGAATTATTACATGAATTTCAAACAGTTTACATTGATATGATTTATATGGCATCTCATATATATATATGGTCCAGCTGTCTCAACCCTATGCTAAATAAGTTGTATCTTATAAAAAATAGAAAGTCTGAAAACAAGTTGTGTTCAAGTAAAATGTACCTCGATCTCTATTACAACCACTAAAACAAGAAGGCTAATTGACTGCATGAGAATCATACACCTTTTTAGGACTTTAATATATTCCTCCACTGAAGGAAATAGTTCCAATTTATACAGTTAGGAAAATGTAGCAATATAAATATTTTCAATAATCTATCAGGTGATAGCTTAATGCAGGCGCATTCTGCTTTACTTTAAACCTGCTTTAAGTAGTCACCTGTTTTCAAAACTAGAAACATGCTATGGGGTAATGGGTTAAAGCAAGGTGAAAGTAAAACAGACAGCTCCTAAAGGAGCTGTCTGTTTTATGTTCACCTTGCTTTAAGCAGTCACCTGCCCTAAACACCTGACAATTACAGTGTTCCCTCTCTCCAACGGCCCTCCCAACAACGACTCCCTCCTTACAACAACCCTTGCCACAGTTCCCTAAACAGGACAATTATGTCTAACCATTTTACTGCTTTAACATCCTCTGCTTTAAGTTGTCGTCTGCTGTTTTCCTCAAAATTACATAATGGACATTTTGAAAGAAAAAACTTAATTACGAATGACAAACAGCTTGATTCCAGATCAGACGCCGCGTAACGCGGCGTCTGATCTGGAGTCAAGCTGTTTGCAAATGTAAGCCAAGTTCCCTCTCTATAACGACTCCCTCCGAACAACGCACATATTTCTTGTCTCCCATTGGGTGTCATTGTAGAGAGGGAGCGCTGTAATACAATTTAGTGGTCGGAATAGAGAGGTTAAACTGTACTGCTTTCCGCTCTTCATATCTGAATACTATTGTATCTTCATTTCTCTTTTATTGAATCAGAACTACAATCTAAGTTTCAAACAGTAGCATTGGATTATGATGAGATCTGGATACAAACTGTTTGCGAAAAGGCATCAATACACCTGCAATATTTTGCAAATCAAGGGTTAATCTTGGCAAATCCGCTCAAATACATTCTGCCTTCAGCTAAGGAGACAAATGACTGTTTGAATGGATCAAGATAAAGACTCTAACATTGTGCAGTTACTAATACTGCAACAACCCTTTAGACAGATCAAAAGATGACAGCCCTGCTTGACATAGATAAAGTAAACAATCAAACTTGAGCTAAACAATAATTCAAAATGTCTATGACCAACCTTTATGACAGATAGTAGCTCAAAGCAGAACAAAAGTAATGCAGAAAGCTCCTAAAGGGTCTTTCTTCATTACTTTTAGTCTGTAGTAAGCAGGTTCATGTCATAATTATAAGATGGTCACGCTCTTTGAGAGAATGGTCACACAACATCAGTTTAACTGTGTCCAATATTAAACTGATTGCTTTAAGAGACTTGTCATAACAGGACAAGAATCAAAATTGTTCAACAACATTTGATTGAATTTGCCAAATCTGAATTCAGTAAAAGAACATGAAATCCTATAAAGGAAAACATGGTATAGACCCTGAAAAGACAGCTCCTTCAGAAAAAATAACATTTAAAACACGACAAACAGTGTACACCCTGATCAAAGGGCTCCTTAAGGAGCCTTTTGATCAGGGTCTACACTGTTTACAAAGGATTATAAACCCAGTCCCTGCACTGATAGGGATATTGAACAGATGAGGCAACAGCATCTGCTTTCCAGGTAAAATGTTTTTTTTCTGGATACAAATGAGGAAAACAGTAATTTAATACCTGCTGTATCAGCAAATTGTCAGCTAGAGCCAATAAAGGGCTATCTCTACAGCTAGGAACACAACAGATACGACCATAATGCATTCACCTCATGTACGACAAATACATGTCATAAAACACAACCAATTTTTTAAAATTACCTTCAATTTTTTTCTCCCCAATAAGAAACATATCTGCAATGCTATTTGTTAAAACCTTTGCAAGCAATTTGGATCCAGAGAAGGCCCCATGTAACTTGTACATAGCCTGATCTGGATCTAAACTGTTTGGCACTTAAGATTTTATAACTATCAAAGAAATAGTGAAATACATGTATCTTGCTTAGATAATTGCGGATGAAAGTCTGGGCGAACTACAAGTTTCTGTGGAATCAGCGACTCAGGAAAACAGATATAATGACACAGAAAGCCATACTGGAACAAACATAGAAGAACGGTAGTCAGCTGCTGGGAGATAACAACCAATGAAATCATCCGCTGTAAGCAATAAATTTCATCAACGTACAGTAAAAAACCTTTATTACGACCACTTAATGCAACACAATTTTAAGTGTTTAAGATGGGTGGTTGCTTAAAGCAAGATGAAAGTAAAGCAGGAAGCTCCTACAGGAGCTTCCTGTTTTACTTTCATCTTGCTTTAAGCAGTCATTTGTATCTAATAAAATGAACAAGTCTTGTTTTGAGTGGTCGTAATGGAGAGGTTTTACTGAGTACAGTCAAGTCAAGGCAAGTAGTCATTAGTTGACGAAGCATGAAGCTCTCTAAATATGGGTCAATGCTTAATGCAGGATAAAGTAAAGCAGAAAACTCTTACATACAGGAGTTATCTGCTTTATTTTCTGCTATCTGCTTTATTTTTATCCTGCATCAATTTGCAGCCTATATTTCAGGATCGATACGGTGTTGAGTAATCATGAATTGCAATTTTTTTTGCATGTGAAATTGAAATTAGAATTTTGATACTTTTTATACACTTAATTGTGAGTCATAGCAATTATATATGTAAGTAGTATACTCCATTCAATTTACAGTAAAAAACCCTTTATTACGACCACTAAATTGTGTTAAATATTAGGTGTTTATGACAGGTGGCAGCTTAAAGCAAGTTGACAGTAAAACAGAAAGCTCCTTAAGGAGATTTCTGTTTTACTGTCACGTTGCTTTCAGCTGTCACCTGTCTTTTATACAATCAGTTATAGCCTTTGTTTAATTGATCATAAAAGAGAGGTTTTACTGTAGTTCTATTTCAAGGCACAAGTTGACAATGATTTGCAAACAATTTGCAACCACTTCATACACATTTGATGATCAAGATCAAAACTGACTTTTGGGTACTCATTTTGTACATTTCTCTCAGCATGACAACTTGATACATGTACAACAAGAGTTGTCAGAGAGACAACAAAGCTCGCCATTGGCACATTTAGAAACTTAAAAGCACACTCAAGGTCACCGAGGTCAAGCTCTTTGCCTGCATAGAAAGGTCTTGTCAATATACACATGAAAATTAAATATGAAGTTACACCTCAAGGGACATAGGAAATATAAGCATTTTTCGAAACCTAAACACAGATTTCTAATCCTTAAACTCTGGATCTAAGTTCAAGGTCAAGGTCACAGGGGTCCAAATTTTTCTGTGCATGGAAAGGTCTTGTCCATATACACACACATACCAACTATGAAAGCAATACCTCAAGGGACATAGAAGTTATAGACATTTTCTTAAAATTGTTTACGCCGTTCACGACGACGACGACTACACCGGGGGTATTGCAATAGCTCGTCATGTACTTCGTACAGGCGAGCTAAAAACTTCAATACAACACAATTTACAGTCACAATTGGAGAAACCTTGACTTTTATCAAATTGATTCAAACTTTAATGAGCTGATCTAAAGCATATAATCTATCTATGTTGAACCTTTTCCAGGATGAATAAATTGTCTTTTTTTCAAATATAGGTCACTTTTTATCTGAAATGACTTGTACTCCATCCCTTATTGCTGTATTATAAAGCAGGTACAGTAGAACCCCTCTATTACGACCACTAAATTGTTTTAAGTATTAAATATTTACGACATGTGACTGCTTAAAGCAAGGCGACAGTAAAACAGAAAGCTCTTTTAGGAGCCTTCTGTTTTACTCTCACCTTGTTTTAAGTTGTCACCTGTCTCTTAAATATTAGAATGTTTGAAAAAAAGTATTTTCATCATAGTGTCAAAATGTTTGGATTCTGATGAGATGCTGAGTAATTCGGCATCTCATCTGAATCCAAACTGTTTGCATCATTAAGGTTATCCCAGTTTTCCTGTTAGCGTGCGAAGAGTTAATGGAATAAGTTCTTCTCACATCTCAAATTTCATATCTGTGTATAATTTTCTATTTTATCAATGAAATTGGGTTGAAAGATGGCATGATCAGAGAATGACTTGTTCTATCCCTTTGCCTGCCGATTGTGTCATAATTGACTGGTAATTTTCAAACAGTCTAGATTCAGATCAGAGGCAACTTTTGTCTGATCTTGATTCAAAAGATTTGGCACTTGTCTATTCTTGTTTCTTTCCATTTAAAAATACCTAAATAGTGTAAGAAATGCAATAAATTTTGAAAATTTTGCAAATGACAATTTCACAACAAGAGAAGGGTTTAATATATCCATCCCTGAAACTTTTAATAGAAAAGTCCAGTTCCCAATCAAGTCTAATCCATTTTGGACTATTTTGGGTTGCTTTCTGCAATATATTGCCAAATAACAAACAGTACCAGACCCTGATCAGAGGGCTCCTTTCGAAGCCCTCTGATCAGGGTCTGCATTGTTTGCATAGGACAAGTCTATTCTTTACAGGTACATGTACATGGTTTGTAAATGATGAATATACTCGTCACTAGGGTTCAATGTGATTATATTGATACTGAAATAGAAAGTATCATGCAGGGTTGAAATCTCAATAGACTAAGAATAGCTACCAATATAATATATAGTAATGTCATTATGTGTTTCCCCCCGTGTTACTCTCTCATTGTTGCTACAGGGCAAGGTGACTTGAACTACTTGCACTTGTTAAGTTATTTCATTCATTGGCTTAACCCATTACCCCAAAAATACGCCTTTTTACGTCTTTCAGTTATTCTTCCACTGCAAAAAATAGTTTCTATATAATATACAGTCACCAAATATCCAGTGTAAGAAACACTTTCTTTATTCTACAAGATGGTAGCTTAAAGCAGGCTGAACGTAAAGCAGAATGTGCCTTAAGGCACATTCTGCTTTACTTTCAACCTGCTTTAAGTAGACCCCTATATTCCATTCTAGAAACAGACTATGGGGTAATGGGTTAATAATTTCATTCACCACTGAAACTTTCAATGTACAATAAATTATTCCAAGTTCCAAATACAGTCTAGTTCACTTTTACATACTTACGGTTAATTTGAAAATCAATTGCAAAATGACAGTGTAGACCCTGATAAGAGGGCTAGCTCCTGCAGATGCAGATCAGGGGCCCGTTTCATAAAACTTCTTACGACAAATCTTGTCGTAAGTCAAAACTTTAAAATACATTTAATTTGTGATTTCTCTATCTAATCCTGTCTTGTGACATCTTTTTGGAATCGTCTTTTCAAGACGATTCCAAAAAGATATCACAAGACAGGATTAAATGGAGAAATGAATAATAATTGAGAGTTTTATAATCTGACTTACGACAACATTTGTCGTAAGATGTTTTATGAAACGGGCCCCTGCCCTGCAGGCTCATTCAGGAACCCTCTAATCTGGGTATGCATTGTTTGCAACTGATGTGGGAACACAGTTTGCACAATGATGTGGAAATATCTAACTATTACATATTCAGCAAATAAAATAAGTAAAGATTTTCTCGAGAATGCATGCAGACTCATGTCAGACAGATTATGCTAATAAGAAAATTGTCATTCAGAAGCAGTCTGATCTGGTTTTACATTGTTTTCAAAAAGTGTCAACATACTCTCATAGCAAAGAGAAGGATTAACAATGGGACTTCACTGCATCGCTATTGAACAGGGCTCACATCCAGATAAGGGGAGTGTTTCAAAAATCAAAATCTTTATTTCTGCAATATACCCTATGGTGTCACTACTCATTAGAATCGTCTCGAAGAAGCCCTATGGTGTCACTACTCATTAGAATCGTCTCGAAGAGACGATTCTAATGAGTAGTAACACCATAGGGTTTGGTGCTGAAATGAGTGAGAAAATGTTGGATTTGTTCAGTTTACTCCCTTTTATCTGGAGCCCTGGTATTGAATGAGGAAAATGACTGACCTGTTAAACAAAGATCTCTGCAATAGTCCAGATCCAGCAGGCGACGGGCATCAACCATTCTGATCACCGAATCCAAGCCATATAATTGTCAATTAAGCATTTAACTACTGTCACCAAGCTGATTTAGAATTCACTATAGAAAGTCTTTATGCAGCGATTGAGTGTAGAGAGGCATGTGTATCTCTAGGAACAGATGACAGCTTAAAGATTGGGCAAAATTAATGATGAAAGCTTCCATGTTGACTCAATGCATTTATTTGGAAAGAATAGTGCCTTCTCCACTATATCTTAGGATTGATTCTACTTTAACCCATTACCCCATAGCCTGTTTCTAGTTTTGAAGACAGGTGACCACTTAAAGCAGGTTGAAAGTAAAGCAGAATGCGCCCTTAAGGCGCATTCTGCTTTACTTTCAGCCTGCTTTAAGCTATTATTTGCTAGAATATCTTATGATTCTTTATAACAGTATAAATTTTCTTCTGTAGAGGAATAAATTAAAGGCGTTAAAAGGTGTATTTATGGGGTAATGTGTTAACCAATAAACATTTTTCTAGTAGTAGCAATTAGTATTTGCAAACAGTTTTGATCAATATCCAATGCCAAACAACTACGCATCTGAGCTGGATCCAAACTCTTAATGACTCACATTTTGAATTTCTTCAATCTTAAAATGCATTGATGACCATTTTTCAGATGTCCAAAACAGATCATTACTATGGTAGCAGAAAGGTTAATTTAGAATGCCAAGGTGCATGCAAATAAAGTTGTAATTTCAAGTTTGCAATTTACATTCATTTTCAAAGTATTGTAGGAGTGTCAAACAGTTTAGATCCTGAGGAGACGTCGAGATACTCGGCATTTCATCAGGTACCAAACTGTTTGCAAAGGCACTTAAATTTTTGTCCCTAGCATACAAAAAAGTTAAAAAACTTTAACAAAATAAAATGCAAGACATTACACTTTTATCCAGTAACTGTCATTTCCTAATTGTCCCACCAAAAAACCACACAGCAATCTATGTCCGCTTCCTATGTTTTTAATAATACGATCATGTTCCGTTGCTATGAAAATTGCATTGTAGAAACAGAGGGTGACGTTAATATACCTTGATCAAACCATATCCATATTAGCCCTTAACAAACATAAAGGACGATCTAATCAGATAATCTAACACTTTATGTTATCATATATACCTCAGTAGTCTAATAGTTTCTAGTATTATTGCCTATGTGCAGGATGCAATAGAATCCAATATGATATTGAGTTGATTTGTATCGGATCTGGACCCCAATGTCAGCGGTATTTCGGGTGACCAGGCATCGTAAGCCATTAAGCTTTTCATGTCAAGAAGTAATATCTGTTATAGGAACAGCTGTCTTACGGTTGCTATGGTTAACTGTCACATGGTATTTGTCCATTTCATATGATATTATCAGAGCTCCAGATAAATTGAACAAATTCAACTCTTTCTCACTTGTTTAACCACCAAATCCTATGGTGTTACTACTCATTAGAATCGTCTCGAAGAGATGATTCTAATGAGTAGTGACACCATAGGGTTTAATTGAGAAATAAAGATTTTAGTTTTTGAAATACCCTCCTTATCTGGAGCCCTGATATTATACTCCTTGGCAAAACACAATCCAGAAATCTATATCATTTCTGTATTACCAAATGGTGGCATCTGCTGCCAGAATTGGCATGTTTTGACAACCCGAACACATTTAGACCCTTTGAGTGCGGGAACCGAGTTGCCCTTTTGAGTGCGGGAACCGATTTACTGCGATCACTCCAAATAGTTTGAATCCTGATCAGGATTCAAACTATTTGTCGCTAAGATAATGTATCTTCAAATTTTTTAAATATTGAGAAGAAAAGAGAAAGTATTAAAATAAGAGCAGACAGCATTTTCAGCAGATGACCTGAGTTCAATCATTCCAAATAGTTTGAACCCTGATCAGACCCGGAGTTACTCGGCATCTGATCAGGCTTCAAACTATTTGTCGCTAAGATAATGTATCTGCAAATATTGAAAAGAAAAGAGAAAGTATAAGAATTAGAGCAGACAGGATTTTGAGGAGATGACACGAGTTCAGCACAAAAGGAGTTAATGATTAATATGCCTTTTGTTGCCGGAGACATCATTGCTGTGATGATATAGGAAGGTCATAAGCTTATATATTGTCCTTCATCTAGCACATACAGACAGGCTCTTGATCAGGGACTTCATGAAACTTCGTACGACAGAAATTAATGTTGTCGTAAGTCAGATTATAAAAGTCTCAATTATTATTTATTTCTCTATCTAATCCTGTCTTGTGACATCTCTTTGGAATCGTCTTTTCAAGACAATTCCAAAGAGATGTCACAAAACAGGATTAAATATACAAATCAGAAGTTAAACGTATTTTAAAATTATGACTTTTGCCCGTTTTTGTCGTACAAAGTTTTATGAAACCGGCCCAGAACCTTGGTATTGCCAGATCATTATCAATATCTCTTTCCTTCACAAAGTTTTTCATTGTTTAAAAGTTTAAAAAGTTTAAACTTTATTTATTTTTACATCTACAATGAAACAAGTTCTGACAACTCGAGGGCTTGGTGCAAAACTATTGTAACTCCCTCACAATTGTGAGGGATTTACAATAGTTTTGCACCAAGCCCTCGAACTTTTCTGAGACTATTCATGGTGTATTTTCATAATGATATTATAATGGAACATTTTTTATTGTTTGAGATAGGTGGTAGCTTAAAGGAGGCTAAATATAAAGCAGAAAGCTCCTTTACTCTCATCCTACTTTAACCCATTACCCCATAACACATTTCCAGTTTTGAAAGCATGTGACTACTTAAAGCAGGTTTAAAGTAAAACAGAATGTGCCTTACTGGGCACATTCTGCTTTACTTTCAGCCTGCTTCTTTTAAGCTATCATCTGATAAAATTTAGAAAATATTTCTTTTGCTACATATTCCTGACTGTATAAATCGGTACTATTTGCATCAGTGGAGGAATAAAATTAAAGGCGTAAAAAGGCATATTTATGTGGTAATGGGTTAAATAGGTAGCCATCAGGATGCTGGAAACATTTTCCATGGCATCAGAACATGACCCAAGCAATTCTATAAGTAATATATAAAGATGTGAAGAAAAGACATTAAATTATGATAGAAAGAGTACACCTTTTAAATTCATGAAAGAAGTTGTAAACTATTGCAAATAGTTTGTATCAAAGTAAAATGACATCTTATCATACTCCAAACTGTCTCTCACTACAGAAATGTTTATATATCTGTAAACCTCGGAACTGAAGCAGACAACATTTCTTTGGGGTTCAAAGGGTTAAGCTCATACAGATTTGTTCAAAGACAGCAGTCAAATCTATATTCTCTATTTCCTTCAGGGATTTCCCAATAAAAAGGCATGGAGATCATATTCCAAACAAAATTGTCTTTTTAATCCCTAAAGAGCTTTCTGTATTACTTTTGAGATAATCAACCTTTTGCCCGCTGATCGCAACATCACTGCTTTTTGCAAAACAATTTGGATCCAGAGCAGACGCCGCATAACGCAGCGTCTGATCTAGATCCGAACTGTTTGACACTCGTCTTTAGTTTTCTTTACATCAAAATTGTATAAATTTCAATTTAAAAGAGTTTGCAGCCGCCAATTTCAAAGCAAACGATATAACAGTAGAATAAAAGGGAATTACAGGTTTGTTCCCCCAGAGTTAATGGGTTATGCTTACTATTATAACTGAATATATGGCTATGAAATGGTCAACCTTAGATATGTCTGTATCTGATGAATAGCAACTCATTACTTGCTCTCTATACATCCCTCAAGACATTAATTTTGTCTCTAAGGTTACTATAGGGTTTTAGAGATTGTGTGGTATTATAGTAAAAGAATTCTGAAAATGATGATACGACACCTGATTATAATTTGTTAAAAAATGCTTTCCACAAATTCCTGTCAGCCGTGATCAGGCTTTATATTTACAATCCATACATCTTTTTTACTATTACAGTCGAAACGCAATACTTTGAACTTGCATAAATCGACCTGTAACCAGTATTTCAGAACTATAATTTTGATAATTCAATCTCGTTTAAGTGGAACATACCTGTATTTCAGAGTTAAAACATGGCTAAGCCATGTTTTAACTCTGAAATATTGGTATGTTCGAACTAAAGCGAGTTAAATTCAAACAATAGAATTTTGACAGTATGCAGTGTGTTTCTCAATAGGAATTTGACTGCTCATCCTTAATTCTGGCAACAGATTGGATTAACAGTCAAGCTTGCCGTCAGTGGCCATTTAAACAAGATATTATACTGTCAGAATTTCATAGGTTGCAGCTTATAATGTAGAACAAAAGTAATGTATAAAGCTCATAACTAGGAGCTTTCTGAATTACTGAAGTACTGCTTTAAACCGGCTCTTGTCTTAAGAGATCTCCATGTTTCTTCAATCAATGGCTAAAAGACATTATATTTTACGACTGTATGCAGCTTTTTTTTTTGGTAAGATCAATACTAATACCCGATAATTTATTAACCCAATACCCCATAGCCTGTTTCTGTTTCTAGTGAAGAAAGATGACCACTTAAAGCAGGTTGAAAGTAAAGCAGAATATAGTCATGAATATGAACCATAATATTATTTTTTTTTATAATGTATTCTAGTAGATGGTAGCTTAAAGCAGGCTGGAGGTAAAGCAGAATGAGCCTAATTATAAATGCACATTCTGCTCTACTTTCAACCGGCTTTAAGAGACTGTCTATCTTCAAAACTAGAAACCACCTATTGGGTAATGGGTTAAATACCGATTTTCAGTGTTGAAAGTGTCAACGCACCTGGTCTCGGAATGGGGGAAAAAAGTTTCATCATGGACTTGTCAACAACAGCAATCAATAGCCCGATATCGCCACAACACCTGGTCTCGTTTGGATACCTTCTTGACTTATCTAATCTGTCTTTTAGCGTCATATGATCCCGTTAGATCAATACAAGTATGTAAATAGAAATAATATGTCCATTTCATGACTATGTCAGAACTTCAAAACTTATGGCTGCACAGTTTATGAACAGTTTATTTTAACCCATTTCATGCGGGATACACTTTTAGGTGTACCTCTATGCAAACAGTTTTGATCTCAGATCAGGCCCCACATTGTGGGGCCTGATCTGAGATCAAAACTGTTTGGAGCTAAGTTAATATTCTATCAGAAACTGCTAAAATCTTTTGCAAATATTTGATTCATACCCGCTGCAGACGACATTTTAAAATGGCCGCCAAATATTACCCAGCATGCAATGGGTTAACCCATTACCTTTGGAATAAGGAATCTGATAGCCTTTGCAATGGTTTGGATCCAGGTCACCTATCTCCAAAACTAGAAACAGGTTATAGAGTAAGAAGTTAACCCATTACCCCTTAGCCTGTTTCTAATTTCCAAGACAGGTCACCACTTAAAGCAGTTTGAAAGTAAAGCAGAATGCGCCTGAAGGCGCATTCTGCATTACTTTCAGTCTGCTTTAAGCTTCCATCTGCTAGAATATAGAAAATATTTCTTATGGTACATATTCATTACTGTATAAAGTTAAAATATTTTCTTCAGTGGAGGAATAAGTGAAAGGCATAAAAAGGTATATTTATAGGGTAATGGATTACTAGAGTTACAGTATACCTAGAACAATCAAGACTTAACTCTTTCCTCCCTGAAACTTAAAATGGACAATCCCAGTTTCCATTTTAGTCTTGTCTATTTCTGACTTTTAAGGGTTGTTTTTGTCAATGTTTTGGATTATGACAAACAGTGAAGACCCAGATCAGAGGGCTCCGTAAGGAGCCCTCTGATTTGGGTATTCACTGTTTGCAAAGGACAAATGCACTTTTCACATGTATACTGTTTGAAAATTACGCCTATATGCGGGACTAGGGTTCAAAGGGTTCTAGGCTTTATGCAACACTATTGTAACTCTATCTCAATTTTGAAGGAGTTACAATAGTTTTGCACAAAGCCCTTGAAGTGTGAAATAACCAAAAAGCAAAATCTCTCTTGAAACTTGGAAGAGGAATTTATTTAATACCGTACTCCACAAGTACTCCACAAAAGAACACGATCAATGCAAGACAAAAGTAATGCAAAAAGCTTTCTGCATTACTTTTTTCCTGCATTTAATATTTTACACTTCTTTTTTCCTTCATTTAACAACCAAGTCTCTTCCATTTCAGGTCATCATACCTTTTCACTGAGAGATCATTGAACTCCCAATTTGACATTTCTTTCATTCTACAATAAACCGAGATGTTACAAAAAAGTATGTCTCAATGAAGCCTACGTATGCATACTTTTTGTTAAATAGTCACCGGTCACAGACCTGCTGGTAGCACAGTATGACTTACTAGTACTAGACAAACAATAAAATAACAAGCTCCAGATAAGAGGTAGTTATTTCAACAAATCAAACATTTTATCACACTCATTTCTGCACCAAATCCTATGGTGTTACTACTCATTAGAATCGTCTCGAAGAGACGATTCTAATGAGTAGTGACACCATAGGGTTTAATTCAGAAATAAAGATTTTAAGTTTTGAAAAAACTACCCCTATTATCTGTTGCTCTGAAATAAACAATATATATACATTACCTCTTTGTCTTTTGTTCTGAATAAAAGTTGATCCTCCGAAATCCACAAACATGTTTGTCTTGCGATGTTTTGCTTCTTCGAATTACAAAGGTAACCTTTACTATTACATCTTGTGCTCAGTATAACTATTAATCACACAACCATGCTTTTTGCTTGACCTTTAAAGTGCAGGGACTGAATATATGCACCTTTTACAAACAGTGTATACCCAGATCAGAGGGCTCCTTCAGGATCGAGTCCTCTGATCAGGATATGCACTGTTTGTAAAATTTTTACACTTTTGGGGTAGAAAACCCTTAAGAGTTAATTTTAATTGGCCATTTATCAGAATATATAAAAGTCAATAAATATTTTAAGGGTTAACCCATTCCATTGTTGAATAGTCAAATGGATAATCATTCGTTTTCTGATACATGAAATGCTTTCAAAGATCTCGAGGATTTGTCCCTAAAATATTATAAAGTATGGCAAACAGTGCAGACCCAGATCAGAGGGCTCTTTAAGAGCCCTCTGATCTGGGTCAACACTGTTTGCAAATGAAGGATATATCCAATTCCTGCTCTACAGGAATTATAACCAATATCTCACTAAACCAACTCTAGTTTTAAAATTTATTTAATGAAATATATTAGTTTTTCTTCATTTTTTGACTGGAGATAAATCAATACATTAGCGTCAAACAGTTTGGATTCTGATCAAACACAGAGTTACTCAGCATCTGATCTGGATCCAAACTGTTTACAAATGCAAGTCAAGTTTTGGGATGGCATGCTAAGGGTTAATATTCAGTCCCTATATAATTACCATTGTTCCTCGTTCCTTTAGATCAAATCGTTAATTAAGGTATTGTTCTTGTGTTAAATTAATAACCTTCGAGAGAGGTTTGAGTCATCATTGCAACTCTGAGGGTGCTATTTAACCCAGCCTTTATAAGTACAGATATGTCTGAGAGAGTAAACTGAACAAATCCAACATTTAATCTCACTCATATCAGCACCAAATCCTATAGTGTTACTACTCATTAGAATTGTCTCTTCGAGACGATTCTAATGAGTAGTGACACAATAGGGTTTAATACTGATATAAAGATTTTAGTTTTTGAAAAGAGTTAAAAGGTATAAATCATTAGTCAGATTTAATGAGATATTTATGTATTGTGTACTGTTTTTGTATTGAACAGAAAATTAATTGGTGCATGTAATGTTGTTTTTTCTATTATTTTTCAAAGCATATGTAGAAAAAAATTATAGTAATTTCTGCATATCAGAATATGTGACAAGTTAACATGGATTATTTGATGGTTGCACACATATTTAAATAATGACAGTGTATATAGACCCAGAAAAGGGGCCTATTGAAGGAACCCTTTATCTGGGTATACACTGTTTGCAAAGAATGCATTAATTACTGTTACTTAAAGACAACATAATGTAACAGTTGGGAAAATCATATGTCCAACATTTCATGGTTGCACTTCTTTATAAGTTGTTTCTAATCTGATTTAAATTATTGCAGACAGTGCAGACTCAGATCAGATCCCTCTGATCTGAGTCTACACTATTTGCAAATGATATAACCAGTCCTTTCCCACACAATAAGGAATATGGTCGAAATATTCTGCATTATTTTTACCTTGTATTTGATTTAGCTGCCATTAGTTTATATACTTGTATTCATTTTGTATTGAGTGACTGCAGCAAGTGAGTGTACTTAAGTTTTACTGTAATTATAAAAATAAAATTAGTCAAACAAAAATTGTAGTTTTTGTTTCAAATTCTTGTTATCAAAGATTGCATAATGTTTTTCCATTACCCCATAGTCTGTTTCTAGTTTTGAAGACTGCATGCTGATGACCACATTAACCCTTAGCCTGCCACTCACGACTATAGCTCCATATGCAAACAGCTTGGATCCGGATGAGACGCCGAGTAACTCGGCGTCTCATCTGGATCCAAGCTGTTTGACACTCAGACAACATTTTGAGCAATTTTGAGCAACTATGAAGCACTTTGAAACTTGAAGCAGACGAGAAATATAGCAGACGACAATTTATTTGGCGGGCTAAGGGTTAATCAGGTTGAAAGTAAAATAGAATGTGCCTTAAAGTGGCCATTCTGTTTTACTTTCAGCCTGCTTTAACCTACCATTTGCTATGATATATAAAATACTTTTAAATGTAGCGCATACTCAAGGCTGTAAAAAATGGAACTTATAATTCTTAAGTGGAGGAACAGATTAGGTGTTTCTTGAAAGTGATTTATGGGTTAAAAAAGATACTGTAAATTGAAAGAATTCTATTTACCTTGTTTACATGTGAATTGAATTTATTCCTTAGTTGAAATGCTGGGGCTTCTGATCACTAAACTATTCAGGTTAACTCTTTGAACCCTAGTCACGCATATATGCGTCATTTGCAAACAAGGTACCTGTGAGAAGTACACTTGTCATGTGCAAACAGTGAAGACCCAGATCAGAGGGCTCCAAAAGGAGCCCTCTGATCAGGGTCTTCACTGTTTGTTATAATGCCAATCATTGATAAAAACATACCCTTAAAAGTCAGAAATGGACTAGCCTAGAATGGAAACTGGAATTGTCCATTTAAAGTTTCAGGGAGGAAAGAGTTAATTATGAGCATACCAGTGTGATTAATTACAAAATATCCATCAACTTTACAAATTCAGCATTGAGTTGAGACAATTAAGTTTATGCAATTTGAGTCTATAAACAGTACAGTTAACATTGTGTAAACAGTCAGTCATTCTTTGAAGAAGCAAAGAGATTCATAAGTACCTGTGACTGCCTAATTCAGAACAAAAGTAATGCATTTCAAAACAGAGACATTTATGAGATTAAGTGTAATTATAAAGTGTCTTAAAGTCAGATTGTGCAAGATTCTGATCTAGAGCGCATGATTCTGATCTATTTCTAGGTTTACATTGTAATAATATTATGTTTCCTTTTGTAGTTTACTCTGTGGCATGTCAAAGGATAAATCAATTGAACCTGATGATACTTAATAAGACTATATTACATTGATGATGTCATTCTCTCAAAATTTAGGATAGTATGGGCACTCTTTGTGCCCTAGTCCCGCATAAAGGCGTCCTTTTCAAACAGTGTACATGTGAATAGTACACTTGTCCTATGCAAACATTGAAGACCCAGATCAGAGGGCTCCTTGCGGAGCCCTCTGATCAGGGTCTTCACTGTTTGTCACAATGCCAAACATTGACAAAACCAACCCTTAAAAATCAGAAATGGACTAGACTTAAATGGAAACTAGAATTGTCCATTAAAAGTTTCAGGGAGGAAAGAGTTAATGTAAGGGTTAACCTTTACAGAATATGTATATATAGTAAACAGTGAAGACCCAGATCAAATGGTTCCTATAGCAGCCCTCTGATCAGGGTCTGCCCTGTTTGATTTACTTAAGTATTTCTAAAATAGTTTCAGAAAAAGACTATCTAAAATCAACATAATCGGGTAATTTTATAACAGTGAAATAGTTCAGATGAACCGTTTAGCCTATAAGGTGTCAAGTCATTGATATGCATGCTTTAGACTTATTATATTTCTCTGTCTATTTTCAGGTAGATACCCTAATACTTGCAAAAGGTCTTCATTGTTTGCACTAAAGACTTCAATGCATGCTTTAATTTGAGGTAATATATTAATGTTTATTACAGTAAACATAAATCACAGCTAATTAACCCTTTGAACCCTAATCCTGCATATAGGCATCATTTTCAAACAGTATACATGTAAAAAAAACACTTGTCCTATGCAAACAGTGAATACCCAGATCAGAGGGCTCCTTATGGAGCCCTCTGATCTGGGTCTTCACTGTTTGTCATAATGCAAAACATTGACAAAAACAACTCTTAAAAGTCAGAAATGGGCTAGACTAAAATGGAAACTGGGATTGTCCATTTGAAGTTTTAGGGAGCAAAGAGTTCATAGATTAAGTATTGTGGTTGTGGTTTTGTCGAGATAAGATCAGGTGTATTATTATCAATAATTAATGCATAGAAAACATAATTGTGTAATGTCAGCAATACATACTAAATGGATTATTTCTGTAAATTCTTCAACTGGCTTTTAGTCTGATTAGTATGTGTGAGTCTAAGTTCATGCTAACATTCATTTCTGAATGCAACTACATTGATTTGATCCAGATCAGGGTCCAAACTCAGTACCAAATTCTAAGGTGTTACTACTCATTCTTCTCAAAGAAATGATTGTAATGAGTTAAGTGACACCATAGGGTTTAATGCAGAAATAAGGATTTTATTTTTTGAAGTATTCCCCTTATCTGGATCTCTGTAACTGTTTGTATAGGTTATCTTAACCCATTACCCCATAGCCTGTTTCTAGTTTTGAAGATATGTGACCACTTAAAACAGGTTGAAAGTAAAGCAGAATGTGCCTTAAGGCACATTCTGCTTTACTTTCAGCCTGCTTTAAACTATTATCTGCTAGAATATAGAAAAAAAATTTGTATGAATTTTATTTGTGACAATATAAATTGGAACTGTTTTCTTCAGTGTATGAATTAATTAAAAGCGTAAAAAGGCGTCTTTATGGGGTAATGGGTTAAAGTGGCCAGTAGTGTAAAAGGTTTGAAATATATTAAATTAACGCAAGAACAAATACTTCTGTATACAAATTTCTTTCATTACTAACTGAAATTTACTCATTTACTAATAACTACTTATAGAAAGCTAAACCATCCAACAAAATAAAGTATCCAGTGCACGGTTTTTCACTTCATTTAAAAATTATTAAAATATCCAATATTCATCAACAGTTCCTCACCAAGAAAACTTATGATCCATTCCTGCATAGACACTCCTACTAAGATACTACATTATATCCTTATAAGGAACAACGGTATTCAAATACCGGGCTGGACTTACTCCGTCCCTGTTAGCCCTTGTGGGTTTGACCTCCACAATTCATACCCTATTACGCAACCTCTTTGAGCAAAATGATTTAGAGAAGAATAAATCTTTCGCCTCTCCAAACCATTGTATGCAATGTTAAATTTGACTTATGTTAAGTGGTTATTCATTAAAGAAGCATAGAGAAGCATAGAGATCTGAAAAACCCCATTGCCTGTTTAAGATAGGTGACCACTTAAAGAAGGTTGAAAGTAAAGCAGAATGCGCCTTAAGGCGCATTCTGCTTTACTTTCAGCCTGCTTTAAGCTTAGTAACTATCTTCTAGGAAAATAAAAAAAAATTCTTAGGAAACAAATTATTTGTGACTGTATAATGTGGAATAATTTTGTTCAGTGGAGGAATACATTAGAAGCGTAAAAAGGTGTATTTATGGGGTAATGGGTTCAAACCAGGGCTCCAAATAAGAGGGAGCAGACTGAACAAATCCAAAATTTTCTCACTCATTTCAGCACCAAATTCTATAGAGTCACTACTCATTAGAATCACCTCTTCAAGACATTTCTAATGAGTAGTAACACCATAGGGTTTAATGCAGAAATAGATTTAAGTTTTGAAATATGCTCCATATCTGGGACCCTTTTAAACCAGGTGATATCTTAATGCAGAAATGCTGAAAGTTCCTATAGGAGCCCTCTGATCAGGGTTTACACTTACACTAGTTGCATAATTATGACAAGTGTACTTTTCACAGGTACAACTGTTTGCAAATGACAAGTTTACTCGTCACTAGGGCTCAATGTTTTAACCAGATTGCAGTTACTCTTCTAGATCAGATCTTGCGGATTATTTCAGCTAACCTGAAAATATTGAATGCTCTCTTAATTGTTCCGAACAAATATTATCATTCAAGGAATGCTTCGCAAACAAAAACTTTTGAATGGTGGGCGACCTTTCCTTTAAACTCAAATTTGTTCTACTAGAATCAACACTGCCGTAATTCAGTCTTTGTTTGGTGTATAGTGTTCGTAATATCAGGGATTCACAGCGTATCAGGCTGGCGAAGAAAAGTATTAAATGGCTGACTTAGTAGTCATTCAACATTTTGTAAATCCGTGTTTATATTTGAATTATGTCGAAGACTTTCAGAAAACCAGGTATTGTGTGAACGGTGAAGAAATATTGACACAAGGCTTATGATATATTATATGGCTACAGAGACTTGGTACAATAAAACCTTTCTATTATGACCACTAAATTGTTTCAATTAGTAGGTGTTTACGACAGGTGACTGCTTAACCCATTACCCCACAAATACGCCTTTTTACGCCTTTAATTCATTCCTCCACTGAAGAAAATAGTTCAATTTTCTACATTAATAAATATATATTGTAAGAAATATTTTCAATATTTAAGCAGATAATAGTTTAAAGCAGGCTGGAAGTAAAGCATAATGTGCCTTAAGGCACATTCTGCTTTACTTTCAACCTTCTTTAAGTGGTCACATATCTTCAAAACTAGAAACAAGCTATGGGGTAAAGGGTTAAAGCAAGGTGACAGTAAAACCGAAAGCTCCTTTGGCTGTTTATAAACTTTACCATAAATTACTAAAAAATACATACAGTCAATCTTCTAATAAGAGATAACTCCATAGAACAACTTCAGTTAATCTTAAAGATAGGTGATTGCTTATTAACCCATAGCCCTTTAAGCTATTATCTTCTAGGATATAGAAAATATTTCTAACAATACATATTCATGACTGTATAAAAGGGAACTATTTTCTTCAGTGGGGAAATACAATGCATGTGCTAAAAGGCACTTCTATATGGGGAAAGGGTTAAAGTACAGAATAGCAATAACCAGTATGCAGAGAACTCATAAATAACTATAAACTAGAGCTTTCTGCATTATTTTTTATCCTGCATTATAAGCAGTCACTGTCTTAAGAGATTTAACCCATTGTATGCTGGGTAATATTTGGTGGCCATTTTAAAATGTTGTCTGCAGCGGGTATAACTCAAATATTTGCAAAAGATTTTAGCAGTTTCTGATAGAATATTGACCTAGCAGCAAACAGTTTTGATCTCAGATCAAAACTGTCTGCCTAGAGGTACACCTAAAAGTGTATCATGCATGAAATGGGTTAAATGCTACTTCAATAGTTACAATTAAAAGTCAACTTCAATTAATTACAATTTAGAGTAAATTTCAATTAGTTACAAAGTCACTTAATATAAAAGATTGACTGTGCATAGTTCAAAGAAGGGCAATATAAATTTTGTTGAGCATTTATTTTAAAGAAGACCACAAGCAGTATTTAAAGATGATCACAGCTAAATAAAATGATGAAAGTAATGCAGAAAGCTCTGAAAAGGAGCTTTCTGCATTACTTTTATTCTACATTAAGCAGCTAGCTATCTGTCTTTCAAAATCTCAGATCAATATTTTAATAATGCTTCTTAATTTGCTGCTGTTAACATTTTTTCTATCATAAATCACAAAAGAATATAAATATATGGTTCAAAACTAGGACAAAAAATTGGAGTGGGGGATTAAAAAGTTATGTAAGTCTTCCACAGAAATCATGAAGAAGCCGTGTATTATTCAAAATTGTATAAGCAGAAAAAATAAGACCAACTTAACCAGACAAATACTACTGACTTTCCAATGGACTCTTCAATTTTCTAAATAGCGACCAATTGACACTTGGAGGTTTCGTCCCAATTATTATATTAATGCAAACAGTGTAGACTCTGATCAGAGGGCACCTGAAGGAGTCCTCTGATCTGGGTCTACACTGTTTGCAGTTGATGTATACGTTCCTATCCCACACACTATAAGGGTTAAAATCAATTTTGCCATTATATGGCTAAAGCCCCTGAGAATGAACACAGCAAGATTTTATACATTATACTTCATATTAAACCACGATTTCTTCCTACATGTACGACTGCTTAAATATCATTTCTAAGACCAAGGTTTCGTGGTGTTTTTAGTCTATATAGTATTTCTCGAGACATTTTGATCTTATGAAAACCTGTTGATTTGTGTTTTATCTGTGCCGCTCATTGAAGAAACATGTGGGATCTCAGAATGAAGTTTGATGCATTAACCCATTACTCCACAGGTACTTGACACATACTTTATTATCTATTAACCCCCCCCCCCCCCCCCCCCTTTTTAAAAAAAATTTTTTTTTATTTTTTTTTATTATACTTCTATTATAGATACAAGGTAAACAGCGCAATTCAACACCTACTCTTTACTATCGACTTAAGCTGATGCTAAAATAGACTCGATCGCCGATATTCTCTTGTGGTACCCTCGGGAAATGATTAATTTATCAATATCTACTTTTTATTTCATCAAATTCCGTCAAATAACGCCACAGTATGTGAATTATAACGAAAATAAGCATAAAAAAGTTTTCTGTCGTTCTCTTGGTACATAGCAACGAATGTACATGTAGGGGTGATCTGTTTTTTGTCCACAATAAACGGCCTATGCCACTGGAACTTTCACCAAATATTATAAATCATCTTTAAATGAAATATTATCAGTTTTATATAATTTACATAGAATGCAAAATTAAAAGAAACTTTACCTGTTTAATTTTGACCAATGAGATCGCTCCGTTCATTCAATTCATTCCGGTATTCAAAATGGCATTCACAATGAAATGAGTCTTTCACTTGTCAATTTCATGCCAAATTACATGTATATTTCATATAGCTGATAGTGAAGAGGGTCATGTTCCGACACAAACGCGTTTGCTCTAATGAAATTAGGTGAAAGTTCCAGCCGTAAAGGCCGTTAAATGTGCAAACCGACTAGATTACCCCTTATTTTGGGCAATAAATTCTGTACCAAGAGAACGACAGAAAACTTTTTTATGCTTATTTTCGTTATAATTCACGTACTGTGGCGTTATTTGACGGAATTTGATGAAATAAAAAGTAGATATTGATAAATTAATCCTTTCCCGAGGGTACCACAAGAGAATATCGGCGATCGAGTCTATTTTAGCAACAGTTTAAGTGGATAGTAAAGACTAGGTGTCGAATTGCGCTGTTTACCTTGTATCTATAATAGAAGTATAGTAAAAAAAAAAAAAAAAATTTTTTAAGGGGGGGGGGTGGGGGGGGGGGGTGTTAATAGATAATAAAGTATGTGTCAAGTACCTGTGCATTACTCCATAGAAACAGATTTTTACACATTAAAATCATTCATCCACTGAAGAAAATAGGTCCATTTTATACAAATATCTATATTCATGTATTCAAACCAAACCCCTGTGGAAAAGTATTGAATTATTATAGTACTATTCCAGAATAATTTCTTGAATATTCATAAACTATTCCAGATGCGGCCATTGAATGTTCATAAGCCCGACAAATTTCCATAAAAATATACACATTATATTCAACTTCTTGAAGGATCTTTACTTGGAATTTAATTTGATATTACCATTGCAGAAACGGAAAATGGGGTCATACCCTTTATATAGTGGCCCTTTAATTATTAATAAACAAAATTCTTTGAACAATTATGGAATTTTTTTTTTGAAGAAACATGTAAATATCAGAATGAATAAAAGTTGTTGCTTATAAAACGGAAAAGTTTATGCAGAAAACTCAAACAAATCTTTCTACATTACTTCTGCCATTAGTTAACTCTTTCCTCCCTGAAACTTTAAATGGACAATTCCAGTTTCCATTTTAGTCTAGTCCATTTCTGACTTTAAAGGGTTGTTTTTGTAAATTTTTGGCATTGTGACAAACAGTGAAGACCCTGATCAGAGGGCTCCTTTCGGAGCCCTCTGATCTGGGTCTTCACTGTTTGCATAGGACAAGTGTACTATTCACATGTACACTGTTTGAAAAGCACGCCTATATGCGGGACTAGGGTTCAAAGAGTTAAACAGTTTTAATAACACCTACATTCATTGAATGCAAATGCATTTTCCTTTAAAGGGCTAAGTATAGTGTTTCCATGAAGTAAGTTCAGAACAACTCAGTGTAATAAGTTCAGAACAATATAAAATTTAGTATGAAATTAAGTCAATTTATTAATGAATAGAAGTCTTCTGCACATTTTTCATTAACTTGCAAAATGTTTTGCGTGACCATTATATTAACCTTAATTGCTTTCTATCATTTATAGCTCTTTATAGGAGATAGATTAATAATCGAACAAGCTTACAGTCAATCTCGTATTGTGTCAGCACCCTATCAACAGAATCTTCAATACAGGACTGGTAATTGTTTAATGTAGAAAAAATGATGCAGAAAGCTCCTTTTGGGAGCTTTCTGCATCATTTTTATCCTGCATTAAGCAATCATCAGTATTTAGAGATCTCTACACACCTTCAATCAGTGATCATTTAATACAAGATTAACTTTATTTTGATCATTTTGTAGGCTACAGTCAATCCAGTCTAGAGCAATTAAACAGTTATACAAAGATGCATTCTGATTAAAAGCAGGTGGTTGTTTAATGCAGAACTAAAGCAATGCAGAAAGCTCCTTAAAGGAGCTTTCTGCATTACTTAAGTTCTGCATTAAACAAACCACCTGACTGAAGTAAACCTCACATTTCTCCACATATATACCAAGTGCTGAATACAAATTTGATTACTTGGAATTCGGTGAAATGAAAACATAAGGTTACGATCAGTGTTTTATTAGAAAATAATTTCTAGCATACCTCTCGATTCGATCTTTTCAGCATAATGTTCAGTTTTTGTGTGCATTTCATTCTCAAACCTCAGGTAAGATCCCATGAATCGGCTTCTTATAAGTCCCACCAACCCATCTAAACACATTCTCTTTGATTCTTAAATGCACAGTTTTCATTTGGCATTCTATACTACGTTGATTTCTAATAAATTAAATTAAACTCACTTGGAAAACAACAACTATTATCATAGTATTACTATATGAGTTTGCTTTTATGAGCTTTTGTATTGTAACTCTTTGCCCACCATAGAAACACCTTTTGACACCTTTGCTATTACCTCGCAGAAATGTCTCTTTAAGTTTCTACCATATTCTTGTCAAAAGCAAATGGCCAAACTTTTCCTGCATCTTGACAAGTGGTTGCTTAAAGCAGACTGAAAGTAAAGCAGAAAGCTCCTGAAGGAGCTTTCTGCTTTACTTTCTGCCTGCTTTAAGTAACCACTTGTCTTAAATACAGAAATCATAAGCTATTTGGGGAAAGGGTGAATGACATTATTAATTCTAATGTGATTTTCTGGACAATTGTTTTGGTTAACATACACTATCTGTTGTATATTACTGCAAAATCAATGTATGCTTGTGTCAGAACCCCCCCCCCCCCCCCCCTCCCTATAGCCAAATGTGCAAAGCCTCATCTTTATTTAAGGCAGGTGACTGCTTAAGGCAAGATGGGTGGAAATTACGAAGCTCTTATGTGGAGTTTTCTGCTTTCATTTCTTTAATTTCTTTAATTTCTTTAATGTACTGTATATTTGTGAAATTAAGAAATGCAACAATAAATGTCTTTTTTAGGAATGATACGGTACTATCAATCTACCTGCAACCAGATTCCTACAAGCCTGCTTGGTCATACAGTTATTAAATTATAGGCAATTAGGTCAACTATGACCAATTAGTGACCGTGTTGCTATGATATTGTCACAGGTCACACAGGTAGCTAGGTATAATGTAATTAATGCTATGATGTACATCATACAACTTGTTGATGGGGTTAAAGACATGTAGCAGTTTATGGCAAAATGAAAGTACAGCAAAAAGCTCCCAAAAGAGCTTTTTGCTTTAATTCCACATTGCCTTATAACAGGATGCAGAGAATACTTCATAATTTGAATGTTAGTTCAAAGATTTGTCACTTGATATGTTATGACTTATTTTTGGAGTCATCTGTTTGCGGCCATTCTAATAAGTAGTCATCCAATACTGTTCAAAGGAAACATTAAATACAAAGCTAGGAATATATCATTTGTTGTGCCACCAAAGAAAATGGTTCCATTTTATGGTCATGAATATGCATCATAAGAACCCTGCATCCTAGCAGATGTTTGCATAAAACATGTTGAAAGTAAAGCAAAATGCTCGTTAATTTGATATGAATGTCAGACAGTATAGATCCTGATCAGAAATTGAGTTACTTGGGGTCTGATAAGGATTGAAACCTTTTCAAATAAGTACAGTCCAGTTAACCCAATCCCCCATTAAATATGCCCTTTTATGCCTTTAATTAATCCATCCATTGAAGAAAATAGTTTCCAATTTATACTGGCAAAAATAAAAATCATAGGAATTCTAGCAGATAATAGCTTTAAGCAGGCTGAGAGTAAAGCAGAATGTGCCTTAAGGCACATTCTGCTTTACTTTCAACCTGCTTTAAGCGGTCACATACCTGCTTTTAGCAGTCACATATCTTCAAAACTAGAAACAGGCTATGGGGTAATGTGCTAAGGGAGCCAAGTGTGAAGGGGTAATGCACTGTCCCTCATATTGCACAATGATATATGTTGCCTGACCCGGTGTGATTAACGTTTTTCAAGAGAGCTGAATAAATCATGTCTGCCCAATATAGTGTCTGGAGAGAGACCACGTCTGAAAGTAATATGTTTCCTCAGATACAGCACTATCCTGGGAGTTACAAGCCATTAGACCCCAAGATCAATCATGACAAGTTTCTTGAAAAGTGATCTGGACCCTATAAACATGTGTCAAAATGGCTGCTGTGTTTTTAACCAGCTACGCCATAGCTTTATTACTTAACTCTTTGAACCCTAGTCACGCATATATGCATCATTTGTAAACAGTGTAACTGTGAGGAGTACACTTGTCTTATGCAAACAGTATAGACCCAGATCAGAGGGCTCCTTAAGGAACCCTCTGATCAGGGTCTACACTGTTTGTCATTTTGACATATATTGTAAAAATCATTCCATGAAAAGGTAAAAAATGGACTAGACTGAATTGGATACTAGAATTGTCCATTTGAGGTTTCAGGGAGGAAAGGGTTAACAGCAGAATGCTCCTAAAGCCCTAAAATGTCTTAAAAGGTACTGGAAATACTTTTTTACGAGGGGTGTTCACAAAATACGCGGACAGATGCTGCCATTCCCTCAGCTTTTTAATGAACGGCGCGAAACTTGCACATAATGATGCCCAAAATATTCTGTATTTCCAGTGAAAATCTGATACAATTGACTCCAAGCATAATCAAACGTCTGTTGTTATGGCAACGTAGGGTCGTCACACCCGGCCCAACGTCATCCGACGTCACATTGACGACTCAACCCTTTGAGCTTTTTGACACTTCGATAAGCATTTTATGGATCAATCTCGCGCACAATATCTTCAAATTTAAACTGTCATGAATTGTGGTATGTACTGTCCAAACACTACAGTCTACACACTGGCTAACTTCTCTATCCGTGATACGTGTCTTTTTCTAGAAGTTCTTTGATTTCCTGAATTTTCTGCGATGTTATTGACGTCGGCCGACCGCTGCGCTGTTCGTCCATCACACTTTCGTATCTGTCTTCATACCAGGAGTACCACTTATGCAATGCTGTTCTCTTCATTGCAGCATTGCCGTATGCCTTGACCAACATTTCAATAGTTTCTTTTCTGTTTTTTTTTTATTGAGAACACAGATTTTAGCCGCCGTTCGCTGTTCGACGCTCATTTTGATGCATCTTGTATTAAAAAAATGGCTGTTAACGCTCAAATGACGTCAGACGTTTTTATGACGTCACTGACGTCGCCATACTGTGCTAAAATTTGGAAACAATATTGGATCAGACGCAAGTGATAGACGTTATTTTCGGAGCGTCACAAGTTTGTGTTTTGTTACATTTTGGGTCGGGTGTTACGAGGTGACGTTACCATAACAACCATACATTTATCATGCGTTAAGATAATGTAGGCAAAGTTAAACTTTGGGTACAGAAATCTTTGGGCATCATTATAATGTAAGAATCACACCGTATGGCGGCATATGTCCGCATATTTTTTGAACACCCCTCGTATATTTCATGTTCAATATTTCCAAACAAGGGAGCTACCTTTCCTAGTGCATGAATGTTAGGAAATGTAAAAGTGTTGATTTATAGAGTTGAGGGTTAATTGGCTACAATACTGAGGATCTGTTGAATATGTAAAATAAAAAGATATTGTCTATTATATAAACTTATTGATTATAATTAACCTGTTACTTTATAGCGCTTTGTCAGTGTTTATGTTACGGAAGTCATTTAAAGAAGGCCAAAAGTAAAGCAAGAAGCTCTATCAGCTTTCTGCTTTAATGTTTTTGGTTACTTAAAAATGGCCAGCTTTTAGGATGCACAATCAATCAAGTATCAGGAAAAGTTAGAAACAGGAAAAGGGATCTAGCTCCATGAGGAGTAGGTTAAGTAGCTTATCATGAAGCCAAGCGCTAATAAACAATTTTCATGATGATATCAATGAATTTCTCTTTCAGACACAATAGATAATGAAATTGAGGTATGAAAATAGATTTATATATTTGTCAACTGTTTCCATAGCAACACTTAGGACTACAGACAGACATACCATGTTGACCAATCATTCAAAAGAAGACGTTTGGACAGTATTTTAGACAGGTGGCAGGTTACTACAGAATACAATAAATGCTTACATCTCTTAGCTTAACCCATTACCCTACATATACACCTTTTTACACCTTTAATTTATTCTTCCACTAAAGAAAATATATCCACTTTATTCAGTCATGAATGTGTACCATAAGAAATATTATTTTTTTATATCCTAGCAGATGGAAGCTTTACTTTCTGCTTTGAACTACAATCAGTTTGGATATATTGAAACTATTTCTTATAGTATGAAAATATTCATGATTAACCTGTTCTACGTCAGTCTTTAATTTTTATTATAATTAAGGGTAGGGACTGGTTTGGTAATTAACAAAATATACTCAGTATTATTTTTAATTTATTAATTTCATATTTAATCTTATTAGTTCATAGATCATGCCTCTCTATGTCAGACCATCAATATCAATAAGGACCACAATGTGTAATCCCACGGGTGGTGAACAACATTGTTCCTCATTCGTGGTATTTATAATCCTTGATATTGATGTGACTGACATAGTTCATAACACAACATATTTATAATCATTGCAATTTTTATAAATTGTGTTTTGTTTTAAGATGTATGTGTGTGTTGTTAGCTATTGTCATGTTACATGATATTGAAATAAATCTATCTAAATCTATCTATCTATTGTAATACTCTCAAGTAAAGTGTAACTATTTTTCTTCAGTGGAGGAATAAATTAAATGCGTAAAAAGGTGTATTCAGGAGAAACAAATTAATCCATTATCATAAGTACGCCTTTTTCAGCTTAAATTTATATCTCAATTGAGGAAAATAATTTCAATTTATACAATAATGATGTTTATATTATAAAACATTATATTCTATAAATTATATAATAGATGGTAGCTTAAAGCAGGCTGAAAGTAGAGCAGAATGTGCCTTAAGGCACATTCTGCTTTACTTTTAACCTGCTTTAAGTAGTCCACTGTATTTACAACTAGAAACAGGCTACAGAGTAATCTGATGGTTAAAGGCATAAAAAGGCATATTTATGGAGTAATTGATTAATAGAGCTGTTCACTATACAATATAATAATTATCAGACACCTACCATAGGCAATTAAGTCAGTGCTGAGAATACAGCTATCATCATATTCCTGTCGCCGTACATGTCTTCCCTTCCTTCTTCTCTCACTCTGTACTCGTCTTAACAGGTGCATGTTTATACAGGAGGTTCACACATGTATTTCCTAGCACAATTTGTCCACAACAGTTTGGATTAAAATTTCACCATTTTCTTCTACCCCACATGAGTCATGTATTTTCTAGGTACAAGTTACCTGGTTCAGTTTGATTAGAATTTCACCTAATACCTATTCACACATGTATAACACTTACGATATATCTCCTAACTTTTGCAAGTTGTTCACTTTGATTAATTTAGCATTTCACACCATTTCATAGTATTTTCACCTATTTTCTATTTTCATAATTCATTAACTGTTTCTGGTAAAACATTAATTACAGTACAACCTCTCTTTTACGACCACTAAAAGGAAGACTGATTGATTGAATAAAAGACAGGTGACAGCTTAAAGCAAGGTGACTGTAAAACAGAAAGCTTCTGTAGGAGCTTTCTGTTTTACTGTCACCTTGCTTTAAGCAGTCACTGGTCGTAAACACCTTATAATTAACACAATTTAGTGGTCGTATTAGAGGGGTTCTACTGTACGTATTTCATCCATACCCTGCAAAGCAATAACTTGATCATATGCCAAGATAAGAGGAAATAAAAAGTAAAGTAAACTGAACAAATCCAAAATTTTCTCACTCAACTTTCAATACCAAATCCTATGGTGTTACTACTCATTAGAATCGTCTCAAAGAGACGATTCTAATGAGTAGTAACACCAAAGGGTTTAATGCAGAAATAAAGATTTTAATTTTTAAAATACTTTCCTTATCTGGAGCTCTGTATAATTCCCAATAACTCCAGGTTGGATTCAGATCAGATAATCTGCAACTTTGCATTTAATCAGGATCCAAACTGTCTGACATTTTCTTGGTTTTCTTTAAAAAAAACATCAAATATCTTTTTAAAATTGTTTATGCTTTTAGATACATATAACTCTTAAAGCAAGACACAGATAGAACCATAACATTTTAATACAGTTTCGGATGTATTAAAGTTCCATATTGTTCAAAAGTTAATAATGTAAAATTATTAATAACATCACATCTCCTCTCATTTGCGAGAATAATACATTAATGCCTTTTTTGCTCAAAGTATCACATATGTCTCTATGTATACTGTCAAACTTGTATCTAATTTCAATGAACAACTAAAAAAACAATGCATCAACAATCTACAATACATGTTCCAGCTTAATGCAGGACAAAAGTAAAGCAGAAAGCTCCTGTAGGAGCTTTCTGCTTTACTTTTGTCCTGCATTAAGCAATATAAGGTCTTGCAAAATTATTAATTTTCCTTTAAAGAATATCCGTTTTAGACAGGACTGACTGTAACTAATTCTTACCATGCTAGCGGCAGATATATGTGCCACAGTGAATATCCTTTGCAAACAGTTTGGATCCAGATGAGACGCCGCGTGACGCAGTGTCTCATCAGGATCCAAAATGTTGGACACTGACTTTGTTTTGTAAAAGAAAATTTACAAAAATTCTATTTTTAGAACAGTTGCAGATGACAATTTTCGCAGACGTAAAAATTACCCAGCATACAAAGAGTTAATGTAAGACCTCAGCTGCCTCTATAGGAAGCACAGTGTGCTGGTAAATCCCAAAGATACTTTGACACTCTCCATATGGTTAGATCTTTGCTTGCTTTTAGAATTATATAACTTTACAACATTTCCCATCCTTTCATTTGGCACAAAACCTTATCAAGAATGAAATCCAGAAACGAGAATGAAATCCAGAAACGAGAATGAAATCCAGAAACGCAACATGTATATATGTCTGTAGTATACCCTTATACAGTCCGGATTTAGAATCAGAATTTTGCGCGAGACTTAGATTAGATGTACCAGTCATCTATCATCAGTCACTACTGACCACGGCTATCACTCTTATAGTAAATTAACCCTTATTCAATCTTGATAACAAAATTAGCTAATTCATCATTGGAATAAAACAGGTATATTTTAAAATAAACCTCACAAATTCACATTCTAATTCTCAAACAGCTTGGATCCAGATCAGGCCCCACTTAATGTGGGGCCTGATCTGGATCCAAACTGTTTGCAAATTGTATAAAAAAAATCAGTATCTCAAATTAATAGGTTAAAGAAACTGATAGCTAAAACTGGAGAAAAAAATTCTAGCAAAAATCCCAGCAGTGAAATGAACCTGAAAACTACCAGCTCTCTGACTAGAGGAAACTGTAAGGATAGCACATATAATTTTAATGTTTCAAAGAAACACAGGCATGGTATTGAAACTGTAATAGTCTTTGTCCTTAGGGCAGTTGCTATTTCTTACCATTACACTCCCCTTCACATAGCTAGGAAACATTCAGACATCATCAATCCACACAATACTCTAGAGAATACCTTAAAGATTGAGCATACCTTACCATGCAACAAACAAGCAAGGATAGCTCTAAAATATATATATGACTGCTTAATACAGGATAAAAGTAATGCAGAAAGCTCCTAAGAGTTTTAAACATTACTTAAGTCCTGTATTAAGCAACCACCTGTTGTTAAGATTGTTCAATTAGCTCCAATTAAATAATTAAACTATACAAGCTTTGTTGTATATAAAGAGTCATTAAATCTATTATTAATATCTGCATTATGATTATCACTCATATAATTATCATGATTATCATTATCACAAATATTTCACAGGGTCATTTATATAGCCAACCTTTTGGTGACGCTACCTACAAATCAATCCAAATCAGCACTGTTTTCAATGGAGACAGACTATCTGAGCTGTTAGAAGGATGAAATAGAATATTTATTTTCCCTTGGCATCACTATACTTATATTATCAAGTATGATTTAAACAAGCTGGGCTATCTAGATTGAAACAAGATTGAAATACAAATTACAGTCTTACAGATATTTAATTGCCCATTCAATTTAGACGCACAAGTTTATAAAATCAGTTGCTTGCTTAATGCGAGGCAAATCTAATGCAGAAAGCTCCCAAGGGGAGCTTTCTGCATTAGTATTGCCTTGCATTAAGCAGTCAGCTGTTTTGACAATGGGAATGTGATGCCTATTGAATTGGAAATTGATACAGGATTGTTTGTAGACCACAGGCAGGAAACATTATTTGATTGTTCATCTTTATAACAATCAACTTCTTCACATCTTTGCACTGAATTATTCTATTGTTTTTCAACAGATAATACAGTCGAACTTCCATATCTCGAACTCGTTTAACTCGAACTATCCGATAGTTCCACATATGAACTGCATTATTTCATGCTCGGTTAAGTCGAACATACCCATATTTCAAAGTTAAAACGAGGCTTAGCCATGTTTTAACTTTGAAATACGGGTATGTTCGACTAAACCGACTTCAAGATATCAAAGTTCAACTGTAGTTTTACAAGACAACCTCGATAACTCAACCTTGTTTTATTAAGTCAAATTTCCTTTGATTTCTCCACTGGAGATTTGATAACTTGACATGCTTGCTCAAGTCAACATACCTGTTTATCAAATTTAAATTGTGCATGGCTAGCTAAGCCATGTTTTAATTTTGAAACAAGTAAATTCATGGCTCCAGATACCAGGAGTATTTCAGAAACTAAAATCTTTATTTTTGCATTAAACCCTATGGTGTCACTACTCATTAGAATCGTCTCTTCGAGACAATTCTAATGAGTAGTAACACCATAGGATTTGGTGCTAAAATGAATGAGAAAATGTTGGATTTGTTCAGTTTACTCCCCCTTATCTGGAGCCGTGAAGTTAAGACTTCAGCGGTTCGAGTCATCAAGGTCCAACTGTAAATCAAAACAATAAACTGCATGACCCTAAGCATGTTAATATAAATTATTATCTGTTTCTAATCTGTCTGTAACCTTTCTTAAAGCTAGTCTTCTAGTCATTTAGTTGAGGAAACGTAGTTACAAGCTGTTTTGATTCCTATCATTGAGATCTGGTTTAAACTGGCACCTAATCTAGATCTACACAGTTTGCAAATGCTGATGAATGTCTCAGATTAGCACTGTTAAGCATAGAGAAAAACATTTGATAGCGCTATTTACAAAACACAAGTTCCATAAGAAACCTGTTACAATAATTGTAAAATCGTTTCAGCATTTCAGTTTTATTGCAATTTGCCAATAATTGCCACTTTACTGCGCTGAAGCATTCCAGAAAACCTGTACTTGCATAGTTCACAGATAAAGCCTTGCTCATACGAATACTTGATCAAAGGCTACATGTTAATGTTAAATGCAGGTGGTTGCTTAAAGCAGGTTGAAAGTAAAGCAGAAAGCTCCTGTAGGAGCTTTCTGCTTTACTTTCATCCTGCTTTAAGCTGCCACTTGTCTTTGTTTGTAACCATCAATGAATCTTTACTTGAGTGGTATTAATAGCTTGACTTTACTGTTAATTGCAAAAACTATAGTGCAGATGCACCAACACTAGCATTTCTTACATTGCATTTATATAACAGTTTTCTGTTCTCTATTTTCTAAATATCTTTGCAAACAATTTAGACAAAGATAAGGGACAAAAAGTTATGGTATTCCTGTTATATTTCTGCTCAACACGCTGTGAAGAGTTTTTTTATTCTCTCTAAAGGATGCAAAGCAATATATATAGATCGAGATAAATATGTATATTCTAACATGACACGCGTTTTGGTCACTATAAAAATAGAACAAGCTTATCGTGGTATACCTGAGACGTTTTACAACGCTCTTCCCTATACCGCTCCTCCCGCGGTTATATGACGTGACCTCGTCCATTCATACATTATGTTTTTGAAATTTCTTACGTTATTCATATAGCCCGTAAAGACCAAATACTTTTAACTAGTCACGTTACTGTAATTTTCCCATTCTTCTGTCTTGTTTCATGTAATTTTTGTTCTATGCCAGATTGTGGATCGGTAAATGTAAATTTGCTGTTGGGTGTTAGACTCTTGTAATGCCGCGGAAAAAGTTATTCGGTCGAAAAACTGCATCCGCTGAGGAAATAAGTATGGAACATTTGATTTCCTTTCTAACGAATTTCTTTAAATCTGGTCATGTTAGAATCGAAATAATCTATGTTCTACCATTGTGAAACGGTATTTTATAACGGTCGGTCGTTGTGGTGTGCAGGAATTGACCACTCAGGCCTTCGGCTTTTGTGGTCAATTCCTGCGCACCACAACTCCCAACCGTTGTAAAATACCGTTTCACAACGGTAGAACATAGATTATTTCTTAATTACGCCATGGGTTTATATACTCATTACCCTATTGCCTTTTTCTTTAGTTTTGAAGACAGGTGACCATTTAAAGCAGGTTGAAAGTAAAGCAGAATGTGCATTAAGGCACATTCTGCTTTACTTTCAATCTGCTTTAAGTTACCATCAGCAATGATATAGGCCAATGATATAGACACATTAAAATTTTCTAATGATGCATTCATGACTTTAACTAGAACGGCTATCACTAAAGGTGATAAATACCCCACTATACAGCACTCTGCAAACGTTTTCAATAAGGTTTTAGAGTAAGGTCAAAGGTGTAAGTCAAAGTCAAACTGACTTAAACATGGTATATGACACTCTGCAACTCCTGAGTAACATTTATTGCAAGTATCAAGTAAATCAGGTTGAAACTGAAGGAGGAGTTCGCCTGTACAAGATTTTGCCTGCCAATTTTAAGGCCAAAGGTCAAGGTCACAGAGATTTGAAATGTGAGTCTTGCACATCTACTACTCCTGAGTAACATGTAGGCCAAGTATCAAGTGAATCGGATTGAAAGTGAAGGAGGAGTTCAAAGTACAAGATTTTACCTGCAAATTTCAAGACCAATTTAAAGGCCAAAGGTCAAGGTCAAGATCATAGAGACCTAAAATTTGTGTCTTGCACATCTACTATACCTGAGTAACATTTTTGCCAAGTATCAAATGAATCGGGTTGAAACTGAAGGAGGAGTTGAAAGTACAAGATTTTGCCTGCCAATTTCAAGGCCAAAGGTCAAGTTGAAGGTCAAAGAGACCTGAAATGTGTGTCTTGCACATCTACTACTCCTGAGTAACATTTATGCCAAGTATCAAGTGAATCGGGTTGAAAGTGAAGGAGGAGTTCAAAGTACAAGATTTTACCTGCAAATTTCAAGACCAATTTCAAGGCCAAAGGTCAAGGTCAAGATCATAGAGACCTAAAATTTGTGTCTTGCACATCTACTATACCTGAGTAACATTTTTGCCAAGTATCAAATGAATTGGTTTAAAACTGAAGGAGGAGTTGAAAGTACAAGATTTTGCAGACAGACCGATGGCCAACCGACCGACCGCCTGACAGCCAACCGACCGACCGCCAGGCTGATTCCAGTATACCCCCCTCAAACTCTGTTTGTGGGGGTATAATAAGTGGTACTATTTTCTTCAGTAGATGGATAAATTAAAGGCATAAAAATGTGTATCTATGGAGTATTAGATTAAATGGCTGTTAAACTCTCTTTCAAGGCACTGAGTAAATGCTGTCTGCTGGAATTCTAAAATTGATTTAGGTCTGCTTTATAGTCACAGAAACAGTATCTTTAGTAACAGACAGTCTAGATGCAGATCAGGTCCCACCTTAACCAATCACCCCAAAGCCTGTATCTCTTTTTGAAGACACCTAACCACTTAAAGTTGTGGTTGAAAGTAAAAATTCAGCCTACTTTAACTCTTTGAACCCTAGTCCCGCATATAGGCGTCCTTTTCAAACAGTGTATATTTGAATGGTACACTTGTCCTATGAAAACAGTGAAGACCCAGATCAGAGGGCTCCGAAGCCCTCTGATCAGGCTCTTCACTGTTTGTCATAATGCCAAACATTGACAAAAACAACTATTAAAAGTCAGAAATGGACTAGACTAAAATGGGAACTGGAATTGTCCATAAAAAGTTTCAGGGAGGAAAGAGTTAATCTACCATTTATTTGTTAGGAAATAGAAAATATTTCTTATAGTACATGTTCATGACGGTGTAAATGGGAATTGTTTTCTTCAGTGTAGGAATAAAGTGCTAAAAGGCAACTTCTATGGGGGAAAGGGTTAAGTGGAGTCTAATCTGTATCCAAACTGTTTGCAGAAGTCTTCACAAAATAATACAATGTTGGAAAGGGTTAACCCATTACCCCATCAATACGCCTTTGTTCGCCTTTAATTAATTCCTCTACTGGAGAAAATACTTACAATCTCTACTGGAGAAAATAGTTCCAATTCATACTGTCACCAAAAAAAACAAATATTTTCTATATTCTAGCAGATAATAGCTCAAAGCAGACTGAAAGTAAAGCAGAAATGCTTTACTTTCAACCTGCTTTAAGTGGTCACATATCTTCAAAACTAGAAACAGGCTATGGGATAATGGGTTAACCTCTCATTGGCAGTGTATAAAAGTTGGCAGCTAGCATTGTGACACATTCCAAGTTTCACAGACACCAAGACAAATACAGTTGAAAGTTAACACATCTAGCAGATGTAAGCTGCTGGTATAATCAGGGCTCCAGATAAGAGTGAGTACATTGAAATCCAACATTTTTTCACTTATTTCAGTACCAAATCTTATAGTTTTACTACTCATTAGAATCGTCTCTTCGAGACGATTCTAATGAGTAGTGACACCATAGGGTTTAATGCAGAAATAAAGGTTTTAGCTTTTGAAAACTCCACTTATCTGGAGCTGCTGGTATAATCAATGCTATGTAGATGTTGATTGCTAGGTCCGATAGTGCCTCTCCAAGGCCACCACCAGTCTCACTGTTCAAAGCACTTTCAAACCCTGCAACACCCTCTCCTTCATAACTGGTTTTCAGTGTTAAAGACTCACTGTTGCTTAAAGCAGGCTGAAAGTAAAGCAGAAAACTCCAGTAGGAGCTTTCTGTTTTACTTTCATCTTGCTTTAATCAGGCATCATCTGTGAGAATGTAGAATGAGTTTCCTTTTAAAGTCTTAAAAGGCATTGATATCAAAGTGAAAGGTCTAAGATGCTTCTATGCAAGAAAGGGTAAAGGCAATCAAGCCAAGGGATGTCATCCATACAAAAGTTGAAGGTCTAATCATCAAGTCCAACAGTAGTTAGCTCCCTTGTGTATGTTTCAATATAGTCTCCTGCTATACAATAGTCATACTGGTATTGTATTGTACAAATGATTGTTCAATTTAACCCATTCCTCCATTATTATGCATTTTATACCTCTAGTTATTTCTAAATGAAGGAAAGTAGTCTCCACCTATTCCCAGATGGTAGTTTAAAGAAGGCTGAAAGTAAACCAGCATGCTCCTTAAGAAGCATTCTGATTTACTTTCAACCTGCTTTTAGTGGTGACCTATAGCTAGTGGTAACCTATAACTTTCAAAACTAGAAATGAGCTACATGTATGGGGTAATGGGTTAAACAGTCAGACTTACGTCATTCAGTCATTCACTGGATAAGCATGGATACCCCAATAGGCTAGATACTGTTTATTCCATTAATTCTTAGTCACATAATTATATATTTATCATTTACAAACAGTGTGCCTGTAAACTGTACACTTGTCTTATGAAACAGTGTAGACCTCAATCAGATGGATCCTATAAGAGCCCTCTGATCAGAGTCTACACTGTCTGTTTGTCATTTTGCAATAAACTGTAAAAACAACTATAAATAGTCACAATTGGACTAGCCTTTAATTGGAATAAGAAAGTGTCTATTTGAAGTGTCTGCGGGGTTAATGGGTTAAATACTAAACCAAGCTATGGTGGAAGGGCATAAGCAGAGCAACAGATAAGGATAGTTTTTCAAAACTTAACATCTTAATTTCTGAATTAAACCCTATGGTGTCACTACTCATTAGAATCGTCTCTTCGAGGCGATTCTAATGAGTAGTAACACCATAGGATTTGGTGCTGAAATGAGTGAGAAAATGTTGGATTTGTTGAAATAACTACCTCTTATCTGGAGCCCTGCATAAGCAGTTGTCTGAGATATCAATATTTCTTCAATGAATCAATGAGTGACATTTTCAGCATAAGTTTGACAGAATCCGAAACATGAGTCATCTATCTCATTGCAGCTCTATAGGACACAACTCTTTCAGCCTAAAGATTCGAGTTTAAATATCATTCAACTTCCCTTTGAAAAGAGAATGAAATGGTCTCAACTCAACCACAACAGAATTCATTTTAGAAATTCAATACCAACAGCAGATCGAGCTCCATTCAGGAGGAAATAAACTAAAGATTTCTAAAAGCTCTTCTTTCTCTACATCAAACCCTATGTTGAGACTACTAATTAAAATCATCTGGAACAGTCAACTTTAATAAGAAGTTCTAAGACAGGCTTTGGTGGAGGCTCAAAGCTTTCAATATTTGATACACATCCCTTATATGGAAATATATACAGTAAAAACTCTCTATTATGACCACTAAATTTTTAGGTGTTTAGGGCAGGAGACGGCTTTAAAAATCAAGCTGAACATAAAGCAGAAAGCTCCTTTAGGAGCTTTCTGTTTTATGTTCATCTTGCTTTAAGCTGTCACCTGTCTTTTATGCAGTCTGCTTTTAGTGGTTGTAATAGAGAGGTTTTACTGTAAATAACAGTAGGTATCGAACCGGTACTATTTTTGCACCGAGATTTATGACTGTAGTAAAAGAACACGACTTACGTTTTATGTACATGGTGGTGCCGCCCAGGAGAAAAGTTTCACAGTTTAGGGGCAGCGGGGTGTTAGAAGCTTCAACAAAAATATTGATATTCTCAATGTCGAAACCTCGCCGCTCAAGAATAGGCTGTATAGCTTCCCTGTAAAACACAATCAATACATATAACAGGGCTCCAGATAAGAGGTAGTTTTTTCAACAAATCCAACATTTTCTCACTCTTTTTAAGCACCAAATCCTATGGTGTTACTACTCATTAGAATCGTCTCGAAGAGACAATTCTAATAAGTAGTGACACCATAGGGTTTAATTCAGAAATAAAGATTTTAGTTTTTGAAAAACTTCCCTTATCTGGTGCTCTGTATAATACACACCCCACCCTTCATAATGTTCAGTCACTAGTAAAATTTTAACCCATTGTATATAAATAGAATAAGGGTACAAAAAAGTCTACACAGGAGATCCACCTATAGTCTGATCAGGTTCTACATTGTTTTCAGAAAGTTGTTTGCATTATGTAAATTTGTCCTGCATTAGGCTCTTCTTTCTCTCTAACATTAGTCTAAAGCTATACCCCTTACAGTTTGATAGTACTGAATGTGTGTCTTGGATTTCATTTCCTTGTTGGATTTTCAAACAAAATATTATGAATGATTTTTAATGGAGGTGAAATATTGAGAACAATTCATTTGAAGCACTTCTGGTGTGTATATGCACCTTTTACAGACAAGTCATAGTGTCTGTGAATTGTATACTTGTCCAAGGCAAACAGTGTAGACTCAGATCAGAGGGTCCTATAGGAGCCACCTGATCAGGGTTTGCACTGTTTGCCATTTTTGAAACAACGCTAGATAGTCAAAAATGGACTAGACTTAATTGGAAACTGGATTTCTCTATTTGATGTTTTCAGGGGTGTTAAAGAAACACATGAAGGGATGGGACTGTCAGACATGGTTTGTCTTGATGAGGTTTCTATTACCAGGAAATGTAACAGTGGCCTTGTCTGTCAAACATTGCATTAACTCTTTGCTCCCTGTTACTTAAAATGGACAATTCCAGTTTCATTTTTAGTCTAGTCCATTTCTGAATTTTAAGGGATGTTTTTGTCAATGTTTGGCATTATGACAAACAGTGAATACCCTGATCAGAGGGCTCCTTTTGGAGCCCTCTGATCTTGGTCTTCACTGTTTGCACAGGACAAGTGTACTGTTCACATGTACACTGTTTGAAAAGGACGCCTATATACAGGACTAGGGGTTAAAGGGTTAACTCTTACTATGCTCACTTTCTAAATGGACTCTTCCAATTAACCAATTAATTAATGAACAATTTACATGGACTCTTGAGGGGATTGTCCCCTAAAATGATAGAGTAAGGGCAAACAGTGCAGACCCAGATCAGAGGGCTCTCTACACTGTTTGCATGTGACGGATATACGTGTTACCTACACAGTCAAGGTTAACTCTTTCCTCCCTGAAACTTTAAATGGACAATTCCAGTTTCCATATTAGTCTAGTCCATTTTCTGACTTTTAAGGGTTGTTTTTGTCAATGTTTGGCATTAGGACAAACAGTGAAGACCCTGATCAGAGGGCTCCTTTCGGAGCCCTCTGATCTGGGTCTTCACTGTTTGCATAGGACAAGTGTACTTTTCCCATGTTCACTGTTCGAAAATAACGCCTATATGCGGGACTAGGGTTCAAAGGGTTAAGACAAGTATTGAGGGTTGACTGTGACATCAAACATTCACAGGGCTGTCATTTCTTCGGATTTTTTTCCCAGTACATGGTAGCTTAAAGCAGGCTGAAAGTAAAGCAGAATGCTCCTTAAGGCACATTCTGCTTTACTTTCAACCTGCTTTTAAGCATTACGTGTCTAAAAAAACTAAAAACAGACTATGGGTAAAAGGTATAATTTTGAAGATCACGCTTGAAAAAAAACATTTTGAAATCTTAGGATTTTTTTTATCAATTTATGGCAGCCCTGCATTTACATGTTCTAGACACTAGTAAGAAATGATTGAAGAAGATTCTGCTTCCTGGTACAAATGTACCAATCATTCTTAGAATAAATATTGTGGGTGGGTGTATTGTTTATTTGCAAACATTTTGGATCCAGATCAGATTTCCAGTGACTGGGTGTTTTGATCAAGATTCATACTGCTTTGTCACTTGTTTGTGGTATTATTAGAAACCTGGAATTATGACCAGGATCAAAACTATGCCTATAAATATGTCAAGGAAAGAGTTCATGTTCGAATTTCACCAGTATTCAAGTTTGAAATAGGCATTTATTTAGCTATCAAAAAGACCAGTCTGCATTTATCAGTATAGTCATCAGAGTGGTACATCTCTTCATAATGAACTTTTCCACTCTTGAACAATTACTAGTTTATGTTGAATTTTAGAAAAACAAGCAGTGCAGATCTTGATCAGAGGACTCCTTAACCCATTACAACATAAATACACCTAAAGTTAATTCCTTCACTGAAGAAAATAGTTACAAATTATAAAGTCATGAGTATGTATCATAAGAAATAATTTGTATACTCTAGCAGATAATAGCTTAAAGCAGGCTGAAAGTAAAGCAGAATGTGCCTTAAGGCACATTCTGCTTTACTTTCAACCTGCTTTAAGTAGTTGCCTATCTCCAATACTAGAAACACTGGCTATGGAGCAATGGGTTCAGAAACTCTCTGATCTGGGTATGCAATGTTTGCAAAATAAACATAATATTATAGTGGTTTCCAGCATATAAAAGGAATTTGTACATCAATGGCTAACAGTGGTACCTTAAAGTGACATTTTTCTCTGCAGCAACTATTTCCACCTCCTCCTCAGCTGATGATCCAGCCAGTCCAATCTTAACAGTAAAGGTTTCATGATTTATAGTTCCCTGAAAGGAAAAACAAACAATCGTCATAGTTACAGTACAAACCACACATAATTATCTACTGTACAAACTGAGATGGTAAAAACATTACAAAAGCCAAAAGAAAATACAGTCATTTTACAGGGCTCCAGATAAGAGGTAGTTATTTCAACAAATCAAACATTTTATCACTCATTTCAGCACCAAATCCTATGGTGTTACTACTAGTGACACCATAGAGTTTAATTCAGAAATAAAGATTTTAAGTTTTGAAAAACTACCCTTATCTGTTGCTGAGTCTGAGTCAAACCACAATAACTCAAACTTGTTTAACCCATTAACTCTTTCCTCCCTAAAACTTTAAATGTAAAATTCCAGTTTACATTTTAGTCTAGTCCATTTCTGACCTTTAAGGGTTGTTTTTGTCACTGTTTGGCATTATGACAAACAGTGAAGACCCTGATCAGAGGGCTCCTTTCGGAGCCCTCTGATCTGAGTCTTCACTGTTTGCATAGGACAAGTGTACAATACACATGTACACTATTTGAAGAGAACGCCTATATGCGGGACTAGGGCACAAAGGGTTAACCCATTAAAATGTTTGCGCCCAGTGGAATCTTCTATCCTTAAATATTGGATTTGTCCTCTATTTTTTCAATTGAGGCATGCCTTGTCTAAATTTTCATTTTTGTTTTGTTTTACATTGAAATTCTTTATCAGCAAACAGTTTAGACTGATCAGATGCAACATTTTGTGGCGTTTGATCAGAGTGCAGACCGTTTGCCTATGTCTGATAATTATATGGGCACCATTTTGTCCAGCATGAAGCTATCACATGCCTTTAACCCATTACCCCATAAATACGCCTTTTAACGCCTCTCATTTATTCTTCCACTGAGGTATATAGTTCCATTTAATATATAGTTATGAATATGCACCTTAAGTAATACTTTTATCTCGTAGTAGATGGTAGCTTAAGTTAAGACCAACAATGAAAAGTATTTTGAGCATTGCTAAAAAGGAGAAGTACTGTCATATTGGTTATGACGTCAGTTGTCTGTATAGACAGAAAAGTAGCCCATAAAGTATTAAACCCTAAAAAATGGTGAACAAAAACATAACTGGCTTTAGATCTTGCTGCAAATATTTCCTTAAAATTTCAAATTTCTAGGACAAGACTGTTTCATAGCAATATATCTGCTTTGACTGAAGTTAGTTGTCTCATGAAAATCCATAATAAGTAGCATCTGCCAAAGACTATACATTTATGCTGAACTCTTTGCATGCTGGCTAAGAAACCATGATCACCATTGCAAAGCATTGCCCAGTAACTAATTTGGATCAAAACTGTTTGAAATTCTGATGTTTTGAAAAATTCTATATTTCGAGCAGCACAATGCAGATGAAGATTGATGCAGACAGCGATATTACCGAGCGTGCAAAACTTTAAGCAAGTTAGACAGATTTCATCTCTGAAATATGCTGATGCAGAAATTCACCCAATAGCTAATCTCAAATACATATTTGCTTTTAAAAGCGTGAAATGTTGAAACATGTAAGCAGATTTACAAAATCTTTAAATACACCTGAACTGCAAATGTTAAAACACATAAATATTCAGTATTTCATTAATACAATAAGAATACAAAAATAATTCAATAATGTTAATTGCTACAGTCTTTGATACTGAAAAATGTGTATTCTGCATTAGGCTACTAAATAATAAATATATAAAGGCTGGAAAACTCTATTTCATTTTAAGCTGCCATATTTGTAAATAGGTTTACTGTTATTGATTTTAAATTAAACTTTTCCAGCATGCATGATGGAAGCATTCAATTTGTTACCAATGTACAGACATAAAGAGAAAATTAATGATCTACACCAAAACAAAGACATCTAAATATACTGCAACGAAACAGAAACTCTATTGATAGAAAAGTAAAACAATCTGGTAACAATACATGTACAGTAAAACCTCTCAATTACGATCACCAAAACCAAGCCTAATTAATTGTATAAAACGAAGGCTAATTGATTGTAAAAAACGAAGGCTAATTGATTGTATAAAAGACAGGTGAAAGCTTAAAGCAAGGTAACAGTAAAACAGACAGCTCCTAAAGAGGAGCTGTCTGTATTACTGTCACTTTGCTTTAAGCAGTCAGCTGTCATAAACACCTGTTAATTAACACAAGTCAGTGATCAAACTAGAGAGGTTTTACTGTACTTTACAGGGCTCCAGATAAGAGGGAGTTAACTGCACAAATCCAACATTTTCTCACTTATTTCAACACCAAATCCTATGGTGTTACTACTCATTAGAATCGTTCGAGACGATTCTAATGAGTAGTGACACCATAGGGTTTAAAGCAAAAATTAAGATTCTAGTTTTTCAAATACTCCCTTTATCTGGAGCCCTGACTATAATCAGGGCTCTAGATAACAGTGAGGTACACTAAACATTTCCATCATTATCTCCTTTATGTCTTTACAAAACCCTATGCTGTGACTACTCTTGAGCATATTTTCTCTTAACCCATTACCCCAAAAAGTCGCCTTTTTACACCTTAAATTTATTACCCCACTGAAGAAAATAGTTCTCTTTTATACAGTAATGAATATGTATCTTAAGAAATAATTTCTATATCCTAGCAGATAATAGCTTAAAGCAGGATGAAAGTAAAGCAGAATGCACCTTATGGCACATTCTGCTTTACTTTCAACCTGCTTTAAGTAGTCGCCTATCTTCAATTCTAGAAAAAGGCCATGGGGTAATGGGTTTAAAACAATTCTAATGATTAGTCACAGCATAGGGTTTTGTTGAGAAATAAGAATGTTTAAGCATTTAGACTACTCACTTTATCTGAAGATCTGTATAATATCAGAGCTCCAGATAAGGGAGAGTAAACTTAAAGCAAATCCAACATTTTCTCACTTATTTCAGCCTAAAATCCTATGGTGTAACTACTCATTAGATTTGTCTCGAAGAGACAATTCTAATGAGTAGTGACATTATAGGGTTTTAATGCAGAAATAAGGATTTTAGTTTTTCAAAAACTTCCCTTATCTGGAGCCCTGGTCTGTATAATATATATGATGCTACCTATAACCTGTTAGAACAAATCAATTATTATAGTATATATACAGCCTACAACCTAATCAGAGTCTCCTAAACCTGCTTACAATTATATAACTTTGATGTATACCAACCTGAAGTTAAACTACAGGAATATTATCAACCCTCCTCCTATTGAATGTTCAGATAGCCAGCTCCGCCCACTATGAAAATCTTTCATCTAAAGTGTTATTGGCTAATAAAACAAGGGAGCTTTGCCTAAGATTGTTGTATTGTTACTAAGAAGTTTTTATGTCTACTCAAAGTCATAATTATATTGATGCAATTCCTACCATTGCCTTGCGTCCCTGGCCAACATCAGATAATTGGGACATCTTTTCCCAAGGAAAGAGTGCCGACTGCTTAAAAAAAGTGCAGATCCTGATCAGACAGCATTTAGGAACTGCCTGATGTGGGTATTCACAATTTTCAAACTGTTTTAATACATGTTATTTAACTTATTAGCAGGAGAAGGGTTAAACAAAGGCATGGGACTCACTAGGACAGACATCACTACATATCTATGTACATTTTATGGTCATTATTTAACCCACATTCAACCAATATGTTGTCCGTTTCCAATTAAATTTTTATCAACTACAATTTCTAAAATAAATAAATTACCCACTGAACCCTATTGGCAGGAATATCCTTTTAAAACTATGTTACTTGTGAAAAGTACACTTGTCCTATGCAAACAGTGTAGACTCAGATCAGAGGGCTTCTTAAGGAGCCCTATCAGAGGGCTTCTTAAGGAGCCCTCTGATCAGGGTCTTCACTTTTTTGCCATTTTTGCAATATATAGTAAACACCAATTCCTAAATAGTCCAAAAAAACCAAACTATATATAATTGAAAACTGAAATTGTCAATTCGAAGTTTTAGTGGTCAATGAGTTAAATTTTTTAATGCTAGACAAAGATAGATCAAACTGATACAGCATTTGGATACTGATCAGACGCAAATTTATTCCCATCTGAGCTGATTCCAAACTAACTGAAACTCTCATACAATAATGCTTGGCAGAATATAGGTTAAATTGAGCAAAACATCACACCATAAACAGCTATCAGCATGCAATATTGGTGCAGAGCCTGTAAAACCTCTTGTCCAATCAAAATACAGCTTATATACTTGTGCTAAACAGCCATTGAAAATATATAATATAGCAACAGTCTGCATGACAAGTGATAACTAAACCCTTAAAATGTTGACTCAGCTGATTTTGAAATTGACTGGTAAATGACTAGCACATTGATGCTCTCAAGGTTTGTCACCAAAATATCATAATATATGACAAACAGTGCAGACCCTTATCACCAAGTTCCTTAACTCTTTCCTCCCTGAAACTTTAAATGGACAATTCCAGTTTCCATTTTATTCTAGTCCATTTCTGACTTTTAAGGGTTGTTTTTGTCAGTGATTGGCATTATGACAAACAGTGAAGACCCTGATCAGAGGGCTCCTTTCGGAGCCCTCTGATCTGGGTCTTCACTGTTTGCACAGGACAAGTATACTGTTCACATGTACACTGTTTGAAAAGGACGCCTATATGCGGGACTAGGGTTCAAAGGGTTAAGGAATGCTCTGATCTGAGTTAACAATGGTTGTAAGGATGGGTAATATATCTGGTTTCTCCACAACATGGCTTGATGCAGCACAAAAGTAATGCAGACAATTCATTTTGTACTGCAGTTAATTGTAGCAGCCTCTTGTATCAACATATGGCCTGTCATTGATTTAGGCTCTGAATGACCTTTTTGTGTTGATGGGCCGTAAAACACCATTCACTCATTCATTCATTTGAACAGAAGCTTAACCTCTCTATTACGACCATTTAATTGAATAAATTATTAGGTGTTTATGACAGGTGACTGCTTAAAGCAATGTGACAGTTATACAGAAAGCGCCTTAAGGAGCTTCTGATTTACTTTCTTCTTGCTTTAAGCTGTCTTTTATACAATCAATTAGCCCTTAATTTGCTTTAATGGTTGCAATAGAGCGGTTTTCAAAGTTAGGATTAGTGATTTGATATTTACATTTTGGAATTATTGTTGCTCTTTCCCAGCTGAAACTTTGCAATTTTTACAGTACATGTAAGTAATGATTTGGCTGTGCCAATGTAAACAAAACAGAAAATAAGTAGTATTCCAAGTTAACCCTTTGGACCCTAGTCCCGCATATAGGCGTCCTTTTCGAACAGTGAACATGTGAATAGTACACTTGTCCTATGCAAACAGTGAAGACCCAGATCAGAGGGCTCCGAAAGGAGCCCTCTGATCAGGGTCTTCACTGTTTGTCATCATGCCAAACATTAACAAAAACAACCCTTAAAAGTAGAAATGGACTAAACTAAAATGGAAACTGGAATTGTCCATTTAAAGTTTCAGGGAGGAAAGAGTTAAACAGCCTAAACATGAACCATAAGAAATATTACCTATATATTAGGAGATGGTAGCTTAAAGCAGGCTGAATTATGATGCATTCTGCTTTACATTCAACCTGCATCAATTAAGTGGTCACTGAGATTGGTCTGCATTGTTTGTCATGCTTTTAACCCTTTCCCCCATAGAAGCGACTTTTAGCGTATTTAATTTATTCCTCCGCTGATGAAAGTAGTTCCAGTTTATACCCTCATAAACAAAAACCATTACAAATATTTTTTATAGCCTAGCAGATTTTATCATAAAGCAGGCTGAAAGTAAAGCAGAATGTGCCTTATGGCACATTCTGCTTTACTTTCAACCTGCTTTAAGTGGCCACCTGTCTTCAAAACTAGAAACAGGCTATGGGGTAATGGGTTAAATAGTTTGGGGACACATTTCTTGAGAGTAAAATTAATGTAAACTATACACATTACCAGTTGACAGTGTGATACAGCGTGATGTATTTAGCTCGAGACGTTTTTGGCGGAAATAGCCAATCTGACGAGCACCTTGGCGCAAGTCTGATCGGTTGTTTCCGCCAAAAACGTCTCGAGCTAAATGCAACACTCTGTTGCACACTGCCAACTGGTAATGTGTTTATTATATGCATTGAATACACTCAAGAAATAACTAAATAGTTGTTTAAATCATTTTACATCAAAAATTTATTAGTTATTTGAAGCAGAACGAGAAGTTTTGTATGCCACAAAGAATAACGCGGCACTCGTACATGTACGTAAATGACGTCACGTTCAATCGAGAGCGACGTCAGAGTAAAATACAAAGTTGCTGATACAAACTCTTGTATTTTACTCTGCAGATACACGCGGAAACGCTCGATATCATTCGAATGCATATAATAAAGTCATTTATCAGAAACAGGAATAGTTGATTTAAAAGTTTAGCATTGTAAGGGTTAAATCAGCTTTGACTTTGAAAGTAAAATGTCTAACTAATCAAACTAAATGTTGCCTGGCCATCTATCACAGATTTGAAGCAAACCCAGGAGAATGCAAAAAAAATATGTTTCACTATCTTTTGTAAACTTATGAAGGGTTGCTTAACTTGGAATACTACTTATTTTCTGTTTTGTTTACATTGGCACAGCCAAATCATTACTTACATGTACTGTAAAAATTGCAAAGTTTCAGCTGGGAAAGAGCAACAATAATTCCAAAATGTAAATATCAAATCACTAATCCTAACTTTGAAAATTCAACAGGTAAATAGAAAGTAAAATTGTCTTGGGTAATCTGGTTGCTTATCCTTCTTGACCTGTGTAATATACCAGTTATCCCCCTTGACCTTGGTATTATGCCAGTTACCCCCCTTGACCTTGGTATTATGCCAGTTACCCCCCTTGACCTTGGTATTATGCCAGTTACCCCCCTTGACCTTGGTACCGTACTTTGGGAATAATTGGCGTCGTCATAATTTGGCCATTTTGTGCTAAAAGATCGTTTTTTATTTTGGTTTGTTTAATTTTGGCCATTCTGAGATCCAAGGGGCGAAAATTAAACGCCTATATGTATCAATGTTCCGTTTCATGAAACATTGTAAACCTATCGTATAATTACGCACCATTGTCTTATTAACGATAGCCTTGATGAAACGTATTTCGATATATGGTATATAAGATCGTAATCCACCTATAGTACCGTATCGTATATATACGTAACGATATAATATAATTACGATTGTAAATATATCGTATATTTTTATGAAACGGGCCCCAAACTCGTCACACAAAAAAAACCTTGTTGATAAAATGGCTTCGAAAGAAGAACGGATGCTCAAACGGAATGACTAAAATACTCTATGTCCGAAAATGTCAGTATGTTATTGCATTCGGTTCTCAGAAAAAATATTCACAATAGAATGATTTTTAAGGCTATTTTACATCTGGTAAAAATCCTCGAGTACAAAAATTAATCAGACTGGTTTACAGTATATCGCATTGATTGTATCGATTTTAACGTGCTAAAAATAAGAACGCCGTCTAAGGTAAATAGTGAACGTTTCCTGTTTCATTTTGTGTTCGAGAATGTTTGTTTTTAAGGAATTAACGCTCTTGTAAATTATAGTTTGGGATATCTGCTTACACAAACGACTTGGATAAAAGAAAATAAAGGTAAACAATAGCCCTAGTTTGTATATCGTTCACGGTTTATCTAATACAAATTACAGGTTAACGGACGGAGGTGTGAATCTTCAGGCCTATGTTTGGGTCGAGTTATATGTCGCCGGCGATAATTGACTTCTTTGTTGGTCTATAATAAGGATATTTTGGGGTGTTGAATTTTCGCCATTCGTGTCAGGTGGCCAATTAGGCCAATTATTAACCACGACCAATTATTCCCAAAATACGGTATTATGCCAGTTACCCCCCTTGACCTTGGTATTATGCCAGTTACCCCCCTTGACCTTGGTATTATGCCAGTTATCCCCCTTGACCTTGGTATTATGCCAGTTATCCCCCTTGACCTTGGTATTATGCCAGTTACCCCCCTTGACCTAGACATTCTGCCAATACAGTCTATCTGTATGTTTTGACCACTCCATGAAAATTTGTGCAAACATCTTAAAACAAGGGAATAATTAATGTAGGAAAGAAATAATGCAGACAGCTCCTGTAGGGGGTTTATCATGCATTAACCCTTAGCCTGCCACTCACGACTATAGCTCCATATGCAAACAGCTTGGATCCGGGTGAGACGCCGAGTCACTCGGCGTCTCATCCGGATCCAAGCTGTTTGACACTCGGACAACATTTTCAGCAATTTTCAGCAACTTTGAAGCACTTTGAAACTTGAAGCAGACGAGAAATATAGCAGACAACAATTTATTTGGCGGGCTAAGGGTTAAGAATAATTATTATAGCATGTATTGAATGCTGCACAGGTTTTCTAATCAGTGGTAATTAAAAACAATCTTGACTGTTTACCTGGTTACCAAAATTTAATGACATCAAGATTGGAAAAGTGTTTTTAGTTAAAAAGCAAACGGACAAAACTTCACAAACACATGTAATGACAGACCTCTAACAAAACTATACAGTGGTATAATAATACGTACCAGCTATGGATGAGCATATAAATAAAATCAAAGTCAAAAATTCAAATCCCAGTACACATGAAACAAGACATAGTAAACTACTGAACAATTTAAAATTAACTTTTAAACACTTTTTTAATTTATCAAATTTTAAGACATAGCATCCAGGTAGTTACTGTTAATTTGTCTTTCGAAAAAGTTATATCTAACATATTTATGAAAAGTTATGAGTCAAAGTTAACCTTAACAATAAATTATTTTATATTAAAAGCTTGTCACAAAGCTGTTGAAGTTGAATATTTGGACACAGAAAAGTTATTTATCAAATCATTGATTAACACTATCTATGCAGATGTTTTTTTAATTGATTTAAATTTAAATACAGTTTTGAAACATGTCCTGCTTATGTGGATTTTACAAAATGTTTTAGGTAAACTTAACAGAAACATAAATTAAAGCAAACAGTACAGATCCTTATCATAGGGTTCCTTTAAAGAGCCATCTGATCAGGGTCTGCACTGTTTGCAGCATAGAACAGGTTAAAGTTATTAAAACATTACAATCTCCTAGGTTTTAAAAACTAAAAACAGGAAGACAACAAAATATCTGGTTACACAATATCATGCAGACAGCTAAAACTAAAGTGAGTACTATGCACCCAGTCCAAAAACTAAAAATAACACAGCCAAGCCTCAAAGTGACTATGATCACACCTTTCCTGATCTTGGAAAAGCTTGACCTGGATAAGCTTTGGATGGGGTGGCCTGCATCAGAGCGTTTTCATCGATACTTCCATGGTAGCTGTAGCGTTGATCTTTCGTATCCTCGTCATCGGATGTAATTTGATTTCCAGAAAATATATCGCTAGCGCTGTGGCTTCGTGCTCCCTAACATGTAGGAGTAAGGAACTTGTCAACATTGTCTGACAGCTTTATTTACTTTAAGTTATATACTTCATTTTCTTAACAATAAAATATTCAAGAATCTTCTATTTAAGCCCTCCCAAGTATCTCTAAACATTCAATACAACACTATGAATTTAGCTCCAGAAAAAGGGAGTACTTCAAATACTAAAATCTTTATGTTGCCACAAAAGTCCCTAAGTTGTGACTACTAATTAGAATCATCTCGAAGAGATGATCCTTATCATTTTAGTCATAACACAGGATTTTATGAAGACAAGGAAGAGAAAATATTGGAACTCCCTCTTAACTGGTGCTCTTTTATTTAAGAAAACCCCAGTATCTGAGGTCTCCAATTGACATACGATATAATGATTATATATGCCAATTATAAAAAGAACATTGTAGGCAAGCAGTGAAAACCTAGATGACAAGCTGCAATATGCCTTATCATGTCAGTCAGCACTGCAAGTACATGTATCTATATCAATTCAATATACATAAATCAAATATGGCATTGTCTTGAATAAACAATTAGCCCTCCCCAAATTGAAAATTATGGAGACTAAATCATATGGTTTAAATCAGAAAAACCCTGTTATCATATCCACTCAAAAGAACCCTTTATCTGTAATTAAGCAGGTGTCTATTTAACCCTTTCGTCCACATAGGTGCCATAGCACCCCTGAACCCATATGCATCACAAATGAATATCATTGATAGTGTTGAATACAGGTGCCTTCTAAGAGCTAGATAAAAGTAAAGCAGAAAGCTTATACAAGAGCTTTCTGCTTTACTTTCACCTTGCTTTAAGAATCCACATGTATAATATGTATGATATGGGTAATTTGCCCTTTCGGCTATGGAAGAAAGGGTTAACAAAGCTATAGACAATGCTTTCTGTCATACTTTCATTCTGCTTTAAAAATACATCTGTCTTGAACACAATTAACAGGTCTGCTTTTGAGCGGTCAAAATATTAGAATTTCATTGTTTCAATTTTGACCTCATAGGAGAGCTTGGTCAACATAAAAGGCACATATATTACCTGACCCATTAGTATAAGCAAACTCGACACATTCAGCTAAACAAAGGGAAGCAACTCTATCACTCTTATTAAACATTTATATCTCTGTTAAAACATATTCGCCTACAATCAATGAAACACCAGCACAGTGCGTTTGATTTATTCTAGTGTCAGAAATGATAAAAAAAACTCGCTACAAAATTTGAAATCATAAGAACGGAAGCCATTAGTAGCAAATGTTAATAAATAAATTTTCACAGGGATTAGAAAATGTCATTCTTGTATAAGCAAAATTGCAGAAATCTGGGATCCAGATAAGGGGAACTAATATTTCAAAAACTAATATTTTTATTAGTGCATTAAACCCTATGGTGTCACTACTTATTAGAATCGTCTCTTCGAGACGATTCTAATGAGCAGTAACACCATAGGATTTGGTGCTTTATGAGTGAGAAAATGTTGGATTTGTTCAGTCTACTCCCTCTTATCTGAAGCCCTGATTGTACTAAAAAGCTGGGAACGTACCGTGGTGTGCCGTCTCTTTGCCTTCATTACTTTCTTCCTCTTCAGTCGTTTCTCTACCTCACCCATTTCTGGGGACTCTTTGCTGAAATGGAAATGACAAAACTGGTTATATAACTCGTGTCTTGCTGAGAAAGATGTCTTCTTAACTCTTTGCATGCTGGGTAATTTTTTTGTCTGCAACAGTTATTGTCGTCTGCTATTGTTCTAAAAATAGAATTTTACAAAATTACTTTTCAAAACCAGGCCAGAGTAACAAACAGTTTTGATCCTGATGAGACGCCGGGTTACGTGGCATCTAATCTGGATCGAAAGTGTTTGCAAAGATAATCACTGTGGGATTTTCCGCCGCTAGCATGCAAAGCGTTAAAAATAATATTCACTTTAACCCATTACTCCATATATAAATATCAATTTTTACGGTTCTAAATATTTCTAAACTAAGGAAAGTAGACCCCCACCTAGGAACTTAAAAGATAGAAGAAATTTACAGTATCTTTCAAGATGGAAGCATAAAGCAGGTTGAAGTAAATCAGAATGCACATTAACCCATTACCTCATATATAACGCCTTTTACGCTTTTAAATTATTCCTCCACTGAAAAAAGTTCCAATTTATACAGTCAGCAATATGCAGTATAAGAACAAAACCTCTATATTCTAGCAGATGGTAACTTAAAGCTGAAAGTAAAGCAGAATGTGTATTAAGGAGCATTCTGCTTTACTTTCAACCTGCTTTAAGTAATCACCTGTCCTCAAAACTAGAAACAGGCTATGGGGTATATGGGTTAACCCTTTACCTGATATCCTATTTCTAGTACTTAAGATAGGTGACTACTTAAAGCAGGTTGAAAGTAAAGCAGACGCCTTAGGGCGCATTCTGCTTTACTTTCAGCCTGCTTTAAGCTATCATGTGCTATAATATAGAAAATATTCCCTATAACACATATTCATTACTGATTAAATTGGAACTATTTTCTTCAGCGGATGAATAAATCATATCCGCTAAAAGGCGCTTCTATGGGGGAAAGGGTTAAAGGAGTTGTCTTCTTGAAAAATGAAGTCTTGTATATGTATATCTGAAAATGTATTATCAGGCTGACTTAAAAATGAGCTAAGTAGATGCAGTGCCAATTAAGTCACATAGCTAGTCATCTATAGGAAACGCTGATGAAATAATTACATGGTCAAACAGACACCTGCCATCACCGCCCTGGGAGAAACATGAAAAAGGTACGCCAAAAAACTAGAAGCTCTAGACTCTGATTTATGACACCAAGATCAGAAATTTATGTGTCTAGGTTTATTCTTTATTTAACTATACAGAAGCCGTTTACAACTGTGTAGACCGAAATCTGAGGCTTTTGCTACAAGTGATATGTTTGTTTTCTTTAAGATAGTTTTACTATGTTGAATCATTCAATTTATGTATATAATTGTGTTTGCAATAGAGCAATGTTTTAACCAGTATGAAAGACAAGCAGCTATATAAGCTTTCTGCTTTATTTTAAAACTGCTTTATACTGTCTTTACATGAGAAAAAGACTTCTTTTGAGTAATGGCAATTTTAAAGATTTACATAGTCAAACCTGTATTAAACGATGATACATTAGTAATTTTGTAGTATTTATGACTGGTAGCAGCTTAACCCATTACCCCATAAATACGCCTTTTAACGCCTTTGATGTATTCCTCTAATGAAGAAAATAGTTACAATTTATACTGTTATTGTTCGACAATATTGACCTGACGTTGAACTTTATGCATGAATAAATTATAAAGAGATGACACAGTATAAATCAATATTCGATAGCCTACGTACAATTTCGGGTTGTTTCGGCTGATTACGAGAATCTTGTTAGAGTTGTGATCCTCAGTGGATTAACACTCCACATTGAGCAAGTTCAAAAAGTTGTTGTTGATAAACTAGTATTCCCGAGTCTCCTAATATAATCGCATGTACTAAAACGCATCATGTTGCGCTTTCGAGTGGGTTTTAATCCAGGTAAGATCATCGATGTTCTCACCTGCGACTCTTGCCAATATATACCTAATTTACAACCCCAGATGTAACTAATGTGCAATAGGTGTGTCGTTAGAGCAAGGGATTTGTAACATCGAGGTTCCGGGTTCAAATCCCGATAGAGGGGAAATATTTTTATTTTATAAAATGTTACTTTATAGACCAAACAGACGCTATGACATAATGTTTTTAAAAATAACAAAAGAATCGTGTTCCAATCGAAATAGATGTTGTATGATTACTTAAAAAACCCAGCATAAATTGTAAAAAAAAAAAGTGAAAAAATGTACGAGTATTGCATGGGATTCTAACCACTGACTGTACGGAAAAATGATGTATAGTCGTCTCCCTTACCACTTGCGCTAAATACCTGTCGATATTTGTGGAACCGGGCAATGCTATATTTTCTCGGTGCCGATGTGGTTACAATGCGCGTTCTCGTATAAATGATAACGAAGTGTTCCGAAGCTATATTTAGAAATGCAACAAAGTGTGAAATTATGCTAATAGAGGTCACCAACGTCAGGTCAATATTGTCGAACAATACAAATAAAAATCATAAGAAATATTTTCTATATTCTAGCTGATAATAGCTGAAAGCAGGCTGAAAGTAAAGCAGAATGTCTGCTTTACTTTCAACCTGCTTTAAGTGGTCACATATCTTCAAAACTAGAAATAGGCTATGGGATAATGGGTTAATGCAGGACAAATGTAACACAGAAGGCTCATATAGGAGCCTTCTGCATTACTTTTGCCGGCATTAAGCTGTCAACCCTCTTTAACAATCACTATGCTTTCAGTGGTTGCTTAACACAGGTTTGACTGTACATGCACTTGAATTTCAGAAATACACTTTAGGCATGCATAGGGAAATTATCCTGGCATAAACAGCTTATAGCTAAGCTTCATCTTTGCACTTTTTAAATTGTGTTTTCGTTTCCCGCTTCAATCAGCAACAAAAGATAACGGTTTTATGTGTCAGTAATTGACTTAAACTGTCTTGTCTGTCACCAATAGTTAGGGTTAAAGCAGTTTGCATTGATTGCCAATATAGAAATGGTAAAGTTAAAAGTGTAGAAACTCGTAATGAATCATTGTTTACATTCAGGGAGTATTTCCAAAACTGATATCTTTATTTCTGCATTAAACCCTATGGTGTCACTACTCATTAGAATCGTCTCTTCAAGACGATTCTAATGAATAGTTACACCATAGGATTTGGTGCTGATATGAAAGAGAAGCAGTTTGCATTGATTGCCTATAGAAATGGTAAAGTTAAAAGTGTAGAAACTCGTAATGAATCATTGTTTACATTCAGGGAGTATTTCCAAAACTGATATCTTTATTTCTGCATTAAACCCTATGGTGTCACTACTCATTAGAATTGTCTCTTCAAGACGATTCTAATGAATAGTTACACCATAGGATTTGGTGCTGATATGAAAGAGAAGCAGTTTGCATTGATTGCCTATAGAAATGGTAAAGTTAAAAGTGTAGAAACTCGTAATGAATCATTGTTAACCCTGCAGGGCTCCAGATGAGGGGAGTTTTTGAAAACTGAAATCTTTATGTTTGCATTGAACCCTATGGTGTGACTACTCATTAGAATCGTCTCTTCGAGACGATTCTAATGAGTAGTTACACCATAGGATTTGATGATATATGAATATTCAGTGGGTAGAGGGTTAAAAGAAGAAACTATTAAGCACAGTACATCCAGATTGCACAGTTCTCAAACAACAACAAGCTGCTTCACTGTCAACATCAGGATGCATTGGCTGTTGCAATAAGTTTGGATCCAGATCATAGTCAGGGCTCCAGATAAGGGGGAGTAATCTGAACAAATCAAAAAAATTCCCACTCATACAGCACAAAATCCTATGGTGTTACTACTCATTAGAATCGTCTTTTTGAGACGATTCTAATGAGTAGTGACACCATAGGGTTTAAAGCAGAAATAAAGATTTTAGTTTTTGAAAAACTCCCCTTTATATGTATGATCTGGAGCCCTGATAGTATTACACTATGTTACTCCAAATCCAAACTGTCTGCAGCTGCCAATGTGTGACACTCAAATAAATGTTAATTTTAATCCATTACCCCATAAATACACCTTTTTCTGCATTTAAATTATTCCTCCACTATAGAAGATAGTTCCTGTTTATAAAGTCCTGAACATGTACCAAAGAAGTAGTTTCTATATCCTAGCAGATTACAGTGTAGCTCCATTACTTCGCGGTCCGCTATTTCGCGAAAGCCAATATATCGCGGTCGCGGCTTGGACCCCATTTTTTCCTATATGTATAGTAAAAGTCAATAAAAGCCGAGTAGCGATAATTTCTGTTTCTTTCATAATTATATCTTCCTTTAACAGGTCGCTAAAATTGCGTAATCAGTGTCAATTATCACCATCTGTGGACAGCGCGTGTGTCATCCCGCTGCGTTGATTGACAGGTGCACTAACAAACAAACAATAGGCCTACTGAGTGAACTCACGCATGCGAAGTTTCCATTATTATTTAGCAACAATTAGCAAACTAACCTGATTGAGTTATAACAATCAAAGTTGACTAATCCGTATTAATAGCAGTGGAGAGATAACCACAGACATTAAAATCAAAGTCATTTACATTTTGATACATCAATCAGACGCTTACAATCATAACTGCGATTCGTACCAGCTAACAACGTACTCGAACAATGTCGGCCACAAAATAAATTAAATTTAACCTGTGATCTGTAAATTTGTTTCATTGTTCTTTCAATTTCATATATCGCGCTTCGTTTTATGACAATTCAACCGAGAAAATCTCATTTTATCCGCGTTCTAATCGCGATATAGGCATTAAGTGTGATTTCCACGAGTAACTGAATCTTACTGACACACGCACATTTAAATCAAAATGGCGGCCGTTGTCAAAAACGAAAGTACGCATGAAAACGCTGATGCTATATATGACAGTGCATATAAACACTTGTTTTCACAAGAAATAACAAGGTAATCAACCAAGAAACCATGTTTATTGCATGACATTGATATAATAGAGTTTGGCAATGGAATATACAACAGAAATTAGTTCAGCTAAGAATTGGGCTATATCGCGATCCGACCACATCGCGGATTTCATTTCGTGGACCCCAACTTCCGCGATATAATGGAGCTACACTGTATAGCTTAAAGCAGGCTGAAAGTAAAGCAGAGTGTGATTTAAGGTGCATTCTGCTTTTCTTTTAACCAGTCCTTGTTTTCAAAACTGGAAACAGGCTATGGGGTATATGGGTAAAAGTCGAAATCTAAATTCAAGAATTAAAATTGAAGATCATTTAGCTTTAAGCAGATAAAATTATGGCATTTAACAGACAGGATATTGCAGATTTTTAAACTTAAATTTCTTTACAAATTGAACCACTGTTAGCTGCATCAGGTTGCCATGAACTATCTCAGTATTTTTTAAAGACCAAAAAGGTCTAATTGATCTGGGTTATCAATTTTTCAATTAATGCTGGGCAATTTGATATTAAGCATTAGTTCTTTAGCCCCCATATTCTACAATAAAATTGCTGCTTCACAATTATTAAAGACAACATTCAGTATCACCAGTTTTAAATTAATTGTCCTTTATCTGTAGAAAATTTGAAACAAATGAGCTGTGCATTGAGAAAACCTGCCTTATTGCATTGCAAACAGTGTAGATCAAGGTCAGCTGCCACGTCAAAGATAGTTATAGATACAGAGCCTATGATGACAACGGTGCTTGGTCTGTACAATGTTGCAGTGCAATAAGGCCTGTTTTGCCTTGCATTAGGCAATCACCTGCATAAACACAGTTGTTTATTGGGAGATTTGTATGTTTGCTATGGAGGAATGGGTTAACAGAATAAACAGTCTATACATCTCACTTTCTCATAATATAAAATCAAAGATCTGAGAATTAACTGTGTACATACAGTCGAAACTCGATACTTTGAACTAGCTTAAATTGATCGTACCAGTATTTCATGAGTTGAAATTCGTTAAGTCGATCTTGCTTAAGTATTATATGTATATATAGAACATACCCATATTTCATATTTAACCCATTACCCCATAACCTGTTTCTAATTTTGAAAATAGGCGACTACTTAAAGCAGGTTGAAAGTAAAGCAGAATGCGCCCTAAGGCGCATTCTGCTTTACTTTCAGCCTGCTTTAAGGTACCACCTGCTAGAATAAAGAAAATATTCCTTCTGATACATATTCATGACTGTATATATTGGAACTATTTTCTTCCGCGGAGGATTAACCGGAATGCGCTAAAAGGCGCTTCTATAAGGTAAAGGGTTAACTTTGAAATATGGGTATGTTTGAACTAACACAAGTATTGAGTTTCGACTGTAATTATAATAACTGCTTGAGCTCAAACAGGGAATTGGCTGGAAGTGTGTATACTGGTTGTATTCAGATCAGACAATGAAGAAATTGCAATAATGTCTGAACATCGTCAAAACTATTTGTTTTGTGTTGCATTCCTTGAAATGTACAGATGAAGACTTGGGTAGATATTAGAGCTACAGCAGACAATAGATTTGATGCAGATAGCATTTCTAGGCATTCAAAGAGTTTGATATGAACAATATCAGGCTGAGAAATAATTACTTATTGATATAGACTCCCATCTTCAATTATATACAATAAAACTGGTATTTCGCTGCCGTTCAATAAAATAACATTGAATTCTCCACAGATACAAAACTGTCTACTACAAATGACTGCAAAATACATGATAAAAGTAAAACAGACTGCTACAATAGGAGCTTTCTGCCTTGCCTATGTCCTGCATTATGCTATCACCTTTCGTATTAGTACTACATATTCTATTTATCTAGACTAGCGCTAAGCAGCAAGTTTTACTGTACACTTCTGTCTTGCTGTTTGCTAGTGTTTTTCATATTAATTCTTTGAATGCTGGGTAATTTTTTCGTCACAATATTCGTGGCCTGCTACTGTTCTAAAAATAGATTTTTTTAAAATTTCTTTTTAAAACTTGGTCAGAGTATCAAACAGTTTGGATCCTGATGAGACGCCGCGTTACGCGGCGTCTCATCAGGATCCAAACTGTTTGCAAAGGTAATCACAATTTCATTCAAAGCTTCCTAAGAGTTAATGAGAAATTTTCCATCTCAAATATGTGTCATGTAGGTGAAAAGAGGATTTGGGACAAAATAAAATACTCTTATCATAAGATACTAGGGTTCAAGTCAATAATTTTACCATTTTGCTGAAAGCATCTCTTCTTTACAAATATATCATCCTCATAATGACTGGTAGAAATATATCCATGCCAGGGCTGCCATTTCTCCGGATTTTTCCTAAATCTTCGGATTTTTTTCTGGTACATGGTAGCTTAAAGCAGGCTGAAAGTAAAGCAGAATGCGCCTTTAAGGCGCATTCTGCTTTACCTAGCTTCAGCCTGCTTTAAGTTGTCACATGTCAACAAATCTAAAAACAGGCTATTTGGTAAAGGTACAATTCGTAAAATCGCACTTGAAAAAAACAAAGTTGGAAATCTTAGGATTTTTCATGTCAACTTATGGCAGCCCTGCCATGCTTCCTCCTTAACCCTTTTGTCTGTCTATATACTTCTACCTTCAAAATGATAGTCAGGTTTGCAAACATTATCACAATCAAAATTTTTAGATTTTTTAACAGAAAAATATTATATTCAGCCATAAGTGTGATATAGGTTGGACCCTGATCAGACCCTTAAGCTGTTTAGTATTGGCTCTCAGGTCAAATTGTTTGGAACTGTCAGTGTAGTCCAACTGGGATGAATAAAGGTTGACCGTTCAGTGTGGGATAGTAGAATATCCATCCATTGCAAACAGTGTAGACCCTGATCAGAGGGCTCCAAAAAGGTCTACACTGTTTATTTTTAGTTTTGAACATTGTCTGGAAATGGCCCTTTAATTTCAATGCAAACTATCTATTTATCAAAACATAGAAAAGTCAATTTGAAACCTTCAACAATACAAGGGTTGAAATCTTTATTATACATCTCAACAGCTTACAGGAAAATGAAAGGACCAATCAGCAGACAGCTGAGAGGCCATAACATCTATTAAGTATTTTCTATTGACCCACTCCCGACATTGACAACAGCAAAGTCTTTGATTCACTTCTCTTTATCTAATCCATAAAAGAAACAAAATCAATAAATCACAGGCTAATTGATCAATGTGTTCAATAAATGGCTTTGATCAACGTTGTTTTAATCTTGTTGGTGCCTAGTTCAAGTCAATTGAGATATACTTTATGTCTATGGAGATAAAAAATTGTGTCCGGAGACAACTGTAAACTATTAATTCATGAACTGATGTCTTAATGTCACCAGGTCACATGTACCTTGAGTCTTTGATACATTAATTTATCCCCTTAACATTTACAGGTGCAAGCTTCACCTTTATAGAACCAGAACCAGCTGTATTAATCCTTTACAAAACAGTGAAGACCCAAATCAGAGGGCTCCTTCAGGAGCCCTCTGATTTGGATCTTCACCGTTTGTCACGATACATAATATTTTTAGGGCAAACCCCCAAAGAGTCAGTATCAGCAAGTCATTTTCCAGAAAACGAGCGAGTCCATTTAAAAATTCAGTACAATTATTCTTGTAAGATTTGAACCCTTGTCACATATTCATGCATCCTATGTTAACAGTGTACCTGTGTGGAGTATATTTGTCCTAAACAAAAGGTGCACACCCTGATCAGAGGTCTCCTGTAGGAGCTCTCTGTCACTGTCATATTGCAATACATTGACAAAAGCTGGAATTATCCATTTGAAGTTCCGGGCAGGGTTAATGCAAATTGATTTCATAGAACTGCCTTGGGTACTATATCTGCATTAACACTTTTCCACCATAGAAATGCCATTTCGTGTCCTAGTCTATTCATCATGCATACTCCAGACTATCTTGATAAATAAGCTAAAGAAACATAACAAAGCAGGCTGAAAATATGAACAGACAGACAGTTTGCAAAGGACATCCCGAGATGTGAGGCATAATTTAACTCCTTAATTATAAAACATGACAGAAAGAAACATTGCAAGCCGATATCTAAATATTCTGTTTTTAGCATGACTATATTGCTTCTTGTAGAAATTAAGTGTAGACCAAGAATAGACAGCCCTTGATGAAGAAGTCTGATCAGGGTCTGCACTGCATTTTCTGAAAACAGTGCATATCCAAATCAGACAGCCCCTGAAGGTCACTGTCTGATCAGGGTCTGCACTTACAGGTGTTTTACAAGATCTCTCTGACATGAGTCTGCATTCTTTTCCGGAGAATGCTTTCCTTATTTCAATAGTCAATATGATAGTTTTGATGATATATGTTCATAGTGGGCAGAGTTTTATATATAAATATTCAACCATAATACAGTAAAACCTCTATATTACAACCAAAATTGTGTTAACTGGGTGTTTACAACAGGTGACTACTTAAAGCAAGGTGACAGTAAAACAGAAAGCTCCTACAGGAGCTTTCTGTTATACTGTCACCTTGCTTTAAGCTGTCACCAGACCTGTCTTTTATTAAATCAATAAACCTTCGTTATAGTGGTCGTAATAGAGAAGGAAGACTGTATTATACAATATAAATAATTAGCCATTTGGACTGGATCCAAATCATTTGTGTATGTCAACCAGGTGTGAAATGTACTTTCTAAGCCTCATCATTGACAGTTTTCACATTTCAATATTTTAATACTTCTTATTTATGCGACTGACCTCGCCTCTCACACTTGATTTGGTGTTTGCCAGAGAATTTATGTTTATACACATCTGATTTCATTGACGATTTACCAAACATAAAGCGTGCCGGAGATTTAGCTCATGTAGATTTTGCATGCTCTATATATGTTGAATATGACTTTTGCACTTCTTCTAAATGCGTTGGTCGCCCACACAGCATGCAGCCCACAACATTCATTGAAAAGATATTTACCCTTTTCCTGCGGAAATATTGTCTACTTTGAATTTTTTATATGCTAAATTTGTACTAAAAACAGATCAGACGCCATGTTACGCAAGTCGTGATTGACTACGTAGAGGATAAAAATCTAGTCAAAACCCTTTCCCCCATAGAAGCGCCTTTTAGCACATTGAATTTATTTCTACACTGAAGAAAATAGTTCCAATTCATACAGTCATAAACATGTACCAAAATAAATATTTTCTATATCCTAGCAGATGGTAGCTTAAAGTAGGCTAAAGGTAAAGCAGAATGCGCCTTAAGGCGCATTCTGCTTTACTTTCAACCTGCTTTAAGTGGCCACCTGTCTTCGAAACTAGAAACAGGCTATGGGGTAATGGGTTAAAACAACAATTGCAAATAAGTGTTGATTTTTGGTCTGCAACAACTGTTTCTGCTACTGTTCTAAAAGTAGAAACAGTTCTAAATTTCTTTTTAAAACTGGGATAGAGTGTCAAGTTATACAGCGTTCCATCAGGATCTGGAAACTGTTTGCCAAGTTTATCAGGGTTTTGCTGCTAGCATGCTAATTAAGAGATAAAGGGTTATGTGAAAGTGATTTTAGTTATATTTAAATCTGATAAAGAAGAAATGCTTCATTAGTTGTCAAAAAGAATTTGTGACTTTTTTTTTAGACCTGTGTCATTAATATTCAAAGGAGCTTAAAGTATCTGTATCCAATAGTACTACGCTGTTGAATATATCAAATGAACTGCAAAAATTTAAAACGTTATGGCTTTTAATCTTCATACAGAGCTCCAGATAAGGGAGTATTCCAAAAATTAAAATCTTTATTTCTGCATTAAACCCTATGGTGTTACTACTTATTAGAATTGTCTCAAAGAGATGATTCTAATGAGTAGTTACACCATAGGATTTGGTGCTAAAATGAGTGAGAAAATGTTGGATTTTTTCAGTTTACTCCTTCTTATCAGGAGCCCTGTTAATATTAGGTTGTTATGAAATCAAATGCTTCAAAAGTGCCATCTGCAAATTGCCATATTGTTTTGTTGGTCCTTTTGAATAAATAAATGTTACAGTAATATGATGTGACAATAACTGTAACTAAATATTTCAAATGTTTGCCTTTTTCAAGAAAAAAACATAATATCAAAAGTGTTTTATCTCTTCAAAGTAAATAAGGATAATGTTGGTTTTTTTAGAGCCTGTTGTAGTCTGATTTCATTTTAATTGATCAACAAGTACCAAGTGTTAAGGTGTAATTATTGCTTTTAACCTTTTGAAAACTATGTTTTCGTCATCTGCAACAATGCTCAAGATTGATTAAAATGCATTTTTGGTTAGAAACTTACTACAATCATGTACCTGTAAAGTTTATAAGCATTAGCTAACTTTTTAATAAAGATTTTGTGCTGAATATGACCCTAGGACTCCAATCTTCTTTTTTCATGTAAACTATCATTCTTATGTTATACTGTATTGATGCTTGAAGTTTCGTTGAGTTACCTTGAAACATCTAAAGAGATAATTATGTGCTAGACAATATTGTGATGCACTAAACATTAAAATGAATCATTAAATTTAGAAACTGGGAGATAATTAATTTTAATTTAAGATGAACTGGTAGGATATTAAATCTTAGGCACTGCATATTCTCAATATAATTATTATGTTGTGTTGTAATACTGAACAACGTTTTAATAAGTTATAACTATTACAAACAAGAGAAGGGAGATAATTTAGTTTAGGGATATGACAGAGTTATGGTTCTTTGTATTGCACATCCTTTTGTCATCATCTATCAATATATTACTATGTTTCATGTGAATTATGAAACTACTCAAGTAGATTTTATAGTCTGCATGCCTGTGATTTCAGCATTTTATAGTTTAAATGAACCCTTTTCCTACTTAACTAAAAGTGCAAATACAACATGATTACTGTCAAACCTGAATATCTCAAATTTGTTTAGGTCAAACTAGTCTATCATGCATGGCTTAACCCTTTCCTCCCTAAAACCTCAAATGGACAATTCTAGTTTTCAATTTAGTCTAGTCCATTTTTGACTTTTTAGGGTTAATTTTTACAATATATATCAAAATAACAAACAGTGTAGACCCTGATCAGTGGGCTCCATAAGGAGCATGCATTGGACTAGTGTACAACTCACAAGTATGCTGTTTGCAAATGACGCATATATTCGATACTAGGGTTCAAAGAGTTAAGGGAGTTTGCAGTATTGAAGTTCTACTGTACTCAGAAAAACTGATTAGAACAAGTTTTGCAGTAAAGCTGCTTTACTTTAGTTTGTTTTACTTTCATGTTGTTAAATTTAAGCTGACACCCAACTTTATAGATCTATAATGTTATTTCAATGAGTAGTTGCTTAATACAGAACAGACGTGGTCTGTTCATAAAACATTACCCTATATACATAGTTACGCCTTTTAACGCCTCTAATTTATATCTCCACTGAAGTTAATAGTTTCACTTTATACAGTTTTTAATATTCAGCATAAGAAATATTTTAGAAATCCTAGCAGATGGAAGCTTAAAGCAGGCTGAAAGTAAAGCAGAATACGCCTTAACCCATTACCCCTTAAAACGCATTTTTACGCCTCTATTTATTCCTCCACTGAAGAAAATAGTTCCAATTTATACAGCCAAGAATAAATTATGTATCAGATGAAATATTTTCTATATCCTTGCAGATGTTAGCTTAAAGCAGGCTGAAAGTAAAGCAGAATGTGCCTTAAGGCACATTCTGCTTTACTTTCAACCTGCTTTAAGTGGTCACCTGTTTTCAAAGCTAGAAATAGGCTAAGAGGTAATGGGTTAAGGCGTATTCTGCTCTACTTTCCACATGCTTTAAGTGAGCACCTATCTTCAATATTAGAAAAAGGTTATGGAGTAATGGGTTAATACAAGCTAGATTGACTGTTTGGGACAGAAAATTGTCTACCTCTGGTAAACTTATTCAATTTTCAGTGTCATTTTTTAAAGGTACTTATTGAATATAACCGTAATAATCACCTGCCAAGCCAAGCTATTATCATACCACAAAGTAATCAAACAATTATTGTAATTTCTAATTAAAAATATGATGTTTTCATTTCTCTAAATGATACCTTGCTGTTAGCATTTATAAAATAATAAACTACCATTCTTCAGTATTTCTATGGATGTCCTAAAGTCTGTATTCTTTACATTGCAGTGTGGGGACCAAGTACAGTAGAACCTCTCTATTATGACCATTAAAAAGAAGGATAATTGTCTGTATAAAAGACAGGTGACAGCTTAAAGCAATGTGAAAGTGAAACAGAAAGCTCCTGTAGGAGCTTTCTGTTTCACTTTCACATTGCTTTATACAGTCACCTGTCTTAAACGACTTATATTTGACACAACTAAGTGGTCGTAATAGAGAGGTTCTACTGTATATATATATATTTTCAAACTGAAAATGCCCTTTCCTGCCTGAAACGATGTCCCTTTGCCATGTTTTCATTGATTTCTTAAATGATGAGTTTGATAAATCCAATAAGTTATGAACACAAATGTTATACCACTAGTTTTATACGAAAAATAACAAAATGGGTTCAACCTTTATTCCATTACCCTTTTTCATGGCATTGTCAACTGTAAAAACTTATTCTATTATATAATTATAACAAATTTAAAATCTAACACAGCCTTGTGACAATCAATTCCTCTGTATTGCTGAATAAGGGAAATTTAACCCTTAGCCCGCCAAATAAATTGTCGTCTGCTATATTTCTCGTCTGCTTCAAGTTTCAAAGTGCTTCAAAGTTGCTCAAAATTGCTGAAAATGTTGTCCGAGTGTCAAACAGCTTGGATCCGGATGAGACGCCGAGTTACTCGGCGTCTCATCCGGATCCAAACTGTTTGCATATGGAGCTATAGTCGTGCGTGGCAGGCTAAGGGTTAAGCAAGAACAAAACAGCACTCAGACATGTTTAACCCATTACACAATAAATACGCCTTTTTACGCCTTTAATTTATTTTCCACTGTTATTTATACAGTTATGAATATGTATGATAAGAACTATTTTCTATATTCTAGCAGATGGTAGCTTAAAGCAGGTTGAAAGTAAAGCAGAATGCGCCTTAAGGCGCATTCTGCTTTACTTTCAACCTGCTTTAAGTGGTCACCTATCTACAAAACTAAAATAAGACTATGGGGTAATGGGTTAAGCTAACTGTAACAATGGACTTTTCCATTGCCTAAATAAATATCAATTTACATTGTTTCTTATGGGAGTTATTTCAAAGCTAATTGGATAAATTTGTAAATTAATATTATAAGTATGACAATCTTCAATTCTATTTCCAGTGCAGATTACCTTCTGCTTTTCCCCCTTTCATACCATAACTGCTCAGTATTGTTATCTGCAGATTTCAAATAAATTTTATATGAAGAACCATGGATAGGGAAATCTAACAGTTTTGATCCATTTCCAAAATGTAGTTTTGCATCATTTGATCAGGTTCCGAACTGTCAGCAAGGACCTAAAATGTCTTCCCTTGCATGTTAAGGTCTATAAGACTTGGCCCATTTCTTGAACCATCTTAGACAGTTAATAAGCCTTAACCCTTAACATGCTGAATTGTTGTCTGCTTCATATAAAATGTGTGCGAAAATGTAAAATTCTTATTTCATATTTTTTAAATTAAAGAAAACTTATAATACGAGTGATAAACAGCTTGGATCCTGATCAGATGCCACATTATGCGGCATCTGATCTGGATCCAAACTGTTTGCAAATATTAGCCAATTAAGCCGCACTTACGATAATAAAGGTTAAGACTGTACAATTCCACTGTTATAACAATCCTGCAGATGACTCAATGATGCATGGGGTTGAACATTGGTGACAGCTCAAAGCAGGAAAAAAGTAAAGCAGAAAGCAGGAGCTTTCTGCTTCTTTACTTTCATCCTGCTTTAAGTAATCACTGAAACTCAAAAGCAGACAGCAAGCCTTAAAAATTCTTTTGAGTTATAATGTCCTGTCTTACTGTTTTCTCTCTGCTATATGACATGTCTATGATACTAGGCCCTGATCTCTGAGTGACCCCGGTCTAGCTGTACCTCGGGCAGACTTCAGTGTCTTTCAGACCAAGGCAACAATGAGCCAACTTTACGGGTTCATGCTAATGTAAATAAATACAAAACACTCTTCTTCTCGTCCATTCTATGAACATCTCATATAATACACAGCTATATTTACTTTACTGTATCATTAACCATTATAATGCTACATTTTCCCAAGTAGACTCTTCCCTATTCTGATAAATGACCAGCTAACATTAATTAGCTCTTGATGGGTGTCTAGCCAGAATATTCAAAATTTGACAAACAGCCCAGACCCAGATCAGAGGGCTCCAGAATGATGGTACATGCACAAGAAATTAGATCTACTTACTGTAACATTATATCCAAATATTATGAACATATCAATATCTTAAGTACAAATGGTTGATGCATTAGCTCTGATGCAAAATTAACTTGACTAGCAGTAACTATCGCAAATAGAGTGGAACCTAATCAGATACAAAGTTTTCATCTGATCAGGCTTTATAATGAATGCCTAACACGTACACTTGTAACAATGTTTCTTCTAGCAGAAAAGTTTAATATGCATTGCGTGGAATTAGATGCATGTCCACGACATTGAATGGAAACTTTAAGTGAAACTAAGGTAAGGGTACAAAAATTAACCTTAAGTTTTAACATGCTGGGTAACTTATTCACCTGCAACAATAATTGTTGTCTGATATACTTTCTAAAAAATAGAATTTTCTATTATTAACTTTTCAAAACAGTCAGACTGTTAAACAGTTGGGTTATCCTGATGAAACCCTGCATAACACAGAATCTCATAAGGATCCAAACTGTTTGCAAAGGTAATCACAATTTCCCTGCTAGAATGCAAAGAGTAACATTAAAGGTAAATCTTAACCTTTTACCTCATTAATACACCTGTTTAAGCCTTAAATTTATTCCTCCACTAAAGAAAACAGTTCAAATTTATACAGCTATAAATATGTATGGTAAGAAATATTTTCTACATTCTAGAATATGGTAGCATAAAGCAGGCTGAACGTAAAGCAGAATGTGTCTTATTAAGTTAAGGCACATTCTGCTTTACTTTCAGCCTGCTTTAACCCTTTACCTCATAGCCTGTTTCTTGTTTTGAAGACAGGTGACCACTTAAAGCAGGTTGAAAGTAAAGCAGAATGTGCCTTAAGGCACATTCTGCTTTACTTTCAGCCTGCTTTAAGCTAAAATCTGATAGGTTATGTAATATATTTGTAATGGCAATTGTTCATGTGGGTATAAACTGGAACTATTTTCTTCAGCGGAGGAATTAATTAAATACGCTAAAAGTCGCTTCTATTGGGGAAAGGGTTAAGTCTGTCTTCAATACTAGAAACAGGGTAATGTTTTAAAGCATCACGCTGCCACTTAAAGACAAGGGAAAAGGTGCAATCACTTTACTACTTCAATATATCAGCAAGACAAAAACTATATTTCAAATGTATTGCTGACAATTCTGATTGAGATGATTATAAAGCAGTAAAGATGATAACGATTGGCAGACAGAGGTTCTGTGATATGCATAACTATTGTCGTGACAATGAACTTTATATGCAAAACAAGACAATTTATAAACATATCTTAATGATTGCATTTAAATGCAAGAACACATGTCATGCAGCATCATATAGGTCAAACAGAAATGCTGATTCAGGCACACAATGTTGCATTAACCCTTAGCCTGCCACTCACGACTATAGCTGCATATGCAAACAGCTTGGATCCGGATGAGACGCCGAGTAACTCGGCGTCTCATCCGGATCCAAGCTGTTTGGCACTCGGACAACATTTTCAGCAATTTTGAGCAACTTTGAAGCACTTTGAAACTTGAAGCAGACGAGAAATATAGCAGACGACAATTTATTTGGCGGGCTAAGGGTTAAAAAGAGTTGCTTCTGCATGCTTTTCTGCTACAGTCAAATTTTCATTGACCCTTCTCCTGCTGTAATTAGTGTACATTAAAAACAGTGTAGACACAGATCAGACAACTCCTGGAGGAGCTGTCTGATCTGGATGTGCAATGTTTTCTTACAGAATCTGACATATTTCTGGCACATTCCTTATGTATTCGTGTGAAAACATGTACTGAGTTTTATAAAGAATTTGAATTTGACACAAGTCTGCCAACTTCCCTTAATGTATTAATGAGTAAAAATAGTGCAGATGATGTATGATCATAAAAAGCGGAGTTCTATTAAAAGAATATTTTATAGAAGATAATACAGGGTCCAGGGAAAAAAATAAGTTCATTAGTAATTTCATCACAAAGTCATTTTGAAGGTACTAATATGTTTACTCCTACCATTCAACAAAAGATGCAAGAGACAAACGCATTATGCAAAAGTAATGCAGAAAGCTCCTCTGAAAGTTTGCAGCAATAAGAAGTCCAATGTCTTTTCAGATATCTGTCCTTCTTAGAAAGCAGATTGTTATTTATGTATACAGTGTAGACTCACTATATATAGCCTTCAACAGCAGCAAACGTTATTCAAATTGTCCCTTAATGTTTTAGACCTTACCTTATACTTTTATTATCTGTTTCCATGGCAACCTGTGAGTCCTTGACATCTTCACCATCCATCTTTTCCACCTCACTGATGCTGAGATCCAAGCTGGAGTTGTTGTTATGGAGACTGGGAGTTGAATTAGTGTGAACGAATCTGGTGTGTCCATGGCCTGAAATAAAAGATCCATATACAGTCAAACTTCAATGTCTAGAATTCACTTAAGCCATTCCCCCATAATTACACCTTTAATTTATTATTCTTCTGAAGAAAAAAGTTCTGATTTACACTGTCACAAATAAGAATCATAAGAACTATTTTACATAGTCTAGCAGACTAACTTAAAGCAGGCTGAAAGTAAAGCAGAATGTGCCTTCAGGCACATTCTGCTTTACTTTCAACCTGCTGTAAGTAGTAATCTTTCTTCAAAACTAAAACCAAGCTATGAGGTAATGGGTTTTACTCTTATTTTCTTCATGAAGTATACATTCCATTCTAGCACTTTAAAGGTTAAAGTAAGTAAGATCTTTGGACAGTCTCTTATACAGAATAAAAGAATACAGAAAGCTGCTCTTAAAGGAGTTTCCAGTAGAGCTCTATTCCTTTTGTTCTGCATTAAGCAGTTACCTGTCTTTAAGAGGTATCCATGCTTCCCCAATTAATGACAGCTCAAAGCAAGTATGCCTGTATTAATTGGTCCAAACAAATACACGAGCTATGATATTTATTCATATTCCATTACGGAAGTGACAGTAATTTCTGCTAGATAACCACTCAAATTCCTTTGATGATAAGACACTACCACTGGCAAGCCCTTTTATAAATGAAATATATTCAGACCTATGGACAGTGACAACATGTAGCAGATAAGGGGAGTATTTCAAAAACTAATTGTTTTCTATTTCTGCATTAAACCCTATGGTGCTAGTATTCATTAAAATCGCTTCTTTGAGAAGGTTGTCATTAGTAATTACACCATAGTGTGAAAAGAGTGAGAAAATATTGGATTTGTTCAGTTTACTCCCACTTATCCAGATCCCTGCAATAAGGTTGGATATTATCTCATCAGGGTCTACACTGCTTGCCAATGCCCCCTTCAATAGACACTTAAAAGTATGCAAACAATGCACTAACTCTGATCAGCCCCTTTGGTTCCTGCAATGCTATAGTTAGAAATAATGCAGAAAGTTCCCATCACATGAAAAGTTATACATGCCCCTTTAATCCTTATCCTGCTGTGATATTGTCTGCCTTGAAGGGGTTGTCAGCTGATCACAATCTTGATCAATGTAAGTCCATCAATAAAGGGTTTTAGTGTTGTAAGGGTGAACACAAGTTTGTAATTATTTTGCAAGATGATAAGGTCAACTGATGAACTATCAAATTATACAATATTTCAATATCATAATTGACATTTTGGATGCCACATAATATTGTCACCTGCACAAATTGCAGTCTGCTTCAAAGTTCTAAAAAATACAATTTCTAAATTTTATTTTCAAAACTAGGTTAGCCTGTCAAACAGTTATGCATTATGCCCCATATCATCTAGATCCAAACTGTTTGCAAATATAATCACTGTTTCATTATTAATGTGCAAAGAGTTAAATTGAATTTAGATCCCTTAGCAAACATTTTTGAACTGGATACTGAACACAAATGTTGTCTGGTCTGTGCAATTTCCATGGTTTCTGTTCTAAATTTGTTGATACAAAATCCTGGCAAACAAGCAGTTTTGATCTTGATCATAAGCAGACATACTTGGTTTTGGTTTTAAATCCAAACAGTTTCCAAATGCCTAGAACCATTTCCAACCATTCTAAGGTTAAAAAGAGATTTTAAGTCACTCATTTAATGGACCATTAACTTTTAAAAGCATGGAACTATTTTTCATGCGAAATCATTTCTGTAACTCATTTTGTTGTGCAGTTTTTGTTTGTTTGGCTTTTCAAATGAAGAGACATCAATTAGGATATGAAACAATGGGGCCCTAGATAAGAATACTGTTTCAGGTTAATATCTACCAAGAGTAATGGGTTAAAAGGTTAAAACTGTGCAAAGGTCTCAATTACTTTCCCTACTTTTCTGCAATAACCCATTATCCCATTGCCTGTTTCTAGTATTGATGATATGTGACCACTTAAAGCAGGTTGAAAGTAAAGTAGAATGCACCTCAAGGGGCATTCTGATTTTACCTTCAACCTGTTTGAAGCTACCATCTGCTAGAATATAGAAAATATTTCTTAAGGTACATGTTCATGATTGTTTAAAATGGAACTTTTTTTTAGTACAGAATTGATTAAAGGCGTAAAAAGGTGTATTTATGGGCTTCTCGGTTAAAGAGAATAGGTCAGACAATCATCAATAATTTTGGCCTTCTCCTATGCAACTCTTTTCTTGTCCCATGGTATGGCCATCCCTGTATTAAATGACCACTCATACAGAACAATCATGTTTGCAGTCCTTAGGACAAAGTGACAGCTTAAAGAAGGACTAAAGTAATTCTGAAAGACCCTACAGGAGTTTTCAGCATTACTTTTATCCTACATAAAACAGTCCTCTAATTTTCAAGACCTATTTTTGCCTTCCAAGTCATTAGTCGTTTAACACCGGCCGGACTGTATAAAAATCTATAATTGAACGCAGTACTTTACCAGACTAGCAAAATACAAATGGAAATGATCACAGTAATAAAATATTTATCTCCTCAAATGGCTATTTCTGAAGATAATTGCTGTTACGTCCTGCACACCATGGCAATGGATCGTATGAACAACATTCTTAACCTTTAAAGCTTCTCATGCAGCTGTTAGATTGATGGATTCTGAAAACAGTGAAGACCCAGATCAGACAGCTCCTACAGGAGCTATCTGATCAGGATCTTCACTGTTTTCTAATAGGATCTGTCTGACACAGGTCTGCACAGTATGACGTCCCAATTAGTAGGCAACTACAATTGGCCATTGATGACGCACTAATAAATGCTTGGGTGAGCGTAAAGCCTTATTAGCTGCTGCTACTACTACTACTTCTACTTGTGAAAATTTTCTTATTTTATTAGCCAATCAAAAAGTGCAGATGATAGATGTTCATATATTGGGCAGAGTTTAATATTTATTAAGGTTAAAAAAGACATTTCTATTACACGCCATCTCATCAGGATCCAAACTACGTAACACACTGACCCTGTTTTGAAAAGAAATTTAGAAAATTCTATTTTTTGAAACAATATTGCAGACAACAATTGATGCAGAAGAGACAATTACCCAGCATGCAAAGTGTTACATAACTAGTATCAAGAATATGACAAAAATAACACATAAAGAGCTTATAATTTTTTGTAAGTTCAGCACTTGTAATCAGTGAAGTCTTATCATGCATTAAAGTCTACAAAACTTTGATTTATATGCTGAAATGATAGCAGAATTTATGGTGACATGCTAGGATTTTATTTAACGCTATCATAATCAAATTTATCATGATGTTTTTACCTTTGTATCACCATATTGTCGTCTGTTTCAATATTGTTGTCTGCAGTATTGTTTCAAAGTTAAATTTAAGGTAGTATGACTAAAGAAATTTCAAAAACTAATGTCAAACTGTTTGGATCCTGATCAGATGCCGCGTTACAAGCGGCATCTGATCAGAATCCAAACTGTTTTTTAATGCGCCTTTTGGCGTAATTGAGAATGAAAGCGTTAACTGTTATCATTTTAAGTCCTTGTTCAATTAACACTTATTGTATATACATGAAGATCCAGTATTGGTGACCTTTTTAAAACAGTTTTGATCCAGATCAGACATAGGGTAACAGTGCAGGCCTAGATACAAGGGCTCCTTTAGTCTGGGTCTTATACACTGTTTGCATAGGACAAGTGTACACTTCTCATATACACTGTTTGCAAAGAAAGATTACTCTTGTGACACCAGGGTGCAATGGGTTAATGCATAACTTTACTCTAGCATTAACCCTTTACTCCATTGATACATTTTTTACGCATTTGATTAATTTCTCACTGAAGAAAATAGTTCCAATTTATACAGTCAGGGCTGTGCTCAAAAACAAATAATTTCTATATTCTAGCAGATTGTAGCTTAAAACAGGCTGAAAGTAAAGCAGAATGTGCCTTAACTCTTTGAACCCTAGTCACGCATATATGCGTCATTTTCAAACAGTGTATGTGTGAGGAGTACACTTGTCCTATGCAAACAGTGTAGACCCTGATCAGAGGGCTCCTTCTGGAGCCCTCTGATCAGGGTCTACACTGTTTGTCATTTTGACATAAATTGTAAACATTAACCCTAAAAAGTCAAAAATAGACTGTACTAAATTGAAAACTTGAATTGTTCATTTGAGGTTTCAGGGAGGAAAGGGTTAAGGCACATTCTGCTTTACTAGAAACAGGCTACGGAGTAAAATGGGTTCAGTGGTACTCCTTCGATATTGCAATGCTTCACAGTGTTGCGCTCCTGTGGTAAACAGGTTTTATTGTAGCTGCTATTGTAATTGTAAATAAATTCAAATAAAGTGCACATTTTACTGCAGGGAAAATGGCTGTTGTTTTGTTTAAAGAGAGGCTTGAGACCACCAGAGAAAGTGCTACATCAACATTACAGTTACAAACCACTTTGGTTCCAGAGCAGACTGATGCATTAGTAATTTGGAGATTTACTTTAAGTCCCCCTTCCCCCCCCATAAACTGGCTTTTGACATGTAAGTATTTTCCTCATATTATGTTTTCAGGCTGTTATCATGTCTAGATATAGAAAGCAGATGATGTAGCTGAAATTATGATAGATTGTTCTTAAAGCAGGATGAAAGTAAAACAGAAAGCTCCTGTAATAGGAGCTTTCTGCTTCATCTTAATTCATCCTGCTTTAAGGAACTACCTGTCTTAAACATATAAATCAAACTAAAATAAGAGGAAATGGTTTATTTTAGGTCTCATTGAGATCATTCTCAGAAGCTGAGACATAACAGTACAAAGTTTAGTGCACACTGTCTTGTCCTATGCAAATAATGTAGACCCAAAGGAAAGGGCTTCTTAAGGAGCCTTCTGATCAAGGTCTGTAATGTCAGTCATTTTGAAATTTACTTTAAAAATCAACTCTAAGTAGTCAAAACTGAACCAGACTTAATAATTATTGGAAGCTGGAATAAATTATTGTCCATTTAAATTTTAACCCACTACCCCATAGATATGCCTTTTTACTCCTCTAATTCATTCCTTCACTGAAGAAATTCATTCCAATTTATGTAGTCATATTTTCTACATTCTGGTAGATGCTAACCTAAAGCAGGCTGAATTTGAGTAAAGCAGAATGTGCCTTAAGGTGCATTCTGCTTTACTTTCAACCTGCTTTAAGCAGTCACATATCTTCAAAACTGGCCATGGGGTAAATATGGGTTAAGGGAAGAATGAGCTAAAGGACATTATGATGTGAACATTTTAGTCTACTCCCACCTATGACCCCTGGGACAGAAGCAGGGAAACACACCCACGAGAATACTACTGATTATGCTGCTGCATAATTCAAATTTCCAAAAGCGGAAATATTGAAGAAAAAAACTTAATCAAACTTGTCTAAAATAAAAGGCTGTGCATCAGCAATATTTGTGCAGTCCTTGGGGAAACTTGGGATTAATATTGAATGAAACTGGTAGGAGTTATAACAGACATTATCAGTGTTACTGACTTGCTGAATCAGCAACCTACAGACTGGAGCTTCCCTCCAGCAACAAATTCCCTCCAGCAACAAATGTGACAATATCAAACAGATTGACTCCATGGCCATTGCAAGGAAGATTCTTGAGCAAAACAAAATACAGATTGGGTTAAGTTAACATAGGAGCTTTTCTGCTTTATTTGCAATCAGTAACTGTAGCTTACTATGTCTATAATTAGTATTATATAAACAGCAAATATCCTGGTTTCTCAGGACCTGTTTGATCTGGGTCTACATTGTTTTCAAAAATCCTCAATAAAGGCTTAATAACAGGAGGACATGAAACAGTGTTTCTGTAATGACAAAGTTTTACACGATTGAGTTAAGAGCTCAAGATAAGGGAAGGATTTCAAATCTTCATTTTTGCATGAAACCCTATGGTGTAACTACTCATTAGAATCGTCTCTTCGAGATGATTCTAATGAGTAGTTACACCATAGGATTTGGTGCTGTATGAGTTAGAAAATGTTGGATTTGTTCAGTTTACTCCATATAATTTATTCTGGAGCCCTGATTAGTCTGATTGTATAATAATACTGAGGATGTTGATGTAACTTACTTGTTTTACGTTTCGGGACGTCTAGGACGAGGTGGCCGCTGTACTCAGGTCGTTGATGGATATTATTGTCACACTCCTTGCACAGTAACATTGGCCGGTTCTCGTTCTCCTTTGTACAGCCAGGGTGGTGGCAAATCTGAAAATAGGGAAACAGTCAAACATTACAAATCTAGAATAAGAGATTTTACCCATTATGTCTAGCTCTATAAAAAGAGCTCATCAGGGTCTGTATATTTAACATATAATAAAAGACCTTAGGTTACATGGGTACGATATGAGGGCTAATAAGCATTAAACACAGAAGGTATTTCCAGTATTTTTCTGGATGGTAGCTTACCCATTACCCAATTGATAATGCCTTTTTTTTCTTGGTTATGGGGTAACAATTACACTGATACTTGCAGGGTTCCAGATAAGGCGAGTATTTCAAAAATTAAAATCTTTATTTTTGGTTTAAACCCTATGGTGTCACTACTCATTAGAATCGTCTCGAAGAGACGATTCTAATGAGTAGTAACACCATAGGATTTGGTGCTGAAATTAGAGAGAAAATGCTGAATTTGTTCAGTTTACTCCCTCTTATCAACTGGAACCCTGTACTTGGCAAGTAAAAGATGGTGATTGTCATGCAAGGCAGTGTCTGTAGAGAAACAATAAAATCTTCTGATATCTGACTTATATGCCCGTCTAGCTGTCACTTACATTCTATAAGAAAGTGATTTCTCCAGGAATAGTAAGATAAGATCTGCACCAGATAGGCAAACTCCAGGAACAAAACTAATTAACCTCAATTTGTATGTTGCATCTACTGAAGAACTTTGGTAAACATGCAGACCAAGATGACAGCATTATGTGACATCTGAACTGGATTCAAACTTTTTCCAGGGCTTCAGATAAAAGAGAGTAAACTGAACAAATCGAACATTTCTCACTCATTTCAGCATCAATTCCTATGGTGTTACTACTTATAGCACACAATTCCAATGAGTAGTAACATCATAGGGTTTAAACCATTACCCCATATGTGACCACTTTAACAGCTTGAAAGTAAAGCAGAATGTTTACTGTCAGCCTGCTTAGCAACCATCTGCTAGAATATAGAAAATATTTTTTATAATACATTTTCATGACTGTATAAATTGGAACTATTTTCTTCTGTGGAGGAATAAACTAAAGGTATAAGAAGGCGTATTTAATAGGTAATGGGTTAATGCCAGTCAGGAATGGCAGGAAAATGGTTACACTACAGTTTGCAATGAATGAGTCTTCATTGCGTTCGAAAGGCGTCATTATACGTTAACCCATTCCCCCATAGAAGCGACTTTTAGCGTATTTAGTTTATTCCTCCGCTGAAGAAAAAAGTTCCAGTTTATACCCTCATAAACAATTACCATTACAAATATTTTATATAGCCTAGCATATTTTAGCTTAAAGCAGGCTGAAAGTAAAGCAGAATGTGCCTTAAGGCACATTCTGCTTTACTTTCAACCTGCTTTAAGTAGTCACCTGTCTTCAAAACTATAAACAGGCTATGAGGTAAAGGGTTAATGATAGAAGAAAGCTAAACCAGCTATTCAACAATGACAACACAAATATCTCTTCAGATATGTGATACATAAGATAGAGAATGCAGACAACTCAGTTGGGCGAAACTTATATAATTTTAAAAGGGTTAGCTTCAAGCAGGATTAAAGTAAAGCAGAATGTTCCTACAGGAGATTTCTGTTTCACTTTCACCTTGCCTTAAATTACGCAGTTACCTGCATGCTTTACTTTCAATAGTGCCTTAAGGTGAGCTGCCTGTCTTACAGTTTTCCCTTGTGTGGTCGTAATTACATGACTTGTCTATACCACGTAAGTGGAGTTGATAGATACTAATTGAAAACCATGAACACGGTGCTTCAAAATATCTGCAGGTGCCAAAGTACTAATACCAAGTCCCATGCATAAAACTATCATCTTATTTAAGTCTAAGACAGACATATAATTTCACTACAGTTACAGAAATGTGATCTGAGTGTCAAACAGTCTAGATCCTGATCAGGCCCCACTTTCGAGGGGCCTGATCAAGATCCAGACTGTTTGCAAAAGTTGTAAATGTTTGTTTTCTCGAGATCCAAGGGTGAAACTAGCACAATAAGCCTGCAAACATTACAGTACACATCTAATATTTATAGAAGAAGGCAAACACCACTAGGCCGCGTAATTAACCGGGAATGGAAGCTTATAGCCCGAGACAAAACTGAAGCTGGAATATTTGTCACCACGGAGATATGTAACGGCATGGTCCACTGAAATTGTAGTCTGCTATAATATCCATCACTTATTTTATCAAATGTATTTAATTACTATACAGTCGAACTTCGATATCTCGAACTAACCGATATTTCGACACATGAATTACATTATTTCATGTCCGGTTCAGTTGAACATTATATATATGTAACCCGTAGTTCAAAGATAATACGTGGCTAAGCCACGTTTTAACTTTGAACTACGGTTATGTTTGACATAACCGAGTTCGAGATATCAAAGTTTGACTGTATATGGCTTTTCTGTTAACTGGAAATCAATTCAAGCTTCCAATGCTTATAAAATTTAACATACACTAGCTAATAGTATTATGTATGTTTAAGCAAAGCTGTTTTGAAAGTTTTCTTTTAAAATACCAAAAGTAATTTTGTGTCTGATTGGGATCGGAACTGTTTGACACTTGTAGCCCAATCCCTTGGCACGTGTTATTATGCAAATAAATATGTTTAAACTAACTGTTTGACACACATTTTGGTGCTTTGTTATGTAAAGACATACTGTATAGATCTATTTTTTAAGCAAACACCTCACACCACCCCCTATTAAATGCCCCCTCATTATATAAATTGGCCAAAATATAAATCCAAAAACACTTATTTTTAAGTAAAAAAAATGTCTTCCAAATTTAGATTTTCCAATTAGGGTCACAGTATCAAACAGTTTGGAGCCAATGCAAAGCCGTGTAACAAAGCGTCTCACGTAAATCGAAACTGTTTGCAAAGCTAATACTATTTCCCCGTAAGGACGCAATTTTAAGAATTTTAAAACACTATAACTTTTTATTAAATGTTTAGACTATAACCCCATTTAAACACCCCCAGAGAGTAAATACAAACAAGTTGTAAAAGGTTGCATATGACCTTTTTGAAGCAGCTACATTGTACAGATACAAGACTGCCAAATCATCTTATTTGGAAACCACTGCTTATCATAGATACTTTAGCCTGACTTTATAAGAATTGCAACAATGTCAGCAAACCAAACAATACATCAATTATGTCAATCAAGTCAAATAGCTAATTACTTTTTCTATCAACTTGTATTTGTAATTGTCCTTCCCTCTTATTCTTAACCCATTAACCCATAGCATGTTTCTAGTTTTGAAGGTCACTAAGGTGATCACTTAAAGCAGGTTTTAAGTAAAGCAGAATGTGCCTTAAGGCGCATTCTCCTTTACTTTTAGCCTGCTTTAAGCTACAATTTGCTGAGATATAGAAACTATTTCTTATGGTACATATTCATGACTGTATAAATTGGAACTCTGTTATTTTTGTGGAGGAATAAATTCACAGTTTAAAAATTGGTATTTATGGGGTAATTGGTAATTGGCATGGAGAAAGGACAAATGGAGAAGTTACTTATACTCAAATCTGCATTTTCCCGAAAATGGTGTCGTCCGTTACCTGTATGTGCGATAACGCTTAATCGATCGATAATTCAACTGCACCGGTACGCCGATAGCGGGCTATCGCGTTTTTTTATCGTGTTGAATGGTTACCTACTGTTAGTTTAAGTTACATAAAATCCTTAATTTTCACCCGATTTTCATTATAATGGTCTTAAAAGAAGGCTAAGATATTTATCTTTCACTTGTAAAAATAACAGATTTTATTTTTTAAAATTGATCAGTTTTATGGCGAGTTAAAGAGTGGTTTCCAAATGAATTTGCCGATAAAAGGGAGCAAGCACTCGGGCATAAATATATCACGCCCCGTTACAAAACCTTTCATAAAACCCTCAATTTTCCACCGATTTTCAAAGAAATGGTCTTAAAGGAAAGCTTAGATATTTTTCTTTCAGTTGTAAAAATGCAAGTGTTTATTTTCGAAATCGACAAATTTTATGGCGAGTTAAAGAGCGATGGCCAAATGAAATAGTCGATAAACGAGAGCAGGCGATCGCGAAATATATACTACGTCCCGTTTCAAAAACTTGAATTTAATCCATAATTTTCGTCCGATATATATTATATATTTAAAAAAAAAAGGTCTTGATATAAAGCCGTGACACTTATCTTTCGGTTGTTAAAATACCAGGGTTTTTCTTGAAGCGAAAAAAGTAATGATGACCTACAAAGGTTGCTGGCTAATGAAATGACTAGACCAACTCGCGTAAGAAAAGAATTCCTTCCGTATAAAAACTTAAGCAAACTTCTAAACTTCTAAAAATGTGTTCATGCATTGTTACAATGTTCTACATGGGGGAGATATTTCCTTGGAAGCAAAAATAAAAATCCATTTTGTATGTAAAGAGACATTTGAAAGGAGTGCGCGTCAAACGGCCAAAATCCAAAACGGCCAAAGTTGTAACTGTATTATTATGTCGTATGTGATCATTATTATTATTGAAAGGAAAATTAGAATTATTAACATATTACTTCAAAAAAATGAATTTAGGGTTAGTTTTACATCCAGACTAAAATATACATATTATCCGTCCCATTTCTATGAAAGAGGTAACAGTTTGCATTATCTTCAGAAATTAATTGCAAACATGATAACATGAGATCTCCGTTTCTTTCTGCTTTACTTATGTCTTATATAACGGAGTAAATTATAAAGCAGCCAATGCCTTAAGCAATCTATTTTACTGACTGCTTAACTCTTTGCCTGCTGATCGCGACTTTACTTTTTTTTTGCAAACAACTTGGATCAAGATCAGATGCCGCGTAACACGGCGTCTGATCTGGATCCAGAATGTTTGACACTCGTCCTTAGCTTTATTTACTTACAAAATGTCTACCATATTACACATCACAAAGGAATGTGACACATTACGTAACCGTATACAGAACCCGCACCAAATTAGCAGGACAATTATCAGCGTCATAAAACTGTCCCAGCATGAAGTCCATGCTTCTTGAACATGCCGATTATCTATGAAGATGGACACCAGCGGGTTGCCACATTAATGAAAAAGATCAATGCTACCCGTGCGTGTAACTTGAACATGTGTTTTTGACTTCTGTAACCGCATGATGTTTATATATTATACAAATCACAAAAAATAAAGATAATAGAATTGAATTAAACAAACAAGAGGGCCATGGCCCTTAATTCGCTCACCTGAGGACATTGAAGTTTGTACCTAAGTTGACTGGGCAAGACAACATTTTAATATAACTATAAATGGAGTTATCTTCCAGACAAGAAAACATGACAAAAGTGAATTTTGTTGCCAAGCTTATGACCCTTATCCATGACACATCCTCTTATCAAGCTATTTCCATTTCCAATAAATGATAATTATTTCACTAGCGTCAACAGAACTGGAATTATTTTCCTGACAATAAAATATGACAAAGGGGAAAAACTAAATATTGCTGCCCTTGTGCATGGCATTTTCTCTCATCAGTTTCTTTCCATACATAAAATTTCATTACAATAGCATCAGTAGAACTGAAGTTGTCTTCTTGACAAGAAAATATCACAAAGGGAAATAACTCAAAAAACAATGATGTCAGAGTTATGGCCTTTGCAAATGGCACTTCCTCTCATCAGGCTCTTTCCAAATAGGCAATTTCATTTTACCCATTACCCCATAGCATGTTTCTAATTTTGAAAATAGGTGGCCACCTAAAGCAGGTTGAAAGTAAAGCAGAATGTGTCTTAACCCTTAGCCTGCCACTCACGACTATAGCTTTATATGCAAACAGCTTGGATCCGGATTAGACGCCGAGTAACTCGGCGTCTCATCCGGATCCAAGCTGTTTGACACTCGGACAACATTTTCAGCAATTTTGAGCAACTTTGAAGCACTTTGAAACTTGAAGCAGACGAGAAATATAGCAGACGACAATTTATTTGGCGGGCTAAGGGTTAATGCACACTTTGCTTTACTTTTGCATCTTACATTTTCATTACTGTTTAAAGTGGAATTATTGAAAAGACATACAGATAACTCTGACAAAACCAATATTAAACATATGTTTAAATATGGCATAAGACATAATTACATAACTGTCAGTGGATCACTTCCAGATCCTGTTTCTCTAAGTATGAATCAGACTGAACCATATCTAAACTTTAGCAGACAACATGTTCAGCTGATCATGACCAGTTCTGTGATACCCACTACCAGTTCAGAGTTGCATAATATTTGACCTCAGTGGCTAGAACGCTTGGGCTTACCCTTACCAGACTGAAATGATGTCTGCTTAAAACCTACTGTATGTGAAAAGTGTACAAAAAAAACAATTTAGAAAATGTTAAGTTGGTAAATGAGTGGCAAATAGGTTGGATCCAGATTAGATGTAGCATTATGATTATGTTGCATCTGATCTGGATCCAAAATGTTTGCAAATATTGGCTATTTGCCCATAGTATATTAAGGGTAACTCAGGTAAATACAGTTCTGCCTAAATCAAAAATACTGTAAAACCTGCCTAGAGCAGCACTTAAACTGTGCAGGGTGGTGTCAAATGTGACCCTAGGGATTTCATTTTAACAAACTATAGATAGATCCACCAGGAGATTCTACTGTACAAATATCAAAGCTTAGGGCCTAGTAGTTTTGGGCAAGAAGATTTTTTAAAGATTTTTGCTTTTTTGCTTTTTCAAGCAGAGTTTGTGCTTTTTTTCCTTTTTTTTTGAACAACTTCTGTAGAGGAGCATCCAAGGAACATCATAAGCAGTTTGAACTCTCCCTACAATCGGCGGGTTTCAGAGGAGATGTCGTTTGAAGTAAAAGTGAACGGACAGACGGACAGACGGACAGACGGACAGACGGACAGACGGACAGACGTACTACGGACGGTGAGCGGTCACAATAGCTCACCTTGAGCCTTTGGCTCAGGTGAGCTAAAAAACAAAAAAACAAAAAAAAACCCAAAAAAAACCAACATCAATGCACCTGGTTTGGTTGATGACTGGATTAACCCTCTCATTACTGAATATCAGTAACATGATGACTATTGCAATTGCAAACAGTTGTAATCCAGACCAGGCTGCAAAAATGTCGGATTCATAGAGTATGTCTCTTGAAATATAGTTTACCCCTTTTTCAAATTAAGCTCTTTATGACACACTTTACCTTTTCTCCGCATGAGGATCATCAGAGAGACAGACAGACATTCATACAGAAAGATGGAGACAGAAAAGAAGAAGCGAGAGACTGACAGACAGAGATAAGAGAAAAACAGACAGACAGAGAGACAGTCACAAAGAGAAACAGAGACATAAATACAGACAGTGGCAGAGAAATATAGACACACACAAACTTCGTAGGTAAACGAAAAAATACGTTTTTCTCTCGTTTTCAAAACCTCACTAAACTATCAATTTATAAGCTATCGCCTCAAATTTTGTACTACGCGTAAGATAATGGTCTAATAAAACATCTGTATTAAAATTTATAACGATAAGATGACATTAAAAGCATTTATATTAACACCAAACTTCGTAGGTAAACGAAAAAATACGTTTTTCTCTCATTTTCAAAACCTCACTAAACTAACAATTTATAAGCTATCGCCTCAAATTTTGTACTAGTCGTGAGATCATGGTTTAATAAAACATCTGTATTAAAATTTATAACGAAAAGATAGCATTAAAAGCATTTCTATTAACACCAAACTTTCGTAGGAAAAACGGAAAATACAGTACTGTACGTTTTCTCTCTCATTTTCAAAACCTCACTAAACAAACAAATTATAAGCTATCGCCTCAAATTTTGTACTAGTCGTGAGATCATGGTCTAATAAAACATCTGTATTAAAATTTATAACGAAAAGATAACATTAAAAGCATTTCTATTAACACCAAACTTTCGGAAAAACGTTGTTTTCTAGCCGCCAGCGAGCGCCGCTGATTGAACGACACGATAAATCGCGAGCAGGCCGGATACTTCTCCATTTGTCCTTTCTCCATGTAATTGGTAAAAGTTTATCAATTATTGTCCTTCACTTTTACTCTTAAGAGTTCAGACAGATTCCAGCCCACTGACAGTAACTGTTGTTTGTGATTCTGACTTTGTCAGAATTTCAAACAATGTCAGCCAATCAAACAATACATCTATGTCAAATCATAACGCCTCCAGAACCAGCTGATCTTGATTGTCATGTGGTTCACTAGTACTCTAAGAGTTCAGACAGCTTCCAGCCCCCTGTCTGTTGTTTGTGATTCCAAGATTAGGATCAGTTGGCGTACAAGAGACAGTAATTAGCTGGTACATCTCATCTCTTACATAATCAACTACAATAAAACCTAGTAAAATAACATCTAAAATATGTCACTGGTGATGATGAGAGAAGTACAAGTGGCAGCTTATTGCAAGACAAAAGTAATACAGAAAGCTCCTGAAGGAGCTTTCTGCATTACTTATGTCCTACATTAAACAAGTACCTGTCTGCAGAAATCTAATTGCTTCTTAATTGAATAGCTGTTCAACAGACTGGATTGAGTGAACTTAATTATTGAATTAGACTGTCTGTGCTAATGGTTTTAATACATTTGCTTAAAACACTGTGAAATTGCAGCCACTGGTATCCTGAAGATTTTCTGAAACTATTGACCTTTTAAGACATTATTTTTGTCAATTACGGAGATTTCGGTTTTTACTTTCAGACCACTTTTAACATCCATATTTTCAACAACAAAAAAAACAACAACAAGTTATTAGGGAAACTGGGTTCTGGTAATACATGCAAGGTCTAAATGCTTAAGACCCAGGATTTGAAACTGCAGCATTGAAGGGCCGAGTAATGATCAGACACCAACCAGAGCTCCAGATAAGAGGGCGTAAACTAAACAAACCCAACATTTTCTCACTTATTTCAACACCAAATCCTACGGTGTTACTAACTCATTTGAGACGATTCTAATGAGTAGTGACACCATAGGGTTTAATGCAGAAATAAATATTTTATTTTTTGAGAAACTCCCTTTTTCTGGAGCCCTGATGTCACCGAACATAATACCTTGCACACAGTGGTCCCTTCAATGCAACAAGAATACCAGGAAAGTGGACTTGTCGCTAAGATGGAAAGCATGATTAATTTGAATTTAGCCATGATCAATAAATGAGAACAAGTTCTGTTATTCCAAGCATGTAGGCTATTACCGGTAAAAAATAACAATCAATCTGCTTTACCGTCATCATTCGTTTTAAGCATTTCTCCCATAGAAGAGCCTTTAGATGTTACAAATTTTCTTATTCATCATAGATAATATGTGCCTTTTCAGATTATTTTTTTAACATGCCTGATAAAAAGTCAGAGGAAATATTTAACATATTCTGTGATTCCTTAACCCTTTACCCCACACCTTCGGGGTTTTTTCAGCATTGGAGACAGGTGGGTGCTTAAGGCAGGCTGAAAGTAAAGCACAATGCTCCTTCAGAATAATTTTGCTTTACTTTCAGCTTGCTTTAGCTACAATATATGCTAGGATAAAGAGAATGTTTCTCATGTTGTATGTTCATGTCTGTATAATATAATAAAGTGGAACTATTTTCTTAATTTGGGAAATCAATTTAATACGTAAACAATTTTAAGATGCATTTATGGAGTAAAGGATTAAAGCAGGATGAAATAAAAGCAGAAAGCTGTTTCAGGATCTTTTTACTTTACTTTCAGTCTGTTAATAACATAGAAAACTCTATGGGGGAAATGGTTAAGCAGTCACTGAAATTTCCATTAAACACAGTTTGATTTGAGTGATTTGCCCTTTTTCCTATACAGGATTCTTGGGGCTAAGATAATTGGGTAGTTAGTAGATCAAGTAAGCCATATCATAGTTGGAAATTTTGGTTAATAAGATATTAAAGAAACCAATTTTCTTGTTCTTCTTCAAAGGGCTCATTCATTAGCATGTTGACTTTCAAGAAATTTCCTTAAGACTGTTCCAAGACAATCAAATATAGAGCGGTGTTCAAAGAAATACATCCAGTCACATATAGCAACAGTTATGATGATTTACCCCATTACCCCATAGCATGTTTTCTAGTTTTGAATATATGAGACCACTTAAAGCAGGTTGAAAGTAAAGCAGAATGTGCTTGAAGCTATCATCTGCTAGAACTTAAAATATTTCATGATAGATATTCATGGTTGTATAAATTGGAACTATTTTCTTTGACAATGGAGGAATAAGTTAAAGGCATTAAAAAGCGTATTTATGGGTTAATGGGTTAAGCAAACATTTAACTTAACTTCAAGCCTTCTGACAAGAGTAAACAATATAAGTCTCGTGATTGCTTAAAGCAAGATGAAATTAAGTAATGCATATATCTCAGAACAGAGCTTTTTGCTTCACATTTATCCTGCTTTAAGCTGCCATCACATGTGCTTTCTGCTTTACATTCATCCTGCTTTAAGCTCCAAGTCTGTCCTCAATGCGATCAATGAACAATATTCTGGATGGTTATAATAATCCATTTACCAATAATCTTGAATTTGATTTATAATCCCACTGAGAAAATAGTTTCACTTTATATATATAGTCATGCATATCTACCGTAAAGAATATTTTCCTAGTTAATATAGCTAACTTAAAGCAGGCTGAAAGTAAAGCAGAATGCTTTAACCCATTACCCCATAACCTGTTTCTAATTTTGAAGATAGGTTGCTACTTAAAGCATGTTGAAAGTAAAGCAGAACGCGCCTTAAGGCGCATTCTGCTTTACTTTCAACCTGCTTTAAAATACCATCTGCAAGAATATAGAAAATATAGAAAATATTTCTTATCATACATATTTATGACAGTATAAGTTGGAACTATTTTTTTGTGTGTAGAAATAAATTGAAGGCGTAAAAAGGCGTATTCATGGGGGAAGGGGTTAAGCAACCAACTGTCCTGAATACTCAGATATCAAGCCTTGGGAGAAGGGTTAACCCTTTACCCCATAACATATATCTAGATTTGAAGACATGTGACCCCTTAAAGCGCATTCTGCTTTACTTTCAATCTGCTTTAAGCTACTATCTGCTAGTAAATAGGTAATATTTCTTATTGCACATGTTCATGATTTTATACATTTGAACAATTTTCTTTGGCGGAGGAATAAATTAAATGCGCTAAAAGGCGCTTCTATCAGGTAAAGGGTTAAACTAGCTGGACTTTACAGTAAGTCTGGAAGTAATAGAGCAAGTTAAGATTATTTAAAGCACTCAGGCCTAATTTCCAAATAGGGCAAGCTAAATGGGTCATATCGGTAAACCATAAAAAATCATTTATATCGCAATCATCAATCAGATATATTCATTTGACTAATATTTCAAAAGCCACAAACAAACATAAAAATGAAATATAGGATGCTATTTATTTTGGCCTATATTCATAATTAACTGGGTAATGGATGTACTGGACATTATGGGTTAATTCTTACCCTGCTAGCCGCGGATATGACTGCCACAGTGACAACCTTAGCAAACAGTTTGGATCCGGATGAGACGCCGCATAATGCGGCGTCTCATCGGGATGCAAACATTTTGCCATTCTGACCCTGAATTTAAAAGAAATTTCTAATTTTAGAACAGTTACTAAGCAGGCACCAATTGTTGCAGACAAAAAATATTACCCAGCATGCAATTGTTTATGTTTATCCTGCCAAGAATGCTTTGACAGGAATTAGCAAACAGTTTGGCTTCTGATCAGGATCCAAACTGTTTGATATTAGCTTTTTGGATTCTAAAGTTAAAATGACATAAAAGTGAATTAAATTTTTCACAAGATTATTTAAAGTTGAAGAAGACGGTATTTTGACAGAAGAAAGGTTAGTGGTTGATGTGAATAAGAGATAAGAACTAAAACAAAATTAGTATATGGACAATACATTTTGAACTTCCGTTCCAAAGAATAAATCAGTGATAAGGTGTTTATTTATTGCACGGTATATGATGAAAACCAAGAGACTCTGAACTCTGTATACAGTCAAACTTCAACATCCTCTTCTTCTTGATACTTCTCTCCATCAAGAATGATGAAAAGGTGCTGTGTCATAAATTATTATTTACAAAATTAATGTGAAAGTGATAAATATACTCACTTAACTCTTTCAACACTAAGTATTTCTTGTGAATTATTATGTTCCCTTGTGGATCATTTCATTTACCACAACATGAACCAGTCTACTTGGAACTCTCAGTAGTTTGATAAATACTGCTCTAATTTAGCAAACAGTGTAGACCAAGATCAGAGGGTTCCTATAGGAGCCCTCTGATCTGGGGCTGCACCGTTTTGTCTTTATTAAATATTGTTATATGATGAACACTAAAAAGGTCAATATGTGAACTGATCATTTGTGTACAACGGAAGAGCCCTTTTAAAACATCAGCAGTGGAAGGGTTCTGGGGCCCGTCTTACAAAACGCCGTACGACAAAAACAGTCGTCAGTCAAAACTTTAAAATAAATTTAATTTCTGATAAAACTTTAAAATAAATTTAATTTCTGATTTCTCCATCTAATCCTGTCTTGTGACATCTCTTTGGAATTGTCTTTTGAAGACGATCCCCAAGAGATGTCACAAGACAGGATTAGATTGGATAAATAAATAAATAAAAATTGAGAATTTTAGAATCAGACTTACGACAATTTTTGTCGTTAGACGGACCCCAGCATCACACATTACATGAATAATATTATTGTTTGCTGACATCAATGTCAGAATGAAGATTGTCTTCTAGATATTTTATGGGATCAACACCTGGAGTGCACTTGCATGACATAATCACATAAACACACACACACAAATAACTCTGGAATGCTCTTAAATGCAAAATACTTAATATTTAATAGAGTCATTCTTTGAAACTGACATAGATCTCTCTAAAGACAGCTTCATGAATGACAAAATACAATAGAGCTAGAACTCATCAGGCTTTATATACGTTACATTCATCCTGCTTTAAGCTGTCACCTGTATTTACGTCGATTCATCCCCTTTTTAGTGGACACAAATAACACAAGTTTGAAAGTATGAAAATAAAACATGATTTAAGTATACGTCACTTAAAATATGATAAAATGGTTTAAATCCAAACTCTTTAATTGCCACTCATCTTCAACCTTTTATCAGTTTGAAATGCTTAAAAGCTAATTTTGAATTTTTTCGCAGACAACAATTCAGCATGATAAAAGTGTACATACATACTTCACAACATTTGTAGTTTCAGTGAGAATGAGGTGAACACATTTTAACTCTTTGCATGCTGGGTAATTTTTTCGTCTGCTACAATTTGTCATCTGCTATCGTTCTAAAATTAGAATTTTCAAAATTTCTTTTAAATTCAGTGTCAGAATGGCAAACAGTTTGGATCCTGATGAGACGCCGCGTGACAGACGCCGCGTCACGCGGCGTCTCATCTGGATCCAATCTGTTTGCAGAGATAATGACTATGGCAGGTATATCCGCCGCTAGCGTGCAAAGAGTTGAGCAATATTATATTAATGTTTGCAACAGGTGCAAGTCGTTCGATCATAATTATATTTTCAGTAGTATAATAAATTTTCATATTATCATCTATGATAAAAGATCAATTTTGTTTGATGATTCGGACAGACGAAGTTTAAAAATTGAAACATTTAATTTAAGCCATCAGAAACATATACGTTCAGATAATCCAAAATCTTTCAGCTTTGATGTCAGTTAAAGCATAAAATACAGAAGAACTAGCTAGACTATGTATATAAGTACTACATTCTGCTAGGAGATAGAAAAATATTTCTTTTCATCCATGTTAATGACTGTATAAATTGGAACTATTTTCTTCAATGGAGGAATAAATTAAATGTGCTAAAAAGGACTTCTATGGGGAAAGGTTTACAGACTATTTTGATTGGGGTTAATATTGACTGGCTTCGACAGTGACCATTGGAGCTTAAAGGTTTAGGAAAGTTTCACACTCTGGTTGTCAAAGTCGGATATCAACTATACATGTTTACCTTTATATAACCAGGTCAAATAAATTCTTAACACCATATTTGAATAAATTATAACAAGGTCTAAAACCCATTTCAGGATTAGGCCAGATTTAAAATACCATTGAAAGTTTGTTTTCAGTAACAACAACTTATCCCTTTGATAGCTGGGAAAAGAAATGTATTCCCAGACTGCAGAACAGCTTGGATGCAGATCAGATAACAGGTTACTTGGCATCTGATCTGGAGCAATACTGTTTTACAATTCAGATCTTTTTTTAGCACTTATATAAAGAAGAAATTGACAATTTAAGATCTTAAGCAATATTTTTATAGCAGTGAAAGTTTTAAACTTTCTTAATACTAAGACCAAACAGATACATCCTATGTAAACAGTTAAGATCCAGATCAAAGGAGCCCTTTGTTCAGGGTCTGCACTTTTTGCCATAGTGTTACATTTATATAATTGGGAAACAATGCCCTCCTTTGAGAGTATATACAGTCGAACTTCGATATCTCAAACTTGGTTAAGTCGAATATACCAGTATTTCAAAGTTAAAACGTGGCTAAGCCACGTTTTAACTTTGGAATATGGGTATGTTCGACTGAACCAAGCATGCAATAATGCATTTCACGTGTCGAACTATCCAATAGTTTGAGTTAAGTGAGTTCGAGATATCGAAGTTCGACTGTGAATTGGTCATTTATAAGGTTATAGGTTGGATTCATTTTATTAGCTTCAGCAATTGTAAGGGGTAAAACGTGAATTGTGAAACGGCAGTCAGCTGTGTGTTTATATCTGGAGATTAAAAATCTGAACATTAAAGAATGTCAAGTACTCTAAACTTCTAGTTGGCTACTAATCCACAACATTATCTATGTTAGGAGCTGTGTTCAACAAAACAAAACTTAAACCTTCGTTTGCATGTTAGCGGCAGATATATCTGCCCCAGCGATTGCCTTTTCAAACAGTTTGGCGTCTCATCAGGATCCAAACTATTTGACACTCTGACCATGTTTTGAAAAGAAATTTAGAAAATTTTGTTTTTTAAAAAAAAGCAGATGACAAAATTAAGAAATGTTGCAGACGAAAAAAATTACCCAGCATGCAAAGAGTTAAAACTTACTATGTTGGAAACTAGCACATACATTGATTGCATACAGGTGAAGACCCTGATTCAGAAGCCCTCTGATCAGGGTCTACACTCTTTGTCAAACATATAGTTATATTTGGACATCAATTATAAGCCCTGGTGGGAACTGGTCATTATTTAGATATAATTGGAATAGCCTATGTATGCAAGTATGTATTTGGAGAGTGACCAGAGTAAGGGTTAAGCCGGTATTTACAGACCTAACTGTTGCAGTGTTTAATCCTCCAATCTTTTAAGTGACTATTATGGCACAAGATGCAACGTGTCCTCAAGTAGATCTCCACATGGTACAGTTTTGAAATCTTTGCATGCTGGGTATTTTTTGTCTGCAACAATTATTGTCCTGTACCATTGTTCTAAATATATAATTTCAAAAATGTCTTTTATAGACAGGGTCCTTGAATCCAGAGTAATATTAATGCAGCACATCATCTGTTTGAAAAGGTACTCATCATTTTTGCCTTACTTATAGGCTGCTTTAACCCTTTGAACCCTAGTCCCGCATATAGGCGTGCTTTTCAAACAGTGAACATGTGAAAAGTACACTTGTCCTATGCAAACAGTGAAGACCCAGATCAGAGGGCTCCAAAAGAAGCCCTCTGATCAGGGTCTTCACTGTTTGTCATAATGCCAAACATTGACAAAAACAACCCTTAAAAGTCAGAAATGGACTAGACAAAAATGGATATTGGAATTGTCCATTTAAAGTTTTAGGGAGGAAAGAGTTAAGCAACTTTACGTCTTCACGACTGAAAACAAGCAATGGTGTAAAAGGTTTATACAACTCACCATTGGGTTAGTAAATTTTCTCCTTTTCTTGAATATATACATAGTCTTCCATAAACCACACAATGCAACTCCTCAAATACTCCAAAACTATATAACATTCCAGTAGAAAACACATGTATTATCTTACAAACTTCACTAGATCTTAACTCATATATATATATATACAAGCCACTTAGCTAGGAAACAACCTTTACATAATATTATAACAAAGTGTAGACCAAGTCACAATCATCACATCAAAATCGCCCCGACTGATCAGGGTCTAAACTATCACAGATATATCCTGCTGATTCACTAGAACCTTTCCTACTAATCTGCCTCTAAAAGACCCGTAACAAAGAATGATACTGTATTAGAAATAGCCATTCTTGGTCTACACTGTATTTCCAAACTGTCTTTTCTCAAGGTGTGGCTTATATACCCTTATTAAATTTCCAAATATGAACATCATGTCACACTATACTCTTTCAACAACAAACACATGTATGTAACTTTCACAAAGTTTTGATATAAATGTATTAAAACCTGAGACATCTGTATAAAATGTCCTCGATGCACACAAAATATGTATAAACATTTCCCGCGTTCGGTTTTCTTTCCAGTTAAACTGAGGTTTTTAAATAGTTTTCTATGGATGTTTAATCATGAAAGATATAACATAAAATATACAACGATAGATTTAACTCTAAGAGTGTTTGTGGTATATTTCACTTACATTTCCAAATAGTTTGGATCCAGATGAGACGCCGCGTAACGCGGCATCTCATCAGGATCAAAACTGTTTGACACATGGCTATTATTTCAGGAAATACACGGAAGAATAAAATGAATTTAAGGTCACAGAAAGTGGTGATTTTGAAGCAGATGGTGTTTATTTAGCGTTCACAGGGCGGATGATAATAGGAAGGAGTGAGGGTGAATACGTGTAGGTGTGCAAGGACCGAAACAAAGTGATGGATGAATTTTAGGACAGCATGGTATTCTCTTTTTCGCAGCAAGGTGTCATTTCAAATGCATAAAACTACGATATTACGACCACTGAAATACAGCTTGTTCTCCAAGATAAAGATTGGGTTCAACTGAATGCAGGATCAGTTGCAGTAGAGAAGTGCTTTTAAACTTTTATCTTATTTTATACAGTCTTAAATCTAAGCCTAAAAGCAGAGTCCATTCTTTTTGGAATTTCTGCAAGTTAACCCTTAGCCTGCCACTCACGACTATAGCTCCATATGCAAACAGCTTGGATCCGGATGAGACGCCGAGTAACTCGGCGTCTCATCCAGATCCAAGCTGTTTGACACTCGGACAACATTTTCAGCAATTTTGAGCAACTTTGAAGCACTTTGAAACTTGAAGCAGACGAGAAATATAGCAGACGACAATTTATTTGGCGGGCTAAGGGTTAAAGAATATGATTATGGCCATCCCAGATATGAGTCATTTAATTTTAATATAAACATAAAAAGTGAAAAATTAAAATAGTTCAGTACAAGGAAGAATGCTCCAGACAGATAACTGCTTATTGCAGAATAAATGTACTGCAGATATTGATGATTGCTTACTTTTTACCCTGTTCCCCTTGTTTTCAATATACTGGTATAAGAAAGGCAATTGCTTAAAGCATCGACCTGCCAGGATGCAGGAATTTCTTATGACTGTTTATCAAGACATATCTTAGAAGCATGAACAGGCAATGAGAAATTAATAAATTTATCAAAAGGCTTTTCTTTTTCTTTTTTCCCTACCTTGGTTGGGTGGGGGAGATGTTTAGTTCATAAAGCTTAAAAGCAATGCAAGTACAGAAAACTCTTGTAGTGTAATCATACAATTCCCAGGCTATGTTGGTATCACTATTGACCCATCTATAGATCAATTAAATGTCTGCAATCTAAAATAATAACAAGAATATTAAGTCTAGTAGCAGTGACAATAATAGCACCTGGGCTAGCAGCATCACTGTAACGTCTCGGATAGACTATATGAGCTAAATCTCTAGCACATAAATTTTGCAGACTATTAATTTTTTAGCTATGTTTATATGATATATTGCAAACTGACAAACAGTGCAGACTATGATCAGACAGCTCCTGTAATATTCACTGTTTGCTTATGACAAGTGGCACGCTCATAGGATGGTCACTAGGTTTTCAGGAGCCAAAATCGGTGGCTGTTTAATTAGCTCATTATACCCAATAAAAACACCTTGTTATGCCTTTATTTATTCTTCAACTAAAGAATAAATAGTTTTTATTTATACAGACATGAATATGTATTGTAAGAAATATTTCTAATATCCTAGCATAGCTGAAAGTAAAGTAGAATACTCCTTCAGGAGCAGTCTGCTTTACTTTAAGCCTACTTTAATTTAACTATCTGTAATCAATACCGAAAACAAGATATGGGGAAGCGGAAGGTTTAAAGCAGGAGAGGAATGTAAAGCAGAAATATTCCTGCTTTACTGTCACTATTAACTAAGAAAGGTCATAATATATACTGATGGCTGTCTTACTATCTTATAATGTCTATACAAATTTCAGTCATCTATACAGCAAACACTGATCATATTTGGATGTTTGAATCGTCCTTCAAAATCCTGTTTGAACTCATGACCTCTAGCCTACCACTCAAACGGTCAACCTCATTAAATGGCAATTCTTGTTTTTTTTGCTCCTATTTTCATCACACACAATAACCCCAGCACGTCATTGTTATTTCAATGTCCTTAACTCTTCTCAATGCCAGATAACTTTTTCCTGCTTCAATAGTTGTCATCTGCTACTGTTCTAGAAAATGAATTTTAAACCACTGCTTGTGAAATACCGTCAGAGACACAAATAGTTTGGATCCTGATGAGACGCTGCATCATTCAACATCTCATCAGGATCCAAAACTGTTTGCAAAGATTAAAACATGTTTTCACCGTTTAGCATGATAACAGTTAACAGAACATACCCCGAGTAGATGCAAGCTTAGCTCTTTTTAATATTGCACAAAAAAAGCTGTCTGCTCAAAATAGCATCTGCTAATTAGTTCAACTAACTGAATCTAATTGTGTTTTTACTCTGTTAAATTCAGTAATATTATTTTTATTAACAGTTAAGATCTTGAAAAAGCCCCACGTTATGTTCGGCCTAATCAAGATCTAAACTGTTTGCAAATCATGTAATTTCAAATGCAGTCATCAAAACCTAAGTATTCAACAAAAAAATTCAAATCTATCTTATTCAATCAATTTTTTTTGTTAGAACTTAAAAAATGGTGATTTTTTTATTTAAATCAAAGTAACGTTTTTTTTTCTTTATTTTTTGTTCTTAATTTTTTTTTGCATTTAAATCAAAGTAACAAACAGGTAGGATCCAACTAAACCATCAATTAGTATTCGCCATAGTTGTCGTAATAGAGGGGTTTTACTGTATTGTAAAACTTTGAAATTGTTTTAATTAAAATTATAGGTCCCACATGATGAAAAGCATGATCAAGATCCTACCTGTTTAAGCAAAAGAAAACTGTGAGGAGCTTTCTGCTTTCCTTTCATATTGTTTTAAGCAGCCACCTGTTTAATATACACTGAAAAGGAACCCTCCTTATCTAGTGGTGGTAATGGAGAGGTGTAAGCCCTTACCTCCATTCAAAAGGTTTTAACATGTACATCAAAGGGCACTGTATAGAGTTTAGTTTTCAATCAACTGTTACCTTCAGGCTTTTGTCACACTCGCTATAGCTCATATATCATGAACAGTTACAACCACACATAACATCCTTTATTTACAATCCTTTTTAACAGATGACAGCTTAATGCAGGACAAAAGTAATGCAGTAGGCTCCCATAGGAGCCTTCTGCATTACTTTTATCCTGCATTAAGCTGTCAACTGTGTTTTAAGAGACCACCATGCTTTTTCATTAATTGACTACTGAACAGAAGTTTTACAAGTAATTGATTGCCAGAAGTAGTTAGTATTGTAATCTGCAAGCTAAGCGATACTGACTGAAGCAGGCTACAGTGGAGATGATGCTAACATGTTTATCCTAAAACAATGATTTCCATTGCAAACAGTTTGGAGCCAGATCAAATGCCAGGTATAACCTAGCATCCGATCAGGCTCTAAACTGTTTGCCACTCAGATTAAAATATCAAACTGCAGGAAATTTTAAAACAAAGTTATTTTATACTTTTTATTGCAATGCATTTGCATTTCATTTGGGTTAAAACAGGAAAGAACTGAACATCTTCTCCACTGTATACTAGAAATTCTTAAACACAATAATCATCTGTCCCCCTTTAATGCAAGAAACAAGCAGTATAGACCTTTGTAAACAGTGTTGATCAAGATCAGTCACTCAGTGGCTTGAAATCTGATCAGGATCCAAAAGTATTTGTCATGTGGATTGTATAAATATGTTTATCCTGAGAAGAACAAGTCATTCTACACATCTCAACACAGGATGAGAACACATCTTAATTTCGATATTTCACGGAGACAAATTGTGGTATAGATCAAGACATTTATTTAGCAATCAAAGGGCAAAAATAATGGGTTTTCCATTTGCTTTGTAGTATTGTACTCTGAATAAAGTGAGAACAGTACAGCTTGTGTTAACAGACCACTAAACACAACAAATATAAGCAGCCAAGGAAGTTTTAAAAGGGATGACTTGAATACAGGAGAAAAGTAAAGCAGAAAGCTCCTATAGGAGCTTTCTGCTTTACTTTTCTCCTGTATTCAAGCTTTGATCTTTCTTTAAAGAGAAGTAGACATCTACAAAAGATGGTAGCCTAAATTGATTGTATCTTTTACATTGTATCTGAAATGGGTAAACTAACATTCGCAAACAGTGGAGACCAAAACCTAGCAAAGAAGTTTTTACTGTTAGCCATGTGACATAGTTTTCATAGGTCTCCACCTTTTTACAAATAATGAATTTCACCCAACACGAAAAATGGAAGAATCTACTTTAAAATTACAAGTAAAAAACAATCAAGATTATGACTAACGTCCGTCTCTGAGACTCTGATAGAAAATTACTCTCCTTTTCATTTGGATCAATTTTTACCGTGCCTATAATCTCGATGCCTTGATCACTGCTATGTTTTTTACAAACTCAGTTTCAAATATACATCTTTATAATTAAAGAAACATCAGGAAAAGTGTCTAGCAAAATTGATCCAGCAAGCAGGTATTGAATTATTTGACATTTGATCAGGAATCAAACTGTTATTCCAATACGAGTTGAAGTAAGTAAGGTAAGGGATTAGCTCTTTGCACACTATCAGCAAAATACCGATTACCTTTGCAAACAGTTTGGATCCAGATGAGACGCCGCATAATGCGGCGTCTTATCAGGATCCAAACTGTTCCAAATTCTGATCTTATTTTGGAAAGAAATTTTTAAAAATTCTAAATTAAGAAAAGAAGCAGAGGATAATCGCTACTGACGACAAGTTAACTTAGCAGTTCCAAGAGTTAAAGTGCTAGTAAATGACAGTGACATTATGATTAGTTGTGTTTAGGCAATGGCATACAGTTACACTAATATTGCTCTGCAACAATTCAATGTATTTGAAACTTGATTCCTAGACCTTTAATACAGAACAAAAAGTAATGCAGAAAGCTCCAAAAAGGAGCTTTCTGCATTACTTTTGTTCTGTATTAAGTTGTATAATATCTGCCTACTGCCTCTCAAATGAATATTTCTTGGCTATATTGTAGGTGGCTAACAACAGTTTTAACTGTCCTTTTGATTTTAGCTCTTTGAATGCTAAGAAACAATTAAGGCAGATAGAACACAGATTGTAGACATGTGTACATGTCAATGACTTCAGTTATTGTACAATGCAAACAGTTCCTATCCTAATCAGTGTCCATGCTTATAAAGCGTTTGATTTGAGTCTGAAATCGTTTTCAAGCAAATGCAAGTTGAGAATGAACTCAGACTCAACGCAAACGCTTTATTATAAAGCATGGACACAGTATGCCAACAAAGACAGTCATCATTCTGATCATGATCCAAAGTCTTTGTCACTTGGATCACATTTCTAGAAACATAAAGAGAAAAGGTAAAGAAGTTAAATTTTAGAAGATAACATTTTTCAAGCCGAAGATGTATTTACTCAGAGATCAAAGAGCTGTTGACCGAGTTAAATCTTTTCAATTTGTTAACAGCAATTATCTTTGCAAATAGTTAGGATCTAGATGAGATACCAAGTAGCTCAGCGTCTCGATCACCTGGATGCTTACTGATTGTCTAACTCTGATCCTATATATGAAAAGACATTCATAATTCTAAAACAGTAGCAGACAACAACTATTTACAGACGAAAAAATTGCTTATAATATGTAGCATTTAAAGAGTTAAACTGCCTATCAGGGGACTCAATCAGTGACAATTATCTACTCACAAACATATATGTTTACATGTAGATTTATAAACAAAGATGTAGATGAATTACAAGTATTTTATCTCTGAGTTTCGAAGTGTTTAACTAGGCCAATACTGAATGTCAAAGCCTGAATGTCTACATGGTTTAAATATTTCAACAGACATTCTTCTTCTTCAACAACAGTTACCCAGCACCATCAAACCCTTCTTCTGCTACCAGCATACAGTTAAAACTCTCCATAACAACCACCTCTCTATTATGACCACAAAAGTGTATTAATTATTAAGTGTTAATGACAGGTGACTGCTTAAAGCATGCTGACTGTAAAACAGAAAGCTCCTGTAGGAGCTTTCTGTTTTACGGTCTCCTTGCTTTCAGCTGTCACCTGTCTTTTATACAATCAATTAGCCACGAAAGTGATTGTGATAAAGAGAATTTACTGTAAAGTTTTCTATTATGACCACAAAAGTGTGTTAATTATTAAGTGTTTACGACAGGTGACTGATTAAAGAAAGGTCACAGGAAAACAGAGAGCTCCTGAAGGAGCTTTCTGTTTTACTGTCACCCTACTTTCAGCTGTCACCTGTCTTTTATACACAATTAGCCTTCCTTTTAGTGGGCGTAATGGAGGGGTACGTTTACTGTATATTGACACCAAGTTACTTAGCTTCGAATCTGGCTCCAAAAAAATTGCATTGGATATCAATTTTGTTAAGCATAAACATTTTATTTGAGAAAGAATCCATTCCAACTTTAAAATCATAAAATTAGTAATGCTGAAAGCTCCTATGCCAAGCTGCTACCTGCTCTAAAGACAACCAATATTATTTATAATCTTGCTCAATCCATTACCCCATACCCCGTTTTTTTAAAGATGGATGACCACTATAAAGGTTGAAAGGAAAGCAGAATGCACCTAAAGGAGCATCCTGCATCTGGAAAGAAACTGGAAATGCATTCTGTGTTTTATTTTCAAGACTTCCTAAGTGCGGACTACTTTCTTTAGTGTAGAAATAATCAGATGCATAAAAAGGCATTTGTGGAGTAATGGGTTAATATAAGTTCTACTGTACTGACTACATTGTAAATGATTGATTTGTTTGACATTTAAGTTTTGCCATCATAGAACCCCATATACAGGATAACCGCTGCTCAGTTCACTAGACACGTTTCTGCTTTATAACTAATGTATGTAGAAGTTTGAATCACAAATTTTCATCTTGTGATATCAATAAAAATCAATCAGTCTGACTACCAGTTCTAACATTGATCAGATGCCCAGGAGTTTGATGCTGTGTCTGATATAAATCTTTACAATCTGGAACTCTGCAGACTTATAATCTCCATTTTTGAAACATTAATTTATTTCCAGTTCATGTTCAATTCTGTTAGCCTTCATATAATAGTTAAAGTGAAAGCAAACAGTGAAGACCCTGATCAGAGGACTCCTAAATGAGCCCTCTGATCAGGGTCTTCAATGTTTGTAAGTGGTACATATACTAGTTTCCAGGACTGTATAGGTATAATGAATAATCTTGAAATGTGCTAAACAAGTAGCCCATATATTTACCGTCCGGTCATCGACCTGACATTGATATTATTTCCAAATGTCAAGCAAGGGAGCAACTAGTACCCATAGTCAGTATTCAGTAAAGCCAGGAACCCAAACCAACCCATCCAATCTAACCACTGTGAAACTGTTCGAGTGCTTGAAAAATGTCAAATTGATAACAATTGTTTTATTTGTTGAAAAAAAAAATTAATAACAGGAGTTAGCTGTATATCAACTGTATAGCAACCATGGCATCATTTCTGATTGTCATGTTACATTCATGAAGTTTAGAATTACGGTAGAACACCCCTTTATGAGATTGAGCATGGTTTGGTATGGAACCATCAGTTGATTTAAATGTCTGATCTCTCTTATAATAATGTAGAGTACTAATATTGACTGACAATGGTTCCATCTCATTTGGCGTGTACTACCTTAATTAACCCTTTCATCCACATGTTGGGCTCTTGATGAGTATCTATTCCAACACAAAAATGCTTCTGATTGCCTACAAACAAACAAAATAATAGATACAAACAGACAGACAGACAGATAGACAGACAGATAGGCAGATGTTCAAATGTAAAACAGTACATGTCCCCTGGCGAATCATCACAGGGGTATAAAAATATTAATATTATACTTACAGTCAGCATAGTCACTTTTATAATATTATAGTATCCATTTAATTTTAACAGCTTTAATTCCGATGTAATATTTAATTTTCACAGTTATTTTAATACCAAATTAGAATTTCATTGACAAGATATGAAGCTGTCAGCCGGCTGATGACTTTGTACCCAACTTCGTATCAATTTCATTATGAAATCTAAACCAGACTGATCCTTATCCTGTTACCCACATATTGTGATACTCATTTGCAAACAGTATGTAGATCCAAATCAGATGCCAGGTTTCTTAACACTTGTCAAGTATGAAATCCGTTTGACCCTCCTTTTGATGTTTTAACGTAAATATTCATAAATAATTGAAATTGAAAACAATGGTTGATAGCAATTTTGACAATTTGCATGCTGACAATATTGCAGTAGCGTGAGGGTTCATGAATAAAAACATTATTATTCATACCCTCCACCCAGTGTGAGGTGTTATACCGCTGACAGCTTGCTTATAAACCATGAAATTGACAACAATATTTCCTGACTTTGTTTTCTTTTTTTCTTTGTGTTGATTGATATCACACTTTCTCTGTCAAAGTGATAAGATTAATAACAGACATCTTGTTGTCAGCGATATTTTATCAGGACATAAGAGAGTAAAATGAACAAATCCAACATTTTATCACTCATTTCAGCACCTAATCCAATGGTGTCTTCGAGACGATACTAATGAGTTAATTAAGTGACACCACAGGGATTTATGCAGACATAAAGATTTTATATTTTGAAATATTCCTGCATATATATTCAAACTTGTATTCAGCAAAGACTGACAACTTAAGACAGTTCAAAAGTAATTTACAAACTACCTTTAGTACAGCACAACTTTTGTCTTGTCTTTGGAATGGGTGACAGCTTAAATTTAACCCTTTGAACCCTAGTCCCGCCTATAGGCGTCATTTCAAACAGTGTACATGTGAATAATACACTTGTCCTGTGCAAACAGTGAAGGCCCAGATCAGAGGGCTCCGAAAGGAGCCCTCTGATCAGGGTCTTCACTGTTTGTCAGTAATGCCAAAATTGACAAAAACAACTCTTAAAAGCCAGAAATGGACTAGACAAAAATCGAAACTGGAATTGTCCATTTAAAGTTTCAGGGAGGAAAGAGTTAAGCAGTCACTCATCTTTCTTGAAATATAGACATCATTCTTTATTCGGTTTTAGCTTAATACAAGTTTTCCTGTGTGTAGACTAATTCTGATTTTATTGATAATCACAGTGACATCAGAAGAAACTTATGAGAAGTCCAATCAGTCATCATCTTTCAGTTGATTGAACAATTAATAAAGGTTTGTAAATTTTAAAAATATTGAAGTAAACAGATATTTTTTCCTGATACGTAGTTGATACATAGTTCACCACAAATTAAAGTACACAAGTTATTTCATAAACATTTACTTAAGCAAAGGCTGAGACTCCTTCATTATGTGTGTTGAAACAATTGGCAGCTTAAAAAGGATTTAAGTAAAGCAGAAAGCTTTCTTCTATACTTTTATAATAATAATAATAATAATAACGACTTTATTTTACGTGGATAACATATTTGGTGTGTAACCAATTTTCAATATGGTCCACAATCATGGCATGTACATAGTTAAATACAGAAAATTTTTAGCTTGCTATTAGCTACCGTACTACATAACTACCTTTTATTTATGCTTTTCGGTGGATTACCACGATATAGCAGTGGATGATCACTTGGTAATCCACTGCAGTGGATTATCACCAATCGCTTTTATTATGAATTTTCCCCGTAGGGCTCCCCAAGAATCGTAGTCAATCGTGTCTTATCGTTAAATTCCGGCAGTCCGATTTGTCGCGAACTACTCACCGGAAGAGCACGAATCCAAACTCGGGAGCAACGAAGTCATTCGGATGACGTCAAATCAACAAATATACCGCCAACTGTCACGCACGTGTGTGTTCGACATAAAACGTGGGGCTCAACACGGGATAAATAGTGTACGTTCGCTTTCAATTTTTAAACAATTTCGTTTAAAAAGTGGCTTAAAAGCATAAATAAATAGAATAACTGTGTTTTTCAGTGTAAGATCGAATTTAATCCATTTCGTGAACATCAGACTGTTATATTTTCACTCGTGGCTTCGCCACTCGTGAAAATATAACGTCTGATGTTCACTCAATGGATTAAATTTCGATCTTACACTGAAAAAAACAGTTATCCTCTATATATTAAGACTAAAACCAAAACATTATCTTAAGTATATATAATTCCTGATCCTTATTGTATTACTATTACCTTTAAAATCATTTTACTTTTTGTCTGCTCAAAATTGCCAATTAATCCGTATTCCTATTGCAAAATAAAACTAAATTCAAGTCTTCAATATTTCAGGTTGGCTTAAGTAGAACATATCCATATTTCAAAATTAAAACTTATCTAAGTCACATGTTTACTTTGAAATAAGGGTATGTTCGACATAAGCCAGACTGAAATAATGAATTTCAACTGTAGAAATACAGAAGTATTCAAGTTAAGCGAGTTCAAGATATCAACATTTGACTGTAATTCACATCTTGAATCTCAAATCAAAGTCCTTAATGCTTTTCAAACTTTTTGCAATGCTCTACATAAATACAGTCAAAACTCGATACTTCTAACTCGCTTAAATCAATCATACCAGTATGTCATAAGTTGAATTTTGATAAGTCCATACATCTCACTAATGTCCAACATACCCGTATTTCAAAGTTAAAACGTGGCCTTAACTTTGAAATATGGGTATGTTCGAACTAACGAGAGTTTGAATTATCGAGTTTTGACTGTTCCGTATCCTGAATGCATTTAGCTAGGATGCATGATTAATGTCTATATTTTGCCTTTATGCAAACATAAGATATTCCCTATGTGGGTGTATGTGTACTTGCTAACCTAACCTATTTGATGCACTTTTCACTTCAAAGCTCTGTCAACGCTTAGAGTTTATCTTGTATGTTTCACTTAACACACTGTAGATTGACATAAAGATCTACCAAAAGAACATTGGTTTGACGAACACTATAGTGCATCTCCTCAAGTTGCACAACAAAACAAGTTTGAAACTCAAGAAAGTACAACATTACAATGCCAATAACTGTTGCCAGATATCAAAGTGACATTAGATGTTTAAACACAATAAGTTTTTGTTTCATGAATGAGTTAAACATTACAACTAAGTTTTCTGCTCAAAGTTATCAGTCTGCTCAAAAACAGTTGTTTGCAGAATGTGATATGGGAGACCATGTTTTTTATTTTTACCCAATTAGACATCATATTACTCTAGGTCTGATCTTGTTTTGAACTCACCCACATATAGCTGCACTTGAGATGCAAGAATATGGTAATCCCTACCACTTTTGGTTTTGCTCCCAGCTTCTATCAGAATGGCACAACATAGGAGCAAACCAAAGTGACTATTGTAGAGTCTCAAAAAGAAAAGGAATGTGTTTGTGCGGTCATTTTAGCCTTGGAAAAGTTTCCTCCGTATCCAATGTGTTAACTCTTTGAACCCTAGTCACACATATATGCATCATTTGCAAACAGTGTACCTGTGGGGTGTATACTTGTCCTATGCAAACAGTGAAGACCCTGATCAGAGGGCTCCTTAAGGAGCCCTCTGATCAGGGTCTACACTGTTTGTCATTTTGTCATATATTGTAAACAAAAACCTATAAAAGTCAAAAATGGACTAGACTAAATTGAAAACTAGAATTGTCCACTTGAGGTTTCAGGGAGGAAAGGGTTAAAACAAGAAACTTTACCCTCCTCCCACTGAAAACTTTGTTGTCTATAAAACTCCACCCACTATGAACATCTATCATCTGAACTATTACATTGGCTGATAGAATAAGGAATGTTTTAAATCCAGATAAGAGTATATGACAGCTATTTTAGGAGCTGTCTGATCTGGGTCTACACTGTCTTCAAAAAGGGGTCAATAGATGCTAAAAGCAAGGCCCTGGAAGGCATAAGAAAGAGATAGTAGCTACATTTAGCTGGGAAAAACAGATCAGTTGAGAATGACAAGTAAATGAATCAAGGGAAGGGACATCTCGTACTGCTAAGTGAATTATATGTGGAAATTATGTAAATAATAGACCAAGTCACAGATTTATGTGTACCTAGTGATGTAAACTAGAAAGGAAAGCCTTCAACGTTGTCTCGCATTCTATTCAACATTGAAAAACATTAGTCAAAAACTTTATCTAAACTGTTTATAACATTTCCCTTCCAGTCAAAAAATGCAAAATGCAAAAGTCTAGACTCAACAAAACCTGATGAGACAAAAAAGTGACACGGTAACATTAATTTGTTTTCTTCAAAATTAAGTGTCTTTTTAAGCTAAATGAAACAGAAAACAGGACAGCGTCAGGCAGTTACGCATTCTTCAATCTATTTGCACCTATGCCTACCTGTGGCCTCGTCTGTCAGACTGATTCTATTGGAAAACAGTGCACTGTTGGATCTGCACTATTTTCATAAAACAGAGCTCCAGATAAGGAGAGTTATTTCAAAAACTAAACTTTTTTATTTTTGCATTTAACCCTATGGTGTCACTACTCATTAGATTCGTCTCAAAGAGACGATTCTTGCTCCCTCTTATCTAGAGCCCCAATAAACTATCAATATATTCCAGTAGTAGGAGAAGGGTTCAGATCTTTCTTACCTACTCTTATTCTACTCAATCAGCAGCAATTTGCTGCAGACATCGGTAAAAAAAATATGTGTTAGGCAAGACATAAGGGTAAACATTAATTATGGTTTGTTAACATTAATCATAGAACCACTTGACCAGGGACTCTACAAATGGAATCGATATTAACCCTCATAGTGCTAAAAAACAAATATATGCATCCTTTCTAAAACAGTGTAGACCCTGATCAGGTGGCTCCTGCAGCACGTCAACAGACTGTCCAAATGGCAAGCTGACTCATATAAACCTACATTTTTACGTCTGTATAAATCGGAAATATTTTCTTCAGTGGAGGAATAAATTAAATGCTCTCAAAGGCACTTCTATAGAAAAGGGTTAATAAAAGAAACATTTCCAGGAAAGTGTGCAGATTCCAGTCAGACATATTCTACAAGAAAACAGTGTAGACAGTGGTTTTACACTGTTTTCAAAACATCTGTGGGGGCCTCCGTGGCCTAGTGGTATAGTCACTGTGACTTACATCACTAAGCTCCTCACCGCTGTGAGTTCGAATCCCAGTAGGGTCGTTCGGATTTTTCATGTGGGGAAGCCTTCCAGCTGGCTTGCGGAAGGTCGGTGGTTCTACCCAGTTGCCGATTTGTGCATGAAACAGTGCATAAAGGACTTTTGGGGTCTTCCTCTACCTATAATTAGCTGGACGTCGTGATATGACTGAAATACTGTTGAAAGCGACGTAAAATCAAAACAAATCAAATCAAATCAAAACATCTGTATTCACTATTAGCAAGTCCTGAAAAGGATGACAGAAATATAGGCCACAGTATACAGGTTTTACTGTATCGCACAGCCTCTCTATTACAACCACTAAATCAAAGGTTATTTGACTCCATAAAATACAGTTGACAGCTTAAAGCAAGATTACAGTAAAACAGAAATCTCTGTTTTACGGTCACCTTGCTATAAGTGGTCATCTGCCTTAAACACATAATAATTAACACACTTTAGTGGTAATAATATACGGGTTTTACTGTACTTGCTCTAGATTGCTCAGAATAAATTGACCATACGTAAATGGACCATACATAAAACAAACACCTTTCAACTAACAAGACCTCGTTGGAATCATTATTTACCTTTTCTCCCCTAGAGAAGCACCTTTTGGTCCCATCAAAACGCATTTTCATGTGCTTCTATTATGCTCTTATAAAGAGCCAATATTTAAGGGTACTGAATTTCCCCCCATCCTGAAAGGTGAATTCTTAAGTCAAGATGAAACTAAAGCAGAGAGCCTGCTTTAAACAACCACCTGTTTTAAACACTAACAACAAACAAAGGGGGATAATTAAGGGTTAAGGTACGGGGAATGCTGCTGATACCTGGACTACTGTAAAAACCTCTCTGTTACAACCACTAAAACAAAGGCTAATTGAATATGTAAAAGACAGCTGACAGCTTAAAGCAAGGTGATAGTAAAACAGAAAGCTCCTAAGGGAGCTTTCTGTTTTACTGTCAGCTTGCTTTAAACAGTCACCTGTCATAAACACCTAATAACTAATCCAATTTAGGTGATGATAATGAGGTATTACTGTATTTGCTTACAGCCGTGTATAAATCAGTAACAAATGACAGGTGTAGCTTCTGAAGTGTCACCCTAGTGGTGTTGTACAATTATTACCCATTAGTGAAGAATAGCTAGTTTGACAGTTCAACAACAACCTGGACAATAATAACTCTCAAAGTATCCACTACTTTACTATTTAAACCTTTTAACACTAACAGTGCAAGGACCAAGTGCAGCGAAGAAGATGTATTCTTTCCCATTTGACCCATTACCCCATAAATACGCCTTTTTACGCCTTTAATTTTTTCCTCTACTGAAGAAAATAGTTCCAATTTATACTGCTACAAATAAGAATCATAAGAAATATTTTCTATATTCTAGAAGATAATAGCTTAAAGCAGGCTGAAAGTAAAGCAGAATGCACCATTCTATGCCTTAGGATGCATTCTGCTTTACTTTCAATCTGCTTTAAGTATATAGTCACCTATCTTCAATAGTAGAACTAGGCTATGGGGTAATGGGTTAAATGTAAATGAAACACAAACGCAATACAGTAGAATGTAGAAATTTAACAATTTCTTTGAATGTCTCGTCTTAACGATTTATTTAAATCTGAGAGGCAAACAGTTTCGAGTCTTGTTAGATGCCGGGTTACCTTGTTATTTCTTGTCAAATCAACCTGGCAGCATCCGATCTCAGGCTTCAACATGTTTGTAATGGACATAATGATTTATAGGCATAAATATGTTTATTGCTAAAGAATAACGTCTTCTTCACTGTACATGTATATACACCCTTTGCAAACAGAGTAGACCCTGATCTGAAAGCTTATTTTGCAATGTATGGAACACAAGTGATTGCTTAACCCATTACCCCATAAATACACCTTTTTATGCCTTTAATTAATTCCTCTACTGAAGAAAATAATTCCAATTTATACTGTCACAAATAAAAATCATAGAAATATTTTCTAAATTCTAGCAGACCATATATCTTAAAGCAGGCTTAAAGTATAGCAGAATGTGCCTTAAGGCACTTTCTGCTTTACTTTCAGCCTGCTTTAAGTTTTCAAACAAAGAAACAGGCTATGGGGTAAAGGGTTAAAGCAGGCTGATAGTATAGAAGAAATCTGTACAAGTTATCTTCAGCCCTCTATGAAAGGTGAGGGGACATGTCTACAAACCTTCTTAGCTTACAGATTTGCAAGATAAAGAACTCCACATACAAACTAGAGTAATGAAATACAGCCACAACCGTATACAGCATCAACGAATTCAATGAAAAGTATATGTTTCTTAATGCAGGATGAAAGTAATGCAGAAAGCTCCTGCAGGAGCTTTCTGCATTACTTTTGTCCTACATTACACAGCAATATGACTTGTTTTAAAGAATGGTTATGTATTTTTGAAGTGGTTTTGATGGTAACACAATCATGTTGGTGTGAATGAGGTGAAATGTGAGTCAGGGAGTGGTTCAATAAAATTTTAATCAGTCTGGATCAGTCGTTAATTAGCTGTCCAATTAACCTACAGCATTCAGGAATACCGACTATGGAGGTTTCTACAAGCAATAAGGATATTGAAATATGATGCAGAGTAAATACCACAGATTTGATTTGGATCCTGATTACAAGAAAATAAACATTTGTATTACATGTACAGTTAAACTTCTATGTATCGAACTTCGATAAATCGAATACCCCGTTGAGTCGAAGTTTTTTTGAAGTCCCGATCTTTTCCACTATATATTCCTTGTAAATACACATCCATGAATCGAAGTTATGTGTATCGAATTCCCCGTTGTATCGAAGTTTTTTTCCAGTCCTTTTCATAAAAATCCAACATAAAATACCACAAATGTATCGAACATCAATTACCTGTCAACATGGAGAAATGTCTGCTCCGAGCTGTCAACTAACATGGATCAACGGATTACATGACTCGCTAGACTGACGCTAATTTTTCACACCTTCGCGTGAAAACACGCTGGGTGCTCTTTTAATTATGCATGCACAATCTGTGTTATCAGTAATAATTGGGTAAGTTTGTCATTTAATTGTTTCACAGTTTTCGTTAATGATATTGACAACGCCGCCATATTTAAAGGTTTATCCAAATGAGTTCAAATAAACCGCAAGGACTGTTTTGGACCGACAATTAACGAAACAAGCCAAACTTTGTGAGAAGTTTAATAATGCTGATAAACCAGTGGTCGGCATTCTATTATCAGAGCCACAACATGGCAGATGCGCTCCGATCATGGTCTGTCTGGTGAAAGACCCGGTAACCAATCCGTGGGGATAGCTGGGCAGACCCATCTCACAACGAACGACAACTCTGTTAAGATATCGATAACGATATTACTGTATGTTCGTATTTATGCACCTGCAATCTTGACAACCTCGAAGTCGAAAATTAATCTTTAAAATCATTATTATTTAATCAAATGTTTATTTCAATCTAGAAGCTAAATTGATTCACAGTTTCACTGTACATAGTACGATTTTCGGCATTTCCGCCGTAGTTTCGCATCTTGGTGTAATTGACAGCATCTAAGTTGAAAGTAAGATACATGTAGGTTTTTTTCCATGTTTTAATGCGTATTACTATGAATTCTCCTACCTTTGTACACATGTATTGTATTTTGTTATTTATGTCGTTGTTTTTATAAATGATAAAGAACACGTCGGATCTATGTTTTATTTCAATATGCCAAAAAGTATTCATAGACGTGAAAACATTACACGCCGGGAACGATAGTTCTTATAAATCTTATATGCATTGAAATTCAATACTCAAATCACAACCCATTTATGATTCGAAGCCCCAATGTTTCGAAGTTTTTTTCACAGTCCCTTGAAGTTCGACACATCGAGGTTTAACTGTAGTTCTCTGAAAGTAAGCAAGACTTAATTAGTGTCCATTTATTCTATAAGACATTACTGTGGCCTGTAAAACCAGATTCATTCACTCAGAATAAGCTGATGCCATCTTAAGATAAGTCATTCTGTTTGTTTTAAGCAACCATTCAAAAACAAGACTTGGCCAATCAAATTCTAGTGATGAGTATAATACAAGAAGCTGTCCTATACAAACAGTATACCTGTGAGAAGTACACTAGACTTATGCAAACAATGTAGCCCTAAATCAGAGAGCCCTAAGGAATTCTCTGATCATGGTCTACACCGTTGGTCATTTTGCAAAAGTCTGCATTTATCCTATATTTATATTATGTGTTTGGGACTATTTTTCATACCATATATAGAGATCGTTACTTCACTTGTCAACGCATAGCAACGGGCAAAGTGTCAATTCCAACAGTTATGTACAGTTCTTGGTTGACAATGAAATATAAATATAAGAAATAAATTGTATATTTCCGTTATTCATGAGGAAATGCAATGTCAATACTTTTACAAGCAAAAATAAGCGAGAAACCCTTCGGGCTTCACACGCTTTGCTAGTAAAATCATTGACATTGCATTTCCTCATGAATACCGGAAATATGCAATTCATTTCTTAAATGGTGACTATGTCTGTTTTAGTGTTAATAATTTTGATATTCTTTTATTACCTAGTATGTGTATGTATTTTGAAAACTCTCTGATAGTCTCTTATAATTCATGATTGTTTGACATGGGTCATTGACATGTATTTATCACAAGTTGTAAAGTAGTTGTATGTATGCTGTATGTATTATAAGCCTTGAATAAAGATATATAGCACTGGCTGTCAACTAGTTGATGCTCTATTAAGCATCCGTCCTAATTTGAAGATCTCAATGTTTGCCTTTAATGAAACAAGTTTGGCTGTTATTTCTTTGATGATTAAAATGTCCAGAAAGATGAGACGATATTTCCCCACTGACCCATGATAAGCTGAGCAGGCTTGCCATAGCGAGACGTTAATGATGAAGCAATGCTAATCCCTCTCTCAAACAACATCTACAAACTCAACTATTTCAAAACAAGATAACACTATATTTTCAAGAAATCCATCCTAAATACAAGTTAAAGTAAATATCAAACACTGACCCGGAAATTATAACTGTTGGTGGTCGAACCAATGTAGCGCAAAATTTGAAGGAATCTCAATATATGTAACCCATAAGTTATCATCTAATAATGAATTTGCCAGGAATGGAATTGCTACCTTTGAACATGTATGAAGAGTTCCATATAAAGTCTAGGTACCTAGCAGGGGTTTGACTTAATGGAAGATAGATATATCCTATAGTTTGTTTTAGCCCTTTACCACAATCATTAGACACACCGTTTGACACCTTTACCTTAAGCCTTTACCTCATAGCCTGTTTCTAGTTTTGAAGACATGTGACCACTTAAAGCAGGTTGAAAGTAAAGCAGAATGTGCCTAAAGGCACATTCTGATTTACTTTCAGCCTGCTTTAAGCTATCATCTGCTAGGACTTAAAAACATTCTTATGGTTCATTTTCAAGACTGAATAAATTGGAACTATTTTCTTCAATGGAGGAATAAATCAAATGTGCTAAAAGGCGCTTCTATGAGAGAAAGGGTTAGTCCAAATAGCAATGACTTTTCGTGCTGATACCATGTCCATTTAACATTTTAACCACTGGACATGTTGCCTGTTTAACTGAAAGCAGAATGCTTTAAGGAAGCTGAAAGTAAAGCAGACAGTTCCTATAGGAGCTTACTTTAAGCTTTCTTCAAGAAACCAGTGTGACCTGCCTTAAAACCATATACAGGAAATGCCTTTTTGTCCCCTTTTTGTGCTACAATTGCTATAGACAATAATGACACTAACAGATCACTTTTCCATCCGTTGGTACGGCGTAAGTTTTCCGTTACACTTTTTCTTTTGACTATAACTCTAGTTTTACTGAAGCTTTCAAGATGAAATTTCATTTATGAAAAATGCTTGACAAGTGAAAGTGTCTTGCTCAAGGCCCGTTACTCTTGAATCAATATTGTGAGAGTTATTCCCTCTTTCAATGTTTTCTTTACCTGCAGATTACTTCTGTTATACTGAAGCTTTTGAAATGAAATTTCACTAGTATAAAGATATTGATGAGTGAAAGTGTTTTGCACAAGGTTCATAATTCTTGCATCAATACTGTGAGAGTTATCCCCCTTTTCAACATTTTTTTTTATTCTGCCTATAGCTCCTTTATACTGATGCTTTTCAGATGAAATGTCATTTATGGAAAGGGCTTGACAAGTGGAAGTGTCTTGCTCAAGGTTCTTAACTCTTGCATCAATATTGTGTCTGTTATTCCCTAAGCTTTCCCCATTATTTTCATTAGGCCTCTGCCTTCAATATACAAGCATAACACTCCAGTGACCTGCTTGTACATCTCAGGCTAATTCAAATAATGTCCCCCATCCTTCACACAAGTGCTTGGATGCAATATGGGGGTCCCATTTTCTTTTCTTGCAGATTACTTATGAAATTCTGAAGCTACTGAAAAGAAACTTCATAAATGGAAAGAGATTGATAAGTTAATAAAGAGGTTTGCTCAAGGTTCATAACACTTGCATCAATACTGTGAGAGTTATTTCCCTTTCCCACATTTCCTATTTTTCTGCATTTAACTCCTGTTCAAATGAAATTTCTTTTTTTGACTGATGCTTGCTAGTTCTTGCGAGTTCTCAATTTACATTCATCAAAGTAAACTGTGCAGATCCTTATGCCACTCTTCAATCTGTTATATCTGATCTGAGTCTACATTGATTGCAAACCATCAAACTCAAAATCTTTTCTAAAGGCGCGTTCTGCTTTACTTTGTCACCTGACTTAAAAACTACAGGGCTGCCATTTCTCCGGATTTTTCCTAAATCTCCGGATTTTTTTTCTAGTACATGGTAGCTTAAAGTAGGCTGAAAGTAAAGCAGAATGCACCTTAGGGCGCATTCTGCTTTACTTCCAGCCTGCTTTAAGCAGCCACATGTCAACAAAACTAGACACAGGCGATGGGGTAAAGAAACGATTCGTAAAATCGCATTTGAAAAATGCAAATTTGGAAATCTTAGGATTTTTTATGTCAACTTATGGTAGCCCTGAAACTAGAAACAGGCAATGGGGTATTAAAAGGTCTCCATATATTTTAAAAGATTGGCCGCTTAAATTAACACAAGATTTACTGACTGTGTCTACTCATAATTTACTGCAGAACACAATGACAGAACTGTGCTGTCAGAAAGTCTTAAATTATTTATTGAAAATATTCCTGATACGCTCCACTTGCTCTATTATAGCCGGAAACTTTTTTCCCTTTGGTGTTGGAACTTCATATATACTGGTACATCCTGTGCAAACAGTGTAGACCAAAATCATTTGACTCCTTAAAGAATTTTTTGATCAAGATCTACACAGTGTTTGTCATGCTTTGAAATATTTTTTGACAAAGTCTTTGAAAGTCAGTGCAAACCAATTTTAAAAATGATAAGCAGTATATGTCAAGGGTAAAAACGGGGTATTATCATATAGACTGCAAACTTACTTTATTACGTTGCAAGAAGCTTGTATCTGGAAGACTGAACCTCCTCGACCTAACATAGGTCGGTTCCGGACAGCTGCTTCGTCGAGAAAACTTTCTCTGAATACCGAAAAATGACCGGAAATCCATCTCTCCGGTAATTTATTTCCACCCCAAACACAACTTAAAGGTCAACCTAGGTCTAGAAACACTCCAACCTCGTTGCAAAACATATCTGTTGTTTTTTATATTTCAACAGAATCACAATAATCCTACCACCTCGTTCAAACCAGCAATTCAATATGCATCATCTATACCTTATCTTCTAGCTGGTTTGACACTTTCACTAGCTATCTCCCATATTTGCAGAAAGCCCATTATTATCCATTGATGTTCAATTATATACCGAAAAAAACCTCTAATATAATCCACAAAAAGCACTGTTATCTTGCACAAACATAATAACCTGACTGTTTAAATTGAAAAACAAAGGCATGCAAACAGACTATCACTTGTCGGGGCCTTTCAAACTATCACCAACACTGACACTGTAAGGTATTGTAAAAATCCTAAATATTGGGACACCCTGTAGAACTTGCTGTAATTATCATACAATTTAAATTAAATTACTTTTATCAAACAGTAATTAGTCCAAAAAGGTGCAAACTCAATCAGGGTTCCAGGTTAGGGGAATATTTCAAAAACAAAAATCTTTATTTTTGCATTAAACCCTATGTTGTCACTACTCATTACTTTTATCAAACAGTAATTAGTCCAAAAAGGTGCAAACTCAATCAGGGTTCCAGGTTAGGGGAATATTTCAAAAACAAAAATCTTTATTTTTGCATTAAACCCTATGTTGTCACTACTCATTAGAATTGTCTCGACTATTGAGTAGTGACACCATAGGATTTAGTCCCCTCATGAGTGATGTAAAAATGTTGGATTTGTTCAGTTTACTCCCCCTTATCTGGAGCCCTGTCAATTACAAACAGTGTAGACCCTGATCAGACTGCTCCTGGAGGAGCAGTCTGATCAGGGTCTACACTGTTTGCTCATGCCTGTCTGTCCCAATACTTAGGGTCATTAGAGTATGGCTGACACTGTGAGGTATGCACACACATCACTAGTAGTCAGTCCCACGGCTACAGCTTCACAATAACATCCAGCTCCTCCGATCTGTAATCTTTAGTTTTCTAAGAGTACTCTGTATCACTGTAATATCCCTGGACGAGCTGTCACGTTAAGTCGGCCCAAAATAAACTCTCCACAGTTCTGATCCCCGTCAATTATGTGACGACGTTTCAAATCCTTCCAAACCTATTAGAGTCTTACCCGAGCGTCCGCTTGATTTAAGCAATAAAATAGGCAAAGCCGTATTAAACATTTCTCGAGATGTCTATTAGAGCCTTTTGAAAAATATGTATACCTGGCTGTCCATAAAAAAGTACACTGATGTTCGATAGCATACCATCAATATGGGTTTTTTGTTGGTATAGCTTTAACTGTATACGTTTAACCCTGTCCGTGCGCGAAAACAAAATTATCTTAACCTTTGCAAACAGTTTGGATCCAGATCAGACGCCGAGTGACTCTCAGCATCTGATCAGGATCCAAACTGTTTGTCGCTCTGATTGTATATCTGCATTTACGGAGAAGAGTGTAACACCATAACAAATAAAGTAGATGACATTTTGAGATGATGTTTGTTCAGCTAGCACTCGGAGGGTCAACATCAATAATACTAGACCACATTTAAACCTACTTAAAGCTAACATACTGAACAATTAACACTGTTTGAGACAGGAATGGCTCCTTATTGCAGAACAATGTTAAAAACTTCTACAGAATTCTGCATCGTTATTGTCCCTGCATAATGCAGCCACCTTGTATTTAACTGACATTCTCACAGGTTAACTTGTTCACACCTAGGATTTCAAATGGACATTCTTAGTTTCCATAAAAGTCTAATCCATTTTTACATATTAAGTATTGATTTTAATGATATTTTGCAAACCAACAAACGGTGCAGATCCTGATCAGAGGGCTCCTGCAGGAGCCCTCTGATCAGGATTTACACTGTTTGCATAGGATAAGTGTACTCTTCACAAGTACAATGCACACTGTTTGCAAATGAAAAGTATATACATGATGCTAGGTTTTAATGAGTTCAAACATTTTGAATTTTTTTCTCCCTGCATTATGCAACCACTTATCTTTAAAAGAAAATCTCTACACTTTTTCACAAATAATTGCTTAACCCTTTGAACCCTAGTCCCGCATATAGGCATCCTTTTCAAACAGTGTACATGTGAATAGTACACTTGTCCTATGCAAACAGTGAAGACCCAGATCAGAGGGCTCCAAAAGGAGCCCTCTGATCAGGTCTTCACTGTTTGTCATAATGCCAAACATTGACAAAAAACATCCCTTAAAAGTCAGAAATGGACTAGACTAAAATAGACACTGTAATTGTCCATTTAAAAGTTCAGGAAGCAAAGAGTTAACTTCTAGACACACTATAAAAATCCCTGTATTCCACTTTTGTAACACAGCCAATTAGCAAAACTGCATCAAAATGCAGCAATTAGTTTTCATATATTTTTTCTATTATATATGCAAGCACCATGTACATAGAATCCCAGGTGAAATCCTTGTCTAATGAAGTATTATCCATCATCAGTTTGTGTATAAAAGTGTAAAACCATCTTTCTCTGAACATGTTGTCCTTTTTAAAATAATATATATATAGTTTTCTCCTTGAAAATGGCTGTTTTCTATATCAATTTTAAAGTATCTTTTCCTTTTCTTCTTTAGAAAATATAACTTGAGTGGAATAGTCAACCTGAGTATCGAACAGTTTTGATTCAGATGCTAGCTGAGTTACTCAGCATCTCATCACGATGCATACAGTTTGTAAAAGATTGTAAAAGTAATCAATATAAATTTATACTATACACATGATAAGGGTGAATAAACTTTTGACAGCTTAAAAATGAGAGATCCAAGGCAATGAAATATAACCCAGCGATTGACCATATGATAATGTTTTATAACGACTTGTCCTGGTGAACTGTCATGAAAAACATACTTCACATCCACCCACCTACTGGGCACAGTGAGCGCTACTTGTGTTAAGCAATCCATTCAATTAAACAGGCAATTAACTGTAAAGACAGGTGGCTGCTTAACCCTTTGAACCCTAGTCCCGCATATAGGCGTCCTTTTCAAACAGTACAGAAGTGAAAAGTGCACTCGTTTTATGCAAACAGTGAATACCCAGATCAGAGGGCTCCTTATGGAGCCCTCTGATCTGGGTCTTCACTGTTTGTCATAATGCAAAGCATTGTCAAAAACAACTCTTAAAAGTCAGAAATGGACTAGACTAAAATGGAAACTGGGATTGTCTATTTGAAGTTTTAGGGAGGAAAGAGTTAACCCTTTCCTCCATAGTCAAAATGGCAAATCTCCAAAATCATACTGTGTTTTGGGCAGGTGACTGCTTAAAAGCAAGATGGATGTACAGCATAAAGTTCCTATTATGAGGAGCTTTCTGTTTTACTTTCAACTTGTTTTAAGCTGCCACTCGTAATCAATTTCATCAATGAATATTAGTTTCTAGTGCTTATATGGAGTTCAGTAGGTAGATGCACTCTTAAAGACACTTCTATGGATGAAAAGGTTAATGCAGGATAAAAGTAAAGATGAAAGCTCCTGATGCAGGAAATCTAGTGTTCATGGCTTTCTGGTCATGGTTTACAATGTAATCTGCTTAAAATATTTCACTACCAGATGCAAACAACCCTGAGTCCACTGTATATTTCAAGACCAGATCAGGATCCAGGCTATTTAATTTAATTAGTCTGGATCCTGATCGGTTTTCGTGCCAGTACAGTTGCCATTGTAGTGCCAATTATCGCCTAGTGATCCAAATGTTGAGACTCAATCTATCTACATTACATACACTGAAAATGAGAATGTAATTTATAAAGTTCATTCGCCCAAGGGTTAAAGGTGACAAGTCATTCAACATATCAAAGATATTTCAACCCTTTATATGTGAGAAAAAAGGGTTTTCTAAATCTCTGCAAACAGACTCTGATGAGATGCTGGGTAACACGGTACCTGATTTGGATCAAAACTGATTGTCAGTAAATTTTTATAGCTGTATAATATTATAAAGACAAGAACAAATCAATGTCCGTATTAAAGCTGGCGACATTCTAGAGTTGAACAATCTAAGGTGAGAAAAGCTCATACTAAGAATGATCTATATAGATAGACTAGCCAAACTTGAATTACCACTTACAGTGTAGGGACCATGACATTGTATATTCAACATTTGCAAATAATGCAAACCAAGATCAGAAGGCAGTGCTTTTAAGTCCTTCTGCTTTATGCACAAACATTGATGTCTTAACCCTTTAAATTCAACCCTAAATATCTCTTTTGGGTATTTATTATCCTTTTGGACTCTTCTAGTACAGGCAGTTTGAACCAGTCTACGGTTGCATTTTTTATATGATAACAAAAACAAATGAAAATATCAAACAGTGCAGACCCTGATCAGAGGGCTCCTATAGGAGCCCTCTGATCAAGGTCTACACTGTTTGCATATGTAATCCGTAATCTCTACAGAGGGCTGTAGGGTTGAAAGGGTTAAGATCACCCTTGTATATCTATAGTGGAATCTTTAAGCAAATTCTGATCTGGGTCTTCACTGTTTGTATATAGGAAAAGACAAACTTTTCACATGTACTCTGTTTGCAAAGGACTGTCCTTTATGTATGACAAAAGTTCAAAGGGATAAAGCAAGATGAAAGTAAAACACAAAGTTCCTATCAGAAGCTTTCTGAATTAACATTCACATTGTTTTAAATAGAAGCCTGTCCTATAAGCACAGTTAAACAGATCATTGGCAATATTCACATATGGAGGAAAGGGTTAAACATATTATTTCAAACATTGTATTAGCTATATAGATACAATGATACATAAGTCATCATTATTATCAGCCCATCTGCTTATAGCTTTATAGTTTACAGTTGATTTCATCAGGATAAAATGCTTTGAAATAGTTTAAATGTTTTTCCCAACAGACATAAACTACTTGAAATTGCTATTGTACTTTAGACAGAAAATATTAAAATAATCTCGACACCAATTTCATTTGCAATGCTGGTTTTGATCCAAGTCAGACTAACAAAACATTAGGATCCTGATCTGAATGACCAAAGAGCTCAAGATAAGAGTCTAAGAGAGTCAACAGAACATATCGAACTTATCACTCATTTAAGCATGAAATCCAATGGTGTAACAACTCATTAGAGTTGTCTCGAAGGTTCAATGCAGAAAAAACAAATTTAGTTTTTGAAATATTCCCTTTATCTGGAGCTCCCCTCTCATTCTTCTAAGTTATATTGATCCGCTCCTGTCAAGTATCATTCCCTTACTCCCCTCTCATTTCCAGGTTTATATTGATCCGCTCCTGGCGTCAAGTATGTCAAGTACGGAGAATGCAATGATATAATAATCAGCCATCATGAGAGCCTGAGTCTAATCCCTCTTCATAATGCCGGATTTGACATTCATCTGCAGGTAATACTAGATGGATTCAGGTAAGATTAAAATCATTCAAGGAAGGACATTGCATTTAACAGCTGACCTGCTAAAATATGCCCCATTACTTAACCAAGTTACAAATAACTGCTGTTTTCTTCCCTTCCATGTTGGCATTATACTTTAAAACCTATTACTGCAGGGGCCGCTAACAAAACATTATCGCATACTCTACAGACACATCTGCCAGCTAAATGCAGCACAAAAGTAATGCAGAAAGCTCCTACAGGAGCTTTCTGCATTACTTTTATCCTGCATTTAACTGCCATCTTTATGCAAGACATAAGTTCATCTCGTTTTCATAGGACTTCAATTTCATCTATCTTTTGACTGGCTGCTTGGTTGCTGTTCAGTAGTAAATAAGCCCACTAATTAAAGAAGTTTTAACATATTTTCCTACATTTATACCTATCCATCTATATACAAAGACTATCATTCTACTACTATACAAAGACTAACATTCCACTGCGGTTTGTTTTCTATTTTAGGATACAAATATCCCTTCTACCGCTGAATATTCATAGATAAAGCTCCACCCCACTATGAACTATCAACTGGCTAATAAAATAAGGAAACTTCCACACAAACGATGACATGTTTATTGTGAATGTAGTTATTTGTCTTTTTTCGTAATTTTAGGTACATTTATAGAATTTCATTTGAAGTGCTTTTGAATGCACAACTCCTGTGTGAAAAGAGCGCTATATAAATATGGTATAATAATAATAATAATTATGACATACTCATGTCAGACAAATCATTGAAGAAAACAGTGCAGACCCTGATCAGATAGGGGTTTGATCTGGGTGTTCATTGTTTTAGTGTCAATATATGCTAATAGCAGAAGAAGAGTGAGAGATAGTATTCCAAAACATCCTCACTATTAACAACCACTGAATTGTGTTAATTATTAGCTGTATAATGCAGGGGGCTGATTAAAGCAAGGTGAAAGTAAAACAGAAAGCTCCTTTAAGAGCTTTGTTTTATTTTCACATTGCTTTAACCCTTTGAACTCTAGTCCCGCATATAGGCGTCCTTTTCAAACAGTGTACATGTGAATAGTACACTTGTCCTGTTCAAACAGTGAAGGCCCAGATCAGAGGGCTCTGAAAGGAGCCCTCTGATCAGGGTCTTCACTGTTTGTCATAATGCCAAACATTGACAAAAACACCTCTTAAAAGGCAGAAATGGACTAGACTAAAATTGAAACTCGAATTGTTCAAATAAAATTTCAGGGAGGAAAGAGTTAAGCAGTCAACTGCCTTTCATACAAGCAATTAGGATGGCTCCAGATAAGGGGGAGTAAACGGAACATAGCCAACATTTTCTCTATCATTTTCTCTATCATTTTAGCATCAAATCCTTCGAGACGATTCTAATGAGTAGTGACACCATAGGGTTTAAAGCAGAAATAAAGATTTTAGAATTTGAAATACTCCTCTTATCTGGAGCCCTGAATTTTAGTCATCTATCAAAGAGGTTTTACTGTATTATTGTCTTCTTCCAAAACTATGCAGGGCTTTGTTTACATAAATAAGTCTAAACTGTTTCCAATTAAATTTTGGCTTCTATATTCTGTTTTCTCATGGAGTGGCTTGTCCTGTAGGATACTAGTTCTAAAACAGCAGCAGACAACAATTCTTGCAGATGAAAAATATTGAAAAAGTTCAACCAGTCAACTGACTAGCTGCATTGCAGGCTACACAGTAAGGGAGACTACTACCTGTCTACTATCAGTACATCAGACATACTGGGTTATCTACCTTGTTACTTAAAAGATACCCATCAAATCAAAAAGAAGAGTAAAATAAAATGTAGGTCTTAAAATCACATTATTCACAATTCTCTATACAAATTGTTGCTATGATCTAATAAACAATGAGATATGGAAATAACCTGACCCTTCCCATGCTATTAGCCAATATTGATGTTTTTTGAAAATATGTCTGTACTGTAGAACCAGATTAGACAACTCGCCTAATATAAAGGGGCTGTCTGATTGGAGTCTGTATTCTCTTTTCCAGTCATCCGGGTTTTTAATGTCATATGCATACTCTCGGTCCGCCATTCGGATGGCGTCAGTCTTACTCAGAGAAAAAATAATTCTAATTTTGGGTAAAATCGCGCTTTTGAAACTTATGTAAGACCTTCGAAGTATTCATAGGACCTATTCAGATAATAATGCGTAAAAAAGAATGAGATTAAACGACCTGCTGCACAAACATATGTAGATTTTGGGTTTGTTGTCCCCGAGTGCGCGTGCTCGCTAAGTGTAAACAAAGAGGGTATGACGTAGCACTGGAAAAGTGAATTGTATTCTTACATGATCTGTTTGTTTGTTTTTTGGTGTTTTTTTTATTTTACGTCGCTTTCAACAGTATTTCAGTCATATCGCGACGTCCAGCTAATTACAGGTGGAGGAAGACCCCAGAAGTCTTTTTAAGCACTGTTTCAGGCACAAATCGGCAACTGGGTAGAACCACCGACCTTCCGCAAGCCAGCTGGAAGGCTTCCCCACATGAAAAATCCGAACGACCCTACTGGGATTCAAACTCACAGCCGTGAGGAGCTTAGTGATATAAGTCACAGTGACTATACCCCTAGGCCACGGAGGCCCCTTACATGATCTGTCTAACAAAAGTATGCAATCTGTTCTGGGTGAATTTTTCAATATTTTAATAGCCAATGATTTAGCTTTTATATAAAAATATTCAACCTAAGTTAGTTTAACCCAATACCCATAAATACAACTTTTTACGTCTTTAATTTATTCCTCCTCTGATAAAAGGACTTCCAATTTGTACACATATAAATATGCACCATAAGAAATATTTTCTATATCCTAGCAGGTGGTAGCTTAAAGCAGCTTTACTTTCAACCTACTTTAAGTGGTCACCTGTCTTCAAAATTTAGAAGCAGGCTATGGGATAATTGGTTAAAACTGATTATCTTTGGGGTTATTTTGCAGGTCCCTGGAACAGACAGATAGGTTAACAACAGTTAGTTTTTGTATTTTGCATAATTATGATGTAGAGGCTGAGAATAAAACATCTGTCCTTCACATCTTAAACCCCCTGTGATATATCTACCATGAATATGTCTTCACAAAAAATATTGGCACAAAACACAAAATACACTGTCAAATAATTATGATATATCAATCAATACTGTTTGAAACTCATACTATTGTTTACATATTGTGGAATCAGTCTGTATCTGATCTGGTTCCACTCTTCAAGCTTTGTATTTTGTGACATTGTTAAAGGTTCAGGTGATTGATAAGTTTTGAATGAGATGACTCACAGTAAATTATGAATGAAAAAACTCTCTCTACTCTACAGGGCTCCTTCCTTCATTAGCATTTTACCTCTACGTGATAAATACATCATAAGTACCTATCTAACACTCATACAGTCGATTCTGTACTAAATCATCCCCCTCTTAACCTGTATTGGGTATCTGAGACAGGTGGTTGCTTAACCCATTACCCCATAAATATGACTTTTAATTTACTTCTCCATGAAAGAAAATAGTTCCACTTTATAAGTCACGAATATATAATTTATATGCATAATAATAAATAGTTTCTATATCCTAACAGATTGTAGCTTAAAGCAGGATGAAAGTAAAGCAGAATGTGCCTTCAGGCACATTCTGCTTAACTTTCAACCTACTTTAAGTGGTCACATGTCTTCAAAACTAGGAACAGCCTATGGAGTAAAGGGAGTTAACTCCTCTCCCCCACTGAAACTGTTCACAGTTACATTGTATAATTATAAACGATGATTTATAATAATTTGTAACTAATGGTTAAATGTGTTAATAACCCAATACTCCATTATAAGTCTGTTTCTAGTATTGAAGACAGGTGACCACTTAAAGCAGGTTGAAAAGTAAAGCAGAATGTGCCTTAAGGCACATTCTGCTCTATTTTCAGCCTGCTTTAAGCTACAATCTTCTGGGATATAGAAGATAATTATTACGGAACATGTTTATGACTGTGTAAATTGGAACTATTTTCTCCATTTGCGTAATAAATTAAATGCGCTAAAAGGTGCTTTATAGGGTAAAGGGTTAAAACTGAAAGTAAAGTAAAAGCACCGAAATGTATACCAACAGAACAATAAGGGTTAAGATTACTTCAGAAAGTAGTATTATTTAAACCTACCAACACCAATTAACTTCACATAATGATAACATATTTAATACTTATAACACTACTATTTCCCACACTATATCACACTCAAATAACTTATCATGAACCAAGTCAACAAACTAATTACCATTCTATATCCTTTCCACGCCCATAACGTATTAAAACGTTTTGACGTTTATGGCACATTTTGGCTTCCGTAGAATGAAAAGTTATGATTCGCACATCGCGTTGGAAGACTTTTCTGAAAGGCCAGGTTCGGCACTGCCTATTTCTAGAATATCAATGGTCTCCTGCAAAATGTGGCACTTTCAGGCAGCATCCAAAATGGATCCAGACACAAATTTGCAAGATTGGAAAAAGGTGAATGCCAGAGGGGCCGAAACGGTCCATCTTTCTACTTTCGGTTTAAAATGTACTCGACCTTTTTGTCAAAACCCGTTATAATAGCACTCATGCTGGAATTCAGTAACACTGACATGTCAACACAAAGCTCACAAACCTCAAACTGAGCTCAGGATCCACTTTTTTTTCTTTTTTTTTTTTTTTTTTAAAGTCGTTTGGGTATTGCGTGAACGCGATTTAAATATAGCGCTTCTAAAAATAGATTGTCACTTTCGGTTTCGTGTTGACACGTCAGAGTAGTTTTGAGATGTCAAAGTGTAGTGTTAATTCAGAAAATGAGCTTCAAACTAGTCCGGTCTTGTGTGTGTTATGTGTACAAAATCGGCGGGCTTGCTAAGGATATGGGGAAAATCCATTTTTTCCCTACAAATGCCATACTTTTGCCTTCTTTCGCTACAAAGTCACTATTGCACGACGATAAAAGCTTAAAAGCCGAAAATTCGGCATCTCTAGATGTTCCCCATATGGGGAAAATCCATTTTTTCCCTACAAATGCCATACTTTTGCCTTCTTTCGCTACATAGTCACTATTGCACAACGATAAAAGCTTAAAAGCCGAAAATTCGGCATCTCTAGATGTTCCCCATATCCTTTCCACGCCCATAACGTATTAAAACGTTTTGACGTTTATGGCACATTTTGGCTTCCGTAGAATGAAAAGTTATGATTCGCACATCGCGTTGGAAGACTTTTCTGAAAGGCCAGGTTCGGCACTGCCTATTTCTAGAATATCAATGGTCTCCTGCAAAATGTGGCACTTTCAGGCAGCATCCAAAATGGATCCAGACACAAATTTGCAAGATTGGAAAAAGGCGAATGCCAGAGGGGCCGAAACGGTCCATCTTTCTACTTTCGGTTTAAAATGTACTCTCGACCTTTTTGTCAAAACCCGTTATAATAGCACTCATGCTGGAATTCAGTAACACTGACATGTCAACACAAAGCTCACAAACCTCAAACTGAGCTCAAACTGAGCTCAGGATCCACTTTTTTTTCTTCTTTTTTTTAAGTCGTTTGGGTATTGCGTGAACGCGATTTAAATATAGCACTTCTAAAAATAGATTGTCACTTTCGGTTTCGTGTTGACACGTCAGAGTAGTTTTGAGATGTCAAAGTGTAGTGTTTATTCAGAAAATGAGCTTCAAACTAGTCCGGTCGTGTGTGTGTTATGTGTACAAAATCGGCCGGGCTTGCTAAGGATATGTGTGTTTTAACTCTTTCCTCCCTGAAACTTTAAATGGACAATTCCAGTTTCGATTTTTGTCTAGTCTATTTCTGGCTTTTAAAAATTGTTTTTGTCAATTTTGGCATTACTGACAAACAGTGAAGACTCTGATCAGAGGGCTCCTTTCGGAGCCCTCTGATCTGGGCCTTCACTGTTTGCACAGGACGAGTGTACTATTCACATGTACACTGTTTGAAAAGGACGCTATATGCGGGACTAGGGTTCAAAGGGTTACAGTAGGTGGGTTGAGTACAGTAGTTAACGAGTGCACCGGACAGTAGCAAAATAAGCCAGTCACTTGTGGTAAAGATAGTGTTTATCAAAACACTTGATGTATTTACATCACCAAAAGTGTGGAAAAAGGTTAAAACATCTCTTGATGAATATTCAAATAAAAAGCTCTTCCCAGTATGAGTATTTATCATCTAAACTATTCCATTGGCTGACAGCATAAGGATTTTTTCCCAATGAAAGAGGGCAACCTCACATCAGGCACATTCTTTAAGAAAACAGTGCACACCCTGCTTTAAGGTGCATTCTGCTTTACTCTCAGCCTGCTTTAAGCTACCATCTGCTAGGATATAGAAAATATATTTTACCATATCTATTCATAACTGTATAAAGTGGAACAATTTTCTTTAGTGATGAAGTAAAATAAAGGTGTAAAAATATATATCTATTGAATAAAAAGATAAACAAGATTGCTGACAAAACTATTTTGCAAAATATTTGAAACGTTTGTGTACTCATATTGTGGGAACACCCTGACCTTGAAACTAAAGGATCCTCTACAATGCCTTTAAACTCTAGTCAATTGAAATGCATGTATTCACCTCGTATACTACAGGAATGGTTCAATATAATGAGACTTAACTATTTTTGTTTGCTACTCAAGAGTTTAGTGTGTTTAACATAACCCTTTACCCCATAGCCTGTTTTTAGTTTTGAAAAAAGGTTACCACTTAAAGCAGGTTAAAAGTAAAGCAGAATGCGCCTTAAGGCGCATTCTGCTTTAATTTCAGCCTGCTTTAAGCTACCATCTCTCAGGATACAGAAAATGTTTCTGTTGGAACATGTTGATGACTGTATAAATTGGAACTATTTTCTTTTGTGGAGGAATAAATCAAATGTGCTAAAAGTCGCTTCTATCAGGGAAAGGGATAAGCAAACAAGCCATGGCATTCAGTGTTTCTGTTTGATCCGTACCAAACATTCCTGTCTTTGTATTATAAGTTGTTGCTGTTGTTTATATAAATATTTTTATCTGAATATGTTCATAACTATGATATATATTCATAGTGGGCAGAGTCTAATATTATATACCCTTTATATATTCAGCAGGGTAATTCAATTTGTTTTTACTCTGTACAGTTCAACCTGTTTTAAGTACATAACCATTCAAGAAAGACAAAATTGTAATACACAGCCTTAAGAATAAGTGCAAGCTTGATCGATGCAGACTAAACGTAAATTAGACCTATCTGCATTATTTTTGCCCAAGCACTCAGCAGCCACTTGTTTTCCGAGACCTCTATGTTTATTATTGACTGTTCTCTGATAACAGATTTGACGGTAGTTAAAACCAGTCATAAACCTGTGCACTTTAAAACAACAGATAAAAACAGAAGCATTCCAACCATAGTTTAATGTTTTGTTTAAATAGGTAATTACTGTAAATTTTGTCTTTACAGCCGTATGCAAACACTAAAGTGTCAATACGCAGTCTCCATTCTCTATCACTGTCTACAATCAATCCAATCATATCATTGAAAACCTATGTGGTTTACAGTTTTGCTACTTAGTTGCTACATTAACGCTTTACTATATGACTGAAACAAAACCTTTGGGAAGGTATTGATTTATTTTAGAACTATTCCAGAATAATTTCTTGAATATTCATGAACAATTCAAGAAGCGCCATTTTAATGTTCATGAGTATTCTGCAAAAAATCTAGAAATTTGATTGTTTTAGAACCATTTTGTCCGCCTCGATAGCTCATTGGTAGAGCGTCCGCTTTCGAGGCGGGAGGTTGTGGGTTCGATCCCCGGCCGGGTCATACCAAAGACCATTATAACAAACGGTACTAGTAGCTCCCTTGCCTGACGCTCGGCATTATAAGGGTAGTGCTAGGAAGGTGATTGTAATGCCCAGGTAAGTATGCATGTTAATGGATACCTTGTTTGTCGCAATAAAAGCTCTACAGAGCTTATGTTGATTGTTTACCATATGCGACGTTAAATAAAGCTTGCCTTTGCCTTTTGCCTTTACCATGATTGTTCTAGAATTCCAAGAGTCCTTGAACTCCTTTTGTAGGATTTGTAAAGTAATTCTTGACGAAACTAGTCAATGATATGTGACACCAAATATTCCAGCCGGAATTTCTCTTGGCAGTATTCTATGTTTTTGTATAATTCTTGAAGCTACGGAACAATTCTAGAAGCGGCCATTTAACGTTTATGAATATTCTAAAATTCTTGAACACTATTCACAGGGGTATAGTTTTCAAAATACATTTAGGTTACTAAAATTATAGAACTTGTTGTTCTTGGTTAGATTCCTGACTGAATTAATTGTGACTGATCTTATATGTGTCAATTAAGGACAATTGGTTGGCAGGCACCAATTCTAGCATACAGACATGACAAGTTGACAGCGACAATTATTACTTATATTACTATAATCACAGCTGTACCCTTTGACCTTGTCCAAGGTCAAAGTATACTAATATCTGACATGTCTGCTTACAGTCAAACTAATTATATCTAGTACAGTAAAACTTCTCTTGTATGACCACATAAAAGAAGGCTAATTGGTTGTATAAAGACAGGTGACTACTTAAAGCAAGGTGAAAGTAAAACAGAAAGCTCCTTTAGGAGCTTTCTGTTTAACTGTCACCTTGTTTTAAGCTGCAACCTGTCTTTATACAACAATTAACCTTCTTTTAAATGCCTAAAAATAAACACAATTCAGTGGTCGAAATAGAGAGGTTTTACTGTATATATACTAATAATAATATTGACATGTCTGTATAACGTAATATTGACAAACTTGTATTTAGTGACCTTACAACAGAAAAATATTAAACAGTCAAAAGAAATCAAGGGACAGTCATAACCCAATACAGTAAAGTTCCGCTTAACGACCGGTCCGAAATTAAGACCGGTCCGAAATTACGACCACTTTTTAAAAGAACGGAATATTTTCCTTCATAGTTTAATGGTCGTATGGTCCGTTATTAAGACCGGTCCGCTATTCCGTATTACGACCACTAATCCCAGAACAAAAGACCAATTAGTGTTGTTTTAGGGTCCGATATTAAGGGCAGACGTTCACACTTCGCCGGTCGCGACAAAAGCCAGTTTGACACTTTTACGACAAACAACGGTTACTTTATGGCAGATGTCAAGGCCGATTAAACAATAGGGATGCTTCAACGAGAGGAATGTTTGATAGCAGATAATTAAAAAAAATGCGAAAGTACGATGATTTCGGCACTTGTTTAATATCTTGATTGCTCTATTGGTGCATGTATATTTCGTTTATCTCGCATTAGGCCAAATACAGTTACAGAAAAAAATGTTTTTAGCGCATACATCGAACTCGATGACAGAGGGAGAGATTATTGGGCTATAATTAGTAAAATACTTATAAGGGTGTGATTTACTAATTAAAGTGTTAATTTATCACTTGAGACTTTCATCTGATCCGCCCCAATCGAATTTTATGTTTGATAAATTATTTTTTATTGGTTATCTCGAAAGATGATTTTTGTAAACAATGAAATAATTGGTCGAACTTTGGATAATTAATAATATTAAACCCGACGAATTTCTTCATAAACATGTCGTGTGACAGATTAGATCCAGATCAGATATCAAACAATTTGGAATCTGTTCAGGATCTAAACTGTCCAAAATGCTATTTCTTTGTCACTGAAACTCATAGACTATGTGCTAAGGCCCCTCTTTATGTGCTAAGATTTGTTTATTGGAACATTGTTTTAATTCATATCAGACATCAAGTAATTTGGAGTCTGGTCAGGATCAAAACTGAAATTCCACTTCTTATAGCTTATAGTCTATGTGTTACACTGCTAATGCCCCTCTTTATGTGCTAACATTAATAATTTATTCAATTATTTAATCTTCATTACATGTGTATGACAGTTTTTAGTTTCTGTGTATATGTGTATTTTAAAAAAAAATTATGGTTGTTTGAAATAGGCTTATTTGTGCCGATCTATTCAAAATAGGTTTCTTATACATACCGGTATCTATCTATATCTGCCCAAAAATCCTCATCGATATCAAGGGTCTCAATAATAAGACCGACTCGATATTAAGACCACTTTTTGTCAGTACCACAGGTGGTCTTAATAGCGGAACTTTACTGTACTCCATAAATAAACCTTTCAATGCCTTGAATTATTCCTACAGGAAAGAAATGGACACATTTACTTCATCTCAACAGGTGACTGCATAAACAAAGCTGACAGTAAAGCAGATCATCTCTCACATGGAGATTTCTGCTTTATTTTCATCCTGTTTTAAGCAGTGAAATATTTTAACCCCTAACTCCAAAGATACACATTTTAATGCCTTTAACTTGTTCCTCCAATGAAGAAAATAGTTCCAAATTATACAGTCATGAATACAGTCATAAGAAATAGTCTATAGTCTAACAGATGGTAGCTTAAAGCATGTTGAAAGTAAAGCAGAATGTGCCTTAAGGTACATACTGCTTTACTTTCAGCCTGCTTTCAGCTACCATCTGCAAGGATTTAGAAATCATTTCTTATGGTACAACGTTCATGACTGTACAAATTCAGAACTATTTTTTCTTCAGTGGAAATATAAATTAAATTTATGCACTAAAAAGGCTCTAAGCTGTCACCCATCTTCAATACTAAATAGGCTATGCAGTATAAAGGGTTAACCCTTTCCCCCATAGAAGCGCCTTTTAGCACATATAATTTATTCCTCCGCTAAAGAAAATAGTTCCAATTTATTTGTCATGAATATTATAGTATAGGGAATATTTTCTATGTTCTAGCACATGGAAGCTTAAAGCAGGCTGAAAATAAAGCAGAATGTGCCTTAAGGCGCATTCTGCTTTACTTTCAACCTGCTTTAAGTGGCCACCTATCTTCAATACTAGAAATAGGCTATCAGGTAAAGGGTTAAACACTGAAAAATATAATGAAAGATTGAATGAAACCTTATCTAAAACAAAAGTCAGATTGTAGGCGACAAAATCTGAACACTATCTGTTAGCATTGCTGTTGATAATTCCAGGGCTGCCATAAGTTCATAAAAAAAATCATAAGATTTCAAAAAATTTCAATTTTTTCAAGCGTGATCTTCAGAATTATACCTTTTACCCCTAGTCTGTTTCTAATTTTAAAGACACATGATGCTTAAAGCAGGTTGAAAGTAAAGCAGAATGTGCCTTTAGGCGCATTCTGCTTTACTTTCAGCCTGCTTTAAGCTTCCATCCATTGGAATAAAAATCCGAAGAAATGGCAGCCCTGTAATTATTTTGAGATAACCAGAATGAATGTTCATATATAAAACTCTGCCTACTATATGCACCTCCCATACAAACTATTAAACTAGCTTATCAAGTAAGGAAACTTTCCCTCTGGAAAGAATGCATTCTCATGTTGGACAAATCCTGTAAGAAAACAGAGTAGACCCTGATCAGACAGCTGCTTCAGGGAAGTCCACATTGTTTTCAAAATGCGTAAATATAAGCTCATAGCAAGAAAATGGTATGCAACAAGTAGCTACTTATTACACTGTTAATTTGCAAACAATGAAGACTATAAACTTTATACAGTTTGAACTGTTTCTCACCACATTGCCTTCAGAATCCAGTACAGAAAGTCTAAACATTACACCCTCTTCTTGTTCCTGCATTCCATGTGGAAGTCCCAAAATGATATATCACACTACATTTATCATATCTCTTGTACTTCACAGTTAGATTAAGACAATTTAGCTACAGTCAAATCCAAATATTGCCACCACACTTCAAAAGCATTCTTACATTGATTAGAATGCAGGTTGATGCTTAAAGCAGGATGAAGGTAGAGCAGGAGCCATCTTCTTTACTCTGATCCTGTTTTAAGCAGCAGCATGTCTTTAAAATCATTGAGTAAGCAGTCATTCTTTAGTTGGTCATAATTGTGAGACTGATCTGTACAGACTGCCATTCTTAGAATTTCAACCCTTTAAGTGTATATTAATGCTTTATGAAACAGTGCAGACCCAGATCAGACAGCTCCTTTTGGAGCTGTCTGATCAGTGTCTGCACTGTTTTCTTACACGATCTCTCTGACATAAGTCTGCACTCTTTACTAAAAGAAATTTTCCTTATTTTATTAGCCAATGTTATAGTTTTACATAATGCATATTCAGCAGCAGAAATGGTTGATGCTGATATCTCTAGGTAATCCATCCAGTCACTTCCTGAATATCTATATTAACGAATCAAAATTTGTTTCATGGTAATTTCAGGTTTTCTGGTATTGGTTACCCAATTATGTCTGCCACTGTTACATTGTATTTGTTTTCACGCAAACTATTATCACATTAACCCATTGAACCCTAAGTGACAAGTGTACCCATCCTTTACTAACAGCGTACCTGTGAAGAGTACACTTGTCCTGTGCAAACAGAGTACAATTCTTTACTAACAGTGTACATGTGAGGAGTACACTTGTCCTGTGCAAACAGAGTACAATTCTTTACTAACAGTGTACCTGTGAGGGGTACACTTGTCCTATGCAAACAATGTACCATCGTTTACTAACAGTTTACCTGTGAAGAATAAACTTGTCCTATGCAAACAATTAATGTACAATCCTTTACTGATAGTGTACCTGTGAAGAATACACTTGTTCTATGCAAACAATGTACCATTGTTTACTAACAATGTACCTGTAAAGAGTACACTTGTCCTAATTGCAAACAGTGTACCATCCTTTACTAACAGTGTACCTTCCTTTAATAACAGTGTACCTGTGAAAAGTACATTTGTCCTATTTAAAAAGTGTACCATCCTTTACTAACAGTGTACCTGTGAATATTAAACTTGTCCTATGCAAACAGTGTTCCATCCTTTACTAACAGTGTACCTTCCTTTAATAACAGTGCACGTATACATGTACCTGTGTCCTGTGAAAAGTACACTTGTCTCTTCGAGACGATTCTAATAAGTAGTAACACCATAGGATTTGGTTCTAAAGTAAGCGAGAACATGCTTGATTTGAGGAAGTAACCTGATCAAATCAAGCATGTTCTCGCTTACTTTAGAACCAAATCCTATGGTGTTACTACTCATTAGAATCGTCTCGAAGAGACGATTCTAATAAGTAGTGACACCATAGGGTTTAATGCAGAAATAAAGATTTTAATTTTTGAAATACCCCTCTTATCTGGAGCCCTGAACTATAGACTTACTGGAAACTGGAATTGTACACTTGAAGTTCAAGGGGTTAATGAATTAATCCAGATTGAAACAAGAGTTGTCCATGTTCAAAGTCAAATAAAATGAGGACGCACCTAGTTCTGTTATCTTATGTTTGTTTTCTTTTTCTTTAATCTTTTAAGTTGTTTTTTCCTCCTTAAACCCATTTAACTCCATAGCTTGTTACAAGTTTTGAAATCAGGTGATAACTTAAAGCAGGCTAAAAGTAAAGCAGAATGTGCCCTAAGGCACATTCTGCTTTACTTTCAGCCTGCTTTAAGCTACAATCTGTTAAGAGATAGAAACTATTTCTTAACCCTTAGCCTGCCAGTCACGACTATAGCTCCATATGCAAACAGCTTGGATCCGGATGAGACGCCGAGTAACTCGGCGTCTCATCCGGATCCAAGCTGTTTGACACTCGGACAACATTTTCATCAACTTTGAGCAACTTTGAAGCACTTTGAAACTTGAAGCAGACAAGAAATATAGCAGACGACAATTTATTTGGCGGGCTAAGGGTTAATATGGTTCACATTCATGACTGTATAAAGTTGAAATATTTTCTTCAGTGGAAGAATTACTAAAAGGCGTATTTATTGGGTAATGGGTTAAAGAGTAATCTCACTCCATGTAACCCTTGTCATTCATTGATGACTGTAACAACTTCCAAATTAAGTTTTATTTCTGTTCATTGAATGAGACTCCAAACCAAGTGTGAAACCGTTTAGATCCTGATCAGAAATCAATTCATTTGGGTTCTGATCAGGATCAAAACTACGTCCAAAAGCCAGTCTAGATGGAAACAGCATTATAAATGTGATAAATAATTGAACCATGATGGTGAGTGAATGATTTAGGTTATCATTCAGTCCAGAGCTCCAAATAAGTGAGTATTTAAAAAAAAAAATCTTTATTTCTGAATTTAAAACCCTAAAATGTCAATATACAAATTAGAATTGTCTCAGAGAGACAATTCAAATGAGTAGTCACAACATATGGTTTAGTTCAGACAAAAAGGAGAATAGTTGCAAAACTTGAGTTTACTCCCTCTTATCTCAGGTCAGCCCTCACATCAAACCTAATGAAACCTGTAAGCTACATTGAGTTTTACAATATAAATCCTTCATTTCTTATTTTCAATAACCCTTTCAATGTTGAACAAAATATAACTTAATACAGCAATGTTGCATGCTTTAGTTCCCAAAACATTTCTATAATTCCTCTGTACATTCAGATATATAATTCCAGTAACAGACTGGATCAAGATCAAATGCTGAACAACGCAGCATCTGATCTGGATACAATATGTTTGCAAACGCATCTAGAAAACTGATTAACTACATTTAAAGGACTACATGCCTTAAACAATGTTTTTAATGCAATTACAGATTGACAAATCTGTTTATGTTTAGTGCAAAAGCAGTAAAATATAATTAGTATTTCCTGGCTGCAATAATTATCTGTATTGAACATGTGTGTTACTGCATGAGCCATAAGTTTATATATAATGTTTTACAGCAAAACCTGTGTAGAACAGCCAATCAAACAGGAACTTGCAATATTGTAATGGTGACAGCTTAACATATTAACCCTAGGGATGAGAATACTTCTCATTGACAAACAGTGTATATGTGAACAGTACATTTGTCCTATTCAAACAGTGTAGACCCCTGATCAGAGGGCTCCTTAAGGAGCCCTCTGATCACGGTCTGCACTGTTTGTCATTTTGTGATAAATTGGTAAAATCAACCCTTATTGTCAAAACTGGACTAGACTTTATCTGAAACTGGCATTTTCAATTCAAAATTACAGGTTGAGTTAACGTAAAACTCTGATGGAAGTTTTCTGCATAACTTATGTAATTATTCTGCATTAACCCTTTCCCACATAGCCTGTTTCTAATATTGAATATAATTTTGATGTGTTCACTTAAAGCAGGTTGAAAGTAAAGCAGAATGCGCCTTAAGCGCATTCTGCTTTACTTTCAGCCTGCTTTAAGCTAGTATCTGCTAGAATATAGAAAATAGTTCTTATAATACCTATTCATGACTGTATAAATTGGAACTATTTTCTTCAGTGGATGAATAAATAAAATGTGCTAAAAGGCGCTTCAATGGGGGAAAGGGTTAAACAGTCCATGGTTCTTAATTTAGTGATCCATGTGACAACTTTAAAAAGAATAGTAGCTTAATGAAGGACATAAGTAATGCAGAAAGCTCCTATACAACTTTTGTCCAGCATTATGCTAGCAAGTTTACTTTCATCTTGCTTAACTCTTTCCTCCCTAAAGCTTCAAATGGACAATCCCAGTTTCCATTTTAGTCTAGTCCATTTCTGACTTTTAAAGGTTGTTTTTGTCAATGTTTTACATTTTGACAAGCAGTGAAGACCCAGATCAGAGGGCTCCTAAGGAGCCCTCTGATCTGGGTCTTCACTGGTTGCATAGGACAAGTGTACTATTCACATGTACACTGTTTGAAAAGGACGCCTATAGGCGGGACTAGGGTTCAAAGAGTTAAGCTGCCTACTGTATGAGCCTGTTTAGATGGTTTCGCTGTATCATGCTGATTATATTATAATTCCCTAGGGTATCATTTTATTGTCTGCTGGCTTTACAGTTTTATGAGCCAATTAGTTCCTCAGAATTCATGTAGATCAAGCATGCATACCCTGTGTAAAATGTAGGTATTGGATGTGCACATATCACACCTATAGTAATGGGATACAGCCTGGTTTAAATTCTCTAACACTTTCACTCCTGTTGCTATTAACTTTGAATGAACAATTCCAGTTTTCAAATTAGTATTGTAAATTTTTGACTTCTCAAGGTAGGATTTCTTTTGCAATAAGTTGCAAAATGACCTTTATGCAATACTAGAAACAGGCTATTGAGTAAAGGGTTAATGTAGAATAATTAGAGGAGTTTAAAGATGCATTTATAGAGAAATGGGTTATGTTAGCAGCCACCTTTATTGAACAATTCAAATTCATAACCTGTTGAATGGCTGTATGCAGTTTTAAATCAACAGTCAACTTCAAAATATCATTACAAACATTTTGAATATGACATGACATTATAAATCAAATATGATGTGATTCCCAGTATGCATAAGAAACTAGCAGGTAACTGCATGCATTTATATCAATATGCAGATGTATTTCATACATCAATTGAGCATGAATAATTTGTACAACTAAGTGCACTATGCATGTGATTTGACAACAAATATGGAATTGACACAGCATGAGAAAACAGGTATTCAAATACAACATAACTTGTATTCAGTGACGTACAGCTCAAAAGTGACAATAAAATATTATAGTTTGTCCCAATAGCTTGCTGTTAATTTCTAAGACAGGTGGTTGCTTAAAGCAGGCCAAATGTGAAACAGAAAAGGTCCTGAAGGAGCTTTCTGTTTTACTTTAAGACTGCTTTAGGCAGTCCTGTCAGGTTGCAGGAAAAGTTTTCTAAGATTCTTTAACAGGACATCCTAATTGTGTTGACTACTGTGTACTTTCCTAAACGTAGAAATGATTAGACTGGCATAACAAGTCATATTTATGGTACAATGGGTTAATATCTTTTCACAATGTTTATTCTGAATAAAGTTTGAACTAAAATTGAGACATAGCTATGCATAGGCAAAAAAGTTGTTTTAGCACAAGAAAGATTAATATATGTTTTAACCCATTACCCCATAAATACACCTTTTTACCTCTTTGATTTATTCCTCCAATGAAGAAAAAAGTTCTTATTTGTATAGTAATGGATATGTATCATAAGAAATATTTTCTATATTCTAACAGATAATAGCTTAAAGCAGGATGAAAGTAAAACAGGCTATTGGGTAATGGGTTAAACACACAGTAAACACCCCACCCCCTTAAACTCTTGTACAGTTTGATATTACCTGTAACTTACTTTTTCATAATATTATTGTCAATGTGATCAAATTATAAATACCCACTCCATAATACATATGTAAACAGGTTAGGCTATTTATATTACCTAAAACACTTTTGTCCAACAATCAACTTTTATAGAAACATTTAGCTACCTATATGTCATTACTCTAAGTGTCATAAAAGATCATATTATAAGCTTAGGAAGTTCAACAATCACAAACTTTTCTAGTTTGTCTGTGACAACTCAAAACTCAGGCCTGAAATGTGAGTTCTAAAGCATGTAACAGCTTAACACAAGATGATGGTAAAGCAGAAAAGTCATACTGTTTTGAAGAAGATCAAGTAAAGCAGAAAGCTCCTACAGGACATTTCTGCTTTAAGCTTTTGACCACCAAAGATTTCTTTTTAACCCGTTACCTGATAGCATTGTTTCTAGTATTGAAGATATGTGACTACTTAAAGCAGGTTGAAAGTAAAGCAGAATGCGCCCTAAGGCGCATTCTGCTTTACTTTCAGCCTGCTTTAAGCTATTAACTGCTAGAATAAGGAAAGTATTTAATATGACACATATTCATTACGGTATAATTTGGAACTATTTTCTTCAGCGGATGAATAAAATTAATGTGCTAAAAGTCGCTTCTATAAGGGAATGGGTTAAGCGGTCATAACAGTAGAAGGTTTACTGTCAATGGATTACAAATAATCTCAATCTGATTTTGAATTCCTTTTTATACAGATCAACTACTTACAATGCAAAAGTATTAGCAGCATGGAATGTATCGTCCCCTTTATTTCTGACATTTAGTATTTATTGTAAATATTTATGAATAAGAGACTTTAAGTATTAAGATCCCAATCATATATGTATGCCTATCTTTGTCTATTCATGTTTACAGACACCATCAGTACTATATACAGTAAAACCCCTCCATTACAAATTAACCACTTAATCCAACTCAAATGTTTGGTAATTAAGACAGGTGCTTGCTTAAAGCAAGATGAAAACAAAGCAGAAACCTCCTATAGGAGCTTCTGCTTTACTTTTATTTTGCTTTGTGTGGTCACATGTCTTTGAAAACCCAATTGTCAGTTTTAGTTGTCATGATGGAGAGGTTCTACTGTACTGTGATAGTCAATTTTTGGGTGTGGATTAAAATTCACATACAAATATGCAGTATAGTCCAACTTAATGTTCAGCAATCACAATATCTCAAAAGAAATCATTTGAAAATTTGAAATGGGTGAGTTTATGTATAGGAGAATCAAATTGCAAGACATATTTAATTGTACTTAACTCTTTGAATGCAAAGTAAATTTGTTGTCTGCAACACTAATTGTTGTCTGCTACAGTTCTAAACCTAGAATTTTCAAAATATTCTTCACAAGTTAACATAGGATCAGAAAGTCAAACAGTTATGATCCTGATGGCGGTATTTATGCAATGTCTCATCCGGACCCAAACTGTTTGAAAATCATGTAATCACCATATTACTGTGTCTAGTGTGCATCTTACCAATAAAATGTGGTCATCCAATAGAATCGTCTCTTCAAGACGATTCTAATGCCTAGTGACACCATAAGGTTTGATGCAAAGACATGCAGATTTAAGTGTTTGAAATACTCCTCTTATCTGGAGCCCTGAAAATATATCGTTCCCAAACAGCGAGGTTTAGCTACCAGTGAGTTTAGACCTCATTACTGCAAGCAAATTATTTCAAGCTGTGAATTGAACTTCAATTAATGTTTGATAAAATCAAAACGTTTTCATCTCAATGTAACTTAAACTAATTTGTACTGGTTGACAGTCTGTTTAGGAGACAATGATGTCATGAACATGGTGATCAAAAAACATTTAGATGAAAAACATGAACATCTTGGGGTACTGTATGTAACAGTACCCCAAGATGTTCATGTTTTTCATCTAAATAATGACCCTAAGTTTTAGGACAGACAGGCCCGAGTGTAGAGGGAGCAGTCTTATCAGGATCCACAATGTTTGCCATTCAATTTGTACCTTTTGGACAGATTTCGTTGTGATAAAAGCAATTTGTTAAAGTTTTATAACTACAGCAGTTACACAGGGTGTCCCAATATGGTATAAATGCCAATCTGTGTAACCCATTACTCCATCTAAGAGACACCTTTTAATGCTTTTAATTTCTTCCTTTACTGAAGAAAATAGTTCCACTTTATATATAATTATACAGTCATTATTATATAATCACCATAAGAAATATTTTCTATATCCTATCCTTAGGCTGAAAGTAAAGCAATTTAAGGTGAATTCTGCTTTACTTGGTAAAGGGTTAATTGGGAAGCCATTTAGAGAAGGAGCATGAATAACCCTTACCACAATTACTTAATCAGGGGAACTAATGTAATGTAGAAGCTCACAAAGTAGCTTTCTAGACATTACTCTTGTCCTGCACTATAAAGACAGCTAATTCTTCTTCTTTGAGTGACCTAAATTTAATACAAATTTTGAGGCACATGCTCATTTTGAACTGACACTTTAAGACTGTCACAACACTTACAATGCAGATTTTTTAAATGGACTCTTCCATTTGTTTCTGATAAATGACTTAGTGAGTTTAGATTGGCTTTCCAAGATTTTGTCCCCAAATGATCTAAAAGTATGAAAAACAGTGCAGACCCTGATCAGAGGGCCCCTGAAGGGGCCCTCTGATCTGGGTCTACACTGTTTGCAAATAATGTATATTTTGGGTTAAATTCCGCACTACAAAAATTAAACTGGGTATTCCCCCAGTGTCTCTACACAAAATTTAATAATAATACGATATATAACGTGTTTATATTGGAAAAGCTTGTTCAAACAAATGTTAATATTTGACTCAAATATTAACACATCCTGATTTCCCAATGTCAACTTCTCCCTGTCAATATGTTTGTTTCCGTGCATTGAACATATTCCTGACAAGCCAAGCTTACTGTCAAGCTTACAAGAGATATTGATCATACAGTCATTATATACGGTCAAATCTCTATTCAGGAACCTTTCAATGAACAAGCCGAGATCTCTAAAGAAAATTAAACGATTAATGTAGAACAAAAGTAATGCAGAAAGCTCCTGCATTACTTTTGTTCAAAAGTAATCAGTATGTGTACAGCTTCTTTTGAAGGGTCTGACTGAGAAGAGGTTTGACTATTAATAAGCTTAAGTTTTGTCCCTGTTACAAAGTGTCATGACTGTAAAACTTTATATCTAAGTCAGTATTGTGTTAACCCTTTCCCCCATAGAATCGCTTTTTAGCGCATTTAATTTATTGCTCCACTAAAAGAAATAGTTCCAATTTATACAGTCATTAACATGAATCCTAAAAACAATTTTCTATATTCTAGCAGATGATACATGTAGTTTTAAAGCAGGCTGAAAGTAAAGCAGAATGCGCTTTAATGCGCATTCTGCTTTACATTCAACCTGCTTTAACCCTTTCCCTCATAGAAGCGCCTTTTAGCGCATTCAGTTTATTCCTCCGCTGTAGAAAATAGTTCCAATCTATACAGCCATGCATATGTATCATAAGAAATATTTTCTTTATTCTAACAGGTGATAGCTTAAAGTAGGCTGAAAAAAAAGCAGAATGCGCCTTAGGGCGCATTCTGCTTGACTTTCAACCTGCTTTAAGTAGTCACCTATTTTCAAAATTAAAAACAGGCTATGGGGTAAAGGGTAAGTGGTCACTTGTTTTCAAAACTATAAACAGGCTATATAGTAAAGGGTTAAAGGAGCTTTCTGCATTACCTATGTTCTACAATAACCTTCCACAAAGCCATGTAAAACATCTTTTGAGTGATCATTAACCTTTACTCCATAAGCCTGTTTCTTCACTTTGAAGAGAGCTGATTACTTAAAGCAACAGTTTAAAGTAAATCAGAGTGTGCTGGCAATAAAGGCACATTCTGCTTTACTTTCAGCCTGCTTTAAGTAGCCACCAGTTTTTAAAACTAGAAATGGGCTATGGGGTAAACGGTTAATGCAAGATTGAATACACAATCCACATGGATTCAGACTGCATTCCAATGGTTATTTACCTATTAAGATCACATAACTTTCTTAAAACAAATTGATCACATAATATTAGCTGTAGGTAGTACTGAGGTAGACATCAATCACAGCGCGTGCCATCAATCATATCACGTTTTTGATCCAATTATGCACTGCCCCCTAGCATAAAGTCAAACACGGTCATGACTCATTAAACCTTATCTTTTTTTTTATCACAAACATTGACCAGCACAAACTTGCTATCTAATCATTATTTGATTTGTCTGGAATTCACAGCTTCTTCTGTTAAAAACATATATTTGTTAACCCTTTCCTCCATATGTTTCTAGTTTTGAAGACGGGTGACCATTTAAGGCAGTTTGAAAGTATAGCAGAATGTGCTTTGCATTCAGTCTGCTTTAACCCTTTGAACCCTAGTCCCGCACATAGGCGTCATTTCAAACAGTGTACATGTGGATAATACACTTGTCCTGAGTAAACAGTGAAGGCCCAGATCAGAGGGCTCCGAAAGGAGCCCTCTGATCAGGGTCTTCACTGTTTGTCATAATGCCAAACATTGACAAAAACAACCCTTAAAAGTCAGAAATGGACTAGACAAAAATGGAAACTGGAATTGTCCATTTAAAGTTTCAGGGAGGAAAGAGTTAAGCTACCATCTGCCAGAATATAGGAAATATTTATGTTGTACTTTATATATTATTAACATTACAGTATAAAATCGAAATATATTTTTCAGCTCAGGAATAAATCAAATGCGTAAAAATGTGTATCTATGGAGTAAAAGGTTAAATTGTATGACACTCATATTTTAACCAATTACCCCATAGATATGACTTTTTATACCTTTAATTTAAAATAGTTCCACTTTGTACAGTCAATGTGTACCAAAAGATAAATTTTCTTATTCCCAGTAGATAACAACTTCTAGCAGACTAAAAGTAAAGCAGGATGCACCATTTAAAAGGAACATTCTTCTTTACTTTCAACCTGCGTTGAGTTAATGTAACCTGTGTTTAAATACTAGAAACAGGCTATGGGGTAATATTATTAATGGGTTAAGAAGATGCTAGAGTGGCAGACTAAGAGTTAAATCTATCATAATACAATAATTGATTATCATAAGTTAATTACAGTTCACTCATACATAATATGAATACATGTATAAATTTTGTACTCATTAAAGGCATACACTAACCATATTGAGGGACATTTAAATGCAAACATGGTATGTTTTGTATTATTCAGAAATAATGCACCATTTAACCTTATTTAATATTATGATATCATAATATAGACCGTCTTACAAAATCTGCTTCACTTTATATCTGCTTTTATTGATAACGTTGGGAAATAAAACATAATATAAGAAACATTGATATGAGTGGCAAACAGTTTGGATCCTGACCAGATGCCGCATTGTGCGGCATCTGATCAGGATCCAAACTGTTTACAAAATGTAAATAGTGTCGGTATCATTCTGTAGTGAAGGGTTAACAAATTAATTGCATATTGGACACTAATGTTCTCATGGTGTGAACTACTCTTGTCATTTTAACTGTTTAACATTTCATCATGTTTTCAAAACAATAGACTACTTGTGTTTTGTCAACTTCATGAAATATTAAAAACCAATAAAAATAGAATGTTACAGGACATTCCCCCACACTGTCAGCATTCTAGATTATTTCAACCCAATACCTTATAGACTGTTTTTAGTTTCAAAGAAAAGTGACTACCGGTACTTAAATCAGGTTGAAAGTAAAGCAGAGTGCTCCTGAAGGAGTATTCTGCTTTAAATTCAGCCACTTGTAAGCTGTCAATTTTTAGGATGCTCATGGTGCGTATTGGATATGACTAAATAAATTGGAACAAATTTCTCAATTGAAGGCATAAAAAGGTGTATTTATTGAGTGATTGGGTAAAGTAACCACCTGACCTTAACTCTGAAAACAAGCTATGGGGGAATACAATTTTATGGTACATTTCAAGACATATATTTGACTGCAGTGTATTTGACAAGAGGACAAACCAGTCTACTTACCAGAACATTGAACTTGTCCAGTTCTGTACAGGAGTATCCTACTGCACCAGCGTCAAGGTCAGAAATCTCACCTTGACCTCTTTGAGTATCATTCTTTTTGGCTGGTTGAATATCAATGACCTTGACCTCAACTTCAAACTCACAAACACTGTTACAAGCACATGACTCTGACATGATTTCTGGGTCAGATTTCTCCATGTCAGAGCTAAAGCTATCACTATCCTCGCACACTGTGTCTTCAATGTTGTTTGTATCTATGTTACCATTTACATCAGGTTGCCAATATATGTCATCAAATGACACACTTTTCTTGGACTTGTTGATTTCATTTTTTGTGTCTTTGTCTTGTTTAATGAGTTCCACGTCACTCAATGAAACACTCTTAACTATCGGTCGAAAGTCATCAATCAATTCATTATCAGAAGAGTCACTGAAGAAGTTTTTAACCTCGGCTAACTCCCCGAAACTAACACTTTTCTTTTTTCTGTCATTTTCAAAGTCAAGTACATCATCTAGTATACCTAATGCATTTTGTAAGTCAAGACCGAGTGGTGACATAGCCCGCTCGAAAGGTGAGAGTGAGCGTGAGTCAGTGTGTCCATTTTGCTGCAGAGGGGAGGTGTTTTGATTGCTATCAGGTGATACTGCTCTCATTATTGGAGATTCTGTCCGAATCTCTGGAGAGAGGGAGCGCATCTTTTTCAATATGCCTTTCCCTGGTACTGATGTACTGGGAGACAGAAGTTCACTACTGGGCGAGGGAGAGTTATAGCCATCATGGGCACTAAAACATTTGCCAGGCTGAGGTAAATCAACAGTCAATAGAATCCTGTCACCTTTCAAGAAGTTTTCAACTTCTTTCTCGGGTGACATGTATAAAGAGTTTGTCTTAAAACTAGAGTCTGGGAGGAACATGTCATCAAAGCCACTGAACAGACCGAGCTCATCTTTACTGTGAGCCGAAATAAGTTTGACTGGTTCTGGCTGGTTCCCATTCTTGTTCTTTTTGTTAGATGGGAAAAATGGCTGAGAGAGCTGTTTGATTATTCCCGGTCTTTTCTTAGGTTTACAGACCTTAAGGGAACTTGTTCCAATGTTCTTTGGTGGTTTCTTTGGCATGTTTAAGAATTCACTAGGAATTAAAGTCTTGAATTGATCGAAAGATGTGTGTTTAAACATAGGTATGCTTAAACTGGGGGGTACTAATATCAAACCATGCTATCTCGGTGTTCATCGTCAATAGTTCAGTAGTGTCTGGAACCACAGTGTTCACCAAACTCCCGTGACAACAGGCATATACACTATTAGGTAGATTTTCACTTTAACTCTTTGAACGCTAAGCAATTTCGTCATTTTGTCAACTTTTCATCAGAATGTCAAACAGTTTAGATCCTGATGAGACACCACATTACACAGCATCTAATCAGGATTCAAACTGTTTATGTACAAAGGTAATCACGATTGTTGTTTGCTACTGTTTTAACTCTTTCCTCCCTAAAACTTTAAATGGACAATTCCAGTTTCCATTTAAGTCTAATCCATTTCTGACTTTTATGGGTTGGTTTTGTCAATGTTTGGCATTATGACAAACAGTGAAGACCCTGATCAGAGGGCTCCTTTCGGAGCCCTCTGATCAGGGTCTTCACTGTTTGCATAGAACAAGTGTACTATTCACATATACACTGTTTGAAAAGAACGCCTATATGCGGGACTAGGGTTCAAAGGGTTAAAATAAGAATTTTCTATAATTCCATTTTGTCAGAGTGTCAAACAGTTTGAATCTTGACGAGACACCGCATCATGCCGCGTCTCATCAAGATTCAAACTGTTTGCAAAGGTAATCATGGTTTCATCCCTAGCGTGCAAAGAGTTTTAATGACACTTCAAGAATGCAACGATTTAAACTTGTGTAGAGCGGTCACTCAAATCCAAATTTGTAAAACCTCTTTATAAACAATCACACTACTCCAAAGAAACACAGCCTTAAGTTACAAGCACTGAACTCCACTTTCTCCAAATTACGATATCCATCTAGTTTCCACTGTAAGCTCAATCTGTCAAACACACGTCTTTTATATAAGATCTCATCTCAAATCATCCTAGGTTTATCCTTAATTAATTATTTAAGCTCCTCTACAAAAACTCTTCTCACAATGGCTAATTAATTATGCCTTCCATGCTTCATCAACCTTACTTTAGCCTTAATTTATGAGTCACGTTGCCACAATATCGCCTGTCAATTCAAACAGAGTAGATGCAGATCAGCAGTTGAAGTGCATGCAAACAAAATACTTTATTTTACTCTGACAATTAATAAACAGTGAAGACTAGGTTCTGACTACAGCAATGTAATTACAATCTTCCTTTTTCTAATAACCCTTTACCTGATAGCCCATTTCTAGTATTGAAAATAGATGACCACTTAAAGCAGGTAAAAAGTAAAACAGAATGCGCCTTGAGGCGCATTCTGCTTTACTTTCAACCTGCTTTAAGCTTCCATGTGCTAGAATATAGAAATATTATCTATACTATATATTCATGATTGATTAAATTGGAACTATTTTCTTCAGCGGAGTAATAAACTGAATGCGCTAAAATCCTTTAGGAGCCCTCTGATCAGGGTCTACACTGTTTGCAAAGATGCATATACCTGGACCCAGCATTGCGAGCGTTTAAAACACAGAAAACGAGCAACATATTGAGTTGATATAATAGCCATAACTTCACTGTACTCATTGTTTCAAAACTTAATGATACTGCATTTACCTGTTGAAGTTTATATTCCACAATGAAGAGTAGTGTAAATTGATTACAACCGTTATCATGAAAACACTCAGTGCACGCGCATACTTGTGCTACTACTTCCTCTTAAACGTTTAAAAAAAATCTTTTCAAACAAACAGACTGAGAATTAGACATGCCCCAGTTCTTTCATAATCCCGTCAGATCTTTTTATTGTGATGCAATCAGCAAAAATATCTTTAATCTCGCTTGTGTATGACCAGTGTAAGGAGTGTCTGTACAATTGGGACGCACCGTTCAGCAACGAAAATACTGTCCAATTAACGGTCAGTTTTAGGTAACGAAAAAATCCTTTAAAATAAACAACTTGGTATAAGTGGGAATTATTATTTTTTGTTGACATAACATGGCCTATGAAGTTCAGCAGATATTTCATCCATTGTAAACACAACTAATCTTGTATTATGTCACTATTTATCAAAGAAAAATTAAGTTATCTAAACACAACCACCTGCTTAATGCAGAACAAAAGTAATGCCCTAAAGGAGCTTTCTGCATTACTTTTGTTCTGCATTAAGCCACAATCTGTTTTATGGACTGCCTAGCTTCTTTAGATTGGTTTACTCAACATAGTATTGTTACTGTAAGAACAGTCTATGGTATAGCTCCTATATCCCTATAGTAAATATTGAGAACAATCATAACTACAGTAAAACCTCTCTATTATGACCACTAAATTGTGAAGCTATTAATCAGGTGCTTAAGGCAGGTGATTGCTTAGAGCAAGGTAAAACATGAAACAGGAGCTTTCTGATTTACGTTCACCTTGTTTGAAGCTGTCATCTGTAATTTATTTGCAGTCAATAGCCGTATTTTTAGTGATAATTTTAGAGAGGTTTTACTGTATACTTTCAATGCATGAAGATCAAGATTGATTTTATAAATTGTAGTTTAACTTAAGGATTTTAACAGGTGCTCTTTTCTGGTGTCATATTATGAAGATTAATGTCGAAAGTTCCTATAGAAGACTTAATCTGCTTTATTTTGTATCGTTACGCAGAATAGTGGACACGCAGGTGGCCCACTTGCTCTCATTTTCGAGCATTAAAATAAGAAGGGCATTTTTACATAACTTGTAATAACTTTTTTTTCTGGACAGATATCGTTCCTGTGCAAACGGCCTGTGTTAGCTTAAACATTTTCCTTTATGATGGAATTTGTTTTGAAAAAATATTTTGATAAGATTTTGGTCCTTTTTTAAGTTTAAAAAGACACCTCTAAATCACATTAAACAAAGAGTAAAATGCTGAAAATAAGCCTCGACACGGATAATATAACACAACCTTGTGCATTTATACAAATCGATATCAATTCTGTGCAAACGGGCTCGTATAATTGAATATTTGTTCTTTCTTTTGATATAAATTTAAGAATCGTAAGTTAATGTTAATTTGGTCCTTTTTCAAATTGAAAATAAATTTCACATGTTCAAAAAGTCGTCGGGAGTTTCCGTAAATACCGATCGATAAGAGCCGAACATTGACGGACTCTCACGCTATCGTAGAGCATTTTATCGATAATCTAGTGATGTCCACTATTCTGCCTAACGCCTTCTGTACGTTAATTAAAAATAGTCACCAGTAAATATGGTTTTGATTTTGTTTACCAAAACTGTGTCAAGTATAGCATTTAGATTGAAGACATTAATGCTGCTGAAAGATGATTTTGATGATGATGATAATGATGATGGTGGTGGTGATGGTGATGATTCATATATTGATAATCATGATTTTTATAATGATGACAAGGGGTATGATAAAAATTAAGATCGGATTATAAATGATGTAGATACGATATTTAAATGACAAGAAAAACAATTAATACCATTCAAATCTAGTTGTATTAAATATATAATTGTTTGTTCTACTAATTAAGAGCCTTTTTATAGTACTTATATAATTATATACTAATGCTTTTTATAATGTTTTTTTATAATGATAATAATATGTCAATATTGCTAGGGGATTTTTGCCAATCATAAAATTACTGGCTTTAAAAGGAATGAAGTTATTCTTTTGAATACAATACAATTTGGTAACAACAAAAACAGTTTATTAGTTTAGTTTTTAATCCTTTTACTTTTTAATCAAAGTCTTCTAAAATCTAGCAAATAGATTGGTAAAATTTAAGACGATCATTGAACAATTAAGCGACAATTCGTGCCTAATAAAGCAAGGTAAACCAATATTTTACAGCTCTGATTTTATAAATTAAATCCTTACAGTCGGTTCATTCAGGCATGACAATAAAATTAAACTTTCCCAACAGTTACCATAGAAATTTGTCACACTGAATTAAAAACATACCCAAGAGTAGGTGAGATATTCTATTAACAATCACACCTGTCCAAATTTAAACCAGATCAATTAGAAGAACCTCTGGCAGATGACAGCTCAATGCAGGATAAAAATAATGCAGAAAGCTCCTATAGGAGCTTTCTGCATTATTCTTATCCTGCATAAGCAATCTGTCTTTATAGTATTCAATGCTTCTGTATTGAATGAAAGCAAAGTCTGTAAACGCATGTTTAACTGTATGGTGGAAATAGTAATTTCATCTGTGAATGATAAACGTGTTGAATTCAATTATGCCATGATGCGTTTACTGCATATTTAAAACATGTTAAGGTGCTCATGTTTCAAATTATTTTGATTTTGACAAAAGCTATGAAAGTTTCAGTATTTCACATCAACCAAAAATGATCTGAATGTTTTTTTGTTCATTTATAATACAACCACCGAACAACAACTTTTTTGCCATACCAGTCAAATCTGTATTAACAAGAGCTATCAGCTGATTTACCTTTTGAGGGAATGGATTATAAACATATTTTGCTAAAGGTGTAGACCAAGAACAGAGGGTTCATTTCATGATATTTCGTCTTTTCTTGAAGACTGCTTTAACCCATTATCCCATAAATATGCCTTTTCACGCCTCTATTGCTCCACTGAGGAAAATAGTTCTAATTTATACAGACATGAACAAGTATGATAAGAAATACATTTGTATTTTCTATATCCTAGCAGATAGTAGCTTAAAACAGGTTGAAAATAAAGCAAAATGTGCCTTAAGGCACATTTTGCTTTACTTTCAACCTGTATTAAGTGGTCACATGTCGTCAAAACTAGAAACAGGCTATGGGGTAATGGGTTAAGTGGCTACCTGCCATGAACATTTTTTCTGGTACACAGAGCTTCATCAGGACAGGGTAGAAGTATGGAAAGACATGTCTTTGAGTAAAAGGTAAATGTAATGACGATCACGGCATCTGAGAATCTAGCGAAAACGTAGCACATACTCTTGAGACTGTGTTTCTGTCTGTTAAACAATTCACTGCCATGTTTTCATCAAATTTTAAACAAATTGTTGCCTGCTTTTATTTCTCAAATTTAAATTTTAGGTATTTTGACTTAAGATTTTTAATATTGCAGTGAAGGGGTTATTATTAAATAAACCCTTTGAATATGAGAAACAATATTTCTATGCTTTTGCAAAATGATTTAGATCCAGATCAGATGCTGAGTAACTCAACATCAGATCAAGATCTAAACTATTTGTCATTTAAGATCGTAAAACTTCATAAAAATATTGGGAAGAAAGAAATTTCAAAATTGAAGCAGACGTCATGCTGAGCAGACGTTTTAAGTTGAGAATTCAAAGAGTTAAATCATAGAAAGTGAGAATCTCCGGAAGACCAGCAAGTCTAACAGAACTACTTTAACCATTTACCACCAAAATGTCATCTGCTTCAAAACTATTGTCTGCAATTTCCTTCCAACTTTAACGTTACGCATATTGACTAAAGATATGCTGATATGAACGGCAAACAGTTTGGAGCCAGATCAGACGCCAAGCTACTTGGCGTCTGATCTGGATCCAAACTGTTTGTAAATATGAGTATAAGTCGCACTAGGCTGGGAAAGGGTAAACTCTTCCCCTATACCATAAACTACTGTGAATTTGTTCCCGTTCAGTATCAATAATTGAGTATGGCATGGCACCAGAAAAAAATTGAAAAGAGTTACCAACCGACTGTCGAAATCAATGAAATATCACATTAAAGATTTAGGAAAGTCCTTTTGCTACAGTCCCTAGGCTTCCGAGCATATATGCTACATATCGTGCAACATCTATTTATTCTTAACTCTAGAATATTGTGCAGTGAAGCTTAGTTCCATAAGTCAGCTCATACTGAGACAAAATAACATAGATTCATACATATTCATCAATTATTATTAATGCTAAAGCAGAGTCTGTCACACGTGTATTTAGCAACCACTGAATTTTAGACTTATAATAATGCAAGGTAAACTTTGAATAATTAAAGGCTATTAGTGCTTTATGCAGATGAAAACTCAATGCATTACTTTTATCCTGCATTCAGCTGCTAACTGCAAAGGCAACCACTGAGCTTCTGAGATAAGGGGAGTATTTCAAAATCTAACATCTTTATTACTGCATTAAACCCTATGATGCTGGAACCCTGGGCCACAAAATTTATGTATCTCCTGTTCAATAGTGGCTCAGTACATTAGTTTGTACAGTTCACCAATGTGACATAGAAACCTTAGAACATAAACCAGAGCAATCAATAGACAGTTAATGTTTCCAGAAACCTTTTTTTCTAGTGACCTTTTTAAACATTCATTAGCCGTCTTTAACCCTTTACCTGATAGCATTGTTTCTAGTATTGAAGATATGTGACTACTTAAAGCAGGTTGAAAGTAAAGCAGAATGCGCCCTAAGGCGCATTCTGCTTTACTTTCAGCCTGCTTTAAGTTAATATCTGCTAGTAGATAGAAAATATTTCTTATAGTACATATTCATGACAGTATAAAATGGAACTATTTTCTTTGGCGGATGAATAAAATGAATGCGCTAAAAGTCGCTCCTATAAGGGAAAGGGTTAACCTTATTGCAGAACAAAAAAGTAATCCGTCCCAGCACGTTTCTGCATTAAACTGATCTATAATGCACAATGCAGTCGCCTAACTTTTGCATTATCCATTGATTCTTCATTGATTTGTCATTCAACATATTTGACTTATTGCAACTTAACCCCTTGAACCCATAGAAGCGACTTTTAGCGCATTAAGTTTATTCCTTCACTGAAGAAAATAGTTCCAATTTATACAGTCATAAATATGTATCATACAAAATATTTTCTATATTCTAGTAGATGGTAGCTTAAAGCAGGGTGAAAGTAAAGCAGAATGTGCCTTAAGGCACATTCTGCTTTTCTTTCAACCTGCTTTAAGTGGACACCTATATCTGAATAATAGAATTAGGCTATGTGGGAAAGGGTTAACCCCTTGAACCCATTTGGTGCAAAGAATTATATAATATTATAATTATACACCCTTTGTAAACAATGTACCTGTCAATAGTACATAATATATACTATGAAAACAGTGTAGACCCAGATCAGAGGGCTCCTGACGGAACCCTCTGATCAGGGTCTGCACTGTTTGTCATTTTGCAATACATTGTGAAAATACAACCCTAAATACATTTAATGTAAAATAGGTATTTTTCGCATCATGAATATTTCGCGTAATGCTGAGTTTGTATTAATTTGCGACATCATGCAATATTTCTAGCAGGTAGTAGCTTAAAGCAGGCTTAAAGTAAAGCAGAATGTGCCTTAAGGCACATTCTGCTTTACTTTCAACCTGCTTTAAGAAGCGGCCTATTTTCATAACTAGAGACATTCACGAATTAACGCGTAAATTATATTCTCACGAATAAAACCGGTTTTACAGTAGTCCAAGGTGAATTGCACTAAGTCTTAAGCCTGATTTGTTCATTTAAAGTCTCAGGGAAAACAGTGTTTAAAAGCACTTCATTCCTAGCAACACTGTAGATTTGTATAGAAGAATCAATGCAAGAATCAATGCAAACAATTTAGATACAGATCAGGTCCCCACTTAATATCATCTCATTTATTTCCAAGTAATTAGCATACTGCAAAACATTCTATCCAAACGAAGCATTGTTATGACTCACTACATTTTTGATAGCCGAACATTTTATTAAATTGGTGTTCATGACATTGATTTAATTTTACCTGTAAAATTTTGACACCATGCTGTCATGTATACAGTCAAACTGTGTACAGTAAAACCTCTCTATTACGACCACTAGAAAAAAGGCTAATTCATTGTATAAAAGACAGGCAACAGCTTAAAGCAAGGTGACAATAAAACAGAAAGCTCCTAAAGGAGCTTTCTGTTTTACTGTCACCTTGCTTTAAGCAGTTACCTGTCATAAACACAATCATTAACACAATTTAATGGTCGTAATAGAGGGGTTTTACTGTATAAATTGATGAACCAAAGAATCTACATTTTGTAGACTTGATCACAGGTAGCAGCTTTGAGCAGGACATGAGAGTTTTCTGCAATACTGTTAAACTGTATAAATCAGTCATCTGTTATCTAAAATTACAATGGCTCAATTAAGTGGTAGCTTAATTAGCTTAAAGACTTTTCGTCAGTCCATTGAGGGACCACCAGCCCATTGTTCTGGAGGTGTCAATGTAACTGTAAAGCATGTGCAACACGATCTCAGTTTACCTGGCGAGGTCCAGATTATACTCATGCTCTAGTGAATTTCAATGGTTATTTCTAACCAAACTATCAAATATAAAGGTCCGGTCTAACATAAGACGATTCAATGGTTCAATATGCACAAGACCCATGTTTTTTGCAAGGAAATTGACAGTAAATAATCTGGCAAGGTGTTATGACCAAAAGGTCGTCAGGAGATGTCTTTAACTTATTCACCCCTGAAACTTAAAATGGACAACTTTTCCTATTAAAGGCTGTTTGGTGGGTTTTTTGCAATATAATGCAAAATGATAAACAGTGCAGACCATGATCATTGTTGAATTGACACTATAGCATGGCTTTGATATATTATATACATGACGATATTAATTTTGTTAGCATAAAGTGATCATCCTAATTAATAAATTGTATAGAAGCATGAACATGTCTAGATCTCAGCTAACGTAAAATTAAACACAAGAAATTGACCTATACAGTATCACGTAATGCATGTGAACGAGTACTAATTAACATCCACAATAGGATATATCCATGTTTCCACAACGTTCTTAAAACTTAATTAGTAATCCATAAAATTCATAAATCCTAATGGGGCCCTACTGCATTACAGAGTTATCCCAATTTTCATCACGAGTTAACTCCCCTGATAAGGAAAAGGTTGTTTCCGGTTTAGTTAACGCTTCATTGAGACGGTGTCGATAACGGTCATAAACGATTCGGAAAAGAATAGATCGAATGCGGTTTATTAGTTTGATACCTATATCTATATGCAGTCAAGCTCCCGTTTATCCCTATGTATTTTAATGTATTAATTTTGTTTAATGTCAAATGCGACGGTTATTTATTTCATCGTTTTTAGCAAACCGAAAGTAGCACTGATCATACTTTTTCTATATAACAAAGAAGCTGACTTTTAACATACTTAACAGACACGGGTTTTCACCTCGGTAAAAGAACGTTAACATGGATTAAAAGTAGATCCTGATCAGATGGTTACTATATAGGAACAGTCTCTATAATCAATGACTGTCCTCTCTGGTTCTTAAATGACATTATAGGTCTATAAATGCTGTCTATTACAGGTGAAAAGGGGGATATTTATTAAGACATTACCGGTATTAAACATAAACTTTGTATTATTCAGTTATTAATAATGACATGAATATTCATTAGGCAAAGGGTTAAACTGATCTTTTAAAATATGTTGAATGGTAAACAGTTTCTTCAAAAATGTATATTTTGTTTGTTCATTATATACCAGCAGATTTTAGTTGACAGAAATTTCATAGAAATAGTTCAGCCTGTCATGCTCATAGCGCACATGGCTTTCACCTCTCAAGGCTTCTGCCCAGGGGCCATAAAGCGCAAAGCATCATCACAACTAACAACAGGAAGTAACCAATTAGCTAGAAATCGAATTGTATACTGACCCCCACTGGGGTGCAGCTGCTGTCCCATAGAGTCATCTCTGCTATGACAAGCCATAAAACGGAAGCTTAAGTCTTGGGTACACAGGCTGGAATCAAAACACACCAAACTATTTTTTTTTATATAGGATCCACATTGTTATTCATGTGGGGAATAAATTTTAATCTCCTATACCATGCACTCCTTCATGTATTTTATGTCGTAGTGGGTGGTGCCTTAAAGCAGGATTAAAGTAAAGCAGGGTGCACCTTAAGGCGCATTATGTTTTACTTTCAACCTGCTTTAAGAGGTGACCTATATTAAATACTTAACACGGGTTGTGGGGTAATTGGTTTAGGTAATGGGTAAACCCATTACCCGATCGCTTGTTCCTACCTGGAAAGACAGGTGTCCATTAAAGGTGATTGAAAAGTACATGCCACTTTACTTTCAGCTTGCTATAAGCTACCATCTGCTAGGATATTCAATGTTTTTAATGTTGCACATTCATGCTAATAAAAACTTTGAATTAGAACTCTTTCCTTCAATGGAGGCATAAACCAAAGGCGTATTTAAAGGGTTAATAGGAAATACATACCGTTTTAACAACATAAATACTTTAGAACCCCTCTCCTATCATGAAATGTGTACTCTATTGAAAACTCAATGTTGAAAGTAAAGCATTTATTCCATCGTTTTAGTAGATTAAAACTTTATTTCTGTTGATCTTTTACCAGTTCACTAATTATAATAGGCTTAAAACACTATCATTTATAAAAAAAAGTTTGGAACCAGATAAGATGCAGCATATATACTAACAGGCTGATCAGGGGTAGAACTGTTTCACACTCATATATGTTTTAAGTCAAAATTGATATCATGTTCTAAACTTTTATCAAGAAAGTAGGCAGTATTTTTTTTTAAATATTAACCCTTATCATGCTATTAGCATAATTGATCATTCCTACGGTATTTTTCCTTATTTAATCAGCTTAAGTAATAAATTAAATGATAGGTATTCATAGCGGGTAGGGTTTATGGTTGATTAACATCAACCAGAATGTGCTATGACACATCCATGTAACGGGGTTTAACCCTTTACCCAATAGATAGTATTAGTTTTGAAGATAGGTGACCCCTTAAGGCAGGTTAAGGTACATTCTGCTTTAAGCTATCATCTGCTGGGAGGTATAACATATTTACTGAGGTGCAGATTGATGACTTATTTAAATAAACATATGAATAAATGATATGCATAGAACGGTATATCTTTGGAAGTTTTTGTAAGTTTTATTGCAGGTAAAGTAAATGCATGTCTTAATTCTATTTTTGAACAATATGAGAGATTGCGCTTTCAATAATGTATAGCCAGGTTTTACTGTATATAATATAAGCTCTACACTAACAAGCAGACGATCTCCTCAAATTCGTGTTTGAGGATAAAGGATTTTCGATACTATGTGTACTTCACTATTGAACCGGAAACAACCGCTCATTCAGGGGACGCTACTCTTATCACACCTTCCATGCGGGGTAACTCTGTATATCGGTAGGGCCCCATTAAGTAATCCACACTTTGCACACAAATTAAAAAATCCCTTTTTCCTACTATTCCGGGCACATGTACACACCTTGACACTAGGTAGCAATCAGCTGATTACGAATATGACAGTGTCCTCATATCTATCATTATGCATGCACCTTCCATACGATATACACCCAACAACCCGGCCCTGACAATCTCACTGAGTAGACTTGATGAATGAGCTACCGTGGACTGACAGTCTATGGTCTCTCATGCGTGACCAAATGCTTCTCATCCTAACAGATAATGTAATAACTTCCTCCTTTAATCATCAAGCAGAAACGACTTACTCAAAGGTCATCTATTATTATTACTATGACACAATAATGTTTATATAAAAGAACTAATTCATTATCATTTTGATAGAACATACAAAGTATTAGGACTCTCTTGCCCAGCTACCATCAAACCAGTGCTACTTAAACTAAGATTAATAAGTAAGTAGTATGTATTACAGTGGCAGCTTACTGCAGGATGAAACTAAAGCAGAAACCTTCCAGCATACTGTAGGATGAAAGTAAAGTAGAAAGCTCATAAAGGAGCTTTCTCTTTTATTTCCATCCTGCATTGAGCATGCAGTCAATGTCTTTTCAAAGATCTGAGCAAATTAAAATTAATGACTGTTTAATACAAACTTTACATTCTTTAATATTTCCTTTTATTACTATTCATATAATAAAACTTCTCTTAACCCTTTACCCCATAGCCTGTTTCTAGCTTTGAAAATAGGTGACCACTTAAAGCAGGTTGAAAGTAAAGCAGAATGTGCCTTAAGGCACATTCTGCTTTACTTTCAGCCTGCTTTAAGCTATTATCTGCTAGGAATTAGAAAATATTTCTTATGGTATGTTTTCATGACTGTATAAATTGGAACTATTTTCTTAAGTGTATGAATACATTGAATGCGCTAAAAGTCACTTCTATGAGGGAAAGGGTTAATACACACTCTATATTGGTACTGTTGTCTTCAAGTATTTAAACGTGAGGTAGTAGCTTAATGTAAGACAGAAAGTAAAACAGAAAGAAGTGCATTATAAGCAGTTTCTTGCCATTTAACCCATTACCACATAGCCTCTTTCTAGTTTTGAAGACAAGTGACCACTTAAAGCAGGTTGAAAGAAAAGCAGAATGTGCCTTAAAAGGACTCACAACCGGATGGTGTACTTGTCAAAATAAAATAAAATACTCAAATAAAAGCAAATTTGTGGCATTATTTGGCTTCTGACATTAGAAAAATATGATCAGTCCAAAAAAAGTCTCAAGAATCGTCACTGAATCTTAGTTTATTTAGATATTTTCCATCGTTTTTCTATAGCGTTAGCTAACGGTATAGTTGTTGTTGTTGCTTCTCTACACGGGCTCAGACATAAACCCGAGCCGAATAAAGTATTATCAATCGCTACCAGTGAAGTACGTTAATTCGCTACCATATGTATAGAGAGTGCTTGTAGCCGAGGTGGTAAAGGCGCTTCCCCATTTTTCATGTTTGTCTCCGCATGGTGGGTCAAGGGTTCCAATCCCACCAGAGCTTCTTCTTTTTTCTTTTTTTTTGAAATGCATTTTTTAACAGAATTTAGTATCCTAAACTAAATCTTACCCATTTATATAAGCATTTGACATATATTTACAAATTACTGTTTTTAATGCTAAATCCGGTTGCGAGCCCCTTTAAGGCACATTCTGCTTTACTTTCAGCCTGCTTTAAGCTAATATCTGCTAGAACATAGAAAATACTTCTAATGATTCTATTATTTGTAACAGTAAAAATTAGAACTATTTTCTTCAGTAGAGGAATAACTTAAAGGTGTAAAAAGGCATATTTATGGGGTAATGGGTTCAGCTGATCAGTCTTCCTTACTGAATGAGCGAGGCTGTGCTGTAACCCTACAGAGATGTGACATTTTCAAAATAATCTTTAGTATACAATGAAAGAGATGAGTAAATCTCATGATCTGCTAGATTTAACACCCATTTCTCAATGTTTCGAAAAAAACTGCATAAACACAAAATGTTCAACTTTGAGAATCTGTTTAGGAAAGATGTTACTAAGATGTGTAGGTTATGGTGAGAAAGGATGCTTTCAATTCAAAGTAAGTTGTATGTAAAGGTGTTAATGATGCAGAGAATTACAGTTTTATTATGGAAAAATATGCAAATCACTTAACCTTTAGCAGGGCTTCAGATAAGAGGGAGTCAACTGAACAAATTCAACATTTTCTCACTTATTTCAGCACCAAATCCTATGGTGTAACTACTCATTAGAATCGTCTCTTCGAGACGATTTTAATGAGTAGTAGCACCATAGGATTTAATGCAAAAATAAAGATTTAAGTTTTTGAAATACTCTCTTTATCTGCAGCTCTGATTTAGTACACTTTGGGTGAATTTGTGCTGAATTTGCAAACACCCTGCATCCTACTAAGATGCTAAGAAAATTGGAATCACATGTAGTTCTAATTTGTTAAACACGATGCTTATATATTTGTTAAAGAGAATGATTACAGTTATATTAGCTTTGACTGACAATAATGCAGATAGAATCTGACTAACGTGTTAAAGGTTAAAGTACTTTGTGAAACAGTCTTTTACATTTAAAAACCCATCAACACTTCATTGTTATGTGGGTAACTCAACCTTCTCATTTATATGATGTTTTAATTATTCACAGTAGTTAAACTTTCCTCCTCGAGCATCCCTTTAAAAACACTCAGATAGCAACCATGGACAGTGACATCAACATCTGATAGTAGCTTATTGCAGAACTAAAGTAATTCAGAAAGTTCATTTAAGAATTGTCTGCATTACTTTTGTTGTGCATTAACCCTTTGAACCCTAGTCCCGCATATAGGCGTTCTTTTCAAACAGTGTTCATGTGAATAGTATACTTGTCCTATGCAAACAGTGAAGACCCAGATCAGAGGGCTCCGAAAGGAGCCCTCTGATCTTGGTCTTCACTGTTTGTCATAATGCCAAACATTGTCAAAAACAACCCTTAAAAGTCATAGATGGACTAGACTTAGATGGAAACTGGAATTATTTATTGAAAGTTTCAGGGAGGAAAGAGTTAAGCAGCCAGGTCCTGTCACTATGGAATATATCAATGTTTTATTGAGTAGTAGATCAGTATGTTTGACAGCATGACATTTCCCATAATCTGTATAATGACAAACACATTTAAACCACTGATCCCTGAAGGCCACTTTAGTATATTACTCATCATTTAGACTCAGATCAGAGGGCCCCTGTATGAGCCCTCTGATCGGGGTCTGCACTGTTGGCTGTTTTGTAATAAAATGAAGTCATAAATGAAATAGACTCAATTGGAAACTGGATTGGTAATAAAAAAAAAAAGTAATTTACCAAGTTATAGTCAACTTTCAGTCCGAATGACCGCTCAGGTGACTGTACATTAAAATTTTACTCCCCTGATCATTGAGCCATATTGCCTACAATATTGAGCACTGCTAACATATGGCGCGTAGGCAGTCGCAGTACCGGCTCAGACCTTTCACAGGTACCCCATGTCCTAATATGGTTTGGTATAATTATATTATGCTGATGTAACTGCTTATATTTTTTGTCTCTATTTTGTAAAAAGTCTCATCACCTTGTCCTGACGAGTATAACGATCTACTATAGCATTTGTGACTGCTGAGTAAGCAACCATTCACAAAGTGGCGAGTGATAATAGACAACCTGATATCTGATATGCAGCGTCCATTGTTTGATTTGTTTTTTTCTTTACTTAAGTTTGTAACAATGTCTACCCCATTACAAAAAGGCTACATTAAAGAAAAAAATGTTTGACATGCAACAAAATCTTGGGTAATATAATACAAAGTTACATTGGACAAAATGTTATTGTCATGAAACAATATTGTTTATATTCTTCATTTCTATTCATATTGGCTTCATACCATCTTTACCCCACAGCCTGTTTCTAGTATAGTGTAGCTCCATTACTTCGCGGTCCGCTATTTCTCGAAAGCCAATAAATCGCGGTCGCGGCTTGGACCCCATTTTTTCCTATATGTATACTAAAAGTCAATAAAAGCCGAGTAGCGATCATTTCTGTTTCTTTCATAATTATATCTTCCTTTAACAGGTCGCTATAATTGCGTAATCAGTGTCAATTATCACCATCTGTGGACTGCGCGTGTGTCATCCCGCTGCGTTGATTGACAGGTGCACTAACAAACCAACAATAGGCCTTGAGTGAACTCGCGCATGCGCGAGTTTCCCTCATTATTTAGCAATAATAAGCAAACTAACCTGATTGAGTAATAACTATCAAAGTCGACTAATCCGCATTAATAGTAGTGGAGAGATAACCACAGACATTAAAATCACAGTCATTCATATTTTGATACATCAACAGACGCTTACAATTATAACTGCGATTCGTACCTGATAACAACGTACTCGAACAATGTCGGCCAAGAAATAAATAAATTTAACCTGCGAACTGTAAATTGGTTTCATTGTTCTTTCAATTTTATACACCGCGGTACGTTGTTTTTTGACAATTCAACCGAGAAAATCTCATTTTATCCGCTTTCTAATCGCGATATAGGCATTAAGTGTGATTTCTACGAGTAACTGAATCTTACTGATACACACCACATTTAAATCAAAATGGCGGCCGTTGTCAAAAACGAAAGTACGCATTTTGTATAATACACATGAAAACGCTGATGCTAGATATGACAGTGCATATAAAGACTTGTTTTGACAAGAAATAACAAGGTAATCAACCAAGAAACCGTGTTTATTGCATGACATTGATATAATAGAGTTTGGCAATGGAATAATACAACAGAATTTAGCTCAGAATTGGGCTATATCGCGATCCGACCACATCGCGGATTTCATTTCGTGGACCCCAACTTCCGCGATATAATGGAGCTACACTGTATTGATCGAAGACAGGTTACCACTGAAAGCAAGTTGAAAGTAAAGCACAATCTTATTGAAGTGCATTCTGCTTTACTTTCAGCTTGCTTTAAGCATCCAATAGATCTGTAAGAATATAGAAAATATTTATGATACATAAATATTCAGGACTGTGTAAATTTTCTTCAGTGGAGGAATAAATTAATGGCATAAAAATGCATATCTATGGGGTAATGGGTTAAAGTTTACATTGTTCAAATCCTTCATACATTTTGTTGCCAGCTAGAGCATTATTAAACATTAGACAACCAATTGAATTATGATACATCGGTAATTTGATGTTTTGCTCAAAACATTTTATAGCTGTATAAATAGAGTGCAATAAGCTCTACACGCAACATTCTCTTTTTAAAAAAAAAAATCAGCAAAATATTATATTTTCTTTCATCCTCGATGGTTTGTTGCTCATTTGACAGTTAATTAAGTTCACAAGCAAAACACCCCTTGTATCTATCCTAAATCTTCATTTTGATATTTTTTCAATTTAATGTTACACCTCTCGTCATATATACAATGTAACATGAATCAAAGGGACAGCACATAGACAGGTAAGAAAATTACTGGCTCTTGCCCTTTTATTCATCTAGATGGTATTGTGATTAAAACTATGTTATTTGTAATGAATTATTCCCAACAATTTTATCATCTCAATCTACAAGAAATAGTAATATATGAAACCTTTATTGAATAAATGTGATTGCTAAATTGAAAAAGGTACTGCATCAGTGCTTTGTGGGGTCTCAGGTGTACTAGTATAGCGCTATAAAATAAACTGTAATATATATATCTACAAGTTTATTATTTTTACAATAAAACCCTTACTCTTAAGACCATTAAGGTTATTTGTTCTTGAGAAAAATGAGTGAGATGAATGCTTAAAGCAAGATGAAAGTAAATCATAAAGCTCCTTTAGGAGCTTTCTGCTTTGCTTTCATCTTGCTTTAAGCTTCCACCTGTCTTTAACACTATAAATAAAGCGACTTTTAATAATTCATGGTATATAGAATTTATTGCACTCCGGTTTTAAGTATGGCGTCCTATATCTGTTTCTAATTTATTAACAAACAGAAATTCTGTTTAATATGAGAGTTAAATTTATTCACTATCACAATATTAATGTTGCTATATAACACTGTCACAGTTCAATTTCACGCTACAGAGTTCCTGAACTGCAGCCCAACGTCGGTCATCTGAATGGACTAGCATACATGTAAACCTTCATTAACACATTCAACCCTAGCAATGAGTATACTTGTCATTTACAAACAGTATACCTGTGACGATTACACTTGTCCTATGCAAACAGTGTAGACCCTGATCAGAGGGCTCCTTAAGGAGCCATCTGATCAGGGTCTACACTGTTTGTCATTTTGAGATACATCTATATTGTTAAAATCATCCTTAAATAGTAAAAAATGTACTAGACGTATTTTGAAATTAGAATTGTCCATTAAAAGTTTCAGGGGTGAAAATGAGTTAAAATGCTACTGTATTTAGCTGAAATAACTGTCAGATTTTGAAACTTTGACAGCGTTATTGGCAGGGAGTAAATTATCACCAGCTTCTGTTACAATCTTGTTTACCCCTTTTTATGCTGAATCTTTCATATGGCCTATATGGTACTATAAACTGACCAGTTTGTATTGATTTTCAGGTCTATTTTTAGAAAGAAGACCAGAAAAACAACAGTCAAACAATGCAGACCCTGATCAGAGGACTCATCCTTTATAGCAGCCCTTGAATCAGACTTTACATTGTTGGCCAAATACACATACAGGGTAGTTATTTCAACAAATTCAACATTTTCTCACTCATTATAGCACCAAATCCTATGGTGTTACTACTCATTAGAATCATCTCGAAGAGACGATTCTAATGAGTAGTGACACCATAGGGTTTAATTCAGAAATAAAGATTTTAAGTTTTGAAAAACTACCCTTATCTGGTGCTCTGACATATACTGATTTCCACTACAGAAAGGGTTTACCATAAATTCTAAACTTTATATCTGTATTAAAGATTTAGCACGTTATCATCTGTTTAAATATTAAAGCTCAAGTTTCAATTCTTTATGTAATGTGATGAAATATAAACTTTGAAACTTCAGACCAACTCAATTGAAATACTAATTTAGTCTTTCTATTGGACACTCGAGGAGGCAATATTTCAGTGTTGGAGCCCTTTCTTTTTTGTATTTTTCATAATTATGGACTTTATTCTACTAAGTATAATGACCTGTTTAAATGGAGTTTTAAGGCTGTTTTAGGTAAATATTTCACAAAAATAAGTAAACCAAACAGTGCAAGTGCCTCCTTTAGGAGTATTTATTTCCAGCCTACTTTAAGCTACCAATTGCAAAAATTAAGAAAATGGGTTCTAAAGTGATTTGTTCAAGCACAACAGTTCATAAGCCATCAAAGTTTTCGATTTTTTGCAGAGCTCTAGAATAAAATTGTCTTACGCAATGGTTCTATAAGCCATCAAAGTTCTATAAAAAATTTCAGAGTTCTAGAATACAAATTATCTTATATAATTTTGTTTTATAAATTTTGAATTTTAATTTTATTTAAGAAGAATGTGAGAATAATTTTAGAAAATTGCCAAGGAAAGTACTAGAACTGAAATTATACTGAAATAAATATTAAGGACTGATAACAGAGTTAATGTCCAGTACACACCTGTAGATGTAACAGATGGTCTATATTAGTTGAGGTGGTCTGTTCTTAAAATGTTATATCCTCCTTATCCTTCATTCAGCTGCTAGTGCTGTCACATTAGCCTAAATTAATACAGGCAACAAAGAGGTTTTTTTAAGTTTGCAAAAATTGTTACTGACTGCAGCAATGTTAAAACCTTTACTCCATAGATGATGCATTTTACATCTTTAATTCATTTGTCCACTGAAGAAAACAGTTCCAACAGTCATGAATATGGAACCTAAGATATATTTCCTATATTCTAGCAGATTGTAGCTGAAACCAGGGTGACATTAAAGCAGAATGTGCCTTATATGGCAACTAACTTTCAACCTGCTTTAAGTGGTCACCTATTTTCAATACTAGAGACATAAAGCACTGCAAAATGCTCAAAAATGGTATTTCAGTATTACAGTGTAGCTCCATTATATCGCCGAAGTTGGGGTCCACGAAATGAAATCCGCGATGTGGTCGGATCGCGATATAGCCCAATTCTGAGCTGAACTAAATTCTGTTGTATATTCCATTGCCAAACTCTATTATATCAATGTCATGCAATAAACACGGTTTCTTGGTTGATTACCTTGTTATTTCTTGTCAAAACAAGTCTTTATATGCACGGTCATAATATCTAGCATCAGCGTTTTCATGTGTATTATACCAAATGCGTACTTTCGTTTTTGATAACGGCCGCCATTTTGATTTAAATGTGGTGTGTATCAGTAAGATTCAGTTACTCGTAGAAATCACACTTAATGCCTATATCGCGATTAGAAAGCGGATAAAATGAGATTTTCTCGGTTGAATTGTCAAAAAACAACGTACCGCGGTGTATAAAATTGAAAGAACAATGAAACCAATTTACAGTTCGTAGGTTAAATTTTATTCATTTCTTGGCCGACATTGTTCGAGTACGTTGTTATCAGGTACGAATCGCAGTTATAATTGTAAGCGTCTGTTGATGTATCAAAATGTGAATGACTGTGATTTTAATGTCTGTGGTTATCTCTCCACTGTTATTAATGCGAATTAGTCGACTTTGATAGTTATTAATCAATCAGGTTAGTTTGCTAATTATTGCTAAATAATGAGGGAAACTCGCGCATGCGCGAGTTCACTCAAGACCTATTGTTTGTTTGTTAGTGCACCTGTCAATCAACGCAGCGGGATGACACACGCGCAGTCCACAGATGGTGATAATTGACACTGATTACGCAATTATAGCGACCTGTTAAAGGAAGATATAATTATGAAAGAAACAGAAATGATCGCTACTCGGCTTTTATTGACTTTTAGTATACATATAGGAAAAAATGGGGTCCAAGCCGCGACCGCGATATATTGGCTTTCGCGAAATAGCGGACCGCGAAGTAATGGAGCTACACTGTATTTAAATTCTACATAAAGCAAGAGATTTCTGCAATTTAAAAAATCAAATTTGAAATAATATGTTTATTGCAGTCATAACTTATTTAGCAGACAATTAATACAATAGTTGAAAGGTTACAGTAGATAAACTCAGAAAGTGTAAAATTATTCACCATCTGTACCAATTCATATTAAAACCCTTGCTGTGCTTGAAACAAATATTATTTGTCATTTGCAAACAGTGTAGACCAAGATCAGAGGGCTCCTTTAGGAGCCCTCTGATCTTTGTCTGCACTGTTTGTCATACCTAGAATTATATTGCAAAAAGATCCTTTGAGAGACGATGCCAGCAGGTTATTATTTAGAAAATGGAACAGTCCATTTTGAAAGTTAATTGGATAAGGGTTAAACTTCAAAAGCCAATTAATCATCTTGTGGGGTCATTGGTCATAAAAACCAAATAATGTGTTTTTTAACATCTAGTTTGTAAAGCCTGTATGACAAGTTAATCGACAATACTAAATTTATGAATAAACTCTTCAGGTTTATAAGGTCACTATATAGACAAGTGAAAGCCAGCCTAATAAGCCATGAAAGATAAAGCCTCACTTTGATCACAGACCCGTATCCCTACAGTGATGATCACCGCGTCGGTGTGGAGCTTGCCAGCTTCCACGGTGACAAATTTAACTTAATCCCTCACCTTTCAATGATGAATTTTCAAATTTAAGTTCATATTCAATATGAAATACTAAATATTTAGAAAATGACTAGTCCAATGATTGTAGAATCTCGAGGGATATATCCAAACAATTCTTATAAGTGTCAGCAAAAAGAAATGCTGACCTTGATCAGGTCTACATGGTTTGCAATAAATATGTAAACTTTTGCCATACACTGTTATTTGGGTTGACTCTTCAAATTATACATTGCTGAAGTCATATTTTTAGGCAATCAGTAGAACAGAACAGAACAAAACTTTATTTTCATCTCAGGCATGGTTACATGCAGCATGAGGTAAAGTATATAAACAAGATGAATATAAACAATGGTACCTAGCATGGCATGGCTTATTCAGAGTCTGAGTATTTCAAGCCTCAGTCTTAAATAGTACTTTAAATCTTGTTTTATATATTGTACATAATACTCATGTTTACATGTTATATTCAAATTAAATGAAGGCTAAATCAAAGATAGTTTATCATTATGGTATATTTAAATTGCCAATTTGATAATGATGATGATAAAGCTAGTGGTAGTGATTCTGATGATGATAAAGATGATAATTATAATGATTAATATAATGTATTTGGTGATGAAGATGATGATGATTATGCTGTTTTTGATGATATTAATGGGGAATGTGTATATTTGAAGCATACAATCATTACATTAGTATACATGTAATCAGTAACAGTTCTACGTAAAACCATGACATTACAACCAAAATTGACCTCTTCTATTGCTAATGATCTAAAGCTATAATTATATAGGATTGACTAAATTGATCAGAAACAATCAATGCCATAAAGTCTAAATAGTTAAACTAATTTAGAAATTGAAACCACATTTGAATCTTTATTTTGATACAACCAATCTTGCATTTAGTAACTATGCAGGTTAGAATACACATAAAACTAAGCCTTTACAAACATAACTTTGTATAACCTATTGCACGATAAAATACTGTAAACTGTTCCTATAGGAGGTTTCTGCATTAGTTTTATGTTGCATTGAGCAAACACCTGTATTTAAGGTAAAACTAAAAGTCTTCCATTGAGTGGCTTCTATAAGTATCATTACATGATTGACTGTATTAGTGTATAGCATATTGAAGCATTTATAGAATGCAATAAACCTGTCAATACTTCGGCCAATAACTGTTATCTACCAGTCAAATAACTTGATGAATTGGGAGTCTAGCCATCAGACACTATACAGTCCAACCTTAGTGTAACAGACACTCCAAAACCAAACATATAAACCTCTAAACACAGATTAATGCTTAATGCAGGACAAAAGTAATGCAGAAAGCTCCTATAGGAGCTTTCTGCATTACTTGTTTCCTGCATTAAGCTGTTAATTTTATACTACTAAGACTTGCAAATTCATTTATTTTTAGAGGTGCAGCTGAATAGAAGTTTTATTAGACAAACATAATCAATTAGGTTTTTATATTATCAGCCAACATATCTGACATTTATTTATAATATCAAATTACTTTTTTTCACTATCTTGCTTACGTATCACTGAAGAATTATATATAACTCCCAATAAACACATAATATGCTCCTTGCTTTAAAAAATCAAACACATGTCCATGAAAACTTAAAACACAGCCCTTCTCTTTTTGCACTATTTATATCCAAACACAATTTTACCTTATGGGTTTTTTCAGCTACAATTAAGTGATTTCAACAACAGCTTGATTTTGCAACTGAGCACAAAATATGCTAATTTGCTAAATTTTCAGTCTGATTCAACCTTCTAACCCCAGTTCCTCTACCGGATCTCTCAATGAACCCTATCAGCACTCAGAAAACCTGTGTATTAAATTTGAAGACCTTTAACAAATATACAAACAGTTTGGACCCAGATCAGGCCCCACAAAACTTGGAGTCTGATCAGGATCCAAACTGTTTGTCATTTGAATCCTGTTTTAGTAAATATTGAGAAGACAGAACAAATTTCAGAAGTTTAGCAAACAATATTTCCAGCAGACGACAGTATTACTCCATGTTGAAGGAGTTAATCTATCCACTGGCCCATGGCCTATTAAATATATCCATAAATCACTGTTTTACCAGCCAATTCACTATACTTTTTCTGCACCATTTACTTAAACACTTTTCAATTGTATATAATTCTCTAAGCATTATATCAATACAACATCCATATTTCAAATTTGCAACTTTTCCTCCACTTTTCTATAATTTTCTACCTTCATTCAGAAGAGTTGCAAGAATCTCCCTCATGTACAGGAGAGTTTCTAAATTAGCCAAATGTAATCCTCCCATCCAAAAGACGCTGTAACTGTTTTATTCAGGGGGACAGAACACCCGCTGATCGTGTGGACAAAACCCATTGATACCTGATCCATATTGTCAACACCTTGTTAGACCACGAAACATTCACCTTGGACAAATGAAGGAGAATACAAACCTAGCATTACGGCTTCATGCTCGGTTAGGTCTAATTTTGAAAACCAAGGCAAACTAAAGACCATATTCTCTGTGGGACACTAGAATACAGTATAGTGTAGCATTCAGCATAAATAGTGTTATCTGATGATCATTTTGTGGACTATTTAAAGTCTATGTTGATGATTTATGCAGTTTTTTCTTCACAGATAAAAGATGATATACGATCTAGTTTGTGTACAGTGTGAAAAACAGTCGAGCCTATGTTAAGAGACAATTCTTTGCAAACTTTTGAACATCACTATAAACAGGTTACTGCTTAATGCAGAATAAAAGTAATGCAGAAAGCTCCTTTAGGAGCTTTCTGCATTACTTTTATTCTGCATTAAGAAACCACCTGTGATAAACAATGGCAAAACATCTTTTTAAAATTAATGTTCCTGAGCTTAGGTTTTACAGCATGTCTACACATACTTATCTTTTTATCAAACTACTGATCTATATAGTAGAGATATGTATTGTAAGTCTGATCTTTATCTTATCAAAGACAAAAACAATTTCGGAAAATTTGAGAAAAATAACATGAGATGTGTGAAATAATAACCGTCCAAAACTGCATACAATTCTATTGGCCTTATTCAATGTCTGCAAAATATAATGAGAGTTATAAAACTTTTCTTCAGTTAATCTTGTCATTGATTTATGACGAACTGTCCATACATTCAATTAAGTTATACAGTTATAGAAGATATAAGACTGTAATTTCACACGCTACAAACTATCTACAGAACAGAAACGCCCAATCAAAATTATATAGTAATATGCAGAGGGTCTTTTTCAATTTGGGGAAAGTGTATTTATGATTATGCTAGTGTTGTATAGTATGGTAAAGTAAAATCCCGGTACATGTATAGTGCATTTTAAAAAATAGCAATCTCTAAAGACTTTATCTGTCTTTAACCCATTTTCCCATAGCCTGTTTTAGTTTTGAAGACAGGTAACCAGTTAAAGCAGGTTGAAAGTAAAGAAGAATGAGCCTTAAGGTGCATTCTGCCTTACTTTCAGCCTGATTTAAGTTAATTATATAATCTACAAGAATATAGAAAATATTTCTTATTCATGACTGTATAAAGTGCCATGGATCTATTTTCTTCAGTGGAGGAATATAATTTAAGGCAAATAAAGGCAAATTTATGGGGTGAAGGTTTAATATCAACATAATTACTCTATAGTTGAGTGGTCATAACAGAGAGGTTGTGCTATATCTTATATTCCACTTTTAATGTTCTATGCACTAAAGTGAAAAACAATGTGCATCTGACTCTTTAGTTTTGAAAGACATACTTATGGCAAGGTAAATGATATCAAATTTGTCTTATTTGAAATTCATGTACTGTTCATGAAAATTCATGAATTCTGTTTATGATCATTCATGAACTCGGCTAATAATATTTCATGAACTGTTCATAAACTATTCATCATATTCTCGATAGGGATTTTCACTTTCAAAGTTGGAAGAAAATTTCAAAAGTGTAATAGAGTGTTGACCTTGATCAACTCAAATTACCCATATTCTATCAAGGCTCTTCTTATATGGATCGTAAAACAAATACAATAAAATTATGGATAATATTTTGTTATGATATGGCAGGCATCTGAGGAGCTTTGCCCTGTATCGACCCATTGTTTCTGTCAGAAACTTATATGGCTGATTCTGTCAATCTGGCTGGTGTCTCAATAATTACCCATCAACGAAGAAGTGTGGATATCTCCCCCATACACAGGTGTTTGCTTAATGCAGGATAAAAGTATTGCAGAAAGCTCATATAGGAACCTCAAAAAACCCTCCTATAGGAGCTTTCTGCAATACTTTTATCCTGCATTAAGCAAACACCTGTATTAAAGACAACACCTTGGTTTTCTTTAAAAATAGTTGCTAAGTACAAGATTGACTGTATAATCCGGACATGAATGAGACTTAACCTACATTTGGAGTGGTCAAGGCATTATAATGACTCAAGCCTGGTTGGCCAAAGGCCAATCTGAATGTCTGAGACTTAAATTTTAAAGTGCACGGCCACCAACATCTTCAAGTCATATTATACTGACATCAAGTCAAATGACCACCAGCGAAGGAAAGCAAATACACAAGACTAATGAATATTGTGACAGAGCAAAAGAACAAATGAATTAATACTTAAAACCTAACATCCTTATTTTAAACAAACAAACCCAATGGTGTGATCAACTTACTCATTAGAATTGTCTTGAAAAAACCCAAACGTTTTTTATTGAGTAGTCGCTTAAAACAAAATTTAGTGCAATCAACAACAATATTAATGTTCCCTGCAAATGTTGCTATTTCACATTCCCATACAAAACCACTCTCACCCAAAATCTGCCTAAATTGATACAAGGATATCAATCAATACAGAATCCTCCAATAGATAACAAATAGCACCTCCATAATAGAACATTTCCTCTCCCTAAACACGTTGCTGATAAAACGAATTAGACCAGACAATACCTCCTAACCAAGCAATAGGACGGGATTCATAATTACTCATCACCATCATCCGCGGAATAAATACCTTACCACTTCAAACTTCGGTGTCTCCAAATCTCCGTAATAGCTTTACAATAATACATAATACTCCAAGCCATAAAGGCTTAGTGAAATTGTATGGGCAGGCGTCTCTGGTGACATCATGGGGCATTTGTACAAAAGATAACAACAAGTCGTCATCCTTATACAGACACAACTCGATACTTCGAACTCGCTTAAATCGATCATACTAGTATTTTCATAGGTTGAATTTTGATAAATCGATCTCCCTGAAGTTGAGCATACCCATATTTCAAAGTTAAAACTTGGCTAAGCCAAGTTTTAACTTCGAAATATGGATATGTTCGAACTAATGCGAGTTCGAAGTTTCGATTTTGACTGTCACGAACACCGAGTTTTCACCAATAGACTCTTCCAAATTCTGATTCATGACCATTTAACATCAACTCAAGGGGTTTATTCCTTAAATATTTATAAAATTATGTTTAGCAAAAAGTGCAGATCCAGATCAGAGGGCTCCTGGAGAAGCCCTCTGATCTGGATCTACACTGTTTGCCAATTAAAGAATATAAGTATGTACTAAGTCCCTGTACTCTTTGAAGGTTAGTCATTTCCATTCGTCACACACCTGTCATATGCTCATGATAATGATGTCAGTGTATCATTTTGGAAAAAATAAACATACTAATTATTTGCATTGATTCAAGCAGATTGGATGTTTTAAATCAGTTACCAATGTTTTGTAATGCCTCATCTGGATTCACACTGTTTGCAAAGGTATTAAAGCCAGTTTCAGAATGCAACCAGTAAGAGATGGACTTAAAGTCACTGGGGACCAAACATACTTTTAGTCTTTCTGCTCTTAAAAACCAAACAGGTATTTTAACTGACTAATCACACCCAGGCTGATAAATCTTTGAAATGCAGGAAACAAGTTTTTGTTGACCTTTGCAAACAGTTTGAATCAAGATCTTCTGCTATGTAACATTGCAGAACATTATTCAAACTTTTTTGTCACTCAAATTGTAAATCTGAGATCAAAGAGGAGAGAGTACAGTAAAACCTCTCAATTATGACCACTAAACTTGGTTAATTATTAGGCGTATACGACAGGTGATGAATTTAAGCAAGTTGACAGTAAAACAGAAAGCTCCTTTATGAGCTTTCTGTTTAACTGTCACCTTGCTTTAAGTTGTCACCTGTCTTTCATATACTCAGTTATAGCCTTCATTTTAGTGGTCATAATAGAGATTTTAATGTACCAACTATAGAATCAATGCAACCTTACTACTTGGGGAGAGAATTTTAATTCAATATTTCAAAGGTTTATGGTTTTGTCTATTGAAAAGACCATCTGTTAGTTAAAAGTACTGTAAACAAACGTTAACACTTTCTCCTATTACTTGGTCACCTTCACCAAACTGATAAAGCAATATAATGTAATAAATTTGTTAATAAGGTAGGTGGCTGATCAACTTAGCAACATGAAAGTAAAGCAGAAAGCTTCTCCAGGGCTCCAGACAAGTAGAAAAAAGAACAAATCCCACATTTTCTCACTCATTTCAGTATCAAATCATTATGGTGTTATTACTCATTAGAATCGTCTCAAAGAGACGATTCTATGGTTAGTGACATAATTAGGATTAAATGCAGAAATAAAGATTATATCTTTTTAAGTACTCCCCTTATCTGGAGCTCTGATTCTGTGAGTTTTCTGTTTTAATTTTATCTTGCTTTCAGCTACAACCTGTATTTAACATCATCAGTGAACCCTCCTTTGAGGGTATTAAAAGGACAGGCGCTTATGTGGCGTCAAGTTGTGCTTTCTGAGAGTGGTTCTATTGTACCTAGGAGTTGGAAAGGGTTAAAAAGGGCTGTTGTTTACTTGAGTAATTGATTCAAAATCTTCATGATTCAAACTTAAATAATTTGTCCATAATTTAGAACTTTGTAAACAGGTTATTTTTTATGAAAACAAGAGATATTTCCAATCAATCAGAGATGTTTTCTTTGATGTACTATCTAACATCAACCATAATCATCCTGAAACTTGTTGTAAATACCGCCTCATAAAGATTTTAAACAAGATTTGTAATCATGGACCAATTAATTGAAATACAGTTAACCCTTAGCCTGTCACTCACGACTGTAGCTCCATATGCAAACAGCTTGGATCCGGATGAGACGCCGAGTAACTCGGCGTCTCATCCGGATCCAAGCTGTTTGACACTCGGACAACATTTTCAGCAATTTTGAGCAACTTTGAAGCACTTTGAAACTTGAAGCAGACGAGAAATATAGCAGACGACAATTTATTTGGCGGGCTAAGGGTTAATTCATTCATCCCTGAAACTTCAAATGAACAATTCCAGTTATCAATTAAATCTATAGTCCATTTTTTTCAGACAATCCAGTAGTTCATCATATTAGTATGTAACTAACAGTGCATACCATAGAGCATCTCATCTGGGTCTACACTTATTGCTTAGTTTATGACATACAGAGCCCTCTGATCTGGGACTACACCTTTTGCAAATAATGCATATTTTTGCCATATTATACTCATATCCCTAAACAGTAAAAGGCTAAATTCACCCAGAACACACTTCGAAATTATCATGTCATAACTAATTACATAGCTTTTACCTTTTAATTTTATTTCACAACTGATCAAAGGCAATAATCAGTCAGACATCTTGTTTTGCCCGCCTAGATAATGTCTGTTTTGGTGACTATAGTGTTTTCATGTTATTGTATAACTTAATAACCAAATCATTTGAATAACTATCAGTGTACATAAAGAGGCCCATCTATAGACTATCCTTAGTAACCCACATGTCTTCACACTAAAATACGTTTTCACTGTTTATTTAACCCCTATTATGATATCATCCCATTTATAGTTGTTTTCTGCAATTGAATTTTAAAATTAATTTTAAAGTCATTTTAGCTAAAAATAATAATAACATATAAACCCATGGGTAGTACAGTTTGATTCTGATCTGATGCCGTGTTTTAAGTCAAATCTGGATCCAAACTGTTTACATGATAAATAAGTAATGTTGTGATTTACAAGAGGAGGATAAATTATATTTGACATCCCAGACAAGATTTATTACTTCTCTTGATCTCCTAGCATGCTAAATACTTAAATTTATTTAACCCATTGTGCATTAGCTTGAATCTAGTTTTGGAGATAGGAGACCACTTAAAGCAGGTTGAAAGTAAAGCAGAATGCACCTTAAGGTGCATTCTGCTTTACTTTCAGCCTGCTTTAAGCTATCATCTGCTAGAATATAGAAATATTTCTTATGTTGTATACTCTTGACTTTATAAAACAACTTTTTTTCTTTAGTGGAAGAATAAATTAGTGGCATAAAAAAGCATATTTGTGGGGTAATGGGTTAAATCAGATTTATCTGTATTTCTTTAGTTGAGAATTATGGCTTCCATTGCCAAGTGGTTATAGTCACGATGACTGAAAATCACTTAGCTCCTCACTGCCTAGGTTTGAATGCAAGTCTAATTACTTTTAAAATTTTCGTTTGAGGAAGTAATTAGCTGGATGTCACAATATGATTGAAATACTGCTAAAAGCAACATCAAATCATAACAAATCAAATCAATTAAATTCTTTAGTTGAAATTTGAAAACCTGAGCTCATGTTTTTATGACTAATGTGCCCATATTTCATAGTTAAAATCTTGCTTTTTTAGCCAGGTTTTAACTTTTAAAACAGGTAAATTTACCACGTTTTAACTTAAAAACAGGTAAATTTGACTTCACTTATCCACATAATCAACTATAATTGTCTGCTTTAAAATGTTGTCATATATCATCGTATTGAATTTATCATGTACTTTTTAATTCAAGAGAAACCATTCAATACCTGTGTTCAAACAATATTGGATCCTAATCAACAGCGAAATTACTCTGTGTCTGATCTGGATCCAAACAATTTTCAAAATTGCCACTCAAGTTATGCTTTATTGGACATGGGTTTTAACTCTCTTTAGACTCTTTTAATCCATTACCCCATAGCCTGTCTCTACTTTTAAAGACAGGTGACCACTTAAAGCAGGTTGAAAGTAAAGCAGTAAGGCACATTCACGATCTGCTTACTTTCAGCTTGCTTTAAGCTACCATATGCATCTGCTATAATGTAGAAACTATTTCTTGGGATGTATATTCATGACTGTTTAAAGTGCAACTATTTTCCTTCATGGAGAAATAAATTAAAGGCATAAAAAGGTGTATTTATGGGGTAATGGGTTAAGCCTTCAAAATTCTATAGAGCCAAGGGCAAATCCTTCTCCTGATGCCTGTATTCATTCATACAACTATGTATACAGAATTGTGCAGACTTATGCATGTCAGACAGATTCTATAAGAAAACAGTGTAGATCCTGATCAGACAGCTCCTGTAGAAGCTGTCTGATCTGGATCTACACAGTTTTTAAGAAAGTGTCAATATACAGTGGTAGCAGGAGTAGTGATAATATAAAGTTGTGTTTGAGACGACAAAATCCAAACAGATGGCACTCGGAGAAATTACTGACCCTGTAGAGCAAACACAACCAAAGCTGGCCAAATGACAGAATCCAACTGTCAATATCTTGATCACCACTTGACCCAATGTGGCTGTCCTGAGCTTATAGTCGATCAACTCAATTCTTGCTTTATATGGCAACCAATTAACATTGATTGCAGATCTTAAAAGACAGATTACTACTAAGTCTTAATGCAGGGTTAAAATAATACAGAAAGCTCCTATAGGAGCTTTCTGTATTATTTTAATCCTGCATTAAGCAATAATCTGCATTAAAGACTATGCATTGGCCTTCTATATGATGGCTGGTTATTACAGAACTGACTGTAAGTTACAAATCTGCCCTAGTACGAGTTCAATGCCTCGGAACACTGCTGAACTACGATAAAAACATTTGCTATTTGGATCAACTATTCATTTCTTCAACAAATACGGCTATTTTGTCTGGCACCTGCCTATCTATCAGTCTTTCCATCGAAACTCATTGCTTTTCTTTAACCCTTTTGCATGTAGAAACTGCTTCTCCTGACTTTAATTTTAAGTTTACTTTTTTTTATAATCAAAATGCTTTTTTTTCATGCTCTTTAAGCTCAAAGTTTTCATAAATAAACTGTTTACAGGTTTTCAATACTGGCTTGAAAAGAGTAATAAACCAAGAATTTTAGAATATTCATGAACATTAAGTGGCCACTTATAGAATTGTTCTAGAGCTTCAAGAATTACTTAACAAATTCTACAAAAGGAGTTCAAGAATCTTTGTTACTCTAGAACAATGGTTCTAAAGCCAATAAATTTCTAGAATTGTTACAGGATATTCGGTTAAATGGCCGCTTCTAGAATTGTTCATGAATATTCCAGAAATTATTCTGGAATAGTTCTAAAATAATTCAATACCTTCCCACTGAGGCAGTCAGTGCTTCTTTAGGAAATTTCTGGTTTAAGTTTACGATCATTGTACAGTACTGAACCTTATTAAATTAAATTGATAATCGCAAGCGAATTGCCATCGAATCGGGATCGGGCGCTTCAAAAAACAAATCCTACATTTGAATATTTTATCGCGAATTTTCCGAAGCGGTTGTGACAAAAATGGAATCGAAAACATTAACGAAGGCATATTTGCGAACATTTGTGAGATACACCATTCAAGAAAGCTTACCCGAGGATAGAGTTACTCTTTTGAATCGCAAGCGAATTGCCATCGAATCGCAAGCGAATTGCAAAAATTGTTAATTTAATAAGGTTCAGTACCGTATAGGACAAGTGAAACTTTTCATAGGTACACTGTTCAATGTAAAGGATGCTTATACATGTCACTAGGGGTTAGTGGTTAATGCATTACAAAAGTAATGCATACAGTCTCTATGGGAGCTTTCTGTGATACTCATCATGCAATGAGTTACCATCTGTGCTTTGGAATTCCCATGTTTCTGCATCAGATCGACTGCTAAGCACATATCTGACAAGATCTTGATGAAATTTAACCTTAAATACATAAACTTTTATAATCTTTCAACAATAGATCTGTTGAAATTCTGTTCAGATTTTCGTATATATTTCTAGCCTACAGGTAAACATTTTCAAGTTTTTTCTTAAATGCTTTAATAGCCTCAAATGTTATCAAAATATTTACAAACACCTGTTATTTCACTAACTAATTATTACAAGGCAGCGAATGGACCTACAGTGGAGAATCTGTTATTCTTTCCCGTTTAAACGCAAACGTACGCAAACGCAAAGCACTAAAACGTAGAAAAGAACAACTTTTGGACAATTCTGATAATTCTTGTTTATCTTGGTGACAAACAGTTTGGAGCCTGATCAGACGCCGGGTTACCCGGCGTCTGATCTGGCTCCAAACTGTTTGCACTGGAAATAATAGTTTTAGCGTAAACGCGTTTATTGGGAAAGAATAACAGATTCTCCACTGTATATACCTCTAAAATGATATGCCGTTCAACTAATCGTCACTGGGCATAAAAAAGATGCAGAAAGCTCCCATGTCCTGCATTAACCCATTACCAAATAGCTTGTTTTTAATTTTGAAAACATGTAGCCACATAAAGCAGTTTGAAAGTAAAGCAGAATGTGCCTTAAGGCGCATTCTGCTTTTTTTTCAGCCTGCTTTCAGCTATCATCTGCTAGAGTAGAGAAAATATTTCTTGTGATACATATTCATTACTGTATAAAATGGAACTATTTGCTTCAGGAGGAATGAATTAAAAGCGTAAAAGGCATATTTATGGGGTAATGGGTTAAGCAGTCAATTATCATCAGAGATCTCAGTGCTTCTTCAGTAAGTGGTTGCTTAATGCAATTTCGACCAGGGCTCCAGATAAGAGGGAGTAGACTGAACAAATCCAACATTTTCTCAATTATTTCAGCATCAAATCATATGGTGTCAATGCTCATTAGAATCGTCTCGAAGAGACGATTCTAATGAGTATAATGACACCATAGGGTTTAAAGCAGAAATAGAGATTTTAGTTTTTGAAATACTCCCCTTATCTGGAGCTCTGTTTAACTGTATTGGACTATCCTGCACTGTAAAGTGTATGTGTGTGAAGGGGGGGGGGGGTTAAAGCATGCCCTGGGGTGTTACGAGGACAGCAAGGTGAGGACATTAAATCATCGGGCCTTCATGACAAATAGATAACAACCTGTAACACAGCCATGATCACCTTAGTCCTGAACATGTCTTACATACTTAGCAGGCATGTCAATCATTCTCTACAGTAAAACTTGTTTGTTTGCTTGTTTGTTTTGATTTATACATCCATTTCTGCCAATCACTGCTACAGTAAAACTTGTTTGTTTGCTTGTTGGTTTTGATTTATACATCCATTTCTGCCAATTACTGCTACAGTTAAACTTGTTTGTTTGCTTGTTGGTTTTGATTTATACACCCATTTCTGCCAATCATTATCTACAGTAAAACGTGTTTGTTTGCTTGTTTGTTTTGATTTATACATCCATTTCTGCCAATCATTATCTACAGTAAAACGTGTTTGTTTGCTTGTTTGTTTTGATTTATACATCCATTTCTGCCAATCACTGCTACAGTAAAACTTGTTTGTTTGCTTGTTTGTTTTGATTTATACATCCATTTCTGCCAATCACTGCTACAGTAAAACTTGTTTGTTTGCTTGTTGGTTTTGATTTATACATCCATTTCTGCCAATTACTGCTACAGTTAAACTTGTTTGTTTGCTTGTTGGTTTTGATTTATACACCCATTTCTGCCAATCATTATCTACAGTAAAACGTGTTTGTTTGCTTGTTTGTTTTGATTTATACACCCATTTCTGCCAATCATTATCTACAGTAAAACGTGTTTGTTTGCTTGTTTGTTTTAATTTATACATCCATTTCTGCCAATCATTCTCTACAGTAAAACGTGTTTGTTTGCTTGTTTGTTTTTATTTATACATCCATTTCTGCCAATTTTGCGCTAATTGGATGCCCCAGAGAGAGGGAAGCAGAATGATACAGAGGACCACAGGAAATACCCTACTCTTTCTTGGTAGAGTACTCCGGTTCTTTTACATGCCCAGTGTATAGTACTGATACACAGGACCTCATAATGCATAAGGTATAATGCAGAAAACTCCTATAGAATTACTTTTGTCCTGCATTAAGCTGACACCTTTCTATAAGACTTCCAGTGCAGGTTAAGACTGGTCAGCAGTTTGACTGTTGACCATGGTTGCCCCAGTAACCTACAGTCACCTATAGACATTGTAATATGAATGAAATAACAGTTGAAGCTGGATAATTCGAACTCGCCTTAAATCGAACATACCTATATTTCAAAGTTTTAACTTTGAAATATGGGTATGTTCCACTTAAGCGAGATCGAGTTATCAAAATTAAACTTATGAAATACATGTACTGGTTAGATTGATTTAAGGCTTCCAGAGCACCAGATAAGGGGAGTTTTCATAAACATAAATCTTTATTTCTGAATTAAACCCTATGGTGTCACTACTCATTAGAATCGTCTCTTCTAGACGATTCTAATGAGTAGAACACCATAGGATTTGGTGCTGAAATGAGTGAGAAAATGTTTGATTTGTTGAAATAACTCCCTCTTATCTTTGAGCCCTGTAAGTGAGTTCGTAGTATTGAGTTTTGACTGTATTGTTGCAGCAATATGACCACAATACAGTAAAACCTCTCTATAACGGCCACTAAATTGTCTTAAAAATTAAGTGTTAAGAACAGGTGACTGCTTAAAGCAAGGTGACAGTAAAACAGAAAGCTCCTGTAGGAGCTTTCTGTTTTACTGTCATCTTGCTTTAAGCTGCCACCTGTCTTTTATACAAACAATTAGCCTTATTTTAGTGGTTGTTATAGACAGGTTTTACTGTAGTATCCTCACCTTACAAAACTGTTTCTTTTCATATTCAATGAGTTGTAATAAATCTAACCAACAGACACATCAGAAAACCAAACACATTAATAATATGAGATCATCCGAAATAATATATAGTGGTCAAAAGTTCAAGACTACAGTACTGGCTTGAATTAAAGAGAGACTGTTCAACTCCGTTTTTGTAGAAATCATCTACATGTATTGTATTCGTACAATTATAGCTAGGACACGTACTTGTGTTTTATAGTTGCCTTTAAAGCATAATTATGTTTACAAGACAACCTGGATATTAATTAGACCTGAATCAGATTTCAAATTAAGGAAATTACATTTTGATTGTAAATACCGATAAAAGCGACTAAAAAACCAATAGCTATGGCAAGAAACTTCAAAATGACTTGAAAACAATTTCTGCTGTTGAAAGGATAATGGAACATAAGACATTAAAAAGCATTTTAAACAACAAACTCATAATAATGAAGGATGGAGATATCTAAAGATAGATGGTAACTAAATGCAGAAAGCTCCATTAGGAGCTTTCTGCATTACTTATATTCTGCATTTAGTCAACCACCTGCTATACTTGGCTCGCACAATCTCAAATGAATCTCAAAAGGTCGGTTTACAAATTTGTTTGTTCCTCCCCCTCTTTGTCAACTATATAAAAATTTAAATATCTTTTATGCCTGATATTATTTATATACAGTGAGTGTCAATAGGGTGAAAGTTCAGGACTATTGTGATATAATGCTTCTTTATAATATCAAGGTAGAGACTGAACAACAGCTCTGAATGCATAAGGGTCAAATAGAATACACCATGCTCTGAATCATGATTCAAATTGTCTATGATCCTCAGATAGTTACCTTAACCCATTACCTTATAAATACACATTTATATGCCTTTAATTTATATTGCTCCACTGAAGAAAATAGTTCCACTGATATAGTATTAAATATATACCATGAGAAATATTTTCTATGCATTTGTAGGTAGTAGCTTAAAGCAGTCTGAAAGTAAAGCAGAAACATGCTTTAACCCTTTACCTCATAGCCTGTTTCTAGTTTTGAAGACAGGTGGCCACTTAACCCTTTGAACCCTAGTCCCGCATATTGGCGTTGTTTTCAAATAGTGTACATGTGAAAATTACACTTGTCCTGTGCAAACAGTGAAGAGCCCTCTGATCAGGGTCTTCACTGTTTGTCATAATTCAAAACATTGGCAAAAACAACCCTTAAAAGTCAGAAATGGACCAGACTAAAATTGAAACTGGAATTTTCCATTTAAAGTTTCAGGGAGGAAAGAGTTAAAGCAGATTGAAAGTAAAGCAGAATGTGCCTTAAGGCACATTCTGCTTTACTTTCAGCCTGCTTTAAAGGGACTCGCAACCGGATGGTGTACTTGTCAAAATAAAATAAAATACTCAAATAAAAGCAAATTTGTGGCATTATTTGGCTTCTGACATTAAAAAAATATGATCAGTCCAAAAAACGTCTCAAGAATCGTCACCGAATCTTAGTTTTTTAGATATTTTCCATCGTTTTTCCATAGCGTTAGCTAACGGTATAGTTGTTGTTGTTGCTTCTCTACACGGGCTCAGACATAAACACGAGCCGAATTACGAAGTTGTATGCACTTTCGATCGCTACACATTGAAATACGTTAAATCGATCTGAGATAAACGGATAGTTCCGTGGTCCATTGGTCTAAGCGGTTTCCCCTATTTTGCCTTCTGTCCGCCAATGCCGGGCCCCGGGTTCGAATCCGACCAGAGACCAATATTTTTTTTTATTGAAATACATTTTTTTAAACAGAATTTCTTATCCTAAACTAATTATTTACCATTTATATAAGCGTTTGACACATATTTACAAATTACTATTTTTTTTGCACCATCTGGTTGCGAGTCGCTTTAAGCTAAAATCTGCTAGGCTATATAAAATATTTGTAATGGTAATTGTTCATGAGGGTATAAACTGTAACTATTTTCTTCAGCGGAGGAATAAATTAAATACGCTAAAAGTCGCTTCTATTGGGAAAGGGTTAAGTAGTCACCCATCTTTTAAACTAGAAACATTCTATGGGGTATTGGGTTAAATAGCAATAGCTAGATCAAGGGCTGATGCAGGAGAAATCTCAGAATCTCAGTCTCCAGGGCCCCAGATAAGGGGAGTATTTCAAAAACTAAAATCTTTATTTCTCCTTTAAACCCTATGGTGTCACTATTCATTGAGTATCGTCTCGAAGAGACGATTCTAATGAGTAGTAACACCATAGGATTTAGTGCTAAAATGAGTGAGAAAATGTTGGATTTGTTCAGTTTACTCCCTCTTATCTGGAGCCCTGAGTCTCTATGACGAGTATTACACAAAATTTAAAATTTAGCAAAACTGTTAAGGTTTCAACTTTTCTCAAGTTTTTTAAATTTTTTGGTAAATGGTTGTTTGTTTTTTTAAACAGTCAACTTTACCTGAGGTAAGATACAGAATTGCTGACACTACAATATCTCAAATGATACTCGAACATGCTTACAGCAAGAAGAGACCAATTACATGGCAGCTGAATGAGTTGATTGGTCCTCATTACAGCCCAATCTAGTGTTAGACTATCATTCAAAACAAAACCCATTGACATGCTTTAAGACACTGTTATCAGCTTAATGCAGGATGAAAATAATGCAGAAAGCCTTTACAATGAGTTTTTTTCTTCAAAATATCTTTGAGGTCTTAGAAACACTTACAGGAGCCACATTTGTATTAGACTGTTCAGGTATCTTATTTCAACGAGTTGCTTTTCCCATTGATCAACCCTCTAATCAGTCTGATCTGCATTGTTTGTCATTTTGCAATATATTGTAAGAAAACTAGAAATGTCCATATTAAGAGGTTTTGGGGTCAATGAGGTAAATGTAAACTAGTTTAAGTGTACCGAGTACAACTAACTTGTTGATTCAACTCCTTAAGTGTGCAAGAAATTATTGTAAACATTATTTTGCAAACAGTGAAGACACTGACCAGAGGGTTCCTTAAAGGAACCCTCTGATCAGGGTCTGCACTGTTTGCCATAATTTTAAATATGTTTGGAACACAAAAGTCATTGTAATTAAACTGGTCATTAATTAGCAAAAATAAAAGACGAGTTCATGTGGGGAGCCAGCAGTGTAAGAGTTAATGAAGAAGCCAAACAAGTAGTAGATCTATCTTAACTGGCCACAATCTACCACATCATTTGCATTTACATGTGTTCACCCTTTAATTACCAGATAATTGTCACCACATATTGCTCTAAAACGTCTTCTGCTGAATTTCTAGAGTAAACTATTTCTTTTGTATAGGAGAAGAAATGCTATCAGTGGTGGCAAACAGTTTGGATCCAGATCAGGCCCCACAATTGTGGGGCCTGATCTGGATCCCAACTGTTTGCAAAAGGTATTCAATGACAGTGTCTCTCAGATGTTCAAAGGGTTAACCCTAAACATGCTATAAAGTATTAAGCATGACTTAATCTAACTTGTGTTTGAAAATTGTTTCCAGAATGATCAGACACTGAATAAAACTACATTCTGTTTACTATTTTAATATTTTTATAACTTGTTTTATTTTATTGATCAAATGAAATGTCAAAATTAAATTTGAAAAGCCTGCAAATAACAGATTTTGCAGCAGATGATTTAGAACAAAAATGGTTGACCCTTAGAATGGGAAAACAACATTTTTCAAAAGTTTTGCAAACAATGTGGATCCAGATAAGATATGAAGTAAATTGGCATCCAATCAGAATCCAAACTGTTTGCCACTTGGACGGTAAAACTGCAACTATAAAGAAGAAAGAGTCTATAAAAAAAGCAGGTGGCATTTTCAGCAAATCTTATGTATTTTTCAAAAGGATTAAACTTTTTTGAGTAAGGTCACCAGGTAAAAAGAACTAAAAGAGCAGAAAAGTACAGTTTATGAATCACTTGTCTGATCAATACGCCACTTAACCCTTTACCCCATAGCCCGTTTCTAGTTTCGAAAACAGGTGACCATTTAAAGCAGGTTAAGGTGCATTCTGCTTTACTTTCAGCCTGCTTTCAGTTTACATTTGTTAGAATAAAGAAAATATTTCTGGTGCTGCATATTCATGACTGTATAATTTGGAACTATTTTCTTCACTTGTGGTATAAATTAAAGGGGTAAAAGGGTGTATTTATGGGGTAAGAGGTTAATCCTTTCTAAGCTGGAAACTAGTATATGTTTATTTTGCAAACAGTGTAGACCCTGATCGGAGCAATCCTGCAGGAGCCCTCTGATTAGTGTCTACACGGTAAAATATTTTTTATATTAACTGCCCTAATAAGTCAACATATACTGATCACTTTTCTAAAGTGGAACATTCGATATAAAAATTCAGCATAATAAGGGTAAAAGTACTTTCTAGTCATGAGAGGGGTCACCTTTATAATTATATGACCTGTTACACAGTTTGTCAACTAATTTAGTTTATACTTTTTCAATTTTTGTTTAGTTTTGGGGTTAAAATTTTGGGTTTTTTAAATATGATAATAAAAATATAATAATGTTAATACAAAACTAATAAAACAACAGTATCTAGTCAATTGATGCTTTAATTGCTCTTAAAAATGTCATAATGATTCAGCCTTCAACATTTACTTTACTGGATAAAGGTTATGTTTAAACAAATTAAACAAATACTATTCCCTCAGACACTTTTTGGTTTATTTATTATATTATAATTAAATCGCAAAATAATTGAAGTAAAACAATTATCTGGCTTACTCTACAGGCGGCAAATCAGGATAAAAACTGTTTAGCATTTATATAATTAGATGCAGTTCTTTAAATATACAGTGCTCCCTCTCTACAACGACACCTCATGGGAGACAAAGATTGAGTGCATTGTCGGAGGGAGTCGTTATAGGGAGGGAAATTGATTTACATTTGCAAACAGCTTGAATCCAGATCAGACGCCGCGTAACGCGGCGTCTGATCTGGATTCAAGCTGTTTGTCACTCGTCATTATGTTTTTTCTATCAAAATGTCCAATAAGTAAATTGAAGAAAACCAACAGACGACAATTTTAAACAGACGATATTGCAGCAGCAAAAACGTTAAACATAATTGTCATGTTTGGGGAACTGCGGCAAGAGTCACTGTAAGGAGGGAGTCGTTGTTGAGAGGGCCGTTGTAGAGAGGGAACGCTGTAGTATATATAGAGGAATGGATTTGCTTTATTTTTGTTCTTTCTAAAGCTGTCAGCTACCTTTAACACAGTAAACTCATCTTTCCTTCAAACACAGGTGTTTAATCTCTGTAGCGGTTACCTTGGTTTTTGTATCTCTTATGTTTTTTGTTTAAATTAAAGAAATGAGCTTTTAATAGTGACTGAAGTTTTGGTTATACTGATTGATGACATCATGGATAAGATAGAATAGACTAAACACATGCGACCTCAAACAATTCATTTACTATCTACTTTGACTGATCTCAATGAATTATATCTACATTAACCCTTTACCCCATGGAAGCCCCTTTTACTGCATTTAATTTACTCCTCCTCTGGAGAAAATACTGTAGTTCAAATTTATACAGTCATGATAATGTACCAAAAATAAATATTTTCTATATCTCAGCAGATGGTAGCTTAAAGCAGGTTGAAAGTAAAGCAGAATGTGCCTTAAGGCACATTCTGCTTTACTTTTAAACTACTTTAAGTGAACACCTGTCTTAAAAACTAGAAACAGGCTATGGGGTAAAGGGTTAAAAGTTACTAATTTAAACATCAATTTGATGACTTCAAATTACATCAATTTGTCTTAGCCCAGTAATTGTCTATGAGTCATATTAGTGAAGCTACACTTCTTTTGTTCTTGCTTACCTGTGCTTTAAATTCATAATTTCAAAATGCAAATTAACTAGGATGTCAGAAGAAAACCAGAGTTTCTGCATATTAATTAACAGCTTTAACAAAGCACACTATCTTTATTGTTCATACATACATTATATAAAACCATCTACCATTGATGTACGTATGCTTTTAATGTGTTTGCATACAGTCATACCTGTATGAAAATATTAATAATTATTGAGATGAAGATATATAGTCCCTAACCCTTTCCCCCATAGCCCGTTTCTAGTTTTGAAAATAGGTGACTATTTAAAGCAGGTTGAAAGTAAAGCAGAATGCACCTTAAGGCGCATTCTGCTTTACTTTCAGCCTGCTTTAAGCTTCCACCTGCTAGAATTAAAGAAAATATTTCTTATGATACATGTTCATGACTGTATATATTGGAACAATTTTCTTCAGCAGAGGAATAAACTTAATGCGCTAAAAGACGCTTGCGGCGTCTCATCTGGATCCAATCTGTTTGAAAAGGTAATCAGGATTTTGCCGCCAGCATGTAAAGAGATTATTACAAAACAGTGATAATTATGGATAACAGAAACAGGTGTGTATCTAGCAATTAAGCTTTGGTAAGTAATAACTTCATTTTCTGAAATGGTGGAGGAAGATTTTTTTTAAGACATTAGGTTGGGAATTTTAATTAATTTTAATGATGTCATTAGCTTATGGAGAAGGAGTATATAGGTGTCACTGGAAATGAAACCTTCATAATTGTAGATTACAAAAGTGATTTACATGACAGGAAATAATTACTCATTTTTTGTTTGATGGTTTCTAAGGTATTATTCATTTTTGTTTGATGGTTTCTAAAGTATTACTAAGGATATAGGGAGAAGACTGGCATAATAATATGAACAGGGCTGCCATTTCTCCCGATTTTTCCTAAGTATTCGAATTTTAATCCTAGCAGATCATAGCTTAAAACAGGCTGAAAGTAAAGCAGAATGCGCCTTAATGCGCATTCTGCTTTACTTTCAACCTGTTTTAAGCAGACATGTGTCATCAAAACAAGAAATAGACTATTGGGTATAGATACGATTAATAAAAATGCATCTGAAAAATTGAAAATTTGAAATCTTAGGATTTTTATGATCAACTTATGGCAGCCCTGTATAAATTGTATTCAAAGCACAAAAAACTGTTTTTTATTTATCGCTCATATAATCACTCATACAACTACTGAGGGTCTCACAAGCTGTTCAGAATAATTAACTACTGTATACACCCCCCCCCCCCCCCCACCCTTCAACCATCCCACCACCATTTAACCCATTCCCCCATAAATACACCTTTTATACCTTGAATTTATTCCTTCACTGAAGACAATAGTTCCACTTTATATAGTCACAAATATATATCATAAGAAAGTATCTATATTCTAGCAGATGGTAGCATAAAGCAGGCTGAAAGTAAAGCAGAATGTACCTTAAGGCACATTCTGCTTTACTTTCAACCTGCTTTAAGTGATCACCTGTGTTAAAAGCTATGAATAGGCTGCTTTTTTTTCTTTCTTTTTTTTCAGGCCTTGTCAAAGCAGGACCTCATTTATTTTCCCCTTCATAGGTGTGTAGGGGTCGGGGAGCCATCCTCCTGCACACCTTACATAACCATGTATATAACATAGAAATACAATATAATTGCATTGACAAAGGCCTCTAAATTTTTAATTACTTAGACCAGAAAAGAAAATGTGAAGAAAAAAGTAATAATGAAAAAAAACAAAAACAAGAGCACCGCAGTGCGGCAAAATACGCCCGTCATGGCCAGCGGCTGTCAAAGTCGCCCGGACTCAGGCCGACTGGAAAAAGTCGCCCGGAGTGTAGGCCCGACTATTGATCTCAAAAAGACTATGCTGTAGTATTGCGATAGCTCAAGTACTATCCCGATAGTATTGCGATAGTCAAGAAACTATTGCAATACTATCACGATAGTTTTTCTACCAAATGTTTTCTCATAAACAAATGCTCTTTGGGCGTATTTACATACTTTGGATATATCACGGAATTTTGACAATAAAGGGGGCATATTACTCTGCTAAAAATAGTTGCCAACATCTGAAATTTAACAGGAACCAAAATATTCACAGGTGCCTTCCCTGTATGATGAGAAAGCTAAATATGAAATTTGGTTACAATAGACAAAATGTAAGTAAAATTATTATCAGGAAACAATATATTGTTAAAAAAATTGTGTGAAGGGGCATAACTCTGAAAATACGGAGTCAAACCAAAAACCCGTAATATATATTAAGTCACTTCATTCATTGTATCACCGTATAAAATTTGAAATAAATTGAATAAAAGATAAAAAAGTTCTTTTTTTTTTTTTAAAAATGCCCATTTTTGACAATAAAGGGGCATAACTCTGCAAAATATAGTCGCCAACGTCTGAAACGCGAACTCGTCTGAGCTATTGTGGTATGGAATATTTGTAGGAAGTTTAATCAAAATCGGTCAATAAATGAAGGTGAGAGAGCGCTAAGAAGAAAAGTTAATGGCATAAGTGTGGCTTATTTTTAATTTTAAGTATGTAAAGGGGCATAACTCATAGAAAAATAATTTAACAGGAACCAAAATTCTCAGGTGCCTTCCCTGCATGATGAGAAAACTAAATATGAAATTTGGTTACAATAGACAAAATGTAATTAAAATTATGATCAGGAAACAATATATTGTTAAAAAAATTATGTGAAGGGGCATAACTCTGAAAATACGGAGTCAAACCAAAAACCCGTAATATATGTTAAGTAACTTCATTCAGTGTATCACCATCTCAAATTTGAAATCAATTGAATAAAAAATAAAAAAGTTTTTTTGGTTTTTTTAAATGCCCATTTTTGACAATAAAGGGGCATAACTCTGCTAAAAATAGCCGCCAACGTCTGAAACGCGAACTCGTCCGAGCTATTGTGGTATGGAATATTTGTAGGAAGTTTAATTAAAATCGGTAAATAAATGAAGGTGAGAGAGCGCTAACAAGAAAAGTTAACGGACGGACAGCGCTGGGTATACCAGACCGTCGAAGCATTTTGTAGAAATAACATTTTGTAACCAGGCATACTTTCATGCACATTTTATTGCTTACCATACTTTTACGTCATATTTTTTTTTGCATATTAGGCACACATATTTGGACACAGACGTTTGCATCCCTTCATTCATATAATATATATTATACACAAACATAGATTTAATATAGGTGTTTTAAGTTTCAAAAAGAATTTTAAAGCGATCCCATTGATTATGAAAACAATCCGTAGAGTCATTTTTAATTGCTATTGACTTAAATATATTGTATTTAAAGGATAAGTAGAGTTTTATACCTTGTATTGTAGGTAGATATTTATTGTATTTGCATTGGAAAATATACATTTTAAAAATAATGAGAATCAGGTTTTTATATAATCTGTTGTATTTCTAAAACCAAAAATCATTGTGTCGATATTAAGAGTTTGAAATTCCTTCATTTTGGACGAAAAAAGGCTTTTAATTAAATAGGCTATTGGGTAACGGGTTAAATGCTCCCCATCCCAGTCTCCTCTTCCTATTGCCAAAACATGAAAAAGCACTGAAATTGCTGAATACAAGTTAGTGAAAGCTATTGCTTCAAATTTAGAGCATTATATAATAGCTCTAGAAAGAAGAATAATTCAAGGCACGAGAGTAACGGCTTTAATTTCATGAAAAAAACCAAAAAACTCTGAATTTAACTAAAATCTACTGCGCTTAAACCCTTTCTCTATAGGTGTTTGTCAGCATTGAAGAAGACAGGTGTTTGCTTAACCCATTACCCCATAAATACACATCTTTACGCCTTTAACTAATTCCTCCACTGAAGAAAATAGTTAAAATTTATACAGCCATGAATATAAAACATTAGAAACATTTTCTATATTCTAGCAGATGGTAGCTTAAAGCAGGCTGACAGTAAAGCAGAGTGCACCTTGAGGTGCATTCTGCATTACTTTCAACCTGCTTTAAGTGGTCACCTGTCTTCAAAACTAGTAACAGGCTATGAGGTAATGGGTTAACACAGACTGAGAGTAAAGCTTTACTTTCAACCTGCTTTAAGTGTTAACCTGTTTTCAAAACTAGAAACACTGGCTATGGGGTGAAGGGTCTGCGTGGCTTAGTGGTAGAGCGTCCGCTTGCAGTGTGGGAGGTTGTGGGTTCAATCCCCGGCCGGGTCAAACCAAAGACTTAAAAATTGGTAGTAATGGCTTCCCTCCTTGGGGCTCAGGATTTCGGGTTAGCATTACAACTGGTTCTTCAGTTTGAGGATAAAGTGATCAGCCGGGTACAGTCCCATTGGTGCACCTAAAAAGTGCCCCTGCTCATTATACCCAAAAGGGGCGTGTAGCAGTATATACACATTACCAGTTGACAGTGCGATACAGAGTGATGTATTTAGCTCGAGACGATTTTGGCGGAAATAGCCGATCTGACGAGTGCCTTGGCGCGAGTCTGATCGGTTGTTTCCGCCAAAAACGTCGAGAGCTAAATGCAACACTCTGTAGCACACTGCCAACTGGTGATGTGTTTATTATATGCCTTGAATACACACCAGAAACAATTAAATAGTTGTTTAAATCATTTTATATCCAAAATTTATTAGTTATTTGAAGCAGAACAAGATTTTTTGTTTGCCACAATGAATAACGCGGCACTTGTACACGTACGTAAATGACGTCACGTTAAATCCAAAGCGAGGTCAGAGTTAAATACAAAGTGGCTGATACAAGGTGGCTGATACAGACTCTTGTATTTTACTGTGCAAATACACGCGGAAACGCTCGATATCATACGAAGGCATATAATAAATAGAGAAAGAAAGAAAGAAAGGGTCAACACATAAAGACAGATTTATTTACACCCAAAAGTAAACATGACCATGAAAGTGTTTTTTATGAACCTTGGGTTCTATTTCAATCAGAAGGAGACGTTTATATCCTCATAACAAAGATAAGAATCTGGGTAAATAGATTTACCAAGTGTGAATAGACCATTGAAAACAAGTTTTTCATTTGAATTGTCCACTTCATACATCTGTAAAATGTTTGAATGACCGTGATTGTACCTACGTTTATGACCCATCATCAAATACTGTATACCAACACCTTCAGGGCTCCAAATAAGAGGGAGTAAATTGTACAAATCCAACCATTTTCTCACTCCTTTCAGCACCAAATCATATGGTTAAACTACTCAAAGAGACAATTCTTATGAGTAGTGACACCATAGGGTTTTAATGCTGAAATAAAAGATTTTAGTTTTTGAAATACTTCCCTTATCTGGGGCTCTGATCTTTCTAAATATATATAGTCCACTACTGTTAAAGCCACTCATTGAAGCATACAAATCTGTAAAGATAGGTGACAGCTTAATGCAGAACAAAAGTAAAACAGAAAGTTATGCTTTGCAATAAGCTTTCATCTGTTGAACATTGCTAATATTCATTGTAGTTTACATGGCTACTTGACACAAATTTCACTGTGGTAACAATCATCTGCTTCAAGAAAAGTCTGTAAACATCTTAAAAACTTTTCATTACCCTCTATATCTTTGGCAACATGAAAGGTCTGATATAAAAAAAGCTAGAATCCATTGTTTCTGATCTGGATTAACTAAGTATTCAGCCCTTATTTACTGCTATTTTTGGGGCCGATATTTGGCCCTATTCGCCCAAGCAAAAAAGGATACATTTTTCCCCGAAATTTGGTAAACTTCAATTTCATGTTCAATTGTTCATTTTATTCTTGTATCAGACAAAACCTTTAATCAAAGTCAAGGTGTTGGAAAATATACTGCAATCAAATAACAGTGTCTAATATAATAGATTAAATTACGCCACTAAATACATTTTTTTATTCCTTTATTGTCTTGAAGAAAATATATAGTACCAGTAAGTCTTATACAATCATTATTCTACTAAGATATGAACCGTATGAAATAGTTTATACGTATCCTTGCAGATGGCAGCTAAAGGTTGGCTGACAGTAAAGCAGAATGCGCTTTAATCACATTTATTCTTCCACTGAAGAAAATAGTTCCATTTTATACAGTCATGAATATACATCATAAGAAATATATATTATTCTATATCCTATCAGATAAAGTAGGCTAAAAGAAAAGCAGAATGTACCTTGGGGTAAATGCTTCACTAGCAAATAAAACTCATACAAATATCTTCATCAGCTATCGATTTAATAAACAGGGGAAGTAACTATAACTGTCAAAACCAATATAATTTATATTTAAGCAAGTGTTAGCTCCCTTGTAATCTTTGCCTTCATGACAGCATATAGATAGATGAGACCTTTACTGAAAGCAATCCATCCTGTTAAATATTTTATTGTTTCACTCAGTAACAAATGATGAAATCTGTACAAAATGAATAAATCAGTGCCTGCAAGCCAAACCTGAGAAAATTAAACGAAATCAGGAACTCAGAAATATTTTGCTTTAGATGCATATAGAGCCTTTCCGTCCATTGTATTACTTCTGTGTTAAGACAAATAGTGGCTGAAAGCAAAGATCTTCTGTTAAACTTTTATCTTGCTTTAACCCATTTGTGCCACATGGATTCTCCCATGCTTATATGAAGGATTGTTCTTTTTTTTTTTACTGAGGGGTGCCTGGTCTAAAAAATCATGTTCATTTTTTTTTATATTGAAATTCCTATCAGCAAACTTTGTAGACTCTGATCAGACGCTGCATTATGCTGCATCTGATCAGAGTCTACAATGTTTGTTTATGTCCTATATATAGAACCATGGGCATAAATGGGTTAAGCAATTATTGTTATTTGTATTCAGCACAATTAATGAATATACAAATGTAGTCAATTATTTTGCCTATAATCAGAGGAGCAAGTAGAGGAAATTCCTATGGCACTTATACGTGCAGGTCATCAAAACGATGTCATATATTAACATCAACTCAATAATTATGGCAAAGCATGTGCAGGAAAAAAATGTCCAAAACAATGTACAGTAAAACCTCTCTTTTACGACCACTAAATTTTGTTAATTATTAGGTGTTTTGCAACAGGTGACTGCTTAAAGGAAAATGACAGTTAAACAGAAAGCTCCTTTAGGAGCTCTGTTTTACTGTCACCTTCCTTTAAGCTGTCACCTGTATTTTATACAATCAATTAGCATACATTTCAGTGTCCGTAATAGACAGGTTTTACTGTACATCTAACATTTTAAATTCCAAAAGGGGCATTACTCACAGAAAAGTTGACAAATTGTGATGACACATACACTTTATGTGCAATTCATCTAAACTATGTCATATATACCAACTTTCAGCTTTACATCTCAAAGCATGTAGGAGAAAAAAGGAGAAAACCATGGCAGACCAAGGGAGGGACCCCACAATACCATAATACATTGTTACCGTCTCATGGCAGACCAAGGGAGGGACCCCACAATACCATAATACATTGTTACTGTCTCAAGACATGTAACCATGGCAGACCAAGGGAGGGACCCCACAATACCATAATACATTGTTACTGTCTCAAGACAGGCGTTTAAAAATGATTATTTTGAATGTTTCAGCCAAGAAGCTACTTAAAGCAGGATGAAAGTAAAGCAGAAAACTCCCATGAAGATTCCTGCTCTATATAAATCTTGCTTTAAGCTGCCACTTGCATTTACACAATCTGATAGAAAAGGTGTTCAATTAGTCACATTCATAGAGAAGCAGGTAAAGATATCTAAACTACCGTCTGTGGTAGGAATGAATAAAACTCAGCTGTCGACTTCTAACAAATAAAATAACAGCTATCTGCCCTTTGTTCAGATATGGCTACAAAGCATAGCTCTAGAAAACAAGAACATTTTAATAACTAAATTTTTATCATAGGGACCATTTACCTTATGTCTTGAAAGACTTGCCTAATGAGCATGCTTATAAAGAATTTGAGATGAGTCTGAGATCATTCTCAAGCTTTTGATCAGCCAAATTTGAGTATTTGCACCAATCTGAACAATCAAAATCTTGAGAATGATTTCAGATTCAACTCAATCAATTTATAAGTATGAACACAGTCACAATATAGGGTTTGTTGGGAGACATAGAAAGGAAACCTTTTGAATGCTAAACAAACATTTTCACATCACAATTTCTTTTGCTTCAGCAGGGCTGCCATTTCTCCGGATTTTTCCTAAATCTTTGGAAATTTTTTTCTTGTACAAAAAAAAGTCATGGTAGCTTAAAGCAGGCTGAAAGTAAAGCAGAATGCACCTTAAGGCGCATTCTGCTTTACTTCCAGCCTGCTTTAAGTAGTCACATGCCAACAAAACTAGAAATAGGCTATGGGGTAAAGGCACAATTCGTAAAATCACACTAGTCTTGAAAAATACAAATTTTGAAATCTTAGGATTTTTCATGTCAACTTATGGCAGCCCTGCTTCAGTTCTGAATAAGGATCTGAGTGTCAAAACATTCAGATCTTGATCAAATGCTGAGTTACTCTGCATATGATCTGCATCCAAACTGTTTACAAAGGTCTGCACTAATTGGTTCCCATTCCAAAGGTTAATTGACAGTACTAATGGTGACTTACCCTCACTGCATCCTGGTATGGGCAATCACAGGCAGGGTTCTTGCAGGTCGGCGAGGAGTCCATACTGGCAGCCTTCGCGCCATCTGAAAATATATGGAGTCAAAGATATGTAACCAGTTACTGTGAACAGACAGACAAATGAACAGACAGATGGACAGACAGGGGTAAATTACATGTCACTGTGGCATAGAAATAACATTTAAATGATAACAATACAGACCCTGTTCAGTACCCTTCTGACCAGAGCAAACAAACTATACATGTATATTATAAGTCAAACCTAAAAAAAATCATACTCCCTGAAGTGGAACATACCTCTATGTATGTAACTTTGTCTTAACCCATTACCCCATAGCCTGTTTCTAGGTTTGAAGAAAAGTGACCACTTCAAGCAGGTTGAAAGTAACGCAGAATACCCCCGAAGGCGCATTCTGCTTTACTTGCAACCTACTTTAAGCTACCATCTGATAGAATATAGAACATTTTCTTATAGCATGGTGATGTTCAAAACTGTAAAAATTGGATCTATTTTCTTCATTAGAGGAATAAATTAAAGGCATAAAAAGGCTTATTTATGGGGTAAAGGGTTAAGACAGTTTTAATTATTGAGGCCCAACTGTATATAAAAGATTGTTCCCAGCACAGATAGGGTTAGAATAACCATGCAGGCAAATGTGAACCACACATAACAAACTTCCTTGTAAATTGCAAACCTAGCACACATAATAAACTGTAGTGTTAGAAGATTACTAGAATCTTCGAGAAGATTCTAATGAGTAGTGATACCATAGGAGTTGGTTCTGAAATGAGTGAGATAATGTTTGATTTGTTCAGTTTACTCCCTTTTATCTGGAGCCCTGGCTATGAGATGATTCTAATGAGTGGTCAAAACAAAGGCTTTGGGTGATGGTATAAAGATTTCAGCAATAGGAATCTCTCCCAAAATCTAAGAGTATGAGTAACTAAATGTGTATTGTTATGGTTATAGTGGTTTGTGTTGGTGTTGATTTGATCATAGATGGCATTTTCAGCACTTCAATAATTAATCAGCAGCTAAGCCAAGGGAAAATATATCGGACTATTACATATCAATTTGTATAATTATGGCATTTAGTCGATTTGTAAAGCTGTCTCTTTAGTCTGTTATATGACTTTTAGCATTCAGGACTTTTTTGTGGTAAATTTTATAGACTTTATTATGCTAGATCTATATGTTCCCAATGGCAAAAAGTATCTTTTTTCCAATTTCAGCCCAAAATTCCCAATTACTAGAATAAAGAATCTTAACCTACCTTTGTAAAGCAGGGCACCAATAAATTATTATTGATTATTAAAATAATTTGATACAACATGAATGATACAAATTTCTTCATTTTTTTATTATACGCAAAATTCCCACTTTCTAGTGATTTTTAACTTCCAAATTTCAAGGGTCATATTCCCAAAATTGTGAAAAAAAAAGGCCCTAGGTGTAGCCATTTTTATAGTGAATTTATTCTCGTCAAGTGGTAGATATAATACAGTGTCCAGTTAGTTCATAAAACTTCTCTGATGTGCCCTTTGCATGTCCAAGAAATAATTAACATGAATAATTGATCAGGAGCGTATCAAACTGACATCTCTTCTTTATAGGCTGAAAATGAGTTCTGTTCATCTCTGCCAACAACAAAATGTGGGACCTTATCTAGAGCTCCAGATAAGAGGGAGTAAACTGAACAAATCCTACGCATTATCTCACTTATTTAAGCACTGAATCCTATGGTGTAACTACTCAATAGAATCGTCTGGAAGAGACAACTCTAATGAGTAGTGACACAAAAGGGTTTAATGCAGAAATAAAGATTTTAATTTTTGAAATACTCCCCTTATCTGGATCCCTGCATGCTTATCTGGATTCTAACTTCTTGTCACTCAGATAATTTTTAATCCCTTCAGATTCTACTGCTGAAAATTCATATGTCAAACTCCACCCACTATGAACATTTATTATATACACAGTACAGTGGAGAATGTGTTAAATTATTCTTTCCCGTTTAAACGCAAACGTACGCAAACGAAAAGCACTAAAACGTAGAAAAGAACAAATTTTGGACAATTCTGATATTTCATGTTTATCTTGGTGGCAAACAGTTTGGAGCCTGATCAGACGCCGGGTTACCCGGCGTCTGATCTGGCTCCAAACTGTTTGTAAAAGAAAAACTAGTTTTAGCGTAAACGCGTTTATCGGGAAAGAATAACAGATTCTCCACTGTAATACATCCAATAAAACAAGAGTTCCCCCCTAGGAATCAGAATGCACACTCACGTCAGACAAATCCTTTAAGAAAATAGTGCAGACCCTGATCAGACAGTCTGCTCTGGGTCTACACTGTTTTCAAAATGCATAAATATAAGCTATAAGTAGGAGAAGGGTTAATGTATAGGACAATAAATGTTGCAAGAGGACAATTTGACTAACCCTTCAAAGGCTTTCAGAGCATATAGCACAAAAACTGGTATTTAATTTTTTACAACTCTTTGAAAGGTAAATTAATATTGTTGTCTGAAACAATTATTGTCTGCTATGGTTCCAAAAAATTTTTTACAACCCATATCTGTTTGTCAAACAGTTTCAATTCAGATGAGATGCGGAAATACTTGCAAAATTCACCAATACATGTATATGAGATTAAAGAAACTTTCTGCATTATTTAATCATGCATTAAACAGTCGGCTGCCTGGATGATTTTAATACATTCCTCGAGTGATATTTTTAGCTCACCTGAGCACAAAGTGCTCAAGGTGAGCTATTGTGATCGGTCGCCGTCCGTCGTACGTTGGTGTCGTCCGTTCACAATTTGTTTCAAACTTCTTCTCTGAAACCAATGGCCCAATTTTAACCAAACTTGGTCAAATACATACTTTAGTTGTGAGTTTTAAAAATTGTCAAAAAAAAAAGTGGTAGGGGCAATCAGTCTTGTTGCCATGGCAACCATGCACAATATCTTAAAAAATCTTCTTCTCAAGAACGACTGGTCCGATTTCAATTTCGTTTTCACCAAAATGTTTCTCAATTAATATACTTTCAAAATTGTTCAAAGAATTTTGATCTGTCAAAAAACATGGCCGCCAGAGGGCGTGGTCTATTTCCGTACTTACATCATCAGTTTTACATAGACTTATATAGGGAAACCTATAAAAATCTTCTACTCTGAAACCGTAAGGCCCAAACCTTATATATTTGGCATCTAGCTTTGCTTTGTGGTCCTCTACAAAAATTGTTCAAATCATGACACCAGGATCAAAAATGCCCTGCCATGGGGTTTATCAGTTTTACATAGACTTATATAGGAAAACCTTTAAAAATCTTCTTCTCTGAAACCGTAAGGCCCAGACCTTTGATATTTGGCATCTAGCTTTGCCTTATGGTCCTCTACCAAAATTGTCCAAATCATGACCTCTGTGTCAAAAATGGACCGCCCTGGGGCTTATCAATTTTACATAGACTTATATAGGAAAACCTTTAAAAATCTTCTTCTCTGAAACCGTAATGCCCAGACCTTTTATATTTGGCATCTACCCTTCTCTAAAAAAAATGCACTTTTTACCAAAGTACACTTTAAATGCGCATTTTTTCTGCATTTTTTTACAAAAAGCGTATTTTTTCTGCACTTTTACAAAAAAGTGTATTTTTTCTGCATCTTTAAAGAAGAAAAGTGCATTTTTCCTGCATCTTTTCGGGAAAGTGAATTTTTTGTGTATCTTTTCGTAAAAGAAAGTGTATTTTTTTCTTTCAAAAGTGTATCTTTTTCAAATAAGCGTATTTTCTGAAAATGGAATGCATTAAAGTGCATTTTTTATTTGCAAAAGTGAATCTTTTAATCTTTAAGATTTTTGTATGTAACAACAAGTGCACTTTAAGTGAATCTTTTAAAAATAAGTGTATCTTTTACTTTCTATGAAAATTGTGTTCATTGGCAAGAGCATTTTAAGTTAATCTTTTATAGGAAATTTATATTTATTCCCTTGGGGAAAAAAATCGCAGCTCTAGATATATGCAGCTCTTACGAAGCTGTTACGAGCCTCAAGTCATAGCTGCGTATTTGCCCAAAAGTTCCGAAAATTGATAAAAAGGCTCGTATTCGATTAACTTAAAATATGCAGGTTTGAAAACGTGTCGTATTAGTGTCGTATTTAACTTTTTTAATGCAAAAGGCTCGTATTCTTTGAAATAAGAAAAGAAATTAGTGACGTATTTAACTTTATCATTGCAAAAGGCTCGTATTCTTTAAAATAAAAAAATGCAACTTTGAAAAAGGCACGTATTTAACTTTCCGACAACAACAAAGCTGCGTTTTTTCCCAATTAATGTTATGTCCATATCGATCAAAGGCAGTCAAAAATTTAAATACGTAACTAATACGTACCTTGAAAAGGCACGTATTTAGATTTTTCAATTTAAATTTATATAAGGGCTATTAAAAAATGTGTTAAATTGTGAGGCTTGAACAACCGCTTTAGGAGGAACATGCTCGACATGTATTTACCTTTCTATAACTTTAGTATCGTGTAAAGGACACAACATAGGGTTTCTATAATATTAGCCCCATCCGGCCTTAAATTCCTCACCTAGCTGGTACCCATGGTTACGGTCATGGTAATGGACAAGTTTTCACTATATTAGCCATCATCGGTAAATTCACCCCAACCAACTGGCGGCCATGTTTTAGCTAGGAAGATAATGTGGAAAAAAAACTGGCAAAGGGTCGCCCATGAATCATTATTTGTGTAAAAATATTCTTAAATGAGACCAATATTTTCAGAGAATTTTTTTGTAAAGATTTTCTATACAGAAATATAAGGAAAACTAGCCCCACCCACTGGCGGTCATGTTTTTTAGATACAAAATGATTTTAAGAAATCTGGTAGAGAGTCATAAATGGATCATTTTTAAATTATTTTCAATTTGGAAAAGTTGTTTCAGAGAAGTAGATTTTTAAAGTTTTTACTATACAGTAATAAAAAGAAAACTTTCCCCACCCACTAGCCGCCATGATTTTTAAGATAACAAAATTATTTTATAAAATTTGGTAGAGGATGACCAAAAGATCATTTGTGTGAAATTAATTTCAAATCAGTCCAGTGGTTTCAGACAAGAAGATTTTTAAAGTTTTCACTATATAGCCATATAAAGAAAATCTGCCCCACCCACTAGCGGTCATGTTTTTTTTAAGATAGGAAAATTTTATAAGAAATCTGGTAGAGGGTCACCAAAGGCACATTTCGATTCTGCCAAAAAATCTGGTTCTAAATTAACATGTATAGACTAAGGAGTGGCTTATAATATAGTGCCATTCGAATTTTCAATTTTAACGCCGAGTTCTGAAAGACGATATCGAACAGTGAACTCAAAACAAGACAACAAACTAATTTTACATTGACATTTCATATGAATGTAGATCGACAGCTAACTTCTTGAATTGATTTTCCAACGATACATTATGAAAAATCCCATTAGAAAACAAAGAGATATGCCGAAATTGCGAAGCAGAATTTCTATGCACATTTCAATAGGCCACGCGAACAAACGGCATATGTGTATTCATGTAGTTCATGTATTACGTGTGTTACAAGTCAACAAGATGGTTCTAAAGCGTCTTTTTTCGTCGGTTTTACAAAGTATTATTTCTCTTTCTACTTTGTAAGACTGTGTTATTAATAGGAGATATTGACTAATAAAACGGCGTTAAAAATAGCGCTGTCATATTTTGAAATTGACTCGATTCAAAATGGCGGCGCAACAAAATCGAGGACACTAAATGTGGACATTTCGGGAAAGATTTACGTGTGAGAGAAGACAACAAAGACAAAAAACACCCACCAACACACGCCGGGATCGAATTCTTTCTTCATAATACGCGATTCTGAATATTAATTATACAGTTAATAGACTGAGAAAACGATCCTAAATTGGACACTTGTCTATCAGATACAACGGATTTGAAGGAAAATTTGAACTTTTTCGTCGAACCTGTTACTAAATAAAATCTCTGAAAACACCAGACCGACGGATATTTCAGGTGGTTGATTGGATCTTGTATAGAATTTGATCATTTGGGGATGAATAGTCAACAAGTTATGTAAGTATTTGTCATAATAGCAATGCACCCAACTCTGTCTGCTACCACAGTATGGGCTACCCCCGCCACTGCCAGCCACGAACTTAGCCTAAGGAGCATAGCTTTAACATATGATGTTTGTCTCCTTTTAATAAATATTTTCTGAGTTAATCTACTTGAATAAATAAAGTCTAGAATCGGTTTTCTCTATCTTTCTGCTAAGGTTTATAGTCCCGCATAAGCTTTATCTAAAATTGGGAGTTGCTGTTTTATCTCCTTGCGGGTATTTGCCTACATCCGGTCTTTAGATTTATCCAATCAGATCGCGTGTTTTCTTACCAGCGCTACTTTCGAAAATTACAAAATGGGGTCACAACTACATCTTCAGAGAAGAAAAATAAAAGCTACCAACAACTAACCAGGAGGTAAATAGCATATTTAGATGATATATAGATGCATTCTACCTTGCTTTAGCTTCAGAAGTATCTATTATTCATTTTAATCAATCATTCATTTTCATAAGACGATCGACGACATAATTATGTAACTTGAAATGTGTACAAAACGCGACGCCATTTTAAACGGATAAGCAAGGCCTAATTCAAAATGGTAGACATACAGGTAATTCCGTTATACAGTTTCACATTTGAATAAATACTAATGAATGTTTAAACATCAACAATAACCGGTATAACTGTCTACAGCACGGACAGTGTAATTTTTAATGCAAAATACGATCGCGTTTATCGCTAAATCAATATCAGATCTCATTTTAAAGAAGTATGTGTAAACTTATTGTGTCAAATTTGACCGCGGAAATTTCCCGTACGAAAAATCCAGGCGGAATCCGCCCGGAAATGAGGCGGAATTGGGGCGGAAATGGCCGATTCCGGGCGGACTTGGGGCGGAAACCTAAATTCCGCCTCAAGTCAGTCAGTTTTACGGGCGGAATTTTGAGAGGATTCCGGGTGGAATTTAAAATCCAGGCGGAATTTTGTACTTTGACATTTTTCAGAGGCGGAATTTCTCACTTAGACTAGCATCTCGAGGCGGAAAATGAGAAAACATTGGAAATTGAGGCGGAATTTTTGACTTAGACTATTTCAATAAGGCGGAATTTCGGACTTAGTTAAAATTCTGCCTGAATGAGGCGGAATTTCATACTTAGACTATTGCAACAAGGCGGAATTTTGGACTGTGAATTTTGAAAAAATGTTTAAGTCCAAAACGTGAAAAAAGTTTAAAAAAATTGTATCTTTTTAATTATTTAATAAAATCAGGGTGTTCATGGATTCAAAATTATCGCCATAAAACAAAGAAGTCATATATGTACAAATGAGGAAGGTCTTTTGGTCAAATATAACAAAGGGGAATAACTCCAAAAATAGTAATGTCTAGTCAGAGTTATGGACCCTGCACTTAATCTCTCCAAGCTAGCTATTTCCATATATGAAATTTTATTCCACTAGCATCAGTTAAACTGGAGTAAATATCTTAAAGACAATAACCCCCCCCCCCCCCCCCCCCCCCCCCCCCCCTCTCTCTCTCTGTCTCTCGGAATCAGTTGTGTGAATTTACTTTCAATTCAGAACTGCAGTTTCATTTAGGCAAGATTTTTAAAGAGTTGTTTCAATTGGTTGCCATGGCAACCACAGTTTCAACTGATAGACCTCTATTTGAAGAAATCTGATACAGATTCACCCATTTGTATGAAATTATTTTTAAATTGAGTCCGTGGTTTCAGTAAAGAAGAATTTTTAAGTTTCGACTATATTATAGCCAAATAAAGGAAATACGAGTGCCCCACCCACTGCTGTTTTTTTTTTAATCTTGGAAAATTATTTTAAGAAATAGCCATTTAACTTTAAGGAAAGAACAATTTTAAATTCTCTTCAACGTTTTCCGTAGTTTTCATATGCACATAATATCATTTCAGAGATAATTCACGTGTATTCTCTGTTTCTAGCAGAAAGAATAACACCTTATTTACGTGAAAGGCCGAAACTCGAGTGGGTCGAAGTTTCTCCGTGTGCTCCGTTCCGCGCATGCGCTAGCTGTTGGTCTCGAAATTTGAAAGGAAGAGCCATAATTTGTATCGACGATACATGAATGTCCCTGTGTTTTAACCAAGAAATCACACCTTGTATGGCTCATACACGCTGTCGCGGACAATGCGTGTTGTGATTAAAGGTAAATTGTGTATTTAAACTTGTATGTTCGTGTATAAATTATAATTCAGATGTTATCGCACGCTGCCTGGGTGTTTGTTTTTGTCAGTTGATCCTACTAGGATATTGTAAGATTTAATGCAGATACATTTACATGTATTTAGATTCGTTTCAGTAGATAGGTGTTCAAGTCGAAGCTGCAAATATTTATTTACCTAATCCATCATTTGAAATGCAATTGATAGGCAGATGACCTAAAAATACAATCTCCTATGCTGAAAACGTAGCGGTTCAATTCGTCCCAAGTCAAATCGTAACTGGTTTAATTCGGCCTACACACTATAGAATAGTGATTGCAGTGTATAGTTAGATAGAGAAAATCGTTCCAACATTTTGTAATTAAGTTGTCCCGTATTTGATTGTTTTTCTTAGATTTAAATACATTCTTTTAGTTTAAACAAGTTAATTAGAGTTTAATATGTGGTAAACAAGTTATTTAGATGTGATTTTATCTATCTTCTCACAACTCAAATTTTAAATTTAGATCTAGATACACTTTAATTTTATCAAAGCATATGTCTCTATTTCAGAGTCCATGAGTCAACCAATAGAATAGTTACAACACTGTTGAAACATCTTATTTAAAGATCCATGGACCAGAGATATTGAGGTGGCTTAACAGCTGTAACCATTTTACAAGGTAAAGACTGCCGAAATATTAAACAAGAGTACTTCTATTTTAGAATGATCAACACTGACACGGTCTGTGTACGTAGCTCAGTGGTAGAGCGTCCCTTCTAGTGCAGGAGGTTGCGGGTTCAATCCCAGGCCGGGGCAAACCAAAGACTTAAAAATTAGTAGTTTTTATTGACTCCCCTCCTCGCTCAGGGTTTCGGGTTACATGTAGCATATAGTAACAACTGGTTTTGTCGGTGTCAGGATAAAGTGACCGGCCGGTAGTGTTGGGTCAAAATCAAATGGAAAAGTCAACGGTCGAGGTCGAAGAAAGATTTCGCCAATAAAAACTGCACAGTGCACATATTCCTGAATCTAAGACATATCGTGATAATTTACTTTGGTAAAAACCCGAAAAGAACGTGTATTTGAAATATCAATAATTCTTACAAAGGTCTAAGGAAATATCTCTACTCACTGAGTCACTGTTCGCCCAGACCCGGTTGGCTTTTTTGTTTAGCTCACCTGGCACGAAGTGCCAAGGTGAGCTATTGTGATCGCCCTGTGTCCGTCGTCAAACTTTTTCTTCAAAGATCTTCTTGGAAACCACTGTGCCAATTTCATCAAAACTTCATAGGTTTGTTCCTTGTAAGGTACTCTCTCAGATTTCTTCAAATATACGTCATCCAATTGAAATTGTGGTTGCCATGGCAACCAATTGAAAAAACTTTAAAACTCTTCTCGTCAAAAACTACAGGTCCGAATTGTAAATAATTTTACCCAAATGTGCCATTGGTGACCCTCTATCAGATTTCTTAAAATATTTTTCCTATCTTAAAAAACATGGCCGCTAGTGGGTGGGGCAGATTTTCCTTATATTGATATAGATCTATAGTGAAAACTTTAAAAATCTTCTTTTCAAAAACTACTGGTCCGATTTGTCAGTAATTTTATGCAAATAAACCATGGGTGACCCTCTTCCAGATTTCTTAAAATTATTTTGATATCTAAAAAAACATGGCCTCCAGTGGGTGGGGCAGATTTTCCTTATGTTACTGTATAGTAAAAACTTTAAAAATCTTCTCCTCTGAAACTACTGGTGCAAATTCAAAATAATTTTACACAAATGGTCAATTGATGACCCTCTACCAGATTTCTAAAAATCATTTTGTTATCTTAAAAAAAACATGGCTGCCAGTGGGTGGGGCACGTTTTCCTTATGTTAGTTACTGTATAGTAAAACTTTAAAAATCTTCTTCTCTGAAACTACTGTTGCAAATTCAAAATAATTTTACACAAATGGTAACTTGATGACCCTCTACCAGATTTCTTAAAATCATTTTGTTATCTTAAAAAGCATGGCCGCCAGTAGGTGGGGCAAGTTTTCCTTATATTTCTGTATAGAAAAACTTTCAAAAACAATTTCTCTGAAACTATTGGTCTGATTTAAGAATAATTTTACACAAATAATGATTCATGGGTGACCCTTTGCCAGTTTTCTACAAATAATCTTACTAGCTCAAACAACATGGCCACCAGTGGGTGGGGTGAATAAGTGAAAACGTAATATTATTACTGGTCCATTTACATGACCGTAATCATGGGTACCAGGTGAGCGATTTAGGGCCGCATGCGGCTCTTGTTTTATGAAAAAGGCGTGTGAATCGATCAGCTTTTTTGTGATAAACTTCAGACGTGAAACGTCGAAAGATGAAGTTAATAACCGAGTCTGCTGAGAAGCATATATTATAATGTCGACAACGTGCGAGAAACACATGTTACGCGTTTTTCGTCGTTAGAGAGTCGATTTCCATGTTTGATGTTTCGGACCATGTCAATTTTGTAACTATCCGAATTCAAAGTCGCCAAAAAATATTTGACACATTGATTCTTTATATATTATTTATTTAATCACCACTGAACACAATTTCTTTAGTGTGTTTTTTTAACACTAATACACTAGAATTCCACATTGTTTTGGCAATTTTGAATCTATGATATATATATAATGAAAATTCAAATGAGTATTCCCCCCACCATTCCCTCAGAGTTACGAGAGTACCCATTAAAATACTTATTGAATTTGCAAAGGACTCTATTGTAAAATAGTTCTTTGAGGTGCAAAAACTCACAACTTTTTCACTTCAAGGACATCTCTGAAAGAACATTGAATTTGAATTAAAATTCCATGGACCCGTCCCTACAGTGAGTATAATTCTGGTTACTAATTAATTCATCACTAATTTAGATAAATTTTATTTTTCAGAAACTATGTAAATGATGGAGTCAGGACAGAAAATGAAGGGAAAAACCCATGATGTTGTTGAACTTTAATGTTGGATGGTTGTCTTGTGTGGTACAACACAGTCAGTGATGCTTTACAGTGGCGTGAGCGAGTCATCCATAATAATTAATATGTGACCAAATCATCAAATGGTAAGGATTAGAACTCCAGATCAAAGCGTACCATTTTTGATCGAAGCGCACCACATATACTAGATATATCACGAAAATATTCAATTGTGTATTAGGTGTATTTGATGTTTGAATGATTTCAATAATATGACAAGCTTCCTAAAATAACAAGGTTAGCAGATTTAACAGGGGTCGTTTGTGATTTTGATATTGTTGCCGATAATTTTCCGTAGCGGTACGAAAAACTTCATTTGGACAATCTAAAACCTCTTTTATCGCCGCGACATTCGATGGTTTGCAGCTTCATTTTGTTTTCGTCGGAGTCTTACTGGACGTTCATTGTTTTATGAATGATGCCGATAACCAAAAGCTAAAATATATCACGCGGAACGCCTCCTGTTTTATCGTTGGGGTGCACCAAACTGCAATTAGTTAATTTTGTCACCAGTTTTCGCGAATTTAATATACTGGCGTATCTGTCAAATGCAGCGTAAAAGTTAACTTTTATTTAACGCAATCTAAACAAAATTAAAAGATTGAACAGGAAGTTCGGTTTTAATCCGATTTAATGATAAAACAAGTAGCTTACTGAAGTTAATGATTTAAGATTTAGGACCCCTAATGAGATCAGACCACAATTGGTAGTCTAATTTCTATGTCGATCAGCCATTCTTGTCAACTGCCAAAGTGTTTTCGAACCATGCATGTTTTTAGCACAGTTCAGAACAGGTCGGCAGTTGATTAGAATGGCTGATCGCTCTCTGTAGATTTCCAATATTGACCGAAATTGGCATGATCTCATTAGGGGTACTCAACCTTAAGATCCATTTTAAAATTAATTCAGACTCAATCTTTTTGTAATAAATATTTGAAGTCATATTTTAAATTTAGTGTCTCCTGATTGTCTTTTAGATTATGTCAACACTTGATGTGGGAAAATATTGGCCAAAGTTTTTACCAACAAGGCAGTGAATGAATGATGCCCGGTGACGGTGACATGGAGATCATCTTATGCTAGGAAACAAGTTACAACTAAAACCTTAGACATTTGATATGGATGTGTCATTAGAACTAGACTTATCCTGATCCTAGAATGGATTTGTTTAGGTAATTCTGTAGGCCAAATTGAACATTACCTGTGCCATATTTGTTTAACCCTTTCCCTCATAGAAGCACCTTTTAGTGCATTTAGTTTATTCCTCCGCTGAAGACAATAGTTCCAATTTATAGTCATGCATATGTATCATAAGGAATATTTTCTATATTCAAGCAGGTGGTAGCTTAAAGCAGGCTGAAAGTGAAGCAGAATGCACCTTAAGGTGCATTCTGATTTACTTTCAACCTGCTTTAAGTATAGTCACCTATTTTCAAAAAGGGTAAACTCTATCAACACAATTGACCTGTTTAAAATATACTAGTTACATAATTTGCAAACAGTGTAAACCCATTTCAGAGGGCTATTCTGATCAGGGTCTACACTGTTTGTTTGTGTAGAGCAGTATTTATAAACTACCCAGAATTCCAAGTAGACATTGGTTCATATTTTTGTAACTAAAAGGATCTACAAGAGAACCTAATAACACACAAGAGTTACTTAGTGTTGAAAGAGTTAAACGAGCTAAAGTGTTTATGTCAAAGATAGAAATTTTCTGTTTGATAATCTGTAACCCATCAAATTTATATGAGGTTTTTAATAAGAAAATAGAATTCAAAGACAATGACTTGATAAATATCTCTGTAAATAATAAGTGTATAAATATTTGATTATACAATTGTACATTAGTTAAGACAGATTAAATATTTCCCTCATAGACACTTTTTATGGCATTAACAAACTGAGAAGACCCAGATTTGACTGTTCCTGATCTGTGTTTGCTCTGTTTGTTTATCAAATTTTGCAGGTGTTATCCTGCTCTTTTTACTTGGATAAGAAATTCCCATTCCAAGTTCAAACTATGTATATTTCTGTCAAGTACTAATTTGATTATAATTGGAGCATGACATTTTAACCATTACTCCATAGTTTGTTTCAACTTTTGAAGACAAGTGACCACTTAAAGCAGGTTGAAAGTAAAGTAGAATGCACTTTAAGACACATTCTGCTTTAGTTAATTTCAACCTGCTTTAAGCTACTATCTGCTAGGATATAGGAAAAACGGAACTTTGGGGTCATAAGTTAAAGATGTATTTATGGGGTTATGTAGGTTAAAGCAGGTTGAAAGTAAAGCAGAATGCACTGTAAGGTGCATTGTTTTGATTTCAGGCTACCATCTGCTAGGATAAAGAAATAGTGCTGTTGGGGAACGATTTCAGGTTTGTTCTATAGTGGAGATATTTTATCATACGAGACACATTATAAGACATTTGGTTTCTAGGACAGCATCAAGGTGTGTGATTATGTAAGTTAAATTGATTAATATGTTACTTTTTTAATTAAAAAGTTTAATGATATGCACTTTTTTGGTTGTTTATCTATTTTCAGTAGCTCTTGGAGTTTCTTTTTCGCAATCCTTGATGGAAGTTGTGATGGGCATGCCTAATTTGACTGCAAAATTAAAAGAGGATGTTCTAAAGTCAAATTCTACCCAAAATAGATTTTGCAAAGCTTCTACCCTGAATATTCCCCTTCCTTTATTTACTTATTCTGCATCAAAATTTCAGCCCCAAAGAAAATTCCGCTTCATTTGCATATCCTAATTCCGCCTGAAGATTTTCCGCCTCATTTACATATTTCGCCCCAAATTCCGCCCCGTTTCCGCCTGGAATCCGCCCGGAATATATTCCGCCTCATTTGCATATCATAATTCCGCCTGGAAGATATTCCGCCTCATTTACATATTTCGCCCCAAATTCCGCCCCGTTTCCGCCTGGAATCCGCCCGGAATTTTTTCCGCCTGAAATTTTTTCCGTCCGTAAAATGTGCCTCATTTACATATTCCGCCCCGAATTCCGCCCCGTTTCCGCCTGGAATCCGCCCGGAATTTATTCTTTATTTCATATAAGTGGAAACAGGCGGAAATGCAGGCGGAATAGGATGTGAGATTCCGCCCCAATTCCGGGCGGAACATTTCGTACAGGTAAAAATTATTGTAATTTCGTAGCAACAATCGAGTATATATGCGGACATGTACGGACGATTTTTGTTAAATACATGTAGGACTAATGTCACTATATAATGCAGTGATGATTTAAAATCAGAATGGTGTGTCCTGAGAATGAACATTTTGTAAATAATTTTTTCCATTGGACTAAAAATATGATGGTATTCAGATCCATTAAAATATAAACAAAGGCCGGGACTCTTACTGTCATATCTTGACAAATGAGCCCATTGCAATTTTAATGAGTATAGGAGTCTTGTAGGACTCTGGACTCTAGGCTAAATTCATAACTGGCATATGTAAAGTTCATAAAAACATTTATTGCTTAATATGACCTTATCAATTTTGTTTTCTTTGTAGATTATTACAAGACAGACAGCACTTGGCATTACAGGGTGGTGTGCTGGGCTTAATTTTCTTCTCCATATCATTAGAAGGAACAGATCAGACAGGGAACACTGGTGGCAGCCTTACCAATAAAGTCAGATAGAGCATTGCTTATGTTCAAAGAAAAAGCGACAGGTAATTATTTAAAGGCAGTGGATAGACGTCCGGAACCGGACGGCTAGCCCACCCTCACAGTGTAGACTAGTCGTCCGGTTCCGGACGTCTAGCCTACACTGTGAGGGTGGGCTAGACGTCCGGAATAGATTTTCTTCAGAGAATATACTGCTTTATACGTGGGTTAATGCCTGGATATATACGGGAAACAACTATAAATCCATTTAACTATCAAACCCATCAATTAGAACGCAAAAAAAATCAAATTTGAAGGAATTAATGTCCCTTTTAATAAGTAGCTGAAGAGCGACGTTCGCACCCGCTATTTTTCCTAGTTATGTTACATTAGGCGGCTTGCATTGGGCGCTCTGCTATTATTTCTATTGGTCAGCAATCTTTAGCCGGTCGGTTCATTGCTGATTGATGGGAGTAATGTGGTTGACATTTTGGGGCTGTCTTCTGTATTTTTATTCATGTTTTATTTCAGATCTAATTATAGTTATTTTGTCTTTTCTCGATTTGTAGGTACATTTATCATGATTTATGTTATTTCATGTAAAGCGCTTTTGAACGCACAACCCCTGTGTGAAAAGAGCGCTATATAAATCTGGTATAATAGTAAAAAATAATAAGATTTTATTTTAAAGGAGTTTGTGGAAACTTATTGTGTAAATTTTGAGTGGGAACATTTTTGTTAATTCAAAGCAACGAGTATGGGCTTTCTAATTTCATGACAATTTTTTTTAAAACTAAGTTGACTATATAATGCAGTGATAATTTAAAATCAGAATGGTGTGTCCTGAAAAAGCGCATTTGGTAAATGATTATTCCCCTGGAACTAAACATTGGAGTTTTCAGAGATATTTTAAAATGTAAACAAAGGCCATCGTGGAACGATACTCATGCTTTCATAATTTCTTGACAGTGTGAGTCTGTTGAAATTTTAATGAGTAAAAGACTCAGAACTGTAGGCTGGCATATGATATAGTTCATAAAAATATTTATTGCTTAATGTATTCAATTTTGTTTTCTTTGTAGATTTTTTCGGGTTGCCGTTTACAAGATAGACAGTGGCATCCCTCAGGGTAGTGTGCTGTGCCTAACATTCTTCTCCATATCATAAATAAGAGGGACAGATCAGACAAAATTCTTGCCAGACAAGGAATAATGATGACTGCTTTACAGATAACATCCACATATGTGTGATTGAGTTAATCAACCTTACAGTATTATGCAACTTCAGTGTGATTAAGACTGTTTTGACTGTAAATAGAACTTCTGGATATCCTGATTAGTTATAAATATTGGGTCAATTACTTGACAATTTAGTATATTAAATTACAATTTCTTGTCAGAAGTCTCAATTATATTACAATATTTTTTAAAGGTAAGAGAAAGAAAGCCATTTTTTAATGTCATTTAAAGGGACTCGCAACCGGATGGTGTACTTGTCAAAATAAAATAAAATACTCAAATAAAAGCAAATTTGTGGCATTATTTGGCTTCTGACATTAAAAAAATATGATCAGTCCAAAAAAAGTCTCAAGAATCGTCACAGATATTTTCCATCGTTTTTCTATACCGACTAGTAGACGGTATAGTTGTTGTTGTTGCTTCTCTACACGGGCTCAGACATAAACACGAGCCGAATTACGAAGTTGTATGCACTTTCGATGGCTACACATTGAAATACGTTAAATCGATCCGAGATAAACGGATAGTTCCGTGGTCCATTGGTCTAAGCGGTTTCCCCTTTTTTGCCTTCTGTCCGCCAATGCCGGGCCCCGGGTTCGAATCCCACCAGAGACCAATATTTTTTTTTATTGAAATACATTTTTTTAAACAGAATTTCTTATCCTAAACTAATTCTTTACCATTTATATAAGCGTTTGACACATATTTACAAATTACTATTTTTAATGCACCATCTGGTTGCGAGTCGCTTTAAGAAGATACTGATGTTATTTATTTACTGCAGTGCACTTGTTAATAATTTATTCAGATTTCTCTAAAATTTTAAATCATTTTAATGTTGTAGGATTGTTTTGCCATAGCCTTATTAGGCATTAGCAAAAAATACTTTGAATGGAAAAAATGTAACTTTTACAACAAAAAAAGAAAATACGCAGCTCTGAAAAATACGTAGCTTTTTTGGTTGAAAAGGTTCGCAAAAGGTATGCTTTTACCAAACGTTTCTGAATAGTTGCGTAGCACGCAGCTCTGGAAAATACCCAGACTGTTAATAAGGTGCTTAAGAACTTAGCTTATACGAGGCGGTATTGGCACCCTCGTAAAAGGTATGCTTTAACGAAGCTTTTCTACAAAGCTGCGTAAAATGCAGCTTTGAAAAATGTGCAGCAATTTTGTTGAAAAAAAGGTGTGTAAAAGCTAAGCTTTTAGGAGGCGGTATTGGCACCCTCGCAAAAGGCATGCTTTTACGAAGCTTTTCTAACATAGGTGTGTTTTTAAACGCAGCTTTTGCAAGCCTTTTCCAAAGAGCTGCATATTTTCTAAAAATATGCAGCTTTTACGCACCTTTTTTTCAATTAAGCAAAGGCACATAAAAGCTGCGTAATACGAAGAGAATATATCATAGTCATTGAATACATTCACATTACTAATTGACAGTGCGATACAGGGTGATGTATTTAGCTCGAGGTGTTTCTTTGGGAAATAGCCAATCTGACGAGCGCCTTGGCGTGAGTCTGATCAGTTGTTTCCCCACAAAACATCAAGAACTGTATACAACACACTGTAGCGCACTGCCAACTGGTGATGTGTTTTTTATATGCCTTGAATACACATATATATTCCTGTTAATTTAAATCAATGTCTTTCATTTTTCACAGAGAGAGAGTCGAAGAAAGAGAGAGTAAATTATGTGCTGTATATTTTAGTGCTGATTCTAAGTAGCGTGCTGTACATGTATATAGTAGTGCTTATTTCTAGTTGTGTTACTTCTCAGTTTTAGGTATTCTTTAAATTGAATTGAAATACAGTTAAACCTTTCTATAATGACCACATAGAAGATGATTTATTTATTGTATGAGAGACAGGTGGCAGCTTAAAGCAAGTTCAGGAGCAATCTTTCTCATTTACAGAAGGAAATTAAACTGCAGACAGAGAGATACTTGCTTTGAGAGAGAGAGAGAGAGAGAACGGCTATGAGATTCAACCAGGAGATAAAGCTAAGCTGTAGCTTATTTAAATGTGAATTAAATAAATATTAAGCAAAATATTGATAAAGTTTTATTGTGAGCCCCATGCTTTAATCCTTTTTTTTCTGTGCTGCAAATTTTTTTGCTTAGTAAAAGTGAATTTTTTCTGCATCTTTTCCATACTAAAAGTGTACTTTTACTGCATCTTTTTCAATTAAAGTGTACTTTTCTTTGCAGAAAAGTACATTTAAAGTGTATTTATTCTGCACTAAAAGTGTACTTTTTCTGCATTAAAAGTGCACTTTTGTGAAAAAATGCAGGAAAAATACACTTTAAGTACAGAAAAAATTCACTTTTAGTCTAGAAAAGATGCAGAAAAAATACACTTAAGTGTATTTTAACTGCACTAAAAAAGTGCACTTTTTGGGTAAAAATTCACTTTTAGTGCGGATAAAATGCACTTCTTGAAAAAAATGCACTTTTAGTGCAGAAAAAATACACTTTTAGTGCAGAAAAAATGCACTTCCTTAAAAAAATTCACTTTTAGCGCAGAAAAAATACGCTTTTAATTTACTTTCAGTCAAAAAGCGTATTTTTTCTGCGCTAAAAGTGAATTAATGCACTTTAATTCACTTTTTTGATCAATTTAATTCACTTTAAATGCACTTGGTAAGAAAAAAAATTCACTTAAATACGGTGCGAATACCGCTGCATTTAACGCGCATTAAATGCGCATTTAATGCGCATTAAATGCGCATTTAATACACTTTTTTGAGAAGGGTAGCTTTGCCTTATGGTCCTCTACCAAAATTGTTTAAATCATGACCCCTGTGTCAGGACCGGCCCTGGGGCTTATCAATTTTACATAGACTTATATAGGAAAACCTGTAAAAAAAATCTTCTTCTCTGAAACCGTAAGGCCCAGACCTTTTATATTTGGCATCTAGCTTTGCCTTACTGTCCTCTACCAAAATTGTTCAAATCATGTCCCCATGGTCAAAAATGGCCCTGCCCTGGGGCTTATCAGTTTTACATAGACTTATAATGGAACTTTTTAAAAAAACAATTGCTTCTCTGAAACCATTAATTGTCAGAATTCAATAATATTTTGATTGATTATTGTTTAAGTGACCCTTTATTAGAAATATTTATGTCATTGCCATATTTTCCCCTTTTGCTCAAATAGTAATAATGACAGATTCCGAATTACTTCATGCAACAGTCCACATACATGCAATGACAAACTTCATTTTGCATTGAGTAATATATAACACAATATTCCTCAGGTGAGCGATTTAGGGCCGCATGCGGCTCTTGTACCTTACAGTAAAACCTGTCTAATATGACCCCTAATAGGAAGACTGATTGATAGGGATAAATACAAGTGGCAGCTAAAAGCAAGATGGAAGTAAAGCAAAAAGCTCCTTTAGGAGCTTTTTGCTTTACTGTCATCTTGCTTTAAGCAGCCATCTTAAACCAAAACTCAATTAGTGTTTGTAATAGAGGTTTTACTGTGTTTATATTTCTAGAGTGTTGAAGAGGCCGTAGGTAAAGTTTGAAGACTTTAATCTGAGACTTCCTTGGGCATATTGTAACAGCCTCGGCCTTGTCTCACACTATGGGAAGATATTTGCCTCTTAGCTTGTATACCTGAGGGACACTTCCACACATCCCATGTCTGTGAAAGGTCTGTAATCTCAACGTAATTCAATATTCTGACAAATTTGATACAAAACACTCAATAATTTTTTCTCAACACCATCAATTAATGGCCGAGGTGTTTGTGAGCTGTAAGAAATGTTTGGCACTAAATAAATTATACATAATTGGCAATTAAATAAACGTGAGTATCAAGATCTGGGTTAAGATCAGTATTTGGTGTAAACCCTAGTTTTCCCGCATAGCTTTCTTAACCCTTTACCTGATAGCCTATTTCTAGTACTTGAGATAGGTGACTACTTAAAGCAGGTTGAAAGAAAAGCAGAATGCGCCTTATGGCGCATTCTGCTTTACTTTCAGCCTGCTTTAAGCTATCATGTGCTATAATATAGAAAATATTCCCTATAATACATATTCATTACTGATTAAATTGGAACTATTTTCTTCAGCGGATGAATAAACTGAATGCGCTATAAGGCGCTTCTATGGGGGAAAGGGTTAAGTGTTTAACCCATTATTATTTCAGTGCAAAACTATGTCTAAGTCATTAGTTAGCACACCTTTTGCACTGACAATATTTTTCAATTTGTCAAATTTTGAGAGCAAAACTCTAGCTAACTCAACTTAGACATAGTTTTGCACTGAAGACGTTACCATTTAGACTTAACATATTTTATTAAAAATGCAATTATTTTGAAAATACTAGGAATATAATCACAATATTTTGTTGGATGATGGGGAATGTAATAAGCCTTGAGAATTTTTGAAAAAAGCATTTTTGCCAAAAAAGTGAGTTAGCCTAGTTTTGTGCTGAGCCATCGATTTGTCCTATACAAAAAGGGTTAAGACCCAGATCACGTTCTGAACTGTTTGTCATTTAGCAATATATTGCAAAGCAATCCTCAATAGCCCAAAACTGGTCTAGACTTTATTGAAAACTAAGATTTGTCCATTGAAAAGTTCCAGAGGTGAATGGATTAATACTGGACTGAGTATTCATCTTCTTGTCGGTGGCAGCTGTACGCAGGACACATTTTCTAATGAAAATTAGCTTGGACCAAGTTATGCACTCGGTTTGTGTTTTTACGATTTCCAAATTTGGACAGGAAGAGAGAAATGGTATTAGTTTTTTCATGATTAATGTCTACAAGCATCCTTTACAGAACAAAAACGCTCTCTGCTTCAAAACCAATGTTTGCTCTTAAATAAAAAATAATAGAGTTTTGTGTATTTTTATTGAATATAACCTGTAAACCAGTGTCAAACAGTTTGGATCCAGATCAGATGCCGAGTTACTCGGCATCTGATCTGGAAGCAATCTGTTTGCAATTGCTAGTCAATTGAAGGTTTGTATAGTAAGGATTAATACCTTCAAGGCCGATAGTGGGCAACATTCCAGCTGCGTCCATCTTGGCAATGGACACCAGCCAATATGTCATCTCTTTCAAGTCATTTCTTACATGCAGGATATCAAAGCTATTCAGTATCATCCCTGAAAACTGAGATCTCACAGTCTGGGCAAAATGTTTCGTTTTAAAGGGAGATTTCCAATTCAAGGAGATTAATTATAAGCAACCAAATCAAAAGAAATCAAATTTATGTTTAACGCTTTCCTCCCTAAAGCATCTAATTAAGTCTTGTCCATTTTTCACTTAATTTAGAGTTGTTTTTATAAATGTATTGGAATATAACAAACAATGCAAACCCAGATCAGGGACCCTCTGATCTTGGTCTTAACTGTTTGCATTATCACAGGGCAACTTACTGTACTATTTACAAGTTTGCAAAGGGATCATGCATATAATTATATGTGTGACTAAGGTTTCAAAGACAGACTGTTTGTTAATGCGGGACAATCATAATACAGAAAGTTCCTTTAGGAGCTTTCCTCCTTTAGGATTTATCTGTATTACTATTGCCCTGCATGAACCCTTTACCCAATACCCTGTTTCTAGTTTTGAAGATAGGTGACCACATAAAGCAGGTTGAAAGTAAAGCATAATGCGCCTTAAGGTGCATTATGCTTTACTTTCAGCCAGCTTTAAGCTATTATCTGCTAGAATACAGAAACTATTTCTTATGATTCGTATTTGTAGTAGTATAAATTGGAACTATTTTTTTTAGTAGAGGAATAAATGAAAGGCATAAAAAGGAGTATTTATGTGGTAATGGGTTAAGCAATCAGCTTTTCTATGAGATCTGTATTAGAGCTTTGTTAAATATCAGTAAACCTGGAAGTAAAACAAATCTGTCCTGTTTTGGAGACTTCCAGTTTTCCAAAGGAGACCAGTTTTCAAAGGTTTCAAGCTACATGTAATTACAGCGCTCCCTCCCTACAACGGCCCTCCCAACAACAACTCCCTCCTTACAACGACACTTGCCGCTGTTCCCTAAACATGGCAATTATGTCCAACTTATTCATGGCTGCAATGTCGTCTGCTTAAAATTGTCGTCTGTAATTTTCTTCTTAAAGTTACATAATGGACATTTTGACGGAAAAAAAGTAATTACGATTGACAAACAGCTTGAATCCAGATAAGACGCCGCGTTACGCGGCGTCTGATCTGGATTTAAGCTGTTTGCAAATGTAATCTAATGTCCCTCCCTATAATGACTCCCTCCGAACAATGCACATATTTTTTGTCTCCCATTGGATGTCGTTGTAGAGAGGGAACACTGTACACCCAAATGTTTCTCTTGTCATGCTTACAGCAACTTTATGACTTTCTAATTAAACTCAATCATGTCCTGATATGACCTTGCTGTTTGGCTCCAGGCAACTGAGATATCAACAATTAAACATCATCATGAATGGCCATTTAAAAATGTTTGATTTTATCACTTTCATTCTGACACATATCATAAGTCATTTGTGGGTTTTTTTCAGTTTTGTTTTTTCACTAACTTCAGCAAAGTTTCAACATTTTGCTGTTGTCTAATTGTAACTGCTAATTCAGTTTTCTCTGCTCTACCTAGCCAACCAGCTTTGTCCACAAAACCCACTTAATCTATTAGGAAGCCATTTGCTGCTGCTTTACTACCACCATACCAACATTTAGAACTGAGGAAAGTTGGGGAAATCTATAGCAAGTCTCAAACACTGATTCTCTACTAATCTTTCTGCACTAGAAACTAGACGCATATTCAATTGTGGTGGCATTAACTCATTGAGCCCTAGTGACGCATATATGCGTCCTTCACCAAATGTATACCTGTGTGGGTACACTTGTCCTATGCAAACAGTGAAATTTCAGATTGGCAAGGTTACAGAGGACAAAGTATTTGGCACTTTTACAGCTAATTGGCAAGGTTGCAGAGGACAAAGTATTTGGCACTTTTACAGCTTATTGGCAAGGTTGCAGAGGACAAAGTATTTGGCACTTTTACAGCTTATTGGCAAGGTTGCAGAGGACAAAGTATTTGGCACTTTTACAGCTTATTGGCAAGGTTGCAGAGGACAAAGTATTTGGCACTTTTACAGCTTATTGGCAAGGTTACATAGGACAAAGTATTTGGCACTTTCACAGCTTATTGGCAAGGTTACAGAGGACAAAGTATTTGGCACTTTTACAGCTAATTGGCAAGGTTGCAGAGGACAAAGTATTTGGCACTTTTACAGCTTATTGGCATGGTTGCAGAGGACAAAGTATTTGGCACTTTTACAGCTTATTGGCAAGGTTGCAGAGTACAAAGTATTTGGCACTTTTACAGCTTATTGGCAAGGTTGCAGAGGACAAAGTATTTGGCACTTTTACAGCTAATTGGCAAGGTTGCAGAGGACAAAGTATTTGGCACATTTACAGCTATTTGGCAAGGTTGCAGAGGACAAAGTATTTGGCACTCTTTCAGCTTATTGGTAAGGTTACAGAGGACAAAATATTAGGCACCTTCACAGCTAATTGGCAAGGTTACAGAGGACAAAGTATTTTGCACTTTCACAGCTAATTGGCAAGATTACAGAGGACAAAGTATTTTGCACTTCCACAGCTTATTGGCAAGGTTGCAGAGGACAAAGTATTTGGTACTTTCACATCTTATTGGCAAGGTTGCAGAGGACAAAGTATTTGGCACTTTCACAGCTAATTGGCAAGATTACAGAGGACAAAGTATTTTGCACTTTCACAGCTTTTTGGCAAGGTTGCAGAGGACAAAGTATTTGGTACTTTCACATCTTATTTGCAAGGTTGCAGAGGACAAAGTATTTAGCACTTTCACAGCTAATTGGCAAGATTACAGAGTACTAAGTATTTGGCACTTTCACAGCTAATTGGCAAGGTTGCAGAGGACAAAGTATTTTTCTGTACATAAATAGGAATACTCTGTTGAAAAGAGTTATGGTTGAAATTGAAATTGTACAGATGTATGTCTGCTTAACCAATTACTATGTAGATATATTTTTGCACCTTTAGATTTATTCCGCCACTAAAGCAAATAGTTCCCCTTTATACAGTCATGAATATCCACCACAAGAAATATCTCCTATGTCTTAGCAGACCGTAGCTCAAAGCAGGCTTCAAGTATTAAGCATCCCTTTCAGCATCCTTTGTCTTCTTTCATTGCAAGTTATGAGGAAATGCTTAACTCTTTGAACCCTAGTCCCGCCTATAGGAGTCCTTTTCAAACAGTGTACATGTGAATAGTACACATGTCCTATACAAACAGTGAAGACCCAGATCAGAGGGCTCCGAAAGGAGCCCTCTGATCAGGGTCTTCACTGTTTGTCAGAATGCCAAACATTGACAAAAACAACCCTTTAAAGTCAGAAATGGACTAGACTTAGATGGAAACTGGAATTGTCCATTTAAAGTTTCAGGGAGGAAATGCTTAAGGAAGTTATCATGCAGGAATGGGTTAATGCAGATGCAAACAGTTCAATAGAGACATCCTACATTATCTCAGCTCTTCACTTTCCTGCCACTTGTTAGCAAGCCTCTTCACGCATCTCCTAATGATTGACTATTCAACACAAGATTCACAATAGCTGTAAACCTTGGCCATAAGCCTACAGGGACAAAAACAATACATACTCTTCTGCTTTATTTCCATATATCACCCCCCTCCAAACTTTCAATTAATCCAATTGCAGACAGCTATTACAACAGAGTAATAAATAAAATGTGCTTTCTGGACAGACTTAGATAAACAATACTGACTACAGTGTCTATCTTCATGAGGAAAATACTCAATCTTTTCTTTCATAAGTTATTTACTTTATTTATCCTAATGGAAGTGCAATGTCAGACTTAGCAAGTTGTAACTCTTTCAACACCATGAATCTGTGTAAAATATACATATTACATTTTAAAACAGTGTAGACCCTGATCAGAGGGCTCCTATAGGAGCCCTCTGATCTGGGTCTACACTGTTTGCTAATTTAGACCAGTATTTATGAAACTACCCAGCATTCCAAGTAGACTGGTTCCAGTTTTGGTAGCTAAAAAGGTCCACAAGGGAACCTAATAACCCACAAGAGTTAATTAGGCTTGAAAGAGTTTAAGCTCTTATACCAGGCTCACACCACCTCATCAGCATTTTGAAAACAGTTTGAATCCAGATCAAACACCAAGTTACTCAGATTGTGATCTGTATTCAAATTGTGTGACATTAATATATTTGTTTTTTCAGATTCATCAACATAATAACTGGTTGTATTGGAAAAAACTTGTAGAAAGATGATTTTGAACAAGAAAAGAGTAAAACCTCTATATAAAGACCACCAATTAATTGTATGAAAGACAGGTGACAGCTTAAAACAAGGTAAAAATAAGCTACCAATTCTGCTAGGATATCAAAAATATTTATTAGAGTACATATTCATGACTGTATAAATGCAAATATTTTCTTCAGTGGAAAAATTTATTAAATGCATAAAAAGGCATCTTTATTGCGCAATGGGTTAACACAAAGAGGGAAGTGGGGTTAAAACCAATTACGTCACTTTTTACAACATGCAGTCTTTGTGAGATTTGTAATAAACTAGACAGGACTTACAATATCAAGTATTTGTGACAAATCTGAGATCCTTTATGTGACAAAGGCCTAATTGGCCTGGGGATTTCTTAGGTATTGGAGATTTCTATATCTATAGTTACATGTAATTAAGGCTGGCTCAGGCTATTGCAACCAAAACTGCTCTCATGATAGTTATCGATAGTTGAAAACACTATCACTATAGACTATTGATAGCTGATTTTATATGATTTGATTTGTTATGATTTTATGTCGCTTTAACCCTTTACCTGATAGCCTATTTCTAGTACTTAAGATAGGTGACTACTTAAAGCAGGTTGAAAGTAAAGCAGAATGCGCCTTAGGGCGCATTCTGCTTTACTTTCAGCCTGCTTTAAGCTATCATGTGCTATAATATAGAAACTATTCCCTATAATACATATTATTTATTACTGATTAAATTGGAACTATTTTCTTCAGCGGATGAATAAATCATATCCGCTAAAAGGCGCTTCTATTGGGGAAAGGGTTAATTCTTTTACTGCCAAGTTTTATCGTCTGCTTTAACAATCTTACCGCCAAAATATTGTCTGCATTGGTAATGGTGTCTGCGGCATGCAATATTTTTAAAGTCAACTTTATGGCTGTTTTGACTTTAGAAATGTCAATACGAGTGGCAAACAGTTCAGACCTATCTCTTATATTTAATTGTCCATCATTCTCTTATACTTGACCTAGAGTAATTGTCTTTAAAGGGCTCCAGACTGAACATATCCATCATTTTCTCACTCATTTTACAACCAATTCTTTGAGAAGATTCTAATGAGTAGTGACACGATAGGGTTTATAATTATAATGCAGAAATGAAGATTTTAGTTTTTTAACCCTTTCCCCCATAGAAGCGCCTTTTAGCGGATATGATTTATTCCTCCGCTGAAGAAAATAGTTCCAATTTAATCAGCCATGAATATGTAGTATAGGGAATATTTTCTATATTTTAGCACATGGAAGCTTAAAGCTGGCTGAAAGTAAAGCAGAATGCGCCTTAAAGGCGCATTCTGCTTTACTTTCAACCTGCTTGAAGTGGTCAACTATCTTCAATACTAGAAATAGGCTATCAGGTAAAGGGTTAATTAAATACTCCCCTTATCTGGAGCCTTATAATGACAACAATATTCAAGTGGATCTAGAGTTGTATACATACATGTGTATACCCCTGTGGGAAGGTATTGAATTATTCTAGAACTACTCCAGAATAATTTCTTCAATATTCAAGAACAATTCTAGAAGTGGCCATTTAACATTCATAAATATTCTGCAAAAAATCTAAAACTTTGATGGTTTTAGAACCATTGTTCTAGAATTACAACTCCTTTTGTAGAATGTGTAATTTAAGTAACTCTTGAAACGCTAGAACAATTCTAGAAGTGCATGACCATTTAACCCTTAGCCCGCCAAATAAATTGTCGTCTGCTATATTTCTCGTCTGCTTCAAGTTTCAAAGTGCTTCAAAGTTGCTCAAAATTGCTGAAAATCTTGTCCGAGTGTCAAACAGCTTGGATCAGGATGAGACGCCGAGTTACTCGGCGTCTCATCCGGATCCAAGCTGTTTGCATATGGAACTATAGTTGTGAGTGGCAGGCTAAGGGTTAACCTTCATGAATATTCTAAAATTCTTGAACACATTTCACAGGGGTATGAATATATTCAGTGGGATAAAGGTTTATTTGTGTTAATGTAATATACAATATGTGCACAGAACCCAGAAGCCTGCATAGATAAATATTTAGGTAATTATAAACTGCACAGATTTTAATGAGTTTTTCTGTTGAAATGTAATCTGTGAGAGATTGCAGGATTCAACATCTCTCTGCACCCAATATTCCTACATCATACACTGATCAATAATCAGATTATCTGTATCATTTAGCATGCTGAGGCAGATTTTGTAATCAAATTATGTCAGCTGCAGTACAGACAATCTTGTATTTACCCTTTCAACACTAGGTAACTCATGTGGGTTATTAGGTATACCCTTGTGGATCATTTTAGTTACCAAAACATGAACTCCAGTCTACTTGGAATTCTGGGTAGTTTAATAATACTTCATTTAATTAGCAAACAGTGTAGACCCTGATCAGAGGGCTCCTACAGGAGCCCTCTGATCAGGGTCTACACTGTTTGAAAATGTAATGAGTATATATTTTTGATGTTGAAGAGGTATGTGACCTAACTAAACAGAAGACCCATTGGTAGTCTTAAATTATAACTTGGGTTTTGCTTAATGCAGAAAAAAATAATGCAGAAAGTTCCAATATTGATCAGTTTACATTGACTGTCATAGGGTTTGTCCCAAAAGTATTTGAAAGTATGTCAAACAAGGCAAACTCAGTCTGTCTGTCTGTCTGTTTGTGTGTATGCCCATGTCATTCTGTTATTGTTGTTCTTGTTTCTAAGAAGGATTTGCATCCACTCAATGTGATGTACATTGGAGAAGACATTATTCTTTCTCAATAAACATGCTTACGTTAAATTTAATATTTCCATTGCAAACAGTTTGGATGTTCAAATGCCAAATGGTTAATATTTTCCCCATTTTAAAGCATTGCGTTTGCATTTCGTATGCGTTTAACTCTTTGTGCCCTAGTCCCGCATATAGGCGTGCTTTTCAAACAGTGTACATGTGAATAGTACACATGTCCTATGCAAACAGTGAAGACCCAGATCAGAGGGCTCCGAAAGGAGCCCTCTGATCAGGGTCTTCACTGTTTGTCATAATGCCAAACATTGACAAAAACAACCCTTAAAAGTCAGAAATGGACTAGACTTAAATGGAAACTGGAATTGTCCATTTAAAGTTTCAGGGAGGAAAGAGTTAATGGGAAACAATAACGCCTTCTCAACAGTCATCCATCTGTCTAAAGCAAGACACTGTTTTATAAAGAACATACAGTAAAACCTCTCTATAACGGCCACTAAAGTGTGCTAATTTATTAGTTGTTTTTGACAGGTGACTGCTTAAAGCATGGTGACAGTAAAACAGAAAGCTCCTGTAGGAGCTTTCTGTTTTACTGTCACCTTGCTTTAAGCTGTCACCTGTCACTTAAATAACCAATTAGTCCTCGTTTTAGTGGCCGTTATAGAGAGGTTTTACTGTAGTTATATAGACTTCTAAGAATTGCTTACCTAGGAAGAATCCATGTGGCATGTTGAAAACAGGGGGTGTTTTGGGGCTCTTTGTCCCCTGGCCCTGTTTGAACCACATCATCAAGGGGTCTGAGAAAAACATGGTGTTATCACCGAGTATAAATCCACACCATACACTGTTGTCAAACCATAGCTCCTCAGTTCTCATCTACACATACAAACACACTTTGCACAATAACTGAACACATCACATAACATCTTGCATAGTAATTCCTTCAAATTAATAGTTTGTTTTGTCCACGAGTATCAACTGCTATTTATAAGCAGAACATTTCTGCAATGACAACTGTTATGACATCAGGGCTCCAGATAAGAGGGAGTAAACTGAACAAATCAATGTTTTCTCACTTATTTCAGCAAATCCTATGGTGTAACTATACTCATTAGAATCCTCTCAAAGAGACAATTCTAGTGAGTAGTAACACCATAGGGTTTAATGCAAAAATTAAGATTTTAGTTTTGAAATACTCCACTTATCTGGAGCTCTGAACATTAATTATTAAAATCCAGATAAGGGAAGTATTTCAGACAATAGAAATTGTAGCTCCAGATAAACCATATTTCGTCAGTTCTCATCTACACATACAAACACACTTTGCACAATAACTGAACACATCACATAACATCTTGCATAGTAATTCCTTCAAAATAATTTGTTTTGTCCACAAGTTTCAACTGCTATTTTTAAGCAGAAAAGTTCGGCAATTATACTGTTATGACATTATTAAAATTCAGATAAGGAAAGTATTTCATACACTAGAATTAGTTACTCCAGATAAGCAATATTTCAGAACCTTTCCGCAATGATATCATGAATTTTCTGTTATGACAGTTCCTGATAAGCGATGCATTATAACTTCAACCACTAATATATAGCTCCAGATAAGGAAAATTTTGAAATTCCTCATATCTCCACTACATCCTATGTTGTGACTACTCTTCGAGACAATTCTAATGAGTAGTCACAACATAGGGTTTTACGGATATATAAAAGTTTTAACCCTTTTTATGCTGAACATTCAAGTCTGAAGCTTTGTCTTAAGTATTAAACATTATTTCATTATAAACTATTACATTGGCCAATGAAATAAGGAAGGCATTCTTCCAGGTAAATGTGCAGACATAGGTACAAGTGCCTTTAAGAAATCAGTGCAAGAGCTGTCTGATCTTGTTCTGCACTGTTTTCAACAAATGTCAATATTTAATACACTAGCCAGAAGTTTCAAGTTTACTTTCTCTTATCGAGGCCTCCAGATAAGGGGGTTATTTAAAAAAATAAATCTTTATTTCAGCACCAAATCCTATGGTATCACTACTCATTAGAATCGTCTCGAAGAGACAATTCTAATGAGTAGTAACACTATAGGATTTGGTGCTAAAATGAAATGTTGGATTTGTTCAGTTTACTCCCTCTTATCTGGAATCCTGTTATTACACTATGAGTATTGAATTCCATGGATCAAATCAATCACAGCCTGTCTATGCACCCATATAATTCCAATCCAACGCCAGGTCACAGTCTGTTGAACTCTTGAACAAACACTTTATGGTTATGAGAATAAACAAAATGATAATTTTCTCATAGTAAATGCCATTTGTAACCTGAATGAACCATCTGACCAAGTGTTAAAACTGTGTTAACCATTTCTTCCATAGTCATATTGTATAAATCTGATTCCCTCTAATAATAATAATTCAGGGCTCCAGAATGATAAGAGGGGCATTTCAAAAAATAAAATCATTATTTCTGCACCAAACCCTATGGTGTTACTACTTATTAGAATCGTCTCTTTGAGACGATTCTAATGAGTAGTAACACCATAGGATTTGGTGCTAAAATGAGTGAGAAAATGTTTAATTTGTTCAGTTTACTCCCTCTTATAATCTGGAGCCTATTAGTAATTGCTCTATCCAACCACAGGGATCCTGAACACGATTGATTTTCAAACAAATTGTAACAAAAGGTATATATATACAGACAAGGGGTACAACTGATTTTCAATTATAATATTCTCAATCTACCTAAACAAAACTTGTAGTATCATGAATAATAATTGATGAAACAACACTTTCGTTGCATTTATGTCTGGCTAACATAATAGTACCTTCCATAAAAACATAATATAAAACCAACAGTAACTGTTATCATGCAATTTCAACAAATACAACTGCATGCTATCGACTGAAACGGCAGGTTTTCTGGCGCAAGGACACAGGGTGCTTTCTGTGTCGACATTGTAATAGCATTGGCTACTACTGTATGCTTGTTAAGGCGGCACTATTGAGCATAACAGTCCTACAGTTACATAGATATACACTTTTGGCACCGTTCAAATATGCTTTCCTCTTGAATCATTATAACCAACTAGAAATTCACACCTGGTTTCCATTGATAGTAAAGTTTCTCATATGGAGGTGGTTATATTCTGGGCGGTCACGTTACATAGATGGCCGCCTTCATACGAAAAACTTTACTGTCAATGAAAACCTGTGAATTTCTTGTTAGTTACAATGATTCGAGAGGAAAGCAGATTGATTGGTGCCAAAAGTGTATATCTATTGGAAAGTTTCAAGGCTCTTGATAAAAGTGAGAAAACTGAACAAATCCAACATTTTCTCACTCATTTCAGCACCAAACCCTATAGTGTTACTACTCATTAGAATTGTCTCGAAGAGACGATTCTAATGAGTAGTGACACAATAATTATGGTTTAATGCAGAAATAAAGATTTTAGTTTTTTAAATACTCTGCTTATCTGGAGTTTGCCACTGCATGCTGTCATCTTAATTGCTGTCACCTTTGCAGCCTTCAGAAAAGCAATACCTATTAGTCTATCTTTCACACTCTTGATGCAGTGAGACAAAAACAAGAGCCTTCACCAATCAGTTTCATTTAGAGATTTGAAGTTATCCAGAAGCATCTTGAAAATGCCAATATATGCAGTACTGAACACTGCACATGTCTGCACTGAGAAAGTTAGCCAGGAATCAAACACCGATAAGAACTTGTGAAAGAAATTATTACATAAACAAACACTCAATCCACTCTCCAGCATTTAACTCGCTGAGCCTTCTCAAACTTTAAAATTTGAACAATTCCAGTTTCCCGTTTAATCAGTTTTAACCCTTTCCCACATAGCATATCTCTGGTATTGAATATAGGTGTCCACTTAAAGCAGGCTGAAAGTAAAGCAGAATGCGCTTTAAGCGCATTCTGCTTTACTTTCAGCCTGCTTTAAGCTATCACCTGCTAGAATATAGAAAATACTTTGTATTATACACATTTATGAATGTATAAATTGGAACTATTTTCTTCAGGGCAAGAATAAACTGAATGCGCTAAAAGGCGCTTCTATGGGGGAAAGGGTTAAATTCTAATATGGTTGTTTTTAAAATATATTGCAAAATTATAAACAGTACAGGCCCTGATCAGAGGGCTCCTCTGGTTGTCACATTGCAATACATTCACATGAAAAATCCTACAAATTCAAAATGGACCAGCTAGACTGAATTTGATTTGATTGATTGATTGAGTTGGGTTTTACGGCACCACAACACATACAATTGTCATGATATTGTGCCGATAAACGGTTACACACAAAAAGGATTATACTAAATTGGAAACTGAAACTGTCCATACTTAATTGGAAACTGGAACTGTCCATTCAAGTATTAGGGAGTAAAGAGAAAAGTTTGACTACATATAAATAAATGACACAATGATGTTTTTATGAGTACAACTCTGTGATAGAATCCATTGGAAGTCTAGACACAATCTGAGCTCTGTTGCAACAAATAATCAAACAATTTGCAAAGAAGTAACATTTGTCAAGGTTCCAGATTGTTAACTGGATTAAATTCTTTTTGAAAACAGTGTAGACCCTGATCAGACAGCTCCTCTAGGAGCTGTCTGATCAGGGTCTACACTATTTTCTTATAATATTATGATTTTGTGTGACACGTCAGTCTGCACTCTTTCCTAGAATTTTTTTTCTTTATTTTATTAGCCAATGCATTATAGGTTAGAGATAATATATGTATAGTGTTTAATATTATTAATATTCATTAAGAGTAGGGTTAACATCTGAATCTCTGATTAATTGTCATTGAGACTGCATGCAATACCTAAGATATGTAACTACTTAACCCTTTCCCCCAATAGAAGCGACTCTTAGCTTATTTAATTTATTCCTCCGCTGAAGAAAATAGTTCCAGTTTATACCCTGAACAATAACCATTAAATATATTTTATATAGCCTAGCAGATTTTAGCTGAAAGCAGGCCTTAAGGCACATTCTGCTTTACTTTCAACCTGCTTTAAGTGGTCACCTGTTTTTCAAAACTAGAAACAAGCTATGAGGTAAAGGTTAAAATATTACATTTTCAGACTTTTCTTGCAAAAAAATTGCTAGGGTTACATTATTTTTATGTATTGCATCAATTAGGAATCAATCATACAGTCCCTTTGAAAAAAGGACACAATTCCAGGACTCAAGATAAGAGGAGTATTTCAAAAACTAAAATCTTTATTTCTGAATTAAACCCTATGGTGTCACTACTCATTAGAATCGTCTCGAAGAGATGATTATAATGAGTAGTAACACCATAGGATTTGGTGCTGGTATTGTGAGAAAATGTTGGATTTGTTCAATTTACTCCCTCTTATCTGGAGCCCTGCAATTCTTAAAGTTTTCACAATTTCTACTTTTGTTGCAACATTGCTTTTGTCAGAGGAAAAAAAAGTCATCCATACAACTACACTAGATCTTGGAAAAGTATTCTCCTTTTTCATACAGTAAGTGAGATAGATAGATATATTCCTGGTAAAAGTACTATTCCCAGATAAGCCAATCTGCAAACTGTACACAAATATCTGCCTGTCCTTGTAAATATTCCGTCCTGCATTAATAAAGATAAGACCACATCTTGACATTGCTGAAACTATATGAACGGTATTGACAGCACACATCCAATCAGAGTCTAGGCAACAGGCTCAAGATAAGAGGGAGTAAACTGAACAAATCTAACATTTTCTCACTATTTTCAGCACCAAATCCAATGGTGTGACTACTCATTAGAATCGTCTCAAAGAGACGATTCTAATGAGTAGTGACACCATAGGTTTTTTTGCAGAAATAATGATTTTAGTTTTTGAAATACTCCACTTATCTGGACAATTACAGTATACATCCTGATCATAACTCCTCTAGTCTGTCCTCACTGCTTGATTAAACTTTGCACTATTTTTTTTCACATTGACTCCTTTAAATTTTCTTTTTAGTACAGCCTAATTGATCTGTTTATCAAACCACAAAACATCCCATTAACTTAAACCGCATCACAAAAGCTTAAAACCTTTAATGCACTCTGGACAACCCTCTAATGACCTTTGCAAACAGCTTGGATCCAGATGAGATGCCGAGTTACACAGCATCTCATCTAGCTGGATCCAAGCTGTTTCATGCTGATTACCTCTTTTTCCACAATTTTCTACATTGGTAATTGTCCGATGACAACTTTTTCTTACTACAACACTGATTCACAAAGTTTTTAGTACAATTTTCCTGTATCGTATCACGGGTATCAAAATACTTCACAGTCCCTGAATATCTCTCACTTTACCTCTTTGTATGCTGGGTAATTTTAGTTTTTTCATCTGCAACAATTGTTGTCTGCTATTGTTCTAAAATTAGAATTTTCAAAATGTCTTTTCAAAACAAGGTCAGAGTGTGTGCCAAACAGTTTGGATCCTGATGAGATGCCGCGTAATGCGGCATCTCATCAGGATCCAAACTGTTTGCAAAGGTAATTACTGTGGCACATGTATATGCCGCTAGTCCATTCAAACAGGCTACTGTTGAATTTGTCATAAATAGTGCAAACAATCTGGATCCAGATGGGATACCAAGTTACTTCGCGGTTAAATATCTGGATCCAAACTGTAGGAATTACTCATATTGATGTTTCATCAGTAAAAATGTCAACAATCTATATTTAAACCAAATGTAGAAGACCATAAATGTTGTAAACAAACAATTAATATTAACTCTTTACTCCCTGAAACTTTAAATTGACAATTACGTCTAGTCCATTTCTGACTTTTAAGGGTTGTTTTTGTCAATGCTTGGCATTATGACAAACAGTGAAGACCCTGATCAGAGGGCTCCATTCGGAGCCCTCTGATCTGAGCTTCACTGTTTGCATAGGACAAGTGTACTATTCACATGAACACTGTTTGAAACGGACGCCTATATGCGGGACTAGGGTTCAAAGGGTTAACAGCCGTGAAAGGGTTACAACCTTTGATAGCTGAACGATTTCCTGCTTTAAAATTATTGTTATCAGTTAAAAGTTCTTAAGTTAAATAAATCCACTCCATATTTCCAGAAACATAAGCCAAATGAAAGGCAGTTTTGTCTCCATCATTACTGCAAGTGGTTACTGATGTGGATCCAAACTATTTACAAACAGACATTATCACACTACACTACACATTAAGGATAAAACTAAATTTTCCCATGTGTTGCTTTTATATTATAGTCCAAAGTTAATTTACCCTTCACATGCTGAATAACCTTTTTTCATTTATTTTGTTGCTGATGTTACGACATTTAAACTATAACATCAGCTAATAAAGTAAAGAAGATTTTCCCCAGGAAAAAAGAAGATTTTCCCCAGGAAAAAAGGGCAGACTTATTTCGGACACTGATCCTATAGGAAAACACTGCACCTTATGGAGCTGTCTGATCTGGGTCTACACTATTTTAAAAAAATTGTTAAAATAAGCTAATATAAATAAACATAACTATGTTGCATTTTGAAATTGTATGGATGTATGGATACAGATCAGTTACTGGGTAACTAAATTGGACATCTGATCAGGTTACAAACTGTTGAACACCCCTATCAATGTTTCATCAATCAGAATGCTTAACCCATTACCCCATAACCTGTTTCTAGTTTTAAAGAAAGATGATCACTTAAAGCAGGTTGAATGTAAAGCATTCTGCTTTACTTTCAGCCTGCTTTAAGCTATTATCTGCCAGGATACAGAAAAAATTTCTTATGATACATATTCATGACTGTATAAATTGGAACTATTTTCTTCAGTGGAGAAATAAGTTAAAGGCATAAAAAGGCGTATTTATGGAGTCCTGGGTTAAATCTTAGTTTCTTTTTATTTCAGACAACAATTTTTAAGCAGTAGATTCTATGGCTGAGTAAGCGTTAACCTTGTTAATGTTTATTTATATATCGCTGATGTATAAAACTCAGTAAATTCCCTTAAAACTTAACACCCATATCAAATTTAATAGGTGTAAAATGCAGCTTCCTTAATTGCTTTTTAACTCTTTGCTTGTTAGTGGTGAAACGTTTATGCTTTGCAAACTGTTTGGATCCACATGAGATGCCGCTTTACGTGGCATCTCATCAGAATCAAAACTGTTTGACAATCTGACTGTTTATTGAGAAGACCATTTGAAAAACTTCTATTTTTAAAACAGTTGCAGTTGACAATAATAATTGTTTCTGACGAAAACATTATGTAGTGTTCAAAAAGTTCAAATTCATGTACAGTTAACTCTTTGCACGTTAGCGGCGGATATATCTGCCACAGAAATTGTCTTTGCAAACAGTTTGGATCCAGATGAGACGCAGCGTAACACAGCGTCCCATCAGGATCCAAATTGTTTGACATTCTGGTCATGTTTTGAAAAGAAATTTAGAAAAATCTTATTTTAGAACAAAAGCAGACGACAAAGGTTGCAGACGAAAACATTACCCAGCATGCAAAGAGTTAAAACCTGTTCTCAGCAGCCATACCACTGGCATAAATCCCATTACCCCATAAATACCACTTTTTATGCCTTTAATTTATTATTCCACTGAAGAAAATAGTTCCCTTTTATACAGTCATGAATATGTAGCATAAGAAATATTTTCTATATTTTAGCAGATGGTAGCTTAACCCATTACCCCATAAATACGACTTTTTTACGCCTTGAATTTATTATTCCACTGAAGAAAATAGTTCCCTTTTATACAGTCATAAATATGTAATATAAGAAATATTTTCTATATTCTAGCAGATGGTTGCTTAAAGCAGACTGAAAGTAAAGCAGAATGTGCCTTAAGGCACATTCTGCTTTACTTTGTACCTGCTTTAAGTGGTATCCTGTCATTAAAACTAGAAACAGGATTATGGGGTAATGGGATAAATGAACCTCTACGGCGCTGGGGCCATATTATAGCCATTCTTAGCAAACACTGAAGACCTAGATTAGAGGGCTCCTGAAAGATCCCTCTGATCAGATGGTCTGTTCTGTGTTTGTCATTGTGTTTTAGTGTTTGTTGGAGAAATCCCTTGAGAGTCAATGCAAACTTGTCATTTATATGACTGTTAATTCAAAGCAGACTGAAAGTAAAGCAGAAAGCTCCTACAGGAGCTTTCTGCTTTACTTTCAGCCTGCTTTAAACAAGCACCTGTCATAGACAATTATCAAAAGCACATGTCTTATACACTGATAAAAAGTTGGAAAAGGTTAAGTGCATGGACAACACAAACACTAACACATAACACTGTAGTATTCCCATTAAATAACTCCAACCTGTTCAACGTCAACTATTGCTTTAGAATATCCAGGTTTAAATAGGTTAAAATTAATAATTCTCTGACTGGTTTGAAGCGTTCAATCACAGTGGCCTTCAGGCTTAATTATCAAGATAATCCATGCTCTTTGACAATGTGCTATAGTACTACATGTACTATATACTGTACAGTCGATCTTGGACTAACGATTGCCCTTTCATGGCTATGCCCTTTCAAGCCTTTCACGCTTTTCCCCGATAAAAATGCCTTTTCAAGCTTCTAGCCTAGTTGTGGTATAGGATTTTTTATTGTCACTAAACTGAATAGTGACTGAAACGGAGGCAGGTTAAACGTTAAGCTGAAAGTTTGTGGAGCTTTCTTGCACCTTTTATGCACCTTAACTTTCAGGCTGCTTGAACCCATTACTCCATAGATACAGCTTTTTTATGTCTTTGATTTATTCATTCAATAAAGAAAAGAGATCCAGTTTTATAAGTCACAATTAGCAATATATATATAAGACATATTTCCTCTAGGTACCTTAACTCTTTCCTCCCTGAAACTTTAAATGGACAATTCCAGTTTCCATTTTAGTCTAGTCCATTTCTGACTTTAAAGGGTTGTTTTTGTCAAAGTTTGGCATTGTGAAAAACAGTGAAGACCCTGATCAGAGGGCTCCTTTCGGAGCCCTCTGATCTGGGTCTTCACTGTTTGTATAGGACATGAATTGTGTACTATTCACATGTACACTGTTTGAAAAGCACGCCTATATGCGGGACAAGGGTTCAAAGAGTTAAGCAAGCTTAAAAGTAAAGTAGAATGTGCCTTAAGGCACATTCTGCTTTACTTTCAGCCTATCTCAAATGACCATAAGTCTTCAAAACTAGACACAGGCTAAAAAAAGTAATGGGTTAAGCAACCACATGTATTCAACATTGGAAACATTAGTACAATGGTAAATGACCATTCTATGAAAACCAATGGTCAGTAAATAATACAACGCCGGGTAACCCGGCGTCTGATCAGGCTCCAAACTGTTTGCCACCAAGATAAACATGAAATATCAGAATTGTCCAAAAGTTGTTCTTTTCAAAGTTTTAGTGCTTTGTGTTTGCATACATTTGCGTTTAAACGGGAAAGAATAACAGATTCTCCACTGTAACAGCTTTCTGCATTTATCTTTCCTGCATTTAGCAGCCACTTGTCTCAACAGCTCACCACCAGACTGAATCAACAACTGGTTGCTAAACACATGTGACAATATATTGATGTATTTCAATGGAAATAGGTCAGGCTCCACCTTTAACCCATTACCCCATAAATACACTTTTTTACGCATTTAATTTATTTCTCCACTAAGGAAAATAGTTCCAATTTATATAGTAATGAAAATGTATGATAAGAACTATTTTCAGTATCCTAGCAGATGGTAGCTTATAAAGCAGACTGGAAGTAAAGCAGAATTTGCCTTAAAGAGAACTTTCACTCTGCTTTAAGTGGTCACATATTTTCAAAACTAGAATCAGGCTATTGGGTAATCAGTTAAAGCATTACCTGCCATAAACAAGATATAATTCACTATTTATTTACATGTATTTTCTTTCAGTTATTTTATTGTCCCTTTCTTGTTATTTTATTTGTAGAATACAAGGTGTCAAACAAAAGAGAGCTCTATCGTTATATCAATGTACTTGACATTCTGATCTAGGTTCAAACCACTTACAACAGACTGCAATTTCTCACTTGACTCTAGTTCTAGATTTACTTTTGTAATATTGATAAATTATGACACAATTAATATAATTGTTTTCCAACACACCATAAACGACAATATTGACTTTATCATGTTGAACTATTTTTAAAATGGACTAATATATTGTCGGATGAATGACCAGTTTACCTTCACTTTGGAGTGTTTTAATTTAGATAAATACTTAAAAGGTAATATAAGACAAACAGTGTAGACCCTGATCAGAGGCACCTTGGGGAGCCCTCTGATCTCCGGTCTACACTGTCTGCAAATGATTCATATATCAGATTTCAGTACGATAAAGGTTCAAACATTGAAGTAATCAGAACATTGCCGTAAGTAACGCAATAATGGTATCGGGTAATAATCTGATAATCCAGTTGTTTAATCTGCTAATCCACATATACTACAATAACAAAGGAATATAACCCAATACTTAACTCATTGCAAGCTATAGCGGGGAAACTATGATACAGTGAAACCTCTCTATAACGGCCACTAAAGTGTGCTAATTTATTAGTTGTTTTTGACAGGTGACTGCTTAAAGCATGGTGACAGTAAAACAGAAAGCTCCTGTAGGAGCTTTCTGTTTTACTGTCACCTTGCTTTAAGCTGTCACCTGTCATTTAAACAACCAATTAGTCACCGTTTTAGTGGCCGTTATACAGAGGTTTTACTGTATATGGATCTACAGACTACATGAGAGACAGTATACCTCAGCATCTCATCAGGATCTAAACTCTCTGACACTTTGAGACTACAGTAGAACCTCTCTATTACAACCACTAAAAGAAGGCTAATTGTCTGTATAAAAGACAGGTCACAGTTAAACCAATGTGAAAGTGAAACAGAAACCTCCTGTAGGAGCTTTCTGTTTCACTTTCACAATGCTTTAAGCAGTCACCTATCTTAAATGACTAATATTTGACACAATTTAGTGGCCGTAATAGAGAGGTTCTACTGCACTTTGTTGAAATTTCATATTTTAGAACAGCAGCTGTCGTTGAAGGATTAATCATTATGAAACAAAATTTATGTTTCTAGAATTGTACATGAATATTCAAGAAATTATTCTGGAATCTAGTTCTATAATAATTCAATACCTTTCCACAGGAGAAAGTTCCTTATCGAAGTCTTAAATCACAGTACAGAGAATTTTCTCAAGAAAATCTGTAACTTATAAGCCAATTATTGTTTAAGTTTTGCTTTGAAATTCCAGATTGATTGAAAGATTACAGATTAAGTTTTCCCCAAACAAATAATAATCATAATGCCTGAGCACAAACAATTTATGCCTATACACCGCAGGCCGAGATTACAAAATACTGAAATTGCAATAAATTAAATTAACATCACAGGAAATGAAAGCTACAAGTGTGAGATTGCAGCAGTAGAAGCTGTTATGTACAGAGCTGCAGATAAAAGGGAGTATTTCAAAAATTCAAATCTTTATTACTGCATTTAACCCTATGGTGTTACTACTCTTCGAGACGATCCTAATGAGTAGTAACAACATAGGATTTGGTGCCGAAATGAGTGAGAAACTGTGGTTATACAGCATTAGAAGCTGTTATATATAGTGTTACACATTTACTAGAAACTCAGCGTTTTTTTCCCTTCTTTGGACGGTACCCGGGAAAGGACCCGTTCCCAATTGGAACAGGACCCGTTCCCAATTCAAAGAAGGGACCTGGCAATATGGTAAAAATAGTATTTTCAGTGAAAAAAAGAGAATTTCTGTTACTAGTGTTAGCATTGCCTGTTGATATGAACTGCATAATTGCAACTTGATAAGTTAGATCAATATAGGCTTACATATATTATACAATAAACTTCCCAATTTCTTTTTTGTCATCATTTCACGAATTGTTTTTTTCCCAATTTGAAGTTTACGCGACAAGAAAAAATCCCAATCTGACAAGAAAAATTCCCAATCCGAGAGGTACCGGACCCGTTACCAATTGGGTGAGAAAAAAAACGCTGAGACTAAACCTATAGGACCTCTTATACCCCTAAAACAGATGACAAATATATTGCACATGAAATTGCTGAAAGTGCAGAACATTAAGTTAAAAATGCTGTAATAAAATCTGCAAAATTTGTTGCATGTTCAATTGTTCATATTTCTGCAATAAAGTCCCAATCATCATTATTAAAGTACAGACACCTCGTACAGTTCAACCAGTGGTAAGAAACCTACCAGGAGAATGATTGTGTTAATGGAGTCTTGAAATACAGGCAGGTGCTTAATGCAGAACTAAACTATTGCAGAAAGCTCCTATAGGAGCTTTCTGCAATAGTTTTGTTCTGCATTATACAACCACCTGTTTTAGAGACATTTTGTTTCTTTACAAAATTGCAGCATAACCCAGGTGGGACTATATATAATGGTGTCACTGCATCAGAATACAGCAATCAATATCCAATTAAAACTTGAAACAAGGTGCTAAACAATTGTCATAATACAGACAACAAGTAAATTGCACATCGAACCACTAGTTACACACGCTGATGACCAAATACCCTCAATACAGACACAGCTCAGTAACAAACCAATGAGAATACATCTAGCAACTTTATGCAGGACAAAATGCAAAACGTTTATGAATGGGATCAACCCCATAGCCTGTTTCTAGTTTTGAAGACATGTGACCACTTAAAGCAAGTTGAAAGTAAAGCAGAATGTGCCTATAGGCACATTCTGCTTTACTTTCAACCTGCTTTTAAGCTACCATCTTCTAGAACAAAGAAAGTATTCTTTACGGTATATATTAATGACTTTATAAATTGGAACTATTTTCTTCAGTGGAGGAATAAATAAAATGCATAACAATGAGTATCTATGGAGTAAAGGGTTAATTGGATTTATTACTGGATTAACCCATTACCCCATAAAAATGCTTTTTTACACCTATAACATATGATTGCAATGAAGAAAATAATTCCAATTTATACAGTCATGAATATACACCATAAGAAATATATTCTATATCATAGGACATGTTAGCTGAAAGCAGGCTGATGCATCATGCGAGACAAAATGCATATGATATTTTCTGAAAGTAATTTATAATGCCTTAAAACAAACTTTGAGAATTGTTGCAGATGATAAAATTTGCAGGTGTCATTTTTAAAGTGCAAAATGTTATAAAGATAGTCCATGTATAAACTTTGCAATGGTTTACTGAACAATCACAGTCTTTGAATTTATTTGAATTCTTCATCTTCCTTGATAATGAAGTGCACCGTTGCATGTTTTATACCCTACGAACATCTAAGTCAGAGCTCCAGATAAGGGGAGTACTTCAAAAACCAAAATCTGTATTTCTGCATTAAACCCTATGGTGTCACAACTCATTAGAATCGTCTCTAAGAGACGATTCTAATACACTTAACGAATCTTCTAACAGTGCACTTTTCTTTTCGCTATATATCTTTTATTTATAGGAATTTCCACACAATTTTTTGCGTGTTGGCTATTGACTAACATTGAAATGTCATATCGTCATCAAATCTAAAAAATTGAGTTTGACGACCCAGTGAACCATGAAACGACAAAATACTCAATTTGCACGAGAAAATCGTGAACTAGTAGAATTATTTTTTCGATACTTTCTCGTGCATTCGCTATCAAGCCGCACATTCGGAAAACATATTGTTGGACGAATAACTTGATCGCACGACGTTGAATAGCCGTTCAATTATACGTCACGTCGATATGAAGTTGACGTCAGGCTATTATAAACGATGCTGGACAAAGGCGTTATTAAATTAACACCGTTTGTTTGTCTAAATTGACAATAAAATGCTGTTTTAATGTTTTTTTGTTACACTCATCGTCGGACGTGGTCGAGGAGTAGTGCGCTCGACTACGATACCAAGGGTCGTGAGATCGATCCCCCCCTCGAGCAATTCCTTCGGATAATTAAGACTTTATAAAGACAGAAACCCTATGTATTGGTCATTGCTTTACACTGGGTATCTGAAATAACCAGCGAATAAGAGTAAGGAATCGCACCTGAGTTTTCTGTATATGTCCCCTCTCTCCCTTGAGAAACCAACTTTTTTTACTCACTCATATTTTTCTTTCAAATTTATATACATTTTGTTTTGTACTAAATAAAGTTAGTATATTACCACCAGAAATATGTCCTCTTGATTTCTGGAAAGTTTTAACACGATCTGGGCATTAATATTAGTGCCGCAGATATGATACAATGTACCATATATAAGTGCACAGTTAGAAGATTCGTTAAGTGTAAGTAGTAACACCATAGGATTTTGTGCAAAAATGAGTAAGAAAATGTTGGATTTGTTCAGATTACTCCCTATTATCTGGAGATCTGGAGCCCTGCTCCAAGTTGAACAAGATGTTCAAATCTTATAGAGTATGACTTGTTTTGGTAACATACTGAACTCCAACCTGACATCATATCTTATACTTTGCCATTAACCCATTACCCTATAAGATCTGCCTTTGTATACCTCTAATTTATTCTGCCACTGACAAAAAAATTAGGGATGGGACCGAATATTGGAATAATCGAATATTCGCATAAGAGCCAAATATTTGAATCCAATTATAATGTAAGTTTTCGAATCTTTGTCTCTGAAAAACATCATTTTTATTATTAAAAACATAATATAGATTATTCTAACACACTTCGTGCACATCTCTATATAAACAAAGAAGGAACATAGCTGTGTTTAAATTCTCAATAAAACACTCATGCACTGTAACGTCTTAAAGTAACGTGACGTCATATGGCTTCGAAAACACATACACCAAGAAATGTAGCGCTGTTGCGTCGGTGCAAATAGTGGTTATTACCTGGTTAAATTGAAGTGTTAGAATCAAAATAATAAAATTCATACAAGTGTTTTATCGTGCAATAAAACACGGGTAGTCATTGAGAAGCTGGTAATTAAATCACTCGGCCTTCGGCTTCATGATTTAATTACAATACTACACATCTCAACTGCTTCCCATGTTACATTGCCACGATAAAACACTGGTATAAATTTATTATTTCTTAATTTAAAGCCAAGAAAGTTTGATTTAAATGTGTTTATATCGAAGGTTGTCTATATGGGATATGCATCATTGACTGCTATTTTAACTTTCATGCCTCACAAATACTGTAATGGTTATCTACATTTTTTCGGCGGAGCTGTCTGGTTTCTATTTAGCCACACTTTCTGTTTGGCCACACATTTCAACCAATTATATTTGATCAGAAATTTAGACTTGAGAGCACCTGTTGAAACTGAATAGTCTGATTGGATAGTAGCCAGGGCTCCAGATAAGGGAATTATTTCAAAACTTAGAATCTTTATTTGTGCATTAAACCCTGTGGTGTCACTAAACATTTGAATTGTCTCTTCGAGACAATCAAAATGAGTGGTAACACCATAGGGTTTGGTGCTGAAATGAGTGAATAAATGTGATTTGTTTAGTTTACTCCCTCTTATCTGGAGCCCTGTAGGCTGGTCTATGTCCAATTACAGTTTTCCCAGATATGGCTGTGAGTGTAAAATTTAGAGACACAGACCAGACTGTTTACTACACTGGGGGCTGATGCAAAATTGTTTACTACCAATTTGTTTTAATTGTTAACTATTTGTACACATTTACCATACATTAAAAGCAATATTAAATATAAATGGCCTCAAGTGAGTTAAACACAATTGTGTGGTTTCATCATTATTTACAAGAGTGAAGTAGAGCAGACTGTTGAATCTGTACATTTGTGTATGCTATAGTTTATTTCAAGAAACTCTATGAATGAAAAGTTTGATATATAGAACAATAGATTAATGTGAGGATCTCCTACCAGTAGCTAGGATATGAGTTAAATTATTGTTTTGTCTTGCATTTCTGTACATGATAGTTTTGCATTTTAAATAAAAGTTACTGTTTCAATTGTATACTTTTATTTTTTGCTTTTCAATCCAAGATATTACAATTCTTTTGAAAACCTCAATTTCATTCAATTTTGCACACCCATCTATATAGCCTTAGTTCAACCACTCATTCCGCCAAATATCTTTTTTAAAGATATTTCTTGTATTTTCTCACTTAAAACTGGAACTTACTAGAGATGCAACAAGTTTCAGTTTTGTGCAACTTCTCAAAAGAGCACTTTTTAACACTAGTAAAACTATACATTATATTGATCAGTTTCCTCGAGTGTCTAATCCACAAAATCCTTGCAAAGTATATGTTCCTTAGATCTAGTAACAGTGTCCATCAGAATCAAACAAACCACCGAGGTTGCATAGATAACCCTCACAGGGCTCCAGATAATTTTAAGAGAGGGTAAACTGAACAATTTCAACATTTTCTAACTCATTTTAGCATAAAATCCTATAGTGTCACTACTTATTAGAATCGTCTCTTCGAGACAATTCTAATAAGTAGTGACACTATAGGGTTTAAAGCAGAAATAAAGATTTTAGTTTTTGAAATACTTCCCTTATCTGTAGCCCTGCCTCATATCTAACCTTTGCAAGGCTCAATTTAACTTTCCTTTTTTCGAGAAAATGACCATGAGTTGCTCTATAGTTGTTATTACTGTTTCTGGACAAATTTTAAACTGAAAAGCAAACAGTGAATGAAAAACATAATTGTTGTCTTAAATTCAGCTGGTTGTTTAATGCAGCATAAAATATACGAAAGAAAGTAAATTAGTATAGGAGCTTTCTGCATTATTTTTCATCTTGCATTAAGCAGTCACCTGTGTCTATTAGATCAGGAAGCTCTACGCAATATCAATTAGAGCCTCTGTATACAAGCTTGACTGTATTTGCAAAAATTGCCAGTAAAGTCCACATTAAATATCCCAGCTATTAAAATCCGATAGATCACCAAACCTGCATTCAATTGTCAATTTTATGTACTTGACATATATTGTCCAAGTCTATAATATCACTTAGTTCCACTTCAGGCAGCGAAATGACACATATTTACCAACTAAATAGTCTAGATCAAAGGTCTGATGTACCCTCACACTAAAAATGTCTTCAGCTACAGATAATGTTATGTCTTTATTAAATTTCAACATCTAACTGAAATATAATTATACTGGTACCAGATCTACATTACTGTTCTTAATTATATTAAAGAGAGAATATTGATTGTAATTAAATTGATCAGACTCCAAACTAAACAATGACTAACAAAACTTTTTACAGTGAAACTTCACAAGTTGGTGAATTTACAAGATTTTCTTTAAAAAAAGATGTAAGCTTAATACAGGACAAAGGTAAAACAGAAAGCTCCTGCAGGAGCTTTCTGCTTTACCATTGTCTTGTATTAACCAATCAAATATTTTTAGAGAGTTTTATACTTCTTTAAAGAGTAGTCGTTAAACCCAATTTAGAGAGTAACTTTGACAAGACATCGGCTTTCACAGCAAAACGACTAACTGATAACCTACTTTATTATGAGAAAAGTTACAATCGTCAAAAATGTTAACTATGTACTCTCTCACCATTGCTCTTGTACTTATAAAAATAGGGAGAAAAAAAGAGCCCGAGTCGATGATTAAAAGTGTATTAAGATGGTAGTAACCCACAGTCAACGAAGATTAAAGAATTGATTTTTCTTTAACCCTTACTCTAACCCAAATTTTTCAAATGGATTATTCCACCTTTAAAAAAACAACCAGTTTATATTGATTTTACGGCCTTTTCCGGGCAGTTTTAAAAATTATAGCAAACAGTGTAGACCCTGATCAGAGGGCTCCTTACGGAGCCCTCTGATCAGGGTCTGCACTGTCTGTATTATAAGGATTATTATACCGGTTCCACTCACAGCAAGTGTTAGCCCTTACTGTTTTAGATACTTTCATCTACACAAATAGCTACTGCATTTTTTTGGAGAAAATTCAAGCATTTCAAATTAACTATTTAACATTTAGATTTCTAAACCTGTTAAGTCCAAATCAGGTCCTAAGCAATTTGTGGGGTTTGATCTGGACCCAAACCCACAGTTGGCAAATGATTTAAAACTGCAGTATTTTGACTAATTAGGTTAAGCCATAAAATTATCCTTAGAAAGTGAGTGCAAATTGACTTTCATCAGCAAACAATTTGGATCAATATCCAACACCCAAAGTAAGATCTAGTTTAAGATCAAGATCAAACGTGTTTGAAATTTAGCTTTCTTCAGCTAAAGAAATGCATTTAAACTCAATTTAACATAAAAAATATTTAAATTTATATGACTCTTTTTAAAGCGAAAATTAGCTATCATTATAGAAAGTGTACGTAACATATTATGTCACATTTGCTTTTTATATTAATCTCTTAATGCAACAACAGAGTTGTTAAAGAGTTTGAATCCTCATGTGACCCACTTGGCTATTAGTCACCAGAAACTATCAATGTGTTATGTCTTTTAACACTGAGTAGCAATTGTCACTTTTTTGAGTAATAACACCATAGGATTTGGTGCTGAAATGAGCAAGAAAACGTTGTATTTGTTCAGTTTACTCCGGCCTATCTGGAGCCCTGTGACCATATCAGAAATGTGGCATGAAAAAGGGTTATTGAATGTGGTAAACAAGGCTTGTTTACTATCACCCCGAAAATATCACAGCCACACATGACTGCCAGAAAAATAGGACAAATCGAGCCAAGGAAGGTCATACATCTATTAATTATTCAAAGAAAGCCCCGACTAAAATCAGGAAGTATCTTTATCAAATTGTAAAAGAACTTTCTTCCAATATACATTGTTACCAAACAAATTATACCCGTACGAAAAATCCAGGCGGAATCCGCCCGGAAATGAGGCGTAATTGGGGCGGAAATGGCCGATTCCGGGCGGACTTGGGGCGGAAATCTAAATTCCGCCTCAAGTCGGTCAGTTTTACGGGCGGAATTTTGAGAAGATTCCGGGCGGAATTTAAAATCCAGGCGGAATTTTGTACTTTGACATTTTTCAGAGGCGGAATTTCTCACTTAGACTAGCATCTCGAGGCGGAAAATGAGAAAACATTGGAAATTGAGGCGGAATTTTTGACTTAGACTATTTCAATAAGGCGGAATTTCGGACTTAGTTAAAATTCTGCCTGAATGAGGCGGAATTTCATACTTAGACTATTGCAACAAGGCGGAATTTTGGACTGTGAATTTTGAAAAAATGTTTAAGTCCAAAACGTGAAAAAAGTTTTAAAAAATTGTATCTTTTTAATTATTTAATAAAATCAGGGTGTTCATGGATTCAAAATTATCGCCATAAAACAAAGAAGTCATATATGTACAAATGAGGAAGGTCTTTTGGTCAAATATAACAAAGGGGAATAACTCCGAAAATATTAATGTCTAGTCAGAGTTATGGACCCTGCACTTAATCTCTCCAAGCTAGCGATTTCCATATATGAAATTTTATTCCACTAGCATCAGTTAAACTGGAGTAAATATCTTAAAGACAATAACCCCCCCCCCCCCCCCCCCCCCCCCTCTCTCTCTCTCTCTCTCTCTCTCGGAATCAGTTGTGTGAATTTACTTTCAATTCAGAACTGCAGTTTCATTTAGGCAAGATTTTTAAAGTTGTTTCAATTGGTTGCCATGGCAACCACAGTTTCAACTGATAGACCTATATTTGAAGAAATCTGATACAGATTCACCCATTTGTATGAAATTAATTTTAAATTGAGTCAGTGGTTTCAGAAAATAAGAATTTTAAAGTTTCCACTATATTATAGCCAAATAAAGGAAATACGAGTGCCCCACCCACTGCTGTTGTTTTTTTTAATCTTGGAAAATTATTTTAAGAAATAGCCATTTAACTTTAAGGAAAGAACAATTTTAAATTCTCTTCAACGTTTTCCGTAGTTTTCATATGCACATAATATCATTTCAGAGATAATTCACGTTTATTCTCTGTTTCTAGCAGAAAGAATAACACCTTATTTACGTGAAAGGCCGAAACTCAATGGGGTCGAAGTTTCTCCGAGCGCTCCGTTCCGCGCATGCGCTAGCTGTTGGTCTCGAAATTTGAAATGAAGAGCCATAATTTGTAACGACGATACATTGAATGTCCCTGTGTTTTTACCAAGAAATCACACCTTGTATGGCTCATACACGCTGTCGCGGACAATGTGTGTTGTGATTAAAGGTAAATTGTGTATTTAAACTTGTATGTTCGTGTATAAATTATAATTCAGATGTTATCGAACGCTGCCTGGGTGTTTGTTTTTGTCAGTTGATCCTACTAGGATAATTGTAAGATTTAATGCAGATATTTACATGTATTTAGATTTGTTTCAGTAGATAGGTGTTCAAGTCGAAGCTGCAAATATTTATTTACCTAATTCCATCATTTGAAATGCAATTGATAGGCAGATTCAGGTGAATACAATCTCCTATGCTGAAAACGTAGCGGTTCAATTCGTCCCAAGTCAAATCGTAACTGGTTTAATTCGGCCTACACACTATAGAATAGTGATTGCAGTGTATAGTTAGATAGAGAAAATCGTTTCAACATTAACATTTTGTAATTAAGTTGTCCCGTATTTGATTGTTTTTCTTAGATTAAAATAGATCTACATTCTTTTAGTTTAAACAAGTTAATTAGAGTTTAATGTGTGGTAAACAAGTTATTTAGAAATTAGATGTGATTTTATCTATCTTCTCACAACTCAAATTTAGATCTAGATACACTTTAATTTTATCAAAGCATATGTCTCTATTTCAGATTCCATGAGTCAACCAATAGAATAGTTACAACACTGTTGAAACATCGTATTTAAAGATCCATGGACCAGAGATGTTGAGGTGGCTTAACAGCTGTGTTACCATTTCACAAGGTAAAGACTGCCGAAATATTAAATAAGAGTACTTCTATTTTAGATGATCAACACTGACACGGTCTGTGTACATAGCTCAGTGGTAGAGCGTCCCGTTCTAGTGCAGGAGGTTGCGGGTTCAATACCAGGCCGGGGCAAACCAAAGACTTAAAAATTAGTAGTTTTTAATGAAGTTCCCTCCTCGCTCAGGGTTTTGGGTTACATGTAGCATATAGTAACAACTGGTTTCGTCGGTGTCAGGATAAAGTGACCGGCACAGTGCACATATTCCTGAATTCTACGACATATCGTGATAATTTACTTTGGTAAGAACCCGAAAAGAACGTGTATTTGAAATATCAATAATTCTTACAAACAAAGGTCTAAGGAAATATCTCTACTCACTGAGTCACTGTTCGCCCAGACCCGGTCAGCTTTTTTTTTTTTTTAGCTCACCTCGGGCACGAAGTGCCAAGGTGAGCTATTTTGATAGCCCTGTGTCTGTCGTCCGTCCGTCGTCAAACTTTTTCTTCAAAGATCTTCTTCTTGAAAACCACTGTGCCAATTTCATAAAAACTTCATAGGATTGTTCCTTGTAAGGTACTCTCTCAGATTTCTTCAAATATAGGTCATCCAATTGAAATTGTGGTTGCCATGGCAACCAATTGAAAAAACTTTAAAAATCTTCTCGTCAAAAACTACAGGTCCGAATTGTAAATAATTTTACCCAAATGTGCCATTGGTGACCCTCTATCAGATTTCTTAAAATAATTTTCCTATCTTAAAAAACATGGCCGCTAGTGGGTGGGGCAGATTTTCCTTATATTGATATATAGAAAACTTTAAAAATCTTCTTTTCAAAAACTACTGGTCCGATTTGTCAGTAATTTTATGCAAATGAACCATGGGTGACCCTCTTCCAGATTTCTTAAAATTATTTTGATATCTAAAAAAAACATGGCCTCCAGTGGGTGGGGCATATTTTCCTTATGTTACTGTATAGTAAAAACTTTAAAAATATTCTTCTCTGAAACTAGATCTACTGGTGCAAATTCAAAATAATTTTACACAAATGGTCAATTGATGACACTCTACCAGATTTCTAAAAATCATTTTGTTATCTTAAAAAAACCATGGCTGCCAGTGGGTAGGGCACGTTTTCCTTATGTAACTGTATAGTAAAACTTTAAAAATCTTCTTCTCTGAAACTACTGTTGCAAATTCAAAATAATTTTACACAAATGGTAAATTGATGACCCTCTACCAGATTTCTTAAAATCATTTTGTTATCTTAAAAAGCATGGCCGCCAGTTGGTGGGGCAAGTTTTCCTTATATTTCTGTATAGAAAAACTTTCAAAAACAATTTCTCTGAAACTATTGGTCTGATTTAAGAATAATTTTACACAAATAATGATTCATGGGTGACCCTTTGCCAGTTTTCTACAAATAATCTTACTAGCTCAAACAACATGGCCACCAGTGGGTGGGGTGAATAAGTGAAAACGTAATAATTACTGGTCCATTTACATGACCGTAATCATGGGTACCAGGTGAGCGATTTAGGGCCGCATGCGGCTCTTGTTTTATGAAAAAGGCGTGTGAATCGGTCAGCTTTTTTGTGATAAAGACGTGAAACGTCGAAAGATAAAGTTAATAACCGAGTCTGCTGAGAAGATACTGTTATAATGTCGACAACGTGCGAGAAATGCATGTTACGCGTTTTTCGTAGTTAGAGAGTCGATTTCCGTGTTTGATGTTTCGGACCATGTCAATTTTGTAACTATCCGAATTCAAAGTCGCCAAAAAAATATTTGACACATTGATTCTTTATATATTATTTATTTAATCACCACTGAACACAATTTCTTTAGTGTGTTTTTTTAACACTAATACACTAGAATTCCACATTGTTTTGGCAATTTTGAATCTATGATATATTATATAATGATAATTCAAATGAGTATTCCCCCCACCATTCACTCAGAGTTACGAGAGTACCCATTAAAATACTTATTGAATTTGCAAAGGACTATATTGTAAAATAGTTCTTTGAGGTGCAAAAACTCACAACTTTTTCACTTCAAGGACATCTCTGAAAGAACATTGAATTTGAATTAAAATTCCATGGACCCGTCCCTACAGTGAGTATAATTCTGGTTACTAATTAATTCATCACTAATTTAGATAAATTTTATTTTTCAGAAACTATGTAAATGATGGAGTCAGGACAGAAAATGAAGGGAAAACCCCATGATGTTGTTGAACTTTAATGTTGGATGGTTGTCTTGTGTGGTACAACACAGTCAGTGATGCTTTACAGCGGCGGGAGCCAGTCATCTATAATAATTAATATGTGACCAAATCATCAAATGGTAAGGATTAGAACTCCAGATCAAAGCGTACCATTTTTTATCGAAGTGCACCACATATACTAGATATATCACGAAAATATTCAATTGTGTATTAGGTGTATTTGATGTTTGAATGATTTCAATAATATGACAAGCTTCCTAAAATAACAAGGTTAGCAGATTTAACAGGGGTCGTTTGTGATTTTGATATTGCTGCCGATAATTTTCCGTAGCGGTACGAAAAACTTCATTTGGACAATCTAAAACCTCTTTTATCGCCGCGGCATTCGATGGTTTGCAGCTTCATTTTGTTTTTTTCGGAGTCTTACTGGGCGCTCATTGTTTTATGAATTATGCCGATAACCAGAAGCTAAAATATATCACGCGGAACGCCTCCTGTTTTATCGTTGGGGTGCACCAAAATGCAATTAGTTAATTTTGTCACCAGTTTTCGCGAATTTAATATACTGGCGTATCTATCAAATGCAGCGTAAAAGTTAACTTTTATTTAACGCAATCTAAACAAAATTAAAAGATTGAACAGGAAGTTCGGTTTTAATCCGATTTAATGATAAAACAAGTAGCTTACTGAAGTTAATGATTTAAGATTTAGGACCCCTAATGAGATCAGACCACAATTGGTAGTCTAATTTCTATGTCGATCAGCCATTCTTGTCAACTGCCAAAGTGTTTCGAACCATGCATGTTTTAGCACAGTTCAGAACAGGTCGGCAGTTGATGAGAATGGCAGATCGCTCTCTGTAGAGTTCCAATATTGACCGAAATTGGCACGATCTCATTAGGGGTACTCAACCTTAAGATCCATTTTGAAATTAATTCAGACTCAAGTTTTTTGTAATAAATATTTGAAGTCATATTTTAAATTTAGTGTCTCCTGATTGTCTTTTAGATTATGTCAACACTTGATGTGGGGAAATATTGGCCAAGTTTTTACCAACAAGGCAGTGAATGAATGATGCCCGGTGACGGTGACATGGAGATCATCTTATGCTAGGAAACAAGTTACAACTAAAACCTTAGACATTTGATATGGATGTGTCATTAGAACTAGACTTATCCTGATCCTAGAATGGATTTGTTTAGGTAATTCTGTAGGCCAAATTGAACATTACCTGTGCCATATTTGTTTAACCCTTTCCCTCATAGAAGCACCTTTTTATTATACGCCCGTCATCGACGGTCGTATTATGGTATACCCAGCGCTGTCCGTACGTCCGTCCGTACGTCCGTCCGTCCGTTAACTTTTCTTGTTAGCGCTCTCTCACCTTCATTTATTTACCGATTTTGATTAAACTTCCTACAAATATTCCATACCACAATAGCTCGGACGAGTTCGCGTTTCAGACGTTGGCGGCTATTTTTAGCAGAGTTATGCCCCTTTATTGTCAAAAATGGGCATTTTTAAAAAAAAACCAGAACTTTTTTTTTAATCATTCAATTTATTTCAAATTTGATATGGTGATACAATGAATGAAGTTACTTAACATATATTACGGGTTTTTGGTTTGACTTCGTATTTTCAGAGTTATGCCCCTTTACACAATTTTTTAACAATATATTGATTCCTGATAATAATTTTACTTACATTTTGTCTATTGTAACCAAATTTCATATTTATCTTTCTCATCATGCAGGGAAGGCACCTGTGAATTTTGGTTCCTGTTAAATAATTTTTAGCAGAGTTATGCTCCTTTACATCCTTAAAATTTAAAATAAGCCACACTTCGTCCGTTAACTTTTCTTCTTAGCGCTCTCTCACCTTCATTTATTGACCGATTTTGATTAAACTTCCTACAAATATTCCATACTACAATAGTTCGGACGAGTTTGCGTTTCAGACGTTGGCGACTATTTTTAGCAGAGTTATGCCCCTTTATTGTCAAAAATGGGCATTTTTAAAAAAAAACCCAGAACTTTTTTATTTTTCATTCAATTGATTTCAAATTTGATATGGTGATACAATGAATGAAGTGACTTAATATATATTACGGGTTTTTGGTTTGACTCTGTATTTTCAGAGTTATGCCCCTTCACACAATTTTTTTAACAATATATTGTTTCCTGATAATAATTTTACTTACATTTTGTCTATTGTAACCAAATTTCATATTTAGCTTTCTCATCATACAGGGAAGGCACCTGTGAATTTTGGTTCCTGTTAAATTTCAGACGTTTGCGACTATTTTTAGCAGAGTTATGCCCCCTTTATTGTCAAAAATGGGCATTTTTTAAAAAACCCAGAACTTTTTTCTTGACTATCGCAATACTATCGGGATAGTACTTGAGCTATCGCAATACTACAGCATAGTCTTTTTGAGATTGATAGTCGGGCCTACACTCCGGGCGACTTTTTCCAGTCAGCCTGAGTCTGGACGACTTTGACACCCGCCGGCCGTGACGGGCGTATTTTGCCGCACTGCGGTGCTCTTGTTGCATTTAGTTTATTCCTCCGCTGAAGACAATAGTTCCAATTTATAGTCATGAATATGTATCATAAGGAATATTTTCTATATTCAAGCAGGTGGTAGCTTAAAGCAGGCTGAAAGTGAAGCAGAATGCGCTTAAGGTGCATTCTGATTTACTTTCAACCTGCTTTAAGTATAGTCACCTATTTTCAAAAAGGGTAAACTCTATCAACACAATTGACCTGTTTAAACTATACTAGTTACATAATTTGCAAACAGTGTAAACCCATTTCAGAGGGCTATTCTGATCAGGGTCTACACTGTTTGTTTGTGTAGAGCCGTATTTATAAACTACCCAGAATTCCAAGTAGACATTGGTTCATATTTTTGTAACTAAAAGGATCTACAAGAGAACCTAATAACACACAAGAGTTACTTAGTGTTGAAATAGTTAATGAGCTAAAGTGTTTATGTCAAAGATAGAAATTTTCTGTTTGATAATCTGTAACCCATCAAATTTATATGAGGTTTTTAATAAGAAAATAGAATTCAAAGACAATGACTTGATAAATATCTCTGTAAATAATAAGTGTATAAATATTTGATTATACAATTGTACATTAGTTAAGACAGATTAAATATTTCCCTCATAGAAACTTTTTTATGGCATTAACAAACTGAGAAGACCCAGATTTGACTGTTCCTGATCCGTGTTTGCTCTGTTTGTTTATCAAATTTTGCAGGTGTTATCCTGCTCTTTTTACTTGGATAAGAAATTCCCATTCCAAGTTCAAACTATGTATATTTCTGTCAAGTACTAATTTGATTATAATTGGAGCATGACATTTTAACCATTACTCCATAGTTTGTTTCAACTTTTGAAGACAAGTGACCACTTAAAGCAGGTTGAAAGTAAACTAGAATGCACTTTAAGACACATTCAGCTTTAGTTAATTTCAACCTGCTTTAAGCTACCATCTGCTAGGATATAGGAAAAACGGAACTTTGGGGTCATAAGTTAAAGATGTATTTATGGGGTTATGTAGGTTAAAGCAGGTTGAAAGTAAAGCAGAATGCACTGTAAGGTGCATTGTTTTGATTTCAGGCTACCATCTGCTAGGATAAAGAAAATATTTCTTATGAAGCACATTCATGTCTGTATAAACTATTTTCTTCAGCAGACTAATACATTAAAGGTGTAAAAAGGCATATTTATGGTTGAATGGGTTAAAGAAATAGTGCTGTTGGGGAACGATTTCAGGTTTGTTCTTGGAGATATTTTATCATACGAGACACATTATAAGACATTTGGTTTCTAGGACAGCATCAAGGTGTGTGATTATGTAAGTTAAATTGATTCATATGTTACTTTTTTAATTAAAAAGTTTAATGATATGCACTTTTTTGGTTGTTTATCTATTTTCAGTAGCTCTTGGAGTTTCTTTTTCGCAATCCTTGATGGAAGTTGTGATGGGCATGCCTAATTTGACTGCAAAATTAAAAGAGGATGTTCTAAAGTCAAATTCTACCCAAAATAGATTTTGCAAAGCTTCTACCCTGAATATTCCCCTTCCTTTACTACTTATTCTGCATCAAAATTTCAGCCCCAAAGAAAATTCCGCTTCATTTGCATATCCTAATTCCGCCTGAAGATTTTCCGCCTCATTTACATATTTCGCCCCAAATTCCGCCCCGTTTCCGCCTGGAATCCGCCCGGAATATATTCCGCCTCATTTGCATATCTTAATTCCGCCTGGAAGATTTTCCGCCTCATTTACATATTTCGCCCCAAATTCCGCCCCGTTTCCGCCTGGAATCCGCCCAGAATTTTTTCCGCCTGAAATTTTTTCCGCCCGTAAAATGTGCCTCATTTACATATTCCGCCCCGAATTCCGCCCCGTTTCCGCCTGGAATCCGCCCGGAATTTATTCTTTATTTCATATAAGTGGAAACAGGCGGAATAGGATGTGAGATTCCGCCCCAATTCCGGGCGGAACATTTCGTACAGGCCAGTATCCCTTTAAACACCGGACATTATTGAAGACCTTCGAAAATAGTCTGGATTGAGACTAAGGTTGAAAAAAGTATTAAGACTTGATCAGGACAAATAGGTTTTTAAATATTTTTAATGTTTTTTATTGCGATTTTGCAATATGAAGAGAGTTGAAGGTATTTCAACAGAAAGCATCGGTATTCACATATTAGATTAGAGCATGGTAAAAGGACTTAAGAAACAAAACAGGCACATTCTGATTTTACAATTTTTCAGAACATAATTATGTATTCTTAGTTTTACTTCTATTGTTATTAAGCACTCAATGGAATATATGTTTTTGCAATAGAAAATATCCCACACTCAGAATGCATTAAAGATCAGAGGATGCTTAGGATAAAAGTAATGCAAAAAGCTCCTGCATTATTTATGTCCTGCATTCAGATGCCCCCTGTCATACAGGCTATCAAAAACTTAATGCATACCCTATTTCAATGGTGTTTTAATACAAGTTTGACTGTACTTGGCCAACATGATTGTCTGTTATTGGGCATGTTTGATTAGATTATTGAGAATCTGTGAAGTTGCCAATTGTGTTCCAATCAGAAGAAAAACTGACACAATTGCAACTTGAATGGATTAAAGAATGGAGAATTTTTTCGATTTTTTGTTTTTAATCAAAATGAATGATTTTTTAATGAAAAGTTATGATAGGATAGTTTTGTAAAGCAGACTCCATTTTAATTTTAATCTCTCGCAGAATCACAGTCCTCATGAGGAACACTGCATTCAAATGTTTTAAATTAGTAAACGGCCAATGACATCATACCTTTGGTAGCCAATCAATTAAATTTGGACCAATTCAAAACTGCAGAGTGAAAATTGAAAACAGTAACCTAGCTCCAGATAAGGGGAGTTTTTTAAAACCTAAAATATTTATTTCTGCATTAAACCCTATGGTGTCACTACTCATTAGAATTGTTTCTGTAAGACAATTCCAATGGGTAACGACATCATAGGATTTGGTGCTGAAACATGTGAGAAAATGTTGGATTTGTTCAGTTTACTCCCTCTTATTTGGAGCTATGTTGAAAACAATCTGTTTAGATATTACATTGAGAATTTTGCTTCTAAAACCTAACTTTGAGTAAGTACATATTTAAATGCTTTTGAACGACCAGTCTAAAACTTAACTTTGAGTAAGTCAACTACATATTTAAATGCTTACGTCACCAGGGATCATTCTGGGCTGCGATTTTCGCGATATTTCGCACTAAAATGAAAGAAATCACATCAAAATATGTATAACGCGAATATTTCTCGCACTCATTTCTCAGATACTTGTGAGCGAAACGTAATTCTTCTCGATTTATTTCCGGATTTTACAAACATTTATGATCAATTTCGTTGAACGCTTTATCGTAATCGCAGCATCCCGCCCACCAATAAGTATAACAGCATAACAATAAACGGAAAGGACCGAGAGTTCTGAAATTTGTATATAAAATCAAAACACATCCGGTACAGAATAAAACGTGTACCAGACCGCACGTCGACTAATTGACAATTACAGACGAATAAGTATGTCCTCTGTCACGGGATCGTACTTTCTTTTGAAAACAGGAATGTAATTTCCCTTCACTCGATTGAATAACTGCACAATGCACGAAAACACATTTCATTTTATCCCTTAATTATCGTCGTAACCGCGCCAATACCTTTTGTCACTAGTTTTCGCAAACTGACTCTCTACAAACGAAAATGAATCAGCCGATAACATATACGCTAATGGCGTGTGCGGTAAACTATCAATTAATGGTATGGATTAAATCTTTAACTAGATTTCGATAAGGAGAAGAAGAATAACAGTTCCATGTCATATAAATAATATTATTTACTCAAAATTCTCAAGCTGTAGATATAGCAGTAGTGGTTATTGGTACAATCAGACTACCAATTAAAGTTTCTCTCATCATCTAAAAAATTATCTCACTTTTTTTTGACAAATGAGAGAATTTCTCTCACTTGCATTCTGGGACAGAATAATCCCTGCGTCACAAACACACTCACATTCTTATATCAATGTTGTGTAACACCCCTTTCCCCTTACCTGAATAATACTCATCTATGAACAAATTCAAGGCCATTTTCATTTTCTTGAAAGTATGCAATACTTCAGATAAGGGGAGTATTTCAAAAACTCAAATCTTTATTTTTGCATTAAACCCTATGATGTTACTACTCATTAGAATCATCTCAAAGAGACGAGACGATTCGTTCTAATGAGTAGTACACCATAGTATTTGGTATAGAAATGAGTAAGAAAATGTTAGATTTGTTCAGTTTACTCCTTCTTATCTGGAGCCGTGAGTTCTACCATTGTCACCAAGGTCTTCAGTACCGAGGTTGTATTTTTTTCTGATCATTCTATCTCACAGAATTAGTACTGCAGAATCAACCACTTTGAGTTCTCATTACTGCCAGAGTATCCTGTATTAGATCTAATTGAATCTGCCGTGTCTTGATTTGAGACCAGTGTCCCATAGGGGTTACACTCTCCAGCAACTATTTATTTAATATTATATGCGAGAACTTGTCACCTTCTCAGTTCAGGCCTTTTTCTGGTGTATCCATGGGTCCGGTAAACGGACAGACCCATTCCTAATGGGAAATTGTAAAAAATATTCCCAATTTAAAAAAAAAATCAAAATTTCATTTTTTTTTATGATACAGGTTGTTCCTGATAAGTCAAATTCACATAAAACATAATGAAACAAGTGGAAAACACTACCAAATGTCTTTTTTCTGGCCATTTAGCTTCAACATGCAAAATCAGTTCTAAAAATTCTTCCCAAATCATTTGATTTTTCACGCTCAAAAATTCCCAAATCAGCCATTGCATTTTCCCAAAATGACCAGAAAAAGGCCTGCAGTTGTATCTATGCAATATCAATGGATTCCTTGCAGCTTGATGCAGGACAAAAGTAATGCAGAAAACTCCTATAGGCAGGGCACCAGATAAGGGTAGTTTTTCAAAAACTAAAATCTTTATTTCTGAATTAAACCATATGGTGTCACTACTCATTAGAATCGTCTCGAAGAGACGATTCTAATGAGTAGTAACACCATAGGATTTGGTGCTAAAATGAGTGAGAAAATGTTTGATTTGTTGAAATAACTACCTCTTATCTGGAGCCCTGTATAGGTCTTACTATAACCCTGGATTTACACTCTCCAACTCTCCAGTACAATAGCGTGTAATTTGTAAGTGATCTACAAAGATTTATCACTGCTGAATACAGAACAAAAGTAATCCTATACGAGCTTTCTGCATTACTTTTATTCTGCATTAAGCTTTTGTCTTACTTTAATGCAGAACATTCTTAATATTTTTTTAATCTAAAAGAGCTTTCTGTTACATAATTACTTTAGGTCTGCATGCACTTTGATCATTCTTTAACCCTTTACCCCATAGCCTGTTTCTAGTTTTGAGAAACAGATGACAACTTAAAGCAGGTTACTTTAAGCTACTAGATCTGCTAGGATTTAAAAAAATATATTTTTTAATGTTATGCATTCATGACTGTATAAGTTGGAACCATTTTTTACAGCGGAGGAATAAATCAAAGGCGCTTCCATTGGCGAAAGGGTTAACACAGAAATATTTTAGTCTTTGAACGGCTACTGTACTACAAACGGTTTTAACTATTGATCTTACATAATACAATGCCAAAAGGAAATTACACTTTTATCAGTCACTGTAAAAAGCCTAGAAATTGGGACACTCTGTATAATTGCTATAATTACCCTCAAATTTGAACTAATTGCTTTTATGACATCCACAGTAACTTGTCCAAGACCAAGAGGTGCAAACTGAATGGCAAACAGTGTAGACCCTGATCAGACTGCTCCTTTGGAAGTGGCCTGATCTCAGGGTTTGCATGGTTTGCTCAGGCAATGGCAAGACTAATCTCTTTCAAAGACAATATATCTAAGAAAAAGGCAATCAAAAGACAACACACTCATAATCTCAGACTTGTTGTATGGACTGTAGTTTTATTTTCCAACGAAAATATATGTTTAAATTCAAATTCTGATACCTTTTATTTTAAAGTTTAGATTCAGTACAATTTATGAATTGAAATCACAAGGGTACAGATGTTAACCCTTTACCTGATAGAAGTGCCTTTTAGCGCATTTTAATTTATCCCTCCACTTTAGGAAATAGTTCAAGATTATACAAGCATGAACATGTACAATTAGAAATATTACTTATATACAAGCAAATAGTGACTTAAAGCAGGTTGAAAGTAAAGCAGAATGCTTTACCTACAACCTGTTTTAAGTGGTCACCTGCCTTCCTGTACGAAATGTTCCGCCCGGAATTGGGGCGGAATCTCACATCCTATTCCGCCTGCATTTCTGCCTGTTTCCACTTATATGAAATAAAGAATAAATTCCGGGCGGATTCCAGGCGGAAACGGGGCGGAATTCGGGGCGGAATATGTAAATGAGGCACATTTTACGGACGGAAAAAATTTCAGGCGGAAAAAATTCCGGGCGGAATTTGGGGCGAAATATGTAAATGAGGCGGAAAATCTTCCAGGCGGAATTAGGATATGCAAATGAGGCGGAATATATTCCGGGCGGATTCCAGGCGGAAACGGGGCGGAATTTGGGGCGAAATATGTAAATGAGGCGAAAAATCTTCAGGCGGAATTAGGATATGCAAATGAAGCGGAATTTTCTTTGTGGCTGAAATTTTGATGCAGAATAAGTAAATAAAGGAAGGGGAATATTCAGGGTAGAAGCTTTGCAAAATCTATTTTGGGTAGAATTTGACTTTAGAACATCCTCTTTTAATTTTGCAGTCAAATTAGGCATGCCCATCACAACTTCCATCAAGGATTGCGAAAAAGAAACTCCAAGAGCTACTGAAAATAGATAAACAACCAAAAAAGTGCATATCATTAAACTTTTTAATTAAAAAAGTAACATATTAATCAATTTAACTTACATAATCACACACCTTGATGCTGTCCTAGAAACCAAATGTCTTATAATGTGTCTCGTACGATAAAATATCTCCAAGAACAAACCTGAAATCGTTCCCCAACAGCATTATTTCTTTAACCCATTCAACCATAAATATGCCTTTTTACACCTTAAATGTATTAGTCTGCTGAAGAAAATAGTTTATACAGACATGAATGTGCTTCATAAGAAATATTTTCTTTATCCTAGCAGATGGTAGCCTGAAATCAAAACAATGCACCTTACAGTGCATTCTGCTTTACTTTCAACCTGCTTTAACCTACATAACCCCATAAATACATCTTTAACGTATGACCCCAAAGTTCCGTTTTTCCTATATCCTAGCAGATGGTAGCTTAAAGCAGGTTGAAATTAACTAAAGCAGAATGTGTCTTAAAGTGCATTCTACTTTACTTTCAACCTGCTTTAAGTGGTCACTTGTCTTCAAAAGTTGAAACAAACTATGGAGTAATGGTTAAAATGTCATGCTCCAATTATAATCAAATTAGTACTTGACAGAAATATACATAGTTTGAACTTGGAATGGGAATTTCTTATCCAAGTAAAAAGAGCAGGATAACACCTGCAAAATTTGATAAACAAACAGAGCAAACACAGATCAGGAACAGTCAAGTCTGGGTCTTCTCAGTTTGTTAATGCCATAAAAAGTGTCTATGAGGGAAATATTTAATCTGTCTTAACTCATGTACAATTGTATAATCAAATATTTATACACTTATTATTTACAGAGATATTTATCAAGTCATTGTCTTTGAATTCTATTTTCTTATTAAAAACCTCATATAAATTTGATGGGTTACAGATTATCAAACAGAAAATTTCTATCTTTGACATAAACACTTTAGCTCGTTTAACTCTTTCAACACTAAGTAACTCTTGTAACAATTAGGTTCTCTTGTAGATCCTTTTAGTTACAAAAATATGAACCAATGTCTACTTGGAATTCTGGGTAGTTTATAAATACTGCTCTACACAAACAGTGTAGACCCTGATCAGAATAGCCCTCTGAAATGGGGTTACACTGTTTGCAAATTATGTAACTAGTATATTTTAAACAGGTCAATTGTGTTGATAGAGGTTACCCTTTTTGAAAATAGGTGACTATATACTTCAAGCAGGTTGAAAGTAAATCAGAATGCACCTTAAGGTGCATTCTGCTTCACTTTCAGCCTGCTTTAAGCTACCACCTGCTTGAATATAGAAAATATTCCTTATGATACATATTCATGACTATAAATTGGAACTATTGTCTTCAGAGGAATAAACTAAATGCACTAAAAGGTGCTTCTATAATGAGGGAAAGGGTTAAACAAATATGGCACAGGTAATGTTCAATTTGGCCTACAGAATTACCTAAACAAATCCATTCTAGGATCAGGATAAGTCTAGTTCTAATGACACATCCATATCAAATGTCTAAGGTTTTAGTTGTAACTTGTTTCCTAGCATAAGATGATCTCCATGTCACCGTCACCGGGCATCATTCATTCACTGCCTTGTTGGTAAAAACTTGGCCAATATTTTCCCACATCAAGTGTTGACATAATCTAAAAGACAATCAGGAGATACTAAATTTAAAATATGACTTCAAATATTTATTACAAAAAAATTGAGTCTGAATTAATTTAAAAATGGATCTTAAGGTTGAGTACCCCTAATGAGATCGTGCCAATTTCGGTCAATATTGGAACTACAGAGAGCGATCGGCCTTTCCCTCAACTGCCGACCTGTTCTGAACTGTGCTAAAACATGCATGGTTCGAAACACTTTGGCAGTTGACAAGAATGGCTGATCGACATAGAAATTAGACTACCAATTGTGGTCTGATCTCATTAGGGGTCCTAAATCTTAAATCATTAACTTCAGTAAGATACTTGTCTTATCATTAAATCGGATTAAAACCGAACTTCCTGTTCAATCTTTTAATTTTGTTTAGATTGAGTTAAATAAAAGTTAACTTTTACGCTGCATTTGACAGATATGCCAGTATATTAAATTCACGAAAACTGGTGACATAATTAACTAATTGCAGTTTGGTGCAACCCAACGATAAAACAGGAGGCGTTCCGTGTGATATATTTTAGCTTCTGGTTATCGGCATCATTCATAAAACAATGAGCGCCCAGTAAGACTCCGACGAAAACAAAATGAAGCTGCAAACCATCGAATGTCGCGGCGATAAAAGAGGTTTTAGATTGTCCAAATGAAGTTTTTCGTTCCGCTACGGAAAATTATCGGCAACAATATCAAAATCACAAACGACCCCTGTTAAATCTGCTAACCTTGTTATTTTAGGAAGCTTGTCATATTATTGAAATCATTCAAACATCAAATACACCTAATACACAATTGAATATTTTCGTGATATATCTAGTATATGTGGTGCGCTTCGATCAAAAATGGTACGCTTTGATCTGGAGTTCTAATCCTTACCATTTGATGATTTGGTCACATATTAATTATTATGGATGACTGGCTCACGCCGCTGTAAAGCATCACTGACTGTGTTGTACCACACATTGAGACAACCATCCAACATTAAAGTTCAACAACATCATGGGTTTTTCCCTTCATTTTCTGTCCTGACTCCATCATTTACATAGTTTCTGAAAAATAAAAATTATCTAAATTAGTGATGAATTAATTAGTAACCAGAATTATACTCACTGTAGGGACGGGTCCATGGAATTTTAATTCAAATTCAATGTTCTTTCAGAGATGTCCTTGAAGTGAAAAAGTTGTGAGTTTTTGCACCTCAAAGAACTATTTTACAATAGAGTCCTTTGCAAATTGGGATCAATAAGTATTTTAATGGGTACTCTCGTAACTCTGAGGGAATGGTGGGGGGAATACTCATTTGAATTTTCATTATATATATATCATAGATTCAAAATTGCCAAAACAATGTGGAATTCTAGTGTATTAGTGTTAAAAAAACACACTAAAGAAATTGTGTTCAGTGGTGATTCAATAAATAATATATAAAGAATCAATGTGTCAAATATTTTTTTGGCGACTTTGAATTCGGATAGTTACAAAATTGACATGGTCCGAAACATCAAACACGGAAATCGACTCTCTTACTACGAAAAACGCGTAACATGCGTTTCTCGCACGTTGTCGACATTATAATATATGCTTCTCTAAGTAGACTCGGTTATTAACTTCATCTTTCGAGGTTTCACGTCTTTAAGTTTATCACAAAAAAGCTGATCGATTCACACGCCTTTTTCATAAAACAAGAGCCGCATGCGGCCCTAAATAGCTCACCTGGTACCCATGATTACGGTCATGTAAAATTGGACCAGTAATTATTACGTTTTCACTTATTCACCCCACCCACTGGTGGCCATGTTGTTTGAGCTAGTAAGATTATTTGTAGAAAACTGGCAAAGGGTCACCCATGAATCATTATTTGTGTAAAATTATTCTTAAATCAGACCAATAGTTTCAGAGAAATTGTTTTTGAAAGTTTTTCTATACAGAAATATAAGGAAAACTTGCCCCACCAACTGGCGGCCATGCTTTTTAAGATAACAAAATGATTTTAAGAAATCTGGTAGAGGGTCATCAATTTACCATTTGTGTAAAATTATTTTGAATTTGCAACAGTAGTTTCAGAGAAGAAGATTTTTAAAGTTTTACTATACAGTAACATAAGGAAAACGTGCCCCACCCACTGGCAGCCATGTTTTTTTTTAAGATAACAGAATGATTTTTAGAAATCTGGTAGAGGGTCATCAATTGACCATTTGTGTAAAATTATTTTGAATTTGCACCAGTAGTTTCAGAGGACAAGATTTTTAAAGTTTTTACTATACAGTAACATAAGGAAAATCTGCCCCACCCACTGGAGGCCATGTTTTTTTAGATATCAAAATAATTTTAAGAAATCTGGAAGAGGGTCACCCATGGTTCATTTGCATAAAATTACTGACAAATCACACCAGTAGTTTTTGAAAAGAAGATTTTTAAAGTTTTCACTATATATCAATATGAGGAAAATCTGCCCCACCCACTAGCGGCCATGTTTTTTAAGATAGGAAAAATATTTTAAGAAATCTGATAGAGTGTCACCAATGGCACATTTGGGTAAAATTATTTACAATTCGGACCTGTAGTTTTTGAGGAGAAGAGTTTTAAAGTTTTTTCAGTTGGTTGCCATGGCAACCACAATTTCAATTGGATGACCTATATTTGAAGAAATCTGAGAGAGTACCTTACAAGGAACACTCCTATGAAGTTTTGATGAAATTGGCACAGTGGTTTCCAAGAAGAAGATCTTTGAAGAAAAAGTTTGACGACGGACGGACACAGGGCGATCACAATAGCTCACCTTGGCACTTCGTGCCAGGTGAGCTAAAAAAAAAAAAGCCGACCGGGTCTGGGCGAACAGTGACTCAGTGAGTAGAGATATTTCCTTAGACCTTTGTAAGAATTATTGATATTTCAAATACACGTTCTTTTCGGGTTCTTACCAAAGTAAATTATCACGATATGTCTTAGATTCAGGAATATGTGCACTGTGCACAATTTATTGGCGAAATCTTTCTTCGACCTCGACCGTTGACTTTTCCATTTGATTTTGACCCAACACTACCGGCCGGTCACTTTATCCTGACACCGACAAAACCAGTTGTTACTATATGCTACATGTAACCCGAAACCCTGAGCGAGGAGGGAAGTCATTAAAAACTACTAATTTTTAAGTCTTTGGTTTGCACCGGCCTGGGATTGAACCCGCAACCTCCTGCACTAGAACGGGACGCTCTACCACTGAGCTACGTACACAGACCGTGTCAGTGTTGATCATTCTAAAATAGAAGTACTCTTGTTTAATATTTCGACAGTCTTTACCTTCTGTGAAATGGTTACAGCTGTTAAGCCACCTCAATATCTCTGGTCCATGGATCTTTAAATAAGATGTTTCAACAGTGTTGTAACTATTCTATTGGTTGACTCATGGAATCTGAAATAGAGACATATGCTTTGATAAAATTAAAGTGTATCTAGATCTAAATTTAAAATTTGAGTTGTGAGAAGATAGATAAAATCACATCTAAATAACTTGTTTACCACACATTAAACTCTAATTAACTTGTTTAAACTAAAAGAATGTATTTAAATCTAAGAAAAACAATCAAATACGGGACAACTTAATTACAAAATGTTGAAACGATTTTCTCTATCTAACTATACACTGCAATCACTATTCTACAGTGTGTAGGCCGAATTAAACCAGTTACGATTTGACTTGGGACGAATTGAACCGCTACGTTTTCAGCATAGGAGATTGTATTTTTAGGTCATCTGCCTATCAATTGCATTTCAAATGATGGATTAGGTAAATAAATATTTGCAGCTTCGACTTGAACACCTATCTACTGAAACGAATCTAAATACATGTAAATATATCTGCATTAAATCTTACAATATCCTAGTAGGATCAACTGACAAAAACAAACACCCAGGCAGCGTGCGATAACATCTGAAATATAGTTTATACACGAACATACAAGTTTAAATACACAATTTACCTTTAATCACAACACGCATTGTCCGCGACAGCGTGTATGAGCCATACAAGGTGTGATTTCTTGGTTAAAACACAGGGACATTCATGTATCGTCGTTACAAATTATGGCTCTTCCTTTCAAATTTCGAGACCAACAGCTAGCGCATGCGCGGAACGGAGCACACGGAGAAACTTCGACCCACTCGAGTTTCGGCCTTTCACGTAAATAAGGTGTTATTCTTTCTGCTAGAAACAGAGAATAAACCTGAATTATCTCTGAAATGATATTATGTGCATATGAAAACTACGGAAAACGTTGAAGAGAATTTAAAATTGTTATTTCCTTAAAGTTAAATGGCTATTTCTTAAAATAACTTTCCAAGATAAAAAAAAAAAAAAACAGCAGTGGGTGGGGCACTCGTATTTCCTTTATTTGGCTATAATATAGTGGAAACTTAAAAATTCTTCTTTTCTGAAACCACGGACTCAATTTAAAAATAATTTCATACAAATGGGTGAATCTGTATCAGATTTCTTCAAATATAGGTCTATCAGTTGAAACTGTGGTTGCCATGGCAACCAATTGAAACAACTTTAAAAATCTTGCCTAAATGAAACTGCAGTTCTGAATTGAAAGTTAATTCACACAACTGATTCCGAGAGAGAGAGAGAGAGGGGGGGGGGGGGGGGGGGGGGAGTTATTGTCTTTATTGTCTTTTAAGATATTTACTCCAGTTTAACTGAAGCTAGTGGAATAAAATTTCATATATGGAAATAGCTAGCTTGGAGAGATTAAGTGCAGGGTCCATAACTCTGACTAGACATTAATATTTTCGGAGTTATTCCCCTTTGTTATATTTGACCAAAAGACCTTCCTCATTTGTACATATATGACTTCTTTGTTTTATGGCGATAATTTTGAATCCATGAACACCCTGATTTTATTAAATAATTAAAAAGATACAATTTTTTTAAACTTTTTTCACGTTTTGGACTTAAACATTTTTTCAAAATTCACAGTCCAAAATTCCGCCTTGTTGCAATAGTCTAAGTATGAAATTCCGCCTCATTCAGGCAGAATTTTAACTAAGTCGGAAATTCCGCCTTATTGAAATAGTCTAAGTCAAAAATTCCGCCTCAATTTCCAATGTTTTCTCATTTTCCGCCTCAAGATGCTAGTCTAAGTGAGAAATTCCGCCTCTGAAAAATGTCAAAGTACAAAATTCCGCCTGGATTTTAAATTCCGCCCGGAATCCTCTCAAATTTCCGCCCGTAAAACTGACTGACTTGAGGCGGAATTTAGGTTTCCGCCCCAAGTCCGCCCGGAATCAGCCATTTCCGCCCCAATTCCGCCTCATTTCCGGGCGGATTCCGCCTGGATTTTTCGTACGGGATCAAGTCTAGAAACATGCTATGAGGTCAAGGGTTAAGCAGTTTGGACCCTGATGAGATGCGGAGTTACTGATCTGGATGTAAACAGTTTTCAAATGCCACTGAATTACCATTAACAGTCAGAAGGGGGTAAAATGAACATAATAATTATTGCTATACAAACTCACAGGATGTCATATTTTCACCTAGAACTACAGATCAGATCAAAAGGACCTGTCAAAAATAAGTTCTCCAAAAATAAATGGATCCTTCCATCAAGTAAAACAGAAGACTGATTATAATACTCAGATTTATCTTATATGTCAACAATCTCCATTTTGGTATTTTCAGTTGTGTGAAGCACTCTTAATAAAAGCAGTTTGTGACTTAAATGTGTATCTTTCAAAGCAAAATGTTTCAGAAAACCTTTAAGCTAATTAATAAGCAGCTTAATGCTGTACAACAGTAATGCAGAAAGCTCCTGCATTATTAAGTAGTCAATTAGGCATTATTCATATTTCCTAATTGAATGGTGAGTTAACAGGGCTCCAGATAAAGGGGGAGTAAACTGAACAAACCCAACATTTGCTCACTTATTTCAGCATCCAATCCTATGGTGTTACTACTCATTAGAATCGTCTCGAAGAGACGATTCTAATGAGTAGTGACACCATAGGGTTTAAAGCAGAAATAAAGATTTTAGTTTTTGAAATACCGGTACTCCTCTTATCTGGAGTCCTGGTTAATTTTTATAATAACGAATACAGGTAAGATTGTACTACTGAGACAATGAAACAGATAGTCTTGAAGATCTTAGCCCGGATATTACAAAATAAAGGCAAGCCATTCCCAGTAATTAGAATGCCGCCAATATGCAGGTAAAGTAGCTACGACAGATTAAAACGCAATTTCTCAATTGTCCGTATGAAACTATAAATGCCTGGCTGTTTCAGTGAGTTATTCTTTCTTTCTAGTAGGAACAGTTTATTACCAGTTTACACAAGTGTTACAGTTAAATCTTTTATTCTTGAATTCTTCATAGCATTTTTTAAATATTTACCCATTACTCCATAAAAATGCTTTTTAATAAAGCTTTTAATTTTTTCTCCACTCAAGATAATAGTTTCACTTTATACAGTGAATTATATATGAATTAATTTATACATAAATTATAATTATGCACAACAAGAATATTGCCTATACTCTAGCAGATGGTAGCTTAAAGCCAGTTAAAAGTAAAGCAAAATGCTCCTTAACCCTTTACCCCATAGCTTGCATGTTTCGTTAAAGTAGGTCGAAAGTAAAGCAGAATGTTTCTTTTTAGCCTGCTTTCAGCTACCATTTGCTAGATTAGATAGAAAATGTTTTTTTACGGTACACCGTGATTCATTACTGTATAAAGTAGGGCTATATTCTTTAGTGGTGGTGTCAAAAAGGCATTTATAGGGGAGTGGGTAACAATAAATAGTGCAGACATTGATAAGATACTGCCTTTTATCTATGGCTCTACATTGCTTGCCAATGTCCTGTTCAATACTTGGTTAAAATTATTTTAACGTCCTTCTTGCATCACTAGATTCACTTTAACCACTGGTTCAATTGTTATCAATTTCCATCTAACTGCCACTTGATGCGACTTGACTTGCATTTTGTAAACACTTTGGATCCAAGTTCAGACACAGAGCAATAATGAGACAGCATCTGGTTAGTTCAAAACTGTTTCACACTAGTTTTTTAAGGTTTTTTTTAAATAAAAAAGAAACTACATAAACACAATATTTGACAATTTTTGTAGACAACAATTTAGAGCAGAAATAATTATGGCAGTAGAAGGGTAAAGCTTCTAACTTGTAGTCACCCATGACTGATAAAAAATATTTTGCTTAACCCATTACCCTATAGCCTATTTCTAGTTTTGAAGATAGGTCACCACTTAAAACAGAGTGAAAGTAAAGCAGAATGTGCCTCAAGGCACATTCTGTTTTACTTTCACCCTGCTTTAACCCTTTGAACCCTAGTCCCGCATATAGGCGTCATTTTCAAACAGTGAACATGTGAATAGTACACTTGTCCTATGCAAACAGTGAAGACCCAGATCATAGTTCTAAAATAATTCAATACCTTCCCACAGGGCTCATTTATGTATTCATTAAGTTCATGAACTTTGAAATTGTCTCCTTTGTTGTTCATGATCATTCATGAATTTGGTTCAGGAAAAGGTTTATGAACTGTTCATGAACAATTCATGAAATATTCTCACTAGACAAACCATCTGGCCCCAAAACAGTTTGCAACAGTTATCACGAATGGCTTGCTAAAGGTTAATTAACAAATCCTTCTTTTCCATTGTACACAGTGCTCCAGATAAGAAGAAGTAAACTGAATTCAAATTTTCTCACTCATATCAGCATCAAATCCTATGATGTTACTACTCATTAGAATCGTCTCGGAGAGACGATTCTAATGAGTAGTAACACCATAGGGTTTAATGCAGTAATAAAGATTTTAGTTTTGGTTTTAGTTCCTTATCTGGAGCTCTGGCGGGACAATTTACTCATCCAATATAACAAGTACTGCCGCAGTCATCCAGCGCTATATACAATTGTACATGAAGTGCCAATTCCATTAATTCTGTAAGAGCACATTTCTTTTTTTACCTTTCTCCTGTGATTAGTGTATATTGACATCTTTGAAAACAATGTAGACTAAGATCTGACAGGGCTCCAGATAAGGGGGCGTAAACTGATCAAAACCAACATTTTCTCACTTATTTCAGCACCAAATCCTATGGTGTCACTACTCATTAGAATCGTCTCTTAGAGACGATTCTAATGAGTAGTGACACCATAGGGTTTTAAACAGAAATAAAGATTTTAATTTTTGAAATACTCCCCTTATCTGGAGCCTTGATCTGACACTCTTAAAGGAGCTGACGTGATCAGGTGCTGCACTGTTTTCTCATAGGAATTATGTCTGGCATGATTGACTCTGCACTCTGTCCAGGGTGAAAGTTTCCTTATTTTTTATCTAATGTAATAGTTCAAATGATTTGAGCACTGTAATGGTTGGACTTCTGCTTTTTCAATTAATGAAACATAATGAACTACAAAATTCAGACATGTTTTTTTTAAGCAGCTTTAAGGGCTCCAGGTGAGGGGAGTATTTCAAAAAATGAAATCTGTATTTCTGCATTAAACCCTATGGTGTCACAACTCAGTAGAATGATCTCTTCAAGATGATTCTAAATGAGTAGTAACAACCATAGGAGTTGGTGCTGAAATAAGTGAGAAAATGTATTTGTTCTGAGTTTACTCCCTCTTAACTGGAGTCCTATAGTTTAAAATTCAACATTATAAATTAATGGCTAAATACTTAAGTGTCATCAAAAAGTTAGATCACTCATAACAGCCCAAACATTCTATTTTACTTTCAGTCCGCTTTATGTGGTCACATATCTTCAAAACTATGGATATGTTACAGTAAAGTAAAGCAGAAAGCTCCTACAATAGCTTTTTGCTTTACTTTTTGACCTGTATTAAGGTTTAAGTTGTGTTAAATTTCTGCAATTTCATATTTTGAGTGTCTGTTATCCCATTACCTAAAAGCCTGTTTCTAGTTTCGAAGACAGGTGACCACTTAAAGCAGGTTGAAAGTAAAGCAGAATGCGCCTAAAATATAAAAAATATTTCTTTTATAAATATATATATTCATGATTGTATAAATTGGAACTATTTTCTTCAGTGGAGGAATAAATTAAATGTGCTAAAAGGCACTTCTAGGAGGGAAAGGGTTAAAACATAGATGGTCTCATTGATTCACTGGCACCATAACATTCATTTGCCTGACTTTGTGTGATCCCCACAGACCTATAGCACAGTGGAGAATCTGTTTTTCTTTCCCGTTTCAACGCAAACGTATGCAAACGCAAAGCACTAAAACGTAGAAAAGAACAACTTTTGGACAATTCTGATATTTCATGTTTATCTTGGTGGCAAACAGTTTCGAGCCAGATCAGACGCCGGGTTACCCGGCGTCTGATCTGGCTCCAAACTGTTTGTAAAAGAAAAAATAGTTTTAGCGTAAACGCATTTATCGGGAAAGAATAACAGATTCTCCACTGTACTGTTACAACAACCCAGTCAATATGAATGTCTTTTAGTCTGATTTTCCCTCCCTGGTCCCACCTTAAAATAAATCAAAATAATTTTCTAAACAGTTTCAAAGTAAAGAAATTCAATATATTACAGGCGGCACACTGTTTGGAGCCTGAATGGTCGCTTGGTTGCTCAGGATCGGATCTGAATCCAGATACGCCTTTTTACACCTTATATTATTCCTTCACTGAAGAAAATAGTTCCATGGCACTCATAAAATCATGAAAATGCAACATATAAGAAGTATTTCCTGAATTCTAGCAGATGATAGCTCAAAAACAGACTGTAAGTTACAAGCTGAAAGCAGGCTGAAGTAAAGCAGAATGCTCCTGAAGGAACATTCTGCTTTACTCTAAGCCTGCTTTAAGCAACTATCTGTATTCAATGCTGAAATCAAGCTATGTAAGGAAAAGGTTTAACCATTATTGGTAGCATATGGGTTTAACTCATTTAACATGAGTAAGTTACTGTCGTCTGCTAAAATTGTCATCTGCTAACATTCTCAAATTGGTTCATACTTCATAAAATTTACCGTAAACAGAATCAGTGTGACAAACAGTTTAGATCCTGATTAGGCCCCACATTAAGTCGGACCTGATCTGGATCTTAACAGTTTGGAAATGGTCCTCAATACAAGTTTTCAGTGTTTAAAGGGTAAAAGTTTCTGAAACCACAAAGGCATATGAATAATTAAAGCAGTCTTCTTCACTTTAACATGTTTTCCACTTTCCAAGAAAAAACACATATTTTTTAGAAATACTTACAAGAAGATGATGTTTTCTGTAGAAGCTTAGCTAGAATTTGCCATAAAGTGAAACCATTATTGATTGTTTTTGCCCTTTAACCCAAAGCCTGTTTTTAGTTTTGAAGATCTTAAAGCAGGATGAAAGTAAAGCAGAATGCGCCTTAAGGTGCTTTCTTCTTTACTTTCTGCCTGCTTTAAACTACCATCTGCTAGGCTATAGAACAAATTTCTAATGGCACATATTCATGACTGTATAAAGTGGAACAATTTTCTTAAGTGGAGGAATAAATTAAAGACGTAAAAGGTGTATTTATGGGGTAATGGGTAAATTGCTTTCTTAGTTATAATTAACTCTTTCAACACCATTGACTTATTTAAAATTATATACTCAAATTACATTTTCAAACAGTGTAAACCCAGATCAGAGGGCTCTTATAGGAGCCTCTGGTCAGGATCTGCAGTTTGCTTATTAACCCATTACCCCATAGCCTGTTTCTAGTTTTGAAACCAGGTGACCACTTAAAGCAGGTTGAAAGTTAAGCAGAATGCGCCTTAAGGCGCATTCTGCTTTACTTTCAGCCTGCTTTAAGATACCATCTGCTAAAATACAGAAAATATTTCTGATAGTACATATTCTTGACTGTATAAATATAAACTATTTTCTTCAGTGGAGGAATAAATAAAAGGTGTAAAAAGGCATATTTATGGGTTAATGGGTTAAGAGCAGTATTTATAAAAACTACCTAGAATTCCAAAGAGACTGATCCATGTTTTTGTAACCAAAATGATCCACCAGTGAACATAATAACCTACAAGAGTTACTTAGTGTTGAAAGGGTTTTAGTAACCAGATTGGATAAAGGTCTTCGCTGCAAAAGTAATATTATGTCTGCTCAGGATCCAAACTCACTATTTAGACTATGTTAAGAATCACATATTTGTAAATTCTAAACAAAGTGAGAGTCCACCATTACATTGGCTAACATTTCCCCCAGAAAAGAGTGCAGACTCATGTCAGACAAAAGAAAATGGTCTGATCTGGGTCAACACTGTTTACTAAAGATATGGCAATAGAAGGAGATGAGTTTATCATTTACAGTACAACCTTATTGTTTAAGGCAAGTGGCTGCTAAAGCAAGGTGCAAGTAAAAACAGAAAGCTCCTTTTGGAGCTTTCTGTTTTACTTTCGCCTTGCTTAAAGCTGTCACCTGTCTTTTATACAAACAATTAACCTTCTTTTAAGTGGTTGTAATAGAGCCAGGTTTTACTGTATTCTAAGCTCAGATTGTAATTAACTCTTTCCTCCCTATAACTTCAAATGGACAATCCCAGTTTCCATTTTAGTTTAGTCCATTTCTGAATTTAAGGGTTGTTTTTGTAAATGTTTTGCATTATGACAAACAGTGAAGACCCATGTCAGAGGGCTCCTTAAGGAGCCCTCTGATCGGGGTCTTCACTGTTTGTATAGGGCAAGTGCACTTTTAATATGCATAATATTACTGTTTGAAAAGGACGCCTATATGTGGGACTAGGGTTCAAAGAGTTAAGACAGGTAACAGCTAAATGCAGGAAGTTAAGTAAGTCTCCTAACTCAAAATTCCTCAACAGAAGTGCCTTAGAGCACATCTACCTACTCTTCAATATATTTAAGAGCTACAAATGAATATTCAATCACGATTTTGATTGATTCGATTTTTTATGAGTTTACGTCGCTTTGAACAGTATTTCAGTCATATCAGCTAATTTCAGGTGGAGGAAGACCCCAGAAGCCCTTTATGCACTGTTTCAGGCACAAATCGGCAACTGGGTACAGTGGGTAGAACCACCGACCTTCTGCTTCAAGTAATCAGTTGCTTTTAACATACAAATCAAACATTCTTTTCTGTGGTGACATAACAATTAGGTTTTTCTGTATTTCAATCAAATTGCTAAATCCATTTTTCCGTATACCGGGCATTCACCCATTAAGAACACAATTAACCCACCACTTTCCATCAATATAAGCCTCCCGATGTTATGACAGGGTTATAAAATAACATGTACTAATCATGTATCACCACATTTCAAATACAATCATATAATTTACTGGTGTCACTTTCGCCAGAACAATTAAGTCTATGATTCACGTCCTGATTGGATGCCTTTCTGCATCAATAACACGGGCACAGTAAAAGCTCAATGATATTGGCCGATAAACCTCTCTATTACGACTACTAAATTGTGTTAATTATTAGGGGTTTATAGCAGGTGACTGCTTAAAGCAAGGTGACAGTAAAACAGAAAGCTCCTAAGGAGCTTTCTGATTTACTGTCACCTTGCTTTAAGCTGTCACCTGTATTTTATATAATCAATTAGCCCACATTTTAGTGGTTGTAATATTGTTTTACTGTATTGACTTATGTCAAATCATTTGTAGTTTGGGTACACTTCCCCTGTGAAAAGTGTTCAAAAAATTTAGAAAGTTCATGAACGTTAAATGGCCGCTTCTAGAACTTCTTTAAACATTCTAGAAAAGAAGTTCAAGAACTTTTGTAATTCTAGAACAATGGTTCTAAAACCATCAAATTTCTAGGATTTTTGCAGAAAGTTCATAAACATTAAATGGCCGCTTCTGGAATTGTTCATGAATATTCAAGAAATTAGTCTGGAATACTTCTATAATAGTTCAATAACTTTCCACAGGGGTTTGATTGAATCTCTGTGAACAAACTCACTTACTTCATTGCCAAATGTTATCATTAAGCACTGACCATTTCACCACAACAACATCCTCCATTTTAATATTCACAGTTGTCTACAATGTGTTGCTTCAAGAATTTCTTTAAACATTCCAGAAAAGGAGTTCAAGAACTTTTGTAATTCTAAAACAATGGTTCTAAAACCATCAAATTTCTAGAAATTTTCTAGAATTTTTGCAGAAAGTTCATGAACATTAAATGGCTGTTTCTAGAAATTGTTCATGAAAATTCAAGAAATTATTCTGGAATACTTCTATAATAATCATTAGAAAGAAAGGTTACAATGCGAATAACTACTTCTATAATAGTTCAATACCTTTCAACAGGGGTTTGATTTAATATCTGTGAACAAACTCACTTACTTCATTAGTCCTTTTATTGCCAAATGTTATCATTAAGCATTGACCATTTCACCACGATGACATCCTCGGTTTTAATATTTTTGTCTGCAATATATATATTGCTTCAATCTAGTTACTGAGTTCTACTAATACTTTCAAAAATTTAAAGAAATATGATGGAATAAATATCAATTGCAAGTGTTAAAAAGTTTGGATCCCGTTCAGAAGTTAAATTATTCAACATCAGATCAGGATCAAAATTTACAAAGTAGATTAGAGGCACTTATGATACACTAGGTTAACCCTTATCGTGCTAAGCGGGACCTGGCTAATATTTGCAAACAGTTTAGATTCAGATCAGATGCGTAAAGCGGCATCTGATCTGGATACAAACTTTTTGTCACTCATATTGGACCCCTGCCAAACCAAGTTCTTGATTTTAAGAACTGTTCTTGAACAGTTCAAGAACATCAAGAACTGTTCTTGAACTGTTCTTAACTAAAAAATGTACTGTGTTCTTGAACTTCAGTTCTTGAACTGTTCTGAAAGACTGTTCTTGAACTTTTTAAGAACAGGTCAAGAACTGCTTAACAGTTTCAGGAGCAGTTCAAGAACAAAAGTGTTCTTTAAATGTTCTTAATGTGTTCTTGACAAGATTTAAGAACGTTTTAAGGACAGTTCAAGAACAGATGTGTTCTTAAAATGCTCTTAATTTGTTCTTGACAAGATTTAAGAACATTTTAAGAACACTTCAAGAACAGATGTGTTCTTAAAATGCTCTTAATGTGTTCTTGATTACATTAAAGAACATTTTAAGAACAGTTCAAGAACAGACAAAGGGGAAAAACTCAAAACATGTTGATGCAAATTTGTAATAACCCTTTTAAAAGGCACTTTTTCTAATCAAACTCTGTTCATATATGACATTTCATTCCATTAGCATCAGTAGAACTCCCAGCAGGCACACCAACGTTGAATCAACGTTGGATCAAAGTTGAACTTCAACGTTGAAACAACGTACGATTTATATTTGATTTTGAAAGTTTGTTTGACGTTGAACCTCAAAGTTGATTCAACGTTGATAATGGTTGAAGTTTCAACGTTGAAATGACGTTGATTCAACGTCAAAACAACATTGTTTCGAGTGGGCTGTCCGTTTTTGTGTGCGTTTTTTTCTCCAGATATTGTTTTATTTTCAAATTCTGCCTTCAACTTAGGTTTTAGGAGCTCTACTCTACTAATAGTAGAGTAGACAACGCATGGGCGTTGGAAGATGTTTGATTACATCTTATCAAATATGGTTGCTTCATTTATTAGTACGCTGAGTATGTATAATTAAACATTTTTACATTGAACTGGTTTGCTTTCTGGAAGGTTGTATTTTATTCATTTTAATTGTAAACTTGAATGTAAAATTCAGTGCTTACTATTAAGAACTTAGAACTTATTTCTTTTGCATCTAAACTATGAAGGATCAAACTAATATTTAAGTTGAAGTTGTTATGATTATTTATTAAATAATAATAATTTTTACCTACATCCATTATCTGACAATGTTGATTCAACGTTGATTCAACTTTGGCAGTAGATTTTTAAATTGAATTTATTTTTTTACGATAAATCATAGTTTACGTGATGAGACAAACCACTGCAATATAATTCATCAGAATTTTCATTTTCAACGATTTGTTTTTTCCCACGACCATTTTCAACGTTGATTCAACGTTGGCAATAAATTCGGTACCGACCCATGGTTGTCTTAGGGTGAAAAAGGGTTGATCAACGTTGCAACGTTGTGTGCCTGCTGGGCGACCATTATCAACGTTGATTCAACGTTGTCATTAGATTTTCTAAATTGAATTTATTTTAACGATAAATCATAGTCGACGTGGTTAGACATTAAACACTGCGATATAATTAATCAGAAATTTCAATTTCAGTATTTTTTTATTTTTTATCTACGACCATTATAAATGTTGATTCAACGTTGTTTCAACGTTGGCAGTAAATTTGCTACCGATGGATGGTGGTCCATGGTTGGAATCAGGTTGATCAACGTTACGACGGAAAATCAACGTTGAAACAACGTTGTGTGCCTGCTGGGCTTGAGTTATCTGCAGGCTAAGAACAAATGACAAAGGGGAATAACTCCCTTAATATTGATACAAGAGTTATGACCCTTGCAAATGGCACTTCCTCTGATCAAGTTCTTTCCAAACATGAAATTTCATTTCCCTAGAATCAGCTAAGAATTGGAGATATCTTCTGGACAAAAAGTGTGACAGACAGACTATCTGTAATATGTGTTATAATTGTAAGTTTCACAAAACAGTGAATATTATACATTCACACAGGACACCTGATATACACAGTCATCAAGGTCACAGATTTAAATTTTTCTGTTTATCTATACTTTAAAATGTGAAGATGGCAAAAATTAAAGACTCCAAACCAGTTCAAACTCCTGAAAACAGGTTTATGGTCAGTTACATAACTTACATTTATACATTTTTATCATGAGCATATATATTTTTGATATTTACATGACACAACTAAAAGCATGTGGATCCCACCCACTATAAGTTTACTAAAGCACAAGTATTATTACAAATGATTTGTATGCCTTTGCAAAATTTAGTACTAATGCCAGTTTAGAAAACTGTTAAACGTATTTCTGTTTTTTGAGCTTATAGTTTTTAACTTGACTTTGTATTAATTTGGAAATATGATGTTAAGGAATGTTGAAGGATAATATGTTCTTGAATATTTCAAGAAATGTTTTTGAACATGTTCTTGAACATTTCAAGGACTATGTTCTTGAACATTTCAAGAACATTTCATGAACTGTGCTCAAACAGTTCTTGAACGTTAAATGAGACAATGTTCTTGAATTCCTCATGTTCAAGAACAGTTCTTGAACCGATGAATCAAGAACTGTTCTTGAAATAACAGTTCTTGAACTGTTCATGAACAAAGAGTTCCTTAACTGTTCATGAACAAATAGTTCTAGAACTGTTCCTTAACAAATGGTTCTTGAACTGTTCTTGAACAAAAAGTTCTTAAAAATTTGTCTCATTTAATGTTCAAGAACAGTTCCTGAACAGTTCTTGAACTGTTTAAGCACAGTTCAAGAACAGTTCTTGAACATAATTCCAGAACAGTTCAGGAACATTTCTTGAACTGTTCTTGAAATTTTCACAGGGGAACATTTCTTCAGATCAAAAACCATTAAAACTGATTTTTATCTTTTTACAGAGGATATATTTGAAGCAGATGACAATTCAGCATGATGAGGGCTAATAATTCACCAGCTACTGTTGTGTCTACCTCGCAGTCGACAATTGTAATTATTTTCAAATTTAATAATTCACACTTCCTTGGGACTTTTAGTCAATTTTAAATTCAATCAAAGAAAACCTATGGTATGTTCTCAAAGAATCAACCTCGCCTACATTAGAACACTTCTATCAAAAACAAGACACTGTGTTCAATAAATGCATATGGCCTTGGTAGCATGCTCAACTCATAATTAGGTCAAGGTCATGGTGAAATCAAGGTTGTGTGATATGGTTGTTTGGATTAGGCAACAAATCTATAAGTATCTAAGCAGTCTAGTAATAATAAATTAGCATTGATGATAGACAAAAGGTAATAACTTAAGTTAACTGAAAAATAGCTCACTAAAAAGGTAATATCTAGTTAATTGAAAAATAGCTCATTTAAAATATTCCATGTCTAAAATAGGTCAAGGTCAAATCAAGGTTGGGAAACGTAGATGGATTGAGAATAGACCAAAGTAATATCTATATAACTATCTAAGCATTCTAGTAAGCAGTTTTGATTCTAGACGAAATGATAAAATCTGGTTACCCTCCTACAGACGGATGCATGAAAAGACAGACAGGTCTCTGCAGTCAGTCACTATAATATAATGCTCCTGCATCAGAAGGTATTGGGACATAAAAAGTGGGTATTAATGGGTCGATACTGCATATAATACGTAGATACTGCATATAGTACTACAATGAGATGTCCTACTTGATTACAGCATATATATACAAAGTCCCCTCATTGAAATAGATACCGCCAAACATGTATTAGTTACAAAAGCTTTAAGACCATAAATAAAATGTATTTTAATACAGTTTACAGGTTAATACAGAACAAAAGTAAAGCAGAAAGCTCCTTAAGGAGCTTTCTGCTTTACTTCTGTTCTGTATTAAGCTGTCAATGTCTATTATATATTCTTCACTGGGAATCTTCAAATACTGGCTGCTGAATACATGACAATGACAATTCTAGTTATTATGAGATTGGTTTGTGCCATTAACTAAAGTCAATGGCCCTTGCCTAGTGAAAGCTCAGTGATAAACTATAATTGATACCTTTGTGAGAAAGTCTGGAACAGTTCTAGAACTTCACCAGAACTGTTCTAGAACATTTGATCTAGAAATGCTATCAAACCATAAAGAGACAGTTCTAGTGAGTACATGTAGTGACACAATAGGGTTTAATGCAGAAACAAAAATTTTAGTTTTTGAAAAATTAATATGTCCCTTATCTGGAGCGCTGATATGTATGTGACAATGGTATTGTTATTATAGTTTGTTGAGGAGGGAGAAAAGTGAGTAGCTGTTATATTGCAGGTCTTTTATTTAGCCGTGGTATAATTAACTTGATTTACAGTATGATCCTATGACATTTTCGCTGACAATAGCAGACATTTAATTACACTCCTAAGCCGTAGATCAATCATTCTCCAACAAAGGTCTTATATTTCTGACCTACTTATATGCCAAACTACAGTCAAAATCGTGTGGAACAACTATGGATTAGCATTAATTTAAATCAATAGCAGCTTATTGCAGAATAAAAGTAATGCAGAAAGCTCCTAAAGGAGCTTTCTGCATTGCTTTTGTTCTGCATTAAGCACTTACCTGTCTGCAGAAATCCAATTACTCCTTAATTGGATCAATCATTGAACACTGGATTGACTGTATGTAATTGGCATTTTCTGGAATCAAACCTAATGTTTCATGTTGTTCACCCCTGTCCCCTCATTATATCAAACTTGCTTTTCAGTGTAAGAGAAACTCTGTTGTAAAATAGGCTGTCACCTGACAAAGCCAAAATCTCCATTAGCAAGATATCTGCTTAACTTATGGCTTGCTTTAACTCATTAGTCTATAAATACACAATTTTAGGCATCCAATTTATTCAACCAATGAAGCAAATTATATAAGTTTCAATTTTATCCAGTCATGAATATGCACCGTAACAGTAAGAAATACTTTCCATTTCCAAACAGATGGTAGCTTAATTTCTAATATAACGCAGGCTGATAGAAAAGCAGAATTTGCATCTTAAGCTGCATTCTGCTTTCCTTTCAACCTGCTTTAATTAAGTGGTCACCTGTCTTCAAAACTAGAAACAGGCTATGGAGTAAATGTTTAATTAACCCTTAGCCCGCCAAATAAATTGTCGTCTGATTTAATTCTCGTCTGCTTCAAGTTTCAAAGTGCTTCAAAGTTGCTCAAAATTGCTGAAAATGTTGTCCGATTGTCAAACAGCTTGGATCCGGATGAGACGCCGAGTTACTCGGCGTCTCATCCGGATCCAAACTGTTTGCATATGGAGCTATAGTCGTGAGTGGCAGGCTAAGGGTTAAGGCTTGTTTTAAGTAGCCAACTGTCAGGATGTAGGAATTTACAATGTTTCCTTGGCTCAATATAAGAAGCATAAAAAGGCATAAAAACATCATCTTAGTGGCAAATGGTCTTTCAAAGAAAGAAACACAATAAGCGATTTTGCTTTCGCTTCAATCCTAAACTTTGTTTTTGTTTTTGTTTGTGGAATGCATGTCAATATTTAAAATAAAATATGATTAATCCAAACCAAATGATCAATAGGTGTTTTTGTTAAAGAAAACAGTACTGTAAGCTAGTTTTCCTAACATCTTCCTTAAACGTTAAATAGCCAAGTTTCCATGGGGAAAAATGGGGAAAAATGGAGAAAAATGGAGAAAATAACATTACATGAACATCACTTCTTATAACAAAAGTAGAATGAAATGCCTGGTTACATTCACATGAATCTAACTGTAAAATGTTGTTTCAGATATAGTATGTACTGTTGTATTTTAAATCCAGATAGTTTGCAGCTAAAACAAACTTGGAAGAAATTACATGTCTCTGACAAAAGCCAGTCAAGTTCATTTCAATGAGAGCTGCTGCGAACCTAAATATCAAAGCTCCAGATAAGGGGAGTATCAGTTTCTATAATCTAAAATCTTTATTTCTGCATTAAAATCTATGGTGTCACTACTCATCAGAATCGTCTCTTCGAGACAATTCTAATGAGTAGTCACACTATAGAATTAAATGCCGAAATGAGTGAGAAAATGTTGGATTTGTTTAGTTTACTCGGATCCCTCTTATCTGGAACACTGTAATATGCAGCAGTTAAATGTTAAAGTTTAATGTTGTCACCATCACAGCCGTCATAATTCAAGCAATATTGCCTTAAATTCAATTTATGTTTGTTCAAGAGCTCCAGTTAAGGGGAGTATTTCAAAAACTAAAATCATTGTATCTGCTTTAAACCCTATGGTGTCACTACTCATTCGAGTCTCTTCGAGACGATTCTAATGAGTAGTAACACCATAGGCTTTTGTGTTAAAATAAGTGAGAAAACGTTGGATTTGTGCAGTTAACTCCCTCTTATCTGGAGCCCTGTTGTTCTTCTTGATGAGACAAGAGAAGCTAATGGTAAATCTTAAAATCATTTGTCACGCTTTATTTACCAATATTGCCTAAAATAGATGATTTGTAACTTCGATGGTTGCAAAACATGTTTACAAGGTCAACAGACCATGCATACAAAAGTGTAAGGTTAACCCATTACCCCATAGCCTGTTTCTAGTTTTGAAGACATGTGACCACTTAAAACAGGTTGAAAGTGAAGCAGAATGCGCCTTGATGCGCATTCTGCTTTACTTTCAGCCTGTTTTAAGCTACCATATTCTAGGATATGGAAAATATTTATTATATCATACATATTCATGACTGTATAAATTGGAAATATTTTCTTCAGTGGAGAAATAAATAAGAGGGGTAAAAAGGCGTATTTATGGGGTAATGGGTTAAGCTTATAATTATGCAGCATGCTTTTTAAATTTGGACATAGTTTGATGTATATGATTGTACTTTAACCCATTACCCCATAAATATGCCTTTTACGCCTTTAATTCATTCATTCTCTGACGAATATAGTTTCAATTTATACAGTGATAAATATGTATCATAAGAAATATTTTTTATATTCTATCAGATTTTTGCTTAAAGCAGGCGCATTCTGCTTTACTTTCAACCTGCTTTAAGTAGCAACTTGTTATCAAAACTAGAAACAGGCTATGGGGTAATGGGTTAAGAGATTGGTATTGCCAGGAATTTTGTATTACAGTACCCAAACCAAAATGCTAGCTTGTCGCTAGCTTGCCTTAAGCTCGCGACAAGCTTGCGCAAGCTAGTTTCATCCAGATTAAGATTGTTCATGGTAGTCAAATAGCTTGCGCAAGCATGCGCAATCTTTTTCAAAATGTCTGCAAGCTTGCGCAAGCTAGCGAGATAGTTGCATGCATGCGCAAGCTTGCGGTTTTCGCAATCTAATATCCACACTATAATATAAGAACTTAAATGTAGTTTCATTATTCTCATTTGCTTGAAAAAAGTCTAAGTCCAAAACATGGAAAAAGTTTTAAAAAATTGTATCTTTTTCATTATTTAACAAAATCAGGGTGTTCATGGATTCAAAATTATCGCCATATAACAAAGAAGTCATATATGTACAAATGAGGAAGGTTGTTTGGACAAATTTAACAAAGGGGAATAACTCCGAAAATATCAATGTCAGAGTTATGGACCCTGTAAAAGGCACTTAATCTCTTTAAGTTATTTCCATATATGAAGTTTCATTACACTAGCATCAGTTAAACTGGAGTAATCTTAAAAAGTAAGACAAAGAAATAAAACAAAGGGAAAAATTCCAAAAATATTGATGACAGAGTTCAAATAATGGCCCTTGTACAAAGCAAACTCTCTCTCATCAAGTTCTTTACATGTATGAAAAATCATTTCACTAGCATCAGTAGAACTGGAGTTATCTTTTGGGCAAGAACATATGACAAAGGGTAATAATTAACTTTAAAAAATCTGATGCCAGAGTTGTGGCCCATGTTAAATTGTCCCACTTTCTCAATAGTCTCTTTCCATATATGAAATTTAACTTCATTAACTTCAGCAGAACTGAAATTATTTTTCAGACTAACAATTATTACAAAGGGGTATTAAAAATGATGCCAGGGTTATAGCCCTTGTAAATGACACTTCCTCTCATCAAGATATTTCCATATTATAATTATCATTTCACTAGCATTAGCAATTGGAGTTATCTTCCCATATAAATGTTGGGGTGGGGGTGTTATTGATTTTGTATGATTTTTAGAAAGACCTTGCAGGAGCTGACTTATCTGGTACCATGCAGTTTGCTTGCACTAGGTGCATACTGATTGTATTTTTAAACAGTATTTATACTTATCAAGTGGTAAAGACTATGTTGACATTTGAAATTACGCTGAATAAGTAAGTAGATCTTCTGTAACAATAAGCTGTTCTCTTTTATCTGTAAATTTATAAATCTAGAACAAAGCCGGTCGACGAGTATCTTTTTAAAAAAACAAACTTGTTACTGACATTTTTTCGCTCTGTTTTGGACTATTTTTCTATCACGGTCCTATCAGAGTATTCCAAATGTGCAACAAAAACAGCAGGTGCGCGGACGATAATTTCAAATGGAGAATTCCAACAGTCGAGAAACGAAGAAAGATTTCGCCAATAAAAACTGCCGAGTTCCCGAATCTACGACATATCGTGATAATTTACTTTGGTAAGAACCCGAACATAACGTTTATGTATTTGAAATATCACTCATTCTTACAAACAAAGGAAATATCTCTACTCACGAAGTCACTGTTCCCCCACGGTTTTTTATGAAAAGGGCATGTGAATCGATCAGCTTTTTTGTGATTAAGACGTCAAACGTCGAAAGAATAAGTTAACAGATTATATTGTTATAAATATAATGTCGACAACGTGCGAAAAACGCATGTCGAATTTCGTAGTTGTTGATGTGATGTCTACAGCGTCGATTTCCGTCATTGATGTTTCGGACCATGTCAGTTTCGGCACATGTCTATTTCGTACTGATCAATTCAAAGTCACAATAACGTATTAGAAAATATGATTCTTTATATAGTTTATTTAATCACCACTGAAATTCTTTCTTTAGCGAATTTTGTGAACATCCAATTCACTAGAATGCCACATTGTTTTGGCAATTTCGTAATCTATGTTGTACAAATAATTTATTCAAATGTATCCCCCACCCACCTTTCCCAGAGAGTGAGAGTACCCATCAAAATACTTATTAAATTTGCAAAGGATCCTATATTGTCAAAGAGTTTTTTGAGTTACATATACTCACACATTTTTACTTTAAGGACATCTCAACGTACTTGATGCTTTATAAAATTCCATGGACCCAGTATTCACTAATTTAAATCAATATATTTTCAGAAAATATGTAAATGGTGGAGCCAGGACAAGAAATGAAGAAAACAAACCATGATGATGTTGAACTTTTATGTTGGATGGTTGTCTTGGTTGGTAGAACACAGTCATGCTTTACATCCAGTCATCCACTGATTTGTGACCAAAGCATCAAACGGTAAGGATTAGAACTCCAGGGGTTATGGTCAAAGCGTACCATTTTTGGTCCAAGAGCAATTTAACACATACAGATTTATGGGGAACATTTTCAATTGGGTATTAGGTGATAATTGATTGTTTTTCGCACATTATTATATACGTGTAAATTTTGATATTTGTTTTTTTACCATACACTTGGATAGTTTCACCAAGACACCACTTTATCTAGCATAAACATTTAGTAATTAGGAACAAATTTGGCTAATTTGCCATAAAGTAATCTTGAAATTAGTGTCAGCCATTGTCCATCCTGACCAGAAGCCGCCTTATGCAGCTTCTGATCAGAATCCAAACTGCTTGAAAATAAATCTTGCACCTGTGAAAAGGTAATCGTCACGTGGCACATGATCATTATCAAAACTGTTCGAAAATTAATCTAAATAATTCTGTAAAAAATTGTCGACTGTTCTCAGACGATTAAAAAAAGTGTCAACGGTCAACCATTGTGAATCCTGACCTGACACTGCCTTACAAAGTACAATATCAAAAGTTGTTCTAGCTGCTTAATAAAATATTTTTACATGTTGATCATGTTTTACAGTCATGTAGGTGTGAAATAAATGTATTTCTGGAATCTCTAAGGTACGACTGAGTACATGTAGTTCTAACTTAAAACATTGGCGAGTAACTGTATGCATATATGATCAGCATAAAAACTACTTCTAGTTGCTAAATAACATATTTGTACAGGTAAATCATGTTTTCATACTGATTATAGGAATTGCCACCAATAATCACTTATACCGTATTGAAATTTTCCCTTTTATATATCCTATATGAGGTACGCTTCGACCATAAATGGTACACTTATAAATGCAATGGTACCCTTTGACTATAATATGCTCTGAGCATAACCCACCCAGCTCAAGTCACTATGAATGTTTCTTTTGGTGAAATTTAACTTCCAAATAAATTGGGGTGCATATCATGGCAGAGTTTTCCTATTTTAGTCTGGTTCCACAAATAATGGTGGGACTCGGTTGGTCATTAAAACAAAAACAAAGAACTTAAAAGTTTATGGAGCACGCACTTGATATTTTAAAGTCCCAACACTACTGTCAAATTGCCAATATCGCACACTTTTAAAACCTGAAAATGTAGGCACATTCATAATCTAAACCTATAAAAAGAAGTAATCCCCGATGGTTATGGAGGCAATATTGCACAAAACCCCGTGAAATTGGTGGAAACAAGTCGACTTTTAAATATGTTTTGTTGACATTCGATCGAAGACGAATTATTACGGAAATGCTCCGGCTTCGCTCGGCTTTGCGCATAGTGTATATGAATTATCGCCGCGCTCCGTATCAATCACGTGACCTTTATCGGGAACTACCGTTAGTATTATTTGTAAACAAACCCGCTTAAAATGTAAACCATCACGATAAGAATTCGACACATTTAGGTAGGATTCTTTACGAAGTGGGGGCATATGTCAGGCTTCTTACACGCGATTTCACTCAGTTTTAATACATAGAAAATGCACATATATAAGAAATTGCGCGTTTTAAACACCAATCTCAGTAGGATTGTGCCTTTAAAACATCATTCCTACCATTCACATGGGAGAAAATATGACAATGATTAGTAACGTCTTTCTGTATTTATTTGTTTTAAACTTCAAATCATATTTTTGCAATCACTTTAACAAGTGCAACATTTCCGTAAAGATTTTAATGAAAAGTAAAGATAGTACATGTAGGTCATAATTTTTCTACATTTGAAAGTGCATACACTTTTTTGCTGTCCTTAATGTGGGAGAAAGATTACCTTGTTTGAGTGATTATTCTGCACACATGGTTATCTGGTGTTCCTCAGGGTTTTGTTTAAGGCCCAATGCTTTTTTCTCACATTTGTTATTGACATAGTCTAGATACTGTAATATTATTCAAGTCATCGAGTTCACATACTGTATATTTCTTACTAAATGTGGAGAAGTTACTGTCACTATAATAATGCTTCTTGGGGAAATTTAAGTTCGTTATATAGATACACTGGTAGTGGTAATAAGTAAACAAATTGTTACGCATCTCATATTTTAATGTTTTAATTATGTAAATGATATGATACACTATGTAAAGTAACCAGTTTATCAAATTGAAAATAGTTTTTAAATGATTTTGAGATCAGTTTCCTTAAGACCATTGGTAAATGGGTTACAGACTATACATTGTAGTTTAAGTTCTCCTGTTTTATATAAATACCTTTTATATAGCCACACCATTAAGTACAGCCTAGGGGTTAATAGAGTGAGTCATTGAAACCCCATTATGTCCATAAATTTTTTGTCAATGGCATTCTTGAGTTCTCAACTCCAGACTACCGTCATGGCAATATCATGATTCATCGTCACTCTACATTTAGTTAAAATATCTGACATGAAGCAAATTACGTTTTCCTTTCAAACAATGAGAAGGGCTCTTTCATTACAGGAAACTTTAGTTACTTATTCTGCCATACCGTTACATTGTACTCACTTGAACCTTGTTTTCTTTAAAGAAAAGTTTTAAAATCAACACCATAAATGGCACATGATTATGGATTTTTTTTTATTTATTTATTGCAGAATGATGATGTTACTGAATATGCCAGGCTGAGAGGGATGGAGCCCACAGCAGACAGCGAATTAAAGGAGCCAATAACAGACAGCAAGTTAAATGTTGCCACAACAGAGTAGACATTCCTATTCATTGGAAAAGTTTCTACATTTGATTAATTTATATTGTATTTGAGTGGAGTACCGATCACATACAGGACATAATAACAATGTGACATATGATCCTAAGATTGCCTTTGTTTTGACAATTGGATTGAAAGATAAAATAGTTTTTCATGATCAAAAGGGACAGTTTTTAATGATCGAAAGGGACACATAAGCATTCAGCACCCATTGTCAATGTTCTCGTCAACAGATTTACAGAGGAATAGATATGCCGCTTTATTGAATATTTGATAAAATTCAAATGCCAATTGGGCCTAATGAACATGGAATAGCCAAACTATGTAATTTTTCATTACAAAAAGTAGATCTACATGCAATGTCAATGAAAGCTTACAGTATAGCTCTCTGATCTTTGATCGAGATACTCCCTGCACTAGTTTGTTTTTATAATGATAACCCTTTACTCAATAGGTACCGGTACACATTTTAACGCATTTGATAATAGATTTAGTCCTCCATTAGCTCCAATTTATAGAGTTGTGAATATGTGTCAGAATAAATACTCTATTTATTCTAGCAGAATGTAGCTTAAAGCATGCTGACAGTAAAGCAGAATGTGTCTTAAGGCGCATTCTGCTATACTTTCAACCTGCTTTAAGTATGTGTCACCTGGTTTAAAAATGAAGGAACAAGCTATATGGAGTAAAGGAATAATGAAACTAAAAATGACAACTTTATTGAATCCATTACCCCATATTTTGAAAACTAGTGACCTGACTTAAAGCAGGTTGTAAGTAAAGCAGAATGTTCCTTAAGGCCCATTCTGCTATACTTTCAGTCTACTTTTAACCTACCAGCTGCTAAAATATAGAAAAAACTTTATCATACATATTGAAAACTGTTTGAATTAAAACAATTTTTTTCAGTCGAGAAATGAACTTAAGGTGTAAAAATACATAATTATGGGGTTAATTGTTATTTATGACAATAAATGTGACATTCAATGTGACAAATTTTAAATATTTTCTTGACTTTCAGTATTCCATGTTTTAGCTCTAGCTCGCGCAAGCTTGCAGAGTAAGTTTGCATTAGCTTGCGCAAGCTTGCAAGTGTTTGATAGGAACATGCTTGCGCAAGCTTGTACTAGCTCGCGCAAAGGTTCCAAATCTAAGCATGCGCAACCATTAAGTTTGCGCAAGCTTGCACTAGCTCGCGCAAGCTTGCAAGTACTTGATAGTAACATGCTTGCGCAAGCTTGCAATCTGAGCTTGTACTAGCTAGCGCAAGCTTGCGCAAAGGTTCCAAATCTAAGCATGCGCAACCATAATTCGCAAGCTTGCGACAACCTTGTCGCAACCTTAAAAATAAGCTTGCGATTTTGGTTTGGGTATATTGTGATACTCCATCACTCTATTGCAATAATATATCACAATATATTTTGTGTTCTTAAAGTTAACTTAAGCGACTCATTTATATATTGTTCCAACTGTCCAGTGCTTAAAACAAAGGGGAAATCGCCTTCCCTGCAAGCGAGTTATTAATCGAACAAAACAAAATTGTGAATTTAATTTTCAATTGTTAAACAAAGCAAATCTAATCAATTTATCATAGAGGAACAAACTTTTTTTTCAAGCCCTAGCTTGTATCAGTTTGTATCATTTAGTATCAGTTTCAGAACGTATTGCAATATATTCCATGGAAAACCGGTTTTGTCATGCATCCCCAATTGTACTTAAACCCTTTCCCCCATAGCATGTTTTAAGGTTTTAAGACAGATGGTTGCTTAAAACAAGCAGAAAGTACAGCTTAAAACTCCTTCAGGACCTTTCTGCTTTACTTTCAGCCTGCTTTAAGCTACCATCTACTAGAATAAGGAACTATCTCTTATGGTGCATATTCAGGACAACATTAAAAGTGTATTTATTGGGTAATGGGTTGAGATATACTGTGACATTTTATTATCAATCCAGTTGATTTTCCACCTTTTTTCAGATTAAAATCTAAAGTTCAACATTCAACATTCTTCACCTAAATAGTCAGCAGTGCAAATTGTCTTCCTTTGGGGAAAAATCACCTTCTACCATTACAAATCACCTTCTGTGAAAAGTGATGTATTTTTCCAAAAACAATGAACTTTGTTCAGAGCTCTATAGAAAACAGGGAACTAACCCATTACCCCATAGTCTGTTACTAGTTTTGAAATTCGGTGGCCACCTATTAAGCAGGTTGAAAGTGAAGCAGAATGCGCCTTATCGACCCATTCACTTTCAGCCTGCTTTAAGCTATTATCTGGTAGGATAAAGAAAACATTTGTTATGATACATATTCATAACTGAATAAATTGGAACTATTTTCTTTAGAGAATGATTAATTCAAAGGCGTAAAAAGGTGTATTTATGGGTTAATGGGTTAACTAAATGTTCCCAACATCAACATTTTCTCCATTATGTCTGAAATCCAACAATATGGTGTGACTGCTCATTAGAATTGTCTGAGACAATTCTTATATTACAGTATCATAAGTCACACTGGGGGGAAAACATATTGTAGCTTTAGATACCCTAAGAGCCCTGTTATAACATCTTTTTCAAAATGATTACAATTGATACAAATCCAATTGCATATATACACATTTCACAAAAGAGCTCTTCATAATTATGAAAAAACATGGAATAAATCTTAAAACTGCTATTTTCCAACTGCAACACTAAAATATGACCTTTAAGCTAAATGTTTCAAATGACAAACAAGTGTTTAAATATTCATTAAGAAATCATTAAAAAGGAAAACAGAAATTTTACAGACTGATATTTCCAAAAGGAAATATTGGGAAAACATTACCTTTATAATAAGCTGTATTGTTCATAATTGTGGCCTATATTTGAAACAAAAAGCAACAACAAACAAGAATTTTTATAGAGGTTACCAAGTTGCGAGGCCTCACAATTGAAGTTGCATGTGTATGAAATTGGCATTAACCCTTTCCCCCATAGAAGCGACTTTTAGCGGATATGATTTATTCATCCGCTGAAGAAAATAGTTCCAATTTAATCAGTAATGAATATGTATTATAGGGAATATTTTCTATATTAAGCACATGATAGCTTAAAGCAGGCTGAAAGTAAAGCAGAATGCGCCCTCAGGCGCATTCTGCTTTACTTTCAACCTGCTTTAAGTAGTCACCTATCTTAAGTACTAGAAATAGGCTATCAGGTAAAGGGTTAAAAAGCATAAAAAATATCTCCCAATATCATTTGCTTCACAAAAGGCCCTTGCGGTCCTAAACATTGCTCACTTGGGAAAACCCTGACAAGGGTCACTAGACCCCTGGAGTGGGATCATTTTTTACCCCAATGACATATTTTCATTTTTTTCTTTCTGATGAACCTGCAAAAAAGACGTACAAAGTCATGAGCTAAGATATTTGACAGAACACTTAAAGTGTTCTGTCAAATATCTTAGCTCATGACTTTGTACATGTTTTCAGACAGGAAGACTTTCCATTTAAAAAATCTATTTTTACCTTATGTGACCAAGATATGCGACAGACCGAAATCATTTGAACAATATTGGTAAAGGACCACTTGAAACGTCACTATGCCAAATATCAAAACTCTGGGCACATTAGTTTCAGAGAAAAAGATGTTTGAAGATTTCACTATGGTATATATCTCTATATAAAACTGTTAACCCAGAGGAGGTGTCATTTTTGGCCCCAAGGACAAAATTTGAACAAACTTGATAGAAGACCTGTACAGGATGCATTGTGCCAAATATCTGAGCTTAGTGTACTGTGGTTTCTGACAAAACTTTACTTTTGAAGTTTTCATTGAACAAAATCAATTTTTTACTCATGTGACCTAGATATGCAATGGACTGAAACCATTTCCACAATATTGCATGATAGAGAACTTCTAGAAGTGACACCATGTCAAATATCAAAGCTCTATCTGGCAATATAATTTTCAGAGAAGAAGAAGTTTGAAAATTTCACTTTGTAACACTTTGTAGAACTGTGACCCCCGGGGCGGGGCACTCAATTTTTACCCAAGGGACATAATTTGGACAATCTTTATAGAGGACCTGTAGATGATGTTTTGTGCCAAATATCTAAGCTCAGAGTACTGTTGTTTCAGACAAGATGATTTTGTAAGAATTCATTGAAATGATCTATATTTAGCTCCTGTGACCTAGATATTCAACGGACTGAAACTGTTTGAACAACTTTGAAAGAATCCTATGTAAGGATCATTCCTGCCAAGTTTGGTAATAGTCCATTCCAGTGGTTTTGGAGGAGATATCGTTTGCAGAAATTGTGAACAACAGACGGATAGACGACGGACACAGGACCATCAAAATAGCTCACCTTGGCACATAGTGCCAAGTGAGCTAAACGTAATCCGGAAACAAATTGTCAACATTATTGCTTTACCATATGTCTTCATCGATCCCTTTGTTGTGTCTACAACCAAATTAGAATAAACAAAAAGCAGTTACAATAGAAGGTCTGGGAGATTTCTACATTAATATGTTGCAATTTAAGCGGATACTTATATGTTAACCCTTTACTACATAACCCTGTTTCTAGTACTAAAGATACATGACCAGTTAAAACAAATTGAAATCAAAGCAGAATGCACCTCAAAGCACATTCTGCTTTGCTTTCAACCTGCTTTAAGCTTACATCAGCTACAATATAGAAAATATCTCTTATGAACATAATTTTATTCATGACTTAATACATATAAATTGGAACTAATTTCTTCAGGGAATGAATAAATTAAATGTGTAAATATGCATATCTATGGAGTAATGGGTCAAACATCCAAAACATATCTTATACTGAGTGATCCCGAGTTTATCCTATTACCCATAGCCTGTTTCAACTATTGAATATAGGTAACCACTTAAAGCAGGTTGAAAGTACAGCAGAATGTGCCTTAAGGCACATTCTGCTTCCCTTTCAGCCTGCTTTAAGCTACCACCAACTAGATTATAGAAAATATTTCTTATTATACATATTCATGATTGTATAAATTGGAACTATTTTCTTCAGTGGAGGAATAAATGAAAGACGTAAAAAGTCGTATTTATGGGGTAATGGGTTAATTTTACTGCATTTGTTATACAATAGAACTTCCTAGTTATAACCACAAATAAGAAAACATTTTCAGTGTTTAAAGCAGGTGGCCATTTAAAGCAAGATGAAAGTAAATCAGCTTTTTACTTTACTTTCATTTTGCTTTAGGCTGTCACCTGTCTCTAATTACCATCAATTAGTCTACTATTCAGTGGTCGTAATAGAACAGTTTTACTGTACTATACATCTGATTTGCTCAGCAACACTTATATTTCACTTAACCCTTTCCCTGATAGAAGCGACTTTTAGCACATGCATTTTATTCATCCGCTGAAGAAAATAGTTCCAATATAAACCGTACTGAATATGTGTCATATTTAATACTTTCCTTATTCTAGCTGGTAATAGCTTAAAGCAGGCTGAAAGTAAAGCAGAATGCGCCTTAGGGCGCATTCTGCTTTACTTTCAACCTGCTTTAAGTAGTCACCTATCTTCAATATTATAACTAGGCTATCAGGTAAAGGGTTAACATGCAAAGAATGGACAATTAATCCAAAATCTTCCAAAATCTTCAAAAAACAACAAATCCAATTCAGGTGGACAACTTCAAAACATCACATCCAATAATCCAAACACGAAACTAGCGAAACTTTCCAAACCACAACTGCGCATGTACTAATAAAAGATATCCATAAGTGTCTTATACAATAGTAATCACTATAATTGTCTTTGATGAAGACGTTACAAATTGGTTAACTTTATCATATTTCATTTCATCCGTCCCTCCAGGGTGAGCTTACGTTTTCCGTGGTGTTATCAACATACATTAACCACAAAGTATAATCAATTTTAAGCGGTTTTTCTCTATAATCACATTCAGCAAGTTTTAACAGCAAAGAGAAACTATCGTGACTATTGATCTGTGGTGAGACTAGTAGTACTTTTGGGCCAATCACCAGCTACTCTATGTACTCACCATCTCAACACTTACAACGCTGGGAACCAGACATGGCCATCGTTTAAAAACTCTGTAGACCCATTTCAGAGGACTCACAATCTTAACAGGCTGGGTACCAGATATAAACATCCTTTGCAAACAGTGCAGACCACTTTCAGAGGACTTAATTTTATCTTAACCCTTTACCTCATAGTCTGTTTCTAATTTTGAAGACAAAAGACTACTTAAAGCAGGTTGAAAGTAAAGCAGAATGTGCCTTATGGCACATTCTGCTTTACTTTCAGCCTGCTTTAAGCTACCATCTGCTTGGATGATATAGAAAATATTTCATAGTAATATACAATCATGTTCATGACTGTACTATATATTGGAACTATTTTCTTCAATGGATGAATTAACTGAATGTGCTAAAAGGCACTTAGCTTCTATGGTGGAAAAGGTTAACCTCAGATTACAGATACAGATACGGAAAGAGGATATGGCCATCTTTTGCAAACAGTGTAGACCTAGATATAAACATTCTAACACTTCTTCTAAATAATCTGCTCTAGGTCTGTATCAAGATCAAAACGGCAGGGCTGCCATAAGTTGATCCTGAAAAATCCCGAGATTTCCAAATTTTCTATTTTTCTAGTGTGATTACTTAACCCTTTCCCCCATATAAGCGCCTTTTAGCACATTTAATTTATTTCTGCACTGAAGTAAACAGTTCCAATTTATACAGTAATGAATACTAACCATATGAAATAAGTTGCGTATCCCTGCAGATGGTAGCTTAAAGCAGGTTTAAAGTAAAACAGACTGTGCCTTAACGCACATTCTGCTTTACTTTCAACCTGTTTTAAGTGGGCATGTGTCTTCGAAACTAGAAACTTGCTATTGGGTAAAGGGTTAAATCAGGTAAAATTATAGTTCTAAAATAATTCAATACCTTTCCACAGGGGGAGAGTGAGTTAAACACAGAGAGTTTTCAACATTGTCTCTTTTACATCTTGACCAAACCCTATGTTGTGACTACTCATTAGAATTGTCTTTTCGAGACTGTCAAATATGTGAATATTCATGCTATGTTTTTCCTGAATAAAATATGTTTAAACTAGCTATAGGGGATGCTCTTTTTCTGGTGGGTGGGGTGGTACGACTCGTAATGTAAGTACATATTTGCATCAGTCGGTTTAGAATATAGGGTTGTTGATATACCTGTTCTAATATCTATTGAATATTCATGAACAAAGTTCTTGAACTCCTTTTGTAGAATTTGTAAAGTATATAATTCTTGAAGCTCTAAAACAATTCTAGAAGCGGCCTTTGAACATTCATGAATATTTTAAAATTCTTGAACACTAATATCTGTCACCCCTGCGAAACCAAGTTCTTGATTTTAAGAACTGTTCTTGAACAGTTCAAGAACATCAAGAACTGTTCTTGAACTGTTCTTAACTAAAATGTACTGTGTTCTTGAACTGCAGTTCTTGAACTGTTCTTGAAACTGTTCTTGAACTATTTAAGAACAGGTCAAGAACTGCTTAAGTTCTAAAACTGTTCTTGAAAATTTCAAAAACAGTTTCAAGAGCAGTTCAAGAACAAAAGTGTTCTTAACATGTTCTCAATGTGTTCTTGACAAGATTTAAGAACGTTTTAAGGACATTTCAAGAACAGAAGTGTTCTTAAAATGCTCTTAATGTGTTCTTGACAAGAATTAAGAACATTTTAAGAACAGCTCAAGAACAGATGTGTTCTTAAAATGCTCTTAATGTGTTCTTGACAAGAATTAAGAACATTTTAAGAACAGCTCAAGAACAGACAAAGGGGAATAACTCAAAACATGTTGATGCCAATTAATAATAACCCTTTTAAATGGCACTTTCTCTCATCAAACTCTGTTCATATATGAAATTTCATTCCATTAGCATCAGTAGAATTTGAGTTATCTGCAGGTTAAGAACAAATGACAAAGGGAAATAACTCCCTAAATATTGAAACAAAAGTTATGACTCTTGCAAATGGCACTTCCTCCGATCAAGTTCTTTCCAAACATGAAATTTCATTTCCCTAGAATCAGCTAAGAATTGGAGATATCTTCTGGACAAAAAGTGTGACAGACAGACTATCTGTAATATGTGCTATAATAATTGTAAGTTTCACAAAACAGTGAATATTATGACACCTGATATATCCACAGTCATCAAGGGCACAGATCTAAGTTTTCTGTCTATCTATACTTTAAAATGTGAATATGGCAAAAATTAAAGACTCCAAACCAGTTCAAACTCCTGAAAACAGGTTTATGGTAAGTTACATAGCTTACATTTATACATTTTTATCATGAGCATAATATATTTTTGATATTTACATGACACAACTAAAAGCATGTGGTACCCCACCCACTAGTAGTTTACTATGACAAAAGTATTATTACACATGATTTGTATGCCTTTGCAAGCAAAGTACTAATGCCAGTTTAGAAAACTGTTAAAAGTATTTCTGTTATTGGAGCTTATTAGTTTTTAACTTGACTTTGTATTAATTTGGAAATATGATGTTAAGGAACGTTGAAGGATAATATGTTCTTGAACATTTCAAGAAATGTTCTTGAACATTTCAAGAAATGTTCTTGAACATTTCAAGAACTATGTTCTTGAACATTTCAAGAACTGTGCTTAAACAGTTCTTGAACGTTAAATGAGACAATGTTCTTGAATTCCTCATGTTCAAGAACAGTTCTTGAACCGAATGAATCAAGAACTGTTCTTGAAATAACAGTTCTTGAACTGTTCATGAACAAACAGTTCTTGAATTGTTCATGAACAAATAGTTCTTGAACTGTTTCTTGAACTGTTCTTGAACAAAAGTTCTTAAAAATTTGTCTCATTTAACGTTCAAGAACAGTTCCTGAACAGTTCTTGAACAGAATGACAGGAACTGTTCTTGAACTGTTCATGAACAAATATATTTCTTGAACTGCTCTTAAACGAATGGTTCTTGAACTGTTCTTGAACAAAAAAGTTCTTAAAAATTTGTCTCATTTAACGTTCAAGAACAGTTCCTGAACAGTTCTTGAACCGTTTAAGCACAGTTCAAGAACAATTCTTGAACATAATTCCAGAACAGTTCAGGAACATTTCTTGAACTGTTCTTGAAATTCTCGCAGGGGCGTGACAGGGGTATCTTATATCTAAGAGCCCTGTATTTAACCTTTTACTCCATAGATACACATTTAAACACAATGCAATTTATTTTTCCACTTTATAAGAGTCATTCATGAATATGTATCTTGAGAAACATTTTCTATATTCTGGCAGAAGGTAGCTTAATGTAGGCTGAATGTAAGGCAATATATGCCTTAACCCATTACCCCATTGCCTATTTCTATTTTTGAAAACAGATGACCACTAAATTAAAAGCAGGTTGAAAGTAAAGCAGAATGCGCCTTACAGCCTGCTTTAAGCTATCATCTGCTAAAATGTAGAAAATATTTCTTATGATACATATTCATGGCTGTATAAATTGGACCTAGTTTATGTAAAATAAAGATGTAAAAAGACGTATTTATGGGGTAATGCGTTAAGGCACATTCTGCTTTACCAAATTGAGCTTCCTCTAAGTCTGGTAATTTAATTGTCTTCAAAACTAGAAGCATGCTATGGAGTAAAGTGATAATGTATGAGCATCAATTATTTTTCTTCTTGCAACTCAAATTTTTTCGCAGCTGACAGCGCTTATGTGATAATGTAAAAGCTACTTTTTCTTTCCCCCAAAAACCAATAACATCAGACCGAAGGAATTAGGAGATAGATTTCAACATCACTAACAATTATTGGAGTGCAGATCTTATAATCTATTGTTGTAAAGGTATAATAGCATTGTTTTCCTCTGTCACTCAGTATTGGAGTTGCAGGGCTCCAGATAAGAAGGAGTAAACTGAACAAATCCAACATTTTCTCACTCATTTTAGCACCAAATCCTATGGTGTTATATTCTAAATGAGTAGTGACACAAAGGGTTTAATGCAGAAATAAAGATTTGTACGCCCCTTATCTGGAACTCTGGATTTGTCAGACTCCTCCATAGAAACACCTTCTAGCACATTCAATTTAATCATTCCTCCACTGTAACAAGAGACCCAGAGGGTCACATTTCGCTCACCTGAGGACACTGTACCATAGAATCTGACTGGGCAAGACAACATTTTGATATAGCTATGACCCAAGTGCCATAATTTGATCTTCGTAGAGGACCACAATGCGAAGCTACGTGTCAGATATTAATGATCTGGGCCTTACGGTTTAAGAGAAGAAGATTTTTAAAGGTTTTCCTAAAAAAACTGATAAGCCCCAGGGTGGGGCCAATTTTGGCCCGGGGGTCATAATTTGAACACACTTGGTAGAGAACCACAAGGCAAAGCTATATGTCAAATATTAAGAATCTGGGCCTTACAATTTCTGAGTTGAAGATTTTTAAAGGTTTTCCTATATAAGTCTATGTAAAACTGATAAGCCCGGGGCGGGGCCAAATTTGGATCAACGGTTCATAATTTGAACAATCTTGGTAGAGTACCATAGGGCAAAGCTACATGTCAAATATAAATGATCTTGGCCTTACGGTTTCAGAGAAGAAGATTTTTAAAGGTTTTCCTATGAAAACATAATAGGACCGAGGGCGTGGCCATTTTTGGCCCGGGGGCAAAGCTAAATGTCAAATATTAAAGATCTAGGCCATACAGTTTAAGAGAAGAAGATTTTTAAAGGTTTTCCTATATAAGTCTATGTAAAACTGATAAGCCCCGGGGCGGGGCCAATTTTGACCCAGGTGTTATAATTTGAACAACTTTGGTAGAGGACTTTAAGGCAAAGCTACATGTCAAAAATAAATGATCTAGGCCTTACAGTTTCAGTGAAGAAGATTTTTAAAGGTTTTCCTATGAAAAACTGATAAGCCCAAGGGCGGGGCCATTTTTGGCCCGGGGGTCATAATTTGAACAATCTTGGTAGAGGACCACAAGCCAAAGCTATATGTCAAATATTAAGGATCTGGGCCTTACAGTTTCAAAGAAGAAGATTTTTAAAGGTTTTCCTATATAAGTCTATGTAAAACTGATAAGCCCCGGGGCGGGGTCAATTTTGACCAGGGGGTCATAATTTGAACAATCTTGGTAGAGGACCATATGGCAAAGATACATGTTAAATATTAATGATCTAGGCCATACAGTTTCTGAGGAGAAGATTTTTAAAGGTTTTCCTAAGAAAAACTGATAAGCCCCAGGGCAGGGCCATTTTTGGCCCCAGGGTCAAACTTTGAACAATCTTGGTAGAAGATCATTAGGTAATGATACATACCAAATATCAAAGGTCTTTAGGTTTCTGAGAAGAAGATTTTTTAAGATTTTCTTATGCATTAAAAGTCTATAGGGTCATGTTAGAAAATCTGGTTCCACAGCAAGGGGAATAACTCTAGCCAAAATCTTTGAACAAGATTTCGTTCCCCCTTGTCACTGATGCTTCTGACAAAATTTGGTTGAAATCGGTTCAGTGGTTTCTGAGGAGATGTTGTTTGAAAATGTGAACGTACGACGTACGCCGGACGACGGACGGAATGGTATCACAATTGCTCATCCTGAGCCTTCGGCTCAGGTGAGCTAAAAAACAGTTCCAAATTATACAGTCATTAACATTTACCATAAGAAATATTTTCTATATCCTAGCAGATGGTACTAACTTAGCTTAAAGCAAGCTGAAAGTAAAGCAGAATGCGCATTCATTCATTCATCCTTCAGGCGCATTCTGCTTTACTTTCAATTTGCTTTAGGTAGGGCACACAGCCAAACATTTATGATTATTATCAATTTAGATATAAATTTAATTGGCAATCTTCCTGATAATATGCACAATATTATGATAATCTTTATATATGCCTTTATCATATTTACAATCTATAAATTATGCTGAGATTAACATACAAGTCATAAGCATAATATATACCAAAATATATATCGAGCCTTTAAACCATCTAACCCTTTACTCTATTGATACACCTTTTTACAGTTCATTTAATGTATTCCTCCACTAAAGAAAATAGCTGTGCCTAATACAAAAGTCATGTACCTAGTCAAATATATATTCACCATAAGAAATATTTCCTTTTCCTAGCAGATGGTAGCTTAATAAATAAAACTCAAAGTAAAATAAAATGTGCCATGAGGCACATTCTGCTTTACTTTCAACCTTCTTTAAGAGGCCATCAGTCCTCTAATTTAGTAACATGATATGGAGTAAACACTTTTTAACTGAACTTTTTCATTTGGATTATTCCTCTATTGGAAAAATACTAGTTTATAGTTGTTTTTTAGCTCTGATTCAGAAAATATTTCAGAAAACTGGTAGGACAGAGCTCGTCAGGCTGCAGGCCCCCCACCCACCTCCTGGACTTATTGATGAATATTCATGTGCGGTATGTCAAGAAGTTACAGGAGATAGATTAGCATCCAAACAGTATTCGCCCTAACCCACTTGCCCGAAGCCAAGGGCAAGTGGTTTATGTTTTGGGCAAGTTATAGTTGCTGCAATTTGCATCAGAATTTGGCATATATTACAGTGAAAAAGGCAGTTTTTGGCAGTCTCAGGGCTCCAGATAAGAGGTAGTTATTTCAACAAATCAAACATTTTATCACTCATTTCAGCACCAAATCCTATGGTGTTACTACTCATTAGAATAGTCTCGAAGAGACGATTCTAATGAGTAGTGACACCATAGGGTTTAATTCAGAAATAAAGATTTTAAGTTTTATAAAACTACCCTTATCTGTTGCTCTGGGTCTGAAAAAATTAAAGAAAAGACATCCAAACGTCTACAATGTAGAGGAAAGGGATAGGTAATGTCTTTACTTTGCAAATGTACAAAATGGAACAGTGATAACTATTACTTACCAAAATGTGAGCCTGTCACTTATATTCCTCACAGTGAACTATGTGTATGAACTACAATATTTCTCAAATTAACAGATTAATTCGGTCTTGTTCAAACACCTGAACTATTACATAAACACTGTGCCCGTCACCTGTTGTGTTAACATTGTTCCTTACAGTGCTAAATGTTGCAAATACACTCTTCCAGTATCAAAATAATGTACTTCACAATGACTTGCAAGGTGAGCGGTTCCGCAACATTTAAAAATATGACAAACAGCGTAGACTCTGATCAGATGGCTCCTGAAGGAGCCATCTGATCAGGGTCTACACTGTTTGCCAAGGATACAGAAACTCAATAATATGGGCAATAAAGCGTTCATGCTTGTGCAGAAGATATGTAAATATATTAAGCAAACTTTTTACCATATTTGAATTAAATAGAGAAAAGCTGAAACATAAACATTGAACCTTTATCCTGCAATAGTCACTTTGAATGCCTATTCTTAACCAGGTCCCAAAACAATTAAAGATAAATCAGACAGCGATGTAGAGCTAGCTGCTATACTATAAGTTTTAAAGTTTTCTTCAAAGCAAAATTATTACAAAATTTACAAAAATAGAGAGAGACTAGAAAATAAATGTAAAACATTGCATGCGTCATACGCAAAGAAACACAAAGTCTAAGCTCAGCTAAATGCAAAACCCAAAACATACTTCATACAGACAGACAGGTGTACAGACAGAAAGAGTAAACACTTAATGCTCTGCCACTTTTGTGGCATATGGTATGAAACAGGGTATATTAAAAAAAATTGCATGGATAACTTTTTGAGTTCTACAGGTAAAAGATTTGACATAATCGGGGCAACTAGGACATAAATATATAGCTGGGGAAATAAACAGAAAATATACTTGCTTCTGACTAATCCGCTCAAGACGAAAAACATTTTTGCTTTCTGCATAAGTCAACCATAATCTCTGTGTCCACTTTAAACTTATTCCTTATTAAAACACTGTCAGGAATTGTGCTAGATAAACACCAGAGCTATTCAATCCAACAGTTTCCTTCACACAATCAATTACAGTATAAACCAACCTTTGCAATCACTTAACAGAATGCTAATTGATATTATTCAAAACAGGTGCTTGCTTAAATCAGGATGATAGTAAAGCAGAAAGCTCCTACAGGAGCTTTCTGCTTTACTGTCATTCTGATTTAAGCAGTAACCTGTCTTGAACATAGAAAATGGTTTGTGTGAGTGGGCGTAAAAGTTAGAATATACTGTTTTGGGTAACAATAAAAGAGTTAAAAATAACGTGTCTTAAACCCTTCTTCTACCAGAGTTAAGAAAACTTTATAGATTTTAGATAGAAATGTTGACCAAGTTCAGTTAACTATGATTGCTTATCTGGATAAAAACTGAGAACTTTGTAAATGTCTGTCAAAGACTATAGCATATATAGGTATTTGTCTAGGGATATTAAGGAAATGTATTTTGTAGACTATTTGTAGACCTAAGCTTTACAGTTAAATAGATGATCAGACTATGTCAATCAGATCTGCTTATCACACTTAACAGATAATGAAGAAACTAATTGAACTCTTTGAACGCCAAGTTTTTATTTTGTCTGCAACAATTGTCATCTTGTACTCTTTTAAAATTGAAATTTTCTACCAATATGTCTTTTCAATATAGGATCAGAGTTTTAATGATCACTTTGCTCAGACTTACGCAGCATCTCAACTGGATCTAAAATGTTTGCAAAGGTAATCACTGTTTCGCTAGTCGCCTATACAAAGAGTGTACAATTTTATCACCAATATCAGCCCTTTGTTCCGTGCCCATCCAAAATATAATTGTCTTTTCAAACCTTTATAACACTGCACTTCATACTTACTTCAAATCTGATATCTGCTAAATAATTATAATTTAAAATGTACCTAATAAATAAAACTGAATAATAACATAAAACGCAAGTGAAAAACAGTAACTGATTTGATCCTGATTAGAGGCAAACTTACTGGGGGTATGATCTGGATGCAAACTGTTCGCAAATACTGGTAAAGTTTGGATTGCATGACAATGGATAATGACTCCTACATGAATTATTTAAATTAGCTTGCTTCAATACTGACCTAACTTTCAAAGAGGACTGCTTATAGATACATCAGTTTGCTGTTATACCTTACTGTGTGGGGAAAGAAGTGAATACATTTGCAAACAGTGTAGACCCTGATCAGAGGGCTCCTGAAGGAGCTCTCTGATGTGGGTCTGCACTGTTTGTCATACAAAAAATTGATGGCAAATTTCTCAGGAGTCAATGTAAAATGATCATTGATTAGAAAATGTACAAGTCCATCAAGTCCATTAAAAAAATCAGCATTGTTATGGTTAATATATTGTCACACCTGTTCTATTTTCTTTAATGTTATTACAGTAAAGCCTCACAACACCTACCCTAAATAATTCCTACTTGTTTCTTTAAAAAAAGTTTTGCTAAATGAGGGACAAAAGTAATTATACAGCCAGTTCCTATAGGAAATTTTCACCTCCTTTTTCATTTAGCAAAAAACACCTGCGTTTAAAGAAACAAATATATTCTATTTACTAATATGTGGCTATATACAGCTTGCACTGTATGCAATTATCTGTATATTCTCTGTCCATTTTCATCAATGAAAAATTTACTCAAACATAGCTACCCATTTAAAGAACAATTTAAAATGAATTTCGATAAAGAATGATTGTTAAACAAATTCAAACTTCATCAAGCATGTCAAGATCAACATGAATGGCTTTCCTGTTTGAATTAACGTCAACTGCTATTTTTAATAGCATGGTGTCTGGTCATGAACCAAACTTTTTAACATTCATATTGACTGATTATGAGTAGGGGTTTACAACACTGCTACACAAAATAGGTCATATAGCAACCACAATCGTATTGAAGTTAATCTAGTTAAAAGCTATCTATATGAACAATAAGAGGACAGTTTTGAAGCAAACCATCATATACAACAGCAGAAAAAGACATAAGCCTTTGTACATTAACTCATTCATGCTTAGCATCAAGTTTTTTTTTAAAGGAATCTACCCAAACAGTAAAGATTCTGATGAGACTCCGCAAAATACTGTTTGATTTTACAAATATGATTTTAACCCATTACCCAAAAAATATGCCTTTTGACGCCTTTATTTTATTCATTCACTGTAGAAAATAGTTCCAATTTATAATTATAAAGAAGTATTAATTTTGCTATAAACTAGTAGAGGGAAGCTTAAAGCAGGCTGAAAGTAAAGCAGAATGTGCCTTTAGGCACATTCTGCTTTACTTTCAACCCATTTTAACGTAGCGTTTTACGAAATAATTGGTAAAATAGTCGTTTTATACTTTTTTACAAATCCTGATAGATAAAGGTATTTCCTACAAGTTACCAAATTCTCTCATGCTTAACTCTTTGCTCCTTAGACTAAGTTTATGGCTTGGAAGTCGAGACCATATAGCCGATAGCGGGCGTAGCAGATACTGGTAGCAGACAGATTTGGGTGCATTGCTATTATGACAAATACTTTCATAACTTGTTGACTATTCATCCCCAAATGATCAAATTCTATAAAAGATCCAATCAATCACCTGAAATATCCGTTGGTCTGGTGTTTTAAGAGATTTTATTCAGCAACAGGTTCGACGAAAAAGTTCAAAATTTCCTATAAATCCGATGTATCTGATAAACAAGTGTCCAATTTTGGTTCGTTTTCTCAGTCTATTTACTGTATAATTCATATTCAGAATCGTGTCTTATGAAGTAAGAATTCGATTCTGGCGTGTGTTAGTTGTTTTTTGTCTTTGTTGTCTCTCTCACACGTAAATCTTTCCCGAAATATCCACATTTAGTATCGCATCTATAATGTCCACCATTGTGTCGCGCCGCCATTTTGTTCCGAATCAATATCAAAATATGACAGAGCTATTTTTAACGTCATTTTATATGTCAATATCTCCTATTAAAAACACAGTCTTACAGAGTAGAGAAAGAAATAATACTTTGTTAAACCGATAAAAAAAAAAGATGCTTAAGAACCATCTTTTTTACTTGTAACATAGGTAATAACGTAATACACATATGCCAAAACGCGAATATTCGCATCGGCATATAGGGCTAGTTGAAATGTGCATAGAAATTCTGCTTCGCAATTTCGGCATATCTCTTTGTTTTCTTATGGGATTTTTCAGTGTATCGTTGGAAAAACAATTCAAGAAGTTAACTGTCGATCTACATTCATAAAAAATGTTCATTACACGGATATTTTCGCAGAAATTTACGATTATAATACGCCAGAGTTTATACGACATAATTTCCCCCACCCGTTCTTTCATAATGGAGGGTTGGATTGGGAACGACTTTTCAACCCTTTTAACCGTAAATCATCACCGGAATAGCTATTTTCGGGGTAAGAAATGAATTATTATTCGAGTTCTAATAATATTCTTTATATTTAATTGCTTTTTGGTAGCTCATTTCTCCAAATTCATTCCCGATCGGCGTTGAACCATTTACCACAATTGTCGCAATTGTCTACGCACAAATATTGTAACATGCAGTTTTGTAACGTGAATTACATGTTTATAAAGCAAAATTTCGGAAATCTTTTTTCAGAATTGAATATTATTAAGTATAATTTAAATAGATATTAAACAAAAAGGCTGTAAATCACTTTTTTTGATAACTAAATAAACACTTAAAAGTAGCATGTTAACATCACGCCTAGACCACACGCACAGGCATGACCCGACTTACACGCCTATATTTTTTTCACTCCTATTGGCGGGATCGGACTGCAAAGAGTTAAACAAACGCTTTCTCGGTCATTTTACCGGTAAATCACGTGTCAGAATTCCCGTTGGGTGCCTCAATTGCGTAGATTTTGTGACTAGATAGGTAGTTTATTCCGAAGCTGTCAGAGGTGATTTACGACTTTTACCGTATTAAAATCGTTATTTTTATATGATTGGCTTTGTTAATTGGGGGCGGAGTTTAACGAAATGGTTGATGATAAGCTGGGTCATGTTATTTGTTGAAAAAGAAGGTCTTAGTTGAATACCTAGTGGTCACGAGAGCCTAATTGACACATCAGTCAGTTAATTGGAGTTTCCGGCATTACATAATTTGAAGCAAGAGGTATTTTTGAACACCCCTAACTTTCGCAGTTGGGGTTGGATTTTTATGCGGTTTAAAGCAGATGAAACGGTATTATCTCCTCGAGTTAACCGTGTCTCAGAAAAATTTATAAGTAGCTCCAGTGGTCCGTTATAAAGTGTTACGTAAAAGTGGTCGACTTTAAACCGTAAAAAATCTTTGATGTTACATAACAAAGGTTTGAAGCGGTATTTTAAAAATCTGAGACACGGATCCCTAGATATGTTTATAAAGAGTATTTTGGGCTATTTTAATCATGTTACAAATAAAGATGGCTTTGATATCATTGTTTGAATTTTTTTTTAAATGTTCTTATAAAATCGTAAAATTTAAAAATATTTTTTGTAAATTGGCATATTCTGATGGGATGTGTACCATTTTCACCCGTCAGCTATAAAATTGGGGGGAAAATCATCAATCACGACAATAAATTAGAAAAATTTGCTTGCAGTATCGATCGTAAACAGCTACCTTAAGTAGTCAACTGTCTTCAAAACTAGAAACAGGCTATTTGGTGAAGGGTTAAACTATTTGGAAAAGACAATCATGAAATAGGTATTAACTCTTTCCTCCCTGAAACTTTAAATTGAGAATTCCAGTTTCCATTTAAGTCTAGTCCATTTCTGATATTTAAGGGATGTTTTGTCAATGTTTGGCATTATGACAAACAGTGAAGACCCTGATCAGAGGGCTCCTTTCGGAGCCCTCTGATCTGGGTCTTCACTGTTTGCATAGGACAAGTGTACTGCTAAGGACGCCAATATGGGGGATTAGGGTTCAAAGGGTTAATTGGTATCAACAATTTTTTTTTTTCTTCAAAATACAATTTTTTATAGCAGACAGCATTTAATTAATGCTCAAAGAAATGTTATATTAGCCCAACCTTTCAATATAGCAGGTCACCTTGTTTTTTGGGTATTAACTCTTTCAAAGCCAAGCCAATTGTTTCTGTCTGCAATAATTGTCGTCTGCTTTTCTTCTAAAATTAGAATTCTAAAATTTCTTTTCAAAATAAGACAAGAGTGTCAAGCAGATTGGATCCAGATGAGAAGCCAAGTTACTTGGCTTCTCATCTGGATCCAAACTATTTGCAAAGATACACACCATTGGTAATTAGCCTACAAAGCGTTTGGTATTTGTGTCAATACTATACTTTATCACTCTGCGTGTTAATCCAATTTGCCATGTGTCAAGTAATGAGAAAGAAAAAAAGTTAATCTGCCAGATCGGAGGCCATCATGATTAAATTCTTTGCTGTGGATTGTTTCTGCTACAGTCACCCCTGTTTAATAACTCTTTGCATGCTGGGTAATTTTTTTCGTCTGCAGCAATTGTCATCTGCTACTGCTATAAAAATAGAATTTTCAAAATTTATTTATTAAAACAGGTTCAGAGTGTCAAATAGTTTGGATCCTGATGAGACACCGCATTATGCGGCATCTCATCAGGATCCAAACTGTTTGCAGAAGTAATCAGTTTCACAGCTGTCATACTTAAAGACTTTCCTTAGTCCATTGAGGGACCACCAGCCCATTGTTCTGGAGGTGTCAATGTAACTGTAAAGCATGTGCAACACAATCTCAGTTTACCTGGTAAGGTCCACATTATACTCATGCTCTAGTGATTTTCAATGGTTATTTCTAACCAAACTATCAAATATAAAGGTCCGGTCTCACAGTTGTTATTATATTGAAGGAACCATAAAAGCAAGATGGTTGTCAAAAACTTTGAATCCAGTTCAGACACAGTGACTATCACATGTAGTGCCAAAATAAAGGCCAATTCTAAATTCTGGCTATTTGACCTCTAAATGACATTGACCTTTGTCGGACATGACCAAATTTGTACTGAGCTCAAGAGCTTCTTGAGTTAAATACACCTGTCAAAATGAAGTCTCTATGATCACATGTAGGTCCAAAGGTATGGCCAATGTAAAATTCAGTCTATTTGAGCTCTAAATGACCTTGACCTTTGTCAGACATGACCCAACTTGTACTGAGCTCAAGAGCTTCTCCCTCCAGTTAAATACACATGCCAAGTGTGAAATCGTTATCATATGTAGTTCTAACCACAGGTACTTGACACATACTTTATTATCTATGAACCCCCTCCCCCCTTAAAAAAAAAAAAAAAAAAATTTTTTTTTTACTATACTTCTATTATAGATACAAGGTAAACAGCGCAATTCGACACCTAGTCTTTACTATCGACTTAAACTGATGCTAAAATAGACTCGATCGCCGATATTCTCTTGTGGTACCCTCGGGAAAAGATTAATTTATCAATATCTACTTTTTATTTCATCAAATTCCGTCAAATAACGCCACAGTACGTGAGTTATAACGAAAATAAGCTTCAAAAAGTTTTATGTCGTTCTCTACAAGTGATCATAGAGACTTCATTTTGACAGGTGTATTTAACTCAAGAAGCTCTTGAGCTCAGTACAAATTTGGTCATGTCCGACAAAGGTCAATGTCATTTAGAGGTCAAATAGCCAGAATTTAGAATTGGCCTTTATTTTGGCACTACATGTGATAGTCACTGTGTCTGAACTGGATTCAAAGTTTTTGACAACCATCTTGCTTTTCTTTTTTTTTTTAAGGGGGGAGGGGGTTCATAGATAATAAAGTATGTGTCAAGTACCTGTGGTTCTAACATTATTCCCAATGTAATATTCAGTCTGTTTAAGCTTTAAATGACATCTAAATGACCTTGACCTTTGTCGAACACGACCCAACTAGTACTGAGCTCAAGAGCTTTCGCGTGCCAAATGTGAACTCTCTATCACATGTGCATGTAGTTCCAAATTTATTGGCATGGTTTGTTGTGTGCACAATATGCCCCACCCAAGTCGTGCAGGGACATAAAACAATAATTTTGTTTTCTTTTGTCTTGTGACAACATTATCTGCATCTATAAGATAACTACATACCTGCCATTGACACGAGCAGGCACAGGAACATGACCTTTCCGATTGCCATTAACAATATCAGAGTTACCTTTGGCGGGAAATAGCAGATGATAAAACATGACTTCCGATGCACGATTGCATGACGGGAAAACCTCAAAAAACGATATACACCTACCAGTTTATTAAAATTTCATTTACTTATGACACGAAATCCTTGGACTATTTTTTGTCATAGGTATAATTTATCATTTCTAACACAGTTTCGTTAAATGTTCAGAACAAAATTATGAATGTCAAAATTCAGCCAATCAGATTGTGGGATTTCATGTAAAGTGATTTTAATAACTGTCAATTTCAGCGCCAATTAATATTATGTGAACACGTAAAAATAATTTACGAGGGACAAGGGTTTATTTTGAAAAATACATTTTCTAAGAAAGGCAAAATAACGAACACAGTCTATTATTATTATTATTATTATTATTTATTGAGCAAACCGGGCAAATGTAACGTGACTGTGCATTGTCTACGTGTATTTGTATTTTATGTAAGTGCTCTTTATACTTAAAATAAATAAAGTAGATAAAAGCGACGGAAAAGGACATTTCTTTTAAAAAAAATTAAATATCCGTATTTAAAAACAGTAGCAGATATACCGAACATGCATAAAGTTCAAAAGTCAAAATAAGTGAATGCAAGTGATGTTCAAGAGGCTGTCTTATGTAAAGAATTAAGTTTTATTGACCTTTTGCACAATCATACCTTTCCTTTACCGCGATCCTTTTTCTAAAAACTGTCATTTTGCCATCTTTTTTAGTGTCTAAATACAGGAGAAAAGGTATGCTAAAAACTCCTTTAGTAGCTTTTAGCATTAGTTCGACTTGAATAAAGCTGGCAATCATCATACACGGCATACTTTGAGATTATCTTCGTTGCCTTTTAAAAGAAGGTTTAACCCTTTAACCCATAGCCTGTTTCTAGTATTTAAGATATGTGACCTATTAAAGCAGGCTGAAAGTAAAGCAGAATGTGCCCTAGGGCACATTCTGCTTTACTTTTAGCCTACTTTAAGTTAATATCTGCTAGTATATAGAAACTATTTCTTATAGTACATATTCATGACAGTATAAAATGGAACTATTTTCTTTGGCGGATGAATAAAATGAATGCGCTAAAAGTCGCTTCTATAAGGGAAATGGTTAAAATGTACATCGTTTTATAATTGAGTTTTACTCTAATGGAGTTTAGTCTAGACAAAAATCGGAAAATTGTCAGTTTTTCTAAAAACGTTAGATAAAGTTATAAATAATTCAGAGAATACAGCCAATAAGTTTCGCCATACTCACACATAGCAGGAATTTCTGAACTATGGAATTTGAGTGCAAATGAAGTTTTTCAAGTACATATCAAGGTTACGACAATAGAATAATGCGCTACAAAAAAACCTACGAATGTTTACTTTTCATATCACCTCATTAAACATAGCATAAAGTCTAGTATTAATTGGTATCATAATTATACTGTAACATTTAAACGTACTAAAACCATGGTATCATCTACTTTGTTGACAAGCAAATTGAGAAAATATCCTAGATGAATATAGCTATGAAAACAAAATGTCCGAAAACTGTCTTGTTTGTTGTTTTAGACAAACACTTACGCAACTAACACTTATGGTTCGTTTGAAAAGTTAGCGCATGCGAGGAAGTGCATTGTTGGAACCACATAGCCAAGACGGCAGGCAATTGTTCTACCCATTTATGCAGGGCTGCCATAAGTTGACATAAAAATCCTAAGATTTCCAAATTTGCATTTTTCAAGTGCGATTTTACGAATCGTACCTTTATCCTATAGCCTTTTTTCTTGTTTTGTTGACATGCGACTACTTAAAGCAGGCTGTAAGTAAAGCAGGATGCGCCTTAGGGCGCATTCTGCTTTACTTTCAGCCTGCTTTAAGCTACCATCATGTACTGGGAGAAAAATCCTGAGATTTAGGAAAAATCCGGAGAAATGGCAGCCCTGATTATGCCTTGATATTGCGATAATTCTGAACTCTCACAATGTGTTTTCATGTAGGCATACAAGTACTATGGTAAAGATAAGTTGCAATTATTAGGGAATAGCAAACCGTGCAGACTCTAATGAGACGCCAGCAAATTGGTGCATCTTACTATAAGGTCTACATTGTTTGTTAATGTCTTCTGTTGTTGACGAAATGCATTAATGTATTAATTGCTTGCAACAAACAAAAATCCCTTTAAAGAGGACATTAACCCTTTGAACCCTAGTCCCGCCTATAGGCGTCCTTTTCAAAAAGTGTACTTTTGAAAAGTACACTTGTCCTATGCAAACAGTGAAGACCCAGATCAGAGGGCTCCGAAAGGAGCCCTCTGATCAGGGTCTTCACTGTTTGTCACTGTTAACTCATTATCCCCTGAAACGTCCAATGGACACTTCCTGTTTGCAATAAAGGCTGGTCCATTTTAGACTATTTAGGATTGTTTTTGTAACAAATTGCAAAATGACAAACAGTGAAGTCCCTGATCAGAGGGCTCCTGCAGGAGCCCCCTGATCAGGGACTTCACTGTTTGCATAAGACAAGTGTACTCTTCACAGGTACACATTTGGTAACGGACGCATATATTCGTCACTAGGGCTCAATGAGTTAACAAATAGTGTAGACCATGGTACCATGCATCTGATTAGAATCTACGCACGTTTTTTGCCTATTGACTATGAAACGGTATACAATGCAGTGTCTTTATATCACCATCGTTTATCTACGTACAAAGCGTTTCCTCCACCACGGCCCTCCTAACAACGACTCCCTCCCAACAACTACCCTTGCCGCAGTTCCCTAAAAAGGACAATTATGTCTAACGCTTTTACTGCTGCAATATCGTCTGCTTAAAGTTGTCGTCTGCTGTTTTTCTCAAAGTTACATATTGAACATTTTGCACATTGCTTGACTATATCATATGAAATGGTATACAACGTTCCCTCCACAACGGCCCTCCAAACGACGACCATTGTTGCAGTTTCCTAAAATGACAATTATGTCCAACACTTTTACTGCTGCAATATCGTCTGTTAAGGGTTGTCGTCTGCCGTTTTTCTCAAAGTTACATATTGAACATTTTGACAGAAAAAAACTTGATGACGAGTGACAAACAGATTGAATCCAGATCAGACGCCGCTTACGCGGCGACTGATCTGGATTCAAGCTGTTTGCAAATAAAAACCAATTTTCTCCCTATAACGGTTTCCTCCGAACAACACACACCATTTTTGTCTCTCATTGGGTGTCGTTGTAGAGAGGGAGCACTGTAATAGTATCTTCCCTCAAGCACAGAGAGAGAGAGAGAGAGAGAGAGAGAAAGAGAGAAAGAAGAGAGAGATAGTTCATTGCAATATCCATGTATAAAATGTGTTAAAAGCAAATGTAATAATATACATTTAACTGCAAACGGCGGAGAACAAATCTACTAGTTTAAATTTAATCATTATATTATAGGCGTTACAGTTTTAATGAGTCTACTGCATTCCTTAAGGCCAAATTAAATGAGAACAACATTTTTTAGATGACAAAACCTTATTTCACTGATTATTTTCAATTCCTCTCTTTTCTTTTCGGTGATATTTTACTGCAACACTTCGCCTTGTTCAGACATGGCCACACTCTGTTAACACATTGAACCCTAGCGACGAATATACTCGTCTTTAACCAATCATATATCTGTCAAGAGTACACTTGTCCTATGCAAACAGTGTATACCCTGATCAGAGGGCTCCATAAGGAGCCCTCTGTTCAGTGTATACATTGTTTGTCATTTTGTAAAAAAATGTTAAAATCTAACCTAATTCTTCAAAATTGGACTTAATTTAATTCTAAACTGGAATTGTCTATTCAAGGTTTCAGGGGTGAGTGAGTTAAGTGATTAAACTTAGCAGAGTAAGGCTAAGTTAACTCATTCGCACCTGAAACTTTTAATGGACAATTCCTGTTTTAAATAATTATTATGTCTAGCCTATTTATGACTATTTATGGTTGTTTTCTGCTATATACATTGCAAAATGGCAAACAATGCAGACCTTGATCAGACGTCCCCTTCATGAGTCATCTGACCTGGACCTACACTGTTTGCTTCTATACACAGACACACTGTTTTTAAAAGACGAGTATACTCGTCGCTAGGGATAAATGTGTTAACCCATTTAGCCTATTCAACTTTATTCATCCACTGAAGAAAATAGTTCCAATTTATACAGTCATGAACATAATTATACATGTATCAGAAGAAATGTTTTCAATGTTAGCTTAAAACAGACTGAAAGTAAAGCAAAATGCGCATTAACTGCATTCTTCTAACTTTCAACATGCTTTCAGTGGCCACCTGTCTTCAAAACTAGAAACACACTATATGGGGTATTGGGTTTATGCTGTTAGTCGCTGTCGTTTATTCAATTTCAACCATTCTTTTTAGGGGTCGTAAATCAGAGATTTAACTGTATATGTTTCTATAATAGAAACAATACGCAAGAATTTGCCTATATAGATCTATGTATGTTGTATGTAAATTACTTTGATACTTTATTAAACTACCACGTGTCTTAACCAGTGCATCCATGAAGCATTAAATGGACTATTTAAGCCTGAACTATTTCTTCTTTTTTTGTTCTGTTCTTAATAATATGCAAAATGACAAACAGTGCAGACCCTGATCAGAGGGCTCCTGCAGGAGCCCTCTGATCAGGGTCTACACTGTTTGCATATGAAAAATGTACTCTTCATTGGTACACTGTTTGTTAATGACGAGTATACTCGTCGCCAGGGTTGAATGTGTACATGTCTCTCGGTGTGTCCTCTCTGACGGTCTTCACCAGCTACGGATGAGTTCATTATTCCAGAAAAACGGGGTAACTCAGCGTCTCAGTCGGATGCAGCAATTTGGTGGTAGATCTATTTTCGTAATGAAAGCAGTTAAATCTACGATGAGAATTAATTTTCAAACGACAAAGTTTGCAGACGAAAATCTGGAATTATATAACATGTCCGTTTCACACAAGACTGACTGTGCCCAATATCATGAACTAATAGAAAGAAGAAGTTCGCTGACATGCCGATGATAAATCTGTAAATAGAGTTTTTATTTCCATTATTACCCCCCTCACTACCAGCTTATCGTCTGCTGGAAAAATGGCGTCTGCGTTCAGTTTATTCAAAGTTTAGGCATTTTGATTTAACCAAAATTGATATGAGTTTCAAACAGTTTGGATCCTGATCAGACGCCGAGTTCCTCGGCGTCTGATCAGGATCAAAACTATTTGCAGATGCAGATGCAGACGGGTTAAGACAGTGTAGGGGTTAATTCCCACGATATAAAAGGAAAGTTGTACACCATTCTGCCTGTAATTCTTCCAAATATAGACACAGAATGACGTCATCAACTGTGCTTTTAACCCCTTATCATGCTAAGTTGTCGTCTGCACTAAATTTGTCGTCTGCAATGAAAAAAACAAGCTTAGATTTTAACATTTGTAAAAAAAAATTCAATACAAGTGTCAAATAATTAAGATTCAGGCCGGACGACTAATTTTTCGGCATCTGGACTGGATCAAAACTGTTTTCAATTGTCATTGTGGTCGCGTTGAGCATGGAGGACAATTGACTAACATGGTTGATGGTAAAAGCTTTATACAGCTTTTCCGCGCTAAAATGTCGCTGACACTTCAAACTCAACTAAATCTATGATGATGATACACTCAATGAGAATTGATGGGGGTATGATATTGTTATAAATCAAGATTGTGTCTTAAGGAATAATATCTAGATGGTATTTCCTCATAATTTATATAAGACATTGGAAATCAAAACAGTTCTTAAATTCCGAATCGACATAGTCCCGTTGTTTTTAATGTTTAAGATGTAGTGGCAAAATATGAAACAGAACTTCCCAAATTACGAGTCTTAATAATTAATAGTTTAAAAATGATGCCAGGAATCTGGTATGCGTTATGATGCACTGGTAGTGAGCACTTACAGTCATGGCACATAATTATTCGCCACCCTATGAACTTTTGGTATTTTTCCACACATATTTTACATTACTGGTGATGCCACAAAATTGTCAAACACAAAATTAAACCACAGTGTAAGCCAGTTTAAAAGTTGGGGTATTAACTTTCTAATTATAGATCTATTTTTGTTGTTCGGGTCAGAACTTCTGTTGCTAGGTAACTTTAGAATATACATGTAAATGAAAAAAGTTGACTCATTCCATAATTGAAAAAAGTTGACATTATTTATATGTTAGACTTATATAAATAGATATTTTATTGTTAGTGTTATACATTGGGGAAAAACAATTTTTTTTTTTTGCATTTGCGCTATTTTCGACAAGGTCACATGGCACCAAGACATTTATTAATAGGGAATACATGTTTTAACCTTTACTTTAATGGGAGGACCGTAACTAATGTTGGCAGAACTAGTGACCCAACCCTTTTGCTCTTACAGTGGAGAATGTGTTATTCTTTCCCGATAAACGCGTTTACGCTAAAACTATTATTTGCAGTGCAAACAGTTTGGAGCCAGATCAGACGCCGGGTAACCCGGCGTCTGATCAGGCTCCAATCTGTTTGCCACCAAGATAAACATGAAATATCAGAATTGTCCAAAAGTTGTTCTTTTCTACGTTTTAGTGTTTTGCGTTTGCGTACGTTTGCGTTTAAACGGGAAAGAATAACAGATTCTCCACTGTAATAGGGAATACATGTTTTAACCTTTATTTTAATGGGAGGACCGTAACTTATGTTAGTTTAAACATATTTTATTTCAAAATAGTACATATCTTATAATCATACATAAATATACTTTAGGATGAGAACGAAAGCAATGTTTGCTTATTAGGTTCTTCTCCTAACTAATGTTGGCAGAACTAGTGACCCAACCCTTTTGCTCTTATATTTGTATTCTGTTAATCTTGAAGGATTATGCACTTGTACAATTTGTCAAATAAATGGCAATAAAACCTGTTTAATCTAACTAAACTGTTACACGAAAGTCTGTGTGGTCATGGATTTGGGACTTGTTTCAAAACGCTTTTTTTTTATTTCAGACGAGACGCCAATACTCAGTAAAATGGCGTCTCAACAGAGTACATAGTATAATTATACAGGTTCGACATAATCATTTGTTTTCATTTGAGACAAGTTTTATGAAATCAAATGTGAAAAATCTTAAGAGCAGTTTGAAATTTGAAAAGTTATACAATCGAAATCAAATGGACCATACATCTCATGAGATAAGATTTCAAAACAATCGACTTCAAAGTGTCACCAGTTTTCGCGTTGCTAACCAAGGTCGTTCATTATTTTGGAACATTTTCGTTTCTAATCTCACTCCTTAGATACAAACTCTGCATCCTAATCAATGTTTATGTCGAAACTTGCTATTTAATCTGACATTCTGCTTTGTCTATTCAGTCTACCTAAAGTATCTGTCAACTTGCTACAGTAGATTCTACCATATTGCTTTAGCAGACTGAGACGATTGTAGAATGGTCTATTACATTGTAGATCTATATGAGAATACAAATAACGAATGGATTAGTGTTTGTCAACATTTTGCTGGCAATATTTATTTAAAATTAAAGGTTTGTTGCTTGCAATTTCATTTTTTTTTTTAAATGCGTCAATATACAAACTTTATACATGTATACAACTTAAATCGATGACTAGTACTCTGTCTCTGTGGTCTAGCGGCTAGCTATATTTTTGTTCGGTATAATAAAATAAATATCACATCTCACAGAGGGTGAGAGAACGGATTGGTCACCCTCGACGCCTCGGTTGACATTACTTGCCTCGGGTGACCAATCCGTTCTCTTATCCTCTGTGAGATGTGATATTCATATAATAATATCTTGAAACAAGCATTTAGGACTTAGTTTTATACATTCAATCCTAGCGACAAGTATACATGTACTCATTATTAATAAACAGTGCACCTACGATGAGTGCACTTTTCCTCTGCAAACATTTGTTAATTCCTCTGAACTGGATATGCACTGTTTGCCATTTGGCAATATATCGTTAAAATCAACCCTAAATAGTCAAAACGGTATGAACTTAGAAATTGAAATTGTCCATTAAAAGATTCAGGGGCGAATGTGTTGATTTGGAATTGGAATTGTCTATTTGAAGTTTCAAGTGTCGATGAGTTAAAAATAGCAACCTTGATGACATAAATTAACCCTTTCCTCCCTGAAACCTCGATTGGACAATTTCATTTTCAATATGTCCATTTTTGACTTTTTAGGGTTGATTTTTTACAATATATGTCAAAATGACAAACAGTGTAGACCCTGATCAGAGGGCTCCTTAAGGAGCCCTCTGATCAGGGTCTACACTGTTTGCATAGGACAAGTGTACTCCTCACATGTACACTGTTTGCAAATGATGCATATATGCGTGACTAGGGTTCAAAGAGTAAAAATTGGGAACTTTTAAGGTTGTCTATGTAAGACTCTATGATGCCTTATGGCAATCATGGATACAGCGATTTTAATCATTTTTAATTGTGTGTTTTTTTTGGTGTGTGTGTGGGGTTGTTGTTTTTTTTTTGCGTTGTGGTTTTTTTATTTTTACATAATGAAGACAGTATCGCATAAAGATTATTTCTATGGTTTATTGGAGAGGTAATCGCGTGAATTCTCTTGAAACAAGGTTCAATCTGGTCTCAGAGTTCGATCGGATTAGTCGGAGTGCTTTCTCCGGCAATATCAGTATTAACCCTTCCAACGCCAAATTAATCGTGAGTTTTTTACCCCTCCATCGCCATATTGTCGTCTGATTTAATAGCAGTGTCTGAAAAAACGTTTAAAAGTTATATGTTATGCTGTATGACTGGCAAAATTTCGAAACGAGTGGCAGATAGTTTGGACCCCACGGCGTCTGATCTAGATACAAAATGTTTGCATACTTTCGATTTCAGTGGAGAAAGGGTTAAACATCCTTCTATCGCTTGCAATTTTGATTGGTATTTGCATACAGTTTAGATCCAGATCAGACATAAAGGTTCCCGTTGTATGATCTTGATCCAAAGTGATTGTCGTCTTTAAGGCTTATGTTATTGTAAGATGCACACAACTGAATTTGACAAAATTTGCAGACGAGAAAATTCAAGCAGACGATACCACGAGCGAAGCGAGTGGAACTGTGAGTAATACACCGGAAATTGCTCGTTAGTTGTACATGTTCAATCCCCAATCTATGGCGTTGCTTCCGGATTTACCCTTGCCGTGTTATGCGCCATTTGAATTACATAAGAAAACAATGTAGATCCAGATCATACACCGAATGATCAGACGTCTGGTAAGCTTTCAAAGTGTTTGACAATCGGGACAATTTCACGACTAAAAATATAGATACTAAAAACGAAATTCAAATAACTATTACAGAGGACATTCATTCGATAATCCAGCAAGACAAGTTTCATAATAAAAGTGAATGAAATGAGGCTGAATATACCGCGTAATGTAGCTGAGTGCGATTACCAATTTCCACGCCATGAGGCAACTACATAGTCTCCTTTGCAAATAGTTTGGATCCTGCCCAGACGCCGCTTTAAGCGGCGTCTGATCAGGATTCAAACTGTTTGAAAATCCGTTCAGGAAATCTTCAGTCATTGAACATATATATATATAGATTTGAAACAATATAGTCACAGTTTTAAAGCAGACGGTAATATGACAATGAAAGGATAAAGACAGACGAAAATATTAGAGTTGAAAGGGTGTATCTTGATATTGTCATTTATATCGTCTGCTGCTATATTGGTATCTGTTACAGCATCAATGTCGTCGTTAGCAAACAAACAAAAAGGTATATTAATACATTTAACCGAAGAAAGGGAAATTATCATTTACAAGCTATTTTGATCTAATAGAAACTAAACGCAATGAAATAAAATGATTAAATAGATATACATGTATATGATATTTTTTGAAAAATTTACATATTCATTTTTTATCGTAGTGTCAAACACCGACTGATCATGACTGACTCAAAACTGGTTGTCACTCATAAAAGAATCGATCGTTATTATTTTCAAGAAATTGCCATTTTCTACATTTCAGTGCATTGCGTATGCGTTGCGTTTCATTTAAACGTGAATGAATAATGTCTTCTCCACTGTTAAAAATGCGCAACAGTTTTGTTTGGTTTTCTGTATCCATTGAAATGCTAACCGAGATTCTGGTCTACTGTACTGTACGGAAGATGGATTAGGCCCGTATGATAAGCGACAGTTGCGATTTATCGCATCTTAACCCACAAACCGTACACCCAGACGACACTTATATTGGCAAAAACAGTTTGGATCAAGATCAGACGCCGAGTTACTCGGCGTCTGATATCGATCCAAACTGTTTTATATTCAGATCAACCACCCTTCAGTCAAAATGCCTCAAAGTTGAATTTGAGAAATTAAACCAGACGACAATTTTAAAGGAGTCGATGTTATGGCTGGAAAGGGATTAATTGCTGCATAATTGATCTGTTTTGACTGTCTGTGGGCTAAAACTGTTCCATTTCTGCCACTGTCTCTGACAGAAGTGTTGGAATCCAACATGCATTTTTTGACTGGCCGATATATTGGAATCGCTATTCCTAACGCGTTCTTCGTGCAATATTTTACGCACTTATGTCTCTCATCCAAAACAATAGACGCACCCAAAAAATGCAGACCATGATGAAATGTCGCAAATTGCGGCATCTCAGTAGGGCCTGCACTGTTTGCCTTTTTTCCCGTCGAAGACGGGAATGTCATCTGATTTAACCTCTTCTGGCTGAAACGATTGAACCAATCAGCAATGCAGAATTCTTGGTCAATGGCCGCTTGCTTGAATTGCAGCATGTTCATTGCTCAATAGTCAGAAATGACCTAGAGGTCAGATACCACCAAAACATTTTCCATAGACCTCAATTTTAACGTTCAAGGCTGTGTTGACCAAATTTGAACAGACATTTTTAAGCACGGAATTATACATTGGGCCAACTTGTGTATAATTCCTGTATTAAGTTTATATAATGAATACTGTTCACTCCCAAAAGAAACTGTAACTTTCGACCGAATATCTTTTTTGAAGATATTCCTTGTTATGAAATGATCTTCTTTATGGACAAACATTGTACATTGTGCCTTTAGATCAGTCGTCCTTGTACGAGGGTGGTTTAAAAGGTAACAACACTTGGCAATAACTTCAATATAATAAGGGCAAAATGCATGTATGATATATCATTCTTAAGAGCAATTCTTTGCCAGATTGTGATATTATGCACGATAAGATAAAATAAGTCGATAAGTCACAACATGAACCTAAATGACCCCTACTCCAGGACACTGGAACATATATACATGTAAAGCACTTGTCAGGCATATGTTTTGACATAGAACATTTTGTTTTACAGTCATTGTATACGGTATTTGGCAGTGAATGACTAGACTAGAAGAGCCTGAGACAATGAATGTGTTTGGTATGCAAACCAAGTACATGTACTGTCGTCATCTCAGACATCGCATATGAGTTTTGTTGACAGTCTTAGTTATCAACCCATTTATATCCAGTATATTCTTCCATGTTTATATATTGGATTTGTCCATTTTTTATCAAAGGAATGCCTGGTCAAAATTTTCATTTTCATTTTGTTTTATATTGAAATTTCTATCAGCAAACAGTGTATACTCTGATCAGACGCCGCATAATGCGGCGTCTGATCAGAGTCTACACTGTTTGCCTATGTCCCATATATGGGATCGTTGGCAAAAATGGGTTAATTATATTTAAAGCTATTAGCTGATGATTGGGAATGTCAAACAGTGTAGATGAGGACAATCTGCAGTGTCAAATCAGACAGACGCGGCGGCTGGTCTTCACGTACACTGATTGCAGTGTACATGTAGTAAGCCTATGGCTTTTCTTTTGAGTCTGAAATCGTTATTAAGCATTTGATTGGTCAGATTTGAGCTTTTGTTTGGAGCAAAAGCTCAAATCTGACCAATTAAATTCTTGAGAACGATATCAGACTCCGCTCAAAAGTATTATAATCTTTGGGCTTTATTTTCTCATTGCACGGCTTGAATATGCTCTCTGTATGGTTTTGGTTGGGTAGACATGTTGATTAAAACAAACCATATTGTCCGGTGGCCAACTACAGTGGAGAAAACGTTATTCTTTCCCGTTTAAACGCAAACGAAACGCAAACGCATTGCAATAAAATGAAGAAAATGACAATCTTTTGACAATTCTGAATGCTGATTTTAACCTGGATGGCAAACAGCTTGGAGTCTGATCTGGCTCCAAACTATTTGCATTGGAAATAATAGATTTAGCGTAAACGCGTTTATTGGGAACGCAGCAGACGACAATCTCAGTTTCCTAAAAATGAGATAGAGCCTGGAACCAAATTTGCCCTGGTTCTTCATCAATTATGAATGCCACATCCGGGTATGTTCGTGCGGGCTTTTCGATCTTAGATGAAGTGAGTTTTGCTGTGAACAAATCTTTACGTCTTCAGTCTGTAAGTTTGACATTTTCTATCAACGAACATGCTTTATTGCATTATGGGTAAAATGCAGTATCTCTGGTACAGTCGAACCGGTACTATATCGACTATTCAATAGAATCAAACAAAACCAGTCTCTTATATATACAGTGTTTTACATAACATTTAGCCTACATTTAGCAGTCACTAGGCGCCAATGTTATATAGGGTTTGAGCTGAGTCTGAGTTCGTTCTCAAGAACAGAACATACTGTATATTTTATTTTTGACTTATACATACAGTATCTCGTCAATACAAAATAAACAATAAAAAATATGCTCAATTATTTGAATGGTCAGATTAATTTTGAGCTACAAGCTTATTTATAAATGCTCAAATGTGACCAACCAAATGCCTGAGAGTGAACTCAGACCCAACTCAAAATCTTTATAACATTGGGCCATGGTTTTGTTTACATACAGACGTAATCAATGAACATCGCATACTTCTCTCCTGATTTAACGAAACTAACTATATAGAATAAACATTTTGAGAATGTTGACATTTTAAGACGCCGAATTACTGTATGTGCAGTATAAACGTGTTTATTTATCCAAGCATCGAACCACAACACCTAGGCGGCTGCTCTTTTCCCAATATTGCAAAAGTCACATTCTAAAGCATTGTCGTGTATATATCAAAACGTCACACTAATTTGAAGATGGGAAATATCTTAATGCATAAAAATAATAATGCAGAAATCTCCTATTAGACTATATATGATTTTTAGCATAACTTCTATCTGCATAAAGCAGCATTCTGCACTAATACATTCGTGTCTGTTTTTATTCCCCATGTAGTTTTCTTTAGACAGTTCGAAGGACGCCTTTTTAACCTATTTAAGTATAGTAAATATTTCGTTGTTTTTAGTGTTAACATGTTTTATTACCATACATTTGTACAACCATAAATTATAGAACAAATTCAAACTCAAGTTTAACAATATGCACTATAAGAGCAAAAGGGTTGGGCCCGAATAAATACGAAAGACTCAAGCAGGAAACGTAACACAAACAATACACCCACCTCTCAAGCAGAACACACACACACAGTCATACCACAACAAACACACACACACACGCAATACCATTCCCTCATCTACACACCAAATAGAAAACAACACGCAAGACAAATATAAAGCAAAGCGAACACAGGAGCCCGCCTTGGTACGGTCAGTAGCAATCAACAACCAACTATAAATTAATTAATTATTAACAACCACTGGGGGGTTAAACCTGGGTTTAGGGGCGCCCAACCTCACACTTATCTCCCATATTCACCTATAAAGACAAACAGTGTACATAAAATATAAACCCTGTTCCACAACCTCACAATCAAAAAGACCGCCAGCACAGTAAGTAAATACATGTAAAACATTTAGCAAAAATTCTATGACAAGATCATTAGTAACATGGGAAAGAATTAAATATTCAAGCCCGTGTTAAAAATAACCCACTATGGCAACGGTCAAATTGTACTCAAGCGACTAGTCTGTAGTTACGAGTAACTGTAAGACATGGAAGGGTCTAGGGTACGACAGAGAGGGAGAGAAAAAACAAAGAACGAAAATCCGACATAACTCTCCAGGTTAAGGACGGCTTTAAAGATACATCATCATGTAGTGCTAAGCCCTGTCTGTCGTCGCACAACCAAAGAGGAAAGCATAGTTATCAATTGTAGATTGATCGATAACCAAACGTGAAGTGCGCAGCAATATAGTTGGATCATAATCTTTTTTGAGGAAAAATCTAATACGTTTCACAAATAGGTTTTGAAAATGTATATGTCCAAGAATCTTACGAAGTCTGTAAATCACATCACCATAAAACTCCGGATGTGAAATACCTTGCCACAGAAAAGACTTTAAGTTATATTTATACTTGTTAATGAGAGGAAGATTTCTATAAAAGAATTTAGAAAATATTTTACGAAGTTTATGAAATCTGTACCCCTGTTTAAGAAGCTTTTCAGTAATAGTTTTATTACGAATGTGGAAGTCCTCAACAGAGGTACAGGCCCTAGCAAAGCGAATAAGTTGTGAAATGTAAACCCCGTAAGATGTGGAACGGGGAACATCGCCATATAGATGAGGATAATTTACAATACTAAAATCAAAATCATCTCGTTTATCGTAAATCTTAGAAGAAACAATTCAGTTATTTATAAAAAGATCCAAATCTAAAAATGGTGCCGACAAATTTGACTCGTTTGTTTTATTAAGGCGTAGTTCTTTTGGGTAAATAAAAGGAAACAACGTATCAAAAAATGGGTTGTCTATATTAAAAATATCATCTAGATAGCGCGATGTATTGTTAAAGGCTTCGATCATATCTGCCTGTGTATCCGGTTTTAGACTAAGCATAAAGTCCCTCTCATAACAGTACAAAAATAGGTCTGCGACAAGTCTTCAAACATTAGTTACTATACGGTCTTGCGGTCTACTACCAAGATTGTTCAATCATGACCCCGGTCAAAAATTGCCTAGCCCCGAGACTTACCCGTTATGTAGGAGAATCTTTAAAAGTATTCTTGTCTGAAACTGTATGGCCCAGACCTTTGTATTTGACATATAGCTTTGCTTTGTGGTCCTCTTACAAGATTGTTATAATTATGACCCCGAGTCAAAATTGACCCCACCGGGGCTTATCAGTTTTACATAGACTTATATAGAAAAACCTTTAAAATCTTATTCTCTGAAACATTAAGGCCCAGTCGGTTTTTACATGCAACATTCTGACAAACCTCAGTTTGAATTTAGAATAACACAAAGTTCCCCAGGTGAGCGATATAGGGCAATCATGGCACTCTTTTTATGTGGAGGAATTAAAACAGGCGGTTGCGTTGGGCGTGACTGGTTAAGCATAATATAGTATGGCGGCGAAAGGGTTAAAGCATAAAATGCTATGACAAAGAAAGGGTTAGAGCATAAGATACTGTGGAGGTAAAAGGATTTTAACTGCAGAACACGTAGTTTTCTGTATGTGTCTATAGGTAGTGAGACTCCAGGAAGATACGTCTTGTAGGCGGACAGGCTTCAGATTTATTTCTTAACTTTGTGAAAATCGATGGCCTGCATTCCCCTTCTCTTCTCAAGACAGTTTCTTAATTATCCTTATTCACTTTATCTAGCAATTCGTGTTGATGTACAGGCATTGCCCCTAAATTAAGTTTAACTCTTTGCATTCTGGGTAATTTTTGTTTGTCTGCAACTATTGTCGTCTGCTATTGTTCTGAATTTAGAAATTTCAAATTTCTTTTCAAAATAGGGTCAGAATGTCTAACAGTTTGGATCAAGATGAGACGCCGCGTTTCGCGGCGTCTCATCTGGATCCAAACTGTTTGCAAAAGTTACCACGGGTTCACCGGTAGCATGGTGAGAGTTATACCGGTGTAAAGCGACTGATGTGGGCGAAACTGTGTGAAGGTGACAATATCTAAATCTTTCGTCTGCTAAAATATCGTCTGCTCATCAGTTGTAGTCTGCACATGTTGTAAAATTAAATTTTAAAATCATTTTAACTTATGAAACAGAAACATGAGGGTTGGGACAGTTGGGATCCATATCAGACGCCGCTACACGCGGCGTCAGATCTGGATCCAACCTGTTTGCAATTCTCATGAATTCGCGACTAGCAGACGAAGGGTTAAGCATTATATTTCTTCTATAAAACAAATAGGCTTGTAAATTAATACGTGCACCGAACATCACATCTCATTAAACCCCTTCACTGCCTTACCGGATAACTACTGTACTCGGGGTATTTGCAAACAGTTTAGATCCTGGTTACGCGGCCTCTGATCAGGATCCAAACTATTTGACACTCGTTTCAATATTTCTTAAGTCAAAATACCTAAAAAGTGATTCTTAGAAAAAGAAGCAGACGACAATTGTTTAAATTTGATGACGTCATGGCAGTGAAGTGATTAAACGCAATAGACAAGTAAATCAAACCAAGTACCGCCTTGTGGTTTTGAAATTACTGCTACTTCTACAACTACAACTACAACATGTACTGTTGCAAGAACTTTTAAAACTAAACTACTACTACTTTTTCTAATACTACTTCTTCTACCTTTTTCTTCGAACTACTACTACTGCTACAGCGTATTCTTCTACTCTACTATTACTACTATACTACTACTACTACTGCTACAGTGGAGAATCTGTTATTCTTTCCCGATAAACGCGTTTACGCTAAAACTATTTTTTCTTTTACAAACAGTTTGGAGCCAGATCAGACGCCGGGTAACCCGGCGTCTGATCAGGCTCCAAACTGTTTACCACCAAGATAAACATGATATATCAGAATTGTCCAAAAGTTGTTCTTTTCTACGTTTTAGTGCTTTGCGTTTGCGTACGTTTGCGTTTAAACGGGAAAGAATAACAGATTCTCCACTGTACGTATTCTTCTTCTTCTACTTCTACTTCTTCTTCTTCTACTACTTCTACAACTTCTACTTCTTCTACTCTTTCTTCTTCTACTACTACTACTACTACTACTATTACTACTACTACTTCGTCTTCTTTCTCTTCTTCTTCTACTTCTTCTTCTACTATTACTATTACTACTTCTTCTACTTCTTCTTCTTCTACTACTACTACTATCACTACTACATGTATTACTACTTCTACTACTACTACTGCTACTACTTCTACTACTAATACTACTGATTCTACTAGTTCGTCTACTACTAGAACTACAGTGTTCCCTCCCTACAACGGTCCTCCCAACAACTTCTACCTCCTTACAACGACCCTTGTCGCAGTTCCCTAAACAGGACAAAAATGACCAACTTATATATACGACTGCAATGTCGTCTGCTTAAAATTGTCGTCTGCTGTTTTTCTCAAAGTTACACAATGGACATTTTAAAAGAAAACGCTTAATGACGAGTGACAAACAGCTTGTATCCAGAGCGTCTGATCTGGATTCAAGCTGTTTGCAAATTTCCCTCCCTTTAACGTCTCCCTCCGAACGACCTTCATAATGTGTGTGTCCCGTTGGGTGCCGTTGTACATAGAGAGGGAGTGCTGTTACACTATAAAAATATTCGTAATCCTTCTACTATCTCTGCTTCTACTCTAACAGCGTCTTTTACTTCTATCACTACATGTACTACTACTACTACATGTACTACTACTACTACTACTACTACTACTATTGCACGGTGTGATTTTATTCTTGCATCACTGGTAATGTGCAGTTACTGTAAAAAGAGACATGTACCAATTGCCCTTTAAATGAAACTAATCGCAATGAAATGAAGCGTAGAAAATTACATTTTGAAGGATTTAGGCTCCAAACCGTTTGCAATGGAAACAAATGGTTTACATGTATCATAAACGAGTTTATTGGGAAAGTATAACACCTGCCCACTGTACTTTATTTTACAGGGTGTAGCTCCTTGAACCCAAGTAAGACACGGACATTTACTGTGTTCTAAGAATGATTGATGAACCCACGCTTGGCATCGAGATACTGCAAGAAAGATAACTCAGTATTTTCGAAGGCAATATCGGGTATGCGGTTGTTTCCCTTGTCAGCTTAATGCCGTAAATCATTTCACTCCCGATGGCAAAAGCGCCAAATATATCGATGCCTGGTCAGGAACAGCTTATATGTCGAACATGTTTTTAAAAAGCGTAGATCCAGTTCTCAAAGAAGCTCTGATTTTATTGCTCAAAAATATTTAGGTAAAATTATACCCAAATGAGTGGTACTGAGTATTTCTTACTTATTGGATCTAAATGCTCTACATGTCGCAGTAAGCATGGGAAATATATATATATATGGTGCAAAGCTTTCCCATTAAGACAATGACAAAACCTGTGAACCTTTATCATGCTGCATTGTTGCCTGCTTAAAAAATATCGTCAGCCTAAAACATTTCAAAAGTCAGTTTTTGATGCTATTTAAACTAACGAAAAGTTGAAAATAGTGCAAAACAGTTTGGATCCAGACCAGACGCCACTCTACGCTTCTATCCGGCTTCTGGTCTGGATCCAAACTGTTTGCATATACAGTTGAACTTCGATATCTCGAACTAGGTTAAGTCGAACATGTCCGTATTTCTAGGTTAAAACGCGGTTAAGCCGCGTTTTAACTTTGAAACACGGGTACATGTATGTTCACCTAAACCGACCTTGAAATAAGCAAAGTCATGTTTCGAAATATCACATATTTCGGGTTAAGCGAGTTCGAGATATCGAAGTTCGACAGACATGAACATTCGCGATCCGTAGTCAAATGGTTACGCTTTCATTGCAATAACATTGTCTGCTTTAAAACTATCGTCGAATATACATTTTTCCAAAAATGGATTTCCGGCATTTTGAGAAAAAACCGATACTAGTTTCAAGCAGTTTTAACCCCGATCAAACGTCAAGTTACTTGGCGTCTGATATGGATCCAACGTGTTGTAAAGGTGATCACAGAGCTGAGTCGTTTATCTTAGCACTTTCAAACGTTAAATAGATCTTTACAATACCTATGGGTGTTCTACAGTGGAGAATCTGTTATTCTTTCCCGTTTAAACGCAAACGTACGCAAACGCAAAGCACTTAAACGTAGAAAAGAACAACTTTTGGACAATTCTGATATTTCATGTTTATCTTGGTGGCAAACAGTTTGGAGCCTGATCAGACGCCGGGTTACCCGGCGTCTGATCTGGGCTCCAAACTGTTTGTAAAAGAAAAAATAGTTTTAGCGTAAAGGCGTTTATCGGGAAAGAATAACAGATTCTCCACTGTATAGTGTTTTTCATGTACTCAGACAAAAAATCTTATCTTTAACAACCTCTTCCCTGCCAATGACCGAGTTACTTGGCATTTGTGTAACAGATTGGTTCCAAATCAGACATATAGATCAAGTGACACCCGTCGTCTGATCAAGATACAAACTATATGGCATCCATATATACGTAGATGTTATGAATACAATTCGAATTCGAGGAATACGTACCAGCGTAGTAAAATGTGTTGATAATGATATCACACAGCGGTGCAACGGTTTATATTAGAAAGACTAATCGTTAAAGTAAGCGCTTTTGTTACATGTTAACTTGATGCTTTACTTTTGTCGTGTAGTATGCAGTCAGAAGCGTTTGAAGATCCCCATTCTCTCGTTCGGGATGGTCCTAAAGTGAGGTTATAGTGAACTTATACAGTAAAACCTATATATTGTGACCACTAAAACGAATGCAAATTGATTGTATAAAAGACAGGTGACAGCTTAACGTAAGGTGACAGTAAAAAACAAAATAAAAAAACTCCTAAAGGAGCTTTCTATTTTACTGACACCTTATTTTAAGCCGTCACCTGTCGTAAACACCTACAGTGGAGAATCTGTTATTCTTTCTCAATAAACGCGTTTACGCTAAATCTATTATTTGCAGTGCAAACAGTTTGGAGCCAGATCAGACGCCGGGTAACCCGGCGTCTGATCAGGCTCCAAACTGTTTGCCTCCAAGATAAACATGAAATATCAGACTTGTCCAAAAGTTGTTCTTTTCTTCGTTTTAGTGCTTTGCGTTTGCGTACGTTTGCGTTTAAACGGGAAAGAATAACACATTCTCCACTGTAATAACTAACACACATAAGTGGTCGTAATAGAGAGGTGTTACTATATTTCTCAGGAGGATTTGTTAAAGAAATATCTTAATGCCAATATTCAAAAACCGACAGTCCAATATGAGTGGTGGGATCAATGGATATCACAAAACCATGTCTGTCACATTTACATAACATTTGCATATGTGCACTTTGATATCAAATTAACCCCTTCACTGCCATTCTCAACTTGATTTTCATTTAGCAAACAGTTTGGAATCCAGATCAGGCGCCGAGTAACTCGGCGTCTGATCAGGATCCAAACAGTTTGATACGTGTCGGTATAGTTGTTAATCAATATTGAAAATGCATGCATATCTGATTTTCGAATGTTTTGCACGGGTTGGTGAGACGAAGTTATGATTATCGTTATAAGAGAAGAATTATCATTGATTTGTAGGCACCCACTAGTCAAATGGGGCAAGTGATTGCATAACAGCATTTTCAAGACATACTGCACTGACTTTGATTGAATAATGCATATATAGCACTTTGACTGGCGAAATATCGATACAAGGGTCAAATAGCTTGGGTCCTGATCAGACGGCGTATTTTTCAGTGTCTGAGTCCGTTTCATAAAACTTCGTACGACAAAAACGGTCGTAAGTCAAAACTTTAAATACTTTTAATTTCTGATTTCTCTATCTAATCTTGTCTTGTGGCATCTCTTTGGAATCGTCTTTTCAAGACGATTCCGAAGAGATGTCACAAGACAGGATTAGATGGAGAAATGAATGATAATTGAGACTTTTGTAATCTGACTTACGGCAGCATTTGCCGTCGTACGGAGTTTTATGAAATTGGCCCCTGATCTGGATACAAGCTGTAGGCAAATGAGAGTACGTATAAAATATAAAAACTATTTAGTCATTATAGGAAGCACTGGCGTGGTTGACATTTTACACTGGTGTGGCGTCATTCTTCACTGTAATAACGCGATTTGCTTGGAACAATTACATCTATCCTCTTGTTTTATTTCTCAAATTGAAATTTTAAACAAATTGAATGGGCTAAGAATAACGGCAACATGAAAGACGTTGAAAAAGTACAAATACATGTATATGTCATAGAATTATGCAAACAGCTTGTGTCCAGATCAGACCAATTCTGCAATTGACACCCTCATACCTATTACGGGGAGAATAAAATATATCAAAATGGAGAAAAAAAGAAAAACAATCTGCAAGGTTAAGTCAAATGCATGCTTAAGAATATTTTTGTCTCAAGAGACATTACGATCTTGAGATGACAAAGTGAATTTTAGTTTACATTTGTGTGTTTTTTTTCGTCAAATAAATACAACAATATATACTGGAGTGTTTCCCTTGAGACGATGTGTTTTGGAGGTATAGATCTAAAACTTTTAACTGACTGAAATGTAAGACTGTACTGTAAAACCTTAAAGACCTATTTCTGGCTCAGCAGGATGTCTATCGGATTGTATATTGTGCCAGGGTCACACAACAGGCTTAATACACAGCTGTTACATCATATTACCCAGAGGCACATAGGGCATCATGGGATAGGGTACTAGGTATTAATACAGGTAGATAAGGGATCTAGCTGAACCATTCAACACTGTGATATTGTTGCATAAATATAAAGATAAGAATAGGCATTCACCAAAAATCAAAAGTTTGCATCTAGATCATTTGCTTTAATTGTCAAATTATCAAGTTATGAAACCTTTTTCTACACTATTTAACATCTATATTTTGTCAACTAAAAACTGTCGTATAAGTTATATGTATACAATTTTTTCTAGAAGATTAACCCTTTAAAATGCTTTGTTTGAATACAGGTGATCATTTAAAGCAGGTTGAAAGTAGAGCAGAATGTGCTTTACTTTCATCCTGCTTTAAGCAACCGTCTGCTAGGATAAATACTATATCTCGTAAAGATCTTATTCAGAGTTATATATATATTTAGACCATGTTTGCAGAGGATTAATTCTTTGTTTGAATACAAGTGGCCACTTAAAGCAGGTTGAAAGTAGAGCAGAATGTGCCTTAAGGCACATTCTGCTTTACTTTCAGCCTGCTTTAAGCTACCATCTGCTAGAATATTGAAAATATATTTCTTTTCATACATTTTCATAACTGTATAAATTGGAGCTATTTTCCTCGAAGGAGAAATAAATTACAGACGTAAAAAGGGTATTTATGGGGTATAGGGTTAAGGCATTTTTCTTTACTTTCACTCTGCTTTAAGCTACCATTTGCTATTATATAGGATATATATCTTATTTTTCCCATTTATAACAATATCAAATGGATAAATTTTCTTCAATGGATGAATTAAAGAAAATGTGTAAAAAGGTGTGTTTATGGGGTAGTGTGTAAACAACATGTGACCACATACAGCACGTTGAAAGTAAAGCAGAATGAAACAGAAGGCAAATTCCGATTAATCTCTGCTACAATCTGCTAGGATATATTATTTTGCATATTCATGTAGTAAAAAGTGGAAGTTTTCTCTTCAGTGTAGTAGATCTAATACATAAAATGTGTCAAATGTGTTTTTATGGAGTAATGGGTTAAATCACAAGAAAATGCCAAGAAAGTAAAGCATTTTCTTTATAGTTACAATGGACTAGACTTTTTGAGAAACTGGAATTGTTATTAAAAAGATTCATGCTGATCAAACATATCAAATATTTAGCTAATAACTATTTGCCCTAAAGTCTTTAGTATGGCTCCAGCTCATGTGCTTTGTAACTGAGAATTTGATCTGGATCTATGCAGTTTGCCTTTTTTAAATGTAGTTTGATAGTTGATGATTGTAAATGTAATGTTTTGACTTGCTTGGTATTATGCTTGATGTTATTTATTAAAGCTAGATTGCTAACCCACTGTTTTGTTATGTATTATATTATAAGACCCAAAATTACAGATTAATAAAATCAAATCAATTTCATCAATTTTTAATCTACAGACAATATCACTGTGTGCTTAACCCTTACCCTACAGTAATAGCTTCTGCTTTTAAATTGTCGTCTGCAAACAATATTTAAATTAGATTTGTACATATTTCAATTAAAAAAGTCTGAGCGATAACTGGTATACAGTTTGGATACAGATCAGATGCGACATTATGCAGCATCAGATCTGGATCCAAACTGTTTGAAAAAATAACAGTCAACTCACGATCCACAGCTTAAGGGTTAAATGCACAGCTATCACTTGCCCCTATATTGGTCTACATCTATCAATTAGTACCCTGCTGTGATAATTTGTTTGTAATAAACATACCCTGATAAGGGCGATCTAATCACCAAGTATCAAGCTGTGATTGGGGGGGACTGCTATATAGAACTTGATATAGGGCTTTAACTACATTACTGAAGGAAACAAGTTTAAGTAAGACTTTCATTCGTTTCCAGTCTACTTCAATGTGTATTTGAAGCATGCGTTTACATGTAACTTATACTAGAAGACTTGGTTGAAACCACAGATGTTTGTAACTGTAGATCTACTTAATTAATAAAAATACAAAATTAGTGTATGTCACCTCTATATGTAATTTTTTTTTTTTATGTATACTTAAAAAATTATACATATACAGAAGTGACTTTTCATATAAAAACCCTCATACACATCTTTTATCTGATCATCTGAACGATAGTATTGGCTAATAAAATAAGGGGAAATCGCCCCAGGGAAGAGTGCAAACATATTTTAGATATATTCTATAAGAAAACAGTGCAGAACCTGATCAGACAGCTCCTTCAGGAGCTGCCTGATCTGGATCTACACTGTTTTTAAAAAGTGTCAATAAAATGTATTTCACTCATATAGTAAGAGAAGGTTTCAGGGACTCTGGTTGTGAATCACAGCAGACGACAGTTTCGGTAGACCTCCATTTCTGAAAACGAGATCTGGCGAGAGTGCTAAAAGTTGACGGTCAGCGTTAATCAAAATCCCAGAGCGGGTAACTAACGCGGATTCAGACGGGTTTCAGACGGGGGTGGATATAAGCCACATTCGACTCAAATCTACTAAACTCAATTTTAATACTCATGTTACTGCCTGGGTTCATTCGACCCATGGAGATGGTATTCTTCTAAGAAATTACACTGGGGAATTACAGTGGAGAATGTGTTATTCTTTCCCAATAAACGCGTTTACGCTAAAACTATTATTTGCAGTGCAAACAGTCTGGAGCCAGATCAGACGCCGGGTAACCCGGCGTCTGATCAGGCTCCAAACTGTTTGCCACCAAGAAAAACATGAAATATCAGAATTGTCCAAAAGTTGTACTTTTCTACGTTTTAGTGTTTTGCGTTTGCGTACGTTTTGCGTTTAAACGGGAAAGAATAACAGATTCTCCACTGTACCAGAGTGGGTAAATGTCTCACATTGAACCTTAGTGACGAGTATATGCGTCCTTTACAAACAGTGTAGACCTGTGAAGATTACAGAACAAAACATAACACTTGCACGCCTTTTGAATACGGTGCAGATCCAGATCAAAGGGCTCCTATAGAAACCATCTGATCAGCGTATGTACTGTTTAAAGTGTTGCAATTTATCGTAAATGCGCATTCTGCTTTACTTTCAAACTGATTTAAAGTAGCTATCTGTCTCATAACTAAACAACAGGCTGTGGGTAAATGGTTAATAAGCACACACCGAATACGAGTGTAAAACAGTCACATTAATTTGTTTATCTGCTCTGAATATAAATCATTTCCTGATTCAACGAGCCCATCTTTACCCATTTGTGTCTCCGATCCCATTGATAGGACATAGGCAAACAATGTAGACTCTGATCAAACGCCGCATAATGCGGCGTTTGATCAAAGTCTACATTGTTTGATGAATGGAATTTCAGTATAAAGAAAACAAAAATGAAAATTTAGACCAGGCACACCTTAAATAAAAATGGAGTAATCCTATTTATATAAGCATGGAAGAATCCACTGGGTGCAATATTAGTTACAGTGGAGAATCTGTTATTCTTTCCCAATAAACGCGTTTACGCTAAAACGTTTATTTCCTCTGCAAACAGTTTGGAGCCAGATCAGACGCCGGGTAACCCGGCGTCTGATCAGGCTCCAAACTGTTTGCCACCAAGATAAACATGAATTGTGAGAAATATCTAAAAATTGACATTTTCTACGTTTTAGTGCTTTGCGTTTGCGTACGTTTGCGTTTAAACGGGAAAGAATAACAGATTCTCCACTGTAAGCAGTAAACAGGGTTTACAGGAAATGCTTGGTACTGTATAATCCCGAAAATAGAAGGAAACAATAATTCAATTTAGTTTTTGCCGTTTATTTCCGTAACTTCATCTCAGTTTATTGTTTAGGGAATTAATTGCTTTTTTGTTTGTTACAATATCTTAGGGTGATATTTGATCACTTCTCTTAATTGATATACAAAATAACTTTATTAAATAAAGGTTGTTTTCGACTGTTAAGTGGGTATGAAGATACATGTACAGTTAAACCTCTCTGATAAGACCACTCAAGCGAAAACCAATTAGATGTGTATAAAAGTCAGGTGACAGCCTAAAGCAAGGTGACTGTAAAATAGAAAGCTCCTAAAGGAGCTTTCTGTTTTACTGTCATCTTGCTTTAAGCAGTCACCTGCTGTCAACACCTAATTATAACATGTAATACAATTTAGTGGTCGTAATAGAGAGGTTTTACTGTACATGTATTTCCAACTAAACACGTTTGTATTACATCAACATTATGCTTACTGCTGACAGTTTTGAACCTGATCAGGCGCCGATGACGCTTCAAACTGTTTGATACGCAGATACAGATACACACGCATTTGTACGCTTCTAATTTATTCCTCCACTGAAGAAAATTGTTCCATTTTATACAGTCATGGATATGCACCATAAGACATATATTCCATACCGTAGCAGATGGTAGATTAAAGCATGCTGAACGTAAAGCAGAACGCACACTAGGGAGCATACTACTTTACTTGCAATTTGCTTTAAGTGGCCACCTGTCTATAGAATTAAAAACGTGCTATGGGGTTACGGTTTATGTAAACTTTATCAATGACAACTTATTCAATATGAAAAGTTGATACATCACATACAGTTTCGTCCAATTTCATTTGAACAGGCCGGGGCGATAATACTTTCCCAAATTATGAGATATGCATGCATTATTTAACTCAGATATCAACTAATCAGTGGTATTGAAATTAGAACGCTCTTTTGAATGGAATTGAAATGTCAGAAACACTTTCTAAAACCGAATTAACCATTTACGTGCCATTCACGACTTGACTACTTTCTGCAAACAGTATGGATCCTGACCAGACGCCGCGTAACGCGGCGTCTGGTCAGGATCCATACTGTTTGACACGCATATTTAGGTTTCTTTAATTAAGAAAATGTATAGTTTAAAGGTGTATCCAACCCATAAGCGATTTTTTCAAAGTATCAAACTTTTTTTCTATCATTGTTTTTTGGGAAGAGCTATTTATGATGAATGAAAAAATGAAAGAAAAAAAATATGGTGGTGTCCTTTTTTTTGAGCTACAGCGATTTGAAAAAGGTATGTCAAATTTGGACTTTTTCTCTCAAATTTTACCCATTCAGAGTACAAGCTTCAGTAAAATCTATTTCAAAACAAAACAAACATGGTAATTTGGGTTTTTATTATTTATTTCATGTCTTTGGTGGTATTTTCACATATAAAAAACAAATTTAGACAAAGCAGGCACTAGGTTTGAACAATATGGATCCTCGAATATCAAAAATATGCTATTTATAGGGCATGATTTTATTAGATATTTTATTTTATGAAAAAAAAGTAAAAAAGTTTGAAAATGAAATAGTTCTAGTATTAAACTTTTTCTTATATTCTACCAAATGAAAGCCAATGCTAAGGCAGTTCAAAGAAATTGAAAGGTCAGTGTTGAAAATTTTGAGTTATTAAACTAAAAAGAGTTATCTCCCCTTACAAAATTTACAAAAAAGTACCATATCGATGATATTTAGAGCTTTATAAATTTCACATTTGGTGCCTGTTGTTTCTTAAATTAGTTTTTGTATGAAGAAATACTACCATAGATAGGAAATAAATAACACAAAACCACATTATCATATTTGTTTTCATTTAAAATGGATTTTATTGAAGCGGGCTGTTTGAAAAGGACAAAATAAGAGAAAGTGGGTGGGGTAAATTTTACATGGCCATGGAGCCAACTGTTGTTCACCAAAATGTACACTTTTTCTATTTTTTCATTCATCTTAAATAGCTCTTCAATACAAAACCATCATAAAGTGTTTTCATATACTTTGAAAATTTCTTAAATTCATGACATTGATACACCCTTAAATGTAACAAATTTTGCAGACGACAATTTCAAAGCAGACGATATTTCGGCAGGATAAGTGCTAAGTTAAGATTATCTCAAATTCTCTTTTTTTTTCAATGCACAGCATTGGCTCTAGTGCATTGTCATTTTCAAACAGTATTGGAATCAGAAGCCGACACTTTCAGGATGTCAGTGTTTCAATGTCAAAAGTCTAAATTTTAGAAAACCGCAGGCTGAAAGCAAGAAGCTGTATACTATATTTATTTTGCATGAGAAAGTCATATAAAATCATTCATTCGCCCAGTTCTAAAGACAGTCAGCCAATCGCTCATTTCATATTTCAGTAAGTTTGTCTATCAAAGACGAACACACACTTACAAGAAGGATATTTATCTTTAGAAGTTTTAACAACAAAAATGTGCACTACCGATCAATTCTATGTTCACTTTATTTCCCTGGTGACATACGGTGTACAATTCAAGCTGAGAAAATTAACTAGTCTCTGAAAGCAAATGCACGAAATTTCTCGACACAAGTAATAAGCAAACATGTTGACTATCACGCTCTTTCACTGATGGTGTGTGTGCGTTTTCACTTTTCAACTATAGAAAAATACAGAGGAGACGACGTTAAATTTCCCGTTTTTAAAAACGTAAACGAAACGCAAACGCATCGCAATAAAACGTACAATAGGACATATTTTCGACAATTCTGACTACTTATTTTAATCTGAGTTGCAAACAGTTTGGAGCCTGATCAGACGCCGGGTAACCCGGCGTCTGATCAGGCTCCAAACTGTTTGCAGTGGAAATAATAGTTGTAGCGTAAACGCGTTTATTGGGAAATAATAACGTATTGTATGTACACTGTAAAGTATAAAGAGACGATATTCTTTCTCAAAAGACGTATTAGTGCTAAAACTGGTTTCTGTTTTAAACAGTTTGAAGCAAGACCAGACGCCGATTTACTCGGCATCTTATCAGGTTTTTCAAATATCTGTCATCCAGATATTTTTTAAATAAATCAATTTTACAAGAATCTGTCATTTTCTACTTGTCAATGCATTGCGTTTTATTTCGTTAAAACGAGAAATAATTATGTCTTTTTCGCTGAACTGTCAAAACATGTTTTAAGGTGTCATTCTTCGAAGAGTAGTACATGTTCATATAGATATATCTCTTAAGTGACATGTGAGCTCTTAATACATGTACAGATAAATCAATAAAGAAGATTTTACAGGAATTTTCTGGTCAACTTTAGCTGATATCTGTATTTTCATTTATGAGCGAGTCACGATTTGTCATTTTAAAATGTTGTTACCCCAGCGGGATATTGCTGTAGTATAAATCCCTTCGTGCCCAATATTTCTCTTCTGCTTTAACTACTGTATTGCCATTATACCGCCTGCTTTAAAAACGTTGCATACATTATTATTTTAAAGTTAGGTAAAAACAAAACGATAAAATTGTCGATAAGGTTGTCAAACAGTTTGGATCCTGTTCAGACGCCGTGTTATACGGAGAAAACGTTATTCTTTCCCAATAAACGCATTTACGCTAAAACTATTATTTCTCTTGCAAACAGTTGGAGCCAGATCAGACGCCGGGTAACCCGGCGTCTGGTCAGGCTCCACACATTTTGCCACTCAGATAAAAATGAAAAGTCAGAATTGTCAAAAAGTTGTCCTTTTCTACATTTTAGTGTTTTACGTTTGCGTTTTGTTTGCGTTTTAAAAAACGGGAAATAATAACGTTTTCTCCACTGTACGCGGTGTCTGATCAGGATACAAACTGTTTTCAAAGTCGCATTTAGTCGCCTCTGGAAATGAAAAGGCTAACCCTTATCATGCTAGGCGCGGCTGCCATACATTTGCAAAAAGTTTGGACCCAGATCAGACGCCGCGTTACGCGGCATCTGATCTGAATCCAATTTGTCACTCATATTTTACTTTTCACCGGTTTAAAGGAAGCATACATCTTAATTTGATTTTTTTGCAGACGATAAATTTTGAGCAGACGACAATTCAGCATGATAGGCGTTAATGTGCATGCACCATAAAATGCGGAATGCGTGATGAACTAGTTTACGTGACAGTACAATAATGACGATCCACTTAGTTCATTCATAAATAGTTATACAGTGTTCCCGACCTACAACGGCCCTCCAACATTGGTTCCCTCCTTACAACGACCCTTGTCACAGTTCCCTATACAGAACAATAATTTCTAAACTATTCACGACTGCAATGTCGTCTGCTTAAAATTGTCGTCTGCTGTTTTTCTCAAAGTGACATAATGGATATTTTGACAGAAAATAAATTAATGACGAGTGACAAACAGTCTGAGTCCAGATCAGACGCCACGTTACGCGGTGTCTGATCTGAATTCAAGCTGTTTGCAAATGTAAGCCAATTTCCCTCCCTTTAACGACTTCCTCCGTACAACGTACACACTCTTTGTCTCCCATTGGATGTCGTTGTAGAGAGGGAGCGCTGTAATAAAACATTGTTTTATTGACACGTTACAGTGGGAATGGCGACATGCCTTCCCGTATAAACAAAACTTTAAGACAAATGCAATGCATTACAATGTAGAAAAAGCCTGGATAAGCTATTGAAGGCGTTGACGATTTCATCTAAATCTGAGTAGCAAACAGTTTAGAGCCCTGTCAGACGCCGATTATCATGGCGTCTAATCAGGCTCCAAACTGTTTCCAACTCATTCACCCCTGAAGCTTTAAATGGACAATTCTAATTTCCAATTAAGTATAGTACATGTACATTTTCCACTATTAAGGGTTAATTTTAACAATATATTTCAAAATTACAAACAGTGCAGACCCTGATCAGAGGCTTCCAGCAGGAGCCCTCTGATCAGGGTCTACACTGATTGATTTGGACAATAAATAGTCTTCTCAGGTACACTGTTTGTGAATGACGAGTATACTCGTCGCTAGGTTTGATTGTGTTGAGTGCAAACACGTTTGTTTGGGAAAGAATAACGTTGCTTCCCTGCATGTAGATGCAATGTATACAACATGCTACGTGTGCACCGGGTGAACGAGATTTGAAACGCCTTTCTTCACCAGTCCGTTAGATGCATGCTTGGTCCGAATATTGGTCTATTACGGTGCCTCAAAGGGTCCGAACGCAAAACAAAGATTGAACAGATACTGTAAGTATAGTACTAACGTTAGCGAAACTCTGGCCAACTGTGTTATACGATATAAATATTTACATTATGCAGACATTAAGCAGATATATTAGTTATTGATACTTCGACCGCTCTTATCTAGACGAACGGTCCTTCGACTTACTGCCGTTTGAAAACAGTTGATGTTGAGCAAAACTCTTTGAAAACTGTACTTACAGTACAATTTGATTTTCTCGCAGAAAAATTGTGAAGGCGGCGATTTTGAAGCATGCAAGAATAAACCTTTTCATTGCCTTACCCAGAGTACGATGATAATTTGAAAACAGATTTATTCTGGTCAGATACAGTGGATAATCTGTTATTCTTTCCCGTTTTTAAAAACGCAAACGTACGCAAACGCAAAGCACTAAAACGTAGAAAAGAACAACTTTTGAACAATTCTGATATTTCATGTTTATCTTGGTGGCAAACAGTTTGAAGCCTGATCAGACGTCGTGTTACTCGGCGTCTGATCTGGCTCCAAACTGTTTGCACAGGAGATAATAGATTTAGCGTAAACGCGTTTATTGGTAAAGAATAACGTTTTCTCCAATGTACATATAAACATACGTTTCTAAGGCTCTTTTGGAAGCGTTTTCCCAGATCTTGTAAACCCATTTTTAGGTTTAATCCCATTCTGTTTAATTTTTATTTTTTTTCATTTTTCCAGTGCAAATCTTATGATACATAGGTCATTAGAGTAATAATAATAATAATATACCAAGTTAAAGTCTACTTTCAGTCCGAATGACCGCTCAGCCGACTGTACATACTACAAGAGTAGTATCTTGTACCATTTGTGTTGCTTACTATAATTATGTTCATAATTTTCTTTCTTTGATAACTGTGTTCATGCTATTGGTATAACCAAACACACTTAAGATAGTAGTACGAGTATATTCTTTATATTCGTTATGTACATGTTTTGTATTTACACGATAACAATAGTATTTACAACATAGCTTCTGATCAGGCTTTAAACTCGTTGAAAGTCATATTAAATAACCCATTCACTGCCATGACATCATCTGCTTTAAACAATTGCCATATTCTTCATTTCTCAACTTCAATTGTTTATTATCCCCAGCTGTTTATAGTATGGACAATGTGTAAAATTTAATAAGATTTAAATCAGATTATTGCATTTATTAGAAAATGTCGTGTTTTGCCATTGGGAGAATGTTCACCTCGCGTGAGGAATACATTGTAAGATAATTTAACATGTGGTATTGGCCACCCAGAAAAAAGATAAATTGGAGGTACAGCTTTTCTCAGATTGAAAAGAATCGTCAATAGTTTCAAGAAATAGGCACCGTCTAGATTTTATTGCATTGTGTTTGTGTTTTAGTTCGTTTCAACAGGAAAGAATAGCTGATCTTCTCTATTGTAACTCTATAGTGACTGTATAAAGCAAAGTAAAAGTAAAAATGATGTTTTTTAGTTTTATGTTTTACATGCTTTAAGAGTGTTTAACGTCTTTAGTTCCATTTTATAAAGTCATGAATATGTATCGAGCGTAATATATTCTTTTAACGTCTAGTTCCATTTTATAAAGTCATGAATATGTATCGAGCGTAATATTTTCTTTTAACGTCTAGTTCCATTTTATAAAGTCATGAATATGTATCGAGCGTAATATTTTCGATATCCTAGCAGATTGTAGTTTAAAGCAGGCTGGAAGGAAAGCAGAATGCGCATTAAGGCGCATTCTGCTTTATTTTCAACCTACTTTAAGTGGTCACCCGTCTTCAAATCAAAACTAGAAATAGACTATAGGACAAAGGGTTAAAGAAGAGTGACAGTAAATGAGACCACATATAAAGGAGTTTTCTACTCTACTCATCCACCCGTGAAACTTCAGATGGGTATTTTCCAAATTCAATTATATCCTGTACATTTGTTTACTATTTAGATTGACCCACAATACATTGCAAAATTGCAAACAGTGCAGATCTTGACCAGAGGGCTTGTTCAGGAGCAATCTGATCAGGGTATGGAATGTTTCCATAGGACAAGCAGATTCCATACAAGTCCACTGTTTTACAGGACGCCTCACTAAACCTGCAGTAAACAACACTCTATCGTACACTACATATACAGTAGAGAATCTGTTATTCTTTCCCATTTAAACGCAAACGTACGCAAACGCAAAGCACTAAAACGTAGAAAAGAATAACTTTTGGACAATTCTGATAATTCTTGTTTATCTTGGTGGCAAACAGTTTGGAGCCTGATCAGACGCCGGGTTACCCGGCGTCTGATCTGGCTCCAAACTGTTTGTATATGGAATATTAGTTTTAGCGTAAACGCGTTTATTGGGAAAGAATAACACATTTTCCACTGTAAGCACATCAACTTGTTAGTTTGATTAGTGTCGTTATAGCAATTCATATAGTGATTCATAAAACAGTGTTCCCTCCCTACAACAGCCCTACCAACAACGATTCCCTTCCTACAACGGCCCTACCAACAACCATTCCCTTCCTACAACAACGGTTGTCGCTGTTTCCCAAACAAGACAATTATGCCTTACACTTTCACTGCTGCAATATCGTCTTCTTAAAATAGTCATATGATGTTTTTTCTAAAATTTACTTCTTAGTGAACATTTTGACAAAAGAAATATATTGACGAATGACAAACAGCTTGAATCCAGATCAGACGCAGCATTACGCTGCGTCTAATCTGGATTCAAGCTGTTTGAAAATATAAGCCAAGTTTTAATTGTCCCTCCTTATGACAATTCCCTCCGAAAAACGCACACAGTCGTTGTCTCCCCTAAAGTGTCGTTGTAGAGAGGGGGCATTGTAGTTGAGTTTGTAATTTTGCAAATGGATTTATACAACTAATGCAGAGGGCAAGATGTTTTCTTTCCCAATAAACGTGTGTCTACCTACCCCCTTGTACTCATTGGAAACAGTTTGTGGCCTGATAAGACGCCGGGTAACCCGGTGTCTGATCAGGTTCCAAACTGTTTGACACTCGGATTACAATGAATGGTCAACATTTTCAAGATAATTGTTACTTTTTACATCTTAGTGCATTTTGTTTTACATTTCATTTATTTCATTCACTCCTGAAACACTTAATGGACACTTTCACTTTCAAATAATGTCCTGTCCATTATTTTTTAAGGTTGACATTAATAACATTTAGCAAAATGACATTTATAACATATTGCAAAATGACACAAATAACATATTGCAAAATAACATTAACAACATATTGCAAAATGACATTAATAACATTTTGCTAAATGACATTAATAACATTTAGCAAAATGACATTTATAACATATTGCAAAATGACACAAATAACATATTGCAAAATAACATTAACAACATATTGCAAAATGACATTAATAACATATTGCAAAATAACATTAATAACATATTGCAAAATAACATTAATAACATTTAGCAAAATGACATTTATAACATATTGCAAAATGACATAAATAACATATTGCAAAATAACATTAACAACATATTGCAAAATGACATTAATAACATTTTGCTAAATGACATTAATAATATATTGCACAATGACAAACAGTGAAGATCCTGATCAGGAGTCCTCTGATTAAAGTCAACACTGTTTGCATAGAACAAGAATATTTTTCAAAGGTACGCTGTTTGTTAAATGATGAGTATACGTCGCTTGTGTTGAAAGAGTTAATAGACGGTCTTTACAACTTTTAAACATTTAAACCCTTTCGCTCTCAATGACGCTTACAAGCGCGTTTGCAAACAGTTTGAATCCTGATCAAACGCCGCGTAACGCGGCGTCTGATCAGGATCCAAACTGTTTGACACTCGTTTTGAAAATTCTTAAGTCATTTTGTCTTATTTTTTAACATTGAAACGATATTGCAGACAAAAAAAGTTGAAGAAGACGACAATGAAACGTTGAAGGGATAAAAATCTCACGAAATACTAGACAGTGAAAGGGTTATGGGAATGATAACGTCTTCTCTGCAGTACAACTATTCTACAAGGTTCATCTAAACTTACCCTTCTTGAGTATACTTTTTGGCCTCAGCATAATCATAACTGGATTTCGCCGCCGAAGCATAATCCGGCGTTTTTCTGAAAGCGCCATGGTTTTTCTTTGCGCGACATATATCTCCCCGGGAGATTCCAAGTAATGTTTTCCTTCCATTGTCAACACCAGTTACCTTCTCCAAATTTGACAAACAGAATCAATTCCTGACAACGCACGCACTGTTGAATTGTACACCGTTATTTACATAAAGCCTGAAGATTAATGGCCTTAAATTGTAATTCACATTTGTACTTGAAATTTCTTCCAAGCATTAAGAACTGGCATTTTTCAAACATCAATTAAAATGGAATCTGAGAGAATCCAGTACTTCTGAGAAAGTCTAGCAAAATATGAATATTCAGTAAAATATCAATGGAAACCTGCATTGCGAATTTTCAGAGTTTAAAACGATTATTCCATCACATTTTGATTCACATCCTTTTTCAGTCTCCATGCATGTTTATTTACATTCACTAATCCATTTTAAGACTTTTTGTTATTCAAATATTCTCGTGTATTTGTGTGAAATCGTAACCTTTATATTTGCACTGCACGTGTCATTCGAGCCACCTAGTTAAGAAAAGTGTTACACTTCGATGTCTACTTATCACGTTAACAGCAAAACTTGTATTAAACAACATTTCGATTGATAAATAATACTACATTTTAAAGACATATGTCTTCTTAATGTGGGGTAAAAGTAATGCAGAAAGCTCAGAAGGAGCTTTCTGCACTACTTTTGTCCTGTATTAAGTATTCACCTGTCCCCAAAAATAAAATATATCTTTTTTATTGCGATCGCTGAATTCAAGTTAAACTTTAATATTCAGGAGCAATAAAACATACGTTATTGCCTTTATAGTTCCGTCATAGTTGACCTACTTAATTCATCAAAGTATCTCTACTCATTAGCCTGTATCTATTTTATCGCCACTGAGTTAATTACCTGTCCGAGCTAGCTACAGTTAAAACATCAAAACCAATCTAACACCTTGTTCTAAAACAATAAAAATCAAAATCCCCCTTTACAAAGAAAATTCCGCATTTCAAACCAAAGTCACTAATACAACAGCAGATAATATAGCTATATATCACATGGCCCCCGGCGGCAATATAGTATTGGATATCGGATATATAGCACTGGAAAAGCCCTTTGAAAGTTTCTACATGTATGCATGAGTACTATCAGAAACCAGGAAATGCTGCGATGTGCTAACTTAATATTGTATACTTGTACAGTGGAGAATGTGTTATTCTTTCCCAATAAACGCGTTTACGCTAAAACTATTATTTGCAGTGCAAACAGTTTGGAGCCAGATCAGACGCCGGATAACCCGGCGTCTGATCAGGCTCCAAACTGTTTGCCACCAAGATAAACAATAATTATCAGAATTGTCCAAAAGTTATTCTTTTCTACGTTTTAGTGCTTTGCGTTTGCGTACGTTTGCGTTTAAACGGGAAAGAATAACAGATTATCCACTGTACGTGCAACGCGAGTACAGTAACCCCCACTACAGCCGCATGGACAGTAGGGAAGGGGTTATTATTTCCGGTTTCGGCCAATAAAACGCAAACACAATAAAGTTATATATAAAAAACGACAGCTTCTTTGAAAATATTCACAATTTATTTACTCTGAGTATCAAACAGATATCCCGGCGTCTGATCTGGCTCAAAATTGTTTTGAATAGTAATAAGTGTTCTAGCGAAAGGGTGTTTATTGGAGAAAAATAGAATATTTTCCACAGTATGATTCTAAAGGAGCTTTCTGTATCACTTATTGTCCTACATGTAGCATTCTGCATATTGTTTCCATAGTTACTAAAACGTGTTTATTTATCATGCATGAGCACACTGTAACCCTGTGAAAAGACTACTACAGAAAGCTCGTAATAATGATGTTGATCTCTAAACAGAGATATTACTTTTGTTTAACTAGTGCAGGACAAAATAAATGAGATTAGAGATTCGTGCAATACATTTGCTCTGAATTATGCTACTAACTATCTGAAAGACCGACAATGAAACACAGTTTGAGTGTCCTTGAATATATGTAGTAATATAGTCTGAAAAACACCTGTAGACAACAATACCAGCAGACAGAGCTGCATTGCGTGCAATTATTTGTGAACAAATTACTACGTTATTATTTCCGCCTTGCAACAAAGATGTTCCACAACACAATCGTTTCATTTATACGATTTTTGAGCAGCTATACGCATACATATCTAAATATGAAAGGTCAACAGACATTTGTAATTAGAATCCGCAATGATATAGACAAAGAGAAAACCCATACATATTTCAATGCAAGCAATGTAGATTGAGACCAGGGCTGCCATTTCTCCGGATTTTTCCTAAATCTCCGGATTATTTCCCAGTACATGGTAGCTTAAAGCAGTCTGAAAGTAAAGCAGAATGCGCCCTAAGGCGCATTCTGCTTTACTTACAGCCTGCTTTAAGAAGTTGCATGTTAACAAAACAAGAAAAAGGCTATGGGGTAAAGGTACGATTCGTAAAATCGCACTTGAAAAATGCAAATTTGGAAATCTTAGGATTTTTCATGTCAACTTATGGAAGCCCTGTTGAGACCAGTCGGTCGGCGTCAAAGACATGACGGCTGGTATTGGTCTACACTGTTTGGCAATTACCAATTACCGTACTGGTTTCTAACGGTAGACCTTGTGCAGATGACAGGACTAAGGTAAAGACTATGTTACGTCAACATTGTTGTGTAAATTTTGCAAATAGTCTACTACATGTAGTAGCTTTCTGATGCCAAGGCTCCAATATATTAAGTCGTTTGTTTACAATTTCGTCTCAGTGGTTTCTTAACCTTTAGAAGTCATGTTGATGACACATCTTTTTCAGTCGTTGTAAGCAGTTTTGGGCCAGATGAAACTCCGCAAAAATCGACGTCTCATCTTGAAATAAAATGGTTGACACTTTCGTAATCTCTTCCGAGTAAAAATGGCAGATACATTTACTTTGAGAACCAGTGCTAACGAAACATAGACATTCGAATTCTTACCAAGCCGTTTTTATTCTAAATACGTTATGTCCTTTGCAAACAGTTTCGAGCAAAATTTTGACCAATCGAATTAAAATGCACGTATACTGAATCACCAGAGCTGCCATTTCTCCAGATTTTTCCTAAATCTTCGGATTTTTTTTCTAGTACATGGTGGCTTAAAGCAGGCTGAAAGTAAAGCAGAATGCGCCTTAAGGCGCATTCTGCTTTACTTCCAGTCTGCTTTAAGCAACCACGTGTCAACAAAACTAGAAACAGGCGATTGGGTAAAGGTACTATTTGTAAAATCGCACTTGAAAAATGCAAATTTGGAAATCTTAGGATTTTTTACGTCAACTTATGGAGCCCTGAATCACTGATCATCAACATTTTTTTCAAGTTTTGTCATATTTTAGAATTAATTGAATTCTTTTTGTGTTTATTTTCTGTAAGTCTCCGCTTAGCATTATTTATTGTGCTCTTATTTTAGGAAACATAGAGTAAAGCACTTTTTAGCACCAGATGAGGCACCGAGAAACTGTTTGAAATAGGTTTTACAAATAATCCAACATCATGCAAAAGGTTAAAACAACTTTGTTGTTTTTTCCTTCTAAATCTAGAAATAATCATGTATTTTGTATCTACATGTATTTGTTGCTGAGCTTCCGGGTCTCTCCAGGGAAACAAAATGAGCTTCATCTTCAGGCAAAAAAGTTGGATTAAAAATTAACTACAATGTACAACCACGCTTGTTTTAATCGCAATTTGATTGAAAACTCATGGAACTCTCTACAAAACGGGCATTACATGTAGCTTAACTCGCTTACCCCATTTACTCATGTTCTCTCAAGGGAAACAAAATATATTCATCTTTAGGCATAAAACAGTGGGAATAAGATTTAAAGTACAACCATTACATGTACACGTACTTTGAAAATACTCGGAGATCTATAACTATTGACATTACTAGTCTGTTTTTTTATGTCAACCCTAACGACTTCAATCGTGCTTGACATCAACAGTCACGATTAGTCGGCAGCTTTTGCGGACAGTGTATCGTTTCGATACTCGATAAACCGCAGCTTTTCATATATTGATATAGAGGGGGTTTTATGAAATTGAGCAGGTATAAGCGTTTTCAAATTTTTATAAAGACAGCGAAATATGATTTAATAGAATTTAATAAAACATAAACAAACATAAATGGTTTTCTTCTTGTGGACAGGAGTTGACCAATAATATCTTACATGCAGTAACTAGTTTCAATCTAATAATTGAATTTAAATTGTGAAATATTAGTTAAGGACTTTATTGAACGCAGTCCTGTTTACAGAATGTTATCTAGAGGTCTGAATCTCCTCTACGATATATGGTATAAAATAAATTACCATGGTTTCTGTATCTTAACTTAAATTAAGATAATTTTAAATGTTCATTGTGAGCAAACTTTGGCATAAATAGTGCACGGGTAAAGGGTTAAAGACATAACTTTTGGCCTGCATGGAGATGTCACCTGTATTAAAACTACAAATAGATTAACAATTGGTGAGCTGCTTAACCCTTTCCCTCTTGGAAGCGCATTTTAGTACATTTGAGTTATTCCCCCACTGAAGAAAATAGTATATAGAAATTATATCTCAAACTGCGGAGAGTAAAACAGAACACCTATTTAATGGTGAAATGTGTGGGTGGGGTAAATTATATTTGTGACTAAAATAGAAAGTAAAAGTACTGTTATTTTCAGTAAAGTCCATATTTATGCATTCTGAAGTACAGTGGAGAATCTGTTATTCTTTCCCAATAAACGCGTTTACGCTAAAACTATTATTTGCAGTGCAAACAGTTTGGAGCCAGATCAGACGCCGGGTAACCCGGCGTCTGATCAGGCTCCAAACTGTTTGCCACCAAGATAAACATGAAATATCAGAATTGTCCAAAAGTTGTTCTTTTCTACGTTTTAGTGTTTTGCGTTTGCGTACGTTTGCGTTTAAACGGGAAAGAATAACAGATTCTCCACTGTACATGTATTAGCTAGACTTATGTTGACCTTAATATACAAACGGTATTGTATGTGTGGAACTAGATGACATATATGTAATGCAGGGTGTGGTTGATGAATTTTCTGATTTCCTTCTAAAATGCAAACCGGTCATACATTTTAAATGCATTTTTACCACTTTCCACCTCATAGAATTTGGGGACTTTTTTCTGAAGAACTATATGATTGTAGAACATAATAGCACAAAACCCATTTCTGTTGCTTTTAGTTTAGGGTCAGATCCCAAAATGGGCTACTTTGACTAGTTTAAGATTATGGGACCGGAATGATTCGTTGACGATTCGTCCACAACTTAGTAGTCCACAACCTAGTAGCCACAACTTAGACGATTTTGCAATCCGTCGATTGATCATGACAAAACTAGTATTGCAGACTCGATGAAACTCTGTCTCAATTCAGCTCCACTAATCAGGCCCCGTACAAGTCTACAGTAACACCTCTCTATTGCGACCATTGTTAAACACGAAGGCTTATAGATTGTATAAAATACAGATGGCAGCTTAAATCAAGGTGACAATAAAACAGAAACTCCTAAAGGACCTCTCTGTTGTACTGTCACCTTGCTTGAAGCCGTCACCTGTCGCATACATCTTATAATTAACACACTTTATGGTTTGGTATAGAGAGGTTTTACTGTATTGTAAGAAAGGCACGACAACTCAGCGGGCGATATACAAACATAAGAATGGTTTGTTAATGACATGCATAGACAATTTTCTAGCAAACAATGTTACCAGGCGATGTCATGAACTTGTCTTACAATAACAAGCTTCTTCGGGGAATAATTATGAATGTCGATAACAATGTTTGATCACGCTGAAGTGTTGCATCCAGCAGACATTTTTCTTTTACGGCGGATAAGACGTTACTTTTTTTTTCAAATAAAGGTATTTTGCTATATTTTGGAGCCAGATAAGGCATCGGCTAACCCGACCAGGCTCAAAACTGTTTGTCACTCCGAATGAAAATAATCATCACATTTTACGAAATTGTCATTTTACAGCATTGCGTTTGCATTTCGCTTCGTTTTAAGATATTGCAAGACAGGATTAGATGGAGAAGTAAATAATAATTTAGACTGGTCTGAATCTACAATGTTTGGCGGTACAGTCGGTTTGGTTTTCTCATGACGCGGCTAATGAACAATTTCGGAGATATTTCTATACACCAAACGATGTGCTTAGATTATTTAAGAAAATTGTTAGTGAATGTAATTGTCTTAAGGGTATTACTTTGTTTTTATCTGATCCGCGTCAATTTTCAGAAGGAAAACCCCGAAAATAGTTAACCCATTACCCATAGCCTGTTTCTAGATTTGAAGAGAAGTGACCACTTAAAGCAGGTTGAAAGTAAAGCAGAATGTGCCCTTAGGCATATTCTGCTTTACTTTCAGCCTGCTTTAAGCTTTAACTGCTAAGATATAGAAACTATTTCTTATGTTACATATTTATGACTGTATTAAAAGGAACTATTTTCTTCAGTTGAAGAATAAATTGTAGGCGTAAAAAGGCGAATTTATTGAGTAAAGGGTTAAACAAATCTCAGAGAAACTGACGACACAGCAACGGGATATTCCCAAAACATTACAAACTGGTTTATAGAACATTGTAGCATAATATGGAAACACACTATAAAGGTAAATGTTATGGACTACACTCCAATACAATTTTTTATACAATACAGACCTACATCATACAATAAAACACAGAACGCACAATACAAAACGCTATACAATATATATTTACTATCGGACAGGACAGTACAAAAATGCAATATCATATACCCTACAATAAAATACGATGCAATACGCTACGATACAATACAGTATCATATACGCTACGATAAGCTACGATGCAATACGCTATGATACAATACAGTATCATATGCGCTACGATAAGATACGATGCAATACACTACGACACAATACAGTGAAACACAGCAATTGAAGTGTATCAATTATGTGTATGGAGATATTCAATGGTTATGCGGATACTACATGGACTATTTTGAAGCTATTTAACACTGTGTAAATAATATGCTTCAATGTCTGAGACCTGTGGCACAGTTTGAAGACATAGCTAATATTGTTATCTATATTCAAATTTCCGTCTAATTGGGTTTATTTGTTTTATAGCAGGAAACTAGAGAGACAACATAGTCGAGTTCTAATGCACTGAGCATATAGAGCTTCCTCATATTTTTCTGGCATTATGGTTATGAGGGTAGCTCGAGGACTGATTACCAATGTTTAACATGAAGCTTTCGTATATACTTTTCCTGTTTTGTAAAATATGTTTTGTTAATTTGTATAGTGGTGTTTGTTTTGTGTTTTTGTGTGTGTGGTTTTTAAAAAACAAAACAAAAAAAACCCAACAACATGATACCGGTATTAAAAATGGAATCCTCTAGTCATGGTCTATTCTACTTGAAACAAGAAATATCTTTAAAAAAGATATTCGGCGGAATGAGTGGTTGAACTAAGGCTATATAGATGGGTGTGCAAAATTGAATTAAATTGAGGTTTTCAAAGAATATATATCTTGGATTGAAAAGCAAAAAATACAAGTATTCAATTGAAACAGTAACTTTTATTTACAATGCAAAACTATCATGTACAGAAATGCAAAACAAAACAATAATTTAACTCATATCCTAGCTACTGGTAGGAGATCCTCACATTAATCTATTGTTCCATTCATAGAGTTTCTTGAAACAAACTATAGCATACACAAATGTACAGATACAACAATCTACTGTACTTCACTCTTGTAAATAATGATGAAACAACACAATTGTGTTTAACTCACTTGAGGCTATTCATATATAAAATATTGCTTTTAATGTATGGCAAATGTGTACAAATAGTTAACAATTAAAACAAATTGGTTGTAAACAATTATGAAACACCTAGCTTCCTCTGTATATCTATAAATAGATTTCAGATCATAGCATAATTTTGTCAATTCTGTGGCCTAGTGTAGTAAACAGACAGCCTGTATCTCTAAATTTTACACCCACAGTCCACATCATGTAAAACTGTAATGGGACATAAACCAGCCTACAGGGCTCCAGATAAGAGTGAGTAAACTAAACAAATCACATTTTTTCACCTCTTTTAGCACCAAACCCTATGGTATTACCACTCATTTTGATTGTCTTGAAGAGACAATTCATATGTATAGTGACACCACAGGGTTTAATGCACAAATAAAGATTTTAAGTTTTGAAACAATTCCCTTATCTGGAGCCCTGGCTACTATCCAATCAGACTATTCAGTTTCAACAGGTGCTCTTAATTCTAAATTTCTGATCAAATATCATTGGTTGAAATGTGTGGCCAAATATTAAAGTGTGTCTAAATAGAAAACAGTCAGCTCCGCCGAAAAAACCCACCCATAAGCATTCTCGTTTCCATTATAGGAATGGTTGAAGGAACCCGTTTTGTCCATTGTAACATCTAAGTGAACTAACCCGTGTGTAATGTACTGACTCAAAGTAAAACAACAACAACAACCAGTCAACTGTTCTAAAAACGAGACACCGTCGGATCCGCCTCTGCCTGTGACGGTTAACATTTGGTTTGCACTGACCTGCATGTCGGACATGCGCAGTGAGCACTTTTGATGACTGTGCTAATGGCCAAGCTTTGATACACTGACCTGTCAAAACCAACACACTAAGGATTTATTACGTAGTCATCATATGCAAATTCGACAAATTTACATAACAAACCAGAGTATATCCAATAAATTCAAATAAGCGGACACTGGTTAGATTTAAGATGTAAAATAATGCACCAGTATTAAGGTCTTAGGGTCAGTTAAGCAAATACCATAGGTCATTCGGAATGTGGTATACGGTTACTTAAGATCGGTGCAAACAGTTTGGATGCAGATCACGTCCGCCATACGTGAGAATTGATCAAGATCAATATTGTATATTTCTGATGTAAGGGTCATTCAGGGGGCGTAAATAATGAAAGAACCAATTCCATATTTGCAGCAGCCGATATTTCAGATCAAACAACACTATTACACGATTTAACCGTCATTATGACGTCAAAATCTGTCTAACACAGTCACTGCCATATATATTATATTATATAACATTATATTATCTTATTTTATATTATATCATACTATATTATATAAATGTCTGTTTAAATAATTTCGCCGCCTGTTTTTTATAAATAAAATTTGGAATGTTATGTGCTTTGACTTTAGTACATGTAATACATGTACAATATAAATTATATAAATTATATAAGTGTTAAACAGTTTGGATCCTGATCAGACGCCGCGTTACGCGGCCTCTAATCAGGATCTAAACTGTTTGCAAATGCAATTCTTGTAAGACTTAACCCATTACCTGATAGACTGTTTCTAGTTTTGAAAATAGGTGACTACTTAAAACAGGTTGAAAGTAAAGCAGAATGCGCCATATGGCGCATTCTGCTTTACTTTCAGCCTGATTTAAGCTATTACCTACTAGAATAAGGAAAGTGTTAAATATAACACATATTCATTACGGTATATATTGGAACTATTTTCTTCAGCGGATGAATAAAATGCATGTGCTAAAAGTCGCTTCTATAAGGGAAAGGGTTAAGAGTGAAGTGGTTAAAAGGTTGAAGTAATGTCAGAATGGCAGTGCAAATAGGTGACTGACATTTTAACATAGGAAGTAATTGAATCACACTGGTGATGATCAAGCATGTTTTCTCATGTCAATTATTGGTGGAAGTTTTATGGGAAATAAAGAATGAATGTCTTGAATGCATGCTTGTTAGTTATTGTAATTCTACTTCTATTTCACCGCCATCAAGACAGAAATGTCGTCTGGTTTTACAACCATCTATTTTCTATATATTAACCCTTTACCTGATAGCCCATTTCTAGTACTTAAGATAGGTGACTACTTAAAGCAGGTTGAAAGTAAAGCAGAATGCGCCTTAGGGCGCATTCTGATTTACTTTCAGCCTGCTTTAAGCTATCATGTGTTATAATATAGAAAATATTCCCTATAATACATATTCATTACTGATTAAATTGGAACTATTTTCTTCAGCGGATGAATAAATCATATCCGCTAAAAGGCGCTTCTATTGGGGAAAGGGTTAACAGTTGCCGTCTGATTTTATATTTCGTATTTAGACAAGCGGGGCATTTTTGACAAGAACCCCCCCCCCCCCCCCAAACACCAGCATGATTCGAAACATTTTGGAATCTGATCAGTCGGCGAATTATTCTGCAGTGATCTTAATGTAAATAGTACACACATACAGTGGAGAAAACGTTATTCATTTACGTTTAAACACAAACGAAACGCAAACGTATGCATTAAAATGAAGGAAATTACAATTTTTTGACACTTTTTTGACAATTCTGAATGCTGATTTTAACCTCGACGGTGTCTTATCTGGCTCCAAACTGTTTGCATTGGAAATAATAGATATAGCGTAAACGCGTGTATGGGAAAGAATAGCGTTTTCTCCACTGTACAGTGCACCAATTGTGGCTGAGATCACAGCAGACCGACTTGGTATTGATTGTTACAGTACTAATGTGACTTGAGGCTATAGAATTTGCATTTATCTTATACTGTCATAATTACACCATGTCATGTGTAAGTACAGTGCAGTAAAACAGTTGAATGTGCGTGTCAAAACTAAGTAGAAATGTTGGTCAAGTAGCGCTTATCATGAGCCCTCCGATCTGGGTCTTCACTGTTTCCATATGACAAGTGTACTCTTTGCAAGTAAAAGAGTTTACAATCTTGCAAAGGACGAGTATATGCGTGACTAGGGTTAATAAGCAATCGTTCATAAGAAGTTTAAATGACTGTCGTTTAACTCTTTGCTCCCTGAAACTTTTAATGGACAATTCCAGTTACCATTTAAGTCTAGTCCATTTCTGACTTTAAAGGGTTGGTTTTGTCACTGTTTGGCATTATGACAAACAGTAAAGACCCTGATCAGAGGGCTCCTAGGAGCCCTCTGATCTGGGTCTTCACTGTTTGCATAGGAAAAGTGTACTATTCACATGTACACTGTTTGCAAAGGACGCCAATATGCGGGACTAGGGTTCAAAGGATTAAGACAAGTGGAAGTATCATTAACTTAAGGTGCATTCTGCTGTACTTTCATTCTGCTTGAAGCGCCAACCAAAACCCCAATTAAAACAAAATCTTTACACGCCGTCTGGCAAGAAAACAATTCTACACCTTTCTCAGACACTAAACGACGACTATTTTCAAAAGACTCAAAACCGGTCCTGAAACAACTCATACACCTAGTGATCAACATAGCTATATCTGATCCAACTAAAAAACAAAACCTAACTTCCCTTATTTATCTATCAATAACCATAGCTGTCCTTGTTCATTGGAAACAAAGTCTACAAAATACTGTTGAAAAAACATTAACAATTCCTGGAAGTTTCAGCGCAAAAGTCAACTTGTGTTATTACAAATCTATTGCGGACATGTACTTGGCATTAACCCTTTACCCAATAACCCGTAAATAAAATTAAATACAAGTGATCACTTAAAGCAGGTTGAAAGTAAAGCAGAATGTGCCTTAAGGCACATTCTGCTTTACTTTCAGCCTGCTTCAAACAACCATCTGCTAGGCTATATAAAATATTTGTTATGGTAATTGTTCATGAGGGTATAAACTTGAACTATATTTTTCAGCGGAGGAATAAATGAGATACGCTAAAAGTCGCTTTTATGGGGTAAAGGGTTAAGGTAAACATTAGTAAACAATACATTGTGTAAACTACATGTATTGCAAAAAGGTGTGGATCTAGATAATACATGGAGTTACTCGACGTCGTATCTGGATCAATCAGTTTGATAATCTGATGCTATTTTATAGAGAAAATACAGACACAGAGATTTCAACTCTGATGATATTTACAGACGACTTATTTTACAGATAACATTGAGTCTACATTTGGTACCGATTAACCAGTTCAACCATCAGGGACGACTAAAGTCAACATCCTAATCAAATGCTGCCTTGACGCTCGTATCAATATTTCTACTGTCAAAACTTAAAACAAATGTCGAATTTGGCATAATCTTGCAGACGGTAAGTTCAGCAGACGATAGTTGGTCTGCGGAGGCGTTATACAGGGCTTCCATAAGTTGACATGAAAACTCCTAAGATTTCCAAATTTGCATTTTTCAGTGGCGATTTTACGAATCATACCATTACCCCATAGCCTTTTTCTTATTTTGTTGACATGCGATTACTTAAAGCAGGCTGTAAGTAAAGCAGAATGCGCCTTAGGGCGCATTCTGCTTTACTTTCAGCATGCTTTAAGCTACCATGTACTGTGGAAAAATCCGGAGATTTAGCAAAAATCCGGAGAAATGGCAGCCCTGGTTATATAGGATATCAGACAGTTATGTTTTGACGTAGAAAGGGTTAACCAAAGGACTGTTAGGGCGCATCTGTTAGGATGACAAACTCACGCTGTTACCACCGACCAAAGAAGAATTATCGACAACGTTAACCTCTTCACTGTCGTGACGTCACTGTATTTAAAAGAATTGTCGTCTGCTTTTATTTCTCAATGTTAATTTTAGGTATTTTGAATTTTAGAAATATTTGAAATTAGCGTCAAACAGTTTGGGGCCCTGACCAGAAGCCGCTTTACGAGGCGTCTGATCAGGCTCAAAACTGTTTGCAACTAACCAAAGTAATAATAATAAACCTCTTAATAATCATACTGATGTAAATCTATGTACATTCATATGTAAATCTATGTAAATTCATATGTAGGGTGTATTTTTTAAAACAAAACTTTATTGTAGATGTAGTTATTTGTGTTTTGTCACTTCGTAAGTACTTGTATACACTTTCAGGTGAAGCGCTTTTGAACGCACAACGACTATGTGAAAAGAGTGCTATATAAATCTGGTATAATAATAGTAATAATAATAATAATAATAATCTGGTATAATAATAGTAATACACACATGTAGTAGGTTCAATCAGGATCAAAATAACGAGGAAAGTTATAATCATCTTGTTTTACACAGTATGCCCTTGAAAACAGCCATCTATCATAAAATTGGAAACAGACCTTCTCTAGAATTGGTGTAACACTATTTTGAAACTTTAAAAACTTATTTTTGAAGCGGACGTTTACTTTATATACATATCCATGGGGGGAACACGTTAATATTTGCAAATAAACAAATCACTTGTTCAAATATTTAAATAAAATACGCATCTAGGCAGTTTATTAGACATGTTGCAGATTATTAGACATGACAGAACTAATGCTCAATGCTCAATTTTAAACATTTGTATTATTTAAGTCCCTTGTTATCCCATTAATTCTTTGTGGCGCATATAATGTGTTATTTACACGATAGTGTACAACAGAAAAGTGCACTTGTTTATTTGCAAATAGTGTAGACTCCAGTTTTGTAATTTTGTAATATACGTGTAGTGTTAAAGTCACATTTTGCAGTTGTAAAACCAAAAAACCTGATGTTTGGGACCATATTTTGATTGGATTGGATTTGATTGGTTATGATTTTACGTCGCTTTTAACAGTATTTCAGTCATATCGCGTCGTCCAGGTGACGTCCAGGTTACAGGTGGAGGAAGACCCCAGAAGCCCTTTTATACACTGTTTCAGGCACATATTTTGATTGGATTACATGAGACTGATTGACCTTTCTGACAACTGGTGCTAGCTCGGAGAGACATCATTTAATAGCGATATAATTCGTAGCAGTACTAGTATGTTATCCCTGGGTGAATGTTCTCACACAGTAAAACATCTCTATTACGACAAATAAAAAGAAGGATATTTGAATGTATAAAAGACAGGTGACAGCTTATAGCAATGTTACAGTAAAACAGAAAGCCCCTAAAGGAGCTTTCTGTTTTACTGTCACCTTGCTTTAAGAAGTCACCTATCGTAAGTAGATCTACCTAATAATTAAAACAATTTAGTGGTCGTAATAGAAAGATTTAACTGTATTTTTAAAGTATGTACAAGCCGTGGGGACGGCGCTATTCTTTCCAATTTAAACGTGTACATGTATATATTCGTTCGGAAGCGCAAATACAATGCAATAAAATGTGAAAATGTAAGGTTTATGAACATGTGAACGAGTTATTGATACCTAGGGGTTGAACACAGTCTGGAGTCTGATACGAGGCCGAACCACTTGGTGTCTGATCTGGCTCCAAACTGTTTGCAATGGGCATGTGCTTAATCGTAAAATCGTATTTTGGAAAGAATGACGTCTTCTCCACTGTTGCACATTTCTCCCACGCTTTTACATTTCAAATTGCACCTTCATTTAACCATATTTCTCAAGCAATGATTTGCGTTTGAAATTACACACTTCACAAATCAAGCCACTCTTTTATAGTTCTTTAACAATATTTCTTCCTCGCTAATGAATAATTCCAAAATCACGACACTAGAATCCCCACTATTCTTCATTAAATCCACGCACACGCTTCAAACACATATATACAGTAAAACCTCTCTATAACGGCCACTAAAACGAAGGCTAATTTATTGAATAAAAGACAGGTGACAGCTTAAAGCAAGATGACAGTGAAACAGAAAGCTCCTATAGGAGCTTTCTGTTTTACTGTCACCTTGCTTTAAGCAGTCTCCTGTCGTAAACATCTAATATTTAACACAATTTGGTGGCCGTAATAGAGAGGTTCTAGAGAGGTACATGTAATCCAAACATGAATTCTGCTATTTGACACATAAATCCACATGCACTGGTGTCCAAAACAACCCTTATTACGAGAAATGATTGCCATTTTCAAGGAGTTTGTATCCTGGTCAGTGGCCGAGCTCGAAGTTGGCATCTGATCTAGATCCAAACACATTGTGAATAGTATACGTCATCAACTAAAAAGGTAAGACGTGCAAAACTAACTATATTTTTGCAAAGGAAATCTTTAAAGCCGACACTATTAATACGAACTAAGGAATGAGAAATCGACTAAAAGGCATACTCGTAAAATCGACCATTTCATTCTTTGTATGAAATGATTTCTCTTCGGCCTTGAGAAGATCAGGACGTGCTAATTTCTACAAAGAACTGACTAAAAACGTGTGAATCAACAAGGGGAAGTCCCACGGAGGTTTTCACGGACAAGAATGACCGTCGATGACCCTCCGATGACCACTAATGACGGAACTGACCAGTGTCCTGTCACCTGTTAATACATTATTAATTGATATCAAATATGCTTTGGTTGACAATTAATGGCATGTTTTAGTTCGTATAGTAAACGCATTGCGCGTGCCTTGCATAACAATGACGTGGTTTGACGACTGAACTCAGCTAGATCAAAGGTCTTGTTTATTGAGTTTAGTTCGATGGTGATGTATACTTGCGATATGGTGTTATCAAAAATGCGCCCTACCTAAGAGAGCCTGCATTACTAGGATACTACAACACCGCGAAAGATGGACACAGGCTAATAAAGCGTTTGGGATGCGTCTGAGGTCGTTCTCAAGCTTTTTATAGGTCAGATTTTAGCAGTTTTTGCAAGGCTGTCATTTCCGAAATCTTCAGATTTTTATCAAAGCAAATTGTAGCTTAAAGCAGATTGAAAGTAAAGCAGAATGCGCCTTAAGGCGCATTCTGTTTTACTTTCAACCTGCTTTTAGTAATCGTGCTTGAAAAATAGAAACTTTGACAATCTTAGGCAGCCCTGATTTTTGATGAGTCTGAGATCGTTCACATGTTTTTCTACGGTTCATCCAAGTTTTGAAAATGCGATTGAACTGAAAGGTTTGTAAATTATCATAGGGAAAATAATTGCAAATAGGTTATGCATGTACATTGTATCTTCGCCAGACTCTACTATGAAAATTAATGGCGCTTGGGTGTAGATTCTAACAGCCTGCTTCTGGAATGAGTACATGTATACTTGTTAACATTTTACTTTCGCCACTGTTAAAGGTCCGCCTCTTCATCCGTACCGCAATAGTCATGCCGATACCCTTAAGGGTGTATCAATGTCATGACTTTGGGAATTTTTCAAAGTATATGAAAACACTCTATGATGGTTTTGTATTGAAAAGCTATTTAAGAAGAATGAAAAAAAAGAAAAAGTGTACATTTTGGTGAACAACAGTTGGCTCTACGGCCATGTAAAATTTACCCCACCCACTTCCTCTTATTTTTTCCTTTTCAAACAGCCCGCTTCAATAAAATCCATTTTAAATGAAAACAAATATGATAATTTGGTTTTGTATTATTTATTTCCTATCTATGGTAGTATTTCTTCATACAAAAACTAATTTAAGAAAAAAAGGCACCAAATGTGAAATTTATAAAGCTCTAAATAGCATCGATAGGGTACTTTTTTGTAAATTTTATAAGGGGAGATAACTCTTTTTACTTTAATAACTCAAAATTTTCAACACTGACCTTTCAATTTCTTTTCATATTTTGAACTGCCTTAGCATGGTCTTTCATCTGGTAGAATATAAAAAAAAGTTTAATACTAGAACTATTTCATTTTCAAACTTTTTTTATTTTTTTCATAAAATAAAAAATCTAATAAAATCATGCCCTATACAAAGCATATTTTTGATATTCGAGGATCCATATTGTTCGAACCTGGTGCCTGTTTTTTCTTAATTGGTTTCTATATGTCAAAATACCACCATAGACATGAAATAAATAATGAAAACCCAAATTAACATGTTTGTTTTGTTTTGAAATAAATTTTACTGAAGCTTGTACTCTGAATGGGTAAAATTTGGAAAAAAACGTCCAAATTTGACATACCTTTTTCAAATCGCTGTAGCTAAAAAAAAAGGACACCACCATATATTTTTTTTTTCATTCATCATAAACAGCTCTTCCAAAAAAACAATGTTAGAAAAAAAGTTTGATACTTTTTTAAAAATTGGCTTATGACATTGATACACCCTTAAATGCATCTAAACAATACTAAAATGACAACCATTAATTTAATATGTCCAACTATCTAAAACGTAGCCAGTAGATATGTTGTCTGTGTCTGTAAGATACATAAATTGTCTCCAAGTCAATAACCCTGACGATGCTGTAGACTGTAGGAGGATTTGACCGGATAAGCAGATGGACGAAGGCACGAGCGGACGGACGAAAACACGGACGGATAGACGGACGGAGGGACAGGGGTAAAACAGTATGCCCCGATTAATAGTATTTTTGTTTGTGTGTTGTGTTTGGGCGTGGGACAGATTCCAACCACATAAAACCACATAAAAAGCTGCTACATCAGCAATTTATAAATAAATATTTATTTCCCAAAACGCATTTGTTCTTACACCTTTTTTCATTGCAAACGATTTCGAGCCAGATCAGAATGCAGGGTGACGCGGCGTCTGATCAGTATCCAATATATTAAAATAAATCGTCGACATTTTCGAAACGCTGTATCTTTTGTGTTTCATTTAAACGGGAAAGAATAGCGTCTTCTCTCCTGAATGACTGGGAAATCCCAATCGCATTATCTGTCAATGATGTTTGACAATTATTACTAAGTGTATATCTCCGGAACAATACAACACCATATGTCAGAAGCAGTTAAGCATAAATAACAATAAACATCAAACACAGATGTGATATGTCAAATAATAAACATAATGTGTCTTCAAATCGAACACAGCTATGGTGGAGAATACGTTATTCTTTCCCGTTCAAACGCAAACGAAACGCAAATGCATCGCAGAAAAATGAAGAAAATGATAACTTTTTGACAATTCCAAAAGATGATTTTAACATTGACGGCAAACAGTTTGGAGCCTGATCAGACGCCGGTTACCCGGCGTCTGATCTGGCTTCAAACTGTTTGCATTAGAACTAATAGATTAAGCGTAAACGCGTTTATTGGGAAAGAATAACGTTTTCTCCACTGTTACGTACATTGTATGAAACAGAAGTATATACAGTGAGCCCTGTCTATTACGACCACTAAACAGAATGTTAATTGACCGCATAAAAGGCAGGTGACAGCGTAAAGCAAGGTGAACGTAAAACAGAAAGCGCCTAAAGGAAGCTTTGATTTAAGCAGTACCTGCCTTAAACACCTGAAAAAATAACACCACTTAGTAGGCATCATAGAGGAGTTTTACTGTATTTATGATATTTGGTACATGGCGTGGGAGGTAGAATATATGCATGTGTTATTTTCGGAATTAATCATTGTCATAAGGAAACTTAAACCTTTACATGTACCCCATATCCTTTTTCTAGTTTTAACAAGAAATATCTTTAAAAAAGATATTCGGCGGAATGGGTGGTGAAGATAATGATGTATATGGAATTGATTTTATCCAAGAATTGCAATAAATAGGATGATAAATCAGGATATTAAGCTCAATATTTTTCTAATTAGATACGCACAGTAATCTACGACCACATACATATAATCAAAGACTGAAGGTCTTGAGAGTCGCCAAGAATAAGTTTTTGCAATCATTAACAGTTACTACTAGATCTGAGGTTAATCATTAGTTTGTTAAGGCAGTTGGTCTCTCAAAGACTGAAGGTGAAAGTACAGCAGAGAGCATTTACATACGTTTATGCTTTAGATCGGGCTATATTTTGCTGCAATTGTCAGCTGTTTGTCAGCTGTTTTTATTCCATCTTACACAGAAATGCAAAACAATAATTTAACCCTCATACAGATACTGTAGCAATTTTGTAACAGCAGTCTGCTGTAATAGTTCTACCATCTTGCTTTTGTAAATATATGATGAAACAACACAATTGTGTTTAACTCACTTGAGGCAATTTATTATATTGCTACCAATGTATGGTAAATTACAATTAAAATAAATGGGTACTAAACCATAACAAACCACTGTCTATCTATAGAAAGACACATTGTCATAATCTTAAAATAGAAGCATATGATGTCATCAGCTCAGTATAGTAAACACTGCACTGTCTCTCACAAGTAGACCAGTAGCCCAGGGCTCCAGATAAGAGGGAGTAAACTGAACAAATCTAACATTTTCTCACTCATTTCAGCACCAAACCCTATGGTGTTACCACTCATTTTGATCGTCTCGAAGAGACAATTCAAATGAGTAGGACATCATAGGGTTTAATGCAGAAATAAAGATTTTAAGTTTTGAAAGACTTCCTTTATCTGGAGCCCTGGCTACTATCCAATCAGACAATTCAGTTTTCAACAGGTGCTCTTTATTCTAAACATCTGATCAAATATGATTGGTTGAAAATGTTGGAAACTTCAAAAGTGTGTTGAAATAGAAAACAGTCAGCTCCGCCGAAAAACAGGTAACCACTTAAAGCAGGTTGAAAGTAAAGCAGAATGTTTTAAGCTGTCATCTGTTAGGATAAAACTGTTTTTCTAATAGTAATATGTTTGCCATTCAGTGTGCCCCTTTTGGAGAAAAAAATACTGCAGTTAAGGGGAGTAAACTGAACTAATCCACCATTTTCTCGCTCATTTCAGCACCAAATCCTATGGTGTTACTACTCATTAGAATCGTCTCAAAGAGACGATTCTAATGAGTAGTGACACCATAGGGTTTAAAGAAGAAATAAAGATTTTAGATTTTGAAATACTCCCCTTATCTGGAGCCCTGATACTGTGTGATAAAAGCAGCGTATACAAATTTTATGATGAATACAGCATCTACACAAGGTATTCCAAGTCTTAGGAATTTTACAGTAAACAAACTGGTACAGTGAAAGACTATTATTACGTTTATAGAAAGGGATGTTTTTGCTTTTCGGTTATTTAATGTAAGTGGCTGCTTAAATCAATTTATAACATAACAGATGGCATGAGCGTTGAATAACACTCGTTGTTTATTTGTCATATATAACTAGTTGAATAACTATACAAATGAGGTACGCCACGACGTCGTTTTCTTGTGACGTCATTAAAATGCGTTCTATGCGTTCGATATCCAACGTCTTCATTTCTTCATGTAGATTCAATTTATAGATATTTAGTGTAATTAATCAATATTAGATCTGAATGAAAGTGTTTATTACTACATATAATAACATAAACATTATGCTAGTGAACGGGGTTAATTTGGGCAAAAATGTCCTGTATACATGTACATGTAAATCTACTAATTTCGTGCTTAGCATTAACTTGACCTCAAAGGTTGTGATAAATAACGTTTCTAGGTTATCTTATAGAAAGAATATAACATTCGTGTTAATAATTTATTGGATTTATCAAATTCGTCGTTTTGGAAAACGATAAAAACTCGACAAAGCCCCATTTGTTTCGTTTTCTAAAAGACTCGTTTAATAAATCAAATACATTATGAGCACTCATGTAATATCCTATATATATATAATAAACACAGAAACATCTAGAGAAGCTTTCTGGTTTATTTTCATCGTGCTTAAAGATTAAACATCAGTGAATAAAGACGTACAATGTGGGTAGAAAATTCCAAATGCGCTTCTGCGGAGAGAACGGATTTATAAGCACTTATTATGATATTCTTGTTCCGCACAAACATCCCAAGCAGATAGAAAAAAGTCAGCAGGGTCTCATCTAGGTCATACACTGTTTGCAAATATCGATTTTTGTGGAGATTATATTCATTAACGAGCTATGGTACATCTGTGGTACGCTATCTCCCTCTACCAGCAGGTGACATCATTATGTTGTCAACAACATTTAGACCAGTGCTATTGTTATATAATAGTGCAGCCATGGAGTTAGTGGTCACATACCTCCTAAAATACCCCTAACGCGTCCGCAATGCCCTTCTGATTGTGTGTATACCTACTTAACCCATTTATCCACATAAATAGACATTGGCAAAAATAACAAACAGTGAAGACCCTGATAAGACGCCGCAATTTGCGGCGTCTTGTCAGGGAGTTTACTGTTTGCATCTTCAAATGAAACGGTCTATTTCTGTAAAAATTACTGCAGTGTCTTTAGATCATTGGACCGTCGTATTTAAGAAAACTTCTAACAAGCACATAGGGAGAGTTCATTGTAATATCGAGGCAGTAATTGGTAAACACATTCCGTGCCACACTAGATAATACTAACATTTGCAAACAGTTTGAATCCTGATGACACGCAACGTAATGCGCCGCCAGAAACACTATATAGAAGTTTTATTTATCACTGACGGCGCCTGATCTGGATATAAACTGTTTGACACTCATATAGACAGTTAGAAACTAATATGCTTAAATTGTATACATTTGATGTAAAATAGACGATATTTTGCAAGCAGACGACAATATAGCTGCGTATGTGTTAGACGGGTTATAACGTCATAATAACAAAAAAAGGGTAAACGAACAAAATTAGAAGTTTCACATGAAGTTAATAGCTTCCTGCTGGAAAAACATGTAGTACAGGGTGCTTCGTTTAATGATAAATAAGTGGTCTTACATGGTAGTAAACTGTTAATTGGTTTAAACAATATTTGAAATAATGAAATGGACTGGACAACAGGCATTGTCTATGTAAGTCCTCTCCAGTGGTACACTGTAATTACATGTTGTATACGCTCTTAGATGCAAACTTGTGAATTGTTAATTGAATACAGGACAGAAACAGGGATCCAATACATAAAAAATCCTAAAAGGAGCTTTCTCTCGCTCATGCTCTATGGGCAAATCAGAAGGCATCTGCGTCTTGCAGAAACTGGTTTTATAACATGAAATCAAAACTTTCTGATCTGGATTTATTTACTTTTAGTAATTTTGAACTTAGAATTTGTAAAAGCACTTTGGTAACAGATGTTAGACAACGCACAATGGCCAATTTCAAAGAAACCTGGATAACACAAATAAACAGGACCACTGCCATTTCTGGGAGAGGGAGACACAAATTGAGAACCTATAGAATGTTTAAACAAACCTATGATGTTGAAAAGTACTGTCTTGTTATATTGCCACCAAGTCATCGATCAGCTTTATGTAAATTTAGATGCGGGGTTGCCACAATACGCATTGAGACAGGAAGATACGAGAATATGGCTGAGGAAGATCGCAAATGCCCATTTTGTAAAACTGTAGTTGAGGACGAAGCACATGTAATTTTAGACTGTCCTATGTATAATGATTTTAGAGCAATTTTATTTCTTAAAGCTTCTGATGCCTGTATTGATTATCTGAATTTTAGTAAACCTGATCAATTGAATTTTTTATTTACCCATCCCAGTCTGATACGTATATGTGCCAAAACCTGTTTTAATATTTTAAAAAGAAAAACTCAACTTTTATGTAAGTAATGCATATTTTTCTTATTCCTTATAGATAAAAACCTTACCTATCCCATGTGTTTGTTGCTAATCAGTTCATTTTTGATCTGATCAAAGATGATAATGTTTTTTTTTAATTCATTTCTTAATAATACGCATTAGTGTACTTTTTAAATCTCAGACTTTTCAACTTTTTGTCTTATTGCATTTTTTATTTCAACGATTAGCAACATCCACATGGTCTTACCTTTGTAAATATTTATATAATCATTACTATTGAATCGAATAATGTCTTTGATACTTGAACTATGATAGTCTCTTATAATTCTTAGAAAGAATGGCTGTGTACGTTATATGTGCTGTATATGTGATATTTGTTATTATATGTAATGTACACAGATGAGACTTGAATAAAGATATATATATATTCCTCTCTAAGAATTTAAATGAGCACTTCAAGATTCCAATAATAATAAATAATAAATAATAATAATAATAAAATGTATTACTATTTAAATCTTTCACGGCCTATGACGTTATCGTCTTTATTTGCAAATAGTTACGCGGCGTCTGATCAGGACCCAATCAGTTGGACATTCATTTCAATATTTCCTTAGGCAAATCACTAGGAACTTGTTTTATTTTTGAAAAATACTACAGACGTCAACTGTTTAGCAGACGAATGAAATAGTTAATAAACAACCACAATAATTATAATACCGGGATTAAAAATACTGGAACTTAAACGAAGACCCATTCATAATATTGATATAAACTTTATTCAAGTGTTGCTAGGCATTGAACCAGTTCATGGTCGACTTATTTATAAAAATACCCATATTATCTATGAACCTTTAGCAGTATATAGACAAGCGTTTAACAACTGATGCAGACACTTATGCTCAACATGAGACGCCTAGTAACTCGGCGTCTTACAGGGCTCAAAACTGTTTGATCCTCCAATTCTATTTTCTTCGTAAAATAGCGGATACATGGACCTATTGTATTGAAGCAGACGACAATAATAACACTTGACAAGTGTCGCATGTGATAGAAAGGGTTACAGTGGAGAATCTGTTATTCTTTCCCGATAAACGCGTTTACGCTAAAACTAGTTTTTCTTTTACAAACAGTTTGGAGCCAGATCAGACGCCGGGTAACCCGGCGTCTGATCAGGCTCCAAACTGTTTGCCACCAAGATAAACATGAAATATCAGAATTGTCCAAAAGTTGTTCTTTCCTACGTTTTAGTGCTTTGCGTTTGCGTACGTTTGCGTTTAAACGGGAAAGAATAACAGATTCTCCACTGTACCACCTGTCCATTGTATATCGACATATTTACCGCAGTAAATAGATATAAACAAATCACAATAAATGTGTCGGTGCGTACAGTGGCGACTTGAAGCAATGAGGACACCACCGTCTTGGCACATATAGGTACTTTGTCCAGGTCAAGATACCTTGTGCCTGGTCACGTGACATTCTTTTAAAAGGTTATGGACATCTTTCTTCGCCAAATTGTTTCGTATAAGTTTACCTACTTTCATCGCAAGTATATCGCCTGTTTAAAACTGTTGCCTAAACTGTTATTTTAAAGAAAGATTTAAAGCAGTTTGCCAAAGAACTACAATATGATCCTGATTAGGATCGAGATTGTTTTTAAAGTCGACTTTAGTCACCTGTGTCGGTGAAAAGGTTACTATAGAAAAGTGAATGTTTCGAATCTGACGGACATTGACATATAATTATTATATATATTATAATTTATATGGGTTGAACGTACAAGTGTTCAAGGAGATATATTCAATATTGTATTAAGCGACCACTTGCAAATGTTTCATGAAAATTCTCTTTAATGCAAACGATGGCTAAGTGCTTGGTAAAATAGTGTATTAGTTCTATCCTGGCTACACTTTGCATTATTTAGTCTAAATATGTAAAAGGTAAACTTAAATTGCTCGCTGTTTTAGCACTAATGGGTTCGAAAACTCCCTATATTATTTTAATCCTGTAGTATTTAGTCATCTCAAAAGTAAACTTAAATGATATCCGTCTTAGCACTAATGTTTATTTATGGTTCGAAAGAATAACGTCTTCTCCACTGTAACACGTTCGGTCAGTTCCAGTTTTCAACTGAGTCTAGTCCATTTATGGATGTTCCTGCAATTAATTGAAAAACGATGTATTGGATATGTGTAGTCTATATATACACTATTTGTAAAAGAAGCAAACCACGTGGCACTAGGGGATAAATGAGTTAATATCATGTGTTTTGTAGTTCTTTATTTCCGAACTATCTATACAAATATGTTTCATATTTTGTTTGTTACGTTGTTTATACACACGTTATGGGAAGAGGGTCAAATCTAACGTTGTAAGAACTTGTGACCGAACCCATTACTTATTTTATTTACATGTATATAGACATAAAATGATTTATATTTAAACTAAAATATAAGCTTGAACACAAGTGTTGCTGTACTTGAATCATAACATGTATATTGAAGTTATTTAGTGAAAATTGGGCGATATACATGGATATGGGCAATGTCTTTTTGAAAAATGCCGAAACCACACAGAAGAAAACTAATAATGCACCAAAAGCCAAAAGTTGTTGTTGACATGCAGTTCTATACTGATATTAACAGGCCCTTTCAATTTCAATGGCGCCAAAATGCACTTTTGCCAACAGTTTCGATCCTGATCAGACCCCGCGCCACGCGGCGTCTGATCAGGATCCAAACTGTTTAAAACTCACATTGATATTTTATGTTCAAGATGTCTAAAATATATTACTGGCAACAGTTCCGCTGCAGATGAAAATGTTAAGCCATTCACTGACTTGTAAACATGTATCCTGAGTACAACGGTCATTTGCAAATTGTTTGATCCTGACCAGACGACAAACTTTGTCATACTTATTACGATATCACTTTTGTCAATTAACAAAAAATGCAAATATGAGAAATAAAAGCAGATGACAATTTAAAGTGTATGACGTCATGAGCGTGAATTGTTTTAAAGCAGATACTACAATTTTTCGAGGAAAGAGCTAAATGATAAGCAGAGTCACACAGCAAGAAACGAAACCAACCAAGCCTCTTGTTTCGTTGACATAGAAGAACACTTCAACTAAATTCTGAGTTATTGTCTATACTAAAAAGTAAGTATGGCCCTTACTGCTTATATGAGACGTTTTATAATTTTGAAGATATGATACGAAACATACCGAGAAGAAGTAACATATGAGACATGTTACGACAAATATGAGCCACTGAACTTACTATTTGAGAATATCAGAAGAAAATATACGAGTCATGTATTGGATAATATTCGTACACTATGTCACGAAAAATATCACATGTGACATGCCACGAGAAAACATATTATTGGGTAGATCTATGTATTGAGAAAATATCGTATGATGCTTGCATGTCTGAACGGAATAAAAAATCACATGAGACATATCTCTAGATTAGACTAAAATACAAAATGTCATGACAAGTATTGTTTTAGAAATGTCAAGAGAAAATATATGAAATATGTCATGAGTAAATTCCATAACAGATATGTCATTAGAAAATACCAAACATGAGACATCTCACGACCAAATGTTACGGGACATGTCAAGAAAAATATTGTATATATGAGACATGGTCACGAGAAAAATCTCTACGGGGTATGACGAAATAAAATTGTATTTTACAGTTTCATGAATATGTAGATGGTTCCCATAAAGAGAGTGATATAGTGGGGAAGACGCCTTACCTTCCCGAATACATCTGGCCCGGCGCTTATAAAGCGTTTAGTTTGAGTCTTCTGATTGCGTTCTAAAGCTTTGGTCAGGTTTGAGCCTAGGCTCAAATCTGACCAATCAAATGCTTGAGAACGATTTCAGACTCAGCTCAAACGCTTTATAAGCATGGACCCAGCTCGTGTTAATTAAAATCAAGTCCATTCAACATTAGGCATGATGCTGACCATTGTCCCAATCCTGAGACAATGGGATGACGCATCTGATAAAGCTTATGCGGGACTATAAACATTAGAAGCAACAACAACAACTGTTAATCAAAACGGTTACATGTCTCTATTTCGTCCGCTATTAAAAATCTACTTGATGGCTATAAAGACAGAGGATATCTTAAAGCCATGTTAAAGATTTTCACTTTATTTTCATCTTGTTTTAACCCTTTACCTCATAGCATGTTTCTAGTTTTGAAAAACAGGTGAACACTTAAAGCAGGTTGAAAGTAAAGCAGAATGTGCCTTAAGGCACATTCTGCTTTACTTCCAGCCTGCTTTAAACTAAAATCTGCTAGGCTATATACAATATTTTTAATGGTTATTGTTCATGAGGGTATAAACTGGAACTATTTTCCTCAGCGGAGGAATATATTAAATACGCTAAAAGTCGCTTCTATGGGGTAAAGGGTTAAGCAGTCACTTGCTAAATACAAATACAGTTAACCGCATGTAGAGGTCGCGGTAGAGGGGTTATGCTGTATCTCCAATGTTGTTAGAAGCCTGTTGAGACGTCGAGTACAGTGGAGAAAACGTTATTCTTTCCCAATAAACGCGTTTACGCTAAAACTATTATTTGCAGTGCAAACAGTTTGGAGCCAGATCAGACGCCGGGTAACCCGGCGTCTGATCAGGCTCCAAACTGTTTGCCACCAAGATAAACATGAAATATCAGAATTGTCCAAAAATTGTTCTTTTCTACGTTTTAGCGCTTTGTGTTTGCGTACGTTTGCGTTTAAACGGGAAAGAATAACAGATTCTCCACTGTAATACGTTGTGTGATCATGTTCCAATGTTTCAACTAAGTTGAATTCAATTGTCAATATTTGCAAGAAGCTGTCATGTTCTACATTTAATTGGGTTGCATTTGAGTTTCATTCCGTTTAACTCATTCACCACTGAAAGTTTTAATGAACAGTTCCAATTTTCTATTACGTCTAGTCCACTTTGCAATAGTTAGGGTTATATTTCAAAATGACAAACAGTTTTTATGCGGACCCTGATCAGAGTCCTGCAAGCGTCCTCTGAAAAGGATCTGCACTGTTTGCATTGAACAAGTGTACTCTTCTCGTGTACACTATTTGTTAGTGACGGGTATACTCGTCGCTGGGGTTGAGGTTGTTACACAGAAAAGATTAGCTTAGTATCCACTGTAGATCTAGTTATATCTCACAGGACATAAAGTTTATGCAAAACTATTAATTCTCGTATAGACATATACATGTATGTATAAAACACTGACGTCAACACATAAAATACAGAGTTGCTTGTTTAACTCCTTCACCGTGTTACGTCATCTGCTTTAAACAATTGTCGTTTGTTTATTTTTCTCAAATTTAAATTTCAGGCATTTTGACTGCAAAACATCGATACGAGTGCCAAACAGTTTGGCTCCTGATCAGACGTCTGATCAAGATCCATAATGTTTGCAAATAACAGTTGTACCCAGGGTAAGGCAATGAAGGGATTAAAGCAATCAGAGACAATAGGTTAATGACGGGTGGTAACTTAATGCAGGATACATATGATACAGAAAGCTGTCTGCATTACATGTTTCCTACATTGTATTAGCTGACCGCTTGATCTATATAGACCAAACGTCGCACGACAAAAAAGGTTGTAGGTCAAAACTTTAAAACACATGTACATCTAATTTCTGATTCATCCATCTAATTCTGTCTTGTAACATCTCTTAGGAATCGTCTTAAAACGACGATTCCAAAGAGATATCACAAGACAATATTAGATGGAGAAATAAATAATAAATGAGAGATTTTGAATCTGACTTACGACATTATTTGTCGTACGACGTTTCGTAAAGAGGGGTCCCTGATTCCCTAAGTTTCACTGTACAGTTTTAGTATGAACAACTATACAATCGAACCTCCATATCATGAACTCACTTAATTTCAACTGATTTGTATGCTTTCATTAGGATTTCGATAATTCGATGTCGCTAAGTCAGACGTGCCCTTATTTCAAAGTAAAACGTGGCTTGGTCACGTTTAAACGTTGAAATACGGGTACGTTCGACTTAGCGACATCGAGTTATCAAGGTTCAGTTGTATATGGAGTGTCTAGTTTCATGGAGCATATCAGTTTCGCACATATATAGCATAATAACATATATAAATGAAGTTATATTGTGTTTTTGGATATGTATACTATAAGTCGGATCTGTCATGAACTATGAACTTGTTAAGATACTAAACAGCTTTAAGATATCGTATATCATGCTGTTCCTGTTTTGTTGTTGTAGATCATTGCCTGTTTCAGTTATTACTGATATCTGATGTCAGATAAGCGTTTTGAAGGTAAACTCAGCCTCCACGGTTAAGTTGAAATTCATTTCATTATCAAACACAAACAAAATTTAATCAAGCATACTTAAATACAGATATAAACTAGATAGGGGCGTGGCCGCTACAACCTTTAACCTGACAACCTTATACACTGTTTGTAGCTTTAATCTACAAAGATAGATACATAATTATGTACATGCAATTTTTCAAAAACGACAATTCCATCGTTTCTATAAGAAAAGTATTACACGCATGTACAGTGGAGAATCTGTTATTCTTTCCCGTTTAAACGCAAACGTACGCAAACGCAAAACACTAAAACGTAGAAAAGAACAACTTTTGGACAATTCTGATATTTCATGTTTATCTTGGTGGCAAACAGATTGGAGCCTGATCAGACGCCGGGTTACCCGGCGTCTGATCTGGCTCCAAACTGTTTGCACTGCAAATAATAGTTTTAGCGTAAACGCGTTTATTGGGAAAGAATAACACATTTTCCACTGTATAACATATGCATACAGTTGTGGTCTTGAGGACACGACGGGTAACCCGGCGTCTCATCAGGACCAAAGATGTTTGCAAAGGTTATACAAAAAAACCTGCTACGGAATTGTAAAATAATTATGTAACGACGACGCTGTAACAGGACCAAGGCACACGTGACATTTTATTTACATGGTCTAAAGGGTTCAATGGAACTCCTAAGTACTATTTGCAATCATTTGCATGAGTATGATGAAGATTTACTCACAGATGGCGTAGTTACTCATGGTTCGAAATCCGTGAAATGGAGCACAGTGTGTCTCATTAACAGTCTCAGTGTTTACACTCTGTCATCCCCTCTTCACCATGTCCACAAAAAATAGTATTAGTAATTCACCTGCTGAGGTGAAAACTGGTATTAAATACTGTAACCCTAGGCCGGCTAAATCTCAACATCGCTTTGCGGTTGTAAACACTTTGGAACCGGATCAGACGCCAAAAAACTCGGCGTCTGACCAAAATCCATATTGTGTAACAATAGAATTTAGCATTTTATTCTGTCAAAGGTCATTAAAACTGAGATAAACGTATAGAGGTGATATATTTAAAGCAGACGACAGTTTAGCAGGGTAGAGGTTAATGGCCCATTTCGGGGACTGTTCAGTAAGCTACAGAGTAACTGCAGACCTCCAGATTAGGGAAGTGTTTTTTTTTTAAACAAACAATTTTTATGTCTGCATTAAACCCTCTGGTGTCACTACTTATCAGAATCGTCTCTACGATAAGATTCGAACAAGGAGTAACACTATACGATTTGGTGCTAAACTGAGTGAGAAAAAATTGCAGTTTTTCAGTTTAATTCCTCTTAATTGGAGTCCTGGTCAACACTTTTGTATAACACTTACACCATACTATAAAACGCTTAAATGATACGAGTCGAATGCAATGACTTGCATATAGGACATACATGTATTTATAAATGACAAATAACTATTTCAAATATATTTTATTGCCCAATATTTGTAAAACATTTTATATTATATGATAACTTATTGTATAAAGGGCATCTTGAGTCTTCTTCCAGCTGCAGCTACATGTAGGGCCAACAAATTGGTAAATCTACGTAAAATCATAACAAATCAAATTCAATCGCAAATAGTTTGGAACGAAAATCGAACACCAAGACTCCATACATGTACCTAATCAGCCTCCAAGCTTTGGCCGTTCAGATTTAAACAAATCTTGATATTTTCAAAACGCTGTTGTTTTCTAAATTTTAATTGCAGTGCGTTGCATTAAGTTTAATTTAAACAGGGGTTAATTACTTCTCAAGTTTTAAGCAACAGCCAATAATACACATTGGGTGCCCCTCACATGGTTATCAACACCGAAATAAAAATAAAACATAATGGCATAGCAGATTTGTGCGACTACACTATAGACTCAAACTTGTGTCCAGAAACAAAGACACGTAATCTTCAGTTTGATCTGGATCCATATTTGGTTTTTTAAATTTTCTGCAGTAATGTAAAATACATAAAAACACATATTTTGAAAAGGGACAGACGGCGCCCTGTAATGATATATGACATATCAGGTTAAGATTTAACCCGTACCTGCACATGTAATTTCTTAGCGCGGATAAGCTTGAAATTGCAAAACTTTTGGATCCAGAGCAGATAGCGGATGACTCGGCGTCTGATCCGATTTCAAACTTTTTGCCACGTTCAATTATGTTTCTTCAGTCATGTGATATACAAATCTGAAGTTAAATGTTTTCTAAACGACACAAAAATGGAAGCAGACGAGTTTTAGTGTGACAGAGTACTAGTATAACATGTTTCAATGTGTCCTGTTGCATAAACTCTGAATGGAGGTTGACAATAGAGGGCTAACAGGGATATAATGACAACAGTGGGAAGGGCGTTAGTCCCAATAAACGAGTTATACTAAACTACTATTTCTATTGCAAACATCTTGGAGCCAGATCAGACGCCGGGTAACCCGGCGTCTGATCTGGCTCCAAGCTGTTTGCCACCGAGATTAAGATGAACCATCAAGAAGCTGCAATTATCTACATTGTATTGCATAGCCTTAAACACTTGTATAAGATAATATCGTAAGTATAATCACAGATTAAACATTTATATTTATACCAGAATACCACTAACACAAATCTATGATAACACAAATGGCCATAGATATTTATTTTATTTTATTTTATATAAGTCATGGATCGTTTAGAAACTGCCGATTGTAAAAGTGAGTATACTGTTTCATTTTTTTTATCACAGATAATTGAATCATATGGACATCCATCAGCACTTACTGTATCAAGACAGTATAGACCCTGATCAGACACCAAACCTGGGATGACGACTGTGCTTGGTCTACTCTGTATTCTGTTATACTCACTGCATGGCTCATATACACTCAGTGCAAAAAGAAACGCACATCGTGCTCATGCGCAGATTAAGAATCTTTTTTGAAGAAAAATTAGAATATTAATACCATATCTCAAGATTGATTTAATTCTGTAACAAGTTCAGAAACAAAACTATAAAAAAACAGTGTGCTGCTTTTTAACCCTTTCACTCTTAATGACGCCAAAAAGCGCATTTACAAACAGTTTGAATCCTGATCAGATGCCGCGTAACGCGGCGTCTGATCAGGATCCAAACTGTTTTTCACTCGTATCGATATGTTTTAATCCATACTACATTGGATCTTACTTTGAAACGATCTTACAAACAACAAAATTGAAGCAGACGAAAATGAAACGGTGAAGAGGTAAAATCTCACGATTATTTGGCAGCGATAGAGAACTACAGCCTGTTTTAAACATCGCATCGATTTGTGCAGGTTGTGTTTTTCAATATTGATACCCCAAGACAGAACTACTGACCTTAATGAAAAGATTAATTCACAAACTGAGTGTACTCGTTTATAGTTATCATAATTCTAAAAGAGACCAAGCCTTGTCGAGCAAGCAGAATTTGTATTGGGTGCTTTGTGTTTATTAAATGCTGCTAGCCACTGTCCATTTTACACCCCATTGTATACAGTATATAGAGCATGTTAATCCTACACTTCAAATTCTACATTACAAAACTAGGGTTGTGTGACATATATATTTGTTCTCGTTGGATAGATATATTTGTAACAATTTGGGTTTTCCTTATATACGTGTAACTAAGGTGAATAACATTAGACAGATTCGCATAACTTCTGTAGATTCAATGTCATTATATTTCAAGATTAATTGGAATACGATTAGCCAAAAATCATCTTTCCTGAAATCATCCCTCATCACGATTTAATCTGATTTATTCTTCAACGCTAATTACAGTGGAGAATGTGTTATTATTTCCCAATAAATGCGTTTACGCTAAAACTATTATTTGCAGTGCAAACAGTTTGGAGCCAGATCAGACGCCGGGTAACCCGGCGTCTGATCAGGCTCCAATCTGTTTGCCACCAAGATAAACATGAAATATCAGGATTGTCCAAAAGTTGTTCTTTTCTACGTTTTAGTGTTTTGCGTTTGCGTACGCGCAAACGTTTAAACGGCAAAGAATAACAGATTCTCCACTGTACATTACTTGTTCATTGTTGCAGTGCCGTAATATCCATCCATCCATCTACACTGTAGAACACCTTTATCTTTCCCAATAAATGCGTACACACTAATAGCGCTTTTATTTCCATTGCTAACATTTTGGAGCCAGATCAGACCCTGGGTCGTCCGGTGTCTGATCAGGCTCCAATCTGTTTGCCCATCAGCTTAAAATTAACATTCAGAATTGTCTTAAACTTGTCATTTTTCTACGTTTACTGCATATCATTTGTATTTCGTTTGCGTTTAAACGGAAAAGAATAACATATTATCCACTGTAACAGCATCAAACATTAAACAAATCAAAATTAAACTTAAGATCAACAAAACTGGTTATTTTACAAACATTGGATAACTCCTATATTGAAACGTTAAATAGAACAATAGGATTAAAGACTATACAGCGAACCGTTCTAAAATATTTTTCAACACAACTCCGCTAATGAGACCAATTAACGGACACTGGTGATAAAATGGATGACATCTTAACGCAAGATGAAACTTCCATCGAAAGTATGTTTTATGTTATTGTCAAATTGTGTAAAGCAGGCATCCGAGGGGGCTTTCTGAATTACTTTAGTATTGTACAGATCTGTAAAACTGTGTATTTACAGTGTTTTATTGTATCTAGGAATATGTCGTGGCACATTTTTCTACAAAACAACGACCGTCGTATTGACAGTCATGTATTAAAGGGCAATAACAACATAATACCAAACGTCCGTTTTACTATAAAACTCGCCTCCCTTCATCTACTCCAAGTGTACATGTCTGACTGTTCTGTGATATTATTGCATGCGCCAACGCGTTTTAGCGTCAGGTATATTACAATGGGACTTAACCTCTTCACTGCCTTACCCCGAGTACACTAGTAATTTGAAAACAGTTTAGATCCTGATCAAACGCCGCGTAAAGCGGCGTCTGATCAGGATACAAACTATTGATACACTCATTTCAATATTTCTTCAGTCAAAATAGCAAAAATTAAAATTTATGAAATAAAAGCAGACGACAATTGTTTAAAATTGATGACGTCACGGCAGTGAAGGGGTTAAACAGTTTTATACCTTTTTGTACAATATAATTATGATATAACAATTATAATGATATAAATGTAGCTTCAACAATACAAATACAATTATACAAATTTAATATACATACAATGTATATAAATGTAAACTATCGGGCTACATCCCATCATCGAATAACTTTGTACATGTATTTACTAGTATGACGTCTGCTTCAAGCTACAGTGGAGAAAATGTTATTGTTTTCCAAATAACGCATTTACGCTAAAACTTATTTCCAAATTGCAAACAGTTTGGAGCCAGACTCCAAGAAGTTTGCCGTCCAGGTTAAAATCAGCCTTCAGAATTGTCAAAAAATTGTAATTTCCACCATTTTATTGCAATGCGTTTGTGTTTCGTTTGCATTTAAATGGGAAAGAATAACGTTTTCTCCACTAAATTAATCTTAAAGCCCCATTTTGGAATAAGACTATTTTTAAGATATACAAAATATGACCAAGGTTAGTAGTAATATTGTTTAATCATTATAATTGGTCATATCGAATTTGGAATTGTTGATAAATATTCATAAACTTCTAAAACTGGTTGTTTAGAAAATGGATTTCAGCGATAAAGACGGTTTTCGTGAAAAATTGATGACCTTTGTAGTTCAAAAGGGATCCAAACCTACCATTTACTTGTGGTTTCCCGATTTAAAATGCGGCGTTCACCCTTTGGCTCCAGATTAGACTCCACGGCGTCTGACCAGGATCTAAATTGTTCGACACTCATATTAATGCTTTTAAAATCAAACTGCCTACATTTTCTAAAATTTCGAGAAAACAAATCAGACGATAAGTTTGAGAGCAAACGGTATTATTACGTCATAATGGCGGAGAAAGGTATACTGTATTATCCTATAGGTACAGTAAATAATGCATTATACTGATTTCTTACGTTTAAATTAATAATGATTACATGTATCAAATACAAATGAGCAGTGCCATGACAAAACTAGCCTTATTGCATTACAGCATTGTACAGACCAAGCACCGTTGGCATCACAGGCTCTGTATATGAGTTTGGTCTACACTGCCAAATACCGTATATAATACAGCTACTTAAATATTATAGATACATGTGGGTGTCAAACAGTGTAAATCAAGACAAGCCGCCGCGTCTTTGACGCGGCGGCTGGCCTTGAACTACACTGTTTGCATTGCTAGAAGTCAGGTTTTCTCACAGTAACGCTAAAATATATGTCTACATAGTTAGAAATGTATCGTGTCGAAATAGAGATACTTTACATACTTTATAATAGTATATATAGAACTAAATTCAAACTGCAATGGAATTTATTTGTATAACTAGTATAACAGTATAACTACATGTAGATTTTACTTATTTAATACGAAATAATTGTCTGGGCTTTGTTCACTGTACAGTCAAACTTCGATATCTCGAAGTCGGCTTTAACGAAAATACCCGTAGTTCAAAGTTAAAACGTGGCATAGCCACGTTTTAACTTTGAACTACGGGTATGTACGACTTAACCGAACATGGATCAATGTAATTCATGTGTCGAAGTATCGGATAGCTCGAGTTAAGCGAGTTCCAGATATCGAAGTTCGACTGTTTATGCCAGTATTTCAATATATTCTTTCTAATATTAACATACACGTATGTCTTTTAAATACACATTTATCATATTCATATTTGCTTGTGAATTTTATCAAACAAAGCCTTCATCTATTAAATATCTTACTTTAAGTCGAAGTTTATAACAATTTCTGTTTGATGCCATTAAGATATAACAACAAAATATGTAACTCGTAATGAATGTAATTCATAGGGTTGAAACTGTCTGACATGGTGAGTAATTCTTACTGTAAGTGTGTTTTTACCGTAACACCGTACGTACCAATAGACACTTCGTAAATACCAGGAAGTGACGGCAGTGATGAACAGGAAGGTGCATTTTGCATTGACCGCGCAGGTTATTTCTACCTGCAAGAAATGTGCCATGATTCAGTATGTTTATTTGCAACGAACTGCTGTAAAAAAGTAAAACAGGTAATTTTCAGATTTACTCTAAACCACAATACGTACATAAAAGAAACCAGGAAGTAGACCATGGGGAAATTGGGTCAAAATGCTCATAATGCAAAACGATCCAAATTGGTCAATATGCCCCAATCCCTCGTCAAACGCCACGATTCTTGAAAAAATTAATTTTTTACCCATTTATCGGTGTTTGAATGAAAACAATCTTTATAAAAATACTAACCTGCCTTTTTTTTTTAGATATTTTGTCATGTTATCTAATATTAACAAACATACACACAATTGTGAATATAATTTGTGTACTAATTACCGGTGTATTGAACAAACTTCTCTTAAAGAAGTATTCGAATCAAGCTATGTATTTGCTATTTTAGTCAACTGTTCATTTGGCGGAATTTTGCACGGAACTGTTTTGATATTTTCATTTGAAAAATACAAATATTCTTTTCAATATCATAAAGTGTAAAAAACACGTTTCACTGGACTATTTGGGAAATACGGAAGTTTAAATAGAAAATTTACCCTTACCTTGAATTAAAATAATTACCGTATATGACAAGTAAAAACATTTGACTTATTATTATTATTTTTATCATTATCATTGTACTATATTTATACATGATTAAAACAGAAATTTAAAAGTGAACTTTTTTCTTACCCCTCCTCCCACCAACGACTCAGGATTCATGTTGCTGGTATAGTTTGTCTGAAACCACTGCATGATGTAGATCGAGCTGAAAGCTCAGATCAATAAATCATCTCCTTGGAGCTTGTTCACACAATCGAACTGGAAGTTCAAATAAGGCGTATCGACCTGCAACCTCAAAATTACCCCATTTCAAGCTCGGATTTGCCAGCATGCATTCACATGAGCAGGTCAAAGTTGAAATTTCAATAACCGAAGAGTGGTCTAGATACCACTAGATACTACTAGCTACCACTAGATCTTCAACTTAATATGTTTGACAATACTGTTATACCAATTCTCCCATATGTTTCAGAAGTTTGGATATATATGAACATTGACATTTAAAAAAATCCAAACTATTTATTTGCGAAAAATAACTCTTTCAGGCAAAAAGCCGGCCACTATATATATCTATGTTGTATCAAGAACTAGGACGTTACCAAATCTCAATTATAATTAAAAGCCGAACTATAGGTTATTGGAATAAGCTTTTAATGAGAGAAAATACATTTCGTTCACGTAATCTTTATGACACAATGATGAACAAACATCAATATTTCAAATGGTTGAGAAATTTCTTACAAGACCGGTAATAGTTGCATGTAGTCTCGACGTAAGCATGTAAAACTGTAAGTAAAATAATGAAGGATGTTCTCGTTGACCTGTTCAAACAACAAAGCTGGAGTGCCAGTCTACACAAATCTAGTACAGTGAAATCCCTTTAAACTGGAACCTCTAAATACCGGAATTCTCTCTAAACCGGACAGAAATGTTGGTCCCGTGTCAAACCCTTCTTTATTTTAACCCATAACACCATAAATATGCTTTTTTACGTCTTTGAATTTATCCCTTCACTGAAGAAAATACATTCATGAATATTTATCATCAGAATTTTTTTTTATATTCTAGTAGATAATAGCTTAAATCAGGTTGAAAGTAAAGCAGAATGCGCCATAAGGCGCATTCTGCTTTACTTTCAACCTGCTTTAAGTGATCAGCTATCTTCTATACTAGAAACAACCTATGGGTTAAAAACCCTCTAAACCGGAAACCCCTCTAAACCGGAAACCCCTCTAAACCGGAAATTTATGTTGTCCCCACATATGTCCGGTTTAGAGGGGTTTCACTGTATTGGCAAAATGTGTCATTTATTTTAAGAAATACATTGTCTATAAGAATATGTTAGGTGCCTACCTCGATCTTTATGTGTCAGCTAGTAATATTTTACAATTGCAAATCATATATATCGGTTGGAACTAGCATATGGAATGATATCCCTATATTCGACAGAAAATGCTTACGCTGTAGTCTAAACACCTTTTGAGATAAATTTACTCCGCTGTAACTTCTACTGACAAAAGTATACGTTTTATTTTAACTGTAATTCGGTGAATAGAAATGATGACTTTTTTTTATATATATTTTTGGCGTTTTAGTATGGCTTCAGCATCGTACAAGGACAACCAGATGGGAAATACTTGAACTGGATTCGTGGAAGTGTATCCCACCTATATTTAAAGGAAAGCATTGAAGGCTTCATAGACAATAAGGTGACTGACTTCTACGATAAGTTGCACAGAACTGTGCCTCAGCCCTATTCCAGACATGGTCCTGCCAATCAACAACATCCACGACAGCAGGTATCCTCGGGTATGCAAGTATGCACCACCTGTTCTCAGTATGATATTAAGAAACGTAATTCTGCCTGGAGTGTCGACTGCTCTTCGAATGTCTGCAGCACGTGGATAAAATACATCAGCAACTATCATGTAGATGGTGATGATTGTACCATAGCTCGTGACAACTTAAAGCCTCAACTCTGGCCCTCCCATCCGTGGGAAGTAGCGAAATGGTTTCTGCACGTCGGCTCCGAAAACGTAAAATCAGCAAAAGATGCAGACGTTGCAGCCATTCTTAAATTGCTTATGACATGTCAGTTTATGTTCAAATTCTACAAAACACCAACACTGTTAGAAGAGGTAAGAAAGTTTTATCTACTGTTTAACACTTTCCCTTAGAAATACATATTTAGTGTTCCAGATAATAGTGAGTAATCTGAACAAATCCCAACATTTTCTCACTCATACTGAACCAAATCATATGGTGTTACTACTCATTAGAATTGTCGCCTCGAGACGATTCTAATGAGAAGTGACACCATAGGGTTAAATGCAGAAATAAAGATTTAATTTTTTGAAACACTCCGCTTATCTGGGTCTCTGCACATTACTTTTTTATCTTATTGTTATCATGCATTTTTATTCTTCTTCCTGGTCCTCATAAGGTTACGAGTTGAAGACAATATTTCATTACGTCCAAATATATCTTTTTGAAATTCCTTGGCAGAGTAAATCTCATGCATTATTTTCAGTAATACAAGTTTTACGATCAAAATTTCACACACATATTGATTATTTAATAAGAATTCCTTAGATAAGATCAATCCGGGTGAAATAAGGCCTGCAATATCTGCCTTTGGTGTATTCAGATAGTTTAGACTAGGTAATATTCCAACATTGTTGATATCCATACATTTTAATGGATTAAGATTAAACTTGGACAAACGTTATACGACCCTACTTCTTGTAGGACTTTGGGTTATTTTTGGAATCAAAAGCTTTGTTCAAGAATTATCCGCCCTTGATGTGTTAAAAACAATGGCTACAACTCTTAAGGATACTGTTTATTCTAAATTGATTTTGATTTAACTAATACAGATTATATATATATATAAGTCCATACATGACAATGAATTTGGTTGATATGAGACTATAAGGTCAAGAGTTATATGCCCTTGGTTTATTTAGATATGCTAGAAAACACAATGCTTTTCTAGTGTGCACTCACTAGAGTGATTCTGTTTTAATACAATTTTGAAAAACTAATTGGTAAAACATACATACGGTCAAACCTGTTTTTCCTGCCGCGATTTATACCGAACCTTCAAAGACTCCCTTGGTATTCGGATGTAGTATATGGCGATAACAATGGCGGCACCCATGGCTGGCGATATTTTGCAGGATCTATGAGGTTATGAGAATTGTGTTCTTGATTCTTTGTTTTATTCACTCAATGCGTACATATTAATGGCCTGCGGGCAGCTTTTTCTTTTGGCCGTATAAACATGACTACAGGTTCTTTGATGCATTTTACTATGGGTGAAATCAAAAGGTAAAAGTATCAGGTGAACTACATCAGGGCTGAACAAAGTCCAGGTGAAGGTCATCTTGTTCAAAATTCAAATACTGCATATTAAGATGTCAGCCTAAACAGGTTAAATTATGTTAACCCTTTACTCCATAACCCTTTCTAGTATTGAAGATAAGGCATAACTTACAGCAGGGTTAATGTAAAGCAGAATATGCCTTAAGGCTCATTCTACTTAATTTCCAGCCTCTTTTAAGCTATATCTTCTAAGATATAGAAACAATCATCAATACATCTTCACGAATGTTTAAATTGGAACTGTTTTCTTTAGAGAAGGAATACATTGACTGTGGTACAAAGCGCTTCTATTGAGTTAATGGTTAAACTTCAACAACCATCCAGTCTTTGAATGTATCAAATGAATCTAAATGATCACCAAATGTCACATGTTTGAAGTATATTTGTTAAATAGTTTATGTACTGATTGAATATGCAATAAACAACTTTAATATAAAGAGAATGATTTCCAAACTGTATACAGCATTGAATAAAGGTGCACGTGTCATTTTTACTTTATTCTGAACAGGTCTTAACTATACGTAATCGATTAATGCATTCCAAAGATCTTACAGTGACTGATGCCGAGCTTCATCAGGACACAGGCAAGATGATAAGTCTGTTGAAGAGTCTGATATTGTTTACACCCGATGAAACACTTACTGTGCAGAGAGCAATCGACAGTATAACCAAGGTACGGTAGGTCCTTTACCCCTTCAATGCCTTACCCCGAGTGCACTGTCATTCTCAAACACCAGCTGAGTCCAAGTTCTTTAAAACGTCTGAGTTTAGTCGGATATCATTCTCAAGCATTTGATTGGTCAGCTTTGAGCCGAGGCTCAAATCTGACAGATCAAACTACTGAGAACAACTTCAGACTCAACTTAAAATATTTTTAACCTTGGAGCCCGAAAAAACCTCAGCTGTTACGAGTTGAAATGCTTGAGATAGAATCGTATTTATTTCAACTGATTTTTACTTTACACGTATTTATCAAGCGAAATTAAGATAAATGATCAAAATGACTTTGGTCAATTTGTTTTTGGAAAATAATGAATTTTTACATGTCCTTAGTATTGTTATCATTAGGCCTCTTCAACATTAATGGTGAAAATATTGTCGATAAGGTTTGACCTGTCAGTTTATGAATATTCCGTCTTTTTCCGTAAGCTATTTTTTTTTATCTTCCGGAAACAACAATACAGTGTATAGTAAATAAGCCATTCAACGATGACTCTAATTTGATTATATTATTTGATAAAGATGACAACAGTCGGTATATATATAATGGCTCAGTGGTAATGTATTTGTGCTACCAAGTTCAGGGTTGTGGGTTCGATCCCCGATAGAGTTTATTTTGTAATATTTCTTAATGTGTGTGGGTTTTTTTAAAAAAAATTATGGCAGACAGACTAGACACATACAAACCATGATATTCATGCAATTGAATAAAACAAAGTACAGTGAACATGCCTAAGAAAACTTGGATAGAAAGTGCTTATACAGCGGAGAACATGTTATTCTCTCCCGTTTAAATATTTGAAAACAATTTTCGTCAATATTTGCATTCATGTTGATCTGACGGGCAAACAGTTTGGAGCCTGGTCAGACGCCGGGTCACCCTGCGTCTGATCCGACTCCAAACTGTTTGCTATGGAAATAATAGTTTTAGCCTAAACGTGTTTATTGGGAAAAAACTTTTTCGCCACTGTAGCAATATGTATGAAAGCACTCTATGGCAGAAAGCACTCTTTGTTACTTCTGTATTTCGTTAAGCAGCAAGTATTTCTTTACCCAAACGTTTACTGTGTTATTATAGTAAAATATATAATCATAGGAAAAAACTACCTGAAGCCGACGTTAACAAAACAGTGCCTGGAATCGAACCAATGACCCTAGCACTACGAGTCAATGACACTATCAACTAAGCTATTGCGACATAGTGGCGTTAGATTATCGACTGAAGAATATAACCTGAAGTTGTCATTGATCTATAAATAAAGTATTGTAGCATAGTTCGATGTTTTAATCCACTTCGCGTTGTGTAACCCCAGGTTCATGGATCTGCTTTATAACAAGGCAAACGTTTCTTTCTAGCTTTTATTTCCTAAATGTTCCCAGGCACGTCTCCATAAAAACCAGCATTTTAACTTCACCCCTACATCTCTTCACGACCTACATACTGAACGTATCCCTACATCTTGCCAGTTCCAATTCAACCTCAATTCTTAGTTCTCTCTACTCTCTCTCTCTAATCCTACTAAAACGCAAGTTTTTGCTTTTTTAAACTCGCAGAGCGCGCGGGCTCTTTATAAACAGTCTGTAGGAACTCGAATGAATAACGTCAGAGCTACGTAAGCACATTCCAGCCACGTCCTAGCAACGTAACCAGGCGTACTCTTACTGGTTCCCTAATATGGGAATCTATCCCCGGCTCATTGCCTTTTCCGGGATAAGGGGAGGTACCAAAGTCTGACTAGTTAGTGACGTAGTTGACCTTTTCGTAATCCCCCGCACATTCCAGAAGGCGTGACGTAGATTGAGTAATATTAAATATAGTAACATAATGCTACAAATAACCACCGAACAGATATGATATTTCTCCAGCATTTTCTGTCTACTGCTATAAAGGTAACTACGTTACACTCGTATCCCTTCAAAGAGATTTTCTCGAAAGAAGAAAATCGATAAATATATCTAATACAATTGGATTATTCGAGCTCTTACAGGTAAGATTTTCAATAATTGCAAGTATGTTTAAATTAATAAGATTAGATATTTAACACATTAAATAATTATGAATATATCCTTAAATCTTATTTTATAACACAGTGCATGCTCTTAAAAACGACAACGTTAAATCAATATCTTAACAATAACAGTTGAAATTAATAACCTTGCATTTGCCCGTGCCTGCCTAGGGAACTATACAATAATAAATATTACAACTACACCACTCACGATTACATAGCTTAAATATATTCCACACTGTCTACTTGTCTAAATGTTCACCCATTATTTTTACTTTAAAAACATTATCTATTTAAGTACATTGTTTATTTTCCACTGATTCCATTCGTCTACCTCTTCACGGCTGACCTCTCGTTTCTTCTCGATGGGTTGAAGATAACGCTCGATTTGATAAGTCTAACTGTACTTGTATTCTCTAATGTCCAGATGTTTTTCGTAATTCACACTAGCCTGATAAGCCACAAGGTGTTACTATAAAATCCAAAGAATGTCATTGATCCGAACGTAGTATTTCCACGTTGTTTTCCCACGGACAGGTTAATCCGGTGATATGTCGTCTGCTCTCGTTTTTTCTGGTATATGCCGTCTTTAATGCCGACATCCTTCACAGATGCCAAGGTAAAATCCCCATTGAATTTGACACGTGTTGTCAAATTCTCATCACAGAGAACATCTGACGTCTCATTATTTTTACAGCAAATGACAGAAAAAGAGTTTGATTTCTACATGACCATTCAGACGATTTCATTAATGAATTGTTTTACAGGAAATTCTCTTAACGCTCTTAGACCATCTGGGATTTGTTCATCATTAGACACTTACAGCCGGTTCCTAAACGATGTATAACGAAAATACTCATCTACCCTAATTACGTTGTTTAGAGGGTACTTTAAACGGAACATTGAACGTATTGTTGCTAAAAACTACTGTTAAATCACAAAGCGAGACATATTTTTTATCTATGGAGATAGATAATACATGTTAGTTTAGGTTTGTTTGGTTAAAGGTGTTCCGCGGCTGCAACAAGCAATAAAACTATCATTGCATTGATTACACTGCTAGCCATTTAACACAGCGGTTCTAGCTTTATCTTTGTAGCATAACTGGATTATTTATCACGAAAGTCATTCTTTAGTAACATGTTTTATTACACTCAAACTATAGTCTCTAAACTCACAATTATTACATACAGAAACATGTCTGTCTCTAGCCTTGGTCTAACACAAAGTGACCCTCTCGGTGATAAGATCTGACCTGTCACTTGTCAGATCTCATTCGGAACACTCTAGAGTATTCCCAAATGTTATACCGACAAAATAACATCTTGCCCATCTCTGGCTATCTTCTCTCCATCTCTAAGATGGCTCCTGATTATATACCCTTTAGCTAGACCTTTCTGACAGTTACTCAATCAAGGGTCATATCTAACTACTGACCAGGTGCGTTTCCTGGTTGTCCTGTACTCAACATGCCTTGGGCTCAATTAACTGTCAGAGTTAATTGATACTAGTTCAGTTTTACATCGCAAGTATGGTACAATATAGCTAATTAGTTCCGTTTACCAGGCGAGACTAAGGTTTCATATAAACACCGATATCCGGCCTGGAACAGAACTTAATACTTAGTCTGGCTTCTAATCTTTATATATAATTAGTTTGGAACCCAATCCTAGGTTGGATCCTAATCTAGTCGCTAATGAATCCATTACGCGACACTCTTCCCCTACTTTGCCAAATTTGTTTTGACAGTGTAGTCAAAACAAATTTATTAAAATTCGAGGCTTGTGCTGTTTACTTGAATTTTTTTTGCTCTGTATAAGGCAACATTAGAGAACTGAACCCAAGTATATATACAATTTATAAAGGATAATAATTAAAAGAGATTTTATATCTTAACAAGCTTAAATCTGCATAACAGAACTCTCTGATCGCTTAACTGCGATTTACAATTTTCTCAGGAATAAGGCAAATTAGTGTCTAAACTCTTATTTCGGCTTAAAAGATTCACTTGATATACATTCACTAACACAATTTTTCTCTACACAATATTTCTGAACTGTCTCTATTGTCTGTTGGTGTGTGTAATTGCTTGTACTTCACAATTACAGCGTCACTCTGTTTCCCGTTTTAAGCCACAATTGCCCTGGTTCCCGAGGAGAGTTTGTTTGTGCAGCACTCAAAGCTAACATAGGCGATCTGAAATTATAAAAAATACGAACGGAACAGTAATGGTTATTTTGACATATCTTCAATTATTGTCTTTTGCTCACTGAAACAGAATCAAATCTAAACTTGAGCAGATGTAGATCTATTTAATTATGAGTAGCTATTATTTTTGACACCTTTTGCTAATTGCTCTTATAATTTCTGAGTAAGACTAGTTACTCTGACATCTCCATTAATTAACACCTTTTTAACCAGGAGTTTTGTTCTACTCAACTCCAACGCAGGAAATAGGAAATACCAAATGTGTACTTAATTATGGCATGAGCAATTAATACTGTTAATCGTTAATTTTGAGTAATGGTTGTTTGTCCATGGTGTTCCTATAAAGTCTGGTATCATCGTTCTGTTAGCATACTTGATTTGTCAGTGAACAGCTAAGTCACTTACAGTGGCTTGAATGTTTAAACACAGAATACATCAATTGGATTATATACAGTTACTACATTACGGGTAAGAACATTTTATAATATTGATACAATGACGTAACTGGTGTGTATGTCTGACTGCTTCGGTACACATGCCTTCGCCAAGAGCCACGTTTGATCGTCTTGACACGCTGTCTGGTATTAGGTTCGTCAACCCACCAAGTTGCTCGGCGTAGTTCTATGTTGTCTGCAAGTCCTTTATATATGCGCACAGGCCTGTATGCACATATGGCTGGCAATATACACACTCAGTAGTTTACAGTACATAGTCATATAATAGTGTATGATGTCACATATCTCAGTTTTTTTTAACACAGTTGTCACTTGAAATGACACATTTCTGATATATTTCTATGCTTATTCTTGGTCTTCAAGCAGAGCAGATTTTTCTCCACTTATAATCCGTTTCCTGATGCAAAGAGTCGTCATTTCTTTGATACCGTATGCTGGTACGTCATTTCGCTGACCATCAAACGAGAGCTATGTAAACCCCGCCTTGTGCATAATTATGACAGATCTATTATTAACTAAACATTTAAATAGAATACATTCTGTCTATACTCATTTCATACAGAGACAATACCTATAGCCCTTATACTGGAATAGAGTGTATACCACTTAGATTATGATGATAAGTTTGAAATAATACCTAGTTACACTTTTTAATTTCCTAAATTTATTGCATGGCAATGCTTGTTTTGGTTTAAGTTAAATGGCCTGGAGCATTTCCTAACTAGAGTTAATTACTAACAACTCATAAGTCAGAAGGTCCGGTGCATGTCATCGCTGTCAGTATTTATAGGTTGAGAAATGGGCGTTTGGTAATGTCAAGTCTGCATTAATGCACTATGTCGTAATAGGTCACGGCTCAGTTTCTTTATACTTTACTGTACATTTTTTTTTTTGTACTTCCCCAATTTACTTTTAAGCATATCACATGTCACATGTCGGCTACATGTGTCCAGTCACTACATAATATGGCTAATAAATCTTATTTATATACAAGAAGTCTTGTGCATGACAACCATACATTAATTCTCTACTTAGGCTGCCCGCTGACAGAGTCCTATATCTCCTATATTTAGAAGGATTGACAACAAGGCCTCTGACAGGCTGTCTTGTCAGGTGTCGCGCGAGTACGTTTCTTTCTGTACTTACGACCCTTCTGTCTAACAAGCCCAATTTCCATATCACTCTCTGATGAACATTCAGGATTGGATAAATCTTCTAACCTATTATCAGACCTATGATCAGAATCGGTAGGGACCGCACTCTGTTCCTGAAAACTAGCTTGCTGCTGATTTCTTAAATGTTTTTGCAATTCAATTAGTGGAATGTTTTCGCTATCGTCTGAGTTTTCTTGTTTTTGACGTAACGCTTTTGTGATCAAGGGCAACTTTTTTTACCTACCTCAGAGAGCTCTGACTCTGACGTCGTTTCCGGTGCAAACGCCAGATTTGTTTTTCTAATTGGTCTATTATTCTGATCTTCTGGTACTTGCCAATTTTCAATTTGAGCCTGCCTTATTTGGGAAACATGACACTTAACGGTTGAGTTGTCAAGCTGATTTTTGATTACATAGGTTAAAGGCGATTTCTGCGCAATGATTCTATAGTAAGGCTTCCATTGCTAGCAAATTTATTTGATCTTTGAAAATTTTTGTAATAGACAGGGTCACCAATTTCGAACTTAATGTCTTGTGCAGTCCGGTTAGCAATTTGATCTCGCTTTCTTTTTGATTTCTTTAATTGAGTTCTTACTTTCAAAAATGACCTGTGCTGTTCTTCCAGAATGACTTTGTGAAAATCTTCTCCTTGGTATTTACGTCTTGGTTTTAATAGATTGTCTATTGGTAAAACTGGATCTCTATTGAAAAGTAGGAAAAAGGGTGAGTGCTTTGAGGTTTCTGATGTGTTAAAACGCATTGCAGCTAGTGTCATGTTTAAATGAACGTCCCAAGTCTGTACATTTTCTTCTATTCTCTTAGCTAATATATTGTTTAAAGTTGCATGACTTCGCTCATTAGCACCATTTGCCGCAGGGTGATATATTGTTGTTTTAACATTGTCTATATTCAGCTCTTTGAGTGTTTCTTGGAAGGCATTACTAGTGAATTCTTTACCGTTGTCACTAATCAGACGGACACAACACGAATATCTGCTGTATATTTCATTCATCAGGAAATGAATAACACTCTCAGACGTTTTGTCAGGGGATGGAAACGCTTCAATGAACCCTGAGTACATGTCAACAAAACAGATAATGTAACGATTTCCGGAAAGGGTTACTGGATGCGGTCCGGTAATGTCAACTGATAAGACAGAGAACGGATATGGTGGAACAATTAATTCTTCTGACATTGGGGCTTTTATAGCGGTTAGATTTCGAGTTTGACAAGTCACACATCTACTAACATACTCATGCAAATTTTGAAACTGCCCCGGCCAGTAATAATGTTGCTTAATTGTGTGAAATAATCTCTTGGACCCTGGATGGCCATTTTCATCATGGTACTGTTTTATAACCATATCAGCCATATGAGATGGAACGTATAACCTAAGAACTGGGTCTTCATCTACGTTAGAAATATAGTACAGCACGTTTTCTACTTCCAGAAACTTACTTTCTTCTGTCTTAGTAGGCTTCCCGTGTTTTAGACGCATTTTAAGTTCTACTAATTTGGGGTCTTTAGTTTGTTCAACAGACATATCTATCTGGGATAGTTCTTTGATGGGTTCAATAAAGGTGTTTGTTACTTCATAATCTTTATCAGCAATTTGCTTTAGGTTCAGATGTGTGGAATCAATTAAATTAACTGTTTGTGTATTTTCAGACTTTCTACCCTCGGGTGAAATCTCATAGGTCTTATCATTGATATCAAGCACGCAGTCACTGTCTTCGTCTTGGCTTACTTTTCCCTTTGAGACAGGCGGCCTGCTTAAAAAGTCTGCAACTATATTTCGCTTACCCTGGAGGTATTCCACCTTACAATTATAGTTGGCAATTGTCAAACTCCAGAGCGCTACCTTTCTGTTGTTAATCTGCCTATCAAGCACACATTTAAGCGGTTGGTGATCAGTTTTGATAACAAATTCGGCATTGTGAAGGTAATGATCAAGCTTATTTAAACTATAAAAGATACTGTAACATTCTTTCTCTATCGTGCTCCATCGCGTCTGAGTGTCTGATAATTTATGTGACAGAAAATAGATAGGTTTTTCCCTTAGAAGGTCGCCTTTTTCATCTGCATCACATTTCTGAGTTAGACAGGCGCCTACATGCCAATGAGAAGCATCTGTATACAGTGTATATGGTTTGTTTGGATCAGGGTACGAAAGATAAGGGATCTTTGTTAACAACTCCCTAAGCTGTTGGAAGCTACTTTCACAGTTTTCGGTCCATTTAAACAGTACTTTCTTTCTGGTGAGATTGATTAATGGTTCTGCAATTTGTGAGTAATTTGGACAAAATCGCCTATAGAATCCTGCCATACCTAGCAGAGAGCGTACATCACGTTGGCATTTAGGGGGTGGCAGTTTTCTTATTGCAGAAACCTTCATCGGATCCGGACGAACTCCAAATTCATCAATTATAAACCCTAGATATTTTGTCTGTTCCTGCATAAATTGACATTTGGATAACTTTAATTTTAAATTATGACTGTGTAAACGCCCAAGTACAATATCTACATGCTTTAGATGTTCTTCCAAGCTTTCAGAATGAATTAAAATATCATCAAGATAACTAGAACTGAAGCTTTCACAACCTTTAAGAACAGTATGCATCAAGGATTGGAAATGCCCTGGGGCGGTCGAAATTCCGAACGGCATGGTCTGGAATTCGAAGAGTCCTTTATATGAACAGAATACAAGCTTGTGTTTATCAGATTCTTCTACTGGAATCTGCCAGTAACCGGATATGAGATCTAAGCTAGTGAAGTATTTACTTTTCCCTAAATTTGTCAAACAGTCATCTAGATTAGGAAGAGGATAAGCTATCGGCTTGATAATTTTATTGAGCTGTCTAAAATCGACACAGAATCTTTTTGTATTATCTCGCTTGTCCACAATCACAATAGGGAGAGCCCACGCAGACTTGGATGGCCTAATGATATTTGCCTCTAACATCTCGTTAATCGCCTTATCAATAACTTCTCTGTTATTAAGCTGCGTCCTATACGGTCTTAATCGAATCGGTGGATGATCGCCTGTTGGGAGCTCCATTTTAACTGTATTTGTTTGTGTTAATTCTAAATTATTCCTAGCAAATAAGTGTTTGTGTTTTTTGAGTAATGGAAACAGAATGCGTTTAGTCTCGTCGGAGCAATTCAACCCCTCAATAATTTCATCTTCCGTAAAACCTACAATTTTATTGTTACTTTTGGCATTGCTTTCAACAGAATTTATTTCATGATCTTCAAGGGTGCCTAACTTTCCCAAAGCACAACCCCTTCTAATTTTGATAGTTTTATGACTATTGTTTAAAACTAGTACTGGAATTTTTCGGTCTGATTCCATTCGGACAATAGAATTGACTACTTCAAGTTCAGGTTCATTGTTAAAAAAACCGTTAATTATGTATTGAAAATTATAATCAGTGTTAGGTCTGAGAAGCTCATTGTTTTTCAATTTGGCAAAAATAACATTGACTGTCTGTGGTTTCAACACAGTTGCTTTGCTTGACCGAGCAATCGAGGCAACATGATGGTCTTCTTCCAAAGCAACATAAGTATCGTCTATTCTGAAGCATCCTAAGTCAAAATATAATCTTACGCCAAATCTTTGTAAAAAATTCCGTCCAAGTATCACATTTCGAATATTTTTTGCCACATAGAATTTGTGAATTTTCTCAACTTGACCTATTTTGAATTTAAGCATTATAGCGCCTTTCACTTGTAGTGCACGCCCGTTAAGAGACTGTAAATGAATATCCTCCTGAACTAATTTTGGCCTGTTTTTAAGCAGGTTATATGCTTTCCAACTTAAAAGACAGACGCTTGCCCCTGTGTCGACCAGAGCGCGAAAGTTTTGTCCGCCCGTGCGAATTAAACATGAATTTGGATTCCCACATAGAGATATAGTGTATGTCTGCACATGTTTACTCTCTACACCGACCTCAGAATGAAGAGAGTCTGCCAGTTTAAAGACTTTTGAAGGCGTTTCGGTCTAAAAACTTTCTTTCTCCTACAATGTCTCCGAATGTGACCAATTAGTCCACAGTTCCAGCATTTAACCTTAGCCCGCCATTTTTCGTGACGTTGTCTAAACGTATGTCTATTTCTGACTGTTTTATTCAGTGTAAACATAGTTTTGTCTTTATGCCTGTGTCTACAGTCGTCTTTCTTTGTTAGCGTGTTAACTTCCGGTTTGTAATTCAAATTTTCTACGGTAATTTCCCTAAGTTTGATTCTTTCTCTTAAGTTAATTTCCCTTGAAACAAAAATGACTGCATTTTTAAAAGTTTTGTGATCATGTTTCAGAACAGCTAACCGTAATTCTTGCTCTGCCAAGCCATCAATGAAAAAACCTACTAACTGATTTTCAATTATTTGTAATTCTCCGTTTGGATCATTATACGCCTCCTGAGCCAAATTCCAAACTCTTTCAGCATAAATGTGAACATTTTCACCTGTTAATTGTCGAATTTTGCCTAGTAACTTTAACGAACAATGTGCATCCTGAATTTCGCCAAATTTTGTCTCTAAATCAATTTTGAAATAATTCCACGTAGCCTGTGGATTTTCAGACAAATGTCTTTCAATATAGTCACTAACTATGCCCTTACTGGATTTGAAAGCTGCTATTTTCAACTGATTTTCATTTAACCCATAAACAATGCCATGTTTTTGAATTTCTTTTAACCAATTTTTGAAAGTACCTGCATCGCCATGAAAATTCGGTATTGTCTCTGAACATTTTTGAGCTTCCAAACAGTTTGAAATCTTTTCCAGCTGTTTGCTGACAATTTCAAAAGGATTTGAAACATTTTTATCTGCCATAATTTCTACACAAAGATGAATCTAACATAACTTACTCGTTTCTCCATCTTCTCTGGCCCGAGATCGAATAATGTGTAGTACTAAGTGTCGAAACTGGTCATCGGCATCAAACTAATCCACGTGTAGCATAACTGGATTATTTATCACGAAAGTCATTCTATAGTAACATATTTTATTACACTCAAACTATAGTCTCTAAACTCACAATTATTACATACAGAAACATGTCTGTCTCTAGCCTTGGTCTAACACAAAGTGACCCTCTCGGTGATAAGATCTGACCTGTCACTTGTCAGATCTCATTCGGAACACTCTAGAGTATTCCCAAATGTTATACCGACAAAATAACATCTTGCCCATCTCTGGCTATCTTCTCTCCATCTCTAAGATGGCTCCTGATTATATACCCTTTAGCTAGACCTTTCTGACAGTTACTCAATCAAGGGTCATATCTAACTACTGACCAGGTGCGTTTCCTGGTTGTCCTGTACTCAACATGCCTTGGGCTCAATTAACTGTCAGAGTTAATTGATACTAGTTCAGTTTTACATCGCAAGTATGGTACAATATAGCTAATTAGTTCCGTTTACCAGGCGAGACTAAGGTTTCATATAAACACCCTTATCCGGCCTGGAACAGAACTTAATACTTATTCTGGCTTCTAATCTTTATATATAATTAGTTTGGAACCCAATCCTAGGTTGGGTCCTAATCTAGTCGCTAATGAATCCATTACGCGACATCTTTATTTACTCTTCTTAGCATACCACTGCCTTGCGTGATTAACTCATACATGCAGTATATGCTCATATGAATAAAAGACGATTTTATTCTTAAATTAAGCATTATTAAATTTAGCACTTAATTTTAAACCTTTCTGACTGAAACCTACACTAGTTACATTTAGTTAAACTATTTGACTGAAGCCTACAATATTTACAATATGCCATATATTGCACAAAACATTGCTTAAATTTCTGTTCTTTTCTGCCCGATGCACGTTTCTTTTTCGTAAACATTTTCAGTCGAGCTTTCTCTGTCTCCTCGTTTATACAAATCGCATTACCGGAAAATTAAGCAAACGCCGTTTTCTATCAGCTAGGCTTTACCTACATACACATGTAGTTTTACATAAACTCCTAGCACAAATAAGTATATTTGATCTGGTGCATGTCGTAACACTCGATAAAAAACTTAAAAAGTTCATGCAACCATCTACTTTGAACAATCGTCCACTCACGGCCCGTAAATCTAATTTTACCTTGCTTAATTTGAACTCTAATCCTTCATAAATTCTGCGATGTATCAAAGAAATCTCGGCCCCGACATTAGCTAAAATTCCGCATTTCTAATTTCCAATTTGTACGATACACGAATTTGGATAACCTATTGAATCAATTAATGGCATATTGTGCTCGTTTTTCTGTCATGAGCTATATTATGACAGGAAAACATAAGTCTTTCTACCTAGAATACTTTCGAAAAGTACCCCTTCCATACTGGTTTATATTACTCGTGCCCTGAACTAAACTAACTGTGCCGTTTTGATAAGAGTTTCTTGCGATATACCCATATTTGTGATATTTAAAGCATTTTCTGCGCTTAAAATGATAATTACGCCGATTTTTCGTATAAACGCGTCTCTTAAGATTTTGTATTTTTGTTGTCATAACCATGCCTGTCTTTAAGCATTAGATCTATGGCGAAATGATTTTAATTTTAGAATATCATCCCATCAATACCCAGAGCGTTAGAAACTTTTCATAGTTCTAAAGCTTAAATTTGAAATATCTGTATTTTCACCCTTTTTTTGCCATTTCTGTTAAAATCAATGAAAACGCCTACCTTGTTCTTGTGTCGATGTTGTCGCCGTTGATCTCTGGTAATGATCGCCAAAAGACGACCCTTGGTCACGGCAGCCAAAACAGATGTGTAGTATAGTTCGATGTTATAATCCACTTCGCGTTGTGTAACCCCAGGTTCATGGATCTGCTTTATAACAAGGCAAACGTTTCTTTCTAGCTTTTATTTCCTAAATGTTCCCAGGCACGTCTCCATAAAAACCAGCATTTTAACTTCACCCCTACATCTCTCCAAGACCTACATACTGAACGTATCCCTACATCTTACCAGTTCCAATTCAACCTCAATTCTTAGTTCTCTCTACTCTCTCTTTCTAATCCTACTAAAACGCAAGTTCTTTCTTTTTTAATCTCGCAGAGCGCGCGGGCTCTTTATAAACAGTCTGTAGGAACTCGAATGAATAACGTCAGAGCTACGTAAGCACATTCCAGCCACGTCCTAGCAACGTAACCAGGCGTACTCTTACTGGTTCCCTAATATGGGAATCTACCCCCGGCTCATTGCCTTTTCCGGGATAAGGGGAGGTACCAAAGTCTGACTAGTTAGTGACGTAGTTGACCTTTTCGTAATCCCCCGCACATTCCAGAAGGCGTGACGTAGATTGAGTAATATTAAATATAGTAATAACCACCGAACAGATAAGATATTTCTCCAGCATTTTCTGTCTACTGCTATAAAGGTAACTACGTTACAGTATGCGGAAACGTCCGATGGTACCAACGAAAGTTGACGGAAAGTGATGACTGACAGGTCAAGCTTTATGGATAATACCTATTGTTTTTGTGTTATTGTTCCTGCGGCCGTCGGTAAGTATGTCTGTCAAGCTTTCATTTCCTAACAAATCCGTTTTTTTTTAATGCAAACATGCCCAATATAATTTACAGGTTACGATCGAGGAGGAGATAGAGGCCCGAAGGTCTAAAAATGATTTTCGGATTCGCTTTGGTTTCCTGACTTTAACTTTGCTTCTTATGAGAAGATCATGTCCATATTTGGTTTACTTGCTGCTTATTAGGTGTAGATGTTTATCACTCATTTGAGGTCAGTAGGTCAAAGGTCACGATATCTGGTACAAAAATAGATTTTTGTCTCCCGGACAACACTTTTTTATTGTAATAGGATGGTCACGCTCATATTTAGAGTACTGGTTGATATGTGGGTGACAAGTTTGAAATTGCATTTGAAGTCAGTAGATCAAATATCACGTGCTTGATCATTTTTCATAGACTGGTAACCTCTATCTTTAGTGTACATCTTGCTCATGCAGATGTGATACTATTACTGCAATAGAGGTCAACAGGTCAAAAGCCATTTGATATGTAACTTAAAATAGAATTTTGTTTCCTGACCATAATTTCTGTTTTCATGAGTTGATATCAACCAGCAAGCTGATTTGTGGTGTAGTACAGTACTGAACCTTATTAAATTAAATTGATAATCGCAAGCGAATTACCATCGAATTGCCATCGAATCGGGCGCTTCAAAAAACAAATCCTACGGTTGAATATTTTTACGCGAATTTTCCGAAGCGGTTTTGACAAATATGGAATCGAAACAAATAACGAAGGCATATTTGCGAACATTTGTGAGATACACCATTCAAGAAAACTTACCCGAGGGTAAAGTTACTATTTTGAATCGCAAGCGAATTGCCATCGAATTGCAAGCGAATTGCCATCGAATTGCAAGCAAATCGCAAACATTGTTAATTTAATAAGGTTCAGTACTGTATCACTACAAATTTGAGCTATTCTAAACAATTTGGAACTTGTATCAAAACTAGTTTTTTCACTAGATGTGTCAGAATGAGACAAATGCCCCGACAGGCAACAACGTATAAAAATGGGACTTTACATATTACTTTGGAGAAGTGATAAATCAAAGGCTTGTTGGTGCTGACGTTTTGACCGCTTTTAGATCGTCTGGCACAAAGTTCAATGGTGGGATTTTTTGAGTGCATTGTGACCGTCGTCGTCCGTCGTTATTTTGTTTTTCATACTCGATACATAGTTGGAATCAGGTATAGTGAGTCATAATTATGTAAGGATGACACACGCTATTTTACAGTTGCAGTCAAAGACAATGAGCTTGACTCGTGACAAGGAAATAACAGCCCTCCACTCAAGGATGCAAGCTGTTGATAGTGAACTGACCAGTCTGAGGGGTAAATGTAGTGATCATGACAAAACTAGCAAGGACCTCAACAAAACCGAACAAGAGTTGAACTCCCTGTATAAGGACTACCGACAGACAAAGGCTCTGATAAAACAGGTACTGTTCTGTAGACCTCATTGAATTTAATAACGCGCTCTTTAATTAACCAGATGTTTCAAAAATGCCTAAATCATCAAAAATAGGCAAGACGTCAATGTAAATATGTAAGTGTTATATAATAGATTTAAACAGCGTCATTTAACTTTAAGTCATTCAGGCATAACGGACAATGCCAGGTGAATTTGTCTATATACATGGATGCCAGAGAAGCATGTGCCTATGTCAAAATATAGCAGAACATCAGTCATGTCATTGAAGTCAAGACATATTTCTAACATAGCACTTAAGTCTTTATATTCTCTAACATAACACATAACCCCCTGTTTTTTCTTCAGTTTTCAGTACATGAATTATCTTTGGAAGTATATTAGGTTTCACCTGGTTAGGGAGATACATTGAAGTTGGTACGTTTAATATGAAATATATTCAATGGCCAAATTGGTATTTTAAATCAAAATAAACCGAACTTGTGAATCACGCTTGCACAGGTATAATCTTAAATATATTTCTTGAGAATGAGAGTGGCAGAGAGACACAAAGATAGACAGAGACAGACAAATAAATAGACAGAGACAGATACAGACATAGAAAGATAGACAGAGACAGACAAACATACAGACAGATAGACAGACAGACAGACGTACAAAGAGGCAAACAGAATTGTGTATTAACGAAAGCGAAATAAAATCGAGATGGTAATCGTGTTAAGGATCAAATCAATGAAATTTCCATTTTTTTCTAATATTTTGGCAAAACAAAATCGTATTTGGAGTTGACCGAAATAAACTTAACTATGAACGTTCCTGTCTTACTGGGGCATTGCATTTGAAGGTTACGCGATTCAACTGCACCACAGATCTACACATTGTTTTGTTTTCTTTATTTTCAAAGAATTACAGTTTAACTGTAAGCATTCAAGTATACGATACGTGCAGCTATTGGACAGCATTTATATCTCATAGACACAGCTATATCTCTTATTTTTAGCAATTTATTGTAAAATGATGAATAATGCAGGTCCTTTTCAGAGGGATGTTAAAGACCCTGATCATGTGGTCCTATTAGAAGCCCTTTGGTTTGGAGTCTTCACTTTTCCATAAGCCAATTGTATTCTTCACAGATACACTGTTTTTAAGGGATGTATATACCTGTTCCTATAATTTGATGAGTGTATGATAAAACTATGTATGCAGCACTAAAGCTAAGGGATTCATACATTTTCAGCTGGAGGAATCAAAGGAAAGGTTTGACAAGTTTGTACAAGATAATGGTTTAGATCAGGACCTTGCCATGTTGTCAGCCAGGTTACAGAAACATGATAAGAAATTCAACCAGCTGGATAAAAGGTTAGATCAGCAGGATCAAATGTTTGATGACCAGGATCAACAAATAGAACAGCATGGTCAACGGTTAGACCAGCAGGATCAAAGAGCTGATGACCTAGATCAAAGAATAGATCAGCATGATCAACGGTTAAATGAGTATGATCTGAAAATACACACATTGACAGAAAATGTTACAGTAAGTAGTATATTGTTAATAGCACTAACAATCTTGTTTGCCTTGCGATTTCACATTTTCATATCCAGATGAAAGTCTTTCATACAGGTTGCTCCCATCGCATTAAGAAAGCTCTAGTAGGAACATACTGCTCTAAAATGTCATCTTTCTTAAGAGATAGTCACACTTCTTTAACGAGTAGGTTATCCAGTACAAGTTTGACAAAGCTTAAACTACATTGAATAATTCATTCTTTTTAAAGTAAATATTACAAACTAAATATATTTTTCAAGCTAAGCTTAAACCTATTCCTCGATAAATACGCACTTTTTATTGCTTTTTAATCACCCACAGAAGAAAGTAGTCCCAATTTATACAGTCATGAATATGCACTATTAAAAGTTTTCTATATCCTAGTTCATGGTAAATTAGAGAAGGCTGAAGTGAAACTAAATGCGCATTACAGCGCAATCATCCTTACCTTGCACCTGTTTTCAGTTGACACCTTTTTTCAAACATGTTATGGAGTTAAGAGTTATTATTATAACATGTAACGTTCGTTTGGTTACTACAAATCATATCAATTTCAACACTGGAATTGTTTGTTTTGATGAATACAATTCAGTACATAAATAGTGATATTAGTATAAACATTTTTACAGAACCAGTTGGACATCAAAGCAGACACACCTCTTGCTAGCTGCCTCAGTGATGGCAAGCGCAAAGGTAGGTAAAGAAGACCCAGGGCTGCCATAAGTTGACATAAAAAATCCTAAGAATTCCAAATTTGCATTTTTCAAGTGCGATTTTACGAATCATACATTTTCCCCATCGCCTGTTTTTAGTTTTGTTGACACGTGGCTGCTCAAAGCAGGCTGAAAGTAAAACAGAATGCACCTTAAGGCGCATTCTGCTTTACTTACAGCCTGCTTTAAGCTACCATGTACTAGATTAAAAATCCGAATATTTAGGAAAAATCCGGATAAATGGCAGCCCTATAGACCCATGTGAGGTTTAACAAAATATGACTATTGATGTCTGTATAATGTTGACAGCTCTTACCTCTGACAGTTTTAACAATGACCTATGTTAGGGAGAATGGACGAGTGTCTTTCAATTCAAGAGAAATAATGGAGACAATGCCCCGAAGGTGCCGAGTCTTCAGTGTTTCTCAGTAATGGACAGATACGAAACCTGTCTCTAATTTAAAATACGCCATTAATTTAGTACTGTTTAATAACAAATGAATACCCACAGCTGAATATTATGTAATTGCACAGTTATATGATTATTATTATAGTTGCACAGTGATACTCATGCTGATGAACGTGTCTTTTATTCAAGAAATTCTAGCAATTAGAAATAACTGTCCATTCCTTTAAGAATGCCGTGCACAATGCTTGTGTACAGTGATTTAACTGGTCATTTCGTGTAAAATCATCTTGGACAATGGTTAACCAGAACCTCATTGATTATCCTCAGGCTTTGTTATTATGACACCGGGAACATATGTGAAAACAGCACGTTTAATCAATATTGTGGCAAAATAGGGGCGACTTACGTGTTTTCAAACTTTCTTTGATTTAACCTGGTAACTTACATTTTGACCCCACATAATTCATAATCAAATTTGATATAAATGTTGTCAAAATAACCATTAGTAGCATGTGAATTGTAGCTTTATTTATATATGTTGCCTGGTTTGCTGAATGATATGACCATCGGATCTGTATATCCAATTGCTTGGCTTACATTTTTGACCGGTAATTTAGTCACTAGACTGCAACCTGATAACATTGGTAGAGGGAATAATGCATCAGTAGAAATAGGAACACTAAGAAATAAAATACCACTAAAATGTTGTTTCCATGCTCTGGGTGATTCATTATTACTTGATTTCATTACTCAGAGCGATAAACTCTTTACCTAAGGCTATGTACTTTTCGGAAGTTTCACACTTCTTTCGTAGGCACTGACTATCAAACTATTGCTGGTCAGGTGACATGGCTTGGTCATCTGACTCGAGGAGAGGTGTGTAGACAGAGGGTAGCTCCAGGCCCTTGTCCCTGTTCAATGGTTGTTTCCGCTGTCTAATTTTAAAAGCTCCCTTCACCTTTCTTTCCATTAAGGTGATCTCACTGGTCAATATTTTGGTATTGTCTGATTTGATTTTGTGTCCGGTGTTCTAAAAGGGAGTTTCTGGTCACATGTTCTGACATTCTTGTTTCTAAAGCTCTGCCAGTTTCCCATAAATAGTCTTCCTTGATTTTTATTGAATTAAAAGGCTTATGGTACATGTTAATGCCGTGGTTCTTGAATACTTGTGCGAGAACTTCGGACATACCACGCACAGAAGGCATACCAACACTGGCTTTTCTGTTACTGTCTCTATTCTCGTTGTTCTTGTTGTTTTACGGTCGTTTCTTCTTTTGTAGGTTGAATCTGCATACGTGGTAGCCGATAGCGCGGAATGCATTTCTTCTTGTTTGGGTGGTTTCTATAGAGTTGGCTCTGTATAGTAGAGTCCGAACTACTGATCGTTTGTGCTCTAAATGGTGATTTGAGTTAAAATTGAGGTATTGATTTGTGTGGGTGGGTTTTCTATACACTGTCACTTTGGTTCATCCATCATCTTCAATGTGAATTCACGTGTCAAGAAATGGTATTGTCATGTCTTCTTCCTGTTCGATGTGCAGCCAATTATAACAAATCATCAATGTAAAAAATTAAACCTTAATCTTGATATAGCCAAGTACAAACAATCTGTCAATTTTATCAGCACAATAAGTAAGTTAGAGTTTCAATAGCATATCAATGAAAACATGTTTTTCTGTATATAGGGTAGGTAACATATAACACAATATAAGTTTGGTTGCCCTTGTCACGCTTCAAGCTCTATGGGATGGGCGAATGTGAGCTGCCTTCTGAGGCCTTTTGAATGCATTTCAGAGTACAACAACCAACAGTAGAAAATCCAGACACTGCTATGAATACGTCGTTGTGCCTCGATATGGCCCGGGCTATCACATGTCAGTGGTGCAATCTCCAACTTAGACATAAAAAATTACACTTAAACCGAATATAAAAGACGTTCGGATTTTTTTTACATATTCTTATGAGAAGCGCTTTTGAACGCACACCATCTGTATGAAAAGAGCGCTATATTAATATGGCATTAAAATAAACAACTAACAATAATTATTACAATTGACAAACTCAATGTCCAGTTTGAATATCCATGGGTGATGTCAAATCAAAAGCAGGTCACTACATTGTAGATGAATTTGTAGAAAAGGCTACATAAAACAATGCATATATAATTTTAACCAAGACATATCCATCTTTGATGTACTTTGATGCTAGAGAAGGCAATATTGAAACAATGTTTACACTCTAGTCTCAACCAATTCGAATGGATTTTTATCGAATGCCGACAAATTAGACAAATAAGTCATCGAATGATTTTATCTATAATCCAAATCCAAAGAGAAAACTAGCGGGTTTCAAATCCTCAGGTGACCGAAAACGGGACCATAATATTGATATTAGCCCTCATGTCTTCTAACTCTTTCTCTGCTTCAATATCGTTTGCATGGAAACCTCTGCGTGCTTTAATTTCTAAAAATAAGATTTTAGCCGTCATCACTGGGTTTAACATGTTTGGAGACAATGATAATAGTTTATTTTGCAATATAAGGCCTCCGGCCCAAAATACAAGCTACATGCTGTAACAATAATATGTGAAGTGTCAACAGTTTTCTGATTTAAAAATATTTAATCTAACGTTTACGAATAATGTAAGTGTTTAGAACATTATGCAAATATTTTGCAACATAGATGTTTATTTGCGAATATTACACTAAAGTTTCTTTTGAAAGGCTCTCAATCAGTAATATTTTGTGAAATATTGCTTACTAAGATTCATTCAAAGAAAACTTTATATTTCAATTCTGTCCAGATATTGTTTGGTTAGTAACACAAGTTGCAAAACAGTTGCAGTTTGCGATGGATATTTCTTCAATGAATGATACTGTTATTTCACTTTAAAGGAAAATTTTCAACGTTAAGAATCCAGTGTCTTATCACGTAGAATATATCCCTTTTCTATGAAGTTTGCTAGTGCAAATATACTGTCTTGCCTTTCGTCTGACATAATACGGACTAATGTTCTATCACTCGGTGGCTCAGTTAATCATTCTATCCTAAAGTAAGTGTCACGTAACTCTGTGTACAGGGGGCATATCATAATAAAGTACATTACGTCTCTACAGCAAAAACATTCCTCTTATGACAGAAGTAACATAATCTTTAGTCTCTCTCTATATTCAGATGCCTACCCTTTCTATCATTAAACTATGACTTGAGCAGCGAAAGTTCGCTTAAGCTATCTTTAAGTTATAGCTTAAGGTAGCTGTTGACGATCGATACTGCAAGCGGATTTTTCTAATTAATTGTCGTGATTGATTTTTCCCCCCCCCCCCCCCCAATTTTATAGCTGACGGATGAAAATGGTACACATTTCATCAGAATATGCCAATTTACAAAAAATATTTTAATTTTTAACGATTTTATAAGAACATTTAAAAAAAATCAAACAACGATATCAAAGCCATCTTTATTTGTAACATGATTAAAATTGCCCAAAATACTCTTTATAAACATATCTAGCGATCCGTTTCTCAGATTTTTAAAATACCGCTTCAAACCTTTGTTATGTAACATCAAAGATTTTTTACCATTTAAAGTCGACCACTATTACGTAACGCTTTATAACGGACCACTTACAATTTCTGAGACACGGTTCCCTCGGGGAGATAATACCCTTTCATCTGCTTCAAACCGCACGAAAATTGAACCCCAACTGCGAAAGTTAGGGGTGTTCAAAAATACCGCTTCCTTCAAATTATGTAATGCCGGAAACTCCAATTAACTGACTGACGTGTCAATTAGGTTCTCGTGACCACCCGGTATTCAACTAAGACCTTCTTTTTCAACAAATAACATGACCCAGCTGATGATCAACCATTGCGTTAAAATCCGCCCCAAATTAACAAAGCCAATCATATAAAAATAACGATTATAATTCGGTAAAAGTCGTAAATCACCTCTGACAGCTTCGGAATAAACCACCTATCTAGTCACGTAATCTACGCAATTGAGGCACCCGACGCGTGACTTACCGGTAAAATGACCGAGTAAGCAAGAGAGAATTTGGTAACTTGTATAAAATACCTTTATCTATCAGGATTTGTAAAAAAGTATAAAACGCTACCTTAATGGTTGAGATAAATACTTATCTGGCACAAGAATACTTTTAAATAGTCTGTACGATATGGCTTTTGAGGATGACTCTATGTCTTCTCCAATGCCCTGTTGTGCACAGTCTCTAAGTCTTTGTGTAAACGCACGCAAAAATGAGTTTTGTCCAAAATTTAATAGTTTTGTTACATCTGATCTGGTTCCAAATTAATCGCAAATTTTAGTCATACTTTGATCATCACTCTTTAGTTTAAGTAATCATAACAGGGAAATTATACTAATTGGTAATGATTATCTATGCTATGTATTACAGACTTACAGGCCTTGCTAATGACCCACTACAAGCATACTTGTTTGATTGTCCAGGATCCTATAGAAGGCAGCGTAGGTCTAGAGTACATGTATGTTGCTCCAGCAATAAAAGTCCTGCAACAAAGTAAGGGGCGTGACGGTTTGGGTAACGTGAATGAAGGGCTGACCAATATGTCCTGTAAACAAATCTTCTACAATAAAGACTACCAGTGCAAAAACATATACATTACAGGTGATGCTGGTACAGGCAAAAGCATGTTATGTAGAAATCTAGTAAGACTCTGGTGTGAAGCGCATGGTGGTTTTGGTGTAGCTGAGAGTGAAGAAAGTGAAAGTGAAAGCGATTCAGATGAGTATGACAACGATATATTTGAAAATATACTAGATGAAAGAACAGCCAAGAATATGAGTCTTCAAGAGAGGAAAGATCGATGTAAAGAGGACAGACAGATACTATCTCAGTTTAAGCTCTTGTTTTTCATAACACTTCGAGATTCTCTTTCAGAGTATAGAGTGACTGACATGATTCAGTCGCAGATTTTACAACACTATGAAAAGTTTGAAGATTTTAAGCTCTCTTCCTTACTGAAAAATGAATGTTGTCTTGTTATTGTCGATGGGTTGGATGAATGGACATGTCCTGAGGGTAGTACAATTCCGCACTTTGTAAACTCAGGTATCCCATTCAGGGATTTAACAATTGAAACCAGTGTATTCCTGACTACAACCCGCTCATGGAAATTCAATCTACTGCAGCATGATTTTTTAAACTTTGACAAACATGTTGAACTTACCGGAATTAGTAAGCGATCTGCTTCCAAGCTCTGTAATAAAGTCATTAAATTACTATGTAAGAGAAAACCCTGTAGCAGAGAGAAACACGAGTTTTTTAGGACACTAAAACAGAAAGGCCTGGACCACTTTAAAACCATACCTGTAATTCTTGTACAGCTGATATGCATTTGGTTTGATGATAACGAACTTCCAACGTCTCAAGTACAACTGTACTGTGATGTTATAGAGCACCTTCTAACAAAGGCTAAGAAAAACATATCTAAAGAATCTATCAATACACCAAAAGACCGTCAATCTGACATGTCCCTACTCAATTGTTTTATTGACCACCCTTGTTGTCAGAACAATCAAAACTTGATACACTGCTTATCAAGAGTAGCTTTTGAGGGATTATTCGACAAAACAAAAGAAAACAGCTTAGTGTTTAAAAGCTCACAGATGGAAGTATTTGGTATTGGACAAAAGTCAGTCGAAGTCTGTTTAAAGTCAGGAATAATGTCACAGAACAGGGTGTTGGAAAAGTGTTCTGTCAGTCAAAAGAAAATATCATTTTTGCATAAAAAGTTGCAAGAATTTCTGGCATCTCTATTCATAGCATGCCATGTGGATTCTCACGGAGTTTTCCAACAGATGGTTACCGAGACAGCAACAAGTAAAATCACACACATTACAGAACTCTGCAGTACAATCGAAACATGTTTAGACCTGTCTCAAGTATATATATTTATGTCGGGACTAAGGCCAGACTTAACACAACAGTTACTGACGCACTTTATTCATGTTGTGACTGCAGACAAACACAAACAGATACAGAAATACAGGCAAACTATATATGGTAAACGTTTGATACGAGACATACAAACATGTATAACTGACTGTACAGAAGAGGTTAGTCATTATGGCTGTAAATATGTCAATTTATATTTAACTGACTTTCATATCACTGACACCACCCTCTACTATGTACGGCCTTTGTTATTCTGCACTAAAACTACAGAGATCAAATCTGTATACCTGAAGACTTATGGCATTGATAGTGATCAGTTGACAGCTATAACTGGTCACTTACAACACTGTAACGCAGTACAAAAACTGCACTTGGACGACCATTCATACTGTATGGATATCAGCACTGTGGCAAAAATAGTCAACAATAACCTCGACACTCTTACATGTCTGTACTTATCCAGTCAGTTCACAGCTACAGCTGAGTTAGTTACTGACATTATATGCAGTTTCAGTAGCAAGTATTTAATGGCACTGGGAATGTGGCATGTTAGACTGACACATGATCATATAGAACAAATACTCACCAGGTTACCACACTCACCCACCATTAGACAGTTAGAAATGTGCTTATACTGTAAAGACCATGACCTCTTCCGGTGTACAGCTGCTAGGATAGATTTATCTACTATGATACACATACAGAGACTTTGTCTGGACAACATGTATGTAGATAATCTCCAATCTGTGTCACATTGTGTGGAGCGTGTTAGTATGTGCCATGTTAAATTACCAGTGACAGCACTGTGTGAGTTTTCAAAAAGACTTTCCAAGACAAGACGTCACGTAACAGTAGAACTAATCGGTGTAACAGTTACACTACATGTAGACGTGGAGGCTTTCCTCCGTACTTGTCACGGTCTGGTGGTGACATACTGTCGACATAATGATTGTGACAATACATGGACCATAGCCTTTACCACAAGCAGCCAGTAAGTCATATAAAACTTCCTATATTTAATCTAAAAACAAAGTCTAACTACTCAATATCTTAGTTATAACATTTTCCAGTTTAATGCTTCAAACTTTTTACGGTCAACTGTGGTACGGCTCGCACATTGGAACTTCGTGTTCCGTTCCAGAAATAATCTTGATCCTATGCTCTGTTTTGTTAGTTTGTTTTGTGTTTGTTAACGTCCGTTTCTGCCATCTATGGGCTAATTGTACGCCCCGGAATTGGGGGAGCGGATACAGAGAATCCGAGCGCGATGCCCTACTCTTACTATCGACAGAGTTCTCTGGTTATTTTAGATATCCAGTGTAAAGCACTGATACATCGGACCTCGGTTTATAAAGCCTCACTCGAAAGACTTGGTGCGACGGGAGATCGAACTTACATCCCCTGTTTCAATTTCTTGGACTCGTTAGAATAATATATTTTACTTTGGAAGACAACATAAATGTTTGAGACATCTTGCCGATCAGTTTATGTGTGAGAAACTGCATTATGAGACATGGGATGACAGTGAGAAGATCGTGTCACTCGTGCATTTTATTTTAAAATCACATTTTTGCACGATTCTCATACTTATTCAAACCTTTACATAAGTGTACGGTTCCCGGGCGATTATAGATTTATACTGTGTCATCTTACTTCAATAATTATATTCATACGTCTAAGGTCAAAGTCAGGTAAACTTGTGTAGACTATATTTATTGTCCAACCGATACAAGTTTGATTCAGAATGTGTTCATTTAGCTATGAACAAAATATGATGGCTACAAAAGGAGTTATACGCCCTTAATTTTCAACAGAAATGCATACATTGTATTTAGCATTGTTTATCCTTTAGCTCTTTGAGTACGCCTTTTAGCTCACCTGAGCCTAAGGCTCGGGATGATCTATTGTGACCACTCTCCGTCCAGCATCCACTGACCCGATTTCAACCATACATTGTCAGAGGCATCAATGACAAGAATCAACGGATTTCTTTGAAAAATTATAGCTAGAGTTATCCCCTTTGCCGTAGGACCAATTTTTCTGATATGACCATGCCAACTTTTAAATGCATAGGAATTGTTTGAAGAATTATCTTTTCAAAAACTGAAGGGCAAAGTCCTTTGATATTTGGTTTGAATTAGCACCTAATGGTATTTTACCAGAATTAGAAAAATATGACCCTCGGACCAAAAATGGTCCTGCACTTGGGCTTATCAGTTTTTTTTTTCAACTTTAAAAACTTTAAAAAATTCTCCTCTGAAACCGTAAGGCACAAATATTAATTTGTAGCTTTGCATTGTGGCTCTCTACCAAGATTGGTCAAATTATGACCCAACGTCAAAATTGGCTCAGCCCCGGGGCTTATAAGCTTTACAAAGACTTATATAAGAAAACCTTTAAAAATCTTATTCTCTGAAACTGCACGGCCGATAGCTTGAACATTTATCAAATTGCTTTGCCTTTTGGCCCTCTACTAAGATTGTTCACATTATGACCCTGGGGAAAAAATGGCCCCGCCCTTGAGCTTAGCAGTTTTTCATAGGAAAACCTCTAAAGTCTTCTTCTCCAAAACCGTAAGGCCCAGATCATCAGTATTTGATATGTAGCTTTGCCTTGTAGTTTTCTACCAAGGTTGTTCAAAATATGATCCCTGTGCCAAAATTGGCCCCGCCCTAGGGCTGATCAGTTTTCCATAGGAAAGCCTTTGAAACTTTTCTTATCTGAAACCATAAGGTCGAGGTAATTCAAAATTGACATGAAGCTTTGTATTATTGTCCTCTACTAGGATTGTTCAAATTATGACCTCATGTCAAAAAATGCCTCTCCCGAGGGCTTATTAAATTTACATATACTTATAAGGAACCTCTTAGTCTCTGACACTGTACAGTCCAGACGGTTTTTACATGCAACAGTCCACATAAGTCAAATTAAAAATTTCAGTATGCATTCCGTATAACACAATAATATCATCAGATGAGTGATGAAGGGTCAACATGGTCCTCTTATTACGCATTGACTTTATTCCTAACTGTAAAAACTAGTTTCACTGTATACAGTAATGAATATTTACCATAAGAAATGTGTTCTACATCAAAGCGAATTGTAACTTAAAGCAGGCTGAAAGTCAACAAGAATGCGCCTAAAGAGTTCAAGAGTATACGACCCGTCATTAGCCATCGGCATTCTGAAGACAAATACAGCAGTGGTGAAAACTATCGACGGAATTTTTTGTTGTTGTTGTGAATTGAGGACAACATTACTCAAATAATATATAAAGTGGAACTATTTTCTTCTATTTAGAAATTAGTTGAAGGCTTATTAAACCGTATTGATGAGGTAATGGGTCAAACACTTTGCTTGTAAGTTATTTTGTTTTTTATTGTTTTGTTTTTTTATCTTAAAGACATTATATTTTCATACATTACCATGCATATTAAAAGGAGTTGAATTTTCCCAAACGAACATATTTGAATTTGCTGATGAGTAGGGTTAACCCATTATCCCATAAATACGTCTTTTTACAATTTCAACATCTTTTTTCATTGAAGAAATTAGCTGTACTTTATACAGTCATCTACATACACTATGTGAAATATTTTCTGTTTTCAAGCAAACGGTAGCTTAACGCAGGTTGTAAGTAAAGCAGAATGCGCATTAAGGCTTTAATTTCAACCTACTTTAAGCAGTCACCCGCCTTCAAATCTAGAAACTAACTATTCAGTCATGGGTTAAGGCTGTTTATGTTTCATATGCATGTTGTGTTGTACATTTATATTTGTTTCCATGATTCATCATCTATCAAGAATGATACAATAAAGGTTATCATATAATTGTCATGAATTTAACCTTATTTATATATCTTTGTTAAATCTTTTGAACGATTAGTATTTTTCCATCTGAAAAAATGGCTGTCTTCTACTATTGTTAGATTAAAATGTTTTAAAACCTCTTTCATAAATACAACCAGAAGTGTCAAACAAATTGGCTCCTGCTGGGGCGCTGAGCTGATTAAAATTGATTGTTTGATTTAGGAAAGCATACATATAATAAGCAGTTAACTTTGTTGATAGAGTTTGAGATAGCATTTATTTTACCGTTAAAACAGATAATAAGGTGATAGCATCATGATTAAATTGTAAACATGAGAACTTCTGTGTTTATTTGTCAATTTATTTCTTGTTTATAGAAAAAAATACATTGTATAGTACAATTAAGGATATGAAGTCCTTTCTCAGCTCACCTGAGCATGATGTGCTCACGGTGCGCTATTAGGACCGCCTTAAGTCCGACTTCCGTATATATCTGTACAGTTTATCTTTTTACCTTATTCAAACTTCAGTATAGTTGTTCCGCTCTGCAGGACGCGATTGTCGTCAGAACTTAAAATAGTATTAAATCTTCAAGCCAGAAACCCTCCTCAGCCATTTATTCAAATTCAAAATAATATCGTTTGTTGGGATTAAGTCGGTTATGGACAAATACAGTGTTTTGATAAAGGGTTAACACACCTTGGCATCTTTGTGTTACATACACATATTTAGTGTCCTGGGTCCAAGGTCATAAGTGAATTTAGTCTAAGATCGTTTTCAAGCATTTGATTGGTCAGATTTGAGCTTATGCTAACTGTTGTAGCAATGGACATAATTATGTTCTTGACCAAAGGTGCATCGACACGGACTGCTACTTGCAAATACAATCAATGAATGCACCCATGGTTATGTCTTTGGGCGTAAAAATACAGTAAAATCACTCTATTACGACCAATAAAGTATGTAAGTTTCAGGTGTTTAAATCAGGCGACAGAGTGTTTATTAAACTGAAATCTGAATTTGAGCATTCAGAGTTTTTATTTAAAGGAAGCCTTCAAGCTGACTTGAGAAGGTCGGTGATTCTACCAAATTGCCGATTTGTACCTAAAACTTTACAGTTCGCATATTTCTGGTAAAAATGCGCAAAACAGGCACTACAAAAATATATCAGATAAGACTCTTTGGGGAAAAAACAACAGTGTATTAGATTTACTCTATAAGAAACATTAAGTTCAATTAATGCTCCGGAATCGCCTCATTTACATATAGATATTCCAGTTGGATATATTATTTAGGGGTCGATTCACATACGTTATATTTCGTCACACAGGCGCTGGCTTCATGCATAAGGGTGTTTTCTAAAAGACTATATTCAACATTTCAGATGAATTCGAATTTTTATTTCGAGATATAGCTTTGAAAAAATATTTAAAATTTACCTAAAAGACTAAAGAAATAACAGAATGGATGCAGATATGAGTAACAATTTCATGAATAATCTTCAAATAACAAAATAAAATACATGTTATATCTTCCCACCAAGGTACATCACATCCATTTCAGAAGTGCAATACAGGAGATAAACTTCTGTGGCCCGTCTTACGAAATGTGGTACGACAAAAACAGTCATAAGTCAAAACTGTGAAATACATATAATTATGGTTTCTCCATTTAATCCTGTCTTGTGACATCTCTTTGGAATCGTCTTTCCAAGACTATTCCAAAAAGATGTCACAAGACAGGATTAGACGGAGGAGTAAGTAAATAATAATTGAGATATTTAGAATCTGACTTACGACCGGTTTTGTCGTACGACGTTTCGTAAGACGGACTCCAAATGCATGATATACTTCAACAGGATTTTAACCCATATAATGCTAAATGATACTAGGCTAACATTTCCAAACTTTTAGGGATGCAAATCCGACGCCGCCTGACGCAGCGTCTGATCTGGACCCAAACTGTTTGTCACTCATATTCATAGTATCTGCACTTTTCGTAGACGATATATTTGAAGCAGACGACACCTCAGCATGATAAGGGTTTCATATGTACACTGTGAACGTGTGAAATGCTGTACCTTTGTGAATCATATCAGTATATCCTGAAGAAATCTTTGTATATATACAGTAAAAGTCATGCGTTACCACCACTGTAAAACATTTACTGGTGGAATAAAAACAACTGACAACTCAAAAGCAAAATAAAACTAAAGCAGACAACATCTATATAAGTTTCTGCTCTATTTCCATATCTGTTTACGCAACCACCTGCATTAAACAATAAATAATTAAATCCAGTGGTTGCTACAGATTGGATAACTGTATTGTAATAACTCATTCTTGGCGACTCTCAATGCCTCTAGTCTTTAATTTTAATGCACATGGTCAATTCCTTTCGGCTTGCTGTTCCATCGTCCTTCATTATAACCATGGCCTTAGTTGAGCTAGGGCGTTCTGGTTTCCGTCTGTCAGATGTTGGGTTCTAGATGACTGAGCTGCTTGCTGGTAGCTCTATCTCCGAGGTTATAAAGCTTTTGACTTGTGTTTTAACTCGTTCCCAAGCCTAGGCTCAAATCTGACCACTCAACTGCTTTGGAACAGACTCAGACTCAACTAAAAGGCTTTATAACCTCGGAGCCTGGATGTTGATAACAATGGCCTGCAAGGTCCATTCTACGATGAGCATTCATGCCAGTACTCTGATCCCCTGATATGTTGACTTTGGTCGATGTTAAGTACTTGTCTCATCATCATGATGTAGCAGACATTAAGTGACCTCTAAACATCTGAAGTTAGTGTCCAACAGTGTCCATGACCGATGACAAACAGAAGACAAGTTTTGTGTCTGCACACATCGGATAACTCCAGGTTGTTTTAATTCCATTGAAGACTTTCCTTGTTAGATAATTAGTATCCATTGTCATTGTGAATACCCAGAATCAAAGATGCGAGCTTTTTAATCGAGGTTTTTTATAAACGTGTTTCTAGAAGAGTATGTCGTTTTATCCAATATGTAATTGGATGGAATTCTTTAAACCCTTTTCACTGCCTTTACCCGGGTACATTTATTTGCAAACAGTTTGTATGCTGATCAGACGCAACGTATCATTACAATATTTCCTAAGTTAAAATATCTAAAATTTATAGAAATAAAATCAGACGATAATTAATTATTAAAGAGTTATTGTACATATTCAATTTTTGTTTACCACTGTGACAGTTTCAGTCCTCCATTGGAAGACCCTCATCAAACTGTGATATTTGCGGGAAACGGCGTCACAGGGCGTGTTTACTGCTAGCCTGGTTACCCACGGGGGGCTTACTACGTATTATCATCAAACGGTATAGCTACGAACACCTATATAGGTATTATAACAGATTTGTATTGCTACGAAGTCAGTGAATATAGTGAGAAATGTTTGTCTACGAAAACAAAGTTGCCTTCGTAGCAATACAAATTTGTTATAATGTCGTAGAATAGGGCTGTCAACTTATGGCAGCCCTGGTAGAGTAACATTTCATCGTAATACCTAGTTGGCCCCCAGTGTTTCCAGCGTGTGTAGATTGGACTCATCTGATGGCTCCCCTCGTGATCAATTGTTTTCAGCCAATAATTGTTTAAAATTGATGACGTCACGGCAGTAAATGGGTTACATGTAACTCTATGACTGCTACAGAATCATCTGCAATTGTTTTCAAAATTTGATCTTAAAACCAGTGAAGCTTAAGAAACAATGGCCAAAAAATCAACAGTTTGAATCGATGAAACTCCGCGATACGCGGCATCTGATCTGGATCTAAACTGACTGTAAATTAAGAAATTTGCGATAACCAGGCGTAGGTAAATATCTAAGAAATCAAAATGAAAACAACAAAGAATAACAACACCAGTAACAACAAAACCAACTAGATAAAGTAAAACCAATCAACGCTCTGTATTACGACCACTAAATTGTTTTAATTAGTAGGTGTTTACTAATATGCATTTCCGGTTGTAAATGTTTACATGTTGTTAATTGTACTTGGAAAACAAAACCTTCATATATTGATACAGAGAAGTTTTGAAGTGATTAGTTTATATATAGGAAACGGTCAAGGTGTAAGGCGTAGCTGTAGTGGATAAAAGCATTGAAAAGACAGTTTGTAGCTTGATATTTGACATTGATTCTGTGAAGTTTATCGCTGTTATATAGCCGGTGGGTGGGGTTAAGTTATTGAAATTAGCCGCCCAGGTGAACCGCTGATCGGAAAATCGTCACGCATTATTCTACTGACAATAGCGATACACTGTAGATACACTGTAGTCACTGTGGAGAAAGGTGTACGCGTATACAGCTACAGTGAGCCATGGATCGTCAGAATCAAATTAACTGTATAGAGCATGAAGCACAGAAGACTATGTTAACTCTGTTATGTCTTCTCAGCAACCTGCGGCAACTATAAGGACCCCGCTACCGACTGGAAGGAAGAGAAGCCTGTCAGCATCAGAAGCTGACACGGAGTCTAAAAAGCGTAAGAGTGATAGTAGGCAGAATGATGGCCGCCAACCAATTAAGGCCAGACGATCAATTCTACAAGATCAAGATCACGAACAGGGCACGTATGCAAGTCCACAAGTGGTAGAAAGAAATGGTGGTGTTGCTAGTAGCTCCAATAACCCCAGTAGATCTAAGAACTCTACAGGCGTAAGCGGCATTGATGGAAAACAAGATAGAACAGCTAAGAATGGAAGATCAGATAAGATATCGCATACATCTGGAGGTGAAGAAAGTGCTGAAGATCATTCGGCGGCAGCAACACGGTGTAATAGCTGTGATGGAGATTCTGATATTAAGGTGAGACGTGCGGTAAACAGTGCAAACACGGGTAAAGCCTGTGGTTTCGATCAAATGTATGTTGAAATCTTTAAAAATGATACATCAATATCCTTTTTACATGTACTTTTTAATGTTTGTTTTAGTACTGGAAAGTTACCGACAGACTGGGGTAAGGGAGTAATTAACCCCATACCCAAGTCTGGAACCACAGACCCCCAGGACCCACTTAGTTACCGAGGTATTACTTTAGCTCCAGTCATGTATAAATTATACTGCACTGTTTTAAATAATAGAATATCACGATGGATCGAGTCAGAAAGCATATTAAACGATGAGCAGAATGGATTTAGATCTAAGAGAAGTACTATTGACCATCTATCTACTTTAACATCAATTGTTGAAACCAGAATAAAAAAAAAGCAGTCTACTTTTGCGGCCTTTATCGACTTTAAGAAAGCTTATGACTCGATTGATCGTGATATACTATGGAACAAACTTTATGCCATGGGTTTGAAAGGGAAAATGTTGAATGCAGTCAAATCTTTATATACTTCTGTTAAATCTTGTGTTAGGGTAAATAACATGTGCACTGAGTGGTTCGATGTTGCAATCGGGTTAAGACAAGGTTGCTGTGTTTCTCCGAACATTTTTAATTGTTTATTGACGACCTTGCCACTCTGGCAAAGAGTTTTGAAATAGGTATTGATATTGGTAACGGAGAGAAACTTTGTACTTTAATGTACGCTGATGATGTAGTCTTACTCACTGAAAATAAAAATGATTTACAACGTCTCTTGGATGCGTTATCTGAGTGGAGTAAGGTCAATGAGTTGAATATAAATTGTCAGAAAAGTAATGTTGTACATTTTAGACCACCATCAGTTAACCGAACTGCTTCTGTATTCAGCTTCGGGAATGATAATGTTAATCTTTGTGATAAATATGTATATCTTGGTTTACACCTTAGTGAACACATGGACTATAATGTAGAGCGTTGGGGCCGCTGTTAATAGTCAAGTATAAGAATGCTGGAGGTCTGCCATATAACGTTTTTACCAAACTATTTGATTCTATGGTATGGCCAGTTATTAGTTATGGTGCTGCTATTTGGGGTACGAAAACGTTTTCGTGTATTGATGCGGTTCTTAACCGTGCAATGAGGTTTTATCTTGGTACGGGTAGATATACACCAAATGCAGCAGTCATTGGAGATATGGGATGGGATCCTGTTGTAGTTAGACAACTTAACTCTGTGTGTGCCTTCTGGGCAAGATGCGTTAATATGGGAGAAAATAGAGTGAATAAGCGTGTTTTCAAATATTGTGCTGGAAAAGCTACCCAAACATGTAAAAACTGGTTTTATAGAGTATATGGAATTTTAATGAGTTATGATTTAAATAAGTATACACTTATAGAAAATAATATTTGTAAAAAGTCATTAGTGAATGATACTAAAAGAGCGGCCCTAGAACGTTTTAAATGCCAATGGAGTGACACCGTTAACAAAGAGCAATCTAGGCCTGGTAATGGTGGTAACAAATTAAGAACCTATAAACTTTTTAAACAAAATGTTGGAACCGAAAATTATGTTAAAATGATATTACCAGCGAAACACAGGTCATCTTTAAGCAAATTCCGCTCAGGTGTTGCTCCATTGCGCTTAGAAACGGGTCGATTTGAAAGGTTGGCTGAAGAACTCAGAGTTTGTCCATTCTGTAAGAATTGTGTTGAAAATGAATTCCATGTTATAATGAAGTGTGATACTTACAATGATATTAGAAATTATAGTTTTACCAAAGCTTCTGAAGTTGACACTCTTATTAGCTCAAAAAATGATAATGATAAGTTTGTTTTTATATTTTCTAATGAAAATTTATTTAATACGCACTGTTGCCAAATCCTGCTTTCTTATTTTAAACAGGCGCAGAGGTCTGCTATATAACAATGTATAAACTGTGATAGATATTTTAGTGCAATTTGCATTTAACCATGGTGATTATTTCCGGGTTTTTTTTAGTGTAAATAATATTGTATTGTTTTATTACCTATCATGTGTTCATTTTGATAACACTTTGATAGTCTCTTATAATTCACAATTGAATGGCATGGGTCATTGACATGTATATAAAGGTATTAAGTAATTGTATGTATGCTGTATCCATGATGAGACTTGAATAAAGATATATTATTACGACAAGTGACTGCTTAAATCAATGTGAAAGTAAAAACTATCACCCTGCTTTAAAATGTCACCTGTCTTTTATAAAAACAATTAGCTTTCGTGTTTTGTGGTCATACAGCGCTCCCTCTCTTCAACGACACCCAACGGGAGACAAAAATATGTGCATCGTTGGGAGGGAGTTGTTACAGGGAGGTAAATTGGCTTACTCGGCGTCTGATCTGGATTCAAGCTGTTTGTCACTCGTCATTAAGTTTTTTCTGTCAAAATGTATATTATGTAACTTTGAGAAAAACAGCAGACGACAGTTTTAAGCAGACGATATTGCAAACGTGAAAGCGTTAGGCATATAATTGTCTTGTTTGGGGAACAGTGGCAAGCGTCTTTGTAAGGAGGGAGTTGTTGTTTGGAGGGCCGTTGTAGGGAGGGAGCGCTGTAACAGAGAGGTTTTACAGTACGTGTAACGTTAACGTTTATCTGATCACCGTATTCTGTTCGGAAACCGTTTTAAGCTCATGGTTGGCTAACCCTGGTTTTCCATCGACACATTTAACACCGCCTTTGCCATCATCAACACGTTTTTCGTTTATCATATCAAGTTCCTCCTCAACCCGCTTGTCATCAAAACCAACATACTGATAAAGCGTGATGAAATGGTTGACCACAAGAGGCACCACCAGCGCAAACACCATGACCCCGCTGATAGCACACAGACAGCCGATCGCCCGACCAGCCCAGGTTTTAGGAGCTATATCACCGTAACCAACGGTCGTCATGGTAACGATTGCCCAGTACATGCCGACGGGCACACTCCCGATTGTGTCTGAATCTTCAAATATATACAGAAGTGATGAGAAAAAACACATTCCGGCAAATAAGTACACGACCATGATAAGGATATCTTTCATATTTGTGATCAAAGAGAAACTCAACACCTTGCTCACGTTGAAGCCAACGACTACTTTGAACAGCCGAAAGGCGCGAGAAATCTTAAACATTTGAGCTATCTTCATCCAGGTTAGGCCGTAATAGTAAGGAGAGATGAGACTAACCAGTACAAGACTGAAATAGGAGCTAAACAAAGCCAGAGCGTCCGTAACGTTCACAAATGACCAGAAATACGTCATGATAGATGGACACGATGCCAGTCTCAAGGTCAGATCCATGGAAAAGTATATCAACGTTATGAATTCAACCAAATTTAACATTTTCTTGGGTACTCGAATATTTGGCATTTGAATTCTCCTCAATTCTGGTAAAACGTCAATTAGAATAGGCAAAGGCTTAAGACGAGCCGTTATGTTACCTACAGGGACCTTTGATGTTGTTGTTGTTGTCGTAGAAGTAGTAGTAGTAGTTGGGTAGACTTCGATATCAAAGTACAAGCTGTCGTCTGCTTCATTTATCTCTATGTCGCCAACAGTCATGTTGACCGGAATCTCGTCACTGTCACAGTTAGATCTTAACATGCGTTCAACAAGTCTAACGTTTTCCATACCTGCAACCTCCATGTACTCTAGCCGCTCACAGTTGGTCATACGTCTGCGGAACCTGGAGTCTGTACTCAAAGCGAGGCACAGGATGGAAAGAATCACCATCAGGATTGAGATCAAGAAGTAAACCTGAAAGACATGTGTCGTCTGCTTAAACTACATGTATATCGTCTGCGAAACAAATACTAATTTATTTTGAATTTTTTAAACTTACGATAATAGTAATATGATGGACAGAACAGCTGGGATCCTAGCCGTTTGCAAATATTAGCCAAATCGCGCTCAGCACAATTATGGTTAATAAAATCGCGAAACTTGAATGCTACTTCTTAAAGAAGTGTCCCTCTTATATGACCACAAGAAGCCTTACTATTCGTTGTAATGTTTAATGAATGTACATGTATATACGTCGCTCAAGTATGTCTGCATCATTTGTTTTACAGCGCTCCCTCTCTACAGCAGCACTCCCAACAACGATTCCCTCCTTACAACGACCAGTGTCGCTAGTTCCCAAACAAGACAAATTATTTCTAACCATTTCACTGCTGCAGTAACGTCTGCTTAAAATTGTCGTCTGCTGTTTTTCTCAAAGTTACATAATGGACATTTTTACAGAAAAAAACTTAATGACGAGTGACAAACAGCTTGAAACCAGATCAGACGCCGCGTTACGCGGCGTCTGATCTGGATTCAAGCTGTTTGCAAATTTAAGCCAATTTCCCTCCCTATAACGACTCCCTCCGAAAAACACACATAATTGTTGTCTCCTATTGGGTGTCGTTGTAGAGAGGGAGCGCTGTACTTTTATTCTGAAAATCAACATAAACCGGCTCTTTTTGTTTTGTTCCAATGTGGAATTGACCATATACGAGTACAAGTTTATTTTGGCAAACTGTTTTGATCCTGATCGGACGCCAGTTAACCCGACGTCAAAACAGTATCCTAAACAGTTGTCATTCATAAAGACCTTTGTTTCTGACGTCCTACTTTCTTCATTCCAAACTTGAAACAATATTTCACGCGGTAGCAAATGATGTAAAGACAGCGAAAGGTTTAAGTCAGCTGGTATAATCCGGAGACGAAAGTTGATAAAATTCGGCAGTGGGAAGCTTAAATCAGTCGAAACATTTCGGCGAAAAAATAAGGTTAAATCAGCTGTTAAAATGCGTTGGGAAGTTTAAATCAGTGGATACAATTCGGCAAAGACATGGTAAAATCAGTCAATAGAATTTGGCTGTGGGAGGCTTATATTATTCAATATAATTCGGCGAAAAAGGGTAAATTCAGCCAAAGAAATTCGACTGTGGGAGGCTTAAATCAGTCGATGCAATTCGACGGGAAACAAGTTAAATAAGCTGATAAAATTCGGCTGTGGGAGGCTTAAATCAGTCGATGCAATTCGGCAGGGAAAGGGTCAAATCAGTCGATAAAGTTTGGCTGTGGGAGGCTTAAATCAGTCGATACAATTCGGCAGGGAAAGGGTCAAATCAGTCGATAATATTTGGCTGTGGGAGGCTTAAATCATTCGATACAATCCAGCGGCATAGGGTTAAATCAGTTGATAAAATTCGTTTGTGGGGGGAGGAGGCTTAAAACGGCGGAAAGCTGTTATTTCAACCGATAAAATTCAGCGACTGACGTAAGGGTCAAATTTGCGGACACATTTCATAAAGGTCCTCCCTTTTCTGCAAAAAAACCCTTATTGCAATTTTACAAACTTCACTTTCACATCCTCGAATTCAATTTGATTTTACAATGCATAGTACCTGAATAAGAAAAAACCCAGTTAAATTGGACTATGCCTTTAACTCCGCGTGGTCTTTGTCTACACGATTTAAATTGTCATATTGATCAGTTTATATTGTTATACATTTGATTTAATAACTAGCTACCAGGTATGACCCGCAAGGGACATCATAGTTGTTCTCCATGGTTACTGAATCCCGTGTGGAAGTCACACGGCAATAAACATACAGCTGTTATATAAGTGTATCGATATTCATAATCATATTACTTAACAATACAATCAACTGAACTACAATATGGTTCAATAAGTCGAATTCGCCTAAGTCGAACGTATCATTATTCAACTAATACAGCCAAACGCTGAATATCTGATTTTGCGGACACTCAATCTCACATATTGCGAACAAAGGTGTGTTTTTATAACTGAATTTCGACAACTCGAGCTCACTCCAGTGGAACGTACCTTATTTCAAAATTAACACGTGGCACAGCCACTTCTAAGCTTTAAACAAACGGATGTAATCGATAGAAGCGATTTCAGTTAATCGATATTTGTTTAACCCATTTGTGCCAAGTGGATTCTTGCATGTTTTATATTGGATTAGTCCAGTTTTTTAATCAAAGGAATGCCTGGTCAAAATTTTAATTTTCATTTTGTTTGATATTGAAATTCCTATCAGCAAACAGTGTAGACTCTGATCAGACGCCGCATAATGCGGCGTCTGATCAGAGTCTACACAGTTTGCCTATGTCCCATATATGGGATCGTGGGCACAAATGGGTTAATTTACGTCATACCATATGGCGTTTAAAGCGGTCAATGTGAACATTATTATTTGGTAGTCTATTGCTTTATTAAAAGTGGACAAAGGTGTTGCAGCAAGCTTCTACAGGAATAACTCATTCAACCCTAGCGACGAATATACCCGTCATTAACAGACAGTGTACCTGTGAATTTACACTTGTCCTATGCAAACAGAGTAGTCCCTGGTCAGAGTGCTCCTATAGGAATTATCTGATCAGGGTCTGCACTGATTATCATTTTGCAATATACAAGTAGTGTAAAAACCAACCATAAATAGTCAAATATGAACTATATCGAATTGGAAAGTGGAATTGTCTATTACATTATTCAGAGGTGATTGAGTTAAGCCGTATTGTTCAATTTCATATCAACTGATACGGTATTTAATACTGTAATATAATCAATGTCATTAAATATGGATTTGATTTAACAATGACTTGCAGAATTCGTTGAAGTTTAATGGCCTACAGGATAATGCCGATTGTTAAATGTTAAACCATAATCCAGCAATACGCCTTTTACGCATTTAACTTAGTCCTCCCCTGGGAAAATAGTTCCACTTTATACAGACATGAATATGCATCAATAGGAAATATTTTCTATATCCTATCAGATGGTAGCTGTAAAGAGACACATTCTGATTTACTCTTAATTGCTTAATTGCGTTACCTATCTTCAAAAGTAGAAATAGGTTAAAGGGACTGGCGATCTTATTTGACCGATACTGTCGAGTTCTATTTAAATTGAGAACGAAAACATAGCTATATTAATGAAATTCATTGACGTGTTTAATTTGTGAATTTTGACATTTGTCTGAAATTTGCATAAAGATGCAGTTTTCTTTGTGTTGCACTGAACAAAAAGATAACACATTGAACCCTAGCGACGAGTATACTCGTAATTTAAAAACAGCGTACCTGCAAAAAGTACATTTGTCCCATACACACATTGTATACTCATGTAAGAGGAGCCCTCTAGTTAGGATCTACACCGATTGTCATTTGCAATATGTTGTTACAGTGATGAATATAAACAGCAATTACTCTTTAATCAAGCATTCATTTACACATAATTGTGATATTTTCTTAACCTATTACCAAAAATATACGTCATTTACGTCTTTAATAAAATTTATTAAACAATATATGCCTTTACTGAGATACAATAAGGTGTTGTCTATCATACATTCTCGATTCTACGAACTCGCGTTATTTCGACATACCCATATTTCAAAGTTAAAACGTGGCTTAGTCACGTTTTAACTTTGAAATACGGGTATGCTCAATGTAAGCGATATTGAGTTATGAAAATTCCACTCACGAAATACTGGTAAGATCGATTTAAATGAGTTCGTAGTATCGAGTTTCGACTGTACTTACCGTAGAGATCCTTGATTTATCCCTGTTGTCTACAGTAGACCAGACTATGTGCCTGAGAGAATAACGTATTCTATAGCATACTTACTGTAGAGATCCTTGATTTATCTCTATTGTCTACAATAGACCAGACTCTGTGCCTGAGAGAATAACGTATTCTATAGCATACTTACTGTAGAGATCCTTGATTTATCTCTATTGTCTACAATAGACCAGACCCTGTGCCTGAGAGAATAACGTATTCTATAGCATACTTACTGTAGAGATCCTTGATTTATCTCTATTGTCTACAATAGACCAGACTCTGTGCCTGAGAGAATAACGTATTCTATAGCATACTTACTGTAGAGATCCTTGATTTATCTCTATTGTCTACAATAGACCAGACTCTGTGCCTGAGAGAATAACGTATTCTATAGCATACTTACTGTAGAGATCCTTGATTTATCTCTATTGTCTACAATAGACCAGACTATGTGCCTGAGAGAATAACGTATTCTATAGCATACTTACTGTAGAGATCCTTGATTTATCTCTATTGTCTACAATAGACCAGACTATGTGCCTGAGAGAATAACGTATTCTATAGCATACTTACTGTAGAGATCCTTGATTTATCTCTATTGTCTACAATAGACCAGACCCTGTGCCTGAGAGAATAACGTATTCTATAGCATTCTTACTGTAGAGATCCTTGATTTATCTCTATTGTCTACAATAGACCAGACTATGTGCCTGAGAGAATAACGTATTCTATAGCATACTTACTGTAGAGATCCTTGATTTATCTCTATTGTCTACAATAGACCAGACTCTGTGCCTGAGAGAATAACGTATTCTATAGCATACTTACTGTAGAGATCCTTGATTTATCCCTGTTGTCTACAATAGACCAGACTCTGTGCCTCAGTGTGTCCAATGTACGACAGCCGAACAGAGAACAGCAGTTAGAGTACGTGTTTAACGCCTTCATCTTCTCTTGAAAGTGATGTAGAGTGTTTTGATCCTTCACAAAACGATGTAATCTAAAAACATAGTGTCACAAAAGTGCGTAAGTGAGTGAGTACATGTATTTGACATGTTCATGTTCCTCTTGGGGGCAGTTTTACGAAACGTCGTACAAAAACGGTCGTGAGTCAAAACTTCAAAATACATCTAAGATCTTATTTCTCCTTCTAATCCTCTCTTGTGACAGCTCTTTGGAATCGTCTTTTCAAAAGAGATGTCACAAGACAGGATTAGATGGAGAAATAAATTATTATTGAGAATTTTATATTTTGACTTACGATAATATCTGTCGTACAACGTTTCGTAAAACGGGTCCCAGATCAATATCGACCTATTATGGTAGGTAAACCCTCAGCAGACGTAAGGTAATTTAGATTTAAGTGAGGTGCAAGTACAGACGGAATCCCACTAATGGAGAATACACTGGTTCTTTTATATGCCCGGTATGGGAACTCGGTTTAAGGTCTCATCTGAAAGACCATTTGTACATTGATTTGATGCAGCGGGAGCTCGAACCAGCGACCATTATACAGTGCTCTCTCCCTACAACGGCCCTCCCTCCTTACAACGACACTAAGTCTTGCCGCTGTTCCTGAAGCAAGACTTTATGTCCAATCTTTTCATGACTGCAATACCGTTTGCTTAAATTTCTCGTCTGCTGTTTTTCTCAAAGTTATATATAAGTGGACATTTGGAAACAAATATAATGACGATTGAAGCGGCGTCTGATCTGGATTCAAGCTGTTTGCAAATGTAAGCGAATTTACCCCTCTATAACGACTTCATCCGAACAACACACACAATCTGTGTCTCCAATTGAGTGTCGTTGTAGAGAGGGAGTACTGTACTAGTTAAGCGCTTTACCGCTACACCACGAATCCGCCACTAAAATACAAAAGAAAAACAGGGCCCACGGTACTACACCTTTTGAGTTGAGTCTGATATTGTTCTCAAACCGTTGATTTGTCAGACTTGATACTTTGCTCACATCTGACCCATCAAAGCTTGAGAACTATCTCAGACTCAACTCATATGTTTTATAATATTGGGGCCAGTGTTTGGCCAATTAACACACTGAACATTTGTTATCTGCTAAATTGGTTGTCTGCAACATTTTCATTTTCTTTCAGAAACTATTATCAGTTTTGGTCCACTTGGGACACATGATTAATCGCAATCTTAACTGGATCAAAACTGTTTGAATCTGTTGTCGCGTTTTACCTCGTGGCCTTCGGGATTATTCTTAATCCTCTCACAGCCTTATCCCGGGTACACTGATTTTTTGAAAACAGTTTGGACCCTGATCAGACGCCGCGTTACTCGGCGTTTGATCAGAATTCAAACTGTTAGACACTCTTTTTCATAATTTTCATGAGTCACAAAATCTGAATTCTTAATTTGAGAAATAACAGCAGACGACAAGTGTTTGAAATTTATGACGTCATGGCAGTGAAGGGGTGGTCTGCTACGTGCAAAGGATAAGACGTTATTCTTTCCTAATGAGCGCATTGACGCTCAAAACATGTAAATCCATCACTACAATTAAGTATTTCAAAATTAAAACGTGGCTTAGCCACGGTTTCGCTTTGAATTATGGATATGTTCGAACTAGCGCAAGTTCGAATTATCGAGTTCGACTGTACAAAGGTAAAGAACATTCGCTAGGATTAAGAGTAATGTATTATCGACCTTCACTGCAATGACGTCATCTTTAGACAAAAATGGACTAGACTTTTTTAAATTGAAACTATCCATTTAAAGGTTCAGGGGAGAATGAGTTAAACAATTCACGTCTACCTAGTTTGATTTTAGCTATTTTGATTTAAGAAATATTAAAACAGTTTGAGTCTTGATCAGAAGCCGCGTTAGAACTAAGGGCTAAACATCAACAATAATATCATTAGTGTGCGCATTGATTCATGCCGCACATTTGCTACAATTATCATACATGTACCTGAATAGACAGCACTTGGACAATTCATCCTGGGAGATATTCCAGTACTTTAGTTCTTGGAGAAAAGCCCCAGGGCATGACGTCACTGGAATGTGTAGCTCTCCTGTTTGATACATCCCCAAGATGGCGCCAAACACTTCCGGTGGCCTGTTTACAACTATGATGTCATTGGAATCAACCAAGCACAATTTCTTCAAACCGGAACTTGGACCCTCTAGAATGCTCTCCTTGTTTATTGCGAAGATATGTCCGCTAACATCAAATCTAAACCGTTCCATTGTGTTAAATGTCAACAAACACATAGAATGCAGTCTGGATCGTGAAAACTGGTTAAAAGTTTTTTTCTCGGGCAAAGTTTCGTATATTTTAATATTTACTTCTGTAATTAATTTTGAGATTCCATTTATACTCTTCTCCTTAGTCAAACGCAGTAAGCCTAATTGTTTTATAACATTTAAGGGGTTTAATGCAAGACAAAGGTACTGCAAAATTTGTCCACATTAAACATTCGTCTTTTAAAAAAAATCAGTTTACTGGTTTGTCGCAAACGACACACTTTTTATGTATGTTTTGAAACAAGAAAACACGAAAAAGAAGAGGATTTAAATAGTTAAGATTGTGATTAACGGTAAAGTTTATATTCGTGTGATCCGGATCAACACTATTTGCAACTGTAATCATCCTGTTCAGTTGGAAATGTTGGTAAAACTACACACATTCCTAATATTGTAGACCACATTGTTGGCACAGCGTCGTCTGATTAGGACTCCAGATAAGAGGGAGCGAACTAACTATTTTTAAATTAATGTTTAAATCAACCCAATAGTATTATTACTCATAAGACTCGTCTCTTCAAGACGATTCTAATGAGTAGTCATTCTATTTTGAGCAGGCTTAAACACTACCCTTATATTGGGCCCTGTTAGCATCTAAATTATTTACAATCATAAATGTTATGCAAATGTTGTCGACCCTGGCTACTGGGTTACCAAAGCAAGGGGTATACTGTTTTGAAATGTCTTAATTACAAAATCATAGGTCAAACGTATTCTCGATGTAATTTCTTTTATCTGAAAGATGAACTCTGTAATCCTGAAACTAGCACAAATAACATCGCAAACATCCAATCTGTAACAGTTTTACAAAACGAACAAAACAACAATATTGTATTCAAATGTTCCAAACTTTACGTGTTCTCAAATATCATATAGCACATCGGCTTAATCATCCATCTGTAAAGAACTGGTTTCCCTTGCCGCCGTTTCTTTAGGAACTGATGGGCCAACACGAGTGATTGTATTCCAACTCAACGATCCCTTTAACCCTTTCATTATCAATGACGCCAAAAGGCGTGTTTGCAAACCGTTTAGATCCTGATCAGATGCCGCGTAACGCGGCGTCTGATCAGGAACCAAACTGTTTGACACTTGTTTTGAAATTTATTCAGTTATATTGCCTTAAATTTCACTTTGAAACGATATTACAGACAAAAAACTGAAACAGGCGACAATATGGCGGTAAAGGGCTAAAATTCTAACGTTAAATTTGATCATGAAATGGTTAACCGATTCTGTTGCTGTAATGCTACATGCTTTTAAATTCTCGCGAGTATTATTTGTCAAGACGAAGTCAGAAACCCGGAGACGAATCAAGCGCCGATATACCCTCAATCTGATCTGGAACCAAACTGTTGGTAAATACTAGTAAAGTCGATACCGACAGGTTAAGAATCGCCACTGTTTACAAGTGTTAATTGTTGTCGTCAAATCAGTAATCTCTTGTGTATAATGAATCACGGGAACTCGTGGCAACTGATCAAATCAGTTTGGATCCAAATAACACGCGTTTTTCAGCAACTCTTCTGGACTTTACCCTTTCATGATCGAATTTATCGTGAAGTTTTTACCCTTTCACCGCCATATTGTCGTCTGCTTTAATTTTGTTGTCTGCAATATCGTTTCAAAGTTAGATTTAAGGCAGTATAGCTGACGTAATTTCAAAACAAGTGGCAAGCAGTTTGGATCCTGATCAGACGCCGCGTTACGCGGCGTCTTATCAGGATCCAAACTGCTTGCAAACGCGCCTTTTGGTGTCATTGATAGTGAAAGGGTTAACCCGTTTGACACATCGATGAAGTGTTATATAGAACAGCGCAAACAAAGCATATACTCTTATAGCGTCTGCAGACGACAATTTGAAAGACAATACCTGTTACGACACATCTGTTCTGGATCCAAACTGTTTGACATTTCTTTTTAGGTTTCTTCAATTAAAATGCATCAATCTGAATCCTATTTTACAAAACAACGCAAACGAGAAATTCAAAGCAGATCATATTACGGCGGGATAAGTGTTTAACCCATTTGTGCCCACGATCCCATATATGGGACTTTGGCAAACAGTGTAGACTCTGATCAGAGTCTACACTGTTTGCTGATAGGAATTTTAATATAAAACAAAATGAAAATAAAAGATTTGACCAGGCATCCCTTTGATAAAAGTGGACTAATCCAATTTATCACATAAACGTGCAAAATATAGAGGGCCGTAAAAATCGTATGGCCCACTGGGCATATATTTTATACTAATTTTCGAATCACCAAAATACTGTACTACTACGCCGACTGTAAATCAGTAAAGAGAATCTAGACAAACTTAGATCACCACTAGGTATTGAAACATTCCCAAGTGTCCTAGAAACATTATTCCGAGCAGTCCCGAAAACTCAGGCTGCAAATCAGGCTGCATAGACCTCTAGTATTAACAGTGATTCAGACTGTTTTTCAAATTCAGACGTTACAAAGATAATGACGTCATGTTGCTCTAACGACGTTATTTTGAAAACGAAACTAGATTCTAAACGTCAACTGATCATATTTAGTCAATTACAGCAATTTTTAAATTAAATATTAATTTAATATTGAATATGGTATCAGAGAAGTCTTTTCACAGCACATTGATGTTGATTTTCTTTATTTTAGTTTGATAGGTGTTTTTCATTACGGATGAATACAAACGAATAACGCCTATGACGAATCGTTTCCTAAGAGCCGAGGGCAAAAGTGAAAGTAAGACCGTTCGGATTTTCGTGTCATTTTGGTGTTTATGTGATAAATAGGATATCAAATTCGTGTGTGTTCAGTCGTGAATTTATTGAACTCGTTGGATAAAATGATATGTTGCTCGCCAAGGCTCGCAACATATGATTTTATCCAACTCGTTCAATAAATTCACGACTGAACACACACTCATTCAATATCCTCTATATATAAAGATGGAAGAATTCACTGGGCGTAAATAGGTTAACGAGACCACATTGGATTACTAATGGGATAATCAAATAGTTGAATAGCAATCTGAACTAACTATCAAAATAAAGTTTTAATGTAAATGGAAAATCATGAATGTCCATTAGCCGTTACATGACCTCTACGACAAAAGCTTGACAGTTCCATAACTTACATATATCAACAAACCGTTATAATGGGTTACATACTACTTATCACTACATGATAATATTATTACTGATATCCCCATCTAGAACGACTATAATTCTCGAAATACTGGGTCCAGGGTTATCGAACAGTTTCAGTAGAGTCTGATATCGTTCTAAAGCATGTGATTTGTCAGATTTGAGAAAATTCTCAAATCTGACCAATCAAATGCTTGAGAACAATTTCAGCCCAAACTCAAACGCTTTATAACCTTTGGTCCTGGTGTCCATTCAAACGCCAGATCAGTGGCAAAAACCGCTTTAACATAGGGTTAAATAATATCATTTCTCCATCAACAAATGCGTTTATGCCCGAAATACTGACTTCGATTGAAAACAATAAGAGGCCAGATCAGACGCCAAGTAACTTGACGTCTGGTCTGTCTCTAATATGCTTGTCACTGAGATTAAAACCTAATGGTTTACATTTTCACAGAGCTATTATTTTCTGCATTCCCATACAATACGTATGCTCTAAGTCCAGCTTAAATACATTTTGCTCAGTCCTTTGATGGACTACACCCCACCCCCACCCCCACAAAACAATAATTAAAATGTTCTCAGTAGGCGTAAAGTAACTGTAAAGCAGTAGTAAAGTGTGCACAGCCCATGTCGCTAATCTCAAGTTGTCTAGAGAGGCCCTGACATACTTACACTCAAAGGCTTTTTCAATGGGTTTTACTAACCAAACTAACAAATTCAAGGTACGGGCCTTACATGAGACGCCTTAATGAGTATATCCCTAGCCAATATAGCAGTAACAGCACAACTTTCACAGTGCTGCATGCTTTTATACCTGATTTGGTGTTACAACCGAAATTAGGCCAGGAAATGTCTTTAAATCGACCAAAATAAATTTCCCAGATTTCTAAGGCTGGTCATTGTGTTGGTTACCTTGCCCCCGGCTTTGAGGTCGATAAACGGCGAGTGACCATAGGACCAACACGACAATTCTCTGTACTATACAGTAAAATCTCTCTATTACGATCACTAAATGATTTAAGATATTAACCGTCGTTCACTTTATTTTGAAAGAGGAAGCTTTATTGATTGTGATTTTTCGTTTCTGATGAGCCTTTGCCTTTTACTCGCACAATGATGCAAGTCGTGTAAAGCAAATGTAACAGCCACAATTGCGTAGCCATTGACAACGCTTCCGGTGTAATGAAATATTGTGACCCCCCGTAATAGAGTGACCCCCAGTCGAAATATTTCGACCGGGGGGTCGAAATATTTCGACCCCCCGGTCAAATTATTATGACCCCATTACGTGAAATAAAGTGACAGCATTATCACAGTTGTATTGTAGCGTTATCACCCGTCTTACTGTCGAATTATAACTGTCGTACTGTCGCGTTATCACGTCGTAGTTAAACTGTCGTAGTGTCGTATTATTACCGTCGTATTGTCACCTCTCGGTCCTTATGCGCATAGAGGAACACCCTCCCTCCGTGTGAGGTTCAAACAGTTTTAATATTGAAACAACGCCGAGTTTATCGGCCTCAAATCTGGATCCAGACTTTTTGTAAGCACCAGTATTGTCGCACTTGACAGAGTAGAGCTAGCATAAAAGGTGCCAACATTGTTATTTTTTTCAAGCATTTATAATAATAATACCCTTTCAATTCCTACAGGACATTTATCTTAAAAGCTTGAACCCTTTCGTCTCCAATACATCGTCTGTCTAAAACGGGATTGATCGGGTCTTTTTTTCTCTCCCGACAAATCCCCTTAAAAGGCTATATAGTTCTAGATCTAGTATTAAGACTAATGTAACTCCGAATAAAATCGATAAACCGCTTGCAGATCTAACGTCATCTTTTGTTTTAAAACAAATTATGACGTTACAAAAATAAATGACGTCATATCATAATGACGTAATTTGGAAAACCAAACAAAGTTTCAATCATTTTCTGTCAATAAGAAACAATAATAATTTCAATCGTAATTGAAAAATGAATATAGTAGAGAAATCTTTTTACAAAACAGTGATGTTCACATTCAGTTGTTGTATTGAATTTAATAAAGATTAAATATAAAATCATCTGTAGAAGCTAAACACGTTTTGTTCAAACCTTGTAGATATAGATCTAGCCATTCATTCAGCCTTGCTTAAATAGAGAGTCAGGTAATAAATCATTTGTTTGATAGTTACTTCGGGAACAGTCAAACTATTGTCCCTCGATCGGTAGCAGGGAAGACCTTGAGAACTGTTGCCCTAGGCCGTTGGCCTCGGGCAACAGTTCTCAAGGTCTTCCCTGCTACCTCGGGTCAATGATTTGACTGTTCCCTCAGTACCTATGAAACAAATGTATACCGTATACTGAACAGACGACAGACTACTAAGCGACCGATCTAGCCCACACCTTTTGCAAAAACGACTGTAGATGCTTATGGTGGTAAAATGTTAAATACGTTTCGGCAAAAAGGTCAAAACTAACCCTCTAAGTGCAATGTTCTACATAAGTGCATATTTCTCATCTAGATCCAAACTGTTTGCCTGTCTTAGAGTTGTAGAACATGGCACTTACAGGGTTACCGTAATTGATGGTCATTTTAGATATTTTTGGACCAGATCTAACAAGCAACTGGACGTCTAATAAGATTCAAAAACTGTTCCGAACTAAAATGAACATTTATTTCTATTTGTAAGGTATAAATTAATGCATTGCGATTTCTTTAAGTTTCATCAACACTGAAAGAAGAACGTTATATAGAACTTTATTGACTGTGTCACGATAGCTTCATCTTTCAACGAAGAATAAACGATATATTGCTCTTCAGGGGCCCGTTTCACTCTGGGTGGTGGCGTTCCGTGTTTACGTACGATTTTGTATGAAATACGTAAATGGATGAGCGGTTTAGTTTCATAAAACAAGAACTCGTTCCAAGATTCACATTTGATATTTTCCTTCTGTTTGTGTGAAATCGGTTTTATATCAGCTGTTACTCACTAAATTCATATTGATTTAAATCACTCCGCTTTATTGTTTTCAAAATTTTGACGACTCTTGGCATTTCGTCTGGGTGCAGTGATAGTTGTGTGTATGAAGAGCGAATACCCTATATGAAGGAGACTACATCTGGTGTATTTCGAGATGATGGGTTTTGTCTTAACCCTTGACTTAAAGCCGCATTGTGTTTTTGAGAAACCTGCATAAAACGGTTGTTTGGGGTCCCATTTGAACTACATGGGACGTGATTCTTTCACAAAAAACCGGTTTTATCTAAGCAATTCGCTTTTTAAATTTTATTTATAATATGTTGGTGCTGCACAAATTAAAAAGCCTCCCTTGTGAATGGAAAGAAGGACAACTCTGTAAATACAGGGCTCCAGATAACGGAAGTATTTCGAAAACTAAAATCTTTATTTCTGCTTTTAAACCCAATGGTGTCATACTCATTAAAAGTGTCTCGAAGAGACGGTTTAATCAGTAGTAACACCATAGCATTCGGTGCTGAAATGAGTGAGAAAATGTTAGATTAGTTCAGATTACTCCCGATTACATGTTTAGCTGGAACACTGAAAATGACCCTGTTAACCCTTATTCTGCTGCACAGACGTCTGCTTCGACATTGTCGTCTGCAAAATGTGTTCAGTTTAGATTTATGCATTGTTTTAATTAAACAAACCTTAAGACGAGTGTCAAATAGTTTGGATCCAGATGAGACGCCGCGTTACGCGGCGTCTTTTTAGATTAAAATAGTTTGTAAACTCCGTAAAGTAGGCACAGGGTTAAACACTATGAGATCCAATAACAACGTGTACATATCTTTCACCGTGGGTAAACGGTTAAAATAAACTATGGAGAATATATACCTTGAGCTTGCTGAAAATGACTGTTCCAGCCTTGTCCGCTCTCTTACTCAAACACTTCTTTTTGGATCTTCACCAAACTTGCTACAAATGTTTATTAGTATAGAATCTAGGTCAGGTTTAATAACTAGCAAAATCGCATAGGGCATGTCTGAGTTATTGCTTAAAAATGCTGAAACATTCATTTTTTAATACATAAAGGGCAAAAACTCATATATGCCACATGCGATTTTTGTAATAATCAAACTAGACCTAAATTTTATATACTTTAACATTTTCAGCAAGCTTAATGAATATCCGATAAAAACTGTATGTGTTAAAGTGCAAAAAGTGACTGAAACCGTCATTTTTCATTAATAAACAGGCAATAACTCAGATATACCTTATGCAATTTTAGTAGTTATGAAACTGAACCTTGATTTTAAATCAATAAACATTTTCAGCAAGTTTGGTGAAGATCCAATAAAACGTATTTGTGTTAGAGAGCAAAACTTGCTGAAAACAGTCATTTTTTAATACATTAAGGGCAAAATCTCAGATATGCCACATGCGATTTTTGTAATAATCAAACTAGACCTAAATTTTATATGAATAAATATTTTCAGCATGTTTGGTGAATATCCAATAAAGGTTGTTTGTTTTAGAGTGCAAAAATTACTGAAACAGTCATTTTTTATTAATTAACAGGCAATAACTCAAAAAAAAAGTTAACCGATTTTAGTAGTAATCAAAGTAAACCTTTATTTTATATCAATGAACATTTTCAGCAAGTTTGTGGAAGATCGGATAAAAAATAGTTAGAGAGCGGACAAAAAATTGTGATAGTCTAACTGACTGATGGATGGACGGGCGGAGGTAGATACGGTTGCCCCCAGTGAAGTTGAATTCGGCTGTATCACGTGATACTAAGCCGTGTGGTAATGTTTATGACAGATGTTCTATTTTCGGTTTGTTATGATTTTAAATCGCCCTTTTTGGTGATTTAGGTCCGTCTTCATCATTTCATAGATTAGTTTGGCCCATAGGAATGTTCAAACATTATTATTAACCGTTATTGTATTTCAGGCATTAAGAAAAGGTCTGAAAACACAATGGGACTTTAAAAAATACGCATTTTTACGCATTTAGTTCATACCTCATACAATAATTAATGTGCAACACAAGAACTTTTTCTATGTCTTAGTAGATGATTGCATAAAGCACGCTGAAAGTAAAGTAGAATGTACATTAAGGCGCATTCTGCTTTACAATTTAGCCTGCCTTAAGTGGTAATCTGTCTTAAAATCTTCTTGACAATTGTTATTGGTTAACGGATTTTATTTATTACGTATCATTAAATACAACAATGCGAAACCAATTATATTAAAAGCTTTGTTTCATTATCAAAGTTTATTTTCTTTCTTCTGTAAGCCCAAGGGAATGAATAACATACTAAACATTCATGATCGATTGTCAATTTTGTATTTATCCCATTTTATTGGGAATTGAGCGTTAGTTTGTCACCAAACGATGATGCTACAAATAAACCTCACGTGACTGTGACGTAATCAGAACGGTTCTACAGCGTTCCCTCACTACAACGACCCTCCAATCAACGACTCCCTCTCTACAACGACGCTTGCCGCTGTTTCCCAAGAAAACATTAATGTCCAACCTTTTCATGGCTGCAATACCGTCTGCTTAAAAGTGTCGTCTGCTGTTTTTCTCAAAGTTACATAATAGACATTTTGACAGAAAAAAACTGACAATTGACAAACAGCTTGAATCAAGATCAGACGCCGCATTACGCAGCGTCTGATCTGGATTCAAGCTGTTTGTAAATGTAAGCCAATTCCCCTCCCTATAACGACTCACTCCGAACAATGAACACAATTTTTGTCTCCCATTGGGTGAGGTTGTAGAGAGGGAACGCTGTATATCAATCATGATATAGAGGAAATTATTATAACTTCCATGTAATCACGTGATTCGGAGACAACTCTCGCGCCCAGGGCCAGCAGTTGATTATATAAGCTTGTAGAACTTAGAAGTTAGATATGTTGCATGTATAAAATTGTCACAGTAGTTAATGTGCAACAAAACAGTCACACAAGGCGATGCTCCTCGGCTACCTCAACCGGCACAACTCCATAGTCGTTTTCGACTGACGGATGCCATATACATTATATAACAAATTGTAAATGAATAATAGAATAAATCAAGACAGTGACTGTTTTTCTGATTCGCATTTACATTTGTATTGACGCCGCTACAGAAACACACACGTAAACACATGACATGGTGTCAGAATTATAACGAACTCATAGCCATTATTAAAAGGCATTATTAAACACATACTAAGAATTCAGCGAATAAGGGCAATGTATTTATTACGACCACCACAGTGCAATAAGTGTAAACAAGCTGCAGATTCTCGGAGTTATTATGGTAATTCAATACATACCGCAACCGTGGCCTAGTGGTTAGGGCGTCCGCCTCGGAAGCGGGAGGTCGAAGGTTCGAATCCCGGAGCCGGATACGGGGTTGGGACTGATATGGCCGGTTGGTGAGCCGCCAGCTAGTTAAATGAATGGTTACCGTAGGCCCGTCTCTGCCAGGCGCCCAGCAATAAGAGAAGGGATTCGGGAGGTACTGTGCGCGCAAAAAGGATAGGTGTCTCATAAGCCAAACTGGCTGGCCCTTTCAATAGGGGTAAACAAAGCCTTTACCTTTACATACATGTACTAAGGTAAGACCGAGATACGCATTGAAGTACCTGAATATATCCATAGCATATAAATATCTGCAAGTGCCTTAAATACTCGTGAAACAAGCAACGGTCAGCGGTTTTGGCTCAGGGTAGAAGTGTCAACGCGAGGTTCTCGTATGTTAACACACCCTTCAAATGATCAACTCTTATGCATGTACGCCGATATTCTACGAAGGAATACCACTGTACACATACGCACAAGTGTTTATTTTTACTCAACTTCACGATGATGTGGCATAAGGGAGCTTTCACTATAACAGTACAGTTGAACTTCGATATCTCAAACTCGGTTACATGTAGGTCGAACATACCCGTATTTCAAAGTCAAAACGTGGCTTTTAATTTTGAAATAGGGGTATGCTTTGTCTTCACCGAGCATGAAATAATGCAATTCATGTGTCGACAAATCGGATAGTTTTCGGATTTTTTTTATTTCTTGAATGACGGAGATGCATTCTAGAGGGTATCTCGGCCGAAAAAATATAATAGTTAATGAGATGAATATACTTAGTTTTGTACAAGTCCTATAGATATCTATAGATATCTAGTTGTTTGGCAAACTGGGGTTCCCCGAATAATAGAATAGTATGTTGCTATTTCATATGAATTAATTCGTTGGTAAAATATGGTCTAAGAGAGGATGTACCTGCTCAATGTTCAAAGGGAAATCAAAGCCAGTGTATTTGGCCATTCCGTGAGAAAACCGGACTTTTTTCACTGCCAAAGTTTGCAAACCTTGAACCGTCGTCAACTAAGGCTCTGCATCTGAGTTTGGTCTCTACTACTATTGTAAAGGCTCATATGTTAACCAATTTATTCCAGTAAAACATTTAGATTAAACGACACCTGTAAGATCAGGCGTCCACTAGGGCGCGGACAAGACGCGGAATACAAATTTAGTAAATCCGCAACCCTTCCGCATATTCTTGAAAGGTTTCTTTTCTTGTCCTAATCTTTCCTGAACACTTCCACATGCTTCGGCACCTTCGGGATGGGTAAAATGGTCCGCGTCGAGAGCAAAATTTGGACGCGGAAATGAGCTTCCTGACACCTTCCGCATCTTGTCCGCATTGTCGTGCTGTCATCGTCAGGACATACGAACAGCTTCCCGGGGTGTTCGGAAGACATGCGGAAGGTACCCCGAATGCTTCAGGAAAGTGCAGAGACGATGCGGATCTGAATAAGTCAGCACCAGGAACCGACGCGGACAAAGTATCACGTGACATTTATCCAATCCTTGAACCATAATTGCTTATGTATTGAAGACACCGGCTGCTGAAAGCAAGATTAATGAAAGCAAGCAGAAAGTTCCTTTATTTTTTACTTCCATCTTTCTTAAAGCTGTCACCTGTCTTTGCTAACATACATTAGTCTTATGTAAATTGTCGTAATAGAGAGGTCTTACTGCAGTAAAACCTCTCTACTAGAACCACTAAAACGAAGGTCAATTGATTGTATAAAAGACAGGAGGGCAGGTTAAAGCAAGGTGGCATTTAAACGGAAAGCTCTTAATACAGATTTCTGCTTTACTGTTGCCTTAATTTAAGCAGTCACTTGTCGTAAACACCACTGTTTACTAAAAGTTATCACAATATTGTGGTCGTAAAAAAGAGCTTTTGATGTACTTAGACTTTTAAATTGTTTGTGATTGTTTATTGTTGTATTGTTTGTGTTATTTTTCAGTAATAAACACTTTTTGATGAAGCGTACAAATGTGTTATCCTTTTAAGGACTTAAACAATAATAAACCCCCAGAAAAATGGTGTATATCTGAACCAAAATGGTGAAGACGTGGTTCTTAGCTGTTAAAACACACCGTATCCATTTTGTTTCTTTTGTTGTTGTTTTTTGTATTTTGTTTTGGTTGGGTTTATGGGTTTTTTGTTGTTGTTTTTTGTTTTGTTTTGTTTTTTCATCATAAACGCGGGCGTGATCTCAACTGTATACACTAGTAAAGCTAACAATATAGTTTACAATTAATTATTTTACGTCGATATGTCCAAAATCGTTTCAGGTTAGTAAAGTACTTTTATATCCAATAATAAAGGTCTTCAATAAGATGAAACTGTTTTCCACATGGCCATGAAATAAATCAGTTTAAACTAAGTTTAATTTAAAACAAAACTCAACTTCAATCCGGCCACAAATAAAACATATACACGGTTACACTATATAAGCTGCATTCAATTTGGCATCAGTAAAACCTCTATGTTACGACCACTAAAATGATTGCTAATTGAATGTACAAAAGTCAGATGGCCGCTTAAAGCAAGGTGAAAGTAAAGCTGAAAGCTCCTTTAGGATCTTTCTGTCTTACTTTCACCTTGCTTTAATCAGCCACATACACATCATAGTAAATGTAATTTATTTGTCGTCATAGATAGGCTTAATTGTAACATGTGCTTAAATCATAATGCCGTAAATTAGTCCACAAGGACAAAACCTTTTCCTAATTAGTTCAAAGTACATATTTCTAAATCATTATGTCCTGCCATGGCACAGAGCCTGCCTCACTGCAAATATACATGATCATGTACTCTTGTTGTTTTCCGGCCACATTGTCAAAGTTTCCACCTCCCACTGCTTGCTACGCGTCTTCCATTTGTGCTTTATCCCTCCATACCGCTGATATAATGTTGTGAGACTCATCCTCCAAAGCCAACTGGCCACGGTTTAAATTAGTATACCGGTATCTCATTCTGATGGGGCTGTGCTGCAAATGCAGGCAGTGACCATAATTCTAACCACCTTCGGGGTTTGAAGCATAATCTTGTCCATGCATTGCCAGCGAGAAGCTAGGAAGCCATATGCATTTTCAACAATTCTTCTACCACGAGAAAGACGGTACATGTGATTAAATATATTCTGTCGATGTGTGAAATTGGCACGCCTGTAGGGTCCTCATTGAAAATGCATCGTCTCCCAGTATGAAATATGGCATTGGTTTGTCATCATTGGGCAGTGATGATGGGTCTTGGAATCTTATGCTGTTGTCTTCGAAACAGTCGTTCAGCTCAGAGTTATTGAATATCTAAGCATCAAAATGGTGGCCTATTCCTCCTACATCACAACACAGAAATCAGGGCCATAAGCACAATGCTAATGAAACCAGGTTTTTATGGCTATAATTATGCTTCTCATCCAAGGCATCTAGGGCATGTTGAATATTCAATCTTCTCTCAAACTGCTGTGTGATTTCAGTTCACCCTTCAGGCGTGAGAGAACAAGAGAGCACCTCTTCTTTGTATTCATCAGCTACAGCTCCACACACCTTTGATATAAAATGACAGATCGTTTTAGACGCCGTGCGGAAGTCATGGAAGTGTATGTATCGTCGGTGGACATATATCTCAGAGTCACAGCCAGCTTGAGCCTTGCGGGAAGAGGCCCTCTGAACCTTGTATTCTCCCTCTGGATTCTTGAATTCACACGTAGAAAGATCTCATCAGACATGTCTGGTGTTATTCTCAAGTACCTCTTGAACGAACCAACGTCTTAATCTCTAAGTTCTTGCACCAGTGTCAACCATGGTCTCACCCCCACCTGTGACGTCGTCATCTCTACCTTAGAGCCAGACCCAGCCCTAATTGTGCATCTCTTTCAGCTTCTATTCGCAGCAATATGATGTGGTATGACCTCCATGACAGTTAGCAGGTTTTTGAGAAATATGCCAAATCGGCGCCGTATTTATTGGTCTGCATTATTTCCGCGTAGTGTCCGCATAGTGTCCGCATATCTAAATCATTGTCGGGAACCCTTCCTGGTTGTCCTAATGCAAGATTTTACCGCTCCTGGTGGGATCCTAAAGGTAACTACATTATCCTAGTACGATCTGCCTTTTCTGTGGCTATTCTTTGTCGTTCTCGTTTAGTTCATAGGACTGTCTCAGGTATGTCTGCGGAAAATACGCTGAAGTTCGCAGTATTGCAAAAAATCGGACATTATTCCGCGCCTGACACGGAAGCTACAAAATGTATGCCGAAATGCCATGTTTTGATACCGCAAGCCTTCCTTGTCTTGTCCGCACTCTAGTGGACGCCAGACATTTGAAATTGAAACACTTAAAGTTCCTTCTTATTTCAAATCAAAGAGAGGTAATTTTATATTATAAGACTTTCTATAGTCTTGATAACGCCGTGAATATTGCGATGAATGATAGTCCAATGTGATTTTATTTCCTTTAAGAAAAGGTTTTAGCTGCTGAATATGAGCACCATTGTCTTCTATGAAAAACATAATCAAAAATGCTGTTTTCAGACAAAAGAGTTCGATCTATAGACCTTTTATTTTCAATACAATGTGCCAGTTATTTAGCCACAATGATGTCATGTCGTCTGCCACTTTCTATAAAACAAAAGTTAAATACAGTATGCATGTGACGCTGATAATTTAGAGTACAAAAGTTGGTAATTTCTTTTTTGGCCGAGTATATATAATATATAGACTCGGCCAAAAAAGAAAGTACCAACTTTTGTATACAGCGTATACATATTATATTAACGGAATATTACTATACTTTGCATATCTTATGCACCGGATCACTCGAGTTGTGTGTGTAAAGGCTATATCCAACGAGACCGAAGGTCGAGTTGGATATAGCCTTTACACACACAACGAGAGTGACCCGGTACATAAGATATGCAAAGTATAGTAATGTTCCTTTTATTATATACCTCTTATAATAAAAATAAAATGAAAAACGATAGAAATGTTTCGAGCGTTACTATAAATAAACGGGATTTCCCATACGTCACATTTCGGGGAATGGCGCGTGATAGCCTAAATACTCGCTATTACAACCACTAAAACGAATGCTAATTGATTAAATAATAGAGAGGTGACAGCTTAAAGCAGCTTTCTGTTTCACTGTCACCTTGCTTTAAGCGGTCACCTACCGTAAACACCCTAATACTTAACATAATTTAGTGGTCGTAATAGAGAGGTTTTACTGTAGTTCCGAATATCCGACTACACAGTAAACGTTCTTTTCTCATTACACAAGGTACATGGGTAATACGGAATTTTCAATCCGTCAAGGTGTATTTGTTCGATAAAATACAGAAATATTTCGGGCAAGTGCTTTTGAGTGACAAACAGCTTAGATCAAGACCAGCCACCACGTCTTAGAAGACGCGGTGATTGGTCTTAATCTACACTGTTTGCAATGAAATAGGTCTGCTTTTTTATCGCACCACTCATTGATATATACTAAGCCAATTAAAGAGTATCTTTTACATATAATATTCATACAAGGTGAAATACCGGTATATGGTGGTATGGGGAGATGGGAGGAAACGCACATTAATTTACCTTCAACTGTATGTCTGCATGTATAGTAAAACCTCTCTATTATGCCCACTTAAACTTTTTCTAACTGAGAGAAAGACAGATGGCACCTTAAAGCAGGTGAACGTAAAACAGAATGCTCCTTGATGAGCCTTTTTTATATACTTTCACTTTGGTTTTGGCAGCCATCTGCCTTAAACACCAACTTATTATTGTAAATTGACTGTCGTAAAAGATGTTTTACCTTACATGTATAGCTTTTGAATATCAAAGCCATTCTTAATAATTTAAAAGTATGCTTTCTGGAACCTTATACACATTTTAGCGGAGTAGTTAAGCAGAATGCCTCTTCTTGCACAGAATGCGTGATGTTGTGCACGAAGGGTTTGTCGGAGGCATGACAAATTGCAAAATTCAGACAATGAGCTTTGCAATTGGTATACATTGCCCTGATTGCTTTCGGCTTCACTTCCTGGATGCGGGCCTGCCCGCCACAGAATTTCCCGAAACATACTTGAGGCGTCGTTGTATCCCTGGCCTCTGAGTGTGTCTAGATCCAACCCAGTAGTTCTCAGTTGTTCTAAAATGCTTTTGTTAGTGACTCTGTGATCATATATTTTTCTCGACTGACTCAATTAGTGACTTCTAATTTTGAGGCGAGCGAAGCGAGCCGTAAAATATTAGGGCAGACCACATCTAAAACATTTCCAAGTGCAATTTATTTTGATCAGGGACATTTTAAGACCTTACCCGGGTGAGGCATGATTTTTTGTGCATTGTTCAACTTTTTTCCCTTTTTTATTTTTTGGACTTTCAAAATTTAAAGTACGCAACTGCGTACTTTGCGTATGCCTAGGTACACCCCTGCAGGGCAGATCATGATCATAAGTCTCATGTGGAAGACCTGGTCTAGGTGTATATTTTTTCAAAGGGCAAGTGTACTCCTCATATGTTCATTGATGTAAAGGACGCGTTGTTACGTCAGATGTTGCTAGTAGGTTCAAGTTATAAGTTATGGTCAAAACGAGACGCCGAGTAACTCTGTGACGAAGAGTAACCATAGCATTTTACCCGGTCACTCTTGCTGGATGAAATAATACACATATCGTATGACCCAATTGGTACACCTTAAGTTTATTTTCGATGAACGATATATTCAAGCATGTATATGTATCATAAGAATTAGTTTCTATATCCTATAAGTTAGTAGCTTAAGTCAGGCTGAAAGTAAAACAAAATGCTTATCAAGAAGCACTGTGCTTAACTTTCAGAATGCTTTAAGCAACCATCTGTCTCCAATACTAAAATAGGCTTAACGAGTCTTGTTACTATATGATGCCGGTTTCACATACAGTACAACCTCCATATTACCATCACCAAATCATGTTTGAGGCAGGTGATTGCCTAAAACAAGGTGAGCGTAAAGCAGAATGCTCCTTAGGAACTTTCTGTTTTACGTTCACCTTGCTTTAAGCTGCCACCTGTAACCAATTAGTATTCTTGTTATTGGTCGCAATGGAGAGAATCTACTGCATTTCATTTGGGAGTAAAAAAAACGTACACCCATATGGGCACATCTCAGTTTAAATCGAAATCGGTTTGAGGTACCGATATAGATATAAGCACAACATAAAACATGTATCTCTCACAACATTAACCATTTGCGTCCAGTAGATTATTCCATGCTTATATTACCTAGTGCCTAGTTTAAATTTTCATTTTCGTTTTGTTTATAGTCTACACTGCTTGCCTATGTCTTTTAAATAGGACAATGGTTACAAGTTGGTTAATCTTTACTTTAAAGTTGACACTTTTTATCAGCGAACAGTGTAGACTTTGATCAAAAGCCACATTACGAGGCGTGTGTTCAGAGTTTACAGTGTTTGTCTATGTGAACCGTGGGCACAAACTGGTTAATCTTTACTTTAAAATTACTTTAAACTCACAACAGACAAAAGAGTGTCATTGCTATCCCGGTTCTCATTTTCATAGTCTTCATTTTTCGTACCAGCATACTGATACAATGTTATAAATTGATTAACAAACAAAGGCACCGTGATTGAGAATACGAGAACCCCACACATCGAACACAGACACGCTACAATCTTTCCAATCATTGTTTTAGGTACGATGTCACCGTAACCTACTGTTGTCATGGTGATGACGGACCAATACCAGGCATCCGGGATCGTCCTGACATTATCCTTGTCCTCTGACAGATACAGTAACGTGGAAAACGTGCACATGCCAGCAATTAGTACAAGAATCATGATGAATCCATCTTTTATGCTTTGTTCAACGGAATAAACGAGAACTTTGCTAATATTAAACGTCATTACCAGTCTGAAAAGACGAAACGAACGAAGCATTTGTAGGTATTCCAACAGATCTAGCCAGTTTTCTTCGTATTGTTCTTTAGGGCGTATGAATACAAGTAGCCAGCTTGTGTATGCTCCTAATAACGCCACTGCGTCTGCCAAATTCACGAGTGAAGCTATGTACCGCAGCAGAGAAGGACATGAGAAGAGACGTAAACCTATATCAACAGAGAAATATATGGTCGTCAACAGCTCAATAAGTCTTACTGCTAGTATTGGAATTCTAAAATTAGGAATTTTTATTCGTTTCAATTTAGGAGACGGTGGAAATTCAAAAGCCGATGTCATAGTTGTGCACAATTTAGATTTATTTAGATTGTCAAAAGGTTCAATGTTGCATGGTGTCTCTGTAAGTTCTGTGCTATTGTTTGTAGCTGATAAGGGCGGAGTTGGAACAGTGACATTAATTTCCAGATATGCATCATCACTTGACACATTCATAAACCCAGTCATATTTTCACAATCGGCCTTCAGCATGTCTGCTACGAGGTCAATCCCTTCCATGTCGGAATTTACCATGAAGTCATATCGCTCGCAGTTGGTCATTTTGCGCCTGAAGTTCGGATGAGTGCTGAAGGCGAGGTTACATATGGAAATGAGGACCATAGACAGAGAGAGGGCAAAGTAAATCTGAAACATAAAATAATACGCGAATGATTAATCACAAAATGCCACTTGGAGCTCAAACAAATTCGAGTAGATTCTACGAGCATTTTCAGAAATTAATAGTGATTCATCTGAAAGTTTAGGAGCAGCACAGTTCGGTAGGTTCGAATTTAGCGAGTTCGAGTAATCAAAGTTACACTACATAAATTATAACACAACACAAATTTAAATAGTCAAAATGGACTAGACATAAGTTGTGAATTGGAGTTGTCCACTAAAACGTTCAGGTGTGAATGAGTTAAGAGAGTTAAAACGATTAAAACTAAAAGCAGGCATTTCGTGTAATTCAATTTGGTTCTGGGGCCCGTTTCATAAAACTTCGTACGACAAATGATGTCGTAAGTTAGATTATAAAAGTTTCAATTATTATTTATTTCCCTATCTAATCCTGTCTTGTGACATCTATTTTGAATTGTCTTGAAAAGACGATATCAAAGAGATGCCACAAGACAGGATTAGATATAGAAATAATAAATTAAATGTACATGTATTTTAAAGTTTTGACTTACGACCGTTTTTGTCGTACGAAGTGTTATGAAACGGGCCCCCTGGTGCACACGTTATCGAAATCACTCACTGTTGACAACGCCGTTTTCTTTTTGTACTCTACAACAGACCATAGTTTGTCTCTGATAATGTTTAGAGTAGGAAAGACGGACTTTGTTCCCCTTTGGTCCTCTATCAGTGCCTGCTGCAAATTTCTTTGGTACTTCTTCAAGTTAGCTTGTTGGTTTTTAAACCGTTGCAACCTTTAATACAAACATAAGTATATAATCAACTACCACTTAAGTAATTGTCAAAATGACTTCTGTTATCTGCATTACTGCTGTTCTGAATTTACCTATCACCTCTATTTAACGCCTACCTTGCTGCTGACTAAGTTTCCTCCTGTTATGATTTAGACTATAGAGGATCTTACATGAGTGCTCATTATTTATCATTTTTAATAAACGAGTTGACTAAAATAAAATATAGTAATTTTAGTCAACGAGTTTATTAAAAATGATAAATTATCAGCAAGAACGTGAGATTCTTTTTATCACATAACAATTTTAAACACCTATTAAATAAGTCGAAGTCGTCGTTTGTAGTCTTTCTGCTATATAGATTTTCCGCTAAAACATGGCGTTGTTTACGGTAACGTCATCGCATATGACGTCATTTGGTGTCCCGCTACATGCAGCACTTGTGAACGAAAAGATTTGGCCAGAGCCCAAAAAACAATATTTCACTTGTGGAGTACGGTATTTATATAATGACTTTATTCCACTCCTAGACGCCAAGTTATGTGATAAAATACATTTCATAACAAATCGTTCAATTAACGTAATTTACGTTTACCTGAAGAAACAACACGTGGCTACTTTTTCTGGTTTAATGTTCCAGTACTCCAGCTCCAGTAGAAAGGTTCCAGGACAACATGTCTTTGGAACGTGTAACTCTCCCGTCTGGTACATTGTAATAATAGCCCCGAACACATCCGGGGGACGGTCTAAAACAAAGACGTCTTGATCTGTATTACAAAGCTCCTTCAGTCTCGTGTCAGGTCCACCCACCACTAAATCCCGCCTGATCGCAAACATGTGTCCACTTACGTCGAACCTGATTCTATCCATGTTTAAAACCGATTTCCACACGATGCAGTCGTATATATGCAACACGCCCTTCTGAATTGAAAATGATTATTTGACTTTGCCTGGTAACAGATTTTAATCAGAAATTAAAAGCTGACTGGTATTTAAGCTCGAGGGATAATATAATAACAATTGCGTCTACCTATCTCTCTATTTTACGTTTTTCAGCAAATGGATTGTGCAATATAAAGTGTCATTATAATTTTATCATTTAACGTGTCAGATTAAATTGCTTTTATTCATTCAAGTATTACATTACAGCTCATCGGGGAATACGGTGCAAACGGTGCCAAAAGACGTATGGTCAGGATCAAAACTGTTTGACACTCGGATCGACATTTCTTCTGTCAAAACATCCCTAAAATTAGTTTCATAAATATTGCAGACGACACTAACAATACAGATGATACTATGGCGGTAAGAGTGTTAAAGCAGACGATCAGTTTGGAGGTTAAAGAGTTGACTGTAGAAGTTGCAGTTACTGTAGTAGAAGTAGAGTGTTGGCCTTGTGTGCCAATGGTAGCCGATTCGAGTCCGGCATCGGTCAAAATATTTTTAAGACAAAAAAAGTTCTGATTGTATTAGCCTGAGAAATAAGGAAAGTATAATTATTTCTACATACATGTAATTTTTTTTTTTAAAAAAAGATGATGTTATAGGGATGAAATACTTAAAATTGTAAGGTTTTCATGTCGATCAAAACTTACTGGTAGATGGGACCAATATGGATCCAGATCAGACTCCGAGTTTCTCTGCGACGGACCAGTATCAACACTTTTAGACACACCTCTTTAGATTATCCCAATTAGAAAATTCATAAATCTATTTACAAAGTCTTCAAACAAAACTTCAAATCAGACAAAAATACGACAAGGGGAAGGTCAATGTCATTGATTGAGGTATTGAATCAACTATTTATGGTTGTAAGTATCAGGGGCCCGTTTCATAAAACTTCGTACGACAAATGTTGTCGTAACTCAGATTATAAAAGTCTCAGTAATTATTTATTTCTCCATCAAATCCAGTCTTGTTATATCTTTTTGGAATCGTCTTGAAAAGACGATTCCAAAAAGATATATCAAGACAGGATTAGATAGAGAAATCAGAAATTAAATGTATTTTAAAGTTTTGACTTACGACAACATTTGTCGTAAGAAGTTTTATGAAACGGGCCCCTGGATCCTCCATGGATCGTTTTACTGATTAAATACTGTAGCCACAGGAAAGAAACAATGCTGGCTACGATTGCTGCATTACGTTATTATTCCACAGCTTTAGTTTGGAAAACAGTTGGCAATTTAAAACATGTTTAAGTTAAGCAGAAAGTGCCATAAGGTAAACTCAGCTTAACGTTCAGCCTGATTTAACCCTTTCTTTTATAGAAGCGCCTTTTAGCACATCATATTTATTCCTACACTGAAGAAAATAGTTCCAATTTTTACGGTCATGAATATGTATCATAAATCATATTTTCTTCATTCTAGCGAGTGGAAGCTTAAAGGCGCCTTCTGCTTTACTTCCAAACTGCTTTAAGTGATAATATGTCTTCAAAATTAGAAACAGACTATGGGGTAAATGGTTAAGCTGCAATCTGATTATTTGTTATTGTGCATATTCACGTCTGCTATAGAGTGTCACTAGTTTCTTAAGAAGAGGCATCAAATGAAGTCATAAACACGTATACATCGAAATTCGATACTTCGAATTCGCTTAAATCGTTCGTACCAGTATTTCATAAGTTGAATGTCCATAAATCGATCTGGCTTAAGTCGAACATACTCGTTTTTCAAAGTTGAAATGTGGCTTCGCAACGTTTTAACTTTGAAATATTGGAATGTTCGAACTAATGCGAGTTTGAAGTATCGACAGTATATTTGTACAGTCGAACTTCGATATCTCGAACTCGGTTATGTCGAACATACCCGTAGTTCAAAGTTAAAACGTGCCTTAGCCACGTTTAAACTTTAAACTACGGGTATGTTCGACTACACCGAACATGAAATAATAGTATTTCTGTGTCGAACTGTCGGTTTGTTCGAGTTAGGCGAGTTCGAGATATCGAAGTGCAACTGTAGGTGAATGAACCCATCCACTGATAGTATCCAATGTGTTGTCTGATTGTATTTTTCGAATTTAGACCCTAAGGGATTTTTATTTTCAAATATATGTGCGAATGGGCATGGCAACACGAAATGTGCTCATTAAATCCAGTCTCCAATTAAGTCAAATCCTTTTAGTTTTTTATGGTTGTTTTCTGCTATAAATTCCAAAAAGACAAACAGTGCAGACCCTGATCAGATGGCCCCTTCTGGTATACTGTTTGTAAAGGACGAGTCTACTCGACGTGTGGGTTCAATTTGTAAAGAAGGAATAAAACTTACAAATAGTGTAGAGGCTCACCCAAATATTCACTAGTGTGAACTTATTCAATTCGCCTTGTGGTTTCAGAAATTAGATTTTATGTTTTAAATAAGCTAAACAAGTACTGTACATGTATTTCCCAACCGGTTAAGTTTCTTTTAAACTAGAAAAGTTGCTTTTGGAATCCATAGGAAGCCGTATTAACCTAAACTTTCAATACAATTGGCTTCGATTTGAAAAAAAACAAAATATACAAATAGAGAAGGGACCCAACTCAAGATTCTAGATACATACCCCGACACTGTATAAGCGAATAATTCAAACACATTTAGGGAGATCTGGGGAAAAATCTACAACAACACACACCTTTTATATTCGTTTATCATAATTTGAATAATTGATAATATTTACTCAAACGTTTTGTATACAGTGGCCACGAGGGTTATAATCCGAATGCTGTTTTCCTTTACTATAACCATTATAACCGATTAGGGTCAATGTTTCTGATAATAATATTATTAATTTATTTTGTATTTGTTACCAGCGCAACCTCACTTTGATAATCTAATTTTAAGAACCCTGACAGAATACTCTTAAAGAAACACTACTATGAAGTTCTGATGAAACTACCCCGGTAGTTTTCTAGAAAATGTTTAGGAATAGCTGACGACGACGGACGAGGAACGACGGTCGATTTGAAACGGACGACGATAAAGGACCACGGACACAATACAACTACACTATACTAGTTCACCATGCCCGGGCGAGCCAACAAAGCGAAAAAACGTTAGAATATTCAGCAATTACAAGGGGTGTTTCATAATTAATGCCACTTGTTCTGTAACTTCGAAATAATAAGTGTGATATGCATGTGTGATATATCGTTGGAAAGGGCAATATCTCACCTACAAAATGGTATAATGCACGGTTAGATCGCATTACTCGATAAATCACAATACTAACCTAAATGACCCCTTCTCAAGGGCACTGGAACATAGCACTTTTTAGGTTTTCTTTTTTGACCTAATAAGTTTTTAAAAAGTAAAATTTCAAAATCTTGTTTTTGAAATATATCATTTTGTGTCTGAATTTTAATGTAAATACAATTTCATAACAATTAAAAGGGTCAACTGTCTTAAATCTCAGTTTGTCAAAAATAAAATTTCTTATTTTGCTAATGAAAAACGTTGAAATGAATTTTCCAACGCTATAAAAATCTTCTTGATCCATGTATCTATATTTCTATTTTTAAAACATGAACATCTACTTCAATAGCTTCCATTATAGCCTGTTTTGATGTAACAAAATGTGATTAAGCTTTCAATAAATTCCCTTGAACATAACAGTAGTATAATTTTGTATGATATTTACAGTTTGAGCTATATTTTTGTCAATTTATAAAATAATGTATTTTTTAACTCTGCAGTATGTGCATAATTGTCTGATTATATATGACCGAATGTTTCTTTAAATTATTCTAAATAATAAAGCCGCTATAACAAGTTTAGTATCATCATTAATTTTGTTCGAAAACTTACCTCAACAATACACAAAAATGGTCCAGTGCCCTAGACTTGGGGTCATTTCAGTTCGTGTTGTGACTTATCTAGTCATGTGATCTTACCGTGCATTATACCATTGTGTAGAAGAAGAAGTGTTCTTTCGAATGATATATAACACATGCATTTTGCATTTATTATTTTTAAGTTATTGATCAAGTTGCATTAATTATCAAACACCCCTCGTATAGGGTAAAAACTTAAATCGGGTTTCGATGTTCTTTCGTTGATAGGTCCGTTTAAGGCTGACAGCTGAATTCAGATTGCGAGTAGTAGCCGATTATTAACAGGCGTATTCGACCTGCAAAACGTTAGCCATTTCATCAGATGAGAGTAAACCACAACACATTTCTTACCAATAAAACATTTATTTAGTTTTTTTGGCAACTGTTACTCAACGAACTGAACATTATCCAGCATGCGTTCTTGAATGACGAGTCGAGAAGTTTCGTCTGAGCTCTGCTTTTTGTAATCGACAAGGATATTGCTCGGCGCAAAATATTACTTAACCTTTACGCAATAGCATGTTTCAATTTTTGAAGACACGGTACCACTTTAAGCAGTTGGGAAGAAAATCAGAATGCGCTTGAAGATACTTTCATCCTGCTTTAATAAGCTATCATCTGCTAGGATATAGCAAATATATCGCCCGCTGCACACTCATTGCTGTATAGAATAAACTGAATCTCTTCAGTGGTAGTGTTTAATGAACTTCATTCAGTCGAGCACGCCTTTAGTTTAATGTATGGTTAGAAAGGGAGAAAACTGGTGTGATGATATCAGTGATATGTCACAGTGGAGAATCTGTTATGTATTCTTTCCCGTTTAAACGCAAACGTACGCAAACGCAAAACACTAAAACGTAGAAAAGTACAACTTTTGGACAATTCTGATATTTCATGTTTTTCTTGGTGGCAAACAGTTTGGAGCCTGATCAGACGCCGGGTTACCCGGCGTCTGATCTGGCTCCAGACTGTTTGCACTGCAAATAATAGTTTTAGCGTAAACGCGTTTATTGGGAAAGAATAACAGATTCTCCACTGTATCCAGCTATCTCCACTGTTCTTGTACCTATCAAATCAGTAAGTCATACATTATCGAATAATTTATATTCCGTAGGAATATACATGTAGGTACCTTTCTCAGCAAAAATACCATCTGGATAAATATTGTCATCCGCTTTATTTCTCACATTAAGAGTTTAAAATAGTGAACTCCAGAAATGCTTCACGTGAATGACAAACAGTTTGGATCTGTGCCAATCTCATAGTTACGCGGTATCTGATCAGGATAGAAACTGTTTGGAATACTTGTCATTAGTTGGGCTTGGCAGTGAACAGGTTAATATAGTATACAGTATAAAGTCTGACCGTTGAATATTCGAGTAATATAAGAAGAATAAATAATCATGAAACTACAGGTAATTAGGTTACTTTATCCTAGTGAATCCTGTCGACGAGTATGCATGTGGTTTGCAAAAATTACAATTGCCCTATGCATACAATGTAAACCCAGATCAGAGGCTCCTATGACCACTATTTCCCTTATCCCACCTCGGACCAGAGTATGTACCGTCTGACATTTTGCAATACATTGTAAAATTATTGTAAACATTAAGACTAAATTAAGTAAATAGACAAAAGTAAATTGTCAAATTGAAGTTTCAGTTTCGATGAGTTTAAGGAAAATGGTAAGGTAGTAGTACATGCAATCTATTATTAACCCAATTACCTAAAAATACGTCTTTTTACATCTTTCATTTATTCATCAACCAAGGCAAATAGTTCTACTTTATACAGTCATGAAAATGAACCATAATCAGTAGTTTCTATATTTTAGTAGATTGTAGCTTAAAACAGGCTTAAAGTAAAGCAGAATGCACCTTCAGGCGCATTCTGCTTAACTCTTTGCTCCCTGAAACTTTAAATGGACAATTCCAGTTTCCATTTAAGTCTAGTCCATTTCTGACTTTAAAGGGTTGTTTTTGTCAATGTTTGGCATTATGACAAACAGTGAAGACCCTTTAGGAGCCCTCTGATCTGGGTCTTCACTGTTTGCATAGGACAAGTGCTCTTTTCACATGTACACTGTTTGAAAAGGACGCCTATAGGCGGGACTAGGGTTCAAAGGGTTAACTTTCGACCTGCTTTTAGTGATAAACTATTTTCAATGCTAGAAACAGGCAATGGGGTAATGGGTTAAGCGACAACACATTAGAAGACCATGGGTGAATCTGAAATACAAGTGGTTGCTTAACCCTTTCCCCCATAGAAGCGCCTTTTAGCGAATATGATTTATTACTCCGCTGAAGAAAATAGTTCCAATTTAATCAGTCATGAATATATATTATAGTGAATATTTTCTACATTCTAGCAAATGATAGCTTAAAGCGGGCTGAAAATAAAGCAGAATGCGCCTTAAGGCGCATTCTGCTTTACTTTCAACCTGCTTTGAGTAGTCACCTATCTTCAATACTAGAAATAGGCTATCAGGTAAAGGGTTAACACAGGTTCAGCAGACTTAAAAAAACCCACTCCAATATCATATTGCTGTGTTATGTATATCATGCAGTTAGCAGTCACATGTGTTCAGAGACCCACATTCTACTTCAATATGCGATTGCACAATACAAGATCGACATGCAGAACGAATATGATATAGAAAGCATCTTTGTGAGCTTTCCGCATCCCAAGCTTCCCAATGCTGATGTTGACCATTTCATAAAACTTCGTACGACAAATGTTGTCGTAAGTCATACCTGGATACCTGGATACCTATTCTTCGGGTTGAAAGGCTACGCCTGTAGTACCCGCTCTTCACAGTACATGTATAAGTATTTGGCTGAACTGTCAACGCATGCGTGGTGGCGTGTACTGTATTGCCTTATACTCCAGTGCTTATCTAAATTGTCTTTGAATTTATTTACACTTCCAGAGTTCACAACATACTCTGGTAGACTATTCCAGTTGGTTGTGACCCTGAGACCAAAAGAGTACTTCCTCACATTTAACTTAGCTCTCCTCTTTTGAAGCTTTCTGCTATGACCTCTTGTCTGTCGCTGTACATTTGGTGGTAACAATGTGTCCTTATCCACTCTATCTTTTCCCATGAGTATTTTATATACTTGTATCATATAACCTCGTTCTCTTCTATAATACATTGATGGTAATCTGAGTGCTTTCAATCTTTCTTCGTATGGTAAGTCTTTTATGTCTGTGCATAGTTTGGTTGCTCTCCTTTGTACTTTCTCTATCTTATCCATGTCACCAATGAATTGTGAAGGTCTATGTGCATTACCATATTCTAATGTTGGTCTCACTAATGTGGTATATACTCTTTTAATAATGTTCTTGCTTCTATTTGTGAAAGTTCTTTTAATAATTCCCAGCGTTCTGTTAGCTTTATTGACAGCAAAATTGGTGTGATGATGGAATTTAAGTTGATCATCGACTTGGATGCCTAAATCTTTCTCTAATTGTGTTTCTTCTAACTGTTGGTAAACTCCATCATTGTCTCTCATGTTAAAAATGTATGCTTTGGGTTTCCGTATCCTAGATGCATGACTCCACATTTGCTTGCATTGAACTGAAGAAGCCACTTATCGGACCAGTCGGCGAGTTGTTGATGTCTTCCTGCATCTTTTGTCTGTCATTTTCTGTTGCAACCGGCCCAAAAAGCTTTGTATCATCCGCAAATATCCTGACCACATTAGCTGTAACGTCTGGTAGGTCATTAATGAAAATGACGAAAAGTATTGGGCCGAGGACATTTCCTTGAGGTATCATATAACAGAAGGTTCAATTATTATTCATTCTCCATCTAATCCTGTCTTGTGACATCTCTTTGGAATCGTCCTTTGAAAAGACGTTTCCAAAGATATGTCACAAGACAGGATTAGATAGAGAAATCAGAGAAATTAAATGTTTTTTAAAGTTTTTAATTTACGACCGTTGTTGTCGTACGTAGTTTTATGAAACAGGCACAGGGTCGCCATGCATTTAAGGGTGCATCAATATATGGCTTCGAGTTGATGTTAATCCTTTACAGCAGCAACAACAACAGCTTGCCAAATGTCTGTGTTCTTCCTCTCGCTGAACACTATCCTTTCGTCGTAAGATAACAATTTCAACGCAATTTCTTCTGTTTGTTTTAATCTTTTTATTGAAGACAAAATAAGGTCTGCCTATATTTATGGCAAATTCTGATTTATGAAGTTTTGACTGAAACAATATCGACATAAGTATAAAATAGTGTATATCTCGGTCGGACGCCGCGTAACACGGCGTCTGATTAAGATGAAACGTATTTGTAAATTGGACTTCAGTAGCTTATGGTGGTGAAACAGTTAAATGGTTGATGAATTATAACAACTACTTGTACGTTGTAAACTTGTGTTTTATTGAAAAAACATATAACAGTTTGTAGCGTCGTTTACAGCATGATATGACAGTGGAGAATACTTTATGCTCTTCCGTTTTAACGGAACGAAACGTAAACGCAAAACTAATAAAGTAGAAATATTAACGTTTTAACATGGTTGATGCTTTTCTGAGTGGCAAACTGTTTGAAGCGTGATCAGACGCCGGGTAACCAGACCTCTTTTCAGGCACCAAACTGTAATGAAAATAAATGTTTTAGCATAATCGCGTTTTTGGGAAAGAATAACATGTCGTGCACTGTACAGGGTTTCCAAAAACGGAACCCGGAGTCAAATGTGCAGTACATCCAAATCCTATCAATATCTTTGATTAAAACGTATATAGATACGTGGAGACGACATTTTGCCATATATTGTCCAAATGTGGTTTAAAAATATTCATCTGTTTTTAAGATATGAGCATTTAAATGAAAGCAATCGAAAACCCGTTTTAACATGATATCGATTTTTCTTTCGCGTGGCGCGCTTTTGACTGTAACTATCTACATGTTTAGCCTTTGATATTGAATCAAACATCACATCAGTTTAACTTGATTTGGATTTATTTTGTTGTCTATAATGTAATGTCATTTTGTTTGATCGATTATTAAACAATTTTTACTATTCTAAATAAAACAAGAATAAGCTGGCGAAGTGTGATATAAATCAAACATGTGTAGCGTTTCGTAACCGCCATTGGTGTCAAATGAACTGACCAGCATACTGAAATACGCTAAAATGACAGGCACTTTGTAATCTTTTTTTAAATAACCAACAATAAGACGACTTATTAGACTACATTTGCATGTGCTGCATGTATATTAGTTGGTTTCTGAGGCAATACATACGTATATAGTTAAAAAATAAAACAATTGCATGCATTGCTTTATAGACAGTGCAAAACGTTATCGTGCGTAATCACAGAAAACAATATCATGTTAGAACGGATTTTAGGGTTCTTCATTAAAATACTGATAGCTTTAAAACAAGTGCATATATTTAGACCAAATTTGGCAGAAATGCAAAAATGACGTATCTACAGAACCGCATATTTATATTTTAAAGTTTTTGTTTATATTCGGAAAACATACTTTTGAACTAGGATTTAGATTATTTTTGGTACACCTTGTACAATAGAAAATTGTTACAGCACATGTCTAGTTTGTTACACAGCGTGTCGAACTTTGGTAAGCAACAAGTGTGGTGCCTAAATGAACTAAGACGACATATATATGACAATAGAAAATACATTCTGAAGCTGATTAAAACAAGCTTAATACTGCATTCATTTTACGCTTTACAGTGTTCCCAAAACACCGGAACGCGTGATAGATTCATACTGGGAATATATAACCCTTAGACATATATATAAATGCACATATATATGTAGATAGAGCATCTTACATCTTACATCATTGTTCATTGTTTCTATCATTTTTGATAAACGAGTTGACTAAATTAATAAGACGCGAGGTATTATGTTTTAGTCAACAGACTAATTAAAAATGACAAGTAGATCTAATGGGTACGAATGAGAGATTCTATTTATCACATGTAACACGTGTTAAGTTAATTGAAGTCGTAGGTTTGAGTCCCTTTCGCCATATATATTTTCCGCCATATGTTGATATTATTTGTATGTACTGAGTTAAGTAGTTCTTCAACTTTGTTGAAAACCATATCAATTTATGCAAATATTTCATTTACAAAACATGTATGCAAAAACAGTTCCTCTTTTCAATACTTTTACAAAATATCTGAAACATGTTGAAAACATAGAGCGAATGATAGCAACGGCAAACAACAAAACAAAGTTAAACAGCGTAACAGCAAATGGGACCAATACAGATAAAACAAACAACAAACAACAAACATCAACAAAACAATGATAAACACAGAGTGTGAAACACTCTTATTTCTCAAACAATTCTTCTCTCTGTCGCTACTTTTCGTTACTGACTATACGACATATATAACTTATTTCTTGCCGTACACATGTAGACAGAAAATATATACTTGTTTAGAAACAAGTAAATACTGTATATTCGCTTCGGTGTTTCATACTAAGGCGTGACCAGCATTATTTTTCAAATCTCCATGAAAACAAACATATTCTATATATATTGCTTAAATGACAGAAATATTCAATGTAATCGGAGCATTGAATGTTACCGGTATTTTTTGTACGTCGTCGTGTATATCAAGAAATAAAATAGTATAAGAAAACATGTCAACTAGATGTTGCCTTACACATTTTTTTTGTTGCTAAGTGATGGCAGATGCTATCATTAAACACGTTTACATTTATATGTCATGAATGTTTGAAAAAGTGTCAAAACAATGAAACAAAAATGCGTAAGAGTCGAGATTCAAACCCCTGAATCAGATGTAACACGGTTAGTGTCAATACAAGTAACAGGGCTGCCATTTCTCTGGACTCTTCCTAAATCTTCGGATTTTTTTCTTGTACATGGTAGCTTAAATCATGCTGAAAGTAAAGCAGAATGCGCTTTAAGTCGCATTCTGCTTTACTTCCAGTCTGCTTTAAGCAGCCACGTGTTAACAAAACAAGAAACAGGCGATGGGGTAAAGGTACTTTTCGTAAAATCGCACTTGAAAAATGCAAATTTGGAAATCTTAGGATTTTTCATGTCAACTTGAAGTAAAAACCTCACGTAGTCGTTACACTTAAGCCACGGCTACTAAAGGTGGTTTCTGTTTTACTGTCACCCTGCTTTAACCCTTTCAACCCTAAAAGTCTCTTATGGGTATTTGTAATCCTTTCGGACTCTTCTAGTATACGTATTTTGAACCAGTCTATAGTAACATTTTGGTATGACAACAAAAACTAATGAAAATATCAAACAGTACAGACCCTGATCAGAGGGCTACAATAGGAACCCTCTGATCATGGTCTACACTGTTTGCATATGTAAGCATTGTTCTAGACAGAGGGTTGTATGGTTGAAAGGGCTAAGCAGTCGTCTGTCGTAAACACTCAATAATTGACACGATGGAGTGGTCGTAATAGAGAGGTTTTACTGTACGTATCAAAACTAATTGCCTAACCTCTTCACTGCCTTACCATGCTTTTCTTGTCATTTTCAAACAGTTTTTTTTTCGATCAGACTCTATGTAACCCGGCGTCTGATCAAGGTATACAAACAGCTTGACACTCATATATCGATAATTTTTCAGCCGAACCTCGAGGGACCTCATGGGACCTCACGGGACACGGGAGAGATCACTTGGTCAATATGCCTTTAAACAAATGGGACATACATTATGCGACTTGCCCTTCAATTCAAAATGGTCTGGAATTCTATAATTGTCAAATGTAGTACAGTAAAACCTCTCTATAACGACCACTTAATTGTGGTAATTATTTCGGTGTTTACGATAGGTGACCGCTTAAAGTAAGGTGACAGCGAAACAGAAATCTCATTTAGGAGCTTTCTGTTTCACTGTCACCTTGCTTTAAGCTGTCGCCTGCCTATTATACAATCAATTAGCCTTGGTGTCAGTGGTCGTAATAACGAGGTTTTACTGTACAACACTCCTCATTCATAGAATCCTCGTGCCTTCACTAATACTTACTCGTTTGGTGTGACAATTCATTAGAATCGTCACAAGTAGTCATGCTATAAGGTTTGTTGTAGGTATGAAGGAGAAACTGTTTGAAATAGATGGTGTGTCTTATCTGGTTCTCCAAATACAAAATGTATACTCAAACACAAAAGAAACTGTGCATGCGTGTTTCACGCCATTTACGGCATATTGATTGATGAAATATGACTTATCCGGTATCAACAGTTCCATAAATCTTTCCCCCTTCATGTTGGTGGCATTTACGATAAAATGCGACACGATACTGTTCATTTAGTTTCAATACAATCAAGTTAGGCGTCAAAATCAAAATTAGCAGAATTGCTAAACCAGGATATTACTAAAATGAACCCTACGTTTTAACGAAAGAAAATTACGCATCTTGCGTTACAACTATCCTTTAAATACCCGTGGGTATCTTCACTATAGCTTCGATCAATAGTAAGATGTCATTACATTGCCATAACGAAACGGCTATTGACGTCAACGTTTAGAGCGCGGATTACACTTCTACTTCTTATGCTACACAACAGTAGCTAATGTAGCCATTAGGCTAGAATATTTTCAAATTTATTTGTTAGCCATGTACACATGAAGAAATTAGGGTATAGTGGCTGAACAATCAGCTTTTGCCAATGACGTCAACGTCACTTTTTAGAACGTTAATTGTTTTGATTTACGCCAGAGAAGTTCCTTTTAACAATTCACATTATTGTTGTGTGTTTATCGTCAATGGAACAACGATTTATGGTTCACGATATGTTTTGGACCATTCGCATGTACTACATGCGCTCTACGTGCATTTAACATGCATTTCACATTTTTGTTATTCATTTCATTTTTCTCACAAAAGTAAACATTGTTTTCATTTCATTCCATTTACTGGTGATAGGCAATGCACTATGCAACATTATAAGCAGATCCGAAGTATTGTTTATGCAATATAAAGAATTGAGGTATGCACAGTTTCTTTTGCGTTTGAGTATATATATGAACAGTGAAACTGGCCACGATGCACTCAAAACGGATAGAAACATACATTATGTGACTTTGCCTCATATACGAAGATTGTAACTGTCATGTGACTTACAACAATTATTTCTTCATTGGTTGTTCATCAGTGGTAACGATGAAGGTTTTAATATCCTTCTCCTTGTCTTCCTCCTCACATTCTGTAACTTTCATATCAGCGTACTGATACAATGTCATAAACTGGTTGACAAACAAAGGCACAGTGAGTGAGAACACGAGAACCCCGCTAATAGAACAGACGCACGCTACCAGTCTGCCGATGATTGACTGCGGTACGATGTCACCGTAACCTACTGTTGTCATGGTAATGACGGACCAATACCAGGCATCCGGGATCGTCCTGACAGTATCCTTGTCCTCTGACAGGTATAGACACGTGGAAAACGTGCACATGCCAGTAATTAGTACAAGAATCATAATAAATCCATCTTTTAGGCTTTGTTCAACGGAATAAACGAGAACTTTACTAATATTGAACGTCATTACCAGCCTGAATAGACGAAACGAACGAAGCATTTGTAGGTATTCCAACAGATCTAGCCAGTTTTCTTCGTACTCTTCTTTGGGACGTACGACAACAAGAAGCCAGCTCGTATAAGCACCTAATAATGCCACCGTGTCCGCCAGGTTTACAACTGACATAAAGTATCGTTGTAAAGAAGGACACGATATTAGACGAAGACTAATATCCACAGAAAAGTAAATTGTCGTCAAAAACTCCAGAAGTTCAATTACCTCAGTTGGTACTTTAAAATTTGGGATTTTAATGCGTTTCAGTTCAAAAGATGGTATGAAAGGAAAATCAAAGGCAATATTTCTTACACATGGTAAAAACAGCATGGTGTCATTAGATATGTCTGTACTATTAGTCCCATTTAGGTTAAGCATTTCCTCAAAGTCTTCCGGAGTGCATGGTTGTGGTGTTTGTTCTTCCATACTTTCTGTTGTCGACGGAGGAGTGTGTTTGACCATAACTTCAACAAAATCATAATCCTCATTATCGGCGGCCTGTATCGGCGGAGGACTTGTAACTTGGTCCGTCAGATTCCAAGTACTAGTTGCATTACAATCGGCCTTTAACATGTCTGCAACAAGGTGAACGTCATCCATGTCGAATTTTTCCATATACTCATACCTCTCACAGTTGGTCATATCACGTTTGAAGTACGGGTCTGTGCTAAACGCAAGGTTACAGATGGAGATAAGTATCATCAGGAGGGAGATGGCAAAATACAGCTTGAAAGAATAAAACAAAACACTTGCAAAATATTGAAAATAAATATTGGAATGTACGGCATACGGTAATATATATACAGCGCTCCCTCTCTATAACGACACCAAATGGGAGACAAAAATGCTGTGCGTTGTTCGGAGGGAGCCGTTATAGGAAGAAAATTGCTTTTACATTTGCAAACAGCTTGAATCCAGGTCAGACGCCGCGTAACGCGGTGCCTGATCTTGATTCAAGTTGTTTGTCATTCGTCATTAAATTGTTTCTGTTAAAAAATCCATTATGTAACTTTGAGAAAAACAGCAGATGACAAATTCAAGCAGACGGCATTGCAGTAATGAAAAGGTTGGATATAAATGTCTTGTTTGGGGACAGCGGCAATGGTCGTTGTAAGGAGGGAGTCGTTGTTGGGATGACCGTTGTAGGGAGAGAGCACTGTATATAAAAGTCTGGAAAATCGAATATGCATTAGCTTTACAACATTCTCTTATTTATCAACTCATTCTCTGCAAAGGCCTGTAACGCTGACATTTGCAAATAGTTTGAATTCAGATCAGACGCCGCGTCCAAATTGTTTGACACTCATATCAATATTTCTTAAGTAAAATACGCATACCATTCTCTGTTTCTGATATTCCAAATTTTATAAGTTAAAGCAGAAGGAAATATATAAGCAGGCGATATTATGGCAGTGACTTATTAGACTGGGTTTTACGTCATAATGACGTCAGTGAAATGGTTAACCCTTTACCCAAAAGAAGCGTCTTTTAGCACATTTAATTCATTCCTACACTGAAGAAAATAGTTCCCATTTATACAGTCATGAATATGTATTATCATAAATATTTTATACGTTTTAGCAGAAAGTAGCATAAAGCAGGCTGAAAGTAAAGCAGAATGCGCGTTAAGGCGCGTTCTGCTTTACTTTCAACCTGCTTTAAGTGATCTGCTATATTCAATTCTAGAAAGGACATATAAGGTAAAGGGTTACTGGGAGATAGTCTTTGATTTAGAATCGCACGTGTTATTACAGTACCAACAATCGGCCAGAGACACCCAGACTGTGAACGCACGCTCTATTGGTGCAACACTCTCTTGAGCCACCAACATTTCAGGTACAGGGCTTCCATAAGTTGACATGAAAAATCCTAATACTTCCAAATTTGCATTTTTCAAGTGCGTTTTTTACGAATTGTACCTTTACCCCATAGCCTATTTCTAGTTGTGTTGGAATATGACTACTTAAAGCAGACTGAAAGTAATGCAGAATGCGCATTGAGGCGCATTCTACTTTACTTTCAGCCTGCTTTAAGCTATCATGTATTGGAAAAACAATCCGAAGATTTAGGAAAATCTAATCGGAGAAATGGAAGCCCTGCAGGTAGAATTAAATTCATGGGGGAAGGGGAGGGGTTACGTAAAAACATTGCAATGAATGTTTAAACAGTTCTGGTCGACATCAGACGCGGCGTTATGCGGCGTCTGATATCGATCCAAACAGTTTATAATGTCGACTGTAGTATGGATTTTAAATAGACGACGCATTCTGTGGCATCTGATCTGGTGACCGTTTCATAAAACTTCGTACGACAAATGTTGTCGTAAGTCAAATAATAAATGTCTCAATTTTAATTTATTTCTCCATCTAATCCTGCTTTGGATTATCTCTTTGGAATCGTCTTGAAAAGACGATTCCAAAGAGATATCACAAGACAGGATTAGATAGAGAAATAAGAAAAAATGTATTTTAATAAATTGACTCACGATAACATTTGTCGTAAGATGTTTTATGAAAAGGGCCCCTGGTTCCCAAAATGTTTGCAGTATCGACTTTAATCTGGATTATAAATAGAAGACGCGTAATATGGCGTCTTTTCAAGGTCCAAACTGTTTGCAGTAAGGAAGATTGGCAGAGAAAACGTTAAAGACGTGTTAGGAGTCAGGGCAGAGGTTGAGTTAATATGCCCCTGGTCAGACTTCAAATCGTGTGTCCGTCAGAATTTATTGTATCGTTAATATTTTATAAAAGCATTTCATTTTGTACTTGTTATTGTACCGCATAGCGATCGATAGGAGCAACATCTCCTCTACTACAGTAAAACCTCTCTATATCGACCACTTACTTGTATTGATAATTAGGTGTTTATGACAGGTGACTGCTTAAACAAGGTGACAGTAAAACAGAAAGCTCCAAAAGGAGCTTTCCTTTTTACTATCACCTTGCTTTGAGCTGTCCCTTGCCTTTTTACAAACAATTAGCCTTCATTTTAGTGGTCGTAATAGAGAGGTTTTACTGTATACAGACCGATGACGCCACTTAATTTGAGTGACCCTTAATCTGAATTTTCACTGTATATGATAGTGGACGTATTTTTAACACAAATGTAAGACTTACCGTTGTACAAATATATGGCAATAAAATATCAGGGCTGCCATAAGTTGACATGAAAAAACTATAGATTTCCAAATTTGCATATTCCAAGTGCGATTTTACGAATCACACTTTTACCCCATATATAGCCTATTCTAGCTTTGTTTGCAAGTGATTACTTAAAGCAGGCTGGAAGTAAAGCAGAATGCGTCTTCAGGCGCATTCTGCTTTACTTTCAGCCTGCTTTAAGCTACCATGTACTAGAAAAAATCCGAAGATTTAGGAAAAATCCGGAGAAATGGCAGCCCTGAAATATGTTTAAACTAAAAATTACCGTAGACAATGCTGTCCTCTCCTTGTAATCGACGATCGACCACAGTTTGTCTCTGATACGATTCAGGGTAGGAAATGTCGCTGAGGCACTCCGTTTCTCGCCCTCTAGTGTAAGCTGCATGTTTCTTCTGAACTTCTTTAAGTTGTCTTGCTGGTTCTTAAATCGTTGTAACCTTTAACAGAAGTGTAAAATACTATGTTTGTTAATTTCCCTTGATAATGAAACTGTTTGACCCCTTCACTGCTATTGACTCATTACTGCATTTACGTGTTGGTGGGTTTATTTTTTGTTTGTTTGTTTGGTTGTTGTTTTTAAAAATTGGATTCAGAATTGAGTAATAATCCATAATGAACGGCACTTATATCAATGTTTATTCAGACAACTGGTCAAAGATTAAAGTTGAAGAAATAAAAGCAGACAAGACTTGTTAAGCAGACGATTTTTTTTCATTGTGAAGAGTATTAACCCATTCCCTCATAAATTCTCCGTTGTACGCTTTTTATTTATTTCTCCATTGAAAAAAAATAGTTCAATTTCATACAGTCATGCATAGGTACTGTAAGAAATATTTTCTAATCCTAGTAGATTTTAGCTGAAAGTAAAGCAGAATGCGCCCTAAGGCGCATTCTGCTTTTCTTTCAACCTGCTTTAAGAGGTCGCCTGTCTTCAAATTTAGAAGCAGGCTATGGGGTAATGGGTTAAACTAGTGAGGTGTACAACAGTCGTAATAGTTATCGTTTGCTTCAAAATATTGTCGACTGCATTGTTCGAATCGTGTTTTCACATTCTTTTGTGCATTCGGAGTGCGAAAATTAAACAGTTTAGGTATCTAGCAGTTCAGCAACTGAATTATTTGCAAATGTGTGCACATGTTCATTCGCTTTCAGCAGCAGAAGTTTTAGGTAGATCCGGTGTGCGACGTTTAATTGTGTTCAAGTAGCAAAGGCCTTATATTTCTAACATTTAAGCTTCATTATATTGAAATGACAATGGCACAGCTTGCCGTTGCCTTTTGGCTATAACTTGCCTTTGCCTTTCATCGCACAGCTTCTGTGTGAAAAGAGCGCTATATAAGTCTGGTATAATAACACATGTAATAATAATATAATTCTAGCATCCAGGCAGTTTGTATTATCAAAGTAATACTTTATAACAAAACATCACCGTCCAGATTTGAAAATGTGTGATACCTAGGGAAATTACTGAAAGTCAAGTATCACATTTGAATTTAAATGTTGAATCCTTCAAAATGCTGATTTATGCGCAGAAAGTATGGCAAAATATCTCCCATAACCCTTTCATGATCAGAATGATCGGGAAATGTTTACCCCTTCATCGCCATAGTGTCGTCTGCTTCAATATTGTTGTCTGCAATATCGTTTAAAAGTTATATTTAAGGCAGTATAACTTACGTTATTTCAAAACAAGTGGCAAACGGTTTGGATCCTGATCAGACGCCCCGTTACGCGGCGTCTCATCAGGATTCATGCTGTATATTTAAGAAATAACAAATTCGTAGGTGTTCATTACCGTTCATTAGATCACAGTTAGGAGTTGAGATGTGGAGTCATTAGATCACGAGGCCTTAGTCTTAACGACTAACTGTGATCTAATGCACGGTAATGGACACCTACGAATTTGTTATTTTAATTCTAACGTGACTTTTATTATGAAAATACTATCTATGTATTACGCATATGGAGCAAATGGAACAGCGGATGGAAACGCCGCGCGTGTATTTCATTATCGCGGCGTTATATACGTTTCTCGGTATTATTTGTCTCTATTTCGTAGGTTTCGAAACGTGTTAGAATTAAGACTTAACAAATTTTAGTTCTAACGCGACTTTAATTGTAAAACTATTATTTATGTATTACGCGTATGGGGCAAATGGAACAGCGGATGGAAACGCCGCGCGTGCAGTTCATTATTGCGACGTAATATACGTTTCTCAGTATTCTTTGTCTATATGCCGTATGTTTCGAGTCGTGTTAGAAAATTTAATATTGTTTGTTTTCATTACATTTGGTTAGCTGTGATTGGCTGTAATTTTTGTTTCATAACTCCATGAAAAAAAAAATTCAGGCCACGCCTTGTCAGGACTACTTTCCCTTAAGCCAACTGCTCTTCACAAGCGCTGCATGAAGCAGGACGCCAAATGACGTCATTGACGTCGACGTTACTACAAAACAACGCCGCGTTTTGGCGGAAAATATATATGGCGGAGGGACTATAACTAACGTTTTAAAGGCGTTAAAAATGAACATTCGCGTCAGATTCTCTATTTAACTTCTTTCTTAAATTCATTAGTGATATTAAATTATAAGGAATAATTCGAATTATTCCTTAAATAAATGCACTTTATGACGTCATTGAGAGTGAAAGGGTTAAAGCCTTTTTCCGACCATTTTTTTCTTTACACGATTTTGTTTTTGCATTCTTTGAATTTCACGTTATGAAAGGGAGTAACATTTAGAATGGTTTTAAACCTGTTGATCGCCTCTGCATTTCTTAAACACAAGAGTACATGAAACTTAATTTGACAACATCATCAGACGACATATTTAGAGCAGACTATTTAATTTAACCCTTTCATTATCGTGAAGTTTTTACCCCTTAACCGCCATATTGTCGTCTGCTTCAATTATGTTGTCTGCAATATCGTTTCAAGGTTAGATTTAAGGCAGTAAAAATGACGTAATTTTCAAACAAGTGACAAACAGTTTGATCCTGATCAGACGCCGTGTTACGCGACGTTTGATTAGGATCTCAACTGTTTATAAAGGCGCTTTATGACGGCATGGAGAGAGAAAGGGTTCATTTCCTTGGTCGGAATAGTTTTATGATCGTAATGCTGCACAAATGTGCCATAACAGAAACATACATGTAGAATAAATGACAGTAATGTCTAGACAGCACAATATGTTTCATCGTTGAATCAAAATCATCGGTTCTATGCAAAGAAATGCCAGAATGCCATGCACAGTACGCAGCGCTCATGTCAAAAATGTAACAGAATATGTTTATTATAATAATGACAACGTTATAGATTGAGCTGACAGCTTGATGTTATTTTTATATGGACATTATAATTATGTTCGTGTATCCCCTGTGTTAACTCAGATTTGATCCAGATCAGACGCCGCCAAATATAACTTTGAAACAATCTTACAGACAACACTATTGAAGCAGACGACAAAGTAACGGTAAAACCTCACGGTTAATTTAGCGCCAAAATGGTTAAGTCGAACTTACCCATATTGCTACAGCTAAATCAAAAAATTCAGAAGTCACGTTTTAATATTAAAACATTTGTATACGGATATGTTCGACTTAAGCGAATTCGAGATATATAGGATCTGTCATGAGTCGATTTTTAAAACAAGCTGATCTCAAACGAGTCTAGAATAGAAATGTTATTAAGCGAGACTTGGCGAGCTTAATAACTGTTCTATTCTAGACGAGTTTGAGATCAACTTGTCTTAAACATCGACGAGTGACAGATTCTTTTTCTCACATTACTAACGATTTGAGCTATTTTTAAAGCAATATGCATTTTTGGAACCCCGGTGACGTCAAAACGCCGTTATAAATAGTGACGTTATAGTGACGTCATCAAAGTGATCTTACACATGTTGGAGATAAGGATATTCGTCATCGTTGTTCGCTATAAAAACAGGGGTAGTTATGTGAGAAATCGACGTTCGACTGTTTGTTCCAGCATTAAATCATTGGTTCTGTATTCAGAATCAACATAGAAATGTGGAGTACAATTTTCTAATTTTAATTTTTGCTAAGTAAAACGAAAATTGTAAGCTTGCATATATAGGTGTCGGTGGTCCAGTAGTAAGGACGCTCGACTAGGAAGCGAGAGGTTCCTGGTTCGAGCCCTGTCAGGATCACTGATTTTTTTCTGAGCAAAAAATTAACCCTACATTGCTCCACTTCACCCAGGTGATTTAAATGGGTACCTGAGAGGGAAACAAGTCAATGTGTCATGGCTGCTAGTGCGCCGTATGTAAATGGCCAACTTGTAACTCGATGTTAAACCTATAAAATATCAATTAAGTTTTATTGAGTATACAGCGGAACCACTCAAAAACGGAACCTCTAAATACCGGAAGTCTCTCTAAACCGGACAAAAGCTTTGATCCCATTTCCAACCCTTCTTTATGTTTACCAATTACACCATAATTACGCCTTTTACGTCTTTGGTTTATTCCTACACTGAAGAAAATAGTTTATACATTATAACCTGCTTTAAGTGGTACAAATGTAAGCTATCTTCTATATACTAGAATCAAGCTATTTGGTAATAGGTTAAAACGCCTCTAAAATGGAAACCCTTATAAACCGGACATTTTTGTTTGCCCCACACATATTCGGTCTAGAAGGGTTTCACTGTATATCTTAAATGCACGATTAATACACTTGTTTTCATAGAGGAATGGTGACTTTTTCAAAAAATTCTATCTTATGTCAAGCTGTATCTTTAATTGAAAATAAAACAAAAAAAAACAACATTTCCCATGAGTTATATGTTTTCAACTTTTAAAAACAGTTTAGCTCGAGACTGTATAACGACTGTATAATGTATTTTTTAAACAAATACCTGAAGAAACAGCATGTGGCTACTTTTTCTGGTTTAATGTTCCAGTACTCCAGCTCCATTAGAAAAGTTCCAGGACAACACGTCTTCGGAATGTGTAACTCTCCCGTCTGGTACATTGTTATAATTGCCCCGAACACATCCGGGGGACGGTCTAAAACAACGACGTCTTGATCTGTATTACAAAGCTCCTTCAGTCTCGTGTCAGGTCCACCCACCACTAAATCCCGCCTGATCGCAAACATTTTTCCGCTTACGTCGAACCTGAGTCTATCCATGTTTAAGGCTTGATTCCAAAAGAGTTGTTTCTTGAAAGTCACTTGGCTTTTCTATATAAAATGAAATAAAAATGATATTTGATTAACCCTTCACAGTAAGGAGTTTTGATTAGAAGTTGACCTGAACAACGCTATGATTGGAAATTGACGAGTGTTTCAAACGGTTTGGATCCAAAAACAGATTCTAATAGACTCTTTTCTGGACTAAAACTGGTTGATGTTTTCAAATTCCTATGTGAAAAGGGATTTTTGCGATCATTATGAAACACTATATAGCAAAGGTATGCACGTACGACATTGTAAAGGTCATATACTAATTATTTTCGCTCCACAGATTTGGTATTAATAACAACACTGGCACGCCCTTTCGGTTAATATTACATGTACTTCGATACAGTGAGAACTACGTAAGTGTTTCCCCGTCTAACTCTTTCGCTGCCAAATTAATTTTGAGATTTTTACCTCTTCACCGCTTCATTGTCGCCTGCTTCAATTTTTGTTGTTTGCAAGATCTTTCGAACATAAGATCCAAAGTAGTTTGACTTTAAACCTATCGATATGAGTGTCAAACAGTTTGGATCTTGATCAGACGCCGCGTTACGCGGCGTCTGATCAGGATCCAAGCTGTTTGCAAAGTCGGCATTTGGCGCCGTTGGCAATGAATGATTTAAACAAAACTAAATACAAACATAACGAAATACAACATTCAAAATGGCAGGTTCTTTAAAACGTTCAGATAGCATTCAAACCTCAATGGTTTACAGTAGGGAGACAGGCCATCCGCCGATTTGGCGTCTGAGTTGGCTCCAAACTGTTTGCATTGGATACCATTGCTTTAGCACAAGTACATTGGGAAAGAAGAACGTGGTATTACTGAGAATCGCAATAAAGAAGCACACCAACAAGAAACACATCAACCTTTCAAACGTCTAGTTATATTATAGTCGTTTGTACATAAAACCATCGCAGCGATTGTTGCAAACAAAAAAGACCTTGATCAATAGTTGTCATATAAAGGTAAAGTCTGATCAGCATCTGTACTCTATTTCACTCGTTATCAAAATTTGTCCTCTCAGATTGCACACACTCTAAATCCTTTCTATATATGTACAAAATTGCAGCATGTCACGTCCACCAACTGACAACATAGTACAGTGGAGAAAACGTTATTTTTTCCAGTTTTAAACGCAAACGTACACAAACGCAAAACACTAAAACGTAGAAAAGAACAACTTTTAGACAATTCTGATAATTTATCTTTATCTTGGTGGCAAACAGTTTGGAGCCTGATCAGACGCCGGGTTACCCGGCGTCTGATCTGGCTCCAAACTGTTTGCACTGCAAATAATAGTTTTAGCGTAAACGCGTTTATTGGGAAAGAATAACATATTCTCCACTGTACCTGCTAAATGAAATATTTATTGCCAAACATATTTTCAGACACTTGAATTTGATTCAGTTTAAAATAATTTGAGGAGAGTAAGTGCAGTGAACCATCTCTATTACGACCACTAACAAGAAAGCTAATTGAGTGTATAAGAAGCAGGTGACAGCTTAACCCCAATACCTCATAAAACACCTTTTTAGGCCTTCCATTAATATTATAGATATGTATAATAAGAAATATTTTTTTATATTCTACCAAATGGTATCTTTAAGCATGCTGAAAGTAAAGCAGAATGCGCCTTAAAGCAAACTGAACGTAAAACAGAAAGCTCCTAAAGGAGCTTTCTGTGTTACGTTCACCTTGCTTTATGCAATCACCTGTCATACAACCTAATCATTGATACAATTTAATGGTCGTACTGGAGATGTTATAGTACTGTATTATACTAACACAAAATAGAAACTGAACATTTGCAACTTTTACTTTCAAACCATCGTCATTCTCACACAAAATTATGATTTGAACATTATTAAATCACAGTTTTCGTGTAGCCAGTACATTTTTGTGCATTTTGATACCAAATTTGTCTATGCTTTGTACTTATTAGTATTAAAGTCTCTCAAACCAAATGTAAATAAGAATCGCTCAAACTAAATGTACTTTGTTGAAACAACCGTTGGATACATTATTTTTTAAAAAAGTCGAAAGTCGAAACTACGAACTCGCTTTAAACGACCGTACCATTATTTCATACGTTGCTTTTCGATAAGGCGATCTGACTTTAGTCGAACATACCCGTATTTCAAAGTTAAAACGTGGCTATGACACGTTTATCTTTGAACTATGGGTATGTTAAAATTAACGCAAGTTCGAATTATCTAGTTTCGACTGTAACTTCGAAGTATATCAAGTCCGGTCATTAACGCATTTGTGCCCACGATCCCATACATGGGACATAGGCAAACAGTGTAGACTCTGAACAGACGCCACATTATGCGGCGTCTGTTCAGAGTCTACACTGTTTGCTGATAGGAATTTCAATATAAAACAAAATGAAAATGAAAGTTTTGACCAGACATCCCTTTGCTAAAAAATGGACTAATCCAATATTATTATTATTATTATACCAGATTTATATAGCGCTCTTTTCACACAGGGGTAGTGCGTTCAAAAGCGCTTCACATGAAGTTACACAAATGTACCTACAAACAAGAAAAGACAAAATAACTACAATATGATCTAAAATAAACATGAATAAACATATAAAAGACAGCCCCCAAAATGGTGATCACATTACTCCCATCAATCAGCAATGAAGCAACCGGCTTCTGATTGTCGACCGATAGAAACAATAGTAGAGGGCCCAAATGCAGGCCGCCAGGAAAAGACAAATAACTACAATTAGATATAAAATAAACATAATAAACGTACAAAAGACAGCCCCCAAAATGGCGATCACGTTACCCCATCAATCAAGAGCAACGAAGCAAATGGCTTCTTTATGCGGACTGATAGAAATAACAGTAGAGCTATAAAATATGGAAGAATCCACTGGGCGCAAATGGGTTAACACTATTTATCCATTCACCCTTTCACTCCTGAAACTTCATATTAATAACCATTCTAATTTCCAATTCAGTCTAGTCAATTTTTTTAATATCTAGGTCTGTGTTAAAATATATTGCAAAATTACAAACAGTGAAGACCCTTATTAGAGGTCTCTCTTAGGGTCCCTCTGATCTGGGTTTACACTGTTGTCATAACAGCTGTTATCTTCACAAGTACAATTTTTGTAAAGAACGCGTAACCTCGTCGCTTTGATTGAATGGTTTAAAAGTATTTTTATAAATGCTTAATTCATGGACAATACTCTAAAAGCTAAATTCTACTCACAGTATATCGGTTAAAACGCTCGTCTATTCACCAGTACTCTACATCCTTCAATAATTCCTCAGAATTCTGTATATTCCTGTGAAATAAGATCCCTCTACTATTTGCTTTTGCAAACGTGTAAGCAAAGTAACACTTGTTTATATACAGGCACGGATCTAGTATATGAGGTTCCGGGAGGGGTGCTCACAATCGGGATATACTGGTCCATGGTGACGCTTTAGGAAAACAGTGTAAACCTTTCCTAAGGCAGCTGTCTTTGCAGCCTGCAGTGTACAGTGGAGAAAACGTTATTCTTTCCCAATAAACGCGTTTACGCTAAAACTATTATTTCCATTGCAAACAGCTTGGAGCCAGATCAGACGCCGGGTAACCCGGCGTCTGATCAGGCTCCAAACTGTTTGTCACTAAGATAATCATAATTCGCCAGAATTGTCCAACAGTTGTACTTTTCTACGTTTAAGTATTTTGCGTTTGCGTTTGGTTTGCGTTTAAAACAAAAAAAAACAACGTTTTCTCCACTGTATTCTTATAGGATCGGTCTGGTGTAGAGTACTCTCAACTGGGGGGGATATACTTTTTGTCGAAACTCGATACTTCGAACTCGCTTAAATCGACCTTACCAGTATTTCAAATTTAATTTCGGTTACGCGATCTCGCCTAAGTCGAACGTACCCGTATTTCAAAGTGAAAACTTTGAAATTTGGGTATGTTCGAACTAACTCGAGTTCGAAGTATCGAGTTTCGACGGGTCCGTCCTAATACCGTAAACCACCGCAAACTACCGCGAATCACCTGTAAATACCCCAAATCACCTGTAAATACCGCAAACCACCTCTAAATACCGCAAACCAAGTTCATCCTAATACCGCAAACCACCTCTAAATACAGCAAACCACTTCTAAATATCATAAACCACATCTAAATACCGCAAACCACATCTAAATACCACAAACCACTGGAAATCATCTCTAAATACCGCAAACCACATCTAAATACCGCAAACCCCCTTTAAATACCGCAAACATATTTCATTTTAATTTAACAGTTTGCGAATATCTACATCTAGATCCAGTTACACTTTCAAAAATTTGAATTTAGTGTAAATGACGTCATAAATGACGTCACGAATACGTGTTACACGTAAATCAGGGTCCATCCTAATACCGCAAACCATGCAAACCAAGACGTCATCTTCATAGGATGACGTCATATACATGGAAAACAGTGCTTGTCTCGTCACTACTAGTGGTTTGCGGTATTAGGATGAAATTGGTTTGCGGTGGTTTGCGGTATTTAGAGGTGGTTTGCCTTATTTAGAGGTGGTTGGCGGTAGTTTGCGGTGGTTTGCGGTATTAGGATGGACCGAGTTTCGACTTGTAGTCAGAGATGACTATTATACAGCGGTCCTTCTCTACAACGACACCCAACGGGAGACAAAAAGTGTGTGCGTTGTTCGGAGGGAGTCGTTATAGGGATAGAGGAAAATTGGCTTACATTTGCAAACAGCTTGAATCCAGATCAGACGCCGCATAACGCGGCGTCTGATCTGGATTCAAGCTGTTTGTCACTCGTCATAACGCTTTTTTCTGTCAAAATGTCCATTATGTTATTTTGAGAAAAACAGCAGACGACAATTTTAAGCAGACGACATTGTTGTCATGAATGGGTTGAACATAATTGTCTTGTTTAGGGGAAGAGCGGCAAGCGTTGTTGTAAGGAGGGAATCGTTGTTAGGAGGGCCGTTGTAGAGAGGGGGTGCTAACATATGCTCACAGTTCGTGCAGATATATATATATATCTCAGCGACTAAGTAATGTAATGACAATGTTTAGTACATATCGAATAAACAAAGTTTGGCAAAATGAGCACTATGTCATATAAAAGCTAGTTGGTCCCATTTGAAGGAAAGTGCGTTTAGAATGCGAATTCAGAATCGTAAAGCATGTACATACAAACATCAAATTACTCATACAATATTGTAAAATGACTTTTGTATTGAAATATGTTGGCAGTATAATTATGAACGGAGATTCACAAAACTCGTCTGCATTGACATATCAAATGGTCACTGAAGGGTATCGTGTGGCAATTGGAACTTTGTTCTGAAGTGGAGGAATCAATAAGATGCGCTAAAAATGCGCCTTTATATGAGAAAGCGGTAAACAACATTAGACCTTTCTCAAATTGTATGCATTCCTGAAATTCCTTTACCAGAACGTGGTTTATAACGCAAATAACTGACCAGTCAGTATGGCCACTGTGTGTATCAAAGGGCATATCGTATTCTAGATATGACGCTAGCTTAACCGTTTACCTGATAGCCTATTTCTTGTATCAAAAATAGGTGACTACTTAAAGCAGGTTGAAAGTAAAGCAGAATGCGCCTTAATGCGCATTCTGCTTTACTTTCAGCCTGCTTTAAGCTATCATGTGCTTGAATATAGAAAATAATTCCTATAATATATATTCATGACTGATTAAATGTGAACTATTTTCTTCAGCGGAAGAATAAATTATATTCGCTAAAAGGCGCTTCTATGGGAGAAAGGGTGAAGTGTTCATAGATTCTCAAAAGTCAGCAGCCGTAGAAAATGGGTTGTAAAGTGGTTCATTTTTCAAGGTGAAACAGTTTTATAAGTTCCATGCTTACAGAAATTATTGAATGTCATGAAATACCATAACAAGTTAACATGTATATTATTTGAAATTTCAGACATCATAAGATACATATAATGAATTTGAACATACCTGCATATAAGCATAAGTTTTCCTTAGGTTTTATTCCTATTTCTTTTTATGTTTATTTTTAGACATATGCATTTCAATAGTACTAAGTAGAACATTAATACCATATTTATTCTAATGAACCACTTTCAGATTACAGGTTCAGCATTAATTTGCTCCAAATATTTAAAGACAGGAGATTTTAAATGGACTACAGCGTGTTGAACGCATTAAAGAAATAATCTGTATCAACAGTATATGACTGGTCTGAGGAAATTTATTAAGCAATAAAATAGTATCGCCAGATCCTATTATCGAGCATACATCAACATTAAGGTAAATTTTCAGAAGAGCGTCTATTTTAACATTTGAAGCGCCTTTGATATACAACTATATAATACATGAAACCCAAGATCAATGTTAATTTACAATAGTTATTTGTATAATATTAATTTATAAAAATAATGAATAAACAAGATTGTCGTTTATGTTTAATTTCGATGGAACCCCAGAATCTGCTCAATACGATATAGAGACATCAACCCAGACATCAGAGTTAATGGACACAGATGAACCGTCACATAGCCATGTGAACTATACAGAACTTTTTGGACAAGGAAACGCAGGAATGTGAAAATTAAAATTCACAGATTGCAATAGAGCGTTTTGAAATCAATAGATTTTTAAGGATATTACGAGTTTTATGCTGGATTCAATTCGTATTTAATTTTTATTGAAATGTTAAAAATTGTATTTGGCCAACTGCTCAGAATATGCTGTTTCGTTCATTTACATTATCCCCTATGATGAGATTAAAAAAAGTTGACTCAATGTCTACTTGTGCTTGTGTTCCTTTTTTTCTTGGCAGAATGTCCGCTAATAAACAAATCCTAAACAGCATTCCCTTTTTTTCTAGCCTCTTAGTTCCACGCAACGTTTGGGGTTAACATGTTTTGGCCACATCCTCTGGTACGACTTTTGTAGTCAAAAGTTTAAATTTTGCTAAACGATTCAAAAGGCCATCCACATGACCACATGTCCCTATAGGGCAAGTACAAGAAGTCAGCAAAACTGTCTAATAAAGCAAACTGATCATATAAAACAAAAGACAAGTAAGTACAATGTATTTGTTCGTTCATTTGTTAATGCAAATATCAGCACTTACAAAAAAAAAATTACACTTTGTTACACATATAATATTATGTTTCTAATAAAACTTGCTTACAGAGATCCGACTTGGTGTTTCATTCTTTTTCTGCGAGAGAATACATCTGTGAGAGAAGCATCCCCTGGTCACCACTGATTTGTTATACATTTTGCAATTTGGAGCATGTATTAGAAGAAATATGGTAGTTATTGTGGAGGAGAAAGTTTAATAAGCATTCTTAGCTAATTAGTGTACAAGCAGTTCATCTATAGTTCAGTTCCTCAATAAACTGCTTTGGAAGCATAGCCATAGTGTGAGATTAATTTACAGGATAAGGGATGTCTACTGAAAGTCTAAAAGAAATCTGGAACAGTTATGTAATAGATGAATAGCAAAGTATAGCTTGAGTGATAAGGCAGTAGAAAGCCTTTATTTACATCTGGAAAGTACAGCAAGTTACATAATTATTATTTAAGATGGAGTGTCTAAATTATAGCAGAATCAATGCCGATAAACGTCTTTCCTAATAATTTCTTGATGTAATTTTCACTAAAATACTTAAACCCTTTGTCAATGGACTTATTCCCTGGTGACTTTGTGAAGTACTTTTTAAAAAAAAAAGAACCAACAAAAAACATAAAAGTGATGGAACTAGCTCTAAATCTCTGGCACTGTATAGCAGCCATATTTATTGAGTAGATAGGTGCTGCATTCGTTATGAGTCTTGTTCTTGAAAATAACTGAATATTCATGAGGCAATATTAAGAAAGGTCTCATGCTGCACTGAGCCTAGCTGCGGACACGTGTCCGTGTTGCCAACCCAACGCTGAGTCAGCCTAAACCCTAACACTACGCAACTGCAGAAATAGAGTACGTCCATTTTATGGTTACTACATCGCCTGAACATGTGAAGTGGAAACACGTTTTGCTACTACATGTAATTGGTATACTCAAACTTTCAGGAAAAATCCGTAATCAACTAAGCATCCATCTCTTGAACAATGCCAGCCAACAATATGGAGTTTATGATACAGTGTTCCCTCTCTACAACGGCCCTCCCACAACGACTCCCTCCTTATAACGAGACTTGCCGCAATTCCCTTAACGGGACAATTATGTCAAACGCTTTTACTGCTGCAATACCGTCTGCTTAAAAATAACGTCTGCTGTTTTCTCAAGGTTACATAAAAGTGGAGATTTTTATAGAATACATATAATGACGAGTGACAAACGCGGCGTCTGATCTGGATTCAAGCTGTTTGCAAATCTAAGCCATGTCTTAATTTTCCCTCCCTATAACGACTCCCCTGAACATCGCACACAATATGTGCCTCCCATTGGGTGTTGTTGCAGGGAGGGAACACTGTATTTTAAATATTATTACTAACGCAATGAGAAGTTATTTGGGGGTGAATAAAGACTTAATCGTAATAGTTGCACATACCGGTATTCTCTTATGTGTAAAGTAACTTTTTTGGTGCGATTCGGTGAAGGCTAATTTTTGAACCAGACTTATATGAAACGTAGACTTGTTGACGATGTGACAGGCATGGCATCGTGGCGGATAAATACAAAAGGAATGTAAATAAAAAGTTTTACCTTTATCCGGTGCCCATTAAATTCACTGCCCTATCCCCAGTACAGTGACTATTGAAAGCAGTTTGGATTTTGATCAGACCCCGCGTAACGTTGCGTCTGATTAAGACCCACACTGTTTGACACTAATCATTACGATAGTATAAGACTTTAGCCAATGTACATTGAATTTAAATTCAAAACAATAAATGTAGACGACAATTGTATAAAGCAGATGACGTCATTGCAGTGAAGAATGGCGTCCTTGTAGTGAAAAGGTAAAAGCAGTTGTCATAATATTCCGCATTGGCATTTTAACCCATTACCCCATAGCTTGTTTCTAGTGTTGAATATATGTGACTACTTAAAGCAGGTTGAAAGTAAAGCAGAATGTGCCTTAGGGCACATTCTGCTTTTACTTTCAGTCTGCTTTAAGCAAAAGTCTGTCAGAATATAGTAAATATTTCTTACGATTTTTATTTGTGAGCTGTATGAATTGGAACTATTTTCTATTATTATGAATAAGTTAAAGGCGTAAAAAGGGGCATTTATCGGTTAATGGGTTAATTGGCGTGTTACCGTGACTACTCTGTCTCTAAGTCGTTTACAATGAGCCATGTACTTTTGTCTGAAGTAGATGGTAATATAGTCGTGTACCTAGATCCGCTACTGACCAAGGACAACATGTAAAATCAGGGGATTTATTCCACCGAATACGTCACTGTTTTGTCATATGACCTTTTAGTTTTAAGGTTTGTTTGTTTGTTAACGCCTGCTTCTTTCATCTATTGGCTAATTGGACGCCCCAATGAGAGAAAAGGCGACGGATACAGAAACCCTGGCGCTATGCCCTGCTCTTATAATCGTGTAGTAGTTTTGTGTCTAATCAGGATAAATGCCATTTGCGTTTCGTCAGCAAAGATGAATTCTATGTTAATTTGGAATATATATTTACAAACAATAATTTACTAAATCAACAGAAGTGAGTGAAATATTAGACATACTTCAACTATTTGTTTCTTGTTTTTCTTTTCATTATGACCGCAGCTTGAGCAGTGCTCACCTTTCCTATAGATTCTCCCTTTCGTAATTACAAATTTCAATAAAACATTACTATAGAATGCGTTTAAATGCTTAAAACGGTCGTCTGGTCTTATTTGTCACAGATGCTAAACCTTTTCCCCTTATATTCGCCTTTAAGAGTATTTAATTCATTTCTCCACTAAAGAAAATAGTTCAAAATTATAAAGACATGAACATGTAATATAAGAAAAATGTTCTATACCCTAGCAGATAGTAGTTTAAAGCAGGGTGAAAATAAAGCAGAATGCGTTTGAGGGTGCATTCTGCTTTACTTTCAAACTGCTTTAAGAAGATACATGTGTTTAAAACTAGAAACAGGCTATTGGATAAAAAATTAGATATTATGATAAGAATAGAAACAGTTATAATCCAGATTAGACGAAAAGTTATTCGTCGTCTAATATAAATCCAAAATGTTCGCAAATGCCATCTTAGTCGGTTTTTAAGAGAAAGGACTAACGCCTATTCTATTTGTTAATGTCATAATTTCAATACATTATTTATGTTTTATTATCCTATTTAGCTGACTCTTGTATTTCAACATCTTTATGTTCATACGGTGGAGAAGTCATATTATTTCCAGTTTGGAAACAAAAAAAATACTCAAATAAAAGAAACTGTGTGACCGTATCGTGCATATGGCATTAACCCCTTCACTGCCATGACGTCATTAAATCTAAACTATTGTCGTCTGCTTCTATTTCCAAATAACAATTGTTATGTATTTTGACTTAAGAAATACTGAAACGAGTGTCGGGCAGTTTGGATCCTGATCAGACGACGCGTTACGCGGTGTCTGATCAGGATCCAAACTGTTTGCAAATAACTATTGTATTCGGGGTAAGGCAGTGAAGGGTTTAAACAAAATATGGTCGGTATAAAAAATATCCCTAAGGACATACGCTGAAGTAAGGAAGCACTGGAGGGCAATTGCACTAACATGTACTTGATATGATTCGTTTTCTTTGACTTATTTCTTATTTCATATTGCATAGTCATAATATTTTTCAAAAATACAGTAAATCGGTATATTTACTTGTTGCATACCAAGAGAAATACAATTGGTAGTCCTGGACGCATATACGTTAACTAAACTATGCTCATGTCCGTACTGCTGTCCGTCTTTTCATCCTGCTAAATGTCCGGAGCTAAGTCCCTGAACCACATCAGCTAGAGATACAAAGTTTGGTGTGTGAATACATCTTTGGATGGCAGAATGTCCCATAACAGTTCCAGGCCACTGTGACCGTGACCTTGACATTTGATTCCCATCAAAGAGAAAATGAGGGGATTTGTCCGGGTGATATTTCCTATACAACACCAGCTAGGCGCACCGTCAAATATGTTGCAAGAGTACATCTTGGGATAGTAGCGGAGTGTCATGTGATACTTTCAAGTCACAGTGACCTTAACCTTGGACCTTATTTATAGGAAACAAAACCTGATGCGGTGTATATTTCTAAGACCGCACCGCCGAGGAAAACCGGGAGCACATCTTTGGATCTCGCAGTCTTGCTTATGGTTTTCAATTTACTGTGACATTGGGCAAAAGCTCTGTCCATTAACAACGAGTGTACTCATTGTTAGTGTTGAATGTTTAAAAATTGCATTACATGTACTTCTGTCTTAACCGCTTCACTGCCGTGACGTCATCAATTTTAAACAAATGTCGTCTGTATTGATTTCTCAAATTCTATGTTTAGTTTTTTGAGTGAAGAAATATTGAAATAAGTGTCAAACAGTTTGAATCCTGATAAGACGCCGCGTTACGCGGCGTCTAATCAGGATTTAAACTGTTTGCAAATAACCATTGCACTCGGGGGTAAGGCAGTGAAGGGGTTAAGCAACAACAAGATAATATATAATTTATGTATAAACTCCTGGGTATATACACGAGTGGTTAGAAATAAAAAATTTAAAAAGCAAGTTCTATTTTAGAAAATACAAATGAAAAATATGAATGTAGTCCCCTGGGGATATTCATGAGTGGTTTGAAATAATTTATTTAAATAAGCAATTTAAGTTTTTAAGTCCACAAAGATAAAACATTCCAAAGAACCAATTTTCAATTATGGCTGTATATTTACATTCGCTCCATTCAATTCAATTGAAAACAAATTGACGTTTAATTAGTAAAATGCAATTTATCGATGAGGCGGGACTTGTGAATATCTTTCGCAGAGGAGGCTGTGCTTATGGATCTTTTCTCCGCGAATTAATCTTTCGAACTCAAACAGCAGACATTTGAGGGATTTTTCAAATATGCTTCCTAACCGATATATACTTTCCTATTAGCGGAAACCATAATTATCGACTAAAATCCTTCTTTATTAATGCGACAAATTTTAAGAAAATTGAATTAGACCTTATAAACATCATCTGTCTGCATTTCTTTATGAGAAAACAAATCAATATATTTACCCTTGTTTAAGAATGACGTAAATTCAATATGACGTCAAATCCGCATTTTCGCGCCCAACTGTCAAATTGAATTTACAGTGGAACTTATTTGTTGCTTTCGAATGTACACAACTTCAGTAATGCGGTTATGTCGGTTCCTTTCAAGGTACACGTTAGTTGTGTTAACGTGGCGTCTGATCTGGATTCAAGCTGTTTGCAAATGTAAGCAAATTTCCCTCCCTATAGCGACTCCCTCCGAACAACGCACACGATTTTGGTCTCCCATTGGATGTCGTTGTAGAGAGGGAGCACTGTATGTATTAACTTGCAAATATCAATGGTGTTTTATCGTCAGGGTATGGGGTAAGATGATAAAACACAGGCATATTGTAAATAAACATGATCCTGATAAACGTGGTTTAACCACTTCACTGTCATTATGACGTAATAGCAGTTATTTGGCATAATAACCCATTACCCCAAACCCTGTTTCTAGATTTGAAGATAGATGACCACTTACAGCAGGTTGAAAGTAAAGCAGGATGCGCCTTAAGGCGCATTCTGCTTTACGTTCAGCCTGCTTTAAGCTATCATCTACCAGAATAAAGATTTTCTTTCTAAAATACACAATCATAAATTAATAATTTGGAACTATTTTCTTCTGTGGAGGAATAAATAAGAGGCGTAAAAAGGCGTAAAAATGCGTATTTATTGGATAGTGGGTTAGCAAAAAGAGTCGAACCAGACTGGACACTGGAGCTTTGCTTTTTTTTATTTCTTTCCGATTATGATTCTGTTCTTTTTCACCTACAATTTGTCGTCTGCTTAAATTTGTCTGCAATTTTATGTCAAATATATAAACTTCTAACATGTCGACTATAAATATGAATATTGATATGTGTGTCAAACAGTTTGGATCCTGATCAGCCGCCGAGTGACTAGGTGTCTGATCAGGATACAAAAATTGTTCAACCGCAAATGAAGTTGACATTAGCACCGAGAGATTGTAAATACATGAGCTAATATTTTTTTTACTAGAAAAAAGACGGTCTCTTGCCATAACAAAGCTTATATAAATGTTTTATGCCATCGTTTTTTATATCTAGCTTATTTGTGTACAATAAAAAGGCCAATTAGTATAGTTAGTTTAGTTTATAGCAAATCTATTTCGATAATAATAGAATGTACAATGTAAATGGTTAGATCGAAGTCTTAAAACTTATTGCGGTGGCAGCTAATTAAATTCGAAACAATGCATTAACGTATTCACAGTCATATACTATACTTGCAAATGTAAACAGTATTGAGACATCAGAAATAAAATATATTGACGTTCTGTTGTTCCAAACTCTTTGACGTTCATATAGGTTGGTTTTTTCAATAATTATATCTGAACTCTGAATCTAAAAATACATGTAATAAAAGCAAACAACAATTTAAAACAGACATAATTATGGAAGTAAGCCCTTTGTAATTCCTATTCCTATTGTATATTCACGACATTTAATATCTTATACTTTCTGTAAAATATTAATTTCCTATATAATTCGCATCTCTGCCGTGATCTGCTTCTGTTTGACATTTTAACCCTTTACCTCATCGCCTGTTTCTAGTTTTGATGACAGGTGACCACTTATTAAGGCACATTCTGCTTTACTTTCAGCCTGCTTTAAGCTAAAATCTGGAATTATTTTCTTCAGCCGAGGAATAAATTAAATACGCTAAAAGTCGCTTCTATGGGGGAAAGGGTCAGACATTTTGACAGAAGAAGCAACCCCTCACCGATATATCACTTAGTATTGCGTAGGACAGTGTGAAAGTCGCTAATTAGTAGAAGGCTATACATTGCAATGCAAACAGTTTTGATCTAGATCAAGGCACACATTACTCGGTTTCTGATTAGGATAAATTTCTTCCACACTTTTACATTAATCATACGATATAACGGCATTGAATGGATTGAACATACTTTAACCATTTCCCTCATAGAAGCGCCTTTTAGCACATTTGATTTATTCCTCCACTGAAGAAAATAGTTCCAATTTATACAGTCTTGAAAATGAACAATTAGAAAAAAAATCTAAATCCTAGCTGATGATAGCTTAAAGCAGGCTGAAAGTAAAACAGAATGTGCCTTAAGGCACATTCTGCTTTACTATCAACCTGCTTTAAGTGGTCACATGTCTTCAAAACTAGAAACAGGTTATGGGGTAAAGAGTTAAGTAAGGTGGTGGTTTTAGAGATGGTATGTGGAAACAGGGTCCCGTTTTACGAAACTTCGTACGACAAGTATTGTCGTAAGCAAGATTATCAAATTCTCAATTATTATTTATTTTCTCCATCTAATCCAGTCTTGTGATATCTCTTTGGAATTGTCTTGAAACGATGTCACAAGACAGGATTAGATGGATAAATCCGAAATTAAATGTATTTTAAAGTTTTGACTTTTGATTAGAGGACTCCTGCAGTAGTCATCTGACCAGGGTCTGCACTGTTTGTCATTATTAAAACCAACACATCATAGTAAACAGTAGACATAACGCAATTTATAAGACATTTGATTTTAGTTACGCTTTTTCTGAAATATGTACAATATAACAGAAGTTTTCTGTTAATTTGTTCATCCTATCAACGCATGCCTTACATGATATATTGCCTAATGCCAATAAAGTTATATCATGTTAACATTCAAGATCTACGAAATCCGAACTTTGCCAGACGTCAAACATATTGCGTACGAATAATAAACGACTGTAGAAAAATGTAGCAGTTAATGGCATACCTAGATTAAGAAAATAATCACTGACAAATCTGAATTAAAACTAATGTGAGATAACAATTATTAGATGAATATAATACACTAGCGTCCGGCCATTTCAACCATTTAAAATAAAAAAATAAGTCGTCTGCTTTAAACATGTCGTATGCAAAGCAAACACAAATATATTTTATCTATTATTGAATTGAAGAAAAAATAATTAAAAATGGCAAACAGATACGATCCAGGTTAAACGGCGCTTTACACAGTGTCTTATCTGGATTCAAACTACAGTTGAACTTCGATATCTTGAACTCGGTTAGGTCGAACATACCCGTATTTCAACGTTTAAACATGGCTTAGCCACGTTTTAACTTTTAAAAGACGGGTATGTTTCACTTAACCGAACATGAAATAATGCAATTCATGTGTCGACAAAGCGGATAATTCGAATTATGCGAGTTCGAGATATTGAAGGTCTACTGTATTTGCAAATATTTGACATACTCGTACACATGTATCTGCTTTCCAGAGTCCGCTAATTATAAATCTCCTTTAACTGTAAGCGACTCAATGGAGATGATGCAGTGATTAGAACCATACAATGTATTGCAATGCAACACTTATTTTTCTCGATAGTTAGCTACTGGTCCCTGTCAATAGATATCTCTAGACAACGAATAGTGGCTGCCTTCATGAAATATATTATGGAGAATCGTCCCTTTCCCCATCGCCTGTTTCTAGTTTTGTAAGACACATGGCTGCTTAATGCAGGCTGAAAGTAAAGCAGAATGCGCCCTAAGGCGCATTCTGCTTTACTTTCAGCCTGCTTTAAGCTTCCATGTACAAGAAAAAAATACGAAGATTTAGGAGAGAAATAAGTAAACATAATTATATATTCGCATATACTACTCTTAGCTAGTAGACTGCTGTGTGTACCTGTATTTCTTCTCCAAATTTCGTCTAGGTGGAGAAGCATATCATATGGGTACCCCAGCATTACTGTTGGCAAAAATGAACCAAGTATTTATTTATTTATTTTATTCATCCTATTAGGTAGAGCTTGGTAAATACCTGTATGCTTTCTTCTTCCATGTACATGTAACCTCGATACTTCTTGATAACTATTATGACACATCAATATACAAACTGAAAGAGTGAACTCGAGCCAGCATAGACCACGATCAGAGGCCGATTTACCTAGGAACTGATCACGATCTAAACTGTCAGGTGATATGTATGACTATATATGGAACAAATTTTGGTTAACATCTGTTTATTCATAAGAAATACTTTTTATAAAGGCTTTATTATAAATTATAAAAATTTCAAAAGAATTTGCGTATTCCCAACTAATGACCTCTCTATTGATATGTATGTTTTCTATTTGTATAAATGTTAATGCTGTCCACGGTAGTGGACCTTATACAGATATATTTCAATAGAGTTTCAAAGTTTTAAAGTTTCAAAAGGAAAAATCCGGAGAAATGGCAGCACTGAATAAATGATGGAACTAGAAGATAGCGATAATTGCAGTGGATATAATGATTCAAATGACAGACATTGGTATTGGTATCATTGTTACTGTTTACACTTTCAATACTGTACGGTTTAATTCATACGCAGTTTTTTGTTGTTTTACTTTATGTATACAGTCTCTATCAATAATTTTTATCTCATATCTTATAAGGGATAAACCTGTTTCTTTAATGTATTATATATGTATTATTATTATTATTATTATTATTATTATCATTGATAGAGGCTGTATATATCTTAGAATATGTAAATGAAAGCTGTACTGTTAATGAAATGAATTCGGATAATTATATCAACATATAGTCTCTTATAATTCTTTTATGAATGGCATGATTTTGTGTAAATGGAAATTATGTGATATGTATCATATGTTGAAATCATGATGAGACTCAAAATAAGATATAAACCTTTTTATTTCGAGGGTTATTCAAACTATTCTGTTACTTAGGCATTTTATTTGAACCTACATGCATACTTACCGTGTGTGATATAACCCTCTTTCGTGAGCTTTTTACACCCTTCATCGAGTTTATTGTCTCGTCTGCTTCAATAGTGTTGTCTGCAATATCGTTTCAAAGTTAAAAATTAAGGCAGTATGGCTTAAGAAATTTCAAAACGAGTGTCAAACAGTTTGGTTCCTGAAAAGACGCAGCTTTACGAGACGTCTGACCAGGATCCAAACTGTTTCCAAACGCGCTTTGTGACGTCATTGTGGGCGAAAGGGTTAAACCTGATTGCAATCTTTTTCATAACGATTTTTAATATTTGTTTTTATTTTATATTTTAATCGATGTTGTTGACCAGGATATTCAATCAGAAATAAACATATTACAGCAAAATAAATTGGTTACCTTGCCTGATTACCAATCTACCATTCCAATATAACACATTATGGCAGTGAAGGAGTAAAAATCTCGAGATAAATTTATGCATGAAAGGGTTAAAATACTTTCATGTATCCGGTGAGCCCAGGGGTTAGTGCACCCGCTTCTCACCGATGCGATCTAGGGGCCCGCCTTTATAAAATGTCCATATATTCCTGTCGTGTGATATCTCTTTGAATCGCCTTGAAAAGACGATTCCAAAGAGATGTCACAAGACAGGATTGGATAGGAAAATTAGGATTTAAATGTATTTTTAAGCTTTGACTTAAGACCGTTTTTGTCGTACGAAGTTTTATGAAACGGGCATCCGAGTTCCAGATCGGTTTGGGCAGTATGTGAGAGGTTACATTTGTTCACCCGTCAGGACACGTGGGCTTTCCTCCGGGCACTCCAGTTTCCTCCCACAATCTCTTAGTTGTAGTAACTTGTGTTGTAATCGATTTAAAGTAATAAAGTTTAAACTTTAGGATACTTTGATAGTCCTTATGACCAGTGGCAGCTTATTGCTTCGTGCAGATATTGTAAGGTTCCCAAGTAGCTATCTCACTTGTGTATACTGTAGATCGATCAATGTCGGAAACTAATGTTCATCGGTGTTGAATATCATTTTCAGTACTCTTATTTTCACAATAGATATGGCAGATGTATCTGATGAATGTCAAAAACCATTGGAGCCATAGGAGAAAATGGACATTGTTCAGCGGCAGCATACAGCGGCTGTTTATTGAAAATGTCATTCATGAAAATGATAAATTGGTTGTCAACAATATATCATCCCATTGCTGCATACGCACTGGGTCAGCGCAATCAACTGATGCCCAACAGAGATGCAATTGGAATAAATGTGTGTTGAAAGCATGTGACTGCTAAAAGCATATTGGATGAAAGCATATCATTATACCAAAGCAATAATCTCTAATTGCTAATCCCCTTTACATTAAACAGGAGTCCACATAAATAAGGAAGGAAACAGTCGGAAAATTATTTTCGTTTTGAATTAAGCAGTATTTCGTCTTATCAAATATTACAATAAGTGTTTGCGTTTTGTTATTGTTTAATGCCAAGTTTTGGAAATATCTAGATCTACTTGTTAAAGCACAAATTTCCGTCAAATGTAATACTACATGTATAGCACTTCCGCTGGGTCGACATGAGAATTATACCCTGCCGATCTACAGAGTTACTGCGCTTAGCGGGTTACATACCTTGCACACTGGGTAGTGATACGCCAGTTTTGTAGACTGACACGGCAGTTTTGATCCAGATTAGTGGGAAATGATTCAACCTGCTTGTTATGATTTACAAATAATTACAGTGGAGAATCTGTTATTCTTTCCCGTTTAAACGCAAACGTACGCAAACGCAAAGCACTAAAACGTAGAAAAGAACAACTTTTGGACAATTCTGATAATTCATGCTTATCTTGGTGGCAAACAGTTTGGAGCCTGATCAGACGCCGGGTTACCCGGCGTCTGATCTGGCTTCAAACTGTTTGCACTGCAAATAATAGTTTTAGCGTAAATGCGTTTATTGGGAAAGAATAACGTTTTCTCCACTGTACCTAATCATTAAGTAAAGTCAGTTACTGTCATTTGATTTATCGTTATCTATTCTGTATTCAGTTCAATGAGTAAACTTCTTCTCTTGCTTCTTCAAACGCCTTTCACTATGATGTATTATGGGGATTAAAATATATTATAGTCTAAGCTGAATTAAGCAACCTTTCACTAGCAAAGACCACTTCACCCTTTCACTCTCAATGACGCCAAAAAGCGCCTTTGCAAACAGTTTGGATCGTGATCAGGATCTAAACTGTTCATTCGTATCGCAATTTTATTAGTCATACTGCTTTAACCCTTTCCCCCATAGAAGCGATTTTTAGCGTATCTAATTTATTCATCCGCTGAAGAAAATAGTTCCAGTTTATACCCTCATGAACAATTACCATAACAGATATTTTATATAGTCTAGCGGATGGTAGTTTAAAGCAGGCTGAAAGTAAAGCAGAATGTGCCTTAAGGCACATTCTGCTTTACTTTCAACCTGCTGTAAGTGATCACCTATATTTAATATTAAAACGGGTTATTGGGTAAAGGGTTAAAAATAACTTTGAAACTATATCCCAGACAACAATATTGCAGCCGACGGCAAGATGGCGGTGAAGGGGTGAAAAACTCACAAAAATGTTGGCAGTGAAAGGGTTAAGACCGTGACCGGTTTATGTAGGACACAGTAGTAATGCAGAAAGCGAAGTACATGTACGTTTGTTCTTCCCTTTCTTTTGAATCTTAATTCCGACCAATGTCCTCTTTTGAAACGAGCACTAAAACAACTTAAATTGTATCTGAATGTAAGTTTCAAAGGCAAGGCATCGCATTGAAGGCAAAATTAAATCGGTTTTGATTAGTTTTAGTTTAAAAGTAAGAAGTGCAAATTATGGGCATATTACTGTAGAACATGTAAAGATACTCGTAATATAAAGCTGTTGTACTGCAAAGCAGTATTTTATATACACATGAAAACAAATTATAAAATGATTTTGCTTCTATTCCTCATCAAGAAACTTATCATTTGATTTTGAAAGTGCAAATCGGTACATAGTAGGTATGATGCCTTAGATACAAACAATATCATTTGAGGCCGTAGTTTCTGGAGTGCAGAAAAGCAATATCAAACCTCAGCCTACGGCCTCGATCGATATTGTAACTGTTTATTCTATAAATGATTGTAGTACAATAATTGTATTATATGGTTTTCTATAATACCGTCCTTTTCCGCGTTAATTTGTTCGATGCATTACTGAAAATACACTGGCTTTATCATATTCTTTGTATTTCATTCAGCCTCGTTTTGATAAGTGTGACGTCATGTACATCTAACAAGGTATTTGTTATGCTGTGTGCCACTGAAGAATATTTTGAATTGCTCCGAATAACAAACCTTTTAAGATACATGTATAACTTTAATGAAATGTTGTATTACAGAGTTCCCTCTCTACAACGACCCTCCCCAGAACGACCCCCTCTTTACAACAACCCTTGTCGCAGTTCCCTAAATGGGAAATTATGTCTAACGCTTTAACTGCTGCAATATCGTCTGCTTAAGATTGTCGTCTGCTGTTTTCTCTCACAGTTACATATAACATATAGTTGACACGGGGGGCCAACTAGGTATTACGATGAAATGTTTCTCTACGACAATCTATATGGGTATTATAACAAATTAGTATTGCTACGAAGGCAATTTTGTTGTCGTAGACAAACATTTCTCACTACATGTATATACACTGACTTCGTAGCTATACAAATCTCTTATAATACCCATATAGGTTGTCGTGGCTATACAGTTTGATGGTAATACGTAGTTGCCATTACAGTGGAGAATCTGTTATTCTTTCCCGTTTAAACGCAAACGTACGCAAACGCAAAGTACTAAAACGTAGAAAAGAACAACTTTTGGACAATTCTGATATTTCATGTTTATCGTGGTGGCAAACAGTTTGGAGCCTGATCAGACGCCGGGTTACCCGGCGTCTGATTTGGCTCCAAACTGTTTGCACTGCAAATAATAGTTTTAGCGTAAACGCGTTTATTGGGAAAGAATAACAGATTCTCCACTGTAATACTTTCGTCGCCATATTCGACTTTGTATACTGGTTGGGCCTTGATCAGATAATAATAATAATAATAATAATAATAATAAAGACTTTATTTCAAGAGGGTAACACAATTAGAACACACAAGCAACTAATCTCCCTTGTGGCCCTCAAACATTTGTACAAATATTTACAGAACACATTCTTCCTATCTACGAGCATATATCTACTTGTCATTTATTATCGATGTACAGGAGGAAAGTGTACTTGTCGAAAACTGACAGTGCAGACCCAGACCAGATGGCTACCTAAGGAGTCCTCTGATCGGGGTCGGCATTGACAGCGTTTGTGAACAGAACAGATGTTCAACACATATATTAGCCTTTATCCAGATTAGACTCTATCATTCTCACATTAACCCTTTACCCCATAGCCTGTTTCTAGTTTTGAAGACAGGTGACCACTTAAAGCAGGCTGAAAGTAAGGCACATTCTGCTTTACTTTCAGCTTGCTTTAAGCTAAAATCTGCTAGGTTATATAAAATATTTGTAATGATAATTGTTCATGAGGATATAAACTGGAACTATTTTCTTCAGCAGAGGAATAAATTAAATACCGTATTATACGCTAAAAATCGCTTCTATGGGGAAAAAGGTTAAGACCCGCAATTTAGTGCAAAACCGTCGTATTATCCAAGGATACGGTAGTATTGCACTGAGTAGATCTACATGAGTTACCTCTGTAACTCTGCAACATTGGACATATATTAAATAAACAATCAACAAATATTTGACTTATACTTTTAGATCTTTAAATTTTGAACTCACAACATAAACCAATGTTTTGCTCCCATGATCCGTTAAGACACTGTATACAAAACATAGCAATAATGACGTTGTAAGAATGACGTCATAAATCATGGGGGGAAATAGTGTACTATTTATATAAACTGGGAAATCCTTTATAAAACATTTGTGACGTAATTATTATTACATTGCGTCATAATTGACACATAAGAACACGTGGTGGTAACCCATAGCGACGAGTATACTCGTCATTCACAACAATATCCCTACGAAAAGTTCATATTTATGCAAACAGTGTAGACCCCGATCGGAGGACTCCTTAAAAGTACATTTTTATGCAAACAGTGTAGACCCCGATCAGAGAGAACCCTCCGATCAGGCGTCCCACTGCTTGTCATTCAACTGTGAAAACCAAGAATGAAGGGCTCATAAAGGAGTCCTCCGACCCGATCCGTTTAATGCGTTATTGTTCAATTAAGTTCATTAAGTTCATTCAACCCTATCGCCGAGTATACTCGTCATTTGTTAGCAGTCTACTGATAAAAAATACTGGAGTCGTACGCTTACAGTGAAGATCCAAATCTGAGGGCTACCTGACGAGTCCTCCGATCAGGATCTGTACCGTCTGAGCATACGGTGACATTCAATAATATCAACGAATAAATTCTTCGATTACTTAAGTAGATCCACACATGTAGTAAATTTAATGTATGCCATCTGTATAGACCCAGATAAGAGGGCTTCTTTAGTAGTCCTCTTACCAGGATCGGCACCGTCTATGGATACGATCGTAATTATGTCGAAATCTATTAACATTCTCAAACCAATCGAGGAGCATTGCGTCATTTTCAAACAGTGTGTCTATGAAAAGTATATTTGTCGTTTGCTAACAGTAAATACACGGATCTGAGGGCTCCTAAAGGAGTCCTCCGATCCGGATCTGCACCGTCTATGCATACGATCACGCATTATAATTACTTAAGTAGATCTAACCATATCGACGATTATTTTCGTCATTTACTAACAATGTACCTAGAAGAGTCACTTGTCGCATGCAGACTGTTCCCGATGAATATGAGTTTTATATGCCCAAAGTACAGGCCTGCATGCAGCATTCGAATATGGACAAAAAGCAGATATATGCGCAAAACAATCAAAGAAGCAAGTACATATACTTACAAACAATCAATATGCCGTGAGTTTATTAAAAGCAAAGGAAGAACAATTTTGATATTTACACGCCGCATTACGTGGCGCCTGATCAGAATCCAAACTGTTTTGCACTTTTTTTTATTGATTTCTCTTCCAACCGACGTCACTAATATTTGCAAATAGGTTTGATTAAGATACGCCAACAGAAAACAAACACTCTGACATTCCTATCTTGTGATTTACATAAAAATCATCTGATTATATTTGCTGATGACACTTTTAACAACTCAATTTCCTCACCCTTGAGGAACTAGGCCCGTGTTTATCAAGCGTTTGAATTGAGTCTGACATCTTTCTCAAGCTTTCAATGAGACAGATTTGAGCATTATGCTAAAATCTGAGAAATCAAAAACCTGAGAATCATCTCGAACGCTTTATAAGCATGTGTCCGGGTATTTGATCAGAATCTTTACTGTTTGGCATATATTTCGATGGTTCTTTAGTCAAAACGGGGTATTGTCTGTATATTTGATAAATAAAATCAGGCCTAGCGCTTATAAAACGTTAGAGTTGAGTCAGAGTTCGTTCTCAAGCATTTAATTGGTCAAATTTGAGCGTAGGATCAAATCTGACCAATCAAATGCTTGAGAACGATTTTCAGACTGAACTCAAACGGTTTATAAGCATGGATTCAGACCGCAAGTTTAACCCTTTCGATGCCTTACCCCGAATACATCGTAGTTTGAACCTGATAAAAGTCTGCCTCTAATCAGAATCCAAACTGTCCGCCACTAATTTCAATACTTCTTCAATCAAAATACCTAAACGTTAGATTTGAGAAATACATTGTGTATGATGGATAACGTTGAGCAGAGGGGTTAAGCATTCGTTGGTCTCGTTGAGAAGGAATATCATATAAAGCGATGATGATTAGAATAACTAGTAGGTAAACGGTTGGATCTGATCAGATTTGTTTGGATTGTTTTTCTAGCGAAATTCCCCAAAGGAAACTATTTTGTTTACATTGATTCCGTCTGCATATTCACCTGTGGATTGGTTATCGTATATTGAAGGCGATTTCCACTGAGGCAGATCATAAGAACATGTTTGTTTCCTGTCTGGTACCCCCTCCTTCCAATACAGTACCCACTAAATTATTAATATTTTCACTATTTACATAATAGCCCCGAGAAGGCTGATATATACAAACAGTATGATTACTGACCAGACGCAGAATAACTGATTGATTGCTATCTACGACCGCTCAAACGTTTACCCTTCTTAACAGTGTATATTTTATTTCTGATTTGACCATAGTGCATCGTCATACAAACACACGTAAGAAATGAACTGATTTTTTTCGGCGTTCAATAACACTCAATTAGCCTTCAATTCAGTGGTTATGATACAGTGGAGAATCTGTTATTCTTTCCCAATAAACGCGTTTACGCTAAAACTATTATTTGCAGTGCAAACAGTTTGGAGCCAGATCAGACGCCGGGTAACCCGGCGTCTGATCAGGCTCCAAACTGTTTGCCACCAAGATAAACAAGAATTATCAGAATTGTCCAAAAGTTGTACTTTTCTACGTTTTAGCGCTTTGCGTTTGCGTACGTTTGCGTTTAAACGGGAAAGAATAACAGATTCTCCACTGTAGCGAGGTTTTTTCTCTATGCCTTTACCACTTCACTGCTTAATATCGTCTGCTTTGAAATAAAACTTAAAGCAGTTTCACCGAAAAAATATCGTTACGAAAGTCAAATAATATCGACCCTGATCAGATGCCGCGTCTGTCCAGGATCCAAACATTTTGCAAAGTTAACTTTAGTCCTATGACGATGAAAGCCATAACCATTCCATCGCCGCAATCGACCAGAGTCGACCTTGCGTTACGCGGTGTTTGATCTGGATCCAAACATTTTAAAACTTGTTTCGCAATTTCACCTGTCATACTGCCTTAAATTCAACTTTGAATTTATATTTCAGACAACAATATTGACGCAGACAACAATATGGAGATGCATGTGTAAAAACCTACGATACATTTTAGGGCAATAAGAGAACACCGTCACGTTTGACGCATTTTCATTTGTGTGTTACAGTGGAGAATCTGTTATTCTTTCCCGTTTAAACGCAAACGTACGCAAACGCAAAACACTAACACGTTGAAAAGTGCAACATTTGGACAATTCTGATAATTCATGTTTATCATGGTGGTAAACAGTTTGGAGCCTGATCAGACGCCGGTTACCCGGCGTCTGATCTGGGTTCAAACTGTTTGCACTGCAAATAATAGTTTTAGCGTAAACGCGTTTATTGGGAAAGAATAACGTTTTCTCCACTGTAGTAACGGTGGCATAATGTATCGACTTGAAAATGATTGCTCTCCAGGGTGTTTTTGCAATAAGCTTTGTGCAAACGTTATGGAATCAGGCGAAATGTCGAGTTAATTGTCGTCTCGTACGAGCCACAGCATCTTCAACAAGTTCAACAATTTGTCCATACAAAACCATGCATTTTAAAACAGTTTGTGTCTTGATCGCAGGACGTGCGACACGGTGTCTGATCAGGAACAACTTGACATTTATAACGATTTAACATTAGCCACTTTGAATAACATTTACTAGCGTACGTTTAAGAAATAAAATAAGGCGACAATTATTCCAAACAGATGACGCCATGACAGTGAATGATTAACCGAAAAGTTTGTGATGTGCGACTGCTAAAATATTATGCTTACTCAGATTTCTAATGAATAATCCTTTTGCAATGTGTGTAGCCTCCATTACTCTTTCCCCAGGGCTCCAGATAAGGGGAGTATTTCAAAAACTAAAATCTTTATTTCTGCTTTAAACCCTATGGTGTCACTACTCATTAGAATCGTCTCAAAGAGATTATTCTAATGAGCAGTAACACCATAGGATTTGGTGCTGAAATAAGTGAGAAAATGCTGGTTTTGTTCAGTTTACTCCCCCTTATCTGGAGCCCTGCTTCCCTACAATAAGCTTTAATCCACAAAAACACCTTAGAAGGCATATATCAACTTCTTCACATGAGTTCAAAATAAAAATATTCAGTTAATGTTTTGAATACATGTGATAGATAACAATACTATAACTTTAAAGCAGAAAGCCCGTAAATTGACATACTTAAAGCAGAAAGCCCGTAAATTGACATACTTTACTCTTGCGCTAAGTACTACATATATATAGCTTCATCTTTTTAATCCATAGTTTGTTTCTAGTTTTGAACACAGGTTACCACCTAAATCAGTTTGAAAGTAAATAAAAATGGGTATTTGACCTCATTGAGCTTTTCTTTCAGCCTACTCCAAGCTACCATCTGCTAAAAAGTTAAAGTATTTCTAATGATGCATATTCATGACTTTATAAAGCGGGAATATGTTCTTCAGTGGAGGAATAATTTATAGAAGTTAAAAAAGCGTCCTTATGAAGAGGTGGGTAAAGCTTATTTGTATGTAGATGTTTTACTCTTTGGGCTATTTAAGAAAGTTTAGGATTTTTCTTTTTCTGTCATAACATACATCCAAACGTCATCACTGACTAAACGGCAAACACATGATTGACTATGTATTGCGTATTAACTCATCGAACCCTAGCGACGAGTATTCACGTCCTGTATATACATTTGGCATGTGTGAAGTACACTTCTCCTATGCAAACAGTGTAGACTCAGATCAGAGGGCTCCTGCAGGAGCCCTCTGATCTGAGTCTACACTGTTTGCAATTTAGTATTGAAATAAACAATCTTATGTGGTTAGACATGGACTTGGCTTAATTATCCGTTTGAAGTTTCCGGGATGAATGTGTTAACCTCAGACGTTTGATGAAAGGCAGACCCATGGTGTTAAATGCTGACTTACTTCTGCCTCTTCTGGAATGTAGCTGTGCTTATTTTATGTACAGTGGGGAATCTGTTATTCTTTCCCGTTTAAACGCAAACGTACGCAAACGCAAAGCACTAAAACGTAGAAAAGAACCACTTTTTGACAATTCTGATAATTCATGTTTATCTTGGTGGCAAACAGTTTGGAGCCTGATCAGACGCCGGGTTACCCGGCGTCTGATCTTGCTTCAAACTGTTTGTACTGCAAATAATAGTTTTAGCGTAAACGCGTTTATTGGGAAAGAATAACGTTTTCTCCACTGTAGGAAGTGATGATGGAATTGGTTTTACCACTAGATATGTAATCAGGTATTTACCACTTCACTGTCATGACGTCATTAACTTTAAATAATTGTCGTCTGCTTTGATTTCTCAATTTACAATTTAGGTATTTTGACTCAAGAAATATTAAAATGAGTGTCAACCGGTTTGGACTTTTAGTAAACGCCGCATTGCGCGGCATTTGGTCAGGGTTCAAACTTTTTGTAAATAACCAGTGTACCCGGGGTATGCAGGGAAGGGGCTTAACAAGAATTTGACATATGGTTTCGAAAGAAACACATTTGTCTCTTTACTCCCGTACTTCGGGCGCAATGGTATCCCGTCTAATCGCGATAAATCGAACTCGCGTTTGTTCGAACATATCCAAATTTCAAAGTTAAAACGTGGATCAGGCTCTTTTTCTCTTGTAAGCATGGGTATACTCCACTTCAAAGCTTTCAAGCGAGACAGATTTATCGAAATTACACTAATGAAGTACTGGGTCGATTTCAGCGAGTTCGAAGTATCTAGTTTCGACTGTATTACAAATTATTTGGATAATAATCAGAGGCTGAGTAATTCGGCGTTTGATCGCGATGCAAACAGTTTAAAACTCCATTCAATATCTGCCAAAATTCTAAATCAAAATATTGAATGAAATAAAAGAGGACGGTAATATATAAGCAGACGGTATCATGGCAGCAAAAGGGTAAACACATTCAACCCGAGGATATTCGTTAGTTACAAACATTGTACCTGTGAGGAGTATACTTCTCGTATGAAAGCAGTACTATTACCACGGGGCTACTAAGGTTTCACTCTGGTCAGGGTCTGTACTGTTTGTCATTTTGAAGTTTATTGTATAAGCTTACCATAATTATCTAATAAAAGTAAGAGTTGGGGCTAAGACTCCGACCAGGCATCAACACGGATTTTGATTTATGGTTACAAAACAAACACATTGAACCCTTTCCATGCAGGGTTTTCATTATAGACTATACTCATTTCGATAAAGACCAGTTTTATTTATGTTGATTTTATTGTTGACTGTTTGTAAAGTACAGTAAAACTCCTCTAAACCGGAACCTCTAAATACCGGAATTCTCTCTAAACCGGACAAAAACTGTGGTCCTGTTTCCCACCCATTTTTACGCCTTTGATTTATTCCTTTACAGAAGAAAATACATTCATGAACATATTTCATCAGAAATATTTTCTATATTCTAGCAGATGATAGCTTAAAGCAGGTTGAAAGTAAAGCAGAATGCGCCTAAAGGCGCATACTGCTTTACTTTCAACCTGCTTTAAGTGGTCAGCTACCTTCCATACTAGAAACAAGCTATTGGTTAAAACCCCTCTAAACCGGAACCCCCTCTAAACCGGATGTTTTTGTTGTCCCCACACATGTCCGGTTTAGAGCGGTTTCACTGTACTTAAGAAACTTGAAACACAAAGTGAATACCCTGATCAAATGGCTACCGTTTACAAAGTATACCGTACATATGATGGTTTCATGCATAGAAACTGTTAATTTTTTTTAAGTTTCAGTGCTACCATTTCTCTGATTTTTTCCGGAATCTTCGGATTTCTATCCTAACGTATTCAGACGTAACGCGCGGTCTGATCTGGATTCAAGCTGTACGTCATTCATTTTTATATTTATTCTATTAAAATGTCTACTTATATGTAACTTTGAGAAACACAGCAGACGACAATTTAAAGCAGACGATAGTGCAGCAGCAAAGCGTTAGACATAATGGTCCTGTATAGGGAACTGTGGTAAAGTCGTTGTAAGAAGTGAGTCGATGCTGGAGGGAGGTAACACTGTATAACATAAGACTAACCCAGTTCAAAAAGTAACCACAGGCATGAAATCGAATCGGTGATGCCTCTAAACAGACGGAATCATGGGGCGGTTTTCATACAAATCGCATTCTGATCGGAGCAAATCAGTTTTCGATAGGTCTTAACTATTTTTCACCGACTTTGAATCCGTTAAGGAGGTTGGCGCCAATATTTTAACGGTTAGTGTATGTCATTGTAAAACATATTGTCATGGTTACCATCAGCTATCCATGAAATCATGTTTTACCCTTAATCATGCTGAATTGTCATCTGCTTCAACTATATCATTTGCGAAAAAAGATAAAATTAACTTTAATGTTTTTTTATATGAAGAAATGTGGAATATGAATGACAAACAATTAAGAGCCAGATGAGACGCCGCCTTAGGCGGCGTCTGATCTGGGTCTTAACTGTTTGCAAATGTTAACAGGGTCGCGCGTAACATGATAGGGGTTAAATACAAGCTGTAAAAACACAAACTGACGTCAATAACAGCGCTATTAAATCACAATAAGAACAACAAACTATTAATATGTTGTCAGGCGAATCAGCATTAATATTTTTTATTATCCGGAAACTGTTGACTAAGCGATGTAAATTCTACTTAAACCCTTGGCTTACAAAGGGTTAATGAAAGCTGCAATGTGTTTTGACCGAGATTCAGCGCCAAGTAGATCTGCATTAGATTAGGGATATCAACTAGAAACTCCGGCCATGTATGGTTTTTAAAACGAAATGTCAACTAAATCAGCTGAGAGAAAAAATACTGCACACGTCAAATTTAGCTGATCAATGGTTTTAAGATGGCTTATATTAACAAGAATCGTGTTTGTAAGTGATCTGCAAACAATCCAGCCTTATTAATACTGACAACATGATACTCTTAAATTGCCATTATCCTTACTATGTTAAATTATTATCTATATGTATACGACTGTCAGGCCGTTGGATACCTGTTAAGTCGTCGAGCTTCAAAACTGTTTGAAAATATTGATCAAGTCTCACTGGGCAATTAAAAAATAATAATTGTGATCCCTTTATGTCTGGATATTGCAATGAAATCTCCTTACAGTGGAGAAAACGTTATTCTTTCCCAATAAAGGCGTTTACGCTAAAACTATTATTTGCAGTGCAAACAGTTTGAAGCCAGATCAGACGCCGGGTAACCCGGCGTCTGATCAGGCTCCAAACTGTTTGCCACCAAGATAAACATGAATTATCAGAATTGTCCAAAAGTTGTTCTTTTCTACGTTTTAGTGCTTTGCGTTTGCGTACGTTTGCGTTTAAACGGGAAAGAATAACAGATTCTCCACTGTATGTGCTTCCTGCAAGATCTCATTATGAATATAGAATGGTGATCTGAAGGAACTGTAATGGTTTCCAAACAGAAGAACATTTTATATGAAATAGCAAACAATTCAAATCCTGATGAGTCGCCGCCGCGTGATGCTGCATCTCATCAGGGTTTACACGGTCTGCTAATACATACGTTTGTGGATACTAAGTGTAAATGGATAAAAGTTACCATGTCAGCTTTTCTATCGACCTAACAATAAAACATTGCTGTAGTATGAGCCGCAGGTGGGTGATATCTAAGGGAGGTAATTGAATATCGCACACAATATCTGCCTAGTTTTTATTGTTGGAACGTTTTAGTAATTATCTCGTCTGCAACAAATGTTGTCTGCTACATTTCTAAAATAAGATTTTTTGGTCGGAAAATAGCTGCTTCAGCTAATGTTTACTGTTATATTGTATCCGACGTTAAATAAATCTTCTGGTATATTGTATCTTGCAACGATTCCTTTCCAAATTACATGTAGTGTTGTTGTGTCAAACGCTTTGATTTCTGATGAAATCCAGAGCTATTCCGTATCTCGCCTGAATTCAAATTACAGTGGAGAATCTGTTATTCTTTCCCGTTTAAACGCAAACGTACGCAAACGCAAAGCACTAAAACGTAGAAAAGAACAACTTTTGGACAATTCTGATAATTCATGTTTATCTTGGTGGCAAACAGTTTGGAGCCTGATCAGACGCCGGGTTACCCGGCGTCTGATCTGGCTCCAAACTGTTTGCACTGCAAATAATAGTTTTAGCGTAAACGCGTTTATTGGGAAAGAATAACGTTTTCTCCACTGTATGTGGAAAGGTAACTCTGATTTAGTAAATAGCGTTCAAAGAGTTAACCCCCCTGCTCTACCTTATCTCGAGTACAATAGTTATTTGCAAACAGTTTGGATCCTGATCAGACGCCGCGTAACGCGGCGCCTGATCAGGATCCAAACTTTTTCGCACGTTTTGCAATATATTTCAAGTGACAATCCCTCATTTTTAAATTGGAAAAATAAAAGCAGACGACACTGGTGTAAAATTGATGACGTCATGGCAGTGAAGGGGTTAGTTCTATCCGTTGCATAGAGACGAAATAAACAGTCGTAATTGAAAATTCTACCTTGTGTTTGATCTTCTCTTTAACGGAGTGTAACAAATATATTCCAGTCACTTTTTTAGTTTCTTTTATTGCAAACATTGCGCGAGTAAAAGGTTTCCTAAGCCATTTTTCTCATAGTATTTTCATTATTTAAGACCCTTGGCGGTTTTAAGAACTCTATGTGAACTAGAAATTCCCAGTAGGAATACGCCGATTTATTTCAAACGGTCTTTTAGCAGTCGCATCCAATTTTTATGATTTAGGCTGAAAGTGACTACTTACGTATAGTCTAGCATGAACGATCACATTACAATCATAGACACTTACAGTGGAAATTAGTATTTTCCGTTGAACGAAACACATTTAACCCACACCTTTACCTTTACCTTTTAACCCTTTCATGATCAAATTATTCGGGAAAGTTTTACCCTTTCACCGCATTATTGTCGTCTGCTTCAGTATTGTTGTTTGCAGTTACGTTTCAACGTTAGATTCAATGTTGTATGACTTAATAAAATATCGATTAGAGTGTCAGACAGTTTGGGTCCTGATCAGACGCCGCGTCACGCGGCGTCTGATCAGGATCCAAACTGTTTGCAAACGCGCTTTAAAGCGTCATTGAGAGTGAAAGGGTTAACGTAAAGACATGTATCGATGTGCGTCGTATCTTCTTCCGAGTTGAGCCATAAAACAGAAAGTGCTGTATAACGATAACGGGTCGTGTAGGTCCCCTGGTTTGATTTAACGAAAATAAGCTAACTTTTTTGGCGTTTTACATGTTACACAGAGTATCATATAAATATTTCAGCGGTGAACATGACTGTACAGGTATCTTTTTTACGATGAGTTCAGAACTTCTTCCCAACTGCTTTAACTCAATTGCTCCAGAAACTTTTGAATGGACAAATCCCGATTTCAAATTACGCCTGATCAACTGATGACAATTTAGGGTTGTTTTTCTACAATATATTTCAATTTGACAAATCCAAAACAGTGCTCTCTGATCAGAGAGGTCCTCTGTCTCGATTAAGACAGACGTGTGCATAAGACGTACAACATTCAGATTCAGAGTATGTGCTTGTTATGGTTTAATATGAATATAAATGAATTGGAGGTTTCTGAACAGTACATTTCTATTGAACGACTGCCTTATTGAGCCCTAGTGACGCATATATACGCCATTTACCAATGTGTACCTGTGAAGAGTACACTGGTATAGTGCAAACAGTGAAGTCCCAGATTAGAGGGCTCCTGTTTGTCATTGTGTTATATGTTATAAAAACAACCCTTAATAGTCTAAAATGGACTAGCCTCAATTGTAAACAGGAATCATCCATAAGAAGTTTCAGGGGATAATGAGTTAACCTCTTCATCTTGCCAATACCATTGTACTCGGGGTAAGGTATAGAATAGGTTAATACAAGATTGACTTTACATGTGCCTTGTAATGTGCAACATCATATCTTTTCAACCCTTTCACTCTCAATGACGTCATAAAGCGCATTTGCAAACAGTCTTGATCCTGATCAGACGCCGCGTCACGCGGCGTCTAATCAGGATCAAAACTGTTTGTCACTTGTTTTGAAATTACGTCAGTTATACTGCCTTAAGTATAACTTCTAACTTTGAAACGATATTGTAGACAACGATATTGAAGCAGACAACAATATGGCGATGCAGGTGTAAAAACCTCATGATTAATATGATAATAAAAGGGTTAAATATCCCATCCCACGCCTTCTGTTACCGTTAAGGGTGTATGAAACTCATTAATTTGGGAAATTTTCAAAGTATATGAAAACACTGTATGATGGTTTTGTATTGAAGAGCTATTTAAGATGAATGAAAAATAGAAAAAGTGTACATTTTGGTGAACAACTTTTGGCTCTACGGCCTTGTAAAATTTACCCTCTCCCCCCCCCCCCCCCCCCCCCCCCCCCCCCCCCCCCACACACACACACACACACACTCTCTTTCTTATTTTGTCCTTTTCAAACAGCCCGTTTCAATAAAATCCATTTCAAATGAAAACAAATATGATAATTTGGGTTTGGGTAATTTATTTCCTGTCTTCATTCAAAAACTAATTTAAGAGAAAACAGGCACCGAATGTGAAATTTATAAAGCTCTAAATAGCATCGATATGGTACTTTTTTGTAAATTTTGTAAAGGGAGATAACTCTTTTTACTTTAATAACTCAAAATTTTCAACACTGACCTTTCAATTTCTTTTCATATTTTGAGCTGCCTTCGCATGGGCTTTCATCTGGTAGAATATAAGAAAAAGTTTAATACTAGAACTATTTCATTTTCAAACTTTTTTACTTTTTTTCATAAAAAATCTAATAAAATCATGCCCTATAAAAAGCATATTTTTGATATTCAAGGATCCATATTGTTCAAACATGGTGCCTGCTTTATCTAAATTTGGTTTCTATATGTGAAAATACCACCATAGACATACAATAAATAAAGAAAACCCTTATTACCATGTTTGTTTTGTTTTGGTTTGAAATAGATTTTACTGAAGCTTGTACTCTGAATGGGTAAAATTGGAAAAAAAAGAGTCAAAATTTGATATACCTTTTTCAAATCGCTGCAGTTAAAAGAAAGGACACCATTTTTTTTTCATTTTTTCATTCATCATAAACAGCTCTTCCAAAAAAACCAACGATAGAAAAAAAGTTTAATACTTTGAAAAAATCGCTTATGGGTTTGATACACCCTTAAACAAATGTTCGTTCTGTCATGTTATTTGATCATTGGAACAGAAACAGATCTGTGTGATTTTATGTCGCCTTGGTTTTGTCAATGCATAATTTGAGATAAATACTCAGCTCATCAGATAGCAGGGTTCCTGACCGTTTAAACTTAATGGACATTTCTGATTTAACAATTTCTCTCTCAATGACGCCACATAGCGCGTTTGCAAACAGTTTGGGTCCTAATCAGACGCCGCGTAACGCGGCGTCTAATCAGGACCCAAACTGTTTGACACTTTTATCGATATTAATTAAGTCATGCAACCTTAAATCTAACTTTGAAACGTGTCTTGCAGACAACAATAATGAAGCAGACGACTATAAAGCGGTGAAGGGGTAAACATCTCCCGAATGATTTGATCATGAAAGTGTTAATCGCGTATCGCTTTATCTCCTTCACTGCCTTACCCCGAGTACAACGATGCAATTGTTACTTGCAAACAGTTTGGATCCTGATCAGACACCGCTTAAGGTGGCGTCTGATCAGGACCCAGACTGTTTAAACTCATTTCTAAAGTCAAAATAGCTTCATTTTGAGGTATAAAAGCAGGCGACACCTGTTTAAAACAGATCCCGTCATGGCTTTAAAGGGGTTAGGCAATCAACTTCGAAATATGGGTATGTTCGAACTAACGCGAGTTCGAAGTATCGAGTCTCTACTATATTTAATTAATCCCTTTACTGCCATGGCATTTTCTCACATAACTAGTATACCCTTGTTTTCTATAGCGAACAACGATGACGAATATCCTTATCTCCAACATGTGTTAAGCCCGTCTCACACAGAGCACGGTTGGGCACACGATTCCAATACGGTTTACTCGGTTATACACGGGTTGACTGGTACGAGTATTGAGCTCCAACCGTGCCTGGGGATGACTAAGTACGATTTAGACTCGAATGTAGCACGAGTATGTACGAACAACGCACGGGTATACTCGGTCAAGCAAGGTTTGTCACGGTTTGAACACGATTTTCATACGATTGTTGTACGGTTCCAAGTACGGTCTAGTACGGTCTGTTACGGCCTAGAACGATTAAACACGACTTTTACTGGATTAACTGGACATTTACAGGGTTTACATACGGTCCCAGCGACTTTTGTTCGAGTAATGCTCGAATTATCACACATTCGTGTATGTTTTGATATAAATTGACTCGTTTTGATGGCTTGGCTTCATAAATTTTCGAACTTTCAACAGAGAAGTTATAAAAATGGCAGATGACAGAATAAGGGAATTAGAAATCATGATAAGACTGATAGACATTGAGATTAGTTTGGCCAGAAGGCGTGAGGGGAGACAAGAACAAGCCAACAGAAGGAGAAGAAGAAGGAGGCAAGTTTGGACAAGAGAATGGCTCAACAGAAGGGTCATGTTTGGTCAATATGACACTCTGTTACATGAACTAAACAGAGAGGACCCCAGGTGTTGCAAGAACTTCCTCCATGCCCTAGTACCTGGGTTATGGCGAGATGAGAGTCAACTAGTGGACGCAGGAGGACATGCTGGCCGCAACGTAGACCACAACCTTGGAAAGCAACAAAGAAACTACCTCAGGGATTACTTCATGTCGGAAGCTGGTTCGGTTCCATGGCAAGAACAGATGATATAATAGACTAGTCAAATTTGTAGTTGATATAGACTAGTAACCTTTGTATATCATATCATGAATTGATATTGGAATCGAATTGCTCGGACTCATTATACATACATGTGCAATCATATTTGATTTGCTAGATATCATGATTTGAAAGTTTAGCAGGTTTTCTTTCAAGAACAGTCTTCAAAGAGATTTTAATAAATTAGTGTCAAAAAAGTTAAGTAAGTGTTGAATTGCTTTAAACGTTGTACAATAAATAAAATTAAACTTTTTTCCAGTATAAAATTTAATCCTGCCAAGAACAATCCCGAAGTTCTATGATTGCCATCATATGGTTTAATTCTTTCACTGCCAATGTCGTCTATAGGCATGATTACAAATATGTAAGCCTCAGATTAAACACCGCTTTGAAAAAGCAACGCATAATCTTGGGATAAAATATTTGTCTATACAGTCAGTTTTATGTTCTTTGCTTCTTTATACACAGTTACATTTGCTAGATATCGTGTTTGGAAAGTGTAATAGCACTTTTTGAGCTCAAAGTGGTTTTGATAAGAGTACAGGGGCCCGTTTCATAAACCTTCGTATGACAAAAACGATTGTAAGTCAAAACTTTGAAATATATTTAATTTCGTATTTCTCTATCTAATCCCGTCTTGTGACATCTCTTTGGAATCGTCTTTTCAAGACCGATTCCAAAGAGGTGTCACAAAACTGGATTAGATGGAAAAATAAATAGTTGGCATCCGAGTCTGAATCTCTGGGTATCTGGTCAGGGGGTGCCAGCGGGTCCTCCAGCTCATCAGGGTCGACAGGGTCAACAGGTTGAAGTGGTCGGAGGGCCTTGGTGGACCTTTTTGGATTCTCGCTTGGAGAATCTTCCATGTGGATTCTTTTGGGGACCTTCTTCTTCTTTGGAGGCATTATGTAGCAAGTACTCTTTTGTTTCAAGGTGGCAGCAGGTAGTTGTGTTTTCTGTTGTGTTCGAGTGCTGTATGATCATACACGAGCTTTGTGCAGACGAAGAGACCGTGTCTGGTCGTACTTGACCATGTATAATTCGTACTTGAACCGTATTGGTCGTATGGCGATCGTATGAAACCGTAATGGTCGTATGGCGATCGTATAAAACCGTGTGTACACTCGTGTGAATCGTACGGTGATCGTGTGACATTCGAGTGTTAATCCGGATGTCGGATGTAGGACTTGGGGACGGTTTCACACGATTCCATACGATTTATATACGATATTGACACGGTTGATCTCACTCGTGTAGTGGACTTCATGTACGGTTGTATATACGGTCTTGTACGGTCTCGTACGGTCTCCCATGGTCTTGTACGATCGCTAATACGATCATACACGGACATGGCACCCGTGCTAGTTTTTTAAAAGTTTTAAAAATCATACACGGCTTTCACGGACACACTCGAATGGCCCGAGTGTAACGCGGATAAGGCCACGGTTGATTCGGTTGTATGTACGGTTTACACGGGTGGCCAACCGTATAAGCCGTGTGTTCTGTGTGAGACGGGCTTTAGATCACTTAGATGACGTCACTATATAACGTCACTATTTATAACCGCGTTTTGACGTTACCGGGTTTCCAAACAAATGCATACTGCTTGAAAAATAGCTTAAATCGTTGGTAATGTGAGAAAAAGAATCTGTCACTCGTCGATGTTTAAGACAAGTTGATCTCAAGGCTCGCTTAATAACATTTCAATTCTAGACTCGTTTGAGATCAGCTTGTCTTAAACATCGACTCATGACAGATCCTATATATAATAATATCTGCTTTTATCCCTTAACTCTACAGATACGATATTTTACGCACATTTGATTATATAATAGTGTCATTTTATACAATCATAACGTGTACTATCATAATTTTTTTCTAATACCAAGCCGATGGTAGCACAAAGCAGGCCGAATGTAAAACAGAATGCGCCTTCAGGCGCAATCTGCTTTACCTTCAGCCTGCGTTAACCCTTTGAACCCTAGTCCCGCATATAGGCGTTATTTTCAAACAGTGAACATGTGAAAAGTACACTTGTCCTATGCAAACAGTGAAGACCCAGATCAGAGGGCTCCGAAATTGACAAAAAACAACTTAAAAGTCAGAAATGGACTAGACTAAAATGGAAACTGGAATTGTCCATTTGAAGTCTCAGGGAGGAAAGAGTTAAGTGGATACATGTTCTCAAATTTGAAAGAGGCTATTGGGTTAAGGGTTAAACAATTGCGGTCCGCTTTTATTTCTCAAATTTAAATTGTTGGTACTTTGAATAAAGAACTATTGAAATGAGTGCCAAACGTAATTTCTGATCAGGATCAAAACTATTTGAACACACAAAAAAACCATTGTATTCAAAGTAAGGTAGTAACACTGTGTATACCCGTACACAGGATATTGGTACCAGCGAGTCGAGAGAGTTAGCCGGTCGCTCTGCAGTGCATGTATGTTGTTCATGATTTTATAGCATACCATGTCTATGATCAACATGTGTATAATACCGTATTAAAGCGTGATGTTTCTGGGATATGCTAATGTCAAAACATTTCTGTTGCATCAAGAGAAACGCTTTTTAGACGTATAAACATGCTGCCTAGTACCGGTAAATAACAACGGTTGCTGACGAAAAATTATGATATCAACTGTTTAAAACGCTCTTGACTACAATATTTACATAAAACACTTAGTCCATTTCATAATAATTCCTGTAACTTACAAATACCACACTGTTGGGTCATTATTTTAAGAAAATAATTAAAACAAATTTGTGTCAAGTGTACGGCATCTTGGTTGTGAATGAAATTTCACTGTACGGCATATTGGTGTGTCACTGTACGGAAGTTTGCTACCAGATATTTGGTCATAAAAACGTTTTGCTCTGTCACAGTTCGTCCGCGGGGGGTAACGTTCAACCAAAGGTATCTGTGTACCGAGAACAGTATTTCTATTTATAAATATTATATAGTTTTCATTGTTAATTTACTTGAAATAGATAAACTAGATCAAGAGCGGGGACGCCTAATTAGTTGAAATTGTACGATGCACGTACTTTAAACATACGCTTATTGCTGTTCACGTAACAGAATATGTTTGAGGCGAACGAGTAACTGTATCGGACCATATCTAATTCGAAGATTTCTATTAAAAATTTAACACAGAGTCAACTAGAATACTGACCAAACAGAAAGAGCCACACAAAAGGAGTCAGAAGGAGAAAGGCACAAGAGACAACTGTAAAGTTCAGCATATATTTTATTACCGAGCGAAAACAATTCAATACAATGGAATGAAAATCCATAAAGATGTAAAGGAGATATGGAGTGGTACTTAACTTATTACCAACATGGCAAAAATGAAGCACATGCAAGCATAATTTGGCTGAAACAGGATAAAACAGGTCCTGTTACAGAGTGGACAGGGCTTAAATAAAGGTCAAACAGGACATTTTTAATAATTGAAGGACCATATTTTTAATAAATGAAGGATCATAACTCCAACATGCCTTCGGCGAATTGGGCATTTATTAAACTGGACCCGGATTTTACACAAATAAATATATTTAACAAAGTTTGTGACGATCCATTTAAACCGTTTGAGTAAGAGAGCTGTCAAGGCTGAAGCAGGCCCTTTTTAATAATTCAAGGCAATTACTCTAACACGTCTTTTGCGATTTAACTTGACCTAGATTTTATAACAATAAACATTATCATACAGTTTGGTGAAGATCCAATAAAAAGGGTTTGTGTTAGAGAGCAGACAAAGCTGAAAAGTCATTATTTAGTAATTCAAGGGCAATAACTTCGACATGCCTTATGTGATTTGTATAGTTATCGAACTTGGAATAGGTTTGATACCAATACACATTTTAGCAAGTTTGGTGAAATTTGGATAAAAATTATTCGAGTTAGAGAGCGGACAAAAAAGTGTGACAGACGGACGATTACCATATGGCACCCACCTCTCGATTGGGCCCTATTAATGATTGCGGTCAATTTATGATATCAAAATAATCCACCCACTTCTAAAATATTGAAATACACGTACACAACTATAATTTCCATCTGTGCTTTTCCATTTTACACGAACATTTCATGCAGTATGTTTACTGGGTTATGTGGTATCATCTACATGTACCACAGTGCGATCAGAAAAAGTTACCCACTTTAAAGAAATTCTCTCAGTCCGTTGATGGAGTCTCCCCATTGTTCTCGATAGGCGTGACACAGCATGCAGCATAAGCTGCTAGCGGGTATACCAATCTCAGTAGGTGTGGGAATACAGGTAACGCAGTAGTTAAGTGTGCAACGCCAATGTCACTAATCTCAAACTGTCTAGAGAGGCCCTCACATATTCACACTCAATGGTTTCTTCAATGGGTTTTACTAACCAAACTAACAAATTTAAGGTACAGGTCTCACATGAATCGCTTGGATGAGTATATCCCTAGACAAGATAGCAGTAAGGACAAAACTCGCAAACGGCTGCATAGTTTTATACATGGTTTGGTGTTACCACCGAAAAAAGATCAGGAAATGTCTTTAAAGTGTGCGGTATATTCAATTTAATCTAGAATTCTTTATATAGAAAAACTGCCGCGGCCGTATTACACGTAGTTGTTATTCCTTATCTTGCTGAAAAGTCGTCTGATTCAATCATACCGTGTGTGAAGAGACACTAAATCATTTTTTTTCAATGTGAGTGCTAAACAGTTTGAATATAGATCAGAAGTCGTGTCTTGTCTTGATCCAAACAGTTTGCAAATATTCCAATGGGCACTTAGGATTACGATTTTTCAAATTAAATAGTTAAAATTGATATTTAGCACCCATGTTGCTCAGCACGGACAACACGCATGTAATAATGAACAATAACAGTAAGTGTAACAATAACAGACATTAGAGGACGGTTTTTGGATAGCTCTGCGAAGGTATATAATTCCCGATATCCATGCATCTCTATCAAGTGGGATAGTTGAACGTGAAAAGTACGAACATTTGTAAAGGTCCAAAATTTGTAAAAATAAATGACAATGTACAGAATGTATACTTGTCGTCGATTTCGATGTACATTTTCGCAATATGCCGTACACTGGATTGAAAGGCTTTAGCAATATGCCGTTCACTAGCATAGCAAGTTGCCGTACACCTAACCAAATTTAATTTCGGGTTTTTAAAGCACATACGTCAAAAACAATAATTAAAGTTTCATAAATGTCAATAAAGATGGAATAAATAACTCGTACAACATGAATAATCCTCTTATGCAATTATTTTTAAGAAATTACAATGATATTTTGTCAGCAACCGTTGATTTTTACCGGTACCAGGCAGCATATTTATACGCCTTACGAGAGTTTCTCTTGGTAAAACTGTAATGTTATGGCATCAGCATGTTACAGAAACATCACGCTTTAATATAGTATAATTTTACATATTGATCCTGAACATATAATTCTAGAAAATCATGAATATATATCTACACTGCAGAGCGATCTGCTAGCAACTCCATAAATCTCTCGACTCGCTGGTACCAATATCCTGTGTACGGGTATACACAGTGAGTAAAGTGGTTACAGTGGAGAATCTGTTATTCTTTCCCGTTTAAACGCAAACGTACGCAAACGCAAAACTCTAAAACGTAGAAAAATACAACTTTTTGACAATTCTGATAATTCATCTTTATCCTGGTGGCAAACAGTTTGCAGCCTGATCAGACGCCGGGTTACCCGGCGTCTGATCTGGCTCCAAACTGTTTGCAGTGAAAATAATAGTTTTAGCGTAAACGCGTTTATTGGGAAAGAATAACAGTTTCTCCACTGTAACACATTCAACCCTAGCAACGAGTATACTCGTCATTTACAAATAGTGTGCTTGGGAGGATTACACTTATCCCATGCAAATAGTGTATACCCTGATCAGAGGGCTCCTTAAGATCAGGGTCTACACTGTTTGTCATTTTGAAATATATTGTTAAAATCAACCCTAAATAGTCAAAAATGGACTAGACTCATTTTGCAATTGGAATTGTCCATTAAAGTTTCCAGGGGTGAATGAGTTAATGAAAACAGATCAGGTTGTACCAATCGTGTTTCAAAGGAAAATATATTGCAGTCATATGACATGTAGCAGCTCGTGGCAAAGTCAGGAGCTATGTGCATTAGTATTGTCTTACATTAGGCAACGGCATGTATATTTTAGATATGTTCCTCTACTTAATGTGGTCGTTGAACAAAGTCATGTAGTATGTTCTGTCACGCAATTTGATCATTGAGGTAGAAACATATTTCACATTGCCTTTGATTTGTCACTATAGATTACAAAGCCCGGTCATCATATATTACACATATTTGCGCTATCTAATTGACGCCCATACATCTTTATCCAACTAGTTGCTTTCAATTTACATGTGGTACCATTTCCTTTTGATGCTGCTTTTATTATTATAACGTAACCATAACCTTAATATAAATTATATATATTTTAGCCGTTTAAGGTACTGAATTTGCTCTGCGTTGTTATATCATATTATGTTATTTGACAATAATTATTGAAACACAACGGTAGGAGTTTTGCTGTTTTGGCCTTGTCATTATCAATATACAGTACAACCTCTCTATTACGACTACTAAATTTTGTAAATAATTAGGTGTTTAATGCAGGTAACTGCTTAAAGTAATGTGACAGTGAAACAGAAAGCTCCTTAAGGAGCTTTCTGTTTCACTGTCATTTGCTTTAAGCTGTCACCTGTCCTTTATTCTAGCAATTAACCTTCGTTTTAGTGTCCGTATTAGAGAGGTTTTACTGAACGTATAGCTGAAATGCTGGTAACGAATTAGATGCCCTTGTGCTGATGCTGCTTCATCCTTATGTATTAAATAATACGCCGAGTCATGCGATATCAAATGGTATGTGTTTGCGTTAGCTATGCCTTATCATATTATAGATTATATAATATACCAAGGGACGCGGTAGCACGAATAATACGGGTTGGTTTGCCTTATCATTTTACATGTATATTATACAGTGGAGAAGACTTTTCTAATAAACATAATACACAGGGATATGTTTAAATCATTTTGTCCATTTCAAACAGTTTCGAGTCAAACCGGCGTCTGATCAGGCTCCAAACTGTTTGAAATTCAGGTCTAAGCGTACCTTTAAAATTCTCAATAAAGTTTGCACATATTCTTCATTTATATTGTATTGAGTTTGCATTTCGTTTCCTTTAATTAACATATTGGTGACCAGCGACCATTAAAAGGGACACGGGCAAACCGTGAAGGCTCTGATCAGACGCCCTATAATGCAGAGTCTACACTGTTTGCTTATAGGAATTACAATATAAAACAAAACGAAAATGAAATTTAGATGAGACAGTCCTTAATAATGTCTTCTCTACTGTAAAGCAGTTAAGTCATAAGATAACAGGGGTTTCCTGTTACACCGGAACTGTAAACCGTTTTAATGTTTTAGCTCTCTAAAATCATTATATCCAAGAAAATTTTCTATGAAACTACCAACTACAATGACAACAATAATAATAAATCATGTAGGTTTCGATTGCAAACTTGCCGTTGACAACATTCTGAGAGTAGACTTTAACATATTCAACTCTAGCGACGAATATACTCATTATTAACAGTGTACCTGTGAAGAGTACACTTGGCCTACGCAAACGGTGTATACCCCAATCAGAAGGCTCCTACAGGGTGTATCAACCATAAATAGTAAAAAATGGAACAGAAGTTGGAATTGACCATCAAATGGTACAGGGGTAGACTATGAATAAGTTTATTTACTTACAGTGGAGAATGTGTTATTCTTTCCCAATAAACGCGTTTACGCTAAAACTATTATTTGCAGTGCAAACAGTTTGGAGCCAGATCAGACGCCGGGTAACCCGGCGTCTGATCAGGCTCCAAACTGTTTGCCACCAAGATAAACAAGAATTATCAGAATTGTCCAAAAGTTGTACTTTTCTACGTTTTAGTGTTTTGCGTTTGCGTACGTTTGCGTTTAAACGGGAAAGAATAACAGATTCTCCACTGTACGACATTACCCTGCTAGCAAACAGTACAATAAAAATTATTGATTGTATAGACGACAGGTGACAGATGAAAGCAAAGTTACAGTAAACCAGAAAGTTCCTTAAGGAGCTTTTCTGTCACATTGCTTTAAGCAGTCATCTGTCATAAATACCTATTAAATAACACAATTTAGTTGTTGTAATAGAGAGGTGGTCGTAATAGAGAGGTTTTACCGTATTTCAAAGTTGCCTGTGCCAAAGGTTTACAGGAAGACAGTCGGCGTTCACCTGATTAGATACTTGCTATTTCTGTACTGATGGTTGACTTTGTAAATATTATTCAATTAAACACATAACTAATAAAGATGAGACACTATGACTTTTGATCATGGACTTCAAAGGAATCTGACTTGTCATATAATTGTTTGCTTATTACTGGGGGCTAAGTGCGGCCTGTCTCTTAACTTTCTTTGAAACATAACACCACCTTTGTCTCTGACTAACATGACATTACAAAACTGTACCTTGGCGTACTGGTGGTGTTCTGATTATGGGGTAAATTAAGAGAATAACTTTGTTTACAGTCTTTATTCTATATGCCAAAACCTTACCATGTACTCGTATATGTGTGGATCCAGCCATTTGTCTCAAATGAAACCAACTGAGAATATTAAACAGAAAGTGAAGAACAATATTTTCGGTTTTGCTAAAAGTCTTGTTTCAACTGCAGACAGTTTGGATCCAGTTTGTAACCCGGCGTCTGATCAGTATCCAAACTTATATAAGTATAACCTATATCAGATAATTGAACCAAATGTCAAACAAATTGGATCAGGATGAGACGTCGGGTTCTTTTGCATACCACACTTTCACAGCAGGCGGTGTATCACGATAGGAAGAACGTTTGAAGATTTTGTTTTTAATGAAATTGATTAAAGGAAGAACTGCATTTGAAGTCGTAAAACACCACATCGAATTTATTAAATACTTCATTTTCCTAGAACTTTAGTTTTTTTAACTGGATATTTGTATTCGATTATATACAGCTGCAAATACATTATTCTTTCCCGTTTCAAGGCAACGTAACATTAACGCAATGCAATTCAATAAAGTATAGAATATAGTTATTTCTTTGAAAACGATAATTCTTTTTAATCTGAGAAACAAACTATTTGTTAGCATCAGCATCTTGAATTTTCGTGCAATGCTTTAGTTTTCGTTAACAAACGTATAGACATGTTAGTTGTCAACTTGGGTTGGCATTGAAATAAACTCAGTATATTTGGATTGCGTGCATTGTCTTAGTAATTTCCGTTAACATATTATGGATGAAAAATCTAGAAAGATAGACTTTTAACAACTTAGGTCGTACGAGTTATCTACCTTGATTTTTCACATGCTGAACATTTTCCATTTTTAAAGTACGTTTCATTGTAAACATGCGGTCTTCTAGCCCATTTGTGTCCACGGTCCCATAGATGAAACATAGGCAAACAGTGTAGACTCTGATCAGACGCCGCATACGGATGCGTCCGATCAGAGTCCAAACTGTTAGCTTTTGCTAATAGGAATTTCCTTATAAAACATAATGAAAATAAAAATTTAGACTAAGCGCCCCTTAGTTCAAAAATGGATTCATCCTATATATAAGCTCGGAAAAATCCACTAGGCGCAAATGGGTTAAAATATGCTTATATGGAAGCGTATCTTTATTTAGCCGTTTTGTATGTTTATTCATGTTCATTTAAGATCTAATTGTAGCTTTTGAACGCTCAGCCCCGGTGTGAAAAGAGCGCTATATAAATCTGATAAAATAATATATATAAAAAAACATTTTTCTAATGTTTTTCGAACAACAATCTGAGTATCACACATTACACAAAAATAAATAATCAAGAAATGGACAAGAGTTTAATGGAAAATGATTACTTCCACTTGAAGTTTCAGGAATTATTGAGTTTATTTACTAAATTACAGAAAAAACATGCTTGGATATAGCTTAACTCCTAAAGCGAACGGTGTTTAAACTACTGTATTCCCCCTGTACAACGACCCTCTCAACAGTGACTTCCTCCATGCAACGACCCTTGCCGTAGTTCCCTAACGTTTTTACTGCTGACATCTTGTCTGCTTAAATTGTCGTCTGCTGTTTTTCTTAAAGTTATATTTAAATGGACATTTTGATAGAATAAGTATAATGACGAGTGACAAACAGCTTGAATCCAGATCAGACGCCGCGTTACGCGGCGTCTGATCTGGATTCAAGCTGTTTGCAAATGTAAGCCAAGTCTTGGGTGCCGTTGTAGAGTGGAAGCGCTATACATGTATTTAGTTATGACATTGATTCAACTGTTTCTAATAAGTCTACTTATATTATTCAAATTAAGTTATAAATTATAAGTATACATCATACATCGTGGCTCAATGTTTACCATTCTAAGAGATCGACTTGAATAATGCATAATAAGTTGTGTTTCATAATAACTAACTTAGTCTGTTAAAATGAGAAGATTTAACTTTCAATATAAAGACTTAGTTGTAAAAACATGTACATGTACCAGGTAATACTCTACTTTCAGTCCGAATGAACGTTTTGCCGACTGTACATTCACTCCCCTGATCATTGAGTCATCTTGCTTACAATATTGAGCACTGCTAACATATGGCGAGTAGACAGTCGCAGTACCGGCTCAGACCCCTTTTCTACCCATTTTCACTACCCATTTTCACGGGGGGGGGGGGGGGGGGCAACTACGTATTATCATCAAACTGTATTGCTCCAACAACCTAAACCTATAACAGATTTGTACTGCTACGAAGTCAGTGAGAAATGTTTGTCTACGAAAACAAAGTTGCCTTCGTAGCAATACAAATTTGTTATAATACCCATATAGGTTGTCGTAGAGCAACATTTCTTAGTAATACCTAGTTGGCCCCCCATGATATTAACCCCTTGGTCGAGAGGAGCAATTCGTAGTACATATTTTGCTTAAGAACATTCCTGCACATCATCGGGATTTCGGGAAAAATCCCCTAGCCAGGCCGCTGGTCCGGCCGGGGATTGAACACTGGACTAAAAGGAGATGTATTTTTTACGTGCCAAAGATATATTAAAAACCAGTGACGCTCCGTTTGAACAGGCAAACATACAAAAAGGAGAACAAGATATAACATTGACAAACAATTTAGTGAAAACATTATGTATGCTTCTAATAATTACATGTCTGTTTTGTCGAAGTGTTTGCATCTGTGTTTTGCCCTCTCGAAGACGTTCGACATCTTTTTATACTGGTAATCCATCATCAAATTCCTTTATTTCATCGTAGTTTTTATTTAACTCTGTAGCATTATCTTTTTGCCTACTGTTTTGACAGCTAGCATGCAAACAAAAGAATGTTTGCCTACAGAATATGAAAACTGAAACATTGATATAACCTGAAATTATAGAGTTGTTGCAAACAGGTGTATTCAGTAGAAAAATTGAACTTCGGGAGTGTCAAATTATGACCGTTTGTCACGTAACGCAGTCTGAGTTCGTTCTCAAGCATTTAATTGGTCAGATAGGCTCAAATTTGATCAATCAAATGCTTGAGAAAGAGCTCAGACTGAACTCAAACGCTTTATACAAATGTAAGCATGAACCCAGGTTGGTCGTTATTAGCAACGTCCCCCACTAAGACGTAAATCTGTAATATAGACCAGTTATGGTTAGACGCTAAAATCATCGTCGTTATTACCAGTCTCAACATATAGGAAAATGTGTTGGGGGCATTTCTAGGGACGCTTAAGACATGAATTCGCTATTATGAACGGTCGCTATAACAGGTTTGACTACTTCTATCGGACCACAATCTATCAAAATTGAGAATTTAACTAGAGATTTGTTTTCGTGGAAAACAAATGTCTCCTACACCCTCTGTTAAATTACATTGATTGCACATTTCAATAATATTTGTAAAGTTTTGTATAATTCTATCAGAAAAACTCGAGTGATTTTGTGGACAAGAAAATATGACAAAGCGGAATAGCTTAAAACTTGTTGATGCAAGACGTATTGCCATTGTACATGAAACTTTCTCTCGCCTGTATATATATATGTATGTGTATGGAGGGGGACATAATTTGAAAAGCCCTTCTGAACTTTAGCTAACTTATATTATACATTTAAGAAATGAATTGCGTACTTCCGGTATTCATGAGCTGATGGAACTTCAATGCTTTTACTAGCAAAGTACGTGAAGCCCGAAGGGCTTCTCGCTTAACTTTGCTAGTAAAAGCATTAAAGTTCCATCAGCTCATGAATAACGGAAGTACGCAATTTATTTCTTATATTTATATTCCATTGTGAACTGAGAAATGAAACAGAAATGTACATAAACGTACTAATAGACACTTTGCCCGTTGCTATGCGTTGCTAATTGTAGTAACGATCTCTATATATGGACAGAAAATAGTCCCAACCACATACATGTATTACATTTACTGGATAAATTTAGACTTTTAACCGGTAAACTTTCTCGTTATGTTTAAAAACCCTTTTGAGACATTTAAAAGCACATGAATTTAGCATCCTTAATTTAGGTCGCGTTTTTTTAAATCGATTCACTCACACACCATACTTGATTGAAACTGACGAAGCGGGAATAGAGGTCATTGTATACGAGGTATTTTATTATCGGATTTATCTATGCTAACGGTAAGAACATTTCAATATTTATGCTTCACTCATTACTTGATATAATAGTCTGATACGCTACGGTAACTGGGTCAGTATTACTCCGCGTTAACCACGCCTACCATATGGACTTCTGTATCTAATTGAAAGTGATCAGTATAGCTCCGCCCCTGAACCAGCCGGCTAGAACTGGATTTTAAATGACAATTCATTAAAATATGCAAGTCTCTTTTTAGAAAAGTGTTATATAAGGACAATGTGGTGCAAATGTAAATATTTATTTGTGAATACGTATGCTTTTTTAGTAAATTAGTCGTTCCTAATGAATTTGTACTATTGGTAAATAGTTTCGATCCTGGTCTATACTGTTTGACACTCATTTCAATATTTTTTATACCAACATTATTATCTAAGATTTGAGTTTGAGAAATAAAAGCAGACATTTGTTTAATGGTCAGGAAGGTGGGACGTGAGCTTCAACCCCTCCAAGTACAAGTTCATTCGGGACACCAAGGCCAAGTACAAGGTCATTCGTGACACCAAGGCAAGGGTCCCAACATACACATTACATGGGTAAACTCTGGGAACTGTCAGTAGTGCTCGCTACTAGGTGTTGATATCTCGAGCAACTTGTCTTGGAACAACACTCATGCTAACCGCATGACGACAACAGCAAACCGTACATTGGGATTTCTTCAAAGGAATTTTAAAGTCAGATCAAAATACGACCCGTGTGTGCACATATACAACCCTTGTCCGTCGGCAATTACAGTGTGTAAGTTGTGTCTGGGATCCTCACACAAAGTCCAACATTGAAAAAATCTAAATCGTGCAACGTCGGGCCGCTCGCTTGCCTTTTGGTGAGTACTCCGGATTCTCGGGTGTCTCTGCCATGCTGGAAACATCAGGCGCCCGTTTCATAAAACTTCGTACGACAAATGTTATCGTAAGTCAGATTATAAAAGTCTCACTTATCATTTATTTGTCCATCTAATCCTGTCTTGTGACATCCTTTTGGAATCGTCTTGAAAAGACGATTCCAAAGAGATGTCACAAGACTGGATTATATAAAGAAATCAGAAATTAAATGTATTTTAAAATGTTGACTTACGACAACATTTGTCGAACGAAGTTTTATGAAACGGGCCCCTAGATGGCGTACTCTGAAGCAGCGGCAGTGGGAAGACACTGGTCCAGACTACTGTAAGTACTTATTCTTTTCCTCTGATCTTTGTATAGTGGAGTGTGCTGCCATAAGATATTGTGCTGACAAAGGACTTGAACCAATTCAAGTAAACAGTCAGCAATATCTGTCATTTTAAACCACGAGTCCTGCAATGATTATTTTATCTTCACTCTAGTATTTTAACCTTATCATCTTTATATCCTTAATCCTTATCTTTAGTATTTATGTAAATAGGCACTGCTTGGAAACCGCTGGAACATTACCAACGAGGGTATGAAACAGTATATTTAGATATATATAATGACCAAGTTGATGAAGTCGTGACAGTAAAGGAGTTAAAACAATTACTGATGATAATTTCCAAGCAGACGAATTTTCTGCGGAAGATGAAGGTTAATGCAAGATTGTTGTTTAGCACGTTAGCCCCGAGCTTAATCAGTGTCAGGTGACTTGTGTTCAGGTGTGGTTGTCGCTAATAATTCGAGAGTATCATTTCCCACGTAATAACCGAATATGAAATACTTATTACAAACAATCTGGTTCAAGATCAGACTCCGAGTGACGTCTAACTTGGCGTCTGATCTGGGTCCAATTTGTTAATTCTTAAATTTGAATTTTACAAAATGGGCATACGAAACAACAATTTTAAAACAAAGCTAATACGGCAGGATTAGGGTTGAAGTTATACCGATTATACAGTGGAGAAAACGTTATTCTTTCCCAATTAACGCGTTTACGCTAAAACTTTTATTTCCAGTGCAAACAATTTGGAGCCTGATCAGACGCCGGGTAACCCAGCGTCTGATCAGGCTCCAAATTGTTTGCCACTCAGATTAAAATGAATGGGCAGAATTATCAAAATGTTGTCAATCTTTACATTTTAGTGATTTGCGTTTGCATTTCGTTTGCGTTTGAATGGAAAAGAATAACGTTTTCTCCGTTGTACCTGTGCGCAGATGTTCAGGTGTGGTTTTCAATGAGTTTTGCTCATTTCTGTCTTAATAATATGAATTTCTTATGGTCTAATATATCACATTAACCCGTTTTTTGCCAAGTTTTATCCTCTTCCTTACCTTTATATGTCCATAATAACGCCTTCTTTAGTACTGTCATCTGTGTTATTGTTTCAAAGCTAGATAGAATGCAAAATAATTTCAGACATATTAATTTATTTGTTTTTAAAACTGCTCTTTTCTAATATTTCGACCTCTAAGGGCCTTTTTCAAAAAGGCCCTACGAGGTCGAACTATTAGAGCACTTTATATGTTAAATACTGTTTTAATTCCCTATCAGGAATATTGTTATAATTATTGCTAAAATTATTGTCAAACAGTTAAACAATCTATTAATTTGTGTTCATACAAAGTTTTTAATTTGTTTTGTGCAATAAGTCTATCAAGTATTTCAATTCGTTACATAATAAATGTTTATGTATTATTGATCGAATTCAGAGTTGCTCGTTGTGTATTTTCATTTAACGACAATTTGCATTTAACGACAACTTGCTTTGAGGTTAAAGTTATGAAAACTAAATGCTACAGAGGGATCAAGTATAACGCTAAGGCCAAATGATACTGTTTGAAAATTTAAGTTCGGTGTTGTTTTTTTTTCTGTGAGTGATTTTTTTTAATAATTATTATTTGTGTCAAGCAAATATATTCACGCGGCGTCTGATCAGGGCCCAAAATGTTTGACACTCAATTTTATACTTCTTTAGTCAAAATAACATAAAATTATGTTTTAGAAATAAACTTCAGATAACTATTGCCTAAAGTTGATGACGTCATGGAAATGAAGGAACTAATACTAAAATATTATAATTTTGATGCTGATCCCTGAAAATATTTTTGAAGCTTGAACTCAAATTCTACAATACCGATATTTTCAAATTTGGTAGAATTGGTTGGTGAATGCTACTGACCTAACATTTATACAGCGCTCCCTCTCTACAACGACACCCAATTGGAGACAAAAAGTATGTGCGTTGTAGAGAGGGAGTCGTTATAGGGAGGGAAATGGCTTAAATTTGCAAACAGCTTGACTCCAGATCAGACGCCGCGTAATACGGCGTCTGATCTGGAGTCAAACTGTTTGTCACTCGTCATTGTGGGTTTTTTCTGTCAAAATGTCGGACTTTGGAAACCAGCAGACGACAGTTTTAAGAAGACTAATTTGCAGAAGTGAAAGTTTTAGACATATAACTGTCTTGTTTGGGGAACAGCGGCAGGGGTCGTTGTTCGGAGGGAGTCGTTGTTCGGAGGGAGCCGTTGTTCGGAGGGAGTCGTTGTTCGGAGGGCCGTTTTAGAGAGGGAACACTGTACTTCCACAGTCGATCGCATTACTACCTCAGCAAACCGTACTCTAGACTTTCTTGAAAGAAACAAAAATCCCCAAAACTCACGGAGCATTCATCCTTGTGCGTTCACAACTTGAGTGTGCGTGTAGTATGCGGAGTCCTCACACAAAGTTCAACATAGATAAAATTGAACTGGTACAACGTTGGTAAAAGTACCACTATATTGTCAAAATCAGGAAGCATTGAGTTTTACTTCTTAGTACAATTTTGCTTTTTTTCCGTCCATAGGCAAAGCCTAAATACATATTATTATTATTCATGTTAATCCAAAATCAAATATGACTACTATGACCTTCATCACGGCACCTACTTTTAGAATAACAGAAACTTCCCATTTTTCTGAAAAAGGTTTAATTAATCTTCTGTAGATACTCACTACTGCTAAAGTGTGGCACGATGTCAAATGTCAAGGCTCTATGTATAAAATAATGGAAATAGCAAATCATTTAAAAACGTAGTTATCTTTTATATACAGATATATTAGACTATCATAGACATCATGGGTGGTTATTTTGACGTAAATATCAAAGTTTTATGTCACAGGTCAAGGTAATGGCCACCCCAAAATACTTATATTTCTAATTATCCAACATCGTAGAATTTGTAGCTTATCCGGTCTTAAATGCCAACGCAATCATGTAAGCGTTAAGACATTTGGAGCTTTTCTTTATTAATATAAAGCATAGTTTCTGAACTTTTGGTTTCAACATTTAAAGTTGACGTTTACCTCTAGAAAAAGTTATCCAAAGTGCCCTTGCTTTGACATGGACGACAAGTTAAAAATATATGGGAATAAAGGGCATGCTTGCATTTCTCCTCTTTAAAGTCGCTCATATAACCAGTGTCTGTAATATATAACTGTTGACATCGTTGTGAAATACATGTAGTTTAACTCTTTCAAAATTAGGTAACTCTTGTGTGTTATAAGATTCCCTTGTGGGTCATTTGAGTTACCAAATCATGCACCAGTCTACTTTGAATTCTGGGACCCGTTTCATAAAACTTCTTACGAACATTTGTCGTAAGTCAGATTATAAAAGGCTCAATTTGTATTTATTTCTCCATCTAATCCTGTATTGTGACATCTCTTTAGAATCGTCTTTTCAAGACGATTCCAAAGAGATGTCACAAAACAGAATTAGATAGAGAAATCAGAAATTAAATGTGGTTTTAGGTTTTGACTTACGACCGTTTTTGTCGTACGAAGTTTTATGAAACGGGCCCCTGGGTAGTTACATAGGTACTGGTCTAAATTAGCAAACAGTGTAAACCAAAATCAGAGGTATCCTTTATATATACACTGTTTGCAAATGTCATGAGTAATGAGCTGTGTCTTTGTTTAAATATCAATGTTTTACTGTTCTAATATGAATTTATAAACTGCTCTTTTCTAATAGTTCGACCTCTAAGGGCCTTTTTCAAAGAAAATAGCCTATTAGAGGTCGAAATATTAGAAAAGAGCAGTTTATATATTAATATTAATTAAATTCCCTATCTGGAATATTGAAAAAAATTATTGTTCTAATGCTTTCCTATATATCCGCGTTTACAAACCGGTATGATTAGTATTGTTTAACCATTTCATTGCCAACTTTTATCGTGAGGCATGGTGCAATATCGTTTAAAACGTTGAATTTAAGGCAGTATGACTGACAAAATTTCGAAACAAACGAGTGCCAATGTTTGTTTCCTGATAAGATGCCGGGCGCCTGATCAGGATCAAATTTGTTTGAAACGTCACCTTTTTGCGTCATTGATAGTGAAAGGGTGAAACAGGGTTTATATTTTATGTACACTGTTTGTCTTTATAGGTGAATATAGGAGATAAGTGTGAGGTTGGGCGCCCCTAAACCCAGGTTTAACCCCCCAGTGGTTGTTTATAATTAATTAATTTATAGTTGGTTATTGATTGCTACTGACCGTACCAAGGCGGGCTCCTATATTCACTTTGCTTTATGTTTGTCTTGCGTGTTGTTTTCTATTTAGTGTGTAGATGAAGGAATGGTATTGCGTGTGTGTGTGTGTGTTTGTTGTGGTATGAATGTGTGTGTGTGTTCTGCTTGAGAGGTGGGTGTATTGTTTGTGTTACGTTTCCTGTTTGAGTATTTCGTATTTATTTGAAGTTGGTCAAACGTTGTTCCTAATGTTTGTCATTGCGTTTCAAATGATTTTGTAACCCACGTTAGTGAAACGAATGGATCTACAATTTATTAGTACAGAACTATTTTTTATCTTGCCTTGAAAAAATAGTATACGATACCTTGATTTTGTAAGTTTGATTGGTTGCCTATTTCGTAAATATATATATGGATATGATAACACAATTATGTACTTCTTATATTCCAAAATATGATGTACAGTAAAACCTCTCCATTACGACCACTAAATTGTGTCAAATATTAGTCGTTCAATACTGGGTACTGCTTAAAGCAATGTGAAAGTGAAACAGAAAGCTCCTACAGGAGCTTTCTTTTTCACTTTCACATTGCTTTAAGCTGTCATCCGTCTTTTATACAGACAATTAGCCTTCTTTTTAGTTGTCGTAATAGAAAGGTTCTACTGCAATTGTGAAGTAAAGCTGTCAGACCCTGTGTTATTGTTGTTTTTCATTTGGTTTAAATCTAGTAAACATTCTCTTTCTGTATTGTTTTCATCATCATAGTGTTGCTTTTTGTCTTCATTCAGTGTTTTGGAGTTTGCCAAATCAAAGAAATAATAATCGTAAGAAGTGTTTTTCTCATGAAGGGATTGTTAGTATAACATTGTTTCATGTAGGATTTTATTGCGATCAGTCATTTCGTTTTTGTCTATAATAAGTCAGTTAATAGTTTTACTTATTGTCTTTTCTTCTATATGGGCGAAATATTTCTTATTTATTTAGCTCATTCTACCTACTCAAACTGTGCACTGAAACGTAGTAACTTTTCTACGATGTTGAGTGGACTTTTTTAAAAAATAGTTTCGTTTGGAATTGCAGTGAGTTCAGTTGCCAATGTTTCTGCTTTACCGTATATAATTGTTTCTTAACTTCAAAGTCATTCTTGTTTCAGACATCTCTTGCTCAAACAGTTTGGATCCTATAGACACAGCTTTTCGCAGTCTTGTCATGATCCAAGGTGTTTGCTGATTCTTGTAAAATCGCAATAGCAGGCTAAGGGATAATGTATCACATTTTTAGCTGCAGACCTGTGTTTGAAATTGTTTTATTTTAAAGCATGGCACCCACAACAATGATTCGATGACAAGAGCCTCCAGGTTTGGGATGGTACTTCCTTGCATGGCTTTGAGTTGACGTAAATCATGCTTAGAAACATTAACAACTCTATTTTATGGCGGTGAAAAAATTAACCCTTTACGCCGTAGTCTGTTTCTAGTTTTGAAGACAGGTGACCAATTAAAGCAGTTTGAAAGTAAAACAAAATGCGCCTTAATGCGCATTCTGTTTTTCTTTTTACATGCCTTAATCTACTATCTGCTAGAATATACGTAATATGTCTTATGGTACATGTTCATAACTGTATAAATTGGAAATTTTTCTTCCGCGGAGGAATATATTACACTCGCTTAACACTTCTATATGAGATATTTCATTCTTGTCGCAGTTTCCCTTCTAACGGTGCATGCAGGGCTGCCATACGTTGACATAAAAAATCCTAAGATTTCCAATTTGTATATTACAAGTGCGATTTTATGAATCGTACCTTTTCCCTATAGCCTGTTTCTAGTTTTGTTGACACGTGACTGCTTAAAGTAGGCTGGAAGTGAAGCAGAATGCGCCTTAATGCGCATTCTGCTTTATTTTCAGACTGATTTAAGCTACCATGTACTGAAAAAAATCGGAAGATTTGGGAAAAATCCGGAAAAATGGCAGCCCTGTGCATGTAATACATTTAATACTCTAATTCTTGATTGAGGCGAGTTCAAAAGATTGTTTTCTTTACATATATTTAAGCATTTTACATATCAACAAACACAGTACTGAAACACACTTCACATTGACAATATTATATTTGAAATTCCATATATAGTATGTCACTTTATAACATATCACATATGTGTTGTTCTATTATATTTTCAATAACCCAGACAGCGGAAACCATCATTAAACAGGGACGAGGGCCTGGAACTACCCTCCGTCTACACATCTCTCCTCGAGTCAGGTGACCACACCAGTTCACGTGACCAGCACTAGTCGAACAGTCCGTGCCGACGAAGGAAGTTAAACACTTCCGAAAACTACACAGGTAACTTCAAAATCACTCTGAGTTATGGAAAACATAATAGAATGAACCTTCCAGAGCATGGAAACAACCTTTTTAGTTGTATGTGTGTTGTTGTTTAACACCTTCACGGCCTTGCCCAAAGTACATGTACAGTGGTTATTTACAAAAATGTGGATCCTGATCAGACATCGCGTTACTCTGATCAGGACCCAAACTGTTTGAAAATCAATGTTAAAATTTTTTAGTCAAAGTACATAAAAATAGATAAATAGATAAATAAAGGCAGATGGCAATTATTTAAAGCTGATGAGGTCATGTCAGTGAAGGGGTTAAGGTAAATGACACTATCCTCAACCACCAAGGGTTTATATAAATAAACCCATTATCCCATAGCATGTTTCTAGTTTTGGAAACAAATAACCACCTAAAGCAGGTTGAAATTAAAGCAGAATGCGCTTTATTTAAGCTACCAGCTGCTTTAATATATAAATTATTTCTAATTGTAAATAATCACAACTGCATAAATTGGAACTATTTTCTTCAGTGGAGGGATAAATTTGAGGCGTACAAATGTGTACTTATAGGGTAATGGGTTAAAGAATTGCATCGCACGGCTTGAAGATTAGTCATCATCACGCTGATGCACTTATATGCAGTTCTAACTACACTTGTACATATAATACCCAGCTCTAACAACACATGTATATATACTATAATACTACCCAGTTCTAACCACACATGTATATATACTGCCCATCTATAACAACACAGGTTTAAATATCAACACAGGTATCTGATGTACATCTTATCACACTGTTTGCAGCAATTGGTAAAGATAAGATCACAACCTGAACAAAGTTAAACAATGGTTCTGAAAAAAGTATCTGTCGGCACTTTCTTGGAAATAACATATACAGTGAAAACCCTCTATTACGACCACTTAAAAGAAGGCTAATTAACTGTATAAAAGTCAGGCCACTGCTTAAAGTAAGGTGACAGTAAAACAGGAAGCTCCTTCAGGAGCTTCCTGTTTTACTGTCACATTGCTTTAAGCAGTTACCTTGTCTTGAACACCTAATAACTAACAATATTTAGTGGTCGTAATAGAGAGGTTTTACTGTATTTAATTTTTTTTATGAAAAAATCATTAAAAGAAAAACGTTTACAGCTCTTTTATGCATTTGGCAAAATATACAACAATATGGATTAGTCAAAGTCACTGTCCACATTTGCTAATGGTGTTGATCATATTTTCATATCATTTAACTCAGAAAAAAATCCAATATTTCATAGTCAACTGCATCAAATATTGCAAATATTTACAGTAACACCAACGTGTGTTTGGATCTACTTATTGTATTTTTTTGTAGATTAAAATCAAGGATTTAAATATAAAATAGCGTATAATTTGATAGATACAAGATTTCAAGATTTTATTCGTATCAAACGAAAGTCACATACCCATGTGGCAACATTTACATAATGATATGACGGACAAAGTCACAAACACAAATGCAAACAGATAAATAAATAGGCATGCAAAGCTTATTTTTCAATCACAAAACCATATACAGTGGAGAATCTGTTATTCTTTCCCGTTTAAACGCAAACGTACGCAAACGCAAAGCGCTAAAACGTAGAAAAGAACAACTTTTGAACAATTCTGATATTTCATGTTTATCTTGGTGGCAAACAGTTTGGAGCCTGATCAGACGCCGGGTTACCCGGCGTCTGATCTGGCTCCAAACTGTTTGCACTGCAAATAATAGTTTAAGCGTAAACGCGTTTATTGGGAAAGAATAACACAATCTCCACTGCATGTATTATGTAGACGAAGTAAATGTAGTAATTACGCAAGAACTCAGGGACAATGCCTATCCTCGTGGCATGCTACTAAAGAAAACCTGTCCCAATGCGTTGTAAGCCGATTTATGAACTTCGTTAGACAAGAAACTCTCCTTAAGGCGACGCTGCCACTGATTCATTTCAATAACTGCATGCAAATACATAATGTCTAAATAACATGATAACTAATCAGCACCGTAAATTGAACTAAACACCAGCTGGGGCCCGTTTTACTAAACTACTTACGCAAAATTTGTGCGTAAGTCGAAATCGTTTTACTCATATTTTTCGCTCATAAGCGTTTGCAAACAGCAAATAGCCAGATCAGAGGACGCGCTATTTGCTGTTTGTAGCAAGTGATAATAAAAAATATAAATTAAAGTTTAAAATTTTGACCTACGCAAAAATTTTGCGTAAGTAGTTTAGTAAAACGGGCCCCAGGTGTTATGTTCTATCATCAGTTCAAATCGTACCTGCTGTACAATATTAGCAACGAGTGTTCGAAAATAAGTGACTAATACAATAATTCTTTAGTACGCTTTGGAAATAGCAGATACCGATATTAAAACGAATTATAAAAAAAATTATATATGAATTTTACTTATTTGTTACAATAAGTTTTATCTTAATTTCATATAAAATATCTCATCACTTTGCAACAAACAAAATTATTTAATTTTTTCACTAATAAAGTTTCTTATTTCAAACTTATATTAATTGATCGAAATACAACTTGTTCAGCCAGGCTTTTGTGTTGACACATTTAATAATAACATTATATTTATCATTTGAATGCATCGCGATAGCTTAAATACTTATGAAATGTATGTTGAAATTGTATTGTATGTGATGTTAGTAATACCAAAGAAAATAATATCATTCAATAGCAACAAACACCAATTAATTGCAGGAAATTAACCTTCCAAATAAAATGTCCTACATGCAAATGATGTATGTATATTGCAAGAAGCTCTCCCAATGACAAAACTTGAACGACCCCAGGGCTCAAGATAAGAGGGGGCAAACTGAACAAATCCAGCATTTTCTCTCTCATTTTAGCACCAAATCCTATGGTGTCACTACTCATTAGAATCGTCTCGAAGAGACGATTCTAATGAGTAGTGACATCATAGGGTTTAAAGCAGAAATAAAGATTTTTGTTTGTGTAATACTCCCCTTATCTGGAGCCCTTCGAACCTCGTATTACTCTTATTTACAATAGATATGACATTATTCCAGATAGGGAATCAAAATAGTATGACTTTATAAAACTGCTCTTTTCTAATATTTCGACCTTGTAGGGCCTTTTTCAAAGAAATTCATGTCAAAACACACGTCACATTTTGGTTTCATGCATTCAGCCATAAAATCAAAGAGAATAATTGATTATTCTCTTGTAACAAAAATGTGACGTGTGTTTTGACATGACTTTCTTTGCAAACGGAACTTAGAGGTCGAACTAGCAGTTTTGTAGAAATTTACTTGCCCTGGTGTTTGATTTTGGGTTTTCGGAATTGCGACACGGTATTGGTCATATAGTGCCGATTTATGTATGTTATGAATGCATGAGTGTGTTAGTGACGCAGTTTGGTGGAAACTTACTTGCCCTGGTGCCACTAGGGCACGTAAGTTTCCACCAAACTGCGTACCTTACACACTCATGCATTCTTCAACAAGGCCAAGTAAGTTCCCACCAAATTGCGTCACTTACACACTCATGCATTCTACCATTAGGGCAAGTAAGTTTCAACCAAACTGCATCACTTACACACTCATGCATTCTGCAACAAGGGCAAGTAAGTTCCCACCAAGCTGCATCACTTACACACTCATGCATTCTACCACCAGGGCAAGTAAGTTTCAACCAAACTGCATCACTTACACACTCATGCATTCTGTCAACAGGGCAAGTAAGTTCCCACCAAACTGCGTCACTTACACACTCATGCATTCTGCCACCAGGCCAAGTAAGTTTCCACCAAACTGCGTCACTTACACACTCATGCATTCTGCCACCAGGGCAAGTAAGTTTCTACCAAACTGCGTCACTTACACACTCACGTATTCTGCTAGGCAGGGCAAGTAAGTTTCCACCAAACTGCGTCACTTACACACGCATGCATTCTGCTACCAGGGCAAGTAAGTTTCCACCAAACTATGTCACTTACACACATGCATTCTGCCACCAGGGCAAGTACGTTTCCACCAAACTGTGTCACTTTCACACACATGCATTCTGCCACAAGGGCAAGTAAGTTTCCACCAAACTGCGTCACTTACACACTCATGCATTCATAACATACATAAATCGGCCTTATAAGACCAATACCGTGTCGCAATTCCGAAAACCCAAAATCAAACAAACAAATATGATTAAATACCGGTAGTCAAGTAATTAATTAATTATTAATTAGTTTTAACATATTTTATTCAGGAAAAACATTGCATAAATATTAACATTTTTGACAGCATAATTAGGATTAGAACTGAAGCATAAATGATTATTAGGTTCTTCTCCTCATAATAAGTAATTTAATTGGTGACTTTATATAACCCCGGAAATATAATTAGTTATATACTGTACTGTACTCAATTCACCGATTTAAGAAGAAAATATTTTAAAAGCTTTTATTGTCGCTGACCAACACTAACAAAGTTTGATATGCTTATGTCTTCTAATTCCAAAAAGGTTTTAAATAATTAAAGTAAATACATGTACATATATTACGCTGAGAAACGAATATCTACGTTTGAGTGATAAAATGCAAGTAAGAATGACTTACAAACCACTGTAAACATTTGCAATTGTTTGACTGTACAGTCGGTCTTGTATTAAACGACCAAGCAGTAATACATAATTATTTGGTTAACCCTGGGAACAGGTGGATGCTTTGTTTGCTCCTGTAAATGACATGTTTATTTCTCGTTACAATAATCTCATTACTCTGTATGTATTGTAGGCTAAAGAACATTCATGTAATGTTTAATGCTGAAATAAATTGTATTGTATTGTATTGTATTGTATTGTATTGTATATAACTAATCTGTATTTACCTTTGCTGTACTGGAAACTAGTATACATTATGTATGTATATATTGCGATGAGGGCAGACATAACGCTCGAAACAGACATCCGTTCAAATCAACATAACTAGCGTTTTTTCAAAGGGAATACTCCATATAAATAAGACAATCAATATAAAAAAGAGATATAGCTCAGAAAATAAACATCTAGATATCTAACCCGATTTGATCATACGCATGAACTGATTTCTTGAATTGATGAATAAATTAACCCTTATCCTGCTGATCGCGACTTCCCTGGCTTTTTGCAAACAGTTTGGATCCAGATTAGACGCCGCGTAACGCGGTGTCTGATCTTGACCCAAACTGTTTGACACTCGTCTTAAGGTTTCTTTAATTCAAAAATGTATAAATCCAATTTTTACAAATTTTGCAGACGACAATTTCGAAAAAGACGACATGGCAGCAGGATAAGGATTTAAAGCGTAACATGCGTATCATGGAGTTTATGATAAACAGACTCAGCACAAATAATCGGATATCACAATGAAAACAATATCACAACAAACTTAAACTCATAACAAAGTAAATGATAAGTATTTACAGGGCACATAAAGTGCATATATACAGAAACATAAATGAAAATATTTCGTCTATTTATCTATACGTTACCCTTTCCAAAATTACGCGTTAACCCTTTGAATCCTAATCCCGCATATAGGCGTGCTTTTCAAACAGTGTACATGTGAATAGTTCACATGTCCTATGCAAACAGTGAAGACCCAGATCAGAGGGCTCCGAAAGGAGCCCTCTGATCAGGGTCTTCACTGTTTGTCATAATTCCAAAAAATGACAAAAACAACCCTTAAAAGTCAGAAATGGACTAGACTAAAATGGAAACTGGGATTTTCTAGTTTAAGTTTCAGGGAGGAAAGAGTTAAACCAATAATTTCCAACGCAAACAGTTTGAAACCAGATCAGACGCTGTGTCAATCGGCATCTTATCTAGTCATATAAACATATTTCTTCTGTTTTGTACCGTGACAGTAATTTAAAGTGGAACTATTTACGTCAGTGGCGGAACAAAATGCGTATTTATGCTGTATTGGGATAAACGGGAAAGGATACCGTCTCCTCCGCTGACTTGACATTTTAACATGCATTTTGAATCCGCCATTGAAACTTATCTTTCGATTCAATTAACCCTTATTATGCTGAGTTCTCGTCTGCTTCATATATATTGTCTGCGAAACAAATCAAAATAACATTTTAAGCTTTTTTAAACTGAAGTAAAGTCGAATATTGGTGACAAACAGTTTGGATCTTGATCAGAAGCCGCATTAGGCTAATATGGATCCAAAATGTTTGCAAATGTCGCGGTCATGACAGTAACAAATTTGACCGGTATTGTTCGGCAATATTGACCTGACGTTGGTGACCTCTATTAGCATAATTTCACACTTTGTTTCATTTCTAAATATATCTTCGGGACACTTCGTTAAATTTATACGAGAACGCACATGGTACCGAATCCGGTAAACAAAGACAAATAGCATTGATCGGTAATCAAACGTATCGATACGTTATTAGCTCAAGTGGTAAAAGGCCAGAGGTTCGAGACCCGTGCGTCATCCTTTTTTTCTCAAAACAAAATTAATAACTTATAAAAAATGAAAATGCAAATAAATAAATATTTACCTCATGCGTGATTCGAACCCGGGACCTCGCCATTACAAATCATTCGCTCTATCATCTCACTTATGGCAGATGCGATACGTCAAGTGGTTGCCAATTAGGTATATATGGTGAACCGGCGTTAATCGCAGGTGAGCGTATCGAGGATCTGTCGTGATTTAAAACCAAATCTATACCCAACAGGGTGCTTTTTAGTAGATAAGATTGTACTAGCATAATCGGAAATCGTACTTTATCGATTAACTAAGTGGGAGTTTGACTCCACATAAGATAAAAATGCAGCACGATTTACGTAATTTATCGAACATTCCCGACAATGTACGGCACGCTGTCGATTATTGATTTATACTGCGTCATCACTGTTTAATCTATTCATGCATAAAGTTCAACGTCAGGCCAATATTGTCGTACAATAGTTGTATTAAATTGGCCATTATAGGGCAAAGCATAAATCATCGGTACTTCTTCATTTAGGATAAATTTATATCTTCATTTTCTTTAATATACGTGCGCTACTGAAATAATAGTCTCTTAATATAAACTCTATTACTTACTATTTTATTTTTAACCCTTTCACGGCCAGAGTGGCATAAAAGCGTATAACGCGGCGTCTGATCAGGATCCAAACTATTTTACACTCGTATCGATATTTTTTCAGTCATACCGCTACTAAATTCAGTCTAACTTTGAAATGATCTTGCAGCCAACAATATTATAGTAGACGATAAAATAAAGGTAAAGGTGTTAAAACCTCATAATTAATTTGGCGCCGAAATGGTGAACGTTTCTACGTTGACAACATTACGCCGACGTGACTTTCATGGACTTTCTCATCGAAAGTGCTGTAGCCTCTCTTTTCAGTCGCTTGGCATGCTGTCTGTCTAGGCGAACAGGAAACGGGGCGGGGTTGTCTGCTTTCAGGACTGTCTTCTCATCAACAATATCCATGTCAGCGTACTGATACAAGGTGATGAACTGGTTCACAAACAACGGAACAGTCAGCGCAAACACCAGCACACCACAAACAGAGCTCAGGCAGGCCACAAATCTACCCACTGCTGTCTGCGGTACTATGTCACCGTAACCAACGGTTGTCATGGTAATGACGGACCAATACCAGGCTTCAGGGATGGTTTTGACAATGTTCTTGTCTTCAGACAAATAGAGGCACGTAGAAAACGTGCACATACCGGCGAGTAGAAATAGGACCATTATGAAACCGTCCTTTAAACTGTGTTCAACCGAGTAGATTAGTACCTTGCTTATGTTAAATGACATAACAAGTCGAAACAGGCGAAGAGATCGGAGCATCTGTAGATATTCCAGAAGATCTAACCAGTTTATCTCATACTGTTCCCTTGGGCGGTACAGTACTAGCAGCCAGTTCGTGTACGCTCCTATAAGGGCCAGGGCATCGGCAATGTTAACGACCGACATGAAGTAGTAGAGGACAGACGGACACGATATAAGACGTAAGGCTATATCTGTAGTGAAGTAAATGGTTGTCACCAGCTCCAGAACTCGGAAAACTTCTATTGGGACTTTGAAGTTAGGAATCTTAATTTTCTTCAGGACAAATGGTTTCGGCAGGAACCTATTACCACGTCTTAGCATATCTGGAAAGCAATGTTCCATAACTGACATATTCAATTTCCTCTGTTGCGAGAATGTCATGTTTTTGAAAGGAATACAATATGCATCATCAGGCGATGTCTTAACTTGAACATCGATATACTCGTAATCTTCATCTCCAAGCTGTAGTGGAGCCGGTGTCACCCCAACTGGGCTTGTTTTGTTGTTCGAACCTGTCGAATTGCCACAATCAGCTTTCAGCAAATCTTCCACGATGTCGAGGTCATCCATGTTAAACTCTTCCATAAACTTGTATCGCTCGCAGTTAGTCATGTTGCGCCTGAAGCTAGGGTCAGTGTTAAAGGCGAGGCTACAGATAGAGATGAGGACCATGATGAGCGAAATGGCAAAGTAGACCTGAAAAATAATTCGAAAATACCGCTAGCTTCTAGTTAGCAAGTTCGAAAATCAAATAACTCAAAGTCGCTCAATTCGAACTCGACCGTATTTCAAAGCTAACACGTTTAATGTTAGAAAACCAGGTTCAATCTGTTAAATGTCAGCTGAAGAAATACGGTTTAATTCGACTTAACTCTTTAACTGTCAACGTCGCCAAAAGGCAATTTTGCAAACAGTTTTAATCAGGATCCAAGCTGTTTGACACTCATATTGACATTTCATCAGTCAAAACAACCCTAGACTGGCTTTAAATATATTGCAGGCAATATTTTGACGGTAAGAGGGTTATAGCAGCGAAATATTTGGCAGTGAAAGATTTCAGCGGGTTCGAGTTATCGATATTTGACCGTATTTTCCTCGTGGTCAATGATTTCTCCTCTTGCAGAATAAACAACTCCTATCTCATGCAATGACATATTATTCGATTTATCCCGTCACTGAATGATTTTGGCCTTTCAAATGTACAATAATACTAAATTTGACTAGTTTCCTGTAATTTCTTACATACAAAAAATAAGAACCGCTCCCAGCCGAATTGCGCTTAGTTAATCTTACAAAACAGAAAAAAATGACCACAACAAAACGCTTAGAGTGATAAACTGGCAACAAACTAGAAAAGTGAGTCGATTCAAATTTGACAAGGTATACATTTTAACTCAAATGGGCTATACTTTACGCTTCAACTCAGAAAATAAATTGCAAAAAATAACGACTGGAAATTGTCACCAGTTTTCGCGTTACTCGTCAAGGTCGTTTATTGTTTTGGAACAGTTTCTTTTCTGACCGCCCAGATTCAAACTCTACATCCCATGCAATGATTATGTTGAAATTTGCTACTTAATCTTACATTCTGGTTTGTTCATAAGCCTACCTAAAGTATCCTATTTGCTTTGAGTAATGAAAATAAAAATAGTTCCGGTGTATTCATACAGCTACTATACAAATAAACCCGCTACTGTACAGATAAACCTAGGTTTATTATGCTACCCCTTTATTATGTCACCGGAGACTGTAGTGACGGGATAAACTCTAATGAACTCTACTTCTGTATATATATATATATATATAATTATATATTACGTATGCATTTACCCCTTCTCCAGGGCTGCCATAAGTTGACATGAAAAATCCTAAGATTTCCAAATTTGCATTTTTCAAGTGCGAATTTACTAATCGTACCTTTACCCCATCGTCTGCTTCGAGTTTTGTTGATGTGTGGCTGCTTAAAGCAGGCTGGAAGTAAAGCAGAATGCGCCTTAATGCGCATTCTGCTTTACTTTCAGCCTACTTTAAGCTACCATGTGCCAGAAAAAATCCGAAGATTTAGGAAAAATCCGGAGAAATGGCAGCCCTGCTTCTCTGCCTTGGCGACATCCTTCGCCGCCATGACGTCATCTGCTTTAATTGTCGGCTGCTTTTATTTCTCAAACTTAAATTTTAGGTTATTTTTACTTGATATTTATTCAAACGAGTGTCAAATAATTTGCAACCTATCAGATGCTGCATTACGTGGCGTCTGATCAGGATCCAAACATTTCGCAAATAACCATTGTACACACAGGGATCCGGCACGATTTATTTTTGAGAGAAAAAATTGTCAAAAGGTATATATAGAGACAAGGGGTACAACTGATTGTAGGTATATTCTCACCCTATCTCGACAAAAGAGGTCATATCACGAATAATATTTGATGAAACGACACCCTTTTTGCATTTCTGTTAGCTAATATAATACCCTTCCATAAAAACATAACATAAAACTAACTGTAAGGATGCACTTTCAACAGTAATTGCATTTACCCACAGAAATCAACGACTTTTGGAAAACGGGACAGGTGTTCGTTCACAGCTAAAAAAGCATTGACCACTACTGTACGCTTGTTTAGGCGGTATTCGAGTGTTACAGTCATTGCCAACTACTGTACGCTTGTTTAGGCGGAATATCGAGCATGACAGTCATACAGTTCCATAAATATACATCTTTGACACCGATCAAAGCTGATTTCTTCTCAAATCATTGCCGTACCAAAACAAACTATATGTACAAGAATAGCTTTACAGCCGATGAAAACATGCGAATTTGTTGTTGGTACATGTATTGCAATGGTTTGAGTATAAATCAGCTTTGATCGGTGTAAAACATGGATATCCATGGAACTATATGACTGTCATGTTCGATATTACCGCCTCAACAAGCACACAGTAGTGGTCAATGAGGTGTCAGCTGTGAACGAACACCTGTCCCGTTTTCCAAAAGTCCTTGATTTCTGTGAGTAAATGCAATTACTTTTGAAAGTGCATGCTTACAGTTGGTTTTATGTTATGGTTTTATGGAAGGGTATTATATTAGCTAGACAGAAGTGCAAAAAGGCAGTCGTTTCTTCAATTATTATTTATGATATGCCCGGTTTTGTCGAGATAGGGTGAGAATGTACTAACAATCAGTTGTACCCCTTGTCTCTATATATACCTTCTGACGATTTTTTTCTCTCAAAACGCAATCGTGTCGGGGCCCTGTGATTGTACACGGGTCTCGTTATCTTTATTGTATGCTTACCGTGGCAATTGGTGTCTTTTCCCCGAAGTCGACGATTGACCAAATTCTGTCTCTCAAAAGGACCAGATAGGGAAAGGAACCAATAGGGCGGCGCCGTGTCTTTTCCACGGTATCTTGTAGGCTTTTCTTAAACCTGTTTAAGTTCTTTTGCTCGTTGGTAAAACGCTGCAGTCTGTAAAAATTGTACTCGTATAAGTTCATTTAATCCTTTAATCCTTTCCCCCATGGAAGCGACTTTTAGCGTGTTTAATTTATTTCTCCGCTGAAGAAAGTAGTTCCAGTTTATACCCTCATGAACAATTACCATAACAAATATTTTATATAGCCTAGCATATGGTAGTTTAGAGCAGGCTGAAAGTAGAGCAGAATGTGCCTTAATGCACATTCTGCATTACTTTCAACCTGCTTTAGGTGATCATCTGTATTTAATGTTAAAACGGTTAATTGGGTAAAGGATTAACTGCTAAATTCTGTCATATGGCTTAACTCATCACCCTTGAAGCTTTAAATGGATAATGACAATTACGTTGAATGATCATAACACAAACTGTTTCACACACACTTCAATAGTTCAAATTCAAAATTTAATCTACCTAAAAATTTAATTTGAGAAATATCAGCAGACGACAATTGTTTTAAGCAGATTATGTCATAGTAGTGAGTGTGTTAACCCATTTGCGCCCAATGGATTATTCCATGTTTATATTATTGGATTAGTCCAATTTTTGTCAAAGGGATGCCTGGTCAAACTTTTCATTTTAATTTTGTTTTATATTGAAATTCCTATCAGCACACAGTGTAGACTCTGATCAGACGCCGTATAATGCGGCGTCTGATCTGAGTCTACACTGTTTGCCTATGTCCCATATATGGGATCGTGGGCACAAATTGGTTTATACTGATGTCTGTGAAGAGAGGGTTAACTTACTTCTTGTCTAAACAGTTAAATATGTATCTCACTTTTCGCCCTTCCCAAGCCATAGGTCACAAACGTGTAAACCGCTCTCTGATCAGGATCCAAACTATTTGCCAATCTTCAATCAACTTTCCTTACAATCACATCTAGCTATGAAATAAAAGTACAGACCACAGTGTTAAAGCAGGATATATTACGGCCATAAAGGTGTTACAGCATTAGAAAAATGTCGGTGGTGGAGTGAAATAATAATGCTTTTACAAGTTATTAGATCTACATTAAACTATTTTGATTGGCTAGAAGTGTTGCTTGTGGGGGCAATTCTGTGAAAGGTGAAGTAAACCGAGAAAGTAATTAAAACTTTATTTATAGGTGATATTTAGTAGTTTTCATTTCTAACAAGTCTGAAGTGTTCCATTTACACTTCTTATGATACTAGCGTACTGTGATTAAATCGGTGTAAACCACGATCAGACAGCGCCGGAAAGAACCGTCTGATACAGTGGAGAAAACGTTATTCTTTCCCAATAAACGCGTTTACGCTAAAACTATTTTTTCCAATACAAACAGTTTGGAGCCAGATCAGACGCCGGGTAACCCGGCGTCTGATCAGGCTCCAAACTGTTTGCCACTCAGCTTAATATCAATAGTCAGAATTGTCAAGAAATTGTTATTTTCTACGTTTTAGTGTTTTGCGTTTGCGTACGTTTGCGTTTAAACGGGAAAGAATAACAGATTCTCCCCTGTAAGACTTCGTACTGTTTTCTTACAGCACTGTTCCAACAATTTATCTTGCGTTCCCTCACCTTTCTTACTTGCTCAACCGTTTCATTGACCGTTATGACGTCATAACATGCCAAACAAATCACTGACATAATATCGCCTGCTTGCAAAAATCTGTTTTAAGTCCTAAAGTATCTCAGGTAGTTTGACTAAAAAAGCATTTAATGGGTGTCAAACAGTTGGATCCTCTTCAGATACCGCGTGCAATCTATTAACAAAATGATCCAGAGTTTTGAGTAATAATAATAATAATAATAATAATGTCGAACTTGGCACCGAATGGACAAATCTTTAGCACACTTTGCGATTTTAGTGACAACATATGCACACATTCTAAACTGATCTAGGAAAGTATAACCCATAATATGCTAAGCGCGACTTGCCTAACATTTACAAACAGTTTGGATCGTTTGGACGATATATTTGAAGCAGACGACAATTTATTTAAGAGATAAAGAATTTATCCAGAGTATTAATCAGTTTGGATCCAGATAAGACACTGAGTCAATTTGCGTCTCGTCTTAAGCCAAACAGTTTGCAAAAGTAAAAACATAATATTTATACAGAGTGATAATGTAGTTATATTTTAAACACAGTCAAAGCACAAAACAAACCAAAACCACACATTTGCACAAACGAGCAAAGTATGACTATTTAAAACGCAATTAAGACACGAATATTCTTTTGCAAAAAGCATGATAAAGATGAATGATTCAATTGGAATCATATCGTGGTATCAAAAATTAGATCTAATAAAACCAATTAATGTCCATGCGTCATTTTGATCTTAAGTAACGACTGACAAACATGATATGCAGTCAAACATGTATTAAGCGAACATTTAAAGATGTTCGTTCGTTCTCAATAAACACGTTTATGCTGAAACCTTTATGTTCATTACCAACAGGTTTTGATCCAGGTCACTGGTTACAGTGGAGAATGTGTTATTCTTTCCCAATAAACGCGTTTACGCTAAAACTATTTTTTGCAGTGAAAACAGTTTGGAGCCAGATCAGACGCCGGGTAACCCGGCGTCTGATCAGGCTCCAAACTGTTTGCCACCAAGATAAACATGAATTATCAGAATTGTCCAAAAGTTGTACTTTTCTACGTTTTAGTGTTTTGCGTTTGCGTACGTTTGCGTTTAAACGGGAAAGAATAACAGATTCTCCACTGTAATGTGATTACTCTTTGAAAGGCTGCAATTAATAGGTGTCTGCATCTGTTCTAAAATTTAAAAAAAATCTAAATTGTTATTGCCAATATAGGACCTGACTGCCAAACGGTTTGGACTTTAACGAAATCAAACTAGATCAAAACTATTTGCAAAGGAAATCACAGTTTCGGTTTTTGTGGGCAAAAGTTTGTGTAGATCTACTCTGTTATAATTATTTAAGTAAAATAAGTCATAGTATGGCCTTTTGTCAAAACGGATATAATGATCATTTAGATTTAACCATTTCATGCTCAAATGTATCGTAATATTTTTACTCCGTGAACACCATATTGTAGTTTCTTCAAATATTGTCTGAAATTTCGTATCAAAGTTAGATTGAAGGCGGTATGTCCCACGCAGCAAACGAAATCATTGACATTTCTCCAACTGTAGTTTAAATAAATCTGATCTGGACACAAATTCATATGGCAGCCTTGTCATGTTTAACTCATTGTTATTGGTCTTGGCTTCAGCCCAAGACCATCGAATTTACCATTCTTTTTATTTAACAAATCCACCGTCAAATTCATTGTGAGGGTTTTACCCCTGTAATGCCACACTGTCATCTGCTTCAATATTGTTGTCTACAATATCGTTTCAATGTCATATTTAACCCATTACCCGATAACCTGTTTTTAGTTTTTGAAAATATGTGACTACTTAAAGCAGGTTGAAAGTAAAGCAGAATGCGCCATATGGCGCATTCTGATTTAATTTCAGCCTGCTTTAAGCTATTACCTGCAAGAATAAGGAAAGTATTAAATACGACACATATTCATTACGGTATATATTGGAACTATTTTCTTCAGCGGATGAATATAATGCATGTGCTAAAAGTCGCTTCTATAAGGGAAAGGGTTAAGGCAGCATGTTAGAAGAAACGAGTGTTTAAAGGTCTGAATCCACGTCTAATCAGGATCCAAAGTGTTTGCAAAGGCGTCCGTTAGTGCCATTGACATTAAAAAGATTTTAACTTTACTTTAAAAAGATATTTCAGAAGAAAAAAAAGTGAAGCCGGCGACAATATGTCGGTGAAGGAGTAAAAACCTCACGATAAATTTTATCATGAAAGGGTTAACATAAGACGGTTTTGTTTCAATTCTGCCCCTGAAAAACTAATATACTTTCCTTTCCGAACCAAGGTTGTTAACGTTTTAAGACACAATCCGTTAGACGGTTTGGCAAACAGATGTAATCGATATTTTTCATGAAAATATCGGCCTATTATTTTGGATGTAAACGGACTAAACAATTTGACAAAAGTTTCCACAGCAGATTCGCGAAAGCGGGATATGAGGGAGTTTGATTAACGGAAGCCTATTGTCGCATGTAAGATGGGACCATAAAAATGACAAAACGAAGGAACAAAGGTATGGGTGATGTTGATCTGACACTTAACCCTTTACCTGATAGCCTATTTCTAGTACTTAAGATAAGTGACTACTTAAAGCAGGTTGAAAGTAAAGAAGAATGCGCCTTAGGGCGCATTCTGCTTTACTTTCAGCCTGCTTTAAGCTATCATGTGCTATAATATAGAAAATATTCCCTATAATACATATTCATTACTGATTAAATTGGAACTATTTTCTTCAGCGGATGCATAAATCATATTCGCTAAAAGTCGCTTCTATTGGGGAAAGGGTTAAACAGTTCCCTGCTGCACATGTTCAAACACAATGTGTATTTTGAGACATTTGCAGTAACGAATATTAACTGCTCTCTATTCTTTGATTTTCTTGCAGAACAAATTGCCTGTCAGATATATGTCAAAAATTGCTCAGCACATTTTCTTGATGTCTTTCATACACCAGATACCATTTAGTATTGCTAACGTGTTTCATATTAAAAGAAATTGACATGGTGACCGCTGAAGTATGTTATCAGATGCAGAACTGCAGCCAAATTCCTTTGATCAGCAGAGACCCTGTGAAAACAACATTTAATAAACAATGGAGTCTCATAATACAGCACACCTTCTTATTTCCCAAAACAGGACGCTCTTCTTATCAATATACTACAGAGAAACCCCTCTAAACCGGACATGTGTGGGGACAACAAAATATCCGGTTTAGAGGGGGTTCCGGTTTAGAGTGGTTTTAACCTATAGCTTGTTTCTAGTATGGAAGGTAGCTGACCACGTAAAGCAGGTTGAAAAAAAAGCAGAATGCGCCTTTAGGCGCATTCTGCATTGCTTTCACCCTTCTTTAAGCTATCATCTGCTAGAATATAGAAAATATGTCTGATGATATATGTTTCATGAATGTATTTTCTTCAGTGAAGGAATAAATCAAAGGCGGAAAATGGGAGGGAAATGGGACCAAATGTTTTGTCCGGTTTAGAGAGAATTCCGGTATTTAGAGGTTCAGGTTTAGAGGGGTTTTACTGTACATTGAATACTGTCTCCTGACTCAAAGGTTTCATATACTGTAGAACACTTCTCGTAATGCGATCACTTAAAAGGATCTCGTGTTCCACATTCAGATCAAAATTGTCTCGACCTTTATCTCAATTATAGAAAAGGCTTGGTCGGAGAAAAATCTAGTCCGAACCACATTTACTATACCATGCCAGCTATGAATATCATATTTGGTGTGTGAGTATGTCTTGGGATGGCGGAGAGTGCTGGTTTTTGGAAAAGTCGAAGAATTAAAAGTTAGTGTAGTGGAGAAGGCATTCTTTTTCGTTAAAATGAAATGCATCATACTAAAATGTAGAAACTGATAGGTCTTTTATATTGTTTCATTTTGATCTGAATGGCAAACAGTAGTTTAGAGCCTGATCAGAGGTCGTGTACCCGACGTCTGATCTAGCTCCAAACTTCTTTCAATATAAACAATTGTTTTGGCGTAAACGCATTTATAAGGAATAAAGTCCATACCTCATCCCGTTGTTCTAATATTTACACCACACATATTTTACACTTTGGGTAAAACGCAGCTTTCGTATCACGCCGTTACGAATTATCTAGCAAAATTGATGTTGACATTGCTTTTCCTTCGCGTTGACGACGGTTTTGATTGTTTCGCCAAAGTTAAAATGTTTCATACACCATAGTATGTTTCTAGTTTTGAGGACAAGTGGCCACATAAAGCGCATTCTACTTTACTGTCAAACTGCTTTAAGCTACCATCTGCTAGGATATTGAAACAATTATTACAGTGCATATTCATGACTGCATAACATGGAACTACATTATTTTCTCTATGCTCTACAAAGCGTTTTTAGCGTCTGATCTGGTTATAAACTGTTTGTCAATGTTTTTCAATATGAAAACACATTCAGTGGTAATTCTAACTTAATAGAACAATTTGTAATTGGGTTCCTAAAATGAGATGTAATGCAACTGTTCAGCGAAAAGATGGATACTTACTTAAAGTAACAGCAGGTTGCCAGTTTTTCCGGCAGAATGTTCCAGTACTCGAGTTCTAGGAGGAATGTCCCAGGACAACATGTCTTCGGGATGTGTAACTCTCCCGTCTGGTACATTGATAGTAGCGACCCAAACACGTCAGGTGGACGGTCTACAATGATGACGTCATTTTTCGATTTACATAAGTCCTTGATCTTTGACTCCGGTCCCGTGTTGAGAAGACCTCTAGAAATAGCAAAGTGTTGACCGCTAACATCGAACGTAATTCTGTCCATGTTCAGTGCTGAATCTAAAAAAGAAAGAATGTCGAAATAGATAGACTTGGCAATTGGATGAATGAATGAGTTGAGTTTACGTCAACGCGACACTAAACAGATTAGCAACGATGAATTGATCAATACCCAAGACTCTCAATATTATCATTAAAGCTGACAAGTATCAATGTTCGATTAATGTGATCAAAACAATATATATTAACCTTCTGATTTGGAACTAGCAAACATGTTTGGGAAACATTTACCCGGTCATTTATAATAATCAGCATTGGGAAACTGGAAAAATTCTCCCGTAGTCTCATTGGTCTATACACTCTTCTACACATTAATCTGGCAATTTGGAACTGGCATAAATATAGTGGTAGCCTTATTTTTTCCCAATATACGCGTTTACGCTAAAACTATTATTTCTCTTGCAAACAGTTTGGAGCCAGAGTAGACGCCGGGTAACCCGGCGTCTGATCAGGCTCCAAACTGTTTGCCACTCAGATAAAAATGAAAAGTCAGAATTGTCAAAAAGTTGTCCTTTTCTACATTTTAGTGTTTTACGTTTGCGTTTCGTTTGCGTTTAAAGGGGAAAGAACAACGTTTTCTCAAATGTAACATACAATGATTTTTAAATTATTTAATGTAAAAATCAATGGACAAAAGGGATGGTTTTAGGTTCGGACGAAGTGTAAAAGTGCTCCGTCAAAATGTATGGTCAATCCAAACTAGCCATGATATTCAGTGAAGAAAACAGGGCTGCCATTTCTCCGGATTTTTCCTAAATCTTCGGATTTTTTTCTAGTACATGGTGGCTTAAAGCAGACTGAAAGTAAAGCAGAATGCACCTTAAGGCGCATTCTGCTTTACTTCCAGCCTGCTTTAAGTATTCACAAAACTAAAAACAGACGATAGGGTAAAGGTACGATTCGTAAAATCAAACTTGAAAAATGCAATTTTGGAAATCTTAGGATTTTTCATGTCAACTTATGGCAGCCCTGAGAAAACTTTATTCTTTTACCGTTTTAACGAAATGAAACACAATCCGTGGCAATGCAATGAAATTTAGAAAATCATAGCTTCTTGAATATGTTGATTTAAGTTTTGTTGATTTATTTTTATCTAAGTGGTAATAGTTCAGAGCCTGGTCAGACACTGAGTTAACCGGTGTCTGATTTGGCTTCGAATCGTTTGCAATATAAATGATTGGTTTAGAAAACGTATTCTCCAATGCAAGTCTTAAATACAGAGTCCAAGCCTTGGCGTCTTGACGTAGCTTCTTGTGTGTCAAAAGTAAAATAGACAGCTCCTTAATGTGTTTTCTGCATTGCTATTGTTCTGCATTAAGCAGCCATTTAAAGAAAAAAGATCATCAGTAAAAACAATAAATGTAGCACTATCGTGTGTGGAAAAAGCAAAACCGAAATCTAATAAAGAAGCTATCTACACAACCATTCACCTTGTCACTTTGGAGAAATTCATTCACAGCCTTCAACAAATTTAAGCACATCATAGATCCATGTAAATACACTATCTAAAGCAAGATACTCCAACAGACGTTCAGACATATTTCAATTTATCCCTATCACCGAGTTGACAAATGGGATCCAGACCAAGAGGCGCAACACGACGCAAGTTTCGATTCCAGCCTGGTTCACATTGCAGGATTTTGAAAAGTTTAACCCATTTATGCCAAGTGGATTCTTCCATGTTTATATATTGGATTAGTCCATTTTTTATCAAAGGGATGCCTGGTCAACATTTTCATTTTCATTTTGTTTTATATTGAAATTCCTATCAGAAAACAGTATAGACTCTGATCAGACGCCGCATTATGCGGCGTCTGATCAGAGTCTACACTATTTACCTATGTCCCATATATGGGATCGAGGGCACAAATGGGTTAAGTCTAATTGCTTGCTTCATCTGATTGTAAATCTTCTTTAGATCGCAAAGGCGCACATGCAACTACAATTGTGCGATCAATGCAAAATTTGTTGATTCCGGCTTAATACGGCTATGACAGATACATTTTAGACTGTTCATCAGAAAGTGGGTGTTAAAGTGAATCAAAAGAAACTGAAAGAATAAATAGTGTCGTCGGTAAAGCAATTCTCAGTGTCAGAATTAGTACTCCAAAGAATATCAAAGAACTGTTTAAAATTACTGAATACAGATGATATAATTTCAAAACTAATGTATAATTGGTCGTTGGTGGAATGTGCTGCAAAACAAAAAAGATGGTTATCAAATGTGAAATGGTTGTTTTATCAAAATGAGTTAGCATATGTATGCGATCGAAAATAAGTTTTAGATTAACCCTTAGCCTGCCAGTCACGACTATAGCTCCATATGCAAACAGCTTGGATCCGGATGAGACGCCGAGTAACTCGGCGTCTCATCCGGATCCAAGCTGTTTGACACTCGGACAACATTTTCAGCAAATTTGAGCAACTTTGACGCACTTTGAAACTTGAAGCAGACGAGAAATATAGCAAACGACAATTTATTTGGCGGGCTAAGGGTTAACAAATATTTACATTCGCCCCATTCAATTCCATTGCACAAAATGACGTTTAACCTTGGGATGCCTTTCCACAGAGGAGGCGGGGCTAATGGATATGATATCCGCGAATCATTTTGTTGCGTTGCTTCAGTAATGCGATTCGTGGAATTTGCCGACCATTTTCTGTCGTTTGTTTCGCTTAAACGCCGAAAATATTCAGCTCATTTCTTGAATATATATCAATATATTTAAACAAACTTTGATAATTTCTATCAAAGATGGTACTCAGATCAAGAGTAAAGTGAAGTGTTAGAATTATATGATAATGTTAAAAAAAAGGTTTTGGGTATGGCTCATATTAAGACATGTCGTCTTAATGATCTAAGAAATCATTTGTGGAAAATGAGTTTATCTGCACACTCTTTGCTTATAATACAAACATGTTGTTATGACAAACTAGAATAGATCTACCGCCGGCGGAGAAATACTTATTTTCTGCAGAAAAAATAATATTGAAGATGAATACCACTATATTATTTGAAGTCCATGCCTTCAAGAAATTGTTATGAAATATATCAAGATATAGATTTACAGTGTACTTTTATATAGATTTACTTTACAAGGCCTGTCATATTAAACATTCAACTACCCAAGTATGATGTTATTATATCCTCTTTGAGTTTGAAAATAATTGTAAATGCTACATTTTCCTCTAGTTTTAGCTTTACTTGAAACTCTTAGCACATTCAAACCTTGCGACGAGTATGCTTGTCATTTAAAAGGTACCTCTGAACAGCTCACTTCTCCTTTGCAAAATAGTTTAGACTCTGATCAGAGGACTTCTTAGGGAGTTCTCTGATCTGAGTCTTTATTGTTTGCCATTTTGCAAAATATTTTGCAGAAAACACCCCTGAATAGTCATAAATTCCGACCTGGAAATGTCCATTAAAAGTTTCAGGGGTGAATGAGTTAATTTTTCTACTATTGGAAATAAGTAGATACATGTATATAACGTCACTGTTGTATTTGTTAACCTTTTGTAGGTTATATTAAAACATATTTATGCTTTATTTTATACTACATGTTGAAATATGATGCTTTACTATATGCTACAAGTCAATAAGAAATAATATTATATATACATGTTAGAAAAACAAAGCTATTTATATTTTGATGTACTATATATAAAGCGTTGCATGGCGTTTGATCCGGATTCCAACTGTTTGCAAAAGCGCTTTATCAAGATAAGAGTTAACAGTACTCAAATAACATTCTTTTGCTTAAATTCTATCGGTACAGTGGAGAATCTGTTATTCTTTCCCGTTTAAACCCAAACGTACGCAAAGCACTAAAACGTAGAAAAGTACAACTTTTGGACAATTCTGATATTTCATGTTTATCTTGGTGGCAAACAGTTTGGAGCCTGATCAGACGCCGGGTTACCCGGCGTCTGATCTGGCTCCAAACTGTTTGCACTGCAAATAATAGTTTTAGCGTAAACGCGTTTATTGGGAAAGAATAACACATTCTCCACTGTAACATTGTTAATACAAAACTCAATTGTAGTGTTAGATATGAGATCAATGGTTGTCACTCTCTCAGATATTTCTTTTTATATAAATTCATTTAACCATTCACTGACATGAACTCATCTGCTTTAAATGAGTGTCATCTGCCTTTTTTAAATTGTCTTTAGTAATATCATAATGAGTGTCAAACTATTTGGACCCAAACTGTTGGCAGATATTCATTGTACTCGTGGGGTAAATCAGTGATCGGCTGTAAAAAGTCGCCCGGTACTTCATTCTCAGTGTTGTTATACTTTCTGGTCCTTTGGAATCATTGATTTGAGCGCATTTACAGTTGAAAGTTGAATTCCGCTTAAGCCGGTGCTAGGGGGCGTGAGCACTGTTGCATATTCAGTATTGCTCATGAACAGACTCAATCAAACCGAGTCTGCGATTTTCAGTATTTGCTTTGTTTTCTGTGCTTTCAAAGGATCTCCCCTTATTTAGATTTTTAAACTTTATTTGAACTTTCGCAGATGGAACCTTTTAAGCTGTCAATAAAATAACACTACGCAAATAATATCGTTCCATATTTCTGTTACAAAGATATCATGTTATACTTAACCCGTATAACACTTCCATGCTCAAATTAGGTGGAAGTTGTTTACCCCTACGCCGCTTTATTGTCGTCTGCTTCAGTATTGTAGTCTGCAATATCGTTTCAAGGTTAGACTTAAGGCAATATAACTGACGAAATTTCGAAACGAGTGTCAAACAGTTTGGATCCCGATCAGACGCCGCGTAACGCGGCGTCTGATCAGGATCCAAACTGTTTGCAAACGCGCTTTAAGGCGCCATTGAAAGCGAAAGGGTTAATCGTCAATGTTTATGGTCTGGTTTATTAACCCTTTTCTCCACCATTCTACTATAATACCGTACTCTGAAATATTGATTCAGAGCTAGATTTAAAGCAAAATGAGTAAACACATAACGAAATTGTTTCAAACAGTTCTGATCATGATCCGACGCCACATTACGCGATGTCTGCTCAGGGGTCTAAACTGTTTGCAAAATCAACAGTACTCGCATATGGCGGGAAAAGTGTTAATTAAATTCATGTAATATGTAACAAATTAATTTCAGGTTGAATATTACATTCAATCCGATGAACCTTCAACAGTGCTCCCTCCCTACAACGACCCTCCAAACAACGACTCCCTCCTTACAAAGACCCGTTGCCGCAGTTCCCTAAACAGGACTATAATGTCTAACGGTTAAATGCTGCAATATCGTCTGCTTAAAATTGTCGTCTGCCTTCTTTCTCAACGTTACATATACGTGGCCATATTGATAGAAGAAATATAAATAGCGAGAGATAAACGGATTGAATCTAGATCAGACGCCGCGTTACGCGGCGTCTGATTTGGATTTAAGCTGTTTGAAAATCTTAGTCAAGTCTTAATTTTCTCTCCCTATAACGGATTCCACCGATCAACACACATAATATTTGTACCCCATTGGGTGTCGTTGCAGAGGGGGAACACTGTACTGCCGTGGGCGAACGTGGGCGAACGTATGCTAACTGTTGCAAACAGTTTTGATCCAGATGAGATGTCAAGTAACTCGGCTACTCGTCTGGAATCAAACTGTTTCACATTTTGGTTAAATCTTCGGAAAGAAAATCAAGTTTATAAATGGTTGCAGACGTCAAATTTTGCAGACGACAATGACAGAGAATGCAGATTATTAGTCAATCATCTTAAGACAATAAGATACAAACTGAAATACCTGTCTCTTCGGCAACTCACAAGACAAAATTCTTTGATCTCGGTAAAAGAAGACGATAGGTTCGAGTGAGAACTCAGCAATGCAGTATCTTTTACATGAGCTTTTTTTTTTTTGGGGGGGGGGGGGGGGTGTGCGGTCTTTCTTTTACCCATTTATACCCAGTGGATTCTTTCATGTTTATGTATTGGATTAGTCCATTTTTTATCAAAGGGATGCCTGGTCAACATTTTCATTTTGTTTTATGTTGAAATTCTTATCAGCAAACAGTGTAGACTCTGATCAGACGCCGCATAATGCGGCGTCTGATCAGAGTCTTCAATGTTTGCCTATGTCCCATATATGAGATCGTCGGCACAAATGGGTTGAACAGCCATGCACTTGCCATGAAAACTAAGATCAGTTTTTATTTCCAGGTGTCGCAATAACGGGGTATACTGTACTGTCTTTCTCCAGGTACTACTACTGAATGTTAAAGGGACTCGCAACCGGATGGTGTACTTGTCAAAATAAAATAAAATACTCAAATAAAAGCAAATTTGTGGCATTATTTGGCTTCTGACATTAAAAAAATATGATCAGTTCAAAAAAGTCTCAAGAATCGTCACCGAATCTTAGTTTTTTTTAGATATATTCCATCGTTTTTCAATAGCGTCAGCTGACGGTTTTGCTGTTGTTTGTTGCTTCTCTACACTGGCTCTGACATAAACCGGAGCCGAATAATGTAGTATTAAGCGCTACCAGTGAAGTACGTTTATTCGCTACCATATATATAGAGAGCGTCCGTGGTCGAGGCGGTAAAGGCGTGTCCTCATTTTTCTTGTTTGTCTCCGCAATGGAGGGTCACGGGTTCGAATCCCACCAGAGCTTCGTCTTTCTTTTTTTTTTGGAAATGCATTTTTTAACAGAATTTATTATCCTAAACTAAATCTTACCCATTTATATAATCATTTGACATATATTTACAAATTACCATTTTTAATGCTAAATCCGGTTGCGAGCCTCTTTAACACTTGTGCTGCCGTAATATTGTCTGCTTTTAAATTGTCGTCTGTAAAATTTTACAAAATAAGACTTATACACTTTTAGATTAAATAAAACGAAAGGCGATTTTTCAAATATAATTTATCCATATATGACACGGCCTTGCGTGACGCCTGATCTTGATCCAAATTAGGGTCGAAACTCGATCATTTAAACTAACGTTAGTTCGAACATACTCATATTTCAAAATTCGAAATACGAAAAAATACGAAAAACTAGAAAAACTTCGAAATACGGGTATGATCGACTTATCGAAATTCAACTTATGAAATACTGATAAGGTTGGTTTAAGCAAGTTAGAAGTATAAAGTTTCGACTGTATTTGAAAATACAAGTACAGTCACGGTTTAGAGTCAATGAGTTAAAAAATATTACAAATAAATTATATAATATACGTTACCTTGTTCTGTTATCAATTAAATCAACAGTGGATACCAGCTTTAAAGCCCCGCATTGTATTCTCTGCACAAACTGTGCACGCGCCTAACGAGAACTGGGAACGGATGGGCGATCATTTCAGAAAATATATTTCACATTATAGGTCTTGTTGCTAAACGACGGCCTCGGTAACATTATATGTTATGGTGCTATTTATATGTTGTTAAAACCTCATACTGCTCAAATCTCACCTGTCTTTGAAATTATCGTCTGCAGACCACATGACTCTGTAACTTAAGATATTAACTGACCAAAGTGTCAAACAATTTGATTCCTTGTCGCACGCCGTGTTCGTTGACGTCTCGTCTGTAGTTAACACTTTCGTTCTCCGTCAACGCTATATTGTCGTCTGCTCCAAGAGTGTCGTCTGGAAGATAATTTCAAAGTGAAATATAAGGTAGTATTTCTTTAGAAATATTGTTATGAGTATCAAACAGTTTTGATCCTGATCAGACGCCGCTTTACGCGGCGTCTGATCAGGATCAAAACTGTTTGAAAAGTCGACTTTATACACTTCGGCGCCGAAATGGTTTAACTGTTTGCAAACTGGGGTCATGGCGTGTGTTACAGGTAATGAAATCAAATTGCTTTGGGCAGGTCTATTATGTGCTTCTTTTAATGGTTTTGTCTGGATATATATTGTAAGTTCGTGCAATGTCGCACAATATGATGCCATTTCATGTATGTCCATACAATGTGCTTTTTGCATTGCATTAACATACAGCTTGTAACCTAATCAGAGATCAATAAACTTACACTATGAGCAGGATACACACTATTCTACACCCTTTTTCTATATTTTCAATTAAAAATATTATAAAAACTGAGTTCGTACTTTATTGTAGGCGACACTTTTGAGCAGGTGATATTATAACATTATAAAGGCTTATGAGCTTATTTTGCAAGATATTCAAGTAAACATCTCTATTACGAACCATAGAATGAGTATCATAGACATAGACATAGTTTATTCGTAACTTATACATATATATAGTATCCATTGATGATTTTAGAGACAGTTTACATCTTAAAGCAAGATGATCGTAACCAAGAAAGCTCCTAAAGAAGCGTTTTGATTTACGTCCATCATGCTTTAACCCTTTACCTGATAGCATTGTTTCTAGTATTGAAGATATGTGACTACTTAAAGCAGGTTGAAAGTAAAGCAGAATGCGCCCTAAGGCGCATTCTGCTTTACTTTCAGCCTGCTTTAAGCTATTAACTGCTAGAATAAGGAAAGTATTAAATATGACACATATTCATTACGGTATAATTTGGAACTATTTTCTTCAGCGGAGGAATAAATTAAACACGCTAAAAGTCGTTTCTATAGGGGAAAGGGTTAAGTAATCACCTGTCTTAGTCAAATATAAGTGGTAATAGACAGGGTTTATGACATGTAGTTTAACGCTTTCACTCTCAATGACGCCAAAAAGCACGTTTGCAAACAGTTTGGATCCTGATCAGACGCCGCGTTATGCGGCGTCTGATCAGGATCCAAACTGTTTGACTTTCTTTTTTGAAATGTCTTCAGTCATACTGCCTTAACTTTAACTTTAAAACGACATTGCAGACAACAACATTGAAGCAGACGACAATGAAACGGTGAAGGGGTCACAATTTCACGATTAATTTGGCAGCGAAAGAGTTAATGAATAAACCCTTGATTAAGGTGGGGCAAAGAAATATAATCTCTCAACAATGACCATTCAATATTCGTTTTCTACATTAACAACAGGTGGCAAATGAAAGTAATTGTAGCCATGTGAAATCACAAACCCTTCTGACATAAACACCATCTGATTAAACACTTCTCGTCTGTTTTCATTTTTCAAATGCCTCGTGATCTAATGACAACACAACTCAAGTCGTACCTGTGATCTAATGCACGATAAAACACAGCAACGAATTTAATATTTCTTAAGTAAAGACTGCGGAAACAGTGAGTAGAAAACAGTTCAGACCCTGAACGGGAGGTTTCTATGGGAACCCTTTGATCAGAGTCTGCTCTGTTTGGCATTTTGCAACATATAGTAAAATATAACCTTATTAAATTTAAATAGTCAAATGAACTAGTCTTGATTGGAAATTCGGTTTGTCCATTTAAAATGTCGGGTGAATAGGTCCAGAGAATTCCATGTGTTTTTAAAAAATGGCGGCTTGACACAAGGTTGAATGTTTACCACTTTCTTCTTTCAAGCTCAGAAACTACATTTTAGCCCCTAAAAAGATCTAATTTTTACACATCAGAATTTGAACAATTAAAACACGCTGGGGATACAAGAAGACATTTAACTGTCATGTGCATATTAACTTTTGTTAATTGAAGACCATGTTCAGTCAGTAATAAAGCATTTATTGACCATTATTTTGTGTTTTTCATGTAAAAAACTAAAAAATAAGAGTCAGAAAGACGAATTTTTCTGTGGCGCCACCCTTCGACCAAATTTGATTTTATGTTATTTGTTATTCTTATTGCTAACCAATTATTTTTCATACTTATATTTTTGGTCGAGGAGTGGCGCCTATGCCAAAATCAGTGAAAATGTCCATTAATATGGGAAAAAACACCATTTGGAGATTTTCTGTTGGTTGGTTGCTATAGCAACATACAGATTTCACTATAAATTTTTATCATTTTTTAAATAGTATCATCATTGTTTGATTATCATTTTATCAACTATGCTCAAATACTATGTTTTCTTATCGATGATATTTTTTTTTTGAAAACATGAGTTATCTTTATGTTATTATCAGGAAATTATTTTAGGTTGCCATGGCAACATGGAAGTGAATATGGAGAAAATATAGTTGTTTATTCTTATATCACATACCTATGTATCCTCTGTGAAAATGTTCTAAACCCCTTCACTCCTTTGCCTCGAGTGCAATTAAATGGCCAATTGCAAAGTCGGGTCTGATCAAGAACCAAACTGTTTGACTCTATTTACATTGTTACTTTTATCAACTTTCCTAAAATTTACATTTTAGAAATAAAAGCAGACTACAACTGTTCACAGTATGTGATGGCATGGCGGTGAAGGGGGTTGACGAGTGCGTTCGCTGACTATCGCTTGTTCTGTTGTTTTAGTGTAGTGTCGGATTACTATGGTAATACTATTGATTTGATAAAGAGGTTACCTACAGTGGAGAATCTGTTATTCTTTCCCGTTTAAACGCAAACGTACGCAAACGCATAGCACTTAAACGTAGAAAAGAACAACTTTTGGGCAATTCTGATATTTCATGTTTATCGTGGTGGCAAACAGTTTGGAGCCTGATCAGACGCCGGGTTACCCGGCGTCTGATCTGGCTCCAAACTGTTTGCACTTCAAATAATAGTTTTAGCGTAAACGCGTTTATTGGGAAAGAATAACAGATTCTCCACTGTAGCTATAAGCAAAAACGGTGTTAGATCTATATAACATTTATAGAATTAAAGCAACTTATCTTAACCCTTTCACTTTTAATGACGCTTAAAAGCAAGTTTGCAAAACAGTGTGGATCCGGACCAGACGCCGCCAATCTGTTTGACACTCGTTCCGACATGTTTTAATTCATACCACATTGAATCTTACTTTGAAACGTTCTTGCAAACAATGAAATTGAAACAGATGACAATAACGCGGTGAAAGGGTAAAACTCTCCCGAATTATTTGATAAACCTTTATTCTGCAGTATTATTGTATGCTTTGAAATTTTCGTTTGCAAAAATTTTTAAATTCAGATTTATATATTTTTTAATTAAAGAAACCTAAAGACGAATGTCAAACAGTTTGGATTAAGATTAGTCGCTGTGTTACGCGTTGTCTGATCTCGATGGCTGTTTGCAAATGACAGTGAAGTCGTGATCGGAATAAAAGGTTTTCACAAGGTCTTTTGTAGTTTACTAAGAGTTGATTAATTAAGCGGATGTCCCTGGTAGTAAAATAAGAAAACACTGTAAGTAATATATACAGTGGAGAAAACGTTATTCTTTCCCGTTAAAACGCAAACGTACGCAAACGCAAAGCACTAAAACGTAGAAAATAACAATTTCTTGACAATTCTGATATTTCATGTTTATCTTGGTGGCAAACAGTTTGGAGCCTGATCAGACGCCGGGTTACCCGGCGTCTGATCTGGCTCCAAACTGTTTGCACTGCAAATAATAGTTTTAGCGTAAACGCGTTTATTGGGGAAGAATAACACATTCTCCACTGTACAAAGACTGTGAAACAAACAAATGTGCCTTAATGTCGTCTGGTAGCAAAAAGTAATGTCTGCTTTCATTCATTAACTATTTGTGAAAATAGTTTCGAAATTTGTGAAAGTAGTTTTTGTATTTCTAAGTAGAAGAACACATATCAAACAGTTTGGATTCAGATTAGATCCCGAGTTATGCGGCGTCTGACCAGGATTCAAACTGTCTGGTGGTTAATTGGGTCAATTGTGAGGCAGTCGTGTTTCTTATAGTCCTTGATTAATAAAAGCAATATAGTTTCCTTACTTAAAACTCGCTCATTTTTTCTGTAATTTCTTCTTATCGGATATGCCCTGCTGGCTTTCAGTCTTATAAACCCTTAAAGTGGTGGGTCTGAGTATATACAGTCAGTGCGAATAGTGTTTACCCTGATCAGGCCCCAAGTTAATAAAAGTTTTGAGTTGAGTCTGGACTCGTTCTTAAGTATTTGATTGGTTAGATTTGAGTTTGTGCTCAACGCTTGAGAGCGATTTCAGACTCAGTTCAAAAGCTTTATAACGTTGGACACAGAGGGTCCTGTATCGTTTGCCACATTTTCAAATAGCTTTGTGACAAGCCCCTCGTGTCAATGTTAATTGGTCATTTATCAGAAAATGAAAAAATCCATGAGAAATATCAGTTTTGCAAGGGATGAGCCTGTGAAGACATGTTGTTTTGAAAAGGAATCTAAAACACCATGGTATTACCCAGAATTAACTCGTAAAACAATTAGTAGAATAGCTAAGAAGACGTTATTCTTTTCCTTAAAAAGGTGAGTCTATACTGAACACAAACGCAATGAAAATGATAATATTTTCAAACCTCTGACGATTCATTTCTATCTGAGTAGCTAATAGATTGGAGGCTGGTCAGGCGCCGGTGTAACGCAGTAGAATGATCCACCCGTGCAAACGGACTCGGGTCTTTATATTGTTCGACAATATTGACCTGACGTTGGTGACCTCTATTAGCATAATTACACACTTTGTTGCATTTCTAAATATAGCTTCGGAACACTTCGTTATCATTTATACGAGAACGCACATTGTAACCTCATCGGCACCGAGTAAATATAGCATTACCCGGTTCTACAAATATCGACAGGTATTTAGCGCAAGTGGTAAGGAAGATGACTATAGATTATTTTTCCATACAGTCATTGGTTCGGATCCCATGCAATACTCGTACATTTTTTTCACCTTTTTTTTTTTTTTTTTTTTTTTTACTATTTATGCTGTTTCTTTTAAGTTTTCATACAACATTTATATCGATTGGAACACGATTCTTTTGTTATTTTTAAAAACATTATGTCATAACGTCTGTTTGGTCTATAAAATAATATTTAAACATTTAAAAATATTTTGCCCTCTATCGGGATTCGAACACGGAACCTCGATGTTACAAATCCCTTGCTCTAACGACACACCTATTGCAGATTAGTTACATCTGGGGGTTGTGAATTAGGTATATATTGGCAAGAGTCGCAGGTTAGAACATCGATGATCTTACCTGGATTAAAACCCAATCGAAAGCGCAACATGATGCGTTTTAGTAGATGCGATTATACTAGGAGACTCGGGAATAATAGTTTATCTACAATAATCTTTTGAGCTTGCTCAATGTGGAGAGTTACATGTAATCCACTGCGGATTACAACTGTAACAAGTTTCACGTAATCAGCCGAAACAACCTCCCGAAAGGGGCGTGTAGCAGTAAATAGAGAAAGAAAGAAAGAAAGAAAGAAAGAATATTGATTTATGCTGCGTCATCTTTTTATAATTCATTCATGCATAAAGTTCAACGTCAGGTCAATATTGTCGAACAATACTACGTAGAGAAATGATCCCATACCGTGAGGGGTCATTCTACTACGAGTCGATGGGGTCCTTTTTCTACGGTCTGAGGTCATTTTTCTACGTAGTAAAATGACCCGGGTCACTGTTCTGCGTAGTGTCATGACCCATGTGTAATTTTAGCAGGGATGGGTCATTCTACTGCGTTACACCGGCTTACCCGACGTCTGATCTGGCTCCAAACTGTTTGCAATTGACCTAAGGATTTAATGAGAAAAGTGTTTAACTCTTCGCTGTCACATTTGATTGTCTGCTTTTACCCTCTTACCGCCAAAATATCGTCTGAGTACTCGTCTGCATTGGCAGTGTCGTCTGCAATATTTTCATTGTCAGGTTTCGGGCTATTTTGCCTGAAGTATCGATACGAGTGTCAAACAGTTTGGCTCCTGGTCAGACGCCGCTTTACGCGGCGTCTGATCAGGAGCCAAACTGTTTGCAAAGTCCTCTTTGGCGACATTGGCAGTGAAAGAGATTAAGTTACAAAACAAACATTGTTTTCCTGTCCTGTTTTTTTACCTTTTGTTTCCAATGTCATTGAAATCAGATCCAATTATCAACAATAATAAAATCCCTTCTAGTATGATTATATCTTAACCATCAGCATGCTACTAGTATTTATGAATTTGATAAAATATTATTGGATCCAGATTAGACTCGGCGTTTTATCCGGATTAAACCAATTTGAATTCCATCTTTTGAAACCCATATTTATGCTTATCTAGTTAAACATATAAACCCAGTTTTGAAAAATTATGTGTAGACGGATATTGAAAAATAATGTTATGTCAAGAAAATGGTTTTTAATGACTTTATTGTTTGTTTTCTCCTGATAGATATGATTAAGAGCATTAAAGTGTTCAATAGCACACTTATCGTTGGAAAAACAACATACAGAATCCATTTAAATCCATTAACCAATATACAGTAAAACCTCGCTATTACGACCACTAAAACGAAGGCTAATTGATTGTATAATAGAGAAGTGAAAGCTTAAAGCAAGGTGGCATTGAAACAGAAAGCTCCCAAAGGAGCTTTCTGTTTCACTGCTATCTTGCTTTAATCGGTCACCTATCGTAAACACCCTAATAATTAACATAATTTAGTGGTCGTAATAGAGAGGTTTTACTGTATATGTCTGTTTGCCCCTTAAATTCTTTCCTCTAATGAAGAAAATAGTTCCCCTTATACAGTCATAAATAGCAGTATCAGAAACAGTTCCTATATCCTAGTAGAATGTAGCTTAAAGTAGGCTGAAAGTGAAACAGAATAATTCTGATTTATTTTAAGCCTTCTTTAACTCTTTTACTGCCAACGTCGCCAAAAGGCGACTTTGCAAACAGCTTGGATCCTGATCAGACGCCGCGTAACGCGGCGTCTGATCAGGATCCAAACTGTTTGACACTCGTATCGATATGTTTAAAGTTATACTACATTGAACCTTACTTTGAAACAATCTTGCAAACGACAAAATCAAAGCAGATGATAATGAAACGGTGAATGGGTAAACATCTCACGATTAATGGCAGCGAAAGAATTAAGTAACCATTTGTATTTATGTCAATACTGAAAACATTCTATGAGGAAGGGTTAAAAACAGCAAAGAAATCATCTGTAAATACAGATTAGTGGTTTATGCAGTAGAAAGCAAAGACAGAACGCTCCTGAATTGCCCTGCATTAAGCTGTTATACGGAATTAACCTATTACCCCATAGTCTGATTCTAGTTTTGAAAATAGGTGACCACTTAAAGCAGGTTGAAAGTAAAGCAGAATGCGCCTTGGGGCGCATTCTGCTTTACTTTCAACCTGCTTTAAGCTATAATCTGTTTGAATATAGAAAATATTTCTGATGTTGCATATTCCTGACTAAATAAATTGAAACTATTTTCTTAAGTGGAGGAATAAATTAAAGTCGTTAAAAGGCGTATTTATTGGGGAAAGGGTTAAAAATTAGTAACCCATCTTCCTAAGAGTGAGTGTAAAGTCTTAAAATGAATACTGTTGGATATTTTTTCTAATATTTTTTATTAATGTCTTTATCGTGTTTTGTAACTCTCTGTTGTTGTTTTTTCAGTCATTATCGCCACGCTGAAAGGAAAGCACACCCGCTATTAGAAACTCCAAAATTAACCATTCACTGCCTTACTCCGAATACACCTGTTATTTGTAAACAGTTTGGATCCTGAACACACGACGCGTAACGCAGCATCTGCTAAGGTTCCAAACTGTTTGACTCTTATAACGGTATTACTTTAGTAAACTTACCGGAAACTTACAAATGAGGAAATCAAAGCAGAGGACAATTGTTTGAAGACGATGGTGTCATGTCAGTTAAGTGGTTAAATATCGGTGAATGTTTGAAGCAAAATTAAGGTAAATACACTTTCTGATTTAACTACATTCGGCTTTAAACTCCAATATTTACATTCACCCTGTAAAGTCTTTATGTAATCATATTGAAAATATGCAGCCTATCTCTTCATAAACTTACAAATCGAAACTGGTTCCAGCCAGTTAGAAAGAGGGCGGAGTCTCCGCCGGAGAGATACCGACCTAGAGACCAGCTGGTGGTTGCTATGGCGTGTTATTCGGTTGAAATACACATTCGCGACTTATTTTGTTTTAAAATATGCTTCAATAATAGATATTCAAGTTGCATTGTTATTTTTAATGTCTTATAAGTGTTCGTTAAGCACACGGAGACAGTTTACTGGGTAAAAGCCTGAATTTTTAATGCAACTCCGAAACATGTTTGGGACTACTTTTCATACCATATATTATAGAGATCGAATGGCTGTTACATCCGGAATTACATCTATCAAACCCATTTGGCGGGTATATGATATATTCGTATACATGAAAACACATCTGGTCAAAATACACATTACATGGACAAGACAGAAAATAAAAATATATATACAATGGAGAATCTGTTATTCTTTCCCGTTTAAACGCAAACGTACGCAAACGCAAAGCACTAAAACGTAGAAAAGTACAACTTTTGGACAATTCTGATAATTCATGTTTATCTTGGTGGCAAACAGTTTGGAGCCTGATCAGACGCCGGGTTACGACGGTATGAACCCATTAGCTTCGGGTGCTTACGAAACTTATCCCCTGCGAAGCTAATGTGTTCATACCGTCGTAAACGGCAAAAACAATTGTTTATTCCTATAATGACTCAACTACTTAAACTGGGTCCGCAATGGAATTGTCGACTCCGGCACACATTTCTTTCCTATAGATTACTTTTATAACATAACAGACGGCGTAAGCGTTGAATAACACTCGTAGTTTATTTGTCGTATATAACTAGTTGAATAACTATGCAAATGAGGTACGCCACGACGTCGTTTACTTGTGACGTCATTAAAATGGGTTCTATGCGTTCAATATCCAACGTCTTCATTCAATTTAAAGATGTTTGGTGTAATTAATCAATATTAGATCTACATGAAAGTTCTTATTAATACTTGTAATAACATCAACATTATGCTAGTGAACGGGGTTAATTTGGAACAACTGTTTTCCTGTATAGATCTGCTTATTTCGCGCTTAGTATTCACTTGACCTCAAAGGCTGCGATGAATAACCTTTCTAGGTTATGTTATAAAAAGAATATAACATGCATGTTAATAATTTATTTGATTTATCAAACTCGTCGTTATAGAAAACGATCAAAACTCGGCAAAGCCTTGTTTTCATCGTTTTCTGAAAAACTCGTTTAATGAATCCAATAATTTATGAACACTCATGTAATATCTTAAATATATTACAATGTAACTTTTGAAATGGTATTTCACATGTTTAAGGTATATGATATGTGGAAGTGGCTAAAATAAAGTTCATAACTCTTGCATCAGCCTTTTTGTCTTTTTATCTTCATGTGTAGATTACTTATAATAGACTGAAACTTTAAAGATGAAATTTCACTAACGGAGATTGATGATTGACGATGTCCAATGTTAATAACTTTTGCATCTATTGCTGTGAGAGTTGCTCCCCTTTACCACATTATTTATCTTCTCTGCTAATAACCCCTGTCATACTGTTCTACCGAGGCTTTATTTTACAAAAACAAACAACAAACGACATTGCAGGCTATAACTCCATGTTCAACTTATGCTTATTGGCAGATGACACATATGTTCCAAGAAACGACATTCATTTTTAGTGTGCTGATGGGTGGGCTCATTGAAAATGGTAATGGGCGAGGTTTACTGTGAGTACCCATGAGGTTTGGGGTTGAAGATATCCATGTGATAACTACAATAACTATAACTCTGTACAGAGTGGCAATATACCTTTTTATCATATATGTATGTACATGTTTTATATATTTGATGTACATTGATGAGACAGAAATAAACAATAAAACCATGTGCGCAAATCCCCTACAACATGTGTATATCACACTGTGTTATAAACTTTTCACTGACTGTCAAACAGTTTAGAACTGTTCAGAGGCCTGAGATCAGGAAACAAACTGTGTGAATATGTTGTCGAGCTTGGCACTAAAGGAGTTAAGACATGTGAATGCTTAGAGTAAGGTGGGGGTATATAGGGAGCTTTCTGCTTTACTTTCATCTTGCTTTAAGCTGAAATCAACATGGTATTAAATAACATCAATAATACGTTTTTATAGTCCATATATACAGTGTTCCCTCCTTATAACGGCCCTCCGAACATCGACTCTCTCCCTACAACGACAATTGCCGCTTTTCTCAAGACAATTATGTTTAATGCTTGCATTGCTGCAATTTCGTCTGCTTAAAATTGATGTTTGCTGTTTTTCTTACATAAATGACATTTTGACAGAAAATACATAATGACGAGTGACAAACAGATTGAATACAGATCAGACGCGGCGTTACGCGTCTGCATTCAAGCTGTTTGCAAATGTAGCAAATGTCCCTCCCTATATATAACGACTCCTTCCGAGCAACAGACACAATGTTTGTCTCCCATTGGACGTCGTTGTAGAGCGGGAGCGCTGTAGAAGAGTAGATAGAGCCGTGTAAACCCTTCACTACCGTACCCCGAGTACAAAAGTTATTTGCAAACAGTTTGGATCCTGATCAGACGCCGCGTTACGCGGCGTCTGATCAGGATCCTAACTGTTTGACACTCATTTAAACATTTCTTACGTCAAACGATCATAACTTTGATTTGAGAAATAGAAGCAGACGACAATTGTTTAAAGTTGATGACGTCATGGTTGGGAAGGGTTTTACAGTGTATTCATGAGAGTATTGTTCAACGTTGCTGGGTTTGAAATCAAGGGAGATAAGCTATTGTAACGAACATTAAATAATTCATGCGAGACTGTTTCGAATGTTAGAATAATAATGGCTGAATCCGCTTAGTGAGTTGGAATGTCTCATCTTTAATTCTAAAGAGTGAAACATAAACACTTCCCCTTTCAATCATATGCATTTGCATATCGTACATACATAAGAAAACATACAGACAGTTAAACAGACCATACGGACAAACAGATAGTCAGAGAAAGAGAGACACATAGACAGGCAGACGGACCGACAAACAAACAAGCATACAGAGAGACTGACGGAAAGAGAAAGGGAAAAAGAGTGAGAGAGGGGGGAGAGAGAGAGATTCGTTGGTGTGGTGGTTAAGCTTTTCGCTTTGGAACACGGAGGTTGCAATTTTGATCCCGAATTCTCGTTTCTATTTACAGTGCTCCCTCCCTACAACGGTCCTCTCAACAACGACCCCCTCCTTACAACGACCCTTGCCGCTGTTCCCCAAACAAGACAATTATGTCTAACGCTTTTTATGACTGCAATACCGTCTGCTTAATTTTGTCGTCTGTTGTTTTTGACATTTTGACAGAAATAACTTAATAACGAGTGACAAACAGCGGCGTCTGATCTGGATCCAAGCTGTTTGCAAATGTAACCCAAATTCCCTCCCTAAAACGACTCCCTCCGAACAACACACACACTTTTTGTCTCCCATTGGATGTCGTGTTAGAAAGGGAACGCTGTATAAGATGAGATAAGATGAGACTACAAACGGAAGTGCCCGTAACGATAACCACACCAAACCGAATCAAACCATATTATTCGTTGGACGTCGTGACATTTGGTTTATCTTGGCCTGCTACAAAATATACATTTCAACCTTGCTTTAGTTATGAGCACGAATTTCAAACAGATGGAGCGCTTGTGGAAGACAAGGCTGAGCCGGAGCCGGAGTCAAAACCTATATTTACATTATGGCTTTATGCCACTCCAAGACCGCAAGTTATGTGATAAAAATAATGTGAAACGAGCTTATGACGAGCAACCTATCATTTTTACCAACGCGTTCGATAAATATAATACCTCAAACACACTCATCTAATATTCTATGTATCACATAAACAACAAATGATACAAAAATCTGGATGTTGTTACTTGTAAACACGGCTGCCTCAGTTATTAGGAAAACGATTAGTTTTACTGTTACTTGTTTTTTTATTCATCCATAGATACAAATACATGTACTACTAATTAATATAAAAACCGCAACAATATTCATAATTATATTGTGGAATGGCTTTACTTCTTAATCTAAAATTGTTTCTTATTGACACTTAGTTTCGTATTCAGAAATACGTAATGTTATAACAAAATTACTTCATATCATTGTGATATGACGTCAGAAATGCCTTCTGCTTTGTTCATACTACAATTGTTTTCATCAGTTCTGATTCACTTTTGATAAGTAAGTTGTGTTTTCGTTTTGGACAGTAAGAAATTTACGTTCGTTTACTCATCGTATTCTAAATTTGTTAAAATTAACTTTTTTACTCACCAGGGGTCCGTTTCATAAAACTTCGTACGACAAAAACTGTCGTAAGTCAAAACGAAAAAATACATTTAATTTCTTATTTCTCTATCTAATCCTGTCTTGTGACATCTCTTTGGAATCGTCTTATCAGGGAAGACATTTCGAACTGTTGCCCGAGGCCTATCGGCCTCGGGCAACAGTTCGAAAGTCTTCCCTGATACCTCGGGCCAATAGTTTTGACTGTTCCCAAAACACACATGAAATAACTGTATAATATATCACAAACACATCGTACGTCACTCTATCAGCATTCTCTTTTTTATTGAAAATTCGTCCATTGTAAAAGCTTAACTTAGCTCATATTCCATGTTTGACAAACTTTTAATTGCTCGGTATATATTTTGGTTAAAAGTAAAATTAACAAGCATGAAGAGCCCTTGACTGGTGTTTATAATTATAAATATATAGCCTAAAAGTTCAAGACCAATCCATTGATGCATGAGTCCAAATACCCAGGTGATTCCTGCAAGAGTAGACAACGCGGTGGTATTGAGAATATACTTTCTGTAAGAGATAACGTTAATGCCAGCCTCAGTGGTCACATAGCGTTTTGCTAGAACGAATAAAGTAGTGTTGGAAGATATAGAAATACACATAGGTAAAACAAATGTAATAATAGTCAGGTACTTAGTGTTTATGTAGCACATTTCGCCTCCATAACCGATATCCTTACCTTCAGTAACGATCAGACTCACTCCAACATTAATGAGAATGAAAACTGTTGCACATACATGCACAAGCAGTAGATATTTCTTCAAAGCTTTGTCAGAATTTAAAACAGGGCCGACACATTTGAGTGCTTTAAGCATATTGAAAGTGCTAACATTCATCATGAACATGTAGGAAAGTAAGCCAAAGTGAAGTGTCATACCGAGGATACTACAAACCCAGCTGATTCCAATGTGAATTATATAAGTAAGTAAAGCAAGAATTTGACAACAGAGAAGATACAGACAAAACAGCGTCATCATATATCCAGGTAAAGTACGTAAATCCTTGACGCTGATGTGGGTAGTGACGGTTAGCAATAAGGAAATGACTGATATACCTGTTCCTGTCAGTGATAGGATAACCCTAGCGGTGATCATGTATTGGATCTCTGATTTTGCTAATTTATTTCTTATTATCTCCCTATATCTTTCCACACACATAATGACAACAAAAGGTATTATGACACCTGTTTCGTTAAAGCTGTGTACAGAATTGTCTACTGCAGGGAGTTTAACTCCATCACTGGTTTTTATAAATTCGTGCTTATCGAACATGACATGGGGACAGTTGCCTGTAGGAGAAATATACAGTCCATTTATTGTACTGGATGTATCTTGCTGTAACAATGTTGTAACTATTTCAATAAAATGAAGACCACCTAGAGACTGCTCTAAAATTTCCTGTGTAGTTGTTTTGTTTATACTGGTTGAATCACCTTGCTGATTGGACATAAATCTTGAAACATTACTACCAGTGGTGTTCTTTTCCAATTTAATGTGCAGCTGATTTTCAAGAGCTTTAGATGTATAGTCGCCTCTTCCAGTCACTGCAAACGGAACATTATTAAATTTAACCCAATGACTTGGAAAAAGTTTATTGGCGTAGATTTTTTGTCCTGCCCTGAACATCTCTTCGACAGACTGTGCGGGCGCTAAGGTCTTCGATCTTAGCTCAATTTCAATAGTTATGATTACATTTTTCACTGTGGCATCAAACAGAACTGGCTCCGTATCGGCAAAATTGTAGCTAACGTTTATCACTTGCATGAACTCGATGCCAGCTAACTTGAAGTTATAACCGGTGGTCCGATATATTACCAACATAATCTCAATCAACTGACGGCGGACGTCATCATACAGCTTTCTCAATGCCGGGTTTGTGATTGGTTCGAGTATTGTAGGACTGTAAGCTTGGAATAATACGTATGGGAACCCTGTCAGATTCTTGTAGGGCATTCTGCAGGTGCCATTGTAGATATGGAACAGTGCTTTACAGTAAAACATACGACATGTACCCTGTTGAGTAGAACAGTTATAAAACCGTTACAGTGGAGAAAACGTTATTCTCTCCCGTTTAACCCATTACCTCTTAGCCTATTTCTAGCTTTGAAAACAGGTGACCACTTAAAGCAGGTTGAAAGTAAAGCAGAATGTGCCTTAAGGCACATTCTGCTTTACTTTCAGCCTGCTTTAAGCTACCATCTGCAAGGATATAGAACATATTTCTTCTGATACATATTCTTGGCTGTATAAATTGGTACTATTTTCTTCAGTGGAGGAATAAATAGAGGCGTAAAAAGGCGTTTTTAAGGGGTAATGGGTTAAACGCAAACGAATGCAAATGCATTGCAATAAAACGTAGAAAATTACAATATTTCGACAATTCTGACTATTCATGTTACTCTGAGTGGCAAACAGTTTGGAGCCTGATCATACGCCGGGTTACCCGGCATCTGATCAGGTTCAAAACTGTTTGCAATGGAAAAAATATTTTTTTTATCGTAAACGCGTTTATTTGGAAAAACGTCTTCTCCACCTTAACCCTTTTACTGCCAAGGGCGACAACACTGAACTTTGCAAACAGTTTGGATCCTGATCAGACGTACTATAAATCAATGTTTCATGAGTAAAAAACTATATCAAATTTGAAATATACATGTAAAAGCAGACGATGCCATGGTAGCGTATGTGCTAGACGGGTCATTGCGTCATAACGGCAGCGAAAGGATTTATACAAAACAATCAATTTAAAAGGAGGTTACTCTTAAAGGGACTCGCAACCGGATGGTGTACTTGTCAAAATAAAATAAAATACTCAAATAAAAGCAAATTTGTGGCATTATTTGGCTTCTGACATTAAAAAAATATGATCAGTCCAAAAAAAGTCTCAAGAATCGTCACCGAATCTTAGATTTTTAGATATTTTCCATCGTTTTTCTATACCGACTAGTAGACGTTATAGTTGTTGTTGTTGCTTCTCTACACGGGCTCAGACATAAACACGAGCCGAATTACGAAGTTGTATGCACTTTCGATCGCAACACATTGAAATACGTTAAATCGATCCGAGATAAACGGATAGTATCCGTGGTCCATTGGTCTAAGCGGTTTCCCCTATTTTGCCTTCTGTCCGCCAATGCCGGGCCCCGGGTTCGAATCCCACCAGAGACCAATATTTTTTTTTTTATTGAAATACATTTTTTTAAACAGAATTTCTTATCCTAAACTAATTCTTTACCATTTATATAAGCGTTTGACACATATTTACAAATTACTATTTTTAATGCACCATCTGGTTGCGAGTCGCTTTAAAATGCAAGATAAAACTAATACTGAAAAACACCTTCACGTGCTTTATGCATTTCCACGTCCTGTGTTTATCATTTTAAAACAACTTGACAGTCTTGAAACCAATACGTTTATATACAGTGCTCCCTCTCTACAACGGCCCTCCCAACAACGACCCCCTCCTTACAACGACCCTTGTCGCAGTTCCCTGAACAGGAGAATTATGTCTAACGTTTAAAAGTTGCAATATCGTCTGCATAAATTTGTCTGCTGTGTTTCTCAAAGTAACATAAGGGACGCTATATGGTCTATTCAGTATTCAGTGTTACAGTGTCGTATAACCCTACTCGCTCACTCACCAGTTAGACTTTCTTAACTCATTACCCAATAAAAACGCCCTTTTACTCCTTTAATTTATTCCTACACTGAAGAAAATAGTTCAAATTTATACAGTAATAGATACATATTACAAGAAATAATTTCAATATTCTATCGGATGTTAGCTTAAATCAGGTTGAAAGTAAAGTAGAATGCTTTAAGGGGTCACCTATCTTCAGAACTAGAAACAGAAACAGGCTATGAAGAAATGGGTTAATTCATATGTTATTTTAGTAATCAATCTATTACAAACAATTGTAATAACGATTTTTTAGCAATAAATATATTACAGACAATAGTAATGAAACAGACAATATCATACCGATGAAACGATTGTTTTAGAAATAAATCTATTACAAACAATTGTAATGAAACAGACAATATCATACCGATGAAACGATTGTTTTAGAAATAAATCTATTACAAACAATTGTAATGAAACGGACAATATCATGCCGATGAAACGATTATTTTAGAAATAAATCTATTACAGACAATTGTAATGAAACAGACAATGCCATAACGATGAAACGATTAACAAAGACAGTAAAGTTCTGATCTAGGTCTACACTGTTTGTACAAGCCACGCGTACATTACAGATACACTATTTGTAGAGGATGAGTTTTGTCGCTAGAACTCAACGGGTTAGACCAATTTTAAACTTATATCCTTAAAGCAGGCTGAAAGTAAAGCAGAATGCGCCTTGATGCGCATTCTGCTTTACTTTAACCTGCTTTAAGTGGTCACCTGTCATCAAAACTAGGAAAAGGCTATTGGGGTTAGGTTATATAAAAAAATGTTCTCACGCGTGATGTTAAAATAGCTACTAATAGGTTTAGCAGTGTGCAAATAGTTGGCTAGCCAAATACATTTTTAGATTAAGCTAAAACAAATTACTTACATAGAAAGGATCGTACATGGAGTTCTTTCCACATCTTTCCTCGTCGCTTGTTTTTGTGCTCTGCATGAGCTCCTCTGGTTCATGTATGTCATTTATATTTATAAGTGCTGAATAGGGTGCCGGAACTGTTAGTACCCATGGTGAGCCAAAATGGTAATTAAAACCATTACATAGCGCACAAAATAGGTTAGCAAAGATGTTGTCTAAGAACCCGTTATTGTACGTTCGACATGCTCGTTCGGTAAAACTGTCATGTTTTTGCCAAAAACCAGTCTCGTTACAACGCTCAATAATACAGTTTACCTCTGCCTGTGGACCAATGTCTGGCGGATTGAAAATGAGATACAAGTCAGTGTTTAGGAGCATATCTCGCAATGCTGTCAGATATGAACTCCTGTCTCTGAATACCATATCCAGGTACTTCCATGAGTTTGTCCAAATATTTACCTGCCATAGTGTGACGTTGGACTTCGGAAGACCGTGACACATGGCACAAAACACGTTCTTGTAGTGTTGGCTGCTGTTTGATTTGTCTGTGCCTGGTATTGCATACTCTTGGTAACCTTCTTCCCAAAGCGAAAGGTAATCCGAATGACATTTACGAACGATTGCACTTTGCTTAGGAGAATCATCCGGGCATTTCGTTATTAGTCGTCGCAACGAATTCGATGTTACAATACTGCGAGAAGAAACCATGGCAAAAACGCATTGTGTTTTATCACTGTTTGTGTTTTCAAATTCTTCAGCGGTATTTAATGCTTCATATAAATCAGGACAGCAAGCATTTGAAACAAAACAGTCGTCGGTACATGGACAATTTCCACATAACTTCGATGTTTTTGACTGTGATGTTTGGTTGGACAATTTCAGGTTACACGCCTTATCATATCCACATGTGTCCAGATGTTTACGGACCATGTTCCGAACTTCTTGGTTGTTAATATATGTCAAATTCACTGGCTCATTAGTTTCATTATTGTCACTTAGAGCCAGTAAGACCAAACATGTCCAAGTACACATCGTACAAACCAACATTACCTGCATTGTGCTCGCTTATCTGTTTACAATATGAAATGTGTTTGGAATTGTCTGTAAGGAAATTGTCTGGAATATATATAAGGTCGCATATGACCAGTACCGTACTATTCCTACTTAATGTACAATGTAACAAATGCTTTTTATTTAACTCTTAAAGTGATAGCCTTTGATAGCATTTGATAGCGGTTTTGATCCCGGTGAGACGCCGCGTAACACTAGTATATGCAAACTTTTTGATACTCATCAATGGTTCTGAAGTTAAAACGCTTAAAACTCCAAGTTTATTAATAAAAAATATATGACAAATTTAATCAAACGCCCACAGTGTGATGGTGTGGAGGATAGAATATACCAACTGCCCGACCTGGCAGAGTGGTAAGACTCCACCAAAAAGTGGCACCAATACATTTACACACAACATGCATGTACTCTAGCGCTATATGACCATGATTCAGTGCCGTTAAACTCAACTCAAACAAATCAACGATGGTTTGTCAACCACGACAGTGTTAGGATATGTGTTACATCATAATATTTACATTCACCCTGTAAAGTCTTTATGTAATCCTATTAAAAAATATGCAGTCATCTGCCGATGAACCTACAACTCGAAACTGGATCTAACCAGTTCGGATTTCCCCCGTGCTATTCGTGGACTTCTTCAAATAGACTACATCGGGCATTTAACAATAAGCTCCCATTGGTCGACGGTCATATGACACTAGCGGAGTGATACAGACCCATAGGTCGTTGCCATCGCGTTGCTATGTGTGTAAATGGGTTAAGAAAACAACCGCGACCTGTATTTTTAGAATGTGCTTTGGCAATAGATATTCAAGTTGCACTGTTATTCGTTTGCCTTGTAAGTCTTTTCCATTCACAGAGAGAAAGTTTACTGGAAAAAATCCTGATTTTTTAATACAGTTACAGTACATGTAGTTGGGACTACTTTCTCACCATATTTAGAAACTGGAATGGCTATTACATCGATATTACATCTATCAAACCTCGTTGACCGGTATATGATTAATTCTTATACAGAAAAACAAATCTGGCCAATAAACACATTAAATTGACAAGACAGAAAATATAAATATAAATATAAGGAATAAACAACATCTCTTTGCCGCTCATGACGGTATAAATTTAACGTAAACGTTCTTCGGGCGTTTACGGAATTTACCCCCTGCGAAGCTAATGTAGTCATACCGTCATGAACGTCAAAAACATGTTGTTTATTCCTATAATGACAGTGGGTGGGTCCAGACTGAAATAGGTCAACTAGCTATTGATTTCAGTATTGAATTTATTGAACGAGTTGGATGATTTTAATCGCTCACTGTAAGTGGATTTTTAAGAAATTAAACAAGTATGAGTTATGAGGTTTTGTGGTCAGTGTGTTTAATTGAAATAGTACAGTCGTTTTGAAATCGTACTTAATCTTTCTCGCCGTTTTATATTGTCCTAAAGAGATTTGCAAGTAACCCTTGCATTGCCTTACCCGGATTATTACGGTTAATTGCACACATTTTGGATCCTGATTGACACTCTTACCTATATACAGTGGAGAAAACGTTATTCTTTCCCAATAAACGCGTTTACGCTTAAACTTTTATTTCTATTGCAAACAGTTTGGAGCCAGATCAGACGCCGGGTAACCCGGCGTCTGATCAGGCTCCAAACTGTTTGCCACCAAGATAAACATGAGTTATCAGAATTGTCCAAAAGTTGCATTTTTCTACGTTTTAGTGTTTTGCGTTTGCGTTTCGTTTCGTTTAAACGGGAAAGAATAACGTTTTCTCCACTGTATTAAGTCATACAACCTTAAATTTAACTTTGAAACGTGTTTTGCAAACAACAATACTGAAGCAGACGACAATAAAGCGGTGAATGGGTAAATATTTCCCAAATAATTTGATCAAGAAAGGGTTAAGGGTTATAACTATAATACTATCGCTCCTGTATGAGCATTTTGATCAGGGTATACATGGTTTGCATAGGACAAGTGTTCTCTTAACAGATGTAGTATTTGTAAATTACGAGTATACTGGTCGCTAGGATTCAATGTGTTTAAGGGTAACATGGTGAACAAATAGGAAGATTGAAATGTCGCCAGACTTCATAATTGTAGTAAGTAGTGTAGTAAACTTTTTTGGGCAATTAACTAAGGGCATTTCAGTTATAAAACTGTCTACCATTCTTATAAGCGTAATTAGAAGATCATTTCAAGCAAATGAGATGCATACATTTGCAGTTATAAAACAGTCTATGACGTGTATTTAGAAGATCGTTTCAAGCAGATGAGATGCACACCTTTGCATTATCATTTAGAAACACTTTATCATGTTTAGATATTAGAACTAGATCAAATTACGGTACCCAACATATAATGGAGATTTTAAACAATGAAAAGGGCTCTAGATAAGGGGAGTATTTCAAAAACTAAAACCTTTATTTCTGCTTTAAACCCTATGGTGTCACTACTCATTAGATTCGTCTCGAAGAGACGATTCTAATGAGTAGTAATACCATAGAATTTAGTTCTGTATGAGTGGGTAAATGTTGGATTTGTTCAGATTACTCCCTCTTATCTGGAGCCCTAAATGAATACTTCATGTTTCCTATAGTCTCCAAAACTGGAGTTTGTTTTAGTGGAAAGATGATATCTCGAGTTAATCTTCATCTACTTTACTTAAATGCATCAAGTGGTCATTAGAAGATATAATATAAATTATATTGCCTTATGTCGCATTATTGTTTTAGCAATGGTATTTCAAAAGATATTATCCTCATGTGGTAACTTAGTTTACAATATGGACTGATGAGTTTTACAATTTACAGTGCCTCCTCTCTAGAACAACACCCTATGGAAGACTAAGAGTATGTGTGTTGTTCGGAGGGAGTTGTTATAGGGAGGGAAAATAAAAAGTTGACTTACATGCAAACAGCTTGAATCCAGATCAGACGCCGCGTCTGATCTGGATTTAAACTGTTTGTCACTGGTCATTGTATTTCTTCTGTCAAAATGTCCACTTATATGTAACAGTGAGAAAAACAGCATTTTATACGACACATTAAAGGAGACAATATTGCAACAGTGAAAGCATTAGACATAGTTGTCTTGATCTGGGAACAGCGGCAACGGTCGTTGTAAGGAGGGAGTCGTTTTTCGGAGTGTCGTTGTAACGAGTTAGCACTGTATCCATATCTGAATATTTAACCATGATCCTGCCATAAAATGACCTGGGGCCCGTTTTACTAAACTCCATACGCAAAATTTTAAATTTTAATTTATATATTTTATTATCACTTGCTACAAACAGCAAATAGCCAGATCAGAGGACGAGCTTTTAGCGCGTCCTCTGATCTTGCTATTTGCTGTTTGCACACGTTTATGATCGAAAGTGTTGTTGTAAGGAGGGAATCGTTGTTGGGAGGGCCGTTGTAGAGAGGGAGCACTTTAATTATGAAATAATAGATAATAATCCACTTTCAGGAATATTTATCTTTTTGTTGTCTGTATGTATTTTCTGACATGTGGGACAGCTTTCATATTTCACCAAAGACTGGAGGATAACATGCAGTATCCATAAACGATATTATTTTAACATTACACTTACCCTACCATAAGTGTTTAAATACCTTAAGTTGGAATAAGGAATTTTTTACTATTTTTTAAAAAATATATATTATGATTATTATCATTATCAGGATAAGGATATCAATTGAAGGCAGAACAGAATATATAATATTTAACATGTAAGAAAACCTGATATATCTTCCTTTTGTTCCATTGTATACATGTATAGTTGTAAATGTGAAAAGAATGTTTATCTGTATGTTTATGCATCTATGTGTATATGTAAATCTATGTGAGAAGTTATATGTATATTTGTGGATGTATGTTCATGTACATGTATCTGCATACCTGCATTCACACTTTGTTTCGATGGCAAATTTGCCTACAAAATTCCTCTTTTGTTTGTTTCGCTAGAGGTCTTTCTCCCACAAATATGCGTTTGTCTCTTATATATATTCATATATAAAATATGTATGTGTATGACTAGACCTAATTTTGATACTTCAAATAACCATATGATCTTTCAAATGTCAATGAATTGCTTTGTAAAAAACTTTGCACTTTTGCGAATAACTTAGATATGGTCCACTTTGTATAAAAACAAAACCTTTCATTACCTTTTGTTTCGCGAGGTTTACAACTTTTCAACGCCTTATTATCGTCTGCTTCAATATTGTTGTCTGCAATACCGTTTCAAAGTTAGACTTAATGCAGTATGACTGACTTAATTTCAAAATAAGTGACAAACAGTTTTCATCCTGATCAGACGCCACGGATCAAAACTGTTTGCAAATGCGCTTTATGACGTCATTGAGAATGAAAGGATTAATACCTAAAAGTTAAATGTGATAAATAAAAGCAGACGACAAATGTTTAGATCAGATGACGTCACGGCAGTGAGGGGATTAAAATCAACTAGAGAATCAGAACGCCTATTATAAAGTTGAAGTTTAAACTTTGAAAAGCTTTATTATTTTCCGTTTGCGCTAAAACAATTATTTCCTTTGCAAACCGTTTTGATCCAGACAAGACCAGGGCTCCAGATAAGGGGAGTATTTCAAAATCTTAAATCTTTATTTCTGCCTTAAACCCTATGGTGTCACTACTCATTAGAATCGTCTCTTTGAGACGATTCTAATGAGTAGTAACACCATAGGATTTGATGGTAAAATGAGTGAGAAAATGTTGGTTTTGTTCACTGTACTCCCTCTTATCTGGAGCCCTGCAAGACTCCAGGTAATACAACGTCTGACCAGGGTTCTTGCCGCTTAGAGAGAAATTAGGCATTTTTCAAACAGTTGACATTGTCTTTATTATGCGCTTTGTTTGGTTATGTTTACAGTGTTCATTGGAACGGACGAAAGCTTCCAAGGTTAGCTTTGAGTCTTTTGTGTGTGTAATTTAAAAGTTTACAACTGAGCATTATGAACAATACCACACAGTTGAATTTCCATAAGAAATCTATGAATTAGACTAGAATGGATTCTTGATTTGTTCATTAACCCATAGCCTGCCACTCACGACTATAGCTCCATATGCAAACAGCTTGGATCCGGATGAGACGCCGAGTAACTCGGCGTCTCATCCGGATCCAAGCTGTTTGACACTCAGACAACATTTACAGTGTTCTCTCTCTACAACGGACCTCCCAACAACGACTCCCTCCTTACAACGACCCTTGCCACATTTCTCTAAACAGGACAATTATGTCTAACGCTTTTACTGCTGTAATATCGTTTGCTTAAAGTTGTCGTCTGCTGTTTTTCTCAAAATTACATATTGGACATTTTGACAGAAAAAAACTTAATGACGAGTGACAAACAACTTGAATCCAGATCAGACGCCGCGTTACGCATACGCGACGTCTGATCTGGATTGAAACTGTTTGCAAATGTAAACCAATTTCCTCCCTATAACGACTCCCTCCGAAAAATGCACACAATCAATGTCTCCCAATAGTTGTCGCAACAGAACTCGCTGTGAACGCCCTCTAGGGTTTTTAGCGAGAATGCGGATTGAAGAAGTTGAAGAAGTTGTAGAGAGAGAGTGTTGTATAATGCTTGATATGATGTCACCAGTTGAAATTTGTACCAAATATACCACGTTCAAGATTGAAATTGTTTGACACTCAAATTTAAATTTTCTTCAGTTTAAATAACGGGTAAAAACTATTTGCAGATATTAATTGCAAACTATATATTTGAAGCAGACGGTAATTCAGAATATAAGGTTTTAAGTCTTTTAACGCTACGCTAGGTAATAGTGTGTCTGCAACCAGTGTCGTTTGCCATTGTTCAAGAAGTATGATCTTTCTTTTTTTTCTAAAAAATGGTCAAAGTGTCAAACAGTTTGGATTCTGATTATATACCCAGTTACTCTGTGTATGGCTAACTATTGCGGCCAAAATCGCTATCGCATTTATGCGAAACCAGATTTATTTCATTGCAACAGGGTATATCCTAGCCAGCCGTCGCGACTTTGACGCAGCGAATGGTCTGGTTTAACAATGTTTGACCACCTATTGCATCTATAATATTTCTTTAGCAATAATAAATACAGTAGTCAGCATTGACGGCCAGGCTCCGATGCCTGACCTGAGATGTTGACGGTGCCTTGTCTACACAATGCACAGTATGTCTAGTTTTCTATATAGGCTGCCGTATCAATAGTATAGCTTAACTCATTATACCTTGAAACTTCCAATGGACAATTCTAGTTTACAATAAAGGCTGGTCAATTCTAGACTATTAATGGTTGTTTGTTTTATTATATATTGCAAAATTACAAACAGTGAAGTCCCTGATAAGAGGGCTCCTGCAGGAGCCCTCTAATCAGGGTCGTCTTCACTGTTTGCATTAGACCAATGTACTCTTAACAGGTACCCTTTTAATAAAGGACGCATATATGCGCCACTAGGGCTCAATGAGTTAACAAAATATATCTTCCTGCCCAAACCGTCTGTATGTTAAAGCCGCATTGTGTTTTTGAGAAACCTGCATAAAACGGTTATTTGGGGTCCCATTTGAACTACGTGGGGCGTGATTCTTTCACAAAAACCGGCTTTATCTAAGAAATTCGCTTTTTAAATTTTATTCATAATATGTTTGTGCTGCACAAATTAAAAAGCCTCCCTTGTGAATGGAAAGAAGGACAACTCTGTAAATACAGGGCTCCAGATAACGGAAGTATTTCGAAAACTAAAATCTTTATTTCTGCTTTTAAACCCAATGGTGTCATACCCATTAAAAGTGTCTCGAAGAGACGGTTTAATCAGTAGTAACACCATAGCATTCGGTGCTGAAATGACTGAGAAAATGTTAGATTAGTTCAGATTAATCCCGCTTACATGTGTACTGGAGCATCTGGTTAACCCTTATTCTGCTTTAAAGACGTCTGCTTTGACATTGTCGTCTGCAAAATTTGTTCAGTTTAGATTTATGCATTGTTTTAATTAAACAAACCTTAAGACGAGTGTCAAACTGTTTGGATCCAGATGAGACGCCGCGTTACGCGGCGTCTTTCTAGATTCAAACAGTTTGTAAACTCCGTAAAGTTACGACCAGTAGGTACATGGTTAAACTATGAGATACAGTCAAAATGTGTAAATATTATTCACTGGGGGTGATCGATTAAAAAAATACGGAGAATCTTTACCTTGGGCTTGCTGAAAATGACTATTTCAGCATTGTCCGCTCTCTAACTCAAACACTTCTTTTTGGATCTTCACCAAACTTGCTACAAATGTTTATTAGTATATAATCTAGGTCAGGTTCAATAACTAGCAAAATCGCATGAGGCATGTCTGAGTTATTGCCCTTGAATAATTAAAAAATGACTGTTTCAGCATTTTCTGCGCTCTAACACAAACACTTTTTATTGGATCTTCACTAAACTTGCTGAAAATGTGTATTGGTATTAAATCTAGGTCAAAAAAAATAAATATTTGTGTTAGAGAGCAAAAGATGGTGAAACAGTCCTTTTTAATACATAAAGGGCAATAACTAAGATAATCCTTATGGGACTTTAGTAATAATCACACTGGACCTAGATTTTAAATAAATAAAAAATTTCAGCAAGTTTGGTGGAGATCCGATGAAAACTCTTTGTGTTAGAGAGCAAAAAAGGCTGAAACAGCCATTTTTTTTTAATAATTAAAGGGTTATTACTCCAACATGCCTTATGCGATTTTAGTAGGATTCAAACCTAACCTTGATTTTATATTAATGAAAACTTTCAGCAAGTTTTGTGAAGATTAAAAACAAGTATTTGTGTTGGAGAGCAAAACTTGCTGAAAACAGTCATTTCTAATACATAAAGGGCAAAAACTCAGATATGCCACATGCAATTTTAGTAATAATCAAACTATACCTAAATTTTATATGAATAAATATTTTCAGCATGTTTGGTGAATATCCGATAAAAGCTGTTTGTTTTAGAGTAAAAAATGACTGAAACAGTCATTTTCTATTAATTAACAGGAAATAACTCAAAAATACCGTATGCGATTTTAGTAGTAATCAAACTAAACCTTGATTTTATATCAATGAACATTTTTCAGCAAGTTTGTGGAAGATCGGATAAAAAATAGTTGAGTTAGAGAGCGGACAATAAAGTGTGATAGTCTAACTGACTGATGGATGGACGGGCGGAGGTATATACGGTTGCACCCCTTGAAGTTGTTTTCGGCTGTATCACGTGCTACTTAGCCGTGTGGAAATGTGTATGTCAGACGTTCTATTTTCGGTTTGTTATGATTTTAAATCGCCCTTTTTGTGATTTAGATCCGTCTTCATCATTTCATAGATCAGTTTGGGCCATAAGAATGTTCAAACATTATTATTAACCGTTATTGTATTTCAGGCATTGAGAAAAGGTCTGAAAACACAATGGGACTTTAAAAACAGATCGCAAATATAAACAGTTTTTAGCCAGATCACCTCGGATATTGATCAAGATCTATGGATTCTTGTTTGTTGTTGTTTTTGTTTGTTGTTTTCTTTTAAATAGCTAGATTTGACAGCAAAAACACTTCGTAACTGTATTTATCGATCTGCGCCATTGTTTCATTTTGTATACACATGAGTACATTAAAAGTGATACTTTATGCCATTGACTTTAGTTTTTATCAAGAATAGATGCCATCAAGATTTTATAATTGTACATTACGTTTTTGAAAAAAGAACAAAAAGTGCCAGCAAATCATTTGTTCGTGTTTCATTTTACTATTAACATTATCGTTTATGTGTTAACCTCTTCACTGCATTACCCCGAGTACAATGGTAATTAGCGAATAGTTTGCATCCTGATCAGACGTCGAGTTACAAGCCGTCTTATCAGGATCCAAACTGTTAGACACTCATCTACATATCGTTTAAGTCAAACAACATAGAGTTTACATTTGAGAAAAACAATCAGACAATCGTTTATTTATGACGCCATGTCGGTGGAGGGGTTAAAAGCGAGACTTAATACAAATAAATTGAACCCATTATTGCGAATCCTTCACACATTACCCGTTGGTGATGCGGTACAGGGCGATGTATTCAGCTCGATACAAACTTGGCGGAAACAGCCAATCTGACGAACGCCAATAACGTCAAGAGCTAAATACAACGCCCTGTACATAACGCACCGTCAACTGTTGATGTGCTTATTATACAATGTATGCCTTTAATATACACCAACAACTAGGTAATTGTTCAAATCATTTTATATCTAGAAACATCTGAAATTTGAAGCAGAACAAGAATTATTTTACGTCACAAAGAATAACGAGGCACTTGTACATGTACAGTATACATGACGTCACGCTGTTGAAAACGAGGTCGGAGTAAAATTCAAACAGTAAAATACGAACTCTTGCATCTTACTGTACAGATACACACGGAGAAGCTCGATATCACAGAAAGGCATATAATAAACTGATATATTCACCGAACATCATGTTATACCTTTGCTAGCAAACCTGACTGCCTTGCAAACAGTTTCGATTCAGATAAGCGTTTGATTAACAGAAGGTCATTTCACGGACAATTCATAAAATTTGAATTTCAGGAAAATAGCATTCAAATGTCACAGCAGAAGAATTTCGGTAGGGAATGGGTTAAGACATTCAACGCTAGTGATGAGTACACTCGTAATTATCAAACAGTGTACATGTATACGTGAATAATACACGTGTTCTATACTTACAGTGTAGACCATGATTAGAGTACTCCTTCAGGAGTCTACCGATCAGGGTCTTCTTTGTTTGTCATTTTGCAATAAATTGCAGAAAACAACAGTGAATGGACATCAATTGATTAGTAATGCTTAGTTTTAAAAACTTTTAATCCTTTAAATCACACACATAAAAAACATTGAAAGCTAACATAGGAAGCTTTTGCCCGTTTAGCTTTCAGTCTTTTTTGTGTGTGATTTAAAAGTTTAAAACTAAGCATTATGAACAATCAATGGATAAGACTAGACTGGATTCTTGATTTGTTCAATTAAGTGTTTGTGTTGAATGAGTTAACTTTCGGAAATATTTTTTTGATAAATCAATTCAGGGATGGGTTGGAGACCACAACGTTTATAGATGACATTAACATAACACTATAAGATAGTTTTTCAATTTGCCGATGACCAATGAGATGCGCTGGAATGATCACGAGGTTTTTCGTCATTCAGTTCTCTGACACTGAGAAGATCTAATGTCTTCTGTTTGTTTTTCTGTTCTTTCCTTTTGGCGACCACTGTTTCCAGACCTGCGTACTGATATAGAGTTACAAAGTTGTTAGCAAAAATAGGCACCGTGAGAGCAAACAACAGAACCCCAGACACTGCACAGAGGCACCCAACCACTTTACCAACCGCAGTGTGAGGAGAGATGTCACCGTATCCTACCGTTGTCATGGTAACAATAGCCCAGTACCAACCTACTGGAATACTCTTTATTGACTGTTTATTTTCCGGAATATACATGATACTGGCAAAGGTACACATGCCGACGACTAAGAATAGCATTAATACTGACAGGTCTTTGATGTTGTTGCCGACGGAGTATACCAACACCCTGCTCGCCTTGACATTCTTCACAATACGGAACAATCTGAGAGACCTCAACATCTGCATATACAACAGTATATCCATCCAGTCGTCCTTATACTTGGCGTGTGCGTAGAAATGCATCAACAACATGTGAAGGTATGTGCCAATCAACGCCGATGCATCCGCAACGTTTATTACAGAGAAAAAGTAGTGCAGGATGCTCGGACAAGACAGGAGTCTCAAAATAAACTCAACAGTGAAGAAAATTAGCGTGATCATGTCCATAACAACGAGAATATACATGGGGACTTTCATGTTCGGTAGTTTAACTGCTGTGTTGTTCTCTTTCCGAGAAAAACTCTGGATGAATGGCCCTGTGTAATTGTCATAGGATGGTGTGGTCACGGTATCTTGATTGCTTGGTACCATATACCACGAGTAGTCGGTATCTTCTTGAACAATAACCTTGTCATTTGATTTAGGCGATGACTGTAAACCACCGGGTGGCTTGAACTTTTCAAACGGAATGTCGCCGTCACAATTAAGTCTAAGTAATCCAGCTACGAGGTCAAGGTGACGCATTTCTGTGGACTGCATGTATTCTAGTCGTTCACAGTTAGTCATTGTTCGCTTGAACATATCTTCTGTACTCAGAGCAATGGTACATAGAGACATGAGAACCATCACAAGGGCAACTATGAAATACAACTGAAACGAAATAAACGAGCGGTGTTACGGTCGGAAATATAGGACTTCACCTTTGCTACCATAATTTGCTCATTAAATCCTAAGATTTCAAAATTTTCACGCGCGATTTTAGGAAACGTACCTTTAACCCTTTAGCTGCCAGGCTTTATGACATTAACATAATTATGCAAACAGTTTAGATCCAGATCAGACGCCGCGTATCGCGGCGTCTGATCAGGATCCAAACTGTTTGACACCCATATCCGATTTTTAAAAAAAAATCCGGAGATAACGGAAAATCCGGAAATATGGCAGCCCTGCGACTACCTCTCTATAACGACCACTAAATTGTTTAATTACCTGGTATTTGGGACAGGTGAAAGCTTAAAGCAATGTGACAGTAAAACAGAAAGCTCCTTTAGGAGTTTTCTGTTTAACTGTCACCTTGCTTGAAGCAGTCACTGTCTTTTGTCTAACCAATTAGCCGTCCTGTTAGTGGTCGTAATAGAGGGGTTTTACCGTCCAGTAAAATCGTATTAAGTGACCATCCAATATAGAAGCTTTGGAATATCACGATTCAGGTTATTGCTTAATGCCAGGCAAATGTAATGCAAGAAGCTAAGGAAATTCTTACATAACAGTTGTCCTACATCAAGCTGCAATCTTTATCCGAGTTGCCGTTTGGCACAAATTTACTGTACCTTATTTTTCCCGTTTCATAGAAACTTGAATACCAGGTCACTGCGATCAAAAGTGAAAAATGACGTTTTGTTTTTTAAACTGTTGACCACAGGTACTTGACACATACTTTATTATCTATGAACCCCCTCCCCCCATAAAAAAAAAAAAATTTTTTTTTTTTTACTATACTTCTATTATAGATACAAGGTAAACAGCGCAATTCGACACCTAGTCTTTACTATCCACTTAAACTGATGCTAAAATAGACTCGATCGCCGATATTCTCTTGTGGTACCCTCGGGAAAAGATTAATTTATCAATATCTACTTTTTATTTCATCAAATTCCGTCAAATAACGTCACAGTACGTGAATTATAACGAAAATAAGCTTCAAAAAGTTTTTTGTCGTTTTCTTGGTACATAGCAACGAATGTACATGTAGGGGTGATCTGTTATTTGTCCACAATAAACGGCCTATGCCACTGGAACTTTCACCAAATATTATAAATCATCTTTAAATGAAATATTATCAGTTTTATATAATTTACATAGAATGCAAAATTAAAAGAAACTTTACCTGTTTAATTTTGACCAATGAGATCGCTCCGTTCATTCGATTCATTCCGGTATTCAAAATGGCATTGAAAATGAAATGAGTCTTTCACTTGTCAATTTCGTGCCAAATTACATGTATATTTCATATAGCTGATAGTGAAGAGGGTCATGTTCCGACACAAACGCATTTGCACTAATGAAATTAGGTGAAAGTTCCAGCCGTAAAGGCCGTTAAATGTGCAAACCGACTAGATTACCCCTTATTTTGGGCAATAAATTCTGTACCAAGAGAACGACATAAAACTTTTTGAAGCTTATTTTCGTTATAATTCACGTACTGTGGCGTTATTTGACGGAATTTGGTGAAATAAAAAGTAGATATTGATAAATTAATCTTTTCCCGAGGATACCACAAGAGAATATCGGCGATCGAGTCTATTTTAGCATCAGTTTAAGTGGATAGTAAAGACTAGGTGTCGAATTGCGCTGTTTACCTTGTATCTATAATAGAAGTATCGTAAAAAAAAAAAATTTTTTTTTTTTATGGGGGGAGGGGGTTCATAGATAATAAAGTATGTGTCAAGTACCTGTGCTGTTGACAAAGAATTCAAATCAGGATTACAAACATTTTAAAACCTGTTCAAACGCCGAGTTACTAGGCGTCTGATCGCTCCAAACATTCTAAAATACATTCAATTGTCAAATTTAGCATAAAGGAGCTTGTTGATAGAATAAAATACGCGACCTATTTTAATATGATGAAACAATAAATGTGACTGAACTTGAAGAAAATGGTCAATATATGTTGTATAGCATCATCTGCAAATAAAATAAGCAAAGAAGTGACGCCTATTTTATTCGATTTGATTTTCTTCAGTCGTCGTATGCAAATAAAATGTCAGTGAACAGGGTAACTTTTTTACCGCCCAAGATTTACGTGCTTGAAATTTGTCGCCTTAGTTTTTAGCCAAATTCGTACTTTCCGAAATTCCTGTGATTTCATCGTTGACTGGAAAATTGTTAATCTTGAAACAAAGCAGTCAAGTTCTTTGCTCACCGGAAGTTGACAACACGTACCCGTGACGGCAGCGTCCTCTCGCGGTAGTCCACTACAGCCCAAACCTTCCTCCGCAGTCTCTCGAGTGCTGAGCAGAGCGCAACAGACATGGTAGATACGTCATCTTCATCATCACCGAACACTTTCCGACGAAATTTCTTCAGGTTCTCCTCCTCACTCAAGAAGCATTGAAGTCTGTATATGAAAGAAAGTTCTAGCCATTAATCCTAATAATAAGCCCAGGGGCCAATTTCATAAAACGTCGTACGACAAATATTGCCGTAAGTCAGAGTATAAAAGTCTCAATTATTATTTATTTCTCCATCTAATCCTGTATTGTGACATCTCTTTAGAATCGTCTTTTCAAGACGATTCCAAAGAGATGTCACAAAACAGGATTAGATAGAGAAACCAGAAATTAAATGTATTTTAAAGTGTTGAGTTACGACATTTTTTGTCGTACTATGTTTTATGAAACGGGCCCCTGATTTTTAAAAAAGATTCTTCTATTTTCTGATGGATGATTAGTTTAAATTGGTTATCATGGAATTTGTCCAAAATGTTTATGTATAAGTATGTAAATATGTAGACTCTGGTCAAAGTGTTGCTTCAGAAATGAATGCCAGTAATGGTAATACCAGCGGTCTGACAAGGGGATTTTTTCCGAATTCCTGATGATGTACAGGAATGTCCTTGAGCAAGACATGTACCGCGAATTGCTCCTCTCCACCAAGGGGTTAAAATGGGTACCTGTGAGGGTCTGAGCCAGTACTGCGGCTGCTTTAGCGCCATATGTTAGCAGTGCTCAATATTGTAGGCAAGACGGCTCAATGATCAGGGGGTAAATGTACAGTCGGCTGAGCGGTCATTCGGACTGAAAGTAGACTTTAACTGGTACTTTACTTTTTTTACTAGCGGGAGATTAATGCTCTACAGATCTTATGTTAATTGTTTATCATATGCGGCCTAATAAAGCTAAATAAAGCTACCATTTAATGTACGGGAAATGTAACAATGGTAAATGACTATTATAAGATCATTAATGTCTATATATAGTAAAGCTTGCTTATAACGAAATTGGATATAACAAATTATTGGATATTTCGAAACAAAATATATTCCCGATTTCTTCTTATCTGTGATGGTAAAATGGACCTGACATTACGAAATTTGGATAGATCGAAATAAATAAAAACGGTCCCTACTAGATCTACCTCGTTATAAACGAGATTTTACAAATGTCAAAATGACAGAAATTATATACAATATTGGTGTCGATAAATGCCACAAATAAGTTGTCGATAACTTTGTTCACTCTTATCATTCGTAATAGCATTATGCACTTAGCGCCAGGCGCGTTTGCAAACAGTATGGATCCTGATCAGACGCCGCGTAATGCGGCGTCTGATCAGGGCCTTAACTGTTTGACACTATTATCGATATTTATTAAGTCATACATCCTTAAATCTAACTTTGAAACGTGTCTTGCAGACAATAATACTGAAGCAGACGACAATAAAGCGGTGGAGAGGTAAAATTCTCCCGAATAATTTGATCATAAAAGGGTAAAAAAAACTGCGTTTGAATATGTTATGTTGTTTATCTGATACGATGCCTATCTCTTTGAAGATAGTCTTGTTCTGCAAATACATATACATATGTATAACAACACGTTTTATGCGTTCTTGCATATTATTGTGGGGTGGTGGTTGGTGGTGTTCTTTTTTTCAGATTTAAGCATGTTCCGTTTCAATAGGCCATTATCGTAAATGAGGGATACTATGATGTAAAGCAATTTTATTCGTTCAAACTATAGCGACGAGTATACTCGTCATTTACAAAAAGAATACATGTGATGATAACACTTGTCATATGCAAACAGTGTATACCCTGACCAGAGGGCTCACTAAGGAGCCCTCTGATCAGGGTCTACCCTTTTTGTCATTTCTAAAAATATTATTAGTATAAATCAACCCTAAATAGTCAAAAAATTCGTTTTGATATTTAGTCACATCGTCATTTAGTCGCTTAGTCACAGTATAACTTTGAATTACGGGTGTGTTCGACTTCAGTGAACTCGAAATTGTCCAATTTCATATGAAGTTCTACGGTAAAATTCGACTTTACCGAGTACGAGTTGCCGAGGATCGACTGTAGTTCACTTTACCATTAGCAAGTCCTGCCCAAATTGACGAGAAATGTTCTATCTAAGGGCATATTGTATGAATCCTTATCAGATACCGAAAACAAACTGTTTGCAAAGGTCAACAATCTGGGGCCTTTTCATAAAACTTCGTACGACAAATGTCGTTCTAAGTCTGATTATAAAAGTCTCAATTATCATTTATTTCTCCATCTAATCCTGTCTTGTACATCTCTTTGGAATCGTCTTGAAAAGACGATTCCAAAGAGATGTCACAAAACATGATTAGATAGAGAAATGATAAATTAGATGACTTTAAAAGTTTTGACTTGTGACCATTTTTGTCGTACGAGGTTTCGTAAGACGGGCCCCTGATGCCGACTTCAAACTGCTTGCAAAGGTCAACAATGTAGAGGAGTACATCATTATACGAAGCCAATTTAGCATACCACACAACTGCCTAAGTAGTATGGGTCATAAAACATTTTAAATAAATACGATATACCAGTAATAGACCAATTAGTTTCAAAGAATTTTATGGGATGTTTGTTTCTCAGAAAGATTTACAGTATACCTTGTGTTAATCGACCACCCAAAATATGCTAAATTGACATTTTTACAAACATCTGGAAGGTTATTGCAAGGCAAATGTAATAAAGAAGCATCCTACATGAGCTTTGTGTAATACAGTTTATACTGCACTAAGTAGAAACATGTATTTAGATGAATAAAAGTTGTCGTCTGCAACAGAATGGCCCAGGTGAGCTGCCGTGTTTCTTGGCGCTATAAGTTTAAACTTCATTTCTCTTTCAATATGGCGAGGAAGGGGGTAAAAAGCTCACGATAAATGTAATCATGAAAGGGTTAAAGCAAATGACGTCAGTGAAGTGAGTTAAGCAGTCACTCCAAGGATGCTGAAATATTAGTAAGAGAATATTGCTAGATTTGGGGTTTAACCCTTTCACGATCAAATTTACCGTGATGTTTTTACCCCTTCACCACCATATTGTCGTCCGCTTCAATATTGTTGTCTGCAATATAATTTCAAAGTAAGATTTAATGCAGTATTGCTGACGTAATTTCAAAAAAAGTAACAAACAGTTTTGATCCTGATCAGACGCTACGTTACGCGGCGTCTGATCAGGATTAAAACTGTTTGCAAATGCGCTGTATGACGTCATTGAGAGTGAAAGGTGGCTAGGGTTTACAATTAGTCCGTCACCAAAACCTAGGGTTAGGAACGTAGGGTAAGGGTAATCTTTACAATCTGTCCGCTGGTCTTTTTGGTATTTTCGTAAAAATTAACTGGTCATCACTTGTGACATTAACCTGGCCATTTATTGTAACATTAATCTGGCCATTTCTTGTGACATTAACCTGACCATGCAAATGACATTTTTGGTGGCGGACTAGAATTGTAAAATTGCGCCGAAAGGGTTAAGGCGCTGCAACACAATATTGGTCATAAAGTAATACAGAAAAAGTACTCCGGGCAACTTTGAGTTTTTATAGACGCTGTGTGAAACCCTGATAACATATAAGATATTCACACAAAACAATAGATAAATCAACAAAGGGAATTGTGGCATACGAGAAATGCCAACATGTTTAACATTAGACATTTCTACGCCGACATTTATAGCTCGAAGAGTTATATCCCCCACCCAACAATATAACACCAGGACAGACTAAACATTCCTTCGTCCACTGATATGATATACAGGGCTGCCATTTCTCCGGATTTTTTTCCAAAATCTTCGGATTTTTTCTAGTAAAGGATAGCTTAAAGCAGAATTTGGAAATCTTAGGATGTTTCATGTCAACTTATGGCAGCCCAGGATATATAGTTTTTGTTTGGTTCTTTCGACACCATAGGCAACCATAGTGTGTTGTGCAAATACTTTTGAACCAATTCAGCCAGACCATGTTGTGGAAGTCTCACAGGTGGTCGTGATAGAGGAGTTTTACTGCATATTAAATTCAAAGAAACTTCAAAAAGATTTTAAATGGTTTGGATTCTGGTTAGATTGTCAGTCAGGTTTGATACACATGTAGTTGAGACACCGAACAGTATCTGTACTGAATGACAAAAATGAATAAATGCCTAAATTTAACAAGGGTGACTCATTTAGTCTAACGACTAACCCTCACGAGGTCCTCCATAAAAATATTACAGACATGGATATCCTATAGATCTAAACACAAAACAACAAGACAAGTATACTGTTGCAATAAATTTACAAAAACAAAAACAAATATGCAAAAATGGACTAGACTAAATTGGATAATTAAATTGCCCCTTTGAATTTCCAGTGAGGAAAACGGATTGAGCAGACGATAGCGTGTTAGTAAAGGGCTTAGATAATCTTTACGTTCGTGCAGTGTTCATCGTTAAAATTTACTTCAATACCGGAAGCACTTAAGTACCAACAGACAAGTTCTCGATCATGTTTACCCATAACATGTTGATTGCACTTGACTGACATTTGCACACACGTTGAAGCCTGGTAAGACGTCGACAAAACCGTCATCTCAACTGTTAAACTCTCATCTTTCTTATTTATCAAAATTAATTTGAATGTTTGGCAAACGATAACTTTGGATCAACATATAATATTAAGCATGGCAATGAAATGTTGCAAAAAGTATGCAAACCAAGGAAACACCACGCGGTAGGGTTGTAACTGATCACTTTTTGCACGTTATTGTATTGTCGTCTGCATAAAGTGTTGTCTGCAGCAATCTCAGAATTTATCTATCAGTATTTCTGTCCTAAAATATCACCAGAAGGTCAAACAGTTTGGATCAAGATGAGATGTCGAGTTATTCGGCGTCTGATCTGAATCCAAACTGTTTGTAACAGTTATAAAAAAATCGGCGCCAGTGTGCTAGTGGTTAAAATATTTATCATGCTCAGGGCTGCCATAAGTTGATATAAAAATCCTAAGATTTCCAAATTTGCAATTTTAAAGTGCGATTCTACGAATCGTACCTTTTCCCCATCGTCTGTATCTAGCTTTGTTGACACGTGGCTGCTTAAAGCAGGCTGGAAGTAAGGCGCATTCTGCTTTACTTTCAGCCTGCTTTAAGCTACCATGTACTAGAAAAAATCCGAATATTTAGCAAAAATCCGGAGAAATGGCAGCCCTGATGATATCCATGAAGAAGCAAAGAGCTGTCTATTTGAAAAGAGCGTGTAAGTAATAGACAATTAAAACAACATTGTTTTGAATTACGCTACTCCTTACAAGAAGTGCTATTGATTAAGTTACCCTAAGAAAGCTATTAGCGATATTATGATGAGTGTTGCAAACAGTTTGAATCCAGATGAGACACAACGTAACTTGACATCTCATATTGGTTCAAAATATTGACACTAAAAAAGGCAGATAAATTACTTTGAAAATTGGTACAGACTATTTTTTTCAGCCAAAAACTGCGTCTAGTCAAAGATTGGAGCATCGTGGTGAACACTGGATGAGATCATGAACAAGTAAAGTTATAAGAATGCATGAATGTTCGAACTAAGCATGTTGAGAAAAATAATAGTTAGACATGTAGTCGAACGTCACTTAACGTTTTGACTGCTAACTACAGTAATATTGCCGTCTGTAACAAACGTCCCTTGCAACTTACTTTCTCACTCTAAATAAGTCCGAGTGGCAATATTTTATATCTCAATAAGTAACCAAATTACTTTGTCAAGATGTCTCCGGTTTCGCTGTGAGGGTGCAAGAGTTACAAAGAGTAATTCACGTTTTAGAAAATGATACAGTATAACTCGATAATTCGATCTCGCGTTAGTTCGAACATACCCATATTTCAAAGTTTAAACGTGGCTTAGTAGCCACCTTTTAACTTTGAAACAAGGGTATGTTCGACTTAAACGAGATCGACTTATCGTAATTCAACTTATGATATACTGGTCCGATCGATTTAAGTGAGTTCGAAGTATCGAGTTTCTACTGTATTACCAATAGATACCAATTTTGGGGCAATATTTTGATAATATTATGTGTTTCTTTTTTTTACTCAAACATGTAGGCCAGTGATTTTTATTAAATCTTACACAATATCATATGTTCTAAATATGTATAGGTAATTTAACATGTCGACGATCGAAACAACTATCCCTAAAATATCATTACGTGAGTCAAATACACGCTGTTGAGTTCCTTATCTGATGCCGAAAAACCTAGAGTCTTATTCGGACAAAACGAAACCGCAAACTCATATAAACTTCGCGAATGAATACCTAAGAAATGGGAAGAAAATAGTTTAAGTACCTATAGAAACAACACGTTGTTAGCATTTCCTGTTTGATTTCCCAAAAATCCATTTCCTCTATGAAGCCACCCGGACATGATGAATTTGGAATGTGCAGAGAACCAGTCTGGTAAAGGGACAGAATGGCGAGGAACATTTCCGGTGGTCGATCAATAACGATTGGGGTAGCTCCTCTATGCCGTCTACACACTTCCGTCACCCTGGAATACGGTCCTTGGAAAATGGCATCCTTTGAAATTGAAATCACTTGACCACTAACGTTAAAAGTAAAACGATCCATTTTTGCGTATCTATATTCCCGTTGGACAAATGTTTGTGGTATATGAACAATAATTCCGTTTTCTACAATGTAGCACTTAACATCAGTTCTCACAAATGAGAATGAACAATTACAGTTTCCATCATCGGAGTGCTGTTTGCTGGCAGCGCTTACTAGTTTGTAAGTGTTTTACAGCACTAGCCTTTACAGTCGAACTCATGTTAAGCGGTCAAAATATGCAGCAAGAAGGATGTCTAAGAATACGCGTGGCTGCTTAAATGCAGGACAAAAATAAAGCAGAAAGCTCCTTTTGTCCTACGTTATGCTAGCACATGTGTTTATTATTTATATATAGTTTTAGTGTCCGTTAAAGACATGTGGTTACAGACTGGTGTGTCTATACATCCAACACGGGCTGATGATGTACCATTGCTAATGTTTGGAAGCAACTAGTTATGAGTGTCAGTTAACTCGCTCATCCCTGAAACTTTAAATGGACAATTCCAATTTCAAAATAAGTCTAGTCCATGTTTAGGGTTGATTTTAAAAATATGTTTTTTGAAATGACAAACAGTGTAGACCCTGATCAAGGAGTTCCTCAAAGAACCGTCTGATCAGGGTATACACTATATGCATATGACAAGTGTAATGCTCACATGTATACTGTTTGTAAATGACGAGTATACTCATCACTAGGGTTGAATGTGTTAACCTTTGACCTGCTATAATACGATTCCAGTTTCCTGTTAAACCTTGGCTATTTTTTGGCTATTTATGATTGTTTTCAGTTCATTGCAAAATGACATACAGTGCAGACCCTGATCAAAGGGCTCCTTCAAGACCTCTAATATAGGCCTTCACTGTGTACATAGGACCAGTGTACCCTTCATAGGCACATTGTTTGAAAAAAACACGATTATATTCTCACAAGAACTAAGTGAGTAAACAAAAGGGATAAGGGTCCAAAACAGTCGGAAATAAGCTCGTAGTAAAGAAAGTAGTGATCGAACCCCATTCGCACAAAAAAGGATGTTTTTCGTAAAAATTAGCATTTTTTCTCAACGAATATTTACTTGTTGTTTGGTTTGTATAATAATTTGTCCCTTTGCCCTTTGATGTTAAACATGGGCATTGGACAAAACATATATGCTGATACCTACCTGACTTTGACAGTGCTGCCATAACATGACCTTAAAAAATTCTAATATTTCCAAATTTTCTTTTTTCAAGAATGATTGCTTAAAACAGGCTGAAAGTAAAGCAGAATGCGCCTTAAAGCGCATTCTGTTTTACTTTCAGTATGTTTTAAACTACAATCTGCCAGGATAGAAATCTGAAGGTTTTGGAAAAATCCCGAGAAAAATGGCAGCTCTACTTTGATGGACGTATTATGTGAACTATCTGACAAGTCTCTGTTTTTGTCAGTGCCACTGACAAACCGAATCCTGTCAGAGATGCTTAGGTATTTCTTACATTACATCTGGTTTTACGTCCGTTGCATTTTACCCATTATCCCATAGAAGCGACTTTTAGCGTACTCAATTTATTCCTCCGCTGAAGAAAATAGTTCCAGTTTATATCCTCATGAACAATTACGATAACATATATTTTATATAGCCTAGAAGATGGCCGTATAAAGCAGGTTGAAAGTAAAGCAGAATGTGCCTTAAGGCACATTCTGCTTTACTTTCAACCTGCTTTAACTGATCATCTGTCTTTAATGTTATAAACAGGTTGTTGGGTAAAGGGTTAACAGTTGTATAATGAGAGTACCTATGTTGGGGGAATAGAATGGCGATAGGGGCTGGGGAAAAACTGTGCAGGTTTTTTCATTGAAAAGAACATAAATTAAATACTTTGTGGACACTTTATACATTCAACCCTAGCGAAGAATATATAACTTAATATTTAACTTGTCCTATGCAAACACTGTAGACCCAGACCAACTGTACAAACAGTGCAGGGTCAAGTGAATCAAAGTTGCTAGTTCCTGAGAACAAAACAAGCACGACTTTAACATGTTTAGATAACATCAGTTATTTGTATGTCAGTCCTTCCTCTTACAGACTAATAGTCTTGTTAATATTAAACATAGCATATGTTTGTCGGAAAATAGCTGTTATGGCTAATGTTTATTGTTATACTGCATCGGACGTCAAATACGATAAATCTTCTTGTATCTTGTATTTGGAGAGTTCCTAAAAGATTCTGCACTGTTTGTTAATTACACTTAATTTGAAACTTGAAATGCCAATGGAAAGTTTCATGGATGAATGAGTTAACGAAAATATAAGGAAACAAACTGTAGAAAAATTAGTTTTATAAAAAAAAAAAATAGACTTAATTTGAAACTGGGTAGTTTTAACATACGTTTGGTATTTGCGTGAACATCATTTACATTTACAGGTGATGCTCAGACTATATTCATAACAACTGGCCAAGCGCTAATAAAGCGGTTGAGTTGAGTCTGAGTACGTTCACAAGTATTTGATTGGTCAGATTTGAGCCTAGGCTCAAATCTGACCAATCAAATACTTGAGAACGATTACAGACTCAACTCAAACACTTTATAAGCATGAAGCCTGACATTACAAAAGTTAGTGTTCCCAACAAATGCATTGGTATTTCAAGAACCGATGCCCATTATAAACAGGTTAGAGCCAGATTAGAAGCCGGGTAACTCGGCGCCGAACCAGGTTCCAAACGATATAACATTTACATTGAAATAAATCTTAAATTTGAAAAGTAATAAACAAACAAAAACAACAACAACACCTTAACAATAAACCGGTCATTTTATAGTTTTCTTGCAGAGATTTTGCAAAGTTAATGTTTAATGATGAAACATTATAAGTATTTTACGCATTCTTAGCACATGAAAATGGAATTGTCATTTTATACGTTTAATTGAACTGCACTACTTTGTGCTTATGTTTAGTTTCGTTTAGATTTTAATCGGCAATCAGATTAATGTTTTCCCCACTGTATAAATGACCTATCAAATCCAATAAATAATGCACATCTACATTGCCATTGATAACAATTCTCTTTTGAACATAAATAGTATGAACTCATTGACTGTCTCCAGTATATAGCAACTATTACTTTCAACTCTAGCGCAGATATACTATATTGGTGTTTTTTTTACAAACAGCGTGCATGTGACGAGTGTACGTATGTTATTTTATGCCATGGGTCAGACATTTGGGGTTTAATTATATCGATAAGATAGAATAAAATGTTCAAACTAAGTTCATTAAATCGCAAAAATCTGCATTTTTTGTATTAGAAATATGTTGAAAGGCTGCTTATTTGTGTATCATATATGACAAATTGTATAGACATTTGTTTAAGTTAATTCGCATGGAAAACTATATAGATATCCAAAACAGAGTTCTTTTTTGTTAAAGAGATTAGACGAAAATGGTAGGGAAACGTAGGCAGGGTCAATCAAACATTTCCTTTTTAGGTATGAGTTCGGATATGTGTGGATATCTCATGATGTTGGTGATGATAAAACTTTCATTAAGATTTTAAAACAACACAACATGGACTGCTTTCAACAGAAATTGCAAGAAAACGTTCATAAATCACCAAACCCAGTCATTATAAATATTATAAATCACTGTTCAATCTTGAGACATATCTAATTTTAGATCTATAGTATCAGTTAAGATCTATAGTACTCAACGTTTAGATGTTCTTACCATGCACTGATGATTTTAAACGGGAGACATTTAGGTATTAATAGAAACCTACGATTTTGCATATAATGTAACACAGTAAATATACGAGTAAACGAAGATTGATATTCATTTCATTTTCAAATGTAACATATATGAACACCAAAGAGTTCTTTATTTTAGGGGACGATAGTTTAAGATTTAGAACTTTTAACTCATTTTATACTAGTATGTCTTCGAAAGATGAGCATGCTATTAAAACGTCTCGAAATACATAACTAACGCATATGAATTAAGAAAACAGACCTAAATAGAATGAATGTGTAAGTATTATTTTACGAAATACCCAAAGGTTGTTATTATTGCTTTCTTTTTAGTATAAGCTAAGTGATTTTGGTCACTCCTATGTATGTTCAATATATAATATGTATGCTGTACGTTGAACCAGATGCCTATATTAATGAATAAACTATGTATGTGTATACTTGTCCTGTGCAAACAGTGTAGATCCAGATCAGAATGCTCCTAAAGGAGCTCTCTGATCAGAATATACAATGTTCGTCAGTTAACAATATGTTGTTAAAACATCCTCAATGGACAAATATTAGCTGGAGAATGAAATTGTCCATTTGGTGCTTCATAGGTGAATGATTTGAAGTAAAAAACATGTATTTCTAACAAACAAGTGTACAAAACACACTGCATATTACAGTACAACACATCTGGGACAAGCAACCATTGAGAACAGTTATATATACTGAAAACAATATATTTCAAAATGACAAGCAGTGAAAACTCTGTTCAATGGAGTCTAGTGGGAACCCATCTGATTTGAGTTTACATTGTTTGCATAGGACAAGTGTATTCTTCACAGAACTGTTTGTACACGTATACGCGCATCCAGGGTTAAATGACCACACTCTTTAACGCCAATTACGATATTACTTTAGTCAAAATACATGTACCTAAAATTTAAATTGAGAAATAAACGACAATTGTCGATTTAAGCGGAGGACGTTATGGCAGTGAATGTGGTAACTATTCATGTCCAAAATCGGGTGGTTGTTTAGTATAGAATAAAAAGAAAAGTCCGGAAGGAAATTGCTGTAAAACTTAATACAATAGGCGTATGCCTGACTTTACCAGTTACCCCACTATAAGTCAGGTTCTAGTATTGACGACAGGTGAATACTTGAAGCAGGTAGAGAGTGAAGCAGAACGCGCCTTAATGCACAGTCTGTTTTACTTTATCCTGCTTTAAATATAATTTGCTAGAATAGAGAAACTAATTTATGATAATGTCCATGACTGTAGAATATACCCTAGCAGATGATAGCTTAACCCATCACCCCATATACTGTTTCTAGTTTTGAAGACATATAACTGTTTAAAGCAGGTTGAAAGTAAAGCAGAATGCGCCTTAAGGCACATTTTACTTTACTTTCAGCCTGCTTTAAGCTACCATCTGCTACATTATAGAAAATGTTTCTTATAAAACATATTCATGACTATATAAATTGGAACAATTTTGTTCTGTGGAGGAATAAATTAGAGGGGTAAAAAGGCGTATTTATGGGGTAATGGGTTAGTGAATGACAGAATGAAGGTCAATCAGAATGTGCTTGCTTGGAGTGGTCACCTGTCTTGAAAACTAGCAACAGGCTATGGTTTAAATGTTAATTCACTCCATGAGAAACCGGAGTTTTGCATGTTTTCTTGAAAAGATACCAAGACATTTTCATAATAGCAAGACAAATAATGGCTATTTTTTCTACGGAGCAGAGATGTATTTTGCAATCCCGAGTTGTTTGTTTTGCCATAGGGACCCCGTATTATCAGGTAAGTTATGACAAATTCTGCAGCCGTTGTCTCGCCAGTTTAACTCTATAGTATTACAAATACAGTACAGCACTCCCTCTCTACAACGGCCCTCCCAACAACGACTCCCTCCTTACAATGACCCTTACCGTTGTTCCCTAAGTGGGACAAATATGTCTTACGCTTTCACTGCTGCAATATCGTCTGCTTAAAATTGTCGTCTGCTGATTTCAAAAAGTTACATATAAGTGGAGATTATAAAAACGAGTGATAAACAGCTTGAATGCAGATCAGATGCCACGTAAGGCGGCGTCTGATCTGGATTCAAGATGTTTGCAAATTTAAGCCAATTCTTAATTGTCCCTCTCTATAACGACTCCCTCCGAACAACACACACATTATGTGTCTCCCATTAATTGTCGTTGTAGAGAGGGAGCACTGTAGAACCTCCCTATTTCGACCACTAAATTGTATCAAATATTAGTCGTTTAATATAGGTGACTTCTTAAAGCAATGCGAAAGTGAAACAGAAAGCTCCTAAATGAGCTTTCTGTTTCACTTTAACATTGCTTTAAGCTGTCACCTGTATTTTATACAGACAATTAGCCTTCTTTTTAGTGGTCGTAATAGAGAGGTTGTACTGTACTTTTTATTCCATGTCAGAATAGAAATGATAATATTTACACGTGGTTGGCCGACATTGTATCCTAGCTATTTTATGTCACTGTCATTAATCAAATCTGTAATTGCAAATACAGAGGAACCTCCGTAAAGGGAACCATTCCAGGCCAAGAACAGGTCCCCGGATAAGAGGGAGAAACACCCAGATACGCAGCAATTCCTTTATTTCTGCAACAAACCCTGTTGTTTGATTACTCATTAGAATTGTCTTGCAGATACGATTCTAATGAGTAGTTACATCATAGGTTTTGTTGCAAAAATAGGGATTTTTGTCTTTCAAAATACTCTCCTTATCTGGGGCACTGCTAAGAATACTGTTGCCATGTCCTATGTACTCTGTAAACATCTTGGTTTAATGGTTTGTATTTAGCAACCAAGTGGAACAAATGTTGAGAACAGAGTATTAGAGCCGTGCCATGACAAAACCTGCCTTATTGCATTGCAACATTATACGAACATACCAAGTACCGTTGTCATCCCAGGCTCTGTATCTAAGTTTGGTCTATACTGCTAAAAACTGTACATGATACAGCTACATGAAATGCTTTAGATGCATGCGTGTGTGTCAAATAGTGTAGATCAAGGCCAGCTGTCGCGTCTTTGACGCGGCGTCTGACCTTGATCCACACTGTCTGCAATGCAATAAGTCAGATTTTCTTATGGAACGGTTCATTTGTTTTCTGTCACTTCAGGTTTTAGGGGTCAAGTTTTAAGAGAGTTGACTATAAATTGTTAATAAATACCCAAATGGCTTATAAATACGATAACATCGGCACTTGCGACGAGCTCAGCTTACATCTTCACTATTTTGGAAATAATTCGAGCAATGTTTTGCGCTCTCATTAACCTTTGACTTGTCACAAAAACCACCCTTGCATTGACGCCTATGATACTCAAGATTAGTTTATTACTTTTGTTAGAAATTATTGGCTATTTTCATTATTCTATAAATAGATTTCAGTGTATCTGACCTTGACCTTTGATCTAATAACTTTCAAACTTACATCAAAATGATACATGCAACAATGCAATAATAGTTTAGTATATATGTACATACAAACGATCAAAACTATTTTAAACAATTGGCTGTTTCCGGTATACTAAAATTGATTTCAAAACGCCAGCTGCACTCAACATCAACATGGCGGCCGTATTTGATTCGGAAGTAACATTCTTAACTGGTTGGTCATGATCATGCACTGCTCAACCTTACAAAGTTTTAACAAAATTGGTCAAGCAGAGATGAGTTTAAAGTTTTAAACAAATTTTCTAAATGGCATCCATTAGGTTTCGAATCAACATGAAAGTGACCATAAAACTGATAATTTCTAAGAAGTTTAAAAAGAATCGGTATAAGTAGAATTGAGTTTAATTTAAAAATAGCTATCAAGATTGCTGCCGTAGCGGCAATAATTGAGTTTTGGATAAACGTGGTTTAACATGTGGTTTGGTTCAGCCTGACATACACATACCGAATACTTAAAACACAGAATGTTTCGAGCTACATGTACTTGGTTCACTAAAAATCAACAAAAGCACGTAGCATATTTTTCCACACAAACAGATCAATTCTAATCCAAAATAAAAATCCAAAAAAGGTTGAGGAATTTGAGGTATACCTAATCCGTTGGAAACACCGAAAACTATCACTGTTTGGAAAAATCACAGTAATCAAAATGTTAGCACTCTCTAAATTCATATAACTCCTCATTACCCTTCAAAACAATTAAGCAAAGTCCTATAAATGGAAGACTGAAAATGATCATATGGAAGGCCGGTGCGCCATGCTAAATGCTAAATGCGACATTTGGCATTGGCAAATAGCATTTCGCAAATAGCAATTCGCATATAGCAAATAGCATTTAATATTTCACAGATAGCATTTCGCATTTAGCATTTGGCATTTTACAACTAGCAATACGCATAGCGCACAGGCCTTCCATGGAAACAACACTATGTTAACATTTTACCTCTGTGTATGCTGGGTAATGTTTTCGTCTGCAACATTTGTCGTCCGTTATTGTTCTTAAAATAGAGTTTTCTAAATATATTTTCAAAACAGTTTAAAACAGTTTGGATCCTGATGAGACGCCGCGTTACGCGGCGTCTCATCATCTCGATTCAAACTATTAGCAAAGGTAATCACTGTGGGGCTATCATGCAAAGAATTAAACAAATATGGCGCAAAATTTATTTTCGAAAATGAATGAAACGAAACTATCATTTCAGAAATGTTCGACGAAAGACCTTCTTAAAGCAAATCATTTCTTCATGGATACATATACAATGTAATGATGACACAAACACTGCAAACATAAGCAATAGAATGGAACGATAAAAATTTATTATTCCAACCCAAAAAGCATACATAGAAAAGGGTGGTTCGAAAAAGGAATCAAACATATTAGTATATTAGCGATGTACACGATAAAAGAGCAAAAAAATTGTACAACTATTTTGTTTTATAATCAACTAAAGTCATGTATACCAAAAGAATGGAGAAATAAATTAAAACTAGAAAATATAAATGATGCAATACAACAAAATTAAATCTTATTACAGAAACTGCTCAAAGCTAAACAAAAACCATTCTAATACAATATTCAGGTAAACAAAAAGACCTTAAAGGTCCTGATATCGCTCACCTACTGATATTGAACTGGATAGTTTTACCTTTCAGTGTTTCTCTGACTTGACCTCATGACCTAGTTTTAGATCCAACATGAATTACATTCATACTTTGACCTAGATTTCAACATTTTGCATCAGGTGTCATTAAGATCAAATGCGAACAATCTCAGAATTTATTAAACATTTTGGAAAAAACCTGTGGCCTCTATTCACGACGGACGATACATAATGGCGTTTAACCCTTTCACACTTAATGACGCCTAAAAGCGCGTTTGCAAACAGTAATGCGGCGTCTGATCAGGATCCAAACTGTTTGACACTCGTATCGATATGCTTTTAGTCATACTACGATTGAAACCTACTTTGAAACGATCTTGCAAAAAACATAATTGAAGCAGACAACAATGAAACGGTGAAGGGGTTAAAATCTCACGACTAATTCGGCAGCGAAAGAGTTAACGATCACAAAAGCTAAGCCTGAACATAGCGGTATCTAAAGCTAATATGCTGATCAATGCAAGACATAAACAAAGTAGAATCCACATTCATAAGACCACATGATCTCCTTCTTTAGAATGACCGCTCTTCATATTGAGCCGTGCCATGACAAAACCAGCCTTATTGCAGTGCAACATTGTACAGACCAAGTACCGTTGTCATCCCAGCCTCTGAATCTGAGTTTGGTCTATTAGACACTGCCAAATATAATGCTCAAGATACAGGTGGATGTCAAACAGTGTAGATCAAGACCAACCGCTGCGTCTTTTACGCGATGACTGGCCTTGATCTATACTGTTTTAATGAAATAAAGGCACGTTTTCTTATTGCACGGCTAACTCTTTACATCGTAGCTTTTGTCTAGCTTTGAAGACAGGTTACCACTTAAAACAGGTTTAAAGTATAAGAGAATTCGCCTTAATGTACAAAATGATTTACTTTCCGCATGCTTTCCTTTCAGCATACTTTAAGCTACAGCTTATTGTTATGCTGCATACTCATGAATGTATAAAATGGAACCGATTTCTTAGTTGGAGTGTAGCCGGCCTTGCTGCATATTTTTCTCACCATGTTACAGGAGGAATAAATTAAAGACGTAAAATGTTATTTATAGAGTAATTGGTTAAGCATATAACACACGATCATGTCTACATAGTGAATATTAACAATTGAAAAGCACAGTACACTTTGTGACTTACTGTAGATTCCCCAAACCACTGTTCAAGTGACAATTTTCTGTACATTCTCCAGTCCACTGTGCATATTGTACATTAATCTAACCTCTGTGCACTAGATAATTTATTGTACATTCCCCAAATCCACATGTCACTTGGTCATTTACTGTACATTCCCCAGTCCACTGTACATACATATACTGATTAACTGTACATTCACGAAACCACTGTCCATGTAAAATAATATTGTACATTTCCCGAACCTCTGGTCATTTGATAATTTACTATTTCTGCAATTAGAACTTCTGACCTACGCTATGACCTATATTCGTGCATGACCTAATTTTTATCAATGACATGACACTGACAAAATCTCATAAAGATGTAATCGAAACAATATTAGCGGGCGATGGACGGTTGACAATCACTATACAGCTCACCTTGAGCATTTGACTCGGGTGAGGTAAAAATTGCATAGATCCAAGTTTTGCGGTTAACCCTTACCGATGTGAAAGGTATGTTTGTCATGATTTTAATTGCCCTAGGGACAAAGTCCAAGGGAGTCGATGCCAAAAGTCTTTAAAGCCAAACTAATTGATACGCCTTCAAAACGTTTGTCTCTTTCATACCAACGTAAAGTGTGTTTGTATGCTCACAGTAGCTGAGAGACAATGGATCTTTTATTCCATGTGAATTTGAAAGTAGTACTTTGACTTTCTTGCAGTTGGTGTTTAAGAGGTGAACACTATTGGTATTCAAGTCACATACATAAACATAACCTTCCTTGTCAACAGATATGCCACCAGGTATCGTTAACTAAGTCATAAACTCGCCCTTTGCCTTTGCGTCTAAGGTCAGTCTGGTTACCTTTCGGCAATCAGACACATAGAGATGCTTTTTGTCCAAACTGACGGCAATGTGATTTGGGCGAGGTAAGTCTGTTCCTCCACCGCTGAAGAGTGTCATTCTAAAACCAGTCAGACTTATTTGCTCAATCGCAGCGGGCAAGTCATACGCAACAAGCAAATTATTATCGAGAGCAGCTATGCATTTAGGATGACTAGTTTTATCATATAAGTCAATTTCCTCCTCAGTTTTCAAAATATTTTCATTGTAACCTATTAACAGTATTTTCTTGTCATCTTTAAGAAGCACAGCAACTTTGTCTGTCACCTTTGTGATAGCCAAAGGGCTGCTTTTTACTTTAAGTTCATTTACAACTTTATTCTGGTTTGTATCGACCAGCTTTACTTTGTAATTCTTAGCATCTACCAGAGCAAGTAGGTACATGTTAAGGACCACCATATCGTCTATTCTGGAGGAAGTATTCACAAACCATGACTTGAGATATCCCTCTGTGTTTATGTATATGTCCTTCTTATGGATCGCAGATAAAAGAGTGGAGTCTCTGCAGGAGCGCTGTAGAGGAAAAGGAGGTAAAGATAGCGGTGAAAAAGCTCGAGGTTTGACCTTTGGTATTACATAGGAGATTATATGGGTCTTCGTCCGTTGATGTTTCGGGTGACTATCAATACATTCTGAGCAAAGGTTCTCATTACAATTCCTGCAAAATCCCTTTGCTTCACGATGCTTTCCTTCTTCATGGCAAAAATCGCAACGGAAATCATAGCAAGGTTCTGAGCCAGTTGAGATATCATCACTGCTTAAATGTTCCATTTTAGAAGGGTTTTTTTTCGACAGAAACTATCCACTGTTAATTTACATTCCTTGGTTAACAAAATAAAAAAACAACATTTTTGAGCATTGTTTGTATATTATGCGCATTGTCAATTTGCGTCACTGTCAATTGGTGTATTGTAAAGTTCCTCTGTATCCTTTTTAGAATAGAAGATTATGTATTCCTGTCAAAACTTGGTCTCTTGTCACAGAATTCTATCCAGTATATATATATATATATATATGAACTACATATAAAATGGTTAGCCATTGTTTGGCATCACTCCCGAATAATCTCTATTTAGAGCTATATTGGAATATTACGCCAGTATGCTGGAAAACATCATTGTCTACACACATCTTAATTAAAGATCAACTCAATAATTGCAATGCAATTCTGTCCTTGAAAATCAGGATCAATGTCTACATTCTGCAGGCTAAATAAGCTGTGTATAACGATGCTTTATTCATATATATATATACCCAAGTTTAAATGATTTAGACCACAAACAGCTAGTTTATACAGACAAACTCGTGTCAATCGTCCTCTCAAAACAAGGGTATATATATTCTTTAATACGTGTGATTGCTTTATGCAGAACATATATAAAGCAGAAAGCTCCAATAGGGGCTTTCTGCTTTATATTTATTCCATATTAAGCCTCTGCGTCACATGTGCCTGTCTTTAGAGATCTTCAAATACTGACTGTTTAACACCAATTGACAGGTCATCAGAATATAAATACCCTTGTCAACCGGGCTAGTCTTTTGTCTCTTTTGAATACAAGATTGCATGTACAAAATTAATTATGTTGGATCAATTACTAAGCGCTGTGAAAACAGGGAGAGCTCCCAATATATTTTGATGAATACCGTTCTCTTACATTAACCCTTTAAAGGACAAATTATTCGGAATGTTTAACCCCTTCACCGCTTTATTGTCGTCTGCTTAAGGATTGTTGTCTGCAAGACACGTTTCAAAGTTAGAGTTAAGGTTGTATGGCTTAATAAATATCGATAAGAGTTTCAAGTAGTTTGGGTCCTGATCAGACGCCGCATTACGCGGCGTCGGATAAGTTTGAGAGAGCTTGGATAAATATTGTGGCCTCTAGAGCGTAAACACTGTTAAATATATCATTTTCAGCAATTCAAAGGTAGATAACTTTTGACCTATTGATCCGATTACAACCATAATTGAACTCATCCCAAGTCTTATGGTAATATACAATCTGAGTAAGTTTGAGAAAGATTGGATAAAATGTGTGACCTCTAAGTGTAAACATCGTTAAATATGGCATTTTCAGCAATTCAAAGGTAGATAACTCTCGACCTATATGTCTGATTTCAACCATAATCAAACTCATCTGAACTCTTATAGTCATTTACAATCTGAGCAGGTTTGAGATAGATTGAATAAAAATTGTGGATAAAATGTGTGACCTCTAAGTGTAAACATCGTTAAATATGGCATTTTCAGCAATTCAAAGGTAGATTACTCTTGATCTATTTGTCCGATTTCAACCAAACTCGAACTCATCCGAACTCTTATAGTCATATACAATCTGGGCAAGTTTTAAAAGGATTGGATAAATACTGTGGCCTCTAGAGTGTAAACACTGTTAAATATGGCATTTTCAGCAGTTCAAAGGTAGATATAACTCATGACCTATTTGTCCGATTTCAACCATAATCGAACTCATCCGAACTCTTATGACAATATACCATCTGAGCAAGTTTGAGAAAGATTGGATAAATATTGTGGCCTCTAGAGTGTAAACACTAAAATTGTTGACGCCGGACGACGCACGACGGACGCCGGACATTCAAGGATTGCAAAAGCTCACCCTGACTAGCGATATTGCATCAGTAAAAGCGTTAGGCATAATTCCTGTTTAGTGAACTGTGCCAAAGGCAAAATCTTACCCGAACAGTTTGTATCCTGATCAGACGCCGCGTAACGTGGCGTTTGATCAGGATTCAAACTGTTTGACACTCGTTTTGAAATTTCTAAAGTCATACTGCCTTAGTTTTTAACTTTGAAACGATATTGCAGACACCACAATTGAAGCAGCCGACAATGAAACGGTGAAGTGGTAAAAATCTCACGAAAAATATTGCGAGTGAAATGGTTAACGCAGTCTTACTGGGTTACCGTACGGACGGACGGCCAGGCGGTAGAACGGACAGGGAAATACTCAACTCGTTCGCCCCTGTAATTTGTAATGGCAAGTTCAAGTCTCCAATAAAGCCTAGTCCATTTTTGACTATTTAGGGTTGTTCTTATAGATCTCATTTATTTCAAACTGACAACAGTGCCGACTCAGATTAGAGCTGATGCTTCCTGCAGGAGCCCGTTGATCTGCGAATGCAGTTTGCATAGGACAGGAGTACTCTTGACATGTACATTGTTTGTGAATGAGAATATACTCGTCGCTAGGGTTGAATTTAATAGAGCACTATCTGAACATACAGTCAGACCTCGGGATCTCGAACTCACTTTATTCGAAAATACTTGTATTTCTAAAGTTGAATTTTATTATTTTGAAATTGCTTAAAGACATTTCCTGACCTACTTTCTTATACAGACAGTTCCCTTGCAAAACTCATGATTTTCATGTACACCCGTTTTACTCTGAATCATTATATTTGATTAGTAAAACCCATAGAAACGAGAGCACCGCAAGCGGTACATTATACGCCCACTGGCAAAGTAATATATAGTTTTATCAAAATTAATCCTATCTTGTAGACACTTAGAGCTCTGAGAGCATAAACAATACTGAGGTAAAGCATTTTCTAGCAATGCACCAAATGCAGATAACTCGATCGACACAATGATTCAATTTAAAAATAATCAACCCTTTCATGAACTTATACTTCTATAAGTATAATGTGGGCAAACATAATCAAATCCATTCAAAACTGTAGTTGCTAAGTGTGTTAACACTATCAAATAAGCCTTTTATAGCATATTTGAGTACACCAAGGGCAGATAACTCTGTAACGAAATATTAAATAAATCTCAAACTTAAATCAGCTTCAGATCTTGATGCATATAGCCTTTCTGTGAAGTTTCATTAATATCCCTTAAATAGTTTTCCAAGAAAACTCTGGACAAGCTTTTTATAGTATATTTGAGTACACTCTGCAACAAAAATTTGAATGAACCTCAATCTCGACTCAGCTTTAGATCTTGATGCATATAACATTTGTGTGAAGTTTCATTCATATCCCTGTAATAGTTTTCCAGAAAAACTCTGGACAAACAAAATGTTGACGGATGAACGAACGAACGGACGAACGGACAGCGGGCCATGCCAATATACGACCACCTCTAGAGGTGGGCGTATAAAAAACCTTGAGTGTGACTATGTCAGGGCCTCTCTAGACAACTTTGGTAACATTGGCTGTGCACACTTGCCCCTACTTTACAGTTACCTTCACGCCTAGTGAGAACATTGGGTGGGGATTCAATGAATGGACTGTGGTAATGTCTTTAAGTCGAATATAACTTTATCACAAAGTTCAAACGTGGCTTAGCCACGTTTGAACTTTGAACAAGAGCCCCATGGGGCATATTCGCTCACCTGAGAATAATTGGAACAAGAGGCCCATGCAGGCCTAAATATCGCTCACCTGGAAAAACCAACACAAGGGTCACATAACCCCTGGGGTGAGATCATTTTTTACCCCAGAGACATAATTTCAAAAATCTTGCTGATGAACTTGACAATAAAGTGTTCTGTCAAATATTTTGTACATGGGTGGTTTCTTCATTGAAAAAAATCTATTTTTAGCTAATGTGACCCAGATATGCAACAGACCCGAACCATTTCAGCAATATTGGTAAAAAAACCATCAAAAAGTGTCACTATGCTAAATATCAAAGCTCTGGCCATAATAGTTTCAGAGAAGAAGATTTCACTATATAACACTATGTAAAACTGCAACCCCTAGGGCCTTGGCAGTTTTGACTCCAGGGACATAATTGGAAAGAGGACCTAAAGATGATGCTTTGTGCCAAATATCTAAGCTCAGGGTACTGTGGTTCCAGACAAGAAGATTTTTTTGAGATTTCATTGAAGAAATCTATTTTTAGCTCCTGTGACCTAGATTTGCAACGGACCGGAACCATATAATCAATATTGGTTAAGGGCTTCCAGAAGTGTCCCCATGCCAAATATCAAAGCTCTGGCCATAATAGTTCCAGATAAATACATGTTTGAAGATTTCACTATATAACTCTATGTAAAATTATGACCCCCAGGGCGGGGTCATTTTTGACCCCAGGGACATAATTTGAACAATCTTGATAGAGGACCTGAAGACAATGCTTTGTGCCAAATATCTAAGCTCAGGGTACTGTGGTTTCCGACAAGAAGATTTTTTAAGTTTTAATTGGAAAAAATCTATTTTTAGCTTCTGTGACCTAGATATGCAACGGACCGGAACCATATTTACAATATTGGTTAAGGGCTTCTAGAAGTGTCATCATGTTAAATATTAAAGCTCTAGCCATATTAGTTTGAGAGAAAAATATGTTTGAAGATTTCACTATATAACTCTATGTAAAATTATGACCCCCGGGGCGGGGTCATTTTTTACCCCAGGGACATAATTTGAATAATCTTGATAGAGGACCTGAAGACAATGCTTTGTGCCAAATATCTAAGCTCAGGGTACTGTGGTTTCAGACAAGAAGATTTTTTAAGTTTTCATTGAAATAATCTATTTTTAGCTCCTGTGACCTAGATATGTAACGGACCAAAATGTTTGAACAACTTTGAAAGAGGACCATATAAGGATCATTCCTGCCAAGTTTGGTAAAAATCCATCCAGCGGTTTCAGAGGAGATGTTGTTCAAAGAAATTGTTGACGACGAACGATGCACGACGACGGACACAGGACAATCAAAATAGCTCACCTTGGCCAGGTGAGCTAAAAATGGAGATATTGATTTATGTCCAGGACTGACCTAGATATGCAACAGACCGGAACAATTTGAACAAAATATGTTAAGTATATTTAAAAGTGTCACCATACAGAATATAAAAGCTCTGGCCATATTAGTTTCAGAGAAGAAGATGTTTGAAAATTTCACTATATAACTCTATGTAAAACAGTGACCCCCGGGGCGGGGCCAATTTTGACCCTAGGGGCATAATTTGAACAAACTTAATAGAGGACCTGTAGGCGATGATATTAGCCATATATATCTAAGCTCTGGCCCTTGTAGTTTTAGACAAGAAGATTTTTTAAGTTTTCACTGAAAAAATCTATTTTTAGCTCCTGTGACCTAGTTATGCAACGGACCAGAACCATTTGTACAATTTCGGTATAGGACATCTAGAAGTGTCACTATGCCAAATATCAAAGCTCTGGCCATATTAGTTTCAGAGAAGAAGACGTATGAAAATTTCACTATATAACTCTATGTAAAACCGTGACCCCCGGGGCCGGGCCAATTTTGACCCCAGGGGCATAATTTGAGCAAACTTGATAGAGAACCTGTAGGCGATTCTATGTGCCAAATATCTAAGCTTTGGCCCTTGTAGTTTCAGACAAGAAGATTTTTTAAGTTTTCATTGAAAAAATCTATTTTTAGCTCCTGTGACCTAGTTATGCAACCGACCACAACCATTTGAACAATTTTGGTGAAGGACATCTACAGCACTGAATCTATTAAATTAACAATTTTTGCGATTCGCTTGCAATTCGATGGCAATTCGCTTGCAATTCGATGGCAATTCGCTTGCGATTCAAAGTACTAACGTTACCCTCGGGTAAGTTTTCTTGAATGGTGTATCTCACAAATGTTCGCAAATATGCCTTCGTTATTGTTTTCGATTCCATTTTTGTCACAACCGCTTCTGAAAATTCGCGTTAAAATATTCAAACGTAGGATTTGTTTTTTGAAGCGTGCGATTCGATGGCAATTCGCTTGCGATTATCAATTTAATTTAATAAGGTTCAGTACTGTAGAAGTGTCTGCATGCCAAATATCAAAGCTCTGGCAACATTGGTTTAAGAGAAGAAGACGTTTGAAAATTTCACTATATAACTCTATGTAAAACTGTGACCCCCAGGGCGGGGCCAATTTTGACCCCAGTGGCATAATTTGAACAAACTTGATAGAGGACCTGTAGATGATGCTATGTGCCAAATATCTAAGCTCTGGCCCTTGCGGTTTTTGACAAGAAGATATTTTAAGATTTCCTTATTTTTTCAATTTGGTTGCCATGGCAACCAGAGTTCTGCATTGTTTTTAATTCTTCGAACAAATTTGAAAGAGCTTGACCCAAGGAACATTTCTGTAAAGTTTGGTTGAATTCTGTCAAGGGGTATAGGAGGAGATGCCATTTGAAGCAATTGTTAACGACGACGCACATACACACAACGCCGGACACAGGGCCATCCCAATAGCTCACCTTGAGCCTTTGGCTCAGGTGAGCTAAAAACGGATATGTTCGATTTAAGCAAGTTTGAGATATCGATGTTTGACTGTACAGCAACATTAGGATGAAAACAAAGGAACAATAGCAGATATTTTATGCATTTTAATGCATCATTCACATGACATGAGAAGACAAGTTACTGTCAAGAATGAAATAAATACATCTTCCTTTAATGGTACACAAGAGTGGTCAATGGTCACAAGTATCCCTACTGACCCAAGGAAACTTCAAATTAACAATATAGTTTCATATTAAGTCATGTCCTTTTTTTACTTCTGTATAAGGGGGGTTGTTTACAATACCAGGGCTCCAGATAAGAAGGAGTAAACTGAACAAATCCAACATTTTCTCAGTCATTTAAGCACCTATTCCTATGGTGTTACTACTCATTAGAATCGTCTCTTCGAGACGATTCTAATGAGTAGTGCCACCATAGGGTTTAATGCAGAAATAAAGATTTTAGTTTTTGAAATACTCCCCTTATCTGGAGCTCTGAATACAGTGTACAGTGTAGATCCTGATCAGGGGGTTCTTGTATGACACCTCTGATTCGTTCTGCATAGGAAACAAAGGTTTCTCATTGTATTGTCATCATGTATCACATTTGGGCAATGTAGTGTACATATACTAGTATAACATTTATTAACCGTTTCATAAATAACAAGACTGCATTTGACAACAACACCACCCCTTTGGGTTATCCTTGCCATTTTCTAAGTCCAAATTAGGTCATGGTCGTGGTCAAATCAAAGTTGGGCAATATGGGTGGATTGGGAATGGGTCCAAGGCAACTAACCATTGAACTGTACACGTATAGGTATTAAGGTATTCTAGTAAGCAGTATTAATGTTAGAAGAAACATTACGATCTGGTTAGCCATGTAGGCACTGACAGACTGGACAATCAGTATGTCCTTCTTGCATCTATAGATGCCAGCGTGGGGGCATAACCAATATCTCCATGTAGGTTTTCTCTCCACCAAAACGACTACTCAGTATAATCATCTCACAGAGACTATTCTAATGAGGAATCACAAAATAGGGTAAGGTGTAGACTAACCCCCTCTCATTTGGAACCTTGGAAAAAATAGAGCATGATAAATTTGGAAGAAATAAAATTAAGATAAAGCATATGTATCTTTAAGTATTTAAGTGAAAACAGATGATAATGACACAATCAATCTTGTACGGATATTAAGTGACCACTCGATAAAAGACCTACTGGTTGTCTTGCTCAATGCAGGATATAAAATAATGCAGAAAGCTCCTATAGGAGCTTTCTGCATTATTTTATATCCTGCATTAAGCAGACATCTATATTCAGAGATGTACATGCTACTTCAACAACTGGTAACTTACTACAAGATAGATTAAAGTTGATACATAACAAATTGCATTTTTCCCAATGTACACAAAACACAATGTCATCATGAATATCACATTTTTATAATATCCACACAATCTGAACTTCATGTATTGGTAACATGATAATGCAAGTTCAGCAAAAGACCAAAGATTTCTTACATCTGCACTGTAGATATTAAATAAATTTGTTTCCTTTATTTATCTTTTTTTTCTCTTAAAATACATTAACTTCATATGTACATTTTGTTTCATGCAAAGCACTTAATTAATCCCGCTATAATACAGTGTCACACATATATTGTCAATCACAGATCTTAATACACTATTAATACACTCCATTCTTCTTGTCAAATTATTAATAACTCTCATTATTTCTTGTTTTATCAATTTAGTCATTGCATGTTCACGGCGAAAAATGTTTAACTCTTTCATCACTAAGTAAAAATTCTGAAATTTGACTTGGTCTTCCTTTTATTCCCAGAAACAGAATCTGAGTATCAAAAGTTTGAATCCAGATCAGGCCCCACGTTAGTGTAGCCTGATCTGGATCCAAACTGTTTGCAAAGGTATTCAATACAGCTTATAAGTATTGGAAATGTCAACAATAGACATTGCTGGTCAAGAACACAGTCAACTTAGAGCATATACCATACAGCTCTCTCTGACTGGCTGTCTTAGAAATCTTAAGATTTTCTGACAATGTAGACTCCTTTTAAATGCCTCCATACTTCACTAAAGCACAGTCTTAGAAGCAATCCATACTTCACTGAAGCACAGTCTTAGAAGCAATCCATACATCACTGAAGCACAGTCTTAGAAGCAATCCATACTTCACTGAAGCACAGTCTTAGAAGCAATCCATACTTCACTGAAGCACAGTCTTAGAAGCAATCCATACTTCACTGAAGCACAGTCTTAGAAGCAATCCATACTTCACTGAAGCACAGTCTTAGAAGCAATCCATACTTCACTGAAGCACAGTCTTAGAAGCAATCCATACTTCACTGAAGCACAGTCTTCAAAACAATCCATACTTCACTGAAGCACAGTCTATTGAAGCACTATGTGTGGAGAACCTCCTGCTGTATATCTATGGTCCAATAAGTTATATTCTACACAGTTCGCCATTCAACTAGTCTTCCAGTAAGTTCTCATCAAGGTCTACATCCTGTAAACACACACAAAAATATCTTGTTAATCCCTCCTCGTGCTAATTATTCATATCAAACACTCCACCCACCATGAATATCTCACGGCTCCAGATAAGAAGGAGTAAATTGAACACATCTATTTATTTTTTTTTTTCATTTCAGCACCAAATCCTATGGTGTGACTACTCATTAGAATCGTCTCGAAGAGACGATTCTAATGATTAGTGACACCATAGGGTTTTATTCATAAATAAAGATTTTAGTTTTTGAAAAACTCCCCTTATCTGAAGCCATGTATCTACCACCTGAACTACAGTATATCATTGGCTAATATAATAGTTATACAGTGCTCCCTCCCTACAACAACCCTCCGAACAACGGTTCTCTTCTCACAACACCTGAACTACAGTTATCATTGGCTGATATATATACAGTGCTCCCTCCCTACAACAACCCTCCGACCAACGATTCTCTTCTTACAATGCTTGCTGTAGTTCCCCAATCAAGATATTTAATATGTCTACCCCTTTCACTGCTAAGAATATCCTCTGCTTAAAATTGCCATTTGCCTATTTTCTCGAAATGACATGTTGGACATTTAAGAAGATACATAAAGATGAATGACAAACAGTTTGAACCAAGATCAGACACCACGCTACATGACATCTGATCTGGGTTCAAACCATGTACAAAATTTAATGCAAGCTAAGTCATGATTATCACTATAAGGGTATTAATTCTCCCCCTTTATAACAACTCCCTCCGAACAACACACACAATCTTTGTCTCCCCTGGGTGTTGTTGAGAGGGAGCATTGTAATGATTTTTTTATTCATCAAGAAAGAGAACAAACTGTCACTCATGTCACACAATTATTGTATGAAAACAGTGCAGACCCTAATCAGACAGCTCCTTCAGGAGCTGTCTGATTTGGGTATACACTGTTTTCAAAAGATATCAATGTTCTCTAATCTCATCGAAAGAATTAATAATTATTTTACTGTTAAGCGTTCAGTTGGTGAAGTAGCATGGAGACCTCTAAAGACAAGAGAAGTAACCTGTATTCAAACCGAGATAATTTATTGGGAAACAGGTGAATTGAGACCCAGTGACTACAAATTAACCCTTAGCCTGCCACTCACGACTATAGCTCCATATGCAAACAGTTTGGATCCGGATGAGACGCCGAGTAACTCGGCGTCTCATCCGGATCCAAGCTGTTTGACACTCGGACAACATTTTCAGCAATTTTGAGCAACTTTGAAGCACTTTGAAACTTGAAGCAGACGACAATTTATTTGGCGGTCTAAGGGTTAACCAGCCAGCCTTTGGTTAAATGTTACTACTTGATGCAGGTTGAAAGTAAAGCTGAATGCTGCTAAAGGAGTACAGGTATACAACTTTACTTTCAGTCTGTTTTAAGCTACAGTGTTCCCTCTCTACAACGACTCCCTCCTTACAACGACCCTTGCCGCAGTTCCCTGAACAGGACAAAAATGTCTAACGTTTTACTGCTGAAATATCGTCTGCTTAAGATTGTTTTTCTCAAAGTTACATATTAGACATTTTGACAGAAAAAAAACTTAATGACAAGTGACAAACAGCTTGAATCCAGATCAGACGCTGCGTAACGCGGCGTCTGACCTGGATTAAAGCTGTTTGCAAATGTTTTCAAATTCCCTCTCTATAACGACTCCCTCCGAACAACGCACATAATTTTTGTCTCCCGTTGAATGTTGTTGTAGAGAGGGAGTGCTGTATAACCTACTAGTATATAAGACACATCTACTAGCATATAGGAAATATGCTTTATGATGTACATGTATAATGCTCCTATATTTTCAGGCTCTTTTAAGCAACCACCAATCTTCATTTCTGAAAACAAGCTATTGGAGAATGGTTTTAAACAAAACTGTTCTTCAAAATTCATAATTTAAATATCCAATTAAATTATCCAATTATTTTGGTGAAAACTGTACTTTATAAATACAAGTTGACTATTCAATTAAACTATATATTATACAATTATAATTTTATAAATATTAGGACTGCAACGGTTCACCGAATTTCGGTTATTTTCGGTTCGTTTGTCTCGGTTCGAGTTTCGGGTCGGCACCGCAAATTTTCGGTTCGGTGCGCCGATGTATGGTAAATTACACTAGACCGCTAATTTACCAATCAGCGTGCAGTCTGCGTGTATATTTTTGATGGTCAGACATTCCAAAATGTAAGGTTAAATCACAGTCTTGCAGTACTTTAAATAGCTCGCTTCTTGTCCGTCTCATTCTTTTCATATCGGCTATTTATAATTCCGGGAAACCCAGCACTTAACGCATGCGCACGATTGATAGCCCGGCTTCAAAGGTACCAAAGTCGAATCAGCATCAGAAAAAGGGTAACCAGTCTATTACTTAGCGACAGCAAATTGCGAATGGCGATGTAAATAATTAAACTGAAATATTAATGACTTTTTCAGTAAAATAATAATATAATTGGAGCTAGGTAGTTCTTCTAGCGCTTATAAATAGAAGGCTGATGAGGCATTTAAGGAAGACCAGCCAGAAAGACAAACAAAATAGGCTGAAAGCTTAGTTACGAAACTTCAATGAAAAACAGGTCTGGACGAACCACGCCTTAAATTCGCTACAATCTGTCCTAAAATGGTAGAAAGAAATGCACATCTTTCTCGTACATATGATAAATTTATAGATGACAGTGATAGCGTTTTCGAAAAAGTGTGTAGATCTATTGTCTGCGTAGACATGTGCCAGTAAATGAGAATTTTTATCTGGTTGATTTTATCAATTTCTTATCCTAATACCCGAACCAAAATAACCGAAAACCGAAGGGGTCTACTCGAACCCGAACCGAACCGTGAAGTACCTGAACCGTTGCAGCCCTAATAAATATATGTACAAAATGACCCCAATATTCTTCCTACAACAGTAATTCTTTGTAAAAAAAATTCTACAAGCATGCATGCATTCGGTGGTATTCCCCCACAGTAAGTGTTTACATGACTATTTCTTAACCTATGAACACGCCTTTTTACGCCTCTAATTTACTCCTCAACTTAAGAAAATAATTCTACTTTATACAGACAAGAATATGTATCGTAAGAAATTATGTTTGCTATATCCTCGCAGTAGGTAGCTTTAAGCAGGCTGAAACCAAAGCAGAATGCGCCTTAAATCACATTCTGCTATACTTTCAACCTGATTTAAGTAGCCAACTGTCTTCAAAACTAGAAATAGGCTAGTAGGGAGTAATGGGTTATAGCATTCTTGTATGTTAGTACACTAGTGAACTATTTCATAGTTTTGTTCTGAAATTCACTTCCAGACAGCAATGGACCCATGAAGGTCTTTTGGGCATTTTTTTCTACACGGTTTAATTTTTTCATTTAGAAGTTGAGTCACCGAAAGAGTCCCCATGTATGTTGGTGTGTATGTTAACTCAACCCATTACCCCATAGCTTGTTTCTAGTTTTGAAGAGAAGTGACCACTTAAAGCAGGTTGAAAGTGAAGCAGAATGTGCCCTAAGGCACATTCTGCTTCACTTTCAGCCCGCTTTAAGCTTCCACCTGCAAGAATATAGAAAATATTTCTTATGCTACATATTCATGAATGCATAATGTGGAACTATTTTCTTCATTTTAATAATAAATTAAAGTCACGAAAAGGCATATTTATGGGGTAATGGGTTAACCCTTTACTCCTTAGATACATCCTTAACCCATAATCACATAAATACACTTTTTATGCCTTTTATTTATTCCTCCACTATAGAAAATAGTTCCTATTTATACAGTCATTAATATGTACCATAAGAAATAGTTTTTATATCCAAGCAGACGGTAGCTTAAAGCAGGCTGAAAGTAAAGCAGAATGCGCCTTAGGGCGCATTCTGCTTTACTTTCAACCTGCTTAAAATCGTGACCTGTTTTTAAAATAAAACTAGAAACAGGGTATGAGGTAATGGGTTAAACACATTTACTTAATTTTCTACATGAAGAAAATAGCTCCACTTTACAGACATGAATTTGTACCATAAGAAATATGTTCAATATTCTAGCAGATTGAGACTTAAAGCAGACTGAAAATAAAGCAGAATGTGCTTTAGGCGCATTATCCTAGACTGTCATCCTGCTTTAAGTAGTCACCTATCTTCAGTACTAGAAACAGGCTATAGGGTAAAGGGTTAAAACAGGCTTTAAAACAGGCTTTAAAAGTTTTGTTCATTTATGCATGACTACCATAAATATTGTACAATTAATTAACTATCATAAATATTGTAGTGACCCATGAATATTATATGACCATAAGGTCTGTATGATTAATAAAATTGTATGAATTTCATAAATATTGTATGACACATATTGTATGACAAACATATATATTGTATGACAAACACATATATTGTATGACAAACATACAAAAAATTACATATTGTATGACAAACATATATATTGTATGACAAACATATACAGTGGAGAATCTGTTATTCTTTCCCGTTTAAACGCAAACGCAAAGCACTAAAACGTAGAAAAGAACAACTTTTGGACAATTCTGATATTTCATGTTTATCTTCGTGGCAAACAGTTTGGAGCCTGATCAGACGCCGGGTTACCCGGCGTCTGATCTGGCTCCAAACTGTTTGGACTGCAAATAATAGTTTTAGCGTAAAGGCGTTTATTGGGAAAGAATAACACATTCTCCACTGTATATTGTATGACAAACATATATATTGTATGACAGTCATATAAATATTGTATGACAATCATAAGTCATAAGTAGTGATTGACTCGTGAATAGAGAGTGACTATCAAAAATTGAATGACCATCATAAATATTGCCTGACTAGTGACAATCTATAACAGAAAATATGCCGAATGAATGAATGAATGAATAAATGAATGAATGAATGGTGTTTTACGGCCCATCGACAGAAAAAGGTCATTTAGAGCCGAAATGATGATTGTCTGCTTTTTGAAAATGTCACCCTATAATTGACAATATGACATCGCCATTGGAAGAAAATTGTTGCCATAAAGATAGGTGAAAACCAAAAAGGAATGATTAATAAGAAAAATAAATTTACAATATTAAATGGTTAATGGGTGAATATAGGTATCAGTACATGGTGATGATGTTAGAAACAAAATGTAACATATCTTACACAACCCAAAATGTACATACAAGTCTAATCATGGGCAAGGGGAAACTCAAACAGTGCTAACAGTGTAGACATTGCAGGGCTCTAGATAGAATGGGTCAGCCTCCAACATTTTTCTCCTTTATGCCTCCACAATACCCTATGGTGTGACAGCTTATTAGAATTGTCGCAATGCGACAATTCTAACAAGTAATCACATCATAGGGTTTGGTGGACACATTAGAATTTGTGGTTTTCAAATATCTGGAGCACTGACCATGACAGAAAAGGTTGCTGGTTATTATTGTTAAAACATTCAACTTTTAAAAGCAGCATGAAAATAAAGCAGAAAGCTCCTTCTTTACTCTCAGTTTGCTTTAAGCTGCCATCTATATTTAACCCTTTCACTCTCAATGATGCTTAAATGCACTTTGCAAACAGTTTGGGTCCTGATCAGACGCCGCGTAACACGGCGTCTGATCAGGATCCACACTGTTTGACAGTCATATTGCCTTAAAATTAGCTTTGAAACAACACTGCAGACAACAAAATTGAAGCAGACGACAATGAAATTGTGAAGGGGTAAAAATCTCACAAAAGATTTTGCAGTGAAAGGGTTAAAACCCTCAATGAATCTCTGTTAGAGTGATTGTAGTGATGGAGATTATTTTTCTATGATAAGACATTAAATTTTGTTTTTGTAAAAGTGTTTATGAAATGGACCCTCTATCTTTAACCCTTTCAATGCTGGTTCCAAGTTCAAGAGATATACAAAAGACAACACAAAATTTCAGACATGTGTAAACTGTATGTTATTAATCCAATGCTGATTCCAGAAAAACTCTTTAATATTTAAACCAGTTTACATCGGATCTCACAGTGTGTCCCTAAAATATTTGAAATTACGCATCTGATCAGAAAGCTAGTGAAGGAGCCCTTTGATCTGGGTCTTCACTATTTGCAAACTATGTATACATATATCTTTATCCAGCACTATAAGGGTTAAAGCTACACTATGTGCAGAGCAACAGATAAGAGTAGTTTTTCAAAACTTAAAATCTTTATTTCTGAATTAAACCCTATGGTGTCACTACTAATTAGAATCGTCTCTTCGAGACGATTCTAATGAGTAGTAACACCATAGGATTTGGTTCTGAAATAAGTGATAAAATGTTTGATTTGTTGAAATAACTACCTCTTACCTGGAGCCCTGTATGTGTAACTGTCTGAGATCCCTTTGCCTCATGATACAACTTGCATTTTATTTGTAGGAAAAAACCCTAACAACTACGTAACAAAATATGACTCTAAATCTAAATGAAAGTTTGAGCAAGCTCACACAGCAAGAGACATCCTGTTACTTCTTATTTCCCTCATTATTTATCAAGTAAATAATGCAGGGATAGTAATATTTTCTCCATCCTAGCAAATTGTAGCTTCCTATAGTGGCCTCCTGACTTCAAAATCAGAAACAGGCTATGGGGTGATGGGTCACATGGGTTAAATCACTACAAAGGTGAATATTTCAAATGGACTGTATGTTCAATTTTGATATCTGTTTCCAGCAGTCTATGATTGGAGAAGGAATTCTATAGTGCAGATCTTGATCAGGGGGACTGCTTCCTGAAAGAGCCCTCTGTACAAGGTTTTCACTATTTCACAAGGATACATATACTGTTCTAACAAAATAAGAGTATAGAATTTTCGAAGACCTTTTCATGGGGCATTGAGTAGGGTAAATGAAAATGTCTCAATGATATCTCTGCTACGTGAAGTATTGCTCATACTTGTATCAGGGCTGCCATAAGTTGAAATGAAAAATCCTAAGATTTCTAAATTTACATTTTTCAAGTGCGATTTTACGAATCGTACCTTTACCCCATAGCCTTTTTCTTGTTTTGTTGACATGCAACGACTTAAAGCAGGCTGTAAGTAAAGCAGAATGCGCCTTAGGGCGCATTCTGCTTTACTTTCAGCCTGCTTTAAGCTACCATGTACTGGGAAAAAATCCGGAGATTTAGGAAAAATCCGGAGAAATGACAGCCCTGTTGTATTTGTTCATCCCATTTCCCCAAGCAACTTCACAACTATACCTGGTTAGCATCCAACACTTCAGTATCCTAGTAAAATGAAAAGAGGTATGGCTTGATGGTTACAGGTCAGTTTATAGGTAGACAAAGAAATTTAATATTGTACTGGAGATAAAATACTAACATTGCATGCAATACCGTCTCAGATCAGCCAACATGTTCGAAACATGACATGCCTGATCAAGGTGTAACATGTACTACATGTATATTACAGAGATACTGTAGCTCAATTACCACTGAATGAAGGTATATGATGGTGTCTAAAAACAGTATGGATACCGCTTGATTCAGGACAAAAGTAATGCAGAAAGCTCCTACTTGAATTAAGCTCTCATATAGGAGCTTTCTGTATTACATATGTCTTGAATTAAGATGCCACCATAACAAAGGAATTTGCACATCCATTTTCTCATGAGTCAGTAGCAGCTAACTATTAAAATGTTTTGCTTTGTGATTGTCCAATGATAAATGTGACAAACAGAGCAGACTCTGACACGGGGTTCCACTCCTTGTATGCTGATCAGAGCTGGGCTCCAGAAAAGTGGAGTATTTCAAAAACTAAAAAATCTTTATTTCTGCATTAAACCCTATGGTGTCACTACTCATTAGAGTCGTCTCTTTCTCTAATTAATACTTACACCATAGGATTTGATGCTGAAATGAGAGAAAATGCTGGATTTGTTCAGTTTACTAGTACTCCCTTTTATCTGCAGCCCTGTCAGATTCTATTCTCTTTGCATTGTCAACATTCTTTGGGTTGCAGCTCAAATGCTGTACACAAATGAGTAAACCATTAAACCTTATATGGCAAAAACTATCAACCACAATCTGTTTTGCACACCTTGTTTAGATCCTGATCTGATGTGCTACGCATCTGATCAGGAACCAAACTATTTGACATCCAAGTTAACAGATTTCAACAAAGTTATCTTGATAACCATCAAAACAAAACAAAAAGACATGTATGAGTGTCTGATTAATAAGCAAAGAGAGTAAAAAGCAATATAAATTCTGTTTAAATATTGATATATACATGTAGTTTAAATAGATATTGTTTAACCCTGTACCCCATAGCCTATTTCTAGGTTCAAAGACAGGTGGGTACTTAAAGCAGGTTGAAAGTAAAGCAGAATGCGCCTTAAGCCAACATCTGTTAGGTTACAGAAAACAAAATCTATTGATATATATTTTGACTGGAAAAACTGGAACTATATTCTTCAGCAGAGGAATAAAATTAAAACAAGAGCACCGCAAGCCGGGCACATTATACGCCCGTCAAATCGATCTTAGAATGTAGTCATACCAAAACCCTATCAAGGTAAAAACAAAAGGGGGAAGAACCCTGAAAGTTAGGGGTCATATGCTGACCAAGTTTCAAAAGGATGGGAATAAATATGTTTGAGAAAGAGAGCTACAAACAAAAAATGCCCGTTTTTGACGATAAAAGGGGCATAACTCTTGAATGTCAGGGGCAATCTTGCTGGTTATGGAGCTTGACCGAGACATTACGGTCATACACATGCTGACAAAGTTTCAAAAGGATTGGAATAAATTTATTTGAGTTAGAGAGCGGACAAACTAAAAAATGCCCGTTTTTGACAAAATAAGGGGCATAACTCTTGAATGTCTGGGGCAATCCTGCTGGTTATAGAACATGACAGAGACATTATGGTAATACACATGCTGACCAAGTTTCAAAAGGATTGGAATAAATGTGTTTGAGTTAGAGAGCGGACAAACTAAAAAATGCCCGTTTTAGATGAAAAAAGGGGCATAACTCTTGACTGTCTGTGGCAATCTTGCTGGTTATGAAACATAACCGAGACATTATGGTCATACACATGCTGACTAAGTTTCAAAAGGCCTGAAATAAATTTGTTTGAGTTAGAGAGCGGACAAACTAAAATATGCCCGTTTTTTACGAAAAAAGGGGCATAACTCTTGAATGCCTGGTGCAATCCTGCTTGTTATCAAACTTGACAGAGACATTATGGTCAAACACATGCTGACCAAGTTTCAAAAGGATTAAAATAAATGTTTTTGAGTTATAGAGCAGACAAACTAAAATATGCCCGTTTTTTACGAAAAAAGGGGCATAACTCTTGAATGTCTGGGGCAATCCTGCTGGTTATCGAACTTGACCGAGATATTATGGTCATACACATGCTGACAAAGTTTCAAAAGGATTAGACTAAATTTGTTTGAGTAAGAGAGCGGACAAACTAAAATATGCCCGTTTTTTACGAAAAAAGGGGCATAACTCTTTAATGTCTGGGGCAATCCTGCTGGTTATCGAACTTGACCGAGATATTATGGTCATACACATGCTGACAAAGTTTGAAAAGGATTAAAAAACATTTGTTTGAGTTATAGAGCGGACAAACTTATATGCCCGATTTTGACAAAAAAGGGGCATAACTCTTGAATGTCTGGGTCAATCTTGCTGGTTATCGAACTTGACCGAGATATTATGGTCATACACGTTCTGACCAAGTTTCAAAAGGATTAGACTAAATTTGTTTGAGTTAGAGAGCGGACATGAAAAAGTTAACGGACGGACAGACGGACAGACGGACGGACGGACGGACAGCGCCACGACATAATACGTCCCGTCTGAAGACGGGCGTATAATGAACTATGCGCAAAGTCGCTTCAATAAGGAATGAATGAATGAATGAATGGTGTTTTACGGCCCATCGACACAAAAAGGTCATTTAGAGCCAAAGCTTCAATAAGGAAAGGGGTTAAGTCTGATTTACGCTGAAATAGCAGGGTGATGTCTTTGCCTAAATTCTTTCAACACTAAGTAACTGACATCTGCTTAAATTCTGAAAATGTTTCAGCTGATATAATTACAGAAGCAGGATCTAAGAGACAATCAGTTTGGATTCTGATCAAAGTGAGGCCTGATCTGTATCCAAACTGTTTGTAAAGGTTTTTGTCTTTTTGATATCTATTTTCAGTGGTGAAAGATTGAACCTATTACGTTTCTAGTTTTGAAGACAGGTGACTACTTAAAGCAGGTTGAAAGTAAAGCAGAATGGGCCTTAAGGCACATTCTGCTTTACTTTCAGCCTGCTTTAAGCTACCATCTGCTAGAATATAGAAAATATTTTCTTATGGTACATATTCTTGACTGTATAAATCGGAAGTATTTTCTTCAGTGGAGGAATAAATTAAAGGTGTAAAAAGGCTTATTTATGGGTTAAAGCCAACAACTTGAGTAAAATAAAGAGTTAACAATACTTTGCACCATATAAACACAAATATAACCAAACTTGTGTTAAGCCATCATATATTACTAAAACAACCCATAGAGGCTGAAATAAGACAGGTGAGTGCTTAATGCAGGTCAAAAGTAAAAGCAGAATTAGCTCCTTCAGGTGCTAGGATATAGAATATTTCTTATGGTGCATAATACATGACTGTATAAATTGGAACAGGATTTTTCAGATTGGGCCTAAAAGGGTGTATTTATGGGGTAATGGTTTGAGTAGCTGCTTAAAACACATGTTTGCACATAAACAAACGGAATCCTTGGACCATAACTTAAGACTAAATAGTAGATTCAATTGTTACCTGTTAACCAATTAACAAAAGAAAAGTCAAAAGTCAGTAATAAGCAACTTCAAATACAAAATAAGCCTACCCATTAATTTATGGTATGGAATATAAAATCTATAATTTTAATCCTTATCCTGCTAAGCTATCATCGGTATGAATCTTGACATCTGCAAATAATTTCAATTCAATTTCGACGTGCTTGTATATGATGCTGCAATAAACTTCAAAATGATGACCATAGAGTTTTGTTTCAGATCACAAGCCAAGATACTTGGCATCTGATCTGGACCAAAACAGCCTGAATCCAGATCAGACGCCGCATAACGTGGCATCAGATCTGGATTCAAGCTGTTTGCAAATGTAAGCCAATTTCCCTCCCTCCCTACAACGACTCCCTCCGAACAATGCACATATTTTTTGTCTCCCGTTGGATGTCGTTGTAGAAAGGGAACGCTGTATTGGTAAAATCAAACCTAAATAGTCGAAAATGGACTGAGCTTAAATGGAAACTGGCAGTATCTATTATGTTTCAGGGATGTAAGGGTTGAGGTAGCTATTGCATATATCCACTTACAGCTATGTCAGCGTCATCTATGTTGACATCTAGGTTTTCCAAGTCTATTTCCAGCTCCTTCTCTAGATCTGCCATTTCCTTGGCCCCCATCTTGGGCTGTTCTGGCTCATCGGCCTGTTGTGGAGTCTGCAAGTAAACGTTTTGAAGTTTTAACCTATGAAGAGCATCTCTATTTGAACCCTAGTGATGTCATCATGACTATACTTGTCATAACAAATGATATACCTGTGAAAAGTAAATGTGTCCTATGCAAACAGTGTAGACCCAGCCCAGAGGGCTCCACTGATCAGGGTCTTCACTGTTTGTCACTTTGCAATATATGGCAGAACCCATAACACTCCAAACTGGACTAGACTTAATCAGCAACTGGAATTTCTGGAGTGAATGATTATGAGTTAACTCTTTCAACCCTACAGCCCTCTGTAGATATTTCTGATTACATATGCAAACACTGTCAACCCTGGTCAGAGGGCTCCTATAGGAGCCCTCTGATCAGGGTCTGCACTGTTTGATATTTTCATTGGTTTTTGTTGTCATACCAAAAATGCAACAGTAGACTGGTTCAAAATGCATGTACAAGAAGAGTCCAAAAGGATAATAAATAAACCACAAGAGAAATCTAGGGTTGAAAGGGTTCACACAAATTTGACAATATATCTATTTTTCAGAGTGTTTTATGCTAAAAGTACAATCATTGTTTTCTGTACTGATGGTCAAAGCTGCACACAGTACATTAAGTTCATGTTAATTGCTTTTAAACTTGTCACCGACTAATGACCTGTTACCATGTCGTTATATGCAGTCAGTCTTTTATTGAGTGACCACATTTTCATTGAGCATGGAGAATTCAGATGCTTGCTTCATGCATGCCAGTTTCGATCAAAATCAGACAGCCAGGTTACTTGTAGTCTGATCTGGAATCAAACTCTTGGCCAACATGGTTCAAGTCCTGACTGGCAGAGAAAAGGCTTAATGAGACAGAGACTTAGTTCATTTTCTAGCACAACATAATTATTCTTGCCATGTTTTCTGAAATTTCATCTTTTTCACAACGTAATGATACATGTAATAATAAACGTAAAATAATGAAACGCAAGATATTGTACAACAATAGACATGTCACGACCATTCATGTTTTCTCTGTATTCTACAAAGTCTGAATTAACAGAATCATTATTTGCTGTTTTTGCAATGAACTACGTGTGCTAGTATAAATGTAGCAGTTTCCTGTAAAATATATTATATTTGATAATTCACAACAAACATCACAAATCCTTTAAAGTACAAGAGCCCCATGGGGCATAATTTGCTCACCGGAGAATAGCTGTAAAATGGAGATAATGATTTATGTCCAGGACTGACCTAGATATGCAAAAGACTGGAACCATTTAAACAAAATATGTAAAGGATATGTAAAAGTGTCACCATAGTGAATATATAAGCTCTGGCCATATTAGTTTCAGAGAAGAAGACATTTGAAATTTTCTCATATAACTCTATGTAAAACTGTGACCCCCGGGGCGGGCTAATTTTGACCCCAGGGGCATACTTTGAACAAACTTGATAGAAGATCTGTAGGCGATGCTATGTGCCGAATATCTTAACTCTGGCCCTTGTAGTTTCAGACAAGAAGATTTTTTAAGTTTTCATTGAATTTTTAGCTATTTTTAGCTCCTATGACCTAGTTATGAAACCAACCAGAACCATTTGAAGAACTTTGGTATAGGACATCTAGAAGTATCACCATCCTAAATATCAAAGCTCTGGCCATATTAGTGTCAGGGAAGAAGACGATTGAAAATTTCACTATATAACTCTTTGTAAAACTGTGACCCCCGGGGCGGGCCAATTTTGACCCCTGGGGCATAATTTGAACAAACTTGATAGAGGACCTGAAGACGATGCTATGTGCTAAATATCTAAGCTCTGGCCTTTGTAGTTTCAGACAAGAAGATTTTTTAAGTTTTCATTGAAAAAAATCTATTTTTAGCTCCTGTGACCTAGTTATGCAACCGACCAGAACCATTTTGGTAAAGGTCATCTAGAAATGTCACCATGCCAAATATCAAAGCTCTGGCCATATTAGTTTCTGAGAAGAAGACGTTTGAAAATTTCACTATATAACTCTATGTAAAACTGTGATCCGGGGCGGGCCAATTTTGAACCCAGGGGCATAATTTGAACAAATTTCATAGAGGACCTGTAGATGATGCTATATGCCTAACTTAGCTCTGGCCCTTGCAGTTTTTGACAAGAAGATTTTTTAAGATTTCCTTATTTTTTCACTTTGGTTGCCATGGCAACCAGAGTTCTGCATTGTTTTTAATTCTTTGAACAAATTTGAAAGAGCTTGACCCAAGGAACATTTCTGTAAAGTTTGGTTGAATTCTATCAAGTGGTATAGGAGGAGATGTCATTTGAAGCAATTGTTAACGGCGCCGGACACAGGGCCATCCCAATAGCTCACCTCGAGCCTTTGGCTCAGGAGAGCTAACAAGTGCAGGTGATTGTTACAACGACTAATCAATAGTTTCAGCAAATGAATATAAGCCACCCTTCAAAGTAACACCCCTTTTACACCTTTATCTACGGAATTCCTTAACATTATACCACATAGCTTGTTTCTAATTTTGAACACAGGTGATCACTTAAAGCATACATATTCAAAACTATAAATTTGATGTATTTTCTTTAGAGGAGGAATCAATTAAAAGGGTAAAAAGGTGTATTTATGTGATAATGGGTTAATGAAATGCATTTATATGATCATATCTTTGAAATCAGTCTAATGAAATATTCCTAAAGGTTTGCTGTTAACATAAATATTTGAAACGTGAGTACTTTTACCTGTAACTTTACCTTGTACTCACAAGTTATAACAAGTATAGTATTGCTAAATCAATACATCACTCCTACAGCTGAAAGGTAAGCAATAACAATACTTCAACCAAACCTTTAACCCATAACCCCATAGCCTACTTCATGTATCGAAGATAGGTGACCACTTAAAGTAGGTTTATAGCATGTTTCTTGTATTGTAAATTAGTTGACCACTTAAAGCAGGTTGAATGTAAAGCAGAATGCGCCTTAAGGCGCATTCTGCTTTACTTTCAGCCTGCTTTAAGCTACAATCTGCTAGAATATTGAAAATATTTCTTATGGTACATATTCGTGACTATATAAAATGGAACTATTTTCTTCAGTGGAGGAATAAATTAAAGGCGTAAAAAGAGTTTTTATGGGATAATGGGTTAAACAAAGGTTATTGACAAACAGACAGACAGACTGAACAGACAGACAGAGGGAGGCAATATCCTTAGTCCCACCGAAAGTTTCATGGCAAGGGACTAATTATAATTACAAATCACACATGGAATTATGAATGCAGCATTAACTCACTCCCCGTGAAAATTCAAATGGACATTTGCAGTTTCCAATTAAGTCAGTTCTATTTTTGACTATTTAGGGGTGTTTTATTACAACATTATGGCAAAATGGCAAACAGTGCATAATCTTATCATAGGGCTCCTATAGGAGCCCTCTGACCTAGGTCTACACTATTTGCATGTTATGTGTACTCTTAACCAATATACTGGTTATAAATGATATACAATGTACTAATCTCTCATTATCTAATTCCTCTAACAAGCCAAACACACCCACCCACACATCTGTAGTGTCAATACCAAGCTTTACATAAACAGCATTAGCTTCAACAAGAAAACCCAGGCCCTGGATATGATTACAAACAAGAAAGACCTAGGTCAATTGTCACATTGGAAAGTATGTATCTAATCTGGAACTACACTGTTTAAAATCATGGTACAACTTTCAACCTTATGACTGCAATAAACCCTATGGTGTGACAACTCAGAATCATCTCTTCAAGACAATTCTATTAACCCATTACCCCATATAGCATATTTCTAATATTGACTATAGGTGATCAATTAAAGCAGGTTGAAAGTAAAGCAGAATGCGCCTTAAGGCGCATTCTGCTTTACATTCAGCCTGCTTTAAGCTACCATCTTCTAACATATAATAGCTTTTTTATCGTACATATCTATGACTGTATAAATTGTAACTATTTTTCTTCAGTGGATGAATAAATTAATGGCATTAAAAGGCGTATTTATGGGGTAATGGGTTAAGTAGTCACACCATAGTGATTGGTGCAAAATTAAAGATTTTAAATGCTCCTCTTATAATCTGAAGCTCTGAAAGTATGCAGACATGTGCGATTCAACAAGCTGTAATTTGAAGTTCTATGATATGTGGGAGCAGATTATTCATGGTGATGTTGTGATCATGAACTAGTTTTTTTCACTGGTCTCATTTCTATCAACCGATAATGAGTTGACACCCAGCTCATATCTGGAGTCCTGTGGGACTGCACAGTTTATCATATATATTTCTAACTCTTTGCATGCTAACCGCAAAATAGTGATTGCCTTTGCTAACAGAATCAACATAATTCGCAAAGTAACTCAGTCTCATCAGGATCCAAACTATTTGACACTCTGATCCTCTATGCATTTTAAAAGAAAAATTCAGAAAAATTCTACAAGATTTAAACAGTAGCATACAGCAATGTTTGCAGTCGACAATATCACTAAGCATTCACATATAGTTAAGGCCTGTTTTTTCTCCTGACTCAGCTAATTCAGTTACACATGAAAAACCAATCCCCCAGGGTTAGCTAAAATCACACTACCGCAGTGATAAGTACTGAAGGTTCCCAGCCTTCAAGGTCTGCCTTGGTCTGAGCATTGACCACAATTTCCTCATCAGAAACTGGGTCAATGTCCTGACAGTCGGAGTCTGTGTCCCAGCCGGGTTCAACGTCTTCTGTGACCACCTTGGTGGAAAAAGCATATTATGAACTGAGTTTAACCCTTTCCTCCATATCCAGTTTTCAGTTTCCAAAGCAGATACCTTAAATAGCATTTACCTTGGTTCGATAAGGAGCCATAGGAATATTGTCCTGCATTATGAAAGGTGCTTCCAAAACAGATACCTTTAACCTTTTTGGCGCCAAAGTCGCATAAAGTCTACTTTGTAAACAGTTTGGATCCAGGTCAGACTACACATAACGCGGTGTCTGATCAGGATCCAAACTGTTTGACACTTGTATTGATATTTCTGAAGCCATATTACCCTAAGTTAAACTTTGAAACGATCTTGCACACAATATTGAAACAATAAAGCGGTGAAGGGGTAGAAATTTCATGATTTATTTGGCGACGAAAGGGTCATCTAACACACTTCGTGCACGCCCCCTATATAAACAAAGAATGAACGTTTCAGTGTTTGAATTTTCAATAGACCAATCACGCGCTAAAACGTTCTAACGTGACGTCATATTACTTCAAAAGTGCGTACGCCAAGAAATGTAGCGCCGTTGCTTCGGTTCAAAATTGCAAATTAAGGTTAAATTATGTGTTAGAATGGAAATAATAAATTAATACCAGTGTTTTATCTTACATTCTAACACGACTCGAAACCTACGGCATATAGACAAAGAATACTGAGAAACGTATATTACGTCGCGATAATGAACTGCACGCGCGGCGTTTCCATCCGCTGTTCCATTTGCCCCATACGCGTAATACATAAATAGTAATTTTATAATAAAAGTCACGTTAGAATTAAAATTTGTTAAGTCTTAATTCTAACACGTCTCGAAACCTACGTAATAGAGACAAAGAATACCGAGAAACGTATATAACGCCGCGATAATGAAATACACGCGCGGCGTTTCCATCCGCTGTTCCATTTGCTCCATACGCGTAATACATAAATAGTATTTTTATAATTAAAGTCACGTTAGAATTAAAATAACAAATTCGTAGGTGTCCATTACCGTGCATTAGATCATAGTTAGTCGTTAAGATGTGGGTAATTAGATCACTCGGCCTAAAGGCCTCGTGATCTAATGACTCCACATCTCAACTCCTAACTGTGATCTAATGCACGGTAATGAACACCTACGAGTTTGTTATTTCTTAAATCAAACACGGGTAGTCGTTGAGATGCTCGTTATTAAACCACTCGGCCTAAAGGCCTTGTGATTAAATTACTACGCATTTCAACTCCTACCAGTGTTCGATTGCACGATAAAACACTGGTATGAGTTTATTATTTCTTAAATAGCATTAACCTTGATTCTATAAGGAGCCATAGGAAACCTTTCCTACATTAATAAAGGTGGCTGCTTAAGGAAGGCTGAATGTACAGCAGAAACATATGTAAGGTTCTTTCTGCTTTACTCTACTTTAATCCTGCTTTCAGCAATCACCTGTCTAGTTTTCAAGTCATATTCCAATGTAGCAGTATTGGTATCTCTCAATATAAGAACAAAAGTTATTCAGAAAGCTGCTTAACTTCCATCCTGCATTGGGATGACATCAGTCTTTTAAGGCTGATTATCCATTTTATTTCAATTAACTATTTAAAACAAGCTCAACTTAGGGTAAAAATAGCGATAAAATAGGTGATATAACAACTACTACTTAACTCTTTGCAAGCTAGCAGCAAAATCATTATTACTTTTGTAAACAGTTTGGATCTTGATAAGACAATGTGTAATGTGGTGTCTCGTCAGGATCCAAACTATTTGTCATTCTGACCCCAATATGAACAGAATTTTTCAAAAATTCAATTTTAATATTACTTTAAAGCATGGAAAGAGTTAAAATATATTAAAAGAAGCAATACAAAGGTGAAAATTAGTAAAACTCTCTATGATTTGTACAAGGACAGACTAAATTTAATTGTAAACAAATCCAGTGTCACCAGTTCAAAAGCTACAGTTTTAAGATAATGACAATAATTCTTATTCTATTTTTAAGGACTTTAACACAACCCCCCCCCCCCCCCCCCCCCCCCATGAGGAAAGGCCTATTGATGCCATAACATATTCCCCATAGAAGTGCATTTTCATGATGTACTGATAAACAGAAAATAGAACTCTTTTTCAGCATCCTCACAGGTGGATGCTTAAAAGCAGACTAAAGGTTAAGCAGAAATCCATTCTCCTTCACTTTCAGCATGTTTTAACTTTAAGCAACCACATTATCTTAAATGTTTAAAACAAGCTATGGGGGAAGTGGATTAAATTGTAATAGGCATGATCTGAAAAGTATTTTGTAGTAAAATGGTGAAGTGTTAGAAAGTGCTGCAATGCAGTAGTAAAGAGAAAGTCTTTCTACGTACTAAACCACTTGTTGTTAAATAAGATGCATGATACCTTGATTAAGGATCAAATACTTCAGCAGGTTCTAATCTTTACCTAAAAGTTAGTCATGATTAGTAAAGGTGATGGTAATAGAGTGACCAGTCAAACTTGTGCAACAGCTAGATGATGAGGCATAGTACATGTGTAATAGTTTACATTTACCCTCAATAAGTTAATAGTTCAATGTAAGATAAACAGTACATATCCATCAAAGAGCTCCTTCAGAAGCCCTTTGATCTGGATCTACACTGTTTGCAAATAATGGGTATACTTTCTTTACACACAGTATGGGTTAACCCATTACCCCATAAATACGCCTTTTATTTATTCACCCACTAAAGAAAATAGTTACAATTTATACAGCCATGAATATATATTTTCTATTTCCTAGCAAACTGTAGCTTAAAGTAAAGCAGAATGCGCATTAGGGCGCATTCTGCTTTACTTTCAACCTGCTTTAAGTGGACACCTATATAGAGTACTAGAAACAGGCTATGGGGTAATGGGTTAAAGACATAATGCCAAAACCTTGATAGAAACTTTCTGCATTACTTTTACAGGGCTCCAGATAAGTGGAGTATTTCGAAAACTAAAATCTTTATATCTGCTTTAAACCCTATGGTGTCACTGATCATTAGAATTGTCTTGAAGAGACGATTCTAATGAGTCGTACCACCATAGGATTTGGTGCTAAATTGAGTGAGAAAATGTTAGATTTGTTCAATTTACTCCCTCTTATCTGGAGCCCTGCTTTTATCTTTTAACGTTTCTTCTTTGTTATGGTCAGTTTATCTACTACAAGTTAGACTGTGATACAATGTTAGAGAACAGTATAAAGCAGTTAGTGACTAGCTACACCAAGCAATCTCCTCCTCCACCCTCAAGTACCTGTTCTATTTGTTCTGCTTGGACTGGTTCAGGGGCAGCTGGCTTAATTTCTTCACTCTCAGCCTCTGGATCTGAGTCCCAGTCCAAATCTTTGTCCTATACACATTTCATAAAGGGCAAATTTATATTTCCAGACCCAGTCCATACATGATATATAGGACTATGTACCAAGGGGCTAAGATTTTGGTATTTGTTTAATACACCAACACCCAGTCTGATTAAAATTTGTTATAGGGTTACAACAAATATACAATAACAGTAAATATCTCACATACATTAGTCAAAGTCAATAATTAACCCATTACCCCATAGCCTATTTCTAATTTTGAAGATAGGCAACTACTTAAAGCTGGATGAAAGTAAAGCAGAATGCCCCTTATGGCGCATTCTGCTTTACTTTCAGCCTGCTTTAAGCTACTATCTGCTAGAAAATTGAAAATATATCTGATGATACATATTCATGACTGTATAAATTGAATTTATTTTCTTCAGTGAATGAATAAATTTATGGCGTAAAAAGTTGTTTTATGGGGTAAAGGGTTAACAGCAGTAGCGGCAGAAATTTAAGTACTAAACATTTCATTTTCAAACATGAAAGCAACACATCTGGTTGGAGAAAGTTGTATATACTGATAACGTCAACCAAACAGAATTATAACAAAGTAAAACAACAATAGGTTTTCACACATTGTAGACAAAATCTGCAAATGATCTAGTTTCTGTTATCAGGATCCAATATTATAATGTTTTTGAGTTGAGTCAGAGTTTGTTCTCAAGCATTTGATTGGTCAGGTTTGAGCTTTTGCTTAAATCTGACCAATCAAATGCTTGAGAACGAACTCAGACTTAACTCAAAAGCTTTATAACCTTGGGGCCAGACCTCCACACAAGGGGAATAATTGAAATACTAACTTCCTAAGTTCTCCACCAAACCCTAAGTTGTGTCACAATATATGGGTTTGGTGGGGACATAATGGGGAAAATGTCAGAAATGTTGACTGTTTTTATTATTACTATTATACAATATTTATATAGCACTCTTTTCACACAGGAGTTCACGATCTTAACTGAAACGCTGTGTTATGTACTTTTGATATTTTACAGTTATTGTTTATATTGAAGGTGTAACAGTAACTTATGAAAAATCAAAATATGCGCAACTGATTCGCAATATAAAGGGCCTTAAAACACAGCAAACTGTGTTGATCTAGAGTAGTTGTCTCCCTTGAAACATCCAGTCAATATCTGCACTGGTTGTAGTGTCAATGGACCAAATGACGTTCAGTTGACAGGGAAGACCAAGACCAGCCCCTGAGTTTCAATAGATTCAGCCATGTTTAGAAAATCAGTTTTCGAGAGATCAGAACAGAAACTCCAACATTATAAAACTCTTTTGACAGGTCCTTTAAGCTTGAATTAACTGAGCGCATTAACACTGTAGCACCTCTGCCAGATTAGATAATATCACACCGGGAGAGTTATAAACATACACATGTCTGCTCACCATATAATATGTACTATATATCACTTCTGAATAAGTACTGATTTGATTACAATGAAACCTGTGTTAAGCTATCTTTCACTGATGATGAATTGGCTGCTGTACATAATTAAGACATTTCTGCAATACTTTATCCTACATTAAAAAGTTACCTTCATTTTGATACAACCGTGCATCTCTATTAAATGGCTTCAAGCTGGACTAAAGTAATGCAGAAAACTCCTATAGGAGCTTTCTGCATTACTTCTGTCCTGTGTGAAGCATGCATTTACATGGCATACAGATCCCCAAGCATCACCACTGAATGGTTTACACAGGTTTTACTGTATGTTATTATAACACGGCCACCCACCTGGTATTTGGGTTGTGATTGCTCCTCCTGTGCCTCTACAAAGTCCTCATCGTCATCACCCTCTGTCTTAGGGGGTTTATAACTGAAGGCCCCTCTCTCTTCCGCTGTTGCCATCTCCTCTAGGGGATTTCTTTCTGTATTAGGCTGAAATATGACAAGTGTTATATCTTTAACCATTTCCCACATGGAAGTGCCTTTTAACGCATTTAATTTATTCCTCCACTGGTGAAAATAGTTCCAATTTATACAGTCATGAATATGTATCATAAGAAATATTTCCTATATTCTAGCAGATGGTAGCTTAAAGCAGGTTGAAAGTAAAGCAGAATGCACCTTAAGGTGCATTCTGCTTTACTTTCAACCTGTTTTAAGTGGTCATCTGTCTTCTAAACCAGAAACTGGCTATGGGGTAATGGGTTTAAACTATCCAACAAATATGTCAAAACTTTATCCTTAACCAAACAGATACTTGTTAATGCAATGACAAACAATATTACTTAAGGTTGAGGCCCCCTAATGAGATCCAGGGGTTGCACTAAAGAATTTTATAGGAAGTCCGCACTTCCAGTATGCTGAAAATGGAAGTCATATCCATAATTACAGGAAGTCCCAATCTTTTGTGCGCGAAAATGCTGTATTATCTTGCCTTAAAATAGCCTTTGATTTGCAAGCATGAACCAAATGTCTAACATATTGATATTGCTTCTTAAATATGGTTATTTTTGCAATTACACAAATGTACATGTATTTTTAGACTTCAATGTTTCTTCAGTGTTTGGCTGCAGCTTTAACCCTTAATTCAGGTGTCATTGTCTTTGAATCTTGTTAAAAGCGAGAATTGATACAGTTTATAATCGTCAAACTTCAAAGTCAGCACAAAATATGTATACATGTACTATGCACTTATAATTTTGAAAATTTACTGTACAGTAAAAACCTGAAATAGACCTGCTAAATTTGTACAAATATATTTCTACAAATTATTAATAGTCAAATAGACAAAATTAGCTAGAATACAGTAATTTCAACTCTTTGACAGCTTTTCTTGCTTTTGTTAATATTTCAGATCAATTACCTAAGTACCTAGGACCTGGCCAGGGTTATAATTGTAGTAACTACCATCAGAGCAAATTTCAAAAATTTGACAGAAGACTAATTTTTGATAATGCATACATATATTGTATTAATTATTCAAAGGGATTAAAAGCAGTTTCAGTGTTTGTTATCAATTTTTATAAAGTATTTAGGTTTTAATATTATTAATTTCACAAAACAACATTAAACAACTTATCTGAGTTAATATACTAAGAAAACGTTTCTCGTTTTTAAAAAAAAAAAAACCTGTAGTTTACACTAATTCATTGCATTTTAGATAATAATTTAGAAGTTTCATTTCAACTGGAAGTATTGGAATCAACAAATCGGTCTGAAGAAAAATTGCAGGACGTTTGGTACATATTTTGAGGCTTAATTATTTCTAAATACATTAAATAGAATGAATGACTATCAACTAAAATGGCTATAATTTCTTATCCGAAATATGGAATGTCCGAATTACCGTACAACCGTACTTACAAAATGGGCGATCGATCGCGGTAGATAGTTAAATTTATCAAACACATTTTTTCGTTTTTGAATGCGATATACTTATTTAACATTCATAGTAATATTATCTAACCGTACGGCAATTAATATACTGAGAAAATAGCTTAGAAAGTTAATTTTGGTGTTTTCCGAGTGGTAATCTCGCACCGAATTTTTCCGTAGTTTCATTATGAAAAAAATCAAACTCAACAATTTTATTAATAAAATGTTTATTTCTTGTAAAATACGGGTAATATCGCGTAAATATATGGCTATACTTGGTCGCTAATCAACGGACCTCCGGTAAAATTCAATATGGCCGTCGCTTTGTTTATCCCTAGTTAAAGGGATTCAATCATCAATTAGAGATGATTACCTTACCAAATTGACAGCTCTACGATATTTAATTGACAGGTCTGAAATAATTATATAAACCAATCAAATGATAGCTGTTGGTTATCAGCCTGTTTTAGAGGCGGGCTTAATTGGATGGGTATTCCTCTGACTGCTGCTAGCGGGACGTCGCGGGTCGATAATTCGGCCGTATTGATTTTTTCCTTGATAGTACGCCCGGGGGGTTATATCTCGGCGTATTCATAGAAAATGGGAATTCTATCGTACGTCTGGCGGATTAAATCTGGACCTATGGCACTCAATTTTGGACGTAATATACGCCCGTACGGCCGTTAGTGCAACCCCTGGAGATCAGACCAAAATTGGTACTCTACGTACAGCGATCGGCCATTCTCATCAACTGTCAAACTGTTCCAAGCCATGCTTAGCATAGTTCGGAATGGGTCTCCAGTTGTTGAGAATGGCCGATCGCTCTCCGTAGAGTATCCAATATTGTTAGAGGCCTACATTATCACTTAGTTACTATTGCTGGATTTTTCCACAATATCTATTTTTTCAGACATCTGCTCCACAACTACAAGATTCACACATATTTAACACTTTATAAACTTACTGGAACTTGTGAATATTTAGCGGCAGGTATTCTCATTTCTCTCTGAGGAGCCAGGAACTGTTCACACTTGACAGTGTCTGTAAATCCTGAGAACAGGTTGACATATTCTGCTGGGTCAGCTAGGGAGGAGGCAGCCTTCTTGTTAGGTAAAGAATCTCGCCACAGACCCACAATCCTACAAACATATAATACATGAGGGTTGAACCCAAACACATTGTGGTATCATGTAAACTGTCAAAATAGGGTCAAACCTCAATAACTTAAGCTCATTTAACTCTTTGCATGCTGGGTAATTTTTGTCGTCTGCAACCATTGTCGTCTGCTACTGTTCTAAAATAAGAATTTTCAAACATTCTTTTCAAAACAAGAGCCCCATGGGGCATATTTCGCTCACCTGAGAATAACTGACAAAATGGAGAAAAATATTCATGTCAAGGACATATTTTTTACCCGATGGGCATAATTTGAACAATCTTGATAGAAGACCTGTAGATGATGCTATGTAGCAAATATCTAAGATCAGGGTACTAGGGTTTTAGACAAGAAGATTTTTGTAAGTTTTCATTGAAAAAAATCTATTTTAAGCTTCTGTGACCTAGATATGCAACCGACCTGAACAATTTGAACAATTTTGGTAAAGGACATCTAGAAGTGTCACCATGCCAAATATTAAAGCTCTAACCATATTACTTTCAGAGAAGAAGACGTTTGAAAATTTCACTATATAACTTTATGTAAAACGGTGACCCCGGGGCGGGGCCGATTTTGATCCCAGGGGCATAATTTGAACAAACTTGATAATGAACCTGTAGGTGATGCTATGTGCTAAATATCTAAGCTCTGGCCCTTGTAGATTTTGACGAGAAGTTTTTTTTAATTTTTATAGAAAAAATCTATTTTTAGCTCCTGTGACCTAGATATGCAACAGACCGAAACCATTTGAACAAGATACGTAAATGATATTCAGAAGTGTCACCATACCAAATTTCAAAGCTCTGACCATATAAGTGTCCAAGAAGAAGACGTTTGAAATTTTCACTATATAACTCTATGTAAAACTGTGACCCCTGGGGCGGGGCCAATTTTGACCCCAGGAGCATAATTTGAACAAACTTGATAGAGGACCTGTAGGCAATGCTATGTGCCAAATATCTAAGCTCTGGCCCTTGTAGTTTCAGACAAGAAGATTTTTTAAGTTTTCATTGAAAAAAATCTATTTTTAGCTTCTGTGACCTAGATATGCAACCGACCAAAACCATTTGAACAAAATAGGTAAAGGACATCTAGAAGTGTCACCATGCCAAATATTAAAGCTCTGGCCATATTAGTTTCAGAGAAGAAGACGTTTGAAAATTTCCCTATATAACTCTATGTAAAAACTGTTACCCCCGGGGCGGGGTCAGTTTTGACCCCAGGGGAATTTGAACAAACTTGATAGAGGACTTTTAGGTGTTGCTATGTGCCAAATATCTAAGCTCTGGCCCTTGCAGTTTTTGACAAGAAGATTTTTTAAGATTTCATTATTTTTTCACTTTGGTTGCCATGGCAACCAGAGTTCTGCATTGTTTTTAATTCTTTGAACAAATTTGAAAGAGCTTGACCCAAGGAACATTTCTGTAAAGTTTGGTTGAAATCTGTTCAGCGGTATAGGAGGAGATGTAATTTGAAGCAATTGTTAACGACAACGGACGACGACGGACACAGGGCCATCCCAATAGCTCACCTTGAGCCTATGGCTCAGGTGAGCTAAAAAGGGTCAGAGTGTCAAACAGTTTGGATCCTGATGAGACGCCGCGTCACACGGCGTCTCATCTGGATCCAAACTGTTTGCCAAGGTAATCACTGTGGCAGATATATCCGACGATAGCATGCAAAGAGTTAAGTCAAACTTATCCATAACCACATCATAGAGTTTGGCAGATAGGAAAAGATTTTAGTGTTTGAATTACTTTCCCTACAAGCTATCATTATTACAATAAATCAGAAAGTTTGAACTTCCAAAATTGCTTCAAAATAAATAATATCAAATGCTTCGAAACTGTCATATTGGTCATGTTTGGCAGGACTCAGTTTTAACAATTTCTTCCAAAGCAGCGCCTTAAGACACCTCTACTTGCTCCTGCACCAAAAATATAGTCGCTGATTTAGTTGAATATACTATATGTGTGTCACTTAAATCTTTCCTCCCTGAAACTTTAAATGGACAATTCCAGTTTCCATTTTAGTCTAGTCCTTTTCAGACTTTTATGGGTTGTTTATGTCAATGTTTGGCATTAAGACAAACAGTGAAGACCCTGATCAGAGGGCTCCTTTCGGAGCCCTCTGATCTGGGTCTTCACTGTTTGCACAGGACAAGTGTACTATTCACATGTACACTGTTTGAAAATGACGCCTATATGCGGGACTAGGGTTCAAAGGGTTAAAAGCCAAAAGCGCTCAGCAGCATTCTAAATTCATACGCTGTTGAGCCCTTTTGACTTTTAAGTGATGTGTTGAAAGCTTATAGCAACATGAAAGTTAAACTGAAAGCTCCTATAGGAGTTTTCAGTTTAACTTTCATTTTGCTTGAAGCAATCACCTACCATTTACATAGTTTAAGTGATTTGCATTTTTGTCTATGAAGGAAAGGTTTAAATGGCCTGTGCTTGCTGTGATGCTTACCGTGATACTTGACTAGGGAGGTATGTTCTGGCAAAGAAAGCTGCCTCAGGAACACGTCCTGTGCTCACCAATACTTCCAAAGCATTCTCAAGTCTGAAATGTAAACATGCCACATATAAATTCAAATCTCTACAATAAGGCATAAAATCATATTTTCTAACAAGCAGAGAAAATGACAGCAAAACACCAATGAGAAAGCCAAGCATGGTCAGACATATTTGTATGGGAATCCCTTAATAATTGTATCAATTCAAAATTGCTTCAAAAATTTGCTATAGATGTATTTCTAGGTTTAGCTCATTCGACTCTGAAATTTCAAATCCAATTTAGTCTAGTCAACTATTCACTAGGGTTATATTTTACGATGTTTTGCAAATGACAAAGAATGAAGACTCTGACCCTAAGGAAGCCCTCTGATCAGGGCCAATACTGTTCGCATTGGACAAATGTGCTCCTTACTAGTACACTGTAAATGTTGCATATACAGTGTTCCCTCTCTACAACGGCCCTCCAAATGACTCCCTCCTTACAATGACTCTTGCCGCTGTTCCCCAAACAAGACGATTATGTCCAACCTTTTTATGGCTGCAATGTCGTCTACTTTAATTTTTTGTCTGCTGTTTTTCTCAAATGTACATGTAACTGGACATTTTGATAGAATAAATATAATGACGAGTGACAAACAGCTTGAATCCAGATCAGACGCCACGTTATGCAGTGTCTGATCTGGATTCAAGCTATTCGCAAATGTAAACCAATTTCACTCTCTAAAATGACTCCCTCCGAACAATGCACACAATCTTTGTCTCCCAAAGGATGTCGTTGTAGAGAGGGAGGGCTGTACATGTAACTTAGTGTTGATGGTTTAAACAGCTTATTTCTATTTTGACACCAATCTTACCTTCCTAATACAAAGTAGGAGAGGAATGCCACATTGTTCTGTCCTGACTTCTCCGCTGACTCTGCCAATTTGGCCAACATTTCAGCGTTCCCTGCAGAGCTAGCCAGTAAGAGGAGCCCACCAAAGTCCTGGGCCTGGTGTAGACATTCCAGAGCCAGCCCAAACTCACACTTCTTAATGGCCAGCTCAGCCAACTGCTTCCATTTCTGTTCTCCCTGTAGTGGATACAATGAAATATTGAACTGGTGTAACAGTGGAACAGCAACTATGGTGAGAATTTCAAATACTAACATCTTCTTGCATTCCTATGATGTGACTACTCAATAGAATGCAAAACAGAGAAGTCACTTTTGATATGTTCAGTTAACTCACTCTTTTGTTTAGCACTGATTTAGTATACAGTCTCTTAACCCTTTGAACCCTAGTCCCGCATATAGGCGTCCTTTTCAAACAGTGTATGTGTGAATAGTACACTTGTCCTATGCAAACAGTGAAGACCCAGATCAGAGGGCTCCGAAAGGAGCCCTCTGATCAGGGTCTTCACTGTTTGTCATGATGCCAAAAAATGACAAAAACAACCCTTAAAAGTCAGAAATGGACTAGACTAAAATCGAAACTGGGATTGTCCATTTGAAGTTTTAGGGAGGAAAGAGTTAAGTCGATGGAGTTACTGAAGTTTCAGTTATGATTGAGCAAATGCAGTTTATTATTGAACAAATAAGTAAGCAAATATTGTTAATTAAATAATGTGCCCTTTTGTATGTAAATGCTGATGACACTACATTTGACATATCAGCTTACCTCTATCTCCTTGGCTATGTTATACGCCGTCTTCAGATCTCCCAACTGTACAGCCAACTCAAACTTGTGTTCTGAATCACACGTAACTGCCAGAGCTTGAGATTTGAAACCCTGAAAATAGCACAAGCAGTAATAAAGAAACATACACGTAGATACAAGAGCATTGCCAACGGATGCTTGATGCTAAACTTTCTCATTCTTGATATCAACATGTTATAATAGATGTCCTTTTGATAGCATAAACCCCTAGCTTATGTTTCAAATGAATACCTTCGCTAATAATACTGAGAAATTTCATTTAAACAAAGTTTTACCGTCTTTAGCTATGTATTGTGCGCACTTTTATCATAAAATCTTTTTTCTGCAATTTGGGGGTGCGTACAATACAGTGGAACAAGACTCTAAAGCCTACCTTGACCAACGGTTAGAGCCCGTAGGCCGATGTGTTAAGATTGCGCAATACGCTGCTGGGCTTTAATTGACACCTCCCATTATAGCCCGGGATTAGGGCTGTTTATTGGAGATGACATGCTAGTGACCCCAATTATAATCAGTTATGATTGTCCGGGTGTAAACTGTTGATGTTATGACACTTGATTGCTTATAAGTTATTAAAATTAGTCTCCGATCTGAGAATGCAAGCCCTCGATTATTTGAAGCTTCTTTCGAGGGAGCATGTTAGTCGCTACGTACAGTATCTAATACAATCAAAATCGGTAAGGCATTTTGAACTGAGAGAGAAATAAAGTAAATAAACAAGTTGTTATTCATAATTATTGCGTGAAATAGCTCAAAAGAAAGTAAACTTAGCTCTGGTTGCATCGTAGAAACAAAGCGTCACTGTATAAACACCCGCCATTTCCGGGCCCGAACTGCGCATAATCGAATTTACTATTTCCGGATTATTCTTTTGATTGGCGGCACTCGATTTTCAGAGCGAAACTTTTTGTAACTTTTTCGCAACATTCGTATTCTACCGTATTTTTTCATAATTCAATAAATGCTAGTGATGAAATAATTCGATACAATAAATGTTTAGTATTTTATATATTTTAATCCTAATAAACGCATCTACAAACGTACACAGAACAATGCGGGGTGATTCTAATCAGGAACATATTCCGTTCCTGTTCTAATGTGATGCTAGAAATGAAAATTAAGTATGCCCATAAAAATATGTCTGGTTTCGTTTCCAGCATTTGAAACACAGTCGCAGCTCATTTTTTGGACTTCGAAGGGCGGATTTCACCCCCTGACTATCAGAATACTTGTAATTATCACATATTTAACGGATTTTCTTGGTCCTAAAATATGCCTACGGAACTCTCTTCATTTAAAACAACTGGGTTCAGCAGGAGAAATCGTGCGTACGACGGCTGACCAAAACCTTGGGAAAAGTTTTTTTCCAGACATTTAACCCTGAAAATAAGGGTGCGTGTTATACACGGATGCGCACAATACTCGGGAAATGACGGTAAATCAAAACAGGGCAATTACCCTGGAAAAACATAAATTATCTGCCTTGTAATAAAATATATTTTGGATAGTGAAAAAGTATTCACAGTTTCAACATAAAATATCTTTTATAATAGTTATTAATATTTTTTATATGTATTTGAAGTTTCAATCTTTGATATTCCACTGACCTGTTTTTCTAGGAAGTGAGCGACTCTAGTTCTGTGTTCCTTGGGTACTGTAGGTAGAACTTTGTCAGCTGTCTCAAAGTCTTGTCTCATGACAGCTGTCTGGTACTCTAGTACTGAGACAAGTAGAGAGTAGCTGATAACATTGAGTTCCTTGTCGCCCAGGTACAGTCGGTTGTCCTTAGGTAGGTAACCCAGAATATACATCACTCTGAAACAGGCAATAACAAAATATTATGAAATTATGTCTGTATAACTGGAAATACAGTATAACCTCTGTCGATCGACACCTCTCTTAGCCGGAAACCTCTGTTATCCGACCCTGCTGTTTGGTCCCGGCAGTTTCCCTATTTGTTTTATGTAACCAAACTCTCTCTTGATCGGATCCTCTGTTAACCGTTATCCGACATACCTTGACGGTCCGATGAAAGCAAATTAGAGGTTTTTCACACCCCGTTATCCGACGATATGCTGACCTGTGATCATTGACAGCGACTATGCATGCGAAGGTGATAATGACACACATCGCTCGGATGGCCGTGTAAAACAAAGTGTGTTGTTTTTACAGTGAGTGAATAATGTGAGGGTTAATAAGATGCCGAAACCCCAATTCATCAATCCTTTCCAACAATGGCTAACCATGATTTCGTGTTTAAATTGCACAGGTGTCTGCCAACCGTCCTCACTGTCAACATGAGAATGTACGAAATATATAACTAATTCGCCCTCCGCACAATTCGAGTCTATATCAATAGTCGTAGGCGTAAAAATATATGCTAAAATTATATTGAGAGAAAATAAGTACATTCACGCGTTTTGAAGTTTTTGTTAATTTCCAGCGAGTTCGACATAACGACAATGGACTATACTTGTACATAAAATGTAAATACGAAATATGCCGATATCGAGCCCTTGATATGTACATGCGTGTTTACTTCCGACTGTACAATATACATGTTTTATGCCTACTGTAGTTTAAAAGAATAATGGGGAAAACAGTGTAGATCCAGACCAGGTGACTCTTAGTTTAATCTGGAATGATCTGATCAGGATATATGCTGTATGCTGCAGTCATACATATTTAATATGTCAGTTGGCATCGAGAAATTCTCCTCGCAGCGAAAAATGGACTGAATCTTTGGGTATGTAAACTTGTGAATTTAGGCATAATTCCGTTAACCGACAACCTCTCTTAACCGACTTATAAACGTGGAACCATGGGGTGTCGGATAACAGAGGTTATACTGTATACATCATTCCGAAATACCAACAGATAATTTGTTACTTACTAGTTGAAGGAGTATCAGTGACTGAAATATATGTTTTCAGATTGTATTAAGTTTTAATACTCCATAAATGCAAAATATTACGCTGTTCATTTTGACCTCCACTAAAGAAAATATGCAGCATAAGAAATGTTTTCTATATCCTAGCAGATGGTAACTTAAAACAGCCTAAAAGTAAAACAAGAATGCAGGTGCACTAAATGGTCACCTGTCTTTAAAACTAGTATCAGGCTTTTGGGTAATGGGCTAAATAGTCAGCTTTGCATTTTTTTTTCTTTAAATTTATTGCCAGAGGGGTATGGAGCTTTTAGTTGACTACTTAATGCAAAGCAAAAGTATTGCAGAAAGCTCCTACCAACACAAAGGTGTAGGAGCTTTCTGCTTTACTTTTGACCTGCATTAAACTGCCATCTTTCTGTGAATGACCACTTTAAACAAGTTTGACTGTACATGAGTTACTTATATGCTTCAGGGGCTCGTCTTACTAAACATCGTACGTTACATTTTATCGTAACTTTTGTCGTAGGGCAGTCGTAACTACTTACGACCGTCTTACTAACATTATCGTAGAGAATTAAAGTTACGATATCGTAACTTTTGGTCAAAAACTTACGACGGGTTCAACTTCACGTAAGTTTATCGCAAGTGTCATGGTGGCCGAAAAAACCCAATGAAAATCGTCGATTCAAATGTCAAAGAAGCAATAAATGGTGTAAATCCGCCACGATCGTGATCAAACCCGCAATATTTAAATGCGGCTCCTAGTAAACTTTTGGAAGCGTCATTTTATTACTCCATATCCAAAAAATGGACGCCAGTAAACAACAATTTGCAGTCATCGCTGGACAAAGGTATCGATCGCCAGGATAAAGGACCATTTGTGAGCAGTCGACAAACTCATACTCTTCCACATTTTACTAAAGGTTTGTAAAGTATTTTATTTTAATCTTTACTAGCCTAGTTCTGTAAGTTTTTACCCGTTCCTTATCCGGGAACGATTCGTCCCACAATCAATTCGTAGGCCTATTGATTCTTGGAATCGACTGTACATCAACGTAAATAACACTGGTTGTATAGATCTACGTGTTAAAATCACAAACCCTAAACTGACCAGGACATGAAACCCCATCCCCATCTGATTTTGCACTGGCAGGCAGCCCCCCCCCCCCCCCCCCTTTCGATCGACAAGCAGTCAAGCACCTCTGTTCTCCCATCTTTTGGGACTCTAAACCTGCTATGTCATTTAATACACTGTTCTGTGTGCTTAACTCTAGAAGTTCTTGTGCTCAGTACAAGTTGGGGTCTGGTCAACAGGTAGTTCCAATGTTATGGCCCATTGATGTTAATTCAGTCATTTAAACTAATTTGACCTCTGAATGACCTTGACCTTTGTCAGACATGACCCCACCCCCTTTATGTTGTGCAATGGTAGAAATGTTTCAGGGGAAGTAGAGTCAGAACAATTTCAATAAGTGTCATGAAGCTCTTTCATATTGTACAAACAGTGATCCCTCTCTACAACAACCCCAATGGGAGACTAAGATTGAGTGTGTTGTTCGGAGGAAGTTGTTGTAGGGAGGGAACTTGGCTAACATTTGCAAAAGGCGGGGTCTTATCTGGATTCAAGCTGTTTGTTGCTTGTCATGTTTTTTTTCTGTCAAAATGACTAATAGATCTATCTATGTGACTGAAAAAACCAGCAGACCACAATTATAAGCAGACAATATTGGAGCTATGAAAAGGTTGAACATAAGTGTTGTTGTAAGGACGGAATCATCATCATCATCATTAATACTGCACTCCTTCACTAAGATTTTGAAGTTTATGTACATCATTATTCAGTGGGTCGTTGTATGGAGTGAGTACTGTATCACTATATAGTCTAAATGTTCTATGTATTTTTTATATTTCAGTTGTAAAAGTGCAGACCTAAACTAGTTCCAGTAACCATGAAAATCACCTAATCAGCAGCAGTTGCCTGACCATGATGGATTTATACCAGACTGCCTTGTTGAAACTTGAAGGTATTTGTTGCCTTATCAAGCATAATAATGATAATGCATTTTATATACCTACTATATTCTAAGATTTAGGATATGGTGGAATTTTGATTGTTATTGCTCTTAGAGCAATAATAGTCGTGATACCACCGTATCCAATATAAATATCTCAATTTAGCAGAATTAGGGCTACATGAAGCCCTTGGAGCAACTGAAATCTGATAGTGAATTAAAGCAGTAGTTTATGAGATTTCATGTTAGAACAAGTGACAACTAACAACGACGGACACAGACCATCACAGTAGCTCATCTTGGCACTGCATGCCAGGTGAACAAAAAAAGAAAGTTCTTGCAAACTTTCATTGTGATTGCCCTTATTCTTATATTGTAACAGGGTAAATTCTGCAGACAGACAAAAAAGGATGCGAATAAAAATAGTTACCTTCAGTACATGAGATATGTACACTTTGTTGGTGTTTTGAGTAAATATTACATCAACCAGGCACAAGAACCTTTAACAGTGCCTCCTTTGTGATTCAGACAGATTGACTTTCTGGACAGAAAAAGAGTTTTTATAAACCTGTGTTCATCCATAAATTTTTGGGTTTTTTTTTTATCGAAGACTCTTTAGTCTTTACCCATTTCGTCTGTGCACATCACCTAGATATTCAACTTAAAGGGACTCGCAACCGGATGGTGTACTTGTCAAAATAAAATAAAATACTCAAATAAAAGCAAATTTGTGGCATTATTTGGCTTCTGACATTAAAAAAATATGATCAGTCCAAAAAAAGTCTCAAGAATCGTCACCGAATCTTAGATTTTTAGATATTTTCCATCGTTTTTCTATACCGACTAGTAGACGGTATAGTTGTTGTTGCTTCTCTACACGGGCTCAGACATAAACACGAGCCGAATTACGAAGTTGTATGCACTTTCGATCGCTACACATTGAAATACGTTAAATCGATCCTAGATAAACGGATAGTTCCGTGGTCCATTGGTCTAAGCGGTTTCCCCTATTTTGCCTTCTGTCCGCCAATGCCGGGCCCCGGGTTCGAATCCCACCAGAGACCAATATTTTTTTTTATTGAAATACATTTTTTTTATCCTAAACTAATTCTTTACCATTTATATAAGCGTTTGACACATATTTACAAATTACTATTTTTAATGCACCATCTGGTTGCGAGTCGCTTTAAGCCAGGTGTCTGCTTAAAGCACAGTGAAAGTAAAGCAGAACACTCCTTTATAAGCTTTTTGTTTATTTTCATCTTGCTATAAGCAGTCACTTAAATTGAACAACACATATGCATTCTCATTTTTGGTTCTTTTAAAGAGGAGTAGGTGAAAGCATTCTATGGCGCTTATACAGAAGAAAGGGTTAAGTAAGTTCTAGAGTAATTCAGGGGTTAATTGAACAAAAACACATTTTAAAATGTACAGTTTATATTTCATGTAAACATATGATTTCATCAGGTTAATAATATTTTAAGGATTTATTGAAAGTACAATGTAGTTATGTGAATGCTATACAGAGGACACACTCCTGATAACTACATATTATACCAGTATTGTATTTGCATTATAAGGATTTACTGTAAAGGACACAAACTTAGTACAGTTAATCTTGTATTAAGGGGCCACTCTTGAGGGAAATGGTTTTTAATGCAGGATAGATATAATGCAGAAAATTCCTGCAAGAGCTTTCTGTAATTCCTGCACTGTGCAACCATATATGTTAATACTAATTACTATTATATTGCATATGGTCTTTCTTGAGTGGTTGCTTAATACAAAATTTACTTGCATTGCATCTGAAATTTTTTTTATCAAAAGTGTTTGGGATAATATTGCTTAAAGTGACTGTCTTCAACAGGTTTAAAGTAATATTTCTGCTGTCAAAATATTTATATTGCTTTGGTCACATCAAAAGCACTGTCCAAATATGGGTTCTGCAGTAGTTATATTGATAACATTTCTCTTTAGGTACTGGCTGAATCTGGAATTGGACCCTGAAATAAAATAAGATAAAAAAAAATGCTATTATGAGACTGAAAGTGAGGGAGGGAGGTTGTATTTTGATGTAAACAGTCAACATATAGTCTCTTTATGACATCACATGTTTATCCATTGAGCCCAGTGACAAACATACTCATCCTAAACAGTGTACCTGTGAAAAGTATACTTGACTTTATGTCTTATGTAAACAGTGTACACAAAGAACAGAGGGAGTCCTCTTATTATGTCAGTCATGGGCAATACAGTGTCAAAAACAACCATAAATAGTAGGAAATAGACTAGGCTTTATAATTGGAAAATGAAATTGTCAGTATGTCAGTATGAAACTTCTTGGTTGAATGACATGACTCCAAATAAGAGAGAGTAAACTGAACAAATCAAATATTTTCTCACTTATTTTAGCACCAAATCCTATTGTGTAACTACTCATTACAACCGTCTCTAAGCAAGGATTTTAATGAGTAGTGACACCATAGGATTTGTGTAGAAATAAATATTTTAGTTTTTGAAATATCCCCCTTATCTTGAGCTCTGAATGAGTTACGGTTTGTGTTTTCTGGTAACATCTTGAATCAAACTGAAAATTTCATTACAAAAGAAAAATAAAGTGTTTTGTTTGTTTTGTTTTTCAGAAACAGCTGCTCAGAAGTTTGCTGCCAAAAATGAAAAACCCTTCAAAGTGATTAAAACACATTTGCAGTATCACTGATTAGTGATTAATGTGGACAATGTACTTTTGAATTTGTAATATGTGGACCAATTAGAAACTGTGTGATAAAATTGAATAAAAATAACTTTGATTTGGCTGCTCATTCATTTATACTTCTCATGTTTAATGTTGATGCACACGTTTTTCATCACTACATATGATATTTACCTGAAAATTTAACCCTTAACCCAGTAACTTTTCTGATTTGAAGACAGATGACAGCTTAAAGCAGGTTAAAAGTAAAGCATAATGCGCCTTAAAGTGCATTCTGCTTTCCTTTCACCCCACTGTAAGATACCATCTGATTGGATAATAATGTGGGAATATTTCTTATGAAACATTTTCTTTAGTGAAGGAATAATTAAGGTGTAAAAATGTATATTCATGGAGTAATGGGTTAATGAAAATATCAGGAAAAATCTTTGGACACACCGTTGCCAAACTGTATACATGTAGTATGAAAAACTGTGGTCATTAATGTCCATTTTTAAATTTTATGCGACCAAAGCTTGGCTTTGGTGGCATATAGTAACTGCAATCCCATTAATGAGAGAAATCAGCACTTCGCATTGACATGCAGTGAAAAAAGTTCAGCAATTTCAACAAACAGCTCAAAGCTGTATACATGTATACCCTTTATAAATGCCCTCAAGGCTTAGCTTTGGGTGCATATAGTGATTGAACTGTGTGTTTGTCGGTCCATCAATATCCCCTTTGTCCAGAGCATATTTCATATACCACATCACCTATGGATACCAAATTTGGTGTGCATAAGTACACCTTAGCAGGGCTACCATAACATCCTAAGATTTCAAAATTTCCCTGAAGTGCTATTTAACATTATTATTCAACCAGTTAGGATCCAGATCAGACGCCGAGCAATCCCGGCATCTGGTCTGGATCTAAACTGGTTGGCATCAATGTTTCCTAAGTTAACTTGCATACAATTTCAAATTTTAAAGGTAAAAGCAAAAATTCTGAAGATTTCAAGGAAATCCGTAGGTCCGGAGAAATTAAGGAAAATCAGAAGATTTTGAAAAAATCCGGAGAAATGGCAGCCCTGTCTTGGTATTGTGAAATGTTATCATTTTTAAGTTACTGTGATTTTAATCTTGACCTTTGACTTCAATTATAGAAAGTAATTGTCAAGAGAAAAAAATCAGTTTTCCTCTAACAATATCAGCTAGAAATACCAAATTTAAGTGTGACAAGTGACTGCTTAATGCAGGACAGAAATAATTCCGAAATCTGCTGGTATAGGAACATTCTGCATTATTTCTAATTTTCTATCTTACATCAATTTTAAGCAGCCAAATTTATTAGATAATTCATATGGGTCTCCTATTAATTTGTCACTCCATTACCTCATAGCCTACTTCTAATTATAGGTAAATAGGTTACCACTTAAAGCAGGTTGAAAGTAAAGCAGAATGCGCATTCTGCTTTACTTTCAGCCTGCTTTAAGCTATCATCTGCTAGAATATAAAAAATATTTATTATATATATCTATAACTGTATAATTTGAAATATTTTCTTCAGTGGAGAAATAAATTAAAGGCATAAAAAAGGGTATTTATGGAGTAATGGGTTAAAACAAGAATAACTGTAGTCGAAACTCGATACTTCGAACTATCTTAAATAGATCATACCAGTACTTCATAACTTGATCATCGATAAGTCGATCTCGTTTAATTCAAACATGCCCTTATTTCAAAGTTTTAAACGTGGCTAAGCTACATTTTTACTTTGAAATATGGGTGTGTTCGAACTAACGTGAGTTCGAAGTATCAAGTTTTGACTGTATTTCTACCGCTTGAACTTGACAAACACATACCTGTCCGTTAGTAGGTTTAGTTTGACCCCTTTCTTGTTCCTATCTAGTCTATATTGATATTTGGGACTTTTTCCTGGAAATTGCTCTGCAAATATAAAATCAAACAAAAACAATTTAATTAAATAATTATAAGGATTATTAAGAAAAGATGTACGTGTATTTGAATCCCCCCCCCCCCCCCCCTTCAATAAAGAACACAACTGAATATCAAAATATGATCAGAACATCATACTGTATTTGATTTAAGGTTGAGGACCCCTAATTAGATCGGACATATGTTGGTCATTGTCAATATTTCCAATCATTGTAGAGCGAGTGTTCATTCTCGTCAACTCGACCCAGTGTAACAGCAAATTTACCTCCCTGAAAATATTGAGTAGCTCAAAACAGGCTGCAAGTAAAGCAGAATGCTTTAAAAGGAGCATTCTGCTTTACATTCAGTCTGCTTTAAGCAACCGTCTGTCTTCAATAATGTAAATAATCTGTGGGATGTGGAGTAGAGGGTTAATACTTTAATATAGGTGATTTAGTATATTTTAGCACATGGGTTAGTGGAGGAAAGCTTAAAGGAGGCTGAAATTTAAGCAGAAATATATCCTTTAGGAGATTTCTACTTTAATTTTAGCCTATGCAAAAAATGCAGACCCAGATCAGAGGGCTCCTCACGGTTTGTCATGTTGCAAATAAATTGAATAAAACTCCTTGAAACCTACCGTCACATACATCAGTAACAAGCAGTGTACCTATGAAGAGTACACTTGTCCTATGCAAACAGTGTAGAATCAGATAAGCAGGCTCCAAATAGGGACCTTAATTCCAATTAGGGTATCCGATCACTGTTTGTCATGTTGCAATAAATTGTAAAAAACTCATTGCAACCTAGTGTCACATATGTATACATCATTAACAGTGTACACTTACTCTAGGCAAACAGTGTTGACCTAGATCAGAGGACTCTTATAGGGGCCCTCTGATCAGGGTCTTCAATCACTGTTTAGTGTTTATCATGTTGCAATGAAATTATGAATTGCAAAAAACTCATTGAATATCAGTGTACCTGTGAAGAGTATACTTGTCCTATGCAAACAGTGTAGACCCAGATCAGAGGGATCCTTAATGCAATAATTATATCTAAAACACTAGGAAAGATCTTTACAAGTTTATATTTATATTTCCTCGGTAATATCAAAACCAAACATATATAAGAGACATGCCACACACGAGACGCTGCACTGATTTCATGGAAGTTTGTGAAACTCATTTTACTGTAACCATAGATTTTTACACAGTACAATTTCGTTGTATAGCTGAAGCTTCTCAGAGTGTAAAAAGCTAAACGGAAGATCGGTGCAATCGCTTATCAAAACGCATAATTATTTATCTCTCCATCCACCCCATAAAAATGATCAAGAATAACCACTTACCGATCGCCGGCTTTCGGTCCTGATAGTGGATTACGCATGTCATTCTACACGTTCATATTTCCCAACGGCATAGTTGTCTTCAAATTACACTTTCATCATGATTCGTGTCCGTTTCGAGGTGATTTACATGCACGTTTGACAGACGATATATTTTTGACAGGTGGCCGCCATTTAACAAAATAAAGAGTTTACCTCCACAAGGTGAAGAGTGAAAATTCAGACGGGTTTCCTATTATTCGGAAATAAAGTTACGACAATTTCTACGACAACGTTAGTAAGACGGTCGCAAGTTTATCGTAGGATTATCGTATCTCTAAATCTTACGATATATTTTATCGTAAAGTTACGATGTTTAGTAAGACGAGCCCCAGGAGGCTAAGTCCTAATAATTGATAATACACTGTATTTGAAAACTACATTTGCCACATTCTATGCTGCAGACCCATAAATTGAGGCAGTATTCCAATCTACCTACCTATCCAAATGTGCAATAGTAACAATCTCTCCACCCACATAGTAGTTGAGTCTGTTGACACCGTTAGTGTAGATAAAGCAATCTCCTACCCATATACCAGTCTTAACAATCTCCTCAATCTCTCCAACAACCTGAAAACAGTGCAGTATAGACAGGTATCAGAAACAGAGCTGAAGATAAGGGGAGTATTTCAAAAACTCAAATCTTTGAATTAAAACCTATGGTGTCACTACTCATTAGAATCTTCTCCAAGAGACGATTCTAACGAGTAGTAACACCATAGGATTTGTTGCTGAAATGAGTGAAAAAATGTTGGATTTGTTATATTTACTCCCTCTTATCTATAACCCTGACAGAAACAAGATTTCACAGGCTGTATCAAAGTTTTCAATTATTTTCAATGTCACAATAAATTTCAACATCAGTATTTTATATTTAGCACATCTGTTATCACTAGTTTAAATATCAAATTCAAACAATGTATAAAGGCAATTACAAAACTGTATCAAAACAAAACTCTATAATGGTTTGAATTCACCAATACAATCAAAGATTTGAGACTCGAAAATAATACCTGACCCTTTAACTTGAAATAACCTTTCCAAAAATAATACAGTAAAACCTCTATTAAATGGCAAGTCAGAAGTAGATTAATTTGCACCTTGGTTTACAGCTTAAAGCAGGACAAGTGTTAAACTGAAAGCTCCTGCAGGTACAGGTACATGTTTCGGCAGTAAAAGGCCAATAAACAGGGGTTATACAGCATACACTTACATCAAATGCCTCCTCTATACCGTCCTCTGTGACCAGCTCTTTGTTTTCACTAGCCTGATCTACAGCCTCCTGTCTGTATTTGAGGATGAAGAATGATTCGTCTGTAGAGATACATACCAACTCACCATTCTCACTCCAGTATACCTGAGATGGGATAAAACAGATAGTCATCCATCATAAACACAGAGAAACTTTTTGCCAGTTAACCCTTTACCCCATAGACTATTTCTAGTTTTGAAGACAGGTGACTACTTAAAGCAGGTTGAAAGTAAAGCAGAATGCGCCTTTTGGCACATTCTGCTTTACTTTCAGCCTGCTTTAAGCTACCAGTTGCTAGAAAATAGAAAAAAATATTCGTATGATACACATTCATGACTGTTTAAATTGGAACTATTTTCTTCAGTGGAGGAATAAATTGAATGTGCTAAAAGGCGCTTCTATGGAGGAAAGGGTTAATTAATATCATTGATTATTTAAATTCTCTTAAAAATAATTTACTGCATCTTTTGAAAACAGTTTGAATTCCTATGAGATGCTGAGTAACTGAGCATTTTATTGAGATCAAGTGTTTGACACTCAAATTGTACACAGCAATATGGAAGGAAAACTCAATTTGAGACATATAGAAATCTTAAAGGACACAACTTACTTTTTATTAGTAAAACATATTTTCTAAGGAACAACGTGTTTACCATGAGAAGCAATAGGAACTACAATAACTCTAATGTTGAAAGCACATAAACTATTCAAGTCTGTAACATAGTTCAATAAAGCTATATATGCTTTGAAAATAAATATCTGGGTCTTTCTATTACTCACAGTTTTTGGAGTGATTTCAATTCTTCTGATGAGATCTGTGGTTTCCCAGTCATAGAAGGCCAGTCCACTGACTGACCGGACACCCAGCATGTTTCCTCCATAGATACCTGATACAGAAATAAGACAACATTGTCATATAGTTCATTTATGCTGTGCCAAAGAGACATCAAAATATTACTAAGCCTAAACCATAAGAGGTGCGAAGATAACACTGGTTAAAGAACTTCATGAAAGCTAAATTAGATGTGTTACACTTTAAGGCTTGTTACCATACAAAAATTAAACATTGTTCAACAAATTTATATACCTTACACATCAGAAATGACATGAAAACAGTTTCATAAAGTTGAATTTTTTTTTTAAAATCAAATCTTGCAAATAAGCTAATAGCCTATACTGAGGGTCTCTAAACTGTCTATTCTATGGTAAAACCTATGTACACCAGCCATTCATTGAATAACACATCTGATTGACCACTGCTTAAAATAGAACAAAAGTGATTTAAAAATAAAATCATGTAGAAAGCTGCTTAATTATGTTTTTAATAATTATAAATATTGCTCCTTGTACATTACAACATACACCTAAATTCTGATAAACAAGCCACAAGATAATTCATAATTTGGTCAGCCACTATGACTACCAACTCACCTTCACATCCAAAGTCAGGCTTAAATGATTTCTGTTCTTTAAAGTTCTTGAAGATCTTCACACTGCTACTGCCCTCTCTGATGGCGTACACCGAGGCGTCATTACTCCAGACAAACTCCTGGGCTGAGCCAAAACTCTTGTTTCTCAGAGCCATAGCTGTGTAGATAATATACTCCCCATCTCCACAAACCACCACAAACCTGTAAACATATACACATACAACTGGTACACATAGGCAACTTTCAAAGCTATTTATAATCATATTCACATAAATGAGATAAAAGAAAACAGTGTTAATCCAGATCAGGAGACTCCTAAGCCAGCTTTCTGATAAGGGTCTACACCGTTTACTTTAAAAATAAATTTGAAACCAAGCCATGCGTACAGTACTGAATTTTATTAAATTAACAATTTTTGCGATTCGCTTGCAATTCTCTTGCAATTCGATGGCAATTCAAGGTACTAACTTTAGCCTCGGGTAGGTTTTCTTGAATGGTGTATCTCACAAATGTTCGCAAATATGCCTTCGTTATTATTTTCGATTCCATTTTTGTCACAACCGCTTCGGAAAATTCGCGTTAAAGTATTCAAACGTAGGATTTGTTTTTTGAAGCGCGCGATTCGATGGCAATTCGCTTGCGATTATCAATTTAATTTAATAAGGTTCAGTACTGTATCAAAAGCATAAACACCTCAAATGAGACAAAGTTATATTTCTACAATCAATCTGGCTTAGTTTTTTTACCAAAAGTTAATTGGTTTTCACAGTAAATTTGGATTGTAAATGGAGTGTTCAAAAATTTAAATAAAACAGAAAATCAAGACTTCAAACAAAAGCTTTCTGCTTTACTTTCAGCCACCTTTAATTGTTTGATTAAGTAATTTAGCTCTCTGCAACAACTACTATCTGCTTATTACTATTCATAATTTTCTTAAATTTCTTTTCGGAATAAAGTCAGAGTGTCAAACAGTTTGGATCTTGATGAGATGCCAAGTTACTTGGCGTCTCATCAGGATCCAAACTGTTTGCAAATAATATCAGTTTCGCTACTAGCGTGTTGCACAACCAACTAATTTTTAAGCACTGAAAAAAGCTATGAAGGTAAATGGTTCCCCTACCTGCCATTAGGGTTGTGTTGTATCGTCTGTGGGTAGATTTCACACGCCCCCATGTCTTTCACTGCCAGGGACAGTCGCTCACCGTCCTTTACCTCCTGTTTCTCTACAGCATTGATGTTAGCCTGCTGTACCTCGGAGTGCTTCGCCCAAATAATCTTACCACTGTTGTCCATGGACATAGCTGGCTCCTCACGACCAAGCTATCAAATACACAAAGAAAAAGTTAATTTGGAGAAGATTTTACAAAGGATATCTAATAGGCAGCCACTCAATTACAACACTATAATTTTATATAGCTCTAAGTGGTGTATTGCAGTACAGTAAATCTTGAAATGAGCAACTACTAATTGAAGGAGCATGGAAATCTCTTAAGACAAGTGACTGCTTTATGCAATATGAACATATATGCAGAAAGCTCCTATAGGAAGTCCAATTATTACTATCTATGGTTGACTTGTTTTTAATAATTTTTACTATTTTGGGTTGGGGTTTTTTACAGTGAATTTCGAAATGACAAAAAGTGCAGATCCTAATCAGAGGGCTACTATAGGAGCCCTCTGATTAGTATCTACACTGTTTGCACAGAAACATATTTTGTAAAGATGCATTCACTTGTAATGTTGCTAGTGTCGAATGGATTAATACTGTATACAGGTATAACTTATTGGATTACAATGTCGACCTATGCCTCACCTTGATGATGATACTACCCTCGTCATATCCTAGAGCCACATTATTAGAGCCTCTCTGACAGGCAATAGTCCATACTCTCTCCAAGCCATAGTTTAGGGTAGACTCTAGTCTGTAGGTGTTGGCATGCCAGATACGCACAGTGCCTGGAAACAAGGGTCAACATAGTTACTGATTGTTTGTGCAGCTCCTAGAAAATCTTGTCTGTATATGATAGCATATTTGTCTATAATGACTTATTCAACCCTTCTCATGGTATGAATGTATAGCGATGCTTTTTGAAAACTATAGATCAAGAGCAGACAGCTGATAAAGACACTATCTAATAAGGGTCTAAATATGCAGCTTTCTTTACTGTTTAAATGGTTTTCTCATAATGATCAATCTGACATTAGTCTATCTTTTTCCATTTTTTATTAGCCAATTTAATAGTTTAGATGATAGACGTTCACAGAGAGCAAAGTTTTATATACGAATATTGAGTGGGCGAAAGTTTAAACTCTTTCAACGCCATGGACCTGTTTAAAATATACTCATTACATTAGTAAACAGTGTAGGCCCAGATCAGAGGGCTCCTATAAGGAGCCCTCTGATCTAGGTCTACACTATTTGCTACTTTAGACCACTACTTATTAAACTACCCAGAAATTCCCAAAAGACTGATTCATGTTTTTGTAACTAAAATGATCCACAAGGGAACCTAATAACCCACAAGAGTTACACAGTGTTGAAAGGATTAAGGCATTGTATTTACCATCTTCTGATCCTGTCAGAATGATTGGCAGTTCAGGGTGGAAAGATACTGCAGAGATATTCTGTGCATGTCCCTCTAGTGTCTGTACACATGTCTTGTTCTGGAAAATAATCAACATGTCATCAAGTCATTATGCATAACAACATTTATCAGGACAGGATAGAACCATGAAAAGACTTTCCCATAACCCATTATTCCTTTAATATGCTTTTCTACACATCTTTTTTATTCCTCCACTGAAGAAAATAGTTCCAATTTGTACAGTCATGAGTATGTACCATAAGAAATATTTTCTTTATCCTAGTAGATAATAACTTAAAGCAGACTGAAAGTAAAGCAGAATGTGCCTTAAGGACTATGGGGTAATTGGTTAACCCTTTCCCCCCTGAAACCTCAAATGGACAATTCTAGTTTCAATTAGTCTAGTCCATTTTTGACTTTTTAGAGTTGATTTTTACAATACATGTCAAAATGACAAACAGTTAAGGAGCCCTCTGATCAGGGTATATACTGTTTGCATAGGACAAGTGTACTCCTCACAGGTACAATGTTGGCAAATGACGCTTATATGCTTGATTAGGGTTCAAAGAGTTAAAGAATAATTAAAGACATGAAAAGAATTTATCAATATGAGAAAGAGTTTAATACAACAGAAAGCTATTTTTGTTTTATTTCATGGGAAAAGTATGGAGCAAAATGTGATTCAATATAGTAAGTAGAGGTTGATCTTTAACCCCTTCACCCATAAATACATCTTTTTACGCCTTGAAATTATTCATCCACCAAAGAAAATAGTTAATTTTAATACAGTTATGAATGAATATACCTGAAGAAATAGTTTCTATATCCCTTCAGATAGTAGCTTTAAGAAGGCTGAAAGTACAGCAGAATGCACCTGGAGGCACATTCTGCTTTACTTTCAATATGCTTTCAGTGGTCACCTATATTCAATACTATAAACAGGCTATGGGGTATTTGTTTAAAGAATAATCAGACATGAAAAGATTTTATCAATATAAGAAAGAGTTTAATACAAAAGAAAGTTACTTTTGCTGTTATATCATAGGAGAAGTATGGAGCAAAAAGTTATTCAATATAGTAAGTAGAGGTTGATCTTTATTCAGATCCCTAGGGTCACACATGTTAATTGTTTCACTAACCTGGTAGTCCCATATTTTGACAAGCCTGTCATCAGCCCCTGAGATCAGGTAGGGCTTATCTCCCCCTGTATAGTAGTCAACACAGTTAACTCCCTTCTCATGACCCTCTAGAGTGAAATTAGGGTTAGGAGATCCCAACTGCCACACCTGAAAGGTACAGGAAATTGTGTGTCAATGATTTGAATTTTCATGACATGACAACCGTGTTGCAGTGATATAAGTTTCTTTAAGGACTTTAAATCTCACTCACGTGTTTAATATTTTAAGGATTCATATTTACCATATACTAAGGTATCTAATCTTATAAAATATGGGTGTTCTGGGTCCTAGGTTATAAAGCTTTTGAGTTCAGTCAGATCTTCTCAAGCTTTTGATTGGTCCTGAATCAAACGCTTGAGAACAATACCATACTCAACTCAAACCCTTTATAGCCTTGGGGCATGGAAGAAATGTACATTAGAAGTCCTTAACAACCACAAATTGAAAGAATCTCATTAAAGATAGATGGCTGCTTCACGTAAAATAAAAGTTAAGACGAAAGCTTCTGAAGGAGCTTCTGCTTTACTTTGATCCAGCTTTGAACAGCTACCTGTCTTTCAGATTGAATACAAGCATTCTTTTGCAAGAAGCTATAACAGTGTGGGCAAACTGAGAAAATAAAGAGTATTTGAATTGAATTGTAATGTCTGTACTTTACCTTGACAGTTCTGTCGAGTGAGGCACTGGCAAATGTGTTGTTGTCTTTGGGGTTGATGACAATCTGCATGACATAGTGGGTGTGTCCCTCAAACACCTGTGTACATGTCCACTTCTTGTCCCAGTCCCACAGCTTGATCAACATGTCATCTACAAATACACATAAGTCCATGTATAACTTGGTCATAACTTCAAACATGGAATGGCTTAACTCATTACCCCATTGCTTGATTCTACTTCTAGTATTGAAAATAGGTGACCACTTAAAGCAGGTTGAAAGTAAAGCAGAATGCACCTTAAGGCACATTCTGCTTTACTTTCAGCCTGCTTTAAGCTATTATCTCCTAGAATATATATAGAAAATATTTTTAATGATACAAATTCTTGACTGTATAAATTGGAACTATTTTCTTCAGTGGAGGAATAATTTGGAGGCGTAAAAAGACGTATTTATGGGGTAATGGGTTAACAAAGAATACTTATCTCTAAAAGCTACATTACCTACATTTAACACTATAAAATCTTTCCAGACTTCCAAACTTCATCAATGAATAGTCCTGAAAGCAGGACTCAAATTAAGGGGAATACTTAAAAAAACTTTATTTCTGCATTAAATCCTATGGTGTCACTACTCATTAGAGTTACCTTTTCGAGACAAGTAGATACACCATAAGATTTGGTGCTGAAATTAGTGAGAAAATGTTGGATTTGTTCAGTTAACTCCCTCTTATCTGGAGCTCTCTTAGCCCATTACCCCATGGCCTGTTTGAGTTTTGACTTTTGAACATAGGTTACCACTTAAAGCAGGTTGAAAGTAAAGCAGAATATGCCTATAGGCACATTCTGCTTTACTTTCAGCCTACTTTAAGCTATAATCTGCCAAGATATAGAAAATATTTATTATGATACTTATTCATGACTGTATAAATTGGAGCTATTTTCTTTAGTGGAAGAACAATTCTTCATGAAACATATTAATCACTGTATAAAACGGAATTACATTCTTCAGTGGAGGAATAAATTAAAAGCGTAAAAAGGTGTATTTATGGGGAAATGGGTTAACTGTAGGATATACAGTCCATGTTAGTATCTTACCACTGCTAGTGAGGAAGAAAGGTTGTGTAGGATGGACTGCTATAGATCTGATGTAGTCACTGTGAGCCTCAAACTGGTGTACCCTCTCCAGTGTGTTATAGTTGTACACACGAACATGCATGTCATCCTGAAAATACATACATAGTTCCTTGTGGAAATTCAACTGTGTGGTATTGTTCAATATGATCAATTTCAAAACTTTTCAATTTCACACACAAATTATGATCAATTTCAAAACTTTTCAATTTCACACACAATGTATATTGAAATCTTTACCAAAATTCATAGTTCCTTGTGGAAGTATTGTTCATTATGATCAATTTCAAAACTTTTGAATTTCACAAGCAAATTATGATCAATTTCAAAACTTTTAAATTTCACACACAAAGTATATTGAAAGCTTTACCAAGGTAAAGCTTTCAATATACTTTGTGTTTGAAATTTAAAAGTTTTGAAATTGATCATAATATAAACAAAGCTGACCAAGTCTGTAACAATTTGTGCATTCTTAAATAAGTTTAACACATTCATGTGTATTTAAAGGTAAGTATAGCCTACAGTCCCAAGTTGACCCAGTCTGTGCATTCTGATATAGCACATCTATATATTTAGGTGTAACAATAGCTTTAACGTAGGGGAACATGTAGCAATTTGAAACTTAACTGAGCACAAAAACTTTGTTGTTTTTCAATTTGAAGCAGGCATATGTTCAAAGCATTATTAACATTAACAAAGGTTAAACATAAATAGAGCATGTTAATTAACAATAAACATTAACTTATTATTTTATGTTCTGTTGTCCAACCAATACATTTTTTATGCAGACAGCAAACAGCACAGATCCTGATCAGAGCGCTCTTGCTGGAGTCTTCTTATCTGGGTCAAGGTTATAATTTGCATAGGTACATGTATACTTGTCAATAAAATGTAACTGTTTAAATGAGAACAGTTTAAATGAGAACAGTAAGGATACTTACCGATCCTGCGATGACCCAGTTTTTGCGAGCCACGAATCTGGCTGTTCTCACAGGTAAGTCGCATACTTCAAACGACTTGATCAGTTGCTGCAAATAAAATAGATAAAATATTCAAATATCTCTTCATGTGTTATTCATAAATCAAGGGTTACTTGCAATGCTAGTTATTTAACCCCTACAGTGCAGAGACTGGGCATAGATACATTCTTTACAGTGTAGATCCAGATCAAAGTGCTCCTCAAGGAGCCCTCTGATCTAAGTATGCACTGTTTATCATAATTCTACAATTTAATTTGAATTAACATATAATTGGGACAAAACCTTTGTTATTAAAAGAAAGTTGGATGTTTAACAGAAATAGGAATGGTCCCTTTGAAAATTCGCCATTGTGAGGGTTAATATGGAAAAGAAAAGAAGAAAGTTCAGCATTGCAGGCAACCCTCAATATGTTACAGTAAAACCCCTCTATTACGACCACTAATTTGGGGACTAAAGTCTATTTATTATTAGCGATAAATGCTAATAACAGGCTGTTGCTTAAAAGCAAGATGAAAGTAAAACAGAGAGCTCCTTTAGGAGCTTTCTGTTTTACTTTTGTCTTGATTTAAGCGATTACCTGCCTTTCATTCAATTCAAGCAATTAGCCGTCTTTTTAATGGTTGTAATAGAGGTGGTTTACTGTAATATCTTTGAAGAATAGCAACAAACAAGGTGAACTCTTTGCATGCCAAGTAATATTGCTGTCTGTAACAATCATTGTCTGTTACTGTTAAAAAAATAGATTTTCTTTTCATTCAAAGTTTCTTTTCAAAGTAGGGTCAGGGTATCATCAGTAGGCAAACTGTTTGCAAAGCTAATCATGGTTTCAATGCTAAAATGCACAAAATTATAATATATAGAACAATAGTTTCTTTTTACATCTTTTTAAATGAACATTTCCTTCGGTGAAAACTTTTACAGGTCAAAGGTGTTTAAAATATACTGATCATTAAAAATTTCCATCTAGGTTTCAAATCTAAATTTGAAAATCATAAGTCCTCAGGCTCTTAATCTTCTGCACACTTTTGAAAATGTCACATTAGTAACAGGCTAGAAGAGACACTGACTTGTTAAAAACTGAAAACCTGGGGCCCCGTTTCATAAAACTTCGTACGACAAAAACGGTTGTAAGTCAAAACTTTAAAATACATTTAATTTCTGATTTCTCTATCTAATACAGTCTTGTGACATCTCTTTGGAATCGTCTTTACAAGACGATTCCAAAGAGATGTCACAAGACAAGATTAGATGGAGAAATAAATGATAATTGAGACTTTTATAATCTGACTTACGACAACATTTGTTGTACTAAGTTTTATGAAACGGGCCCCGGTATTGTTAAGTATTGTCTCACAAGACTTCTCCATTTCTGATCTCATTCAAAAAACCCATTACTCCATAGATAATTTATAATATGTATTTTATGCCTTTAATGTATTCCTCCAGTGAAGAAAATAGTTTTAGTTTATACAACCATGAATATGCACAGTAAAAAAAAGTTTGCATCCTAGCTGATGGTAGCTTAAAGCAGACTGAAAGTAAAGCAGAATGTGCCTTCATGCACATTCTGCTTTACTTCCAACCTACTTTCAGTGGTCATCTATATTCAATACTATAACAGAATAAGGGGGTAATGGGATCTCTGATTGATCATCTATACATAGATACAGGGCTCCTGATAAAAGTGAGTTTACCAAACATTTCAAACTATTTTTGTCCATCACCTCTCCACCAAACCTTACCTATGATTCTAATAAGCAGAGCTCCAGATAAGGAGAGTATTTCAAAAACTAAAATCTTCATTTCTGCTTTAAACCCTATGGTGTGACTACTCACTAGAATCGTCTCTATGGGACGATTCTAATGAGTAGTAACACCATAGGATTTGGTGCTAAAATACGTGAGAAAATATTGGATTTGTCCCTTTTTACTCCCTCTTATCTGGAGCCCTGCTTATGAGTGGTCATATGACAGGATTTGGTTGAGATAGAATACTATTGTTTGAAACAGGTGTCTTATCTCCAGGAAAAGGGAGTATTTTAAAAACTAAAATCTTTACTTCTTAATTAAACGCTATGGTGTCACTACTCATTTGAATTGTCTCAAATTCTAATGAGTAGTCAAACCATAGGATGTGGTGCTGAAATGAGTGAGAAAATGTTGGAATTTGCTCAATTTCCTCCCTCTTATTTTGGAGCCCTGTTATCTAGAGCTCTGGTACATTCACACCCAATGACAAATGATAATGTATATACATGTACATGTATATAATTATATAATATACCAAAATAATAAACCAAGCAATAAAAAGAATAGAAAGTCTGAAACCAGGCAAAGCAAACGAAACTTGGATCCAGAATCCAAAACATACAAAGCACAATCGAACTTTGATAACTCAAAACTAGCTTAAGTCAAACATATCCATATTTAAGAATTAAAACAAGGTTGTGCCACTTTTTAACTTTGAAATATGGATATGTTCAACTTAAGCCAGTTTGAAATAATGAATTTCAGTTGTAAAAATACGGGAAAGTTTGAGATACCTAAGTTTAACTGTATTGTGCTTTTATAAACCCTTTCAAAATTTAATAGCAGAGTAGCCAACATTTTGGACCATGAACAGACCTACAGAGCACCAGATAAGGGTAGTTTTTCAAAAACTTAAATCTTTATTTCTGAATTAAACCCTATGGTGTCACTACTCATTAGAATCGTCTCTTCGAGACGATTCAAATGAGTAGTAACACCATAGGATTTGGTGCTAAAAAGAGTGAGAAAATGTTGGATTTGTTGAAATAACTACCTCTTATCTGGAGCCCTGGACATAGAAGTACTCTGCGTCTCATCAAGGTTCAACATACTTGCAAGTTTAGGTCTTTTAGTGTTCAAAGGGTTAACAGTTTACAGGTGAACACAACAAACTTCAGGGTCTTAATAGTGAAGTTTAGTACAAATGTCCATGATGAGGGAAGGATGTAGCAACCAGGGCTCCAGATAAGGGGAGTATTTCAAAAACTAAAATCTTTATGTCTGCATTAAACCCTATGGTGTCACTACTCATTAGAATTATCTCTTTGAGATTATTCTAAAGAGTAGTAACACCATAGGATTTGGTGCCGAAATGAGTGAGAAAATGATGGATTTGTTCAGTGTACTCCCTCTTATCTGGAGCCCTGTAGCAACTAAACACGGTTCTGTCTTTCTTCCTATTCTATTGCATACCCCTACCCATGCTTTTTTCACCTTTCCTTTCTTTTTCTCTGTACTCTTAATTTTTGTTTCCATGCCCGTTGGAAAATAATTGTCATATCTGACAGTATTACAGAAAAATGTAGAACATTGCTTTCCTTTCAGCCTGCTTTTTAAACTACATGTACCTGTAACCATCTGCTAGGATATAGGCAACATCCCTTATACTGCATACTCAAGACTGTATGAAGAGGCACTATTTTGTTCAGAGGAAGAATTAATTAAAGGCCAAAAAATGCACATCAATGGAGTAATGGGTTAAGATTAAATTAGTCATTCTATCCATCAGATGTTTATCCTAAATACCTTTGAGTCAATTATTGTTGACTAAAGTTATAAAGTTTTGCAAACCTAAAAATTCTCTAGCTATTGTTAAGAACAACCCTTTCCCTCATATTCATAGGAGCTTCTTTTCATACCTTTACCCAGTCCTGATTTTTCATAGCCAAATATTTGCCATGTGCTCTTACATTGTCCTGATGAACAAGCCAAAGAAACCTTGTCAAAGCTTGGCAGCAAGCGGCTTAAAGCAGGCTGAGTGAAAGTAAACAAGAATGCTCTAACAGGAGCATTCTGCTTTACTGTCAGACTTTTAAACAACTACCTTTTTTGCACAATATAGGTAATCTATGAGGGAAAGGGTTTACTACTCGTAAAAGAGTGTACATAATGTGTAAGTTAGAGAAAAGAATACACAAGCCGTACTAAAATGAAATTTTATATAATATTTTAAATTATAATTGATTATTTTTTCAATAATCACTTCTCCAAATTGGGAAGAAAATCATCCCATCTCAAGTTAAGCCCAGACCAAATTCAAAAATGAGGATAACTTTCAAAATCATAATCACTTATTCGGCTCAAACTCAAAGATCAGATTAATACATGTACTACCAGTCCAAAAACAAACATAAAATTATGAGTACAAAGTTTTATGTACAATATGTGGGATGGATGGATGCTTCCAGTGACAAGCCTATAGTTCCAGAGCTCCAGACAAGGTGTGTGTATCATATATACTAACTTCCTAAATATGCCTCCACCAAACCCTATGCTGTAACCACTCATTCAAATTGTCTCGAAAAGACGATTCCAATGAGTGGTCACAACATAGGGTTTTTGAATTGTCTCCAAGAGAAGATTCTAATGAGTGGTCACAACATATAGGGTTAAACCCATTACCCCATAAATAGTTTTTATACCTCTAATTTATTCCTCCACTGAAGAAGATAGCTCCAATTTAAACAGTCATAAATTATATGTATTGTAAGAAATACTTTCTATATTCTAGTAGATGGTAGCTTAAAGCAGGCTGAAAGTAAAGCAGAATGTGCCTTAAGGCACATTCTGCTTTACTTTCAACCTGCTTTAAGTGGCCACATATCTTCACAATATTACTAGAAACAGGCTATGGGGTAATGAGTTAATGGAGACATAAAGGAGAAAATGTTTGAATTGTTCAGTCTACACACTCTTATCTGGAGCCCTGAGTTCTATGGGATATAGGAGAGAGAGAGAATGTCTTTGAAGACCTATGGACCAAACCTGTTTGTCCAACTCCCATATTTGAACCTGGCCGCTAAAAATGCTGACTAACATCCATGGGTTGTTTGGATGCAGGTCAGAAGATTTAACACGGTCAGACCGTGCAGAAAGCACTCGTCTAACGTTTAACTTGAGGGGCTGCAAATAGAAGGAGGAACAAATGTGACTGCAGCAATAGTTCTAATAAACTTAATTACTACTGAACAAGCTGTGTCCACCAAGTGATAATAAAAAGACCTCCATGCTGAAAAAGTAAATATTTTACTTAAAGACAAGAGAAAATGCAGTCTGAAACTCATCAAAATATAGGAAAATTGAAAAGAAAATTCAAAGTCTGCAATATTCCAAATTCTGTTTTTTTTGGGAGTTGTATTTTTTTTTAGATTTTTTCTAACGCAAATGTTTGGTGTTCTTTTCATTTTGCAAATATAAGACAGTTAACAGCTAGAAAAGGATAAAAACTATAACTTTAAAATACATTTCTGAGATTTCTTTGCTTTAAGATTCACCAAATCGGTGAAATAACTGTTTTAGGATTTTCCTTTCATAACATCCTGATGAGGTCTATTCAGACTGCAATTTTTCTTATCTATGACAAGCATGTAATTTTTCAATACCTGTGACTCAAAATTCCAAATATGCACATTTCCATTATACAAACTAGCTAACATCCATGGTTCTGACGGATGAAGGTCAACTGTCTTCACTCTATCTGAGCGTGCCGAGAGTTTTCGCTTTATATCTAGTCTAAGCGGCTGGAATTCAAACATGAAAATGAAGATATGAATAAATTAAAGTCATCTCATACATGTTAAAACAGTGAGAGCTCCAGATAGGAGAGTACATGTATCTCAAATACTTAAATATTAATTTCTGCATCAAACACAGTCACTACTCATTAGAATTGTTTCAAATAGATAATTCTGATACATGTAACTAGATGTGCAGACATAAATTATTAGAGAAATTATTGGAAATGTGTAGATTACTTCTCTTCTGGAGCTCTGTAATACATTCAAGTTCACAAATCAATAATGAATATCAACATTATCAACATGATGTACCGGTAAATAAGTATATTATCATGCATGGCGAAAGATTATATCGCGAGTATACTCTATGCACAGTGATGCGATTAATGAAGATGATGAAAGATTGTTTTAATCTCTTAAATTTCAACAGACTGGCTGCATAGCTCAGTGGTAGAACGTCTGCTTGCAGTTTAGGAGGTTGCGGATTCAATCCCCAGCAGAGTCAAAATACTTATAAATCTCTGTAAGAAACTTATATTGAATAATTGCTTATAACGAGTTAAACGACACATGTGCAAGCGTGTGTTTGCCGGAAAGGACATAAACCGGGGCGAATTTCGTCTCTCATGGTAAATGAGATGAAATGCAAATAAAAGTAGAACATTATAATGTTGTAGACTGTTGAAACTTCATTTCAATTTGAGTTTAAGCCGGTTCTGGTTATCTGTCCCGGAGACTCCTGGATTGTATTATTACTAAGCATTTTAAATTATGCAGGCCTGCTTGCAGTTAGGGCTGCAACGGTTCAGGTACTTCACGGTTCGGTTTCGAGTATTACCCTTTCGGTTTTTGAGTATTCGGTTCGGGTACAGGATAAAAAAAAAACTTGATAAAATAACCTGAATTCTCATATACTGGCACTTATCAACTAGGATATCCACGCAGACACTATTTTTTCGAAAACGCTATAACTGCCATCCCTTTATTTTATGTCCGAGCAAGATGTGCATTTCTTTCTACCATTTTAGGACAGATTTTAGCGATGCCGTGGTTCATCCGGACATTTTATTCATGGAAGTTTCGTAACTTGGTTTTGGCACGCTGTTAGCCTTTTATTATTCGCATCTGATTATTATTTTTTATTTACTTTCTGGCTGGCCTTTCTTAAATGCCTCGCCAGCCTTCCGTTTATAACAGCTAGAATAACTAGTCAGCTGGGGAAAGTCGTTGATATTTGAGTTTAAATTAAATTGACAGTAACATCGCCATTTGCAGTATCCGGTCGCTAAGGTGTAATAGACTGGTTCCCCTTTTTCTTATGCTGGTTCGACGTTGGTTCCTTTGAAGCCGGGCTATCAATCGTGCGCATGCGTTAAGTGCTGGGTTTCCCGGAATTATAAATAGTCGATATATGAAAAGAATGAGACTGACGAGAGGCGAATTATTTAAATTACTGCAAGATAAACACGTTAGAATCTGACATTTTTGATTTCTGACAATCAAAATATACACGAAGACTGCACACTGATTGGTAAAGTAGTGGTCTAGTATAATTCACCATACATCGACGCACCGAACCGAAAACTTGCAGTGCCGACCCGAAACTCGAACCGAGACAAATGAACCGAAAAATAACTGAAATTCGGTGAACCGTTGCAGTCCTACTTGCAGTGAACCAGATGATCGTCGTTCATCCCTGAGAGTCCCAGTCGTCCTCGGTGCCGCCAAGGTTGAACTCTGGTGACTGCCGGTCCGCTCAACCAGGACCCACCAGAGGCCGAAAGCGGGACAGTGAGAATGGGGCTTACAGCAATTCTATTTAATTTGAATGGTTGCAACACCTCACTACTAAAGTGAATCTCCCTAAAAGGACAAACAATTTAATTCAGGGAGATTTGGTACTGTAATTCTGTAGGGTGCAGTCAATCTTGTATAAGCCGACTGGTCAATTAATCATCAACTTAATGATGCAGACTTGATCTGGAAAGCTAGACTGATAAATGCAGGATGAAAAGTTATAACGTTACTGTTTCTTGAATTCACATTTTCTACATGCACAATTATCTTCTTTTTAGGGTTTAGGGGTCCCTTAATACAAGTTTGACTGTACAAAGAACTTTTTGGATGGGTGTGAAGCAGGGTGTGAAAAATTGAAAGCTGTCACTGTGTCAGCCAATGGGACGGTGTGAAACACTGTCAGCTGTGAAAGCGATTATAAGCTCAGACATTGTTTGATTTATATCATGACTGCAAATCCTCATTTCAATAGCTGACAGGCTATGAAGACATACACAAAAACAGTCTGCAAGCGGCCTCTGCGAGCCGTGTAAAATGTTATACCGAAAATACTAGTACTATCCGATTATATAGCAATAACCGGTGTCAGGCCCCCAAGAACAGTCCTTAAATCATGTTCCAAAAGATACGAGTGGTGTACATGAAATCTTAAACGATTCACTACAATTTAATTAGTTTATCGAAAATTAAGATTGTTAAATCAAAGTGACAGACTTACCATTTTGCCTTCAATTTGTTTATGTGTATAAAGTTGTGTTGGACGAAAATACGTGGCCGGCTATGTGCGCATGCCCAACAGGAAATCCCGAAATATCTCTACGAATGCGGGTCAAAACGGCCCAAAACCAAAACGGCCCAGGGTCAAAACGGCCCAGATCCAAAACGGCCCGGGTCAAAACGGCCCAGGTCAAAACGGCCCAACTCGTAAATGTATTATTATACTATAATATGATTATTTTATGATTATTGGAAATAATTTTTGAATTATTTACATGTAACTTGAAAATATTAAACATAGAAGAACTTATATTATTGGATGGTGTGAGGATATTTTTATTGGATGGGTAACACGACGTAGGATTAGGCTCTAAACTAGTTGCCACTTAGTTTAAACTGTGTATACAATATTGTCACAAAATTGTCATTTTAGCAATTTAAATGCTCTTTTCTGTTCTGTTTCATTTATTTTATACTAGATTAACACATATAAATTATCATAAATTTCGATTTACATGTTTCACCTAGGTATGATTCATATTCGCACATACATGTATAAATTTCATACAAAATGTGACACGTGCTTAGTGCCACACAAAAAACAGGTCATATAGCGACGATGAATGATGAAGGATGATGGGATCAAATGATTTCAGGAAGATGATTTCAGCTTATCTCATTCGCTGCAAAGCAGCGCATTTGATCAAATCCACCGACCTTCCTTTTATAGTTCCTGGCAGGGAGATAATCTCGATCTAATAATCTGAAACAATTCTCTATGACAATTAAGGTGGTTCGACAGCGGGCGGCCCGCATCTCGAGTTCCGGAAATGCTGATGACTTTCACCTGATCTTTGCGACACGTGCTTATAGTAGAAAAGTTAGATAAAGAAAAGTTTGATCTGCTTCAGTGTCTTCTCCGTTAGCGCAGTGTGTACGGTGAATGACTGGCAATCTAGAGGTTCTAGGTTCGATTCCCAATCGCTTCAAAAAATTTTTTTTAACAAATTGGCCGATTTTAGTGACTAGCCAATTCATAACGCAGTGATCAAAGGACAGGCTATGTTTAGTCTAGTAATAATGAATAATATCAGATGCAAGTATAGTCGAGTAACAGCTAAATTTGTGAGGATTTATAGCCTATATGACAGATGGCAGCTTAATACAGGACAAAAGTGATGCTAAAAGATAGATCCTAAAGGAGCTTTTATGCATTACTTTTGTTATGCATTAAGCAGTCACTTGCCTTTAAAGATTTACAGGCTACCGTATTCAATGGTCCCTTATTACAGGTTTGACTTATGGTATTATTTAGAGCTGACGGCATTTTAAAGTTGAACTCAAGGGAGGTTACTCGTTTTGTGTTAACATTTTGTCAGAATTTCAGGAAATCGTGTATAAAATGTAAATTCTACTGTAGATTTTCATTAAATTTTTGTGACTAGTAGAATTAAGTTATATCTATCTGATAGGAGTAAAATTAGTGTATGTGAAACGACTAGATTTTTTGTAATTTGAGATTTTCAGAATTTGACTTTTTTAAAATATTGATATTTCCGGAAAATATGTCATGAACTACTTTTGTTTGCCCAATATCTTATAGTCTATGTACAGTTTACTTGAATATACAGAAATTATTGAGTTATATCAGTTTATAAAGAAAATATTCCTGTTTATTAAAAAGGAGCTTTTCTCGACAAAAGGTCCTGTCAGAAAAAAACGGCACTGTAACTTTTTTTCATTTGAACGATTTTTCACTCTCCATATGGTATATTTCATTTTAATCAAGGTTTCAAAGAATTCTGACACAGAATAAGCTGACCCGCGAACCACCTTAAGCCAAATAAATGCACCAAAGTAGGAAGGTAAGTACTTGTAAGGGTTATTTGCCCACAAGGTTGGATACTGATCAGACGCTGCGTATGCCGGTTTCTGGTCACACCACAAACTGTTTGATACACATTACTTATATTTATACCTGATAAAGTTACTCGTTTCATCAAAATAAAGTCGGCTTTGCAGTTTGCAAACAGTTTTGATCCAGCTAAAGTTAAACAATATAATATAATAGTTTACACAATTATGCAGATCAATATTTATACATATTGCCTTAAGTATCCACCTGCTTTATACACCCAATAATTAATACAGTTTGGTAGTCATGTCTGTAATTTGGATAACCATTACAAACAGTTGGGATCCAGATGAAATTCCACCTCACAGTGCATTTCACCAGGATTTACTACATACTTTCATTAGTAAACCTATCCGCATGTACCTAGAAGATATTATTTTCCTTTTCATTATATATTTGTACACATAGTTTTTTCTATAAATTAACTCAATGTTCACCAATAATATAAGCGTTTATTTAACTTCCGAATGCGGGTCAAAACGGCCCAAAAGTGGGCCGTTTTGACCTGGGCCGTTTTGACCCGGGCCGTTATGGATCTGGGCCGTTTTGACCCGTCACCATCTCTACTATTGCGAGAACTAGCATGGCCGCCAAACATGAATGAACAGGGATACTTCTGAAATAATTCGCTAAAACCAACCGTGTCTTACTGAATTTTCTCCTGGAAGCTCTATATACACTACAAAAGAAATATTTTTTTCAGTTGGATACCGATATCTCGGTCATTAGTGATCACAATTCCCTGAAATTACTGATAATATTTTGGTAGGCAAGGAAGCTTTCAATTTCCAGGCCATCCAAAACCTCAACATGAAGGTGACAGGACTAGTTCCAGCGAGGTTTCTGACGATAATATCACACCTTGTACTTGTCATTGTTATATTTTGGTCAAGGGTGAGTAAGAGTTTGATTTATATTGAATAAAAGAATGCATAGATTATAGAATGATAGATCAAGAGGAAAAATGTGCTGACAATTAAAGTTTTAAACTGAAAGAAAATGAGTTGATCACTTCAGCCAAATGCATATAAAGTGAACTGAGAAATATTTTCTTGATGTAACCAGTTGTTGTTTTTGTTGCTGCTTAGGATTAACGTCCCACGAATTGTCCTATTTTCTGCATTGTCCCACAATGTTGATGCACTGTAGTGCTTGGATGACTAGCTATTATATCATTATATCACCTGGACGGCAGTTTTTCTCTAGAACACATTTTTGGGCAATGACGCAGAAAATTCATGCTGGACGCAACCTGATATGTAACCTGCGTTTTTCTTGGTGCAACATCTTTATCTTTATCCAAGAGGAAATCCCTATAAATTATAATAATTAATATAAACTGAAAGTTGGCTGTGTTTGGCAGTAATTTCTGTTTACTGTTGCTGACTTCCTGTGGTCATTGTCATTCTGCGCATGCGTGCACACTTGCTGGCCTAAATTCCGGTGCAATTTTCCGTTCACTTTACTTATATTGGTAGTGCTTCAACGATTTCAAACCAATGAATAGTAATTTGGTAAACGTTGAATATTTTATTACCAGTTCGACAATTTACGATTATTTCTTTAAAATAAAAACATGCAACTCAAATAATATTCTACATCCATCAAATTTTGTTGATTCATCATTGATACCGAATATAGTCTGACATACGTTCCAGTGCCCGTATGATATTAGAATGTCTGTTAGCGTAACGATTCCAGCAATGTCAAGTTGAATAAAACTTATGTCGACTCCGAAACAACGGACTTGAGCGGAGGCTAACTGCATTTTTCATATAAAAGACCACTGATCATGGCGATGATCGTAGTAAATCAATGCCTTGAAGCAGAAACAAATCAAACGAGTCTGCATCCAAAACACAGCAGTTTGGTGGCCTTGACCTCTAGGGTCAACGTTAAGGTTTTGCGTTAAAGTCTATTCTGAGCAAATGACTGCACCTACACTCACAAAACTTCAATGCGCCTCAACGAGTAGACCATGATGCATCGCAGTTTGGTGGCCTTGACCTTTGACCTCTAGAGTCCACGTTAAGGTTTTGCGTTAAAGTTTGTTCTGAGCAAACGACTGCACCTAGGGTCATGAAACTTCATATGCTGATGCACCTCCATTAGAAGACCACAATGTACTGCAGTGGCCATAATGTAATAGATTCATATTTGGCATATGTACTGAACTCTAGAAGCTTGTTAGCTCAATACAAGTTTGGTCATGCCAGTCAGACAAAGATCAAGGTCATTTAGAGGCCATGGTAACATTAAGGGGCATAGTGTTTCACAAAGACATCTTGTATTGCAAGAGAAAATTTTATACTGATATATCCTGTTACAATAATATTATCCATTTTCTGAGAACTCAAAGTGGTGTTTGCTCTTTTTTTCCAGAAACCTAACATAGAGTCATGTCTGCCAAGAACATACACCCAAGCTGAATATGATGATAAAGATTTACAGTAAGTACTTTTTTACTAAGTCTATTTCAGTTATTATGTTGATGGCCAAACTGACCCAATTCAACAGCTTTTAAAAAGCCCCATTTTGTAATCAGACTTTTTTTTTTTAAGATATTTGAAATTAACAACCAAGGTAAATAATAATGTCTGATTGTAAAGAAATTGTTGGTAATTTTAAGCTAGCGCTTCACTGTTTGGCTTTTTAGCAATGGTCAAATGATATGGGACAAAAGTGATCAGAGAGCTTTTAGATATTCTGGGTTGCTAAGGTTTGTATTTTTTTTTTTAATCAATAAAATATTTCCCCTAATTAAAATTATTTTTCCTCCTACATGTATTCAGTTTGAGATGTTTTGTGTGTATTTCAGGATGATCATTGGGATGTCTGTAGCGCTGGGTTTATTTGCCATAGAGTTAATTGGGTTCTTTGGTGGCCTTACCATGTTCACTTCCTTCCAGTGTTTGCTGTGTATCCTTTGCTTATAACTGTATTGTAGCTACAATAACACAATCAACCATAGTGATGACTATACTTGTCATTTACAAACAGTGTACTTATAAAGAGTACACTTTCCTTATGAAAACTGTATCGACCCTGATCATGAAGGAGCCCTCTGATCAGGATCTATACTGTTTGTCATTCTGCAAAACATTGATAACAAAACCCCTAAATGGGCAAAACATGGGCTAGCCTTAATTGAAAATTGGTAATGTCCATTTCAAGTTGTGAGTTAGATGAACAGTAAAACATGTATACATGTATAATGACTACTCAAAAGTAGGTAGATTGGCTGTCTTATATAAAGGTGACAGGTTAATGCAGGACCAAACTAGTCCTTGTAGGAGCTATATTCAGCAATAATCCTTCCATGACACATTCAACCCTGTGCGCTTGTCCTTCATGCTTTCAGTGTAAATCTTGATCAGATGGCTCCTGCAGAAGCCTTCTGACTAGGGTCTGCACTATTTGTCAATAGCAATATACCGGTAGTGTTAAAATCAACCCTTAGTATTCAAAGATGGACTAGACTTAATTTGAAATTCGAAATGTCCTTGAAAAGTTTCATAGGTGAGTGAGATAATGATGACAATATTTCTGTATTGTATGGCAGCTGTACACATTGTTTTACTATATCTTCAGAAAACATTTAATAGTACACAAATACTAACATGAAAGCTTCTAAGTACAGTCAGACCAATGTTGAGTGAGCACATTGATACAGCAGTATTAAAACCATAATAGGCTGTTTCCACATATACTACAGATATGCATGTAGTCAGGTTTTTTGACATACTGTAATTTTTCCAAAATTTAATCTGGGTGTGTTGAACTTAGTAATTTTTCACATGTACATGTGTTGGGTTTCATACAGCTTGAGGGCATCCTATGCGTCTTATATGTATGTGACATACCAGTATATTAGAACTTAATTGGAAGAGTTTAATTGTTTGGAGTTTCTTTCAATGAAATATCAACACTTAGATAGTAAGATAGTTATCTAGGTGACCTTATCCGTTCCTTCGTAACTTTTTACAACATCTACAACAGGTTGTTGACCATGGCTTCCTTTTTATATGATTCTTTTTTCAAACAGGGTAAAGGCATGAAAACAATTTTTTCTATGAGAAAAAGATAAAGGCGGTTCTGTGAGGGAAAGGATTAACGCTTTACCTCATATCCTGTTTCTGAATTGACTATAGGTGACCACCTTAAAGCAAGTTGAAAGTAAAGCAGACTGCGCCTTGAGGCTTGTATCTGCTAGAATATGGAAAATATTTCTTACAATACATATTCCTGACTGATTAAATTGGAACTATTTTCGTCAGGGGAAGAATAAATTATATGCGCTAAAAGGCTATGAGGGAAAGGGTTAAAGTATGACAATATAACATAGAAATGATCCTTGACCTGAGTTTAGCTATATCCGCCCACAGTGGAGCTTCTGTTGCATTAGCATATTACATTTGGCGTGAATGGCCTTGTGAAAGATTCTGGTACATCTTTGGTGTTTGTAACGCTTTTCCTGCCTTAACTGAACTTGTCACAATGTTCGCAGTGCTTTGCTGTGGTCAAACATCATTTTAAATTTCTTTGCAAAGAAATTTTCCTAAAATTGTTTATAAGGATGAAAGCAAAATCTGCATTAACCCTTCCTTTCATAGCTCTTTTCAGTACAGGTGGTTGACTGTAAGCTTAAAGTAAAGCAGAAAATATTGTACGGGCTTTCTGGTTTACTTTAATCTAGATTTAAGCAGACACCTGCCAGAATTTATGAAAAGTTTCCTAAGGCCTTTTATCTGAGCTTGGTAGAATCATTTAAGGCATCTTTATGAGGAAAATGTAAATGCTCCAGAAAGTGTTTCTGTGAAAGAATGGGTTAAAATGGATTAGAATTAAGAGCTTGGAGGCATAACATGACATTAGATTGCCCAATGTTCTACACAAAAATCATGTTAGAAGAGTTGTAGGAAAAACTGCACCTAAGTTGTACCAGATTAGCCACATGTTACAAACACCCCAATGAAGCATAGATTGTTGATCCTTGACCAAACTTCAGCTGCTGTTGCCCACACCGGTGGATTCATTGCGCTGACATTCTTCCTGTTTGAGGTGTGGCCCTGCTCGTGGTACTGGTATATATTTGGATTCTGCAGTGCTTTTCCAGGAGTCACAGAAGTCATATCAATTGTATCGTCATTGAGAAGGACCTATTAAAGACTTTGTTAAACTGTGATAAAATGTTAGAAAAAATGTATATTTTTGTGATGAATATCCAAGACTACAGATAAGAGGGAGGAATCTGCACAAATCCAAATTTTTTCACTCATTTCATTACCAACTCCTATGGTGTTACTACTCATTAGAATTGTCTCAAAGAGACAATTCTAATGAGTAGTGACACCATAGGGTTTAATGCAGAAATAAAGATTTTAGTTTTTGAATTATTCCCCTTAAATGGAGCCCTGGTTATCAGAGACCCATAAACAATGAAGTAAACTACACAGTTCTCTTATTTGTCTTCATCAAGCCCTGTATGGTGACGAATAGATGGCTTAGATGAGTAGTCACAGCATCAGATTTGGAGGAGACAAGGATTTAGGACAGGAAAACTTCTCTATTATGGCCACTTATTGTGTCAATTTAAGCAGATGGTTGCTTAAAGCAAAGTGAAAGTAAAGCAGCAAGCTCCTTCTGATCTCAGGCTACATTGTTTGTACAAAATTTTATGTTATTTATTTATTTTTTTGGAAAAGGTGGGGGGGGGGGGGGGGGGGGTTTGCTTGGAATTCAAGTAAATTTTCAAAATCAGAATAGTTCATGAACATTTCAGCATAAAAAGGGTTAACTTTGTAAAGAGCCTGGATAAGTGAACATATTTGGTTAAACCAAAGCTATGTTTGGTATGAATAAGCTCAACTTAACCCATTACCCCATAAATAAGCCTTTTTATGCCTTTAATTCATTACTCCACTAAAGGAAACAGTTCCATTTTATACAGTTATAACTATGTATCATATGAAATATTTTCTGTATTCTAGCAGATCATATCTTAAAGCAGGCTTAAAGTAAAGCAGAATGCGCCATGAGGCGCATTCTGCTTTACTTTCAACCTGCTTTAAGTGGTCACCTATTTAAAAAACTAGAATCAAGCTATGGGTAATGGGTTAAATGGAAGAGATAGTAGCTTTTTTTTCATGATTAGATTTTGGTATATAAATGCCTTTTATGTATTATTATGTAGATAAACAATACTAGAACATGTGGTTCTCATCATTTTAATAACCTACTTTGCAGACTTTTAAATCATGTTAAATCTTTTCATGCAAACCGGATATCCACTGGGTAATAAGAAAGTAGGTATTTGAACTACTCAGCTTAAATGGAGCTTTTGAATTATATAATATCCAATTGGCTGTGATGCCATAACTCCCAGTTCATTCAATCACACCTATTTGATCTTGGCAGTGAAGATAATTAGTTTCTACTGAAACTGTGCCATTTGTTGCTGAACAATAAAAATTATTGTAGCAACGATTAGAAGGTAAACATATTTCTTTTTCAATTTTTTGTCCAGCTGTGACAAAGTAAAGATTTCCATTTTACTCTATTTTTCATGACAATACTTTAGTATCACTTTCTATTCTTTGTTGTTAGACATTAATTTCTCTTCAATTTATGTACAGTCCAACCTTTTTATCTCAAACTAGCTTAAGTCAACATACAGGTATTACAAAGTTAAAATGTGTTTCAGCCGTGTTTTAACTTATGAGTACCTTTGACCTGTGCATGATGAAATTGTCAACTAAAGAAATATGGAAATGAATGTTATGTGTATGTCAAGTTGAACAGCTGGTGAAAGATCTTCAAAAGTATCTATCTTATTTCTATACATGTACATGTTTTCCCTCAAACCCCATTGTAGTGAGTGTCAAGCAGTCTGTATCCTGATCAGATGCATTTTAATGCAGCATCTGATCAAGATCCAAACTGTTTGCAAAATAAATATTGTAGTTGGGAGTAAGGCAGTGAAGGTGTTAAAGCAGTCATTTATGCTCCACCAAACTGTCATCTTCACACTCATGCCCTATATGACGCATATTGTGTCGCAGTGCCTTAAAACACAAATCAATCAATCACTTTGACTTATGTTTAGAGAACTCAGTACTTCTATACAAAATAGTGGTCTATAACATGTGAGTGTAAATGAATCTCAGTACTGCAAGGTAGGTTTTAAATCTCAGTCTAACGGTAGTACATTGTTAAATGTAACCACTGACAAGAAATACATCGGAGATCTTCTTGATAGGTGATAGATGATGATGATGATGAGGTGATTGCTTAATGCAGAAAGTTTCTACATTACTGATACTCTATCCTGCTTTCAACGGTTTTACATCATGAAGGCTTATCTGTACATAAGTGTCTGTGACAATTGCTGTGAACGTTTTGGATCCAGATTCTGCATTCAAATGTAAATAACTCATATTTCATATTTATTGTTGAAGCCACCATGTGATTTGTATTATATATGTGCTATGACTATGCAAGTAGAACTGAAAAGTAAATAAATGTGAAAACTATTGATATCGCCTTTTCTAGTTTCTAATCACCCATTTAACTCTTCTTTTTGTCGACCCTTTCTCGGCAGGACTGCCATAGGATGCATTTACTCCTACCTCCACATTGGCACCAAAAATGAATATTTATTAATGTCGTTAAATACAAGTTGAGTTTAAAGCAAGATGAAAGTAAAGCAGAAAGCTCCATGTTTTACTTTCATCTTTTGTTAAGCAGTCACTTGCCTTAACCCATTAAGCTATACTGACTCATATTGCCTCATTGCGCAATAGCCTCATACTCGCTCATTTTGACACACTTTAATTCACTAGCTTGTATTGAGATAAGCATTGATATTTGTTTATCGCTTATGAGTTAATGATGTATACTTTTGGTTATTGAGGAAAGAGTTACTGGTAATACAAGTATTTAATGGAGCTTAACTCTTTCCTCCCTGAAACTTTAAATGAACAAGTCCAGTTTCGATTTTAGTCTAGTCCATTTCTGGCTTTTAATGGTTGTTTTTGTCCATTGTTGGCATTATGACAAACAGTGAAGACCCTGATCAGAGGGCTCCTTTCGGAGCCCTCTGATCTGGGTCTTCACTGTTTGCATAGGACATGTGTTCTATTCACATATACACTGTTTGAAAACCACGCCTATATGCGGGACTAGGGTTCAAAGAGTTAATTTATTGCCCTCCCAGCTTTGCCCATCTGTTCACACATTTAGACATGATACACCTGTATTCCAAGTTTGATCTTTGAGTAACATCCCATTTTAAAGTTTAACCAAACTGCAATGCAACATGCAGTACTCATTGAGGCACATCAGCATGGGAAGATGTGTGACTCTAGCTGACCTAATTGCACATCAGCAATCCTAGCTGCAGAACTTGTTCCATAACTAACCTTAACGCAACAAGAGAGCCAATTTGACCTTGACTTGCTCACCTGGTAGCTTATGACTATGGTCAAAGGTGACAATAAAATTGAGCAAATGGTTACAGAAAAGAAGATTTGTAAGTGTTCACTGAAGCCATACAGGGAAAATGTTCTCAATCCACTGTAAGTCCAAGGAAGTGTGAATAACCACAGGCTCCGTTTAGTGTTGACAAATTTATTAAACTCAACTGCATTAGTAATGTTTTGCTTAACCCATTACCCCATCGCCTGATTCTAGTTTTTAATAGGTGACCTAAGGCGCATTCTGCTTTACTTTCAGCCTGCTTTAAGCTTCCACCTGCTAGAATAAAGAAAATATTTCTTTGATACATATTCATAACTGCATAAATTGGAACTACTTTCTTCAGTGGAGGAATAAACTAAAGGTGTCAAAAGGCGTATTTATGGGGTAATGGGTTAATGCAGCTTGAGGACATCCTATGTGTCTCATTTGTATGTGGCATACTAGTACCACTACTGGTGTTTAAGCTGGGGAGAATATTTTAAGAAATCTGGTAGAGGTTCACTTATCTGTACACTGTTTGCAAAAAATCAGTTTCTGTGAGCCCTGGCCCAAAGGGTATAAAGCTTTTGAGTTGAGTCTGAAATGATTTTCAAGCATTTGATTGGTCAGATTTGAGTTTTTGCTGAGCAAAAACTCTAATCTGACCAATCAAATGCTCAAATTAAAAGCTTTATAGCCTTGGACCCTGAGCATAAATTGATCAAAAAAGGAAATTGGGTTATATAGAACAAGATTGTCATTTTATTTCCTCTGTGAGAAGTGTATAATTCATGTACAATGTAGATTGCATATATAAACTATTGATATACATGTACAACTTTACATACAGTACTGACTTATTGTTTAACAAGTGTATCAGAAGCTACAGAATTAATTTGAAATACCAAAACATCAGCAGTGTTCTCTTAACCACTGTTATGACGTGCTTAGTCACCGGAAAAAAAAATAATTTGTATAACAAATAGCATAAAACCAGATGTGTTTGTGAAACACTGCCTTTGATGTGACCATGACATTTAAACGACCTTGACCTTTGTCTGGCATGACCCAACTTGCACTGAGCTGAATGGGCTTCTTGAGTGGAGAACACATGGCTTATATGAAGTCTCTATCACATGTAGTTATAAATTTATTAGCAATGTTAAATTTAGTCTAAATGACCTTGACTTTTGTCCGACATGTTCCAAGTTGTACAGAACTCAAGGGCTTCTTGAGTTGAGTACACATTCCTTATATAAAGTCTCTTATCACATGTAGATTTGTGGACACAAACAGACAGACTAAAAAAATATGTCATGTGGGGACATAAACAACCAGTAGACATTTTTGACTGGCATAAACAATCCGTAGTCATATTTGAAACAATCTATCTTGTATTAGACCTATTAGTTATGGCTGACCTAGATCTACACTGATTGCAATGACTGAAGTCCTTTTCTTCTAGTGAAATGGCTAATATATCCACCACCTTCAAGACTCATTGTGTTTGTGCTTGGTCACCACTTAAATGATGAAATTACACATTTTTGGAAAGTTTTTATGAAACATTTCAGAAAATTTAAAGTATTAAAAGAAAAACAGTGCAGACCCTGGTCAGAGTGGTCTTTAACTTGTTAACCCCTAATGCCACATATATGCATCAAATAATTAGTGAAGAGAACATAATTATGTCCTATGCAAACATTGTAGACCCTGATCAACTATCCTCAAGGAGTCCTCTGATCAGGGTTTGCACTGTTAGTCATTTTGCACAATGTTATAAAAACACCCTTAAACAGTCATAAAAAACAATTGGAAACTGGAGTTGAACGAGTTAAAAAGCCTCTAATCAGGTTTTATGTGATCACTATTTGTAAGATATAAGTACAGCCGTTTTGAAAATACAAGATTATTATGTAAATGGAATCATAAATAAGTGGGTAGTTTTATGAAAGGTTGAAACATAATAAGAGAAACTGAAATAATATGAACCACATTGATAGCATGAACTTGTAAAAAGCTGAACCTACGAGTCACAGAAAAAATCTTTGTAAAGATACATATAACCACATTCATGGAACAACCTTCAATGTAAAATCAGTCAATATAGAATATGACATGACAGAATAAATTCTATACAGTAAAACCTCTCTATTACGACCACTGAAAAGAATGCAAATTGATTGTATAAAAGATAGCTGTTGCTTAAAGCAAGGTGAAAGTAAAACAGAAAGTTCCTTTCTGTTTTACTTTCACCTTGCTTAAAGTAGCCACCTGTCTTAAACACCTACTAGTTAACCCATTCTCCCATAAATACGCCTTTTTACGTCTTAAGTATATTCCTCCAATGAAGAAAATAGTTCCAAATTATACAGTGATGAATCTCTATCATAAGAAATTTTATCTTTATTCTAGCAGATGGTAGCTTAAAGCAGGCTGAAAGTAAAGCAGAATGTGCCTTAAGGCACATTCTGCTTTACTTTCAACCTGCTTTAAATAGTCGCATATCTTAAATACTGAAAACAGGCTATGGGGTAACGGGTTAACACAATTTTGTGGTTGTAATAGAGGGATTTTACTCTCACTACTAATGGCAAGCTGATGAGGATAAAACAGTTAACATAGTTCAATGTAAGTTTGGGGCCAGTTGTCTATTTTCTATACAAATAACTACAGTAAAATTGGAAAACCTGAACCAATTAGGACAGCTTAAAGTTCAGTGTGGAGAAGTTTCTGGATTGGGGAAAATTAGCAGTCGTTCAAAAACCAGTTGTTTGAGCGGTTTGTAGTTTAACCCATTACCCCATAGCCTGTTTATAGTTTTGAAAATAGGTGACTACTTAAAGCAGGTTGAAAGTAAAGCAGAATGCGCCATATGGCGCATTCTGCTTTACTTTCAGCCTGCTTTAAGCTTTTACCAGCTAGAATATGGAAAGTATTAAATATGACACATATTCATTACGGTTTATATTGGAACTATTTTCTTCAGCGGATGAATAAAATGCATGAGCTAAAAGTCGCTTCTATAAGGGAAAGGGTTAATGCTGCTTAATGCAAGTTTGACAGTAACTGCAATAGTAATAACACTAGTTTTGTTCCCTGTCAGTTGATGTCAGATGCTGAATATACATAACATTGCATAAAGTATCGGTATAAAGAGTTCTGACTGGTCATATATCTAACACAAGGATATCTGAACCCAAACTAAAATATATCACAGTTTATACATTTGCTTCTACATGTATACTAAACATGTTTAGCTCTTTGCATGTTGGGTAAATTTTTCATCGGCAACTATTGTCATCTGCTATTTCTAAAAAAAGAATTTTCTAAATTTCCTTTCAAAGCAGGTTCAGAGTGTCAAAAAGTTTGAATCCTGATGAGACACAATTTGCAAAGGACACCATTAGAAACTGATATATATTCTTGTCACTAAGGAATAACTTGTTAATTAATCAGATAATGAAATAAGGACCAAACTACCCTCTACCTCTCTCTAGTAACTGAAGTTTTCCTAAACCCTTTTGGCACAATCAAACAACTAAAGTGATATGTAGCAATAATATAGAAACAGATCAATTAATTAACATGTTGAAGATATGCCAAAAATATCTTTTGTCTAGTCTCTTCACCTACATGTATTTAAATTCTCACTAGAGATAGTTCAGGTTATAATTGAAACTGAAAAATAAACAAATCAAAACTAATCAAAACGATTCTACAATGCTCGTCTAATTATATTCTTATCAATGTAATGAAATAAATACAATTTTGTTTTTCAAACTATCAGACATATTTTGCTTGCACATTCTTATATCAATTCATAATGAAATATAATTTAGATCAAATGGCTATGTAAACTCTGTAAAATTCAATGTAGAAGGATGTTGTTATGTGGCTACTCTAAACAGTCATACATTATGCGACTCTATAAAAGATACATTTTCATGTTTTCAGAGAAAAATTAACCGCACACTCTCATCCATGCATACAGATTTGCAGTAACTGGGTTCTCTGGGTTCCTAAGAGTTGGTTTTTAAGGGACACAGTGTTAAATAGAAATTTCTATCCACGTTAAGTGCTTAGACTGTAAAGACAGGTGTCTGCTCAATGCAAAAGAAAAGGAAAAGCAGACAGCTCCTTAACTCACTGAACCCCAATAAAGCCTGGCCAATTTCAAAATATTTAGGGTTAACATTAATAATTAACCCTTTACCCCATATAAGCGACTTTTAGCGTATTTAATATATTCCTCCACTGACGAAAATAGTTCCAGTTTATACCCTCATGCACAATTACCATTACAAATATTTTATATAGCCTAGAAGGTTTTAGCTTAAAGCTGGCTGAAAGTAAATCAGAATGTGCCTTAAGGCACATTCTGCTTTACGTTCAACCTGCTTTAAGTGGTCACCTGTTTTCAAAACTAGAAACAGGCTATCAGGTAAAGGGTTAACTGCAAATAACAACAGTGCAGACCCTGACTGAGGGCTCCTGAAAGAGTCCTCTGATCAAGGTCTACACTGTTTACAAAGGACACTCACACCTTTCACCAGTACACTGTTTGTTAATGGGTTTGAGATGGGTATAAAAATAATTTCTCTCAGGGACCCAGCAGACCATGAGTCTGTATCACTATTAATCTTCTTATCACAATGACTGGACAGAATAGACAAACATCTCCACCAGAAATGGGTCAAACATCTCAATTCAACCTACTTTTGTTTTTCACTTACATGACCAAAGGGTGAGCAAAAGCCTTGCTTAAAAATGTTTGAGATTCTACATGCATGTATAAGAGGTCAAATAAAGCTAGCAGGTTTTTCTTCTTGAAAACTTACTATCTGTTGACCGACATTGCAACTGTCTGAAAGTGTAATTACCTAGACTCACCTGTTAGATGGCAGGCAAGACAATAAATATAGCATGTGTTTCTTGATTTTGATCTGTTTCTTCTAATGAACATAGATGACCACTTAAAGCAGCTTGAAAGTAAAGTAGAATGCACCTTAGGCACAGTCTGCATTACTTTCTGCCAACATTAAGCTACCAACAATGAAATTTACGATAAAATGTTAAATCTCGACCACATTTAGCTCAAAAGATATGGCCAAATTTAAAGTTTCTCAGAGATACACAACGCAGCAATAATATGCTTCTGATCTTTACTTTTCAGAAGATATGAACAAAACTTATAATTATTATAATATTTTTATTCAGGTGGAAAATATGAATTGGAACCAACTGAAATGATAGCGATAACTACTCACTATTTGGAACATGTTTACACAAGTTGTGTTTAATCTTAAATACATCTACAACAATTGGACGGACATCGATATAAAAATATACTGAACCTGTATAATCAGCTCATTAATAATCTATAAATAAACTTGTGTTAAGCAGCCACTGAAATAAGGTTATACAGACAGACTTTAAAACCATCAGCAGCTTAACCCTTAGCCTGCCAGTCACGACTATAGCTCCATATGCAAACAGCTTGGATCCGGATGAGACGCCGAGTAACTCGGCGTCTCATCGGGATCCAAGCTGTTTGACACTCGGACAACATTTTCAGCAAATTTGAGCAACTTTGAAGCACTTTGAAACTTGAAGCAGACGAGAAATATAGCAGACGACAATTTATTTGGCGGGCTAAGGGTTAATACAGAACAAAGTAATGCAGAAAGCTCCTAGGAGTTTTCTAAATTATTTGTTCTGTATTAACCAATTACTCCACAACTACTTCTTTTTTATGCCTTCAATCTATACTATTCCTTCATCAGAGAAAATCATTCCTCTTAATGCAGTAATGAATATGTACTGTAAAAAAAATTTCCTTTATCCTAGCAGATGGTAATTTAAAGCAAGCTGAAAGTAAAGCAGAATGCTCCTTTACGAGCCTTCTGCCTTACTTTCAGCCTGCTTTAAGCAAACATCTGTTTTCAATACTGAAGCAAGCTATGAAGGAAAAGGGTTAAACAGAAAACTGCTTTTAGAGCGGCACATGTTTCCTCACAAAATAGATGCTTAATACAAGTTTAAAAAGTATCAATAAATATCATTGGAATGACTACAGTCTTTGCAAACATTTTGTAAAAAATATATCAGTTCTTCCATTAGTTCCATCTTGAAATAAGTGCAAAACAAATTCCCCAAGTTCAGCAACAGCTCTATGAAGAGGCATGGTGATCTATAAAGACAGGTGGCTGCATATTACAAGACAAAAGAAATATTGAAAGCTCCAGGAGGAGCTCTCTGCACCATCGTCAAATCTGCTTTAAGTAATTGAGTCCTAGCAACGAGTATCCTCGCTCCTTCCAAACAGTATACTCATGAAGAGTACACTTATTCTATGCCTACAGTGTACATGTAGTCCTAGAAAAGAGGGCGCCTTTGCGCGCATTTGATTTATTCCTCCATTGAAGAAAATAGTTCATATTTATAGTACAATAAGAATTATTTTCTACATTCAAGCAGATAGAAGCTTAAAGCAGATTGAAAGTAAAGCAGAATGCACCTTAAGGCCCATTCTGTTTTACTTTCGACCTGCTTTAACCCATTACCCCATAATACACCTTTTAACGCCTTTAATCTATTCCTTGACTGTAGAAGATAGTTCAAATTTTTACTGTCATAAATAAGAATAATTTTTTACTCGCATAAATAAGAATAATAAGAAATATTTTCTATATAACAGCAGATAATAGCTTAAAGCAGGCTGAAAGTAAAGCAGAATGTGCCTTAAGGCACATTCTGCTTTACTTCCAACCTGCTTTAAATGGTCAACTATCTTCAAAACTAGAAACAGGCTATGGGGTAATGGGTTAAGTGATCATCTGTCTTCAAAATTAGAAACCGGCTATGAGGTAATGGGTAGGCACAAGATTGACCGTCCTTTCATTCTGCAATAACCTGCCACCTGTCTAAGATCTCATACATTAGCCTTGGATTAATCCGTCATCACAGCCTTGTAACTTTATATCAAATATCTTACATTAAAGCACTTCCATCTCAAATGTACATAGTGATACAATCTCATCACTTATCCAGGTAGTGAGTTGCTTGGCACTAGGTCCTACTCCATAAAGATTACACAGAATGTCAGCCAATACCCAATGATAACCTGGATATATTCACATGTTGTTTCTTTCAGCCCGCATAGAGCTACTGATCTCCTGGATATTGTTGTTTCTTTTGCTTTTACTTTATAACAGATTTATTTCCAAATTCTGTTGAGTTTTTTTAACAACAAAATTTAATAATATATCTTAACCCATTACCCCATAAATACGCTTTTTACGCCTTTAATTTATTCATCCACTGAGGAAAATAGTTTCACTTCATACAGCCATAAATGTGTACCATAAGAAATAGTTTCTATATCCTAACAGTTTGTAGCTTAAAACAGGCTGAAAGTAAAGCAGAATGCGCCTTAAGGCGCATTCTGCTTTACTTTCAACCTGCTTTAAGTGGGATCTTCAAAACCAGAAACCGCTATGGGGTAATGGGTTAAAGTCACAATGAAGCCAAAGCAAGACTGAAGTATTACAACTTCTGTTGATGGAAAAGCTAAAACTTTAGTCTGATTTTCACTCCTTTGATTCAAATGAATGTGTTGTTTCAATGAGCTGATGTGTCTATCTTGGTGTCTTCTTTAGTCCAGGTCGTATAGCCTTTCCTCTCGCTGTCCCTGCACCAGCAGTTTTACCTGTAATAAATAACACATCAATACTAACAAGAGTTCTCAGAGAGAAGACAAAGGTCGCCGACTGCACATTTTGATATTTAATTTAAAGCAGAAGCTGAGATAAAGGTCACAGGGATCAAACTGTGTGCCCATGGAAAGGTTTTGTCCATATACACATGCATTCCAAATATGAAATCAATATCTCAATGGACATAGAAGTTATTAGCATTCTCTAAAAAAGATTGTTTACACTATTCATGCCGACGACAACAATGATAACTACCACCGTGGTATAGCATAAGCTTGTTTTGTACTTTGTACAGGCCAGCTAAAAATTTATAACAAGAGCCGTATACGGCCCTAAATCGCTCACCTGGGACCGTTGATGTAAATGTAACATATCTTGAAAAGCTGAGAAATTATGACAATACAATTGTACCAATTGCTGATTGGATGATGCTGAGTGCAAAATAGCTAAGCTTAGGGTACTGTACATAGTTTAAGAGAAGATTTTTTAAAAATTTTTTGTTAAAAATCTATTTTTAGCTCCTGTGACCTAGATATGCAATAGATCGGAACCATTTGAACAATATTGGTAAAGTATCTCTAGAAGTTACACCATGCCAAATATCAAAACCTTAGCTATATTAAAGCTCTAGCCATATTAGTTTTAGAGAAGAAGAGGTTTGAATATTTCATTATATAACTCTATGTAAATTTGAGACCCACGGGGCGGGTTCATTTTTTACCCCTAGGACATAACTTGAACAATCTTGATAGAGGACCTGAAGATGATGCTTTGTGCAAAATATCTAAGCTCAGGGTACTGTGGTATCAGAGAAGAAGATTTTTTCAAGTTTTTATTGAAACAAGGGCCAATATAGCCCTATATCGCTCACTTGGTACACCATGTAAAACTTGACCTATTGTGACTTAGATTTTGACCCAACATGAACCACATTCAACTGTGGCCTAGATTTCAATGAGGCAAACATTTTGAGTAAGTTTCATCAAGATCACATGAGAAATGTAGCTTTTAGAGTGTAAACAGTGTATTTTCATGTTTTGACCTACATATAGTGACCTAGTTTTTCACCCAACATGGCCCACATTGAAACATGACATAGATATTAATAAGGCAAACATTATGACCACGTTTCATTCAGATCTAATGAGATTTGTAGCCTCTAGAGTGTTTACAAGGTTATTTCTTTGATTTTACCTAGTTTTTAACTGAACATGAACCACATTTGAACTTGATCTAGATATCAATGAGTTAAAACATTTTGACTAAGTTTCATGAAGACTCCTAAAATGGAGGCAATATAATTACTAAATTATCAGTCAATTTGATAAGTTTCCTGAGACTCCTTCAAATGGAGGAAAAGAAAACAATGACTAATTATCTGTCAATCAGACAGACTGCCTTTTATAATGGACAGGAAATTATAATATTATCTGACAATATTAACCCCTGCCTGTCCCTGCTTAGAGGAAATAGGGATTATGATCAATCATCAGTTAATTTTACACTCTGCACATCTTAAAAATCTGAGGAAATGAATACTATTATTAGTATTTTATCTGCCAATTTAACATCCTGCCCCAAGCAATTCAGATACTTATATAAGTATTAACAAATCTGCCTCCCAACAATTACTTTCAATGAAAGCTGACTGAGAGCTGCAAGGAATTGGATGATGCAACATTACATGGTGGATGTAAATATTTCTTAGAAACAACAACAACCCATTGGACAGGTACAAGCAATCATTGAGTCAGAACAAGTCAATTTTAACATTTTTCAGACAAGACATTTTGTGAATGGTGCGTGACTTTGAGTATATAATAATTAAGTAAGTTACCAGTAGATATATGAGGCCACAGATGAATGATATAACAAGTGTGACCTACCATATGTGAAAACAATTTAACCCTTTACCTGATAGCCTATTTCAGGTATTGAAGATAGGTGACTACTTAAAGCAGGTTGAAAGTAAAGCAGAATGTGCCTTAATGCGCATTCTGCTTTACTTTCAGCCTGCTTTAAGCTACCATCTGCTAATATGTAGAAATTATATCTTATGGCACATGTTTATAACTGTTTAAATAGGAACTATTTTCTTCAGCGGAGGAATAAATTAAATACGCTAAAAGTCGCTTCTATGGGGGAAAGGGTTAATACAGAAAGGGAGATAGCCAGTTTTTAATGAAATACATGATGGAACATACAAGAGAGAGACCTTATAAGTGTGACTTGTGTGAAAAGTCATTTTATCAGAAAAGTCATTTAATGAGACATATGAGAATACATACAGGAGAGAGACCTTACAAGTGTGACTTGTGTGAAAAGTCATTTTATCAGAAAAGCCATTTAGTGACACACAAGATGGCACATACAGGAGACAGACCTTACAAGTGTGACTTATGTGAAAAGTATTTCAGTGAAAAAGGTGTTTTAGTGAAACACGTGAGGATACATACAGGAGACAGACCTTACAAGTGTGACTTGTGTGAAAAGTCTTTCAGTGAAAAAGGTGTTTTAGTGAAACACGTGAGGATACATACAGGAGACAGACCTTACAAGTGTGACTTGTGTGAAAAGTCTTTCAGAGAAAAAAGAGTTTTAGTGAAACACGTGAGGATACATACAGGAGAGAGACCTTACAAGTGTGACTTGTGTGAAAAGTCTTTCAGTGAAAAAGGTGTTTTAGTGACACACATGAGAATACATACAGGAGACAGACCTTACAAGTGTGACTTGTGTGAAAGTCTTTCAGTGAAAAAGGTGTTTTAGTGAAACACGTGAGGATACATACAGGAGAGAGACCTTACAAATGTGACTTGTGTGGAAAGTCATTTTATCAGAAAAGCAATTTAGTGAGACACATGAGAATACATACAGGAGAGAGGCCTTATAAGTGTGACATGTGTGGAAAGTTATTTACTAGTAGTTCCGATTTACAGCGACACATAACTATACATACAGGAGACAGACCTTACAAGTGTGACTTGTGTGAAAAGTCTTTCAGTGAAAAAGGTGTTTTAGTGAAACACGTGAGGATACATACAGGAGAGAAACCTTACAAGTGTGACTTGTGTGGAAAGTCATTTTATAAGAAAAGCCATTTAGTGAGACACATGAGAATACATACAGGAGAGAGACCTTATAAGTGTGACTTGTGTGGAAAGTGTTTTACTGATCGCTCTGATTTACAGCGACATATAATGATACATACAGGAGACATCCCAAGACCTCACAAGTGTGACCTGTGTGAAAAGTCTTTCAGAAAGAAAGGTGCTTTAGTGACACACATGAGAATACATACAGGAGAGAGACCTTACAACTGTTATATGTGTGAAAAGTCATTTACTAATAGCTCCAATTTACGGAACCACATAATGATACATACAGGAGAGAGACTATACAAGTGTGACCTGTGTGGAAAATCTTTTACTGATAGTAAAACTTTACGAAGGCATATAATGATACATACAGGAGACAGACCCTACACATGTGACAAGTGTGAAAAGTCTTTTACTAATAGCTTCAATTTACGGAGCCACATAATGATACATACAGGAGAGAGACTATACAAGTGTGACCTGTGTGAAAAGTCTTTTACTACTAACTCCAGTTTACGAAGGCACATAATGATACATACAGGAGACAGACCCTACACGTGTGACCAGTGTCAAAAGTCTTTTATTGAGAAAACCAGTTTAGCCGAACACATGATTGTACATACCGGAGAAAAACCTTTCAAGTGTCTTGTTTGTAGTAAGGCATTTAATAGAAAAAGAAATTTAGTCAAACATGAAAGGATACATGCAAGCTAGAGACTCTACACTTGTGTGAAATGACCTTCAGAAACACAGCGTAGACACATTTTGAGAGTACATTAACTCTTGCGGGTTATTAGGTTCCCTTGTGGATCTTTTTAGTTACCAAAACATGAACCAGTCTACTTTGAATTCTGGGTAGTTTAATAAATACTGGTCTAAATTAGCAAACAGTGTAGACCCTGATCAGTTGGCTCCTATGGGATCTGAGTCAACACTGTTTGTAAATGTAATGAGTATATTTAACCCTTTACCCCGTAGAAGCGCCTTTTAGCGCAGTAAATTTATTCATCCACTGAAGAAAAAAGTTCCAATTTTTACAGCCATAAGAATGAACCATGACAAATATTTTCTAAACTCTAGCAGATGATAGCTTAAAGCAGGCTGAAAGTAAAGCAGAATGTGCCTTAAGGCACATTCTGCTTTACTTTCAACCTGCTTTAAGTGGTCACCTGTCTTCAAAACTAGAAACAGGCTATGAGGTAAGGGGTTAAAACAGGTTCATTGTGTTGAAAGAGTCAATATATGCTTAACCCATTACCCCATAAATACACATTTTTTCGCCTCTAATTTGTTCCCACACTAAAGAAAATACTAACAATTTATACAGTCAAGAACATGTATCCTAAGAAATGTTTTCTTTATCCTAGTAGATAGTAGCTTAAAGCAGGCTGAAAGTAAGGCAGAATGCACCTTAAGGCCCATTCTGCTTTACTTTCAACCTGCTTTAAGTAGTCACAAATCTTCAATATCAGAAACAGGCTATTGGGTAATGGGTTCAGTAGAGTAAAGCAAGCAAAAGTCACACAGTTCTAATTAATCTGTAAACTTGATTTCCCAAAGACTCCCATGTTAATATTAGCATTTATCTCATGCCAGTAAACTTAAACATTAAGCATTTCTGTAACTTTCTTTCGTTTCCTTTTGAAAGCGCACTATGGTGAGAGAATATGTTTTCAAATTAAAACACTCTTCAGTTCTAGTTATTTGTCCTATTTGTTACAGTGTTCACAAGTTTAGTTAAACGAGTTAACTTTTTACATTTATATTCTAAAGTCACCTAACAACAGAGGTTCTGGTCCGAACAGGAGAGAAATTATCCATATTTGAGAAGTTAACACCCTAACTTTTAAACTGGCCTACACCGTGGTGTAATTTTGTGTTCGACAATTTTGTGGCATCACCAGTTATGTAAAATATGTGTGGAAACAAGAATGCACATTCAATAAACACTTATACCCCCGGTGGCAGCCTTGACAGTATACATGTATTCTGATTTTTTTAAAGTCCAAACTAGGTCAAGGTCATGGCTATATTGAGGTTGGGTAATATGGGTGAATTGGTATTGGTCCAAGACAACTACTGTATATGTATCTAAGCATTGTAGTCAGTAGTGCTGACCCAAGATGAAACAGTAAAATCTATTTAACCAAGAAATTACCCATCTAAAACTTTCTAATATTGGTCCAAGGCCACAACTGTGTAAGTATTAAAGCATTGTAATCAGTTGTTTTGACACTAGAAAAAACGGTAAAATCTAGTTAACCTGGAACCAATTTACAATATTCTAAGTCCAAATAAGGATAAAGTCAAGGTCGAAATGATGGTTAAGTGATATTGGTATATTAGGAATGGTCCAAGGCAACAACTGTATAAGTATCCAAGCATTTGAGTAAGCGGTGTTAACGCTAGAAAAATGGGTAAAATCTAGTTAACCAAGAAATGGCCCATTTACAATATTTCTAAGTCCAAAATTAGGTCAAGGTCAAAGTCAAAATAAAGGTTGGGTGATATTGGTGGATAGGGAATGGTCCAAGGCAACACCTGTATAGAAATCTAAGCATTTGAGTAAGCGGTCTTGGTGCTAGACGAAACAGTAACCTTGTTACGGACTCACACACACACGGACGGACAGGACAATTACTATAATTATGCCTCCGCATCTATAGATGCCGGGTGCATAACTAGACCTATCACAAATGGTGTTTCATACCCCCAGTAGGGTCTTGTCACTAGAGGTAAATGTTTCAGGATAAAGTTGATGTGTGCACTTATGTGCTCCCTAACTTGGAAAAAAATAACAAAGGGCAACAACTCCAAAAATAGCTCTTATTATTTGGAAGTTATGTTCTAGACAAGCCTAAATTTGATAAAAATATAACAACAAAGGGAAATAACTCCAAAAATATGGATGACAGAGTAATGGTTCTTATGCACTGCACTCCTGGTAAATGAGATCTATCTGTATTTATAAAGTCAACAACATATTAAAAGTCCTCAAACTCATACAGAAGTGTATGAACAGTACACTTTTTGATTATAGAAGCATTGACACGAGCATCAGTTACTCGGCGTCTGATCTCCATTTCAACATGTGCTGGTAACATAATGTTCATTTTTAGAAAATGGAGTCAGTAGAATCTATATGTTGTTTCATTACACTTACGTTTGTACCCCTATTTTTCTGTGCCACGGAGGCAGAATCCACGTGCGTGTCTACGGATTTTCCGGAACTCATTTAAACTTTACAAATGCTGTCAAACGTTCTTTCAAGTCAGCATTAAGGTTTTTTGACAAAGAGATTAAAAGTAAACGAAAGCACCGCAAACGGGTGCTGGACGCTCGACTTTCATATACTTGAGACGGCTACATATTTCAAACTTAAGAATGTGTATGGATGTTTAATGCCCTATTGATCATAGAAATTTGAAAGCAACAACAACTCAAACATACTTGGACAGTCTACATTCCATTTAAAGTAAACTATAAGTCAAAACAAGGACAAAAACTCTGGAACGGCACATCCAGATCACCTTTCTTGTTTGAATGAGTTGCCCTTTTGATATAACACAAGTATTTAAAGTTTCAAGTTAATACCTTTGACAGTTATTAAGATATTTCAATTTACAAGTTTTAAGTAAATAAATCAGGGGCAATAACTCTGGAATTACAAATCATAGAGTAACCTTCCTTGTTGTAATGAGTTGTCCTTTTGATACTTAACAAGTATTCAAAGTTTCAAGTTAATATTTTCCATAGTTATTTAGATATGTTAATTTATAACTTTTAAGTAAATAAAACAAGGGCAATAATTCTGGATACCCAAACCTCAGGGTTACCTGTCTTGTTGTAATGAGTTGCCCTTTTGATACTGAATAACTATTTAAAGTTTCAAGTTAATATCTTTCATAGTTATTTAGATATGTTAATTTACAATTTTTAAGTAAATAAAAAAGGGCAATAACTCTGACCTGACAAATCCCAGAGTTACCTGCCTTAATGTAATTAGTTGCCCTTTTGATACTGAATAACTATTCCAAGTTTCAAGTTAATATCTTTCATAGTTATTTAGATATGTTAATTTACAATTTTTAAGTAAATAAAACAAGGGCAATAACTCTGAAATGACAAATCCCAGGGTAACCTGCCTTGTTGTAATGAGTTGCCCTTTTGATACTGAACAAGTATTCAAAGTTTCAAATGAATATCTTTTATAGTTATTGAGATATGTTAATTTATAATTTTTAAGTAAATAAAACAAGGGCAATAACTCTGAAATGACAAATCCCAGGGTTACCTGCCTTCTTGTAATGAGCTGCCCTTTTGATACTGAACAACTATTCCATGTTTCAAATGGATACCTTTTCTAGTTATTGAGATATGTTAATTTTCAATTTTTAAGTAAATAAAACAAGGGCAATAACTCTGAAATGACATATCCCAGGGTTACCTGTCTTGTGTAATGACTATAGCTCCATATGCAAACAGCTAGGATCTGGATGAGACACCGAGTAACTCGGCGTCTCATCCGGATCCAAGCTGTTTGACACTCGGACAACATTTTCAGCAATTTTGAGCAGCTTTGAAGCACTTTGAAACTTGAAGCAGACGAGAAATATAGCAGACGACAATTTATTTGGCGGGCTAAGGGTTAAAGAGTTTGATACCAGTAGCATATGCTGTGTTATTTAGGCGGTTATTTAGAGTGACACGTTCGACAGAAATCAGAACAACTTGTATTCAAGTTGCCTGACCGTTCATTACAGTGGATATGGAAAATGTTGATTACGTAATCGTTAATCTCCCAGACAAACTTGTTGATAATAACACGCCCCGCCGAGCACGTAATTTGACAAGTTGAGGTTACAGAGGGATCGACGTGTGGATTTGTTGAATGACACAGGTATTCAGGCATTCACACTTCAGCGGGTGGCCACTTGGCCGTTTAATACAGTGTGGAAACAGTGTTTGGGGTGAATTTTACTGGCTGCGTTATCCAGATGACCGCTTAGTCAAGGGGCAATATAGAATGAATTCAATCGGGGGGAGATCAAACTGGCGGTTAAAGCCAGGTGACCCCTTATACCAGGTGACCGCTAGGACAGGTTTTACTGTATATAACTCTATGTAAATTTGTGGGTGGGGCCATTTTTTACCCCAGGCACATAATTTGAACAATCTTGATAGAGGACCTGTAGATGATGCTATGTGCAAAATATCTAAGCTCAGGGTACTGTGGTTTCAGAGAAGAAGATTTTTTAAGTTTTTATTGAAACAATCTATTTTTAGCTCCTGTGACCTAGATATGCAATGGATCGGAAATATTTGAACAACTTTCAAAGAGGTCTGTATAAGGATCAATCCTGCCAAGTTTGGTAAAAATCCATCCAGTAGTTTAGGAGGAGATGTCGTTTAAAGAAATTGTTGACAACGGACGACAGACGATCAAAATAGCTCACCTTGGCACTTTGTGCCAGGTGAGCTAAAAACAACCAAGGAGTAGGTAATCAACGTATGGAACCCCTTGAGAAGCAATGTAAACTGGTCATTTATCAGAACAAGTCCATTTGAAAATTCAACTTTAACTCTTTCCTCCCTGAAACTTAAAATGGAAAATCTCAGTTTCCATTTTAGTCTAGTCCATTTCTGACTTTTAAGGGTTGTTTTTGTCAATGTTTTGCATTATGACAAACAGTGAAGACCCAGATCAGAGGGCTCCATAAGGAGCCCTCTGATCTGGGTATTCACTGTTTGCATAGGATAAGTGCACTTTTCACATGTATACTTTTGAAAACGACGCCTATATGCGGGACTAGGGTTCAAAGGGTTAAACTCCAAAAGTAACATATCAAAAGATGGATTTTGCAATTTTTTCTCTAAGAATCTGTTGGAATGTAAAATTTGGTTGATTGTAACTGGTAAACTTAATAACACTAGATATAGACTGCCAAGTCTGTGACTGTACCTTGAGTAGGTTGTTTGTTGAGGGCCAGGAGACGTCGTGGATTTTGTTTGCAGCCATCTTTACCCATCAAGTGGTTCTTCCAGCCGTCCTCTCCTGATGATATGTTTTGGTGGCACAGAGGACAGTGGTTCAGACCAGGCTTCGAGGCTGAGGAAAAAAATCAAATTTTGGAGTGAACAAAAAGTAATTCTGTTTTATTTAACGTCTAGCATTTCCCACAAAGAACATCTATAAATGTAATGCAATAGAATATATTCCATCAACACTGATTTGTTTCAAATTCAGAAAAATGTTTCTAATTTTAAGATATTTATACATGAGTATCTCCATCAAACCATATATAATGACAACTCACTTGAATCATCTCTTTCAAGAAAATTCTAATAATTTAGAGTTCGGTAATACCCTTTATCTGGTCTTATGAAAAGAGAAACACAGCTTGTGATTTCAACACTAGCATGAAGCATTATTTTGCCAAAGCAGCTGCTTTTGATGTCTAGCTACTCCAACAGAGGAGTTTTATATATGAATATTCAGGTAAGGCAAGGTTAACACATTCAACCCTAGCAACAAGTATACTCATCATTTACCAACAGTGTACCTATGAACTGTTGCTCCGAACAAATCAGAAACCAGTCACTGAATCAGTAACACAGAGGAAGTGGAGGTGGATTGGTCACTCATTACGGAGGACGCAACCAAACATAGCCCGACAGGCCTTGGATTGGAATCCACAAGGGAAAAGAAAATGTGGTCGACCAATGAACACCTGGAGAAGAACCCTAGAAACTGAGCTGCGACGCACAAGAATGTCATGGGGTGAGGCTAAGGCCGCAGCAAAAGACCGTGACAAATGCTCCGAGCAGAGATGAAGAGGATTAAGTAAGTAGTACCTATGAACAGTACATTTGTCTTATACAAACAGTGTAGACCCTGATCAGAGCCCTCTGAACTGGGTCTTCACTGTTCGTTATTTTGCAAGACATTTGTCCTATGCAAACAGTGAAGACCCTGATCAGATTCGTTTTTTTGCAACATACTGTTAAAATTAACTCTAAATAGATGAAAATGGACTAGTCCTAATTGGAGATTGGAATTTTTCTTTTGAAGTTTCATGGGGGATTGTACCCACCATTACAGGCCTTCTCTGCCACATGCCCCTCATGTTCAGGCTTGGGAATGGCTTCAACACATCTGTTACACTTAGCGTAGTTTGCCTTGGCCTCACACTCTGTCAGCAAGTGGTCTGTGTACGTGGCAATCTCAACAACCTGTAACAACAACAACAATTACAATACAACACTGTATCAAGGGCCTTTGCTGGTCCAAAATTTATGAAAACTTAGAAATCAATATAAATATTCGGTTAAAGTAAATATCTTAATCTCCCAAGATAGGTGGCTACTTAACTCATTGACCCCTAGCATGGACAATTTGAGATTCCTAATAAGCCTAATAATAAGTTCTTCTTGGAGCTTCCTGCTTTAATAGATGTTTAAAACTCATGTGTCTTTTCAACACCATCATGTTGCAACTATTTCAATCAGCCATGGCTTAATACAAGATGACCTGTACATTTGCTGTGTAAATTACCTGCTTGCAGTTGGCACATCTCTTCAGCATGGGACAGTTCTTCCAGTAATGCAGATCAAGCCCCTCTTCTGTAAAGCTGGAATTTCTCTCACCACAGAAGATACAGATGCTGAAAGAATGAAAAACAAAGACTACAATTCACAAATAACTATGGAAAGCATAGACCCAACATGCTATCTAATGACATATGCCTATTTTATATCAATATTTTGAGCTGTAAACAATGCTCTTGCTGAAGCAGTTTTCATTTTTTTTTTAAAGTTATACACTTTCCCCAAGTTGTCTTATTAAAAATGCGCTCTTCCATGCATTTACGCAAATAACATACTCTTTACTATTGTTGTTACTCTTTGACCTCTGAATCTCCAAACGGACAACTGCTCCAAATTAAGTGCAATCCATTTTGTGACTACATTATATAGGTTTTTTTAATAAATTGGAAAATGTCAAACAGTGCAGACCCTGATCAGAGGGCATTTGTAGGAGCCCTCTGATCTGGGTCTTCACTGTTTGCATAGGACAAGTGTCCTCTTTGATGGTACTGTCTGTAAAGGGCATGTATATGTGTCATAAGGGTTCAATGAGTCATAGCAGACATGCATTCAATTGTATAAAATGGATAATGTTGTCACATACTGGTCCATGTTGTAGACAGAAGTATCATCATCCGGCTCTGGTTTAGGCTGGGATTTAATCTTCGGTTTCGGTCGTGTTTCATTTCTCTGAAATATATAAATTTTGCAACCAATTAACATTAATTACATTTTTGTAAGCATACTACAGTGTTGATTATTAGGTGTTTACGACAGGTGAGAGCTAGCAAGGTGACAGTAAAACAGAAAGCTCCTTCAGGAGCTGTCGGTTTTACTGTCACCTTGCTTTTATACAATTAGCCTTCATTTTAATGGGTATTCGGCTTAAAACACAATTCATTTATTCATTTTAATGGTTGTAATACAGTATAACCTCTGTCGATCGACACCTCTCTTGACCGGAAACCTCTGTTATCCGACTCTGCTGTTTGGTCCTGGCAGTTTCCCTATATATTTTATGTAACCTAACTCTCTCTTGATCGGATCCTCTGTTAACCGTTATCCGACATACTTTGACGGACCTAAAAAGGCAAATTAGAGGTTTTTCACACCCCGTTATCCGACGGTATGCTGACCTTTGATCATTGACCGACTATACACGCGCAGGTGATAATGACACATATTGCTCGGATGGCTGTGTAAGACAAAATGTATTGTTTAAACAATGAGTGAATAATGTGAGGGTTAATAAGATAACTTCAGCCAACACGTTTAAGCAACCCATTCGGGGTCGCAGTGCCGAAAAGACCAACTCATCCAACCTTTCCAACAATAGCTAACCATTATTTCGTGTTCAAATTGGACAGGTATCTACCAATCGTCCTCACTGTCAAGTTGTCAACATTAGAAGTACGAAATATATCTAATGCGCCCTCCGCATAGGTCGAGTCTATAGTAATAATCGCATGCGTAAAAATGTATGCTCAAATTATATTGAGAGAAAATAAAAACATTCTCGCGTTTTGAAGTTTTTGTTAATTTCCCGCTAGTTCGACATACCGAGAGAAGACTGTACTTGTATATAAAATGTAAATACGAATGTGCCGGTGTTTTAGTCAATCTCTTAATATCTACATGCATACGTGTTTACTTCCGATTGTACACTGACTATACGCGTTTATGCCTACTGTAGAAAGAACAATGGAAAAACCGTGTAGATCCGGAGCAGTGGACTCCTATTTTAAACTAGAAGAACCTGACATGGATATGATGCAGTCATGCAAGCATATTTAATAAGTCAATCGGCATCGAGAAATTCGCTTCGCAGCGACAATCTTTGGGTGTGTAAACTTGTGAACTTAGGCCTAATTCCGTTAACCGACAACCTCTCTTAACCGACTTACAAACATGGAACCATGGGGTGTCGGATAACGGAGGTTATACTGTAGAAAGGTTTTACTGTATATGCATGTGCAAATTTAAACTACAACATTGACATTTCGTGCCATTGCCAAACATGTGCTAAGCAGCAAGTGTTTGGAAACATATGACAATCTCTGAGGACAGACGACTGCTTCATGCAGAGTAAAAACAGAAAGATCATTTAGTTGTTTCCTGCTTTACTTTTCTTCTCCTCTCACTGTGTATTAAAGATTGATAATTCAATACTTGAGATCAAAAGTCAAAAAGTCAAAAGAATTCTGAATACATATAATATAGACTTAACAATGCCAACCTATACTAATATTAAACAGTTACATGTTCATCATGCAGCTTATAGTCATCATTATGTAAACTTACAGGTTCTGTTAAAGTTCTGTTATTCTACATTTTAACTGTCATATTGACTAACTATTACTTGTTGAATTATTTATGCTTCTCTGATAAACTGTAATTTGTATGTGTAATTTACATGTTCACTCCAGTGACACTGGATGGCTAGAAGTAGCAACATTGTACTTAATGCCAATAAAATGTATTGTAAAATGTATTGTATATTAATTTCTATAACTACTTTGGTTGTAGACCTACCTTTGGAGTTTTCTGGCTCACAACCTGTTCATCAATTGGCTGCAATTAACAAGAGAATAAACAATAATTAGAGTAAAGAGTAATATGCATTAACCCTTTACCCAATAGCCTGTTTCTAGTTTTGAAAATAGATGACTTCTTAAAGCAGGTTGAAAGTAAAGTAGAATGTGCCTTAAGGCACATTCTGCTTTACTTTCAACCTGCTTTAAGCTAAAATCAGCTAGGCTATATAAAATACTTGTAATGGTAATTGTTCATGAGGGTATAAACTGGAACTATTTTCTTCAGCGGAGGAATAAATTAAATACGCTAAAAGTGGCTTCTATTGGGGAAAGGGTTAATAGACTCTAAACCCTTTACCCCATAGCCTGTTTCTAACTTTGAAGACAGATGCTCACTTAAACGCTAAAACAGGTTGAAAGCATGTGCCTTAATCCCATCTGCTAGGATATAGAAAATATTTCTCATGGTTCATGTTAATGGCTGTATAAACTGGAAATATTTTTTTCAATGGAGGAATAAATTACATATGATAAAAAGTGCTTCTATGGGGAAAAGGGTTAAGATCTAACACAAGCAGTTATTTGATAAAAAAGTTTATTTAAGTGGTTTCTTATACTGAGACTAGTTAGGTAAATTGATTAAAGTAATATTGTTAAGTGTCAAACAGTTTGAATCCTGATCATGTGCCACAGTATGTGATGTCTAATCAGGTTTTTTAGTTTGAGATGGGTTTAACGGCACCCCAACACATAGAATGGTCATATAGCGCCAGTGTGGTGCATGTATGTGTGTGAATGTATTGCCGTCACTTTTCGGAGGATCCTTACCACTCTCCCAGTTCGAGCAGTGGGTGTATGCTATCCAGGGATCCAGATAAGGGGAGTATTTAAAAAAAAAAAAATCTTTATTCCTGCTTTAAACCCTACAGTGTCACTACTCATTAGAATCGTCTCAAAGAGACGATTCTAATGAGTAGTAACACCATAGGATTTAGTGCTGTATAAGTGAGAAAATGTTTGATTTGTTCCAATAACTCCCCATTCTCTGGAGCCCTGCTATCCTACCCCAGTCCCACTGGTGGCTGTCTAATCAGTATATAAACTGTTTAAAAGTATTCAATGTACTCAGGGTAATGCATATTTCACTGATAGTCAAGCATTTGACTTACCAAATACCCCATAAATACGCCTTTTTTGCATCTTTAGTTTATTCCTCCACTGAATAAAAAAGTTCTAATTTAGACAGTCATTGAAATATATCATAAGATATATTTTCTACATTCTATCATATGGTAGCTTAAAGTAGACTGAAAGTAAAGCAGAATGCGCCTTGAGGCGCATTCAGCTTTACTTTCAACCTGCTTTAAGTGGTCACTTATCTTCAATGGGGTAATGGGTTAACAGTGTTAAAATCCTGTACTGGAAAGGATGGATACTAGAAGTTTTACTGTAGTATACTTTGTTTAAGTATGACTCACCTGTTTGCCTGAGGCCATGTCCTTAAGCTGTTGTAGTTGTCTCTGTAAGCCTTCTATCTCCTGCTGCTTCCTAGCTTCCTCCTGAGCCTTTTGTTTCTAACAAAACAAGCAACAAGAATCGTTTGTCATACTTTTATAACACATTTTAAGAGTCAACATAAATACAGTAGGAACTCAATCATTTCAACTCGCTTAATTGTAACTCAAACATACCCATATTTCGAAGTTAAAATGTGGCTTAGCCACATTCTAACTTTGAACTACGGGTATGTTTGTCTTAAACAAGATCAACTTATCCAATTTCAACTATGAAGTATGCGCAAGTTTGACTTAAGCGAGTTCTAAGTATCGAGTTACGACTGAAGTATATTTTAATGATTTGGTGGAAACATAAAAGACAATAAAAAAATCCTGAAGTACTGTTCCTCTATGTACTTGTGAACATAGCTCTTAAATTATTCCCTACATAACCCTTACAGCATTCAAACCAGATAGATATATACATTATATATGCAAACAATGAAGACCCTGATCAGAGAGCTCATCAAGGAGCCCTCTGATTAGGGTCTTCACTCTTTGCTATGATTTCAAAAAAGTTTTGTGGCAAACCCATCAAAAGTCAATGTGAACTAGTCATTTTGTATCAGAAAATGGAATTGTGCATACGTAAATTCAGTGTTGTTGGGCTTAAACATGATGATAGAAATCAGTTAACTCATTCAACTCTAGCGACAAATATACATGTCATTAACAAACAATGAACCTGTGAAAAGTACACTTGTCCTATGCAAACAGTGCAAACCTTATCAAAGGGCTTCTGCAGGAGCCCTCTGATCAGGATCTGTGCTGTTTATCATTTTGCAATGTAATGTTAAAATTAATCCTAAATAGTCAAAAATCGACTGGACTTAAATGGAAATTGAAATTGTTCGTTAAAAGTTTCAGGGGTGAATACCTTTGTATCAGCTTTGCTTGGTTTGCCATCGACTTTATCAAAGTACTCAAACAACAGCCTCCACATGGTGTTCTTCCTCGTCTTCTCATCATCAGGGGGCAGGTAATCCTTCACTGGCTGCCCAGCCTCCTTATACAGGGCTGAAGGAGAAAACTCTTGTTCTTTATTAAGCTAACATGGTGGGAAATTGTGTATCCCTATCACATAATACTAGCACAAGAATGCGTTCAATAAACGCTTATGCCCCCGGTGACATCCTTGACAATATATTCTGAATCTCTTCAAAGTCCAAATTAGGTCAAGGTAAAGGTCAAATTAAAGTTGGCTAATGTAGGTGGATTAGTAGTGGTCCAAAGCAACAACTGTATAAGTATCAAAGCATTGTAGTCAGTTGTGTTCAGGCTATACAAAACGGTAAAATCTAAACCAAGAAATAGCCTGTGTACAATATTAAGTCCAAATTAGGTCACGGTCAAGGTCAAAATCAAGGTTGGGTGATATTGGTGGATAGGGAATGGTCTTAGGCAACAACTGTTAAAGTATCCAAGTATATGAGTAAGCCGTGTTGATGCTAGACGAAACTATAAAATCTAGTTAACACGGATGGATGGACAGAACAATCACTAAATGCCTCCACATCTGTCGATGCCGGGGGCATAAAAATAGTTTTGAAAGACAAATCTAGTTGAGATGTAGTTTTAATAAATTGTTGAACAAATTGACAACAGACACAGGACGAGATCACGTTGGCAGTACATGCCAGCTAAAAGTAAACAAGACAGATCTAGTTTGGTCCTTTATCCCACCATACAAGACTTAGTGATAACAAAACGGAATAAAAATAAGTGCAATACCTTTGACAATTCTCTCTGCCACCTGCCTGACATCTGCTGAATTATGTTGTAAAGACACAGCACAGAAGTTCATCATGTTGTCAACAGTCAGACCACTGAAACAGAATTTATCATTTAATCCACAATTAAAATTTATGTCAAGATCATATAGAAATAATGAAAATGCACATCACTTTATTTTAAAAGAGAAATAAAGTAAATGTGTTTCCTGTGTTTTTATAAATGTGGAAACTATGCCAGAAATAAACCAACTTTTCTTTTCATGCCAATGATAACCGTATCATACTACCGTAATTACAATCAATCTGGAACACGCAAACAGTGTAGATCCAGATCTGACACCCAAATGCAGGGTAACCTTTGGCCTGATCATAATCCAAACTGTTTGACATTTGTCTTTATGTTTTTTACAGATGAAAATTCAGTAAAACCTCTCTTATTACAACCACTTAATTGTGTTAATTATTATGTGTTTAAGACAGGTGACTGCTTAAAGCAAGGTGACAGTAAAACAGAAAGCTCCTTTTAGGAGCTTTCTGTTTTACTGTCATCTTGCTTTAAGCTGTCTCCTGTGTTTTATATAAACCAATTAGCACTCTTTCAGTGTTCGGAGTAGAGAGATTATACTGTACATTGAAAGCAAACCAGCAATACCTTTTGTCTTTGAGGCCCAGCTGCTCATACAGTGCTTCTACTATCTCTGTCCGACTCTGGGCCTGTCGTGTTGCTATGGCAACATTGTTCTTCCAAGGCTTGACACATTCATGTGGTACCACCATTGTAGACTGCAAAATAAGAGACATTGCATGTGTATAAACCTAAAACACATTATAGTTGGATTAATTCATTTTCTTAAACTCATGAGCTTCAAAAACCCACTTAAAGACATTACATGACCAAGCTTGTGTGGTAACACCTAGTCTGAAAAAAGTTAGGATTAAATCATGATTAGCATGCTTTTACTGTTACGATACTGTACAGATGTCTAGGCAAAGAATCAGTCAGCTGTTTCATGTGAGGCCCGTACCTATAATAGGATAATTTGGTTTGTAAAACCCATTGAAAAAACCCTTGAGTGTGAGCATGTGAGGGCCTCTATGGAAAATTTGAGATTGCTGACATAGGCTGAGCGCACGCTTCCCATGCTTTACAGTTATTTTGACACCTAGTGGGAACAATGGAGGGGGAATCAATGAATGGACTGGCTTAATGTCTTTAAGAAGTGGAATTTTGAAGCTCATGAGCTTTAAGAAAATGAATGAGCCATTTTAAATTCCACTTAAATACATTACTTCTATGGCATCTATTCTATATTTACATGTATATACATATCCAATCCAAACCACAGTTAATTCTTCCATTGCTTACCTTGACTTCTGGGAACCTGGCCATCTCATATATAAAGTTCTTGGCATCATCCCTGTTCCGTGCAGCCTGAAATAAATACATGTACATTGTAGTATAACCCTTTACTCCACAGCCATCTGTTCAAATCATCTATCCTACATACAACAGTCTTTAACTCTTTCCTCCCTGAAACGTTAAATGGACAATTCCAGTGTCCATTTTAGTTTCGTCCATTTCTGACTTTTAAGGGTTGTTTTTGTCAATGATGGCATTATGACAAACAGTGAAGACCCTGATCAGAGGGCTCCTTTCGGAGCCCTCTGATCTGGGTCATCACTGTTTGCACAGGACAAGTGTACTATTCACATGTACACTGTTTGAAAATGACGCCTATATGCGGGACTAGGGTTCAAAGGGTTAAGACATGATATAGCTTAACCCTTTCCTCCCTGAAACCTCAAATGAACAATTCTAGTTTTCAATTTAGTCAAGTCCATTTTTGACGTTTTATGGTTGATTTTTACAATATATGTCAAATGACAAACAGTGTCGACCCTGATCAGAGGGCTTCTTAAGAAGCCCTCTGGTCAGGATCTACACTGTTTGCATAGGACACGTGTACTCCTCACAGGTATGCTGTTTGTAAATGATGCATATATGCATGACTTGGGTTCAAAGAGTTAAAGTATGATGGAAATAAAGCAGCTCATAATTATGTCGAGAAGAAGGTAGAGGGGCTCTAAGGCAGGAAAAAGTTAAAACATAATTCCGTTTTTTAGACTTCAAAGAATGTTACAAAATTATCAGAAGCATATTTTACTGAGATGCAGGATGGGGTAACAAGTACAACAGCATACTTACAGTGTCTCCACTCTTGTGGAACAGGTTTTGTAATGTTCTCTCTACACAGTTGATGGTGTCTGGCTTAGGTATTCTGATAAAATAAACAATATCATATCAATCTCAACTCAACAGATCTCAAAAAGAATAGCAATACAAATGCTGAGTTTAAAGTTTATATTTACGGACACAAAATTTAATGCTTTATAGACAGTTAAAATACAGATTTCTAAGAATAACATGTCTTGCTCCAAGGAAGAAGCAAAAATGGTTAACACATTCAACTCTAGTGACGCGTATACTCATCGTTTACAAACAGGGTACCCGAGAGGATTATACTTGTCCTATGCAAACAGTGTAGACCCTGATCAGAGGGCTCCTTAAGGAGCCCCCTGATCAGGGTCTACACTGTCATTTTGAAATATATTGTTAAAATCAACCCTAAATAGTCAAAAATTGACTAGACTTATTTTGAAATTGGAATTGTCCATTAAAAGTTTCAGGGGTGAACGAGTTAATGTACTGCAATGAGAAATTCCAAATTCTTGACTAAATTATTGTAGGCATTCCTTGATATACAAATGTCAAGATTTCTTGTGAACATTGCACATGTACTCACTTGTGTCTTGGCACATACTCTGTCAACACCATCTTCAACAACATTAAACCAGCTTTGAACACCTGTAAAACACACGACACAGATATTACAATTAAGATAACAAGATTGTGTTTGTGAAATACTAGCCCTCCTGGTGTGGCTATGACCTCTAAATAACCTTGATCTTTGCCTGTCATGACCAAGCTTGTACTGAGCACAAGGGTTACTAGAGTTGAGTATACATGCCAAATATGAAGTCTCTATCACAAGTAATTCTAAAGTTATGGCCAATGTAAAGTTCAGTTTATTTGACCTTTGAATGATCTCTTAATGCCCTTGACCTTAGTTGGACATGACCTAACTTTTGCTGAGCTCAAGAACGTCTTCAGTTGAGTACACATGCAACCTATGAAATCTCTATCACCTGCAGTTTCAAAGTTATGGCCAAGGTTAAATTCAGTATATTTGAACACTAAATGACCTTGACCTTTGTCAGACATGACCAAATTTGTATTGAGCTGAAGAGCTTCTTAGGTGGAGTAGACATATACCAAATATACAGTCTCTATCACAAACAGTTCAAAAGTTATGGTCAATGTGAAATTCAGTCTAGTTTATCTTTAAATGACTTGTAAAGGACATTGATCTTTGTCTAACATGATCCTTGAGTTAAGAACACATGCCAAATCTGAAGTCTCTATCAAATGAAGTTTCAAAGTTACAGACAGACAAACATATAAACCAAACACAATATGGCGCTTAAGAGCATAAAACAGTTCAGCAGGCTATGTCAAACACACACAAATACCCACTTAACCAGAATCAAACATTAACCTATTATTCCATGATACACACATTTTAACGCCTTTTTTTATTCATCAACTGAAGAAGATAGTTCCAATTTTATACAGCCACGAATTTACACCATCAGAAATATTTCCCATATCCTAGAAGATGGCAGCTTAAAGCAGGTGGAAAGTCAAGTAGAATGCATCTTAAGGGGAGACATAATTTAGCTGGCAGTGTCCAATCAACTTACAGCGTAGACTTTGTCCTCTATTGCCCTCTTGATGAGGAAGATGGAGGCCCTCATCATACTCTTGGCCTCGTCCTTGGACGTGGAGCTGGGTAGTTCCTGCATCTGTTTGTACACAGCCAGCAAGGCATCCTCTCTGTACGACCAGGTCTTGGAGTAGGCTTTGGATACCTATCAACACACATACACAGTTTATAACAAGGCATTAGATACATCTTTTTATGCCTTAGATGTATTCCTCCAGTCATTAATAACCACTGTAAGAATTGTTTCCTTTATCTATGCTGATGGTTGCTTAAAGCAGGCTGAAAGTAAAGCAGAATGCTCCTTAAGGAGCATTCTGCTTTAATTTCAGCCTGCTTTAAGCAACTTATCTATCTTCAAACTTTAATGATTAGATTTAACAGAAAGATGGTATGAATTAAATGCTTTTACTTACGAATATCTCAATTCTTTATTGTTCACCATACTACACACATGTGCTTAGAAACTTGGTAACACTCTTTAAATACAAGCATTTTGTTTTTTAACAAATTTTGCCACAATATAATCAAGTTCTAAATAGTTTTATTTCACTGCAAATAGGACATTCTCTCAATACAATTAATGCTAGTAAGAGCTTTACACCAAACAAAGGCTATTTTCCGGAACTACAGTTGAAACTTTATACATGTACTTCAAAATCACTTTCGACCTTACTAGTATTTTATTTATAAGTTGAATTTCGATAACTCAATCTCGCTTAAGTCAAACATACCTGTATTTCAAAGTTAAAACGTGGCTAAGCCTCATTTTAACTTTGAAATATGGGTATGTTCAAACTAAAGTGAGTTCAAATTATCGAGTTTCGACTGTATGTCTTTATAATTATATAATTATTATGATACCAAATTGATACCATATTTAGGACTACTTGGCAACCCTAATTGGTTATAGAGAGATGCTAGTTTCTACAGATGTAACTCACCAGAGGCTCCCCAAACACATCAATGGCAGATGAAGCTTCTCTCATGTCCTTCTCTGACATAGGCTCTGGTTCCCCAGTTATCCCCCCTGCCGAGTCAGGCGGTGGAGGCTCAGACTCTTCTTCTTGAACTGTCACCCTACCAATACAATCATGTCAGTCAATATTGTCGTAAGCAACAACAATATGTCTTCCCACAGCTTGCAGCTAAATGCAGAACTATAGGAGCTTTCTGCATTACTTTTGATCTGCAGTCATTTGCTTTTTTAAGATTATCATGTTTTTTTTTATTTTGTTGTTGTTTAATACAATCTTGACTGTAAGTAATGACAATACAAAAGAAACTTTAGCATAGTTTCTTTTCCAAGAAAATGTACTTCTAAGTGAAACATGACTAACATGGATTCTTATCAAGAAATTGGCTTAGATTAAAACACTGGTCCAGTTCTTTCAAACATAGTAATAGACAATACTGTGGCATCTTTCAAATAATGAATGTACTATCCACAAAGCTGATACACGTTTACCACTAAATTTACATATAAATACATTTAAATCCTGTAAATATATTCATGTCAAGATATAGACTTTCCTATCATTATTATGGCTATCAATACAACTAGAACGGCTATCACTAAAGGTGATAAATACCCCCACCATACAGCACTCTGTCACACTCTGCAGATGTTACAATAAGATCAAAGGTGTAAGCCAAGGTCAAAATGACTTAAAAATGGTATATGATACTCTGCAACTCCTGAGTAACATTTATGCCCAGTATCAAGTAAATCAGGTTGAAAGTGAAGGAGGAGTTGAAAGTACAATATTTTGCCAGCCAATTTTAAGGCCAAAGGTCAAGGTCACAGAGACCTGAAAATTGTGTCTTGCACATCTACTACACCTGAGTAACATTTATGCCAAGTATCAAGTTAATCAGGTTGAAATTGAAGGAGGAGTTCAAAGTACAAGATTTTGCCTGCCAATTTCAAGGCTAAAGGTCAAAGTCAAGGTCACAGAGACCTGAAATTTTGTGTCTTGCACATCTACTACTCCTGAGTAACATTTATGCCAAGTATCAAGTGGATCAGGTTGGATCAGGTTGAAAGTGAAGGAGGAGTTGAAAGTACAAGATTTTGCAGACCGACGGCCAACTGACTGACCGACCAACCGACAGGCTGATTCCAGTATACCCCCCTCAAAATCTGTTTGTGGGGATATAACAATAGCATAATATATATTATCATAATATAAACATAACTTTCTGAGCGAGAGAATTATATTGTAGAAAGTAATTTAGCAAACTTGTAATTATGGTTGTATCAAGGAAAAGATTTTATTAATAGGATCAATGATAAAGTGTTTGTCTCAGTAGAAAGAAAGTATGCATAATTATGGTACATTTAAATTGCAATTTATTATAAATAGAAAAATTAAAAAAGATTAAAAACAGAATTTCAGGGGACCGCTTGTACTGAAATTAAACCTACTACCCATAGATCTTTTTTTCTGGTAGATATCAAGCTCTGGTATAAGAACATAAGCCAAACCATTTCTATTAACTTACCATGTCTTTAAACTGTAGTGAACATTAACCATATCTGACACATCAACAAAACAATTAGAGATTTATACACCACACCCACAACCTTGTGAAATATGATACAAATGCATGGTACATAGGGGACAGGAATACAGTCAGGTCTTGATAGGAATACAGTCAGGGTTATGAATTGAACAGTCTTATAACCCTTTCCTCCATAGCAAAATGCAATTCAACTATTTCCAACTGTGTTTAAGGCAGGATTCTGCTTAAAGCAAGAGGAAACTTCTGCTTTTCTTTCATCTTGCTTTAAGCTTACACAGTGCATTCAAACGTAACCCTAACCCTAGCTTATGTGGAAGTAGGGGTAAAAAATCTTTCCAGATGGTAGCTTAAAGCAGGTTGAAAGTAAAGGAAAATGCTCCTTTAGGAGCAATCAACTTTACTTTTAGCCTGCTGTAAGTGGTGATCTCTCTTCATATCTAGAAACAGGCTATGGAGGAAAGGAATAAAATGTTCACCGAGTTGTTAGTGTTACCAATGCAGACTTTGAACAATGTAATTTCTAAGGAGCTTGCACAGCGTCGAGTGGCAGGTAGTGGATAAACTGATATAGAGTTCCATGATTGAACTCAGGTTCTGTTTTTCAGGTGAGACTATGAACCAAGTTTCTGTCCTAATGTTTTAGTTAAAGGGACATGGCCACAAATTATTTTTAAGAGCATTCAATGTATTAATAGATTAAAGGGGAACAAACTAACTACAGAACTCGAACATACAACTATTGGTGAAACAAAAGCACATGTTAGGCTATCTCTAGGTTAACACTACACAATGTCACTTACTTAGGTTTCCCAGCCGGCAACGGTCTCTCATCATACGCGGGTTTAGGTGAGGCTGGGGCATTGTCTATAGGTGCAAGCTGCTCTTTACTGCAGGTGAATATGAATGTGGCAAATGATACATATACACACACTATGTTAGAAATGCATAATGGTCAGGGCTTCACATAATAGGGAGTGAGCTAAAACATTTTCTCCTCTGTTTCTTCACCAAACCCTATGTTGTGACCACTCATTAGAATCGTCTCAAAGAGACGATTCTAATGAGTGGTCACAACATAGGATTTAATGTAGACATCAAGATTTTCTTCACCAAACCCTATGTTGTGACTACTCATTAGAATCGTCTCAAAGAGACGATTCTAATGAGTGGTCACAACATAAGATTTAATGTAGACATCAAGATTTTCTTCACAAAACCCTATGTTGTGACATCTCATTAGAATCGTCTCAAAGAGACAATTCTAATGAGTAGTCACAATATAGGATTTAATGGAGACATAAAGATTTTAGTATTTGGACAACTCCCCTCATCTGAAGCTATGATGATACAATGATATGGCATCTATACCTCACAGTGTCATCTCATAAAATTTAGACTTTATAGACCAATGTCTTCTAAGATGGTCATGTATAGTTATGTAGTTACGTCATGCTTGGTAATGAAAGCAGAAGCTTTGAAATTTCATATTTACAATTTATATATAATTTTCAGAGTGTCTGTTCAAAGTGTTGTCTACTTAATTATTAGTCTTTCCACATTTACAATCAAAGTGTCAACAGTTTGGACACTGATCAGATGGTAAGTTACTCAACATCTTATTGGGATCCAGAGTATTGATAAGCTCATTAGACAACACAGTTCCCTCACTACAGAAATCTAAACCCTTTGACAAGATAATCTTATTTGCAATACTCAGACAATAAGGATGACACTGTATGGTATACTTATACACATGTTATGCCAAGAGTCAGTAGTTCTGTTATTTGAAGCTCTAATTGACTTGTGTAAAGATACACCTCTGATCGCTATACTGTACATACAGTCAAACCTGTTAATGCAGATAAAGCAAGATCTCTAAAGACAGGTAGCTACTTAACCCTTTCCTCCCTGAAACCTAAAATGGACAATTCTAATTTTCAATTTAGTCTAGTCCATTTTTGACTTTTTAGGGTTGATTTTTACAATATATATCAAAATGACAAAAAGTGTAGACCCTGATCAGAGGGCTCCTTAAGGAGCCCTCTGATCAGGGTCTACACTGTTTTCATGGGACAAGGGTACTCCTCACATGTACGCTGTTTGAAAATCACGCATATATGCATGACTAGGGTTCAAAGAGTTAATGTCAAACAAAAGTAATTCTGCCTAAAGAAATCTCCTAAAGGAAGTTTCTGCATTGCTTTTGCTTTGCATTAAGCTGCAATTTCTTATAATACATAAGGAACAAGAATTCCAAAGACAGATAGCTACTTAAAGCAGAATGAAAGAAATGTAGAAAGCTACTAATGGCTCTTTCTTCATTGCTTTCTTTCTGCAATATCAAAGCTGCAATCTATCTTAATTGCTTCTAATGAACTGTCTTTGAACAGTTGTTTAATGCAGGTTTGAAAGTATAGGTATGAGATCGCTAGAGAAAGCTATAATTTTCTATTTCAATTCTTCTGTGTACACAATTTATGTCTACTACATTCCGTTGCACTACAGAACCTATATAGGCTGACAAAATAAAGTTTGTAAAGTACCTTTAATCATACCCATGAATGACATGATATAATTTCCTCAATAACGAATACAAAATGGAACCTCAGAGGTAATAACTCTTTTTATACTGGAAACCAGTACATGTACACTCGCAGGGATCTAGATAAGGGGAGTATTACAAATATCAAAATCTTTATTTCTGCAATAAACCCTATGGTGTCACTACTCATTAGAATCGTCTCGAAGAGACGATTCTAATGAGTAGTAACACCGTAGGATTTGGTGCAATATGAGTGAGAAAATGTTGGATTTGTTCAGAATACTCCCCCTTATCTAGAACCCTGTACACTGTATACTTTGCAAACTGTTTTTAAACTTACCCCCTATAGGATTTGTTATATCTTATGTACAAACGTTTGGGAGCAGCTGATATACAATTAATCCCGTGTTCAATAACCAGGCCCCATGCTTATAAAACATTTCAGCTGAGTCTGCAATCTTGCTCAAGTTTTTGATTGGTCAGATTTTAGAGAAATGCTCAAATCGGACCAATCAAAAGCTCGAGAGCGATCTCAGACTTACCTCAAATGGTTTATAGGAATGGACCCAGTTCAGGAAACAAGATCTATAAGTTCAAGTATTCAACCCTAGACACAAGTTGACTTGTTATTTACAAACAGTGTACCTGTGAAGAGCATACTTGTCCTATGCAAACTGTGAAGACCCAGATTAGAGAAGGAGCCCTCTGGTTAGAATCTGCACTGTTTGATTTTTTTTGCAATATATTGTAGAAACAAACCTAAATTGTCAAAACTAGACCAAACTTAACAGTAATCTAGAATTGTCTGTTTGAAGTTTTCAGCGTCAAATGATTCAAAGTTATTGTTTATTTCAGTAAAAATCACCACTAATCATATTCACAGGATTTACAATTAAAGAAAAATTAAAATAGAAATAAAAATACAGTCTGACTTGTGTTAAGTGATCACGCTATAAAGAAGTATGAATCTCTAAAGTTAAGCGACTGAATAATGCAGGGCAAACGCAAAGCAGAAAGTTTCTCCAGGAGCTTTCTACCACACTATTGTCTGCATTAACAGGGATCCAGATAAGAGGGAGTAAACTGAACAAATCCAACAGTTTCTCACTCATATTAGAACCAAATCCTATTGTGTTACTACTCATTAGAATCGTCTCGAAGAGACGATTCTAATGAGTAGTGACACCATAGGGTTTAATTCAGAAATAAAGATTTTACATTTTGAAATACTCCCCTTATCTGGAGCCCTGCATTAAGCTGTGGCTTATACCATTGTGCCTATATTAAATACAACTAAACAATCTTTTTAGTGGCCACTTAATGCTAGTATAACTGTACAATAAATAAAAAGTAAGGCAGTTTAAATTAGATTACATTTTTATTTATATATTTGAAACACAAACCAAAAGAAAACCAATGTAAATTATTGAGTATAAATAAGGAAAAAACATTCAATAGCTATGCTAGTGTTGCTGCATAATCATACAGCACTTAATTTGTACATTGAATATTAGCTTAAAAATAGAGCAAAAAAAAAAAAATGAAATGTATAAAAGATAAAGTAAAAATAAAATAAAACAAACTAGCCAATTATTAAAGGTAATAAACAAGACTGCGTTCAATAAGCGCTTATGCCCCCGGTGGCATCCTTGACAATATATTCTGAATCTTTTCTAAGTCCAAATTAGGTCAAGGTCGAGGTCAAATTGAGCTTGGGTATTACTGGTGGGTTGGTAATGGTCCAAGGCAATAACTGTATAAGTATAGAAGCATTGTAGTAAGTAGTGTTGATGCTAGACGAAACGGTAAAATCTAGTTAACCAAGAAATAGCCCATTCAAAATATTCTAAGTCCAAATTAGGTCAAGGTCAAGGTCAAAATCAAGGTTGGGTGATATTGGTGGATATGGAATGGTCCAAGGCAACAACTGTATAAGTATCAAAGCATTTGAGTAAGCGGTGTTGATGCTAGACGAAATGGTAAAATCTACTTAACCTGTTACGGACAGACGGAAGGACGGACGGATGCACGGACGGACAGGACGATTACTATATGCTCCCGCATCTGTCGATGCCGGGGGCATAAAAATATACACAACAAAAATTACACAACAATACTTTATTGTACAGGGAGACATTTTTAGCAGTTCTTTGTACACTGATAGAGAAATATTCTACCAATATACACAAAGTTTGTTTAACTCTTTCAACACCATGGACCTGTTTAAAATATACCCATTACATTTGCATACAGTGTAGACCCTGATCAGACGGCTCCTATAGGAGCCCTCTGATCAGGGTCTACACTGTTTGCTAACTTAGAGCAGTATTTATTTAACTACACAGAATTCCAAGCAGACTGGTTCATGTTTTGGTAATTAAAAATATCCACAAGAGAACCTAATAACCTACAATAGTTACTAAGTGGGCAAAGAAAATTTCTGACTTATATCCTGTGAGAGTCATAACTAGCATGTCAATGTACTTCATGGTAAGTTTATATGAAAGTGTATCCACTATCAACTATTTTAACACATTGCTTCTATAATAGGAATATTACGGTGTGTCATTTAGAGTCCTTGATAGCCTGGCCATCTGTAATTGGTCTGTCATGAACTATACTACACAGTGTGTTATAGAAACTGCTTGAATTCAGTGTAGTACTTTATGTACTTCATACTTCATGTTTTGATCAATGATATTATTTAGCCAACCCTTGTGTTTAGCAAGCTTTTATAAACCACCAAGTTTGGGACTGTATTTAGGTTATTAAATTTCTGTTATGACTATCTGGGATCAAGATCAAGGTCAATGTCATGATGACTTTGTATTTACCGGTAACGCTTTCCTTTCATAGCTTGTTTTAGTATTGAAGACAGATGGTTGAAGATAGGTGACCACCTAAAGCAGGTTGAAAGTAAAGCAGAATGTGCCTTAAATGCATTCTGGTTTACTCTCAGCCTGTTTTAACCCTTTAAACCCTAGTCCCGCATATAGGCGTCCTTTTCAAACAGTGTACATGTGAATAGTACACTTGTCCTATGCAAACAGTGAAGACCCAGATCAGAGGGCTCCGAAAGGAGCCCTCTGATCAGGGTCTTCACTGTTTGTCATCATGCCAAAAATTGACAAAAACAACCCTTAAAAGACAGAAATGGATTAGACTAAAATGGAAACTGGAATTGTCCATTTAAAGTTTTAGGGAGGAAAGAGTTAAGCAACTATCTGCTAGAATAGAGAAAATATTTCTTATACATATTCATGACTGCATGAAATAAGTACAACCAAATGACGAAAAAGACGTGCCAGTACAGACTGATATTCTTTTCAAATGTTTTAACGAGAAAAATGGAAAACTGATTTGCTACACTAGCTGTTCACACTTTTCTGCAAACGTATTTATTGCATATTCCGTTTATATATATTTAGTTAAAATAGCAAATTATTTCAAACTAAATACAGGTAGAAACTGACAATACATAAAAAAAATTTACAGATGCATACATGTTAATGTATAAAGAAATAAAACAAGATTGGGTACACAAAATCTTCCCTTTTAGAATTTATTAATCTAAATATTTGGATATGTATAAAGTTTATCCTATATATATATACAGTTAAACCTTGATCATTCAGAGTTGAACTGAATTCTCTTCAATTGAATTTAGATATTTCAACTTTATTTATGTCAAAATTACACATATTTCTAAATTAAACATGGACTGGACAAGATTTCACTTCGATATATGGGTAAGTTTGACTAAAGTGAGCTTGAGTTATCAAGGTTTCACAGTATGTACAGTGCTCCCTCTCTACAATGACACCCCATGGGAGACATAAAACATGTGTATGTTGTTTGGAGGGAGTTGTTATAGGGAGGGAAATTCGCTTACATTTGCAAACAGCTTGAATTCCAGATCAGACGCTGCATAACGCGGTGTCTGATCTGGATTCAAGCTGTTTGTCGCTCGTCATTAAGTTTTTTCCTGTAAAAATGTCCATTATGTGACTTTGAGAAAAACAGCAGACAACAGTTTTAAGCAGACGATATTACAGCCATGAAAAGGTTGGACATAATTGTCTTGTTTGGGAACAGTGGCAAGCGTTGTTGTAACGAGGGAATCGTTGTTTGGAGGGTCGTTGTGGGGAGGGTGCACCATAGTATCTTATCCCTTTACCTGATAGCCTATTTCTAGAATTGAAAATAGGTTACTGCTTAAAGCAGGTTGAAAGTAAAGCAGAATGCGCTTAAGGCGCATTCTGCTTTACTTTCATCCTGCTTTAAGCTATCCTGTGCTAGAATATATTGAAAATTTTCCCTATAATATATATTAAATTATTAAATTGGAACTATTTTCTTCAGCGGATGAATAAATCAGATTCGCTAAAAGTCGCTTCTATGGGGTAAAGGGTTATATCACAGTCATGCAGTATTTCACAACATCTATGTGTATATAGTAAATAACTAGCAATATAAATACTTGAAATCAAATAACCCATTACCACATGCATACACTTTTCTATGTAATTAATTTATTACTCCACTGAATAAAATTGTTCCACTTTATACAGTCATGAAATATTTTCTACATACTAGCAGATTATAGCTTAAAGCAGACTGAAAGTAAAGCAGAATGCAACTTAAGGCATGTTGCATTTTTGCTTCACTTTCAACCTGCTTAAGTGGTCACCTGTCTTCAAATAAGAAACAGGCTATGGGGTAAAGAGCTAAAAGTGTGACACAAATATCTGTGTAAAAGAACTTTGCCAAATTGGTATATGTACATTTCTCCTTTAATTTGGGAATAGCTCAGTGCACCATGCATAGCACACAAAAAATCCAGCTTATAAAAATTAAACACACCAAAAACACAAATTTCAAATTTATTAAACACTGTAGCGATTTAAGCCTTACTTAGCTAGAACTTTGTACATCCTTTGCAGACAGTGTCGACCACAACCTCATGACCATGTAAGGAGTACCTTTGTCATATGCAACCAATGTAGACCCAGATCAGAGGGTTCCTAAAGGAGCCCTTTAATGGGTCTACACTGTTTGCCACGTTGCAATATATTGCAGAAAACAACCCTAAATAATCTGAAATGGCCTTTAGACTTCAAGTCGAAACTGGAATTATCCATATTAAGTTTCAGGAGTGGATGAGTTAAGATTACTTCAGCAATATCATCACAAGTAATTCATTATCAAAAAGAAAGTCTTCAGACAGTCATGATGGCCAAAAGCAACATACATATTATTTCAGGAATTGATGAGCATCTAAATCTTGATTTAATTAACCCTTAGCCCGCCAAATAAATTGTCGTCTGCTATATTTCTCGTCTGCTTCAAGTTTCAAAGTGCTTCAAAGTTGCTCAAAATTGCTGAAAATGTTGTCCGAGTGTCAAACAGCTTGGATCCGGATCCAAGCTGTTTGCATATGGAGCTATAGTCGTGAGTGGCAGGCTAAGGGTTAACTGTAAAATTGGTGTTGAACTTGACACTATCTAATATACACTTTATCTTGATACCTCTGGTTGAGATATTTAAAGAAGCAAAAAATATTGTAATATGCATTTGATTTTTCATTCCTCTCTGAATAAACTTGAAAACTTATTTAAACTTTGGTTTGATTCCCTGCTTCTGACATTCTGGTAGAAGCCGGGAGTCAACCCAAAGTGTGAGAAATAAGTTTTGAATCTCCAGCCTGAAGATGTATTGTTGAATTCAAGCCCAGACCTAAATAGGACTCAGACTCAGTGCAGCTAGGGGACCAACGTTTAGTGACCAATGTGAGGAGGCTCAGTGAGTGAAAGACCATACAATATAATGTTGCAATGCCCACATGGGCAGATTATTTCTGTCATAATTAGTAAGGATGAACAGAATAAGACTGTGTTTAACCAATGACTTCAATACTAGTAGTAGAAATACTAGTGAAAAAGGCCCGAGTAAACGGGGCCATCTGTATATTTTATTCTGGCATTTTAAGAAATCTAGCAACAAGACAAATGTTAATAACACATATACAATTATGTATTAGTGATCACCATTCATTCTGCTGATACTTTCATCATGGGATTAATTATGAAGGCAACATTTGACACAGTGGTCAGTTGATTGTGTAATCTATGAAATACCATATACCGGTACCCCTGCTTAATTATAATGTCTCCCCATCCCTCCTTCTAATTAATTCCCTTCCCCCTTTTCTGCAAAACCAACTAGCTCAAAACTAATGTATGTTAACCCTTTTCCCTAAAACTTTTCTGTATTGAGGCAGATGATTGCTTAAAGCAGATTGAAAGTAAAGCAGAATGCTCCTTAAGGAGCATTCTGCTTTACTTTCAGCCTGCTTTAAGGTTTTGGGGATTTTGTATCGCACTTAAATGGGTGTATGCAGTATGCCATTATTTTTAACAGAAAGTGTCAGCAGAACTGAGTGGAGTTTTCAGACTGTTACCAGTGAACAGGGTACATCAATGTTGATTGAGGACATCACATATACTGTGACAGTTTTCTACACATTCTGCAGTGACGAGTGTTATACAGACACTTTCAGCACAAACCCCACATGCACTGACACACACACACACATGGCCTACTCACTTATGTATAGGCAATCTCCGCTCATCGTACGGTGTCCTCGGAGGTGGACTGGTCGGTGAGTGTGCTCTATGGCTGAGTGTAACAAGCACAAAACATTATCTACTTGTATTTTCTTTACTCCCTTGTTTAGTACAATATTTAAGATTTGGATTACTTATTATGTTATTTTTCTCTCAAGTATAATGTATATTTGTACACTCCTCTTCTATCAAACTTTCTAACCACCTTTAAGTTAGGTTCATTTGTACTGTATGCATTACATGTGTTTGCGTTGTGTTTTTTTAACAATTAAACTATCAAAGTCTCGTGATTTGTTGCACTAACATTAAACATTGACAACAGACAAGACGTAAAAAGAAACTGAAGCTTAAATGTCTGCTTTACTATCTACAATGACTACCATATGTACTCATGTCATAAGACAAACAAGAGCCGTATACGGCCCTAAATCGCTCACCTGGAACAGTTGATGTAGATGTAAAATGGAAAGCTGATATACAGTGCAAATTGCTGAGCAAATGATGCTGTGTGCCAAAATTCTAAGCTCAGAGTACTGTAGTGTATGACAATAATTTGAACAACTTTGATAGAGGACCTGTAGATGATGCTTTGTACCAAATATCTAAGCTCAGGGTACTGTGGTTTCAGACAAGCTCCTGTGATCTAGATATGCAACGGATCGGAACTTTTTGAACAACTTTCAAAGAGGACCATATAAGGATCATTCCTGCCAAGTTTGGTAAAAATCCTTACAGTAGTTTAGGAGGAGATGTCGTTTAAAGAAATTGTTGACGACGGACGAACCGACGGACACAGCACGATCAAAATAGCTCACCTTGGCACTTTGTGCCAGGTGAGCTAAAAACTCATAGGACATTGCAAACAGTGAAACTAAAATCTGAAACTAAAATCTTTATATCTGCACCAAATCCTGTAGTAGGACTACTCATTAGAGTTGTCTCAAAGAGACTATTCTAATGAGTAGTCACACCATATGGTTTAGTGCCGACATGATGGAGAGATTGTTGGAAAACTTGAGTTTAATTCCCTCTTATCTCTAGCCCTGAGTGTCTGGGGCCCGTTTCATAAAACTTGGTAAGACAAAAACAGTCGTAAGTCAAAACCTTTAAATGCATTTAATTTCTTATTTCTCTATCTAATCCTGTCTTGTGACATCTCTTTGGAATCGTCTTTTCAAGACGATTCCAAAAAGATGTCACAAGACAGGATTAGATAGAGAAATAAATAATAATTGAGACTTTTATATTCTGACTTACGACAAAATTTGTCGTACGAAGTTTTATGAAACGGGCCCCTGATCTAAATCTACATTGTTTCAAAAGTCCCATTTTATTTCTTGAGGAATGGCTGACATTTATTTACCCTTTTACTCCATAGCCTATTTCTAGTTTTGAAGACAGGTAACAACTTAAAGCAGGCTGAAGTAAAGCAGAATGTGCCTTAGGCGCCTTCTGCTTCAAGTTCAGCTTGCTTTAAGTTACCATTTGCTAGGAAATAGAAAATAATTAATATGGTACATGTTCATGACTGTATAAATTGGAACTATTTTCTTCAGTTGAGGAATAAATTGAATGCACTTAAAGGCACTGCTATGGAGTAAAGGGTTAAGCAGTTGAACATCTTAGTCTGGTAATGGAACAACATCTGAAATCTTGAAACTATGACAACAGAGAGATTGTCTACAGGTTAGCGGACAGTGCTGATATTGAGTCATTGACTAGTGGCAAAGTGACTTGATCTCCAGTTTGAACAAAACCTTCAGTTACAACTTAAACCTTTTCTTCATAGCTTATTGGGACTTATCGTCTTATGTGATCTTATTGTGCATTATACCATCATGTAGGCAAAGAATTGTTCTATAAAATGATATATCTCACATGCATTTTGCACTTATATTGAAGTTATTCATCAAGTGTCAATACTTTTTAACCCCCCCCACCCACCCACGCACCCACCCCCTTATAACTGGTAAAGAAACATGTTTCATCCAGATTTTATCATGCATGTTTTCACTTCATACGAAGACCTTTAATACTTCAATCAAGCATTTACTATCTAAAATTCTGACATAAGTTTACTATAACTCCAAAATATGGAGAGTTTTAACCTCTTCAATGCCAGGACATCACCATTCCCTGGTATAACGGCATCTACTTTAACCCCTTACCTCATAGAAGCGCCTTTTAGCGCATTCAGTTTAATCCTCCGCTGAAGAAAATAGTTCCAATTTAAACAGTCATGAATATGTATCAGAAGGAAAATTTTCTTTATTCTAGCAGGTGGTAGCTTAAAGCAGGCTGAAAGTAAAGCAGAATGCACCTTAAGGTGCATTCTGCTTTACTTTCAACCTGCTTTAAGTAGGCCCCTTTTTTCAAAACTAGAAACAGGCTATGGGGTAAAGGGTTAAACAACTATCATCTGCTTTTATTTCTCAAAATTCAAATTTTACGTAAATTGACTTTAGTAATACATGTATTGTAATCAGTATCAAATGGTTTGGATCCTGATCAGATGCCGCAGAAAGAAGCATCTAATCAGGATCCAAACTATGTGCTAAACATCCATTGCACTTTATGTAAGGCAGTGAAGGGGTGAAAGATACTGCTAGTAAAACAGATTTTCTAAAGTCTGTTTATGGCTCATGTGTACTGTTTGATTTCAGAACTGATCTAGGTGTCTAGCTAAAGTGTTAAAATGTATATTTATAAGCTTGTATCCTAATTTTTAGTGCTTTTCTGTAAAAATTACTGCTGCTCTATATACACAATATGTGAAATGGTTGGTGCATTGTTTTTGCTTTTTGCAAACAACTCACATAGCTTCTGTATTCATTCTTCAAGGGAGAAAACACAAATTAACAATGAATACTACAGTAAAACCTCTCTATAACGACCATTTAAACGAAGGCTAAAAGACCGGTGATATCTTAAAGCAAGGTGACAGTAAAACAGAAAGCTCCTAAAGGAGCTTTCTGTATTACTGCCACCTTGCTTTAAGCAGTCAGCTGTCATAAACACCTAATAATTTACACAGTTTAGTGTTTGTTATAGAGAGGATTTACTGTAATTAAAGTAGCCCTTACAATGCAGTTTATAGAGAAAGAAAGAAAGAATTTTAAATAAACTCTTCTATTTTCTGATAAATAGTCAGAGTATGTTAACCTCAACAAGTGTGTCCATAGAATATTTAAAAGCATGAAAAATCCGTGCAGACCCTGATCAGAGGGGTTCAAAAAGAGCCCTCTGATCTGGCTCTACACTGTTTGCAAAGGATAGTAAATTTAATTCCTGCACTGTATGGGTAAAATTAAACAAACAAAAGCAAACTAGGAGAAACATTTACAAACTGTTGAAATCATTTTTATGTTAAAATTAAAAGAAAGAGAAATCATAATTCTATATAGGCAACCTATGAATAGGGTGATAGTTGTTATCTAAAATTATGCCAATGCCACTAATTAAGTATCTGACATTTTAAACCTCTAAAGGTCACTTGACTTTCAACTCTATAATTCCAGAAAAGGGGAGTGTTTCAGACACACAAGTTAAATTTCAATTCATCTTGATAAAACCATGAGTTGTGAATGCTCATTAGAATTGTCTCCAAAACACCTGATCCCAATGAGAAGCCACAACATAGGGCTTGATAGAGATATTAACCCATTACCCCATAGCCGGTTTCTAGTTTTAGAGACGGATGATCATTTAAAGCAGGTTGAAAGTAAAGCAGATTGCGCCTTTAGGTGCAATCTGCCTTACTTTCAGCCTGCTTTAAGCTACCATCTGCTACAATATAGAAAATCATGCATATTCATAACTGTATAAATTGGAACCATTGTCCTTGGTGGAGGAATAAATGAATGGCGCAAAAAGGCGTATTTATGAGGTAATGGGTAAAGGTGAAAAAGTTCCACTTAATGTGGGGCCTGGAATACATAATTAACAAACTCATGATAAATGACACTTCTCTCCTCTTTTCGCTTTTTTAAAATAATTATCTAACAGCTAGTATCAGATACATGCAATATTAATTTTCAAACAAACATTCAACTGTCACTAAAAAACTAAATTTACATATCTTTTAATACTAAATACATAATGTATCTTGAAACATGCGAAAGAGACTTCTAACATGGCATTCTAATATGACATAAGCATACAAGAAGATTCATCAAATTCTAAGAAATCAAGTTTTTCATAAATCTCCAAAGTCAGAGACAGAAGCAGAGAAAATTATATTGATTCTGACAAGTTACAAACAGTGTAGACCCAGATCATAATGCAGTGTTCCAAATGAATCTCAGTCTAAGCTTTTTGAAATGTCAAAATGTCTTATTTCTCTCAGTATGTCTAACTGATAAATCTTGATGTAGCTGTGTACCAACTCTTCTATCTTTATTGTTGCCCATTGAAGAAAGCGACAAGTAGATTAATATGTGTACAGTCAGATTTGCATCAACACATAACATCCCTGAAACTTTTAATTGCCAATTTCAATCAAGTTTAGTCCATTTTTTACTATTTAGGGTTTATTTTAACAATATATTACAAACATACAAACAGTGCAGATCCTGATCAGAGGGCTCCTACAGGAGCCCTCTGATCAGGATCTACACTGTTTGCATAGGACATGTGTACTCCTTACATGTACACTGTTTGTAAATGACAAGTATACTCGTTGTTAGGGTTGGATATGTTAAGCACTGCCATCAGTAAGAAGATGAACCTTATTACAGCTTAACCCATTACCCCATAGCTCATTTCTAGTATTGAATATAGGTGGCCACTTAAAGCAGATTGAAAGTAAAGCAGAATGTGCCTTAAGGCGCATTCTGCTTTACTGTCAATCTGCTTTAAGCTTTAATATGCTAGGATATAGAAAATATTTCTTGATACATATTCAAGACTGTATTAAAGGGAACTATTTTCTTCAGTGGATGAATGAAATATAGGCGTAAAAAGGTGTATTTATTGGGGAACGAGTAAACTCATTCACCCCTGAAATATGGAAAGGGCACTTTGGAAAGGGCACTTTGAGTTTCAAACTAAGTCCAATCCAATTGTGACTATTAAGTGGTTTTTTAACAATATATTGTAAAATGATAAACAGTGCAGGCACTGAACAGAGAGCCCTCTGATCTGAATCTTTACTGTTTGTATAGGACAAGTGTACTCTTCACAGGTACAGTTGTAAAGAACAAGTATACTCTTTGCCTGGGATCAATGCAGGAGAACAGTAAAGCAAAAGGCTCCTTAGGAAGCTTTCTGCTTAAATTTTGTCCAGCAATAAACAGGCCCCTGACTTCTGCTAGATATGTGCTTCTTTACAGTATGGTTAATTAACCCATTACCCCATAGCCTATTTTTAGTTTTTAAGATAGGTGACCCCTTAAAGCAGGTTGAAAGTAAAGCAGAATGTGCCTTAAGGATATAGAAAATATTTCTTATGGTATATATTTATGAAGGTATAATTTTGAACTATTTTCTTCAGTGGAGGAATAAATTAAAAGCGTAAAAAGGCATATTTATAGGGTGAACGGGTTAACACATGTCTGACTGTACAACATCACCACATAGTGTCCTGTTACCTCTTAATGGCCGGAAGGGGGCGGTCATCATAGGGAGTTCTGTTCCTGGGAGATGGGGGACTTCTGGGGAGTTCAAGCATGCGGGGAGGAGTTTGCTGTCGTACTTGTTCTGAAGAAACAATACTTATCATCATACAGTGGAGAAAACGTTATTCGTTCCCAATAAACGTGTTTACGTTAAAACTATTATTTCCAGTACAAACAGTTTGGAGCCAGATCAGACGCCGGGTAACCCGGCGTCTGATCAGTCTCCAAACTGTTCGCTACTCAGCTCAATATCAATAGTCAGAATTGTCATAAAGTTGTTATTTTCTACATTTTAGTGTAATCTGTTTGCGTTTTGTTTGCGTTTAAACGGGAAAGAATAATGTTTTCTCCACTATAGCTAGTTTGGTTCAAATATAGTTTATTGCAATATATTCATAAAATTGTATGGCAAACCAGGTGAAATATTTCAAAGTTCTAATCATTCACCCCTGAAACTTTTAATGGACACTTCTAATGTCTTATTAAATCTATTTATGACATTCATGGATTGTTTACTGCAGCATATTACAGAATGACAAACAGTGCAGATTCTACTCAAAGGGCTGATCAAGGAGCCCTTTGATCTGAGTCTATGCTGCTTCCTTAGGACATGTGTACTCTTTACAGGTACATTGTTTGTAAATGACAAGTTTAGTTGTCGCTAGGATTCATTGTGTCAAAAAGGCTGAATAGTTTTTGTTGCAAATTTGAAAGTGTCCTGTTCTGCAGCTGTTTGCTATGATGAAGCAATACTAATATTCAAGCGAAAAAAAATCTACAAATGTATGACGTTTACATTTACTGAACTTTAAGACACATCACTGGACTCCGGTAACCTTTCGTTGTATACAAGACAAAGGATACCTGAATCGGCTGATGTTTGTCTTAAAACTTTTGCTATAAATTACAAAATGTATTAGTTGACTGTTGGACAAATTGATACATAGTGGTCAGGAACTTGCTCCAATGCACAAATATTCACAGGATTAACAACATGTGGGGATTTCTGTTTTTGTTTAAACTACTTTTAAATAGAGGGGAAAAAATCATTTGTATTATAAATTTATCCACACAGGTCTTGGTATAATTTGATTGTACTAAATGTACATTAAACCAAGATCAAGTCCAGATATGAATTGATTGTTAACCCATTGCCCCATAGCCTGTTTCTAGATTTGAGGACATGTGACGACTTAAAGCAGGTTGGAAGTAAAGCAGAATGCACCTAAAGGCGCATTCTGCTTTACTTTCAGCCTGTTTTAAGCTACCATCTCCTAGGATACAGGAAATATTTCTTATGTTGCACATTTATTTATGTATAAAATGGATCTGTTTTCTTCAGTGAAGAAACTAATTAAATGCATGAAGAGGCTGATCTATGGAGTAAAGGGTTAAAGGGTGTAAAAATTCCCAAACCAACCAACAAACCAATGCTATCTAATCTTAAATAAACAAAAGCTTCATCTTAGTGAGCTAAAAATAGTTTAGAGTTTTCATGTATAATGAGGGAAACTGTCTAACTTACCATATTCACTCTTCTTTTGATATCTTGACTGAAAAGAAAAGCAAAATACAGTTGTTTTTTTCAGAAAGTATAAAAATATCCATAATTTTGCTCCTGTGCAGACTGGTTAGTTACTTAGTCAGTTAGTTAGATGTAGTTAGTTAGATCCAGAGTATAATTTTCAACTGCTGCAGGTGTTCCAGTTGTTGGGGTAGGCAGTAGGTGGCTAGAGTGTCTAACATTCAATGTCCACTCCATTCGGTTCAGTGAATCAATGTCGCCAAGGTTTCATACATCCATGTCAGCCCTGACACATCCAGACAATGTCTGTCTCGGTCTCCCACGTCCTCTTGAGCCAGAAGATCAGAACTGAGCCTAAGTGCATCAAGTACCTGTGAAGGTTCTGAGCTGGTACGGCAGCTGCCTACGGGCCATAATTTTGCAGTTTATTTAAGGCAAGATGGCTTAATGATCAGGGAAGTGAATATACAGTTGGCTGAGCAGTCATTTGGGCTATAAGTAGACTATAACTTGGTACTTTACTTTAACTTTTTTTAAATCTGTATATCTGACTATAATTATAATTGTGTGTTATAGTGGAGAATCTGTTATTCTTTCCCGTTTAAACGCAAACGTACGCAAACGCAAAGCACTAAAACGTGGAAAAGAACAACTTTTGGACAATTCTGATATTTCATGTTTATCTTGGTGGCAAACAGTTTGGAGCCTGATCAGACGCCGGGTTACCCGGCGTCTGATCTGGCTCCAAACTGTTTGCAATGGAAATAATTGTTTTAGCGTAAACGCGTTTATTGGGAAAGAATAACAGATTCTCCACTGTATGGTCTTACAGTGCTTTCTAGCAGGTCATTTATGCCCATTTCTGTGTAGATCTGTAGTCGGTACTCATCCATCTGTATTTTCTTTTGCCTGGCCTTGTCGTAGTCTTCATTTTCTACTGCCTGTCGTTTCTCAACCTCATATTTCCCCAGCTTTTCTCCAGCCTAAAAACAAAAATAGTATAACTTATCCTACTTCTATCTTTACAATGTTGAATTCTAAAATGAACTCTTACATAATTATTGTCAGGTTTTTTATTTACATTCGAAGGGTTTGTTCTCACAGTAAGTATAGGTCTGGTATTAAGTGCATATCAGGATCAAAGGACTCCAGACAATTTGGGTCTACACTGTTTATAAAGAATGTATATAGAGTGAAACCTCTCTATTATGACCACTAAAACAAGGATAACTGGTTGTATACAAAAGATTTATGTCCAGGACAGAGTCATTTTTTACTCGATTGGCATAATTTGAACAATCTTGAAAGAGGACCTGTAGATGATGCTATGTGCCAAATATCTAAGATCAGGGTACAAGGGTTTTAGACAAAAAGATTTTTTCCATTGAATTTTTTTTTTTTTTAGCTCCTGTGACCTACTTATGCAACAGACTGGAACCATTTGAACAAAATACGTAAAGGACATCTAGAAGTGTCACCATGATGAATATCAAAGCTCTGGTCGTATTAGTTTCAGAGAAGAAAACGTTTGAAAATTTCACTATATAACTCTACGTAAAACTGTGACCCCTGGGGCGGGGCCAATTTTGACCCTAGGGACATAATTTGAACAAACTTGATAGAGGACCTGTAGATGATGCTATGTGCCAAATATATAAGCTCTGGCCCTTGTAGTTTCAGACAAGAAGATTTTTTAAGTTTTCATTGAAAAAAAAACTATTTTTAGCTCCTGTGACCTACTTATGCAACCGACCACAACCATTTGAAGATAATATGTAAAGGACATCTAGAAGTGTCTCCATGCCAAATATCAAAGCTCTGGCCATATTAGTTTCAGAGGAGAAGACGTTTGAAAATTTCACTATATAACTCTATGTAAAACTGTGACCCCCGGGGCGGGGCCAATTTTGACCCCAGGGACATAATTTGAACAAACTTGATAGAGGACCAGTAGATAATGCTGTGTGCCAAATATCTAAGCTCTGGCTCTTGCAGTTTCTGACAAGAAGATTTTTAAAGATTTCCTTATTTTTTCACTTTGGTTGCCATGGCAACCAGAGTTCTGCATTGTTTTTAATTCTTTGAACAAATTTGAAAGAGCTTGACCCAAGGAACATTTCTGTAAAGTTTGGTTGAAATCTGTCAAGCGGTATATGAGGAGATGTCATTTGAAGCAATTGTTAACGACGACGGACGACGCACGACGGACGACGACGGACACAGGGCCATCCCAATAGCTCACCTTGAGCCTATGGCTCAGGTGAGCTAAAAAGGCAGATGACAGCTTCATGTAAGGTGAAAGTAAACAAGAAAGCTCCTAAAGGAGCTTTTTGTTTTACTTTCATATTTGGGGATGTTGCAAAATCACAAACAGTGCAGACCCTGATCAGATGGCTTCTGCAGGAGCCCTCTGATCAGGGTTTACACTATTTGCATAGGACAATCATACTCTTCACGGCTACACTGTTTGTAAACACATTCATCCCCAGCCATGAGTATAGTCCTCATTTACAAACAGTGTACCTGTAAAGATTACACTTGTCCAATGCAAACAGTGTAGACCCTGATCAGAGGGCTCCTTAATGAGCCCTCTAAGGAGCCCTCTGGTCAGGGTCTTCACTGTTTGTCATTTTGAAACATATTGTTAAAATCAACCCTAAATAGCCAAAAATGGACTAGACTTATTTTGAAATTGGAATTTTCCATTTAAAGTTTCAGTGGAGAATGAGTTAATGACATGTATACTTGTCGCCAATGATTCAATGTGTTATAGGTATTGACAAAGAACTCACCTTCTGAAGTTCCTGTGCACAATTTTTACACTTCTTGGCATACTCATATTTCTCTTCTGAAAAGTCAAAAGAATTATACAATTGTAACGAGAATTGTTTTCACAAGGTTTAACCCTTTCCTCCCTGAAAGCTCAAATGGACAATTCTAGTTTTCAACTTAGTCTAGTTCATTTTTGACATTTTAGGGTTGATTTTCAAAATATATGTCAAAATGACAAACAGTGTAGACCCCGATCAGAGGGTTCTTTAAGGAGCCCTCTGATCAGGATCTACACTGTTTGCATAGGACAAGTGCACTCCTCACAGGTACTCTATTTGCAAATGACACATATATGTGTGACTAGGGTTCAAAGAGTTAACCTGTAGAAGCTTCCCCCCTTAAATACGCCTTTTTATGCATTTACTTTATTTCTTAACAGAAGAAGTTAGAAACAAGGGGAGGTAAATCCTAGTTCCCGTGTATCAGCTGCCAGTGATCAAGTGGAGAATCAAGTTCGGGAAACTGTCTCGGTAAATAAAATTGAATTATAGCAGTGTAAAAAGAAGTTACTAACTAAATATTGATGATATTTTTTAATCCCAATGTCAAACTGTTTGGAGGCTGATTAGATGTTAACCCTTTCACTATGTTATCAGCTCTGGCATTGACAGTGCTGTCCACTCTTTTACGTTGTCGGACCAACTTTTCCTCTGCCTGTCTGGTCTACGCCCACCTTCCACTGTCCCTTGGAGGATAGTTTTGCTAAGACTGTTGTGTCTTGTGATGTGACTAAACCACTTCGACTTCCTTTTCTTGACCTTGCTGAGGAGGGGTTCTTGGGCGCCAACAAGGCTGCGTACCTGATCCCTTACTTGCTTGTTTATTGTTCTCTCCAAGCAAGAGATGCCAAGTAGCTTCCTCATGCATTTCATTAAGGCACATTCTGCTTTACTTTAAACCTGTGTTAAGTAGTCACCTGTTATCAAATCTAGAAACAGGCTATGGGGTAATGGGTTATGGGTAAAATTTGATGCTCTTGTTGCAAGTTGTTGGGACAGAATAGCATTAACCCCATGTACTTACGGAAAACAGCCTCCTGTTTTTTGTGTTCTAACTTTCTAATGATATCAGCAATTTCTGGGTCCTGGTACATATCAAAGGCGAGGTCGTCCAAGGGAGATATATAGTCAGGTCTGAAAAAATAAATCATATGTATATACAGGGCTGCCATTTCTCCGGATTCTTCCTAAATCTTCGGATATTTTTTCGAGTACATGGTAGCTTAAAGAAGGCTGAAAGTAAAGCAGAATGCATAATCTGCTTTACTTCCAGCCTGCTTTAAGCAGCCACATGTCAACAAAACTAGAAACAGGCAATGGGAGTAAAGTACGATTCGTAAAATCGCACTTGAAAAATGCAAGTGTGAAAATCTTAGGAATTTTCATGTCAACTTATGGTAGCCCTGTATCTCCTCCCTACAATGACCCTCCACATTGTTTAGTCTAGAGGGGGCCCTTGTGCCATTGACCCTCTAAATCCAAAATGACCCCCCCCCCTGTTAAAAATGTAATTGGTCTATTTGGTCCACCAATTTTCAGCTCTGACCGAAACATAAATTCTAAAGAAGTATTATCAGCAGATTTGCACATCATAAAAATGACATACTAGTAACACTAACCAATATATTAAGCCTTAAAAACCAATTAAAGTCAGCTTGCAGACAAATTTTAGTCAATCTTTCAGTAAAACAATGGGTAAACTTTAAAGTTTAAATTCCATGACCCATTAAAACTTATATTGACCCCCCTGTTTTGATATTAATGGGTCATTTTAACCCACTACTTTTCAGTCTTGGCCTAAACACTGCCTCCAAACAATGATCCCCTCTTTATAATGATGCTTGCAGCTGTTACCCCAAACAATACCATTACGTCTAACGCTTTCACTGTAGCAGTATTGTCTGCTAAACATTGCGGTTTGCCATTTTTTTCAAAATTACATATTGGACAGTTTGACAGAAGAAACATACAGATGAGTGACGAACAGTTTGAACCCAGATTAGATGTTGCGTTACATGACGTCGTATCTGGGTTCAAGCTGTTTGTAAATGTACTCTAAGGGTACCAATTTTCCTTCCCTATATAAACTCCCTCCCAATGAGTAGTGACACCAATGGGTTTATTTAAGAAATAAAGATTTTAGTTTTTGAAAAACTTCTCTTATCTGGAGACTTTTTGGATGGCATGTTTCATTATTACCATACCTGTCATATTTTCCATCCAAGCTATGGTCATCTGTCTTCTTTTTGTCCTCACCCCATACATTCTAAACAGAAACAAATACATCTCAATAAGTTCCTAAACCAGTGACACATGATTCAAATACAGTTGACACTCAATAATTTGAGCTAGCTTTAGTTCGAACATACCCGTATTTCAAAGTTAAAATGTGGCTAAGCAAGATCTATTTATCAAAATTAAATTCATGAAATACTGGTAAGGTCTATTTAAGAGTTGGAAGTATTGAGTTGCGACTATAGTAAACCCTTTGTCTGTTAGTAAAGTATTGTTACGTTCTGTTCTAAAAATGTTATTTAGTCACTTTCTTCAAGTGTGCCTTCTACATGTTTTGACTAGTATCATGCTGATTGTTGTCTGCTTAAAGAAGTATGCTTTCTTTATCTTATTAGCCATTGTAATAGTTCAGATGAAGGGTATTCAGTGGGTAGGGTCATCATCATCATTATCATCTCTCGTAAACTCAGGGCCCTGTCCAGAGCATACTCGCGATGTGACAGCGGGTCTAATACAGTGAAACCTCTCTATTATGAGTTGACCATTAAAGTGTGTTTATTAGGTGTTTACAACAGGGGCCCGTTTCATAAAATTTTGTACGAAAAAAACCGGGTGCAAGTCAAAACTAAAAAAATACATTTTATTTCTGATTTCTCTATCAAATCCTGTTTTGTGACATCTCTCTGGAATCGCCTTTTCAAGACGATTCCAAAGAGATATCACAAGACAGGATTAGATGGAGAAATAAATAATAATTGAGACGTTTATAATCTCACTTACTACAACATTTGTCGTATGAAATTTTATGAAATGGGCCCCAGGTGATTACTTATAATAAGGTGACAGTGCAACAGAAAGCTCCTTTAGGAGCTTTCTGTTAGGAGCTTTCTGTGTTACGTTCACCTTGCTTTAAGCTGTCATCTGTATTCTATGAAATCAATTAACCCTGTGTTTAGGTGGTCGTAAAAGAGAGATTTCACTGTACAGTGTTGTGTATTACCAGATCATCTAGAACATCTATGTGTCTGCTGTCACTGTTGTCCCCTATCACATTCACAGCCACCAGTCCCACCTGGTTGTAGAGGTTGTACTTGTTACAGTAGTTCTTGTGAATGTTCAACTTCAGGAAAAACCCAACAGCATCCACATGAACTGACTTCAACTCCCGTGCCTTGAACGCTGTCTTCTCGTTGTCTGATAAGGCCACATAGCTGTAATGAACATAAAACTGTTTTAACTTTTTCTTCAAAGAATGACATAACTACATTTTGACTAAGTATTTCTCCAAATAAGTGCCTTTCTACTGGCTCTTGATACCACTTTCAATTAACCCTAAACCCCCAATATTTTTTGTACAGTGTTAATTTCAGTTTGCACCTGCAGAATTTCTTGGGAATTTACTGGGATTATCCCAGGAAAATATCCTAGAATAATTCCCAGGATTTAATTCCTAGCTGGCGGTAATTGGACGCCTGGGATATCCTGGTCTTTCTAGAAATCAAGATTCCTAGGATATCCTGAGATTTCCTGGTCTTGGAAATTTCTAGTTCACGGTAATTGGCCTACGATTTCCAGGATATCGGAGGATCCAGGAATTCCTAGAATACCCTGGTCTTGGAAATTCCTAACAATTCCCAGCTGGCTGTAATTGGACTATAATTTCCAGGATATCCTAAGATAAAACTTTAAGCATCCATCTTTCAGGAAGTAGGAAATGTTTCCTGTAGCTTTTAACATATCTATGAGGAATATTTAAGTACATCAAAAGTGGTGTCAAAACTAGAAACAGGCTATGGGTATAGGATTATTTAAAATAATTTAAATACCTTTATTAACCCTTTACTCCAGCTTGTTTCTGATTTTTGGAGATTGGTGACCCCTTAAAACAGGTTGAAAGTAAAGTAGAATGTGCCTTAAGGCGCATTCTGCTTTCCTTTCAGCCTGCTTTAAGCTACCGCCTACTAGAATATAGAAAATATTTCTAACAAAACATATTCACTCAGAACTGTATAAATTGGAACTAATTTATTCAGAGGAGGAATTAATTAGAAAAAGACCTAATAAATTAGAGGTGTAACAAGGCGTATTAATGGGTTACAGATAGTTACAGAGAGTCAGTATGAGTCTACCAAGTGCTCTCTGTACACAAGTTTGACTACTACAGTGGCTTACCCGAGACGTGTGTATCTTGCATTCTCCAGAGATTTGTGATCCCCATCTGGAACGTCTCCAACAAAAAACTCAATTTTTGTAGCTGAAAAAACAAAAACAATCAAATCATCAGATTTCTTAGAACATCTGACATGGAATAGTAAAAGATCTAATAATATTTATTCATCAAACTATGTGACTAATTGTTGAAAAAGATTCACTCCTGCAGAAATAAATTTCATTGCTAATACATGTATATTAACCCTTTGAGTTTTAGATAAGTGGAGTATTTCATCACTTAAATCTTTATTTCTACATTAAAGCAAGGTGACAGATTGAACTCTTACCAATATTACTCTGGTGTGATAAGACTTGTATCTTCTTGATCCTCGTTCTTTTCTCCAGCTTGATCACAATGTCTTGTGGGTATAGACAGTACCTGAAATATAGAACATTTAGGAACCCATTACATACACATTCTTTTGATCGCGTTTGGATCATGATTAGACTCCGGGTAACACGGCACCTGGTCAGGATCCAAACTGTTTGACATTCGTTTTGACTTGTCTTGTTGGTATAGACAGTACCTGAAATAAAGAACATTAAGGAAACCATTACATACACATTCTTTTGATCACAATGTCTTGTGGGTATAGACAGTACCTGAAATATAGAACATTCAGAAGCCAATTACATAAACATTCTTACAACAAATCATGTTTTAGATACAGTCCGTAACTCTTACCATGCTAGCTGTGGATATGTGCCGCAGTGAAACAGTTTGGCTCCAAATGAGACGCCGGGTAACATGGCATCTCAGCAGGTACCAAACTGACACTACAAATGTATTTTGAAACATATTGACACATTTAATTTATTCATCATCAGCAGCCAGGAAGAAAATATTTCCAATCTACATACTATATATGAATATGTATTGTAAGAAATACTTTCTATATTGTAGCGAATTGAAGATAAAGTCATGCTGGAAGTAAAGCTGAATGTGCCTTTAGGTGAATTTTGCTTTACTTTCAACCTGCTTTAAGTAGTCACCTGTCTTCTTAACTCTTTCCTCCCTGAAACTTCAAATGGAAAATCCCAGTTTCCATTTAAGTCTAGTCCATTTTAGGGTTGATTTTGTCAATGTTTTGCATTATGACAAACAGTGAAAACACAGATCAGAGGGCTCCTTTTGGAGCCCTCTGATCTGGGTCTTCACTGTTTGCACAGGACAATTTTACTATTCACATGTACATTGTTTGAAAATGACGCCTATATGCGGGACTAGGGTTCAAAGGGTTAACTAGAAATTAACAGGCTATTGGGTAATGGGCTAAGCAACAAAAACATGCCTACATTTGAGTGGTTGAAATAAACAGATTTAGCTCATTCATCCCTCAAACTTTTAATGGAAAAGTCCAAGTTTCCAATTGAGTTTAGTCCATTGAAAACTATTTAGGGCTGTTTTCTGCAATAAATTGCAAATTTACAAACAGTACTGACCCTGATCCTTTAGGAGCCCTCTGATCTAGGGCTACAGTATACACTGTTTACATAGGACAAGTGTACTCTTCACTGATACACTGCTTGTAATTACCAGTATTATACTATTCACTAGGGTTGAATGTGTTGAATACCGTTTACTGTATGTTGACTTTTAAGTCTGGCTGTAAACATTAAGTCTCAATGGTTTCTTTTGACAGTTAATTTACCCCTTCACTGCCTTACCCCGAGTACAATGGTTATTTGCAAACAGTTTGGATCCTGATCAGACGCCTATGCGGCATCTGATCAGGATCCAATCTGTTTGACACTCATTTCAATATTTCTTTAGTCAAAATACCTGAAATTGAAATTTCAGAAATACAAGCAGACGACAATTTTTTAGAATTGATGACGTCATAGCAGTGAAGGGGTTAATTTTGTACAATTTTGAGTGGATAATAAACGATCAGTATAATAAATGAGGTCAGACCACAAGGGCAGTATTACTTAATATTCCTGCTGTTTCACATTTATCAATATTTTGTAAGGCCATTCATTTACATTGTAGAATGAAAACCCAAGGATAAAACTTGCATAGAAAATAAATGGTAAAACTGGAGATGTCCAATGCTAATTTTGAGATGTGTAATGCTAATGAGTATAGTTATACAATTGAGTTTGGTGGGGGACATAAAATAGAAAATATGGGAAACTTTGTTTACTCCCTCTAGTCTAGAGCCTAGACAACCTACTTAACTCTTTCACCCTCCCTAGTATCATGTTTTGGGTGTTAAAGATAAGTGGTTGCTCAAAGCAGGCTGAAAGAAAAGCAGAACATTCCTTTAGGAGTTTTTTGCTTTACTTTCAACCTGCTTTAAGCTCCAATATATTGAACAAGAAGTATCAAATTTCTTATAGCTCCTTAACAAGGCATGAGAGCATGTTTATGAGGAATTTAAATAAATACCTTACAAGCCTATTATATGGGGGAAAGGGTTTGAACCTTTATACAAATACATAAGACAGTCTACTTCAAAATTGTCATTATACAAATTTTGTTCAAATGTAGAAATGTTAAAAGCGGAAACAATGCATGCTTTAAGCATTTTAGATTTGTTTTTAAATACAGTTTGAATTCATATCAGTCAAGTTTTCAGACAGTTTAGATTCTGTTTGATAAATATTTTGGATCCAGATCAATCAACCGGTTGTCAGATCTGTATAGAAATCATTTTAAAAGCCATTCTTACCACACGTTAAGCAAGATAAGGAATTAAAGCCTATATACTGAGTTTGTAAAGGGTCATGAATATGCACCATAAGAAAAAGAAAAAATTATTCAAGGACATGGTAGCATACAGCAGGTTGAAAGTAAAGCAAAATGCTTTCAACCTGCTTGCAAAAGTCATCCAGGGCTCCAGATAAGAGGGAGTAAACTCATCAAATTTAATGTTTTCTCACTCATTTCAGTACAAATCCTATGGTGTAACTACTCATTAGAATCGTCTCGAAGAGACGATTCTAATGAGTAGTGACACCATAGGGTTTCATTCAGAAATAAAGATTTTAATTTTTGAAATACTCCCCTTATCTGGAGCCCTGGTCATCAATACACATTTTTAGTATAAGCATTTGATTGTTTGTTTGTTAATGTATTAACATCCGTTTCTGCAATCTATTGCTAATTGGATGCCCCGAAGAGATGGGACGGATACAGAAACCCCCCGGGTGCAAGTTCTCTGCTGGTTTTAGATGCATGTCTAAAGCACTAATACATCGGACCTAGTTTTTTATAAAGTTTCATCCGAAAGACTTGGACCGGTGGGAGATCACACTCACGACCCCTGGCTTCATAATCAAGTGTGCTACCACTGGACCACGTCTGCGGGTGTTAGCATTAGAACGCTTATAGATACCCATATAAAATCTATACCTAGGTATAATAAAAGATTCATATATAATAAGAGTCATTAATGACATGCTTGGTATATAAACTTGATATGAATGCAGGTGCGGTGTCTCATTCTATATTCACATGTTCATTTCACCTTACAAAATGCCTGAATGATTCATAAACTCGATCAGCCTATTGACTAGCTCTGACTTACCTAGCGGCGGATAAATATTGATCACCTCAATATTCCCTACTTAACCCAACACAGGGCTCCAGATAAGAGGTAGTTATTTCAACAAATCAAACATTTTATCACTCATTTCTGCACCAAATCCTATAATGTTACTACTCATTAGAATCGTCTCGAAGAGACGATTCTAATGAGTAGTGACACCATAGGGTTTAATTCAGAAATAAAGATTTTAAGCTTTGAAAAATTACCCTTATCTGTTCCTCTGCCAACACGCACACTGCTGAATCTTCAGATAGACTCTCCTATTTTATGACATTTATCTGCAAATTGTGAATTTTGAGGATTTTGTCCCAAAAAGGTTTAAAGGTATAAAAAACACTGCAGACCCTGATCAGATGGCCCCTTAAGGTCTACTTTGTTTGCAAAGGATATATTTATATTGATTATACACGGTTCACACACAGAGAGGGTTTAAAACCCTTTCTCCAATAGAAGTACATTTTAATGGTTTACGGTACCTTATTCCGTATAGAAATTCCCTTTCCTGCTTCTCCCAAGTAACTATATAAAGCAGGCTGAAAGTAAAACAGAAATCTCCTGAAGGTAGATTTCTGCTTTACTGTCAGTCTGCTTTATATAAGCATCCACCCACATTAAACACGGAAAACAAGTTAACTTATAGGGGAAAGGGTTACCGTAAGTGTGACTGTTTAAACAAGTATTTTGATATTACCGCCGTCACCTGTAGTAAATTCCTTCAATTACTTTAACCCTGGTCACTGTCTGATAAGTCTTATATAGAAGAATTACGTTTATCTCTTTCTGTGTACTTGTGGTTGTCTAAGTGGCTATATACGAGGACCCTCATACACCAAATATCAGTGTTCAGTGGACATTCATTAATCCTTTCATCCAAGGCCATCAGTGCCAATTCTTATCTACAGTCAAACTTCCATATCGCAAACACTCTTACCCATATTTCAATATTTTAAACCCACTTATTAAATTCAGACATATTTAAAAGCCACATTTCAAATTTGAAATATGGATATTTTCAAGTTAACCCATTACCCCATAGCCTGTTTCTAGTTTTGAAGATATGTGACCACTTAAAGCAGGTTGAACCTTTTACCCCATAGCTTGTTTCTAGTTTTGAAGACAAGTTACCACTTAAAGCAGGTTGAAAGTAAAGCAGAATGCGCCTTACGGCGCATTCTGCTTTACTTTCAGCCTGCTTTAAGCTATCATCTGCTAGGATTAAGAAAATATTTCTTAAGGTACATTTTCATGAAAAAATTTGAACTTTTTTCTTGAATGTATGAATAAATTAAGGGTGTATCAATGTCATGAGCCATTTTTTTCAAAGTATTTAACTTTTTTTCTATCATTGTTTTTTTGGAAGAGCTATTTATGATGAATGAAAAAATGAAAAAATATATATATGGTGGTGTCCTTTTTTTTGAGCTACAGCGATTTGAAAAAGGTATGTCAAATTTGGATTTTGTTCTTCAAATTTTACCCGTTCAGAGTACAAGCTTCAGTAAAATCTATTTCAAAACAAAACAACAATGTTAATTTGGGTTTTCTTTATTTATTTCATGTCTATGGTGGTATGTTCACATATATAAACCAAATTTAGACAAAGCAGGCACCAGGTTTGAACTATATGGATCCTTGAATATCAAAAATATGCTTTATATAGGGCATGATTTTATTAGATTTTTGATTTTATTAAAAAAAGTAAAAAAAAATGAAATAGTTCTAGTATTTAACTTTTTCTTATATTCTACCAGATGAAAGCCCATACTAAGGCAGTTCAAAATATGAAAAGAAATTGAAAGGTCAGTGTTGAAAATTTTGAGTTATTAAAGTAAAAAGAGTTATCGCCCCTTATAAAATTAACAAAAAAATACCATATCGATGATATTTAGAGCTTTATAAATTTCACATTTGGTGCCTTTTTTTCTTAAATTAGTTTTTGTATGAAGAAATACTACCATAGATAGGAAATAAATAACACAAAACCAAATTATCATATTTGTTTTCATTTAAAATGGGTTTTATTGAAGCGGGCTGTTTGAAAAGGACAAAATAAGAGGAAGTGGGTGGGGTAAATTTTACATGGCCGTAGAGCCAACTGTTGTTCACCAAAATGTACACTTTTTCTATTTTTTCATTCATCTTAAATAGCCCTTCAATACAAAACCATCATAGAGTGTTTTCATATACTTTGAAAAGTTCCCAAATTCATGACATTGATACACCCTTAAATGCGCTAAAAGGCGCTTCTATGGGGGAAAGGGTTAAGTATTATCTGCTAAAATATAGAAAATATTTCCTATGATTTTTATTACCTAGAGTATAAATTAAAACTATCTTCCTCAGTGGATGAATTAATTATAGGCGTAAAAAGGTGTATTTGTGGGGTAATGGGTTAAGCGAGTTCAAGATATTGAAGGTCAACAGTATTTTTGTACTGCTTTGGATTGCTGCTAAAGAGCAAGATGAAAGTAAAGCAGAAAGCTCATATCAGAGATTTATACTTTACTTTTATCTAGAATTAAACTGCCACTGACTTTACTTTAAACCCATTAACCCATAGCATGAGTCTAGTATTGAAGATAGGTGACCACTTAAAGAAGGTTGAAAGTAAAGCAGAAAGTGCCTTAAGGCACACCCTGCTTTATGTTCAGCCTGCTTTAAGTTTCTATTTGATAGCTTTGATACAGAAAATATTTTCTAAGGTACCTTATTATTCATGACTGTATAAAACATGATTCATGACTATATAAAACTTAAAAGGAATTATTTTCTTCAGTGGCCGAATAATTTAAAGATGTTAAAAGGCCTATTTATGGGGGATGGGTTATGTTAAACTTTCGTCGAAAGAATGATGAATTATTGATTGGAAACCATTTGGTCAACTTGACCTGAAATGACCTTGTCCTTTGACCTATTGATCTCAAAAGAAATAAAGTGGTCATCTACTATTCATGGCTAAACCTCCTTGCCAAATATGAGAACTGTAGCTTGAAGGAATGGTGAGTTTGTGATCCGAAACAATTTGGTCTACTTGACCTTCAAATGACCTTGTCCTTTGACCTATTGACCTTAAAAGAAAATCCAAATAGGAGTCAGCTACGCATGACTAACCTCCCGGCCAAATATGAGAACTGTAGCTTGAAGGAATGGTGAGTTTGTGATCCGAAACAATTTGGTCTACTTGACCTTCAAATGACCTTGTCCTTTGACCTATTGACCTTAAAAGAAAATCCAAATAGGAGTCATCTACGCATGACTAACCTCCCGGCCAAATATGGGAAATGTAGGTTCAAGGAATGGTGAGTTAGTGATCAGAAACAATTTGTTCTACCACCACACCAACAGACCGTCATGTACAAAGCAATATACCCTCACCTCTTTCAAAGGGGGGCATAATAAAGTAAAAGGTTCAAAGAATCAAATGCAGAAAGCTCTGTTGACTAACTGGTTATTGTCCATTGCCAAAAGCTCCTATGAGGTATATTCTTTCTGTTTTACTTTTTAAATGTATATACATTGTTACTAAGCTTCTACCTTTTTGTAAAACATTCAATTTATCAGTTTTTGAGAGACCACTAATAAGACACCAGTAAGAAGTAAAAGCAAAAATTAGTAATCATCTTGTTACCCCATAGTCTGTTTCTAATTTTGAAGACAGTTGATCACTTAAAACAGGTAAAAGTAAAGCATGATGCACCTTAAGGCTTTACATTTTCAGCCTGCTTTAAGCCACCATCTACTAAGCTATAGAAACTAATCCTTATCCTGCATATTCATGATGGTATAAAGGAAAGCTAACTTCCTTAAGTGGAGAAATAAAGGCCTAAAAAGGTGTACATGTATATATAGAGTATTGGATTAAATATTCTCAGAGATCGCCCTGAACTACCCTCTTTAGTGACATTTCTGTCCTCTCACACTGTCAACAAACCTCTTTAAACCACTCTCCCCCTACTACACAGCTGATTGAAATTCTATGTTTCTACCATTAGCCTAATTTTTTATGATATTTATAGGTCAAACATACTTAAATACAAGGCATTATTGACACCTAAACTCTCATTAAGATTAGTTTGACACAAACTGTATTGATTTTCTCTTTCATTTCAAATTCTTCTATCTTGACTCTTCACTGGCATCAATAATCATTTCGACTCAGATCAGAGGCAAAGTTACCAAGTGTCTGATCAGAATCCAAACCATCAAACTGCTTAACCTGTTACCCTATAGCATCTTTCTAGATTTAAAGACAGGTGACCTCTTAAAGCAGATTGAAAGTAAAGCAGAATGTGCCTTAAGTGCATTCTGTTTATTTTCAACCTACATTTGTACTTTTAGCCTGCAATCTGCTAGCAAAAGAATTCTTTCTTATGGTACAAACTCATGAATAAAATGTATAAAGTGGAACTATTTTCTTCAACGGGGGGAATAAATTAAAACTGTAAATGGCATGTTTTTATGGGATATGGGTTAAACGCTAAGTTTGAGCAATAAACAGAATTTACAGATACATGTACCAATGATTAAGCAGATAAATGGGCAGTGAAGTATCAAGATACTGCCCAGTTGTCTGCTTAATCATTGGTCACTTTCCTTCCAACTAGAAACAGCCTTTACAGACTATGAGGTAATGTGTTAGAACTTATTTTGATACAAGTTGTATAATTATGGTGATTTTCTCTTTCTTTAAAATGATGAAGCAAAAAAGAAACACAACAACTGCATTAGATGCACTCAATATGTTGAAGTAGATTTATCTATAGAACTATCTTAACACCCTCACCTATACACATACACACACACACATACATGTAGGGCTCCAGATAAGGGGGAATAAACTGAACAAATACAACATTTTCTCACTCATTTCAGCACAAAAACCTATGGTGTTACTACTCATTAGAATCGTCTCTTCGAGACGATTCTAATTAGTGACACCATAGGGTTTAAAGCGGAAAATAGATTTTAGTTTTTTAAATACTCCCCTTATCTGGAGTCCTGCATACACCCCCATTGATAGCCTTTATACCGTTTAACAACCCTTTCTCCGCATAGCCTGTTTCAGTGATCAAGACAGATGGTTGCTTAAAGCAGACTGCAGGCTAAAAGTAAAGAAGAAGAATGAAATTTAATGATTTCTCTATTTTAGGCAATTGAACTAGTGCCTTATAATATTATGTAAAGTGTTAAAATGGCCATCTTCCATAACCATTTCCCCCTAATAGCTTGTTTTCAGTATTGGGACCGTAGCTTAAAACTGACTGAAAGTAAAGCACTTAGCAGAACGCTCCTTTAGGACCATTCTGTTTTACTTTCCATCTGTTTTAAACTATCATCTGCCAGGATATAAAAAATATTTCTTAAGGTGCATATTCATGTGAACCATTTTCTTTAATGGAGGAACAAACCAGAGATGTCAAAAGACAAATTTGTGGAATAATGGGTTAAAACAATGAAAATCAAGCTATGAGGGTATATACAGTGCTCCCTCCCTACAACGACCCTCCCAACAACAACTCCATCCTTACAACGACCATTGCTGCTGTTCCCCAAACATGACAATTATGTTTAACATTTTTGCTGCTGCAATATCGTCTGCTTTTACATATTGGACATTTTGATAGAAAAAACATAATGACGAGTGACAAACAGCTTAAATCCAGATCAGACGCCGCGTTACCCGGCGTCTGATCTGGGCTCAAGCTGTTTGCCAATGTAAATCAATTTCCCTCCCTATAACAAGTCCCTCAGAACGAAGCACACATTTTTGTGTCTCATTGGGTGTTGTTGTAGAGAGGGAGCGCTGTAAAGGAAACAGCAACAACATTAGTACCTTGCAGACATCCATCCTTTGGTAGTTGGGCTATGGTAATTGAGTTCAGACGCTCTATACACATCATCCTGGCCCGAGGCATGGAGCACCGTGAAGGGACATTTATGAGGCATCTGAAACAAATTAAACTGACATTAATACATTAACCCATTACCCCATAAATACGCTTTTTTACGCCTTTAATTTATTCCTCCACTGAAGAAAATAGATCCAATTTAAACAGTCAAGAATATGCAATATAAGAAATATTTTCTATATGCTAACAGATAATAGCTTAAAGCAGGTTGAAAGTAAAGCAGAATGCGCCCTAAGGCGCATTCTGCTTTACTTTCAACCTGCTTTAAGTAGTCACCTGTTTTCAAAAGTAGAAACAGGCTATAGGGTAATGGGTTAACCCGTAATCACATAGCCTGTTTCTAGATTAGAAGAGTTATAACAACTTAGGGTTTTACCAATGCCATTTAAGCCTTTAAGTTTCAGGACTTTCATTTCCCTGAGTGCCATTGAGTCTTGCCTGCATTTAAAGTTTATAGATAGATAGATAGATTTATTTCAACATAAAATGTACAATAACATTAGTGGTGTAAGGATTCATCGATGCCTTGCAATGTACTTAGCCGCTGATGTCTGTATCGGCTTGTAAATGAATCTTGCAACATATTGCAATGCAATACATTCATCAGCCCTGCTATGCCTCGATGCAAGTGTTAAATATTGTGCATCACGATTTACACTGAATACAGCACTTTATAACAAAGTGTCTAATTATAATCAAAACTGTTTGCCTTGTAACAAGAGAGAACAATGGATTTGAATGTTTTGCAGACATCCATTTTAAAGTAACTGATAAGACCATATAATTATATACTTTTTAAGGGAGCATACCTCTTCCAACATCATACTTTTTACATTATGTATATTTGTTTATTAAAACTAACCACTGTTGGGTTTATATTTAAAAGTCTGTATCATGATACGTATTGTATCACGACTTAAATATTGCAATACACATCGTCTTTTATTTTCAAAGGCAATAGGTATCATATGTATGGGGGTTAAAATGAAATATCAGGATACGAATCGTGAAGAAAATAACTGCCGATGCACAGCCTTAAATAACATGGCAATCTGTTATTAAAACATACACAGTAAACAAGAGGCCCATGCGGGCCTAAATATCGCTCACCTGGAAAAACCAACACAAGGGTCACATAACCCCTGGTATGTGATCACTTTTCACCCCAGAGACATAATTTTCATTGAAAAAATCTATTTTTAGCTCCTGTGACCTAGATATGCAACGGACCGGAACCATATTTACAATATTGGTTAAGGGCTTCTACAAGTGTCATCATATGCCAAATATCAAAGCTCTGACCATATTAGTTTCAGAGGTAAAGATGTTTGAAGATTTCACTACATAACTCTATGTAAAATTACGACCCCCAGGGCGTGGTCATTTTTTACCCCAGGGACATAATTTGCACAATCTTGATAGAGGTCCTGAAGACGATGCTTTGTGCCAAATATCTAAGCTCAGGGTACTGTGGTTTCAGACGAGAAGATTTTTTAAGATTTCATTGAAAAAATCTATTTTTAGCTCCTGTGACCTAGATATGCAACTGACAAGAATAATATTTACAACATTGGTTAAGGGCTTCTAAAAAAATCATCATGCCAAATATCAAAGCTCTGGTCATATTAGTTTCAGAGAAAAAGATATTTAAAGATTTCACTATATAACTTTATGTAAACTTACGACCCCCGGGGCGGGGTCATTTTTTACCCCAGGGACATAATTTGAACAATCTTGATAGAGGACCTAAAGACGATTCTTTGTGCCAAATATCTAAGCTCAGGGTACTGTGGTTTCAGACAAGAATATTTTTTAAGTTTTCATTGAAAAAATATATTTTTAGCTCCTGTGACCTAGATATGCAACAGACCGGAAATATTTGAACAAATTTGAGAGAGGACCCTATAAGGATCATTCAGGCCAAGTTTCAGATCCAGTAGTTTCGGAGGAGATGTCGTTTAAAGAAATTGTTGACGACGAACGGACGAAGGACAGGACGGACGAACGACGACGGACAGAGGACAATCAAAATAGCTCACCTTGGCACTACGTGCCAGGTGAGCTAAAAATAAGCAACGATATGTATGATTTAATACAGCCATGTCACTCAACATTATTTGCCAAGGATTACACAAAAAAGAGTAAGAAATACTCTTATTTCCATTGTGGTCTTTAAGTTTCAGACCCCAGGGCCTTAATTACACTTTATTGACTCATACAAATAGTAAAACAAGAGCTGCATGTGGTCCCAAGTGGCTCACCTGGTACCCATAGTAGCAGTCATGGTGACATCAAATTGGGAAAGTGGTTTCAGCAAAAGAAGATTTAGATTTAGCCATCATAGGTTAATGTACCCCCACCCACTGGCGGAAGTGTCTTTTGAGTTAGGAAGATTATTTGAAGAAAACTGGCAAAGGGTCACCCATGAATCATTTGTGTACAATTATTCTTAAATCAGACAAGTAGTTTCAGAGAAAAAGATTTTTTATTTTTTCTATACAGTAATATAAGGTAAACTTGCCCCACCCACTGGTGGCCATGTTCTTTAAGAGAACTAAATTCAGTATTTTTCCTCCTTATATAACTGCCTCCTATAAACGGAGTCATTCCCAATTGCCAAAACTACCTTTTTTCCCAATATTTGGTAATAAAATTCCCAATTCGAAGAGTAGATCAAGCAGAGTTTATTTTAAGCAAATTTTCAATAAATCCTGCTAATGCTAGCTGAAAACCCATACCCTATAGAGGGTATAATGGGACAATTTATTGCCAGTAGTCAAATTCAATTTGAATTTTATATAGTTAACTGTTTGATATGGTCCATGCAAGATTCCTAGTTTGACTGAAAACGATGCAATTTTTTCCCAATTTGACTAAAAACGACGCAATTATTTCCCAAGCAGCTCGGAACCGGAGTCATTCCCAATTGGCCTAAGAAAAACCCTGAAATTATTTTAAGAAATCTGGAAGAGCGTCATCAATGGATCATTTGTGTAAATTTATTTCAATTTGGACCAGTTGTTTCAAAGAAGAAGATTACAGAAAGATTGGATAGCAAGGGCCACTATATATATGGCCCTATATCGCTCACCTGGTACACCATGTAAAACTTGAGTGACCTTGATTTTGATCCGACATGACCCATATTCAACAGTGGCTTAGATTTTAATAAGTCAAACATTTTGACCAAGTTTCATCAAGATCAAATTAGAAATATAGTTTCTAGAGTGTAAACAATGTATTTTTATGATTTGACCTAGTGACCTAGTTTTGACTGATCATGATCCACATTCAAACTTGACCTAGATATCAATGAGGCAAACATTTTCACCCTGTTTCATGAAGATCTATTCTAATGAGATTTGTAGTCTCTATAGTGTTAACGAAGAATTTTCTTTGATTTGACCTAGTGACCAAATTTTTAAACGAACATGAACCACATTCGAACTTGGCTTAAATATATCAATGAGGCAAACATTTTGACCAAGTTCCATGAAGATCAAATGAGATTTGCAGCATCTAGAGTGTTAACAAGGGTTTTCTATGATTTGACCTAGTGACCTAGACTTTGACCAGACATGACCCACATTCAAACTTGACCACGATTTTATCAAGAAAAACATTTTGACCAAGATTCATGAACATCTAATGAGATTTGTAGTCTCTGGAGTGTTAACAAGGTTTTTCTATGATAATTGATTTGACCTTGTGACCTAGTTTTTGACCTGACATGACCCACATTCAAACTTGACCTAGATATCAATCAGGCAAACAGTTTGACCAAGTTTAATGAATCATTAAAAAGAAAGGTAGGATGCGAATAACTTCAGGTACCGATCTAGTAGACAAAATATTCATTGATCTACCGGTTGCGACCAAGTTTAATGAAGATCAAATGATATTTGTACATGTACATGTAGCCTCTAGAGTATTAACAAGATTTTTCTATGATTTGACCTGGTGACCTAGTTTTTGACAAGACATGACCCATATTCATCAGGAATTATTCTGTCGCAAAATGCAAGTGAGAGAAATTCTCTCATTTGTCAAAAAAAAGTGAGAGAATTTTTTAGATGATGAGAGAAACTTTAATTGGTAGTCTGTTTGCACCAATAACCACTACTGCTATAATTTTCTACTGCTTGAGAATTTTGTGTAAATAATATTTATATGACATGGAACTGTTTTTCTTCTTCTCCTTGTCGAAATCTAGTAAAAAGATTTAATCGATACCATAAATTGATAGTTTACCGCACACGACATTAGCGTATATGTTATCTGCAGATTCATTTTCGTCTGTAGAGGGTCAGTTTGCGAAAACTAGTGACAAAACTTATTGGCGCGGTTACGGCAATAATTAAGGAATAAAATAAACAGTATTTTGGTGCATGGTGCAGTTATTCAACCAAGTGAAGGATAATTACATTCCTATTTTCGAAATAGTACAATCCCGTGACAGAGGACATACTTATCTGTCTGTAATTGTCAATTAGTCTATGTGCGGTCTGGTACATGTTTTATTCTGTACCAGATGTGTTTTAATTTTATACAAAATTCGGAACTCTTGGTCCTATTCCGTTTATGTTATGCCCTTATACTTTTTTTGTGAGCGGGATGCTGCGATTGCGATAAAGCGTTCAACTAAATTGATAAAAAATGATTGTAAATACCGGAAATAAATCGAGAAGAATTACATTTCGCTCGCAAGTATCTGAAAAACGAGTGCGAGAAATATTCGCGTTATACACATTTTGATACTATTTCTTTAATTTCTGTGTGAAATATCTCTGAAATCGTGAACCAGAATGATCCCTGTTTCATACTTGACCTAGAATTCATCAAGACATACATTGTCATTAAGTTTCATGAAGATCTAATATAAGAAAAATAAGAGAATATAAGAAAAATAACAATTAATGAAATTTGCAGCCGCTAGAGTGTTAACTAACAATTGTGAATGGATGACGGACATCCAGCCATCCTAATAATTCAAGTGAGCTAAAAATTGTGGCCTCCAAAGTGTAAACACTAATATTGTTCATGCCGAACGATGGACGCAGGACATTCAAGGATTGCAAAAGCTCATCCTGCCATTACTCAGGTGAGCTAACAAGGGCCAATATGGCCCTCAATTGCTCACCTGGAACACCATGTAAAACTTGACCTAACGTGACCTAGACATTGACCCGCGCTAACCACATTCAATCATGGCATAGATTCCATCAAGATCAAATGAGAAATGTAGCTTCTAGAATGTTAACGATGTATTTTCATGATTTGACCTACCGTAGTTCTTGATCTAACATGACCCATATTTAAACATGACTTAAATATCAACAAGAGCCGTATACGGCCCTAAATCACTCACCTGGGACCGTTGATGTAAATGTAACATATCTTGGAAAGCTGAGAAATTATGACAATATGATTGTGCCAATTGCTGATTGGATGATGATGAGTGCAAAAAAGCTAAGCTTAGGGTACTGTAGTTTAAGAGAAGATTTTTTAAGGTTTAGTTTTTTTAAAAATCTATTTTTAGCTCCTGTGACCTAGATATGCAACGGGCCGGAAGGATTTGAACAATATTGGTAAAGTATACCTCTAGAAGTTACACTATGCCAAATATCAAAGCTCTAGCTATATTAGTTTCAGAGAAAAAGAGGTTTGAAGATTTCACTATATAACTCTATATAAATTTGTGACCCCAGGGGCGGGGTCATATTTGACCCCAGGGACATAATTTGAACAATCTTGATACAGGAACTGAAGGTGATGCTTTGTGCAAAATATCTAAGCTCAGGGTACTGTGGTTTCAGAGAAGAAGATTTTTTAAGTTTTTATTGAAAAAATCTATTTTAGCTCCTGTGACCTAGATATGCAACGGACCCGAAATATTTGAACAATATTGGTAAAGTATCTGTAGAAGTAAATCCATTCCAAATATCAAAGCTCTAGCTACATTAATTTCAGAGGAGAAGAGGTTTGAAGTTTCCACTATATAACTCTTTGTAAATTTGTGACCCCCGGGGCGGGGCCATTTTTTACCCCAGTGACATAATTTGAACAATCTTGATAGAGGACCTGTAGATGATGCTTTGTGCAAAATATCTAAGCTCAGGGTACTGTGGTTTCAGAGAAGAAGATTTTTTAAGTTTTTATTGAAATTATCTATTTCTAGCTCCTGTGACCTAGATATGCAACGGATCGGAAATATTTGAACAACTTTCAAAGAGGTCTAGAACTCTATATAAGGATCAATCCTGGCAAGTTTGGTTAAAATCCATCCAGTAGTTTAGAAGGAGATGTCGTTTAAAGAAATTGTTGACGACGGACAAACGGACGGCGACGGACACAGGACGATCAAAATAGCTCACCTTGGCACTTTGTGCGAGGTGAGCTAAAAAGGAAAACATTTTGACAAAGTTCCATTCAGATCTAATGAGATTTGTATCCTCTTAAGTATTTACAAGGTTTTTACGCTCACCTGCCACAAAGTGCCAAGACAGACTTTTAGGATCGCTGGATGTCGGTCGTCTGTCTGTCCATCCATCCACAATTGTTTGTTAACGACCTCCATGAAACTTCATGACAACATTTGTCTCGATAAAATCTAGGTCAAGTTCGAATGTGGGTCATGTCAGGTCAAAATATAGGTCACTAGGTCAAATCATAAAAAAAACTTTGTTAACACTCTAGAGGCTACACATCTCATTGGATTTTAAGGAAACTTGGTCAAAATGTTTGCCTCAATAATATCTAGTTGAAGTTTAAATGTGGGTCATGTCAAGTCAAAAACTAGGTCACTAGGTCAAATCATAGGAAAACCTTGTTTACACTCTATAGGCTACAAATTTCACCTTATCTTCATGAAATTTGATCAAAATGTTTGCTTCATTCATATCTAGGTCAAGTTCAAATATAGGTCATGTCTGTTCAAAAACTAGGTCACTAGGTCAAATCATAGAAAAACCTTGTTAACACTCTAGAAGCTTCAAATCTCATTGGATTTGAATGAAACATGGTTTATAGCATGTTTGCCTAATTTATATCTAGATCATGTCGGATCAAAATTTAGGTCACTTTAAAATTGGTCAAATCAAACAAAAATATTGTTAACCCTCTAGAGGCTACAAATCTCGTTATATCTGAATGAAATATTGCCAGAATGTTTGCCTACATCAAATCTAGGTAAAAATTAAATGTGGATTGTGTCTGGTCAGAAACTAGGTCAAATCATAGAAAAACCTTGTTAATACTCTAGAGGCTACAAATCTCATTGGTCGATCTTTATGAAACTTGGTCAAAATGTTTGCCTCAATGATATCTAGGTCAAGTTCAAATATGGGTCATGTCAGGTCAAAAACTATGTCACTAGGTCTAATCATAGAAAAACCTTGTTAACACTCTAGAAGCTTCAAATCTCATTGGATTTGAATGAAACATGGTTTATAGCATGTTTGCCTAATTTATATCTAGATCATGTCGGATCAAAATTTAGGTCACTTTAAAATTGGTCAAATCAAACAAAAATATTGTTAACCCTCTAGAGGCTACAAATCTTGTTATATCTGAATGAAATATTGCCAGAATGTTTGCCTACATCAAATCTAGGTAAAAATTAAATGTGGATTGTGTCTGGTCAGAAACTAGGTCAAATCATAGAAAAACCTTGTTAATACTCTAGAGGCTACAAATCTCATTGGTCGATCTTTATGAAACTTGGTCAAAATGTTTGCCTCAATGATATCTAGGTCAAGTTCAAATATGGGTCATGTCAGGTCAAAAACTATGTCACTAGGTCTAATCATAGAAAAACCTTGTTAACACTATAGTCTACAAATCTCATTGAATTTTAATGCAACTTGGTCAGAATGTTTGCCTAATTGATATCTAGGTCAAGTTCGAAACTTGGTCAAAATGTTTGCCTACATCAAATCTAGGTCAAAATCAAATGTGGATTGTGTCTGGTCAAAAACTAGGTCACTAGGTCAAATCATAGAATGATTTTGTTAACACTCTAAAGGTTGAATGTGGGTCATGTCCAGTCGTAATCTAAGTCACTATAGGTTAAGTTTTACAAGGTGTACCAGGTGAGCGATATAGGGCCCTTGTCTATGATTTGACCTAGTGACCTAGTTTTTGACCGGACAGGACCCAACATTCAATCTTGACGCTAGAGTGTTAACGAACAATTTTGGACGGACAGACAAACAGACGGACATCCAGCGATCCTAAACGCTCACCTTGGTACTTCCTGCCAGGTGAGCTTAAAATTGCGTTCTCAAATAGAATCTGACATAATCTTCATTTCTCTGACATGTGACATAGCAAATGAGGGATTCCATCCTAAAGGAGCTTTCTGTTTTCTTTTCACTTTCCCTAAAGCAACCACCTGTCTTAAACTCCTAATTGTTGTGAAAGTAGACCAGTGTATCACGTGACAGTTAATACCAAGAACCACGTGACAATTCCCGTAGTTCCCAAGTCCCGTGAGATCTGGGAGAAAAGCCCGCGAACGGAGTGCGCAGCCTTCACTTCGTTACTTGACCACATTATAGACAAGACGTCTCGAGCCAGGCTCAAAAACATACCGGGGAACAACCGAAGACTGCGGCAGGCGATACCAGAGGGAGACCGCTGGCCCTGATACTGTGAGTAAACATAGTTGAGCACATTTACTTTATTGGCGACGAGGAAAAACCATTGAAAAACAATATTTTTGTGACACGAGGTTGTGTCTGCGTAAGCAAACAGGAATTTGTTTTTTCAATTTTGTCTTGCAACGAGGGCGTTGTTAAGTGCAAACAGTTGCCATTGTGCATATTTCAATGCTGGCGAAGAGAAATTTGGAAAAACAAGTTAAAATTGTACATTTGGAGCATTTTTTGATTTCGGCCGAGGTCGGCTATTTCCGTGACGAAAATTCCGGGAAAAAGCACATGGTGGTGCGTACGCATCATAGACTTCCGGTTATACTGTAAACTTCCGGTAACAGCCCACGAGATTGAGAATTTGGATGTTTGTACTTGATATACCTGTTTTTCTTCAACAACGTTAACTGGAATTGTGTTTTAGGATTATTTTATTTAAGAATGGAAATGGCCAAGTGGTAATTTCTGTTTAGAGAATATAAATAATAATTTTTCGTTTAGGGAAATAGCAAGTGGAGTCGAGGCCGACTTCTGTAATTTTTTTTTGTTTCCTAATTAATTCCAGTTTGAAAAATTTGATTCAACTGCCTGCCAACGACAATTTAAGCCAGAAATAGTGTGTGTAGAGGGTGATTGACGAGGTCGTCATTTATTCCTGTCTACATGGGACTTTGTTAAGTGTTTGACGAGGGCGTCATGACAACTCTGGACATCTACATCACAAACTCAGCTGTTTCTTGCCGAAGTCGGTAAGGTGAGTTATTTTAAGGGTGGTAACTATTTTGTTAAAGAACTCAGTTAGGGTACTGAGAGGATGTTGCAGACAGTATTTGGTCAGGGTATCAAACTGAGATATTGAAGATAATTTTTTGGAAGGAAATTGTCATATTTTGCAACAGATTTAGATCTTAATCCGGCAATAAATTTGAACTTTTACCTTGCACAGAGTTGGATCCTGAAACAGATTTGCAATTTTTAACCCGGTTTATACCATTTATTTGGAGATTTGGATGAATTATATATATATTTTTTTTTTTTTTTTTTTTTTTAAACTATTTTTTGTATTGGGTAAACCTTTGCACCATTATGGCTTGTAATAACCCTGTTCCAAAGGTTGCAATCAATTTTGCTACTGAGAGGGAGTTAACGGCATTGCAGGGGGTGGCTAACAAAACAGCAAAGAAAATTGTTAAACACAGGAAAAAGAATGGAAATTTTACTTATGCAACCATTTATAATGTAAGGGGACTAAGGGTGACTCGTGAGTTGATGGAATCCATCGACTTCATGCCAAATCAAGAGTTTGGTATGGAGGATGATGCGGGTTGGATACAAAACATGGCTCATTTTGTGGACAGGGCCCAGGGTAGGCCCGTTCAATCTTTATTTGATAGCAGGGGAAGACATCAAGCTGGACCACTTCCACAGAAGGAGCAATTGCCTCCTCCTTATAATAGTGAGGTAAGTGGTTCTAATACAGAATCTGATTCGGAAGGGTCTGATTCAGATGTGGTGGCAAAGCGTAAGGTAAGAAAGGTGAAGGATTCCTCTAACCATTTCCGTCCATCGACTCTACCAAAGAGTTTAGAATTTGATGGCGAGTCCAACTGGAAGCTTTTCAAGAAGAAATTTTTGCATTACGCGGAAGCTTCTGGGTGGTCAAGTAGGGAAAAAAGGGACGCTTTGTGTTGGAGCTTGAAAGGTAAGGCTGGTGAATTTTACACCATGCTCTGTGAAGTTGGGGAGGAGCCTAATTTCAAAACTCTTTTATCACAACTTGATAAGCGTTTCAAGGGTGCAGAGCTTGAAGAGACCTTGCAAGCAAAATTCAGGGCAGCTCACCAGCGAGATGAGGAGGATCTTTTGGACTGGGCTGATAGGGTTTTGATGCTTGCAGCAAAGGCTTTTAAAGGGTTGCATGAGCCTTTTATAAGGAAGAGTGCTATACTCCAGTTTTGCCAGGGTTGCAGCAATGTGGAGGCGGGTCAACATGCTTCATTACAAAAGCCTAAGACAATGGATATGGCTGTGGAATCCATTGAGTGGTATATGGCCATATGTGATAGCAGAAGGGCTCACAAGAAAAAAACAGAGAAGTCCGAGAAGTCTGATTATAATATCTATAAGACCACCTGTTACTCAGAAGATTCTAGCTCTGGATCTTCAGAAGAAGACGAGCCTGTGCCACGGAGGAGAAGGAACAGAGAATCACTTAGGGAAGTGAAACAGGAAAAAGGAAGACGAGAATTTAGGGAAAAGTATTCCCCTCCTATTTTAAAGAAACCAGGGGGTTTAGAAAACCGTATGGCGAAGGTAGAACAAACTTGCAATGCTTTAGCCGAAAATGTTCAAATAATGGCTTCTAAATTTGATCAGCTGACTTCATTGGTGACCAAAGTGGATCAGCTCTCTATAAACATGAACGATATTCAAAGGAGAGCAAGAAGTCGGAGCCCGAGTACAGGAAGACCAACCTCGCCGAGCTATGTTTGTTTTAACTGCCGACAGCCAGGTCATTTTCGAAGGGATTGTCCAGCAAAGAAGGTGAGTTTCTCGGAGTCTTTAAACGAGAAAGGGTCGGGGACAAAGGCCGATTCCCCACCCCACCGGGAGGCCTAATTGATAATCTAGTTCCAGCGGTTGGTTTGTCCAAGGTGGGACAGCCCAATATTGATTTTCAAGGGGAGGAATTTAAAGTAGTTCAGGCTGAACATATTCCCATAGAGGGTTCCCAGGGGGGAAAAATTCAATGTAAAGAGTCTGGAACAGAAAAGGTTGTTTCCAAGGGTGGAATCGTTTCAGGCGACGACTCGGAAGATGAAGAGGTTATTGTTGTAGAGCGGGTAAAGTCCCTCGCTTTATACCATGTAGTTGTTCAAATTGGTAATACTCTGGTAGATGCAATAGTGGATACAGCCGCTGAATCAACAATTATATCTGATAAGGTTTTTCAGAAACTTGACCCGAAACCCAAGGTTTTAAGTAAATTGAAATTGTTGGCCGCTGGAAGGGATATGGTTATGCCAGGTCATAAAGTAGGTCCAGTTCAGCTGAAAATTGGTTCTTCAGTCTTCAGTCAAAACATTAATGTAGGGCCTATCGATGACGATATGTTGCTTGGTTTTGATTTTTTAACTAAATGTGGAGCTCAGATAGATATGAAAGATAATCGCATGTCTATTGGTAAGAATGTCATTCAGCTTCGATTAGCTAATGAGTCCAAAGATCCGAAAGTATGCAAGATAACTATAGCCAAGAGGCGAGTTATTCCACCTAATTCGGCAGTAAGGGTTTCCTGTTCATTAGATGTTTCCATGCCAGATTATTATGTTGAGCCAGACATAGATTTAAATTGTGCAATCCCAAGAACTCTGCATTCAGGGAAGGATCAGTCTTATATCTGTGCCATTAATTTGTCTGAAAATTTCAAAGTGCTAAAGAAAGGAAAAGTAATTGGACAAGCTTGGGAAGCCGATGTACTGGGAGACCAGGTTAATATGGAGGTTATCTCTGAGGGCAGAGAGGAAGACTCCAGTGAAACACCAAATAAGCCATTCGAGAAGGTAACAATACCTGAACATCTCAAAGACATGTTGGAATCCTCAAGGGCTAATCTCACTGAGGGTCAGTTTGAGAAATTGCAAACGGTGGTGAGTAATTTTCAGGATGTGTTTGCTAAAAATTCCTTTGATCTTGGAACGTTCTCCGCTGTTGAGCATTCTGTAGATACAGGGGGGCCTTACCTATCAAACAAAAGATGCGTCGAACCCCATTGAAATTTGTAAAGGAAGAGGAAGATGAGATTAACAAAATGCTTGAAGCAAATGTTATTCAACCATCCATGTCTGATTGGGCCTCCGCTCCTGTGCTTATTAGGAAAAGGGATGGATCGGTCAGGTATTGCATTGATTATAGGGCAATTAATAATGTTACAATAAAAGATGCATTTCCGTTACCTTTAGTGGAGGATTGTGTCGATACATTATCAGGCAATGAATGGTTCTCAAAATTGGATGCAAATAGTGCGTACTGGCAAATTCCAGTTAAAAAAGAGGATCAGAAGAAAACTGCTTTCATAACCAAGTATGGACTGTATGAATTCGTTCGAATGCCTTTCGGAATGTCCAATAGTCCGAGCAGTTTCATGAGGGCAATAAATTTGGTCCTACGAGGGTTAAACTGGAAAACGGTTTTGGCATTCTTGGACGATATACTGGTTCTGGGTAAAAATTTTGATGATCATTTGCAAAATCTGACTGAGGCGTTGTCTAGGTTTCGTAAGTATGGTCTCAAGTTAAAACCCAAGAAGTGTATATTTTTCCAAAGGAAAGTAGAGTTTCTAGGGAGAAACGTCAGTAAGGATTCTTTAGAAATGTCAGAATCTGACATTGAGGCCGTTAGGAAATGGCCAATACCAACAACTTCTAAGGATGTTGAGCGTTTTTTGGGTCTGGCGAATTATCATAGGTTATTTATCAGAGATTTCGCAGAGATAGCTGGTCCATTGTATAACTTGACAGGAAAACGTCCTTTTAAGTGGGAGGCAGTGGAACAGGAAGCTTTCGATACGTTAAAAGAGCTGTTGACCCAACCTCCTGTTTTGACTCTCCCGAATGAGACGGATGAGTTTATTCTGGATACGGATGCATCAAATACAGCAATAGGGGGAGAGTTATTGCAAGTTCAACAGGGTAGAGAACGGGTAATCGCTTATGCTAGTTTTGCATTAACTCCGGAACAGCGTAATTACTGCACTACAAGAAAGGAGCTACTGGCAGTAATTAGATTAACGAGACAGTTCCGTCATTATCTGCTGGGTAGGCCGTTTACCGTAAGAACTGACCATAGCAGTTTGGTGTGGCTGATGAGATTTAAGGAGCCTCAGGCTCAACTAGCCAGGTGGTTAGAGGAATTGAGTCAGTACAACATGATTGTGCAACATCGTAAAGGTAAGCAACATGTAAATGCAGATTCTCTTTCTAGATCTAATTCTACAACCAATCACTATAAACATGGGGTTAAACTGCAGGATCTACCTTGTGGAGGTTGCCGAAAATGCAAACGGGCTGAGGAGACCTGGGGTTCGTTTATCGCTGAGGTGGATGATGCTGTTCCAATTTCGGCGGTTCCTTCAACCATAAGCTTGTGCTATATGGAAGAGAACAGGAAATGGGATCCAGGGGGAGATCCAATTACTATTGAGGTTTGTCAGGACAAAGAGAGGGTGAGTCTTTTGTCAGAAACTGGGATGGTTTTGGGTGATGTAGATCCAGCGTTGCACGAAACCAGCTCTGTTTGGGGTTTCTCCAGGGTAGAGATATTAGACAAACAGGGTAGTGATGAAGACTTGGTGTTTGTGTTAGGATGGTTAAATGGGAATATTAGTCCAAGTGCAGCTAAATTAGCTTTAGCGAGTCCTGCCTGTAAGTTCTATTGGATCAATAAAGATCGTTTAGGATTTATAGATGGGGTTTTGCAAATCCAGCGTAAAAATGAGAGATCTTATGACTTAATTCTCCCCAAAAGTTTGCAAAATCTTGCATTAGGTCTGCATCATGATATTCCATCTTCAGGCCACCAGGGGGTAAGCCGAACCAAGTTGAGAATGAAAGAAAAATTCTTTTGGTATGGAATGGGTAAAGACATTGAGGGGTATGTCTCTACTTGTGAGATATGCAATCAGAATAAGAAATCTATTCGGCAGGGCAAGTACCCATTGACTAATTATCATGCTGGATCCCCAATGCAGAGGGTTCATTTAGATTTCATGGGTCCTTTAAGTGTTACAAAGAATGGGAATGAGCATATCCTCATGATGGTTGATCAATTTACCAAATGGGTGGAGATTATCCCGCTTCCTTCACAAACGGCTGAAATAACAGCTAGGGCGGCAGTAAACTCTTTCTTTTCCAGATTTGGAGTTCCGTTCGAAGTTTTCTCGGACCAGGGTAAGAATTTCCAAAGTAAATTGTTTACAGCTCTGTGTGAGGTTTTGCAAATCCATAAAGCAAGAACCACTCCATATAGACCTTCAGCTAATGGACAAGTTGAGCGTTTCAACAGAACTCTAATGGATGCGGTAAGATGTTTTGTGGGTAAAAAACAAGATAATTGGGATGAGTTTCTTCCTCAGCTGGCAGGAGCAATGAGATCGACTGTGAATAGGAGTACCGGTTTCACTCCTAATATGCTTATGCTAGGTAGGGAAGTTAATATTCCTGCTAATCTAATGTTTTCCTCCACGACTCCGAAAACCGATAAAGAAGCCCATCAGTATATCTATGATCTTGTAGAAAATATTCAGCAGGTTCATCAGCTTGCCCGTCAAACATTAAAGCAGACGCAGCAGCGAATGAAAAAGGACTATGATCTCAGGGTTCTAGAGAGGTCGTATGAGGTGTTGGACAGAGTGTATTTGTTGGACTGTGCAGCGGTCAAAGGTAAGAGTAAGAAGTTGTGTCCTCCATGGAAGGGTCCGGGGGTGATCATTCAGAAACTTACTCCTTATCTTTTTAGGGTTCAACTCAGGAACAAGGTCTTCACAGTTAATCATGATAAACTGAAACCCTGTAGGGATAGGCATTTACCAGCTTGGCTTAGTAATTTTACCCTAGATGGTTCTGATGCATCAAAAGACACCGAGGACGGTATTTTCTGTGTGTGTAGGAGACCATGTGGGGGCGAGTTTATGATACAATGTGATTATTGTGATGAGTGGTATCACGGATCTTGTATAAATCTTGCGCCCTCGGATGCGTTGGATATTGATAAATACAAGTGTCCATGGTGCAAAGGTTTCCCTAATGTTTAACAAAAGATATCATGACATCAGGGTTTTGTCTCTCATTATGTTTGTTCTCTTCTTTGTTTCCTTATTAGATGGAGAACCATAAATTGCCATGGGATGAAGTTCAAGACTGTTCCCTCATCGATTATCTCTTGAGGCCTAGAGATCTGACAAACAAGTTGACCATGCCTTGCAAATCTGCTGGAAAAATAATCTTCCCAACCAGAACTCAGATTTTGGGGGCATTGGCAACCCAAGCTTCGGTAGCCAGGAGAAAGAACAAGAAAGCCTGGCTTCGGACTATGGCTTTTGAAGCCCTGCATGTGATTGGAGCTGAGCGGGATTGGGTCCTTAAGTATTTTGGTACCGCTCCTACTGAGCATAAAAGACCACCAGACCCACCCTCACCAAATTGTTCGGAGTCCGATGATGACTGGAAACCTGCGGTGCCTATGAAAAAGGGATCTGCCCCCGTCAGGACAGCCACAATCTCTTCGGCTCCTGGTCAGCAGATAGTGTCCCCAGCTCCAGTTCCGCCTACATTGTTTCCTTTGCCGTTATCCTTGATGCCTTTCCCTTTAGATTACACGGGCAAGGATTTCCCACCTTTACCTTCGGTTTCAAAAGATACGTCCATGGAGCCGGTAGTTGTTGATTCTCCTATAATGGGTGAATCAAGAATTATCTTCTTCATGTATGGAAGTCGTTGATTCTCCTAAGAGGTCTTGGAAATGTGTGTCTAAGGGGTCAGGGGTTTCAGATAAAGGTACTACGCTTGGAGAAGGAAGATCGGATGCATCAGCCAGACCGTCTTCTGAAAAGAAACGCAGGATGGATCCGGTCACCCCGTCCCTTGAGGTAACGAGGTCGTCCTCAGGAAGGGTAGTTTCTCTTTCTTCAACACCCAGAGTATCGATTACAACCAAGGTGTTCACTAATAGTAAGTGGAAGGCGTCGACCAGTTCAGCCGGCACGAGGGCGTGTCGTGATGTTCAACAACCCTCAAGACAACAACCTGTATCCCGGATTCGTATGGGGGGACGCAAGGTGGGCGTTTGTGGAATAGCCGGTTGTGAGAAGAGGACAAGTTTTTTGAAGCTTCATCTTGTAGAGGATCACCTGCCCATTGTGTTTTCCGAGAAGATGAAGCCGACAGAAGAGGTTACCCAACGCCGTTATGCATGTCTAGTCAGCATCGCCAAAACTATTTTAGGACCCAGGGCCACTCTGAAGGATGTCCAGGATCACTTTAATCGTGGAAATTATATCCGGCCGGGGTGGGAAATTTTACCAGCACAGGTTGAGGCGATGTCGCAGCTATGTCATAGTATGGGGTGGAGGGTTCCCGATAGATTTTCCTTGAATCCTATTAATTCTCCAGCTGTGTTGTTGCACTGGAGGTGTCTTCTTGTAATGACTAACTTCATGACCAGGGCTGTTATGGAGGATTTGCGCTATAAGTTCAGTGGTTCATGTGTTCCTGTGCACTCAGGGGTTGTGCCGGTTGATGGTTTGGAAGATGTATCAGAGGAGGAGTTGGAGTCCCTTAAGCCCGTCATATTTGCATTTGATAGCCATTTTCATGCTGATAGATTAGCAAAAAGCTTAGGGACTGCAGCTAATTCTTCAGTTCCATCTCTCCTTGGAAACATGCCTTTACAAGAACGGGAGGATTATGTCCTGCAGGTGTCTGGAGGTATAGCGAATTATTGTGATCCAGAGGAGTATCCAACGGGAGACGACCTTAGTAGGTTGGTTTCCAATGGCTTCAGAGCAGCCATTGGGATTCATCCTAAAAAGATTGCCTCCGACCGTCAGTTTAATAGTATGATAGGATTGTTACGATCCTCTGCGGTTGTTGGTTTGGGGGAAGTGGGGTTGGACCATTCTGTGAGCCCGGAGAAGTGGTATCCACAGGAACAGCAGTTGAAAAGGATTCTTCAACTTCTAGATCCTAGCCAGGTGTTAATTCTACATCTTCGTGGTTCAGATCGTGCTGGTGCTTATGTTTATCGTCGAGGTCTAGATATAGTTAAAGAGTTTGCATCAGTACAACAGCGTATCCAGCTCCACTGTTTTTCTAGTGATTTGGACGTGGTGAATTGTTGGCTGCAAGATTTTCCTGAGACACATTTCAGTTTTTCGGGTATGTGTCGCAACTTCAGTTCAGTGCAGAAAGACGCTTTGAGGAATGTTCCTGAGAACCGACTTCTTCTAGAGACGGACGCTCCGTATTTTCCTCTTTCCACGGAGTATAGCTGTAGTGCCCCTCACATGTTGGATATAGTTGCTAGTACTGTGGCGGATATTAGAGGTACTACAACAATGGAGGAAATTATGGAGATTTCGGAAGCAAACGCCAAGAGATTTTTCCGTGTCTAGAAGATGGCAGTGCCCAGGGGGGTAGTTGATATTATTCATCCTTAAATGATCAGTGTTAGGTTAGTTAAGGTTGGATTATTATGGAACTGTGAATTTTGTAGAATACTCAGGGGAGTATATTAGATTTGTATCATTTAAGTTGGAGAACTTTATGGATCAGTGAATTTTGTAGAATACTCAGGGGAGTATATAGAAATCATTTTCCTAGTCCATTGTGGACGGATTCGGGATGTTGCAGAATACTCAGGGGAGTATGTGGTTTTTTAGTGAACTGGGAATACGGAATATTTCTGTTGAGGAGTACAGATTTGAGTCTATAAAACGGGGAGGAGTGTTGTGAAAGTAGACCAGTGTATCACGTGACAGTTAATACCAAGAACCACGTGACAATTCCCGTAGTTCCCAAGTCCCGTGAGATCTGGGAGAAAAGCCCGCGAACGGAGTGCGCAGCCTTCACTTCGTTACTTGACCACATTATAGACAAGACGTCTCGAGCCAGGCTCAAAAACATACCGGGGAACAACCGAAGACTGCGGCAGGCGATACCAGAGGGAGACCACTGGCCCTGATACTGTGAGTAAACATAGTTGAGCACATTTACTTTATAATTATGAATGTAAATTGTAATTCAGTGGTCGCAATAGAGAAGTTATACTGCATTTATTTGTGCTAGATTTACATGCAATGAAATTTATAGGTATGCAGGTATGGGTCATATTCCCAAAATGGTTAAAAGTCGGATAATCATACTGTACTAAATTAATGCGGGTGGGGTAGCGTTTTGAGACTGAGAGTGAAGCATTTCGCGTTTTTTCATAATTGCCAATCATCTCCCTACGTGCGACAACTTACTAAATATTCGACATGAACACTTCCACGTTCAATCAAACAATTTACCTTATGATTTATCCTTAATTAGTGTGTAGTTTTTATTCCCACAATCTATCTGCTTAACTTGACAACGGGATAGTTTGTGTACATTTTTCGAGAGATTTCGAGAGCCTGTCATGCGAGATTTCACGAGATTATGGTTTCGCCCCTAACTTGTCTGCTTTGTCGAAACAACGAGTTATTTTGTTATTTACAGCCAATACTGATACAGTGTAACAGAATAAAACTTTTATCTAAAAGAGCGTATTAACAATCAAATACCATATAATAGCCATAACGACTTTTTAGATAAAATATCAGCGACCATTGACGAACGGATGCTGGCCGAATTCGCTTTCGCAAAAATCAAAGAACTGAAATGACCAACTGATAGAAACGCCCCATCATCCTATGAGACTCTAAAATCTTGTCCTCGCCAATATGAGCTTAGATATTATAATAGATCTACTATGAAAGTAATGAAGTTGACATATTTTCAGTCTACATACCTTTTAGTACAGTAAATTATGCAAGTACACTTATAAAGTTTTGAAATAAAATGTTCTTCTTCTTCTTCTTCTTCATGTATACAACACTCTCTCAACTTTGAGAATTATGTGTTGGCGCCAGATTTAATAGAAACAACATTTAAAAGAACATCATGAATGCCAAAAGGTTAAAACAAATTAAAATTATTTACAAGTTTATGGATTTAGCTGCTGAAAATTGGTGTTAGGACAGTCACAGGAACAAGAGTTCTGAATGTGTCTACTGTGACTGCTGATTGTATAGAGACAGGCAAACAGTTCCACTGGGCTACTGTTCTTGGATAGAATGAATATTTGTAGGTGTCTTTTGACGTTGCGATATGTTTGAAAGATAATGTGTTGCCGTGTCTAGTTCTGGGATCTGATGTCTGGAGAAGTTGGTAAGGTGGGCAGATAGCTACTACATTATGGATAATTTTATAAAACATTATTAATCTACATCTAGTTCTTCTTAATTCTAAAGTGGGCCAGTTGAGACTGTGTAACATATCAGATACTGAGCTAGTGTTGTGGTAACGGTTGCAAACAAACCTGGCTGCACGCCTTTGCACTTTTTCAATTTGATTTTTGTTAGAGTTTGTGTGCGGGTCCCAGACAGATGCAGAGTATTCCAATTTTGGTCTTATGAGAGCTTTATAAGCATGATCTTTTGCTTTCACCGAATTTATTTTCAAGTTTCGTTTCAGAAATCCAAGTGTTTGGTTAGCTTTATTTGTAATGTTGTTTATGTGTTTGTCCCATTTGAGATTGTTTTGAACGGTGAGGCCTAAATATTTAGCATGATCGACTTTTTCAAGATCTTGTGAATGGAGAGTATAAGTAAATTTGTGTGGTTTGCGTTTGTGCGTAACAGAAAGTACAGTGCATTTGTCTGGGTGAAAGTGCATGAGCCAGTCTTGCTCCCACCGTGCTGCAGCATCAATGTCTGTCTGTAGTTGTTGACAATCGTTAAGTGTTCTAATTTCTTTATATATGATGCTGTCGTCTGCAAAAAGTCTAAGTGTACTGTGTTTTAGATAGTTGGGAAGGTCATTTATATAAATAAGAAAGAGTATCGGACCCAAGACTGTGCCTTGGGGTACACCCGATGTTACGGGTACTTTATCAGACTGTTCTCCTTCCAAGACAACAGTCTGGGTTCGATCAGTCAGAAAGTCAGTAATCCAGTTGACAATATTTCCATGTATTCCATAGTGCTGTAGTTTGTAGATGAGGTGTTTATGTGATACTTTGTCGAAAGCTTTGGCAAAATCCATGATGATGACGTCTGTTTGTGTGTTTGAGTCGTTTGATTGTACAAGATTATGAAAGAAAGAGATAAGTTGTGTTTCACATGAACGTTTTGATCGAAAACCGTGTTGAAGATCATAAAGAGTGTTGTTCTGTTCGAGGTGAGACATAATATTACTTGAAATGACGTGTTCTAGAATTTTACAACAGATGCAAGTTAACGAAATTGGTCTATAGTTTATTGCATCATGTTTGTCTCCCTTCTTGTAAGCTGGACAGATGTTAGCATGTTTCCAGTCCTGTGGAATTTTACCCAGTGATAATGATATACTGAAGATGTGGGTTAGAATAGGGGCAATGACTGAACTGCATTCTTTTAGGGTTCTTCCATGGATATTGTCTGGACCTGCTGCTTTGTATGGTTTGATGTTTTCTAAAAGTTTATGTATGCCATTTTCAGTTATATATATTTCTTTCATACGTGGATGAGAGCTAGTGCCTTTGTCAGGTATTGGTAAATTCGATGCTGGGGTAAAAGCCTTTTGGAACTGTTTGTTGAGTGTGTCTGCTTTGTTCTTGCTGTCTGATTTCAGTATACCTTGATCTCTTAAAGGAGGGATGATTTGGCTGTCGGTTTTCTGCGTTTTTATATAAGAAAATAGATTCTTTGGAAATTTTGTATGTTTGTGACTGTCTTGTTCTGGTATTGTAATATCAAAGATCATGTTTTCTATGTAGTTCCAATAAGCTGTACGTTGTTCTTTCTGGATTTCACTTTTCATCTGTTTAAGCTTTTGAGGTTTAAGATGGTTCTTTTGTTTTGATTTCAGTAACATGCGTCTATATCTGTTCATTTTCTTTCGTAGCTCATTTGTTATCCATGGTAGTTTATTCTTTTGTTTCAGTAATTTGCTTGGGATATTTTTTGAGATAGAAGCCTGAAGATCTGTTTTAAAAGTATTCCAAATAAGGTCTATGTCATTTGTATTTTCTATGTTTAAGATATTTTTGTAGGATTTTTCAAGATCTTGCTTTATGCCGTCCCAGTTAGCCTTTGAATATTTCAGGATGGTTCTTTCTTTGATTTTAGATCTGTGCAGTGAGTTAGAGGTTTCAATACAAAGTATGTCGTGATCAGCTGCCCCAATGGGAGGGATGTTCTCAACATTGTCAATGATTGACGGATAGTTTGTTAGAAAAAGGTCTAGTATTTTGTCATTTCTTGTGGGTTTGTTTACTAGCTGTGTAAGGGAATGATCAGCAATAATGTCTAAAAGTTCCTGATGATGTTTGGCATTTGGCTTTCCAGGTATGACAGTGCAAGAGTCCCAGTCAATATGGCCCAGGTTAAAATCTCCACTGACTAGTACTATGGATTTAGAAGATGGATTAATTCTACTTAAGGAGATGTTCAGTTGTTCAAGTGAGGTAGTATCAGCTGGTTGCGGTCTATAAAATGAACTGATGAGAAGTTTGCGGGAATTTGGGATGACAACCTCTGTCCATACTATTTCACATGTTGGTTCACATCATCTGATAGGGTGGTTCACATCGTCTGGAAAATTGGTTCACATCGTCCAAAAACCCGATTCACATCGTCTAGGTTCACATCGTCCGAAGTTCACATCGTCCATATACCGTTTGTCTAGGTTGACATGTGCGGATTCAGAGTAGGTCCGGGTGGATAAAAGAGGAAGTAAACCGTAATTAGAAATTCCCCTCAAACCGATAAATTCAAGAATGATAACCTTCATTTAAGGGCTAGAGTCGAATAACCTACCCTGTTTACTTTTTACAGTAGCGGGATTTGATCTATGGCCCCCCTGGTAAGGTCATTACGTAATGCTTTTTGCTTAGAGATAGACTAAAGAATTTCATGACATCCAACTGTTAACTTCTGCTACTACAACTGTTACAGCTACTGGTAATACTACTACTACAACTACAACTTCTACTTATATTACTACTACTTCTACTATTACTACTACTTCTACTACTACTACTACTACTACTACTACTCCTTACAGTATTCTGTTTTAAAGGCGACCAGTAGAAAGAATGCGTTTTTCTTCTTTCAATTGCAGGTTGTGGCTAAGATATTAAAACGAAGAAAGTTTGCTTTTATGGACGTTGAAGTAGACAAGTTAAGGCAATTTGGCACGTTTTTATATAGCGTATATAGGAGACGATAGGAGTATACTTTAACTTCAAAAAGGACCAAAATTTAATCTGAATAAAAATCTAATAAAAAAAAAGATCAGTACAAATATAAAACTATAAGCTTTGTAATGTTGGTTGTGGCTAAGCTCTGTGATTAGTACGAGTGTAATTATTAAATGAAACGTCAATTGATCCTTCTTTATTCTATATAGCGCATCTGCTATGACTCGGGGGAGCTTGTGAGGTATATTTCTCAAACTGTCTCAATTTATAGAGACATGTTTGTCAAAGGAAGCGTTTGACTGTCCGTCTGAAAATCTGGAACCCCTGGGGAAATTGTATATATCTATAATTGTGCACGAGTTGGTGTTTAATTACGGCATGTGCTTGATGCTTGAACAAAACACATATAATAATTTAATTAATATGCACCATATATTAGTTTCGTGGTTGACACTGGTACCATTGACGAACCATTTGTAAAGTTGTTTACCAATGGTAATTCTCAGATCAATGTCAAGAAGAACTTAATAAGCAATTGCTTTCGTTCTAATCCTAATGATCTATGTATGATTTAAACATGATTATATTTGTATTGTGAAATAAAATATGTTTAAACTAATGTCACAAGACTCACAACGGCAAAACTGTTGATATGGTCAGAAAGGTTTTAAAACAAGTAAGTCACATGCCAAGTATAAAAGGTCCATGTGCAATTGTGCCAATGTTAAGGGTTTTTTTATTAAGTAGGTAAAATGTCGAGGTCAATGTCACAAGGTAAAAATATAGCATTGTTGGAGATACATCAACACAAGGAAGACACGCAATAAGTATGAACACCCTATGTATATTGGTTCGAATGTTATAGACATTTAAAGTTTTTCAAAAAAAATTAGGTCAAATGTAAAGGTCACACGGGCAAACATGTTGACATGTACGGAAAGATGTGGAAACAAGTCAGTAACTTGTAAATCACCCCCTTGAATACTACCGGTATACTCCTGGGAACCCCATCTTCCTTTAAATCAACATCTTTCTGATGTAAATTTGGTTTAGTTCAAAGATACAGGCATCTTCGTATTTGATTTGAATTAAAATTTGCTTTAGTTGACTTTAATATTCAATTCTGTGGAGGATTTTGTAAATCACCCCCCTTGAATACCATCTCCTTGGAATCCTCTTCTTTAAATCAACATCTTCCTGATGTAAAATTTGGTATAATTCAAAGATACAGGCATCCACATATTTGATTTGATTTGAAATTTTTCCGAGGATTTTGTAAATCGTCCCCCTTGAATACCATCTCCTTGGAATCCTCTTCTTTAAATCAACATCTTCCTGATGTAAAATTTTGCATACCTAAAAGATACGGCAGTGGCTAGACGTCCGGAACCGGACGGCTAGCCAACCCTCACAGGACGGGCTAGACGTCCGGAATAGATTTCTTTCAGGAAATATACTGCTTTATACGTGGGTTAGTGCCTGGGTATATTTAAAACAAGTTGAAACAAACCTAAATGCATTTAATTTTCCAAAAAACAATAGAGGGGCATAAACAAATCACATACATATAAAGGAATTAAATTACCTTCGCTTAAGACCGACGTTCGCCTCCGCCATTTTAATTGGTTATTGACTCTGCTGCCCCGACTTTGTCGCTATTAGATTAGGACGCAGGGCATTTCTGTTGATTTTATTGTAATTTATGCATGTAAATATTAACTGAATGTTATAATTAGAGATTGAAGATAAAATGCCGAAAGTATTACAAATGGATGGTATTATATAGTCAAGTCAAGTCAAATCATTTTATTCGGCATAACATGATACATGTCTGTTGCCTTACACTAGGCGGTTGATAAACATGAAAAAAGCATTAAGAAGAGAGTGAACATCATTTTAAACATACAGGGAGATTATTGCTATTAATAAACAAGGTGTCTAAATAAACGTATGAATTTGTTTCCCGGCCAGGCATCGACATTGATGTCTGGTTTGGCTCCAAATCTAGTTTAATACTTTTTTTTGCAATTAATTCTTTTTATACTTGATATTCATGACATAACTAGCAAAAAGAATATAACATATATACTGGCCTTTGATCGGTGATATTAACGTCATCTGATCAAGTTCCGGTATAAACCCAGATAGCAGAGCGACGTTGGCCCAACGTTGGCTAATGGTCGGCATATTGGCACAACGTTGGCGTTGGCATGTTAACGTTGGGCCAGCGTTGGGCCAACGTTGTACATCCAACCATCTTTCCTACATAGACGGCGTTGGCTATACAACGTTGGCCCAACGTTGGGCCAACGTTGTATAGCCAACCATAAACACACAATTTAATAGAGATCTTAAAAGTGATTTTACCAAATATGTGGTCCCATTATATTTTAAAAGCAAACCACAACCACACAAAAAAATAATTAAAATTGCTTAATAAATGCAGTATCCTAATATTGCTATAGATCTATTATTATATACTAGATTCTATATATAACAAGTAGAGCTCTTAATGATTTCTTTAAAATGGGGAAAAAATAATCAATTTACCTAAATCTACATTTTTTCTAGATTTTAGCGGAGAAAAACGTATTCTGTGCGAGACGACACTGTATTTTTTTTTATAGACCCTACCATTCGGCTGTGTTTTATACCTATCCATTTTAGAAAATTTCCACATGCAGACGAAAAAATCCACCCAAATGTGAGTATATCTGCATGAAATATATACACAAAAAGTATAAAGCAACAGATTTCAGTTCATTTAAGACAGTTGGTAAATAAATAAACATTATATGTACAACTATTATAAAATAAACATGATGAGTTCGGGTCCATAACTTTTGAAAGTGGGTGGGGTATGTCCAAATTTTATTGAGTTTTCTCATTAACTTATAATTCTTAGTGAATTATTTGTTCATTTAATCATCAGTTAAACATTATATTGTATAAATTTATTGCTAGACCTTGATTGTAGAGCCACTAGAGGTCAAAATATGGCAATTTTGTATACTTTGGTTTTGACAGCGTTATACAGTCATTTCGTACCCATGCCTTTTCGTACCCTATTTTTTATTTTACCATTTCTTACTCCTATTTCTTCATTCTAGTTCTGTACAGAGGGTATAATCTCGGTCTTATAAACAGAAAAGGTTCCTATGACAATTAAGCCCCAGAACTCGTCCAACTTTTATATCTGTTTTTAACATTTTACTCATTAGCTCACGGAAATATACAGAAGTCAGTTTATAATTCCGTGATTAGCTCTTTAATGCCTTTATTTTTCTAATTTCTGACAGTCAACAAGCCTCAAGTTGAGGTTCCAAGCAGGGTTTTGACTATTTAGAATTTAGATAGATAGAAAGTATGAAGGTCTCTGGGGCCTGCACTAGGAAAAAATCGAAAGGCTGCTTTGTCTCTCCTATGCATGCAGTAGCAATGTCAAAATCTGAAAGGTGGTGTGGCTGTTGGCGATCTTATAAATAATATCAGAGTTCCCATTCACGTACAGATGTACGTGATTCACGTATAATTTCAAAAAATCACGCATAAAATCAATGCCCTGAACGTGCATGCACGTACAGATTTATGTTGCAGATAATGCCGAAATCGGATGTAAGAAGACCAGTTTTATTAACAAACAACAAAATACAAGTTAAACGTCAAAGTCCGACGCGTCAGTTTTGATTTGTTTTCATTTTCCTTATAGTGTCTGCCAGGCGCTTGACAATTCTTATTATTCTTAATACGTAAAGCGCCTGGTTCACCCGCATCGCGAATATGACGATTTCGCGGTTTAAAATAGATTGTGGGATTTCCCGTCTCTGTGCCTAATAAAATCGCTATTTTTTCGGCCAATTTTTGTTTTTATAAGAATTCAATACGTATTTAGAGAATTACGTGTTTGAAAAATGCTGACAAATTATTAAAACAAAAAGTCCGGTCATAGGTCTAATTCTGGTCACTTTTGATTTCAAAATAGCGACGCCATTTTTTATGCGAAATCCAAACGACACAGTCGAATAACTGGACGGGTTATCAGATGTATTTTATCCCGTCTATAAACAATGTTGCGGAAATGCCTCATTTAGCGAGACACAGTCTTAGCATAGGCCCTACGCATTCGTGTAGTCTGCAAATATGTCGGCTAAGTCTCAATTGACGGCCTGGTTAAGAATACGAACAGTACACATCCAAACAAATGATATAAAAATTAGCGGTGGAACCACAAATTTCCAAAGATCATTCCTGGTGCGTATACGGATTGCTACTTTGTTATGGGACCACTCGTCGTAGATACGTCATAAGCCTTTCGGCCCCGGCCTCATCGTACTTTGTCCCTGGCGCCCTCGCATCAGAAGAAACAGAAAAACGTTTCATATGCACCCTCTGAAATTAGTCTGCACCCCCAAAAATTAGCCCTAGTACGTGCATGCACCCTCAAAATGAAAAGCCTGTGGGAACCCTGAATATGCATGATTCAATGGCTTCCAAACCAACAATACGCACATTTTATTTTTAGCGAGATCGGGATCAAACCACAAGTAGCATTCCGAATGATTTAAATAAGTGCAAATAGTTTTCAATACTGAAAAACTGATGGGAAAAAAAGTGAAATGTGACATTTTATGATTTATAGTTAAAACAGAGTTACAAAAAAAGCTTTTTCTGAGGCACTAATTGTGTCGTTTTATTTTTTCCTCTTTTTTTTCAAGAGTTGTACTTTAACATCATTTTTTGTTTCTTTTATACATGTTTAGGTCAAGATGTACCCAATAAACACAAAATATCCCAGAAAATGTTTTTTAAAAAATCCTTTGGCATTGCTACATGCAGTTCATCAGCCATTCCATAACAGATCATCTGCCAAACCTATCCCTCTTAAGAATGCACACGTTACGTATCAGCACTGCGTAGCATTCCCAATGCGTATACAGGACATGGACCATCAGATCAATATAGCGTGAACCCGGAACTCGTCGGTGACTGGAATGTGTCCCTAATGCATGACGCGGAGCGTTAAGTGGCAAACGAGCCTAACGATGTAAGGCTGGCAGACCCTTGACACATAACAGGTTTGGTACAGTGTAACCATAGATATGTTGACGATTATTGCATTACGTGTTATCAACAGTTTCACTGCCTGTATGGTGGCGATTGCGCAGGTGAACTGGGCGGATAGTCCTGTGTTAAGGTGAAGTAATGACGTGCAGCGTCACGTTCGCGGTCGATCTGCAAGGGTTCCCATCTCTCATGCATCTGATAAGACGTTCTTTAGTGAAAAAATACACATTCTAACATGACACGTGAATTTGTCTCTATAAACAAAGAACAGGTCTATCGTGGTATACCTGAGACGGTATACCACGCTCTTCCCTACCCCGCTCCTCCCGCGGTTATATGGCATGACGTGAACTCGTGCGTTCATACGTTATGATTTTTAAACTTATTTCGTTATTCATACAGCCCGTAAAGACCATATACTTTTAACCAGTAACGTTACAGTAATATTTTTATTCTTCTGTCTTGTTTGGTGTAATGTTTGTTCTATGCCAGCTTGTGGATCGGTAAATGTAAATTTGCTTATGGGTGTTAGATTCTTGTAATGCCGCGGAAAAAGTTATTCGGTCGAAAAACTTCATCCGCTGAGGAAATAAGTATGGAACATTTGATTTCCTTTCTAATGAATTTCTTTAAATCTGGTCATGTTAGAATCGAAATAATCTATGTTCTACCGTTGTGAAACGTTATTTTACAACGGTCGGTCGTTGTGGTGCGCAGGAATTGACCACTCAGGCCTTCGTCCTTCGTGGTCAATTCCTGCGCACCACAACTCCCGACCGTTGTAAAATACCGTTTCACAACGGTAGAACATAGATTATTTCTTAATTGAACTGTCCAGCAACCTGCTGTTGGCCTCGACCCTCCAACAGTAGTTCAATAGCTTGCCCCCTCTGAACTTCAGTTCAGTGTACCTCACTTCGAAGATGTTGGAAGCAGTTTCAAAACTCAGAAAATCAATGTCCAAACTTAAAACTTACCCCATTGACTGATTTTGACAATTGAATATATCATTATCACAATTATGCACAGGTATTTTGCATTTTCATACTTGCTCTGGGTACTGCAAACTTTTACAAGGTTGAGTAGTTTAATCCACCGGATGTTGTTAGAGCTGTCATTGATAGGAACAATATCGATGTATCGCCAATATTTATTCATCGATCGATTATCGATACACATTTTCAGAGTATCGATAGTTCGATACAATGGAAAAATAAAACTGACTAGAAATGTATTGTTAAAAAAGTTCATTTTCCTGATTCTACACTGTTATATAGCTTTTGCAAATTACACTCTTGTTTACAGTATATTCATATGAAAAAGTTAATTTGTCATGCATTAATGTTGAGAGTTTTGCTGAAAGTTCATTTACAGGTTTGATTGAGTTGGGTTTTACGGCACCGCGACACATGAAATGGTCATATGGCGCCGAGCCACAGGTACATGGTAGTAAGTTTGGTAAATGTTTAACTTAAAAGTCAATTCAAATAAGAAATACATGTACGTTCCAATAACCTGTCTCTAGAGTTATATAAATGTTCAAATTGATATATCTATATATCATCGATATTTGTCTCCCAATATATCGATATTGTTTATATGCTTTTTGCTAAATCAATGACAGCTCTAGATGTTGTGGACATAATGGCCAATATTTGGACTTTACCGAATTTCATAAATTTAGGCCAAGTGATAAAGTTTTTGTTGAATATTTTAGGTAACCCTGCATATCTTTTTAGCTCACCTGGCACAAAGTGCCAAGGTTTGTGCCAAGGTGAGCTATTTTGATTGTGCTATGTCCGTTGTCGCCCGTCAGTCGTCAAAAATTTCTTTAAACGACATCTCCTCCTAGACTACTGGATAGATTTTTACCAAACTTGGCAGAAATTATCCTTATATGGTCCTCTTTGAAAGGTGTTCAGATATTTCCAGTCTGTTGCATATCTAGGTCACAGGAGCAAAAAATAGATCATTTCAATAAAAACTTAAAAAATCTTTTTCTCTGAAATTGCATGACCCTGAGCTAAGATATTTGGCACAAAGCATCATCTACAGGTTCTCTATAAAGTTTGTACAAATTATGCCCCTGGGGTCAAAATTGGCCCGCCCCGGGTGTCACAGTTTTACATAGGGTTAAACTCTATGTAAAATTTACATAGAGTTTACCCCTATGTAAAACTGTGACACCCGGGGCGGTCAGTTATATAGTGAAATTTTCAAATGTCTTCTCCTCTTAAACTAATATGGCAAGAGCTTTGATATTCGGCATGGGGATACTTCTAGTTGTCCTTTACCAATATTGTTCAAAATTGTTCATTGCATAGCTAGGTTACAGGAGCATCTGATCTACTCGGCAATTTGCACAATCATATCTATTTTTACTCACAGAATTACACTCAAACATTAATATCGGATCCCTTGCGACTTATCACTCCTCCCCAATGTTGCCTTCTACATGGTGCTGCTTATTGTGGCATCTGATCAGGAAGATGGATCCAAACTGTTTGACAATCGTATCAATATTTCTTGAGTAAAAAAGCCTTAAAGGGACTCGCAACCGGATGGTGTACTTGTCAAAATAAAATAAAATACTCAAATAAAAGCAAATTTGTGGCATTATTTGGCTTCTGACATCAAAAAAATATGATCAGTCCAAAAAAAGTCTCAAGAGTCGTCAACAAATCTTAGTTTTTTTAGATATATTCCATCGTTTTTCAATAGCGTCAGCTGACAGTATAGTTGTTGCTTCTCTACACGGGCTCTGACATAAACCGGAGCCGAATAATGTAGTATTAATCGCTACCAGTGAAGTACGTTAATTCGCTACCATATATATAGAGAGCGTCCGTAGTCGAGGCGGTAAAGGCGTGTCCTCATTTTTCTTGTTTGTCTCCGCAATGGAAGGTCACAGGTTCGAATCCCACCAGAGCTTCTTCTTTTTTTTTTTTGGAAATGCATTTTTTAACAGAATTTATTATCCTAAACTAAATCTTACCCATTTATATAATCATTTGACATATATTTACAAATTACCATTTTTAATGCTAAATCCGGTTGCGAGCCTCTTTAAATCTGACTTAAAAAAAATTGCCGACAACTCTTAAGTTTACAATTCAGATGAAAATCAAATGGTGCTCATCAGAGCGTTAAGACAGGCAACAAAATTTTGAGATAATCAAAGTACGTGTACACCAGTAGTAATAATCTTATGTAGTATTTGTAATAGAAGGGTTCTACTGTATAAGAAATAAATGTCTCTCACCATATGCATTCATCAGGGTATTAAAAGAGTGGATGGTGGACATTGTAAAGTTTAATGTTAACCCTTGTGAAATAAACAAATAACCAATTTTAACATTTATTTCACATTTTTGTAGTCCAGAAATTAAGGAGGGTTACCAGAAAGAAGTATAACGCCTGTCAGAGGAGAGATGGTGGCGCCTGGACTCCCATTATGTGGCCTGGCCCTACGTATGTCTTTGAAGAAAAAAGAGTCTTCCTGGCTATTGATGGGCTCCATCTGAGTAGTATTGGAAACTGGCTGTTAGCATTAGCCCGCAAATATGTGATCCACTCTTTGTCACCATCAGTCGTCTGTAACTAGGTCTACGCCAACAGGAAACAAGGTAACTTAAGTTTGATGGCTTTGTGATCTCTGTCATCCTATGTTAATAGATTACCTCTGGTGATGCTGCATGCATGCTTATATGCATCCTTTACAAATGCTGTACTTGTGAAGAGTGCACTTGTACTAATCTATGCAAAACAGTGTGGTCATGTGAGAGTTACCACTAACTCTATGAACAGTGACTGTCAAATGGTGTTTGCTAAAATTCTGAAAGTTAATCTAGTATTTTTCATTTACAGAAACAGAAGTCCCAACCACCTACAACACCATCTAACTGTACTTTATGCCATCTGTTATCAGGTCAACACCATGAAACCATGTAATCAGGATGGATGGATGAGTTTGGTTTTAACCAGGTCTATACCACAGGTCAGGAAACAAGGTAACTAACTTAAGCTTGATAGCTTTCTGTTCACTTATCCTAATTTAACAGACCTCCCTAGTGACACATGTATGTATCCTTTACAATGGTGTACCTGTGAAGAGTGCACTTATACTATTCAAACAGTGTAGACCGGGACTAGACCCTGATTAAAAGGAGTCATGCCAAAGGTACCCCTAACACTTTCAACAGTTACTGTCCAATATTGTTTGCTAAATTTCTGAATTACAGTGTCCCACCAATGGCCACCATACAACAGCCCTCCCAACAACTACCCTTGCTGTTGTTCCCTAAACAGGACAATTAATTTATGTCCAGCACTGTTACTGTTGCAATATCGTCTGCTTAAAATTGTTGTCTGCTGTTTTTTCTCTAAGTTACAAATGATTGGACATAACAATTTATTAATACGATGATACAAAAAATATTATAAATGACGAGTGACAAACAGCTTGAATCCAGATTAGACTTGCGTAATCAGTCTCTGATCTGGATTCAAGCAGTATGCAAATGTAAGCCATGGGTGTTGCTTGTCTAGAATTAGCATAACTCTTCTAGGGGTGTTCGGGGGCATAGTCCTCTGCGAAAAATTTGAGTTGTATAACACTGTAAAAAAAAATTTTCTAGATGGCCTCTGGTGTGTTGTTTTGCACGTTCAAAATCAGGTAAAATTCTAAAATAAATCTATGTAAACTGAAAATATATATGTTAAATTGTCCGTTTCAGGTTAATACATTTTCCCACTCTGATTTTAGTTTCAAATTGTTCCAATTTTTATGACAGCGTGTACGCAGTTTCGTGTTTTTAGCTCACCTGAGCCTTCGGCTCAGGATGAGCTATTGTGACCGCTCTTCGTCCGTCGTCCGTCTGGGACGACGTCCGTCGTCTGTCGTCCGTCGTCCGTCCACATTTTCAAACAACATCTCCTCAGAAACCACTGACCCGATTTCAACCAAACTTTATCAGAAGCATCAGTGACAAGGGGGAACGAAATCTTGTTCAAAGTTTTTGGCTAGAGTTATTCCCCTTGCTTTGGGACTTGATTTTCTAACATGACCGTATAGACAACTTTTAATGCATAAGAAAATCTTTAAAAATCTTCTTCTCAGAAACCAAAAGGCCCAGACCTTTCATATTTGGTATGTATCATAACCTAATGATCTTCTACCAATTGTTCAAATTTTGACCCTGGGGCCAAAATTGGCCCCGCCCTTGGGCTTATCAGTTTTTCTTAGGAAAATCTTTGAAAATCTTCTCCTCTGAAACTGTATGGCCTAGATCATTAATATTTGACATGTAGCTTTGCCTTATGGTCCTCTACCTAGCTTGTTCAAATTATGACCGCCGGGTCAAAATTGGCCCCGCCCCGGGGCTTATCAGTTTTACATAGAGTTATATAGGAAAATCTTTAAAAATCTTCTTCTCTGAAACTGTATAGCCTAGATCTTCCAGCTTTGACATATAGCTTTGCCTTATGGTCCTCTACTAAGATTGTTCAAATTATGACCCTGGGCCAAAAATGGCCCCGCCCTTGGGCTTATCAGTTTTTCTTCGGAAAACCTTTGAAAATCTTTTTCTCTGAAACTGTATGGCCTACATCATTAATATTTGACATGTAGCTTTGCCTTATGGTCCTCTACCTAGATTGTTCAAATTATTACCCTAGGGTCAAAATTGGCCCCGCCCGGGGCTTATCAGTTTTACATAGAGTTATATAGGAAAATCTTTAAAAATCTTCTTCTCTGAAAATGTAAGGCCCAGATCTTTCAGCTTTGATATGTAGCTTTGCCTCATGGTCCTCTACCAAGATTGATCAAATTATGACCCCTGGGCCAAAACTGGCCTCGCCCTTGGGCTTATCAGTTTTTCATAGGAAAACCTTTGAAAATCTTCTTCTGAAACTGTAAGGCCCAGATCATTTGTAATTGAAATGTAGCTTAACCTTATAGTCCTCTACCAAGATTGTTCAAATTATGACACCATATCAAAATTGGCCCTGCCCCGGGGCTTATCAGTCTTATATAGACTTATATAGGAAAACCTTTAAAACTCTTTTTATAGCTATATACATCACAATATTGTCTTGCCCAGTCAGCTTAGGTACAATGTTCTCAGGTGAGCGACTTGTGGGCCACGGCCCTCTTGTTTAGCATACATGTAGCTAAATGTATGTGCCTACCAGAGAGTGGCTACACCATTCTTATGAGGGGGCGTCATGGTGCCCCGAGAAAATTCTATTCCTTGATAGTCTCTGCAGATGCGTTCTTAGGACTTTTGGAGCGTTAAAGGCACAAACATCATCATGTAATTGGTAAAAAGAAAATGGGGTTTTCCCCAAACCCTTCTTAGGCTTCAATTTTATTGCATTTTCCGCATGATTTTTGGACTTCTGTTACAAAAGTGTATACCGGTACACATGCCTACTTGCCTAGTAGAAAGTTACGCCAATGTAAGACAAGTCTAATTTTGCCTCCTTTTAAAGACTCCCTCCAAACAAGGCACTCAAATTGTGTTCCCCGATGGATGTTATTGTTGAGAGTTATTAGTTATTATCATTTACAGGATAAAGATGTTGTCACCACCTATTACGCCTTCCTTACAACATGTGTTACGAGGTCATTGCCATGTATGCCTTGTGTAATCAGGTCAACACCGTCTGTAAATAAGTCTGCTCCATCAGGAAATAAGGTAACTAAGTTTGATAGCTTTGTCGTCTCTCTTACAGCTATTGTAAATGAAATTTCTCAAAACTAAGAGAGGTACTAACTTGAAACTTTTAAAACTTGTCCAGTATCAAAAAGGCAACTCACTTCAATAAGGCATGTTGCTCTGGGATTTGTCCTTCCAGAGTCATTGCCCTTTTTAAACTTAAAATTTGTAATTTAAAAAATCTCCAATTTAATTGGCAATATAAAGTATATGAAAGTCAAGAGTCCAGCACCCATATGCAGTGCTCCAATTAATTTTTTATTTTCTGTAAAAAGAAAATTGTATACACATGCATACTTGCCTAATAGGAAGCTAAACCAATGTAAGCCAAGTCTAAATTTTCCCGCCCTATAACCACTCCCTCCAAACAATGCACTCAAACTGTGTCCACCGTTGGATGTTGTTGTAGAGAGGGAGCACTGTAGTTATTATCATTTCCAGGATACAGATGTCGTCACCACCTATTACGCCTTCTGTATGACATCTGTTACCAGGTCATTGCCATGTACGTCTTCTGTAATGGGTCAACACCGTCTGTAACCAAGTCTACTCCATCAGGAAATAAGGTAACCTAAGTTTGATAGCTTTGTTGTCTGTTACAGCTCTTGTATGAAACAGCAGTAACTGCAGTACATACCATGTTATTTACTCAAACACATATTGTACACCATGGTCAATGGTTATAAAACTTAAAAAGTACGCTACTCTCAAAACTCATAACGCTTCAGCAAACATTTTATTAGCTCGACTTTTTCAAAAGTCAAGCAATTGTCATCACGTTGTCCTCTGTGTCAGCGTCTGCCTTTAATGTTTTTGTAAAACTCTGTTTAGGTTTCGAAAAATGCCTCTTCTATGTCCCTTGAGATATTCCTTTCATAGTTTGTGTGTATGGACAAGACCTTTCAATGCACAGAAAAATTTAGACCCCTGTGACCTTGACCTTGAACTCGAGGCCAACTTTTAGGTTTTGAAATCTGTGTTTAGGTTTTGAAAAATGCCTTTAATTTCTATATCCCTTGAGATATTCTTTTCATGGTTGGTTGGTGTGTTTATGAACAAGACCTTTCTATGCGCAGACAAATTGGGACCCATGTGACCTTGAACTTAGGGCAATTTTTAGGTTTCGAAAAATGCCTTTAACTTCTATGTCCCTTAAGATATTCCTTTCATGGTTGGTTTGTGTGTTTATGGACAAGACCTTTCTATGCACATACAAATTTAGATGCCTGTGACATTGACCTTGAACTACGGACCAACTCTTAGGTTTTAAGTAACTACCAGAGGTATTAACTTGAAACTTTAAATAGTTATTTAGTATCAAAAGGGCAACTCATTACAACAAGGCATGCAACCCTGGGATTTGTCATTTGTTAGTTATTGCCCTTGGATTTTAGCTCACCTGAGCTTTTTACAATCCTTATGTCCCTTTTCCGTCATCAACAATTTTAGTGTTTACACTCTAGAGGCCAAAATATTTATTCAAACTTGCACAGATTGTATATTACCATCAGAGTTTAGATGAGTTTGATTATGGTTGAAATCAGACTAATAGGTCAAGAGTTATCTACATTTGAATTGCTGAAAATGCAATATTTAACAGTGTTTACACTCTAGAGGCCACAATATTTATCAAACCTCACTAAAACTTGCCCAGATTGTATATTACCATATTAAGATTTTTTATGAGTTTGTAATCAGACCAACAGATAAAAAATTATCTACATTTGAATTGCTGAAAATTCCATATTAAAGGCTGTTTACACTCTAGAGGCCACAATTTTTATACAATCTTTCTCAAAATTATTCAAATTGTATATGACCATAAGAGTTCAGATGAGTTCGATTATGGTTGAAATCAGACCAATAGGTCAAGAGTTATCTGCCCTTGAATTGCTGAAAATGCCATTTTAACGGTGTTTACACTCTATAGGCCACAAGTTGTATCTAGTCTTGATCAAACTTGCTCGGATTGTATATGACAAAAAGAGTTCAAATAAGCGTGATTATTGTTCAAATCGAATTAATAGGTCATGAATTATCTGCCCTTGAATTGCCATATCAAACAGCGTTTACACTCTTGCAACTAGTTTTCAATGGATTTTGATTATACTTGCATACAAAGTATACACTAATAAGTTATCGAAGGAGTGCAAGTATTGTTGAAATCTAATAATTGTGGCAGTAGTTATCTGCCCTTGATAGAATTATGAGGTATTCCAAAAGTGTTTACAAGCTTTACAACAACTTTGAATGGGTTTAGATTAAAACGGGTGAAACTCAAATGTATTTAGCTATCAGGCTTCATTACCACAGGTGAGCGATACCAGGGTCTTCAAAGCCCTCTTGTTTATTCTTTGTGGTACCCAACTGTAGTGATAAGTAGTATGTGACTTTTACAATTTTAATTGTTTAATGTTTTTAAGTCTACAAGAAAATACATGCAAATGCAAGTCACAACTTTGATTAAATAATGATACACCTCGGTAGGAATATTCATTTTTTTGCATTTTTTAAGAAGCACATTTTTTAAACTTAATCATGTCACAACTGTGAATAAAAAAACAAGGTCACTTCAAGAGGTAAGTGGTTCTTAACCGTTGAAAAATCTGTTGCAAGCTACTTGAATGGATACTTAGCCCCATACTCCATTATATATAGTTACACATTGTTACACCTTTAATTTATTCCTCTACCAAAGAAACTAGTTCCAGTTTATACTACAGTCATGGCTATGTTTGATAAGAAATATTTTCTATATTCTAGCAGATAGTAGTTTAAAGCAGACTAAAAGTAAAGCAGAATTCCCCTTATGGCACATTATGCTTTACTTTCAACTGGTTAGTGGTCACCTGGCTTTTAATGAATACTAGAAACAGGCTATGGGGTAATGGGTTAAATTGTTTGTAAAAGTCGGTTTTTGCCATCTATGGGCTAATTGGACGCCCCAGAGAGAGGGAAGCGGAAACAGAGAACCGGGTGTGATGCCCTGCTCTTATTATCGAAAGAGTTCTCTGGTTCTTTTCGATGCCCTTTGTAAAACACTGATACATCTGACCTCAGTTTATAAAGTCTCATCCAAAGGACTTGGTCTGGCGGGGGATCGAACTCACGACCCCTGATGTCGTAAGCAGGCGCTTAACCCTCGACAACATCCGCCGGTTAGGCATATTGGTAAACATGCATGTATGGTTTATGTTTCAGAGGCAGCACAATCATTTCATAAAGTTTGGATGAGGTTAAGAGAATTGTCAAGGAGTGGCTGAGGTATGCAGGGGACAGAAATGGAAAGATAAAGTGAAGAGAAGAAAATGGCAAGACAAAAGCAGGAACAAACCCATGTCACTGATCCAGAAAGTTAGAAACACCTTATTATTATCAACATTTCAAATATGTGAGAAGACTGTTTGAACTCTTTAAGAACAATGATTCATAGATGTTTGCTCTTAAGACAGAGACATTTTATTTTCGGTAAGGCCTTTAAAAAGAGACCGAAAACCAGAATGTTCTATTTTATTTGATATGTAAACGAATGTCAGGTGTATAGAAATAGTATTTTAAGATTAAAAACGTAAATATTAAGTTTTTAAGAAATTGGATCAATATTACAAATCCATACATTTTTTTTCAATAATAATTACTGATCATGTTTGGGATTCAATGTTGTGCAGTGAAAAAAATTAAAAACGAAAAAAGAAAGAAATATCCATCCCAGTGATGTCCTTTGCTAAGTTTATGTTACAATAAAGATAGCTTTTTCACATCAAATTTTTCTTCTTTCCTGAAATTAATCTTTTTCTGAAAAACATCAACTTGCCATCTGGTTTTCAGTCTTGAACCCTTTACCCCACAGCCTGTTTCTCGTTTTGAAAACAGATGACTACTTAACCTTTTACCTCCTCCCCCATAAATATGCCTTGAATATATTCCCCCTCTAAAGAAAGTAGTTCCATTTTGTATTGTAATGTATGTACACCGTAAGAAATATTTCCTAAACTCTAGCAGATGGTATCTAAAGGCAGGTTGACAGTAAAGCAGATTGCAACTTAACCCATTACCCAATAAATACACCTTTTTACGCCTTTCATTAATTTTTCCTCTGAAGAATAAAGATGATGTTTGTACAGATATGAATATGTATTATAAGAAATATGTTCTATATTCTAGCACATGATAGCTTAAAGCTGGCTGTAGGTAAAGCAGAATGCGCCTTAAGTTAAGGCACATTCTGCTTTACTTTCAACCTGCTTTTAGTGGTCATGTATCTTCAATACTAGAAACAGGCTATTGGGTAATGGGTTAAGGCACATTCTGCTTACTACTTACCTGGTCACCTGTCTTCAAAACTAGGCTATTTGGTTACGAGTTAAAGCAGGTTGAAAGTAAAGCAGAATATGCATCAAGGTGCAATCTGTTTTACTTTCAGCCTGCTTTAAGCTACCATTTGCTCTAGGATATAATACAGAAGCTATTTTTCATGATGCACATTTACAATTGCAGAAAGTGGAATTATTTTCTTCAGTATAGGAATAGAGAAAATATTTCTTATGGTACATTTTCATGACTGTATAAATTGGAACCTTTATTTTCAGTTTTGGAATAAATTAAATGCATATTTATGTGGTAAAGGGTTAAAGCCTGCAAAAATAATGGAATTGAACTGCATATGTCTAGAAACTTGATGCTTTTATAGGTTTTACCGTTTAGGCATTTTAAAATCAAGATTTGGAGAAAATATATAAATCTCAAAAGTCTGAAAAATGATTTTAGGGTAGCTAGGGCAGAATTTAAACATTGGTGCAGTTTATGGCAAAAAAGGATGTTGTCCCCTTTATATAAGCACATATTTGTGAATCGTTAAACATTTGTTTAATGTATTATCCTATAAACTGTTACTATTTTTGAAGACAAGATACCACTTAAAGCGGGTTGAGGTAAAGCAGAATTTGCCTTAACGCACATTCTGCTTTACTTTCACTGCTTTAAGCTACCATCTGCTAGGATATCATATAGAAATTATTTTTCATGATGCATCATACTCACAAGTTCACAACTGTATGAAGCGGAACTATTTGCTTCAGTGGAGGAGTAAATTAAAAGCATATTCTTGGGGTAAAGGGTTAAATAGATAGATATTGATATTATAATTGACAAAAAGTGTGCACCAGTATGCTAAGTTTGCCTGGAGTGGATAATTGAATAGGAAAAGTTAAGATGTTTATGTATTTTCAAAGATTTAGACAAACCCTGATAATTAAAGAATTAAATGTTTGATTTTGTTTGTGTTTTATGTCTGGCACTAACTGTATTTCAGCCATATCATGACATCCAGCTTCAGGCGTAGGAAGACCTAGGATGCTAATCTACACCGGATTTCTTTAACTGACTTCCGCTCTGATTTAGCACCAATTTAGAACCACCAATCTTCTGCTCTGCACCCAAGCTGGATGACATCATATGATTGACTCTCATGAGAAGTATTTTTTCAAAATAGAACTGATGGGCTACAGATGGAAAATAGTTGACACATCGTTGGCCCAACATTGGTTCAACACATTTGTTGATGTTGACCCAAAGTTGGCCAAACGATAAATAGTATTTTTCCGCTGTTGGCCCAACGGTCCGCCAACCGTTGGCCCATCAGCAAAATGACGTTGGGCCAACATTGGTCCAACGATAAATTACTTTTTGCCAACATTGGTCCAACGTTGGCCCAACCGTTGGCCCAACCATCGAAATGACGTTGGGCCAACGTTGGGCCAATGTTGGCCCAACGATATATAACATTTTCCCAACGTTGGCCCAACCGTTGGGCCAACCAAAAGCCAACGAGCATGCATAGTATGGGCCAACGTCATCCCAATGTTGGGCCAACGAAGTGAATGAATGAACGACGTTGGGCCAACGTTGGGCCAACGAAGTGAATGACGTTGGGCCAACGTTGGGCCAACGTCAAAATGTTATCTGGGAATGCATCTCGAAACAAATGCGATATACTGACATAATACTTTGAATAAATTAAGGTCTCTACAATATCACAAAATAACAAGATATAATTTTGCTACGATTACCAATCTGCTGGTTCTAGTTTTAAGATTGGTTCAATATTTTCAACTTACAGTTATATTTCGATCATAATTCGTGTCATTTTTTAGCGTTACAATAGGTTTAAGTCCTTATAAGACGACACAGTTGTTTTCGTCTTATCAGAATCAAAGCCAATTGAATTTGAAATTGATCTGCATTTTCATACTGAAAATTGACATTACTATATTTATGATTGAACATAACAAAACGAACAATATGTACACATACATGTATATATAACAACACTATCTAGTCAATCAATCCTGTGACAATAGTTCGGATTCACTCATCCATTTACTGATAGATGACAAGTTTATTACTATTTTTTAGGGGTTTGAACCTAGTTTTCCGCAAAGTATATTGCAAACGATGCAGACCCAGATCAGGTGGCTACGCCGAAAGCCCCCAGATCTGGATAAGCAGCGTTTGCAAATAGATAATTTACTTATTTCGAACAAATTAGGTGTTGAACACTAGTATATATACATGTATTATATAATATACAATGGATTATAGTGATTTCCATGTCGGACATGGAATGTTTGGGAAATATCGTGACTATGTGGTGAGTACTAATTATTAGAATAATTTATTTGTAATGCAATGGATGTAAGTACGGTTAACATGTAAGATTGCTGTACTATTTTGGCATATGAATGTTTTGCTAAATAATATCTCATATATATATATACATTCTTATACATTTTCAATTTGCGATATATTTAAGATATAGATACGTTGATTATCGCCATATCTAATTATCGCGGCCGGTATCTCCATGTCTACATGTATTGTCGCTAGTAGCAAACTGTGAATGAATCGGAAATAATAAAGCCATGCAAACAAAATCCATTGTTAAGCATCGGCATAAAGTGGCATTTGGAGTAAAAGTTTGAGTAATACATGTCATTACACTTCGAAAAAGGGAAGACCTGTCCATTACCGTAGATCGCTGTGAAATTCTAAGTCGGAGATAGGCCTATTTCTCTGACACTAAAGAAATCAATTAAAAATGGAAACATTCTAACGTGAACATTATGTACATGCTCGAAAGTGTCAGTTTAGCGAAACGTACAGGTATTCAATCATCAATTAAAAATTGCCTGCGATAGTGTGGTTCTCCTACTAGGTGGGGAAAGAATACGGCAACAACAACAACAACATTGGCGGATGCGAACGTAGCTCATAGTGACGGTAAATTAATTCCTTAAAATGCGACTTGTTTCTGTTCTCACCGATTTTCTGAAGTTTAAAAATGCATTTAAGGTTGTTTGCCATATATATCCAGGCACTAACTCACGTAAATTATGCAGTATAAGCTCTGACGAAAATCTATTCCGGACGTCTAGCCTACCCTCACAGGGCAGGCTAGCCGTCCGGTCAAAACCAATTTTTTTCTGTTAAAGTTGCACAGCGAAGGCCAGATTCAGCGGTTACGTAACCACTTTATGACACGTGTATTGCAAAACGTTAGGTGCGATCGCCGATAGCATCGTTATCTTTAATTGGCAATAAACTGTTAATCCCCTACAGCTGAGTGGCCTAAGACGGATGGTCAGTGCTTGCTCTAACTAAAATGTGATTGCTTACAGGCGGGTGATCAATAGTGGTTCTAATTGATTGGTAACAATTAAAGCGGCTAGATCTTAAACTGTTTGTGTGATATTTTAATGAGACTAAAAACTGTGAAAATTGTTATTACTCGAGAAAAATGAAGAAAACGTAAGAAATATTGTTTCGTTCACTCTTTTGAGTTTCTTCAATATGTCTGTAGCTAACCAACCTCACGAGTTTAAGTTTCCGAAACGCTCATTTGGGAAGAAATCGCCTGAACTACGTTCATTTAACCCACAGTGGTTCAAGTCCCATTCGTGGCTTCATTATGAAGAGGTATGTATGATAAAGAAAAAAACCTGTATGCCTGCCTCTCTTCACTTAATTTGAAGATTAAAGAAGAAAAAAACAGATTATTAAAATGAAAGATTCACAATACGATTGTATGCTTAATTTATGAACAGTTATTTTTAAAGGAATTACATTTGCCATATGTAAACAGTGTAAATCCGACTAGAGAGATGTTGTTGTCTGCACTGTTTGTCACTTAAGCTGTAGCAGACAATGTACACCCAGATAAGGGAGGCTTACATGAGCCCTCTGCACAGGGTCTGCACTGATTGTCACTATTCAGTTTATGGCAAAACTGCCCATGAACAATAATTGTACTATACACATGAACTTTGTTGGAATATCCATTTTTGGTTTCAGGGACAAGAGAGAAAACTAACTATTTTGTTTCTTGCTTTCAGAGTCAATCAAGATCTTGCCTTCTGTTTCGTATGTATGGTGGCTGCCAAAGAAGGGAAAATCGTCAACACAAAGCTCTAGAAGAGCTTCATATCAACTGGTTTTGATGCAAGCATGAAAATTCAGAAAGTCACAGAGAAGCAGTAGAACGTCACATCAACTTACCAAAACATACTTGAATTGCTAAAACGGACGGTTAAATTTGGCAGTGAAACGGTTGACTACAGAGACAATTTATATGATATTATTTATTAGCAAACGATATATATTATAGGAAGTGGCTAGCCGTCCGGTTCCGGACTGTGAGGGTAGGCTAGACGTCCGGAATAGATTTTCGTCAGAGCTTATACTGCATAATTTACGTGAGTTAGTGCCTGGATATATATGGCAAGCAACCTTAAATGCAATTTTAAACTTCAGAAAATCGATGAGAACAGAAACAAGTCGCACTTTAAGGAATTAATTTACCGTCACTATTTGAGCTACGTTCGCATCCGCCATTGTTGTTGTTGTTGTTGCCGTCCCAGATAGCAGAGCGACGTTGGCCCAACGTTGGCTAATGGTCGGCATATTGGCACAACGTTGGCGTTGGCATGTTAACGTTGGGCCAACGTTGGGCCAACGTTGTACATCCAACCATCTTTCCTACATAGACGGCGTTGGCTATACAACGTTGGCCCAACGTTGGGCCAACGTTGTATAGCCAACCATAAACACACAATTTGATAGAGATCTTAAAAGTGATTTTACCAAATATGTGGTCCCATTATATTTTAAAAGCAAACCACAACCACACAAAAAATTAATTAAAATTACTTAATAAATGCAGTATCCTAATATTGCTATAGATCTATTATTATATACTAGATTCTATTTATAACAAGTAGAGCTCTTAATGATTTCTTTAAAATGGGGAAAAAATAATCAATTTACCTAAATCTACATTTGTTCTAGATTTTAGCGGAGAAAAACGTATTCTGTGCGAGACGACACTGTATTTTTTATAGACCCTACCATTCGGCTGTGTTTTATACCTATCCATTTTAGAAAATTTCCACATGCAGACGAAAAAATCCACCCAAATGTGAGTATATCTGCATGAAATATATACACAAAAAGTATAAAGCAACATATTTCAGTTCATTTAAGACAGTTGGTTAATAAGTAAACATTATATGTACAACTATTATAAAATAAACATGGATGAGTTTGGGTCCATAACTTTTGAAAGTGGGTGGGGTATCCAAATTGTATTGAGTTTTCTCATTCACTTATTCTTAGTGAATTATTTGTTCATTTAATCATCAGTTAAACATTAAATTGTATAACTTTATTGCTAGACCTTGATTGTAGAGCCACTAGAGGTCAAAATATGACAATTTTGTATACTTTGGTTTTGACAGCGTTATACAGTCATTTCGTACCCATGCCTTTTCGTACCCTAATTTTTATTTTACCATTTCTTACTCCTATTTCTTCATTCTAGTTCTGTACAGAGGGGATAATCTCGTCTTATAAACAGAAAAGGTTCCTATGACAATTAAGCCCAAGAACTCGGCCAACTTTTGAAATCTGTTTTTAACATTTTACTCATTAGCTCTTTAATGCCTTTATTTTTCTACTTTCTAATTTCTGACAGTCAACATGCCTCAAGTCGAGGTTCCAAGCAGGGTTTTGACTATTTGGAATTTAGATAGATAGGATGTAGGAAGGTCTCTGGGGCCTGCACTAGGAGAATCGAAAGGCTGCTTTGTCTCTCCTATGCATGCAGTAGCAATGTCAAAATCTGAATGGTGGTGTGGCTGTTGGCGATCTTATAAATAATATGCACGATTCAATGGCTTCCAAACCAACAATACGCACATTTTATTTTTAGCTTAAAATCCCTTTATTGATAGCAAGATCGGGATCAAACCACAACAAATAGCATTCCGAATGATTTAAATAAGTGCAAATAAGTTGGAAATAAGTTTACCACGAGGCCACTTGAAGTTTTCAATACTGAAAAACTGATGGGAAAAAAAGTTAAATGTGACATTTATATTTATAACAGAGTAACGAAAAAAGCTTTTTCTGAGGCACAAATTGTGTTGTTTTATTTTTTCCTCTTTTTTTTTCAAGTGTTGTACTTTTAACATCATTTTTTGTTTCTTTTATCTTTTATACATGTTTAGGTCAAGATGTACCCAATAAACACAAAATATCCCAGAAAATGTTTTTAAAAAAAATCCTTTGGCATTGCTACATGCAGTTCATCAGCCATTCCATAACAGATCATCTGCCAAACCTATCCCTCTCAAGAATGCACACATATATCAGCACTGCGTCACTAAGCATTCCCAATGCGTATACAGGACATGGACCATCAGATCAATATAGCGTGAACCCGGAACTCGTCGGTGAAGGGAATGTGTCCCTAATGCATGACGCTGAGCGTTAAGTGGCAAACGAGCCTAACGATGTAAGGCTGGCAGACCCTTGACACACAATAGGTTCGGTACAGTGTCACCATAGATATGTTGACGATTATTGCATTACGTGTTATCAACAGTTTCACTGCCTGTATGGTGGCGATTGCGCAGGTGAACTGGGCGGATAGTCCTGTGTTAAGGTGAAGTAATGACGTGCAGCGTCACATTCGCGGTCGATCTGCAAGCGTTTCCATCTCTCATGCATCTGATAAGACGTTCTTTAGTGAAAAAATACACATTGAACTGTCCAGCAACCTGCTGTTGGCCTCGACCCTCCAACAGTAGTTCGATAGCTTGCCCCCTCTGAACTTCAGTTCAGTGTACAACACTTCCAAGATGTTGAAAGCAGTTTCAAAACTCAGAAAATCAATGTCACAACTTAAAACTTACCCCATTGACTGATTTTGACAATTGAATATATCATTATCACAATTATGCACAGGTATTTTGCATTTTCATACTTACTCTGGGTACGGCAAACTTTTACAAGGTTGAGTAGTTTAATCCACCGGATATTGTTAGAGCTGTCGTTGATAGGAACAATATCGATGTATCGCCAATATTTATTCATCAATCGATTATCGATACACATTTTCAGAGTATCGATAGTTCGATACAATGGAAAAATAAAACTGACTAGAAATGTACTGTTAAAAAAGTTCATTTTCTGATTCTACACTGTTATATAGCTTTTGCAAATTACACTATTGTTTACAGTATATTCATATGAAAAAGTTAATTTGTCATGCATTAATGTTGAGAGTTTTGCTGAAAGTTCATTTACAGGTACATGGTAGTAAGTTTGGTAAATGTTTAACTTAAAAGTCAATTCAAATAAGAAATACGTTCCAATAACCTGTCTCTAGAGTTATTTGAATGTTCAAATTGATATATCTATATATCATCGATATTTGTCTCCCAATTATGGGCAATATATCGATATTGTAACAGTTTATATGCTTTTTGCTAAATCAATGACAGCTCTAGATGTTGTGGACATAATGGCTAATATTTGGACTTTACCGAATTTCCTAAATTTAGGCACGGAAATATACAGAAGTCAGTGTATAATTCCATGATTTAGGCCAAGTGATAAAGTTTTTGTTCAATATTTTAGGTAACCCTGCATATCTTTTTAGCTCACCTGGCACAAAGTGCCAAGGTTTGTGCCAATGTGAGCTATTTTGATTGTGTTATGTCCGTTGTCGCCCGTCAGTCGTCAAAAAATTCTTTAAACGACATCTCCCGTCCTAGACTACTGGATAGATTTTTACCAAACTTGGCAGAAATTATCCTTATATGGTCCTCTTTGAAAGTTGTTCAGATATTTCCAGTCTGTTGCATATCTAGGTCACAGAAGCTAAAAATAGATCATTTCAATAAAAACTTAAAAAATCTTTTTCTCTGAAATTGCATGACCCTGAGCTAAGATATTTGGCACAAAGCATCATCTACAGGTTCTCTATAAAGTTTGTACAAATTATGCCCCTGGGGTCAAAATTGGCCCGCCCCGGGTGTCACAGTTTTACATAGGGTTAAACTCTTATGTAAAATTTACATAGAGTTTAACCCTATGTAAAACTGTGACACCCGGGGCCTGTCAGATAATATAGCGAAATTTTCAAATGTCTTCTCCTCTTAAACTAATATGGCCAGAGCTTTGATATTCGGCATGGGGATACTTCTAGTTGTCCTTTACCAATATTGTTCAAAACTGTTCATTGCATAGCTAGGTTACAGGAGCATCATCTACTCGGCAATTTGCACAATTGTATCTATTTTTACTCACAGAATTGCACTTAAACATTAATATCAGATCCTTTGCGACTTATCACTCCTCCCCAATGTTGCCTTCTACATGGTGCTGCTTATTGTGGCATCTGATCAGGAAGATGGATCCAAACTGTTTGACAATCGTATCAATATTTCTTGAGTAAAAAAGCCTTAAATCTGACTTAAAAAAATTGTCGACAACTCTAAGTTTACAATTCAGATGAAAATCAAATGGTGCTCATGAGAGGGTTAAGACAGGCAATAAAATTTTGAGAGAATCAAAGTACACCAGTAGTAATAATCTTATGTAGTATTTGTAATAGAAGGGTTCTACTGTATAAGAAATAAATGTCTCTCACCATATGCATTCATCAGGGTATTAAAAGAGTGGATGGTGGACATTGCAAAGTTTAATGTGAACCCTTGTGAAATAACCAAATAACCAATTTTAACATTTATTTCACATTTTTGTAGTCCACAGATTAAGGAGGGTCACCAGAAAGAAGTATAACGCCTGTCAGAGGAGAGATGGTGGCGCCTGGACTCCCATTATGTGGCCTGGCCCTACGTCTTTGAGGACAGAAGAGTCTTCCTGGCTATTGATGGGCTCCATCTGAGTAGTATTGGAAACTGGCTGTTAGCATTAGCCCTCAGATATGTGATCCACTCTTTGTCATCATCAGTCATCTGTAACTAGGTCTACGCCAACAGGAAACAAGGTAACTTAAGTTTGATGGCTTTGTGATCTCTGATCCTATGTTTATAGATTCACTGTGACCTCTGGTGATGCTGCATGCATGCTTATATGCATCCTTTACAAATGCTGTACTTGTGAAGAGTGCACTTGTACTAATCTATGCAAAACAGTGTGGTCATGTGAGAGTTACCACTAACTCTATGAACAGTGACTGTCAAATGTTGTTTGTTAAAATTCTGAAAGTTAATCTAGTCTTTTTCATTTACAGAAACAGAAGTCCCAACCACCTACAACACCATCCAACTGTACTTCATGCCATCTGTTATCAGGTCAACACCATGAAACCATGTAATCAGGATGGATGGATGAGTTTGGTTTTAACCAGGTCCATGGTTTTAACCAGGTCCATACCATAGGTCAGGAAACAAGGTAACTAACTTACACTCAGTGCAAAAAGAAACGCACACTTTTATACAATATTATCTGTATGTAGAAGGAACGTATTTGTGAAATAATCTTTTCATTACAGTCAGTAGTTCCGTCTTGGGCTATCAATGTTGAAAATGGGAGGTTTATCATTGAATTGGTATCATCACAACCTGTACAAATCGGTGCGGTGTTTTCAACAGGCACTAGTTAACTCTTTCGCTGCCAAACTAATCGTGAAATTTTTTATTCCACCACCGTTTCATTGTCGTCTGCTTCAATTTTGTTGTTTGCAAGATCGTTTCAAAGTAGTATGACTAGTATATCTATACGAGTGTCAAACAGTTTGGATCCTGATCAGACGCCGCTTTACGCGGCGTCTGATCAGGATCCAAACTGTCTGAAAACGCGCCTTTTGACGTCATTAAGAGTGAAAGGGTTAAAATACAGCACGGTAATTTTAAGTATATGTTTTTAGCTCAGGGTGAGCTTTTGCAATACTTGAATGTCCGTCGTCCGTCGTTAGTCGTCAACAATTTTAGTGTTTACACTCCAGAGGCCACAATATTTATCCAATATTCCTCAAACTTGCTCAGATTGTGTTCGGATGAGTTTGATTATACATGTAGTTGAAATCGGACTTATAGGTCAAGAGTAACCTACCTTTGAATTGCTGAAAATGCCATATTAAAGGGTGTTTACACTCTAGAGGCCACACTTTTTATCAAATCTATCTCAAACTTGCTCAGATTGTATATGACCATAAGAGTTCGATTGAGTTCGATTATGGTTGAAATCTGATCAAAAGGTTGAGAGTTATCTACCTTTGAATTGCTGAAAATGTCATATTTAAGGGTGTTTACACTCTAGAGGCCACAATTTTTATCCAATTTATCTCAAACATGCTCAGATTGTGTATAATTATAAGAGTTCAGATGAGTTCGATTTTATTTGAAATCAGACTAACAGGTTGAAAGTTATCTACCTTTGAAATGCTGAAATTGTCATTTTTAAAGGTGTTTACTCTCCAGGGGTCACAATTTTTATCCAATCTATCTCAAACTTGCTCGGATTGTATATGATCATAAGAGTTTGATTGAGTTCGATTTTCATTGAAATCAGACCAATAGGTTGAGAGTTATCTACCTTTGAATTGCTGAAAATGTCATAGTTAAAGGTGTTTACACTCTAGAGGCCACAATTTTTATCCAGTCTTTTTCAAACTTGCTCAGATTGTATATGACCATAAGAGTTCAAATAAGTGTGATTATGGTTGAAATAGAACCTATATGTCAAGAGTTGTCTGCCCTTGAATTGCTGAAAATGCCATATCGAACAGCGTTTACACTTTTGCAACTACAGTTTTCAATGGATTTTGATTTTACTTGCACACAAAGTATATACCTATAAATTCTCAAAGGAGTGCAATTTTTGTTGAAATCTAATAATTGTAGCAATAGTTATCTGCCCTTGATATACTTTGAAATGCTAGAAAAGGCTTCATTTCAGTATTGTTTAGACTCTAGTTATCTGCTCTTGATGTACTCTACCATATTAGAATTATGAGGTTGTATTCCAAAATTGTTTACATGCTATACTACAAATTTGAATGGATTTAGATTAAAACTGATAAAACAGTAAGATAAAGCTATCAAGCTTCATTACAAGAGGTGAGCGATATCAGGGCCTTCAGGCCCTCTTGATTCTAAACTTGTGGCAGAATTAAATTGATCTTGAGATATGGTCTTAGTATCTTAAAAAAGTATCTTAATCTGCGCCTGAGCGCAATGTGCGTTTCTTTTTGTACTGAGTGTAAGCTTGATAGCTTTCTGTTCACTTTTCCTAATTTAACAGACCTCCCTAGTGACACATGTATGTATCCTTTACAATGGTGTACCTGTGAATAGTGCACTTATACTATTCAAACAGTGTAGACCCTGATTAAAAGGAGTCATGCCAAAGGTACCCCTAACACTTTCAACAGTTACTGTCCAATATTGTTTGCTAAATTTGTGAATTACAGTGTCCCACCATACAACAGCCCTCCCAAAAACTACCCTTGCTGTTGTTCTCTAAACAGGACAATTAATGTATGTCCAGCTCTGTTACTGTTGCAATATCGTCTGCTTAAAATTGTTGTCTGCTGTTTTTTCTCTTAAGTTACAAATGATTGGACATAATAATTTATTAATACGATGATACAAACAATATAATAAATGCCGAGTGACAAACAGCTTGAATCCAGATTAGACTTGCGTAATCAGTCTCTGATCTGGATTCAAGCAGTATGCAAATGTAAGCCATGGGTGTTGCTTGTCTAGAATTAGCATAACTCTTCTAGGGGTGTCCGGGGGCATAGTCCTCTGCGAAAAATTTGAGTTGTATAACACTGGAAAAAATTATTTCTAGATGGCCTCTGGTGTGTTTTTTTGCACATTCAAAATCAGGTAAAATTCTAAAACAAATCTATGTAAAAAGTCAACTGAAAATATATATGTTAAATTGTCCGTTTCAGGTTAATACATTTACCCACTCTGATTTTAGTTTCAAATTGTTCCAATTTTTATGACAGCGTGTAAGCAGTTTCGTGTTTTTTAGCATACATGTAGCTAAATGTACGTGCCTAGCAGGGAATGGCTACACCATTCTTATTACGGGGCGTCAGGGTGCCCCGAGAAAATTCTATTCCTTGATAGTCTCTGCAGATGCGTTCTTAGGACTTTTGGGGCGTTAAAGGCACTAACATCATCATGTTATTGGTAAAAAGAAAATGGGGTTTGCCCCAAACCCTTCTTAGGCTTCAATTTTATTGCATTTTCGGCATGATTTTTGGACTTCTGTTACAAAAGTGTATACCGGTACACATGCCTACTTGCCTAGTAGAAAGCTACGCCAATGTAAGCCAAGTCTAATTTTGCCTCCTTTTAAAGACTCCCTCCAAACAAGGCACTCAAACTGTGTCCCCCGATGGATGTTATTGTTGAGAGTTATTAGTTATTATCATTTACAGGATAAAGATGTTGTCACCACCTATTACGCCTTCCTTACAACATGTGTTACGAGGTCATTGCCATGTATGCCTTGTGTAATCAGGTCAACACCGTCTGTAAACAAGTCTGCTCCATCAGGAAATAAGGTAACTAAGTTTGATAGCTTTGTCGTCTCTCTTACAGCTATTGTAAATGAAATTTCTCAAAACTAAGAGAGGTACTAACTTGAAACTTTTAAAACTTGTCCAGTATCAAAAAGGCAACTCACTTCAATAAGGCATGTTGCTCTGGGATTTGTCCTTCCAGAGTCATTGCCCTTTTTAAACTTAAAATTTGTAATTTAAAATATCTCCAATTTAATTGGCAATATAAAGTATATGAAAGTCAAGAGTCCAGCACCCCTATGCAGTGCTCCAATTAATTTTTGGTTTTCTGTAAAAAGAAAAGTGTATACACATGCATACTTGCCTAATAGGAAGCTAAACCAATGTATGCCAAGTCTAAATTTTCCCGCCCTATAACGACTCCCTCCAAACAATGCACTCAAACTGTGTCCACCGTTGGATGTCGTTGTAGAGAGGGAGCACTGTAGTTATTATCATTTACATACAGATGTCGTCACCACCTATTACGCCTTCCGTATGACATCTGTTACCAGGTCATTGCCATGTACATAATGGGTCAACACCGTCTGTAACCAAGTCTACTCCATCAGGAAATAAGCAGAGTTGTAGATAAGCTTTGTCTTGGAATTGGGTATCACTCCATGGATTTTAAATGAATTGGGTTTTTTGGAAAATTCATTGGGTATTGCATTGACCACAACCCCATGGTTTCTAATTTGATTGGGTATCCACAGTCTCGAACCCATGATTTGTAATATAATTGGGTATCAGTAGGAAAATAAACTTGGATTTCCTACCCTTGTCCTTTCAACAGTGCATTCAGGGTATTGTTGTTAACTTTCAGTGTTTACCTTACATAGTTCTACATTGAATATGCAACTTTTGTTTACACACGTTCGACTAAAGTAAAAGTTCAGTTGATAACCCAATGAAATTAATTTATTATTAAAAAGTAATTGAGTATTTGTTTGGTTTTTACCAAATCACTTTCAAGTAATTGGGTTTCCTTTTGCTTTTGATGGGTACTGTCACCCATTAGTTTTGAAATAATTGCGTATTTCACCAATTTCAATTGAGTAAATACTCGGATACTCTGCTTATCTACAACTCTGAATAAGGTAACCTAAGTTTGATAGCTTTGTTGTCTCTTACAGCTCTTGTATGAAACAGCAGTAACTGCAGTACATACCATGTTATTTACTCAAACACATAGTGTACACCATGGTCAATGGTTATAAAACTTAAAAAGGACGCTACTCTCAAAACTCATAACGCTTCAGCAAACATTTTATTAGCTCGACTTTTTCAAAAAGTCAAGCAATTGTCATCACGTTGTCCTCTGTGTCAGCGTCTCCCTTTAAGGTTTTTGTAAAAGTCTGTTTAGGGTTCGAAAAATGCCTCTTACTTCTATGTCCCTTGAGATATTCCTTTCATAGTTTGTGTGTATGGACAAAACCTTTCAATGCACAGAAAAATTTGGACCCCTGTGACCTTGACCTTGAACTCAAGGCCAACTTTTAGGTTTTGAAATCTGTGTTTAGGTTTTGAAAAATGCCTTTAATTTCTATATCCCTTAAGATATTCTTTTCATGGTTGGTTGGTGTGTTTATGAACAAGACCTTTCTATGCACAGACAAATTGGGACCCATGTGACCTTGAACTTAGGGCAATTTTTAGGTTTCGAAAAATGCCTTTAACTTCTATGTCCCTTAAAGACTTTTCCTCAGTCCATTGAGAAACCACCAGCATGTTGTTCTGCAGGTGTCAATGTAACTGTAAAGCACGGGCAATACAATCTCAGTTTACTTGGCGAAGACCAGATTATACTCATGCTCTAGTAATTTTCAATGATTATTTCTAACCAAACTATCAAATATAAAGGTTCGGTCTCACAAAACCCTGGGATTTGTCATTTGTTAGTTATTGCCCTTGGTTTTTAGCTCACCTGAGCTTTTGCAATCCTTATGACCCTCTTCCGTCATCAACAATTTTAGTGTTTACACTCTAGAGGCCAACATATTTATTCAAACTTGCACAGATTGTATATTACCATCAGAGTTTAGATGAGTTTGATTATGGTTGAAATCAGACTAATAGGTCAAGAGTTATCTACATTTGAATTGCTGAAAATGCACTATTTAACAGTGTTTACACTCTAGCAGCCACAATATTTATCAAACCTCACTAAAACTTGCCCAGATTGTATATTACCATATTAAGATTTTGTATGAGTTTGTAATCAGACCAATAGATAAAAAATTATCTACATTTGAATTGCTGAAAATGCCATATTAAAGGCTGTTTACACTCTAGAGGCCACAATTTTTATCAAATCTTTCTCAAACTTATTCAAATTGTATATGACCATAAGAGTTCAGATGAGTTCGATTTTGGTTGAAATCAGACCAATAGGTCAAGAGTTATCTGCCCTTGAATTGCTGAAAATGCCATTTTAACAGTGTTTACACTCTATAGGCCACAAGTTGTATCTAGTCTTTTTCAAACTTGCTCTGCTCGGATTGTATATGACAAAAAGAGTTCAAATAAGCGTGATTATTGTTCAAATCGAATTAATAGGTCATGAATTATCTGCCCTTGAATTGCCATATCAAACAGCGTTTACACTCTTGCAACTACAGTTTTCAATGGATTTTGACTATACTTGCATACAAAGTATACACTAATAAGTTATCGAAGGAGTGCAAGTATTGTTGAAATCTAATAGTTGTGGCAATAGTTATCTGCCCTTGATAGAATTATGAGGTTGTATTCCAAAAGTGTTTACATGCTTTACTACAACTTTGAATGGATTTAGATTAAAACGGGTGAAACTCAAATGTAAAGCTATCAGGCTTCATTACCACAGGTGAGCGATACCAGGGTCTTGAAAGCCCTCTTGTTTATTCTTTGTGGTACCCAACTGTAGTGATGAGTAGTATGTGACTTTTTTTTCACATTTTTTAAACTTAATCATGTCACAGCTGTGAATAAAAAAACAAGGTCACTTCAAGAGGTAAGTGGTTCTTAACCGTTGAAAAATCTGTTGCAAGCTACTTGAATGGATACTTAGCCCCATACTCCATTATATATACATGTAGTTACACATTGTTACACCTTTAATTTATTCCTCTACCAAAGAAACTAGTTCCAGTTTATACTACAGTCATGGCTGTTTGATAAGAAATATTTTCTATATTCTAGCAGATAGTAGTTTAAAGCAGACTTTATGGCACATTATGCTTTACTTTCAACTGGTTAGTGGTCACCTGGCTTTAATACTAGAAACAGGGTATGGAGTAAAGGGATAATTACCTCAACAGATAGCTCATTTTGTCTCAAGAAAACAATATTAGGAATGTTTGTTTTGTTTGTTAAAGTCGGTTTCTTCCATCTATGGGCTAATTGGACGCCCCAGAGAGAGGGAAGCGAAAACAGAGAACCGGGTGTGATGCCCTGCTCTTATTATCGAAAGAGTTCTCTGGTTCTTTTCGATGCCCTTTGTAAAACACTGATACATCTGACCTCAGTTTATAAAGTCTCATCCAAAGGACTTGGTCTGGCGGGGGATAAAACTCACGACCCCTGATGTCGTAAGCAGGCGCTTAACCCTCGACTACGTCCGCCAGTTAGGCATATTGGTAAACATGCATGGATGGTTTATGTTTCAGAGGCAGCACAATCATGTCATAAAGTTTGGATGAGGTTGAGAGAATTGTCAAGGAGTGGCTGAGGTATGCAGGGTACAGAAATGGAAAGTTAAAGGGAAGAAAAGAAAATGGCAAGACAACAGCAGGAACAAACCCATGTCACTGATCCAGAAAGTTAGAAACACCTTATTATTTTTGTGAGAAGACTGTTTGAACTCTTTAAGAACATTGTTTGCTCTTAAGACAGAGACATGTTATTTTCGGTAAGGCCTTTAAGAAGAGACCGAAAACCAGAATGTTCTATTTTATTTGAAATGTAAACGAATGTCAGGTGTATAGTAATAGTATTTTAAGATTAAAAACGTAAATATTAAGTTTTTAAGAAATTGGATCAATATTACAAATCCATACATTTTTTTCTCAATTATAATTACTGATCATGTTTGGGATTCAATGTTGTGCAGTGAAAAAATTTAAAACGAAAAAAGAAAGAAATATCCATCCCAGTGATGTTCTTTGCTAAGTTTATGTTACAATAAAGATAGCTTTTTCATATCAAATTTTCCTTCTATCCTGACATTAATCTTTTTCTGAAAAACATCAACTTGCCATCTGGTTTTCAGTCTTGAACCCTTTACCCCACAGCCTGTTTCTCGTTTTGAAAACAGATGACTACTTAACCTTTAACCTCCTCCACCATAAATATGCCTTGAATATATTCCCCCTCTAAAGAAAGTAGTTCCATTTTGTATTGTAATGTAAGTACACCGTAAGAAATATTTCCAAAACTCTAGCAGATGGTATCTAAAGGCAGGTTGACAGTAAAGCAGATTGCAACTTAACCCATTACCCAATAAATACGCCTTTTTACGCCTTTCATTAATTTTTCCTCTGAAGAATAAAGATGATGTTTGTACAGATATGAATATGTATTATAAGAAATATGTTCTATATTCTAGCACATGATAGCTTAAAGCAGGCTGTAGGTAAAGCAGAATGCGCCTTAAGTTAAGGCACATTCTGCTTTACTTACATTCTGCTTTTAGTGGTCATGTATCTTCAATACTAGAAACAGGCTATTGGGTAATGGGTTAAGGCACATTCTGCTTACTACTTACCTGGTCACCTGTCTTCAAAACTAGGCTATTTGGTTACGAGTTAAAGCAGGTTGAAAGTAAAGCAGAATATGCATCAAGGTGCAATCTGCTTTACTTTCAGCCTGCTTTAAGCCACCATTTGCTCTAGGATATAATACAGAAGCTATTTTTCATGATGCACATTTACAATTGCAGAAAGTGGAATTATTTTCTTCAGTATAGGAATAGAGAAAATATTTCTTACGGTACATTTTCATGACTGTATAAATTGGAACATTTATTTTCAGTTTTGGAATAAATTAAATGCACATTTATGTGGTAAAGGGTTAAAGCCTGCAAATAATGGAATTGAACTGCATATGTCTAGAAACTTGATGCTTTTATAGGTTTTACCGTTTGGGCATTGTAAAATCAAGATTTGGAGAAAATATATAAATCTCAAAGTCTGAAAAATGATTTTAGGGTAGCTAGGGCAGAATTTAAACATTGGTGCAGTTTATGGCAAAAAAGGATGCTGTCCCCTTTATATAAGCACATATCTGTGAATCGTTAAACATTTGTTTAATGTATTATCCTATAAACTGTTACTATTTTTGAAGACAAGATACCACTTAAAGCGGGTTGAGGTAAAGCAGAATTTGCCTTAACGCACATTCTGCTTTACTTTCACTGCTTTAAGCTACCATCTACTAGGATATCATACAGAAATTATTTTTCATGATGCATCATACTCACAAGTTCACAACTGTATGAATCGGAACTATTTGCTTCAGTGGAGGAGTAAATTAAAAGCATATTCTTGGGGTAAAGGGTTAAATAGATAGATATAGATATTATAATTGACAAAAAGTGTGCACCAGTATGCTAAGTTTGCCTGGAGTGGATAATTGAATAGGAAAAGTTAAGATGTTTATGTATTTTCAAAGATTTAGACAAACCCTGATAATTAAAGAATTAAATGTTTGATTTTGTTTGTGTTTTATGTCTGGCACTAACTGTATTTCAGCCATATCATGACATCCAGCTTCAGGCGTAGGAAGACCTAGGATGCTAATCTACACCGGATTTCTTTAACTGACTTCCGCTCTGATTTAGCACCAATTTAGAGCCACCAATCTTCTGCTCTGCACCCAAGCTGGATGACATCATATGATTGACTCTCATGAGAAGTATTTTTTCAAAATAGAACTGATGGGCTACAGATGGAAAATAGTTGACACATCGTTGGCCCAACATTGGTTCAACACATTTGTTGATGTTGACCCAAAGTTGGCCAAACGATAAATAGTATTTTTCCGCTGTTGGCCCAACGGTCCGCCAACCGTTGGCCCATCAGCAAAATGACGTTGGGCCAACATTGGTCCAACGATAAATTACTTTTTGCCAACATTGGTCCAACGTTGGCCCAACCGTTGGCCCAACCGTTGGCCCAACCATCGAAATGACGTTGGGCCAACGGTGGCCCAATGTTGGCCCAACGATAAATAACATTTTCCCAACGTTGGCCCAACCGTTGGGCCAACCAAAAGCCAACGAGCATGCATAGTAAGGGCCAACGTCATCCCAATGTTGGGCCAACGAAGTGAACGAATGAACGACGTTGGGCCAACGTTGGGCCAACGAAGTGAATGACGTTGGGCCAACGTTGGGCCAACGTCAAAATGTTATCTGGGCGTATTCTTTCCCCACCTAGTAGGAGAACCGCACTCTCGCAGGCATTTTTAATCGATGATTGAATACCTGTACGTTTCGCTAAACTGACACTTTCGAGCATGTACATAATGTCCACGTTAGAATGTTTCCATTTTAATTGATTTATTTAGTGTCAGAGAAATATCTCCGACTTAGAATTTCACAGCGATCTACGGTAATGGACAGGTCTTCCCTTTTTCGAAGTATAGATCTAATGACCTTCATAAAAACATGTATTACTCAAACTTTTACTCCAAATGCCACTTTATGCCGATGCTTAACAATGGATTTTGTTTGCATGGCTTTGTTATTTCTGATTCATTCACAGTTTGCTACTAGCGACAATACATGTAGACATGGAGATACCGGCCGCGATAATTAGATATGGCGATAATCAACGTATCTATATAATACCTTCACGAATGAAGAACGACTTCATTCGTGATACCATTCATTTGAAATACTTTCGGCATTTGATCTTCAATCTCTAATTATAACATTCAGTTAATATTTACATGCATAAATTACAATAAAATCAACAGAAATGCCCTGCGTCCTAATCTAATAGCGACAAAGTCGGGGCAGCAGAGTCAATAACCAATTAAAATGGCGGATGCGAACGTCGGTCTTAAGCGAAGGTAATTTAATTCCTTTATATGCATGTGATTTGTTTATGCTCTCTATTTCTGTTATTATGAAAATTAAATGCATATGGGTTTGTTTCAAATGTTTTAAATATACCCAGGCACTAACCCACGTATAAAGCAGTATATTTCCTGATTTTTTTTTTATTCCGGACGTCTAGCCCGTCCTGTGAGGGTTGGCTAGCCGTCCGGTTCCGGACGTCTAGCCACTGCCAAAAGATACAGGCATCCTCACATTTGATTTTGAAATATTTTTTGCTTAAATTTAATTTAATATTTCAATTTTGCCGAGGATTTTGTAAATCATCCCATTGAATACCATTTTCTTGGAATCCGCTTCTTCTTTAAATTGACTTGTATATTTGCCGAGGATTTTGTAAATCATCCCTGTAAGGACTGTTTCCGACAAGGTTGTCTTCATCTTGAGTCTACAATGGCATATGCATTGTTCACTTTAACTGTCATCTTCGGTATTGTAACCACAGTGCACTTTTGTACTGCCCCACAAAAAACAAAAAGTTACTCTCAATGTAGCTATGTAGTGACTACATTCGTTAGCATGAAAGCAAGCCTTGTGAAACCCAAGTATCATAACTATGATCAAAAGTATCGGAAAAGCCTATATTTACACAGTATAACCCAAAAAAGAAAAACTCTTATGATACTGCTAATCTTAATGTCTGGTGATATCCAGCTCAATCCAGGCCCTGGTAATGCTTCAGTTTTCCCTTGTGGTCAATGTGAACGCCCAGTAACATGGTCACAACAAGGTGTATGCTGCAACAATTGCAGTATATGGCATCACAAAACATGTGAAGATTTGACCAGCAAAGACATGTCTTACCTTGCAAAGGAAAATGCTGTTTGGTACTGTTGCAAATGTCATAGTATGAATGTCGATAGCTTTACATTCAATAGCTTTGAACTGTATATTACTAATATGTTTTCCCCACTTTCAATGATAGATTCAACAATGAACTCTGTCACATCTGAATGTCCTTTCAGCCCATTGCATACAAGTAGCCCATACCATACAAAAAACAAAAAAGTTAAAAAGGATAAAACAGCAAGCTTAAACCGGTCAAAAAACACCAATAGAACTTATTCAATCAATGAACAAGCAGATGAAACAAAACCTGACATACCAAAGAAAGCTAACTTAAGGCTCCTAACTGTAAACTGTTGTAGCGTCAGAGAAAACAAAGCTGAACTTAAGGCAGCTCTAGCATACATCAAACCTGATATTATCTGTGGCACTGAGTCATGGTTGCGTGGTGTTAAGCCAGGGAGAGATCCTACTAGCAATGCAATAAAAACAAGCGAAGTATTTCCGGAGGGTTATATGATACACAGAAATGACAGGGACACCCGTTTAGGTGGGGGTGTTTTCACTGGAGTATGTGACCAATATGTATCTGAGGAAAGAGCAGAACTTGTCACAGATTGTGAGATCTCATGGACAAAATTGAATATAAAGAAAAAGAAGGATTTATACCTCTGTTCTTTCTACATGCCTCATAGAAATATGAAAGATATTCATAACCCTGATCTCTCCTTGAGCAAACTCATGCAGTGTGCCAGGAACTGCTATGTTATCCTTGCGGGTGATTTCAATTGCCCCGACATTAACTGGGACAGACTATCGGTGAATGCTGGTGCTCCAGATAGGGAGGTCCAGCAAGCACTGATAGATGTAACAGTGGAACATGGGCTTTCACAAATGCACAATCAACCGACCCGCATGGGTAACATGTTGGATCTGGTTTTCACAAACAATGAGACCCTGATCATGTCATCAGTTAGTGTCCCAGGTATCAGTGACCATGCTATGGTTGTCACAGATATAGATGTACTTCCTCGGAAGAATAGACAGATCCCTAGGAACAAATACATCTTTTCTAAAGCAAACTGGGAAGAAATCCACAAAGAAGCCAACATTTTATCAAACCAGATTATTGAAAAACAAGCAAAAAAGTTGCCAGTGGAAGAACTCTGGTCTTTTTGTTAATAAATCCATCACTTCTATAATGGACAAACACATTCCAAGTAAAATTTGCAAGAAACACAAATTACTCCCATGGTTCTCAATAGAGCTAGAACGCATGGACAAAAGAAAAAAAGAGGCTCTACAATCAGGCCAAGAAAACTTCACAATGGGCAGAGTTCAAACAATACCAGAAAAAATGTAAAAAGGCTTTCAAACAGGCAGAGATTACACATATAAACAGCACCATAGAAGAGGGCCTTAAAAACAATAACACAAAACCATTCTGGCATTATGTTAAATCACGACAGCAAGACAATTTTGGCATACCCTCACTCAAAAAAGATGGCAACCTTGTTAGTGACAGTAAGAGTAAGGCAGACATTATACTAGAACAGTTCACCTCAGTTTTTACCAAGCCAGATTTAGACAAAATGCCTTCAATGAAAAATTCAAACACACACTTCCTCCTTTAAAGATTACAAAGTCAGGTGTCGAGAAACTACTCCTCAATATTCAAACTTCTAAAGCATCTGGACCAGATAAGGTTTCAAACATTATGCTCAAAACATGTGCAACCCAATTAGCACCAGGGATGAGTGTCATTTTCCAAGCGTCTATAGATACCGGCAAACTACCCCATGACTGGTTAAATGCCAATATAGCCCCAGTCTTCAAAAAGGGTGATGTACATATGGCCGAATACTATAGACCTGTTTCCTTGCCTCAGTATCATGTAAGCTATTGGAGCACATTATTTGTAGACACCTCTTTCAACACCTAGACAAAACAACATCTTAACAAATTTAAATCACGGTTTTAGATCAGGCTTCTCCTGCGAGACACAACTTATAACAACTGTACACGACCTTTTAGAGAACAAAGACAAGAAACTCCAAACAGACATCTTCATCTTAGACTTCTCCAAAGCATTTGACACAGTATCTCACTCAAAACTTCTCTTTAAACTCAAACAGTATGGAATCACTGGAAATTTGCTAGACTGGCTGGAGATGTTTTTGACTAAACGCCACATGCAGGTGGTGGTAGATGGAGCACACTCTGAATCAGCCCCTGTCGGGTCCGGTGTCCCCCAAGGGACCGTGCTTGGTCCGCTCCTGTTCCTCTGTCACATCAATGACCTACCTGACTCCGTTAAATCGCAAGTCCGGCTGTTTGCAGATGACTGCCTTCTGTACAGAACAATCCGGAGTCAGGAAGATCATGAAGTGCTGCAGAGAGACTTGAGTGGGCTGGAGGCCTGGGCCTCGTCATGGGGTATGCGTTTCAATGCCAAGAAGTGCTACCTCATGAGTGTCAATAACAGATCCAGTCATTTCTACACCCTAGACAATCAAATACTAAAGCAGGTCCAGGAGAACCCTTACCTAGGCGTGACAATATCAGAAGACCTGAGATGGGGTCCCCACATAAATAAAATAACTAAAAAGGCTAACTCCACCGTAGCCTTTCTTAAAAGAAATTTGAGACACTGCCCCCCACAATGCAGAAAGACAGCATATATATCTTTGGTCAGGTCAGGGCTGGAGTATTCTTCAGTGGTGTGGGACCCAATACTATCCTCGGAAATAGAACGACTTGAACGAGTCCAGAGGCAGTCAGCAAGGTTCATCACGGGTGACTATAAATCACGAGAAACTGGTTGCGTCACCCGTATGCTTACAGACCTCGACTTACCAACACTTCAAACCAGACGGAAACACAGCAGACATACACTTTTCTTTAAAATAACAGAAGGACTTTTACCAGCTTTACCACCTGCAAATTACCTCACCCCAGTTAGACAAAAACGACAGATCAAACCTAAAAAATTCACTGACTTCACGGCTAAAAACATTGTAGACAGATCCGCCAATAATAACAGCAAATGTTTTCAGGTACAACATGGCCATAGTGACCAACTGCAAAAAACCTCTTTCTTTTATAGAACCACTGTTGAGTGGAACCAGCTTGAAGAAGACATTGTATGTGCAGACAGTGTGGAGAGCTTTAAGTCAGCTCTCCAACAGTGCTACTAAAGCACCCCTCTCTCTCCCGGTGCGTAAATTCCGTAACAGGCCCTGCACTGTATTTAATCAGATTCAGATAATCAGATTCAGTAACATGCCAAGTATACAAGGCCCGTATAGAACAGTGCAAGAGTTATAGCCAATGTTTTTGGTTAATGTTTGGTTACGTAGGTCAAATGTCAAAGTCAAGTTCACAAGGTAAACAACTGGTGTGGTTGGAGATATATTGACACATCAAAGATACCTAATAAGTATATAAAGTTCTATGCCCATTGGTTCGAATGTTATAAGCATGTAAAGAGTTTTTAGAAAAGTGGGTCACATGTCAAGGTAAATGTCATGAGGGCCAAACTGCCACAGTGATATGACCGGAAAGGTTTGGAAACAAGCAAGTCACATGTCATTTATAAAAGACCCATGTAGAATAGTGCAAGGGTTATAGTCGATGTTAAGGTTTTTGGTTAATGTTTGGTTACGTAGGTCAAATGTCAAAGTCAAGTTCACAAGGTAAACAACTGGTGTGGTTAGAGAAATAGTGACACATCAAAGATACGTAATAAGTATATAAAGTTCTATGCCTATTGGTTCGAATGTTATAAGAATGTAAAAAGTTTCAGGAAAGTGGGTCAAATGTCAAGGTAAATGTCATGAGGGCCAAACTGCCACAGTGATATGACCGGAAACAAGTCAGTCAAATGTCATTTATAAAAGACCCATGTAGAATAGTGCAAGAGTTCTAGTCAATGTCAAGGTTTTTTGGTTAATGTTTGGTTACGTAGGTCAAATGTCAAGTTCACAAGGTTAACAATTGGTGTGGTTGCAGAGATATCGGCACAAGAAAGATACGTAGTACGGTACTAAATATGAACGTCCTATGCCGCCCTTGATCGACAAAACACGGTTCTATGCCTCTTGGTTGATGTTATAAGCATGTACGCATGCATATACAAGGTTTATGAAGTGCAAGAGTTATAGCCAAGGTTAAGGTTTTTGTTTAATGTTTGGTTAAGTGGGTCAAATGTCAATATCCTGGTCACAGGGTAAACAGTTGATATGGTTGGAGAGATATCGACACAAGAAAGATACGTAATAAGTATGACAACTCTATTTCTATTGGTTTAAATGTTATAACTTATAAGCATGTAAAGAGTTTTGGAAAAGCAGGTCAAATGTAAAGGTTAATATCACAAGGACAAAACTGTTGTCATAATCGGAAAGGTATTAAGTCTATTGACACAAGCAAGTTACACAACAAGTTAAAAGGCCCATGTAGAACAATGCAAGAGTTAAGGTTAAGTAGATAAAATATCAAGGTCAATTTCGCAAGGTAAAAATGACGGTATGGTTGAAGAGGTATCAACACAAGGAAAATACGTAATACATATCGGTTCAAATATTATATAAGCATGTAAAGAGTTGTCGAAAAGAAAGTCAATGTCAAGGGGGAAATGTTGGCATGATTGGAAAGGCCTTGACACAAGCAAGATATGTACCAACTGTGAATGTCATTAGTCCAGCAGTGAAAAAGTTATAGGGAAGTTTAAGGTTTTGTGACATAGACAGACAGACAAACAGACAAACGGACAACCATATAGACAGGACAAAACTATATGCCCCCGAATCACAGACTGTCTGAACAAAGCTTAAAGGTAAAAGTCCACAAAATGAAATTAAAATCGTAATGGCTGGGATTAGAGGTACATGTAATGACACAATGGCAACCTGTTCAATTACCTAGATTAAACAAACCAATATTATCGTAACTCAGTGTCCGTGCAGGTCTGCGACATCATAAGAAACACCACTTCCAACAGAGCTTGTTGTACTTGGTATACGTCAATGGTAAACTGTTTGGACGTTTATCTTTAAAAACGTTATACGTAATCTGCTTACTATATTATACATGTATACTGAAGGGATAAAGATGCGCAGGGTAAACTTTGCAGATGATTCTCGGTAAAATGTCTGGTAGAATGTTCAATATTTACATCTACAGAGACAACGAGCTGAGTATGCTCCGGACATACGAATTTGTTTCCGAAATCTTCGGATATCTGCTATATCTTTTGAAATTTGGAACTTTATGCGTTTTCTTACTTAGCAAACATAGATATGGATACCAAACAGCCCTCCCAGTAAGATCAAGATCAGAGGCCGCATTACGCGGCGTCTGATCTGGATCCAAACTGTTTGCATAATCATGTTAGTGTTATAGAGCCTGTCAGCGAAAGGGTTACAGGAACGATTTCTTAAATCGCGCGTGAAAATTGGGAAATCTTAGGATTTTTTAAGCAACTTATGGTAGCCCTGTGGCACTGATGGAAGTTCTTGAAGTATCTACGATAGCATGTCAAAGTCTCACATTCGTATATTACGGTTGTAGGAACACATGTTCTGTAGACAGCTACATTTACATAATTGTGAGTAATTCCGCACTCCCTCCATACTCGCGCCCACATGGAAAATATAATTATTTTTATACGATGTATAACTATCAATATGCAGTTCATGTTTTTCAATTCAGTTCAACTCGACTAAATTAACCTAAGATTGAATAACCCTAGATATTTGGACTACTGAAAAGAAGGCCCAACAAGAACAGCAAGCATACAGAGAAATATAGAGAGAAAGAGAAAAACAGAGCCAGAGATAGATAGAGAGAGAGAGAGACGGAGACACATGCAGAGACACATAAGGACACACAGAAAGAAAGACAGACATACACAGAGAGAAATACAGAGAAAGAAAGAGAGACAGACAGAAAGAGACAGCCTATGACAGCCAGAGACCGTGATAGAGAGAAAGAGACAGAATGAGAGAGATAGAGACAGACAGACACACACACAAACAGACAGAGAAAGATAAACAGACAGAGAGAAGATAACTAGATAGACAGAGACATACAGACAGAGAGACAATTACAGAGAGGCAGAGACAGACACACGGATCTATATAGACAGTGAGAAAGAGCGGACAGAAAGAGAGAGAGAGAGAGAGAGAGATACAGACAGGCAGATATATAGATAGACCCGTAGATAGATAGAGACACAGAGACAGACAGACGGATGGACATATTAGCACCAAGCATGCGTGGAACTAAAGGGAGAGAGACAGACATACATGCAGGACCAGACAGAGAGACAGACATACATATATACGACAGACAGACAGACAGATACACGTTCACAGGCACGGGCATACATGTAGACAGACAGACAGACGGACAGAGACTGACAGACAAACAGAGACTGCGATATAGAGAAAGACATATATGGGAGCGAGAAATAAAGACAGACAGACACGTAGACATGCAGTTTGACAGAGAGATAAAGACAAATATTAAGACAGATAGGAGAGAGCTAGATAGACATAGACAGACATTTATGATGAGAGAGACAGACAGACAGAGCCTGACAGACAGACAGACATACAGATAGACAGACATACATGCAGAGAGGTAGATATGCAGACAGTACAGAGAGACAGACAGAGAGGGACATTCAGACATTCAGACAGAGACAGACAGTCAGACAGACAAACAGACAGACGGTCAGATACATACATACATACATACATACTTACATACATACATGTACATACATGTACATACATACATACATACATACATACATACATACAAGCAGACAGACAGACACACACACACATGTAGGCCTATATATGAGCGCATTGATATTACGTGGAACTAAAGGGAGGCCACATCTCACCGACTTGCTATCGCGAGTTCTCTCCCTTGTAATTTGACAAGATGGCCGGTGTTGATTATGAGAGTGTGTTATGTGTAAAACCTCTTGTACATGTCTTCAGAATACCTCCGAGAGCCTCGAATAGAGGTTACAGGTAAAACTTATATGATTTAAAAATGATATCGATCACTTGTGTGTAAGGTTTCATCCGTTTTCTCACATTTTTCTTACAACGGAAGGGGCGGTTCAATGGTAAAATTGTGGGTGGGGTAGAATAGTTGGACAACACAATCAATTAATATCTCATAAACCACACACCTCACAAATGTTTGCTTTGAAAAGGAACTAGACAAGAGAGACATTATCAAATATAAACACCTATGTTTGTACCAAACCCAATGGTGTAACTACTCATTAGAATAGGTATGTGAGAATGTGTTTTCGCCCATGTGAGATAGAGATATTCCCCTTGTGGAATGACTCTATCCTCCATACCACGTGACGTCTTTTACTGTTTGCCCAGCTTTACCACAAGAGCTGCATGACGCGGGTAACTAAATGACATAATTTCTGAGGACGTCACTATAAACAACATCGTGTTTTGGCCTAAAAAATGGGTGACAAGACGTTTCGCGCCCAAACAATTTCGCACCTTGGATGTTTCGCGCCCAAGCCGTTTCCACCCTAGTCGTTTCGCCCCTGGTCGTTTCGCACCCAATATCAAATATGTAATTACAGTATAGAGCAATGGCACCTAAATTCGACAGGCCCCTTAATTCGACACCTTCTTACAACCATATCCATTTCTCCTGATTAAATGTTTAAATCAATATTATGATTGATAATTTAATGACGTCAAATTTAAATGTTGACGTCACGAAAAAAATCTATTCACACAGGCGTATGTTTGATGACATAGGTCTGTCGAAAAAAAAATCGAAAATTTTCAAAGACCGAAAAAGTGTGTCTTACGGAAACTGTTAAGGGGCATCATACCAGAACCTAAATGTGGTGCTTTAGTTTTTGTAAAATTTAGCCATTACGGACTCCAGAAACTCTTTTTTTATTGTTGTTTATCATGTAGACTGATCCTTGCTTGTCTGTTAGGCGATTTGACCTTCAGATTAGGGGTGTCGGAAATAAGGTGCCAAAATAATTGATTGCTCCTTAATTCGACACCCCTAATTTTAGATTCACATTGCACTATAAACATATATTTATATAGATCTACATGCTAAATAACGTTGGCGGTAATGGTCGCGTGTACAAAGACAGGGGGCACTTAACGCCTTCGATAATTGGTGATTAGTGGTTCAAATCACGGCAGACACAGATTTTTTATGTTTTTCTTTTTTTTTTGGGGGGGGGGGGGGTCTTTTGGGGTGGGGGCAGCCCGTGAGGTGGATTTCCGTTTGGGTCAAAGTTTCAAAATGGAAAAGAAACTTGAAGAGTAGGGAAAATAAATAGAGTCCAAAGAGGTGAAGATCAAAGGAAAATATCAATCAAATTAAAGCAGAATAGGTATCACTAAGATATTGTAGATTTAATGAAAACAAATCACAATCTTGAAGACTGTCTGAGGGTGCGCAACAGTTGATAGACATTGATGACAAAGTCCTTCAGCTAATGTGCACCAGCTATCAATCTGATGAAGACAGCCCTAAAGAGTGGATCCGCTTCATGTCGTACGTTTGGATGACATATCAAGTGCATTATAGAGATGAAATATTGCTTGAAATATCATCTGTAAAGATTGCCATTGATTCGTTTCCTTGTGTCTTTGGTGTTGTGTGGATTATTATCATAGCCTTTGAGGACGCCACTGGCTGCATGCTTACTTTGTATACATGTGAACGCCATAGGCCTACTATTACATGCTATGCAAAGTTATGTAGTCTACATCAGTTCTCGACTTGTATTACATTTTCATTTAAAAAATCATCAGGTAGGCAAACAAAGTTTGGATCCAAATCAGACAGCGAGATACGCGAAAATGTTTGCACCAGTATCATGAATTCACCGGTAGCATGCAGAAGGTTAAACAAAGCGTACAGTTATATAGGACTATTCCAAAGCTCATGGTGGTTTAATTAGCGTATCGGGTATCCTACGATCCTTAATTGCAGCCAATTAACACAAACAGATTTGACAAAATCATTGGAATAGTCTTGTTTTAAATTTTAACAGTTGAATGCTGTTAAATTTGAACTTTTATGCCAGTAACACAAAACAGATATGACAAAAATGTGCTTTTAAATGATTAATCATTTAGATAATGTTAAATCTGAAAGGAGTGTATGTTTTTATGTCTTTTTTAAAAAACTATGTTTGGGTGTCGAATTTGGGGTTCCCCTGTCGAAATAAGGAACCCAAAGCAGATCAAGTTAGTAACATATTGCACTGCATTCTCAAGGACTTTCATAAGCAATAGTAATTAGAAAACGAGGGTAAATGTATTGTTTTGTTTGTTGCTATGTCGAAGTTAGGATAACTACAAACTTTCATCGTTACAATGAAAATGTGTCTTAAGGTGTCGAAATTAGGGTACTTTACTCTATCTCTGTTAAAAATTAACGTACATTTATTGGTTATTTTAATCGAATGGTGTTCAGATAGAAATTTGATGTTAGCAAGTACTGTAAGACGGGATATTGATCATGCTACTGTATGTATGTATGTCTCAACTTAACGAGAAACTCATATAAAAAGGTAGGAATTTTTTTGGCACTCTAAGTATTTATATATAAACGTAAAATAGATGCCATTTTTTTTATTACCTTTTCAACGTTCGACATAAATGTATTCGAGATAATCAGTGAAAGTTAATACATAAAGATTAAATCTGCAGGTTAATAATATAATAGTTACAACTAGTGCTGAAACGATTACCCGGGTAACCGTTAACGGTTATGAACTGCCGATTAACCGGTTACAAAGCCGGTAACCGGTTACTCGGAAGCCATTTTGTATAACAAAAATGAAGCCCCATTTGTCGGGAGCTACAGCCTTCAGATATGTTTTCCGTTCACTTGGAATCTTTTACTCTAAGATATACATGATATTTAAGTTTTAAAATACAGTAGCATGTTGATTGATAAGGGTAGGGCGTTTCCTGATTTTTGTAAACATGTACACGGAGCTGAGTACACAAAACGATGCCGTTAACAAAGTCTTTTATGTGCACAATTCAATATACCTTTCAGGTGTTCTCAACACTGAATACTTGCTGCATCGTGTCATTTTATTTTAAGTTGAGTTAAAGAACCCTTATTTCACCAGTCTTTACAATAAATGCCGATTGAACAGTTTTAATTTACAACAAACTTATCTTCGAAATATTGTTTCCTTCGCTACTTTGACAGTTGAACTTGACACGCTTACTAACCTTCTGACCTCGAAATATTCGGTTTGCTTTGGATTTCTACCCTAGTAGCTATATATGACGTTCGTGTAGGGAAAAAGTAAACCAGGGTTGCCAGGAATATCCGCATGTCAATTTCAAATACAGTATATTTTTAGACCACCCAATCAAAAACGATAAAATAATAAAACCCGGTTAGCTGAATCTACACTTCAATCGGATCGTCTCATATTTTGCCAAGGTTTAAAATAAGACAAGAATGGTTCCAATTAATTATCTATAACACAATGCGGGGTACAAAGTCTTCATATTCGGCCACACATAATTATTCCGTTTGTTGGAGTTATTACTATTTTACAAATGCAACGTTTTTAGAGAAGACATCGAATAGCCTCTTTTTTAAACGATTTATTGATCAACAGATTCATGCTGTAAACATGTAAGTTCATTTTATAAGATCAATTTTTAGCTCACCTGAGCCAAAGGCTCAAGGTGAGCTATTGTGACCGCTCACCGTCCGTAGTACGTCTGTCCGTCTGTCCGTTCACTTTTACTTCAAACGACATCTCCTCTGAAACCCGCCGATTGTAGGGAGAGTTCAAACTGCTTATGATGTTCCTTGGATGCTTCTCTACAGAAGTTGTTCAAAAAAAAAGGAAAAAAAGCACAAACTCTGCTTGAAAAAGCAAAAAAGCAAAAATCTTTAAAAAATCTTCTTGCCCAAAACTACTAGGCCCTAAGCTTTGATATTTGTACAGTAGAATCTCCTGGTGGATCTATCTATAGTTTGTTAAAATGAAATCCCTAGGGTCACATTTGACACCACCCTGCACAGTTTAAGTGCTGCTCTAGGCAGGTTTTACAGTATTTTTGATTTAGGCAGAACTGTATTTACCTGAGTTACCCTTAATATACTATGGGCAAATAGCCAATATTTGCAAACATTTTGGATCCAGATCAGATGCAACATAATCATAATGCTACATCTAATCTGGATCCAACCTATTTGCCACTCATTTACCAACTTAACATTTTCTAAATTGTTTTTTTGTACACTTTTCACATACAGTAGGTTTTAAGCAGACATAATTTCAGTCTGGTAAGGGTAAGCCCAAGCGTTCTAGCCACTGAGGTCAAATATTATGCAACTCTGAACTGGTAGTGGGTATCACAGAACTGGTCATGATCAGCTGAACATGTTGTCTGCTAAAGTTTAGATATGGTTCAGTCTGATTCATACTTAGAGAAACAGGATCTGGAAGTGATCCACTGACAGTTATGTAATTATGTCTTATGCCATATTTAAACATATGTTTAATATTGGTTTTGTCAGAGTTATCTGTATGTCTTTTCAATGATTCCACTTTAAACAGTAATGAAAATGTAAGATGCAAAAGTAAAGCAAAGTGTGCATTAACCCTTAGCCCGCCAAATAAATTGTCGTCTGCTATATTTCTCGTCTGCTTCAAGTTTCAAAGTGCTTCAAAGTTGCTCAAAATTGCTGAAAATGTTGTCCGAGTGTCAAACAGCTTGGATCCGGATGAGACGCCGAGTTACTCGGCGTCTAATCCGGATCCAAGCTGTTTGCATATAAAGCTATAGTCGTGAGTGGCAGGCTAAGGGTTAAGACACATTCTGCTTTACTTTCAACCTGCTTTAGGTGGCCACCTATTTTCAAAATTAGAAACATGCTATGGGGTAATGGGTAAAATGAAATTGCCTATTTGGAAAGAGCCTGATGAGAGGAAGTGCCATTTGCAAAGGCCATAACTCTGACATCATTGTTTTTTGAGTTATTTCCCTTTGTGATATTTTCTTGTCAAGAAGACAACTTCAGTTTTACTGATGCTATTGTAATGAAATTTTATGTATGGAAAGAAACTGATGAGAGAAAATGCCATGCACAAGGGCAGCAATATTTAGTTTTTCCCCTTTGTCACATTTTATTGTCAGGAAAATAATTCCAGTTCTGTTGACGCTAGTGAAATAATTATCATTTATTGGAAATGGAAATAGCTTGATAAGAGGATGTGTCATGGATAAGGGTCATAAGCTTGGCAACAAAATTCACTTTTGTCATGTTTTCTTGTCTGGAAGATAACTCCATTTATAGTTATATTAAAATGTTGTCTTGCCCAGTCAACTTAGGTACAAACTTCAATGTCCTCAGGTGAGCGAATTAAGGGCCATGGCCCTCTTGTTATACTTCTTTTCTTTTTGCAATTTATTAAAAACCTACGTCGGCATGCATGGTAAAATAGTTAGAGAAAAGTATAACATTCATAAACAATTCTTTGGCACCAATACTTTATTACTGTATTATCGTTTATACACGCAAACGGTCTCCAAATTTGTAAATGTTTATAGGTAAAACAGTTGAACGTTACCGTGTACACGTGTAACGTCCGACCCTTACTGACTAATGATGTGTCAGTCGGCATATTAAAGTTACGATTAACCGGTTAACCCCGGTTACGAGCAACGATTAACCGGTTACAAATTTCTGGTAACCGTTTCAGCACTAGTTACAACCATGGTAATAATGCACGTGTTTTACGTGCACGGCAATATTACATATTCAACATTTTTAAAAAATAGTTTAATTCTCATTCTTAAATCTTAGGCAACATGGCTACAGTGAAATCGAAATATATGAAATATATCTATATTTAAGATGACCAAACTAACAAATTCAAGACATTGAAAAGTCGTCAATGCACGTGCTTAATGAGCAATGATATAAAGGTTTACAATTTCTATAATCCATTCTCGGGCATGCCATCAACCTGTCAAAAAGTGGATCGTCTGTATTTCAATGTTATTTTATATATAAATAGACCAAATTAAAAAAATGTCAAACAGTTTTGACCCTGATCATACGCCGAATTATATTCTGCAACTGATCAGTATCGAAGCTTTTTGCAATTAACCAATATATTCGGGATACATTGGTGAAATGGTTAATACATTATCATGGCAGTGAATGTGGTAACATGTTTTTTTTTAAATAATAAATAATAAAAGGACTAATAACCTGAATTGCACGTGCCATCGACCAAAACCGTCACATGTTATTGCTTCTTGTAGTTTACGTACCACTTTCTCGCATGCTATGCAAATGTCACTCATTGTGAACACAAAAAAACAAAGTGAACCACAGCATATGCCACTATCTTACTTAATTATTCCTCAATCCAATATTATTTTAAAGACACAACCGTATTTTAAATCACTATTCACAAATCCTGTCTTAGAACTTTTTTCACTCGCGCACATAAATTATAGCCTATCAACAATTTAGAGCGATATAATGAGAACATCTCGAAAACCACCTTTTATTAGTATCTTTTTTTTCCGTCTTCAGTAAAATTGCATATACAATATAATTATCTATAAAAAAAACAATCAAACTCGATTTACTCTAATTTTCATTGAATCATCGTTCAATAATATTTAATGACAACCTGTAATTACCTTAAAACCTATCAAAATATATTTCTATTCAAATCGGTTGTTTCAATTTTAAATGACGGGTTTGGTTTTCTTAATTATAATCCCTCATTAAACATCAAAGTTCGTGAAAAAAAAGCAACAAACAAGGTGCAATAAACAAAGCAAATTAACACCTGTTTGATGGTACCGTGGACATTCTTTATGCCCTCGCACGTTCGCGAATTATTTGACACTTACGTGAGTGAAAGATAACAAATTGTCGTCATATTAACACATTCAAGTGTTAAAATAATTATGTGTTACTATGGCAATCATGTTATGTTTAAACAGTTAATACAATCAAACAATAACAATGTAATTATTATTAAATTGTTTGTAGCTATTCTTTAATAAATATGATTACAAATTTCAAATATGACATAAGTTTACAAAAGTATTAGAAATATTAAGAACAAATAACACGATACATTATATTTTTCACACTTTTATTGTTTTACAAATACAAAATGGGAGAAAGAAAAATTGATTTTCTATTAATTTATATTACATGAAACTTAAAACTTAAGTTTATGGGATAACATACATATATTTAGTAAGTTTATAAAATTGGGGGCGAAACGACTCGGGTCTCATTTGGGAGCGAAACGACCAGGGAGGAAACGGCTTGGGCGCGAAACGACCCGGAATCTAAAAAATGTGCACAGAAACTGCAATTATTTTGTTATTTACATCATGTTTTAGTGATTTAAATGGGAGAAAAAAAATCCACCATTCGTTTTGTTGATGTGGGATAGGAATTTTCTCCCCCGAGGGTCAGAAAATTCACACTGGGACTCGGCAAGCCTCGTCTCTGCATGCATTTTCTGACCCTCAGGGGAAAAAATTCCTATCCCACATCAACTCTCATGGTGGATTCTTATAGTCTCACCGTCATCTATGGTCGATTGACAGACATGAGGCCCCCTTTGGGACAAGAATCCCCTAGCTGATTTTGCGGGGGTGGACAGCAGACCTCTGGTCAATTTGCTTGGGCGACCAGGAGCTCCCTGGTAGTAGAGATTATTGTCAGGGGTGTAAAATTCTACTCGCCCGCTCGCCATGGCCAGTAACATTTTGTCAGGGCGAACAGATTTTCTGATAATTTACAACAGAAACTAATCAGAAAAATGTCATTATCCCCAAGCAGGGCGAGTAACAATTCTGAAATTTTTACACCCCTGATTGTTGTATAAGAATTCATATTTTGGGCAAAATTCTTTTCTTCAGCTGTTGATATTCGCTTGTATGTTGATCATAATTCGCCCAATTAATAACAGGGTTGGACTCTTTAAGTCAAGTCCTAAGATCTGATGACCACCAGTTTTTCCACTGGAACTGTATTCTCTATTGGAGAACTTCATCTACTTGTGACTTCCAACATGTCCAAGGAGGCTCTGGAAACTTTTTAGCTCACCTGGCACGAAGTGCCAAGGTGAGCTTTTAGGATCGCTGAATGTCCGTCGTCTGTCTGTCTGTCCGTCCTTCCGTCCGTTCACAACAAATTTCATCTGATCTTCATGAAACTTCATAACAATGTTTGTCTTGATAAAATCTAGGTCAAGTTCGAATGTGGGTCATGTCCGGTCAAAAACTAGGTCACTAGGTCAAATTAAAGAAAAACCTTGTGAACACTCTAGCGGCTACAAATTTCATCTGATCTTTATGAAACTTCATAACAATGTTTGTCTTGATAAAATCTAGGTTAAGTTTGAATGTGGGTCATGTCCGGTCAAAAACTAGGTCACTAGGTCAAATTAAAGAAAAACCTTGTGAACACTCTAGCGGCTACAAATTGCATCTGATCTTCATGAAACTTGTTGACAATGTTTGTCATGATGAAATCTAGGTCAAGTTCGAATGTGGGTCATGTCCGGTCAAAAACTAGGTCACTAGGTCAAATCATAGAAAAACCTTGTGAACACTCTAGAGGCAACAAATCTCATTTGATTGTAATGCAATTTGGTCAGAATCTTTGCCTAATTAATATCTAGGTCAAATTTTAATATGAGTCATGTCAGGTCAAAAACTAGTTCACTAGGTCAAATCATTGGAAAATCTTGTTACCCACTCTAGAGGCTACAAATCTCATTAGATCTGAATGAAATATTGTCAGAATGTTTGCCTACATCAAATCTAGGTCAAAATCAAATGTGTATTGTGTCTGGTAAAAAATTAGGTCACTAGGTCAATTCATAGAAAATCTTGTTTACACTCTAGAGGTTGATTATGGGTCATGTCAGGTCATAATCTAGGTCACTATAGGTCAAGTTTTACATGGTGTTCCAGGTGAGCGATTTAGGGCCATGGGGGCCCTTGTTTAATGCTTTTTCCCCAAAATGAGCATTTCACGGTGGGATTTCCCCCCAAAATGAGCGTTTTACCACACAATTTCCCCAAAATTAAGTATTTTACCAAATTTTTACGTCGTTTTAGGGTATATTGTTCAAGATTGAATGGGTACCAACGCATTCCTAGTGGTGAAAAAAACACTGCTTCTGCTGAAAAGCGTTGTCACACTGACAGGACTGGTTTACTGGATTGGATCCTTTGTTTGCTTAGGGAACTGCTTTACCATGTTGATATATATATATATATATAAAAAAACTAGCTCTATAGAAACTTTCCCTTATACTACACCTTGCTTCATACCTTCCCCCCCCCCCCCCCCCCCCCCCCCCACCCCCTCCATTTTAGAACCTCTGGGAGACTATTCAGTAATCACCATTACTAACAGACTGACAATATTCTAGCTCAGAGTCAAACTGGGTTTCGAGTCCAGGTCTCCTACATGCTAGGTGAACGGCATTGCTATAAGAGCTAGATCTATAGGAAGGCAGTGCATTAAAGGTTCTCTAATAATTAAGCCTCTCTCCTACACATCTTTGCTTGTATAAATCATATAATTCCTCCAATCAAACAAATTAGCAGAAACAGGCTCAACACTGTTTGCAAATGAGTATACAGCGTTCCCTCTCTACAACGGCCCTCCCAACAACGACTCCCTCCTTACAGCAACACTTGCCGCTGTTCCCCAAAAAAGGCAATTATATGCCTAACACTTTCACTTTTGCAATATCGTCTGCTTAAAACTGTCGTCTGCTGTTTTTCTAAAAGTTACATAATATACATTTTGACAGAAAAAACTTAATGACGAGTGACAAACAGCTTGAATCCAGATCAGACGCCGCGTAACGCGGCGTCTGATCTGGATTCAAGCTGTTTGCAAATGTAAGCCAATTTCCCTCCCTGTAACAACTCCCTCCGAACAACGCACATATTTTTTGTCTCCCGTTGAGTGTCGTTGAAGAGAGGGAGCACTGTATTTGAAACAGGTCCATGGTGTTGAACTAGTTCATTACTGTTTCAGAGCTGCAGACTGGAAATTAGATCAGCCAGACTGGACTGGTAGACTACGGGTTGTAGCCAAAGGAAAAGAATTGGCAATCAAATTAGAAGACAAAAATTCAGGTACTTACAACATGGTTCCAGATAAGAGGGAGTAAACCCAACATTTTCTCACCAAACTGGCACCAAATTCTATGAACTGGTGCTACTACTCATTATAATTGTCTCTTAAAGACAATTCTAATCAGTAGTGACACCATAGCGTTTAATGGAGAAATAGATATTTTAGTTTTTGAATTACTCCCCTTATCTGGAGCTCTGTTTCACTTAGTAAATTGATTCTAAATAAAAAAGTAATATAAAATTTGGAGTCAAACTTGTTAATCCTTCTCATTGCATGACTCATTTGCTTTTGCTGTGCACAAGACATGCTAACAGCTTGTATCCTATTCCTAATTTACTGTAGCCAACATGTTTTCTTGTTACAGGAGAGTTATTTGCCAAATGTCCTGTGGAGCAGTATCCCGGTATAGCTGTAGAGTCAGTCACAGACTCCAGCAGATATTTTGTCCTGCGAATAATGGATGACAATGGTAAGATTCTTCACTTTTAAGTGTGGAATAAAGATTTGCTATAATGACCAGTCCACCATAATTTATTCACCCCTGGAACTTAAATGGACAATTTCATTTTAATTTCTCATCAATTTTTGTCCATTTATTAGTTTATAACCAGTTAGGGTTGTTTTCAGCAATATATTGCAAAATGACAAGCAGTGCCGACCATGGTCAGAGAGTTCTTTACTCCCATTACCCCATAAATACACTTTTTACGCCTTTACTTTATTCCTCCACTGAAGAAAATAGTTCCATTTTATACAGTCATGAATATGTAATAGTAAGAATTTTTTTCTGTATTCTAGCAGATGGTAGCTTAAAGCACATTCTGCTTTACTTTCAACCTGCTTTAAGTGGTCACATATTTTTGATACTAGAAACAGGCTATGGGGTAAAGGGTTAAGGAGCTTTCTGATTTGGATCTACGCTGTTTGCATATGACAAGCATACTCTTTACAGGTACACTGTTGGTATACTTGTCACAGGGTTCAATGTATTTAAGACTCATTGATGGTTAGCCTGGTTCTAGTTTTGAAGACAGATGACCACTTAATAGCATTCTGCATTACTTTCAACCTTCTTCAAGCTACAATCTGGAAATGACCCTTAGTATTAAGACAAACTTGCTTGAGCAAACAGTGCTGACCCATATCGGACTGCTTCCTCTGGAGCAGTCTGTTCAGAGTATGCCATTCAGATTTCACCTTTAGGACAAATTAATGTAGGATAAAAACATTTACCGGGTAGTTCAAATTCTAAGAATATTACAGAAGTTATACAGGGTGTCCCTGGTTTAACCCATTACCCCAATAGCCTATTTCTAGTATTGGAGAAATGTGACCACTTACAGCAGGTTGAAAGTAAAGCAGAATGCGCCTTCAGGCGCATTCTACTTTACTTTCAGCCTGCTTTAAGCTATCATCTGCTAGAATGTAGAACATATTTCTTATAATACATATTCATAGCTGCATAAATCTGATCTCTTTTCTTCAGATGAAGAATAAATGAAAGGCGTATTTATGGGGTAATGGGTTAAGGATCTTTACGGTATGACATATTTTTGGGAGGTGGTTTCATATGTTAACTAATTGATAGTTTATTTTATTCCATCAAACAGGGAGATCAGCATTTATTGGCATCGGGTTTGAAGACAGAGGAGATTCGTTTGATCTGAATGTGGCGCTGCAGGATCATTTCAAGTAAGTCAATTATTGTTCTTGATTGACAACAGTATCTATATATAGTAGAACCTCTCTATTACGACCACTAAAATGTGTCAAATATTAGTCGTTTAAGACAGGTGACTGCTAAAAGCAATGTGAAAGGGAAACAGAAAGCTCCTACACTTTACTTTAAGCTGTCACCTGTGGTTTTTGCAGACAATTAACCTTCATTTTAGTGGTCGTATTAGAGAGGTTCTACTGTATATAACATTTTACAAAGATAAGGTATATGCTACAAAATGTCAAGTGTTATGACTATTCATTAGAATTGTCTCTTTTATAATTCTAATCTTGGCTCCAGATAAGAGGGAGTAAACTGAACAAATCTTAACATTTTCTCACTCATTTTGCACCAAATCCTTTGGTGTGACTACTCATTAGAATAGTCCCCGAAAAGAAGATTCTAATGAGTAGTGCAGTATTACTACTCATTACTCGCTCCGAAGAGACGATTCTAATGGGTATACTGTAGAATACTACTAGTGATACCATAGGGTTTAATGCCGAAATAAAGATTTTAGCTTTTCAAATGGTCCCCTTATCTGGAGGTCTGCTAATAGGCAGCGGCAACATAAATTAGGGAGAAAATAAGGGATTGTAGTATTTGAAATACACTTTCTAGAGGTATGGCAACAAAGACCACACCTTTTCCAATACACCTTGGGCTTAACCCATTACCCCATAGCCTGTTTCCAGTTTTGAAGAAAAGTGACAACTTAAAGCAGGTTGATAGTAAAGCAGAATGTGCCTTAAGGCACATTCTGCTTTACTTTCAGCCTGCTTCAAGCTATTATCTGCTAGAATATAGAAAATGCTTTCTATGATTTTTATTTGTGACAGTTTAAATTGAAACTATTTTCATCAGTGGATGAATTAATTAAAGGCGTAAAAAGACGTATTTATGGGGTAATGGGTTAACCCTACCCTGTCATGCTGTCATCTTTCATTGCCATGACGACATCTGCTTGGAACAATTGTCTTCTGGTGTTATTTCTTTAAATTTAAATTTTACATATTTTGACTTAGAAACATTGAAACGAGTTTCCAACAGTTTGGATCAAGATAACATGCTGTGCATGCATATAGTGTCAGTCATAAATATTTTCACACCTCGAGGTCCCAATCTCACAATGACAAAAAAACAATAATTGTGTTTGAATACAGAATTGGGGAACAGAAAAACTCAAGCATGTTAGACATAACAAGAGTTGACTGTAGTTAAGGGAAGTATTTCAAATAACAAAATCTTTATTTCGGCATTAAACCCTATGGTATCACTAGTAGTATTCTACAGTATACCCATTAGAATCGTCTCTTCGGAGCGAGTAATGAGTAGTAATACTACATTACTCATTAGAATCTTCTTTTCGGGGCGAGTCTAATGAGTAGTAATACCATAAGATATGGTGCTGAAATGAGTGAGAAAATGATGGATTTCTTCTGTGTACCCCCTCTTATAAGTTATCTGGAGCCCTGGTAGCATGAAAATGCATTCCTTTATGGAGTCTGTGTAAACATAAAAAGAGATTTCTATGGGGGGAAAGGGTTAACTCTTTCCTCCCTAAAACTTCCAATGAACAATTCCAGTTTCCATCGAAGTCTATTCCATCTATGACTTTTAAGGGTTGTTTTTATAAATGTTTGGCATTATGACAAACAGTGAAGACCCTGATCAGAGGGCTCCTTTTGGAGCCCTCTGATCTGGGTCTTCATTGTTTGCATAGGACAAGTATACTATTCACATGTACACTGTTTGAAAAGAACGCCTATATGCGGGACTAGGGTTCAAAGGGTTAAACAAAAACTCCCAAAATAACATTTGGAATATTTCAGACATTTAAAACAAGAGAAGGATGCGGAAAAAGCAGTAGAAGAATTGCAGAAGGGACCAAAACTTGATCTGGGCTTCAAGGAAGGACAGACCATTAGAATCAACATAGCAGTGAGTATGAAACAAATGAAACTAGCAACAATCTGTATGAAAACTCTGAAGGATATTTGAATTGGTTTAACCGTTTAAACCCTAGTCACACATATAGAAGTCCCCTTGCAAACAGTGTACCTGTGCAAAGTGCACTTGTCCTATGCAAACAGTGAAGACCCAGGTATGAATGCTTCTAAACACACAAATAGAATGTCCACTTAAAGCAGGTTGACACATATACACAGTATCAGAGCTGAGCTCCATATAAGGGGAGTATTTCAAAAACTGAAATCTATATTTCTAAACCCTATGGTGTCACTACTCATTAGAATTGTCTCATAGGATTTGGAGCTGAAATAAATGAGAAAATTATTATGATACCAGATTTATATAGCGCTCTTTTCACACAGGGGTTGTGCGTTAAAAAATGTTGGATTTGTTCTGTACCAGTGCAAACCAAGCAGTGTAGATCCTGATCAAAGGGCTCTTATAGGAGCCCTTTGATCAGGGTCTGCACTGCTTGTTATTTTGGAATATATTGTATTTTGTAAAACAAAATAAAAAAAATGATTACATGTAGTATAAAATGGACTAGGCTTAATTTGAAACTGTAATGTCCATTCAAAGTGTCTAGGGGTTGAGCGACTTATGGAAATGGTAAAAGGGGAAAGAATAACAGTTTTACTACTGTAAATACTAATAAGAATGTCTTGGCTCCAAGGTTATAAAGACTAAAAGAGTTTGATTTGAGTCTGAAGTCGTTCTCAAGCCTAGGCTCAAATCTGACCAATCAAGTGCTTGAGAATGATATCAGACTCAACTTAAACTCTTTATAACCTTGAACCCCTCCTATTTTTCAGACAAAAATGAATAGTGAAAATGGAACACCAAAGAAGGAAAAAACTAGAGGAGCTGGTGGAGGGATGGGTTTCTTACCTCCGCCACCAGGGGGCATCAAACTACCACCACCAGGTGGGGACAATTCAGCAGTCTCATTCGGGAGCTCAAAACAAGAGTCTCCGCTGCATCAAAGAGTGCAAAACCCCAACCCAGCACAGAGTAGCAATGCAAATTCCAGTAGTGGATCCAATGTAGATATGTTATTAGATTTGAACTTTAGTGGCCCTACGCCGCAGAGTCAACCACAAAGCTTTAGTCAAAATCCAAATTCAAATGATTTTGGTGCAAATTTTGATCTTTTGTCTGGGCCGAGTGAAGTAACGGGGTCGGTACCGCCCGCTGGAGGACCCAGTGATCCCTGGGGTGAATTTACCAGTGCAAGTGCAAGCGCAAGGTATACGTGTTGTAGCTGAATGTAGTTTAAGTCTTAATTGGGGGGATTAACCCATTACCCCATAAATTTTACGCCTTTTAATTTAATCCTCCACTGAAGAAAATAGTTTCAATTTAAACAGTCATGAATACTGCTATAAAATAAATTTCCTTTATTCTAGTAGATGGTAGCTTAAAGCAGACTGAAAGTAAAGCAGAATGCGCCTTAAGGCGCATTCTGCTTTACTTTAAAACCTGCTTTAAGTGAGCACCTGTATTCAGAACTAGAAACATGGGTTAATGGGTTAGAGTTAAAATGCTATAGGTATACACTGGAATTAAAATGGCATGAATTGGGATACATGCAAAATTTTGGCTAAGCAGATGCGCAAAGGTGTTCAAGACCCATGATTTAACCCTTTCCCTTATATAAGCGACTTTTAGCACATTCATTTTATTCATCCGCTGAAGAAAATAGTTCCAAATTATACCGTAATGAATATATGTCATATTTAATACTTTCCTTATTCTAGCAGTTAATAGCTTAAAGCAGGCTGAAAGTAAAGCAGAATGCGCCTTAGGGCGCATTCTGCTTTACTTTCAACCTGCTTTAAGTAGTCACATATCTTCAATACTAAAACAATGCTATCAGGTAAAGGGATAAAGGAGTCAACCCTTTCCTCCACAGAAGTACCATAAAGTACCTCTACCTACTCCTCCATAGAGGCACTAGAAGTGAATTGTTATGCTCCGCCACAAAATGGTGATGTTGGTATTGTGTCACCTAAAAATGTCATTGCGTCCATACAAACAAGGGTTAAGTTTTTGCGCTTTGGTTAGTGTTTACAATTATGGCTATACATACAGCTGAAAATCAGTGTTTTACAAGCACATTTCTAATTATTGATGCTGTTGAATACAGATGGCAGGTTATAGCATGATAAAATCTTGTTTTTCATGCTTTAAGCAGTCACCTTCCTTAAACACTGTTGGGCATAGGTGATTTTTATGTAAGGCTTTGGAGGAAAAGGTTAACAAAAACTTGCAGAGCACCAGATAAGGGTAGTTTTTCAAAAACTAAAATCTTTATTTCTGAATAAAACCCTATGGTGTCACTACTACTTCGAGACGATTCTAATGAGTAGTAACACCATAGGATTTGGTTCTAAAAAGAGTGAGAAAATGTTGGATTTGTTGAAATAACTACCTCTTATCTGGAGCCCTGACTTGTCCAATATTCTTTTCTTTATATACTTGTCATAGAGTTTTTTCCCTTATCTATGGACTTTTAAATTTATTGCAAGAATGTCCCAGTGTGTTCCACTAGCATTATAGCAAAACCCCTACTTGAAGTAACTACTTTTCTTTGTGATCTTTCGGGTCATATTTGTTGGTTTAAAATCACAAGAAGGTTTCACACTTTCTTTTCATATATATTTGACACTACATTAGAAATAAATAGTTAACGTTGTGTTTTGTATTTGTGTTAAGTCTCAATTGAATAGGAAAGAGAAACATGTTTGCCACTGTGACTAGTATTCAGGGCTCTAGATAAGAGGAAGTAAAATGAACAAATCCAACATTTTCTCACTAAATCCTGTAGTGTTACTTCTCATTAGAATTGTCTGAAAGAGACGATTCTAATAAATAGTGACACCATAGGGTTTAATGTAGACATAAAGATTTTAGTTTTTGAAATAACCCCCCTTATATCTGGAGCCCTGTAGTATTTTGAATACTATTAAACCAACAAGTATGACTTCACTTCTATGCTTTCTTCCTCTCTCTCTCCTGTTTCCTCTTAAATTTGTGCTTCTTTCTATGTGATATTTTCTCATTATCTACAGGCAAGAAATGATCCGAGCTTAAGGTCAAGGTAACATGTCCCACTTATTTTCCATTATAGATCAACTCTTAGATTGCTAGCAGTAAAGATTTGCATTTTGCAAACAGTTTGGATCCTGATCAGATGATGCATAACGCGGCATCTGATCAGGATTCAAACTGTTTGCTTCTGGGATTTTATTTCTGAATTTTTTTTACAGATTTATCGTTTTATATTAGAATTTGAGCAGATGAAAATTTTCAAACTGACAACATTTATTAAGCACTCCAAGAGTTCAACCTGCCCAGATATAAGCGGAGATCACCTGAACAGGTGCCATGGTAAACTCCCACCAACCTCTCCTTACATACTCTCAGCTCCAGTTTAATATGAATTATTTCAGAGTTATTTCCAATTATTTCAAATGCCACTCTCTCCTCTTCCAATCACTTCAGAGCCTTTTCCAATTATTTCCAGACCTTTTCCAATTATTTCAGAGTCTTTTCCAATTATTTCAGAGCTATCCCAATTATTTCAGAGCATATTCCAATTATTTCCGAGCCTTTTCCAATTCATTCGAAGCCTTTTCCAATTATTTCAGAGCTATTTCAAATTATTTCAAAGCCATACCAATTATTTATGGGCCTTTTCCAATTATTTCAAAGCCTATTTCAATTACACTATTTCAGAGCCTTTTCAAATTTAACTGTTTTCAATTATTTCAAAGCCTTTTCCAGTTTTTTCGAAGGAAGGATTCATTTTTCCACTTTATAGTACTAGTATCATTATGTTTGTTTAGCCACATTATCCCCCACCTTTTGAAATTCCGTAAATAAAATCAGTGGGAAATATACATGTAATGGTAAAACATCTGGGAGTAAAATACAGTAGAACCTCTCTATTACGACCACTGAGTTGTGTCAAATATTAACTGTTTAAGACAGGTGACAGCTTAAAGCAATGTGAAAGTGAAACAGAAAGCTACTACAGGAGCTTTCTGTTTCACTTTCACATTGCTTTAAGCTGTCACCTGTCCTTTATACGGACAATTAGCCTTCTATTTAGTGGTTGTAATCGAGGGGTTCTACTGTATGTTTAATCTCACCATCTGTCCCCAATATTGTGGAAAGGGTTTATCTTTTAAAATCTAGTTTCACAGGGTTCCTGTTTATTTGGAATTTCTTTACTTGCAGCACTTTGTTTAACTCTTACCATGCTAGTGGCGGATAATGCCTCACAGTGATTACCTTTGCAAAGAGTTTGGATCCAGATGAGATGCAAAGAAATGTGGCGTCTCATCAGGATCCAAACTGTTTGCCACTCTGACCCTGTTTTGAAAAGAAATTTAGAATTATTTTTTTTAGAACAACAGCAGACGACAATTGTTGCAGACGAAAAAATTACCCAGAATACAAAGAATTCCTTTCTTCTTAATTATGAAATATGACCAAGGTCTGTAACTTTCATTGTACAAATACACTTGGAGATCAAAGTTCAATTTTATTCCTTATTTACTTTACTTCCTTAGAGGAAATAGAGCTGAGTGAATGAGATATATACTGCAACTATCTTGATTTCCTACATTTTGTTACGTTAAATTGAAGTTTCTCTTGTAATAGTATTTTAAAACAGTCAAACATAGGTTAAAGGGAATAAAATGCGGTTTTATTACGATATAATAATCCATAGAATACCTGTTAAAAAAAAAAAAAGATAATATAAATGAGAAATTAACCTCTTTTCAATTTGTCATGGATATACAGTCGAGACTGTCCTAGAGACCCCTTATGTACAGCGACGCTTTGTCTTTAACGACCCTTTTATATCTCAAGGCAGAGTTCCAGATAAGGGGTGTATTTTCAAACCTAAAACCTTAATTTTAACATCAAACGCTATGGTGTCACTACTCATTAGAATGGTCTCTTCGAGGCCATTCTAATGAGTAGTAACACCATAGGATTTGGTGCTGAAATGAGAAAGAAAATGTTGGATACGTTCAGTTTACTCCCTGGTATCTTGAGCCCACTGTTTTGACAATGTGTGTGTTTTGTTTTATAGCAGTGAGCCCAAGGAAGATGACTGGGTCCAGTTCTGAAGAGGGAAATTCTTGATTTTAATACCCTACTCACCATGATGATGAAAGTCGGCCCAAATGATTATGGGTTTCCATGGCAACCGGCCATGTTCTACAGATGTATATGCAGTAGAAGTCAGCAGCATTCCAAGACAGTGTCATAGATGAAGTAGTTTTTTGAAATTGTATTGTGGTATCGTGAACTTGTGCTGAAAAACAATATATATGTAATAACTCTTTCAACACTGTGGACATGTTTTAAAATATACTCATTACACTTGCAAATAGTGTAGACCCAGATCAGAGGGCTCCCGAAGGAGCCCTCTGATCTGAATCTACACTGTTTGCTAATTTAGAACAGTATTTATTAAACTACCCAGAATTCCAAGAAGACTGGCTCATGGTTTTGTAACTAAAATGATCCACAAGGGAACCTAATAACCAACAAGAGTTACTTAGCGTTGAAAGAGTTAAGCGACCACTCAATAGATGACCAATGTTCAGTATTTTATAATTGTCAAGATGTGGTTGCTTAATGCTGGATAGAAATAATGAGCAGTCACTTTTCTTGACAGGTCTCCACGCTACATCAATGAGTTGTCATTTCATACCAATAGACTTGTCCTTTGTTCTTAAACATCAAAAGTGTACTTTAATCCCTGGTGGTGAAAACTTTAACCTGCTGAGTTTTCTCTTCAGTTAACCTGTGTTCAGACCCCATTCAATTACGAGGGTAAAAGTCTCAAAATGTAGTATACTGTTAAATGCAGAGCAAAAGTAATAGAAAAAGCTCCTAAAGGAGATTTCTGCATTACTTAGGTTCAGCGTTAAATTGTTACCTAGATTAACACATTCAACCCTAGCATTGAGTTTACCAGTCTTTAACAAACAGTGTACCTGTAAAGCGTACTTGTGTCCTATGCAAAGAGTGTAGATCCAGATCAGAGGGCTCCGATCGGAGCCTGCTGATCAGGGTCTGCACTGTTTGTTATTTTTCAATATATTGTAATTGTAAAAAAATGACTCTAAACAGAAAAAAATGGACTAGACTTAATTTGAAATTGGAGTTGTCCACTAAATGTTTCATGTGTGAATGATTATCCCATTATCCCATAACCTGTTTCAAATAAGGAAACAGGTGACCACTTAAAGCAGGTTAAAAGTAAAGCAGAATGTGCCTTACTTTTAGTCTGCTTTAAGCTAGCCTCTGTTAGAATATACCAGTAGAAAATATATAGAAAATATTTCTTAAGATACATGTACATCACTGTATGAATTGGAACTATTTTCTTCATTGGATAAAAAAAAATTAGATGAGTAAAAAGGGGTATCTATGGAGTAAAGGGTTAAAAGACTGCTCATCCATCTTCAATTGAATAGCATTACTTATACAGGCTTTCTGTACCTGATTGTTTTATGAAATTTCTCTGTATGTGCTATTGGTAATACAAGTGATTTTAGCAAACTATGAAGATCTAGATTTACAAATTATTTCTCATAAAATTCATGATCTCGTGGTAAGCCTTTATCTGCATTTTCGTCTTATTTAAACTGGAGAGAACAATGTCATACCCTCTGTATTTGATAAATGAGGTCTTTGCAATATTCTAGGTCTTTTATATGAATATTGCAAGGAGATTCAGTTTCTAAAAGTGATGTTTAATTAAAAGGCAAAGCAAACAAGTGTTAATTTTCCGGTGAACGTAAAGGTTGAAAAAATGGAATGAATCTTCACTGTATACTATTACTCATGTTCAAGGTTTAGAAACTTTGTATTTGTAAAATATAAAAGTGGCACACATTTAGGACTTTGTGTGCAGCTGCTTAGATTAACCCTTTACCCTAAAGCCTGTTTTGAGTTTTAAAGACAGGTGATCACTTAAAGCAGGTTGAAAGTAAAGCAGAATGCGCCTAAAGGCACATTCTGTTTTACTTTCAGCCTATTTTAAGCTACTTCTACCTGGAATTTAGAAAATATTTGTTATGGTACATGTTCATGACTGAATAAATTGGAACTATTTTCTTCAGTTGAGGAATAAATAAAATAATTATGCTAAAGGGTGCTTCAATGGGGGAAAGGGTCAAGTCTTTGAGGTTACGGATAAGAGAGAGTAAACCAATTATTTTGATGAGAAAAATATTCTTACATTGCAAATAGTGTAGAGGCAGATCAGCTACCATATTAGAAATATGGCTTCTGATCAGGTCTACACTGTTTGCTTGAGTATAAGACAAACTTTTCTTAACTCTAATTTAGAGCTCAAAATTAGGGGAGTACATGTATTTCTAAACTGAAGTCTTTAATATCTGCACTAAACAGTTTAGTATGACTAAGGTTTAGTGCAGATATAAAATAGTTTAAATCTTCAGTTTATATATTCTCTTACTAGTATCTAGATCCCTGTTAACAATTGACCAACTGTGTAGACCATGACCACTCTGTGTTTCAATTGAGGTAACAGGTTAATGATTTTTTTACGCCTCTAATTTATTCCTCCACTTAAGAAAATAGTTCAAATTTATACAGTTATGAATATCTATGATAAGAAATATTTTCTATATTCTAGCAGATGGTAGCTTAAAGCAGGCTGAAAGTAAAGCAGAATGCGCCTTAAGGCGTATTCTGCTTTACTTTCAACCTGCTTTAATTCATCATATGTCTTCAAAACTAGTAACTGGCTATGGGGTAATGGGTTAACACAGGTTTCAATGTCAGAAGATAGTTCTCTTAATAGACAGCTTGTATTTTGTTGGATAAGTTGCTTTTATGATATTGAATTGATAAGCAGAGCTCCAGATAAGGCGAGTATTTAAAATACTAACTTCTCTACGTCTCCACCAAACCCTATGTTTTGACTACTCATTAGAATCATCACTTTGAGACGATTCTATTGAGTAGTCACAACATAAGGTTTGAGAAAATTCTAATGAGACGTCACAATATAGAGTTCCTAGATAGAGACATAAAGGAGAAAAGTTATTAAATGTATATTCACTTTTATCTTGAGCCCTGGATAAGTCTGTGTTTAATGTGGAGAAATACTGCTTCAGGAATAAGATAATTCTCTGGTCATATTTGTTTATTTTATTCATTATTTCTTGGAGCTATTCAAGATATGAATAACAGTCTTGTGTTGAGTGCCCATTCACTAAAGATAGTTGGAAAAGTCTGAAGACGTGAAGTAGTTTAACACATTCAACCCTAGCGACGAGTATAATCGTCATCTACAGACAGTGTACCTGTTAGGATTACAATTATCCTATGCAAACAGTGTAGACCCTGATCAGAGGGCTCCTTAAGGAGCCATTTGATCAGGGTCTACACGGTTTGTCAGTTTGAAATATATTGCTAATATCATCCCCAAATAGTCAAAAATGGACTAGAAGTACTTTGAAATTGGAATTGTCCATTAAAAGTTTCGGGGGTGAATGATTTAATGCAGAATCCAGTAAGCTGTACTTTTGGCCTGCAATAATCCTCTCGTCTAAGGAGCTTTCTTGTTTTGTGCTGCTTTGTTAAGTGTATTGGACGCTTGGGATCACTTTGCCTGTCTACAAACATCACCATTGTCATCCAATGCCATTTTTTGGTTGGCTTATAGCCCTTTTAGTATGAATGCTTATGAGACATTGCCGACACTTCTTGTTTTGCTGAACTCTTCGTCTGAATATGTCTAACATTCCACCATTACAAACTACATACCAGATTTCTAGTTATTACCATTAACCCTTTACTCCATAGCGTGTTTCTAGCTATGAAGACAGGTGACCGCTGAAAGCAATTTGAAAGGTAAGCAGAATGCGCCTTAAGGTGCATTCTTCTTTACTCTCAGCTTTCTTTAACCTACCATCTGCTAGGATATAGAAGATATTTCTTAGGGTACATATTTTGGGCTGTATAAAATGCTACTACTTTCTTCAGTGGAGAAAGAATTCAAGGTGTAAAATGGCGTATTTATGGGGTTATGGGTTAAAGCATAGCAAAATGAAAGGCTGGAAAACTGTAGATTGTGAATTAAACCTTTACCTGGCTGCTTAACACAAGTCTGACTGTACTTGGCATTTAGCATGAGGGCTCCAGATAAGACTGAGTTAACTTAACATTCCCAACATTTTCCCCTTTATATTTCCACAAAACCCCATATTGTAACTACTCATTAGAATAATCTCAAAGAGACAATTCTAATGGGTAGTCACATCAATGTGACATCATAGGGGTTGGTAGAGACAAGGATTTAACCCATTAATACCTTGTTACATATATACATCATTTATAAACAGTGTACCTGTTGAGAGTATATTTGTCCTATGCAAACAGTGAAGACCCTGATCAGAGGGCTCCTTCAGTACATTTGTCTTATGCAAACAGTGGAGACCCTGATCAGAGGGCTCTCTCTGATCTGGGTCGTCACTGTTTGTCGTATTGCAACAGCATTACATATTGCGCAAAACAACCCTAAAGAGTAAAAAATAGACTAGACTTCATTGGAAACTGGACATGTCCATTTGAAGTTTCAGGGGTGTAATTAGTTAAGTATTTGTAATACTCCCCTTATCTGGAGCTGTGAGGCATGCAGTTTTTTTAGCTCACCTGAGCCGAAGGCTCAAGGTGAGCTGTTGTGATCGCCCGCCGTCCGTCCTTACAGGAGCTACCTTATGGGGTCCGTTTCGGTCATTAACCTGGCCAGTTAGTGATTGTGGGGTTGAAAGAGAGTATTGTGGGGTTCAAAATCACGCATGTGGGGTTAGTTTTAGGGTATGGGTTTATATAGCAAAAAACCCCACAACAACCGTCTCCTAAGAACGTCCGTCCGTTCAAATTTTACTTCAAGCGACATCTCCTCTGAAACCGCGAGTTTGAGGGAAAAACTAAATTGCTGATGGTGTTCCTTGGATGCTTCTCTACAGAAATCGTTAAAATAAAATTCAAATGTTGACTACTTATTGAAATTTATTAAAAAAAGTGAAAAACTTTAAACAAGTTTTTTGTAAAAAACCACTGTTCCCACACCTTAGATATTGCAGGAATAGTATCTTCTACTAAATCACTTTCAAAATTGTAAAAAATCAAAACCCTAGGGTCAAATTTGACTCAACCCTGGCCGTATCAGTGCTTTTTGATGCAGGTCTGACAGTAAAAACTCTCTAATGATCCGTTTTTATACAGACCCATTGTATCTTCCAGGCTAAGAAGCTACCCTTATACTAAATGCAACATTTTTGCAAACAGTTTGGATCCAGGTCAGATGCCACATAATGCAGCATCTAATCTGGATCTAAACTATTTGCCACTCATTTACATATTTTCTTATATTTAGAAAATATAAGTTATTATTTTTTACATACACGTATTTCACATACAAACATTTGGAGCAGACAACAGTTCAGCATGATAATAGTCATTTCTCCCTGAGACCGTCTCTTATTGCATAACTGACCCATAGCTAGCTCTGAACTCAGGTCACTGAGATACATAGCAGAAATGATGATGTCTGCTATTTTATGCTCAAGCACAACTTAGTTCAAGGCATATTACTTTTGGTCTGTCTGTTTGTTTGTTTGTTTATCTTTCTGTCTATCAGTCCACAATTAATTCTTGGCCATAAACAGTATGGATCCAGGTCAGATGCCACATAATGCTGCATCTAATCTGGATCCAAACTATTTGCCACTCATTTACATATAGTTTCTTATATTTAGAAAATGTAAATAATGATATTTATTAACCTATTAACCCATACATATTCCTTTTTATGTCTTTAATTTATTCTTCCACAGAAGAAAATAATTTCACTTTATACAGTCGATCATTGTTGTCTTTAACAATTGCTTCAAATGACATCTCCTCATATACCGCTGAAAAGATTTCAACCAAACTTTACACGAATGTTCCTTGGGTCAAGTTGTTTCAAAATTGTTCAAAGAATTAAAAACAATGTAGAACTCTGGTTGCCATGGCAACCAAGTGAAAAAATAAGGAAATCTTAAAAAATCTTCTTGTCTGAAACTACAAGGACCAGATCTTAGACATTTGTCACATAGCATCATCTACAGGTCCTCTATCAAGTTTGTACAAACTATGCCCCTGGGGTCAAAATTGGCCCCGCCCCGGGGGTCACAGTTTTACATAGAGTTATATAGTGAAATTTTCAAACGTCTTCTCCTCTGAAACTAATATGGCCAGAGCTTTGATATCTGGCATGGTGACACTTTTAGATGTCCTATACCAATAAGGTTCAAATGGTTCTGGTCGATTGCATATCATCTACAGGTCCTCTATCAAGTTTGTACAAATTATGCCCCTGGGGTCAAAATTAGCCCCACCCGGGGGTCACAGTTTTCAAACGTCTTCTTTTCTGAAGCTAATACAGCCAGAGCTTTGATATTCGGCATGATGTTACTTCTAGATGTCCTTTATCTATTTTGTTCAAATGGTTCCAGTCTGTTGCATATGTAGGTCACAGGAGCTAAAAATAGATTTTTTCAATGGAAACTTAAAAAAAATCTTCATGTCTAGAACCCTAGTACCCTGATCTTAGATATTTGGAACATAGCATCATCTGCAGGTCCTCTATTAAGATTGTTCAAATTATGCCCCTCGGGTAAAAAATGACCCAGTCCTGGAATAAATCATTATCTCCATTTTGATGTACAGCTATTCTCAGGTGAGCGACATATGCCCCATGGGGCTCTTGTTGATGTTATCTGTTTCGTGATAGAGCATAAACTCATTATCATTATTGTACATATATTATACATGTATGAGATAGCAGTAGTTTTGAGAGAAAACTAATTATATGTATATGTTTCAGACCTTTATGTCTTATCTTTGATTATCAAAGGATAAATCATTTGTTGATATACAATGAAACTTCGATATCTCGAACATGCTGAACTAGAATTTTTCTGTACCTTGGCTACATTAGCTCTGGCTTAGTCAGGTTTTAAACTTAGAAATACAGATAGGTTCGACTTAACCCATAGCATGTTTCTAAATTTGAAGACAGGTGAATACTTAAAGCAGAATGAAAGTAAAGCAGAATGCGCCTTAAGGCGCATTCTGTTTTACTTTCAGCCTGCTTTAAGCTACAATATGTTAGGTCATAGAAATATTTCTTATGATGCATATTCATGACTGTATAAAGTGAAACTATTTCTTTAGTGGAAGATTAAATTAAAGGCGTATATATAGGGTAATGGGTTAAGCGAGTTTGAGATATCAAAGTTTGACTGTAATTGTTATGTATTAGTGTTCTTGTTTGATTCATGTTGCAACTTACCGGTAAATGGCACTTGAGCCTGTCTTGAGGTGTTTTGCCAGTAAATATACAAGATCTGTCCTAAACTGCAATAATTATTCCAGAATTGGGTTTTATCGTTTTCATGGTTAAAACTAATGGGATACAGTAAATTCAGCATTTGCATTAATTGTCCATGGCTTACTGCAATGTATAAGTGAATTTATCAACTAGTTTTGTGTCAGGGATATTTCTCTGCAACAGCTGGTTGGAAGTTTATGAAACTAACCAGGGTTCCATATAAGAAAAAGTACTCTGAACAAATCCAACATGTTCTCTCTCTCACTTCAGCACTAAATTCTATAGTGTTACCACTCATTAGAAACGTCTCAAAGAGACGACTCTAAGGAGTAGTGACACTATAGGGTTTAATGCAGAAATTAAGATTTTAGTTTTTTTAAATACTCCCGCTATCTGGAACCCTGATCACTTGCTAGGATACATCAATACTACTTGAAAATATTTTGGTTATGCTTCGGTTATCAGTATCTTAGTTTTACTTTTGCTTCTTTGTTTGAATGAGACATCTAAGTTTGTGCTATAAATCTTTTTTACGTGACCTAGCTCATAAACATGTACATGTAGTAAAATTGTTTTTTCTATCATTCCATAGAGTCATGGTGAAAATTGTTGCTTAATGTTCACATGTTTTTACGTTTTGTGAAATCCAGATTTAAAGCTCATAGCATTGTTTACTTCGCCATGACCAAAATCATGAGAAATATCTATGTCCTAGAAGATGTTAGCACATTCTGCTTTACTTTCAACCTGTTTTAAGTAATCATGCTTGAAAAACAGAAAACTTGGAAATCTTGGGATTTAAATTGTTTCATGATCAACGTATGGCAGCCCTGCTGTTTGCATCTTTGAATTGTTGATTGTTGAGGCAATTACAGTAAAATCTGAACAGGCCTTCTTTTGAGTGACGGTAACCACAGGACTTTAGCCCATTACCCTATAAATATGCATATTTACGCATTTCATTTATTTATGCCCATAAGAAAAAAGTTCCAATTTATACAGGCACATTCTGCTTTACTTTCAACCTGCTTGAAGTGGTCACCCGTCTTCAGAACTAGAAACATGCTTTGGGGTAATGGGTTAAATCAAGATGGTAGTAATGCAGACAGCTCCCTCCAATGATCAATGAGCATGATACCGGTACACTATGCGGAGCAGTAGAAAGAGGCATCAAATGTACACATTCCTTTGGCACATGGACAAATGGACTACATGTTTGATGGTAACCGCAGGACTTTAGTGTATAGTGTTGTGTTTATGTAGGTTTTACCTGGTATGTACATTTTTGCTTGGATACTGTTGAATGATAATGTGTAAAGAAAAAATGGTTTTTAGAGCACTGTGATATTTTGGTTTCTCATTTGTTGTATGTTTTACTTGCGTTTGTGTTGTCGCTTCACCATAACAAGACTATGTTAAATTCAGCCAGTACAATGTATTACCACACAAAACAATGGCTGGATTTTGGGGCAATTTGGAGAAAAAATAGTTATTCCAAACTATTAAAATTAGAGAAATGGTTGTGTAGACCCGAATCTATGTACACAGTGCTTGACATTAATATGACATTATTGATTTTCAAAGACAGGTTATCATTTAGTCTGGACAAGTTATTTATCAACCTAGTTGCCCACTTAGACAACTTCATTTAAAGCACTTAAAGAAAGAAAATATGTATATACTCGGTATCACTTGCTTAGTGCAAGACCAAAGTAATGCAGAAAGCTCCTATAGGAGCTTTCTGCATTACTGTTGTCCTGCATTAAGCAGTCAGCTGTGAATTTAAAATCAGTAGATCGAGAACCATCTCAGGAGTTTCTACTCAAGTTTTTCAATTACAGAACTCCCTCTCTACAACAACACTTCAATGGGAGACAAAGATTGTGTGTGTTGTTCTGAGGGAGATGTTATAGGTAGGGGAAGTTAATACCCTAAGAGTGCTAAATATGACTTAGCTTACATTTGCAAACAGTTTGAACCCAGATCAGAAGCTGCGTTACATGGCGTCTGATCTGGGTTCAAACTGTTTGTCACATGTATGTATATTTCTTTTGTCAAAATTTCCAATACGTCACTTTTAAGCAGATGATATTGCAGCAGCTAAAGCTTTAGACAGTTTTGTGTTTTGGGAAGAGCAGCAACAATAATAGTTGTAAGGAGGGATGGTTGTTTGGAGGGTTGTTGTAGGGAGGGAGTACTGTACAGTCAGCTCACCACTGCCAGTGGTATGTTGTTTTGATGTACAGTCGAACTTCAATAACTTTAACTCAGTTAAGTCGAATATACCCGCATTTCAAAGTTAAAACGTGGCTAAGCCACGTTTTAACTTTGAAATATGGGTATGTTCAACTGAACCGAGCATGAAATAATGCAGTTCATGTGTTAAACTGGAGATAGTTCGAGTTAAGGGAATTCGAGATATCGAATATCGACTGTACATATCACTATAAGGGCTGGATTCCAGTGGTTTGCTCATCATGTCCTTTTCCAATCAGTGTACCTGTGAAGAGTACACTTGTCCAATGCAAACTGATACACTGTTTGCACAATAACAAGCAAATGACATACAAGTAAGCAACAGGCTGTGTCATGTACATCAGAGACAACTGCCGAGTCCGACCCCTATACACATTAGTTCTTTCAAAGTTCACATTCTAGTGCAATTCTTTGCCTATCATTTCTATGTATCATTAGTCAATAGAAATCAACTCAATATAACATATATGTCAATGCATGCTTTAGTTAATGTTTATGAGTCTTTAGGTATCCACATTGCCAGGCTCCAAGGTTATAAAGCATTTTAGTTGAGTCTGAGTGTGTTCCCAAGCATTTGATTGGTCAGATTTGAGTCTAGGCTCAAATCTGACCAATCAAATGCTTGGGAACGAGTTAAGACTCAAGTCAAAAGCTTTATAACTTCGGAGCCTGATGTGATGTTTCACATAAACTCCTTGTAACATATGAAACATGTCCTTTCCATTCCTTAGTGCAAATTACTGCCAAAGCTGACAACAGAAATAACTTCTTCCGTCACAGCTTTTATTTAAGAAATAATAAATTCATAGCAGTGTTTTATCTTCCAATCGAACACTGGTAGGAGTTGAGATGTGTAGTAATTTAATCTGACACGAGGCCTGGAGGCCGAGTGGTTTAATTACAAGCATCTCAACGACTACCCGTGTTCGATTGTTTGATAAAACACTGGTATTAATTTATTATTTCGATTCTAACACATAACTTAACCTTAATTTGCACCAAAGCAGCGGTGCTACAATTCTTGGTGTACGCATTTTCGAAGCCATATGATGTCACGTAAGAACCTTACAGCGCATGAGTGTTTTATTGAGAATTCAAACACTGATACGTTCCTTCTTTGTTTATGTAGGGGCGTGTTAGAATCAGTGTTCAAGACAACTGGTTGCTTAACTCTTCCAACACTAAGTAACTCATGTTATGTTCCCTTGTGGATCATTATAGTTATGAAAACATGAATGAGTCTATTTGGAATTCTGGGTAGTTTAATAAATACTGGTATAATTTACCAAACAGTGTAGACCCTGATCAGAGGGCTCCTGTAGGAGCCCTCTGATCAGGGTCTACACTGCTTGCAAATGCAATAGGTTTATTCTAAACAGGCCCATGGTGTTGATTAAAGCAAGATGAGTGTAAAGGAGAAAGCTCCCTAAGGAGCTTTCTGAGTATGTTTAGTCATTCTAAAGCAGCTACTTGTCAAAAAAGTTTGCTATTACTATTGGTTAAGAATTAGTGCAGATCCTAATCAAAGGGAGTCATCTGATCAAGGTCTATTCTGTTTGCAAAATTAACATGCACTGGTTTCCAGCATAGAAAGTGGTTTTCTAGCTACCAAAAGGTTTCAGTGTACAATGCTCCCTCTCTACAACAACACCAATGAGAGGCAAAGATTATGTGTGTTGTTTGGAGGGAGTTGTTATAGGGAGGGAAAGTGGCCTATATTTGCAAACAGCTTGAATCCAAATCAGAGGCCGTGCATCATAGCGTCTGATCTAGATTCAAACTGTTTCCCACTTGTCATTGTGGTTTTTTTCTGTCAAAATGTCCATTACATGTATGTGACTCTAAGAAAAACAACAGACGACAATTTGAAACAGACGATATTGAATGGAAGAAAATGTGACAGCAACAAGCAACCTTGTAAGGAGAGAATCGTTGTTCGGAGGGCCATTGTGGGGAGGAAGCATTATAACAAAATTTTATATTATAGCAATATGTTTTCAAAGACCAATGGTTATAGATTCTCCACTGATCACCATTTATCACTGTCTAAACCTTTACAGCATAGCTTGTTTCTTATTTTTCAAGACAGGTTACCACTTAAAGCAGGTTGAAAGTAAAGCAGAATGCGCCTTAAGGCGCATTATGCTTTACTTCCAGCCTGCTTTAAGCTTCACTCGGCTAGAATATTGAAAATATTAATAATAGTACATATTCATGACTATAAATTGGAACTGTTTCGTTCAATGTTGGAACAAATTAAAGGTGTATTTACTTTCAGCCTGCTTTAAGCTACCATCTTTTAGGGTATAAAAATATTTCTTATGGTGCATTATCCATGACTGTATAAAACGGATTTGTTTTCTGTAGTTGAAGAATAAATCACACACGTAAAAAGGCACATCTATGGAGTAAAGGGTTAACATAACCCATTATCCCATAATACGCCTTTAATTTGTTCCACCACTTCCAATTTATAGTCATGAATATGAACCATTATTAATATTGTCTTTATTCTAGCCGAGTGAAGCTTAACTCTTTCCTCCCTGAAACTTTAAATGGACAATTCCAGTTTCCATTTTAGTCTAGTCCATTTCTGACTTTTAAGGGTTGTTTTTGTGAATGTTTGGCATTGTGACAAACAGTGAAGACCCTGATCAGGGGGCTCCTTTCGGAGCCCTCTGATCAGGGTCTTCACTGTTTGCATAGGACAAGTGTACTATTCACATGTACACTGTTTGAAAAGCACGCCTATATGCGGGACTAGGGTTCAAAGAGTTAAAGCAGGCTGGAAGTAAAGCAGAATGCGCCTTAAGGCGCATTATGCTTTACTTTCAACCTGCTTTGAGTGACCACCTGTAGAAACAGGCTATGGAGTGAAGTGTTAAGTTTGTTTTTCTTATTTCTGTTCAGTGATTATCATTTACTCATGGGTTATATTTCTATTCAGAAATATTTTGTCTCAAGTCATATATTCTGTATCAGTAAACTTGTGTAGAAGGCAACATGTCTTGTCTTGTGTTACTGTCCCCATATCGGAGTTCCTTTCTTTCTTCTGTGTTCACAGTTCTTGTTTATGATATTAAAACAATTTGCTATTTTTGATTATCTTAGGACCGACATTCATACGTTCTGAGCTGCTTATATCTGAAGACTGCAGTGACAATGGACAATTCTAATTCCCAATTAAGTCTAGTCCATTTTTGAATATTGAGGGCTGATTTTAAAAATATGTTGTAAAATGACAAACAGTGTAGGTCCTGATCAGAGTGCTCCTACAGGGACAAGTGTAATCCTCACAGGTACACTATCCCCTGCCGAAAGGCAGAGGGATACTGTTTTAGGTCTTACCCACAATCTTCATTTAAGTGGCCATTCCCTTCTTTATTGTATTTCTTTTATGTGTTTAAAATGTATGTGGTTAGCCACATAAATGAAATAGAATGATCTGGAGGCTAACCCTACCCCTAACCCTATGTCCCACAACTGGCCAAGTTAATGTCACAAGAAATGGCCAGGTTAATATTCCAAGAAACTGCCAGGTTAATGTATTTTAGCTCAGGGTGAGCTTTTGCAATCTTTGAATGTCCGGCGACCGTCGTGCGCCGTCCGTTGTCAACAATTTTAGTGTTTACACTCTAGAGGCAACAATATTTATCCAATCTTTCTCAAACTTGCTCAGATTGTATATTACCATAAGAGTTCGGATGATTTGAATTATGGTTGAAATCAGACCAATAGGTCAGGAGTTATTAACCTTTGAATTGCTGAAAATGCCATATTTAACAGTGTTTACACTCTAGAGGCCACAATATTTATAGATTCTTTCTCAAACTTGCCCAGATTGTATATTACCATAAGAGGTTGGATGAGTTCGATTATGGTTGTAATCGGACCAATAGGTCAGGAGTTATCAACCTTTGAATTGCTGAAAATGCCATATTTAACAGTGTTTACACTCTAGAGGCCACATTTTTTCCCTAATCTATCTCAAACCTGCTGAGATTTAATATGACTATAAGAGTTCAGATGAATATGATTATGGTTGAAATCAGAATAATGGGTCGAGAGTTATCTACCTTTGAATTGGTGAAAATGCCATATTTAAGCGTGTTTACACTCTAGAGGCCATAATGTATTTTAAATCTTTCTCAAACTTGCTCAGATTGTATATGACCATAAGAGTTCAGATAAGTTTGATTATGGTTCAAATCAGACAAATAGACCGAGAGTTATCTACCTTTGAATTGCTGAAAATGCCATATTTAACGTTGTTGACCCTTTAGAAGCCGCAATTTTTATCCAGTCTTTTTTAACTTGCTCAGATTGTATATGACCATAAGAGTTCAAATAAGTGTGATTATGGTTGAAATCGAACCAATAGGTCAAGAGTTATCTGTCCTTGAATTGCTGAAATGCCATATCTAACAGCATTTACACTCTCGCAACTACAGTTTTCAATGGATTTTGATTATACTTGCACTAAAAGTGTATAAAATCTTATCATTGTGGCAATAGTTATCTGCCCTTGATATACTTTGAAATGCTAGAAAAGACTTCATTTCAGTATTGTTTAGGCTCTAGTTATCTGCCCTTGATGTACTCTGTATACTGTACTAGAATTATGAGGTTGTATTCCAAAATTGTTTAGTGCTATACTACAAATTTGAATGGATTTAGATTAAAACAGGTGAAAGAGAAAGGTAAGGCTTCAGTACAACAGGTGAGCGATATCAGGGCCTTCAGGTCCTCTTGTTCAATTATGTGTCTGGTTTTGGAAGTATATTTTAGCCACGCAACTATCATATTGTGAGCACCGCCAGCTGTCCATCCGTCAGTCCGGCCGTGCAGCTAACTTAGAGTAAGGGGCCATTTAGTAGACTGTGAACAAATACAGGGCTATTGACAGTTAAAGGGCCATGGCCCCTTAACTTGATCTAAAAATTGCAAAAAATGGTATCAGGGGGCCTCAATGGAGGTAAAAAATAAGTTTTCAAATTAAGGCCCTTTACCACAAATGTCCATAATCTGTCCACAAGTAGGGGGTGACTTTAAAGGGCCATTTTAGTTGCTCAGATAATATCAATGGACCACTTGTGGCCCTTTAACTTGGACAATTGGCCCTTTAAATTTGGCCCCTTAGCAGGCTGGCCCTTAGACCTAAGTTAGTAGACCTTCCGTCCGTGAATACGTCCGTCCGTACTTACCGGAGGGTACTTATGTGACTTAAATTCTTAGCCCCATAATTGAAAAACATTAAACTGGTCGTCTCTTCAAGTCTTGTGACATTAACCTGGCCATTTCTTGTGACATTAACCTGGCCAGTTGTGGGACATATGGTTAGGGGTAGGGACAGGGTTAGCCTCCAGATCATTTTTTTCCAAGTAAGAGCAAAAGGTGTCGCTTGTGTGGCTAGCCACCCAAAAGAAAACAATAGAAAATAGCCACATAAGTATCCTCCCCTTAGAACGTCCGTCTGTCTGTATGTATGTCTGTCTGTCTCATTCTCTCAGTATGTCTGTTTGTCCTGTCCTATCTCTGTCTCTTTCTCTCTCGCTCTCTGTCTTCTTTTTCTTTTTTAACAAACCAGCTATTCCACGTATCCGATAACCATGCAAAGGGTCCCATATCAGTTAGAATGGATATAATGAGTTCTGTTAAAACTGACAAAATGTGAAGGAGTAGAAGCACGGACAAAATTATAGAACTTAACATACTCATAGAATCCGAAAAAGGGCAATAGCTCAAATAATAATTGAATTTTAATCAAACTCGCAGGTGCACAGCTTTTCATGACAGTAAGAATGGCTGTAAAGTTTCAGCACAATTGACAAAAAACAGACAAAATTGTAACTAAATCCGAAAAAGGGCGCAACAGTAAGAATGATTGTAACGAATCAGCAAATTTGACCAAACACGCTGTAGAAGAAGAAGCGCGGACAAAGGCGAGTCTACTTGAGAGCGGACAGACGGGCAACGGACAGACAGCTTGGTTCCAGTATACCCCCATAACTTCGTTGTGGGGTATAGATCTTAACTAGTTTTCTAGAAGAAGATTTTTCGAGATGTTGTGCATGGCAAGAAGACTAACAGTCGACCTACTATTTTAAAAAGTATTTTTTAACAACTTTTTAAGCGCAACCTAACGGTTCATCTGAATTTGTGCACCTTTGATCATGGTTTTGATAAGTCACTAAATTATCTCCATTTTTAATTTTAAGAAATAAAATAGTGTCATTCTTGAATTATCTCCCTTTAAAGCATATTTACGTTGGTAAGAATGCAATAAGCCCTTGCTGAACTGGCCAATAACCGGATGCAGTCCAATAACCGGTATTTTGACTGCATCCGACTATTGGCCCAGGGGCAACAGATCTTATGCACGTGAAAACTTTAGCAACGTAACATTCAAAATGACAAAAGTTTGATGAAAATGACGTTGTTTGAATGTTTACATAAGTGCGGTCGTTATAGAAACCAAACAAAGTCATCTTCATCGAACGTTGGTCATTTTGAATGCTACTTGTTTATTGTATACCTGGTTCATAATCAACGAATATGTAGATTGTTCGAATGTTTACATAAGTGCGGTCGTTATAGAAACCAAACAATCTACATATTCGTTGATTATGAACCAGGTATACAATAAACAAGTCATTAAACGGCCAGGACGAGCCGTCATTGTTTGTTGGCACTCGGGTCAATAAAAACAATGGCTGGGCCGTGAGTTTATGGAGTACTGGGAAAAAGCAGGCTGAAAGTAAAGCGGAATGCTCCTTAAGGAGCAATGTGCTTCACATTCAGGCTGCTTTAAACTACCATCTGCTAGGATATAGGAAATATAACATTCAGCACATATTCTTGATTGCATAAGGTAGAACTGTTTTCTTTAGTAAATGAATGAAAAAGGGGTTAAGGAAAGAAAAGGTTAACACAACAGTGAAGTCACTTAGTGTCCTTAGCTCTTTGCATGGTAGCGGCGGATACATGTGCAACAGTGATCATCTTTGCAAACAGTTTGGATCCAGATGAGACGACGCCGCTTAACATAACATCTCATCAGGATCCAAACTGTTTGACACTCTGACCCTGTTTTGAAAATAAGATTAGAACATTTTTTTTCTATAACATCAGCAGACGACAATTTGGTGCAGACAAAAAAATTACCCATCATGCAAAGAGTTAACCCATTACCCCATAGCCTGTTTGTAGTTTTAAAGAAAGATGATCACTTAAAGCAGGTTGAAAGTAAAGCAGAATGCGCCTTATGGCACATTCTGCTTTTCTTTCAGCCTGCTTTAAGCTATTATCTGCTTGAATATAGAAACAAATTTTTATGATTCTTATTTGTAGCAGTATAAATTGGAACTACATGTATTTTCTTCAATGGATGAATAAAATAGAGGCGTTTTTATGGGGTATTTGGTTAAGCACTCATAAGCAGATCATTATTGTAAAGGCCTCCCAAGTCACTTATGTAGAGGGAAGGATTAATTTGGTGTCATATCTGTTATCAAGTTCACCTACACATCAATTAAGAGTGTGACTGGCTAGCAGAGAGGGAGAAATGAGGGTCCATGGTAATTAAACTTTTGAGTTGAGTCTGAGATCGCTCTCAAGCAAAATCTCAAATCTGACCAATCAAATGCTTGAGAACGAACTCAGACTCAAACATTTTATAACCTTGGACACTCATTACAAGAGGAATTGATATAAACTCAAAACAAGTAGTTGATTTTTCATTATATTTTCATATAATCAGAGACATACAGCTCCATTTTGACATTATGATAACATACAAGTCTAAACTATATAGCCAGCTGTAGTATACTATCGTTAACAAGTCAGCGTCAGAGCTCCAGAAAACCAGAGTATTTCAAAAACTAAAATCTTTATTTCTGCATAAAACTCTATGGTGTCACTACTCATTAGAATCGTCTCTTCGAGACGATTCTAATGAGTAGTAACACCACACGATTTGGTGCTAAAATGAGTGAGAAAATGTTGGATTTGTTCTCTTTACTCCCTCTTATCTGGTCCACCCTGAGTGTTGTACAGGTAATATCAGTGTGTTAGGTCAAACTGGGCTATACATACTTCGTAAAATATTACAGTAAGTGACCATTGAATTAACCTATTATCTCATAAATACACCTTTTTACGGCTTTTATTAGTTCCTACACTAAAGAAATAGCTTCGATTTATACATTCATGAAGTTTAGAACACAGGCGACCACTTGAAGCAAGTTGAAAGCTTTAAGCTACCATCTGCTAGGATACAAGAAATAAATCTTATGGTGCATTTTTATGACTGTGCATATAATACGGAATTATTTTCTTCAGTGAAGGAATAAATTTAAAGGTGTAAAAATTTGTAAATTGAATTCTTTATTACACTCAGTACATTTTACCCGTAGACTTTATTTGACTAGCCCCCATAAGTTTGACTGTAGTGATTAATTAAATCGAAAAACAAAATAAGAGCACCCTAAATATTATTTGGACTAATACAGTATCCAAGGGGGAAAAAAATCAAACTCTAGAAAAGAAAAAGAAAAAAATCTAAAGTATTTCATTTTTAAACTATATTAAAACTGTCAAATAAAAATAAAGTGGCTACTTTGCGATATAATACGGTAACCAGAACGACTGTTCACTTGTTGATCTTGTATTTCTCCATGAAATGATGGACTCAGAGCACCAGATAAGAGTAGTTTTTCAAAAACTAAAATCTTTATTTCTAAATTAAACCCTATGGTGTCACTACTCATGAGTAGTGACACCATAGGATTTGGTGCTGAAATGAGTGAGAAAATGTTTGATTTGTTGAAATAACTACCTCTTATCTGGAGCCCTGGATGGTTCTTCTCATTAAAATGGTCTAAAAAAAAGACATTTTTGATAATTAGTCACAACATAAGGCTTTGTGTAGATTGAAATTAAATGGATACCTGATACCCAAATGTAAAAATTATCATATTTTGGCAAGATGGTTGAGGTAATCTGAAAGGGGACTTGCAACTCTAATAGCTGATGTAATACCAACGACAAGCATGGTTGTTTATATGCGTCATGAACGTGCATAAAAATCTCCAAAGCCCCAGAAACAATAACAATTATATTAAATTACTTCTTTTTTAACCCTTTCCTCCGCATAAGAAACACAAATAAGTGTTGAATATATGTGGCACCTTAAAGCAAGATAAAAAACAAGAGCCCCATGGGGCATATGTCGCTCACCTGAGAATAGCTGTACATCAAAATGGAGATAATGATTTATGTCCAGGACGGGGTCATTTTTTACCCGAGGGGCATAATTTGAACAATCTTGATAGAGGACCTGTAGATGATGCTATGTTCCAAATATCTAAGATCATGGTACTAGGGTTCTAGACAAGAAGACTTTTTTTAAGTTTCCATTGAAAAAATCTATTTTTAGCTCCTGTGACCTACATATGCAACAGACTGGAACTATTTGAACAAAATAGATAAAGGACATCTAGAAGTAACACCATGCCGAATATCAAAGCTCTGGCTATATTAGCTTCAGAAAAAAAGACGTTTGAAAACTGTGACCCCCGGGGTGCATGGGGCTAATTTTGACCCCAGGGGCATAATTTGTACAAACTTGATAGAGGACCTGTAGATGATATGCAATCGACCAGAACCATTTAAACCTTATTGGTATAGGACATCTAAATGTGTCACCATGCCAGATATCAAAGCTCTGGCCATATTAGTTTCAGAGGAGAAGACGTTTGAAAATTTCACTATATAACTCTATGTAAAACTGTGAACCCCCCTGGGCGGGGCCAATTTTGACCCCAGGGGCATAGTTTGTACAAACTTGATAGAGGACCTGTAGATGATGCTATGTGACAAATGTCTAAGATCTGGCCCTGGTAGTTTCAGACAAGAAGATTTTTTAAGATTTCCTTATTTTTTCACTTGGTTGCCATGGCAACCAGAGTTCTACATTGTTTTTAATTCTTTGAACAATTTTGAAAGAACTTGACCCAAGGAACATTCGTGTAAAGTTTGGTTGAAATCTTTTCAGCTGTATATGAGGAGATGTCATTTGAAGCAATTGTTAAAGACAACAATGACTGTATAAAGTGAAATTATTTTCTTCTGTGGAAGAATAAATGAAAGACATAAAAAGGAATATGTATGGGTTAATAGGTTAATAAATATCATTATTTACATTTTCTAAATATAAGAAACTATATGTAAATGAGTGGCAAATAGTTTGGATCCAGATTAGATGCAGCATTATGTGGCATCTGACCTGGATCCATACTGTTTATGGCCAAGAATTAATCGTGGACTGATAGACAGAAAGATAAACAAACAAACAAAATACAAACAAACAAACAGACAGACCAAAATCAATATGCCTCGAACTAAGTTGTACTTGAGCATAAAATAGCAGACATCATAATTTCTGTTATGTATCTCAGTGACCTGAGTTCAGAGCTAGCTATGGGTCAATTATGCAATAACAGACGGTCTCTCAGAGAAATTGCTATTATCATGCTGAACTGTTGTCTGCTCCAAATGTTTGTATGTGAAATATGTAAAAAATAATAACTTAAATATGTAAATGAGTGGCAAATAGTTTAGATCCAGATTAGATGCAGCATTATGTGGCATCTGACCTGGATCCAAACTGTTTGCAAAAATGTTGCATTTAGTATAAGGGTAGCTTCTTAGCCTGTAAGATACAATGGGTCTGTGTAAAAAAGGATCATTAGAGAGTTTTTACTGTCAGACCTGCATCAAATTGCACTGATATGACAAGGGTTGAGTCAAATTTGACCCTAGGGTTTTGATTTTTTACAATTTTGAAAGTGATTTAGTAGAAGATACTATTCATGCAATATCTAAGGTGTGGAAACAGTGGTTTTTTACAAAAAACTTGTTGAAAGTTTTTCACTTTTTTTAATAAATTTCAATTAGTACATGTAGTCCACATTTGAGTTTTATTTTAACAATTTCTGTAGATAAGCATCCAAGGAACACCGTGAGCATGTTAGTTTTTCCCTCAAACTTGCGGTTTCAGAGGAGATGTCGCTTGAAGTAAATTTGAACGGACAGACAGACGGACGACGGGCGATCACAACAGCTCACCTTGAGCCTTCGGCTCAGGTGAGCTAAAAAGCAGGAAGCTTTATATTTATCTTGCTTTAAGCTGCCAACACATTAAATACAGCTGGACGTAGAAAATTATCACTTTTGGCGATGGAGGACTGGGTTAAGATTGTTGTTATCATGTGAGCTAATAACCCTTTACTTTCTAGTTTTGAAGACAGGTGACCACTTAAAGCAGGTTTAAAGTAAAGCAGCATGTGCCAGGATAATTAGGATATATGTAGAAACTATTTCTGATGCTGCTTATTCCAGACTGTATAAATTGTAACTACATCTTCTTCAGTGGACAAATAAATCAAAGGTGTTTAAATGAAATCTATGGAGTAAAGGGTTAGAAAAAAGCTGGATGTATTTGGCTATGGAGTAGTTTAGGTCATTGTCATGTGAAAGCAAAACTTAGTTGTTGCAATGGGAACAATGGTTCTCCTGCAAACAGCATATACAGCAAAATTTCTGCTTAACTTCCATCTTGCTTTAACATGTCTACCGCCTTTAATACCACGGTGGTAGTCTTTCAAGGTCATTATAGAGGGGTCTTACTGTACTAACAATTTTTTATAAGAATGCAGACCCAGATCAGACAGCTTCGAAAGGAGCTGCCTGATCAGGGGCCCGTTTCATAAAACTTCGTACGACAAATGTTGTCGTAAGTCAAATTATAAAAGTATCAATTATTATTTATTTCTCTATCTAATCCTGTCTTGTAACATCTCTTTGGAAGCGTCTTTTCAAGACGCTTCCAAAGAGATGTCACAAGACAGGATTAGATGGAGAAATCAGAAATCAAATGTATTTTAAAGTTTAGACTTACAATCGTTTTTGTCGTACGAAGTTTTATGAAACGGGCCCCAGTGTCAGAGCTGTTTTCTTACAGGATCTGCCTGACATGAGTGTCGATTTGGATTTGTTATGATTTTATGTCCCTTTTAACAGTATTTCAATTGTATCGCGACTTCCAACTAATTACAGGTGGAGGAAGACCCCAGAAGTCCTTCCACAAGCCAGCTGGAAGGTTTCCCCACATGAAAAATCTAAATGCCCAGACTGGGATTCGAACCTACAGTGGTGAGAAGCTTAGTGATGTAAGTCACAGTGACTATAACCACTAGGCCATGGAGGCCCCCGACATGAGCGTCGACTCTTTCCTGGGGGAAACTTTTTCTTTTATTAACCAATGTAATAATTCAAGTTTTATTCAGCAGAAGGATCATTTTTATAGATAAATATAAACTGCAGTCACTTTAGTCATGGCTGACACAAAAACAACAACTAAGTCTTGCTATTACTCTGGAGAGACCAAAACCATCAGAACACTTTTTGAAAACCATTAAAATATCAGTACATATATCAAACTTTTGGCCCATTTAATGTGTACTGTTCAGTACAAATGTTTTTAGCTAAAAAAGTTTGGCAAAATATCTTCAATAATTGGAAGACATATTTGGTGAAGTTACCAAATATCTGCTGGAGATCATTAAAATAACCCTAACTGCATCATGTGTAAAAGCTAAAAGAACATCAACATCTGAATATAGTGAAGCCTCTCTATTACAACCACTCAACTGTGTTAATTATTAAGTGTTTACAACAGGTGACAGCTTAAACCATTACCCCATAAATACACCTTTTTATGACTTTAATTTATTCCTCCACTGAAGAAAATAGTTGATAGCTTAAAGCAGGCTGAAAGGAAAGCAGAATGCGCCCTAAGGCGCATTCTGCTTTACTTTCAACCTGCTTTAAGTTGTCGCTTTATTTCAAAACTAGAAACATGCTATGGGGTAATGGAGCTTTCTGTTGCCTTGCTTTTAGCTGTCACATGTGTTTTATACAATCAATTAGCCTTTGTTTAGTGGTCGTAATAGAGAGATTTTACTGTATAGTTAAGCCTCTCTAAACCAGACATGCAGCTATAACTCAATTCACCCCTGAAGCTTCCAATGAACAAGTCCAGTTTCCATTTAACCCATTACCCCATAAATAGTTACACCTTTTTACACCTTTAATATTTTCTTACACTGAGGAAAATAGCAGGCTGAAAGTAAAGCAGAATGCGCCATAAGGCACATTCTGCTTTACTTTCAACCTTCTTCAAGTGGTCACCGATTTTCAAAACCAGAATCAGGCTATGGGGTAATGGGTTAAGTAAAGTTCATTTTTGACAATTTAGTGTTGCTTCTACAGTATAATTGCAAAACAACAAACAATGTAGACTCTAAAACAAATGCACGCTGTTTGTAAAGAAGGGGTATACTTGTCGGTAGTGTTCAATATTTTGAAGTATACTTGTCATTTATAAACAGTGTACATCTGCATAATACACTTGTCCTATTCAAACAGGTAGACCTTAATCAGAGAACTCCTTTAAGATCCCTCTTATCAAGGTCTATACTTGTTTGTCAAATACTGACTCACTTAACCCTCATAAATACACCTTTTTACGCCTTTAATTTATTTCTCCACTGAGGAAAATATAGTTCCAATTTATACAATTATGAATATGAAGATGAGAACTATTTTATTCTCGCAGATGGTAGCTAAAAGCAGGCTGAAAGTAAAGTAGAATGCGCCCTAAGGCACATTCTGCTTTACTTTCAACCTGCTTTAAGTGGTCACAATCATGTCTTCAAAACTAGAAACAGGCTATTGGGTAATGGGCTGATTGGAAACTCGAATTGTTCATGTGAAGTTTCAGGGGTGAACGAGATAAGACAGATTTACATGTTAAGCTTATTGAGGTTTCACTGTATATAAAACAAGCTACATATTTCTTATCAAATGACAGTTTAAATGCCATTTAATTTTCTCATCCTTATTATACGGGGATTTATCCCTAGCTTCATTGAACGCATGGCCATTGCACGGTTAAAATGTCGCTGAGGTTTACCATCTGCCCCTTCCTCGTAATTGGCTTCCATTGAGGTAATTACTCCGAACACGACACCCATGACTAGAAACAGTATAATGAACAGTGTGTACTGTGTAACTGACGGAGTCGGTGTGCCTTCCATGTCTCGTAAATGCGCCTCAGCTCGCTGGAAGCCAGGATTTATCTTCAGCGCTTGCTGAAAATGAAGACTAGCTTCTTGATAATGTCCGTACGCTTTCAGAATTTCACCGAGAGTAAAGTGTTGATGCCAGGTGTTTTCTTCCACTGACTGCATGGCTAGAGATCTACGGGTCAGGAATATGGCATCGTCTAGGTACTGAAGGTTGAATAAAATACGTGCCAGGTATAACAAAATGTCGGGACTGTTGGGGGATACAGCTAAAGCTTTTCTAAAACATTCAATAGACAGCTGAGTGTTTCCTTTAATCCGCCAAAAGTTTCCTATCTGGCTATATGTGAAGGCTGCTTTAGGATTCTGAAAAATACAAACAAACAGGAACATGTTCAATTATTTGAATCAATAGTATTATCACGAATTCAACTTGGTATTTAACACTACAGTAAATTTCATTGATTGAACAGGGTCTACTCAAAAGCAGATGAATTGGCAGGCATGTATATAAAGTATGCAACTTAATTAATCCTCAAATGCAAGCCAAAAATAATGCAAAAAGCTCCTCTACCATAAAGCAGTAATTTGTCATAAGATATTAAGTTTTCCTTAACTCGTTGACACCTGAAACTTCAAATATACTTTTCCAATTACCCCATAGCCTGGTTTTAGTTTTAAAAAACTTTAATTTCAGCCTGCTTTAAGCATTACCTTTAAGAATACAGAAAATATGTTTGATGGTACTGTATAAAGTGGAACATATTCTTGTGTAGGGGAATATCTTAAGTCAGGCCCATTTGTTCCTATTTTGGGAAAGTTAAAATTAACAACATAATTATAACTACCGCAAAGTGATAAACAGTGCAGACCCTAATTAGATGTCTCCTTCAGGAGCCCTTTGATCATATCAGCGATTTTTTCGTGGAATTGTGAAGGGTCCAGTACCCCTTGAATTGTGAGAAAATTAGCGTCGTTTTGGCTTAAGTAGAACAGGAGTTATGTAGCCGGATGGACGTACGGATGGACAGACGCCGGAAAAGTGATCCCTAAGTGTCACCTCTGCCTACAGCAGGTGACACAAACAGGATTGAAATAACTATTTAGTTGTTTTTGGTGTGTATTCAAGGCATATAATAAACAGTTGGTAGTGCGCTACAGGGTGTGGTATCCAGCTCTCTACGTTTTTGCCCGAAAAAAACGATCAGACCTGCGCCAAGGCACTCGTCAGATCAGCTATTTCCGCCAAAAATGTCTCAAGCTGAAAACATCACCCTGTATCGCAATGTCAACTTGTAATGTGCATGTACAATGTCTGTGAAGCATGTGTATACTTTTTATTACAGTGTTCAATGAACTCATGAGTGGCCACAACTCACAGGTTTTAACACATAATATGATTAACAGTAGTGACTAGTGAGTACAAAATTACTGTTAAATGAAATCAGCCATTGCTCAACTAGATGAAATCAGAAAATACTGATCTAATTTCTTCAATTGACTACATCATCTTGAGCCAAGAAAGGTATGTCATTATCATATGTAACATAGTGTTTGGTATAAAAGGGAGGTAATTAGATAACTTGTATGTAAAACTATGTATGCAGTCCAACAAAGACAGTTGACAGATTAAAGCGAGGTGACAGTAAAACAGAAAGCTCATAAAAGAGCTTTCTGTTTTACTGTCACCCTGCTTTAAGCAGTCACCTGTCATAAACAACTATTAAATAGCACTAAATTGTGGTCTTAATAGAGAGGTTTTACTGTAAAATTATTTATTGCAAAATCTATTCTCATAAACGCTTATAGAATAAGACAAAAGGGCCTGAAGGCCCTGATATCGCTCACCTGTTGTACTGAAGCTTGATAGCTTTACCTTTCTGTTTCACCCTATTTTTTTCTAAATCCATTTAAGTTTGTAGTATAGCATGTAAACAATTTTTGAATACAACCTCATAATTCTAGTTTAGTAGAGTACATCAAGGGCAGATAACTAGATCCTAAACAATACTGAATGAAGCCTTTTCTAGCATTTCAAAGTATATCAAGGGCAGATATCTATTGCCCCAATGATTAGATTTCAACAATAATTGCACTCCTTTGAGAATTTATAGCTATATACTTAGTGTGCAAGTATGATCAAAATCCATCGAAAACTGTAGTTGCAAGATTGTAAACGCTGTTAGATATGGCATTTTCAGCAATTCAAAGGCAGACAACTCTTGAACTATGGGTCTGATTTAAACCATAATCACACTTATTCAAACTCTTATGGTCATATACAATCTGAGAAAGTTTGAAAAAGACTGGATAAAAATTGTGGCCTCTAGAGTATAAACACCGTTAAATATGGCATTTTCAGCAATTCAAAGGTAGATCTATAACTCTCAACCTATCAGTCCGATTTTAACCATAATCGAACTCATGTGAACTTTTACAGCCATATACAATCTGAGCAAGTTAGAGATGGATTGGATAAAAATTGTGGCCTCTAGAGTGTAAACACTCTTAAATGTGGCATTTTCAGCAATTCAAAGGTAGATAACTATTGACCTATTTGTCTGATTACAACCAAAATCGAACTCATTTGAACTCTTATAGTCATATACAATCTGAGCAAGTTTGAGATGGATTGGAGAAAAATTGTGGCCTTTAGAGAGTAAACACTGTTAAATGTGGCATTTTCAGCAATTCAAAGGTAGATTACTCTTGATCAATCAGTTTGATTTCAACCATAATTGAACTCATCCAAACTCTTAGGGTAATATACAATCTGGGCATGTTTGAGAAACATTGGATGAATAATGTGGCCTCTAGAGTGTAAGGTGTCACTCCTGTACAAAAGCCCTTCTTCTTCCTCCATAGAACTGTATAGTAAATTGGCAATATTCTCCTGTCTCTGTCCAGTTCCAGGACCTACCGGTCAATATAATGACCCTGTTTCCATGGAAAGCAATAACATGGCACCAGAATTAACAAAAGAAAAAGATACCATTAAGGTTCAACTTTTCCACAAATTTCACATTTCTAAGGTCACCGTCAATATTTACAAAATGAAAGTTGATGACCCGCCGCACCACACTCGCATCTCTGACCACATGTTCTCACAAATTAGTTCCCAAATAGAACCCAGAAACACCTTTGATTTATCAACAACATCACTATTTCAGCTCAAAAACAAATGCATCTGCAGTTAATCAGCATTTTCAATAAAAAATATGACCATGAACACACACACATCAATTTTTCACTATATAAATTAGGAACTATTTAGGCACCCTACGACCCGGAAGCACTTCCGTACAGGTGTGACACCTAAATATGAACTATTTTTTTCCTGATTTGCCTGTTTTTACTCTTATATCATAGCTATAGGTATTGAAAAATAAAAAAACATGGTGACAGATGTCAAGTTCCACAACATTTGGCATTATAGACTGTTTAAAAACAATGTCTAAGTCGCAAAATTGGTAAAAAATCAGCTTTTTGGATTAAATTCAACCCGACCGCTAAATCTTTGTTTTCGCCACATGTAAACTTATTCCAACACTTTTTATGCAAACGAAAGTGTGCGGATAACCCTTTTTGAAAGGAAAATTGCCTTTTCGGGTAAGAAAAATATTGAAACGACAAAATTCGCCCTTCACGTCTGTCCTAGATAGTAAGGTTTCTCTATGAAAAAATGCATTTTTTGCCATTTTCACCCAAAATAGCTCCTTTTTTCAGCTAAAAAACGTTTTGAATATGCTGATAGCCATGAATAATATGGAGTACATGAATTTGCAGTGAAAAATAGAAGAAAAACTATGTTTATGACAGATTTGAAGGAAAAGTGAAAGCTCATTGGTCTTGGACCGGGGTCCAAAATGACCAGGCCGAATGGTAGCAGGCTAGCAGCCCCCTTTTTTCTGAGGAAAAACAAGAAAATCAACATTTTGTGGACCAAAACCTGCAAAACCTAATGACATTCAGCTTAAACAGACCTTTAAAGCCTACATAAGGCAAGCACAGAGCTTTTCTACAGCATTTCAAGAACAAGGGCCACCATGGCCCTAAATCGCTCACCTGGTACTCCATGTAAAACATGACCTAAAGTGACCTAGATTACGACTGGACATGACCCACAATCAACCTTTAGAGTGTCAATAAGATTTTTCTATGATTTGACCTTGTTTCTGACCAGACACAATCCACATTTGATTTTGACCTAGAATTGATGTAGGCAAACATTCTGGCAATATTTCATTCAGATCTAATGAGATTTGTAGCCTCTAGAGGGTTAACAATGTTTTTCTTTGATTTGACCTAGTGACCTAAATTTTGATCCGACATGACCCATATTCCAACTTGACCTAGATATTAATTAGGCAAACATTCTGACCAAGTTTCATTAAAATCCAATGAGATTTGAAGCCTCTAGAGTGTTAACAAGGTGTTTCTATGATTTGACCTAGTGACCAAGTTTTTGACCGGACATGACCCATATTCAAACTTGACCTAGATATGAATGAGGCAAACATTTTGACAAAGTTTCATGAAGGTAAGGTGAGATTTGTAGCCTATAGAGTGTAAACAAGGTTTTCCTATGATTTGACCTAGTGACCTAGTTTTTGACCCGACATGACCCATATTCGAACTTGACCTAGATATCAATTAGGCAAACATTCTGACTAGAATGCATTAAATTCCAATGAGATTTGTAGCCTCTAGAGTGTTAACAAGGTTTTTCTATGATTTGACCTAGTGACCTAGTTTTTGACAGAGCATGACCTATATCAGAACTTGACCTAGATATCAATGAGGCAAACATTTTGACTTAGTTTCATGAAGATCCAATAAGATTTGTAGCCTCTAGAGTGTTAACAAGATTTTTCTATGATTTGACCTAGTGACCTAGTTTTTGACCCAACATGACCCACATTCAAACTTGACCTAGATTTCATCAAGACAAACATTGTTATCATGTTTCATGAAGATTGGATGAAATTTGTAGCCGCTAGAGTGTTAACGAACCAATTGTGAACGGACAGACAGACAGACGGACGGACGGACGGACGACGGACATCCAACGATCCTAAAAGCTCACCTTGGCACTTCGTGCCAGGTGAGCTAAAAAACGTGTGCAGCGGTCTCTTTCTCAAATCGCAGGCGTCACAATTTTAAGTGAAAAACCTCATTTTTAGCCAAAATTATTACCTGATGCAGCTAAAAATAACTTTTCTACTATCACATGTTCATAATTTCCCTAAAATAGCACTCTAAAATTAAAATAAACTGTGACGTCCTTTTCCGGGAAATCCTTCATATAGGTGTCACTCCTGTACAAAAGCCCTTCTTCTTCCTCCATAGAACTGTATAGTAAATTGGCAATATTCTCCTGTCTCTGTCCAGTTCCAGGACCTACCGGTCAATATAACGACCCTGTTTCCATGGAAAGCAATAACATGGCACCAGAATTAACAAAAGAAAAAGATACCATTAAGGTTCAACTTTTCCACAAATTTCACATTTCTAAGGTCACCGTCAATATTTACAAAATGAAAGTTGATGACCCGCCGCACCACACTCGCATCTCTGACCACATGTTCTCACAAATTAGTTCCCAAATAGAACCCAGAAACACCTTTGATTTATCAACAACATCACTATTTCAGCTCAAAAACAAATGCATCTGCAGTTAATCAGCATTTTCAATAAAAAATATGACCATGAACACACACACATCAATTTTTCACTATATAAATTAGGAACTATTTAGGCACCCTACGACCCGGAAGCACTTCCGTACAGGTGTGACACCGTAAACACTGTTAAATATGGCATTTTCAGCAATTCAAAGGTAGATAACTCTTGACCTATTTGTCCGATTTCAACCATAATCGAACTCATCCGAACTCTTATGGTAATATACAATCTGAGCTAGTTTAAGAAAGATTGAATATATATTGTGGCCTCTAGAGTGTAAACACTAAAATTGTTGACGACGGACGACGCACGCCGGACATTCAAGTATTGCAAAAGCTCACCCTGAGCTAGCTCAGGTGAGCTAATAAATCTTGTACGACTCGAGTTGTGGAGATAACCTCAAATCTTAAATCATATCACTTTCACATTTGTAAATAATAATTTTTGATTTCTCATAATCATCATTCTTGATGGAGAGAAGTATCAAGAAGAAGAAGATATTGTTATATATCTCCAGCTAACCATTCATTAGTTTTTTCTGAGGGTCTTGAGCCCATCATACCAAACGTCGTACGACAAAAACGGTCGTAAGTCAAAAACTTATACATATAATTTCTGACTTTTCCATCTAATCCTGTTTTGTAACATCTCTTTGGAATCATCTTTTCAAGATGATCCCAAAGAGATGTCACAAGACAGGATAAGATGGAGAATCCGACTTAAGACCATTTTTGTCTTAGGACCTTTCATAAGATGGGCCCCTGGTGATATAAATAAGTGAGAAACAGTTGTAAAGTTCAGCTAACCCAATACTCCATAAACACCTCTTTAATTTGGTCCAGTACTGAAGAAAATAATTAAATCTTATACAGTCATGAATTTGCACCATCAGCATTCAGCAATATTTTCTATATCTTAGCAAATGGTACCTTAAAGCAGGCTGAAAGTAAAGCAGAGTGTGTCTTGAGGTGTATTCTGCTTTAGTTTCAACCTGCGTTAAGTGATCACCGGTCTTCAATACTACAGTACTGCATTGCAACAGACTAAATTAGGGTGGAGAAAATGTTATTCTTTCCTGAAAAATTGGGATATAATGGGAAAGAATAACGTCTTCTCCGCTGTCACAGTTAAGACATTCCCTACCTGCTTTTTGACTTTCCTCAGTTTTGTTTCCAGTTCTGTCATATCCACCTCTGAGTTTTTTGTCCCCTTTTTTCTGAACATAACTGCTACTTCTGGCTCGGGTATATGGGGATGCTCATTTCTGTTGGTGATCCCTCTAAGGTGGTCATACTGAGTATAATTCGCTATCTTTCCACAGGATAATTGCTTTTTGTGTGTTTTGCTCTCCTTTTGATCTTGTTTGGATTCTTTTATATTTGTTTCTCTGAAAAATAAGTAATTGAAATGTGATACATCAACATGCATAACTATGACAATCTGGGCTCCGAGGTTATAACGCATTTTATTTGAGTCTGAGTGTGTTCCTAAGCATTTGATTGGTCAGATTTGAGCCTAGTGAGTCTGAGTGTGTTCCCAAGCATTTGATTGGTCAGATTTGAGCCTAGGCTCCAAGCATTTGATTGGTCAGATTTGAGCCTAGGCTCAAATCTGACCAATCAAATGCTTGGGAACACACTCAGACTCAAATAAAATGTGTTATAACCTCGGAGCCTGGGCTCCAGATAAGGGGAATATTTCAATAAATGAACCTTTATTTCTGAACCCTATGGTGTCACCAAAAGAGTCTGAAACGATTCTAATGAGTAGTAACACCATACTGATAGTATTTGGTACTCTTTCCTCGACAATAAGTGCCTTTGAGTGCGTCTAACTACATGTACTCCTATACAAAAATGCAACAAACTAATACCTATACAAACAAGGGCCACTATGGCCCTTAATCGCTCACCTGGTACACCATGGCAAACTTGACCTATAGTGACCTAGATTATGACTGGCCATGACCCACAATCAACCTCTAGAGTGTAAACAAGATTTTCCTATGATTTGACCTAGTTTTTGAACGGACACAATCCATATTTGATTTTGACCTAGATCTGATGTAGGCAAAAATTCTGACAATATTTCATGCAGATCTAGTGAGATTTGTAGCTTCCAAAAGGTTAACACTGTTTTTCTTTGATTTGACCTAGTGACCTAGTTTTCAACCAGACATCATTCAAAATTAACTGAGCTAGATATCAATGAGGCAATCATGTTGAGCAAAATTCATTAAAATCCAATGAGAGTTGAAGCATCTAGATTGTTAACAAGTTTCCCCTATGATTTGACCTAGTGACCTAGTTTTTTACTCTAAATGACCCATATTCGAACTTGACCTTGGTATCAATTAAGCAAACATTCTGACCAAAGTGAATAAAGATCAGATGAAATTTATAGCCTCAAGAGTGTTAACAAGGTTTTTCTATGATTTGACCTAGTGACCTACTTTTTGACCGGATATGACCCATATTCAAACTTGACCTAGATATCAATAAGACAAACATGCTGACCAAGTGTCATCAAGATCCAATGAGATTTGTAGCCTCTAGAGTGTTAACAAGGTTTTTCTATGATTTGACCTAGTGACCTTGTTTTGACCAGACATAACCCATATTCCAACTTATCCTTGGTATCAATTAAGCAAACATTCTGATTAAGTTTCATCAAGATCCAATGAGAGTTGAAGCATCTAGAGGGATAACAAGGTTTTTCTATGATTTGACCTAGTGACCTAGTTTTTGACCGGACATGACCCATATTCGAACTTGACCTAGATATCAATGAGACAAACATTCTGACCAAGTTTCATCAAGATCCAATGAGATTTGTAGCCTCTAGAGTGTTAACAAGGTTTTTCTATGATTTGACCTTGTGACCTAATTTTTTACCAGACATGACCCATTTTCGAACTTGACCTAGATATCAATGAGACAAACATTCTGACCAAGTTTCATCAAGATCCAATGAGATTTGTAGCCTCTAGAGTGTTAACAAGGTTTTTCTATGATTTGACCTAGTGACCTAGTTTTTGACCGGATATGACCCACATTCGAACTTGACCTAGATATCATTGAGATAAACATTCTGATCAAGTTTCATCAAGATCCAATGAGATTTGTAGTCTCTAGAGTGTTAACAAGGTTTTTCAATGATTTGACCTAGTGACCTAGTTTTTGACCCAACATGACCTACATTAGAACTTGACCTAGATTTCTACTAGACAAACATTGTGATCAAGTTTCATGAAGATTGGATGATATTTGTAGCTGCTAGAGTGTTAACGAACCAATTGTGGACGGACGTACGACGGACGACGTACGACGGACATCCAGCGATCCTAAAAGCTCACCTTAGCACTTCGTGCCAGGTGAGCTAAAAATGCCACTTGTAAATTAATATGTCACATGTACAATTATGGTGTTGATTACAAGTAGCAGTTTAACACATTCAACAGTCTTCTGATGTTTCAGTTTGAAATATTTTCAGGTTCAGCAGCAGATGTGGCCAACAGTAACGCTGTTTTTTTTTTTCAACAAGGCAATATATGTTTCTGTCCACCCGACCTGATTTAGCAAATTCTGATGAAGATGCCTATTCGACCATAATTCAGAACACTCAGAGTCAGACTGTGTCATTCGATAATAAATGTGCAGAGTTGCTTCCCCTAGCTAGACAATGTTGATAATTGGACTGGCTGTGTGTGTACCCTATAGTTTCAATGAATTGTGTTTATGTCTAAAAACTATGAGAAAACCTCATACAGTAAACTACTGTCTTTATTTTTGTACGTTTTTTCACCATTCTACACGTGAATCACGCACATATTATATCCATGTATGTAAATGGGAATACTGTTATTATTCTCAATACAGTTACGATATCGAAGCTAAATTTGTGTACAAAATCATTATGTTTGGTACAAACTGTTAAGTTGGTTTTAAAAAAAGCTCACTACTTGGTTGGTTATGGTCAAAGCGTACCATGGTTAAAGCATACCATTGCATAAGTGTACCATTTTTGGTCGAATGTACCACATTGAAAATGTGTATTGAAATTTTAATACGTTATAAGTGATTATTGGTGGCAATTTATCTGTTTTCACAACTATATTTCACACCGATATTTTACGTTTGATCTACTTTCCTTAAAGATTTTCACATAAAACTTTTATTTCACACCTACGCACAGATGCAAGATTTCTTTTCAAGCATTGTGGATCCTTACCAGAAGCCACGTAAACCGGCGTCTGATCAGGATCCACAATGGTTGACATTTATTTTATTAGTTTAAGAGCAGAAGACTTCCTTTTTCAAGTAGTTTGGATCCTGATCAAAAGCCGCGTAACCACTACTTTTTCACGGATGAAAGATTTATTTTCAAACAAATGTTTGTAATATAAAATACAATACATATGGTTTAGATCCAGATCTCTCTTAAATATTAGATGAAGGTGTGATAAACCAAGTCAGTTATGGTAGCGACAAGATGCGAAGGGTTACTAGAATAACCGGAATACACCGAAATACACCTTAATATACCTACTATGGCTCATGAAACAGTTTCAGATGATGTATTTACACATTTTGTGTACTAATATATTAAATTTGCAAACAAAGTATGCAATTTGTGGGTTATAAATGTTTTTTTCTGTTGAAATCGTAACCGAAATCTACTTTGTACGGTGTAATTCTCACGTATGTGTAATTATCACATGATACCTAAAAAGTAGATTTCGGTTAAGATTTCAACAGAAAAAACATTTATAACCCACAAATTGCACATTTCCTTTGCAAATTTAATAAATTAGTACTTAAAATGTGTATATACGTCAACTGAAACTGTTTCATGATCCATAATAGGTATATTAAGGTGTATTTCGGTGTATTCCGGTGTATTCCGGTTATTCTAGTAACCGGATGCGAAAGTGTCAGGGTAGCGAGCGTACAGGCAGATAATTATCTAAGTCAGCCATCAATTAAAATGGCGGTGTGCGAACGTTGCTCTTCTGAAGACTTCAGGTACTTATGAAAGTTATAGTTGTTTCCCGCATATATTCAGGCATTAACCCACGTTAAAAGCTGTATATTCTCTGAAGAAAATCTATTCCGGACAGCTAGCCCACCCACACAGTGTAGGCTAGACGTCCGGAACCGGAAGACTAGCCTACACTGAGAGGGTGGGCTAGCCGTCCGATTCCGGACGTCTAGCCACTGCCTTTCAATGCGATGTCCGAATGATAACTTTTCATTCTACGGAAGCCAAAATGTGACATAGACGTCAAAACGTTTTTATACATTATGGGCGTGGAAAGGATATATCCTATATGTGGTACGCTTCCACCAAAAAGGGTACGTTTTGACTCGGTACGCTTTAATCATGGTACGCTTTGACCTTAACCCCATTCCATGCTTTCAAACCAACACAAACGAGGGTGTTGCAGTATGGATAGATAAATAGACTTTATAAGTAAATAGGCCTATTACTTGACTTGAATAAAAGTCTGCATCCCTGTTCATATGAACACATGAACACTTGACATGTCCAACTTACTTTTCTTTTTCTATTTCTTTGTATGAAACAAAGTCAGTATGACTATCAACTAGCCACTGTCCATTTTCTATTCTCTTATTTGTAAGTATTTTAAGCATAGGGTCACTGTCAGGTCCGTCATTTCCCGCCATGTTGTCATTCTCAGCTTGCAGCACTTTCCCCTCTTCGATGTTCAATCTCCAATGGTTAGCCCCAACCGAACTCCTAGAATTACTATTCACTATGTGTATAGATATAATGTACATTGCCATGTACGACATACATGGCAAATCGTACGTCATTCTCCTCTCTTATTTTGCTTTATTCCAATGATTTGTTTGTCAACTTTACTATTTTGACAAATGGAAAATACAAATATGGCGTTTCGGAGTTTCCTGTGTGTTGTTATTTTCACGAAGTCGTAAAAATCACACCATCGTCCTCGTGCTATGCTCAAGTGCGGATCCAGCGATTTTTCTCCAACCAAGAACATTCATTTCTCTTTTCCAGTGTGACGTCATACCCCCTTAGTCACGCGCACTCGGGGACAACAAACCCGAAATCTACATAAGTTTGTGCAGACTACGAAGGTCTTACATGAAGCCATATTATCAACAGCGTCAGAGACGATACCAAACAAATTAGTTACCATAGGGTGGAACGAATTACCCAAAACCCCACAAACCCCACAAACCCCGGAATTACCCAAAACCCCATCAAAAATCAACTGTAGGGGTAGTTTACAGCCACAAACCTTGAAATATCTATTAATTATGTTATTATTAGGTGATATAAGTTCAGATTATACCAAAAAAAAAATTTGAAAAAAAATTGAAAAAAAAATTTGAAAAAAAATTTGAAAAAAAAAAAAAAGATTTTTTTTTTTTTACCCCTCTTAGAAAGGGTTAAATCACACGAAAATGGAAGTGATAATGTGGAAATATAAACAGACATTACCTTCGTAGCTTATTTTATATGTCCGTGTACATCCCATTCAAACGAGATCAGCACCGGACGAAGTTAATCCACCACAACCCCATTTATTTTCACATCTCGACCACAAAGCCCGCCTACAACTCTTTATAAATGTTTTGTCAAGCAACACACACTAAAAAATTAAAGACTTTCTTCACCGGTAACATTTGACAATCTTTGAAAAGTGGCGTGATGCTGCAATTTTCGTCCATTTCAGCTGATTCTTGCCTGATCCGCACCGGCCCTAGTTATTCCACCACACACCTCATTTATTTCCACATCTCGAAAAAAAACACCTCTAGAAGTCTTTCTTAATGTTTTGTCAAGCACCACACACCAAAACATTATTGAATTTCGAATCCTGAACCCTATGACAGTCTTTAATAGCATTTATCATGACAGTGTGTGCATTTTAACTCTTGGAACACTCGTCACGTATATATTTGACCTTTGTAAACAGTGCACTTGTTGAAAGTACACTTGACACCAAGTAAAACGGGTAGACCCAGATCAAATGGCCCTAAATATCTCGCGATGTGATTTGGATCTGTTGTGATATATCGTTCATAGTCTCGTGATTTTTTTACAGAGTCTAGACAGCGAGAGAGAAGAGATATAATAGAGAGAGGGTCCGAGACATAGAAAAAGAGAGATATGACAAAGGTAAGAGAAATATAGCAAAGAGAATGAAGGCTCTTCTTTCTTTTTGCTATTTTCTGTCATCCTCGTCATATCTCTGTCTCTCTGTCTTTGCCTTTATTCTCACTCTCTTTTCTCCAGCTCTCTCGCACTCTCTATCTTGCGAAAGAGAAAGAGCGAGAGAGCGATAGAGAGAGAGAGAGAGACAGAGAAATTCAGAACAATGTCAACTCGCGATCCGCAGGATAAGGGTTAATTGCAACTTCAGGTTCACTGATCGTTATCTACATCTAACAACTACCCAGCTGTGTTAATTGGTTTGCAATGAACATTCTCTGATAAGGATGTGTGTATTGATACCAATTATCACAGTAGGGAACCACTACATATAGGTGTACAGTTTCCAGGGGCGAAACCTCTCACGAAAATATAACCCTCTTCACGAAATGGATTAAATTCAATCGTATACTGAAAAACACAGTAATTCTATAAATTTATGCGTATAAGCCACTTTAAAAAAAAAGCGGATTTGAAAAGTGGCGTGATGATGCAAATTTCGTCCATTTGAATTGATTCTAGCCTGATCCGCACCGGCCATAGTTATTCCGCCACAATCTCTATTTATTTTCACATCTCGATAAAAAAAAAAAACCTTCTACAAGTCTTTATTAATGTTTGGTCAAGCACCACACACCAAAACATTAATGAATTTCGTATCCGGAACATTAGGACAGCTTTTGAAAAATAGCATTTGCTACGATTTCCATCATCCTCTATAATTCGAAATCATTAGGTGCCGTGTCAGGTGTGTCTTTTGAAAACAGTGCACTTGTTGAAAGTACACCTATTGACACCAAGTAAAACGTGTAGACCCAATTCAAGGGGCTCCTAAATGATGTAAGCGTAAGTGAAAGCAGGCTGAAAGTAAATCACACTATGCACTACATTAAATAGAGTGTTTAGCCTCGCAGATGGTAGCTTAAAGCAGGCTGAAAGTAGAGCTCATTCGGTTCTACTTTCAATCTGCTATAAGTGGTCACTTGTATTCAAACAAAGAATTAAGTACTACATATGTATACGAAATAGATTATTGGTCCTATGATAGCTTAAAGCAGGATGAATGTAAAACACCGCTTACTTTACTATCAACCTGCTTTAAGTTGTCACCTGTGTTCAAAACAAGGGTTAATCTTCTAGAAAAAAAATTATACATATATCTTATACGACAGTTTTTAGTTGACAAAATACAGATGTTAAAAAGTGTAGAAAAAAGTTTCATTACTTGACAATGTGACAATTAAAGGAATTGATCTAGATGCAAACTTTTGGTTTTTTTGTGAAGGCCTATTTTTATCGTTATATGTAAACAACAACATCACAGTGTTGAAATGGATCAGCTAGATCCCTTATCTACCTGTATTAATACCTAGTACCCATGATGCCCTAGGTGCCTCTGGGTAATATGATATGATGTATCGATTGTGTACCGTCCAAAAGACATCCTGCTGAGCCAAATATAGGCCTTTAACCCTTACCGTCCTAAGGGCAACATGGGCAATATTTGCAATCAGCTTGACTCCAGGTCGTGCTTTATAGCGACTTGGCTAACAATTGCACAGGCTTGAAAGTTGTATCTAGACCAGCGGACCAGAGACCACGTAACGCTGCGTCTGATTTGGAATATGTTATCAAGTTTAATTAAGATCCGAAATTAAATGTTGCTGCTTCCGAAGACGAAATATTTTAAGCATACGACACTTCAGAATGATAAGGATTAAAACAGAACAGAAATCCAAACTATTTGCTACTATATTACCTTATAGTCATATAACTCGAACATATTCAACAATAGAGACAATATATACGAGGGTTGTTCGGAAAGTTCGTAGAATTTTGCTATAAAAATACGTATAGTCGTAGTTGGATGCAAAAAATTAGATCAACATTAATTTCCAGATCTGTGCTACATATTCTGTGAAAATCGGCAATATACGCTTAAACACATTTTTTCTATGCATCTTACAAATACATACATAAAGCATACCCGGAGCACGTCAACGTCGACGTGACGTCAAACGTTATATACGTCAAGCGAACGTCTCACTTTCCCAACATAATCACCTGCAATATCCACCTACTCGTTATGGCTTTCTAACTCATTTTACGCATGTTTCTGTATACAAGTCCTCACTGAATGTAGATACAAATTTCTGGGTCTGTTTGGTAAATTCAGCTGCTGAAACAAATGTAATTCCATGTAAGCTCGCCTTTAACTCTGTCAGCACTCTAAAACCCATGGGAGCCAATTCGGGGCTGTCTGGCGGGTGTTCTTACATAGTAACCATAGTAAGCTGATTTCTAACTGCGTTGAAGCTGCTCTACGATCCGGTTCATTATCCTGATGTAGCATTACGCGCTCAAGATCCATGTGTAGTCGCTTCTCTCGTATCTCATCTGTAGTGTGCTTCTGTCCTTAAAATCGTCACCTTCGGCATCGTTTTGGCAGAGAAACATCTGAGAGCATCGAACTCGGTTCTTCATTCCCTTGTCCGTGAACAACCTCGGCACCCAGTGTGCTCTAACGTTAGACATACCAAGTTCATCTATTAATAGTTCAAGTACGGTAGAGCAAGAAACACCAATTTTATCAAGCATATATCTTACTGTTGTAACTCTGTCCGCATTTTCCTTATCTTTTCACTTGTCCTTAATGGAAGCAGCTAAGATTGATTGTCGGTCGCTCCTAGGAGCGTCCTGGATCGATTATTTTCCATTCCTAAAAAGTGATCGCCATTTATACAGGAATGCGAGACTCAACTTCTTGTCATATTTTCCCGTGGATTTAATCATTTTAAGAGTTTTTGTCGGCGATTTACCTACAGTAACATAATTTTATTTACAACAGTTTGCAAGTCAACGTCACTGGTCGACGTCATTTCTTTTTAGTTCGCATTTCCGCTATCTGTAGACTAAATACTGTAAATTCTGTTCAAGCGCTTACAATGTTTTGAAACTATGAGTAACTAACGTCATGACGTCACGTTACAATCAGACCTTTTCGCGCTTATCTAGGGTCAACAGAATTGAGAGAAACCACGTTTGGTTTATTAGAAGAAAGTTTAAAAAATTACAACTTTCGAGCTGCTCCGGGTCCCCGTTACTGCGTTGCTACGGTAACCTGTATATTCGGTAAACATTATCTATTTCATTTCTCTCTTACAAAATAGTTTAAAAATAAGATGAGGTACTTACATACCAAATTTCAAATTGATCAAATAAAGCTAACCAGAGATATAACAAAATTCTACGAACTTTCCGAACAACCCTCGTATGTGTTTTTGCAAACAATAAACCATTAAAGTATACAAAGCGAAAATGTCTAGAGTCGACCGATCAGGATCTGCACTGTTAGTTATTGACAGCAACCCATAACAGTCATCAATATACACGCATTAATTGGAAACTGGTGTTAATGAGGCGATTTGGACAAGTTTAAATTGAGAAATAAAAACAAGAGACGACAATTGTTTGAAGCAATTTACAGCCTTTCAAATTACTCGATGTGTGATTCGGAGCAACACTGACTGCACATGATAATGAAGATGCGTTGGGCGCTGTGTTTAGCTTCTCTAATGCTGTAAATATTTTCTTGAACTAGTGCTCACGTGCATGCAATGGTTAATATTCGCAAACCGTCTAGATTCAGCTTAGACACCTATGTCACAAAAAACAAACACCCTTATTTTGTGAGAACTACCGGTATATATATGTGTGTGTTCAAGTCCCCTTTTGAAATGATTGTTGCAAATATCAACTAATTATGCTTGGCCGACTTCGTCCTCTGTCTTCTTACTCACAAAAATCGCCTATGTGAACAAATGTGCACTGGAAACCACAATCTCCCCACTTAGCTGCCTTACTACATCCTTTACCATATTTTCGTATGGCTTTGAGCGAGGTAGACTCCTCTATGTCATAATATTATTTTAGTGCATTTATCTGAATAGAACAGTGTAGAATCAGATCAGAATCTCATTCAAGAGCCCGCTATTCTAGGTCTGCACTATCTGTGCGCCGTTACATAAGCAGTGCTATCATAAATGGCTTTCGCTCTGCGGGATACCAATCGCAGTGTATATTGTCCCCGCATACCATATATGCACCCAGCACCATAAAGCACAAGGTTTTTACAGGCGAGGTACATAAGAAATAAGATTTTATATGAATAGCTTGTATCCAGATCAGCCGCAGTGTAACGTAACGCTTACCGTCCTAAGGGCGACATGGGCAATATTTGCAAACAGCTTGACTCCAGATCAGACGCCGCGTTGTCGTGGCTTATAGCGACTTGGCTAATAGTTGCACAGGCTTGTTTCTAGACCAGCGGACCAGAGACCACGCTGCGTCTGATTTGGAATATGTTATCAAGTTTAATTAAGATCCGAAATTAAGTATTGCTGCTTCCGAAGACGAACTATTTTAAGCATACAACATTTCATGATAAGGATTGAAACAAAACTGAAATCCAAACTGTTTGCTTCTATATTACTTTAGTCATATAACTCGAACATATTCAACAATAGAGACAGTATTATATGTGTTTTTGCAAACAGTAATGGAACAGTCATTAAAGCTGCTTTGGAAATGATCAGGTTCTAAACTGACTGCAATAACACCTGTCTATTCCGTTCATACACATATATACTTGGTTGTAACTGGTCAGTAAATTTCTTCCCTTTTTTCCACATATACCGTTGAAAGTATAGCAGAATGCGCCTTGAAGAAGATTAGAACTATGCTTTACCTCCAACCTGCCGATTTACCGGGTGTTTGATTTGGACTTTCAGATTGTAAATTTTGCTGGTATTTATGTGCTTGGAACTGGTGACTGTATGTCATTAATAACCTTTTGGATGGTGTGCAGATACTTTTCAGATGAAAGTCACTTGGTGTTATCTCTGGATCCACACTGTCTGTACATGTCGTCGCAATGCTCTCATTTGCAGGCTGTAGACATGTCTAAACATATTTTAATGTTGTGTATATATACATATATAGCTAAGCGTAAGGTAATTAATATACCTTAAAATAATAATGCTACCACCTCCCTGTGGTTTACAATTGAAAACAGTTTGGATTAGGGTCAAATGTCAAAAAGCATGGTGTTTGAACCGGAACACGCTTTTTTATACGCCCACCTGTAAAATGTGCGTTCTTGTTGCATGGGAAATCCTTTCTCAAAATATGGGCTTGTGGTCCGTTTGAAGGTGCCAAGCGTAGACAGTTTGGATCCAGATGAGACACCGAGTCACTCGGCGTTTGATCAGGTTCCAAATCGCCGGACACTTTATGAAGCGAATTGTCGACGTCTGCAATGAACTGTGATTTTCACATTTTATTGCTAATTGCGTTTACGCTCAGATCTCTAAGTGTCTACAAATTAGAATAGATTTTGATTTCTTTGTCAGTGGGCGTATAATGTACCGCTTGCAGTGCTCTCGTTTTGGTTAGTTATTAAAGTGTTCAGCTCTCTTAGGCTTTATAGGAAATGTATAGCAATATAGGTGACAACCAGACATTTTCAAGATCAAGCAATAATTATTATCCTTAAATACAATGTATGCAGGGCTGCCATAATTTGACATGAAAAATCCTAAGATTTCCAAATTTGCATTTTTCAAGTGCGATTTTACGAATCGTATATTTACCTTATCGTCTTTGTCTAGTTTTTTTTTACACGTGGCTGCTTAAAGCAGGCTTGAATTAAAGCAGAATGCGCCTTAAGGCACAATCTGCTTCACTCTAAGACTGCTTTAAGCTTCTATGTACAAGAAAAAAAATCCGGAGATGTAGGAAAATCCGGAGAAATGGCGTCCTGTTTATGTTCAAATTTGTTTGCACACATAACTGAAATACTGGCGTGACACAATTTCTACACTGTAAGTTTTATATTGCATTAAATGCTTAAGTATATTGTTAGAATACATGATCATGCCTAGGAAAGGCAGGGCTGCCATAACTTGACATAAAAAATCCTAAGATTTCCAAATTTGCATTTTTCAAGTGAAAGTAAAGCAGAATGCGTCTTAAGGCACATTCTGCTTTCCTTTCAGCCTGCTTTAAGCCATCATATACTAGAAAAAAATCCGAAGATTTAGGAAAAATCCGGAGAAATGGTAGCCCTGGAAAGGGGAGGGGATTGTCCCAATGGGTCATTGTCCTACTATCTGTTTGTACTGATTTACATGTATATATACATGCTATACGCTTATTATTATGAAATTGGAAAAAAGGCTCTTTTGTTAGTTTCATGCCCTTTTTGTTGAAGGGGGTGGGGTGTTGATGGAGGTGTGTGTGTGTGTGTGTGTGGGGGGGGGGGGGGGGGGGGGGTTAAACTCTTTCAGATATCTTTCTCGTTAAATGTTTGGCCCTGAAAAGGGCCTTTTTTTCAGGCTGACGACTTTCCGTAGGACATGCAGCACTCGAGTGTCCCCTGTAGCATTGAGATGCACACCATCTTTGCGGAACATACTAGAACCCACATCCTTTGCCAGATGGATAAAATCACGTCGTAGCTTCGCAGCCAGCTTGCTGTCCACTGCCCTCTGAATCTTTTTGTACCTTCCATGACTGATACTACTAGAATCGTACCTTTACCCCATATACTATTTCTAGTTTTGTTGGCACGTGACTACTAAAAGCAGGCTGGAAGTAAAGCATCTTTACTTTCAGCCTGCTTTAAGCTATCATGTACTTGAAAAAATGCCGGAGAAATGGCAGCCCTGCTGAAACCTTTAAGACAATTCCATTTTCGAAATAAGTCTGGTCCATTTATGACTACAGTAAAACCTCTCCATTGCGACCACTAATATATGTAGAAGGCCAATTCTTTTAATAATAGACAGGTGACAGCTTAAAGCAATGTGAAAGTAAAACAGAAAACGAATGAAGGAGTTTTACTTCCGCTTTGCTTAAAGCAACCACCTGCATTAAATATATTAAGTGGTCGTAAAAGAGAGTTTTACTGTCTACACTGTTTGCATTGGACATAGTTTCTTTTCACAGGTATGCCATTTTTAAATAAGTAGTAGATCTACCCTCGTTTCTAGGGTTGAATATGTTGCTTATTATAATTCTAAAATTAAATATTTAGAATGAAATTTCAATGACCGAGTTCTGTCAAATGATGTTTATGAAACATCTATATACATTGTATAGAATTAATATTCGCATGTTACATGTAGCAGTAAAATACCTTGATATAGACTTGTGCAAAGAGTTTGGATCCTGGTAAGATGCCGCATAATGCGACATCTGAACAGGATCAAAATTATTTGACACTTTGATATTGTTTGGAAGAGAAATTTAGAAACTTCGAAGTTTAGAAAATTAGCAGACAACACTTGTTGCAGACGGGAAATATACCCAGCATGCAAAGAGTCAGTTATAGGTCTAAGGACACCGAAATCCTTATGTTTCTAGATGTACCAAAGTCAATCTCAAACAGCTTTTGACCAACTTTTCTCAATTTCATACAGTCAAACTTGTTATAACTATTTACTCCATAGATACTCAATTTTACACATTTAATATATTCCTACACTGAAGAAAATAATTCCAATATCTACAGTCATGGATAATTATGTATCATAAGAAGCATTTTCTATGTTCTATCAGATGCTGAAAGAAAAGCAGAATGTGTCTATAAGGTGCATTCTGCTTTACTTTCAGCCTTCGTTAAGCCTGTAGAATACTAGAAACTGGCTATGGAGTAAAGGGTTAAATGACCATTTAGAAATTATGCATGGATACTGTTTAAGATATGTGTGATAACAACGCGCAGACCTGATCTGGATATTTAAACTGTTTGCAATAGTCATCAATACTGGTGACCAATGTTGAAAGGGTTATTCCAAAGTCATCGACCAAACCAGGTGCTTTTTTTTTCTCCATTTTATTATTATGCTTAAAATGTATGTAGACCTGTAACAAAAGCAGCATGCGGGCACAGAAGTCAAAAACGCATGTTCAAGCAACATGTGTAGCTTTGAGATTTTATTAAGGCGGGATCCCTGTGGCGAACAGTTCCCAAATATTTACTTCATAGACAATCGGTTTGTTCAATAAGAAAATCATGCTGGGAGAGTTTTATTAGGCTAGTGCGGCTTCTGTGTTCGGTTGCGTAATGTCATATTCCTTTGTGATGTGCGATATGGTAGACCTGTGTTTTACGACAGGCTTTACCTGGAAGTTATAAACGGGTTTGATCCAGATTGATAGTTTATTATTTTAACACACTATTTACTTGATCATTTTGTTATCAAGTTAACGTCCAATATCTTAATTGGGTTAATTAGAATTATCGATATATTTCAAGTATAGTAGCAATCTTCTTCACATCTTTGTTTAAATCGCCTTTTCTAAAGCACAATTGTGAAATATTGGACTGGGCTCGGATAAAAAAAATTAATATTATAACCAAACCCATATTAGCCCTTATCATGCCGTGATACCGTCTGCTTTTAAATTATCGTCTGCAATTTTTTTTTAAATTTAGATGTGTACATTTTGTATGTAAAGAAACCTAAAAACACTTCCAACAGTCTGATTCAAGATCAGGCGCCATGTTACGCGGCTTCTGATCTAGATCAAAGATGTTTGCAAAAACGACATGAAGTCTCGATCAGCAGGCAAAGTGTTAAGCAGTTACTGAAATTGATCGCTTGACTGCTGTATATGGGACATAAGTAAAGCAGAAAGAAAAGTAGAATACACATGTAACTTTGTTCTTCCTTTTCTTTAAAACTTTATCACGCTCACATCTCACAATCCCTTACAGATACAGAGCTTTATTCGGCATAAAATAGCATAAGTATATTCATAGCCATCAATAAACATGTACAATTCAATATACATACATTCATTGTACGTAAGTGAACGGACATGGAAAATTAAGTTTCGTAAACAAACTTTACAGAGAAGTGTAATCTATAAACTGACAAGAGTTCACATTATTTAATAGATATTATTATGTATTCCATGCAACTCTTAATGTTCCCTCTGATTAGAGTCTGCACTGTTTGTGTAGAGCACATGTGTTCTGTTCACAGGTGTGCATTTCTCTTAATATGAAATCTCATTGACCTAGTTGTTCTTATCTTTTGCTGGAAGGCTATTCCACATGACCATCACTGGTAATGAAATTCCCAAGATATGACCAACAATTTTTGTCGTCTGCTTTTTTTTATTTCTCAATTAAAACTTACCCAAATCTCCCCTTAACACCAGTTTCCAATTAATGCGTTTACATTGATGACTTTTATGGGTTGCTGTTAATGACTAACAATAATAATAATAAGAAGAATAATGGGACAGTGCAGACCCTGATCGGTCGACTCTAGACTTTTTCACTTTGTATTCTTTAATGGTTCATTGTTTACACATAACAAATATACTCGTCTCTATTGTTGAATATGTTCGAGTTATATGACTAAAGTAATATAGTAGCAAACAGTTTGGAGTTCAGTTTCGTTTCAAACCTTATCATTCTGAAATGTCGTATGCTTAAAATATTTCGGGTCGGAAGCAGCAAAATTTAATTTCGGATCTTAATTAAACTTGATAACATATTCCAAATCAGACGCCGCGTTACGTGGTCTCTGTTCCGCTGGTCTAGATACAAGCTTGTGCAACTGTAAGCCAAGTCGCTATAAACCACGACAACGCGGCTTCTGATCTGGAGCCAAGCTGTTTGCAAATATTGCCCATGTCGCCCTTAGGAGTTACACTGCGGCTGAGCTGGATTCAAGCTATTCATATCAAATCTGATCTCTTTTGCGGTACCCTCTCTTTTGTACATTGCCTGTAAAAACCATGTGATTTAAGGTGCTGGGTGCATATATAGTCTGCGGGTACAATATACATTGCAATTGGTATCCCGCAGAGCGAAAGCCATATGTGATATCGCTGCGTATGTAACGGCGCACAGTGCCCTATGTCGCGGTAAAGCACGGTTGTTGTTAATAGGTCACCAATTACTGATTATTACGTACCGTCTTGAGGCCATACTTTGGGGGCTTTTTATGCTTGTTTTCTGAACTATTTGCTGCTAATAGTGCAGATCTAGAATAGAGAGCTCTTGAATGAGATTCTGATCTGATTCGTGCCGCTAATACTTGAAAAAGGCGTTAAGGCAGTACAAATAGATAGATAGATAGAAAGAATGTAGTCAGGAGATTGTGGTTTCCAGCGCACATTTGATCACATAGGCGATTTTTGTGAGGAAGAAGACGCCGGCCAAGCATAAGTAGTTGATACCTGTACTATACTGGACAAGTATCTCCTTCCGAACTTCGGTGATGTTACTACGACATATGTTTTATTTTCTTTGTACAAGTGTACTTTCAACAAGTACACTGTTTACAGAAATATGTATGCGTGACTAGAGTACACACATACGCTTTCATCAGTTAGGGGCCCTTGAAATGGGTCTACACGTTTTACTTGGTGTCAAGTGTACTTTCAACAAGTGCACTGTTTTCAAAGGACACACGGCACCTAATGTTTCGGATTATAGAGGATGATGGAAATCGTAGCAAAATGCTATTTTTCAAAGACTGTCAACAGTGTTCCGGATACGAAATTCATTAATGTCTTGGTGTGTGGTGCTTGTCCAAACATTAATAAAGACTTGTAGAAGTCTTATTTTTGTATCGAGATGTGAAAATAAATAGAGATTGTGGTGGAATTACTAAGGCCGGTGTGGATCAGGCTAGACTCAACTTAAAGGGACGAAAATTGCATCATCACGCCACTTTTCAAATCAACTTTTTTAAGTGGCTTATACGCATAAATTTATAGAGTTACTGTGTTTTTCAGTATACGATTGAATTTAATCCATTTCGTGAAGAGGGTTATATTTTCATGAGAGGTTTCGCCCCAGGAAACTGTACACCTATATGTAGTGGTTCCCTACTGTGATAATTGGTATCAATACACACATCCTTATCAGAGAATGTTCATTGCAAACCAATTAACACAGCTGGGTAGTTGTTAGATGTAGATAACGATCAGTGAACCTGAAGTTGCAATTAACCCTTATCCTGCGGATCGCGAGTTGACATTGTTCTGAATTTCTCTGTCTCTCTCTCTCTCTCTATCGCTCTCTCGCTCTTTCTCTTTCGCAAGATAGAGAGTGCGAGAGAACTGGAGAAAAGAGAGTGAGAATAAAGGCAAAGACAGAGAGACAGAGATATGACGAGGATGACAGAAAATAGCAAAAAGAAAGAAGAGCCTTCATTCTCTTTGCTATATTTCTCTTACCTTTGTCATATCTCTCTTTTTCTATGTCTCGGACCCTCTCTCTATTATATCTCTTCTCTCTCGCTGTCTAGTCTAGACTCTGTAAAAAATTCACGAGACTATGAACGATATATCACAACAGATCCAAATCACATCGCGAGATATTTAGGGCCCTTTGATCTGGGTCTACCCGTTTTACTTGGTGTCAAGTGTACTTTCAACAAGTGCACTGTTTACAAAGGACACATATATACGTGACGAGTGTTCCAAGAGTTAAAATGCACACACTGTCATGGTAAATGCTATTAAAGACTGTCATAGGGTTCAGGATTCGAAATTCAATAATGTTTTGGTGTGTGGTGCTTGAAAAAACATTAATAAAGACTTCTAGAGGTGTTTTTTCGAGATGTGGAAATAAATGAGGTTTGTGGTGGAATAACTAGGGCCGGTGCGGATCAGGCAAGAATCGGCTCAAATGGACGAAAATTGCAGCATCACGCCACTTTTCAAAGATTGTCAAATGTTACAGGTGAAGAAAGTCTTTAATTTTTTAGTGTGTGTTGCTTAACAAAACATTTATAAAGAGTTGTAGGCGGGCTTTGTGGTCGAGATGTGAAAATAAATGGGGTTGTGGTGGATTAACATCTCGTTTGAATGGGATGTACACGGACATATAAAATGTGCTACGAAGGTAATGTCTGTTTATATTTCCACATTATCACTTCCATTTCGTGTGATTTAACCCTTTTTAAGAGGGGGGGAAAAAAATAAAAAAATAAATAATTTTTTTTTTTCCAATTTTTTTTCCAATTTTTTTTCAATTTTTTTTTTTTTTTTTTTTTTTTTGTATAATCTGAACTTATATCACCTTAAAATAACATAATTAATAGATATTTCAAGGTTTGTGGCTGTAAACTACCCCTACAGTTGATTTTTGATGGGGTTTTGGGTAATTCCGGGGTTTGTGGGGTTTGTGGGGTTTTGGGTAATTCGTTCCACCGGTTACCATAAGACCTGGCGATATACCATGGATGAACAGCAATATTAAGAAAATTCATAAGAAAACGTAATAAAATTCATAAACAAGCCAAAACGGAAAACACATCACTGCTTTGGGAAAAATTTAGAACAGTTCGAAATAATGTAACAAAACTTATACGAAAATCTAAACATGTCTATCAAACTAATTGAATAGAAAAAATAAATGTAGCTCAAACAAATTCAAAAGAATGGTTTAAACTTTATAAAAAACTGTCAGATAAGAAAGTCTCAGAATCCATTCCAACATTAATATCCAACAATGTACATGCAACAACAGATAATGAAAAGGCTGAACTACTGAACAATTACTTCTGTTCACAGTCACTGATCAATGACGAAAACTCAACCTTACCACACACTACACATGCTCACATACCAGATTTATCAATTTTAGCTAATATTGAATTCACTCCCCAGGACGTCATGGATGCAATATCCTCAATGGATGCGTCCAAGGCTAGTGGCCCCGACCAAGTATCACCTCGTCTTTTACGTGAAGGAGCTCCTGAGATAGCTGCCCCCTTATCTGCATTTTTCAACACCTTAATTAGAACTTCTTTTTTCCCCGATGTATGGAAGCAAGCCAATGTTACTCCTATATTTAAAAAGGGAGATCCGTCGCAGCCCTCAAATTACAGGCCCATATCACTACTTTGCTGTATAGGGAAGGTAATGGAAAGATGCGTGCATAAATATTTATACAACTTTTTAATCTCCAACAACCTTCTCACTCCGCACCAGTCCGGTTTTATGAAAGGCGACTCGACGGTTAACCAATTGGCATACTTGTATAATGACATATGTAAAGCACTTGATGAAGGAAAAGAAGTTCGGGCAGTGTTTTGTGATATTTCCAAGGCCTTTGACAGAGTATGGCACAAGGGCCTTCTCTACAAACTATCTACCTTTGGTATTAGGGGATCCTTGCTGCAATGGTTTTCTTCATATCTATCATCCAGACAACAACGTGTTGTATGTGCAAATTCTAGCTCGCAATGGTCTCCTGTTTCAGCAGGCGTCCCCCAAGGGTCTATCTTAGGTCCTTTGCTCTTTTTAGTTTATATTAACGATATTGTTAACGAAATTCAATCAACCATTAAGCTCTTTGCTGACGACACAAGTTTGTATATTGTAGTAGAAAATCCAACAACATCATCTGTCAAACTCAACGAAGATCTTAAAACTATTAACTCTTGGTCGAAATCGTGGCTAGTTTCCTTTAATCCGAATAAGACAGAGTCTATGCTATTTTCTAGAAAGCGGCCTAAACCTTTTCACCCAACTCTCTATCTTGACCATTCATCGATATCACACTGAGTTAAAACACACACACACACCTGGGTCTCACACTCTCAGATGACGCTGGCTGGAAAACGCATGGATCTATTATCTTAGACAAAGCCTGGAAAAGAATTGGCATTATGCGATCTCTAAAATTTGTTCTAACTCGTCCTTGCTTAGAAAAAATGTATACATCATTTATCCGCCCTGTGTTGGAATACGCAGACATAGTCTGGGACAACTGTTCCATCGAAATGAAGAATGACTTGGAGTCAGTGCAGAATGAGGCAGCAAGAATAGTGGCCGGTGCAACGAAACTTTGTAATGTTGAATCTCTTCTTTACGATCTTAGATGGGAATCTCTAGTCAGCAGACGCAAAAAACACAAACTTATCCTAATGTATAAGATGAAAAACAATATTGCTCCATCATATGTATCAGCTCTAATCCCAACCTCACAACAGAATCGTTACACTCTAAGAAATAACAATATCCCTTTAATACACGACAGAACTTCTTTATATTCATCTTCCTTTCTTCCATCAGGTGTCAGAGATTGGAACTCGCTGCCACAAGAAATACGGAATTCTCCTTCAGTGGAAGCATTTAAAGCCTCTCTCAACAGAAACAAACAGAGAGCGCCAAAACACTATTCAAGCGGTACTCGCCGTGGACAAGTTCTTCACGCTCGTCTCCGGCTTGGATGTAGTTCTCTAAATTATGATCTACATAGAAGATCTCTTATAGAATCCCCTCTGTGTACATGTGGCTCAATAGAAACGGCAAGCCATTTTCTACTGCAATGCAATATTTACAGTCAAATCCGACCAACACTTTTGTCCCAGCTTCCTTGTCCTGCAACTATAAACAATCTCTTATACGGGTGTGAGCAATTAACAACAGAGGCCAATATGGAATTATTTGAAAATATACAAAAATTCATAATAGAGTCGAAGCGCTTTTAATCATCTATCTGTGGCTTGTTCAACTGGCTTTCCGATTGGCGAGCGGACGGTCGCTCGCCTCTTGAACGACATTGCTCGCCGAGCGCTAGGCAAGCGGAAGGTGTCACTGAAAAAGGCTGCTTCGGTGTGCTCGCCGTGACAACAAAGATGGCGGACAAAGCACAACATTGATCTTTGAAAGTTGCAAAAATGTTGAAAACGACTTTGTCAGACCAAAATACAGCACGAAACTGCACCGGGTGATGTCCTTAGACATTGCCGTGAAGGTAAAGTGAACTATTGTTACATATTTTCCTTTACAATGGACCCAGACTAGATTCTAATATAAATGTGATGGAAGTGTATACATGTATAAGGCACCCAGTCGAAAACTACACAGCGCACGTTTCCTAACATTGCGATGGTCTTTATATAAATGTGATAGAGTCTATATACATGTGCGGATCCAGAAAAATAATATAGAAACAAGAGAAGAACAAGATTACACTGCATTTGAAACAGATTAAAGGCGTGATTGGACCCTCCCCCCCTCCCCCGGGGAACTGGTCATTTCGTCAAACTACTGTGATCGGCACATCGGTGTGAACAGGAACGTATATTAATCTATGTCTCTGGTGAGAATAAGTTTTAACGGGGAGGAGTAGAACAGTCCTTTCATCATCTTTATTTACCTGTACTGTAGTAAACTACAGTAAAACCTCTCTATTACGACCACTAAATTGTGTTCATTATTAAGTGTTTAATGCAGATGATTGCTTAAAGCAAAGTGACAGTAAAACAAAGCTCTTTTAGGAGCTTTCTGGTTTACTCTCACCTTGCTTAAAGCTGTCACTTGTCTTTTATACAATCAAATAGCATTCTTTTTAGTTGTGGTAATAGAGGGGTTATACTGTAGTTTACCACGGAGTTATACACATAGTGACACATGTGTATAATTCGATGATAGGTAAACATTGTTGTTTCACAACTATGCCGCGGACTGCATCTGTTGTTAGATGATCAAAGAGGCGTGTGCTTGAAATAATTGCAAACTGTCAATCAGAAAACTAAATTTCATACTTTTGATCCCAATCAAGATCAGCTTTATGCTATGACCAAGATAAGTTTGCAATTTGTTATATTTTAAATATTTCCTGAACTACTTGTAAGTGTTTTATCAATATTTATTATTTATTTTCAGCTATCCGTTACTCGTACACTTGGAAAATCCTAAAGTATGTTCTTGAATGATCATGTAAACACTTGTCAAAGTTTTCATTATGTTTATAATGCCTGTTATTTGTATTTTTCAGGGTGAATATTCTGCCAAATAGACGTGTTGACAGTTGAGTGGTCACTTAAAAACATTCTGCTAGAGCAATTAAAGCAGATCTAGATCCTTGATGCTTTTAATCTGCACGACGCACAACCCCCCATGCCGATAATACACGAAAGTGGAGTCCGGCATTATCGATAGATAGATAGATAGAAGTGTATTCAGTACATTCCCCAGTGTCCACAGCAATTGCCAATAATTATTGACACTGGTTGTAACATTGACCTTTCTAATGAAGAGGGACAGAGATGGCTCTTCAATAAATGGAATGAGAATGAATAAAGTGTCTTTAAAACAATATATATGCTTTGCTGTGTGTCACTTTTCAACCCATTACTCCATAAATACTAGGACACGTTGTGCCTGTTATTTAAACCTCCAGTGAAAAAAAGAGGTTCATTTTATACAGTTATGGAGTTTTTTCCAGTATAAATATTTCTATATTCTAGCAGATGGTAGCTTAAAGCAGGCCGGAAGTAAATCAGAGTGCACCTGATGGTAGCTTAAAGCATGCTGCAAGTAAAGCAGAGCGTGCATTATGGGGCATTCTGCTTTACTTTCATCCTGCTTTAAGTGGTCTTGTCTCTTAATACTGCAGTGGAGAAAACGTTATTCTTTCCTTCAAACTGCAAACAAAACACAAATGCATCGCAATTAAACTATGAAAATGACAACTTTTATATATGTTCATCTGAGTGGCAAACAGTTTGGCACCTGATCAGACGCCGGGTTACCCAGAGTCCGATCTGGCTCCAAACAGTTTGCAATGAAAATAATAGTTTTAGCATAAACACATTATGAATTGGGAAAGTATAACGTCTTCTCCACAGTAGCAACAGGCTAAGTGGTTCAAATTAATGTTTCATTGGGGTAAACACAAGTATGTTTTACTTAAATGAGTTTGAGATACCAAGGTTCATCATGCATTATTTTTAATCTTCGAGAAGTAAATCAGAGTGCACCTGAAGGTACATTCTGCATTACTATAAACATGCATTTAAGTCACGAGAGTCAACTATCTTTAATATTAGAAACAGGCTATGGATAAAATGGTTAACCCATTACCCCATATAATACGCCTCTTATTTATTCATCCACTGAAGAAAATATTTTCAACCTGTACTATCAACATGAATATGTATCATAATAAATATTTTCTACATCTAAGCAGATGATAGCTTAAAGCATGCTGCAAGTAAAGCAGAATGTGTATGATGGTGCATTCTGCTTTAATTTCAAGCGGGTCTAAGTGGTCTTGTGTCTTCTAAAGCGACTTGCAACCAGACGGTGTATTTGCAAAAATAAAATAAAAAAAATCAATAAAAATAAATATGTAGCCGTATGGTGCATCTAGCATTAGATATTTTCCATCGCTTTATCCGTTGCGTCCAGAAATTGAACACAGGCTCAGACATAAACCCGAGCGATTTATGTACTCTCCATCGCTACATACTGAAGTACGTTAAATCGATCCCAAATATATAAATAGCCCTGGGTCCAATGTGCTAAGGGGTTGACTCATTTTCCCCACATGCCGGCTTCGAATCCCACCAGAGCTCAATATATTTTTATTGAAATGCATTTTTCAAATAGAATGCCAACTTTTAGATAATACTGCCTATGTTAATCTGAATGGCAAAACAGTTTTGGGCCTGATCAGACGCCTGGTTACCCGGAGTCCGATCTGGCTCCAAACTGTTTGCAATGAAAATGATGGTTTTTGTATAACGCATTAATTGGGAAAGAATAACGTCTTCTCAACAGTAGCAACAGGCTAAGGGGTAAAGGGTTAAACACTAAAAGGAATACTACTCAAATTTTCATACTAGCTCTAACTCAAACGTTAAGTCGAACACATCTATATTTCAAAGTTCAAATGTGCTAAGTTTGAACTTTGACATGCTGATATTTTATTATTCTAAATCAAGTTTAAATTAATGTTTCATTGGGGTAAACACAAGAAATTTTGACTTAAATGAGTTTAAGATACCAAGGTTCAAATATATGCCACCAGGAACGTATCTATAATATACGTTCCTGATGCCACTTACCCACTAAGGGACCCAAATCTTGTTGTCTTTATTTAGCTCACCTGAGCACAAAAGGCCCAAGGGTGAGCTTTTGTGGTCGGTCTTTGTCCGGCGTCGTACGTCGTGTGTCAACAATTTCTTTAAACATCTTCCTCTGCTTAACCACTTGCCTGATTGCGACCAAACTTCACCGGAATGTTCCATGGGTCAAGGTCTTCCAAAGAAGTTCAAAGAATTTGAAACAATGCAGAACTCTGGTTGCTATGGCAACAAAAGTGAAAAAATAAGGAAATCATCAAATAAAACTTCTTGTCAAAAACAGTAAGGACCAGAGCGTAGATACATGTATTTGGCACATAGTATCATACGCAATATTTTCTCAATACTAACAAGTGGTTGCTTACAGGAGACTGAAAGAAAAGCAGATGCACCTTAAGGAACATTCTGCTTTACTTTCAAACTGATTTAGGTAGTCACCTATTAAAAATAGAAACAGGCTGTTGGGTAAAGGGATAAGTAAACCATGAATATTCACACTGGAGTCGCACACCTTGCATATTAAGAAGGCTTTGCTTGTCCTGTACATAGTTGGACAATTAACCTATAATCCCATGGTCTGTTTCTAGTTTTGAAGACAGGTGACCGCTTAAAACAGGCTGAAACTTAAACAGAATTCACCTCAAGGAGTATTATGCTTTATTTTCAATCTGATTTAAGCTTATAACCATCTGCTAAGATATAGAAAATATTATTGTGCATATTTATGAGTGAAGTTTTAGTTGAAAAATAGACACAGTGTTCTTTCTCTGCAACGACACTCCATGGGAGACATGTATTGTGTGTTGTTCGGTGGGAGTCGTTATAGGAGGGAGATTAAGACTTGGCTTAAAATTGCAAACTGCTTGAATCCAGGTCAGCCACCGCGTTACGCGGCGTCTGATCTGGATTCAAGCTGTTATTCACTGTCATTATATTTATTATATCAAAATGTCCACTTATATGTAACTTTGAGAAAACAGCAGACGACAATTTTAAGCATACGATTATTACAGCAATGAAAGTATTGTCTTGATAAGGGAACTGCGACACGGGTCGTTGTAATTTAAGGAGGTAGTCGTTGTTGGAAGGGATTTTGTAGAGAGGGATCACTGTAGATGTATTTATGGCATAAATCTTTCTGTCGCATACACCCCCCCCCCCCCCCCCCCCCCCCCCCCCCCAGGAAATACTTTTTCAGGATAAAATATTATTAGCTTTTACTATTCCTTGAAAGATGACAGTTTACGGCAGGGTGGAAGTTAATCCGAAAACTCATACAGTAGCCTTTTCTTGCTCTTATCCTATTTTAAGTAGCTACCTGCTACTTAAATGTTTTTTCAGCCTATACAGGAAAGGGGTAACAGTTGCAGGCCTTTAGTCTGTTAGGCCCTGTAAACCCTTTACTCCATAGATGTGCCTTTTTAATTGGGTATTTGGGTATTTTATTAATTTCTCCATTTAACAAAATAGTTCCCATTGATACAGTAATATGCACCATACTAAAAAATCCTATTTTCTGGCAGATGGTAGTTTAAATTGCGTTGAAAATGAAGTTCGATGCTCTTTAGCCCTTTAAAGGGGATATATTGCTTATTACATTTAGCATGCTTAAACCAAACGTCTGTCTTCAATACTGCAAGCAGGCTATATGGGAACGGGGTATTCGAGAAATAACCAATTTGAAATATATAAGTTTGGTTTTGGCACAAGGAAACAACTGATTAACACATTCACCCCTGAAGCTTTTAATGGACAATTCAAGTTTCCAATTAAGTCTAGTCCATTTTGACTAATATGGGTTGATTTTCACAATATATTGCCTAATGACAAACAGTGTAGACCTTGATCAGAGGGCTCCTGTAGGAGCCCTCTGATCACTAGTGATCAGCGTCTACATTGTCTGCATATATATAGGACAAGTGTCCTCTTCAATAGTAAACTGTCTGCTTATGACGAGTATTCTCGTCGCTAGGGTTGAATGCGTAAACCCATTACCCCATTAAGTTGCCTTTTTATGCCCTAAATTTATTCCTCCGCAGAACAATGTAGTTCGAATTTAAACAGGCATGAAGTAGTGTCTATATCTTAACAAATTGCAGTTTATAGCAGACAAAGTAATGCGCGTTCTACTTTACGTTCAATCCGCTTTAAGAGGTCATCAGTCTTTCAAAACTAGAAACCGGCTATGGGGCAATATGTTAAGTAGTCAACCATGATAGCAAGCAGTGTTGATGCTTCAGCCTGCTAATGTCAAGTTTCAAAGTTAGGTAAACTAATTAAAACTGTCATTTACCGAAACTTCTGACACCCTATGTATCTAAGATTGTCAAACATTTTGGAGTCTTATCAAACGCCAAGTTAAGGCAGGAAGGGGTTAATATTTGTTACCAAATGTATCGTGCAATTTTAGCGCATAGCATATAAATTATAATACGTCCGTGGATCCTAAACACAGGTCTTATTTTGATATGAGAGTGCTCGAGACCAACGTGTAATTTTAACTAGAAGTCTGATCAGGATCAAAACAGTTCGGCACTCTTAGTACATGCATGAGTACTAACCCCATCACTGATTTATCCAAAATACAATGGCAATTGGAAAAAAGTGGGACCCTGGTCAGATGCCGAGTAACTCGGCGTGTGATTAGGGTCAAGACTAGTAGTCAATCCTTGACTTAAATTCCATGTACTTGAACATTATATTATTGTTCATTTTCATTATTAGATGCTCTATTATAAAAAATAAAAGTTGACGATAAATATTTAAATCAGGTGACGGAATTGCACGGAAAGGGTTACAGAAATTGCAAAGTTGAATAGCCGTGCGGGTATATTAGTGAAATATGGACGACATCGTAGCTTTCTTATCTTATTTGTGCTCACAAAAGCAGGCTCCACGTTTTCCCATCTTCGATGCAAAACTTCGAATAAAAAGTATATATGGGATTCTTACACTGATAGAATTATGTATAGATCTAGTATTATGTAATATAGTATATGCATTGTGTATATATCTGTATTCAACATAAGGAAACAGTTTAGTAGTTAAGGTTAGTATAAATAAATATAGATCAATGTGAATTATATACTCTTTATTCATAGTGTTCTAAGTGTATTAGTATCTGTATCTGTATCAATACGTCGTAGAATCCTACAACGGATTTTAGTAATGTCAATATAGAGTATTCATTAATATTAGTATATTAAATTGGCCGAGTTGAACCAGGCCGAGTTGGTAATTGGCCGAGTTGACACATTACCGGTGTTAACGTACACCGGGCGAGCGCTAGGTTGCTCGCTATCGTTCAACAAGCACAGCGACCGCTAGGTTTCCGCTAGGTTTCCGCTCGATTCAGTTGAACAGAGGGCTGATGGTGGACATCCTCGCGGGAGCTAGTCATTTCGTAACCGAGTCATTTCGTAACCGGTAAAATAAGTCATTTCGTAACCGAATTTTTGGTCATTTCGTAGCCGCGCAAAACCTAAAAGTCATTTCGTAACCGAATTTTTGGTCATTTCGTAGCCGAGAAAAAAGTTGAATTAGTCATTTCGTAACCACCAAAAATTAAAAAATGAATGACCCCAAAGAAGGCATAAGTCATTTCGTAGCCTCGGAAATTTGTTAAAGTCATTTCGTAGCCGAATATTTTTTTCTTTGTTTATTTTTTATAATTTTTTTCAACAAAAATGTGCAAATATGCAAAGTTAAAAAATACATGTTAAGAGAGTTTGGGGTCCGAAATAATTATAACCTTGATTAAGGACATACGATACCAAATGAAATCTCCGATCGATCTCTATGAAAATTTCAGAATAGGTTCTTCAAACATATCTAAGTACAATGGCAAAAAGAAAAAAATAGGTTATAATGGTATTGTTTTGTCTATGGGTTTTTTAAATGTATGATGTAGCCATTCTCTGCAAAGAGTCGGCATGCGTTATTTTGCATTTCTAAAATGATTAGAAGTAATAATTGACACCAACAAACATTAAAACAGTTAAAAAGTGATGCTTAGTGAAAGTAGGATGCAAATAGTATGGATTGTTGCCCGATATAAATGCATTTTTCTAAATTGTTTTCAGCTCCAATTCAATGAAAACACTAACTCAATCAAAATCTGTCCGAAATAAATTGATGAAACTTCTCACAATAAAAGCTATAGGTGTGAATAATAAGACAATGGTAAAAAAGCATAAGTTATACGGCTTCTTTTGAAACTATAGGCACTTTCATACATATACCAATGGCCTAAATAAGCCGACGGCTTTTTCTATGTGATCTCGGGTTAATACATAAAAGTATTTCATTACAGATGGCCTGCATCAAATAAATATTAGAAACGAATGTCTACATCAAAAAATGAAGAATTACTGAATCTAAGTAAACTTATTCATATTTCAAAGAAACTACAAAGTTCACTTATTTTTATAAAACTTTCAAAAACAATCGTATTAATTCGTTTACATCTATATCATAAACCACACCCAATATCTATTTTTTATTGTTCGAAGTCTACAGGTTATTTTTCTCAAAACATTCAACCAATCAAATAAATCTTCTTCATAAGCCACACCCACTACCAATTTATAAATGTTTGAAGTCTACAAGTTGATATCTCACACCTTTCAACCAATCAAATAAATCGCCTTCATAAGCCACACCCAATACCTACTCCTACAGTGATTGGATTTGTCACGGTCCATTTCACTTATCTCGCTAAATTAGACTAAAGCATCTTATTCATATTTACTTTTGTACCTGTAATGCAATAAATTGTAAAAGTTAACTCTTAATTATCAAAGATTGTACAGACAGATTGTATTAACCATTTTCCTGCTGTAAAGTCGTCTGCTCCGAAATTGTCGTCTGCAAAATTTGTTAGATTTAGATTTATTCAGTTTTGAATTATAGAAACTTTAAGACGAGTGTCAAACAGTTTGGGTTCAGTTCAGTCGCCGCGAATAGAACAGTTGCACTATGCTAGTAGTGTAGACCCAGATGAGAGAGCTCCTGAATAAGCCCCCTGACCAGGGTCTGCACAGTAAGCATTCGTGCAATATATTGTAAAATTCAACTCTTAATAAAAGAAGAAGAAAATAGTTTAAGGAAATAGGCAAAATTAGTTAATTCCCCTTTTAAAGTGGACCTAAAACAAATCTGAGTTATAAATAATATAACGAAGAAATCTTTTCCCTAAGTTTTTCCTTTTTTTTTTTCCTTTTTACTATAATTATACAACCTAGCCTGATAACCATGTTGATCACTTATATTGTGTATGTGTGAACTGTATCAACCTCTTGTTTCGTACTTTGTATGACTGAGTGAATAAAGTTCTGTTCTGTTCTTTTCAATTAGGCAATCACATTGCTTTAAGCTGCCATCTGTCTTAAATACCAATAAAAAAATGTTTGACCTGTTTTTCAACTAAAGTGCATATGAAGGCAACGTTATGTACAAGCGGCTGCTCGAGAATGAATTTAATGCACAACTAGTTCAATCTTTTATTCCTACGTATTCTAAATAGCCAGTTCAATTAGGCAGATCACTGCTTAAAGCAAAATAAAGGTAAATCAGCAATCATTTATTTACTTTAAACTCAACTCGTATTCATATATACCTTTGGACCTGTATTTCAACTAAGGTGCGTACAGTGGAGAAAACGTTATTCTTTCCCAATAAACGTGTTTACGCTTAAGATATTTTTTCCATAGGTTCAGGAAACTGCACAAAAAATTTATAAAAAAACAAAGAAAAAAATATTCGGCTACGAAATGACTTTAACAAATTTCCGAGGCTACGAAATGACTTATGCCTTCTTTGGGGCCATTCATTTTTTAATTTTTGGTGGTTACGAAATGACTAATTCAACTTTTTTCTCGGCTACGAAATGACCAAAAATTCGGTTACGAAATGACTTTTAGGTTTTGCGCGGCTACGAAATGACCAAAAATTCGGTTACGAAATGACTTATTTTACCGGTTACGAAATGACTCGGTTACGAAATGACTATAACTCATCCTCGCTCCCGACACTGACCTTCGCTGACCCCCGCTTGCATTGTGTGCTACACCCCCTTTATACTTCAATTTTAAACGCCTTTTCATTACTCCAAACGCAATCATTTTGTACATTTAGCCGTATTTATTTAAATAATCTTCATACAAGACGTTTATATATACCAACTACATGTATGTCAACTAAAACTAACCATAATTCATGTATTGTAATTATTATTTACTATGGAGAAGAATTCACATAAGTTTTTAGTAACTTGTTTTCTAATCCATATTTAAATGTTACTTGACATTATGTTCTGTAAATATGACACAATGTATGTAAAACATTTGAAATAAATACTGTTTAAACTAAGGTCTTACATATGATAATGTTGCAAAAGCGCTATTTTACCGAAAATTTGAATTTTTTTTCTCCGAGTAAGACCGACGCCATCCGAATGAAGGTCCGAGAGTATGCGTATGACATTAAATACCCGGATGACTGGAAAAGAGAATATGATTGTCTTAACCACTTTTTATGCTTTTTATGCCAGAATCTGTGATTAGGGCATTTATAGTTTTTACATTGTCTGTTTGTCTGTGTCACAAAACTTTAACCTTGTCTATAACCTTTGCACTGCTGATCTTATAAATATGACATTCATTATTATTATTATTATACCTGATTTATATAGCGCTCTTTTCACACAGGAGTTGTGCGTTCAAAAGCGCTTCACATGAAATTATATAAATGTACCTACAAAGCGAGAAATACAAATAACTACATTCACAATAAAAATGATAAAATATTGAGATGCATGGAAACATGGAAATTCTTCCAATATTATTACCAAGATTATAAAATTGTTATAGTAAGTTTGTAAAATCATTTTTAAAATGAGTCAAATAATTAAAAGATCAATGGCATGATTAAAAACAGAGTGGTTTTTGTTTGTTTGTTGGTTTGTTTGTTTGTTTCAGTGTAGAGCCGGAGAGTAGTTCACAAATCGTAAAACGAATGTTTAAAACAATACTCTCCATGTTGTTTGGTTGAATTTGTTTGTTTCAGTGTAGAGCTGGAGAGCAGTTCACAAGTCGTAAAACGAATGTTTAAAACAATACTCTCCGTGTTGTTTAGTTGAGTACTAGTATTGTATAATCCATGGCCATGGTACACCCTTAGTTCATAAACATAAAGCCGCCAAGAATTACACCATAGACCCCTAGCCGAATGGTTTCAAAGCGATTGGGCAATCCCTACCAGCAAGATCTACCAGACAGGCACAATGTCAATGGTACAACTCCAGAACTGCCATTTAGACCCACAGCATCCACAGCAAGAACACAGCCCAGAGGTAGCAGTCATTGATTACCTACTTTCTTCTAATAACAGATATTAAAGAAATGAGTTTTCAAACGTTTTTTGAAGGCTGCAATTGAGCAAGCATCTCTGATGTCTGATGGTAGAGTGTTCCAGAGCTTTGGGGCTGCATGCATGAAACTTCTATCTCCAAACTTCACCAAACGACTTCTCGGCACAATCAGCGATACTGATTTACTCGCAGACCGCAACTCTCTTCGAGGTCTATACAGTGATGCTCACTTATAACGAACTTGGATAAGATGAAAAACTGCTTAAAACAAACTAAAAATAAATCCCCGACTGATTCCTTCTTTATTTCAATGGCCTCATGCTTGCTTAAGATGAAAACTGGATATAACGAAAAACTGGATAAGACATACTGATTTTTAGGTCCCTAAACTGGATTTTACCTGTAAAATGGTTCTGTTAATACAACATGCCGGTCATTATCACAGTTTGACAAGTGGCTTACAAAGGTGACAGTACCCAACCAACATGTTTTGTATATATGCTATTGATAGGATGTTCAAACAACTGGAAATAATTAGTTTACTTTGCACATTATTTGTTTGGATCCAGATCAGATGCCTTTAAACTGGGTGTCTGATCAGACTTCTTGCTGTTTGACACCTGTATTCTGCAAAAAGATAACTACCACTGATGCTTTATCAACATAGTAGAACTTTTTTTATATTAATAAAGTTTATTTATTAAATATTCATAATAGGTTGAGTTTTCTATTAATACAAAAACAGGGAACAAGTTAAATTTTCAAGAAGAAAAATGGCATTTCTTATGTCATAGCCAATCTTATTTTGTTATCATTTAATTATTCTATTTGGTACAATTAAAAGAAATATTTAAGATTTAATTGCTATGCCTTTCTATACTTCTTTCTTTCTAATCAATTATGTACTAGAAGTATAATGAGTAAAATTTTCTTTATATGCAAACTATTCACAAAGAAATTTTGATGTTTGGATAAGACGAAGTTTGGATAAGACGAACTAATTTGCAAGATCCCCTGAATTTCGTTATAAGTGAGCATCACTGTACACGTCCAGCATACTAACAATGTACCTTGGAGAATCATTGCACATGGCTTTGTATGTGAGTGTCAGAATTTTGAATTCAACTCTGTGTTGAACTGGAAGCCAGTAAAGCTCCTTTAAGTCTGGAGTGATGTGATTGTACCGAGGAGTCCTGGTAATGATGCGGGCTGCTGTATTTTGCACACGCTGTAGTTTTCGTAGTGAGTTTTGGGGAATCCCATATAGCAGTGACTTGCAGTAGTCAATTTTTGATGTGACCAGAGAATTGACCAAAGTCTTTGTAGCTTCTGGAGAAAGGTACTGTCTAATATGACCTATTTGCCGCAGCTGTGCGAAGCTAGACCTGCACACAGTGTTGATGTGCTGTGTCATATCCATTTGGGAATCAAATCTAGCACCAAGGTTGTTCACCCATGATGACGGTTTGATTTTAGAGTTTCCCACTTGAACATGAAAATCTCCGGGAACGTTAACCTTTTTTGAATGAAACAGTATGACCTCAGTTTTGTCAGTGTTCAGCTTCAACATATTCTGGTACATCCATGAGACTATGTCTTTTAGACATCCTTCGACTTTTGAAAGGGCTTCTTGTTGACTAGATGTGTCTTTAGGCTTAAATGACAAGTATAACTGTGAATCATCTGCATAGAAATGATGATCCAGATCATGATTTCTGCAAATTGAGCCGGCAGGTTTTGTGTACAAGATGTAGTTTTTGGGTCCCAAGACTGAGCCCTGTGGCACATTATATTTCATTTGAACTGGGGCAGATAATTCTCCATCTACTGCGACTGTTTGGTAACGGTCATTCAGGTATGAGGTCATCCACTTAAGTGGGTTTCCAATGATTTTGAAGTCTTTTTCAAGGCGATTGAGTAATGTTTCATGATCAATTGTGTCGAATGCGGCTGATAGGTCAAGCATCACCAGAATTGTGATTTCATTCTTATCAAGATATTGCAAGATGTCATTTTGAACTTTAACAAGAGCAGTTTCTGTAGAGTGATGCTTACGATATGCTGACTGATGCTGTTCATGCAGATTGTTTGTGGCCAAATGGGACTCAATGCGTCTGTCTACAACTTTTTCTAATACTTTGGAGAGAAATGGCAAATTTGATACAGGCCTGTAGTTCTTAAGATCATTGGTATCGAGATCAGGTTTCTTCAAAAAAGGTCTTACATGCGACTTTTTGAAGTCTTTTGGAACATACGCAGATTCCAGCGAAGAGTTCACAATTTTTGTTAATGACGATAGGAGCTCGCTAAGGCATACCTTTAAGAGCCATGTAGGTATTGGGTCGAGTTCACAGGACTTACATGGGGATGCCTCGACAATCTCCCCGATTTCTGCTGCTATAGCAGTGTCAAAACTTTCTAAAGAGCTCATTGAATGCAACGTTTCTGTGATGACTGGGGTGCATGCCGTTGATTCAGAGACAATGCCTGTTCGTATTTTGTCCACTTTTTCAATGAAAAAGTCGCTGAAATCATGCGCAAGTTGTTTTGAGGACACATTTTTCGGCAGTGCAATTTCACATTCATGCATAGTTAATTGGTGTGAGCATGCAATCTTTCCAACCATGCCAATGTTTGCACTTGCCTATACATGTATATAACATTTGAACTAATATACTTGGTATGTATCTTCCTTGTGGTTATACCTCTCCAACCATACCATCCCTTTTCACGTTGGTGCATGACCTTGGCCTTGATATTTGACCTATTTAACCAAAAGTTGAGTGAAAACCTAACAGCTTGCATTATTGTACATGGGCATTTACCCCTACTTTGCATGTGACTTACTAGCTTGTGTCTGGACCTCTCCGACCATGCTTACATCTTTTCCCCTTTGACCTTGACATTTGACCTATCCTACTTTTATAAAAACAATCTTTAAATGCCTGCAATATTTGAACAAATAGACATAGGGGTTTAAAGTATGATTTCATACTCAATGTATTATCTTCCAATGTTAATACCTCTCCAACTATACCATTGTTTGGGCTTTGTGACCTTGACCTTATTGTTTGACCTACATGTACATTACCGAACATGTTGCTTGATGAGGGCACCATACTTTGCTTGTTTTGTTTTTAGGATTTTCAAGGGGATGGGAGAGTAGTGTTCCGACTCAGCCCCCTATTCTGGACCCGCGTATATATGTTACAGTCAATTAAATCTGTGTAATCAGTCATTTCATGAAATGACTAAAAAAATCGGTCATTATGTGAAATGACTGTTTCACTTAGTCATTTCACGAACTGACTGAAATTGACAGGCCACTTTTACACAAATTGGCTAGAAACCTTTAAAGCCGCATTGTGCTTTTGAGAAACCTGCATAAAACGGTTGTTTGGGGTCCCATTTGAACTACGTGGGACGTGATTCTTTCACAAAAACCGGTTTTATCTAAGCAATTCGCTTTTTAAATTTTATTTATAATATTTTTGTGCTAGCACCAATTAAAAAGCCTCCCTTGTGAATGGAAAGAAGGACAACTCTGTAAATACAGGGCTCCAGATAACGGAAGTATTTCGAAAACTTAAATCTTTATTTCTGCTTTTAAACCCAATGGTGTCATACTCATTAAAAGTGTCTCGAATAGACGGTTTAATCAGTAGTAACACCATAGCATTCGGTGCTGAAATGATTGAGAAAATGTTAGATTGGTTCAGATTACTCTCGCTTACATGTTTAGCTGGAACATCTGGATAACCCTTATTCTGCTGCACAGACGTCTGCTTCGACATTGTCGTCTGCAAAATGTGTTCAGTTTAGATTTATGCATTGTTTTAATTAAACAAACCTTAAGACGAGTGTCAAATAGTTTGGATCCAGATGAGACGCCACGTTACGCGGCGTCTTTTTAGATTCAAATAGTTTGTAAACTCCGTAAAGTAGGCACAGGGTTAAACACTATGAGATTCAATAACAACGTGTACATATCTTTCACTGTGGGTAAACGGTCAAATAAACTATAGAGAATGTATACCTTGAGCTTGCTGAAAATGACTGTTTCAGCCTTGTCCGCTATCTCACTCAAACATTTCTTTTTGGATCTTTACCAAACTTGCTACAAATGTTTATTAGTATAGAATCTAGGTCAGGTTCAATAACTAGCAAAATCGCATAAGGCATGTCTGAGTTATTGCTGAAAAATGCTGAAACAGTCATTTTTAATACATAAAGGGCAAAAACTCAGATATGCCACATGCGATTTTTGTTATAATCAAACTAAACCTAAATTTTATATACTTAAACATTTTCAGCAAGTTTAATGAATATCCGATAAAAACTGTATGTGTTAGAGTGCAAAAAGTGACTGAAACCGTCATTTTTCATTAATAAACAGGCAATAACTTAGATATACCTTATGCGCTTTTCGTAGTAATCATACTAAACCTTGATATTATATCAATAAATATTTTCAGCAAATTTGGTGAAGATCCAATAAAACGTATTTGTGTTAGAGAGCAAACCTTGCTGAAAACAGTCATTTTTTAATACATAAAGGGCAAAAACTTAGGTATGCCACATGCGATTTTAGTAATAATCAAACTAGACCTGAATTTTATATGAATAAATATTTTCAGCATGTTTGGTGAATATCCGATAAAAACTGTTTGTTTTAGAGTGCAAAAATGACTGAAACAGTCATTTTTTATAAATTAACAGGCAATAACTCAAAAACACCTTATGCGATTTTAGTAGTAATCAAACTAAACCTTGATTTTATATCAATGAACATTTTCAGCAAGTTTGTGGAAGATCGGATAAAAGATATTCGAGTTAGAGAGCGGACAAAAAAGTGTGATAGTCTAACTGACTGATGGATCGACCGTCGAAGGTAATTGCGGTTGCACACGGTGATGTTGACTCCGGCTGTATCACGTGATACTAAGCCGTGTGGTAAGGTTTATGGCAGACGCTCTATTTTCGGTTTGTTATGATTTTAAATCGCCCTTGTTGGTGATTTAGGTCCGTCTTCATCATTTCATAGATCAGTTTGGCCCATTAGAATGTTCAAACATTATTATTAACCATTATTGTATTTCAGACATTATGAAAAGGTCTGAAAACACAATGGGACTTTAACAGGATTCAGGCAATGTACTATAAAATTACTTTATTTAATTAATTCAACAGCAGTTGTTCATTCACATCATTCAATATGCTTACTTTTGTTAATATCTAACAATTATTTCAGAAACATTGCACGCATTTTTTAATGATTTAAGAGACTTGATTTGTAATTTAATATACATGTATTGTTTCAATAGTGTAGTTTGAAATTATTAAGATACACCAATCATTACAATGTAATAAATAAAGTTAAAGTCGATTTAGTCATTTCGTGAAATGACTGAAGGTGTTTTTAGTCATTTCACGAAATGACTGAAAATATGTTCAGTCATTACGTGAAATGACTGTTTCACTCAGTCATTTCATGAAATGCCTAAAATTTTCAGAGTCATTTCATGAAATGACTGATTACACAGATTGACTGTAACATATATACGTGTTGTTCATGTAAATGATATTATCGTCCATTAGATCTAGAGCTGCCAAGTGCATTCCATTTTCAGTACATAAAATTATTTAAATCTAACATTTTTCCCAAATATAAGTCCATGCAATATTGAAACTAATAGTTACTATTTGTAAGTTCAATGCAAACTCTAGAACACTGACCAAGTCAGAAAGGGCCCCACACAATCTGTCAGGGGGAGTAGGGACAGAGAGGAAAGTTCAGCACATACTATCACCAGGCAAACCATTGAATAACGTTAAATAAAAATCCTTCAAGGGGTTATGGGAAAATGGAATGGTCACTTGTGATCCTGTTACAACACTGCCACAATATAACAAATGCAAACATTGTCAGAAAAACAATGGCTAAAATTGGATGAAAACTGTTACAGAGCGGACAGGCTAAACTGAGATATTATTGAGTAATGCAAAGGGCATATACTCCTGCATGGCATGCCTTGTGCAATTTTGTGGTAATCAAAGTTGGCTAGATTTTACACGTATAGAAATTTCCAGTAAGCTTGTACACTGTTAGTTCAAAACTATTTCAAAACTATTTGAGTACGAAATAGCAAAAAAAGTTAAATCGACAATTTTAATTGAGTAATTCAAGGGGCGTAATCCTGACATGCTTAATACAGTTTAGCTGGTAAATCAAACTTGGCCTAGATTTTATACTTTGAACATCTTCAGCAAGTTTGTACAAGGTCGAATGAAAACTGTTTAAGTTAGAGAACGGACAAGGCTGAAATTGCAATTTAGAGTAATTCAAGAGGCATAATATCCGGACAAGTCTTGTGCAATTTAGCTGACTATCAAAGTGCGAAACGGGTCGTTGTGATACTTCGTTGGCCCCTGTGAATTTATGCTAATTTAAGGGGCATACTCCTGACAAGTCTTGTGTGTTTTAGCTGATTATCAAATTTGGCCAACTTTAATATTAGAAAATAAACATTATCAGCATGTTTGTACAAGATTCAATTTTAAAAAAAAATGAGTTAGAGAGCAGTCACTGCTGAAATAGCCAACTTTTGATAATTCAAGGGTCATAACTCTGACATGCCTTATGTTTTTTAGCAAATTTGGCGAAGATCCCTTGACAATTGTTGGAGTTAGAGAGCGGACAAAAAATCGCGAAAAGACTTTTTACGGACAGGCGGACGGACGGACTTACTCACACTTGAGCTGTATGTTGTCATATTGTTTGAATGGAAACTCAGCTAAACTAGACCCTTGTGTTCATGCCAATATAGTCAATTTAACCAATAATGAGCGATTAATTAGTACAAATCATTTTTTGCGGATTCCTTCATGTTATTTTTTCCTGCTTTTTATTGCGCATATGTATAAAGAAGTGGAATGACGATTCACGCATCACATGCATATAAAGCTGCCCAACTTTTAATCCAAGGGAAACAGAATTTAATGTTACCACCTAAATCACATACAGAATATAAGAAAGAAAGAAAGAAAGGATATAATTAACCCTTAGCCTTCCACTCACGACTAAAGCTCCATATGCAAACAGCTTGGATCCGGATGAGGCGCCGAGTAACTCGGCGTCTCATCCGGATCCAAGCTGATTGACACTCGGACAACATTTTCAGCAATTTTGAGCAACTTTGAAACTTGAAGCAGACGAGAAATATAGCAGACGACAATTTATTTGGAGGGCTAAGGGTTAATCCTTCTCAGTCGCTTCCTAGTGCGTCCAGCACACTAAATACATTGGCATAATCGTCAATTAGTTGAAGACGGCCAATTACATGTAGAAGTAGACTTAGACCAAATGGATAGTCCAAGTAGTAAGTGGTCATTCAGTATATGGTGGTTACCACGTAAAATTGAAAATACCACTTCGTGCCGAAAGGTCCCTAAGAATAAGCACCTAAGGTATTGAATGCATGGGCGGACGGATGGGCGGACAGGGCAATTACTAGAGGACACCCACCACACAATGGGGTTCTAATCTATTTTATTAATCTGCATTAGCTATAACTTGGCTTCAGTCAGAGGTCTCCGTGACCTACATCAATTAGAGACCCAAGCACCTTCATGGGGATCACATGTACTCTCACAAGAAACGTATTTAAACCTGACCTAGATTTTTTAAAGATAATATTTCGTTACAAATAAGTACATCAAGATTGGAATCTGTAGTCAGTGTTCACAGTATTATAGTATGATTGACCTAGTGGCCTACATTTTTTTTATCAAACGTGACCCAAATTAAAACTTTACCTAGATTTTGTCAGGATAAAGGTAAAGTTAAAGTCTCATGGGGCAAAACTGGCCTATAGATCGAGTGTTCAAAGGGCCTTTTGGCCGGATTGAAAATGCGGTCTATAGATTGGCGAATGCCGCCCGTCCGTCTGTCTGTCTGTCCGTCCGTCCTCACTTTAGTTGACCTTTTTGTTAGTGTCAGTTTGAGTCAAAGTTTAAGTCCTACAGCAACCAAATTTGGCATGTACAGTTGTAGTGAAGTCATCATCACATGCCGTGGGTAACTAGGTCACTGTGACCTAGATTTCACGGTCCAATGACTTAGAGAATTCTTGGTTAACCTTTTCGTTTGCGTCTTGGTTTACCTTTTTGTTAGTGTCAGTTTTAGTCAAAGCTCAAGTCCTACAGCAACCAAATTTGGCATGTACAGTTGTAGTGAGGTCACCATCACATGCAGTGGGTAACTATATTATATATATATACAAAGCAAAAGTGCAGACAATCCGGCCATACCGACATTGGCGGTTTCTCGTCTGTGATTTGACCTAGTGATCTACATTGTGACCCCACATGAATATGACACCTTCAAACTTGACCTAGATTTTCTCAAAAACAAACTTGGGAGTAAGTTTGATGAAGATTGACAAAAACAACTGTGGCCTCTATTGTGTTAACAAGGTTTCCTGTGACTTTACCTTTGTTAAACTTAATCTAGATTTTGTCAAGGACAACATTTAGACAAAGTTTGATGAAAACTGACCCAATACTGTGACCTCTAGTGTATTCACAAGGTTTGTCTTTGAAATTAATCCAGTCTCTACTTTCTGGTCCCATATGACCCATGCTCAAACTTGACCTAAATTACTCAAGGAAAACTATAGTCCACACTATAGTGGCCTACTTTTTCAGCCCATATTATTTATGTTCTAACTTGACCTACTTTTTGACCCCATGTGACCTAGATATTGGAAAGTATGTCTGATTAAGACTGCCCCAAAAGTGTGGCCTCTAGTGTGTCCACAAGGTTTTTCTGTGATATGACCCACTTTTTGATGACCCATGCTCTAACTTGATTCAGAGTTTGGCAATATTATTTGCAGCAAGGTTGATGAAGATGACTCAAAACTGTGGCCTGTCCTGTGTTCTCAAGAAAAAAAGTTTAGGCACAACAGACGCCGCCAATGACAAAATCTCACCATGAGCACTTGTTCAGATGAGCTAAAACCTGGGACCCATTTCATAAAACTTCTTACCACAAAAACGATGGTAAGTCAAACCTTTAAAATGCATTCAATTTCTTATTTCTCTATCTAATCATGTCTTGTGACATCTCTTTGGAATCGTCTTTTCAAGACGATTCCAAAAAGATGTCACGAGACAGGATTAGATGGAGAAATAAATAATTATTGAGACTTTTATAATCTGACTTACGACAACATTTGTCGTATGAAACGGGCCCCAGGTTTGCCTAGAAGGCTGCTATTTTGGGCCAATACCTTATATAAGGAGAATATCAATTGAAGGGAGATATAACTGCAGCAAAACAAGAAGACTTGTGACAAAAGAACAACATTGCTACAGGAAGCTCCTGATGTTTCTGCTTTAGGCTATAACAGGACTGATACTTGCCCATGCATCTTCTGAAAGTTCGCTGGACCCTTTCCCCCATATTACAACCTTTTACACTTTCAATTATTTATACTCTTTGAAAAGTAGTCTCCAGTTAGAAAGTATATATACATAAAATATAATAGACATTTCCAGTACCTTTCCGGATCTTAAAGCAGGTTGAAAGTAAAGCAGAATGCACAATAAGGCACATTCTGTTGTACTTTCAACCTGCTTTAAGTAGTCACCAATCTTCAGTACTTGAAACATTCTATTGAGTAAAGATTTAAGTGGTCATCTGCCTTTCAAAACTAGAAACAGGCTATGGGGTTATCCGTTAAACTACATATACTGTATTATAAAATGTGTGTTTCACTGGCAGATTAAATCTGGTATGAAAATGAGGACAACAAAGACTGTTGATTGATATTTTTATTTCAAATATTATGATAATGTTAGCAAAAGAGACATCCAACCTCAGGCACACTTGTGTCCAAATACACTATGGTGAAAAATACTTCAAAAACTTGAATGAAAAACTCAATGACAACATAGTAGTACAAATGTCATCAAATATACACATAGACCATGCAAAACACATACAGTGTTCCCTCCCTAAAACAGTCCTCCCAACAATGACTCCCTCCTTACAACAACGCTTGCTGCTGTTCCCCCAAAAAGACAATTGTGTCCAAACTTTTAATGGCTACAATATCGTTTGCTTAAAATTGTTGTCTGCTATTTTTCTCAAAGTCACATATTGCACATTTTGACAGAAAAGAACATAATGACGAGTGACAAACAGCTTAGTGAACCAAGATCAGACGCCGCATGATGCGGCGTCTGATCATGATTCAAGCTGTATGCAAATGTAAGCCAATTTCCCTCCCTATATCGACTCACTCTGAACAGCACACACAATTGTTGTCTCCCAGTGGGTGGTGTTGTAGAAAGGGAGCACTGTAGATCATGCAATACACATACGTACAGTATATCTTTTGCAACTGGATTAATATTTAGTGCACAAAAATAGTAATTTCAGTATAAGAAAGACGTTTAACTATATATTGCAGTACATTAAGAACTGTACCTTTCTCATGCAAATAGCTTATATTGATCACAATTGCAAACAGTTTGGATCCAGATGAGATGCCAAGTAATTTGGCATATCATCTAGATCAAAATTGATTAGCACTGACATTATACTTCCACAGGAGCCCTCTGATATGGACCTACACTGTTTACAAGGTAAGTCTAGTAAAACCTCTATATTACGACCACTAAATTGTGTTAATGATTAGGCGTTTAAAGACAGGTGACAGTAAAGCAGGGTGACAGTAAAACAGAAAGCTCCTTTAGTAGCTTTCTGTTTTACCGTCACCTTGCTGTAAGCTATCACCTGTCTTTTAAACAACCAATTAGCCTTATTTTTAGTGGTCATATTAGACAGCTTTTACTCGGTCCCAGAACAGTAAAATTTAATCACTACCTTTTTACATTCTTCCTTTCTTCCACAGCCAATGAACCACCTATAACTAACCAATACAGCACATATGATTATGGCTCAGTCCCGCTACTACAATTCCAAAGTAGGTTTGTTTTCCGTATTTATGGCATTGTCATATCTGTTATACTGTTATTCTGCTTAACCCGTTACCCCATAGCCTGTTTCTAGTATTGAAGATAGGTGGCCACTTAAAGCAGGTTAAAAGTAAAGCATCCTAAGACTCTAGGTAAAAGTACCACAATATTGTCAAAATCAAGAAGCTTTAACTTTTACTTATTAGTACAATTTTGCTTTTTTCCGTCCATAGGCAAAGCCTAAATACATTAAGCTACTATCTTCTAGAAAATAGAAATTATCTTTTATCATATATATTCATAACTGTATAAATTAGAACTATTTTCTTCAATGGAAAAATAAATTAAAGGTGTTAAAAGGCGTATTCATGGTATAATGGGTTAAAAACCTTTCCCTCATAGGTACCCTTTTTGATACCGTACATTCACCTCCTCTTCATACCAGTACCTTTTCAGGGTTCTACCTTACCCTCTCAATAGCCATTGTAAAAGTTTCCTGCATCCTGACAGGTGGATGCCTAACTCAGGCTGAAAGTAAGGCAGAAAACTCTTGAATGAATTTTCTGCATTACTTCTAACATGCATTAAGAACCCCTCTGTTTTTACAACACTGAAAACAAGTTATGACAGAATAGGTTAACCCATTACCCCATAGAAGCGCCTTTTAGCGAATATGATTTATTCCTCCGCTGAAGAAAATAGTTCCAATTTAATCAGTCATGAATATATATTATAGGGAATATTTTCTATATATTTTAGCACATGATAGCTTAAAGCAGGCTGAAAGTAAAGCTGAATGCGCCTTAAGGTGCATTCTGCTTTACTTTCAACCTGCTTTAAGTGGTCATCTATCTTCATAACTAGAAATAGGCTATCAGGTAAAGGGTTCAGCAGTTATCTGTCTTGAACACTAGATTAATGGTATCCTTAAGCGCTTGTGTTGAGGAATAGGTAACGGTGTTCTTATGCACTTAAGTGGAGGAAAGGGTAAACATCAACATGCTCTGCACAAACATATTGATGCCATATTCCAAATAATCTGTTGTCATTGTATTTCATTATCTAATTAACAATTTTCTTAAGCAGTACTCAAAATATGGTTCCATGTTAATACAGTCCATTTCATCCTCAAATATTTATTTGCAGCAAACACCTTCTCTAGTTATGTTCATTCCGTGAATTTAAAGCAGATTTATAATGAAGGGAATGTGATTGAATTAGTTTCAATGACTAGTTAAGATGTATAACTGACAATCAAATGACTGCAAAAATGGGCACATTTACACAACCACACAAGTTGTATGCAAATTTCCTTAGAACAGAAAACAACATGCAGTAAAACCTGTGTACACTGTGACTACCACTCAATAAAGAAACATGGCAATATCTATAGACAGATTTCTGCTAAACTCTTTCCTCCCTGAAACTTCCCATGAACAATTCCCTTTTCCAATTTAGTCTAGTCCTTTTTTTGGCTACTTAGGTTGTTTCTTTTGGGTCATATTATTGCAATATGACAAACAGTGCAGACCTTGATCAGATGGGCTCATTTAGGAGCCTTCAAATCTGGGTCTTCATTGTTGTTTTGCAAATGATGCATATATTCAAATGGTTAATGCAGGAGAAAAGTAATATAGAAAGGCAACCTTTATTGAATAGTCTCTAAATGCATTGTTTAAATATACCCAAGTGTGATGCTGCTTTACGGATTATAATGCACAGGGTAGGCAGTGGTAAAAAACCTGTTGCTATTCACATATTCCTAATAACCAAATATTCCTATGCCATAATTAAAACACACAGGTTGTACAGTACCAAATCTGTAGGTTGAAAACTATGTCTCATCATATGATACAGTAAAACCTCCCTAAACCAGACACTCTATGGAATAGAAGGTAGACTACAATGACAGGTGACTACTTAATTCAGAGTAAAAGTAAGGCAAATGGAGCTTTCTGCCTTAGTTTATCCTGCCTTAACCTGTTACCTCATAAATACGTCTTTTTACGTCTTCAATTTATTCCTGCACTGAAGAAAATAGTTCCAGTTTATAAAGTGAAAAATATGTCTCATAAGAAAAATCTTATATTTTCTAGCAGATAGTAACTTAAAACAGGTTTAAGGCGCATTCTGCTTTACTTTCAAGCTACTTTAAGTGGTCACATATCTTCAATACTAGAACAGGCTATGGGTTATGGGTTAAGTTGCCACCGGTTACCCACTGGAGACCGAAATTGTTGATATAAAAGTATCCAGTTTAGAAAGGTTTTACTGTATATTGTGATTCTTGAAAATCAGTTAAACCCAATACCCCATAGCCTGTTTCTAGTTCTGAAGATGGGTAACCACTTAAAGCAGGTTGAAAGTAAAGCAGAATGCTTTACTTTCAGCCTGCTTAAACCCAAAATCTTCTAGAATATAGAAAATATTTCTGATGGTACATACATATGAGTATATAAATTTAAACTATTTTCTTCGGGTGCAGGAATACATTCTGGCATTATTTATGGGGTAATGTGTTAAACCCTAGCAACAGGAGAACAGATCAATGCTGTGCTACAGAAAGAGATGAAACAATTTGCCAACTCACATATGCCAACATTAACTCTGAATCTTCGTACAAAATGATCCGACAAATTCATCCATCATGGTTTCTCTCTGTTTTTCAATCTCAAATCAGTGAACTTGCAAAACGTCACACAAACAAAATAAAATGGTTAAACTTCAAAAACATAATTGTCACATTGAAAGAAACACAAGTTTACACATAAATATATAAATATCCATAAAATTTCCAGAAAGAAACGAAATGAAACAAAATAGAGAGAACAGAAGTTGATAAAAGTATGTACAAATAAATAGCTACATGTTAGTTATTGTAAATGTAATACCTGTGTAAATGAGTCATACATTGAGGCAGCATGGGCAGCTTTATAGAAACATTACTGCTTAACCCTTTCCTCTATAGCTTTTTAACCCATTACCCCATAAATACACATTTTTACTCCTCTGATTTATTCCGGTGCAGTTTATACAGTTATGAATATGTATCATATAAATTCTTTCTATATTCTAGCAGATGGTAGCTTAAAGCAGGCTAAAAGTAAAGCAGAATGCGCCTTGAGGCGCATTCTGCTTTACTTTCAACCTGCTTTAAGTGGTCTCCTGTCTTTTAAACTAGAAACAGGCCATGGAGTAATGGGTTAAAGTATTTAAGACAGTTGCTTAAAGCAGGCTGAAAGTAAAGCCAAAAGCTCCTGAAGAAGTTTTCTGCTTTAAGAACATTCTCCTTTACTTTCAACTTGCTTTAACCCATTACCCCATGACCTGTTTCTGGTTTTGAATTATGGTAACCATTTAAAGGAGGTTAAAAGTAAAGCAGAATGTGCCTTAAGGCACATTCTGCTTTACTTTCAGCCTGCTTTAAGCTATCATCTTCTAGGATATAGCAAATATCTTTAATGAAACATATTCGTGACTGTATAAAATCGAACTTAATTCTACAGTGAAGGAATAAATTAAAGGCATATTTATGGGGTAATGGGTTAAGGAGTCATCTGGATTCAAAACTAGAAAGAGACAATGGGGTAAAGGGTAAGTATATGAGACATGTAATGAGAAATGGAATCTCAAACATTGCAAATAATGAAGACCCAAGTCCGCAGTATCTTGACTACATTTACAACCAGTGCAGACCCTTCTCATATAACATCTTCCAAACAATGCAGTTGTTTTGGTCTTACTCTCTTGATTGATTGTTTTGGGTTTTACAGCACGGAAACACAGTTACCTGGCAGTATATGCTATAAGGTGCTATACAAGAGAAAAGTTGCAGAATCCACATCCAATTTATACTGAGATGAAAATATGGACTATGGATTCAGAAACTTAGTACCTGCAGAAAAATAAGAGATACTGAAATTCCAGTTTACATTGAACCCCTTATTAGTTGTCCAGTAGTCCCAATTCTTGAGTTACAGTGACATGACCCCAGAATCACATGGGGATTTGTCTCTTAACCCTTTACCTGATAGAAGCGCCTTTTAGTGCATTCAGTTTATTCCTACGCTGAAGAAAATAGTTCCAATTTATACAATCATGAATATGTATAATAAATAATGTTTTCTTTATTCTAACAGGTGGTGGCTTAAAGCAGGCTGAAAGTAAAGCATTCTGCGCCAGAAGGCGCATTCTGCTTTACTTTCAACCTGCTTTAAGTAGCCACCTATTTACAAAACTAGAAACAGGCTATCGGGTAAAGGGTTAAAGCTGCTCAAACAGTTTTACACATCAACCTAAATAAGAATCTACTGAAAATATGCACTACATTATGAAACTAGAACTACGATCACTTGCAAACAAAATTGATCCTAATTTCAACTTCTCACAAATTCCACATACCAGCAGTGACAATAAATGTATCAAGAAATACAGCAAAACTGATTTTGTTTTGGATTGAACCCTGAAACCCATTACCCTAAAAATATGCCTTTTTTACGCCCTTTATTTATTCCTAAACTGAAGAAAATAGTTCCAATTTATACAGTTGTGAATATTTAACATTAGAAATAATTTCTATATTCTAGCAGCTGAGAGCTTAAAGCAGGCTGTAATTAAAGCAGAATGTGTCATAAGGCACATTCTGCTTTACTTTCAGCCTGCTTTAAGTGGCCATCTGTCTTCAACACTCGAAACAGGCTATGGGGTCAAGGGTTAAGGGTGAAAAACAAAACAAAATGTGCTTGTGAAACACTATGCCATTTGACATGACCATCACCTTTCAATGACCTTGACCTGAGTCTGACATGACCCAAATTGTACTGAGCTAAAGGGATTCTTGGTCTTAGTACACATGTCAACTATGAAATCTTTATCACATGAATTTCCAAAGTTATGACTATTAAATAAAGGTTAAATTCAGACTATTTGACTTCTAAATGACCTTGACCTTTGTATAACATGACCATAGTTGTACCAAGCTTAAGGGCTTCTTGAGTTCAGACCAAATGTCATAAGTCTCTATCACAAGTAGTCCCAACGTAATGGCCAAATTTAAAGGTGTGGACAGACTGACAAGCTAACAAAGACATACCAAAAACAATATGTCCTGATTTTCAATCTCAGAAAGATTCCAACAGACACTAAATGTATATACCTCTTTTACTCTATGAGAACCACAAAATGAGTATCCTACTATGAAGGCTATGTCTTAATTTCGGTAAATGACCAGCTTCTTTGTAAAATAGAATATTTCTTTTTGGAAAATGTATCATACTTAAATGTATCATGTATTCATACTTTAATTTACTGTGTGATGTGGTTCGTATCGTATCAACTATTAACACAAAATAAGTACTGTTTCAAAAATATAATATAGATATATACAGTGGGGAAGACGTTGTCCACTGCAAACACTATGGAACCATGTCAGATGCAAGGTAACTCAGCACCTGATCAAGCTCCTATCTATTTGCCAGTCAGATTGAAAATAATCATCAACATTGTCCTTGAAATTGTCCTTTTCTACAATATACTGCTTTGTTAATTAACGCATTACCCCTTAGCCTGTTTCTAGTTTTGGTGTAGGTGACCGCTTAAAGCAGGTTGAAATAAAGCAGAATGTGCCTTAGGGCACATTCTGCTTTACTTTCAGCCTGCTTTAAGCTACTATCTGCTAGGATGTAGAAAATAATTATTTTGAGACATATTCATGACAGTATAAATTGTAACTATTTTCTTCAGTGGAGGAATAAATTAGAGGCGTAAAAAGGCATATTTATTGGGTAATGGGTCATGAAAGAATACGGTTTTCTCCACTGTAGTCATACCGGTATACATACCCAGCCAACAACCTAGTGTTAGCACAGTCTACTTAATGAAAATTGCACTAATTACAATTGAAGATGTACATGTAAACAAACAGAGGCAATCACACACACTCACATCTATGAAAGGAATAGTAAGTAAGGATGGGTTTTAGTGTAAGTACATTAAATGTAGTCAAACTAACATTAAGCAGTGACTCAAAAATAATACATAAGCTGTTCTAATACAGCAACTTAATGCAGGACAAAAGTAATGCAGAAAGCTCCAATAGGATCTTTCTGCATTACTTTTTGTTCTGCACTATTCAATCACATGTCCTCATAGATACCAATGCTTCATTAATGAATGACTGTTTAACATAAGTCTAACTGTATGAGATGCATCATTGAAAAAGAAATTCCTCGATATTGCAAACAGTGAAGATCAAGATCAACTAAATTATGGATGAGAAAACTCATCAAGTTCTACATTGTTTGTAACTAAATTGTCAGAATCATTTTTTCCCCCACTGCTGCAAAATAAACAATGCAGACACTGATCAGACATTGTATTTGTTGATCTAGATCTAGATAATTTACAATGACCAGGCACCAGTTTTCCCATGATGCAGCATATAGTACACCTCTCACTCTTTTACATGTGTGTTTTTAAGGACGGAAATCCTACATACAAACATATATGATACACTTGGTTTAAAAAGTACAGCCAAAATTGTGATAAACAGTCATAAAATGCTGAATCAGCAGGTTCAAATACAAGTGATACCTTCATGGAGGGCAAATGTAAAACAGACAGCTATAATATGGGAGATTTCTGCTTTACTTTTGTCATGCAATAACCCTTTACTCCAAAGCTTGTTTCTAGTTTTGAAGACAGGTTATCACTCAAAGCAGGTTAAAAAGTAAAGCAGAATTCTTTACTTTTAGCCTATTTTAAGCTTCTATCTGGAAAAATACTTGGAAATACCATTTATGATATATTTCCAGAACTTTCTAGCTAAGAACTGCTTTTCTGAGTGTAGGAAAAATTGAATGTGTTAGAAGGCATATTTATAGAGTAATTGGTTCAGCAATTACCTATCTTTAGTACTCTCAATGCTGATTCAAAGAATGACTGTTAAAGACAAGTCTGACTGTATTTCACCAGGATACGTGAAATTGATGAGTTGGAATGTTGATTACACACCGTTTCATTCATATAGTTTCTCTACACTATGAATGAATAAAATGCAAATATTTATCAGCTAAAGATTTGTTCTTAATACTTCTCATGCTAATAAAGAATATGATCTCAGTCTTGTATAAGGTTACAGCTAATAGAAGAATGAAAGTCTCTAAAAGATAGGTGACTGTTTAATGCAAGATAAAAATAATGCAGAAAGCTCCTATTGGAGCTTTCTGCATTATTTTTATCTTGCATTAAGCAACTTCATCTCTTTAAGATTGATCAGGAGTCTTCTATTGAGTACTTGCTCAGCATGAGAAGCATTAAAAGCACACAGGAGTAACAACACAAGAAAAAGACCTTTCTAACACTGCAATTTATGAAAACCCAGACAAGCTACCTTGTACCTAATGCAGCCTCAGAATAGGACCAACACTGCAGGAATAATGTTGTAACAGTCGACAAATGTGTGAAATATTAACTATTTTACCACTGAACATTCATATATAAAATTATACATACGTATGATACTATGAACAGCTATCATTTTAACTATTACACTGACTAATAAAATTAAACAAATCCTCAGTATCGGGTGCAAACTCATGTCAAATCCTTTATGAAAACAATGCAGATCCTGATCAGATCTGACACAGGTCTACACTGTTTTTAAGCTGTTGGCAGTAAAGGATCGACTCTGATCACCAACTGTTGCTACTGATCTTAGTTTACAAAGTAAAAAGATCTTTTTCTTGTAATATGTCTCCTAGTGAAACAAATTCATCAAGAATATACATGTACATATAAACAATTTTAATTATATTTCTTAAATAATATTTCTCAAATCTAAGAAATAAATATGTTTTATTTTAAAGTTGAAGTCAGCCCATTTATAGACATGCAAATAAGTTACTTAACCATTATAAAAGATACCAATCTTTTCCCCCATAAAAGGATTTTTACTCCATTTACTTTTTCGTCATAGAGATGACGTTTTATTTCTCTACTGTAAAACAGCCACAACAAATTTTAAGAGATTTTTTCTGGTGTTTGCTACCCAGTGAGTACAACACCTTGATTCAGTGACCACTAAAACTGTTGAAATTTCTAGAATTCTAAAACAAGTTCTTTCACCCTTTATTCATACTCATTTTTATGGCTGTAATTTATTCCTACAGTGACACTGAAGAAAAAAGTTCCAATTTATACAGTCAAGAATTTTCTATATTCTAGCATATGGTAGCTTAAAACACACTGGAAGTAAAGCACAATGCACCTTAGAGCGCATTCTGCTTTACTTCAACCTGCTGAAAGTGGTCACCTATCTTAAAATACAAGAAACAGGCTATTGAGTAATGAATTAAAATCTCAAAATTAACTCTTTGCATGCTGGGTAATTTTTTCGCCTGCAAGAATTGTCATCTGCTTCTGTTCTAAAATTGGAATTTTTCAAATTTAAATTCAGTGTCAGAATGGCAAACAGTTTGGATCATGATGAGACGCCGCGTTACGCAGCGTCTCATCTGGATCCAAACGGTTTGCAAAGGTTATGCCGGTGGCAGCTTTATCCGCCGCTAGTGTGCAAAGAGTTAAAAACAAATGCTTGAGCAAAAGCATGAGAATTGCCTATACTAGTATATTATCAAAACAAAATTTTTAGAAAAACTTTGAATGAGACGAACAAAACTTTCCCTTCTTTTGATCATTTTATAATCACAATACACAGAGCAATACATTGCTATGGTAAAACAAAAACAACAAATTTATCAAAAAACAAAACAAATACAAATGTAACTTTAAAAGTCTATAACCAGGTCCGGCCCTGAATCAAATGATACAAATGAATTAGTAATTCATTAAGGGTTTGTATTTTTGTTAAATGAGTCATGTCATCTGAAAAAGGGAACTCTGAAATTACACACAGTGTACAACCAGATTTGGAACCGCATAAATAACAGGGCCTCAACTCCTGGTCTGCACTGTCTGCAAACTCTAAGAGTCCCTTTTTATGACAGGGTATTTAGCGACCATTCGATATGAATGATGACTTTACATATTTTGACTATTCTTCTAGTCCTGGATTTCTTGAGGAGTCAAAGTTGTTCCAAGGAGTATCACTCTTTCTCCATGGATATAGCTGGCTTTTTATAGCTGTCTAGTAGCTGCTTATAGCTGTCTTACAGGTTCCGCTTCCCATAAACTCAGATTTAAAAAGGCTCCAGATTAGAAGGAGTAAACTGAACGAATCCAACATTTTCTCACTCATTTCAACACAAATCCTATGGTGTTACTACTCATTAGAATCGTCTTGAAGAGACGATTCTAATGAGTGGTAACACCATAGGGTTTAATGCAAATAAATATTTTATTCTTTGAAATACTCTCTTTATCTGGAGCCCTGATTTAATAATGATATGAGGTGTAAATGTCTGTCAAATATTGATGTCCAAATATCATCCATGGCTACACGTAAAATATCCGGACCTTCGACGTGCTGACCAATACGGCATCATCATAAAACCGGGTCTCTATCACTACATTCCCACTGTAAAAGAAAGTATTCAATGATATTGTAACACATAAACCCTAGCGACCAGTATAAAGGAAAATCAATTTGTACATGTATATACAAACAATAAATGTACAACGACAAACTGGTAGTTATAACATCTTTTCTACAGAACACTGCAATGTGACTAAAATTTCAAATGGGCATTCTCTTTTCCAGTCATCCGGATATTTAATGTCATACGTTTACTCTCGGCCCTTCATTCGGATGACGTCGAGTCCTACTCGGAGAAATAAATAATTCTAATTTTCGGTAAAATCACCCTTTTGCAACTTATGTAAGACCTTTGTAGTGTTCATAGGACCTATCCTCCCTTTTCTTTTTTTCATTTTTACAGATAATAATGCGTAAAAAAGAATGAGATTAAACGCCCCACTGCACAAGCTTATGTAGATTTTGGGTTTGTTTTCTCTGAGTGTGCGTGCTCGCTAAGTGTAAACAAAGAGGGTATGAATTAGCACTGGAAAAGAGAATGGTTAAACCATTACTCCATAGATACTCATTTTTACACATTTAATTGTTTTCTCCTCTGAAAAAATAGTTAAAATTTATACATTCATCGTTAATTAATTTAGAAATCAGAATGGTGTGTCCTGGAGATGCACCTTTTGTAAAACAAAGAGCCCCTGGGACAAAACATTGAGTTTTCCAGATGAAATTATAAATACAAATGTACATAGGCAAAATTAGTATGAGCTAATGGGACTCATACTTTCTACACAAATGAGTTCTTGGCAATTTTAAGGAGAATAGGACTCAGGACTCGCAGCTAAATTAATCATTGTTCATTGATATGTATTGTAATACCCCCATTCCACTGAGCGGCGATTCCTCTACGCTTCGAAATTTTGGTAAAATCGCCGTGAATCGTAGTAGGAACGGCAACAGCGCAGTAGAAACGCCCTGATCGTAGTAGAAGCGTCACAGAAGCTCCTTGATCGCCACCTCACGGCGAATGTTTTGACCCTGCTCAAAATTTACGTAGCGTTATCGCCGTGGACTCGAAGCGCAGCAGAAGCGTACTAAGAAATTCATAAGCGTAGTAGCAACGCAGTCACAGCGTGATTGACGTACCGCAAGCGTAGTCGCATCGTACTAAAAGCGTCGAGATACATTTTATTTGCCCGCGATTCCGCTACGTTTCTCGTTCGCTCTGGGCGCTCACACTATGCTCTGTACGATCTAGCGACAATCAAGACGTCTTCACAGCGATTCGCATTTATGAATCACAAAAATCGTCGTCCAGTGGAATGGGGGTATAAGAAAAATATTTTCAATATTCTAGCAAATGGTAGCTTAAAGCATGCTGAAAGTAAAACAGAATGTGCCTTTAGGCACATTCTGCTTTCCTTTCAACCTGCTTCAAGTATTCACCTGTCTTCAAAACTTATGGAGTAAAGATGGCTTGTGTGATTAAAGAAGCCCTCTTCTCCCGATCCTCAATTGTGCAGACACAGCAGGCAATCTTGCATTAAATATCTTTTCAACAGACAACTACCGGTATTGTAAAGTATTCAAAACATGGGGTTGCTTAATGTAGTATAATAATAATGCAGGAACTGCAGCAAGCAACCATGTCTTAACCGCTACAGTGCCAGAACCAGCGATATACATTCTTTTAAGTGTAAACCCAGATCAGAAGGTTCCTAAAGTAGACTTCTGATCAGGATCTGCACTGTTTGTCATACTTGAAATAATTGTGGGACAAACCCCTCAAAAACAATATAAACTGGTAATTTATCAGAAAATGATAATTCAGCATTGTAAGCCACAGTAATTCTCAATGACTAGCCTTTAAACACAGACTGACAGGGCTCCAGATAAGAGGGCGTACACTGAACAAATCCAGCATTTTCTTACTCATTTTAGCCTCAAATCCTATGGTGTTTCTACCCATTAGAATTGTCTCAAAGAGACGATTCTAATGAGTAGTGACACCATAGGGTTTAATCAATAAATAGTGATTTCAGTTTTTGAAGTACTCCCCTTATCTGTAGCTCTGACCTGACAGTACAAAGGCATATCTTACTTTAACACACTAGCTGGCATCATCTGACTCTCTGGGGCTGCCTCTATAACACTCTGCCAGGTGTTGGTGGAGCCTGGGATCACAAACCCAAACTCAAACAGCCATTCTGAAACACACATACACAAATCTCAATATCATCATAAAGCTTCCACAAATAGTAAACATATACAGTAAACCCTCTCTATCACAACCATTAACTCTTTCCTCCCTGAAACTTTAAATGGACAATTCCAGTTTCCATTTTAGTCTAGTCCATTTCTGACTTTTAAGGGTTGTTTTTGTCAATGTTTGACATTATGACAAACAGTGAAGACCCTGATCAGAGGGCTCCTTTCGGAGCCCTCTGATCAGGGTCTTCACTGTTTGCATAGGACAAGTGTACTATTCACATATACACTGTTTGAAAAGCACGCCTCTATGCGGGACTAGGGTTCAAAGAGTTAAATGGTGTTAATTATCAGGTTTTTACAACGGCATAGGTTTGTGAAGGTTCTTGACTGTAGCTGCAGTACTTAGTCCCCAACTGACTTACCTAGGTCACAGAGGTCAAGAGTATCAAACTGTGATGCAATATGCTGTACTCATTGAGACACATATGCATGACATTGTATGACTCTAGCTCTAGTACTTAGATGAAGTAAGTCCACAACTGACCTAAACACAAAATTTGTATGGGCAAGATTTATGGCTCCAACAAGATTAACAATGCATGCCCATACCATTTCATGGTGGGGCATAAATATACCATAACTTACCTTCTAAACATTTGCCTTTAAAAAGTACTTTCTGTTCTAATCTGAATTTCTCCATTGATTCCTTGGATGAAAAGTTGATTTCTCTTGAAACTGCTCGACATTTCAATATTTTCTTTGGTACTCGAGCTGGAAACAGTAAAGACAAAGTAAAACTTTCCTTTCAACATGATGACATTACGTGTGACTTTGTAATATCTTTTGCACACTGATAAAGAGATTTCTTTACAGAATCTAGGTTAGCGTTACCGGTCGCCAAAATCGCCATTGGCGATTACTTTTTACCGTCGGCGACTAAAAAATTAATTTCATCAAATTTGGCGATTGAAAATTTTGGACAGTCAAAAAAATGAAAATCGGTAAATTTAGTCGCCACTCGCCAGTCATTGCGATTATCCAAGACGCTAGCGGTTAGTAACACTATTCTTATCAGTTTGCTAATTAATCCGTGGGGTAATTGGGTGCCTCTCAGCAGGGGACAGTGATCTGCGTACCTCTGATTACGCTGTGCCCCTGAGGCAGGGATTACAATACCGTCACATGTCAACTGACAGCCATTTTACAACGGTGTCAATACAATCGGAACACCTTGCCTATTATCCTTATGAATAAGCCAAGCAATTACGATAACCTATCATAGCCTCTCGCAGCTTTACGTAATTCATAATTTATACTCGCGAGGTTGTCGGCATTTGCCGGTAAGTGACGATTATTATCAAACAAAGCTTCCACTATATCGTGAATTTCCGTACTCAACGTGCGAGTTGACGTTTATTGTTTGTAGCAATGAAAATGCCACGCCCACAATTAAAAATGGGTTCTGTGCCTAATGAAATCAAATTCGATCAAACCTATTTCACGTACAATTATCACGTAGATCTATTTGTTTGAAATACGAGTGTTATATATTTTCCCGAAATATCGCTGTGTTGGTAACTTCAAAGTTAGCGTGAATGTTTTTGTTACCTTTTCATCCGTTTCCTTCAATCGTGTACGTACATTTTGTCATCAGTTTTCGCGAAATAACGATAGCAGCATTTTTCAATAGAAATAATATTCTACTTAAATTTTAAATGTATCCCCGACCAATATGAAATAAAGTATAGCAGAAGAAATAATAATGATAATCCGATTTTATGGTTTATTTAAACATTTTAGTCACGTTGTACATCCGTGATTGGGCAAAACATAGTTTTCTCTAAAATATTATAGATCTTCATCTAGCAGACAGAAATAAAAGATATAGATCTAATCAAAAGATTTAAGAGGAAATACAAATGACATTCATCATTTCTGTACAAAACGTATCTACATAAAGGGAGTTAGGGACATAGTAAAACAATGCAGACCCAGATTTGAGAGCTCTTACAAAAACCATCTGGTCTAGTACTGCACTGTTTGCAATTTTCTTTTTCAAATTCTGATAAAATGATAATGCTATATGCAGAGCTATATAAGAGGAGTTGTTGGAAATGTGTATTATGTAGGTTAAATAATTTTCTTTATTTCTGTCACACCCTGTAATGTATTATATCTATTTCAGTGTTTGAGATATAAGATTTATACATATCAGTACTTCTTTTATCTGCAGCTTAAAAATGGCAAGGATTTCTTTTTTGTCATATTCGCCAAATTTTCATGTAGCCCCCTCTCCCACTTTATGTATATAATGTTAGCGATGCAAAAAATTTGGCTACTAAACATTTTTGGCTGGCTGAGCTATAGATAAAAGGAGTTGTTGGAAATGTTGGTAAAGTAATTTTCTTTATTTCTCTGTCATTGTTGTAACTGTGTTTTGTTTAACTTAATTTGCTTTCAAATGACAACATAGATCTAGTTTATGAATTTTATAGGGACAAGTTACAAAAAAGTCTGGTAAATTCAAGTTGAGGCTAATTTAGATAAAAAATATTCAGAAAAAATTACCTAAAAATAATCCCAGAAATGCCTCAGAAGCCACCTCCTGTAATGTAGATTTTAAATTTTTCCGGGGGAGGGCCCCCGTACCCCCACCAATGAGAGGGGGATACCCCCTCTCATACTCTCCCCCCTCGTGCCTTCGGCACTCGCCGCTCAATATTTTCTCCAACAAATTTTGGCTACTCAAAATTTTTGGCTGGCGCCAACCTAGCAGATCCATCTAGCAGTTGGGGTATAAGGATTTCTGCAAGGAAAAATTAATTTGAGATAAGACTGTTTTACCCTTTACTTCATAGATATGCATTATAACGACCAAGTCCTTCGCATGCGACTTTATAAACCGAGGTCCGATGTATGACTTTGAGTGCTTTACACTTGGCAAGAACTCTTTGGATAATAAAAGAGTAGGGCATCGTGCCCGGGTTCACTGTATCCGCCCCCTCTCTCTGGGGCGTCAAATTAGCCCATAGATGGCAGAAACGGACGTTAACAAACAAAACAAAATATTCAATATTAGAAACAGGCTATGGAGAAACAAGTTAAAAGACAGACCCAGGACTGACTGACGGACATGATAATTACCGGTACTAACAGGGGACCATAACAGGTTAAAAACATGGAAAAACATTTCTATAGTGAATATGTAGAATTATAGGTGCTTCGTTGAAGAAAAGGATTTAGGGGTTATTTGTATTTTAACCTTTCCTCCACAGAAGCGCCTTACAGTGACTTTATATTCTTTTCCAGATATATGCTACAACTGAATATTCATGGATGGTGTTGTTAACAAGTGGCTCCTTAAAGCAGGATAATACTCTTTCTGATTTACTTTCATCTTGCTTTAAGCAGTCACCTGTCTTAAACACTGCACAAACATTTGGTCATGATGAATTTAAAATGGAAGTAAGGGTACACACCTTCATGTTCTGACTCTGGCATTGATCTGAAATAAAAAGAACCAAACATGCATTAAAATTGTGATTTGCATATCAGTACATTTAATACTGGCAGGAAGCCTAAAGTCCATTTTGACTAGTTTGGGTTGTTTTTGTCAATGATCATAGGAAACCCTCAGGAGTCCATCAATCTGTGTCTCCACTGTTTGCAAAGGATACATATATACATGACTAGGGTTCAAAGGTTTAAGCAAGTCTGATTGTACCAGAAAAAGAAAATTCAAGAATCTTAACTCATTTACCCATGAAACTTTTTTGGACATTCCAGTTTCCAATTAACTCTAGTCCAATTTAAGACAATTTATGCTTGATGTTAACAATAAATTTCAAAATGACAAACAGTAAAGACCCTGATCAGAGGTATTCTGCAGGAGCCTTCTGATCAGGATATACACTGTTTGCATAGAGCAAGTGTACTCTTCACAAGTACACTGTATGTTAATGGTGAATGTACTGACTTAAATTGTCGCCAGGGTTGAATGCAGGGCTCCAGATAAGGGGAGTATTTCAAAAACTAAAATCTTTATTTCTGCATTAAACCCTATGGTGTCACTACTCATTAAATTCAAGATTAATCTAATGAGTAGTAACACCATGGGATTTGATGTTGAAATGAATGAGAAAATGTTGGATTTGTTCAGTTTTCTCCCTCTTATCTGGAGCTCGGGTTGAATGTGTTATTAACCCATTACCCTAAAGCCTGTTTCTAGTTTTGAAAATAAGTGACTACTTAAAGCAGGTTGAAAGTAAAGCAGAATGTGCCTTAAGGTGCATTCTGCTTGACTTTCAGCCTGCTTTAAGCTATCATCTGCTAGGATATAGAAAATATTTCTTATGATACAATTTCAAGACTGTATAAAAGGGAACTATTTTCTTTAGTGTAGGAATGAAATATATTCGTAAAAAGGCGCTTCTATTAGGGAAAGGGTTAAGCCTGGAGGCCATACTCACAAGTCATCACTAGACTGCCACAAGATCTTGCCGTTATCTGCATCTCTAAGATTCATCCAATTTCTTCAGAATGGTTAAGGTATTTTCTTTCAAAATAATAACTGTGAGTACATATAGCAAACGCAACTAGTCAATGTCATGTTGCAGAAAACACTGGAACTGGCAAGAACATTTTCTATTCTTCAGAACATAAATCACCTATGATTATTTTGAGGCTCTATTATTAATTTTACCCGCGCAATTAAACATAGATTTACTATAATGGGTTGGGAAATCTTCGATTTGGATTGAAAGTTACACAAAAAGTGACATATTTAGATCGGAATGAGCCCTTTACTTTACCTTTTGGATGCCGTACGACATTTAACAGAAACCTTCAAAACTAGTGTCTATTAGCCACGTTTACCAAGTTATCGAGACGCTTTAGGAGATAAATAGCGTCAAACGTCTAGCAACGGACTGGTACCCAATTTATCGAAACAAACAATCAGAATACCTCACCTATTACAGCATTACACCTCACACAAATTAAGACATTTTATTTATGCTTTTCGGTGGATTACCACGAAATAGCAGTGGATGATCACTTAGTAATCCACTGCAGTGGATTATCACCAATCGCTTTTGATTATGAATTTTCCCCGTAAGGCTCCCCAAGAATTATAGTCAATCGTGTCTTATCGTTAAATTCCGGCAGTCCGATTTGTCGCGAACTACTCACCGGAAGAGCACGAATCCAAACTCGGGAGCAACGAGTGACGTCATTATACCGCCAACTGTCACGCGCATGTGTTCGACATAAAACGTGGGGCTCAACACGGGATAAATAATGTACGTTCGCTTTCAATTTTTAAACAATTTCGTTTAAAAAGTGGCTTAAAACCATAAATAAATAGAATAACTGTGTTTTTTCAGTGTAAGATCGAATTTAATCCATTTCGTGAACATCAGACTGTTATATTTTCACTCGTGGCTTCGCCACTCGTGAAAATATAACGTCTGATGTTCACTCAATGGATTAAATTTCGATCTTACACTGAAAAAAACAGTTATCCTCTATGTATTGTAATCAGCCGAGAAGTAACAATTGTTGAAGAAAATTAAACTGGGAGCCATTAGCGAAATAGGCTTTTGTACAAATGTACGCAATATGTTGTGAGTATTTTCTAAATAGCTTGTCATAGTTTATATATGCATTTAATTTATATTTAAAGCATATCTGGCCTTTTTAAATGTATCAAATAGAAATCTACGCCAATACAGAGCTTATCTGAGGCAATAGATTTGATGGTTTCATTTATTCCGTGACCACGGTACGAACCGTGAGTTTTCAAAGACTGTACTGTGAACTGAACCGTGACCAATGCCCTGATACACTGTCCCATGAGGTACCGTGGCAGCCTTACTACTTTTGAACAATAAATGTTCCTGGTTCAATAAACCACATACTTATGTACGTTGAATGCCACTAAGAATCTATTTTAAGAATTCCTGGTACTGCTAATTGGAGATGCAGGGACACACTTCAATTGTTTGTTGTTGATTTTTTTCTTAAATAAAAGCATTTTAACAAATTTGAGTTTCATTAGTTTAAATAGTGAATATGCAATTAAAAAATCTGGATAGAAGAAATCATACAAATTCATAAATCAAAATGAAATCAATATGAGCAATTTCTTCAAAACACAAAACTTTGGCTATTTCTTAAAAAGGATACAATCGAAATCCTTTCAGTATATCTTCAGCTCGGGATGGCATTTTGGTGGGGTTTGTTTAGCCTCTTGAGAAGCTGTAACAAAATAAAAACAAAATTTTGGTAGACACTCGTTTCCAACAGGTTCCTACTGTCAACAATCCAATATGGCCGACTTCCTGTTTGGTAAGAATTATATTCATACGCATTGTTTTTCGTTAAAAGGGTAAAACATGTTGATACATTGTTTAAACTCCAATTTGAGTGCATTTAGCAAATTTAAAAATGACTCTTATGAATACTGCTTTGTAATTAAGAACACAAACATTGTTACTTTAAAAGTAGTTCCGAACTTATTTTAGTACAAAGTCTCCGCGTAATTACTTCCGTGCATATGTCGTTCGGCTCAAGTCTTGTTGACAATTAGCATTGACAGGTAAGGATGGATATTTAAGCCGTTTTACCATTAATTTTAGCCACAATATCTCTGTCGAAGGGGTAAATCGAAATGTTACTATTTTTTATAAGCAATAAAATAATCGGCTGTTTTCTTGCAGTATACTTTAGAAGCAATAAAAAGCATTTTAATAGCTGCTATTAGGCATGTCCTTACAAAACACAGATTATGACCTCTTACAGATACTTGAATAACTAGCATGCTGTCACCAGATGTCATTGTAGGAAAATGCCACCAAAATCCGTAACATTTTTCGTTGACACAGTCACACTTGACTTAGTATTACGCGACGGGTGGTTAGAAAGAAAAGTGGGACAGTTAACAGAAAGGAAAAAGAGTAAAGTTTTTCCAGCTTCGTTTTAAAGTACCTCTCAGATTATGGTGGCCGCAGAATCATAAGAGGTGCTGGAGGGAAACCGAAGTTAACGGTTTCAACTCTGTACATACCCTGTGCTGCAAGTAGTTTGGAGCCAGATCAGACCCCAACAGGCCTGATCAAGAAAGACGAGATCCACATTGTTTGACAGTGTACAGTGATCCAAGGAAAAAATAGCCCCTCAAAAAAAAGTATGAGGCCACATAAGCACTGTATATGGACGATGTGAACCACCGCCGATGTGAACCTAGACGATGTGAACCGGGTTTTTGGACGATGTGAACCTCCCCATTGGACGATGTGAACCCGTCCCCGTTGGACGATGTGAACCTTCTTTTTTTCCAAATTTAAACGACCCAAGTCTTCTTATTAAACAATACTCATTCAAAAGTGAAGAGTGTTCCCAGCAAAACGACCTAGATCTAAATCCCCCAAATCATAACAGTATTTTTATACAGGAGATTTTATATAAATATTGATTAAATTTTTTAAATTAAAAAAAAAATGCTCAGACTAAAAATTGCAGATTAGCTACCCATCAAATTTCTATGAAAGAGGTTACAATTTTCATATGTCATCAAACATGGTTATAGAGTTTTTAATTGCATAACACTACATGAATTAGTTTGTTTGCTCATTTCTTAATGATTAAGAAGATGTGAATATAATTACTTCAATTAGAAATATTTACAAGCATGTTTTAACGATATATGAAGGACGCACCTGGCGATTGTTGAAGAATTTGACAGTTTGCATATTCGTGAACGGCAAAAATGCTTTTGACCTTCATTAAGATAGAAGAACGCATATTATTGGATGGAGTAAGTATGTACTTTTTAAATGATTTGCAAACAGTTTGGTGTCAGATCAGACGCCGGGTAACCCGACGTATGATTACGTTTTAAACCAGTTGCTTTTCAATGTTTAATGTTCGTACAATAGTGTCATTTTAGTCATTTTAATGCTGTAAACTCAAACAATATACATAATTATGTAGATATGTTGGTCAAGATGTATGCCACGTTTAACTAATCCTAATATGTCGATCTTCTTGTATCCAATGAGAATTTACCAATTTTTTGTCCACTTAAAGTCGCTAAAATAGGGTATACGTATAATAACCGGTCATTGAACATTAAAAAGTATTCATAGTTTCCAATTGTTACAAATAAATCTGATGTTTCACTTATAAAACTAAAAAAAAAGAAAAGGTTCACATCGTCTTATGGGGTGGTTCACATCGTCTGGTAAATCGGTTCACATCGGCGGTGGTTCACATCGGCGGTGGTTCACATCGTCCCTATTTCCATAAGCACTAGTGTGGTCTGGATATCTGGATCTGGATATTACGCTGCAGGGCCTTTCAGCATATATGCAGCGGGAGAGAGGGTGTTTAGTTGCACTTGTGGAGAGCCTGCTTGAAGCTCTGTAATGTATCTGCGCTCACAACAGATGGCTCTAGGTTATTCCACTCCACGATTGTGCGAGGGAAAAAAGAGTTCTCATATAGAGGAGTCACACACTCTATTGTCTTAAAGCACTTGTGGTGGTTCACTGCTTGATTAGTCACTATGTTTGAGCTTAAACAGTCTTTAAATTTAGTTGGCTTTATGAGTCTTTTTCCACGAATAGGGGTCAGATAGGATTGCATAGGCATTGCTGGCACCAGCCCCCCAGTGGTAATGAGCTAAGAGGCAGTCTGTCAAGCACAGCTGATAGTCAAAATCAATTAATTTCTTCCAAGGTCGATTGCCAACCCTGCTTTCACTTAGCTTTTTTAGAGCTTGCCAATAGCTATAAGCTCTACTCACTTCTAAGACTGAATGACTCCCATTGCATGGGATGCAAACAATTATGACACCATGTGTTTCCTATCGTACCTGTTTTGAAACCTGTAATGACCATTTGAGATGGGACATGTAAGTTTATCCAGGTATTCTTATAAAGAAGCACTTGCTCGACCCGGGATTGAACCGAGGTCGCCAGGTTCGCAGTCATATTCCCCCAACAAGTTGGAATTATTCCAGAATTTCTATCCATGGTGTGAGAACGACTGAGAATCAAACTCGAAGCAAATACAGTCACAGTCCCATGTTGGGCCCCAAATGTAACTGGGTGTTCAAATGGGGTCACCAGGTACACAGTCATGCACTCTACCACGTTGTCATAAAAGCTCACTTGTGACAGACACAAAACCACCTCATCACTCTACCGACTGCTAATTGGTCAAAGCCATCATTAGCCATTGGTCATCCGATTCCTTGCAGCTCGGGTCCAAATCGGTTTATTATCGTGAGGAAGTTACATATGAGCCATAATTTCCCCCTCTATACCTTTATAGTTGACAGTTGTTACCGTAAACATCCCTTGGAACTAATAGCTTTTATCACTCAGTAATTTGTCCCAAAGGTGAAAATTGAATGGCAAACAGCTTCAACTCTGATCAGACTGTTCCTGAGAGTGCATTCTGATCAGGGTCTACACTGGCTGTTCATTCTTGTCTGTCCCAATACTTTGGGTAATTATGGTAATGTTGCAGATTCTTTGGAACCTGTTGAACTGTACTAAAGGCTCCAGCTATGAAGCAGTAAACTAAAGGTTTCTCCTGTATACATGTATGTATATGTACAAAACACTATATATTATTGGCTAGGGTTTACAATTGTTCCGCCACCAAAAACTAGATTTTTGGTACATTACTTTGAATCTGTCCGCAGGTCTTTTTGGTATTTTCATAGAAATTAACTGGTCAATATCTTGTCAGGCCCGTAGGAAGCAAATTGCGATTGGGGGGGGGGGGGGGGCACACGGAAATTTGTGTACGCCCTCTTACTAGGGGGGTCCGGGGGCATGCTCCCCGGGAAGTTTTTATTTCTAGATGGTCTCTGCTGCATTCTGAGGGTGTTTCTAGCATTTCGAACAGGTATAAGGCGAACATAGATATATGTAAAAAGTGACTCCAAATGACCCCAAATTATTAATCTAAGATAACATTTTTAGACAGGTTGCCTTCCAGCTATTAAACTCTAACTCCTATCGTACCCACTCCTATTAGTGTACTCACTCTTACTAGGGGGGTCCGGGGGCATGCCACCCCCCCCCCCCCCTGGAAAATTTTATTCCTACATGGCCTCTGGTGTGTTCTGGGGGCGTTTTGAGCATTTAAAACAGGTAAAATACTAATAAAAATCCATGTAAATTTTCAACTTAAAATAACAAATTATCAATAATATAGGATTTTTTTTGACATTGTCTTCCAGCTATTAGCCTAAAAGCCTACCCCCTCGATTAGTGTACACACCATTACTAGAGGGTCTGGAGCATGCTCCTCGGGAAATTTTGTATTTCTATATGGTCCTTGGTGCGTTCTGGGGGCGTTTTGCTCATTCAAAACAGGTAAAATACTAACACAAATCTATGTAAAAAAATCTGCAACCAATATTGGCAAAATTATTGGGGGGGGGGGGGGGGGGCATGTTTCTGGTATTGAAGATAGATGCCCACTTAAAGCAGGTTGAAAGTAAAGCAGAATGGGCTGTAAGGTTCATTCTGCTTTATTTTCAGCTACTTAAAGCAATTATCTGTAAGAGTATAGAACATTTTTTTATGATACATATCCGTGACTGTATAAATTAGAACTATTTGCTACAGTGGAGGAATAAATAAAAGGTTTAAAAAGGCTTTTTTTTGGGTAATGGGTTAAACGTCAAACCGTAAATTCAGTGTTTTTGGATTATTTTTGGCAGATATCATGAAGCAGTGTCTATTAGAGGGTGTGGGTTTAATCAAGGATACACAGTACTCAGTACTACTCATCTTATCTGAAATTCTGCAATGTTGTACCGGGTCCGGGTAAATAAAAAAAGATGGCATGGACATGTATACAGATTTTCTTTAATTTCATGCAGTCTGATTCAAGATGGCGATGAGGAACCTTGTTGACGGGGAGTGTGGTGGCTCCAATTCATTGATGAAACTAACATCACATGTCACCAAAGACAGAGCCATGAGACAAGTAAGAGGCTAAACTACAAGCCTTATGCCATGCTGTCATTCAAAAGTAGCCTGTTTTATAATGCAGGACTAAAGTATTTCCTGCAGAAGGTTGGTGGTTGGTGGTTTTTCCCAGTTGTAGATTTGTGCCCGAAACGGTGCATAAAGGGCTTCTGGGGTCTTCCGCCACCTGTAATTACTAATTAGCTGGACGTTGCAAAATTATTTAAATACTGTTAAACTGTTTAAGTTAACTTAAAAGCGATGTAAAATGAAAACAAATCCAAATTATTTCAACAAGTCCCTCAAGGAGCTTTCTACTTATAGTAAATTCTGCATTACATATTGCCTGTATCTCCATACTTCTTAACTCTTTCCTCCCTAAAACTTCAAATGAACAGTTCCTCTTTCAGATTTAGTCTAGTCCATTTGGGCTATTTAGGTATGTTTTTGTCAACGCATTGCAGTATGACAAACATTGCAGACCCTGATCAGAGGGCTCCTAGGAGCTCTCTGATCTGGGTCTTCACTGTTTGGAGAGAGCAAGCATATGCTGCACATGTACACTATTTGTAACAGATGCATTATACATGAAGATGCATGACCTTGGTTCATGGGTTATTATAACTATTTAAAAAATAGTGTTGTTGTATATAAAATTTATTGTTTAAAAATTGAAATAATCAAAATGATAGACAGTAAATAATAATAAATCTCACTAGGATTTTGAAAGTTGCAGTCCAGGACTCCAATCCTGGAAAAAGTAGGAGTTCCATGGCAAAAATTGGAGCTCAAAACTTCAAAATTGATTATTAGGGTTAAAAAAAGAGATTTCAGGACTCCAATGCTGGAAAAAATTGCAGTTCCAAGACAAAAGTTGCAGTTCCAGAACTGCTAATTACGAGTTAGTGAGAACCTGTAATAAATAAGACTTGGAATTATAATACTTAAATAATTGATAGATATTCCAGATTTCGAATGATAATACTTAAATAATTGATAGATATTTCAGATTTTTCCTTATTTTTGAAAGTATTCCATAGAAATGTGGTTTATTTAGAAACAGTTTGTATATATTGCGACTAATTTCATGTTTTAATATGATCTTCAGGAAGGCTTTTTGCCAGGACGTCCAGGCTCTGTTCTTCAACAACCAGTAAGTAAAATATGACTACATAATTAGTATTTATTGCTTATGAATGACATTTTAACCCTTAGCCTGCAACTCACGACTAAAGCTCCATATGCAAACAGCTTGGATCCGGATGAGACGCCGAGTAACTCGGCGTCTCATCCGGATCCAAGCTATTTGACACTCGGACAACATTTTCAGCAACTTTGAAGCACTTTGAAACTTGAAGCAGACGAGAAATATAGCAGACGACAATTTATTTGGTGGGCTAAGGGTTAAGACTGTATTACCTGTTGGTTAACTCTTTCACTGCCAACGAGCCAAAAGGCAACTTTGCAAACCGTTTAGATCCTGATCAGACACGGCGTAATGCAGCGTCTGATCAGGATCCAAAATGTTTGACACTCATATCAATATTTCTTAAGGTACTTCGCATGTGCGCTTAATTTCCATACAATGTGTATGAAACTTTTCATGAAGAATGATAATAGCCTAAGAAACAATGTGTGAAAATATAGGCAAAATCTATCGTGTGGTTTGTCTTTTAGGTCTCTTTTTCTGAAAAAACCTGGAATTTTGATGATTTGATTTTTCTCAAAAATAAATAAAGCTAATGACTTTAAGTTTCGCCCAATAGGTAGCCTACAACATTCATTACAAGAAAAGCTAAAAACATTTTGAATAAAGGTGTTCAGAAAAATGTTATCGGCTATTTAAATTTTGCAAAATGCTAAAAAATTGAATTACAAAAAACTGACTCATTCAATGTTTTTGTTTTTCATTTTATTCAAATGTATGGTTGATGAAGTAGTTGGTCAGAAAAAATTAGAAAATATTACAGTCAGGATTTGTTGTAATATCAGTTTTTCTTATTAAAATATGGGAAAGAAGTTGAAATACAGTTACCTACCTTAAAATTGAAATTCTGTCATTAAAATGCATTATTATTTATTCATGGACTTGCATACAAGGTTAATTATAATTATTGTTTAAACATAATAATGGGCAATATCAATCTTGAAAAGCTTCAATGTGTGGCTTTATAGTTCGATCAAATCTTATACATGTATACCGATTTTATTGACTTGTAAGTCATTAAACTAAAACGTACATGTAAGTGGAAATATATAATTGGACCGTATATAACATCACTTATTCTAATCAACGAAGACAAAACATAACATGTCCCTTGATCACTGCTTGTTATGGATTGAGAAGTCAATATATCGGACACTTAAAAAAATATTTGGATCGCATGGGTCTCGAACCTATGGCCTTTCAATTGCTAGTCAACCACTATACTGACTGCGTTATGAAGGTTTATACTAAATCGTATCAACATTTCCTTTATATAAATTTTCTAGTATAAGCACGTACGGAAGAAGTCTGTGTCGTCAAGACGCATATCCGCTCGCCCACAAGACCGACTTCCGGTAGCGAAAGGCCTTAAGTCATACTACATTGAATCTTACTTCTAAAGGATCTTGCAGACAATTTTGAAGCAGACGACAATAAAGCGTTGAATGTGTAAAAATCTCACAGTTAATTTGGTAGCGAAAGAGTTAATGATATGTATATCAAACTGTTACAACATAGTTTACAGAACAACCTGTCAAAAAAGGCTTGGAGTTGCTTGTGGTATTAAACCGGTGGCTATTCTTTGAAGAAACTTCAGTCTCTAAAGGAAAATGTCTGCTCAACCCTTTCCTTCATAAATTGTTTTCAGACAGGTGATAGCAAGGGAATAACCCTTTCCCCCATAGAAGCGACTTTTAGCGTATTAATTTATTCCTTCGCTAAAGAAAATAGTTCCAGTTTATACCCTTGTAAACAATTATCATAACAGTATTTCTATATAGCCTAGCAGATGATAGTTTAAAGCAGGCTGAAAGTAAAGCAGAATGTGCCTTAAGGCACACTCTGCTTTACTTTCAACCTGCTTTAAGTGATTATCTATATTTAATGTTATAAACGGGTTATTGGGTAAAGGCTTAACTCTTGTAAAGACATAATTTTAGACACCCCACATAGATTTTAGGCACCCCACATAGATTTTAGGCACCCCAAAGGGTTTTTATGGGGTTTAAAAGGAGAAAAGGATAGCTTAACCCATGACCCCAAAAATACACCTTTTTACTCCTTTAATTAATTCCTCTAATGAAGAAAATAGTTCCAATTTATATTATTACAAATAAAAATCATTAGAAATATTTATTGTACTTTCTCTAATTGATGAGTCTGTCCATACTGTCTTTAATATGCCTAAATGAGATTTCATTCTATAGTTTGATGTACATCACATATTTGACTTTAAATAACCATCTGTGTTGATGGGCCATCATCCATTCATTCATTTACTCACTACCCTTATTGAGGTTTTCAAATGTTTGTTGCAGATTCCCAGACCTATCACAGAGGCTAGAGAACATGAGGTAATGGAACTCCAGATTTGGACTAACTTATATATTCATTACTGTTTTGAATTCACATAAATACTTTCTTCCTGGCGTTCCCAGACTACACATTCACACCAGATCTAGCGATGAAGAATGCCGTCTGAGATCCTCTGTCCTTCCGAATAGTTTTGTCTGTAGCGAGGTACATACTGGCCAGACATTTTTCCCTCAAGATTCGAACATCATTGTAGGATATGCTCAGGCCACAGTAACTCAGGGAAGATGGGGACAGCTTAAGCTTGGTGTTCATGGGGGCATTTAACCCACTACCCCATAAATACACCTTTTTACGCCTCTAGTTTATTCATCCATTGAGGAAAATAGAGTTCCAATTTACACAATTATGAATATGAACCGTGAGAAAAAATTTCTATATTCTAGCAGATTTTTGCTTAAAGCAGGCATTCTGCTTTACTTTCAACCTGCTTTAAGAAGTACCATGTTTTCAAAACTAGAAATAGGCTATGGGGTAACAGGTTAATTAGCAGTGTGAATGACCTGATGATAATTGATGTTCACTGACCTTGCATGTGTATATTCACGTTTTTAGTGATGCAATTTATAATATACAAATTTACGTTCATTTCATTACTTGATCAGATTCTTATATTGTGAATTTTTGTACCGTAATGACCATAAGTATTCGGACAGAGATACCTGAACAAACAGTGTAGACCCTGGCCAGACTGCTCCCTCAGGCATAGTCTGATTAGGGTATATACTGTTTGCCATGCAGTTTGCATGTTTTGGACAGATCACTCTGGGATAAAAGCAATTTGTTCAAACTTTCTGATAGCTACAGTAGTTACACAGGGTGTCCCAACTGTTAGGATTTTTATGCTCCCCTTTAGGGGGGGAGCTTATAGTCGTAGCTTTGTCCGTCCGTCCGTGTTTCCATCCGTCTGTCTGTCCGTCCGTCACGCTTTTTTGTCCGGAGCATATCTCTTGAACGGTACACCGTAAGTTGACGAAACTTGATACAGTGATAGAGAATGACAGGAAGAGGTGCAGTACACAAGAACCGTAACTCTCCCATTTCCCAATTTTGAATTATCTCCCTTTTTCTCATAAAAAAACCCCCAATTTTGTCCGGAGCATATCTCTGGACCGTTAAACTGAAAGTTGATGAAACTTGTAACAGTGATAGAGGATGACTAAAGGAAGTGCAGTACACAAGAACGGTAACTCTGTCATCTCCAAATATTGAATTATCTCCCTTTTTCTAAAAATACAAAAAAAAATTGTCAGGAGTATATCTCTTGACTGCTATACCGTAAGTTAATGGAACTTGATACAGTGATAGGTGATGACATAAGGAGGTGCAGTACACAAGAACCATGACTCTATCATCTCCCAATATTTAATTATCTCCCCTTTTCTATTTAAAAAAATCAAATTTGTTCTGGAGCATATCTCATGAGCATTGCATTGTAAGTTGATGAAACTTGATACAGTGATACGAGATGACAGAAAGAGTGCTGTACTCAAGAACCATAACTCTGCCATCTCCCAATATTGAATTATCTCCCTTTTTCTACATACATTTTTAAAAAAATCAAATTTTCTGCCGCACTGTAACTTGAACCTTGATACTGTGTTAGCGGATGACAAAAAAAAAGTGTAGTACACAAGAATTATAACTCTGTCTGTCATCTCCGAATATTGAATTGCCTCCCTTTTTCATACTAAATTCAATTTTGACCGAAGCATATCTCCTGAATGTTACATCGTAAGTTGATGAAACTTGTTACTGTGTTCACCTACTAAACATGCTATACCTTGGTCTTTTTCTTTGTGGGGAGCATCCATCGTTGTGAACGATATTCTTGTTATGGTAAATATTGATGAGAGATTTGTAACTCTATATTAAAGCTGGTAGATGAGTTCCTGAGCAGTCAGAGAGTTGTCATGGCTCCACAGACCTTCCACATGGGCAGTCTGTTTCAGGAGATGAGAGAGATAGAGGAGTCGGAGGTCAAGTTTGTCCCTCAGAGAGGTACGTAGAACTACATTGTGTATAGACAGGGCTTCAGATAATTGGGGTATTTCGAGAATTAAATCTTTGTTGTTCCATTAAATCCTATGGTGTCACTACTCATTAGAATCTTCTCTTCAAGGATTTTGTTTTGAAATAAGAGAGAAAATGTTGAAATTGTTCAGTTTACTCCCTCTTATCTGGAGCCCTGTCAGAGTTTGAAATGCCTGTTAAACAACCATAAAGGTAATTTGCAAAGATGGCTTCAAAGGATTAGATTATACATGCAGGTGTCTAAAATGATTTAAATGCTTCTTTACAAATGTTGATCACATTTTGGGTTAACTTTGGTCAAATGAGTTAACAAATAGCACTCATAGAGAGAAGATTGAATGTAGTAGTCAGTAGTCACAACATGATGATCATGGAGGTTTGATGGTGAGAATGTTGGTTATCTTGTTTACTCCCAGGATCTAAAGTTATAAAGCCTTTGAGTTGAGCCTGAGATCGTTCTCAAGCATTTGATTGGTCAGATTTGAGCTTTTGCTAGCAAAAGATCAAATCTGACCAATCAAATGCTTTGGAACAATCTCTGAATGGGTTCAAACTATTTATAACTTTGGGGCCTGCATCTTTTCCCAGGTCCAGCTATAGCAGAGTTAGCAGTGACCGACCCAGGCGGGTGGACACAAGAGTTTCTATATGCAGATGGCAAACCTCGGGATGATTGGTCAGCTGATTTCCTCAGTGACTCACCCATGAACCCCATGGTTAGTGTACCACCAATGAATATGAAGTGGGCAGAGGAATATCTCGACCAGTCAGAACACAGGCCATGGTAAGTGGGAATTGTTTCAGTAAAACCTCCCTATTACGACCACTAAAAATAATGCTAATTGATTATAATTTTGAAAGACATTGGGCAGCTTTGAAGGAAAGGAGCTTTCTGTTTTACTTTCACCTTGCTTAAAGCCTGCCTTCAATACTGCCTCAAGCACATGCCTTGAGCACAAACTAATTCATGTAATTAAGTGGTCATATTAGAGAGGTTTTACTGAATTTTCAGATTGAGAAAAAGTATGTTGTTGTTTGATTAATTTAAGATAAAATGATAAAAGACAGTATTGAGATTATAGTTGCTATAGATTTGAGTTTGAAGCTTGCATCCAGAGTCTGGAGTTCTCATTTGATGGACTTATAGATATATCCAACAATGTAGATCCAGAGAAGGAATCTGTTACATAGCTGTATTACAGCTAGGAAAGTAGTCAAACTGCAATTCACTTGTAACCTCATATTCTGTTTCTAATTTTGAACACAAGCAACCACTTAAAAGCAGGTTGAAAGTAAAGCAGAATGTGCCTTAACATTCTGCTTTACTTTCAACCTGCTTTAAATCTTTCAACACCATAGACCTGTTTAAGATATACTCATTACATTTGCAAACAGTGTAGACCCTGATCAGAGGGCTCCTATAGGAGCCCTCTTATCTGGCTCTGCACTGTTTGCTAACTTTGAACAGTATTTATTGAATTAATTCCAGGTAGATTGGTTCATATCTTGGTAACCAAAAAGAACCACAAGGGAACTTAATAACCCACAAGAGTTACTTAGTTTTGAAATAGTAAAGGGTTAAGCTTGTGTTTCTTACAGGACTGAGGAGTCAGAGAGGGATGTTTTAGATGACACCAAATGGATTGATGATTTCCAGGCAGATAATGGAGAACTCCAGCAAACAGCTCAAGACTTAGTGGACAATGTCACAGACCCCAAACTAACCAGCTCAGAGGTGAGATATATACCTTGTGTACAGAGTTACCTGTGTACAGCAGCCATTCAAATTGTACATGCATCTATATTGGTATTTATAGGTCACAGCTTAACCCTTTCTTCCCTGAAACCTCAAATGGTCAATTCTAATTTTCAATTTAGTCTAGTCCATTTTTGCCTTTTTAGTAGGGATGTTAACGATTAATCGGTTAACCTTTAGAATCGCGGTTAATCGGTTTCACTTTTCCTTCAAAAGGTTAACCTGAAAAAACAAAAATTTGGAAGTTGGTTCATAAAATCTGCTGCACGTAATCAGCGGACGACACCTCCTTTGCTTCGTTTCAACTGCCTTGACACCTTCTCGAATAACACGCCGCGGGTGTGTACTACCCCGTAGGTAACCCTGATATAAAACCAGTGGGCTGAGACAGTTGACAGGTCGCCAATTAACTGATGTTATTATTGTGATTTTACTAGATTAAGATTAGTGTCACATTATTAAATCCTATTAAAAAAAGTGCAGAAAATGTTTGAACTAAATCCAATATCATATGGATCATATAAATCCAGCAATGAAATACAGTACTTGAAATTTCGGAGAAAATAGATATACAGTTACTGTTCCGAACTGAAAATGACATGTTAGCGAAGCGGTTCGGATCTAGATGAGACACCTATTAACTCGGCATATTTTATTATTCAGAATCACTTGCAAAAAAGTAAAAAGGTGTATTCTGGTTCGTTTCCGATTCGATTGTCAAGTTGATTAATTTTCGTTTTGCACCATTCACAAACAGTTTACGTAACTTACGCTTCGTATTTTCGTCTGTTACTTTTCGTAGGAGTGGCAAAAATGTAATCTGCTGACAATTTCTTCTACTTACAAGTATGTTAAACTGCTTCTGTTTGGCTTTATTCATTTCAAATTACCATAATAAGGGTTTAACGCCCTCATATTTACTCTAAAATCGAGTGTAACAATGAATGACTCAAGCTCCAGATCTGATGCTTATCAGTGCATGTATATTCTTTGTATCAAACACAAATTTAGCGTGAATATGAAAACATGTTGCACTTCAGAACTGGTACATACTCTTTGAAATTCAGTTTCGAATTGGATCTAAAGCCTAATAGAACATCACCAAATATTTCATACACCTATGTAAAGTCGCAGATTTTTTATGATTTTGAAAGCAGCCTGGATCCAGATCTGACGCAGTCTCACTCGGCGTCTGATCGGAAATCAGACTGTTCGACATTTGTCAGTTGGATTCTTCAAAGAATGGATGGCTTTCATTAACATTCAGACCAGTAACAGTAGGTAGACATTTTTGTCCACGGCAATATAATGGTTTAATTTAATGTCAGGTTAACCGGTCTGTTAACCGGTTTTTGCTTGCGATTAACCGGTTGCAATATCCGTAACCGTTAACATCCCTACTTTTTAGGGTTGATTTGAACAATATATGTCAAAATGACAAACAGTGTAGACCCTGATCATAGGGCTCCTTAAAGAGCCCTCTGATCAGGGTCTTCACTGTTTGCATAGGACAAGTGTACTGCTCACATTGTACACTGTTTGCAAATGACGCATATATGCGTGACAAGGGTTCAAAGAGTTAACTAATGCAGAACAAAAGTAATGTCAAAAGAGTTTCTTTTGTTTCATTGTTATTTCCTGCATTAAGAAGGAATTTATCTTGACAGATTACCATGCTTGTTTATTGAGTAGCTCCTGTACACAGATTTGAACTCTTGTAATGCTGAAACCCAATATACTCATCCCTTGCAAATACTGTAGACCAAGATCAGAGCGTCCTCTTGGTGATACCTTAATTCATTTTTAGGACAAATCCAAGAGTCAATGAAAATGTCTTTATCAGAGGACGGATGAGTTAATTGAAAATTCAGCATTGTAAGGGTTAAGGAACGTTCTCTTATATGTTTGACTTGACCCTTTACACCATAGCTTGTTTCTAGTTTTGAAGACAGATGACCACTTAAAGCAGATTGAAAGTAAAGCAGAATGCGCCTTAAGGCACATTTTGCTTCACTTTCAGCCTGCTTTAAGCTACCACCTGCATGGATAAAGGAAATATTTCTTATGGAATATATTGATAATTGTATAAAGTAAAACTTATTTCTTCAGTAGAGGAATAAGTAAAGGCGTAAAAAGGTGTATTTATGGGGAAAGGGATTAAACAGCTATAAGAACTTGTTACTGTAATATTTACCTGTTTCACCCTGTTGTATTGTCTGTAGTATGCATCATTCATAAGTCATCAAATCCTGTTTGAGATAGAAGAAAGGAAGTTAGATTTTTTAAATGAAATTAATGGTAAAATCCAGTCTATATCTATATTTTGCTGTATGTGTGTGCTCAGAAAACAATTGATTTTGTTGGTTGTCTTAAAATAGATGGTGCTATTTAGTAAGGAAGAGAGTGTGAGAGAGAATATACTACTATAGTCCTTGTCTAAATTATTTTAACTATACTAAATCTAAGACAGTATTACTTCAGTGGTGCAATAGATGTGAATGCTTTTTCTCCATTTGTTAAAAATAAATTGTTTACAGCTGTCAAAACTTGTCATTTCAATAACTTTCATGGTATAAAGTACATGCAGATTGTTTTCCAATAACTCGTACATATTTTTTATCAAGAATTGGTGTCAATTGCTGACAGCTTGGAGTCAGATCAGACCTCAGATAAATAGGGCGGTGTTTAGAGTATGTTAGAAACAAAAGCATAACTTTGTGCAGACCCTAATCAGAGGGCTCCTTAGAAAGCATTCTGATTAGGGTCTGCACTGTTATCTCGTTATTTCATGCATAAAAGGGTTAACCAGTCATTCAACAAAGATGCTTGCATCATCTATAAAACAGAAGCAGTTGAACTCTTTGAATGCTTAGTACTAGTCTCGTTAGCAACAATTGTTGACGGATAGTACTCTAAAATAAGAATTGTCTCAAAATTCCATCAAAAATAAGATAAAACTATTTGTATCTAGAAGAGATGCTGAGTTACTCGGCATCTCACCTGGATCCAAACTGTTCGCAAAAGTAATTACAGGTTTCACAAATTCCTACACTGAAGAAAGAATACATGTAGCTCAATTTTATACAGTAGTGAATGTGCAGTATAAGAAATATTTCCTGTATTCTAGCAGATTGTAGCTTAAAGCAGGCTGAAAGTAGAACAGAATACCCATTATGGTGCCTTCTGCTTTACTTTCAATCTGCTTTAAGTGATCATCTGTTTTCAAAGCTGAAAATGGGCTTTGATGTAAAGAGTTAAGAGATCTCCTTACCTCTTCATTGAACGACCACAGTAGACAGATGTTGAGGGTATAGACCTGATCATGTTCATTTGGTTTTACTCTTCAGTTTATGAAGTTTGTGAGAGGAATCAGTGAGGGAGAGATTACAATAAAAGATAATGAAGTTGTTAAGACAGAGCAGTCCAGAGCTGGTGAATGGGCGGATGAGTTTGCGGAGCAACAGCAGGTAGATTAGTTCTGGGTGTGTTTGATGTGTAGACCCTAGTTAAATCTCTCATAGAAAAACTGCTGAATTGCTTTAATGTAGAATTCGTAGAAATTTTGTAGTATTTGTGAGGTGACAATTCTTTTCAATTTTTTTTTTATCATTACAAGTATATGGAATCATCATTAAATGAATAATTCAAATTTAATGTTTACATGTATGTTAAATTTACTGAGATGGGCATTTAGTTGTGATGAGTCAACATAAATCATAATGATATTTGCAGGCAACAAGAAACACAATTAAAACTATTTAAACAGGCATCATTAATAGTGAAAGATATCTGATCACAATGTGACTATTGTCCAGATTTTATTAAAAAATCAGCAATGTTTGAAAAACTTAAAATCACTTATCGGTATACATCTGTATCTTTAAGCTTCTTTGATAATTGTTATTATGAAGTAGTGACATTTAGTAAAATTCAAAATTGGGGCACCCTGCGTAACTGCTGTAATTAGCCTATTGGAACTAATTGCTTTTATCACACACTGTAGTAATTTGTCCGAAAGGTGCAAACTGAATGTCAAACAGTGTAGACCCTGATCAGACTGCTCCTGAGGGAGCAGTCTGATCAGGGTCTACACTGTTTGCTCAGGCCTGTCGATCCCAATACTTAGGGTCATTACCAGCATTACTGTACTTCACAATTTCACATGTACATGCATACACTTAGTCCTGATATATGTTAAATACATGTGTCTGCTCACTTTTATTGTTTCCCAAGATTTGATTAGTTTTCACCATGCAATTAATGACTTTTCATACACTTCACTGAAGAACCATGATCCTAGGTTATAAAGAGTTTCAGGTGAGTCTGACATCGTTCTCAAGCATTTGATTGGTTAGATTTTAGCTTGTGCTCTAATCTGACCAATCAAATGCTTGAGAACAATCTCAGACTCAACTCGAAGGCTTTATAAACCTTGGGGCTATGTTGATAGGTGTTTTGTAATTGTTGTTGCAATTTGTCTATTTCTGTTTGTTGCTTATTAACACTCAGCCTGGATGAGCGCCTGACTTCTCTCTTTTTGTTGGTCTTGTGTATAGTAAACCCTCTTTACAGTTTGCCCTAGATTGCCAGCCAATGAAAGGGCTCCATTTCGAGGAGAAATGAAAAAATATATCGCATATTCGTTCAATTTTGTACTTGGGTATGGCAGAGAAATAAACAAGTCATGAACCGGTCAAGGACACCGCGTGCTATGGAGGAGCCTAGCGCATCATTACGTCATACAGCAACCGCTCAGCTGCGAATTACAGTATAACCTATGTACTGCGGCCTTTCAATGAAGAGGCCCGAATAAATCAAATATTTCTGTAGACAGGAGACTATAGTAAGTGCATAATGAAATTAATATGAAACGCATTACTCATGTCCTGCATTAACTCATTGAACCCAAGGTGACGAGTACACTAATCATTTATAATGTACCCGTTACACTTGTCCACAGCAAACATTGTAGAACCACATCATAGATCTCCTATTACAAAAATGGCCTAGACTCGAATTGATCATTGTATAAATGTTGGGTTGAAAGGGTTAAGCAGCCGACCTGTGGGTACTGTCTTCTTTTGTGTAATCGTTTTACAAATAGATTTATTTGACTGTTAAACGTCTCGAAAGAAATGTGTTTATTTTCAATATTGTACTAAAATACGGTTGCTTTTTATCAATGCATAAGGCAAGCAATACAGAGGCTCCTATACGCATTTAATTCTTGCGTTAAACAGCCACCCTTCTTCAACCCCTATGGTGCCATAGGCATTTTTGTCATTAATAGTATAATGCACTAAACATCACAGTCCAGATGAATGTCATTTAAAAACCAAGAATGCTCTTGACTTAGGATGTTTTAACCCTATAACCTGTTTTTTTTTTAGCTCACCTGAGCACAAAGTGCTCAAGGTGAGCTTTTGTGGTCAGCCAATGTCCGGCATCCGTCGTCGTGCGTTGCGCGTCGTGCGTTGTGCGTCAACAATTTCTTCAAACATCTTCTCCTCCAAAACCACTTGCTTGATTGCAACCAAACTTCACAGGAATGTTCCTTGGGTCAAGCTCTTTCAAAGATGTTCAAAGAATTTGAAACCATGCAGAACTCTGGTTGCTATGGCAACCAAAGTAAAAAAATAAGGAAATCTTAAAAAATCTTCTTGTCACAAATCACAAGAGCCAGAGCTTAGATATTTTGCACATAGCATTACCTATAGGTCCTCTATCAAAGTATCAAATTTTGCCCCTGGGGTCAAAATTGGCCCGCCCCGGGGGTCAACGTTTTACATAGAGTTATATAGTGAAATGTTCAAACATCTTTTTCTCTGAAACCAATATGTCCAGAGCTTTGATATTTAGCATGGTATTACTTCTAGAGGTATTTGACTTATGTTGTTGAATCCGTTCCGGTCCGTTGCATATCTGGGTCACCGAAGCTAAAAAATAGATTTTTTCAATGAAAACTTCAAAAATCTTCTTGTCTGAAACCATAGTACCCTGAGTTAAGATATTTTGCACATATCATCGTTTACAGGTCCTCCATCTTAGTTGTTCAAAATTTGCCCCTGGGGTCAAAATTGGCCCCACCCTGGGGGTCACCTTTTACAAATCTTCTTTTCTGAAATCACGTGACCCATCCTAGTGTCACCATTGTCAGGTGAGCGATCAAGGGCCATTCTGGCCCTCTTGTTTTCTAAACTGACTTTAAAACAATTATTGCTTGGCTCCTTTAGTGGGTAAAAGGACTCAAATCTTGATTGATCAGGTGCTGCTTAATGCTTGGTAAATCAATTGATCAAGCATTTTCATGTCACACCAGTCCACAGCAGCTTGTTCACGCCAGTTTTCAACACTTTACTGTCGGAACACAAATAAAAATCGTCCTCAATTGAATCTATTTTTGGGTGACTCGCTAGCTCATGCTTGTTTTTGTTTCTAAATGGAAATGCCTACAGCGAGCCCTACACGCCTACAGGATTCCCGGTCGATTTTCTAGTTTTTCGTGTGATGTCATGTGTAAAAGTGAACTAGCCGGCTTCCGAAAATACAAAGCACCGCCCTCCGAAATAAAGCGGCTTTCATTCGCTGACAAACTAGGTCGAGTGGTAATTTGGGTTGAGCGATAACTTAGTTTAGGTAAAGTAGGTTGAACGGTAACTGCCATACACTAGCCTACGTGCCATATTTGAGGCAAACGGTAAATCAATTATAGTTCATTTGTTTGAAAATTATACAACATAACATGTTCGCACCCTACGGTTGCTTCAGGTTATATTGCATAATTTTCAGATAATGAACTATAACTAATACTTATAATGACCACTTGATTGATTTAATTGTTTTGTGTTTTAAGGCAGATGACTGCTTAAATCAAGGTGAACATAAAACAGAAAGCTCCTTTAGGAGCTTTCTATTTTATGTGTACCTTGCTTTTAGTTGTCATCTGTATTTTAATGAAATCAATTAGCCCTTCAATAGAGAGGTTTTACTGTACATTAGTGTTTGTTGAGTAGAGGTTCTAGACATGATTTAACTCATTCACACCTGAAACTTTTAGTGGACAATTCCAATGCCCAATTAAGTCCAGTCCATTTATGACTATTTAGGGTTGTTTTCTGCAATATATTACAAAATGACTGAATACCCTGATCAGAAGGCTCTTGCAGAATCCCTGTGATCTAGGCCTACTCTGTTTGCAGAGGTCACACGTACAGAATTTATACATGATGATTATACTCAGCACTAGGGTTGAATGAGTTCACCTTATGTAAACCTTTAAGAATGAAAGCACATGTACCCAAGGGTAAAGCAAGACAAAAATAAAGCAGAAAGTTCCATTAGGAGCTTTCTGCTTTAATTCATCTTGCTTTTATTTGCAACCTGTGTTCCACAGCATCAATTAACCCTTAGCCCGCCAAATAAATTGTCGTCTGCTATATTTCTCGTCTGCTTCAAGTTTCAAAGTGCTTTAAAGTTGCTCAAAATTGCTGAAAATGTTGTCCAAGTGTCAAACAGCTTGGATCCGGATGAGACGCCGAGTTACTCAGCGTCTCATCCGGATCCAAGCTGTTTGCATATGGAGCTATAGTCGTGATTGGCAGGCTAAGGGTTAATGATTGTTTTTTTTAGTGCATATGAGGAGAAAATGAACTAGAAATCTTCCTCACTTGAATTACCTTTATCAGTTATGCCTTCAGCTTGCCTCAGCTAGTGACCTGTCTTACACTCAGTTTAAAAGTTTTAAGGGAAAGATTTTACCACAGTTGAAGTATTTCTTAAGATGTACCTGTGAACAAAATTCAGCAGAATTGCTTTGCTTGTAGTGGAGCATTGCTATTGTTTGTTTGAAATTGCCACCTGCTGGTATATCTCAAGTTTACATTTCAGGCAGTTTGACCATGGATTATTTTCAATTTTAAGACAAAACAGACTGAATGAGCTTTTGCTTTATTAGCTCACCTGAGCTAGCTCAGGGTGAGCTTTTGCAATCCTTGATTGTCCGTCGTCCGTCGTGCGTCGTGCGGCGTCAACAATTTTAGTGTTTACACTCTAGAGGCCACAAATTTTATCCAATCTTTCTTTAACTTGCTCAGATGGTATATTGCCATAAGATCTCGGATGAGTTCGATTATGGTTGAAATCGGACAAATAGGTCATGAGTTATCTACCTTTGAACTGCTGAAAATGCATATTTAACAGTGTTTACACTCTAGAGGCCACAGTATTTATCCAATCTTTCTCAAACTTTTCCAGATTGTATATGACCATAAGAGTTCGAAAGAGTTGGATTTTGGTTGAAATCGGATAAATAGTTCAAGAGTTATCTACCTTTGAATTGCTGAAAATGCCATATTTAACGGTGTTTACACTCTAGAGGCCACAGTATTTATCCAATCTTTCTAAAACTTGCCCAGATTGTATATGACCATGAGAGTTCGGATGAGTTCGATTCTGGTTGAAATCAGACAAATAGATCAAGAGTTATCTACCTTTGAATTGCTGAAAATGCCATATTTAATAGTGTTTACATTATACAGGGCACGACAAATTTCATGAAAAGCTGATTGCCCACAGGGCAACCAAAATTATTTTCTGGTTGCCCTGAATTTATCACACAAAAGATGTCCCAAATTAACCCGTTTAATTCAAACCCTTCATAGATGTACCAGATTAACCTTTTTAATTAAAACCCTTAATTCACAGTTTTTAGAATACTCAAAAGGAAATATGCAACACCTCTCTCTGGATCTCATCAGGCAGGTGAAATTATTAGCATTGGATAATACATAGACATAGATAATACAGATCATCATCTCCTGATACTGATAGGCTGTCACATTTTTTTTGGTTATTCATGTTTTTTCATTCTTAAATTTGAAATTTAGTTACTATTTCTTAACATCTCTATATATCTCTCACACCTTTTCTTTCAACAGCTGTAGCAGTAGCATTGTAATTTTAAAAATCTATCTCAGTCTCACCCTTCAAATTTATTAATTGACAGTTTCAGGGGATTTCATAGGAGAACTAAGATGTAAGTTTTCTGCGTTCTTACATCCCGCACGGGGGCAGGGGCTCATGGTTTATTCATATCCACATTTTCTGGAAGTGACTTTCAGTTTGACTGAAGTAACTACACTTAAAAAATAAAATAAAAGTTCACGTTTTTCTGCCCATATTATTACACTCTCGAGTGATCGGATCCGTTTTTTTATCATTATTATTTGCTTTCCGAAAATTGACCAAACAAGTTTTTTACTTTACAAACTTCGAGGAAGACAACCCAAGTCCAACATTTCATTTGCGAACAAAACTATGTTAAAGTCCATAATTACTGCACCTACCTTTGAAAGTTATTATTAAGACTTGAAAATCGCTGGTAAAACATATTTATTGCCAGCACAATGTTTAATCTTATTTAACAGTGTTTCATTGTACTTTCATTTTTATAGGAAATCCTATATTCATCTTTCATATCATTCGGAGCTCCCCAGGTGTTATCGCTGAATTTAATGACTGGTTCACAAAAAGTTAACTAAGTGTACCAGTCTGTGTTTATAAAATTCTTCTGCAATAAATTTAGAAGTATGCCGAATGTATCCACGAGATTGTTTACACAAAATGACAAGCTCATTATGGTGTTTGATCAAGCGTGAACTGCTAATTGGGGTGTGTTATCGCTAATCCACAAGCATCCTTTGTAACTGTTCTACCCTACAGACAAAGATAAGTGTCCACAGGGGTCTTAATTAATCAGCAAATTTGTTGCACACTTTCAATATTTATGGCTTTAGTCTGATACTTCAGTCCATGTAGATGCAGTACCGCTAGACAGTAGTAGACACAAGGTCTTACTGTTACGAAATGCAACTAGTGGATCACTCGCACGGCATTATTCTGACATATTGAAATTTTCCAAAAGTGAAATAATCCGGGCATCTTAAAATGGAATTAAAGGGTTGCCCGCCGGGCAGCAGTTTGAAAAATATGGTTGCCCAAGCTAAACATTTGGTTGCCCGCCGGGCTCCGGGCACAGGATTTGTCGTGCCCTGATTATAGAGTTCACAATTTTTATCCAATCTATCTCAAACTTGCTCAGATTGTATATGACTATAAGGATTCAGATGAGTTTGATTATGGTTGAAATCAGATTTATAGGTTGAGAGTTATCTACCTTTGAATTGCTGAAAATGCCATATTTAACGATGTTTACACTCTAGAGGCCACAAATTTTATCCAATCTTTCTCAAACTTACTCAGATTGTATATTACCATAAGAATTCAGGTGAGATCAATTATGGTTGTAATCGGATCAATAGGTCAAGAGTTATCTACCTTTGAATTGCTGAAAATGATATATTTAACAGTGTTTACGCTCTTGAGGCCACAATATTTATCCAAGCTCTCTCAAACTTACCCAGATTGTATATTACCATAAGAGTTCGAAAAAGGGTGATTATGGTCGGAATAGGACAAATAGATCAAGAGATATCTACCTTTGAATTGCTGAAAATGCCATATTTTACAGCGTTTACACTCTTCCAACTACAGTTTTCAATGGATTTTGATTATACTTGTACACAAAGGATGTAGCTATACGTTCTCGAAGGAGTGCAATTATTGTATTGTTGAAATGTAATCATTGTGGCAATAGTAACCTGCCCTTGATGTACTTTGAAATGCTAGAAAATGGCTTCATTTCAGTAGTTTAGGCTCTAGTTATCTACCTTTGATGTACTCTACTATGCTAGAGTAGGTCGACAAAACTTGAATGGATTTAGAATAAAAAGGGTGAAATTCAAAGGTAAAGCTATCAGGCTTCATTACAAATGGTGAGCGATATCAGGGCCTTCAGGCCCTCTTGTTTTAAGTCTGCCTGCTTTAACCCTTTACTCCATAGATACACATTGTTATGCCTTGAAGTTATATGTCAGCTGAAGGAAACAGTTCCATCGCCTATCTTCAAAATTAGAAACAGGCTATGGAGTAAAAGTAAAAGGTTAAGCATCCACTTGCAACACTACATAAAGACATTCCAATGGTTCTATAAATGGACTTTGTCAAAGTTGTTTCTATCAGGAATAGAAAAAGAAGTTTCTATGGGTGAAAGGGTAAAGAAACATTGATATGATTGTTTAACAGTCTGACACTGAGTCACTTAAATCTAATATTGAAAACTAGCTGGTTACAAGTGCCTGTGCATTTTACCCAATGTATTGCACAGGTTAACTCTTTTGGCATTGAATAATATACAAACTCGTTTTCATTCTTTTACCATTCTTTTCATTACCATTTTCTGTTAAAAAGACATACAGTAAAACCTCTCTATTATGACAACAAAAGTGTATGAATTATTAGATGTTTCAGGACAGGTGACTTCATAAAGCAAGGTGACAGTAAAACAGAAAGCTCCTTTAAGCATTCACCTGTCTTTCATACAATCAGTTAGCCTTTTAATGGTCGTAACTGAGTTTTACTGGATGAAGTCTTTCCTATATCCTAATAGGCAGCAGTTGTATTCTTTGTGATTCCCTCTGCAGTGCTCCAGATAAGGGGAGTATTAAAAAAAAAAATTATTTCTTCATTTAACCCTATGGTGTCACTACTCATTAGAATCGTCTCCAAGAGACGATTCTGATGAGTAGTAAAACCATAGGAAATGGAGCTAAAATAAGTGAGAAAATTCAGAATTTGTTCAGTTTACCCTCTCTTATCTGGAGCCCTGCCTCTGTAAACAAAAGAGTAACCCTGCCTCAAATCAAGATATTGAAACTAATTGACTAATCTTATTTTGAAAAGAAATTTTAGAAAATTCTAATGTTAAATTTTGAGATTAAATTTGTTAAATGCTGTTTCGTTTCAGGATCAGAGATCGCTAGTTGACAAATGGGAGGAGGAGTTTATGTCAGACCAGGGGATCAATGACAAGGAATTCTGGGAGAAACTGGAGAAACACTGGACAGAAGTCGCTCAGTCAGTAGTTTAATAACCCATTATCCCATAAATATGTCTTTTTACGACTTTAATTTATTCTTCCACTGTAATTTATTCTTCCACTGAAAGAAAATAGTTCCAATTTAAACAGTCATGATTATGCAGCATGAGAAATATTCTCTATATTCTAGCAGATGATAGCTTAAAGCAGGCTGAAAGTTAAGCAGAATGGGCCTTCAGGCGCCTTCTGCTTTACTTTCAACCTGCTTTAAGTGGTCACCTATTATCAAAACTCGAAACAGGCTATGGGTTAAGGGGTTAACCCTTCTCCCCTATCGTTAGTTTTAAGACAGTATAAACGTAATTTCAAAACAAGTGGCAAACAGTTTTGCTCCCTATCAGACGCCATGTTACCGTGGCATCAGATCAGGATCAAAACTGTTTTCAAATGGGATTTATGACATCATTGAGAGTGAAAGGGTTAAGAAAGGTGGTTGCTTAAAGCAGGCTGAAATTAAAGTAGAATGATCCTTAACCCTTTACCTCATAGCCTGTTTCTAGTTTTGAAGACATGTGACCACTTAAAGCAGGTTGAAAGTAAAGCAGAATGTGCCTTAAGGCACATTCTGCTTTACTTTCAGCCTGCTTTAAGCTAAAATCCGCTAGGCTATATAAAATGTTTGTAATGGTAATTGTTCATGAGGGTATAAACTGGAACTATTTTCTTCAGCGGAGGAATAAATTAAATACGCTAAAAGGCGCTTCTATAAGGGAAAGGGTTAAAGAACATTCTGCCTTACATTTAGCCTGCATTAACCCTTTCCCCTATAAGCGTCTTTTCACATATTTCACTTATTCATCCACTGAAGAAATGGTTCCAATTTATTCAGTCATAAACATGTACAAACAGAAAATATTTTTACATCTTAGCAGAAGGTGGCTTAAAGCAGGCTTAAAGTAAAGCAGAATGCGCCTACTTTAAGTACTCACCTGTCTTCATAACTTGAAACAGGCTATCGTGTAAATGGTTAAGCTACCACCTTCTACTATACAGAAACTATTTTATGTTGCATTTGCATGACTGTATAAAGTAGAACTATTTTCTTCAGTGGAGGAATGAATTTAGGATGTAAAGAGGAATTTTTACCTCTTCTGTTTCTTTTTTGTCGTCATCTGAAATCTTAACGTTGGCCATAACTTTAGAACCACATGAGAATTTTTTATACAGACTTTTTTTTGGTATGTGTACTCCTCTCAAGAAGCTCTTAAGCTCAATTCAACTTGGGTCTTTTCCGACAAAGGTCAAGGTCATTTAGAGTAAAAAAGGGGTGAATTTAACATTGGCCACAGCCCACAGACAATCGTTGGAACCAGCATGTGGTGCTCTTGTTAAAGAGTACAGTCAGGACTCGATACAACTACACAGTTCGTTCCCAACAAAAATGTCGTTGAAACGAGTTTGTCGTTATATTGAATCTCATATATATAGCTTTGTACAGGTTCGTTCCCACGGATTTCATGTCAGTAAGTGAGTATTCCGTTGTAACGAATGTCGTTGTATCGAGTCCTGACTGTATTGGTTATAAAGAGCTTTCTGCTTTACTTTCAGCCCGATTTAAGTATTCACCTGTCAGGACGTAGCGAATTTTTCCAATAGTTCTCTAGAACATGATGGGGTAACAGCATTTTAATGACGAATCTTTGAAGTTTTGATAAGTTTGGTTCATTAAATTTTTTATCTGCATTTTGCTGCCATCTATCCTAAATGGTTTGTATCAAATAAATAATGATATTGTTTATATTGGCTGCTTGATTCAAATTTGATTGTTCAGTTAAGTTCATGTTGAATATGCATATCTAACATCACTCAGTTACAATACAACACTTTCACATATACATTGATAGCATTGAACCCTAGTCCCGCATATTGGCATCCTTTTCAAACAGTGAACATGTGAATAGTACACTTGTCCTATGCAAACAGTGAATACCCAGATCAGAGGGTTCCTTTAGGAGCCCTCTGATCAGGGTCTTCACTGTTTGTCATAATGCCAAACATTGACAAAAACAACCCTTAAAAGTCAGAAATGGACTAGACTTATATTGAAACTGGAATTGTCCATTTAAAGTTTCAGGGAGGAATGAGTTAAGCAAACACATGCTGCTTGGATGACATATAAGCATGTGACGTGGAAGACAGTGAGGTGTAGTAGTGTTTCTATACTTTCAGGTCAGGACAAGAAAATGCATGGTTAACCGATTTCGAGCAAACAGAGCCATATAAGGTAGTTATACATTTCAGAATGAAATGCTACTGAAAAGATTTATTACGACTATTTTGACTTAGCAGAGACAATTGCTGCTGTTATTTTAATGCCCCACGCTACATAGTCAAAAGCATATTGTATTTGGTTGTTCTGTCTGTTTGTTTGTCTGTTTGTGCACAATTTAACCTTGTTTGGAGCTACATGTGATAGAGACTTCATATTTGTTATGTGTACTCAACGTAAGGAGCCCTTGACCTCAGGGTAAGTTTTGATCTGCCAGACAAAGGTCAAGGTCATTTACAGGTCAAATAGGCTGAGTTTAACATTGGCCATACATGTGATAGAGACTTTATATTAAACATTTGTACTCCACTCAAGAAGTTGGGTCAAGTCAGGCAAAGGTCATGTAAGGGGCATAGTGTTTCACAAACACAATTTGTTTTAAATAATATTAAAGAGGCTCGCAACCCGATTTAGCATTAAAAATAGTAACTTGTAAATATATGTCAAATACTTATATAAATGGGTAAGATTTGGTTTAGGATAATAAATTCTGTTAAAAAATGCATTTCAAAAAAAAAGAAGAAGAAGCTCTGGTGGGATTCGAACCCGTGACCCTCCATGAAAAATGAGGAAACACCTTTACCACCTCGGCTACCAGCGCTCTCTATATATATGGTAGCGAATTAACGTACTTCACTGGTAGCGATTGATAGTACTTTATTCGGCTCGGGTTTATGTCTGAGCCCGTGTAGGGAAGCAACAACAACAACTATACCGTCAGCTGACGCTATAGAAAAACAATGGAAAATATCTAAAAAAACTAAGATTTGGTGACGATTCTTGAGACTATTTTTGGACAGATCATATTTTTTTAATGTCAGAAGCCAAATAATGCCACAAATTTGCTTTTTTTTTAGTATTTTATTTTATTTTGACAAGTACACCATCCGGTTGCGAGTCCCTTTAAGAAGTTATGACATATGGTTTGATGGAAACATCAAGATTTCAGAATTCGAAATACTACCAGTACTTAGAATTTGTTCAAAATGAAACTTATAATCTCAAACTTTCTCAGGTAAAATTGGATAGCTATGTCTAACTACAGTTCAAACATTGTGTAACCCAGGTTGATCGATAAGCAACCAATCTCGGGTTTGAGTTCATCTTTAATCCGTAGTACTAATTATAAGGTCTAAAAAAAGCTGAAGGAAATACAATATTATAGATCTAAATATAATTATGTTGTTTACGTTTTAGCTAAAATGCATCACAGTCAAATGCAATGTGCTGTGGATAAATTTAAACAGAATTAGTTATGTAACTTACCAGCTGGTCATAGTTCAAGAGATTTATTTAGTTAAAGTAATAAATGATTAGAGAAGTCTTCTTTTCTTGTCTTCACCTCCACGTCATGTCCAAGAAGGATTTTGTTGAGTACCATCATTGAAGTTAAAGTTAGAATTATAGCCAGAATGAATTGGAGGGAAAGAGGGTTAGGTTCATCAGTTTCGGTCGGGTGACTTTCACGCCTCACTCACCCATGAACACAAACTCACATCATCTCACTCACGACTAGCTCACCAATATACCCATGCTGTATATGTTTTAGCTAAAAGGAATCGCGGTCAAATGCAATGTACGGTGGATAAATTTAAACAGAATTAGTGATTTTACTTACCAGCTGGTCGTAGTTCAAGAGAGCTATTTAATTACATATGTAACTCTTTCCTCCTTGAAACTTTACATGGACAATTCCGGTTTCCATTTTAGTCTAGTCTATTTCAGACTTTTATGGGTTGTTTTTGTCAATAATTGGCATTATGACAAACAGTGATGACCCTGATCAGGGGCTCCTTTCTGAGCCCTCTGATCTGGGTCTTCACTGTTTGCACAGAACAAGGGTACTATTCACATGTACACTGTTTGAAAAGGACGCTTATATGTGGGACTAGGGTTCAAAGGGTTAAAGTAATAAATGAATAGAGAAGTCTTCTTGTCTTCAGAGTTCTAGCCAGAATGAGTTGGAGGGAAAGAGGGTTAGGTTCAACAGTTTCCATCAGGTGACTTTCACGCCTCACTCACCCATGAACACAAACTCACATCATCTCACTCACGATTAGCACACCAATATACCTGTGCACTCGTGATCATCACTCACACGAACAAACCTCAGTACGAGTATAATAATATAAGCTAAGGGGTTGGCGTTCCCATTCCCGTGTCCGTTCACGTTAGCAGTTTCAAGAAATTGCTTTTAACTTTCTATGTCCCTTGAGGTATTGCTTCATATTTGGTATTCACGTGTGTGTATATGGACAAGACCTTTCCTTGCACACAAAAAGTTTGACCAATGTGACCTTGACCTTGAACTTAGGGCCTGCGTTTTGTGTTTAGGTTTTGACAAATGCCTAGAATTCCGATATTCATTGAGATATTCTTTTCATATTTGGCATGCATGTTTATATGGACAAAACCTTTTAATGCATACAAAAAGTTACAGCCTCTTGACCTTGAACTTACCATAGGTCCTGTGTTTAGGTTTCGAGATCTGGGTTTAAGTTTCTCAAAATGGTTATAACTCCTATGTCCCTTGAGATATTGCTTTCATATATGGTATGCATGTGTATATTGACAAGACCTTACCATGCATACAAATATTTTTACCCCAGTGACCTTGACCTTGCAGTAAGGGCCTATGTTTAGGTTTCAAGATCTACGTTTAGGTTTCAAAAAATGCTTATAACTCCTATGTCCCTTGAGATATTGCTTTCATATCTAGTGTATATGTGCATATAGACCTTGCAGTTAGGGCCTCTGTTTAGGTTTCTCAAAATGCCTATAACTTCTATGTCCCTTGAGGCATTCCTTTCATATTTGGTATATGTGTGCATATGGACAAAACCTTTCCATGCACACAAAAAGTTTGACCTCAGTGACCTTGACCTTGAACTTAGGGCCCGTGTTTAGGTTTCGAAATTAGGTTTTGAAAAATGCTTATAACTCCTTTAATGTTCATTGAGATATGCCTTTCATATTTGGCATGGATGTGTATTTGGACAATACCTTTTCATGCATACACAAATTTTAAGCCTCTTGACCTTGAACTTAGGGTCCCTATTTAGGTTTGGAAATATGCGTTTAGGTTTGGTTAAATGCTTATAACTCCTATGTCCCTTGAGGTATTGCTTTTATATCTGGTATGCATGTGTATATGTACAAGACCTTTCCATGCACACAATTATTTTTACCTCAGTGACCTTGACCTTTAGGGCCTGCATTTAGGTTTCTCAAAATGCCTATGACTCCTATTAGTAGAGGGCATTTAAAAATTTTGGGGAAAAAAAATGCACAGAAATGATTTTTGTGTTTTCATATGCTCCAATATGTACCGAATGACAGAAAAAAAGTCTAGGAAAATCAAACGATGCGAAATATGATTTTTTGGGGTAAAATGATTGAATTGATAAACGAAAATGATAATTTTTGGAATTTCCATACTGTGACCCTGGGTATTAACATAAAGGCTTCAAATCTACAAATTAGACTGGCAGTTATATCCACTGTGGAATAGTACTAATTAGGATATATAAAACTTTCAAAAAATGGTTCTTTTTGGGTGAAAATCATGAAAATATTAAACAAAATCCCAATTTTTGGAGATTTTAGTAGAGCTTCCCTGGTGTCAAACATCCAAATAAAGGAAAAGATGCACAGAAATAGTTTTTGTGTTTTCATATGGTAGAGCATGTACCAAATAACCGAAGAAAAATCAAGGAAAATCAAACTATGCGAAATATGTTTTTTGAGGCAAAATTGTTGAAATAATAAATGAAAACGCCAATTTTAGGGATTTCAGTACTGTGTCGTTGGTTATCATTATAAACGCTCCAAATTTACAGGCTAGATACTTATACATCTCTATTGTGAAATAGTACTATTAAGGATAGCTAAAACTTTGAAAAATGAATTTTGGGGCAAAATTGTTGAAATAATAAATGAAAACGCGATTTTTTGGGATTTCCCTACTGTGAACATGGATATCAATATAAATACACCAAATATGCAGGTTAGACAAAAAATCATTTTTACTGTGTAATGGTTCTAGTAAGGATAAATAAAACTTTAAAAAAAATGTTTTTTTTGGGTTAAATTGTCCAAATATTAAACCAAAATCACAAATTTTGGGGATTTTCGTAGACAATCCCTGCCATCAAAATCAAAAGTGATTTATGTGTTATCATATGCTTTAATATGTACAAACTAATAGGAAAATCATCTAGGAAAATCATACAATACCAAATATGGTGTTTTGGGGTAAAATCGTTGAAAAATAAAATGTAAATGAGCTTTTTCGGGATTTTACTACTGTGATGGTGGCTATTAAAATAAAAGCTCCAAATCTACAGGTTAAACAAATATTCAATTGCGCTGTGGAATGGTACTGATAAAGATGAATAAACTGTCAAAAAACTGATTTATGCAGTAAAGTTGTTATAATAATTAAACAAAAAAACACCAATTTTCGAGATTTGAGCAGAGATCACCTGACCTGAAAATTCCAAATAAAGCCTTATAAGCAAATAAAGGGAAAAGTATTGAGAATTGAATTATATGTTTTAGTATGTTTCAATATGTATTAAATAACAGCAAAATAAAGGAAACTCCAACAAAGCCAAATATGACTTTTCGGGGTAAACTGGTTAAAAAAATTAGTTTAAATTTGAATTTTTGGAATTTCCACAACATGGCTTTAGATATAAATGTAAAAGCTTCAAATTTACAGGTAAGACACATTATACTTTGTACTGTAGGCTATACTCGCTCTGATTTGGGTCCTCAAATGATATATATTCTTGTTCCGCATACAATTAGGGTTAGGTAACAACCTCTAATATTCGCATCGCACACAATAAGGGTTAAATTACAGCATTTTGACAATTAATCCAGTGTACTAGCTTAGAGGCAGCATTTAAAATGCCGCTTGTCAAATCAGAGTGTGCACTGATAGTAGACAATAAGCACCACAAAACGAATATTGAATGTTATTGACCTGGTGATATATACACTATCAGTTATTTCATACATATAGCAAGCACTGTTAGATCAATTAATTACATAAATTACATGTACGATGTATGCCCAATGTACAAAATACTATGATTTGCTGATATTTCATACAGTTGTCAGATTCCATTATTACAGCTCATAGTACAGGATAGCTCATGTCTATTAGTTTCCAACCAACATCAGGATCAACCAGTTTTGCGCAGAAATAATCCAACATGGCAGAAAATTGTTCGTTCGTTTATGTTTTGATTTTTTTTATTGGTGGAGGGGGTGTATTTTTCCAAAACCCTACAAAGTCCTGACATTTATAAATTGTTATGTGTGATTTTGGATAAACTAGTTACATATCTCATTAAAAGGACCGTGTCAAGCCTATTGATTTGGAGTTTTTATTATTAATTCATATCCTCCCCCATATACAGAAATTAAAAATTTGCTGTTTTATGTATATTTTTTAATGTTTTCCTCAAAAAGTTATTTTCAAACTTTGTATTTATCATCTTTAGTAAGCTGTTGTTTTGGAAAGAATATATAACTTATTTGTGCATTTGAAGCTTTATTGGTCATATCCTCAGTCATATAGTCAAACAACTGGGCTTGACGTGTCAAAGGTCAGCAGAGTCCATTTTAAGGAGAGCAGCATTCCGCATGTTCTCCGACCATTTTTATACAATCAAGATTAGTATAATCATTAGATACAAATGAAGGCAATATTATTGTTAGCACTTTAGAGCAGTAGGTAAATATAGGTACACAGAGTGTATTGCGATAGAATTATTCTAATAAGCGTAGGTTCGAATCCCGCGTCGACCTCAAACTTTTTTTAATCTAAAATGAATTATCTAATTTCATACTGTGTGATTATACTAACCATTTATACACATGTTCATCAAATTTGGGACAGGGGTGCATGGATTTCTAGCCCTATATTAGCCATACTTTCCCAAAACAAATCGATGATAAAATATGAATATCAATATAAGTTTTAGTCACTTTCTTCAGGAGGCTTTCTGCATTACCTTAATGCAATGTAATTATATAATCTTTAAAATTGTTTTGGCAAAACAATATCATAGGTTGCTGCGAGATTCGAACCCGTGCTTGATAAAATGTTATCCGATCATATACTTCTACCTACGTCTTATCCACTACGTTATGTTTCCAATAACTAATTCGTTTATTTGTACCGATAACCAAACCTTTTCCTTTAAAACTTGACACGGGGACATCTGAACTGCTGATCTCCCTTATAAATGGACTCGGCCACCCTTTGACACGTCAGACCTAGTTGTTTGACTATAGTAATGAAATTCAAAATGGTAGTTATCCTTACTTATAAATAGTTTCCATTTATATATTTGTCTTAACTATATTTTTAAGTTTTACATTCATGTTATATTGCTCTAACAATATACTGAAGATATTGTCTTTTTGTTTAACTATTATAAGTTATACATGTATATTACTTCATTGAAACTTATATAACTATGCTAACAAATACACTGTAGTGCCTTGATGGTCACATCAAATGCCACTGTAAAAATCCTCAGTGAAAACTGTTTTCGTTTAATTTATATCTTATCACCAAAATTTATTAATTTTAGAAAAATCATAATTTATTTGTACTAGTGCTATAGGCTTTATTTAATAGTGCCTGTTGCCTTTTAAATGGATTTGGAGCTTTTTTAATCATATTTAAAGTCACAATACATTAAAAAACATGTGTCTGTTTAAATGTTTTACCGGTTGATTTGTCTTTACTTTAACTAAGCTACATTAAAATGGTGTATGGGTGTAAGTTATAGACTTTGAACGTTTGGTTTCATAATCTAAGGTCACCGTAGTGAAGTGAAAAGATAAGGGTTTTCATTTTAAAGCTTAATTCATCCTTAATAGTACAAGGCTACAGTGCACAGTAATATGTATCTTACCTGTGTAGCTTCTATATTCCTGTCTAAGGCCATAGTAATGAATTTCCAAAAAAATGCATTTACATTAATTGTTTTAATCAGTATACCCCAAAATTTATATTTGGCTTTGTTGGATTTTTAGCTCACCTGAGCCAAAGGCTCAAGGTGAGCTATTGTGACCGCTCACCGTCCGTAGTACGTCTGTCCGTCTGTCCGTCTGTCCGTCTGTCCGTCTGTCCGTCTGTCTGTCTGTCCGTCTGTCCGTCTGTCCGTTCACTTTTACTTCAAACGACATCTCTACTGAAACCCGCCGATTGTAGGGAGAGTTCAAACTGCTTATGATGTTCCTTGGATGCTTCTCTACAGAAGTTGTTCAAAAAAAAGGAAAAAAAAGCACAAACTCTGCTTGAAAAAGCAAAAAAGCAAAAATCTTTAAAAAATCTTCTTGCCCAAAACTACTAGGCCCTAAGCTTTGATATTTGTACAGTAGAATCTCCTGGTGGATCTATCTATAGTTTGTTAAAATGAAATCCCTAGGGTCACATTTGACACCACCCTGCACAGTTTAAGTGCTGCTCTAGGCAGGTTTTACAGTATTTTTGATTTAGGCAGAACTGTATTTACCTGAGTTACCCTTAATATACTATGGGCAAATAGCCAATATTTGCAAACATTTTGGATCCAGATCAGATGCAACATAATCATAATGCTACATCTAATCTGGATCCAACCTATTTGCCACTCATTTACCAACTTAACATTTTCTAAATTGTTTTTTTGTACACTTTTCACATACAGTAGGTTTTAAGCAGACATCATTTCAGTCTGGTAAGGGTAAGCCCAAGCGTTCTAGCCACTGAGGTCAAATATTATGCAACTCTGAACTGGTAGTGGGTATCACAGAACTGGTCATGATCAGCTGAACATGTTGTCTGCTAAAGTTTAGATATGGTTCAGTCTGATTCATACTTAGAGAAACAGGATCTGGAAGTGATCCACTGACAGTTATGTAATTATGTCTTATGCCATATTTATACATATGTTTAATATTGGTTTTGTCAGAGTTATCTGTATGTCTTTTCAATAATTCCACTTTAAACAGTCATGAAAATGTAAGATGCAAAAGTAAAGCAAAGTGTGCATTAACCCTTAGCCCGCCAAATAAATTGTCGTCTGCTATATTTCTCGTCTGCTTTAAGTTTCAAAGTGCTTCAAAGTTGCTCAAAATTGCTGAAAATGTTGTCCGAGTGTCAAACAGCTTGGATCCGGATGAGACGCCGAGTTACTCGGCGTCTAATCCGGATCCAAGCTGTTTGCATATAAAGCTATAGTCGTGAGTGGCAGGCTAAGGGTTAAGACACATTCTGCTTTACTTTCAACCTGCTTTAGGTGGCCACCTATTTTCAAAATTAGAAACATGCTATGGGGTAATGGGTAAAATGAAATTGCCTATTTGGAAAGAGCCTGATGAGAGGAAGTGCCATTTGCAAAGGCCATAACTCTGACATCATTGTTTTTTGAGTTATTTCCCTTTGTGATATTTTCTTGTCAAGAAGACAACTTCAGTTCTACTGATGCTATTGTAATGAAATTTTATGTATGGAAAGAAACTGATGAGAGAAAATGCCATGCACAAGGGCAGCAATATTTAGTTTTTCCCCTTTGTCATATTTTATTGTCAGGAAAATAATTCCAGTTCTGTTGACGCTAGTGAAATAATTATCATTTATTGGAAATGGAAATAGCTTGATAAGAGGATGTGTCATGGATAAGGGTCATAAGCTTGGCAACAAAATTCACTTTTGTCATGTTTTCTTGTCTGGAAGATAACTCCATTTATAGTTATATTAAAATGTTGTCTTGCCCAGTCAACTTAGGTACAAACTTCAATGTCCTCAGGTGAGCGAATTAAGGGCCATGGCCCTCTTGTTCTAGATTGTTTTACAAACAAGAATTGGTGATTTTGGTTTAATATTTTGATAATTTTACCCCAAAAAACAGTTTTTTGAAACCTTTATTTATCCTAACAAGGACCATTCTAAAGTAGACATGAATATGTGTCTAGCCTGGATATTTGGAGTTTTTATAGTGATATCCATGGTCACAGAAAGGAAATCCCAAAAATTAGCTTTTCAGTTAATATTTCAACCATTTTACCCAAAAATCATATTTCAGATTCTTTGATTTTCCTACATTATTTGTCTGTTATTTGGTACATATTTAGGCAAATAATAACATATAAATCAACTCTGTGCAACATTTCCTTTATTTGCTATGAGATGTCAGGGTATGTTTGAAATCCTCAAAATATGTGATTTTGGTTTAATATTTTGACAATTTCACCCCAAAATCATTGTTTTGAAAATTTTATTTATCTTAACAAGTACCATTCCACAGCTGACATGAATATTTGTCTAGCCTGTAGATTTCGAGATTTTATATCAATATCCTCAATCACAGAAGGGAAATCCCAAAAATTAGCGATTTCAGTTATTATTTCAACCATTTTACCCCAAAACCATATTTCGGATTCTTTGATTTTCCTAGACTTTTTGTCTGTTATTTGGTACATATTTAGGCAAATAATAACATATAAATCAACTCTGTGCATCATTTCCTTTACTTGCTATGAGATGTCAGGGTATGTTTGAAATCCTCAAAATTTGTGATTTTGGTTTAATATTTTGACAATTTCACCCCAAAATCATTTTTTTGAAAATTTTATTTATCTTAACAAGTACCATTCCACAGCTGACATGAATATTTGTCTAGCCTGTAGATTTCGAGATTTTATATCGATATCCTCAATCACAGAAGGGAAATCCCAAAAATTAGCGATTTCAGTTATTATTTCAACCATTTTACCCCAAAACCATATTTTGCATTGTTTGATTTTCCTAGACTTTTTGTCTGTTATTTGGTACATATTTAGGCAAATAATAACATATAAATCAACTCTGTGCAACATTTCCTTTATTTGCTATGAGATGTCAGGGTCTGTTTGAAATCCTCAAATTCGTGATTTTGGTTTAATATTTTGACAATTTCACCCCAAAAATCAGTTTTTTGAAAATTTTACTTATCTTAACAAGTACCATTCCACAGCTGACACTAATATTTGTCTAGCCTGTAGATTTCAAGCTTTTATATTGATTTCTACAATCGCAGTCTGGAAATCCCAAAAATTCGTGCTTTCACCTATTATTTTAGCCATTTTACCCAAAAAATCATATTTCGCATCGTTTGATTTTCCTAGACTTTTTTTCTGTCATTCGGTACATATTGGAGCATATGAAAACACAAAAATCAATTCTGTGCATTTTTTTTCCTTTATTTCGATTTTTGACGCTAGATGCCCTCTACTATATGTCCATTGTGATATTCCTTTCATATTGGGTATATATATGTATATGGACAAGACCTTTCCTTGCATGAAAAAATTTAACCCCAGTATCCTTAACTTTCAACTTAGGGCCCATGTTTAGGTTTGGAAATCTGCATTTAGGTTTATGATTCCTATGTCCCTTAAGGTATTACTTTCATATTTGGTTTGTGTATGTATATAGACAAGACCTTTCCATGCATACAAAAAAGTGACTGTGACCTTCACCTCGGAATCTGCTTTAAGTTTCTAAATGTACTGAAGGCGAGCTTTGTTGTCTCTCTGACAACTCTCGTTGTTTGTGTGTATTACAGGAGTATAAGTTTGAAGAAGACAATCCACTTATAAACCACCCTGACCCTTTCCAAGCTGGTCTTGAGAAGTTAGAACAGGGAGATATACCTAACGCTGTGTTACTGTTTGAAGCTGCTGTGAAGAAAGACGATACACATGCTGAGGTAATATATCATTGCAGGGCTCCAGATAAGAGGAAGTTAATTGAACAAATTCAATATTTTCTCACTCATTTCAGCACCAATCCTTTGGTGTAACTACTCGTTAGAATCGTCTCGAAGAGACCATTCTAATGAGTAGTAACACCATAGGGTTTTATGCAGAAATAAAGATTTTACTTGTAGAAAACTACGGCTATCTGGAGCCCTGCCATTGGTGATGATGTTTAACCCATTGCCCTGTAAATACATCTTTTTTACGCCTTTAATTTATTCCTCCACTGAAGAAAATAATTCCACTTTACAATGTAATGAATATTCAGCATAAGAAATATTTTCTAGACCCTTGTAGATAATAGTTTAAAGCCAGCTGAAAGTAATGCAGAATGCGCCTTAAGACGCATTCTGCTTTACTTTTAACCTGCTTAAAGAGGTCACCTGTCTTCAAAAAACTATAAAGCGGCTATGGGGTAGTTGGTTAATCTATTTGTACTTCTGTATTTCAAGTGAATGCTTCAACTGTGTTTTATTTGCCAGTGTATTTACCACATTTCTCCATAGCTTGTTTTCAGTGTTTACCCTTTCCTCCATAGAAGCGCCTTCTAGCACATTAATTTTATTCCTCCACTGAAGAAAATAGTTCCAATTTATATAGACATAAACATAGAGTAAGACCAGAAGAAATACTTTGTATTTCCTGCAGATGTTAGCTTAAAACAGGCTGAAAGTAAAGCAGAATGTGCCTTAAGGCACATTCTGCTTTACTTTCAATCTGCTTTATTAAGTGATCACTTGTCTTTAAAACTAGAAACAGGCTATGTTTATACGTATACCAGAATATTTTATGTGAATGCTTCAATTTTTGTTATTTGCCAGTGTATTTAAGTTATTTAATCCTATTCTCCAATTTTTAAGTTTTTATGCCCCCGGCATCGACAGATGCGGGAGCATATAGTAATCGTCTTGTCCGTGTGTGCGTCCGTCCGTCCGTAACAGGTTAAGTAGATTTTACCGTTTCGTCTAGCATCAACACCACTTACTCAAATGCTTGGATACTTATACAGTTGTTGCCTTGGACCATTCCCTTTCCACCAATATCACACAACCTTGATTTTGACCTTGACCTTGACCTAATTTGGACATAGAATATTTTAAATGGGCTATTTCTTGGTTAACTAGATTTTACAGTTTCGTCTAGCATCAGCATAACTGACTACAATGCTTTGATACTTATACAGTTGTTGCCTTGGATCACTACCAATCCACCCATATTACCCAGCCTTGATTTTGACCTTGACCTTGACCTAATTTGGACTTCAGAATTCAGAATATATTGTCAAGGATGCCAACGGGGGCATAAGTGTTTATTGAACGCGCATTCTTGTTAGTGTTTAAGACAGGTGGTTGTTTAAAGCTTGCTGCTTTACTTTCAGCCTGCTTCAAGCATCCACCTGTCAGGATGCAGGAAATGTGTCCTATTGGTGTTACTGTTATTGCAAATATGTTTATGTGTCCAAGATATTGGGTAGAGGGATAAGTTAAAATAAGAGCATTATTTTGGTAATGACCCTCATGATAATGATGTACTGGTATCTCTTTTGAAAACCTTACCTTACACATTAAACTTGTTTCAAGATCAAATAAATTTTAAAAGTGATCTTGAAATATTAGAAACCTGTTTCCCATTGCCTACAAAGAGTCAGTTAAAACTGACATTACTTCCACTCCATGAAGGGGTTTGTGTGTTTAACGCTTTCCCCAATAGAAGCGCCTTTTAGCGGATATGATTTATTCATCCGCTGAAGAAAATAGTTCCAGTTTAATCAGTAATCAATATGTATTATAGGGAATATTTTTAGCTCACCTGAGCTATCTCAGGGTGAGCTTTTGCAATCCTTGAATGTCCGTCGTCCGGCGTGCGTCGTCCGGCGTCAACAATTTTAGTGTTTACACTCTAAAGGCCACAATATTAATCCAATCTTTCCCAAATTTGCTCAGATTGTATATTACCATAAGAGTTCAGATGAGTTTGATTATGGTTGAAATCGGACTAATAGTTCAGGAGTTAACTACCTTTGAATTGCTGAAAATGCCATATTTAACACTGTTTACACTCTAGAGGCCACAATATTTATTCTATCTTTCTCAAACTTGCTCAGATTGTATATTACCATAAGAGTTCGGATGAGGTTGATTATGGTTGAAATCGGACCAATAGGTCAGGAGTTAGCTACCTTTGAATTGCTGAAAATGCCATATTTAACACTGTTTACACTCTAGAGGCCACACTATTTATTCAATCTTTCTCAAACTTGCTCAGATTGTATATTACCATAAGAGTTCGGATGAGTTCGATTATGGTTGAAATCGGACAAATAGGGCAGGAGTTAGCTACCTTTGAATTGCTGAAAATGCTATATTTAATAGTGTTTAGCTCGGATGAGATCAATTATGGTTGAAATCAGAATTATAGGGTTGCAAGTTATCTACCTTTGAAATGCTGAAAATGCCATATTTAAGGGTGTTTACACTCTAGCGCAACACTTTTTATCCAATCCATCTCAAACTTGCTCAGATTGTATATTACCATAAGAGTTCAGATGAGTTTGATTATGGTTGAAATCAAACAAATAGGTCAAGAGTTGTCTACTTTTGAATTGCTGAAAATGCCATATTTAACAGTGTTTACACTCTAGCGGCCACAATTTTTATCCAGTCTTACATGCTATACTACAAATTTGAATGGATTTAGATTAAACGGATGAAACAGAAAGGTAAAGCTATGAGGCTTCAGTACAACAGGTGAGCGATATCAGGGCCTTCAGGCCCTCTTGTCTATATTATAGCACATGATAGCTTAAAGCAGACTGAAAGTAAAGCAGAATGCGCCCTAAGGGGCATTCTGCTTTACTTTAAACCTGCTTTAAGTAGTCAACTATCTTCCATACTAGAAATAGGCTGTCAGATAAAGGGTTAAGAAAAATGACTGTGTTAAACAAAAGGAAAGTGTTCTATGTGTTTCAGGCGTGGCAGTATCTGGGTACATCACAAGCTGAGAACGAACAGGAACCAGCTGCTATAGCTGCTTTAAACAAGTAAGCTCATTCACCCCGGCAGCTTTTAACCCACTTCCCCATAAATATGCCTATTTATGCCTGTAACCTTTTTCTCCATTAAAGAAAATATTGCCAATGTATACAGTGATGAATATGTAGCATAAGAAATATTTTCTATATCCTTGCAGATAATAGCTTACAGCAGGTTGAAAGTAAAATAGAATGCGCCTTAAAACACATTCTGCTTTACTTTCAACCTGTTTTAAGAGGTCACCAGTTTTCAAAACTAGAAGCAGGATATTATGGTAATGGATTAATGGACGGTTCCAGGTCCCACTTGAGTTCATTTATCACTATTAAGGGTTGTTTTCTGCAATATTTTGCAAAATGACAAAACAGTGAAGACCCTGATCAATGCTCATTTAGAAGCCCTCTGATCTTGGTCTACACTGTTTGCATATGACAAGTGTACACATCATTGGTACACTGTGTGTAAATGACGAGTATACTCATGGCTAGAGTTGAAAGTGTCAAAGCATTGAAACAGTGACTGTATACTGCAGGGAAAAGTATATCTAAAAGAGCTTTTTTGCTTTACCTTTGTCCTGCATTATACTGCTGCCTGTGTTAAAGCACAATTTGACTGTTTGGTTTATACAGGTAACTTTCAATATTAACCCACTTCAGCTTAACACCAGGGGCCAGTTTCATAAAACTTTGTACGAAAAATGTTGTTGTAAGTCCGATTATAAATGTATCAATTATTATTTATTTGTACATCTGATCCTGCCTTGTGACATCTCTTTGGAATCGTCTTGAAAAGACAATTCCAAGAGATGTCACAAGACAGGATTAGATGTAGAAATCAGAAATTAAATGTATTTTAAAGTTTTGACTTACGATCGTTTTTTTCGTACGAAGTTTTATGAAACGGGCCCCAATTTCTTAACATTTTTGTACTGGTAAATTAGACATCAATAAGTTTCAAATTGTGAAGCAGGGGTTTGTTAATTCAATTTAGAGAATATGGGCATGTTTGATTTTTACAAGTGAATATTGCATTTGACTAGGTGTCAAGCATATACATGTATTGAAATTATTTTAAAACAGGCGTGTGCAGACGATTCTACTCATTATCTGGGCTGCTTAAATTTTAAAGTTTTAGTGTTACTTGTACTTTCAGATGCCCTGTAAATGTCACAGAGTTTGATTCTATGTACATTCGCCCCATTCAATTCCATTGACAAAAAGGGTGTTCATTTCGTATAAACACTATTTCTCGAGGGGGGCGGGGGGTGGGGGGACTTGTGGAAAAGTTTCGTAGAGGAAGCGGGGGCATATGCAGTTTTCATTCGCGAATAAATCTTTGGAACTTGGGACAGCAAACATTTGGCGGATTTTTTCAAAATTTGTTCTTAAACCGATCTATGCCTTCCAATTAGTGGAAACCATGATTCCCGACTAATATTCTTCATTATTAATGAGATAAATTGCAAGAAAAGTGACATACCTTATAAACAACAACTGGCTGCATTCCTTTATGCCAAAAAAAAACGATATATTTATCCTACTTAAAAAATGACATCACTTCTAATGACGTCAAATCAGCATTTTCGCGCCAAACTGTCAAAGTTGTTGAATTTAGAATGTAAACAATTAAACTTTTTTTTTTTGCTTTGGAATGTACGCAGCTACAGTTATTCGGTCATGGCTGTTCCTGATAGGGTACACATTATTCGTGTTATCAACCTCTAATATGGATTAAACATACATGCATACTTACAAAATGTTAATCTAATATTAGAATTTACAGCAAATACATTGTAAATATAAGAAATGAACAGATTTTTTTCGGCGTTCAAGCGAAATAAACGACAGAAAATTATTGGCAAATTTACCATGAATCGCTAGTGCGATTCATGGTATTTGCCGATAATTTTCTGTCGTTTATTTCGCTTGAACGCCGAAAAAAATCAATTCATTTCTTAAATGAATCTATTTTCAGATGCCTTGACTTACAGGCCAACAATCTAACAGCCCTCATGGGACTGGCTGTCAGTTACACCAACGAGAACTTGGCTTCCCATGCCTGTCACACGCTCAAACTCTGGTTGAAAAACAACCCAAGATATGCCAGTCTAATACCAGAACAGATAGAAAGACAATCCAAAGTCTCCTCATATGTTTCCAGGTAAGACTAAAAACATCTACAGGGCTCCAGATAAAAGGGAGTAAACTGAACAAATCCAACATTTTCTCACTTAGTTCAGAACCAAATCCTATGTTGTTACTACTCATTAGAATCGTCTTGAAGAGACGATTCTAATGAGTAGTGACAGCATAGGGTTTAATGCAGAAATAAAGATTTTTTTTTTGAAAAACTCCCCTTATCTGGAGCCCTGCATCTAGCATTTGTCAATTAGTCCATTTCCCCATATATATGTCTTTTTATGCCTTTAATTTTTTCTGCCACTGAGTAAAATAGTTCTGCTTTTTACAGTCATGAATATGTACGATAAAAAATATTTTCTATGTCCTAGCAGAATTTGGCCTTTTATATATGCCTTTAATTTTTTTCACCTCCGAAGAAAATAATTCCACTTATACAGTCATGCACTGTAACAAGTATTTTCTATATCCTTGTGAATGATAGCTTAAATCAGGCTGAGATTTAAGCTGAAAGTAAAGCAGATTGCTCCTAAAGGACCAATCTGCTTTACCTTTAGTCTGCTTTAAGCAACCATCTGTCTTCAATACCGGAAACAAGCTATGAGGGAAAAGGATTAAGTAAGTTTCAAGAGGTTTCACTGTATCTAAATATTATTACAGTCGAACTTCGATATCTCGAACTCGTTTAACTCGAACTATCCTATAGTTCGACATATGAACTGCATTATTTCATGCTCTGTTAAGTCGAACATACCCATATTTCAAAGTTAAAACATGGCTGAGCCACGTTTTAACTTTGAAATACGGGTATGCTCGACAAAACCGACTTCTAGATATCGAAGTTCAACTGTATTACCACCTACTCTAATCCAGTGCGGAACACACAGAAGTCCAAAACCTGTTTATCCAGGCGGTACAATCTGCTGGCCAGGGAGAGATAGATGCTGATGTACAATGTGGACTGGGCGTACTGTTTAATCTCAGTGGCGAGTATGACAAGGCGGTAGACTGCTTCTCTGCTGCGCTACAGGTCAAACCAAAGGTAGGTTTGGTCAAAGATGTAAAATATTTCAAGAACAGAAAATTGTAAACATCTATGAATTGATATATATGTGTTTCAAACAATTGAGAATTTGAGATTCAGATGGTATGCACAGTTACTTGGTGTCTACTCTAGCTTCAAACTGTTTGCGAATATGTGTCAAGTCTCATTTTAGAAAGATAAGGGCCCACTTAACTTGTCCCGTATATAGGCGTCCTTTTCAAACAGTGTACATGTGAATAGTTCATTTGTCCTGTGCAAACAGTGAAGACCCAGATCAGAGGGCTCCAAAAGAAGCCCTCTGATCAGGGTCTTCACTGTTTGTCATAATGCCAAACATAGACAAAAACAACCCTTAAAAGTCAGAAATGGACTTGACTGAAATGGAAACTGGAATTGTCTATTCAAAGTTTCAGGGAGGAAAGAGTAAGAGTTAATTGTATAGAAGAAGACCCTGTAAATATTTCATAAACCTTCACTGCTGTAGACATCTGCTTTAACTCTTTCCTCCCTGAAACTTTAAATGGAAAATTCCAGTTTCCATTATAGTCTAGTCCATTTCTGACTTTTAAGGGTTGTTTTTTTCAATGTTTGGCATTGTGACAAACAGTGAAGAACCTGATCAGAGGGCTCCTTTCGGAGCCCTCTGATCAGGGTCTTCACTGTTTGCATAGGACAAGTGTACTATTCACATGTTCACTGTTTGAAAAGCACGCCTATATGCGGGACTAGGGTTCAAAGAGTTAAAATTGTTGTCTGATTTATTTACAGACATTGACACAAGTCTCAAAGACATCAAACAGTTTAGATTCTAATCAATTATTACTTTAACATCCCTGCTCTTGATTCAAACTGTTTGCAGATTTTAATTAAGTCGTGCTCAGGGGCCCATTTCATAAAACTTCGTACGACAAATGTTGTCGTAATTCAGATTATAATTGTTTCAATTATTATTTATTTCTCTATCTAATCATGTATTGTGGCATCTCTGTGGAATTGTCTTGAAAAGATGATTTTAAAGAGATGTCACAAGACAGGATTAAATATAGAAATGAGAAATTAAAGCTATTTTAAAGTTTTGACTTACGACCGTTTTTGTCATACGAAGTTTTATGAAACGGGCCCCAGCACTCTACGATTTAATAGATGCTCATGCTTATGTGAATATAAATATGATTTTGTTTATGCAACATTTTAGGATGCCCTATTGTGGAACAAGTTAGGAGCAACATTAGCCAATGGCAGTCGAAGTGAGGAGGCCGTAGATGCGTACCACAATGCCTTGCAGATAGCCCCGGGGTTCATACGGTCCAGATACAATCTCGGTATTGCCTGTATAAATCTTGGAGCACACAAGTTAGTGTACTACTTCATACTCTTGATCTCTTTACTCAACAGCTATTGGTACTAATTACCTATACCAGGGCTGCCATTAGTTGACATGAAAAATCCTAAGATTTCCAAATTTGCATTTTTTAAGTGCAATATTACGAATATTACCTTTACCCTATAGCCTTTTTCTTGTTTTTGTTGACATGTGACTACTTAAAACAGGCTGTAAGTAAAGCAGAATGCACCTTAGGGCGCATTCTGCTTTACTTTCAGCCTGCTTTAAGATACCATGTAGTGGAAAAAAATCTGGAGATTTAGGAAAAATCTGGAGAAATGGCAGCCCTGCTATACCCATTAACCTTTAATGCAAATTAATGCTTTAACTAAGTTGAAAGTAAAACAGAAGCTCCTAAAGGAGCTTTCTGTTTTACTTTCATCTTGGTTTAAGCTACCACCTATATTACATTCAAAAATCGATTTTGTATGAAGCTACCACTAGTTGAAGTATGATGAACATTTCTAAAGACAGGTGACTGCTTAACCCATTCCTCCCTGAAACCTCAAATGGACAAATCTAGTATTCAATTAAGTCTAGTCCATTTTTGACTTTTAGGGTTGTTTTTACAATATATGTCAAAATGACAAACAGTGTAGACCCTGATCAGAGGGTTCCTTAAGGAGCCCTCTGATCAGGGTCTACACTGTTTGCATAGGACAAGTGTACTCCCCACAGTTAAGCTGTTTGCAAATTACGCATATGTGCGTGACTAGGGTTCAAAGAGTTAATGCAGGATGACAATTGTATTTTAGACTATTGTTTCAAAAATATACAAATGAGTTGTTGTTCAATACAAGATGGACTTTAATCCTATTTGAAATATTTAGTATTGCAAGGGGTTAACCCATTCCCCCATAAATACACCTTTTTACACCTCTATTTTTTTCTTCCACTGAAGAAAATAGTTCCAATTTATACAGTCATGGATATTTATCATAAGAAATATTTTTCATATTCTGGCAGATGGTAGCTTAAAGTTTAACTTAAAGCAGGCTGAAAGTAAAGCTGAATGTGCAAGGTGCATTCTGCTTTACTTTCAACCTGCTTTAACTAGTCACCTATCTTCAAAACTAGAAACAGGCTATGGGGTAAAGGGTTAATCCTATTTGAAGTATTTAGTATTGCAAGGGTTAAGTTATGGAACGCACATGTTGTAATGTCGTTATCTCTCCATAATATTATTGACCTCATTTTTAACAGGCTGTTAATCTCCATCATGCCGAGCAGATATCATTGAACCCTAGTGATGTGTGTACACTTTCTTTACAAAAACAGTAAAACTTCTCTATTACAACCACCTCTCTATTACGACCACCTCTCTATTATGACCACTCCTCTATTATGACCACCCCTCTATTATGACCACTCCTCTATTACGACCACTCCTCTATTATGACCACCTCTCTATTATGACCACTCAGTTGTTTGAATTATTGGGTGTTTATGACAGATGAGTGCTTAAAACAAGGTGACAGTAAAACAGAAAGCTCCTTTAGGAGCTTTCTGTTTTACTATCACCTTGCTTTAAGCTGTCACCTGTCTTTTATGCAGTCAATATTAGCCTTTGTTTTAGTGGTCGTTATAGAGAGGTTTTACTGTAGACCCATTACCGCTTAATGCCGACGAAGGCTTAAAGTTAGATGAAAGTAAAACAGAAAGCTCCTACTTTCATCAAACTTTAAGCTGCCACCTATACTACTTATAAAGTAAGTCATATTACTTATTCAATCATATCAATGATTGTGGATCTAGTCAGTTCTAGTGGTAACGCTTTACACTGTCAATTCAGGGGTTGTTAGTTTGATCCCCTGTCGGACCAATTCCTTTGGATGAGACTTTAAACCAAGGTCCCATGCATCAGTGCTTTACACTGGGTATGTAAAAGAGCCAGTATTTAGTATTGCAAAGGTTAAGTTATGGAACGCACATGTTGTAATGTCACTATCTCTCCATAATATTATTGACCTCATTTTCAACAGGCTGATAACCCATTAACCCATAGCCTGTTTCTAATTTTGAAGATATATGAGCACTTAAAGCAGGTTGAAAGTAAAGCAGAATGTGCTTTAAGGCACACTCTGCTTCACTTTTAGCCTGCTTTATTCTACCATTAGCTAGGATATATAAAAAATAATTCTTATGGAAGTTATGGTACATGTTTATTATTGTATAGATTTGAACTATTTTCTTCTGACTGTAGATAACCCAATTTAATGCGCTAAAAGGCACTTCTACAGGGAAAGGGTTAATCTTGTTATCATTGGACCAGGGCTCCAGATAAGAGGGAGTAACCTGCACAAAATTCAATATTTTCTCACTTATTTTAGCACCAAATCCTATTGTGTTACTACTCCTTAGAATTGTCTCTTTGAGACGATTCTAATGAGTAGTGACACAATAGGGTTTAAAGCAGAAATAAAGATTTAAATTTTTGAAATACCCCCCTCATCTGGAGCCCTGATTGGACCCTAGTAATGTGTGAACCTTTTCTTTTACAAATACAGTAAAACCTCTCTATGTTGACAACTAAATTTTGTTAATTATTTGATGTCTAAGACAGGTGACTGCTTAAAGCAAGGTGACACTGAAACAGAAAGCTCCTTTAGGTATCCCCTTGCTTTAAGCTGTCACCTGTCTTTTAGCCTTCTTTATAGTGGTCGTAATAGAGAGGTTTTACTGTAGTGTAAAATAGATTAATTCTATCAGAGCACCAGCTAAGGGTAGTTCTTCAAAAATTAAATCTTTATTTCTGAATTAAACCCTATGGTGTCACTACTCATAAGAATCGTCTCTTCAAGACGATTCTAATGAGTAGTAATACCATAGGATTGGGTGCTGTAATGAGTAAGAAAATGTTTGATTTGTTGAAATAACTCCCTCTTATCTGGAGCCCTGTCTATGTTATATATTAATTGAGTTTTAACATTTTCAGAGAGGCAGTAGAGCATTTCCTAACAGCACTTAACATGCAGAAAGAAAGCCATGGCATGAAAGACCCGCAAGCTGCCATGTCCCAGAATATCTGGTCGACTTTACGTATGGCCATCTCCATGATGGGTAAATCAGAACTATACCAACACTGTGACAATCGTAATATAGATGCTCTAAACCAAGAGTTTGGTATGAGCCATAATTCCTGATGCCATAGCACTAGTGCAAAAACTTGGAATAATTTTCGTCAGCCATTTAGTGTGGATACGGACACTGATTTACAGAGTTGTCGGTCCGAGTCGAAGAGGGAACCTACTGAACACTGTGATACATATCAAATATCAACTGAAGATATAGAGCTATCAGGAGTGCTGAAGCTGATTTTTTCCTGATGTATGCAGGGCTCCAGATAAGAGCGAGTTAACTGGACAAATCCAACTTTTTCTCACTTATTTCAGCACCAAATCCTATGGTGTTACTCTTCATTAGAATCGTCTCGAAGAGACGATTCTAATGAGTAGTGACACCATAGGGTTTAATGCAGAAATAAAGATTTTAGTTTTTGAAATACTCCCCTTATCTGGAGCCCTGGTATGAATGCTGGGAGAATGTGTAATTTCAGCCTAGCTGAATTGAAAGCAAGGCTTTCTACAATTACAAGCATCATTGACAGACATACAGATAAACCTGTGGACAATTGCCTCTCAATAAGGAAACATGGTCATCTTAATGACATACATGTTTATTTTACCTACTATCTTATTGACCTCCATTGGTGCATATATGCATCCTTTACAGTGTACCTAAGAAGAGTACACTTGTCCCATCCAAACAGAATATACCCAGATCAGAGGACTCCTATAGTGTTAAAAAACAATGGTAAACTTTGAAAAACGGACTAGCCATCATTGGAAACTGGACTAATCAATTTCACGAGTTAATGCGTTATCACCCTTGTGTTTACCCTTCTCCCACTGAATATTCATATATAAATCTCTGTTCACTATGAATATCAATCATCTGAACTATCACGTTGACTACTTTTCCCTGGGAAAGAATGCAGACTTATGTTAGACACATCCTATAATAAAACAGTGCAGACCTTGATCAGACAGTTTCTATATAAGCAGTCTGGTACAAAGGTCTACACTGTTTTCAAAAAGCAATACAGGTTATAAACAGGAGAAGGGTTAATTTGCTTAGTGTTGTAGTATTACTAACCATTAGGACCTCTAATAAGATCGGGCCAATGTCAGTCAATATCGGAATTCAACAGAGAGTGATCGGCCATTTCTCAACTGCCTGTCTGTTCTGAACAATGCTAAAGCATGGTTCAGACCAGGGCGGCAGGTGATGAGAATGTTGACGAGAATGGCCATCATTTAGAGTACTGCTTTTGGTCCGATCTCATTAACTTAACTTTCAACCTGTTAGGGTATGGGTTTTCTAGTGTATCCAACAATGAATTTCTTTCTGTTACTTACTACAGTGGAGAAAACGTTATTCTTTCCCGTTTAAACGCAAACGTACGCAAACGCAAAGCGCTAAAACGTAGAAAAATACAATTTTTGGACAATTCTGATAATTCATGTTTATCTTGGTGGCAAACAGTATGGAGCCTGATCAGACGCCGGGTTACCTGGCGTCTGATCTGGCTCAAAACTGTTTGTACTGGAAATAATAGTTTTAGCGTAAACGTGTTTATTGGGAAAGAATAACGTTTTCTCCACTGTAAGCCTGAACTGGTAGAGACTTTACTACAGATAGTTTTATGAATGATTATAAAGAGGTTATATTAATTTTAATGTTGAGATGTTATTATTGATATGTTTGAATCCCAAGGTCATATCTTCAAGGCTACAGATAAGGGGAATATTTCAAAAACTAAAATCCTGATATTGGCATGAAACCCTATAGTGTGACTACTCATTAGAATCGTCTCAAAGAGAGTTGTTTTGAATCATCACTATATGGCTTTGGGTGGACTTAAATCCTTCTTTGAAACACAATATCTCAAAGATGATGATGATTCTAATGAGTATTCACATGGTAGGTTTTTATGCAGAGATTCACAAGTGAATGAAAGAATAGTTTAGTTTACTCTCTCTTATCTGGAGCCCTGTGTCTTGGGTGAAGGAGCATTTGCAACTTGTTAAATCATGTAATGATTTATATTACAGTTAAATCTGTGTACAATAGCCTCTCATAACAAGATAAAGTCGCTGTCTTATATGTTTGTGAAAATTAGAGCTTAACCCATTAACCTATAGCCCGTTTCTAATGTTGAAGATAGGTGACCGCTTAAAGCAGGTTGAAAGTAAAGCAGAATGCACCTTAAGGCGCATTCTGCTTTACTGTCAGCCTGCTTTAAGTTACCGCTATTGAAATATAGAAAGTATTTCTTATGAAACATGTTGATGACTATGTAAATTTGAACTATTTTCTTCAGTGGAGGAATAAATGAGAGGCATCAAAAGACGTATTTATGGGGAAATGGGTTAATTCAGGATAAAGCATTTGTGTAGGAGCTTTCTGCATTATTTTTGTCCTGCATTAAACCATATTTTGCAATTAGTGCTATATATCATAACCCATTAACACCTACTGATGTGTACATGTGCCAATTATATACTGTGTATTACTGAAGAGTACACTTGATATTTGCAAACAGTGTAGACCCTGATCAGAGGGCTCCTACAGGAGCCCTCTGATCAGGGTTTACACTGTTTGTTATTTTGTAGCATTTTGTAAAAGAAACCTGAAAAGTCACAAATTGACTAGACTCAATTGGAAACTAGGATTTTGCTTTTGAAGTTTCAGGGATGAATGAGTTAACTAAATTGTGTCTACCATCCTATGAAAGGAACATTGGCGAACAGTGTAGACTCTCATCAGACGCTGCAGTATGTGTCGTCTGATCAAGAGTCTACACTGTTTGCTGATAGGAATTTCAATATAAAACAAATTGAAATGAAAATTTAGACCAGGGACCCCTTTACATCAAAAACGGACTAAACCAATATATAAGAATGGAAGAATCCACTGGGCGCATATGGGTTAATGAATGGCTGTTGTATACAGGTTTCACTGAGTTTAATTGATACCACATTTTATATTAAAGAGAATTTAAAGACTTAATACATAGTTCTTTTGTTACTGTGCATTCTTATAGACACTGAAATCTGCAACATCCCTTTTACACCTCTCTACTCATAGACTGGGTAAACACAAACAACAAGGGTATCGTGTGAGTCTAATGGTATAGAGCACTCCCTCTCAAGGACACTCAGTGCGAGACAGAAATTGTGTTTGTTGTTCTGAGGGAGTTGTTATAGGGAGCAAAATTGGCTTTCATTTGCATACATCTTGAATCCAGATCAGATGCCGCGTAACGCGGCGTCTGATCTGGAATCAAGCTGTTTGTTACTAGTCATTAAGGTTTTTTTCTGTCAAAATGTCCATTATGTAACTTTGAGAAAAACAGCAGATGACAATTTTAAGCAGACAATATGGAAGTCATGAATAGGTTGGGCATAATTGTCCTGTTAAGGGAACTGCGACAAGGGTTGTTGTAAGGAGGGAGTCATTGTTGGGAGGGAGAATCCTAGCTATAATGTAGCATTACCACAGGCACAACACCATCACACACATTTGACCCTTCTCCTGCTGAATATGCATGTGTAACCCCCACCCACTTGTGAACAGCTATCATTTGAAGTACAGTCAAACTTCGATATCTCAAACTCGCTTGACTGGAACTATTCGATATGTCGACACATGAACTTCATTATTTCATGCTCGGTTATGTCAAACATACCCGTATTTCAAAGTTAAAACGTGGTTTAGCCACGTTTTAACTTTGAAATACGATTATGTTTCGACTGTATTCAATGAACATACATGTAGCTCCAAAAGGAGTTTTTTGCTACTTCATTTCTCCATTATTCCAAAATCAGTCCAAAAGACCAACAAAGGAACTTATTTTTTGTGTCCCTTTATGAGTTTAAATACAATTATATGGTTCAAATAAAACAAGAGCCAGTGATATTATTATAAGTTTTATTATTTATTTACATCAATATAATGTAAAACTTTACTATATTATATAGACTTTACAGGGTAAAATCTCTGTAACCATAGTAACAAACATGTACAAAAACACGATAAAATACTTTCAACCTTGCATTAAGTGATCACTTGGTGATGTTGCTTGGAGACTTCTTAATCTGTAACCTGATAGGCAGTTTTTAGTTTTGAAGATAAATGACAACTAAAATGCATGTTAAAAGTTAAATCAGGGTCTATGCTTATAAAGCGCCTGAGTTAAGTCGGAAATCTGACCAATCAAATGCTTGAGAACCAACTCAGACTCAACTCAAACGCTTTATAAGCACTGGGCCATATTGTGCCATTCCACTTTACTCTCAACCTGTTATTGGCTACCATTTGGTAAAGCATTTAATGCAGGATAGAAATAATGAGAAAAGCTCCTATAGCTTCATGCATTACCTTTATCCTGCATTAAGCAACCACATGTATTAACCCATTACCCCATAAATACACCATTTACCCCTCTAATTTATTCCCCCACTTAGGAAAATAGTGTCCATTTATACAGTCATGAATATGCTGCTGCACCAAAAGAAATATTTTTTATATCCTAACAGCTTAAAGCTGGCTGAAAGTAAACCAGAATGCGCCTTTCAGACTGCTTTAAGTGGTCACCTAATTTCTAGACAAGAAACAGGCTATGGGGGAATGGGTTAACCAACCACATGTATTAATTACTGCACATCAGGGGCCCGTTTTACTAAACTACTTACGCAAATTTTTTGCGTAAGTCAAAATTTTAAATTTTGAATTATATTTTTTATTATCACTTGCTACAAACAGCAAATAGCCAGATCAGAGGACGCGCTTTTAGCGCGTCCTCTGATCTGGCTATTTGCTGTTTGCAAACGTTTATGATCGAAAAATAAGAGTTAAACGATTTTGACTTACGCAAATATTTTGCGTAAGTTGTTTAGTAAAACGGGCCCCAGTGGTGGTATAATACAAGGTCTGATCTGGGTCTTCACTGTTTGCATAGGACAAGTGTACTATTCACATGTACAGTGTTTGAAAAGGACGCCTATATGCGGGACTAGGGTTCAAAGTGTTAATTACTGCACGTCAATGGTGGTATAATACAAGGTTGACTGTACAGTAAAAACCTCTCTATTACAATCACTAAAAACAAAGCTCATAGATTGTATGAAAGACAAGTGACAGCGTAAAGCAAGAAGACAGTAAAACAGAAAGCTCTTAAAAGAGCTTTCTGTTTTACGGTCACCTTGCTTCAAGCAGTCACCTGTCTTAAACACTTAATGATTAACCCAATTTAGTGGTGGTAGTAGAGAGAGTTTACTGTACCTGTTAATTTGTAGACATAAGTTTGAGAACCAGCCTCAATTTTTCTTGCAAATTCCAACTTCTAGTTTTGTCAAGCATGACTTCACTGTTATTTGCTAACAGTTTGGATCTAGATCAGACACTAAGTAACTTTGCCGCTGATCATAATCTAAACTGCTTTGTCAATCCCATCAATGTTTCTTCAATGTTATAGCAGTAGTGTACAAAGTATTGTTTATATATTGAACATTGACATGGTAGACACCGACCAGGTCCCAAGTTTATAAAACTTTTGAGGGAAGTCCGAGATCGTTCTCAAGCATTTGATTGGTCAGATTTTAGCTTTTGCTCAACTCTGACCAATCAAATGCTTGAGAACGATTTCAGACTCCACTCAAAGGCTAATAATAACATTGGACCCAGATGCATTGTTTGTAATTTGTGATGCACAGTCCAAGCTAATAATTGTGATAAATATGGTAGTTTTATTAATACAGTAAACAGTTTTGATTCTGATCAAACGTCGTGTTACACAGCGTCTTATCTGGCTCCAGATTGTTTGCAATTGACATAAAGGATTTTGCGTATACGAGTTTATTGGTAAATAATAACTACTCTCCCCTGTAGATCCAAACACGGCGAGACTAAACCGATTGTCTTGTTTACACGTTCATATAAATATGTCCAGAAACCATGGTTACCGGAATGACGTAAAACTTGTCATTGAATTTGAGGGCTGAGAAGCCGTGTTGGTCTGAGTTGAAAATGAAAACATGTTAGAATTTGAAGAAGGCTGTGTTCCGAAAGAACTACTGCTCTGTGACGATCCAACTGATGTAAATCCAGACTGGCCACCGAATTGGCCACCGCTCTGTCCTGTGGCACTTGGCCCCTGTGGTGCACCACCAAACTGAGAACCAGGTGCACCACCAAACTGGGGACCAGGTGCACCACCAAACTGGGGACCAGATGCACCACCAAACTGGAGACCAGTCATTCCTGTTCCAGTTGCTTGCCCTGGACCGCCCGCTCCACCCATTCCGCCCATCGTTGGGAATCTACTGAATCCGCCTCCTCCCCCAAACCTACTAAAACCACCTCCCCCTGTTTGGAAGCTACCTGGAAATCGATTGAAGTCACGTGATCCTCCGAATCTCCCAAAACCGCCAGTAGCTTGTCCTCCCCCAAAACCTCCTCCAGTTGGGAAACGCCCAAACTCTCCACCCGGTCTGCCCATCCCACCAAATCCAGGGAACCCACCCATCCTACCTCCCGGTTGTGGTTGTGGTTGCGGTTGTGGTTGAGGATTAATAAACCCACCACCTGGTTGGAATCGACCTCCAGTCACACCGCCAGTTCTTCCGCCAAAGTTCCCTGACCCCTGGAACTGATTGAAGCTACCCCCGGGCCCTGTAGGGAAACCGCTGCCACTTGTCGAAGTTCCTGATCCGAACAAGGGATCAGTGGTCCCCCCTGTTCCTCCTACCATACCGGTAGACCTTCCACCAAACTGGACGCCCCCAGGACCGGAACCAGTAAATCTTGGGCCACTAGGTCTCATTCCACCTTGAAATCCTGGTGTTCCAGTGAACTGTGAACCGGCTGGTCTCATAAAGGATGTGGAACCCATTCCAGGTTGTCCGCCCCTGAATTGTCCACCAGCAAATGTTGGGAAGCCGGAACCCATTCCACCTGGCTGGCCATTTTGTATGCCAGAAGTTCCGGAACCCGATGAAGTGAAAGAACCAGTAGAAGTTTGCTGGCCAAATGGTCCCATTACAGTACCTGTTGAGAAAGCAGGCCCTCCTCCGGGCTGCCTTTGGAAACCACGCCCTGTTCCTGGTTGACCGACAGAAATTGCACCTGTTAAATTAAATAGAAAAATAGTAAAGCAAGGTAAAGCAGACAACTCAGGGCTCCAGATCCTATGGTGTTACTACTCATTAGAATCGTCTCGAAGAGACGATTCTAATGAGTATGACACCATAGGGTTTAATGCAGAAATAAAGATTTTAGTTTTTGAAATATTCCCCTTATCCGGAGCTCTGCAACTATTATTGTGATGGAAAGGCTAACATATTGCAATCATAGCTGAATTTGAAATGCTGTTATTGGATATCTTCGTCAACTATCATACCGCAGATCTACACTGTTTACAATATACAAGCGGCATGTTTAATTTGTTGTAATTTTTAGCGCTTGCTTCTATTATTCGTTATTTAAATTACATGTATATTGGCCATAATCATTTTATGGAGTACATAACTTTTTTGTATTTACCATTAACATTTCAATAATAGGGTTAAAAGCTATGCACGGGATTTAAACTGAGGATGTTTGCCCTCGGTCCTATATATATATGACCATACATGTAACTCTGATCAGACGCCGCATTATGCTATGTCCGATCAGTCTACACTGTTTGCTGATAGGAAATTCAATATGAAACAAAACGAACATGTGGGTACACTGTTTTCAAAAAGCGCTAATATTTGCTATAACACCTAAAGGGGGGTATTTATACGTATCAATTGCCTATTGCGGTTAGTTCTCTTCTAATGTTATGTAATATATGTCATATACACCAGTTCACACTATGACAGCAACCACAACAATAATGAACCCTCTTATCATGTTAATTTCATCTAATAACGATAAAAACTCTTCTCTTTATGCGTGTAGTATATTTAGCACAAATGCCTTGACAACCTGTCAATTACCGTCACGTGACAGGAATTATTAACATTTTGAACCCTAGTCACGCTTATACGCGTGATTTGCAATTAATCTACATGTGAAGAGCACACGTGCCCTTTGCAAACAATGAAGACCCAGATCAGAGGTATGTACTGTATGTTATGCTGCAATATACTGGGAAAACCCCAACCCTAAATAATAAAAAAAATGATTCAATTGAAAACTGGAATTGTCCATTTGAAGTTTCAGGGAGGAAAGGGTTGTACGCTATCCGCCATTACACGGGCAGTGTTATGCGGGAGTAAGAATGCACGGTTATTAGCAATATAAATGTCAGGTTTTATATCGCATATAGACCCATATTTCACGGCTGTATATTATAAATAAGGTTTGTTAGTAAACCTTACGAGCGTAGCACGCGGGGCAGTTTAGCTATCGCTTGTACACTGTCAATTCTTAGAGTTTATATATCTACATGTAGATCTTCCACTTCTTTCAACAAATCAGGGACGTAGATACTAGATTTAATCTACGTCCCTGGACAAATGAAACTGTTTGCAACATTTACAACATGTATATCATAACTACACCAATAACATGACAAACCACAATGGTAAGACTAGTTGACCCACATGTGCCTTTTTTGTTTTGTATTTTTTGCACGTCTACGCTAATGTCTACTCTATCAATGTTACCATGTGCAAACCCTCAGTAGCTTACACCCACACTTTCTTGCTGAAAATACCAGTAACACGATGTTACCAACATGATGTCACTTGGTTTTGGTAATAGATAATAGTTGCACATGTATTAGTTTATTTATTAGGCATACATTTAAGTTAGATGGATGGGTGGATGATTTTGGTATAACGCCTGTCGAACAAGGTCGTATCGGCTTGTAGTCTCGCCTGTAAAACTGGGCCAATTCGGGATCGTGCGTGCGACCATTGTCACAAGGCGAGCAGTTTATTTACTATACTAGGCTAGTTTCTACAAAGTTAAACTTTATGTGCTTCTTCCCAAATTCGATTATACAATCATAGACCCAACAAAGAGTTTGTTTAGAAACAACATTTAATTACATACAGTCGAACTTCGATATCTCGAACTCGCTTAACTCGAACTATTCACTGTTTACACAGGACAAGTGTACACTTAACAGATGCACTTTATCAGATGCTTAAGATACTTTTGTTCTTGCAAATTGCTGCATCACGGTTGGTATTGTTATATTGTTGATAATTATTTGTTTTGTATGAAAATGCCTTTTGTTTTGTGTGCTTGTATATATGTTGAGGGCCTCATGGAAGATTGGTATTTACCAAATGAGCTCTCTCTTTAAATAAAGTCTTTATTATTATTATTATTATTATTATTATCCGATGTTTCGAATCATGAATTTGCCTTATTTCAAGCTCGGTTTAGGTGAACATACCCGTGTTTCAGTGTTTTAATTTGGAAATACGGGTATGTTCGACTTAACCGAGTTCGAGATATCGAAGTTCGACTGTATTGTATCCAGGTTCTATAGTTTGGCATAAACTGCCTTACCATGTAAGTAAATGTTAATTCTAATTCTGCTCAAGTAAGGTTGTCGTATAATCGTATTATGTACCAATTCAAGTCTTGCAGTTGTTTAGTGACACTCGGATCTGTATCCATATTTGTCATAAATATTCGCCTACCTAACGGATATTTCCAGACAAATCCTATTCAACATCGTTTACATTTGTAGAATGGTAAATCAAACTTCATCTGCAAGGTCAGTTTGGTCTTAAGCTCCTTGCGTTTTATTCTGATGCGAACATCAAGGATTGTCTTAAACATGTATATAAATGTGCTACTGAAATATTTGCATGAGAGATTGTTTTTTGGCAAAATATGTTCCCTCTTTAAATAAAGTCTTTAATGTACTGACTGTTATTACCATTATTATTATTACTATCATTCATTATTATTATTATTATTACTAGCATTATAAGACTGCTACAATATGTCTAGAGGGATCAACTCCGTGGATATCTTGTAAATGAAGGTTATACATTACTTGTTCAAAAAATCTACACATATCTATCTCGTATATAGAATGAGGTGTAAGTATTCCTTCTATTGATATGAGCTCTACTTAAACTGTTCAGAATTACTGGTGAGAAATGAGGTAAATCTACAAAATCTTCAAAATAGACGTTAATAAGCAGGGCACGACAAATTTTATTAAAAGATGGTTGCCCTTGGGGCAACCAGAATTATTTTCTGGTTGCCCTGATTTTTTTCGCACGAAAGATGTACCAAATTATCAGTGTAAAGCAAACCCTTAATTCACTGACTGCATTAACCCATAATTTTCACCATATAAACCAGTTTCTAGTTTGCTGTTATAATATACATACTAGAATTAGTATATCAGACTTTGTTATTGTTACCACATGTTAATAATATTATTTTAGTATACCCTTTAGTGGTAGTAATGAAGGAATCTTAGCCAGGGGATGATTATAAGACTAGTATAGGGGTTTTAGTTATACAGTGCTCCCTCTCTACAACGACACTTAATGGGAGACAAAGATTGTGTGCGTTGTTCGGAGGGAGTCGTTATAGGGAGGGAAATTGATTTACATTTGCAAACAGCTTGAATCCAGATCAGACGCCGCGTAACGCGGCGTCTGATCTGGATTCAAGCTGTTTGTCACTCGTCATTATGTTTTTTTCTATCAAAATGTCCAATAAGTAAATTGAAGAAAACCAGCAGACGACAATTTTAAACAGACGATATTGCAGCAGCAAAAACGTTAAACATAATTGTCATGTTTGGGGAACTGCGGCAAGAGTCGCTGTAAGGAGGGAGTCGTTGTAGAGAGGGAACGCTGAACACCCTTTAGTAGTAGTAATGAAGGACTCTTAGCCAGAGAGTGAGTATCAGATTATAGGTTTTTTAGTTATAGGAGAAATATAATACATGTAGGTTTCGGGGGCATACAGTTGATTCTCGATATTTTGAACTCGTGTAAGTCGAACTTTCCCTTATTTCTAAGTTGCCTCATTGTCCCATATTCTGGTTCTAGTTTTAAAGACATGTGGTCACTTGAAACAGGTTGATCGTAAATAAGAATCTCTCTCAACCTGCTTTAAGCTTCCATCTGCTATGATTTAGAAACTACTCCTTATGATGCATATCTATGTCTGTATAAAGTTGAACTATTTTCTTCAGAGTAGAAATAAATTAAAGTCGCAAAAGGTATATCTACCGGATAATTGGTTAAACCGAAGCTTCTTACACATATTTAAAATTAAACGTTAAACTAAAGCGAAACTGAGGTTTAAGCGAGTTTGATTATCTGCAATTAAAGTTTGAAAATTGGATAAGTTCGACTTGAGGTAGTCTGGTGTATCGGAGTTCAGCTGCGTTTATTGGTTCCAGAACATGCATGACCCTTTATCACAGTTAGTGGATTTCTAGTTGTCTAAGTCTAGGCCCAGCGCTTATATTTAGCGTTTTAGTTGAGTCTGAGTTCGTTCTCACGCATTTGATTGGTCAGATTTGAGCCTAGGCTCAAATCTGACCAATCCAATGCTTGAGAACGATTTCAGACTCAACTCAAACGCTTTCTAAGCATAGACCCAGGTCTTCTATATATAGCTCTACTGTGTCTCATGCCAGACTCACCCCTGGCGTCGGACCGCAATGATGTGGCTATTTGGGTTCGGAGAGCTCGGTTCAAGTCTTCAGACCGACTTGTCGTAGGTCTGTTGATATTGAGCAGAGCTGCTGTCTGCCCCTCTGGTAAAATTGGGATTTCAATGATCTGAATAGTTGGATCGGTAGGGGTAAGGGGTCTAATTTCTGTAACTACAGGCTGGTCTGATAATGATACCGTAGATGCACTTGAATCACTCAGAGATATTGATGGCACGGATGCCGATATTGCTGCATTGTCAAGTGACCGAAGTGAGTCTATTGAACCAATGTTTGACGATGTTACACTGACAGAGGAATCAACCATTGGAGCTAAACTATCGACTGCAATGGGATCAGTAGAAAACACTGGTGTATTGACTGCAGTAAATGATACGGATGTTTTAGATGAAGATGAACTAACTGAATTACCAGATGGATTACTAGATAAACTACCAGAACTATCAAGAGTGTTCATTGCTATTTCTCCATTCGGAAGAACGATTGGTGGAGGAGGACCGATTGGAGACGTAGGGTCAAGTGAGAATAGTTCTACTCTTTGAGGATTATCAAGCCGTACAGGGAGACCCCCATTTAAGCCGCTAGAATTAGAGGTCGCACCTGGGAGACCGACGCCAAATGTACTGCTGCTAAGTGTTCCTCCACTCGTCATTCCACCCTGTGTGTTGAAGGAACCTCCAGCCGTACTGCCTGGCATTCCACCAATGGTGCCGCTTCCCACTCCGCCAAATGTGTTGGTGCCCATTCCACCCAGTGTATTGCTACTCATTCCACCAAGGGTGTTGGTGCCCATTCCACCAAGGGTGTTGGTGCCCATCCCTCCTAGATTGTTGGTGCCCATTCCACCGAAAGTGTTGCTGCCAATTCCGCCCATTGTATTGCTGCCAAGTGTGTTGGTTCCCATCCCTCCGAGAGTGTTGGTGCCCATTCCTCTCATGTTGTTACCCACACTACCGAACGTGTTAGCACCCATTCCCCCAACGTTGTTGCCAAACGTGTTTGAAGATGTTCCTCTGAAGGTATTACCAGGCATAGTTTTTCTACCGCCATCTGGAATACAGGGATACAGGAATGAATGACCCACTGGTATAAATGTACAGCCAATCTGGTATTCAACAACAACTCAATACAAAACTCATGGTTGTCTCAAATACAGTTAGCTGCTTAATGCCCGATAAAATACAGTAAAACCTCTCTATTACGACCACTAAATTGTGTTAATTATTAGGGGTTTCTGACAGGTGGCTGCTTAAAGCAAGGCGACAGTAAAACAGAAAGCTCCTGTAGGAGCTTTCTGTTTTATTGTCACCTTGCTTTAAGCTGTCACCTGTCTTTTATACACTCAATTGTCCTTCTTTTAAGTGTCCGTAATAGAGAAGTTTTACTGTATTGTTATTCTGCATTAAGCAGTCACCTGCCAGTGGTTGGTAATACATATTTGATTGCATCCTGTACCTATCAGTACACATGTCTTGAGCTTTCTCCATCTAATAGCGTATATATTATTTATACTTTAAAACAGTGTAGACCTAGATCAGACAGACAATGTGGAAACTATCTAATCAGGATCTCCACAGAACTCTATGTTGTTAACACTCCTCAGAATTGCCTCGTAGAAACGATTTTGATGCGTGTCATAACAAAGGGTTTTGTAGTGATTCAAGAAGAAAAAAGTTGAATATGTTTAGTTTACTAACTCTTACCTGGAACACTGAGTAATTGTGAGTAGGGTTTGTCGTTTGCTTTAAACTGGTCGACTGTCTGCTGGCTACCCATATATGGTTATGTTTTGTTTCAACATCAGATTTTAGAAAGCAATAAACCAAATAGCGATATGAGTGTAAAAAGTTTTGATTTAAAACAGACTACCAGCGCATAAACGACTAGTTTAAAGCAAACGCATCGAATCATCTCTTCTTTCGCAATTTGTCATAATAACAATGCCAAACAGTTCCGATCCTGATCAGACGCCGCGTAACGCGGCGTCTGATCAGGATCCAAGCTGTTTGCATAAAAATTATGCAAGTGTTTTCAGGCATTTTTTACTTGTCACTAAATGGATTTACTTATAATTTGTTAACTTATAACGTACCTGCGGTTTGGACAGGGTCAGAGTAGACGACGTAGAAATTATTCTTGTCTTGCACGACCGTTGCGCTGTAACGAAAAACATAAAGGCAAATATGAATACAGTCTGAGCACGCTGTTAACCCCTTCACTGCCTTACCCCGAGCACAACATTTTTTTTTGCAAACAGTTTGGACCCTGATCAGACGCCGCGTTACGCGGCGTCTGATTAGGGTCCAAACTGTTTGACACTTTGAGAAAACGGCAGACGACAATTTTAAGCAAACGATATTGCAGCAGTAAAAGTGTTAGACATAATTGTCGTGTTAAGGGAAGTGCTGCAAGAGACGTTATAAGGAGGGGACCGTTGTTGGGAGGGCCGTTATAGAGAGGGAACACTACATATATATTGTCGTGCCTAAAGCATGAAATATGACCAGCATGTATATTTGATGATTTAGACGAGAGAAAACATGTGCTGATTGGGTTGAATTAATACTTCATTTCCTTCTTTATTTGATAGAAATATTTATCTTTATAAACATGAATATTTCCGGTTAACCAAAATCCACTCTCACACCTGGAATGCAAAATCCAGTTGTACTATTAACCCATTGAACCCTAACGACGAGTATACGCGTCCTGTACAATATTGTACTTCGGAAAAGTACAATTGTCCTATTCAAACTGTGTAGATCAATATCAGAGGGTTCCTTCAAGAGCCCTCTGATAAGGGTCTGCATTGTTTGCCATTTTGAAATATATTGTTTAAATCAATCCTAAATACTTAAAAATGGACTAGACTCCATATATACAGGAGCTCTCTGGTCAGTGTCTGCTCTGTTTGCATAGAACAAACACTATATTCACAGAAAACTGTTTGTAAAGAATATGAATACTCTTAACTTGAATACTGTCTTAACAACTGAACTTTCAAATTAATTCACCATTTCCTCGTTCATTGATAAATATAGTTGACACTATATATTGAGTTTATTCCCCCAAGCCCCAACCCCTGTGGAAAATATTGATTATGTACACCGGAGAAGACTTTGTTTGCCATTTTAAAACGAAACGCACAGTTGTATGCATCCAATAAAATTTTGAAAATGACTAGTTCTTGAAAATGTTAATGATTCTATTTAATCTGCATGGCAAACAGTTAGGAGTCTGATCTGATTTCAAACTGAATGAATTGGATATAAGGTTTGCTTTAGCATATACATTGTATGTATATGTTGAGGGTCTCATGGAAGATTGATCTTTATCAAATTAGCTCTCTCGTTAAAAAACGTCTTTATTATTATTATTATTATTATCATTATTATTATTATTATAACAACCCATTTCTCGTTGGGCCCAACTTGACTTGCAAAATAGTTTTGATCTAAATCAAATACCGAGCAAAGGATTTATTAAACACGGGACATAGCTAATAGACATTTTATTTTAATTACTTAACCCTTTACCCCTTAGCCTGTTTTTTGTTCTGAAGATAGGTGACCACTTAAAGCAGGTTAAAAGTAAAGCAGAATGTGCCTTAAGGCACATTATTCTTTACTTTCACCTGCTTTAAGCTACCATCTGCTAGAATATTGATACTATTTCTTATGATATATATTTATTACTGTATAAATTGGAACTATTTTCTTCAGTGGAGGAATAAATTAAGAGGTGTTAAAAGGCGTATTTATTGGGGAATGGGTCCTATGTGCTGTTAACCTTTTAAAACAGTATATATTTTCACGTGTCGTCAAAAAATAGTTTTTGAAAAAAGACGCCGCAAGATGCCATGTTTTAGGCAATTCAGCAGATGTTTGGGTCAAGTATTGCCGTACTTGCAACCCTGGCCAAACCACTTCCGCCCCAGCCTTGTCTGCTCACTACATGTGCCACATACCAGGAAACAAAGGAGAATAAAATATGTCTGCATGTCTGTGTATGGACTATGGGCTAGTGGTCGTGTGGGTTTGGGTGGGTGGGGTGTTATTCATTACCAAAAAGGTTTTGTACTCCAAAATTGATATTAATTGTACATGTAAACAGTTAGGAGTCGAACCTAACGCCGAGTAACTCGACGAACAGCCTCCATCGTGTCTGACACTAGCATACATGTGGTCCCGAAGACGTTATTCTTTCCCAGTAGCGCGTTTACGTTTAACCCTTTACCCAATAACCCGTTTATAACATTAAATACAGGTGCTCACTTAAAGCAGGTTGAAAGTAAAGCAGAATGTGCCTTAAGGCACATTCTGCTTTACTTTCAGCCTGCTTTAAACAACTATCTGCTAGGCTATATAAAAACACTTGTTATGGTAATTGTTCATGAGGGTATAAAAAGGAACTATTTTCTTCAGCGGAGGAATAAATCATATACGCTAAAAGTCGCTTCTATTGGGGGAAAGGGTTAAACCGTCAGTATACCCATTGCAAACAGTTTGGAGCCAGATCAGACGCCGGATAAACCAATATCTGACCAGGCTCCAAATTGTTTGACACTCATTTAAAATATTTATTAAGTCAAAATACCCAAAATTTAAATTTGAGAAATAAAATCAGACGCCTTTTGTTTAAAATTGACGACGTCACGGTAGTGAACTGAGTGATGGGGTTGGTTAACCCATTTGTGCCCAGTTGTATATTGAATTAGTCCATTTTTTATCTAAGGGATGCCTGGTCAAAACTTTCATTTTCTTTTTGTTTTATATTGAAATTCCTATCAGCAAACAATGTAGACTCTTATCAGACGCCGCATAATGCGGCGTCTGATCAGAGTCTACACTGTTTGCCTATATTGGATCGTGGGCACAAATGGGTTAATTTTGTAGTGTTTTGCCACGTGACCCAGCTCATAATTCCCGCATCAAAACTTACACAAATTTGACGTCTGGATTGAGAAGAGAATTTGGTGCCCTCCACTTTGCCTGGGCCATCATTTTACTCTCACGTGACGTGTGCGTCAAGAAACCAGTACCAGCAAACGGGCTGCACGAGCGGATCTACAAAAGAAAATATCACCATTAAACTTTAGCAGTTAAACATTTATAACATACCTTGTTACTAAATTTGAAGCTTGCTTGAAACAGGCTCAACTCTTTCCTCCCTGAAACTTTAAATGGATAATTCCAGTTTCCATTTAAGTCTAGTCCATTTCCGACTTTTAAGGGATGTTTTGTCAATGTTTGGCACTTTGACAAACAGTGAAGACCCTCTGGGGTCTTCACTGTTTGCAAAGGACAAGTGCACTTTTCGTATGTATACAGTTTGAAAAGGATGCCTATATGCGGGACTATAGGATTCAAAGGGTTAATGCGCATTCTACTTTACTTCCTTTTTGGAACTGACAATTGCCAGTCTGTTTGTTTTTCATTTACAACAAGCATAGAATATATTTACTTACAGTCTGTATTAAGCTACTATCAGCAAAGCTATAGAAAACATTTCTTATGGTTATTCATGACTATATATAGCGGACTATTTTGATTACATGGGAAATGGTAAATATCCTGATGCATGATGCAGGAGCAGCAACCCCAGAGGAACTTGCACAATGCATGACAGAAAGGAAATATTGGAGGTGCGGCAACGTGTCCGTCTGCGGACGACCTGATGATGATGATGATTTTGATTAGTGGAAAGTCGTAAAAATGCGTATTTATGGGGTAATGGGTTAATAGTTGTCAAAATGTGTTGTCTGCAACAACTGACCAGACGCCGGGTAACCCTGCTTTAAGATTCTATCTGCTACTGCTAGGAGCATAAAACAGTAAAAAGAGCAATAAAGAATACGTATGTCTTAGAATGGAATGTCCGTCTCTTGATAGGTTCAACAGGTTCAGATCAGTTCATAGCAATTTCCAATTATGCAACCTGTGGATTTTCTCTCAAAGATTTCCTAAAATGCTCATTTATGTAAAATCTGTGGCACAATTGATAGCATATTTGGTTCGATATGATGATAATTGTTACAAGTGCGATGGTAGTTGTGATGGTTATAACTTAGCAGATCATCTATTACTCGACTGCTCCATGACTGCATCTATGAGAACAAAGTTTTCAAATTATGTCAGTTCAGATCTTGGATCACAAGTCTGCAACAGTTTTAGATCACTAGACAGAACGTATGGTATCTCATATCTACAGCACATCACAAATGAACACGTCCGCACAACTATCACTCAGCACATAGGCCCTCATGATGATCTACTCACCATTGTAAAAAAGCGAAAACTTAAATGGTATGGTCATAACAAGAGCACAGGTCCTAGCCAAAACTATTCTGCAAGGAACAGTGGAGGGGACGAGGAAAAGAGGAAGACAGAAGAAAAAATGGCCAGACAACATTGAAGAATGGACAGGGTTGACATTTGCTGAATCACAAGCAGCAGCATACGATCGTGGCAAATGGAGGAGGCTAGTACAGTGGAGAATCTGTTATTCTTTCCCGTTTAAACGCAAACGTACGCAAACGCAAAGCACTAAAACGTAGATAAGAACAACTTTTGGACAATTCTGATAATTCTTGTTTATCTTGGTGGCAAACAATTTGGAGCCTGATCAGACGCCGGGTTACCCGGCGTCTGATCTGGCTCCAAACTGTTTGCACTGAAAATAATAGTTTTAGCGTAAACGCGTTTATTGGGAAAGAATAACAGATTCTCCACTGTACACAAGTCTGCAATGAGGTGCCCCAACGGTTCAACGCAGAGCTAAGGGACCAAGGCAAGGCAAGGCAAGACAGAAAGGAATATGTTAATACAATTCTAGGTGTTCATCACCCAGTTGTTGAAGGGTTTCCTAGGACTGGTCGGTGTTATGATGATCTGTTATGTATAGTGTTCAAACATGCACATTTTGTACTTCACTCAAATGGCTAATATCTATTTCACAAATGAATTATCAAAACTTTAGGTGCAGTTACTAAGTAATATCGTAATACTTGTTAGGGGGTTTAGATCCCGATCAGACGCCGAGTTACTCCGCGTCTTACCAGGATTCAAAACTCTTTTTCAACTCTTTTGTCATCATCTTTTATAATCATAATCTATAACAACAGCAGAATCTTTATTAAATTGCCTATATGAATAATGTAACATTGCTACAGTCAATACTCTGATATGTTCTCTAGGTTACGTTTTGTTTTGCTAGAGAGCGTTGTCGTTTGAGTTTCTGTACAGTGATGTGTTGTAAGAACTGTTATTTTCATATAGACTCGAATATGTTCTCTAGGTTTCGTTTTGCTAGTGGGCTCAGTAGTTTGAGTTTAATGATGTATTAAGAGAATTGCCCTCTAATGATGTTATAACATTTTGTTATAACGCTTATACAGAAGAGAAAATGTTATTCTTTCCCGTTTAAACGCAAACGCAACGCATTGCAATAAAATGTACAAAATAACAACTTTTTGACAAATCTGATCATTCATTATTGTTCTGGCGTCTGATCAGTCTCCAAACTGTTTACACTGGAAATTATAGTTTTAATAGTTTTAGAGTAAACGTGTTTATTGGGAAAGAAATACTGCTAGATTGACACCTATTTCATTTTATTTTTCATGTACAGTAAAACCTCGCTATTACGACCACTAAATTATGTTAATTATTAGGGTGTTTACGATAGGTGACCGCTTAAAGCAAGGTGACAGTGAAACAGAAAGCTCCTAAAGGAGCTTTCTGTTTCACTGTAACCTTGCTTTAAGCTGTCACCTGTCTATTATACACTCAATTAGCCTTCGTTTTAGTGGTCGTAATAGCGAGGTTTTACTGTACTAGTATATTGTATTGATTGTTGTTTGTCACATGCTGTATATACTTTATTTATGTTCTTGTAATCTTCAATCTGGAGGAAATAAAGAAATATATACTAATTTCTTCAGTGTAGGAATAAATTAACCCATTACCTCATTGCCAGTTCCTTGTTTTGAAGCCAGGTGACCACATAACGCAGGTTGAAAGTAAAGCAGAATGCGCCTTAAGGCGCATTCTACTTTACTTTCAGCCTGCTTTAAGCTATCATCTGCTAGGATATAGAAAATATGTCTTGTGGTGCATTTTCATGACTATAAATTGGAACTATTTTATTCAGTGGAGGAATAAATCAAATGGCGTAAAAAGGCGTAATTTATTGGGTAATGGGTTAAAGGCGGAAAATGTGTATTTATGCTGACTGTTCGTTAATTTGGACCATTAACCTTTGGTTCAGGGACTGGTGCGTTTCTTATACCTACCGTCTAGACTATATAACGCCCTCACTAAACAACGTCTGCACGTGCGTATGTATAAATGACTAGATCTATGAGTTTATTATCCTTTGTTGTTATTTTTTGTACTGCCATTAACCCTTTTACTACCAGGATATCGTCTGCTTTATATCTGTGGTCTACTTGTATTTCTCAAATTTAGATTAGCCTTATAGAGGGCTGCCATTTCTCCAGACTTTTCCGAAATCTTCGGATTTCTATCCTATCGGATGGTAGTTTAAAGCAGGCTGAAAGTAAAGTAGAATGCGCCTTAAGGCGCATTCTGCTTTACTTTCAATCTGTTTTAAGTAACCGCGTTTGGAACATAGAAAGTTTGGAACTCTTAGGGGTTTTCATTTTCAACTTATGGTACATGTAGCCCTATAGCCTTCATTCTAATGGTCGAAATAGAAGAGGTTTACTGTAGTATATTGTTTTTGCCCTTAGCCCAGTTTAGTGTCATTGTCAATATAAGTTTGTTATGTAGCTTTGTAAGGAAAATATTTTACCTGTGAGGTTCTCATAAATTGAGGATTTGATACATCTGGTAAGAATCCCCCAATGACGTCATTCTTGTCCGCCGGCAGACCCTTCGTTGCATCTATGGCCTGGATTAAAAAGCCCATGAAGGGCCTATTGGATGTGGCCCTGAGAGTCACTGAAAGAAAGCATAGACTTTAATACAGAGAAACCCATCTAAACAGGACATGTGTGTGGAAAACATTAATTTCCGGTTTAGAGGGGTTTCCAGTTCAGAGGGGTTTGAACCCATTACGCCATAGTTTGTTTCTGTTATGGAAGATAGTTAACCACTTATAGCAGGTTGAAAGTAACCTGATTTAAGCTATCATCCACTAGAATATAGAAATGATTTCTGATGATACATACTCATGAACGTAATTTATTCAGTGTAGGAATAAATGAAAGGCGTAAAAGGCGTAGTTATGGTGTAATGGGTTAAAATAAAAAGGGTTGGAAACAAGACCAACGGTTTTCTCCGATTTAGAGAGAATTCCGATATTAGAGGTTCCGATTTGGAGGGGTTCAACTGTAAAGGGGAAATTACCCAGCTTGAACACAATTCACATACATGTACGATAGGAGCTGGTGGCGCGTCCTATATCAGTTTTCAACAAATGCAATTTAACTCTTTCATTGCCAATGGCGCCAAAAGGCGACTTTGCAAACAGTTTGAGTCCTGATATGACGCGGCGTCTGATCAAGATCCAACTGTTTGACACTAGTATTGAAATCTCTTCAGTCAAAACAGCCATAAAGCTGACTTGACAAAATATTGCAGACGACACTACTAATGCAGACGATATTTTGGCGGTAATAGGGTTAAAATTTGGCAGCGAAAGAGTTAAGAAACCAAAAGTTCACTGCAAACAGTTTGGCGCCAGATCAGGTTTAAAACTGTAAAAATCGGCATTCTCCTCCTAATGTTCTTACATTAAGAAACGTAGTCCTTAGCTAGGAAATTCTGGAACTAAATCACGGATGACATTTCAAGTATTTCCAGATAGAAACTTAGAGCAGACTGAAAGTAAAGCAGAATGCTCCTTAAGGAGCATTCTGCTAGATCTATAATTTCAGCATGATTCAAACAGCCATCTGTTCTGTTCTGTTCTGACTACTGCATGAAGTGATAATGGCACCTTAAGAAATCATTGACTCATTTAGGCATTGGTATTGTAATGAACTATTCCCGTGTGCTTGCTGGAAGATTTATTGTGGGTAAACAACTGCAGTGTTTTTCTAAACAGCAGAACTTTTCATATGAAATAGCAAACAGTGCAGACTCTGATAAGCTACCACGTTGCCAATTTCCTCTGGGGTAGAGTCTCGAACGCTTACACAGGTTAAGACACATGGACAACAATGAAACGAATGTGAGAAAACATTGTACGAACAGACAGTAAAGAGGGGGGGGGCATGATCGGGGAAGAGATGGCCGAATATTCGAATCCGATTTGTCTCTGAAAAAATCTTTATTATTATTATTATTAAAAGCATAATAATTTTATAGCGTACATGGCAGGCGGCATGACAGGTGGCAACTGAATACTGTAAAACCGGTTTTATTCGCGAGAATATAATTTACGCGTTAATTCGCGAATGTCTCTAGTTTTGAAAATAGGTGACTTCTTCAAGCAGGTTGAAAGTAAAGCAGAATGTGCCTTAAGGCACATTCTGCTTTGCTTTCAACCTGCTTTAAGCTACCACCTGCTAGAAATATTGCATGATATCGCGAATTAATACAAAATCGCATGACGCGAAATATTCATGACGCGAAAAATACCTGTTTTACAGTACATGACAAACGTAATTTAGGAGCCTTACATGTATGCACTACTTTTACCATACGTACATCAAGTGGTCACCTGCTTTTAAAAACCATCAGGATACAATATCCAGCAGAAGTTTAATAGTACATTGTTGCAATGTATTGTTAAATTACAAACAGTACTGAGCCTGTGCAGGAGTCCTCTGTTCTGGATCAACATTGTTTGCATTTGACAAGTGTACTCTTCATATGTACACTGTACGACTTGGACGCGTATTGTCCTGTTAGCAAACCATGCACACTCAGAACATACGCCATATTATAGGGTGTCCGATTAACCATTAACTATGCCCCATTATGGAATGCTAGGCCTATACAATATATAAGAATGGTGCAAGTATCACCCCTCCCTCTTATTACAGCCACTGGGAAGTAGAGTAGTTGATGATATTAACCCGTTACTCCATAGCCGGATTCTAATTTTGAATATAGGTGACCACTTAAAACAGGTTGAAAGTAAAGCAGAATGCGCATTAAGGGGGCATTCTGCTTTTCTTTCAGCCTGCTTTAAGCTTCCATCTGCTAGAATATAGTAAATAATTCTCATCATACATATACTTAACTGAATAAATTGGAACAATTTTCCTCAATGGAGAAATTAATTAAAAGCGTTAATAGGAAAGATGAAAGTTAAGCAGAAGGCTCAAAGAGGAGTTTTCTGCTTTATTTTCATCTTGCCATAACCACCGAAATCAAACCTTCATTTAGTAGCCGTAATTGAGAGGGTTTACTGTATATCTTTATACAGTGCATCCTTGCTAAGTCGAACTCGCTTTCAATTCATTACCCCATAGTCTGTTTCTAGTATTAACGATAGGTTATCAAAACTTATCACTTAAAGCAGGTTGAAAATTAGGCAGAATGCACATTAAGGCGCATTCTGCTTTACTTTAAGCCTGCTTTAAGCTACCATTTTGCTAGAATATAGAAAATAGTTCTTATTGTAGTAATGCATGACTGTATAAAGTGACTATTTCATTGTACCAAAGTAACAATTTTATTCAGTGGAGGAATAAATTAAAGGTGTAAAAATGAGATGGGATGATAAGTTAAAAGTTAGACTTACCAGACACAGCCACGTTTTAACCCATTACCCTATATCCTTTTTCTAGAATTGAAGATAGGTGACCACTTAAAGCAGGTTGAAAGTAAAGCACAATGCGCTTTAAGGCACATTCTGCTTTACTTTCATCCTGCTTTAAGATACCATTTGCTAGAATTTAGAAAATATTTCTTATGTTACATATTCATTACTGTATAAGGTGGAACTATTTTCTTAAGTGGAGAAATAAGTGAAATACGTAAAAAGAGGTAATTATGGGGTAATGGGTTTACTATGATATTATATTTTCATCTCAACCTTTGAGCCCTAGCGATGTGTATACTCGTCTTTTACAAACAGTGTTCATGCGAAAAGTACACTTGTCATATGCACACAGTGTAGACCAATATAAAAAGGTTCATAAAAGAGCCATCTGATCAGAGTATGCATTGTTTGTCATTTTGCGATAAATTGTTAAAAACAACTATAAATAGTTAAAGATGAACAAGGTTTCATGATTAAAAGCTGGAGTTGTCCATTTGAAGTTTCAGTGAATGAGTTAAAGCGTGCTTGATTTATTGAACTTCAATTGCATTTAAACCTCTCTATTACGACCACTAAAACAAAGGCTAATTGCTTGTATAAAAGACAGGTGACAGCTTAAAGTAACAGAAAGCTCATATAGGAGCTTTCTGTTTTACTGTCACCTTGCTTTAAGCAGTCACCTATTTTAAATTTCTAATAATTAACGCAACTAGTGGTCGTAATTGAGAGGTTTTACTCTATAGAGATTCAGGTAAGTTGGAGTGCTGTGGGTTTGATTTGCAGTGGCGAAGACGTTATTCTTTCCCAATAAACGCGTTCACGCTTACAAAATTTTCCATTGCGAACAGTTTTGATCCAACTCAGACGCCGAGTAATCCGGCGTCTGATCAGTCTGTACACTGTTTGCCACTAATATTAAAATAAACCACTAGATTTATTTTGAACGTTTTTTTTTCTTCATTTCACTGAAATGAGTTTGTTTTCGTTACCGTTTAAGAATAACGCATTCTCCACAAAATATAGGCTAACATAATTATGATTTTTATCTAGGAATAAGAACAGACTCGTGTCAGGTAGATCCTTTAAGAAAACTGAACTATGATAAGCTATCCGTTCCTTTAGGAGCTCTCTGATCTGGATCTTCACTGTTTGTTTGTAAGTGTGTTGTTTTGTTTTTGTTTTTATTTTTTTATTTTTAAGGCATACACATATACGCTTATGTAGTGGAGAAACGTTATTTTTTTCCCGCTTAAACGCAAACGAAACGCAAATAAAATGCGCTAAAATGTAAAAAAAAAACGTTTTTGACATTTCTCACGATTTATCTTAATCTCAAGTGGTAAAAAGTATGCAGCTTGATCAGACTCCGGGTTAGCCCGCGTCTGATCTGGTTCCAAACTGTTTGCAATGGAATTAAACGTTTAACATCTTCTCCACTGTAGCAGAAGAAGGGTTTTACAGTTGTCAACTATTCTCTGACATTTACATTGTTAAACATAGTTGGCAATAAATAAACGTTACATAATAAATTAACGTTACAATGGACATTTTAACATGATTTACCTCTGAACTCTTTGTTTCCCAATGGTCTTACATCGATAGCATAATCGCCTATACGTGGCCCCATTGGCCCCACCGGTGTGTCCCTATTAGGGTGCTGGGGAATATATTTACCACACATGCTTGTGGGTGCTCCAGTTGGAAAACTCCACGAATAATCCAAACACAGAGCAAGTACGACAAGTAACAAAATCTTCATTGTTAAATCACTCAATGTTCACCAATCACTTCAATATCTTTGCTAAAACTACTAATATACTGTTACAATATTTCCAAAACAGTAAAATTCAAAAGCCTCAAAATTAATCTATTCGTTCATGGCACTTGTTCGTCTAGTATCACAGTTAGCGTATCAGGTTCTGTTTGACGTGCTGGAGTGTTTTTGTATCATTGAACTCTTCCTCAAACATTAAAACCCTATCTAGTTAGTCCTATACTTCCGTTCCCGCGGGCTCCGTCCATCAACGTCAAGATGAAATGAGCAATCCTTATTGACAATTATCATATCACAGCAATACACGAACCCATGACTTCGGCAGTTTCCGTAACTACTCGAGTGACGCATACCGAGGTGTGCCGAATCTAAACTTTCAAAACACCATTTCATTCATTGCTTTCAAATCTTCCTGTTATTCAGTTCTGAAGAAAACATGAAATACTATAAAGTAAGCTGAAATTCTTTTAATATCCGCCGCGTTGTTGACTGGTGGAATCATTGTGGATTTGAACGTCCAGACACCTTATGGGGTCATTTATAGATACAGAAGAGTCTTCATTGGATCCTCTGGGTTATTGACGGCCTAACGACGCGTATACGCGTCCCTTGCAAATAGTGTACAGTGGAGAATCTGTTATATGTATTCTTTCCCGTTTAAACGCAAACGTACGCAAACGCAAAGCGCTAAAACGTAGAAAAGAACAACTTTTGGATAATTCTGATATTTCATGTTTATCTTGGTGGCAAAATGTTTGGAGCCTGATCAGACGCCGGGTTACCCGGCGTCTGATCTGGCTCCAAACTGTTTGTAAAAGAAAAAAAATAGTTTTAGCGTAAACGCGTTTATCGGGAAAGAATAACAGATTCGCCACTGTATATGGTTACAGTACAATTGTCTTGTACAGCCAGTTGAAACCCAGATCAGAGGATCTACATTGATTGTCATATCACAGTCACTTCTCTATTACGACCACCCCTTTCCTATGACCACACTGTTAAGTTTTTAAAGAAAGAGAGCAGTAAAGCAGAAAGCTTCTTAAGGCGCTTTCTGTCATATATTAAGCTGCCTTTAATGTCGTTTAATGTACTTCTTTAGCGGTCATAGTAGAGGGATCAATGGGTGTTATACAATTCTATTCTGTTCATGCAAAAATAAACATTTTATACGGTAAAACCTGCATACCCGAGGCCTTCTATTTAGCTTATACCCTTTACCCCACAAATACGCCTTCTTATGCATTTGATTTATAGTTTCACCTTATACAGTCATGCATGAATATGCACCATAAGAACTTTTTTCTATGTGGTCTAGCAGATGGTGGCTTTAAGCAATCTGAAGGTAAAGTAGACGGCGCCTTCAGGTGCTATCTGCTTTACTTTCAACATGATTTAATCGGTCACCTGTCTTCAAAGTTAAAAACAGGACATGGGGTAATGGATTAATACAAATAGATTGTATTTCAATGAGACCAACACTGAATCAGTTTGATGAGGATTGTTTACTGCCAACATTCACAAATAAATGTTAAAACAGGCGAATAGCTGATGGACAAACGAGGAATTGACCACTGGTCATGACAACTGGGCAATAAACATGTCGCCGTAACGTTGAGATGGTCACTAGGAATGAATGTGGTCGCACGGCCGTAAAAACCGCGAGCACGTCACCCTGTCTCATAGCGTATACAACGTGCAAAATGACTGCGTCCAGCTATATACAGTGGAGAATGTGTTATTCTTTCCCAATAAACGCGTTTACGCTAAAACTATTATTTGCATTGCAAAAAGTTTGGAGCCAGATCAGACGCCGGATAACCCGGCGTCTGATCAGGCTACACACTTTTTGCCACCAAGATAAACATGAAATATCAGAATTGTCCAAAAGTTGTTCTTTTCTACGTTTAAGCGCTTTGCGTTTGCGTTTAAACGGGAAATAATAACAGATTCTCCACTGTATATAGCGGGGTTAACTCCTTTCGTTATGGGGCAGCAAGACTATGGAACTCTTTGCCACAACATTTCCGTAATCAAACAAATTACAATCAGTCTCGCAGTCTCGTTGCTTCCTTAAGGAGCCCTCTGATCAGAGTTTATACTGTTTGTCATTTTGAAATATAGTGTTTAAGTCAACCCTAAATAGATCTAGTCATAAATGGACGATACTTATTTTGAAATTGGAATTGTCCATTTAAAGTTTCGGGGTGAATGAGTTAATATAGCTTTGACTGCTTAAATGTAGTCTTGGCTAGTGCTTATTTATTGCTAGTCTTTATTTACTGCTAGTATTTATTTATTGCAAGTCTTTATTTACTTATGTGTTCATCAGTCTGAGGACTCTGCTAATATTTATTGTACTTCTCATGTATCATGCCATGCACGATGTGTACACAGTGTTGCTTTTGTCCTGATTTCATGTGTTATTCAGTTTGCATGCTTTGCTCTTACATTAAATTTGGCGCCCTGTCCCGTGTAAAAATTATCGTTTTCATAAATAGATACATGTATATAATTATATAACATATACATGTATTATGAACAAACTTGCAAAATGACAAAGACCACAGATAAGAAGTAGTAAACATTTCTTTGGTGAAGGTTAATACATGTACAATCGAAACTCGATACTTCGAACTCGCGTTAGTTCGAAAATACTCATATTACAACGTTAAAACATGGCTTAGCCACGTTTTAACGTTGAAATACGAGTATTGTTTGACTTAGGCGAGATCGGGTTATCGAAATTGTACTTATGAAATACTTGTAAAGTCGATTTAAGCGAGTTCGCAGTATCGAGTGTCGATTGTATTTCTTATTCTATTCATTTTCCCTGTAGCTGAAGTGGGTGGTGAAGTCGTCATTAATTCTTGTTTAGAAGAACAACTAAGAACATATGCAAATGCAAAAATATTCTGTGCCTTGTGTGTCTTTTCATTGGACAGCAGTTCCTTGGCGATAAACGCATGTGTTGGGAAAATAAATAACGCATCCCGCATCCAAAGACCCCAACACACCCCCTGTATGAGTGGCAGTAATAAAGTAAGCTGAGGATATGGTCAAATTATGTATTACATTTGAAATTTTGAACCGTGCCATTACAAAACAAGCCTTATTGCATGGCGACATTGTTCAGACCAAGCACCGTTGTCACCACAGGTTCTGTATGTTAGTTTCGTCTACACTGCAAACTACCGTATAAAATACAGCTAAATAAAATGTTTAGATGCGCGTGGGTGTCAAACAGTGTAGGTCAAGACCAGCCGTGTCTTGATCTACACTGTTTGCAATGCAATAAGACAGGTTTTCTCATGGCACGGCTCATTTACACATACGTGCATGTACAGTGGAGAATCTGTTATTCTTTCCCGTTTAAACGCAAACGTACGCAAACGCAAAGCGCTAAAACGTAGAAAAGAACAACTTTTGGATAATTCTGATATTTCATGTTTATCTTGGTGGCAAACAGTTTGGAGCCTGATCAGACGCCGGGTTACCCGGCGTCTGATCTGGCTCCAAACTGTTTGTAAATGAAATAATAGTTTTAGCGTAAACGCGTTTATTGGGAAAGAATAACAGATTCTCCCCTGTACACATACGTGCATGTATATCAATTGATTTTGTCATTTCCTGCTTCTTTGATGAATGGAAAAGTTTACATTAACTGTTTGGATATGTTAGAGTTAACCCTTGAGTGCGACGTGACAGGAGTGTATTGTTGGGATGTAGACCACACTCCTGGCAACAAATCACGGTCCATTCTGTTTAGACACTCTTATGTATTCAGTAAAACTACTCGTACTTTAGAATACCTGTTAAAATACTTAAAAGCGATAGTTTTTGGAGAATCAATATAGCTAGTGCAGCAAGATAAGGATTATTTTCGATATCTATATAATTTGATTAGGTCGTTTCCTGTTATTAGTAATTTGATGAATGAAGATATTAACATTAACGGTTTGAATCATTTGAAATAATCCCTGAACCTGCTGCTTAATTATCGCCAGCATAACATTATCGTCGCGGCAAGAACATTAATTTAGTTTTAATCTAATATTTAGTTAGGGAAGAAACAGCAATATAAAGGTCAAACAATTTGGATCCTGATCGGACTCCGTGTTAGTTAGCGTTTGATCTTCGCCCACACTGTAAATGCAAGGCAACACTTATCATGATGAGGGTTCATATCGAACATCCCCCTGCATGTATATATGGAACCCCTCCAAACCGGAACCTCTATATACCGGAATTCTCTTTAAACCGAACAACATTTATTATTCCTACACTGAAGAAAATAGTTGCTACATTCTAGCAGATGATAGCTTAAATAGCTTAAAGCAGGTTGAAAGTAAAGCAGAATGCACCTTAAGGCGCATTCTGCTTTACTTTCAACCTACTTTAAGTGGTAAGCTATCTTCCATATCTTGGTAATGGGTTAATACCCCTCTAAACTGGAAACCCCTCTAAACCGGACATTTTTGTTGTCCCCACACATGTCCAGTTTATAGGGGTTTCGCTGTACTGATACAGTTGGGTCCCTTATTAACGACCAATCAAAAGAAGACTTGATTTATATATTTAGTAATTTAAGACCTCAATATTATAAAGAGGTTTGAGTTGAATCTGAGATTGTTCTCAAGCATTTGAAAGTTTAGATTTGAGCAAAAGCTCAAATCTGAACATTAAATGCTTGAAAACGATCTCACACCAAATTCAAACTCTTTATAACATTGGTCCCAGTAGCTGCTGGAACTTCAATGGTGATGATAAAGGTAAAACAGAATACTTATAAATAACTTTTCTGCTTTATATTTATCCTGCTGTCTGCCTTATTTATCATTTAATACCATCAACAAGTCTTAACCCTTAGCCCGCCAAATAAATTGTCGTCTGCTATATTTCTCGTCTGCTTCGAGTTTCAAAGTGCTTCAAAGTTGCTCAAAATTGCTGAAAATGTTTTCCAAGTGTCAAACAGCTTGGATCCGGATGAGACGCCGAGTTACTCGGCGTCTCATCCTGATCCAAGCTGTTTGCATATGGAGCTATAGTCGTGCGTGGCAGGCTAAGGGTTAATGTTTGTACATTACTTGACGGACGCTTAGCTTGCAACTTTAACAACAACAGCATACAGTGGAGAATCTGTTATTCTTTCCCGTTTAAACGCAAACGTACGCAAACGCAAAGCACTAAAACGTAGAAAAGAACAACTTTTGGACAATTCTGATAATTCTTGTTTGTCTTGGTGGCAAACAATTTGGAGCCTGATCAGACGCCGGGTTACCCGGCGTCTGATCTGGCTCCAAACTGTTTGTAAATGAAATAATAGTTTTAGCGTAAACGCGTTTATTGGGAAAGAATAACAGATTCTCCACTGTACAACCCTTAATTATTACTAATATTCATAGAATTAAAAGAATAATACTAGAATGAAAATTATGCAAAATAGAAAAAAGGGTGATTTTTTGGAGCGTAAAGTGGGGTAATTCATATAGGTTATATAAAGTATAGATTAACTTAAAATGCTTCAAATCAAAGGTTGTCGATAAGATGAATTCGTTATGCCGTGCTTATTGTATCTACTATGGAAAATACAGTGCCATTAAAAATTAATATGGGACTCGGCTACGCCTCTTTAATTTTTTTTTAATGGCACTGTATATTTCATATTAGGTACAATAAGCACGGCATAACTAATAATGTATGTTTTGTGTTGATTCTATTGCTTTTTGTAAATATGTTTTGAGGGCATCATGGAAGATTGGTTATACCAAATGTATTCCCTCATTAAATAAAGTCATTATTATTATTATTATTGTTATTATTAGAAGCTTTCTACAGTATTTTTATCCTGAAGCCACGTGTAATTAAATACTGCACATTCATCTCTTATGGGGATGTCTCTAAAATCGCCTCCCTATTGAATATAAAAGGGGGCTTCCAATTGAAAATTATGTCGAGACCATTTCTTAATTATTAAGGCTTGGGTTTTACATCATACAACAATATACAAATATTACAGACACTGATCAAAGGGCTCCATTAGGAACCCTCTGGTCTGGTTTTACACTGTTTGCACAGGGTAAGTAAGTATGCATTGAATGAATACATTAATGAATGAATAAATGAATGCGTCATTAGTCGTTATTAGGTTAATACACGATCGACTATTATACTTTAACAAATACTTGGATCTAAGTTGTCGGCTAATTCATATGACCATGCAGCATAATATACATGTACATGTATGTATAAAAAGATAAGTGGAAAAGATGTTATTCTCTCCCATTATATAAGCGCGTGTTCGCTAAATAACAATTTCCATTGCAAAGTGTATAGGGCCAGATCAGACGTCTGACCATGACAGGCTTCAAAATGTTTGCCACTCAGGGCAAAATAAACTTTCATTATTTTCAAGAAACTCTTCTATGTACAGTGGAGAATCTGTTATTCTTTCCCGTTTAAACGGAAACGTACGCAAACGCAAAGCACTAAAACGTAGAAAAGAACGACTTTTGGACATTTCTGATATTTCATGTTTATCTTGGTGGCAAACAGTTTGGGGCCTGATCAGACGCCGGGTCACCCGGCGTCTGATCTGGCTACAAACTGTTTGTAAAAGAAAAAGTAGTTTTCGCGTAAACGCGTTTATCGGGAAAGAATAACAGATTCTCCACTGTACACTCTAGATATTACATTGTGTTTGCTATCTGTGTGTCGTTTTACGGGAAATAATAACCTCCTCTGGGGCCCGTTTCATAAAACTTCGTACGACAAATGTTGTTGTAAGTCAGATTATAAAAGTCTCAATTATTACTTATTTCTCCATTTAATCCCGTCTTGTGACATCTCTTTGGAATCGTCTTGAAAAGACGATTCCAAAGGGATGTCACAAAACAGGATTAGAAAGAGAAATAAGAAATCAAATGTATTTTAAAAGTTTGACTTACGACAACATATGTCGTAAGAAGTTTTATGAAACGGGCCCCTGCACTGTATGTACTGTAGTATTGACGTGTCAGGTAAATTGAGCTGTTTTTCAGATTTGTGTTTGAATTGAGTTGAGTTGAGTTGTATTACAAAATTCACTGATTAGGCTCTTTTATAAGAGTTTTCAGCTTTCCGGAAGTAAGTTTACAATTTTCGTTTGAAGTCCGCCACTTTACTTGCCCGTTTGACAGTCGATAGAGGAAAGTCATTCATCAAAATTGACCACGCCCGCTGGCCAATCAGAAATATTGAACGTGCATACAATAACCCTCCGCTATTACGACCAAATAAAACTACAGTAGAACCTCTCTATTACGACCACTAAAAAGAAGGCTAATTGTCCGTATAAAGTACAGGTGACAGCTTAAAACAATGTGAAAGTGAAACAGAAAGCTCCTGTAGGAGCTTTCTGTTTCACTTTCACATTGCTTTAAGCAGTCACCTGTCTTAAACGACTAATATTTGACACAACTTAGTGGTCGTAATAGAGAGGTTCCTATGTATACTTATTGATTGTGTTAATAACAAGATTCAACGTAACCCTTTGCCCGCTGATCGCGACTTTACTGATCTTTGCAAACAATTTGGATCAAGATCAGACGCCGCGTGACGCGGCGTCTGATCTGGATCAAAACTGCTTCACACTTCTCTTTAGGTTTCTTTTCTTAAAAATGTATAAATATAGATTTAACATATTTTGCCTACGACAATTTTGAAATAGACGACATTACCGCAGGATAAGGGTTAAAGCAGGATGAAAGAAAAGTGAGCTCCTTAAGGAGTTTTCTGATTTTTTCTTATATTGCATTTACTCCATAGCCCGTTTCTAGTTGACAAAACAGCGTTACGCAGCATCTGATCTCAGCTAGAAATGGGCTATATGGCGCAAATGCAATATAAAAGAAAAACAGAAAATTGTTTGACACTCATTATATACGATATTCCTTCAGTCATTTTACTTAAAATTTAAATTTGAGAAATGGAAGCAGACGACAATAGTTCAAAGCAGATGACGTCATGGTAATGAAGGGTTTAACCATTTCATAGCCAACTTTAACCGTCTTATATAACCTATTCGCAAACAAAATGTCGTCTACTAGATCTAAATCATGCACAATTGACGTCTGCAGTCTTATGTAAAAGTCAAATATTTTAAGGTCTGATTGAAGTAAAATTGATACGAACGCCAAACAGTTTGATTCCTGACCAGACATTGCGTTACACGGCGTCTGGTCTGGATTCAAACTGTTTGCAAAGTCGACTTTAGTCGCATATGCTGTTGAAAAGTTATTCGGGAAAAAGTATTAATGAAGAAACAACGAAAAACACAGAAACACTTAATTCTGCAAATGGTTTGTTAAGTCACGTGAATATTATTGGAATATGATACTCTATTAACCCTTTCAACCTTACATTTCTCTTGTGGGAATTTATAATCTTTTTTTACTCTTCTAGTACAGGCATTTTGCACCAGTCCACTGTTATATGTTTGGTATGACAACAAAAACGAATGAAAATATCGAGCAGTGCTATATGAGCCCTCTGATCAGGGTCTACACTGTTTGTATATGTTATCAGTAATCTATACAGAGGGCTGTAGGGTTGAAAGTGTTAATAGTTTCTGCTTTCATAAATATACCACGGTGGCTTAAAGAGGTCTACATATGAAACTAGATACGGTTGTTTCCTTTCTTTTGACTTATTACGGAACAATAAACACCAAGTTAGAAAGTTCAACCATGAAACTGTCCTAGCCTAAGCACTCGAGTTTACAGACTGTTCGGATCCAGATCAGACAGAATTATTTGATGTTTGATTATGATCCAAACTATTTGGAGCTAATATAGAATTTCTTCAGTGAAAGTGCAATAGAGCTTGTTTTAAGAAATGAAAGAAGACAATGTTTAAATAGACGAAATCATGACAGAGAAGAGGTTTACCCTTTGACTGCCATGACGTCATCAATTTTATATAATTGTCGTCTGCAGTTATTTTTTCAAATTAACATTTTATATATTTTCACTTCAGAAATGTTGAGATGAGTGTCAATGTACGGTCAAACAGTTTGGATCCTGATCAGACGCCTCGTTACGCGACGTCTGATCAAGATCCAAGCTGTTTGAAAATACCCACTGAACTCGGGGTAAGGCAGTGAAGGGGTTAAAAGGACAATTGTTTTGATAAACATGTATATAATGTATATAAATGTTGAAAACGCAGTTATATGTGCTGTCTACAGTTGGATAGACGTTATTATTTCCCGTTGAAAGGAAACTAAACAAAAAAGCTACACAATCAAATGTAGAAAATGACAGGTATCTGAAAATGGACTATTTATTTAAATCTGAGTTGCAAACAGTTTGGAGCCTGATCAGACGCCGGGTTACCCGGCGTCTGATCTGGCTCCAAATTGTTTGCAATGGATATAATCGCTTGAGAACAAACGTGTTTATTGGGAAAGAATAACGTCTTCTCCATTGTATAAGGAGTGCAGTCTACATATATGTTTATGTGAATAATTTAGTGAACATGTCGGACTCTAAACTCCTCAAAGCTCGGTTGTAAACGTCTCTAGCAGTCTCTGAACTCGGGCCTTCTTGATGAGACAATTAGACTGGAGGAGTTCCGCCAGGTGGACAACTACCCAAGCCCGGAGAGACACAATACCCATATACCCGAACACTTTGACCAGAACCCAGACACGGTCACACACGTGTAAGACGTGCGGGAAGAGGTTTTCTGACGTTAAACTTATGGAAAGACATGTCTTTCTTACGCACACGGGTAAGTTAAAAAAAATTCTTAACCCCTTCATTCCCAGTCTAGTCTGCACTGACATGTGCGAGCTGTTTGGATCCTGCATGATCAGAAGCCAAACGGCTTGACACTAAAATTTTGTATTAGTCCATTTTTCATCTAAGGGGTGTCTGATCTAAATTGTCAGTTTTGTTTTGTTTTATATTGAAATTCTTATCAGCAAACATTGTAGACTCTGATCAGACGCCGCATTATGTGGCGTCTGATCAGAGTCTACACTGTTTACCTTTGTCATGTATAAGGCCGGGGCACAAAGGGTTTAAAAGTCTATCAAGTTCAGATAGCTGCCTACATGTATATAGGAAACGATTTATTGTTTAGAAATTACTTATAGATGAATAGAGGAATACATGTACATACACATAACCAGTTGGTTTGGTTTGTTAACGTCCGTGTCTGCCATCTATGGGATAAAATTGGGCACCCCAGAGAGAAGGGGTCGGATACAGAAAACCCGGGCGTGATGCCCTACTCTTATTATCGACAGAGTTCTCTGGTTCTTTTGGATGCCCAGTGTAAAACATGATACATCGGACCTCGGTTTATAAAGTCTCATCCGAATGACTTGGTCCGGCGGTGGATTGAACTCACGACTCCTGGTACCACAGTCGATTGTGCTAATACTTGGTCACGTCCACCGTTTGTGCGATACAGGGCGATGTATTTAGCTCGAGATGTTTTTTATGGAAATAGCCGATCTGACGGGTGTCTTTGGTGCGAGTCTGGTCGGCTGTTTCCGTCAAACACGTCGAACGCTGAATACAACTCCATGTAGCGCACCGCCAAATGGCGATGTGTTTATTATACACCGTCAATAATTGCATGTATAGATAGTTGTTTAAATCATTTTTATCTAGAAACATTAGATATTTGAAGCAGATCAAAAAGAATTTCATGCCTCAAAGAATACTGCGGAACTTGAAAATGTACGTGTAGCAAGGATCACGCCGAGGTCACGCTTGTCGAAAACGACGTCGGGGTACAATACAAACGGTAAAATACAATACAAGGAGTAAACACAGACTCTTGTATATTACTGTACACATGGTAAAGGTATACAGTGGAGAATCTGTTATTCTTTCCCGTTTAAACGCAAACGTACGCAAACGCAAAACACTAAAACGTTGAAAAGTACAACTTTTGGACAATTCTGATATTTCATGTTTATCTTGGTGGCAAACAGTTTGGAGCCTGATCAGACGCCGGGTTACCCGGCGTCTGATCTGGCTTCAAACTGTTTGCACTGCAAATAATAGTTTTAGCGTAAACGGGTTTATAGGGAAAGAATAACACATTCTCCACTGTACGTGGAAAAAGCTCGATATCAAAGGAAGGCATATAATCAAAAGGATCAATTCTAAAATGTGTCTATAATTATATAAAAACGCTAGAATGCAGCTATGTTGTTATTTCAGGGCCTAAGCCAGTGTTGTGTCCTGTATGTGACAAACGTTTCGACTCTCGCTTCCACATGCTATCTCACTACCCGATACACCGGGAGTCGGACCTGGCGCAGGTTGAACCTTTCCGTCGACGCGGACGAAAAGCCTTATCTGAACCTTCATCTTCCTTAACCAGTGTCGGCAGTATTCACGGAATTTCTCGGAGATTCTTGTCTGAGCCTACGTATAAATCATTTGGCACGAAACAGTCGTACTTTGTAAGTGAAAAGGGATCAAGCTTGAACAAAACTCAAAAATCTTTAAGAGTTCACACGAGTGGCAGTGATCATGTTCGTGACTCGAGGGACAACAGCGTCCGGACGAGACCCTCTGCTAGCAGAATACCAGGCTTGGACGCCGGAAGTATCTCGGCTATAGGATCAGTGATGGGACCGAGCAGGAGCATAGTCACGGATGAGAAATCGAACTTTCTGCAAACAGCGGAAGAACGCCTAATAAATTCACGTCTCCATGATATATCACTGGCTGGCTGGTCAGTTCCGTCAACTCCGTATAACGCTTCCCGGCCTAGTCTGAGCTGGGGACCCAACCATCACCATTCAATCACCCGTTAACCGTGGCCACTAACCAGTGGATTCTTATATATAGGATTAGATCTAGTTCATTTTTGATATGAGGGTTGCCTGGTCTAAATATTCATTTTTAATTTTGTCTCATATTAAAATTCTTATCAGCAAACAGTGTAGACTCTGATCAGACGCGGTACCAGTATGCCACATCTGATCAGAGTCTACACTGTTTACCTATGCCCCATATATTGAGATCGTGGGCACAAATGGCTAAATAACCTGTTGTCCACAAAGGTAAACCTAAGCAATATGAGACGTCAGTTTGTAGAGCGTTACCAGGGTCTATATATTTATATTGTTGCTATTTCATATCAAATCATCTCCTATGTGGACAAACAAGGCAGTGTATAAAACTTTCAGTCTGCTTTAAAGCGACTAGCAACCAGATGGTGTATTTGCAAAAATAAAAGAAAATACTAAAATAAATGTGTAGCATTATCGTGCATCTGGCATTAGAAAAATATGACCAGTCTAAAACACATTCTAGAAAAGTCTTCAAGTCTTAGTTTTTTGGTGTATTTTTTTTAGATATTTTCCATCGTTTTATACGTGGGCATCGAAAGACGTTATAGAAATTGATAACAGGCTCAGACATAAACCCGATCCGCATTATGTACTCTCCATCGATACACACTGGAGTATGTTAAATCTATACCAAAGATATGAATAGCCCGGTGGTCGAGTGGGCTAAATGGTTGACTTATTTTGCTACTCTATCCCCACATGCCGGGTCCCAGGTTCGAATCCCACCAGAGCTCAATATATATTTTTTTATTGAACTACATTTTTTTAAACAGAATTTCTTATCCTAAACTAATTCTTATACGTTTATATAAGCGTTTGTCACATATTTACAAATTACAACATTTTTGTATTTTTTAATGCTAAATCTGGTTGCGAGTCTCTTTAAACAAACACCTATAAGTCTCTGAAAACAAGCTCTACGGTAAAGGTTTAATAATGGACAAACACAATGTCTAAAGCACATATACGGTGGTGATTTTTCAGTCACAGAAAGGAGGAAACCTTCTCCATTGAATGTTAACTGAACACTTGATGTACGATCGCATAGGGAGTATCAGTTTGTTTTACTAGAATACATAGTAAAACCTCTCTATTACGACCACATAAACGAAGCTAATTGATTGTATAAAAGACATGTGGCAATTTAAAATAAGGAGCTTTCTACTCTACTGTCACGTTGCTTTAAGCAGTCACCTGCCGTAAACACCTAGAATAATCAACACAATTTAGTGATCGTAATATAGAGGTTTTACTGTATATTTCACATGCACCAACATGGGAATAGTAAAGGGGAGGTAATACAAGCAGACACGAACTACATATGCTGAAGACATTATGTCCCCTGTTGATTAATTTTCATTAACCAAATGTATTGCTATTAACCCATTTGTGTCCACGATCCCATATATGGGACATAGGCAAACAGTGTGTCTTCAGTAATAAGATACAGAAATACAGTCGAAACTCGATACTTCGAACCCGCGTTAGTTCGAACATATCCATATTTCAAAGTTAAAACGTGGTTGTGTTCGACTTACGCGAGATCAACTTATCAACATTCAACAACGAAATACTGGTACGATAGATTTTTTAGCGAGTTCGAAGTATCGAGTTTCGACTGTGTGTGCAATGTTAATTGTTCATAAAGTGTGTGGTTAATAATCTAAAATTAAAAGCATTATTTAACAAATCTAGTAATTTGTTTTAATCTATAAATAGTATATTTCTGTTTTATGAACTGTGTCCATAGATCTAGGAGAATATACAAACATTAGTTTGTAGATAAGAAGTAAATCAACAAAAACAGGTTAAAACGTTAACGTCAAACGTTATTTAGCACATGGCTTGGAGCTCTCGGCCAATCAGACCTGTGAATATATCGTTTATTTTACAAAACCATGAAATAACTAGCACACTGTTCACTTATTCAACGCTTCCGTCATCTGAAGGCAATTTGACGTCACAACCCTAGCAACCCTCCGAGTGGGCCACCGCGAAAACCTTTTGCCTGCACTGTAGGCTTAACGATAAATAATCGGAATACACACCAGATCAAGGATTCAAACTAAAGCAATACGGTTATTCCACAGTATCAATAATAGATCTAGATCTACTCCATACCTTTGGACCTAGATATATGCATTGTTTCAGCTGTAGATGTAAAAACCGCGATATGCATGTCTAGATTGTCTTTACTATACAGCTAAGATCGGAGGGGAACTGCACTGAGTGCACTCGCTTGATGACGTCATATTATGTACAGTGAGACCTAAACTTTAAAGGCAACTAATAATGAATTGTTCTTACATATAGAGCTTCAATAAGCGTTATTTCTGTTGGTGTTAAATCATGCTTAATGTCTCAAACTACACATTGAAATAACCTTTCAATTTAAGTAATATATTTAAAACAAAAAGCAGAAACGAAGGGTCTTCTTGTTTTCCTCGAGCCCAAGCCAGTGCTAAATAGGTAAGACCATGGTTGCGCGCGAATAAACGACATAGTTCTCGGGGGCTACGCCCCCTCGAACTATATCGTTTATTCGCTTGCAACCATGGTCTAACCTATACTTAAATTGACATAATTACGAAGTCAAAATTCGGCATTTTGACGTTATAGCCCTTTTAATTTGGTACACCAACAGCGTGCGTAACGTCAATAATATGTAGGAATTAGCCGTTAAAATTCTAAAAAATAACTTTGAAGCCTGATCAGACACAGTGTTAGCCGGCGTCTGATCAGGCTCCAAACTGTTTTGCATTAGAAATAATTGTTTCACTGTAACACAGTGATTTATTTTAGAAATCACGACCTGAGTATAATTTTTTTTTAGATCATAATGAGACAACGAGCAACTCGGCTTCTAATCTGGATCCAAAACGTTTGCATTAAGTAACATAAATCGCCCATAGCATGATAACGGTTAATAAAATAACATAGATGTGTACGTACAACAGAAGCGACACTATACAGTGGAGAATCTGTTATTCTTTCCCAATAAACGCGTTTACGCTAAAACTATTTTTTCTTTCACAAACAGTTTGGAGCCAGATCAGACGCCGGGTAACCCGGCGTCTGATCAGGCTCCAAACTGTTTGCCACCAAGATAAATATGAAATATCAGAATTGTCCAAAAGTTGTTCTTTTCTACGTTTTAGTGCTTTGCGTTTGCGTACGTTTGCGTTTAAACGGGAAAGAATAACAGATTCTCCACTGTACCCATACCCTAAAACCCAACAGCACAAAAACAACCATGTCTGTGCTAAAACTACAATGTCCCCGTCCATTGCAAACAGTGTGTAGCCAGATCAGACGCCGGGAGACACGACATCTGACCAGGCTCCGAACTGATTGCAGGTCGAATTTAAATAAGTCGCTATCAGATTAAAAACCTGTCACTTTCTACATTTTATTGTATTGCGTTAAGTTCCTTGTTGCTTGTTTGATTTAAAAAAGGGGAACGACTTAACCCCTTCACTGCCATGGCGTCATGAACTTTAAACAATTGTCATCTGCTGTTATTTCTCAAATTTGAATTTGAGGCATTTTGATCTAATAAATATATAATTGACGGTCAAACAGTTTGGATCCTGATCAGACGCCGCGTCACGTGGCGTCTGATCAGGATCCAAACTGTTTGCAAATAATCATAGTACTCAGGGTAAGGCAGTGAAAGGGTTAAGTCTTCCTCATCGTAAATCATTTATGATTATATAGTAAAATGAATAACTTTACTTTTTTATAAAAATTATCACTTTATTCTTCTGATATGTGTACATCCATGGGCACTAAGTATACAATGTATGAATAAATGAACTGATCGAATACAAATGCCTACAACATAAATAACATTCTTCACAAATAAACGGATACACTTTCCTGTGTTCTTTCAACATGTTCAACTTCATGTTTGACCACAGTTCTCTCAATATAGAGGCAAACAGTGCTGGCTGCCACGTCATCTGCCAATGGTCCCATATTTGCGTGAGTAAAGTTTGCCCGCTTTCTGAGACAAAATTGCTTTATGCTTCCAGTATATCCTTTCGTCAGTTTAGAAACGAACAATTTATTTTTTCTAACCCAATTGTTTAACCTTGCAGAACTTTGAACTTTATTGGTACTGGTTCTTACTGGTTTGTCTAATTCAGAACTGTTTGATAGCTGTATTTTCTCACCAAATAGTGGCTTATTCTTGAAGAACGGTCGTTTTAGACGCAGCCGATAGTCAGATCTGTTGTTTGGAAAGGGCTTATTTGTTGGTGGTATATATGGTTTTAACTTTTTGCTATCACTGAAGCACATTGAAGGTGGTGAACTAATGGTTGTGAGTGGTGTTGTTGAGATGTTTGAACTAGATTGATTACAGGAGTTTCCTAAATGAGCAGCTGTAGATCGTAGCCTGTTGGAGTCCACATTTTTAATTCCATTATTGGTTGATGCATGACGTTTCTTATTTAGAGATATTTTCAATCTCTCCGCCGCCGAGGTTGTCTTGGGGTGTAGCCGTTGCTTGTGGTCCGAAAACTTATTTGTTGGTTTAGAATTTACCATTGTGCCTTCTCTAGACAAAGTTGACTGTGTCTTACATAAGTGCATGCTTGAGGTTGCTGATTTATAAATGGTGGACCGATCTGATGACTTCCGGTACCTTTCTTGGCATGCGCATCGCATCAAAACCAGAACGAGACCCTCTCTGAAACGCTTGCCCGTGATGCAATACATGAAGAAGTTAACACATTTGTTTGAATACAACATATAAAATGTTATAGAAAACACAAGATTCTCTGCTTCAGCAGTTTCCTTATCAAGATAGAGATCTGGATTATATCTGATCCGGATTGACAACATGGCTAAGTGAAGTGTAAACGGGAATGTGAATATCACCAGCAGAAGTGATTCCCCTAGCAACATTGGAACAAGATGGCGCCATGCTTGATTCTTTCCGGAATATTTTACACCAAATGATTTCCGAACGTTATGTAAAATAATGGAGTTACTAACTAGTATCGCTATTCCACAGGAAACTACATAAAACATGTTTAACCATGGCCAAATCTCGCCGTAATATGCATCGTAAGCGTCACTGAATTCCTCTGCAAACACGTCACACAGTCTGTCCGTCCGTTCAATAGGTACTATATCCGAGGCTATGAGAAAATGACAGTTCTTCAATATTACAAGCACCAACAGAGCTGAAACAATTTTCCAGGCACGAGTCACTGAACAAAATTTCCCTGCTCCAAGCGGTGAAGCAATGACCAAAGCCCGCTCAGCTGTCATGGAAACCGTTACTATAATGCCGAAATCATTATTTCCGCTTCCGTAGAAATTGAAAAACTTGCACATTATGTGAGAGTATTCTGTTCGTACATACACGCTTGGAAAGTTCACGTACAGCCAATGCGCTACAAGGGACACCAGCAACGCCAAAAAGTCGTTAAAAGCACCGACTTTAAGATAGACGGAAGTGGAAACTTTCCGGAAATAACGAGTGCGCATGGTCAGAATGGTGAACCAGTTGAAAGTCACTCCTAGCACCACTAATACTGGCGGCACCAGTAAGTTTATGTACATTAAAGCGACATATTGCTGATTCTCCACACTCGAAGATACGTTTGCGCTCATGTCTTCTTCCTGTCTGTAGCTGACTTGAATACTCACAGCAAAATGTATTCTGTATTTTCCGGTTCATTTGTTAGTTTCATGGTTCCTTCGTGATAAGCCAATCTTGAATAAAAGAACAAAAACAAATGAGCCGTGCCATGACAAAACCTGCCTTATTGCATTGCAACATTGTACAGTGGAGAATCTGTTATTCTTTCCCGTTTAAACGCAAACGTACGCAAACGCAAAGCACTAAAACGTAGAAAAGAACAACTTTTGGTCAATTCTGATATTTCATGTTTATCTTGGTGGCAAACAGTTTGGAGCCAGATCAGACGCCGGGTTACCCGGCGTCTGATCTGGCTCCAAACTGTATGCACTGCAAATAATAGTTTTAGCGTAAACGCGTTTATTGGGAAAGAATAACAGATTCTCCATTGTATAGACCAAGCACCGTTGCCATCACAGGCTCTGCGTTTAAGTTTGGTCTACACTGCCAAAATACCCTATATTTCACAACTACATTAAATATTTTAGTTGCATGTGGCTTTCAAACAGTGTAGATCAAGACCAGTTGCCGCGTCTTTGATGCAGCGGCTGGCATTGATCTACACTGTTTGCAATGCAACAAGGCATGTTTTGTCATGGTACGGCTCAAATGTAAGCTGGTACAACGTACCATTTTAAAAACGTGTTTCCCATTCATACATAGCTAAACGCAAATAAACTAAATATATAGTAGAAAATTACCGTTTCTTTGAAAATGTTATGATTTAGTCAGTTATACTTTTTTTTAAATAGATTAAAAAATCAAAATAAATCTGAGTGGCAAGCGTTTTTGTCTACGGTAAGATGCATTTAAGAGGGTCCTCACAGAATCCCTTAGCTCAAAGTCTGCATTGTTTGTCGCTAATATTTCGTTTAATGAAACAAACACAAAAATCACTTAAACAGCAGTCTAAATAGACTAGGATTCATTTGGAAATTGGAATTATCCATTTGAAATTTCAGGGGTCAGTTTTATGAAACGTCGTACGACAAAAACGGCCGTAAGTCAAAACTTTAAAATACATACATGTGATTATAATTTTCGATTTCTCCACCTAATCCTGTCTTGTGACATCTCTTTGGAAACGTCTTGAAAAGACAATTCCAAAGAGATGTCACAAGACAGGATTAGTTTAGATACAGAAATAAATAGTAACTGATAAGTTAGAATCTGACTTACGACCATTTTTGTCGTACGACGTTTCATATTCTAAAAGCCACTAGCTTCTTGAACTCTTTCACACAACCAGAATACCGCCTGCTTTAAAATTAAACTCCGAAAATTATATTTCTGGCAAAATTGGCATCGATATAGATCTAATTGTTAAATACCTTGAATTTTGAACAGACGCTGAGTAGAGCTGTTTATACAGTGGAGAATCTGTTGTTCTTTCCCAATAAACGCATTTACGCTAAAACTATTATTTTCACTGCAAACAGTTTGGAGCCAGATCAGACGCCGGGTAACCCGGCGTCTGATCAGGCTCCAAACTGTTTGCCACCAAGATAAAGATGAATTATCAGAATTGTCAAAAAGTTGTATTTTTCTACGTTTTAGTGTTTTGCGTTTGCGTACGTTTGCGTTTAAACGGGAAAGAATAACAGATTCTCCACTGTAATAAATGAAATAATAATAATAAAGATATCAAATGTTGGTGAAACCCCCTTTTTAGCACCTTGGCCGCGTCACTACTGGCCATTTGGAAAAGGTGTGTCAAATCAGTACTTTTTTCTTCTTCAAATGTTGTACCCTTCAAAGAACAAGCTTCAGTTAAATCTATTTCAAATCATCAGTGAAAACAAACATTATAATTTAATACATCACTAGCCCTTTCGTGTCTGTGGAAGTACTTTCACATAAAAAAAAACTAAATCAAGACAATACAGACACCATGGCAGAAAGTGACCAGATATGAGCTTTATGAAATCTCTGAATAACAACAACATCGTTGTAACGGGCAATTTTTCATTTTATTTCTTTTTAGTTTGATGGAAAATGTTCATTTTTCTAAATGTTTCTAATAGTCTTCCACTTGAAATCCCATACTAAGCCATTTGTAATAGATTTTACTGAAACGTGTTCATTGAAATATGACAAAATAAGATACTTATATCCTAATCTGACACATGTTTTTGAAATGAGCCAAAAACTACAGCAACATGATATATATATGAATGTTTCCTATTTTGCAATTTATCATAAATAGCTCTTAAGAATATCTTGATAGATATTTTATAACTTTAAATTTTTCACAAGTTCATGCGTAAATAAACTCTTAAGTGGAAATAGTTCAAATAATACATATGAGACGCCGTGTAACTCGGAATCTCACCTGGTTTCAAAACTTTTGACACACTTTCGGTCAGAAATTTCTATTTTTAGTACAATTGCAAACGAAATATTATAACTTATTATTTCGATACTTTTTCAGTCTTTTGCTTTAAATCAAGACTAGAAACAATGAAAAACTTGAACATTATTTTGAAATATTTCAACAATGTAATTTTCACAGGCATGACGTTTGAAAATGACGCGTCATACTCGTCGCTAGGGTTATGTGGGGTTAGAAAAGACTTGGAACCTTTTCACAGACGACAATTTCATGGTTATGTTTCGTAGAAAATGATCTATACTGTTTGGACAAACACCGGTGTCTTTAGATTACCTTTCTATATCTATAATGAAATGTTAGCACGTACACTGTACATAAAGACAGTTTATAGCAATATTCAGGCATGAATTAGTTAAATATGAGTTAAATAAAAACGTGACAAAAACTAAATACATGTATGAGCATTACAGCACAATTCATTTCAGTACACAAATGGTTTAACAACATTGTTTTGAACCAGGCATGATTATTGCACTTATAATAGTATCAGTAAACCCCCTATTTGACAGGTATTTGCACTTACAACACAGCCTCAAGGGAAGTCACGCCGAAGGTACTTTAACCCTTAGCCTGCCACGCACGACTATAGCTCCATATGCAAACAGCTTGGATCCAGATGAGACGCCGAGTAACTCGGCGTCTCATCCGGATCCAAGCTGTTTGACACTCGGACAACATTTTCAGCAATTTTGAGCAACTTTGAAGCACTTTGAAACTTGAAGCAGACGAGAAATATAGCAGACGACAATTTATTTGGCGGGCTAAGGGTTAATTGCTATCGCATGATTTTCCATACATATACCTAAACTCTTTCATAAACGTGATTTTCATCTCTTCGTTTCTTTTTTCTCAAATTTTGATTTTAGACATTTAACCCTTTCCCTTATAGAAGCGACTTTTAGCACCTGCATTTTATTCATCCGCTGAAGAAAATAGTTCCAATATAAACCGTAATAAATATGTGTCATATTTAATACTTTCCTTATTCTAGCTGGTAAAAGCTTAAAGCAGGCTGAAAGTAAAGCAGAATGCGCCATATGGCGCATTCTGCTTTACTTTCAACCTGCTTTAAGTAGTCACCTTTTTTCAAAACTATAAACAGGCTATGGGGTAATGGGTTAAGAGGAAACATTTATAGGAATATCAAACAGAGTGACTCCTGATCAGACGCCAATTAACTCTCTCACTGCATGCAAAGTTTTATCGTATGATTCAACCCACTCACCGCCAAAATATCGTCTGCAGTGATAGTGTCGCCTGGAGTATTTTTACAAGTCAGATTAAAACTGAAGAAATATCGATACGAGTGTCAAACAGTCTGGATCCTGATCAGGCGCCGCGTTACGCGACGACTGATCAGGACTCAAACTGTTTGCAAAGTCGCATGTGGGCGCCATTAGCAGTGAGAGAGTTAATTCGAACTTTGAGAAGGGAAACTTTCATGGAAAGTGGGATACAAACTGGCTGTTGTCACCAGGCACATTTTCTGTTCTGATAATAAAATGCACTTTATACCAAAGCTCCAGATAAATAGTACAATGTATACACTTCAAACGTTTCTAACAGTTTATTACCTAGATCTACATTCTTACCGAATGCTATTGCAATACAAAGTTTTTATAATAAATGATTTTTGCGTATAACTTTAATTCTTCGTTGAACTCTCCAGTCAGTCTAGCTGAAAATAAGGCCGAACCCTGAAGTAATTGCAAAATAATTTATATATGCAAATTCTGTTACATTCATTTGTCTAGTTTATCATATTAAAACTCGCAAGTTGTAGACCAAAGGGAAATTTAAAAAATTGAGGCTGTAAATGGGTGACTGAAAATATCTCATAGACTCTAAATATACTAAAATATGTAAGAAATCATGATAAATTTGAACAATTTCTAAGAGCACACTTTTGTTATTTCTGTGGAGTGACACAACACTAATTGAACAACAATGTATATCATAAATTCACATTCATTTACACCAAATATGGCATCTCTGTTCATTTTTCAGGTGTATAATTACCCCACCCATTTTTGTTCATATGTCTGAATTTAAATTGGTTGTTATTTTATATTCATACCAATAATAAACTCGTTTATATAAGTTCTTTGAAAACAATGATCACCGCACTAACTGAATGGCACATTCTGCTTCAAACAATTACCGTCTGCTTTTATTTCGTTATGTCTAACATTTAGGTAATTTGACTAGAAGTAAAATCGTAATAAGTGTAAACAATCTGGATCCTGATTAAACGAGTAACTCAGCGTCTGATAAGGATACAAACTGTTTCCAAATAACTTTTGTACTCAGGACAAGGCGATAGAGAATAATTAAGAACAAGAAGGATAAATTTGCACCACAAATGGCATCTGCATTCATTATTCAGGGGTATAATTACCCCACCCACTTTTGTTTATATGTCTGAATTTTGAATTGGTGTCACTCTATCCATATACCAATATTAACTCGTTTACAAAGTTACTTAAAACAATGATTTACCAATTAACTACCATGACACCATCTGCTTTAAACAATATCGTCTGCTTTTATTTCTTTGTGTCTAAAATTTAGGTAAAATGACTAAAAGTAAAATCGAAATTACTGTAAACAATTTGTATCCAGGGGTGTGTTTTTTTATTCAAAATCATAATCATGATTAGCAATCATGATTGTGATTTGGTCGTTTTTTTAATCGAATCAGAATCATGTTCTGTAATCACGCTAATCACAAATAATCAAGCCCAATGCTCGATTAAATTGTAATCATAATGACACTTGTCGATTCAACCAGCTACATGTATTTCATTTACACCTGGCAAAAGAATTCAACAGTCTTTCGACACTCATTATGTTTTATAACTTTAGTTTATTTAAAATTAACTTTGGGCAATAAATTAACCCCTTTGAATAAACACACTCACTGCTTTTTGCAACCAGTTTCTTGAATAACGCTTGTGGCGTCTGAACAGGTCTCAAGCTGTTCGGCACATCTTACATTATAACTTAAGTCAAAATTTACCAAAAAGTTATCTTTTCAAAATGAATGTGTATTTGAATTAACTCCTCTGTTGCCTTATCCCGAGTACAAGGGTAATTTGTCAACAGTTTGGATACTAATCAGACGCTAGCAGTTTGATATCATAATCATTGTCTAATCACGCTGGGTTTTTTTATCACTTAAATCATGATTCTGATTATTAGTTTAATCATAATCATGATTATGTAAATAAAACACACCCCTGGTTAGACGAGTGACTCAGCGTCGGATAGGGATAAAATCTGTTCGCAAATAACGTTTGTACTATTGTGTAAGGCAACAGTGAAATGATAAAGAACAAGTTCGATAAATTAACAACATACCGGTATTTGACAACCATTATTCAGGGATAGAATTACCCCACCCACTTTTGTCCATATGTCTGAATATTATATTGAGTCTATAGCCTCATACCAATGATAAGCCAAAGTCATTTAAAAACAATGACTAACCCCTTTACTGCAATGATGTTATCTGCTTCAAACAATTGTCGACTGCTCTTTTTTTTTTATCTCAAATTTAAATTTAAGGTAAATTGACTAAAAGTAAAATCACAATGTGTGCAAGCAATTTGTATCATGACTAGAACGCAGAGTGACTCGGTGGCTGATCTGGATACAAAAACCGTTTCAAATAACTATTGTACTCAAGGGCAGTAAAAGGATACGAACAAATAGGACAATTTTACACCTGACCATATATGTAACTTTTACTTTCATTATTCAGGGGTATGAGTACCCCATCTACTTTTGGTCATATGTCTGACTTTGAATTCGAGTCTATATCCACATACGAATATTAACTGTTTTTACAAAGTCGTTTACATCACCTATCTTCATAAGAAGAGACTAATGTGTGGTATTATGAATTAACTAGTTTTTGCAATTCTCGTGTTCCTATTAACTATTGAAATTTCTAAATTTTAGAACCATGAATTTGATGCGATGGTCAAGGATCATTTAAAAATCGAATTTTAAATATTTTCAAGTATGTTTTACATGCAAACAACCATTGTACATTTTGTACTTATGTACTTGTGTACTTGTAAAATGGTAAGAACAAATAGGAATTACGTATGAACGTTTATTCTGCTATGTAATTTGATACTTTTTCAATTACCGTCCAATTCATTGAAAAAATTCAGCAGTCTCAGAAACTGAACAACAACTCGATTATGTGTCATGTTTTGAGCGCTTTAGTGTGTATGGTGTACCAACAGAACAATTAAAAAAGTCTCCTTTTTTTCAATGTTTAAAGTTTAAACCTTAAAAAACACTTTCCCCCTAGTGCGATTTTGTGCGATTTTTCGGAGTAGCCTATCTGAAATGTATATCTAGTTTCGCACAGGGTTAAAATAAATTCTTTTGCAATTAGTTCAGGGTCAAAGTGTAGGCTGACTGGACTATCTGTCGCCGTTCGTAAAGCCTGTCCATCACATTGACTCGATAGTCTGACACTGCTACAGTTCTACACATTCCAAATAATCCTTTACTCCATAACCTGTTTCTTGGTTTAATTAACCCTTTTCCTCTTAGAAGCGCCTTTGAGTGCATTTAATTTATTCCTTCACTGAAGAAAACTGTTCTAATTTATGTAGTCATGAACATGAACCATACAAAATATTATCTATATTCTAGCAGATGAAAGCTTAAAGCAGGCTGAAAGTAAAGCAGAATGCGGCTCAATGTGCATTCTGCTTTACTTTCAATCTGCTTTAAGTATTCATCTATCTTCAAAACTAGAAACAGGATAGGGTAAAGGGTTACATGTAAGGACATGTGATCACTTAAAGCAGATTGAAAGTAAATCAGAATGTGCCTTAAGGCGCATTCTGCTTTACCTTCAGCCTGCTTTAAGTTACAATCTGCTAAGATATAGAACATTCTTATTTTGCGACCCCATTCCAATCTTGATTATGGAATAAAATATGTTTAAACTAATTCCTATTGTGCATATCCATGCCTGTGTAAAGTGAAACTACATGTACATGTAATTTCTTCTCTGGAGGGGTAAATTTAATAGATAGAAATGCGTATCTATGGAGTAATGGGTTAAGTATTTAAAGAAACTGATTTCGTAAATCAAAATGAGAGAATAGCCCTGCTTTACTTTTAATTGAACTTAATTAAACACGTTTAACGCTACTGATGATTACTGATCTATTTTAACCATTTCACCACTGATGTCGATTTTGCATAGTCTGTTCAGGACCGAACATGTTTGGCACTTGTATTCAATATTTCATGAGCCAAAACTTAAGAAAATGAATTTGGCATAAAATGTTAAGACGACAAATTTTAGCAAATCTTTGCGATGAAAATGTAAGGCGAAAATTGAAATGAAAAAATAAATGGAATAAATATTTTTGTATACCGGTAGTTTAATTATGTCTTTATTAAGTTACATGTAAATAAATACCTATTCATTCTAACATATTCGTGATTTTAGTATTTGATGTAAACGCCAAGCTGAACAGTGCATTCGTGAAATCAGCATCTGCTGTGCGTTTGATTTAAAATTCTCAACTATCTCAACTAGATTTTAAATACATGAATAGCGTAACAAAGAAATAACAGAAAAATCAGAAAATAATAGTTACTTACCTGCCTAGGAAAATTAGAATCCTATATTCTTCCTAACAAGCTCCATGTTATTTGAAATGTAAACAAATCAAACATTTAAAATAAACTGTGTAATAGCTCCAATGTCTAAACCAAGAGCTAGGTCACATCATCAGAACCCGATTATTATTGCGCCATTTAAGTCACAGGTTCACTGCCGCGGGGCCAAAACCTTGCGCTGGTCTCCGATTTAGCAAAACGAGCATGCCTTGAAGTGACTGACCATCTACATAATTACCCATTCAAACCAACTAATTTATAATCAAACGAAATAAGTATCCAGGCCTCCTCCCAAATAAATGTATTCGAAACCACGACAAGATCATGAGTTTTAACTTTGAGTAAACTGAGATATCTTATCCCTTCACAATACAGCGTACACTGGAGAACACGCATATATAACATGTAGAAAATAGCAATTTAACCCGTTCACTCTCAATGATCAGGACCCAAACTGTTTGACACCTCTTATCGATATTTATTAAGTCATACAACCTTAAATCTAACTTTGAAACGTGTATTGCAGACAACAATACTGAAGCAGAAAACATTAACTCTTTGAACCCTAGTCCCGCATATAGGCGTGCTTTTCAAACAGTGTACATGTGAATAGTACACATGTCCTATGCAAACAGTGAAGACCCAGATCAGAGGGCTCCGAAAGGAGCCCTCTGATCAGGGTCTTCACTGTTTGTCACAATGCCAAACATTGACAAAAAGAACCCTTAAAAGTCAGAAATGGACTAGACTAAAATGGAAACTGGAATTGTCCTTTTAAAGTTTCAGGGAGGAAAGATTTAAAGCGGTGAAGGGAGTAAAACTCTCCCGAATAATTTGATCATGAAAGGGTTAAAACTGTTAACGATTAGTTTAAATCGGAAAGCAAATTTTGGAGCCTGGTCATACACTTGATGGCCAATGGACTGGTTAGCAACAGGGCTACCATAAGTTGCTAAAATAAGCCTTAAGATTTCCCAATTTTCAAGCGCGATTTTAGGAATCGTACCTTTAGCCCTTTCGATGCCAGGCTCTATAATATTGACATGCTTATGCAAACAGTTTAGATCCTGATCAGACGCCGCGTAACGCGGTGTCTGATCTGGATCTAAACTGTTTGACACCCATATCAAACTTCCACAGAGCACAAAGTAAGAGCAGACATCGGAAGATTTCGAAAAAATCCGTAGATTCGGAGAAATTAAGAAAATCCGAAGATTTCGGAAAAAATCAGGAGAAATGGCAGTCCTGTAGCAATAACGCATTTATCGGGAATGCACAGCGATTTCTCCAGGGCTGTATAGCATGTAAACATCATACTCCTTTTTACTCCTAAAACAATTTTCCCATTGCTTACCAAACATTTGACAAAGTCGCATAATGTATAGGAACACGTGGTTGATTAATGCACGACAATCAATACTCTAGTTTCGTCCTTTCTTTTACAATTCGGGATTGTCTTCTATTGCAATATATTGCAAAATGACAAACACTGCAGATATTGTTCAGAGAGCTAATACAGGCACCTTCTGATCTAGATCTACACTCAATGCCTAGGCGATAATGATAAGTGTACTCTTCATAGGTACACCGTTTGTAAATACGCGGATATGAGTTATTAATACAGGAGAGAGTAGAGACTCTAGCCAGAGGACTCCTTTTAGCCCTTTTGGAACCCTCTGATTTGAGTCTTCTCTGTTTGCATAGGACAAGTGTACTCTTCACAGATACACTATTTGCAGAGAACGCCTAAATGCCTGTCTATTGTTTATATAGAGAGTGTTATTTTCTTTCTAATTGTTTTTTATTGTTCATATTGATCGTGTTATTGTTGTTAATTATATGATTTTTAAGAAATGCTTCTTTGAGGGCCTCGCAGATTAGTCTCCTGACTAAGTGAGTTACCCTCGTAAAATAAAGTCGTTCATTCATTCATTCATTCAGACAAATGTAATACATATATATAGTTTCTGAATTACTTTGTTCATGCACTGGGCACTAATTTGATCTTACAGTACAGTGGAGAGGCAAACGCATTGCAATGGAATGTAGTAAGTGACATTTTGACAGTTAATACTATTCATTTTAATCTGACTGGCAAACAATTTTGAACCTGATTAGACAGCGGGTTACCCGGTGTCTGATCTTGCTCGAAACTGTTGGCAATGAAAATAATAGTTTTAGCGTAAACGCGTAAATATGGAAAGACTAAAGTCTTCTCCACTGTAGCAAAGGGGTTTATTTTTAGTGTCGGTGAAGAGAGGCTTTACTGTTCTACAGTAATGGATCCCTTTAGTTCATTAACATCTATAAACCATGTACCTGGACACGATAGTTCCTGTAAAGCCACCACTATCCGGTGAGAAACGACAAGCCGAGAACTAATTGAATCACTTTCCCTGCTTTAAACACCACTCGTCCCTTGCATTTGCAAAAAGTTTGGATCAAGATCAGACGCCGAGTAACTCGGCGTCTGATCTTGATCCAAACTGTTTGTCATTCGTTTGTAGTCAAATTTTTCAATTTGACAATTCATAAACCTTTATCTGAAGATAAAAAATGCAGACAACAATTTTTAAAGCAGACAGTATGATATCAAGAGAATCGATACCATTCAGCACAGTTTTCTGAGCAAAAATGACGTTGATGATTATTTACTACAAGAACGGCAGATAATGTGTTGCAAAGGACATAGTTTACACATGAAACAGCTGGTAGTCCGGATGTTAGCCCAAAGAACCTTAGTGATTCGTAGGTACAGTATTAAAAAAACGGTGAGCATGTGAAGAGTACACACATCATAAACGAACAGTGTTCACCCACATCAGAAGGTTGCTTCAGGAGCCCTCTCGGATCTAGATCTACACTGTTTGTTTCCAGCAGGTCCCCGCTGATCAGGGTATGTGACTGTTAATCGTTTAACGATGTACAGTGCTCCCTGTCTACAACAACAATAAAAGGAAAACAACTATTAAGTGGTTGTGTTGTTCGCAGGGAGTTGTTATAGGGAGGGAAGATTAATACCCTTAGAGTACATTTGAAAACAGTTTGAACCCAGATCAGACGCCGTTGGTTTCAAACTGTTTGTCACTCAAAATTCCAGTGTTAAGGAGATCTTAAAGACAGACCAAACGATAAAATGTGCATATATCGGCACATGTTGCTTCTTAGACTATACATGTAGTATTATTCTTCAATCAAAACTTCATAACACCTTTCACGAAAACTAAGCTAACGCGCGAGCTACCTTAACTCATATGATCTAAAAACTGTTTTGGAAAAAGATATATAATAGACAAACACTAAAAGTAACAGTTACATTATTTCATGGAATAATAGATAAAATAGATAAGAAATATTCGTCTTTTATTTCATTGCATATTTTCCGACCTGTAAGGCTAGACACAGTTTACAAATATGTTCAATAAGGGGTGGTAAAAAGCTATTATATGTCACCAAAAGCATGGAAATTTTATGTAAGTCCTATAGTATCTGTAAACAATACCATCTTTACCTGATCATTTCCCTACCTTTAGGGTTGGAATATCTTGAAATAAAATTGGCTCAAATACAATCCAAGGGACATACATATATCAGTTTTGTTGTGGATTTACTCGGCGTCTGTCCTATATCCAAACTGTTTCTAAAGCGTGGCTAAGTCACGTTTTATCTTTGAGTTGAGCGAATTTGGACTCAAATAAGATAATTATACAATTTCAATAATAAACACCTATAATCCATGCCTATATTATTTACAATTGCAATATGTACACCAACGAACACCTACAACAGAGACCCAGACAGTGGGACGTTAACCCACATTTCAACTCTTTATTGTATATTTACATCTAACACTATGTTGTGACCACCCCTCAGAATCTTCTTGACGAGAAAATGTTAATGAGTAGTCACGACATAACGAAGTTAGTATTATTCACCTTATCTAGAGCTCTGTCATGAGGAACGAAACAACACGCACTCGTGTATACTTTCCGTCGAAATGAAAATGGAGAGATAATATAGGTAGGGTAAAGAGGTAATAATAAAAGCTATGCCAGCAGTTTGATCCCAATCAGGGTCAAAACCGTCTGGTACTCTTATTAACTTTTATCTGGACAAACTTCCAACAAGTTTAATAAGAAAGGCACAATGGCACAATGTGACCTTAATAGAGGCTTCACTGCGATTCACCCATTTCCTTTCCAAACGAATTTTGCGAAATACGAAATTAGACCATTTATTATCTAAGGGGTGCCTGGTCTAAATTTTCAGTTTGATTATATTGAAATTTCTATCAGCAAACAGAACTATACTCTGATCAGACGCCGCATCATGCAGCGTCTGATCAAAGTCTAAACTGTTTGCCTATGTCCCTTTTATAGGACACTAGGAACAAATGGATTAAATACAAAAATCAAACCACTGTTTCGATGTAAAGAACTTTCTGCATAACTTTTACCCTGCTAAATGTCGTCACATGGGTATTCTTTTTGAGATTGCACAATAGCGGGGATATACATGTACTGTATTAAATTGTCATTTCTTCTATTGTTTTGTACTAGTTTGTTTATTGCTTTAAATAAGGAAGGGTCGTTATCTCATTTTTGGGTCGCTCGTGATATCATGTTATGGTTTCGTTGACATTGTTTGAAAGGTTCAGTATCAGTTATGAGGGTGTAATCGCAAGCGTTCCCTTATTTTCAAAACTCACACGAACACTTGCATTTGGTGTTTAAGACCTATGGCTACATAAAACAAGAGGGTCATGGGGCCATTAAGCGCTCACCAGAAGAATAAGAAAAAAGAACTGTACAAATGGTAGTCTCCAAAAGTATTTTCTTCCATTTGACCAAATTACCTGCTTTATGACCCGACATTACTAATTCTCATCTGAGTTAATTTTTGTTAAATAATGGCACAAAATGTGGTACCTAGAGTTCTCTGAAGTTTTTCCTGTGTTATGATTTGTCTAACTTTTATTTACCACAAGTAATCTATATTTCCACTCTCTAGATTTTGTATGTTTTGACCTACTAGTCCAGGACAGATAGGTGAAAATTTCGCCAAACCTAAAACAAATTGCAAAAGAAATGCGATTAATATATTTGGGAACTTTATGATGTGCTCTATCATGTATTAAAAATCGCCATTGATAGTGTGTGCGCAAATTGGATTTTTTTCACCTGTAAAATGGTACCCGAGGAGTAATAAATGGACAAAAATTAACAAAAGTCGTTCAGAAGTGACACACTGTTTTACTATTTGAATACTCTTACAACCATTATAAATGGTAAAACACCTTGCTATACTGCAGAATCCTTCGAAGTAAAGAATAAACAAACCATACATGTTGAAATGCACTACATGACCTTCACAATCTGAATATGACCTTGACATTAACTGATATTTACAAAACACAAACGCAAAGCACTGAAAGTGAACAAAATTATACTTTAAATTTCTATCTACGTAGATCTATTTATTTCAATCTGAGTTGCAAACTGTTTTGATTTTTATCAGATGCCGAATTACCCTGCGTCTGATCTGGATCCCAACTTGTTGCAAAATGAAGCGCTTACTTTGAAATAATAACGTTTTCTCCATTGTACCTAGACTACATGTATACTTGATAATGAATTGAGAAGCACAAAACATAAACAAACCTTCCCAGACTTACTGCTATACACAAAGACTTAAATGAATGTTTGCGCAAATATCTGGGGGTGCGGGAGGGCTGCCCCTTCCTGATGGTGGGGAATCCCCCCCCCCCCCCCCCCCCACCCCGCGAGAAAAATGAAAATAAGAACTGAAATGGTAAGCTATGAAGAGTGTTTGGAGAGATTTGGGGCACTGAATACGATATTATGTTGAATACGATGTATGTGAACCATACAATTTTGTTCAAAGCTCCATTACTGTAATACATATTAAACATTATTTTAGGCTTCTGACTGTAGTTTTCTAGATCTACTTAGTTTTTGAGTGTCTGAAACTTGTTTTTTACTAACGCTAGGTTGGAGAGGGGGGTCTCCCCCGGACAAAAATGAAAAATTAGAACTGGAATGGTGAGCTCTGAGGTGTGTTTGGAGGGCTTTGGGTCACTGAGTACGGTCTGTGTGATGAAATACACGTTTGTTCAGAGCTCCCTTATATAAAACATAATAAAGTTTTTTATGCAGGGCTGCCATAAGTTGATCTTCAAACTCCTAAGATTTCCAAATCTTCTATTTTTCAAGCACGATTATTTAAAGCAGATTGAAATTAAAGCAGAATGTGCTTTAATGCACTCTGCTTTACTTTCAGTCTACTTTAAGCTACCATCTGCTAGGATAAAAAACAAAATATTTTGGAAAAATACGGAGAAATGGCAGTCCTGTCTATGAGCTTTTCCTTCCGCCTTTGTAATCTTAACTTGAGATTGACAAATGTAGGTGGGGTCCGGTGGACCTCCCCCGAGAAAACAAATGGAAATAAGAACTGAAATTGTGAGCTCTGTAGTATGTTTAGGGGCAATGAATACGATCTCTGTGAACCATTTAATTTTTTTAAAAGCTCATTTATATTAGATCTATACATAATTGTTTTGCGACGAACCTTTAATTCTGCTAAAAGTATACCGTTTTAACACGACCAAGAGGTACATGTAATGTAGCACTGTTCGTTTTAAGCTGCCGACTTTGTAGTTACTAACTTTTTGAGTTTCTGAATATTGAATTTTACAAGAAGGCCTACTAGTGGGGGTCCAGTGGTCGTCCCCCGGGAAGTAAATGAAAAAATAAAAATGAATTTGTGAGCTCTGAAATGTGATTGGAGAGATTTCGACATTAATGTCTAACCCCCCATCCCACCCCTAGCCTTCGATTATAATGCCATTTGTGTCCATGTAAGATTTTTCATTTTTCAAATTGATGTTACGCAAGTGCGTAAGTGCGTATCGCTAGCTACGCCCCTGATATATATCTAATATTTCTTCTGACATAGATCTACACGTTTGTAACTGATACAAATATAGGATTTTGCATGAGTGTTCATAAGTAAACTTGTCTTTTAGAAAACGATTAAAACGAGACTTGCCGAGTCTTTATCGTTTTCTAAAAGACTAGTTTTATAAATCCAATACATTATGAATACGAATGTTAGATTCTATTTATAACATTACCTGGCAATATTATTTATACCACATCGATACTTTTTTTAGCTTGCTAGCTGCCCTGACTTTTAAGGTAACCAACACATATTGCGTGTTTGTATATATGTACATGTACACTGTTTTCAAAAGTTATGCAGGTGTGACTTTGAGTCGCCCCATCTTCGCTTACGCTATGAAAGAGTTCATTCCTGTGGCTTGTATATAGGTTCATATATTATATTCCAGACTGAAGTCACTTTCAGAACTATAAGAGCAGCTGGAACCTCTGCATTTTCTTAATACAACGGAACACTGAAGCCAATGCTTTCTGCATGAGCATCGCCCCGAGTCACAATTGACTAGGCATATACACTTGCATCTTATTATTGCAAAATGTCTGCTGGAGCTGGTGGCATGATCTAGTCCGTTGTCCAACTTCTTCCATCCCCTAAGTGTTGCGTCAATTTCGGCTGCTTCAGTACACTCTTGAGTCTAAAGATGAGACAGTGGTATCTAGCTGCAGAGGACGTTGGTGGCAGTGTTTGTATCTACACAGTGTTCAAACTGTCGATAGTCTTTACAGTGAAAATGCGCAAGCGTAAGTTGTTCAAGTTGCTGAAGCTTGATCCGTTGTACAGTGCAACAAGCATTCTATCACACACATTGGTCACTTAATTGTTCTTGTGACGTTCCTTCTTGAAAGTCTGCAAATTCTGTCGGTAACAATTCACTAGACTTTACCTTTTTCAAAGTGTTCCCTTTCCCAATCGCGAATTTCTATCGCATCAAGTAAAGGCGTGTAAGGCAGGAAGGATATAACACATTTGCAAACCAACAACATTCTTTTTTTTCTGAATGCTCCAAATTTTCAGCTTTCGATTTGAACTAGGGTTTCTGTCTGATCGAAAAATAATGTCATTTGTCTGAAGATCGGCATGGTAGCACAAGAGAACGAGCACGTCCGTTTCTTCACAGATGAATGTTGTTGGTTGTCCATATGAAGATTCGACGGCTGTTTTCACAATTGTCACATCAGAATCAGCCCTGGCATGTACCACTTCACACCCGATAATTTGAAATGTTTCAGCAAGAAGATGAAAGCTTGCTTTTTTGCAATATTTGTCATGAAATGATCCTTCTTTGAACGAAAAGGGGTTTCTTTTGTAAACAGAACATTCTTTCTCCATCAGTTGAAAATCGGTTGATCAATAGGAATACCATTTACAATGTAGTCTTTTTTAACCAAAGTACGGCCTATGAATACAGCTCATGTCTATACCCTGAAAAAATTATGGAAATGTAATTAGATCAGAGATAGCAAAATGCAGGTCCCAAAAATATATTATAATAAAAATAGAATCTATATTGTTTTCCAAAGACCGTTGGATGATAGCCTATTAAACAAGGTATAGGGAACACAAGTGTTACATGCTTGAACAATTAAGATAGTATGGTGGACAGACATTCGGCCAGACAGATAGAGACAGACAAACAGACTGACAAGCAGTCAGAGTAGCGATCACTAAGTGTCAAGATTATACATAAAATCTAAATTTCGTGGACTGTCTTCTTTAACCACAAAGTAAGGCCAATGTGCGCAGCTAATTTCGATACTCTGAAAATATTAAGGAACTTTACTTAAAACAGGTATATCCTATTACATAAACCTATATAAATATCATAATCAAAATAGCGGATATTGTTCTTGTTCCGAAGACCTTCTGAGGATAGCCTATTAAACAAGTGATCCCAATTTTTCTCTCATATCACTATAAGTAAAGAGTGTGTGATGGACAGACACACCGAAAAACAGACATATGGACAGGCATGCAGACAGAATAGTGATCTCATGTACATTGAATGACCAAAATACTTTCAAAAACACATTATTATCGCGAAAAATTACTTAAGAACAAATGATAAATGTAGCCATCTTATGGTCAAAATGGGCTTCCGTAGATTTTTTTTAAAAAAACGTACGTCAGTAATGAAATTCATTTTTATCAACAGCAAGCAAATACAGTAAATGAAGTTCATAATATACAATGCTATCAATATGTTTTGTATTTTAAACACATGCAAATAACAAAATCTTGATTTATAGAAGGTTTACACTGTTCTAGACATACACATACTATTATGACGTCATCAAAAGTAAATATTATTATGACGTCATCAATAGTTTGTTAATTACACGCATTCAGGTGTTTATACCGCAGATGCTAATAATCAGGCTGTGCGCTTAGAATAAGGTGGAATTAAACATTGTCTGGTAAATTTTATTCTTTATTTGATGGTTTTACTTACCTTTTTAATTAAACTGTGGAAATCACTGGAAAATGCCGAGTGCCTGGATCTTATCTGACATCTTCCGGTGTTTAACATCCGGGGACAAAAACGCAGGTATGGTGGCTCATGTCAGCCAGCAAAATTGTAAACTAAATGGACATATATTTTCGCGAATATTTCGTAAACCGCACCGGATTTTTATGGCGATTTTTAACATAAGCCTTATTTGTCTAATATCTACATAATGGAAATAGTTTTATTTCTTTTGCAATTTGTTTGAGGTTAAACCGTATCTGTCCTGGACTATACATGCACAAACCTGTCTTTTAACATTATGTCCCCCATATTAGCAAATTGCCTAGCTTTTTGTTCAAATGGTCAATAACTTTTTAAAGTCTATTAATTTAGATACATTTTAATTTAGATTTTGACTTGTTATGATTTAATGTCGCTTTAACTGTAGCTGTCATATCGCGAGGTCCAGCTAATTACATGTGGAGGAAGACCCCAGAAGACCTTATATGTTTTTGAGTTCGATATTAGTACACAAAACATACTTTCTATGGTGTTTTCGTGATGTTTTAGGCACAAATCGACAACTGGGTAGAACCACCGACCTTCTGCAAGCCAGCTGGAAGGCTTCCCCAGATGAAGAATCCGAATGCCCAGACCGGAATTCGAACCCACAGCGGTGGGAAGCTTAGTGATGTAAGTCACAGTGACTATATCACTCTGTCACGGGTGCCCCTGAGGGACATTTTGGTGAAAACCAAATTGAAATTGGACTTGATTTTTCTAGATATTGTGCACGGATGTCATGTCAACAATATCATTGAACAACTTTGAAGCTCAACCATACAGTGTGTTTACACTTGAGCTACTGATTCCGAAAAAGTCGTTTGCAATTGTTGACGGACAGAGGGATATCAGAAAAGATCACCTTGAACACTAAAGTGTGCTCTAATGAGTTAACAAGATGGAAGTAAGGCACAGCGCTCTGTTGTGTGACTTTCTGTTCTTCAACTCGCCTTGTCATAGTTTTCAAACTGTATAAAGCCTTTTTACCATAAATATGCATTTACACCTTTAATACATCCTCCACTAAAGAAATATGTCCACTTGATACAGTCGTGCATATGCATGAATTCTATAACCTATGCATTGGTAGCCTAAAGCTTGTTGAAAGTAAAGCAGTATTCTGCTTTACTTTCAACCTGCTTTGAGTGATCATCTGTCTCCAAAACTAGAAACCGGATAGTGGGCTAATAGGCGTCATTGTGGGATTTTACTATACTGGGACCCGTCTTATGAAATGTCGTAAGACAAATATTATCGAACGTCAGATTCTTAAATTCTAAATCATTATTTATTTCTCCATCTAATCCTGTCTTGTGACATCTGGTTGGATTCGTTTTGCAAAGACGATTAAAAAAAGATGTCACAACACAGGATTAGATGGGAAAATCAGAAGTTATCATTATCCTAAAGTTTTGACTTACGATCGTTTTTGTCGTACGATATTTCGTAAGACAGGCCCCTGGAGTCTGCAAATATCATTCCCACACGTTGAAACATGTATCAGGTTATCGATAACAGCGCCGTTCAAAATGAGAGATAACCATTTGGGCGTTGAAGAAATATCGTTAGGCAAACATTTTGACCTTAGTGTACGTGACTGATTTGAACTGTATCAAACTATCAATGTCATCTGTTAACCACACAATATCGCCTGCTTAAGGCTGATTTGTTATAAGATCATGTTTCAGGAAATATGATCAGAAACATATCGATACACTTGTCGAGCAGTTTGGATCCTGATCAAACGCCACGTTGCGTCTAATCTGGATCTAAACTGTTTGTAAATACAGCCGCAAACAGTGTGAAAAGGTTAACATGTATTACTTTAGAAGTCTTTTGAAATGGGAGTACATGCATTTCTACGTTTTAAGATATACACTGCAAAAGCCCAAAAATTGTGGATCCTGATACAACGGCTAGCTGTTCTAAACAGGATCCAAACTGTTTGCAAATGTAAAGAAAATTTCCCGTTAACCATTCTATTCTTATCTGATTCTGCAAACACTAAACAAACATGGGCTAACAACATCCTTTGCAAGTCATAATGCACAGCTTGTAAGGTGAAAACTACTTCAGTTCAAACACTTTGATTTTGTCACAATCGTTCATTCCAATATAGAGACGACGTCGACGTGCACAGTAGCTGATCGACTGTATTTGTTTCAGTCCGTCAGTCTCAGTCAGTATTACCTTGACTTTTCTACAGTTCGGTGTGATCAGATGAACATTGCTTGAGTAAAATGTGGACACGAAGATCATACCATGTTCATCAACAGCTGCTTGTTCCGGTCCTCTCAATTCATCGTCGTGATATTTAGCTACTACTGTGCCGTCCAATCTCAGGCAAACAACGGTGTTATTTGTTAAGTTTGACACATATATGGACTGTTTGTCAGGACTATGAATCACGTGCAGTGGAATGCTCAAAATGCCCTGTGACCCATCTTCACTCGTTGCCAAAGTTCGCAAAACAGACCCTGCCATATCTAGCAATTCAATTTTGTCGGGAGACTGGAAAGTAACAGTGAAAGTGTTATTGTGAAATGCTATTCCAAGACAATTGCCTCTTACCGATAAACTTTTCTCTTCAGTAAGTTCTCCCGAAGACAGCAATCTTAATATCAAAAGCTTACATTTGCCGTAGACAGTTACGGCAAATGTTGTGTCATTCATAATGGCTAATGAACATGAAGCCCCATCTAATTTCATTTCTGAAATCAGGCTGTCGTTGTCTGTATCCATCACTTTGACTACTTCATTAGTGTAGTCAATCAATGCCAGTTTGTTTGCTGACAATAGTCCAAAACCTGTAATGCGACAGATTTTGCCAAGTGAAATATCTTTCACACGAACTGCTTTCAGGTTGGAATAATATCTTTCGTCATATAGTTCGTCGTCTGTCAGTGTTCCAATTCCTCCAACTCTCCTCAGTGTTTTGAGAATTTCTCTGTTCGGTTTAAAGGTATAGCTTGAGGACCTAATAGAACCGCGCATTTCCTGGACTTTATCTTCTTGCGGTTTAATCTCAGTTGCTGCTTGCTTCATTGCTACAAACGCGTCGCAGTTTTGGCCTCTTTCCTTCAGAGCGTCTATCTGACTGGCTATGACCTGACTTTGAGTCTGTACAGTTTGGCAATTATCATTTATCGATTCAAGTTTCTTTAGTTCTGCCTCTTTGTGAATAGAACAGTTTGTCTCCAAATCATTTTCAATTTCGTCAAGAGCATCATTCAGTTCCTGTCTAAATGTTTTAATCGCCTCTACGGCTTCAGAGTGTTTCCTTCTTGTCTGTGAGCTTTGCTGTTTTACTTCAACATCAATTGCTTTCATAGAGCCGATTACATCTTTAAACCTGTCCATTAAGTTTGTGAATTCTGACTTATTAAAGATGTCCTGAGCTAGATCTGGTATACTTTCAACAGAGCATTCTCCTCTGTGTTTCTGAAATATACACATGCTACAACCAACAGAGTCGTGCGTGGAGCAGAAATATTTGAGTTTTTTACCATCATGCGGGTCACATCTTTTGGTGCACCTGTCCTTTCCTATAGATGATGGCATGGTAGTTTTCATCTGTTCTATGTCCATTAACTTATGGTTTCTCATAGGAGTTGGTCGTCTGTGGTATTTATAACACTTTTTACACAGCCATTCCTGACAGTCCACACAAAAGCCAATGGCCTCGAAAACATTCTCTGTACTACAAGGCTGACAGATATGTTCAAACACAAACTCAGATCCCGACTCCACCGACACTTTGCCATCTTCATTTCTACTGTGCTTACTGTCGGCCATTAGATAGTCCAGTTCAATTTCAGTATATCTAGTAACAAATTAGCGTTACAGTTGTGAAAACCGTCACTATTTAATGTTTGTTATTGAAAAGTTAAAGGTCTGTGTTAACTATGAATAATCACGGCTATAGGGTCATACAACATTTTTAATAGATCTATTCGAATTGTGAAGTATTAACACGAAAGCTCGCAAAACTATAATATGATCTGTTCACAAATCTATTTCTTAGTGCGTTAGTTTTTAATATCTACAACTATTGATTATGTATTCTTAGTACGTCATGTTAAGCGTTAATCATTTCAAAATGTTCTACTTTCGTTTTTTATACAAGTCTATATCTAAATGATGGTAGATCTATTTACCCTTTCAAAAAGTCACTTATAAATCAAAACTACAAGTAAACCTAATGGTATTCCCACGTGCCTTTTCTTTCTTTTTTGCAATCAAGCAGCCAAGTGTTTGGGGGCCAGCAACATAGTATTATACATTTAAAAATGGTTGACGCTGACCTGATCGGTGTGTTACACTGGGCGAGTTCAGCTGACTTACTAGATTAAACTCTACCTTATTTTGGCACGACTATCGTGTGTCGTATCGATAAAGATTCTTATTCGCACGACTGTCGTGTCGATTGTACTGCTTATCCACTTGACGGTCGTGCCTATAAGAATGGGACCTACCGATATACATGTAGTATACGGAGTCATCTCATTTTTCACTCATTAGCTAACTCCCCTGAAAACGAATGGTGAGTGCCGGTGTAATAAAATATTGTGACCCCCCGTAATAGAGTGACCCCCCGGTCGAAATATTATGACCCCCTTACGTGAAATAAAGTGACCGCTCATGAAATAAAGTGACCCCCCGTAATAAAGTGACCCCCCTATACAAACGTGTGTCTGTTTAGTATCATTTTAAGAAATAATATTAAAATGTTGATGTTTACTAGCAGAATATTAAGGTTGTTTTACTCATATAATATGCACAAACCTGCCACCTCAAGTTCGGAATTCATCATGTCATCACAAAAGCTATATATTGTCAAACTATTATACAATTATGGTGTCATCTGTCCTTATAAGCGGGCAATTAAAACTTGAGTACGAAAATGTCACAACGTATTTATATTTAATATTCCGTTTTACGATGGTCATGCGGGCCCAAAGTTCAAGGGCAATGTCTCAGGGGTCATTGTTTTGTGTTCATGGAAAGGTCTTTTCCACATACACACACATGCGAAATATGAAAGGAATACCCAAAGGGATATAAATGTTATTTTCTTAAAATTGTTTACGCCGTTCACGATGACCCCGACAACAACGACTACGCTGGAGGTATAGCATAGCTAAAATTGGGAGATATACCCACATAGACTTTGCGATAATCTATAACACGTTTCTATTTTATATTTCGCCATTGTACATCAATACCAAATTTCAGAACGATTTGAACATACAGTAGCACCTCATTAGTACGACCACTAAATTGTATTAATTATTAAGTGCTTAAGACAAGTGGATGTTTAAAGCAAAGTGAAAGGAAACAAGAAAGCCTTTTAGGACCTTTCTAGTTTCCTTTTACCTTGCTTTAAGCTGAAAAGAGTCTTTTATATAACCGATGCTTTCGTTTTGGTGGTCGTTATATTCTTCGTTTTGGTGATTGTAAAAGAGAAGTTTAACTGTATTTGTTTCAGTTATAAACAGGGCAAATATGGACAGACGGACAGATGAACCCACGCGAACGAAAACATTAAACAACCTGCCACGCGTCACAACAGTAAAATACTTATAAAGTAAATGGAACAAATCAGGGAATTAATGAATTGCAATTAGAATGACCGACAACATACGATTTGGCCGACATGCACGGATACAGAAACATAAAATGAAAATTAATGAGCAGGTCCCATTCATCAACTGTATATGAATAATTTGTGAAATTCGAAAATACGTGTAAATATATGAAAAAAATATCATTTAGGTTTCACTTGCACCAGTAATGCTAGACCTTTAAGAGCTTTCAGGACATTATTCGGCATGGTAACACTTTTAATAATAAAACAGTGTGGTATTACAAATCTTTAAATACATGTGTTTAGGGCTCAAAATGTTGAAGTGCACACTACACGAATATAACTTTTACACAAACTTTAATGAATGTTTTCGCTTCACTGCATTAATGCTCTAGCTCCTAGAGAATCTTAACGGAACAGACCATAGTCGTGATGTTCACGTTTATTAAATGATTTGTGAAGGAATATACTGATAGGGCTGGCGATGTTTGCAAAACATGACGAAGTTCAAAATATGTTTATTTTACCCTAACATTGCAATGTTTCACTTTAACACATTAAAGCTGGGTATGAGCACACTATCGTTAGCTAAATGAAGAGTCATTGCAAATCTAAGTTTATCTGAAGGTAACTGACATACGGACATAATGACACGCAGACAGACAGACAGAGAGACAGACGGATGGATTGATGGACGGACAGAGATGAAACTCATATACCCATAAAGTTTCACCCGTAGAGTGTGCTTATTATCACAATAATCATTAAGATCTCGTAATAACGAGAAAAGATCTCGTAATAACGAGATAATTATCTCGTAATAACGAGAAAAGATCTCGTTATAACGAGAAAATATCTCGTTATAACCAGATAATTATCTCGTAATAACGAGAAAATATCTCGTTATAACGAGATAATTATCTCGTAATTACGAGATAATTATGCATGTATTTTTTTTATGTGACACTAATCGGCTTTCGTAGAATTAAAAAAATATTAATATATACTGCTCTCTTCTAATATTTCGACCTCTAAGGGCCCTTTTCAAAGAAAATTACGTCAAAACACACGTCACATTTAAAACAAATTATGACGTTACAAAAATAAATGACGTCATATTATAATGACGTAATTTGGAAAACCAAACAAAGTGTCAATCAATTTCAGTCAATAAGAAACAATAATAATTTCAATCTAATTGAAAAATGAATATAGATCTAGTAGAGAAATCTTTTTACAAAACAGTGATGTTCACATTCAGTTGTTGTATTGAATTTAATAAAGATTAAATATAAAAGCATCTGTAGAATCTAAACACGTTTTGTTCAAACCTTGTAGATATAGATCTAGCCATTCATTCAGCCTTGCTTAAATAGAGAGTCAGGTAATAAATCATTTGTTTGATAGTTACTTCGGGAACAGTCAAACCATTGTCCATCGATCGATAGCAGGGAAGACCTTAAGAACTGTTGCCCTCGGTCGTTGGCCTCGGGCAACAGTTCTCTTGAAAGGTCTTCCCTGCTACCTCGGGTCAATGATTTGACTGTTCCCTCAGTACCTATGAAACAAATGTATACCGTATACTGAACAGGCGACAGACTACTAAGCGACCGATATAGCTCCACACCTTTTGCAAAAACGACTGTAGATGCTTATGGTGGTAAAATGTTAAATACGTTTCGGCAAAAAGGTCAAAACTAACCCTCTAAGTGCAATGTTCTACTTAAGTACATATTTCTTATCTAGATCCAAACTGTTTGCCTGTCTGAGAGTTGTAGAACATGGCACTTACAGGGTTACCGTAATTGGTGGTCATTTTAGATATTTTGGGACCAGATCTAACAAGCAACTGGACGTCTAATAAGATTCAAAAACTGTTCCGAACTAAAATGAACATTTATTTCTATTTGTAAGGTATAAACATCTCTTCATTTTAATGCATTGCGATTTCTTTAAGTTTCATCAACACTGAAAGAAGAACGTTATATAGAACTTTATTGACTGTGTCACGATAGCTTCATCTTTCAACGAAGCACTCGCCATGAATTAGCTTTCCTTCAACATAATTATATTTAGAAATCTAACTTGCATATTCAATCATCTTCATGTGATACTATACATGTGTTTTCAGCGACGAGAATACTTCAGTAGAGAAAAGACTTGTCCTGTGCAAACAGGGTAGACGCATATTATTATACCAGATTTATATAGCGCTCTTTTCACACAGGGGTTGTGCGTTCAAAAGCGCTTTAAAAGCGCTTATCACAGGGCTCCTAAAGTTGCCGTCTAATCAGGGTCTGCACCGTTTGTCAATTGCACTTTCTTGTAAAATCAAACTCGTATAGTAAAAAATGAAATAGACTCGATTGAAAACTAAGGTTTCATGAATGAAAAAGTTAACGGCCGTTTAAAAACGGAGATGAAAGGCTAGGTTACACTGCAGCAAATGCCGAAGAATACGAGCTAACCGCTTCAAAAGACCGGATATTCTCACATTCTCGCTAATTTTACTAATATGTTTTAAAAAATGATCTCTTTTGTTCAAAACATTGCTCTGGGCATATACTCATATACATAATTTCTCAGCGTTCCAAGATATTTCATTTACATTAGTCATTCCAGGTGAGCGATTTAGGGCCGTATACGGCTCTTGTTGTCATTTGCAGCAGATCAGTCATAACAGCTAATAGTTGTTTAAATCAACATTAATTATTTAAGGCAGTTCTAACAAGACTTTTTGTATGTCACAAAGAATAGCGCGGAACTTGTACATGATCACGCTATATCGAAAAAATAAAAAGTGGCTGATACAAGGTGGCTGATATTGACTCTTGTATTTTACTGGGAAGACACATGCGGAAACGCTCGATTATATATGGTGACATGTAATAAAGAGCCTGATCAGGGTCTTCTCTGTTTGTCACTTAAACATATATTGTAAAAATCAACCATAAAACGTCAAAAATGGATTAGCCTTAATTTAAAACTAGAATTGTCCATTTGAGTTTTCAGTGATGTAAGGGTAAACTATGGATAAACTTTATCAAGGACTTAATTGAAAGTGCATATATGTACATGATGTCGGCATCAACTTGGGGCTTGGGGTGGGAGGGTAGCGGGTTTGATCGTAGGGGGGGGGGGGGGGGGGCACCATATTTCAGTGGGGGGGGGGGGGGGGGGGGGGCGGGGGCGGGGGGGGGGCGGGGGGCATTATATTACGACAAGGGATTCACATTTTCCTAATATTTCCAAGGGGGTCATAATATTATGGGGGGTCACTTTATTTCATGTCATACCTGAAATGAAGTGACCCCCTAGAGTCAAAATATTTCAAGAGGGGGTCACTCTATTTCGGCCAAAAGTCACTTTTTTCTGAAATATTTCGACCCCCGGTCGAAATATTTCGACCGGGGGGTCACTCTATTACGGGGGTCACAATATTTCATTACACCGGTGTAACATTAGATTTGGACCCCATTGAAAAATGACCTCCCGGTCATTTTCAACGTTGAGAAATGACCTCCCGGTCTTTTTTTAACGTTGAAAAAAACCCTCCCTGGTCATTTTTTAACGTTGAAAAATGATCGGGAGGTCAATTCTCAACGTTGAAAAAATACCCTACCCATGAAATTATGACTCCTGAATTATCTGTTGTAAAATGACCTGGGGTCACTTCTCAACGTTGAAAAAAGACACTACCATTGAAATTATGACTCCTACCGTTGAAATTATTACACCTGAATTATCTTGTCGTAAAGTGAAATGGGGGTTATTTCTCAACGTTGAAAAAATGACCCCTGTCAAGTTTCATCGTTGAAAGACGACTTAACCCGTACATTGTTCAACGTTGAAAAATGACCCGGGAGGGGTCATTTCTCAACGTTGAAAAAAGACCCTACCATTGAAATAATGACTCTTGAATTATCTTCTTGTAAATGAAATGGGGGTCATTTCTCAACGTTGAAAAATTATCCGTATAAAGTTTCAACGTTGAAAGTTGGCTTAACCCGTGCAGAATTGTCTCCTAGACTTAATTGTGATTAACTGACTACTGATAAAAGGGGGTCATTTTTCAACGTTGAAAAATGACCCGGGCGTCAATTCTCAACGTTGAAAAAAGACCCTTCCCATTTAAATATGACTCCTGAATTATCTTGTTGTAAAAATTAGCGGGGGTCATTTCTCAACGTTGAAAAATGACCCCCTTTTATCAGTAGTCAGGAGATATGTGTTTAGGTTAAGTTAATTTCAACGTTAAATCTTTACACGGGCAATTTTTCAACGTTGAGAAATGACCGTCGTTCATTTTACAACAAGATATTTCAAGAGTCATGTTTTCATGGGTAGGGTCTTTTTTCAACGTTGAGAATTGACCCTGTGTCATTTTTCAATGTTGCAAAATGCCCCCCCCCCCCCCCCCCCCCCCCCCCCCTCATACCAGTAGTCAGTTAATCACAATTAAGTCTAGTAGACATATCAGTACAGGTTAAGTCGTATTTCAACGATGAAACTTAACACGATTCATTTTCGACATTGAGAAATGACCTACGGTGATTTAAAACAATATAATTGAGGAGTCATAATTTCATGGGTATGGTCTTTTTTTGTTGTGTGTCTATCCAAGTTATTGCCCTTGTTTTATTTACTTAAAAGTTATAAATGAACATATCTAAATAACTATGAAAGATATCAACTTGAAACTTTGAATACTTGTTAGGCATCAAAAGGACAACGAATTACAACAAGGTAGGTTACTCTGTGATTTGTAACTCCAGGGTAATTGCCTTGATTTATTTACTTAAAACTTGTAAATTGAAATATCTTTTTTTTTCTTTTTTTTTTTAGTGAAGCGTAGACTTCTTTAATTCATTACTATTTACATATACACAGACAATAACATACATGCATGCATGAGAACTAACAAACCAGCAAGGTCGTGTAAGAATAAAGCTATACAATCTTTGTGTTGACCTGCTAAATACCGCAAAGCGGTAGTAAGTAAGGGTATTTTAATTGTCGTGATTAACCCTATGATTAGAGTATTCAAGTATAATTAATATTTCTTTATATTAAGGGAACAATGATTTTTGAACTCTTAAAACAAAAGGATTCGTTAATCCTTTATATTTTAAGAACTCGAGAAGTATTTGTGTTTCATAAACGATAACTTTATAAATATCAGTTTGAAGTGTCCAGTTTTCGCTTAGAAAGTACGATTTGTATATACTGAATGTTATCTTTTATCCTATTAAAAGTGTTTTAAGATTTTTTATATTACGTTCTATACGTTTTAAACAGCGACACAATTTTTATCCAAAATGGTTGCACTTTTGAACAGTTGATGAAAATGTGTTCATCGTCTTCGAATTCATGACATATTAGACAGTTTGGAGAGTTTTCCATTTTCCACTTGTATCGTATTGATCTTGATGGGAAAATGTTCTTTTTTCAACGTTGAGAATTTACCCCGGGTCATTTTTCAACGTTGAACAATGACCCCCCTCAAACCAGTAATAAGGGTCTTTTTTCAACGCTGGGAATGGACCACGGGTCATTTTTCAACGTTGAGAAAGAACCCCAGGTCTATTACCAACGTTGAAACATACCCCCTAACAAGCATCAGTTAATAACCAATAATTTGTAGCAGCCATTTATAGTATAAGAACATGGTCATTATAGGAATAAACAACATCTTTTTGACGTTCATGACGGTCGGGCGTTTTCATTAAATTTGCCCCCCGAAGCTAATGTAGTCATACCGTCATGAGCGGCAAAAAGATGTTGTTTATTCCTTGTATTTATATTTTTATTTTCTGTCATCCATTTAATGTGTAGTTTGACCAGATTTGTTTTCATGTATATGAATATACCATATACCGGCCAAATGGGTTTGATAGATGTAATATCGATTTAATAGCCATTCCAGTTTCTAAATATGGTGTCAAAAGTAGTCCTTACTACATGTACTGTATTTGCATGATAATTTCAGGGGTTTACGCAGTAAATTTTCTCGCTGTGCTTTAAGAACGCTCGTAAGAAATTAAAACAAAAATTTCAATCTGAATATCCATTATCAAAGCATATTTTAAACAATTAGGTGGTGCAAGTTTTTATACACGCTTTACACTTAGCAACGCGAATAGCAACGCTGAAATGCGACTACATGTACACAGTCAGCGTGTACACACACCCGCGGCTATCCGTGGCATATCCGATACACATAGGCTAGTTTAAATATGTCATAACGGAACATTACGTTACCAATTTAGTAAGTGTGAATGCATTATTTTGCTTTATGTTTGAGCGACTTTCCTATGTATTCTGGTGAACAAATTGTTTGAAATTGTCAATTTCAAACCGTAATTGGAAGACAACTTGTCTAATCTATAAATAGATCCCTGCTCACTCGGAGAAGGGAGAGAACGCGTACAGCTTTAATGACGGAGTGTAATATGATAACCTCCCTTAAAAACAGCAATTAATTTTTTTTATCGCAATTTGATTTTAATTGAACTGTCTGCGACTTTAAATAGGGGTTTCGAGATACCCAAACGGATAATCTAAAAGTAGATCCTAACTTGGTCGGTATCTCTCCGCCGTATGGAAGATTTTCTTCGCGGCGGAGACTCCGCCCTCTTTCTAACTGGCTGGGACCGGATTCGATTCGTAGGTTCATCGAGAATTGACCTGCATATTTTTAATACGATTACATAGAGACTTTACAGGGTGAATGTAAATATATTTTAATATTATGAATTGACCCCCGGTCATTTTACCATGTTAAAAAATGACCCCCTCTCTTCCGTTTGTTATTCAATGGCGTATTATCACTGTCGTCATTATTTCACGGATAGGGTCATTTCTCAACGTTAAGAATTGACCCTGGTCTATTTTCCACGTTGAGAAATGACCCCAGCCATTTTACAACTAGATGTTTCGGCAGTCATAATTTCACGGGTAGGGTCTTTTTTCAACGTTGAGAAATGAACCCATTCCCGTTGAAAAATGACCCGGGGTCTTTTTTCAACGTTAAAAAAAGACCGGGAGGTCGTTTCTCAACGTTGAAAAATGACCGGGAGGTCATTTTTCAGTGGGGTCAAAATTTAATGTTGCACCGGTAATAACACTTAAACTTTTTTGATATATAGCCTTATCTGCATTCTAGCTTCTACGTTTTATTGTAATTACATGTAGTTGAACTATGTGAAGGAAGTTATCAAGTCTTAACGATATAATTCCGATTATATAGTCAATTTATATAAAAAAAATTATCAGCGGAGCTGCATAATATCCATTTAGGCCAGCATGTTCAACCAATGATAAATGGTCAGAAACCTAGGTTAATGGGTACTTGTCGAAAACGAAATGGTTTTACTGGACAGGATCAAAGCTGATCTATGTACCCAAATATATTTTTACCGTAGATGAATTGTGAGTGCAAAATTAAGAGACACAGACTGCAGAAGCTATGACAGCATGTTTCCATTTTTAGATTAAACATCTGTTCAAGAAACTCCACGAATGAAGCTTGATATAGAACAGTAGATTAATACAAGAGTCGCTGATCAGTAGGACAATGGGTCATTAAACACCATTCATTCAATCTGATCAGCAGGATAAGATTTAACTCATCGTTTGACATTTCAGTATAAGATACCATTTTAGTAGTTATGCTATATTTTGTATTACCTGTACTGCAATTGTATGTTTTTCAATCAAAGGTATTACAATTCTTTGCCCCCCCCCCCCCCCCCCCCCCCCCCGCCACACACACACACTTTCATCCATCTTGCACACCACGCACTCCGCTGAATATCTTTTTTAAAAAAAAAAGATATTCTTTTTATGTTTATAATAAAAACTTTAAGCAAGGACAGAGGAAGGGTGTGGTGTTCATTCAGGCATAAATAATTTAAAAGCAGAGACAATTTTATCTAAGCGTGTAAATAACTTGACTATGCCGGTATCTTATTCATGCCTTTGAATACCCAACTTAACCCTTTCACTGACATGACGTCATCAATTTTAGACATATGTCTTCTGCTATTAATTCTTAAAATTACATTTAAGGTATTTTTACTCAAGAAATATTGAAATGGGTATCAAACAGTTTGTATCCTGTTACGACGCCTCGTCAGATGACGCCGTCTTATCAAGATCCAAACTGTTTGCAAATAATTTACAGCTCCTGTGACCTAGATATGCAACAGACCGGAACCACTTGAATAATATTTGTAAAGTACCTCTAGAAGTTACACCCAGCCAAGTTTCAAAGCTCTGACAATGTTAATTTCAGAGATGAAAATATTTGAAGTTGCAATATATAACTCTTTGAACAGATACAAGTTTTATTTAGAGTCGGTCTGTATATGTATCTGTATAACTCTTTGTAATATTTTGACAGCATTTGTTTTCACCCAATTGGGAACGGGTCCGGTACCCCTAAGATTGGGATTTTTTCTTGTCGCGTAAACTTCAAATTGGGAAAACAACAAGTCGTCAAATGATGACAAAAAAAAGAAATTGGGTCATTTTTTACCCTAAGGACATTATATGAACAATTTTGATAGAGGACCTGTAGATTATGCTTACTGTCAAAATAACTAAGCTCAGGTTACTTTGGCTTGAGACTAGAAGATTTTTTAAGTTTTTATTGATACGATCTATTTTTAGCTCCTGTGACCTAGATATGCAACGGATCGGAACTATTTGAACAACCTTTAAAGAGGATCATAATTATAATGATCATTCCTGCCAAGTTTGGTAAACATCTATGCAGTAGTTTTGGAGGAGATATCGTTCAAAGAAATTGTTGACGACGGACGGGCGAACTCTCGAACGAACGGACGACGACGGACACTGGCAGGACGATCAAGTAGCTCACCTTGGCATTTTGCCATGTGAGCTTAAAGCCTTAATGTTGCAAAACAGAGTATCAAACGTCAGGTAGATTCTTTGTATCCCAGTGCCGTAAAACCAAACTCATCCATTCATCTAACTCAGATTCTGCTCAGGGTTCAAACTGTTTGTTTTTCGGCGGAGCTGTCTGATTTCTCCTTGAGCCTCAAACCTTATATGGCCCAACCAATCGTGAATGACCAGAAATGAAAGCTTAAGGACACGTGCTTAAAATCGAATAGTCTGATTGGGTAGTGGTTAGACTTGACTACTGACTTTTACAAATTTGTAAAATAAGAGACACAGACTGTTATAGGCTGATTTGCTATGTAGCGGTACCAGTAGTAAACATGATTTTTCCGCTACTGCTAGTGAGTTATAACCGAGAAATTTTACGTGTCCCGACCGTTAGGTAGTGATTTGAATGACATAGTGTTTCTATTTTAAGATATGACATATTGTCTCAAGTTCGGCAATGATTTGATGCGTTCTGCAAGTCAGAACGAAATTGTTCATAATAGAATTGATCATAATTTTAATCTAATACCAAGTATATGAAAAAGAAAGAATAACAGTAACAATTCAGTGAGATTACGAGAAAACTGGCGTTTGAATTTAACCTAGATATCGAAAAGATTTCGAGCACGATGGGTATTTTTGTGTTAACACCGTTTTCCTCCAGCGCATGCGCAACTCTGTGACCTCAAATGTAAACAAACTGTGATTTTTTAACGCGATCGCAATCTCTGGGTTAAATGCGAAAACCCAACAACACGTAGATACCTAAAACGTACATCGTTCACTTTGTAGATATTTTTATAATAAATCAGAACATAGAACTAACTCTACAAGACAAATTCCATACACGAATTCTTAAAGCGGACACTTGCTACCGGTGGCAACATGAATTTCTCATTTGAGGGGTCGTTTCAAACAATTCATATTCGGCATATTTCGGGGGTGCTTTCCAAAAATCTCAAATCAAAGGTGATTGAGAATATTTAAACAATCAAACCATGTTTAAAGTATAAACAACTAACAAAAGAGCACACACATACGAATTTTAGTAATTTATGGTATCTACAAATAATTACAAAATAAAAATGATACACGTAGATCTAGACATGAAAGTATAATTCCGTGATCTAGATAGAAATTCTCATCACTTTCAGTCACATCCTAGGAAGAAGTAAGTGCACTTCAATTGGCTTATAAAGATGGAAGTGGAAATTTGAACACCCCCCCCCCCCCCCCCCCCCCCCCCCCTTGTGAACCAAGTAGTAGATCCATGTGCAAACTGTACCTTCTGTCAAGATTTTTCAAGTAAATCTCTCTACAACCACCTCTGAAAAAGAACTTATTGATGGAGTAAAAACAGCTGACAAACAGCTGACAAATTGCAGCAAAATGTAGCCCGATCAAAAGCATAAACATGTGTAAATGCTCTCTGCTGTACTTTCACCTTCAGTCTTTGAGAGACCAACTGCCTTAACAAACTAATGATTAACCTCAGATCCAGTAGTTTAATGATTGCAAACACTCATTTTTGGTGACTCTCAAGACCTTCAGTCTTTGATTATATGTATGTGGTCGTAGATTACTGCGCGTATCTTATTAGATAAATATTAAGCTTAATATCCTGATTTACCATCCTATTTATTGCAACTTGGATAAAATCAATTCCATATACATCATTACCTTGAATACCTTCACCACCCATTCCGCCGAATATCTTTTTTAAAGATATTTCTTGTTAGAAATATGCCTAATACGTGAAATAAAGAATTTGAATTTGAATTTTTTGTAGGCGATTTCATGACAGTTAAGGATTTAACCATTAACAGCAAGGGTTCATAAGCGATAGACCAATGCCATTTACGTGCAGATATGTAGAACAAAACATGTACTCTACGGTTGAAAGAAAATGTTTATTTGAAACAAAAATAAGTAAAAGTTGAGTTTAACTAAAAGCAAACTTTGATAATTGCCGACATGGTGAACATGTAGTAGTGAAAATGTATCTATTTTCGTTTCTTAACAAAAGTAAAACTTCTCTAAACCCATCACTGAAACGAAGCCTACTTGATTATATAAAAGACAGGTGACTGCTTAAAGCGAGGTGACAGTAAATCAGAAAGCTCATTCAGGAGCTTTTTGTTTTACTGTCACCTTGCTTTAAGCAGTCATCTGTAGTAAACTCTTGATAATTAACACAACTTTGTGGTCGTAATAGCAAGGTTTTACTGTATAGTTAAGGTAAACCTGAGATATAAGTATGAACTGAAAAACAACAATGCCAACGACATGGTTCAAACGGGCGATATCATAGACATACACAGTAAACAATAAGCAACAATATGTATGCCAAGGATTACACAAAAAAAGAGTAAGAAATACTCTTATTTCCAATGATAGAAGTGAAAGTTCAAAGTGAACGTTCACTATTTGAAATTTCAAAATATCAGACTTTTTTTCTAATGATGAAGCACATTCATTAACACACACTGACGATTAAAGTACAAACAGAAGGGAAGATGTTATTCTTTCCCGTTGAAACGAAACGAAATGCAAAATCAATACAATAAAATGTTGAAAATAACAACTTATGAAAACAGTTTGGAGTCTGATCAGACGCCATGTTACCTGGCGTCTGGTCAGACTCCAAACTGTTAGTATTGGAGTTTTAGCATAAACGCGTTTATTGGACAAGAATAATGTCTTTTCTACTGTACCAGATTATAAATCGTCTAAGCACTTAAAACTGATCAGGTCATGCCTTCAGCTGAAATGCCAGTCTTGCATGATCATTAAATGTAACAGCATGCTGGACTATTTCCAGCACTTTAGCAGTCAAAACGACACATATCAGATAATCCATAACACGTGTACAACAACTTCACATGATTCATTAATTCGTTCAAGCCCAAAATAAAGATGAGCCATGTCGTGACAAAACCTGCCTTATTGCATTGCAAACAGAGTAGACCAAGGCCATTTTATGTAGCTGTATTATATATGGTATAATATTTGAAGTGTAGACCTTACTCAGATACAGAGCCTGGGATGACAATGGTGCTCGGTCTGTACAATGTTGCAATGCAATAAGGCTGAATTTGTCATGGCACGGCTCATATGTAAAATAGCCTGAAATGTACAATCTCATTAGGTCTGTACGTTGTCGAAGTCACCTACATTTTAATGCACGTTTGTGTCTATATTACTAGCACATGCGCACCGATGAAACATTCTAACGAGCACATTTGAACAGTGGCGATACCGTAATTCTTTTCCGTTTAAAACGAAACTGGCACAAACGTAATGAAATCATATGTAGAAAGTGACAGTATATTTGTAACTATCGATCATGTATTCAAATCGATGGGAAAATGTTTGGAGTTTCTCGAAATCTGACCTGGCTCGAAACTATTAACATTTGGTATCAGTTCCTACATATATAATGTACATGTATTTGTATGGAATAGAAAAGTGGATACATGTTTGTTGGAAAAGAATAATTATCCCATCCCAGTAACTAGCACATATTTGATAATATAATCGTCCATACAAGCACAATGGTAACATCCAACGACACCGTGGGTATATATGGGAGGTAGGGTTATGTCCATGAAGCAGTTGGGGGTCTCGGGGTTGTAAAACTTTTCACCTGGTTCTTTCCACCGCAGCAGAATACCTGGTACCAACTGAAAAGAAATGGTAAAAATAGTTGACATTTTGATATGCCTTTCACTGCCTTTGGACCGGGTGCGCTGGCATTCAAAACAGATTGGATCCAGATAAAAACCTATGCTGGTTTGTTTGCTAAAACTTCTTGAAGTCTAGATTTACCACTTTCAAAGTAAAGCAGATCATAGTTTCTAAGAAGAAGGTATCATGAAATCCATGTACATTTAATTTTCCTTTATAGATCTAGTCATCTGCGTAATCTTTTTACAATCAAACTCGTGTGAGACGATCACTTAACCCTTTCCCTTATAGAAGCGACTTTTAGCACATTCATTTTATTCATCCGCTGCAGAAAATAGTTCCAAATTATACCGTAATGAATATGTGTCATATTAAATTATTTCCTTATTCTAGCAGTTAATAGCTTAAAGCAGGCTGAAAGTAAAGCAGAATGCGCCTTAGGGCGCATTCTGCTTTACTTTCAACCTGCTTTAAGTAGTCACATATCTTCAATACTAGAAACAATGCTATCAGGTAAAGGGTTAAAGACATTAAGCCAGTCCATTCATTGATTCCCCCTCCATTGTTCTCACTAGGTGACAAAACAACTGTAAAGCATGGGAAGCGTGTGCTCAGCCAATGTCAGCAATCTCAAGTTTTCTATAGAGGCCCTCACATGCTCACACTCAAGGGTTTTTTCAATGGGTTTTACAAACCCAACTATCCTATTATAGGTACGGGCCTCACATGAAACGGCTGACTAATTCTTTGCCTAGACACCTGTCCAGTATTGTAACAGTAAAAGCATGCTATTAATCTTAACTTTTTTCAGACTAGGTGTTACCACCCAAGCTTGGTCATGTAATGTCTTTAAATGTTAAAAGAAGTCAAAACATCCACAGGACTACCATAAGTTGCTATTAAAAATCTTACATTTCCAAATATTCAAGCGAGATTTTAGGAAACGTACCTTTGACCCTTTAGACGCCAGGCTCTATGACACTAACATAACTATGCAAACAGTTTGGATCAAGATCAGACACCGCGTTACGTGGCACTGATCTGGTTCCAACCTGTTTGACACCCACGTTTGGAGAAATTAAAAAAATCCGGAGAATTCGGAAAAATCCGGAGATATGGCAGCCCTGCATCCATATTTGGTTAAAGTGAATGTAATTGTAACCCCTTCGCTGCCATGACGCAATCTGCTTAAAATAATAGCCGTCTGCTTTAATTTAAAATTCAGGTAAACTAGACATAAATAAATCGCAATGAGTGTCAAAAGTATTGATCCTAATCACACACCGTTTAACGACTTCTGGTCAGAATTGAAACTGTTTGCAAATATTACTTTCATATATTATACTCGGGGTAAGGGAATGAATGGGTTAATGTAGGACAGAAGTTAATTAATTTAAAGGTAAAAGCTCATATAGAAGTTTTGTTTCTTGACATCTATTCTGCAATTGAAGAGCCCTTAGTCTTTGGAGAGTTTGTGACTGCTTTACAATTATAACATTGGATGGGATGTGTTGAAAACTCTCGATAATCTAAAACTCTTGACCATGAATCGGTTTATATTAAAGCGGTCGTCTATATTAAATACATCACAGTGTTCTATGGTTCCCACCTTTTCTCTTGCCGTGCATTCTGTATTAGACTTTCCTCTTTAAGGGCATCTTCCTTCGTTCTGTTCTTTCTTATATATTTCGGGGTGGGTAGAGCCTTCTCGGACTGGGCTTTTGTTAAGGCCTGCGTCCACAACCTTAAATTAGTTTAAACATATTTAATCAACTAAATAGAAACGTCTTTTGATTCATTCCTCGAAGAACTAGCCCTTACTATTAATATAAACGTCTTTAACAATATTGCACACTGAATAAAATGTGGACTGTTTGTTTAAAGGGAAAATTGCTGGTGAAACCACTTTAGGAACGGATTTAATTTGTTAAAAAATATAATGACCAATTTTGTAAGTACAGTGGAGAAAACATTATTCTTTCCCATTTAAACGCAAACGAAACGCAAACGCATTGTAATAAAATGAAGGAAATGAGAATTTTTTTGACAATTCTGAATGCTGATTTTAACCTGGACGGCAAACAGCTTGGAGCCTGATCAGACGCCGGTTTACCCGGCGTCTGATCTGGCTCCAAACTGTTTGCATTGGAAATAACAGATCTAGCGTTAATGCGTTTATTGGGAAAGAATAAAATGTTCTCCACTGTTAGAGATCATGTCCACAAGTGTTCTAAATCACGAAACTATGAAACCCGTCACTGCCATATGATGTTATCAATTTCTGCTTTACTTTCAGCATGTTCTAAGGAGCCACCTGACTTAAACTGGAAAAAAAATGCTAGTAATAAACTGGTTTCAAATAAACAGTTAATTGCTATATTTAACTGCATAGCATTTGCGTTAAATTTCGTTTAAACGGGAAAGAATAATATTGGCTTGTCCCCACTATACTGGAGACATTCGAAATACAAGATATAGAACTTACTGTGCGCTGTCAAGGTCATGTGCACAGAGGCTGAGCTTTTTACCACCTGTAAAGTGTAGCTCTATAAGACAACCAACATCCACGTCATTTGGCGGCAGTAGGGTGCGACACTGTAAAAACAAAACACAAATTATAGCTGAATGTGTAAAACGTTAACCTCTTCATTGTCAATGGTTATTTGCAAACAGTTTGGATCCTGATCAGACATACAATGTAGTGTAACTGTGAAGGGAACAATTGTCGTATTTGTAAACAGTGTAGACCCAGATGAGATGGCTTATAGAGTAACACTCTGATCAGGGTCTGCACTGTTTGTAATAGAACACTGTTGCGTTAGAATACATGTATAATCAATAAAGGACTAGACAAAATTGGGGACTAGAGCTTTCCATTTGAAGTTTCAAGGATAAAGAAATTAAATAAAAGAGGATCAAACAGTTTGTATCCGGATCAGACGCAGCGTGTCGCAGCGTCTGATCCGGGTTCAAATTGTTAAAATATCATTGTAAAATCGCGACTAACAGTCAAAGGGTTAACACTATAACAAAAGTCTCCGTTAAATATATGTTATATGTTAACACATTCATTCCTAGGTACGAGTGATAAGTACACTGAGTCTTGTCTTATGCAAACAGTGTATACCCTGATCAGAGGGCTCATTCGGGAGTGTCACTGATTGTCATTTTGAAATATATTGTTAAAACCAACCCTTAATAGATCTACTATGAAATGGACTAGACTTAATTGGAAATTGGAATGGTTTATTAAAAGTTTCAGGGTGAATGAGTTAACCGACCACTGATTGAAGAAGTATGCCATTGTTTAAAGTCATGTGATTATCGCGTCAGACATCTTAAATAGGATCTATCTGCATGACTTTTGACTTGCATATAGATCCATCATTTGTGCATAAGACAGTTTAAAAGTTGACAGTACATATACAGTATACCCTCCCTATTACGACCACTAAAAAGAAGGATACATGACTGTATAAATGACAGGTGACCGCTTAAAGCAAGGCGAACGTAAACAGAAAGCTCCTAAAGGAGCTTTCTGTTTAACGTTCATCTTGCTTTAAGCAGTCACCTGCCGTAAAGACCTGATCATTAACACAATTTAGTGGTCGTAATAGAGAGGTGTTACTGTATTGTATGGTCCAATTGTAATACAATTTGTATATGCCGTAGGCCATATTGGAATCTAGGCAGATCCAGAATCTGCCTAGGCCATATTGGAATATAGTTGTTTCAGTACTTCATATGTATATTTGAACAATTCCTTGTTATTTAAGTTAAATAACATAGGTATTGTTAAACATTCTAGCATTATAATCTAGTGGTTGAAGTTATACCATACATAATTCTTTGTTCTTGAAATAATAACATAGACACATTTTAACAATTCTAGCATTATCTTGTCCTTAATACAATGTAATCTATAAGTTTATTTTATTGATTGTTTTCTGTCTTTTTAAAATTTAAATTGCTTTCAAAATTTAGTTTGACATAGGCAGTTGTGGAATACAGTCAACAGTGAATGGTTTATTGTTGTTGTTGTTTCTGATAAGGTTTAAAGGAATGGTTAATTGGTATCAAAACATTATTTTTATCTTCTTCTCAAACCAAGCTAGGTGCTTAATCTGGTGGAGCTAGATATGTGTGATTGTACAATCAAAAGTGAAGGTGAATGGTTACTTATCAATACAATACTTTTATCTCACTTAAAATCCAAACTAATTGCTTAATTGAGGTATATTGACTATGATTCTAATATGGCCTAGGCAGATTCCGGACCTGCCTAGCCATATTAGAATTCTAATATGGCTAGGCTATATCAGAATTCCAATATGACCTAGGCAGATCCGGAATCTGCCTAGATTCCAATATGGCCTACGACATATACATGTGTTTTAAAACATTAAATACAGTTTAATCTCTTCCTATGATAACTTTGGAGCAACTTGGTCATTATCGGCATGCTGTTACATTGCTGTAATACGCCCAAAGTACTTGTTTCTCTGTTTTGCGTATGTCTTGCTTTAACTACCACCTTCATTAAATACCATTAACTAGTCATCTAAATTGATTGACCGCGATGACTTGATTTTATCCCTTGCGTTAGTCGAAAAATTAACTGATTACCTATACAAATATATCGTTGTGAAAGTCTACTCACCGTTTTTCCATATTTGATGGCCATGCAGTCGGATTTGAGGTTGTATGTGTTCTGGGCCGAGGAGCTTCTCTTACTGCTAAAGTAGCGAAGGTTTCCTCCCAGGCTGACAACCATCCAGCACTTCTTCCATTTCTTCATCAATGGCTCTGGTAAATATAGGGAACACAATAAGAGAGGGGCATAGGGAAAGGGACAAAGAGATTGAAAATAGAGGGAGAGGGACATGGGGAGAGAGAAAAGACAGAAAGAGAGAGGGAGATAGACAGATAGAGAGCAACAGACATAGAAAGAGAGAGAGATAAAGCGATATATACAGACACATGCAGAGAGAGAGAGAGGGAGGGAGGGAGAGAGAGAGAGAGAAAGGAGATATAGACAGAGAGAGCGACATACAGAGAGAGACATCTAGAGAGATATGATAGATAGGGGACAGGGAGATAGAGATAGAGACACAGACAGATAGAGAGACAGACATATAGAAATATATACAGACAGAGAGAAGGAAAGAGAGACATGTATACAGACAGAGATAGAGAGAAAGAGAGACAGACAGACAGAGGGACACGCACAGACGTACACACAGCTCTAGTGGAACTAAAAAGGGAAAAAATAGAGAGACATACATACGGACGGACAGATAGGCCGACGGACAGTCTGAGGCAAAGAGACCAGGTGAAGCAGAAATTAGAATGAAGAAATGATGTTTCAATGTCAAAAGGCGCTCTACATGTCTGGATTGCATACTTTGTCTGAAGATCCATCCTGCCTTCAGAATGACCATATCAGTTTCTCCTGTAACCAAAGACGCCATTTTCTCTTGTTCATTTCACGCTGACAGGAACCAACAGCGATCAAAAAACTCTCCGTAGATGAAAACTAACTCTTAAAGGCAACATAATTCCGACACGTCACATTGGTTTGGGGCACAATATCCCGAATCTTCAAATGAATCCACGATATGATAACAGCTATTATGTAAATTGTATTTTTTATTTCTAATTGAAATATGTATATGAAGACTAAATTAACACTCTGTACATGGATATAATTTACATATATACGCTCAGGGTAGCAAGTATCGCTACCACGGACTAAACTTTAAACCAAACATTGATATAAAGACCGAATGGTCAGCTCTGTTGTTCAAATGTTTTTACACTATTTCACAGTATTCCACTTTTAGTTCTTCCTCCGTAACGTGACATTTTAATTTAATCCTTTCACTACCAAATTATACCGTCTATTTAACCCCTTTACTGCCATTACGTCATCAATTATATTTTTACAATTGACGTATGCTTATATTTCTTAAATTTAAAATTATAGGTATTTTGACTTCAGAAATATTGAATGAGACTCAGTGTCAAACAGTTTGGATCGTGATCAGACGCCGCGTTACGCGGCGTCTGATCAGGATCCAAATTGTTTGTAAATAACTATTGTACTCGGGGTAAGGTAGTAAATGGGTTAACCATTACACCGCTAAAACATCGCCTGTTTGAATACTGTGTCCGGTATACTGTTGTTTTAAAGTTAAATTAAAAAGACTAAAGACCTATCGAAATGATTTTCAAACAGTTTGGATTCTAAACGCGGCGTCTGATCAGGATCCAAACCATTTGCAAAGTCGACTTACGTCACCTTTGGCGGTGAAAAGGTTAATTTTAAAGTTACACCATAACAATTATATTTAATCCTACACCCTTTACATGACCGAATCGTCTGCTCCAAATTAAATGTCGTCTGATAAATCCGCATGTGTAGCATTAACACACATTAAAAAAAAACATCAATGAGGTATACACATATGACAGTTTTTATACTGATCAGATATCGAATTTAATGTTATTTAGATTTTTATAGAGTTTACAAATATCGGTCTGTTTTCGTGCGGTGGGGCAAAGTTTACACCTATTGTTGTAATTCTGAAACGGTTTGTTGCATTAATCCCAGTTTAAACATTAAGGTCATTGCAATATTACCCGTGTCAAAATTGCCGTCTGCCTTTTTACGTTTGTCTTTTGTTGCATTAGTCGATGTTAAATTGTTAACGATTCGAAAGAGTTTGGATCCTGATCAGCCACCGAGTGACTCGACACATGATCAGAATCTCAACGTGTACGTTAATGCTATTTAGACGATGTTGCCATTGAACCATTCTTATTACATGTAGTCGCGATTGAACTAGAATGTGCAAACAGTTTGGATTCAGATTCTAGACGCCGCTAAATGCGACGGCTGATAATGATCCAAACTGTTTGACACTCGTTTTAAAGTTTCTCAAGCTAATAATGCGTTGAAATTGATTTTCAAACACAACAGTTGAGACGAACAAATTTGAAGCAGACGATATTGTAGAAGACGAAGTCTTACAGAATGAACATTGTGCTAAACAAGTCTCCAGTAAATCTCGCGTATTTCGACCACTATAAAGGAGGCTCAAATGGTGGCCTCTTTAGTTATAACAGGATTAATGCTCAGTTTAGAGCGTCTTTAAGAGCTTTTTTCTTCTTCTTCCATCTTGATTTATGCATCAACCTGCTTTTAAACAGAAAATATCTTTCCCCGGTCGTAATATCGAGATTTACTATTTAAGCGACATTCGGCTAAGCGCGGTCTCTTGCATTTCGTGGCTCCAGATCAGATGTCGAGCTATTCGATATCTAATCAGGATATACATTGTCAAACACTCGTATCTTTGTCGGACAATTAAAAATTCTTAAAATTTGATTTCGACCTTTACAGACAATATCGAAGCAGACGATGGTGTACTGTATTGCGGGATAAGGGTAAAACCAGGACGGAGGTGACAATACGGTCTTTAGTGGAGTGCCAGCTGTATTTGGTATACTAATCCGGGTCACTAGTACTAGGTCTAACTACTCCGTGCTAGTACATGTACAGGTTAATGGCCCAATACTGCTTTTGAGAGCTTGTGTGTCAATTACTACTGTCAAGACTTCTAAATTTAAGTCGCCTTTAACATTATCTTTTTCTGATCACTGCAAATAGTTATGATGTAGTTCTACACGAGATCCGGGTACTTTAGTGAAACTGTACTTTCCAACAACTCAAATATCGTCTGCTTTAAATTACCGTCTGCTGTCTTCTTTGAAAGTTACATAGATCTACTAGTATTGGACATTTCGGCAGAAGAAACAAACCAACGAGTGACAGACAGTTTGAACCTAGATCAGACGCCGCGTGATAGACGCCGCATCACGCGGCGTCTGATCTGGATTCAAACTGTTTGCAAATGTAAGCAAAGTCTTGTTAAGCACTCAAGGGTTAAAACATAGCATATCTTCTAAAACAAATGGCTGATGACTTTTGATGAATTGCTGCAGAAGACATCTAAACTACAGATTAATAAGGATTTTGATTTGAATCATGCTTTGAAAAAAGACTTAATCCACTGTCAGAACACAAGTGACCAATATAGTTCCCATTTAAAAACAGTGACCTACTTTTAGACCTTATGTAACCCATACTCATATAATCCAGAACAATCAAGACTGATTATGATTGGGAGGCTCAAGACTGATATATGCCCATTCTCAGATACTGGTCATGGTATACAATGATTTAATGCATTTAGTCTGTTTTCCCTGTGCGTGGCTCAAATATAATTCCGGCATGGTTAAAAACTATATTTATCAAATAAAATGATTGCAAAACAACAACATTCTCAAGATTATCTTTATTTTTAATAGTCTCATATCTCATAAACATTGAAAGTATCTTGAAACAAGTAATAACAAATACAAGCTCCAGAGCGAGTAAATCTTTACAGTAAAACCCCTCTATTGCGACCACTAAAATATAGTCTCAATGATGATGTTAAAGACAGGTGACTGCTTAAACCAACATGAAAGTAAAGCAGAAATCTCCTACAGGAGCTTTCTGCTTTTCTTTCATCTTGCTTTAAGCAGCCACCTGAATTAAACACCGAAAAAACAAGCTTAAAGTGTGGTTGTTTTAGAGAGGTTTTACTGTATTTTCAATGTTTTCTTCTGTATGTCTCCACCTAACCCTATGACATCACTACTCATTAAAAGCACCACCTTGAGTAGACACGTCATAAGGTTTGGTGGAAGCATAAGGATTTTAGTTCTTGAAATACCCCTTTACTCCATAGCTTATGTCTAGTTATGAAGACATGTGACCACTTAAAGCAGGTTGAAAGTAAAGCAGAATGTGCCTTAAGGTACATTCTGTTCTAATTTCAGCCTGCTTTAAGCTTCAATCTGTTATTCTATATGAAAGATTTAATATGGCACATATTCATTAATGTATAAAGTGGAACTACTTTCTTTTGTGAAGGAATAAATTAAATGTGTTATATTTAAATGTGTATCTATGGAGTAAAGGGACACTCTCTAGAGCTCATACAATAGCTATCCATGAGCACTTCGCACAGGTGAGCTTTACTATAAATGTATTGCAATATGTCTTTCCATCACATGACTTCAAGATTTCCAGGTAAAACTTTTGCCTTGTTTCGAGTGCATCTTGTTCTTTGAAACCTGAAATGATATAAAACATTCAAGTAGATATAGTAGAAGTTATGAACTATAACTGTGATTGTAGGAAAGGTGGGAAAGCCATTGTTATTTCCCTTTTAAGCCATTACCCCCATAGACTGTCTTCAGTTTTGAAGATAGGTGACCACTTAAAGCAGGTTGAAAGTAAAGCAGAATGCGCCTTAGGGCACATTCTGCTTTACTTTCAGCCTGATTTAAGCTACCATTTGCTAGAATACAGAAAACATTTCTTATGATTCATATTCATAATTGTAAAATAGTGTAGGAATAAAATAAAAAGGCATAAAAAGGCGTATTTATGGGGGTATGGGTTAACTCTTTACCTTCTAACTCCATCAGTCTTGTATTAACACCTTACTCCTTAGTCTGTTGAAGATAGGCAACTACTTGCAGCAGGTTGGAAGTAAAGCAGAATGTGCCTTCAGAAGTTCAGGTGCATTGTGCTTTATTTTCAACATGCTTTCAGTTACCATCTTCTAGGATTTATCCATTACTGTATAAAATAAAATAATTTTCTTCAGTGGAGGAATAGACTAAATAAGGTAAAATGTATATCTATGGAGTAAAGGGGCATTTAAGAGTGTCTGCTTCATGCAGGTCAAAAGTAATTCGGAAAGATCCTGAAAGAACTTTCTGAATTACTTTTGTTCTGCATTATACAGCTACCTGTCATAAGGGCCCAAACTATTTTAAGTGGTCACTTAATTAAAGATTATCTGAACTCAACTAGCTACAGACAAACATGAGTTCAGCTGCCAATCAAATACAAGCGGTCTACACAGTTGATAACATGTAGTCAAATTTGTAAGAGTTGGAAAACTGGGGGACCAAATGTTGTTCCTGTCCTTAAGCTTAAAATCTTGAAGCAGATATTTATACAGAAAAGAAGGAAAACAGACCTTAACCCATTACCCCATAGCCTGTTTCTAGTATTGAAATTAGATGACTACTTAAAGCTGGTTGAAAGAAAGGCAGAATGTGCCTATGGCACATTCTGTTTTACTTTCAGCCTGCTTTAAGCTACCATCTGTTAGGGTATAGAAAATATTACTTATGGTACGTATTCCCGACTGTATAAAGTGGAACTATTTTCTTCAGTGGGGTTTAAATCATTGGCATAAAAATGAGTATTTATGGGGTAATGGGTTCAATAGAACTATTCTCAAATAAAACATATTTATGTATTGAATAATAAAAGTAATATACCAAGTTATAGTCTACTTTCAGTCCGAATGACCGCTCAGCGGACTGCACATTTACTCCCCTGATCATTGAGCCATCTTGCCTTCAATATTGAGCACTGCTAACATATGGCGCAGTCAGATGCAGCCGCAGTACCGACTCGGACTCTTCACAGGTACCCATTTTAACCCCTGGGTGGAGAGGAGCAATTCGAGGTACATGTCTTGCTCAAGGACATTCCTGTACAGTACATCATCGGGGGTTCAGAAAAAATCCCCTAGTCAGACCGCTGGTCTGGCGAGAATAGAACTTACGACCCCTGGTACCGTAGTCCAATGGTGTAACCATTGGGCCACTACTGCCATTAACACAATCATTTGTGATGCTTACTGCAATCGTCCAAACTACTTGCCACTTGTATGATGGCAGATCCTTACCTTATTTCCTTTTCTTTTTCTCATCTTAGATTGTGGGTCAAAGTAGTCTAATTTGGTTCCAGATTGTTGTCCTGTAATGATATATAGAAGACAACAGTTGAAACCTTCTTCTGGAAAGAGTGCAGACTAATGTCAGACAGATAATATAAGAAAATAGTGAAGAAATTTACCAGACAGCTCCGTTACTCATCCCTAAAACTTTAAATGGACAATCCTGTTTTCGAACTTAGTCTACTCAATTGTTTTACCATTTAACTCTTTGAACCCTAGTCCCGCATATAGGCGTGTTTTTCAAACAGTGTACATGTGAATAGTACACTTGTCCTATGCAAACAGTGAAGACCCTGATCAGAGGGCTCCGAAAGGAGCCCTCTGATCAGGTTCTTCACTGTTTGTCACAATGCCAAACATTGACAAAAACAACCCTTAAAATTCAGAAATGGACTAGACTAAAATGGAACCTGGAATTTTCCATTTAAAGTTTCAGGGAGGAAAGGGTTAAACTTATTTTATTTCAATTATATACATGAAATGGGGTTGGGCCACAAGTTCTACCAACTTAGAGACCGCCCTTCCCCTACAGTTTTACAAATACAAATTCTTTTAGAGAGCGGGCATTAGTGAGCCAGAGAGAGAGAGAGAGAGAGAGAGAATGAGAAAGATCTGATCTGGGTCTTCACTGTTTGCATAAAACAAGAATATTACAGATAATACAGATAAACTATTTGTAAAAGACGTACATATGCATGACTAGAGTTTAAAGGGTTAAGAAGCTGTCTGATCTGAGCCTGAAATGTCTAAATGACATGTCTGATGATGCAATTTTCTTTGATACATTTGGTCTTAATTCTTACCTTGTAAAACTTTCTCAGCAGCGGATGAATAATCATACGGCTGGAATTCTGTCTTGCCATTGGCCTCCTCCTCGTCTTCATCTTCCACAACTATCACTTCTCCATCAAAACTTTTATTCTTCTTGCCTTGACCATTGTCTGTAACAGTTCCTGAAGCACCAGGCCGAGTACCAGTCTGTTTAGCCTGTGAACCACTGGTTCCCACTTCCACATCAACCTCTTTACGCTGAGTACCAGTCTGTTTAGACTGTGTACCACTGGTTCCCACTTCCATATCAACATCTATTGGCTCCTGGCCCAGAGCAAACTCATTCTCTTCTTGTATTTTCCTAATATTTGCTAAATGTTTCTGCACTGATTCCATTATTTCTACATCCCGATTCTTGTTTTTCTTGTTCTTCTTCTTGTTCGACTGCACCTGGAAAGAAGTTAACAGTAACTTGCAGGGCTCAATCAGGATACGAGGGAGTAAACTGAACAAATCCAACATTTCCTCACTCATGTCAACACAAAATCCTATGGTTTCACGGCTCATTAGAATCCTCTTTCACCCATTACCCCATCAATATGCCCTATTACGCCTTTATGTAATGCCTCAACTGAAGAAAATAGTTTAAATTTATACTGTCACAAATGAAACTTATAAGAAACAAGACTGCGCGTTCAATAAACGCTTATGCCCCCGGTGGCATCCTTGACAATATATTCTGAATTTTTTCTAAGTCCAAATTAGGTCAAGGTCAAACTGAGCTTGGGTATTATTGGTGAGATGGTAATGGTCCAAGGCAATGACTGTATAAGTATTGAAGCATTGTAGTAAACAGTGTTGATGCTAGACGAAACGGTAAAATCTAGTTAACCAGGAAATAGCCTATTTAAAATATTCTAAGTCCACATTAGGTCAAGGTCAAAATCAAAGTTTTGTGATATTGGTGGATAGGGAATGGTCAAAGGCAACAACTGTATAAGTATCAAAGCATTGTAGTCAGATGTGTTGATGCTAGACGAAACGGTAAATTCTAGTTAACCAGGAAATAGCCTAATTAAAATATTCTTAGTCCAAATTAGGTCAAGGTCAAGGTCAATATCAAAGTTTGGTGATATTGGTGGATAGGGAATGGTCAAAGGCAACAACTGTATAAGTATCAAAGCATTGTAGTCAGATGTGTTGATGCTAGACGAAACGGTAAATTCTAGTTAACCAGGAAATGGCCTAATAAATGGCCACGGCCCCTTATTCTATTGTTACGGAATGAACTCTATTGTCTTCTTTTGTTATGTTTACCGTTATCTGGCCAGAAAAGGCCCTCTAACCCATTTCGGTTGTGCGGACAGACGGACAGGACGATTACTATATGCCTCCGCATCTGTCGATGCCTGGAGCATAAAAATCTCCATATTCTAGCAGGTAATAGCTTAAAGCAGGCTGAAAGTAAAGCAGAATGCACCTTTGGGCGCATTCTGCTTTACTTTCAACCTGCTTTAAGTGGTCACATATATCTTCAAAATCAGAAACAGGCTATGGGGTTATGGGTTAAGATTCTAATGAGTAGTAACACCATAGGGTTTGTTGTTGTTTCTGCTAAGGTTTAATGTCCCGCCTAAGTGCTGAAAGTGCATCGTTCATCATAGGGTTTAATGCAAAAATAAAGATTTCAGTTTTTGAAATACTCCCCTTTTCTGCTAAACCTTCATCCTGCATAAAGCAGACAACTACCATAACCCATTACCCCATAGCCTGGCTTCAGTTTTGAAGATGGGTGACCACTTAAAGCAGGTTGAAAGTAAAGCAGAATGCACCTTATGGCGCATTCTGCTTTACTTTCATCCTGCCTTAAGTTACCAAAATATAGAAAACATTTCTTATGATACATATTCATAACAATATAAATTGGAACTATTTACCTCTGTTGAGAATAAATTAAAAACGTAACAAGAGCCGTATACGGCCCTAAATCGCTCACCTGGGACCGATGATGTAGATGTAACATATCTTGGAAAGCTGAGAAATTATGACAATATGATTGTGCCAATTGCTGATTGGATGATGCTGAGTGCAAAATAGCTAAGCTTAGGGTACTGTAGTTTAAGAGAAGATTTTTTAAGCTTTTTTTTTTTTTTAAAAATCTATTTTTAGCTCCTGTGACCTAGATATGCAACGGACCAGAACCATTTGAACAACTTTTAAAGAGGACTATATAAGGATAATTCCTGCCAAGTTTGGTTAAAATCCATCAAGTAGTTTAGGGGGAGATGTTGTTTAAAGAAATTGTTGACGACAGACGGACGACGGACATAGCACGATCAGAAAAGCTCACCTTGTGCCAGGTGAGCTAAAAAGGCGTATTTACGGGGTAATGGGTTAAAGCAAACAACTACCTTAAACACACAATATCCAAACCTTCTTGTCAGTATAGGCAGCCAAGAGGTAACTGATAAACCTACCTGGAACCTTAGTGGGACTTCTATGTCCGGGGGCAGGGCCTTCTTGTCATCTTCTGTCAGACTCAGCTTATCTTCTTCATGTAAATCTGTCCTGGACCGCTTTGAAGGAGGTGCTGTTAATTTATAAATGAATATAGCATAAATATTACTATTAATATCACAATTAGTTCAACCTCAACAAGATATGTCTTTGATGGAGGTGCTGTTAATTAATTATTGAATGTAGCATAAATATTACTTCAATATCTGAACAATTAGTTCAACCTCAACAAGATATATGTTTTTGAAAGAGGTGCTGTTAATTTTAAATGTCATATAGTATAATATTATATTATTTCAATATTAAATATCTGTCCAATTAGTTCAATCTTAAATGTGATTAAAAGGTAAATGGTTTCACATATCTTATTACAGTAAAATCTGTGTTAATCCATTACCCCATACCATGGTTCTAGTTTTGAAGACAAGTGACCACTTAAAGCAGGTTGTAAGTAAAGCAGAATGCACCTTAAGGAGCATTCTACTTTACTTGCAGTCAGCTTTAAGCTACCACCTGCCAGGATATAGAAACTATTTCTTATGGAACATGTTCATGACTGTATAAATTGAAACTATCTTCAGTGGAGGAATAAACACTGAATGTGCCAAAGGCACTTCTATAGAGAGGAGGGATTAGTAACCCTAACAGGACCATTTTATCTCTAGGTGGTTTGAGTTAATTTTAGAATTATGGCAGACAATGTCTATCTCAAAGATTCCATTACCTGATGAGGTGTGTTGCTCTCCTGATGGTTGTCTTTCTTTTCTTTTACCAGAGTTTGGCAACAATTTCCAAGTCCAGCTTGTGTTAACCTGTAGTTGAACCATTCATAGCAGTCAGTTATTGACACAAGTTCACACGATTAAAATAACAAATGACCAAGAAATTAAAACCTGCACAAGAACCTCTGTAAATGGAAATGGAATAGTATCAACTAAAACCGAACTGCAGTTTGTTCAGCAATATTATTTATTTCAACAGTGGGCATTACTGCATTACTTTCAGCTTGCTTGAATCTACCATCTGTTAGAGATATAGGAAATATTTTTTATGTTGCATATCTTCTACTTCTACTTCCTAATCGGCCGCCTTCAGCTAGTTGAAGATTACGCCAATATATTTTTGAGTGTGTGATGCACTAGGAAGCGACAGTAAAGGATTTGTACCATCCACAGTGGGGAAATGCCCTTATGCTGTTTTTCTCCATTAACAAGATGTGTTTGTTAAACACTATGCCCCCTGATGTTACAGTAGCCTCTGAATGACCTTGAACTTTGTCGGGCATGATCAAAGTTGGACTGAGTGAGCTTAAGGACTTCTTGAGTATGCATACCAAATAAAAAGTCTCTATCACATGCAGTTTTTAAGTTATTGCCACAGTTATCATTGCAAACGGACAGACAAACAGATGGACAAACAAACAGACAGAGAAAGCAAAAACAATATGCCCCCGACTAAGTCGTGCAGCAGCATAACATTAACCCATTACTTGATATCATGTTTCTAGTTTTGAAAATACATAAAGCAGGTTGAAAGTAAAGCAGAATGCGCCATATGGCGCATTCTGCATTACTTTCAGCCTGCTTTAAGCTATTTACTATTAGAATAAGGAAAGTTTTAAATACAACACATATTCATTACGGTATACATTGGAACTATTTTCTTCAGCCGATGAATAAAATGCATGTGCTAAAAGTCGCTTCAATAAGGGAAAGGGTTAACAGCCATCCATCATTATCCTTGCTGCACTGATAAAGTACATCATATCATCAAATCATAAAACTATCCTACTTCCATAACTTGCAAGAATCATTTACAGTCGAACTTCGATGGCTACACAATATCCTCCTTTGTGCAGACAAAAGGAATTTAGGTCTTGAAATACTCCCCTTATCAGGAGCCTTAGAGGTAACACATACCTGTTGCTGTGTTGGTGGGTTGTGACTCTTCAGTTTGGGTGGTGATAGTATACCTTTACCACACTCCTCTGGTAAATACTGAAATATGTCAAACAGTGTGAGCTACAGAGCAGGGGCCCGTTTCATAAAACTTTGTACGACAAATGTTGTCGTAAGTCAGATTATTAAAGTCTCAGTAATTATTTATTTCTCCATCTAATCCTGTCTTGTGACATCTCTTTGGAATCATCTTGAAAAGACGATTCCAAAAAGATGTCAAAAGACAGGATTAGATAGAGAAATCAGAAATGAAATGTATTTTAAAGTTTTGACTTACGACCGATTTCGTCATACAAAGTTTTATGAAACGGGCCCCAGATATATGCAATGATGTCTGCAGAATACAAATAGGAAACCTTTCACAAACATTTTAAATTCTTTTAGCAGTTTTCAAACAAAGAAAAACATTACACTCTGTGTACAGTAGTCACTTATTGACCCTATAGTCTGTTTCTAGTATTGAATATATAGGCGACTACTTAAAGCAGGTTGTAAGTAAAGCAGAATTCTACTTACTTAAACCTGCTTTAAGCTATATTATACAAGATTATAGATAATATATCTCCTGGGGAAAATTCATTACCATGCAAAGAGTACCATTTTCTTCAATGGAGGAATAAATTAAAGGCGTAAAAAGACATATTTATGATGAAATGGGTTAAGGAATCATGAAAATCTCTAACTACTTGCAATAAAAACGTTGAAACTAAATCTAAAATTTAGACATGGGCTGCCTCTGAAGGAAAAGTGCTCCACTTATCGTATTTCTTCTGTCAAAATGTCCGGAGTCAAACTCAAGGAAAATAACAGCAGAGAAATGACACAATGACAATACAGGAATCAACAGACCATCACATCAAACATTTTACAGCAAAACCTGCCTATAACAGCCACTAAATTAAGTTCATTATTTTATTTTTAAGGCAGGTGGCTGTTTTAAACTTAAAGCAAGGTGAACATGAAACAGAAAGCTCCTAAAGGAGCTTTCTGTTTTACGTTCACCTTGCTTTAAGCTGCCACCTGTCTTTCAAACAAACAATTAGCCTTATTTCTAGTGGTTGTAATAGAGAGATTTTACTGTTTACAATGTACATTTAACATACCTGTAGGTATGGGCTGGTAAAGCTAGCTTTGAGTTTGGCAACTTTCCTCTCAAGCTCTGAACTAAGACTTTTTTGTCTAGGCTGAAAACAAAAAATCATAATCTGTAAAACAGTTTCATTGGTATACATACATACTGAGGGAGTTGGCAAATATCAAACAGAGGGGTTTTACAGTAAGACAGAATTATTTTTTTGAAATGTAATGAATCATCACTGCGGGGCACAAAAACCTGCTTTTACAGCCATTAACAGACACAATGACACTGTGAAACAGTTGGTAGCTTAAAACGGGACTCAAGGAACTTTCCTGCTTTTATACTTTCATCCTGTTTTAAGCAGTAACCAGTCTTAAAAACCTTGAACAAGCCTTTCGTTAAGAGACAGAAATGGATATAGTTTTCTGAATAGTTTATAATGGTAAACAGGTAACAGGGTAACATCGGATATATATTCGTACACTTTCCTACCTTAGATAAGCATGATCCTCGTGCAGCATGTGACTGCTGCACTAATTTTACTGATATGTTATTCTTTCCCAATAAACGCATTTAGGCTAAAACTATTATTTCCATTGGCAAACAGGTTGGAGCCTGACCAAACCCCAGGTATCCCGGCGTCTGATCAGGCGTCAACCGGTTTACAACTCCGATTTAAAAGATAGTTGGAAATTTCTAACATAATTTTCTACATTTTAGTGCATTGCGTTTGCGTTTAAACGAGAAAGAATAATGTCTTCTCTACTGTACATTACGCATAATAAACACAGCCATCCGTATCTCTAGCTGGCTGTATGGAAATCATCGAGCCCAATGATATCCCATTTTCAGTTTTAGAATGTTCCAATCTAAAAATAACTCGGCCATGTCAGAAGAAAACACTAATAAGATGTCTATGATAGAGTCTCCTGATCCATGCAAGAAATCTTAACCCTTTACTCTATAGATACACCTTTAATTCATATCTCCACTGTCGAAAGTAGTTCCAATTGTAACAGTCATGAATATGAATCATACAAAATAGTCTATATATTCTAGCAAATGGTAATTTAAAGCAGGCTGAAAGTAAAGCAGAATGTGCCTTCAGGCACATTCTGCTTTACTTTCAACCCGCTTTAAGTGGTCACCTGTGTTCAAAACTACAAAAACAGGCTATGGGGGTAATAGGTTAACAACTATCCATGAAAATGACAGTTCCTAAGTAAAAGACAAGCACTTACTGATGAGTCAAACAATGAGAGTAGAGGTTTGGCGATCCTGATTCGTAGACTGTTGAGAGTACTAGTGACCTTGGGAACGCCTGATGAATCTGAAACACATAAACAGAGGTTAATGGCAGTCTCAATTTTCACAATATAGTTTTAATCATAAAGCTTTAATTTTCTACAATACAATAAACCATGGAGAAAGGACAAATGGAGAAGTTACTTATACTCAAATCTGCATTTTCCCGAAAATGGTGTCGTCCGTTACCTGTATGTGCGATAACGCTTAATCGATCGATAATTCAACTGCACCGGTACGCCGATAGCGGGCTATCGCGTTTTTTATCGTGTTGAATGGTTACCTACTGTTAGTTTAAGTTACATAAAATCCTTAATTTTCACCCGATTTTCATTATAATGGTCTTAAAAGAAGGCTAAGATATTTATCTTTCACTTGTAAAAATAACAGATTTTATTTTTTAAAATTGATCCGTTTTATGGCGAGTTAAAGAGTGGTTTCCAAATGAATTTGCCGATAAAAGGGAGCAAGCACTCGGGCATAAATATATCAGGCCCCGTTACAAAACCTTTCATAAAACCCTCAATTTTCCACCGATTTTCAAAGAAATGGTCTTAAAGGAAAGCTTAGATATTTTTCTTTCAGTTGTAAAAATGCAAGTGTTTATTTTCGAAATCGACAAATTTTATGGCGAGTTAAAGAGCGATGGCCAAATGAAATAGTCGATAAACGAGAGCAGGCGATCGCGAAATATATACTACGTCCCGTTTCAAAAACTTGAATTTAATCCATAATTTTCGTCCGATATATATTATATATTTTAAAAAAAAAGGTCTTGATATAAAGCCGTGACACTTATCTTTCGGTTGTTAAAATACCAGGGTTTTTCTTGAAGCGAAAAAAGTAATGATGACCTACAAAGGTTGCTGGCTAATGATATGACTAGACCAACTCGCGTAAGAAAAGAATTCCTTCCGTATAAAAACTTAAGCAAACTTCTAAACTTCTAAAAATGTGTTCATGCATTGTTACAATGTTCTACATGGAGGAAATATTTCCTTGGAAGCAAAAATAAAAATCCATTTTGTATGTAATGAGACATTTGAAAGGAGTGCGCGTTGTAACTGTATTATTATGTCGTATGTGATCATTATTATTATTGAAAGGAAAATTAGAATTATTAACATATTACTTCAAAAAAATGAATTTAGGGTTAGTTTTACAGCCAGACTAAAATATACATATTATCCGTCCCATTTCTATGAAAGAGGTAACAGTTTGCATTATCTTCAGAAATTAATTGCAAACATGATAACATGAGATCTCCGTTTCTTTCTGCTTTACTTATGTCTTATATAACGGAGTAAATTATAAAGCAGCCAATGCATTAAGCAATCTATTTTACTGACTGCTTAACTCTTTGCCTGCTGATCGCAACTTTACTTTTTTTTTTTTGCAAACAACTTGGATCAAGATCAGATGCCGCGTAACACGGCGTCTGAACTGGATCCAGAATGTTTGACACTCGTCCTTAGCTTTATTTACTTACAAAATGTCTACCATATTACACATCACAAAGGAATGTGACACATTACGTAACCGTATACAGAACCCGCACCAAATTAGCAGGACAATTATCAGCGTCATAAAACTGTCCCAGCATGAAGTCCATGCTTCTTGAACATGCCGATTATCTATGAAGATGGACAGTCACACCAGCGGGTTGCTACTTTAATGAAAAAGATCAATGCTACCCGTGCGTGTAACTTGAACATGTGTTCTTGACTTCCGTAACCGCATGATGTTTATATATTATACAAATCACAAAAAATAAAGATAATAGAATTGAATTAAAAAAGAAAAAAACCCAAAAAAAAACCCAACATCAATGCACCTGGTTTGGTTGATGACTGGATTAACCCTCTCATTACTGAATACCAGTAACATGATGACTATTGCAATTGCAAACAGTTGTAATCCAGACCAGGCTGCAAAAATATCGGATTCATAGAGTATGTCTCTTGAAATATAGTTTACCCCTTTTTCAAATTAAGCTCTTTATGACACACTTTACCTTTTCTCCGCATGAGGATCATCAGAGAGACAGACAGACATTCATACAGAAAGATGGAGACAGAAAAGAAGAAGCGAGAGACTGACAGACAGAGATAAGAGAAAAACAGACAGACAGAGAGACAGTCACAAAGAGAAACAGAGACATAAATACAGACAGTGGCAGAGAAATATAGACACACACAAACTTCGTAGGTAAACGAAAAAATACGTTTTTCTCTCGTTTTCAAAACCTCACTAAACTATCAATTTATAAGCTATCGCCTCAAATTTTGTACTACGCGTAAGATAATGGTCTAATAAAACATCTGTATTAAAATTTATAACGATAAGATGACATTAAAAGCATTTATATTAACACCAAACTTCGTAGGTAAACGAAAAAATACGTTTTTCTCACATTTTCAAAACCTCACTAAACTAACAATTTATAAGCTATCGCCTCAAATTTTGTACTACTCGTGAGATTATCGTCTAATAAAACATCTGTATTAAAATTTATAACGAAAGATAACATTAAAAGCATTTCTATTAACACCAAACTTTTGTAGGAAAAACGGAAAATACAGTACTGTACGTTTTCTCACTCATTTTCACAACCTCACTTAACTAACAATTTATAAGCTATCGCCTCAAATTTTGTACTACTCGTGAGATCATGGTCTAATAAAACATCTGTATTAAAATTTATAACGAAAAGATAACATTAAAAGCATTTCTATTAACACCAAACTTTCGGAAAAACGTTGTTTTCTAGCCGCCAGCGAGCGCCGCTGATTGAACGACACGATAAATCGCGAGCAGGCCGGATACTTCTCCATTTGTCCTTTCTCCATGAATAAACCTAGGAGCAGTGGCTATTTAAAGATGATTTTTTGTAGTTGAAAAGGTGCATGATTAATATGCAGAAAACCCTTACAGGAGCTTTCAACATTACCAAGTTTCCTAAGCGAGTGACCACTATACACAGATTACACTGTTCATCTAGATACTGAGCACACTGCTTGCCCAGAATTACAATGTGAGGTAAGTATCTAAACATTAGTTTTGATCTGCTGTAATGTGACAACTCATTACAATCACCTTGAAGAAACAATTTTATGAAATCCAAAACACATGTCTGGAGGGGTAAAGTTTTATTTATTGATCTTTTTTTTTTATTATTTTCAATTTATTTTATGATGAAGAAAAGTTGAATATGTGTGGCCAAAGAATTTCAAAAATGTGTTACACGATGTCTAAATTGAACCCAAATATTTTGCAAATGTTAGCCAAGTCATGTTTAGTTGAAAGGGGTTAAATCTACTGGATATGTATGTTACCTAAGAGTACCGGTTTGTTTGGTTGTTGCTGGTCTTGATGTGACAGATCATGGGGGCAGTGTAGTAGGCTGTCCATGTCCTGTGTTGGCTGTTTGGACGGTGAAGACTTTGTACTAGGTCTATGGGGCTGTACCTATATAGACATGAAGAAAATGTGGATTGTTTTAAGTCTACTCCCTCCGTTATCTGAAATCTTGAACAATGGCGACAAAAGGAACAAGTAATATATTGCTGTAAGATTGACTGTTGAATGATTCATGAATATAATTTCCTTTAACCCATTATCTCATAGCCTGTTTCTAGTTTTGAAAAAAGGTAATTACTTAAAGCAGGTTGAAAGTAAAGCAGAATGCGCCTTTTGGCGCATTCTGCTTTACTTTCAGCCTGCTTTAAGCTAAAATCTTCTAAAATATAAAAAATATTTTTTATCGTACATACTTATGACTGTATAAATTCAAACTATTTTCTACACTGGAGGAATAAATTCATGGCGTAAAAAGGCGTATTTATGGGATAATGGGTTAAGTCTACTCCCTCAGTTATCTGAAAACTTGAACAATGGCGACAAAAGGAACAAGTAATATATTGCTGTAGGATTGATTGTTGAACGATTCATAAATATAATTCCCTTTAAATGTGATCATTTTCAAATATTTGAAATTGCCTCTTGATTGACTCTAAATACATGTATACAACCCCTTTTTTTATAAAGTTTGGACTCCATAGCCTGTTTCTAGTATCAAAGATAGGTGACCACTTACAGCAAGTTGAAAGTAAAGCAGAATTTGCCTTAAAGCACATTCTGCTTTACTTTAAGCCTGCTTTAAGCTACCATTGACTAGAAAATAGAAAATATTTCTGACTGTATAAATTGAAACTACTTTCTTAAGTAGAAATATAAATTAAATGTGTAAAAAGGCATATCTATGGAGTAACCGGATAAAGAATGAATGAATGAATGGTGTTTTACGGCCCATCGACACAAAAAAGTTGGGATAAAGAAAACTTGATTTCCAAAACTAAATGTAAGAACACTTTGTTCATACAAGTTCCAGATCATCTTGCTATCTACCTTTTCTAGATCGAACCACCAACCTTTCACAAGCCAGCTGGAAGGCTTTTACACATGAAAAATCCAAAGTGCCCGATTCGGGATTACTATAAGTTACAAATCATCATGCTATGTAGAAAACTTGATTCCCAACATGAATGTTAGAATACTTAAGCTAACACTGGTTCCAGGGGCCCGTTTCATAAAACTTCTTACCACAAATGTTGTCGTAAGTCAGATTATAAAAGTCTCAATCATTATTTATTTCTCTTTCTAATCCTGCTTTGTGACATCTCTTTAGAATCGTCTTGAAAAGACGATTCCAAAGAGATGTCACAAGACAGGAATAGATAGAGAAATATGAAAATATATAGTTTTAAAGTTTTGACTTACGACCGTTTTTGTAGTACAAAGTTTAATGAAACGGGTCCCATATCACTATGCTATGTACCTTTTCTAGCGGTGCCTCCTTTGCTCTGTTGACAATCATGTATATTTCACTGAGGTACTGTCGTACTAGTGGTGGTATAGGGTTACAACAGGCCAGAACACCTTGTCGTTCTCGTGGTAAAATATCACAGATCTGTAACATCATGTGGTTAGGCAATACATACCTGAAATACACATCAATTACTTGATTAACACTAGAGAGTAGAGACACATATATGCGACATTTACAAAACAGTTTACTATTCAAGAATGTACTTGTCTTATGATAAACGGTGCAGATTCCAATCAGGTTAGGTAAGTAGTCAATGAGAGCACCGCATGCTAGTGCCACCGCTCGTCTGTTTTGTTATCCTAGTTCGTCTGTTTTGTTATCCTAGTTTTGGCCAATGTTATATTCTCCCTATTTTACCTTTAAATAACCTTGACCTTTGTCAGACATGACCCAAATTGTACTGAGCTCAAGAGCTTCTTGAGGCCAGTACACATACCAAATATAAAGTCTGTATCACATGTAGTTCTAAAGTTATGGCCAACGTTTAGATTTTGGACGATGACAACGCAGACGCCATAGTGATGACAATAACTCATTTTTTCTTCGAAAATGACGAGCTAAAAATGGGCTTGATTTAATTAGAAATTGGAACTGGTCCATTTGAAGTTTCAGAGGTCAATGGTTTAACAATCTATAGTGCAGTTAAAGATGCAGATCTTGAAAGACAGGTGACTGTTAAACGCAGAAAATAAGTTAAGCAGAAAGCTCTGGTAGTATAGAAAAAGCTCTGGTTGCAGCAATTTTCAGAGTATATTTTACTGACATATTTTGCATCAAATCAATAGAAAACTCATGATCATCCATCAAATACTTTGCATGGTCTCTATGGCAAAAGTTTAAGGATTTTTTTCTAAATAATGATGTTTGTTTCTATACCCGCAGCTTTCATCCTCGAGCCTAGCAGTCTCATCGCGCCAGGCATACATCTCCTTCAAGGCTAGAAGCTGTTGAGAGTTGAACACTTTCTTATTCTTTCTATACAAGTCCATGTAATCCTCTTCTGAAAATGTGGGCTTCTTGAAAACCTATAAAAGAAGATTTTGCAATTAAAATCTTGGGTTATTTTATTGCATTCAACAAAATCTTGATAACTCAAACTTGTTTATATCAACTTACATGTATCTTTGAACAAGCCTGAATACTTCAATAAGCCATTTTTAACTTTGCAATTTGTATACAGTTTAAACTGCATTATCCGACATCGGTCCGTACCGAAGCGTTATGTCGGATAACACAAGATATCGGATACTTGAGTTCTCCCACTTTTTCAGCATATTTTCGGAATTTTTGACAGCCACAGCTATAAACAGGAAGTGACGGGTGCAACAGGAAGTATACGTTTATGAATGGGATAAAACAATGGCGAATATCGGGGCCAGATCACTTTGCGAGTATAATCCCCTTTCAAATTCATTAATCAAATCCACTTTTTTTTTTCAAGTGTAAGCACAATTATTTGTCTTTTCGGCGAATTAACCGATGCACCATGGTTCGCTTGCATGTCATTTTCTTGGTTTTTCCATTTCAAAGGTTTAAGAACGAATGATAAAATAGTAAGACAAGTTCTCATTAGTGCTCACCAAATAGACCCTTTTGTTAAAGCATGGACTAAAAAACATTAAAGTGCGATCTTACATACATAACGGTAGATCTAGTTACTTATTATTTTTAACTTTTCTATAGTCATTTCTAAAATAGACAATTGTCTGCTTGGCAAACTGGAATTTACAAACTTTTGAACAACAAGCAAGGGATCCTATTATTATAAGGAATATGGGTAAGATCCACTAGCAAGTTGACTGCTTCATATTGGAAATAACGAAGAATTGTTGTATGGGAAGTTGAATTGCCCTTCAGAAATGAAGAAGGTATGCTAGAGGAAGCTTTTTAGTTATAAAAATCCTGTTACATTCGATAAACCCATATGGCTCACTGTATATAAGAGAGGTGCATTTTTTTCAGATCTCTCATCTCCAGTCCTAGCTCTAGTCTATATTAACTGTACCTTCAGACAGATCTGACAACTCCTGTGTAGTACAGACTTCAGCAGGTTTTTACTCTCGTTGCCTCTCTCTAGCAGTTCATTCTTCATTCTGTCATAGATGTACAGTAGGTAGTGTGTGTCCTCTCTAGCATACTTCTGTAACTCTTCTGGTAGCGGCCTGGAAAATCAAGAGGAATACAGTAAAACCTCTCTATTACGACCATTAAAACGAAGGTTAAATAATTGTATGAAAGACAGGTAACAGCTTAAAGCAAGGTCTAATAACATAACTATCACTATTTAATGGTCTTTTTAGAGAGGTTTTATTGTATAGAGATAGTAAAATGATATTGCATCCTGCCAATAGGCTTGGAAATTCAACTGAACTGCATTAATATCTTCATTATGCATTATCTAAGTCATACTTGATTATTATGAGAGGGGTGCTGCTAGGTATGGTTTAACCGTTGAAGTAAACCAAGCAATTATATTGGTCTAAAACATAGGAGCTTTCTGCCTTATTTTCATCTTGCTTTACATTGTCACCTGTATTCAACACAATTCATTTGTGGTTCATATGTGGAGTAGTACGAATAGGTGTCCAAAAACCATTCTTTGTATGGAAGCGTTAACTATAAACTTACAATTAAGTTGGTTAGTTAAAGGTTATAAAGTTTACCTTATTCTCCAGTCGGCCAGCTGGTATTTTTTGTCTGCTTCCACATCACAATAGTGCTGTAGTAGATGGGCGAGGGAAAACCGACTGTGTGACATAACACGAGCTGCCTGGCCTGTATCAAACATGTTCACAACGTACAGACCAAAGTCTCTCTGTAACCAGTCTATGTCACTGTCAGCACCGTGGAAAACCTGTGACAGAACCATTCAATATACAGTCGAACTTCGATATCTTGAACTCGGTTATGTTGAACATATCCGTAGTTGAAAGTTAAAACGTGGCTTAGCCACGTTTTAACTTTGAGCTACAGGTATTTTCGACTGAACAGAACATGAAATAACGTAATTCATGTGTCGAAATATCAGATAGTTCGAGATATTGAAGTTCGACAGTCTGTGAACCATGGAATACCTCAGAGCTCCAGATAAGGGAGAGTAAACTGAATTAATCCAACATTTTCTGACTCAGTTCAGCACCAAATCCTATGGTGTTACTACTCATTAGAATCTTCTATGGATTAAAAAGATCTTAGTTCTGTATAATAAACATAAAATCATTCGATACAGTTTATGTCACTGAAAGCACAAAGGAATATCATAAAACCTATTACCTGTATAATTAACACAGAACCATTTGATAATTTATAAATAGTTCATGTCAATCAAAGCACCAAGGAATATCATAAAACAAGACTATTTACTGTCATTAAAGTGCCGTCACCTGTTTTCAAAACTAGAAACAGACTATGGGATACTGGGTTAAACATCATATGGAATGATTTTAGCAAAATAAAGGATTAAATACAGGGGGCCAGATAAAGGGAGTACATGTTTTTTTAAATCAGTTTTTTATGCCTGCTTAAAACCCCATGATGTGACTACTCATTATAATCGTCTCAAAGAGACGATTCTAATGAGTAGTCACACAACAGGGTTTGGTTTAAACATAAAGGAGAAATTGTTGAAAATATAAAGTTTTGACCCCTCTTATCTGGAACCTTGAAACAATTTTGTGACAGCTTACTTTGACAATGTGTGGGTTGGTGAAGACCTCATTAAGGATGTGCATGTCACTGCGGAGGTCTAGGGTATCTACCAGGTAGTCATGTGACCTCGTTGATACCTGCATCAGGCATGTGATACCCTGGAACGTCCGGTAGCTGTGGTGCTGAAAATACAACAGATTTTCAGAATCTCAATTTTAATATCACACAGATGTCAACCATGATCATATAAACAAGATATATCTGGTGTGCAAATTAGTATATCAAGCATGTAAGGTAACAACTATGTTGTTATCACTGTTGCAATTTTATTTTGCAATATTATTAGATCAGTGGATGAAAAGGTTGTAAACATACATATGTCCCATGAACCTAATGTATTTTACTGACAATCCATAGGCCTCGTGATTTAATTACTATTCCTCTTTTAAAACTCCTACCCGTGTCTATTGCATAATACACTAATATGAATTTATTTCTTCAGAAAACCCCCCAATGTACAATAGGTTTTAACCACAATAAAGTAAACAATGTACAATGGGTTTATACACCCAAAGTTTTACCTCCAGATCCACTGCTATCTCAGTCTCCTTCTTCAGAACATCAACCAGACCTTGTAGATCTTCAACTGTGCTTATATATGTGAGAGGGAAGTTGTCTAATCCTGTGAGATCTGACAGCTTTACTGATTCCATCTGGCCTGGCATGTATTGAAGATTGTCTATTTCATGTTTGTATGGGTGTGGATACCTGTAATGTACAATTATTTTAACCCACTCCCCCATAGCCTGTTTTTAATTTGAAGACAGGTGACTACTTAAAGCAGGTTGAAAGTAAAGCAGAATGCACCTTAAGGTGCATTCTGCTTTACTTTCAGCCTGCTTTAAGCTACCATCTGCTAGAATATACAAGAGGGCCTGAAGGCCCTGATATCGCTCACCTCTTACACTGAAGCCTGATAGCTTTACCTTTCTGTTTCACTCGTTTTAATCTAAATCCATTCAAACTTGTAGTATAGCATGTAAACAATTTTGGAATATAACCTCATAGTTCTAGTAGAGTACATCAAGGGCAGATAACTAGAGCCTAAACAATACTGAAATGAAGCCTTTTCTAGCATTTCAAAGTATATCAAGGGCAGATAACTATTGCCACAATGATTAGATTTCAACAATAATTGCACTCCTTTGAGAACTTATAGCTGTATACTTTGTGTGTAAATATAATCAAAATCCATTGAAAACTGTAGTTGCAAGAGTGTAAACCCTGTTAGATAATTATGGCATTTTCAGCCATTCAAGGGCAGATAAATCTTGACCTATTAGTTTGATTTCAACCATAATTGCACTTATTACAACTCTTATGGTAATATACAATCTGAGCAAGTTTGAAAAAGACTGGATAAAAATTGTGGCGGCTAGAGTATAAACACCCTTAAATAAGGCATTTTCAGCATTTCAAAGGTAGATAACTCTCGACCTATTAATAAGATTTCAACCATGATAAAACTAATCAGAACTCCTATAGTCATATTGAATCTGAGTAAGTTTGATATAGATTGGATAAAAAGTGTGGCCACTAGAGGGTAAACACTGTTAAATATGGCATTTTCAGCAATTCAAAGGTAGATAACTCTTGACCAATTGGTCGGATTTCAACCATAATCGAACTCATCCGAACTCTTATGGTAATATACAATCTGAGCAAGTTTTAGAAAGATTGGATAAAAATTGTGGCCTCTAGAGTGTAAACATTGTTAAATATAGCATTTTCAGCAATTCAAAGGTAGATAACTCTTGACCTATTGGTCAGATTTCAACCATAATCGAACTCATCTTAACTCTTATGTTAATATACAATCTGAGCATGTTTTTGAAAGATTGGATAAAAATTGTGGCCTCTAGAGTGTAAACATTGTTAAATATATAGAGGATAACTGTTTTTTTCAGTGTAAGATCGAAATTTAATCCATTGAGTGAACATCAGACGTTATATTTTCACGAGTGGCGAAGCCACGAGTGAAAATATAACAGTCTGATGTTCACGAAATGGATTAAATTCGATCTTACACTGAAAAAACACAGTTATTCTATTTATTTATGCTTTAAAGCCACTTTTTAAACGAAATTGTTTCAAAATTGAAAGCGAACGTACATTATTTATCCCGTGTTGAGCCCCACGTTTTATGTCGAACACATGTGGCGTGACAGTTGGCGGTATAATGACGTCATCCGAATTACTTCGTTGCTCCCGAGTTTGGATTCGTGCTCTTCCGGTGAGTAGTTCGCGACAAATCGGACTGCCGGATTTTAACGATAAGACACGATTGACTACGATTCTTGGGGAGCCCTACGGGGAAAATTCATAATAAAAGCGATTGGTGATAATCCACTGCAGTGGATTACCAAGTGATCATCCACTGCTTTTTCGTGGTAATCCACCGAAAAGCATAAATAAAGCATTTTCAGCAATTCAAAGGTAGATAACTCTTGACCTATTGGTCAGATTTCAACCATAATCGAACTCATCTTAACTCTTATGGTAATATACAATCTGAGCAAGTTACAGAAAGTTTGGATTAAAATTGTGGCCTCTAGAGAATAAACACTCAAATTGTTGACGACGAACGACAAACGACGGACATTCAAGGATTGCAAAAGCTCACCCTGAGCTAGCTCAGGTGAGCTAAAAAACTATTTCTTATGGTACATATTCAAGACTGTATTACGTAAATGTATAAAGTTTTAATAAATCAAAGGCATACAAAGCATATTACCATAAGGGGAGAATCGTTTAATTCAGAAAGAACTTGTGTTTATAAATGCAAACAGGGATCCTTTAACAACAAGTCAGTTCAACAAACACCTATGCCCCCCTGTTGCATCCTTGTTAATATATTCTGAATCTTTTCTAGATATAAATTAGGTCAAGGTCAAATCAAGGTTGTGTGATATAGGCTGACTTAGAATAGTCCAAGACAACAACTGTTTTTTAACCCATTACCCCATGAATACGTCTTTTTAGGCCTATAAATTATTCTTCCATTATAGAAAATAGTTCCTTTTTATAAAGTCATGAACATGTACCATAAGAAATATTTTCTATATCCTAGCAGATAATAGCTTAAAGCAGGCTGAAACCTGCTTTAAGTTTGTACCTTGTTTTCAAAACTAGAAATAGGCTATGGGGTAATGGGTTAAGAATTCAGGCATTCTAGAAAGCAGTACTGATACTAGAAGAAACTGTAAAACCTAGCTAACCTCATACTGACAGCCAGGACAAACACTATATGCCTCCCACATCTATAGATGCCAGGGGCATAAAAACTGATTGCATTTTCTAACAAAATGAAATGGTAGAAAACATAATCCTACATACAGTAAAATCTCTCTATTACGGCCACTAAATTGTGTTACTTATTTGGTGTTTTATCACTGTTTACGGCAGGTGCTTTTCTGCTTTATTGTTACCTTGCTTTCTTTTAAACAATAAACCAGCCTTCGTTTTTGTGGTCGTAATAGAGAGGTTTTACTGAAGATTGTATCACAGGGAGAAAACTCAATAATAAAAGGGAGACAACTCAATAATAAACATGGTACACTAGCTTGATATTCAACTTAAACTAGAACGGCTATCACTGAAGGTGATAAATACCCCCACTATACAGCACTCTGTCACACTCTGCAAACGTTTTCAATAAGGTTTTACAGTAAGCACACTGGTAAGACGTAACGTTGCCGACTGCTGTTCTACGTTCCCACTGCTGTAAAATCTACGCTATAACTGTGGAACAAAAATGGCTGCGCCCTTGATAAACAACGAGGTAAGGACAATGAAACGTTGTTTTTGAGAGTCTTTCTTTATAATATCAAAAAAGGAGTAGTTGCACGGAATATCTCGGTTATATGTGCATGCTCCGGCGTTGTGTTCTCGTTGGATACTCGCTTAGTTAAGGCGTTTAACTCGATAAAGTTGCGACAGATACCGGATTTCTTGAACATTTACGTGTGAAGAACTCAGAAAAAGCTTCGTAAAGCTGGTGTATTAGAGATTCTGCAATATTATCCAAACCAAAACACTCCCTGATGGACAGTATTGATAAATTGATATAAAAATGTCCCCTTTACGTGAATATAAAAACTTTATAGGTTATTTTTCAAATACAACGTTCCTCCATGCCGGACACGATACAACGTTCAGACTGCAGGGTAAAAAATGCATCGAGCTAATACTATACGTATACGCGACTGTGCTCTCACTTACAAGACAGTTGAAGACATATCTTCAGTAGTGTGTACCTATAGACCTTTGTAGCGTATATTTTTAGACAACCTCCCGGGTAACACTTGACAATGAACTTATAATCGTGGAATTAGGGCATGCATACAAGTGTTTTAAAGCGATCTTGCGAGGCAACTTGCATAACATATCACTCATACTTAAAAGCAGGCCCGGCAAAGTATGTCTATGTAATTAATACCTGCTCTGTTAGTTGGTTAACCCTTTCGGCGCCGTAGTCGCATAAAGTAGACTTTGCAAATAGTTCGGATCCAGATTAGACGCCGCGCAACGCGGCGTCTGATCAGGATCCAAACTGTTTTATACTTTTATTGATATTTCGTAAGTCATAAAACCTTAAATCTAACTTTGAAACGTTCTTGCACAACAATACACAACATATTTTGACAATGTATCTACTAATTTATACGCGGTAAGTTTAGAGTGTGTAATAAATGTCGCAATTTTTCACAACCAAGCAATCTTGCGTGAACTCAATTTCGCAGTATGCCACAATTCCTAGTTGGCATTAAAGTAATTATTTTGTGTGTGCATGAATTTGCATATTCATCCATTCGCGTTATACGCGAAAGTTACCACACAGGAATAGTAGAGAGGAAATGTCATGTTGGGTTCAAGTGAGCGCGGCTAAAATTCTTTTTCTAAGTCCAAATTGTAATGTCGAAAAGCATGAAAAATCCTAGTAGACTTGGAGATTCACTGAAATACACACTGTGAATTTGCATTATGAATAAGACAATGAATAAAATTGATGAGTTCATCGGAATACCTGTGTCACCTGCCAGCAAGCATCAGCTGAGCATTCTCTTTCGATAAGAGAAATTTCATTTCAAATTCTTTAGTAAAACAGAAGAAATCTGCAAGAAACGGAAAAGTTGAAAAGGAGAATAAATCTCACAATATTGATGCAAGAGTTATGAACCCTGTGCAATACACTTCCACTTGTCAGGCTCTATCTATAAATGAAGTTTCATCTTAAAAGCTTCAGTAGAACAGGTGTTATGAAGCGGGACACAAAAAGCGTGACGGACAGAGAGACGGGTGGACAGACAGACGTGTCGGACAAGTGATTCCTTGGTGTCACCTCTGCCTACAGCAGGTGACAAAACAGTATGTAGAATATAGACCAAAATGTCTTGTTAAAACATCCCTGAAAGTTCAATAAAGTGCACACGGTACAGATGTAATGTTTTCAAAACATAGCCATATATTTCAAAAGGGCATTTTCCCTTTATGTTTTCTGTGCAAAAATGGACATTTGTCCACATTAGATAATTATTTAACATGCGAGGATTAAGAAGAGAGCCCCCGAGATATCGGAAGTACAGTGTTTCGGACAGTAAATTTCCATTTCCAAATGCCCCACCTCCCCAATCTGGTGTGTTTGGCTTCCTCTCGTTTAGGCATGAATCCCCCGAATGGTAACTAAAACCGTTCTGGTTCCGCGCCTTTATGAACAAAATGCCTTTTTCGAGTGCATCTGTCGGTGCCTCTTACAAAGCGAATGCATACGTAGAATAGACCACACCAATCCATATTTTATTATTTGCTAAATATATGCATATAGCCATGTAGATTTCAGAATCAAAGCGTTCTTAAAATATACGCTACAAAGGTCTATAGGTACACCTAAAACAACATGTCATCAGGAAAGAGTGGTGTTTCAGTATAAATAAGCATTAACCCTTTCGGCGCCATATTATTCGGGAGATATTTACCCCTTCATCGCTTTATTGTCGTCTGCTTTAGTACTGTTCTCTGCAAGAACGTTTCAAAGTTAGATTTAAGGTTTTATGACTTACGAAATATCGATAAAAGTATCAAACAGTTTGGATCCTGATCAGACGCCGCGTTGCGCGGCGTCTAATCTGGATCCGAATTATTTGCAAAGTCTACTTTATGCGACTACGGCGCCGAAAGGGTTAACCAACTAACAGAGCAGGTATTAATTACATAGACATACTTTGCCGGGCCTGCTTTTAAGTATGAGTGATATGTTATGCAAGTTGCCTCGCAAGATCGCTTTAAAACGCTTGTATGCATGCCCTAATTCCACGATTATAAGTTCATTGTTAAGTGTTACCCGGGAGGTTGTCTAAAAATATACGCTACAAAGGTCTATAGGTACATGTACACACTACTGAAGGTATGTCTTCAACTGTCTTGTAAGTGAGAGCACAGTCGCGTATACGTATAGTATTAGTTCGATGCATTGTTTACCCTGCAGTCTGAACGTTGTATCGTGTCTGGCATGGAGGAACGTTGTATTTGAAAAATAACCTATAAAGTTTTTATATTCACGTAAAGGGGACATTTTTATATCAATTTATCAATACTGTCCATCAGGGAGTGTTTTGGTTTGGATAATATTGCAGAATCTCTAATACACCAGCTTTACGAGGCTTTTTCGGAGTTCTTCACACGTAAATGTTCAAGAAATCCGGTATCTGTCGCAACTTTATCGAGTTAAACGTCTTAACTAAGCGAGTATCCAACGAGAACACAACGCCGGAGCATGCACATATAACCGGGATATTCCGTGCAACTACTCCTTTTTTGATATTTTAAAGAAAGACTTTCAAAAACAACGTTTCATTGTCCTTACCTCGTTGTTTATCAAGGGCGCAGCCATTTTTGTTCCACAGTTATAGCGTAGATTTTACAGCAGTGGGAACGTAGAACAGCAGTCGGCGACGTTACGTCTTACCAGTGTGGTAAGGTCAAAGGTGTAAGTCAAAGTCAAACTGACTTAAAAATGGTATATGACACTCTGCAACTCCTGAGTAACATTTATGGCAAGTATCAAGTAAATCAGGTAGAAAGTGAAGGAGGAGTTCGTCGTACAAGATTTTGCCTGCCAATTTTAAGACCAATTTGAAGGCCAAAGATTTGAAATGTGTGTCTTGCACATCTACTACTCCTGAGTGACATTTATGCCAAGTATCAAGTAAATCAGGTTGAAATTGAAAGAGGAGTTCAAAGTACAAGATTTTACCTGCTAATTTCAAGACCAATTTCAAGGCCAAAGGTCAAGGTCAAGGTCACAGAGGCCTGAAAATTGTGTCTTGCACATCTACTACTCCTTAGTAACATTTATGCCAAGTATCAAGTGAATCAGGTTGAAAGTGAAGAAGGAGTTCAAAGTACAAGATTTTGCCTGCCAATTTCAAGACCAATTTCGAGGACAAAGGTCAAAGTCACAGAGACCTGAAAATTGTGTCTTGCACATCTTCTACTCCTGAGTAACATTTATGCCAAGTATCAAATGAATCGCGTTGAAACTGAAGGAGGAGTTGAAAGTACAAGATTTTGCCTGCCAAAATCAAGACCAATTTCAAGGCCAAAGGTCAATTTCAAGGTCAAAGAGACCTGAAATTTGTGTCTTGCACATCTACTACTCCTGAGTAACATTATGCCAAGTATCAAGTGCATCGGGTTGAAAGTGAAGGAGGAGTTCAAAGTACAAGATTTTACCTGCAAATTTCAAGACCAATTTCAAGGCCAAAGGTCAAGGTCAAGGAGACCTAAAATTTGTGTCTTGCACATCTACTATACCTGAGTAACATTTATGCCAAGTATCAAATGAATCGGGTTAAAACTGAAGGAGGAGTTGAAAGTACAAGATTTTGCAGACAGACCGACGGCCAACCGACCAACAGGCTGATTCCAGTATACCCCCCTCAAACTCCGTTTGTGGGGGTATAATGACCAAAAGATAAATTCAAACAGAAATTTAAAATCTGTAATTAAAACTTTCAGTCCACTTCTGAAATTGTTTAACCCATTACCCATAGGCCATAGCCTTTTTCTAGTATTGAAGATAGGTGACTACTTAAAAGCCAGGAGGTTGAACGTAAAGCATAATGCGCCTTAAGGTACTTTCTGCTTTACTTTCAGCCTGCTTTAAGCTTCCATCTGCTGGTATATAGCAAATATTTCTTACCATACATATCCATGGCTGTATAAATTGGAACTATTTTCAACAGTGAAGAAATAAATTAAAGGTGTTAAAAGGTGTATGTATGGGGTAATGGGTTAAACCCCTTCACTACCAGTAGTAAGGAAGTGCTATGAGTGGAAGTAAAGTCACACTGTACAACTTGTATTAAGATCTCAGAGACTTACACAAACTTCAAGTCCTCTGTGTCAAGATCATCTGGTAGCTTCAAACTTTCTGCAAGAATACACACAATTTATTAACCCACTATTATCTCATAATTTGTTTCCAGTACTTAAAGAACATTCTGCTTTATTTTTAGCCTGTTTTAAGTTACCATCTCAATCTTCTAGAGTATTTGAAATATTTCTAATGGAACATACTCTTGACTGTATAAAGTGGACCTACTTTCTTCAGTGAAGTAATGGTTATGAATTAAAGGCATCTAAAGGCATATCTGTGGCTTAACTGGTAAACATGAAGTCATTTTAGTTTTACTTATTAACAGTAGAATGATCTCTATTTGATTAACTATTTAAGTACAGTCAAAATTTCGATTATTCAAACTTGACATTACTGGTATCCATACTTCAAAGTTTAGTTTAACCTTTTCATAGCCATATTTTTACTTTGAAATATGAAATGAAATATAGGTAATTTCACCTTAAGTGTGCTTGAGCTATCAAAATTCAACAGTAGAAAGTCAGAAATTCAGAAAGGATTAACCCATTGAACCTTTGTCCCGCATATAGGCGTCCTTTTTAAAAAGTGTACACAAGAATAGTATATTTGTCCTATGCAAACAGTGAAGACCCAGATCGGAGGACTGTTTGTCATAATGCAAAACATTGACAAAAACAACCCTTAAAAGTCAGAAATGGACAAGACTAAAACGGAAACTGGAGTTGTCATTTTGAAATTTAACCCTTAGCCTGCCAGTCACGACTATAGCTCCATATGCAAACAGCTTGGATCCGGATGAGACGCCGAGTAACTCGGCGTCTCATCCGGATCCAAGCTGTTTGACTTTCGGACAACATTTTCAGCAATTTGGAGCAACTTTGAAGCACTTTGAAACTTGAAGCAGACGAGAAATATAGCAGACGACAATTTATTTGGCGGGCTAAGGGTTAAGGGAGGAAAGGTTTAAGCTAGAGTTATTATGGTTTAACTATGGGTGAAGACTGGCAATAATGTTCCATGCACCAACCTTCAAGTGACTGTTTGGCATTCAACTTATTACGTATGACTGGTACAAATGGAGTGTTTCTGTTGTCAACTTTATCTTTAAACTTCAGCTGTGGTCTCTGTATGTTCCTGGCTGACAGAAGTCTAAAGCTTGGCGAGGCTTTGGCTCCTGCTCCTGGACTCTGAAATAAACAAAATATATTTTTAGTGAAACACTATCAGCGCTCAAGATAAGAGAGAGCAAACTGAATAAATCCAACATTGTCTCTTTTATGTCAACACCAAATCCGATGGTGTTACTACTCATTAGAATCATATCGAAGAGAAGATTCTAATGAGTATGACACCATAGGGTTTAATGCAGAAATAAAGGATGGAGCCCCTGCACTATGCCCTCTGATGACAAAAGTTTAGCCCTTCACTCCATAGATACACAGACAGACAGAACAACAAACCAACCTACACAAAACAGTCTGCCTCCCAAATCTTCAATCTCAGGGGCATTAATCTAGTCCATTTTTGACTATTTATATACAATGGATTTCAAAATGATAATCAGTGCAAGGCCCTCTGTTCTGGATCTTCAGTGATTGTATAAGACAAGTACTCTTTACAGGTACACTATTTGTTAATGATAAGTAAACTTGTCATAAGGCTCCAGATAAGAGGTAGTTATTTCACTCATTTCGGCACCAAATCCTATGGTGTCACTACTCATTAGAATCGTCTCGAAGAGACGATTCTAATGAGTAGTGACACCATAGGGTTTAATTCAGAAATAAAGATTTTAAGTTTTATAAAACTACCCTTATCTGTTGCTCTGTTGTCGCTATGGTTGAATGTGTTTTTAACCCATTTCCCCATAGCCTGTTTCTAGTTTTAAAGAGAAATGACCACTTAAAGCAGGTTGAAAGTAAAACAGATTGCGTCTTAAGGCGCATTCTGCTTTACTTTCAGCCTGCTTTAAGCTACCATCTGCTAGGATATAGAAAATATTTCTTAAGATGCATATTCATGTCTGTAAACATTGAAACTATTTTTTCAGTGTAGAAATAAATAAAGGTGTAAAAAGGCGTATTTATGGGGTAAATGGTTAAAATGCCATTCTTACTCCAACTACCGGCAGAGTGACTTACCTTTTTGTTCCAGCTGGCAGGTGTCTGATGTTTAGGTGTATTTATGGGGTAATGGGTTAAACTGCCATTCTAACTCTAGTTACCGGCAGATTGACTTACCTTTTTGTTCCAGCTGGCAGGTGTCTGATGTTTAGGTGTATTTATGGGGTAATGGGTTAAACTGCCATTCTAACTCTAGTTACCGGCAGATTGACTTACCTTTTTGTTCCAGCTGGCAGGTGTCTGGTGTTTAGGTGTTGCCTCTGCAATCACCAGGGAACTGTCATTCTTCTTGATGCCTGAGGCTTCGTCTAACCAGGATCCCTGGCAAAACAAAAGTCTCTCATTACAGAATGTCCTCGACTAACATAAAACACTAAGCTACGGTCATATTGTGTTCAGTGACCATTTAAATGATACTTAACCCTTTCCCCCATAGATGGTTTTTAGTATTTAACACTTTCCTCCCTGAAACCTTAAATGGACAATTCTAGTTTTCAATTTAGTCTAGTCCATTTTTGACTTTTTAGGGTTGATTTTTACAATAAATGTCAAAATGACACAACAGTGTAGACCCTGATCAGAGGAGAGTTAACCCATTACCCCATTAGACTGTTTCTAGTTTTGAAAAACAGATGATCACTTACAAGCAGGTTGAAAGTAATGCAGAATGTGCCTTAGGCACATTCTGCTTTACATTTAAGGCCAAGGCTTGCTGTTAAATGTCTTAAAACTAGGGATGGGAATTCGAACCCAAATTGCTATTCGAATATTCGCTTAAAGTATTCGAATAATTCGCCTGGAATAAAACGCTTTGTCCGATGGGGGTGGGGGGGGGGGGGGTGTTATCCGATCCGAGTATAATTTCATCATCAAATTCAATTATTCAATGTTTGCTTCGTAGAAATACCTATCTTAAATGGACCAAACCCTGAGCAGAATGTGTATTCTGTGACAATCGTCTGATTGACTGGTAAACTTATCAACTTTTGCAACATTTACTACAGTGAATCTTTGTAGATATGGCGGTCTCCGAATGTAAGGGATGCAACTCGTGTTTAACGCAACATCTATATCTGCATTAAAATTAGTTTCGAATTAAGTCTTCAGTCATGTAGAGTCAGGTTTTTTTGCGTAAACATTTTGTTGGCTTTACAAATTATATTTAATCTGCTTTTAAAATTAATCTGAACACACACTAGCTCTCAAGTTTCTGCATGCAGATGTTACACTCTGACACGAACGTAACAAACAAAACAGGTTGCTGATTTCTTGTCGGCAGAACGAGTAAATTCTTTCACACAGGCGAAGCAGTAGCCGGTGGCATTGTTGCGTTTTAGTAAGAATTTGATCGTTTATAGATCTACGTCTTGTGTAAGGTCAATATTAAGCTTTCATGACATCTTAACTAGAATGTTTGATGATTTTAAATAGTGTTTGCGTGATATTGGTCGTTTACGAAAAGCGTCATTTGAGCCGCTATGATTGGCGATATTAACAATTATTCGTCTTTTTTTTATTGGATGCTCTTAAATGTCCTGTGCTAAACACGCCTCTTTTGTTTGGCAACTAGGGTTCCCCAACATGTCAATTTATTAACTGCGAGTCCATTGATCCGATGTCAGGGAGGGCCGTCGATTACATAACACAGCGGGTAATGTTTGCAAACTGTGTACAACTTGACAGGTGCTATCAAAACACTGACCAGCCGGGGGTGATAATCACCCTACACACGAGGATTAATGGCGAACGATTAGCCTGGTTGGAGAAAATGAAACAGCTAGTCTCTCAAATAAATTGAATAATCCATATTATGATTTTAACAAAAATAAAATTTCAGAGACAACTATTCGAATACTTAAATGGGATTCGAATATTCGGCCCTTATGCGAATATTCGAATATTCGGTCCCGCCCCTACTTAAAACTATTTGTGAATGAAGGCATCCTAATATCCTTTATGCCCTTTCATGGATGAAGACACTTCACGCATCCAGCCCTGAAACTTTAAATGGACAATTTCAGTTTCAAATTGAGGCAAGTTTCGTTTTTACTGTTTAGAGTTCTTTTTAACAATACATTGTATTTTACAAAATGACAAACAGTGAAGATTCTGATTACAAGGCCCCTGTAGGATCTGGGTCTACACTGTTTGCATAGGACAAGTGTACTCTATTCAGGTATGCAATAGGTTTCTGTAGCTTTAACTGACAGTTGATGCTCACCACTCGCTCCAAGATCTGGTCATTGGCATCCATGAGAAGGTCAAGTTTGTCCTCAATGTCAGCTGCCCCGCTTGTTGACCCCAAGTTGACCTTGACATTCTGGTGTTTCAAGATACTCTGTATCCTAGAATCACAAGGGAACATGACTTATAACAGAAACTGTTAGATACAAGGACTACAGTGGGGAAAAAGTTATTCTTTACTGTTTAAATGAGACAGAAAAAACAGTCCTAAACCAAATGAAAGAAAGTCGATAAAAAAACCAGGCAAATTTCTGATATTTTTTAATCAGTGACTCAATCATCATGCTGTGTAAAGACTATTACTTTGAAAAACAGGGCACCAATCAAACAAAGCAGTCAAATAAATTAATACAATCTGGTTGGTTTTATGTTAATTTTCAATATTCTGTGATTCAACGCAAAAACTCTCAATTCCAGGTGTATGGGTCATATTTAAAAAATAGTGATAAAAAGCCCTGATACATGTAGAATCTAGGTGATATAAAGAAAAACTGTAAGAAAACAAAATGTCAGCTTTATCAATTTAAATCTGTTTCCAACAATACCAAAATAGACAATGTAAAAATATCAAAGCTATGCCAGAGCTCCGGATTTAAGAGGAATATTTCAAAAACTTAAATCTTTATTTCTGAATTAAACCATATGGTGTTACTACTCATTAGAATCGTCTCTTCCAGATAATTCTCATGAGTAGTTACACCATAGGATTTGGTGCTGAAATAAGGGAGAAAATGTAGGATTTGTTCAGTTTACTCCCTTTTATCTAGAACCCTGGACAATTTAAGAATATCAAAGCTATGCAATTTATTATGAGGAAACATAATGAAAACATAACTTGTAGTTTGGTTTTTAGTAACAGCTAAATACATTCGAGATAACTCACATGTGGAGGATGCGTTTCCCCTCTATGTCCATTGAGTCTTGAAACCCCTGGAAGCTGGAGTAGTAATCAAAGTCATCACCAGAACTGGGCAGCTCGTTAGAGGCCTTGGTAGCCTGCAGGACAGCCTTGAGGGTTTGCTGTAAATAAACAAAGATTCAATGAACCTTACCTACCCCATAGCCTGTTTCTAGTTTAACCCTTTCATCGCTGGAGTCGCATAGAGTCAATTTAACAAACAGTTTGGATCCACATCAGATAACCCATTACTTTTGGTGAAATTTTTAAATACATTTCGACATGGGTGGACGCCCCTTTCCTCGATAGAAGTGCCTTTTCGCGCATTTAATTTATTCCTCCAATGACGAAAATAGTTCCAATCAATTTATATAGGTTAAGTGTGAGGTTGGCAGGGCTCCAGATAAGAGGGAGTATTCTGAACAAATCCAACCTTTTCTCACTCATACAGGACTAAATCCTTTGGTGTTACTACTCATTCGAGACAATTATAATGAGTAGTGACACCATAGGGTTTATAGCAGAAATAAAGGCTTTAGTGTTTGAAATACTCCCCTTATCTGAAGCCCTGGGTTGGGTACCCTCAAACCAGAATCAAAGCCCCAGACGTCTTTAGAAAACAGACTCCTGACTACCACCCTATAGTTTACAGTAAAAACCTCTCTATAACCACCATTAACCCTTAGCCCGCCAAATAAATTGTTGTCTGCTATATTTCTTGTCTGCTTCAAGTTTCAAAGTGCTTCAAAGTTGCTCAAACTTGCTAAAAATGTTGTCCAAGTGTCAAACAGCTTGGATCCGGATGAGACGCCGAGTTACTCGGCGTCTCATCTGGATCCAAGCTGTTTGCATATGGAGCTATAATCGTGAGTGGCAGGCTAAGGGTTAAATGTTGTGAATTACCAAAGTATCAGGTGTTAACAACAAGTGACTGCTTAAAGACAGGACTTGCTATTGGAGGGTGTTGGAGGCATTTGAGAGAGGACGTTCAAAGAAGTATGATATCCGTTGGAATTCCTCTGCAAACACGAAACGTGATTATAGACGATCTTCTTTTCTGTAAATCAGCAGATTCATATGCCAGTGATCGAGCTTGAAAATTTCATCCCAATTTGGCCTGAAGTAATCTCAAATTACTTCATGGATAATATACATGGCAAAATGGATCTAGAGCGTCTTGTTCACTGGAGCATCAATGCAAAGTTTGGTAAATACGAGGGTTGTCCCAAAATAGCGTGACAAATTTAATTACAACATCTTAATTCTTATCGACGTCCGCTCATTTTGAAATTTATTCTGATCATTTGTTACTTATTTTAAAGCAGTCTGTCGAAAAATTAAGAAAAATACACCACGAAATTATTAAATGAAAACTTATTTATAGAAACTACTTCATGCGACCGGCGCAGTCGAAAGTTAGCCTGAATAAACGCTGTTGTCACATAATTTTAAAGCCATCTATCGTAATAATGCATTCTGCTAAACGCCAAAATACTCGTGAACGTTAACGTCAATAATTATGACGTCACTTAGAACTGTTTTTAAATTAAAAGCAGGTAAGACAACTCCGTGAAGATAAGTCTAGCTTGCTCGTCTACATCGAACTTTTGTGAAAAATGTAGACCTCAGCCGATAAGGCGGCGCACCGAACAGTCATTTAATTCTGCGCGGGCTTTGGAATGACCCCCGTTCAGACGCACAAACACATGATTTTTGTGGAAAAGCATTGGAAAGTCTCCCGCGCACTTTTGTACAAATGGCATCATAGATATACGGACGGGGAAAAGGAAAATACTCAACTCGGCAGAAGAAAAACGATAGATAAAAGCACAGTGCAGCAGATTCGTGACGTTTCTTGACACGGACAGACGACAAATGGTACGTGAAATCGCTTCCAAAATTGGACTCTCGAAATCGTCAGTATACAGAGTTATATCCGATGACTTGAAAATGACACGTGTTTGTGCCCGATGGGGTCCATGTTTATTAGAGGCAGAAGAAAAGCAGCACTGTGTCCAGGCATATTTTGAGAAGGAATAAACTCGGCGTCGAAACGATGTTGTGGTGTGTGCCGGTCAACGAGATGTGTGTATGTTAAAAATATTCTATAAATTTCATTTTTGGAGATACTGATTTGAAACTTTGTAGAAGTATTCAAAAATGAATACTTTGTTTCAGTCTGATTTTATATTGAAGTCGCACTAATGGTTTTAAAATTATAAAATTTGTCACGTTAATTTGGGACAACCCTCGTATATACTGAATGATTTTAGAAACGCATCACTTATTTTTTCAAATATTTTCTTTCAAAGGGTCAATAGTAAGAAAATCACTCTGTTAGGTAACATTATAACCCTCAATTCGTCATTTTCAGTGAAATTTCGTGCACATAGTATCTGGCACGGTACGCACAATCAACAAATGGAAAACATGCTAAATAACCTGAACCATGGTCACTGAGTGTGTTTAAATTTTCATTTTAGATATTCATATAGACACAATTACTTTTATCAGTGGAATTGTGTTTTTCTATTGCTTATTAAAACAATGCTAAGACTAAGACAAGATTTACGTAATTAAATTGTTGGGTTGTTACAAGTAGGCACCAGTCAAAGAGAGTGTGCAAGACGTTTTGGTGTACAACAATCAACCATTTCTCGTCTTCATCAGCGCTTTTTGGCTACAGGTAGCATTGTTGATCGACCTAGACCCGACCAACCCCATGTAACTACCTGATATCAAGACAATTTCATAAGTCAACGTCATCTCCGAGACCCCTTCACAACAGCAAACTTGATACCAGGACGTTGCGGTAATGGACTATACACGCAAAGACAGTGATCAGACAGTTAGTAGATATGCAGGGCTCCAGATAATTTTTCTTCTAATCAGTACAGTACTGATCAATTATGAAAACAATCAGTCCCCAGATTTTTCAATCAGTACACATGGATTTTCAATTCATCGGCAGATCGCGGGTTAAATTTTCAACTTTTATAATAATAACCTTATAGTTGTAGACCATACATCTCCATCCATCAAGAAATCTCAACTTTGTCATACCTTTCTCTACTAGGACACAGTATCACTCAAACTCATTCTTTCCACGTACCATCAGACTTTGGAATAATCTACCCCACAGCACTAAGGCCAGTCAGTGACAGTCTCACAAGCTTCGCTGCCAGCCTCAGATCTCACAACCCCTAACTTATGCTTACTGCATAATTTGTTTTTAAACTTTTTTAACCTCTGTTTAAAAACTTTTTTAACCTCTGTTTATAATTGACCTTTTAGCTCTGCATTGTTTATCATTATGTTTTACTTTTTTTAACACTGTCCCCGACCTCCCTGTCATTGTCAGATATTGACAGTACTTAGGGAATAATAAAGGAGAAGTAGATGTTGAAGATACATGTATGTAAATTACGATTTTCAAGAATCTTACATTTTAGCCGCTTATGCGGGGTTTTTCTCCTCCGATGAAACAATGTTCGAGTTTATATAATCAATCAACATACCACAAGTTTAATTAGGTGTTAGTTTCTTTTAAATCAGATAGCTGACAACCGACGGTTTTCAACTTTCTATCGTTTTTCTGACTCTTCCATGCTAAGATTTTGACTTTTCAACCAAAACACCTTTCGAAGAACTTGGATTTTATCGTGGTTCCATATATCAATGAAGATATAGATGTATATGAGTGTGTAGTAACTCAGCGTTTGAATTGATACACGCATCCCCGAGAATTTCTCGCGTACACAGTACTTCAATATTTTGAAATTAACGCGTACACGGTCAAAGCGTTCGCGTATTTCACTGAGTACACGGGCTTATCTGGAGCGCTGGATATGGAATCCACTGCAGAAGACCGTATAGGGGACAGATCTTAACGCAACGTCACAGACAGAATCGTGTACGCTGGGCCCGTGATATTATGAATAATCAACACCAAAACTGAAATGATGTTATTTTTTCCAATAAAGTTTTGCAGATAGTAGAGTTCATCTGTACCGACATCAACATGAACGATACCATGATGGTTGTGTTGTAGAGCGTGATTTGGTAGCTGCAGCAAAATGGTTTTGAGCGAAAATTATCTTGATTTTCATTCAGACCTTTTTCTTATTCAGCGTCACTTGCAGTGTGGGAAGTTGCTGGCCCGGTCAAACCAAAGATCTTAAAAATTGGTAGAAGCTCATGGCTTCCCTCCTAAATTGGCGCTCAGGACCTCGGGTTAGCATTAAGACTGGTTTGTCGGTATACGGATAAAGTGACTTCATGACATCGCAGTGTAAAAGTTGAAAATTTATTTTCAAATTTAAATTTTATGAAAGAAGTTATCTTACCAAATTACGTTTACGTTTAAGATTTACCTTGAGTACGTTCGTTTCGGACTCGCCAGACGCTTGGATTTAATAATAATAAATCCAAGCGTCTTTGTGACCCTGCATAGTCACCACGTGACCATATTGCACGGTGTCACCTAAGAATAATCCCCAGGTAAGTAAATCAGTTTTACCTAAGTGAGGAGAATCACCACCATATAATATAACATCATGCAAATGGGGTGGAGGTGGGATAATTATAATTTGGTAAGATAACTTCTTTCATAAAATTTAAATTTGAAAATAAATTTTCTAATTTTATTTCATTCAGTTATCTTACCAAATTACGTTTACGTTTAGGATTGATTTCAAAGCAGTACCTACCTTGATCTGGTGGTGCCATGATGTTTTCTCTCCTAGACACTTCCAATCCTTTGTGCACAGCAAATAAAGCACTGTTACATATGAATCCCTCCTGTACAAACTACATGTAAAGTACACCTTCTGATTACACCCTCGACTCGCTAAAAGTTTCAATGTTTATCCTTCAAAACATTGCAGTTTAGATCTCTCAAATAAGATCTCACAAATGTGGTCTCTGATGACCAATCTGCAGAATTCATAATTGACTGTATAGAAGCTCCTTTAAAAAGAGCTAGAGATGGACCTAGTGCTCTGGTGGTATGAGCTCTAACTTTCAATTTTGAGTCATTCAAGCAAATTCTCAAAGTCTGAACAATCCAATGTGAAATTGTTTGAGCTGAAACTGGCCTATGAGGCTCATTCAGCCCTAGAAATACCTTTGTTTCATCTGCTCCATCTGCATAACTTCGAAACCTTTCTGTTGCTTTCAAATAATAATGTATACATCTCTTTGGGTCCAACTTCTTGTTTTCCTGAAATGCCGGAATAAACACCGTTGCTTTACGATGAGACTGTCTGTCTTGTTTAGCCAAACCATGGCGAATGAAAGTAATGCCTTTACTTTGTATATTTACAGAATCCTGACCTAGTCTGAATGACTGAAGATCACTGCATCTCCTGAAAGAAGTAATTGCAATCATAAACACAGTTTTCAGAGTGACTAATTTCAATGATGCTTTATTCAAGGGTTCAAATGGTCTCCTTTGTAAAGCATCCAGAACTTTAAGTAAGTCCCATTCTGGAACTAGTTTAACCTGTGGAGGTCTTGAATTGAACACTCCTTTCAACATTTGAATAACATAAGGATGTTGGCCTACCTTGTGACCATCAATACATGGCAGAACTGCAGAGAGCATTGACCTGTAACCATTAATAGTACTGTATTGAAGACCCTTATCATACAAATATGAAATGAAATCTGCAACCTGTATTACAGATGCACAATAGGGATCAATTTCCCTTTAACTACACCAGCTACCATAGAGTTTGAATTTACTGGAATAATCTTTCTGTGTTCCCTTGCGCCATGCTGCCAAGAGTAATTTTCTAGACTTTTGAGAAAAAACAATTTCTTGGAAACGTCTGCTGACAGTAGCCATGCCGTTAGATTGAACATTTCCGGATTTGGATGACATATTTGTGTTTTGGGTTGTGTTAACAAATCCTGAATGATGGGGAGTCTTATGGGAATTGCTATTGCTAAGTCTAGAAGATCTGGATACCAATGTCTCCTCTGCCACAGTGGGGCAATGAGAATTATCTGACAACTGTATTTGCGAATGTGATTCAGAACTTTTGGAATCAGACATATTGGAGGATAGGCATAGGCAAACATGTTCTCCCATGTAATGCTCAAGGCATCTATCGCATATGCTTGGCTGCTTGGATGCCAAGAGCAAAACACCGGAGTCTGATTGTTCATTTGGGATGCAAAGAGATCCATCATTGGAGTTCCCCACTTTTGAAATATTGACAGAACTATTCTTTTGCATAGAGTCCACTCTGTGTGTTGTACCTTGTGGCGACTCAATTGATCTGCCAAGCAGTTGTGAACTCCTGGCAGATGAATTGCTTTCAACCCTATATTGTTTTGAATAGCAAACTGCCAAAGATTCCAAGTCTCTATGCAAAGACTGCTCGACTTCGTGCCCCCTTGCTTGTTTATGTATTGTACCACTGTTGTATTGTCTGATCTTACCAGTACCATCTTCCCCTGAAGTTTTTGCCTGAAATACTTTAAGCTTAAATGAACTGCTTTCAATTCCAAAATATTTATATGCAGTTTTGACTGTTCCTTTGTCCAAGTCCCTTGCACATAACTGTTCTCCACATACCCTCCGTACATGATTTTTGAAGCATCTGTTGTGAGTGTCACTTCTACCACTAATTGGTGAAGTGATCGGCCTTTCATGATGTTGGCTGAATTTTGCCACCACTTCAAATGAGCTTTTAGATGTTGAGTAAATGGAATTTCCATGTTCAAAGGATGTTTTGAGGGTTTCCAAACACTCAACAGATGCAACTGAATGGGTCTCATGTACAGGCGAGCATTTGGAATCAGTTCTATGCAAGATGCTATCAAACCTAGTAGTCTTAGAAAATCCCACGCTTTTGTCTGACCATTTATCAATGCTTGAACAGCCAGAAGTATCTTTTCCTGCCGTTCTGCCGTTGGATGTACTAATGCTTGAGAGAGATTGAACCAGGTCCCTATGTAAACAAAACTTTGTTGAGGAATCAGACTTGACTTTTCTAGATTCACAATAAATCCTACTTTGATAAGTAGATTGAGTGTTTGATTGAGATTCTGTAGAAAAATGGACCTTAATTGGTTCAGGCTCAGCCAATCGTCTAGGTAAACTGCCAGGCGTATATTCATTGTTCGCAGATATGCTGCTACTACTGACACGATTTTTGTGAAAACGCGGGGTGCGACCGTTGGACGAAAACACATGACTTTCCATTGATAACATTGGCCTTGAAAACAGAACCTCAGATATTTCCTGTGAGCTGAGAATATTGGTATATGTAGATAAGCATCGCTCAGATCTATTGAGACTGCCCAATCGTTTGGTCTCACCAAATTTAAGACTTTTTGTTAAAGTGTCCATTTTGAAGTGTTTTTTGCATAGAAACTGATTGAGAGGCTTCAAGTTTATCACCGGTCTCATTTGGCCATTTTTCTTTGGGACCAAAAACAAGGTACTGCAATAATATTTCTTTGTGAAGTTTGAACAGTTGTGTTGATAATGCCTGAAAAAGGTGGTTTCTGAAGAAACTCTAGTTTGTAACCTTCTCTTATTACTAATAGAACACACTGATCTGAGGTTATTTCTTCCCAAGCCGACAGGAAATATTTGAGGCGACCCCCTACTGGAACATTTGGTAAAAGACATAAAGTTTTGCTTACCAAGTCATTGTTTCTTGGGAATCCGAAAGGACTGCAGAGCTGATGAATCCTTCTCCTTCTTTGAGAAATCAGCAGAGTTGAAATTGGGCCTGTAACTTGGCTTTGACTGTTGCTCCCGTGCATATCTATTAGATCTCCCACGGCCTCTTGAGCTGTTGTAATCCATCCTGGACTGTTTGTATTGTGTTTTATCCTGAGACTGATTCTGGTATTTCCTTTTCAGGTTCTTTTTCTCAAAAAATTCTGGTACCAGATCACACAGCTGGTCCTTCTGTTCTTTTCTGTCTTGAGCCTTTCTTGCAAACCTGACCCAAAAACACCATCACCTGTCAACGGTAGAAAGGAGACTTTGGAGTGGACATCCTTAAGGGTATTCAAGCCAGTATCTGCTACAGCAGCTTTGCGGCGAATCATGTGGTGAAAAGCACCCGCTCGACCTGCTTGATCTAAGGTCTTGTTGGACATGTCATACAGATCCCGAACATTTTGTATCGCTCTGTCTATATTGGCATCTTTTTCTTGTAATGTGTTTAAAAGAGAGACTAGTCCCTGCTGTAAATAAGCTACCGCAATGATGTTCATTCTTGCTGCTAGTTGACCTTGATATCCAAGGGTTTCAATAGTCTTTAAGGGCTGTGAACTGAGTTGCCTACTCTTGCCCCATGGTTTAAAAGCCTTTTGACCATGCCTTTTGACCAGCATAGGCTCTAATAGGTCATCTAATCCAGGTACCTGGAACATTGATAGTGAGTTTTCATGGATGGGAAAACAGGCTTTGTACTCATCCTTATATGCGGAGAGACGATCAGGTGCTTGAGCCCTCCATGATTTATTCCGTACTTTAATCTGAGAATCGGCTAGAGTGATGCCATTCTCTGACGTGACATCTCTAGATACATGGTCTTCTCCAAACAAACTCCCCAATGTTTTGGGAGCCTCTTGAGTAGTGTATTGGTTAAATTTGTCCCTGACATGCATACCAGACTGCACTGACAAAACAGACTCATTGGAATGGCTATCCTCTGAACCAAACAATGCACCAACTTCTTTCCTATTAGGGTGTAATGACAAAGTATCCTCCTGTACTATGTCTGGGTCTATGCCATTGTTCAAACTCAACAAGGGTATGCTCTTCCCAAGAGGAAGGCTGTCCCGTGTAGTTGCCACGTCAGCTCTCGGCGAGGTGTTACCACCACCCGTATGCTTAACGGTTTTTATGCTGTCTAAAGTCTGCATAATCTGACCAAGGCTCGCATTCAGCGAGTTTTCCATAACCGTCATGCGGTTATCTAAGTCCTTCATGTTTAGACGCGATTTTTTAGTGTCACTAGTTTTCGCGGCCACGTTCTTCTCCAAGAACTGCTCATTGTCGCTCACGTTGGACAAAACTTCAGTCACCAACTTCTGAGCCATCACTGTAACTACAGTTATAATATAACTAAGGCGAAAATTACGTCTGATTCGACGAACGCTAAAAGTAAAACTGATTTACTTACCTGGGGATTATTCTTAGGTGACACCGTGCAATATGGTCACGTGGTGACTATGCAGGGTCACAATGACGCTTGGATTTATTATTATTAAATCCAAGCGTCTGGCGAGTCCGAAACGAACGTACTCAAGGTAAATCCTAAACGTAAACGTAATTTGGAAAGATAACTGAATGAAATAAAAGTGCTAATCTTAAAAACTCATTCTTCCCAAGAACAGAAAACTGTTATTGAGTGGAACAATCTACCAGGGGAAGTTGTGTGCGCAAATACAGTGCAGAGCTTTAAGACAGCTTTGAAGTACGACTAGTGTACTTCCAACGCTCTCTCTTCCGCTGCGCATATGCCTAAAAAGCTCTGCAGTGTATATATCCAGATCCAGATCCAGAACCTGCCTGGTTTAGTCCCTGTTTTTCACCAGTGTCCCAAACAAATTTGAACCTAGGCAACACTGCTGATTGTATAAATATTCAAAATAAATAGAAACATATTTCATTGAGAATGGATACGTCTTAACTAATCTACCTGCATAAACTGGTTGACATTTTCATATTCTGGCAAAAATTGAGATTGTTTTGGTTCGTCTTCATTTCCACATGGGTCCATGTTGATCTAGTATAGCTTTACATTAAAATGTTCGTATTATGTTGTTCTTGACATTTCGATTTTATAAAACAATAAATCACAACATCTGTTCAAAATCAAATACACAAAATAAATTAAAACAGCAATTTTATCAACATTTGTGAGATTTTACAAATTTTTTAACTTCGAAACTATTGCTGTGTATTGCATATGTCACGTGATACTCAAAATGGCGATTGCTGAATGTTTGTCAACTTCCTAGTGAGTAACTTGAATTGTTATCTATTTAAGAACTTTATTCATTCATGACAATTGCTCAGACATAACGTGTTTTGATAATTGAATTGGGGCGATTATTTAACGTAATGCATGGCTGGTACGTTCGCAAATGTCACGTTGATTTTATACTTGACAGAGTTTTGTGCCAGAACTCGATCAGCATTTGATTGCTTCAGAAAGCGGCTGTAGCAGGGAATCTAGGGGCATGTTCGATTATCAGTCCGGAATTGACGGAATCGAAATCGAATGGTCCGGAATTCAATTCCAGAACTATTCTATCAGTTCTGTTCAAATAGGTGGTGTGAGCAGAATTGTGACGTATCATCATGGTTCCCGGCACAATTTGCCAACGCTTCGACAGCAAAGTTTAACTTAGCAGGGAACCAGACTACCATATTTGCAAGGGTTCAATTCCGGTTTTATTTGATTTACCAATTCCATGGAATCGTTCCAAACAGTTCTGGAACTGATAATCGAACACGCCCTAGATAAATGCGCTGCTGGGCTTTTAGGCATATACGTAACAAGGGAAAGGGAAAAGGTGTGAATACACTTCCCTGCAGGGAAAAATCAGGGAATTTCAATTTTGAATATCTATGGGCAACCAGAATTAATACGCATTTCAATTCGCTTTATAATTTTTTCTACAACTTTAACATACATTCTGTTTCACTACCCTGTTGCTTCACGTCTGTCAGTTCTCTACCCTTCTTCTTCTTTCACAATAATGGCCTCGATCGCTTATGATCAATATTGCCATGCGCTTGAGTTCTTGGGTGTATTAACCCTGGACTTTTCACTACCGTAGATTTGCAGTTAAAATGATATTAATTAGCACTCACTGACTATCAATTTTGAAAGGCGCTTCCATGAGGACACATGTTTACCAACGTGAAAGGAATACATTATTTTTAGGCCAAATAAAAAAGTACCTGTGTTTCCTATTACATGCCCTTATAGTGTTTTAGCCAGACTCTCAAAAAGGGCAGGGGGCACCAAAAAGGGGCAGGGGGCACCAAAAAAGGGCAGGGTGCAAAAAAGTGCGTCCCCTCCTGCGCCGCGGCGGAAATTTTTTGGACTTTAAATGATGAAATAGTGCTTATAATAGCTTAAAATTAGGGACGGTAGGTTGGAAAATCTTTTTTTTTATTTTTATTTTTTTTTAAAAACAACAACAACATAGAATACAATGCAATGCATTTAACTTTTTAATGGAGTATTTATATAGTGGTGTAGATAAGGCGCGTATTTGCGTACTTACCCAATTGCAATTGGTGAAATACGCAATTATTTCAAAACTAACATGTGACAGTACGCAACAAAAGCAAAAGAAACTCACTTTAAGTTATAATTTAAAAGTGAGTGCGGAACTACTCTCCGGCTCTACACTGAAACAAACAAACAAACAAACCAAAAAAAACCAAAAAAAAAACCACTCTGTTTTGAATCATGCTATCGATCTTTTAATTATTTGACTCATTTTAAAAATGATTTTACAAATTTACTATAACAATTTTATAATCTTGGTAATAATATTGGAAGAATTTCCATGTTTCCATGCATCTCAATATTGTATAATTTTTATTGTGAATGTAGTTATTTGTCTTTCTCGCTTTGTAGGTACATTTATATAATTTCATGTGAAGCGCTTTTGAACGCACAACTCCTGTGTGAAAAGAGCGCTATATAAATCTGGTATAATAATAATAATAATAATAGTAACAAACAAACTAATACTCAATTGTTTTGTCAATTTCATCGGGTATCAACTTAACTTTCACTTTAGTTGAGTGTGTGTAAACAAATCTTGCATATAGAACTGTGTTCGATAAACGACGAACATATTCGGAACGGGATTACGTAAAGTGTACTTGTTACAGCTCACAGCATCTCGATTCTAAATTTAACGGAAATCATAGAGGGAGTCTGAATGAGTTGCCATGAAAACAAGTTATCAGCGCACCATCGAAACGGATCAGAACAGTGTGCTCGGCCGTGCGTGTTATTAGCAAGATTGTCAATTTACCAGTGCTGGGAGATAAAGCAATCTACATAATCTTTTAAAAATAAACATTGTCCACACCCAACGCTATTTTCCTACTGTAATAAACAGTCAAAGAAGTTAGTTCTGAGAACTGCCACATTAGGAGTGCCTTCTGTTAGTATGCCTATATTTGGCTTTCTTTAGCTACCGGTACTGTTTTTATTGTTTCGCTTTTCTGTTCAATGAAGCGTTGACAGCCAGGATTGTTTGACCTAGTAAGAATATCACCCACAAATCACCTGTGATAGTGACGCATATTACATGTGACTTTCTCTTGAGGGTGTGTCCAAGATTCTGCGTTTCATTGGTTGATAAATTAAGACTTCAGAGACAAAGACAAAGGAATTATTTTCCCGCCTTTGACGAGCTGTACCGAGCACTAACGAATGACCACTGCAGCATTAGTTCAATGCATAAATTATTTTCCGTTGCACAAATTTTAGCGAATACCTACTAGATCTATCTTTAAAACGGATTTCCGAAAATCTTTAAATAGTGTGACAGAGTTATAGATATGAAAATTAATAAGACGACCCCGGTGATAATAGCAATACTAAAGCACATTTCTCAGGAATCATTCTATATAAGTATTTAGATTTATGATTTTGATGTCTTTTTCATTTCTGTGAGAATTTATGCACAAGCTTTCTGTTTATTTGTAATTGGAATAGCGAAGCTGTCGATAGTCGTATATCGGAGTAGAACATTAAAAATCGGGTCATGTGTCTTGAAACTATTTTTAGCGCTACTTTCACTATCTAACTACACTCAATATGACAATCAACCCCCTCAGGTGTGTGTTACGAAATAATGCATTCTTTGACTTATGTTTGCTTGCACGCTGACGCTAATACGCTTACATCAAAATACATGGTGTGCGCTGGAATTTAAGGTGATTATCATGTATATTTTGATTGTAACTTCATTTTACCTACAGCTTGTCCAAACTTTCAGCAACATATGAAAGCATCTATACATACATGCATGTATACGTCTGTGGTTTAAAGATGCCGAGAATTCGTTTTGATGTTCGGCGATATTAGTACAAGGAAAAACAATACTTTATGTAGGAAATATTTGTTACTATTTCCATGAATTCGGACACCCTCTAAAATAACTTGAAATAATTTATTATGTATTCGGACAGCAAAAAATATAATTATTTTTTGTGTCTGAACTGTTCGAGTAAATACGGTAGGAATTTCTCCAAGTTTATTTTCCTACTGTAATACTAGGCCTACCGAATTGTATTACAAATCATGGGGTTCTGGACTGTGGATACCAAATAGAACTAGAAACCCTGGGGTTGTGGTCAATGCAATACCCAATGTTTTTGGGATATAGGAACTTTCACTTGCTGTATAAAATAGAACTAAATTAAAGGGATAAAAAGGCTTTTTATAGGATATAAGTGGGGGTAACACAATCCATGAGTACTTTCTTAAGTGGGTATAACCAATAATAGCATGACTTTTACCGTATGACCCTTGAGTTATGACTGTATTGACACTGATAAAAACAGGACGAGGTCATGAAGAGAGAACTTGTTTTGACAATTGACTCTAAGATACAAAATAAGCTATATATACAGTCAAACTGGTATTAAGCAGCCACTTAGATTAAAAAAGGGATAGACTCATTGTCATTAACTCTTTCCTCCCTGAAACTTTAAATGGACAATTCCAGTTTCCATTTTAGTCTAGTCCATTTCTGACTTTTAAGGGTTGTTTTTGTGAATGTTTGGCATTGTGACAAACAGTGAAGACCCTGATCAGAGGGCTCCTTTGGAGCCCTCTGATCAGGGTCTTCACTGTTTGCATAGGACAAGTGTACTATTCACATGTACACTGTTAGAAAAGCACGCCTATATGCGGGACTAGGGTTCAAAGAGTTAATGCATAATACAGCTTACCGCAGGACAATTTAAGCTTTCTGCTTTATTTTTTTTCAATACGTTGAATTGTTACCTGTCTGTCTTAATAAAGACTTATATAAACTTATACAGTGCTCCCTCTCTACAACACCCCAGATGGGAAACAAAGAGTGTGTATGTGTGTGTTGTTCAGAGGGAGTTGTTAAAGGGGGAAAATTGGCTTACATTTGCAAAAAGCTTGAATCCAGATCAGATGCAGCATAACAGATTCAAGCTGTTTGTTTCTTATCATTACTGGTATGTTTTTTTTCTGTCAAAATGTCCAATACATGTATGTGACTTTGAGAAAAAAAACAGACAACAATTTTAAGCAGACAATATTGCAGCAGTGAAAAGGTTGGACATAATGTCTTGTTTGGGGAACAGCGGCAAGAGTTGTTGTAAGGAGGGAATCTTTGTCCAGAGGGCTGTTGAATATCAGTGTAACCATCATTGTGCGGCTGTTTAAAATGAAGTTTAAACAGTGTTGTGAATGATGGCTCATTATTTGGTTTAGATTAACCATCAATCTTTCAACTGTCCATCTTCATTCAGAGCACTAATACAGTACATGTATACTGTGATTCCTTTTATAAAAATGTTTTTGCTCAATTATTATATCCAATTAGATAAAGATATGAGAGTACTAATGATATGTGCACTGTAAAGCTGTACAGCACAAGCACATAAAGTTAGATAATGATTGCTTTTTAATGATATATTTTCTTGAAATATTAAAGGTAAAGATTACTCTGCTTGATGGTGGAAGTTAACCCTTCTGATGAAGAGCAAGTTGTTATTTTTAACAATACAGTTCACTTTATTAATACAGTCGAAACTTGACACTTCGAGCTCATGTTACATGTAGTTCGAATATACCGGTCCATATTTCAAAGTTTAAACCTGGCTTAGCCACGTTTTAACTTTGAGATAAGCCAAAGGGTCATAATGTTCGACTTAAACAAGATCGACTTATTGAAATTCAACTTATGAAACACTGTTGCGATTGATTTAAGTGATTTCGAAGTATCGAGTTTCGACTGTACATGTACAGTTGTGTTCATGACAATGAAGACATGTCTACAACATCTCTATATGGACAAACTTGCCTCATTCTTCTCTACTGCTGCAGGAGTACAGACTTATTGTCAAACACTTTGGAAGTAGCTAATATGCCAAGTTTCTTGGCATCTCATCCAGATCCAAACTGTTTGCAAAAGTCATCAATTGACATATGATTAATGCAAGAGAAGTGTTAATCTTTATCCTGTCATAATATCATCTTTTTGAAATGGTTGCAAAATTATTTTTACATTAATTTCCATTTTTTTAATTAAAAAAACCCTAATGATGAGTGTCAAACAGGTTGGATCCAGATCAGATGCCACATTATGTGGCATCTGATCTGGATCCAAACTGTTTGCAAATACCGGTCAAGTTGCTATAAACAGGCAAAGGGTTATGGTAAGAAGACGGAAGATTGTGGGATTTTTAGCACTTCATGCATTGCCTACAACAGTAAAACCTGTATTCAGCATCATAACATTGAAAAAGCATTGGATCCCTATAGGCAGGTTACTGCTGCTTAAAACAGATAAACATTAATACAAAGAGGCAATCCTTGGAACATCTGTCTGTATCTAGTAAATTTTTACTATTTATGTTCATGAAATACCCACCTGTCTTAAAGACTCTTTGCGTCTTTTACTCATTCATCCCCTGAAACACTTAATGGACAATTCCCAAGTACAATTAAGTCAAGTCCATTTTTGACTATTTAGAATTGATTTTAACACTGTATTGCAAAATGCAAAACAGTGCTTACTCTGAGCAGGGTCTACACTACATGTATAGGACAAGTGTACTCTTCACAGTTACATTATATAACTTTCTAAATGACTACATGTAGTTACTATATTTGTAAGTGTTAAGTAGTCACTTAAGTACAATGAATCTTGTTATAAGTGACCGTTCAAAGGAAAACAAATGGGGAATCTTCAATACAAGTTGTTGCTTAATGCAGGTTAAAGATAATACAGAAAGCTCCTCATAATAGGAGCTTAATTTTGCATTATTTTCAACCTACATTAAATAGTCACTTGTTGCGAGATAATACATCAATTAGTGGGTGCTAAATACAAGATTGACTGTAGTTAATATAGGATTGACAATATATACATCTATTATTGTGTATTGATAATATAAGCTTCATTACCAGCAGTATATAACAGTCAGTATACATTAGTCAAAATGTCAGGAAGTAAAACAGCATTATTCAGAAGAATTGGAAGGTACTTTTTGTTTTACATATAGGATAATGATATTACATGAGTGTTCATAATTTATTGGATTTATTAAACGAGTCTTTTAGAAAAAGAAAACAACGAGGCTTTGCCGAGTTTTTTATCGATTTCTAAAACGACGAATTTGATAAATTCAATAAATTATTATCACGAATGTTATATTCTTTTTATAACATAACCTAGAAAAAGTTATTTATCGCAGCCTTTGAGGTCAAGTAATGCTAAGCGTGAAATAAGTAGATCTATAAAGGAATAGAGTTGTTCCAATTAAATAAACTGCGTTCACTAGCATTATGTTTATGTTAATATATATATTACTAAACACTTTCATGTAGATCTCATATTGATTAATTACACCAAAAATCTATAAATTGAATCTTAGTAACATGAAGGAATGAAGACGTTTATTGAACGCATAGAACACATTTTAATGACGTCACAAGTAAACAACGTCGTGGCGTACCTCATTTGCATAGTTATTCAACTAATTATATATAACAAATAAACAACGAGTGTTATTCAACGCTCACGTTGTCTGTTATGTTATAAAATAGGATTATAATTTATAGTGAATAAGCTTGAGTTTTAATGTCATGGTTTATACAGTGAGTCTTGTATGAAATGACAACTCTGTGAAGTAGCATGGAGACCTCTTAACCTTATCCTATATACTATTTTCTATTCTAGTTCTTAAGAAAAGAAATCACTTAAATAAAACAGTGACACTTTGCTTTACATTCGGCCTGCTTTAATTAATTGGCTCCTAAAACTTTTAATGGAAATCTCTAATTTCCAATTAAGTATAGTCCATTTTTGACTACATGTAATATATTGGGTTGATGTTAACAATATATTACAAATCTCAAACAGTGCAGACCCTGATCAGAACACATTTAGGAACCCTCTGATCATGGTCTACTATGTTAGCATAGGACACAGTTCTTTTCACTGGTGTGACGTTGGTACCGGTAAATAACATAAGTTGCCAAAAGGTGTAATCTTTTCACTGATTCGATTGATGGATAAATCCATCATAAAGTGATGTATTTGTATGTTATGTAATAGTCCAAGTACTGAAAAAGTTAAAATCCAGAATATTTGTAACTCTGGTATTCTGGTCAGGGTTCAAATTTCTAGGTGACCTCATATTTTTAGATCTATGTAAATCAACTTGTCTCCTGGAGTCGCGATATGACTGAAATACTGTTAAAGCGACTTAAAACCCTATCTCAACAAAATCAACTACTTCAGTGGAGGAATGAATTAAACCTTTACCAAATAGAATTGCCTTTTAGCGCATTTAATTTATTCATCTACTGAAGAAAATAATTCCAATTTATACAGCCATGAACATGTACCAACATTTTTTTTTCTATCTCCTAGCAGGTGGTAGCTTAAAACAGGCTGAAAATAAAGGAAAATGCACCCTAAGGTGCATTCTGCTTTACTTTCAACCTGCTTTAAGTGGGTACCTGTCCTCAGAATGAAGAAACCGACTAATTGGTAAAGGGTTTAAAGGCCAGAAAAGGTATAATTATGGAGTAATGGGTTGATGCAGGATAGAAATAATGAATTGTTGTTCTTTCCAGGTTCAGAAGGTACAAGATGTCAGATGAGGAGACAATTTATTACGATGCCATTTCAACAGGCCAAGCCTTAACAGAAGAGACATCAAACATTCCATCCAACAAAACTAACATCAAGTCTGCAAACAATGAAGACCCTGAGAGTGAAGGACAGCCATATGTCAACCATGATGATGTCAGAATTAATATTGATGCGAAACTAAAAGCTGAGCTGGATAAGGTGGTTGGTAGTTATGGAGCTCAAGCAAATATCTCAGATAGCACCACAAACAAACAAAAGTCAGGCAACAATGTGTTGGCAAATATTGCTAAGTTTGAAGCAACATCGAAAGATGCTGTACCAATTAATACTAGTCCAGTCCTAACAAAGAAATCCACACACAATGAAAAGGGACCAGGAGCTACAGATGGTGATATTAATGCCAATGATGTAGAGACAGGTAAAGGTGAGGACAGTAGAGCACTGGAAGTGGTGGCAGGGGATGGGACAGTACCTATTGAAGATTCTCTCGTCACCATTGATGGAGCTCAAAATGACACGGCTGGCCTGAACAAGTGGGAAGAAATCAATACTGAAATCAAAGGGAAAGTTGGTAATACTACAGGGCCTGATCTCTATTCCCTGGCACAACCGTTTCCTGAAGAATCAACTCCGAACCACCGCTTGTCAGGGGATGGTGAGATGGCAACTGTCCGGGTGGTTCCTTTAATAGATTCTAGTGGATATAGTCATGCTAGGAAAACACATTCTGATGCTGTAGAGAAGAAACAGGAAAAAACAACAACACAAGAACCCCAACCTTCAACAGACAAGCGTGACTTTCAGGCAGAACTACTGGCACATGTTCAGGCACACCAGACACCTGCTGAGGACAATGATGGATTCCGTGAAGAGTTTGAACAAACCATATATGATTCTGTTTGTGATTCAAGTGGAAGAACATTGGACAGAAGTGATGACTTTGAGATCGTTGGCCATGGGCAGACAGGGGTCGGGAAAGATGGTGGCCAATCAAATAGCCCCTCACAACATGACAAAAAGTTTGGACTCAAACACACTTGGAGTAGACAGCAAGCTAAAGTCAAAGCAAGAACTTTGAAGAGATCTGCAGGTAGGAAGGTTTTTTTCTCATGTTTTAGCTGGCTGGACGAATGTCCTGGCCCTAAGGTTATAAAGCATTTTTGTTAAATCTGAAATTGTTCTCAAGCAATTGATTGGTCAGAGTTGAGCGACAGCTCAAATCTGACCAATTAAATGCTTGAGAACACACTCACACTCATCTCAGAAGTTTTTTAAGCTTATGGTCAGGAGAGCTTAATAGATATGTTGTCATTCAGTTGCTGGTGTCGGTGTTGCCATTCCCAAAAAAATGTGTATTAGCAGCTTCAAGAAAGTGTTAAAAACTTTCATACTTGCAACACACATACCTTGGGAGAATACCTTTCCATCCATGTGAAAAATTTGCCACCTTGTCCTTGACCTCAGTCTCTGCGATTAAGTTTCAAATGTGCATTGAAGTTTTGAAAAGTGCTCTGAGCCTCACTACTGCTATGCACTTTGAACCACAGCTTTCATATAATTATTTGTAGCAAATATACATGTATCTTGGGACAAGACCTTTACATCCATGTGAAAACTTTGACCCCTGTTACATTGACCTTGGCCTCAGCCTCTGAGTTTAAAAATGTGCCAAACATGTAGCTTTGTTGTAAGCTCTGTTGTCCTCAGAGGTCAACAAAGCTTGCCCGTTGGCACATTTTGAGACTTAAACTGAGAGGCTGAGGTCAAGGTCAATGTCACAGGATCAAATTTTTCAAATGGATGTAATGGTTGCTTATTATAATTAAATTATACTGTAAATAAAATGATATGTTAGAGCAGCTTATGTCATATCATTAGAGCTCCAGAAAAGGTGTGTATTTAAAAGGCTAAAATCCTTATACCTCCACTTACCGCCATTGACCCGTTTACCGTGGACATCCTATTACCGGTGACTTCCGAGTATTCCGCATAGCGCCGCTACGCGCATGTGTAAAATCGTAACTTCCGTTTATCTTTCGGCTGCTGCTCAAGACTAATGTGTATAAAGCAAAAAAAACTTTCCTAAAGGGAAAGTGTGCATTTTTTTTATTAATTACGCAAGATAAATCATTTTCTCCCCATATAAAACCATTTAACCTATTTGTATAATGTGACATATTCCATTGCCCCCACTGTGAAAAAATGTGACGGAAAATATTACAACTTTTCAGTTAAAAATTATGTTAACAGATAGCCTTTCTTAATAATGTTTGATAGAAGTTCAAGCCGATACCTGAAAATTATTCCGGATGTCATTTTACCTGATCACCGATAATAGGACGAGTAACCAAAACAAACATGGCGGCGCACTCGCTACAGTTGACTATGATTATTTATGTCAAATTATGGGTGTATTTATATATTAAAGCTGAAAATCATAAAGAAATGTTTACTTTATATGTTTAATATATTTTTTAGTTAAAAACCTTATTAATTGATGAGAAATAGTCAGACGAATCCTTAGATCACCGGTAATTGGGTGAACCAGGATAACCATATGATGTGCCCACTTATTAGAATGTCGCAAAGTATTGATTCTAATGAGTGGTCACAACATACTGTTTGGTTGGGTCATTAAGGTGAAAACATAGAAAACAATGTATCTACTCTTATCATGAGCCCTGTATCATTGTGTAAGTATAAAGTGACCAGTCTCAGGGCTCCAGATATTTACTGCTTTACTTTCAACCTGCTTTAAGTGCTCACTTGTCTTCAAACTAAAAATAGGCTATGGTGTAATACCTTTATCCTTGATTACCGGTATTTCTCCTGTTATTAGTGGGCATTTGCGCTTTTTGCTTTTTGAAAATAGTGTAGATCCAGATCAGACAGCTCCTTAAAAAGCTGTCTGAGCTTCTTAAGAATCTGTCTGATCAGGGTCTGAAATCTTTTCATATTGGATCTGTTTGACATGGGTCTGAACTCTTTCCTGAGTATTTCGAAAAATTGCATTAAACCCTTTGGTGTTACTACTCATTAGAATCGTCTCTTCGAGAAGATTCTAATGAGTAGTAACACAATAGGATTTGGTGCTGAAATCAGTGAGAAAATGTTGGATTTGTTCAGATTATTCACTCTTATCTGGAGCCCTGAGTCTGTATCAGATAATGGAGTTATGGCCCTTTATTTGCTTGAAATTTACAAAACTGTCTTTGTTAAGTCTCTATCTCAAGCAATTACTATTCAAACTTTTCTGAAACATAACATACAAGTAGATTGCCATGGTCAAGTTTAATATACAGCATGGTCAACTTTAATGCTTTAGTATATGCTGCAGCTAAAGCCCTTGATTTTGACTAGCATGTATATTGTGTCAGTTTGACTCTCTTGTGTATCCATATTGTTGAAATTAATGCATAGAATAACAAACAGTGTAGACCCATGTAACACCAACAAACTCATTCAATGCTTAGATCCCAATCATTGGGATCTAAGCTTGACCTTCTAAGGACACAGATTGATATCAAGAATATGCAACCATGCAGTACTTGTATAAGTGTAAAATAGAAGGCATGACTTTGCCTAATTCATATTAGGAGTCATGTCTATGCTTTAGTTAATTATAACAAGGTGTACATGCATAACTGTTTAGCATATTTTCTTGATATAAAACCCTTAACCATTTACCTCATAGGCTAGCTCACAGGTTTTAGTTTTGGAGACAGGTGATCACTTAAAGCTGGTTGAAAGTAAAGCAGAATACACCATAAGGTGCATTCTGCTTTACTTTCAGTCTGCTTTTGGCTATCCGCTTTTCTGCCAGGATATAAGAAATATTTCTTATTATACATATTCAAAATTGTATTAATTGGAACTATTTTCTTTAGTGGAGGAATAAATCATAGGCATAAAAAAGGCATATTATGGAGTCATGGATTAACAGAGCGAGAAGCTGTAAAGTTTTATCAAATAAGTATCGGGTTCCACATTCTTACTTCCTGTTTTATGTATTGTTAGTACTTAATTACCGCGAGTGTTTACATTTAACAATAGTAGGGGCTATTTTTTGTGAATCAGGATCTTTATATAAAGCATAATTGCTCACTTGTTTATATGAAACATAAGGATTGTTAGTAGTAAAATGACACCAACACTTTCATCTTAACCAAAGGTTGCTTTAGTGTTTTAGTGTTTAAGACATGTTGTATTTTAATAAAGCTTTTTATAAAGTTTTATTTTGTTTAAGATTGCTCCTGTAGCTTTCTGCTTTACTTGCAGTCTGCTATAAGTTATAGCCTTCTATAAGGATATACAAAAGTTTCCTATCCAGGGGCTCTTTATCAGAATGAGTATAATAGAAACATAAAAAGGCATTTCTATGTGAAAGAGATACAGAGGATTGAAAAGATGTTACTGTAAAGAGGAAGGGTTATGTTCAGGAGAGAGTATTGAGTTCGTGATTTAACCCTTTCCCACATAGCATATCTCTAGTATTGAATATAGGTGTCAACTTAAAGCAGGTTGAAAGTAAAGCAGAATGCGCTTTAAGCGCATTCTGCTTTACTTTCAGCCTGCTTTAAGCTATCATCTGCTAGAATATAGAAAATATTTTGTATTATACATATTTATGAATGTATAAATTGGAACTATTTTCTTCAGAGCTAGAATAAACTGAATGCACTAAAAGGCGCTTCTATGGGGGAAAGGGTTAATGTCCCTGTATATAGAGACAGGGCTTCAGATAAGAGTGGGGAGAAATATACAGTTCTATTAGTAGCAGTGACAACAGGATTTGTGTAAGAGATTGGAATACTCCCAATGCCTGTATATGGTGTTGTGATTTGTGCAAAATTGTGTGTGATAATTTCTGAATGGGAAATGCCGGGAATAAAAGTGAAAAGGACCAGATAGGACAGGAGGTTGAGCAAGATGTCGAGTCAGGTAAAGTTTGGTGATCCGAACATGTTCGTTTTGTAAAATTCCTAACTCTGTCACTGCAGATTTTGGTTTCACTGTTAATTAGCATGCAGAAAAGGTAACTAAACCCTTTCCCCCATAAAAGCACCCTTTAGTCCATTTAATTTATTTCTCCGCTGAAGAAAATGATTTCAATTTATACTGACATAAACATGTAACAAAAGAAATATTTTCTAAATCCTAGCAGAGGGTTGCCTAAAGCAGTCTGAAAATAAAGCAGAATGCACCTAAAGGCGCATTCTGCTTTATTTTCAACCTGCTTTGAATGGTCACCTGTATTCAAAATTTGAAACTGGTTGTAAGGTGCATTCTGCTTTACTTTCAGCCTGCTTTAAGCTACCGGTATTATCTACTAGGATATAGAAAATATTTCTTATGGTATATCGTCATTATTATTATTATTATTATACCAGATTTATATAGCGCTCTTTTCACACAGGGGTTGTGCGTTCAAAAGCGCTTCACATGAAGTTACACAAATGTACCTACAAACAAAAAAAGACAAAATAACTACAATATGATCTAAAATAAACATGAATAAACATATAAAAGACAGCCCCCAAAATGGCGATCACATTACTCCCATCAATCAGCAATGAAGCAACCGGCTTCTGATTGTCGACTATTAAGTGGAACTATTTTCTTAAGTGGAGGAATAAATTAGAAGTGTTTAAAGGCATATTTATTGGGTAATGGGTTAAAAGGAAGTTCCATGTTAAAGTACCAGACGGGGCTTTATTGAAGAAAAAAAAGAGAGTAGCTAGCACTTACATGTATGTATCCACTTTCCAGTGTCTGGGACGTCCAATTAGCCCAAAGTTGGTCAGAAAAGGATGTAAATTAAAACATACAAAACTCTTTTTCTGGGAATTTGTTTAATAATTTATTAGACAGCGTAGTAGTTGATAGATGATTATGTTTGTAGTGGGTGTAGTTTAATAATATCGGATGAATAAGATTTATTTGTTAAGTATTGGAGATCTGAATTTTCATGGTTTGTTTTCATTTTAAAAATTGCCAGGAAGAACCCCATGAAAATAACTGTAGCAGGGTAGAGAATATGGTGAAATGGTTGAATGGCTTTTCTGGGTGACTCGATAGCTCAGTGGTTAGAGCGTTGGCATGGTATGCCAGAGGTCCTGGGTTCGAGCCCCAGTTGAGTCACAACTTTTTCACCAAGTTACATTGGGCGCCCAACATGGTTTCTGTGACTGTAAATGCTCCGAGTTCGACCCCCAGTCGTTCTAAATAATATACCCATATAGGAATTCAGAACGAATTTCAAGTTACATAACTTAAGAATTAACCCTTTCCTCCCTGAAACTTCAAAAAGACAATTCCGGTTTCCAATTTAGTCTAGTTTATTTTTACTATTTAGGGTTGTTTTTGTCAATGTATAACATTACAATATCACAAAAAGTGTAGACCCTGATCAGAGGGCTCCTCGAGGAGCCCTCTGATCAGGGTCTACACTTTTTGCATAGGACAAATATACTCTTCACAGGTACACTGTTTGCAAAGAATGCATATATGGGTGACTAGGGTTCATATAGTTAACTGCTCATGTTTCAAAAGTCCATTGTGTTGTAACTGGTACTTGGCTCTATTTCAGGTCATCCTTTTGCTGGGCACCATGAGTTTGATGATCCTCACAAGGGAGGTAAGTCAAAGCTTTTATTACCCTTTATAAGTGTATAGACATAAAGTTACTTTCAATCTTTAACCCCCAGCTGTCCTGATATTGTCTGCTTAAAAATTGTCTTCTGACAGAGCTCCAGAGAAGAGGGAGTAAAGGGAACAAATTCAACATTTTCTCACTCATTTCAGCACATAATCCTATGGTGTTACTACTCATTAGAATTGTCTCATAGAGACGATTCTAATGAGTTGTGACACAACAGGGTTTAATTCAGAAATAAAGATTTTAGTTTTTGAAATACTCCCCCTATCTGGAGCTCTGTTCTGACATAAATTGCTCAATTTAGCATGTTGGCATTTTTACTTGAAAAATGATGATTTGAGTTTCAAACAGTTTGGATCTTGCTAAAACATTAAGGAAGTGCTCTGTGATTTGCATGTAAACATTAACAAATTAAACTCAAAGCAGGATGAAAGTAAAGCAAAAAGTTCCTTAAGTTCATTTTTATTCTCTTAAAGAAATTCACTGGTTAGATCAGAACTGCATTTTTTATTTAAAAACAAGCAAACTAGCTTGTCCAATTGGACAACTTGAACAAGTATCTGGTAATTTTTTATCGCTTGAAATTGAACTTTATTGCCCCTAGTCTCAGATATTCCAATGATGATAAAGACTTGATTTATTCTGCTTATGTTTTAGCTGTACCAGATCTTGATGAAGAGGAGGGTATCATGGGAGCTCTCAGCCCGTTCAATTTTTCATCAGGTTCCTCCAATAGCTCGTTCTCTGACTCATCCTTTGACAGTCCTATATCAGATTATTCCGATGACAATGATGACATGACAAAACTCTCCTACAATGACAAGCCACTCCCTCCAGTACCCAACAAGGTATGCATTTCAGATTCCTTAACTCGACTCGGCCCTTTACTCTATAGTCTATTTCTAGTTTTGAATACAGTTTGTAAGTAATAACTCACTTAATGCTGGTTGAAAGTAAAGCAGAATGTGCCATAAAGCACATTCTGCTTTTCTTCCAAGCTGCATTAAACTACCACCAGCAAGAATATAGAAAATATGGTGATACAAAAAAGTCATATTGATGACTGTATAAATTGGAACTATTTTCTTCAGTGAAGGAACAAATTAAATGTGTAAAATGCATATCTATGGAGTAATGGATCCTCCAATGACAATCCCTCCCAGTACCCAACAAGGCATTTCTGTTAAACTTAATCCTTCAACCAATTAGTTTATTTTCAGTGTTTTACCCATTACCCCGTAAATATGTCTTTTTACACCTATAAATTTATTCCTCCTTTGCTGAAATTAGTTCCATTTTATACAATCATGAATATGTACCGTAAGAAATATTTTCTATTTTCTACCAGATAGTAGCTCAGAACATTTTGAAAGTAAAGTAGAATGTGCATTAAGGCACATTCTACTTTACTTTCAACGTGCTTTAAGCGATCACTTATCTTTGAAATTAAAGATAGGCTTTGGGGTAATGGGTTAAAGCTAACAGTCACCAAGTAGCCTGTTTCTAGGTTTGTATACAGGTGACTGCTTAAAGCATGTTGAAAGTAAAGCAGTATTCTCCAAAAGATCAATAGTTTGAAGCAGACTGAAAATAAGGCAGAGTGCACCTTAACCCATTACCCTATAGCATGTTTTTAGTTTTGAAAACAGGTGACTACTTAAAGCAGGTTGAAAGTAAAGCAGAATGCGCCTTAGGGCGCATTCTGCTTTACTTTCAGCCTGCTTTAAGCTATCATCAGATTGAATATAGAAAATATTTCTTTTGCTACATATTCCTGACTGTATAAATTGGAACTATATTCTTTAGTGGGGGAATAAATTAAAAGTCGTAAAAAGGTGTATTTATGAGGGAATGGGTTAAGGTGTATTCTGTTGTACTTTCAACCTGCTTTAAGTGGTCAGCTGTCTCATGAGATACTTGTGTTGTCTTATCTATATAATGTCTTAGAAAGAAGGGAAAACTCAGTTATATTAGTTTATGATACATTGTTTAATTATAGCAAGCAGTGTTACTGTAGTCTCTGATCAAATTGATTTGATGAGTGCTATCTGAGCTGTGTGTAGAATCTTCAATCCTCTTCTGCTCTGTCGGGCCATACTATTTTAACCCTTTGCCTGTCCATCCACCTGTCTATCCATCCATCACACAAGGTTATAAAGCTTTTGAGTTGAGCATGAAGTCATTCTCAAGCATTTGATTGGTCAGATTTGAGCCTAGGCTCAAATCTGACAAATCAAATGCTTGAGAACAAACTCAGACTCAACTCAAATGCTTTATAACCTTGAAGCCTGTCGACTTCCAGATTAAGGTTTTTGAACAAGAGGGTCACCATCAGATAGATTGTTGATTTTGTGCATGAATGTTCTTCTGGGGTTGGCAGCTTCAAACTCAGTAAAGGTGTTTCTTTTTTTCAGAAAAGAAGTGATACCCCTAATGATGAAGCTACCATGGTGTTGAAGAAAGTGAAGCCAAGACGCCCGAGAGATGCCCCAAGTTTGCCTGATGCCCCAGATGGTCTGAACACAGCACAGGTACAGTGGAGAAAACGTTATTCTTTCCCAATAAACGCGTTTACGCGAAAACTATTATTTCTTTTGCAAATAGTTTGGAGCCAGATCAGACGCCGGGTAACCCGGCGTCTGATCAGGCTCCAAACTGTTTGCCACTGAGATAAATATAAATTATCAGAATTGTCAAAAAGTTGCCCTTTTCTACGTTCTATAGTGTTTTGCGTTTCGATTTGTTTAAACGGGAAAGAATAACGTTTTCTCCACTGTATGTAGTGTACAGTCACTCTGCGATTTAGCAGTTTTCGTATTGTCCAAGTCAACTCAACATAACTTTTTCCCTGCCAAGTTTTATCGTCTGCTTTAACTCTTTCCTCCCTAAAACTTTAAATGGACAATTCCAGTTTCCATTTTAGTCTAGTCCATTTCTGACTTTTAAGGGTTGTTTTTGTCAATGTTTTGCATTATGACAAACAGTGAAGACCCTGATCAGGGGGCTCCTTTCGGAGCCCTCTGATCTGGGTCTTCACTGTTTGCACAGGACGAGTGTACTATTCACATGTACACTGTTTGAAAAGGACGCCTATAAGCGGGACTAGGGTTCAAAGGGTTAACCCTCATACTGTGAAAATACCGTCTGCATTGTTAGTGTCGTCTGTAACATTTACCCCTTAACAACGCCTTTTTACGCCTCTTACTTATTCCTCCACTGAAGAAAAAAGTTCCAGTTTATCAAAGAATATGTACCAAAAGAAATATTTCCCATATCCTAGAAGAAGGTAGCTTAAAGCAGGCTGAAAGTAAAGCAGAATGTGCCTTAAGGCACATTCTGCTTTACTTTCAACCTGCTTTAAGTGGTCACCTGTTTTCGAAGCAAGAAATAGGCTAAGAGGTAATGGGTTAAAGTCTTCAAGCATATTATTGTGTATTTCAGGTTAAAATGAGAGGTGTGTTACAGAGCTTGGTAGACAATGAAAAGAATTACATCAGCTCCTTGCAGAGGATTGTTGATGTGAGTATTAAAGCTTTATGTTAAACCCATTGCCCAATAGAGACACCATTTCAGTCTTTGAACTTATTTCTCTTCTGAAGAAAATACTTTCCAATAATGCCATTATACACTCATGAATATGCACCATAAGAAATATTTCCTATATCCTAGCAGATGATAGCCTAAAGCATGGTGAAAGGAGCATTCTGTTTTATTTTAGCCTCCTTTAACCTATTACCCCATAAATAACCCTTTCTATGCCTTTACTTCATTCCATCACTGAAGAAAATAATTCCACTTCATACAGTCATGAATATGCATTGTAATGAATATTATTATTTCCTAACAGATGGTAGCTTAAAGCAGGCTAAAACTAGATCAGAATGTGCCTTAAGGCACATTCTGATTTACATTCAGCCTACTTTACGCAATCATCAGTCTTCAATACTGAAAACAAGCTATGAGGTGAAAAGGCCTATTACTAATACTAATAGTCAGAGATGGTAGACATGGGAGTACTATTGCCAAGGCAGAACTCATAATCTATTCCATACAACTCAAAAGAGTAGTGACAACATGATGGGGAGAAATAACCAGGTTATTATCTGGAGCTCTATATAAGGACAAGAATTAAGCAAACACTATGCATGGAAGAAAGAATGATAAACATTTTGTTTGTCTATTTTCCCTTCAGGAGTACAAAATGCCAATTATAAGCCAGCATATAACAAAGAGCAAGGAGGTGAAGGTCACATTTGCCAAGGTCGAGGACATCTTGGAAACCCATAAAATGTTTGAGATTGAACTCGCAGTAAAACTGAAAAACTGGTACAAAGATGAAAAAATTGGAAACATATTTCACAAGGTAAGTTTCTAACAAATAAATGCAATAAATTTTGATCTTATGCCGCTGACTTCTAAAATAGACTCATTTTCTAAATATTCACCAGTTATAAGTTTCAGGACTTTAGTATTCAAACTACATGTACTTCAATTATAATTATGTAGCTGTAATTTAATGATCTTAAAATGGTTTCATTTTTGCAATCAAATTGTTTAATGAAATATTTGAAGCTCATAATTATCATTGTTACTAGTGACATATACATGTATACACACTTGTTAAGTTGTTACTAACAGTGTACCTGTGAAGAGTCCACTTGTCCTGTGCAAACAGTGTAGGCCCAGATCAAAGGGCTCTCTGTTCAGGGTATGCATTGCTTCTATTTTGCAATATACCGGTATTGTTATTCAGTGGAGAATGTGTTATTCTTTCCCAATAAACGCGTTTACGCTAAAACTATTATTTGCAGTGCAAACAGTTTGGAGCCAGATCAGACGCCGGGTAACCCGGTGTCTGATCTGGCTCCAAACTGTTTGCCACCAAGATAAACATAAAACATCAGAATTGTCCAAAAGTTGTTCTTTTCTACGTTTTAGTGCTTTGCGTTTGCGTACGTTTGCGTTTAAACGGGAAAGAATAACAGATTCTCCACTGTAAACAAGCATAATAGTCTACAATGTATTAGACTCATAGCTCCACATAAGAGGAGTATTTCAAAAACTAAGATCTTAATTTTGCATTAAACCCTATAGTGTCACTACTCATTAGAATTGTCTTGAAAAGACAATTCTAATGAGTAGTAACATGATAGGACAGGTTTAGTGCTGAAATAAGTGAGAACATGTTGGATTTGTTTAGTTCACTCCCTCTTATCTTGAGCCCTGAACCGGAACTGTCAATTTAAATTTGAAGGGAGTTAATATTTTCTTTATCAATGTTTCAGTTTTCGCAGCACATGGTGTTAGAGGCTTACAGTGGGTATGTCAACAACTTTGAAACAACCTGTGATATTATCAAGGAGACGGAAAACTCACAAAAATCTTTCAAGGAATTTCTCAAGGTACTGCTTCTTTCACTCTTTGATTGCAAAAAGTGTTTTCTGTTTCTATTCTGTTATTAGCACATTTCCTATAATTGCTTATCGAAGTGTCTTTCACTTTGAATCCTGATGAGAGGCCAGGCTACTTGGGGTCTCATCTGAATCCAAGCTGTTCACAAAGTTAGTATTGATTTCGCCATAGTTTAAAGTTTCATGTTTTTTTGGTAGGCAGATTTTAACATTTGAAAGTTCCATGTTTTTTGGGCAATCCGATTTTAACATTTAAAAGTTCAATGTTTTCAGGGCAAGCAGATTTTAACATTTGTAAGTTCCACCTTTTCAGGGCAAGCAGATTTTAACATTTTTCAGTTCCACATTTTCAGGGCAAGCAGATTTTAACATTTTTCAGTTCCACATTTTCAGGGCAAGCAGATGTTAACATTTTTAAGTTCCATGTTTTCAGGGCAAGCAGATTTTAACATTTTTCAGTTCCACATTTTCAGGGCAAGCAGATTTTAACATTTTTCAGTTCCACATTTTCAGGGCAAGCAGACTTTAACATTTTTCAGTTCCACATTTTCAGGGCAAGCAGATTTTAACATTTTTCAGTTCCACATTTTCAGGGCAAGCAGATTTTAACATTTTTAAGTTCCACGTTTTCAGGGCAAGCAGATGTTAAGTACTGACAGACTGTCTCTGCCAGGCCTAATGTTAAAACCTGTCCAGAGATTTCCACAACTCATCATGATTATAAAGGTAAACAAACTGTTATGTATATATAGAGTAGAGAAGATGTTATTCTTTCCCGTTTAAACGCAAACGTACGCAAACGCAAAGCACTAAAACGTAGAAAAGAACAACTTTTGGACAATTCTGATAATTCTTGTTTATCTTAGTGGCAAACAGTTTGGAGCCTGATCAGACGCCGGGTTACCCGGCGTCTGATCTGGCTCCAAACTGTTTGCACTGCAAATAATAGTTTTAGCGTAAACGCGTTTATTGGGAAAGAATAACAGATTCTCCACTGTATACAGTAGAGAAGACGTTCTTTCCGTATAAACACCCTTATGCTTAAACAATGATATCCATTGAAAACAATTTGGAACCAGTTCAGACGTTGGGTAACCTGGCGTCTGATCAGGCTCCAAAGTGTTCGCAAATAAGATTGAAATAAACGATTAGAAGTTTAAATTTTTTTGGACTTTTCTACGTTTCATTGCATTGCCTTTTGTGTTACATTTGCATTTAATCCTTTACCCCATAGTCTCTTGCTAATTTTGAAGATGTGATCACCTAAAGCAGGCTAAAAGTAAAGCAGAATGCACCTAAAGGTGCATTCTGCTTTACTTCAGCCTGCTTTAAGCTACCATCTGCTAGGATAGATAACATATTTCTTATGGTACGTGCTTACAACTCTTCAGTGGAGGAATAAATTTAATGTGTTAAAAGGCACTTCTATGAGAGAAAGGGTTAAACGCGAATGAACAATGTCTTCACCACTGTACCTGGACTCAGGTGAAGGTATGCTATAAAGGAAATTATTATTTCAAATACCTCTTTTATCTGGAGTTTTGATTAGGGCAATACTAATAAGAGGTATACTATAAAGGAAATTATTATTTCAAATACTTCTTTTATCTGGATTTTTGATTAGGGCAAGGGTTTCCACTCAGTCATTTGAGGAGGAAATGAGATAATGGTTTGAAACCTAAACACAGTAAAACCTGGGTTTAGATGAAATGGGATATCCCCACATGTAGGACAGTAAGTGTAATGTAACTAGCTCCCGTTTCATTGAAAGTTATTACGATTTCACCAGAATGTTTGTATGGAGTAGAAGACATACATGTCAATGTTTGTACAGTCAAACAGTTTGTTTGTTCATATAAATTCAAGGAACTGAATTCATTCATGACATTAGAATAGGAATTGATAGTGAAAAAATGAAGCGAACATTTGTAGTAAAGTCCATAAAAAATAAACATATCACCATTGTCATTTTTATACGCCCGTCTTCAGACGGGACGTATTATGTCGTGGCGCTGTCCGTCCGTCCGTCCGTGCGAGCGCACGAAAGGTCCTTTGTTGGGTAGAGAGAACAATAGATTCCATTCATTCCGTGATTGCCCTATTGTTATTGTTGGGTATTTTAGTGTACTGTTGGGTACTTTTAAACAAAAAATATACCCAACAAATGTCCAACTGTGAGAACGTCCATCCGTCTGTCCGTCCGTTAACTTATTCATGTCCGCTCTCTAACTCAAACACATTTAGTCTAATCCTTTTGAAACTTGGTCAGAACGTGTATGACCATAATATCTCGGTCAAGTTCGATAACCAGCAAGATTGACCCAGACATTCAAGAGTTATGCCCTTTTTTGTCAAAAACGGGCATATTAGTTTGTCCGTTCTCTAACTCAAACAAATGTTTTTTAATCCTTTTCAAACTTTGTCAGCATGTGTATGACCATAATATCTCGGTCAAGTTCGATAACCAGCAGGATTGCCCCAGACATTCAAGAGTTATGCCCCTTTTTTCGTAAAAAAACGGGCATATTTTAGTTTGTCCGCTCTCTAACTCAAACAAATTTATTTTAATCCTTTTGAAACTTTGTCAGCATGTGTATGACCATAATGTCTCGGTCAAGTTCGATAACCAGCAGGATTGCCCCAGATATTCAAGAGTTATGCCCCTTTTTTCATAAAAAACTGGCATATTTTAGTTTGTCCGCTCTATAACTCAAACACATTTATTTTAATCCTTTTGAAACTTGGTCAGCATGTGTATGACCATAATGTCTCTGTCAAGTTTGATAACAAGCAGGATTGCACCAGGCATTCAAGAGTTGTGCCCCTTTTTTCGTAAAAAACTGGCATATTTTAGTTTGTTCGCTCTCTAACTCAAACAAATTTATTTCAGGCCTTTTGAAACTTGGTCAGCATGTGTATGACCATAATGTCTCGGTTATGTTTCATAACCAGCAAGATTGCCACAGACAGTCAAGAGTTATGCCCCTTTTTTCATCTAAAACTGGCATTTTTTAGTTTGTCCGCTCTATAACTCAAACAAATTTATTCCAATCCTTTCGAAACTTGGTCAGCATGTGTATTACCATAATGTCTGGGTTATGTTCTGTAACCAGCAGGATTGCCCCAGACATTCAAGAGTTATGCCCCTTATTTTGTCAAAAACGGGCATTTTTAGCTCACCTGAGCTAGCTCAGGGTGAGCTATTGCAATCCTTGAATGTCCGTCGTCCGTCGTCCGTCGTGCGGCGTGCGGCGTCAACAATTTTAGTGTTTACACTCTAGAGACCACAATTTTTATCCAATCTTTCTCAAACTTGCTCAGATGGTATATTGCCAGAAGAGTTGGGATGAGTTCGATTATGGTTGAAATCGGACAAATAGGTCATGAGTTATCTACCTTTGAACTGCTGAAAATGCCATATTTAACAGTGTTTACACTCTAGAGGCCACAGTATTTATCCAATCTTTCTAAAACCTGCCCAGATTGTATATGACCATAAGAGTTCGGAAGAGTTAGATTTTGGTTGAAATCGGACAAATAGGTCATGAGTTATCTACCTTTGAATTGCTGAAAATGCCATATTTATGGTGTTTACACTCTAGAGGCCACAGTATTTATCCAATCTTTCTAAAACCTGGCCAGATGGTATATGACCATAAGAGTTCGGATGAGTTCGATTTTGGTTGAAATAGGACAAATAGATCAAGAGTAATCTACCTTTGAATTGCTGAAAATGCCATTTTTAACAGTGTTTACACTCTAAGAGTTCACAATTTTTATCGAATCTTTCTTAAACTTGCTCAGATTGTATATTACTATAAGAGTTCAGATGAGTTTGATTATGGTTGAAAGCAGACTTATAGGTCGAGAGTTATCTACCTTTGAATTGCTGAAAATGCCATATTTAACGATGTTTACACTCTAGAGGCCACAAATTTTATCCAATCTTTCATAAACTTACTCAGATTGTATATTATCATAAGACTTCGGATGAGTTCAATTTTGGTTGTAATCTGATCAATAGGTCAAGAGTTATCTACCTTTGAATGGCTGAAAATGATATATTTAACAGTGTTTACGCTCTAGAGGCCACAATATTTATCCAAGCTCTCTCAAACTTGCCCATATTGTATATGACCATAAGAGTTGGAAAAAGGGTGATTATGGTTGGAATCAGACAAATAGATCAAGAGATATCTACCTTTGAATTGCTGAAAATGCCATATTTGACAGCGTTTACACTCTTGCAACTACAGTTTTCAATGGATTTTGATTATACATGTACTTGTACACAAAGGATGTAGCTATACATTCTCGAAGGAGTGAAATTATTGTTGAAATGTAATAATTGTGGCAATAGTTACCTGCCCTTGATATACTTTGAAATGCTAGAAAAAGGCTTAATTTCAGTATTGTTTAGGCTCTAGTTATCTGCCTTTGATGTACTCTACTATACTACAGTAGGTCGACAAACTTGAGTGGATTTAGAATAAAACGGGTGAAATTCAAAGGTAAAGCTATCAGGCTTCATTACAAATGGTGAGCGATATCAGGGCCTTCAGGCCCTCTTGTTTAGTTTGTCCGCTCTCAAACTCAAATAAATTTATTCCAATCCTTTTGAAACTTTGTCAGCATGTGTATGACCATAATGTCTCGGTCAAGCTTCATAACCAGCAAGATTGCCCCAGACATTCAAGAGTTATGCCCCTTTTATCGTCAAAAATGGGCATTTTTTTGTTTGTAGCTCTCTTTCTCAAACAAATTTATTCCCATCCTTTTGAAACTTGGCAGCATATGACCCCTAACTTTCAGGGTTCTTCCCCTTTTGTTTTTACCTTGATAGGGTTTTGGTATGACTACATTCTAAGATCGATTTGACGGGCGTATAATGTGCCCGGCTTGCGGTGCTCTTGTTAGCACAGTCTATTGCTAACACCTGAATTCATCTGTCACCTGTCTTAAGAATCCAATTTAAGCATTTCCCATGATTCACTGCTAGCCCATTACCCCATAGCCTGTTTCTAGTATTGAATATAGGTGGCAACTTAAAACAGGTTAAAAGTAAAGCAGAATGTGCCTTAAGGCACATATTGCTTTACTTTCAACCTGCTTTAAGCTACCATCTTCTAGAAAAATCAATTATATTTTATCATATGTATTCATAACTGTATAAATTAGAACTATTTTCTTCAGCAAGAATAAATTAAATGCGCTAAAAAGCGCTTCTATGAGGGAAAGGGTTAAGACAGGTTTTAGTGTAGGTTAATGAAAGGGCTAACGGCTGTTTTCTCTTATATGATTACAGGACTTGTTGAAGTACACACCACGGGACCATCATGACAGGGAGCCCCTACAGGAGGCTCTGACAGGTATAGAGAATGTCGCCCACCAGCTCAATGAGAGGAAACGGCACACAGAACAGTTTAACCTCGGCCATCAGATCATTAGTAAACTAGCACCCAGGGTACCCAATGAGAAAAATGCATATCTGATACGACAGGATGATATGGACCAACTGTCACAGGTAGGGTATTGGTTTATTAGCTTTTGGAGTGGTGAAATGTCAAGCTATTTGGATCCTAATTAGATACAGTGTTCCATAAAATCCTAAAATAAATTGGGTCACCCTGTATTACTGCTGTGGCAATCCTAAAATTTAAACTAATTACTTTTATCACACATTAACTTGCACAAAAGGTGCAACTGAATGGCAAACTCCTGGAAGAGCAGTCTTACACTATTTGCGCAGGCCTGTCTGTTCCCATACTTAGAGCCATTATGGTACCCTGTATCTGATCTGGGTCCAATCTGTTTGCAAATGACATTGTACACTGTTAATCCTTAGAACATCAAGTAAATGTTTGTTTGAATCCTCTGATTTGTCAAATATAGCAAGGAGACAGTAGCACTTGTATCACTATTTCTTCAGTCAAAATTTCAAAAACTTGAATTTGACATAAAATCATAGACAACAATTTTTCATCAGATACTAATTTGGTAGTGAGAGATTTAAATGTATAAGTTAAGTTGCTACCTTAGTTCATTAATCAGATCAAGTCTCCCCAAAACCCCTCAAAGCTGCAGACATTGCTATATAGAGGAACATTGTGATCTAGATGAATCTACTAATGTTTTGTCAGAGCACTGAACTTTTAAAAATGGAAGTCTCAGACCAAAAGCTATATATACATTACCCCATAAATATGCCTTTTTACGCCTCTAATTTATTCCTCCACTGAAGAAAATAGTTCAAATTTTGGCAGATGTAAGCTTAAAGCAGTCTGAAAGTAAAGCAGAATTTGCCTTAAGACACATTCTGCTTTACTTTCAACCTGCTTTAAGTGGTTACCTGTCTTCAAAACTAGTAACAGACTATGGGGTAATGGGTTAAGCACTATAAGGTTTAATGCAGGAGAACAGTAATGCAGACAGCTCCTCTGTTGTCTTGCATTAAGTTTTTTTTTTATATAACTGGATAATTTCCCTAATCCAGAAAAGTCTATCTGAAATATTTGCTTAAGCTGACATACTTCAGTGTTTATAGGTTTACTGTACAAATGTCCGTTTATGTATTGAAAACTGTGTTTGTCTAGAACATAATCATGCTGTTGAATGATAGAACAGAGCTCCACTTAAGGGGAGTATTTCAGAAACTAAATTCTTTATTTCTGCATAAAACCCTATGGTGTCATACTCATTAGAATCGTCTCTTCGAGACGATTCTAACGAGTAATCACACCATAGGATTTGGTGGTGAAATGAGTTAGAAAATGTTGGATTTGATCAGTTTACTCCCTCTTATCTGGAACCATGATAGAATTAGATCAATACAGTCGGAGAGACATCTCGTAAGTGTTAAGAGTTTCCAGGTAGAAGGTTAAAAGAGATTAATAGCCAGATTATGTTTTTGTGCATATTATTCAATTTTTAATAAAGCAAACACTCAAGGAATGACATCTATTAACATTAAAAGACAATGTTTACGGTAAACCTTTCATAGTGTCGTAGGCAACTTAACTCAAATTTGCTAACAGTTTTGATCCAATTCAAATGCTACGTAACACAGCATCTGATTTGGATACAAACTATTGGGTACACATACCTTTAGTTCAGTTTCCATCAAAACTTCAACAATTTGAATTTGGCATAAACTTTCAGATGATAAATTTTAGCAGATGACAGTTTGTATATAAAAGTGTATTTTAATTGGATGATTATATTTGGTTGTGAAAAAGTTAAGCCAAATATGGATGTAATTTCCTTAATTTTCAGTATGCTAGGCAGTTTCCTTTTCAAAAGATTTGTGTGTATCAGCTATTATAAAATAGAGTAGATCTATCTGTAATCATGAACATATCAACAGGGTTTCTCACGGTAAGTGTCCAGATGAGATGCCAAGTTACTAGACATCTTATTTGTATGACAACTGTTTGTAACTTTGTAATAGTATTCACTAATGACATACTGAAGGAAAATGTCCACATGCATTTTAGTGTACCCATCTTTCTCTAGGATAGCCCCGGTGGTCATTCCACCACTAAACAACGCCGCTTGTTCCTGATGAATGACAAAATTATTTCTGTCCATGTCAGTCAAAGGTTTGTACACACTCAACCGTCGCCCCCCAAGTCAGCATGTTCCATGTGTATCTAGCACGAACCTTAACTGTTGTCTCTGTATAGTGTAGTCGGACAGCAAGTTTCTGTTTGGAAACGTTATTTCACTCTTTGCCCGCTAATGGGGAAACATTGATTACCTTTGCAAATAGTTTGGATCCAGATGAGACACTGAGCTGCTTGGTGTCTCATTTGGTTCCAAACTGTTTGCAAAGGTAATCACAGTTCTGCCATTTGTGTGAAAGATTTAACTCTTACACCACCATGGACCTGTTTAAAATATACTGATTACATTTGCAACTAGTGTAGACCCTGATCAGAAGGCTCCAATAGGAGCTGTCTGAGTATGGTCCACACTGTTTTCTAATTTAGAGCAGTATTTAATAAACTACCTAACATTCTAAGTAGACTGGTTCATGTTTGGGTAACTAAAAAGATCCACAAAGGAACCTTATAACCAACACAGTTACTTAGTGTTGGAAGAGTTAATACAAGAATGACAGTATATAAAACTTCTAAAACTCTCCATGTCATCAAACATACTTGTCAGTTTTGAATTTGTCTTAGCATGAAGTTGAATCAAACTACAATGTTGTTTTGACATAAATCGGGACTATACTTAAATGAGAGGACAGTTTGTGGTTCAGTTAGCATAGAAAAATCCTGGTATTAAAGTCACTAAAACATATAATGCTTCATGCAGCATGACGGTGAAACAGAAATCTTTAAACCGCTACAGTGGAGAATGTGTTATTCTTTCCCAATAAACGCGTTTGCGCTAAAACGTTTATTTCCACTGCAAACAGTTTGGAGCCTGATCAGACGCCGGGTAACCCGGCGTCTGATCAGGCTCCAAACTGTTTGCCACCAAGATAAACATGAAATATCAGAATTGTCCAAAAGTTGTTCTTTTCTACATTTTAGTGCTTTGAGTTTGCGTACGTTTGCGTTTAAACGGGAAAGAATAACAGATTCTCCACTGTACATGTCTTAACTTCTCCTGCTATTAACATATATGAACATTTTTTGAAGCAGTGTAGACCCAGATCACACAGCTCAGGGTCTGCACTGTTTTCTTATGGGATCTTTCTGACATTTGTCTGCACTCGTTCCTGTGCGAAAACTTTCTTGATTTTATTAGCCAATGTAATGTGTAAGTAATAGATATTTCATAGTTTTCAGTTGGAGAAGAGTAAAATACGAAACAAGTCTTGAGTGATTATAATAACAGGGTTTTATGTTGTATGAACTCCAGATAAGGGGATTATCATTAAAATCTATGTATCTTCTCCAAATTCTACCTTGTGATTACTCATTAGGATCATCTCATAGAGATAATTGGTTTTCAAGAGCCAATGCTAATAAGTAGTCTCAATATTATAGTTTAGTGGAGACTCCGAGATATAACTCTTAAGAGATATTTTTACCAAACATAATGTTAACTCCTTATCTGGAGCCCCATGTATTACTGTTTATTATTGTTGGTGTGCATTATGTATGACTTAGTGTTTTCTGATGGTGGATCTTCAGGGGTTTGGGATTCAATTCTTTTTGTCAGACCTATATCTATTATCTCTTCATGCTTATAGCATAATATTGATGCCCATATGAAAAATTCAGTAAAAGAAATAGTTAAACAAGATAACAGTAAAGCAGAAAGCTGCTATAAGATTTAATTTTTAGCTCACCTGAACTAGCTCAGGGTGAGCTTTTGCAATCCTTGAATGTCCGGCGTCCGTCGTGCGTCGTGCGGTGTGCGTCGTCCGGTGTCAACAATTTTAGTGTTTACACTCTAGAGGCCACAATATTTATCCAATCTTTCTCAAACTTGCTCACATTGTATATTACCATAAGAGTTCGAATGAGTTCGATTATGGTTGAAATCGGACAAATAGGTCAAGAGTTATCTACCTTTGATTTGCTGAAAATGCCATATTTAACAGTGTTTACACTCTAGAGGCCACAATATTTATCCAATCTTTCTCAAACTTGCTTAGATTGTATATTACCATAAGAGTTTGAATGAGTTCGATTATGGTTGAAATAGGTCAAGAGTTCTCTACCTTTGAATTGCTGAAAATGCCATATTTAACAGTGTTTACACTCTAGAGGCCACAATATTTATCCAATCTTTCTCAAACTTGCCCAGATAGTATATTACCATTAGAGTTCAGATGAGTTCAATTATGGTTGAAATTAGACCAATAGGTCAAGAGTAATCTACCTTTGAATTGCTGAAAATGCCATATTTAACAGTGTTTACACTCTAGAGGCCACAATATTTATCCAATCTTTCTCAAACTTGCTCACATTGTATATAACCATAAGAGTTCAGATGGGTTTGATTGTGGTTGAAATTGGACCAATAGGTCAAGAGTTATCTATCTTTGAATTGCTGAAAATGCCATATTTAACAGTGTTTACACTCTAGAGGCCACAATATTTATCAAATCTTTCTCAAACTTGCTCAGATTGTATATGACTATAAGAGTTCATATGGATATGATTATGGTTGATATCGGGCTAATAGGTCGAGAGTTATCTACCTTTGAATTGCTGAAAATGCCATATTTAAGGATGTTTACACTCTAGAGGCCACATTTTTCATCCAATCTTTCTCAAACTTGCTCAGATTGTATATGACCATAAGAGTTCGAATAAGTTCAATTATGGTTGAAATCGGACCTATAGATCAGAGTTATCTGCCCTTGAATTGCTGAAAATGCCATATCTAACAGTGATTACATTCTTGCAACTACAGTTTTCAATGGATTTTGATTATACTTGCACACAAAGTATATAGCTATTAGTTCTCGAAGGAGTGCAATTATTGTTGAAATCTAATCATTGTGGCAATAGTTATCTGCCCTTGATATACTTTGAAATGCTAGAAAAGGCTTCATTTCAGTATTGTTTAGGCTCTTAAGTTACCTGCCCTTGATGTAGTCTACTATACTAGAATTAGGAGGTTGTATTCCAAAATTGTTTACATGCTATACTACAAATTTGAATGGATTTAGATAGAACGGGTGAAACAGAAAGGTAAAGCTATCAGGCTTCAGTGTAAGAGGTGAGCGATATCAGGGCCTTCAGGCCCTCTTGTTCTTTAATGTACAGCCATTAGCTTAAGCTCGTGATAAATGGACATTCAATGAACAAGTGTGGAGATTTCTAGGAACGGGTGAATTCAATGCTCAATAAAGTTGTAAAAGAAATGCAGAAAAGTTTCAAACCTATGGTGGCATATTTCTGACACCACTTACTACTTAGCGTTTCTGAAAAGTTTCCACTACCGAAGTCATCCGAATGCAATTTTCTACTTTTAGATACAACTTTTACAGTTAATTATCTGTTTTCGTCAGAAATAACTTGTTAAGTAACTAGATATATTCGTTAACTGGTGGCAGTTAAAAGCACTATCATGAAAAAGTTTGTGTTAAGGTGTTTATGTTTTTGTGGTTGAGTATTTATTTGAGATATTAACAGGAATCTATCATGATAAATATGTAGGTGGTGTCAGAAATATGCCAACATAGGAACCTTTCCTCTATCAGCACAAACGACCAATATCAAACTGATAAAGCATTAATGTATTAATAGGTACTTCTGTGTTGAGTCCAATTGAACATTCAGCATTGTAAAGTTAATGGAGTTTTCTGCAATTTCTTTGCATGCATTTAGTGGGTTTCAGCTGCTTTAACCCTTTACTCCATGGCCTGTTTCAAGTATTGAAGAAAGGTGACCACTTTAAAGGGACTCGCAACCGGATGGTGTACTTGTCAAAATAAAATAAAATACTCAAATAAAAGCAAATTTGTGGCATTATTTGGCTTCTGACATTAAAAAAATATGATCAGTCCAAAAAAAGTTTCAAGAATCGTCACCGAATCTTAGTTTTTTTTAGATATTTTCCATCGTTTTTCTATAGGATCAGCTGACGGTATAGTTGTTGTTGTTGCCGAATATGTATAAATCAATCGCTACCAGTGAAGTACGTTAATTCGCTACCTTATAGATAGAGAGCCCCACTAGCCGCGTGGTTAAGGCGTTTACCTTTGTTTTCATGTTTGTCTCCGCATGGAGGGTCACGGGTTCGAATCCCACCAGAGCTTCTTCCTTTTTTTTTTTGAAATGCATTTTTTAACAGAATTTATTATCCAAAACTAAATCGTACCCATTTTTATAAGCATTTGACATATATTTACAAATTACTATTTTTAATGCTAAATCCGGTTGCGAGCCTCTTTAAAGCAGGTCGAAAGTTCTGCTTTACTTTTAACCTGCTTTAAGCTACCATATTATTATGCTAGAATGTAGAAATTATTCATGGCTGCATAAATTGAAACTCTTTTCTTCAATGGAAGAGTAAATCAAATACATAAACATGCATATCTATGGAGTAAAGGGATAACAGCTTAATGTGTTGTTTGAATGACTGCTTAACCCTTTCCACAATAGAAGCGCCTTTTAGCGAATGTGATTTATTCCTCCGCCGAAGAAAATAGTTCCAATTTAATCAGTCATGAATATAATATTATAGGTAATATTTTCTATATTCTAGCACATGATAGCTTAAAGCAGGCTGAAAGTTAAGCAGAATGTGCCTTAAGGCGCATTCTGCTTTACTTTCAGCCTGCTTTAAGTGGTCACCTATCTTCAATCCTAGAAATAGGCTATCAGGTAAAGAGTTAACACAAGTTTTACTGTACATTAATAGTGTGACATTTACTTGGTATTTGGCTTGCTGGAGTGGTGTTCCTACTGCACTGCAAGATGGGATGTGGTGTGGTCCCTTACAATGCTGAAGTTGAAATGGATTCTTTCATTTCTGAAAAATGATCTGTTTACATTGACTCTGGAAGGGGTTTGCCCCTAAATATTTATAAGAATGACAAACAGTACTGACACTGATCGGAAGTCTGCTTAAGGAGTCCTCTGAACTAGGTTTACACTGTTTGTGAAGGAGGATGCAGGGTTCCAGATAAGGGGGAGTGAACTGAACAAATCCAGCATTTTCTTACTTATTTCAGCACCAAATTCTATGGTGTTACTACTCATTAGAATCGTCTCTTTGAGACGATTCTAATGAATAGTGACACCATAGGGTTTAAAGCAGAAATAACTTTTTTTAATTTTTGAAATACTCCCCTTATCTTGAACCCTGACGATGTATGCATGGTTCCTGCACAGTATGGGTTAGGGCTGGGTATACTGATTGGATGTGGTGGTGTGGGGACAATAAGCTATGTGATGTAGGAAAACACTAAGTCTGCATTGTTTACTAACCATTACTGTATGAGGGGGATGTACTGGAATGAGATTATAGCCTTTACCTAGTTTATACATAATTATATCCTTTGCACACTATGTAGACTCAAATCAGATGAGTCTCAGGGCTCAACATAAGGGGAGTATTTCAAAAACTAAAATCTTTATGTCTGCATTAAATTCTATGGTGTCACTACTCAAGATGATTATAATGAGTAGTTACATCATATGGTTTAGTACATATAAACAGGAGAAAATGTTGGAAAACTTGTATTTACTCCCTCTTATCTGGAGCCATGGATTATGACCCCTTTATCAGAGCTCCAGATAAGGGGAGTATTTCAAAAACTAAAATTTTTATTTCTGAATTAAACCCTATGGTGTTACTACTCATTAGAATCGTCTCTTCGAGACGATTCTAATGAGTAGTAACACCATAGGATTTGGTGCTGAATTAGTTAGAAAATGCTGGATTTGTTCAGTTACCCCCTCTTATCTGAAGCCCTGCCCTTTATTATTTGAACACAGAATTATTCTTTTGCACTTGTTTTTTTTTCAATGGATTTGCTGCATACTTACAGAAATACTATCAGAGTCAGTTTTATCTAGATCTGATTTCAAGCTGATTGGCATCTGATCTTGATCCAGATTGTCTGCCGCCAGCTGCAATGCTTCTTTTGCATGTTTTAAATATTATATTTCCAGTACCTCCCTTTATATACGGTTGACCTTTGCCTGTGCTAAGTGACTATTTATTGAAGAAGGTGTGAAATTCTCCATAAAAACAGTTTACTGCCGAATTGGCTTTGCCATTGATTGAAATCTAGCTTTAAATAAGGAGAGTATCTATTCTAAAATCTTTATGTCTCTCCAAAACCACATCTTGTTAATACTCATTAGAATCGTTTCGAAGAGACATTTCTAATGAGTAGTCACAATATAGTGTTTATTGGGAGACAAAGTAGCACATTAAAATCTCTTTATTATGACCACTAAAAAGAAGGTTAATTGATCGTATGAAAGACAGATGACAACTTAAAGCCAGGTGACAGTGAAACAGAAAGCTCCTAAAGGAGCTTTCTGTTTTACTGTCACCTTGCTTTAAGAAGTTACCTATCTTAAACACCCAATAATTAACATTATTTGGTGGTCGTAATAGAGAGGTTTTACTGTATTTTATCTCTTTTAATATGGAGCCCTGGCTCTAAGGTTATAATACTTTTGAGCTGAGCCTAAAGTCGTTCTCAAGCTTTTGATTGGTCAGATTTGAGCCTAGGCTCAAATCTGACTAATCAAATGCTTGAGAACACATTCAGACTCAACTAAAACGCTTTATAACCTCAGGACCTGGCAGTTGCTCAGCACAGGTTTCACCTACTGTTAATCTTCCAGTCCCCCTGCATGTCTGGTATATAGTAGGAATATATGGTTTGTATGTTGTAGGGCACCAATTGCAAATATCGCCTTCTGATGATGAACAAAACATTGATTTGCCTCGTTCAACGAAAGAAAAGGTCTGTTTTGTGTGAGAATTGCTGTTTTTTAGTGATTTAAGACAATAATGAATTTAAAGCATATGCCATGAAAGCTTTTTGTATCAGGATAAATTTAGTATTCTGTCAAATATAGTATTTGTTTTTGCTCATGCACTAACCCATTCCCCCATAAGTACACCGTTTTACACCCTTGAATGATTTATTCCTCCACTAAGGAAATACAAAAATGTAGGCTCACTTTATACAGTCATGAATATGCACCGTTAGAAATATTTTCTATGTCCTAGAGTAGTAACTTAGGGTCATACTTAACTTCACATACATGCCAAAATGAGAAAAGCATGTTGCATTGGATTTTTGGTGACCTTGACCTTGGTTTACTATTTAGGACAATGTCAGTTACAGACTAACAAATTGTTTGCAGTTATGGGTCAAGCATGTTGCGTGGCATCCATGTTTTACAAACACATGTCTAGTTTTAAGCTATCCATCCACTAAGATATAGGAAATATTTCTTACGGTGCATATTCATGACTATATAAAATGGAACTATTTAGTTAAGGAATAAATCAAATGGGTAAAAGTTGTATTTATTGAGTAATGGGTCAATACCTTGTCTCAACTCTTTTATACTACAGCAGCTTCAATAGACGACCAACTAATGCTACAGCTTCCATAGCACAACAGCTGATGTAACGCTGTCAGATTTCAGCTTGTTTTTCTGAGTATTCTTTCTCGATAGATCCTTCCCTATAGATCTATTGTAGTTATTATATAGTTAAATACTAAATGAGATTACTATACTATTTTTCATTAGTGTCCATTGTCCAAGCAAAGCAATATCATGTTTAAAAAGACACCATTTGTTATATACATGTACACTAATTGTAATCATAATTGACCAAGAACAGGTTGGTTGGCATTACAAAAAGTTTGGATGGAAATCAGATGCTAAGTTACCACATATCTGATCAGTATCTAAACTTCAGTAAAAGACACAAAAAATCTAAATTTTGAAAATGTGCAGATATTGATTTATTTCGCTGATAATATACAGACAGATTAAGTGTTATGTTTGTTTTAAACCTTTTGTCATCGCTAACCCGTTCCCTTATAGAAGCGACTTTTAGCACATTCATTTTATTCATCCGCTGAAGAAAATAGTTCCAAATTATACCGAAATGAATATGTGTCATATTGAAAAATACTTTCATTATTATAGCAGTAAATAGCTTAAAGCAGACTGAAAGTAAAGCAGAATGTGCCTTAGGGCGCATTCTGCTTTACTTTCAACCTGCTTTAAGTAGTCACATATCTTCAATACTAGAAACAATGCTATCAGGTAAAGGGTTAAACAGCAGACACTTCCAAGTAAAAAGTAGTTTATAAAAATGTGTGTCTTAACAATTCAGATACATGTACATATAGATCTATATTTATATTACTGTGTATGTAATGAACATATTTGTTTATTATTAAAAAAAATTGATTTAAGAAACCTTTTTAAAAATACAACTGGGGCCCATTTCATAAAACTTTGTACGACAAACACGGTCGTAAGTCAAAACTTTGCAATACATTTTATTTCTGATTTCTCTATCTAATCTTGTCTTGTGATTTCAAGACGATTCCAAAGAGATGTCACAAGACAGGATTTGATGGAGAAATGAATAATAATTAAGACTTTAATAATCTGACTTTCGACAACATTTGTCGTACAAAATTTTATGAAACGAGCCCCTGGTTTATAAGTTTAACCCTTTGAACCCTAGTCCCGCATATTGGTGTCCTTTGCAAACAGTGTACATGTGAATAGTACAATTGTCCTATGCAAACAGTGAAGACCCAGATCAGAGGGCTCCTAGGAGCCCTCTGATCAGGGTCTTCACTGTTTGTCATAATTCAAAACATTGACAAAAACAACCCTTAAAAGTCAGAAATGGACTATACTTAAATGGAAACTGGAATTGTCCATTTAAAGTTTCAGGGAGGAAAGAGTTAAAGAAGGATTACATCTACAAAATAAATGAAAATGATAAAATTTAAAAATCTTTTTTTTTTTCTTTTTGAAAAGCTTAACCATATAATAATAATAATAATAATAATAATAATAATAACGACTTTATTTTACGTGGATAACATATTTGGTGTGTAACCAATTTTCAATATGGTCCACAATCATGGCATGTACATAGTTATATACAGAAAATTAGCACATAAGAACAAGAGAAATTAAGAATATGTACCAGTCATTGCCATACTCCAAAGATAAGGGTGTAATCATATATGTTTCACTAAGTTTTAATAAATAGTTATAATTCATATTACTAAGGAAACATCAGTTACACTTACATTATTAACTTTTTAGAAGTTAATTGATGTAACTGGCAATGAAAGGTATTATACAGTTGAAAATAAGTACACAATAAATAATCAGGCAACCGGCAAGATGGTTGCATAAAACTTTTTAACTCTCAATGTGTAACGCATTACATTGAAAGTTCAAAAGTTCAATGCAGATAGATTTTATACTTTTCATCTATACATATACATTTTGTATTGTAGTAGTACACTAAGAAGGTAGTATGTTTCTATAATGATAAAACCTCTCTACAGCTACACTGAAATTATATTCCTTTCCTATTAAGTCAGATAGCAGCTTAACCCTTTACCCCATAGTCTGTTTCTAGTTTTGAAGATGGGTGACCACTTAACCCTTTGAACCCTAGTCCCGCCTATAGGCGTCCTTTTCAAACAGTGTACATGTGAATAGTTCAATTGTCCTATGCAAACAGTGAAGACCCAGATCAGAGGGCTCCGAAAGGAGCCCTCTGATCAGGGTCTTCACTGTTTGTCATAATGCCAAAAAAGGACAAAAACAACCCTCAAAAGCCAGAAATGGACTAGACTAAAATGGAAACTGGAATTGTCCATTTAAAGTTTCAGGGAGGAAAGAGTTAAAGCAGGTTGAAAGTAAAGCAGAATGCGCCTTGACCCTTTGAACCCTAGTCCCGCATATAGGCGTGCGTTTCAAACAGTGTACATGCGAATAGTACACTTGTCCTGTGCAAACAGTGAAGACCCAGATCAGAGGGCTCCAAAAGGAGCCCTCTGATCAGGGTCTTCACTGTTTGTCATAATGCCAAACATTGACAAAAACAACCCCTAAAAGTCAGAAATGGACTGGACTAAAATGGAAACTGGAATTGTCCATTTAAAGTTTCAGGGAGGAAAGAGTTAAGGCACACCCTGATTTATTTCCAGCCTGCTTTAAGCTACTATCTGTCAGGTATAGAAATGATTTCTTATGGTACATGTTCATTGCTGTATTTTCTTCAGTGGAGTAATAAATTAAATATGTTAAAAGGCGCTTCTATTAATTGAGGACCAAAAAAGTAAAGCAATGAAAAAGATTCCTTTTGGAAATGTTTTGCATTAAAGGTTTAAGATTTTTTGCATATAAAGAGTTAATGATTCCTTTTCTTGCTTCCTGATTGGCACTGTAGAGGGGTTTGGCACATCAATGCACATTACCTGATGGTGCAATGCTATACACTCAAATGCATCATGCCTGCATAGTATACACTGGGATTTCAGGGTGGTTTGTTTTCTTAACCCATTACCCCATAGCCTGATTCTAATTTTAAAGACGGGTGACTACTTAAAGCAGGTTGAAAGTAAAGCAGAATGCGCCTTAAGGCGCATTCTGCTTTACTTTCAGCCTGCTTTAAGCTATCATCTGCTAGGTTCTTATAGTACACAATCTATTAATCGTAACTTTATAAATAGGAACTATTTTCTTCAGTAGAGAAATGAATTAGAGGTTATAAAGGCATATTTACGGGGTAATAGGTTAACCCTTCTCGAGATAAAAATTCCCCCAAGAATGAGAGCAGACTCGTGTCCGACAGATTCTGTAAGCAATCAGTGCAGACCATGATCAGAGTCTGTCTTTCAGGAGGTCTCTGATCTGAGCCTATGCTATTTTCAGAAAGCATCAATATAAGTAAGGTGTTACGCTAAAATAAAAAAATTAACAGTGTTTAGACCCATGACCATTTTGCCAAACAGGCTGAAATACAAGTAGCTACTATTTGAATTAATTAAGAAAAAACACATATCTTACATTAATTTCGTCCCTCTGAACAAAAATCTCAGATTTGCCTATGATATACATGTAATTGCTTTTAAAGAAAGTATTGGTCCATTTTGTTGGTAAGGGTTCATTTTCTTAATAACATATGTTTAAATAAGAAATCATTCATTAAATGGTCCAGGGTATTTCATTGAATCCTATATATCACATCCACTGCAATATTATATAAATATTAGATGGCAGTTTGCGTGACATTCAAATTGTCAACCCGAGAAACAGCATGTCACCCCGAGGCATAGCCGAGGGTGACATTCTTGTTTTCGAGGGTTGACAATTTGAATGTCACGCAAACTGACATCTAATATTTATTTTATTACACCGAGCTTATCAACCCTGGCTTTGGAATCGTTTTATTCGTCTTTTATAAAATGTGTTGTGAACACCAATTTAGCGCGGACATGTACATAACGCGGGAAATGACGTCGCCGACTTACGACGTCACATTGTTTATAATTATATTACAAGTAAACAAAGAAGAACGTTATGATAAGTAAATTGAAGAAACAGCGTCTTTACATTGTCTAGGTGGCAAATATCCTCTTCCGAAATTATGGCAAATCGTTAAGGAATGGACAAAAGGAAGCAACTTGTACAGAAAATGCCAAAAGTTGATTATAAGTTACCACTCTTTAAAACGTTCCAATGTATCCAATAGCGATTGGCATGTCAAGGCTGACAGTACGTTTTCGGACATGGTAATAAATTCATGTCCTTTAGAATGACGTCACAAAAAGAATATCATAAAGAGTGACAGTATAGATGTAAAAGACATGCAAAATGTTAACTGTAGGTCTATGGGAATTTAACATTGTAACTCAAAGCGAGGTGTAATAAATTTGTTTATCACATAAACATGCAAAATATAGTGTTCTGTAAATATCGTACTGTGCATATATTTTATACTAATTTTCAAATCACCAAAATACTGTACTACTAGTCCGCGGACTGTAAATCAGTTTAGAGAATCTAGACAAACTTGGATCACCACTAGAGTTTGAAACATTTCCGAGTGTCCTAAAAGCATTTCTCCCAAGCACTATCCCGCAAATTCAGACTGCAAATCTGTTTGGACGTTACCATAATAATGACATCATGTTGCAATAATGATGTCATTTTGAAAACGAAACTAAATGTCATATGATCATTTTTTTTATCAATATTCAATAGGAACACTTTTAGATTAATTTAAAGTTTGAATATGGTATCAGAGAAATCTTTTCACAACACATTGATGTTGTTTTTCTTTATTTTATTTTGATAGGTGTTTAATTTTATCGATGGATGAATAAAACCTAAGTTACCTTACAACACTTATATATGACTTATCATTTTCCTAATAGCTGAGGAAAAAGTGAAAGTAAGAATGTTTGGATTTTTGTGTACGTTGTTGTTTATGTGATAAATAGAATATCAAAAGTGGTGTTTTCAGAAGTGAATTTATTGAACAAGTTGGATAAAATGATATGTTGCTCGCCAAGGCTTGCAACATATTATTCTATCCAACTCGTTCAATAAATTCACGACTGAAAACACTCTCATTCAATATCCTTTATTAATCCTTGATATTAAATGCAATACAAGGTGATAAAAAGGTGTGTTTGGTATTTTATTGCAGAGACTATTCAACTGATAAAAGAGCATGGAGGGTCTATTCTATGCTCAATCCAATGTATTGTATAGTTTATGTACTATTGTGTAAACCCTATGTGCAGCAGCCAGGCAATAATTTAATGCTACACCTCTAAATACAGACATATGTAATTTCTAACCTTAACCTTTTACCCCATATCCTGTTTCTCCTTTCAAAGACAGGTGACCATTTAAAGCAGGTTGAACTTAAAGCAGTTTGTTCAGTAAGGCACATTCTGCTTTCCTTTCAGCCTGCTCTAAGCAACCATCTGCTAGGATATAGAAAATATTGTTATGGTGCATTTAATGACAGTGTAAAGTTGAACTGTTTCCCTCAGTGGAGGAAATAATTAAAGGCCTAAAAAGGTATCTTTTAATGGAGTAATAGGTTAATTGGGTAGATGCATTACTGTGCAAACAGTATAGACCCTTATGAGAGAAAAGATGACTCTTGCTAGTGTCCCCTTATCAATGTCTAACTCATTCTTCGAAAGTAAAACAATCAGCATGGTAACGGTTAATACAGACATAGGTTTTGCCTGAAGCTCTCTTATGAGATCACTGCATCATACAGTGGAGAATCTGTTATTCTTTCCCGTTTAAACGCAAACGTACGCAAACGCAAAGCACTAAAACGTAGAAAAGAACAATTTTGGACAATACTGATATTTCGTGTTTATCTTGGTGGTAAACAGTTTGGAGCCTGATCAGACGCCGGGTTACCCGGCGTCTGATCTGGCTTCAAACTGTTTGCACTGCAAATAATAGTTTTAGCGTAAACGCGTTTATTAGGAAAGAATAACACATTCTCCACTGTATATAGCCTGCATTACGCTGCAACTTTTATGTAATGCAAGATACACATATTTTGCATGGCTATTGTACAAGGGTATACTGCAATATCTGACTGATCTATGTTCTAAAGTACTGACCAACATTCTAAACTGTGGTACTGATGTTTGATGCAGTAAAACCTGTCTATTACTGCCACTAATTGTGTTAATTATGAGGTATTTACAACAGGTGACTGCTTAAAGCAAGGTGACAGTAAAACAGAAAGCTCCTGTAGGAGCTTTCTGTTTTACTGTCACTTTGCTGCTTTGTTAGCTGTCACCTGTCTTTTATACATTCAATTAGCCTTCTTTTTTAGTGGTCATAATAGAGAGGTTTTATTGTACATGTGTTTGGCTTACTTGGTTTTGATTTTACTGATTTCTGACTGATTTACTGACTAGTGTTAACCAGCAGGATTGTTTCAGCTATATTTAAATGTTTATCTGCTTTTCCCGCTGCTTTTATATATACTGCACTGTATCCTTAAAGTAATATTAAGCTTTAAAAAAAAAGATTTTATCTATTAGGGCTTTTATTTCTTTTAGAACTGTCTCTAGTCTATGCTGCTCTTGAGATTTGAGAAAACATGCTTAATGTTTGGTATTTCAAGAGTAAAAAATAAAAATCTATAGACAGTGATGCCTAGATAATCAAGTCAGTTAATCCAATAAATTCATGACTGTATCAATATATAAGATATTTTATTTAAGAAATAATAAATTCATACCAGTGTGTTATCGTGCAATCGAACACTGGTAGGAGTTGAGATGCGTAGTTATTTAATCACGAGGCCTTTAGGCCGAGTGGTTTAATTACAAGCATCTCAACGACTATCCGTGTTCGATTATTAGATAAAACACTGGTATTAATTTATTATTTCGATTCTAACACATAATTAAACCTGAATTTGCACCGAAGCAATGGCGCTACATTTCTTGGCATACGCATTTTCGAAGCCATATGACGTCACGTTAGAACGTTACAGCGCGTGAGTGTTCTATTGAGAATTTGTACACTGATACATTCCTTCCTTGTTATACGCCCGTCATCGACGGTCGTATTATGGTATACCCAGTGCTGTCCGTCCGTCCGTATGGACGTACGGTTAACTTTTCTTGTTAGCGCTCTCTCACCTTCATTTATTTACCGATTTTGATTAAACTTCCTACAAATATTCCATACCACAATAGTTCGGACGAGTTCGCGTTTCAGACGTTGGCGGCTATTTTTAGCAGAGTTATGCCCCTTTATTGTCAAAAATGGGCATTTTTTAAAAAAAACCAACAGAACTTTTTTTTTAGCTCACCTGAGCTAGCTCAGGGTGAGCTTTTGCAATCCTTGAATGTCCGGCGTGCGTCGTCCGTCGTCCGGCGTGCATCGTCCGGCGTCAACAATTTTAGTGTTTACACTCTAGAGGCCACACTATTTATCCAATCTTTCTCAAACTTGCTCAGATGGTATATTGCCATAAGAGTTCGGATGAGTTCGATTATGGTTGAAATCGGACAAATAGGTCATGAGTCATCTACCTTTGAACTGCTGAAAATGCCATATTTAACAGTGTTTACACTCTAGAGGCCACAGTATTTATCCAATCTTTCTAAAATTTGCCCAGATTGTATATGACCATAAGAGTTTGGATAAGTTCGATTTTGGTTGAAATAGGACAAATAGATGAAGAGTTACCTACCTTTGAATTGCTGAAAATGCCATATTTAACGGTGTTTACACTCTAGAGGCCACAGTATTTATCCAATCTTTCTAAAACTTCCCCAGATTGTATATGACCATAAGAGTTCGGATGAGTTTGATTTTGGTTGAAATCTGACAAATAGATCAAGAGTTATTTACCTTTAAATTGCTGAAAATGCCATATTTAACAGTGTTTACACTCAAGAGGCCACAATTTTTATCCAATCTATCTCAAACCTGCTCAGATTGTAAATGACTATAAGAGTTCAGATGAGTTTGGTTATGGTTGAAATCAGACTCATAGGTCGAGAGTTATCTACCTTTGAATTGCTGAAAATGCCATATTTAACAATGTTTACATGCTAGAGGTCACAAATTTTATCCAATCTTTCTCAAACTTACTCAGATTGTATATTACCATAAGACTTCTGATGAGTTCAATTATGGTTGTAATCAGATCAATAGGTCAAAAGTTATCTACCTTTGAATTGCTGAAAATGATATATTCAACAGTGTTTACGCTCTAGAGGCCACAATATTTATCCAAGCTCTCTCAAACTTGCCCAGATTGTATATGACCATAAGAGTTAAAAAAAAGGGTGATTATGGTAGGAATCAGACAAATAGATCAAGAGATTTCTACCTCTGAATTGCTGAAAATGCCATATTTTACAGTATTTACACTCTTGCAACTACAGTTTTCAATGGATTTTGATTATACTTGAACACAAAGGATGTAGCTATACGTTCTGGAAGGAGTGCAAATTATTGTTGAAGTGTAATCATTGTGGCAATAGTTACCTGCCCTTGATATACTCTGAAATGCTAGAAAAAGGCTTCATTTCAGTATTGTTTAGACTTTAGTTATCTGCCTTTGATGTACTCTCCTATACTACAGTAGGTCCACAAGCTTGAATGGATTTAGAATAAAACGGGTGAAATTCAAAGGTAAAGCTATCAGGCTTCATTACAAATGGTGAGCGATATCAGGGCATTCAGGCCCTCTTGTTTTTATTCAATTGATTTCAAATTTGATATGGTGATACAATGAATGAAGTGACTTAATATATATTACGGGTTTTTGGTTTGACTCCGTATTTTCAGAGTTATGCCCCTTCACACAATTTTTTATTTTAATTTTCTATTATACATATAATTCCGTGATATATCCAAAGTATGTAAACACGCCCAATGAGCATTTGTTTATGAGAAAACAGTTGGTAGAAAAACTATCGTGATAGTATTGCAATAGTTTCTTGACTATCGCAATACTATCGGGATAGTACTTGAGCTATCGCAATACTACAGCATAGTCTTTTTGAGATCGATATTCGGGCCTACACTCCGGGCGACTTTTTCCAGTCGGCCTGAGTCCTGACAACTTTGACACCCGCGGTGCTCTTGTTTATATAGGGGCGTGCGCGAAGTGTGTTAGAATGTGTTTTACTTATGTCATATGTCAGAGTAACCATGCAGCATTTTGTCTACTACAGCTGTTGGGTTAATTGCTAGGGGAAGAATTATTGACATGGTATGGGGAATCACACTTTCTATAAGTCACAATTGTTACTGCAAATATGGTCATACTTTATCTCCAACTTGCTTATTCATATCAGGATTTGAAAGTGAAATGTGACTCAGTCACTGCTTTAACTTTGAAATAAGGGCGTCTTTTACTTATTAATTCCAAATATAATATTTAATTTTTGAAAATACAGAGTAACATGACTAAAGAGAGTTACAGATATATTGAGATTTGACTTCAGCTCATTAATTGATTCATAGCTGTGTTATCTTGAGGTATGACTCAATCCTAAACTGCATATTAACACTGATGAATTAACAAACATGGGCTTGGGCATTTAACCATTTATCAAATCAATTTAATTCGGTTATACCTATTATATAATTTGAAAAAAATAAATATTTTGTGGGTTTATTTACTTAAATAAGTAAATTGTAGGCAGGTAGAAAGCTTTCAATTATGATAAAATATTCAATTACATAACATCCAGCTAGAGTAAGATAATTTGTAAATGCTAGAAAAGTTCAGTCATGCAGGATATAAGTGTTTATCTATTAATTATAATTGCATATAGTTCTGATCTAAACAGAGCTCCAGATAAGAGGAGTAATTCAAAACTAAAATCTTTATTTCTGCTTTAAACCCTATGGTGTCACTACTCATTAGAATCATCTCTTCGAGATGATTCTAATGAGTAGTGACACCATAGGATTTCAAGGTGCTGAACTCAATTAAATATCATATTGATAAATGTTGGATTAGTTCAGTTTACTCCCTTATATCTGGAGCCCTGGTTATTTCATTATAACTCTTACCTGGAACAGTGTTTTTGAAAAGTAATTTACTATTTCATCAGGGACCAGGATGGACTCAGTGCAGAAAGGTTTACCTACAAGTGGCACCAAAGCCTAAAGGAGCTTGAACTTACCACCTCAGCCATAACACCCAACATGCACACCAGAGTCCATGCTGAACCTAAAAACACCACCATCTTCAGTCCAAAATCAGGTACAATGGTTGACGTTATTCTCTAATAGAAGTCCATAAGTCTGTTTTTACCTTTGCCTCCCTTATATCTGGGTCTCCCACAGCAGCAGAAAACCATTTATAAACTCAGGAACAAAAATTCATGTTTCATATATTTTAATACATTTACTTTCTGAAGCTGTTATAGACATACCAGTATTGCAGTTTAAAGCAAACTGAAACCAAAGCATAAATAACCTTGAAATAGCTTTCTGCTTTACCTTAATTCTGCCTGAACCAGCCACCTGTCTTAACTGTATCAATGCCATCTTTCATTATGGATTACCATCTTCTGTTAAAAAATCAATTTTCATTGACTCTTAAAAGATGCGATACTGCACTCTTGCATACTCTTATCTTTTTTCCATGCATTTTGTCAACGATTCCCATGGTAATTGTTTGTAAAAACGTCGAAAAAGATGCGAGATTGCAAGGGTACACGCGTGCATCTTTTTTCCACGATTTTAACAATAGATTCATGAACAAAAATTTGAAAAAAGATACAAAATAGCAAGGGTACAATCTCTCATCTTCTTTTCGACATTTTTTTTACATAGAATACTAAAGGATTTGATGACAAAATGTACTTAAAAAAGGGAGGTGAGCTTGCACCCTTGCAATCTCGTATCTTTTTTCGGCATTTTACCAATTGTAAATCAGCAAAATTGTTGGCCCCAAAAGGATTCCTTAGAAATGGCATAAAAAGGTGTATCTATGAAGTAATGAGTTAAGATTGTGATGTTTGCATTATATTAATAAGTAGTCATTACATAGGACTTGATGGAATCATTACAGTTTTATTTGTAATGTTCACCTTATTTTATCTCTTTCAACCCTTAAATTTCTCTTGTGGGTATTTATAATCCTTTTGGACCCTTCTAGTACAGGTATTTTGAACCAGTCTACCAAAAACCAATGAAAATATCAAACAGTGCAGACCCTGATCAGAGGGCTCCTATTGGAGCCCTCTGATCAGGGTCTACACTGTTTGCATATGTAATCCTTAATCTCTACAGAGGGCTGTATTGTTGAAAGGGTTAAGAGCTATGATTTTATCTCTGTTAGAATCAGTGGTTGATGAGGATCCATACCATGTGGCCACAGACCTGACAGACATGATGCATGACCTTACAGTTCTCGCCCAGATCAGTCAGCTCATATCAACCCTCAAGCTACACTATCAGGTAGTACTCTTGTCAGTAATGTAGTTAGTAATAACACTCCTTGTTAGCAAGTACTGCCTAACCTTACAGTTCTCGCCCAGATCAGTCAGCTCATATCAACCCTCAAGCTACACTATCAGGTAGTACTCTTGTCAGTAATGTAGTTAGTAATAACACTCTTTGTTAGCAAGTATTGCCTAACCTTACAGTTCTCGCCCAGATCAGTCAGCTCATATCAACCCTCAAGCTACACTTATATAATGAGGTAGAACTCTTGTCAGTAATGTATTTAGAAATAACACTCCTTACTAGCACATACTGCAGGCCGTGCAGGGACAGTTTGATCTTGTTTTACTTTTGAAATGAATTGTTACAGAAAGCGCTAGTGGCTAAATGGTATGTACAGTACAGTCAATTCTTGCATAAAAAGCCGTTCCCAGGGGGTGCATTAACGAGTACTTTAACGTGTATTAACAAGGCGATTCACATGCACACGCGCCGTTAATGACCGCTATAGTTATGATCGTTCCGGGGCCCAGTATAAACAATAACAATGACGGTTTGAACAGCGTTCTGGCCAAATTACAGCCTACACTGTCAGTGCAAAGATGCTGGTGAATGCATTGTAATTGAAAATACAAAATAATTACCGTGCGCCAAATACAGATAACGGTCATTAAGGCGAAATGCAAAAGGTTTTTACTGTAATAACCCTAAGTATTTGGACAGACAATAGCTAACAAATGGTGTAGACTCCTGAGGGAGCATTCTGGTCGGGATCTAAACAGTTTCCCATTCAGTTTGCACCCTTTGAACTCATTACTAGTTAGTTATCCGGCGTCTGATCTGTTTCCAAACTGTTTATGATGGAAAACTATAGTCATATATAGTTTTAGCATTAACGAGTTTATTGGGGAATAATAGCGTCTTCTCCATAGTATACAGTACAACCAAACTTGTACAACTAAATAATTCTGTTGACAGGTGACATTATTAGGTACAGTGGAGAAAACGTTATTCTTTCCCAATAAACGCGTTTACACTTAAACTATTATTTCCTATACAAACAGTTTGGAGCCATATCAGACGCCGGTTAAGCCGGTGTCTGATCAGGCTCCAAACTGTTTGCCACTCTGAAAAAAATGAAAGGTCAGATTGTCGAAAAGTTGTCCTTTTCTACATTTTAGTGTTTTGCGTTTGCGTTTTGTTTGCGTTTAAAGGGAAAAGAATAACGTGTTCACCACTTTAGGATGGATACAAAGCAGAACACATCATATAAGTAAACACACTAGGCAAAGTAACTTTTGATTTATTATTAAAACTTGCAGTTAACTCATTAATAAAAGCGATAACAAACAACTTGAATCCCATTTCTCGTATACGAGTTATGTATACATTGTACCGTAATTGTGCACATACATGTACATATTTTTAAAATGCCGAACTTTCGACGGCAGCGACTTGCTATTATAGATGACATGAAATTGACACAACATCGGCGCTATTATGACAACCTTTGTGTCACAGTTTGCGGCCGTAAACCCAAATCAATCAATTTTGAAATTGACAAAATCGGCCATCTGACACTCCAATTGGTCTACGACCAGATAGTTCATTTCAGTAAAATGTCCATGACAGCGACTATTTGCATACGTTGTCCACAGTTAGGCGAAACCTCTCATTCAATAACCACTGAAGATTTAAATGTACATTTAAAATCAAAATAAAATTTTGTCCAGCTTGTTTAATTGCGTTCTGTTTAAAGTATACATGTACACCGATGCATTGAAAATTATTCTTCGTGTGGCGACCTTGATCAGAGGGCTCCTTTAGCGGATGTTCTGTTAAAAGTTTACACTGAGGCAGAAGACAAGTGCATTCCTTGTAAGTACACTATTTGTAGTGAAGCATAATACTTGCAAGATATACAATTGGTGTGCAATTAGAATAAAGGAAGCTCTGATATGGAAGAAAATGACTGATATCAATAAAAAAAAAATGGAAATGGATCTCAAATATATAGACAAAAGTTCTTGTTATGATTTATATCTATGCAAATATTGTGCTTACTGAAATATATTTTATTTGAAATTCTGGTTTTGTACACATATTTCAAGTACTTAAAAAATTACATAGCTCAAGATAATAAATGAACTTGGTAAATATACTGAAGCACAATGTAAAAGATATGTTCTAAGATGTTTGAGTAGCCAAAGTAATGCATTTAGGAAATAATTATTTTTTAGAAATGGAATTAAAAATGAAAAAATAGACATTTAGAATATTTGAGCATGAGATAGAATTATGCCTTTTACCTGTAGATCTTTGATCTTTCAGACTATGTCTGTTTAACCCTTTACCCTTATCTAGGTTTTTTTTTATTACAGCATGTTGAAAGTAAAGTAGAAAGTACCTAATGGTATATTCTGCTTTACTTTCGAAATGCTTTAGGCTCCTTATAGTGTATACATTCATGATTCCATAGTGTGGTACTATTTTGCTCAGTGGAACAATAAATAAGAGGGGTAAAACTGCATATTGATTGAGTGATGAGTTAATGTGCAATCAAAGTATGTACATGTAATATATGTCTTGGGTTAGCTGCTACTCATTAAACTAAGACTTTTCCTGTTATTTTGAGACCAGCCGGGTGATGACTTTGTGTAAACATAAATTCATCATGATTTAAGCTTTGTTTTGTTAAATCTGGTTCATTCTCGTTATTGTCTCTGTTGAGTAAGGCTAAGCACCAAACACATTCTGTTCACAGTCAATGAGAAAGGATGACTCCAGGGTTAATATTGCAGACTTCTCAAGATTTAGACCAACATCCAAGGCTGATGGCCAGTGACATCTGGTGATAGAATCTGAAACAACAAACATGTATAAAAATAAATAATAACAGTTTAAACATATAGACAGCTTTATCATCTTATTTAGAATTATTTTTTATTCTTTAATGAAGGCATTGATTGAATGAGACAATTCAAATTCAAATCTTTATTTAAAACCTACAAGTAAATCTAACAGGCACACACATTTAGAATCTATAACGGCAATTTTGATAAAATAGCATGTCTACCCAAATTCCGTTCCAGCTATTTCAGTAACTGACTCTTAGTACGCTCCTAATATTTAAATGGCTTACAAAATTATCAAAACATATTTTCAAAATTATTCTAAATTCCTAGACAACTGTAGTATAAAAATGGTTACCAAGTACAATAACAGTTAGACGTATTGAAAGTTAAAAGGTTATAAAGCTTTTAAGTTGAGTCTTAATAACTCTTATATGGTTTTTAGACATTGATTACTCAAATTTGAGACTTTGCTCATCAAAAACTCAAATCTGACCAATCAAACGCTTTAGGACGATTTCAGACTCAACTCAAAAATTTGATAACCTTGGAGCCAGGGTCTCTGACGTAACATTCTAGCACTCTAACGACTAGTTTAAACATATTTTATTTCGAATATTTACAGAAATGGGGTCGGGCTACAAGTGCTCACCACTTAGTTACAGCCCTCCCCCTAATGTTTGATAACACAAAGAATGGACAATAATGACATTGTTAACATAAATATATCAACAAAACAAAATTTGCAATATAGGTAGGAAATGCAGCAAACATAAGGTATAAAAGGCAAAATAGTGCTTTGTGAACATGTTGCATGTACTTGTGAAGGTGACTGCTAACTGCAAAGCAAAAGTAATACAGACTAACAACTGCATTACCATTGTCTTGCATTCAGCCGTCATCCGCCTCTTGTACCAATAAACCATTAAACTACTGTATTTCGCATGTATAAACTGAGCACCAAGACTCGTTTGTAAATTATAAGATCATAATATAGTATTTGAATTTGAAGGTCATGGTCAAGCCACGCATTTGTAATATTTAGACCTTATATTTTAATTTCTGAATGATAATATAATTGCTGAGCTGTAGGGACTTGTTGAGTTTCTACAAAGATAACAGTGGAAAAAAAACGTTATTCTCTTAAACTATTGTTTCCATTGAAAACAGTTTGGAGCCAGATCAGACGTCGGTTTGGAGCCAAATCAGACGTCGAGTAACCGTGTGTCTGATCAGGCTCCCAAATGTTTGCTACTCAAATTAAAATAAACAATCAGAAGTATAAAAAAAGATGTCATTTTCTCCATGTTAGTGCACTGAGTTTGCATTTCTTTGCGTTTAAAAACGGGAAAGAATAACGTTATCTCCTCTGTACCTGTGTTCGACAGGTACAGTCCCCATGGTGCACCTAAAAAGTGCCCCTTCTCATAATCATCAGAATTGATGGCGTAGAAGTAATAAATAGCAATAGAAATAGACTACACTCGATCCCGCTAGACTACAGTATGGAGTTATAATAAGTTAAATAGCTGCAACCGACTGCTGGTAATCCCTTCATGTGTCTGATATTTATTAATAAATATAGCATTATAAATAAAGTCCTACCCTAAACATGCTAAACTGTAAATCGGTGTACTATAGTACCTGTATTTCCATAGAATTGGTCTAGAGAAAACCTCTGACGTTCTGTGTTGCGTCGAACCTTACGTCTCACGTTGTACCAAACCAACTCATTCAACGTTATTCCAACATCCAACCAAACAAGTTCTCCTCTTGTCCAGACATATTGTAACATTTTCAAGACCTTGATTTAGCGGACGAAGAACAACATGATGTCTGTTGAATGCCAAGCGTAAATTACACATGTGAATCGAGTCGCTTTAAAAAATGGCCGACGTTGATAAATTCGGTGCACGTGGCCCTGTATCTAGGCCGCGGATATATAAAATACATGAACATTTTGTAAACAAACTTGACCTCTCTAGGTGCACGTAAGCTGTTAGTGTATAAGAGAACAGAGTTAGGTGACATCCAAAAAGAAGGGGGAATGGACATATTTTATGCAAGAATAGTGTCAATACACCTGTTTTTCGTGCATTAACATCTGCAGAAGCCCTTGTGCTGTCTTGGAGCCCTCGGCTAAAGCCTCAGGCTTCAAATACAGCCCGCGGGCTTCTTCAGATGTTAATGCACGAAAAAAGGTGTATTAACCCTATATTGTTGTCATATTAAGTCTTTCACTGCAAATGGGCCAAAAGGCGACTATGCAAACTGTGTTTTTGACTGAGGATGATCGATCATATAAGGGAGATGGTGACGAACTTACAGAATTTTTATTCTATGTTTGTTAGGGCCTGACTGAAGATCATATACAAGAGATGGTGACTAACTTACAAAAGGAGATTCAGGGTAAAGACTATCAGCTACAGATGTTGAACTCAAGCTCCATCATCCTTCAAGATAAAGTAAGGTAATGGAACCTCATTCAGGACTCTTTATTACAAGCCATCATGTCTAACCCTTTACTCCATAGTAGCACCTTTTAGCACATCTAATTTACTCCTCCGCTGAAGAAAACAGTTCCATTTTTACAGTCATAAACATGTACCATAAGAAATATGTTCTATATCCTAGCAGATGGTGGCTTAAAGCAGGCTGAAAGTAAAGCTTTACTTGCAGCCTGCTTAAAGCTACCATCTGCTAGGATATATGAAACATTTCTTATATCAGTCATGACTTTATAAAGTTGAACTACTAGTATTTTCTTTAGTGGAGGAATGAGTTAAAAGTGTAAAAATGCATACTTATGGAGAGATTTGTTAAAGATAATTCGGGATATGGTTTTCATGTCCAATCCATTTCATTACATCTATGACTGTATAGAGTAGAACTTTTTTCTTTAGTGGAGGAATGACTTAAACACATATATACTGTGTAATGAGTAAAAGACCATTCTTGGGAAGACTTACATAGGCAGTGCCAGTAGTCCAATCCATTTTATCTTTAGACTTGAATATTGTTTGAATCAAATTCCATTTGATGTACTTAATCCCCTTGACATTGTGTTTGGATGTAGGAAGAAGAAGTATGTGTTCAGTGCAGACAGTGCCAGTATGAAACAGGAGTGGTGTATAGACTTCCTCATGGCCAAGTATGCCCTAGGTAAGACCAACCGCATTACTGTGTAACATGCTATTTATAGTGACTTTGCAACTGAAGATTTGTTTTCAGTTCTTCTTCGAAAAGTCAAGCTTCTGTCATCACCTTGTTATCTGCATCAGCATTGGTTAAGTTTATTGATTTTGTTATCTGCATCAGCATTGGTTAAGTTTATTGATTAAGCTTTTCGCTTAAGTATTTTGTAAGACAAAATTTCTCAATAATTATCGAAGGTAGATCTATCCATTTGAATCTAAAAGGGTAAATGGAAAAACAAGGCAGGTAACTCTGGGATTTTTCATTACAGAGTTATTGCCTTTGTTTGACTTAGAATATCTAAATGAAATTTCAGAACGACAATCAAAGATATGAACTTGACAAATCTCATTTCACCAGTTTTGGGGTTATTTCAGACATTGTAAACATTCCCAGCTGGCACCAACAGGATGTGAAGGGAACCAGTATACACCAGCCAGCCTTGTTAACCAAACACATGTCAGTAGACATGCAGAGAACATTTACAAAGGTAGGTTAACTGGAATACAGTAAAACCTCTTCTATTACAGCCACTAAAATCAAGTCTTATTACCCCATAGCATGTTTCTAGTTCTGATGATAGGTGACCACTTAGAGCAGGTTAAAAGTAAAGCAGAATGCGCCTTAAGGCACATCTTGCTTTATGTTCAACCTGCTTGAAGCTAGCATACCGTACTTTGGGAATAATTGGCCGTGGTTAATAATTGGCCTAATTGGCCACATGACACGAATGGCGAAAATTCAACACACCAAAATATCCTTATTATTGACCAACAAAGAAGTCAATTATCGCCGGCGACAAATAACTTGACCCGAACGTCTATTGTGAATATTTTTTATGAGAAGCGAATGCAATAACATACTGACATTTTCGGACATAGAGTATTTTAGTCATTCCGTTTGAGCATCCGTTCTTCTTTCGAGGCCATTTTATCAACAAGGCTTTTTTGTGATGAGCTTGGGGCCCGTTTCATCAAAATATAAGATATATTTACAATCGTAAATTATATTATATTGTTACATATATATACGATACGGTACTATAGGTGGATTACGATCTTATATACCATACGAGGGCTGTCCCAAAACATCGTAGACTTTCGTTATAAAATTGTTATTTATAACAGCAGAAACAAACTCTCATCAGGGTTTATAAACATAGGGATAAAGTAAGCCTGTGTGAATTTTTAACGCACTATCTTAAAAACTGGCTAGCACGGAGTAGTTTGAAACACCATATCCGTGCAACCCAGGCGCACACTGTACTTACGTTATGACATTATCGACGTAAACGTTACTCCTTTTCAAAATTTTCGCCGTGTTAATTGATGCATTCGCTGTGACAGACAACCAACTTGTCATATACGCTGGCGAACAATGCCTTTCTTCATTCCTCACCACAGACTCTCATTGTTTCTTGTTTTAGTTTCTCAAAGTTTTCAAACTTAAGTCCAAGTAACTGAGAGTTCAAGATGCTGAACACCATTGATGACGCTCCGCACGTTTTTCTACAATGAAGCCGTCAGTTTATATTGGCCGTTCCGTCTTTGTACTTTTTTTCTCTCAATCCATCTTTCTGAAAAATGCTTATGCTGTTTGGAGATCAGAGAGAAAGATGCTGATTTATACTTTTCTGTTGATTGTAGTTGTTTAAACGTCTGTGTCGGGGTCATATTTAACCTAACACAGTATTCTATAACATTTTGCTGCGCCGCATTTTCCTTTGACGTCGTCATTTCTAGCATTTTCAGAACACGGTACCATTCGCGATAACTCTATAGATGTTTTCAAAATACAGCTACGTTAATGATATTTTCCTGGATGACGAAACATATAGCAACGTCAACGTTCATGACGCAATTTAGCGCGAATTCATGCACGAAGTTGCATTGTAGGAGGTTGAAAAATGTACACCTTTAAATCTACCTGTAAGATTTTTGCGTGCGCCGCACAATCTAACCAGCAATTAATATTTGCTTATAAATAAGGTTGAGGTGTGTTAATGAGCTTCATTATTTATTCTACATTTGTGAAAATGATTGAAATAGCATCAGTAAATAAATCATAGAAAAAAGACGTCAGGTTCTTCAAAAAAAATATTTGTCCACGGTGTTTTGGGACAGCCCTCGTATATCGAAATGCGTTTCATCAATGCTATCGTTAATAAGACAATGGTGCGTAATTATACGATAGGTTTACGATGTTTCATGAAACGGGACATTGATACATATAGGCGTTTATTTTTCGCCCCTTGGATCTCAGAATGGCCAAAATTAAACAAACCAAAATAAAAAACGATCTTTTAGCACAAAATGTCCAAATTATGACGACGCCAATTATTCCCAAAGTACGGTATGCTATTTCTTATGACATATATTTATTACTGTATAAACTTCATGTAGTGGTTATGATAGAGGCTCCACTGTACTTTAAAAGTCTAGGATAAATTTTGTTGAGGATGCCTTTACCAGTTCTTTGCAGTTATGTTCTTTATGCTTTGACCTATACCTCATAGGGATACCTTTTCATGCCTCTACTTTGTCCTTATAAAGAGCTGTGGGAAACCTTTCTTACTTCAATTAATAATGTGGTATCATAAGTTCATCTTATAGGAGGCTAATGTCATTATGCCATATCTGTAAGAAAATACAATCAAAGTGAGCAACACATTTGGTATCCAGATGAGATACTGAGTTACTTGGAAGCTTAATATGTTTGCTGCAACGACACAACATGCTGAAATTATTATGCCTGAAAAATTGTTAAATGGATATCTAGAAACACAAGGCAAGTTTATTAACTAACCCCCCCCCCCCCCCCCTCACACACACACACAGCTTGCTTTCAGTACTGAAGATAGATGGTTGCTTAAATAATGCTTTACATTCAGGCTGATTCAAGCTACCATCTGCTAGGATCTAGAAACGATTTCTTATGGTGCATATTCATGACTGTATAAAGTGGAAATACATGTATTTTCTTTCCTGGAAGAATAAACTTAAGGCATAAAAAGGTATATTTATGAAGTAATTGGCTGATTGTTTCTATTCACAGGTGAAGTGTGCTGTACGTATTTACTTCCCCACAAGGAATGACGGCCTGGTTGAACACCTGTGGGTGTGTTCGTCCACTGTGTCCCAGGGTCAGGTGTCCATCGTTTCCCTGCACACAGCTAAGCCTAGTCTAGTAGAGTCATTCCAGGCGACCAAGTGTGAGATAGTTTGTGTAGAGATGGTACCCGGCTTTGCCCTGGTCAATGACAAGTTGGCATTCCAGGAGGATAGTGTCTGGATGAGCACTGTAGATTCAGAGTAGGTTACTAGCATGAGAAAACCCTTCCCCGTCTTAACATATCTTAATAATTTCCTCCAAAGTTGTTTTCTTTGTTTATGTCAAGTGTCATAATTGATCATTTGTTTATATCAAGGTGAAGTAAATTAGATATATCCATTAGAAAGATTTTTGATTTATTACTGATGATTAAAGCTTGAATTTGCCCCAAAATAATATAAAATGAGGAGAAACAGGAGCCAACTGGTCTGAGTTTGCACTGTTTGCAAATGTTTGCACTGTTTGCAAATGATGCATATTCTTGTTTCTCCCATAGTAAAGGTCTAGCATACACCTTTCAGAACAAAGGTAGAATTTATGGGTAGGGTAGACTATTGACAGATTAAAGGAGGATGACAGTAAAATCTGCAAGAGAGACATTAATGAGAAAATGCTTACAAAATTTAGATTACCTCCTTTAACCCTTTCCCTTATAGAAGCGACTTTTAGCGCATTCATTTTATTCATCCGCTGAAGAAAATAGTTCCAAATTATACCGTAATGAATATGTGTCATATTTAATACTTTCCTTATTCTAGCAGTTAATAGCTTAAAGCAGGCTGAAAGTAAAGCAGAATGCGCCTTAGGGCGCATTCTGCTTTACTTTCAACCTGCTTTAAGTAGTCACATATCTTCAATACTAGAAACAATGCTATCAGGTAAAGGGTTAACCTGGGGCACTGGTTATTGAATGTCAAGCGTGAATCACAATTTGTGACACCAAATTATATCTTCATTAGGCATTTTCTTTCCATTCAGGTTTTTTTCTCTCAGGATTTTGGTGTTCATGTCTACTTTGTCAATGTTTCGTTTTATCACTATTTACTGTGTTTTGTATTTGTTTCAGGATTTTGGTGTTTATGTTCAATGACAAGAAGAGTGACTGTCACAGACAACACCTCCACAAGTTCAACCCTGGCTGTGTAGTCATCACCATGCTGTATATTGATGACCGAGTCTTCTGTGGCAGTCGAGCTGGAGTCGTAGTTATCTACAGCAGAAACGATGGTAGGCACATACTTCTTGCATTCCATAGAGTTTATGCAGAGCTCCAGATATGGGGAGGATTTCAAAAACTAAATTCTTAATTTCTGCACCCAACCCTATGATATCACTACTCATTAGAATCATCTCTTTGAGATGAATCTAGTGAGTAGTTACACCATAGGATTTGGTGCTGAAATGAGTGAGAAAAATATGAATTTGTTTAGATTACTCCCTCTTATCTGGAGCCATATGTTTATGGCTCAAGTGTTTACTTTTTCCAATAATTTCATCTTAATGAATCAACTAAATCCTATGTTGACTTATCATTTGAATTGTCTGTTTGAGATGATTCTAATGAGTAGTCACAACATAACATTAGATGGAGACATAAGGATATCAATATCTGATACACTCCCTATCTGAAGGTCTAGTTGTAGCCAACTTTGATTTGACCCATAACCCCATTGGCTGTTTCTGATTTTGAAGACAGGTGACCACTTAAAGCAAGTTGAAAGTAAAGCAGAATGTGCTTTAAGCTACTATCAGCTACAGCTAGGAGATAGAAAATAGTTATTATGGTGCATATTCATGACTGTATAAAACAAAGGCATTGGTTGTAAGAATAGCATTGTGGACTCTCAAAGAGTGGCCATTGAATAGATTTGATTGACATGCTTGATTTCAGATGGTGTATGGCAGCCTCCGACACAGTTACACCTGGGTTCCAGCTCCATCACGTCCATGATCTGTGTCTCTGATAGTCTCTGGATGGCCTGTGGTAACCAGATCTACATAGTAGACCCAGAAAACTGCACTGTACAGGTAAACAAATACCGTAGTAATCATGTGAAGTTAGCTTGGTATCAAGGCTCCAGATAAAGGGAGTATTAAAGTATTTGAAAAGTTCAGTTTACTCCCTCTGAATTGCAGCCCTATTTGATATGAGGCTGATTGCTAGTCTATAAAGTTGGAATAGTCAAATAACACCAGGATCGACATTCTCCCAGTAAAACTTTTTGATATTCATCTTAGATTACTCCATAAAGATACCTTTTTAGGTTTTTAGCTCCGACACCTGAGCCTTTGGCTCAGGATGAGCTATTGTGACCGCTCTTCATCTGTCCACATTTTCAAACAACATCTCCACAGAAACCACTGACCCAATTTCAACCAAACTTTGTCAGAAGCATCAGTAACAAGGGGGAAAGATGTTGTTCAAAGTTTTTGGCTAGAGTTATTCCCCTTGCTATAGGACCAGATTTTCTAGCATGTCACCGTATGAACAACTTGTAATGCATAAGAAAATCTTTAAAAATCTTCTTATCTGAAACTGAAAGGCCCAGACCTTTGATGTTTGGTATGTATCATGACCTTATGGTATTCTACCAAGATTGTTCAAATTATGACCCCCGGGGCATATCCGTTTTTCTTAGGGAAACCTTTAAAAATCTTCTTCTCTGAAACCGTAAGGCCCAGATCATTAATATTTGACATGTAGCTTTGCCTCATGATATTCTACCAAGATTGTCCAAATTATGACACCCGGGCCAAAAATGGCCCCGCCCCTGGGCTTATCAGTTTTACATTGAATTATATAGGAAAACCTTAAAAATCTCCTTCTCTGAAATTGTAAGGCCCAGATCATTAATATTTTGACATGTAGCTTTGCCTCATGGTCCTCTACCAAGATTGATCAAATTATGACCCCCGGACCAAAAATGGCCCAGCCCTCGGGCTTATCAGTTTTTCATAGAAAAACCTTTAAAAATCTTCTTCTCTGAAACCATTAGGCCCATTCATTAATATTTTACATGTAGCTTTGCCTTATGGTCCTCTAGCAAGATTGTTCAAATTATGACACCTTGATCATAACTTATTGTTTTGCCCTGCAATTTCCTCAGGTGAGCGAAACGTGACCCTCTGGGTCTCTTGTTTATCTCTTCCTTCTATTCCACTATATACTCTCAATATTCTGTATCATAAAAAAAATATCACCTTAAGGCACATTCTGCTTTACTTTCAACCTGCTTTAAGCTACCATTTGCTAGAATTAGGAAGACATTTCTTACAATACATGTATATTCATGACTATAAATTTGAACTATTCTTCAGTGGAGGAATATATTAAGGGTGTAATAATGTGTATCTATGGAGTAATGAGTATTTTTGTTTTTTATTTGGCCACAGGATAAGATAAGTCACCAGATGGCTGATCCAGGTATCCATGTACAGTTCCTGGTGAAGGCCGGGGTAGGTGTATGGGTGTCGTTCCATGGCCAGCCAAATATCGTCCTCTTCCACAGTGAGAGCAAACACATGCTGCAAGACTTGAGCATCTGTAAGGCTATCAATGAATTCATTGGAGGTATGTATCTGTGTCAAAGCTCCAGATAAGGGGAGTATTTCAAAAACTAAAATATTTATTTCTGCATAAAACCCTATGTTGTCACTACTCATTAGAATCGTCTTGAAGAGACGATTCTAATGAGTAGTAACACCATAGGATTTGGTGCTGAAATGAGTTGTTGAAATGTATAATTCTTTCATGTTACTTATCTGGAGCCCTGTCTAGGGTGTGAATCAAAATATATATCGTCACTTTAACTCTTTACTCCATAACCTGTTTCTAGTTTTTGAAGACAGGCGACCACTTAAAGTAGGTTGAAAGTAAAGCAGAAAGTGCCTAAAGGCACATTCTACTTTACTTTGAACCCGCTTTAAGGTCACAATAAGTTAGGATACTCCTAGAGGAGCTTGCTGCATCACTTTCATCCTGCATTAAACTTTCCTTGTTTACCATTTTCTAGAATTCTGTCGGTGTTTTGTGTTTTACTTTCAGCATCTATCTTCTATATATGAAGGTTCAGGAAATCATTTGAATAAAACTTTATCAGGACAGGGAAGAATAATTAAGAGGAATATGTTATGGTGTAAAATGTCTTTAGAAGAAATGAGTTAATGTAAGACAAAAGTGAAGCGGATAACTTTGCATTAAACTTTTCCCCCACAGAAGTGCCTTTTAGTGCATTTAATTTTTTCCTCCCCTGAAGAAAATAGTTTCAATTTATACAGTCATGAACATTTACCAAAATACATATTTTCTATATTCTAGTAGATGATAGCTAAAAGCTGGCTGAAAAATAAAGCAGAATGCGCCTTATTCTGCTTTATTTTCAGCCTGCTTTAAATGCTCATCTGTAGTCAAAACTGAAAATAGACTATGGGGTTAAGTGTTAAGCTGCCACTTACAGTTAACACATTTATGCAAATTCTACTTCACTCAAATGGCTGATGTTGTACATGTAGCTGTACACATATTTTACTGTACTTATTTTCTTCTGTGTCTAATAACAGTTTACACCGGTGAGAAGACCAGCAGTCGTAAGTACGAGGTGACCAGTTTGATGGCCAGTCTTGGCTTACTATGGGTCGGCACAGATCTCGGCATAATCCTTACATACCCACTACCTCGTCTCCGAGATGGTGTACCCAGAATCCATCAGCGATCCCAGGTGGCACTGCATGGACATGCTGGTCCAATCAGATTCCTGATTCCAGTTCATTACGGCCCAGTTAATGCCGTGCCGATCAGACGGAGGCCGTCGTCTATCTTGAAAAGAAATAATGCAGATAAATCAGCCATATTTAAACTACCTAAGGTAGATGAGCGAGACTCTGGGGAGCATAAGTATATGACTCTAGATGCGGAAGCCATGATGAAGGATATCACCATAAACAGAGATGGTAACTATGAGTCTATAGATTATGGCTGGCGGGCACAACAGGCTGGTGGTGCTGGTCTTAATGCAGCTAGCAAAGACACGTGCAACACAAAGGGTAACACAGGCAAAGAGGACAGTGTGGGATCAGGTGAACATAAATATTACGTTATCTGGCCTCAGACCAAAGAGTATGTGCCAGTAGACTCGCTAACAGAGGAGTCCAAGTTAACAATGTCGGATGAACATAAATACTTTATTCTTGAGCCCCATACTAAAGAGTTCATACCAGTGGACAGTTCTCATCAGTCCCAGCATTCAGCTCAAGAAAGTCAATCAAAACATGTGCAGTTAGACACTAGAGATTGTGAGAAGGCTGGGCAATCTGATGATGTTAAGTTACGACGGTCATCAAGTGGGCTAAGTGATAGACCCTATAGTGTAGATCATGTAACAGAGTTAAGGGCTAGCTACGAAGGTGTGTCTGTCAGAGAAAATCCAGGAAGACAAACTTGTCGACCAAAAACATTCCATAATGACTTGGATGGAGGTGCTGGCGTGTTTGATGAAGGTGCTGACAAGCCTAGTGATACTGCTGCAGTGAAGATACCTGGACTAACACAACAACCAAATATGCCTATTGCATTTAGAGCTGAACTGAGAAATAAGTTGAAAAAGCGAAAATCACAGGAAAATCTAACAGACCTTGCTGTCACAAAGGATGGAGTGGGAAGGTTGTATGAAACACTGATGCGGCCAACATCAGGCGCCAACAAGGACCTGTGTTCTAGTCTACCCAGTAACTACTCGTTTGACATGAGCACTAAAGAGGCAGTGTATGTACGGCCGAGGACAACTGTTGGAATATCGGCCAAGAAGCCTGACATCACTGCCTCACGGTTAAGTTCTCGTCAGAAACAAGAGACAAACAAGAATGGCAATGACCAGGCAGCCGCCAGTAAGCGTAAATCTACACCTGTATCACCGACAGCAGTGAAGACCAAGGCTAGTATGGGCTCCAGTTTCTCTGCCAGCGGTACTGTTGACACGCTCAGGAAACAGAACAGTAACACCATACTTGTCCTGAGTGGTGGTGATGGATATAAAGACTGGAAAAAACGACAGAGCCTACAGAACTACCGTCCACAAGAACCTTGCCTTATATTCTGGATGTACAGATTCTGAGTTTATCATTGTTAAATAATTTCCATATACTGTATGGGGATGTTATTCTTTCCTGTTTTAAACAAAGCTAAATGCTAATGCAATGCATAAAAACGTTTTTTTTTATTGTACTAAAAAACAAAATAAGGAAAATTCCAGCAAAATAGCTGAAAAATCTATGGAAGTAAAATCTTAACCCTGAAATTTTTAATGGAAAATTCAAGTTTCCAATTCAGTCTAGTCCATTTTTGGCTAGTTATTGGCTAGTTAGGTTCGATTTTAACATTTTTTTGCAAAATGACAGACAATGCAAACCAAGATCAGAGGGCTTTGCAGGAGCCGTCTGGTCATGGTCTACACTCTTTGCATAGGACAAGTATACTCTTCACAGATACACTGTTTGTTAATGATGTATATACTCATTGCTAGGGTTGAATGGATTAAATAGGAAAGAAAAACATTTTCTTTATGAAGCCATATATCCTTTAGCTGTACTGTGAGAAAACCAGACTTATTACTTTGTAAAACTGTATAGATCTAACCCATCTGTAATCTAAGTCTGCTAAAGGTCTACAATTACACACAGTTAGGTAACAAAACAGTAAAACCTCTTTATTATCAGTGACCAATTAAAAGAAGGCTAATTGATTGCATTATAGACAGGTCACTGCTTAAAGCACGGTGAATGTAAAACAAAAATCTCTTATAGGACCTTTCTGTTTTATGGTTACCTTTGACGCGACTGCAATACTGTTAAAAACGACTTTAAAAAAAGTCAAGTCAAGTATGTTTACCTTGCTTTAAGCAGCCACCTGCCTTAAACACCTGATAATTAACACAATAATGAATTTAGAGGTCATAATATAGAGGTTTTACTGTACATTGGACATAATGGTGATGGTGACCATGATCAGATTTGGCATCTCAATATAAGGGGAGTATTTCAGAAACCAAAATCTTTATGTCTGCATCAAACCCAAGGGTGTGACTTTTCATTACAATCGTCTCAAACAGACAATTCTAATGGGTAGTAACACCATATGGTTTAGAAATGAAGGAGTAGATGTTGGAAAACTTAAATTTACTCCATCTTATCTGGAGCTCTGCTGGGCTTGACATGGTGGCTGGTGTTAGTCTGCACTATTTTGATTACAATATATCTGGTTTTCTCATGGCTCATTTGTACCGTGGTCATATTATAAAGGTGCTTACACTTGTTGCAAATTAAAGATCTCAATTGTTCTGTATTTGTAACAAATGAAATTAGGAAGATTTCACACATGTAGTCAATATTGAAACTTTTTAGCTCACCTGGCACGAAGTGCCAAGGTGAGCTATTAGGATCGCTGAATGTCCGTCGTCCGTTGTCTGTCGTCTGCCCTTTCACAATTGGTTTGTTAACCCTCTAGCAGCTACAAATCTCATTCGATCTTAATGAAACTTGGTCACAATGTTTGCCTGAATAAAATTTAAGCCAAGTTCGAATGTGGGTCATGTTTGGTCAAAAACTAGGTCACTAGATCAAATCATCCAAAAACCTTGTTAACACTCTAGAGGCTACAAATCTCATTGGATCTTAATGAAACTTGGTTACAATGTTTGCCTCAATGAAATCTAGGTCAAGTTTGAATGTGGGTCAAGTCTGGTCAAAAACTAGGTCACTAGGTCAAATCATCAAAAAACCTTTTTAACACTCTAGAGGCTACAAATCTCATTTGATCTTAATAAAACTTGGTCAAAATGTTTGCTTTATTGATATCTAGGTCAAGTTCGAAAGTTGGTAATGTCTGGTCAAAAACTAGGTCACAAGGTCAAATCTTAGAAACACCTTGTTAACACTCTAGAGGCTACAAATCTCATTGGATCTTAATGAAACTTGGTCAAAATGTTTGCCTCATTTATATCTAGGTCAAGTGTGGGTCATGTCAGGTCAAAAACTAGGTCACTAGGTCAAATAATCGAAAAACAGTGTCAACTCTCATGAGGCTACAAATCTCATTGGATCTTAATGAAATATGGTCAAAATATTTACCTACATCAAATCTAGGTCAAAATCAATGTGGATTGTGTCTGGTCAAAAACAAGGTCACTAGGTCAAATCATAGAAAAATCTTGTTAACACTCTAAAGGTTTATTGTAGGTCATGTCCAGTCATAATCTAGGTCACTATAGGTTAAGTTTACATGGTGTACCAGGTGAGCGATTTAGGGCAATAGTGGCTCTTGTTTTATCAATTTGTTAACCACATACATGTTCAAATTATTCAACTGTTGATTTCACTGTCTGAGGTTGTTGATACCTTGAAATGAATTGTTAGTGTTAAAGAACTATTTTGTAGTTAATTAGCACTTTCTATTTCTTTTACTCAATCGCCCCAAAACCTGAAGTGGACAATTCCAATTACCAATAAGAATTTAATCTAGTCAATTTGTGATATTTCAGGGTTTTTCTTTACAATTTATTTTGAAACGACAAACAGTGTAGGTCCTGATCAGAGGGCTCCTTCAGGTCAGGATCTACAGTTTGCACAGGACAAGTGTACGCTTCACTAATACACTGTTTATCACTAGGGGATAATGTCTTGAGGCTTTTACTTTATCCATTAATACATCTAGCCACCTTAAGACATTTATCTGTGTATGAAAATGTTCTTCCGTGAAATGTTCTCATCATTAATAAACAGTGTACCTGTGAAGAGTCCACTTGTCCTATAGATGCAAACATTGAAGACACTGATAAGACGGTTTCTGTATGATCCTCTGATCAGGATCTTCACTGTTTATTCAAATCAACTAGAAAAAAGTAAAAAATGGACTAGACTTTCTTGGAAATTGGAATTCTCCATTGAAAGGTTCAGGGGTGAATGAGTAAATAGTGCAATGTATAAAACATGTGCTTCTTAGGTTTGACTATGAGGGATTGAATATTGCATAATCATTTAATAATCAAACAGGGTTATAGAGGCAATATAGTTGCTGTATTCCATATGTGTATGAATTTGTTGGTTTGTGTATATTGTCTGTAAGTTTTCTCTTATCTGACAGGTTAAAGTTTGGCCTAACTGATAGGTTTAAAGTAGTGTATAAGTCAATGTTTAATCTCTTAACTTTTTTAACCCTAGACACGCATATAATTTATATGTGTCATTTGAAACCAGTGTACCTGTGAGGAGAACACTTGTCCTATGCAAACAGTGTAAACCCTGATCAAAGGGCTCCTTAAGGAGCCCTCTGATCAGGGTCTACACTGTTTGTCACTTATACATATATTGTAAAACTTAAAGGTGAATCGGTGGTAGAACGTGAACAACCAAGGCAGATATGATTTTATCTGTTTCTTTATTTAACCGACGTTTCGACACTGCAAGTGTCTTTTTCAGGGTGTAGAAAAAATCAACCCTAAAAAGTCAAAAATGGACTGTTCTGAATTGAAAACTAGAATTGTCCATTTGAGGTTTCAGGGAGGAAAGGGTTAACCTACTTTAAGTGGTCACCTGTCTTCAAAACTAGAGACAGGCTATGGGGTTAAAGGTTGCAGCAGTTAATATGTTGAAAGAGCAGTACCAAATCATAGTGGTGTTAACATGTGTGGGATTAATGAATAAATATTTAATAAAGAATGGGCCAACTCATTATACATGCATATTTTCCATGAATTTTTCCATTATAATTGTTTGAAGAGTGAATTATTAGTTATATAGGTGACATATAGACATTATTGTCATATAGCCGACATGAATTTACAATTATCAGCACTTTGCTAACTTTTAAACACCGACACATATGATAGCTGTTTTCACTGTTTAAATTAGGTAGTTGCTTAATCCTTTACTCCATAGATACACAGTTTTACACATCTAATTTAATCCTCCAAGAAAGAAAATAGTTCCTCTTTATACTGTCATGAACATGCACCATAAGATTATTTTCTGCTAGCAGATGTTAGCTTAAAGCAGGCTGAAAGTAAAGCAGAATGAGCTTTAAAGTTGTTCTGCTATACTTTCAACCAGCTTTAAGTAGTCACATGTCTTAAAACCTAGAAGGAGGATATGGAGTAAATGGTTATGCAAAGTTTCACCAGGTTCTTCACTGTTTGCAATAGTGCACCAGGGCTCCAGATAAGAGGGAGTAAACTGAACAAATCCAACATTTTCTCACTCATTTCAGCCCCGAATCCTATGGTGTGACTAGTCATTAAAATCGTCTCTTCGAGACGATTCTAATGAGTAGTCACACCATAGGGTTTATTACAGAAATAAAGATTTTATTTCTTGAAATACTCCCCTTATCTGGGGCCCTGGTGCACAATAAATGTAGATCATGGTACTGTATATAGCAGGGTAAAAATGTCGGATTTGATGATCTGCTTGATTAAACATTCCCATGTAAGTTTTGTCCTATAACTGTGCCTTTAGTTGTGATCAGCAAGTTTTTCCAACGAGAATAGATTAAAATAGTTCCATAGTTTTTAAGTGATATATTTTTAGACCTTTACACTGTATAGACCAGAGATTCACAGTTCATGCTGTTTTTGTCAATCCTATTCAACTTTGAATATGTATAACCCTCTATATCCTAACAGATGATAGCTTAAAGCAGGTTGAAAATAAATCAGAATGCTCCTTATTCTGCTGTATTTTCAACCTGCTTTTAACAAATCATCTGTCTTCAATACGGAAAAAAAGTTGGTGGACAGAAGAGTTAAAATGCTTGAATCCTTTTAACTATACTAAACTCTGTTTTTTTACCAGTCATTAGATGTCACTTGTAGATGATTCTAATGATTAGTCATTGAATAAGGCTTGAAGAAGACATATAGGAGAGACTGCTGTAGATTATTCTTACTTATCTGGATCCATAATATTACATGAACTACTACAGTGTAACCCCTCTATTATTACCACTAAAAAGAAGGCTTACAGATTGAATGAAAAGACAGGGAACTTAAAGCAAGATGAATGTAAAACAGAAAGCTCCTAAAGGAGCTTTCTGTTTTACTTCCATCTTGCTTCAAGCAGCCACCTGCCATAAAGACTAATTGTTTACATGTAACATAATTTGATGGACGTAATAAAGGGGTTTTACAATTTTTGTTACATAGAGTTGCTCAATCTTTTTGGTGCATCCTTGTTATCAACAAAGAATCTATTTTAAAAATTATTATCCTTATACTATGAGCCAGTGCTTGATTAAATTTGTACATACTGTTTTATTATATATTTCAAATTTTAATTGGCCTATTGTACACAATATCTGCCTGAATAAAGATCATATGAAGGCTGGTGTTTTGTTGTGATAAAAATTAGTACATGTTATATTTGTGATATGACTAGATTAATTATGTAAATACTGGTAAATCTAAATGTAAATTGGGTAATTATTCTATAAAGAAGAGATCTGTAGATGTATGAACTTTCTGCTTACTTTAGTTCTTCTTCATTAACACATTCTACCCTAGGGATGAGTATACTTGTCCTTTACAAGCAGTGTATCTGTAAATTGTACATTTGTCCCAGGCAATCAGTGTAGACCCATATCAGATGGCTCCTAAAGGAACCCTCTGATCAGGGTCTGCACCGTTTGTCATTTTGCATTTTATTGCAAAAAGCACCCCGAAATAGTCATAAATGGACTGGACTTAATTGGAAACTGGAATTGTCCATTAAAAGTTACAAGGGTGAATGAGTTAAGCTGCTATCTGTTTTCACTTTTGACGTGCTAGACAGTTTTCATGTCCAAGAATTGCTATCTGCAGAAATTCTCTTATTATATTTATTTGCTATGTTCTTTAGGAAATAGTATCGGTGTGTCAAACAGCTAGGGTCCAAATCAAAACTGTTTGACACACAATATTATTAACTGCATTATAAAGTTGAAAGCTGTTTAAATCCGACTGAAATACTGTTAAAGTGACGGAATAATTGAACAACTATTAAAACGATGTCAAATCATAACAAATCCAAATCCTACAGGAGCTTTCTGCATTATTTTATCATGACTATCTGCATTTAGCAAACATCTGCAAACTGCAAAAGAAAAAACTGCTTATGGGCATTGTATAGATTGGTCACTTAATATCTGTATTACTGTATATAAATACTTGAGCAGTACATGTATATACAATGTGTAAAAAGGTTGGAATAGCATTATACTACAGCCCTCCCTCTCTTCAACGACATCAATGGGAGACTACAAATATGTGCGTTGTTCAGAGGGAGTCGTTATAGGGAGGGAATTTCGCTTACATTTGCAAATAGCTTGAATCCAGATCAGACGCCGCGTAACGCGGTGTCTGATCTGGATTCAAGCTATTTGTCACTCGTTATTAATTTTTTTCTGTCAAAATGTCCATCATGTAACTTTGAGCAAAACAGTAGACAACAAATTTAAGCATACGGTATTACAGCCATGAAAGCGTTAGACATAATTGTCTTGTTTGGGGAACAGCAGTTAATGTCATTGTAAGGAGGGAGTCGTTGTAGAGAGGGCCGTTTTAGAGAGGGAACACTGTAGTATGTTGTTACAAAGGTTGATATTGCACTACAATTATATAGAGACTACTTGCTGTAAGATTGTTTTATATATTTTATCTGAAATTTTACCTCCCATCTTACAATTGTTTTCTGGTATTTGCAATGGTTCAAATCTTCCAGATTATGTTCACTTTTCCCCCTTAACCCATTACCTCTTATCCTATTTCTAGCTTTGAAAACAGGTGACCACTTAAAGCAGGTTGAAAGTAAAGCAGAATGTGCCTTAAGGCACATTCTGCTTTACTTTCAGCCTGCTTTAAGCTACCATCTGCTAGAATATAGAAAATATTTCTTCTGGTACATATTCTTGGCTGTATAAATTGGAACTATTTTCTTCAGTGGAGGAATAAATAGAGGCGTAAAAAGGCGTTTTTAAGGGGTAATGGGTTAAGATGATCAATGAATATTGTAATCACTAAGCTCAAAGTTCTGAAGGTTGTAAATAGTTTGGATTTCTGTGAGATGCTGAGCAATTCATCAGGATCAAAACTGTTTGACACTGATAAACAGTACATGCATTTTAACCCACTTCTCCATAAATATGCATTTTTATGCCCTTAATTTATTAATCGATGGAAGAAAATATTTCCATGTAACACTGTCATGAATAAAAAAAAAGGTACAGAAATAGATATAGAAATGTTTTCTTTATTCTTACAGATGGTTCCTTAAACCAATCTGAAAGTAAAGCAGAATGTGCCTTCTGCTTACTTTCAACTTGCCTTAACCCTTTACCTGATAGCATTGTTTCTAGTATTGAAGATATGTGACTACTTAAAGCAGGTTGAAAGTAAAGCAGAATGCGCCCTAAGGCGCATTCTGCTTTACTTTCAGCCTGCTTTAAGCTATTAACTGCTATAATAAGGAAAGTATTAAATATGACACATATTCATTACGGTATAATTTGGAACTATTTTCTTCAGCGGATGAATAAACTGAATGCGCTAAAAGCCGCTTCTATAAGGGAAAGGGTTAAACATATTTATGTCTTCAATACTGAAAACAACATAGGGAGGGGTAAGGGCTAATGATCGAAATAGTAGATATATAAATTCTTAGAATCACTACTTACCACATCTGTTGCAGACTAAACTGTAAAGGTTGCTAAGGTTTCAATATATTGTTGGAACCATATAGGCATTAGGAGGGGCAATATCTGTATTTACTACTACCCCAATCATGCTTAATCTTTTGCTCACTTGAAATGTATTTTCCCTACGTATTTCAGATATTTTTCTATAAATTTATGATCCTATTTGTACTTGTGATGCTAGATGTTAATAGAAATTGTTTTACAACTATATCTGTGTTCTTAACCCATTACCCAATAAATATGCCTTTTTACGCCTCTAGTTTATTCATCGATTGAGGAAAATAGTTCCAATTTTCACAATTATGAATATGTACCTTATGAAATATTTACTATATTCTAGCAGAATTTTGCTTAAAGCAGGCTGAAATTAAAGCAGAATGTGCATTCTGCTTTACTTTCAACTTGCTTTAAGTAGTAACTTGTTTAAAAAACTAGAAAGCTATGGGGTAGTGGGTTAAAGTGTAGTGAAACAATCTTTAACCTATACACTGCTGTCTTTATGAATGGCCTTGAGCATCCATTTTCTGAAAAATGGCCGGTTAACATTGACTCTTAAGGGTTTTGTTTCCAAAATAATTTATAACAAAGAGTGCATATCCTGATTCGAAATCTGGGTTTTCACTGTTTGGAAAGTATATGTATGCACATTCCTTGCACAGTAAGGATTACAAAACAACATGTGGCATCTTATAACCCTTTACTCCATAGCATGTTTCTGGTATTGGAGATAGGTGACGACTTAAAACAGGTTTAAAGTAAAGCAGAATGTGCCTTAAGCACATTCTGCTTTACTTTCAACCTGCTTTAAGCTAGCATCTGCTAGGACATACAAAATTTTGTTATGGTGCATATTCATGACTGTATAGATTGAAAATATTTTCTTCAGTGAAAAAATAAATTAAATGAGTAAATTGCGTTTCTTTTATGCTAAGCAGTGAATTATAGAGTTTTCTCAGTAGATTATAATCTTATAATCTACATTGAATTATAACTTTTGTGAACCATTTTTTGCCGGGATTTTTTTTTTTGCTATTACCTCCTTTTAACCCATTAAGTCATACTGACTCATTTTGACTCATTGCGCAATAGCCTCATGCTGACTCCTTTTGACACACTTTAATCCACTAGGTTGTATTGAGATAATGATTGATAATTGTTAATTGCTTATTATTTAATGGGTTAACTTGAATATGCCAAACACAATAATGTTGGTGTCGCACATGCATATTACTACGCCATCAAAATGATACTTAGTCTGGAGCGCTTTGATTTTGATAGGCTCCAAACGGGGTATTTTACATTGCCCAAGTGATAAATCGGCGGCTTTATATTAATATTTCTCTGTTAAAAGCATAAAAGAAATAGAATAATTGTTTGTTTCAGTGTAGGATGGGAATTTCTTTCATCTCGTGAAAAGCAAGGTGAAAATATAACCTTGCTTTTCACTCGATGAAAGAAATTCCCATCTTACACTGAAACAAACAATTATCCTCTATATCTATGGAATAATGGGTTAAAGTGACCCACATTTTCCCGTATTATGTATATTTCTTGTAAGGTTGTTGAAATAAACTTTCTTACACTGCTTTGTACTATAACTATTTACTGACTTCAGGGTATATGTCGTCACTTTAGATGTAAAAATGTATATGTGTTTTAAAAGCAACATTTTACACTTTTTATAACTTTTCTATTTAGCAATTGGTAGAGAAAGCCAGCTTTAAATGTAATATTGTTTTCATGGGAACTTTAAGCAAAGGGTAGGGTAACTTGTATGATGAAACAGTAAGTGTTATTCAGTATATATTTTTATCCCATTTGATTAGTGGTGAAAGGGTTCTTTGGCTTTATGCTTTTCCATCTTCATTTAACCCTACCATGCTCAATTTTTAAATTGACTATTTTCCTTTTCGAATAATTGACTGGTTTACATCAAATTATGAGTGATTTGTTATCAAAATATTTAATACTGTGACAAACAGATCAGTGGGCTCCTTCAGGATCCCTCAGATCGGGTTCTACATTCAGGGCGTTGGTTGTAAAAGGTAGATATAGCCAGTCACAGCATGATAATGGCTAATAAAAGTGATATAGTCATCTTGGGCACACATTTTATGTGTAAATTTTGACCATTACCGCATAAATACACATTTTCATACATTTAACCCATTAATCCATAGATACTCAATTTAAGGCATTTGATTTATTCCTCCACATAAGAAAATAGTTCTTATTTATGCAGTCATGACTATACATGTATATCATAATAAATATTTTCTATATTACAGTAGATGGTTGCTAAAAGCAGGCTGAAAGTAAATCAGAACACACATTAGATTCATTCTACTTTACTTTCAATCTGCTTTAAGTGGTCACTTGTCTACAAAACTAGAAACAAACTATAGAATAAAGGGTTGATTATTTCTCCACTGCAGAAAATAGCTCCACTGTTAGTATACATTCACCAATGTCCACCATTAGTATAGTTCCTATATCCTAGGATGGTAGCTTAAAGCCTAAAGACTGCATTAGTTTGCTTTATTTTCAACCTGCTTTATGTAGTTACAATACCTATCTTCAAAAGCTATATAAGCAGGGTAAAAGGTTGATGTATTTTGTAGATATCTTGGGCAGATCCAATTTCATAAAATGAAACACTGTAGATTTTTATTTGTTTATGGTTCATGTACTCCAGAATGAGATACTAGATGTTACAATGGTGAAACACTCTAGATATGCTAGTTATTCCTGTTTGGTATAGAGTGAAACCCCTCTAAACCGGAACCTCTTAAAACCGGAATTCTCTCTAAACCGGACAAAAACGTTGGTCCCGTTTCAAACCCTTTTTTACTTTAACCCTTTACAACATGAAATATTTTCTATATTCTAGAAGGTGATAGCTTAAAGCAGGTTGAAAGTAAAGTAGAATGCGCCTATAGGCGCATTCTGCTTTACTTTCAACCTGCTTTAAGTGATCAGTTTATTTTCCATACTAGAAACAAGCTATGGGTTAAAATCCCTCTAAACCGGAAACCCCTCTTAACCGGACGTTTATATTGTCCCCAAACATGTCCGGTTTAGAGGGGTTTCACTGTACATTAGTAGAATTTTATAATGGAGAAGATGTTATTCTCTCACAATAAGTGTTTGTACTTAAACAGTTCCTTCCTTTTCAATTAACCCTTAGCCCGCCAAATAAATTGTCGTCTGCTATATTTCTCGTCTGCTTCAAGTTTCAAAGTGCTTCAAAGTTGCTCAAAATTGCTCAAAATTGCTGAAAATGTTGCCCGAGTGTCAAACAGCTTGGATCCGGATGAGACGCCGAGTTACTCGGCGTCTCATCCGGACCCAAGCTGTTTGTATATGGAGCTAAAGTCGTGAGTGGCAGGCTAAGGGTTAATTTGGAGCCAGATCAGATACCACCTAATCGTATGTCGGTCAGGCTCTAAATTGCTTGCCACCCAGTTTAAAATAATTATCAAGACTTTACAAAAAGCTGTCTTTGTTTTCATTATATTGCATTTCATTTGATCAAGAAAGAATAATGTCATCTCCACTGCACTGTTGTTTTTTATATACAATACAGTAAAGCCTCTCTGTTACGACCACGAAACAGTTAAATTGATTGTATAAAAGTCAGGTGACTGCTTAAAGCAAGGTGACAGTAAAACAGAAAACTCCTTTTGGAGCTTTCTGTTTTACTTTCACCTTGCTTTTTACTTTTACCTTGCTTTAAGTAGTCACCTGTCTTAAACTCATTATAATCAACATAATTTAATGGTCGTAATAGAGCGGTTTTACTGTAGTTACCTGTTCTTATTTCTAGTCTTCCTCTTACATACTCTTATTACTTACGATCTCTTCCTTTATGTTACTCCTGTGATCTGCTCCTTACATACTCCTACTACTGAGGTGCTCTCTTTACGTACTTGTATTTCTTTGAGCTATTCCTAATTTCCTCTTATTTCTATTAGGGTCTCTACTGTTTTTCATATTGTATTATTTTGTAATCCCTCCCACTAAATATTGCAAAAGTAGAATGACTAAAATGGAATCTAGAGTTTGTCCATTAATTTTGAGGTTTCAGAGGACAATTAGATACATGTACTACTGTGATATCTAACAATTACATGGTTTGTTTCATTTTTCCATAATTTATTCATAATCAAATGTTTTTAAGTAACAACTGATGGAAGCAGCTTCACAATCTAAAACGAAATGTGACTGCTGAATACAGATTAACCCATTACCCCATAGCCTGTTTCTAATTTTGAAAATAGATTATCACTTAAAGCAGGTTGAAAGATAAAGCAGAATGTGCCTTAAGGCACATTCTGCTTGACTTTCAACCTGCTTTAAGCTACCATCTGCTAGAATATAGAAAATATTTCTTATCATACAATTTAAAACTATAAATTGAAAATATGTTCTTCAGTGGAGAAATAAATAAAAGGCGTAAAAAGGGGTGTTTATGGGGTAATGTGTTAAAAATATTGTAGAAAGTTCAGTTTGGAGCACAGGAGCTTTCTGCATTACTTTTCTCTACATTTTCAATAATCATCTGTTCTAAATACTACCTGTGCCGATGGCTGCCAACTACAAGTTTAATTATGTTAATTCTTAAATCATGCTATGGTGAGCTGATTGATTTGATGAAATACCATAGTATTAGGCATTTTCCACTATCATTCTGTGATCTGTTCTTCAATGAAATATTCTATTTCAAATTTCGTTTTTATATTCGTTTTATAGCTCTTAATATAAGTTTAATTATGCAATACAACTTCTGTTATATCTGATGTCTTATTTCTTATGTCATGTTGATTTTTATTACACTGTGTATGAAACCTTTATCTGAGCTTATTCCATATTTGTGTGATGCTAAATAAAGAGAAGAACACCAAACAATAATAATGTGTTTTAATTTATTCATTTTCTTCTGTTCAGTATATTACAGTAAAACCTCTCTATGTATTATGACAACTAAAACGAAAGCTAGTTAATGTTTAAAAGACAGATGGCATCTTAAAGCAAGGTGAAAGTAAAACAGAAAGCTCCTACAGGAGCTTTCTGTTTTACTGTCACATTGCTTTAAGCAGTCACCTGTCGTAAACGATTTACAGACGTTTCGGTAAATGACCAGTTCGGTAAATTGATTTTATGTAGTGAAAGTCTGGACGTTTCGGTAAATAGGTAAATTATAGTAATTATAGGATTAAGTATATCGCACATCGCACCTCTCTCGGTAACAATGAGATTTTTGCAGGGTTGTTTTAGTATGTGTTGATCCTGATCTACCAACAGATACAATTTTTCGGCCTGTTTACAAAAACGAAATAAAGGGCATGTGAAGGGGGTAAAAATAACTTGATTTCTTCAATTTTTTTTCTCCATTTCTTCTATTAGGAGATGAGATTATTGTTACATCTCAAAATAATTAAGAACTAAAAAAACAAAATTTATATTTATTGGCATGTTTAAAATATACATATTTACAGATTAATACTCAAATGATAGATCTGCATAACACAAGAAGACCAATGTAGAGCTCTACGCAATTCACTACTTTATTTAAAGTGAAGTATCTGTAGATTAAAATCATTTTGAGATGCTTCTGATTTGTCTGAGCAGGATTCAAACTGTTCGCAAGTAACTTTGACTGATTCCACATCTGCTGATCTTTGTCTCAGCTGCATATAATATTAAGGACTTGTAATTTTGTTTGTCGAAGTTTGGATTCTGATCGCTGTTTTTTGTCAGTGTATACGTATGTGTGTCTAAGAATCGACTGTTCAAGTGACATCGTTCACTTTCATTACAAACTGTCTCATGGCTGGGCTAATTAATGGCAAACTTTAATTAATGATTATCACTTATCTGTGTTTTTACTGTTAGTATTGCTCATCTTATTATATTGTTTTATGGTTGTTACTGAATTGATTACAAGCGACGGCCCAATTAAAGGCAATCAATAATTAAAGGCAATTAATAATTAAAGATACTCAGCTCACTTAATTATTAGCGCACAGGCGCGTGCCGCATTTACAGAACGCATTTAAAGGTGGAGATTATTGTTTACATGCATGATGGGATAACAGGATCCAGACTGAATAATGTTCTAATACAGAACAAAATGGTATAAATCTGTAGGCTGAAATGACATAAATTTTAAAATAATGATTATAATAGTTAGATAAAATTATTTAGATCTTTTAAATTTCTTTATTTTAAAAAAGGCAAAAATGTGCAATCGCTTAAATAAAGTTAGATTCTAACATTTTCATTTAACATAAGGTTTATTTGGGGTTTTTTGACACATGTTCTGGCTACCAAATAGATCCTGATCGTAATATACTTTTTTCTATATTTGATGAAACGCAATAATCAGATATATCTACACGCTGAACTTAAACCATATTCTAGAATGTTACCTTCGTTACCCAACAAAATAAAACCATGTTGTTTTTGGTATAAAGTCACCGTCTACATAGTAGATCCGGATCATATAACTGATCCTATCGGGGTTGCAAATACTTACACAGGATTCTCAAATTTCACTTTTATTGTTTTTCCGTTTTCCATTTCCCACTTCATAACCGACTTTATTGCCCCAATTCGGCATAGAAATTTTACCAATTCCAGAACTAGATCGTATAGTTTAGACCCAACCGGTGAACCCAACGAAAAGCTTCAAAATTAAAGAAAGAATACCTGTAAAATATACTTACCTGTAAAAAGGTCGACACGACAAGTCGTTGTTTTGTCGTATCGGTGTTATGTCGCGTCGGCGTTTTGTCCTGTCGGCATTTTGTCGTGTCGGGGTTTTGTCTGTCGACGTTTTGTCATAGACCCTTTGCAAGACGTTACAAGGTACAAGTGATTAGAGACCAAGCGCCATCAGTTATTGATCTAGCGAAAGGTGTGATATACAGACCTGTACATAAACCTATAATTACTATAATTTACCTTTTTACCGAAACGTTCAGACTTTCACTATATAAATCAATTTACCGAACTGGTCATTTACCGAAACGTCCGTCACCCTCGTAAACACATATTAATTAACACAATTTGGTGGTCGTAATTGAGAGGTTTTACTGTACATGTATTCAGTATTTTTGAGAAGGTGGAATTCTGAATGCTGGAAAACCTGTGTAAAACAGCCACTCAATAAAGAAACATGTTTATTACATAACCCTTAACTCCATAGGTATGCCTTTTTAGCTCACCTGAGCTAGCTCAGGGTGAGCTTTTGCAATCCTTGAATGTCCGGCGTGCGTCGTTCGTCGTCAACAATTTCAGTGTTTACACTCTAGAAGCCACAATTTTAATCCAATCTTTCTCAAACTTGCTCAGATTGTATATTACCATAAGAGTTTGTATAAGTTCGATTATGGTTGAAATTGGACTAATAGGTCAGGAGTTAATATCTACCTTTGAATTGCTGAAAATGCCATATTTAACAGTGTTTACACTCTAGAGGCCACAATATTTATCCAAACTTTCTCAAACTTGCTCAGATTGTATATTACTATAAGAGTTCGGATTAGTTCAATTACAGTTGAAGTCAGACAAATAGATCAAGAGTTATATACCTTTGAATTGCTGAAAATGCCATATCTAACAATGTTTACATTCTAGAAGCCACAATTTTTATCCAATTTTTCTCAAACTTGCTCAGATTGTATATGACTACAAGAGTTCTGATGAGTTTGATTATGGTTGAAATCGGAATAATTGGTCAAGGGTAATATAGCTTTGCAGGGCACCAGATAATTTTGCTTCTAATCAGTACAGTACTGATCAATTTTGAAAACAATCAGTCCCCAGATTTTTTAATCAGTACACATGGATTTGCAATTCATCGGCAGATCGCGGGTTAAATGGCCAACTTTAGAAGAAAGGGAACGGGAAAATACTGCCTCAGTAATTATGCTATACAAAGTTTCAAATAACCTAACTGTTGTAGACCATAAACATCTACATCCATCCAGAAATCTCAACTTTGTCATACCCTTCTCTACTAGGACACAGTATCACTCAAACTCATTCTTTCCACGTACCATCAGACTTTGGAATAAACTACCACACAGCACTAAGGCCAGTGACGGTCTCAAAAGCTTCACTGCCAGCCTCAGATCTCACAACCCCTAACTGCATATTTAAGTTGTTTTAAACTTTTTTAATCTCTGTTTATAATTGATCTTTCAGCTCTGCATTGTTTATCATTATGTTTACTATTTAAAATTGTTCAAATTATGTCTCTGGGGTAAAAAATGACCCCGCCCCGGGGGTCACAAATTTACATAGAGTTATATAGTGAAATCTTCAAACCTCTTCTTCTCTGAAACTAATATGGCTAGAGCTTTAATAATTGGCATAGTGTAGCTTCTAGAGGTACTTAACCAATATTGTACAAATGGTTCCGATCCGTTGCATATCTAGGTCACAGGAGCTAAAAATAGATTTTTTTAAAATAAAAACTTAAAACATCTTCTTCTCTGAAACCACAGTACCCTGAGCTTAGATATTTTGCACAAAGCATTATCTACAGGTCCTCTATCAAGAATCTTCAAATTATGTCACTGTGGTCAAAAATGGTCCCGCCCCGGGGGTCACAAATTTACATAGAGTGAAATCTTCAAACCTCTTCTTCTCTGAAACTAATATAGCTAGAGCTTTGATATTTGGCATGATGTAACTTCTAGAGGTACTTTACCAATATTGTTCCATTGGTTCCGGTTCGTTGCATATCTAGGTCACAGGAGCTAAAAATAGATTTAAAAAAACAAACTTAAAAAATCTTCTCTTTAACTACAGTTCCCTAAGCTTAGCTATTTTGCACTCAGCATCATCAAATCAGCAATTGGCACAATCATATTGTCATAATTTCTCAGCTTTCCAAGATATGTTACATTTACATCAACGGTCCCAGGTGAGCGATTTAGGGCTGTATACGGCTCTTGTTATGCATTTAATGTATTCCTCCATGGAAGAAAATAAATCCACTGTATATTCGTATAGAGTCATGAATTGTCTATATGTGCTATAAGAAATATTGTCTTTATCCTAGCAGATGGTACCTTAAAGCAAATTTGCATTGGTCCATACAGCACATAATTTCACATGAAAAAGCAAACAGTGCAGACCAAGAAGAGTGCAAATTGCGGCTACTTATCAATGTCTACACTGCAATCATGATTGCTAAAATTTACTTTTGTGGAAATTAGGCATACATTGGTTAATGCTGGACAAACTTACTACAGAACACTTCTAATTTAAGTTTCCCTGTGTATAACACTTATCTTGCTAAGCACAACTTGACTAACGTTTTCAAACAGTTTGGATCCAGATCAGACGCCGCGTAACGCGTCGTCTGATCTGGATCCAATCTGTTTGTCACTCAAAATCAATTTTTCTTCAGTTTCTAAAGCATAGAAACGAGTTTTGAGTATTTTAGCAGAAGATAATTTATGTTTGTAGAAGCAGACGAGAATTCAGCATGATATAGTGCTGGGTATATAAATGTCGTCTACTGAATTCGATATCTGTTAATAAACCGGAGATAGTTTTGGTATTTACATTTACAGAAACAGGAATAGAATGACAAATTTGTTTGGATTCTGATAAGGTACCACATTTAGTGGGCCCTGAGCTGGACCCAAACTGTTTGCAAATGTCTTTCAATACATGAAGGATACATACAGTAAAACGTCTCTATTACGACCACTTAATGGAAGGCTAATTGACTGCATAAAAGACAGGTGACACCTTAAAACAAAGTGACCGTATAACAGAAAGCTCCTTAAGGACCTTTCTTGTTTTTCTGTGTTTTTCTGCCACCTTGCTTGAAGCAGTCACCTGCCTTAAACACCTATAATGTTCACACTTTAGAGCTGTTTTACAATGCAATGTAACGTAACTTGGTGTCGCCTTCCTACCAGGTGGGTGACATAATTCTGTAACTCAAAACCAGTGGCTCCTGAAACTTTAAATGGACAATGCCCGTTTAAGTCTAGCCCATTTTTGTACTATTAAGAGTTGTTTTTAATATATTGCATAATGTCAAACAGTACAGACCCAGATCAGAGGGCTCCTGCAGGAGCCCTCTGATTTGAGTCTACACTGTTTGTACAGTGGGACAAGTATACTCTTCGTAGGTACTCTGTTTGTCAATAGTGCATATACACGTCACAAGGGTGCATTGGGCTAAAGCAGATAGTCACATGCAAATGATGGAAAGGTTTGTCACATGCAAATAATGGAAAGGTTGGGTGATTTCCCAAATATGATCGTTTCTCCTGTCGTAATATAGTTATGCGTCATCTAGATCTACCATAAAACGAGTAGTTTTAAGGTGAATCGCATGTTCTATATTTTACCTGGTACTAAAACGGACATCCCTCGTTATGATGTCAGCAATATTGCTAACATCTTGACATAGATACGACACACGAGTCCTCTGAGACTCTTGGTCTGCACTGTTTGTCAGACTAGATTTAATTTGAAAACAGGAAGAGTCCATTTGAAGTTCCTGTGGCCAATGAAGTAACAGACCATACACCACGGAGTAATGACCTAAGTGCATATACCAAGTGTGAATTGAGCACCTTGTGCAAATAACTTTGATCCATTTATTAGATTCAACCCTAGTGATGAGTATACTCGTTAGTAACAACACCTGTGAGAAGTACAGTGCTCCCTTTCTACAACGACACCCAATGGGAGACACAGCTTGTGTGTTTTGTTAGGAGGGATTCGTTATAGGGAGGGTAAATTAAGACTTGACTTACATTAAATTTTTGCAAACAGCTTGAATCCAGATCAGACGCCGATTAATTGTTTGTCACTCGTCATTATAAATAGAGGTTAACTGGGTTTTTCTGTGTAAGATCGAAACTTAATCCATTGAGTGAACATCAGACGTTATATTTTCACGAGTGGCGAAGCCACGAGTTAAAATATAACAGTCTGATGTTCACGAAATGGATTAATTTCAATCCTAGACCGAAAAAAATACAGTTATTCTCTATATTTATGCCTTTTAGCCACTTTTTTAAACGAAATTGTTCGACAGTTGAAAGCGAAAGTACATTATATACCCCCTGTAGAGCCCCAGGTTTATATTGAACACATTTTTGTGACAGTTTGCCGTACAATGACGTCACTGAGGCTGATTTATTGATTAAACGTCATCGGAATTTCGTCGTTATTTCCGAACTGGATTCGTCTTCTTCCGTTGAGTGGTTCGCGACAAATCGCGAATGAAACGATAAGACACGGTTGACTACGATTCTTGGGAAGCCCTACGGGGAGAATTCATAAAAGAAACACGCGCAACGATAATCAATTGCTTAAAACATTGAAATTATCAAGTGATAGTCCACTGCTATTTCCTGGAATTCAACCGAAAAGCATTTATATAAATAAATTATATATTCTATCAAAATGTCTACTAATATGTAACTTTGAGAAAAAACAGTAGACAACAATTTTAAGTAGACTATATTGCAGCAGTAAAAGCGGGAGACATAATTATCCTGTTTAGGGAATTGCGACAAGAGTCCTTGTAAGGAGGGAGTCGTTGTTTGGAGGACAGTTTTAGGGAGGGAACACACAGGAACATACCATTGTTCTACATGAATGCAAACAGTGTACATCCTGTACAGAGGGCTGCTATTGGAGTCATCTGATAAGGATCACCAACGTTTTTAATTTTGCAACATTTTGTTATTTAAACCCCTATTCGTTTATAATGCATTGGCCAGGCTTAATTGGAAATTCGAAATGCCCATTCCATTTGAACCTACATTGTTCCCGCATTCGACACCCGAATTCTCATGGGGCCCGTTTCATAAAACGTCGTACGAGAAAAACGGTCGTAAGTCAAAACCTTTAAAATACATTTAGTTTATGATTTCTCTATCTAATCCTGTCTTGTGACATCTCTTTGGAATTGTCTTTTCAAGACGATCCAAAGATATATCAATTTTTCCATCGATTTAAAACACCCGCTCTGATATGAAAATAGAAGGGAACTCGGGGGTGTTGCGTTGGTAGTTTGGCATAGTATATATCACAAGACAGTATTAGATGGAGAAATAAATAATAATTGAGACTTTTATAATATGACTTACGACAACATTTGTCGTACGAAGTTTTACGAAACGGGTGCCCAGATCTCCAGAATAGACTAGGCTGTAAACAATTGTAATAGGAAGTCAAACATTACATCATGTAATAACCTAAGCGACCCTGGTGTAATAAGAACACCAGGAAGCGTATGCAAGAGTTTGCTGTCAAAATTAAGTTTTGTGCATCACGACCCATTTAACTGTTGAAACTAATATCTTGAAACTTATATCTTTTTTATGAGGCTGTACATTGTAAGAAGACGCCAATAACAATTAACCCCTTTACTGCCTAACCCCGAGTAGAACGGTTCTTAGCAAACAGTTTTGATCCACGCGGTGACAGACCAGAATCCAAACTGTTTGACACTCATTTAGATATTTCTTAAGTAAGAATAACTAAAATTCAGATTTGAGAAATAAAAGCAGACGCCAATTGTTTAAAGCAGATGCTGTCATGACAGTAAAGTTTAAGCTGGTGGCCGTTTCATATACAGTGTAACCTATGAAAACTGGGTCCAATGTTATAAAGCTTTTGAGTTGAGTATTGGGTCGTTTTCAATCATTTGATTGGTCAGATTTGAGCCTAGGCTCAAATCTGACCAATCAAAGGCTTGAGAACAAACTCAGACTCAATTCAAACGCTGTATTACACTGGAGCATGGGCTATCAAACCCCGGAAGTCTGGGAAAACACGTTTTTGCGGGTCAAACTCATTGTTCTAAATAATGCTTTATCATTCAAAGAAGAAACGTAAAAGCTCCAAAGTCACGTTTCACTGCAACTACATCATCTGCTTTACACAATTCTCTTCTGCTTTTATTTCACAATGTAAAGTTTAGGTAAATTGACTAGAATACATGTAATAGTAGCCTATTCTGAATCCGTGAGCGTCAAGCAAGTCGTGTTCTGATTAGACACTGCATTAAGGGCATTACACGGCGTCCTCTGATCAGGATCAAAACTGTTTGCAGATTACCATATATGTATTATACTCGGGGTAAGGCATTACAGGGCAACAGAAATGCAGAAAAAAATACTGTTGTCATGCTTTAAGCTGCAACCGCCTTTAAACAACTGCATATTTTCAATATTTCGAATCCTCACTTAACTTCGCTAAACCGAGCACCTATGTAAATCGGACGCCGCTTTAGACTGGACATTTTCTCATTCCGGAAGTGTTAAGGTTTCAGAGGTGTTATTGTATAGGTAGATACTAATAATAGATATATGTTAGTGATGGGCAATTTGAAACACTTGGCTTGTAAAACCGTGTCATTGCAGATATGGGATGAAACATCTAAGTTTTGAATCGCTTGCTAAGGGAGTGGTTTAGCTTTACATCACGACAGGAGTTTTTAAAACACGTAAGTGATAGTCACTCTGTTGACTTTATAACTTAACCCCTTCACTGCCTTACCCCGAGTACGATGATTATTTGCAAACAGTTTGGATCCTGATCAGACGCCGCGTGACGCGGCGTCTGATCAGGATCCAAACTGTTTGACACTCATTTCAAGATTTCTTATATCAAAATACCTAAAAATTAAATTTGAGAAATAAAAGCAGGCGACAATTGTTTAAAATTGATGACGTCATGGCAGTGAAGGGGTTAAACCCTTCACTGCCATGACGTCATCAGTTTTAAACAATGTCGTCTGCGTTTAATTGTCAAATTTAAATGTTAGATATTTTGACTTAAGAAAATATTTAAATGAGTGTCAAACAGATTTGGTGTTGACGAGACGCCGTTTATGGTCCAGATCAGATGTCGGATAACTTCATGTCGAAAATATACTGAGAATATATACATATCGTATTTTAGTTTTATCAAAATGCAAACTGTTATAAAACTCAATTTTACAAAAAAATTGTTATCGCCGAAAGTAGGTCAGAAAATGTCTTTTACCCATTACACCATAGCCTGTTTCTAGAGTTGCAGATAAATGCCTGTTTCTAGTTTTAAACACAGGTGGCTACTTAAAGAAAGGAGAAAGACCATCAGATGAATACCAGTCAGGACACTGGACAGGAGGTCATGGGAGATTCAGTTCGGGATTCTCGGAGGAAATGGCTAGAACCCAAGTTACCCCCGGCGCCACGGGGCCTATCTGATGGCGAGGTACGTCAAAAACTATAACTCTATATAATCATTTATCCAATACCATGTTTCTGGTTTTGTTAAAGGAGGTTGAAAGAAAGGCAGAATACGCATTAAGGCGCATTCTGCTTTACTTTCAGCCAACTTTAAACTACCATCTGCTAGGATATAGAAAATATTTCTTACAGTACAAGTTCATAATTATAGAAATTGGAACTATTTGCTTCAGCGGAGGAATATATCAAATGCGCTAAAACGCTTCTATTTGGTAAATGGATAAGTGAATATGTGAAGTCTGCTAAAAATCTGAATTTAGTTAAAATAAACTTTTTACACGTACAGTATAACATTTCTATTACCACGGCCGTCATCCCTATACTACGATACCAGAGGATAGTACGATCACAGAGGTAAACAAAGAGCACGCGCTAAGGGTAAGTGATTACGACCACTAAATTGTGTTAAAATTATTAGATTAATGTAACGCGGCGTCTGATCTGGATTTAAGCTGTTTGTCTGTTGTCTTTATATGTATTCTATTCAATTCTATCAAAACGTCCACGTATATGAAATTTGAGAGGAAAAACAGCAGACAACAATCTTAAGCAGACGATATTGCAGCATTAAACGCCTGGGAACTGCTAGAAACAGATAGACAGAGATACATAGAAAAGCAGACAGAACGACAGACAAACGGCTTTACAATATTGTGTTTGCTAGAATTGTGACTAGGGATCACGTGATGTTTTCACAGGCAATGCTCCGAGGTGTTCTGCAGAACATGATTGACAGTGAGAAAAGCTACGTGTCGTCAATAAGTCATGTTGCCAGCGTAAGTATCACGTGTTACATGATCCTGGGTGATAGCTTCTTTACCTTTTATCACACAGGGCATTTGTCGTGCTGCGAAATATCAATCAATTTCGTCAATGATTCTCTGATCAGCAGAAGTGCTGCAACTCGAGGGCCTTTTTGGACACCTAACCGGTCTCCATCTGTAAACAAAGGTTTCTACATACCAAACTGTTCGTACAAGTGTGTAGATTATGAAACTGCTTGTTGCAGTTGTGATATCTGTGGGCCAACATCGCTATTCAAGATGGCGTCCAAGATGGCCGCCACAAACATGGAATATCACGAACATACTACCTATTGCAATTATTTTCTGATTATTCTACTAATAGTGATGCAAATGCACTTTGAACATGATAAAGGAGTCATAGTATTCACGTGATGTGAATAAAGAGGGTTTAACGCTTATACAGATATCAAACTGTTCAAAATGGCGTCCAAGATGGCCGCCATAATCATAAAAATATCACGCACACACTAACTTTAACAATTATTTTCTTATGGTTTTACTAAAAGGGGTGACAATACACGCCGAACATTACAAAAGAGTAACACAGTTCACTTTATGTGAATAAAATCCGTTTAAACCTTATACTACGAACAGAATGTTCAAATATGGCCTCCAAGAAGGCTCCTAGAAATATAAAGATATAATAAAAATACTATCTTTGATTATACGTTTCTTTATAGTTTCACTGAAAACGATGACAATGCACTTTGAATATTATAAGAGAGTCATATTATTAAAAAATCTTAATATTGACATTTTTACTATTCTACTAGGAAAAAAATATTCAAAATGGCGTCAAAGATGGCCGCCCCAACTTAAAAATATCACATACATACCAATTATTACAATTATTTTCTTAAGATTTTACTAAAATTGATTACAATTGATTTTGAACGTTACAAAAGGGTCATTCTATTCACTAATTGTGTATAAAGACCGTTTAATCCTTACACTGCGAATAGAATATTCAAATATGGCGTCCAAGATGGCCGCTACATGCATAAAAATTCATGAACATACTATGACAATTGGTTCCTGATGGTTTGACTAAAACAGATGACAATATATTTTGAACATTTCAAAATGGATACCCTATTATTCACAACATATTATGTTTTTCCCTTACACAACGAACAAAATGTTCAAGAAAGCGTCAAAGATGTCAGACACAAACAGAAAATACATCGAACATTGCATAACAATTATTTTCGTATGGTTTGGCTAAAAATGAGACCAATGGACTTTAAACATTTCGAAAAGAGCATGTAATTTATGTGTATAAACACCGTTTAACCATTTCACTTCAAACAAACTGTTACAGACGGCATCCAAAATGGTAAGCACAAATATAAAATATCACCAACATACTCACTACGTATTACAATTGCCTTCTAATGGTTTGAATAAAAGTTTAAACATTACAAAATAAACCTATTATTCACTTAATGTGAATCATTCTATCGCAAACAAACATGTCCTCTGCTAAATTTATCTTAGTTTCAGTTTTTGATAGTGCTTTAAAAAGTGTTCAAAATTAGTAACAATGTTATCCCATTATAATTGATTTATGTCAATAAAAACAAATAGTGTCCAGTATTACGGGTAGATGCCATACAAGAATACATAAATCACTTTACCATATGAAGTGACAAGATCAATGACACCCATACTCGTACAATCTTCTCTGCGTCGACTGGTACTTGAGGCCGTTTCAATGGATCATTATTTGAATCTATCTGCTGATGCATGAGGGACTGTTGATAGGTTGAGTTATCTTTTCTTGAGGTCTTTTTCCTACAGTCTGCCTCCATGTTTCTTTGCGCCAGTTTGTGCCCTCTTCCCCTTGGTGGCCAATAAATGGTTACTTTGTGGAGCGAGTTGGGTTGCATGCGGTATACATAGCCAAAACATCACTAAAATCGTAATCGAATAGTTTCTCTAACTGGCGGTATGATAGTCTGATTGAGTAATTCCGCATGCGAAATGGTGTTAGGTTAGAAGATCTTCAGAATACAGGTCTCGTTTCAGAAAACAGTGAGGCTGTTTTTCGATTACATACAAACTAATGCCCTGTACTTTTACAGTTTGGCACTGATGCCTAAAATGCTGAACACCAAAGTGGTCTGAGCATGACAAGTAGCAGTAATGATTCGATGTAACTTTGGATGGTGGTATTGATCGTCAGAACGTGTGTCTTCTCTGAGTTGACGTACATACCTATATTATTGGCAGTCGCACTTAGAACCATATCTCTCTCTTGTTGAGAGTCCTGGTTGTATCTGCTGGATAGTAGTACAACGTCGTTCAGTCTCGTTCTACATAATATATCAACCATCTGTTTCTGGATAACTGTTCTAAAATGTTTGCAAGAGATGCAGTCAATGGATGATCTTTCTGATCTTTCTTTCCAACAACCTGCCTGTTTTCGATGCAATATGGTGTCAACCGCCACAGTTACGCATTTGAAAATGATATGACTGAATAGATTGCTGGTGAGAGAAAGACGTGTAATGTTTTTCAATTGTTGCAGTTTCCCGATTCACATTTCAGGGACAGTTTCATTACAACTCCTTTCTTCCTGCCATCTGGTATATCCACTTTGTCCAAAAATGTTTTGAAGAATAAGCAGCCATAGCCGTTGTTTTTTCAGATACTCCACTTTCAGCAAGCCAACAAACATTCCATCATCTACAAGGGACTTCTCATACATAGGCATACGGGACCTCCTGTAATATGATAGGTTCCACGTTAATGTCAAGATCTTTATCCACCTTAGTTATTTATGCAAGTATTGTGTGACTTTGGCCTCTAAAGGATACATTAGAACTGTTCTCCCCACCATTAGAGTTCTGTTGCCTCATATGTAGCAAGAAAGTCATTTGCTGACAGGTCTTGAAATATGCCTTTGTACAATTAAAGTTTCTTGGTAGTTTGGTAGATTCTCATTATGTTTTGTATTTCAGCAGTGATCTCTGCACATACCGGTACTGCATGTCAATTAAAATATCTCTTCCCTAACTGAATTTCAAGACTTTCCTTCTAAATGTTTGGACGTGTAAAATGCAACAGGCCCCTCTTATAATATTTGTGACTTGGCCTCTAGAAAATGATTCTTTAACTTACAGTTTCCTCTCAACTATAGTCTTCCAAGTGTCTGCAGATATCCACTAAACATGTGTACTTTTTGTGTGTCATGGTGTAGCAGCTGTCTCAAACATGGCTTTTCTGAAGTTGCCCATAGTGTTAACTGTTCCCTTCTGAAGAATACTGAATCTAATTTTCAGCGCGACATCGTAGCTGTCCTTAACTGTGGGGTCTATCAATTTGGGGACATCAAAACGCCGTCATTTGGTATCATCCGGTCTCAACTGGACGAAAAGCTACTAAGTTATGGTCAAAAATACGTCTGCTTACCACATCACTTGATTATCTTTAAGAGAAAACCTGCTGATGTTAGTAACGATAATGTGGTCTATCTGACTTTTGCTGTTCCTGTCAGGCGATGCCCATTTGTACTTTTGGATAGTCTTGTGTGAAAATAGGTTACCGCCTTCGATGAACTCATCGTCTTTACCTTGTCTAATAAGAATTTCACTGTTACCTATGAAGTTGCCTGTTCCATTTCGATCCGTGAATCTCGCTATGTTACTGTTGTTCGTTTCAACTCATGCGTTGAAGTCACCTAATAGCAGTATACCATCATGTTTTGAGCTGTCTGAACCCTTATCCTTGTTTCTTAAAATATATATATGCAAACAACTTGAATGTGGCTGAGACGTTTAGTAACTAAGCATGTCATGAGGACCTCAACCTTGTTACTCACAGGCAACATTACAAATATTTTGAACCAAAGACGGAAATTAGCAGACACTAAGTTTGTTGGCAGTAGATATATAAAACGATCTTTTTATACAGTAAGTTAACTTGTTTCTTTTGTAATGTTTAAAGTCAATTTTCATCAGTTTGAATCAAACCGTAAGGAAACAATTGTAATAGTATAACGGTGATATTTTAGGCGTGTTGAGGCCATGTTGGAGGTCATACTGAATACTTTGTTCGCAGTAGATAGTTTAAATGCATGTAGTTTTTATATACATTAGGCCAATGGTATACAAGTCTCTTTTGTAATATTCATAGTTCATTGTCATAATATTTCGTCAAACCATGAGAAAATTAGTGTAATAATATGTGATAGTTTAGGTTTGTGGCGTGGTGGCTATCTTAGACGCTATCTGGGATAGTTTGCCTCCAGTAAAAAGGATTAAACTGTTATGATACACATAAAGTGAATACTATGCATCTTTTGTGATTATCAATGTCCATTGTCATCACTGTTGGTGAAGGTGTAATAACAAAATGTAGTAGTATATTCTGTGATACTTTTGGTTTATGGTGGCTATCTTGGAAGTCATCTTGAATATATTAATTTAAGCAGGAGGATTAAAGTCTTGACACACATACAATAATTATATTCCTTTCTCTCTGTCGTAATTTTTCAAGTCATTTGTCAATACTTTTAGTCAAACCATCGAAATTGTATAAGTTTGTATGTTAATTATAATTTGTTGCATCGCGGCCGTCTTGGACGCCATCTTGAATAATTTGTTCGCAGCAGAAGAATTAAACAGACTTTAATCACATAAAATGAATAATACATCCATTTTGTAATGTTTGAAGTCAATTGTTATCACTTTTAATCAAATCAAAAGGAAGCATTTGTAATAGTCAGTATGCTCCTAACGTTTTATATTTGTGGCATCTTGGACGCCATGATGAATATTTAGTTTGGAGTAGAAAGGTTTTAAAAATGGTCTTTATCCACATTAAGTGAATGACGTGTCTCATTTTGTATGGGTCAAAGCAGTAAGACGAGTAAAAAATGTTTATACACATGAAATGAATAATAAGCCCCTATTGTAATATTTTGAAGCGGCTGTTTTCACTTTTATTAAAACTATAAGAAAACATTTGTAATAGTAAGTATCTTTTTGACATTTCATATTTGTGGCAGCCATTTCGTACGCCATCTTGGATATTTTAATCTGAGTACAAGGGTTAAACGGAATTTATCTACATTAAGTGAATAACATGTCTCTTTTTGTAAGGGCGAAAGTTCATTGCCCTTACTGATAACCAACCTACATGTATATGAAAAAAAGTAATAGTAAGTTCCTTGTATTTTCTTTTTGTGGCGGCCATCTTGGTCACCATCTTGGACATCTTGTTCACTGAATAGGAGTAAAACTGTCTTTATATGCATTAACTGTATAAGATACTTTTTACTGTCAAAGGTGCATTGTCATCGTTTTAGTTAACAATAAAGAAACCACTTATAATTGAAGATAGTATTTTCGTGATAATTGTAAATTTGTAGCGGCCATCTTGGACGCCATATTTGAACATTCTGTTCGTAGTATAAGATTTAAACGGACTTTATTCACATTTAGTGAACAGTATGACTCTAATTTAACCTTCAATGTGCATTGCAATCATTTTTAGTAAAACAATAAGAAAATAATTGTAAAAGTTAGTATGTGCGTGATATTTCTATGCTTATGGCGGCCATCTTTGACGCCATTTTGAACATTTTGGTCGCTGTAGAAAGGTTAAACGGTCAATTTTTACATCACGTGAATAATATGACTCCTTTATAATGTTCAAAGTGCACTTGCATCACTTTTAGTCGAATAATCAGAAAATAATTGCAATAGGTAGTACGTTCGTGATATTCCATGTTTGTGGCGGCCATCTTGGACGCCATCTTGAATAGCGATGTTGGCCCACAGATATCACAACTGCAACAAGCAGTTTCATAATCTACACACTTGTACGAACATTTTGGTATATAGAAACCTTTGTTTACAGAGGGAGACCGGTTAGTGCCAGATTTAGGCATGATATTGGGCCTCGGTTGCAGCACCACTATAATTAGAAATGTAATATTGTAACAGGAATGCCATTTCTCCGGATTTTTCCTTAATCTCCGGATTTTTTTCCACTACATGGTATCTTAAAGCAGCAAACTGTTTGACACTCTTATCGATATTTATTTAAGAAATAATAAATTCATACCAGTGTTTTATCGTGCAATCGAACACTGGTAGGAGTTGAGATGCGAAGTTATTTAATCACGAACCCTTTAGGCCGAGTGGTTTAATTACAAGCATCTCAACGACTACCCGTGTTCGATTGTTAGATAAAACACTGGTATTTATTATTTCGATTCTAACACATTATTTTAACCTTAATGTACACCGAAGCAACGGCGCTATATTTCTGAGCGTACGCATTTTCGAAGCCAAATGACGTCACGTTAGAACGTTTAACGCGTGAGTGTTCTACTGAAAATTCGTACACTGAGACGGTCCTTTTTCGCTTATATAGGGGTGTGGGCGAGGTGTGTTAGAATAAGTCATACAACCCTGAATCTAACTTTCCTATGACCAAACACCATATTCTGACCTAAAGCTCATTTAAAAGGTATATACTATAAAAAAAATTTTTTTTTTTTAAAACGAGCTTTAGGTCAGAATATGGTGTTTGGTCATAGGAGAGGGTGTTTTTATGGTTTTATTCTCTTTATTTGTGTTTTGAGGTGATATATTGGAGCAAAGCATGTGTCTGGCACCTATGGTGAAAACATGTACTGAGCGAAATAAAGAATTTGAATTTGAATTTGGTTCCCGTTGTGCCACAATAAACGGCGTTTTAACTTCTATATATAGACTCGAACTCAGTTTGTAATATATTTAGACTGAGTATTTAATTTGCATTCTGGATCTAGATATATTTCGCTTTTGCTGTTTTCAGGGGTTTCTAGCCTGCCCTGGAATATTTGTTTAAGTGTTGGATATCTTGATGATTCTTCTGTTGTGGAAATCTCTCACTGCGTCATGTAGGGTTCATAATATTTTAGTATTTTAAAAGCATATGTTTCTTTAATCTGCTATTGAGCTGCTTTCGTCTGTACATATTTAACCCTTTACCTGCTAATCCCGATTTTATTACAATCAGCAAACGGTTCAGATCCAGATAAGACGCTTAGTCAGGCAGCGTTTCATCTTGATACAAACTGTTTGACACTCGTTTTTGGTCTTCTATAATTAAAAATTGCATCAATCTGAATGTTACGAAATTTGCAAACGACAATTTCAAAGGAGGTGATATTATAGCAGGATAAGGGTTTAAACTAAAGAAATTTATGTATGTAATACTTTAATGGAGGGCCTCATGGAGGATTAGTCATTAGACCCTCGTTAAATAAAGTCATTTATTCATTCATTCATTCATTTCATTCATTCATTCATTCATTCACGATTAACTCTTTCTTTTTCACGTTTTACCGTCTGCTTTAACCCTCTTACCGCCAAAATATCGTCTGCACTGGTAATAGCGTCTGTAATATCTTTAAAGTCAGCTATAGGGCTGTTTTAACTGAATAAAATGTCGATACGAGTGTCAAACAGTTTGGATTCTGATCAGACGCCGCGTTACGAGGCGTCTGATCCGGATCCAAACTGTTTGCAAAGTCGCCGTTTTGGCGCCGTTGGCAAAAGAAGAGTTAATGGCAGCAGAGGGGTTAAGATTAGTATTGTCTAAATTTGTAGATGAAACAAAACAACGCCTTCATGAGAAAAATCAGAAACTCTGTAGAAACAAAAGCAGTATTCGAGATTGCAGATGAAATTCTCCAAATCCACAAAGCCTTCAATATAGCACTGGAAGAGGAACTCCGAAAGATTTATGACGATGGATCAGTCGCTAAATGTCTCAATTTGGTAAGGACTGAATGTAAAATCCATACATGGCGAAACTCGATAGTTCGAACTCGCTTTATTTCGAACATACTCATATTTCAAAGTGAAAATGTGGCTTGCCACATTTTAACTTTGAAATACGGGTATGTTTGACTTAAGTGAGATCGAGTTATCGAAGTCGAAGTATCGAGTTTTGACATGTAATTCCCTAACCCCTAGTAACACATATACGCATCATTTACAAACAATGTGCCTGTGAAGAGTTTACTTGTCCTATACAAAAAGAATGATGCCCGACAAGAGAGTTCCTGAATTATCAAGGTCTGCACTGTTTGTAATGTTGATATATAGTGTTAGAAACAACCGTAAACACAGGTGCCAGACACATGCTTTGCCCCAATATATCACCTCAAAACACAAATAAAAACACCCTCTCCTATGACCAAACACCATATTCTGACCTAAAGCTCATTTTAATTTTTTTTTTTATAGTATATACCTTATATAGATCTACTATAAAAAAAATAATTTTTTTTTAAAATGAGCTTTAGGTCAGAATATGGTGTTTGGTCATAGGAGAGGGTGTTTTTATGGTTTTATTCTCTTTATTTGTGTTTTGAGGTGATATATTGGGGCAAAGCATGTGTCTGCCACCTGTGACCGTAAATAGTAAAAAACTTGACTAGGCTTTATTGGAAACCGGACTTGTCCAATCGAAGTTGTTTTAGAGGGGAAATTAGGGAAGACTTTATTATTTATTAGCTATTTTTATCCAATAAACGTGTTTATGATGACATAATTACATGGTATGTCCTTTACAAACAGTTTGAACCAGGTCAACCACCGATCAGTTCGACCCCTGTAGGGTACAGGGCTATACGAGCGTACCCGTTGAATCTGAGATCGTTCTCAAACATATGATTTGTCAGTTTTAAAAACGTTCTAATTTGACCAATCAAATGCTTGAGAACGATATCAGACTCAACTTGAACGCTCGTTTAGCCTTAGGACCAGACAAGGGTACATAACTGGTTGCCAATAAGATATGAATATATCGTCATTTGACACAAGTGTCACATAATTTGGATATCTGGTGAAGTTGCCATAGGTAATGGTATATATTTACATCACGACAGGAGTTTTTTTTTTAAACACGTGAGTGATACAGTGGAGAAAACGTTATTCTTTCCCAATAAACGCGTTATAAATGCTAAAACAATTATTTGCGCTGCAAACAGTTTGGAGCCAGATCAGACGCCGGGTAACCCGGCGTCTGATCAGGCTCAAAACTGTTTGCCACCAAGATAAACATGAAATATCAGAATTGTCCAAAAGTTGTTCTTTTCTACGTTTTAGTGCTTTGCGTTTGCGTACGTTTGCGTTTAAACGGGAAAGAATAACAGATTCTCCACTGTTGTCACTCTAACCCTTCACTGCCATGGTGTCATCAATTGTCATCTGCTTTTATTTCTCAGATTTAAACTTTAGGAATTTTGATTTAAGAAATATTGAAATTAGTGTAACACAGTTTGGAGCATGATCAAGCGCCGCACCATGTCTGATCAGGATCCAAACTGTTTGCAATTAACAATCGTACGCAGGGTAAGGCAATTAAGAGGTTAATAACTTTTTAACCCATTACTCCATAGCCTGTTTCTAGTTTTGAAGGCAGGTGATCACTTAAAGCAGGTTGAAAGTAAAGCAGAATGTGCCTTAAGGCACATGCTTTACTTTCAACCTGCTTTAAGCTACTATCTGCTAAAATATACAAAATATTTCTTATGATACATATTCATGACTTTATAAATTGGAATTATTTTATTCAGTGGAAGAATAAAATAAAAAAACGTTAACCCTTTACCTGATAGCATTGTTTCTAGTATTGAAGATATGTGACTACTTAAAGCAGGTTGAAAGTAAAGCAGAATGCGCCCTAAGGCGCATTCTGCTTTACTTTCAGCCTGCTTTAAGCTATTAACTGCAAGAATAAGGAAATTGTTAAATATGACACATATTCATTACGGTATAATTTGGAACTATTTTCTTCAGCGGATGAATAAAATGAATGTGCTAAAAGTCGCTTCTATAAGGGAAAGGGTTAAAAGGCGTATTTATGGGGTAATGGGTTACTACAGATATTGAAAAATGTGGTAAAGCCTATAATGTTTTTTTCTGCTATTCTTCATATTGCTTTCAGTTCTGGTCAGACAGGGTTTTGGAGGTATACAGTAACTATATCAACAATTGTGAGGTTGCCCTGGCAACCGTCCAAAAGACATCTGTTCGCAACACTTTGCGTGGTATCATTCAGGTACTAGTATTTAACACTTCTATTATTAAAAACAACTAAGAGAAATAAATCTTAGAGAAAGTCTCAGCAAACATAGCCACATAGTTCTATACATGTTTACATAGAGGATCTTACACGAGTGCTCATTAATTATCATTTTTAATAAACGAGTTGACTATTTTTTAAACAATATGACGCGAGCTTTGGCGAGCGTTATATTTTTTTAGTCAACGAGTTTATTAGAAATGATAATAATGAGCACGAATGTTAGATTCTATTTATCACATACACATTTTGAAACCATATTAAGCCAACTGAATGGGTAGTTTGTAGTCTCTCCGCTATATGTATTTTCCGTCAAAAGTTGACGTTGTTTATGGTAACGTCATGGCAAATGACGTCATTTGGTGTCCCGCGTCATGCAGCGCTTGTAGTTGAACAGGTAGGACCGGAGCATGGCATTTTGACCCTGCGTTCATCCTTTCACTTCCAAATGTTTTGTGAGATTTTTACCCCTTCACCGTTTCATTGTCGTCTGCTTCAATATTGTTGTCTGCAATATCGTTTCAAAGTAAAATATAAGGCAGTATGACTGAAGAACTTTCAAAACGAGTGTCAAAAAGTTTGGATCCTGATCAGAAGCCGCTTGACGCGGCGTCTGATCAGGATTCAAACTGTTTGCTAACGCGCTTTTAAGCGTCATTGAGAGTGAAAGGGATTAGAATCGCCCCATGGTCTAATTATTGTTTTCTTATTTCGCAGGCATGCTGACTCAAAACTGACATATTGTCTTGAAAAAATTGTGACAGTTGCCAGACCCAAGGTCTGTTTTTGACGTTAAGAATCGACACAAGGTTTCAATGTTAAAAATCGGCCCGCGGTCTTTTTAAACGTTGGGAATCAACCTAGTGTTTCTTTGAACGTTGAGTTTTGACCATTGGGTCATTTTAACACTTAGAATAGACCCAGGGCTTGTTTTAATGTGCAAAACAAGCTAAAGGATCTTTCCGTTACGTTGGAAATTGACATATGGTCTTGTTAAGATTGAGTTTTGACCTCTGTGTATTGTTATCGTTAAGAATCGAACCATTATCTGTTTTTAAAGTTGAGAATAGACCCTTGGTCTTTTTAACAGGGTACACATTCATGTAACTCTGGATGTTTTATGCCAACACTCATATAAGGAATATTCCACATGAAACGACTTTGAAATAGAGGTTCGTAACTAATGTTGGTAAAACTTGTGGCTCAACCTTCTTTCTCTAATAGTTGTATTATGCTAAACTTGGTTTTTGCACTTGTGCTATTATGGTTGTACGAATATATGGCAATTAAACATGTTTAAACCAAATGACTTGGAACAAAACGAGTATTATCGTAGTTCTCCCATTTTCGCCCATGTGGGATAGAGATATTCCCCATGGGGAATCACTCTATCCTCCATACAACGTGACGTTTTTATTGTTTGCCCAGCTTTACCACAAGCGCTGCATGACGCGGGCAACTAAATGACGTCATTTCTTATGTCATTACTATAAACAACGTTACGTTTTCGCGGAAAACGGTTTCGTTGATGTAGAATATGAATGACCCCTCCCCCGGGTCAGAAAATTCACGCAGGGACTCGGCAAGCCTCGTCCCTGCATGAAATTTATAACCATCGTGGGGGGGGGGGGGGGGCAATTTCTAATTTCTATACTAAATTAACACTCATGGTTAACGTATTCACCACTGTATCTAGCTAGCGAAGAGTATTGTTTAAGGTTATATTATGAGTTTTTTGTACAATAGCAGACAATATTGCACTACAAGAACTTATAGTAGTGAATCCGTGGTAATTGGTTATTAATTTATGGCTTATTTCAGGACCAGAACGAAACAATGCACGCATATCTATGTAGTGCTATGATTAAGCCAGTCCAAAGATATCCTCAAATCATTTTGATTACCAAGGTACGTCATGGTATATCGCTATCCTTTAGGAGTTTTCTGTTTTACTTTCACCATGCTTTTAGCTGTCACCTATCGTTTATACACTCAATTAGACTTAGTGGTAGTAAAACAGAGTATTTATTTTTGGTTTGTTTTATGAATGTTGGTATCTACATTTGAAGTTGGCCACGTCAAATATTTTTTGTTGTTTTTTACGTTTAATAATATATTGTAAGAAAAATAGACAATCAAAAGACAACACACGACCTCTGACTTGTTGTATTGACTGTAATTTTATTTTCAAACGTTTCGGTCAATCAACGACCTTCATCAGGGAATATACATAACAAAGGATCAAATTATCGACAATATATTTTGAACAACACTGCTTCAAATAATCCCTTTGTTCACATACATGTACTTTTTACTTGTAAACGACTATTTACATTGGTCAAATATTTGAAGTAGCTAGCTATATATTGCTCATCAAATGCCACATACTCTCGATATCGTAATTTCTGTTCATGTGCATGACTGAAAACAATGCAAATATGTTTCTTTATTAATTTACATTAGTCATGAATGTTGTTGAAACTTGTTGCCGAATTACATCTACTTAAATATTTTGAAGTAAATAAATATGGTTGAATTATAGTTACACTGCAAGCAATGATAATACAGTGCTCCCAACAACGACCTCCTCCTTACAACGACCCTTGCCGCTGTTCCCCAAACAAGACATGTATGTATAACACTATAACTGTTGCAATATTGTCTGCTTAAAATTGTCGTCTTCTGTTTTTCTCAAAGTCATATAATTGACATTTTGACAGAAAGAAACATAATGAGTGACAAACATCTTGAATCCAGATCAGACGCCGCGTTACTGATTTGGATTCAAGTTGTTTGCAAATGTAAGCTCATTTCCCTCCCTATAACGACTCCCTCCAAACAACACACATACTCGCTGTCTCCCATTAGGTGTTGTTGTAGGGCGGGAGCACTGTAATGCTATCTTCATCAGGATATTCTGAAGTACATCCCCAACGACCTGGAGGCCAAGCTGAATCTTCAGGAAACTCTCACTGGCATCGACACTGTGGCTTTTAGGTTGAATGAGCGAACACGTTATGTCGACCAGTATCGTAGAGGTCGTCAGGTCGCATTGGAACTTCCATCGCTACATTTATCTGACGAAAACGCCTGCCTTTTGCGTGAAGACTACATGAATGAACTATGTCCGGATAAAAACGATGGTCGTTCTAGCTACAGGTCAAATAAGTCTCAAAAGGTAACATGAAGCATATAGTAAAAGACAGTTTCGCCGACTGTCATTCTGCTTGTCACTGGTAGCCAAACTGACTGATAGTCGATGAAATTGTCTTGGTAAATATTATACTTTAGCAGTGTCAAAAGACACGATTCATGGAATTTGCCGATCATTTTCTGTCGTTTATTTCGCTTAAACGCCAAACAAAATCAGTTAAATTCTTAACTGAATTTCAAACAGTTTGGAACAAATCCAGACGCACTCTGGGCAACCCGGCGTCTATTCTGGCTCCAAACTGTTTGCAATGGACATTGTTTGTTGCTTAAACGCGTTAACTGGGGCAAAGAATAAGGCATTCTCCACTGGGGGGGGGGGGGGGGGGGATCTTTTTGTAAATGTTTTAATATGCCTAAAAGATTTCTCAAAATTCTGCATTGCTCAGAATATTATCAACCATTAAATGTTGAGAATATATCTGAATTATTTTACGGTCTTATGTTCTTTTTAACGTTATCCCGTTCCATTATGTTCTTTTTAACGTTATCCCGTTCCATATTTATGGAGTACATTCCTTTTTCATGGTGTTCGAAATTCCTTAATGTACTTCTATCTATATAGGCAAGGTTTTTTGTAAGTCGAGTTTTCTTTGGACTTAGTTTTGTTTAATTTATGCATCTGGAGACCGTTTTATGAAACAACGTAATTACGACACACATGTTCGTAAGTCAGATTATAATATTATCAATAATTATTTATTTCTCCATCTAATCCTGTCTTGTGACATCTTTTTGAAATAGTCTTTTCAAGATGGAGAAATGAGAAGTTAGATGTATTTTTAAGTTTTGACCTACGATCGTTTTTGTTGTACGAAGTTTTATGAAACGGGCCTTTGGTGTAGTTACGTTACCATTCTTTTCTCATCGCGATGGAGCGGAGGCCAGGCTAATATATTATTGTATTTCTGTGTCAGTAATCTATGTTGACTGATAACACGCTTGTAGTGAGTGTTGCTAACTTGCTATTGCTAAAAAATGTAAGATCAGGACCTTAAGGCTTGTTTCTCTGATTTACACACTTATTCTAAAGAAAGAGTTTGATATTTAGAACTTTATTGTGATGCTTATATTGTGTTGCTAATTATCAATTTTGTTTTATTAATTTTAGAACACGAGCTTCTGCTGGAAGAAACGTCGATTGTATCTGATGAAAAACAATCTCATTATGGTAGACACTGTCGCAAGGTTTGTAAGAATTTAAAGACTAGATATGCAGTTACAGAAACGATTGTCCGTTTCTTACAAAACATAATTCCTTTTCTTAAATATTGAGTATATAAGTATTGCTGAGAGTCCATCCCCAATACACTTTACCGTTCACTGCTTTACCCTGAGTACAATGGTTATCTTGAAACAGTTTTGACCCTAATCAGGCACCGCTTAACGCGGTGTCTGCTTAGGATTCAAAGTATTTGAAACTCATTTCAATATTCATTAAGTCAAAACACCTAAATTTCAATTTAAATTATAAACGCAGACGGACATTGCTTAAAATTGCTTAAGTCATGGTTGTATGCATACGAAGTATATGTTTTGATTCTCACTGGTTCATAAATCAGACGTACATACTAAATAACATTTTTTACATAGCATCTGCAACAGTGTCGTCTGCAACAACCATCAGAGCTGCTTTGAGAATATAATATCAAAGTGTCGACCAGGTTGGATCTAGATGAGACGCCGAGTTACTCGAATTCACAACTGGGCCAAACTGCTGCAAGAATTATCACACATTCACCCGCAACGTGCAGAAGGTTACACTCAAATGCTTTATTTTTCTACAGTGGATCGACTGCATCCAAGTACTGGCAACAACGTTTAGAAAAGATCGAGCTTACAACATCGAAAGATATACTGGACGCCTTGACAGGCATGCTTTCTGATGGAACATTAGGGAAACCCCCTACCGATCGTGAGTATATGTTGTAACTAGAACCGCGTTAACTCATTCACCCCTGAAATTTTTAATGGACAAAGCCAATTTCAAAATAAGTCAATATTTAGGGTTAATTCTAACAATATATTTCGAAATGACAAACAATGTAGACCCTGATCAGAGGCTCCTCTGACCAGGATCTACACTGTTTGCATAGGACAAGTGTAATATTCACAGGTACATTGTTTGTAAATGACGAGTATACTAGTCGCTAGGGCTGAATGTGTTAATGCGAAATCGCTTAAGTCGAACATATTCCTACAATTCTAATTCCCTTCAATGGCACTCCGAACAATGATTATTTCCTTACAACAATGTTTGCCGCTGTTCCCCGAACAAGACAAATATGTCTTACCATTTCACTGCTGCGATATCGCCTGCTTAAGATTCTCGTCTGCTGTTTTTTTTCTCAAAGTTAGATGTTGGAATTGTTCGCCAGAAAAAACATAATGACGAGTGACAAACAGTTTGAATCCAGATAAAAACGCCACGTTACGGATACAGTTCCAACATTTATAAATAATAGCAGATGAAACATTAGGAGTAAGGCAGACAATGTTAACACATTCAACCATAGTGACGAGTATACTCGTCATTTACAAACAATACACCTGGTATGATTACACTTGTCCCATGCAAACAGTGTATACCCTGATCAGAGGGCTCCTTAAGGAGCCCTCTGACCAGGGCATACACTGTTTATTATTTTGAAATTTATTTTTAAAATCAGTCCTCAATAGTCAAAAAAGAACCTGACCTATTTTGAAATTGGAATTGTCCATTAAAAGTTTCAGGGGTTAATGAGTTGGCAATGACTGAGTTAGTCGGATTATTGCGTTGTTATGCCAGTGAAAAAAGTTAAAAAGCGTTCTTGATTTGAATACCTGATTCAAATATTGTCTAAGTCATGTGTTGAGGAATGACACATTTAAACTAGTGACTGAACAGTTCCAGGTAAATATGTGATGCATTCTTCACTTGCCTGGCGATAGTTTCACTTTTACATGTCCTATAATTTCATCATCTGCTGAACAATCTGCAGTTAGATCTTAGGTTGAGTTGAGTGGGTTTTTTACCTTAAGAAATCTCAACTATAGTGGTGCCAACATTTTCCAACCGGGTCAGATGCTCAGGTGTAGCCAGTTTGGCTAAAGAAAACAACTCGGTAATAACATTTCAATGCAATAAAGTTTTAGTCTAGATCAGATACTTAGTTACTCATACACTTCTTCATTTGCTACTTGAGAGTTAATTAATTGTAGAATAGAGTACAATGAAATCTAACTAATTGTAGAAAAGAGTACTCTGTTACTTTCTCCAATTTTCAGATTCGTTTCATGACATGGACATTCTTGTTGCGGACATCAACGAGATGCGGCATGACACCACAGTCCTGAACAAAATCAAGAAAGATCTAAAAGCACTAAAACGTTGCTATAAGGTAAGTGTTCCAGGCTTCACTCGGACAAGTATCTTACATATTACGGTAAATAATTTAATACACAGATGAATCTTAACCATTTCTTGATCAAATTATTCAGGATATTTTTACCCCTTCACCGCTTTAGTTTTTTACCCCTTCGTCTGCTTCAGTATACGTTTCAAAGTATATTCAAGGTTGAATGACCTTGATATCGATAAGAATGTCAAACAGTTTAGGTCCTGATCAGGACCCAAACTGTTTGTAAACGCGCTTTTTGGCGTCCTTGAGAGTAAAGGTTAAATGTACATATTTTTTGTTTACCCTTGTACTGACTACCATTGTATTGTCTAATATGTCTAGTTAGGCTGGAAATACCGCATTGGAAGGGTCAGTAGCTTAGACTACTTGGTGTTTAACTCTTTCCTCCCTGAAACTTTAAATGGACAATTCCAGTTTCCATTTTAGTCTAGTCCATTTCTGACTTTTAAGGGTTGTTTTTGTCAATGTTTGGTATTATGACAAACAGTGAAGACCCTGATCAGAGGGCTCCTTTCGGAGCCCTCTGATCTGGGTCTTCACTGTTTGCACAGGACAAGTGTACTATCCACATGTGCACTGTTTAAAAAGGACGCCTATATGCGGGACTAGGGTTCAAAGGGTTAATCCTAATTTAGAGAGTATGCAACTTAACACTTATCCCACCGTCACCAAAGTAAAAGCCCCCTCCAGACAATATGACAAATTATGCTAAGACAAATAATGAGTAAATAAATGTAAAGAAATTAATGCGAAAGGCATCAACAAGTATTCAGAATCTAGTTTAAAAGGTGTAGAAATAAAATTAGTATTCAGAATCATAATTGGTCTATAAAGAGGATAGCATTTAAAGCAAAGAAATATATTATAAAGCGTCAACTCCAAATTGCAAAACACGTGGCGTCATCACTGTATATTTTTTTTGTGTAATGTCGGTGCCCAACAACACTATACTTCGACATTATGAAAATTGTTAAAAAAAATATGCTTTGTCAATGATCAATAGAAGACTGGGTTGTTAAATGAATAAAATCAAAATAACATACATTAAAACTTGATGAACTCCGTGGCCAGTCAGAAGTAAGAGCAAGTACAAAGAAGTCTTTATAGTACAACAAAAATAGTAAAATCAAATATCCAACTTTCACCATCTATTACTTGGCTGAGGAGAAAATTATCAATGAGACTCTGCATAATCAAGGAGGAAAACAAAATGCTAAAATATAATTTCTTATTGCGATTTACAAAGGATCAAGCTACAGCGCCCCTCCCCCCTCTACAACGACACCCAGTGGGAGACAAAGCTTGTGTACTTTGTTCAGAGGGAGTCGTTATCGAGAGGGACGTTGGCTTATATCTGCAAACAGCTTGAATCTGATCTGGATTCAAGCTGTTTGCACTCGACATTATGTTTTTCTTTTTGGAATCGTCTTGAAAAGACGATTCCAAAAGGATGTCACAAGACAGGATTAGATAGAGAAATCACAGATTAAATGTATTTTAAAGTTTTGACTTACGACACCATCTGTTGAAAGAAGTTTTATGAAACGGGCCCAGAAGGTGAAATACAGAACTTAACAAAAACACACAGATTAGGGAAATAACTGTGTATGACAGTGAATGTACGGTAACATAATTTAGAAAAAGTTTCAATATTTGTAGCCTTGTTTCGATACTGTTTTAGGGACAACAAAGTTACGGTTGTTAAAATCTTACAGAGGCTAACAAGTACTAGCAAACCGAAAAAGAGCAGAAATATTAAATATATAATTTGTAACGCAGGGACACTTCCTCCTAAATGGGGATACGTTACTTTATTGAATTTGAAGCCATCCTTTTGCCATGAATTTCAGAAGCAATAGTACCAATGTTTATTGATAGCTTGCAGGATGTTTAGTAATACTTGTTACACATTCAAACCATTAATACATGTACTTTTTTTATTAAATTAAATAAATAAAAAATAAATACCCCAGAACGGAATACTTAAATGCATGTAAAATGTATTACATTTAGCCGTGAAGTTTTAACTAAAATCTTACAAAAGCATACTTTGATATCAAATCCTCAAAATTCAGTGTGCAGCTAATCCAAATTACATCCTCAATCTTAAAACATTTTCACTTATCTCTTTACATCCTGCTTACTATCTTGTTTTTGAGACAGACTCTTCTGACATCTCTTTACTTAAAAGGGGAAAACTCACGATAAATTTGATCATGAAAGGGTTAATGGACACAGTTATTGTGATGTGTGTCAAACTTGACATTATGAAGAAGCGTCTTTGTTTAAGATTGAACCTCAGGTAGATGATGCCATTGCAGCCCTGCAGAAAATGACACATGACAAGGAATACCAGCTGCTGCAGGTGATTTACGACAGCTGCGTCTTTATATACGACACAGAAAGGTGGGTAGCAACGGTTGATTTACACTGCGGTATCTTTAAAGTAAGTAGCAACGGTTGATTTACTATGCGGTATCTTTAAAGTAAGTAGCAACGGTTGATTTACACTGCGGTATCTTTAAAGTAAGTAGCAACGGTTGATTTACACCAGCTGTATCTTTATTTATTACACAGAAAGGTAGGTAGCAACGGTTGATTTACACCAGCTGTATCATTATTTATTACACAGAAAGGTAGGTAGCAACGGTTGATTTACAACAGTTGTATATTTACAGTTAGTAGCAACGGTTGATTTACACCAGCTGTATCTTTATTTATTACACAGAAAGGTAGGTAGCAACGGTTGATTTACACCAGCTGTATCTTTATTTATTACACAGAAAGGTAGGTAGCAACGGTTGATCTACAACAATTGTATCTTTACAGTAAGTAGCAACGGTTGATTTACACCAGATGTATCTTTATTTATTACACAGAAAGGTAGGTAGCAACGGTTGATTTACAACAGTTGTATCTTTACAGTAAGTAGCAACGGTTGATTTACACCAGCTGTATCTTTATTTATTACACAGAAAGGTAGGTAGCAACGGTTGATTTACAACAGTTGTATCTTTACAATAAGTAGCAACGGTTTATTTACACCAGCTGTATCTTTATTTATTACACAGAAAGGTAGGTAGCAACGGTTGATTTACAACAGTTGTATCTTTACAGTAAGTAGCAACGGTTGATTTACACCAGCTGTATCTTTATTTATTACACAGAAAGGTAGGTAGCAACGGTTGATTTACAACAGTTGTATCTTTCAGTAAGCAGCAACGGTTGATTTACACCAGCTGTATCTTTATTTATTACACAGAAAGGTAGGTAGCAACGGTTGATTTACAACAGTTTTATCTTTACAGTAAGTAGCAACGGTTGATTTACACCAGCTGTATCTTTATTTATTACACAGAAAGGTAGGTAGCAACGGTTGATTTACATCAGTTGTATCTTTACAGTAAGTAGCAACGGTTGATTTACACCAGCTGCATCTTTATTTATTACACAGAAAGGTAGGTAGCAACGGTTGATTTACAACAGTTGAATCTTTATTTATGATACAGATAGGCAAGTAGGTATGGTATTTTTATGACAATTGTATACGCAGATACATCAATTGGTAATCGGATGTCAGCCGATGTATAATTAAATTGTTACCCCTCTTGAAGTACATGTATTATCATTTCGAATGTTTGCATTTATTTAAACCAGAAAGGTTGGATTGATCAACTGTTTCTTTCCATGTATATATCAGAGACTCATGTCAGATAGCTTTCTGTTAAGTTTCATTCGTCACTATGTATTGTCTTTCATGAACTGAAGATATGCGTTGTTTTTATCAGGATGTCGACATTTACCCTTTGGGTACACAGTCCTCAAATAAAACAAGAGTGGTGTGCTGATTTCTTACTAGCCAAACTTGCTTTGGGTAAGTACAGTACATCACGATATTAACACATCCAGGGCTCCAGATAAGGGGAGTATTTCAAAAACTAAAACCTTTATTTTTGCTTAAAACCATATGGTATCACTACTCATTAGAATCGTCTCAAAGAGACTTTGTGCTGTATGCCTGAGAAAATGTTAGATTTGTACAGATTACCCCCTCTTATCTGGAGCCCTGACAACATTACCAAATAGACACACATTTTCACACTCTTAATTATTCCTTCATTAGATAAAAAAAACTCTACTTTATACAGTCATGAATGTCCGATATCTTAGCAGAAGGTAGCCTAAAACAGACTGAAAGTAAAGCAGGAGTTTTCTTATGAAGCGCTTATCTGTATAACAAAATAATAAAAAAATTTTTCCTTTCCCTTGAGGTAGTTATCTACCTTAATCATCGAAATAAGACAACCACTCTCTCATCCACTGAGTGTTACATTCCTTTATTTACCGAGTACTCGGACAGGCAGCCAATTATTGCGTACGCTAACAAACTGTACTTTTTAGCAAAGGAAATATTGAGTTCTGGATTTAATAATAACAATTACATTTATAAATTCAGGTACTTTTAGTTAAAGTGAACTCAGCGACATAAATTCATTATCCATTCACTGATATGACATAATCCTAAACTGCCATGATGTCTCCTGCTTTAAACCTTTCATGATCAAATTTTATCGTGAGGATTTTACCCCTTTCACCGCCATATTGTCGTCTGCTTCAATATTGTTGTCTGCAATATCGTTCTAAAGATAGATTTGAGGCAGTATAACTTAAGTAATTTCAAAACAAGTTGCAAACAGTTTTGATCCGCGGCGTCTGATTAGCATAAACGTTTGCAAATGCGCTTTACATGTATGACGTCATTGAGAGTGAAAGGGTTAACCAATTGCCGTAAATTGATGACTCGGTGTTTGATCAGAACCATTGTAAACAACCATTGCACTCAAAACAATTTAAACGCAATTTAAAGTTAAAGTTCCTTTTACTTCATCCCTGAAATAATACCTAGTTGATGACGTTATAAACAATTTATAGTCTGGTGAAATTTAAGCATCAATGTATGCCTAGATATGTACAATATACTACAGTTCAGAAAGTTATAACACTTGAACGTCATTTTCTCACATAACTAATTGTTTTCTAAAGCGAACAACGATGGCGAATATCCTTATCTCCAACATGTGTAAGATCACTTTGATGACGTCAGTATAACGTCATTATTTATAACGGCGTTTTGACGTCACCGGTGTTCCAAAAAAATGCATATTGCTTTGAAAATAGCTTAAATCGTTGGTAATGTGAGAAAAAGAATCTGTCACTCATCGATGTTTAAGACAAGTTGATCTCAAACTTGTCTAGAATAGAAAGGTTATTAAGCTCGCCAAGGCACGCTTTATAACATTTCAATTCTAGACTCGTTTGAGATCAACTTGTCTTAAACATCGACTCATGACAGATCCTATATGTACATGTATAATTTTGTTACAAACGCGGCTTATGTCAAGCTTATTTCAGATCCCGTGAATTCTCCGAGTTGGTGCAAATTAGACCCACACGAGCACACTGATGGACAGACGGCTCTTTTTCTAAAGCATGTCACAATCAAACCCCGGACACAGAGCGGACAAAGACTCCTACAGCTAGATGTAATATACTTTAACGCATTGAGCCCTAGTGACGCAAATATGCGTCATTTACCAAATGTGTACATGTGAAGAGTACACTTGTCCCATGCAAACAGTGAAGTCCAGCTCCTGCAGGAGCCCTTTGATATTGGACTTCACTGTTTATCGTTTTGCAATTTATTACAAAAATAACCCTAAAAGTCTAAAATTGACCAGCCTTTATTGCAAACTGGAATTGTCCATTTGAAGTTTCAGGGGATGCTGAGTTAAATAGCTAATACGGTGTTCCCTCCCTACAACGACCCTCCCAAAAACGAATCCCTCCTTACAACAACACGTGCCGCTTTCCCCAAAAATAAGACAATTATGTCCAACCTTTTCACGACTGAAATGTTGTCTGCTTAAACTTGTCGTCTGCTGTTTTTCTCAAAGTTACATAATGGGCATTTGGATAAAAAAAAACCTTAATAACGAGTTCCAAACAGCTTGAATCCAGACCACGCGGCGTCTGATATGGTTTCAAGCTGTTTGCAAATTTAAGCCAATTTCCCTCTCAATAACGACTCCCTCCAAATAACGCACATATTTTGTGTCTCCAAATGGATGTTGTTTTAGAATAGGAGCACTGTACTTGTAGCTGACATTAGCAGAACATTTGTTCTCCTTTGCATATCAGTGGTCAATTAAATTTTCCAATAATTTAATATTTTTTGTTTTTATTACTTTGGTTAGCTATGATGGGCTGTAATACATTTTCATAACCCCATGAAAAAAATCAGGCCACGCCTCATCGGGACTCCTTCCTCTTAGTCCAACTGCTCTCCACAAGCGCTGAATGAAGCAGGACGCCAAATGACGTCATTGACGACGACGTTACTACAAAAAAAGTCGCGTTTTGGCGAAAAAATATATATGGCGGAAGGACTACAACCTACGTTTTAAAAGTGTTAAATAATTACCACTCGTGTTATATTCTCTCCCTTACTACTTTTTTCAATTCAGTAGTGATATTACATTATAAGAAATAATTCGGAACATTTATTGTATTCATGTATGGAAAAAAAGTTGGTCACACTTTTGTATGAAACCGCTTCACAGTTTCATGCAGTGTGACCAGGTTTTTTCTCCATACCTCCATAAATACAATAGATATTCTAGTCCAGCGGATAAGTGCCCAAAAGTGGAACAATCGTGCATTTTATGATAAAAGCATGAAACTTGGTACACTGGTACTAGACATTATGAGAAACATTTTAAAGATTGGAGGCATTCTGAATCTATCATTTGTCGACCATGGCGGCCATTTTAAAAATGGCCGCCAATTAGAACAGTTTTCTGCAGTCTAGTGGCAATGTGTCTCAGTTTATCATATTTCAACAGGGCTAAATCACTAAAAGCAGGTGCAAGTATGATGACTTATTACAGAAAAGCAATTTAAGAATATTTTGGATTTATATATAGGCCATTTAAGATATTTTAATCCTCAGTACACTCCCCCCCCCCCCCCCACTCCAAAAAATTCAAAAAATTCAAAACGCAGAATTTTAAGTACAGTAGAGAACCCATTATTCTTTCAAATAAAGATGTTTATGCTTAAACATTATGTCCATTGCAAACAGTTTGGATTTATATCAGACGGATTACCTGGTGACTGGTCAGACTCTAAACTGTTTGCCGCTCAAATATAAATAAATAGTCAGAATTTTAATGAAGTTGACATTTTCTACATTTCATTGCACTATTGTATTTGTATTTATTTTCCTTTAAATGAAAAGAATATCCTCTTCTCCAATGTATAACAATGTTTTTAAAAGCTTAATCACTTTCATACTATCAGATGCATTTTGGGGGATTTATTGTCTTCATTTGTGAGACACCACATTTGGTAGCACAGTGCATCAGCATTTGCGCTCACAACCAACGCATTTGCTAAGTAATGTACAGGGGACGGTTTATTTCGCATATCTACATCTTGATTCACCTATATTATACACTTCCAACTCGGCCTAATCATTATTTAATGTTCAACCAAATTCTGCTGGATCTTGAAGTTGTGGAGCTTTCAGCAAGCTCTGATCCCATACGTGGCCAGGCTGGTACCCCACACTTAGGAGATGTTGATAGAGAGCTTCCTGTATTGGCGCCAATTTGGCGGTATATGTTCAGTACTCCTGCCTTTTTGGCATTTCAAAGGCAACAGTCAAGAGTTCTGAGTAAGATGTTTTGGCAACTTTGTTTGGTCCCATCTGCAGCATTAAGCAACATTGTTGTATATGTTTCCTTGTGTTTAGAATGAAATAACGATTCAGCGTCAAATGTCCCTCAACAACGCAGCTTCCCCATGAGTAATGACAACTATGCCAGGACATTGTTCTATCACTTGTTCACTGAGGAGATTAAATAATTCTGTTTTATTACCGTCTTCCTGTAGGAAATGATGCAAGGGTCCGCGCAGCCTTTTGTTTACCTCGATCCTAATTCGTCCGCCCTTTCCCCTCATTTCATGTGTGTGTGCTTTAGACTCAGATTTGTAAACATCAAAACTACAGCACCATGGCAAACTGAATCTGACAATTGTCTACGTATGTTGCTCATGAACTCAAGAACATACTCATTAAATTGATGTACCGGTATAAGACTTGATTGCGTTGGCAATTTCCGCACCATTATTGGCGACCATGTCCATTCCAGATGCTATGCTATCAGCATCATCACTTTCTGGTACCATAGTTCTAGGCATTGGAGAAGGTCTGATTTTTGCTAAATAAACTACAATAACGGATATGGACTTCAGCTGCTCCTGGCTGCGTGATTTACCCACACTACAGTGAATATTCCTTCGACACTATCTTGAAATAAATTGCCCTAAGCCTGATTCAAACCCACACCTAGGAGGTGAGAGGCTTATGTGCAAGTGACCTCGACCAAGCGGCCACTATAGCCCCTAAGGCTAAAGGATACTAAGGAAGCTTAGGATAACATTTATATCTCACAGTCCAAACGAAAAAACAGAAACAGGAAGATGTCAATGTCACAAACATGAATCGTTGTGTAAACCTAAAGTTAGGTGCCCGGTGAGGGTAAGTATTCACTTATGAACATTATAGCATCATGCTATTGATAAGAACTGTATGGTCTATCCTCGTAGTGACATAACTGTGATGCAGATGATGATTCCATCTTGACCAATCCAGTAAGAAATTCAGTTAATTCATGACTGTAAACTTTCTCTTACAAAAAGCTGAAAATTTCTTCCAGATGCTTGTCTGGAAGTGCCATCATGTCCCGCAGATGTATGGATACTGCTCTGGCATTCTAGTAGTTGAAGTGACCAAAAGCGTGAAATAACCATTCTATCTGTTTAAAACTAAGCCTCAACTTACACTTGTAAGGAAGTTATCTTCATGGATAGCTCTGTTCTATGTCAGCAAAATTAACTCTGTCTCCAACAGATGTGAGAAAATTACAACCAACTGTTATTTTCAGGAGCACTGTTTCTCAAGGATATGTAGAATCTGTATGACGCTGAGCAGTAAGGGCAATCCTTTCTTACAAAACAGTGGTGATCTTTTGGTGCTAGATACGCGTAAGGTGTTAGACGCAGCGGGAGTAAGTACGCAGGATGAAACAGCTGGGTGAAATCAATGCAACACATTCTTTTAGAACTGTCTGATGGATCGCACTGCTGCAGTTGATGACCAGATACCAAAGAACAACATTCCCTTGTTCAGACCACAACCACAGAAGGAAAAACCATGCACCAGCAGCAGCTGAAGTCCATATATGTTATTGTAGTTTAATTTCAATACAATATACTTGTACATGTATTGCTAGTCGAATATGTGGCACTGACTCTTGTTTTACCAGATGTTGCCAACATGAAACCCCATGCTTTCCACCGTCAATCTCAGACTGCAGTGAAATGAGATTGTGAAAAAAGGCAGACCTTCTACAATGCCTAGAACTATGGTACCAGAAAGTGATGATGCTGATAGCATAGCATCCGGAATGGACATGGTCACAATTGATGGTGTGGAAATAGCCAACGCAATCAACCCTAATACATCCAATCAATGATTATGCACTTGAGTTCATGAGCAACATCCAAAGACAATTGTCAGATTCTGTTTGCCGTGGCAATGTAGTTTTGATGTTAACAAATCTGAGTCTTAAAGCTGACACACAGGGGAATGGGCGCACGAATTAGGATCGAGGGAAACAACAGGTTGTCCGAAAATGGCATCAATTCCTACAGGAAGACGCTAATAAAACAGAATTATTTAACCTCCTCAGTGAATAAGTGATAGAAGAACAATGTCCTGGCATAGTTAACATTACTCATGGGGAAGCTGCGTTGTTGAGGGACATTTGACGCTGAATCTTTATTTCCTTCTAAACACAAGGAAACGGATACAAGGATGTTGTTTCATGCCGCAGATGAGACCAAACAAGGTGGCCAAAATATCTTACTTAGAACTGTTGTGCTAGCAGTCTTGCTCACAAGATCGGATGTAAACAGCAGTGTGTTGCCTTTGAAATGGGGAAATGGTTCTACTACTTGGACATTAAGTAAATGGCACATACTCTAGAACGTGACAAGCTTGCTTCCTGCTGTTCATGCCCTAACAGGATGTGACAGTGACACTAACATCATGTTTTGGTGGTATAGGAGAATAAACAGCTTGATCAGACTGTGTGTCACACCAGGTACGTCGTATTGATGTATGAAAGCTCTGAAAACATTCTTAACGTGGCCAGACAGATAGTGTTCGCCAAAAAAGGCAGGAGTACTGAACATATACCGCCAATACAGGATGCTCTCTATCAACATCTCCTAAGTTTGCGGTACCAGCCTGGCCACGTATGGGATCAATGCTTGCTGAAAGCTCCACAACTTCAAGATCCAGCAGAATTTGGTTGAACATTAAATAATGATTCGGCCAAGTTGGAAGTGTATAATATAGGTGAATCTGCCGCCTGCTAGTTCAGCATACTGCGCTATTATTATATATGCTGTTGAAGAAGATGCAGATATGCGAAATAAACCGTTCCCTGTACATTACTCAGCAAATTCGCTGGTTGTGAGCGCAAATGCTGATGCACTGTGCCACCAAATTGGGTGTCTCACAAATGAAGACAATAAATCCCCCAAAATGCATCTGATAGTATGAAAGTCATTAAGCTTTTAAAAACATTATTATACAGTGGATGAGGATATTCTTTTTATATAAAGGAAAATAAATACAAATACAATAGTGCAATGAAATGTAGAAAATGTCAACTTCATTAAAATTCTGACTATTTATTTATATTTGAGCGGCAAACAGTTTAGAGTCTGACCAGTCACCAGGTAATCCGTCTGATATAAATCCAAACTGTTTGCAATGGACATAATGTTTAAGCATAAACATCTTTATTTGAAAGAATAATGGGTTCTCTACTGTACTTAAAATTCTGCGTTTTGAATTTTTTGAAATGTTTTGGAGGGGGGGGTGTACTGAGGATTAAAATATCTTAAATGGCCTATATATAAATCCAAAATATTCTTATATTGCTTTTCTGTAATAAGTCATCATACTTGCACCTGCTTTTAGTGATTTAGCCCTGTTGAAATATGATAAACTGAGACACATTGCCACTAGACTGCAGAAAACTGTTCTAATTGGCGGCCATTTTTAAAATGGCCGCCATGGTCGACAAAGGACAGATCCAGAATGCCTCCAATCTTTAAAATGTTTCTCATAATGTCTAGTACCAGTGTACCAAGTTTCATGCTTTTATCATAAAATGCACGATTCTTTCACATATCTGCTGGACTATTCGTATTATTCCTTAAATAAAATCAAAGGTCTTTGACACTGGCTAAATATATATAAACGTCTGAATACGAAAGTCAAATCGAAGAATCAGCTGTCACTTAAAGTAACCAGTAATTTATCTATAGGTAAAACCAAAGACAGAAACAAAACGAAACTAAATTGTTTGACACTTATTCATCTACAAAAAGGTATATTATAGAAGCGAAATATAAGCTACAGTAAAACCTCGCTATATCGACCACTAAAACGAAGGCTAATTGATTGTAAAATAGAGAGGTGACAGCTTAAAGCAAGGAGCTTTCTGTTTCACTGTCACCTTGCTTTAAGCGGTCACCTACCGTAAACAGCCTAATAATTAACATAATTTAGTGGTCGTAATAGAGAGGTTTTACTGTATTGTGAAAGAAAAGCCTTCCAAAGAAAACGAACATAATAACGCACACCTATTCACTATTTTGGCCATAAAATCAAAAGCTCTCAGAATATAACGAGAGAGGAGATGTTGTTTCGACCTTATAGAAGGAATAAATTGGTTAAACTTATGTACATGATTAAGGTTCTATCATCAAAAGGTAAAGTGCGCAGTATGCGTGAAGCTTCCACATGGACAACACGAGCTGATTGAACACCTTTGGATCTGTTCCTCTAGTGCCAGCACTGGGCATGTTTCAATCGTCCCCATGTATTCAGAGGAATCAGCGCCAATTGAAACATTCACGGTAACCGACTGCAATATTATATGCGTAGAGAGAGTTCCACATACAAACGAAAGAGGAACAACCGGAGATAGTGTGTGGATGGCCACAAGTGATTCAGAGTAAGTCTGACCAGTTTTATAGGATATACGTTTGATGACACTGAATTGTTATATAACGACACTTTAACTCTTTGAACCCTAGTCCCGCATATAGGCGTGGTTTTCAAACAGTTTATATGTGAATAGAACACATGTCCTATGCAAACAGTGAAGACCCAGATCAGAGGGCTCCGAAAGGAGCCCTCTGATCAGGGTTTTCACTGTTTGTCATAATGCCAAACATTGACAAAAACAACCCTTAAAAGTCAGAAATGGACTAGACTAAAATGGAAACTGGAATTTTCCATTTAAAGTTTTAGGGAGGAAAGAGTTAATCTGTGAAGGGTAAACGGCCCTCCGAACAACGACATCCTCTTTACAGCGACATTCACCGCTGTTCCCACGAAAACTAAGTTTTATGCTTGCACTGATGCATCATCATCTACCTTATTAGTTATACAGTTACTTCACAGTGTACAAGAGAATTTCTTCCCGGCTGAGGTAAATCATGTTGCCCGAGCCGTTAGGCGAGGGTTACATGATTTTACCAGCCGGGAAGAAATCCTCATGTACACTGTGAAGAAACTGTATAACGAATTTATTAGACTGCAAAGTGTTCACTGTTCAAACGAAATATTTCGGAATTTGTCGTGTACAGCGCTCATTATAAACTATAAAAAGAAATCGCGCCAAAGTAGATAACGTTGAGCGTAATGACGTCATGTTTCTGACGTTGACATGGATTCATAAGAAAAATGCGCATACTCGTAGACTTCGACGTCAAAGTTTTCAAGAAATAATGCGACTGTTGAAGGATTCAAACACCAATTGGTTTTTAGCCGAAATGGACTTAAAACGGAGGATGCACGATTGAATGCACTCAATCCTGTCGAGCAATCGGCCATCTTCTGCAAAGCAAGACTCAGGGACCTGTCAGCCAGTGAAAACAGCTGCATTTCCATGTACCCTGTCAGCTCACAGGGTACATGGGATTATGTCTAGGCCTCGTTGACCAATGAAAAGTAAGGAATTTACTTTGCAGTATAATAACAAATTGTTGTCTGCTGTTTTTCTTACATAAATAACGTTTTGACAGAAAAAACACAATGACAAATGACAAACAGCTTGAATCCAGATCTGGATTTGAGCTGTTTGCAACTGTTAACCAAGTTCCCTCCCTATAACGACTCCCTCCGAACAACGCACATATTTGTTGTCTCCCATTGGGTGTCGTTGTAGAGAGGGAGCGCTGTATATAAGAGAACGGTAAAAACGTAAGGAACATTGTAAAGATGTAGTTTTCAAAGACTTTTGAAATAATTTATCGACCTTAACGCCTCTCAGTTGTTAAACATTCTTCAGTGCTTCTTTTTCTTGACGCCTCTCTGTTGACCACGGTGAGAGGTTAAGAGCAATGCGTGAAACTCAAGGGGTAAGTTCATGTTCTTGTCAAACGTCGAATTTGACTGAAGACTATAAGAATTAACTATCAACCAAAAGCAAAATTGTTTGTTTCATCCCTGTCATGTTAAATTTTGCAAACGTTCCGCCAAGTTGTGAACAGAAGATAACGCATGTTATCTTCGTGCGACCAAATCGTCACGGCCAAACATAATTATAAAGACACAAGACAAATATGTTACAAACGAGTGAAATTTAGTATATGGTTAGAAGGTGTAGCAAAAACTTTCATAACGATTTGCTGTAATTGTACTTGCTTTCAGGATTATGTTTTTGTGTTCAGTGGGAGCAGTCCCGACGCTCATAGGAAACAAATACATGTGTTCAAGCCATGTTGTTTAGTTGTTACCATGGCTTATATAGACCGGTTGACCTCAGTTGTTCTTGCTTTCAGGATTATGGTGTTTGTGTTCAGTGCAAGCAGTCCTGACGCTCATTGGAAACCAATACATGTATTCAAACCAGGCTGTTTAGTTGTTACCATGGCTTATATAGACCGGTTGACCCGGGTTGTTCTTGCTTTCAGAATTATGGTTTTTGTGTTCACTGCGAGCCACACAGACGCTCATAAGACACCAATACATGTACATGAGTTCAAGCCAGGTTGTTTAGCTGCTAACATGGCTTATATAGACCGCCGGTTTACCTCAGTTGTTCTTGCATTCAGGATTATGGTGTTCGTGTTCAGCACAAGCCGTCCTAATGCTCATAGGACACCAAAACATGTGTTCAAGCCAGGTTGTTTAGTTGTTACCATGGCTTATATAGACCGCCGGTTGATCTCAGTTGTTCTTGCATTTATGATTATGGTGTTTGTGTTCAGTGCAAGCCGTCCTGACGCTCAAAGGACACCAATACATGTGTTCAAGCCAGGTTGTTTATTTGTTACCATGAGTGTAATTGTTCTTGCTTTCAGGATTATGGTGTTTGTGTTCAGTCCTGACTCTCGTATGACACCAATACATGTGTTCAAGCCAGGTTGTTTAGTTGTTACCATGGCTTATTTAGACCGCCGGTTGATCGCAGTTGTTCTTGCATTCTGGATTATGGTGTTTGTGTTCAGTGCAAGCCGCCCTAATGCTCATAGGACACCAATACATGTGTTCAATCCAGGTTGTTTAGTTCTTACCATGGCTTATATAGACCGCCGGTTGATCTCAATTGGTTTTGCTTTCAGGATTATGGGGTTTGCGTTCAGTGCGAGCCACCATGACGCACATATGACACCAATACATGTGTTCAAACCAGGTTGTTTAGTTGTTACCATGGCTTATATAGACCGCCGGTTGATCTCAGTTGTTCTTGCTTATAGAATTATGGTGTTTGTATTCAGTGCAAGCCGCTCAAAGGACATCAATACAAGTGTTCAAACCAGGTTGTTTATTTGTTACAATGGCTGTAATTGTTCTTGCTTTCAGGATACTGGTGTTTGTGTTCAGTGCAAGTAGTCCTGACGCTCATATGACACCAATACATGTGCTCAAACCAGGTCGAAATGTTGTCACAATGACGTATATACACGAGAAGGTATTCTGTGGAACTAGTGATGGACATGTACTGGTGTACAACAAAGATGGAGGTTTGTATAGTTGTCGCTTGGCCTGTTTATATTTGATCAGTAGCATTGCCATGTAAAGCTCACGGAAAGACAACATGATAGAGAAGAAACCCAAGATAGCATTCATGTTTGGCACTAATCAGGGGGTGAGGCACATAGTGGACACGCACTTAAAGTAAATGAGCTGTGCCATGACAAAACCTGCCTTGTTTCATTGTAACGTTATACAGATCGAGCACCGTTGTCACCCATAAAGGCTTGTTATCTGAGTTTGGTGTTCATTGTCAAATACCATATACATGTATTATAGAGCTACATAAAATGCTTTAGATGCATGTAGGTGTTAAAAAGTGTAGATCAAGGCCAGCTGCCGTGTATTTGGCGCGGCAGCTGGTCGTGATCTACACTGTTTGCAATGCAATAAGGCAGGTTTTCTCATGACATGGCTCAAATGTATTTTGTTACTCTGTCCGGTTCTAAACGGGTGTCATCACGGACTATGCTTTTACATGTAGTTGGAATTATATGAACTCATATAAAAGGACCACTTTCAAAACGCAATTTGTGAATACCATTAATTCAATTCAGACTTTAACCAGATGAACCCCAGAAATGAGTTTACTTATCCTTTATAAAACAGTGTACGTGTGGAGCGTATACTTGTCCTATACCAATATTGCTGGTAAAGACCAGATAGGAGCCCTTTTATCAGGGTCTGATCTGTGTGTCATTTCATGATATACTGAAAAGTAAACAACACTCAAAAGTAAAACATGGAGCAGGCTTGATTGGCTATTTGAATATAAAAGTGTAGGGGATAAATGAATAAATACATGTCGCTTTTTCCGTTGTTGTAGTCGATAAATGGTCGAACTCAGTACAGATTCCCTTTGGGATGCGCTCGTCTGTACTATCTATTATCTGTGTCGGCGATAGTGTATGGGCAGGCTGTGGTGACAAAATCAATCTGATAGACAGGAAAACATGTGCTGTAACTAGCTTCCAAAAAGTAAGTATCTGTGAGGTAATTTTGTGAAAACTTTACTGTATTACTGTAAGGTTATTTATATTTTATATCAGTCAGTTTGTTGTTTGATCAATAACCCTCAATACACTGAAGTAAACAAAACAGCAACGTACACTTAACCCCTTCACTCTATTTGACGCTAAAAGTCGCCTTTGCAAACAGTTTTGATCCCGATCAGACGCCGCGTCACGCGGCAACTGATCAAGATCCAAATTGTTTGACACTCGTATCGTAATTTTGTCAGTCATACTGCCATGAAATTTAACGATATTGCAGACAACAACACTGAAGCAGACGACAATGAAACGGCGAAGGGGTAAAATTCTCACGAAATTTTTTGCAGTGAAATGGTTTAAGGCAGACTAAGATTGTTATCATACAATGGTCAGTTTACCATGAAAGCTGTTTTATAAAAACACATCCAGCTCTAGAAACGGGTATATAGTGTTCCCTCTCTACAACGGCCCTCCCAACAACGAATCCCTCCTTACAACGACCCTTACCGCTGTTCCCAAAACAAAACAATTATATGCCTAACATTTTCACTTTTGCAATATCGTCTGCTTAAAACTGTCGTCTGCTGTTTTTCTCAAAGTAACATAATATACATTTTGACAGAAAAAAACTTAATGATGATTGACAAACAGCTTGAATCCAGATCAGACGCCGCATTCAAGCTGTTTGAACATGTAAGCCACTGTCCTTCCCTGTAACGACTCCCTCCGAACAACGCACATATTTTTTATCTCCCGTCGGGTGTCGTTGAAGAGAGGGAGCGCTGTACTAATCATTTAAAAACAATGTACCTGTCAAGAGTACATTAAATGTTTTGTCCTATGCAAGTAGTGTATATCCACAACAGAGGGCTGATCAGGGTCTGCACTGTTTGCCATCTTGCAATAAATTGCAGAAAACCAAGTCTTAAATAGTCATAATTGGACAAGACGTGATTTGAAACTGGAATTGCCAATTAAAAGTGTCAGGGCCGAATGAGTTTAAAGAGAATATTTTTGGAAAACAACACTTGCTGTTCGATTGGAACTACAGTACGAAAGTAGCCAATTAAATATAATTGTTAATGTAGAAGTATGTTATTTTGTGTATTGTTTTAATCCGTTGTGAAGTTACTGAACATCTAGAAGGTAATTTTATAGCTTGCAAAACAAATTAAAAAACTTCACACACCGGAATGATAACACTACTATAATGTTTCGCCTTTTTGGCACAGGTGGGTGACCCAGACCTACATGTGCAATTTCTCGTGAGAGCCGGTGTAGGGGTCTGGGTGTCATTCCATGGTAGACCAAAGCTCGTCCTCTTCCATGGTGAGACAAAGGTCATGTTGCAGGAATTGAGTGTTGAAAGCACGGTTGACAAATTTCTTTCAGGTACGTCAAACTATGTATACTGATCATTGAGTCCTTTAAAATAACGTCGAATAACTATATGAAATAACCTTTAACCCATTACCCCATAGCCTGTTTCTAATTTAAAGATATGTGACCACTTCAAGCAGGTTGAAAGAAAATCAGAATGCGCCTTAACTCTTTGAACCCTGGTCCCGCATATAGGCGTGCTTTTCAAACAGTGTACATGTGAATAGTACACTTGTCCTATGCAAACAGCGAAGACCCTGATCAGAGGGCTCCTTTCGGAGGCCTCTGATCAGGGTCTTCACTGTTTGTCAAAATGCCAAACATTGACAAAAACAACCCTTAAAAGTCAGAAATGGACTAGACTAAAATGGAAACTGGAATTGTCCATTTAAAGTTTCAGGGAGGAAAGAGTTAAGGCGCATTCTGCTTTACTTTCAGCCTGCTTTAAGTTTTTATCTGATAGAATATAGAAAATAGGTCTTATCATTTTTATTTGTGACAGTATAAAGTGGAACAATTTTCGTGAGAAAAGGAAGTAATTAAAACATAAAAAGGCGTATTTATGGGGTAATGGGTTGATGCAAGGGTGGATCAATTTACAGTCAATACTGTATAAAGCGACCATTGAATGACGACGCATTTTGATCGTTAAAAGTTGTGGCCGCTTTATGCAGGGCAAATGTAATACAAGAGTTTGCTAAAGCATACTGCCTTACATTTATCACCTAACATAAATTAAATACTACAAATTTATCGGCTAATGAGAGGTCGCTGAATACATGGTTGACTTATGAACAGTTTTGGTTGTTTTTGGGATGTAACATGTAAACATCTTTCAGAACATATATCAGTTACGTTTAATACGCGCGGGACGTATACTATCATCACTTGTAGCGACAGACTGGTGGGCACAAACGGTGTCCGCTCGATATAGTAAGTAGTTTTCAACGGTATTATTCCAGTCTTCAATGAACGGTTATCGAACAGCTCCAACACATTCGTGACCTGTAATGTACGGTGTAATAGCTCTATTTCCCGAAACGATGTTCGTTCGATATTTAGAGCAGTTTTCAATGGATTTACTTAAGAAAAATAATTGGGATGTTTATCACTACATTTGCCGATAATTTTGATAGTTATAATTATTATTCAGTTCCTTCCGGGTTGTTACGACCTTTTTTATTTCGTCAAAATGTACGTATAATGTGGCAATTTTAAGCAGTATTATACTGAATTGTCATCAGCTTTAAATATGTCGTCTACGAAAAATGTAAAACATGTTAATTTATATTTATTTAAATTGAAGAAACTATGAATATGCGTAGCAAATAATTACGCGGGGTCTGATCGGGATCCAAACTGTTTGCAAATGTAAGGCAATTCGCACTAAGCACAATAATGGCTAATCTATAATGTTGACAATTCATTACAGTGGTAAATACGCTATTCCTACCCACTTTACGCGTTTCTTACGCGTTTCTTACGCGTTCGTTAAGCGTTCGTTAAGCGTTCGTTACCCGTTTCGTTTAACGCGTTTACTACCCGTTTCTTAACGCGTTTCTTAAACGCGTTTACACGCGTTTAAAAGAACCCGGATGAAAGGGGAGTAATCATGAAGAAAGGGAGGTAATCCATGTATGACTTGCGGGCCGCTCTTATCCTACTTAAGAATTTAGTAAATATCGTTACTGTGGAGTAAATATAGTCTTAAAATTTTTTATGAAATCATTTTCTTTAAGACGAAAGGTTATCCTGTGAGAGTTTTATGAATATACATTTATTTTCCCATATAAAGGATACGGTTTAAAAAGGATTATGTCAATTGTGTTTATTACTATTACTATGACTTGTGACTCGATGAACAGGGAGGTAATTGTAAAAGTCGGAAGACTATGACATATAAATTTCAGACTTGATAAACCTATCACCTTTACCTTTACCTATGAACATGCGGAATTCCCAAATGCCACATGTGGCATGCAGGGCTAGCCGCTAACACTGTTGCGTCACAAGCCGGACAGGGGAGTAATAAAACTGCGGCTTATCAAAGTAAGTATCCTAATGCCCCATTGGGGTTGATTGGAATATCAACCAAATAAACCAAATCTTATATGCGAGTATGTGTCAGTTATTATACTCTCTCATCAAAGTAAAAGATATCTGTATAGTTTGAATATGGATGAGACTCCCGTAACTCGGCATTTCATCTAGAGCCAAACTGTAAAAATGAAATCAAGACCGTATGCTTCATTCTTAGCTGTAAAACATAAGAACCGAACTACTCGGCGTCCCATCTACATCTAAATCGATAGTGTTAACTATTATGAAAAGTAATTGGGTTTATTCAAAGCTGTCAGTTTGGATCCTGATGCTATGCCGATCTATACAGCCAGGCGTTTGATCTGGATTCAAACCGTTTGAATAGAAATCAACATGGAAGGAATTATTCTAATACATATCAAACAGAAATAATCTCGATGAAACGCCGAGTCACTCAGCACTATGATCGAGATCCAAACTGTCTATACTTATATAAATTCTATAAGCGAAACCAGTTTAGATCCTGATAAGAGGCGTCTCATTTACAGAAAATGTTTTCAAAAATCGCATTACAATATGAGTTTTATCGCGAAAATGCTCCACTGACAAATCGATTCTTGTTTTTGATAAACCCGTTTCATTCGGATTTTTCTAAAACGGCAATCATCGATAAGATCCGAAGTCTCCGCGTGAAACGGAAAACGGACTCCCCAATCGCAGCATCTCGGGTATAACCGTTTATTAACGCGTTTAAACGCGTTTAAATCGTTAGGCCTTAACCGTTCGTTAAGCGTTCATTAAGCGTTCGTTAACCGTTCACTATGCGTTTCTTACGCATAGATAAACGCGTAAATGGGTAGGAATAGCGTATTTACCACTGTAAGTGTGTCACTATTTGTGTATTTTAGAGTTTACCGATTTCAAAGTAACAGCCAGACACATAGAGGTCACCAGTTTGGTTGCAACTCTAGGATCCCTCTGGATTGGTACTAATGTGGGTATTATTCTGACATACCCGGTAACTAGACTCCGTGACGGGATACCTAGAATCAACCAACGCCCACAGATAGCGCGGTATGGACATAGCCGACCAATTAGATTTCTATTCCCATTGAGATATGATCCTGTAAGCGGCGTTTCTATTCGTGAATACCAAACAGCTATTGCACTAGTTGAACACGAACATGAAACTGAACCGCAACAAGACGAAACAGAAGTTCATTTTGGTACGAAAGAGGTTTGCCTTACCAACTGTGGCAGAAAATCAAATCGTATTTCACTTAACCCCGTGTTTACAACAGCGACTATGTCAAAACCTCTGGAAGGGTTCGCAGATGTTCCTATTTCAAATGCAAGTATAAACCGTATATATTCGTCATTGTTAAGGAATCAGATTACACCCTGCTGTACAGGATCAGATACGATCGACACCAAGGGATCTGTTTTCGATATGTCGGAATCAGCTAGCTGTGAAATGACCGCCTCTCAATGTAACACGATGATTGTTGTGAGTGGAGGCAATGGCTTTATGGATTGGAAGGCACCGACTCAGCAAGATCTCGGCACGCAAGACCCTACATTAATTTTCTGGATCTATAAGCTATGAACATTAACGATGTTTTGAGTACAGCAACTTGTGACTACATGTACATGTGTTAGGAATACTTCATCTATCAGTTCCGTCTTGTATGAGCCAATATTGTTTTGTTTTTGTAGACACTTTTTAGGATATTAATGCTGTTAAATCCTAAAGAGGACAGCAATTGGAATAATAGCAGCAAATGATGTAATAACAAAACAGGGTCCCGTCTTACGACACATCGTAAGACAAAAACAGTCGTCAATCAAAACTTTAATGTACATCTAATTTCTTATTTCTCTATATTTTCCTGCAAGACGATTCCAAAGAGATGTCACACAACATAATTAGATGGAGAAACAAATAAAAGTTGAGACTTTTATAATCTGACATACAACAAGATGGGTAAGACGGGTCACAGAACAGCAAATGTAAGAAAATAACTTAACCCTTTCAATCAAATTATCGTGAGCCAGTATTAACACCTTCGCTGCCATGACGTCATCAATTTTCAACAACTGTCGTCTGCTTTTATTTCTAAAATTTATAATTTAGGTATTTTGACTTCAGAAATATTAAGATGAGTATCAAACAGTTTGGATCATGATCAGACGCCGCGTTACGCGGCGTCTGATCAAGATCAAAACTGTTCGCAGATACTTATTGTACTCGGGGTAAGGCAGTGAAGGGGTTAATACTATTACTAGTCCCGTGTAGTATCATAACGATATTTTTTTTAAATCACGATGCCCTCAGCTAAGGTATTTGGTATTGTATAGAAGTCATCCGCCAATTTATTCAGACCATGGCGACGTGGGCAAAGTTCGCCCCGCTCTAGAAATCCATACATACAAATTTCAGAGAAATGCACAAATCTTAATTACCAATTAAAAGCTTAAGAACGATCGCAGACTCATTACAAGCGCTTTATAAGCATGGGCCATTGGCATTAGAAATTTTTATAGTTTCTTGCATTGTTTAATAGATTAGGTGTCCGTCTTATAAAACTTCGTACGACAAATGTTGTCGTAAGTCAGATTATAAAAGTCGCAATTGATATTTAATTCTCCATCTAATCATGTCTAGTGACATCTCTTTGGAGTCGTCTTGAAAAGACAATTCCAAAGAGATGTCACAAAACAGGAATTAAATGTATTTTAAAGTTTTGACTTACGACCGTTTTTGTCGTACGAAGTATTATGAAACGGACTCCTGGCCTCCTACACAATTCACCAATATAATTTTCTTGTACATAGAGACATGTAGCCCTGTCTCAATGTGTCATTGTTTTTACTGGTGAGATTTTTAAAAAACAAATTCCTAAATAAATCTCAAAAATCCAAGATGCATGATGGTTTGACAGTATCCTCTACCAATTTTATTCAAAACTTGACCCGGGTAAAACTTGGTCCAATATGGAGACCCCTCATTTTACAGCTACCTGTTCTTTAGAAGTCAGAGTTACCTCTAGCATATGTAGATACAACGCAGTTGTTGAAAATTACTCAGGTTACGTTAAATGCTCCACCCACTCCTGTCTGAAACTTCAAATTGACAATTCCAGTTTCCAATTTTGTCTGGTTCATTTTTTTTATGTTTAGGGTTATTTTGTCAATGTATTGCAATATGATACACAGTGCAAACCATAATAAAATGTTCCTTGACATCTGTTGGCAAATGTAAAACAATGTTCCTCCCGGTAACAACCCCCTCCGAACAACACACTCACTCTTCGTTTCCAATTGGGAGTTGTTCTAGACAGGGCGCACTGTAGGAGTTTACGACAGGTGACTTCTTTAAGCAAGGTGACATTAAAATAGAAAGCTCCTTAAGGGGCTTTCTAGTATACTTTCACCTTGCTTTAAGCTGTCACGTGTCTTTTATACAACCAATTTGCCTTCGTTTTAGAGATAGTAATAAAGACTGTAATACTGTAACTCTTTTCCTATCAGCTATACATGTAGCAACGCCTGAATTTTGTCATCGATAGAAAAAGAAATGCACATTGTATCCAACTCTATGATCAAATCAGTGTTTAAAAGTTATATTGTTAACATATGATCTAATATTTTAATATTGTTTATTATCATTTCTTTTAGTGAGCTGTGATTGGTTGTTTTATATTGTTCATACCGCCATAAAAATAATATTTAGATCACTCCTTGTCTTGACTACTTTCTCTTAGTCCCACTGTTCACCATAAGCGTTGCCTGAAGCAGAACGCCAAATGACGTCATTCGCGATGACGTTATTACAAAACAATGTCACGTTTTTGTTGTAAATATGTATGGCGGAGGGACTACAACCTATTGCTTAAAAGTGTTAAATAATGAGTACGTTCGTCAGATTCTCTATTTAATTTCTTTCTTACATTTTTTTATATAAGTAATATGTTTTCATGGAGGTATCAACAAAATACCTGGTGACACTTTAGGATTTAACTGCGTATTCCTCCAAGGCTCCATGAAAACAAAATTATTCTATATAATTATATATTCCTTAACTCCATTCACCCCCGGAACTTTTAATAGATAATTCCAATTTAAAAAAAATCTAGTCCATTTATGACTACTTAGGGTTGATTTTAACAATATATTTAAAAAAAATGACAAATAGTGTAGAACCTGGTCAGAGGTCCCTCTGATCAGGGTTTACACTGTTTGCATAGGACAAGCGTAATCCTCACAGGTGCACTGTTTGTAAATGACGAGTATACTCGTCTCTAAGGTTGAATGTGTTAAATAAAATGTGCTAAATAATATAATAGTATTTATTGTATCTTTGAATCGAAGTCGTAAGTGGCTTAGTTATGTGTGTACATTAAATTACTAAAATGACAGGGGCCCGTTTCATAAAACTTCGTACGACAAAAACGGTCGTAAGTCAAAACTTTCAAATACATTTAATTTCTGATTTCTCTATCTAATCCTGTCTTGTGACACCTCTTTGAAATCGATTTTTCACGATGATTCCAAAGAGATGTCACAAGACATGATTAGATGGAGAAATGAATAATAATTGAGACTTTTATTATCTGACTTACAACAACAGTTGTCGTACGAAGTTTTATGAAACGGGGCCCAGCTTCTTCTCTGGATCTAAACTGCATGTAAAGGTTAGAACAAATTCACCGGTATCGTGTATGAAATCATGCACTAGAATCAATTGAGAATGTGATAAAGCAAACAATTTTAAGACCATTCATTGGAATCGTCTCGAAGATCTTATCAAAGATTTGTGTTTCTTGCTCTTGTGTCGTGCCATTAACCATTAATGATAAATGGGAACGGAAATGTTGGCATACCACCCTTGACCCATCATTACCAAAAGTCGCTAGCTTCATCTAAAGATGAGCTTTCGTTTCTATTTATGATAAACAGTGACACCTCTAAAAACTGAACTCCTTAAAAGATGTAACATTCTTAAAAACCGTTCGATCTTACGTATTGTCTTCTTCCTACCCATGCTTTTGTAGTACAAAGGGATCTTAACCCTTTACCTGATAGCCTATTTATAGTACTTAAGATAGATGACTACTTAAAGCAGGTTGAAAGTAAAGCAGAATGCGCCTTAGGGCGCATTCTGCTTTACTTTCAGCCTGCTTTAAGCTATAATGTGCTATAATATAGAAAATATTCCCTATAATACATATTCATTACTGATTAAATTGGAACTATTTTCTTCAGCGGATGAATAAATCATATCCGCTAAAAGGCGCTTCTATTGGGTAAAGGGTTAAAAAAAGAAAAGACACTTTGAGTGAATTAATATTTATTGATAATAAAAAGGAAACTTGAACCCTCTGCACACAACACGCAACGGTTGGATTTTTTGCAAACAGGTTCAGGTCTCCAGATAAGAGGGAGTAAACTGAACAAATCCAACATTTTCTCTTATTTCAGCACCAAATCCTATGGTGTAACTACTTATTAGAATCGTCTCGAAGAGACGATTCTAATGAGTAGTAACACCACAGGGTTTAAATCAGAAATAAAGATTTTTAGTTTTTGAAATACTCCCTTTATCTGGAGCTCTGAGGTTGGATCAAAATGACACGCTGAGTATTTCGGCGACCCATCTTATTCCAAATCGTATGACACCATGGTGATACTTTTTGAAAGAAATTACATGACTTGACACTTGTTGCAGTCGACAAAATATGTAGACGACAATTGCATAGCGTGGAGAAGAAGGAAGATTAAAGCAATAAAATAATGTTTTATAAAACTAGTACTAAAGTAACGAAGGTCCTGAATCAAAACTGTAACAAAGTCACAATATATACAGTCACACTTCGACATCTCGAATCCGCTGAATTCTTTACCAAAAAGCTTAATTCTAGTTTTGAAGACAAATGACCACTTAAAGCCGGTTGAAAGTAAAGCTTAAATCAATTAAAACGCATTCTACCATTCTTTCATCCTACTGTTTGATACCATCTACTAAAATATAGAGTTAAACTTTTTTATCGTGCATTTTCACGACTGTGTCAAGTGAAACTGCTTTCCTCAGTTGGGGTAATAAACCAGGGGAATATAACCCTTTCAATCATACAGCCCTCTGTAGAGATTACTAATTACATATGCAAACAGTGAAGACCCTGATTAGAGGGCTCCTATAGGTCAGCACTGTTTGATATTTGCATTGCTTTTTGTTGTCATATACAAAATACAACAGTAGACTTGTTCAAAATGCCTGTACTAAAAGAGTCCAAACGGATAATAAATACCAACAAGAGATATTTAGGGTTGAAAAGGTTAAAGGTAATTTATCAGTAATTCTATAGTTCATATTCGATGTTTTGACCTCGGTTAAGTCGATATATCGATATTTCAAAGTTAAATATTGAACGGCGAATACGTTCGGCGGAACCCTTTCCCCAATAGAAGCGCCTTTAGCACATTTATGTTATTCATCCGCAGATGAAAATAGTTCCAATTCATACAGCCATAAATATGAACCAAATGAAATATTACGTATTTACTAGCAGATGGGCGCATTCTGCTTTACTTTCAGCCTGCTTTAAGTGGTCACCTGCATTCAAATCTAAACAAATCCAGGCTAAAGGGAGATTTCGAGGTTTGGAAGGTCGACTGTATATACAGCGCTCCCTCTCTACAATGACTCCCAATGCGAGACACAGATTGTGTGTGTTGTTCGAAAGAGTCATAATGTTATGAACTTTTACCGCGAAATAAAAAGAAGTTAAAAAATATTTTATACTTCCCTGCCCCAATTTCAAAATGTCACTTGATACGCTAAAGACAACATCAATACAAACTATGTCAAATTCTTATTTGTTTTGCTCAAATATCCTATAAAAATATTTAGTTAATCTAGAGTTGCTATTAATTTTTTAAACAAGTCAGAAAGCCTGATTTGCGGGACTGCTGGGGAGATTTTTTTTAGGATACTTGAAAATGTTTCAATCAAGTTTAAGTTTGTTATGGATCGCCATACCACAACCCGTCTCGTTTGAAGACGGGTGAACAAAAGTGGACTATCAATAAGAATATAAATTATGTAGGTGCAGATATCGACACAGAAAATGATATCAAATACAATCTTGTACTCAGTCAAACAAGAAACCTGGCACTTTTTAATTTATTGATATAGATCTACCGGAATGGGTTTCAAGATACATAATGTTTTTGACATGTAAGTATAACGCTTTCCCAACACAGATGTGTTCAGACAAATATGTCGTTAAATGAAGCCATTTTAGCAGTGGGTATCAAACTCGGTTTTCCCAGTTCCAAATTTTCAAAATTAGAGTAAAGAATGTTTGTATGCAAACAATATGGACCCATATTCAGGTGATTCCTATAGGAGCCCCGATCACGATATGCAGTTTCCGTGATTTTGAAATGTATTGTTTTATTAGCTGGTTTCCCTAATCGATGATACCATTGCCTTTTAAGTAAGCACGTTTTCTCGAAAAAGCGCCTTTCAAAATTAACAACTGCTAAATTTATTTTAAATTGCAGATCATTAAATTTCTATTATTTAATCATTCTAAATGCTCGTACGTTACGCTAAAATAAAAGCATATCTAATACTTAAAGTACAAAAAACAACGATTAATAATTGAAAAAGATATATATATATATATATTTTTTTCGTTAATAAAATAATGGGGGGGGGGGGGGTGTAGCGAAAATGTACTGGTAGCGAAAAGTCCAGGGCCAAAAACAAAACCTGGATAGCGAACTGACAGGCGCAAGCAAAGGAGCCCTCTGATTAGGGTCTACATTGTTTGCATAGGACAAGTTTACTCATCACATGTGCCCTGTTTACAAATGACGCATGTTTGCGTTACTAGGGTTCAAAGAGTTAATTTCCTTAAATATCTTCCTTATCTGGAGCTCTAATTACGATCTACAGTGCTCCCACTCTACAACGACATCCATTGGGAGACACATATTGTGTGCGTTGTTCGGAGGGAGTCGTTACAGAGAGGGACAAATAAGACTTGGCTTATATTTGCAAAAAGCTTGAATCCAGATCAGACGCCGCGTAACGCGGCGTCTGATCAGGATTCAAGCTGTTTGTCACTGGTCACTATATGTATTCTATCAAAATCTCCACTTATATGTAACTGTGTGAGAAAACAGCAAACGACAATCGTAAGCAGACGATAATGTAGCAGTAAAATAGTTAGACTTAATTATCCCGTTTAGGGAATTACGACGAGTGTCGTTGTAAGGAGGGAGTCGTTGTTGGGAGGGCCGTTGTAGAGAGGGAGCGCTGTACATCGTAATTTAAAAAGAAACGTTTATAAAACAAATAAAATAGACTGCGCTGGAAGCCTGGTACGTTCATTTGAAGGTTCAGACGTCGATGAGTTTATTCATTGACCCCTGAAACTTTTAATGGACTATTTCAATTTCAAAATTAGTCTATTTCATTTTTGCCTATTTAGGGTTGATTTTAACAATATATTTCAAAATGACAAACAGTACAGACCCTGATCTCCTTAAGGAGCCCTCTGATCAGGGTCTTCACTGTTTGCAAAGGACAAGTGTAATCCTCACAGGTACACTGTTTGTAAATGACGAGTATACTCATCGCTAGGGTTGAACGTGTTAAGCTTCACCAGTGTCAAATGTCACACTTCATATGTTTGTTTTGAAACTTCACATCTAGTAAAACAAAACTCGGTGACAGAAAAAACCAGTTGCTTGTCAAATTGATATAGAAACTTTCTTTTCATGTTACAGCCCTTGCAAGATGGCAATAAATATAGTGTGGTTGACTCTTTACCCACTGATGACAATATATATAAAACTTCTGCTTAAATACCCATGCGTCAGATTCTAAAATCTCAATTATTATTTATTTCTCCATAGAATCCTGTCTTGTGACATCTCTTCGGAATCGTATTTCCATAAAGAATTCCAAAGGGATATTACAAAACAGGATTAGATGGAGAAATCAGAAACTAGTTGTATTTTTAAGTTTTGACTTACGACCGTTTCGTTAGACGGCCACAGACCTTTACTAGAGGTACTTGATCAGTATACAAACAGTATGAAACTCAAATTCTTCCTTTCAACAAAACAAAATTTGGATACATAATTTACGATGACATCGGTGTTGGTTAAACATTAATATTTACATTCGCCCCATTCAAATCAATTGAAAAAATGACGTTCAATTTGTGTATACGTTATTTCTTGAGACTGCGGGACTTATGGATATGTTTCGCAGAGGAGGCGGGGCATATTTATTTTTCATTCGCTAATTAATATTTTGAATTCGGACAGCAAACATTTGGCGGATTTTTCAAAAATTTGTTCTTAACCGATGTATGCATTCCTTTAAGCAAAATTAATGATTACCGACTAAAATTATTCTTTATTAGTAAGATTAATTGCAAGAAAATTTATATACCTTATAAACAGCAGCTGTCTGCATTTTTTATGACCAAATAATCGATATATTTATCCGACTTTAAAAATGACATCATGTCCAAAATGACGTCAAATCGGCATTTTTGCGCCAAACTGTCAAGTGTTTGACGTTATAATGTAAACAATGAAACTTATTTCATTGCTTTCATTAATGTAGTCATGGCTGTTCCTTATAAGGTACACATTATTCGTGTTATCAACCTCTAATATGGATTAAACATGCATACGTACTAACAAAAATGTTAATTTTTAATATTAGAAATTACAGCAAATACATTGTACGTATTAGGAATGAAATGATTTTATCGGGGTTCGAGCGAAATAAACGACAGAAAATTATCGGCAAATTTACAATGAGTCGCGCTGATAATTTTCTGCCTTTTATTTCCCTTGAAAGCCGAAACTGAGTTCATTACATAACAAACACAAACAATGCTCATTGTTCATGGAGTTAAAGAAAAAATAATATACAGTAAAACCTATTACGACCACTTAATAGAGATAATGTATGTGTCATAACAAGAAGATAATGTATATTTTTTTCAAGAACATAATAAAAGTAACTTTGTACAAGAAGATATACATGTATATGTCATTTTAAACAATATGATAATAAATGTAATTTTATACAAGAAAATACATAATTAATTATACAGTTTTTCCCTGGGTTCGAGAGGATGTATTCCCGGTTGAGGAATATCACGTTGTCCGAGCCGTTAGGCAAGGGTTACATGATTTTACAAGCCAGGAATATATCCTCATGTACACTGTGAAGAAACTGTATAACGAATTCATTATACTGCTAAGTTGTCACTGTTCAATCGAATAACTTCCAAACATTTCGGCATTTGTCGTGTACAGCGACCAGTAAACGTTACAAAATCGCGTCAAAACGGATGACGTTCTATATAAATGACGTCATACTTCTGATGGTAGTTATTCAAAGCTCGTAGACGTCGGCGTCAAACCTTTCCAGAAAATAAAACAACAGCCGTATACGGCCCTAAATCTTTCACCTAGAACGACTGATGTAAATGTTAAAATATCTTGGAAAGCTATACATTATGAAAATTTTATTGCGCCAATCGCTTAGTATATGCCCAGGGCAGTGATATGAACAATATTGACAGAGAATTTGTTTAGAAAACATTTTAGTAATGTGTGACCCACGGAGCTGGCCAAATTGACAAGAAGAGTTTGGAAGATTTCACAGTGAAGATTTTATTGAAACGATCTATAGGGTGTATATTTAGCTCCTGTGACCTAGATATGCAACTGAGCGGAATCACTTGAACCACTTTGGTATAGTACCCTTAGAAGTGTCACAATGCCAAGTATCAAATCTCTGTCCATATAAGTTTCAGAGAAAAAGGAGATGTTTGGGGTTCCACTACATATTTTTATGTAATTTTATGACCTACAGGCAGGAGCATTGTTGACCCAAGGGACATAAGTTTAACAACCTTGAAAGAGGACCTTTAGATAATGCTTTGTGCTTAATATCTAAGTTCAGGGTACTGTGATTTCAGACAAGAATAATTTTGGTGTTGTACTTAAAAAATCTATTTTTAACTCCTGTGACATAAATATGCAAGGAATCAAAACCATTTGAACAATATGAGTAACGTCTCTCTAGAAGTGTCACCATGCCAAATATTAAAGCTCTGGCCATGTTGGTTTTCAGAGAACAAGATATGTGAAAATTTCACTCTATATAAATGTGTGACCCCCGGGACGGGGTTATTTTTTACGCCACGGATATAATTTGATAGAGGACCTGTAGACAATGTTTCGTACCAAATGTCTAAGTTCAAAGTACTGTGGTTTCAGATAATAAGATTTTTGAAGTTGTATTTGAAAACATCTAAATTTAGCTCCTGTGACCTAGCTGCAACGGACCGACACCATGTTCAGTTTTGACACCAGGGTCATAATTTGAACAATCTTGATAGAAAACCTGTAGATGATGCTTTGTGACAAATATATAAGTTCAGGGAACTGTGGTTTCAGACAATGATTGTTTTTAAGTTTTCATTGAAACAATCTAGATTTAGCTCATGTCCCCTAGATATGCAACGTACCAAGACTATTTGAACAACTTGGGAATATTACCATATAAGAAGCAGTACTGCCAAGTTTGGTAAAAATCCATTCACTAGTTTAGAAGGAGATGTCGTTTAAAGAAATTGTTGAAGACGAACGGACGGACGATGGCGGACGACGGACACAGCACGATCAAAATAGCTCAAAGTGCCAGGTGAGCCAAAATGGCGACTGCTCACAGATCCAAACCTTGATTTGTTCTTAGCCGAGATAGACATAATAATGGAGTTTGCACGATTGAAGGCGCACACTCCTGTCGAACAGTCGGCCATCTTTTGTCTCTGTAAAGCAAGGGTGAGGAAGATGTAAGAAAAGCCTGCATGTACCCATGTACCCTGTCAGCACACAGGGTACATGGGATCTCGTCTACGGCTTGTTATCCAAACAGAAATGACGAAATTACAGTATAATGAATGTGATTGTGTACAAGAAGATAAATATATAAGTTTGTATTATTATATCCGATTCATATAGCGCGTTTCTCACACAGGAGTTGTGCGTTCAAAATTATATAAATGTACCTACAAAGCGAGAAAAGAAAATAACTACATTCACAAAAACATTTAAACATGGTGGAGTTACAGAGAAACATGGAAATTATTTCAATATTATATCAAGCTAATTAGTTTGTAAGATGAGTCAAATAATTAAAAGTCCAAGGGCATGATTAAAAATAGTGATTTTGGTGTTGTTTTTTTGTGTTTATTTTTTGTCGGTGAATTGTTTTTTATGTTTCAGTGAGGGCCGGAGAGCAGTTCACAGATCGAAGAACGAAACGTTTTCAACAATTCTCTCCGTGTTGTTTGGTTGAGTATCGTATAATCAATGACTGAGTTACATCCTTAAATTTATAAAAATAAAGATAAAAACTGCCCAAGAATTAAACCACATACCCTCAGCCAACTGGTTTCAAAGAGATTGGGAAACCCCTACCATCAAGATCCACCAGACAGGCACAAGGTCAACGGTACAACTGCAAAACTCCCATTTAGACCCATATCATCTACAGCAAAACACAGCCCAGAAGTAGCAGTGATCTATTTCCTACTCTCTTCTAATAACAGATATTAACGAAGTGTTTTAGACGTTTTTTGAAGGCCGCCACTGAGCTCGCATCTCTCACGACTGATGGTAGAGTGTTCCAGAGCTGTGGGACCGCATGGATGAAACTTCTATCTCCAAACTTCACTAAACAACTTATCAGCACAACCAGCGATACTAATTTACTCACAGACCGCAACTCGCTTACTTGTAATTTGATATGGTATGATTGTGAATGTGATTGTAATTTTCTTGAATAACAATGATATTGATAATAATGATAAAAATAATAAAACACACCCACACTCACCCCCCCCCCCCCACACACACACCAATTTCCTTTCTGTGCTTGAAACCTGTACAAGCCATCTGTATATACTTTGAAAACAGTCTTAAACCATCGAATCAAGATCTACCTTGCTTATTCACCGTGTACAAAGCGACACATGGGGGAGATGTGATGACTCGCACGGGGTGTCTGCGTTTAAAGGGCAAACAAAGATACTCGGTGAGTAAAAAGGAATATTTTGTCTTCTACAGCTGCTAGTGGTAAATACTATATCGCACGGAACGCAGCAATCATTTATCAATTGCAAGCTAACCAACTCAGAGTGTCCTGATTTTTCTAACATCTTAACACAATATTCGTGGTCACAGCCTTCAGATATAATGGATACTAGTGTCGCAGACCTATTTTTGTACTGTTATGAGAGGGACTTTATGCTAAGTCTAAAACCTGATACACAGGCAGATATGATTGAAGCCTAGATGATATTTTTAATATAGACAACCCATTTTTTGATACGTTGTTTCCTTTTATTTACCCAAAAGAACTACGCCTTAATAAAAAAACCGAGTCAAATTTATCGTCACCATTTTTTGTATTTGGATCTTTTGATAAATAACGGAATTGTTTCTTCTAAGATTTACGATAAACGAGATGATTTTGATTTTAGTATTGTAAATTATCCTCATCTAGATGGCGATGTTCCCCGTTCTACATCTTACGGGGTTTATATTTCACAACTTATTCGTTTTGCTAGGGCCTGTACCTCTGTTGAGGACTCCCACATTTACTGAAAAGTTTCTTAAACAGGGGTACAGATTTCATAAACTTCGTAAAACATTTTCTAAATTCTTTTATAGAAATCTTCCTCTCATTAACAAGTATAAATGTAACTTAAAGTCTTTTCTGCGGCAAGGTATTTCACATCCGAAGTTTTATGGTGATGTGATTTACAGACTTCGTAAGATTCTTGGACATATGCATTTTCAAAACCTATTTGTGAAACGTATTAGAATTTTCCTCAAAAAAGATTATGATCCAACTATATTGCTGCGCACTTCACGTTTGGTTATCGATTAATCTACAATTGATAACTATGCTTTCCTCTTTGGTTGTGCGACGACAGACAGGGCTTAGCACTACATGATGGTGTATCTCTAAAGCCGTCCTTAACCGGGAGAGTTATGTCGGATTTTCGTGCTTTGGTTTTTCACTCCCTCTCTGTCGTACCCTAAACCAAACCATGTCTTACAGTTATTCGTGACTACAGACTAGTCGCTTGAGTACAATTTGACCGTTGCCATAGTGGGTTATTTTTAACACGGGCTTGAATGTTTAATTCTTTCCCGTGTTACTAATTATCTTGTCTTATAATTTTTGTTAGATGTTTTACATGTATTTACTTACTGTGCTGGCGGTCTTTTTGATTGTAAGGTTGTGGAACGGGGTTTGTGTTTTATGTACACTGTTAGTCTTTATAGGTGAATATAGGAGATAAGAGTGAGGTTGGGCGCCCCTAAACCCAGGTTTACCCCCCCATGGTGGTAAATGGTTAATTTATAATTACTTATTGATTGCTGCTGACCGTACCAAGGCGGGCTCCTATATTCACTTTGCTTTATGTTTGTCTTGCGTGTTGTTTTCTATTTAGTGTGTAGATGAGGGAATGGGATTGCGCGCGCGCGCGCGCGCGTGTGTGTGTGTGTGTGTGTGTGTGTGTGTTTGTTATGGTATGACTGTGTGTGTGTGTTCTGCTTGAGAGGTGAGTGTATTGTTTGTGTTGAGTTTCCTGCTTGAGTCTTTCGTATTTATTTGGTACTTTTCTTTGATTTCTAAGAGCTGTTTTCAAACAATTTACACGAAATGAAAGAGTATGATATTATACGATACATTCATATTGATATAGTAAATAATTTGTGTCTAATGAAGCTTATAAATGCCAGAATAGTGGTGTATTACTCATGCCTTCTCTCTCCTGCGCCACATAAATTGTTCCCCCGTGCGACACATCACTTAGTACTGAAGTGTTTGGTAAAAAACAGGACACTCTGAGTTATTAGTAAGACGACAATTGATAACTGATTGCTGCATTCCGTGCGATACAGTATCTTCAACTAACAGATCTGTAAAAGAAAATGTATTCGATTTTACTCACCGAATGCCGCATAAACACATATTCGTACACCCCGTGCTCCACATCACACTTACCTTATGTGTTGCGTTCTGCGTGGTGTTATTTTACATGTGATTCTCTTAAATTGTTTCAACAAACAGCCTTTTAATCAAATTAAACAGCGTTCGAAATCATTCAGCATAAAATGGCAACAAAATGTGTACATTTTAGAAACATAAGCGTATTGTGTATTTTGCTTATTACCACGTGCTAGACATCTTTTATAGGGCTTTCATTACTCCGGATTTTTCCGAAAGCATAGGGTTTCTTTCCTTGCAGATGGTTGCTTAAAGCAGGCTGAAAGTAAAGCAGATTGCGCATTATGGCGCATTCTGCTTTACTTCTAACCTGATTTAAGTAATCGCTCTAAAAAAGTATTCATAGCAAGCATAACCCCTTTCACAACAAAAGTATCCTGTTTTGACCTGACTTTGTACACAGTTCGGATCCTGATCAGATGCGTCGTTACGCGGCGTCTGATCGGGATATAAACTGTTTGACACTAAAATTCAATGTTACTTTTGTGACATGTCAAAATGCTTATAAATTCTAAATTTAAGAACTAAAAGCGGACGATATTATAAGCAGATGACGGTATGTCCGCGAAAGTGTATGACGGGTCATGACGTCATTATGGCGGGTAAAGAGTTAACACCCTTTCAGCTCTACCCTCATTGCAATCTTCTCGTGCCATGCCTGTGGGTTGACTCGCAGACACCTGCCCACTAGAGCAGGGTTGACCATATTGCTCCTGTGACTCTCGATATCGCCATTTCCGTTAAAAACCTGTAAAACATAAGCGTTTATTGTCGAAAATGTTTAGCTGGCACCATATGCATATTCCGCTCTTTTAATAAGCTATTTGTACCTTCCAGAAAAATTGAGATTATGAGAACATCGATCGGCTTTCATTCTCTTCCTCGGTATCTGATCTCGGTCTGCGTCGTATGTTCCTTTCTTGAAAGAGTCTCTCTTTTCAAGACGTTGACCAATTATTTTTAAAAAGAAGGTATTTTCACATGAAATAATATGATAATTAGATAGATTTACCGTTACAGGGCCATTTCTATTGCCGTTTGCAATCATTTTATTATTATTGTTGTAAATTGAAGTATTAGAATCGAATAAATAAATTTATACCAGTGTATTATCGAACTAGATAGCACAGGTAGTCGTTGAGATGCTGGTAATTTAATCACTCGGCACACGACCTTTTGATACTTACCACGCATATCAACTCCTGCCCGTGTTCTATTGCACGATAATAGATCTACACTAATATGATATCATTATTTCTTAAATAATATCAATTATAATATAACCTATGCTGCGAGCGGTGAATAACACACATTGTTTATATATCGTATATAACTAGTGGTTTAACTATGCAAATGAGGTTGTCTTACTGAAATGTGTATTCCTACGCGCTTTAAAACTATGTAAACAAATATGGCGTAAAACGACATATCTGTGGCTATAAATGGTAGAAGGGACAGGCAATATTAGCCCACTTGATATATTCTGAAGAAATCGGACCTTAACCTGAAACTACTTTTGCATGTTTACTCATTTGGCCGGTCCTTTTTCGCGTCATTTATTGAGGGAAACTTGTAAGCTAACAATAAGTGTCGAGATGATAAAACAACATTGTCAGGTTGTTACAAATAGAATCTAACGTTCGTGTTCATAATGTATAAGCTTTTTAAATCGAGTATTTTAGAAAACAATAAAAACTCGACAAGCAATTTCTAAAAGACTCGTTTTATAAATCCAATACATTATGAACACGAATGTAAGATCTTATATGTAGACAGGCACCAGAGACATTCTTGCCTTGCCGTGGTTCTTAGGCTTAACTGTTTTGCACGGGATTTATCCCGTCTGCCAAGAACTAAAAAGAAGGCAGGTCGGTGGTTTTGATCCCATGCGCTGCTTAGCAACGAATGATATTAGCCGATATTATCTTCCTGAAATCATTGCCATGCATTTATGGCGATGCAGCATGTTCATGTTTGTCTTGTTGATTTTCATCCTGTTTTCGAGGTTTTGACTTTGTTTTTTGTGTTTGCGTATATATGGTCGTTTCTTGGCGCCATATATAGCCATTATATGTGTCGCGGTGCCGAAAACCCCAACTCAATGAATAAAAACTAAGTAGACAGAAGTTTGCATTAGTTGTCAATTTTATGGGGGTTACATGTGGGGTCAGTTTGAAACATGTAAGGGGGTTCATAAATTCATATTATTACGACCGGAGAGTAACGTCCTTGGCCATAAGTCGTAATATTTCGACCGGGAAGTCGACAGACATATTACGGGAGTCACACTTTTTTATTACACAGACGGATCACTGTATCTGACAAAGTTCTGATGTCACGACCATAAACTAACGTGTAGTCATTATAACGAGGTGTAGTTGTGTCTTAACCCTTAGCCTGTCACTCACGGCTATAGCTCCATATGCAAACAGCTTTGAAGCACTTTGAAACTTGAAGCAGACGAGAAATATAGCAGACGACAATTTATTTGGCGGGCTAAGGGTTAATTAAAAGAAGTATTGCGCCTGTATCAAACAGAATTGTAAAACTAGTCCAGCAGAAGTGTGAGAGGACCTGGAAATGTGGTCTATAGTTTTTTTCTTTATGGATTTGAACAAAGTAAATCATAACTAACAATTTGTGACCGGGTAACTTTCTGTTACCCTTGAGCAATTCGAGCGATTTCCTGTTTACCCCACCCACCTATTTTAACATTGCTGACAACTTGAGTATAAGTACGTCATGTGTTAGAGACTTAAAAGAGGTATTTTATTAGCAATTATCAATGTAGTTTACTTAAATACAAATTTTAAAAATATTTAAGAATAGTTTCAGAATCATTGAAATCCAAAATGGCCGCTAAAATGGCTATTTTAAGTAACATATATCATTATTGAGCAATAAAACTACTTATATTGAGTACAATTAATAATTATATGGAACAATTTAAGTTGATTCGTATTGTGCATTAACTTTGAAATCATACCAGCTTTTGTTTTGATTTGTTTTCTATCATCCAGTGCTGAAATAATCCAAAATGGCCGCCGTATATACCTACCTTATTAATTTCTACTTATATAAATTTTCTTAATTGAGACTTTCATTTCATTTGTTAAATATTTAAAATAGTATTTTGTAAGCAATTATCAATGAAGTGTCCCAAAATACATCATTTGAAAATATTTAAGGATAGTTTTAGACTCATTTAAATCCAAAATGGCTGCCAAACGGCTATTTTTAGCAACAAATAAATTGTCGAGCAATTCAACTACTTTTATTGACGGTAATTGATAATAATATCAACAGTTTTTGTAGATTCTTATTGAATATTAAACTGAGAAATTCGGTTAGCTTTTCTTTTGATTGGTTCTTGTCATTCAGTGCTGATATAATCCAAAATGGTTGCCGTTGATAACTTTTTTTACCAATTCCTTCTTAAATAAATTTTCTTGATTTGCCAGGTGATGCAAATGTTTTTTGTGTGGCTTTCCATGCAATGGTGCCAATCATACAGTAGTTCATGCTGGTAAATCTTGAAGTTGGTAATGCTTTTACAGTGATAATTAATGGCCTGCATTGACCACTATCAAATTTAAGTATTTATTTAATCAAGCTTGATTTTGACTGATACAGATAACTATGTGCCAATAACGTAAAGAATTGTTTCTTAACAAAGTTAGAATATTTTTTATTTTATTCTTAGTATCAAGATAAATTTATTTTATGTGTAGCACTATTTAAGAGCTTATGTTTGCACCTGTGTAATTAATGCTCATAAAACATTTTTGTCACTAGTTTTCGCGGGATTGTTGAAATTATTTCAGTTGACAATTATTATGTATATCAATGGTGAATATAGATTTACCTGACCATAGTCTGATATATGAAGCAGAGCGTTTAATAAGTGTTTCAAAGCATGTGCTATTTCTTTTTTTAAATCTAGTGGTACTAAAACCGCACCGAAGCTAAATACCCTTTTTACTAAGTTGATGGATTCACGGAGGTAAAACCCGTGATTTGAACAATGCTAATTTGATCCTTCACAAGTACAATGTAGTTGGCTTAAAGATAGTCACCAATAAGTCGAGGAAGTGTGTCTGGCTCATTGACACACACCAGTACTTAAATGAAGTCAAACCATTTGATGAAAATACCTATGCACAAATAAAAAATATTACTTTATCAAACGCGAGAGATGTAGTTTCTTCAAAAAGTGTCCATTATTCTTCCAGCATCATTGTTGATTCAATGTGAGCTGCTACAGCATTTTCAGTGCTGTTCGGGGTTTGCGGATCAAACAGAGGCAGAGGATACAAAGTCGTAAACATTGCATTCTGGTGTATCGTAGACAGCCTGGCTCTGATCCCAATTAAGTACTACTGTAATATTCGCCCCACCCCCTTGTACTCTACGATAAATTATCAAATCCAAGAAGGAGAATCCTGCGAAACAGTGGAAGCAATTAAGAAACTATAATAATTAATAATTATGATTCCGCTTTGAGAGTGACGATAAGCGATTTCAAACATGAATACGTGGTATCCATATGATTGCAAATAGGGATACTCATATTCTAGAGAAAGTTACTAAATTAGACCAAGAATCTTTGCAATCTGACCATGTATGGAATATTCTCAAGGAGCATGTCCAAAAACCACTAATACAGACACTCTCTTACATATACATGTAATAACTATGTTTACATTTGTTAGGTTCAGTATGAAACATATGAGTCTTTGCATATACCACATGGCTGTAGAAGAACTGAAAACAAACTGATTTTAGCACAGAATTAAGTGAGTGTTAAATGTCAACTCCTGATAGATTGTTACAAATGTTTCGACAACTGGTCTGGCGTTGGACAAATTTGACCAGTTTTTCTAGATCCATGTAGTTTATGCTATGACCCACATGGTTAAGAATATTAATAACATTTCTAGAAAGGTTAGGCTTTTGATTCCTAGACCCAAAGTGAGGTGCTGTCCTGATGTTATTCCTTCATGACCTGCAGCAACTACATGTATATGTATTATGTTACAGGAAAAGTATTGACTAAACAGATTGGGTTTTTTTCAATTGTCACTGCACCTAATAGTAAAGCAGTGGTCCAGGTATATATGTAAGAGTATATACATGTTATATAAGTCAACGTAATAGATTATACTATAGTTATACGAAAATTAGTGTTTCATATTCCTGAGTGAAAATCAAAACGCCCAACCAGATGCGCTTATAAATGCTAAAAGGTAAAAGAAAGCAAGATATATCAATTTAAAAATCATCTAATCAAAGTTTCTATTATTCATCTATATTAGTGGTTGGTTGCAAAAATGTACATGCAATATTAGTTCATATGATGAACTCATAGTATATAACTTTCAATTTGCTGTAACTAGCCTGCAATGACCTTTATCCTTGCTGTTAAATATGTGTAAAGCACATTTGATAATCAACCAAGTCGTCTGGTGGTAAGAGTTTGGGTAGTTCATTGGTTTGTCTAGATCCTTGATTCAGCCTTGCAAATAAAATGCTGCCTGTATAATTGAATTGTTGTCAAAAATCTGCTCTTTTGACCGCATTGTCTTCTGTCGGGTTTGCATTTGATACAATATTTCCACTGGTTCCAATATTAGATCTTTTAATATAATGAAATTTAATTGCAGGAAAATCAAGCTAGTATTTTCACCAAGACTTCTGGCTTGTGTAGGATCCATGAGAACATACCATACATGGTCAGATTGAGATTAATCTTGATCTTATTTAGCTACTTTTCAAGAATACTATGATCCCTATTTAGATCATACATCTTGTATATGAAACTCTGATGGCACATGGCCTGCCTCGCAATCATATTTCGCTTGTCATCACTATACAAAGCAGCATCATTTTATATTACCTTAATTGATTTCATTGTTTCGCATTTTCCCCGATACTCCTTCTTCGATCGACCCTTTGATTTTGATTAGTTATCACAGAATATACAGGTTGAGGAATATTACATTGCCATACTGTCTTTAATAGTCAAGAACGCAATGCATAGGACCCTGAACAGCAGCAGTTGACATTGTTGTAGCAGCTCACATGATTACCTATTGAATAATTAAATAGGAATTCTGGAAGAATAATGGACACATATTTGGAGACACAGATTCTCTCACGTCTGATAAAATCACTTTTTTTTAATTTGTGCCAAGGTCTTTCATCAAAGATTTGACTTCCTTTTAGCAGTGGGTTTTGTCAATGTGCCAGACACACTTTCTTTACTTATTGGTGCTCAATTTACATTCTAACTACATTGCACTTGTGAAAAAGAAAACACAGCTTCGTTAAGATCACAGTTTCTCCTCAGAAAGTCCGTTAAAAAAATAAAAGGGTATTTAGCTTCGGGTGCATGCTGTGCAATTAAGGGGTTAACTTAAGTCCCATATGTGTTTCCGCAGATTTAAATATGAAAAGACCCATGCTTTGAAACAATTATAAAACACATATTTGATGTGCATAATAAATATCATATGAAAATAACAATTTCCACTAACCCGCGTTAACTATTGACAAATAATTTTTTGTATGTTCAATTCATATCCGGTAACAAAAATAGGTGCTACACATTATGTAAATTTGTTTTGATACTAAGTAAGAGTAAATATGTTCAACGTTTGTAAAGAAATATCCACTTTATTAGCACTGTATCCTTATAGTTATCCATATCTGACAAAATCAATATTGACCCAATTGACACTTGGGATTATATGGTGGTCAAAACAGGCCACTTATTATCCTGTTAAGCGTTACCAATGTCGATTTATCGGCATGAATTATGTTTGGCATAAATAAATGAAAATACACACAAAATGATTTGCATAACCTTTCAAATCAAGAAAAATTATATTATGTAGTAGAAATTTGTAAGAAAGCTATCAACGGCAGCCATATTTGATTATATCAGCACTGGGTGACAGGAACCAATCTAAATAAAAGCTAACCGGATTTCACATTTAATGTTCAATAAGAGTCATTTAAACTTGTTTATATGAGTATCAATTACAGTCAATAAAAGAAGTTGACCAGCTGTTACTAAAAATAGTCATTTGGCAGCCATTTTGGATTTCAATGAGTCTGTAAATATCCTTAAACATTTTTAAAAATTGTATTTAGGGAAATTTCATTGATAACTGCTTACAAAAAAACTAGGTCTGCTCTTGTCAAAACAAGTGTTAATGGGCATATAAATGCATGATCAATTTTAAGAAGTGTAGATCAACATGTAGATGTAGATTTCGTCATTCAATACTGATAATAAGTATAATTGCAATAGATCTATATCTTACTCAGTACTATGTAAACCTTCAGATACAAATAGTAGGTACCAGGTTAATTATTGTTTATAACAAGGAAGACGTATATTGCCTTTGTATAAGGTTGATATAGAACTGTTGACAGATCTAAGGAGTATAGGTATGAATACCAATCAATTATGAGTCAGAATCTTTGTATTTTATATCAGAATGACTTAAATCATACTGCAAAATACCATAGAGTATGTAATTAATCTGTTTTGTATTCCTGTAAGTATTATTTGCTAAAAAAATTACCATCGTTTAGTTTCTTGTACTTTTTACAATAATTTCAAAATTTCGTTATAGCAATTATGGTGGGTGGGGTAATCCCGTAATATTTCAAATTGCTCAAGGGTAACAACTGGTTACCCGGTCTAGATATTCCAGAAAATATTCATTTTAATGAAATATAACGAGAAAAAAACTATAGACCACATTTCTAGGTCAAGGTCAATATCGGGGTTTGGCTGCCGGACTAAACCACGTTACTTCTAAACGCAGCGTAACGCGGCGTCTGATCAGGCCCCAAACTGATTTGCAATCATTGAGATATTATTTTAGTCAATTGACATGGAAATTAAGTTTTAGAAATAAAAACAGAAGACACTTATTTAAAGCAGATGACGTCATGGCAGTGAAGGGGTAAGACATCCTATCATCACTCACCTTTTCATATTCTGTGTAGTTGTCACAGTCCATACTGAAGTGGAGTTTGTACGATATTGTCCATAGATGGTTGCTACCACCGCCCTGTGTGATGATCTCGTTTATAATCAAATAACGACCGCCGAAGTCGTACTGTAAATACGAGCAGAAAGACTTACAAGTACTGAATTATACAAATTACACAATCTTCAACATAGGAATAAACATCTTTTTGCCGTTTATGACGGTATGAACAAATTAGCTTCGCAGGGGGTAATAGCACGTCACTATCAAGGGTTTTCAATGAGAGAGAAAAGCGTACAGCTTTAACCCCTTCACTGCCTTACCCCGAGTACACTAGTAATTTGAAAACAGTTTCGATCCTGATCTGACGCCGCGTAACGCGGCGTCGGATCAGGATACAAACTGTTTTAAACTCAGTTCAATATTTCATAAATCAAAATAACTAAATATTTAATTTTAGAAATAAAAGCAGACGATAATTGTTTAAAATTGATGACGTCACGGCAGTGAAGGGATTTAGGACGTAGCGTAATCTGGTAATCTTCCTTATAAAACAGCATTTTTTTTAAAAGTAAACTTATCAAAATGATTTTAATTGATCTTTTTCCGACTTTAAATACGGGTTTCGAGATACCCAAAACGGGTAATCTAAAAGTAGATCCTAACTGGGTCGGTATCTCTCCGACTTTAGTATGGAAAATGTTTAAAACTAGTTAGAACCAGCTCTGAAGTGAGGGTTTACTGAAAATTAGACCTCACCTTTTCCTTAGAGCTATACAGAGCGAATGTAAATATTAATTAATGAAGATGCCTGGTAACCAGGGTCCCGTCTTACGAAACGTCGTACGACAAATGTTGTCGTAAGTCATGTTCTAAAACTCTCAATTATTATTTATTTCTCTATCTAATCCTGTTTTGCGACATCTCTTTGGATTCGTCTTTTCAAGTCAATACCAAAGAGATGTCACACAACAGGATTAGGTTGAGGAATAGGCAATAAGATGTATTTTGTAGTTAAACCTACGACCGTATTGGTCGTATGACGTTTCGTAAGACGGTCACCAGAATAATAGTACCGCAGGGTACAGTGGAGAAAACGTTATTCGTTCCCAATAAACGCGTTTAAGCTAAAACTATTATTTGCAGTGCAAACAGTTTGGAGCCAGATCAGACGCCGGGTAACCCGGCGTCTGATCAGGCTCCAAACTGTTTGCCACAAAGCTAAAAATGAATTATCAGAATTGTCCAAATGTTGCACTTTTCTACGTTTTAGCGTTTTGCGTTTGCGTTTCGTTTCGTTTAAACGGGAAAGAATAACAGATTCTCCACTGTATGATACACACAGAACGCATATTCACTCAAAGATCATCTGACATACAGTCAAGGCACATAATTATTCGTCACCCTGTGAAAAAGTTGCTTGTGTTTATTAGTTCTTCTCAAATGTTTATTAGAGTTCTGTTTGGTTTTAAGAGTTGAAACAAAGATTTGTTGAATGCTTTCTAGTCTTAAACTGATCATGTGATTCTTTTGTTCATGTTGCTAGGTAACTTTAAAATGCACATGCAAAAATTGAACCATGCTCACATTAAACGGTTGTCATAGTTACAGTAGATGAGATCTATGTAAAACTACATCAACTTCAACATCAACATCAACGTACACCATACATATGCAATTAAAAGTAAAATAAGAAAATTTCATTTTAATGCCCTTTTACTTGATGTTAAGACACACAGTTCTAAAATTCAGTCAGTAAAATTCATTTCCCATAGATGTTAATTTACGCAGTTACAGTGGAGAAAACGTTATTCTTTCCCAATAAACGCGTTTACGCTAAAACTATTTTTTCCAATACAAACAGTTTGGAGCCAGATCAGACGCCGGGTAACCCGGCGTCTGATCAGGCTCCAAACTGTTTGCCACTCAGCTTAATATCAATAGTCAAAATTGTCAAGAAATTGTTATTTTCTACGTTTTAGTGTTTTGCGTTTGCGTACGTTTGCGTTTAAACGGGACAGAATAACAGATTATCCACTGTATCGCATGTCAGTAAACTTGAACATTAACACTTTCTGTATTTATCTTTAGTTTACTTTTGAAAGCGCACTATTGTGTAGGAGAATAAGTTAATTTTAATTAAAACGTTCTTCAATTGTAGTTATTTGTCCCATTTGTTACCATGGCAACCACTTAATTTGAACGAGTCAACATGTTTCATGTATATTCTGAAGTCGCCTAGCAACAGAGGTTGAGGCCCGAACAGCTTAGAATACATCTATATTTGAAAAGTTAACACCCTAACTTTAAAACTGGCCTGCACTGTGGTGTAATTTTGGGTTTGATATTTTGTGGCATCTCCAGAAATGTAGAAATGTGTGAAAAAAAAATCAAATTTCGTAGGCTGACGAATAATTATGCCCCATGACTGTAGAACAAAGTCTACGCAACACGAGCTATATAGGATCTGTAATGAGTCGATGTTTAAGACAAGCTGATCTCAAGCGAGTCTAGAATTGCAATGTTATTAGACGAACCTTGGCGAACTTGATATCTATTTTTTTGTATTATTATAGACGAGTTTGAGATCAACTTGTCTTAAACATCGAGGGGTGACGGATTCATTTCTCACATTACCAACGAGTTTAAGTTATTTTCTAAAGCAAAAGGCCTTTGTGTTAATCCCAGTGACGTAATAACGCCTTTATAAATAATGACGTTTATCTCACGCATGTTGGAGACATATAGGATCTATCATGAGTCGAGTCTAGAATTGAAAGGCTCGCTTAATAACTTTTCTATTCTAGACGAGTTTGAGATAAACTTGTCTTAAACACCGACGAGTAACAGATACTTTTTCCCACATAACCAACGATTTTAATCTATTTTTTTAAAGCAATATAATTTAATATTGTTTGTTTTCATCACTTTTGGTTAGCTGTGATTGGCTGTAATTTTCTTTTCATAACCCCATGGAAAAACTTTCACTTAGTCCAACTGCTCTACACAAGCGCTGCATGAAGCAGGACACCAAATGACATCATTGTCGACGGCGTTTTGGCGGAAAATATTAATGGCGGACGGACTACAACCTACGTTTTAACAGTGTTAAATAATGAACACTCGTGTCAGATTCTCTATTTAACTACTTTCTTAAAATCAGTAGTGATATCAAATTATAAGGAATAATTCGGAACATTTATTGTATTCATGGAGGTATGAAAAAACCTGGTCACACTTTTGTAACCGCGATACCTCCATGAATACAAAAAATATTCGAATTATTCCTTAAATGCAATTTTTTTTTACCCCCGGTGACGTCAAAACGCCTTTATAAATAATGACGTTATAGTGACGTCATCAAATTGATCTCACACATGTTGGAGACAAGGATATTCGTGATCGTTGTTCGCTATAGAAAACAGGGGTAGTTATGTGAGAAAAAGATATTCGTGATCGTTGTTCGCTACATAAAACAGGGGTAGTTATGTGAGAAAAGGCAATATATGACCTTGTTTCGGTGATAACACCTAGTCAGGCATTTTCCAGGCAAAACTCATACTTTTTGTGTCCACATGCATTTACTACTATGAATGATTGAAGCGTCTCATGTGAGGCGCGACTGTTATATTTAATAGTTTGGTTAGAGTATGTCTCAGCCTCATTAGGCAAACTGAGATTGGTATAGCATATGCTGCATGCTTTTACAGTTACGTTCACGCCTATTGAGTACAATGAGGTGGGAGTCCTTCAAAGGACCGAGGAAATGTCTTAAAAGGATATAAATATAATACAGTCAAACTTCGATATCTCGAACTCGGTTTGGTCGAACATACCCGTATTTCCAAGTTGAAATATGAATATGTTAAACTTAACCGAGCATTAAATAATGCAATTCATGTGTCGACAAATCGGACAGTTCGAATTAAGCGAGTTCAAGATATTGAGGTTCGACTGTAAATCGAAGATTGAACAGTACCTGTAAATATTGTTGTTGGTCGATTGTGTAAGGAATCCATGCCTTATCACCGTCCAGTCTACTACTGGCTGATCCGTGAGTACTATTTATTGACGTGGAAGCCTGGATTTGGTCATCAGTCAATCCATTACTACCTGATACCAAGGCGTCCGATGTTTCACATACTAGTCACCGAGGAAAAGAAAGCATAAGCGGTGTTGCAGTGTATAATACGGTAAAACCTCTCTATTATGACCACTAAATTGTGTTAATTATTAGGTGTTTACGACATGTGAGAATTTAAAGCAAGGTGAACGTAAAATAGAAAGCTCCAATTTAAAACAAATCATGCACTAAATTTTAAATTTATGAAGCTCTAAATTTCATCGATATGGTACTGTTTTGTTAATTTTGAAAAGGGAGATAACTCCTTTTTCTTTAATAACTCAAACTTTTCAACACTGACCTATCAATATATTTTAATACATGTAGTTTGATTTGCCTTTGTATGGGCTTTCGTCTGGTACAATATAAGAAAAAGTTAGATATTAGAAATAAGTGTTTTACGTTCTTTCATAAAAAAAATAAATATTTTGGAAAATATCATTACCCATGAAAACAATGTTGTTGATTCAGAGATTCATATTTTTCAAATCTGGTGCCTGTTTGGTACTGATTTAGTTTCCTTATGTAAAAGTACTTCCTAAGACATGAAATACATTAATAAAACAAAATTACCATGTTTATATTAATTCAAATTATATTTTACTGAAGCTTATACTTTAAAGTAGACAACATTTGAGAAAAAAAATCCGAATTTGACACACTTTTTCCAAATTGCCATAACGTTAAAATAATCACACCAACATACAATGTATGATGTTTCTAAAAAAACAACTCATTCATCATAAACAGCTCTTCCAAACAAATGGGGTTAGAATAAAAGTTTGATACTTTGAAATTTTGGCTCATGGGGTTAATAGATTTCTCCATCTAATCCTGACTTGTTATATCTCTTTGGAATCGTCTTGAAAAGACGATTCCAAAGAGTTGTCACAAGACAGGATTAATTGGTAAAATAAATAATTATTGATACTTTTAGAATCTGACTTACGACCTTTTTTGTCGTACGACGTTTTCGTTAAACGGGCCATAGGTGACTAAATACGACTTTGCAAATAGATTTGATCCAAATCAGACGCCGCGTATCGCACTTTGACATTCTAATCAACCATTCATCAGTCAAAACGGCAACATTTTGAATTTGGCATAACACTGTACACGACAAATTTAACCCTTTACCCAATAATCCGTTTATAACATTAAATACAGGTGATCACTTAAAGCAGGTTGAAAGTAAAGCAGAATGTGCCTTAAGGCACATTCTGCTTTATTTTCAGCCTGCTTTAAACCACTATCTGCTAGGCTATATCAAGCTATTTGTTATTGTAATTGTTCATGAGGTTATAAACTGGAACTATTTTCTTTAGCGGAGGAATAAATTAAACACGCTAAAAGTCGCTTATATGGGGGAAAGGGTTAAGTAGATTATATTTTGTCTGCGGAATGGGTAAAAGAGACTTGGACGTTGAAATGGGTAATTTGTTAATATACAGTGCTCCCTCTCTACAACAACACCCATTGGGAGACAAGGAGTGTGTGTTGTTCGGACGGAGTCGTTATTGGGAGGGAAATTGGTTTACATTTACAGAGAGCTTGAATCCTGATCAGACGCCGCGTAATGTTTTTTTCTGTCCAAATGTCCATTATATGACTTTTAGAAAAGAACAACGGACGACATTTTAAGCAGACGATATTTCAGCCGTGAAAAGCTGGTAATTGTCTTGTTTGGGAAACAGCGACAAGCGCTGTCGTTCGGAGTGCCGTTGTGGGGAGGGAACACTCCATTTTAATATCATAACTTTCATTTACTTGACATAAACTCTAACTAAGGCTAACAAATATATAACGATATATTGCATAATGCCAAAAAGTGTAGACCCTCATCACCCTCCTGTAGGAGCCCTCTGATTTGGATCTATAGTGATTCCATATGGCAAGTGTACAATGGTATATTATTTGAAAATGACGAGTATTCTCGTCGTTAGTAGTTCAAATGGGTTAACTCTGCCAAATATCATTAGGCGAACACTCAATTATGAATAAGGCAATTAACGAATCACAAAATTAATGTCTAGCGGGATCCTCTGGGATATCAGTATATCATTTGTATCCGTATCAATCTACATGTACCACCAGTTTTAATTTCCACATTGTTGTTCTACATGACTATTTAATTACCATTGGTTTGGTTTGGTCTGTTTGTTTACGTCCGGTTATGCCATCCATTGGCTAGTTGGACGCCCAAGAGAGGGGGAAACAGATACAGAAACCCCAAAGGCGATGCCCCAATCTTATTATTAAAAGAGTTTTCTGGATGCCCAGTGTGAAGCACTGATACACCAGATCTCGGTTTATAAAGTTTCATCCGAACTTACGACCGCTGGTACCAATGACGAGTGTGTTACCACTGGACCACGTCGGCCGTAACGCGATTAATGAATTATAAAAGTTTGTTAAATCATTCACCCCATAAATTTTAAATTGACAATTCAAATTTCAAAATAAGTCTAGTTCATTTTTTACTTTTCAGGGCTACTTTTAACAATATATTTTAAAATGACAAACATTATAGACCCTGATTAAATCGTGAGATTTTTATCCCTGAAACACTTTAGTGTCCTCTGCTTCAATATTGTTGTCTGCAAGATTGTTTCAAAGTTAGATTTAAGGAATATAGATACGAGTGTCAAACAGTATGGATCCTGATCAGTCGCCGCGTGACGCGGCTTCTGGTCAGGATTCATATTGTTTTGCAAAGTCGCCTTTTGGCGCAATTGGCAGGAAAAAGAGTTAACCCAAGTACAATGGTTATTTGCTAACAGTGTGGAATCAGAAACGTGGTGTCAGATCACGATCCAAACTGTTTTAACCCTTTGAACCCTAGTCCCGCATCTAGGCGTCCTTTTCAAACAGTATACATGTGAAAAATGCATTTGTCCTATGCAAACAGTGAAGACCCAGATCAGAGGGCTCCTAGGAGCCCTCTGATCAGGGTCTTCACTGTTTGTCATAATGCCAAACATTGACAAAAACAACCCTCAAAAGTCAGAAATGGACTAGACTTAAATGTAAACTGGAATTGTCCATTTGAAGTTTTAGGGAGGAAAGAGTTAATCTCATTTCGATATTTAGTCAGTCACGACTTCTATAAATTTGCATTTTGTGAAAACATGAAGACATGTTGTAGTATACGATATTTTGTTTACAGAATGTAAAGATTAGGTCATTTAAATTATAATTCAGATGAACTTAGTTTCATATAGGGTTTCATAATCGGCTGATTTTCATAATCGATCATCGGATATAATCGGACAGAACACTTCGATTAATCATCGATTATATAATTGAAATGAGAAATTTAAATTTTGAGTATAAATTTAGTAACTAAAATCTTGAAGTTGACAATAAAAAATCAGATTATATATATATTTTTTATTTTAATTGCACATCTGAAGATTAATACATACATTATTAATATAGTAAAGTGTTATCATACATTTTATAATAGAAAACATATAGCTATTTAACTTAGAATATAATAAAAAAACATTATTTCGATTAATCGATTTTTTTGATTTTATAATAGATTATCGAATGATCACTTTCGATTAATCATCGGAAATAATCGATCATAGTTTAAACACTAGTTTCATACCTAAAACACATTCGACAAGGTCCCATTTACTGCTCCCACATGGTATACTCATGCTGCCGCCAGTCTTACCAATGATAATAGCGCCGTTTACTATCAAGGAATAGTATGGGTCGCAGCGGACAATACGGAAGTCTTTAGAAACGTCACCGTGCACTCTCCCATTCGCCAATGTTTGTGGATTACCGCAATCATCGAAATTGTCTGAAATAATGGCATACAGTGGAGAATCTGTTATTCTTTCCCGTTTAAACGCAAACGTACGCAAACGCAAAGCACTAAAACGTAGAAAAGAACAACTTTTGGACAATTCTGATATTTCATGTTTATCTTGTTGGCAAACAGTTTGGAGCCTGATCAGACGCCGGGTTACCCGGCGTCTGATCTGGCTCCAAACTGTTTGCACTGCAAATAATAGTTTTAGCGTAAACGCGTTTATTGGGAAAGAATAACACATTCTCCACTGTATATTCTGCATTGCAATGCAATACTGTCAACCCTTGATAACTCAAGCCTAGTTAAAGTTATTAACCATTTCACCCTCAATGACACTTAAAAGCGCGTTTGCAAACAGTTTATATCTTGATCAGACAGCGCGTCACGCGGCGTCCAATCAGGATCCAAACTGTTTGATACTTGTATAGATATGTTTTAAGTAATTCTACATTGAATCTTACTTTTAAACGATCTTGTAAACAAAGAAATCGAAGCAGACGACAATGAAACGGTGAAGGGGGTAAAACTGTCCCGAAAATAATTACCATGAAAGGGTTAACCCCTTCTCACTACCTTACGTACTCCGAATACAATGATTATTTGCAAACAGTTTAGATCCTGATCAGACGTATGCACCGTCTGATCAGAACCCAAACTTTTTGCCACAATTTTCGTTTCAATATTTCTCAAGTCAAACTATACCCAAAAATTATGACGCCATGGCAGTAAAGGAGTTAAATCAAACATACCCATATTTTAATCTTCAAACGTGGTTCGACTGAAACGATGTTCTGTTGTTTTTAACACATTCACTATAGACCGGTTATATTGACTTGGCAGGGCGGAGCTAACCTTTGGCAAAGATAAACTAATTTACTTTTTATTATAGGGATGACAGATACTTTCAACATGGAGAAACACAATTTATACGTGCATCGATATCCACCTGAAAAGGGTATGTACAGTGCTCCCTCTCTATAACAACACCCAATGGGAGACAAAGAGTACGTGTGTTGTTCGGAGGGAGTTGTTAAAAGGAGAGAAAATTAAAACTTTGTTTACATATACAAACAGTTTGAATCCAGATCAGACGCCGCGTCTGGATTCAAGCTGTTTGTCATTCTTAATTATATTCCTTCTGTCAAAATGTCCAGTAATACCGGTAAAGAACGGCAGACGAAAACGGTAAATTCCGATAATAAAAGAGCGTGCTGCCGCCCCCAAAGTTGAAATGCAATGATCCGTATCGAAACTCCGCCCTGCCAAGTCAATAAAATCGGCCTATACCACGATGTAATAAATTTTAAATAACTATCGTCTGCTTTTATTTCTCAAATTAAAGTTTTAGGTACAGTCGAAACTTGATATTTTGAAGTCGCTTAAAGCAATCTTATCAATGTATCGTAAGTTGAATCTCGCTAAAGTAAAAAATACCCGTATTTCAAAGTTAAAACGTGGCTTGGCCACGTTTTAACTTTGAAATATGGATATTTTTTAACTAACGCGATTTCGTAGAATCGGGTTTTGACTGTATTTTGACTTATGATATATTTAAACGAGTGACACACAGTTTGGATCATTGATCAGACGCCGCGTAAAACAGTGAAGAGGCTTACGTTAAAGATATTTTACTCTGATACAGTCATGGGACATACTTATTTGCCGCCCTGCGAAAAAGTTGCTTATTTTTATCAGCCTTTCTCAACTGTTTATTAGAAATAAAGCTCTAGCAAACATTCGTTGTAGTTCTTTTTGGTTTTAAGAGTTGGAGCAAAGATATGTAAAATGTTTTCTAATCTCGAATTGACCATGTGATTCTTTGGTTCTTGTTGCTATGTAATTTTAGAATGTACATGCAAAATTTGAACCATGTTCACATTATATGGTTGCCATGGTAACAATAGATGTAAACTGTGTAAAACTTCACTCGATTAACAAACACCTTACATGTGCGATTAAAAATAAAATAACAAAATGCCATTCTAAAGCTCTGTTTTTTCATGTTCAGTCACACAGTTCTAAAATTCAATCGGTAAACTTGATTTCCCATAGACTCCCATGTTAATTTTAGCTTCTTTCGCATCAGTAAACTTGAATATTAACAATTTCTGTAACTTTCATCAGTTTCCTTTCGAAAACGCAATATTGTGAGGGGGAATATGTTTTCAAATTAAAACGTTCTTAAATTCTAGACACGTGTCCCATTTATTACCATAGCAACCAGTTTAGTGGAACGAGTCAACTTTTTTCATTTATATTCTTAAGTTGCCTTGCACCAGATGTTCTGGTCCGAACAGCAGAGAATAGATATTTATTTGAAAAGTCAACACCCTAACTTTTAAACTGCCCTACACTGTTTTGTAATTTTGTGTTCGACAATTTTATGGCATCACCAGTAATGTAAAACATGTGTGGAAAAAATGTCAAAATTTCGTAGGGTGGCGAATAATTATGTCCATTGACTGTACCAGTTCAGTTCACATTTATTGGCAACTCGGCAAATTATGCCTTTGTCCATTTACAAAGATACATGGGTATGGCTTAGGCAAAACAATACAATCCAATACAATCAAATAATTCAACATATTCTCTACATATATAATAATACTGTTTTACATTACATATAAGTTAGTAGAAACAATTTACAATTCAAGGGCATTTTGTCTAATGTTAAATGCACTTTTAAAATTTTTTCCTAAATTATACAATATTCTTTTGTTTGTAGAACTCATTAAAGAAATGTATTTATTAATAGTAGGCCATGGAATATGTCCTAAGTATTTTAATCTGACATCTTTGCTTCTCGGACAACACATGATACAAATTAAATACGCTAAAAGTCGCTTCTATTGGTGAAAGGGTTAACTCAATCGGTTAAGCGGTGTATTTCAATGATCATTTCCGTCCGCATGTTGGGTCGCGGGTTCGAATCCCACGAGAGCTTAACTTTTTGTTTTCATTCAAATGCATTTTGTTAAACAGAATTTCTTAACCTAAACTAATATTTACTTATTTATATAACCATTTGACATACATTTACAAATTACTATTTTTTATGCTAAATCTGGTTGCCAGTCTCTTTAAGCCCCAGAACCACGACAAAGTAGGAAGGTTTCTGGTGTATGTCTAGATAGCTCTGTTGGTAGAGCGGTTAAATAGCAATAAAACATTTAAGCGACGTCTGATCAGGATCCAAACTGCTTGCAAATATCAACGTTGTCGGCATTGTTTGTGAAAGGGTAAACAAAAAACGTACATTGTGCATGGAGCTGATTATTTAATAATTACAGTATAGCCTGGCTTATCCGACACCTGGTTAAACCACAAATAAATACGAAAGACTCAAGCAGGAAACGCAACACAAACAATACACCCACCTCTCAAGCACAACACACACACACACATACTATAACAAACACACATACACACACACGCGCAATACCATTCCTGCATCTACACACTAAATAGAAAACAACACGCAAGACAAACATAAAGCAAAGTGAATATAGGAGCCCGCCTTGGTACGGTCAGTAGCAATCGATAATTAATTATAAATTAATTATCAACGACCACTGGGAGGTTAAACTTGGGTTTAGGGGCGCCCAACTGAGCTCACTCTTATCTCCTAAATTCACCTATAAAGACGAACAGTGTACATAAAATATAAACCCTGTTCCACAACCTTACAAACCTGTTTTATCTGACAATGTTTGCATCATTTTCCAAAACAATCAAAACACGTTTAAAACGAGCTAACCCGTATGTCTTTTTATAATGTCCTATCTCTCAAGCTCGCTTAACCCTCATCCGGACCTTGCACAAACTTTCCATTTTGAGACTTTTGGGGTCCGTTGGACCCCATTGTGCATTTTTGTTATTTTTCTAAGTCAAGATAGGCATTTGTGACATAACTAATGCCGCATTATAAAATGATGTGTTTGTGCTATATGGTAATGATAAAACGGAAACGTTGCTCTCACTGTTACCATGGCAACCAGTGACCATAGTAACACAAGAAACTAAGTTTTTTGCTGTAAAATCGAATTGTATATAATAACTTGTGCAGAAAATGTACAGATGGGGAAATGTGGACATACATGTATTTATGACTAGATATACCTTTTGTTACATTAATGGTGCATCTTTTACTGAACTATGTGAATATTTAGAAGAAGATGACAAAAATATGGCTGGGGTCCAGTGGACCCCAAATAATATTTATGCATATTAAGATTGGTTACTATACAACTTTTAACCACGACTGATTTAAAAACCTTATTAGTGGAACATATGTAACCAAAACCGCTTCCCAGCTGATCAATATCGTCAATTTGTTAAGCTTTGTTTCTGCTTCCAATTATTTTATGGCAATAGTTGTCCAATTGATTTGACCTGTCACCGTGCATGTCTTAGCTCCGTTTAGGATTCATGACGCTGACACTGAGACAGTGGTATGTCAACTATTTGTGATAAAACTAAGTATGGTAAACACATGTAATGAAAGTAACACACACATAACTTCATATGGTAAAGATATAAGAGTTTTTTTAATATAAATTGCTTAACATCATGTCTTGAGTACGTTCTCATAACTATGTCTGCTTCACATCATCACATGTCTGATGCGATGCATGATAGTGTCCTAGACGCTGTTACAGGTGTAACCAGGGTTCGTTTTGGGCAATGGTCTACACCAGATTTTTGTATCACTGTAATGAACTATGATTTGAGGTTTCCTGCGATCATCATCTATTACATTAATTTTGATTCATGGATGAAATAGCAAGAAACTGTATCAAACATTAGATTAAGCCACTGCTGAACAAGCGTTTGCCAAACATCCTAATTGGAGCATGTTTGTCTGTTGTGTTTGTCTCCCCCAGTAGCTATATAGTTGAATCTGATATACTGAAAAATGGCAATGAAGCATTGTAATAGATGCCTTAAATAGCCACTGACCAGACCTCGTTGGCAAACGTTCAATAGGGTCAAGGTCAAAGGTCAATGTCACCAATCTTGGCCCATGACTGCTATGGAAACTTCCAGAAAGGACCAGAACCAAAAATAATACAGTACACTTATTTGAATCTTGAAATCGTTTGCATAATTTGAGGTCATATTGAATTGTATTCGTTCCATACAGTGTGATTCCCTTGGACTCGCGGTTCGCGCTCCGGGGTTATAATATCCAAGGGAAATCATGATCATCACAAGATCATGAAAGATATATATATGTGCAATTGAGGAACAGTATTATTGGGGTTATCTAGTATCCAATAAATGCCATTATTTTATGACTAGGCGAAAATAATCAGAAACACAGATAGATGGACTAACATTATATTTGATAGATCCTGCCCCTTACAACAGGGCTACATGTACATAGTTTAGCATAGGGATAACAGTGTGGCAGTAATGGCCGCGGTAACGGAGGACGAGCAGATGTGCCTTTAAAGTATTATAATATTGTACACTAAACCCTGAGAAGCAAATACCGCAAGTACCCGGAGTTACCTGCGCTGATATTACCGCAATGGGCAAAACCAGACTGCAGCAATGTGTCTCCCACAATTTAGCATCGTTTGGACAGACTGGTATCCAAATTATTCTCAGTCCTAACATTAACACAGGAAACATTCACCAAACTGATCCACAACACACCTAAGGGAAATGCGAACGGGGTCGCCCCGTCAGAGAGTCATGGAAGGCCGATGATTATTAGCCTTAATGCACATCCGCTCGTCCTTGAACCATGCAGTCAGGAATTTTAAACGCCACAATAAAGTTTACTTTATCCGCCAAAAATTACTGACTTTAAGAGACAGGTAGCGCTAAAGGTTAATTCTATTAGAACATTGAACCGTATGAATTTCATAACAATAAATCCAAAACAATCTTTCAAGGCATTGAAGGCATCCGACAGTCTGAGACCCCTATCTGATAAATGGATGAAAGTCTGACCTTTTAAAATGCGAGTGTCTCTACATCAATGTCAACATTTAAAGACCTTGACCTAGTGTGATGCAGGACATGCTGACGATCCCACCTGATTATCCCTCTCCTCTTGCTTTCAAGGGTGATAGAAGGGTACCGGTGGGACCACCAGAGGAAACGCCGCTGACTTAGTGACTGTTCACTCGCGCCAAGACAAGAGAAATTCCCAGAGAAATTAAATTTCTATAACATTTGTGCGACAGGATTGAAACTTTGTATGAGACTGAGCCAAACTTTATCAATGCGGTCAATAACTGAATTACACTAACGAAAAGACATGGTTTATTAAACGACTTCCTGACAGTTCTAATTATGGGTTGTCCTATGTTTCGGCAAATAAGCTCGTAAGAAGGACGAATGGGTGTGCCCTAAAGTTCACACACATTTTTATTCAATCTTTTTTTTTAAAGGAAAAAACAAACCATAGATACCGAGGACTATGCTTAACTACCGTGTACGAAGCCTGATCCCAACTTGACATGCACGATCAAGTTTCCCTCATAAATTATGCACAGTAGGGAAAGGCTAGTCTATATAAATATTCCAGATCCTAGAATTCTAGACAATCTTAAATTAGGAATAACGAAGAACAGGACTCTATCATATTTTTCTTATTTATTTAAATTTCCTTCCGGCCCGTCGCAACAGCCACACAGACCACTCTGGCCTTACACTCTACACGCTAGCAAATACCAACACTCTTTTCACAACAGACTCTTATAACTCCAGCAAATGAGCAAGCCTGCCTTTCAGACAATAGGTTACAATACCCTTATCTCTCAATAGGAAATTTCCTACCTGCTAATGCGACTAACCGACCGGCCGGCTAAAGCAACAGTTTATGTAGCCACAGTAACATACTAGAAACATTTGACTAAGTCAGCAAGCAAATCCAACCAGACAATATTGGATACATTTTGAGGCCCTTGTCGCTTGTAAGTTGCTCCAATCGGGTCTTTGTTAACAGATCTAATTTTGCAGTAAATACTAAAAATATCCTAACTTAACAGCGCCTCCCAGGCACAATTAAAGATTGTTCGGAATTAACGAATAGTAGATTTGCCTTCCCTCGAATTCTTAATCCCTAATAGTGAGGGCTAAAGCCGGCCGAACCCGTACGCAATTCGTTATTTACTCGCTACTTACGTAACAATCGAGCATTACGAAGAGCGGGTTAAACCTCGAGGGAGAATCAATCGGACCTGTTTACACGAACTTTGAGCGAGATTTTACATTAATTTCGTAAAATTGGGCATGAACTCTGAAATGACTGGTTCCGACCGGAAAGCATAGCTTGTTCCCGATTTGTTGGAGCGGGTCTAAAAAAACTGACATTGACTACTATTACTAATCTAAGACCGGCTATCGGTAGACCTTTACCACCTGATAAAAAACATTAAGTTTCCTAAACCTTGTGAATATGGGAAGGTACGTAATTAAATAGACGCATAATTGTGAACGCGGCAGGTTATTTTAGGGAAGAGCCACTGCAGTTTACAAATTATTTAAAGGGGTTCACCGTTGGTCAAGTTAGCCGGACCGACCAAAGGTTGCAATTAGCCCCGGTCGGAGATTCCGTAACCCGATTCCCAACGAATTATCCCCAGCCAAAAGTATCAATACTGTATGCTAGCCATTGGCGAACGTCGCTAATGGAACAACAAGCTACGGACACGTGTCGGGTTGTTCAAAACCTGACTCAAATAATTCCCCCAACTCAATAATTCTGGCGCTTCTCGCATTACCTGGAACAAGTTGTAGCGAAGGTACAGCATTATCCTGCGCTGACGTTGCTTTCCGTTTTCGCCCCTTTCCTCATGGCATTCGTGTAAATTGTACAGTATCGACACCGAACGCCTATTTTCGAAGTGCTTCTTAAACAACTGTTTGCTGTGTAGAGTTTGGTCCAACTGAGACCGTTGACCATGCGGTCAAGCCTTTTTATGTGGGGCTGACCGGAAGTGTTCCGCATGACACTTTCCACCAGAGCGTCCCTGGATACCTTAACGAGGCAATCCAAAATACGAACTGACCAATAAAGACACCCAGGCACACAGTCACCTTTGCAAAAATAAATGTTATTATTTGGATATAAAATCAAAATAATAATTATTATTGTAGATGTAAACAACAATGAACGGTTTTAAAATGGCCTGACATACATTTTACTAACCTTAAGAATTCTGGGGTCCGGTTGGACCCCAGCCGTGTTTTGAAAATAAAATCTATGCGAATTGACCTATTTAGTACGTATATCACTAAAAGTGTCAAAAACAGCCATATGAACAATGTCTAAAAACGTCATAAGCGTCATTACTCTGAATAATGTTTTCTAGCAAAAATAAAGCCATTGGGGTCCAATGGACCTCAAAAGTCCGGATGAGGGTTAAGTGGAACATAGCCGTATTTCAGTGTTAACTCGTGGAAACCGTGTTTTAATTTTGAAATATGGATGTGTTCCAATTAAGCCAGAATTAGATATCAAAGTTTGTCTGTGTTTTTAACACTTGCTGTAATCGGCACACTGCATTATCCAACATCATCAGTTGGTACCGAAGGATGTCGGACGTGGTAGGTTATACTGTAAATGCCGACTTTATTATTTCAAGATGATATGTCAGCAATTAAATCAAATACAGTAAAACCACTGACAGTGAAATGCTGAATGATTGTCTGCTTAACTCTTTGAACCCTAGTCACGCATATATGCGTCATTTGCAAACAGTGTACACGTGATGAGTACACTTGTCCTATGCAAACAGTGTAGACCCTGATCAGAGGGCTCCTTTAGGAGCCCTCTGATCAGGGTCTACGCTGTTTGTCATTTTGATATATATTGTAAAAATCAACTCTAAAAAGTAAAAAATGGACTAGACTAAATTGAAAATTAAAATTGTCCATTTGAGGTTTCAGGGAGGAAAGGGTTAAAATATGTATTCTGTGCAGGAACTCATAATCAGCTTTTTTTAAAAACTTACGAAGCGTTTCAGTGGCAAACAGTTTGGATCCAGATCAGACTGATTTTGATCCAAACTGTTTGCAAGTGTTAGCCAAGTCACGCTTAGCGTGATAAGGGTTGAAACATTCCGTAACGTCAAAAATGTCCGCGGGTTTAGAGAGGTTTCTGAATAGGCTTGTAATATTGTCCGATTTTTCTGATCTGTCCGAGCTATTTTTAGAACAGAATAGTTAATAATGGTAAATATAGGTAAGCAAGGTAACATTGAATATGTAATCGTACATTTTCCTACTTGAGATATGTATGATCCTCGTGCAACACGAGACAACTTCGCTAATTTTACTGATATATTATTCTTTAAGAAATGAACTGATTTTTTAGTTCATTTCTTATATTTACTATGTATTTGCTGTAATTTCTAATACAATATTAACATTTTGTTTGTACGCATGTATGTTTAATATATATTAGAGGTTGATAACACGAATAATGTGTACCCTATAAGGAACAGTCATGATCGAATTACTGAAGCTGTGTACATTCGAAAGCAAAAAACAATAAGTTCCATTGTTTACATTTTAAGGTCAATAACTTTGACAGTTTGGCGCGAAATGCCGATTTGACGTCATTTGGAAGTGACGTCATTTTCAACGTAGGATAAATATATCGGTTTTTTTGTGATAAAGAAACGCAGATAGCTGCTGTTTATAAGGTATGTCAATTTTCTTGCAATGTATCTCATTAATAAAGAAGAAATTTAGTCGGGGATCATGGTTTTCACTAATAGGAAGGCATAGTTCGGTTATGGAACAAATTTGGAAAAATCCGCCAAATGTTTGCTGTGCAAGTTCCAAAGATTAATTCGCGAATGAAAACTGCATATGTCCCGCCTCCTCTTCGAAACGTATCCACAGGTCCCGCCCTCTCGAGAAATGGTGTTTATACGAAATGAATGGCATTTTTTTCAATGGAATTGAATGGGGCGAATGTAAATATTTCCCAATAAACGCATTTATATATATACTAAAACTATTATTTCCATTGCAAACAGGTTGGAGACAGATCAGACGCCTGGTAACCCGGCGTCTGATCACGCTCCAACCTGTTTGCTACTCAGATTAAAAATATAGTTAAAATTTCTGAAAGTAAATTTCCACAGTTTAGTGCATTGCGTTTGCGTTTAAAAGGGAAATAATAATGTATCCTCTACTGTACATTACGCACAAAAAATACAGCTATCCGTATCTCTAACTGGATGTAGAGAAAACTCATCCCTTTTAAAGTTTTAGAATGTTCCAATCTAAAGATAACTTGGACAGGTCAGAAGAAAACACAAATATCACTATAGCAAGTAGAATTAATGTTTTGGACAGACACTATTCCCGGCTTTCAGGAGTTCAGTTTCTCGGAAGTGACACTGAATATTGATTGTTAAAAAGTATTTTTAGTGAATGAGCATACATGTTTAACGATTTCGTACAATTTTAAATGCAGTCGAGATGCTGAGTAATTCGGCCTCTCAATAGTATCTGCAATGTTTGATACTTATATAACGTACGTGGTACGTTGGTATATGCAAACGAGGCTTCCCGAATCGTTGTATGTTCAATGTTGGGAAGTGAGTGAATATTATATACTGGTAGTATAGTACTTACGACCTCAGGGGTTGTGAGTTCGATCCCCCGCCGGACCAAGTCCTTCGGATGAGACTTTATAAACCGAGGTCCGATGTATGAGTGCTTTACAATTGTCATCTAAAAGAACCAGAGAACTCTTTCGATAATAAGAGTAGGGTATCGCGCACGGGTTCTCTGTATCCGCCCCCTCTCTCTGCACATAGATGGCAGAAACGGACGTTAACAACAAAAACAATCTCTTGACGTGAGCTTAAGCTTGGCACCGATTGGGTTTGTTTTTGCTTGGTACTCGGTTTGCACGTTACAAATGATGGCAGCGGAGGGATAATAACAACTGCCAGACCGGAGTGTTGAGGACTTCCACATTCGTAATAAAACTATTACTGAAAAGCTTCTTAAACAGGGGTACAGATTTCATAAACTTCGTAAAACATTTTCTAAATTCTTTTATAGAAATCTTCCTCTCATTAACAAGTATAAATGTAACTTAAAGTCTTTTCTGCGGCAAGGTATTTCACATCCGGAGTTTTATGGTGATGTGATTTACAGACTTCGTAAGATTCTTGGACATATACATTTTCAAAACCTATTTGTGAAACGTATTAGATTTTTCCTCAAAAAAATTTATGATCCAACTATATTGCTGCGCACTTCACGTTTGGTTATCGATCAATCTACAATTGATAACTATGCTTTCCTCTTTGGTTGTGCGACGACAGACAGGGCTTAGCACTACATGATGATGTATCTCTAAAGCCGTCCTTAACCGGGAGAGTCATATCGGATTTTCGTGCTTTGTTTTTTCTCTCCCTCTCTGTCGTACCCTGGACCCTTCCATGTCTTACAGTTACTCGTAACTACAGACTAGTCGCTTGAGTATAATTTGACCGTTGCCATAGTGGGTTATTTTTAACACGGGCTTGAATGTTTAATTCTTTCCCATGTTACTAATGATCTTGTCATATAATTTTTGTTAAATGTTTTACATGTATTTACTTACTGTGCTGGCGGTCTTTTTGATTGTGAGGTTGTGGAACAGGGTTTATATTTTATGTACACTGTTCGTCTTTATAGGTGAATATAGGAGATAAGTGTGAGGTTGGGCGCCCCTAAACCCAGGTTTAACCCCCCAGTGGTAGTTAATGATTAATTTATAATTAATTATTGATTGCTACTGACCGTACCAAGGCGGGCTCCTATGTTCACTTTGCTTTATGTTTGTCTTGCGTGTTTTCTATTTAGTGTGTAGATGAAGGAATGGGAGTGTGCGTGTGTGTGTGTGTGTGTTTGTTATGGTATGACTGTGTGTGTGTTCTGCTTGAGAGGTGGGTGTATTATTTGTGTTGCGTTTCCTGCTTGAGTCTTTCGTATTTATTATTTGCCTTACCCCCGTTTCTCCCAGGGTCCAAGTCACGGGACGAGACTCCTCGGAGGGGAGAGTTATGTAACGTACGTGGTACGTTGGCATATGCAAATGAGGCTTCTCAAATCGTTGTATGTTGGGAAGTGAGTGATTATATATAGCGGAACAAACACCTCTTGATATGAGCTTAAGCTTTGCATCGACAGGCTTTCTTGTTGCTGAGTCACTCGGTTTGCACGTTACAAATGATGGCAGCGGGGGATAATGACAACTGCCATATGGGAGTTGCCTTATCAACGGTTTTCCCAGGGTTTAAGTCTCGGGACGAGACTCCTCGGAGGGGAGAGTTATGTTACGTACGTTGTACGTTGGTATATGCATATTTAATTTATTCCTCCACTGAAGAAAACAGTTCCAATTTATACAATCATGAATAAGCACCACAAGAAACATTTTCCTTATCCAAGCAGATGGTAGCTTAAAACAGGCGCACTCTGCTTTATTTTCAACCTGATTTAAATGGTCACCTGTTTTCAAAACTAGAAACAGGTCATGGGGTAAGGGTTTGGAGCATTGTTGCTACCTGTCTTAACTCATTGCACCCTATCGACGAGTAAAATCGTCATTTATAACCTGTAGAAATAACATTTGACCAATGCAAACAGTACAGACACAGAACAGAGGGTTCTTGCAGCAGCTCTTTGATCAGAATCTGCACTTTTTGTCATTTCTGTAGGTATACACTGGTGAATAGCAAATAATGTAGACCAGGACCAACCTGATACACTGGTGAATAGCAAATAATACTGACCAGGACCAACCTGATACAATGGTGAATAGCAAATAATGTAGACAAGGACCAACCTGATACACTGGTGAATAGCAAATAATTTAGACCAGGACAACCTGATACACTGGTGAACTGCAAATAATGTAGACCAGGACCAACCTGATACACTGGTGAATAGCAAATAATGTAGACCAGGACCAACCTGATACACTGGTGAATAGCAAATAATGTAGACCAGGACCAACCTGATACACTGGTGAACTGCAAATAATGTAGACCAGGACCAACCTGATACACTGGTGAATAGCAAATAATGTAGACCAGGACCAACCTGATACACTGGTGAATAGCAAATAATGTAGACCAGGACCAACCTGATACACTGGTGAATAGCAAATACTGTTGACCAGGACCAACCTGATACACTGGTGAATAGCAAATAATGTAGACCAGGACCAACCGCCTATCTTTGTCTGAAATGCAATATGTCTGGTTTGCTCATGGCACGGCTCATTTAGTTGTTTACCTGGATTCTTGTAGAATACACTTCCGGCCCCGGTTTCGCAATCATTTCCGGTTTCAGGCACACTCTTCACTGTGCTACAAGCTCTTGTGTTGATGGTGTAAAAGAACCCAATGCAACCTTCAATTCTTGAACAGATTTGGGCACAGAACAAATCCGAGATGACCTGACCATGTACCTGTGTATCAGCGGAACAATGGTTTTCATCGTAGCTCGTATCTATTGTAAAGTGAGTTCCACTTTCAACCTTCAAATTCCAAACTTTTCCTAACAAAGCAACACTAACTAAGAACATGTCGCGAACATTCATGATGAAATATCAGAATAATTCTACTCAGTTCCAAGCAGATTATTTCTCTTGCTAAATGAGTATTAACGTCCCGTCTGCCTGATTTATCAAGCTGATATGCACGGTTCCAAACAGCTCTAGGTGGCGCTACTGATAAGCATATACAATAACACTTATATCAACTGTCAACTCGATGTAGTTTTGTAGATACATCATGACACAAGTAACTGCTTAATGCATGATAGAAATAATACAGAAAGCTCCTATAGGAGCTTTCTGTATTATCTCTTTCCTGCATTAAGCAACTACACAAAATAAATACTGCACATTAGTATTATATTGAGTGACCGCTAAATACAAGATTTATTTGTATAAAACATTTGTTCGACCAATAGAATTGTTTCAAACTCGGCAATCTAATCAAACACGAAAGTGTCACTATAACGGCTTGTTTGATTAATTATCGTCTTTTATATATCACGTGACAAATAGTGGTCAATACATGAAAAAATCAGCTCGTGAATTATTTAATAAAACTGGATATTAAAAACCCATTTGGATCTATCAATTAGTGGAAAATGAAGATAAAGCATCCTTCATGCCTCGGCAAAAGCGAAAACCGTTCAAAACAACAGCATCGGCAGGTTTGAGTGCGGGCAAACGAACGACAAAGGCAAGTAAACGTAACGATATATCGCCATTGCTATCGGACACTATACTTACACATACAAGTGGTCAAACCGGTTTTAGTGAGCCTTCGTGTAGTGAGCAAAATGTAAATATTGAAGAAACCAAAGAGGATCCTCTAAGTAAACGATTTCACTTTCATATCTCACCAGAGCAACAATTTACAGGGCAATTAATTGAACCAAATATGGCTATGAACTATCAAAATGGATTTAACGGATCATATGTACAGTCACCCCCTCATGCACCGACATATGGTGCGCCAACCGCTACCCCCGCCCAAGCAGCCCCACCTCCGTGGGCTCAATAACTAATGAAGAAATGCAGCAAATGAAACAAACAATCAAAGAAAATCAACAATCCTTAAAGAAAATAGATTCTATAGAAAAAACAGTAAACAAAATTCACACAAAAGTTGATGATCTGGAACATAAGGTAAATAATAACTACAAGAAGTTGCGAAATCAACCGAGCTGTTCAGTAAGATAATTGACGACACAACCCAAAAGATGAAATCAACAACTGACGAAGTAAAAACGCTTGATAAGCAATGCCAAAATCTAAAACTAAATTTAGAAAATTACGAAACACAGGCCAAGCAAATGGAGGACAAACTATCTTATATGGAAGCCATGAGTAAACGTGAGAATCTGCTTTTTTATGGGATCCCGGAATATAATGGAGAAAACTTGACATACCAAAGACATAATCGTGGACAGAGAACACAGGATCGGCACCAGAAAAGGTTCGAACACTCGACCCATTGTTGTAAAATTTCGCAGCTACAAGGACAGAGAGATCGTCAGATCAACAACCATAGACAAACAAGATACACTCAGGGGAACCAATCTGGGTGTCGGGATATAGCAAACTCAGGCCGTTCTAGCAAAAAGAAGGGAACTTTATCCAATCAGACAAAGGGAAATAAACGCAGGAAAAACTGTGAAGTGGTACGGAGCAAAACTGTTAGAAATGGGGTCGGGCTACAAGTACTCACCACTTAGTTACAGCCCTCCCCCTAATGTTTGATAACACAAAGAATGGACAATAATGACATTGTTAACATAAATATATAAACAAAAACAAATTTTGCAATATAGGTAGGAAATGCAGCAAACATAAGGTATAAAAAGGCAAAATAGTGCTTTGTGAACATGTTGCATGTACTTGTGAAGGTGACTGCTAACCGCAAAGCAAAAGTAATACAGACTAACAACTGCATTACCATCGTCTTGCATTCAGCCGCCATCTGCCTCTTGTACCAATAAACCATTAAACTACTGTATTTCGCATGTATAAACTGAGCACCAAGACTCGTTTGTAAATTATAAGATCATAATATAGTATTTGAATTTGAAGGTCATGGTCAAGCCACGCGTTTGTAATATTTAAACCTTACATTTTAATTTCTGAATGATAATATAATTGCTGCATATCGAGAGTGGGAGAGATAGAAAGTGTAAATGAATGAGGGAGAGAGAGAGAGATAGAAAGAGAGAGAAGAGAGAGAGAGAGAGCATCCAAACATAGTATTTAAGGGACTGTTGGCTCGTTCAGAGACCAAAGGTTGTTTTCTATGTATATTTGAACCGGCCACTTGTTTTAATAAAATAGTGCACTGCTTCGAAAATCACCAAGTTATATTTGTAAGACAATTGATCATTTCCATATAAAAAAAGTTCACAGCTTAAAGGTTGGAAAATTCTGGTTTTCTGCAACAAGAGCTGTCTTTGTTCTCTATATTTTGTACAGTGGAAAAAATAATGATCGCTATTTTCAACCACATTACAACATGAACAATAAGGATTTATAGCAATATGATTATTAAAGAGATCATTAATAAGATCACTGCAATTATTACGTAACCTTGCATGTAAGACAGCTAGATAGCGTTTACCTTGAAAATAACGATGTTTTACATTTATCTTGTTTGGATTTGCGCAAATCCTTGCTTTAAAGGATGAAAAAGTAGAAATATTTCGGATACTGGTGTCTAAAGAGTTCCAGATTACTATTGACGATGGGATACAAGATTTTTTAAATAAACTAGTCCTTGTAAAAGGTAAAGTAAAATTTTCACTATCCCTTAGTGGGTAATTTGACATATTTCTTTGCGACGGTAGTAAATCTGTGATATAAGACGGGACACTATTGTTAAAGGCTTTGTACATAAAACACAAATTTTGGTTATTACGCCTGACTGACAGTGATTCCCATCCACATTCATTGTATAAATTTTCTAGAGAAACAGATCTTGTGAGGCCTGTGACAATTCGTGCAGCTTCATTTTGCAGTAGGTCAAGCGAAGTTGAGCAGCTAATTGAGCACCCGTCCCAAACTATTGATGAGTATTCAAGAACTGGTCTTATATAAGATAAATATATTTGATTTAATGCTTGCCTATTTAAAACAAATTCCAATTTTCTGATTATACGAACAACTTTCCATGCAGAACTTAAAATATTATCAATATGTGTATTCCATTTACCTTTGTTATTGATTGTCAAACCCAAATGCTTGTGGTTTTCGACAAAGTCTATATTGGTATTTTCAAATATCAAGTTAGGTGAATGATCATAATTTTTTAAACAGAAAACATTGCCTCGGTTTTATTGGGGTTAAAAGTTACTAGCCATTGCTTAGCCCAAGATGAAATACAACGTAAATCGTGATTTATAATCCCTTCCATATCTTCAATAGACGCTGTAGAATAAAACAAAGAGCTATCATCAGCATATAATCTGGTCAGGCTTAACAATTTATCGGCTATATCATTCACATAGATTAAGAATAGAAGAGGTCCTAAGACTGAGCCCTGAGGTACGCCTGCATTTGTAGAGTTTAATTTGGATATTGTAGACTGTAGAACAACTGTTTGTTTTCTACCACTTAAGTAGTTTGTTAACCAGTTTAAAACATTCCCCCGAATACCATTTTCTCTTAGTTTAAAAATAAGGCCCTTATGCCAAACTCTGTCGAACGCCTTCGAAATATCACAAAATACCATACATGCATATTGTTTATTGTCGATGGCTTCACAGATGTGATGATAAATATCAATTAGCTGATAAGTTGTTGAGTGGTTTGGTAAAAAACCGGACTGATATTTGTATAGCAAGTTACAGTCTAAAAGAAAATTATATATATATTTAAAGACGATTCTCTCTAACACTTTTCCACAGCAACTTAAAAGAGAAACGGGTCTGTAATTTGAAGGTGTTGATGGATCACCCTTTTTAAATATGGGTGTAACAAAAGCAAGTTTCCATGAATCAGGAAATGAGTGTTCATTTAAAGATCGGTTAAATAGAATTGCTAGTGGCTTAGAAACAGTCATTGACGATCCTTTTAACATTTTATGGCTTATCAAATCTGGACCACTTGCTTTATTTACATTTAGTCCTGACAAAATATCTTGGACTTCAGATTCATTTACATTTATATTATTCAAAGATTGGTTAGTTTTGGTGATAAGGTTATTAAATATCTCGTTATCATCATTAATATTGGAGATTGAAGAAAAATAATTATTTAAACAATCTGCCTTATCTTGCATTGAAATAGAAAAAATTAAAGTGCCATCAGGTAACGTTGTACATAATGGTGGCAATGACGCAGAGGAATCTTTGTTTTTAACAAAGTGACGTATAATTTTCCAGAATCCTCTTTTATCGTTTAGGTTAAGTTCAGAAAGAGATGCATCCAGATTGCTATGAAACAAAAAAGATGGTCCAGCGGGAAGCTTTAAGGAAATAACAAATAAGGACAGTGGTGAAGAGCTTAAGATTCTTACATGGAATATTAATGGTTTAATACGAAAAATTGGTGATATTGAGTTTACAAACATATTAAAAACTTATGATTTAGTAATTTTAAGCGAAACATGGTTAAGTGACAAAAATCAGATAAACTTACAAATAGAAAAGTTTGACTGTTACCATTTATACGGAAACAAATCCTTTGGAACCAAACGAGGACGCTACAGCGGAGGTATCTCTATCTATTTTAAAAAATGTCTTAAAGACCATATCTCAATTGAGGAAACAAACAAAAATGGTATTATATGGTTAAAAATAGCAAACAAAATTCTTTATTCTAACGAAAACGCCTATAGTTGTGGAATTTACATTCCCCCAAAAGGCTCAAAAGTTTTAGCATCAAACGATATAGATTTTTTCGAAGAAATCGAAAAAGGTATCGAGAAATATAATAAATTAGGAAATACATTTATTACAGGTGATTTTAATTCAAGGACAGGTTTATTATCAGATATTTTAGAATACGATGAATATCTTGATGATAGCGATGATGAAGATAACGATATATTATTAAATCAAAATTCATTTTTAAACAGATACAATGAAGACAAAATTATAGATGAAAATGGACGCAAACTTGTTAATCTATGCAAATCAACAAACCACATAATAGTAAATGGTAGGCTCCACAAAGATAAATACATAGGTCAGTTTACTTTCTGTTTTCGTGGAATGAGTGTAACAGACTACTTAATTACAGAAAAACAAAACATCGACTATATACATGACTATCGCATTCTTGACTGGTACAGTTTCTCTGACCATGCACCTTTATATTATAGCTTAAAACTAAAAATCAACAAAAATCAACAATATATAAATGAATCACCCCCAATGGCTGACAGTAAAAGAATAATCAAATTTCAAAACGAAAAAAATGATTTTTTTCAACAACGTCTGATAGAAAATATAGAAGAAATTGCTCAACTCGGAATTCATCCTGAAATAACAATAAATGAAAGCGTAGAACTACTTACAAGCTTTCTGCATGAACATGCAATTAACGTTTTTAGCAAACCGTATAATAAAAGCAATTAAAATTATCCCTCAAATAATAATAAATGGTTCGATGATAAATGTAAGCAAACTAAGGTCAACTTTAAAAGCACTAGAAACGCATTTTCCAGAAATAAATCAACTGAAAACAGACTTCTATTCACGCGTGCTAGAACAAAATATATTTAGACGCAAAAAGACAAGCTCAAAATAAATTTAAAATTAAACAAGGAAAAAGTTTAGAATCAATATAAAAAAATCAGCCAAGGCATTTCTGGAAATCAATAAAAAAATGTTTTACAAAATCAAACACAGCTAATAATATAGATATCGATAGTTTACATCAACATTTTAACGAGTTATTAAATATAAATGAAAATACACAAGACACAGAAATAAAAAATGATATAAATGATAATTATTTAGACGCAGATATCACGGAACAGGAGGTCATCTATGCAGCAATGCAACAAAAAATAATAAGGCCTGTGGGCCAGATGAATTACCGGCTGAAATTATCAAATCATCAATAAATATTATCTCACCCTATCTGACCATAATTTTTAATAAATTATTTACACAATCTGAATATCCAGATAATGGGGACTCGGTCATTTAACACCAATATTTAAAGGCGGTGGTGAAACTGGTGCACAAAAAACTACAGAGTAATAACTCTTAATAATATTTTGGCAAAGCTATACTCCCAAGTCCTATTAAACAGGTTAAATAAATGGTCTATAGAAAACGAAAACATCTCAAACAGCCAATTTGGTTTTCAAAAAGGAAACAGTACAGTTGATTGCGTATTAATACTAAATGCTATAGTTCAAAAAGTTTTACACTCAATTAGCAAATTATACTGTTCTTTCATAGAATAAGAAAAATGCTTCGACAAGATAAGTCGTTCTATTTTATGGCAAAAATTAATAAATGAAAATGTAAGCTCGAAATTTACAAAAGCATTAAAAGCTATGTACTCCTCAGTAAGATGCTCTATTAAATTAAATGGCTCTCTATCAGATGAAATCTTATCGGGAACTGGGTTAAAACAAGGGGACGCGACCTCTTCGGTGCTCTTCATTTATTTCGTAAATGACGTAATAAATCATATACATACAGACATCGACGGTATCTTTACAATAGAAGATGTAAATTGTTCCTTTTATCATACGCTGATGACCAGATATTATTTAGTCTAAACCCAGAATCATTACAATGTATGATTTATATTCTAGAAAGTTACTGTCAAACATATAAATTAAAGATAAATACAAGAAAAACAAAGATTATGACTTTTGAACGAAGTCAAAGACAGACACATTATAACTTCTACCTAAATAATGAAAAAATAGAAATAGTTCCATCTTTTAGATATCTAGGTGTACAATTGTTCAGAAACGGAAATTGGAATAGAACACAAAAATACATTGCAGAGCACGCCTTAAAAGCCTTATATAAATTATTCTCTATTTTTCAACATTATGAATTTAAAACTAGTAAAAAATGTCAATTATATGTCAATTATTTGATATCTTAGTAGGTTCGATTCTTAATTATTGCTCAGAAGTGTGGGGCTGGCATGACGGAAAGAACATTGAATTAGTACATACTAAATTTTGTCGAAAGGTTTTATCGGTCAAAATCTCAACAAATCTTGATAGATTATATGGTGAATTAGGCAAAACTCCACTTTAGATAAACAGACAAATAAATATAATAAAATACTGGCAAAAGATACTAAATTCAAGCTAAAATTCAATTATCCAAAAAGTTTATAATATGATGAAGAACGACGCAGAAAGTAATATTACGTACAGAGGTGAAAACTGGGCATTAAACATTACGCACACATTAAACCATTTATGGCTATCATACATTTGGAATGAGCATGTTTTATCAGACTATAATGTTGCACAAATTCAACGTAGACTATTAGATCAATTCAAGCAAACTTGGTACATTAACATTAATAATTCACGAAGATTATTTTATTATGCTCGCTATAAACATCAGTTTGAGTTAGACAAATATTTAGATCAAATCTACGTTAATAAATTCAGAAACGCAATTTTAAGATTTAGATTATCATCCCACCAACTTATGATAGAAAAAGGAAGGTACAATAATACCCCGAGAGATCAGAGAACATGTAAAGTACACTCAGTGCAAAAAGAAACGCACACTTTTATTACAATAGTATCTGTATGTAGAAGGAACGTATTTGTAAAATAATCTTTTCATTACAGTCAGTAGTTCCGTCTTGGGCTATCAATGTTGAAAATGGGAGGTTTATCATTGAATTGGTATCATCACAACCTGTACAAATCGGTGCGGTGTTTTCAACAGGCACTAGTTAACTCTTTTGCTGCCAAATTAATCGTGAGATTTTTATCCCACCACCGTTTCATTGTCGTCTGCTTCAATTTTGTTGTTTGCAAGATCGTTTCAAAGTAAGATTCAAAGTAGTATGACTTAAAATATATCTATACGAGTGTCAAACAGTTTGGATCCTGATCAGACGCCGCGTTACGCGGCGTCTGATCAGAATCCAAACTGTTTGAAAAACGCGCCTTTTGACGTCATTAAGAGTGAAAGGGTTAAAATACAGCACAGTAATTTTAAGTATATGTTTTTCTAAACTTGTGGCAGAATTAAATTGATCTTGAGATATAGTCTTAGTATCTTAAAAAAAGTCTCTTAATCTGCGCCTGAGCACAATGTGCGTTTCTTTTTGTACTGAGTGTATGTAACACGACTTCAATCGAGTCAGAATATCACTTTCTGTTAATTTGTCCTTTATACGCCGAATTACGAAATAAATACATAAAAACATACTATTTTAGATGGCCTACATTAAATAAATTTGATAAACTGATGTCTACATAAAAAAATCAAGAATTACTGAATCTAAGAAAATTTAATTATTTTACGAACAAACTACGAAGTTCACTTAATATTTAAAATTAATGTATATAAAAAAGGAATAATAATAATAATAATTATAATAAAAAAAACACGTACAAATTCGCCAGAACAACGATACACTCTATAACTTATCAGGATATTTTCTTTAAAACCTCTCAACCAATCAAATAAATCTTCTTCATTAAGCCACACCCAATACCTACTTTTTATTGTTAGAAACCTACAGCAATTGAATTTATCACGGCCCATTTAACCACGTGTCCGGCAGTGACACGAGAAAATATCTAAACTTTTCCAGGGCCTATACTATAGCACTGGCACCAGAGTCATGGACTTTTTATGTGTATGTGTTTACTTTTATCTATACCTCTACCGATATATATTATAAGTCCATGACTCTGGTGCCAGTGGCAATGTCTAATGTATTGGAATGGAATTATAATATCAATTAGGTCTATATTCTAGATCTATACCTAACAGATTTTTCCCCAACCGATTAGCAATGTCTATGTTATTGGAGTGAAATCTTAAAAAAAAAATCTATATGGGTTGACTATAGGCATCTACCGGGTCTGCTTTCTATTATTATAATAGTAGATAGGCAGACCGGTAGAAGCTCAGCGTCAAGATATCAAATAAAAAAAAAAGATAATTTTGTTGTTGGTGTTTTTGTTATTCCAATCCCATACAGTAGACATTGCTAACGTTTGGGGGAAAATCTTATAGATCAAGAATCTATATCTAATAGATCTTATAGTAAAAGATAGCAGACCGGTATATGTATCTAGGCATATCTAGAGTCAACTCACTTTTTTTTATTTTTTTATTTCCATTCCCATACAAAAGACATTGCTAACCGACCGGAAAAATAGTTTCTAGATCCAGAATCTAGTAGATAGAAACTATAGAGTGTACACATCAAGATTTCCCCCTTCATATAGTAGACATTACTTACCGGTAGATACAGTTCAATCCACTGTGATAGTCATAGACTTATTCTGTCTCTGTGTGTACTGTACATGTATATATACCTCTCTAAATGTATAAGAAATAAAAATGCTTCTAAATGTAAACACACACATATTATAAGTCCATGACTCTGGTGCCAGTGGACTATAGAGGCGTTTACTTCTCTCGCTAAATTCGATTGACACTTTTACATGTACATTACATGTACTATGCTAAAGAAGAAATACACCATTTTTGTTTGTACCATTGCAGCTCTTCACGTGAATGTTATGTTTGATTCTTTCATGTATTGTCATTATTGTCATTAACAATTTGTACTTTATATGGCTAGAAGCAAAGTACTTTGCCTAAACCTGAAAGAATTTGAATTTGAATTTGTTATATATCTAGAATTTCCATCAATTCACTGATTTAAAATTCATATGAAAAGTCAGTAATTGATACTTTAATGCCAATGGATTTATAAAATATTTACGATAAAAATATCTATTAGAAGAGCCGACACAGATAATTCCTGTTTGAGACATAATCTATGATTTAATCATCAAAACGACGTCTGATAAGGATATTAACTATTTGCAAATATAAGCGTTGTCAGCCTCCGCAGTAAAATGATTACTCATGTAGTTTCGCACCAATAAATGCGACAGAATAAACGGGGATAGATCAAACATAAAGTCAGTGACAGCTTCAAGCATGACTAGCATAAACTAACGCTCAAATAAAAATCTCTCCTTTTACTTCTGTTTTCCCTTAATAAAAGTAAATATATAGGTGATATTGAATGATTGTGTTTTCGATATTGAGTTTATTGAGCCAGTTGGGTTAACTAGTATGTTACGAGCCTACGGTGAGCAATATATCATTTTATTCAACGAGTTCAATACATTCAATACTGAAAACACGCGAATGTAATACAGTGCTCCCTCCCTACAACGGCCCTCCCAACAACGTTTCCCTCCTTAAAACGACCCTTGTAGCAGTTTCCTTAACAGGACAATTATGTCTAACGTTTTAATGCTGCAATATTGTCTTTTTAAAATTGTCGTCTGCTGTTTCTTCTCAAAGTTACATATAAGTGGACATATTGATAGAATAAATATAATTATGAGTTACAAACAGATTGAATCCAGATCAGACGCCGCGTTACGCGGCGTCTGATCTGGACTCAAGCTGTTTTTAAAATAAATGTAAGTCATGTGTTCAATTTCCTCCCTATTACGACTCCCTCCGAACAACACACATAATCTGTTTTCCCATTGGGTGTCGTTGTAGAGAGGGAACACTGTATTCAATTGATCACATGAACATCATATGACACAATACTTTGAAATTTTTACTTTCACTTCGGCCTCGGCTATAAGGAAAACGACAACTGTTGATGTGTTTAATTCATTCATAGTTACAAATCGTACCATAATAAAATACAGAAATAAAAACAATATGGCGTGACAGACTCGTTTGATAAAATACCTACTTTTCCATATTACGATTTTACAAACAATGTTTCTTATTGACTCAAATTGTTCTTTTAGCAGTCAGTTTCGTGTTTCGGAATTACCTCACTATGATACCATGACGTCATTATGATGTAACGTCAGAAATTCAAAAACAAATACGGTTATGCTAAAAGCGGTTTACTAAGTCTTATCCTGAGTCACTTTTAGTCAACTACGTAGCCTTGTTGTTTTATTGGAAGCGGTGTACCTCAGGAGACAAAAAATGAGGTAGACCAGTTTGACACTACGAAAAGTTTCTTTGACTCATGGTGTGTCGAATGTTAAAGAATACTGTTTCTACATGGCTGCCATTTCTCCGGATTTTTCCTAAGTATTCGGATTTTTATACTAGCAGATCGTTCGTAGCTTAAAACAGACTGAAAGTAAAGCAGAGTGCGCCATAAGGCGCATTATGCTTTTCTTTCAACCTGTTTTAAGTATTCATGTGTCTTCAAAACGAGAAACAGACTATGGGGTAAAGGTACGATTAGTGAAATTGCGTCTGAAAAATTGAAAATTTGAAATCTTAGGATGTTTATGATCAACTTATAGCAGCCCTGTTTCTATAGTCGGCGTAGTAATACAGTATTTTGCTGAGTCATATCATATAGTGCACAGTGTGCCATGCGATATTTACGGTCCTCTATTTTTTGCACGTGTATATAAAAAAACTTTGATAAAGAGTCACCTGTACTGTACATTCAGTATTGATCACTCGCTCCGTCTATATATCTTCATGATTATTTGATAAAAGTGTTATTACCCTAATTATTTGAATAGGCAGCACTTGAACCACTTGGACTGGCGAGGTCAAAACGAGACCGTTTGTCTTCGACGTCGCTTGTTTGTTTTGCGAAGACAACTTCGTGTAGACACCTTTTCCTGATCAAGCGTGGAGTGTAGCTCAGAAATGAACTGAGTTTGTTCGGCCTTTAAGCAAAATTCCATGATTGTTATTTTGTTTATAAAATACGTTATTAAACCATTTAAAGTGCCCCTCCGCGTTTTCTTGGTTCTTCAAAACTGACAAGCGGCTAAACCGTTACTGTTAAGTATGTTTTTATTTCCAATATTCAGGACAGTAACAATATTTAGTATATACAAAGTCTCGCCACCAAATCAGCAGACGTTCGATCTTCCATAACTAAGCTTTAAACCAGGCGGATACAACAGACGCCGCACAAACAAAGTTCCTTATTTAATTTCAGTCGGCTATATTAGCAAGACACGAACGACAACTGCTATTAACCTGTCTCAAATTCTGCCAAATTACTCCCTTTTCATATAGAAAAGAAGAATAGAGTATACTCAATTCCAAAGGAAACTATGCACTTTGTTTTCTGTAATTAATCATTGACTATTTTCCTAATGGTCTATGTATTTGGTACCAAAATTTAGACCAGTTCACGAACAATATGGCAGTTTTTTTTTCAGGATTTGAGATAATGTCGTTATAAGAGTTTTTTTTAAACGAGAAAAGGTGAAGTGTTACAATCTAAGTTGCAAAGTAACTCAGAGAATTAGACCATGTTCAGTAGGGAATTTTATGTAGGATTAAATGGAATGTTGTGACATGTTTTGTCATTATCGTATGTTTCAATCTTTGCTCATGATGCAAGCGGCAATGAGACATCGCGTAGACCTTACCTGACGTCTAATAAGGACGTCGGGAAAGTAACGTTGTCCTACCCCTGAGTAAGGGCATTTGCAAAGTCCATAAGATCTTTTCTCCCAAAGTGCCGTGTAGCGAGCATCATGGTGACAAAGAATATTATTAGACCTAGCAGAGAAAAGGCACGAGTCCATTACTATTGCCCCAAACGGAAATGACGTCATGCTCGCTGCAAACGAGCAGCCCAACGATGTGCTGTTAAGATCTGTCCCACAAAGGGTCTCCTAGCCCGAATGGGTGCCCGAGCTTTCCGTAGGCAACACAATACGGTCTGTCAACTGACACCATATAATCCGGCAGAGAAATGAAGATTTGGAGGTCCACCTAGAAATGGCGTCCTAAGTTTTTTTCTTGATTGATATTGATAGTTCAAAGCATTGTCATTCAGAATTGACCGGGTGCCACCTTGGCACCCTTGAGCATTTTGATATATTTCCGGTTTACCCCACCCACCATATTTTACTCATTTCCACGAAATTGGGCCTTTTATACTATACACCGGCATCAAATACCGGGTAAATTCCTTGAAAGTTTAAGTATTATATCAATGAAACTTAAACCATAGATACGCCTTAATGTGAGTAGCATGTTGCATTGCAGTTTGATAACCTTGACCTTTGCCCTTGACCTATGTGACATTTGTAAATTGTTTTGCGTTTTATAGGTCAATTTTGGACTAAGTACTTCAATTACGTTCACATAACTTCACAGGTATGTGCACTTCAACGAATAAAACTAGTTACAATAGTAAATTACTAACATTGACCTTTAACCTTGACCTCTGTGGCCTAGATATTTTTTTCTTTTTGGTCGGTGTTGGACTTAGTACTAGCAGCTAGGGTCACGTAACTGTACATGCTTTTGTGCGTCAAAATATTTCATTCTTAGCATATAGTTTTGGTGGTATAAACTTACTCAACAGCTTAGTTGCTGATGATGGTAGTTTGATGGCAGACAGTGGCTTAGCCTTTATATTTGCTGATGCCTTGAAATAGAGTAGTATATAGTGAAATGCTGCCTTAAAGTTCTGATTCAGGTCATGTTAACTAACAATGGCAGATTATGGCTTACCTGAAAGAAAGGGAGGTTCTCCGAAGAGCGGTGCTCAGAATATTTTTGAAAATTAAGATTTGATGAGGCATGGACGAGGTATATAAAAGTGAATATGTCATATGTTCATTGAAATCCCCTTTATGTGCCATGGGCATGTGGCCAATTGCATAATTATGATTATGATTAAGCAGAAATACTCATAGGCTTTAGAATTCACATGTACAATCAATTGCAAGCAAACTTTGATACCATGGTGGCTCACAGGGATGATCCTGAAACTGACTTTGAGGGGCACAAAGGAGACGGAAAAAAGAAAACAACGCAAAGGACACGGAGGGCACGGTAAGACAAGAGGACCATGATGGCCATAAAATCTCTCACCTGAATTGAATTGGGTAGTTTTATTTTTAAGTTTCATCAATAATCAAAATCTTCCTAAAACTTAAAGACTTACTTAACTTGTGAACGTTTGGAAAATATATATTCAAATTTGTAGACACTAGAGCACCCACGTTGTTAAAGTCATGCCTTTTCGAGCCTATCTGAGTGCATCAAGGATGAATAACTTTTGACAAAGGGGTTCTATTGCACCCAAACTTTAACTTATGGAAGAACTTACATTAATATGCACTGTGAGCAAGTCAGTTTAAAGTGCATTTAAAAAATTGTAGTTGCTAGATTAATAAAGAAATTGATAAAGATAGCGTTTTCAACAATGTTACTGAAGAAATGGAATCAGATGATGTGCCTAACAGCTAGAAACCTGGGGCCTGTCTTACGAAACGTCGTACGATAAAAACGGTCGTAAGTCAAAACTTTAAAATACGCCTAATTTCTGATTTCTCCATCAAATCCTGTCTTGTTACATCTTTTTGGAATCGTCTTTTCAAGACGATTCCAAAGAGATGTGACAAGACTGGATTAGATGGAGAAATAAATAATAAATGAGAATTTTAGAAACTGACTTACGACAACATTTGTCGTACGACGTTTAGTAAGACAGGCCCCAGGCTAGGGACTGCTTATAGAATTGGACAATGAAGATATCAGAGAAGAAATCACCGTGACCAAAAGAATGTGATGGTAGGTCTAATCATGTGAAATCAACTCAATAATCCTCGAAAGTCTTCAAGCTAGCAGCCATGAGGTTGATATCGGAGATGTTCTGTCCCATGAATTGACACCTTTTCCAACAGCACTGTTTGGTGATCATAATGATATGACAGTTACAAAATTTGATAAAGCAATTCAAAAAAAATCCAGATAGGAGTTTTTGACACAAAATGGGACCAGTAGACAGTCACCATAGACGGATCGATATTATTAAGGTTTTATGACATACCCCACAAAAGGCTCTGTGCAGAACATTTAAGTTGGAGGAAAACAATGTTGACCTATATATACAGCACTTGCATTTCTATAAGTGTACGAGAGCAACAGGTTAAAATCGATTACTATCAGTTGCATGCTAACAGCATATTACCAAAAACAGTTTATCTTACAGTCAGTGAAAAAAATAACAGTTAATGAAGCTGATAATCTAGATGATGAGACTTTTCAAATTGAGCACACACAAATTAACAAGCAAAGTGATAATAGGTAAAAATGAAACACAAGCTTAAACAAGCCGATGTATTATGTCAGAAAGAAAACATTTGAAAGCAACATATGAAGAGATAGACAACATGATTGTGTAGTAGGTATTCTCATGCATAAGAAATTACTCGAATCCTAAGCTGTCAGTCATATTATAAAACAAGAAGGGCGGATAAAATGTTAATCAAATCTATTATTGATACTGCATGTGGCAAACATATGGACATTGCTGAGGACATTCTTCCTGCACATACCCTCTCGGGATGTAACACAGTTGCAGGCAGCTTTGGAATAGGAACGTGAACTGCTGCAAGGAAATAATTGTGGTCCAACTGTGTGTTTTAACTTATCGGTTGACTTGATTTTTCTATTGAAACTTACATTTCACAAGCAATAGTAGTTCCCCGATTTCATATCTGAAACACGCTTTCAAGTATAGACCACACAGCTTAGCGATGAAACATCAGCAAAACTCTGCTACCTTGATTTAGGCATTTATTAGAGGAAACAATCTACCTGAAATTGACCCAACAGGGTTTGGCTGGAGGATGGATAAACAGATAACATCTTCACAGCCAGCGACTTTGACCGAAAACCTTGTCATAACGCTATAGTTAATTTGTAAACAGAGCAATGTGTGGCTGTCAAGGTACGCTCGTAGCATGCCCTGTAGAACGTAAATATTGATATGTAAAAGCATGCATGGACGAGTTGGGTTTTAGGGTACTGCAACACAGAATAGATCATATAGCGCCGATAAAAGATGAGAGGTGATGAGATGATGATGATTTCAGAAAGATGACTTCCGACTAGTCTCATTCGTTGCGAATCAGCTCATGGGAACAAAACCAGCGACCTGCCTTCCTTTTAGTTATTGACAGCGGGCATTATCTCGGTCAAATACACAGAAATAGTCCTATGACAATTAAGCCCCAGAACCCCGATCAGGTAGGAAGTCTCTTGGGTTAAATGTAAATGCACTCTTGTGAACAAATACCAGGTGCTTAAAAAGAACCAGTCAAGAAACAGCTGTTTATTTTGACTTTTGAACATTTTAAATATGTTAAGCATTTCTATCGCAATGTTGGCCGCTTTCTAGATTACGAAAATGCTCGAAGGTGAAAAGATGTCCCCCAAAGTATTTCAATAATGAGTATCATTCTGTCAATAATAAGTATCAGTCTGGTAAGGTCAAACCATTTAAAAATAAGAAATAATGATTGTTGTTGTTTTGACTTATTTTGATTTAAAGGTCAACGCTTAGGTCCCCATCTCGGATATATGGAAATACTCAAGGGTGACAAGATGTCATGTTTTCAATATTAAGCATCACCATCTTAGATGTACGGAAATACTCAAGGATGTAAAGATGTTACCCATTACATTTCAGAAATAAGTATCATAAATCTAATAGTAAGTATTACGTTGATATCGTGTCAGTTATGAATATAAAATGTATGATTGCTGATTTTTCGACAAAATTTTCATCACTAATTTGGCGGCCATCTTAAATATCCGGAAACGCTCAATGATAAAAAGATGTCACCCGTAACATTTCAATAATTAGTTTGATTATTATCATTATGGTGAGATCAATCAATTGATAAAAAGAAAGTATGAATGCTGATTTGTTGACCATTTTGTTTTAACGCATTTAGGTAGCCATTTTTGCCGCTGTTTTGAATATACAGATGTGCTCAAAGGTGACAAGATGTCATCCGTAACAGTTCAATAATATGTATCATCATTTCAGTAAAAACTTTCATGATGGTAGAGTCAAATAAATTTAGAAAACCAAACTATGAATGCTGAAGTTTAGAGTAGATTTTAACGCATTTGGATAGCCATATAAGCCGCCATTTGAATAAACGGAAATGCTGAAGGGTGACATGGTGTCACTCTTAACATTTTTAAAACATAAATTGTCCATGTAAATAATAACTCTCATTATGGTGGGGTCAAATCAGTTTAAAAAGAGAAACAATGAATGCTGCTTTTTGGACTATTGTTTCGGTAGCGATTTTGACCGCCATCTTGAATATACAGAAATGATCAAGGGTGACAGGATGACATCCGTAACAGTTCAATAATATGTATCATCAGTTCAGTAATATTTATCATTTTGGTGGGGTCAAATCAGTTAAGAAAACCAAACCATGAATGCTGAAGTTTAGAGTAGGTTGTTTCAACATATATAGGTGGCCATTTTAGCCGCCATTTTGAATATACTGAAATGCCAAAGAGTGACAAGATGTCACCCGTAATATTTTGAAAACATTAAACGTCTTTTGAATAATAACTATCATTATGGTGAGGTCAAATCAATTAAAAAAAGGAAAAATGAATGCTGATTTGTATGATTTTTTGTTTAAAAACCTTTCGGCAGCCATTTTGGCCGGACTTGAATATACGAAAATGCTCAAGGGTGACAAAGTGGCACCCGGTGGTTTTTCAAGAAGTAACATGTGCTGAAGTAGAATCAGTCGAGAAAAAACTTAGGACGGCATTTCCAGGTCAAGTCAACCCTCTGCCGGACTAATACTGTCTTGCTGAACTAGACGCTGTTTGAAAACGACGTCCAAGTAACGTCAACGTAACAAATTAGCTTGTTAAACTGCTGTCTAAGGTATCTGTGCACTGTCTGCGGCGATCTGCCACTTCACTTGTCTGTTGAAAACGTTTGAACAACCGAATGATTGTGTTTCTTTAGTATCCTCACGTTTTACTCACGTTAGTGACGTTGTAGTTATGAACAAGCATTGTAAAACCTCTAATTTGCCTATTTTCATTCAGTCTCAGCAAGTTCGTTGTGTACCGATGTGAAGTAAAATGTGTTTTTTGCTTGTATAAGGCATACTAATTACACTCATGCACGTTTTTGGTGACCTGTGCATTTTCCTTGAGCTGCACGTGCAAAACATGCAAAATGACGTTTTCCCCACTAAACTAAAAGTCTCTTCGTACTAGTTTGTAATTTTGTTATCGATGGATAAGATATTGTGTTCGAAATCTTAAATCGATACGTCGTCTAGATATTAAAATATTTGAAAATACAAAGTGCACAGTATCTTTTGGAATTGAGTATATTTCAATCTTTTGATATATATGAATTCGAATTTTACCAAAAAACTGACATTTTTCTTTTAAAGTTTATCTTATTTCCTAGCTTTTCATATACAGTTTCTATGGTAAACATAGGAGTTTTCATGGTAAACAAGTACATTTTTGAAACCTAAAGTACACAGTATGCAATATACACTGCGCCCGTTTGTGTCAAATACATCGCATTGCCAACATAAAATGGTACACACACATCACGATATCAGATTTACAATAAGTCAGAACGATTAAAAGAGTAACGAAACAAGGTATATGTAGTGTAATATGGGAATAGTTTTTTATTTGCGCCGCTATCACGTGGCAATATTTTAATGAATGATAGTGTGGCAAAGCGCAGGCGCTCGCGCTGACTTCCGCTGTGTTGAAATATTGCTAGCGCGTATAGCGAAATTGTTTAAGTGGGTCGGAACTCGTGCGATGACTGTAGTTTTAAATCAGCTTCTCGCGGAAACGTGTATAGATACATGTATAAGAAACGCTAGAATGCAAAATTGAAATACAAATGTCCAAAATACTCAACAGAGTTTTCACAGAATTATAATCTCCTTTAAATCTAGAAAAGTGTTATTTTCTTATTATTGTCTGAAATGTGCTAAAACGTTAATTGATAAATCCTGGCGTCAAGCCCTTTCCCCCATAGAAGCGCCTTTTTGCGAATATAATTTATTCCTCCGCTGAAGAAAATACTTTCAATTTTATCAGTCATGAATATACATTATAGGGAATATATTCTATATTCTAGCACAAGATAGCTTAAAGCAGGCTGAAATAAAAGCAGAATGCGCCTTTAGGCGCATTCTGCTTTACTTCCAACCTGCTTTAAGAAGTCACCTATCTTCAATACTAGAAAGAGACTATCAGGTTAGTTAAGGGTTAATCTCCCTTGGAAATCGCGTTATACTGAATGAGTAATGTTTTGTGTTATATATAAACTAAATCTGGGAAAGTTTTTTGACTTGATATTTCTTAACTTATTTCTTTCATCTAGTTAAAGTGCGGCCTTTTCAAAATGGGTCGTAAAGAAATAGCTCGTGATTTCAAAAATGTTGTTGTGGATAATCAATGTAAAAAATTAAAACATTTTGGACGACAAAAAAGCTTTAAAAAATCGGATCGACCGCGTAAATTGCACGACAGTCAGCCGTTTACTGCTAACAACTGCTTACTTTCAATATTCAAACATGGAGTTAGTTGTGAGCAATTGGCAGATAGCAATAAACAGTAAGCAGTCAACATGAAGCAGTTGGTAGTAAGCAGTAAATAGATGCCAGTTAGCTCAAACTTTTATTGTGATAAAGACCTTCAGCCCAGACACAGCATAAACATCATGAAATACATAGTGTTTGACAAATACATATCTTATTCTAGCAACTATTTAGACAAAGATTTTTGAATTTCATAGCATAATGTAGATAAATACCAATATTTCAAATGATCTCATTGTTTCAGCATGACATAAACATTTTGAATTTATTCAATGTTGGTGGCTTGTAGAACTTTGGTTTAATGTATTATTTTCTGATATGTAAATAATGGAAATACCAATAAAAAGTGATATTCATTTTCAACATAATATTTACAATATTCACAAAATCTTAGTTCACATGGGATCGCTAAATGCCTACCCTTTTTGATTATAAGAGAATGTGATTATATCCTAAAAGAACACAAGGACCGTCTGGATTTGTAAGTATCAAAAGCATTTAAGTATTCTTTGATTTTGAATTCAGGTTTGAATCCAGTATACATGTAGGTTATAAGTTTAGACCTTGTTTTGCATGATGCATGTCACTTTTGCATACATGGATCCTTCAGCCTTTATACATACTGTAACAAAAACATGTTTCTATTGTAGACTGATTATCCCATATATATCCACATTCAATGCTATAAAGATGATGTTTGGCCCGTGATGTCCAGTTAATATAACCAAAATTGTCAAAATATCACAACATGTTCTTGCTAGATGTTGTGGGCCTAAATGGAAGTTATGGAGTTGTACCGCTTGTCCGTGCCTGTTTGGTGGATCTTGATGGTAGGGATTGTCCCTGATATCTTTGAAACCGACTGGCTGAGGGTCTGTGGTATAATTATTAGACAGCTTCGTATCTTTATGTTTTATAAATAAAGGGTGTAATTGCAGCCATAGGATCACATCCAATCAGGATATATAGCCCAATAACACATGCTGAACATGATTTATCACATCTAGGTATATATGACCCTTCAGGGAATGTTTTTTGCTTCTACAGTATTCATAGCGAGTTTTGATTGGATACGCGCGCAATTCTTGCGACACCTTGCGGCTTTAACAAATACCAATGCTTGAAGAATCTTTATTTAACCCTTTCCCTCATAGAAGCGACTTTTAGCGTATTTGATTTATTCCTCCGCTGAAGAAAATAGTTCCAGTTTATATCTTCATGAACAATTGCCATAACAAATATTTATATATAGCCCAGCTTTAATTGATCACCTGCCTTTAATGTTATAAACAGGTTATTGGGTAAAGGGTTAAAAGGTCTCGCAAAAAAATAAACGGTCAACACTTGAAATGGCACTGCAAAGGGAAGTATGCAAAATCTGGCAAATATGCAAGACGTCAAGTTCTATCTAATAAGGCTTAGGGGAAAATCCAGGACTTTGATCAAAGTGAATGGTAAGTTCACCCGAGAACATATCGAAGAAAGTGTAGGTTGGGTCATGATGTCATTATGACCGGTAAAGAGTTTTACACCCTTTTAGCTCAACACGCATTGCAATCTTATCGTTCCATGCCTGTGGGTTGACTCGAACACACTTGGCCAGTATTGCAGGGTTGATCATATTGCTCACGTGACTACTGATGTCAACATTTCCGTTAAATACCTGTAAAACATATAAACATGCAATATTATAATATGGTGATGAAAGAGTTACGTAATAAACAAAAATAATACAAACATGTTCACATTTGTAGCATGGCAGTACCGGAGGATCAATTCATCTGATTAATGGTCTGACGTCAAGACAATAAACCCTCTTAACATTCTTTATGTGCTTACGTTACATGCAAGAAGTGAAAATCCTTTATCAAACAGAATTGTTAAACAACGCCGATTTCTTTTATTAAACCTGACAAAATCTGTCATAAAATCTGATAATCTAAAAATAAAACCCATTCACTGCATTAGTCCGAGTATAATGTTTTTTTGGAAACAGTTTGGATCCTGATCAGACACAGCGTTACGCGTAACAGACGACACTTGATTGAAGCAGATGACGTCATGATAGTGAAGGGGTTAAAACATCACATATTCACATTCGCCCAATTAAATTCCATTGAATAAAATGCCGTTCATTTCGTATAAACACCATTTCTCGAGAGGGCGGGACTTGTGGATAAGTTTCAAGGAGGCGGCGGGGCATATGCAGTTTTCATTCGCGAATTAATATTTGGAACTTAGACAGCAAACATTTGGCGGACTTTTCAAAATTTGTTCTTAACCGATCTATGCTTTCCTATTAGTGAAAACCATGATTCCCGACTAAATTTCTTCTTTATAAATGAGATAAATTGCAAGAAAATTGACATACCTTATAAACAGAAGCTATCGGCGTTTCTTTACGACAAAAAACGATATATTCACCCTACTTTAAAAATGACGTCACTTCCAAATGACGTCAAATCGGAATTTCGCGCCAAACTGTCAAAGTTGCTGACCTTAGAATGTAAACAATGGAACTTATCTCTTTGCTTATGAATGTACACATCTTCAGTAATTCGGTATTGGTGTTCCTTATAGGGTACACATTATTCGTGTTATCAACCTCTATCATGGATTTAACATACATGCGTACAAACAAAATGTTAATCTAGTATTAGAAATTACAGCAAATACATTGTAAATATAAGAAATGAACTGATTTTTTCGGCGTTCAAGCGAAATAAACGACAGAAAATTATCGGCTAGCGATTCATGTATTTTCTGTCATATATTTTGCTTGAACGCCGAAAATTCAGTTCATTTCTTAAATAATACTCTACCGTTCCATATTCTACATAGTTGTCACAATCTGTACTGAAGTGGAGTTTGTACGATGTTGTCCATTGTTGGTTGCTACCACCGCCCTGTGTGATGATCTCGTTTACAATCTTAGGACTGTTAAACACGTACTGTAAATTCGAAAATAAATACTCACAAGTATTTAATTATACAAAGAGAACAATATTCAACTCATTGATATGACGTGTGCATGGTACAAAGAATACAGGCTAAATCTAATTCCCAACCATGTCTGGTCGTCACACATCTCTTGCAAGGTTTTAGGCTCCGCATTATTATTGTTTTTGTTTACAGTTATCAAATTTATATTCATATTCTGAGCGTATCCATATTCTTACCCATAACTATATGGTTTTATTTCTTTATTACCCGTATTTCAAAGTTACTATACGTGTCTAAAGGTGACGAAAACGTGGCTTTAAAATACGGGTAGGTCGACTAAATCGAGCCTGAAAAAATACAATTCATTTGCAGAGAAACTGACACATTGAGTCCTAGCGACGAGTCCTAGTAAACAAAAATGTGCCTGTAAAGAAAACTCTTGTCATATGCAAAAACAGAGGAAACACAGATCAGAATGCTCCTTTATTCTGATCAAGGTCTGCGCTGGCTATATTTTTGCAATATATTGCAGAAAACAATACAGTCATAAATGGACTAGACTAAATTGGACACCGGAATTGTCCATTAAAAATTAGAGAGGCGAATGAGGAATGAGGTAGATTGTTCGGGATATCGACTTTCGAAGCTGGCCCGTAGGAAGCAAAATGAGAATTTTATTCCTAGATGGTCACTAGTGCGTTCTGAGGGTGTTTCGTCCGTTCAGAACAGGTTACTTACTAACCTTATCAAATAACAAATGTCAAAGTGTGTAAGTTTATCATCACTTGTACAGTGGAGAATCTGTTATTCTTTCCCAATAAACGCGTTTACGCTAAAACTATTATTTACAATACAAACAGTTTGGAGCCAGATCAGACGCCGGGTAACCCGGCGTCTGATCAGGCTCCAAACTGTTTGCCTCCAAGATAAACATGAATTATCAGAATTGTCTAAAAGTTGTTCTTTTCTACGTTTTATTGCTTAGCGTTTGCGTACGTTTGCGTTTAAACGGGAAAGAATAACAGATTCTCCACTGTATGACGTCACGAATGACATCAGAATAACAGATTCTCCACTGTACGGTCTTGCTGTACACATGCGCTTTTATGGCGACATAGTAGAGTGCATGACTGCAAATCTAGCGACCCATGTTCGATCCGGAGTCGGAGAGTGAACTAATTTATAAGACCACACGGCTATATTTGGCGCCCAACGTGTTTTCTGCGACTCTATACTCGTATGCTAATGAAATGATATTTTTTCCAAGGCTTCTGAAGTTAACACTCTTTTTAACACTTAAATGATACAGATAAGTTTGTTTTTATATTTTCTAATGAAAATTTAATACGCACTAGTGCCAAATCCTGTCATCTTATTTTAAACAGATCTAGATGTCTGCTATATAACAATTCGTAAACTGCAGCATTTGATTAGTAGTGCAATGTGTATATAATAATGATGAATATGTCCGTTTTTTCATAATATGGATATTCTTATAATACCTAGAATGTGTTCATTTTGACAACACTATGATAGTCTCTTATAATTCATAACTGAATGACGTGGAACATTCACTTATATTTATAGATATTATGTAATTGTATGTATGTTGATCCATGATGAGACTTGAATAAAGATTATATATTATTTATGCTCGAGTTCGATCCCAAGTCCCTCATATACCCAAAAAGATATATGGGATGAATTTCAGAATATTGGGTGAGTATGTCACAGTATGTAGGTTTATCATCACGTGTACGGCCTCGCTGTATGTTCAAGCGCGCTTTTATGGCGATGTGGTAGAGTGCATGACTGCGAGCCTGGCGACCCGGGTTCGATCCCGAGTCTGAGCGAGTACCTCTTTATAAGAACACCCGGCAACACAAATATCCAAATGTTTAATACAGGACTATATTAATTTGACGGCACTAACTGTTAACCCCTACCCATCCGATAAGTGCACGCACTCTTACTAAGGGGGCGGGGGGGGGGGGGGGGTCCGAGGCATGCTCCCCTGGACATATTTTTTTTTTGATGACCTCTGTTGCGTTCTGATGAGGCCAAATTTAAAAACAAACTAAATAAAATAAATTGTTTAATTTATGGTAATAGTCCTTGACAGATGGTCATTAGGCACTTACTCTCAAACCCCTACTCCCTTTACATTAATGTGCGCATTCTTACGAGGGGGCGGGGGCATGTTCCCCCGGGCGAAAATTTCAATTCTAAATAGTCTCTGGTGCGTTGTTGGGGCGTTAAACACATCCAAAACAGGTAAAATACTAACACAAAATTTCTGGCACTAGTATCGGCAAATTTATTTGGGGAGAAGGGCCCCTTGCCCATCCATTATTAATACGTGTCTGCGAAGTACCTGTAAATATTGTTGTTGGTCGACTGTTGTTGGAATCCATGCCTCATTACTATCAAGTCTGCTACTGTATTGTCCATTAAGAACAGTTGATGTTGAAGAAGCCGATATTAAACTATGTGTTACCAAGGCATCCGATGAGTGACATGCTAGTCATCAGGGAAAGAAAACATAAAAGGCATTACAATATACAATGACACCATACAGCTAGCCCTTTCATCGCCTTGGGCAAATAGATGCATCTTTGAAAACAGTTTGGATCCAGATCAGCACCAACACAAACACTGGCCAGGTTCCAAACTGTGTGACACTCTTATCAACATTTTCACATTTAAAACGTCAAACAATTGAATCTGACATAAAATGGCAGACGAAAAATCTTATCAGACGATATTTTTTATAGATTGGTCTCGATAATATTATCTCTTTTTGTTTTTGTATATATAATACATTTGAATAATTATGCATGCCACGTTATATGATTTCACCTGTTTCAACAATTTGATCTATTTATTATACTGATGTAAGGAGATACAAGGCGAATGACCCGTCTATACATGTATCTATATAAAAAGAGACGTTGTTTATGAAATGGGTTGCAGTATTAAGTCGTTAACCCTTAGCCCGCCAAATAAATTGTCGTCTGCTACATTTCTCGTCTGCTTCAAGTTTCAAAGTGCTTCAAAGTTGCTCAAAATTGCTGAAAATGTTGTCCGAGTGTCAAACAGCTTGGATCCGGATGAGACGCCGAGTTACTCGGCGTCTCATCCGGATCCAAGCTGTTTGCATATGGAGCTATAGTCGTGACTGGCAGGCTAAGGGTTAATATATTTGTGTTATGTCTTTACCTGTAGTATAATGTTAGAACTCCAATTTACTTGACATAAACTCTAGCTAAAGCTAGCAGATATACATTTACAGTATCACACTTACAACCCTAAAACTTAAAACTGACAATAGCATGTTCTAATTAAGTCAAGTAAATTTGTAATGATTAGGTTGATCTTAACAACATTTTACCTAATGACAAACAGTGAAGACCCTTATCAGAGGGTTTTTAAAGCAGCCCTATGTTCATGATTTATATTGTTTGCATATGGCAGGTGTACTCTTCACTGGTACACTATTGGATCAAAGTGCTTGACAAGTTTTCAAACTAAAAAACCAGAGGTATGGAGTGAAAAGTTTACTAACAGTGAAACTTCTCAGAGAGCAATATATCTTTTTAAATGTTTTTGATAGTTGGCTTTGAAACTACTGTAAATCCCCTCTATTACGACCACTAAATTGTGTTAACCATTAGGAGTTATGAGCAGGTGACTGCTTAAAGCAAGGTGATAGTAAAACAGAAAGCTCCTACAGGAGCTTTCTGTTTTACTATCACCTTGCTTTAAGCTGTTACCTGTATTTTATACAACCAATTAGCTCTATGTATAGTGGTCGTAATAGAGAGGTTTTACTGTATTAACAATGATATTCTCTGTATGTAAATTATATATACAGAGAACTTTAAACATTGATTATCACTGTAAAGAGTCTGAAAACTTAGATTGGACTAAACCCTTTTTGTAAACAATTTCATGTAGCAAGTGCATATGTTTTCAAGCTTCTTTGAAAATAGTCTTTAAATGTCATTAAAATATCTCAAGGAATTTTTTTTAACAGCCGCGTAATCGAACGCGGCAGGATCCTCGGTACCGCCACATTTTAAAGGAGCATGCTACTTTCCTGGTCCCAAAATTATTCGTACACAAAAGAAAGTGAAAGTAGATTATACTAGTTCTATGAATATCATATCTATTTCAGAGTGTAATGTTTATTCACTAGAAGTTTGTCAATTAAAATTGTGTCACCGTTTCTTTTAATACAACTATAAAATATTTTTTTGTTTTATGGGACATAGGCAAACAGTGAAGACTCTGATCAGACGCCGCATTATGCGAGTCTACACTATTTGATGATAGGAATTTAAATATAAAACAAAATGAAAATGAAAATTTTGACCAGGCATCCCTTTGATAAAAAATGGACTAATCCAATATATAAACATGGAAGAATACACTGGGCACAAATAGGTTACCCATTATAGTTTCTATAAGACATATTCAGATACAAAGGGAAGTTCAATCCACCCTGCTTCTCCTTCTTGCAGACTCGTATACTTCCAAAAAAAGACCGACAAGAAAAGAAGAAGTCTCCTCTGGGTATTGAATTCATGGCCATACTTAGTAAAACTCTACTGTACTGTCTCGATCACGATGGCATATAGGTTTCAAAATCTTATTCTTGATATGAGCTTTATGTTTCAACCCTGACTTACCTGTAAAACGTACCGGAACAACCGATATCAACCGAAGCTATATATGGCATGTTCTGCCAGCGTATAATTATTTAAATTTTGACAGATTAAAAAAAGACAACATTACCTAAAACACAGTCGACGCTGTTCATGATGTCACATGGTCCATGGGCGCCAAGGCTACCCACGTGAACAACGCCGTTCACTTTCACGGAATAGAATTGGTCGCATGTGAGAGTACGGATAGAATCTTCCTCAACAACTCTCCCATTGGCCAATGTTGGTTGGTAACCGCAACCATTGAAATTGTCTGAAATAATAGTAAATATTCTTCATTGCAAAAATATACTGTCAAACCTTGAAAACCTAAGTTTGCTGAACCCGTTCATGATCAAATTATTCGGGAGATTTTACCCCTTCACCGTTTCATTGCGTCTGCTTCTATTTTGTTGTTTGCAATCTCGTTTTTAGTTTAAAAAAATAAGTCAGTATGACTTAAGAACTTTCGATACGTGTGTCAAACAGTTTGGATCCTGATCAGACGCCGCGATACGCGTCGTCTGATCAGGATGCACACTGTTTGCTAACGCGCTTTGAAGCGCGATTGAGAGTGAAATGGTTAAGCTGAACTTAAGCGTTTTCAGTTCATTTGGAGTTAGATAATTGGAATTCGCTTAACCAATTCACCGCCTTGCCAAAATACAGCAGCTATTTGCAAACAGCTCGGACCCTGATTAAACGTCGCGTTGCCAAACTGTATGCCCCTTATTTCTTTTCAATATTTCAAAAGTCAAACTACCTAAAATTTAAATTTGAATAACAAAAGCAGACGTCAATTGTTTAATCTAATGACGTCATGGGAGGTAAGGAGTTAAATCGAACATGCCCATATTTCAAACTTCAAACGTGGTTCGAATTAAACAAGATCAAGTTATGGAAGTTCTGTTGTAATTAACCTATTCTAAGTCATGACGTCATCAAACTAAACAATGATCGCCTCCTTTTATTTCTCAACTTCAAATTTCAGGTATTTTAACTAATGAAACATTGCAAACATTATTTGGGTTTTGATCAGACGTGGTGTTAGATCATGACCCAAAGTGTTTTTAAATAACTACTGTACTCAGGATAAGGCAGTGAATGGGTAAACGTCAAAGTTAACCGACCATCGTGATATCACATATCAGGGCTGCCATAAGTTGACATAAAATTTTCTAAGATTTCCAAATTTGAATATTTCAAGTGCAATTTTACGAATCGCACATTTTCCCCATCGCCTGTTTCTAGTTTGTTGATACGTGGCTGCTTAAAGCAGACTGAAAGTAAAGCAGAATTTTGCTTTACTTTTAGCCTGCTTTAAGCTACCATGTACTAGGAAAAATCCGAAGATTTAGGAAAAATCCGGATAAATAACAGCATTGCCATGTATTTGCATGCAATATTGATCTAGATAAGACTCGATGTCCGATCAATATTTATATTTTGACGGTGACCTCCGTATCAATACATGTATACAGTGGAGAATCTGTTATTCTTTCCCGTTTAAACGCAAACGTACGCAAACGCACGCAAACGCACGCAAACGCAAAGCACTAAAACGTAGAACAGTACAACTTTTGGACAATTCTGATAATTCATGTTTATCATGGTGGCAAACAGTTTGGAGCCTGACCAGACGCCGGGTTACCCGGCGTCTGATCTGGCTTCAAACTGTTTGCACTGCAAATAATAGTTTTAGCGTAAACGCGTTTATTGGGAAAGAATAACACATTCTCCACTGTAGCTATTGCAATAATTCAAATTCTCCTCTGAGGGTTGAATGATCCCCGGCGTACGATAGATTTGTTTACATTATACTGAATGATATTTATAAATATAAATCACGTGGTCATGTACTATTATGTTGGGAAGAGGGCAAGGGGAATTATATAATTTATGACATAGCTGTATTATTTACTGATACTAAGAGGTTATTTAACAGTGTTGAGTACAATACTGAAATCTATTGGACGAGTACACAGCAGCCATAATTCATATTGGACGAGGCGATAGCCGAGTCCAATATGGATTATGACTGCTGTGTACGAGTCCAATAGAATTCAGTATTGTACTCAACACTGTTAAATTACCTCTTTATTTCACACCATAAAATTATAAAATGACAAAAGAAACCACATGCATTTTTTCCTATTCCTTCTAGCCTAGCCTTTGACTTCGCAATTTCCAAAAGTTCCCTCCCTACACCGGCTCTTGTCGTAGTTCCCTAAACAGGACAATACTATATATGTCTAACTCTTTTCATGGCTGCAATACCATCTGCTTAAATGTGTCGACTGCCGCTATTCGGAAAGTTACCTTTGATTTGAAGCATTTAAGTGTAATCCTTAGGCCTACTTTATATAACCTATATGAATTACCCCACTTTCCGCTCCAAAGGCATTCGCCATTTTTCTATTTTGCAATGAAAAATAAACAATAGTGTAGATGACTTAACAGTACATTATAACTACAATCTTACCGAGGCGACTACTTTTAAATTCAAACATTTACACGCATGAGCTCTCTTAGAAACAGCTCCAAAATGCTATACTCACACCAATAGATCTATTTCAAATCTATAATCGTCTACACGTATCATTTTGCATAATTTTCTGTTCTAGATCTAATTTTTTATCATTTATCCCATCAATATACTCTTTTAAAACATGTTAAAGGTGTAAGAAGTCTAACAAAGGGTCCTTTTTTCAAAACTTATGAATTACCTCCCTTTGATAGTGAAGAAACACCTATTTTTATTCCTCAAAAGTATTTTTATATTTTTTCTTTTGTTTGTTATCATTATAAAACTTACTAATGTTTAGAATTTCATTCCGATAAGGCATAAACTATCTTATGCATTTTTAAAATGTATATTCGGATAAACAAAAATTATATTCATAATATAGAAAAAAAACTTCTAACAACGTCACCACGTTATTTACTGTATTTGACGTTTGAACGTTAACGCGCCAAAATGTCTACAGCATATTGTTAATCGTGACGTCATTACATTAAATAAATATTGCAAATGTAAGCCAAGTCTTATTTTTCCCTCCCTATAAAGACTCGCTCCGAGCAACACACACAATATGTGTCTCCAAGTGGGTGTCATTGCAGAGATGGAACAAGGTGAAATGCCAAGGGAAGTTACTCTTAATAGAGTGTCGGAAGAGTTGTCCAGTCCAATATGAAAAATATAGGTTTTTTGGATCCGAGTCCAATATGAGAATAATATGGCCTTCTGGGATAGATTTTTTAAATTCCGGTACAATATAGGGTTCTCTTGTACCGTCACGTGGTAGAAAGAGGGGCTTTCGATTGGTTTAATCGATGTAGGTGTGAAATAAAATAGGCTATTGTCCGGTTTCAGGGCTAGAGCGAGTGTCCATTGCCAAAGTGTGCAGTAATCAAAGGTTGAAGTTTCTGGACGTGTGAAAATCCTTGTCCGTTAGAATAGCCAACGGTTGATCATTGGACAATGCTCATGCCATCGGGTCATTTATCAATGCAAGTCAGCAAGGCACAAGTGTTATTGATTATCTATAATATTTGTAAAATATTTTATATTATAAATGAATTTCAAATAGATTTCTGTTAGTGGTCTGATCACGCACCTATAACGTTCAGTATAGCCTGCAATACTGGTATAAATAATACTAGTGAGCAGTTTATAGTACTGACATTAGATTGAACGACAACTTAACCCTTTACCCCATAACCTGTTTCTAGTTTTTAAAATAATTGACTACTTAAATCAGGTTAAAAGTAAAGCAGAATGCGCCCTAAGGCGCATTCTGCTTTACTTTCAGCTTTACTTTCAGCCTGCTTTAAGGTACCACCTGCTGGGACTAAGAAAGTATTCCTTCTGAAACATATTCATGACTGTATAGATTGGAACTATTTTCTTCCGCGGAGGATTAAATGGAATGCGCTAAAAGTCGCTTCTATAAGGGAAAGGGTTAAAGGAGGACTTTAGGCGGGGCTTATATCTAAGTTGCTTTTGTTGAATTGCTGATTTTAATAGCAGAAATGGCACGGATAAATGAATTTCTAGTTTTACTGATGTTATAAATAGTATTGCTGAACTAAAATTCAGTAAAAATAGACCACGTGCGCATAAACGTTTGTGTAAAAACGCAGATATGTGGATGCTAAGCATGCTAAGCATAATATGTGCACCAAATGCTTTCATCTTCTGTAAAATGACATAAATATGTGTAATTTGGTAAAAAGTAAAAGTACACACAATCAGTTAGGAAAAAGGCCGTTTTGAATTGAATAAGGAAATTGAACGATTTAGGAAACATTTTCAAACAAAGACTTGTAACAAAATAATTGCGTTAACATGGAATACTATTTTTTCTTCTAATTTAGAGTGCCGTAACTAACTGTGGTTGTCCGCTGTTTATGGGTAGTACTGTATTACATTTATATTTTAGTTATAGTTCAAGAACAATAGAATTTACGGTTCGTGCAATATATTACCCTACAAGAAATTCGTAGTAGAATTATATGCCTCTTGAGCCTCATTTTAACCCTTTCATGCTCACATGCGTCGGGAGACTTTTACCCCTTCACCGCTTTTCTGTCATCTGCTTCAGTATTGTTGTCTGCAAGACACGTATCAGAGTTACAGTTAAGGTTGTATGACTTATAAATATCGATAAAAGTGTCAAACAGTTTGGGTCCTGATCAGATGGTACGTTGAACTCTAGAAACGAGTAACCTCGTCATTTTCAACCTCTATGCAAACAGTGTAGATACTGTACAGATGCCTCTGATCAGGGTCTGCACTGTTTGTTAGTTGCAATATATTGCAGAAAAACCATCCTAAATCCGAACGTAATTTGAAAATGGCGTTTTAGCCCGGGGCATAAGGTCGATATTTTGCCAAAATACTTCAAATAATGATGCAAGCAAGGGACTTTCTACAATTAGTGTTTAGACATATCTTATCCTAAAAAACCCGTTAGCCACTTCAATTTCCCTGGCAGATTCAAGATGGCGGCCATTTTCAAAATGGCTGCCATTTCAAGTTTGCATAAGTTATATCGTTATTGCCAGCCTAATGTACATACAAAAAAGCACGCAAAACTAACACTTATGAGATGTAAAATATAAATCATCAATTGTGGATCGCGGTTTATTGCTAATTATTCAAGATGGCCGCCAAAAATACAAAATGGCGGCCATTTTCACTCTTTTTTCTTTGTTATAAGAGCACATGTATTTCTGAACGATTATTAAACTAGATATCCACGGTTTGTGTGTTCATTGTTCTGTCCTAATACTATGTAAAGCTATTGAAGTATATAAACTTGTTTTATGCATGATTTCCGATACAATTTAACGTTAAAAATTTCTAATAACACTAAGATTTTTCATTTTGTAACATTGCTTTTTTAATCTAAAATAAACTTGTCGGATTTTGGGGAAATAACATTCCTAGAGACATTTTTGGGAAAAGATGACAGATCAAATTTTTGCCATAATGTAGGCATGCTAAATCCATTTCTATTGTCTTTCACTCTCTCCCACGAGGCTGAAAGCCCACAAATGGTAAAAAAAAAAAATGGCCACCAAAACACTTATTTTCGTTATTATTTCCGATCGTTCGGAAATCCAATACTCATAGTATTTACCCCTCCTAAACCACATTGCTGAGTACAACCATACGTTACAGGAACATTATTTGGGCTCATTTCTTTCAAAGGACGGATTCAATAAAGAGCTCTGATTTGCCATGGCAACCAATGTGAAAAACTTGTAAAATCTTTAAAATACCTTCTTGTAAAAACACCAGACACAGAGGTTAGATATTTGATATACTGTATTTACTAGCAGATCTCAATCAAGTTTATTCATATCATATTCTTTCATCTAAATTGTAATAGGGTAACAATACGCTGAAAGCCATATTTTAATATATTGCAATATGCAGAAACTGTATTGCAACATATAGCAATAAACTAGCGTCCTTCAAACTGTGTGTTACTTTGGCATTTTCTTGAAATCTATATGTAAGATTGTTGTCTTAATACATTTGTACATCATTTTAAAGGCCAATACCATGCAAGTCAATATTCTTATTTAACACGGTCTAAATTTGGTGAAAATAACACAACACGAATGGCACTACAACCATGCATGTTATAGAGTTTGACCGTACCAAGGCGGGCTCCTATATTCACTTTGCTTTATGTTTGTCTTGCGTGTTATTTTCTATTTAGTATGTAGATGAAGGAATGGGATTGTGCGTGTGCGTGTGTGTGTGTGTGTTTGTTATGGTATGACTGTGTGTATGTTCTACTTTATGTCTATCACTACGCATGCCAATTTGTACCATTATGTATGCATATGTATATACGTGTATGGGCCGGATGCCTACAATGCTGACTAAAACTTACTTACTTGAGAGGTGGGTGTATTGTTTGTGTTGCGTTTCCTGCTTGAGTCTTTCATATTTATTTGAAACTACTAGTGTGATGCAATGAAGGGCCAAATATAGTTAGATACTTTAATATGTCAACATTTATGTTGTTTTGTTGTTATGCAAACGTTTCAAAACAAAGTTATCAAATTTAGTACAGTTTATCGATGAATACTTTATTCATATACATTTTATAGTTGATAGATTCAACTTAGTTATTGAGAAATATAAAGTAGTTTAGGTTGTTGTAAAACTGTATCCTGTTTAAGATGAAATTGAAAAATAAATCACTTATTCGTAAACAAGTTGATATAATCAATAAACAAATGTAAGATATTTTTTGCATTTTTAAAGTCTATTATACATTTTAATGCATGCTTTAATTTTACAATAAAAAGTAGGTGAAACACACATCTCAAATTTATTAATACTACTCAATTCAATGTATTAAGTGTTGGTGACCTAAAACATAAGTAAAGTTCCAGCTAGTTCGACATTTAAAAGCGTTATGGCACTTTTTCTAAACTATATGATATAACAATCTGATTGAATTCTCTAGCAAATATGGCCAGTGCCTATGCCTGTCAAACATTGATGCCTATTTTCCACAACAAAGAGAACTGTTGTTGTCAATTTATTATGCATCGATGTATCCGCAAGAAATGCGCTTTTCAACGATGTATTACACATGATTATTATACATGTGTGCAAACGTAAAATAATTTTGGAATTACTCTAGTAGGTAAAGAGGCACTGCCTCGGGGTCAATAGCTTGATAAAGACTTATCGCATATAGAAAAATATGCTTCACAAAATTCATAAACCCAAAGCTCAAATATTTGATGTAAAGCAAAGCATAGTAGACCTCTACACAGTTTGTTAAAAGCAATTTAGTCCGGATGTAGTAAATAACCCCACCAATAGGTCATTAGCTTTACATAGACTTAAAAAGGAAATTTAAAGAAATCTTATCTAAACCTTATAGCCAAAGCTTCATTTTTAGTGCAGATATTTCGCCTAGAAGACCTCTATCAACTTTGTTAAAATCATGACCTATGTCATCTTGTTACTTTCTAAAGCAATGACGTATGCGCACTCTTTGCTTGCTCATGGTGACTCGCGCTAGATTCTTCATCAATCAGCTGACTTCGGGGCCTGCCATGATTCAGTGTCAGAGCTGAAGGTCCCCTGTGATGTAAAGTGCACCCCATTGCCTATGATGATTGCATTCGCTTGTTCGTGAGCTTGGTCTATTGCTAGGGTTGAGAATTGTCTCATTAAAGATGTTGTGGTCTTAGTGTTACCAATAATTCCTGCTCCTTATTCTTCTATTTATTTATCAATTCTTGGCTTTTAACTGGATCAGCATGGTTGAATCAACACTTAGGTTTCATCGCTACAACGTTTCCATTTCAGAAATTCATGAAACGCTTCTGTTGATAGCTGCATGGTGCATTTTATTCACATATACGTTTCTCCTTTGAGCATAGTTTGTGTGACTAAACTGCTTAAACAAGAGGACGGTAACCCCCTATATCGCTCACCAGTGTCATGGATTTTGACACAATAGCCGCTGTGCGGGGACAATTCTAATACTAGGGCTCTAATTTTGACTAACCTGAAAGAGGTCTTCTACGTTATTCTGGACAAAATATACTTATAGGATGTTTCGCATTATGGTAAGGACACTTTTTCAAAAACTCACTTTTCATTGGTAATATGTTGACATGACAGCTACTTTCTTTAACAAACTTGAAAGAATTCTACACTGCTGACTCGCTACAACAATACCCAGCCGTAGATAAATATGTTGTGTGTTGTAAGGATGGAATTGTTATAGAAAGGTGTAAATTGTGCTGTATGGGCAAAAGTGGTAACCATTGTTGTCAGGAGGAAATCTTTGTAAGGGGGACTATTGTAGGGAGACAATAAAGCTTTAGGGTGTTGACATGAATAATCATTTAAGTATTCAAATAAAAGTCTATGTAAACCCATAAAACTATAGATACCAAATTCTAAAACTAGCGCTATGATTTTAACAAAGTTGATAGATGTCTTCAAGGCGATACTCTATAATATAAAACGAAGTTCTGGGCTAAAAGGTTTTTGATAAGATTTTACATAGTTTCCTATTTAAATCTATGTAAAGCTAGTGATTCATGGGCGGGTAGATTTATTACTAACGGGCTATAATGCTTTTAACTACTGGGTATAGGTCTACTACGTTATACGAGTACTTTACATCCAATATCTAACTTTGGGATAATCCTATATACGATACGTTTATGTACTGTAAGGCTGTTAATCCCGGCGCTGGACCAATTTACTTATATTGCAATACAGTTTCTCTGTATTGCAATATATTACAATACGGTTTCAGCGTATGTTACACTACAATAATCTTGATGAAGGATTATGTTATGAGTTAACTTGATTGAGGCCTGCTTGCTATTACTATACATAACATATCTAAGTTCCTGACTTTGTGGATAATATTTGTTTAAATTTTGCAGTTTGTTTACTGTTGTCGCCATGGCAACCAGAGTGTTTTATTGAATCAATTCGTTAAAAGAGATTTGCCTAAAAATGTCCATATTGAGTTTCGTTGTAATCAGCCATGTGGTTTAGGAGAAGAAGATGTAATATGTGTGTTTGATCCCCGAAATATCGTATATAATAACGAAAATAATTGTTTTGGCGGCCATTTTGTTGTTTTTGTTCATCATTGTTTGGCTGTTAGCTTCATGGGAGAATGTGAAAGATAGCAGAAATAGACTCAGCACATCTTAATTGTGGTAAAAAGGAGGTATGTCAACTTTTCTTAAAAAAGCCATTTCCAAAAAGTCCGGCAAGACTATTTTAGAAATAAATCAAAGTGTCAAAATGAAATCATGTGAAGGAATTTCGTTAGTATCTTCGTGTTATAAGGTAGTGTGGACGTGGAAATCGTATTGGAATTAATGCATTAAACAAATGTTTAAACTTTAATAACTTTAAATAGTAGTATAAGAACAGAAAAGTTTACAAATAGCCCGTGGTTAAAGTACAATTGAAAATAGTGAAGATGGCCGCCATTTTGAATTTTTGGCTACCATCTTGAATAATTAGCGATATTTCGTAATCCACAATTGATGATTTTCATTTTACATCTCATACATGTTAGTTTTGTGCGACTTTCGAACTGGCAGGGAAATAACCATTACGACATAACTTATACAAAATGGAAATGGCGGCCATTTTGAAAATGGCCGCCATCTTGAATCTGCCAGGGAAATTGAAGTGGCTAACGGCTTTTTTCGGTTGCCAATGGTCATGTTAGTAAACCTGCAAAGTGGTTTGCTTGCATCATGAAATGAAGTATTTTTCGACTTATGCCCCGGGCTATTTCAGAGGTTATTGAATTAAAGTCTACAATTACAAACACGTTAGGTAAGGATACACTGTGAATACCAAACAATGTAGACCAAGACTAGACGCCGAGACTTTGTCTGCAATGAAATCTGACTGGGTTGCTCGTAGAACAGCTCATGCAGTTTTGTTGTTTACCTGGGTTCATGTAGAAGACACTTCCGGTCATGGTCCCGCAATCATTTCCGGTTTGAGGGATACTCTTCACTGTACTACAAGCTGTTGTGGTGATGTTGTAAAAGAACCCCACGCAACCTTCTATTCCTGAACATTTTTGAGCACAGAACAAATCCGAGCTAACTTGGCCATGTACTTCTGTATCAGCAGAACAGGCACCATTGTAGCTCGCATCTTTTATAAAGTTAGTTCCACTTTCTGCCTTCACATTCCAAACGTTTCCAAACAATACAACAATAACTAGGACTATGTCGCGAACATTCATGTTTATAATTTCAGAATAACTGTGCCCAGTTCAATATAGCTGCTTTCGTCTTCTAAAGTAAGCTTTACGTCCCACCCGTTTGATATTTCTCGCAGATATATAAGGTTCCAGATAGCTAAAGGCGGCACTCCATATGAGCATATACAATAACTGTTGTATTAAGCGTCCATTCGGTATAGTAGCGTGGATACATGGTGAGATATGTAATTGACTTATGCAGGATATTTATGATACAGGAATATCATATGGCAACTTTCTGTATTATTTTTATACTACATTATGATTAAGCAAACACGTGTATTAAATACTCAGCACGCTGGCTCTCTATAGATTGGCCGCTTGATAAACATTGACTTGTATCAAACATTTACTCGGCCACTACCATTGTTTCAAACTAGGCAATGACATCCAGTACGGGGTGGCGCTACTTTCAATTAATTATTGTAAATCGTTTGTTTAGAATTTCAACTAATTCACTATCGTCATATACAGTAAAACCTCGCTATTACGACCACTAAAACGAAGGCTAATTGATTGTATAATAGAGAGTTGACAGCTTAAAGCAATGTGACAGTGAAACAGAAAGCTCCCTCAGGAGCTTTCTGTTTCACTGTCACCTTGCTTTAAGCGGTCACCTACCGTAAACACTCTAATAATTGACATAATGTAGTGGTCGTAATAGAGAGGTTTTACTGTAATGCATTATGAACAGTCAGTTGTTGCTATTCGGATGCCAATAAATGAATACAACATATACGATCAGGATATTCATAATGTAGGTTTCCACCACTTAACCCCTTCATTGCCATGACGTCATCCGCTTCACCCTTTCATGATCAAATTAATCGTGAGGTTTTTATCACTTCACCTCCATAGTTTCGTCTGCTTCAACATTGTTGTCTGCAATATCGTTTGAAAGTTAGATTTAAGGCAATATATCTTATGTAATTTCAAAACGTGGTAAACAGTTTTGATTCTGATCAGACGCCGTGTTACGCGGCGTCTGATCAGTATCAAAACTGTTTGCAAATGCGCTATATGACGTCATTGAGAGTGAAAGGATTACAGAAATGTCGTCTGTTTTTATTTCTCAAAACTTAAATTTTAGGTATTTTGACTTAAGAACTATTGCAATGAGTGTTCACCCCTTCACTGCCTTACCCCGAGCACAGCAGGTTTTTCCAAACAGTTTGGGTCCTGATCAGATGCCGCGTAACGCGGCGTCTGATCAGGATCCAAACTGTTTGACACTCATTTCAATATTTCTTCAGTCAAAATAGTAAAAAAATAAAATTTAAGAAATAAAAGCAGACGGCTTTTGTTTTATATTGATGACGTCACGGCAGTGAATGGGTTAAACAAGATCCAAACTACAGTATTTGCAAATGTCAGCGTTGTCGGCCTCGGCAGTGAGAGGTTTAGTCGTGTACTTGTCCATCACTTAATGCGATAGAAAATACGTGGATAGATTAAACATTAAGTCAGCGAGAGCTTAAAGCATGCCTTACATGATAAAAAGAATATCAAATAAACCTCTCCTTTTATTTTTATTTCCTTTTATAAAAGCAAAATTATTTTGTTAAAAGAGACAGTTAAATTGAACACTAAGTTTTGACCAGTCGGCCCATCTATATATCTTCAAGATTTTGTGGCAAATTTGTTTTGTTACGACAAATTCTTGTAGACACACTCAATTCCAGATCGAACGTTGAGTGTATAATGGATTGCATTTTTTCTATCACTGAGCCTTATTATCAGCACAGTTATGCTCCATATATGCCGTTAGGCGGATCAGCATTTAGGATATTGTCAGATTTATGACGATAAACATGAATTTTTCAAATGAACTAGCAGATGTTAATAGTAAATATATGCACATGATGCTTCCTGTGGCCCGTCGTTCAAAACGTCGTATGAGAAATATTGTCGTAAGTCAGGTTATAAAATTCTCAATTATTATTAGTTTCTCCGTCTAATGCTTTTCAAGACAATTCCAAAGAGATGTCACATGACAGGATTAGATGGAGAATCAGAAAGTGGATGTTTTTAATGTTTTGACTGACGAACATTTTTGTCGCACGACGTTTCGTAAGACGGGTCCAAGATAAATAACTTTGGAATTTTGACAAAAAGGGCACATTGGGACATAAGTATGTGAGCCATAAGTTGTTTGCAGTGTTAAAAACGTTGCGGGATGACCGACTCAACAAAAAGCAGGATACTTTCACCACCCAGGAAGTGTTTCCTTCAGTACATAAACTGCCACGACAACGCTCTCCCTTGTACTCGTTTGTTGCATAAGTGGTATCGGTTATCTCTCGAAGTCGAGAAGAAGGGACTATAGTTATGTTAGAGTTAATATAACACAGCTTTTGGGTTTCTTTAAATGTATTAGCTTATAAAAAGAACTTTTGCGATTTATATTTTCAGAGTTATGGACTGGCTTAACGCTTCCTTCGAGAGAGAAGTGTTTAGCACACATTACGTTTCGAGTTTACGAATCTACGAAAGTATAAAAATTCAAATATAATGGTTTAACTACATGTTTGGACCAATTGACATATACATGTAACGTAAATCATTATAAGATTAAATAGAACAGCAAAGAATTAAACCCAAATAATCTGACTTGTATCTATATACATATTATTACACAGTGGTTGAGGGCTAAGTCGCAAAGTTAATATCGGCCAGCCCCTCACCGCTATAGGTTCAAGCCACGGTAAGGACGCTCAGATGATTAAGAAAGTTGGACTTGCAGCTGGCTTGCAATAGGATGGTTCTTTTACCCGGGTGCTACTCTGTCATTTGGGTCTTCCATAATCTTCAATTAGTTTGTATTCACTTTACGACTCAACTACTGTCGCAGCGACGGTTAAACTCAAAACTATCACATATAATCTATGAAATATTATTGTAAATAAGAAAATGTTCCATCGTTATTATTTCTGACAATTTGTTGTCATAATCTCATTATTAACAAGACAAAATTTGATTTAAAATTTCTCAGGTTAGTTTCATCATAAATCGTTTCATTGTTGTTGTTTTAAAAAAAAAAAAAAAAAGAAGATACATGGGTAAATTATTTTCTTTATATATAAAACGTTATTAAAGCTATATAAAGTACTTTTCCCCGTGTTTTCTTCGGTCTTTTAAAACTGAAAAGCGGCTAAATGAGTAAATGTTATTTATAGTTCTTATTTCCAATATTCAGGGGCCCGTTTCATAAAACTTTGTACGACAAATCTTGTCGTAACTCAGATTATAAAAGTCTCAATTATTATTTATTTCTCCATCTAATCCAGTCTGGTGACATCTTTTTGGAATCGTCTTGAAAAGACGATTCCAAAAAGATGTCACAAGACAGGATTAGATAGAGAAATCAGAAATTAAATGTATTTTATATTTTTGACTTACGACAACATTTGTCGTACGAAGTTTTATGAAACGGGCCCCAGGACAGTAACAATACTGACAAAGTCAAGCCACAAACTATAATTTGGAAGACGGTCGACTTCCCGTATCTAGTTTTAAACCAGGCGCTTACAGCAGACACCTGTACTCTAGCGGTGATTCAAAACAAATATCCTAAACACTCAACACATCTTTCACATAAGTGTAATCTACTTTTATTCCATAAAAGTGTTCGACAAAATATCAAAGTTATGTCTGAAACATGCTTAACCCTTTACCCCATAGAAGCGACTTTTAGCGTATCTAATTTATTCCTCCGCTGAAGAAAATAGTTCCAGTTTATACCCTCATGAACAATTACCATAACAAATATTTTATGTAGCCTAGCAGATGGTTGTTTAAAGCAGGCTGAAAGTAAAGCAGAATGTGCCTTAAGGCACATTCTGCTTTACTTTCAACCTGCTTTAAGTGTTCACCTGTATTTAAAGTTATATACGGGTTATTGGGTAAAGGGTTAAACACATTAATCGATAACTCATGGCGTCGGAATAGAAACTTGGTTTGGTTTAATCCCCCTTGGATATCGCGCAATACTGAATGCGTTATTTTTTGGCTTATATATACAAAAATTCTTGGAAAGTTTTATGATGTGATTTTTCATAAGTGTGGATAGTAATGCATTAACTCAATAATAATAATAAAAATATACCAAGTTATAGTCTACTTTCAGTCCGAACGACCGCTCAGCCGACTGTACATTTACTCCCCTGATCATTGAGCCATATTGTCTACAATATTGAGCACTGCTAACATATGACGCATTCAAATTCAGCCGCAGTACCGGCTCAGAACCTTCACAGGTACCCATTTTAACCCCCTGGTGGAGAGGAGCAATTCGCGGTACATGTCTTGCTCAATAACATTACTGTACATCATCGGGGATTCAGAAAAAAGCCCTTAGTCAGACCGCTGGTCCGGTGGGGGATCGAACTCACGACCCCTGGTACCATAGTTCAACGTGTTACCACTGGACTACTACCGCCGCTAGTTAACTAATGATCTTAAAAATGTTGTTGTGGAATGTTTGAAAATGGTAGATAGTTCCACGATATTAATGAAATTTTATAGTACAATCAGCGTTGAAATTTATAAATTTGGAACAACTGAAAATTTATCAAAGATCGAGCCGACCGCGTAAAATGTGTGTCAACAAGGGAATTTCGGCAGGCTATGGGATTCCATATACGACAGCCAACTATTTACTCCTAACTGCCAACTGCTTGCTTTCAAATATTCAAAAATGGAGCAAGTTGTAAGCAGTTGACAGATATCAATAAACAGTAAGATGTCAACAAGAAGCAGTTGGCAGTTACATGTAGCAGTAAACAGTTGGCACTTAGTGTTACAATGTGTTACTAAACCTTTGGCTGCTGTTGGTGTAATTTCATGGTTTACTTACTCTAAATTAAGCCCATGTAAAGCGACCTAATGGTAATATCTCTATTGACAAAAAGTCATGTCTTAAATTTGAAGCACATAAAACCTGTATCAAACAACCATTATGAACACTATAGAGGTCGCATTTTAGCCTAATCTTTATGAAACTTGATGTCCCCCTTAATGAGAATGAAAATCGAATTTGGTTTTTGCAAAATAAAAAAAATATTCAAATGTGTAGTATAATCATGCATATGAGATTGATAATATGATCGGTCTAAAACATGTTAAAGACAATTCAGTATATCTACTGTTGGACACCGACAAGCATCTTCATTAGTTTGTTATATACTGTTTTTAACACTTCATCGCTGATGTAGCCTAAAGTCGTGTTTGCAAAGTTTGGATTCACAGAAAACGTCTCGTTACGCGGCATCTGATAGGGATCAAAACTATTTGACACTCGTATCGATGTGTTTAAAGTCAGTCACACTACTTAACCCATTACCCCTTAAAAACGCCTTTTAACACCTCATTTATTCCTCCACTGAAGAAAAAAGTTCCAGTTTATACAGCCAAGAATATGTACCAGAAGAAATATTTTCCGTATCCTAGAAGATGGTAGCTTAAAGCAGGCTGAAAGTAAAGCAGAATGTGCCTTAAGGCACATTCTGCTTTACTTTCAACCTGCTTTAAGTGGTCACCTGTTTTTAAAGCTAGAAATAGGTTAAGAGGTAATGGGTTAATATAACACATGTACTTTAAAAATGTTGTAACAGACAACAATATTGAAGCAGACGACAATATAGCGGCAAAGCGGTAAAAGCATCATTAACCCCTTCACTGCCATGACGTCATCAATTTTAAACAATTGTCGTCTGCTTTTATTTCTCAAAAAATGTTTTAGGTATATTGACTTGGAAAATATATAATTGAGTGTGAAACAGTTTGGATCCTGATCAGACGCCGCGTTACGCAAATAACTATGGTACTCGGGGTAAGACAGTGAAGGGGTTAAGAGTTATCATCAAGCAGAGTTATTTGGCGCTAAAAGGGTTGATGAACTAATGACGGTTTAGATCCGTGCCCAGCAGTATCTAACCTGTTGATGAGCAATACTAAACAGATATTAAATAAACCATTATCTGTCATGAAATCATTTGTGTCACACATTTATCGCCTGTTTTTATTTGTCAATTTTTAAAACATGTATTTTAACCGAATAAAACCCTGAAATTAATGTCCAGCAGATTGGATTTGCATATAACCCTTGTAATCGGGATAAGGCAGTATAAGGGTTAAATCAACGAGATCTAAATTTATCGTTGAAATGCACTTCCCAATACCAATGCATGTTAAATTATATATGAGCGTGCTAATTGGATATAATACACTAGGTTAATAGTCTTACCATCATAGTATAATCTGCTTTAATATTGGGGTTTGTATTTGTGTATCAAAGTTTTATTTAGGCACACAACGACTGAAAACATATCAAAGTTATGGCTCAAGCGGTATGATAATGGACAAAGATTGATTAATTAGATATGAGACATTTTGGTTGCTTTTTTATATACAGTGCTCCCTCTCTACAACGGCCCTCCCAACAACGACTCCCTCCTTACAACGACCCTTGCCGTGGTTCCCGAAACAGGACAATTATGTCTAACGCTTGCACGACTGCAATATCGTGTGTTGAAAATTGTCGTCTGCTGTTCTTTCTCAAAGTTACATATTGGACATTAAGACAGAAAACACATAATGACGATTTATTTTGTTGTGGATTACAGTTAAACTCCTTGTACAGTAGTCGCCTAAAGGATAATTGTGATCTCATAGGCCAGTTTCGTATCCAAGTTCGAAAGTACATGTTCCTATTTGAACAGTGAAATCCGAGATTTAAAGCCAGAATGTCGCCCAAATTTATGTTTAAATCGCGCCATTTCTTATATAAGAACATTTTCTATGTATTAAAACTAAGCGAAATCCGTTGTCAGGTGCCTGAAACATGCCTCCCTTTTCTTTAAGAACAATACATAAATGTGCCAATTTCTTATCGAGATGGTTGGAAAAATAAGCTTTTTGTTTACATAACAAATCTTCGTGTCGGCTTCCGAGAATTTCCGCATGGTCGAATAAGAGTCACGTGATCGATCCGATTTTTCTGACTTGTCTGTGTTACTTTAGAACAGAATAGTTAATAATGGTAAATAGGTAACAGTGGAGAAAACGCATTTTTTCCCGTTTAAAACGCAAACGAAACGCAAACGCATCACAATAAAACACATAAAAACACAACCTTTAGACAATTATGACCATTCATGTTAGTCTTAGTTGCAAACAGTTTGTTGCCTGATCTGCTCCAAACTGTTTGCAAATGAAAATCATGGTTTTAGTGTAAGCGCGTTTATTGGGAAAGAATAATATGTTCTCCACTGTAAGGAAGGTAACATCGATTACATAGTCGTACACATTCCTACTTGAGATAAGTATGATCATCGTGCAGCACAAGACCGCTGTGCTAACTTTACTGATATTTTATTCTTTCCAATTTAACGCATTTATAAACAAAACTATTATTACCATTGCAAACAGGTTGGAGCCAGATAAGACACCGCGTAACCCGGCGTCTGATCAGGCTCCAACCTGTTTGCTACTCAGATTAAACAAATAGTTAAAATTTCTAAAAGTAAATTTCCAGTGTAGTGAATTGCATTTGCGTTTAAACCGGAAAGAAAAATGTATTCTCTACTGTATATTGCGCACAATAAATACAGCTATCAATGTCTCTTGCTGAATGTAGGGAATACTCATTCCTTTTAAAGTTTTCTTCTTACATTCTTTGCTTTTTCAATTCAGGGAGTCTTGAAACAATAACAGACACTTTGAATGAATTAATATTTATTGATAATAAAGTCGAAACTTTGAATGAAGTAACCCCTTCACTGCCTTACCCCCAATCCAGTAGTCATTTTCAAATAGTTTGGATCCTGATCAGACGCAGCGTGACGCGGCGTCTGATCAGGGTCCAAACTGTTTGACACTCGTTTCAATATTTCTTAAGTCAAAATACCTAAAAATTGATTTTTAGAAATAGAAGCAGACGACAATTGTTTAAATTTGATGACGTCATGGCAGTGAAGGGGTTAATATTTATTGATTATAAAGTTGAAACTTACACCCTCTGCACGCTACATGTGGAATTGTCGTAACTATTGCAAACAGATTGGACCCAGATGAGACGCAGAATTACCCGTCCGATCTGGATCCAAATCGTGAGACATCATGATGATCCGTTTTGAAAGAAAAAGGAAATGATACAATTTTGAAATCTGTTGCGGTCGAAAAGTTATGTAGACGGCAATTGCATAGCGTGGAGAAGATTAAAGTAATATAACAATGTTTACAAAACACTAGGTCTAGCGTAAAGGTGGTTCTGTAACAAAACTGTTAGAACAAAGTTACGTTACAAACAGTCAAACTTCGACATCTCGGATTCGCTGAACCCTTTATCCCATTGCCTATTTCTAGTTCTTGTGACAGGTGACCACTTAAGAAAGGTTGAAAGTAAAGCAGAATGCGCCGTCAGGCGAATTCTACTTTTCTTTCAGCCTGCTTTAAGATACAATCTGCTAGGATATAGACATATTTCTTTTGTTTCATATTCACGACTTGTATTAAGTGAAACTATTTTCCTAGGTTAGGGAATAAATCTTAGGATTTCTAAGGTAATCGATAAGTAAGTCTATATTTGATTTTAATGTCTTGAACTAGGGTAAGTCAAACATATCTGTATTTCAAAGTTAAAACATTGAAATGCGAATATGTTCGACTTACGTGGGTTCTAGGCAACGTTTAAAACTTTGAAATGCGAATATGTTCGACTTATGTGAGTTTTAGGTATTGAAGGTCCTCTGTATATAACAGCTAATGGTTGTAGTGTGGTTGGTTACTGCCTATGCTTTACTGGCATTTAACCCCGTCACTGAGATGACGTCATTAATTTTAAACATTGGTCGTCTGCTTTCATTTTTCAAAATCTTAGGTATTTTGACTTACGAAATATTGAAATGAGTGTCAAACAGTTTGGATCCTGATCAGACGCCGCGTCAAGTGTCATTACTTTTTAAACGGCATTCATACAAGGCGAATCTATATATCAAATGTTTTACAAGAACAAGCCCTATCCTTAAAAAGCGCTTAAAATGAGTCCGGTGCATTCTAGAGCTTTGCTCAAGTGATTTGGCATCTATCAAACGCTTGATATTGATATTAGACTCATCTTAACACATTGAATCCTAGCGGATACTACACAATATAAAGGTGTACATGTGAAGAGTACATTTGTCATATGCACACAGTGTACATCCTGATTATAGAGCTTCTGTAGGTGCCCTCTAAACAGGGTTTGTACTGTTTGTCGTTTTGCAAGATATTTTTAAAATCAATCATAATAGTAAAAGATGGAATAGACTTAATTGGATACTAGAATTGTCCATTATTAAAATCAAGACGGGCGAATACGAATTATCAAACATTGAAAAAAAAACATGAAACAAAACCCCCATGAAACATGAAACAACATGAAAAAAACATGAATATGAATAGTTATACAGTCGAAACTCGATACTTCGAACTCGCTTAACTCGATAGTACCTGTATTTCATAAGTCAATTTTGATGAACCGATCACGCTTAAGTCGAACATACCCGTATTTCAAAGTTAAAACGTGGCTAAGCCACGTTTTAACTTTGAAATATGGGTATGTTCGCGAGTTCGAAGTATCGAGTTTCGACTGTAGGTACACTGATCGACACAGATAATGACAGTAAAGACCATACCATACTCAATTAAACAAAAACCTCGGCGCCATATGACCATTTCATATGTCGTGGTGCCGTAAAACTCAACTCAATCAATCAATTAATCAATCAATCAATTAATCAATTAATCAATCAATCAATCAATCAATTAATCAATCAATCAATTAAGGCAAGAAACCTGACACTGTATAATGTATTGACCTCCCAGACTGGTTATCGACATCCAGTACAGTGCCCCCTCTCTTCAACAACACCCAATTGGGGCAAACATCGTGTGTTTGTGTGTGTGTGTGAGTGTGTGTGTGCGTGTTGTTCGGAGGTCGTTGTTATAGGAAGGGAAATGTAATACCCTGAGAGTACTGATCATGACTTGGCTTACATTTTCAAACAGTTGACCCAGAGCAGGCGCCGCGTAACGCGGCGTCTGATCTTGGTTCAAATTATTTGTCACTCGTCCATATGTTTATTCTGTGAAAATGTCCGATAAGTAATTTTGAGTAATAACAGCAAATGACAATTTCAAGCAGCCAATAGTGCAGCAGTGAAAGATTTAGACAGACTTCTGAAAACGGTAACGCGGTGTCTGATCAGGATCAAAACTGTTTGACAATGTTATCAATGGTTTCAATGCCAAAACGCATTTAATTATTTTGATGATTAAATTGCAAGTTATGATAATTTGAAATTCAGTTCGAATGTCACATGAAATTAACGCAATTCTTACGATAGCCTCAAATATCATCCATGGAAGATAAGCGTGTGTAAACAAGAGCACCGCATGCTACAAGTGCCAACGCTCGTCTGGCTTTGTAGATCAGTGAAATTACCAGTAAAATTAGGGACGACGTCAACGACAGAGGCGCCAGTGTGATGAACATATCTAGTTTTTTTTCTTCAAACTTTGAGACGAACTAAACATCCCTTCAATAACGAATGTGTCCCCCGTCAGCGGAGAATAAGAACTCGCACGGCGTCACATCCTCTAAATAGTTCTGGCGAGTTCGTGCTGAGTGATGATCAGCCTACATTCCTCCTGCAGCGCCACAGCAAATGTCTGGATGATTTAGTTGAGTCTGAGTGTATTCCCAAGCATTTGATTGGTCAGATTTGAGCCTAGGCTCAAATCTGACCAATCAAATGCTTGGGAACGAGTTTAGATTCAAGTCAAAAGCTTTATAACCTCGGATCCGGGTCCCAGAATATTCCACCCATTTTTGATTGAAGACAATAAAACTTGACAGTGAAAAGTTTAAAACTTGTGAATAACTTCGTCTTTATAAGGCGTCATCATTCAAGTTTTTAACTGTCCTTAACTCATTTTCCCCTGAAACTTCCAATGGAAAATTCCAGTTTGCAATAAAGGATGGTCCATTTTAGACTATTTAGGGTTGTTTTTTGTAATAAATTGAAAAATGACAAACAGTGAAGTCCCTGATCAGAGGGCTCCTGCAGGAGCCCTCTGATCAGGGACTTCACTGTTTGCATAGGACAAGTGTACTCTTCACAGGTACACATTTGGTAAACGACGCAAATATGCGTCACTAGGGCTCAATGAGTTAATGTGACTGTATTTGTCACTGATCTATGACTAGAGTTAGTACTTGCACGCTGTGTTCTTGTTTGACGTTCTTATCTTCCATACACGACATATACAGTGGAGAAAACGTTATTCATTCCCAATAAACGCGTTTACGTAAGAACTATTTTTCAATTGCAAACAGTAACGCAGCGTCTGATCAGGTTACACACTGTTTGCTACTCGTATTTAAAAAAATCAGAGTTGTCAAAACGTTGTTGTTTTGTACATTTGAATGCAAGTTGCGTTAGCGTTTCGTTTGCATTAAAACGGGAAAGAAAAACCCTTTTTTTCACTGTGAGACTATCGTGAGAATTGCTTTGATTTCATGAATGGGATATTCTCAATGAACTGAATTTCAAGTTATAAAAACTTGCAGTTTAATCACGAGTTTGCAATATACAAGGGACTACTCTGTAGACACTAGTTTTGTGAAAAATGACTTTTACCCCATGGTTACTTGACAACGTGCTACAGTCAAGATATAAATGATATCAAACTTCAGGAAATATTTTCTTTAACCCTTTCCCCCATAGAAGCGTCTTTTAACGTATTTAATTTATTCCATCGCTGAAGAAAATAGTTCAAGTTTATACCCTTTATGAACAATTACCATAACAAATAGTTTTATATAGCCTAACAGATGGTAGTTTAAAGCAGGCTGAAAGTAAAGCAGAATGTGCCTTAAGGCACATTCTGCTTTACTTTCAACCTGTTTTAAGTGATCACATGTCTTAAATATTACAAATAGGTTATTGGGTAAAGGGTTAAGCCATGAAATGTAACTTATTAAATAAGAAAAAAATGGATAATGGTTTATTTTGGTGTACATGTACTTTGATTCCATGATTCCAATTCCAAGACTTATTTTGTTATGTATATTATGTAATTTTGAACAGCGCCCCCTCTCTACAACGACACCTAATGAGAGACAAAACGTGTGTGCGTTGTTCGGAGGGAGTCGTTATAGGGAGGAAATTGTCTGACAGTTGCAAACAGCTTGAATCCAGATCAGACGCCGCGTCACGCGACGTCTGATTTGGATTCAAGCTGTTTGTCACCTGTCATTAAGTTTTTTATTTGTCAAAATGACCATTGTGTAACTTTGAGGAACACAGCAGACGACAAGTTTAAGCAGATGATGTTGCAGTCGTGAATATGTTGGGCATACTTGTTCTGTTAAGGGAACTGCGATAAGGATCGTTGTAAGGAGGGAGTAGTTGTTCGGAGTGCCGTTGAAGAGAGGGAGCACTGTAGTAGAGCACTGTTTGATACGGTTTTGACTTGACTGTAGCATTCTTGAATAATGATAATAATGATAATAATGCGAATGATAATAATGCTGATAATAACAATGATAATAATAATAATAATAAAAATAATAATAAAACACACACAAAACATTGCACAACTTTGCTTTGCAGCAGTAGCAGTACATATCAAGCCTCTTGCGGCTGGAAACCAGTACGAACCGTTCATGTTTAACTCTTTACCCCATAGTCTATTTCTAGTTTTCAAGAAAGGTGGTCACTTAACGTAAGTTGAAAGTTAAGCAGAATTCGCCTTAAGGCGCATTCTGCTTTACTTTCAGCCTGCTTTAAGCTACCATTTTTCAGTATATAGAAAACAATTCTGTCAAATACGCTAAAAGTTGCTTCTATAGGGGAAAGGGTTTATTTCCAGAGAGTGAAGAGTCATCTGCACCCAATTGTATAAACGTCTTATACAAGCGAATTACCAGCGCGGTTACCAAACCAAAATTTGAGAGTTTCAACGCAGGGTTAAACTTACAGGCGGTTAGATTTTAACCAACGTTTATATACTGGGTGCAAATGTAGAGCTACACTGCTTATTTTACTTTTGTTGTGTTTAATGTTTTCTACAAACAGTCATTAAATCGTCCCAAACTTGCCAATTTCCAGATGTTGAATAAAATGGTTACAAAATGTTCACGTTTCGGAAACAGCGTATTGTTTCTCATTTGCTCAATACCACTTGCTTCAGGGCTGCCATAAGTTGACATGAAAAATCCTAAGGTTTCCAAATTTGCATTTTTCAAGTGCGATTTTACGAATCGTACCTTTACCCTTTAGCTTCTTAAAGCAGGCTGTAAGTAAGTAGAATAAGCCTCAGGGCGCATTCTGCTTTACTTTCATTCTGCTTTAAGCTACCATATACTGGGAAAAATCCGGTGATTTAGGAAAAAATCCGGAGAAATGGCAGCCCTGTTGCTTAACATGTTTTATAAGATCTAGGAATTCATGTTGACATCTGATACTCCTCCACTTCATAAGTAGTGTATTGTTTCACGGTGCCGTTGGCACTGGATCTTGCAAACAGTTTGGATCCTGACCAGACGTCGCAAAACGCAGTATATGATCAAAATCCAAACTGTTTTAAGTTGAAATTCAATACTACATATGTCAAAATGCTTATAAATTCTAAATTAAAGAACTAAAAGAGGACGATATTATAAGCAGACGATGGTATGTCCGCGAAAGTGTATGACGGGTTATGACGTCATTATGGCGGGTAAAGAGTTAACACCCTTTTAGCTCTACCCGCATTGCAATCTTCTCGCTCCATGCCTGTGGGTTGACTCGGAGACAAATCGCCAGTATCGCAGGGTTGATTACATTGCTCACGTGACTACTGATGTCAACATTTCCGTTGAATATCTGTGAATAATAATTGTTTAGTATTATTAAACTCGTTGACTGCCAAAGTCGTGAGTCGATGTTTAAGACAAGCTGATCTCAAACGAGTATAGAATGGAAATGTTATTAAGCGAGCCTTGGCGAGCTTAAAAATGTTTCTATTCTAGACGAGTTTGAGATCAACTTGTCTTAAACATCGACGAGTGACAGATTCTTTTTCTAACATATCCAACGATTTTAAGCTATTTTTCAAAGCAATTGGCTTTTTTGGAACCCAGCTGACGTCAAAACGCCGTTATAAATAGTGACGTTATATAGTGACGTCATCAAAGTGATATCACACATGTTGGAGATAAGAATATTCGCAATCGTTGTTCGCTATAAAAAACAAGGATAGTTTTGTGAGAAAAACATGTTTGACACTCGCGTCAATAATTATTCAGTCAACATTTCAAAAAAAGAGTTTGACATAAAAATTGCAGACGACAGTTTTAACTTTTATGCAGACGATAATTGGCGGTGAAAGAGTTACGTAACAAGCCATTGAGATTCAAACATATCCAAAGTCATAGCTGTTATAAAATTATTTTCTAGTCGCATGTCCAAATAAGTTTTCCATTGGAGTGCCAAAACAAGTGGCAAACAGAAACGCCGCGTTACACGGCGTCTGAGCAGGATAAAACATATTTGCAAATGCTCTTTATGACGTCATAGATAGTAAAAGGGTTAACGCAGATGACGTCATGTTTGTGAAGGGTTTAACACATCCTACACTTATAACACACAGTACCTACCGTTCCGTAGTCTATGTAGTTGACGCAGTCGTTGCTGAAGTGGATCTTGTACGATGTTGTCCATTGTAGTTTCTTACCACCGCCCTGTGTGATGATCTCATTTACAATCTTAGTATTGTAAAACTGGTACTGTAAAATACGAGCAGAAATACTTAGACTTATTGAATTATACACACCAAACAATGTTCAATAACTTGAGATGACGCTGAATGGTACACACAATAAGGCTGAGCCTAATGTTCAACCCAGCCCTCTGTTAAGGTTTTAGGTTATGCCCAATTGTTGTTTTTGTTTACAGTAATGTAATTAATATTCATATTCTAAGCGTCGGTTTGGCGTATGATCAAATCTTAGTGCGAGTTTGCGCATGCGTGAAATTACAGATATAGACTCATTCAAGATAAACGTATTGCGAAAAAACGTGCAAGAACACGGAATGCTAAGTAATGTTAGTTATCTATGAAGCAATGATGTACGATATACATCTTTGGTAAGAGTTTCGGCTCCGTCTTCTTTTATTGGTTTTGATTACAGTAACCCAATTAATATTTATAATTTGTGTGCTAGTTTTTCGCATGCGTAAAAAATAGTAAAATATGTAGACTCATTCGAAGAATAATGCACTGCGAAAAAACGTCGAAGTACATCACGCATCGAAGTCTTATTTACTCATTCACCATCCAACGTAGAACAAAATTAACACAACACGAGAGCAGGCTTTAAAAAGAAGCCAAGGAAGCCGAGCAATTTAATGAAGTGACATGTATATATGGAAGGAAACAAAAGCTATGCTGTGGTGGAGAAAAGAAGAATATGAGTAAAAGGTATACCTGAGGCGTTTGAATAGATATTTTATGTACAATGAAACCTCTCTATTGGCGATCAGCAACTTGCGTTAATTGTTTGGTGTGTCAGGCAGGTGACTGCTTTGGACAGTGCTGATTTTAAGGAAAAGTGTAAGTACACGTAAACAGAAAGCTCCTGTAGGAGGTTTCTGTTTTAATTCAACTTTGCATTTTAGCTGCCACCTGTCCTTCTTACAACCAATTTGCACTATTTTAGTGCTTGCAAGCGACTTAAACTACGGCCGTAACACAAGCACTTATCATCTGTCAAGTTTCGACGTACCTGTAAATATTGTTGTTGATTGATTATTTTTGGAATCCATGCCTTAAAATTGTCCAAGCTGCTACTTCCTGGCCCATTAACAGCAGATGATACTGAGGAAGCCGAAATTATACTTGTTGTTGCCAAGGCAACCGCTGAGTCACATGCTAGTCATCAGGGAAGAGAAAACATAAGCTGTGTTACGGTATAGAGGATATAAGATTTTTTTTATTTATACATGTAGTTAACCATAGGAAATTAAACAGTTTATATCCAAAATATAAATCTGAATAAGGGGAGATTGGACGATGAGTAACGCGGCGTCTGATCAGGATCCAAACTCTTTTGCAGCCGTTTCAACATTTCCTTATTCAAAACGTCAAAACTTGAACGAAAATTTCTACCAGACGATAGTTTGACTGCAAAAGAGTTAAAACATTTTATTATTATTATTATTGTCATATCTATGTTTTTCTTAGTTTGAATTAAGCGTCTGATTACCTAGCGTCTTATCTGGCTCCAAACTGTTTGCAATGGAAATAATAGTTTTAGCGAAAATGCGTTTATTGGGAAACAATAACGTTTTCTCCACTGTACGATTTGACCTATTAAACAATTTCAGTTATATATGAAGCTGTAATAAGATACAATATGTTTGATTTAAATAAACAATGTCTTAATCTATGTTAAGGGTGTATCAAACCCATAAGCGAATTTTTCAAAGTATTTAACTTTCTGTCTCTCATGTTCATTTTGAAAGAGCTGTTTATGATGAATGAAAAAATAGGACAAAATCATACGTTGGTGTACATTGTTTTGCACTACGGCAGTTTGGAAAAGATGTGTCAAATTCAGACTTTTTCTCAAATTTTGTCAAATTTCAAGTATAAGCTTCAATATAATCTATTTTAGATAAAACAACCAAGGTTATTTTGTTTTTTATGATGCATTTCATGTCTGTGGAAGTATTTTGACATAAAGAAACTAACTGCAGACCAAATAGGCACCATATTTGGAAACTATCAATCTCTAAATCAACAACATGGTTTTTATGGGTAATGCTATTTTTTTTAAAACAAAACATTATGAGAAATAGTAAAAAAAATAATATATATTTCTAGTATTTAACTTTTCTTATATTCTAGCAGATGAAAATACATACTAAGGCATTTAAAAATATGAAAAGAAATTGATAGGTTAGTGTTGAAAATTTTGGGTTATTGAAGAAAAAGGAGTTATCTCCCTTTATAAATTTATGAAAAGTTCCTTATCAATGATATTTAGAGCCTTATGTATTTCACATTTGGTGCTTGTTTTGTCTTAAAAAGAAATACAACCATAGCCATGAAATAAATAACACAAAACCAAATTATCATGGTTGTTTTCATTTGAAATGGATTTTATTGAAGCGGGCTGTTTGAAAAGGACAAAATAAGAAAATATGGGTGGGGTAAATTATACACAGTTAAAATGGCCGTAGAGCCAAAAGTTGTACACCAAAATGTACAATTTTTTCTATTTCTTCATTCATCTTCGATAGCTCTTCAATAACAACCATCATAGAGTGTTTTCATATACTTTGAAAATTTCCCAAATTCATGAGTTTGATACACCCTTAACCCCTTCACTGCCTTTTACCCCGAGTGCAAGAGTAATTTGCAAACAGTTTGAATCCTGATCAGACGCCGCGTAACGCGGCGTCTGATCAGGATCCAAACTGTTTGCCACTCATTTCAATATTTCTGATATCAAAATATCCAAAAGTTAAATTTTAGAAACAAAAGCAGACGACAACTGTTTTTAATTGATGACGTCACGGCAGTGAAGGGGTTAAAATAGACGTTGGCGTTGAAAGGGGTTACATTATTGTTCCGCTACTACAATTCGGCCGTGCAATGACAAATCAAGTCTTCTTGCATTGCAATATTGTACAGACCAAGCATCGTTCTCACCAAAGCTCTGCGTCTCAGTTTGGTCTGAATACCGTATATAATACATGTACAACTACATAAATGCTTTTGACGCATGTGGGTGTCAAACAATGAAGAGAAAGACAAGCCGGAGCGTCTTTATATACACTGTTCGCAATGTTATAAAACAGGTTTTCTCATGGCACGACTCAATTGTTTCATGTCATAACCTCCGGAATAATGTAAGAATTTACACTTACTTGACATAAACCTTAACTAAGGCTTACAAATATATAATTATAGTTTAACATCTAGCCCTGTAAGTTATATTGAAACTTTCAGTGTCTTACCTCAGTACAGTGGTTATTTGCAAACAGTTTGACTCCTGATCAGGCACCATGTACCTGAACACGACCCAATTTGTCTGACTACCATAATCGATATTTCTTCAGTCAAGACTTAAAAGTTTTGAATTTTGCGAAAAATTAAAGACATGTTTTAGTAGATGATATTTCGTCTGCAAAATTGCTAAAACAGACGGTAAAGTATGACGATGGAAGAATTACATGTCGAACTTCGATATCTCGAACTCGGTAAAGTCGAACATACCCGTATTTCACATAAGAATATGGGTATGTTCGATTTAACCGCGCATTGAATAATGCAGTTCGTGTGTCGAAATATCGGGGGTTGTTTGAGTAAAGCGAGTTCGAGATATCGAAGCTCGACTGTAATTGTAGTTCAAATGAACTCCGTTTCGTACCTGCAACACATTCGACACTGTCCCAGTCACTGCGGCTGCAGTTCACATTGTCTATTTGGGTACCCACTGAAACAATGCCGTTCCGTTTAACGAAATAGTGGCTGTTACACACGACAATACTTTCATTGACAGTTCTTGAAAGCAAAATCCCATTGGCCGATAGCGGTGGATTATAGCACTGTTTGATGTCTGAAATGGTAAATATTCTACATTTATATTATATACTGTCGAACACCGAAAGCTCAGGCTGTTTTAAACCTTTCGGTGCCAAATTATTTTGGAGCATTTCCCCCTTCACCGCTTATTGTTATCTGCTTCAATATAGTTGTCTGCAAGATTGTGTCAAAGTGAGTATGACTTCGGAAATTACGGTACGAGTGTTAAATAGTTTTGATTCTGATCAGTCGTCCAAACTGTATGCAATGTCGACTTTATGTGACTTCGGCGCCGAAAGAGTTAACTTTAGCTTACGAGTATTATGCTCAGTTGAATTGAGATAATTGGATAACACTGGTATTAATTTATTATTTCGATTCTAACACACAATTTAACCTAAATTTGCACCGAAGCAACGGCGCTACATTTCTTGGCGTAAGCATTTTCGAAGCCATATGACGTCAAGTTCGAACGTTTAAACCGCGTGAGTGTTCTACTGAAAATTCGTACACCGAGAAGGTCCTTCTTCGCTTATATAGTTTGGGCGAGGTGTGTTAGAATAGTTATTTGCAACGCGGCCTCTGATGTTTGACACTCATTTCATTATTTCTAAAGTCATAATGCCCACTGGGAACCAACTAGGTATTACAGCGCTCCCTCTCTACAACGACATCCAATGGGAGACACATATTGCGAGTGATGTTCGGAGGGAGTCGTTATGGAGAGGGAACATTGAGACTTGGCTTACATTTACAAACAGCTTGAATCCAGATCAGACGCTGCGAAACGCGGTGTCTGATCTGGATTCAAGCTGGTTGTCACTCATCATTATACGTAATCTATCAAAATCTCCACTTACTCGTATATAGTTGAAAAACAGCAGACGACAGTTTTAAGCAGACGATATTGCAACAGAAAGAGCGTTCGACATAATTGCCCCGTTTAGGGAATCGTGACAAGGGTTGTTGTAAGGAGGGAGTCGTTGTTGGGAGGGCCGTTGTATGGAGGGAACGCTGTACGATCAAATGTTTTAGAGATTTGTAGTCCTACATATTCGTAGCAAAACGTTTGTCACTACAGTATTCCCTCTCTACAACGGCCCTCCGAACAATGGTTCCCTTCTTACAACGGCTATAACCGCTGTTCCCAAAACTTTTTAATGTCTAATCTTTTTACGGCTGCAATATAGTCTACTTAAAAATTTGTGGTATGCTGTTTTTCTCAAATTTACATATTAGACATTTTGACAGAAAAAAACATAATGACGAGTGGCAAACAGCTTGAATCCAGATCAGACGCCGCGTTACACGGCGTCTGATCTGGGTTCAAGCTGTTTGCAAAGGTAAGTTAAGTTCCCTCTCTACAACGACTCCCTCCGAACAACGAACATATATTTTGTCTCCCATTGGATGTCGTTGTAGAGAGGGAGCGCTGTATATACACTGACTTAGTAGGAATACAAATCTATTTAAAAATCCATATAGGTTGACGTAGCAATACATTCTGATGATTATACGTAGTTGTCTCCTCGTGATACTTAGAATTTAAACCAGACGACATAGATTTTAAATTGATGACGTCATCGTAGTGAAGGGTTTAAATCGAACATAAAAATACTTCAAACTTGGTTTGACTGAAACGAGTTCACGTCATCGATGTTCTCTTGTTATTAACGTCAAAGTTGCTGTAAATTCGCTAAAATATAATTTACGCGTTAATTCGCGAATGTCTCTAGCTTTGAAAATAGGTGACTTCTTAAAGCAGATTGAAAGTAAAGCAGAATGTGCCTCAAGGCACATTCTGCTTTACTTTCAGCCTGCTTTAAGCTACCACCTGCTAGAAATATTGCATGATGTCGCGAATTAATACAAAATTGCATTACGCAAAATATTCATGACGCGAAAAATACCTGTTTTACAGATGTATATTCATATAGTGCTCCCTCCCTACAACGACCCTCCGAACAACAATTACCTCCTTTCAACAGCGCTTGCCACTGTTTATAAAACAATTATGCCTTACACATTCATTGCTGCTATATCGTTTGCTTAATTTTTGTCGGTAAGATTTCTAACATAATGGACATTTTGACAGAAACAGCCCAACATACTGACAAGTGGCAAACAGCTCGAATCCAAATCAGTAGCTGCGTTACGCATTGTCTGATCTGGATTCAGTCTGTTTGCAAATGTAAGCCAATTTCCCTCCCCATAACAACGCTATCCGAACAACACACACCATATTTTAGTCCCGTTCGGTGTCGTTGTCGAGAGGGAGAACTGTAGATATATTTTCATGTTTTTTTTTATCAATTTATTTATAGTTTCATTATAATATTTAAATCTAGCTCAACTTTTCGAAAAGTTGATCTATTGTCACCCTGTCCCCTGCGTCCTTTTTTTGATTTTAGGTTATTGTTTTGAAAGACAACGTTTCTCAAAAACCGTTTCAAATTTGGAACACGTGGTTTGGTATTCAGAGCAATCTTCCTGACATTTGCGCAAACTGTTCGTGTTGAAAATATCATTATCCAGTTTGTTAAAACAATAGTCTCAAAACAGTGAAACAGTACTCAGATCAGGTAGAATTCTTGCAAAAAGCATTTACATCAGGGGCCCGTTTTACTAAACAACTTGCGCAAAAATTTTGCATAAGTCAAAATCGTTTAACTCTTAATTTTTATTATCACTTGCTACAAACAGCAAATAGCCAGATCAGAGGACGCGCTAAAAGCGCGTCCTCTGATCTGGCAATTTGCTGTTTGTAGCAAGTGATAATAAAATATATATATATAAAAATTTAAAATTTTGACTTACGCAAAAATGTTGCGTAAGTAGTTTAGTAAAACGGGCTCCAGGTTATTAAATAGTTTTCAAAAGGTACGATGTACCTTTTATTAACCCCTTTACTGCCTTACCCCGAGTACAATATTTATTTGCAAACAGTTAGGATCCTGTTCAGACGCCGCGTAACGCGGCGTCTGATCAGGATCCAAACTGTTTGACACTCATTTCAACACTTTTTAAGTAAAAACGCCGAAACTTAAATTTGAGAAATAAAAGCAGACGACAATTGTTTTTAAATTGATGACGTCATGGCAGTGAAGGGGTTAAAAAGTGTAATTAGATTATACGACTGTGCACTTCACTCATTTCAGGGCTTCCCTAATGACTAGTTAACCATTTCTCCCTCAATGACGTCATAAAGCGCATTTTTCAAACAGTTTTGATCCTGGTTGAGAAAGTTATCGCGGCGTCTGATCAGGATCAAAACTGTATCGCCACTTGTTTTGAAATTACGTAAGTTATACTACCTCAAATCTAACTTAGACACGATATTGCAGTTGACAATATGGCAGCCGACAATTTGGTGGTAAAGGGGTTAAAACTTCACCATAAATGATCATTAAAGGGTTCATTGACGTCTGGTTCCAGCTATACATAGAGTATGAAAATCAAAACAGATTGATGGACGAACAACAATGGACAATAGCTCACTTTGGCACTAAGTGCTAGATGAGTTTAAAAGCCGTAAAAAAATATCTCGAACTCGGTAAGGTCGAACATATCCGTATTTCAAAGTTGAAACGTGGCTTAGCCACGTTTTAACTTTTGAAATACGGGTATGTTTGACTTAACCGAGCATGAAATAATGCAATTCATGTGTCGACAAATCGGATAGTTCGAATAAGGCGAGTTTGAGATATCGCATTTCGACTGTACAGTTTAATGTAGCTTTTAGTTAATGTGTAGTTTGAAGATATTGGGGAATGGGTAACATTTATCTTACATGGTTGATCACTGTTAAGGGTTATTACTCTATAACTTATAAGAGTTCATATTAGTTATAGTTTAAGCGCACTACATTGCATGCTTTGTATCACCTTATCGTAAATTCATAATATAGTTTTGTACCTCTTGATCGACTCTTTAAAGCCGATTTTTTTAAAATGGGAAACCTGAGTAAAATGGTTGAGTTAGATTCCATTTGAACTACAGCTAAACCTCTATATTACGACCACTTATTCAAAGGCTAATTAATTGTATAAAAGACATGTGACAGCTTAAAGCAAGATGAACGTAAAACAGAAAGCTCCTAAAGGAGTTTTTTGTTTTACTGTCACCTTGCTGTAAGCAATCACCTGTCGTAACTACCTACTAATTAACACAATTTAGTGGTCGTAATAGAGGGATTCTTTTGTATATAGTTTAACAATCTCAGAATATCACTTTTGACATAGTGATCAAACCACTGTATACAAAGCAATTAATCTTGGTTACCTGTGTTGATGTAGAAGACACTTCCGGCCTCTGTCTCGCATTCATTTTTGGGTTGAGGAACATTCTTCAGTGTACTACAAACTCTTGTGTTGATATTGTAAAAGAACCCCACGCATCCTTCAATGCTTGAACATTTTTGCGCACAGAACAAATCCGAGCTGACTTTGCCGTGTACGCTAGTATTTGCAGAACAATATGTATCATTGTAATTGGCATCAATTTGAAAGTCAGTTGCACTTATTTCTGCCCCAACATTCCAAACATTTCTAAACAAAGCTACAATAACTAGGAATATGTCGCGAACATCCATGTTGAAGTGTCAGAATGACGACATGCAGTTCTTCTAAAGTAGGAATAACGTCCCGCTCGCCTAATATGTCTAGCAGATATGCATGGTTCTAGACAGTTCTAGGTGGCGCTACTTATAAGCATATACAATAACTATGGTATTAAGCGTCCACTCGATGCAGTATCGTAGATACATCATGACACAAGTAACTGCTAAATGCATGATAGAAATAATACAGAAAGCTCCTATAGGAGCTTTCTGTATTATTTCTATCCTGCATTAAGCAACTACGTGTATTAAATACTGCACATTGGTAACCTACTGAGTGACCGTGAAATACAAGATTAATATGTACCAAACATTTGCTCGACCAATCAAACACATAGGTTGTGCTTTTACGGCACGTTTGATTATTGTTTATCGTCTATCTAAAATTTCAATTAATTTGCTAACGTCATATAATGCATATGAAAAAGTCAGTTGCAACTATTTTGATGCCAATACCTGAATAAAATATGAACGATAAGAAGATGCAGTACAAGAACCGACACTACCATTAGAGATATAAATCATGTACATGCTGTTTTCAAAAACCTAAACCGTTCACTGTCATGGCGCCATCAATTTTAAACAATTATCGTCTGCTTTTATTTTTCGAAGTTAAATTATAGGTGGACTTAAGAAATATTGAAATATTGAAATGAGTGCCATACAGTTTGATTCCTGATAAGACGCGGTCTCTAATATTTGATAGCTTGGTTAGTAAAACCCATTGAAAAACCTATTGCTATATATTATGTAAGGGCCTCTATTCAAAGCTGAGCCGTTGCCTGAACAATTTTCTCATGCTCTATACCGGTAAACCTATATTTTGACACCTAGTGAGAACAATAGGGGGGCTCAGTGAATGGACTGGCGGCTTAACGTATTTAATTGGATAGAACAAACGTACATAGAGTAAACATAAAGCCAGTGACAGTTTCAAGTAGGCCGAACATAAACAGATGCTTAAATAAATTTCCCCATTAATTTCTATTTTCCCTTCATAAAAGCAAACATATTTTGACAAAAGAGACTTCTTTACTGTACTCTCAGTAATGACCATTCGGTTACTCTATATATCTTAATGATTATTTTACAAGCGAGTTATTGTACTTCTTTGAACAGGCAATACTTACACCTTTGGGGCTGACGAGGTCAATACGTGATCCATTTGTCTACGACGTCGCGTCAAAAACACAGGTTCAGAAACTACATTTCAGCCCCAAACAATTCTAATCTGATCAATTGAAACACACTGGTGATGCAATAGTACCTTTTACTGACATGTGCATATTGTAAATAGAAAGATGGGCTTATTCAGAATTAAAACATATAGTGACAATGGTTTTGTGTTTTTCGTGTAAAATACTAAAAAATAAGAGTTAGAAAGACGATTTTTCTTTCGCGCCACTCTTCGACCAAATTTATAATATATTATTTGTTATTCTAATTGTGCAACAATTAAACTTTTATATTAATCATTTTAATCGATGAGCGGCGCCTATGGCAACATCAGTGAAGACGTTCCGCAATATGGAAAAACGCCATTTGGAGAGTTTCTGTTAGTTGGTTGCTAAGTTTATATACATGTACATATTTCTCTATCAATTTTACTCTTTCTTAAGTATTTTCATTGCTTGATTATCATGATATCAACTATGCTTAGATACTCATTTTTCTTATCGATATTTTATTTCTTTGAAAAATAAGTAATACTTATCTTTATCTTATTACAAATATAGGGTTGCTTCGGCAACATGGAAGTGAATACGTCGCTGGACGTCGGCACAGCAGATGCCAACGAAAGAAATCGTATTAAAAACGAAACTCTTGCTGATTTGGGAAAAATAATCAACCATAGACATAATTTTCAAATTAAAGCGTGTGATTCTGAAGTACATTGGAAAGCGTAGAAGAAGATTTTCTGTGTTCTTTATTGACTTTTCATAAGGCATTCGACAGTTGTTCTCATAGTTACGGAACACCAAATAGAGTGGAAATGTTGCATGGTCCAGTCGAAAGTAGTTTTCCCGAGATATAGTGCCAACTTGTTTGCCTCAAAATAGCATTTTGTCATTAGACATTTCCTGTTTTTGTGATTTTGACCTTAATATGATACATTTTATAACCATTAAATAGGAGAGCCTAATTAGTGTTTCCTATTCTCATTTTAGACTGATGATGTCTTGAGAGAAATTAAGTAAGTGGAAAGTTCGTGATAATACTGAAATCTATGTACATTTGTATATTAAAGTGAGTTCTTGTTAGAAAGTAAAAGCAGGTTTAAGAGTCTTCATCTCTTTTAAAAATAGGCACAAAACCGCGATTTGGTAGCGTATCTATGATAGATATTCTGTTGATGAATGACTTGATACATTATTTAAAAACAAATCATATTACGCAATATTATAATTTTTTTATGTTAGACGAGATTGGCAATACATATGCTTTGATGTATGCCGACGAGGTATCTGGGGTTAGATTCACGGCAGCCAATCTGCAGAAACAAATAAACTGGGTTGCACAGTTTTATGACAAAAGGGGCATGAAGGGCATGAATTTGAACACCGGAAAGCCAAATGGTGATGGTGTTTAGAAATAGCAGACCTTTACCCAAGTATCAAAATAAATTCTACAAATGATCTAGATCAGTAATTGTTTCATGTTTCAAGTGAAACTGAGGTTTAATGTAACAGCTGAAACATGTTTCGAAAGCAACTGAGCATAGTTTTAAAGTTAAAACCATTTTGGATATTTGGTGCATTTAAGCTATTTGATGCAGTAGTAAGTCCTGTTTATGCTCTTCTGCAGAAGACTAGTTTTACGGCACTGCGACACAAAACAGGTCATATAGTGCCGATGAGTGATAAGGGATGATGAGATGAGATGGTGATGATTTCAGGAAGATGATTTTGGTAAGATGAGTTCAGGAATATGATTTGGCTGTTGCGAATTAGTGCAAGGGATCAAACCCACCAACCTGTAGTCCTGTTAGTTCTTGGCAGTGGGGTTAATCTCGGTCAAATTGACAGACTCATTCCTTATGACAATTAAAATCTAGGTGCCCGTTTTACTAAACTACTTACGCAAGATTTTGCGTAAGTCAAAGTTTTAATTTTTAATTTATATTTTTTATTATCACTTGCTACAAACAGCAAATAGCCAGATCATAGGACGCGCTTTTAGCGCTTCCTCTGATTTTGCTATTTGCTGTTTGCAAACGTTTATGATAGAAAAATAAGAGTAAAACGATTTTGACTTACACAAATTTTTTAGATAAGTAGTTTAGTAAAACGGGCCCCAGAATCGCGACAAGGTATGGTGGTCTGTAATTACTTACCGTAATACGAATAGAACATGTGGCAAACAATACACAAGCTGCAAAATCTTCTATGCATAAATAACAAAAATATTGTTTAAATTCAAATTTCAAAGTTCAAATTATATATAGAGCTCTTTGAGGAATATTATATTAAAAACTTTGTGGTGGATTCTCAATATTGAAAACAGACCCTGTGTCGATTCTCAACGCAGGTCTTAACTTTTATAAAAACAAGAGCAACCACACCACTGTCGACAAAAAGTTAGAACCTATCTTCTAATTGGATGCAATCAATCATACAAGTAATTGGGCTTGAATTATTAAATTCTAATCTAAACTCACTTTAGTGGTAACACGTTTCGTCCTGATAACAGAATTTTAGAATTGTATCACGACGTGTTAAAACCATACTTATTGCAATGCAAAAGGCGTAGATCTAGAACAGCAGCGGTGTCGGTACCTTTTGCTGTTGAACACTATCCAGCATCTTCATTAATCTTCATTGATTTGGTATCTAATGTTTGTTCAGCCTTCACCGCCGAATTCGCCAACAGTTTAGATCAGATAAGACACAGCGTCACGCGGCGTTTTATCAGGGTCCAAACACAATAGCTCGCCGCATGGTTGGTCTCTCTCCAGTCCCATCCCCTCTACACATACACACACTATACCGTGGAGAAAACGTTTAATCTATTATGTTCAATGCAAACAGTTTGGAGCCAGATCAGACGCCAGGTTACCCGGTGTCTGATCAGGCTCCAAGCTGTTTGCCGTCCAGGTTAAAATCAGCATTCAGAAATGTCAAGTTATTGCCATTTCCTTTATTTTATTGCAATGCGTTTGCGTTTCGTTTGCGTTTAAAAGGGGAAGAATAACGTTTTTTCATCTGTATAATAAGTACTTCGGTCCAAATCAGGTCAGCGATCGGTAGGTAAATTCATAGCTCTTGTTTGACCATTAATTTGCATAAACTTGGGTTCATGTTTATACAGCGTTTGAGTTGAGTCTTAAATAATTCTCAAGCATTTGATTGGTCAGATTTGAGCCTAGTCTTAAATCTGACCAATTAAATGCTTGAGAATGCACTCAGACTCAACTCAACCGCTTTAAAAGAGCTGGACCTGGTCTCATTTATCAAAGAAATCATTATTTATCACAGAAATGACGACTTGCTTTTAATGAGTGTTAACATTTTGTGAATAGTTAGATGACCTGTCACCAAAAATGATGAATTCATTTGCAAGTTTCGTTTTCAAGATCGAACGTACATTAGCCCTACTTTTCGAACATGGCAAAACCCAGATCAAATGATTCCTTAATCAGCGTTTGCACTTTTTGCTATTTCACAGAAGACTACTTAATAGGCATACATAGACTAGCCTTAAATATAAACTGGACTTAAGTTAAGAGAGTCAATAGAATACATGTAGTACAAACCAAGCCGCGTTTCATAGGCAGTCATAAGATCAAAAAACGATTCTAGTAAATATCCTCATCAACTGCTGTTGGTTCGGTTTTATGCACTGTCGTTAACCCATTACCACATAGCCTGTTTCTAGTAGTTAAGATATGTGACCTATTAAAGCATGTTGAAAGTAAAGCAGAATGCGCCCTAGGGCGCATTCTGCTTTACTTTCAGCCTGCTTTAAGTTACTATCTACTAGGATATCGAAAATATTTCTTATGGTACATGTTCATGACAGTATAAAATGGAACTATTTTCTTTGGCGGATGAATAAAATGAATGCGCTAAAATTCGCTTCTATAAGGGAAAGGGTTAACTGTTGTTTTTGTTTTTATAAAAGGGAAACTGTTATGTTTTACCGATATACCTATGTTTTATCGGCCAACCTTCGCAAGATCAATACGGGTTGGAAATTCATACGCTTAACCTAAGGATCTGTTTTCATTACTATTCGGGATAAACGTAGATCTATCTAAACACACAGTGACATCCTTGAAACACTGAAGTTGTTATCACCAGAATAAAAAAAAAACATCCGACTATTTCAATCATACACATTTGTATCTCACGTCTATCCATGATTTTGTATTTTCAGCGCTCCCTCTCTTCAACGACACCCAATGGGTGACACATGCTGTGTGCGTTGTTTAGAGGGAGTCGTTTTAGAGAGGGAAATATTTTACATTTGAAAACAGCTTTAATCCAAATTATACGCCGCGTTACGCGGCGTCTGATCTTGATTCAAGTGTATGTCACTCTTCATTGAGTTTTTCTGTCAAAATGTCCAATATGTATCTTTAAGAAAAACTGCAAACGACAACCTTAAGCTGACGATATTACAGCAGTTAAAGCGTTAGACATAATGGTTTTGTTTAGGGAACTGCGACAAGGGTCGTTATAATGAGGGAGTCGTCGTTCGGAGGGCCGTTGTAGGGAGGAAAGGTGATCTTAAAACAAGAACAGACAATTTGAGTGAATTAATATTTATTGATAAATTAAACGGATAATAGAACCCTTTGCACGCTGGATATGAACTTATTATAACTGTTTCAAACAGGTTGGATTCAGATGAGACGCCAAGTAACACAGCATCTCATATGGAACCAAATTGTTTGACATCCCGGTGATACCTTTTGAAAGAAAAGGGAATTAACACAACTTTAAACGTGTTGCTGTTGACAAGTTGTGTAGACAACCATTGCATAGCGTGAAGAAGATTAAAACAATACAACAAAGTTCACAAAACACTAGTACGTCATATAAGCGTAACGAATGTCCTATAACAAGACTGTAAACAGTCACATTACTTACAGTCCAACTTCCATAGCTCAAATTGGCAGACCTCTTTACCTCATAGCCTATTTCTAGTTCTTATGACAGTTGACTACTTAAAGCAGACTGAAAGTAAAACAGAATGTATCTTAAGGCTCATTCTGCTTATTTCAGCCTACTTTAACAAACAATCTACTAGGATATAGAATTCTTTTTTTAATCGTCGCATATCCACGACTGTATATAATGACCGCGGGAGATATTCCTATCCTTCATCAACACTCATGGTGGATTTTTATATTCCTCGGGTAATTTATCAGTAATTCGTATTGTTCATTTTCGATGTTTGCACTCGGTTAAGTCGAACAAATAAAAGTCAAAACATTAAAATGCGAATATGTTCGACTTAATTGAGTTCGAGGTTTTGAAGGTCGACTGTATATGACAGCTAATAGTTGTAATTGAAAATTCGGACTATTAATTTTAATTTGATGGCAATCAGTTTGGAGCTTGTGTCCATGGTTATAGAAATCTAAGGCATTTGAGTTATGTCTGGGCTCCTTTTCAAGCTTTTGATAGTAAGATTTGAGCATATGCTCATCTTTGACCTTTCAAAAGTTTGGGGTCGATATCAGGTTCAGCTCAAACGCTTTATAAACATGGAGTTTGGTTAGACACCGTGTCACACGACGTCTGGTTTGACTCCATTTTAAAATGGGCATTACGGTTTCTAACATAAACGCGTTTATTTGCAAAAGAACATCTTCCTCAATATGAGAATTTCTTATCTTGTATGACAAGCCCTGTTTCCCACAGGGAAAGTTATTGTCAAAGGCTGATAAAATTAACTAGCTTCCATTTTTTTTATCTTAATGTCAACGAAATATACTACTACTATATTAAGCTTAACTATTTTGGAGGAGAATGAAAACTTGCATTCATAGAAGTATTCAATACTTATTTATTATATATCTGGCCCAAAGGATAAAGAGTGTTTGAGTTGAGAATGATCTCAGATTCATCTTAACTCATTCTGTCATAGTGTATACTAACAATTTACAAACATTGTACATTCAATATACAGATCACCAAAACAACGCCATGAATCAGAATTCAGCTTAATAGATATCAGGGAAATATGCGTAATCCCTTAATTTTTAGGGATTACGCGTTATCACTGCGCGTTTTAGGGAATTTAATTAATGTCATCAAATTAATAGATTTGTACTATCCTGACATATCTTTTAGTTGTAAACATCATGCTTTCTTGAAATATCATGGTATAATGAACGTACATACAAAGTTTCTCGCACAAGTGAATGAAAATAAATGAAAAATGTACATTTTAGTCAAGACAATTAAAATACCTAGCAATCTGTCTTGTTAATAACGTTAACAAAATACTTTTTAGCGTGTTACTTGGCTTTGAACTTGATTAACTAATACACTAAATCCCTGTAACATATAGAATGTAGGCAAAACCTATGGAAAACGATGTACTTTTAAAAGATTTAGTTCTAAAGGGGGATAACTCATTGTGACGACACGAAGACACACTTATGTGCAGTACATCAAAACAATTTCATTTACTCTATTTCAGCTTCATGCTATAAGTGAAAAGTGCGGAAAACCCGGACGGAGGGTCAACGCCATGCAACAAAACGTCCCGTCTGAAGACACACGTTTAAAAATGAACTATTAATATAAATAATCATTATATAGGTGCACATTTCGACATTTATAATGGCAATAAAACATCTTATACTCAGTCAAACAAGAAACCGTACGCTGTATAATTTACTGATTTCCGGAATGAGTTGAAATAATCAGTATAAACAAGGCATTTGGCAATTAAGTCTTATACTTTCCAAACACAGTTATGTTCAGACATATATGTTGTTAGATTAAGCCATATTAACGGCAGATACACACGCTGGCAGTATCCAGCTTGCTTAGCACATAGTAAATGTGGGTTGTGATCATAAATTTATGTAGGTGGTCACTAGAATTATGTATAGAGTAATTTTTGTAGGACATACTTCACTGAAAAGTATTTTCAGACAATTGTTCATAACCGATCTATGCCTTCCTTTAAGCGGAAACCATGATTCCCGACTAAAATTTAAATTAAGGGTGTATCAATGTCATGAATTTAAGAAATTTTCAAAGTATATGAAAACACTTTATGATGGTTTTGTTTTGAAGAGCTATTTAAGATGAATGAAAAAATAGAAAATGTGTACATTTTGGTGAACAACAGTTGGCTCCATGGCCATGTAACATTTACCCCACCCACTTTCTCTTATTTTGTCCTTTTCAAACAGTCCGCTTAAATAAAAATCCATTTTAAATGAAAACAAATATGATAATTTGGTTTTGTGTTATTTATTTCCTGTCGATGGTAGTATTTCTTCATACAAAAAACTAATTTAAGAAAAAACAGGCACAAAATGTGAAATTTATAAAGCTCTAAATATCATCGATATGGTACTTTTTTGTAAATTTTGTAAGGGGAGATAACTCTTTTTACTTTAATAACTCAAAATTTTCAACACTGACCTTTCAATATCTTTTTATTTTGAACTGCCTTAGCATTGGCTTTCATTTGGTAGAATATAAGAAAATGTTTAATACTAGAACTATTTCACTTTCATGAAATAAAAAATCTAATAAAATCATGCCTTATAAAAATGCATATTTTTGATATTCGAGGATCCATAATTTTCAAACCTAGTGCCTGCTTTGTCTAAATTTGGTTTCTATATATGAAAATACCACCATAGACATGAAATTAATAATGAAAACCCAAATTACCATGTTTGTTTTGTTTTGAAATAGATTTTACTGAAGCTTGTACTCTGAATGAGAGAGAAGGTCCAAATTTGACATACCTTTTTCAAATCGCTGTAGCACAAATAAAAAGGACACCACCATATATTTTTTTCCATTTTGTCATTCATCATAAATAGCTCTTCCAAAAAAACAATGATAGAAAAAAAGTTTGATACTTTGAAAAAATCGCTTATGGGTTGGATACACCCTTAATGAGTTAAATTGCATGAAAAATGATGTACCTTATAAACAGCAGCTTTCTGCATTTCTTTATAAAAAATATATATTTATCTTACTTTAACAATGATGTTACTTCCAAATGACTTCAAATCGGCATTTTCGCGCCAAACTTTGTCAAATTTGTTGACCTTAGAATGTAAACAATGGAACGTATTTGTTTTTGTTTTCGAATGCCATATTCTAGAATGCAGAACATATTTACAGAGTTGCCTGCTTGACAACTCTCGTTTGTGGTACGTAAACTTTTATGTGACACAGCTTCACTAATTCGGTCATGGCTGTTCCTTATAGGGTACACATTATAAGTTATTAACCTCTAATATTGATTAAACATACATGCGTATTGTTCGACAATATAAACCTGACGTTGGTGACCTCTATTAGCATAATTACACACTTTGTTGCATTTCTAAATATAGCTTCGGAACACTTCGTTATCATTTATACGAGAACGCACATTGTAACCACATCGGCACCGAGAAAATATAGCATTGCCCGGTTGCACAAATATCGACAGGTATTTAGCGCAAGTGGTAAGGAAGATGACTATAGATTATTTTTCCGTACAGTCAGTGGTTCGAATCCCATGCAATACTCGTACATTTTGTCACATTTTTTTTATCAATTTATGCTGTTTCTTTTAAGTAATCATACAACATCTATTTCGATTGGAACACGGTTCTTTTGTTATTTTTAAAATCATTATGTCATAGCGTCTGTTTGGTCTATAAAATAACATTTTATAAAAATAAAAATATTTCCCCTCTATCGGGATTCGAACTCGGAACCTCGGTGTTACAAATCCCTTACTCTAACGACACACCTATTGCAGATTAGTTACATCTGGGGGGTTGTAAATTAGGCATATATTGGCAAGAGTCGCAGGTGTGAACATCGATGATCTCAGCTGGATTAAAGCCCACTCGAAAGCGCAACATGATGCGTTTTAGTAGATGCGATTATACTAGGAGACTCGGGAATAATAGTTTATCAACAATAATCTTTTGAACTTGCTCAATGTGGAGTGTTGATCCACTGAGGATCACAACTGTAACAAGATTTACGTAATCAGCCGAAATAACCCGAAGTTGTACGTAGGCTATTGAATATTGATTTATACTGCGTCATCTTTTTACAATTTATTCATGCATAAAGTTCAACGTCAGGTCAATATTGTCGAACAATACTAACAAACTGTTAATTTAATATTAAAAATTTAAGCAAATATGAAATTGTAAATATAAGTAATACACTAATATTCGCGGCGTTTAAGCGAAATAAACGACAAAATATTATCAGCAAAATTTACCATTTTACCATAAATTTCTGTCGTTTATTTTGCTTGAACGCCGAAAAAAATATATGTTGTTTTCTTAATTAACAGTTCTGTGCTGGAAACCAGTATGAGCCATTCATGTACATTTTGCAAACAGTGTAGGGCCGTCTGATCAAGATCTTTACTGTTTATTTTACTTTTGCTTTGCTTAATTGGTTGGATCAAACAGCATAATTATACTAGTTACTTTTGAAATATTGAATAGGCCAATGGAAAAAAGCAGCAAAAATGGAAACAAAAAGTGTACATTTCGGAAATATTAATAAGCATATTGTTTCTCATTTGCTTATTGCACTCGCTAAACATGCTTCATCAAATCTAGGGATACATATCCTTCACTTCACAAAGTCAACATGACAATCTCTATGACAACAGGAATGTATGCTGCCTCTAGAGTATTCATGGCCAGCAATAACCCTTTCACAACCAAACCCGTTTGGACCTTGTAAAGTCCCGATGAGGGTTAAAACCATTTGACACTACACTTCAAGGTTACTTTTGTCCAAATTCTTATAATTTCTAAATTCAAGAACTAAATGCAAACGATATTATAAGCAGACGATGGTATGTCCGCGAAAATGTATGACGGGTCATGACGTCATTATTGCAGTAAAAGGGATTAACACCCATTTAGCTCTACCCGAAGTGCAATCGCATTGTCCCATGTCTGTGGGTTGACTCGCAGACACAGGGCCAGTATCGCCGGTTCAATCACATTGGTGACGTTCATAGAGTTTTCGTCGTTCCCGTTGAATACCTGGTAATCATAAACGTTTCATTTAAAACTCTTTCTCTGCCAAAGTCTCAGTTTGTGTCATTAAAAAACAGTTTGGATCCAGATCAGACGTCGAGAAACTCGGCTTCTGATAAGGATCAAAATTGTTTGACACTCGCTTAAACATTTCTTTAGTCCAAATTTCAAGGACGGTTTTATGCAGACGATAATTTGCGATGAAAGAGTTGCGTATCAAGTCATTGGGATTCAAGCGTGTTCACAGATAAAGCATGGCACTACCGGCAGGTCACTTCATCAGATAATTGTGCTGACGGCACGACCTTACACCTTACTGGCAGTCATTTTAAAGAGGTGATGCCGATACCTTTATTAACCCCTTCACTGCCTTACCCCGAGTACAACGGTTACTTGCAAACAGTTTGAATCCTGATTAGACACGGCGTCTAATCAGGATTCAAACTGTTTGACACTCATTTCACTATTTCCTAACTCAAAAAACCCCCTAATCATTGAATTTGAGAAGTCAAAGCAGACGACAATTCTTTAAAATTGATGACGTTATTAAACAGAATTGTTAACCCCGTTGTCTTTCATTAAAACAATCTGCAAGAGTCTGTCATAGAATCTGAACATGTAAGATTAATAAATCACCAATTAACCCTTTTATGATCAAATTTAACGTGAGAATTTTACCCCATTCACGGCCATATTGTCGTCTGCTTCAAAATGGTTGTCTGCAACTTCGTTTCAAAGTAAACTTTACGGCAGGATGACTGAAGAATTTTCGAAACGGGTGTCAAACAGTTTGGATTATGATCAGACGCCGCGTAACGCGGCCTTTGATCAGGATCCAAACACTTTGCAAACGTGCCTTTTGGCGTCATTAATAGAGAATCGTTTAACCCCATTATCCTCTTGCCACAAATAGAATGGCGATTTGCAAACAGTTTGGACCCTGATCAGGATCAGAATTCAAACTGTTTGATACTAATTCCGATATTATATCAGTCAAAATTTTCCGGCGGATTGCTCCTCACCGACAAGGGGTTAAATTGGAACCTATGAGGTTCTCAGTCGGTATTACGGCTGCCTACGCGCCATTATGTATTGTAGGCAAGATGACTCTGCGACGTACAGTCCGAGTCGGCTGAACGGTTATTCGAGCCGAAAGTAGACTAAAAATGTGTTACTTTACTCTTTCATTTACATAAAAGTTAAAATTGAGACATAAAAGCAGACAACAATTGTTTAACCCTTTACCCCATAGCATGATTCTAGTTTTGAAGACAGGTGACCACTTAAAGCAGGTTGAAAGTAAAGCAGAATGTGCCTTAAGGCACATTCTGCTTTACTATCAACCTGCTTTAAGCTAAAATCTGCTAGGCTATATAAAATATTTGTAATGGTAATTGTTCATGAGGGTATAAACTGGAACTATTTTCTTCAGCAGAGGAATAAATTAAATACGCTAAAAGTCGCTTCTATGGGGGAAAGGGTTAAAGCAGATGAATACATGAGAGTGAAGGGTTTAAAACATCCCATAACACTCAGTTCGAACCTTTTCATATTCTGTGAAGCTGACACAGTCGGTACTGAAGTGGATGTTATATGATTGTGTCCAAGCTTCAATATAACCACCACCGCCCTGTGTGATGATCTCGTTTACAATCTTAGGACTGGCGAACTCGTACTGTAAAAACGAGCAGAAATACTTACAAGTATTGAATTATAAAAATTAAACACCTTCAATAACTTGACATAATTCCATGTACTTAAAACTGCGATACGTCGAACTTAACTGTTTTGACTTCCTTTTTACAAAATCGCTCAAGTCGAAGAAAAATTCATCAATTATTTCAAAGTTTGAACGTGGTTTATATCATTTAACAATACATGATAAAAGGAACATAAATAGTAAAATATATTCTAGACTTAATTATATCTCTTTTTATTGTACATGTAAAATTTATGCGGTTATTGACTTAAACTTTTTGTTCCTCTCCAATTAGCCATTAGTGCCATTTGATCAGTGATATAAAAACAATGGAAGCTTCTGGTTGGTTATATGAATGGAGAATGAACAATTCGACCCCTGGGGCCCGTTTTATATAACGTCGTACAACAAAAAACGGTCGTAAGTCAAACTATAAAAAACATTTAACATCGTTTTACTCTTATTTTTCGATCATAAACGTTTGCAAACAGCAAATAGCTAGATCAGAGGACGCGCTAAAAGCGCGTCCTCTGATCTGGCTATTTGCTGTTTGTAGCAAGTGATAATAAAAAATATAAATTAAAATTTAAAATTTTGACTTACGCAAAATTTTTGCGTAAGTAGTTTAGTAAAACGGGCCCCTGGTGCCAATGGTATAAATGACATGTACATGTGTACCTGTAAATATTGTTGTTGGTTGAGTTTTTTTGGAATCCATGCAGACTCATCGTCCAGTCTACTATTGCTTGGCCCATGATGATTTTCAGCTGGGGAAGCCGTGATGTTATCATCATTTATTCCATGACTACCTGTTACCAAGGCAACCGATGTGTTACATGCTAGTCACCAGAGAGAGAACAAAACTAAATACAACTTTGCAATCAGCACTTGGCAGTCAATCAGAGCGTATCAACATTCCTCAGTCAAAACGTAAAAAGTAAAACAGTTTAATTTGGCATAAAATGGCAGACGACACATTTTAACCTACGATATTTTGTCTGCGAGAGGGTTATGATAAAACCTAAACTACTACTACTACTAGTAATAATAATAATAATAAGAATACATTGTAATGATAATAATGATAATAATAATAATAATAATAATAATAATAACAATAATAATAAAAATGATAATAATAATAACAACTATAAGAGTACAATGATCTACATAATGGATGGTTCCAAGCAATACTGTTACGACTACAATTAAGCCTTTTCATGCTGAAGTGTCGTCTGCTTCAAATATATCGTTTCCGCAAAAATATCAAAATTGGTTTTTATGCTTTTTTAAACTAAGAAAAAGTATTATATGAGTGACAAACAGTTGTAGATCAAGATCTAAACCGCGTTACGCGGCGTCTGATCTGAACTTAAACTGTTTGCAAATATTAGCAAGGTCGCGCTTTGTACGATAAGGGTTAATATATATATATTCAGAATTAAAGCAGAGTTGCACCGGACCATCATATAAACAGTGTAGTACTTATACCTGATCCAAACTATTACATCAGGTGTTAATACTTTTTGACTTGTGATTACAGTGGAGAATCTGTTATTCTTTCCCAATAAACGCGTTTACGCTAAAACTATTATTTACAATACAAACAGTTTGGAGCCAAATCAGACGCCGGGTAACCCGGCGTCTGATTAGGCTCCAAACTGTTTGCCACCAAGATAAACATGAATTATCAGAATTGTCTAAAAGTTGTTCTTTTCTACGTTTTAGTGCTTTGCGTACGTTTGCGTTTAAACGGGAAAGAATAACAGAGTCTCCACTGTATAAACAGTGTAGTACTTACATGTATACCTGATCCAAACTATTACATCAGGGGTTAATACTTTTTGACTTGTGAGTAATATCTACATTTTTACATTTGTGTATACTTTTTTAAAAAGCAATATGCAAGACTAATTGCTTTGCTGAGTCTTGTTTCTCCAATATAAGTAAAGCTGTTTAAACTGCAGACGCATTTAACATAATTACGAAAGTACATTCAAATTGAAATTAAAAGAGACATAGGCGTTAAAAGGGGTAACACTGTTCATTCTTTAACATACTTGTTTTATGCCTTTATCTCCAGTCTAGTGTCAGAACTTCAATGTATTTGACATTAACTCCAACTAAGGCTAATAAACATACAATTAGAGCTACACTTTCACCCCTGTTTCAATGTTCAATCGTTGGAGTGTTTCTCTTTTATAAATATACTTTCACACCTAAAACTTAAAATTGACAATTGCATTTTCCAATTAAGTCAGGTTCATTTGTAACAAAAAAGGTTGATTTTAACAATATTTTGCCTAATGACAAACCGTTTAGACCCCTTTTACAGGGCTCCTATAAGCCTATACGAGCCCGCTGATTTGGATCTACAGTGTTTGCATATGACAGGTGTGCTATATAATATTATGCACTTGCACACTATTTGAAAATGATGATTATACTAGTCGCTAGTTGAATCGGTTGACTCTTTCAAATATCATTACGCGAACGCTAAATTATGAATAAGGCAATTAACGAATCACAAATATAACTTTTTGCGCTCCCCTGTGATCTCTGCATGTCGTTCATATCTGTATTGAGTTGTCACCAGTTTTTATATCCATAAGTTTTGTTCCACGTGACAATTTAACGAACATTAAAATTTTGATAACTAAAATATCTTACTTGCTTTGATCCGCGTGTCTTCATGAAGCCCGCCACTGCCTCACCCCGAGTAAACAGTAATTTGCAAACAGTTTGGATCCTGATCAGACACCGCGTAACGTGGTGTCTGATCAGGATTCAAACTGTATGACTTTCATATCGATATTCATTCAGTCACGACATCAACATTTGAGTTTGCGAAAATATCAAAACGACATGTCTAAGTAGACGATACTACGTATATTTACATAATTGCTAAAACGGTAATGTTATGCGATTAAAGAGTTAATAGTAGTTCAAATAATTACAGATTAATACCTAAAACACACTCCACTTCCGAAAGAGCACCCACATTACATCTCTCATGGTGGCTAGTGGCTACAAAATTAACAAAGCCGTCAATTTTCAAGGTATAGAATTGGTTGCAATAGGATGAACGGTAATCAACCTCATCAGTTCTTCTCCCATTGGCCAATGGTGGTGGATCATCGCAAACTTTGAATTTGTCTGAAATAAAGGTAAACATTCTGCAATGCAATGGTAAATTATCAACCCTCGATAACCCAAAGCTTGCTGAAGTTGATCTTACCTTGTTTTCTGTTCCGCTGAAGCAAGATGAACCACTTCACTGCCTTAGCCCGAGTACAATACAGTCTAAATTCGAACTCGCGTTAGTTCGAACATACCTATATTTCAAAGTTTAAACTAGGCTTCGACATGTTTTAACCTTTGAAAAACGTGTATGTTCAAATTAAGCGAGATCGAGTTATCGAAATGCAACCTTTATGAAATACTGGTAATTTCGACTAAATCTAGTTCGAAGTAGCGAGTCCCGACTGTATTTGTATACAAATAGTTTGGATCCTGATCAGACGCCACGTAACGCGGCGTCTAATCAGGATCCATACTGTTTGCAATCCATTTTATTTCAATTCTTCTAAGGTCAAACTACCTTACCTTCAGCTTGAGAAATGATAACAGACAACATTATTGTTTGGTTAAAACACGATGACGGTATGGCAGTTAAGAGGCTGAATCGAACATACAGTGGAGACTCTGTTATTCTTTCCCGTTTAAACGCAATCGTACGCAAACGCAAAGCGCTAAAACGTAGAAAAGAACAACTTTTGGAAAATTCTGATATTTCATGTTTATCTTGGTGGCAAACAGTTTGGAGCCTGATCAGACGCCGGGTTTCCCGGCGTCTGATCTGGCTCCAAACTGTTTGCACTGCAAATAATAGTTTTAGCGTAAACGCGTTTATTGGGAAAGAATAACACATTCTCCACTGTACCCATATTTCAAAGTGCAAACGTTGTTCGACTGAAACGAATTTAAGTTGTGTTCTGTTGTAGTTAACCCTTTCGCAGTCATGGCGTCCTCAATTTTAAACAGTTAGCGCTTGCCTTGTTTTCTTAAATTCAAAGGTATTTTGACAAATGAAATATTGAAATAAGTGTGAAACAGTCTGGATACTGATCAGACGCGGCGTTAGATAAGGATCTAAACTGTTTGTAAATGACTATTGTATTTTGCGTAAGGCAGTGCAGGGCTTAACCCTTTGAACCCTAGTCCCGCATATAGGCGTCCTTTTCAAACAGTGTTCCTGTGAATAGTACACTTGTCCTATGCAAACAGTGAAGACCCAGATCAGAGGACTCCGAAAGGAGCTCTCTGATCAGGGTCTTCACTGTTTGTCATAATGCCAAACATTGACAAAAACAAGCCTTAAAAGTCAGAAATGGACTAGACTGAAATAGAAACTGGGATTGTCCATTTAAAGTTTCAGGGAGGAAAGAGTTAACGTCGATGTTAGTTTACTCTTATACCGACCATTATGATTTAAAATGTGTTTGCATGCAGTATTAATCTAGATTAGACTCGGTACTTGATCGATATCTAAATTATGTGACCTTCGTATCAATTATAACTATTGCCATAATTCCAATATTTCTGACCCCTCCCCTAATATTTTGAACATTACAAATATTTAATTAGACTTGCTAAATTATGAGCGTTATCAATCCTTTCTTACTGCCTTACTCCATGTGCAATGTTTATTTGTAAGCAATTTGGATCTAATTAAACTACATTGATAACTGCTTACAAAATACAATTAATGAATCTCTAACACATGAAATAAAAGTCCATTAAGTCATATTTTGCTTGAAAGTCCAAGGGCAGACAACATTAACGTCAGTTTTATCCCCTTAACACTACCTAAAAGCGCACCAGGCAATTGTTTCCGAACTCCTGAAAGTATGGTGCTTTCACCGCAAATAAAAGTGCTCTGACTCGTATAACCCTCGATATGTACGCTTTACCTACGTCCCAAACGCCCTACACACGCTCTTTATACGCTTTACATGTGTCCAACCACTCGCTCTGAAGCGATATTAACACGACCAAGGAACGTTCTGTTCGACCAAACTGCGACATTGAGTAGATCTTTCGGCGAACTATCCTCGCAAAGGCGCGAACTCGGCCGAACATGATTCATTCTCGACCGGTCTAGCTGGGTACGAGTTTCAACGTACTCTCGATCAATACGATTTAGATGCGGTATAAACGTTCAAGCCTCGCTCTGACGCTCAGTTCTCGATCATTTCTCGCCTGATTCTCGCCCAAGCTATGCGCAATTTTGTCATGATCGCGAGGATTTTCGCGCGACCCTGTGTGACCGTACAAAAAGGGCCGGCGATCGGTGACTGACCATCAGTTTTTGACCAGCTTCTGAAGGGACAACATGGACCAGACCGGTCATCATAATACTTTCTTATTACAGCACTATGTTATGAAACAGCAGTAATACTCTCTTGATGTTCTAAACACTACCCGAAACTACCCGTTAGAGTGTGAGGCAGAATGGATAGATAGATAAACATGCTGAAAATGACTGGAAAGAAATATACCAAAAACAAAATTAAGGTCGCAGCTTAAGCAAGGTTCGATCACGATAAGCGCATGTAGCTCGCACAACAATCAATTTTTTCAATCCAGTTGAGCTAATGGTTAGAATAGGGAGCATACAGGTCATGGGAAGGTCGCAAATATCCATGCATGATCGTAAAGTGTGGGTTCACACTGTCGATCAGATTAACTAGACCGTCCCGATTTCCCAAATTAGCCGACCAACTGCTTGAACACGACTTGTATACGACTTCTTTCCGACAGCTACACGATAGAACACAACACCCTGACGACCATTCACGACTCGTTTAAGACTTCGACCTGACAAACATGCTGATCTCTACTCGACCATTCCGACCAATAGACGATCTCTACGCGATCTCTACTCGTCCAGCTCGACCAATTCGATCTCTTCCCGATTTCGACCCGACTAGATCGACCTGTTCGTAATTGGTGTCGTGAATTGGTCGTGAACTTGTCATGAAGTGTTCTTTCACGTATATGTATAAAACCGAACGGTTTTGGTCGGAATTCAGTTGTCTTAGAGAATAAGTATTTTTATTATATACCTACTATGTTCTGCCCGAAATATTTCTGTATTCTATCGAACAAATACACCTTGACGGATTGAAAATTCCGTATTACCCATGTACCTTGTGTAATGGGAAAAGAACGTTTACTGTGTAGTCGGAAGTTCGGAACTACAGTAAAACCTCTCTATTACGACCACTAAATTATGTTAAGTATTAGGGTGTTTACGGTAGGTGACCGCTTAAAGCAAGGTGACAGTGAAACAGAAAGCACCTTGCTTTAAGCTGTCACCTCTCTGTTATTTAATCAATTAGCATTCGTTTTAGTGGTCGTAATAGCGAGTATTTACTTTCACGCGCCATTCCCCGAAGTGTGACGTATGGGAAATCCCGTTATTTATAGTAACGCTCGAAACATTTCTATCGTTTTTCATTTTATTTTTATTATAAGAGGTATATAATAAAAGGAACATTACTATACTTTGCATATCTTATGCACCGGATCACTCTCGTTGTGTGTGTAAAGGCTATATCCAACTCGACCTTCGGTCTCGTTGGATATAGCCTTTACACACACAACTCGAGTGATCCGGTGCATAAGATATGCAAAGTATAGTAATATTCCGTTTGTATCAGCATCACGTCTCATGGAAAAAAGGAGCAATTACAGGTAGCAGCTAGAGATCTGGGGCCCTTTTTACTAAACTACTTACGCAAAATCTTTGCGTAAGTCAAAATTTTAAATTTTAATTTATATTTATATTATCACTTGCAACAAACAGCAAATAGCAAGGTCAAAGGACGCGCTTTTAGCGCGTCCTCTGATCTGGCTATTTGCTGTTTGCAAACGTTTATGATCGAAAAAAAAGAGTTAAACGATTTTGACTCACGCAAAAATTTTGCGTAAGTTGTTTAGTAAAACGGCCCCCCGGAAAAGCCAGGGTCATTGCCATAATGGAGCTTGAAGAGAACGAAGAGATCGATGAGCATAAAAGACGCAGTGGAAGTCGTGAACAGGAACGACAAATGGATACGTTGGTGTGTCAATGGGTGACACGACGAACACTGTATGAGCAGCTTCTGTAGGAGCTTAAAAGAGATAGATTCAAATGACTACAGAAACTTCTTCAGAGTGTACGCTGACAATTTTACGAAGCTGGTTGACCGCAAATTGCATAGAATTGAGCAGCAAAACACAAACAACTTCAAATATTTATATTATCGCTCCAACCTAATGATGTACTGTAGTAAGCCAGAAACACATAGAGGCAAGCGTTCCTAAATCGCTCACATAGGATACCACCTGTTGGGGTTATATTTTCATTAAATTTTACCCAAGTGGCATAATGATTCAATATAGGCAGAGAAGTTGCAGATACTACATAAGCTCTGAGTATTCGAATTCAGACAAGCAGATATTTAAGAAAAGATATCATTTTCTTTAAAATACAAAAGAAAAACCATAACAAACAAACAATGTTTAGTTCCAGCGACCTAGATATGCAATGAACCAGAACTATTTCAACAATATTAATGCTTCGTATAGGACCGCGAGAATTGATATTAACTGCTCCTTCTTGCAACTGGAAGCGGCCGCATTAGTTTAACCCATTACCACATAGCCTGTTTCTAGTAGTTAAGATATGTGACCTATTAAAGCAGGTTGAAAGTAAAGCAGAATGCGCCCTAGGGCGCATTCTGCTTTACTTTCAGCCTGCTTTTAGTTACTATCTACTAGGATATCGAAAATATTTTATATGGTACATGTTCATGACAGTATAAAATGGAACTATTTTCTTTGGCGGATGAATAAAATGAATGCGCTAAAAGTCGCTTCTATAAGGGAAAGGGTTAAGGGAAGGGGGAAGGTGTCAATATTTGAAGAGATCACTACATAACTGCATAAACGTCAAGCAATGACCACCGGGCTGAGTCATTATTCACCCCAACAGGGGCATACTTTGAACGAAAAAAGGATTTTTAAAATTTTCATTGAAATTTTTTTTATTTTTATTTCCAATAATCTAGATATATGCAACAGACCAATTTCAATTTAACGATATACTAGACACTGTGTCTTTGACTGCAATGAAATCTGGTTTGCTGAAGGCAGGCTCATAAATGTGTGTTGTTTACCTTGGTTCATATAGAAGACACTTCCGGTCCCGGTCTCGCAACTACTTCCGGTTTGAAGCACACTCTTTACTGTGCTACAAACTCTTGTGTTGATGTTGTAAAAGAACCCCACGTAACCTTTAATTCTTGAACATTTGTGCGCACAAAACAAATCCGAGCTGACTATGCCATGTGCTTCTGTATCAGTAGAACAGTAGTAATCATTGTATCTCGCATATATTTTAAAGTTAGTTCCACTTTCTGCCTTCACATTCCAAACCTTTCCAAGCAAAGCTACAACTAGGAGTATGTCGCAAAAATTCATGGTTAGTGTCAGAATGACTATACCCGATTTCAGAGAGCTTCTTAGTTCTTCTAAAGTAGAGTTCATGTCCCACCCGCTTAATATGTCCGGCAGTTCCAGACAGCTTTAGGTGGCGCTCGTTATGAGCATATACAATAACTCTTGTATTACACTCGATGAAGTTGTGTAGATACCTTTTGAGATACGTAACTGCTCAATGCAGGATATTAATAATACAGAAACCTCCTATAGGAACTTTCTGTATTATTTATATTCTGCATTAAGCAAGTACGTGTATTAAATACTGTACATTGATAACCTACTGAATGACCGCTAAATACAACATTTTTTTGTAAAAAAAACATTTGTTCGATCAATAGAATTGCTTCAAACTCTGCAATTAAATCAGACACGGAGGTGGCGCTACTAAGGCTTATTTGATTAATTACGGTTTATCTAGAATCAGTTTCCATTAATTCATCAACGTGTAATTCATATGAAAAGTCAGTAATTGCCATTTTAAAGCCAATGAATTAATAAAAACTTTACGTTAAAAATAATGACAACAATAACCGACACACTGCATTGGCGTTGGGAACATCAACCGTGTTTGTCTTCTATATATATCTGGAGTAACGATACTCACTCGTATATACTTATCATGTAACTACTGATACCCTATGTGGCATCCATGTCAATCGCATCTATATTAAAAGCAATCAAACAGAGATGTCCATACCTATTACAGGCAATAGTATAGATCTACTAAGAGCAGGTACCAAAAATAATATTTTGTATATGCAATTATGTATGTAACTATGTCAATGTTTTAGCATGCATGCTGTGCCGCCATACTTGTATAAATGTTTGATCAATCCTCATGGGTCTATGACCTATTGGATGAAATGGAAATAAACTTGTTAAACTTGTCATCACTTAACCCCTTAACTGCTATGACGTCATCAGTTATAAACAACTGTTGTCTGATTTTATGTCTCAACTTAAAAAAAAAAGTTAACTGTTAACTTAAGAAATATTGAAATTTGTATCACAGAGTCTTATAAGGATCCGAAGTATTTGCAAATACCAGCATTGTCAGCCGCGGCAGTAAAAGGGTTAGTTAATTTTCCATCAATTAATGCGATTGAATAAACGTGGATAGAGTTAACATTAAGTCAATGACCTTTTCAAATTCTTTATTACTCTCAGCTCATTATTTCACATGAAAACATTGTGTAAATATAGGATATTACATGAGTGTTGATAATTTATTGGATTTATTAAACGAGTCTTTTAGAAAACGATAAAAACGAGGCTTTGCCGAGTTTTTATCGTTTTCTAAAACGACGAGTTTGATAAATCCATTAAATTATTAACAAGAATGTTATATTCTTTTTATAACAAAACCTAGAAATGTTATTTATCGCAGCCTTTGAGGTCGAGTGAATGCTAAGCGCGATATAAGTAGATCTATACAGGAAAAAAGTTGTTCCAAATTAACCCCGTTCACTAGCATAATGCTTATGTTGTTATATGTATTAATAAACACTTTCATGTAGATTTAATATTGATTAATTACACCAAAAATCTATAAATTGAATCTACATGATGGAATGAAGATGTTGGAAATCGAACGCGCATAGAAGGCATTTTAACGACGTCACAAGTAAACGACGTCGTGGCGTACCTCATTTGCATATAGTTATATATGACATTTAAACAACGGGTGTTATTCAACGCTCACGCCGTCTGTTATGTTATAAGAACTGATAATTTACATAGACAAAACATACACATTCAAAAAAACAAACATATTGCAGTTTATTATCTGTTCAGAAGATTTTATACTATCGGATTTCGGATTCGGTACTGTGGTGTTATTTGACGGAATTGATGAAATAAAAAGTAGATATTGATAACTTCATCATTTCCCGAGGGCACCAAAAGAGAATATCGGCGATCTAGTCAATCTTAGCGTCAGTTTAATTCGATAGTTAAGACTATCTGTTGGATTCCTTTGTTTATTTTGTCTTCATAATAGAAGTCTAGAAAAATAAAATATTTGTAATAGATCTAGATCTATGTGTCAAGTACCTGTGGGTAAACTTTACAAAATGCTTCGACATAATATTCTAAGAAAGCCGACATGTTCAGTTAACTCTTCCGCCCCTGAAACTTTTACCGGCAAAATTATTCTAGTTTCAAATAAAGGCCAGTCCATGTATTACTAGTATCTAAGGTTGTTTTTATCGATTCATTGCAAAGTTGATCCTGATCAGAGGTTACCTTCAGGAACCGTCTAAACAGGATCTACTCTGTTTGCATAAGACCCATTTGGTGTTCACATGTATATACATTGCAAACGAGGAGTACACTCGTTACTAGGGTTGAACTCTTTCCTCCCTGAAACTTTAAATGGAAAATTCCAGTTTCCATTTTAGTCTAGTCCATTTCTGACTTTTAAGGTATGTTTTTGTCAATGATTGGCATTAGAACAAACAGTGAAGACCCTGATCAGAGGGCTCCTGTCGGAGCCCTCTGATCTGGGTCTTCACTGTTTGCATAGGACAAGAGATCGATTCACATGTTCACTGTTTGAAAATAACGCTTTATGCGGGACTAGGGTTCAAAAGGTTAATGTGTAGTCTGTTATATTGAGAAAGACATTTACATGTCTATGTCTACATCTACATCTACATCGTACTTTGACGCAGTCAATCGTGACTATTACGCAACGGTGGTGCTAGTCTAGAAAAGAGTATGAAATGAAGTAAAGGAAATATAGAAATAGGTTGAGTAAAGTCAGAAATAGAAAAAGATACGACAGCTGCTTTTTCACCAATCAACCCAAACCTCGCCGGTTGCGGTGGACGTGGCCGGTGTAACGAAGTATTTTGACCCCCATCGAAAAATGACCCCCCGGTCATAATTCGACGACGTAGAATGACCCCCGGTCATTTTTCGATATCGTACAATGACCCCCGGTCATAATTCGACGTCGAAATTTGACCCCCCGGTCATAGTACTATGACTCCCTCAATGAAGTATTTTGACCCCTCCTGAAATATATCGACCCCCATCGAATAATGACCCCCTACCCTCTCCAGCAATTAAGCGACACAGTTTAACCAATTGGACCCTAGCGACGAGTATATTAGTTATTTACAAACAGTTTTCATGTTAATAGTACAATTGTCCTTTGTAAACAGTGTAGACCCAGGTCAGACTTTACCCACAGGAGCCCTCTGATATGTGTCAGTTTTGAAATGTATTGTATAAAACAACTCTAGCTAGTCGAAAATTGACTTGACATAACTAGGCAAACTTGAATTGTTCACTCAAATGCATTGTCTGTTTGATGCATTAAGTCAAACATGAATACTTAACCCTTTACTCCATAGCCTGTTTCTATTCTTGAAGATATATGACCACTTATTGAACGTAGTTTAAAGTATATCAGTGGTACTCGATATCAATAAACGTGAACAAGTGAAAATATTTATCCCCCTTTTACAGTATATAATATGTAATACAGGTATTTACATCGATTCCAATGACATTCTTCTCCTTACAATGTGTCGCAAAAGAAACACTGCAGCATGTGTCTATGAAAATATTAATTAGATTATTGACAGTATATTATACAACATAGAAGCATCAAATGATTTTTAAAAGTAATTAGCAATCTGACATGAATTAATCCTCAGGGAGCTGCTCGCGACATTGAATAATGAGAAGGGGCCTTTGTTTGACATCAAATACGGTAATTACCATACCAGGACAGGGCGTGGCATTCTATGAAATAGAATAATATCGGGGGGGGGGGGTCATTCTACGATATCGAATAATGACCGGGGGTCATTCTACGACATCGAATAATGACCGGGGAGTCATTCTACGACACCGAATAATGACCGGGGAGTCATTCTACGACATCGAAAAAAGACCGGCGGTCATTCTACGACATCGAGTTATGGCCGGGGAGTCATTCTACGACATCAAAAAATGACCGGGGGTCATTCTACATCATCGAATAATGACCGGAGTTATTCAACGACACTCATTGATGACAAGGGTAATGAGGCAACATAGCGCAGCGTCCGATCTGGATATAAGTTGTTTGTAGATGGTGTTAAATGTACACATAAACATGATAAACTGTTGAATTATATCAGCAAGAGTTGGCAAAACACAACATAGCCCGCTTGTAATGGCCTTATTTGAATGATGACAATTTGATAGGTACTTTAGGGCCATAGGTTATAAAGAGTTTGATTTGAGTCTGGGCGTTTTCGCTAATCTGACCAATAAAATGCCTGACAACGATCTCAGACTCAACTCAAACTCTTTATTATCTTGAGCTTTGGTCACAACAGAATTAAAGGTCAAACTGAGGTAACAGATATCACGATACTCACAATATTGGTCACTTGCTGAACACGACAAGAGTACATTTCGCTGTTGCTAAGTTACGCAGGGTAAAGAGTCTTACAAGTAAACATTACTATAATACTTAAGCCTACCTTATTAAAATGTAAAGCCGGGGAACACTAAAACACAAGTAATGGTAATAAATAGATGACCAAACTATACCTGCAAGTGCAGCTAAATAAAGGTTTTACAGTTGTTTGATACCAACTTTACTTCAGATTTAACGACCGAGATCAAACTCGAGTCAGTATCTTGAGACTAGAACGGTTGAAACGAATCCCGCAACCAAAGCACAGATTATATCAAAGTTTGTTGGCCAAACTGAGATACTTTTCAACAGTACTGTTGTGTTTTCGAAAAATAAATGTAAACCTTTAGTCATGTTTAAAAAGAAATGCATTAAGAAAATTCAAAAGCTTTTGTCACGGAGCCCCCTCAAAATCTCCCAACTTTGGGCGGCTGACGTTTTAACTTGCAAACTGACAGGTATCCTTCTAAATCAATAGCACGTACATGTATGAGCGCCGTGGTACCAAATAAAGGCCATAAAAGATGTTTATCCAAAAATAATGTCAAAGGTCAAGGTCACAGTGACCTGAAAAATGAAAAATTTACAGGCTATGATATAGGCCAATTTGCCATGGCAAGCTGTACTCACACACCATCATTGGTCAATCTTGCTGGTGTAATAAAGAAAATATGTTCTAAACAAAATGTACATGTGAAGACGGAATCACTTCCAGACACGCGCAATTTTGTCACTACATACGCCCAAAATTGAGCTTTGGGGTATAAATACACATTTAGCACTTGCAAAACTAACTTTAAACCAACTATAAAGGTAAGTATAAAGGGGGTCATTTTTCGACAGAAGGGGGTCAATATTCGACGATGGGGGTCCTTTTTCGACGACAGGGGGTCATTCTACGACGTCGAATTTTGACCGGAGGGTCACTTTTCGATGGGGGTCAAAATACTTCGTTACACCGGCACCGCCTGGAGTATCACTGGTGGCTACTTACAATGTATTACATGTAATAGGACATTTAAAGTCACGTCTACTTTAAAAGTATTACAATAGTATTGCTTAAGTGCAGTTTGTAGAACAGTTTAACTTGATTTTTCACGGCACTTCTTCAAAGAAGCGCATAATATTTATAAGATGAGTACATGATATGTGAATGAATCCATGAATCAATCAATCAATAAATCAATCAATAAATCAATCGATCAATCAATCAATATCAGAAGCAAAGCAGAAAGCCTTTAGCGCTGTGTCATATTTCAGTCCGGCATTATACTGCAATATATATCAAATCATTTTTCATGGTTTAAAAAGTGACTGCACAATACACATTCCACCAGAATAAATATACAAAGAGCAGTCTAAATATATGCGTACGAAATCTAGCGGTAAATTCAGCAGTCCTAGACATCTTCTTTGAAAGCAGTGCAGACTTTGATCAGAAGGATCATGTAGGAGCTCTCTGACCAGAGGTCCGTTTTATGAAACGTCGTACGACAAAAACGGTCGTAATTCAAAACTTTAAAATAAATCTGATTTCTGATTTCTACATCTAGTTCTGTCTTGTGACATCTCTTTAAAATCGTAATTTCAAGACACTTCCACAGAGATGTTACAAGAGAGGATTAAATGGAGAAATAAATAAATATTGAATATTTAAGAATCTGACTTATGACCGTTTTTGTCGTACGACGTTTTATAAAACCGGCTCGGGGTCTCAACTGTTTGTCATTGTTCAGTATAATGTTAAGATTAACTCTAAATGGAATTATAAGCAGATGCCCCCCCGCAGAGCTATTCAAATTTGATACCGGACACTTTTTTCTGTTACCGGACAGTTTTACTTTCTGTTATTGTATACTTTTTACGGGCGTGGTGCACGTGCTGAGCATGTTGTCACCTCAGTGTTTAACTCTTGCACTGTTCGGGAATGGACGAGGTAACCCTTGTACTGCTACACTGGAGAAAACGTTATTCTTTTCAAATAAACGCGTTTACGCTTAAACTATTGATTCCATTGCAAACAGTTTGGAGCCTGATCAGACGCCGAGTAACTCGGCGTCTGATCAGGCTCTAAACTATTTGTCACTCAAATTAAAACAATTAATGAGAAATATCAAAAAATTGTAGTTGCCTACATTTTAGCGATTTGCGTTTGCGTTTCGATTGCGTTTAAATGGGAAAGACAAACGTTTTCTCCACTGTAAGTACCGTTTGAGTAACATTGGCAAATAGTTTGGATCCGGAGAAGACATCGCGTAACGCGGCATGTGATCTGGATCCCAATTTTTCGGCACTCATATTCAATTTTTATTCAATTTGAAAAGCATAGGAAAGATTTTGAGTTTCTCCGCAGACGAAATATTTGATATATTTGAAGCAGACGGCAATTCAGCATGATAAGGGATAACGACGTTTGCAAACAGTGTTGATCAATATCAAACACACAGTAACTCTGCGTTTGAACAGGATACAAACTAATAACACTTGTATCAATATCCGTGCAGTCAAAGCCAGAAACTTTGCGTTGGAAAACAAATGCAGACGGCAATTTCAAAGCAGACGACAATATGGCAGTGAAAGAATAAAAAACGCAATTAAATAGTGTGCTTGTTCGGGAGAAAAATCTCTGGCCCTTGGTTTGATTATAAAGGGGTGGAAAATGAATTATATCGGGCAAAAATGATAAGTTTGAAATATTTATTGACCTTATTGCTAAATGCTTAAAAAGAATTGTCACCTAAACTGATAAACAGAGCGCTTACCTTACTAGCTGAGTACTAACGCGGAGCGTAGACAAACACATGCGTAGTCATTTACGGCATGACCCAGCACACAGGCTGCACGGTATGCCCGTGAAAGGTAGAAAAAGGACAAATGAAAAATATAGTTGGTTTACGTGTATTTTAATATTTTAGAAGTGGATATTTTAATTTACTTTATTAAAATGACCACAATCATTATTGATTCGGTGAAAAATATTTATTCTAACATGACACGTGCATTCGTCTCTATAAACAAAGAACATGTCTATCGTGGTTTACCTGAGACGTTTTACAACGCTCTTCTCTACCCCGCTCCTCCCGCGGTTATATACCGTTATACCGTTCCTACAGGATAAAGGCTATGCCTGTAACTCCCGCTCAGGTCTTCTTATTGTATTAACTACTGCATGCGTGGGTCTTGTCATATACTGCCTGTGCTTCCAGTACTTATCGAGTTTGTTTTTAAAGTCATTTATGTCTTTGGCACCGACTACCCACTCTGGTAAGCTGTTCCAATCACCAACAACTCTCAAGGAAAATGAGTATTTCCTGATGTTCAGACGACTACCTCGTTTCTTCAGCTTCTTGCTGTGACCCCTTGTTCTTATTTATTGAGACTGTGGTAAAAGCCTGTCACAGTCAAGTCTCTCTTTCCCAGTTATGATCTTGTAGACCTGGATCATATCCCCTCTTTGTCTCCGATAGTACAGGGATGGTAGTTTTAACCTCTCAAGTCTTTTTTCGTATGGCAGGTCTTTGATGTCTGTGCATAGTTTTGTTGCACGCATTTGGACTCGTTCCGTCTTGTCTATATCTCCAGCATATTGGTGTATGCGTGGGGCGTTTCCATACTCAAGAATGGGTCGAACCATGGTGGTGAACAGCCTTTTGATTACTGTGTTTGCTCTGCTTGTAAAAGTTCTCTTAATTATGCCAAGGACTCTGTTTGATTTCCCAACTGCATTATTGGTGTGCTGATGAAATGTCAACTTGCTGTCGACAGATACCCCAAGATATTTCTCTATCTCTGTGACTTCTAAGGGTCTATGTTGGCCATCATTGTCTCTCATAATGTAGTCATGCCTAGGGTTGTTCTGTCCAAGGTGCATAACACTGCACTTGCTTGTGTTGAATTGAAGTTGCCATTTATTGGACCAGTCTGATAGGTTCTCTATGTCTTTCTGTAGACAGGCTCTGTCCTCCTCTGTTAATGCTCTCCCATAAATTTTAGTGTCATCTGCAAATATCCTTGTCATGCTGTTAACTGCTTCCGGGAGGTCGTTGATAAACACAACAAACAGTATCGAGCCGAGTACGCTTCCCTGGGGGATCCCGCTAGACACCTCTGACCAATTTGACGTACTACCGTTAACTGAAACCCTCTGAGTTCTGTCCTGTAAGAAATCACTGATCCATGCTCTGATCTTTCCACCTATACCATAGCTTTTAATCTTGTTACACAGTCTCATGTGGGGCACAGTGTCAAAGGCTTTCTTAAAGTCTAGGTATACAGTATCGAGAGGATCTCCTCTGTCCATAGCTTCAGTCCAATCGTCCAGACATGTGAGCAGTTGCGTCATGCACAAATGTCCAGGGACAAAACCATGCTGTTCGTCGCAGAAAAGGTTGTTGCTCATCATATGCTTCATCACAGCTTCACGAACAATGCCTTCCATAACCTTGCACAGAACTGAAGTGAGGCTGACTGGTCTGTAGTTGCCTGGCACGCTTCTGTCTCCCTTCTTGAAGATAGGTGTGATCTGACCTAGTTTCCACTGCTTTGGTAACTGTCCAGAGTCCAGAGACCTTCTGAAAATGATGCTGAGTGGGGCAGTTATGCATTGCGCTACCTCCTTCAACACTCTGGGATGAAATCCGTCTGGGCCTGCTAACTTGCTTATCTTCCACTTCTGTAGTTGTTTGCTGATGACCTCTTCATTGATATGCGTGTCCAGGAGCTCCTGTCCCTTTGATCTGTCATCTAAATTCGGTATGCTAGTTCTGTCCTCCTTCGCGAACACGTTGCAAAAGAAGTCATTTAGCAGGTCTGCTTTTGCACTGTCATCTGTCTGCACATTACCCTCTGAGTCTTTCAGGTCGCTCACTCCACTTTTCACTGTCAGTTTGGATTTCGTGTATCTCCAAAAAACTTTGGGGTTTTCTTTCACCTCACTTGCCAGTCTCTCTTCGAAATTCTGCCGTAGTTCTCTAGTGTGGCTGCGTAGTTTGTTCCTCACTGAACAAAACTTTTGATAGTCATACAAGTCTTCAGTGTCTGTGTAATGTGTCCATGCTCTCTGTTTGGCCTTTACGAACCGCATGCCCTGTTTGTCCATATATGACTGCCTTTTCTTGCTGCTTTTCTTCCCTTCTCCAGCATGGGTTGGTATATGGCTCTCCATGGTTTTCTCCAGTATGTTGCTGAAACTGTCCCATGCTTCCTGTGTGCTTCCGTCCTGAAGTTCCCTTGACCAATCAACACTAGAGAGTACAGCTCTCATCCCTTCGTAATCGCCCTTGTCATACTTGAATTTCTTAGTCTTAGTACTTAATGTCTCAACAATACACTTGTATTCAAATACTAAAGGGCAGTGGTCACCATTACCTAGCGGGGCATAGCACTGTAGATCATTGATGACATTCTCTTCGTTGGTCAACACTAAGTCTAGCAATGATGGTTTCTGATCTCCTCTATATCTGGTTGGTCTATCAACATGCTGTATCAGGAAGCAGTCTTTCAGACATTCGGCAAACTGGTCACTCTCTGAATTCACACTGTCTGTCGCAACACAGTTTTCCCAGTCTATGTTAGGGTAATTAAAATCACCAACAATTATTAAGTCATGAAAGTTCTTGTCTGTTATACGTCTAAGTAGACTTTCTAGTCTCCTGTTATTGTCACTGTCACTCGCTGGACTGCGGTAAACACAACCGATCACTATTTTCTTGCTCCCGTCCACATTTACTTTAACCCATACTGATTCCTTATACTCTATAGTGTTCTCCTCGTCAGTATTTAAGACCTCCACCCCAAACTGAATGGAAACATAAATACACACGCCACGACCTTCCTTATCCATGTTGTGCACGGGTGGATGATATCCTTCAATAGATAGTTCTGATTCATGCAATGGCACTTTATAGTTATTTGGCTTGATTTCTGTGAATGCAAAATATATGACATTACGTGACCTCGTGCGTTCATACGTTATGTTTTTAAATTTCTTACATTATTCATATAGCCCGTAAAGACCATATACTTTTAACCAGTCATGTTACTGTAATTTTCCCATTCTTCTGTCTTGTTTCATGTAAGGTTTGTTCTATGCCAGATTGTGGATCAGTAAATGTAAATTTGCTGTTGGGTGTTAGATTGTTGTAATGCCGCGGGAAAAATTATTCGGTCGAAAAACTGCATCCGCTGAGGAAATAAGTATGGAACATTTGATTTCCTTTCTTATGAATTTCTTTAAATCTGGTCATGTTAGAATCGAAATAATCTATGTTCTACCGTTGTGAAACGGTTGGGAGTTGTGATGCGCAGGAATTTGCCACGAAGGCCGAATGCCTGAGTGGTCAATTCCTGCGCACCACAACGACCGACCGTTGTAAAATACCGTTTCACAACGGTAGAACATAGATTATTTCATAATCAAAATCTTCGTATAAGTCAGATACCGATACTCGTTCGCTTTCGCCTCGGACATTTTGTTGTTCATCCTCGCGAAACAATCTCCTTACCGTTGTTACCGGACACTTTTGCAGCGAAACTCGAACGGTATCGAATACTAAAATGGACAATATCCAATTTGGGAATGAGAATTGTCCATTAAATGTGTTTCACGGGTAAATGAGTTTATATTATTTGTGGTACGTATGTGGAGGAGTAAGTATTAACGTTTTACTCGAGCTCAGGATGCGCAGGGCAGGATTAATCCTTTCATAATCAAATTTATCGTGAAGTGTTTAACCCCTTTCACCGCCATATTGAGTTCTTTTTTAAAGGCAATTTGACTGAAGAAATTTCAAAACGAGTGGCAAACAGTTTGGAACCGGATCAGACGCGTCTGATCAGGATCGAAACTGTTTGTAAATGCGCTTTATGACGTCATTGAGAGTAAAAGGGGTACATGTTTGGCCGGTGTTATTGTCCGATTTTTCTGACCTGTCTGAATTTCATTTAGAACAGAATAATTAATAATGGTAAATAGGTAAGCAAGGTAACATCGAATATCTAATCGTACACTTTCCTACTTGAGTTAAGTATGATCCTCGTGCAGCACGAGATCGCTGCGCTAACTTTACTGATATTTTATTATTTCCCAATAAACGCAATTATATTCTAAAACTATTATTTCCATTGCAAACAGGTTGGAGCCAGATCAGACTCCAACCTGTTTGCTACTCAGATTAAAAATATAGTTAAAAATTCTAAAAGTAAATTTCCATAGTTAAGTTAGTTTAAACATATTTTATTTCATAACATATACAACTTTTATGAACAAAACATGGTTATACATTAGGATGAGAACGAAAGCAAAGGCTTATTTGGTTCTTCTCCACAGTATAGTGCCTTGCGTTTGCGTTTAAACGGGAAATAATAATGTATCTCTACTGTAATTTACGCACAAAAATTACAGCTATCCGTATCTCTAACTGGATGTAGAGAAAACGCATCCATTTTAAAGTTTTAGAATGTTCCAATCTAAAAATAAATTAGACAGGTCAGAAAGAAAACACTAATTAATACGTGAAATATAAACTCTTTTTAAAAAAATGACCATTTATGATCTATTTTAAACGTTGAGATTCTCAACGTAGGGTCAAACTTTTATACATGTAACACCGGAACAACCCAACTACTCCTCGGGAATAAGAACATTCTATATCTTTGAATTTGGATGCAATCAATCATTAGAGTAATTGTGTTTGCATTATTCAATTTTAATTTCAACTCACTTAATAGCCTTATAATCTTTTCATCTTGATTACAGAGTTTATAATTGCACCACGCTATGATAACCGTATTCATGATAAACGCAACTTGGCTTACATTTGCAAAAAGTTTGATCCAGTTCAGACGTCGTGTGACACGGCGTCTGATCTGGATCTAAACTGTTTGCCACTCATCTTCAACCTTTTGCAGTTTGAAAAGCTTTCAAACTTATTCTGAATTATTTTCACAGACAATATATTTGAAGCAGACAACACTTCAGCATGATAAGGCTAAAACCGAGACATATTGCAATGCAAAGGGTGTAGATCCAGAACAGCAGCAGCGTCTGTATATCTACCTTTGGACACCGTCCAGCATCTTCATAAGTTTTTTATTCACCAAAGTCGCCTAAACACGTTCAACTCTAGCGACGAGCATACTCGTCATTAACAAACAGCGCCACTGTGAGGATTACACTTGTTCCATGCAAGCAGTGTCGAGCCTGATCAGAGGGTTCCTTAAGGAGTCTACTTATCAGGGTCTACACTGTCAATTTGAAATATATTTTTTAAAAGCAAACCTTAATAGTAAAAAATGGACTAGATTAAATGAAATTGGAATTGTCCATTGGAAGTTTCAGGGATGAATGGGTTAAGTTGATTTTGCAAACAATTTGGACCCAGATACAGTGGAGAATCTGTTATTCTTTCCCGTTTAAACGCAACCGTACGCAAACGCAAAGCACTAAAATGTAGAAAAGAACAACTTTTGGACAATTCTGATATTTCATGTTTATCTTGGTGGCAAATAGTTTGGAGCCTGATCAGATGCCGGGTTACCCGGCGTCTGATCTGGCTCCAAACTGTTTGCATTGCAAATAATAGTTTTAGCGAAAACGCGTTTATTGGGAAAGCATAACACATTATCCACTGTACGACGCAGCGTAACAATCCGTCTAATGATAATCCAAACTGTTTGAGACTCGTTTCAATATAATGTTTCTTAAATCACACTACTATTGGAACAGACGACAATATATATAGTGGTGAAGGGGGATGAAAATCTCACGATTAATTCATCGATGGAAAGGTTAACGAACTAATTAGGATTCATGTCATTGTCAAACAGTATCAATTCTGTTGATGAGCAATACTAAACAGATGTCATTTGTTACACACATTAAACCAAATTGTCGTCTACGTTCATTTTTCATTTTTATATTTTAAGTATTTTAACCGAAAAAGTATTAAAATGGTTGTCAAACAGTTTGGATCCTGGTCAGACGCCGCGTTACGCGGCGTCTGACCAGGATCCAAACAGTTTGCATATTACCATAATACATTGTTCTCAGGATAAGGCGCTAAAATGGGTAATCCTCAGTTTCTAAATTAATTGTTTTTAAAATTCACTCTCGAGTATCAAATACATATTTATCATAAAATAAGCCGCATGGTACTCTTATTAACGTGTCTCCGGTCAAACTTCCAACATTCTTAATAACAAAGGCACAATATCGCAAATACAGGCGTCATTGTTATTTACTCATTTGCTTTTAAAACGAAATGAGTAATATTTCTATACTCCTGCATGTCACACAGGTGCTCACAATAAATTTGGCGCTTGTAACGTTAATGAACTTATTTAGATTCTGATTGTTGTCAATATATATCTAACCTATCGATGAGCAATATTAAACAGATATGAACTCTTTAACGATCAAATTTATCGTGAGTTTTTTACCTCTTCATTGCCATATTGTCGTCTGCTTCAACAGTATTGTCTGCAATATCGTTTCAACGTTAGATTTAAGGCAGTAATAATGAAGACATTTCAAAACGAATGACAAACAGCTTGCATCCTGGTCAGACGCCGCGTTACGCGGCGTCTGATCAGGATCAAAACTGTTTGCAAATGCGCTTTATGACGTCATTGAGTGTGAAAGGGTTGATTGTAGCACACATTAACCCGTTCACTGCCATGACGTCATCTGTGCCAAACAGTCGTCGTCTGCTTTTATTTCACAAATTTAAATTTTGGGCATATTAACCGAAAAAAATGTTTATATGATTTGGTAAACAATTTGGATCCTGATCAGACGCCGCTTTACGCGGCGTCTGATCAGGATCCAAACTGTTTGCATATAATTTTTTTCGAGATAATAGTGAAAGGGCTAATCAATGGTATCTAAATTGATTGTTTTAAAATTCACTTTCAGATTTCAAATACTTGTCAATCATATATGAGCGAGTTAATTGGATGGAAAGCAGTCCATAAACGCTTTTACCTTCATAATCTCATCTAGTTTAAAGAATATTGTGGTTTGCATTTTTACTCAAATCTTGAGTTAGACAAACTGATTAAAAACACATATCGAAATGGTTTTAAATCGGTATCAACCCGCTGTATAGACCTGTAGAGGACTGTTACAGTGGAGAAAACGTTATTCTTTCCCATTTAAACGCAAACGAAACGCAAACGCGTTGCAATCAAATGAAGAAAATCACAACTTTTTGCCAATTCTGAATGTTGATTTAACCAAGACAGCAAACAGTTTGGAGCCTGATCAGACGCCGGGTATCCCGGCGTCTGATCTGGCCCCAAACTGTTTGCATAGGAAAGAATAGATTTAGCGTAAATGCGTTTATTGGGAAAGAATAACTTTTTTTTCCCACTGCGTGTATAAGTTAAGAGAATTTTAATTATATATACATGTAGATATACATCGTTTATATTAAATTATATTATATAGATCTATTTTCGATTTCCATGAACAGTAGTTATGTTGAAATTAGGCCCCTATCTTTATTTGTTCTCTTTTTACGCCACGATCTCACTGTCCCGGTTTGGGTCCCCGGTGAGTCCCGGTTTAGCAAACCGGCAGTCACCGGCAGTCGCCGGCAGCCACCGGGAGTACAACCTTGGCGGCGCCGGGGACGACCGGCTCGATCCGGGGTCGACCGGCTTCCACCGGCTGCCACCGGCTAACATCCCGGATGCTTTAAAATGTTTAATACAGCCGGGGGTCACCGGGAGTCACCGGGACAGAAACCAGAACCGGCTTCATTCGGGGAATGCCGGGGCAACGCCGGGGTATGCCGGGGCAACGCCGGATCTTTACCGGCACATCCGGGGCAGCTCCGGGTCTCTACCGTGAACAACCGGGATGTTTGCGAGGATAAATTTGAATTTGTTTTTTTTAAAAAATGCAGATTTCTAAATTTTGTTTTTAGCGTTTGCGTTTCGTCTGTGTTTAAATAGGAAATAACATCGTCCTCTCTATTGTATAGGGTAAATCTAATTTATAAAAACGAAAGTTTTTCTTTATAGATAAATGGATTCAGGCTAAAGTCTTTATGTCCACTACAAACAGTATGTAACCAGATCAGACGCCGGGCAAACTGTTTGAAACTCATATTAAAATGAAGTTTGAACAATCTACAACATTATTATGTTCTTTTTTTATTGCATTTCCGTTTGTATTTCATCTCATATACCCCGAGAGACAAAAGAGAATTTATACTAATTCACGTCCGCCCCGGTTTATGTCCTTTCCGGCGAACACTGGGTAACGCCGGCACGCCACCGGTGAACAACCGGGGTTGATCGGGACGACACCGGTGGTCACCGGGATACCACCGGCGACGATCGGGGTTATACCGTGTTATACCGGGATTAACCGGGAACAGACCGGCCCTTCGCCGTAACTACGCCGGGCCAAACCGGGAACTCACCGGGATAGATCGGGGAGATCCGGCTTCTTTACCGGGAGTCCACCGGGGTAACGCCTTGAATGTGAGATCGCAATTTATTTTTTCATAAAAATCGCCCCGGCTCATCCCGGTTCCCCCCGGTACACCGGCTATTCTCACCGGGACGCACCGGGACCAGCACCGGGACAGTGAGATCGGGGCTTTAAATGGGTAAAAATCAAAATGCTTTTGGAAGATCCCTCGTAAGAAAACGTCCAAATATTATATTTCGGAAACCACCAAACTTTTCCATAATGTGCACGTGAACCAATGCGTCATGTTGCGTGCAAAAATAAAGTCAATCTTGTTTGATTGCGCGGTTTAAACTGTACACGTACATGCAGACAGTTTGTGTTCAGTTCAGTCGCGGAGTATTACGGTGCTTGTTCAGTATCAAACAGTTTAACAATCATTTCAAGATCCATAAAAAACTTATTTTGAAAACTTTGCTGACGACATTTGTAGGCAGATTATATAACAGTAGGTTGAGCGTTACTTCTTTGTCTTACGATCTGGACTTGACTAATATTTTAAACAGTTTTGATCCGGATCAGACGCCGCGTAACGCGGCGTCTGATCTGGATCAAAGTTGTTTGACACTCGTTTTTAGGTTTCTTTCATTTAGAAATGTATAAACTTGAATTTTACCAAATTTTCAGACGATCATTTCGAAGCAGACGATATTTCGACAAGAATATTGTTAAACGGTCACATTTCCTTCCTTGTTTATTCTAATCCGTTACAAGTACAGACTCACATAAATGGTCGCTCAAAATATTGTGATTTTTATTTTGTTTTGGTTTTACGCAATATTGGTCATGTACAGTGGAGAATCTGTTATTCTTTCCCGTTTAAACGCAAACGTACGCAAACGCAACTCACTAAAACGTAGAAAATATTTCATGTTTATCTTGGTGGCAAACAGTTTCGAGCCTGATCAGACGCCGGGTTACCCGGCGTCTGATCTGGCTCCAAACTGTTTGCACTGCAAATAATAGTTTTAGCGTAAACGCGTTTATTGGGAAAGAATAACACAGTCTCCACTGTATGTTTGTAGTGAATGCATGAGTACAGTGGAGAAGACGTTATTCTTTCCCAATAAACGCGTTTACGCTAAAAACTATTATTTCTATTACAAACAATTTTAATAGTAACCCAGCGTCTGATCAGGCTCCAAATAGTTTGCCATTCAGATTAAAACAAATAATTGAAAATGTAAAACAAATGGTAATTTACTACATTTTAGCGATTTGCGTTAGCGTTTCGTTAGCGTTTAAACGGGAAAGAATAATGTTTTCTCCACTGTATGTAGATGTCGCAGTTTAGTGGAGTCTTATCACTCTACACTGGTGGTAGTTTGTGGATCCAAACTGTTTGCAAGGTCGCCCATGGCAGTATATAGAAGGGTTAGTTTTTATTTAACGAACACATACATGTATACTGTCAAACGCGGTTTAGCAAGTGGCATTTATAAGCAGTTACTCTGACGACCAGAAGACAGTAGAAACAAACGTTATTCTTTTCCAACAAACGCGTTTACACTAACAATCTTTTATCCAATTGCAAATAGTTTGAAGCCAGATCAGGTTTCTAACTCTTCTAACTACATGTATTCTTTCTTAAAGAGGCTCGCAACCGAATTTAGCATTAAAAATGGTAATTTGTAAATATATGTCAAATGATTATATAAATGGGTAAGATTTAGTTTAGGATAATAAATTCTGTTAAAAAATGCATTTCCAAAAAAAAAGAAAAGAAGAAGCTCTGGTTGGATTCGAACCCGTGACCCTCCATTGCGGAGACAAACAAGAAAAATGAGGACACGCCTTTACCGCCTCGACTACGGACGCTCTCTATATATATGGTAGCGAATTAACGTACTTCACTGGTAGCGATTAATACTACATTATTCGGCTCCGGTTTATGTCAGAGCCCGTGTAGAGAAGCAACAACAACAACTATACCGTCAGCTGACGCTATTGAAAAACGATGGAATATATCTAAAAAATACTAAGATTCGGTGACGATTCTTGAGACTTTTTTTGGACTGATCATATTTTTTTAATGTCAGAAGCCAAATAATGCCACAAATTTGCTTTTATTTGAGTATTTTATTTTATTTTGACAAGTACACCATCCGGTTGCGAGTCCCTTTAAATCAAAACTAATCGTTAAAATTCTAAATAAAAGTTGTCATTTTTTACATTCTATTGCATAGTGTTTGTGTTTCGTTTAAGACATTGCCCTGTAGACTGTTTCTAGTTTTGAAGACATATTGACTACTTGAAGCAGATTAAAAGTAAAGAAGAATGCGCCTTTGAGCCCACTGCTTTATGTGCAGGCTGTTTTAAGTATTCAGCCAGCTATTATGAAGAAAATATCTCGTATGGTACATATTTATGCCTGTTTAAAATGATACTATTTTCTTCAATGAAGGAATAAAATAAAGGCGTAAAACGCGTAATTATGGGGTAATGGCTGATCTCATTTATTGGCGAACGTGCCTTAGTAACTTACATTTAAAATCAGTTACCATGGTGACCAGAGGCCGCATATTTCGTTGTCTGATCAGGATCAAAACATTTAGACACTCAGATCAATATTTCTTTCGTTTAAAGTCAAACAATCTAAATTTGAAAAAGACTGCAGATGACAAGTATTACACATATTGTAACATGTATCTCTTTTAGCTCATTACCCCTCAGCCTGTTAATAGTTTTGAAGACAGGACTGGTGCCCACCTTACGCAGTTGAAAGTAAAGTAGAATGTGCCTTAAGGCACCTTCTGCTTTACTTGCACCCTGCTTTAAATAAGCTAGTTAAAGCTACCAACAGTTAGTATGTAGAATAGAACTATTGTAGTGTATATTCATTACCGTTTAAAGTGAAACTATTTTCTTCAGTGTAGCAATGATTGAAGGCGCAAAAGGTGTATTTATGGGGTAATGGATTATTAGGACACTCAGGTTTTTACCAACCAGTTTTATACCACCCTGTATCACTTATAAATACGCAATATGTAAGGTACACCCCGGTACCTAATAAAACCATAGCTGACCTGTTTAGATATCATAAAACACATACAAATAGTTCTCAACTCAACTACCTGTTCTAGATGTCATCTTGTATACGAAAACTGACACTCTCAATGTCAGATGACATTCGGAACATCTCGATCACTACCCATGAAGACACGCTAACTCAAATCACCCATGATACTTGCAATGGACATTTCCGATTAAGTCTGGTAAATTTACACTGATAAGAGTTGATTTTAACAAAAATTTACAAATTGACAAACATTGCAGACCCTGGGCAGAGGGTTTCTTTGTGAGCTCTCTGATCTGGGTCTACACTGTTTGGATAAGACAGATTTACAGTGGAGACTGTGTTATTCTTTCCCAATAAACGCGTTTACGCTAAAACTATTATTTGCAGTGCAAACAGTTTGGAGCAAGATCAGACGCCGGGTAACCCGGCGTCTGATCAGGCTCCAAACTGTTTGCCAAGATAAACATGAAATATCAGAATTGTCAAAAAGTTGTTCTTTTCTACGTTTTAGTGTTTTGCGTTTGCGTACGTTTGCGTTTAAACGGGAAAGAATAACAGATTCTCCACTGTACTCTATACAGTTACACTAGTTGTAAAAGACGAGTACCAACGTCCGGAGGGTTCAATGTATTAACTCTTTGCTTGCTACAATATCGTCTGCTTCACATGTGTTGTAATAACCCATTTCCGCCTAGTGGATTATTCCATGTTTATATACCGGATTAGTTCATTTTTTATCTGAGGAATGCTTGATCTAAATTTTCATTTTCGTTTTGTTTTATATTAAAATTCTTATCAGCAAACAGTGTAGGCTCTAAATAGACGCCGCACTATAGCGTATCTGATTAGAGTCTACATTGTTTACGTATGTCTTATATATAGGAACGTTTGCACAAATGGGTTTAATTCTAATTTTAAATCAATTTAAGCACAAAAAAACTAATCATGGAGGTCAAACAAGCTGGGGTCCGTTTCATAAAGCTTCGTACGACAAAAACGGTCGGAAGTCAAATGTTTAAAATACATTTAATTTCTTGTTTCTCTTTATAATCCTGTATTGTGACATCTCTTTGGAATCCTCTTTTCAAGACGATTCCAAAGAGATGTCACAATACTGGGTTAGATGGAGAAATAACTAATAATGGATACTTTTATAATCTGATTTACGACAACATTTGTCGTACGCAGCATCTGATCAGGACCTATTTACCATTGTACTCTCTGGCAGTAAAAGGTTTAACCCTTTACCTGATAGTCTATTTCTATAGTATTGAAGGTAATTGACTTCTTAAAGCAGGTTGAAAGTAAAGCAGAATGCGCCTTAGGGCGCATTCTGCTTTACTTTCAGCCTTCTTTAAGCTACCATGTGCTAGAATATAAAAAAAATATTTCTTTAATATATATTCATGACTGATTAAATTGGAACTATTTTCTTCAGCGGAGGAATAAATCATATTCGCTATTAAAAGGCGCTTCTATGGGGAAAAGGGTTACAACCCAGGAAGTGCAAGCGAACGTAAAGACGCGGGTATCATAAATAGCGTTTACGAGTACAGGTGTATTATGTTACCTTTTTGTTATCTATATATATATATTGCCCTATAAGGATGTAGGAAGTTAAGAAATCTGATCCCTCTTAAAGTACTGGAGAATCTCAATACTAGGGTCCACTTTAGTCGAACATACCCATATTCGAAATTGAAACGTGGCTAAGCAACACACCACTAACCAGAGAAAGCAACGTTTACATTTTAAAATATTGGTATGTCGACTTGAGCGAGTTCGAGCTTCCGAAATTCGACTTAAGAAATGCGTTAATTTGATTTAAACGAGTTCAAATAATCAAGTTTAGATTGTGCATCACGAAATACCTATACAGCAACATATATGATCTGCTGTCAAGCCTTTGTACGATCAGAGGACGATTTGTGTTTAACTAATAGTAATTTGGAATAAATCAACAGACGACACGATCGGAAGTAGACGTCTTATAAGAACGTAGACGGTATTCTAAAGACTTCATGACGATGTCAATATCACTGACGATTTAACAAATATATATTTGTAAGTATAAAAAATAATTTTGATCAGGTATCATCGTAGAGCAGACTCAGCGTCTGAGCAGCATGCAAACTATTGACGCTTATATCTGTTTTACATTAGTCTTATTTAAGAAATATGAGCAGAAAACAATTTTCATGGAGACGATGATACGACAAGACAGTTAAATCTTACACCGGCATATTGTCGTCTGCTTTAAATTATCGTCTGCACCTTTATACAAAAAACCTTGTTTTCTAACAATTTATTTTAAGAAATGTTGCCTCTGTAAAATTTGTTGGATCCTGACCAGATGCCGATTCACTGGGCGTCTGATCTGGATCCAAATATTTAACAAATTACATCGTCGTTGAAATTAATAAGGGGCTATACAATATCAGGCTTATGACAGTGTTTTGCCATGTGTGTAGTGTTTTGTAGCAGTTTGCTCTTTAGTGAAAGATAAAGAATGAATATTAAACAATTTGTTATTGACAACCGAAAAGAATTTCTGAAGGAAATAATTATCAATGTCTATTCATGATATGTACTATTATAATTGCAAGAATAAAACAAGAAAGGAGTTGATATAGATAGGTACAGTGGAGAATGTGTTATTCTTTTCCAATAAACGCGTTTACGCTAAAACTATTATTTGCAGTGCAAACAGTTTGGAGCCAGATCAGACGCCGGGTAACCCGGCGTCTGATCAGGCTCCAAACTGTTTGCCACCAAGATGAACATGAAGTAACAGAATTGTCCAAAAGTTGTTCTTTTCTACGTTTTAGTGATTTGCGTTTGCGTACGTTTGCGTTTAAACGGGAAAGAATAACACCATGGACCTATTTAAAATAATTATACTCATTACATTTGCAAACAGTGCAGACCTAGATCAGAGGACTGCTATAGGAGCCCTCTGATCTTGGTCTTAACAGTTTGCTAATTGAGACAAGTATTTATGAAATTACCCAGAATTCATAGTAGACCGGTTCATGTTTTTGTTTCTTAAAAGACAAAAAGGGAACCTAATAACCCACAATAGTTACTTAGTGTTGGAAGAGTAAACGCTGCGTCTTATCTTGATCCAAGATACTCAAACTGCTCATATGTTGTTCAGTTTAAACACTATAACAAAGTGTTTAATACATTATATTTCACATCGACGATATAGATAGATATATTAAGCAGACGACAAATCAGCATGATAAGGGTTCATAACTTATTTACCAAAGTTTGCATTTTGCGGCTTCTGATAAGAGTCTACATTGTTTGCCTATGTCTCTTTTATTTGGCGCAACTGGGTTAAACCATTTATTCGTTTTATATGATGAGTTTACAGAAACATATCTGAATACTCGGAGAAAATGACATTCTTTCCTAATAAACGCGTTTACGCTCAACCTATTATTACCATTGCAATCAGTTTGGAGCCAGATCAGACGCCGGATAACACGGCGTATGATCAGGCTACAAACGTTTTGCCACTCAGATTAACATCAATAATCAATGTCGAAAGATTGTCTTTTTATACAGTGGAGAATGTGTTATTCTTTCCCAATAAACGCGTTTATGCTAAACTATTATTTGCAGTGCAAACAGTTTGGAGCCAGATCAGACGCCGGGTAACCCGGCGTCTGATCAGGCTCCAAACTGTTTGCCACCAAGATAAACATGAAATATCAGAATTGTCCAAAAGTTGTTCTTTTCTACGTTTTAGTGCTTTGCGTTTGCGTACGTTTGCGTTTAAACGGGAAAGAATAACAGATTCTCCACTGTACAATTTAGTGCATTACGTTTGCGTTTCGTTTGCGTTTTCTCCACTGTGACGTCTACTCACTATTATTGCCTAACTATACCCGATTTAGGAGTAGAATGGAAACAGACTCCATCTCTGGAGAGGACACGTCGGTGAAATCGGGTCAAGATTCAGAACGACGATGGCCAGAACCTAAGTTACCCACTGCACCAGAGGGTCTGACGAAAACTAAGGTAAGTCATACCCTTCATCTGGTTAGATTTTAGATGGTTGGTTTTATACCTTTACACATAGAAAACCAATCCATTAGATACAGATTGAATCTAGATTAGACGCCGATTTACTTGTTAATTGATCAAGATACAGGCTGTTTTGATAGAGAGAAAGACAGTCAGACAGACAGACAGACATACAACTAGGCAGAACATAATTGAGAAAGAGACAGAGAGAGAGAGACAGAGAAAGAAAATATATACATGTACAGAAAGAGAGAGAGAGCGAGAGAGAGAGGGAGAGAGAGGGGGAGAGGATAGAGAGAGGAATATATAGAGAGTAATGGATAATTTGACGGGCGGACGGAGTTACAGACGTACACCATGTAAACATGTTCAGGGCCGAGATCAAATGATACAACATAAAGTCTTCATAGGTACACACATGAGAAATATGACTCTTACCAATGCAACTTAACCCTTTCCCCCATACAAGCGACTTTTAGCGTGTTTAATTTATTCCTCCGCTAAAGGAAATAGTTCCAGTTTATAACCTCATGAACAATTACAATAGCAAACATCTTGATATAGCCTAGCAGATAGTAGTTTAAAGCAGGCCGAAAGTAAAGCAGAATGTGCCTTAAGGCACATTCTGCTTTACTTTCAACCTGCTTTAAGTGATCACCTGTATTTAATGTTATAAACGGGTTATTGGGTAAAGGGTTAAATACACATGAAATGAAAGGTTGCTGTATACACAGTGCTCCCTCTCTACAACGACATCCAAAGGGATACACAGATTATGTATGTTGTTCGGAGGGAGTCGTTATAGGGAGGGAAAAGTAAGACTTGGCTTACATTTGCAAACAGCTTGAATCAAGATCAGACGCCGCGTAACACGGCGTTTGATGAAGATTAAAGCTGTTTTTCACTCGTCATTATATTTATTCTATCAAAACATCCACTTATATGTAAATTTTAGCAAAAAAACAGCAGACGACAATTTTTAATCAGACGATATTGCAGCAGTTAAAGCATTAGACATACTTGTCCTGTTTAGGGAACTGCAACAATGGTCGTTGTAAGGAGGAGTCGTTGTTGGGAGGGCCGTTGTAGGGAGGGAATGTGTTTGTCTAGAGTCAACACCACTGGGGAGTTTTTACTGTGTTTGAAGCAGTTTAAATGGATTTAACACTGAACGGTATGCAGAATGTTTTGCATTGTTTTCATTCTGGCTTTACCCTTTCACTCTAAATGGCACCTTAAAGCACGTTTGCAAACAGTTTGGGTCCTGATCTGACGCCGCGTAACGCGGCGTCGGATAAGGGCCCAAACTGTTTTGACACTCTTATCGATACTTATTAAGACAGACAGACTTAAATCTGACCTTGAAACGTGTTTTGCAGACAGCAGTACTGAAGCAGACGACAATAAAGCGGTGAAGGGGTAAATATCTCTCGAATGATTCGATCATGAAAGGGTTAAGCTAGCTTGCCATAGTCATTACATAGTAAACCGCCAAATTGAGGTTGTTTAATCCCTTTAACATATCATGTTTCTAGTTTTATCTAGACAGATCCTGAAGGAGCTTTGATGCATTACTTTTGTCATGCATTAAGTAGTCACCTGTCTTAAAAAATCTATAAGCTACCGTATTCAATGGTCTATTTATAACAGGTTTGACTTGTAGTGTTATTTAGAGGTTTTTTTTTTTTTTATACTTTATTCAAGAATATTACAATCACATATTTATATACACTCATCTTCATATCAATTTCATATACACAATATCTATATATATATATATATTGTTATATTGTTATTTAAGAAAGTCACAACCTCATGTGTACAGTATGTATGTACATTCATATCAATATACACGTATATATAATTATATTCGTTGAAACTTTGAATACTGATCAATGTTAGTGTTTGATATATTCAAGAAAGTGGTATTTTCCAAATTTTAAGCGCTGGTGGATATGCATAGAATTTTCATCTACACTGTCTTCAGCATTCAGAGAATCAACGACAATATATTCCATTTAACAAAAGAGTGAATATTCAAGAGTTGTTATGAATTTTGAAGAAAAAAAGAGAACTAAGAAAAAATAATGGAAGAGAAAAAGTATATAGATTTTTTTATTCTTGTAGAAATATGCTATATGACTATATGTAGTTTGATAGAAAAAGCTTTACAATTGTCCATGAATTATCTGTTTTAGCTGTGTTTTGACTTATATCTAATGCCAATTCTAAGGAGTTTTTTTATTCCGGTTATTGACGGTATAATTTCTTTGCATTTACACAGAAAAATATATCTTTTTATTTCTAAGAAAAAAATATCAAGTTTGTAGTCTTTTCTGTTGGAGCCTAGGATTACACTGAAACTACATGTATCTATCTTGAGTGAAGGTTCAAATTTCAAAAGTGTTTCTGTTATATGGTTTATCAGTGGTTTAATTTTACAGCAGTCCCAAAAAATATGGTTTATATTTTCTTCATGACTATGACAAAAGCTACATAAATTAGAATCTTTTATATTCATTTTATACAGTAATGAGTTTGTTGGTAAAATTCTGTGAATAATTCTTGTTTGTAACCATTGAATATATGTATCTTTGGTACATTTAAAAACATAGCTATATATATTTTTCCAGTTAATGTTATCATTTTCATAAAATGTTATCCATTTTGATCTACTTGTAGGCACATCATCGTTTTTACTTAGAATATTATAAATAAATTTGTTGACATCAATTTTTGTTACAATGGGGTACATATAACAATTCATCGTTGGTAAGGGATAGTCAGATGAAGAATCATTTATCAATGTAATATTTAATTTACTCAAAAAAGATTTAACTGCCTTTTTTAGACCATAATACATGAGAAAGTTAATTTTTTCCCCAGTTATTCTTTCCAATTATTATTTAGAGTTGACGGCATTTTAAAGTTGAACTCAAGGGAGGAAACTCGGTTTGTTTTAACATTTTGTCAGAATTTCTGGAAATCATGTATAAAATGTAAAGTCTAATGTAGATTTTCATTATATTTTGTGACTAGTAGAATTAAGTAATATCTATACAATAAGCCTAAAGTTAGTGTATGTTAAACAGCTAGATGTTTTGTTATTTGAAATTAAGTGACTTTTTCAGAATTTGACTTTTTTAAAATATTGATATTTCCAGAAAATATGTCATGAAATATTTTTGTTTACACACTATCTTATAGTCACTGTACAGTTTACTCGAATGTACAGAAATTATGAGGTTATATTATTTTATAACGAAAATATTCCTGTTTATCAAAAAGGAACTTTTCTCGACAAAAGGTCCTGTCAGAAAAAAAGCACTGTAATATTTTTTGAACGATTTTTCACTCTCCATATGGTATATTTCAATTTAATCAATGTTTCAAAGCCAGGGAATAAGCAGACCCGCGAACCACCTTAACGAGCAGATCTTCTAGGTTATAGAATATATATTTTATGGTGCATTTTCATGACTGTATTTTATATGTTAGCTTAACCAATTAAATATTGTGCCTAATTAATAGGACATTAGCAAACAGGGTAGACCCTGATGCGACGCTGCATTACGCATAGTCTTATCATTGTTTCAGTATCACTTATCTGTGCATTGGAACTGTTTCCTTTAACAGAGGAATAAATTAGTGGCGTAAAAGGTGTATTTATTATGCATGGGTTCAATAAAGAGTGGCTGCTCAACTTTCAATCACTTGCTGTTTTTACAGGTAAAGCTCCGAGGTGTTCTGAAGAGTTTGATTGATAACGAGACGAGCTATGTTTCGTCAATAAAAAGAATTGCCGATGTAAGTACTGCCCATTTCTTAAATAGGCCTCGATATCTGATTTATCTTTTCCCAAATATCTTAATCTAATCTTTAAAGGTTTGATTCCTGTCCGAAATTAGAATAGTCGATGAGGGATGTATTTGTTGGATAATACAGTGCCCCTCTTTACAACGACACCCTATGGGAGACAACTTGTGTGTGTGTTGTTAGGAGGGAGTCGTTATTGGGAGGGAAATTAGCTAACATTTGCAAACAGCTTGAATCCATATCAGACGCCGCGTTACTACCACTCTTCATTATGTTTGTTCTATCAAAATGTCCAATATGTAACTTTGAGAAAAAACAGCAGACGATAATTTTAAGCAGACTATATTGCCACAGTAAAACCGTTGTTGTAAGGAGGGGTCGTTGTTTGGACGGATGTTTTATGGAGGGAGCACTGTACGACAAAATTGCACTGTATCCAATATATGTCTGTTTACCTAACCAAAATTATTATGCGTACAGTGGAGAATGTGTTATTCTTTCCCAATAAACGCGTTTACGCTAAAACTTTTATTTGCAGTGCAAACAGTTCGGAGCCAGATCAGACGCCGGGTAACCCGGCGTCTGATCAGGCTCCAAACTGTTTGCCACCAAGATAAACATGAAATATCAGAATTGTCCAAAAGTTGTTCTTTTCTACGTTTTAGTGCTTTGCGTTTGCGTACGTTTGCGTTTAAACGGGGAAAGAATAACAGAGTCTCCACTGTAGTAGCTAAATGACGGTTAAGGTCACCGCATACATGTAGCATAATTCAAAGAAATAGTTCCGATTTGAAGAATACATTTCTATGTTTATCTCTGCTCATAGTTATAATAGGCTGTTTTATGTTCCGTCTATCCGCATGTCATGTAATACATATAATATTTGCTCATTAAAGTAAGAGAGTATATTTATTTGAAGTGTATGGGAAGGGAGATACGTAATTCTTATATTTCCACTCGGCTAAAGTCTCTGGGTAATATTGAGTTATCTCCCTTTCTAAACACTTCAAAGAAATATGATATATCACTCTTACGAACAAATATCATCTATTTATGACTTTAAACGTTTCTGCCAGACTGTAAAAAAACATTCTGTATTTTATTGATATTTTCACTAGTGAAATGTTGTTTTGGGCTCTGGTCCAACACAAGCGCCGCAAGAAGCAGGACACCAAATTACGTCATTTGTCATGATTACTCTTAACAACGTCAAGTTTTGGTAAAAATATATATATCGCGGAAGGATTAAAAACTATGACCCCAATTAACTAAATAGGGTTTAAAAAGTTTATGTGATAAATAGAATCGAACATTTGTGCTCAATACATACCATTTTTTTTTTATAAACGTGTTGTTTAAGTAAAATATTACACTCGCAAAGACTCGAGCCATATTGTTTTGCTCAATTCCTTTATTAAAATGATAATGAATGAGCACTAATGTAAAATTATCTCTCTTTGTCTATATATATATACAACGTATACAAATATAGATAAAATATAACTTTGCAGATGAAAAACATCAACGCATTCATGAAAAGAATCCTGAATCCGACAGAAACTAAAGAAGTATCCAAGATTGCAGATGAAATTCTCCATATCCACAAAGCATTCAATATAGCATTGGAAGAGGAACTCCGAAAGATTTATGAAGATGGATCAGTCGCTAAATGCCTGACTTTGGTAAGATCTGTAGTAACTTTCCCGCTAATAAATCCACCCTAACATTGGCTCATTAACACTTTACCCCATAGTCTGTTTCCAGTGACTGAATGCGCTAAAAGGCACTTTTATGGAGGGAAAGGGTTAAATTAACAGTGTTAAATTGAATGAGTGATGACAGCTGAAAAATAACTAACATGGAATTCCAGATTTTACAGCCAACTTTTTTAATTGTAGTAACCATTTCCCTTCCCCTAACTCCTTTTTAGCATTGAAGACTGATTGTTATTTGAAAAAGGCTGAAAATAAAGCAAAATGCTCCCTGAAGATAATTTTGTCCAACTTCCAGTCTGCTTAAAGCTACCATCTAACACCCCGTTTACACAGAGCCGTCGGTGATAGATCGGTAGATTTTTTGCCAAACTATGGAGGGGACCGATGATAACCTATTTACTACCGACATCACCTATTGGCCACCTGTTTTCCACCTATCAATTGAGTTTTGTCGGGGAAAAACAACCAATTAGAAATTTTAAACGTGTTTAAAATTCTCGATCGGTGAAACATTTTTACAAATAACCGATTGACAACCTGTCTACTACCGATATCACCGATGAGCCATCGATAAGCCACCGATAAAGCCCCGATGAACTGATACTAACCACCGATGAAAAAAAAAGAGAATTAAAACGCCGGATCTCGTCGGTTTTCATCGGTTGTTAATTGTAGTTCAATCGGGGATCAATTGGTGATCAATCGGTTGCCGCCAGCATTTCATCAGTGTTTTATCGGTATTCATCGATTATTGATCGGTTGTTGGGCGCTTTTAATCGGTGGCCATCGGATTTCATGAGTCGCCAATCGGTGGCCAACCGATTGAACAATTATTCATCACCGATTCCCATTTACACATAAAGCCTGAAATTATATCACTTATGACAACCGATCAAAAGAGCAAATAATTAGACCGATTGGGTGCCGATTTAAGCCCGACTGTCTGTGTAAACGGGGCATAAGATGAAATTGGATTTAAGTTTCAGTAAAAGTCATGACTGTATAGAGTGGAATAATTTTCTTGAGTCGATGAATATATTAACCCTTTACCCAATAACCTATTTATAATATTAAAGACAGATGATCATTTAAAGCAGATTGAAAGTAAAGCAGAATGTGCCATAAGGCACATTCTGCTTTACTTTCAGCCTGCTTTAAACTACCATCTGTTAGGTTATATAAAAATATTTGTTATGATAATTGTTCATGAGGGTATAAACTGGAACTATTTTCTTCAGCGGATGAATAAATTAAATACGCTAGAAGTCGTTTCTATAAGGGAAAGGGTTAAAGGCATAGAAAGGCGTATATGTGGGAAAATGTATTAGATAATTAAAGAAGTGTTCGTTTGAAAAAACAACAACAAAAAACACACGATATCAAAACAAACCAGTTGACATGTATGAACAGATTGGGACCCTCTGAAGAGACTTACATCAAGAATGGAACTTAATTATATACTTTTGAAAAAATCGACAATCGCTTACAAGAGCATGGGTACATGCGTTATAGATATAAATATTTTAAAATTAATATTTAAAATCGAGCTGAACAGTTTTGAATCCACGACTCATTCATTAAAATTGCTTTTAGAATTGACGAGTCGTCGTCGTTACATCTGTGATATGGCGGTGTTGTATACCAGAACATGTACATGTGAACGTCACTTGCGTAACTAAAGCACAACTTTGAACTGTTCTGAAATTTAGTTTAATTTTCACCAATGCGCGGACTGTTCATTTGTTTCTTAATATGCTCTATAGAAAGATGATATGATACACCTTTGACTACTAGTATATGCCTTTTACCCTTTCACCCATAGAAGCATCTATTAGCGAATATGATTTCTAACTCCGCTAAAGAAAATAGTTCCAATTTAATCAGTCATGAATATATATTATAGAGAATCTTTTCCATATTCTAGCACATGATAGCTTAAACCTGCTTGAAGTAGTCACATATCTTCAATACGAGATATAGGCTATCAGGTAATGGGTTAATGTTGTACCGGGTATATTTCTGGTTCTCTTTTCAGTTTTCGTCAGACCATGTGTTTGGCATATACAGTAACTATATCAACAACTGCGAGGTTGCCCTGGAAACCGTTCAAAATCTAAAAACCAAGAAGGTAGTTAACACTTATATTGTTGCGAGATATTATAACGGATTTCAGCAAATACGCAACGATGCACAATCAGTTCAATATCTGAAGACGGAACCCTTCGTGGTCAAAATAAAATTCTGGTTAAGAGAGTGTGTACAGATTGGGGAAGGGTTTGTTAAACATTAAAAAAAAGTTGAGTTTTCAGTCGTTCACGAGATCGTTTCGCTTAATCGCTCTACTGCCTTACCTTTATACAATACAATGGTTATTTGCAAACGTTTTGGAATCTGGCGTCTGATCAGAATCCTGTTTGACATTCATTTTTTTATTTCTTAAATCGAATCACTACATTGATTTGGTAAATACAGAACATCAGTTCTTAGGGTTTTATTGACTTACTGTTGTCTGCCGATTAAATAGTCATGTGTTCTATGGACTCTATTAATCTCTTTATTTTGGTACTACAGAGCAAGTAGAATTAACTTTGTGGATCGCGAAATTAGTTAGGTTTACAGACATTCAGTATGAATATATACATTGGGATTCAGATATTAGCTTCTCTCTTGCAGCTGCTACTGTTTGAGGTTAGGACCATACATTTTCAGATAATAACGGTTTATGTAAAACGTAGTTTAGCCCGAAGTCTGCTTATCGTTTTCAGGACTGGTTGAGGCAAATGCGCGTGTATCTATGTAGCGACATGATTAAGCCAGTACAAAGATATCCTCAACTCATTATGATTATAAAGGTAAGTTACTGTAAAATGTCTAGATGTTTGCGCTATATGTGTGTGCCTGAGGGGCGGTTTTCTTCACCGTAAGAATATGTCACAGTGTTATCCTTACGTGTCTACTTAATTGTTCAACTGACTATAATATCTGCGTGACTTGTATTCTAAAACAAACGCAAACCTCATTTTGAGTCGTTGCAATGTATCGAGGATTATATAGTGAAAAAAATACAAAAATATTTTAAGATTCGATTTGACTAAAATCTCCTTTACTTCGATTAAACTAGGTTAAACTGTCATCTACATTTATCATAATCAATGATAAAAACAGGATGAGTCAGTAAATACTAGACATTACTAATTCCAGCCAATCAGGAAGAAACAGGAATACCAATTTAACACAAAAAGGAAATTCCTTCATGGTATTTACTTCCGGGACCAGTAATTCATTAATTATTCATTCATTAATTCATTCATTCACTCCGTTTGCTTTGTTGTTTGAAATCAATATAATAGCTTACGTTGTTTGTTACAAAATTAATTCAGTAACTCATTAACCCATTAAACAAACTTCAAATTGGACACTTTTTGTTTCCATTCAAGTCTAGTTAGTCCATTTCTAACTGATACGATATACGGACAAGCTTTCTTTCTGGACAATCTGTTTTTATAATTGATGTCAAATGCCATGGTCAAGGTCGCAGTTACGTGGAAATTGTAAGATACACTGCGCCATTAAAAGACGTGCTCACACGCCAAAATTTGGTGTCCACTGCTAATTATATATATGTAATATGTTGAGGACAAACTTATCACATGATAGAGATCAAAGATTACGATCAAGGTCACTGTAACCTTAAAAAGACTGAAATCCAGATTTGGCCTAAGAAGTGTTTTTCGTTTTCAATTTGATACCAACCGCCTTCAAAACACATAAATATTAGTTTAGGCAAACTATTTATGTAGTAAATATACTTTAAAGAAAACAATGAGCTCGGTGAGGATTGAACCCGTATGAAGAAGTCACAACAATATACATGTATGCGCTAAAAGTATACTAGCGCGTTATATAAGCCACATTAACCATTCCAAAGTGTACTTACAACCTTAATTTGGTCTCCCTTGCTGCTGTGCAAGCCTAATGTTATTATTGAGTTCAAAGGTAAATGTCAAGGCACAGTGCTATTGAAATGGTACGAGACACTAAACCAACCGAAGATATATTCATACACATAGTTTTGTTTCCCTAGTGGTACAGGAAATATGCTCCGGACTATTATTTCAACAAATGAAGTCAAATATTTATGACGAAGTTACAGGGTATCTATAAACTGCACGTGACATCCTTTCATCCTGCGATGTACTGTCATACCGAATTATATATCTCTCGATAATGTCGTATAGGAAATAAGTTCCGAAGAATTCTTTTTCTATAACTAAGATAAAAATCAAGGTCATATTGACCTGAAAATGATTCACGACATGTCAAACGCCAAAAAGGTATTCACACAAAAACGACTATCCAGAACTGGTATAGTTTCGGAAATATAATCTGGACAAATTAATCCCGTAATTGAGGTCAAGGTAACAGTGAACAGCGACACTCAATCAATCCAAAGATTAAATCACACTGTAAATCTGCTCCAAAAAAGATTTTTCTTTATAATTGAGGTCAATGATCAGGTTGAAGGGCACTGTGACCTGACAATATTATGCAGTACTCCGCCATTAAAATATATACTAGTATATAATTGACATCAAATATCAAGATGAATGTCACTTTGGTTTCAAAATGGCATGGTTAACTTTGAAGGCATAAAACGCCTCTTTATGTATTTATATAATGTACTGTTCGGAAGTCATAAATGTATCTATTGTGTGAGTTAGAAATTTTGCATTGTATGATAATTAGTATTACTGATAAGTCTAAAAGTACTCAATATTGATTATTGAACAGGATATTCTGAAGTACACTCCGCATGACGATGATGCTAGAACAAGTCTACAAGAGGCATTGACAGGCATTGATACTGTCGCCTTTAAGCTGAATGAACGAAAACGCTTTCTCGACCAGCATCGTTACGGCAAGAAGATAGCTGGAGATTTTCCACAGCTTCATTTGTCGGACGCAAACGCATGCCTCGTGCGTGAAGACAACATGAATAAGTTGTGTCAGCTGAAGCATCGTCCCCACTCGCACAGACCAGATAGGCGTAAATCAGTTACACAAAAGACTATAGTAAATATTTAACTTATTGTACAAAAGGGCGGATTTAATGAGAACGTTTGGTCAAAGCAGACAAAAAGTCAATATTTTTTAATACTATTAAAAACTTTCATGATATTTGTAAACAGGGGTAGTGATTCCTCGCTGTATTAAAATCTATTAAGGGAAACAACTTGGAAATATATAAATGCATATTTGACTGTAGGAGTAATTTGCCTCTATATCACATTTGAATTATCACTTGACTGGCATCAAGATTCCTTCTTATGACAAGGACCAGGATCCTATTTGACACTATTATGAATATGTCTTCTGTCATACTGCCTCAAATCTAATTTGGAAAAGGTGATATTTTTTCGGTTAAAGAAAACAGTTGATATTGGCAGTGATGTTGTTCATTGATTTGACATTTTATAAAATTAATTATAAATTCATTATGGATTTGTATACATTATAGAACGTCGCGTTCTTCTGGAAACTTCGGCGCTTGTATCTGATGAAAGACACCCTCGTTATGATAGACGATGAACAAAGGTATGTCCAAAACTTTAGAACTACAGTCGAACTTCGATATCTCGAACTCGTTTAATTCGAACTATCCGATAGTTCGACATATGAACTGCATAATTTCATGCTCGGTTAAGTCAAACATACCTGTATTTCAAAGTTAAAACGTGGCTTTGCCACGTTTTAACTTTGGAATACGGGTATGTTCGACAAAACCGACTTCGAGATATCGAAGTTCGACTGTAGATCAACATGTATAAAAAAATGTTATTTCGGTTGTAGCAAACATGTTTTAATATTTGAATAACTCTCTATATAAACATCAACCCCTGCATGTCCATCGTTGCTGGTTCAACCCAAAGCGTTAGATTGGATTGTTACTGGAAAGCAGGGAACCGTTTTATGAAACGTCGTACGACAAAAATGGTCGTAAGTCAAAACCTTAAAGTACGTATTATTTTTTATTTCTCCGTCGTATCCTGTTTTGTGACATCTCTTTGGAATCGTCTTGACAGCGTTAGATGGGGAAATCAACAAAATTGAGACGTTTATAATCTTACTTACGACAACATTTGTCGTACGAAGTTTCCTGAAACGGGCACCTGAAGACTGAGCTAAAATTGATTGGCAAATTGTCAATATAAAGACACCGCGTAAAGACAAACCTGGTATAAGTAATTTCAGTGACCATGTTAACCCACTGAACCATAGCGACACTAATGAAAGCCCTTTTATATATTTGATGAGTACACTGAGTCTATGCAAATAATGTAGACTCTTATTAGAGGGCATCTGCTGTATGTTAAAGAAAATTATCCTAAATAATAATCAATATACTAGACTTAATTGGAAATTTGAATTATAAATTTTAAGGTTCATCGCTGAATGAGTTAAAGAACCACATAAACCGCCGAGGTTGCATTTGTATCTAACCCCATCACCCTTCCCTGAGCAAACCAAAATACTGACTCCGTTTGTGTACTAGATTGTTCGAGGTTACCTAAAGATAATTTGTTCTCCATGGATATTATAGACAATCAAACAAAATAATTGATCCGTATTTTTGTTTCGTTGTTGCAATGATAAATAGAAAAAAAATATCCGAAATGGCTCAAATACTAGATTATATGAATAAAACATTGTTGATTGATTAGGTATAACTAAAGTCTTTTTGTTGCATAAGGAATAGATCTACTGCGTCCATGTATATGTGGCACCAGCACCTGGACAAGCTTGAGCTAACAACCTCAAGAAACATCCTTGACGATTTAACACGCATGTATTCTGAAGGAATATTAGGGAAAGACCCTGCAGAGGGTGAGTACTAGTCGGAATCTGTTGACCACGCACTATCTTAGTATTACTTTAACACAACCAATGGCATTTGATCGCATAAAGTGTCATGTTGATAGTTGAAAACCGTTGAACAGCAGTATTAAAAACACATTGCCTTAACCCTTTTCCTCATAGAAGCGCCCTTTAGCGCATTCAGTTTATTCCTCCGATGTAGAAAATAGTTCCAATTTATATATTAATGAATATGTATCATAAGAAAGATTTTCTCATATTCTAGCAGAAGGTAGCTTAAAGCAGGTTGAAAGTAAAGCAGAATGTGCCTTAAGGTGTATTCTGCTTTACTTTCAACCTGCTTTAAGAAGTCATATATTTTCAATACTAGAAACAGGCTATGCGGTAAAGGGTTAACGTTTTAGAGTGTTTGGTCATTTCAAAACATATTCATCTTGTGCACTTTCTAGATGATAAGGTTTATATTTTAGTACTTTGGTAAACATCCGGTTATAATCCAATAGTAAATGTGTTAAGAATAAAGCTATACTAAATGTTAACAAAAAGACAACACACGCGTCATTTTAATCGCTATAAACCGAAAGAAAATGAAAATATAATATATGTTATGGGAAAGCCATTTCGACTGCATTGCTGTACTTCGAAGGCGCTCAAAGAGTCAAGGCGTCGGTTCTTGGTATACCTTGTTTACAATATAATACGGTTTGTCATAGCAAGGCTTCTACAGTGGAGAATCTGTTATTCTTTCCCGTTTAAACGCAAACGTACGCAAACGCAAAGCACTAAAACGGAGAAAAAAACAACTTTTGGACAATTCTGATAATTCTTGTTTATCTTGGTGGCAAACAGTTTGGAGCCTGATCAGACGCCGGGTTACCCGGCGTCTGATCTGGCTCCAAACTGTTTGCACTGTAAATAATAGTTTTAGCATAAACGCGTTTATTGGGAAAGAATAACACATTCTCCACTGTATACGTATACAGTGCCATTTCTTTATTGTTGATCTGGATCCAAACCTTTTGTAAAATCGCGCTTACTCTGTCAGTAATGCCTGAAACAAGCAAATTTGCATTTGGTTTCAGATTCGTTTGATGACGTGTACCAGCTTGTTGATGGCATCAACAACATACACCATGATGTCACACTCCTGAACAAACTCACGGAAAATATGAAAGCGCTAAAATATCACCATAAGGTTTGTGTGTCAAATATTGCTAGCGAGAGCACTTTAAACTAAACTTAGCATACTTAAATAAAGCTACCGACATATACACTTTTATATATTTAACGCGGCAGAGTTTCATCAATTATTCTACGATAACATAACTAACGGATTTCTTGAAAAATAAAAACAATGATATAAACTAAGTTCTTGTAAGGTCATAATTTGTTCAACCATTTACTGACAGAGAATCGTCTGCTTAACAGTGTTGTTTGCTTTTGATTGTCAAATTTATAGTAATGTAAAACTTTTATATCTATAGATCAATAAGGATTCTACATTCAAACAGTTCGCACTCTTTGTAAGATATAGTAATGGCGCAATTGTCAGTATTGTGATGTACCGGGTATATCACACTAGGCCAGGGCTGACATTTCTCCGGATTTTTCCTAAATCTTCGGATTTTTTTCTAGTACATGGTAGCTTAAGTAGGCTGAAAGTTAAGCAGAATGCGCCTTAAGGCGCATTCTGCTTTACTTCCAACCTGCTTTAAGCAGCCACGTGTCAACAAAGCTATTGGGTAAAGGTACGATTCGTAAAATCGCACTTGAAAAATGCAAATTTGGAAATCTTAGGATTTTTAATATCAACCTATGGTAGCCCTGCTTGGCACATATCGAGAAGTTCTATTTCAGATTCAACCGCAAGTAGATAGCCACATTGCAAACCTGCAACAAATGAGACATAACAAAGAGTACCAGCTAATGCAGGTGTTTTACGACAGGTGTATATTCATCTACGACACAGATAGGTATGTATATATTCTAACACAGGGCTCCAGATAAGAGGGAGTAAACTGAACAAATTCATTATTTTCTCACTTATTTTAGCACCAAATTCTCGAAGGGGTCGTCTGCTTCAATATTATTGTCTGCAATATTATTTCAAAGTTAGAACTAAGAGAGTATGACATAAGAATTATCGAAACGGGTGTCAAACAGTTTTGATCCTGATCAGACGCCGCGTGACGCGGCGTCTGATCAAAATCAAAACTGTTTAAAAATTCGATTTTAGGCGATTCTGGCGGTGGAAACGACTGTTGTTTAAAGGCTATAATACCAATTTGGATCCTGACCTGACGACAAGTAACTCGGTGACTGAAACATCTGAACTATTTGACACGCGCATCTACCTTAAAATAGAAATGCCTTAAATATTACTTTAAAAACAATAAGGTTGACTGCAGTATTAAATATGCAATATTTGTGCGTTGAAATGGGTTGGATAACACATGACTATTGGTAATGAGAATGTTAACATAACACCAAGAGTCACTGTTCTTTGTTTGGATTAGGCAGGTGACATTTGCCTTTTGGGCGCCCAGTGTCCACGTAAAGCAGGAGTGGTGTTCAGATTTCTTACTAACGAAACGTGCATTGGGTAAGTAAAGAACAGTCAATATTGTATAATTTTGTATGTATTTCAGAAATAATAAATTCATATCAGTGTTTTATCGTGCTATAGAACACGGGTATAAATTGAGATGCGTGGTAATTTAATCACGAGGTCGAAGGCACGATAAAACACCGTTATAAGTTTATTATTGCGATTCTAACACTTCAATTTAACTTCAATTTGGACCGTCGCAACGGTGCTACATATTTTTGTGCACGAATTATGTAAGCCGTCAGTAACGTCAGATTTTAGCCCATTACAGTGCGCGTGTCTTATCGTGAATTTAAACAAATGTGTGCCCATCCCTGTTTATATAGGGGTGTACACGAGGTGTGTTAGAATTTGTATTTATGTTATTGATCGCTCAAGGAAGTTGTGCGTGTCCTTCTTAATACAAGTGACTGTTTTAGCAGTATAGAAATCAGAAACAAGAGACATACCAACAATGACATTGACTTAGAGTTAACTATTATGCTCGTATAAATGTTCTTCCCCTGATTTGGAAGCGAATTTTTCCCGAATTATTATGTTATTAGCAGTCTACAGATTCTCTACCAAAACATTATCTGCTCTCATATTTACTGTCTGCTTTCATTTTGGAAGTTTAGAAATTGAGGCATTTGATAAAAAATCATTGATTTGGGTTTGGGTTACGTGTAGTTTTGTCTAGATCACAATTGTTTGCAATGTCAAGTGTAGTCGCTATTGGAGGTTAAAGAGTCAGGAACAAGTGAAAACTGATACATGTAATAAGAGGAACGTTTATCAAACACGTAACTAATGGACTTTCTGTCTCATTTCCATGATGTTTCCAGCAGTCTTCAACAACAATTAACGGAAACACGCATTTCTGTGAGATGTGGTAATACATTAAGATCTACATGTACCATGATTTTATACACGATATGTATACATGTATTTCTTTTACTTTGATACGTTTATTTCAGACCCTTCGAACTCACCAAGTTGGTATGAACAAGACCCGCATGGGCGCACAGGAGGACAGACAGCCCTTATTCTGAAGCACATTGTGATCAAAACCCAAGAGGCGATCAGACAAAGACTGTCGAGACTAAATGTAATAACTCCTGTGTGCTATTTTAAATCAATAAAATGCCTAAATATTAATATAAACATTTCATTTAATATATAATATCACCATCACGGCTATGTCTGCGTACACTTTTCTTCTGCTAATATTTATAAAATTGGAAAATTGCATACATTTCTGACTTAAGAAATATTGACATGAGTGTTAAACAGTTTCAATCCTGATCAGACACCGCTTGTTTGAAACTTCCCCACGTATTGTAAAAACAATCCCAACTAATAAAAAACGAGCCTTAATTGGAAACTGCGCTTGTTCTCTAGCATTTCAGGTGTCAATGATTTACCAACATTATCAACCTTTCAATTTATGGATCATTTACTCAATAACTCATGTAACATGGTGAGAAAAATATGCAGCCAGTCCGGGGCTCGAACCCGGGACTCCTCGCTTACAGTACAAGGGTTCTACCGACTTAATCACCTGGCCGCTTACACAAATCTCTCACAATTTAATCATAAACTCAACCCGGCTACACACACCCCTCTACACAAGAATTCGTCCCGAATTCATACTAAAGAACACTCCACGAGTTCCTTATTATTATTATTTCTGTACACTCTACGAGTTATATATTATCCTACGGGTTATTACAATGTAAGGCTGGGCGCCAAATGTAACATGGTGAAAAAATATGCAGCCAGACCGGGGCTCGAACCCGGGACCCCTTGCTTACAGGGCAAGTGTTCTACCGACTGAACCACCGGGCCGCTTACACAAATCTCTCACCATTTAATCATAAACTCAACCCGGCTACACACACACAACTTTAAACGAGCTATAGTTTAGTCCATGTTTGATATTTTACTGTTGAATTGTTCAATATAGTATAAACGAATTTGGAGCCCTCTGACATTTCATTGTTTGCATAAAACAAATGGACTATTCACATGTACATGTACACTGTTTGTAAAGAATATGTACTCTTGTGGTCAATGAGCCAATGCAAGAACATTTTAGAATGAAATTATGGAGCAATGAACAAACGTTTCAGTTAATTGAATAAATCAGGGATATTAGATTACGTTTATTTAAGAGCTCCTGGTGAAATTGATATACTCTGATACGTACACATTATATAAATATCACATCTCACAGAGGGTGAGAGAACGGATTGTTCAGCCGACCTGACGTTTCGGTTGACATCTACTTGTCAAGGGTGAATCATTTATTCGTTCACCTTCTGTGAGATGTGATATTTATTTTATTATACCGAACAAATGTATAGATCTTATTACCAATGTTTTCACTAAAGCACAACGATCGCAAATATGTCTGTCTCCTTAGACTGGTGTCTTCTATTCTCGTAAGGCTATTACTTAGAATATATATAAAGTACATAAATGGCTATCTCCGAATACGGTATAACGTCCATAAACATAGTAATAATAAAATAATATCTATGTCATTTCTACGTTTGAATCTGTATTCCTGATTGGTTGTCACGGCTTGTAAACTCTTCAAATGAGAAAAGCTTTTTAGAGTCACTTTAAATCTATCATGCAGAAACTTTCTGCGCCTGTGCCGTCATGGTTTGCTTGTTTATTTCAATTCCAATTCATGTTTATCGGTCCATACCATATTTTCCAATAGAAATTTATCCGAGAAAAACAAATTGTACATCTTTAGATGTTGAACTTTTAGATATATTTTTGCAGGATGTCTCACACATTCATTTATATTGAATTATATTATTTAATTCGTTTAAAGGTAGATTGAACAGATAGATTCGTATTTCCTCGAGTGCCTATGTTTATCAGAAGCCATGGTTACTACGCAATGGAAGTAACCGATACGGAACGGAATAACTGAAACCCGGATGAATAAGCGGGCCGTTGCGTTATGTCAAGAGGGCCTTAATGTGATGATACCCATGTAACATTACGAATGTTCACCTTCTGACGTAACATTACCAAAATAATTTAAGGAGGTATAGTAATACCAGTTGTGTGATACAGGGCGATGTTTTCATCTCGAGACATTATTGACGGAAGCAGCCAATCTCACGAGCGATTTTTTCGCCATTGTGAGCGGTTGGTTATATCAAGCATGTCGAGGGCTGAAAACAACGTCCTATAATTAACTGCTAACTGGTGAAATGTTTATTATAAGCATTTAATCTACACCACCAACAACTAAAACAAGAATTCCAAACGCCACAAAGATTACGATAACGGCGCGCAACTTGTATACGTACGAGTACATAACTTCATGTCAAAAACGTCAAAACAATGTCAGTGTAGAATACTAGTAGTACGATACAGATTCTTGTTTATCACGAGAAATCAAGTAATAAATATATCTAAAACGATTTTCTCACTAGGTAAAGTGCGCAGTATGCGTGAAGCTTCCACATGGACACCACGAGTTGATTGAACACCTTTGGGTATGTTCCTCTAGTGTCAGCACTGCGCATGTTTCGATCGTCCCAATGCATTCAGATGATTCAACGCCAGTTGATACATTCGAAGTGGCCAACTGCAACATTATATGCGTAGAAAGAGTTCCGCACACAAACGAACGTGGAATTACCAGAAATAGTGTTTGGATGGCCACGAGTGATTCAGAGTAAGTCAGTTTTTGGGATGTATGACAAGGAATGGATGTATACTTAAATTTAAAAAGCTGGCACTGCTCAAATGAAAATCAACCTAATAATAAATTATTTGAAAATACTACATGTATCTGTATTGTTAAACCGGTTTTCATCTGTGTTACTTTCTTTCAGGATAATGGTATTTGTGTTCAATCCCGGCCGTCCTGATGCTCACAGGACACCGATAAATGTGTTCAAACCAGGTTGCTTAGTTGTTACCATGGCTTATATAGACGGGAAGGTATTTTGTGGCACCAGTGATGGACGTATACTGGTGTTCAGCAAAGATGAAGGTTTGTGTATTTGGGTCAGTCCCATTGTCTTGTAAATCTAATGTATAGACGGTGTGGCAGGATTGAGTCGGCATTAAGGGGACGAAGAAAGAAACAAACGAGAACATGCTATCTTGACTTGAATCATTTCCGAAACTAGAGCCAATGAGTGGAAAAAAGTCGTTAAGTTGTAAACACATTTCATTTATCTGTAAAATTCAGTACAACTATATCACCAAAATACCCATAGTTTGGCCTCATAAAGAATATTTTTATAACCAATATATACTAATGATATATCCTAATATACACAATAAAAACATCCATGGATAAATCTAGACTTGGTTGTCTGTCTCTTGTTATGTTCTTACAGGAGATAACTGGTCGAATTCCATGCAGATTCCTTTTGGGATGCGATCGTCCGTGATGTCAATCATTTCTGTCGGCGACAGTGTATGGGCAGGATGTGGCAACAAGATCAATCTGATAGACAGGAAAATCAGTGCTATAACGGAGTTGAAAGGGTTTCAAATAGTAAAAATTACATTCTTACAGTCTTTTTACTAAAGTAGAACCCCATCATTAACGTCACTAAAGAGACATCTATTAGATGACTTTAAAACAGGTGATAGATTACAAGCAAGATAAAAATAAAGCCGAAAGCTTCATTTTCAACTTAGTTTAGGAACCAACCTGTCTATCACAAGTAATTGTAACCTCATAATGGGGTTCTACTGTGCTATTTAATCATGTTGTATATTAGTAAACACCGCAGTTATCACATCATTGTTATAACTGTAACTTACAATTGACCTCATTACCCTTGTAAAACATTCACAGTCATAATACCGTCTGCTTAAGATATTGTTAGCTATGATTTATAATTGTGATAATTTAAAGCCTTTTTGACCGAAGTTACTTTCAGGTTTAGTGTCAAAATGCGTGACACGACGTTTGATCAGGATCATTATGCTATTGTGGAGTGCAGTACAGTGGATAGGTTAACCGTTTCCTCCCTGAAACTTCAAATGGACACTTCAAGTTTCTAATTAAGTCGAGCAAATTTCGACAATTTCGTTTTTCCTTGGTGAGCAAACTAGGTATAGCATGTTCGCATGGCAAAACGTCATTAACCATTATAATGTTGTTTTCTCTCAGTATTATTATTGGCGGACATTTACAAACAGTTTAGATACATTTCAGTCTTCTTTTTGGGGAAACAAAAACTATATTTTGTCTCTGCATAGATGGATGATCCGGACCTACATGTGCAGTTTCTCGTGAAGGCCGGGGTTGGTGTGTGGGTTTCATTCCATGGTAAATCAAAACTGGTCCTCTTTCACAGTGAGAACAAGAGCATGCTACAGGAGCTGAGCATTGATAGGGCGGTCGGCGAATTTCTGTCAGGTGCGTCCACATAATTATACTTTATCAACCCTTTCATGATCAAATGTATCGTAAGGTTTTACCCATTCACCGCCATATTTTCGTCTGCTTCAATACTGTTATCCGCAATATCGTTTGTTTCAAAGTTAGTTGTAAGGCAGTATAACTGACGTAAGTTCAAAACATGTAGCAAATAGTTTCAAAACTGTTTGCAAATGGGCTTTATGACGTCATTGAGAGTGAAAGGGTTAAGTGTGGATTTCAAGGCTTTAATGATGTGAAAAGAAAATAGGAAACCAAATTTATGTATCATACTCGTAAGAGCCTGGGCATGTCTTACGAAACGTCGTACGACAAAAACGGTCGTAAGTCAAAACTTAAAAAAAACATCTTATTTCTTCATCTGATCCTGTCTTGTGACATCTCTTTGGAATTGTCTTTTCAAGACGATTCCAAAGAGATGTCACAAGACAGGTTTAGATGGAGAAATAAATAATCATTGAGACTTTTATAATCGGACTTACGACAATATTTGTCGTACGACGTTTCGTAAGACAGGCCCCTGGTCTCTTTTTAAACCTTTATATATATTTTGCATAATTTGTATTATTGGATTTTGTTTTATAAAGTTTAATGATTGGCCTTATAAATCATGGACTACACATATAAGTGTAGAAAGTTTCAATGACTCTGCATACTGGCTGAGTATTTCAAGTCAAAGGTAATACAAAAAGGTCATGCAGAGTTTTCTGAATTGCATTTGACAATAATTTAACAGTCACCTGCCTTTAAAAACTAGACTTTCTACTAGTATCATTTAGGAGAAGACCTTCTTGGCATTCTGTATAATAAATTAACTTATAAGATATGAACTATTAGGTTAAAATCCAGAATATTTCCCTTTTAAACTTTGAAATTCTTAAATATTTCAGCGTGCACAAATTACGATGTGAAGACCAAAACCTTTGAGGTCACCAGTTTGGTGGCAACTCTTGGTTCCCTCTGGATTGGTACTAATGTGGGCATTATTCTGACATACCCGGTAACTAGACTCCGTGACGGGATACCTAGAATCAACCAACGTCCGCAGATAGCGCGATATGGACATAGTCGACCAATCAGATTTATATTCCCATTGAGATATGATCCTGTAAGCGGCGTTTCTATTCGTGAATACCCAACATCTATTGCACTAGCTGAACAAGAACATATACCAAAACCGCAACAGGAGGACACAGATGATCCAGTTAAGCAGGAAACTGTCACTGACTCACACGATCTACCTGAAAGTCCACATATTGAAATACTCTATTCAAGAACTGAAGACATAGAATGTGTCGAGCTAAGAGCAAACAATCTGGATTCGTTGAACGTAACTGATGGCACTGACATTATAGACGTAAACTACACCAAAGCGAAAAATAGGGAGTCTCCAGAAAGTTTTACGGATGTAAGTATTTCAAAAGAGACTATAGACCGGTTGTATTCATCACTGACGGGTGGTCAAGATGAGATGGTTTTATCTGATACGACCAGTTTGCCACGAGATTCAAAGATAGAACCAGATATGGCCACAGGGCAATCAGTATCAACTATGGCCAATGGAGAATTAGTATCAGCTATTGACGGACAATCAGTATCAGATATGGCCGACAGACAATCAGTATCAGATATGGCAGACGGACAATCAGTATCAGTTATGACCACCAGAGAAACAGTATCAGACATGTCCACTGGGGAGTCTTCAAACTCTGGATTAAGCTCTCAATGTAACACGATTCTTGTTGTCAGTGGAGGCAATGGCTTTTTAGAATGGAAGACACAAAGCGCGACTGATTCCGAAACGCAAGAACCGACTCTGATTTTCTGGATCTACAAAGCCTGAACAATAACTTACTTTCAATAGATACACTTTTTCCACTTCTATAGTTTTCAGATTTATTTGACTGTGTCTACAGTAATGAGTTAGGCAGACAAAATATTGAGATTGAAACGTTAAGCTTAACCTTTGGAAATTTTAGCATTTCCTGAAATTATAACGGTAACATTGGAGTAACATGGGCATTGAGACTCTATATTAATAAGTATGCCAGAAGTTTTGTGGCAGACAAAAGTATAAGTGGCCTCTGTTCAACACGCATGACCAGTGTTTATCTATTATGTGCGCCTGTCAAAAACTGCATCTATTGCTCGTCTGCTGTTCGCTTTTTTCCCTAATTTTGATCAATTCAAGATATTAAATCAAGATAAAATTATAATTATTTTTTAGAACTGTTGTCCAATGGCAGAAGTAATAGAAGTTACACACAAAATTTAAACCAGCAAATATAGAAGCTGTATGAAAGACTAAAAAACATTTAACAGCGGTAAAAAACAACCATCAAACAAAAACATTATAAAAACATACGACGTACAGTAACAAAATAATACGAGTATAGATCAGTTAAAAGACAGCAATTATATCAAATAATAATGAAAATAAAATGTTTCATAAACGCCAGTAGTCATTAACCCCTTCACTGCCTTACCCCGAGTACAATGGGGTTTTTGCAAAAATAAATATTGGATCCTGATCAGAAGACAGATCTGATCAGGATCCAAACTCTTTGGCACTCCTGTCAATATCTCTTAAGTCAAGATTTAAAAACATATTTAGAGAAATAAAAGCAGACGATACTTGTTTAAAATTAATAACGTCATGACAGTGAAGGGGTTAATACCGTAGTTGATTGACAACACGTATTCTAGCAGCAACAGAAACATCGGTATATGTAACAAAACCACAAACACAACAATAAAACATCTACTGTCTTTAAGTAGAATTTGTAGGCAATATACTTCCTACACCGATTAATATGATTGGTTGTGTAAATGATGTCAAATATCATTTTTTTTAAACCGAAACGAAAATGTTAAAGACAAGTATTAGGATTTTAATGTAATCTGAAAGGAAAATCGTTTTTACTCAGCCATTGTAGACTATTTAAATTTGCTTTTTAATTGTGTTTTGGTACATTTTCGTGTCACAGACGCTGATAAAGAAGGGTATATCATAATTCCTCGTACTACGCTATAGACAGTACGTTGTCTAGGACAGAGGTGAATGTGTGGACCGGTAGTACATGTACAAGAAATTATATAATATATGCTAAAGCTGTTTATAGTCTATGCGATCAAGAATTATATTTCAAAGTACATTGTGCATCATAGTCATATATACTGAAAAACATAAGTAACGCATAGTAGAAATCATTGTAGAAATGGAATTTAAAGACATTTGGTTCCAAAAGTGCTCAATTGGCGACTCACAAATGGCCTTTAGTCAATCTGTGTAATAATGGCCTCTCAATTTCAGTCATTTCGCGTAATGACTGAAGATTTTAGTCATTGCGTGAAATGACTAAGTGAAACAGACATTACGCGTTATGACTGAAAATTTTAGTCATTACGCGTAATGACTGATTACACAGATTGACTGTAACATATATACAGTCGAGACCTTGATAATTCGAACACGTTTACGTCGAACTTACCCGTATTTCAAAGTCAAAACGTGGCTCAGCCACGTTTTAACTTTAAAATACGGGCAAATTTGACATATTAGCAAGATCAAAATAAGGACCTTTAAGTTATGGAATACAGGAATATTCGACTAAGCTCGTTCGAAGTATCGAGTTGTAAGTATAATTACATATTAATTGTATTTGCATGCATGTCTGTTTATTCAACAATAAAATATATTTTGTATTAATTTTGTTGAATTCTAAATTTTATTCTATAAATAAACGAATAGTTGAAGGTAGAATAAAACCACAACATCTATTTACAAGTGATAAAAATAGATAGTACATGTATTACACTATTTAAATTGGCATATACCTTGAGAATGATAATGTTAACGCAAGAACAATGAATCTCACTTAAAACAACTTCTCAATGCAAGGCAATGGTCAAGCAGATAGCTCATAGAAAGATGAATACTTTGTTTTCCTTAAGGTTTTCCTGTATAAAAAACTGATCAAGGGTCTCAATTTCAGTGGCTGCTTAAATCAACTGCCATCCTTCAGAATGGCAAACTACAATGCTTGAAAAATGAAGAGTGATTTGTTTAAACAGTGATCAGCAATTGTATTTGAAAAGAGTTATGAAGGAGGCATAAAGTGAGTGTCCTGTCCGTCCGTCTGTGCGTAAAGGGTTTACCACATTTTATCGTTTTGTCTAGCATTAACATCACTTACTACAACGCTTGGATAGATATACAGTTGTTGCATTGGACCTTATTTGGACTTAAAAAGGTTCAGAATATATTTGGAAGGATGCCACCGGGGACATAAGCGCTCATTGTTTTGAACGCATTTGTGTTCGAATCATTTTTGTTAGTATGTTGCCTTTGACAATTACCAATCAACTCATATGTCAACATTAAGTTGACCTCGATCTTGACTTAATTTGGATTTAGGAAAGATTCAGAATATATTTGCAATGATGCCACCTGGGGAATGATAACGTGTATTGAACGCAGTTATGTAAGAATCATTTTTGTTCCTATTTAATGTCCTTTGTTAAATGATAACCAAAATGCTTGTCGGCTTATTCAAAGATGGGGATTACTCTTTCAAGATGCGGCTTGCCATTAAAATTCAAAGCAGGTAATCAACAAGTAGTAATGTCAGGATTTCTTGACAATTGGGATCTGTTAATTGCCAATAATTTCAGAAGTCATCGGAGAAACCAGCTATTAAAACACTAATTCGGATCACTGTTATGTCAAGTGTTCTATTCGAAGTCTTCATGGAGGAAAGTTTTCAAACAGTATAAAAATACTTTAAAACAGAACATGTCTAAATTTATTTAATACCGGTAAATGTACCAATACAAATGTCAAACACCTTTATTCCTTGATATCTGCTTTTAAACCCTTCACTGCCTTGCCTCGAGTAGATAATAGTTAGTTGCAAACAGTTTGGATTCTGATCAGACGCCGCGTAACGCGGTGTCTGATCAGGATCCAAACTGTTTGGGACTTATTTTGATAATTCTTCAGAAAAAATACCTAAACTTTAATTGCTGGAAATAAAAGCAGACGACAATTGATTAGAATTGATGACATTGTGACTCTAAAAGGATGAAACATACAGCAATCCTAACAGTTGATATGCAAAACTAATACTGCACTCCCTCTCTACAACGACACCCAATGGGATACAACGAATGTGTGCGTTGTTCGGAGATAGTCCTTATAGAGAGGGACATTTAGGAATTTGCTTACATTTGCAAACGCGGCATCTGATCAGGATCCAAAATGTTTGTAAACAAATGGTGTGCTCGGGGTATGGCAGTGAAGGGGTTAAAAAGAACTGTGTTAGACAGATCGTAATATAAATCTCTTTAAGAGTAATCCCGACCTCAACCGTTTTATACACACTGTGCAACCTAACAATAACGATACATGAGTATTGCGTACACTCATCGAACCTAAGATTCATTTGCACAAATACTTTTAACCCAAATTACCTGCTATCTATGTCATATGGTATAGGTCTACAGGAAAATTGACACTTTCAATGTCCGATAAAATTGGGAACATCTCGATCACAATCCTAGATGACACACTCAATCTTCGTCAAATACACTATCGTCTGCTTCAAATTTGTCGATTGCAATTGTTTGTACTTTTTTATTTTAAATTCATTATGGCATAAGAAATCCAAACATAGGATTCGAAGATTTTAAATCTCGATAAGACGCCGCGTATTTACTGTTTTCGAGGTTTATAAATATAGTATTTCTGTCCATTATGGCTCTGAAGAGGTAAAGCAGAATATATTTTCACAAGAGTTGTTATTGGGCAAATTACAACAAAATACCTGTACCGATAGGCACACTATTTACTAGATGTCTGTTCTGCTGTCAAGCTCTTGCACAAGCAGATAACACTTTATTTTATACTATCGGAGTAGTTAAGTAAAATCAACAAACATCAAAATCAATTAAGTAGGCAACAGATAAGAAAGTTTACCGAAATCGTGAGCGTTTAACGATTTCAATCAATTTCGATTCAAATCAAACGACGTGTAAATCGGTGTCCAAACTGTTTGATACTCGCATTAATGTTCAATAAGTCAAAATCAAAATTATAAAGCTGATAAATAAGAGCAGAGGACAAACATTATCGTTCACGTATAGTATATGGCTATGGAAGTATTTATTCTTCCATCGCCATTTTATCGTTTGGTAAAAAGTTGTCCGCGTCAGCAGTTATATATGTTCAATCAGTTATTTTTAAATTTGCTTGCACATATCAACCAATTGTTTCAATCTTTATCAGGTGCCAAGTTTGATCTGTAACTTTGCATCTGATCTGGGAAGACACAGTTGGTTTCGAAAGAGTTAAGGGGTAATAATATATATCGCTGTTGTCATTGTTTTGCAATTCTTTATGGAGTTGTGTTGTGTTGTGCAGGAGTAAGCTCTTCGGTGATATATGAACATGATTACTAAATAATGTGTTACTAAGAGAACGGTGGAAGACATTACTTTAGTTTAAAAACAATGGCTATATTGTTAATAAACGATTTACAGATCAACAAGGTTTTATATAGTTAGGTAAGTAGTCCTTTTGATTCTATTACCTAGCACTGTCATCTGTAAAGCCATTTAACCTGTTATCCTATAAATATGGCTTTTTACAGGTTTAACTCACATGTATTCCTCCAATGTAGAAAATTGTTCCTCTTTAAATAAACCGTCATGCATATTCGCCATAAAAATCATTTACTATATTCTAGCAGATGGTGGTTTCAGGAAGGCTTAAAGTACAGCAGGGTTGGCATTAAGGCGTATTCTGCTTTATTTTAACCTGCCTTAATTGGTTACCTGGCTCCAAACTCAAAACCAGACTGGAGGGTAATTGGTTAACTCACCGCTGCAATTTATAGGAACATAGTGACGCAAATCGAATATTGATATGCAAACGACAGCTAAGAACAGAAGACTCTATCACTGCCGATGTAGATTTGATTGTTTGAATGAAGATCAGAAACCGGATAACTCGTTGTATCATCCGGATCCAAACTGTTTTATACTCATATGATTGTTTCTCCAATTAACCTATCTAGTTTCTGATTTGAATAGAGAAAGCTATAAAGACATTTCCTGACTTATGTTCGGTGTTTACACCTAGCCAGGTAAAATATTGTGCTGCACGAGTAAGTTACTGTAAGAAAGAATTTTTAAAATAAAGTTTGTTAGGGCCTCTCTAGACAGGATAAGACAGTTGACTATATTTTGCACACGAGTCCTATGCTTTGACAGTTACTTTCACGCATGTTGAGAACAATGAGGGAGAGTCCTTCAAAGGTCTGAGGAAATGTCTTCAAAGAAATTTGAACTTGAAAGAATTATGATCTACATCTCAGTCACTGCGCCATTCAGTAGTTTAACCCTTTACCTGATAGTATTGTTTCTAGTATTGAAGATATGTGACTACTTAAAGCAGGTTGAAAGTAAAGCAGAATGCGCCCTAAGGCGCATTCTGCTTTACTTTCAGCCTGTTTTAAGCTATTAACTGCTAGAATAAGGAAAGAATTTAATATGACACGTATTCATTACGGTATAATTTGGAACTATTTTCTGCAGCGGATGAATAAAATAAATGTGCTAAAAGTCGCTTCTATAAGGGAAAGGGTTAAGAGAAAGATTCACTCCGTTATATAACGAAGTAGACATTGTTTTATACAAACTCTAAGTATATATGTAACTAATCACAACTACATAGTATGTAAACTCCGGTGTATCCCTTCCGGAAGCTGCGATCAGTGAAGCGAGATATTTACCGATTTTTATTCAGACGAATGGATGCAGGCCACTGTGACGAGTAAGTTTGCAATAACTTAACACGCTAGCTTGTTTGAGATACACAGTCCACTATGGCAATAGAGCTTTAAAACATTTAACATGTCTCTTCCTACAATGCTGTGATTAATAAACATTACATTATGGTAGCTCCAACCTGTTTGCTACTCAGATTAAAAATATAGTTAACATTTCTAAAAGTAAATTTCCACAGTTGAGTGCATTGCGTTTGCGTTTAAACGGGAAAGAATAATGTATCATCTACTGTACATTACGCACAAAAATTACAGCTATCCGTATCTCTAACTGGGTGTAGAGAAAACTCATCCATTTTAAAGTTTTAGAATGTTTTAATCCAAAAATAACTCCGACAGGTCAGAAGAAAACACTAATACTCGCTGCGTATCAAGTGAAAACAGCAGGTGTTTCAGACAGTATGGAAAATGTTGTCCATTGAAGCATTTCCGCAACACACATAATGGAAATGGCAAAATAAATGAAATATCTACCGGAAAAGTATAATGTACTATGAAAATAGTAATTTTACATGAAAACTACGTTATAAAAAAATCTGACCTAAGATCTCTGTCTGTATGACTAGTTGCAATAAGACTATATAACTAGCTGAAATTTATCATGAATAAACTGTATGACTAGCTGAGATTCCTGTCTTCGTTACGAAACAAGTCCGGGTGTTAAATTCTCATATTAGTGAATCTTAAAAATGAAGGCAAAGAACATCCATGCAAGATACTCGTAATATATTACATAACAGATTATTCTGACGAGAACCAAACATTTTGGTCCGCGGTCAGATACGGTACCTTGGTTTGAAAAGCATATGTTTTTGCGTTTTTCGCATGTTGTTGACCATACCATTGATAATCATGGTGACATGATGTTGACATGACCTTGACTGATGTATGTCCGGAGGTAAACAAGATGTTTCAAAACTATTTGCATCATATGATCTCAAATCCCAAACTAAAGTAGTTAGTCCTGTTGAAGAATCAAAAACTATAAGAGTACGTTGATATTTCCAATAGAAACAGTTCCAAAATAAAACTGAAGCCGGATGTTTGAATTATTTAAAAACTGTCTGCAAAGAAGACATGTACCTAGGACAAAGGGTTTATGCCGGGATGGAAAAATGAATGCAAGAATGCAAAAGGAAACACAAAGGCAGAAAATTCCTGCATCAATTTTGCGGTTGATAGAATGAAAATAAATACGGGCATTGCAAATCAGAAGTATGGTGATATCAATGTATGGGGCCTTGAAGGATCACCATCATTAGCTGAAAACGAAATTCAACTTAAGAGAGATCAGACCATTTTCAAACAAGTCTCTTCTAATCAGGATCCAAACTGTTTGCAAGTTACCAGTATATTCAGGGTAAGGCAGTGAATGGGTTAAATTAACCCTTTCACCGCCAGAATCGCCTAAAGTCGAATTTGCAAACAGTTTTAATCCTGATCAGACGCCGCGTTACGCGGCGTCTGATCAGGATCAAAACTGTTTGACACCCGTTCGATATTTCTTATGTCATACTCTCTGAATTCTAACTTTGAAATGATATTGCAGACACTAATATTGAAGCAGACGACACAATTACGGTGCAGGGGTAAAAAACTCAAAAATAATTTGGCGGTGAAAGGGTTAAGTACTAATGAATCTGCCACGGAAGTAAAAGTCGATAGTAATATGGGGTCAATAAGATCTAAATAACAGCTAACTTACAGTAAAATCACGACTGGTCATACAGTAACATTTTATAAAATAGCAGCTAGTCGTACACTATACTAGTTTGTAGAAATCGCATTATGTTGTGTTTTTCTGTTTATTTTTCATTAATAGACATTCGGGTACATTAATATATTCTCACCTGCTAGTGATTATTAAGCATGTGTCAGCAGAAATGAACTACATATGTTGCTAAAACAGTTTTAAATAACGCTTCCAAGGTGTGGCAGTAGCAATAGCAGTGATCAGAAGCTTATTTCAGAGTGATATTGCTTCAGATTCGGAAGATATTTAGTAAACTGAAAGGAATTTATCTTGCTAGTGTACTGGACTATATAATACAACTAGTTGTATACACAGGGCTGTAAAATAAATGTAATTATTTCGCACCTACATCGATTAAACCAATCGAAAGCCCCTCTTTCTACCACGTGACGGTACAAGAGAACCCTATATTGTACCGGAATTTAAAAAATCTATCCCAGAAGGCCATATTTTTCTCATATTGGACTCGGATCCACAAAACCTATATTTTTCATATTGGACTGGACAACTCTTCCGACACTCTATTAAGAGTAACTTCCCTTGGCATTTCACCTTGTTCCATCTCTGCAATGACACCCACTTTGAGACACATATTGTGTGTGTTGCTCGGAGCGAGTCTTTATAGGGAGGGAAAAATAAGACTTGGCTTACATTTGCAATATTTATTTAATTTAATGACGTAACGATAAACAATATGCTGTAGACGTTTTGGCGCGTTAACGTTCAAACGTAAAATACAGTAAATAACGTGGTGACGTTATAATAAGTTGTTTTTCTATATTATGAATAAAATTTTTGTTTATCCGAATATACATTTTAAAAATGCATAAGATAATTTATACCTTATCGGACTGAAATTCTAAACATTAGTAAGTTTTATAATCATAACAACAAAAGAAAAAATATGAAAATGCTTTTGAGGAATAAAATTACTGTAGGTATTTCTTCACTTTTAAAGGGAGGTAGGTTTTGAAAAAACGACCCTTTGTTAGATTTCTTACACCTTTAACATGTTTAAAAAGAGTATATTGATGGAGGTAAATGATTAAAAATTAGATCTAGAACAGAAAATTTTGCAAAATGATACGTGTAGACGATTATATATTTGAAATAGATCTACTGGTGTGAGTAATAGCATTTTGGAGCTGTTTATAAGAGAGTTACGTCCACTCAGAGTCATGCGTGTAAATGTATGAATTTAAAAGTAGTCGCCTCGGTAAGATTGTAGTTATAATGTACTGTTAAGTGTTAAGTGATCTACACTATTGTTTATTTTTCATTGCAAAATAGAAAAATGGCGAATGCTTTTGGAGCGGAAAGTGGGGGTAATTCATATAGGTTATATAAAGTAGGCCTAAGGATTAAACTTAAATGCTTCAAATCAAAGGTAACTTTCCGAATAGCGGCAGTCGACAAATTTAAGCAGATGGTATTGCAGCCATGAAAAGAGTTAGACATAAAAAATATTGTCCTGTTTAGGGAACTGCGACAAGAGCCGGTGTAGGGAGGGAACACTGTATTTTGTTTTTGGAAATTGCGAAGTCAAAGGCTAGGCTAGGCTAGAATGAATAGGAAAAAATGCATGCGGTTTCTTTTGTCATTTTATAATTTTATGGTGTGAAATAAAGAGGTAATTTAACAGTGTTGAGTACAATACTGAATTCTATTGGACTCGTACACAGCAGTCATAATCCATATTGGACTCGGCTATCGCCTCGTCCAATATGAATTATGGCTGCTGTGTACTCGTCCAATAGATTTCAGTATTGTACTCAACACTGTTAAATAACCTCTTAGTTTCACCCGCTTCGCTGGAGTGTGGCTTATTCCGTGACACTTTGTCATCTGCTTATCTCAGCTTCCGGAAAGGATACACCGGAGTTTATATTCGATGAACTAGCTTACATAAAGCTCCTTCGCATATCAAATATATTTACCAGGGACCATGGTTATATTTAAAAGGCGTCCGAGATGGTTCGCAATAGTTTGCTTTGTCAGATTTGATAAATCTGCCCAAATTGGGCCAGTAAAAAATTGAGAACGATGTCAGACTCATATCAAATGTTTTATTACCATAAAACAAGCTTATTACACAATATTCAGGAACACGCATCTTGGACCTTAGAGCAGATGGACGGATCCCAGTACTCAAAACAGTACGAAGTTCGGGGTCCAATGAGTGGCTCGCGGCGAAAATGGCAGAAACTTGAGTTACCTCCGGTGTCAGAGGGAATGACGGATATCAAGGTGATTGAAAAGATTTAGTTTAAAAGTAGAAATACCATTTGTATTTTAGTTTGCATTTTTATACTCCGCTATAAATGCATGTAAATCTATACCAGAACAAGATCAAAGTCATCAAACATATCCCGAATTTACCGTTTTCAGAGAGACAGAGATGCCAACTGATTAATTTAAATATAAAGATAGGTACTGTAAGGTACATGTAATTCAATATATAGAAAATGCTTGTTTAAGGAAGATGGTGTTTAAATAAATTTGAATGTGCTACTAAGTTCATGTACTTTAGTTCATTTTACTTTAGTAGTAATAAAACCACATATTTGAACACCAATGGTTGTTCGTTTAAGTAATGGTATATTGTCTGTGTAAGCAAATTGTTGTTTTAAACTTAAGATCACGTGTTGTTTGCACAGGTAAAGCTCCGAGGTGTCCTCAATAGCTTGATTAACAACGAGGGGAGTTATGTTTTATCAATAAATCGAATAATTGACGTAAGTACGCACTCTGAAATAAGCTTGAGTATTTCTTTTACCAATAGGTACCCGTTTCATTATCCAAGACGCCAAAATGCGCGATTGCAAACGTTTGGATCCTGATCAGACGCCGCGCAACGCAGTGTTTGATCAGGATCCAAATCTGTTTGGCACTCATTTCGTCAGTCATACTGTCTTAATAAATCGAGATTGCAGACAACACTATTTAAGCAGATGGCAATATGGCGGTAAAATGGAAAAAATTTCACGATAAATGTGATCATGAAATGGTTAAGGCGAACTTACTTCCACTTTTAGCACAGTTAGCGTTCGTCCTCAAATTAGTGTCGTCTGCTGTAATATGATTATACTAGATTGATATAGAACTCTTTCTGTATGTGTGTTCAAAGGCGCTTCACATGAAATTATATACATGTACAAACAAAGTGAAAAAGACAAAAGAATACATTTACAAAAATGTTATTCTTGGAATAGATTTATCTGTTATTTATTTTAGACACTAGCAACAGTGTCGCCAGAAGTCTTATCAGTTTCAGTGCGTCATTCACATATCTCTGTCAGGCGTTTACATGGGGCGTAAACATCCCCCTGCCGAAACAGTGTCTGCTTTGAAATGTGCGCAAAACGAATGTCAAACAGCTTCGATCCAGACCATACGCCGGTTTTTTTTTTATCTTAATCAAAACCTTTGCAAATACCAGTCGCGATCGACAAGAGAAAGGGTTAAACACCCATAGTCTATATACATGAATCTGTGAAAACTGTTTCTAAGAATTTACTACTTTAGAATGTCTGATAAGATAGTAAAAATATAATCTAATCTATTAAGTCACATATTAGAAAAACTAATAGTTAACCTATATAATTATAACAATATAAGCGATTTAATACATAGATACGCATTTATATGCATGTAATTTATTCATCCACTGTAGAAAACAGTTCCACTTGATATGGTCATGGATATGAAGAATCACGAAATATTTCTATAAACTAGCATGGCATTGTGGTTGCTTAAGGCATATTTGAAGTAAAGAAGAATGCGCCTTAACCTGTACTTTAAGTTGTCAACTATCTTAAACCCTGGAAACAGGCTATGAAGTAAAGGGATAAAATAGTACAGTTCCAGTCTATTGGGTACATATAAGATGGTGATTTCGCGGCCACAAAAATACATGTACATTAGAATCAATCGAATATCGATATCATGACAAATCCATGCGTATTAATTTCCTTTAATGACAACTTTGTAGATGAAACATAACCAAGAATTTCTCAAAGCAATTGGGAAATCTACAGAAACATTAGCGGTATTCGAGATAGCGCAAGACATTCTCAATAATCACAAGACATTCAATATAGACTTGGCAGAGGAGCTCCGAAATATCTACGAAGACGGTTCAGTCGCTAAAAGCCTGAATTTTGTAAGTATTGCAGCAATTTCCGATTAAAAATAAATACAGACGCAATGAAAGTGTTATACCTTTTAACTCCCAATGACATCATTACGCGCCTTTGCAATCAGTTTTGATTCTGATCGGACGCTGCGTAATTGTCACCTGTTTTGAAATTACGTCAGTAACACTGCCTTAAATCTAACTTTGAAATAATAGTGCAGACAATATTGAAGCAGATGCCAATATGGTGGTGAAGGCGTAAAAGGCTCACGATTAATTTGGCAGCGAAACATTAATAGTATCTTACATGATCTTACTTGACCACTACTGTTTTTGACAAACGAGGTGACTGAAATAATATCATTCGAGTGGGCGAGTGTCAGTTTTGTTTTGATGATGTAGACGGAACAGAACATATATAATTACCATTCCAAACATTGGAATACATCTAAGAAAACCAACACGTGTACACTTGCAATGAAAAGAAATAATAGAAAACCAAGACGTGTGCACTTGCAATGAATAGAAATAATAGAAAACCAACACGTGTACACTTGCAATGAAAAGAAATAATAGAAAACCAAGACGTGTACACTTGCAATGAATAGAAATAACAGAAAACCAAGACGTGTGCACTTGCAATGAATAGAAATAATAGAAAACCAACACGTGTACACTTGCAATGAAAATAAATAATAGAAAACCAAGACGTGTACACTTGCAATGAATAGAAATAATAGAAAACCAACACGTGTACACTTCCAATGAAAATAAATAATAGAAAACCAAGACGTGTACACTTGCAATGAATAGAAATAATAGAAAACAAACACGTGTACACTTGCAATGAAAAGAAATAATAGAAAACCAAGACGTGTGCACTTGCAATGAATAGAAATAATAGAAAACCAAGACGTGTACACTTGCTATGAATAGAAATAATAGAAAACTAAGACGTGTACACTTGCAATGAATAGAAATAATAGAAATCTAAGACGTCTGCACTTGCAATGAATAGATATACGTCGTAATAGAAAACCAAGACGTGTGCACTTGCAATGATAGAAATAATAGAAAGCCAAGACGTGTGCACTTGCAATGAATTGAAATAATAGAAAACCAAGACGTGTGCACTTGCAATGAATAGAAATAATAGAAAACCAAGACGTGTGCACTTGCAATGATAGAAATAATAGAAAACCAACACGTTTACACTTGCAATGAATAGAAATAATAGAAAACCAAGACGTCTGCACTTGCAATGAATAGAAATAATAGAAAATCAAGACGTGTACACTTGCAATGAATAGAAATAATAGAAAACCAAGACGTGTACACTTGCAATGAATAGAAATAATAGAAAACCAAGACGTATACACTTGCAATGAATAGAAATAATAGAAAACCAAGACGTGTACACTTGCAATGAATAGAAATAATAGAAAACCAAGACGTGTACACTTGCAATGAATAGAAATGATAGAAAACCAAGACGTGTACACTTGCAATGAATAGAAATAATAGAAATCCAAGACGTGTACACTTGCAATGAATAGAAATAATAGAAAACTAAAACGTGTACACTTGCAATGAATAGAAATAATAGAAAACCAAGACGTCTGCACTTGCAATGAATAGAAATAATAGAAACCCAAGACGTGTACACTTGCAATGAATAGAAATAATAGAAAACCAAGACGTGTACACTTGCAATGAATAGAAATAATAGAAAATCAAGACGTGTACACTTGCAATGAATAGAAATAATAGAAAACCAAGACGTGTACACTTGTAATGAATAGAAATAATAGAAAACCAAGACGTGTACACTTGCAATGAATAGAAATAATAGAAATCCAAGACGTGTACACTTGCAATGAATAGAAATAATAGAAAACTAAGACGTGTACACTTGCAATGAATAGAAATAATAGAAAACCCATACGTCTGCACTTGCAATGAATAGAAATAATAGAAAACCAAGACGTGTACACTTGCAATGAATAGAAATAATAGAAAACCAAGACGTCTGCATTTGCAATGAATAGAACTAATAGAAAATCAAGACGTGTACACTTACAATAAGTAGAAATAATAGAAAACCAAGACGTGTACACTTGCAATGATAGAAATAATAGAAAACCCAGACGTGTTCACTTGCAATGAATAGAAATAATAGAAAACAAAGTCGTATACACTTGCAATGAATAGAAATAATAGAAAACAAGGACGTCTGCACTGGCAATGAATAGAAATAATAGAAAACCAAAACGTGTACACTTGCAATGGATAGAAATAATAGAAAACCAAAACGTGTACACCTGCAATGATAGAACTAATAGAAAACCAAGACGTGTACGAGGGCTGTCCCAAAACACCGTGGACAAATATTTTTTTTGAAGAACACGACGTATTATTTCTATGATTTTTTTACTGATGCTATTTCAAACATTTTCACATTTGTAGAAAAAAGAATGAGGCTCATTAACAAACTTGACCCTTATTTATTAGCAAATATAAATTGCTGGTTAGAATGTGCGGCGCACGCAAAAATCTTACAGGTAGATTTAGAGATGTGCATCTTTAAACCTCCTACAATGCAACTTTGAGCTTGAATTCGCGCGAAATTGCGTCATGAACGTTTACGTTGCTATGTGTGACGTCATCCTGGAAAATATCATTAAGGTAGCGGTATTTTGAAAACATCGATAGAGTTATCGCGAATGGTACTGTGTTCTGAAAACGCTAGAAATGACGACGTCAAAGGAAAGTGCGGCGCAGCAAAATGTTATAGAATACTGTGTTAGGTTAAATATGACCCCGACACAGACGTTTAAACAACTACAATCATCAGAAAAGTATAAATCAGCATCTTGTTCTCTTATCTTCAAACAGCAAAAGCGTTTTTCAGAAGGATGGATTGAAAATTAGTTTACAAAGACGGGACGGCCGATATGAATTGACGACTTCATTGTAGAAAAACGTGAGAAGCGTCATCAATGGTGATCAGCATCTTGCGGTGATACGTCGGGTCAGCAACTCGTCTTTATATCGGATTTTGCTTGAGAAACCAAACATCTTGAAAGGCTATACTAGGTGAATGTCTCGCTTGCTAAGTGCAGAAAAAAGAAAGACGAGAGAGCAGGCATTTCTCAACAAATTCATCCCACATATCTTTCGCATGCCGCATTGCGATACGAAAGAAGAGACCAGAGGGTTCATTGACAACATTGACTTTCAAGTTGAAAGCATCATATTCCACCAGGATAACGTTCGGTGCCACGCTTCCCAGTATACACAATTCAAAATTGCCGTGGTGGGTTTTTCGAAAGCATGAACATGTGCCATACATCACTGACATAGCCCTATCAGATTTCTTCGTATTTATATGCCTGAAATCTCAGTTACTATGACTTAAGTTTGAAAACTTTGAGAAGCTGAAACAAGAAACATTGAGAGTCTTGTGAGGAATGAAGAAAGGCATTGTTCGTCAGCGTATATGACAAATTAACCGGTTGTGTGAAACAGCGAATGCATCGCTCATCACGGCAAATATTTTGAAAAAGAGTAACGTTGACGTCGATAACGTCATTACGTAACTATGGTGTGCGCCGGGGTTGCACGGGTAGTATATTTCAAACTACTCTGCGCTAGCCAATTTCTAAGATAGTGCGTTAAAAATTCACACAGGCTTACTTAATCCCTATGTTTATAAACCATGACGAGCGTTTGTCTCTGCTGTTATAAATATCAGTTTTATTACGAAAGTCTACGATGTTTTGGGACAGCCCTCGTACACTTGCAATGAATAGAAATAATAGAAAACCAACACGTGTACACTTGCAATGAAAATAAATAATAGAAAACCAAGACGTGTACACTTGCAATGAATAGAAATAATAGAAAACCAACACGTGTGCACTTGCAATGAATAGAAATAATAGAAAACCAACACGTGTACACTTCCAATGAAAATAAATAATAGAAAACCAAGACGTGTACACTTGCAATGAATAGAAATAATAGAAAACAAACACGTGTACACTTGCAATGAAAAGAAATAATAGAAAACCAAGACGTGTGCACTTGCAATGAATAGAAATAATAGAAAACCAAGACGTGTACACTTGCTATGAATAGAAATAATAGAAAACTAAGACGTGTACACTTGCAATGAATAGAAATAATAGAAATCTAAGACGTCTGCACTTGCAATGAATAGATATACGTCGTAATAGAAAACCAAGACGTGTGCACTTGCAATGATAGAAATAATAGAAAGCCAAGACGTGTGCACTTGCAATGAATTGAAATAATAGAAAACCAAGACGTGTGCACTTGCAATGAATAGAAATAATAGAAAACCAAGACGTGTGCACTTGCAATGATAGAAATAATAGAAAACCAACACGTTTACACTTGCAATGAATAGAAATAATAGAAAACCAAGACGTCTGCACTTGCAATGAATAGAAATAATAGAAAATCAAGACGTGTACACTTGCAATGAATAGAAATAATAGAAAACCAAGACGTGTACACTTGCAATGAATAGAAATAATAGAAAACCAAGACGTATACACTTGCAATGAATAGAAATAATAGAAAACCAAGACGTGTACACTTGCAATGAATAGAAATAATAGAAAACCAAGACGTGTACACTTGCAATGAATAGAAATGATAGAAAACCAAGACGTGTACACTTGCAATGAATAGAAATAATATAAATCCAAGACGTGTACACTTGCAATGAATAGAAATAATAGAAAACTAAAACGTGTACACTTGCAATGAATAGAAATAATAGAAAACCAAGACGTCTGCACTTGCAATGAATAGAAATAATAGAAACCCAAGACGTGTACACTTGCAATGAATAGAAATAATAGAAAACCAAGACGTGTACACTTGCAATGAATAGAAATAATAGAAAATCAAGACGTGTACACTTGCAATGAATAGAAATAATAGAAAACCAAGACGTGTACACTTGTAATGAATAGAAATAATAGAAAACCAAGACGTGTACACTTGCAATGAATAGAAATAATAGAAATCCAAGACGTGTACACTTGCAATGAATAGAAATAATAGAAAACCAAGACGTGTACACTTGCAATGAATAGAAATAATAGAAAACCCATACGTCTGCACTTGCAATGAATAGAAATAATAGAAAACCAAGACGTGTACACTTGCAATGAATAGAAATAATAGAAAACCAAGACGTCTGCATTTGCAATGAATAGAACTAATAGAAAATCAAGACGTGTACACTTACAATAAGTAGAAATAATAGAAAACCAAGACGTGTACACTTGCAATGATAGAAATAATAGAAAACCCAGACGTGTTCACTTGCAATGAATAGAAATAATAGAAAACAAAGTCGTATACACTTGCAATGAATAGAAATAATAGAAAACAAGGACGTCTGCACTGGCAATGAATAGAAATAATAGAAAACCAAAACGTGTACACTTGCAATGGATAGAAATAATAGAAAACCAAAACGTGTACACCTGCAATGATAGAACTAATAGAAAACCAAGACGTGTACACTTGCAATGAATAGAAATAATAGAAAACCAACACGTGTACACTTGCAATGAATAGAAATAATACAAAACCAAGACGTGTACACTTGCAATGAATAGAAATATTAGAAAACCAAGACGTGTACACTTGCAATGAATTGAAATAATAGAAAACCAAGACGTCTGCACTTGCAATGAATAGAAATTATAGAAAACCCAGACATGTACACTTGCAATGAATACAAATAATAGAAATCCAAGACGTGTACACTTGCAATGAATAGAAATAATAGTAAACCAAGACGTCTGCATTTGCAATGAATAGAGAAAATAGAAAACCAAGACGTGTACACTTGCAATGAGTAGAAAAAATAGAAAACCAAGACGTGTACACTTGCAATGATAGAAATAATAGAAAACCAAGACGTCTGCACTTGCAATGAATAGAAGTAATAGAAAACCAAAACGTGTACACTTGCAATGCATAGAAATAATAGAAAACCAAGACGTGTTCACTTGCAATGAATAGAAATAATAGAAAACAAAGACGTGTACACTTGCAATGAATAGAAATAATAGAGAACCAAGACGTGTACACTTGCAATGAATAGAAATAATAGAAAACCAACACGTCTGCACTTGCAATGAATAGAAATAATAGAAAACAAAGACGTGTACACTTGCAATGAATAGAAATAATAGAAAACCAAGACGTGTACACTTGCAACGAATAGAAATAATAGAAAATCAAGACGTGTGCACTTGCCATGAATAGACATAATAGAAAACCAACACCTGTAAACTTGCAATGAATAGAAAAAATAGAAAACCAAGACGTGCACATTTGCAATGAATAGAAATAATAGAAATCCCAGACGTGTACAATTGTAATGAATAGAAATAATAGAAAACCAACACATCTGCACTTGCAATGAATAGAAATAATAGAAAACCAAGACGTGTACACTTGCAATGAATAGAAATTATAGAAAACCAAGACGTGTACAATTGCAATGAATAGAAATAATAGAAAACCAACACGTCTGCACTTGCAATGAATAGAAATAATAGAAAACCAAGACGTGTACACTTGCAATGAATAGAATAATAGAAAACCAAGACGTGTACACTTGCAATGAATAGAAATAATAGAAAACCAACAAGTGTACACTTGCAATGAATAGAAATAATAGAAAACCAACACGTGTACACTTGCAATGAATAGAAATAATAGAAAACCAACACGTGTACACTTGCAATGAATAGAAATAATAGAAAACCAACACGTCTGCACTTGCAATGAATAGAAATAATAGAAAACCAAGACGTGTACACTTGCAATGAATAGAAATTATAGAAAACCCAGACGTGTACAATTGCAATGAATAGAAATAATAGAAAACCAACACGTCTGCACTTGCAATGAATAGAAATAATAGAAAACCAAGACGTGTACACTTGCAATGAATAGAATAATAGAAAACCAAGACGTGTACACTTGCAATGAATAGAAATAATAGAAAACCAACACGTGTACACTTGCAATGAATAGAAATAATAGAAAACCAACACGTGTACACTTGCAATGAATAGAAATAATAGAAAACCAAGACGTGTACACTTGCAATGAATAGAAATAATAGAAAACCAACACGTCTGCACTTGCAATGAATAGAAATAATAGAAAACCAAGACGTGTACACTTGCAATGAATAGAAATTATAGAAAACCCAGACGTGTACAATTGCAATGAATAGAAATAATAGAAAACCAACACGTCTGCACTTGAAATGAATAGAAATAATAGAAAACCAAGACGTGTACACTTGCAATGAATAGAATAATAGAAAACCAAGACGTGTACACTTGCAATGAATAGAAATAATAGAAAACCAACACGTGTACACTTGCAATGAATAGAAATAATAGAAAACCAACACGTGTACACTTGCAATGAATAGAAATAATAGAAAACCAAGACGTGTACACTTGCAATGAATAGAAATAATAGAAAACCAAGACGTGTACACTTGCAATGAATAGAAATAAGAGAAAACCAACACGTCTGCACTTGCAATGAATAGAAATAATAGAAATCAAAGACGTGTACACTTGCCATGGATAGAAATAATAGAAAACCAAGACGTGTACACTTGCAATGAATAGAAATAATAGAAAACCAAGACGTGTGCTCTTGCAATGAATAGAAATAATAGAAAACCCAGACGTGTTCACTTTCAATGAATAGAAATAATCAGGTACGAAGGACTTTCAGACAGAGCATACTAGATAAGCCTAGGTTAGCTTTATTTCTTCCTTATTTACACCAAAAGGTATACTATATCGTACTAAGTTATCAACGCGTGGACGTTTATAGCCTGCACAAGAATATAGCTTGATTATTGATAGAAGTCATATATATTATAAATGTGAGTTGAGTAGCATGTGCCGCGATAGTCTAATGATTATCGTACAGGACTCTAATATAAGGACTGTGAAACGTAAAACAAGGGTTCGGTCCAAAAATTGGAATGCAAAAGTTTTGTTTGATCTTTTAAACATGTTATTTGTTGTTTTATTGTCGTATTTACTTCACCTTTCGAAAAGTCAAGCTATTGTCGTCATCCTGTCGCCTGTTTCGTTTATGTTAATGTATAGTTTAATCATTTTTGTAAGACAATTTCTTTTATAATAACTATCTTAGGTAGTCGTTTGAAGTTTGAAACACTTGTAAAGAATTCTGAGAAATTGTCATCAGGTAATTTACTATTTTTCAAAAGGTACGGTGTGCCTTAAATTTTATAATATGATCAGCTTATACCACCGTACACTACATTTAGAGCACATTGACGACACTTTAAATGAAACCTGGCTCCAGTTATGTATCGAGTATAAAATTCAAAACAAAAAGACAGACAACGACGACAGACAAACAATGGAGACAGTGCGATCTCAATAGCTCAACAAGGAACTTCGTGCCAGGCGAGCTAAAAGGCTGTTTAAACCTCAGCGCATGCAGGATTTTGACTATTTTAGCATTTGATTTTATTAAAATTGAAAAGAAATGATTACGACTTCAAATTCTATTTATTACATATAAGTGTAAAGACATATTAAGATAATTGAAGACGCAGCTTGGTAGCCCCTGCTCGATATATATTTCCATCGACAAGTAAGGTTATTTATGGTAACATCATCACTCGACACTCAGCCATCACAAAATGTAGTCACACTTCAAATGTTGTACATGTGCCTGAGATAGCATATGCCATATGATGTTGAAAAAATTATTTGTATTTGAGGTCAAAGGTCATGGTTACAGTTACAGTAACCTAAAAGATATATGCGAGACTTTGCTATAACTAGATGATATCACACGACACAATTAGTTTCAGCTGCTGATGTGATGTAGGCAATATGCTCCAGACAAGTTTTCAGATATCAAAATGAAGGTGACATTGACTTTAAAAGGATTCGAGAACTACACCGTCCCAGGATGTACTAACACACAAAATTTAGTATCTCTAGCTGATGTGGTATACTGCATATACCAAGATGTATTCACAAATATATTTTGGTTCTCCTTAGCTGATATGGTATACGAAATATGAAATGGACACGTTTTCCTATATCTGAACTCAAACTTGAGGTAAACTTTACAGGATATCTGAAAATTTCATGCCACACTTGATGATATGAGACAAAACACCATCCAAAGATGTACTCACTCACCAAATTTGGTCTCCTTTGCTGGTCGGAAATTATTTTCTGTAATTGACAATGACTTGGAAATGATATGAGACACATCAAAATCAAAAGCTATACTCACACACTGAATGTGGGATCCCTAACTGGTCAGACTTATGAAATATGATCAGGACAAGTTTAGTCTATGATTGTGACCAATGCTCAATGTCAAGTAACAGTAAACTGAAAATGGTTCGCGACACTCCACCATAACCCTTTACCTGATAGCCTATTTATAGTACTTAAGATAGGTGACTACTTAAAGCAGGTTGAAAGTAAAGCAGAATGCGCCTTAGGGCGCATTCTGCTTTACTTTCAGCCTGCTTTAAGCTATAATGTGCTATAATATAGAAAAATTCCCTATAATACATATTCATTACTGATTAAATTGGAACTATTTTCTTCAGCGGATGAATAAATCATATCCGCTAAAAGGCGCTTCTATTGGGGAAAGGGTTAAATGATGTGCATATACTCACACACTTAGCTGGTATGTAATAGTAAATATGCCCAAGGAAAATCTTTTATCCGCTATTCCAAGATGTAGTCATGCAATAATTTGGTTCACCTAGTTGATGTGGTAAAGCAAATATGCTTCGAAAAGGCGTTTTTATATAATTGAGGTCAAAACCTTTGGTTAAAGTCCGAATGACCTCAAAATGGTATGCGCTTATTGCACTAAACATGTACTCACATACTAACTTTAGCATCTGTAGCTGATATGGTGTAGTAATAAATATACCCCTGACAAGGTTTTTCTGAAATGAGATCAAAGGTCAATGGTATCGGTACTTAATAATGTTACGGTACGCTCTGCCATTCAAGAATGTACTCACAGGACAAATTGGTACCCCTAGCTTCCATATGAGATATCCTCCGTACAAACCGCCTTTTACATTTCTATAATTTAGGTCAATTTCATGGTAAAGGTCAAGGTCATACTGACCTGAATATGTTACGGAACACTGAACCATCCGAAGATGTACTCACATACTATATTTGTTATCCCTAGCTTATACGGTATATGACATTTTTACCATCTTTGCCTTTATCGGATAGAGATTTGCCTCATAGAGAAATGCTCTATCCTCCATTTCACGTGTCATCGACTTTTAGGCTCCGATAAGTCCTACTTATCCACAAGCGCTACATGAAGCGGGTCACAAATAACGTCATTTGTGATGACATTATCAGAAACAAGGTCATGTTTAGTGGAAAAACAGTTCAGCAAACTGCACTGAATTGGTTATTTGTATATAGTTATAATGGTTTAAATGGGAGGAAAAATCCAACATTCGCTTTGTTTATAAATGTAGGATGGGATCCCCCTCCTTCCCCCCTCTATTCAGAAAATCCACACAGGGAGTCGGCGATCCTCTATGGGAGACATCTCTTTCCTACATAAACACTCATGATGGATTCTTATAATATCCCGGACAAAATGGACACGGAGGGACATAACGCATAGCTCAAGCACTATATGTTCTTAAAGCTATACTTTGGGACATAAAAACATGGCTTTAGCACACTACCAGAGCGGGGTTTTATGTGATAAGTATCATAATTCTCCTACGCAATCTTCCTGATTTTACGTCCGATCCTTCAATTGCCTAAAAACAATAAAGCTTTCTTTTGCAACAACCAAAGGAACATCAGAACAAATAAACATCGCCTATATATAGATATGTGTAGCGACTATAAATTAAAAATGCAAAGGTCTCTAAAAGAAGTGACTGCTTAATTACGAATAAGAAATAGGTAAAATAAAAAAGCAGATATACGTATACCTTTCTGCAAAATGTTATACTGTTTTAAGCAAACATTAATACTTGTAAAGAATAAAATCAGGATGGGTCATTGGTTGCATATCTTAAACAGATATGAGACGCTATTATGAACCCGTATACATTAATGGATGGGTGCCATGAATCTTATTTCCAAAAGCAAAAAACAGTTAATTAAATTAAAGAATAGCCGAATATAAAGTTTGAACTCATGATCTGCAGACTAACAGTGACATTTCAAAATTTACAATTTCTCTCCGATTCTGTTTTCAGTTTTCGTCACGCTTGGTTTTTGAGGTATATAGTAAGTATATCAACAACTGTGAAGTTGCCATGGAAACCGTTCAAAAGCTGAATTCCGGCGGCATCAAGAGGGTAGCTAGCACATTTTTATCAACAACTCATTTACCCTATGTGACACGCATGTGCGTATACAAGAGTACAACAGTGTAGATATTGAGTCCGTTTATTAGACATGCACTGTTTGATTGTATTTTCATATATTATAAACAAAACATAGTAAAACACAAAGTATTTCCAAAACAGTGTTGGCACTGAAATGCATTTTGTTTATTGTACGCAAACCTATAAATCAGACATGGGGCGATTATTTGAAAAAAGTAAGCGATTAAATTATGATTATGTGACATTCTAGCAGTAATCGATTACTTCATGATTACTGCATCTTTTGCCAGTAATCGATTATTATGATTACTTTGAGTGAGAGTAATCATGGTTAATGATAATTTTGTCAGTAACAAGTTGAAAACAAACTACTACTATGTGTATCCAGTTTCATTTGCAATGGAGCACAGGGTAGACCATTCTAAGCTGCAAGTAATATGTCTGTTTGTTCCATAATGTCAATGTTATCTCACTTCACTACATGTACAGTAAAACCTGTCTATAACAACCACTAAAATAAGGCTAATTGTTTGTATAAAAGACAGGTGGCAGCTTAAAGCAAGATGACAGTAAAACAGAAAGCTCCTACAGGAGCTTTCTGTTTTACTGTCACCTTGCTTTAAGCAGTCACCTGTTCTTAACACCTAATTTTTAAGACAATTTAGTGGCCGTTATAGAGAGGTTTTACTGTACCTGTGTTATTAGCCAATTTCATTCCAGATACACTATTTGCTCGAAGTGAACCTGAGTGTCTAGTAGTTAACATTCACAGGCCACATACTAGTTGTCGCTTGATCTGGATCAAAATAACATGTAGCTAAAAATATCTTTAATATAAATATATAGAATGAAATGGGTTAAACCATTACTCCATTAAAATATTTGTTTGCCCTTTATTTATATCTTCACTAAAGAAAATTTTCACTTAATACAGTTATAAATATGTACCATAAGAAATAATTTCAATTTCCTTGCTTCATACAATGGTAGCTTAAAATAAGTTGAAAGTAAAGTAAAATGCACCATAGGACATATTCTGCTGTACATTCAAACTGCTGAAGTAATTTACTGCCTTTAAAACTAGAAACAGGTTATTGGGGTAATGGGTTAATATTAATTTATGGAAATGTATATATATTTTCAACTTTCTTTGTTACATTTGATCAGCATTAGTATTTCAAATGTCTCATCACTGAGACGACACCTCATAGGTTTGAAACATTTTCCAGCAATACTGGACAGTCTTTCAACAGGGGAAGAAGTGGCTTGAATGCCTTGTGCTGTCAGCTTGTAAATATTTCGGAAAATCAAATTGTTTTGAACTTTTCTAACTGAAGTGTTACCTTGAAATAAGAACACTTCAAAACTGGAATGCAAGTTCAAACTAATACTAATATGGATAGTTAGGGTTTATTTAGATCCAACGTTTAGTTTTCAACTGATGTGGGTTTTCCAGTAGCTAGAGTAGGCAGCAGGATAGGTCCATGTACTATAAAGAAGTAACCGAAACCGATAATTCAGGAATTGTTACTCAACGAAGTAATGCGAATCGGTCACTTTCCATAATAACTTTCGTGTTTAAATAATCTCTATTATTCGCGACAAATAGAAAGTTAAACACATGAAACGGCACTGGAAGGGGAAGTATGTGAAACCTGGCAAAAGATTAAGCTCTATCTAATAAACCCAGGACTTCGGTCAAAGTGAGTATGAGCGTGAATCCGAGAACACATGGAAAAAGCAGTCTGCTCATTTAGTCCAGTATTATATAAATTAAAGGATCTTTAGTATCAAAAGAAGCATTAAAACACATGCTTTTTTAGCTTTTACTGATTATTCACATATTCATTCTGTGAAGTCTGATCAATTTCATATTATAAGATTTTGATAGAGTGAGTGTTTTCTTTGAATTTGAGCAAACATAAAATATTAAGAATATATACTATAGGCAATAAACTATACGCTTTGCATCATAGACATATACACATATGAATTACTAAAAGTATGCGTAAAGCTTGTTAAAACTGGTTTGTATCTTTATTATTTGAATTTCACCGACATTATTTCAGAATGCCAGAAAATGCATGCTGAGAAGGGCTGCATTATACATTTCAAGTGCCCATGGACAAAACAGCAACATTATAACCTATGGTTTTCTGTTTACTATATCACTAAGATATATGAAAAACCTACGTGTATACAGAAATTTTCATAAATATCCAATTAAATTTTCATTTGGGCACGTATCCTTTCAACAGCGAATGAGATTATCCGAAATCAGTCCAAAGCGTATATATATATATGAGGGGTGTTAATGTTGGTCATGGTGGTTTTTATGCATTTACACACACGTTGATCTAGTTTTGTTTAATGTTTACGTTTCTTGGCGTTATTTGACCATTTTATGTGTTGTGGTGCCGTTGTAACGAAGTATTTTGACCCCCATCGAAAAATGGCCCCCACTCATTTTTTCGATATCGTACAATGACCCCCGGTCATAATTTGACATCGAAATTTGACCACCCCACCCCACCCCGGTCATAGTACTATGACTCCCCTCATGAATTATTTGACCCCTCCTGAAATTTATCGACCCCCATTCGAATAATAACCCCATACCCTCTCCAGCAATTAAGCGACACAGTTTAACCCATTGGACCCTAGCGACGAGTATATTAGTTATTTATAAACAGCGTTCCTGTTAAAAGTACACGTGTCCTTTGTAAACAGCGTAGACCCAGATCAGACTTTACTCACAGGAGCCCTCTGATATTTGTCAGTTTTGAAATGTATTGTATAAAACAACTCTAGCTAGTCGAAAATTGACTTGACATAACTAGAAAAACTTGAATTGCTAACCTGAATTTTCCGGTGTGAATGAGTTAAAAGATACATAAAATTTAGATGATAAACAAGTCAAAATTCAGACTTATGATAAGCACGCCATGGGAACGTACAGTATACTAAATTCTGTTCCCAAGGGGTACCGTTGACCTGGTGCATATCTGTTGGATACTAATGGTAGGGATTACCCGATCTCTTTGAAACAAGCTGGTTGCGGGTCTGTGGTGTGATATAATTCGTGAACAGCTTATTTATAAATATGTTAAGGGTGTAATTCAGTCATGGATTATGCAGGTCAGTCGGAAGGGGAAGGCTCGGTGTGAATTACTTGAGAAAGTTATGAATTACATGACAAGTTTACAATCCCATTGCTAAAGAGTGCACCATATTACAAGTTCAATTACGCAACGTTTACATAAAAGTTTGTAATGCATTAAATTACATCGCACATTACATTTTAATAACAGTCCTAAACATTATTAGAAATATTAATAAGCATATATAACTGATAGGTTATCGTTTACAAGTTCTTTGTCGACTAATTAATCAAAGATGCAAAACTTAAGAATACATGTATGCAAGTATACAGTTTGAAAAGTTAAAGCCTTTTTATAGTATCCACTGGGTAAGGAAGCATATTTTTGCGAGAAATTGAGTCCTGAACCCTTTCCTCCATAGAAACGCCTCAGATTGCCTGTGCCTACATCTGCAAAGGAGATTAAGATTCACTAATAAAATTCAATAATAGTTTTTATTACGTCAGGCGTCAGCTAACAACAAGATGAGTGTAAAGCAGAAAGCTTACATGAGCTTTCTGCATAAAATTCATATTGCTATGCACAGTGTCCTACCTTAAGCACAGTTAAACATAGCTAATTTGCAAGATTGCCTGTGGAACAAAGGGTCAATACAGATCACAAGTATTGTGCAAAGCTCTTTTAGGTGCTTTCCACATATGAACTTGAATGTCTTTTATTTTGCCTGTACACTTCTTAATTGAATTACTGCTATAAAGAGGTTCAATTGTACCAAGACAAAATGTATAAATGTCACTGTTGCATATAAATCATGAACATTTCAAATGCATTGTCTGTTAGATGCATTAAGTGCAGCTTAAAGGCAGTATGTAAGCCAAAATAGCGCATTTTTTAAACCTGAATATTCAGGCAGATACGTAATCTAAACATATAAAAAGAAGTAATCCGCGATGATTATGGGGGCAATAAATTTGACAAACACATGAATTTGGTGGAAAGAGTCGACTTTTAAATCGGTTTGTTGACATCCGATCAACGACGGAGATTTTCCGAGTTCGTTCGGCTTGCGCCCGGTAAAGATGTTTTCATAGCTCATTATTAGTGTTTTCTTCTGACTTGACATAGTTATTTTTAGATTGGAACATTCTAAAACTTTAAAAGGGATGAGTATTCCCTACATCCAGCAAGAGACATTGATAGTTGTATTTATTGCGCGCAGTATACAGTAGAGAATACATTTTTCTTTCCCGTTTAACCCTTTACCCAATAGAAGCGCCTTTTAGCGGATATGATTTATTCATCCGCTGAAGAAAATAGTTCCAATTTAATGAGTAATGAATATGTATTATAGGGAATATTTTCTATGTTATAGCACATGATAGCTTAAAGCAGGCTGAAAGTAAAGCAGAATGCGCCCTAAGGCGCATTCTGCTTTACTTTCAACCTGCTTGAAGTAGTCACCTATCTTACGTAATAGAAATAGGCTATCAGGTAAAGGGTTAAACGCAAACGCAATGCACGTAACTATGGAAATTTACTTTTAGAAGTTTTAACTATTATTTTTCAATCTGAGTAGCAAATAGGTTGGAGCCTGGTCAAATGCCGGGTTACCCGGCGTCTGACCTGGCTCCAATCTGGTTGAAATGGAAATAATAGTTTTGTATAGAAATGCGTTTATTGGGAGAGAATAAAATATCAGTAAAGTTAGCGCAGCGGTATCGTGCTGCACGGGAACCATACTTATCTCAAATAGGAAAGTGTACGATGATGTAGTCGATGTTACCTTGCTTACAGTGGAGAAAATGTTATTCTTTCCCAATAAACGCGTTAACGCTAAAACCATAATTTCAATTACAAACAGTTTGGAGCAGATCAGACGCCGGGTAACCCGCCGTCTGATCACGCACCAAACTGTTTGCCGCTCAGACCTACATGAATGGTCAGAATTGTCTAAAGGTTGTCCATTTATGCGTATTATTGCGATGAGTTTGCGTTTCGTTTGCGTTTAAACGCGAAAGAATAACGTGTTCTCCACCGTTACCCTAATGGTTATGAACTATTCTGTTTTAAAAATAACCCAGACAAGTCAGGAAAATCGGATCGATCTCATGACTCTTATTCGACCTTGCGGAAACTCTCGGAAGCCGACACGAAGATTTGTTATGTAAACAAAAAGCTTATTTATCCAACCATCTCGATAAGAAATCGGCACATTTATGTATGGTTCTTAAAGAAAGGGGGCATGTTTTAGGCACATGACAACGGATTTCGCTTAGTTTTAATACATAGAAAATGTTCTTATATAAGAAATTGCGCGATTTAAACATAAATTTGGGCGAAATTCTGGCTTTAATAAAGGATTTACTGTTGATTTGATACCAACTTTACTTCAGATTTAACGACCGAGGTCAAACTCGAGTCAGTGTCTTGAGACTAGAATATTTGAAACGAACTCTGCAACCAAAGTACAGATTAGATAAAAGATTGTAGGCACAACTGAGATACTTTTCAACAGTATTGTTGTGTTTTTCGAAAAATAAATGTAACATTTTATTCATGTTTAAAAAGAAATGCATTAAGAAAATTCCAAAGCTTTTGTCATGGACCACCCTCAAAATCTCCCAACTTTGGGCAATGACGTATTGACTTTCAAACTGACAGGTATCCTTCTAAACCAATAGAACGCACATGTAAACGCCATAAAAGTCACGGTCAGTGACCTGAAAATGTTACACCACACTCTGCCTAAAATGTTCAAAAAATACAAGTATGGTATCCCTATATCTGGTTTTGTAACGAATATATCCTCACGACAAGTTTTTTTGTATCTACATGTACCTAGAATGGAGGTCAAGGATAAATATCACAATGATCTAAACCGTTATAGGTCACTTTGCCATGGCAAGCTGTACTCACGCACCAACTTTGGTAAATTTTGTTGATTAATAAAGAAAATATGCTCTAAAGAAGGTACATGTGAAGACGGAATCACTTCCAGACACGCGCAATTTTGTCACAACATACGCCCAAAATTGAGCTTTTGGGTATAAATACACATTTCGCACTTGAAGGTAAGTAGAAAGGGGGTCATTTTTCGACAGAAGGGGGTAAATATTCGACGATGGGGGTCCTTTTTCGACGACAGGGGGGTCATTCTACGACGTCGATTTTGACCGGGGTCACTTTTCGAGGGGGTCATAATACTTTGTTACACGGTAAACCCCAACTCAATCAAATACTCCCCCATCCCAAGATGTACTCAGATACAACTATTAGTATGACAATCTAATTATGCTCTGGACAAGATTTTTATAACTAAGATCAAATATCAAGGCAACAGTGACCTGAATATGGTAGTGGACACTCCGGCACCCAGAATGTACCCATACACCACCTATGGTATCTAGATCTAATTCATGGAGTATAGGAAATATGCACTTGACAATTTAATTAGATAAAAGCAAAGGTCAAGGGAAAAGTCACATTGACATGAACGTGTACGGGACACACCGTCATCCAAATAAATACGAAAGAAGACTCAAGCAGGAAACGCAACACAAACAATACACCCACCTCTAAAGCAGAACACACACACAGCCATACCATAACAAACACACACACACACGCACACACTAACACATTTAATTAGGAATTCAAGATATTGAACCACCAATCCTACACACATCACACAAATAATCCCCACAACCATCCCCACCCACCCACATTGTTTTTTTATTGACATTGAATGCTAAGGTCAACGACACAGTGACCTGAACATTGTATGCGACACTCTACTTTGACATCCAAAGATGTACTCACACACAACAATTGGAACCCCTAACTGAAAAACAAGGACCATATAAATAAGGCAATCGTTTTCTTTAATTGCAGTCATGGTCAATATTAAGACCACTTTTGCCTGAAAATGGTAAGCAACTCTACGTCATCGATAGATGCAATCACATACCAACTTTAGTATCCCTAGTTGTTTTTGATATAGAAAATATGCTAAAGACAAAAGGTATCCATACGTCTGAGCGGACTGACTTACACATGAATATTTCAATAACTACATGCCTCCATACCTATGTTTTTATGCAAATAAAACCAACCCTAATGAGTCATAAACGGACCTTACTTGATTTGAAATAACAAATGTTCAGTTGAAGTTTCAAAGAGAATGATTTAGGAAAATGTGATAGGTAATTTCCAGTGAGTAATTCAGCAGATAAGTCCAAATGTATCCATCGGGATTCGGATTTTGACAGCTTTTAGTAAACGCTTCTGTTTGAAGTTTTGATAATACAGTTTCAGATAATAACGTTTTACGTCAATTCTTTTAGACTGTATTCTATTTATCATTGTCACTTTCAGAAAGACTTGAAGAGAAAAATGCAGTTATTATGTAGCGACATGATTAAGCCAGTGCAAAGATATCCTCAACTAATTATGTTTATGAAGGTAAGTCATCAACATCAAGCATCTTTTTGTGCGATGTTGGTATCGAAGTTTCAATGACTATGTATATAGAGAGCAACATAAACAAAAGGGTTCAATGTTTGATAAGACTCCTTTCTGTCGATTTACAATGTTGGAAAGTTCGGTTTATAAACTAAAGTATTCAAAGACATTATTATTCATTTCTATCAGTCGGCAATCTTTAGCCGGTCGGTCCATTGCTGATTGATGGGGTAATGTAATGGCCGTTTTAGGGACTGTCTTTTATATGGTTATTCATGTTTTATTTCAGATCTACTTGTAGTTATGTTGTCTTCTCTCGCTTTGTAGGTACATTTATATTATTTCATGTGAAACGCTTTTGAACGAACAACCCCTGTGTGAAAGAGCGCTATATAAATCTGGTATAAAAACAAATAATAATAATAATAACAAAGAGAAGGATGAAATATAAATATCAAATACACTGTTGTAATAATAGTAGTAATAATATGCTTTACTTTCATACCTGATTTATTCTGCCATAGATTTCGACTTTGTAATAGGTAAATCTTGAAATGATTCGGGAAAGTTATTGTACAAATAGGTAAAATGATTATTTATGAAGTGGTACGGGGATATAGTGTTACTATTTTCCGAACGTCCGTTCTACAGTTAAGTGTATCAGCTAGGGTAATGAACCTTTACACACTTATTCACCTCAACGATAACATCATGTTGCATCGCAAATTAATGACCTTGAGCTTAGACCTCTATCTATGACATTAGTTACTTTTCTGCGTTTCAAAGATCAGTTCTAGGCTAACAAAGTGTTTGAAATATGCCGAGCAACATTCTTGTTTTACACACACTTCTAGCTTTGCCATACATAATTCTGATGTTTTAAATGCACGGTAATGGTGTGAGAAAATATGCTTTGGAATAGCATCTGCTTTATGATGTGTCGTCTGCAGTAATTGTTAATATTATGATGCATCACCTTACAATGTGTAATTACTCCGCGTTTAAATACTTATGTAAGACGGTATTGCTTTGTAATGAAATAATTATTCCTGCTAACAAGTCATGAAGAGTAACATGTTTAACAGGATATTTTGAAATACACTTCCCACGACCATGATGCCAAAACAAGTCTGCAAGATACATTGACAGGCATCGAGACCGTCGCCTTTAAGCTAAATGAGCAGAAACGTTTTCTGGATCAGCATCGTAACGGTAGTCAGATAGCTAGAGAGCTTCCATTGTTACGTCTATCAGATACCACCGCATGCCTCGTGCGTGTCGACAACATGAGTAAGCTGTGCCAGGAAAAACTGAAACATCGTCACTCATTTTACAGACCTAATAGACCTAAACCCGTTACACAAAGGGTTATGGTAAATATATATCTTGTTGTAAAGATTCTCACTTTCACTGTCAGTCTACTCAGGGTTAACGTTGTAAATTATTGCAATATAGTTTTGGAAATAGCAATCAATTGATAATATATTGCAATATAGGTTCTGCAATAACGCCATTGGTTAACGTTGTTATAATATTGCACTGGGTTCTGCCATAACACTTATTGTAAAACATTGTAACTCGTTGCGTTAAGTTCCTAATCAATTATTCGTTGATTAATATTGTAAACATATTGTATACTTTTCGGAATTGAAAATTGTTGTTTGAATACGTTTTAATATTGCATTTGGTTCTGAGTTAACACTCATTGTTGAATGTTGTATAATCATATTGTATTAGATTCTGAACTTACACTCAGTGTTGAACGTTGTAATCATATTGACGTATTTGATTCTGAACTGACTCACATTTTAAACTATAAAACTTTTATTAGACTCTATTCTGAACATTCAAACATTCATTTTCACGCTGTAATTAGTTTTGATTAGGTTCTGCATTAGTGAAAGTTGTTTTAGATTTACATTGCCAAATTGCATTGGTGTGTAACTTTATCACGTTGCTCATTATTATTAACTACTCCTTTATAAACGCTGTCAGGATTAAAGCATGCGCATTAGGAATTTAGAGAATCTCTTCATTTCAAAAGACGACTAAAGGCGAGTTTGCTAACGGTTTGTATATTAATAAGATGTCGTTAATTGGTTTGACATTTTATCAATTTCAGCAACGGGGGAGTTTGTATCTGATGAAAGACACTATCGTTATGTTAGACGATAAAGAAAGGTATGTCAAAATTGTGGAACTATAGAAATTTATACATGTAGAAACGTTGATTCGTTCCTAACAAACGTGTTTCCATGTTTAGTTAAGCCTATCTGATGAGTGCCCATCGACGCTAACTCAATCAAAACATAGCACCTTTATTTGGAACTGAACTTATAATGACTTTTCGGGTTTTGGTCAAGATAAAGACTCAGCGTCAAACTCTCTATAAGTTATTGGCAATGCCTAAATATATCCATTTAAATTTAGTGATGCATTTTCGTGTTCTTTATAAACAGTTTATCTGTGAAGAGTATGGGCATGTATGTAGAATGGGTGACAACTGTCTTCCCAAAACTTTCAAAATCTTACCCGCATGTTCCAATGTACTACTAACTAATTCGTTCTCCATGATTATTATTTAGAAGATGAAACAACTCTAAATATCTTTATTTATGTTTCGTTATTTCTTTGGTTGATATTTACATTCCAGTTTCGTTATGCAATTATGAAAATATTGGCTTATAAATATATAATTCATACTTTCATAAATAACACTATTACATGTATACTGCAAAGTAACTTCCTTGCTTCTGATTGGTTACCGAGAGCCGCAGACGTGAGCCAAATACCCTCTGAGCTGACAGATACATAGAATTTCCCCTTGGTAGGCCCTTAATGTTTCATTGCGTCACAAACAAGATGGCCGACTACTCGACTCGATCAAATATTAACGAATTTTACTACGAATAAACGTTTGTGATTAAAAATATATGTTCTTGGAAACGAACAAAAAATGTTAAACTTTCGTTTAAAACATGCAACAGTCTTTGGAAATGAGTTATTTGTAATATCCGTCCCGTCTATATTGACGTGATCACAAACGAAAAAGTGCCGTCACGAAAACATACAAGGTTGGTTTGTTTACGTCCTTTTCTGCCAGCTATGAACTAATTGGACTCCCAAGATAGACGGGAGCGGATGCAGAAAACCCCGATTCGATACTCTACCCTAACTATCGTCAGAGCTCTCTGGTTCTTTTGGATGCAAAGTGTTACGCACTGGTACATCGGACATCGGTTTATAAGGTTAAAAACTTGGTCTTAATTCCTAAAACTGTAAACAAGGAAATGAATACATGAAAGACTAGACTCGCAACCATGAATAACTTGCCCAAGGTCTAAAACCCAGGTTCAACCCCCCAGTGGTTGTTAATAATTAATTTATAATTATTGATTGCTTCTGACCGTACCAAGGCGGGATCCTATGTTCACTCTGATTTATGTTTGTCTTGCGTGTGTTTTCTATTTAGTGTATGGATGAAGAAATGGTATTGCGTGCGCGTGTGTGTGTGTTATGGTATGACTGTGTGTGTGTGTGTTCTGCTTGAGAGGTGGGTGTATTGTTTGTGTTACGTTTCCTGCTTGAGTCTTTTTCGTATTTATTTATTACACAGAAAGAGTATCAGTTTAACCAAAGCAGCATTATGCTCAGAGGTCATTGAATCGCGTTATCTTAACGCTTCGATCACATATTTTAAAAAAAGCAGTAAAACAATAAAAAAGAGGTCACTTAACATTAAATTTGAATATTTCCCTTTTCAATTCAAATTAAAATTTCACATTTATCATCCAGAGTATTATCTTTATGTCCCAAACAAAGGTTGCAGCTGTATCGATCAGCTGCTTTAAAGTTTATATGGCTGCTCTACACTATGACGACATCAAATAACTTCTGACGTAGCATAATTTGACGTCAGTAGTGTTTTTTGGGGTGCCCGACGCGGAAATAGTGTTGCGTTATCAAAAATGACGAAATGGATTGAAATAATTATTTTAAAGCGTTTAAACCGTAAAACTCTGGCTGTATAATAAATTCGTTATACAGTTTCTTCCCAAGGTACATGAGGATTTATTCCAGGCTGGTAAATTCATGTATTCCTCGCCTAACGGCTCGGGCAACATGCTTTTCTTCAGCCGGGAATAAATCCTCACGTACACTTGAAAGAAACTGTATAACTAATATTGATTTCAACGCAATCTGTTGTATTAGACAGAGTGTATTTTTTCAAGTATACACTCTTAGCGGCATAAACATATGAATGCCACAGTAGTGAAGAATGAATTGAATGAATGATTTGGATTTTAAGGCACTGCATCACAAAATAAGTCATATAGCGCCGATGAATGATGAGGTGTGATTTGATGAAATAATGATAATTTCAGGACGATGATTTCGGCTAATCTCATTCGTTGTCAAGCAGTACATGTGATAAAAACCACCTTCCTGCATTCCTTTCAGTTCTTTGCTGAGGGGACAATCTCGGTCTTATATTCAGAAACAAGTCCCTATGACATTTAAGTCCCAGAACTATGACAAGGTAGGAAGGTTACTACGGTGTAGTGAAGACTTTTGACGGATATTCGAAATGCACGAAAACTAAGCGGTTGATCTTTTCCTTCTGTTAGCAATTCTAATAAACATCTATAACCAATATTTTTTATATTTTAAGTAATAGCAAGACTTAGGAAACATTTGTTGTCAGTTTTCATCAGTATTTTGTCCAAATCGTCAAATCATGATACTTGTGTAGTTGTGTACATGTATTTTCCCGTCAAAGCGTCATTTTTGGTTGACCTTAGGATTAGTAGACAACTTTCGTTATGCTGTTTTAACTAGCATCGGAGCATCTTGTAGGATTAAAGATAGAATACAACCACTGCGTACCAATTTATTGGGTTCACTACATACTCGTATATACGCATTCCCCAGTGGGATGGGGAGGATAAGGATATAATTGACCCACTGTCACAAGTGCCGAATGGTTAGACTCCACCAAAATGCGCCACCTTCAAACTCGTGCATTCACTACATACAGACATATTGGCGTTATATGACCGATATTGTGTCGCAGTGCCTTAAAACCCAAATCAAACAAAACTATCCCCTAAACAGCATAAACTATTCGTGTTATCCATTTCTAAGGATATCACAACAACAAAAATCTAGAGAAACTTAAAACCAACCTAATTTGATCAGTCGGATAAGTATGATGAAATAAAATAATCAGCATCTACAAAAATGTGTAGGGGAAAAACACACCCTTAGATCAAAAGAGTTTGGATCATCAATGGTTAAGACAAATCTGAATCTTACTGTCATAGGAATACATATTAAACTAGCCTAACAAAGAATGTTATAATATAGTGCGAGACAATGCTTTTGTAAAATTGTTTATTTACAATATGTAGAACAGAATATTTTAAGAAGATATATACTTGAAATATTATTAGCACAACATTGCATCGAGCATCGTATCAAACAATTTAAATTTAATTAATACAGACTATACTAATAACAAAAATGATTTTGTTTAAATGAAAACTTGAATAATTCCATACTGTAATTATTATATTTATAATGTAATAGAAGATTATGAACACGTTTTCTTAAATGTAAAGCCATTTTGCATTTATGGCAAATGTTACTCAAACCCTGCAGATTGTGCGGATTCCAAAATAGCAATAGCTCCTTAAAACTTCAAAACCAGGATTAAAATTAACGACACTACTTTAAATGATTTTAAACATGGTTCTAAGCCTGATATTATAAAAATGAGTAGTATGAGAAGAAATATGTACAATAAAGATAAATATTTGTTAAAGAATTCAATTTTATGTATGCCTAGGTGATGTCTAAACATTATACTCTCAATGTTCTTGGTAAAATTCAACAAGTATTTGACTATGAACATATAATGTTACACCTTATTATAGTGACCATGTGTTGTATTGTCGATGTGTATTAAAAGGGGTATGCTGTGTGAAAATATATAATAAAATACATGTAAGTTGAAAAATACTTTGCTAAAAAGATTTCACCAAAAAGCTTATTGATTGATTATCGACACACATTAGAACAGATCCTTAAAATACTGGAACTATAAGAGTTAAACTGCATGACTGTGTTGATGTTGTAATACATACATCTATAAAACATCAAGACGTGTAGTTCAATCCTTTAGCACATGAACAATATATAGTGAATGACCCAAAAGTTAAAATATAGAAATGAAATATTGTTGAAAATAATAACTGTTGTTCTTGTTGTAGGGAGCATATTGCGTTAAAGTATATGTGGCACCAACGATTGGACAAGCTTGAGCTAACAACCTCAAAACACTTACTGGATTCGTTAGCAGTCAAGTTTTCTGAAGGATTATTTCGAAAAGACCCCAATGACCGTGAGTATCAGTCGGACCTAATATATTGCTTTAAAAACAAACCTACACAGTGGACAGCATGAAAACTGACATAGTAAAGATCAAAATCATTGTGACAGCAATATTAAGGAACATTCACTTAAAGTTTTAGAGTGTTTGGCTCTATCATATGTTTGTACATTGGTTTAATCCCGTTATAATCCGCTAAAACATTGGAGGTGATGTGATATATATTGCGACGGCATTGCTTTACTATCAAGATGATCGAATATAGAAAAATGTGTCCTGCAAAAACATAAGTAATAGTTACAGGTTATTTCAATGATTCTTAATGATTAAGAAGCCAACAAATGAGGGAGCCTGCGACCGAATTTGGCTTCTTAATTATTAAGAAGCGTTGAAATAAACTCTAACTATGTAAGTGTTTGACCGGCCCACATATGACGTCACTTCACTTCATTACCATATTTTTCTCCGCCGACAGATGTTTACACAGCTTGTTACATATATGTGTGTTTTATTACGTGTCGAAGCAACATGGCGCATGACAATTCATGTACCAAGTTGCGTCAAGAAAATGGTTATCTTCAAAACCGACGGGAAAATGATAGTAATTGACGTCTAAAGTGTAACAGAACCCATATTTGAAATATCTCATACAGGTTGCGCTAATCAATACAGCATCCTACATTAATGCAGAAAGCTTCTATAGGAAATTTCTGCATTAGTTTTACCCAGCATTAAGCAATCCCCTGAAAGAGATCTCAATGATATCCATTTGTAACATTAATTATAGGCGGTTGCTTAATGTAGCATAAACTAATGCAGAAATCTCAAATAGGAACTTTCTGCATTAGTTTTGTCCAGCATTAAGCATTAACAGGCGAACTAAAATTCACAGTTGAGTCTTGATTACAGGTGGTTGCTTAATGCAGCATGAAATAATAAATGAGCTTTCTGCATTATTTTGATCTTGCATTACCTCTTTCCTCCCTGAAACTTTAAATCGAAAATTCCAATTTCCATTTTAGTCAAGTCCATTTATGACTTTTAAGGGTTGTTTTTGTCAACGTTTGGCATAATGACAAACAGTGAAGACCCTGATCAGAGGGCTTCTTTCGGAGCCCTCTGATCTGGGTCTTCACTGTTTGCACAGGACAATTGTAAAACTCACATGTATACTGTTTGAAAATGACGCCTATATGCGGGACTAGGGTTCAAAGGGTTAAGCAGTCGCCTGTATTTTGCGTTTTCGCCGCGACTTCATTTTCAAGATTGACAATGGTTTGTATCACAGGGAATCGGGTCATAGTCAAAAATGCCCTTATATATACATAATATAATATTATATTATGTATATATAAGGGCATTTTTGACTATGAAACAATTCCCTGTGGTTTGTAGATGTTGGTGTTTTTATAACGGTAAGAGTTATGTTTTAATTATAGTGTGTGTTTTCTTTTTCTTATTCCCCACTCCTAAAGATTAAATAAAATTTGAATGATTATCACAAGTTTCTTCCGACCAGCGAGCTACAAAATGTCATTATTTTTCTCGAAATTGAATTTTACATGTATATATATCTACATGTGCACTTTGCTGTGTAATGGATTCCCCATAAAGCTTAAAAGTCACGCCATGGGCGGAGCTGACCGAAATATTAACACATGCGCAATGCTTGCTAACGTCTAAATCCAAGTCTCGAACACTTAATAATTAAATTGCATAATCTCGTTAAATCTCGAAGACTTAATAATTAAACCGAGCGAAAATTTGAATTTTGTGGCTTTCTGATTGGCTGAAAGAGTAGGTCAAACACTAAATATTGCATTGCAAAACAGTGTTAACCAAAACTAGCCACAATCCGGCTGTCTCACCAAGGTCTAAAATGACAAACAAATTTAGATGTAAAACAAAAAAAAGATAAAAGCTTGTAAAAAAATAATTATGAAGACCCTTATCAGCTGTATTCACTCTTGGTATTCAATGTAATAATTTTCAAAAGACTCACGTTGATCTTTAAAAATAATTTTCTTAAGTCAATCAAATTGTGGTTGAAAGAACAATGACTGGCTCGTGCAGTTATGCTTATATTCAGAGTCTTTATTCATATTCAGATACCTTTGATGATGCGTACCGGATTGTTGATGAAATCAAGAACATTCGCCATAAAGTACCAATCCAGAATAAACTCAAGGTAGTTTTAGAAACACTCAATTACTGTTTTATTGTTTTTGTAAAATATTGTTCTCGTGAATGCACGTAACACATTACCTGAACTACTGAAATTTCAACCTTGTACAGATACCATGAAAGAGTTTCAATATACTATATACAGTAAAACCTCTCTATAACGGCCACTAAATTGTCTTAAAAATTAGGTGTTAAGAACAGGTGACTGCTTAAAGCAAGGTGACAGTAAAACAGAAAGCTCCTGTAGGAGCTTTCTGTTTTACTGTCATCTTGCTTTAAGCTGCCACCTGTCTTTTATACAAACAATTAGCCTTATTTTAGTGGTTGTTATAGACAGGTTTTACTGTATAACAATACTATACACAACGGGTCTAACTAATAGTAAATCAATCAAAAGCTTATGAGTAATTGTCAGGTCAGGTTAACCCATTACTGATCGTCTTCTTAAAAAGTCGTTTGCTTTTGTTTGTCAATTCTTGATTTTTGTTAATACATGTACAGTAAAACCTCTCTATTACGACCACTAAATTATGTTAATTATTAGGGTGTTTACGGTAGGTGACCGCTTAAAGCAAGATGACAGTGAAACAGAAAGCTCCCTTAGGAGCTTTCTGTTTCACTGTCACCTTGCTTTAAGCTGCCACCTCTCTATTATACACTCAATTCGCCTTCGTTTTAGTGGTCGTAATAGCGAGGTTTTACTGTATATCTTTTATTCGATTCTATAGGGGTGACACACCCTTAAGAATTATGTATTCGTAAAGTTTACAAATGTCAGGTTCTATGGGTAAGGTAGTGAATGAGAAATATATAGTCACAAACTATTGTGATGTATGCCACATGTAGCAATATGAGGAAGTATCTGTTTCAGAATCAAGCTCAAGTTGATGATGCACTTGCAGACTCGGAGAAAATGGTGCATAACAAAGAATACCAGCTACTGCAGGTATTTCACGACAGATGTATATTACTTCATGACACAAATAGGTAATTAATTTTCTATGTCTAAAATATTATTTCAATAAATATATATGTACATACAACAAACGTAGATTTAAGTATGATCAAGAACGAGCAATGACATTTGAATATTTGGAGAAATTGACAATAACTTTAATGTGCAACTATACTCAATTCCAAAGAAACTGTGCACTTTGTTTTCTGTAATTATTCATCGACTATTTTCCTAAAAGCCTATGTATTTGGTACCAAAATTGAGACCAGTTCACGAACAATATGGCAGTAATTTCAGAATACGAGATGCTGTCATTTAAAGTGGTTATTTTTAAACTAGAGAAAATGAAGTGTTAAAATCAAAGTTGCGAAGTAACTCTGAGAACTAGACCATGTTCAGTTGGGAGTTTAATGTAGGATTAGTTGTAATTTTATGATTGTTATGGTCATGATCGTATGTGTCAATCTTTGCTCATGACGCAAGCGGCAATTAGACGTTGTCCTTTCCCTGATTTAGGGCATTTGCAGAGCCAATCAGATCTTTTCTCCTAAAGTGCCGTGTGCGAGCTTCATGGTGACTAAGAATATTATTAGACCTATCAGAGAAAAGACACGAGTCCACTACTGTTGCCCAAACTGAAATGACGTCATGCTTGCTGCAAACGAGCAGCCCAACGACGTGTTGTTTAGATTTGTCCCACAAGGACCCCCTAGCCCGGATGGGCGCCCGAGCTTTCCGGAGGCAACACAATACGGTCTGTCAACTCATACCGTACCGTCCTGTTAATGACGTTGTAGTGATGAACAAGCATTGCAAATACTCTAATTTGTCTATTTTCATTCATTCTCAGCAAGTTCGTTGTGCACCGATGTGAAGTAAAATGTGTTTTATTGTTTGTATAAGGTATATTTTTTACACTCATGCACATTTTCAGTGGCATGTGCATTTTTCCTTGAGCTGCACATGCAAAAAATGCAAAATGACGTTTTCCCCAATAAACTAGAAGTCTTTTCATACTAGGTAGTAATTTTGCTATCAATGGATGGAAAATAAACATGAGATATTGTGTGCGAAATCTGAAATAGATTTTGAAATATTTGAAAATAAAAAGTGCACAGTTTATTTTGGAACTGATTATATATAAGTTTTTTGTTAAACACATTTCATAGTCCAAATACTAGAAATAAGAGTTGTTAAAATCGCTACAATGTATATTAAAGTCCCAACGCCACTGCCAAAAACGACAATTGTAAACTTAGATAACAATTCGGATCCTGATCTGACACAGAGTTACTCGGCGTTTGAAATAATCTAAACTGTTTGAAACTCGTATCGATATTTAAACAAAATTGTCGTAATGTTTTAAAACAATAGCATTTACTATAGCATTAAATAGCCGATACTTTCGCGTTGAAAAGGTTGAATACGACATAGGTAATTGTAATGAGAGTGTTAAAAAAACAACAGGAGTAAATGCTTATCAATATATGTTCTCCTTTGGTAGCTGAATGTATTCCTTCTTTTGACAAGCCAGGTGACGTTTACCTTTTGGGCGCCAAGTGTCGAAGTGAAGCAGGAGTGGTGTGTAGATTTCTTGCTGACGAAACGTGCCCTGGGTAAGTAAAGTAAAATTAATATTTTAATAGGTGACTGCTGGGTGAAGTGTCGTAGATACCCTTAAGCCAAGAGACTGCTTAACGTACTGTAGAATGCATACAACCCACTCACAAAAAGTGTCTCTCAGCCATACATTTAATGGGTCACTCGGTCGGTCAAACAATCAGTTGTCATTTATTCAATAATCACCTGCTGACTCATTCACTCGTTCGCACCTTATTTTCATAGCACTATCAATTCAAGCGAAACATCTACAACTTGACAGATGTTAGGTAAAACATATTTGCTATACAATCTGTGGAAGGGGCCTCCGTTGCCTAGTGGTATAGTCACTGTGACTTACATCTCTATTAATGTTAATTCACTGCAAATTTATTGTATATGTGTTTCTACGCATCGTTTATACGATTTTTAAAAATATTTACATTGTCTGCTGTGACAACTGAGTCTGGAAGACTGTTCCACAGGTTTACTGCCCTGTTTAAAAAACGTTGGGAGACATACTTGATACGGTAAGATGCTACAATGTCCGAAAAGGTTCCACTGTTAGGACCATAAGAACGGCAATGGCAGAAGGGATGTGTACCTGACGTTCTTTGTTTCTGTACTAACCCGTGTTTTGGGCATGCTTATTTCAGATCCTGAGAACTCTCCCTGTTGGTATGAACAAGATCTAAATGGACTCACGGGTGCACAAACTGCTCTTCACCTGAAGCACGTTGCGATCAAACCCCATGCAGGGCATAGAGAAAGACTTTTACGGCTGAATGTAATAAGTTAATAACCCATAACGAATTATTTGATAAATAATATTAACATTGCTAGAATCATATTGATTACTGTTCTGTCTCTAGTGCTAAAATGGGAAAAACGTTTCTGTAACCCGTTCAAATGAAACGTAAGGTAAACACAATTTAATAAAATTCATGAACTAGTTGGTTTAATACATTACACTGTTTTGGACGCTTGTGCTTTTTCACCAGGAAAAGCTAATGCCAAACATAATGGTAACGGGTCAATTCGGCCCAAAACCAAATCGGACCCCGAGTCAAATCGGCCCAAAACCAAATCGGACCGGGTCAAGTCGGACCGGGTCAAATCGGCCCATTTTTAATTTTAGTGTCAAAGCAGGAAAACTGATTATGTTTGGTTACGGTATATCACTTTTTGACCTTTACGTGTTATTTGTATTACTTAAGTTACGTTGATACATATCAGTGACAACTGAAAATGAAGAATTAAAATTAAACTTAAATAATGTCGTACGTGAATTAATTAAGTAGATCTATAATGCAATGCTATTCAGAAATTGTGTAAATTGCCATTTAACTAAATAAATCAACGAGGCTATAGTAAAACAAAAAACACACGACAACAAAAAACACATCAAACGTGTATACACTATCATTTTGGATACAGGTTGGAAACAGATATATAAGTTAAGTTTACCTGATTTCTTAAGATACCACATGTAGTCGTCGTCTGCTTTTATTTCTCAATTTTTATTTTGTGTTTTAACATCAGAAAAACAGGTTTGATCCTAGTCAGAACCGTATTACGTGTCTCATTAGAATCAAAACTGTTGGCAAATAACGGCGTGTGAAGACAGTGAAGTGATAACTGATTAACTGTCACAACGACATGTCGAATATCAATTAACACCTTTACTGCAAACTAACAATTAATGTAGTGGCTGCAATAACACTTTGGGCGACACATTGCCGGGAACTTTCGCACATAGCTGATTGTAGGGTATGTATTATTTAATATTAGTGCCTCCATATATCTTATTGATCTGCAGTATTAAAAGCAACTGACAAAGCTTAAAACAAAGCACAGCGTCTAATCAGGATCCAAACTGTGTTCGTATATTTTTGATAAGCGACGATAATTTCAAATATATCTGGATACTGCATTCCATATGTGGTCAAAATCCAAACAAATTGACACTCTTCTGTCCAAACTTAAAAAAACTGAACCAATAAACCAAGTTCAGTCAATAAGGACATGTCCGCTATACCTACAATAATGGGCCGATTTGACCCGCCATTAGTGGGCCGATTTGACCCGGCTAATTTTTGGGCCGATTTGACCCGGTCCGATTTGACCCGGGCCGATTTGACCCGGATTCAACATAATCTGAAACTTTGAGACACCATTGCTGATCATTCCCTGACACAAATACTTGACCTTTTTCTAACAAACTACCCACTCGCGATTGACAATATTGAAACCATCCCACCAACTGGAGCAGTTGATCACGATATACTTTGTATTGAAACCTAAACTTACTTCATAGAAATCAAATCAAAGAAAGTATTATTCTGACACATTCTAATGCAAAATGGAAAGCTGCAAACAAGATCTGGAAAAGCCTACAAAAAATGTATAATCTCGAAAATCTCAGCGACATAGACTTTATGTCAAACATCTAAAAAGATCTTCAGGCTTCTATCTCTAAACATTTTCCTATCAAATTACTTAAACAAAAGAATAAACTACCATGGATAATAATTTAACTATGTACGAAAATTAACAGACATAAAGAAAGTTGTTGATATTAAAACAACAAAATCTTGCTAAACCACCTGAGCTTTAACAAATCAAAAGAGAAACCCAGAAAAATTAGCAGAAACTATATTGGAACTACATAGAAAACATTTTCTTTGATGTCAAAATACCAGAACAAGACAGACAAAACATTCAAATTTTCAAAGACACTAATATCTTACATAAAATCTCAACAAAAAGGTCCAAAGGGATAATACACAAGCATCAACCTTACGAATACCTGACAACGGCCCTAGCTAGTACACATACACGTATGCAAGAAAAATACATCACTGAAATTGGCATACATAAACTTTTACATTATATCAAACTATAAAAAGCAGCAAGTCCAGACAACATCAATGGAAGAATCCTAAAAGAATACAGTTAAGTTATTGTTCCTATTTTGACACATATCTTAAGATTATATCTATGGGTGGGGGGAATATTACAGGACTGGAAACACGCAATGATTTATCCGGTTTATAAGAGAGAAAAACATGATGCTATGCATTACTGACCAATTTCATTTACTGTTGTAAACTTCTCGAACACAATTATATCAAGTAATAATATATCTAACATCGAACAGAATAACACTCTTAACGACCTTCAAGTGGTTTTCGTTCAAAATGTTCACGTGAAACACAGCTTATCTGTCTAAAAATCTGCCTTTTCTAGCATATCTGAGAACATCGAAGCCAAGTAACTAGACATAATTGTCCCATTTTACTCAAATTAACTCTAATATATTTGATTTACGTCCTTTCCTGCCAACTTTGGGCTAATATGATGTCCCAGGGAGAGGAAAGCGGATACAGGGGAGCCCCGGAAATGTTCAACTTTTTAGTTCACATGAGCCATAGGCTCAAGGTAAGCTATTGGGACGGTCCTGTGTCCGTTGTCCGTCGTCGTCCGTCGTATTTAGCATTTGCTTCAAATGTCACCCCCTCCTATAACGCTTGACAGATTTCAACCAAACCTTACATGAATGTTGCTAGGGCCCAGCTATTTCACATTTGCCCAAATAATTAAAATCAATGCAGAACTCTGGTTACCATGGCAACCGAAGAGAAAAAGTAAGGAAATCTTAAAGAAAAAACTTCTTGTCAAAACTTCAAGAGCCAAAGCTTAGAAATTTAGCAAATAACATCATCTACAGGTCCTCTATCAAGATTGTTAAAATGATGCAACTGGGGTAATACTTAGCATCGGGATCACTGTTTTACATACAGTTATACGTATAATGAAATATTCAAACATCTTCTCCTCTAAACACTTATATCTCCAGAGCTTTGAGATTTTGCATAGTGACACTTCTAGATGCCATTTACCAATAGTTTTGAATTGGTTTCAGTCCATTGCATATCTAGGTCACATGATCTCAAAATAGACTGTTCAAAGTATGCCCCTGGGGTCAAAAATGACCCCGCCCTGGGACATAAATAATTATCTCCATTTGTCAGCAGGTAAGCGAAATATAGGCCATGCCCCTCTTTTCTATAGAACAGTCTGGTTCTTTTGCAAACTCTAATAATTCGGGTTACATCAAACCCCTTTCGAAATCATATTTACTAGAATGTGAAAACCATTACATGAGGCGTTTTGCACATATTAACTTCCAATTCATGTATAATCGAATTCGTGTGACAATTTATGTCAATATACAGTTTGTTCAAGTTCAAATATAAAAATCCGTTCAAAACTGTAGTAGCTAGAGTGTAAACACTTAAATAACTTCTTACCCATTTGTCCAAATTCTCCGTTAAATTATATAGACCACAGAGCGTAAACAGTACTGAAATAAGGTATTTACCAGCATATATAATATGAGAACAACGGTGACATAACTCTTGCCACGTTGGTTTGATTATAGCCATAATTGAACTCATCCAAGACGTATAGTCGTAAAGATTGTGTGCAAGTTGAATCAATTTAAAATTATAGCTTGTAAATTGAAGTATCGTTGATATGGCATTTTTCATCAATGACAGATCGTTATTGATATTTAAGTCCGAGTACAATCATAAGCGAACTCGTCTGATAATTTAGGTCATATACAGTTTGTATAAGTTTAATAAAAGTCCATCTGTAGGTATTAGAGTATCATTCAGATCTAATGTAGCCTCTATAGTTTAACACTGTTTTTTCTTTGATTTGACCTAGTCACCTAGTTTTTTACCCGCTATAACCCATATTCAAACTTTACCTAGATCTTTTTTAGGCAAACGTTCTGACTATGTTGCATTAAAATCCAATGAGATTTGTAGCATCTAGAGTGTTAACAAGGTTTTTCTATGATTTGACATAGTGACCTAGTTTTTTAACCCGAGATAATCCACATTTGTTTATCTCCCTTTACAAAATTTACAAAAAAGTACCATATCGATGATATTTCACATTTGGTGCCTGTTTTGTCTTAAATTACTTTTTGTATGAAGATATACTACCATAGACATGAAATAAAAAACACAAAACCAAATCATCACGGTTGTTTTCATTTGAAATGTTTTTATTGAAGCGGGCTGTTTGAAAAGGACAAAAGAAGAAAAAGTGGATGGGGTACATTTTACATGGCCGTAGAACTAAAAGTTGAAACCAAAATGTTCACTTTTTCTATTGTTTCATTCATATTAAATAGCTCTTCAATACATAACCATCATGGAGTGTTTTCATATACTTTGAAAATTTCCCAAATTCATGAGTTTCAAACACCCTTAATTGGTTCCAAACAATTGGTTTCTGACCAGACACCACTAAACGCAAATGTGTTGTCGAACTAAGCGCTGAAGGGTTTAATAAACAGACGGAAATTAAATTTCAAACAAATGTAAAGTTTGCAGCCATTAGACACTAACATCTTTACTATTGTAGACTTTAGTCGCCCCGTACTTCATTCTCAGTGTTTTTATAGTTTCTGGTCCTTTGGAATCATTGATTTCAGCGCATTTACAGTCGAAAGTTGAATTCCGCTTATGCTAGTGCTAGGTTGCATATTTCAGTATTGCTCATGAACAGACTCAATTAAACCGAGTCTGCAATTTTCAGTATTTGCTTTGTTTTCTGCGCTTTCAAGGGATCTCCCCTTATTCAGAATTTATCAGAACATATTAACCTTTCCAATACATTAACCCATTGAACTATAGTGAAGCATGTATATGACCTTTACAAATAGCATGCCTGTTAAGAGTACACGTGCCCCATGCAAACAGTGTAGACCAAGACCACATTACTCCTACAGGGAATTCAACATTTATAAATGTGATATACTCTGATACATAAACTTATAGCAATTATTTTCACAAGGTAAAGTGTGCAATATGCGTGAAGCTTCCACATGGACAACATGACCAGTTAGAACACCTTTGGATCTGTTCCTCTAATTTCAACAATGGACATGTTTCGATCGTCCCGATGCATTCAGATTACTCAACGCCAATTGAGACGTTCGAGGTAGCCAACTGTAACATTATATGCGTAGAAAGAGTTCCATACACAAACCAAAGAGGAACAACCGGAGATAGTGTGTGGATGACCACAAGTGAATCAGAGTAAGTTTCTTTTTTTGTCATAGTGTTAGAAATGTATTAATTATTGTAAAAACGATTGACTGTATTTGTACTTGCTTTCAGGATTATGGTGTTTGTGTTCAGTGCGAGCCGTTCTGACGCTCATAGGACACCAATACATGTGTTCAAACCAGGTCGAAATGTTGTCACAATGACGCATATCGACGAGAAGGTATTCTGTGGAACTAGTGATGGACATGTACTGGTGTACAGCAAAGATGAAGGTTTGTATAGTTGTCGCTTGGTCTGTTTATGTTATGTCAGTGACGTTGCCCAGTAAACCAAATGGAGAGACGACGTGGCAGCGTTGAATTTGACTTGGAAAAAATACCTTAAAGAAGATACAGAACAATACTCAAGATAGCTTTCTTCTTTGACTTTAGTGCATTCCGAAACTAAAGCCAACACATGCGACAAAACACTGAGTTGAAAGAATTTAAAGTTCCATGTATTTCATCCAACTGTAAAATCCTATAAACTATGCAGTAACGCTCACTTACAAAGACACCTTTAGAGCAGTCGGATTTGTTATATCCACATTTCGGTATATTCGGTTTATTTTAAATACGTTAACTAGAAATGAGGAACTAAGTTTGTTTTATTATATCCAATATTTGGTTATATCCGATTTCATTATAAGTGAGCTTCACTGTATTACAGAGAGTACAATGGTTTTGACAATATAAAGTCATCAAGTACAAACAGCAGTTGATCATAATACCTTCCAACAGAAATAAAAACCTAGCTATTTGTATGACTCCTTCTTTTTTTGTTGTAGGAGGTAACTGGTTGAGCTCCATACATATTCCTTTAGGTGGGCACTCGTTCGTGATGTCCATCATTTCTGTCGACAACAGTATATGGGCAGGCTGTGGCAACAAGATATGTCTGATGGACAGAATAACATGTGCTATAACGGAGTTTCAAACAGTAAATTAACATTCTTTTTACAGTGTACTTGAAAGATTAATGATTCGTTTGCTTTTTTAAAATCGAGTAATACTGCAGCTATACCAACACAGTTAAACAGGGACATTAGTTTGTGGTTTGCTAAGCAGCCCACTACATAGTGTAAAACAAGAGTTTTGTGGTAGTAGATGTCTCGATATGACAGGGTAGCGAAAGAAAGGCTAGCATATTGCAAAATGAAGTAAGGTAAAAAAAAAAAACTACCGATAAAGCAAAATTCTTATGTTTGAGATACACGGTAAATCTGACCTTACCATAATATCCACTTTTATCTTGAAAACAGCTATGTAGTTTTGTACATGTTATTTTTTCGGCACAGATGGGTGACCCAGACCTACATGTGCAATTCCTTGTGAGGGCCGGGGTAGGTGTCTGGGTATCCTTCTATGGTAGGCCAAATCTCGTCCTCTTCCACAGTGAGACCAAGGTCAGGCTGCAGGAACTGAGCATTGATAGGGCTCTTGGTGAATTTCTTTCATGTACGTCCTCTTGTATTTCAACCCTTTCATGATCAAATTTATCGTGAAGTTTTTATCCCTTCACCGCCATATTGTCGTCTGCTTTAATATTGTTGTCTGCAATATCGTTTCAAACTTAGATTTAAAGCAGTTTAACTGAAGTAATTTCAAAACAAGTGGCAAACAGTTTTGATCCTGATCAGACGCCGCGTTACAGAATCAAAACTGTTTGCAAATGCACTTTATGACGTCATTGAGAGTGAAAAGGTTAATGAGTGTTGCTTTCAAAGATATAATGTTTTGAAATAGAAATAAGGAAACGGATTGTACTCATAATTACATGTACTGTTTCCTAATGCATATATTTGTATTATTGATATAATTGTATTTTGTAGACTTTATTAAAAATAGACAACCTTTCTTGTGATACTAAGTATTTTAGTCTAAGTTTGATTATTGGTTTATAAATATTGCCTTTACAGATTCCCATTTTTGGGGTTATTATCGCTAAAAAGCATCTTCTGGTCATGACGTATTTCATTTTTTTAATCAGTTGTGCTAAATATAAACAGAAGTGTTTACTTTTTAAACTTTAAAATTCTTTACGTATTTCAGCGTGCACAAATGACAATGTGAAGACCAAAACTTTTGAAGTCACCAGTCTGATTGCAACTGTAGGATCCCTCTGGATTGGTACTAATGTGGGTAGTATTCTGACATACCCGGTAACTAGACTCCGTGAAGGTATACCTAGAATAAATCAACGCCCGCAGATGGCGCGGTATGGACATAGTCGACCAATCAGATTTCTCTTACCACTGAGATATGATCCTGTAAGCGGCGTTTCTATTCGTGAATACCCGACATCTATTGAACTAGTTGGACAAGGGCATAAACCTGAACTGAAACAAGAGGAAACAGAAGATAAAGTGCCACAGAAAACTGCCACTTACTCACATGATCTGCCTGTAAGTCAGCAAATAGTTGGAACACAGGACTTTCGTCCGTTAAATATGCCTTATTCAAGAACTGAAAACACAGAAGATGCCAATCAAAGATCAAATAATGTGGAATCGTTGCAGGTACCTGATGGTATCGACATAGATAATTTCCTATGTACCAGCCCGGAAGATACGGAGTTTCCGGAAAATTTTACGGATGTTTGTATTTCAAAAGGAACAATAGAGCATCTGTATTCATCACTGACGCTTTCTCAAAGTGAAGTCGTTTCAGATATGGCCGACGGGGATTCAGTATTAGATATGGCCGAATGGGATATAGTATCAGATCTGGCCGACATACAATCAGTATCAGATATAGCCACCGGGGAGTCATTTTGCTCTGGAAAAACCACTTCTCAATGTAACACGATTCTTGTTGTGAGTGGAGGCAATGGCTTTATAGAATGGAAGACAAAATTCCAAACAGATTTTGAATCCCAAGACCCAACACTGATTTTCTGGATCTACAAAGCCTGAACAATAACTGAATTTCAATAGATACATTCTTTTCTCTTGTTTAGTTTTCAGATTGAAATGCAAGTGTAAACGATTATGTTTAGGCACTGAAAAACATTGAGCTTGAAACAGTAAGGTAAATTATGAGATATTCTAAAATCTAAGACTAAAACCTCAAAAAATGACACGTTTTGTACCTCTAGTTTACATATGAAATATACCTTTACACAAAAATATATTCTCGAGCAATGTACCCGAATAGCTGATTCCATCACAGTACAGCAAAGAGAGGTCTCTAGTCCAGGTTGATTTAGAGGATATTCATAAGAAACTCAATTTGAAGTAGTTTAAAACACATAGAATCTACAGTAACACAGAAATCTTCTTTTCTGCACACAAAGGTGTAAGAATTGTCTCTTCAAGAGTCGCATGTCGGTAAATTCCAGTCTAGATCCAACGATGAACTATTATTTTAGTACTGTAAACTAATGGCAGTGGTAATAGAAGGTACAGTGCTTCTCCGTACAACGGGCATCTGAGCAACGATTCCCTCCTTACAACAAAGCTTTCCGCCGATCCCAAAACAAGACAAGTACCTTTTCACGGCTGCAATATCGTCTGCTTAAAATTGCCGTCTTCTGCTTTTTCTAAAGTCAATTAATGGACAATATGACAAAAAAATAATATAAGAGACAAACAGTTTGATCCAGATCAGACGCCGCGTTACGCGGCGTCTGATCTTGATTCAAGCTGTTTGCAAATGTAAGCCAGTATATATCTCTGTAACAACTCCCCCGAACAGTGCACACAGTCTTTGTCTCCAGTTGGGTGTTGTTGTAGGAAAGCAGCACTGTACACACTAAATTAAACCAATTAACTGTATAAATTTGATAAGAAACAGCACATCTGACGATAATGTAAGACGGTTTTCAAACATAAAAGCATAACAAATCATCAGAGAAAGCAACTTAAACCAATTAACATGAAGAAATACATCGACAAATAATATACATATACATATTTGTGTCTTGTAATTTTCTAATATGCTTATTCACGTTTGTGATCATATTGATCCATGTGTCTTATTTATACTTTTTAAGGATACGCAAGGCTTAGGTCACGATCAACAGCTTTCTCCCATGTCCTTTTGTATGTAACTGATCTATGGTTATTGGAACTGGATAAGGTGTAAACAGTTGATGCCTGATCAAGTTCCGTGCTTTCCGTTAAAAACAGCATGTACAGACAGTCCTATGATCAGACTGAAAGTCAATCTACGGGGTACCTGATCGGAGTCTGTATACTGTCTATACATTATATCCCTTTTATCTTGTTTATGTATGTACTATTATGTACATATTGTGATATCTAATGCATGTTGTGATAAACAAATGTTGATATTGTTGATATTCCATATTTTTGTCGGAATAAATGCCATTCTGGGCGTATCTTATATTGCTAAAGTTATACGACGTGACATAAAATGTGTCTTTGTCAATTGTTTATGTCTGTCTATATAGTATATTCAGTTAAACTGTCCTTTTAAGTTTATTCTTTTTTCGGCAAAGAGAATAAATTTTGATATAATTTTTATAATCTTAGTTATTATGTTGAAAGAATTTCAAGAAGGATGTCTTTACTTTATTATAAATATAGTTATTTGTCTTTTCTCACTTTGTAAGTACATTTTTATAATTTCATTTGAAGCGCTCTTGAACGCACAGTTCCTGTGTGAAAAGAGCGCTATATAAATCTGGTATAAAAAAATTAATAGTAATGATAATAATAATACATTTACGGACAAAAAAATTGAAGCATTTCGATACTGACGAGATACTGATCTACAAATGGGAAGCATGTGGAAATAGAATTAACTTTGAGACCCGTGAATGTTTCTGGGTATTATGGAAAACAACTTTCAGGCGCATTCCTCTATCTCATAAGTATGTATTAACCCCTTTTACTGCCTGACCCCGAGTATAATTATAGATATTTGCAAATAAGACACCACGTAACGCGGCATCTGATCAGGATCAACACTATTGTTTTAAAATTTCTAAAGTCGACAAACCTAAAACTTCAATTTAAGAAACGAAAACGCACGGTTATTGTTTAATATTTAAATTCACTTCATCTCTTTTCATTGTAGAAATTGACTTTTAATTCTTATAAAAAACATTTTAGCGGAGGTGGGTATTGTGAATATCTTTCGCAGAGGAGGTGGGGCTTCTGGATTATTTCTCTGCTAATAAAGTTTCAATTTAAGAAACGAAAACGCACGGTTATTGTTTAATATTTAAATTCACTTCATCTCTTTTCATTGTAGAAATTGACTTTTAATTCTTATATAAAAAAACATTTTTAGCGGAGGTGGGTATTGTGAATATCTTTCGCAAAGGAAGAGGGGCTTCTGGATCATTTCTCTGCGAATTAAAGTTTCAAACTCGGACAGCAGAAATTTGGCGGAATATTCAAATGCGCGTCCTAACCGATTTGTGTCTTTCTACTAGCGGAAACAATGGTTGTCGTTTAAAATGCTTCTTTATTAATGAGACAACTTTAAAGAAAATTTAAATACTTTACAAACAACAAATATCTACATATAAACAACTTAAGGTAGCGTTTTACGAAATAAATGGTAAAATAGTCGTTTTATACTTTTTTACAAATCCTGATAGATAAAGGTATTTTCTACAAGTTAACAAATTCTCTCTTGCTTTCTCGGCCATTTTACCGGTAAATCGCGCGTCAGAATCCCCGCTGGGTGCCTCAATTGCGTAGATTACGTGACTAGATAGGTGGTTTATTCCTAAGCTGTCAGAGGTGATTTACGACTTTTACCGTATTAAAATCGTTGTTTTTATATGATTGGCTTTGTTAATTTGGGGCGGAGTTTAACGAACTGGTTGATCATAAGCTGGGTCATGTCATTTGTTGAAAAAAATGTCATAGTTGAATACCGGGTGGTCACGAGATCCTAATTGACACATCAGTCAGTTAATTGGAGTTTCCGGCATTACATAATTTGAAGCAAGCGGTATTTTTGAACACCCCTAACTTTCGCAGTTGGGGTTCAATTTTCGTGCGGTTTAAAGCAGATGAAAGGGTATTATCTCCCCGAGGGAACAGTGTCTCAGAAATTGTATAAGTAGCTTCAGTGGTCCGTTATAAAACGTTACGTAATAGTGGTCGACTTTAAACCGTAAAAAATCTTTGATGTTACATAACAAAGGTTTGAATCTGAGACACGGATCCCTAGATATGTTTATAAAGAGTATTTTGGGCAATTTTAATCATGTTACAGATAAAGATGGCTTTGATATCGTTGTTTGAATTTTTTTTAAATGTTCTTATAAAATCGTAAAAAATTAAAATATTTTTTGTAAATTGGCATATTCTGATGGGATGTGTACCATTTTCATCCGTCAGCTATAAAATTGGGGGGGGGGGGAGGGGGGGGGGGTTCATCAATCACGACAATTAATCAGAAAAATCCGCATGCAGTATCGATCGTCAACAGCTACCTTAAAACATAATCTATATATTTATCGTAGTTTGAAAATAACATCATTTCAAAATAAGATCAAATCGACATTTTCGCGCTACACTGTCAAGTTGATGACGTTTTATATTAACAATCAGACTTATTTGGCTGCGATCGAAGAGTAAACAGCTTAAGTAATGCGGTTATGGCTGTTCCTTTAAGGGGTACATATTATTCATGTTAACAATCTTTAATATATAGATTTAACATACTAGTACACACATACTAATAAACTGATAATAAGTTTTAGAAATTGCACAAAATATAATGTAAATATAAGAAATGGACTGATATTTTCTGCATAAAGCGAAATAAACGACAGAAAAAGATCGGCAAATCAACCATGAATCGCTAGTTCGATTCATGGAACTTGCCGATCATTTTTTTTCTGTCGTTTATTTCGCTTAAACGCCGAAAACAATCAAACCAATTCTTAAAAGTTTGGCAGTGAAGGGATTAACTGATATGATTTGAATTTAATGTGGACCTATTATAAATATATTTGTTAATACAATAGTAAGAGTTGTGGGGTGTAAGCAGACTTTGTGAACATTTTAGATCCACATTTCGTTGTTGTATATAAGCATTATGTTTATAGGACACTGCAGGACGAAACGCATGCAGAAAGGTACTATAGAAGGTTTCTACATTAGTTAAATATGCATCAAACAGTCAAATATCATACTCCTACAATCAGATATTAAAATAATTTTGACTTTGTATCTGCTCAGAATCGTGCAGATAGCATTAGCCATCTGACCTGCCTCCAATCTGTACGAAATTGACATACGTATGTGGAATACAAAACATGGTCCGATTTTAGCAAAAGTTCCATTCAAATGCTTGAGATCAATCTCTGACTCAACTCAAAGGCTTTAAAACCTTGAGTCAGATAAGAGGAAATGAGCTAAGGTTTGTCAACATTCTCCCATTTACGAGGTCCTTGAACACTCTAAATATGGAAATGAATTTCAACCATCACTACGACTTTGATTCATTTCAATTATGTAGTTTATCTGCATTTGTTAAAGACTTTTCCTCAGCCCATTGAAGGACCACCAGCATATTGTTCTGGAGGTGTCAATGTAACTGTCAAATCACATGCAGTTTACCTGGATTATACTCATGCTCTAGTGATTTTCAATGGTTATTTCTAACCAAACTATCAAATATAAAGGTAGAGTCTCACACGAGACGCTTCAATGGTTCAATATGCACAAGACCCATGCTTTGTGCAAGGAAATTGACAGCAAAAAATCTGGCAATGCGTTATTACCAAAAGGTCGTCAGGAGATGTCTTTAAGAGTCACAACTAAACTGTCTGTTACGGAGATCGCACAACATGCAAAATGATCGTCTGCATCGCTTAAAACCTACACAGTAATCGTAGAAGCTTGTTAAGGCCTTTCGCTACCGGAAGTCGGTCTTGCGGGCGAGCGGATATGCGTCTGGCAACATAGACTTTTTTCCGTACGTGCTTATACTAGAAAATTTATATAAAGGAAAATGTTGATACGATTTAGTATCATCCTTCATAGCGCAGTGAGCAGAGCGATTGACTAGAAATCCAATGGCCATAGGTTCGAGACCCATCCGATCCAAATATTTTTTTTAAAGTGTCCGATTTATTGACTTGTCAATCCATAACGCAGTAATCAAGGGACATGTTATGTTTAGTCTTCGTTGATTAGAATAAGTGATGTTATATACGGTCCAATTATATGTCCACTTACATGTACGTTTTAATTTAATGACTTACAAGTCAATTAATCGGTATGCATGTATACGATTTGATCGAACTATAAAGCCACACATTGAAGCTTATCAATACGTCAACCTTTTCAAGATCAAAATTGCCCATTATTATTATGTTTAAACAATAGAATTAACCTTGTATGCAAGTCCGTGAATAAATAATAGCGCATTTTAATGACAGAATTTTAATTTTAAGGTAAGTAACTGTATCTCAACTTCAAATTGCCCCCATTTTAATAAGAAAATCTGTTATAACAACAAATCCTGACTGTAATATTTTCTAATTTTTTCTGATCAGCTGTTTCATCAACCATATATTTGAAATTAATGAAAAAATATATACATTGAATGAGTCAGGTTTTGGTTATTCAATTTTTTAGCATTTTGCAAAATTTAAATAGCTGATAACATCTTTCTGAACACCTTTATTCAAAATGTTTTTAGCTTTTCTTGTAATGAATGTTGTGGACTTCTTATTGGGCTAGACTAATAGTCATTAGCTTTATTTATTTTTGAGAAAAATAAAATCATCAAAATTCCAGGTGTTTGTCAGAAAAAGAGACCTTAAAGACAAACCAGACGATAGATTTTGCTTATATTTTCACACATTGATTCTAAGCCTATTATCATTCTTCATGAAAAGTTTCATAACAATTGTATGGAAACTAAGCGCACATGCGAAGTACCTTAACCCTTTCATGATCAAATTACTCGGGAGATATTTACCCCTTCACCGCTTTATTGTCTTCTGCTTCATTATTGCTGTCTACAAGACACGTTTCAAAGTTAGATTTAAGGTTGTAGGACTAAATAGATATCGATAAAAGTGTCATACAGTTTTGGTCCTGATCAGACGCCGCGTTACGCGGCGTCTGGTCAGGACCCAAACTGTTTGCAAACGCGTTTTTAAGCGTCATTGAGAGTGAAAGAGTTAAATGCTTTCGTGAATGGACATTGTCTTTATCACATTAAATTAAATTACGCAACAACTTGAATTGTCTACTTCACAGGGGTTCTTGTAAAATGTGAATTATGGTCTTTGCAAACACTATTATCAACAGAGTCAGCTACCGTATTTGTTGAAAGAATTAAAAACACTTGTCAAATTCTATGCTAGCTAGTGTTTACAATAATGACAACATTACAGCTCTGAATTCGGAACGAATGTGTTTACACAGATATTTTACAGCAAGGATAGTCAAGTTGTCATATCATTACTTTTGGCAACCCAAAAAAAACGGAATAGATTTGTAGTCAAGTTGACCTGATAATTGTATGCGACATTCCACTATCGAAATATGTACTCACACAATTTAATTTGCTAGCCCTAGCTTATAAGTTAGATTATATATGCTCCGGACAAGCTCTTATTTCAAAATTATGTTAACTGTCAAGGTGAAGGTCACAGATACCTGAATGTAATATGTGACACTCTTTAATCCAAATACGTACTAACACAGTTAATTTGCCCTAACTATAAGCTATAAGACGTATGCTCGTGACAAGTTTTTTTAAAAAATCAAATGTCAAGGTCACAGTGACCTGATAATATTACGTGACAACCCGACATCCAAAGATGTAAGATAGTCAAATATCAAACTTAGTAAACCCGGCTGAGAAGGTATAGGAGATATTCTCTGAACAAGCTTTTTGCGAAATTTATGTCAAAAGTCAAGGTCACAAAGACCTGAAAAAGTAGTATGCGACACTACTACATCCAAAGATGTACTCACTCACCAAATTTCGCACCATGTACCCGGATATTCCTGACTGGGTTCAGCCACCGTACTGCAGTGCCAACAAGGTGAAGGCACTAAACGATACACTTTTGTAAATAATTTCGTTGTGGAAAGGTTTTGGTTGTATTATATGACGTTATTGAGCATTCATTTATTTCAACAGAGCCAACGTTACATGTATACATATTTGTGTTTAAAGATCGAATGTTGACGAACAAGGCTAAATTTTCAATCAAAATATTTATTAAAAACAATCCTTAAAAATACTACAACGGCCCTCTCAACAACGACCCCCATACAACATCTCTTGCCGCGGTTCTCCAAACAAGACAATTATGTCTTACACTTTCACTGCTGTAATATCGTCTGCTTCAAAGTGACCCTATAAACAATTATAATGACGAGTGAGAAACAGCTTGAATCCAGATCAGACCCCACGTTACGCCAAACGCTATGGTAAAGGGTAGTGACTAAAAGTCGGGGTGCTTGCGGAATGAGGCTTGTTCTGAATGCTGAATTTAGCAGACAAACACAGTAAGATTTTGTGAAAATGTTTGTCGGTAACGTGGTCAGAAACGCATGCCATTTATATATGTCAGTTGGCATAAAGAATCGGACATTCTAGTCAACTGACAATCCGTATCAAACCATGCTCGAGCGTTGTTCAGTATGGAAGCCAGCTGACGAGAATGAACAAATTCTGTTCGAAAAGTACCGATACTGACCAACATGTCCCCGATATTATTATTGGCGTAATATTTTAAATTTGTAAAGTATGTACATTGTATATATGCCATGACGGTTTCGTATATTACAGCACTCCTGAAGGCATACTTATGTTTAATTTTTATTGATTGATCGTTATGTTATTGATTATTCGTCTAATAAAAGTACATGTATAATATTGAACATAGTTGAAAGGTAATTTTGGTTTTTAATTATACGTTGATACACAATATTATACATGATGATACATTACTGTTCTGTGTTAATTACGTACGTTAAGTCGATAGTCAAATTAATGGTTTACTATAGCATATTCGTCAGTTATTATTACTTAAGGGCAACTGGGACACATGAAAGTTAGGGTGAATTGCTGTGATTAAGTCAATAATTCACTGTAGTCATTTATTTGATAACCAAAATACAGACAATCCGATAGTGTGTGTTTGTTAAAGTAGATCTATGGACTCTGTCTGTCTCGGCATCGTGTCTGGGAAATTGTTTAACATTACCTTCGGCGCAAGCCAGTTGCTATTATTAAAAACATTCACGTAGAATATTATAAGGCTGTACCGAGTTTTCAGAATTAGAATTAAGCAATAATACAGTGACCCCTCTCTGCAACAACATCCAATGAGAGACAAAGAATGTATGTGGGGGAGGGGTAGGGGTGGGTGTGTGTTTGTGTGTGTGCATGCGTGCGTGCCTGGCGCACGTGCGTGTGTGCGTGTGTGTGTGTGTGTGTGTGTGTTTTGTTATGGTATGACTGTGTGTACGTTCTGCTTGAGAGGTGGTTTCATTGTTTGTGTTGCGTTTCCTGCTTGAGTCTTTCGTATTTATTTGCAATCAGTGTGGGTCCTGATCAGACGACTGATGTGTCGGTGTCTGATCTGGATAGAAAGAGTTTAATAAAGGTAAGTCGCGACCCAACGTATAAGGAGTGAAACCAGTGCACTGGGCCTAACATGACATTTAGACAATCTTATCTTCAACCTTGTGTAATTATTACGAATAAGTCAAAATGTATGACTACCGTAAGGTTCAGTTTCTGTCGCTAAACGGGCAATGCAGAACGCAGACGTTTCCAATATCCCCGTTCAATACCTTTACCGGCACATCCGGGGCAGCTCCGGGTCTCTGCCGTGAACAACTGGGGTGTTTGCGAGGATAAATTTGATCTTTTTAAAAAACAAATTGCAGATTTCTACATTTTGTTTTTTTAGCGTTTGCGTTTCATCTGTGTTTAAATAGGAAATAATATCGTCCTCTCTATTGTATAGGGTAAATCAGTTCAGTTCAGTTCAACATTTATTGTACTAAGGCCACCGGCCCATACACAAGATGATATAAACAAATGTACATATATAAACATGTGTAGTAGTGAAAGCATCCTGGTAATCTGCCTTAAGATCTGTTAAATGCATAGTTGAAACTTGGGAAATAGATCATAGCACTATACATAAATTAACATAAAGAACAGAATATTAAACAGACGAATTTAGTCATTGCAGGTTAAAAGCAATACAGAAAGCTCCTGAAAAAGCCTTCTGTATAACTTTTATCCTGGATTGAGCAGTTATCTAGGCAGACCATGCAGGTAAAAAACAACATAGAAAGCTGATAAAAAAGCTTTTTATATAAAGTTTCTCAATGCAGGTCAAAAGCAACACAGAAAGCTCCTGAAAAAACCTTCTGCATAACTATTATCCTGGATTAAGCAGTTATCTAGGTAGAACATACAGGTAAAAAACAACATAGAACGCTGATATAAAAAAGCTTTATATATAAAGTTTGTCAATGCAGGTCAAAAGCAACACAGAAAGCTCCTGAAAAAGCTTTCCGTATAACTTTTATCCTGGATTGAGCAGTTATCCAAGCAGACCATACAGGTCAAAAGCAACACAGAAAGCTGATGAGAAAGCTTTCTGCATACCTTTTATCCTAGTTATCTGCCTTAAGATCTATTAAAGCCATACTTTTAATTTGTAAAGTAGATCTTACCAATATACATAAGTTAACATAGAGAACGTAATTATGCAGATATATGTTGTCGATCACATAAACATGCGATATCAATCGAATATACCCATATACGACTGTCGTTCTTTTAGCGCATAATATATAAACATTGCAAGCGTTTGAACCTCTTTCTTATCACTAGACATAAGAGAGCAAAATTTCTCCATCGAAGGATTTACTGTATAGGAACTATGTATGTAAAGTGTCCTTAGATGACTGTATAGCGGACATATCATAACGAAATGATACTCATCCTCTATACAGCAATCACAATAAAGACACAATCTATAATCGCGATCAACAGAATAATAACGCCCAGTTTCAACTGATAAAGAATGAAATGAACCCCTGAAAGATGCAAACAGTGACCTGAACTTAGCAATATTTATACAAGTTACATAATTTTCAATATTAAAAGACTTCTTAAAATGGATGTACAATGTTAATTCTCTATTTACCTCACATCTAGATCGCCAATTTTAGATAGATTGATATTTCAGTCTCATGACATATTGGCTAAGAAACAATGTAGCATCATTAACAGATTGAGCCTCCCACACATAGCCAAATCCATTTTGATACAAAATTTCTCTATTACTCGTAGCCCAATTTCTGTAACCTAACCTATCATAATAAACCAACATATTATAACATAATTTAGTATAGCGATCATTCGTCAAAGAAAGCAATCTTATCCAGTACTTAATACACCTTTTCGAGCTACATATATACATTGGGTATCGAGCTAGGTCGCCCATGACTGCATCATTACATGTGAGTTGCTTAACACCAAGGAATCGTTTGCAAGCTAAATATTACACACTCTCAATACATGGATAACTATTAATGCCCCAAATCTCTGAACCATATAATAAAATAGGTGCTATCTTAGTATCAAAGATTTTAAAGAATACATTATATGGCAAACATTCATAGTTTTTTAACGAATTTAGAACATATAGTAATACTATTTTACCTTTCACAGACATACTCTCGGTCATTTTACATAATGAAAGTCTGTTTGTGAAACGAATACCGACATAATCAAAACCACTAACTGTTTGTAATGCATTATGGTCATAAATCCATCTTTCATTTCTTGACAAACGCCCCCCCCCCCCCCCCCCCCATTTTTAAAAACAAGAACTTTTGTTTTGTCAGTATTAACTGATATTCTATACTCGTCACAAAAACTATGTAACATATTTAACTGCTTCTGTAAACCAGAGACTGTATCACTGATATATGCAATGTCATCTGCAAACATCAGCAGAAATATTTCAACTAGATCTGGAAATAACTGTATGCCACGAATGTTGTTATCGCATAACATATCATAAAACTCATAAATGAATAGTGCAAACAATATAGGACTTAAACTACATCCCTGGCGTAAACCTAATGGACAATCAAACGTGTCAGAGGTACCATTCCTGGTCCTTACTAAACCTTTAACAATTTTATATATTGACTGTATAGACTGAAACAGTAGACCTTTAATATTATTTTTCCTCAAAACATCGTATAATATTGAACGGTTAACACTATCAAAAGCCTTTTTAAAATCTACAAAGGCAACATAAACAGGTTTACGTTTACGTTGTAAATATTTCCTTACAACAAAGTACAATATAAAAGCATTATCAGCTGTACTGTAACCGGCACGAAAACCTGCCTGACATTCAGCAAGTTTCTTGTAAGCATCAACATAAAATGTAAGCCGCTGTGTAATTATAGATATATAAAGTTTACTTTGCACATCAATTAATGAAATGCCTCTATAGTTATTAGTATCGTGAATATTTCCCTTTTTAAATAGAGGAACGACCACGCAGCATGCCCATTTGTCTGGAAATACCCCACTGCAGAAAATTCTGTTAAACAATAAATGTATATATGGTAATAAAACATGTATACCATAAACAATATGCTGAGGTATTAGAATACCACCACTTGCTTTTCTAATGTTTATTTTCTTTACACTTTCCATAATTTCCTCAAGTGAAATCAAATCATTGAATAAAACATTTTCAATCTCATCAATATCCCTATCCGGAACGGGAACAGTTAAATCAGCATCTTCTTCTTGTTGCATACCATTGTGACTGAAAAGAGTACTAAAATGCTCATACCATTTTTCGATACTAATACTGTTCTCACATGTACTTGTGTTTGTAAGATTTTTTAACTGCTTCCAGAACAATTTGGAATTATTTACGTTATCATTTAATTTATCTAAAACCTGTTTGTCATATATTGCATGTTTGTTTTTACACATATCCCTATATATATTTCGTTTCTCTACATAATTGTTCAAATTATCTATATTTCGGTAGGACCGATACTTACGCAGTGCTTTTCTTGCTTCTACATGTGCTGATTTACACTCTGCATCACACCAAGTATTAAAGTTTTTTCTGCTAGTTTTTCTTGTGTTTTTGGCATACATAAAATTTCACTTGTTTTAATAATAGCTTTTTCAAGCGCATCAACAATAATATTTATATCCTCATGATTTAATAACATTTGTTCAATGTTATCGAAATCTCCATTAGACACACCATTCGCAAGTGTAGAAATGTAGTCACTCTTTGTGCCATCGTGCAGTTTAAAACCGTTACGCTCGTTTACCTGGAAGTCTGTGACAATGGGTGTTTTTACTTTTACTTTTAATAGTGTAATGTGCATATGAGAGCTTTCGACTCGGTTTCGAACTTCAAAGTCATAGGCTACGTCCAGTAAGGGCTGAGAAGCAACAAAATAATCTATGGTGCTCTGACCAGTTTGACTAATATCCGTAAAATGATTGTCTTTACTGTCAATATTTGCTTTTGATACTCGTCCATTTGCAATACTACATGAAAATGCTTTACAAAAACCTAACAACTGTCTACCAAAACTATTTACAACTGTATCACAAGTTATTCTTTGTGTATTATTCACGTTACCTAATATATCAATAACATCGTGCAATTCAGGTACATCTTCACAAACAATAAAGTTTCCAAATTACCTGTTCTCGCATTTAGGTCTCCACAAAGTAAAAGTTCATAATCAAGTAAGTTGTTATGTATCAGCAAATTTTCTAACTGTTCAAAACCTTATTCAGTTGTAGTGTCATAAAAAGGCGAATTAACTGGTGGGATGTACATTGAAATGAGTAAAATATCATTACTAGCATGAAACACTGATTTATCTATTAATAAACATACCCCAAATAAATACGAAAGACTCAAGCAGGAAACGCAACACAAACAATACACCCACCTCTCAAGCAGAACACACACACACAGCAATACCACAACAAACACACACACACACACACACACACACACGCAACACAATTCCTACATCTACACACCAAATAGAAAACAACACGCAAGACAAACATAAAGCAAAGTGAATATAGGAGCCCGCCTTGGTACGGTCAGTAGCAATCAATAATTAATTATAAATTAATTAACTATTAACAACCACTGGGGGGTTAAACCTGGGTTTAGGGGCGCCCAACCTCACACTTATCTCCTATATGCACCTATAAAGACGAACAGTGTACATAAAATATAAACCCTGTTCCACCACCTCACAATCAAAAAGACCGCCAGCACAGTAAGTAAATACATGTAAAACATTTAACAGAAATTCTATGACAAGATCATTAGTAACATGGGAAAGAATTAAACATTCAAGCCCGTGTTAAAAATAACCCACTATGGCAACGGTCAAATTGTACTCAAGCGACTAGTCTGTAGTTACGAGCAACTGTAAGACATGGAAGGGTCCAGGGTACGACAGAGAGGGAGGGAAAAAACAAAGCACGAAAATCCGACATAACTCTCCCGGTTAAGGACGGCTTTAGAGATATATCATCATGTAGTGCTAAGCCCTGTCTGTCGTCAAATTCAAATTCAAATTCAAATTCAAATTCAGAACAGATACGCTTTACCAATTTCCCTATACATGTTTTGATATATACAACTACCCCACCCATATGTCTCCCACCACGATTCGACTTTTTAGCATTACAAACAAATTTATCATAATTTTCGAAAACAGAGTCGCTGCATTCACAAAGGTTAGCATCCCATGTTTCCTGGAAATGATTAATATTATACACCTTCAGAAAATCAAACAAGTCAAAATTCCTTAGTTTTGAATCAATTCCTTCAATGTTCCATGATAGGATATGAAGGAAATGTGCTGGGCTTTGTCCTACCCCCTATGCATTTACTGCTGCTACAGCAGCATAAGATGGTACTGCAGCGTCAGCTACTTCCATTTCAGTGTTTCTAGGTCCGTTAGTATTACCTCTACGAGCTGCTAGCACAAACACCCTCTCACTATTTCTATTAGCACTAGTATTATCACGCTTTGGATATGTAATTAAATCACCGCCTTTAAAATAACCATTCAGACCCTGATGACCAAGCTCTTTTAGCTTTTGACGCTGCATGTAGGACAGATCATTTGAAATTCTTATACCCTCTCGCCTTAGTTGGTCTCTGACGCCAAATCATCTGCAGCTTTGAATTTCACAATGACTAATCTCGGTTTACCACCCTTTTTACCAACACGTGTAGCACTTTCAATCGATACACTACTTAATGATCCATCTTCGCCTAGTTTAGAAAATACTTTTGAAGTTATTACTGATTCAAGACTTGCAGCGCCACCCTCATCTTCTGGTAGACCAAACACACGCAACGAGTTTTTCAACCTTTCTGATTCTGTAATATATGCTTGCCGCTCAAGTCTGTCAATAGCTTCACCATACAGCGCATCACGATATGAAAGACCACCAACATCTTCACCCAATGTTTGAGTTCCATATTCAAGTTCGTGCACCCGTGCTTCAACATTTGATATGCAATTTTGTATTTGTACCTGATTGTTTTCAAGAGTGGTGATGTTACCTTTAATTGAGGACAACTCAACTTTTAGATGTTTCAAGTCAGATTTCATTTGCTTAACCTCGCCCTTTACACCAAGGATCTCATGTTTGACGTCTTTGATAGCGTCCAATAAAAGATTGTTAATCCTATATAAATAAATGGCTTCAGGCTAAAGACTTTATGTCCACTACAAACAGTGTGTAACCAGACCAGACCCCGGGCAAACTGTTTGAAACTCATATTAAAATGAAGTTCGAACAGGTTACAACATTATTATGTTCTATTTTATTGCATTTCGTTTGTATTTCATCTCATATACCCCGAGAGACAAAAGAGAACTTATACTAATTCACGTCCGCCCCGGTTTATGTCCTTTCCGGCGAACACCTGGTAACGCCGGCACGTCACCGGTGAACAACCGGTGTTGATCGGGACGACACCGGTGGTCGCCGGGATACCATCGGCGACGACCGGGGTTACACTGTGTTATACCGGGATTAACCGGGAACAGATCGGCCCTTCACCGTAACTACGCCGGGCCTCACCGGGAAGGCCCGGGGAGATCCGGCTTCATAACCGGTGCTCCACCGGGGGAGACACCGGGAATGTGAGATAGCAATTTATTTTTTCATAAAAAATGCCCCGGCTCATCCCGGTCCACCCCGGTTCACCGGCTATCTCCACCGGGACATACCGGGGCCAGCACCGGGACAGTGAGATCGGGGCTTTACCTTGTTGTCATTCTGCATCTAACTTATTCGACTGTCAATTCAACGTATTTTGAATGTCTACTAAAAGCATCTAATCAGGAATGCTCTGAGGAGGAACTCACATATCGCTCCGGAAGAGTTCAGAGGTTTATGATAAAGAACGAATTTCTTATAGTACATATTTATGACTGTATAAATCGGAATTATTTTCTTCAGGGGGAAAAGGGTTAACTGTATACAGTGGAGAATCTGTTATTCTTTCCCGTTTAAACGCAAACGTACGCAAACGCAAAGCACTAAAACGTAGAAAAGAACAACTTTTGGACAATTCTGATATTTCATGTTTATCTTGGTGGCAAACAATTTGGAGCCTGATCAGACGCCGGGTTACCCGGCGTCTGATCTGGCTCCAAACTGTTTGCACTGCAACTAATAGTTTTAGCGTAAACGCGTTTATTGGGAAAGAATAACTCATTCTCCACTGTATGCTCATTGAACTCAATCACTCTAAAACATTTAATCTAAATTCCAATCAACGATTAAATAGTCTTGTCTATTTACTGTATGACCATCTATGGTTGATTTCTGCAATATACTGCAAACATGGTGCTGAAGTCTCATTTAGGAGCTCTATGGTTTGAGTCTACACTGTTTACATGGGACAATTGTGCTCTTTACAGTTACATTGCTTTTAAATGAAGAACATAAAGTCGAATTCGATATCTCGAACTCGCTTAATTCGAATCATACGATATTTCGACACATGAATTGCATTATTTTATGCTCAGTTTAGCAAAACATACCCGTATTGCAAAAGCCACGTTTTAACTTTGAAATATGGTAATGTTCGACCTAATCGAGTTCGAGATATCGAAGTTTCACTGTACTCGTCACTAGGGTTCAATGGGTTATCTCATTGTTTGACTGTACTGTATGGTCGTTTTTTGGACTTGAATGCGCTCACCATAAGTGTCATAGTTTCTGGCCGACATTGACCTTAGCATAGATAACGATGCATTGTTCTTCCTATATAAAATACAAAGGAACAATCCAAACTTCAGAGCCTTTGGAATCCGGCTTGGACGTAGACTAAACCAGGTAAACTTTATTAAATCTCAATTCAATGAGAGCGTTTTGTGTTGGTGCCCTACTATTTGTTGTTATACTGTGGATAATACTTTATTCTTTCTCGTTTAAAGGCAAAACAAACGCAAACGAATAGCGATAACATGTAGAAAAAGCAAACTTGTTGACAATTCTGACTACTCACTTTAATCTGAGTGGCAAACAGTTTGAATCCTGATCAGTCGCCGGGTAGCCCGGCGTCTGATCTGGCTCCAAACTGTTCGCAATGGAAATAATAGTTTTAGTGTAATCGCGTTTATTGTGAAAGAATAATATGTTCTTCACTGTAACAGAATGTTACAACAGTCAAACTTTTTGATGCAATTTTTCTCTTAAGAAGTATGAAGCTTTCTAAAGACGGGAACCGTTTGACCCCTACAATGCCATGACGTGATCTGCCTTAAGCAATCGCCGTCTGCAGTTCTTTTTTAATTTAAATATTAGTTAATCGACTAAAGTAAATATGGTAATGACGGTTGGCAAACAATCATTGTAATTGAGGTTAAGCAGTTACAGTGGAGAATCTGTTATTCTTTCCCGTTTAAACGCAAACGTACGCAAACGCAAAGCACTAAAACGTAGAAAAGAACAATTTTTGGACAATTCTGATATTTCATGTTTATCTTGGTGGCAAACAGTTTGGAGCCAGATCAGACGCCGGGTTACCCGGCGTCTGATCTGGCTCCAAACTGTTTGCACTGCAAATAATAGTTTTAGCGTAAACGCGTTTATTGGGAAAGAATAACACATTCTCCACTGTAAGAGCAAGATATAGAAGCCAAGTACATGTAACTGAACGACAGATCAAGTTCTAAACTATTTGACATTAAGATCGAAATGAAAAATATATATTTATAAAAACGCTATATTTTAGATTTTCAGTACTGTTTTTACATTGTTTTTCGTCAGATGGCGAAACACTAAAGCTTAGAAATACATTTGTGATTGCATAGTTAGTTTTCGAAATCAATTTTATGTATGATAGTAGGTATAAATTTCAAAATAAAAAATTTGAACAGAAATTATTGTTTACTTAACCTATTAAACCCTACTGAGGCATTTATGGAAACAGTATTTTTTGGAAGAACATACGTACAATACTTGTTAATATATGCAAATATATAGATCCAGATCAGAGAGCAGAGCTTTTTGTTAGTTTGCAATACATAGTAAACTATTTACAGTGGAGAATCTGTTATTCTTTCCCGTTTAAACGCAAACGTACGCAAACGCAAAACACTAAAACGTAGAAAAGTACAACTTTTGGACAATTCTGATATTTCATGTTTATCTTGGTGGCAAACAGTTTGGAGCCTGATCAGACGCCGGGTTACCCGGCGTCTGACCTGGCTCCAAACTGTTTGCACTGCAAATAATAGTTTTAGCGTAAACGCGTTTTTTGGGAAAGAATAACACATTCTCCACTGTAACTGGACCGGTGTAACGCAGTAGAATGAAACACCCGTGCAAAAGGACCGGGTCTTTATACTACGTAGAGAAATGACCCAATACCGTGAGGGTGTCATTCTACTACATGTACGAAACGATGGGGTCCTTTTTCTACGGTCTGGGGTCGTTTTTCTACGTACATGTAGTAAAATGACCCGGGTCACTGTTCAACGTGGGTCATTTTAGCAGGGATGGGTCATTCTACTGCGTTACACCAGCATTTGACCATTTGAAGTTTCAGGAGTCAAGCTACAGTGGAGAATGTGTTATTCTTTCCCAATAAACGCGTTTACGCTAAAACTATTATTTGCAGTGCAAACAGTTTGGAGCCAGATCAGACGCCGGGTTACCGGCGTCTGATCAGGCTCCAAACTGTTTGCCACCAAGATAAACATGAAATATCAGAATTGTCCAAAAGTTGTTCTTTTCTACGTGTTAGTGCTTTGCGTTTGCGTACGTTTGCGTTTAAACGGGAAAGAATAACAGATTCTCCACTGTAGGAGTTAAACTACGACAGCTAATGAGGATAAAGACAAGTGGCATTTTAACAAAGAATAAATCATAGGCAGAAAGAATTTGAAAAACATTAACCCTTTTGTGCTCGAGATCCCATATATGAGGCATATGCAAACTGGGTAGACTCTGATCAGACGCCGCATAATGCGGCGTCAGATTAGAGTCTACACTGTTTGCTGAATAATAAACAAAACGAAAATTCAAATGTAGACCAGGCACCCCTCATAAAAAATGGAATTATCCAATATATAAGCATGGAAGAATCCATTTGCGTTGAGTTCGTTGAAAACATTTTCGTCACCGTTATGACACCGTGTATCTAATTTAACCCTTTCCCCCATAGAAGCGACTTTTAGCGTATTTAATTTATTCCTCCGCTGAAGAAAGTTGTTCCAGTTTATACCCTCATGAACATTTACCATTACAATTATTTTATATAGCCTAGCAGATTTTAGCTTAAAGCAGGCTAAAAGTAAAGCAGAATAGGCACATTCTGCTTTACTTTCAACATGCATTAAGTGGCCACCTGTCTTCAAAACTAGAAGCAGGCTATGAGGTAAAGGGTTAAAAGGTATTGTATCGTAAACTTTGATCATGCAAATTTTCAAAATGGACTATGCCATTTTGTGATAGATTATCCATTTTCACAAACCAATTCATTGCCATGACATCATCTGCTGACAACTTGCTTACCTTTCTTATAGTCGTTTTCCAAGTCCCCAGGTTATAAAGAAATTGAGTAGGGTCTGAGATCGTTCTCAAGTATTTGATTGGTCAGATTTGAGAACGATCTCAGACTCAACACAAACGCTTTATAAACTTGGACCTTGTACTGGAATCGACCCCCTCTGCAACGGACTCATCGGATTGTCTGTAGAATGTGTCTTTCTCACTTCCTTGCTAAATGTATACAGTGCTCCCTCTCCACAACGACACAAAGGGGATACAAAGCGTATGTGTTTTGTTCGTAGGGAGTTGTTATAGGGAAGGAAAATCAAACATAATTATTTTGTTTGCACAGCACAAAAAAGGTGCGTATTTCGTAAACTAATACCGTTCTGACTCCAATAAACACTGTGTTGTGACCACTCATTAGAATCGTCTACAGTGGAGAATCTGTTATTCTTTCCCGTTTAAACGCAAACGTACGCAAACGCAAAGCACTAAAACGTAGAAAAGAACAACTTTTGGACAATACTGATATTCATGTTTATCTTGGTGGCAAACAGTTCGGAGCCTGATCAGACGCCGGGTTACCCGGCGTCTGATCTGGCTCCAAACTGTTTGCATTGCAAATAATAGTTTTAGCGTAAACGCGTTTATTTGGAAAGAATAGCACATTCTCCACTGTAATACCGTTCTTACTCCAATAAACACTATGTTGTGACCACTCATTAGAATCGTCTAATAAGTTGTCAAACATTGGACTCGAAGGAGGCATTAAGAAAACATAAGTGGTTTACTCTCTTATCTGGAGCCCTGTTTTAGTGTAACAGTGCCAAGCGTTATTGTAAGGAGTAGATCGTTGTTAGGAGGGCCGTTGTAGAGAGGAAGCACTGTACATTAATCTTCTGATTTTATACGTCAAATTTGAATGTTAGATAAATCGACTTAAGTACTTTCTTACAACGTATCAGACAGTTTGGATCCCGATCAGACACTGCGTCCCACGACGTCTGCTTAGGATTCAATCTGTTTTAAAATAACCATTATACTATATGAGTTAAGACAGTGAAGGCATTAGGTAATATTCGAGGGGTTGTCCCGAAACTATTTAACCCATTTGTGTCCTCGATCCCATATATGGGACATAGGCAAACAGTGTAGACTCTGATCAGACGCCGCATTATGCGGCGTCTGATCAAAGTCTACACTGTTTGCTGATAGGAATTTCAATATAAAACAAAATGAAAATGAAAATTTTGACCAGGCATCCCTCTGATAAAAAATGGACTAATCCAATATAGAAACATGGAAGAATCCGCTGGGCGTAAATGGGTTAAAGTATTACTATAATTAGAAATAGTGAGGACCACGATAGGAGTGCCACTTAAAACAAATATGTAATTGGAAACCAAGTCTTATGCAGAACGCAGAAAAATGTTTTGCAGAAAACTATACGTTTGTGCCATGTTTATGTTACCTACATATAGCTTATTGATAAGCGAGGTCACAATCAAACTTTTATCTTATCTTAGCCGCATGACATTTTCACCATACAAGTTTAGAACCATTTGATCTACTTAAGAGAATCCGAGTGCTTGAGTACTATTCATCATGTTCTTCTAACTTCTTTTCTAACACACTTCGCGCACGCCGCTATAAAAACAAAAAAACGAACGTTTCAGTGTTTGAATTTTCAATAGACAACTCACGCGCTAAAACGTTCTAACATGACGTCATACATGTATGGCTTCGAAAATGCGTACGCTAGGAAATGTAGCGTCATTGCTTCGGTGCAAATTAAGGTTAACTTATGTGTTAGAATGGAAAAAATAAATTAATACCAGTGTTTTATTGTGCAATCGGACACGGGTACAAATGTAGTCGTTGATATGCTTGTAATTAAACCACTCGGCCTAAAGGCCTCGTGTTTAAATTACTGCGCATCTCAACTCCTACCAGTGTTCGATTGCACGATAAAACACTGTTTATATAGGGGCGTGCGTGTGTTAGAATCTAAGTTAGTTAGAACATATTAAGTGATATCTTAATGGCTAAGAAAGGTCACGCTCGCTGACGCTTCGCTTTGACCTTCTTAACCATTAAGGTTTCACTTAATATGGTCTTACTATAACTTGGAAGTTCTTATCGCATCTGATAAATTCTTGGCCTCCTTTTTAATGCACGAATTTTACCGGATGTTATTATCTCCATCACAGAGACTGTTCGTTTCTCATTGTGTGACCTTGTAATTGTTTTTATCATTTCGTGCCCATTTCGTAACCATGTGTTTAGTGTTTGACCGTCTCTTTCAGTCATTAAGCAAGCCACAAAATTCAAAATTTCGCTCGATTTAATTGTTAAGGGTTTCGGGATTAACGAGATTTAGCCTCTTAATTACTTAGTGTTCGAGAATTCAACTTAGAATTTAGAAAGCATTGCGCATGCGTTGATATATCTGACAACTCCGCCCATCGCGTGACTTCCTGATATTTGAAATGTTACATGTAGCAATATACATGTACATTGATGCTTCAAGGAAAATAATGACATGTTTAGCTCACTGGATTGTTCAAAAATGCAACACTCATTCAAATTGTATATACTCTTTCTATGTGGGGTATAAGAAAAAGTTAACAAATAAATGAAAACCGATTTTTTAAGAAAACTGACAAATAATAGTCAATCTTGCATTGCGCGAAAATTAAATGAAGTAGCATCGAAATCATTAAAGACAGGCGACTGATTAATTCAAGATCAAATTAATGAGTTTCTGCAATACTTTAAGCTACATTGGTTAACAATCTGTATTCAATGTTTCAAATGGGTATTCTACTAAGATCTCTTAAAGTTGACTGCTTGTTAAAGTTGACTGCTTGATTCTTGATAAACTAGATTTAATGCAGAAATTTCATAGATCTAGGAGCTTTCTGCATTATTCAATAAATCTGAATAAGGGGAGATCCTTTGAAATCACAGAAAACAAAGCAAATACTGAAAATTGCAGACTCGGTTTAATTGAGTCTGTTCATGAGCAATACTGGAATATGCAACAGTGCTCACGCCCCCTAGCACCGGCTTAAGCGGAATTCAACTTTCAACTGTAAATGCGCTGAAATCAATGATTCCAAAGGACCAGAAAGTATAACATATGCTGCATTAAAATGGTAAGTGTCTATTTCAAGCTCCCTCATGTTTGACTTCTTAATCATTAAGAAGCTTTTAATCAGACACTAACTATAACTTAGTCATTCGCCAGATGGAACACCCTTCGACCATTTTCTATCAAGAAAACTGAATTTTTAGAGTCTATATTTTATTGTAGCATAGTCCGATGTTTTAATCCACTTCGCGTTGTGTAACCCAGGTTCATGGATCTGCTTTATAACAAGGCGAACGTTGCTGTCTAGCTTTTATTTCCTAACGTGTAGGCAGGCACGTCTCTATAAACCAGCGTTATTAACTTCACCCCTACATCTCTCCAAGACCTGTACTTAACGTATCCCTACATCTTGCCAGTTCCAATTCAACCTCAATTCTCTAACAGAGCGCGCACGCTCGTTATATACAGGCTGTAGGAACTCGAATGAACAACGTCAGAGCTACGTAAGCACATTCCAGCCACGTCCTAGCAATGTAACCAGGCGTAGTATTACGGTCTCTAGCTCCCTAATATGGGAATCTATCCCCGGCTCATAACCATATATGTAATTCACCTAGTCGATTTACGTAACATCCGTTGTTATGCAATTTGCATAACGGAAGCGTGGGATGACAGAAAGTTGCCTTTTCCGGGATAAGGGGAGGTACCAAAGTCTTACATTCTAGAAGGCGTGACGTAGATTGAGTAATAATTTATTTTAAGAACGTATGCTAAAAATAACCACTGAACAGACAAGATGTTTCCCCAGCATGTTCTGTCTGCTGCTATAAGGTAACTACGTTACTTTATGGAGTTAATTAATGGTTGGGTTATGTCTATTTTATATCAGGATGTTACAATAACTGATTAATATATCAGAGGCAGCTTGGGATATGGAATGAGTTGTCACCCTTTTCTTAATCATCTAGGTATGCAGTTCTTACTCCTACTGACGCTTGCGGGCTACAGCGCGGCTCAGAGTATCACGTGGGGTAACTCGTGGAACGGTGGTGCCCAGTCCGCCTTCCATGTGGCGCCCTCGAGCGAACTTCATGGCTGGCAAGTTAAGTGCACTTTCGACAGCGCCATTGAAAAGTTTGAGGTTAGTTTGTGATGTTTAGTCTATATTGTTTACACGTTCGTCGCTTTGCAATGTAATGCAATAAACAAATACTAAAACTGACAGTTCATTTTCGACAGACGGCTATAAAAGTGTGTATTTAAATATTGTTGTCTGCTTGATTTTCTCAACGTTAGACTTTAAGTATTCTGGGCGTGTAAACAAAGATGCGAGGGTAAAATAGCTTGGTTCTTGATCAGAACAGTATTCTGATCTGGCTCAAAACTATTTACAAAGCAAACAACTGTGTTAGATCTAGCATAAACCAGTATATGTGAAGAAAAGAAAATGATTGATTGAGTTGGGGTTTAAGGCACCGGGACACATGCTAATCGTCATAATACGCCGAAATCTTCGAAAGGAATAAGTTTCTTCTCCACTATTTAAAGTTAACCCATTTACCCCTGATACATATGGCAGATCTCCAGATAACAGGAGTATTTCAAAAAATCTTTATTTCTGCATTAAACCCTTTGAGTAGTGACACCATATTATTTGGTTCTGAAATGAATGAGAACATGTTGGATCTGTTAAGTTAACTCCCTCTTATTTGGATCCCTCATTTGACAAGTGTATTCTGCACATGCATGTGAGGAGTTGTGAACTTTTTCACGGTCAAATTTTATCGTCTACTTAAAAAAAAACAATTCTCCTTACCAAATTATCTGCATTTATAGTATAATATGCACTATTTCGTCAAGTCAGATTGAGAGCATTTTTGACTGACAAAATATCGATACGAGTAACAAACAGTTTTGATCCTGATCAGACGCCGCGTTACGCGGCGTCTGATCAAGATCCAAACTGTTTGCAAAGTATTCTTATGACGCCATTGACAGTGACAGAGTTATAACGAGTATACTCGTCGCTAGGGTCATATGTGTAAAAAGCTTGCGGACATTTCAGGTATGGACAGGTCATGTAGTTAGTCAGACTGCCACGGAGGTCGTCATAGCGAACGAACCCTTTGATGGTGACGTACATTCCGGTGGTGACCTGAAGGTCGACTTCCTCATCCGGGGCTCATTCGCCCAGCCACCTGGTGGAACGTGTGCATTAGACGGTATCCAAATGAAAGTGTCCATAGTTATTTAGACACTTTTTTTTAATAATTACAAATATTTTTAAACATGTACAGTAAATATTGACCAAAGTATATTTTCTCTTGCTCGGATCTTAATCCAGCTTACCGCTTAATGTTATACAAAAGTAAAGCAGAAAGTCCTAAAGGAGTTTTCTGATTTTCTTGGGTCCTACATGAAGATACAATATGTATTCAATAGTCTCATTCGCCAGCTTTTGTGGTCGCTGAAGACAGGTATGACTGTAACATTAAACATAAATGAGTTACGTTGTGAAAAAAATAAACAAAATAATTTTCTGACATTGCAGGTGAGAAAAGTGTATAAAAGACCTTCAGGTAGTACATGTTATCCATAATGAAACCGGGAAACATCGGCCAATGTCGGTGAATATCGATAATGTACCGAATTTGCCAGAAAAGCAACAACAACGAGAAAATAAGAAACCGACAACATATTTTTCAGATAACAATATTTATTAGTGGGTTTTTAACCCTTATCCTGCGGTGATATCGTCTGCTTCGAAATTGTCGTCTGCAAAATTTGTTAAATTTAGATTGATACATTTTTAAGTAAAGAAACCTAAAGATGAGTGTCAAACAGTATGAATCCAGATCAGACGCCGCGTAACGCGGCGTCTGATCTGGATCCAAACTGTTTGCAAAAATCAATAAAGTCGCGATCAGCAGGCAAAGGGTTAAAAAAGCAAACGTGAGAAATGTTAATTTCTATCATGTCACGGTTCGGACTGTCGGTATCATGTCACGGTTCGGACTGTCGGGAACCTTGTCCCTCAATCTCTTTGCTGAATATATTTATTAAACGGACCCCTTTTTGTCATTTTCAGGAGCTGGCAGCTCTACCGGTTCTGTAACATCGGCACCTAGCGGAGGTACCGGAACCGGAACCGGAACCGGCACTGGAACTGGAACTGGAACCGGAACTGGAACTGGAACTGGAACCGGTGGAAAGCCAATAACTTCTGCTCCAGTCAGTGGTTCTGGTGGTAAGTGTTATATACTTCAAAATCGCATGGAATCACGTTTACGTGTGATGCGAAAAGGTAGACGAACATTTAACATCCAGTGACGATTCTACTCGTCCTTTTTTTAAACAGGCTATCTGTGAAGAGTACACTTGTCCTATAGCAGAATTTTGATCAGGATATGCACTATTTATAGAGATTGTAAAAACAACCTTTTATAACATAACAGACGGCGTGAGCGTTGAATAACACCCGTTGTTTAAATGTCATATATAGCTAGTTAAATAACTATGCAAATGAGGCACGCCACGATGTCGTTAATAGTGACGTCATTAAAATGCGTTCTATGCGTTCAATTTCCAACGTCTTCTTTCCATCATGTAGATTCAATTTATAGATTTTTGGTGTAATTAATTAATATTAGATCTACATAAAGTCTTTTAGAAAACGATAAAAACGAGGCTTTGCCGAGTTTTTATCGTTTTCTTAAAAGACGAGTTTGATAAATCCAATAAATTATTAACACGAATGTTATATTCTTTTTATAACATAACACAGAAAAGTTATTTATCGCCGCCTTTGAGGTCAAGTGAATGCTAAGCGCGATATAAGTAGATCTATACAGGAAAAAAGTTGTTCCAAATTAACCCGGTTCACTAGCATAATGTTTATGTTATTATATGTATAATAAGCACATTATGTAGATCTAATATTGATTAATTACACCAAAAATCTATAAATTGAATCTACATGATGGAAAGAAGTCGTTGGAAATTGAACGCATAGAACGCATTTGAATGACGTCACAAGTAACGACGTCGTGGCGTGCCTCATTTGCATAGTTATTTAACTAGTTATATATGAAATTTAAACAACGGGTGTTATTCAACGCTCACGCCGTCTGGTATGTTATAAGTTTACTTCCTCTTATCTGGAGTCCTGAAGGAATGAACAAGATTTAATTTGAAACTTAAAGTTCCCATTATAAAAAATCAAGGATGATGAGTTAACCGGAAGAACATTTTCGACACTGTACGACTATGCCAATTCTGTTTATGCCAATTATTACAACATTTGTATACAGGTTCAACAACTAAATATGATTACAAGAAGGCCCTTCAACTGTCCATCTTGTTCTATGACGCCCAGAGATCTGGTCGGTTACCTAGCAACAATCCAATTCCTTGGAGACAAGACTCCGCCGTCAATGACGGAGATAACGGCCATGACCTAAGCGGTGGATGGTATGACGGTAAGTTGAATTGGCTTTGTAAAAATGATTTTATTTCACGTAAACGCGCGAAATAATGATTATCCATTACAATAAAAACATTTGGAACCAGATCAGATGCAGAGTGACTCGACGTAGGAACAAGTTCTAAAATGTGTGCCTTTTAAATCTAAATAAAAAATCTTAATTCAAAAGAGTGTCATATTGCATTACTTAGATATTTTATCTTTATTTGATGCATTACCCAATATATACTACATTTATTTTCGTTAAGAAGTTGGTCCATTTTATACAGTAATGAACATGCACCATGAGAAATATACATTCAGCTTAAAGCAGACTGAAATAGTAGGAGAATATTCCTTAAGGAGCAGGAAAAGTTCGTTGCAGTATCAGCCAAAATATGCTTATTGTGTAGAAAAGCAAACCACCATGTTTGTTTCAGATGTTACACTTTAAAAAACGACATTTACTAATGTTATTAAAGTGTGTGACCCATCATTTTCGCGTGTGTATAAGTATATACATATGTTCAAATGTAGTTTATGAATAATAAATGGTGTTAAAACTGGCTCTTCCATAATCCGTTCGTAGGTAAATAATAATTCTGACCCATTGCAAGCTTATTTGACCTGTATTGTCATGTCATCATTTTATTTCAAAACCGGCTTTTCTTCTATTGAGTTGTCGCTTTACATTAACCCTTTACCTGATAAAAGCGCCTTTTAGCGCATTTTAATTTATCCCTCCGCCAAAGAAAATAGTTCAAGATTATACAGGCATGAACATGTCAATTAGAAATATTACTTATATACTAGCAAATAGTGACTTAAATCAGGTTGAAAGTAAAGCAGAATGCGCCCTAAGGCGCATTCTGCTTTACTTTTACCCTGCTTTAAGTGGTCACCTATCTTCAAATATAGAAACAGCCTATGTGATAAAGGGTTAATCGGGCTATATTATATTAATATTTATTAAATGCCTTCTTGTGAAATCGAGAGTTTTCGCGTGTATCTGCACAGTAAAATACAAGAGTTTGTATCGTCCACCTCATATTTTATGGGTTGCATTTTACTCAATTCTCGTTTTCGATTAAGCGTGACGTTATTTAACGCACATGTACACGTTCCATGTTATTCTTTGTCACATAAAATAATTCTTGTTCTGCTTCAAATAAGTAATGTTTCTATATATGAAATGATGTAATCAACTATTTAGTACTTTTTGGTGTGTATATACAGGAGGGGTTTACTTATACAAATGAGTTATCTAATTATACTATAATTATCTACGTTTATAGTCTTATTGACAATTGCAATTTTGATGCAGGACAAAAGTAATACAGAATGCACAAATAGAAGCCTTCTTCATTATGGTTGTCCTGCATTCAGGAAACACACCATCATCACGGTTTTTAAATATCACCATAATCACAATGCTTTTGCATTCAGTGAGATGTTAAAAACGTATCTGATCGTGTTCTCCAAACAAATATGACAATACACTGTAGGGTCAACTAGTAAAATATACATATGGACACTTGACTTACATTTTAGCCGGTGACAATGTTAAATTCAATCTTCCAATGGCCTACTCCAGTTGGGTACTAGCATGGGGATTTCTAAGATTCAAAGACGGATATGCTGCCGCTGGACAAAAAGACATGATGTGTGATATGATAAAATGGCCCCTCGACTACTTCCTGAAGTGCTGGGTCCCAGATCAGCAAAAGCTTTACGTGCAGGTAACGAGCATATAGATATGCATTTCCAGTATGTTTCCAGATAGGAGGTAAAGCATTCTGTAATTAGGAACATTCAACTTTACTTCCATGCTGCTAGAAGTTGTAACTTGTTTTCAAAATTACAAACAGGATATGGGGTAATTGGTTGAAACCGGAAGTATCAAAACAGAAACAGAACCAATATTATTATTTGTGGCATAAGATAATTCATGTTCTGCTTCAATATCGAATGTGTCTGGATATAGAATGAGTTTTTTACAGTGGAGAATGTGTTATTCTTTCCCAATAAACGCGTTTACGCTAAAACTATTATTTGCAGTGCAAACAGTTTGGAGCCAGATCAGACGCCGCGTAACCCGGCGTCTGATCAGGCTCCAAACTGTTTGCCACCAAGATAAACATGAAATATCATAATTGTCCAAAGGTTGTTCTTTTCTACGTTTTAGTGCTTTGCGTTTGCGTACGTTTGCGTTTAAACGGGAAAGAATAACAGATTATCCACTGTATCCAGCTCTCGACTGCAACTTGGTATTTACCATTTATAATCGAAACATTACTTGTCTACGCTAGCAGTTTTCGATGGCGTTTTCCTTGTTACTGTTCGCTCCTTTTCATGGTGGAGAACACATTACTTTCTCCAAATAAATGCGTTTGCGTTGAAACAATTAGATCTACATATATGTTCGTTTTAAACAGGAACCAGATCAATCTCGTCATCTGATCAGACTCTTAAATATTTGCCACCTTAATTTTATAATTCAGTAAGTTTCATTACAAAACCATTTCCCCATTTTATTGTTTTTACGCCCAGTTTCATTTCAATGTAAGAATAACGTATTCTCCCATGTATCATCCAGGTTGGAGATGGAAATGCTGATCATGCTTTCTGGGGTCGACCAGAGAATATGCGTATGGCCAGACCAGCATTTAGCGTCAATGCTGGTTGTCCCGGAAGTGACGTAGCGGGTGATACAGCAGCTGCATTAGCATCGGGAGCTATGGTGTTCAAAAAAATATGCGGCAGTAAGTTTAACCTTCCCCCGCCATTTTTCTTTTGCCTCTGCCAATTTTGTCTCATTAAAATTAATTCATTTTAAGATTGAAGAATCCTCAAGACGAGCGTCAAACAGTTTGGATTCATATCGTTTCTGTAGCATTAGCGTTCATGATAGCTCTTGCTATTACGACCTGTGTCCAAGGTTATAAAGCGTTTGAGTTGAGTCTGAGTTTGTTCTCAAGTATTTGATTTGTCAGATTTGAGCCTAGGCTCAAATCTGATCAATCAAATGCTTGAGAACGACTTTAGACTCAACTCAAAAGCTTTATAACCTTTGACCCTGGCATGTCAATAAGATCAGGCTATAAATATTTCATAGAAACAACAACAACACAACTTAATATGTTTTTTAGATGCTGGTTACGGAGACAAACTACTCACAGCCGCCAAGAGCCTTTACGACTTCGGCAAAGCTCACACGGGCATTTACACAAACTGTGTTTCACAGGCTAAAAACTTTTACGGGTATGTTAAAGAAATTATTAACCCTTTCCCCATAGCTTGACTTCATTGTTTAAGATATGTTGATCTAGTTGCTTAAAGCAGGCGGAACGTAATACAGAAAACTCCTTTAGAAGCTTCCTGTTTTACTTTCAATCTGAATTTAGCTAGGGTGTATGATATGTTCCCTATTGCCCTTTATCAAAACAAGGTAGAACCACGAAAATACACTCAGGGCTCAAGTTAAGAGGGAGTAACTTGAGCAAATCCAACACTTTCTCGTTTATTTCAACAACCCCTGTGATGTTCTACTCTTTAGAATCGTTTCATCGAGGCGATTCTGATGAGTAGTGACACCATAGGGTTTAAAGCAGAAAATAAAGATTTGAGGTTTTGAAATACACCCCCCCCCCCCCATTATCTGGAGTCTTGTACATTATTTAAATGACTCTTCTATTGGGGCACTATTGTAACACTGTCAGGATAGCTGATTTAACATTGTTGTCTTCTTTAAATTCTGAAATTTATATTTTAAACCATTTTAGTGATACATGCATAATCGCCAAACTGTTTGGAACTAGAGTAGACCCCGAGTGATTCGGCGTCTTATCATGATTTAAATAATTTGCAAGTATTAATGTTTTGTGGATTAAAAATGTAGGGGTTAGCATAAAGAACCCAAACTTAGATCTGGATTCAAACTGTTTGCAAAATAATACAGACTGATCGTATTGAAAGAGTTAAACAGGCATGTTAAATCGCAAGCAGATGATTTTTCTTTTAAACAGTTCAACGGGATGGAAGGACGAAATGGCTACGGCCGCCACGTTCTTGTACGAAGCCACTCAGGACGAAAAGTATCTGACTGATGCCAAAGCATTCCATCATGACGGGCTGTCGTGGGCGCTGTCTTGGGACGACACCAATATTGCTGCAAACGTAAGTTCTGTGGCTAAGAGGGTGTTAGACTATGTTGGGCACCTACAATTGGTTCACCGATATATTGAGCGACTTCACGTGGAACTATATTCCGGTCTGTAGTCGTCTATAGTGACTATAGATCCAAGTGAACACCGGTTGGTTTGAACCGCAGACGGACCATTCTCAGTTTTCATTGGTTCCACAAACGGTGTCATTTTGCCTACCTTAATGCGCATGCGCCGGTCGCAATTTTGCCTGACTACAGGTTCGAAATGTAGTTCCATGTGAAGTCGCTCAGTATAAATTTCGACATCTTCAAGGTAAAATAGTGCCATTTTCGCGGCGCCTGATCTGGGTCCAAACTGTATGCATATACATAATTATGTTTTGTTTCTCAAGCTTGGCACTGAAGATATTAATTTTTATTCGTTTAGGTCCAGGGACCTTCCTACAATGTACATTGCAGTAGTTCTTGGGTTTAATTGTCATATAGGGGACGTCTTTATTTATTTATTTGGCAGAGATGACACCCTCTGCCAAGAACTAAAACGAAGACAGGTCGGCTGTTTTGATTCTATGCCCTGCTTGCAGCAAATGAAGTTTGTCAAAATTATCTTCTTAAATGCATCCCTCATCAAGATCATCTCAACTCATTATCACAATCTCACCCCATCATTTATCGCCGTTACATACAGTGATAATTTTAGAAATCAGATGAATGAGTCCTTGAGATGCACATTCTGTAAAACAATGAGTCCTTGAGACTAGCATTGAGTCCTTGACGTTAAAAGTTAACCAAATACCCCATAACTTATTTCTAGTGTTGAAGACAGGTGACCACTTAAAGCAGATTGAAAGTAAAGCAGAATGTGCCTTCAGGCACATTCTGCTTTACTTTCAACCTGCGTTAAGCTCTTATTTGCTAGGCTATAGAAAGTATTTCTGATGTTGCATATTATGTAAGTGGAACTATTCACCTCAGTGGATTCTATGAATACAGTAAGCCTTGGTAAGGGCATACAATTGTGTAATATTGAGTAATAGGTTAATACAGGTTAGAAAAACTATGGGTCCATTGGACTCAAATAATGAGTCCCTGGCAAATTTAATTAGTATAGGACTCGGGATGCACAGGGAAAAATTATCACTGTACATAACCTACCCAGTGTCGCAGTACCGCAACATGATAACTCACTGGCATACTCTTTTCGTTCAGCTGAGACTTTACGAACTTACCCAAGATGCCAAATACAAGAAGGACGCTGAAGACTTCGTGAACAGTTACGCTCAAGGGGGCAGTGTTCCCCACACACCCTGTGGGCTCGCCTTCCGGGACAGATGGGGCCCTAACAGATATGCCGGTACGGTGGGTCCCTGAGATCTGTTTTTTTTAATTACAACAAATTACAGCGCTCCCTCACTACAACGACACCAAATGGGAGACAACAGTTGTGTGTGTTGTTCGGAGGGAGTCTTTATAGGGAGGGAATTCGGCTTACATTTGTAAACAGTTTGAATCCAGATCAGACGCCGCGTAACGCGGCGTCTGATCTGGATTCAAGCCGTTTGTCACTCGTCAGGAAGTTGTTTTTGTCAAAACATCCATTATGTAACTTTGAGAAAAACAGCAGACGACAAGTTTAAGGAGACGATATTGCAGCTCAGTAAAAGCGGTAGACATAATTATATTGTCCTGTTTAGGGAACTGCGGCAAGGGTCGTTGTAAGGAGGGAGTCGTTGTTTGGGGGCCGTTGTAGGGAGGGAGCACTGTATAGCTAGAGTAGAGCAGAGTGACCATTGTGGTCACCTGTCTTTAAAACTAGAAACTTATTATCATATATACAGTGGAGAATGTGTTATTCTTTCCCAATAAACGCGTTTACGCTAAAACTATTATTTGCAGTGCAAACAGTTTGGAGCCAGATCAGACGCCGGGTAACCCGGCATCTGATCAGGCTCCAAACTGTTTGCCACCAAGATAAACATGAAATATCAGAATTGTCCAAAAGTTGTTCTTTTCTACGTTTTAGTGCTTTGCGTTTGCGTACGTTTGCGTTTAAACGGGAAAGAATAACAGATTCTCCACTGTAACAATATTATGAGATTAAGGGTTAAGGCCATGCAATAAGAGTCCGACTTATGAATAGTAACTGGGGACCTGTGGTACCTTAAAATAATATGGAAAGAGGTAAAAATCACCCAAAAAAGAGATTTATGCTTTACCTCTTATCTTGCTTTTAGCAGTCACCTGATTCAAACAACGAAATCAAAGTACCGGTTGATATTCCGATATTTAAATGTTAAAACTTTTCTTTTCAAACTGAAGAAATATCAATGCCAAAAATGTTGAAACCTTGAGTAACTAATATTATAATTTCGATAATAATTATTATTACTTATCATTATTTTTATACTTGAGACCCGATCCCATTTCCTTATTTATGTGGAACTGAAATACATGTAAACTACATGTAGATATATTATCATCATTATTACGATTACTATCATTGTTATTATTATTATTATCATTATAAATGATGCTAGTGTTACATTTATTTTTATAACTATTAATATTATTATCATTATTATTATTCATTTTCATCATTATTATTATTGTATTTATCATGATAATAATTGTTATTTTTACAATTATAATAAAATATTTTTTTATAAAACTAATTATTTATTAGTGCGGTTGTTGTTGTTGTTATTATTATACAGTAAAACCTCGCTATTACGACCACTAAATTTTGTTAATCATTTGGATGTGTACGATAGGTGACCGCTTAAAGCAAGGTGACAGTGAAACAGAAAGCTCCTGTAGGAGCTTTCTGTTTCACTGTCACATTGCTTTAAGCTGCCACCTCTCTATTATACAATTAATTAGCCTTCGTTTAAGTGGTCGTAATAGCGAGGTTTTACTGTAATTGTAATCATTATTATTACCATTATTGTAACAGGTAATGCAGCGTTTGTAGCTACCATGGCGGCGGCCGATGGTATCATGCCCGACAAAAGTAAGGCGTTTGCCATGTCACAGATAAACTACCTTCTTGGTGATAACAAATACAAAATGAGTTATGAGGTTGGGTTTGGAAACCATTACCCCACCCACCCTCACCATAGAGGAAGGTACTATACATTTAGTGTCATTTTCCCTGATTGATTGCATATGACTTTATGAGCCATGTTATAAGAAAATCTGCCTTATTGCGTTTCTAACAGTGTAGATGAAGGCCAGCCGACGCGGCGGCTGGTCTTGATCTACACTGTTTGATACCCAATTGCATCTAAAACATTTTGTGTAGCTGCATTATATTTGGTATTCGGCAGTGTAAACCAAACTCAGATACAGAGCCGGGGATGACAACGGTGCTCTGGTCTGTACAACGTTGCAGTGACATGACAAGGCTGGTTTTGTCATGACACGGCTCATATTTTTATGTTATTCAGGTTGTCTAATTAGACAGCCCCAAGATTACATAATGTTGCTTAATTTTTCCTCTGATACAATGGCAAAGATATCATTTCTAACTTATTTAACGAGCTTATGTTAAATCTCTTATTTTCACTGCAAACGGTTTGAGTTATCCGACGTCTAACCAGGCTCGCAACTCAAGTCTTATTCTGCTAAACTTTCAGTCTGCTTTAAGCTACAATCTGAACATATTACATGTACTTATGGTGTTTATTTATGATTGTATGAAGTGGAACTATTCCCTTCAGTGGAGGAATACACTAAAGGCGTAAAATGCGTATTTATGGAGTAACTGGTTCAGGAATAAGCCCCAGTATGTGGCTTACAAAATGCCTATGGACGGAAACGTTTTATATTACATGTAGGAGCGATTTGAGGAGGGTGTTTTTCTCTCTCGGTTTTATAATTTTGTCTATTGTGTATATGTCTTTGATATTGTTTATGCAATTTATGAGATCAAAAGTAAGATCTCGAAGACATTTTGCTATCTGATTTGTTGTTTTGTTTCAAGTTCATGCAATTCCAACAACTGCAATATCGATGCTGGGGGTCCAAACCCGAACGTACTGAAGGGAGCTCTGGTTGGAGGGCCAGACAATGGGGACAACTATCAAGACAATCGTCATGACTACGTCAAGAATGAGGTGGCCTGTGATTACAACGCCGGATTCCAGGGAGCACTCGCAGGTAAAGAAAAACACTGATTGTCCCAACAATCAAGTGAATATGTAAACCAGACGCCCGTCTTACGAAACGTCGTACGACAAAATTGTTGTAAGTCAGATTATAAAAGTCTCAATTATTATTTATTTTCTCATCTAATCCTGTCTTGTGACATCTCTTTGGAATCGTCTTGAAAACCATTTGGAGAAAAAAAGATATGATATATAGTTTTATGTTTTGACGTTCGTTTTGATCGTACAGTGGAGAATGTGTTATTCTTTCCCAATAAACGCGTTTACGCTAAAACTATTATTTGCAGTGCAAACAGTTTGGAGGCTCCAAACTGTTTGCCACCAAGATAAACATGAAATATCAGAATTGTCAAAAAGTTGTTCTTTTCTACGTTTTAGTGTTTTGCGTTTGCGTACGTTTGCATTTAAACGGGAAAGAATAACAGATTCTCCACTGAACGACGTTTCGTAAGACGGGCCCAAGGGACCCAGATACAGTGAAGATGACTTAATTCTTTCCCAATAAAACTGTTCATGTTAAAACAATAATTTCCATTGCGGCAAAAAGTTTGGAGCTAGTAACCAGGCGTCTGATCAGGATTCAAACTGTTTGGAGCTAGTAACCAGGCGTCTGATCAGGATTCAAACTGTTTGGAGCTAGTAACCAGGCGTCTGATCAGGATTCAAACTGTTTGGAGCTAGTAACCAGGCGTCTGATCAGGATTCAAACTGTTTGGAGCTAGTAACCAGGCGTCTGATCAGGATTCAAACTGTTTGGAGCTAGTAACCAGGCGTCTGATCAGGATTCAAACTGTTTGGAGCTAGTAACCAGGCGTCTGATCAGGATTCAAACTGTTTGTCACTGGTTTTGAAATTTCGTCAGTATTAAATCATGCAGGGTTTGAAGCGATATTGCAATCGACAATATTAAAGCATGCCACACTATTTCGAGGTAGGGGTAAAACTCTCACGAAAAATTAGACGATGAAGGGTAAAGAATTTCTCATTGTATTTCTGCTATCCTGCATTCAGATGCAACCTGTCCTTAACCCTTTACCTCTAGTCTGTTTCTAGATTTGAAGGCATGTAACCATTTAAAGCAGGTTAAAAGTAAAGCAGAATGCGCCCTAAGGCGCATTCTGCTTTACTTTCAACCTGCTTTAAGTCAGTATTTGCTAGTACAATGTATATAAGTAATATTTCTAATTGTACATGTTCATGCCTGTACAATCTAGAACTATTTTCTTTGGCGGAAAGATAAATTAAAATACGCTAAAAGGCGCTTCTAACAGGTAAAGGGTTAAGGACTGTCACATCAATAAGGTTTTAGCATGGATCGTATCGGTAACTTTCCTAAACCAAACACCTCTTAAAACCGACTACTTTCTCATGTTTGCAAGTGTTCGGCTTAATCCCCTTTACTCCATATCCCTTTTCTAGTATTGAAGATAGGTGACCACTTAAAGCAAGTAAGAATAAAAGCAGAATGCGCCTTAAGACGTATTCTGCTTTACTTTCAGCGTGCTTTAAGCTAGGATTTAGAAACTATTTCTTACTGTACATGTTTATGAATGTCTAAATTGGAACTGTTTTCTTCAGTGGAGGAATAAATTGAATGTGCTAAAAGGCGCTTCTATGCAATAAAGGGTTAAATTTTGACTGTCAATGCTTTACTGTACTGAGAAGCTCATGTTTGGACCATTATAGGGATTAAACCATAGTCTTCTCCAACCCCTATCTTCAAATTATTATTTAAATTGCAAACTGTCTGGAGCCCGATCGGACGCCGGATAACCCGGCGTCTGATCAAGTTCCATATTACTTGCCGCTAAGATTAATTTCAATATTGTTATTTTCTAAATTGTATTGCATTGCGTTTGTTTTTCGCTTGCGTGTTATTGGGAAAGAATGCCGTCTTCTTCACTAAATACATATAAAATCCATTTGTTGTGTTTTTTAGGTTTGGCAGATTTTGCCAGCAAGAGTAACCTGCCAGCACCACCAGCAGCAAATTGCTAGAGTAAACGATTGTTGAAGAAAGTTTAATTCATAATATATCTATAATATTCGAACTAAATAAAACGATTTTTAAGTATTTTGTTTTGTTTTTAAATTAGTTATCCTTTTATGGACAGTGAACCATCCGGCATTGTCCAATAGTGTTGTTTTATAGTTTAACTAGTTCGCTGCCAACGGCGCCAAAATGCGACTTTGCAAACAGATTTGATCTTGATCAGACGCCTCGTAAAGCGGCGTCTGATCAGGATCAAAACTGTTTGACACTCGTATCGACATTTTTGCAGTCAAAACAGCCCTAAATCTGACTTTAAAAATATCGCAGACGACACTACCAATGCAGACGATATTTTGGCGGTATAAGGGTTAACGCAGATGATAAAACTTGACAGTGAACGAGTTAACCTTCTGCCTTATTGACGTCTGCAAATTTTGTTTTCAACTATTCTCAAACATTATGTTAGATATCTACCCTTCACTTTCTTCACTCGAGTACAATGATTATTTCCAAATAGTTTAAATCCTGAGCAAACGTCGTTTGGCATTCGTTGTTTCTGCAGAAATAAAACATAAAACAGAAATTAAAAAATAAAAGCAGACGATAATTGTATGAAACATGTGACGTCACGACCGGGAAAAAGCAGTGGATTATCACTTGATAATCCACTGCTTCAAGCAGTGGGATTATCGTCGCTCGTGTGCATCTTTTATGAGTTTTCCCCTTAGGGCTCCCCAAGAATCGTAGTCAATCGTGTCTTATCGTTCAATTCCGGCAGTCCGTTTTGTCGCGGACCACTCAACGGAAGTACACGAATCCAAGATCGGAAGTAACGACGTAATTCCGTTGACGTCAAATCAATAAATAAGTGACGTCATTGTACCGCCAACTGTCACGCACATGTGTTCGACATAAAACTTGGGGCTCAACACGGGATAAATAATGTACTTTCGCTTTAATTGTCAAACAAGTTCGTTTAAAACGTGGCTTAAAAGCATAAATAAATAGAATAACTGTATTTTTTCAGTGTAAGATTGCTTCGCCACTCGTGAAGATATAACGTCTGATGTCCACTCAATGGATTAAATTTCGATCTTACACTGAAAAAAGCAGTTATATCCTCTATTTATTTATGATTTTCGGTGGATTACCGGGAAAAAGCAGTGGATTATCACTCAACGGAAGAACACCACTCCAAGATCGGAAGTAACGACGTAATTTCGTTGACGTCAAGTCAATAAATAAGTGACGTCATTGTACCACCAACTGTCGCGCACAGGTGTTCGACATACATTTGGGGCTCAACACGGGATAAATAATGTAATTTCGCTTTCAACTGTCAAACAATTCCGTTTAAAAAGTGGCTTAAAGGCATAAATAAATAGAATAACTGTGTTTTTTCAGTGTAAGATTGAATTTTATCCATTTCGTGAACATCAACCTGTTATATTTTCACTCGTGGCTTCGCCACTCGTGAAAATATAACGTCTGATGTTCACTCAATGGATTAAATTTTGATCTTACACTGAAAAAAAACCAGTTATCCTCTATGTTCTATTAGCAATTATCATCAGTGTGTCAAACAGTTTTGGATCCAGATGTGACACCATGTTACTCACATATACAGTGCTCCCTTCCTACAACGGTTCTCCCAACAACGACTCCCTCCATACAACAACGTTTTCCGCTTAAGACAATTATGTCTAACGTTTACCCTGCTGAAAACAGAAAAAAAACATAATGACGAGTGACAAACAGCTTGAATCCAGATCAGACGCCGCATAATCTTTGTCTCCCATTGGATGTCGTTGTAGAGAGGGAGCACTGTACATGTATCAGTTACCATATACTCATCTTAAGGTTTGAAAAGACAGATGGTTGCGTAACCCCTTCTCTGCCATGACGTCATCCATTCTAAACAATTGTCGTCTGTTTTTATTTCTCAAATTTTTAATTCGAGTATTTTGACTTACCCTTTACGCCAAATCCCGTTTCTAGTTTTGAAAATGGATGACTACTTAAAGCAGGTTGAACATAAAGCAGGGTGCACCTTAAAGAGACTCGCAACCAGATTTAGAATTAAAAATAGTAATTTGTAAATATTTGGCAAACGCTTATATAAACGGGTTAGAATTAGTTTAGGATAAGAAATTCTGTTTAAAAATGCATTTCATTAAACAAAAAAAAAGATGAAGCTCTGGGGGGAATCAAACCCGGGACCCGGCATGTGCTGACAGAAGGCAAAATAAGGAAACCACTTAGACCACTGGGCTTCCGAACCATATCTCTAGGATCGATTTAACGTATTTCAGTTTGTAGCGATGAAGAGTACATACAACTTCAAAAAAGCGGCTCGGATTTGTGTCTGAGCCCGTGATCAATTTCTAAAGCGTCTTTCGACGCTATGGATAAAACGATGGAAAATATCTAAAAACAAATAAGATTTGAAGATTTTCTAAAGGGTGTTTTTAGACTGGCCATATTTTTCCTATGCCAGACGCACGATAATGCTGCCCTTTTGGTTATATTTGAGTATTTTCTTTTATTTTTGCTAATACACCATCTGGTTGCGAGTCGCTTTAAGGCACATTCTGCTTGACCCTCAGTCTGCTTTAAGCTACCACCTGCTAGAGAATTTCTAAAGGGTGTTTTTAGACTGGCCATATTTTTCCTATGCCAGACGCACGATAATGCTGCCCTTTTGGTTATATTTGAGTATTTTCTTTTATTTATGCTAATACACCATCTGGTTGCGAGTCGCTTTAATGCACATTCTGCTTGACTCTCAGTCTGCTTTAAGCTACCACCTGCTAGAATAAAGAAACTATTCCATGGTTTGAATAGTATCCATCAAATGAGGGGCACATTTTGAATATGCGATGAGCTAAGGGTTAATGACTGATCAAGGCCTTAGCTGCTTGTAAGGACTTCTATGTATATAAGTTATGATAGAAATATGGATATTGATCAAAACCTACATGTTGCTTTAACCCTTTACTACATAGATATGTTTCATGAAAAATGTTATGTTCTCTAGTAGATGGTAACTTGAAGCGGGTTAAAAGTAAAACAGAGTGCACATTTAGGCTCATTTTGGTTTACTTTCAACCTGGTTTAAGTGGTCAACTTTCTTCAATAGTAGAAATATACCATGTAGTAAATGGTTTGAAGTATCTTTGGTATATTCCTCCCCGTTTGTTATGAAATTTCATTGATCTAGATCTTTGCTATTTGTTAAATCATCGTTTTGTTTGGGCTTTATATTGCCTCTACCTATTCAATATTCATGTATAGATAACAAATCTTGAATTCCCAGAATGACACCTATGCATTACCATTTTCAGCTCAATCTTTAAAATTCTTTAAGTAAACAGAGTAGTCCCTGTGGAGAGCTCCTACAGGAACTGTCTTTTCAGGGTCCACTCTGTTTGCAAAGGTTTAAAAAAAACTGATTTGTAATTATGTTATTTTTGTTTGTGGACCATATTGAAAATTGGTTTGTTTGTTCGATACCAAATATGTAATCCACATGAAATAAAGTCGTTATTATTATTATTAATATTATTATTATTATTCCTAATGATATCTATTTACGACTGTATAAATTGGTACTATTTCTTCAGTGGAGGAGAAAATTGAATTCGCTAAAAGGTGCTTCTATTATGGAAGAGTTGAATACTGAAATGAGTGTCAAACAGTTTGGCTTTTTGGCGTTACGCGGCGTCTGCTCAGAATCCAAACTGTTTCCGAACGCATTGCTGTTGAAGGGTTAACACTATGATCTGCAATATGTTTTATTTCAAGGATAGAATAAAGACAGTTTTACAATGTCGTCTTCAATACGAGAAAGCCGCTGCCAGATTTCGATGAAAACTAATACATGTACCAGCGTCAATGCAGTGTTCATTGACGTTGGAAGAGTTTGACATAAAGACCAAAAACTGTGACCAACTAATAATGTATGAGCGCAATTTTACTAACAGTTGTAGATCTAAAAGGTTTTATTCCAGATAAGATGACAAGCAATTCGGCATCTGATAAGGATCCAAACTGTTTTAAATTCGTTTCCATCTTTCTCCGGTCAAAAAACAAACACATAATAGTCTACCTTTGAAAAATAAAACCAAGTGAAAATTTAAGCAGACGTCTTTATCGATGCGATTAGTTTGTGAAATAATAACGTTTTCCCCGCCATATACATGTAGGCGACGATAGTCGACTTTGCAAAAAGTTTGGATCCCGATCAGACGCCGTGTAACGATGCCTCGGATTAAAATTCATACTGTTTGACAACCAGTTTGATATTTTTTCAGTCATTTTGCCTTAAATCTAGCTTTGGAAAACAAATGTACAGTGGAGAATCTGTTATTCTTTCCCGATAAACGCGTTTACGCTAAAACTATTTTTTCTTTTACAAACAGTTTGGAGCCAGATCAGACGCCGGGTAACCCGGCGTCTGATCAGGCTCCAAACTGTTTGCCACCAAGATAAACATGAAATATCAGAATTGTCCAAAAGTTGTTCTTTTCTACGTTTTAGTGCTTTGCGTTTGCGTACGTTTGCGTTTAAACGGGAAAGAATAACAGATTATCCACTGTAGTATTCAAGCAGAAGATATTGTGGCGATAAAAGTGTTAAAGCCGACAACAGAATGTTTAAACCTTCCACCGCGACATTAATCGTGAGGTTTTTACCCTTGCACCGCCATATTGTTGTCTGCTTCACTATTATTGTCTGCAATATCGTTTCATAGTTAGATAAAAGGTAGTATATGACTAACGAAATATCGATACGAGTGTCAAACAGTTTAGATCCTGATCAGACGCCGCGTAACGCGGCGTCTGATCTGGATCCAAACTGTTTGCAAAGTCGTATTTATGCGACTTAGGCACTGAAAAGGTTAATCAAGAAGACCGTTTGATAAGCGACACAGGTCAGACAATGTCAGAATCTTAGTCACGTCTCTCAATTGACCCCAGACATGCATGTAAATGTGTATTAAAGTAAAGTAAGTTATTTTTCCCCATTTTGACGAAACGCAGACGCAACGCAATAAAATGTTGAAAAGGACATGTTTAAAAATAGTAGACAGTTTAACAGAGCGTTGAAGAGTTTTTAGTCTAAACTGACACAGTACACGTTTCCTTTAGCTTTTTATCAGAGTACAGTTGTGCTAAGCATGAAAATGTCCGTGAGGAAACGCAATGGCGTCAAAAGACGCTGCTTTGAGAGATAGAGTTTAACCTCATATTGAGTAGGCGATATAGCGATACTCGACTGTAGGATATCGTTACTCTTCTGTTGAATCGATACTCGACTGTAGGATATCGTAGTCCTACTGTTGAATCGATACTCGACTGTACAGTGGACAATGTGTTATTATTTCCCAATAAACGCGTTTACGCTAAAACTATTATTTGCAGTGCAAACAGTTTTGAGCCAGATCAGACGCCGGGTAACCCGGCGTCTGATCAGGCTCCAAACTGTTTGCCACCAAGATAAACATGAAATATCAGAATTGTCCAAAAGTTGTTCTTTTCTACGTTTTAGTGCTTTGCGTTTGCGTACGTTTGCGTTTAAACGGAAACGAATAACAGATTCTCCACTGTAGAACCCTACTGTTGAATCTGCATAATATAATACTCCGCCCGTTATCATATTTCATCCGATCTATTACATTGGCTAATCGAATTAAGCAAAGTGTCTGTCTAATATTGGTCTGCACTGCTTTCAAAAAGCACCGATAAACACGAACAGCAAGAAAGGAATTAAGATAAGAGAGAAATGGGACGATCTAGGGACTAACGTTAGTTCTTGTAGATTTTGAAAATGTTCTTATCAGTCTACGAAACAAGTTCATCCAGGTCTATGATAGCGAGGAATGTCCTACAATTTAACATATTAGTATGTTATATATGTCCATATACATGCAGTTTGAATGTCCACACGTGGCTGCACAGCGTTAGAATATGGTTCAACAGTCAAAGTACTGTTTAACCCCCTCACTACCTTACTCCGAGTACAATAATAGTTTACAAACAGATCTGGTTCCAAATTGTTTGACATGCGTCTTTAGGCATATCTGCTTAAAAATGTATAACTGTAAATTTGACAAATTTTGCAGACAACAATTTCAAAGCAGACGATAGTACAGCAGAAAAAGCGTTAAGAAGTAATTCTTTGAAATAGAATGGAAATATGTTTAACCTATAAACCCATTTGCAAATAATTGTTGTTTACTTTTATTTCTCAATTTTAAATTGAAGGTAGTTTCACTTATAAATATTCAAAATAAGTACAATATAAATTATACACGATACATGTAAAAGAAACTTAACTTTTAGTCGGGTGTTTACAAACATTTTAACATTAGCTAGAAGGTATTACCGACTAAAATGAGTGTCAAACAGCTTTGATTCTGATCAGACGCCACGTAACGCGGCGTCTGATCAGGATACAAACTATAAATGCAAATAACTATTGTACTCGGAATTGTATTATACACAAGTAAACAATAGCTTACAGTGCATATCATGTTGAGACGCTGCAGGTACAGTGGAGAATCTGTTATTCTTTCCCGTTTAAACGCAAACGTACGCAAACGCAAAGCACTAAAACGTAGAAAAGTACAACTTTTGGACAATTCTGATAATTCATGTTTATCTTGGTGGCAAACAGTTTGGAGCCAGATCAGACGCCGGGTTACCCGGCGTCTGATCTGGCTTCAAACTGTTTGCACAGCAAATAATAGTTTTAGCATAAACGCGTTTATTGGGAAAGAATAACACATTCTCCACTGTAAGTGTCTGTACTGCTTGTTACTCCATATAAATTAACCTGCTATATAGAGATCACCCTTGTATGTATAGTAAAATCATCTAAGACATACGGTGAGAGTTCATTACAATACGCATACATGGAAAGAGAGTTCATTGCATTATGTATAAATGAAAAAAGTAGGCCATTGCAAATACGAATGCATAAACAGATGCTCCTTTTGACACATCTACCAACGTGACACAAAACACACATTTTTAAAAATGTGATATGTCCTGAGAAAGAGCCAGAGAGAACGCTTCCTTGACATTGACACGTGGTCGCTTTATGAAGACGGAAAATAAAGCAGCACTCTTATACTTTAAAAGTTCTTCCTAAACTTAGCCTTCTTAAAGCAACTATTGTAATGACATGATATATCTGCCTATAAACTGAACATTCATTACACCAATCATTGAGGAAAGAGTTAAAATAACACAAACGTGAAATAGAAAGCTTCCTGCTTTAGTGTTTGCCCTGAATTAAGCTTTCACATGAGTTCAACCTTACTAGTTCACATAAAAATGAATGACCGCTCTGAGTTAAATAGTTCATCGACCTTGTCCAGTGCTTTCTAACTGGAACAAAGTTCATGTGCCGTGAGTAGAAACACTCTATGAAACGATATTGCAGACAAAAAAAATTAAAGCAGACAGGAGGTGAGGTGGTAAAATTCTCATGAAAACTTTCGCAGTGAAAGGGGTTAAAGTAAGGTGAACGTAGGAGCTTTCAGTTATACTTTCACTTTGCTTTCAGTAGTCTCCTGTAATAACCAAATAAAAATTAACATAATTATGTAAGTGTTTGTTATACATTGTTTGTTACTGTACATGATAACACGGTCCAGAAACCTACAGAAATGAGTCAAAAGTCTCTAAAACACCCCAAAAAAGTTCTCGGTTCCACGGTGTTGGGCCACAAAACAGACCGGATGAGCTTCATAGTGTATTCGAAGGACGTCCAGGGAGAAATAGTCCCAAACTTTATTGCCTCAGAATAGCTTTTTTCCATGAAATATATACTGTTTTGTGCTTTTCATGTAATACATCGGGTCCTAGAGAATAAATACAAATACTGTATGTCATGATTGATGGGGTTTGGGGAAATTATGTAAGCTGAAGTGACATGTCCCTATTTTAGCCGGTGCCTATTTCAAAGGGTAGAAGAACACCAGTCATTTCACTGAAGCCAATATGTTCTTCTTATATACAGTGGAGAATCTGTTATTCTTTCCCGTTTAAACGCAAACGTACGCAAACGCAAAGCGCTAAAACGTAGAAAAGAACAACTTTTGGACAATTCAGATATTTCATGTTTATCTTGGTGGCAAACAGTTTGGAGCCTGATCAGACGCCGGGTTACCCGGCGTCTGATCTGGCTCCAAACTGTTTGCACTGCAAATAATAGTTTTAGCGTAAACGCGTTTATTGGGAAAGAATAACAGATTCTCCACTGTACCACGTGACTCCCTGTTTTCTCTGCATTTTTCAGTCGTGCAAAGGTGTATCTTTCGTGAAAATATAGGGTAGCACCTGTGGTTGGAATAAAAAAAATGTAATTTTTGCCTTTGGAAATGGCACATGTTATATGAGTTATTTAGGAGAGACGAATTGGTGACCCATGCCCTCCAAAAATTTATTATTCTTTAATTAATATTTAAACAAATATAATACAGAGAGCTCATGGCACAAGTGATTGCTTAACCCTTATCCTGCAGTGATGTCGTCTGCTTCGAAATTGTCGTCTGCAAAGTTTGTTAAATGTAGATATATACTTTTTTTAAGTAAAGAAACCTAAAGACGAGTGTCAAACAGTTTGGATCCAGATCAGACTCCGCGTTACGCAGCGTCTGATCTGGATCTAAACTGTTTGCAAAAATCAATCAAGTCGCTACCAGCAGGCAAAGGGTTAATGGATCTGCATTACCGTTGTCTTAGGATGCAAGTTTAACTTCTATTCCATGACTATTAAACATCATCCGTTTTGTCGTCTTTCATTTCTTAAATTTTTATTTGAGGTATTTTCACTTAATAAATATTAAAATGAGTGTCAAACAGTCTGATCAGGATCCAAACTGCTTGCAAAAAACTAGTCTATTTAACTCGGGGTAAGACTGTTTGAGGGTTACTTCCGAAATAAGTTTCTAAAACAAAAGTTTTCTAGGTCCGGGAAGGTTCGGTTTTGATCCATTTTCACTGTACTGACTTAGGTAAGTGCAGCGAAAGGAGTCACGTTGATTCAAGGTTCAGATGTGAATCTTAATATATCGAACACGTTAAAATCTGAAATAAATGTATGCCTGTAGTACTATTGCTAATGCGGATAATCAGACTCTTATACAATGTAAATCAAACGCACAAGTATTTGAAGTTAAAACGTAGCTAAGATACATTTTGAATTTTAAATACGGATTTGTTGACTTAGAGACTATTTATGGAAACTGCAGAACTTTGAAAAACGGAGTCAAACTTCTGCAAAAATATAGCCTGCTGCAAATTTTGCCTGCCTGCCTGTATGTTTGAAATCTTAATATACATTGTAACATTTGACCGAGCTTAAACGTCACACAGTGAAGGTGTCATTTTTAATCATTACACTCATACAATAGACAAAGCGTTTTTTGTCCCGTTTAAGTAAAACGAAAATGCAATGCATTGCAGAAAATGTCAACTTTCAGAAAATTCTTTACAATTTGATTGTAAAAACCAGCCTTATATCCATTGCAAAGAGTTAAGAGCCTGATAAGACGCCGGGTACCTCGCGTCTGGTCTAGATTGTATTGTTTGTCATGGATATAAGCTGTTTGAAAATTATACATATAGTGGAAAAGAATAAAATGTCTTTTCCGCTGCAGATCACTTTGGTTTTTGGGCGAGAAACCGCATAAAATAGATTTGACTGAAATAATTACAAATGGTTTAAATATACAGTGGAGAATCTGTTATTCTTTCCCGTTTAAACGCAAACGTACGCAAACGCAAAGCACTAAAACGTAGAAAAGAACAACTTTTGGACAATTCTGATATTTCATGTTTATCTTGGTGGCAAACAGTTTGGAGCCTGATCAGACGCCGGGTTACCCGGCGTCTGATCTGGCTCCAAACTGTTTGCACTGCAAATAATGGTTTTAGCGTAAACGCATTTATTGGGAAAGAATAACACATTCTCCACTGTATTGTGGAAAAGAATAAAATGTCTTTCGCTTTGGTTTTTGGGCGAGAAACCGCATCAAATAGATATGACTGAAATAATTACAAATGGTTTAAATATAACAAATAAAAGCTTGTAATCTGAATATTGACCTTTACACAACTTCAGTAAAACCTCTCCATTATAACCACCAAATTAAGTGAATTATTTTGTGTTTAGGTCAAGTGATGGTTTTACGCACAGTGAAAGTAAACAAAAACTCCTTTAAGCCACCTCTGCTTTACTTTACTTTCACTCTGCTTTAAGATGCCACCTGTCTTTATGCAAAATCAATTTTATTATTTTTATTGATCGTAAAAGAGAGATATTACTGTACCCTTATTAATGACATGTTTTGTTATACAGTGGATAATCTGTTATTCTTTCCCGTTTAAACGCAAACGTACGCAAACGCAAAGCACTACAACGTAGAAAAGAACAACTTTTGGACAATTCTGATATTGCATGTTTATCTTGGTGGCAAACAGTTTGGAGCCTGATCAGACGCCGGGTTACCCGGCGTCTGATCTGGCTTCAAACTGTTTGTAAATGAAATAATAGTTTTAGCGTAAACGCGTTTATTGGGAAAGAATAACAGATTATTCACTGTATACACAGATAAGTGACTGTTTAGCAAATTAGAGCAACACGTGTCTATTTAATTAATCCTTTGAACCCTAGTCCCGCAAATAGGCGTTCTTTTCAAACAATGTACATGTGAATAGTACAATTGTCATTTGCAAACAGTGAATACCCAGATCAGAGGGCTCCGAAAGGAGCCCTCTGATCACGGTCTTCACTTTTTGTCATAACGCAAAACATTGACAAAAACAATCCTTAAAAGCCAGAGATGGACTTGAATAAACTGGAAACTGGAATTGTCCATTTAAAGTATCAGGGAGGAAAGAGTTAAAAAAAGATGAGAGTGAAGCAGAAGGCTTCTAAAGGCGATTCATGCTTACTATAATATTGTTTTCACCAGCTACAATGTAACATAGTTTGATACGAGAATGAGCCTTCTCTGTTAAGAGTGACGGTGGTATACAATGTAGTTAGATCATGCCGATATTAGGTAAGGGTCCTAGGGGTCAAGCTGGAATGGGAGAGTGGTTACGCTGGTCAATAATATGTATATATTAAGGTATTGTAGTCCATTTAGTTCAGTGTGTGGAGAGGTCCTAAACTGACCGGTGAGCTTTGGAAACTATTAGCTGTTTAAAACTGTATTAACATAATGATATGAGGATTATATGAGGATTCGGGATCTTTTAAAGCGTTACCCATATTTAACTATCATACAGTGTACACCATAAATAACATTTTGTCACATGAAGCTCAACTCCAAAAATAAGAATATGTACTTTGTTCTAAAACATATAACTACGGTGTCAAACAGTTTGGATACAGATGAGACGCCGCAGGGCCGGTGGCAAGTTGAATCAGAACTGTTTATAACGCCAGGTTTTTACAAGTTCGCTGAACGATAATTTGAAGTTTCGAGGTTTTTAGTTTGGCTTTAAGTAAAGAATATGGGCAATATTTTTTTTTGATAATTCATACAAGTCTGAATCCAAACCAGAGATTAAAGCAACCGTTTATTTTAACACTTAACAACTTCCTGAGAGTAGTCCACAAAGTAAACTACCCAGTCCTATAGAGTTGTAAACAGTTACGATTGGGAAGACGCCATTCTTTCCCAATACACGAGTTTAACCCTTTCACCGCCATAATCGCCTAAAGTCGAATTTGCAAACAGTTTTGAGCCTGATCAGACGCCGCGTTTCGCGGCGTCTGATCAGGATCAAAACTGTTTGACACCCGTTTCGATATCTCTTATGCCATACTCTCTTAATTCTGACTTTGAAATGATATTGCAGACAATAATATTGAAGCAGACGACACAATAACGGTGTAGGGGTACAGTGGAGAATCTGTTATTCTTTCCCGTTTGAACGCAAACGAAACGCAAACGCAAAGCACTAAAACGTAGAAAAGAACAATTTTTGGACAATTCTGATATTTCATGTTTATCTTGGTGGCAAACAGTTTAGAACCTGATCAGACGCCGGGTTACATGTACCCGGCGTCTGATCTGGCTCCAAACTGTTTGCACTGCAAATAATAGTTTTAGCGTTAAACGCGTTAATTGGGAAAGAATAACAGATTCTCCACTGTACGATGGGGAAGACGCCATTCTTTCCCAATACACGAGTTTAACCCTGTCACCGCCATAATCGCCTAAAGTCGAATTTGCAAACAGTTTTGAGCCTGATCAGACGCCGCGTTTCGCGGCGTCTGATCAGGATCAAAACTGTTTGACACCCGTTTCGATATCTTTTATGCCATACTCTCTTAATTTTGACTTTGAAATGATATTGCAGACAATAATATTAAAGCAGACGACACAATAACGGTGTAGGGGTACAGTGGAGAATCTGTTATTCTTTCCCGTTTAAACGCAAACGAAACGCAAACGCAAAGCACTAAAACGTAGAAAAGAACAACTTTTGGACAATTCTGATATTTCATGTTTATCTTGGTGGCAAACAGTTTAGAACCTGATCAGACGCCGGGTTACATGTACCCGGCGTCTGATCTGGCTCCAAACTGTTTGCACTGCAAATAATAGTTTTAGCGTTAAACGCGTTAATTGGGAAAGAATAACAGATTCTCCACTGTACGATGGGGAAGACGCCATTCTTTCCCAATACACGAGTTTAACCCTTTCACCGCCATAATCGCCTAAAGTCGAATTTGCAAACAGTTTTGAGCCTGATCAGACGCCGCGTTTCGCGGCGTCTGATCAGGATCAAAACTGTTTGACACCCGTTTCGATATCGCTTATGCCATACTCTCTTAATTCTGACCTTGAAATGATATTTCAGACAATAATATTGAAGCAGACGACACAATAACGGTGTAGGGGTACAGTGGAGAATCTGTTATTCTTTCCCGTTTAAACGCAAACGAAACGCAAATCACTAAAACGTAGAAAAGAACAATTTTTGGACAATTCTGATATTTCATGTTTATCTTGGTGGCAAACAGTTTAGAACCTGATCAGACGCCGGGTTACATGTACCCGGCGTCTGATCTGGCTCCAAAGTGTTTGCACTGCAAATAATAGTTTTAGCGTAAACGCGTTAATTGGGAAAGAATAACACATTAAACTAAAAAATAATTTGACGGTGAAGGGGTAAACGAGTTTTATGTCTATTGGTTGATACCGAAACAACCATGTCTATGCAAACTGTTTGTAGGGCACCGAGTAACTTGACGTTTTTACTATAAAACTTAGTAGTACGACAAGTGTTGTCGTAAGTCAGATTATAAAAATCTCAATTATTATTTATTTCTCCATCTAATCCTGTCTAGTGACATCCCTTTGGAATCGTCTGGAAAATATGTCACAAAACAGGATTAGATAGAGAAATCAGAAATTAAATGTATTTTTAAGTTTTAAGGAACTGGCCCTAGGCTCCGAACTGTTTGCCACTCTGACAGTAACTACTACTTAATTAAGAGAACCTTCAATTTTCTACATTTGTTGCATATGCAAACGCAGTGCAATAAAATATAGAAAACAACACATTTAAGTTTGACGTTTTATTCTAATGCGAGTGACAAACGTTTTGCAATGTTTTACCACAAGCCCGTGTATTTGGAAATAATAACGTCTTCCTCAGTGTACACGTGTTAGCGCGTGCGACTCACCGTCACACCTTTTTCCTGGACATAGCACATGTGATTATGATTCATGGTTTGGTCATACATGTATCCTGTATTGCATTCAGTTACTCGACTGTTACAGTGGAGAATCTGTTATTCTTTCCCGTTTAAACGCAAACGTACGCAAACGCAAAGCACTAAAACGTAGAAAATAACAACTTTTTGACAATTCTGATAATTTATCTTTATCTTGGTGGCAAACAGTTTGGAGCCTGATCAGACGCCGGGTTACCCGGCGTCTGATCTGGCTCCAAACTGTTTGCAGCGCAAATAATAGTTTTAGCATAAACGCGTTTATTTGGAAAGAATAACGTTTTCTCCACTGTATCCTGTATTACATTCAGTTACTCGACTGTTAAGCGACCACACAATACATTGTCTAAGATTCGAACAGTGGATACATGTACCAAGTAAATACCATTTCACGTTTAAACGCAAAACAACCCCAAAAAACTCGCAAACGCATTGTAATAAAATGGAGAAAATGACAATTTTTGACAAATCCGCCTTTTCATTTTAATCTGAGCGGCAAACAGATCGGAGTCTGATCAGATGCCGGGTTATACGGTGTCTGATCTGGTTCCAAATTATTTGCAATGAAAATATTAACTATAGTTTTAGTAAAAACGCACGTATTTGGGGAAACACGTTTTCTCCCCTGTATACAGTATTTTACAGCATGTAGTTTAGTTTAGATAATATTTCATTTCAAAGTAAATACATTCAGAAGCTTACAATACATAGAGATTCACATATAAGTTTAAGCATAAAACAAGGTATTGTATAAAACTGACATGAGTTATTCTCTTTTAGACATAACGTACACTATATAGTATTTTAAGTGTTATAGTAGGTTTAAACTTAGGTTGTGACTGTTACAGTGGAGAAAACGTTATTCTTTCCCAATAAACGCGTTTATGCTAAAACTATTATTTGCGCTGCAAACAGTTATGAGCCAGATCAGACGCCGGGTAACCCGGCGTCTGATCAGGCTCCAAACTGTTTGCCACCAAGATAAAGATAAATTATCAGAATTGTCAAAACATTGTTCTTTTCTACGTTTTAGTGTTGTGCGTTTGCGTTTAAACGGGAAAGATAACGTTTTCTCCACTGTAGCTGGTCAAGTTTAACTCTGATTACACGCATAAAAGACGCTTGTAGCTGCTTAATTGATGCATGATAAAATACTGTAGAAAGTTTCAACTGAGTAGTCCTGGGCTATTTGCATTATATACGATATTTCCTGCAATAAAATCGCTTTATACAAGATTGACTGTAGTAAGGAGTTGCGGTCTAATTAAAGACATCTCCTGACGACCTTTAGGTCATAACACCTAACAAGCTATCTAATCATGCAGCCACGTGCAAGTTTTGTCCTTTCTGCTATCTTGTCTAGGGATATACTCATCCAAGCGTTTCATGTGAAGCCCGTACCTTAAACTTGCTAGTTTGGTTAGTAAAACCCATTGAAAAAAACTTGAGTGTGAGTATGTGAGGGCCTCTCTAGACAAGATAAGTTAAGTTACCTGGATTTTCACACCAACTGAGATAGGTGACATCTTGTGATTCATGCTTTTTCTCACCAATCGATGAATGGGGGGTAGTCTGTAAATGGACTAAGGAAAAGTCTTAAACATTGGTCGTATTCGAATCATCGATTTCGTTGACAACGAAAAGTAGTCGGAGCCAATGCACGAAGATTTACCGCTGACAACGATTTTGCAGCGACTCGAATAGAAACTATGGTCAACGAAAACTTTGTACTTCCGGACGAATGGAAATGAATAAAACACCCATTTAAAACAGTCGTAACGCCCCCAATTTTTATATACGCATATAATGTCATGTGAGCTGGATCCATTCGATCCACAGTATATTTCAGTAGATACAAATCAAACTAGTTCATTGATACAATTCTTTCGAATATCTAAAGCCCTTTATGGTGACGGTTCAAGTGATCTCATATGTGGCATTGTCTATATCCCCCCAATGGGATCTAGATATGCCCATAATGATCCGTATTTTGAAATTCAAAATGAAATTTTTCGATATTGTACTGAAAGTAAACATATAATCTTACTTGGTGATTTCAATTCTCGCTGTGGTAACATGCCCGACTACTGTTTTATTGATGACTTATATAGTGAGATGTTTGACCTGCATGAAATGCAAAAAGAAGATGAAAGCGTATTTATTAACTTTGAAATGTTGGACATACCTCTAAACAGAAAATGTGCAGACCAAGTTGTAAATAACTATGGTAAACAATTAATAGAACTCTGTAAAAATAATAACATGTTTATTCTGAATGGAAGAATGGGTTCCGATGCAGAGAAACCAATGTTAACATGTAAACGTGTTAGCACTGTTGATTATATGCTATCTACATCATTTGTGTTTCACAATATAAAATACTTCCACATAGAACAATTTTGCGATTTATATTCTGACGTTCATTGCCCACTATACATAGAAATTATGACACAAAATAAGACATGCACAGCTCATAAGAACGAAACCAAGCAAAACGAAGCGGTGAAACTTTGGGACAGGGACAAATCACACAGTTTTTTAGTAAATCTAGACTCAAATAAGTTAGATGAGATAACAATGAAGCTAGAAAATATAACAACTAACAATGCACCTACACAAACTGAAATGGATCAGGTTGCTAATGATATTGCAATTTTGTTTAATACAAGCTCTAAAGAATCATTTGGAATAATTAAAACGAGATCAAAACCTGAAAACAACACATTCCCAGTATGGTTTGACAAAGCATGCATAAACAAGAGAAACGCATATCACAGAACTAGAAAGGCATACAACAAGTATAAAACAACACAATTAAAAGAAAAACTCAGATGTATAAGTAAACAATACAAAAATACTCTTCGGATATCTCATGAACAATTTCAAACAAAAAAGATAGCAACTTTGAGAACACTTAAAACAAATGACCCTAAACAGTATTGGCGAACTATTAACTCAGATAATAAAGGCAATAAATGTTGCGCGTCACTGAATGACTTCCATACTTTTTTCAAAAACTAAAATGAAAATACTAATACACAAGAAACTAATAACGATGACTATCATGTAGAAGATATAGAAATAAATGAAGAAATTAATATCCCAATAACAGAACAAGAAATAATAACAGCAATAAAAACTTTGAAAAATAATAAATCACCTGGAGTTGATGAAATAATTAATGAGCAGTTAAAGCAGTCGATCACAATTATGCTGCCAATTTATGTTAAAATGTTTAATGTTATATTCGATTCCGGAACAATCCCTAGTACATGGGCTGAAGGTATTATAAAACCAATATATAAACAAAAAGGCGATCCAAAGTTACCAGAAAAGTATCGTCCTATTTCTTTATTAAGTTGCCTTGGTAAATTATTCACAAGCATCATAAATAATAGGCTCAATAACTATGCGGAGAAATATAATGTAATTCGAGAAACACAAGCTGGTTTCCGGAAAAATCACTCTACGATTGACAATATTTTTATTCTTAAAAGCTTAATTGATTTAGTACACACTGTAAAAAAGAAACTTTATTGTTGTTTTGTTGATTTTAAACAGGCATTCGACTCAGTTTGGAGGGTCGGACTTTGGCAAAAATTATTAAAAGAACGCGTCAATGGAAAGTGTTTCAACATAATACATAATTTATATGATAACATTAAATCTAAAATCCGAACGCAAGAAGGAACTTCTGATCCTTTCATGTGCTTGGTAGGGGTCAGACAAGGAGAAAATTTGTCACCATTCCTTTTTTCTATCTTTTTGAATGATCTGGAATTATTTCTAAACCAGAACAACATTAATGGAATTACAAAGGAAGCGATTAATGATGATGTTCACATATTCCTTAAACTGTTTATACTCTTATATGCTGACGACACAGTTATATTTAGTAATGAAAAAACTGACCTACAAAATGCTTTAAACTTATTTACCGACTACTGTAAAACATGGAAATTAAATATAAACACCTCAAAAACTAAAGTCATGATAATAGCGAGAGGAAATATTAGGAACAAGCCAGAATTTAAGATAAACAACGAACTTTTAGAATATGTAGAGGAATATAAATACCTAGGACTCTTCTTTTCAAAAACCGGCTCATTTAGAAAAACTAAATTATATATTAGCGAGCAGGCAAACAAAGCAATGTTTTCACTAATAAGCAAAATTAAAAACCTCTCATTACCGTTTGATTTACAAATAGAGTTATTTGAAAAAACAGTAAAGCCTATATTACTCTACGGTAGCGAAATCTGGGGATTTGGTAAGTTTGATGATCTTGAGCGAATCCAATTAAAATTCTATAAATACATTTTTTACCTTAAAAAATCAACCCCGTCATACATGGTTTATGGAGAAATTGGAGTAACCCCCTTACAAGTTGATATCCATAACAGAGTAATATCATATTGGTCGAGAACTATTGATAACCTAAGATCTGACCAACCGAATAAACTTTCCACAAAAATATATCTTCTAGTGTATACATATCATAGCAATGGTAATATAAAATCTCAGTGGTTTGATAACATCAAGTCTTTGTTATGTAATGGAGGATTCTCGGGTATATGGTATAGTCAACAATTTATAACTTCGAAATGGCTGACCAAATCATCATATATTAAATTTAAAGATATTTTTATCCAAAATTGGTATTCAACAATAGACAAAACTTCAAACATGAACATGTACAAACATATCAAGAATGATTTTAAGATGGCATATTACATAAAATGTTTATCTACTTTTCATTGTAAACGCCTTATGGCATTCGTAACAAGAAACCATAATTTACCAATAGAGAAAGGGCGCTGGGAAAACATTCCGGCTGCTGACAGAAAATGCCCATACTGCAGAGATTTAGGCGACGAGTATCATTACATACTCGTTTGCCCGATATTCATTACCGATCGTAAAAAATACGTGAGCAAACATTTTTATACATACCCTAATATGATGAAATTTATTGATCTATTCCAAATAGAAAGTCACGTAGAACTTAAAAAACTCGCTATATTTTGTGACATCGTTATGAAACATTTTAAACAAAATAAATAAACTCAATTTGAAATAAAATCTCTATTTGAACTACATGCCAATGTTACTGGTACATTTTATGAAGAATCTAATTGTTGAATAATGAGCTAATATTTTTGAAATCTTGAGCTATACATTAATTGCTTGATCAATTGACATATAGTTGATTGAACAATTAATTAATTTATTGGTTGTGATACTTTGGAGTTAAAAACAGCTCTCCTAATTTGTATAGTGTTATAGATTGATGGATGTATTACTTAATCCGCGCAACTATATGCACGTATTATACATGTGTTCTAATGTTTTATCTCTTCATAAACTTAATTTAAATTATGCTGGATGCTTTGGATTTATATATAGCTCCTTAAATGTATAATGTTAAACAGCACGCCAAATGCGTAAACTGGAAAAATCCTTTCTCACTCATATACACCCAAATGCTATTGTGTAACTACTCATTGGAATCGTCTCAAAGAGACGATTCTAATGTGTAGTAACACCATAGGGTTTAATGCAGAAATAATGATTTTAGTGTTCGAAATGCTCCTCTTAGCTGGAGCAAAAGCTTTGAGACTAACATATCTATTATTTGACACATTGTATAATTGACTCGTGAGGCAATTAATTGATTAAATGACCGATGGAATAGCTTTTCAAGATGGTCGTTTGAGAATTCTTTATATTTGATAGCACTGATTTCTACATCTTGATAATTATAGATGTCCTGGTCTATAACTTCAATAGTAGAAGTCAATGTATATGAAAAAAAGGTTAAAGGTATAATATCTAACTCGGAATTACAAAATTAATAATGATTATTGCCTTTATGACTAATCATAAAATATGACAATGGACATATCAAAGAAATATTGAGGAAAATTCACATGACAGTTTTATAAATACTCAATCAATAAAAATACAACTTTACCGTTGTCTTAATCTTCTGCGATATTGACATACATTTATAATTTAGTAATTTTATGTCACTATATCGGAACATTGAGAACCAGGGTACCCTCACTCATAACTTTATTGACAAAGTTTTAGACAAAAACAATTAGAAACAAATATTCACCTCTAATAGTTTAGTGTCTTAATTCACTATTTTGTTAAATACACATGAAAAACGGTTTTTTAGATCTAAATATCTAACAATTACCTTTTTGCCCTAAAATACGTGGTAACTTTTAAAAGTAGATTTTTCATTCTGATGCAATTTTCTAAATTAGATAATACTTTATTAAACTTGACCAAAAACTTGACCAAAATGGCTACCTGACCACTCGCGGATCATGATAATTCATGTTCCTAGAGCTGGAAATGTGACCATGCAATCTTATACAATCTAACAAAATTCGCTTACGTGAAAAGCCGTTTTCCACGTGCATACTGGTTGTCATGTGACTGTAATTATTATTATTATTTGTATGCTGATGTTTCCTGCATTGCAGGACTTTGCTTGAATAAATAAAAGTTGATTGATTGAGAGGGTCTTCATTAATTAGCACTTGTTACTAACATTTACGTGGTCACGTGACTAAATCAACGCTCGATTTGAGATTTTGACAACATTTTGTCAACTGAAAACATCAAGTAGTGATTGGAATTGAACTTGTTGACAACTATTCCAACTAACGCGATAGTTGTCCTGATTCCAATACGACCAATGTCACAGTCGTGTAAAATGTGACTGAAATCTCCCAGTGAGTTGGCTATGTAAGCCAGGGATAAATCTCCAGCATCGACAAAAAAGTCGAAGGTTAACATGTATCATTAGGCATATGACGTTACTGGAATCGGAAATAAACGTTTTCTGGGTCCAATGTTACATGTATATACTAAAAAATTGAGTTTCAAGAATATAAGAGATTTCTCACCCATTTGATTGGCCGGATTAGATCTGTTGCTGTTTGATATTAACTATACATAATATTAAACAACGATGACGAATATCCTTATCTCCAACATGTGTAAGATAACTTTGATGACGTCACTATAACGTCATTGTTAATAACGGTGTTTTGACGTCACCGGTGTTCCAAAACAAAATGCATATTGCTTACAAAATAGCTTAAATCCTTGGTAATGTGAGAAAAAGAATCTGTCACTCGTCGATGTTTAAGACAAGTTTATCTCAAACTCGTCTAGAATAGAAAAGCTATGAAGCTCGCCAAGTCTCGCTTCATAACATTTCAATTATAGACTCGTTTGAGATCAGCTTGTCTTAAATATCGACTCATGACAGATCCTATATAACCCTCTCCCGTCAATGGAAACATAAGTAAACCGTGTTCATATTGTTTTCAAGATTGAACACCGTGTTAGTGTAAGAGTTTATTCCTTATACATGTATATATGATTTTCAGAACAATGCAGGTACTTGTTCTTTTGGCCCTTGTGGGCAGTTCCCTTGCCGAAACGGTATCCTGGGGCAACACGTGGAACGGCGGTGCCCAATCATCGTTCACCGTGCACGCTGACCACGCTCTCCACGGATGGAAGGTCACGTGCACTTTCAGCAGTCCAGTTTCAAAGTTCGAGGTGAGTTGTTGTCGCTTGTATATTTCGCCAAGTTTACAAATGCTTCTCTACAAGATTTAACCCATTCATTCCCATAATGCTTAACCTGCTTAACCCTATACTTCATAGCCTCTTTAACCCTTTCCCCTATAAAAGCCCCTTTTAGCGAACATGATTTATTACTCCGCTGAAGAAAATAGTTCAAATTTAATCAGTCATGAATATATATTGTAGAGAATCTTTTCCATATTCTAGCACATGATAGCTTAAAGCAGGCTGAAAGTAAAGCAGAATGCGCCCTACGGTGCATTCTGCCTTACTTTCAACCTGCTTTAAGTAGTCACCTATATTCAATACGAGAAATAGGCTATCAGGTAATGGGTTAAAGAGTATACATGCCATATATAAATAGTAAAGGAGCACTCTGTTCAGGGTCTTCACTGTTTGACATGTTTTCAATATATGGCAGAAAACTAACCTAAATAAACAAACAATCGACTAGACTTCTTTGGAAATTTGAATTTTCTAATAAAAGTTTCGAGGGTGAATGAGTTAACCTTTTCATTGTCAATTACGCCATAAGGCGCGTTTGCAAACAATTTACATCCTGATCAGAAGCCGCGTTACGCAGCGTCTGATCAAGATCCTAACTGTTTGACACTCGTTTCGAAATTTCGTTAGACGTAACACGTCAAAAGCTCATGGCACACGGCGTTACACATGACGTTCAAATACAGTTCTACTAGATCTATCAGGTTAATGAACTAGGCCGCCTATAAATGTATATGTAGTCAGACTGCCTTAAACTTAACTTTGAGATGCGATTGCAGACGACAATATTGAAAAAGACGACAGGGCTGCCATTTCTCCGGATTTTTCCTAAATCTTCGGATTTTTTTCGAGAACATGGAAGCTAAAAGCAGGCTGAAAGTAAAGCAGAATGCGCCATAAGGCGCATTCTGCTTTACGTCCAGCCCACTTTAAGTACTCACGTGTCAACAAAACTAGAAACAGGCTATGGGGTAAAGGTACGATTCGTAAATTCGCAATTGAAAAATACAAATTTCGAAATCTTAGGACTTTTCATGTCAATTTATGGCAGCCCTGAGACGACAATGTGGCTGTGGTGGTTACTATAAATTTGACAATGAAAGGGTTAAGATGTCAGCCACGCGAACTAATGAGTGATTGACTGAATTGTTATCAGCGTTGTTGGTTTGTATGTTCTTGTTTCTATGATTTTCTTCATTTTTTCAAGGTATGGACAGGTTCTGTCATTAGCCAATCGGGTACCGAGTTCGTGGTTGAAAACATGTCTTTTGATGCCGATGTTGTTCCAGGTCAAGACCTGAAAGTGGACTTCCTTATCCGGGGATCATTCTCCTCGCCACCTACTGGAGATTGTCACGTTCAAGGTACAGTCAAACTTCGATATCTCGAACTCGATTAAGTCGAACATACCCGTATTTCAAATTTTTAACTTTGAAATACGGATATATTCGATAAAACAGAGCATGAAAGAATGAAGTTCACGTGTCGACATATCGGATATTTCTAGTTAAGCGAGTTCGAGATATCGAAGTTCGACTGTATATGACTTTATATGACAACAGTTGCATTTAAAACATTTTGTACACAGACCTTATCAAAATCCAAACTGTTTGACATTCGTTATGTCTTTTTCTAGTCAACCTACCTTAAAACCCTGATATCCAAAAGTCAGCCCAGTTAATGGCATTTTTAATCCCCCAGGAATAAGTTTTGTACTTAAACGAGATAAAAGTGGCACAGAAAGCTCAAATTGGCTCTTTCTGTGTTACTTTTACTCTGCACAATGAGTTAATGACTCCACAATGCAGGACAGAAGTAGCACGGAGGGCTAATCTAGAAGCTCTCTGTGTTGTTTTTTGGCCTGTATTGGACAATGTCTTTATGAAAGCCGATTAAGGAGCGTTATCTTACATGTTGTTTTGTTTTAATCATGAAGAATAAATGTATATCTAAAGACAAACGACTGCACAGTTCAGGACAAAAATCACACGGAAAGCTCATTAAAAAGCTTTCTATGTTATTGTTGACCTGCATTGTGCAATCTCATTATGAAAGAATGTGTAAATAGTTTTCAATGGTATAGTTGTTAAAGGCAATGTTAAATGTATATACATGTATATCTTGGGGCAGTTGTATGCACAATTCAGGTGAAAGTGGCACAGGAAGCTTACTTACGAGCTTTATGTGTGTTATTTTACTTGCACTGTGCAACATTTTCAACTGGCTTATGAAATACTGACTAAATATACATGTAGATAGCAATATCATATATTTGTTTAAACCATACCGAATGTATATAAATTATATCTAAAGATGCTCAGGATAAAAATTACACGGAAAGCTCAATAGGGAGCTTTCTGTGTTATTTTTGGCCGAACTTATGCAATTCTCACAAGCAGAACATATTAAATAGTTTTCTATTGTATCGTTGCTTAATTCAGTACTGACTATACACATATCTAAAGACGGATATTTACACGGTCAGGATAAAAGTTTGGCAGAAGGCTCAAGCAGGAGCTTTCTGTGATACTTTTAAATAGTACCCAGTAGTATAGTGGTTAAAGGCAATTTTAATGTACATACATGCATATCTTAAGTCAGTTGTCTGCACAACCCGGGGGAAAATTGCACAGAAAGCTTACTTAGGAGCGTTGTGTGTTATTTTATTTGTATTGTGCAACTTATTTATCTGGCTTATGAAATACTGACTAAAGATAGTTATATCATATAGTTGTTTAAACCATGCCGAATGCACATACATGTAATTGTATCTAGAGACAGGGGGCTCCACTGTCCAGGATAAAATTACACGGAAAGCTCAATAGGGAGCTTTCTGTGTTATTCTTGTCCTGACGTATGCAATTCCCTCACGTAGAACTGACTTAATAGTTTTCTAAATTACCGTTGCTTATTTCAATGTTGACTATACATATATCAAACGTCGGATTGTTACTCGGTCAGGATAAAAGTTTGACAGAAGGCTCAAACAGGAGCTTTCTGTGTCACTTTTACCTGCACGGTGTCTTTCATAAACATGCTCAGTGATTTTTTCAGATAAACACAACATTTGCAAGGATTGCACTCACTTGAAAAAAAAAAGTATTATAAGTTGTATTGATGCTCACATAGCGACATAATAAAGCTTAAAGTGAGCTTTTCCAGGGAATAGCATAGAATACTGTCCAATTGATTGCCACTTTTGTTTCGTTTCGCAAAAGAGGCAAACCCAATATTGAACAGTATCCATATAAAAAAAAACAATATATATATAACTGTAATGTTTTGGCAATGTAATATGTGAATGTATTGTGTTGTTTAAGCGTTAATTTATGTATAGCAAGATAAGCCTGTTTGGGAAAACATACATAGAAAAACAGCGTTTATTGCCCGTAATATGTTTATTGCCCATAATGAATTTGACGTTTTATATCGTACAATTGGTATACACTACCTTTGTTTTACTACTTCTACGATATGTTTATATGAATGAAATATGGTGTTTATCATCTTCATCGAAAAGCAATTAGCGTTTCATTCTGTCGTTATTACGATATAAGTTTCATGTTCCAAAAATTGTAACAATAATAGCACACACCCTTTACCAATACCGTCGTTTTCCAGACATGATACGGGCATTATGCACTGTGGTTCACGTGGCTTAATGTATATATCAAGTGTTTTGTCGCTGATGTTGCCTGCAAATAGCAGGACTTATGCATATTATTTGAATAAAACTTGAAACTTGAAACTTGGAATACATAGCACGCACAATCTTATAATTATTATTATATATTAGGAATGTGCCACAAAAGTTGAAACCACCGGGCTATTCAGACACGTTTGAGGGATTCCCACTATGTTATCTCTACTTCAGACATGTTGATAGTTTACGGCATTGACAAATGGAAACGTGCCAAATTTCAAGACAATTATCTATAATTTATGTTTTGTAAAACATGACTGAAAAATGATCAATTATAAATTTTGTTCAGTGTATAAAAAAATAAACAATGGCAAACAAAATATGAAACAATATTGTAAAAAAAGAATTTGTACATTCCAAATGTGCTAACGAAAATTAAAATCTTTAAAATACGTGTAAATTTATAAATCACCTTTTATTGGCTACATTGTTGTGAAATTTCTTGAATGCAGGACATAATTAATGCAGAAAGCTCAATTAGACTTTAACCAGAAGTTATGTTTCAACTCTAAGCCTGTTTCAAGTAGCTTTTTAGACAGGTGATCATTTAAAGCAGGTTGAAAATAATCATGTTTAATGTCCCATAATGGTAGCAAATTCTTTAGTTTGTCATTTGTCTAAACAGGGGCTGGAGGGAGCCATACTGGAACTGGAAATACCGGAAGTGGCACACATTCTGGAAGTGGAACCAATACCGGAACTGCAACTACTGTCGGAACTGGTGGATCAGGAGGAGGAAACCCAATCACATCTGCACCAGTCAGTGGAGGCGGTGGTAAGTAAAAATTGGTTTAGATATAAAGTTGGCTGCGTGTATCTATTGTAAAGTTAATTGCCCTAAAACGTGTACAATGTACGAGTATATATTTACATTCGCTCGGTAAAACTCTAAGGAAAACGTGAGGTTCAATTTTCAGTGAACCCTCACTTCAGATCTGGTTCTAACTAGTTTTAAAAATCTTCCATACGGCGGAGAGATACCGACCAACTTAGGATCTACTTTTAGATTATCCGTTTGGGTATCTCGAAACCCCTATTTAAGTGGTATTCTATTTATAGATTAGACAAGTTGACTTCTAGCTACAGTTTGAAATTGACAATTTCAAACAATTTGTTCACCAGAATTACATAGGAAAGTCGCTCGAACATAAAGCAAAATAATGCATTCACACTCTCTAAATTGGGAACGTTATGTTCCGTTCTGACATATTTAAACTATCCTATGTGTATCTGCTAAAGTGTTCTAATTAACATATGCTTTGGATAGCGGTGTGTGTACACGCTGTGTAGTCGCATTTCAGCGTTGCTATTCGCGTTGCTATTTGTAAAGCATGTATAAAAAAAGCGCCACCTGATTGTTTGAAATATGCTTTGATAAAGGCTATTCAGGTTGAAATTTTTGTTTCAGTTTCTTACGAGCGTTCTTAAAGCATAGCGAGAAAGTTTACTGGGTAAAACCCTGAATTGAAAATGCAAAAACAGTACATGTAGTTAGGACTTCTTTTCACACCATATTTAGAAACTGGAATGGCTATTACATCGATATTACATCTATCAAACCTATTTGGCCGGTATATGATATATTCATATACATGAAAACAAATCTGGTTAAACTACACAATAAATGGACAAGACAGAAAATAGAAATATAAGGAATAAAAAACATCTTTTTTGCCGCTCACGACGGTATGAATACATTAGCTTCGGGGGTAAGTTTATCGTAAACGCCCTTCGGGCGTTTACGAAACTTACCCCCTGCGAAGCTAATGAAATACCGTCATGAACGGAAAAAAGATGTGGTTTATTCCTATAATGTTCCTTACCAAATACCAATTAACCCTTTCCTACGTCATATCCAAAGCTTAGAATTTATCGGCTGCAAATTTTGTACAATTAAGAAATAATAAATTCATACCAGTGTTTTATCGTGCAATAAAACACGGGTAGGAGTTGAGATGCGTAGTAATTAAATCGGTTTAATTACCAGCATATCAACAACTACCCGTGTTTTATTGCATTACATGTATTAACCACAGGTATTAATTTATTTTTTCGATTATTACACTTCAATTTAACCACATTTTGCACCGATGCAACAGCTGCTACACTTCTTTGCGTACGCATTTTCGAAGCTATATGACGTCACGTTAAGAAGTTACTGCGCGTGTGTGTTTTATTGAGAATTTAAACACAGATACGTTCCTTCGTTGTTTATATAGGGGCGTGTGCGAGCTGTGTTAGAATTAAGAAATAATAAATTGATACTAGTGTTTTAACGTGGCAATAAAACACGGGTAGGAGTTGAGATGCATAGTAATAAAATCACGAGGCCGAAGGCCGAGTGATTTACTTACCAGCATCTCAATGACTACCCGTGTTTAATTGCACGATAAAACACTGGTATTAGTTTATTATTTCGATTATAACACTTCAATTTAACCAAATTTGCACCGAAGCAACGGCGCTACGTTTCTTGGCGTATGCATTTACGAAGCCACATTACGTCACGTTAAGACGTTACAGTGAGTGCATGTTTTATTTAGAATTCAAACACAAATACGTCCCTTCTTTGTCGATATAGGGTGTGCGCGAGGTGTGTTAAAATTAGGAAATAATAAATTCATACCAGTATTTTATCGAACACTGATAGGAATTGAGATGCGCAGTAATTTAATCACGAGGCCTTTAGGCCGAGTGGTTTAATTACAAGCATCTGAACGACTACCCGTGTTCGATTGTTAGATAAAAACAATGGTATTTATTTATTATTTCGATTCTAACAAATAATTTAACCTTAATTTGCACTGAAGCAACGGCGCTACATTTCTTGGCGTACGCATTTTCGAAGACGTATGACATCACGTTAGAACGTTTTAGCGCGTGAGTGTTTTATTGAAAATTCTAACACGACTCGAAACCTACGGCATATAGACAAAGAATACTGAGAAACGTATATTACGTCGCGATAATGAACTGCACGCGCGGCGTTTCCATCCGCTGTTCCATTTGCCCCATACGCGTAATACATAAATAGTAATGTTTCAATTAAAGAGGCTCGCAACCGGATTTAGCATTAAAAATAGTAATTTGTAAATACATGTCAAATGCTTATATAAATGGGTAAGATTTAGTTTAGGATAATAAATTCTATTAAAAATGAATTTCCAAAGAAAAGAAAAGAAGAAGCTCTGGTGGGATTCGAACCCGTGACCCTCCATGCGGAGACAAACATGAAAAATGAGGAACCGCCTTTACCCCATCGGCTACCAGCGCTCTCTATATATATGGTAGCGAATTAACGTACTTCACTGGTAGCGATTGATAGTACTTTATTCGGCTTGGGTTTATGTCTGTCCCGTGTAGAGAAGCAACATCAACAACTATACCGTCAGCTGACGCTATAGAAAAACGATGGAAAATATCTAAAAAAAACTAAGATTCGGTGACGATTCTTGAGACTTTTTTTGGACTGATTATATTTTTTTAAAGTCAGAAGCCAAATAATGCCACACATTTGCTTTTTTTTGAGTATTTTATTTTATTTTGACAAGTACACCATCCGGTTGCGAGTCCCTTTAAAGTCGCGTAAGAATTAAAATTTGTTAAGTCTTAATTCTAACTCGTCTCGAAACCTACGTAATAGAGACAAAGAATACCGAGAAACGTATATAACGCCGCGATAATGAGATACACGCGCGGCGTTTCCATCCGCTGTTCCATTAGCTCCATACGCGTAATACATAAATAGTATTTTTTATAATAAAAGTCACGTTAGAATTTAAATAACAAATTCGTAGGTGTCCATTACCGTGCATTAGATCACAGTTAGTCGTTAAGATGTGGGTAATTAGATCACTCGGCCTAAAGGCCTCGTGATCTAATGGCTCCACATCTCAACTCCTACATGTAACTGTGATCTAATACACGGTAATGAACACCTACGAATTTGTTATTTCTTAATTCAAACACTGAAACATTCGAAGTGTTTTAGAATTCAGATTTATGCATGTTTTAATTGAATAAACCTAAAGAGGGACGTCAGACAGTTTGGATGTAGACCCGTTTCATAAAACTTCGTACGACAAACACGATCGTAAGTCAAATCTTCAAACTACATTGAATTTCTGATTTCTCTATCTTATCCTGTCTTGTGACATCTTTTTAGAATCGTCTTTTCAAGACGATTTCAAAGAGATGTCACAAAACAGGATTAAATGGAGAAATGAATAACAATTGAGACTTTTATAATCAGACTTACGACAACAATTGTCTTACGAAGTTTTATGAAACGGGTCCCTGTTACCGCGTTGCACGGTGTCTTATCTGGATCCAAGCTGTTTCCACAAAAACTAGTCAAGTTACGATCGTCAAACAAAGGCTTAAAACAGATTCCAACACACTTCGCGCACGTCTCTATATAAACAAAGAAGGTACGTATCTGTGTTTAAATTCTCAATAAAACACTCACGCGCTGTAACGTCTTAACGTGACGCCATATGGCTTCGAAAATGCGTACGCAAAGAAATGTAGCCTTGTTTCGTTGGTGCAATTTGTGGTTAACCTGGTTAAATTGAAAATATCTTAAATCTAGAAACAATATTTAGCTATTATTTCATTTTCACTTTTTATGAATATGGTATTTTGTGTTCAATGTCTGACTCTTTTATTCCAGGATCTGCAATGAAATATGACTACAAAAAGGCTCTAGGTTTGTCCGTGCTGTTCTATGACGCCCAGAGGTCAGGTCGGTTGCCTAGCAACAACCCAATTCCATGGAGAGGTGACTCGGCTGTCAATGATGGAGATAACGGACATGACCTCAGCGGAGGATGGTATGACGGTGAGTAGTCATGGAAACAAAACAATATTATCGTCTGCTTAACTCTTTCACTGCAAACGGCGCCAAAAGGCGTCACGCGGCGTCTGATCAGGATCCAAACTGTTTGATACTAGAATCGACATTTCTACAGTAAAGCAGCCCTAAATCTTATTTGAAAAATATTGCAGACGAAACAACCAATGTAGACTATATTTTGGCGGCCAAAGGATTGAAGCAGACGATAAAATTTGGCAGGGAAAAGAGTAAAGAAAGGATTTGTCCCATTTATATAGTCTTCTTTTCCGTACAACTATTTTGTTCTAAAATCACTGACGTCAATTGCAAACAGTTTAGGGCCAGATAAGACGAATACCTCGGCGTTTCAACAGGCTGCGAATTATTTCTACTCAGATTCAAATGAATCATGAACTCTTTCAAATATATATTGCGTGTTGTTCTATTCCATTGCTTTGTTTTTCTGTGAAGGTGTTGGCAATGAACAGAAGGATTTTAGCATAAAAGTGGGTTTTTTGGAAATAATGATGTCTTCCCTGCTTTAGCATTTTGACGGGAAAGACACTAATTGCACTGAAACCTTTCTATTACGACCACTCAATTTGTTTACTGATCGTATAATTAAGGCAGGTGACTGCTGAAAGAAAGGTGAGCGTAAAACAGAATGCTCCTATAGGAGCTTTCTGTTTTACGATCACCAAGCTTTAAGCAGTCACTTGTCTATATGCAATCAATTAGCCTTTTTTGGTGGTCGTAATAGATAGGTTTTACTGTTCGACTAACACCCACTCTGTACCCTGAGCAGATGTTGCCTTACACGGGGTCTGCTTAAGACTATTACAGTGGAGAATGTGTTATTCTTTCCCAATAAACGCGTTTACGCTAAAACTATTATTTGCAGTGCAAACAGTTTGGAGCCAGATCAGACGCCGGGTAACCCGGCGTCTGATCAGGCTCCAAACTGTTTGCCACCAAGATAAACATGAAATATCAGAATTGTCCAAAAGTTGTTCTTTTCTACGTTTTAGTGTTTTGCGTTTGCGTACGTTTGTGTTTAAACGGGAAAGAATAACAGATTCTCCACTGTAACACCTGTGGTTCAAGGCTGTAGTGCATTTGAGTGAAGTCTGAAATTGTTCTGAAGTATCTAATTGCATGGTCAGATTTGAGCTTTTGCTCAAATCTGACTGATCAAATGCTTGAGAACAATCTCATACTTACCTCAACTAGCCTACTTTATAATCTTGGGCCAAGTAAAGACGCACTAGTCAGTGAAAATTGTCGTCTGCGAAACCACTATAATTGTTTCTGTCTGTTTCTGAATTAATGCACACAAGTGTTATTTAGCACTGATCAGTACTGAAGATTCTTTTAGTCGATCCTGTGGCAAAGGTTTCAACAGTTTTGGTTCATGATACAATACAGAACACAGTATTGTATGGAAATTACATTATGCCTGGGTAGCCGGTCCCTGGTCCGAATCTTAACTGCTTGCAATTGAAAACCAGTTATGGCATAAACTCTCTGCAGAAAGAAGGGGACCTTCTCGAAACATTTCCTGATTCAAAACTGTTTAACAAGTTGTATGCTGTCCTTCTTACATGAAATTAAAGGTAACCCAACTGTAAAAGTTGCAGCATGTGACAAATTCTGCAGATCTATGAAACCTGCAGAGCCTATACACCCTTAAGGTAGTACGTCGCTAGCGTGATCGGGACAATTTCAGGGCGTACTTTCTTAACCGATTCACTGCCACGGCGTCATCGATTTCTCAAAAAAGTGTCGTCTTTTTTTATTTCTCAAATTTAAATGTTAGATAGTTTGAATTAAAGAAATAGTAAAATGAGTGTCAAACAGTTTGGATCGGGATCAGACGCCGCGTAACGCGGCGTCTGATCAGGATCCAAACTGTTTGCAAGCAATTGTCCCCGGGGTAAGTCAGTGAAAGGGTTACATGTAAGGGTAATTGTATAACATTTTCGAGCTTGAATAGACGTCCAGTTACTTTGCGCCTTTCAATATACATGTAACTTGCTCGTACAGTGGGAAATACGTTAGTTTCCTAGTTTAAACGCAAACGAGACACAAACGTGATGCATTTGAATGTAGAATATAACATATTTTTGAAAATACTGACGGTAACTTTTAAACAGATTAACAAACAGTTCAGAGCCTGATCAGACACCGGGTGACCAGACGTTTGATCTGGCTCCAAATTGTTTGCAATTTTAATAATTGTTTTAGCTTAAACGCTTAAATTGGTAAAGAATAGCGTTCTCTCCACTGTGAATAGGGCTCTATCTGTCATAATTAGTTTCTATAGTTGAATTAAGTCATATTCAAATACAAGTACGCATGAATGAAATAATTATTTTATTTTGTTTTATACATTATTTTATAATATGCATGTTACACATAAAACAGTAGCAAAATATATACACGTACAAACTATTTGGTGGTTATTTATCAGTTAATACAGCGTTAGATGTTTCTGATTCATCTTTGAACAGTTAAGGTCTTAAACATGTTAATCATTATACAGTAAAACCTCTCTATTACGACCATTAAAACGACGGCTAATTGGTTCTATAACCGACAGGTGGCAGCATTACCTATAACCCCGTAGCCTATTTCTAGTATTGAAGATGGGAGACCACTTAAAGCAGGTTGAAAGTAAAGCAGAATGTGCCTTCAGGCACATTCTACTTTACGTTGAGCCTGTTTTAAGCTACCATATGCTAGAATTTAGAAACTATTTCTGAAGATGTATATTCATGACTATTTTCTTCAGTGGAGTAATACATTAAAGGCGTGAAAAGGCGTATTTATGGGGAAGTGGGTTAAAGCAAGGTGACAGTACAACAGAAAGCTCATAGAGAAGCTCTCTGTTTTTCTGTCATCTTGGTTTAAGCAGTCACCTGTGGTAAAAACCTAATTATAACAAAGGGAAAGACGTTATTGTTTCTGATAAAACGTTAACGAAACGCAAACGCACTGCATTGCAACGTAGAAAATGAAAACTTTTCCAAAAATCTGACTATTCATGTTAATCTGAGTGGCAAACAGTTTAGAGCCTTATCAGACGCCGGGTTACCGGTCGTCTGATCAGGGGCAAAGTGTTTGCAATGGAAATGATAAGTTTAGCGTAAACACGTTTATTGGAAAAGAATAACGTCTTCTCTATTGTAACATAATTTAGTCGTCGTAATAGACAGGTTTTATTGTATATAGATAAACGTTAATTAGAAGTTCAATATTCAAATATTAAAGTAACAGAATTATTTTGAGTTTTTTTAAGATAAAGTTTGTAAAATTCAGAATTAATCAAAGTAGCAAAACTATTTTATATTTCTTTAAAAACAAAGAAACCTGTGTGAAAATGTGACTTAACCATCCAAAGAATCAATAACAATTACAGTGGAGAATGTGTTATTCTTTCCCAATAAACGCGTTTACGCTAAAACTATTATTTGCAGTGCAAACAGTTTGGAGCCAGATCAGGCGCCGGGTAACCCGGCGTCTGATCTGGCTCCAAACTGTTTGCCACCAATATAAACATGAATTATCAGAATTGTCCAAAAGTTGTACTTTTTTACGTTTTACATGTAGTACTGTGCGTTTGCGTTTCGTTTGCGTTTAAACGGGAAAGAATAACAGATTCTCCACTGTAACAATTAAGTCAAGCTGTTTTATATAGCTGCCTCCTTCCAGTCGCCCCATTTATAGTGGCTCACTCTCAAGTCTGACACGTGGTAATCTTTCTTGAGACGCTTCGGGTTCACCGGTGGCCAGCGTCGCTTACTTGCGCATTTCTCCTCACAACACTTGTACTTGGCAAAGTTGGTTCTATTGATTGTCTGTAGCTTCAACACTTTATTATACAGTGGCTCGAGCACACGGAAACCACATTTCCTTGCTATCTTAGGAACTCCATTGGTTTTCCCAGTTTTGCATGAGCATGGAGGCCTACTATAGCTGCGATGACGTCGGTGTTTCTCTGACCTGCAGGTTGAATCTCCACTGGATTTCTTAGTTTTACATGAGCATGGAGGCCTACTACGGCTACGACGACGTCGGCGTTTCTCTGACCTGCAGCTTGAATCTCCACTGGATGTCTTAGTTTTACATGAGCAGGGAGGCCTACTACGGCTACGACGACGTCGGCGTTTCGCTGACCTCGAGGTTGAATCTTTGTCACCCCGTTTTCTCTTTCGTCGTTTAATCTTTGGTGGCAATTCTTCTCTGCAGACATAGTTGTTGAGCCATGCCAGGCCAATATCCTCATTGTTGCAGGCTCTGTCACCACTATCGGAGCCTGAAAACCAGCTGCTGTTGCTAGACACGGAAGAAGTGTATCTGTCAAGTAAGTTTGCAGCAGTACGTTCAACCCATTCGTAGTTTTCATCAACTCCATCTAGTCCACCTACTAGAGTATCATCGCCTCTGTTGTGCTCTTTACCGACGATCAAGTCGTTATTATCCACATTATAGTAAATAGTGATTGCGTCAGGGGTGTCCAAACCACGTGTCTCATCAGCGAGAGACTCAGTGTACATGTATCTACACGGCGGCTCCTCGGGACCATACGGTTCGTCAGACTGAAAGTCCGTACAGCTGTTAGACTCTTGTGCTATGACACTGTGCTGTGAACTGGACGATTCTATCCCATTGCAGTATCTTAGCTGGTCGACAGAATTGTCGAAAATGGTGGCACCAAATCGTGATAGGCATGGAACATATCTCAGCTCCTTTCTTGCTGGCCAAATACATTGAAGATTGCGGTCCGGTGTTTGGAAGACCCAGGGTCTTTTAAAGGTAGTCTCTACCTCCCCGTTGCCATCTTCAATGTCGCCCTCAGAGACAGTTTCATCACCAGAGTTTGCATCTCCGAACCCAGTTCCGTTCGTGTTACTCTCAGAAGCATACTGTTTCCGTTTTGCGACTCTATCAGGTGATTTTGCTGAAAACAAAACACAAAAAAGTTTTAATTCAATTTGCTTTTACTTCTTACCCTTTCACTGCCAAATTTTCCGCGAGTTTTTACCCCTTCGCCGTTTCATTGTTGTCTGCTTCAATTTTGTTGTTTGCAAGATCGTTTCAAAGTAAGATTCAATTTAGTATGACTTAAAACATATCAATACGATTGTCAAACAGTTTGGATCCTAATCAGATGCCGCGTTTCGCGGCGTCTGATCTGGATCCAAACTGTTTGCAAATGCGCTTTTAAGCGTCATTGAGAGTGAAAGGGTCAATACAGGCAGTCCTGCAATCGGCGACTGTTCAATAGAATACTAAATGGTACAATGGAGAAGGCGTTACCTTTTTTCTATTGAAATGCATACGAAATGCAAACGCATTGTATTAAAATGTCGAAAATTGCAAAACTTTGACATTTCATACCATTTATTTCACTTGAAATGACAAACAGTTTGGAGCCTGATTAGACGCCGGTTACCCGGCGTCTGATCAGGCTCAAACCTGTTTACAATGGAAATATTAGTTCTAGCGTTAACGCGATTTTTGGGAAAGAATTACGTCTTCTCCACCGTAGTCATAAGTACAGGTGGTTGATTAACCCATTCACAGCAATGACGTCATCTATTTCAAACAAATGTAGGTAATTTTAGAACGTACATGCAAAATTTGAACCATGTTTTCATATGGTTGCCATGGTAACAATATATGAAAATTATGTAAAACTTCACCCGATTATCGAACACCTTACATGTGCGATTGACAGTAAAATAAGAAAATGTCATTCTAAAGTTCTAGAGTTCTAAATTTTAACCGGTAAACTTGATTTCCCATAAACTCTCATGTTAATCTTAGCATCTTTCGCATGTCAGTAAACTTGAATATTAATAATTTCTGGAACTTTCTTTAGTTTCCTTTTGAAAGCAAAATACTGTATGGGAGAATGTGTTTTTAAATTAAAATTCTAGATATTTTCCCATTTATTACCATAGCAACCAGTTATATGGAACGAGCCCACTGTTTTCATTTATATTCTAAAGTTGCCTAGCAACAGGTGTTCTGGGTCTGAACAGCAGAGAATAGGTCTTTATTTGAAATGACTATTTTCTAGCATTACCAGTTTTATATAAAAAAAAATGTACGGAAAAAATGTCAATGTCGTTGGGTGACGAACAATTATGTCCTTTTACAGTATATGTGAAATGTTAGCTTTCCTTCTCCACATAGGTTCGAATCCTGGCCGAGTTCATTTGTTTTCTTCATTGAAATACATTTTTGATATGAAAATATCCTTTTCCTAGAATACATTTTACTAAATTGAATAAGCGCTTTAAGTCAAAATCTTTTCGAGTCTCTTTAATAACAGACAAAATGTGTGTTGTGAAAAACTATGCTCCCTGATATGAGCATGACCTCTAAATGACATTGACTATTGTTTGACATAGTCCGTTCCATATTAAACTTAAGAGCTTCTTGTGTTGAGTACACATGCTTAATATGAAGACGCTATCACATGTAGATCCAAAGGTGTGGTCAATGTTAAACTTGGCCTTTTTGACCTCTAAATGACCATGTCCTTAACCCGACGTGTACTGAGCTATAGAGGTTCTTTCATTGTGTACGCATGTCGTTTTCACCCAATTACCCCATACATACGCCTTTTTACGCCTTCAAGTTATTCCTTGACAGATGAAAATAGTTCAAATTTATACAGCCATGAATATTCACCTAAGAAGTATTTCTATACTCTAACAGAAGGTAACTTAAAAAAGGTTGAGATTAAAGCAGAATGCGCATTAATGCGCATTCTGCTTTACTTTCAACTTGCTTTAGGTGGTCATCTGTATTTAAAACCAGAAACACTCTAAGGGGTAAAGGGTTAAATAATGTTATGGCTAATGTTAAAGTTGTGTACAGACAGACAAACAGATAGGACACAAACAATATACATCCGACTATTTCATGCGGAGCATAACAAAACCAGAATGCCAAACTGTTTGGATCCAGATGACATCAGTTTGCATCTATCCAACTACTGTTTGGACAATTGCGTGCTGAATGTTAACTCATTTATCCCTGAAACTTTCAATGAACAATTCAAATATCCAATTAAATCTAGTCTAATTTGGCTATTTAGGGTTGATTTTAACAATATATTGTATAATGGTAAACAGTGCAGACCCTGCTCAGAGGGCTCCCACAGGAGCCCTCTGATCAAGGTCTACACTGTTTGCATAGGACAAGCATATTCCTCACAGGTACAGTGTTTATTAATGACGACTATACTCGTCGCTAGGGTTGAATTTGTTATTTATAAACATATATTTTTTTTAAATATAAGATACATAGGGATATGAGTAAACTGTAGCAAGTCAAGACTTTGATTTGTATCATATTAACATAGCAGAAACAAGAGGTCCATGGTGACCCTAAATCGCTCACCAGGTATCCCGTGGTTACGGTCATTGTGACATTAAAATTGGACAATTGGTTTTGGATCAATAGTTTTTAACAATCATTTTTTTTTTAAAGTTTTTATCAATTGGTTACCATGGTAATAACACTTTCAGTTGGATGACCTATATTTGAAGAATCCTGAGAGAGTAGATTTGTTTAATATACAAGGAATATTACTATGAAATTTCGACGAAATAGCCTAGTAATTCTCCAAGGAGAAGTTGCGACCACCAAAGTACAGAGCCCCTAGATTTAACTAGACTTATCACTTAGGTGATAAGTACCCTCACTAACGCCTTGTCACAAGAAGCAAATTTTGTCTCGATAATTTGTTTTGGAAATTTCGTGAGTTTGGGGCTAAATATATTGCTCCTAAAGTGTTCAGAATACTTTTTAATGATTTGACCTAGATCTACTGACATATTATTCAGACATCACCCATATTCATATTTTACTTAGATTTTGTAAGGATGTTCATTCTCAGATATATTCTTGGAATTCGGGCAAATGAGGTGGGCCCTAGAGTACATTGAAGCTATTCCTATGATGTGACCTATTGACCCACTTTTTGACCCTTAGTACTCTATATTACTACATTGCAAAGATTTAGTCAATGTGACCATTTGGAGCAAGTTCTGTGATCTTGTGGCTAAAATATGACTCCTTCAGTGTTTAGAAACTTTCTCTATATTTTGACCTACTTTTTATCTTATGTAACCCATATTCACAATGTTCCTAGCTTTTGTAAAGATAATAATGCTAAGCATGTTTTAAGAACACTGGACTAAAAATATTGGCCTTAGAGTGGCAACAAGCGTTTTCTGCTATTTGACCTACTGACCTACTTTGTGACCCGACCTTACCTATATGCATGTATGACCTTAATCTTATCAAGGACATAACACTGACAAAATCTCATTAAGATATAGCTAAAAGTATGACTTCAAGAAGGTTCTTAATTTTTCATTGAATGTTGCTGAACACAGAAAATGACCACACCCTCTGGGGGTCATGTATTTTGACGGATCAACTTTTAAAACAATTTTAAAGTCTATCGAGTGAGAAATATTTTCGTGAAAACGAAATTGAAATCGGACCAGTACTTTCGAAGAGGAATATTTTTTCTAGATATTGTGAATAGTTGCCATTGCAACCAGCAAAATTATCCCACCCAAAACATTTTAACAGCTGTTCAATCCCCTGCCCTACTGATAAAGTTTAGTTGCACTGGGCTAATAGTTTCAGAGAAGTCGTTTGCAATTGTTGACAGACGGACAAACAGACGGACGGAGGACGACCAGAGCAGTATCAGAAAGGCTCACCTTGAGCACTTTTTGCTCTGAGGAGTTTAAAAGTTGACGACAGACACAGGGCAATTACAATAGCTCACCTTGGAGCTTCATGCAAGTTGACCTTAAAAGTAGATGAAAGATAAAGATAGAAAAAGAAAAACCTGGAGAACTTTGATCCGAGGAAAGACCGGCTGAGAGTGTAGCCGATTGTTGGATATCAAAGTGATGCCCAGGTAAAGATAGGGTATGTCTGGCTGTAGGGTTCTGTGAGGTACTAGGCTCAGAGAGAGTCTGAGAGTCGACACTGAATAATAAACAAAACAAACAAACATAGAGAAACAGTCACATACACACAATTTGAGTAAAACTCTGTATAAAGAAAGAAAACAAACAATTATATATACAGTGCTCCCTCTCTAAAACAACACAAAATGGGAGACAATGAGTGTGTGTGTTGTTGGGATGGAGTTGCTTTAGGGAGGGAACATTAAGATTTATGACTAAAGGCTTACATTTGCAAACAGTTTAAATCCAGATCAGACGCCGCGTAAAGCGGCGTCTGATCAGGATTCAAACTGTTTGTCACTCGTCATTATATTTCTTCTACCGAATTTCCACTGATATGTTACTTTAAGAAAAAAAACCAGGAAACTTATTTTAAGCATGCGACAATGCAGCATTGCAAGTGTTAACCCTTTCCCCCATAGAAGCGACTTTTAGCACATGCATTTTATTCATCCGCTGAAGAAAATAGTTCCAATATAAACCGTAATTTATATGTATCATATTTAATACTTTCCATATTCTAGCTGGTAAAAGCTTAAAGCAGGCTGAAAGTAAAGCAGAATGTGCCATTGGCGCATTCTGCTTTAATTTCAACCTGCTTTCAGTAGTCACCTTTTTTCAAAACTATAAACAGGCTATGGGGTAATGGGTTAAACACTTGGAATGCTGCAATGTCGCTAAGTTAGACATGGTCACATGCATGTTATGTTTTGGGAACAGTGGTAAGCATTGTTGTAAGGTGAGAATCGTTTTTAGGAGGGTCGTTGTACGAGGGGTGACCAGAAGGTTCGCAGGAAAGTGTTACCATTTCTTTATTTCACATGCGACACAAATGAAATTTCAGGTAAACAGCTCAATTCAAGTTACGTAAAATGAAAAATGTCTTTTTCAATCGCGCGAATAATGCTACAATTTTTGCATCATGACAAAACATCTTCGGAATGTTTCAACACTGATGTAAGCGATAGTGGCCCGTAATGCGAAGGAGATCTCGCCTGTATCGTCAAACTTGGAACCGTGGAGATAAAAGCACATGGCGACAGGTTGTGTCTTTGCGGTCACTCCGGTGGATGGTCTAAAATCTAAAACCCAAGCTGATCGAGTGCCTTATGTGGTGTGTACAGACATAAAAATGTCGACCATTTAATTTCTTTTTTTTTATCTCATTTTCTGAGTAGCAAACAGTTTGGAGCCCAGCGTCTGGATCCAAACTACTTGAAGTTGAAATGTGTTTGAATTAACGGGTTAATTTGGAAAATAATTCAATATCGTCTTCAGAGAACTCTTCATTATGTTAAGAGCCATTCTCTGTAACCATCAACCACATTGAGCACGCATAGTCACCGATTTGCATGAAACTTACACCAATCTACATGAAGTGGAAAATAATATCCTGAATATTTATTTCCGGTATCCGGTTGCCATGGCAACGCGGAAACAAGATTTTGGCCAAAAACCAGTGTATTTTGGTGAGTAAAATGTGACACATTCATATACTTTTTCAGAGAAAATCGTACATATGTCAGATGAGATGATAGTTGTATGTTGAAAAATGACACATTTGACAATAAAATTACATTTTAGATCTAGGATTCAGCTCAACATTACACCCGTTTGGTACGCACGTGCCAGCTTAAGAAGCCATTATAATTTACTGAAAGTATGAAATCATGACTTATCTAAGGTCTGATAGAATATTTTTGCATCTATGCTGAACTTGAATATTATCACTTTTTTACAAGTAGCAAATGTGTTGTTTACTTATTCTCGGTTGACTTGTACCCGTTCCCCTCCTTTGAGGGGAGCGGACATTTTAAATAAGATAGCTATAGGGTACATAATGGGAAATAATTATGAAGTTGTTCATTCGTTGTGATTTTATTTGAAAATAGGGTTGCTTCCCTTACACTTTTTTCCTGGTAAGTTAATTGGTTTGGTAGCTCATGACATACTGATGACGTCACGATTTCTATTGATGACGTCATATTACTCATCAAGAATAAAACATGGCTACCAAAAGGAGAGAAACAAGACTAACTTGTAGATGTATATCTTTCTACATACTTAGTGAACTCAGTGAGCTGGCTGTAAAAGAATACCACCAAGAGGGTATTTCTCAGAGTATCTAACCTACCTAGATGATAAATCCAGAGCTCTCTGAAGAAACTTAAAACATGAAATCAGAGTTCTAAACATGACAGGAAAGGTATTTATACTGTATCCGTTCTTTCCAACGCTTAATATCATGTGTGCGATCTACATAGCTGTCATGTAATAGCACTTTCAAAACTAGCATTCCCAGACATATATCCTTATAATGGCCTTGTTCAAAGCTTAAAAAATTTGGCAGATGAAGCGGAAGTGCTCATCACGTGACCTAAAATGGCTGATGATTTGTCTTATTTTTTTTCATTTTCCTTGTGAAAACGATTCCGCTACACTACTCCCCATTTCACCCTGAGAAAATACGACTGGTGAAAAAATCGCGGCTGAACCGGCACTCGAACCAAGGGTCTCTGGTTTTCACTGAGCTACCTAGTCAGCGGTAGTAGTCACCCGATCCGGGTCACGTCTTATTGATTTTCCACCAAGTAGCTGTACCCGACCACACCAAATAGGCAAATACAGCTACACATCTTGGGGAAAGCTGGGTGTAAGTCACTGTGACCTTCACCTTTCAGAGTTTGTCCTCAATGTAGATTTCCACTACCTCATTAGCTAGATATACAAACTTTGGTACATGTGTACCTCTCGGGATATCGTAGTGTCGTGTATAATTTTCAACTCGCTATACCACATTGGAATAGGTGTGAGTATATTTAGGGATTGCAATTTTCAGCCAATTCCAGGTTATCTTGATCTAAGCTTTTTTCTAATTGAGTTCAGCAGCAAAAGTTTAGATCAAGATATTGGCTGAAATTGACACATAGTGTTTGACACATCTTCTTTAACGTTTATTTCACTTTTTCTCCATATGTTAGCAGATCAAATCTTGACAGGTATCTGTAACGTAATGTGATTGTCTGATCAAAACTGTTTGACACTCATCTCTAGTATACTATAGTTTTGCTCCATTTGAGAATAGATTACATATGAATCTGACTTTGACAAAATGTACAGACGACAATGACAAAGCGGGCCGTATTTCAACAGGATAAGGAATTAAGGGTTGGAATCCAAACTGTTCCTTCTTCGTGTGTAGATTTAAACCGTTGAATATTTCCGTACTTTGTCTGTCTTTGCGCGTGGCGCCAATGTCACAGAGGCAGTGTCAGAGCACATATCAATAAACCTGTGATCAGTTATCTTCCATACTAGAAACAAATTATGGGTTAAAACCCCTCTAAACCGGACATTTATGTTGTCCCCTATTGCCTAACATGTCCAGTTTCTTCTTCTTCTTCTTCTTCCCATTAAGTGCAGGGCCCCTCTGGAGCATCGACGCACTGTGACTGTACAAGGTATTGTGAGGCGACGAACAAAGTGCAAATTAAAAACCGATAAAAACTGTGCGTTGGGCGTCTAGTGCAGAGAGGCCAGGCCTGCCTTGAAGCTGTCCAAGGTCTGGGCTGTGGCGATGGGTACGGGTAGCTGGTTCCATAGACGTACGGCTACAGGGAAGAAGGAGTGTCTGTATATGTCTGTGCGGCAGAACGGGACCAGGTAGCATACGTTTCTCCCTCGCTGTAGGGAAACTGCAGCAGGATGGAGATACAGGGTGGCTGGTATGTCGATGAGATTGTGGACAATCCTATACAAGAGTACAAGTCTGGAGTCAGCACGTCGCTGTTGTAGAGTGGGCCAGCCTAGAGTGACAATCATCTGACTTGTACTGCTTGTCGTCCTGTAATCTCCCTTGACGAATCTTGCTGCTCGCCGTTGGACTGCCTCTAACTGTGAAATGTTGGTCACAGTGTAGGGGTCCCATGCTGTCGAAGCGTACTCCAGTATTGGACGTACCAGTGTCTTGTAGCATTGAGCCTTTACATCTTGTGGGCATCTGGCAACGTTTCTCCTCAGAAATGCGAGGGAGTTATTTGCCTTCTTGGAGACGTCGTCAATGTGTCTGTTCCAGAGCAGCTTCTCATGAACAGTGACCCCGAGGTACTTCCCACATGTGGCATTTTCTAGCTGATGGCCATGCAGCTCGTAGGTTCGCCTTATTGGGTTGCGCTTCCTGGTTATGTGGATGGTCTCACATTTCGAAGGATTGAACTCCATCTGCCAGTCTTTTTCCCACTGTTCCAAGTTCTTTAGGTCCTCTTGCAGGATGTCTGTATCTTGGACCGTGCGGATTTTCCGATAAAGCATGCTGTCATCTGCGAAGAGGCGAGTGGTGGAGGCTACTCTTCCTGGCATGTCATTGATATACAGGAGGAACAGTAGGGGTCCCAGCACAGAGCCCTGTGGGACACCAGACGTGACAGATGCAGATTGTGATGTGAACCCTTCGACAAGGACTTCTTGGCTCCGGTTACTGAGGAAGCTCTCAATCCACTTAAGAAGGTCATTGCGGATGCCGTAGTGATCCAACTTGATGGAGAGGCGTTGGTGGGGTACTTTGTCGAAGGCTTTACTGAAGTTTAGAGGGGTTTCACTGTATATTGAATAAAGGCTGCGTTTGGAGTGGATCTGTCTGACATTCAACCACACCCTCCACATTATACCTATACCTCTTCTTCGGGAAAAAGGCTATGCGCCCTGAAACTCCCGCTCCAAGCAATATCTTCTGTCAAATTTTCTGGCGCATGCGTTGGTCGGACCGTTGTTGAAATGTTGTTGGCAAATGATAAACCCGTTTGTTTTAAACAATATTCTTAATGTATTCCTTTATTGATAGTAAACAACTTCCATAATAAACTTACTTTAAATTTTTGGCAAACTCTTGGCGCTCAGCGTAGGCTATGTCATGCATAATTGTCATTTTTATCAGAGCATTTGAAAGCTTGACGGTTTTACTTAAATTCAAAATGGATTCTGACGACGTTACTATGACGTTGCCATGGACGTAACGACCGGAAGTTAGCGTCATCATCATGCGCATGCCCTTTACGACGAATGGTTTAATTTTGTTTTCCCATTATCCTTTTGACACAGTTCTTGTTATTTTTAACCCTTTTGTACCCAACTATCGATCCCTACCTGACTAGTATTTGCAAAGAGGTTCTACGTCTACGTCTACGTTGGTACGTTGCTCTGTCAGACTTGACAACTATGCAACGGTGCGCAAATAAGAAAAAGAAAAGGCAAAAGGAAACGATAGAAAAAGTTAGAAGAGACACTGACAAGAGTAACGGTGCAGGATAGATAAACTAAAAGAGAGAAAAAAGTTTGTCCGGTTACTTTTCGACCATCAGGGCATGACCAATTCAGCTTGCGTGGCGCTACCTGGGCACTAGACCCGCTGACACAGCTCAGGCCCCTCATTTGATACTACTTTGTAACCGGAACGGACAAGTCCCCTAGAAAGATAGGCTGGAGATCCCACTCTTGAAGGATACCAAGGAGTGGGCCTCAGCCACCGTGGCTGGGGGTGAGTTCCATACTGGGATACTGCGGGGGAAAAAGCGTTCTTGAAGCAGTTTGTAGATGCTTGAACCTGGTACTGTGGGCTGACCGTGGTAGCGTCTTTGCTGGCTTGAGATATGGTGAAGGGTCAATATCGACCAGGTTGTTTACAATCTTATATAGCATGGTGAGCTGCAATTTCAGACGGCGGGTTTAGAGGCTGTTCCACTGTAGGCTAGCGAGCATGTCTGTGACGCTGCTGGTATTGTGAAACCTGTTGGTAACGAAACGCGCCGCCCTTCTCTGAACCATCTCGACTTTAGACGTGAGTGTCTTCTGGTGAGGGTTCCAGATGGTGCAGCAATAGTCAAGATTCGAGCGGACCAGGGAGATGTAGGCACTGGTTTTCGTATCTTTGCTGGTACTATGTAAGTAGCCACCAGTGATACTCAAGGCTGTACCGGCCACGGCCACCGCAACCGGAGAGGTTTGGTTTGAGGGGGTGAAAAAGCAGCTGTCGTATCTTTTTCTATTTCTGACTTTACTCAACCTATTTCTATCTCTCCTTTGCTTCATTTCATACTCTTTTCTTGACTAGCACCACCGTTGCGTAATAGTCACGATTGACTGCGTCAACGTACGATGTAGATGTAGACTGTAGATTTCGTCTCACAAATCCGAGCATGTTGTTTGCTTTCTTTGTGATCCGGTCGATATGCGTCTTCCAGCCAAGGTCAGCCTGCAGATCCACACCAAGGTACTTAGTAGTTGGGTCGGTTGATAGAGTGATGCCTTTCAAGATGTAGTTTGACAGGAGAGGAGATCGTGATCGGCTCACACGAAGAACGCTGCACTTGTTGGGGTGGAAATCCATGCCCCACTTCCTTTCCAACAATGCAAGAGAGTCCAGATCTTCTTGGAGAGTCTTCTGATCATCTTGTGACTTGATCTGGCGGTACAGGATACAGTCATCTGCAAACAAGCGAGTCTGTGAGAGAAGGCCATCAGGGAGGTCGTTAATGAATAGGAGAAACAGCAAGGGTCCTCCCTGTGGGACTCCACTCACAACAGGTGCCATTTCCGACGACTGGCCCTGGACGAGTACTTTCTGTGTTCTGTCGTGGAGGAAATATGAAATCCACTCTAGTGTATGGCCTCGTATTCCATAGTGGTTGATCTTTTTGAGTAGTCGCTGGTGAGGTACGCGGTCAAATGCCTTACTGAAGTCGAGGATAATCATGTCTGTTTGTATGCCTTTGTCGAGGGATGATGCCAGTTCGTGTGTACAAGGGTGAGGAGCTGAGTTTCACAGCTCCTCCTCGCCCTGAACCCGTGCTGACAATCATGTAGGATGTTGAACTGTTTGAGATGTCGGAGTGTATGGCTAACGATGATATGTTCTAAGAACTTGCAACATAGACTGGTGAGTGAAACAGGTCTGTAGTTGGCAGGATCTTGGCGGGAGCCCTTCTTGAAGATGGCAGTGACATTTGCGCGTCTCCAATCATCTGGTACGGTGCCCTCATCCAGAGATCGCTGGAAAATGATTGTAAGGATGAGGGCTAGCTCCACTGCACACTCCTTCAGTATCCTTGCTGATATGTTGTCGGGACCCGCAGCCTTTCTTGGGTTCAGTTTTGCCAGACGTTTATAGATGCCCATCTCATTGACCTCAATATCGCTCATGTCTGGGTAAGGCGACCCTGTTGGTGATGGAATGTCGTCTTCAGACTCGTGGGTGAAGACGGACATATACTGTCTGTTGAGGATGTTGGCCTTGTCTGTGGGTGCGTCGAAGAGACGGCCATTATCCTTCAGGGGAGAGATCCCGGAGTTGTCTTTCGGTAATGATTTAATGAAGCTCCAAAACTTCTTCTGCTTGGGCTGCCTGTCAGAGTCTGGGTCATCCAACTCAATCAGGTTGTTTACATACGACTGGTAAGACTGGCGCTCAAGTGTCTGTACTCTAGCCTTGCAGTCCTTGCATGCTGACATGTCAGAGGTCTTTTTCGTCTTCTCCATGCGGTTGAACAGCCTGGTTTTCTTTCTTAGTGCAGCCTTAATCTGCCGGTTGATCCATGGCTTTTCCCTATGCCCGTCCCATATCATCTTCTCTGGTATATTATTTTCCATTAGAGAGGTCAAGGTCTTCTTGAACTTAGTCCAAAGGGAGTTTACTGGTGCATCCTGCATAAGTTGAATATCGTGCCGAAACGTGTGGAGTCCTGTATTTATGTTATCAAAATTGGCCCTTTTGTACAGGAATACCTTCCTCTTTGACACGGGTGATCTGTGCGGGCGTAAGCTGGCTTCTATGTAAACAGTTTCATGGTCGGAGATGCCCGGGATTACTTGGGTAGAGTTGACTAGGGTTGCATTGTTTGTTTGTTAAATTCGGATCAGACGCCGTTTAGCTCGTGTTTCCCTTTTCTGTTTTCTCTTTCTGCTACCGTGTGTACGCTGTAGAACCCGATGTCGATAATGTTTGTTTGTTTGTTACAATACCGACAGTAAATAAATGTTGGTGTTGTTGTTCATCGGAAGTTTCACGGTTTGGTTACCGCAGTTTATCTTTTAAGAAAAAAATAATGCATTACATTGATCCAATGCTACTTTGTAAGTTCTTCTTTGTACAATGAATTAACAAAAGAGATAAATATCTGGTTTTAGTAAAATTGGTTAGCTCAATGATAAGAACAGAGTGAAGCAACTACTGTAGTAATTGTAACGCCTAAACCTGATGTGCACAAGACCTTTCATGGAAATTGTCATTCACTTTAAGCTTGTTATGGAATTTTATAATTATTTTAGCAAAAGACTGGAACTGTTTACCGGATAATGTAATACACGTGAAGTTACGTGCAGATAAATATTATCTTACAGATAACATTTAAAGTCTAAAAACCTCAGATGATATTTTTGTTGCAGCTGTTTTTACTATAGATGTAAATTTTTATTGTAATTATTATCAATAGATTAATTCATAAACCCTCTTTATCGCCACCAGTTTGACCTTTGTCATTTTCGTTTAATACAGGATCACATTGCAAATTAGTTGTAAAACATTATATAAAAAAAAAATATATGTCTTGAGGTCAATTGTGTTTGTTTGTATATTTTCCAAATACTTGACACGCATCTAATGGTATTAAAGTTCGCTTGTGATATTATTTTATATTTTATAGTAATAGTATTTTTGTTTTGTCATATTTGATTTCTAAAATGATTGTGCTGGTTATATTGTGATGACATATATATCACGAATAATGTCTTGTCTTGTCTTGTCTTTCAGCCATACGGCTATATATCCTCACTGGTATCTTCTTTTATCTCTGGTATAACTACAATATTATTTACTCGCGGTACTTTAGTGGGTTAGTGCGCATGCACTCAGTTTGTTTGACTAACTGTGACAAAACGTTCAGATGTTGCCACAAACTCCTCAAGGATAAACTGAATAGATCCTCTCCACTCTCTCAGCTCGTCATCTGGCTTGATACCAAGTAGGGTATTCAAGTCCAGATCTGGTATTCCGCACCAATTTATTAGTTTCCCTCGTAGCCTCTCTCTTTGGATGGTATACTTATTGCAGTGAAGCAGATAATGGCTGACCGTCTCTGGCACTCCGCACTAATGACAAATAATACCCCACCACATTGATAAATGATTTTGACAAAGGAAGAAACCGTTCATTTTCAACAATATTCTTAACTATAATCATTTATAGATAGTAAACGAAATCAATGATAAGCTTACCTCTTTTTAGCAAAATTCTGGCGCTCAGCGAATGCTATGTCATGCATAACTGTCATTTTTATCAGAGCATTTGAAAGCGTGACGGTTTTACTTAAATTCAAAATGGCTTCTGACGACGTTACTATGACGTTGTCATGGACGTAACGACCGGAAGTTAGCGTCATCATCATGCGCATGCCTATTAAGGAAAATAGTTTATTTCCGTTTTCCCATTATTGTTTGACACAGTTCTTGTTATTTTAACCCTTTTGTACCAAACTACCGATCCCTACTAGACGCCGTGTAGCTCATGTTTCCCTGATCTGTTTTCTCTTTCTGCTACCGTGTTACGTGGTAGAACTCGATGCCAATTATATACTGTATACGAATACCGACAATAAATAAATGTTGCCGTTGGTGTTCTTGCTCTTGTGCATTGGAAGTCATTTTACGTTTCAAATTTTTTTTATTGTACTGCATTGATCCAATGTCACTTCAGGGCTGCCATTTCTCCGGATTTTTCCTAAATCTCCGGATTTTTCCCCAGTACATGGTAGCTTAAAGCTGGCTGAAAGTAAAGCAGAATGCGCCCAAAGGCGCATTCTTCTTTACTTACAGCCTGCATTAAGTAGTTGCATGTCAATAAAGAAAGAAAAAGGCTATGGGGTAATGGTACGATTCGTAAAATCGCACCTGAAAAATGCAAGTTTGGAAATCTTAGGATTTTTCATGTCAACTTATGGAAGCCCTGTCACTTTGATTACGCAAGTTCTTCTTCATTCAATGAATTAACAAAAGAGATAAACCTCAGGTTGTCAGCAATAAAGTGATTCGGTATATCAATGACTATGACTTTAGAATATCTTTAAAAGTATCTGGTTAAATTGGTTTGTTCAAAGTTGAGAACAGAGTTAAACAACTACGTCTAAACCTGATATGCACAAGACCTTTCATGGGGTTTGTCTTTTATTTAAAGCTTGTTATGGAAATCATAATTATTTTAGCAGATATAGAGTAGGGAATTGATATTAACCAACTGTTGACATTTTTTGTAAACCTTTTACTTCAAATCATTTTATTAAAATGCTATGAGAGACTGGAACTATTTACCTGATAATGTAATACACGTGAAAAGCATATAGTTGTTACGTACATGTACACATAAAAACTATACGATTCGGGGGTATATAGTTTTTGCCATGTCTGTCCGTCTGTCTATGTCAAAAACCTTAACATTGGCTATCACTCTTGCATTATTGCACATTTGCCTTTTATACGTGGTATGTGTCTTCCCTGTGTCAAGACCTTTCCAACCATACCAACGTTTGTGACATTGTGACCGTGACCTTAATTTGACCTACTTTTGTAGAAAAAATTGAATGCTTATAACGTTTGATCAGTGGGCATAGGACTTTAATATTTGACATTTTTATTTCTTGAGTCAAGGCCTTTCTAATTAGATTACTAAAGAATATGGAAGGTCGTAGTTACAGTGAGAGGTATTCCAACCCTGGAGTGAAGTACAGGAGGAATAGGGCGGCTCTGATACAGACTCATACAGACATACAAGTTACTAAATGGTTTAGATGTAACTTCTGTAGATTTACTTAAATTAAAAGGTGACACCAGTACTAGGGGTAACAAACTCAAACTATATAAACCTAGAGCAAGAATTGAGCTAAAAAGGGGGGTGTTTTTATGCCCCCAGAATCTACGATTCGGGGGCATATAGTTTTTGTCATGTCTGTTGGTTTGTCCGTCCGTCCGTCTGTCTGTGCCAAAAACCTTAACCTTGGCTGTAACTCTTGCATTTTTGTACCTGGACCTTTTATACTTGGCATGTGTCTTTCCTGTATCAAGACCTTTCCATCCATACAAACCTTTTTGACCTTGTGACCTTGACCTTGACATTTGACCTACTTTTGTAAAAATCTTTAAATGGCTATAACATTTGCACCAGTAGGCCCAGGGCTTTCATATTTTATATGTATATTTCTTGTGTCAAGACCTTTCCAACCATACCAACATCTTTGACCATGCGACCTTGACCTTTGACCTATTTAATCAAACTTTAACCAAAAACCTTAACCTTGGCTATAACTTTTGCATTTTTGCACCTGGACATTTTATACTTGGCATGTGTATTCCTCATGGCAAGACCTTTCCAACCATACAAAACTTTTTTACCTTGACATTTGACCTTCTTTTGTAAAAATCTTTAAATTGCTATAACATTTGCACCAGTTAGCATAGGGCTTTAATATTTTGTATGTATATGTTTTGTGTCAAGACCTTTCCTACCATGCCAATATCTTTGACCATGTGACCTTCACCTTCACCTTTGACCTATTTAATCAAATTTAACCAAAAACATTAACATTGGCTATAACTTTTGCATTTTTGAACCTGGGCCTTTTATACTTGGCATGTGTATTCTTTATGGCAAGACCTTTCTAACCATACAAAACTTTTTGACCTTGTGACCTTGACATTTGACCTACTTTTGTAAGTATCTTTAAATGGCTATAACATTTGCACCAGTTGGCCCAGGGCTTTAATATTTTGTATGTATATTTCTTGTGTCAAGACCTTTCCAACCATACCAACATCTTTGACCATGTGACCTTGACCTCGATCTTTGACCTATTTAATCAAACTTTAACCAAAAACCTTAACCTTGGATATAACTTTTGCATTTTTGCACCTTGGCCTTTTATACTTGACATGTGTTTTCCCTTTCTAACCATACAAAACTTTTTGACCTTGTGACCTTGACATTTGACCTACTTTTGTTGAAATCTTTAAATGGCTATAACATTTGCACCAGTAGGCCTACGGCTTTCATATTTTGTTTATATATGTCTTGTGTCAAGACCTTTCCAACCATACCTACGTTTTGCCCTTGTGACCTTGACCTTTGACCTTTATCTGTATAAATCTTTATACGCCTATAACATTTGAACCAGTAGGCCTAGAGCTTCCATACTTTATAGGTTTCTTGTGTTAAGACTTCTCCAACCATGCCAATGTTTCATTTACCCTACGACCATGACTTTTGACCTACTTTTGCAAATAAGCGTTACATTACAGAACATGATGCTGGCTGGGGGCATTTGTGTTTCACAAACACATTGCTTTTCATCTGATCATCACCAAACTTTCTGAAAATGTTTGTTGACATAAAATGGAGACCAATTTGGATAACCAGCGGCACCAATTTATGCTAGGTCCTTTGGAGTAATGGCCCTTGAAGTCCCCAAAATGGCGCTCCACTACAGTTTCAGCTCTCTAACTTTTACGTTTGATAGTCTGGATTCCCCTCCCTGTATCATCGGGGGCATTCGTGTAACTGGGACACGCTCTTGTTTAATTTAGTTTAGCCATAGAGTAGTGGATATGACTGACTGCAGGCGCTGCTTTTAACCAGACAACCTGCTTTAAGTGCTCACCTGTCTTCAGAACTTGAAAAAGGCTCAGGAGTAAATCATCCCATATCGTCTTAAGACAGTATTTCCTTGAACCATTGGCACGCATACATATATACGCTCATTAATTTAAAACAGTGTAGATCTACATGTGACAAGTACACTTGTCCTAGGAAAACAACGAAGACCTAGGGTCTGCACTGTTTTTCATACCGAAATGCATTGATAAAACCCCTAAAAAGTCATAGCTAATGTTTCATTTTTTGTTTCTATTACCGTGTTACGTTGTCGAACCCGATGTCAGTTGACGGTCATATACAATTTAGTAAGCCCACAGTAAATAAAATCTTGTAGTTGTTCTTGTGAAGAAAAGGTAGTTTGCATTTCAATCACACCCACCACGATAATACTGTAGCCAAAGGAAAAAAACGTTCATTTTAAACAATATTCTTAACTGTATTCGTTTATAAATAATAACCAACATCCATGATAAACTTACCTCCTTTTGAGCAGATCCTGTCGCTCAGTATAGGCTATATCTTGCATAATTCTCATTTTACTAAGAGCATTTAAAAGCGTGACGGTTTCACTTATTCAAAATGGCGTCTGACCACGTTACTATGACGTTGTCATGGACGTTACGACCGGAAGTTAACGTAATCATTATGCGCATGCTTGTTTTTGGTATTCGTTTTCGAACAATCCTACTAGTACATGAATATACTAGTAATTTTACATTTCACTTTCGTCTCAGACGGGTTCCTTCAAGCAGGTTGAAAGTTAAGATGAATGCGCTTAAAGGCACATTCTGCTTTACTTTTAGCCTGTTTTAAGCTACCATCTGTAAGGATGAAAACCTGAAGATTTCGTAAAAACCTGAGACATGGCAGCCCTGTCAGCCTGATTGGCATTCATAATTTGTGTCTTTCATACATATGCTCTTTAACCCTTTACCCAATACCCTATTAATAATATGAAAGATATGTGATCACTTAAAGCAGGTTGAAAGTAAAGCAGAATGTGCCTTAAGGCACATTCTGCTTTACTTTCAGCCTGCTTTAAACTACCACCTGCTAGGCTATATAAAGTATTTGCTCTGGAAATTGTTCATGAGGGTATAAACTGGAACTATTTCCTTCAGCGGAGGAATAAATTAAATACGCTAAAAGTCGCTTCTATGAGGGAAAGGGTTAAATTAAAATGACTATGTTTTGCTGTATTATAATACATGAAATTCATCAGAAAATATATTTTAAACTCAGAGAGTCATACCTTGCAAAAGTTTAATTGTCATACGGAATGTTTTAGTTTATTTCGCAGAGATGATCTCTTTATGCCAGAAACTAATAAGAAGGCAGGCCGATGGTTTAACCAGGTTTTGGTCCCATGGTCAGTTGGTCACCCAACTCACTATTTCACTATATTATCTGTTTAATTTTGCTTTTAACGACGTTTTGAAGCTATTTGAACTTGAAAAGGTTCGACTTTGTAAATTGTGAAGCAAATTATATATGTGAATGTTATAGCTAGGCAAAAATAATTATTAATGTACATTAAGGCTAAACGGTCAGTGTTTCTTGTTTGTTTTGGATTCTTTTATCTGTATAATATAAAACCTTATTGATATCAAACCTTTTATGAGTAGATCTATATATATTATATTAATTTATAACATACCGTGTCTGACATGAGAAAACAAGATATAAGTGCATTCCAAACACGGCAAATTGTGTAGACCTAGAACAGATACCGAATATATGACGCGATGGCTTGTATGGGTCTTCACTTTATCACTCACTAGCATCTACTGTATGTTTTCTATGTTATCTTATTAACTATAGATGTTGGGCGTTGACACTGTTTATCTGTATCATTTCAGCCGGCGATAATGTTAAATTCAACCTTCCTATGGCCTACTCCACGTGGGTGCTAGCTTGGGGCTTTCTAAGATTTAAGGACGGTTATGCTGCCGCGGGACAAACCAACATGATGTGTGACAGTATAAAATGGCCACTGGACTACTTCTTGAAGTGTTGGGTACCAGATAGAAATACGCTTTACGTCCAGGTAACCATCTCCGCTGCAGCGCTTCCATTTCTACGGATTTTTCCAAAATCTTCGGATTTTTGTCCTAGCACATGGTAGCTTAAAGCAGGCTGAAAGTAAAGCAGAATGCGCCCTAAGGCGCATTCTGCTTTACTTTCAACCTGCTTTAAATACGGTAATCGAGATTGAAAAATGTGGATGATCAACTTATGGCAGCCTTGCCACTGTGTAGAAATGAACAAGACGTTAACCCATTTATGTCTAGTGGAATCTTTCATATTTATATATAAGATTAGTCCAATTTTGATGTAAGGGGTGTCTGCCTTGTCTAAAATTTCATTTTTTGGTTGTTGTATAATACATGTATGTATTGAACATTCCTGTTAGCAAACAGTGTAGACGCTGATCCGACTCCGTATGATGCGTCATCTAGTCAGACTCTACAATGTTTGCCCCTGTCCCTTTTAAGAGACCCTAGGCACAAATGGGTTAATCTTAACCATCTATCCTCTATTGCGCCAAATTTAGCTTGATGTTTTTACCCCTTCACAACTATAGTATATTGTTGTCTGCTTCAATAGTTTTGTCTGCACGATCGTTTCAAAGTTAGATTTGAGGTAGTGTGACTTAGAACTATCGATACGAGTGTCAAGCAGTTTGGATCCTGATCTGAAACGGGTTATGCGGCGTCTTATCTATATCCAAACTGTTTGCAAAGCCCACTTTATGCGAATTCGGTTATTACGAAAAGCTTTGAGCCAGCTCAGACGCCGAGTAAGCTCCAAGCTGCATGTTTGCAACTAATATTTGAGCAAATCGTCCGCAATATCATATTAAATGTCATTTTATACATATTTGCACTGCAACTAAGTTTAGGGTTTTCGTTGAAAAAATGAAAGAATTCCCCTTATAGTAAATATAGCTAGCCCTGCACTTTAGCAGTGTTGGGCATCGTGTTTGCATTTAGTCTTGTTAAAACTGAAATAATAACGTGCATTCTCTTTTCATAACTAATTCAGTCATAGATCTACATCATTTATATTGATCAGCAGATAATTGTTTAATGCAAGATAAAAATAATGCACACAACTCCGATTCGCCATCTGTATTAACCCATAACTCCATAGATACGCATTTGACGCCTTCGATTTATTACTCCACTGAAGAAAACTGTTCCAATTTATACTTTTATGAATATGCAAATTAGGAAACACTTTCTATATCCTAGCAGATGGTAGCTTTAGGGAGGATATAATGCGCCATCTGCTTTACTTTCAATCTGCTTTAAAAAGTTGTCACTTGTCTTCAAAACTACAAACATGCTGTACTCGAGGCAAAGGACTAACCCTTTTCCCAGTGGACTGTTTCTAGTTTTGAAAATACTTTTGTAAGTGATTACTTAAAGCATGTCGAAAGTAAAGCAGAATGTGCCCTTTCAGCCTGCTTTAAGCTACCACCTCATTTTCCTTATGGAACATATTCATGACAGTTGACTGTATAAATTGGAACTTTTTTCTTCAGCAGAGGAAAAAGCCGAATGTGCTAAAAGGCGCTTCTATGTGGGAAAGGGTTAAAGCCTAAGTGGCTGCTACATGTACAGTGGAGAATCTGTTATTCTTTCCCGTTTAAACGCAAACGTGCGCAAACGCAAAGCACTAAAACGTAGAAAAGGAACAACTTTTGGACAATTCTGATATTTCATGTTTATCTTGGTGGCAAACAGTTTGGAGCCTGATCAGACGCCGGGTTACCCGGCGTCTGATCTGGCTCCAAACTGTTTACACTACAAATAATAGTTTTAGCGTAAACGCGTTTATTGGGAAAGAATAACACATTCTCCACTGTAAATACCGTTTCGTTATACTGTATAACCAATTAACACAACATATCACACAGGTTGGTGACGGTAACGCGGACCACGGTTTCTGGGGACGACCAGAGAATATGCGCATGGCTAGACCAGCGTTCAAGGTCACTGCAAGTTGTCCCGGAAGTGACGTAGGAGGAGATACAGCCGCCGCATTGGCTGCCGGCTCTATGGTCTTCAAAAAAATATGCAACAGTAAGTCAGTAACTGGTTTGAATATATAGACAAGTTTATTTATTGCTACAGCAGTCTTTTTCTCTTATTTTTGCTTTTATAGAATTACCTTTAATTCCTACTATACCATAATCATTTTGGTCTGTTTTGTTTATTTAACCCATTTCGCCAAATTGATTCTTCCATGCTGATATATTGGATCAATAAATATTTTATCTTAATAGTGCGTAGTCTAAATTTTCCTTTTCGATTTGTTTCATTTCCCCATTCTCTCTTCCTCACGTTTGACTTTGTGTTTCATCCAACAGATAACGCATATGCCAGCAAACTTCTCGCGGCTGCCAAGAGTCTCTATGCATTCTCAAAGGCTCACAGAGGCAAATACACAGACTGTGTCAGCGCAGCAAGGAATTTCTACGGGTAAAAATAACAGTTTGTATCCTTTTATTCAGGGCTCTTGATAAGGGGAGTATTTAAAAAAAATCTTTATTTCTGCATTAAACCCTATGGTGTCACTACTCATAAGAATCGTCTCTTCGAGACAATTCTAATGAGTAGTAACACCATATGATTTGGTGATGAGATGAGTGAAAAAATATTGGATTTGTTCAATTTACTACCTCTTATCTGTAGCCCTGCTTGTATTTATTCATTCCGTTAATCAGATAAACCTTCTTTTTCCACAACCAAAAACAAAAACCGCCTATATCCAAATGTATGAAAGGTAGGTTACTGCTTAAAACAGGATGGAAGTAGAACAGAAATATCCGTTCAGATATTTCTGTTTTTCTTTCACCTTACTTTAAGCAGCCTATTGTATTTAAAGCCACAACTGAAAACTAATTTGTGAAACTTTTGTGGAAGTGAATATCGATGCATTGAAATGTGCTTCATTGGAGGAAAATTTAAAATCAAGAAACTTTTTTTCAAGACTTGTGTGACAAAGAAGTAAGAAAGAGTGTGACGTTTATGCTGCATCTTTTGTTTTAACTATTGTAAAACATTAACCCACTACCCCATGTCCTGTTTCTGGTCCAGGTTTAAAGCGTTTGAGTTGAGTCTGAGTTCCTTCTCAAGCATTTGATTAGTCAGATTTAAGCCTAGGCTCATATCTGACCAATCAAATGTTTGAGAAATTTAAGACGCAACTCAAACGCTGTTTAGGATACAAACTGTTCTAGACACTTAGAATCTATTGGCAAAGAAATTAAAGCAATTTTTAATTTTATAACAGTATCAGACGATCAATACTGCAGAGATAAAGGTACTTAGTATTAACAAGAATTATCTTTAAAAAATATACTCAATTATGTGGGTAAGTGAAGTAATGCTTTAGATGGGAGTGCAAAATGTATGAAATTGAGGTTTACAAAGAAGTGTAATACATGCACCTTAGATCGAAAAGAAAAAAATACAATTATAGTAACTTCTCTGTAAAATATAACTATAAAAAGCTTATCATCTGAAGAAAAAACATACAATTTGAACCCTACCCTGCTGATCGGAGATTCTCGCATTAACGTGCCGTTCTATTTATCAAACTTGATTAATTGAGTTTTTGAAGCAAAATATACTTAAGAAATAATCTATGTTCTACCGTTGTGAAACGGTATTTTACAACGGTTGGGAGTTGTGGTGCGCAGGAATTGACCACTCAGGCCTTCGGCCTTCGTGGTCAATTCCTGCGCACCACAACGACCGACCGTTGTAAAATACCGTTTCATAACGGTAGAACATAGATTATTTCGATTCTAACATGACAAGATTTAAAGAAATTCATAAGAAAGGAAATCAAATGTTCCATACTTATTTCCTCAGCGGATGCAGTTTTTCGACCGAACAACTTTTTTCCGCGACATTACAAGAATCTAACACCCAATATCTAATTTACATTTACCGAGCCACAGTCTGGCATAGAACAAACATTACATGAAACAAGACAGAAGAATGGGAAAATTACCGTAACATGACTGGTTAAAAGTATATGGTCTTTACGGGCTATATGAATAACGTAAGAAATTTAAAAATCATAACGTATGAACGCATGAGGTCACGTCATGTCATATAACCGCGGAGGCAGCGGGGTAGAGAAGAGCGTTGTAAAACGTCTCAGGTATACCACGATAGACCTGTTCTTTGTTTATAGAGACAAACTCACGTGTCATGTTAGAATGTACTTTAATAGATGTCATATCTAAAAATAGAAACATGTTGTCATAGTAATGCAATGAGTCTGTAACAGTAAGTGTCAGTAATTCGTATATAAACTGTAAAAGTATATACTACAACGACCAGCATGGCACACTGCCCAATCAGACCATTCGGTTTTAAGGAAGTGTCCTTAAACCTAGATATCTGATCATTGATCAATGGTTGAACACTAGAACATGTAAAAATGTTGGTCTTAAAATATATTATACAGCTCCGCTGAAAAAAAGGTAAACTCCTCTGTTACAACACTAACAAGAATGATTATTAATCGTGTAGTAGACAAGTGAGTTAGTTGTCAGCTTAAAGCAAGGTGATAGTAAAACAGAAAAGCTCCTAAAAGAGTTTCCTGTTTAACTTTAAACTTGCTTTAACACTTTGAACTCTAGTCCCACATATATATGCGTCCTTTTCAAACAGGGTACATGTAAATAGTACACTTGTCCTATGCAAACAGTGAAGACCCAGATCAGAGGGCTCCGATCGGATCAGGGTCTTAATTCACTGTTTGTCATAAATCCAAACATTGACAAAAACAACCCTTAAAAGTCAGAAATGGACTATACTATGATGGAAACTGCAATTGTCTTTTTAAAGTTCCAGGGAGGAAAGAGTCAGCATGCATATGCTTTAAACAAAAAATTTGAACATATTTTGGTGTCAGATCATAATAGAGGAGTTTGACTGTTCTTATTCATTTATTTAACACAGATCATCAGGAGATCAAGACGAGTTGGCGACTGCTGCCACCTTCATGTACGAGGCCACGCAGGACAACGCCTACCTGAACGATGCCAAGCAGTTCCACAAGGCCGGAACACCCTGGGCCCTGTCCTGGGATGACACTAATATAGCCGCTAATGTAAGGACCCAGTTCAGTGGCGAACATGTTACTATTTTTATGCCTAGCGTCCTATTAAAAGGAACATAGGCAAACAGTGTATACTCTGATCAGATGCCGCATGATGCGGCGTCTGATCAGAGTCTATCCTGTTTGCTGATAGGAATTGCAACATAAAAATGATTTTTTATACGCCCCTCTTCAGACGGGACGTATTATGTCGTGGCGCTGTCCGTCCGTTAACTTTTTCATGCCCGCTCTCTAACTCAAACAAATTAAGTCCAATCCTTTTGAAACTTGGTCAGAATGTGTATGACCATAATATCTCGGTCAAATTTGATAACCAGCAAGATTGACCAAGACATTCAATAGTTATGCCCCTTTTTCGTCAAAAACGGGCATTTTAGTTTGTCCGCTCTCTAACTCAAACAAATTTATTCCAATCCTTTTGAAACTTTATCAGCATGTGTATGACCATAATATCTTGGTCAAGTTTGATATAACCAGCAGGATTGCCTCAGACATTCAAGAGTCAAAACGGGCATATTTTAGTTTGTCCGCTCTCTAACTCAAACAAATTTATTTCAATCCTTTTGAAACTTTATCAGTATGTGTATGACCATAATATCTCGGTCAAGTTTGATAACCAGCAGGATTGCCTCAGACATTCAAGAGTTATGCTCCTTTTTTCGTCAAAAACGGGTATATTTTAGTTTGTCCGCTCTCTTACTCAAACAAATTTATTCCAATCCTTTTGAAACTTCAGCATGTGTATGACTATAATGTCTGGGTCAAGTTAAAAAACCAGCCATATTGCTCAAGACAATCAAGAGTAATGCCCCTTTTTCGTAAAAACGGGCATATTTTAGTTTGTCCCCGCCCTTACTCAAAGAAATTTATTCCAATCCTTTTGAAACTTGGTCAGCATGTGTATGGCCATAATGTCTCGGTTATGTTTCATAACCAGCAAGATTGCCACAGACAGTCAATAGTTATACCCCTTTTTTCATCTAAAACAGGCATTTTTTAGTTTGTCCGCTCTCTAACTCAAAGAAATTTATTTCAATCCTTTTGAAACTTTATCAGGATGTGTATGACCATAATATCTCGGTCAAGTTTGATAACCAGCAGAATTGCCTTAGACATTCAAGAGTTATGTCCCTTTTTTCGTCAAAAACGGGCATATTTTAGTTTGTTCGCTCTCTTACTCAAACAAATTTATTCCAATGCTTTTGAAACTTAGTCAGCATGTGTATGACTATAATGTCTGGGTCAAATTAAATAACAAGCCATATTGCTCTAGACATTCAAGAGTTATGCCCCTTTTTCATAAAAAAACGGGCATATTTTAGTTTGTCCCCGCCCTTACTCAAAGAAATTTATTCCAACCCTTTTGAAACTTGGTCAGCATGTGTATGACTTTAATGTCTCGGTCCAGTTCGATAACCAGCAAGATTGCCCCTGACATTCAAGAGTTATGCCCCTTTTCTCGTAAAAAACGGGCATTTATTTGTTTGTCCGCTCTCTTTCTCAAACAAATTTATTCCAATCCTTTTGAAACTTGGACAGCATATGAACCCTAACTTTTAGGGTTTTTTCCCTTTTGTTCACTTTATCTTGATATTGTTTTAGTATGACTACATTCTAAGATCGATTTGACGGGCGTATAATGTGCCCGGCTTGCGGTGCTCATGTTTTATAATTTTTTTAGACAAGACAACCCCTACATAAAAATGGCTTAATCCAATACAGTAAAATACATATGCATGGACGAATCCACGGGGCGCAAATGGGTTTTAAGACACGAAACGCAAACACGACGTAATACCATCTCAACATATCTAACGTTATGTGTTCGTTGTATTATGTGTGGCAAACAGTTTGGAGCCTTCTCAGACGCGGCGTTACTGTTTGTAATTGAGGCATACGTATACGTTTTAGTAAGGACGCGTTAATTGGGAACAAATATCTACAGTGGAGAAAACATTAATTATTCTTTCCCGTTTAAACGCAAACGGAACGCAACCGCAATACACTAAAATGTAGAAAATAATATTTTTTTTACAGTTCTGACTATTGATATATTAAGCTGAGAGGCAAACAATTTGGAGCCTGATCAGACGCCGAGTTACCTGGCGTCTGATCTAGCTCCAAACTGTTTGTACTGAAAATATTAGTTTTAGCGTTAACGCGTTTATTGGGAAAGAATAACGTTTTCTCCACTGTAGTTGTATCTGAATGACGTATTCTGTGTATGCCTTCATTCCACAACCTTTCATTGCTACAGGCAACTGACACGAAGCAAAAGCTCAAATCTAACCAATCAAATGCTTGAGAACGATCTCAGACTAAACTCAAACTATTTATAACATTGGACCTTCTTTTACACCCTCTAGCTGAGGTTATACGAGATAACACAGGACAACAGTTACAAGCAAGACGTTGAGGGATTTGTGAATAGCTACATGCAGGGAGGCAGCGTATCGCATACACCATGTGGGCTGGCTTTCCGAGACAAGTGGGGACCAAACAGATATGCAGGTGAGAGTGGAACCACTCCCATTCACAAGAGTTATCGTTCCCTACACTCACTAAATCTAGTAAATCATGAGCATGTATGTGTTCGATAGAAAGTCCTCAAGGTCCACTGGCGTCGTATCGAACTATGTATGTTCGAGCAAGTCCGTTACGGACCGTCAATTGACGATAAAGACTGATCGCTCGTCGTAGTTTTCCTATGTTGACCGTGTACCTTACTACATTAAATATGAATTCTAGCTTTACAATAACAATTTACCTGCCCATAACAAGTTGATAACTTATATACGATAAGTACAGTCAGTGGACATAATTATTCGCCACCCTGCGAAAAAGTTGCTTATTTTTATCAGTATTTCTCAACTGTTTATAAGAATTAAAACTCTAGACAACATGCATTGTAGTTCTGTTTGGTTTTAAGAGTTTGAGCAAAGAGTCGTAAAAACATTTCTAGTCTCGAATTGAGCATGTGGGTCTTTGGTTCTTGTTGCTAGGTAATTTTAGAATGTACGTGCAAAATTTGAACCATGTTCACATTATATGGTTACCATGCGCCACATTAGTGGTAAAAGGTCGTAACTCACATTTTGTCAGAAAATTACTTTTTTACATTTTCCATATCTAATTCATCTGTAGCAACTTATGTTAAAATATCTAACTTATATTCAAATATGCTTTTAAGATATTGATCAAAAATCAAAGGTCGTATGTGCAAGTAGGGAAAATATTGAGTGGTAAATGGTCGCATCTGCCAAATACGACCTTTTCTTTCTAACGAATTGATTCAAATGATTAAAAAATCCTCACATTTCAGAGTGAAAATGTCGTATATGACAGATAAGACCTTATACCTCCAAACGAATAAATGCAACCTTATCATAAGTCTTGTAATTAGAGAATAGATTGTGTTTGGCTCGTTTTTGTTGGATTATCCTTGAAGTACTTATTTATTAAGGTTCTGCTTTTATAACACTAGATTGGTGTTCCAGCAATGTATTTATCGGTCATTTAGCAAACAGATAGGTTGATAACTGCATGACAGTGGTGTGGGCTTATAGTGCAAAACACATTTGATAGAAAGCAACAAGGTGTATTTCAAGATTAATATATAGAAGAGAACAAATGGTCATATCAATAATTGATAGATTGATTGGGTTGGGTTTTACGGCACCGCATGAAATTGTCATATAGTGCCGAGCCCCCTCAACAAAAGTATTAAGGTATGGAAATTACCATTTTGTTTGTTTAAAGTTCAAAATACATACATGTATATATACAATTAATTTATGAATATAAATAAATCCCATTATTAGCTTTAACCCACTACCCACATAAAACGCCTTTTTACGTCTTTAATTTATTCTTCTACTGAAGCAAATGGCTCCATTTTATACAGTCATGACTATGTATTGTAAGACAATTTTCTATATTCTAGCAGATGGTAGCTTAAAGCAGGCGGACAGTAAAGAAGAGTGTCACTTGGGGCGCATTCTGCTTTACTTTTAACCTACTTTAGATGGTCACCTATCTTCAAACTAGAAACAAGCTATGGTGTAATGGGTTAAACTAACTCGAGATTGTTAATTTAAAGACAATACATCTTTATCGTTAAAATATCTTTAAAAAATTACTATGCATGTACTTTTCAAGAAATCAATTTCCATAAATATGAATAATGTGACACTATACTTCTTTAAATTTCAAATTTTTGAACTGTTATTAGAACAGACATGCCTTTTTCATTGTCTAGGAACAGGGTGTAGCTTCAGAATGATCATCAGGCGGTGAACTATACGCAAGTGTGATAAGTAAACACTTTGATAATGATTAGTAAAATTATAAATCAAAATTGCTTCGAATGAGTAAAAGCGACAAGTAAGGAGATTATTCAAATATCTCGAATGAAAGTGCTCTTGATGAATCGTATAAGTGAGAATATTATTCAGATATCTAGAATTATAGTTTTATTGATGAATCATACACCTAATATAACACTGTTAATTCTAACGGTTCTGAGTACAGACTAATATAAACAATAATTGTTTTATCGTAAACTGGTTTTGTGAGACTATACCCTTCTGATGCATTATGACAATAATTTAGACATTTGTCTCAATCTGACATTATATAACACATAATCAGGTTCAATCTACGGAAGCCGGATAGTGCCACTTTTACAAAAAAATTAAAAAAAAATTATCTTGAAAATTCAAGTTATTATCTTGAAAATTCAAGATAGTATCTTGAATTTTCAACATACTATCTTGAATATTCAAGATAATAACTTGAAAATTCAACATAGTATTTTGAATTTTCAACATACTAACTTGAAAATTCAAGATCTACTATCTTGAAAATTCAACATACTATCTTGAAAATTCAAGATAATATCTTGAATTTTCAAGTTAGTATGTTGAAAATTCAAGATAATATCTTGAATTTTCAAGATAGTATGTTGAATTTTCAATATAGTATCTTGAATATTCAAGATAATATCTTGAATTTTCAAGATAGTATCTTGAATTTTCAAGATAGTATCTTGAATATTCAAGATAATATCTTGAATTTTCAAGATAATAACTTGAATTTTCAAGATACTTATCTTGAAAATTCAACATACTATCTTGAAAATTCAAGATAGTAACTTGAATTTTCAACATAATAGAGCTGGAATAAATATGTTGTACGGAAGGTGGATAGTGCCACTTTAAGAATTCATAGTAGGCTGAGTCTCGAATAAATATTCAAGGGAAAAGTATTAAAGGCATGTTTTAAGGTCAAAGGGTTAAACTCCAGATCAAAGAGAAATAGTTGCATTTATTTCTAGCTAATCTGATCACAGCTTTGTGCATCTTGCATCTTTCGTAAACAGTTTAGCTCACCTAAGTTTATGCTCCGGGTGAGCTTTTATGATCACCTTTCGTCCAGCGTCTGTCTTTCTAATCAAATTTTACGAAGCTCACACCCTGCACAGAACAGACTTTAACGCAAAACCTTAACATTAACCCCAGAGGTCAAGGTCAAAGGTCAATGTCACTCAACTACGTTTTACAATGCTGTACTGATTACGGCGTATTTATGGTTCAAGTTGGTTCAAGTTTCATAGACCTAGCCCTTATAGATTATGATAGTTTATGATATCCAGTCCGGACGCTGACGCCGGGGTATAGCATATAAGCCCCCTCACTTCGTGAAAGTGAGCTTAAAAGCATCACTAAACTGGGAGATTTGGTAGAAATTAGCTCAGTAATTTCTGGAAAGGTTTTCAAAGATTTTTCAAAGTTTTAATTGGTTGTTTGCCATGACAACCACGATTCTTCACGTAATACCATAAACATTAGGAATTTGCATAAGACTAATATATAAGTATCATTCAGGTAAATTTTGGTGAAAATCTATCCAGGGGTTTCACAGAGAAGACTGCTAAAACAAGAGGGCCATGTTGGACCTTAAATCGCCCACCTTTAGGCTAAGAAATTCTACTAGCTTCAGAGAAAACAAGTGAACCCTAGGGCAGGGCTAATGTTGACCCAGGTGTATAATTTGAACAAACCTGGTAGAGGACAACTACATACCGTTATGCTACATACCAGTTACCAATTATCAATGCCCTATGTCTTGTGGTTATAGAGAAGAACACTTTAAAAAATTGTCATGTCAACCACAGTTTTGAGTGGATTCAATTTCTTTGAATACTTTTTGTAAGGATCAAGTTTCATAAAAGCTGGTCAACTGGTTTTCAGCTAAGAATTCGTTTACAGAAAGTGGTTGATGGACGGACATTCAGACGGACGTCGGACGAAATGCGATCACAATAACTCACACGGAATATAAGCTCAGGTGAGCTAAGAATATTGACGAAAGATGCACGATGCACACAGGACATTCCAGGGATCACAAAACCTAACATGAGCTGTAATCAGCTGAGTTAGAAATAAATTAAACTGTTTCTCTTTCATCTGTAGTTTAACCCTTTGACCTTATATAAACGCCTTTAATAATTTCTTTTTGTATATTTTTACGAGACTCAGCCTTCTATGAATTCTTAAAGTGACACTATCCACCTTCCATACAACAGATTTATTCTATCTCTATTATGTTGAAAATTCAAGTTACTATCTTGAATTTTCAAGATAGTATATGTTGAATTTTCAAGATAAGTATGTTGAAAATTCAAGTTATTATCTTGAAAATTCAAGATATTATCTTGAATATTCAAGATACTATCTTGAAAATTCAACATACTATCTTGAAAATTCAAGATAATATCTTGAATTTTCAACATACTAACTTGAAAATTCAAGATAGTATGTTGAATTTTCAAGATAGTATCTTGAAAATTCAAGTTATTATCTTGAAAATTCAAGATATTATCTTGAATATTCAAGATAGAATCTTGAATTTTCAAGTTAGTATGTTGAAAATTCAAGATAGTATCTTGAATTTTCAAGATAGTATCTTGAATATTCATGATAGTATCTTGAATATTCATGATAGTATCTTGAATTTTCAAGATAGTATCTTGAATTTTCAAGTTAGTATGTTGAAAATTCAAGATACTATCTTGAATTTTCAAGTTATTATCTTGAATATTCAAGATAGTATGTTGAAAATTCAAGATACTATCTTGAATTTTCAAGATAGTATCTTGAATTTTCAAGATAATAGATCTAACTTGAATTTTCAAGATAAAAAAAAATAAAAAATTGTAAAAGTGGCACTATCCGGCTTCCGTATATCAATCAATGATCAGGACTTTTTTTTAAATATTGTTGTATTTTTTGGGTTATTTTTTAAATTATTGATACGGTATTGATACTTATAAACTGCTAAAATATCAGTAGTCGCCCTAACCCACTAGCCCGAAGCCCGATGCAAGTGGTTTCTGATTCGGGCAAGTGATATTTGCATCAGAATTAGTGACATTTGCATAAGAGTAGCATATTACAGTGAAAAAGCAGTTTATGTCAGTTTCGGGCGTGTGGTCTGAAAAAAATTATAGGCAAAATTAAATTTCAAGATTCGTTGTACTTCTAAGTTCATCACTTAAATTCAAATTCCACACAGATATACAGAATTACAGGACAAAATTAAATATTTTTCCTAAGTCTTGTTTATCTGTGATATATCCATGGAAATGTGAAAGTATCCGGTTAATTATTGCATAAAAGGGTGTTTGAAATGCTATTTATTTTCATTCATTTGTTAATCAAATGTAATGGTAATAGGTTGTATTTGCCATTTACGCCCTTTTACATGTTCTACAAACTACAAATCGTTGAAATGTGTTTGTGGTAAAAGGTCGTATTTGACAGATAAGACCTTTTCATTTTTCCAATGTCATGAAAAAATGTCAGTGGCAAAAGGTCGTATCTGCAAAATTAATTATAATTAATGACGCAGTCACTTTTTATTATCAATATCAAGCTTTCAACACCACACACTAATACTTAATTTGTGTGACTTTCATCCCTGATTTTTCATATCCAACCAAATCTTTAAACTCAATTTTCTCGAAAGTATGAAAACTGCATATATACGACCTTTTACCACCAATGTGGCGCATGGTAACAATAGATGAAAATTATGTAAAACTACACCGGGTTAACGGACACCTTAGATATACGATTAATAATAAAATAATAAAATGCCATTCTAAAACCCTGTAACTTCATGGTCAGTCACACAGTTCTAAAATTTAATCGGTAAACTTGATTTCCCATAGACTCCCATGTTAATTTTATCAATTATCGCATGTCAGTAAACAACATTAACTGTTTCTTGAACTTTCTTTATTTTCCTTTTGAAATCGCATTATTGTGCGGGAAAATATATTTTAAAATAAAAACGTTCTTCGGTTCTAGTTATTTGTCCCATTTGTTACCATGGCAACCAGTTTAGTGGAACGAGTCGACTTTTTTCATTTATATTCCAAAGTTGCCTAGCAACAGTTGTACTGGTCCGAGCAGCAGAGATTTAGACCTTTATTTGAAAACTCAACACCCTAACTTTTAAACTGTCCTACACTGTTGTGTAATATTGTGTTCGACAATTGTGGGGCATCACCAGTAATGTAAAATATGTGTGGAAAAAATGCAAAAAATTCGTAGGGTGGCGAATAATTATGTCCCATGAATGTAATTAACACAGTTTGGGTTAGGATCCGACGACTTGATCAAAATGTTTGCAGTTGTCTTTAGTTTTTCTTTAATTATATATACAAAATATTCCAAAATCAACGGGCAATATAATAACTTTATAGTGTAGTGACCGCACTAATTCAACCGTTCTGAATTCGTGAGCCACAACCAATAGTAAAAATTCCACACAGTATATATAGACCCTGAGCAGGGTCTACGGTTATAAACTTTTTCAGATGAGTCTAAAGTCGTTCTCAAGCATTTGATTGGTCAGATTTGAGCATAGGCTCAAATCTGACAAATCAAATGCTTAAGAACACACTCAGACTCAGCTCAAACGCTTTATAACCTTGGACCTAGATGTTTTGTTCCTTGAAATGTCGCAGAGTGCCTTTTCTCGGATGAAGCATTACTGTTGATCAGCTAGCTGAACGTTGAGCAAAAGGCACCTATAAGGAGCTGTTATTCTGCTTTCTTTCAGACTACCTAAATCGTTGGCCCCTGAAACTAAAATACTCATGTAGACCTGGACCAGAAGGTTGGGTCTACGTTTTTTACACAGGACAAATGTGCACTTCACCTGTACACTGTTTGTAAATGATGTGTATACAGCGTTCCCTCTCTATACAACGACATCCAATTGGAGACAACAATTATGTGCATTGTTCGGAGGGAGTCGTTATAGGGAGGGACATTGGCGTACATTTGCAAACAGCATGAATCCAGATCAGACGCCGCATAACGCGGCGTCTGATCTGCATTTAAGCTGTTTGTCACTCCTCATTAAGTTTTTCCCGTCAAAATGTTAATTATGTACAACAGCAAACGACAGTTATAAGCAGCCAAGATTTAGGCAGTAAAAGCGTTATAGGACATAAAGGTCCAATATATTGGGAAATGCAGCAAGGGTCGTTGTAAGGAGGGAGTCGTTGTTGGGAGGACCGTTGTAGAGGGAGCACTGTTTACACGGGAAAACTTGGAACCATGATGGTTTGTACAGTGTAGAATCTGTTATTATTTCCCGTTTAAACGCAAACGTACGCAAACGCAAAGCACTTAAACATAGAAAAGTACAACTTTTGGACAATTCTGATATTTCATGTTTATCTTGGTGGCAAACAGTTTAGAGCCTGATCAGACGCCGGGTTACCCGGCGTCTGATCTGGCTCCAAACTGTTTGCACTGCAAATAATAGTTTTAGCGTAAACGCGTTTATTGGGAAAGAATAACACATTCTCCAATGTACCATCGATATGAGTTGATTGATAGTGTGGTTACCGATTTATCTTCTTCTTTCAGCCAATGCAGCCTTCATCGCCGCAGTAGCCGCCGCTGATGGTATCAAGTCCGATGACTACAAGAAGTTCGCCATGTCACAGATCAACTACCTTCTGGGAGATAACAAGTTGAAAATCAGTTATGAGATTGGCTTTGGTAATAAGTACCCAGTTCATCCCCATCACAGAGGAAGGTAGGTTTGTACAGTGAGAGATACAGTACCGAACATAATTAAAATTGATAATCGCAAGCGAATTGCCATCGAATCGCCATCGAATTGGGCGCTTCAAAAAACAAATCCTACGTTTGAATATTTTTACGCGAATTTTCCGAAGCGGTTGTGACAAAAATGGAATCGAAAAAATTAACGAATACATATTTGCGAACATTTGTGAGATACACCATTCAAGAAAACTTTCCCGATGGTAAAGTTAGTATTTTGAATCGCAAGCGAATTGCCATCGAATTGCAAGCGAATTGCCATCGAATTGCAAGCGAATCGCAAAAATTGTTAATTTAATAAGGTTCAGTACTGTAGGAGTGGTGTTCTTTCTCTGTTAGGTCTAGTAGGTCATTACCTCATAAATACACATGTTTACATCTTAAAATTTTCCACCACAGAAGAAAATAGTTTCACTTAATACAGGCATGAATATGTATACAGTAGCATGTGAGCTATTTTCTTTACTCTAGTAGAAGGAAGGTTAAAGCTGGCTGAAAGTAAAGCAGAATGCGCCATGAGGCGTATTCTGCTTTACGTTCAACCTTCTTTAAGTGGTATCCTATCATCAAAACTAGATGCAAGCTTCCGTATGTTAAGATATAGAAAATTATCTTACGGTTCATATTCAATACAATATAAAGTGGAACAATTTCTAAAATGATGGAACCCTTTTATAGGCGTGCAATTAGAGTATCATACATTTTACAATGCTTAAGGAGCATTCTGTTTTCCCTAAATCTGCTTCGTGTAAACATCCGTTTTAATCAATAAAACACAAAACATGGGGATAGTGTTACGCGGCGTCTCATCGGGATCCAACTTTTCAGTTTCAATATCGTTTTATGTAAACCAATAACAGCGCTCCCTCTCTACAACGACATCCAACAGGAGACAGTAATTGTGTGTGTTGTTCGGAGGGAGTCGTTATAGGAAGGGACGTTTGCAAACAGCTTGAATCCAGATCAGACGCCGCGTAACGCGGCATTTGATCTGGATTCAAGCTGTTGTCACTCGTTATTACGTTTTTTTCTGTCAAAATTTCCATTTATATTAATGTAACTTTGAGAAAACAGCAGACAACAGTTGTTAGCATACGACATTGCATTTGTGAATAGGTTGGACATAATGTTCCTGTATAGGGAATTGCGACAAGGGTCGTTGTAAAGAGGTACAGTGGATAATCTGTTATTCTTTCCAAATAAACGCGTTTACGTTAAAACTATTATTTGCAGTGCAAACAGTTTGGAGCCAGATCAGACGCCGGGTAAACCGGCGTCTGATCAGGCTCCAAACTGTTTGTCACCGAGATAAACAAGAATTATCAGAATTGTCAAAAAGTTGTTCTTTTTTACGTTTTAGTGATTTGCGTTTGCGTACGTTTTCGTTTAAACGGGAAAGAATAACAGATTCTCCACTGTAGTCGTTCTTGGGAAGGCCGTTGAAGAGAAGGGAGTACTTACTGTATTACACTTATTTTTAACAGCTCCTGCTCAACAACAAGCAATCACTGCGATATCAATGACGGTGGCCCCAACCCTAACCTGTTGAAGGGAGCTCTAGTTGGAGGCCCGGATAACGGGGACAATTACCATGACGATCGCCATGACTACGTCCAGAACGAGGTGGCTTGTGATTACAATGCTGGCTTCCAAGGAACACTAGCAGGTTAGTAAAGAAAACGATCATACACAGTACAAACTGGACTAGACTTAACTGGAAACTTGACTGTTCCATTAAAAGTTTCATGGGACGAGTTGTCTACTTGTAAAATGTTATTTTCTTTTAATAAATAAAATGATATTTTCCTGACAATTATCGTAAACGTTCAATTTGGTTGTCAAATAGTTTGGATATTAGGCATTTTATCCAGACCTAAACTGCAAAACCTCAAAAAGTCAAGTGTATACGTAATTATCAAAGAAAAGTTTTCAAGCGTCGTTTGCTCCAATCAAACACAGATGGCAAACGGCGTCAGATCAGGATCAAAACAGTTTGCAAACCTCCGTTTGTAAAAAGGTGAACACAAACGCAAGAAGACAATCCTATTGGGTAAGAATACTATAGTATTGTAGTTAAAGACTAAGGAATCTCTATAATTTTAATTAATTTCATTTTTATACATTTCAGGTCTCGTGTCATTTGCCGCAAAGAACGACCTACCAGCAGCACCTAGGTCTAATTGTTAACCATGTTGCAAAGGGAAAAATACGATATTGTTTTACGTTCAAACGAAACTTATCACCAATAGTGAAGTGCAATAAAATATTGAAAATAACAGATTTTTTAAAAAACCGCCGCCTTTAAAAAATAGTAGCACATGCTCGCTAAATAATAAAAAATAGAACATACCCGTTGTTATGTTTGTATTGTTATTCTACTATTGAAATGTTTGTTTCCTTGATAGAAAAAATAAAGAAGAGAAAATTACCTTTACTTTCCGTTTCTGCCATTTATGGGCTACTTGGACGCACCAGACAGAGGGGCGGATACAGAGATCCCGGGCGTGATGCCCTACTCTTCTTATCGAAAGAGTGCTCTGGTTCTTTTAGATGCCAAGTATAAAGCACTCATACATGGGAACTCTGTTTATAAAGTCTCATCCGAAGGACTTGGTCCGGCGGGGGATCGTACTCACAACCAGTTTATAGGAATCTGAATATATAATAATATATCCTTAAACATGTTGAGTCACAGGTCAAGGACACAAAAGTTACAATGTCAAATTTATTCGCGACTTTAACCTTGAGAATAATTTCAATCTATAACCCATACACACACAATACATGGCACATGTGTTGCCATGATGAAGAGGTATATGAATTTGCAAGTTTTGGGCAGGTCAGGTCAAAGTTAGAGGTCAAAAGGTCAATTATTTGACTCTCTTAAATAGTTTTGCAATTTAGTGAATCCACCTATCGATAGTCTAACGTGATAGTGTGTTCTACTATCGATAACTATCGCGATAGCGATTTTGGACGCAATAGTCAGCCTTAGTTCTACAATAGATCTGCCTCTTTTGTAAGATGATTGAGGAATGATTTAGGCCTTACTCATTCACCCCTGAAACTTTTAATGGACAATTCCAATTTAAAGATAAGTCAAGTTAATTTTTTAATATCTAGGGTTGATTTCAGCAATACAGTTCGAAATGACAAACAGTTTAGACCCTGATCAGAGGGCTCCTTAAGGAGCCCTCTGATCAGGGTATACACTGTTTGCTTAGGACAAGTGTTATCATCACATGTACACTGTTTGTCAATGACGAGTATACTCGTCGCTAGGATTGAATGTGATAAACATGTATTTTTCACCTGGCGAACATGCAGTAATTCCTTCCCATACAAACGAAAATAAATACAGACGCAATGCAATAAGTAGTAAAAATGGCTATAGTATTGAACATGTTGAATACGTCTTCAATTAATATACTGTCTAGAGTCTTATCAGACGCTAAGCAAGTCTGCGTCTGCTTATATATTAGACACAATGGATATAATTTAGCCGTGCCATGACAAAACCAGCCTTAGTGCATTCCAACATTGTCAAGACCAAGCATCGTTGTCATCCCAGGCTCTGTATCTGAGTTTGGGCCTACACTGCCAAAACCATATAATACAGCTACATAAATGCTTAAGATGCATGTAAGCGTCAAACAGTATAGATCAAGACCAACGGCGGCGGCTGACATCGATCTTCATTTTTATACGCCCGTCTTCAGACGGGACGTATTATGTTGTGGCGCTGTCCGTCCGTTAACTTTTTCATGTCCGCTCTCTAACTCAAACAAATTTGGTCCAATCCTTTTGAAAATTGGTCAAAATGTTTATGACTATAATATCTCGGTCAAGTTCGATAACCAGCAAGATTGCCCTAGACATTCAAGAGTTATGCCCCTTTTTTCGTCAAAAACGGGCATTTCATGTCCGCGCTCTAACTCAAACAAATTTAGTTCAATCCTTTTGAAACTTGGTCAGCATGAGTATGACTATAAAATCACGGTCAAGTTTGATAACCAGTAAGATTGCCACAGACATTCAAGAGTTATGCCCATTTTTTCGTCAAAACTGGCATATTTTAGTTTGTCCGCTCTCTAACTCAAACAAATTTATTTTAATCCTTTTGTGGATGACCATAATATCTCGGTCAAGTTCGATAACCAGCAGGATTGCCCCAGACATTCAATAGTTACGCCCCTTTTATCGTCAAAAACGGGCATATTTTAGTTTGTCCGCGCCCTTACTCAAACAAACTGATTCCAATCCTTTTGAAACTTGTTCAGCATGTGTATGACCATAATATCACGGTTATGTTCCATAACCAGCAAGATTGCCCCAGACAGTCAAGAGATATGCCCCTTTTTCCATCTAAAACGGGCATTTTTTAGTTTGTCCGCTCTCTTACTCAAACAAATTTAATCCAATCCTTTTGAAACTTGGTCAGCATGTGTATTACCATAATGTTTCAATTATGTTCCATAACCAGCAAGATTGCCCTAGACATTCAAGAGTTATGCCCCTTATTTTTTCAAAAACGGGCATTTTTTAGTTTGTCCGCTCTCTAACTCAAACAAATTTATTCCAATCCTTTTGAAACTCAACTTTGCAGCATCTGTATGACTATAATGCCTCGGTCATGTTTGATAACCAGCAAGATTGCCCCTGACATTTAAGAGTTATGCCCCTTTTATCGTCAAAAACAGGCATTTTTTGTCCGCTCCCTTTCTCAAACAAATTTATTCCAATCCTTTTGAAACTTGGTCAGCATATGACCCCTAACTTTCAGGGTTCTTCCCCTTTTGTTCACTTTACCTTGATAGGGTTTTAGTATGACTACATTCTAATATCGATTTGACGGGCGTATAATGTGCCCGGCTTGCGGTACTCTTGTTTGAAATGCAATAAGGCAGGTTTTTTCCTGGTACGGCTCAATTGTTTTAGCCCAAACGCGTTATACCTTCTTAACACATTCAACCCTAGCGACGAGTTTACTCGTCATTTACAAACATTGTACCTATGAGGATTACACTTGTCCTATGCAAACCGTGTATACCGTGATCAGAGGGCTCCTTAAGGAGCCCTCTGATCACGGTATACACTGTTTGCCATTTTGAAATATTTGGAATTGTCCGTTAAAAGTGTCAGGGTGAATGAGTTGATGATGTATCAAAGATACAGTGGAGAACATGTTATTCTTCCCCGTGTAAACGCAAAAGAAACGCATACGCAAAGCACTAAAACGCAGAAAAGTACAATTTTTGGACAATTCTGATAATTCATGTTTATCTTTGTGGCAAACAGTTTGAAGCCTGATCAGACGCCGGGTTACCCGGCGTCTGATCTGGATCCAAACTGTTTGCATAGGAAATAGTAGTTTTAGCGTAAACACGTTTATTGGGAAAGAATAACGTTTTCTCCACTGTAGCAGTAGGAGACATGACAGACATCTTGATGGCCTAATTCACACTTTAGATAGAGCTCCCGAAGTGCTTTTATACTGGTTTTAACGAATCTTTACATTTTGAAACCTATCGACGAGTATATTCGTCATGAAAAAATATACACCTATCAAGAATACACTTGTCCTATGCAAACAGTGTAGACCCTGATCAGAGGGTTCCTTAAGGAGCCCTCTGATCAGGGTCTACACTTTTTGTCATATTGTAAAATATTGTTAAAATCCACCGTAATTTTTAAAAAATTGACTGAATTTAATTGTAAACTTAAATTGTCCATTTACAGTTTCAAGTGTGAATGAGTTAACAACACATCCTAACAACACTGAGCAAATGGCAGTATTTCGAAAATGTAGGCGATTTATTCTTATCTGAACAACAAGCGATTTGAAGCCTTATCAGACGCAGGGTAACCCGGTGTTTAATCCAGCGCGACACTATTTTCAAAGGACTTCATGGTTCTAGTATAGACGCGTTTATTGAAAAACAGTATAGATAGTGCTCACTCTCTACAGTAACATCCAATGGGAGACAAATGTGATCGATTCAAACTGCTTGACGCATATATTCAGGGCAACATAAATGTACAATAAAGATGTGTGTTGTTATACGGAGGTAAATTGGTAATTTTTGCAAACAGGTTCTCTCTAGATCAACGCCGCATAACGCGGCGTCTGATCTGGATTATAGCTGTTTGTAACTCGTCATGCTATTGTCTTTCAAAATGTTCCATTATATGACTTTGGGGAAAAAAGCAAACGACAATTTAAAGCAGACGATGTTACAGCCGTGAACAGGTTGGGCATAGATATCTTGTTTAGGGAACAACGGCAAGCCTTGTTGAAAGGGAGGAATCGTTGTTTAGATGATCGCACTGTATACCGTTTGAATGCGAAAGCAAACTTTTCACATTTGGTCGTCTGATTAGTTTCGAAACTGTTTGATGTCACAGTCAAAATAAAGATCTATTCATGATATGGGCATTTAATGGGACTATTCAATCAAAATCTACTTCATATTTAGGGTTTAAGGTATTTTCAAATGGCGGCCATCTTGTTTTATCAAGTGAATCTCGTGATTTTCTGAGAAAGTATATCGTGAAGCATATAAGTGCAAATTTGATGCTTGCATCACAAAGCGAAGTATTTTGCAGTTTAGCGGTCGGACTATTAGAATAAAGATGGGAGTAACGCAGAAAGCTTCTATAGGACTTTTTTGCTCAACTTTGATCTTTATCAACCCCTATACCGGTAATAAGATTTACACCATTCCAGTGGTGGCAATAGGGGCATTATAGTACATACAGCGGAGAAAACGTTATTCTTTCCCGTTCAAACGCAAACGTACGCAAACGCAAAACACTAAAACGTAGGAAAGAACTCCTTTTTGACAATTCTGATAATTTATCTTTATCTTGGTGGCAAACAGTTTGGAGCCTGATCAGACGCCGGGTTACCCGGCGTCTGATCTGGCTCCAAACTGTTTGCAGCGCAAATAATTGTTTTAGCATAAAGGCGTTTATTGGGAAAGAATAACGTTTTCTCCACTGTATTTTGGGTTTAATCTTTTTACTGCCCTATCCCGAGTACATCGATTATTTGCAAACAGTTTCGACAGTACGACAAAAACGGTCGTAAGTCAAAACTTTAAAATACATTTAATTTCTGATGTCTCTATCTAATCCTGTCTTGTGACATTTCTTTGGAATCGTCTTTTCAAGACAATTCCAAAGAGACGTCACAAAACAGGATTAGATGGAGAAATAAGTAGTAATTGAGACTTTTATAATCTGACTTACGACAACATTTGTCGTACGAAGTTTTATGAAACGGGCCCCTGATTGATAGTTTAACCCTTTACCCCATAGCCTATTTTTTAGTTTTGAAAATGAATTACTATACTTTAAGTAGGTTTAAAGTAAAGCAGAATACGCATGAAGGCGTATTCTGCTTTACTTTCAGTCTTCTTTAAGCTACCATCTGCTCGAAAAAAAGAAAATATTTCTTATGATACATATTTTCTTCAGCGGAGGAATAAACTGAATGCGCTAAAAAGGCGCTTCTATTGGGGAAAAGGGTTAAGGATAGCTCCGCCACTGTATAGTTAGATATTGGAAATGATTGCCGAGAGACGCCCATGTCTCCTCATTTAATGTTAAACTGTTCTTTCGGAAAGACTAGCAAGAGGAAGGGCATCGAACACCGCTGTGCTTGAAAAGGGCTATAATCTAACGCTTCAAAAGTAAGTGGGTTTGTTTTTCTGATCAAACATGGAATACATTAAAGTGAATTATAAAGAAATTGAAATTGATAAAACGCGGGTTTTTTTGCTATACAAGCGCGTTTATACTCTTGAAAACTGACGTCCTATAAAGCAAACAGTTTGCAGACAGAACTGACGTCTGATCTAGCTACAAACAGTTCGCTACTCAGATTAAAAGATCTAATACACAAAACTGGGTACATTTAAACACAGATTGTATTGTGTCAAGATTCTTTTTAAATTGGAAAGTATAATGTAGTAACGTTTTCTTCAGCGTAATGAATCCGTGAAGTGACTTTTAAAAGTAGTTTATATTAATATTGTAGTATGATATTATATAAAGTAGTATCTGCCCTAACAAAAGGACCTACTATTAACCATTTCACTCTCAATGACGCTTTAAAGCGCGCTTGCAAACAGTTTATGGCCTGATCAGAACCCAAGTTGTTTGACATTCTTATCGATATTTATTAAGTCATGCAACCTTAAATCTTACTTTGAAACGTGTCTTGCAGACAACAATAATGAAGTAGACTACAATTAAGCGGTGAATGGGTAAAACTCTCCCGAATAATTTGATCATGAAAGGGTTAACAATCTGTACAAACACTGTTGTCCCATAGCGAAGGATCCTTAAAAAGTTGATTATCATTGCATACGTTTTTAACCAGACTTGTGTCTGAAAAAAGTCTGGTTATTAGAATGGCAAAGACGGCGGGCGGTTTGCGTTCTTGCAGTGTTAAACTTTGTTTTCCGGATGATAACTTTGCAGGTGGTATACTTTTTCCAAACTTTTAGTATTGATAGCTTATATAAATTAAAGTTCTTGAGAGCACTGATGATGGTTTTAAACAGAACTACAGAGGTATGGGGTGAGGGGGAGGGTGGGGTAGAGAAAAATAGCAGTTAACTAATAGTGAAATTTCTGAGAGAACAATATTTCTTGAAACATTGAGATACTGTAAAGAGTCTAACAACCGGATTTGGCATATACCCTATTTTGTAAATGATTCATGAAACACGTAAATACAGGGCCTTTTTTCCAAAAATTGGGAAGGGGTCTTAGCCTTTCCATTTGGGAAATTCTAGCACGATTTTCGACCAAATTGGGAAAAGTAGATTGACTTCCAAAATACATAAAAAACTGAATGTACATTTATGTAAGTATACTTACTTACAGGAAATAGAAAGTTGCAATAATTTAATACCAGAAAATAAAAAATATTTTTAACACTAAAGAAGGACTGGTAATTGAATAGAAAAAAAATAGATTTTCTTATTATTATTTTTTGGGAATTCTTCCACCAAATTTGGGGGGGGGGGGGGGGGGGGGGGAGAGGCTTTTTGCAATTGGGAAGTCACCTAAAATCGGCCATATTTCTGCAGTTTTGATCTAGATTTAAACTCAGACGTTTACCACTTAAATGAATATTCATTACATTTAATAGTATCATTAATTGATATATTTGATTTCTAAAATATTAGATCAGGTTTTACACTGTTTGTACAGCATGTTAATGCAGGGCCGAGTGTATGCGTTAGATATTGATATAGGTTACGAAAATGTCAGACCGAAAACGACCCACCAACTGGACCGAAACGATCTACCCCTAAAAAAGGCCGAAACGGCCTAGATCGAAACAATATAGACCGGAGCAACCAAATACCGAAACGACCCGTTACCATTAATATTCTTGAAAGATAGTGCCGTTACCAATGGTACACACACGAAAGTGAAAGTACTCTCTATTAATTTTGTGATCGTCATATTTACATCAGAGTGTTGTGTTTATTCACTAGAATATTTTAAATCGTATTACTGTTTCTCCTGATGTAGTTTTCAAAATAAATCTAGTTTTCGTTTAAAGCGATATTACTGAGTGTTGCTTTGTTGAACGGATAAGTACTGCGTCAAAGTTTTGGAAACAACGACTATAGATGGTTTCAAAGATTGAAACCATAAAAAACACAGCTTGTGATTGCTTTTCAGGAGTATGTGACTTGACCTTTATTGTTGGAAAACCTTGTAAAATCTCTTATACTATATCACCAAGGATACCAAATTTCATCACTCTTTAAAACGTTCTTTTATGTTACCATAGCGAAAATCATATCATAGTTGACAGTACCTTAAGGAGTGGAGAAAAAAATTACTATCACTTAGAATGTCTTCACAAAAAGAATATCATAAAGAGTGACAGTATTTTTTTTTTTGATAGATGTAAAAGACATGCAAAGTGTTTCTCTTTGGCCTGTTGGAAATTAACATTGTAACTCAAAGTGAGGTGTAAGAACATTAAATGTCATCTTTCGATGCATCTTAGAATTGTTGAGTGTGACATACAGTTTTCAAGAGTATGTGACCTTGCCTTGACCTGTGACCTTGGTCAATAGGAAACCTTTTCTAAGCCTAAACTCTGATATTATTTTAACTAGCAACATCAAAATTCAGGTTTGCGCTTTAAAGTTGGTCATTCTCGCAAGCGAAATCAATAGATATATACTTGCATGTTGACATTGTTCGTGTTCGTGTTTAAATTGTGATATACGTATGATGTCACGTTATCATAGTTTTTGCTTTCAAAAGTCTGTCATCTTTAGTTTCGTCTATGCTTTTATGCCGCAATACTTTACAATGGATATGTTACAGTCCATTTGTGTAATGACTAAGTATTTCAGTCATTACGTGAAATGACTGTTTCACTTAGTCATTTCACAAAATTCCTGAAATTTTCAGTCATTTCGTGAAATGACTGAAATTGACAGGTCACTTCTACACAAATTGGCTAGAAACCTTTAACAGGATTAAGACAATGGGTAAAAATGACTTTTATTTAATTAATTCAACAGCAGTTGTTCATTCATGTCTTTCAATATGCATACTTTTGTTTAAAAATTAATATCTTATAATTATTCCAGAAATGTTGCATGCATTTTTAAAAAAGTTTTAAAGACTTGATTTGTATTAAATTTAATATGGATGTATTGCTTTAATAGTGTAGTTTGTAATTATTAAGATATACCAATTATTAAGAATGAATAAAAAAAGCTAAAGTCAATTTAGTCATTTCGTAAAATGACTGAAGGTGTTTTTTAGTAATTTCACGAAATGACTGAACATTTTAGGCATTTCATGAAATGATTAAGTGAAACAGTCATTTCATGTAATGACTGAATTTTTTAGTTATTTCATGAAATGATTGATTACACAGATTGACTGTAACAGATATACCTAGTACAAAAATCTGGGTTTAGTGGTAATGCCGCGTTTCTTGTCAAAGAATGTTTACATGCCAAAGTCTAGCTTTCAGGGCAGACATTGATTGGACTGTATGTGTTTGTCACGTGTGTGTACCATATTTCAATTCCACATCAGCTATGTATACCAAATTTGTTTCAGTTTTACATTTTGTGATGGTGATTGGTGAGTGACATGTATAACTATATATACCCTATTCGGGTCACTGTAACCTTTGCCTTTGACCTCAATGATAGTATAATCCTGTACAGGGGATATTTGACATACCACACCAACTTAGGGATAGGAACCAAGACGGTATGTGGATACCGGTCTATCTCGAGATGGCGGGATGTCACGCTCCAGTTTCAAATGGTGTGTAAAGGCCGATTTTATTCAACTTGCAGAGCGGAGCTAACCTTTGGCAAAGATAAACTAATTTACTTTTGATTTTAGGGTAGATAGGTATAGTTCCGTATTATATCGTAATTGTCCGATACTTTCAACTTCAAGAAACACAATTTTTGCGTGCACCAATATCCACGTGCAATTGGTATATACAGTGCCCCCTCTCAACAACAACACCCGATGAAGACAAATAGCGCATGTGATGTTAATAGGGAATTGTTATAGGAAGAGAAATGAATACTTGGTTAACATTTCTAAACAGTTTGAATCCAGATCAGACGCCGCGTCACGCGGCGTCTGATCTGGATTCAATCTGTTTGTCATTCTTTATTATCTTCCTTCTTTCAAAATGTCCATTGATATGTAATGTTAAGAAAAAACCGACAGACGTCGACGGTAAATTCCGATAATAAAAGTGCTGTTGGCCCCAAAGTTGAAATGCAAAGGTCATTATACGCAGATACCCCCCCGCAGAGCTATTCAAAAAGTGTCCTCTTACGTCTGATACCGGACACTTTTTTCTGTTACCGGACAGTTTTACTTTCTGTTAGTGTATACTTTTTACGGGCGTGGTGCACGTGGTGAGCATGCGGTCATCGGTCTAACTCCTGCACTGCCCTGGAATTGACGAGGTAACCCTTGTAATGCTACAGTGGATAACACGTAATTCTTTCCCGTTTAATCGCAAACGAAACGCATTTACGCAAAACACAAAATGTAGAAAATAATAACTTTTTTACACTTGTCATCATCTATTTTAATCTGAGTGGCAAACAGTTTGGATCCAGATCAGATTTTCATTTTTAATTCAATTTGAAAAGCATAAGAAAGATTTTGGGATTCTCCGCAGACGATAAGTTTGAAGCAGATGGCAATTCAGCACGATAAGGGATAACGAACTTTTGCAAAAAGTTTGGATCAATATCAAAAACACAGTAACTCAGCGTTTTAACAGGATCCAAACTGATAGACATTTGATACGTGCAATCAAATCCCGAAACTTTGCATTGGAAAATAAGTGCAGACAGCAATTTAAAAGCAGACGACAATATGGCAGTGCAAGAGTAAACAACGCTACTTAACATTGTGCCTGTTCAGGAGAAAAATATCTGGTCCGTGGTTTGATTATATAAAGGAGCTAAAATGATAAAATATTTATTTACCTTAAATCTAAATGCTTAAAATAAGATGTCACCTAAATTGATAAATAAAGCGCTTACCTTACTGGCTGAATACTAATTCTGAGCGCAGATAAACAAATACGTAGTTATTTTACGACATGACCCAGCACACAGGCTGCACGGAATGCTCGTGCAAGTTATAAAAAGGGCCAATGAAAATAATAGTTAGTTGGTTTACGTAAATTTCAATATTTTAGAAATGGATATATTAATTTGCTATATTACATTGACTACAATCGTTATTGTCTCGGTGTAAGGTTTTTATAAAAATCTTCGTATAAGTCAGATACAGCGACTCGTTCGCCTTAAAAGTGTACGGTATCAATCGTAATAAGACTGTTTCGCTCGGACGAACAACAAATATGTCCTCGGGATCGCCTCGGACAATTTTTGTAGTCCTCGCGAAACAGTCTTATTACGATTGATACCGTACACTTTTAAAGCGAAACTCGTCGTGTATCTATTACATATCGAAAATCCGCCCTGCCAGGTCAATTAAATCGATCTATACAGCTCTGTCAACAACCACAAAATACATACCAGTGTAAGAACAACAATTTGGGGCATCTGTCACTCACTGTGAAACAGTCCAAATTTTATTATTTATAGCAATGTATTTGCGTTCCATTTGGTTTAAACTTGAAATATCAGGGAAATACAATATTGTGTATGGTGTGGTAAATATATAAAATTATAAAGTAAGGCGGTGCTTTAACTATGTCAGAAACGTTTCCTTTACATTAGTGAACTACATGTATCTAGATTTTCAAGCGCCTTGTTTTCGATTTGTTTGACACTCTTCATGTTTTAAATATTTACGAGTTTTAAGCAATCTTGATCCTGATCAGACTCCGAGATACATGATGTTTTATCTAGATCCAAATAGTTTGCATGCACCAACCAAGTCGCGCTTGCCAGCAAATTCTTTTTTAACTCTTGAGCAGAATCCGTATGTGGAAGTTCTAAACGGAAATCACTCGCCTAAATGGTAACGGTTTATATGACAGCGAATGCGGTGTAACTAATTTCATTCATAATTAAGACCAATGTCTTTTATGCTCCCACGCTGATTATTAATTTATTATACAACAAAATGACTGTGGGAATGTCACACGATTGATTCCCGGTATATGACGTACTATAGCAGCGATACCATGGACTAGCCGGCGTAGTCCTATCTATTTCCCTACATACAGTGCTCCTTCTTTATAACAGCACCCGATGGGAGACAGATTATGTGTATAGTTCGGAGGGAGTTATTGGAGGTAAAATTAATATCCTAATAGTGCTGAGCATGACTTGGCTTACATTAGCAAACAGTGTGAACCCAAATCAAACGCCGCGTCATGCAGCGTCTGATATATACACATTAGTATATGCCTTCGAATGATATCGAGCGTTTCCGCGTGTATCTGCAGAGTAAAATACAAGAGTCTGTATCAGCCACCTTGTATCAGCCACTTTGTATTTTACTCTGACCTCGCTTTCGATTTAACGTGACGTCATTTACGTACATGTACGAGTGCCGCGTTATTCTTTGTGGCATACAAAACTTCTCGTTCTGCTTAAAGTAACTAATACATTTTGGATGTAAAATGATTTAAACAACTATTTAGTTGTTTCTGGTTTGTATTCAAGGCATATAATAAACACATTACCAGTTGGCAGTGCGCAACAGAGTGTTGCATTTAGCTCTCGACGTTTTTGGCGGAAACAACCGATCAGACTCGCGCCAAGGCGCTCGTCAGATCGGCTATTTCCGCCAAAAACGTCTCGAGCTAAATACATCACTCTGTATCGCACAGTCAACTGGTAATGTGTATTTACCAGTTGACAGTGCGATACAGAGTGAAGTATTTAGCTCGAGACGTTTTTGGCGGAAATAGCCGATCTGACGAGCGCCTTGGCGCGAGTCTGATCGGTTGTTTTCACCAAAAACGCCGAGAGCTAAATGCAACACTCTGTAGCACTGCAAACTGGTGATGTGTTTATTATATGCCTTGAATACACTCCAGAAACAACTAAATAGTTGTTTAAATCATTTTATATCCAACACTTAATAGTTATTTGAAGCAGAAAAATATGCTTTGTATGCCACAAAGAATAACGCGGCACTTATATTATACATACACATTACCAGTTGACAGAGCGATACAGAGTGATTTATTTAGCTTGAGACGTTTTTGGCGGAAATAGCCGATCTGACGAGCGCCTTGGCGCGAGTCTGATCGGTTGTTTCCGCCAAAAACGTCGAGAGCTAAATGCAACACTCTGTTGCGCACTGCCAACTGGTAATGTGTTTATTATATGCCTTGAATACAAACCAGAAACAACTAAAAAGTTGTTTAAATACTTTTTATCCAAAATTTATTAGTTATTTGAAGCAGAACAGGAATTTTGTATGCCACAAAGAATAACGCGGCACTCGTACATGTACGTAAATGACGTAACGTTAAATCGAAAGCGACGTCAGAGTAAAATACAAAGTGGCTGATACAATGTGGCTGATACAAACTCTTGTATTTTACTGAGCAGATACACGCGGAAACGCTCGATATCATTGAAGGCATATAATAAATGTACGTAAACGACGTCACGTTAAATCGAAAGCGACGTCAGAGTAAAATACAAAGTGGCTGATACAAGGTGGCTGATACAGACTCTTGTATTTTACTCTACAGATACACGCGGAAACGCTCAATATCACACGAAGGCATATAATAAACGTTCCAACAGTTTGTCACTCTTCTTTATGTTTCTTCTCTCAAAATGTCCAATACTTAATTTTTAAGGAAATAAAAACAAACCACGTTTAAGGAGACGATATTGCAGCAGTAAAGGTTGAGACAGATATGTAATTTATTATATAGTGCTTTCTTTTGGCATCGAGTATTTCCGCGTGTATCTGTACAGTAAGATACAAGCATAGGTATCTTACTCCTTGTATTTTACTTTCTTACATAACTACCCCTGTTTTCTAAAGCGAACAACGATGACGAATATCCTTATCTCCAACATGTGTAAGATCACTTTGATGACGTCACTATAACGTCACTATTTATAACGGCGTTTTGACGTCACCGGGGTTCCAAAAAATGCATATTGCTTAAAAAAATAGCTTAAAACGTTGGTAATGTGAGAAAAGGAATCTGTCACTCGTCGATGTTTAAGACAAGTTGATCTCAAACTCGTCTAGAATAGAAAAGTTTTTAAGCTCACCAAGGTTCGCTTAATAACATTTCAATTCTAGACTCGTTTGAGATCAGCTTGTCTTAAACATCGACTCATGACAGATCCTATATGTTTGTATTGTACTCCGGGCTCGATTTCCATTCAGCACGACGTCATGTTTGCCTATAGAATCCACGTACATGGTGAAGTTCAGCGTTATTCGTTTAGGCATAACAGAATTATTGTTTTGTTTCAAATATTAAATGTTTCTGGGTGTAAAATGAGTTAACAGCTACTTAATTGTTGGTGGTGTATATTGGAGACATTTGATAAACACATCATATAAAAGCCTTTCTACATGTATGTAACGACCCATAAATTAAGTAATTTCATGTACATGTATTAGGTGATTATGATAGGTGACTGCTTAAAGCAAAGCTACGATCGAACAGAAAGCTCCTTTTTATTGTCACCTTGCTGTAAGCTGTCATATTGTAACACGAGCGATACTTTTGGCCTGTGTTGTTGTCGTTTTTCTTTACTTCCTCTAGTTACGCATCATAACGACGGATCCAGGACATAGAGTATGGGGACGGGTGGGGTTGGCAAATCGATCAGGACAACCCTTGCTGAACAAGTTTAACTTTTAATAAAGGGTTAAATAAATTATGCAGATCTATATCAAAAGTAATAAGTGTTAGAGACGCTTTATAGTACATATACAGACTTCGCTATAGAGTCTTAACAGAGTCACGTTAAATGTCCGAGTTGTGTCTATAGAGTCCTTGATAAACGCCTGAGTTAATAAATCGTTATAAATAATAATAAGGGCGTCTATTTATTATATTGTTACTGTTTATGGGTTTCTTCTTTGTAAAGTTTATAATTACATTTCTGCGGGGCGGCTAATGGTAGTCATATTAATATTCCTGTTTGGATATAAGAGTTCTTGGTAAGTTTAAGTTTACTGGTACTTTTAACAGTAACCGTATTTGGTAGCTGGCATTATGAGGTTTGCCGCGCTCTTATATAGAAGACTGTTGCGTCATGATATTTGTTGGTTGCATCACAGCGGTAATTCGCCTCACCATCCAATGAGAATGCGTTAATATTAGCCCATTCCGTCACCCTCGACCAATCGGCTGCAGTGCGACGAAATCCGTACGGAATACCCCTCCGCCGCATCAGATATAGCTCTCCGATTATCTCTAGTTAAAATGGACTAACACTGTCCAAAGTAAATACGAAACACATTCTAAGAATTCAATATACAAGGGCAATGTATTTTAGACCGCCACAGTGCAATAAACATAAAAAATCCTGAGTAAGGACGGCGCCAATAGTTTAACGTGAATTATCGGTGCCACGCTTACCAACAGGAAATGGCGGTTTCTGAGTGTAAACAAGCTGCAGATTCTCGGATTTATTATAGTAATTCAATACATACTAAGGTAAGACCGAGATACGCATTGAAGTACCTAATATATCCAAATCATATGAATATCTACAAGTGTCGTAAATACTCGTAAAACGAGCAATGGTCAGTAGTTTTGGTTCAGGGTAGAAGTGTCAACGCGAGGTTCTCGTATGTTAACACACCCTTCAAATGATCAACTCTTATGCATGTACGCCGATATTCTGCAACGTAATACCGCTGTACACATACAAACAAGTGTTTATCTTTATTCAACTTCACAATGGTGTGGCATAAGGGTACCTTTCATTACAATATGTCTTTATACCATTAATTAATATACGTTATAGTGGTTGTACTAGAGGTGTCACTGTATAGTGTAACTTGTCATTTCCGTCGTCTCTGCTTTTGACATTATACAAGTATATGTATGGTCATTGTTCTAGGGATATATGAAGGTATTTTATCCCGAAGAAGTCATATTTCTCAAGGAAAACGTTTGATGGTAAGCAAAAATGCATATCTCCTCACCACAAATGCCGTAATTTGCTCACTGTTTAGGGAATAGTATAAATAGCCCAGTAGTTTCAATTTGGTGATAACTGCCTTGATAAAGCGATAATACACGAGAACTATTATCGCTTTACCGGGACGATTACTCATCACCAATAGACACTATTCAAGCCAGTTAATATTCTACAGTGCTACCTCCCTAAAACGGTCGTCCCAACAACGACTCTATCCTTACAACAACGCTTGTCGCTATTCCCCTAAACAAGACTTTTCACGAATGAAACGTCGTCTGCTTAAAACTGTCGTCTGCTGTTTTTTCTCAAAGATACATAATGGACATTTTGATAAAGGAAAGCTTAATGACGAGTGACAAACAGCTTGAATCCAGATCAGACGCCGCGTTACGCGGCGTCTGATCTGAATTGAAGCTGTTTTGCAAATGTAAGACAATTTCCCTCCGTATAACGACTCCCTCCGAACAACGCACACTTTTTTGTCTCCCACTAGTAGTCGTTGTAAAGAGGGAACGCTGTATATACTAAATGTATGAATTAATGGTTTTTTGTTCGATCTTTATTATTCAGGCCTATTTATATATATATAGGTCAATTTAGGCCGTTTCGGTAAGATACTTGGACTTTCGGTAATCGCTAAATTGCGCTATTGGAACGAGGTCGCTTCTTGTCTTTCACCGTGAATCCAACCCCTGGTTCATTCTGAAAGATTTAGTGATTTGAAAGAAGAGAGGTAGTGACTTCAGTCACTTCATGCTGTTTAACTGTTAATATACATAACTATATAATTATATTAATCATTAAGTGTAATCCTTGCATGATGAAATACAAGGAACCGATGATAAAACGCAAATATAGATGCACCGCTGGCATTACCAAGTGAAACTTCAGCTTGAAAAAATGTTACTAGGTGTTTTCATATATAATCCGATTGGATATTCCTTTTTGTGGAAAGTTATATTCACAAAGCGGCGTCTGATCAGAGTCTACACTGTTTGCTGAAATGGGTTTCAATATACAGTACTCCCTCTCTACAACGACATATCCAACGGGAGACACATAGTGTGTGTGTTGTTCGGAGGGAGTCGTTATAGGGAGGGACAATTAAGACTTGGCTTACATTTGCAAACAGCTTGAATCCAGGTCAGACGCCGCGTAACGCGGCGTCTGATCAGGATTTAAATTGTTTGTCACTGGTCAATATATGTATTCTATCAAAATATCCACTTATATGTAACTGTGAGAGAAAACAGCAGACGAAAATCTTAAGCAGACGATATTGCAGCAGTAAAAGAGTTAGATTTAATTATCCCGTTAAGGGAACTACGGCGAGTGTCGTTGTAAGGAGGGAGTCGTTGTTGGGAGGGCCGTTGTAGAGAAGGAGCGCTGTAAAACAAAACAGAAATGAAAATTTAGAATAGGCAGCCCTTAGATAAAAAAATAGACTAATACAATATATTTCATTGACAATAACAATAATTTTATTTGCTTCGAGGCCTCCGGCCCATGCATATGTCATATATATTGCATGGGCCAGAGGCCTTAAAGCAAATACAATTATTGTCATTGTCATTGCCAATCCAATTTATAAGCAAGGAATAATCCACTGGGCGTAAATGGGTCGTACAGAGCATAATACACGTTTGGACTATACACACTTATAAACTGTATACTATTAGTAAAATACATGTACGTTTATAATCAAATAACTTACAAAACAAATGTAAACTATAGTAATTAATGTCATATTAATTTGCCATGTTTCATATTCAACATCTTTATCACTCAGGGTTTGTCGAAGAAGTCCTGAAAACTAAAACTTCATTTTATAGTATTTAACTATTTATGGTATAATTGGATTGTTAATTAATCTTAAGGCTCTTAATCCCCTTTTCCATAGGCAATAGTGCAATTCACCGATATTCAAGTGTATTTAGAGTAGGTTACTGATTAAAGAAAGATGAATGCACAGCAGAAAAACACTTTTGGAGTTTTATGCTTTATTTTCATCCCACATCAATTAAGGTGGTACCTGTGCCCAAAACCTTATATAAATATTCATTTCTGGCAAATGTGTTGAGAAGCAGGTAACATCGTCCTAGGGAGAGAGTCGTTGTTGGGAGGGCCGTTGTAGAGAGGGAGCGCTGAAGTTGATGTAAAACATAAGATACAGAACTGGGCAGGAAGATATATTATTAGATTAGTAGTTTGTCTGTGGCTCCTTTTAAATTCAATTTGAGACTCATTATTATATTTAAATCGATTATGCTAAGTAACTTTCGTCTACATAACAATGTCAGGGCGAGAAATCGATCTGCTCGGCGTCTTAACTGAGTTTGAACTGTGTGTAACAGTTCTAAATAAAACAATTTGCAAGTATAGCGTTCAAAAACCTTTATTTTCATCCTTCAAATGAGTAATACTTTTTTAGGCTTAGACTGAATTAGCTGATATTCTCATGAACGTTAATTTCATTTTAAATAGTCTGTCTGTCCGTTTGTTTGACTGTCTTTCTGTCTCTTTGTCTGTCTGTATATATGTATGTATGTCTCCATTCCTCTATGACTCATTCTTTTTGTATTTCTGTCTGTCTCTCTGTTGCTATCTGTCTTTGTATCTGTATGTCTGTCTGTCTCTGTCTGTCTGTTTGTCTCAGTCTCTCCCTGTCTCACTTACATAGACGCCTGAAGTGCAAGAAATTATATGTCTCTCTATGCCACTGTCTGTATATTCTCTGTCTCTGTTTCTCTGTTTCTGTCTCCCATTCTGACTCCCACTTTCTCTAGCTCCCTGTCCGGCTCTCTCTCTCTCTCTCTCTCTCTCTCTCTCTCTCTGTACCTCTCGCTGTCTCTACGAGGGGCGTTCATTTAATTATGTCAGTATTGCGTATTTCTGCCCACAAACTCATACAAGCGCATTGGAATTTTACATATTGAATGAAAAATTCGTTTGAATCCATCAAGCGGTTTAGATATTATTTAAGATTTAAGTTCTATTCATGTACACACTGGTTGTTGTAGTGTATGTAATAGCGTACGGTGAAATACGGGCTTACGGTAAAGGTCAAATAATTTTGAATATTTCGATTTTAATTTTTGATAAATTAAAGATTTGCAGTGTCATGAATGTCCTTTTCTTATCAAAACAAACACTTTAAAGATTACTAGTTTTACTTATATATAGACGGTCACTATTCAATTTGGCGGGTGCCAAGGTTAAAGCTTCTGCTGTCGTTAATCTACTATAACAGGACACAAGACAACCATTTAAATATATAACTGACGGTGTTGGAAACATATTGGGTTCAGATCATATGCTTTAGATACGGGAGTGTAAAATTAGAAATTGGTTTGTGTGGTGGACCCCTTATCTCTTTATTGAGAATAATACTACATACTCATTAAATACGTTGTAAAATCCTTGTCAAAAGCAGAAATATATACAAATTACACATTTATGACTTGCCTTAAAAGTTATTTATAATTATAAGCTACACAAATTAATCATTTTATCGCCAGATGATGTGTAAAGAACGATTTAGATTGGTTATGGCGAAATACTAAATGCGCGGGAAAAAGTTTTAAATGCAATTAATTTCGAAATCCGATCACGCTTTACTTATTTTTAGAAACCAGTCAACCGAAAAGTTCTGAGGAAGGTTTATAAAGTCAATATACTGAAAAAAAAAGAAGAATTATGCAAAACATAAACCTGCAATCCGAATTTAAAGAGTTGCCTCATAACTGAAATTGTAGATTTTCCCCACTAGTATAATTGTAAATTATTCCCTGTAAAATTAAACGATAACCCAGCTACCCCGCCTGTTTTATTCACCGTAATATGGTTCTTATACTTGATTTTCGTTTAATTTATCGAAGAAAGATAACTTTTCATGCCGAGCCATCCCTCAATGTAAGCAGGACCATGACGTTTTAGTGTTTGCGGGGTACACCTAAAAAGGGCTTTTTTCCACTTTTTAAATTCAAATCTGAATACTAAAATAATATATTTCTGTCAAAGAGAAATGTATCTAAGGGTTGAACAGAACGAAGTATGCACTAATCTCATAGTGCGCCTATACGAACTCTGGTGACAAAAGTAAATGAACGCCCCTCGTATGTGTCATTTTCTCCGCCTTTCTCTGTATTCTTTATCTGTCTTTCCCCTAACACTCTCTCTCCCCCTCCTTCTCAGTTACGTAGACACTGGAATTTCAGAACTTGCATTCACACAAAATATCCCTGCGAGTGTGCTACATGTACATAAACATGAAAAAATCTCGTGTACAGTAAATACGTATGTGGGTTGCAAATGCGATTAATATTTTCACGATAATTAATCACAAAAAGTACATGTGTTGATATGAAAGTATAATTAGTTCTTAACCTTCTGCATGGCGTGGGAGAATGCGTGATATCTGTTACAAACTGTTTTGATTCAGACTCGTAACTCGGCGTCATCTCATTTTGGATCCAAACTGTATTGATACTCTTCTGCTGTGGGTTTCTTTTCTATATGCGAATAAAAATTAACTTTAACCCTTTCGCTCTCAATGACCCTTTAAAGCTCATTTGCAAACAGTTTGGATCTTGATCAAACGCCGCGTAACTGTTTGACCCTCGTATCGATATTTTTTAAGTCATACTACATTGAATCTTACTTTGAAACGATCTTGCAAACAACACAAATGAAGCAGACGACAATGAAAAGGTGAAGGGGTAAAAATCTCCCGAGTCATTTGATCATGAAAGGGTTAAGAATTGTTTCAGATGACAAACAATGAAAACAACAGTTACATAGCCTTCATAAGGTTAATATTTCAGATGCCAATCATGACGTAACTGCAATATTTGTGTAAATCAGATTATTACTAGGACAGATACATTGTACAGTCTATAACTCGTGTATCGTTTTGGTTAGTTAAAATGCCCTCAAATGTTTTGGAAACAATTCTAACACAACTTGCGCACGTCCCTTGATAATCAAAGAAGGAACATATCTGTGTTTAAATTCGCTATAAAACACGTACGCACTGTAACGGCTTAAAGTGGTGTAAAATTGCCTCGAAAATTCGTACGCTTAGAAATGTAGTGACTTTACGTTGGAGCAAATGGTAGTTAAATTGAGGTGTACGGCCTACGACTTCGTGGTTTAATGACTACGCACCTCAACTCATACCAGTGTTCTATTGCACGATAATACCCTGCTAAGAATTGATTATTTCTTCAATAATATACATGTTAAGAGTAAACTTAGCCATCGCAAACAGTGTATGTCCAGATCAACCCGCGTCCGATCTATTTCCGAACTATATAGACAATAAAACAAGTGAATTTCTACAATTTAATGCAATGCATTTGCGTTTCATTGGAGCTTAAACGAGAGCAATCATAACGTCTTCTCCACTGTACAAGTACAATGTACTGTAAAACCGGTATTTTTCGCGTCATGAATATTTCGCGTATTGCGATTTTGTATTAATTCGCGATATCATGCAATATTTCTAGCAGGTGGTAGCTTAAAGAAGGCTGAAAGTAAAGCAGAATGTGCCTTAAGGCACATTCTGCTTTACTTTCAACCTGCTTTAAGAAGTCACCTATTTTCAAAACTAGAGACATACGCGAATTAACGCGTAAATTATATTCTCGCGAATAAAACCGATTTTACAGTTAATAACAAACGATAATATGACAGTGTAACATACGCTGAGTTCCCTTACATGTACACATTCATTATCACACGCTGCATCTCACTGCACATACAGACAGGTGCGCTATCAACTTCTACATTACTGTATTTCTGTTTTAACTCTTTTACGCCTGGATATTGCAATGAACTTTCCCTGTATACATGCTGGACGATTTCATTATAGATAGAGAGGGCGATCTAAAGAAACTGCAGTGTTTGTTCATACAGTTTACAATATTTCATATACTACATGTATAGCAAACAGAGTAGATCCTGATGCGCGTTACGCACTGTCTGTACTGTTTGCCAATGTCCACTTTAGTAGACACTAGTATAGGCTTAAATGGGTAAAGAAACCACGTGTTTTAAGAAAGGCACATTTTCTTTATTGAATTCCAGCACAGAATAAACAGATTCAATCACGGAAAACCTTTATTTTACGGCTACTATTTCAATAAGTCAAACATCTACCAATGTAAATTTCTTCAAACAGGGTATAATTAAACCAGAAAGCTTCTATATGTTCTTTTTGTTTTACTTTAAGGCTGCATTTAGCTGCCAACTGCATGAAATAGGTCGCTTCTTCAATTTCAGTGTCCGCTTTACACAAGTTAGACTGTAAACGTCGTCAAATTAAATTTGAGCTGTCTGATTATGATACTTTTCCAAGATAACGAAATCACGACCAGAGGTTGATTATTTAGAGAACAAACGTCTGTATTTGATTTGAAATCGCGTGTCACAGTGTATTCTATAGGAATGTCATAAATGAGCATCGTATCATCGACGGTTTCCTTCGAGGAACAGTCAAAACCCAGATATACATGTACGAGGGGTTCAAACAGACTAATGTTGTTGTTGTTTTTATCTATTTCAATGCCACTGGCGCAAAAAGACGACGAGTTTTGATCCTTATCAGACGCCGCGTAAACGCGGCATCTGATCAGGATCCAAACTGTTTGACACTCGTATCGACATTTCTTCAGTCAAAACAACTCTGAAGCTGACTTTAAAAAATATTGCAGACGACACTACCAATGCAGACGATATGTTTGTGGTAAGAAGGTTAAAGCAGACGATAAAACCTAACAGGGAAAAGATTAAAAGAAAAAATGCAGCTGTATGATCTTTAAAATCACACTTGTTTAGATACTTTGAACATGGTCATGCTGTTTCGCTAAACATTACACGTATTATATGGTTAACAGCACGCGACTTACGGTGAAGTTTGTCTATAACTGTTAGGAAAATATGGCGTCAACCCCCTTGTTGAAAAGCTTTCTTGTAATTTTGTTTCAGATATGGGTTTCAACAGACACCACAATATCAGCAAACTGGGTGGCTTTTTTGTTTTGTGTTTAGTGTTGTTGCTTCCCGTCCAGGCCGACGACCAGGTAAGTACACGTATGCATTAACACATTCAACCCTTACTGGGTAGGAACTTGGTTACAGTGGGGCGAGGGTCCTCACGACAGGTAGTATGGGAGTCCTGACTATACATTCGTGAAGCAAAATCAGTCATGTTGATTTTTAAGCGAATACCAAATAGGTAATTTTAAGGCTGAACTGTCAAAAACGCTGAAAACTGAATTGTCACCATATAGTCTGATGTTTTTTCAAGCGGCGTATATACTATTTTCGTTCCGTTTATGGAATGTATGGCTGAAATAGTCATAATGACTGTATAATTTCGCCTGTATTTAATGTTCGTTAAAGTTTCTGGCATGAATAATACTTAAATAACATCTATAAAGAGGCTCGCATTATTAATATTATATATCAATGAAATTTACTAGATTGTAATGTGATGCATAAGGTTACAGAGTCTAACAGAGAGTGTTACAGGTTCTCTGACGACAGGTAATAAAGGGTTACAGGTTCTTATCCACATTTTTTGTTTTGTTTGAGAGAGAATGGATCTAAAGTGCATGTGTTACAAGGGGTCCTTTACCCTTCAAAATGCATTAAGATGTCACCTGTCTTTTATACAATCAATTAGCCTTCGTTTTAGTGGTTGTAAATTATATTTACTGTAATTATTAAATAGTATTGTGTTCGGTTAGTGCCGACTTGATATTATTTTATCATATGTAAAGAACCATCGTCGTATGTAATCATTTCGAAATAGTTTACCCTACTTGACGATACAAAAATAATGAAAAGTACTCAATTTCAAAGATTCTGTTACTGTATTTATTTAACACAATGAAAACCAAACTTTTAAAAATTAAATATATACATGTACTTGCAAATATCTCAAAATCGATCACTGAAATAATGTTACATTTAAAACAACTCCAAAGGTACAAGTAATAAAAAGCCCATTGCATGACTTGTCAAACAAAGTATAGAATTAATGCAAACACTGAAAGCCACCTTTAATTTAGATATGGTTTTCAAGGTAAAACCATCGTAATAGGCAAGTCTCATATCTTGCCACTGGCGAACTCTGGTCCAAATTTACACTATTTGTGCTCTTTTTGAATGCAAATTTTCATATTTGGTTGGTCAATTTTCTCATTTTAACTAATAAACTTGTCAACTACTTCTCAAACAAATTTATCATGTGTGCAAAACGATTCGTCATATATCAAATATAAACAACGGTTAACCCGTCCACTGCTTTACTCTAACCGTACAAGCACAGATAAACAGCTTAGATTCGAATGAGAAGCTGAACAATTCTGTGTCTGATCGGATTAAAGTTGTTTGACTATCTTAGAGACTCTTTGTCGAAATTGACTCTGGTGAGACATCGATAAAGTTGGCGCCGCACCAGGATCTGAACTGTTTGTAAATACGACTGTTAGTCTATTAAATGAATAAAACAGAATGCGTTATAGATCTTCCTCCAGGAATCGGATCGAACCGCACTGAAACCCGTGCCTATTATCAACTTTACTAAGTTTAATAAGTAATGTAAGGACTAGAGCAATTCCAATTCTCAAGGGTAGGTAAACTTGCATTTTTTTCTGGTGTCGTCCAAACGACGGCCTACATGAAAATGATTTTCCTCAAAGAAAGACCAGATGGTCCATGTTTGTCTTTGACACGTTCATTGAGCGAGGCTTTCAAATCGAGTTCTGCTCCGCAAGTGTCACATTCGAGGGAACTCTTTTGCCCAGAAACAATAATAGGTCAAGAGCTTTTGTAACTCAAGAACAATGTTACTAAAATCATCAACTTTCTAGAATTATTGCAGAATATACATGAACGTTAAATGGCCGCTTCTAGAATTGTTCATGAATATTCAAGAAATCATTCTGGAATAGTTCTGGAATAATTCAATACCTTCCCACAGGGGTATGCTTGTGCTGCTAAAGAATGCCTGAACTTCTGTCATGTACTGATAGTCTTTACACAGAAACTGCTTTTTCTTATGTGTTTACGACATTAGTACGGGAGTCCGGCTGCTGCAAGTGTCGCATGTGTTGTTATTATCATCTACTTCAATATCCAGGCTTAAATCGAGTAAACTCGAGTCTTCAAATAAAACCTTGTCAATTTCGAGATTCGTGAAGACTCTGTAACACTGTAAAGAAGAACCTGTACCACTTATTAAACAATTGTCAGGGACATGTAACCTCTACACCACATTGATAAGTAACACCAAACATCTGATAACTTTAAAAATCGGACATATATCATTTAAAAATGCTGCAATATATAAGAAACACACGAACTAATAGAGTATATTATTGTGTTAAAGGCTGCAATTTCTTACGTAAATTCAATTTATAACAAAAATATGTGCATCTACATGTAGGCAGTGGGAATCACTTGCTTTTATTTCCTCTATTCACCTGAATTCTAACGCAGGCGACGTTAAGTATCTTCTTAAAAGGAAGCCAAAAGCTCTTACCACGTTTTTTTATGAAGAATTTTTGCCATGAGGCTGTGTAAACTCGCTGAACGAGTATGTTTTACATGTACACGCGAGAAAGAGTCATGACTCTGAAACATTTTTCGAAATGACCCCTATACCAACTGTCGTGAGGACCCACTCCCCACTGTAACCAAGTTACTAACCAGTGACTATACTTGTCATTTACAAACAGTGTACCTATGCTGATTATACTTGTCCTATACAAACAGTGTAGACCCAGATCAGAAGGCTCCCTATGGAGCGCTCTGATCAGGGTCTACACTGTTTTTCATTTTGTATGTTGTTAAAATCAACATAAATAGTAAAAAATGTACTAGACTTTTTTTTTTTGAAATGGTAATTGTCCATTAAAAGTTTCAGGGGTGAATGAGTTGACATATTGCAAGTTACAGTTTCCTAAATGTGAGGCACTCAGATTTAGTAAGTCGTCAAAAGGTTCAAGAATAATGTATAGGAGATGTCGAATTAAAGTCTTCGTCGTTTTCTTATAGGATCTGTTTGACACGAGTTTGCCGTTATTCTAGGAGAAGTGTATCCTTATTTAGCTAGCCAGTATAGCCAGTATACATGTGTACAGTGGAGAATTTGTTATTCTTTCCCGTTTAAACGCAAACGTACGCAAACGCAAAGCACTAAAACGTAGAAAAGTACAACTTTTGGACAATTCTGATATTTCATGTTTTTCGTGGTGGCAAACAGTTTGGAGCCTGATCAGACGCCGGGTTACCCGGCGTCTGATCTGGCTCCAAACTGTTTGCACTATAAATAGTAGTTGTAGCGTAAACGCGTTTATTGGGAAAGAATAACACATTGTCCACTGTAGTAGTTTATATGACATATGGTCATTGTGGATAGCCTTTTGTGTTTGACAATTCATCAGGAGAAGGACCAAGCCATGTTTCTGCTTTATATAGGTAAAAACAATGTGGAAGACTCCTATAAAAGTTACATACATTAATTTGGATCAGTCTGAAATTTTCACCACACAGTAAGACCGTCATTTCATGCATGTAATGATATTCTTTAAAGTGTAATATTTACACAGGTTTCGTGCAATAAAACTACATGTTTTGCTGTTATGAAATATTATATTTAATACGCAGGCTTGTCTCAAATCAGGAATACCAAAAATATAAGCTGGTACAATAACACCTCTCTATTACGACCACTAAATTGCCGTAATAGAGAGGTTAACTGTATTTAATTAATCAAGTTTTCCCTCAGCCTGCTTAGCACAACTAGATTTGCAAAATCAGCTGTCCTTGATCAAGGTAAGAACCAAATCAAATGATAAGGATCCAAGCGTTCCTTTGATTTTTACACTGGCACTGATATATCTGAAATGAAAATGTTATTCATAAAATAAATGGTTCCCAAAACCATTGCTGGTGATATATTATAAATAGATCGTACGGATTTACCTTTGGTTTATAGATTTTGCAAATGATGATAGTCATTAAAGATTGCATATAAAAACAATACCAATGTCAATTGGCGAAAACGTATCCGATGATTTCGTCCAGTAAAGGTCCGTTGGAAAAATGCCTTTTGCAAATTGTGTGGAACCAAACGGTGTCGTCCACTTTATTCTGTACATAATTGCTGATGTCTGCAATATAGTATCATGTATATATTCAAGACTTATTGACTTAACTCATTATCCCCTGAAACTTCCAATGGATAATTCCAGTTTGCAATAAAGGCTGGTCCATTTTAGACTATTTAGGGTTGTTTTTTGTAATAAATTGCAAAATGACAAACAGTGTAGTCCCTGATCAGAGGGCTCCTGCAGGAGCCCTCTAATCAGGGACTTCACTGTTTGCATAGGACAGGTGTACCCTTCACAGGTACACGTTTGGTAAATGACGCATATTTGCGTCGCTAGGGCTCAATGAGTTAATAGATATTGGTAATAGTTTAAAATACAGTATTCTCTCCCTACAACGGTCCTCCCAACAACGACTCCCTCCTTACAACAACCGTTGTCGCAGTTTCCTAAAGAGGACAATTATGTCCAACCTATTCAAGCGTGCAATGTCGTCCGCTTAAGATTGTCGTCTGCTGTTTTCTCAAAGTTACATAATAGACATTTTGACTGAAAAAAACTTAATGAGGAGTGACAAACAGCTTGAATCCAGATCAGACGCCGCGTAACGCGGCGTCTGATCTGGATTCAAGCTGTTTGCAAATGTTAGCCAATATTCCTCCCTATAACGACTCCCTCCGAACAACACACACAATTTACAACACACACAATTTGTGTCTCCCATTAGGTGTCGTTTGTGCATAGAGAGGGAACGCTGTAGTACGAGTTTCACATAATTTGGATCTTGGTCAGAAGACGAGCTGATCAGGAGTCAAACTGTTTGATAATATTACAATGTCGCTTATAGCGATGGAAGAGTTTAACCCTTTCGTCATCATTGTGACGTCATAACCCGTCTCGCACAGTCACTGTCGTGATGTCGTCTGCTTCAAGTTTTCGTCTGTTTTTATTTATAAAATTCGGAATTTTATATTTTTTCTTAACTTTTGAAACATTAATTTGTTTGTCAAACAGTTTGGATCATGATCAGACGCCGCGTTACGCGGCGTCTATCTGGATCTAAACTATGTGCCTATGGTAGTGTTATATAGCCTGACAGCGAAAGGATTAAAATACTGATTACCTTTAATTTATATAGTTTGTAAACGATTATAATCCCTATGGATTACATCTATTTTGTACAAGTAAAATAATCTGTACGTACGTTGACGCAAAAATTAAGTCTACCCAATCCCCAAAGAAAGACATGTTTACTAAAAGAACATGATTACATTCCAAATTGTTTTTAACATGGTCAGGCTCCAAAGCGTTTGACAATCAGATAAGAACTGAACAGTGGACATTTATAGTACTCTGTTTTAGCTTAAAAAAATTATTTATATATTTTTTTACTTTGTATGAACGAGATACTGTACTTATGTGTAAGTCAAAATAAAAAAAGGTTCTGTTCTGTTCTGTTTAAGCTTTAAATAAAGTACAAAACCACTGTAACCTAGGGAATAATCGAATCTATATTTGGTAAATAATTAGGATATAATTACCAATTAATGGAGAGATAATGATGACATTAGTAGGGAGGAAATCTTTTATTGACGTGTTTGGCAGAATATCAAAACTCCTGAGGAAGGAGCGGATCTAGATCACAGTGGAGAATCTGTTATTCTTTCCCGTTTAAACGCAAACGTACGCAAACGCAAAGCACTAAAACGTAGAAAAGAACAACTTTTGGACAATTCTGATATTTCATGTTTATCTTGGTGGCAAACAGTTTGGAGCCTGATCAGACGCCGGGTTACCCGGCGTCTGATCTGGGTCCAAACTGTTTGCACTGCAAATAATAGTTTTAGCGTAAACGCGTTTATTGGGAAAGAATAACACATTCTCCACTGTATCAGGATGGAAAATATAGATTCGTATTCGTATTATCATTGTTATTAGTAATGCTATTATTATTATTATTATTATTATTGTTAATATTATTATTATTATTATATTTTATATAATTAATCATTTAGAATATATTTATTCGTTTAATTATATATTCATAGCTGATTATATGCGTGTTTCCTTGACCTTATATAGAGGATAACTGTTTTTTTTAGAGTAAGATCGAAATTTAATCCATTGAGTGAACATCAGACGTTATATTTTCACGAGTGGCGAAGCTTTTAAGCCACTTTTTTTGCTATACAAAGTCTGGTCGGCCATAGCGAATGTCGGTCATGTCAGTGTCATGGATTCAGAACATTCATTTCGAGATATTTAAACAATCAAACCATATTTAAAGAATAAACAACGAGAGTAGCATACACATACGGATCTAAATTAATATATGGTAGATCTATCTACAAATTACCAAATGAAATGATAGATATACATATAGATCTGTCGTTTAAATACTCTCGTCGCTTTCAGTCACATCCTAAGAAAAAATAAGTACGATTCAACTGGATTTTAAAGATGGAAGTGGACACTGGGTAAATTTGATTTTTTCCCCTGCGAACCAATCAGTAGATCTAGATCAATGTCAGTGCAAAATGTACCGTCTTCTGCCAAGTCTTTTCATCATGACATGTATTTTAAATCCCCCTATAACTACCTCTAAAACACTTAATGATGGAATAAAAAATAGTTGAGAACGTGCAGCAAAATGAAGGTACAGTGGAAAATGCTCTCTACTGCACCAGGAACGCATTATATAACGTATATAATGTACTTTCCTGACTTTACTTTCATATTTCTTTAAGAGACCACCTGTCTTAACAAATGCATTATTAACTTCGGATCCAGTTGTTTTCTGAAATGCAAAACTGTTCTTGGCGACTCTCAAGACCTTCAGTCTTTGATGTACATTACTTGTGATGCCACAAAATTGTCGAACACAACATTACACCACAGTGTAGGCCAGTTTAAATGTTGGGGTGTTAACTTATCAAATATAGATCTATTTTCTGTTGTTTGGACAAGATCTTCTGTTGCTAGGAAACTTTAGAATATAATTGAAAAAAGTTCACTCGTTCCACTTAACTGGTTGCCATGGAAACAAATGGGACAAATAACTAGAAATGAAGAACCTTTTAATTTAAAAACATATTCTCCAACAAAATAGTGCCCTTTCAAAAGGAAACTAAAGGAAGTTACAGAAATGGTTAATGTTCAAGTTTACTGACATTCGATAAATGCTAAAATTAACATGGGTGTTTTTGGGAAATCAAGGTCACCGATTGAATACTATACTATACTATAACTTTCATATAGTGTTACCATGGCAACCATATAATGTGAACATGTTTCAAACTTTGCGTGTACATTCTAAAATTACCTAGCAACACTTAAAACCAAACAAAACTACAATGCATGTTGTCTAGAGTTTGTTTTAATTCTATTCAATAGTTGAGAAAAACTTATAAAAATAAGCAACTTTTTTGCAGGGTGGCGAATAGTTATGTCCCATGACTGTAGATAGTCAAAACATATGGTCTGGTTGTCGATGGGTTTGAGCAGAGCATCATTAATTAATTAATAATTTTAAATGCATATTAAAACATAATTGCTTTATCTAAACTAGTAGTTACATGTAGGTGTTTATATAAGGGTCATATATCCATTTACACTTTATATCAAATCTGGTTTTAACCCTTTAATGATCAAATTATTCGGGAGATGTTTACCCCCTCAACGCTTTACTGTCGTCTGCTTCAGTATTGCTGTCAGCAAGACACGTTTCAAAGTGAGATTTAAGGTTGTATGACTTAATAATTATCTATAAGAGTGGCAAACAGTTTGGGTCCTAATCAGACACCGCGTTACGCAGCGTCTGATCAAGACCCACACCGTTTGCAAACGCGGGTTTAGGTGTCATTGAGAGTGAAATGGTTAAGGTGGTTTCTTTGTTTGTTTTCCCCCGACCTTCTCGCCATGCATTTTTTCAATGAAATTGGGAACACATATATATTGCAAAAACTCATAGTTACATATATTTTAAAAAGTTACTCCATATGCAATGTAAACGCATTTAATTAACACTTAATAACACGTTTAATTTATATACAATGTACTTCCACTGAAAGAAAACCCCACTTTTTATGCAGTCATTGATATGTATCAAAGGAAATATTTTCTATATTCTAGCAATTGGTAGCTTAAAACAGGCTGAACGTAAAACAGAATGCGCCGTAAGGCGCGTTCTGTTTTACTTTCAACCTGCTTTTTTAAATGGTTACCTATCTTCAATACTAGATACAGCATATGGAAAGGGTTAAGCCAAATTAAACTGAATGGATACATTAAAGGACGAGCCTCGCTAACTCAAATTCGCTAAGTCGAAAATACCCATGTTTCAAACTTAAGACGTTGCAAAGCCACGTTTTAGCTTTCAAATAAGGATCTGTTCGACTAACGCCATATTGCTATATCGATAAACTAATCATAAAGGTCGGCTCGACATTATAGCAAATTTGACTTCCAGAGACTCAGCTGTATATATATGTAGTATGTTTTTACGCACAGCTGCGGCAAATAGGTCATATTAGACAGTACCTTTCTCCAGAAGCAACAAAGACTTTGGTCAATTCTCTGGTCACATCAAAAATTGACTACTGCAACTCACTGCTATATGGGATTCCCCAAAACTCAAAACTCACTACGAAAACTACAGCGTGTGCAAAATACAGCAGCCCGCATCATTACCAGGACTCCTCGGTACAATCACATCACTCCAGTCTTGAAGGAGCTTCACTGGCTTCCAGTTCAACACAGAGTTGAATTCAAAATTCTGACACTCACATACAAAGCCATGTGCAATGATTCTCCAAGGTACATTGTTAGTATGCTGGACGTGTATAGACCTCGAAGAGAGTTGTGGTCTGCGAATAAATCAGTATCGCTGGTTGTGCCGAGAAGTCGTTTGGTGAAGTTTGGAGAGAGAAGTTTCATGCATGCAACCCCAAAGCTCTGGAACACTCTACCATCAGACATCAGAGATGCTAGCTCAATTGCAGCCTTCAAAAAACGTTTGAAAACTCACTTCTTTAATATCTGTTATTAGAAGAAAGTAGGTAATCAATGACTGCTACCTCTGGGCTGTGTTCTTGCTGTGGATGCTGTGGGTATAATGGCAGTTCTGGAGTTGTACCATTGACCTTGTGCCTGTCTGGTAGATCTTGCTGGTAGGGATTGCCCAATCGCTTTGAAACCATTTGGCTAGGGGTCTATGGTGTAATTCTTGGACAGCTTTATGTTTATGAACTAAGGGTGTACCACGGCCATGGATTGTACAATACTCAACCAAACAACACGGAGAGTATTGTTTTAAACATTCGTTTTACGACTTGTGAACTGCTCTCCGGCTCTACACTGAAACAAACAAACAAATTCAACCAAACAACACGGAGAGTATTGTTTTAAACATTCGTTTTACGACTTGTGAACTGCTCTCCGGCTCTACACTGATGATCTGCTCTCCGGCTCTACACTGAAACAAACAAACAAATTCAACCAAACAACACGGAGAGTATTGTTTTAAACATTCGTTTTACGACTTGTGAACTACTCTCCGGCTCTACACTGAAACAAACAAACAAACAAACAAATTCAACCAAACAACATGGAGAGTATTGTTTTAAACATTCGTTTTACGACTTGTGAACTACTCTCCGGCTCTGCACTGAAACAAACAAACAAATTCAACCAAACAACACGGAGAGTATTGTTTTAAACATTCGTTTTACGACTTGTGAACTACTCTCCGGCTCTACACTGAAACAAACAAACAAACAAACAAATTCAACCAAACAACATGGAGAGTATTGTTTTAAACATTCGTTTTACGACTTGTGAACTACTCTCCGGCTCTGCACTGAAACAAACAAACAAATTCAACCAAACAACACGGAGAGTATTGTTTTAAACATTCGTTTTACGACTGGTGAACTACTCTCCGGCTCTACACTGAAACAAACAAACAAACAAAACACCACTCTGTTTTTAATCATGCCATTGATCTTTTAATTATTTGACTCATTTTAAAAATGATCTTACAAACTTACTATAACAATTTTATAATCTTGGTAATAATATTGGAAGAAATTCCATGTTTCCATGCATCTCAATATTGTATCATTTTTATTGTGAATGTAGTTATTTGTCTTTCTCGCTTTGTAGGTACATTTATATAATTTCATGTGAAGCGCTTTTGAACGCACAACTCCTGTGTGAAAAGAGCGCTATATAAATCGGGTATAATAATAATAATAATAATAATAATTCGGAACGAAATCACATATAATACAGTGAAACATCTCTTTTACGACCACTAAAACGGATGCTAATTGATTGTATAAAAGTCAAGTGACAACTTATAAAGCAATGTGATACATGTAGTAAAACAGAGCTTTCCGTTTTACTGTCACATACCTGTCGTAAACACCTTATAATTAATATAAGTGTGTGGTAGTAGTAGAGAAGTAGAGAAGTTTTACTGTTTATTGAAGTTTTGTCATTTCGTTGACCATTTTCAGTTTGTATGTTGCATGAGGGGTATAAAGTCGATACGTAACATCCAAGTGTGTCCAGCCCCATGCTGCGAGGGCTATGAAGAGAAGATGGTTTTCCCAGCCAAGCTCGTCCGCATCGCATACTGTGTTAAAGATCCTAAGTATAAGGTAAAATCCCTCTCTGTACATACTTACAGGAGACACACATTTTCTTCCCTGCAAAAACATGTTCAGTAAAACCTCTCTGTTACGGCCAACGAAGTGTGTTAACTTTTTGGTTTTAAATGCAGACAACTGATTAAAACAAGGTGACAGTAAAACAGAAAGCTCCTTTAGGAGCTTTCTGTTTCACTTTCACCTTGCTTTAACCGTTTCACCGACAATTATTTTTGAGTTTTTGTACCCCTACACCGTTATTGTGTCTGCAATATCATTTCAAAGTCAGAATTAAGAGAGTATGACATAAGAGATATCGAAACGGGTGTCAAACAGTTTTGAGCCTGATCAGACGCCGCGTGACGCGGCGTCTGATCAGGCTCAAAACTGTTTGCAAATTCGACTTTAGGCGATTCAGACGGTGAAAGGGTTAAGCTGTTGTCTGTTTTTCATTGGATCAATTGACTTTCTTTTAATTGTCCGTAATTGATGGAGTTTACTGTATTCTTTATGAAAAGACGACCAATACAAATTGCTTTTGAGTCAAATAAGACGCCGAGTTATCTGTTAGACACTATGATCAGTGTTAATTATCATTTCTATATTGACATTTTGAAATATATATAAATATACTCAAACGCCAAAAAAAACTGTGCATACTTCAATTCTTTATATCGCATAAATAAGATTTCGGATCTGCTTAAAATGTTGCACAGTGCATTGGCTATCATCAGTAAATTGATTAAATGAAAACAACGTTGACTTTTGTGAGAAAAATGAAATGAACAACAAAAATGCGAAATGCATGTTCAATGCACGTAGAGCGCGTGTAGTACGTGCGAATGGTCCAAAACATAGCATGAACTATAAATATTTGTTCCATTGGCGATAAAAACACACAATAACATATGTGCATTGTTAAAGGGGACTTCTCTAGCGTAGATCAGGGATCATATATACATATACATCACAGGTGCCCGTCGCATGCTATGTCATCATAAAAACATCTTTTTCTACCATCAAACACCATATTTTGATTTACAACTCATTTTATATAGTATATACCTTAGAAATGTTTCCAAGCGAATGCACCAACCGATTTTTGAGCCTATTTCCGCGGAAGTTGGGCACCTTTCCAAGGTATATACTATACAATGTATATATATAAAAAAATCAGGAAATGAGTTGTTAGTCAAAATATTGTGTCAGATGGTAGAAAAAGATGTTTTTATGATGACATAGCATGCGACGGGCACCTGTGGTTTGCATTGGACCTCCGTTCATAGAGTTGTCTGTATGTGTAGCATTTCGCAGTCAACTAAATATACATGTATTAACATTCATTATAGCTGTTTGCATTGTACATCCGAGCTTGGATTTTTCTGTATACATGTATTTAGCATGACACCGTCAAGCTATCATACTAACATTTATTACTTTTTGCATTGGCCATCCGATCTTGAGGGTGTCTGTATAAAAATTATGTAGCATAACGCCGTAAAAATTATGTAGCATAACGCCGTCAAGTAAGTATACAAACATTCATTATTGTTTGCTCTACAATTCTATTCTTTGAAGGTTTTTTTTGTATATGTATACATGTAGCGTTGCCCAAAAACTATTCAACGTAAATGTATAGACAAATACAAGAACAGAAATACATAGAGACGGATGTTCTAACGGGAGGGCAGACGGACGGATGGAAGATAGACAAGACAGACGGGCTCATGGGCAGACAGATAACAGATTCGTGGATGGGGATAGCAGAGACAGATAGACAGCCCTCCATGTTGAGAACGGCTATTTTCATGACTGAAACCAAATGCACTACCACCGCAATACACAGCACCAACATTTATCGTTCGATCCCTCTTTCAACTTATGCAAGTGTCCGGGTGTCTGAGGTATTACTGGAATATCGATCGAAACACGTCCGAGTCCCAAATAAAAGAAGACGGCAGATGTAGACATTGTTAATATTCAAACTCACCTTTCGGTGGCAGTTCTACAATATCACTAAATAAAGCTAATATGAACGTTACATTTATGGCGTCGCTTCGTAAATGCGCACGGGGGACAAACTTTAAGACTCTAAACTCAGTAGAATAATTTAAGTATTATAAGTTCAATCGTAATATCCGCTATAATTTACAAAATACATTCTAGACGTATGTCAAAAATACACTCAAAATTAAAATATTTTAAAGCATATAAAATAATTTTACTTTTAAAAATGTATAGTGGTCATGATCTAGACTTTTTTTGAAAAGCGGGACATTTTTTAAGACCCTGCACTGTTCATATTTAAACCACTTTATATATGACGGAATGTTTTAAAATTTTATATTTATAAATAAAAATCTAAACGTATGTAAAATTTTAAATATTTAATAATTATATTTAAGGAAAATATTTTCATTGCATTTTTAAAAAAATCGTGCCGTAAAAAACGGTCATTTTTTTAGAATCTTACACTATTTACTTTTTATCATGGCCGCATGTATTTTTTTGTTTACTCGTTTTTTTAACGTGAGATTTACGTAACGTTTACAATTACATCATTAACGTCGGTGTGCGAAATTTCCCATACTTTTCGCTTAAATTGAACATTTTATGTATATTTTTCGATCTTGTGTTGAAATTTTGTATTGTCGTTCTATTTTACTGTTTAATCGTAATTATTTCTTTTCATTTTATATAGGAAAAAAATATATCGAAAAAAAGGTCAATTCAATGACCTAATGATAATAGTTAATACTTTATTTTTACTCCAATATTAACAGAAATACATGCGAAATATTGTTGACGCGTCGTTAAATATTACGTGACCCCCAACTTTTGACGTTCAGTCAAGCGCACTGCAGTAAAGTAAAGTCTTATTTTTATCACATAAACGTGCAAAATATAGAGGGCCGTAAAAATCGTATGGCCCACTGGGCATATATTTTATACTAATTTTCGAATCACCAAAATAATGTACTACTACGCCGACTGTAAATCAGTTAAGAGAATCTAGACAAACATACATGTAGATCACCACTAGGTATTGAAACATTTCGATGTGTCCTAGAAACATTATCCCTAGCAGTCTCGCAAACTCAGGCTGCAAATCAGGCTAAACTTAATACCACGTAGACTTTAGTATTAACAGTGACTCAAACTGTTTTTTTCAAATTTAGACGTTACAATGATAATGACGTCATGTTACGTCTTGACGTTATTTTGAAAACGAAACTAGATTCTTAATGTCAAATGATCATTTTTAGTCAATTAGAACAACTTTAATTTAAATATTAATTTAAAATTTGAATATGGTATCAGAGAAGTCTTTTCACAACGTAATGGTGTTGATTTTCGTTACGTTAATATGATTGATGTTTTTATCTACGGATGAATAATATATAAATATTAGATGGCAGTTTGCGTGTCATTCAAATTGTCAACCCGAGAAACAGCATGTCACCCCGAGGCGTAGCCGAGGGTGACATTCTTGTTTTCGAGGGTTGACAATTTGAATGTCACGCAAACTGACATCTAATATTTATTTTATTACACCGAGCTTATCAACCCTGGCTTTGGAATCGTTTTATTCGTCTTTTATAAAATGTGTTGTGAACACCAATTTAGCGCGGACATGTACATAACGCGGGAAATGACGTCGCCGTCTTACGACGTCACATTGTTTATAATTATATTACAAGTAAACAAAGAAGAACGTTATGATAAGTAAATTGAAGAAACAGCGTCTTTACATTGTCTAGGTGGCAAATATCCTCTTCCGAAATTATGGCAAATCGTTAAGGAATGGACAAAAGGAAGCAACTTGTACAGAAAATGCCAAAAGTTGATTATAAGTTACCACTCTTTAAAACGTTCCAATGTATCCAATAGCGATTGGCATGTCAAGGCTGACAGTACGTTTTCGGACGTAGTAAAAAAGTAATGTCCTTTAGAATGACGTCACAAAAAGAATATCATAAAGAGTGACAGTATAGATGTAAAAGACATGCAAAATGTTAACTGTAGGTCTATGGGAATTTAACATTGTAACTCAAAGCGAGGTGTAATAATATACAAATATTAGATGGCAGTTTGCGTGACATTCAAATTGTCAACCCGAGAAACAGCATGTCACCCCGAGGCGTAGCCGAGGGTGACATTCTTGTTTTCGAGGGTTGACAATTTGAATGTCACGCAAACTGACATCTAATATTTATTTTATTACACCGAGCTTATCAACCCTGGCTTTGGAATCGTTTTATTCGTCTTTTATAAAATGTGTTGTGAACACCAATTTAGCGCGGACATGTACATAACGCGGGAAATGACGTCGCCGTCTTACGACGTCACATTGTTTATAATTATATTACAAGTAAACAAAGAAGAACGTTATGATAAGTAATTTGAAGAAACAGCGTCTTTACATTGTCTAGGTGGCAAATATCCTCTTCCGAAATTATGGCAAATCGTTAAGGAATGGACAAAAGGAAGCAACTTGTACAGAAAATGCCAAAAGTTGATTATAAGTTACCACTCTTTAAAACGTTCCAATGTATCCAATAGCGATTGGCATGTCAAGGCTGACAGTACGTTTTCGGACGTAGTAAAAAAGTAATGTCCTTTAGAATGACGTCACAAAAAGAATATCATAAAGAGTGACAGTATAGATGTAAAAGACATGCAAAATGTTAACTGTAGGTCTATGGGAATTTAACATTGTAACTCAAAGCGAGGTGTAATAAAACCGAATATCACCTATGAGGAATCGTTTACCTAAGAGCCGAGGGCAAAAGTGAAAGTAAGACCTTTCAGATTTTCGTGTCATTTGGTGTTTATGTGATAAATAGGATATTAAATTCGTGTTTTTTCAGTAATAAATTTATTGAACTCGTTAGATAAAAATGATATGTTGCTCGCCAAGGCTCGCAAAATATCATTTTTATCCAACTCGTTCAATAAATTCATTACTGAAAAAACACTCATTCAATATCCTCTATTTATCCGAGTGTCAAATAATATGGAGCCTGGTCTGACGCCGAGTTACTGAGCGTCTGATTAGACTCAAATTGTTTACAATGGTTTTCAATTATTGAAGTACGGATGTGTTTGGTATGATATCAGGGCTCCAGATAAGAGGGAGAAAACTGAACAAATCCAACATTGTCTCACTCATTTCAGCACCAAATCCTATGGTGTTACTACAGTGGAGAAAACGTTATTCTTTCCCAATAAACGCGTTTACGCTAAAACTTTACTTTTCACTGCAAACAGGTTGGTTCCAGATCAGACGCCGGGTAACCCGGCGTCTGATCAGGCTCCAAACTGTTTGCCACCAAGATAAAGATGAGTTATCAGAATTGTCAAAAAACTGTACTTTTCTTCGTTTTAGTGTTTTGCGTTTGCGTACGTTTGCGTTTAAACGGGAAAGAATAACAGATTCTCCACTGTACTCGAAGAGACACCATAGGGTTTAATGCAGAAATAAAGATTTTAGTTTTGGAAATGCTCCCCTTATATGGAGCCCTGGTATGATATACCGTAATGTTAAATGCTTGAATAAAGCGTGTTTTATTTTCAGCAAGATAAGAGTCGGGACCAATACAAACAATACGACTTCGTGTAGATGATGTCCCTGATGTACTGTTCCGTGCACGAAGCTTCCTGCGGCTAGGATACTTTTTATGGATACTCAAATTTTACATCTAGATATACATGCAGATTTCGAAAGCTTTTCTTTACTCCACGGAACGATGCAATAGAAATACGTATTTAATTTAAATATGCATTCTCTTAAATGTATACATGTACTTGAACATTTCAACCAGTTTAAGTACCAGTTAGTATACCAGTGTTTATTTAATTCTTATTCTCTCACGTGCTAGCTTAATTGCGCTTTAAGGTGGTTCGACAGCGGGCGGCCCGCATCTCGAGTTCCGGAAATGCTGATGACTTTCACCTGATCTTTGCGGCACGTGCTTATAGTAGAAAATTAAGATAAAAAAATTCGATCCACTTCAGTGTCTTCTTTGTTAGCGCAATTGGTAAGGTGATTGACTTGCAATCCAAAGGTTCTAGGTTCGAATCCCACTCGCTTCAAAACTTCTTTTGTTTAATAAATTGTCCGTTTTTAGTGACTAGTCAATTCATAACGCGGTGATCAAAGGACAGGCTATGTTTAGTCACGTAATAATGAATAATATCAGATGCAAGTATAGTCAAGTGACAGCTAAATTTGTGAGGATTTATAGCCTATATGACAGATGGCAGCTTAACACAGGATAAAAGTAATGCTAAAAGATAGATCCTAAAGGAGCTTTTATGCATTACTTTTGTTATGCATTAAGCAGTCACCTGCCTTTAAATATCTACAGGCTACCGTATCCAATGGTTCCTTATTACAGGTTTGATTTATAGAATTATTTAGAGCTGACGGCATTTTAAAGTTGTACTCAAGGCAGGTTACTCGTTTTGTGTATACATTTTGTCAGAATTTCAGGAAATCATGTATAAAATGTAAATTCTACTGTAGATTTTCATTAAATTTTTGTGAATAGTAGAATTCAGTTATATCTATCTAATAAGAGTAAAATTAGTGTATGTTAAACAGCTAGATATTTTGTAATTTGACTTTTTCAGAATTTGACGTTTTTAAAATATTGATATTTCGAGAAAATATGTCATGAAATACTTTTGTTTGCCCAATATCTTATAGTCTATGTACTGTTTACTTGAATGTACAGAAATTATTGAGTTATATCATTTCATAAAGAAATTATTCCTGTTTAATAAAAAAGGAGCTTTTTCGACAAAAGGTCCTGTCAGAAAAAACGGCACTGTAATTTTTTTATATTTTTACGATTTTTCACTCTCCTTATGGTATATTTCAATTTAATCAAGGTTTCAAAGAATTCTGACACAGAATAAGCTGACCCGCGAACCACCTTAAGTCGAATCTATATTGGATTATAATAAATATCTGTCAAGTTTTAGAAATTAGAGAAAAGTAGAAGTTATTAATATTTTGATTTCAGTTGGGGCGCATTAAGAGATACAGTTTTTTGTAGCCAAATATCAAATACGTGCAGTCTCAAAGACTTAAGCGTTTGTTTCGCTATACGAGTCCCGAACAATCCTTATTTATTCCTACTTGAAGAGACCACTCTTCCGACACATAACTCAGAGTACATTGGAGTTATTTCCCCTTAAATGGTATATGTTACTCGTTTCATAAAACTTCGTACATAAAATAAAACTTCGTATACAACAAATGTTGTTGTAAGTCAATTATTACATGTATTTATTTATCCATCTAATCCTGTCTTGTGACATCTCTTTGGAATCGTCTTGACAAGAAGATTCCAAAGAGATATCACAAGACGGTATTACATAGAGAAAATCAGAAATTAAATGTATCCAAAAGTTTTGTCTTACGACCGTTTTTGTCATACGAAGTTTTATGAAACGGGCCCCTGGTTTGCTATTCCTCAAATGGCTAGGGAATGTTATCAAAAAAAGAAACGTAGTATTGTTTACACGGAAAATACTGCCAAGAAATAACAATAAAAAATTCAAATCGCCAAATAGATTTGTTATGTTAATTATTGTTTTTCTTATTATTGTATCACTTAAGTACAGTACGCTATCTCTACAACGGCCCTCCCAACAACGGTCCCCTCCTTACAACGACACTTACTGCAGTTCCCTTAACAAGACACTTAAGTCTAACGCTTTTACTGCTGTTATATCGTCTGCTTAAAGTTGTCGTCTGCTGTTTTATTGGACATTTTGACAGAAAAAAAAACTTAATGACGAGTGACAAACAGCTTGAATCCAGATCAGACGCCGCGCGTCTGACCAGGATTCAAGCTGTTTGCAAATGTAAACCATTGTCCTCCCTTTTACGACTCCCTCCGAACAACGCACATTTTTGTCTCCCATTGTCTTTCGTTGTAGAGAGGAATCGCTGTATATGTAAACATGCCCTTTTTGATTTGCATTGGTTACCAATAGCGAGGATCACATTTAGATAACAAGCTCAAAAACACATTCTACGATCAGATGATACACCTTCAGATATAATACAATGCTTTTTATACTCATTGAGCCCTATTAATGCATATATACGTCCTCTACCCAAATTGTACCAGTGAAGAGAACACTTGTCTAATGCAAACAGTGAAGTCCCTGATTAGAGGGCTCCTGCAGGAGCCCTCTAATCAATGACTTCATTGTTGTCATTTTATAATATAATATAAAAACAACCCTAAATAGTCTAAAATGGACCAACCTTTATTGTAAACTGGAATTGTCCATTGGAAGTTTCAGGGGATAATGAGTTAACAGGAGCATTACCTTGTGGAATAAACGATGAGGAAGAAATTAATGTGAAGAAAGTGCAGAACAATTTAAAAAGATGTTAAAACACATTATTTTATCCAATTATATTCATTATTCTAAAGTGATGCTGTACTTTTGTTTATGTGTTTTAAAAGTACATAAGTATGTTGTATTGGTACTGCTTTTTAGCTTGCATTATACAAAGCAATTAAATGCATTTTTGTGGAAATAGGCGATGAGCCAAAAGGTCATGTTTTCAATGGAGAAAACTACTGTCTGCAATTGTTGATAGTTTATTATAATGTGAATACCAAACAGTTTTTTGCCAGATCAGGCGCTGAATTACCCTGCGTCTGATCTGTCTCCAAACTATTTGCACTTAGCATAAACGGCCTCACTGGAAAACGATTATAAGGTATTTTCCACTGTATACTGACCACTACGCTAAACTCTGTCATGAATATATACAAACTACACTGATATTTCGAATTAAAAAATTTACTCATCGAAATAATGGTACAAAAGAATCCATGAAATTGTATGTTTTATCACAGAAAATCGTCATCATGAGGTCACCAAACACAGCGCTGGCAAATCCTAGTGTCATTCCACCCGAGATGGATAAAATAAGCACTGTCAAATTTCCAAATTCGAAATACCTTGCTACGTAAAACGCACAAGTAGACCCCGCATAAGCACCGAGCACTCCCGTGCCAAACGTCACTGTATAATTAATCACATACATTGTGGGACTGTCTGATCTATACACACTGTACAATATAAATACGAACGTTAATATTAAAACCACCGACCCGCAACAAGCGAGTACCTTGCTGACAATGTTGATCATTGTGTTAGTCCGACCAGATGCCCGAATGATAGCCCTGAACACATTGTGCTGTTTGTCAGGAGTTAAATACGGTAAACCGTCATCGCCGTGATCATATAGTCTTTCTTTGTAGCGTTTCCATATTTCGGGAAATGTTGGGGATTTAGCTTTGATAAGTTTAGAAAATGATAAGGCAGATGGACTCATGAAACTTCTTGCTTTTTCCATGTGGTCATTTCTAAGTTTCGAAGCTTTCATAGCGGCGCCCTTCCAAACTTCATACTGTTGGCATGGTGATAGGGTTTCCGCGTGCTCCGCTTCTTTTAGGATAGCCTCTGCCGTTTGTTTAGCAATTTGTATGTAGTGGTCACGCAGTCTGGAGTTTCGGATGCTTTCTATGGCCAATTTAGCCGAGTTTCCGGCGAAGTCACTCATCATTTATTTATGACATCGCTGTAGAGTTTGATATGATGCTTCGACCTATACAAAAGAAACAATGCAAATGTTTATGAAATGCATTTATGACTAAAATCATATTCTCATAGTAGGACTGTGTAAAATATCGACACAGTTATAAGTTCTGCTAAGTTACGCCAGTTTCAGACCGTATCACTAACTCGATGACTCAAATAGACAATTTCAGATTATAATGAAATGTATTCAGTTGTTAGTTTAAGTACATTTATTACCAGAAATACACGCAGTTACAATTATACATGCAAAACACACACGAACAATATTTAAGAAAAGGATTGAACAAAAGAATTAACTTATTGAATTTCACTCCTTGGTCAGTTTTTACAGATATTGCAAGAAATCTAACTGTACAGCACTGAGCAGATGTCTGTGTTAGAAGTAGGCCCTACTCTGATCTGGTCCTCACCGTTTACATATGACAAGCGTAATTTTCAGCAGTATAATTTTAGTAAATGACACATAGAGCTATATATGTGCATCAGTATGAGGTAAAACAGAAAGCTCCCACAGGTTAACCCTTTTACGCCTCTAATTTACGCCTCCACTGAAGAAAATAGCTCCAATTTATACAGTTGTGAAAATTTAACATAAGAAAAAGGTTCTGTATTCTAGCCGCTGGTAGCTTAAAGCAGACTGAAAGTAAAGCACAATGCGCCTTATGGCGCATTCTGCTTTACTTTCAACATGATTTAAGTGGTCACCTATCTCCAGTATTAGAAACAGGCTATGGGGTAATGGGTTAATTCACAGAACAAAATTTGACTGTATTTAACTCACTGTGCCAGTGATAAATACGCTATTCCTACCCATTTACGCGTTAACATATGCTAAAGAAACGCATAGTTAACGGTTTTAACGAACGGTTAACGCCTAACGATTTTAACGCGTTTAAACGCGTTAATAAACGATTATACCAATGCAGTCACGGCTAAGGGGTCCACCAGCTAAGCGATGACCCTTTCATCCGAGCTTTTTTAAACGCATAAAGAATCGGCTAGGAAACGCGTTTAACGAAACGGATAATAAACGTGTAAGAAACGCGTAAAGTGGGTAGGATTAGCGGATTTACCACATCCAAATGCAAACAGTACACCTGAATAGGAACATATATTATCTATGTTAACAATGTATACCCTGATCTGACAAGTGTAAACACTGCTTGTCATTTAATTTGCTTCAAGATTTATAAAATTAATCGTGAAAAAAACCACATAGATCAAACTGTTTAAATGGAAAACTAGAACAGTCCGTTTGAACCCTTTTACTCGCAATGACGCCATAAAGCGCGTTTGCAAACAGTTCGGGCCCTGATTAGACGCCGCGTAACGCGACGTCTGATCAGGACCAAAACTGTTTGACACTCTTATCAATATTAATTAAGTCAAACAACCTTAAATCTAACTTTGAAACGTGTCTTTCAGATAACAATACTGAAGCAGACGATTATAAAGCGGTGAAGGGGCAACAATCTCTCAAATAATATGATTATGAAAGTGTTAAAGTCCGTGAGCCAATGAGTGTAATTTGCTTTGTCTAGCATCATAATTCAAAGGTTGCAATCAAAGAAATATACTGACCTTGGAATAAATTCCTTGAACTGTCTAAGATACTGATAAAAGATAGCACTTTAAACTCCGCAACACACATACGAACTATACCGTCTTCTTATTATGAATGTTTTTCGGTAAATATTCACCTTACATAAAAGTTTTATTTATGCAAAAAGTTAACTTACATAAAGTGGGCGTTTTTTATTAATTGCCGCGTGTACTGTCTTGTCCAGTTATATGTGACTAATGTTGTTTTTCTTGCCAAAAAGTTGCAAAATGGCGAGGTCGCACATCGGACACATAACACCGCGGAGAAAACTACGTCAACTGTCCGTAACACATTTACCCCTAGCGACGAACATACTCGTCATTTACAAACAGTGTACCTGTGTCAACATCATCTGTTCATTGCAGGAGCATTCTGATCAGGGTCTACACTGTTTGTCATTTTGAAATATATTCTTAAAATCAACCCCAAATAGTCACAAAAGGTGTACATGCAATGTTCAAATGGATAAGTCAAGTTTCATATTCAGTCATGTCCATTTTTGACTATTTATGGATGTTTATAATAATATTGAAAAATGACAAACAGTAGAGACACTGATAAGAGGGCTCCTGGTCAGGATCTTCACTTTCGCACGGGACAAGTATACTCTTCACATCTACACTGTTTGTAAATGACGAGTATAATCGTCGCTAGGATCCTTTGGATTAATGCTACCCATAGGAAGAGTTATTGTTTCGTTGCTACTCAAACATTCCGTCCATTGCAAAACGTTTGGAGCCCAATCAGACATCAAGTTACTCGGCATCTAATCAGGCTCCTAACTATATGCCACTCAAAGCAAAATGAGAATTCAAACATTTCAAAAACTGTCATTTTTCACATTGTTTTCACGTCACGTTTGCGATTATTTATTTTAATCTGAGTGGCAAACAGTTTGGAGGCTGAACAGACGCCGGGTTACCCGACGTCTGATCCGGCTCCAAACTGTTTGCAATGGAAAAAATAGTTTTAGCATAAACGTGTTACTTGGGAAAGAATAACAGATTCTCCACTGTACACAGCGATCTTAACTCATTCACCCTGAAACACTTTCAATCAACAATTATTGCTATTTCTAATTAATTTTAGTCCACGTTGACTCTTTAGGGTTGCTGTTTAGAATATATTGCAAAATGTCAAACAGTTTACATCCTGATCAGAGGGCTTCTGTAGAAGCCCTCTGATCAGGGTCTACACTGTCTGCATAGGACAAATATTTTTTCATGATAGGTATTTACATCGTTTGTTTAGGACGAGTATACTCTTGACTTTGGTTGAACTTGTTAATTTAGCTACAGTGGAGAATCTGTTATTCTTTCCCATTTGAACGCAAACGTACGCAAACGCAAAGCACTAAAACGTAGAAAAGAACAACTTTTGGACAATTCTGATATTTCATGTTTATATTGGTGGCAAACAGTTTGGAGCCTGATCAGACGCCGGGTTACCCGGCGTCTGATCTGGCTCCAAACTTTTTGCACTGCAAATAATAGTTTTAGCGTAAACGCGTTTATTGGGAAAAAATAACAGATTCTCCACTGTATCATGGGGTGTATTATTTCACTAAAATGTTTATACGAATTACTCAAATCCCTGATCTGGAATCGAACTGTTTGAAATGCCTTTAATGTATTAACCTACGACCCTATAGCATGTTTCCGATTTTTAAGATAAGTGATCATTTATACATGTAGCAGCTTGAAGGTAAGAAGATTGCGCCTTAAGGCGCATTCTGCTTTACTTTCAGCCTGCTTTAAGCCACCGTCTTCTACGATAAAGAACATATTTAAATGGTACATATTCATGACTGTATATAGCGAAAATACTTTCATAAGTGGAGGAATAAATTAAACGCGTAAAAATATGTATTTTTGGGGTGTTGTGTTAAGAAAGACTTACAACCAAAAGCGAACCTAATCAATACATGTATCATTGCATAAATTAATTATCAGGGAATTCTCTTTCCGAGTGTATACATGAAACATGTACAACTGGTGCAATGGGACCGAAAAGTACATAATGAAATGTTTTTGTTTATCCTACGGCAATGATGACATGACGCGTCGACAATTACAGTGGAGAATGTGTTATTCTTTCCCAATAAACGCGTTTACGCTAAAACTATTATTTGCAGTGCAAACAGTTTGGAGTCAGATCAGACGCCGAGTAACCCGGCGTCTGATCAGGCTCCAAACTGTTTGCCACCAAGATAAACATGAAATATCAGAATTGTCCAAAAGTTGTTCTTTTCTACGTTTTAGTGCTTTGCATTTGCGTACGTTTGCGTTTAAACGGGGAAAAATAACAGATTCTCCACTGTAGCCCTTGTCACGCTGTAACTTTGATTACTTTATCCAAGGAAATATACTCTAGCTACTAGTCTTTTTATATTTCCATGCTTTATCTAGCTTCACACGTTGAACTCTACCTGTAAATAGACCACTTGTCCCTTATATGCCTAGATCAGAGGGTTCCGTTTTAGGAGTCCTCTGATCAGGGTATGCACTATTTGTCATTTAGCAATATATGGCAAAACAATTTCAACCTTAAATGTAATTAGTCAATATTATAGACTAGACGTAATTAGATTCAGGGGTAAATGAGTTAAGTATTTCAGGGTCAACAGCCACGGGGCATACTAAACAGTTTGGGTCATGATCAGATGCCATATTACGCGGCATCTGATTAGTTTCTTGATCCAAAACTGTTTGATACTGGTATCGATATTCCTTCAATCTATATATATTTCATCATACTTTGAAACAATAAAATGAAACTCACTTATAACGAAATTTGATATACCGAAATATTGGATAGAACATAAAAAATGTATTCACCATCTCAGATATACGTATAGTAAAACGGATCTGCTATATAACGAAATATGGATATAGCATATAATAGAATTTATTGACCATCTATAGTTATCGTACATGTATACATAGTAATACGGTTATGGTTTAACGAAATTTTGATATTCTTTATAAGTTACAACGAGTTTCACTGTATTGCAGACAACTGTTTCAGTGCAGACGATATTATGGCAGGGAAAGGGTTGAAACAGACGCTAAAATTTGACGTTTAACCCTTTTGCTCTCCGACATTGACGCCTTAAAACGTGTTTACAAACAATTTTGGTCCTGGTCAGACGCCGCGTAACGCGGCGTCTGATCAGGGGCCCGTTTTCTTACGCAAAATTTTTGCGTAAGTCAAGATCGTTTTACTCTTATTTTTCGATCATATACGTTTGCAAACAGCAAATAGCCAGATCAGAGGACGCGCTAAAAGCGCGTCCTCTGATCTGGCTATTTGCTGTTTGTAGCAAGTGATAATAAAAAATATAGATTAAAAATTAAAGTTTGAACTTACGCAAATAATTTGCGTAAGTTGTTTAGTAAAACGGGCCCCTGGACCATAACTCTCTGTGACTTGTTTCGAAATTTCTTCAGTCATACTGCCTTATTTTTTAACTTTAAATCAACATGCAAACAACACAATTGAAGCAGACGAGAGTGAAACGGTGAAAAGGGTAAAACTCTCACGTACCATGCTGGAATATTTCACTGCAGACACAGAGCAGTGTTTGTCCATAAGAACATATTTATATTAATATATGCGTAAGAAACGCATATTGAACGGTTAACGAACGGTTAACGCCTAACGATTTAACGCGTTTAAACGCGTTAATAAACGATTATACCAGAGATGTTGCAATTGATGCGTCAGTTTTCCGTTTCACGCGGAATGTGCCTTAACTTAAGGCGCATTTTGATTTACTTTTCAACCCGCTTTAAGTGGTCACCTGTCTTCAAAAATAGAAACAGGATATGGGGTAAAGGGTTAATTAACCCACGCTTCATGGTGAGTAACAGTCAATGATCTATATTTTTCCTTAAAAGAAATTAACCAGACGTTTATTTCCATGGTAACCAAGTTACTGAGGGTCTGAAAAGGGAACTAACATGAGTGTGGCATCTGTCAAAACACTGATCAGAATCACCAAATCGCTTGCTAGGTATTGTATCGGTTTTGACACAAAGCGTTTAGCTGACATGGTTAAACCAGTGTTATGTACACTCAGCAGGGGATTAACTAGGCAAATTAAGAGACACACGCCAATGCAGTCGCTAAGGGGTCCGTCGGCTAAGACGCGTAAAGAAACGGCTAGGAAACGCGTTTAACAAAACGGATAATAAATGGATAATAAACGCGTAAGAAACGCTTAAGAAACGCGTAAGAAACGCGTAAAGTTGGTAGGAATGGCGTATTTACCACTGTATGATATAGCAAACAGTACAGAACCTGATGAGACGTCGCGTGGCGCAACGTCTCACGAGGGTCTACACTGTTTGCCAATGTCCACTATAGTAGACGTTACTCCATGTACATGTATACAGATTTAAACACTTTTTGAATCATATCACCTGATGTTCAGACACTTAAACCTATAATTTGTCGTATATAAAAAACAAACATAGCAGTATAATAGATCGGTTTTAACATATTATTGATAATTTGAAAGTTAAAAGCCCAACTTTAAAATATGTGTCATGCTGTTCATGGGCCAGTACTGGCCTAAACTATGTATAAATAAAAGTTCGTTCGTTCGTCCATAAGGTATAAATAGGTTAATGGGACAACACGTACGACAGGTGGTTGCCGTAAGCTTATAAAGCAACCTGAACAACAATGCTCCCTCTCTACAACAACAACCAATCATGGGAGACAAAAAGTGTGAATGTTGTACATGTACGAAGGTAGTTGTTTAAGGGGGAGGGGTATGCACTCGGAGTGCTGAGCATGACTTGGCTTATATTCGCAAACAGTTTTAACCAATATCAGACGCCGCGTCTAATCTGGGTTTAACTTTTTTGTCAGTCGTCTTGATACGTCTTCTGTCAAAGTATTTAAATTGTAACTGAGAAAAACAGCAGATCTGTTTGCTGTTAATGTTAGTAGTTTGTGCCACGTGTGCAGCGTGCAGAGTACAGTAGAAGAATATTTTCTTTCCAAATAACCCCGGTTACGCTTAAACTATTATTTCCATAGCAAACAGTTCGGAGCCAGATCAGACGCCGGGTAACCCGGCGTTTGATCAGGCTCCAAACTGTTTGCCACTCAAATTAAAACTGGTAGTCGGAATTGTCAAATAGTTGTCATTATCTATATTTCATTGTAACGCACTTGCGTTTGAACGAAATAATTACGTTTTCTCAACTATATATCAGACCGGTAGCCAACTCGCAATCGATGGCCATCGATTTCTTTACTGAACTCGTCGCTGATAACAATTTTAAGGAGACGAGATTGCAGCATTATAATAATAGTGCAGTTCTCAGCAGTGAGACATAGTTGTCTTGTTTGAGGAGCAGCGGCAAGTACATTGTTATTTGGAAAGGATCGTTGTTCGAAGGGCCGTTGTAGGGATGGAGCACTGTATAATAAATGCCTACTTTGTGTCCAGCCCGCTTGAATCAACAACCTGTCTTGATGTAGGAAAGTTTGTTCCCAGTACGTGTTTAATCAATTTCCATCATTGCTTATTTTCAATATTGGAGGCAGATTGTTGATTAAGGGTGTATCAAAAGTCATGAATTTGGGAAATTTTCAAAGTATATGAAAACACTCTATGATGGTTTTGTATTGAAGAGCTATTTAAGATGAATGAAAAAATACAAAAAGTGTACATTTTGGTGAACAACTTTTGCCTCTACAGTCATGTAAAATTTACCCCACCCACTCTTTCTTATGATGTCCTTTTAAAACAGCCCGCTTCAATAAAATTCATTTCAAATGAAAACAAATATGATAAATTGGTTTTGTGTTATTTATTTTCTGTCTTTGGTATCATTTCTTTATACAAAACTAATTCAAGTGAAAACAGGCAATGTGAAATTTGTAAAGATCTAAATATCATCGATATGAAACTTTTTTGTAAATGTTGTAAAGGGAGATCACTCTTTTTACTATAATAACTCAACATTTTCAACCCTGTCTTTCAATTTCTTTTCATATTTTGAACTGCATTAGCATGGGCTTTCATCTGGTAGAATATAAGAAAAAGTTTAATACTAGAACTATTTCATTTTCAAACTTATTTACTTTTTTTCATAAATAAAAACTCCAATAAAAGCATGCCCTATAAAAAGCATATTTTTGATATTCAATGATCCATATTATTCAAACCTGGTGCCTGCTTTGTCTAAATTTTGTTTCTATATGTGAAAATACCACTCTAGACATGAAATAAATAAAGAAAACCCTATTTACCATGTTTGTTTTGTTTTGAAATATATTTTACTGAAGCTTGTACTCTGAATGGGTAAAATTTGAAAAACAATCCAAATTTGACATACTTATTTCAAATCGCTGTAGCTCAAAAAAAGGACACCACCATATGATTTTTTTTTCACTTTTTCATTCATCATAAATAGCTCTTCCCAAAAATAAAATGATAGAAAAAAAAAGCTTAATACTTTGAAAAATTCGCTTTTGGGTTTGATACACCCTTAAAGCATGTTGAAAGAAAAGCAGAATGTCCCGTACTTTCTTTCTGCTTTAAGGTACAATCTGCAACGATATAGAAAACATTTCTTATGGTTCATATTCATAACAGCATAACATGTGATAAACTATCGTGTTAGTATTGCATTAGATAATCCAATTTGCGATCTACCGTGCCTCGTGAAAGCATTTTTGGTCGCAATAGCGAGCTTTATATAAATGGAAAATGTACTGAATATCAACGTCAGGCTCGATAACTTTTAAGACCACCGCAGTAACTTTGAAGGTATGTCGCTTTACTGAATAATAATATCCGAATTAGGTTAACTCAAATGTTAATTTTCTTGTCCACTTGTCACAAAACTAGGTCATGATGATTCACATCTGTAGCAAAGCACCCCTTACTGTGCCGATGACTACATTTGCAGTCAGTTTGGACCAATATGAGAAGTAATAGCGTTAACGCTTGTCTCAAACTGTTAAGATCAACCATTTTGATGTTTCTTTGGTCAAAATGCCTTTACACTTTACCCCATAGCCTGTCTCTAATACTGCAGATAGGTGACCACTTAAAGCAGGTTAAAAGTAAAGCAGAAAGCGCCTTAAGGCGCATTCTACTTTTACTTTCAGTCTGCCTTAAGCTAACACCTATTAGAATATAGAAAATATTTCTTATGATACACATTCATGACTGTATAAATTTGGACTGATTTCTTCAGAGGATGAATAATTTAAAGGCGTATTTAATGGGGAATGGGTTAACTTTGCGTTTGATCAGGATCTGGGTAGTTTGTAATATTTAGTGACCCGCTTCCAAAATATCAGTTTCACAATGACAGCTATATAGTGGATAAGATGTTACTACAGTGGAGAAAATGTTATTCTTTCCCAATAAACGCGTTTACGCTAAAACTATTATTTCAAATGCAAACAGTTTGGAGCCAGATCAGACGCCGGGTAACCCGGCGTCTGATCAGGCTCCAAACTATTTGCCACTAAGATTAAAATGAATAGTTAGAATTATCAAAATATTGTCATTTTTTCCATTTTAGTGTGTTGCGTTTGCGTTTCGTTTGCGATTAAACGGGAAAGAATAACGTTTTCTCCAGTGTATCACCCGTACATGTATTAACGAAACCGAAACGCAAACACAAACACAATGCAGTGAAACGTAGAAAAATAACAATTTCTTGAGAATGCTGACGAGCCTTTCTAATCTGTTATGCAAACCGTTAGGTGGTACAGTGGAGAATCTGTTATTCTTTCCCGTTTAAACGAAAACGTACGCAAACGCAAATCACTAAAACGTAAAAAAGAACAACTTTTGGACAATTCTGATAATTCTTGTTTATCTTGGTGGCAAACAGTTTTGAGCCTGATCAGACGCCGGGTTTGCACTACAAATAATAGTTTTAGCGTAAACGCGTTTATTGGGAAAGAATAACAGATTCTCCACTGTAATAGGTCGGATGGTTACCTGACGTCTGATCTGGCTCCATATTGTTTGCAACGGAATTAATTGCTTTAGCTTAAACGCGTTTATTTGGAAAGAACAACCTCTTCCCTACTGTACGAGTGGTATGTTTTGACGTGCATGCATGTCGGTGTGATGAAGACTTTTGACTGATGATGTAGGTATTAGATGTCGGTCAGTGACAAGGGTCAAAGTTCGTGAGATGACAGGTGCGACAAGGTCAGAGGTGGGCAAGGCAGTTACAAAGTTACAAACCGCGACATTACATTGACTGGTATTTGCAATCAGTTTGGATTCGATCAATGCCGAGATACACAGCGTTTTATTTGGCGTATTTGTGACTTGTGCCAAATTGGCAAAGAAAGTAATTATTTGAAGGTGAACATATTTATTTAAGGTTGATTAGTGTTTTAATATTTCATCAGTTGAAAACCATATCAAGAAAGTATAATAGATAACCCGAATTAAGTCATTAAACTACCTCCATTTAAAATAAGTGAAATATATCCATCTAACTAATTTAATTACCTCCCTTTAATATCTCCACTACACAATCAACCAATCCATACATTCATTCTGTCCATTTATATTGCACGAAATTGTAGTATAGATCAGAGTCAGTGGTAATTTACATGTATCACTGCATTATTTTTGCAATTACAAAGGCTGTTCTGGGTCTACGCTGTTTTCATAAAATTTAATATCCGCTTAAAACATTAGAGGGTACAGCGTGGTACAGCATGCATTGTGTACTGAATAGTTTTGTCATTTCAGTGTAGGCCTACATATACACCGTCGATTTGATAATAAACTATGACTAAACAATCATCAAATCCTACTTTTTGGATGATGATTTGAAAACATCTTTTATCGATTGCGACACGACTGTACTAGTTAACATACAATTTTGGTCCATATAAATGTGAATTGGCGTCATGTCAGGATTCAAACCGTTTGACAAATATCCTTAAATATTCCGTTTAATATATATACCGTATAACTTCCTAAACCGATTTCCATTAAGCGCCGGAAGTCTCTAAAACAGAACTACTGTATCGGTCTAAAACATTTGTGGTAGCTGTCGATTGCCTATTTGAGTTTGTATCTGTGTTTTTAATTTTAAAACTTTAAGTTCAATCAAAACTTCAAATATATGAGTTTCGAAGAAAATAAAATAAGAGACACATTTTAGTTTTTTTCGAAAAGGTTAACTCAGACGGTATAATCAGGTACAATGGAGAATCTGTTACTCTTTCCCAATAAACGCGTTTACGCTAAAACTATTATCTGCAGTGCAAACAGTTTGGAGCCAGATCAGACGCCGGAAAACCCGGCGTCTGATCAGGCTCCAAACTGTTTGCCACCAAGATAAACAAGAATTATCAGAATTGTCCAAAAGTTGTTCTTTTTTACGTTTTAGTGATTTGCGTTTGCGTACGTTTTCGTTTAAACGGGATAGAATAACAGATTCTCCACTGTATAGGAAGGGTTAAAACAGTTTGAACACACAATCAATGTTTGCTTTACAGGTTAACCTATTCACTGCCATGACGTCATCAATTTTAAACAATTTTCGTCTGCTTTTATTTCTAAATTTTAAACTTTAGGTATTTCGACTTAACATATATTGAAATGAGTGTCAAACAGTTTGGATCCTGATCAGACGCCGCGTGACGCGGCGTCTGATCAGGATCCAAACTGTTTGGAAATATCTAGAGCACACAAGGTGAGGAAGTGAAGGGGTTAAAGGTTAATATCGAAATAAAATAGTCTAACTTAAATGAAAAGTAAAAAACAAATCCAGATTTCTTACATTTTGTTTTGAATGCCTTCACTGTCTCCCGAAGACAATAGTAGTTTGCGCAAACAGTTTTGATCCTTCTCAACGCGGCGTTAGACCAGGTTTCAAACTGTTCTTCACTTTTTACGATTTTACCTAAGTAAATTTACGCAAAGTTTAAATTTGAGAAATTAAGGCAGACGACATTCGTTTAAAGCAGATGACGTCATGGCAGTGAAGGGTTTAATTTGAGTGAAATTTCCCGCGAGACTCACACTATCAACACACCGATTGGTACGTCAAATTAGTATTAGGTAATATTGAATTCAAACGAAATATCGTATATTTATTAGTCTGACTGAACGGAAAATGCTGCCAGTGACATTTAACTACTGTAATTAGTTCATTGGAACTGCAAATTTAGACAATTTGAACACTGCTGCAAGTAAAATCTAAATAAGTTCTTTGAAACTGCACACTTATAATATTTGAACAATCATTGCAGAATAGACATCATTCAGTTTTATTCTTGTCAAATATCCCTCTAAAATGCATAACAGAACAAATAGTTTATTTCCACCGAGATGTAAACAAGCAACTTCGGAAAATACATTATTAAAAACATCAATTAATACAAATATAGGATTAGATATAGAACGCCAAACATGATGTTAGCTATCGCTACTACAGTCCTATAATTAATACATAGCCGGAATCTTACTTTACATTTGTTAGCTTAGCAGGGGCCCGTTTCATAAAGCTTCGTACGGCAAATGTTGTCGTAAGTCTGATTATAAAAGTCTCAGTTATTATTTATTTCTCATCCTAATCCTTTCTCGTGACATCTTTTTGGAATCGTCTTGAAAAGACGATTCCAAAGAGATGTTACGAGACAGGATTGGATAGAGAAATCAGAAATTAAATGTATTTTCAAGTTTTGACTTACGATCGTTTTTGTCGTACGAAGTTTTTTGAGAAACGGGCCCCAGGAGGCGTATGAAAGATTCAACACTTTAAGTCACTTTGGATAAGGTACAGTGGAGAATCTGTTATTCTTTCACAATAAACGCGTTTACGCTAAAACTATTATTTGCAGTGCAAACAATTTGGAGCCAGATCAGACGCCGGGTAACCCGGCGTCTGATCAGGCTCCAAACTGTTTGCCTCCAAGATAAACATGAAATATCAGAATTGTCCAAAAGTTGTACTTTTCTACGTTTTAGTGCTTTGCGTACGTTTGCGTTTAAACGGGAAAGAATAACAGATTCTCCACTGTATAGACAATAAGGTCTATAACGCAGAGAAATACTGGATGATACACAACAATGTATTGGCGTATATGTGATTTGTTAACCATATTTACCATATAGTTCTGTATGAAGGATTTTTGCGTAAAGTGTATAACTTAACTTTGTAACTTGTAAGAAGCTTAGCATCTGAATAAGATCTTCGCAATTACTGTTTGAAGTTTCTGTAGTCAGTTGTATATGTACAGTTAATACAAATAATACATTCCCTGTTTTGCTTATAAAACTTGCAGATAAAACCTAAATGGCGTCCAAGGTATATGCCAATATTGGTCATTTTATTTGTTTTCCAAAAGACGACAGCTCATGTTATTTGGCAATGTGGATTTACAGAGTCTTGGCTACTTGTAGTAGTAGGCACAGTGGAAAATTGTCTCAGCTTGGTAGTTTTGTTACAGACAAAAATGCGAAAAATGTCGACAAGAGTCTACTTTTCATTTCTTGCATACTCAGATCTAATTTTTCTTTGGCTTGGACATTTCTATCAAACCTCAATAGCAAGGAAAGATGAAATCCTGCAAGGGAAAGGAGAATTTCTCTGTGTAATGATACAATGGTTGATATACATTTCTTGAGGATTTTAGGTAAAAAAGGTAAAGGTGTGAGTTTATAAAGTCTTCATTTACGTATATCGTATTCTGCCGACTTTTACATTTACCTCCCTGATCATCGAGTCACAAGTCGGCCATTTACAAACGACGCAAGTTGCAGCCATGGCACATTGACTAATTTCCCTCACAGATACCCATTTCATTCACCTGGGTGAAGTGGAGCAATGATGGGTTAATTTTTTACTCAGAAAAATTTCAGTGATCCTGACAGGGCTCTAACCAGGAACCTCTCGCTTCCTAGGCGAGCGTCCTACCAATGGACCACCTACCCTAGTGTGGTTGATTGTTCTGGTCTCCGTTGAAAGGTTTCTCTACACAGTATACCCCCATCATTGCAAGGATTAAGCTTACCAGACGCAGTGCTATCATTATCTCATTGGTCACCCTTGGAGTCATATGTCTATCAAACGGACACCTGGTATTTGGCTTTACTTGGAATCATGAGAATGATACTTGTATATATTCTTCCGAGGAATATATGAAATTCAAAATTACTCAATATGGTTACCAAATATTGATAATGAACTGTTTAATTCCAATGCGTGTGGTATCAACAGGAAATATTACAATTGCTTGTAAACAGAGAGGCCGTTCAAAACAGGCATTGTCAGCATCTTCACGAGCAACAAACAACTCAGCCACAAAGATGCTGTTCCTTGTTCATCACGATGATACTGTATACTGTGTTCAATCTATTAGAAAAGACGCTTAAATTGGGAGATTTAGATGGTTATAAGAGAACAGTACAGATAGCAGGAGCTCTGCTAAAGTGGGGAAAACGTTTTTCTTTCCTGTTTAAGCGCAAACGAAACGCAAACGCATTGCAATAAAATGTACAAAACAACAACTTTTTGACAATTCTGACTATTGGTATTAAGCTGAGCGACAAACAGTTTGCAATGGAAATAATAGTTTTAGCTTCAACGCGTTTATTTGGAAAGAATAACTTTTTCTCCTCTGTACATTTACTACTTCTAAGTAATTCTGCCGTCAATTTGTCCTATATTGCGTCAGTGGTTCGTCATTCAGAGAAGAATTATTGAAGATGGTACAAAGTTGGCGACAGGCATGTTCAACTAGAGCAGCACATAGTCAAGAACCAGTGCCAATCTCGACAATTCCTTAGTTTTGGTGTACATGTTCGTTCTGAGTGAATACGGAGAGATCTGTTTAACCCTTTCATTATCACATTATACGGGATAGTTTTACCCCTTCACTGCTTTGTTGTCGTCTAATGCAGTATTATTGTCAATCTGTTATTCTTTCCCGTTTAAACGCAAACGTACGCAAACGCAAAGCACTAAAACGTAGAAAAGAACAACTTTTGGACAATTCTGATATTTCATGTTTATCTTGGTGGCAAACAGTTTGGAGCCTGATCAGACGCCGGGTTACCCGGCGTCTGATCTGGCTCCAAACTGTTTACACTGCAAATTATAGTTTTAGCGTAAACGCGTTTATTGGGAAAGAATAACACATTCTCCGCTGTAACTCATTACCCCGCGTATAATGGATATTCTAAAACCGTTTGACACTCATAGTGACTTTGGTCTTGATATCCGACCTAAATTAATGTATAGAATGGATATTCAAAAATAGTTTGGATCCTGGTGAAGCGCCGCTATACGCGGCGTCTGCTAAGAATTAAACTGTTTGACACTCGGCATTTGATCAAGACCTTTTTTGTTCTAAAATTATCTATTTTCAAGTTAACTGTTTAAAATGTTTTAGGTAACTATTGCAACAGAAGTTAAAGAAATGAAGAGGTTAGAGGTAAGTGTCAAGTAATTCTTGACTTTACATTTGTATATTTTCATTGGCTTTAATTCGAAATGATATTTTTTCAATCATCACTGTTATCATCGTTGTTGTCATCATTGTCATCAGCATTGTCATCATTTGATCTTATCGTGAATTATACCTTCGTGGAGGCGAAACAAATTGTTCTTTCGAATGATATATCACACATGCATTTTGTACTTATTATATTGAAGCGCTTATATGAGCTCTCTGGATTATTTCAATCACTTATTAATTAAGCACCCATCTGTATTTAAGTCTACCCATGGACTTTTCGAACAGACGGTCGCTCAATACAATAATGTCCAAGTGCTCTATAGTGCATTTAATGCTTATGTTTATGTTTATATATTCTTAAATATACGTATGCAGCCTTCCATTTACACCTATGCTGTTTCTACGTCAGAGTCAATATCATTTTTTTTCATACTTGGGTTTTAAACATTCATTGGACATATAACAACTAAAATTCCCTCTTATTAATACCAAACTGACAGTTATATCATACTTATTTCAGCATATTAAGTTTATTGTCAAAATATGAGTTACATGTATTTCATCTTAGAATGTTTATCATATTCGCATATGCTCAATTGACATCTACTTCATGTGTTCATGTAAAAATGGTATTTTAGTTTGTAACAAAAAACATTTTGTTTATACAGTATGACCTAAATTTTACGGCTCCTAAAATAGGCTAATTGCTTGTATATAAGAAAGATGACAGCTTAAAGCAATGTGAAAAAAACCGGAAAGCTCTTAAAACAGCTTTCTGTTTTACTTTCGCATTGCTTTAATTAATCTTTAAACACATTGTTATGAACACATTCAAGTGGTTGCCATCGAGAGGTGTTACTGTATTTAATTGTGATGTTGTAATATTAAATTATAGAGGAAATAAGGATGTAAATACATGTATTGCATATTTGGATGACGGCTTGTTGTGTACCAGGGGGCCGTTTCCTAAAACTTCTTACGACAAATGTTGTCGTAAGTCAAAACTTTTAAATACATTTAATTTCTGATTTCTGTATCTAATCCTGTCTTGTGACATCTTTTTGGAATCGTCTTTTCAATTCGACTCCAAAGAGATGTCACAAGACAGGATTAGATGGAAAAATAAATAGAAATTGAGACTTTTATAATCTGACTTACGATAACATTTGACGTACGAAGTTATATGAAACGGGCCCCAGTTTCAGATGTTGTATATATTTACTGATCTGCATATAACAACAGAATGCATTTCAGTGGCAGGCTTTGGGAGCATCGGACACAGTTCCTACTAATCATTTTTTCATATTTTTCAATATTTGTATAATTGAAGTACATGTAGTAGTAGTACTAGTAGTAGTATTGTCGTTCTTTGTTGTTTTCAATAAACTGAGCATTACTATTTACAATTTTCCGTTTCATTTATTGTCTACCTGATTTATTAAAAGGTGGATTTCCCTAACATGTACAGTCGAAACTCGATACTTCGAACTGGCTTAAATCGATCGTATCAGTATTTCATAAATTGAACATCGACAATTCTATCTTACGTGAGTCGAACATATCCGTATTTTAAAGTTAAAACGTGGCTAAGCAATATGGGTATGTTCGAACTAACGCGAGTTCGGAGTATCGAGTATCGAGTGTATATCATTATTGCCCATACAGCTGAACTATCTCGAATTAGCTTAACTAATCGGTTTTTCTACAAAATTTAATGCATTTCATTATTTCAAGTTCGGTTATGTCAAATTTACCCGTAAGTCAAAGTTAAAAAGCGGATTAGCCTTAGCTTTGAACCACTGATATTTCGACTTAACCGAGTTTAACCGTGATTTATTGTTTCGACAAAATAAATTTTAGTTTTTAACTGTTTACCTTTGTAAATGCAATGCACATGGCCACACTGTTGTATCTTGGTAACTCGGGTTCTCTTAATGAATCTACAAGATCTATTTGAGGTGAGAACACATACCAAATATAAAGTCTGTATCACTTGTTGTTCTAAAGTTATGGCCAACGTTAAGATTTCGGACGACGATGACAACGCCGACAACGACAACGCAGACCCAGGAGTGGTGACAATAGCTTGTAGTTTCTTCACAACAGACAAGCTAAAAATGGATCAGCTATGTATATTTCATGTATGACAAGTTCAATTTATGCAAGGTCATTTTATAGGAATTCATCTGTTGAAATATGGACGTATTTAACTAAAAATGATTGAGGTCAGACTGTAAAGTTACAGGCAAAGTTCTTTTCGAGTAACCCATTACCTCATCGTTTGTTTCTAGTTTTATAGACAGTTCACAATTCAACTCTTTCAACACAATGGACCTGTTTGAAATATAGTCGTTACATTAAATAATTGTAAAAAGTCTAGTCGCATATCCAATAATTTAGCTACCTTGACAGTTTGACACTTTCGGTTCTCCGTTTGAGAACCTTTGTCAGACTGTGACCTCTTGGTGGGAGGATGACGTCACATAACATGTTTACTACTGGTCAGCTTCCCGTAGTAAACAAAGGCCGGTAGATATTATTTACTACGGAAAAAAATGACCAATGCTTAAAAATAAACAATGCAACTTAAATATCTATTACTAAAGCATATTTTAACGCCGCCCTCTTTCTAACTGGCTGGAACCAGTTTCGATTTGTAGGTTCATAGAGAAATTGACTGCATATTTTTAATACGATAACATAAAGACTTTACAAGGTGAATGTAAATCATAATTTAAAAATAGCACAAAGTACATAAGAAAGAACGAACAGCAGTAACAATTCAATGAGATGAGGAGACAAATGGCGTTTTAATTCAAACAGGATATCGAAAAGAAATAGTCTAAGATGTTCGGGGTAAATGATGGGTATATTTTGTGTTAATACCGTTTCCTCAAGCGCATACGCATCTTGTGACTAAAACGAAAACAAATCGGTTGCGTGCATTTCAACAGCGATCGCGTCTGCTTGGTAAAATGTAAAAATAAACCAGAAAAAACTGATACTTAAAACGTAGATTAATACACTTTGCAGATATTCTTATTAGAATAAATCAGAACATAGAACTTACACTACAAAAAAAAAATTAAATTCCATTCACGAATTCTTGAAGCTGACACTCACTTTTATGTACAGTGGAGAATGTGTTATTCTTTCCCAACAAACGCGTTTACGCTAAAACTATTATCTGCAGTGCAAACAGTTTGGAGCCAGATCAGACGCCGGGTAATCCGGCGTCTGATCAGGCTTCAAACTGTTTGCCACCAAGATAAACATGAACTATCAGAATTGTCCACAAGTTGTTCTTTTCTATGTGTTTGTGCTTTGCGTTTGCGTACGTTTGCGTTTAAACGGGAAAGAATAACAGATTCTCCACTGTACCTATAGGTGGCAGCACGAATTTGTCACTTCAGGGGTCATTTAAAACAATTCACATACGTCATATTTCGGGTGTGTTTTTAAAAAATCTCGATTCAAACATTCAGGTCATTGAGAACATTCATTTTGAGATATTTAAAAAGTAAAACCATATTAAATTTTAAAGTATAAATAACTTACAGAAGAGCACATACATACGTATTTTATTGATATATGGTATCAACAAATTACAAAATAAAAATGATACAGTTTAAACAGTTTATTTTTTCATAAATCCAGTGGGCTTGAAAGCCCATGAGGACACCATTAAGCGTTACATAGTTATGTTATAAACATACATGTACATACAAAATGTATTATAAACTAACAAATATAATAATATGGCGACTATATAAAGGTGTGTCAAGTAATTACTTGAAACTTACATAAACCACACTGATATCACTACAAGTAACGGTAACTTCAAACAGTGCAGCCCAAGATAAGACGTCTCTTAACAGAGAAGTCCGATCGTGGACCGCCCTGTTTGCTATGTGATGTTTTATTTCACCTTATTACTCCACCATTTTCCTGAATAATTATGCTTTGATCGTAACAGGGGACACCCCTAGAAAACTAAATCACTAACCGTTTGTTTGTGTTGGAGAAGGCATTTAAACCGTTTCTTCTAGTTAATAAACAAAATTAAACAATTCTATACAATTAATTCTCTATTGCCACGCCCCTCATTCCAAACTTGGGATATACCCTAATTTCTGAAGCAAATCAAGATCATCATATTTTGCAAATAAAAGGCTTTCTTTAGTAAATTTATATATACAAGAAATGTCAAGATAAATTTAGGGTTCGTGGCAATAGTATGAAAACTACTAGTTACTACAACCAACAAGAAACAACTACTTACAGACCGACTGACAACGTGACAACGTAAGTGACTGAAAACATGACAGTCTAAAGCAACTACAGATTTTCTGACTCTAAAAAGCATTGACAAAATTATAAGACGTTAATATGTTTCTGACTAATTATTGAAAGCAGAGGACTGTATGATTGGGTTCATTTAGATAAAGAACAATACAAAATTGTAATGCAATTAATTCAAATCGCCCAATCATAAGATTCAAGATTGTTCATGCTCGTGTATAATCTCTTATAGCTAGTTACCCTTAGCCTGCTGATCACGCCTTTACTGTTTATACAACTCTTTAGATCCAGACAAGACGCCGCGTTACGCGGTTTCTGGTCTACATCAAACTGTTTGACTAACTATTTAAAGCAAGTAACTGTATGTTTGGGCCAAATTAGATGAATAACAAACCAATTCGCCCAGTCATAAGATTCAAGATTGTTCATGCTTGTGTATAATCTTTTACAGCTAGTTACCCTTAGCCTGCTGATCACGCCTTTACTGTTTATACAACTCTTTAGATCCAGACAAGACGACGCGTTCGCGGTTTCTGGTCTACATCAAAACTGTTTGACTAATTATTGAAACAGGGAACTGTATGTCTGGGCCAATTTAGATGAAGAACAATACAAAATTGTATTGCTATTAATCTAATTTGCCCACATATAAGATTCAGGATATTGTTCATGCTCGTGTAGTTAACCTTTGCCTGCTGGTCGTTCCTAAACTGTTTATTCAAACTGTTTAGATCCAGACAAGACGCCGCGTTACGCGGTTTCTGGTCTGCATCAAAACTGTTTGATACCCATCTTTTTGTACCATTATTTTTAAAGTTAATAAAATTCTTAATTGACAAACTTTGCTGACGACAGTTTCGAAGCTAACTGCATTACGGCGAAATAAGTGTCAAAATAGTGTCGAAACTATAATGATAATAGTACACAGGCTGTGTCGACAATATGATGCCCACATGGGGGAAAATAATTATAGCACCATGCTGTGTATAAAAGAAACATATTGGCATGAGTATTTCACTTTTATCAGTCTTGTTCGAAACGAAACAACAAGAAAGAACAGTGGATCCAATCAAATATGTAGTGTACTAAACCGACACTTTACCATATCAAAAACATACTGTCAAAAGTTGTCCACTACTATCAGTCTTGTTCGAAACGAAACAACAAGAAAGAACAGTGGATCGTGACACTTATTATCTTTGTGATAATATAAACACAATTACTAAGCATGACACTATTCAATGACTGGTCTGTATAGCTAATATAATTAGCTCAGATAGGTATGCATAGATATGTAGATCTAGATCTCTCTGAAAAACTCTCATCGCTTTCAGTCACATTCTACAAAGAATTAAGTGCCATTCAATTGGCTTTTAAAGATGGAAACGGATCCTGGGTAAATTTGAAATTCTCTTCCCCTGTGAACCAAGCAGTAGATCTATGGCAATGCAAAATGTACCTTCTGCCAAGTCTTTTCATGTAAATCCCTCTACAACCACCTGTGAAAAATACTAATTAATGGAATAAAAACAGCTGACAACAGGCAGCTAAATGAAGCCAAAGCAGAACCATATGTATTGGCTCTCTGCTGTACGTTCACTTTCTTCAATAGACCACCTGCCTCAACAATAAAGTAATTAACATCAGATACAGTAGTTTTCTGAGTTGCAAAAACTCATTATTGGCGACTCTCCTCTCAAAACCTTCAGTCTTTGATTTACAATGGAAATGAGTTGAGTGAATGTACATATTTGATTATAGTGGACATTGAAAGGGTAACAACAGTTAAAGGTTATTATTGAAATTCACAGGTTAAAGGTTATTATTGAAATCCATGCTTAACTCTTTCCTCCCTGAAACTTTAGATGGACAATTCCAGTTTCGACTTTATTCTAGTCCATTTCTTGCTTTTAAGGGTTGTTTTTGTCCATTTTTGGCATTATGACAAACAGTGAATACCCTGATCAGAGGGCTCCTATCGGAGCCCTCTGATCTGGGTCTTCACCTTTTGCACAGGACAAGTGTACTATTCACATGTACACTGTTTGAAAAGGACGCCTATATGCGGGACTAGGGTTCAATGTGTTAAATGAAAAGAAATAAGTTCAAGATCACTTTCCTTTTGTTTTAACGCACCCACTGTCTCAGCCCAAGTAAAAAAGTGATTTTACTAACATTTTTAATCCCATTCACCGACCGCGTTAATTAAGCGACGTCTGATCAGGATTCAAAATGTTTGACACCAATAACGACATAATCTAAATCAATCTACCAAAAGTTTACCTTTCAGAAATAAAAGCAAACGATAAATGTTTAAAGCATGGTTTTTTCTTATAAAACGTTTGAGTTGAGTCTGAAATCGTTCTGAAGCATTTGATTGGTCAGATTTAAGCCTAGGCTCAAATCTGACCAATCAAATGCTTGAGAATGCACGTAGACTCAACTCAAACGCTTTATAAGCGCTGGGACAGATAAAGTAGTGAAGGGGTGAATGTGACCGAGATTTCATCGAGACACACTATATCAACACATCGATTGAATAATCAAAACGATTGTTACGATTGTTAGGTAATATTGAATTCAAACGAAATTATTATACATTTATAGTCCTGATGCTGCAAGTGATATTTAACTGCTGTAATTAGTTCTTTGAAACTACAAAATCAATATTTTGAAAACTGCTGCAAGGAACATTGCAATTTCAAACATTTTGAAAACCGCTGAAAGGAACATCTGACAAATTAACTTTTTGAAACTGCAAATTTAGAAAAGTTGAACTATCATTACAGATTACTTCATTCAGTTTTATTCTAATCCAATATCCATCTGAAACAGAACATAACAACTATTTTAATTTCACCGACGAACGTGCATCATAGATAAAATTATATAATAGCAGGCATCAGTAAATATAACCATTGGTAAAGAATGTCAATTATGTTAGTTGCTATCGCTACTGAAGCTCTATAATAATTATGTGCTATTTAAACTAATAGTTGATACAGACAGTGAACGCGTTACACACATTTTAGCTTAGCAAAGGCACGTTGATGAATCAAGCAGTTTGGTCACTTTGAATAAAGTATGGACAATAAATGAATACGATCTTAAACGAAGAGAAATACTGGATGAGAGAAAATAACGCACATGGGTTGTGTTAAGTGTTAACTATATTTTGTAGTCCGGTATGAAGGATTCTTGCGCCAAGTGTAAAACTTGATTTGACGTCTTATAAGACAGCTGATCCAGGTATACAGTTACTGTTTGCAGTAGTCAGTTGAATATTAACTGTTAAAACAAATAATACAGACACTGGTTTGTGGATAAATTTGCAGATAAAATCCAAAATGACATCCGAGGTTTATGCCAACATTGATCAGGTAGTTTGTACTCCTGAAGACGGCATTTTATGTTATATGGTAGTGTGGATTTACAGAATGTACTGGGTATTAGCAGTAGTAGGAACAGTTGGAAATTGTACGAAAGTCCCGTGGTGACATTCAATATTCCTACTTCCAACTTCCATCTTCCAACTTCTTACTTCTTACTTCCAAGATAATTTACTATATAGCTATTGTATATTATAAATTCCTTCTTCCATCTTCCAACTTCCATGTTCCTCATCCATCCAAGTTCCATGTTCCTACTTCCAAGTTCCATGTTCCGACTTCCAAGTTCCAAGTTCCAAGTTCTATGTTCCAAGTTCCGACTTCCGAATTCAATCTTCCAACTTCCGACTTCCAATTTCTAAGTTTCATTCTCAGCACATGTATACACTATGACGTAATGGATACCGATAGTTAGTCTACTTTTGAATTATAAACAAATACTGAAGGAAGTTTAATGCAGAACAAAGTTAAAACCAGAATCCTACTAGATCTAAAGGAGCTTTCTGCTTTACTTTGGTTTGCATTTAGCAGTCATATCGTTATACATATATGCTTATTCACAGAATGGCTGTTTAACATAAATCAGACTGTATCTTTGAACACAATGATCTATATTTACACACATTACATAGGCAATACATATAGACTTGAAACATAGTTAATTGATACGAAGGGAGAAGAAGGACACAAATATAAACATAAGTTATCTTCTTTTTATTTTTTAAAGATATCGTCATAAAAAGAATTCGAACAGTGTAGACTCAGATGCCGTATTTAAATCAAACAATTAACACACTAGCGCACCTGTCTAAAATTTACATACAGATGGAATATACAGTACACACGTGTAAAGTAAACGGCGCAGAAATATGACGTCACAAGAACGGATATAACTCTCAAACATTAACTAACAGTTAAGAAGTAGAAACGTGGAACTTGGAAGTCGGAACTTAGAACTTGGAAGTCAGAACTTGGAACTTGGAATTTGGAAATCAAAACATGGAACTTGGAACCTGGAAGTCGGAAGTTGGAAGTTGGAAGTTCGAACTCGGAACTATGAAGTAGGAAATTAGAATGTCACCACCGGGCGTTCGTAAAATTGCCTCACCTTGTTAGTTTTGTTACAGACAAAAATACGAACAATGTCGACAAGTGTCTACTTTGCATTTCTTGCATGCTCAGATCTAAGTTTTCTTTGGCTTGCAACTTTCTATCATACATCTATAACAGTGCAAGGTGAAAACCTACAAGGGAAAGGAGAATTTCTCTGTGTAATGACGCAATGGTTAGTGTTCAATACTAGTGGATTTTCAATATGGTTTATTGCTCTCGTCACCATTGAGCGGTATACCCCATCTCTGCAAGAACTAAGCTTACCAGACGCAGTGCTATCATCACATCACTGGTTACTTTTGGAGTCATTTGTCTATCAAACGGTCACCTGGTTTTCGGCTTTACTTGGGACTATGAGAATGACACTTGTGTATATTCCTCCGAAGAATACATACGGTTCGAAAAAACTGGATTTGATTACCAAGTATTTATCATGTATTGTGTAATCCCCATGCTTGTGATATCGTTAGGAAACATAACAATCGCATGTAAATTGAGAGGCAGGTCATCACAAATGTTGTCAGCATCATCACAAGCAAGAAACAATTCTGCCACAAGGATGATGTTCCTTGTGAGTATTGTGTTTTAGCTCACCTGAGCACAAAGTGCTCAAGGTGAGCTATTGTGATCGGTCGCCGTCCGTAGTACGTCGGTGTTGGTGTCGGTGTTGGTGTTGGTGTCTTCCGTTCACAATTTCTTTCAAACAACTTCTTCTCTGAAACAAATGGCCCAACTTTAACCAAACTTGGTCAAATACATACTGTAGTTGTTAGCTTTAAAAATTGTTAAAAAAGTGGGTGGGGCAATCGGCCTTGTTGCCATGGCAACCATGCACACTATTTTATAAAAATCTTCTTCTCAAGAACGACTGGTCCGATTTCAATTTGGTTTTCACCAAAATGTTTCTCAATTAATATACTTTCAAAATTGTTCAAAGAATTTTGATCCGTCAAAAAACATGGCCGCCAGAGGGCGTGGTCAATTTCCATACTTACATCATCAGTTTTATATAGACTTATATAGGAAAACCTTTAAAAATCTTCTTCTCTGAAACCGTAAGCCCAAGACCTAATATATATGGCATCTAGCTTTGCTTTGTGGTCCTCTACAAAAATTGTTCAAATCATGACCCCAGGGTCAAAAATGGCCTTGCCATGGGGCTTATCAGTTTTACATAGACTTATATAGGAAAACCTTTAAAACTCTTCTTCTCTGAAACTGCAAGGCCCAGACCTTTTATATTTGGCATCTAGCTTTGCCTTATGGTCTTCTACCAAAAATGTTCAAATCATGACCCCTGTGTCAAAAATGGACCCGCCCCAGGGCTTATCAATTTTACATAGACTTATATAGGAAAACCTTTAAAAATATTCTTCTCTGAAACCGTAAGCCCAAGACCTTTTATATTTGGCATCTAGCTTTGCCTTATGGTCCTCTTAGTATCTACCAAAATTGTTCAAATCATGTCCCCATGGTCAAAAATGGCCCTGCCCTGGGGTTATCAGTTTTACATAGACTTATAATGGATTTTTTTAAAAACAATTGCTTCTCTGAAACCATTGTCTGAATTCAATAATACTTTGAATGAATATTGTTTAAGTGACCCTTTATTAGTACTATTTATATCATTGCCATATTTTCCCCTTTTGCTCAAATAGTAATAATGACAAACAGATTCCGAATTACTTCTTCATGCAACAGTCCACATACATGCAATGACAAACTTCATTTTGCATTGAGTAATATATAACACAATCGCCCTCAGGTGAGCGATTTAGGGCCGCATGCGGCCTTTGTTTATTACTACGACACCATACACTGTGTTCAATATAGTAGCAAATACGCTTAGAGCGAACTATTTAGAAAGTTATACTAGACACGTTCAGGTTCTAGAAGCTGTCTTACATCTACTGGTCCTATGTAATTTCACCTTCAATTTCTTCTTGTACTGTGCGAGTGGTTCCTTGTTCAGAGGTGAATTCTTGAAGATGGTACGAAGGAGGTGAACGATATGTTCAACTAGATCAGCACCTAGTCAGGAAAGTGAGACACTCTCAACAATTTTATAGTTCCTTTTATGTTTCTCTTGCAAACATTCGGCGGCTTTATAAAGTCTCCTTCCCAGGTTATATTGTAATTGTAAAGTAACTGATTGTTACTTACTAGTCATATGTTTTTCTCGAAAAGCGGGAGTAATTTATTAATTTTACAACTGAGGTGGTGTTAACGTTTCAGATGCAGCTCAAACGTTACATTTGTGGTGTACAGTTTTTCTTTTAACCTCTAGTATTTTTAACTGACACATTGAGTTTTCAATTAAGTATTGTCAATTTCATAATTTATGGGTTTTATTCATAGAAAAGTACAATATATTGTACATTTACAAAACGTGTAGACCTTGAGTCTCCATTGTTTTCACAGGAAAACTGCATTGTTCTTCATTTGTAAATAGAGGATCTTACATGAGTGCCCATTATTTATCATTTTTAATAAGCGTCATATTAACTTTAGTCTACGAGTTTATTAAAACTGATAAGTAATGAGCACGAATGTGAGATTCTATTTATCACATAACTTTTTTCACCTTTTAAATCAATCGAACTTTGTCGTCTTTTAGCTATATATATTTTCCGCCCGAACCTGACATTGTTTACGGTAACGTCATCGCAAACGACGTCATTTAGTGTCCCGCTGCTTGCAGCGCTTTGGGACGAAAAGGTGCAAACTTTGGCCGAAGGTGCCCAAAAAACGATATTTCACCAGTGGATTACGATATCCATATAATGGCTGTATACCACTCCAAGACCGCACATTATGTGATAAATCAACTTACACAAATCACTATAGAATGAGAGTGTTAATTATTGTACGGTGACACTGCCTACAGAACTACTCTTGACAAGGCACCCATTCACATAGCACCCAATCCGAGATTAACACATTCACTGTCATGACGTCTTCAATTTTAAAACAATTGTCGTTTGATTTAATTGCTCGATTTTAAAGTGTTGGTACTTTGATTTTTTAATATTGAAATGACCGTCAAACAGTTTCGATCCTGATCAGACGCAACGTTACGTTGTATCTTATCTGGGGCCTGTTTCATAAAACTTCCCTACGACAAATGTTGTCGTAATTCAGATTATAAAACTCTCAACTTTTATTTATTTCTCCATGTAATCCTGTCTTGTGACATCTTTTTGGAATCGTCTTGAAAAGACGATTCCAAAAAGGTGTCACAAGACAGGATTACATGGAAAAATCAGAGTTTAAATATATTTTAAAGTTTTGACTTACGACAGCATTTGTCGTAAGAAGTTTTATGAAACGGGCCCCAGGAATTCAAATTGCTTGCGAATAACCATTTAACTCAGGGTAAGGCATCGAACGGATTAAACTCGGAACTGTATTAGGGACAAGCTGGGGCCCGTTTCATAAAACTTCGTACCACAAAAACGGTCGTAAGTCAAAACTTTAGCTGTGTAGCCCCCGTATCTTTCTCTCTTAAGGACATACGCTACCAAATGAAATCTCCGACGGACCTCTATGAAAATTTCAGCATAGGTTCTTCAAACATATCTAAGTACATTGGCAAAAAGAAAAACATAGGTTATAATGGTATTTTTTTGTCTATGGGTGTTTGAAATGTATAATGTAGCCAATCTCGGCAAAGAATCGGCATGCGTTTTTTTGCCTTTCTAAAATGATTTAAAGTAATAATTGGCACAAACAAACATTAAAACAGTTAAAAAGTGATGCTCACTGAAAGTATGATGCAAAAAGTATGGTTTTTTGCCCGATATATATGCATTTTTCTAAATTGTTTCGGCTCCAATTCTATGAAAACACTCACTCAATCAAAATCTGCCCGAAATAAATTGATGAAACTTCTCACAATAAAAGCTATAGGTGTGAATAATAAAACAATGGTAAAAAAGCATACGTTATAAGGCTTCTTTTGAAATTATAGGCACCTTCATACATATACCAATGGCCTAAATAAGCCGACGGCTTTTTCTATGTGATCTCAGGTTCACGCTTATATTCAATTTGATTGAAGTTTTGGGTTATTAACTAAGCCTTATTAGATAAAGCATTTATCAAGTACACTTTCATGCATTTAACGTCTTTATTACGCGATAAATGGAGATTGTTTGAAACCGAAAGTATCTACGGGAGGTAACCGATATGCACGATTTCGTTGAGTAACGATGCTTGATTTATCGTACTTCGTTAAAAGCCACTAGGTGTCTCACGAATTGCTGGTGTATGCCGTTAAGTCAAATAGTGCTCCCTCTGTACAACGTTCGGAGTAGTTGTTATAGGGAAAGAAAATTAAGATTGACTCACATTAGCAACCAGCTTGAATTCAGATCAAACGCCGCGTAACGCATCGTCTGATTTGGATTCAAGCTGTTTGTCACTAGTCATTATATTCTTTCTTATTATGTAAATTTGGGAGAAATTTGCAGGCGACACTTTTTAAGCAGCAGTAAAAGCGTCAGATATAGTTCTCTTGTTCATGGAAATTTCGAAGGCGTTGTTGTAAGGAGGGAGACGAGTGGAAATGAGGCCCGCAGGAGACATGTGTTATTATTTCTTTTCGGGAAGATGCAAGTACATGTGCAGATGGAATCCAACTGTTGGAGAAACCACTCATTATTTAACATTTCCGCTGTATGGCATCCATGTGAACTCGGATTTTAGGGACCGTTAGTAAATACATTTAAAGCAGCGGGGGTTCGAACAGGAGACTTCTGTTTTAGCTAGCCAATCGCGTTGTCGCTAGACCATGAATCCGCCACAAGTAAAGCATGTCTTAAATTCTGACATTATTATGTGAGACTATTTGAATAAGGCCAAATAAAAAAAAAATTTATTTCCGGTAACACGAACCCTAAACTTTATTTTATCATTTTTCGAAAAATGTATCGGCGAATGTCAGTAATTGTTAGGCGTATTTTGTGGAGGGGTAATAGTAGTTAGTGTCTACATAATTGTTAAAAAAGAGTAATTTATAGAAATATGTTTTAAAATGAATTGTTTAAAGAGATTTAACTAGTATATACGTGGACTTTGCTCAGTCATAAAGCACCGTGATTGCAGGTATGATTTGCAAGTTAATTAACCAATGACACACTCGACATGCAGACAACACATTTCAAAACTTTCATTAATGTCATCTATGTCTTATGTATATAAGCCACTACCTTTCCCTTCGTGTATACCAGTATTGACCAACAATGACACCAGTCTAGATTTCAAGGTAGTTTTGGTAATGGAACCTACTAATAAAATCAGCAATTTGAATGGATATTTATAAGTTTGTATTATTTATGACCCCGGCCTAAGCACCAATACATGTACAATACTCTCATATTTTTCATATATGAACATAATTATATCAAATACTCAATCAGAAAGTTAAATGTAAACTTTATGTTCTTGTGGCGTGTAAAAAGAAACACATGTATTCAATTAGTTGGCCTAAGATACTACAGTACTCTCTCTCTCTTCAACGACACCCAATGGGAGACAAAGAGTGTTTTTGTTGTTGGCAGGGAGTTGTCTGGTCTGGATTTTAGTTGTTTGTCACTCGTCATTATGGTTCTTTCTGTCTAAATCTCCAATTTGTAACTTTGAGAAAAACAGCAGACAACAATATTAAGCATACGACGTTGCAGAAGTGAAAGCGTTATCTTGTTTGGGGAACAGCGGCGAGCATTAGTGTAAGGAGGGAATCGTTGTTCGGAGGGCGATTGTAGGAGGGGGGCTCTGTAAACAATAAAGCATCCAGGAAATAGGCATTGCATCAACAACTTTGCAAACACAAACTATTTTTAAACATTTACCTTGTCATTATAAAATATGTTTTCTAATAATTTTCGCCATTCGTTTCATGTTGTATTTTTTGTTCTAAATATAATAATAAGATTTTATAGTTTATTGAAGAAGCCCTTATATAGTTCCAAAAGATACGAATCTTGATCAGATTCTTTATACATTGTACTTTGGCACCTGATTGACTTTAACCTTTAACAACCATATTCGATTAAAGGCGACTTTGCAAACAGTTTTGATTGCAATCAAGCTCGTTATCCAAATTATTAGATATTTTGGTATTCCTACCAAAAATTCAAAAACTTGAATTCGGCATAAAATAACATACTTTATCCAAGTATTGGTTTATTTGGTACTCGTATCAACATTTCTTCTATCAAAACTTCTAGCTGGTAAATTTGACATCAAATAACAGACGAAAGAAGTTGTGGTGAAAGTGTAAAAACTGTTTGTATATATTATTTATCATTGCTTGAAAGGTCAATAGTTAATATTGACATTAAACATTGTAGCTTAATTGAAAAAACAATAATATTCAGATTACTTTCTTTTGTTTTTTTGCCACTTGTTTTGACATTTCTCGCGAGACTCGCAATTGCAACACGTCGATTGAATGATCAAACGATTTTTATGTTCCAATTAATTCTAATGAAACTGAAATGCTACAGGTTACACTTGATTTACTGAACAATAACTGTTCATTGTTACAGAAAAATCAGAACATAAGATCGACCATTAAGAACATTAAGAGTCTTTTTGGTACATGTTTATGAAGTTTTTGAGTTTAATCTACCCATATCTGACCTATGCAAAGAGTGAACTATCTTCGACCCAACAGTAAATGCTTTATACGATTGGAACCAGGTGTAGCGTAGTTTTATTCCAATCTTACATCCCTCTGGAATAGAATGTTAGACATGTTTTTGCTATTGTTACTAAAGCTCTATAACATGGGCGTTTTATAATAATGAATCCGATAATCAATACAGAAAGTGACTTTATTGTACAATTTTTAGTATAAAACGTATTGGAGAATAAAACAGTTTAGTCTGTTTGGGTAAAGAATGAACAATAAAGGAACATAGTCTCTTGCGCATAGATACTGGTTTAGAAAAAAACAATTCATGCACGGTTGTAAGATAGGTAATTCTATATGAAGAAACGTTGAGAATAAATAAAACAGAGACATGTCATAATATTTATTTACATATTCGAGCGGGTGCCAGGTGTAACAGTGTTTTACAGTGTATATTGTATTCGTTTACGCTCATCGACAATGAAAAAAGTGTTGTGGTCCTCAATCTTGTTTCAATGAAGTTTTGTTTTAGTATTTTTATTGAAACAAAACATTGATAAAAGAGACATACAAACGTATTATATTTTTCCTCAAAAAAGATTATGATCCAACTATATTGCTGCGCACTTCACGTTTGGTTATCGATCAATCTACAATTGATAACTATGCTTTCCTCTTTGGTTGTGCGACGACAGACAGGGCTTAGCACTACATGATGATGTATCTCTAAAGCCGTCCTTAACCGGGAGAGTTATTTCGGATTTTCGTGCTTTGGTTTTTCTCTCCCTCTCTGTCGTACCCTAAACCCTCACATGTCTTACAGTTACTCGTGACTACAGACTATTCGCTTGAGTACAATTTGACCGTTGCCATAGTGGGTTATTTTTAACACGGGCTTGAATGTTTAATTCTTTCCCGTGTTACTAATAATCCTGTCATAGAATTTTGTTAGATGTTTTACATGTATTTACTTACTGTGCTGGCGGTCCTTTTGATTGTAAGGTTGTGGAACAGGGTTTATATTTTATGTACACTGTTCGTCTTTATAGGTGAATATAGGAGATAAGTGTGAGGTTGGGCGCCCCTAAACCCAGGTTTAACCCCCCAGTGGTTGTTAATGGTTAATTTATAATTAATTATTGATTGCTGCTGACCGTACCAAGGTGGGCTCCTATGTTCGCTTTCCTTTATGTTTGTCTTGCGTATTGTTTTCTGTTTGGTGTGTGGGATTGCGTGTGTGTGTATGTATGTGTGTGTGTATGCACTTGTAATTCCTACCAAACGGGGAATTGTGTGTGTTATCGTACCAACCAACCGGGGAACGCTTACCAACCGGGGAACGCCCCAATTGGTTTTCGCTACAGATTTGCACTCCTTGGCCCAACAATACCCACCTATCAAAATTAATTAGATATCTGACACGTTCCCGGTTAGGTAGGTTTATTGTACACACACAATACACACAAAATCTGAAATTTTCCATACCGTGTGTATTCAGTACCCCGGTTGTGCTTTAAAAAACTTGCCAACATACACACACAAGTTCCCCGGTTGTGCTTTTAAAACCCTATGAACATACACACACTAGTTCCCCGGTTGTGCTTTAAAAAACTTGCGAACACACACACACTAAGTAGTTGTGATAACGTTTCGCGCGGTTTTGATAAACAATGGAGTGCAGGTCAGCAAAACTGAGAAAAAAAGGTATTTATAAGTTGTTTTATTTTCGATCGTTTTCTTCTTAATAATGTGTCATCGCTCAAGTTTGCAAACTAATAGTAGAGCTTCTGATCTCGTATCTGGTTAAATACTATGTATGCTAGGGATCTGGTTAATTACCATTTAGATGTAAACAGCTCCATACCACGAGTGTGATATCCAACCAATATTAACATAAAAAATGCAAAAGTCATATAATATTGTCTCTTGCTAATTGCTATAGAAACTTAGTGTAAGACCGTCCGTCAGTATGATGAAGACGTGAAACCCTGGAGAGATTTTGCGGAATAAATGATGTCTGCTTAAGAAACATTACTGTTTTCTGCCAAAGTCCTCCTGTAGTAGGAAAACGTTTTAACGTAAGGTTTTATGTTCAAGATATACTTCAGTTCTATGTGAAAATAAATTTCTGCTACTGTCAGACTGTCCGCCCGGGCCGAAAATTGCAATAGAAATGGCAAAAAAGCATGTTTAAGATGCTTTTATAAAATGAAAGCGGATTTCATATTACATAATTATAGATTTATACTTGGCATATAGATTGAAAGCGTATGGTCTCAACTTGAAAATGATACCAATGCATAAAGTGTAAGACCATCCGTCCGTACCTTGCAGACCTACTTACCTGGATAGGTGGCATGCTTCTCGGAATAAATTATGTCTGCTTAGCTATAAATTATTGTAATAAGCTCAATAAGTCATTTTTCAGTGGGATTTTTTAATCTTTAGTTTTTAAATGTCTATGCATGTGTTTATTTTTAGGGATCTGCTACTGTCCGTTTATCCATAGGGCCGAAACATGGAAATGTAAAATGGTAAAAAGGCACAATTCAATTGTATTACAGAACTATTTAAACTTTGAGTATGTATCCATAGCTTATAGACGTAGCTTTGATATTATACCAAATAATTAAGTGTAAGACCGTCCGTCTGTATGTATATCTGGATTTATGGATTCCATCTGGAAACAAAACGATGTCCGCTAAAAATGAATTATTGTAAACCGCTTAAAGTCATTTTTCAATAAGAACATTTATAAGTTTAAGGATAAATATTCATGATATACTACAATTGTACGTATTGATATATTTTTAGGGGTCTGCTACTATCCGGTCGTCAGCTTGTGCTGAATATTGACATTAAAAATAGAAAACTATCACAATTTAAAGAGTTACTATTATACTTACATTTATTATTTTGTTATAGAGCGATATCTTATAGTCTTAGCTTGGATGTTATACCAAACGTTTAAGGGCAAGATTATCTGTCCGTATGTTTCAGGCGTGCTCACCTGAAAGGACGGATTTCGCCTCGACATAAATGACATTATAAAATAGCAAAATATCAAAATTTAAACGTTAATATTTCAGATAGTTGTATATTTTTTAGTAAAGATCGATAGCTTATGGTCTAAGCATAGATATAATTTCACGCTCTTTGGTGTAAGACTGTCCGTCCGTATGTTTCAGACCTTCTAACCTGGGTAGACAGATTTTGTCTTGGTATAAAACGACGTCCGCTTAAGATTTATTATTGTTATATACTTAGTATTAATAATCGCAAGTCCTTTTTCAGTAAAATGTTTTGTTCACCAATTGAATGTTTTAAATTCAAGATATACTACAACTATATGTGTTGATATATTTCTAGGGATCTGATCATTTCCGTCTTCCGAAAATGTCGTAATAAAGAAGCAAAATAGCACAATTTAAACAGATAAATTTATATTTTTGGAATAGATCGATAGCTTATGGTCTAAGTTTGAAAGTGATGTAAAAGTTTACTTATATTACTCTCCGTGTGTAGGCTGCATATGTGAAAACAAAGAGAGACTATGATGTCTATTTTTTGTTTTTCAAAAGACAACAAAGGGTCTTATAGAGGTTGGCAGACCCGTATAGACTGGCACACGTTTGGTATCAAACTAGAGCTGATGTATACAGTTACAAAGCTACTTGACCAGGTCCGCCGCTGCGAACACATCTGTCCGAAGAATGCGATATAAATTTGTTGTATCGTATATAGTAATTATTTTTTATTAAAAGGCATTGATTCATTAATCCATACAATTACAGACGGACAAAACGTGTACACCCTATATATTTGGCATTAAACTGTTACTAAGATACCGAGCTACACAAATAAGAAACAGTATGGACATTGTTACATTATATCGCAATCGCGTATTTAATAGATCAATGATATCTGAACATCTTTTAGTTGGAAAACAAAAGGGGTCTATGTATGTTAGCGAGACCTTACAAACCGATGAACAGGCATACACTCCAAATAGTTAGTATGAACTCTAGCGTAATCATCTATTTACCCTCTGCAACAAGTTCGCATCTAATCATAAGTTTGAAATAACCACACAGGTTAGAACCGGACCATACATTAACTTATTAAATTGGGTTATGAATCAGTTAAAAATAACCTTTTAGGAACACTAAGACATTTGTTTCTTTACCAACAAGCGGTTACTTAACAGCCTTCAGTATGACCTAATGACAATTAATGTTTGCCTAGATAAAAGTAATAATCGATCACTAATTTGGGAGATCTGTATCCAACCTCAAAGTTGGTTATTTGGGATGCACGAAGCATCCTTATTCTTCACCACTAAAGAAGCTAATGTCTAATTCATAGCGCTGCGACAAGATTCGTAAAAAGATGGTAGGACTTGTATTCGGTATCTAACCTATTTTTCGTTTTTCAAATCGCACCTGGTTGGAAACAAATGCTAATAGTCTTTATTTGGTAAACACAGAGCCCCGGTTGGTATACACACAATGTTTCCCATATACTCTATACTTATTCCCCGCTTGGTAAATACACAAAGTTCCCCATTTAGTATACACTAGTTCCCCGTTTGGTTTATACACACAGTTTTCAATTTACTCTATACTAATTCCCCGTTTGGTATATACACAAAGTTTCCTATTTACTATACACTAATTTCCCGTTGTATATACTCATAGTAAAATAATCTCAGTATCTATTGATCTACGAAACTCTATGTGCAAACGACAAAGATTATCCCCTCTGCCTAGTACTTAAAGGAAAGCAGGCCGATGGTTTTATCCCATGCGCTTCTTTGCAACGAATACGATTGTCAGAAATCATCTTCCAGAAATCATTTTCAACTTATCTGACCATCCCTCATCATTCATCGGCGCTACATGACCTATTTTGTTTCGCAGTGCTGTAAAGCCTTAATCATCCATCCATCCCGACCATAGCTGCCTGGCCAGGGTATATTCACTATGAAAAGCTTTGGAGTAAATAGTTCATATATTTATATATTTTTTGCATAGCTATTTATCTGGAAAACTGTTTATTTGGGAAAACGTTTAGCCCTTTACCAGCGAAAAATAAATACCTCATGTTGCTGCATTTTTGTGACTGTATATTTTTGGTGAGTTTAATGCTTTGTTAATATTTCTATGTCCAGTTATAAAGGGGGTCTCCGTGGCCTAGTGGTATAGTCACTGTGACTTACATCACTAAGCTCCTCACCGCTGTGAGTTCGAGTCCCAGTAGGGTCGTTCGGATTTTTCATGTGGAGAAGCCTTCCAGCTGGCTTTCGGAAGGTCGGTGGTTCTACCCAGTTGCCGATTTGTGCCTGAAACAGTGCATAAAGGACTTCTGGGGTCTTCCTCCACCTATGATTAGCTGGACGTCGCGATATGACTGAAATACTGTTGAAAGCGACAAAAAATCAAAACAAAAATCAAATGTCCAGTTATACAGGGCGATACTCCTTTGCTTTTTATACAGCATTATCAGTATGTACTAATTACATGTACTTAAGTATTCGCTTTAATTTTAAGTTGAACTAGTAATTGCTAGTAATTGATATTGAATTTCTAAACCCAGGGTCTTTGCATTTATATTCACGTATCAGACTCGCCGGACACGTGTGGCACATGGAACAAAGACGACACTCAGAAGTATATAAATGAAGAAAACGTGAAGTCTAAAACTCTTCTGCTTGAAAAAAAGAGAAAAACGTTGGAAACCATTTACACAACACTAAAGTGTTAAACACTGGCAAGGGAGAACTTGCAGTAACAAACAGACCACGCGATAACCAGAATATAAAACCTGAAGTTTACGGGCCGTGTCCACACTGCTATGGATATTATCCAAAAATGACCTATAAATAAATAACAGACACTGTAAAGTTTCAGACAACTGTAAAGACAGAAGAGGTTTTGTCACTTCAAGCAAACTGTTGCTCCCTAAACCAACGCACGATAAAAGCAGTCGGCTTGGGCAAATGTTGTCCTCTTTTAAGTTAGATGAAATCAGCAGAATCGTACTAAGTGACCGAACAATTTTAAAATATGGCGAAAGAATTTCGACTATACGAGGAAATGATGCAGCATTCGTCAAAAGCCGAGAGAAGTTGCAAGGTTATTACATAAAATGAGAGAGATAAGTGGTCACAACAGCCATGCCTTTTGAGGAAAGTCCTGAAAATTTTGAAATTCATTGTGAACTGCTGTAAGGAGGTAGGCGGATTTTATAGTTCTACAAACACATACCCAACTCCTAGGTTGGCATTGAAAATGGGTGGGTCAGTTCCATAGTGTGTAGGATTTATTATCACGAAAACTTTCTAAAGTTCGAATAAAGACTTGCAAGAAAGAGCTGTCAAAACCCGTTTCAAAGTTACTTACCTATAATTGGAAATACCAGGTATCATCAAACGCATTGCGCACATGGAGTGACGGAAAGCGAAATTCTAAAAAGGGTTTTTTACCATTAGCGTATGACGTCAAACTACTTTTCGAATACCTACAGAATGAAGCAACTGCATTGTCCAAACATCTTCAGAATGAAGCGGATTTGGAAACGACGCGTCAATATTAGGTGCAATTGTCAGAAATTTGTTTAGCACAGACCATACTTTTCAAAAGGGCGAATAACAGGGGTAGTATCAAAAATGAAAGCAGACGATTTCCAGTTTTTGACAAACAAAGAAAACAAGTTTGATGAAGGTTTGTTCAACCTAGAAAAAAACCTTTGCAGGTCGTTTTACAGGACTGAAATAATTGCAAACCGTGGTCGTATAGCTCCGGTGCGCTTTTCAACCAAACTGAAAGACAATATTGAACTAATGCTGAAGAATAGAAGCCTAATTAACAATCCCGAAAACAATTTCCTCTTCCCTACACAAAAAACAGAATCTCACATTAGAGGAACAGATGTTTTGAGAATGTTTGCAGCCAAGTGTGGTGCGGAACGACCAGAAAGGCTTCGGTCAACAAATCTTCGAAAGCATATTGCAACTATGACACAACTGTTCAATCTCAAAGAGAATTCGATATTCTTGCCAATTTTCTTGGACACGATATCAGAGTACATAGAGAATTCTACCGTCTTCCAGAAGAAACCATTCAAGTTGCAAAAGTTTCAAAACTGCTTCTTCTGATGGAAAGTGGGAAGATAAAGAATCCGTCAACTCTATCCCTAAACAATATTGACGTCGAAGAAGGTATGTATTGTCCAAGCATTCTATTTTGAAAAACAGTTTTTTTATCGTTCGGTTTATTCTAATTGTTCATGAATATATTAAAGATTTAATTTACCTAAACATATTAAATATTTTTCGACCTATATTTTGTATCTTCATGTTGGCATGGCATAGCATACGGAACTAAAGACATGTATCTATGAAGTTGTATTATTTAAAACAGGGTAGACTCTGATTCGTTTATGATATGGATCTGTTTTGTTTGCAAATATGTATTTAGTAAATGACTAATCAGATCTCATAAACTCCTTTGACTTCATCCGTCATCATCAATGATTTATTCTTTTCTTAGAAAACAATAATTTAATAATATATAGATGTTAATACATGTCATATATTGTGAAACTAACCATTCATACAAAATTATATTGAAAGTGGTTTTAATTTGGTTGTTTAGAGCAAGACCAAACCTACGAAGAAGCTGACGAAGAAGATAATTCTGAATATTCAGAAGAATCCGATTCCGAGTGTGAAACGGCAAAAGAAACGAAACGGGTTGCTTCACCAGGTATTTGTTTCTCTTCAAAAATTGTCTAACTGTAAATGATAAATAAGAAATGCATTATTTGAGTATTGCTCAGTTCAACAAACTCAATAACCAATAAGCTGGTGTTTGTAAAACATATGTACCACCTATTGAACCCATCATCCACTGAAATATGGGCACACCAAGCCTAACTACCTCTGTATCATGAAATCATACATTAAACTTATAATTTCTAAACCTTTTTTTTAAACGATAGCAATTTCCGCACCATTTAAGATAAATTATTGTTACATAATAGACTCCAAAGGAATTGCCATATTTCAAATCAAATTGTCTTTATAAGGCCTATACGGTACAGCATGAAGTATTGAATTTAAATTAAAGTACGGAATAACAATGCTTTAACCCCCCGCGGAAGAGGTATATTTTTAGTCATATTAGCTTTAAATTCCGGTTGTTTAACAATGCAAATGGTGGGGAAAGTAGTTAAAATGTAATAGAATGTTTGTTTAACTTTTAGGCATATCAACAATACGTCAAGTGCCTATAACAAAGAAAAAGTACCGGCCAGAGGAGGAAAAGGTCGCCATAAATAGACATTTCGAAAGAGAAATACTTATGGGACGGATTCCCGGAAAGAAGACAATCGAAGAATGCTTGAAAGACGAGAGTGCACTATCAAGTCGGACATGGAGAAACATAAAATACTTTTGCCGGAATACAATAACAACCAAAAGAAGACATATTATAGTGGTATATTGGATACGCAAAGAGATTTCAAACAAACTAACAATATGTCCGACTGACATTCGCTTTGTGTGGATAAATCAAGCGTATAGTTTGCCAACAATGAAATTAGTTTAATTGATATAAGTAATTGGTATTGGTGTTATTTTTCAATGTAATTAAGAGGTTACAGGTCCCTGACGATTGTTTAATAAGTGGTACAGGGTCTTCTTTACAGTTTTACAGAGTCTTCACGAGTCTACATAGTCTTGGTTTTTCCCACAATGGTATGTTTGTGCCGCTATAGAAGGCCTGAGCTTGTGGTCATGTACTGATAACTGCTTTTCTTCTGCGTGTACGACATTGGCACGGGAGTCCGGCTGATGGAAGTGCCGCATGTATTGTTGTTGTCATCTATTTCAACATCAAGGCTTATATCGAGTAAACTCGAACCTTCCAACGAGATGTTGGCCATTTCGAGATTCATGAAGACTCTGTAACACTGTAAAGAAGACCCGAAGACCCTGTACCACTTATCAAACAGTCGTCAGGGACCTGTAACCTGTACATCGCATTGATAAATAACCCCAAACTTCTGATAACTTTAAAAATCGGACATATATCTTTTAAAAATGCTTCAATATTGAAAAAACACGAAAATAATACGAACAACTAGATTATCTTATTATGTTGAATGCTGCAATTCCTTAAGTAATTTCAACTTATAACAAAAATATGTGCATCTACATGTAGGCAGGGGGAATCACATGCTTTTATTTCCTCCATTCATCTGAATTCTAACCCAGGCGACGTTAAGTAACTTCTTAAAAAGAAGCCAAAAGATCATACGTTTTTAAGAAGAATCCTTGTCTTGAGGCTGTGTAAACTCGCTGAACTATGACGTGTTTACATGTACACCCGACAAAGAGTCAGGACTCTGAGACATTTTTCGAAAGGACTCCTATACTACCAAGTTCCCAACCAGTGAGCATTAAGGCGCTGTATTTCTAAACGTGTCATGTCTCATACCGATATATTAATTTGCAAGTAATAGATGCACTTTGTAGTATTATATATACAGTTTCTTGCCGATGAATGTTTATTCAATGATTATTCACTGCTAGTAAAACTGTATGAAATATGCTTAGACCAGTCTGAATAAATATTCATGTCCACAAGGAAGAAAATGAATATCTGATAATGTCCGTAGCACAAATAATCGAGATGGAGACAATGACGCGTTTTCTAAGAACAATGCCATATTTCAACATATCGAGAAGTCCGTGAATATTCTGGTCTTCAGTCTATCTGATTCACATACTTTTAATTTTAATAGAAAATGACCCTCACAATATGTAATGATTTAATATTGTTTCTTCAAATGTCAGATTATAGCATGCATTCCTAATAAATCTGAGTATATGCTTTGATACATGTGTTCGTCCGTCTGTCTTTCACATTACCATATTTCTGTAATATGAGTTACTTACTATGGCTGTATTTTAACGGCTGCTGAGTGTTTCATAGGCAATGAATACTAAATATAAACCGATATGTATTATTCTTTGCGATGATCTTGAATAGCAAGTATTTTAATAAATCATAGCCTTTTTTCGCTAAAACATAACTATTTATTATACAAAAAACATATAGTGCATCGTTATTGAATACGAACTTCATTGTTTTTGTATATAAGGGTGTATATATATATATCTAAGCTACAGATTGGTACCAAAGTGATAGATTAACGCTTATCCATACGTCTGAATTCACTTATAATTGTGAATCGTAAGCCATTTTTAATCACATATTGTTTACGATACAACAAACGTATATGTGATCGTTATTGAGCAATGTCTACACTGTATTTTTACATGAGGGTAAAACTGGATAGCTATGTTACACCTTGATACCAACTATTGCTAGAGAAATTGTAGGTGTAAGCGTAAAGCAATACTTTTGAAAATGATTACACGTCTTCATTTGGTAAACACAAACCCCGCTTGGTGTATACACAGAGTTACCCGTTTGGTACACACTAATTCCTCATTTGGTATATACACAAAGTTCCCCATTTAGTATACACTAATTCCCCAGTTGGTATACACACGGTTCCCCGGTTTGCTTGTGAAAAATCTCATGTTCTAAAAATGGATGGAAAGCATAACTAAGGTCAATATTGTGATTTGTGATGTAAATGAATGTTTATGCTAGAGTATGAGCTCCTCCAGATGATCAGAAATGGTGGCACCCGGTTGGTAGGTTATGTACATAGTTCCCCGGTTGGGATGTTTTACAAGAATGTGTGTGTGTGTGTGTGTGTGTGTGTGTGTGTTTGTTATGGTATGGCTGTGTGTGTGTTCTGCTTTAGAGATGGGTGTATTGTTTGTGTTGCGTTTCCTGCTTGAGTCTTCTTTCGTATTTATACAATATGAACACTAATTCTAAGAGCAGTGACTAGGAATAACATCAGGGTCCATGCTTGTAAAGCGTTTGAGTGGAGTCTTAAATCATTCTCAAGCATTTGATAGGTCAGATTTGAGCCTAGGCTCAATGGTGTTGAAAGTGGTTATAAATTTTGATTGCCATTAATTTTAAATTTTTATTTCACTGTTCAAAGGACAAAGATGTTCTATATAGATCTATAGTGCTTCTGGTTTATGTTGTAAGTTCATGTTTGAAAAGCCTGTAATTGCGTGTAATAAAATTTGTAAGTGAGTTATGTTGTTTATTGTTACATCCTTTTAAAATATCACCCCCTAGTATCATAGTATATGTGATTACTTGTTTACCCATTTATGCCAAGTAGATTATTCCATGTTCATATGTTGGCTGAGTCCATTTTTTCATTTTTATTCCGCTTTTGATAGAAACTCCCTATAGAAAACAGCACAGACTCAGATCAGATGCCGCATTATATATGACGTCTAATATGAGGCTGTACTGTTTGCATATGTCCAATTTATTAGATGCTAGGCACACATGTGTTAAACCACTTTATTTCAGACTTTCCTGACCATTCTATCCATTCTAATATAGCTGTAAGAAAAACTCATTGTGTTTACTATTTGAGGAATTAATCTAATTCTGATTTATTTTATTTCGTTTTATTTGTTTATTTACATTTTCATAGTATTATGGAATACTTTTTGTTTCATGGAGGTATGAAAACAACCTGTGACCAGGAATTGTTCATGCCTCAATGAAAACAATTCTATATATTGCTTATAATTTAATATCACAATTAAATGTATGAACGACACTAAATAGAGAATCTGATATAAGTTATCATTATTTATCGTTTCAAAACCGCAAGTTGTAGTCCATCTGCCAAATATATTTGCCGTCAAAACGTGACGTTTATAGGTAACGTCGTTGCAACGACGTTACCTATAAACGTCACGTTTTGACGGCAAATATATTTGGCGTTCCGCTTCATGCTCCGCTTGTGGAAGAAAAGTAGTCCCGACAAGACGTGGCCTAATTCATGTTTTCATGGGGTTTGAAAAAGGAGCCAATCACAGCTCAACATAAGTAATGAAAACACACAATTTTTAACCCCTTCACTCTCAATGACGCCTAATAGCGCGCTTGCAAACAGTTTGGATACTGATCAGACGCCGCGTTACGCGGCGTCTGCTCAAGATCCTATCTGTTTGACATTCGTATCGATATGTTTTAAGTCATACTATACTCAGCAAAAGTAGAAACGTCCCACCTTTTGGACGGACATATCTCTGACTTTATTTAAGTTATACATCAAGTGAATGTACTTATGGGATACTGATTAGTTGGAGTTACACATGTGTTAAGTTTTCCCAAAATGACAAAGATATAAACGTAACGGAATGATGATGTTCACGTTTTGCACGTGCACGGTACACACGCGTTCAATAAAGTAGTTATTCGTACAGTACACACGACACATGCTAATAAGAAAAATGGAGCAACACCATATGAATTCAATCCTTGCATCATGTCACGCTCGTCTGAAGTTGAAATAAATCAGAATGACGGCCATTGACGTCGTCCGCAGGTTCGGCTGTTGTAAAAAGACCACACAGAGTCTTGCGACCCGGTACCATCAGACTGAGACTCTTCTTGCCTTGGTCATCCCGTTTTCCACCGTCAGAACTGACCACTACTGCATGTTAAAGCACGTACGTCTACGTCGTTTGCCAGCCACCGTAACGGCTAGAGAATGTGGTGAGTCATCACAGACATTAGTAATCGCGTGCGACCCAAAGCTAAACCAATCAGAGCATTTCGGACAATTTGGACGCGACGTCACCGTGGTGCTAAGATATCTGTAGTCACGACGTCATTTGAATTGGATGCACACTGACTGGTATCAAGTTCTTTTTATTGACGAATCTCGATTCACACTTAGCAATGCAGATGGTAGACTACGCAAATTGATTACATTTAAGATTCAGCGTTCAAGATTTGAAACAGACTTCACAGCAAGAGTGAATGACTGACGTACTCATTGAACGTTACGTTACGCCGTAGAAATGTAGCGTGTATTGGTGCACAAACGGTGGCCGTACACGATATTAATCTTACTGAATAAACTTGGAACTTTTTATGAGAATTCAGTAATCAACAAAACAACATTTATTTAGATTGTTTCTTTTGACCCCTACCAACTTCTTCATTACATCACGCGAAACGTTTTTATCTCAGCAATATGAGGGCAACTGATATGGATTAAAATTGAATAAACGTTATTTTTGTATAGGTTTTTACTACCATCAACCTTATAGCTTCCAAGAAAAATTTTCTGTAATAGGGTGGGACGTTTCTAAATTTGCTCAGTATACATTGAATCTTACTTTGAAACGATCTTGCAAACAACAAAATTGAAGCAGACAACAATACAATGGTGGAGGGGTAAAACTCTCACGAAAACTTTGGTAGTGAAAGGGTTAAGAAATAATGTTCGTTCCATCGTTTGCAATGGCGTCATGTAAGAAGGTTTGGTGTTCTGACGAGCAGTAAATTTGTAGCGCGTAAAAACGACAAACATTGGTTTATGAGGTCACTCGATGGACCGAAGATTATTTCGTTTTCTGACACTAAAAAAAAAAAAATAATGTTCTATACACAGGTACTTGGCGTTTTTTGACGGAATTTGATGAAATAAGTAGATATTGATAAATTAATCCTATCACGGGGGTACCACAAGAGAATATCGGCGATCGAGTCTATTTTAGCATCAGTTTAAGTCGATAGTAAAGACTAGGTGTCGAATTGCGCTGTTTACCTTGTATCTATAATAGAAGTATAGTAAAAAAAAATGTTTTTTTAAAGGGGGAGGGGTTAATAGATCTAGATGTATATGTCAAGTACCTGTGGTTCTATAGGGTCTACAATGTTTCAAGTATTAAAGGGATACTATTTTCATAGCGTGTACCTAGTAGGAACTCGTTACTTCCTTTAAGTAGCTGTTCCATTCTACCCATTCGTAATGAAAGATTTTTAAGATTTATCGGAAACGTCCGCTTGAAACAATTTTACACATGGCTTGGAGGTCTTGGCCAATCAGATTCCTAAAAACCGTTGACTATATCTTCAAGTTCAGCGCTTTTCAAACAACCATGGACTAACTAACAAACTGTTCATCTAGTCCACGCTTCCATCATCTGAAGGCCGTTTTGACGTCACAATCCTAGCATCCGAGCGAGCCATCCCGAAAACCTTTAGGCTGTACTGTAAGCTTAACGATAAATAATCGAAAGTTTAGTGAAATAAACACCAGAACAAGGATTAAAGACGTATCTGGGAGTTTTTTCTAGCGCGGAGAATTTTTTTAAACTTTGCATATAAGTAAATTGATATAAATGAAAGTAAAAACAGTCTTCAAAAACATAGGTCGCCTTGCTACTTTTTGTATAATTTACGCTTTTTTAGAAGTACTATATTCAAATTTTCCGAAATTAGGCTTCATAAGAAGAAAGTCCATCAAACACACAAATATCGATACTTCAAGTCCAATTTTAATTAATTACATGTATATGGAATAGTGTTACAAATTAATGTAAAATAATTAGATTTGAGTGGCATTATATAGATTTTACGCATTAAATATGTGCAAAATGAACTCGAAAATCGTAAAAAAAATCGAGCCTTTTTGCAAAAATAAAAAATTCTAGCGCGGAGAATTTCCTATTTTTTTTCTATAACAGTAGATAATTATATAACAAGTATAGAACCAATGAGAAAACAGTACCTCGCCTTGCTCGTTTCAGAGATATGTTCAATTTTATTACCTCCCTTTATCAGTGAATATGCACTTTTTTAACAACTTTTTTTTAAATAGTCTAAATGTTATACTTTATACAATAATACCCACAGCTATACATAAATGTCTTGCATTGTGACATATATTATGAACTTTAGAAAGTTCTGCTGAAAAATGCAGTGTTGTCTTCAGCGCAAGTCGGAGTGAAAAATGAAATGCCCCCTCCCCTCTAAATATGATGCTGATGGTGCATAATTCATTAATTCTTTATTCACAACTTTATGTTTATTTTCACACATATTTTCTTTGGCTTAAAACCCATTAAAGCTATATGATAAATGAATAAAGCTACATAGAGCTGCATGCATATTCATACATCAAAGGGAGGTAATACATGTTCAAATATTTCAGTTCAGAATGTAGGAAGTATCCATACTCAAACACTGAATTTGGAATAGGTAACTGGTAAGATATAGGATATATGCTCAGAACAAGCTTTTTGTAAAATCAAGGTCAAAGGTCAAGGTCACAGTGACCTGAAAATGGTATGCGACACTTCGCCATCCAAAGATGAACTCACACACATAATTTGTTATCGGTAGCTGATGTGACAAAGGAAATATTATCTGGACAAAAAGTAGACCCACCAATAAACACATCTACAATCATTATTCAATGTGGGCAGTGAGTTAACATAACCATTCAAAATATCATAACAAAAGCACCGCAGTGCGGCAAAACACGCCCATCATGGCCGGCGGGTGTCAAAGTCGTCCGGACTCCGGCCGACTGGAAATAGTCGCCCGGAGTCTAGACCCGACTATCGATCTCAAAAAGACTATCACAGGAAGGGGCATTCTGTCCCTGCATCCGACTCCGACTCAATGTCAACACTAAATTCACTCCCTGTCACATTATGATTATTAACGCTGTCTCGAGTCGGCGAGTTCCTGGTGAAAAAACTAATGTTTTCTAGAGATTTCGAGCACTTTTTTGTCACAAATGATCCTGATTTGCGTCTCTTTATATCCCCAGGAATTTTAAAAGTTTTTTTTAACGATATATAACGATAGTTGAGTAAATATTGTATTCGCGAAATCCGATGATCTAGACGCTGTTGTGATCGTAAATAATTACACCCGCGATAGGAAAGTACAGAAAAGAGCGGAAAGGACATGCGCGTTTGGGATGCGCAGTAACAACTCCCGGATACGTCTTTAAAACCGACGAAATACAGGAATTATACAGTAACAATAATAGATCTAGATCTACTCCATCCCGCTAGACCTAGATATGCATTATTTCAGCTGTAGATGTAAAAACCGGGATCTGTATGTAAAGATTGTCGTTTAAAAATAGCTGAGATCAGAATGGAACTGCACACGCTTGATGACGTCATATTTTATTTTTTAAATGTACAGTGAGACCTAGACTTTCAGAACAATTGCTAATGAAATGTGCTAACATAAAGGTCTTCAATAAGATATAATTGTGTTGGTGTAAAAGCATTTTTAATGGTCTTTCCATTTTTATAGAAAAAACACACAAATAAAATGAGTTTTCTTTTCGTCTAAAAACAAAAAGCTTAAACGAAGGGTCTTATTTTCCTCAAGCCCAAGCCTACGCTAAATAGGTAAAAGCATGTTTGAGCGCGACTAAACGATAATGTTCGCGGGGGCTACGCCCCCTCCAACATTATCGTTTTGTCGCGCTCGGTTATGGTCTCACCTATACTTAACACCTTAAACAATTGCAATGCACATTATTTGCAAAAATACCTACCATACAGATACTTTGTAATGTATCCTCTTGATCTCATTACTTTCTGAATTCGCTTTGATGTAGATGAATACAAGTTCTACATTTAATTTAATGTTATGTGTTCTGCACTGAGCAGTGCGGCTTTCAAGTCATCAATGGTGGTAAGATTATGTTTGTACACCATTTTTCATCAGGAGAAAGATATTTTCTATGATATTTAGATCTGATGATTGTGCTGACCAGGATAAGCAGGGTATTACGTTTGTTTCCTTCCAGACTTTATTAAATATAGTTTCGCGTGACTCATTGCAGATGCATCGTTAAAAAAGGTCTCTAGTCTAGGCAAAATGGTTTAGATTAACGGGCCTCAGAGTAATCATTTAATATTTCAAAAGCCTTTTTATTTTCACATTTGGTTCTGGGGCTTAATTGTCCCAGGTTATTGTTTCTGTTTGTTATACTGAGATTACCCCCTCTGCCAAGAACTTAAATGAAGATAGGCCCATGGTTCTGATCCCATGCGATGCCTTGCAACGAATTGGATTAGCCGAAATCATCTTCCTGAAACTATCTTCATTTCATCTTATTATCCATCATCGTTCATCGGCGCAATATGACCTATTTTCGGTCGCAGTACCGTAAAACCAACTCATCCAACCATGCAGAAAGATAGCCTTCATCCTTTTTTCCAAACTGTGAATTCGTCATCACCACTCATAATCATAGACACATCATCACTGAAAATCACCGTTCATTTACTGTCCAACTTACTTTGCTACGTCACCAGTTTGCTTTACAAATATTTCTTCACTGATCCTTTCCTGGGTCCATGCTTATAAAGCGTTTTAGTTGAGTCTTAAATAATTCTCTAGCATTCGATTGGTCAGATTTGAGCCTAGGCTCAAATCTGACCAATCAAATGCTTGAGAACGAACTAAGACTCAATTCAAACGATTTATAAGCATTGACCCTGTAGTCGTATGTGTGCTGACGCCGCTGAATACCACCATGGTTATGTCCACTTAGGTTGATGGTATGTCCTTCCATACAATCCTGTTTAAAGTCCTGTACAGTATGTCCGCCTTTTTGTTTTGGTCTCCAATATCTTGGCTTGTTTTCTACTGATCCTGAACCTTAAAACCTTTTCAAAAATTGATGCACTGTAACATAATCAACCCCAAGAAGCTGGCAAGTTCATTTTTTGTCATTCCTTCTTTAAACATCAGTGTAAAAACAGTGTAGTTTGTGTACAGGGACAACTCCTTCTTTACAATTTCATTTTTATTTACTTATTGATTTAACCTTACATAAACCTTAATGACATCATGCAACATTATGATTGCACTACATGAAATCATCATTCTATTGATTAAGTTACACAAGTACCAGAGGGGCCTGAAGTTGCTTGTTTTGATCTTTGGGAAAACAAGCATTGCATATTTTGATTGACTTTTGCCACCCGGTAGAGCATAACAGTGGCAGTTAGTTGTGTATTGAAAATTAGATGAATGCCCCATAGCCTGTTTTAGTTTTCTTTTGAACACGGATGACCACTTAAAGCATGTTGAAAAAAAGGTACATTCTACTTTAATTTTAGCATGCATCAAGCTTAACCCTACCATCTGCTATGATATAGAAAATATTACGTCACATGACTTTCATTGAAGGAACGATTTTTTAACGTAAGGTGGGCACAGGAAGAGCCTGTATAAACGGACTATTTTCACAATGTTGTTAAATATGCTACATATATCACGGTAAATAGGTTTTTGCTCATAGTGACAAATTGTGCGTGGCATGTTAGAATAAATTAATGTCATTCTTAAATAAACTGAAAACAAAATGGTTTATGAAAAACAAATGCTTAAATAAAAACAAATTTATGACATTATCGTGTATATGACATCAAACATAAATAATAATTGGTATAAAAAAAACTTTCAAGAAAAATTACTGAATCTTATTTTTAAAGGTTTTTCCTATCGCTTTTGGTTTTCTCTTTCAGGTTCATTTCTAATTTTACCGCTGGCTATGTAGATGTAGTTGATGATTTCATTTCCTAATGCTCCTTTGTTATTTCCCATCACAAAGAGTGTCCGTGGCATTGTGCCAGAAAGAGACAAACAATTTATTTGGTGTGTGAGCTCATCTTGGGATAGTGGCATTACTTTGTAAAATTTTATAAAGCAATGCACATAATTATACAGCTGGGGCTTGTTTTATAAAACTTCGTACGACAAATCCTGCCTTTTGACATCTTTTTGAAATCGTTTTGAGAAGTCGATTCCAAAGAGATGTCACAAAACAGGATAAGATAGAGAAATTAGAAATTAAATGTATTTTAACATTTGACTTATGACCTTTTTTGTCTAACGAAGTTTTATGAAACGGGACCCTGAATCTTAATAGATTTTACTCGTTTTATGGGACTAACATGTTTTCCTCAGTTGAAGTATTGATAAGCTATGTCTTTCAATCGCATCTGTTGATATATGTATATACTTTACAGGGATTAAGTGTAATCAGGGAATACATGAAATCCCTGGAAAATCAGGGATTTCACGAAAACCCTAAATCTCCCAGAGAAAAGGCGTAATTTTGAAGCTTTTCGTTGATTTTTTTTATAAATATTTGACAGTTACTTTTGGTTAAAGTAATGAATCTAAACTATATTTAGTTCATTACATTCAAAGGAAAGTATCACGCTATAAAATATGTTGTTAACCTTATTAACAAGACAGATGGCTTGGTCTTTTAATTGTCTTGAATTAATTGCACACTATTCACTTATTTTTATTTACTTGGGCGAGAAACTTTGTATGAACGTTGATTAGGTCATAAGGTCATAAGCCGCATTCTGCTGTGCGGCCAGTGGTCTTCAAAACTAGAAATAGCCGTTGGGATAATAGGTAAACTAAACATGTTATTGAGGAAAGACAGTTCATGCAAGTTTTCTTTGATTTTATCAGTTACCGAATCAATTGTTTCTAGTGTTAAAGACTGATCGTCAATTTTAGCAGGATAATGAAATCGACGAAGATCAAAGCTAGCTAGAATAAGGAGAGTTAGGGGTCTGCACTGTTTGTCATATGTTTCAGTAACATGGAGACAACCCCTTCAATAATCAGTGTAAATACAAAATTCGCCATGGTAATTATTAACATATTAACCCTAGCGACAAATATACTCGTCATTTACCAACAATGTACCCATGAGGAGTACATTTGTTATATGCAAACAGTGTAGACCCTGATCAGAGGGCTTCGTAAGGAGCCCTCTGATCAGGGTCTGCATTGTTTGTCATTTTCATATGTATTGTAAAAATAAACCAGTTCAAACGTGTGAGAAATGAACTAGACTTGATTGAAATTAAAATGCTCCATTAACCATTTCAGGGATGACTGAGTTACTTATAACCTTGAACATTCTACATCCGAACATATGACTGCTGAAAGCAGGTTGGAAGTAAATCAGTATGGTATATCTTACATGGTGACTATAAAGTGCGAGAGTATTGATATAACATCTCCCGCGACACTCACTATTACAGCATATCGATTGAATAATAAAACGGTTAACTTTTAAAACTTGATTTTAATGAAACTATCTAACATTTATTATTGTCACTGAATAAAAACTGCTGCAAGTCACACCAAATTTACTGAACAGTTCTTTGAAACTGTAAGTTCAAAACATTTGAACCATAACTACAGAGCAGATTTCAGTTAGTTTAATTTTTATCTTATATGCCTCTGGTATAGAATGTCAATCATGCTGTTTGTTATTGTTAATAATACTGCATAACCTGCACGTTTTCATACCGATGAGTCCTATAGTTAATCCGGAAACTGCACCTCATTAAATATTTATTAGCTTAATAAAGACGTATTGTAATATCAAATAGTTTAGACGTAAGATACGAAATATGGTATATAGCGCAGAGAAATACTGATTAACAATCATCAACGCATGAAAGTGTGTCTTACATGAGCATCATTTATCGTAGTTCAGTATGACGAAACGTTTGGAAAACACCAAAGCAAGCACAAATGGTTTGTGCCAGACCATTCAGATGTGACAGTGTTTAACAGTGTTCATTGCTCTCGCTCTTTACAACTACACTCAATGACAGACAAAGATTGCATGTGTTGTTCGGAGGGTGTTGTTATAGGAAAGGAAACTTTAGACTTGGCTTACATTTACAAACAGCTCTAGTTTAGATCAGACAGCGCACGGAGAAGCCGTTAGATAGGGATATACACTGTGTTCTTATGGGATCAGTCTGACACGAGTCTGCACCTTTTCCTGTGTGAAACTTTCCTTATATATCAGATGACAAATATCCATAGTGTGTCAAGTTTTATGAATATTCAGCAAACAAAGGGGTAAAAAATATGAAAAAATAATAATAAAATGCAAATATTAAGAATTATTTCGGAAGTAAATTCAGAGACCACTGATTAATACAAGATGAATGGTAGAGGAAGAAATCTGGGTTTTTTTTGTTAACATCTGTTTTGCACGCAGCTGTCGATTTGAGTGACCGTGATAGTGCGTATCTTGAATTACAGCAGTAATTGACCATGTGAACTATGCAATGGATAGACTATACTAATGGTACACTGTCGTGTTAGCACTGAACATAGAAATATATATAGTTTTTCAGAATATATCACATAGCAAATGACATCTTATTGAAAGGATAAGGTTTTTGCCAAAAATGTAATACTAGATTTGACGCCTAATAAGACGTATAACATCTGATTTGAAACTACACTCCGTTTGTAATAGGCACGTGTATGTCTACTGTTGAGACAAATAACACATACCCTAACTGTATACAATCTGTGGATAAAAACACTAATGGCGTCCAAGGTTTATGGCAGAGATCAGTTTGTTTGTTCTCCAGAGGAAGGAAGTTTATGCCATGCTATTGTATGGGTGTACAGGGCTTCCTGGATACTTGCAGTAATAGGAACAGTTTCAAACTGTCTTAACTTGCTAGTATTATCGCAGAAAAGAATAAGGAAAATGTCGACAAGTGTCTTCTTTAAGTTTCTTGCATGTTCAGACCTGTGCTCTCTTTGGTTTGGAGCTGCCTATCAAACCTCAATAGCAGGAAAAGATGAAAACCTACAATGGAAAGGAGAATTTCTCTGTGTAATGGTCGTATGGTTAATTTATACTGCTAGTGAATTTTCAGTTTGGTTGCTTGTTCTTCTCACAGTTGAAAGGTTTCTATACACATTTTATCCCCACTCTGCAAGAAACAGGCTTACCACCCGTAATGCTCTCATAACCTCACTGGTTACATTTGGCGTGATTTGTCTATCAAATGTTCCCCTGATTTTGGGCTATACTTGGAACCACGAGAACGATATTTGTGTTTATTCCTCCGAAAAATACACGAGTTTCATAAAAACTGGATATGGTTACCAAGTATTTATCGTGCACTGTTTAATTCCAATGCTTGTGATGTCGACAGGAAACATAGCAATTGCATGTAAATTAAGAGGTATCTCGTCACAAATAGTATCAGCATCTTCACGAGCAAGAAGCAATTCCGCCACAAAGATGTTGTTCCTTGTGACTATCGTGTTTTTCATAACAACGACACCGTATACCATTTTCACTATTGCAGCAAACACAATTAAACGGAACTATTTAGAAAGTTATAGTAGAGAAGTGCAGATTCTGGGAGCTGTGGCATATCAACTGGTCCTGTGTAATTTCACCTTCAATTTCTTCCTGTATTGTGCGAGTGGTTCGTTATTCAGAGAAGAATTCTGGATGTTGGTACGAAAGTGTCGAGCTATATGTTCACGTCCTAGAACAGAACCATGTCAGGAACAAACAACAATAACTACAATTGTTTAGTTTTATCTTAACATTTTCGAGGTCGGAAACAATAGTATAGTTACACGTATATAGTTCTTGCAAATATTGGATGCCCTTATCTAAAGTGTCCTCCTCAGGGTCTTAAATGTTTGTTATACTTTTAGATATTTAAGGACGTAACAAACCATACCAGTAGTCAATTATAACATAATATGCGGTGACGTGCGCGAATAACCCTGTCATTTAAGTTTGATATTCAACACATCCATATTATCACATTCGAACAGCCTAACGGCATTCATACGCGATGTCAAAACAAACAAAATGAGAACACTTACCTATCTGTCGGATCACAATAGACGATAGGGGACTCGGAAGCATTAAAACACGTGTTTAAAGGTTTTGTATCGTATGTCTCAGAAAGCAGGTATCAGCCCAATCTCGAAATCTCCATTGACAGTAAACGCACGTACAGAAGTAAAAACCTGAAAGACGATATTGTCCAAGCAAATCAGATCAAGCAGATTTCAGGCCATAAAAATATCGCGTCAGTCAACAACCATAGTTATCTGAATCCATCACAGCACTCATATATTCAAACATTGTATACTCCAACGCAGATGATCGCAAAAAAGTCACCTGTTCATACACAGTACTGTGCCCCAGTTAACATTGTTGACACAGAATCAAGGTAATTTACCAGTGTCCGATGTTTTTAATAACAGCTTGGCGCTCTCTGTGGAAAGTTCCATAAACATGTTTATATCACCGATGAAAGACTTTAGTTTCCAAAACGAAGACGAAATTCAATTAATAGTGATGATTAGGCACACTGATTGTGGCTCTCCGTTTAGAATTGGAGCAAAACGTGTATTTTACACAGCCATGTGTGTTAGTACAATGACATCACAAGTATTTTTTCCAATTGTCTTATAAATACATGATCAGTGGCGTTACAACGTGACGTGTTGCATGTTGTTACTGTAATTCAAAAAGATTTTGACGTGTTGCTTTAGGAATTTTCCCCATAAACTTTCACGATTTCTTTGAATATCAGATTTATATCTAAATTAAATCATTTTTGATATGACAGTAAGTCAATAACATGTTGAGACGTTTTGAACTACCTAGTCCCAATCACTTAGACAATCTTATTATGCCTTCTAAGATATAGATAATAACATGTCATTTTATGAGACAGGATGGATTTATTCTGCGAGGGGAGACACCATTTATCGCGAGGCTTGTCGAGTGCTGACTGGTTTCTCATCGAGCAGAATAAACCCATCCTATATCATGCAATGACATATTATTCGATTTTTCCTGTCGCCGAATGAATTTGGGCTTTCAAATTTACACTAACACTAAATTTGACAAGTGTCACGTAAATTCAGACAAAACAAGTATCAATCGTATAGTCGACCTGCGCTTACTTACCGGTAATCTTACACAACAGAAAAGTGAGAACAACAAAACGCTTAAAGTGAATAAGGAAATAAAATGGAAAAGTAAGTCGATTAAAATTTGATATGTGATACATTTCAACTCAAATGGGCAACACTAAGCTTTTCAACTCAGAAGTTAAAATTTCAAAAAATAACGACTGGAAGTTGTCTCCTGTTTTGCGTGACGCTTAAACCGTTTTTTTTTTGTTTTGGAATAGTTTTTTTTCTGACTCCTAAAGTTTAAACTCTGCATCCAATGCACTTATTATAACGAAATTTGCTACTAAATCTTGCATTCTGCTTTGAATAGCCTACATAATTAGCAGAAGAAAGAATCAGAGGCTGGTGTAGAATTGTCACCTACAGTGTAGATCTATAGGAGAATAGAGATAATGAATAGCTATATATTTGTGAACTTGTTTTTGTCTATTATTTTATCTATATAACGACTAAATTAAAAATCTTCGCTTATGAAACGTGTCACTACTGTTTGAAACAATTAAGTCCTCGACTTTGGTGAGAAATGTTAAATGTTCTGCTGCATGTTTTTGAAGTATCTTTGATCTATTTTATATTATTCTTAGATTGCATTCTTCCATCTATAATGTTACATCATTCTTTTTCTGCATTAATTATGTATCGTTAGATTTGATAAAGGTATTCACTAATATTTCCGCTTAACTCGTTGACCCCTGAAAATATAAGGGACATTTCCAATTCCAATTTAACAAGATTATATTTTTTCTATTTAAGAATGTATCTAACAATATATTGCAACATAACAAACAGTACAGACCCAGATCGGAGGGTTCATCTAAGAGCCCTCTGACCTTGTTCTAAACTGTTTGCATTGGACATGAGTACTCTTCAAAGATGTTCTATTGCTAATGGATGAGTATATTCGTCGGTAAGGTTTAATAAGATACAACAATTAATGAGTAAAAAGATTTTCTGCTAGATCATCCTCACATTTATAGAAAGAAGTTTTACAGTGGTTATTTTGTAATTTGCATATTGAGTACTAATTTAAGTGTAACCAGTGAAATAACTGTTTTCATATAAATGGAATATGTAAGCTTTTCACCGCCAATCATAATTGTACTTGTGGTAAGGCAGTGAAGGGATTAAAGTTGCAAGTTTTCTTTGATAAAAGTGTGACGGAAAAACGTTAGAGACGGGCGTACAGATGACGGAAAAGTGATACCCTTAGTGTCAACGCTGCCTACAGCATGTGACACTAAAACGACATATAACTTGTGAAGGAAGATAATGTGTGCTAGATAGTTGTTTAGGTAACTAAAGTACAGAATATCTTATTACATCCGAAACCCTTTCAAGTGAAAGTTACATAAGGCTACCTAACTATAACAGTGTCATTGTTTGAGTTAAATAATCATTGTTCAAAGAGAAAAAGAGATTAATGTGTAATTACAGATTAATCTCTTTTTCTCTTTGGAAAATGGATGAACATCCATGATACAATCAACAAAGAAAGATCTGCACTGGGAACGCGCGAATTCAAAAGGGATGCGTTTAGCGGTTTTTTTGCCCTATGTTTGCGAAAAACTTAAAAGGAGGCATCTAGATACGTCCTTTAGAGTGTCAAAATTACACAAGCATGCCTTATGAACAAATTTTCCTCAAAACAAAGTGATATTACATGTTTTCAATGATTATGAATTATTTAAAAGAAAAAAAAGAAAGAAAAAAGGTCTGTTACAGCCTTGTCCGCTCTCTAGCACAAATCTTTTTATCGGATCTTCACCACACTTGCTGAAAATGTTTATCAATATAAAATATGGGTCCAGTAAGATTACTACTAAAATCGCACGAGGCATGTCTAAGATTTTGCCCTTTCAGTATTAAAAAATGACTGTTTCAGCACTTTTCGATCTCTAACACAAAATTCTTTGATTGGATCTTCACCAAACTTGCTGAAAATTGTTATTTATTTAAAATCAAGGTTTAGTTTGATTACTACTAAAAGCGCATAAGGCATGTCGGAGTAATTGGCCTTTAATTATTAAAAAATGACTGTTTCAGTATTTTTTGCTCTCTAATATAAAGAGTTTTTATCGGATCTTCACAAAACTTGCATCAAATGTTTATTAACATAACATCTAGGTCCATTTTGAGTACTACTTAAATAAGAATTTGTCCTGATGTTTTGCCCTTTATGTATTGAAAAATGACTGTTTCAGGATGTTTTGCTCTCCTACACAAATACTTTTATTAGGTCTTCACCAAACTTGCGTAAACTATATATTAATATAAAATCAAGGTTAAGTTTCATTACTACTAAAATCGCATAAGGTATACCGGAGTTATTGCATTTTATTTGATCTTCACTAAACGTGCTGAAACTGTTTATTGATATAAAATAAAGATTTAGTTTGATTACTACTAAAATCGCATAAGGTATATCTGAGTTATTGCCTGTTTATTAATAAAAAATTACTGTTTCAGTCACTCTAACACATACAGTTTTTATCAGATACTCACCAAACTTGCTGAAACTGTTTATTTATATAAAATTTAGGTCTAGTTTGATTATTACTAAAATCGCATGTGGCATATTTGAGTTTTTTCCCTTTATGTATTAAAAATGACTGTTTTCAGCCTTTTTAGATTACTACTAAAATTGCATGTGACATGTCTGAGTTTTTGCCATTTCAGTATTAAAAATTACTGTTTCAGCATTTTTTGCTCTTTAATAATTTGCTTTTTATCGTATATTCACCAAACTTGTTGAAAATGTTTATGAAAATAAAATCTAGGTCAATCATGTTAACTACTAAAAGCTCACAAGGTATGTCGGAGTTATTGCCCTTAAATGATTATAAATTGCATACTTCAGGCTTGTCAGCTTTCTAACTCAAACAGTTTTAATTGGATCTTCAGCAAATTTGCTGAAAATGATATTGGATAAAAACTTGGTCCAGTTCTATGATTACCCAAATCGCCGATGGCATGTTGTAGTTATGGTTCTTCAATTAATAAATGTTTGCTATTTCACCCTTATTTAAGCCCTGTCTACTCTGTAAAAGGAACAGTTTTTATTCTATTTTAGCCAAATATTTGGTCCATTGATGCATGTGCTTTATCTTGGTCGTGTTGGTAATAAATTAAGTAATAAATGACCACTCAATACCTCCTTTACCTCTTAAAGGAATTTTATTCAACTGTATCCGATATTTTCTTGGCGTAGATTTAATACAAATACACTTTGTCAGCAAGTTTGGTGAAGATCCTATAAAAAGTGTATGTGTTAGAGAGAAAAAAAGGTTGAAACAGTCATTGTTTTAATTATTCAAGGGCAATAACTCAGACAAGCCTCATGCGACTTTGCTAGTTATCAAACTTGACCTAGATTCTATACTAATAAACATTTATAGCAAGTTTGGTGAAGGATCCAAAAATAAGTAGTTGAGTTAGAGAGCGGACAATATTGAAACAGTCATTTTCAGCAAGCTTGTTTAAGATCCTCGGTACTTTTTTATACGGTCACCCACAGTGATAAATATTTACAAGTTGTGACTGAAAACTCATTGGTTAACCCTGGGCCTGCTGGTCGCAACTTTACGGAGTTTACAAACTTTTTGAATCTAGAACAGAGACCGTGTAACGCAACGTCTTATCTGGATCCAAACTGTATGGTAAACAAACTTTACACACGGCAATTTCAAAGCGGGCGTCTGTGCAGCAGAATAAGGCCTAACCACTTTTTTCAGAGCTCCAGATAAGCGGGATATTGAATAATTCTAACCTTTTCCCACTTATTTCAGCACCGAATGCTATAGTGTTACTACGAATTAGAATAGTCTGGGGTTTTAGTGCAAAAATAAAGGTTTTAATTTTCGAAATACTCCCCTTATCTGGAGCCCTGTATTTACAGAGTTGTCCTTCTTTCCATTCACAAGGGAGGCTCTTTTAATCGTGCCGCACGAAAAAATAAAATAAGAAATTGAAAAGCGAATTTCTTAGATAAAGCCTTTTTTTGTGAAATAATCACGACCACTGTAATTCAAATGTGATCCCAAACAACCGTTTTATGCAGGTTTCTCAAAAACACAATGCGGCGTTAAGGATAGAGCCATCGGAATGTTTCTAATGACATCCCATTCGCATAAAGTGCGGAAACGCTTTGTTGATGTTCTCATGTCTATTCATTTAGGTTACAAGGAGACTTAAACAGATTAATGTATTAACTCTGTGTTTTATATACAGTGGAGAATCTGTTATTCCTTCCCGTTTAAACGCAAACTTACGCAAACGCAAAGCACTAAAACGTAGAAAAGAACAACTTTTGGACAATTCTGATATTTCATGTTTATCTTGGTGGTAAACAGTTTGGAGCCTGATCAGACGCCGGGTTACCCGGCGTCTGATCTGGCTCCAAACTGTTTGCACTGCAAATAATAGTTTTAGCGTAAACGCGTTTATTGGGACAGAATAACACATTCTCCACTGTACCACAAGTAAAACGGTATTATTTAGCATGTGTTATGCGGTCATGTGACTGTATTAATTACTGTTTATACAGACTGACATATGATGATAACATTCGATAAAGTTGCACTATATTCCTCAGGTGGGGAATACAACGGCTGCCATTCCAGAGAGGTATAATATTGTTTAACGTAGTAATATGTATATCTGCTCTCGTGCATATTCATTTGCATAACGTTTAGTGTGAATATACGTCTTCGATTGTATAACAAACGTAATACACAGTTTTAAGCATGTTTAATTTGATCATTTGTAACAACTTATGAGTTGTATTCACTGATATTATTCAGAAGATATAAGAGATACTAGGTGCACTACTTTCCACAGATAACAGATACTGGCGGTTAGTTGTCTGAGCGGGTGATCATGCAAATTTCAGAGACGACAGCTAAAAGGCTGGGGCCCGTTTCATAAAACTTCGTACGAAAAATGTTGTCATAAGTCAACGGGGCCCAGATAGATAGATGTATCTGTCTTAAAAATGGAAACCAAAGCAGATCCTGAACAAAGGTCTTGCGCAGAAGCTCTCTGATCAGGGTCTACAATATATTCATAGGGCTGTTGTATTATTCACAAATACACTATTTGTGAATATGACGAGTATACTCGTTCCTAGGGTTGAATGTGGTATGTCATGTTATGATATGAGCTAAAATAAAGCAGCATTTTGAAATGTTAGCTGTTAATTTGCATGATCATAAAATGTTTCAAAGGTAAAAATGGTATTGTATTGCCTGAAAATATATATCTATAAATGGAAAAAATAATATAGTTTAACCATTTATTATAAAACACTCATTAAATATCATTTGCTCTCTTGTTTGTTTTTTTCCCTTTAATTTGAAACATTAGTAAATATATTTGACTAACTGACAAGGTGGGTAATTATATACAGTATCATTTTTAGATTAGCAGAGTGAGCTCGCTTTGTAAACAAATAGACGACCTTAATTTGGCCAGTATTGTCGGAATGATTCTAAGTCTTGTTGGCATTAGTAAAATTGACAATTGTGTATAGATACTAGTCAATTTCCATTTAGATCTCTATTTAGTCTGGGCTTCTACTGTTTACAAATTTATCTTTTTTTTACTGAACTCATTACTGTGATCTAAAAAAGAGCAAAATTTTCCGACAATTATAAATGTGGTTGTTGAACGGTAATCCCTTCCCAAAATAACCCTCTCTGAACAACGATTCCCTCCTTACAACAACGCTTGCCGCTGTTCCCCAAACAATACAATTATGTCAAACCTTTTGACGACTGCAATTACTTCTGCTTAAAATTGTCGTCTGCTGTTTTTCTCAAATTTACATACGTAGATCTATTGGACTCTTGACAGAAAAAAACATCATGACGAGTGACAAAGAGCTTGAATCCAGATCAGACGCAGCGTGACGCGGTGTATGGTCTGGATTCAAGCTGTTTGCAAATGTAACCTAATTTCCCTTTCTATAACAACACCTTCCGAACAACTCGAACAATCTTTGTCTCACGTTGGGTGTTGTTGTAGAGAGGGAACACTTTAGATCTAACTGTAGGCTCAACATAAGCCGTCTGTGCCCAGCCTTAGATTACCCGTTTTTAAAAGTTTACAAATCTTAATCTGATTGATATATGTTCATGTATACTTCTTTCACTCTTACTAGACAAAAGACGCAATAACGATTTCTAGCAAGCCGCTGAACACAAGACTAACTGTTTAGCAAATAAGTATCGAGAGAAACTCAATACGTTTATTCTTTCGTTTCGTTTCAATCCTTTTCCTATTGTTTATTTACGTAAGCATGTATCAATGTAATCATTTGTACTTCTGGAAATAAGTATGTTTAAAATAAAAGACGCAATATACCTTATTGAAAAAGTATATTATTCATTTTTTAGTTTCAGGGGTAAATGCGTTGATGGATCTAATTATTAGTGTTAGTGGTTGTGTTAGTGGTGGTGATGATTATTGATATGGCTGAATATTTGTGCGGGTAAAAAGGTTGTTTGTGGTAAAAGCATAATATACTATATAATTATTATTATAGTGTTCTTGATAGTAAAGTATTTTTTGTTTCTGATATTGTTGTTAACCCTAGTGACGCATATATGCGTCCTTCACCAAATGTTTACCTGTGAAGAGTACACTTGTGCTATGCAAACAGTGAAGTCCCTGATCAGAGAACTCCTGCAGGAGCCCTCTGATCAGAATTCACTGTTTGGCATTTTGCAAATTATTGCAAAAAAACCCGTAAATAGTCTAAAATGAACCAGCTTTTATTGCAAACTGGAATTGTCCATTGGAAGTTTCCTGTGGATAATGAGTTAATGATGGTGATGTTGGTAGTGTTGTTGTTAATGGTGATTTTTTTGTACTTGTAGGTGGTTGTAACGTTGTTGTTTCTTTGAAATATGCATCACAATACAATTTACAATACAGTGGTCCCTCTCTACAACGACACCCAGTGGGAGAACGACACCCAGTGGGACACACAAATTGGGTTCGTTGTTCGGAGGGACTCGTTATAGGGTGGGAAATTGGTTTACATTTGCAAACAGCTTGAATCCAGATCAGTCGCCGCGTAAAGCGGCGTCTGATCCGGATTCAAGCTGTTTGTCACTCGTCATTTTTTTTTCGTTCAAAATGTCTAATATGAAACTTTGAGAAAAACAACAGACGACAATTTTAAACATACTATATTGCAGCAGTAAACGCGTTAGACATAATTGTCCAGTTTAGGGAACTGCTGCAAGGGTCATGGTATGGAGGGAGTCGTTGTTTAGGGGGCCGTTGTAGAGAGAGAGCGCTGTATCACGTAACCCTTATCCTGCCGACCGTAACTTGACTGATACAGTGCTCCCTCTCTACAACGACACCCTTTGGAAGACATAGATTGTGTGTGGTTTTCGGAGAAAGTCGTTATAGGGAGGGACAATTAAGACTAGGCTTACATTTGCAAACAGATTGAATGTGCGGCGTCTGATCTGGATTGCAGCTGTTTTCCATTTGTCATTATATTTATTCTATTAAATGTCCAATTATATGCAACTGAAACAAAACAGCAGATGATAATTTTAAGCTGCCGATATTGCAGCAGTAAAATCGTAAGACATAATTTCCCTGTTTAGGGAACAGCAGCAAACGTCGTTGTACGGATTGAGTCGTCGTTGTAGGGAGGGCGCACTTTTTTTCGAACAGTTTGGATCCATATCAGACACCGCGCTACGCGCCGTCTGACCTGGGTCTGAATTGTTTGATACCCGTCTTTAACCGATCTGGGTCCAAGCTGTTTGACACTTATCTATTCAAAATACCTTCAGTTTAAAAATGAATAAAATTTTATTTTTATTTTTTTAGCAGACGATATACATGTATTTGAATCAGACGACAAGTCAGCATGATAATGGTTAAGCAGTCTTTGGCTACATTGATTTTGTCTTAACATTGACGTCTGCTACAGAAAGAAAATTAAGCATTTGCGGTTTCTTTGACTTACGAAGTAAAGCACACTTGTAAAGGCTTGGAACCTTATCAGACTCTCATTTCTCTTAGTCTTAACTGTTTGCAAGTCATTCACATATCATGAAATTACTCTAAAACATTAAAATCACCATGAAAAAGAAACTAAACGATACTAAAATATTGGAAAGTAGAGTTAGTTAAAAGTATTGACGAATTTTCTTTCTAAAAGAAGTAAACAGTTTCAGTCTGATCAGACAGAAGGCTACCTAGAGCCTGACTCTAACGTTATAAAGCTGTTAACCCTTTCCCTTATAGACTCGACTTTTAGCACTTGTATTTTATTCATCCGCTGAAGAAAATAGTTCCAATGTATTAATATTTTCCTTATTCTAGCAGGCAGTAGCTTAAAGCAGGCTGAAAGAAAAGCAGAATGCGCTCTAAGGCGCATTCTGCTTTACTTTCAATCTGATTTAAGTAGTCACCTATTTTTAATTCTAGAAACAGGTTATTGGGTAAAGGGATGCAGGGTGAGTTTGAGATCGTTCTCAAGTATTTGATTAGTCAGATTTGAGCCTAAGCTAATCTCTGAGCAATCAAATACTTGAGAACGCTCTAAGACTCAATTCAAATTCTTTATAACTTAGTTTGGACCCTGTTCTTACTTCGAACCGTTCGCAATCGACATGATAAATTGTGCACAAATGCTTTAACCCTTTACCCTATAGTATTTTTCTAATTTTGAAAACAGGTGGCCACTTAAAGCAGGTTGAAAGTAAAGCAGAATGTGCCTTAAGGCACATTCTGCTTTAATTTCAGCCTGCTTTAAGCTAAATTATACTAGGCTATATAAAACATTTGTAATGGTTATTGTTCATGAGGGTATAAACTGGAACTATTTTCTTCAGCAGAGGAAGAAATTAAATACGCTAAAAGTCGCTTCTATGGGGGAAAGGGTTAAATCATTCACTCTCAATGACGCTTTAAAGCGTGTTTTCAAACAGTTTGGATCCTGATCAGACACCGCTTTACTGTTTAACACTCGTTTTGAAATTAATTCAGCCAAACTGCCTTCAAATGAAACGACATGAAAGAGAATAAAATTGAAGCAGACGACAATGACACTGTAAAGTGGTAAACATGTCACGAAAATGTTGGCAGTGAAAGGATAAAGGGGGGAAATAGCGCCTTCAGTGTTAACCCAATCACTAGGGGAATCTATTGTAGATATTTGTGTTTGAGTTTTTATTTGTTTTCACTAATTATTAAACCAATTACTCTTTAGCCTGTATCTTGTTTTGAAGACATGTCACCATTTAAAACAGGTTGAAAGTAAGGTATAATACGCCTTAATGCTCATTCTACTTTACTTTCATCCTGCTTTAAGCTACTTACCTTTCGCTTGAATAAATATTTATAATATTTTAAGGATACTATTTATAACTGTGTATATTTTTTGTGGGGGAATAAATAAAAGGCGCAATATGCAATTTTATGATAGGGTAATTGGTAAAATGCTACTTTTTGTGATCAATTATTGCAGAGAAAATTGAAAGCAAACCTTTTGCCTGGTTTTCACATTGATTGATATATTTTCTGTGACGATCGTGAAATTTCCCATGATAATTATAACTTCAGAACATCAACATATTGTTTTACATTGAAATAGTCTTTGGAGTATAAAATAATCCTGCATCCTCATGGCATTATCTTAATATTGTACATTTGAATCAGCATAAAATGCTGTATGCTATGATTGCTTTTCCAAACAGTTCTTTGAAATCGTAAAATGAAAAATTACAAAAGTGTGTTATGAGAAGGATCTCATTAAGCAAGTTTTAAGCGAATATTTTCGTCTATGTCCCTTCTAATATGGAACTATCCGCCCATATTGCTTGATTGTTTAGATGAATTTGAAACTAACCTAAAAACATAATTTCTTTTAAAGCAGTTACATTTCTTAAAATATTGTTATCGGTTTTTCAAAACAATTGGCTACTTACAACAAGATGAAATTAAAGCATATACTACTGTAGCAGCTTTATGGTATACTTCTATAATGCTTTAACCCATTTGTGCCCACTGTCCCTATCTCTTGAACATATGCAAACAGTGTATACACTGATCATACGCCGCATAATGCAGCGTCTGGTCAGATCCTAGAAATGTGCCAAGACATTTTTGAGAAATTGACAGCAAAAACTGTTTTAGATCCTGATTAGATCTAATTTGATATTTACAGTTACATATTAAATGATATGCAGAGGTTTTTCTCTGAATTTGGGGAAGCGGCCTAGCCTTTTTGGATGGGGAAAAATTAAGCGCGAAACTCCATTTTGGGGGGAAAAATTAAGCGCGAAAACAGGGTTGGGTTTTTTTTTGGGGGGGGGGGGATTAAGGTAAATGTTTCACATGATGAAGTCCTCATGTCTCCGCCAAACTATTTGAATGATACTACAGTGAAACCCCTCTAAAACGGACATGTGTGGGGACAACAACAAAAATCCAGTTTAGAGGGGTTTCCGGTTAAGAGAGGTTTTTAACCCATAGCTTGTTTCAAGTATGGAAGATAGCTGATCACTAAAAGCAGGTTGAAAGTCAAGCAGAATGCGCATTGAGGCACATTCTGCTTTACTTTCAACCTTCTTTTAGCTATCTGCTAGTATGTATTAACCACTTTCTTCAGTGTAGGATTAAAAAATATCCGGTATTTAGAGGTTCCGATTTAGAGGGGTTTCACTGTATTTATCAACATTGTCACAACATAGGGTTTGGTGGAGAAAAATGTTCTTACTCTGATTTGGAACCTTTATACTCTGATTTGGAACCTTAATTTATACTAGTATGCTAATATGACATCTGTTTGAAATTGATGACGGCATGGCAGTGATGGTGTGAAACTTTGAATGTAATCCAATATCCTTCGGGTATAAAATATCAATTAATGAGGTTGTGTTTGTTGCAAAAGATAAGCATCTTGTTGGAAGCTCTCTTTAAAGAGTCGCATAAGAATATTACGGCCACCATAAGCCAAATTTGATATCAATATATAAAGAAAATAGCCGCTTAAAACAGAATTAAGTTAAAGTCAAACGTTATTGAATTAGCTTTTAACATGACCGATATAATGTTTTAAACAACAAAAATTCTTTAATATAATTTTGGAGCATTCAGTTTCAGTGACGTAGATAGAAATTCTTTACTGTATGTGTTTAATAAATATTTCAATATCATATGTTAGTCTTGAAACGTAAAGAACATGATTAGACTATAATGACTAAATTTTAATCTAGTAAAAAAATCATTGCAAGGAGAAGCATTTTCAAACGATGTAGAACATCTGTGGTGGTGTGCTGTTTGTCTACCGTTATTGCAAATACAGTTTACCTTCAAATTACTGGTATAACGTTAACCCTTTGCCTGCTGATCGCGACTTTACTGATTTTTGCAAACAGTTTAGATCCAGATCAGACGCCGCGTAACGCGGCGTCTGATCTGGATCCAAACTGTTTGACACTCGTTTTTAGGTTTCTATACTTAAACAATGTATAAATCTGAATTTAACATATTTTGCAGACGACAATTTCGAAGCAGACGATATCACCGCAGGATAAGGGTTAAACCATGACGTTAAACGTTTATGACAATATTCAGTACCAGTTTGTTTGTTCCCTAGAAGATGGCAGTCTATGTCACTGGATAGTGTGGATTTACAGAGTTTGTTGGATATATTTGGCGATAGGCACAGTGGGAAACTGTCTCAACTTAATTGTTTTATCACAGAAAAAAATGCGGAAAATGTCGACAAGTGTCTACTTTGCTTTTCTTGCATGCTCAGACCTTAGTCATCTTTGGCTTACGACTTTCTATCACACATCTCTCGCAGAGAATGGTGAAAATTTACAGAGGAAAGGAGAGTTTCCCTGTGTAATGATACTATGGTTAATGTATACTGCTGGTGGATTTTCCATTTGGCTACTTGTTTTACTCACAGTTGAAAGGTTTCTGTATACATTATATCCCCACTCTTCAAGAACGAAGCTTTCCACACGTAGTGCTCTCATCACCGCATTGGTTACTTTTGGAGTCATCTGTCTAGCAAACGGTCATTTGCTTTTCGGCTATACCTGGGTCCCTGGGAATGATACTTGCGTGTATTCCTCGGCGGAGTATAAGAATTTCAAATTAACTGGGCACAATTTCCTGTTATTAATCATGTACAGCTTGGTACCAATGGTTATCATTTCTTCAGGAAATATAACAATTGCGTGTAAACTGAGAGTCCGGTCGAGACAAATACTGCCAATGTCTACGATCTCACAAACAGTTGCAAGAAACAACTCGGCAACAAAGATGTTATTCCTAGTGAATGCTGTATTTATTATTTCGACATTACCATATTGTGTGTTTCAGATAGTAGTAGCGTTATTTGAACGAAGCTTTTTTGAAAGTAATAAAAGAGCTATTCAGGTTGTGGGGGCCTTTATTTTCCTACTGCTCTTATGTAATTTCACGTTCAATTTCTTTCTGTATTGTGCGAGTGGTACGTTGTTCAGAGAAGAATTCTGGAAGATATTGCGCCGGTGGCGATCTAAATTTTCATCTAAACCAGCACCTAGTCAGGAACAAGTGACGATTTCTACAGTTCCTTAATTTTAACTGAAAACCAGAATATTGATTTTTTTTCAATTTCAACATTGTCTTAGCTTAAATTCAGTACTGATAACTTCATATCGAATTTAAATAAAATTCTATTTACATCGATTAACAACCTACATAAACCATTCATGCTTGTGGAAATGCTGTTGATTATGGTTTTTAGAAAAGTAGAATGCCTAGAGAAACTCACTTGTCTAAGTTTATATATAAGTAAAAGTACATATTTATTGGGAAACAAGCGACCTTGTTAAAATGGCCGCTTTATACAGGAGGTCTCTTAATCAAGACAAAAAGTACTGACAGGAGTTAAGTAAATTTCCTTTGTACCTATATACATGTCTATGTTACAGGTGTGTGTTTGTTGAACATGTACAGGGTGTTTCATAATATCACTTACCATTACAAACCAAAATACAATACAAATTACACACAACACACAACACAGTCATGTTATATGTCATTTAAAGGAGACATTTCAAAGCTCTCAGCTTTGTAAAATTTATAGGAGAACGTTGACGTCATGACGTCATTATATAACGTCATCAAAATAAGTTGTATTTTCAAAATGATGCTTCTTACAGAAAAGTGAACTTATATAGTTAAGCTTTATTATGAGACTTTTTCACCGACCACAGTTATCAGAGCAATGAAAATGCGATACCCTGTATGTAATGGATATTAAAACGAAAAGCGCTTAACCCCATCACTGCAACAACGTCGTCAATTTTAATTTTAGGTAATTGTGACTTAAGTAATATTGAAATATAAGAATCAAACATTGGACTCGGAGTAAGTCAATGGATGCGTTAACCCTTAGCCCGCCAAATAAATTGTCGTCTGCTACATTTCTCGTCTGCTTCAAGTTTCAAAGTGCTTCAAAGTTGCTCAAAATTGCTGAAAATGTTGTCCGAGTGTCAAACAGCTTGGATCCGGATGAGACGCCGAGTTACTCGGCGTCTCATCCTGATCCAAGCTGTTTGCATATGGAGCTTTAGTCGTGCGTGGCAGGCTAAGGTTTAATAATATTTTTTTATTGTATTACTCTTAGCTGGTACATTGTTTGTTAGTGACGGTTGAATGTATTAATTATTTTGCGAAAACACTCAATAGCTTGTCTCTATCAAACGTTCATTTATCCGTGCTCAAAGAATTGCAATTTGCCGGGGCCTGCATTAAACAGACAGAAATACGAGGGTAGTTCAAAAAGGTTTGATACTGGACCAATAACTTCATTATAATAAGTGAAAAATGCATGTGTGATAAATATCATTTTAAAGAACAATTCTTTGCCAAATACGGTGGAATAATGCATGATAAGATCGCATTACTTGTTCAGCCCCAACATGATCCTAAATGACCCCTCATCGGGGACACTGGACCTTTTTTTGTGTATTTTTGAGAACATTTTCTGAACACAATTTGAAACTATAACTACATGTATTATTACGGCTTTATTATTTTGAATAAGTTATGAAATTTTCTGTCAAATAAATTTAGACAATCAGGCAAACACTTCACAGTTTTAAATGGTATTATTGTTTAAAATATTAAAAATATAGCTAATACTTAACACGTACTGAAAATATGATAAAAATGTAATCTACTGTAATGTATTAAAGTAGTTAGTGAAATCACAAACTCATTTTTTATATCAAACCAGGCTATAATTGAAACCATTGAAGTAGATTTTCATGTTTAAAATCAAATTGTAGATAAACTGATCTAGAACATTTTCATAGCGTTCGAAAAAAAACATGTCCACTTTCGTCATTAGCAAAAAATGAAATGTCGCTTTTGAAAAATGTGATTTTAGACAGTTAACCCTTTCAATAGAAATAAAATTTTATTTACATTACAATTTAGACATAAACTGATAAATTTCAGATTTTTTTCGGAAATTGTACTCTTTAAGAATTTAATACGTCAAAAGTAATGTCTGAAAAGTGCTATGTTCCAGTGTCCTCGAGTAGGGGTCATTTTTGGTTCATGTTGTGACTCATCAAGTTATGTGATCTGATCGGGCATTAAACCATCGTGTAGGCGAAAAATTGTTCTTTAAAATGATATATCACACATGTATTTTGCACTTATTATATTGACGTTATTTATCCAGTATCAAAACTATTTGAACAACCCTCGTATAAGAGGAAAGCTATCTGTTCTGCTTTCAAGCAACTATTATCTTTAAGTTTAAACCATAAACGCAAACAGAATCTCCTTGGAGAGTTTTCTGTTCATTTTCAAACCAGTTTCAAACACCTATCTAGGACAATTTCAAATATAAAGGAACTTGTTGAATAATTTCATTTATATATTGTTTTATTTGTAGTTTTTTTGTTTTTGTTAATATTTCTTTTTTTTAAAACGTGTTTCATATTATAAAACGTGACGATAAATGACTCCGTTTGTTGTTATTATTGTTGAAAAGCTAAAGTGATTTTCATCCAACTGAGTGATGCCGGATACAGTCGGACCTCTATTTATTTCGAAATAACTTACTTTGCTATATTTTTACTTAAAGCCATAATGTTGCTCTCAAATTACTAAAATCGAACAATTTCCTAACATGAAATGTAAGACACTGTCGTAATCGCTACATATAAATAAAGTAATACGTGGTGATTTTGGACGCAATATTGCTTACAAACCCGTGATTTTTGTTGAAACAACTCTAGTTTTAAATCAAGTCTGTTTACATAGAGGACAACTGTTTTTTCAGTGTAAGATCAAACTTTAATCCATTGAGTGAACATCAGACGTTATATTTCACGAGTGACGAAGCCACAAGTGAAAAGATAACAGTCTGGTTTTCATGAAATGGAATAAATTCAATCTTGCATTGAAAAAAATACAGTTATTCTATTAATTTATGCTTTTAAGCCACTTTAAAAACGAAACTGTTCGCCGATTGAAAGCGAAAGTACATTATATACCCCGTGTAGAGCCCCAAGTTTATATCGAACACATTTTCGTGACAGTTTACCTTACAATGACGTCACCGATTTATTGAATTGACGTCATCAGAACTACGTCGTTACTTCCGATCTTGGACTCGTGTTCTTCCGTTGTGTGGGTCTTGACAAATTGGGCTGCCGGAATGAAACGATAAGACACGATTGACTACGATTCTTGGGGAAAATTCATAAAAGAAGCGCGCGCGACGATAATCCCACTGCTCGAAACAGTGAAATTATCAAGTGATAATCCACTGCTATTTCACATAGTAATCCACCGAAAAGCATAAATTCGAATAACGACGAACGTGTACGGAAATACTCGGTAAAAGCTCATTGGCAATTCCTTCATACAAAAGTCACTTAGTTTTTTATACATAGAAAATGGACTCATATATAAGAATTTGCGCCTTTTAAACATTAATTTGGGCAACTTTTATGCCTTTAAAATACGGGTAAATTCGACTACAGTGAGACGGCAATACCGAAATTTGATTGATGAGATTCGGATAATTTCGATATAATCTAGTTGAAGATATTGGGATTCGACTATCTAATATTCAAATAAAACGTTTGAATGTTTTAGCTGATGAAAATCCGCTTTCAATCGATGATAAACCTTTCCAACTAAAATATCTAAGTATCAATTATTTCACCGCAATTCTGACGCCATAATCTGTCTAGCACATTTGCTGACATGATATCGTCTGATTGCAAACATTTCATTTAAGACTTTTGACTTCAAAAACATTTATCTGATTGTCAAATAGTTTGATTCCGCCGCATTACGCTACTATTTGCATATATACTGTTCGCAAAAAGTAGGGAATATTATATGCAATATTGTTATATCATTGCGAGTAATTAAAAAAACTGTTACCTGTTAATGTATATTTAATCAATGAAAGTATTTCCTCACACATTTTAATCGAAAATTTAACTTGTTACCATGATTTTATTAAATGTTAAAATTCGCGTGCTACCCCTTATGACTTAAAGTTGAACGTGCTGCACAAATTTGCACGAAATTTCTATATTTTTTATGATTCAGAATCATGGTTGTATAAAAGGGAACTATTCTCTTCAGTGGAGGAATAAATTATCGGCATAAAAAGACCGGCGGTAGTGGCCCAATGGTTAACACCTTGGGCTACGGTACCAGGGGTCGTGACTAGGGAATTTTTCGGAATCCCCGATGATGTACAGGAATGTTCTTGAGCAAGACATGTACCGCGAATTGCTCCTCTCCACCCAGGGGTTAAAATGGGTACCTGTGAAGGGTCTGAGTCGGTACTGCGGCTGCATTTGACTGCGCCATATGTTAGCAGTGCTCATAGGCAAGATGGCTCGATGATCAGGGGAGTATATGTACAGTCGGCTGAGCGGTCATTCGGACTGAAAGTAGACTTTAACTTGGTATATTACTTTTTACGTATGAATGGGGGAATAGGTTAAGTCGCCTACGTTGGTGAAAGGTTTACTGAATAATCAAATTGACATTAAATACATGTACATACAGTGGAGAATGTGTTATCTTTCCTAATAAACGCGTTTACGCTAAAACTATTATTTGCAGTGCAAACAGTTTGGAGCCAGATCAGACGCCGGGTAACCCGGCGTCTGATCAGGCTCCAAACAGTTTGCCACCAAGATAAACATGAAATATCAGAATTGTCCAAAAGTTGTTTTTTTTTCTACGTTTTAGTGTTTCGCGTTTGCGTACGTTTGCGTTTAAACGGGAAAGAATTACAGATTATCCACTGTAACTATATACAGACATGACGCTTTATGCATTTGGAAAGCTGTTAGTCTTTCACATTTTAAAGAAATTAAACTCAAACGCAATGTAAAAAGACACTTTTATATTGGCGATTTCTTTGTTTCTGAGTGGTTAATAGTTTGGAACCTGATCGTACACCGAGTAACTAGCCATCTAACCAGACTCCATACTATGTGCATTACAACTTGTAGTCTCATCTTGGAATAATAATGATTTCTCCGTTGTACCGACATTTGATGTAACAAAATATTGATCATCAGACATGAAATTGAATGGAATGAACCTATTATTACTGCAATCAGAAATGCATTAACCTACCTTTTCACTGGCGTGACGTCATCTGGTGAGGACAATTGTCGTCTGCTTTTATTTCTCAAATTTAGATAACATGCAATTTTACTTCAGAATCCTCTTTACTAGTGCCAAACATTTTTATCCTATTCAGACGCCGCGTTATGCGAATCTGTTAAATCTGTTTAAATTTTAACATCATTAGATGTACATTGATGTAATTTCAAAATAACGTAATGTGCAATCATTAGATTTGTTTTGCATAATCACCGACATTGATATAGACAAAATGTCCTGCTTTTACTTAAAAATATCTAGTAATGAAATAGAAGACTTCAAATATGCTTGAAAATATATTCACGTGTTTCATGAAACCATTTACAAAATAGAATTAAGGCCAACTCCAATTTTCAGACTCTTTACGATATTGTTCAATGTTTCAAGTTATCTTTAAATAATTATAATTAATACACAGAGAAAATAGTGTTCTTTCAGAGTTTTACCTATTAGTAAACTCCTGGTATTCTTTTCACTCCATACCTCTGTATGTCTGTTTGAAACCATCATCAGTGCTCTCAGATAGTTTGATAGTGATTGTATTAGTTATTTTTATTAAAAGAAAGATGAATGGTGGGGGTGTTCTTTTGGCAGTGAAGGAAACCCTTTGCACCAGTGCAGCTCCCGAGTTTGATACTGACTGTGAAATAGTATGGTGCAAACTGGACATTGTTGGCCAAAAGACACTGTATCTATCAAGCTACTACAATCCTAAAACATCGAATGAGGGTGGCTATATACAGTTTAGACAAAGTCTGGAACGAGTCAACAGAGTGAACAATGCAAGCGTTCTGGTGGCTGGAGACTTTAACATGCCAGGTATTGACTGGAAGCAGAAGTGTGTGAAGGCGGGTTGTCAACATGCTGCGATTCATCAAGGTTTTCTCGACACAGTGGAGGATTTTGGCCTCTCCCAGGTTGTTGATTCCCCCACAAGAGGTGCGAACACATTAGATCTGGTGCTCACAAACAGACCTTCAAATGTGATAAGAACTGAGGTTCTTCCCGGGCTTTCTGACCATGAGGCTGTTTATCTTGAATTGCGAGTTACGCCCTGTAAAACATACAGAAACAGCGACGCATTCCCTTGTACAAAAAAACGAATTGGGACAAGATTAGGCAAGATATGAAAAAGACATTTGAAGAGCTACTGATAATGAAGCAGTTGAAAAAGACAGTAAATGAGATCTGGAATAAGTTTCAATCATCACTAGAGAACAGCGTAAATCTGAATGTTCCATCAAAGATTGCCAAGTCCAAAGATAGTTGCCCTTGGATCTCTAAAGACATTCGGAAGCTAATTAAGAAAAGGGACAGATGGTACAAGAGAATGAAAAAGTCAGGTAACTCTGCGGATCGAGCTAGATTTAAAGACCTTAAGAAAATAACTCAGAGGGAGTTGAGGCGAGCATACTGGAGGTATATTGATGGTGTCGTTTCTCCGGAAACAGAGGGAGAGTCAGGTGGTGGCAAAAATAAGAAGTTTTGGACGTACATCAAGCATAAAAAATCAGACGGTAATTACATTCCTCCACTAAAATCCGATGGCCTTCTACATGCTGAATCTAAAGACAAGGCAAACATTCTCAACGATCAGTTTCAAAAGGCTTTCTCAGACAGTGTTAACTTTGATTCCAGTCAGTTTCAAGAGAGATGTAATATGGAAGGTCACTTCAGTGAAATGGAAGATATACATATTACAGAAAAGGGTGTGTTAAAGCTTCTGAGAAATCTGAAGGCAAACAAAGCACCTGGACCAGATAGTATATCGCCCCGCGTGTTAAAGGAACTGGCTGTTGAAGTTGACCCAATTCTGACTCTCATCTTTAACTACTCATACCAGACAGGAGAAGTGCCAGAAATCTGGAAGTCTGCAAACATCTGCCCTATATTTAAAACAGGAAAGCGCTACAAAGCAATAAACTATCGTCCCGTGTCGTTAACGTGTATAGCATGCAAATTAATGGAGCACATCGTGACAAGTAATATCATGTCGCATGCAGACAAGTACAATATACTTTATTCACTCCAGCATGGGTTTAGGAAAGGTCTGTCATGTGAAACGCAATTAATTGAGTTTATAGATGATGTTTCTAGCAATATGGACAAGGGTAAACAAACTGACTGCTTGGTGATGGACTTTTCAAAAGCTTTTGATAAAGTCAGCCACTCCTTACTATCACACAAGCTGAAGCACTACGGCATTGCGGGCAAGACTAACAGATGGATTGAAAGCTTCCTGGATGGTAGACAGCAAAAGGTAGTGGTCCAGGGTGAGTCGTCTGACAGCATCCCAGTGGCATCCGGTGTTCCTCAAGGCTCAGTACTGGGACCGAGTCTCTTCTTATTCTACATTAATGACATGCCGAAAGGATTAACATCACGATTAAGACTGTTTGCCGACGATACCATAGCATACCTCACGGTGACATCAGACTCAGACTGTGATAATCTGCAGAGTGATCTCAGCAAGTTATCTCAGTGGGAAGACAGGTGGCTAATGGCTTTTCATCCGGAGAAATGCAATGTCCTTTCAATCACAAAAAACAGGAAAGTCATAACTAGAAACTATACGCTGAGAAATCACACACTTGAGCAAGTCACTTCAGTCAAATATCTTGGACTAACGATCACTTCAGACCTGAAATGGACTCCATACATAAACAGCATCTGCGGCAAAGCAAATGGCACCATCGGCTTCCTGAAAAGAAATCTCAACATTAGTAACAGACATATTAAGGAGAAGGCCTACAAATCACTTGTTAGGCCGTCTCTAGAATATGCCTGTTCGGCCTGGGATCCCCATCTTAAGAAAGATATCGACAGACTTGAGAAAGTTCAGAGACGAGGGGCTCAATACGTGCTCAATCGATATCACAACAGATCCTCAGTGTCTGAAATGATTGACCATCTAGAGTGGAAACCGTTGGCAGAAAGGAGAAGAACAGCAAGACTGTGTATGTTCTATAAGCTGGCAAATGGCACTGTGAACATTGACACTAGTGCGAAACTCACACCATACCAAAGACAGTCGCGGTCGTTCAATGAAAGAGCATACCAGCTGCCAATCTGTCGGACGAATGTCAGGAAGGAAACTTTCTATCCGCGAACATGGGAGTGGAACACTTTTCCCACGAGTACCGTGCTTTCGCAGAGCCTGGATTCCTTCAAGGCTCATCTTTCAGCATAAATAGGCTGCAAAGCGTTTCATGCGCACATCCTAAAAACGGCAGAACAATCAACTATTTGATGGAGGCCGTATTATGGTAGAAGTAGAAGTAGAAGCTTAACCCTTTCATTCTCAATGACGTCATAAAGCGCATTTGCAAACAGTTTTGATCTGATCAGACGCCGCGCAACGCGGCATCTGATCATGATCAAAACTGAATGCCACTTGTTTTCAAGTTACGTCAGTTATACTGCCTTAAATCGTACTTTGAAACGATATTGCCGACAACAAGATTGAAACAGACGACCATATGGCGGTGAAAGGGTAAAAACCTCACGATAAATTCGATCATGAAAGCGTTAATACACTTGTGAAACATGTCTGATCCTGGTTACATGCTGTGTTACTTGCTTATAACAAATACTAAAGCAGCTGTGATAGACAGGTTAAAGTTTGATATTGGAATAAAGCATTTTGAAAAGTAATAGTATCAGACGTGTTTTTAACATCTCACATACGAGGGCCATTTTTTAAGTAGTGGCAACTGAAAAATAATTTCAATTTAATAAATGCAAAAGGCATGTGTGATATATCATTTTAAAGAATAATTATTTGCCGACACAATGGTATAATCACGATAAGATCACATAAGTCAATACGTCACAGCATGGACCTAAATAACCCCTACTCCAGGACACTTGTTGAGGTAATTTTTTGAACAAAATTTGATACTGTAATTATTATTGCGGCTTTATTATTTTGAAAAAGTTTATGAAACTTTATGTCAGAGATAATCAGACAATTATGCTTACACTTCACAGTTTTAAATTATTTTATTTTATAAAATAAGAGTTGTGTAATAAAATAAAATAAAAAATAAATCAATCAAATAAAAAAAAGAAATAAAATGAATATTTATTTTTAAAAAAAGCAACTTAATTTTTATATTAAATCAGGTTATAATTGAAGTCATTGAAGTAGTATTTTTTGTTTTTAAATCAAAATATAGATATATCGATGTAGCAAACAAGTTAAAGCGTTCGAAAACACATGTCGAATATTTTTTTCATAAGAAATGTTGTTTTTGAAAAGAATATATCTAAGACTGTAAACCCTTTGAATAGTAATGAAAATTTATTTACCTTAAAAAAGAGACATAAAGTAATATATCCCCCCATTTAAAGAAAAAGAAAAAAACATTACGTCAAACAATAATGGCTGAAAAATGCTATGTTCTAGTGTGTCCTTAGCTAGGGGTCATATTTAGGCTTATGTGTGTGAGTTATCGACTGATGTGATTTTATCGTGCGTTACACCATCGTGTCGGCACAGAATTGTTCTTTAAAATGATATATCACACATGCATATTGCACTTATTATATTGAAGTTGTTGATCAGTTGCCTTGCCCATCGTATTTCACGCCATAATTATGTAAACCAAGTACCGCTGACATCTAAAGTTCTGCATCCCGACTTTTTCTTCACAGTAACACTGCAAACTTTTGTACAAATACCTTAAATCAAAATGCTGCCTCTGCTTGTAGGTATATTACAATATTAAAGACTAGTCGCGGTGGCTTGTCTCGATCTACACTATTTGAAATGCAATAATTCTGGTTTGCCGTAGTGCTGCGCATTTAGCTTAACTCTTTCCTCCCTGAAACGTTAAATGGACAATTCCGGTTTCCATTTTAGTCTAGTCCATTACTGACTTTTAAGGGTTGTTTTTGCCTAAGTTTGGCATTATGACAAACAGTGAAGACCCAGATCAGAGGGCTCCGTAAGGAGCCCTCTGATCCTGGGTTTTCACTGTTTGCATAGGACAAGTACACTTTTCACATGTATACTGTTTCAAAAGGACGCCGATAAGCGGGACTAGGGTTCAAAGGGTTAACGAGCTTGGAATTTCCCGTGAGTATTACGAATCCATAACATCAATAATGTATTTTTGTTTTGACGGCGTACACAGAAACATATATATAAATATATAAAAAGCCTAATACATTATCTATTTTTTAAAATCATATATATATAAATAAATATAAACTAGATGATGTTTTAGGCTTTTTAAAATCCATTTTATTTCTTTAAACAATGCGCGATGCGTCAAGAAGAACAATTCGACAATTCCAAAAATTTGAAGAAACCTAGCAACACCAGGTAATTCTCATTTGCAATGACAAGGATAAACGAGGCATGGATTGAGTTTCAGAAAGAACCTACTATATAAGAATTTTCAACAAAACCTAAATTAACTTTATTTCTTCTTCATTTACACCAAAACGTGTACTAAATCAAATTTTGTTGAATTATTAAAGTGCAAACATAAACATTACAGTCTACTTTCAGTCTGAGTGACCGTTCAGTCGACTGTACATTCACTCCCATGATCACTGAGCCATCTTGCATACACTATTAAGCAATGCTATCATATGGCACGTAGGCAGCCGCGGTATCGGCTCAGACTGGGTGGAGAGGAGCAAATCGTGGTGGATATCTTGCTCAAGAGCATTCCTATGTAAGTATTGTATAACTTGAACTTCTGTTCACTGTTAGTAGTGCATTTTCAATAATTTCTTTAAATCTACATTATAATTACACAGAAATGAGACTGCCCAATTCGGGATGCAAACGATACAGAGAGCTCCTGTATGAGTTTCATGTGTTGTAGTCTTTCTGCATTGAGCAAATTTATATCAAAATTAATAAACAACAAAAAACAAAAATTAAAAATAAAAATAATGTGTTACGTGACAGTTAAATGATTATGGCTGCCCAAGTCGGAGGGGAAAATGACATAGAAGGCTTCTGCAGGATCCTTTTGCGTTGTTTTCACCCTGAATTGAGCATCTACCCGAATGAAATATGCCATTGGGGTCTTGTAATGATTGATTGAAAAATACAAAATCGATTATACAATGTTGTATATTATTAGATGTAGATCTACATCACGAGATGTTATTATTAGTATCTGTACATTATATTATACCGATATACAGTAAATACATGTATATATAGAGAAGACTGCCAATTTGGGGTGGAAACAATACGGGAAGCTCCTATGAGAGCTTTCTGTGTTGTTGACAGCCTAATTGAGTAACTAAGGTATAAGGACAACTATCTGTTTCGCGACTGCTCACTAATTATAACAGCCCAAGTCGGGGGGAAAGCGATGTGGAAAGCTCCTGCGGAATTTTTCTGCGTCGCTTTCGTTCTGCCTTGAGCGACTACCTGTATTGAAGACTACACATGGGTTTTCTATTGGGTGGTCGCTTAACATCATTGACTTTACGTTACTTATGTATTGTAGATAAATTTAACAGGTCACAAGCTTTTGGGACGTTCTGTGCTGAGTCTTGGATCGCTCTCGCGTGTTGGATTGGTCAGGTTTGATCTTTAAATAACTCAGGTCTGGTCGGTCGGATGTTTGGGAGCGGTCTCGGACTCGGCTCAGGGGCCTTAAGGCCTTGGACCAATGTGATATATGTTGGGTACGTTTAGTTCTGTTGTTTATTCCTCATAGGAAGAAGAAATCATTATACAGTGGGTCCTGTCTAACGAATGTAAAATTGATGATCTCCTAAGACAATTAGATGGAGGTTGGGGTGATGCGGACACTACTGAAATGTTTATAGGCATTACTTTAGACCAGCATTTAGTGTAGATCTACTCCTTTTAACTCTATGTAGATCTAGATCTACCCCGTGAAAATTCAAATCGAAAAATTCCAATATCAAATTAAGCCTAGAGTCCTTTTATGATTATTGGGTTGACAAGCAGTGCAGAGCCTGATCAGTTGGTCCCTTTAGAAGCCATCTGATCTGGGTCTGCCATGTTTGCATAAATCAAGTGTACTCTTTGTGGAATGCGGATAGTTACCACCATGTATTCTGATGTGTTTATTATGACGTATAAATGTAATAATAATGACGTCATAAATATTTGACATAAACCACTGAATATTTAAATTTTAGCTCCCATGACCTATGTCGACACCGTATACATGGCAATAATGACGTGTAACTATGACGTCATAAGCCAGGAGGAAATTATGTACTATATTTGTAAACTGGGAATTCCATGATGTGTGAGTTTCAAAATTTATAGATCTGAACTTATAAGTCAAATGTTTGTGATCTGTTTATTGATGTACATAGATCTACTATGCCAATTTATTTTCTTAATTGTGTTATGTTTTCTTACTTGTGTTAGATCTATATAGATCTATATTCAAGTGATAATTTATGTAGATCCCTTCAGTGCAATAATATCGTACCCGCGAATAATTTAACTCGCGGATGCGTTGGTGTTGCGCCGAATTGTTGGTCTAAGATTGTATTCACGAATTAATAGCCTATCATATCTATGTTACAAAACACTGAATATGCCTTCTCAGTTTGGATAGAAAATGACATGGAAGGCTCCCAATGGATATTTCCACACTATGTTCAGTCTAAAATGAGAAACTACAATTTACGACATCGGCTGTAGTTTTAAAATTATCGAAGTCGCAAGTGCCGGACAGTTTGGAACTAGCTGTGGCGCTAAGTAACCGTGTGTCTCATCTGGAAATAAACTGTCCCTACAGATGTATAAATCTATTTTTATCTATTTCAAATCTATTTATTGCAACTTACAAAACTTACAGCCATTGCCGCAAACGCAAACTGCCGGTATATTAAAAACGCAACTGAGTAAAATTTGTCGCGATGGCCTAATGGTTAACGTGTAAGGCTCTTAAGACTGCGAAATATGAGGTCAAAGGGTCAGATCACATTGGATACAAAACTGTTTTGTTCTGTTCATCATTTTTTTTGGTTTTATTATCATGTTTAACTCAATTTTACGAAAAGTCCAGCTATATCCGTCAACATGTCGCCTGTGTCATTTTTAGCTTGTTGTTGTTGGGGGGGGGGGGGGGGAGGCGGGGTTGGGAGGAGGGGTTGTACAGTGGAGAATCTGTTATTCTTTTCCGTTTAAACGCAAACGTTCGCAAACGCAAAGCACTGAAACGTAGAAAAGAACAACTTTTGGACAATTCTGATATTTCATGTTTATCTTGGTGGCAAACAGTTTGGAGCCTGATCAGACGCCGGTTACCCGGCGTCTGATCTGGCTCCAAACTGTTTGCACTGCAAATAATAGTTTTAGCGTAAACGCCTTTATTGGGAAAGAATAACACATTCTCCACTGTAACACAATATATCTCAATATTTATCTTAGGTACTCGTTTGAAGTTTCAAACACTTTTTCAGTATTCTGAGCAATTAACATTAAGTTATTCACTTTCTTTCAAAAGGTACGGTGTGCCTAAAATTTAATAATGTGACCAGCTTATAACACTGTAAACTACGTTTATTTCAGGACATACCTAATTGCCATTTAAATGATAACTTATCGAATCTATATTTCGAGTATGAAAATACAACTACATGTAAAGCGACAGACGACGTCGACGAACGGACGACGACGGACATAGTATGATCACAATAGCTCAACATGGCACTTCGTGCCAGACAAGCTAAATAGCCACCAAAAACATCGGCGCAAGCAAGGATTTATTTAAAAAATTGTTGTCGACATGTTTTGTAATTATATTGTGCTGCCATGATTTTCGTAATGATAAAACATTTAGGATATTTTTAATTACTAAGCCATTCAAAAAGACCAATTGCGCTGTAGTTTTAACATTCGTATAACATTTAATGATTCTAGTTATGTTTACCCTTCCATTCTCAATGACGCTTTAAATCGCGTTTTTAAACAGTTTAGGTCCTGCCCAGACGCCGCGTAACGCCAAAACTGTTTAACAATCTTATCGATAGTTATTAAGTCATACAACCTTAAATCTAACTTTGAAAAGTTTTTTGCAGACAGCAATACCGAAGCAGACGACAATAAAGCGGTGAAGGGGTAACAATCTCCAAAATAATTTGATCATGAACAAAAATCCCGAATTCCCAATAACATTCTCATTGCAATTACATCAGCACACTTGTTATGATAAGCTCGCCTATTTGTTAACAGAGAAGATTAAAAAAAAATTCTCACAAGTGTTTTGTAAAACAACTGAACAAATACACATTTAATAGATACCATATAAAAAGGTAAGACTGCATTAAATTCTTAATCGGTGGCAACGTTGTACGGTTTCTTTTGAAGCAATAGTTATGAAAAGAATAGGGCAGTGAAAACCTAAAACAATCGTTTTGTCACTGATGGGGATATTGATTCAATTGAGACAGATACGTAAGCAAACAGTTTCAGACAGAGATAAGACAAGTTGCTGATAAGACTCCTGCTTGAGTCTTCTTTCGTATTTATTTATTGGCTTCCTTATACAAGAAACCTGGGAAGCCCCGCAGTTAAAATGAAGTGACACGTATATGTGAAAGGAAACAAAACTTATGTTCGGTTGGGGAAAAGACGAATATAGGTGAAATGTATACTTGAGGTATTTGAGAACATATTTTACGTACAATGACATAATTGCGACTAGTAAATTATTTTAATTAGTTGCAGTTTAAAACAGCAGGTGGGTACTTAAGGCAAGGTTACCTAAGACATTGTGAAAGTAAACAGAAAGCTCCTTTAGTAGGTTTCTGTTTTACTTTCACATTGCTTAAGCTTTTTATCTGCCACCTGTCCTTCAGAATATCCATTTGCGTTATTTTATTGGTTGTTAGCGATGTTTTACGGTCGCCGCACAAACACTTAACATCTGCGTTATGAAGTTATAAGTTCCGGTATGGGTTATGGTATGGCTGTGTGTGTGTTCTGCTCTAGAGGTGGGTGTATTGTTTGTGTTGCGTTTCCTGCTTGAGTCTTCTTTCGTATATTTATTCCTAACCTGAACAGTTATATTTCGTCTACTACTGCGAACATTTATTCAAACAAGTTTCAGACAGGTGCAGACATTACACTTCTGACTGGTTATACAAAACTGCCTCCATTTTATTCACCGTTTTGCCATAAGCAGAAGTTCCTTCTCAAAAAAGACTACTTTCAACCTCAGCACTAGGGGGCGCCCTGAATGACGTTTCCAATAATTTACAAGTTCAAGTATATTCGTCATTAACAAACAGTGTACATGTGAATAGTACATTCGTCCCATACAAACAGTGTAGACGCTGATCAGAGGACTTCTGTACTGCTTGTCCTTTTTCAATATATTGATAAAATCAACCCTTAACAGTCAAAAATGGACTAAAACTCAATAGGTACTTGGAATTGGCAATAAATGTTTCAGGGGAAAATTGATCAAGTAAGTGTTTCAAAATTATAATTAACAGAGATTTTAGAAGTTTAAGAATTATACAAAATAGTAACTCACAGACAAACCTCCTTGAAGTTACCATAAAATAATGATATGAAGGAGTCAGTCTAGCGTCGAGGTTGGAATTGGTCATAAAGTGTTCCCTCCCCACAACGACGCTCCGAAAACCGAGTTCCACCTTACAACAATGTTTGCCGCTGTTCTCCAAACATGGGGCATGTTTTATAAAACTTCGTTCGACAAATGTTGTCAGATTGTAAAACTCTCAATTGTTATTTATTTCTCCATCTTATCCTGTCTTATGACATCTTTTTGGAATCGTCTTCAAAAGACAATTCCAAAAAGATGTCACAAGACAGGATTACATAGATAAATCAGAGATTAAATGTATTTTAAAGTTTTGACTTACGACAACATTTGTCGGAAGATGTTTTATGAAACGGGGACATGGCCATTATGTCTAACGCTTTCACTGCTGCAATATCGTCTGAGTAAGATTGTCGTGTTCTGTTTTTTCTCAAAGTCATTTTGACAGAAGAAGACGAGTGATTAAAGTTTGAACCCAGATCACGCGGCGTCTGATCCGGGTATAAACTCTTTGCAAATATACTCTAAGACTATTAATCTTCCCTCCCTATAACAACCCTCTCCGACCAACACACACACTATTTGTCTCACATTTAGTGCTGTTGTAAAGAAGAGACATTGTAGTAAAGGTTTACATGCAAGTGGCCATACAAGATTGCAGTAGGCGAATTACTTTGTCATCAAACAGCCCTTGGTTTTATTGAAATGTTCTCTTTATTAAGTAATTACTCACTCAAAGGAAGTTATCTTCTATATTGCATATTTCTGATTGCAAAAAGGATGCCACGGGTTACATAAATATTGACGGACTGTTTTGTTGTTTCACTTGTAAAGTTATTGAGCTTTGAATGTAAGCCAATATCCTTCGGATATAAACTATTTAGTCTAATTTGTCATGAGTTTGTTTGATGAACACGAAACTTAACTAGTGGAAATCTCTGTCTAAACCAACAGATGAATAAGAAAATTACGACCACTATTCCAAAATATATCAATATAGATCTTTAAAGCAAATATCCGCTTTAAACAAGTTGAAATTAAAGTTTACTAAATTAGCTTTCTTTATGACTTATGCCATTTTTTAACTGTCGCCTTTGGTTATTGAGCTTTCGGTTTTGCTAACTGTAACAGATGCTCTACTGTATTATGTGTTGAATTAAAATATCCATTTTAAATGATAGTCTTCAAACGGTGAGAACATAATTACAGTGCAAGAAGACGTGTTTTGTAAACAATGTAGAACTTTATTAAAACAACCCATATCAGAATCATACTATCTGAACATTTTACAGTGGTGCGCTGTTTGTCGACTGCCGTTGCGAATACTGTTTGTTATCAAATCGATGGAACAACCATGGCGTTAAAGTATATCAATCCTCAATACCACTTTATTTGTTCTCCAGAAGATGGCAGCCTATGTTACTGGATAGTGTGGATTTACAGAGTCTCCTGGATATTTGTAGTGATAGGCACAGTTGGAAATTGCCTCAGCTTGTTAGTTTTATCACAGAGAAAAATGCGAACAATTTCGTCGAGTGTCTACTTTGCATTTCTTGCATGCTCAGATCTAAGTTTTCTTTGGCTTACCACTTTCTATCACACATTTTTAGCAGAGAAGGGTGATGATTTACAGTGGAAAGGAGACTTTTTCTGTGTAATGACGCTATGGTTAGTGTATACTACTGGTGGATTTTCAGTTTGGTTGCTAGTTCTACTCACAGTTGAAAGGTTTCTGTATACATTATATCCCCACTTTTCAAGAACAAAGCTTTCCACACGTAGTGCCCTCCTCACCGCATTGGTTACCATTGGAGTCATTTGTCTTGCAAACGGCCACCTGGTTTTCGGATATAACTGGGACCATGAGAGGAGTACTTGCGTATTTTCATCAAATGAATATAGGACTTTTAGATTAACTGTGTACAATTTCCTGTTATTAATTATGTACAGCTTGGTACCAATGGCTATCATTTCAGCAGGGAACATAACAATTGCGTGTAAACTGAGAGTCCGGTCAAGACAAATGTCTACAATCTCACAAACAGTTGCAAGAAACAACTCGGCAACAAAGATGTTATTCCTGGTGAATGCTGTATTTATTATTTCGACATTACCATATTGTGTTTTTCAGATAGTAGTAACATTACTTGAACGGAGCTACTTTGCAAGTAACAAAAGACCTATACAGGTTTTAGGAGCCTTTATTTTTCTACTGCTCTTGTGTAATTTCACGTTCAATTTCTTTCTGTACTGTGCGAGTGGTACGTTGTTCAGAGAAGAATTCGGGAACATGGTACGACGGTGGCGAGCTAGACTTTCAACTACACCAGAACACAGTCAGGAACAAGTGACAATGTCCACAGTCCCGTAATATTACTGTAATGAAAACTATGTATACTCGTTGGTATGCCTCTGGTACAACTTGAAAATATGTAGTTATTTGTATGGTTGTGTTTCTTATTCTGTATATGTTACATGTGCATCAAAGCTACATTAAGTGCAATGTCAAGATATGACGGGGCATAGATGTACATTATTTAAGAAATTAACTGATTCTTTCGGCGTATAAACGAAATAATCGACAAAAAATGATCCGAAAATTCCATGTATTGCGTAAGCGATGCATGGTTAATTTGCCGATCATTTTCTGTCGTTTATTTTGCTTTTATTTCAACGCCGAAAAAATCAGTTTATTTCTTATATTTACATTATATTTACTGTAATTTCTCAAATTAATGAACTGTTTATTAGTATGCCTGTGTGCTTAATCCACACACTAACAATATGTACCCTGAAAGGAACACACATGAACGCATTGCTGAAGCTGTTTACTATTCGAACTCAGCAAAATAAGTTCCATTGTAATCATGAAACGTCAAAAGTTTGACAGTTTGGAGCGAAAATGCCGATTAGACGTCATTCTGAAATGACTTCATTTTCAAGCAAGGATAAATATAATTATTGATTATTTTTTACAAAAATGAATGCAGACAGATGTTGTTTGTAAAGCATTTCAATGTTCTTGAAATTTGTGAAAAATTCACAACATGTTTGCTGTCTGAGTTCTAAAATTTATTCGCGGAGAAAAGATCCATAAGCATTGCCTTCTCTGCGAAAGATATCCACAAGTCCCACCTCCTAGAGCAATTGCATTTAAACGAATTAAACGTCAATTGTTTTCAATGGAAATGAATGGGGCGAACGTAAAATTATTGAAGAGTAACATAAATAAACCAATTGTACGGTAACTGATTCAGTTATTGGAAAAGAAATTCAGGAATCATTGCAAATGGAATGTATGAAAAGATGTTTCAATTTCGATACAACTTCTTGTCAATACAACTATAATTGCCAACGATAGCCAACAAATGAAATTTCGAGAAAAAATATATAATATAATTGACAGTGCTCTCCCTACAACGACCTTCCCATCAACGATTCCCTCTTTACAACAATGCTTGCCGCTGTTCCCCAAACAAGACAATTATGGTTTGCCTCTTCACTCCCATGACATAATCTGCTTTAACCCTTTACCTGATAGCCTATTTCTAGAATTGGAGATAGGTGACTACTTAAAGCAGATTGAAAGTAAAGCAGAATGCGCCCTAAGGCGCATTCTGCTTTACTTTCAGCCTGCTTTAAGCTATCATGTGCTTGAATATAGAAAATATTCCATATAATATATATTCATGACTGATTGAATTGGAACTATTTTGTTTAGCGGAGGAACAAAGCATATCCGCTAATAGGCGCTTCTATTGGGGAAAGGGTTAAATAATTCTTCTTAAATCTGAAGTTTAGGTAAACTGACTAAAGTAATATCATAATCAGCGTAAACCAGTCTCGATCCTAACTGTTTGCAAATAATAATTTTCCCTCCCTGTAACAACTCCCTCTGAACAACACGCAAAATATCTTCGAATTGGTGTTGCTGAAGAAAAGGAGTACTGGGTCAAATGTTATAAAGTAATTGAGTTGAGTCTGAAGTCGTTCTCAATCATTTGATTGGTCAGATTTGAGCCTAGGCTCAAATATGACCAATCAAATGCTTGAAAACGGTATCAGACTCAACGCTTGTATTCTTACGACAGCTGTCATTCCACCAAGGCCGTTTATGCCAGACATTCCATTGTAAATATCCGCCACAGAAATCTTTATTATAAACACTCTTTGTACAGTAGTGAATATGTACGTCTTTCCCGATAAATGAGTTTATTTTAAAAAATATCATATCAATTGCAAACAGATCAGACGCCGGGTCGTTGTAAATTTCTACATTTTATTGCAATGCGTTTGTATTTTGTTACCGTTTAACAAAAAGCGTTTGTCTCAAGAAATTGGTTGTTCTATTATACATTACATTACGTTGGCGTTTAATTTCGACCAACCCTCTTTAAATATCACAATCGTTTACAGTTTAAGCATATTTTATTTTTCCATATGTACATGAAAATGGGGCTTGGTCACAAAATTAAACAACATTTGTTTTGACCATTTCCCTGCGTTTATAACAAACAAAACATAGACAATGTCTTTGAATTAAATTAAATTGTGCACCACTTTATAATATCATAAAGGAGAATTATAGAGAAAAAACACTTAAATGATATGAGTTTGAGATAAATAAAACAGTAATACGAGAGAGACAAAGACAGACAGAGACAGAGACAGAAAGTGAATCATATCCTGCAAAAGTTTTGCCATAAATAGTTTGGATACAGATCAGACACCGCGTAACGCAGCGTCTGTTCAGGATCCACGCTATTAGCAACTCCTATCAATAGTTCTTATATTTAAACCTAAAAAGCATTTTGGCGTAAAATAGCAGACGATAAATTTCAGCAGATGCTATTTGTTTTTTAAAATGTTAAATGTGGCGGTTAATTTTTTCACAAAAACCGGCTTTATCTAAGAAATTCGCTTTTCTTTTATTTATAATATTTTGGTGCTGCACAAATTAAAAAACCTCCCTTGTGAATGGAAAGAATGACAACTCTGTAAATACAGGGCTCCAGATAACGGAAGTATTTCGAAAACTAAAATCTTTATTTCTGCTTTAAAACCCAATGTTGTCATACTCATTAAAAGTGTTTCGAAGAGACGGTTTAATCAGTAGTAACACCATAGCATTCGGTGCTGAAATTCGTGAGAAAATGTTAGATTAGTTCAGATTACTCCCGCTTACATATTTATCTGGAACATCTGGTCAACCCTTATTCTGCTGCACAGACGTCCGCTTTGACATTGTCGTCTGCAACATTTGTTCATTTTAGATTTATGCATTGTTTTAATTAAACAAACCTTAAGACGAGTGTCAAACAGTTTAGATCCAGATGAGACGCCGCGTTACGCGGCGTCTTTCTAGATTCAAACAGTTTGTAAACTCCGTAAAGTTACGGTACAGGGTTGAACACTATGAGATCGAGTGAAACGTGTAAATTTTATTCACTGGGGGTAAGCGATTAATTTTTTGACGGGAATCTATACCTTGAGCTTGCTGAAAATGACTGTTTCAGCCTTGTCCGCTCTCTAACCCAAACACTTCTTTTTGGATCTTCACCAAACTTGCCACAAATGTTTATTTGTATAGAATCTAGGCCAGGTTCAATAACTAGAAAAATCGCATGAGGCATGTCTGAGTTATTGCCCTTGAATAATTAAAAGATGACATTTTTAGTCATTCAAGGGCAATAACTCCAACATGCCTTGTGCGATTTTGGTAGTTAAGATGACTGACCTAGATTTAATGTTAATAAACATTTTCAACAAGTTTGGTGAATATCTGATATAAACTGTATGTGTGAGAAAGCAAAAAATGCTGAAACAGTCATTTTTAATATTAAAGGGCCAAAACTCAGACATGCCACATGCGATTTTTGTAATAATCAAACTTGACCTAAATCTTATATAATTCAATATTTTCAGCAAGTTTAGTGAATATCCGATAAAAACTGTATGTGTTAGGGTGCAAAATGACTGAAACCGTCATTTTTTATTAATAAAAAGGCAATAACTCAGATATACCTTATGCGATTTTAGTAGTAATCAAACTAAACCTTGATTTTATATCAATAAACATTTTCAGCAAGTTTGGTGACGATCAAATAAAACGTATTTGTGTTTGAGAGCAAAACTTGCTGAAAACAGTCATTCTTTAATACATAAAGGGCAAAAACTCAGATATGCCACATGCGATTTAAGTAATAATCAAACTAGACCTAAATTTTATATGAATAAATATTTTCAGCATGTTTGGTGAATATCCGATTAAAGCTGTTTGTTTTAGAGACCAAAAATGACTGAAACAGTCATTTTTTATTAATTAACAGGCAAAAAACTCAAAAAAGCCTTATGCGATTTTAGTAGTAATCAAACTAAACCTTGATTTTATATCAATGAACATTTTCAGCAAGTTTGTGGAAGATCGGTTAAAAACCATTGAGTTAGAGAGCGGACAAAAAAGTGTGATAGTCTAACTGACTGATTGATGGACGGGCGGAGGTAATTACGGTTGCCCCCAGTGAAGTTGATTTCTGCTGTATCACGTGATACTAAGTCGTGTGGTTATGTTTATTACAGACGTTCTATTTTCGGTTTGTTATGATTTTAAATCGCCCTTTTTGGTGATTTAGGTCTGTCTTCATCATTTCATAGATCAGTTTGGCCCATAAGAATATTAACCGTTATTGTATTTCAGGCATTAAGAAAAGGTCTGAAAACACAATGGGACTTTAATATTGCTTCCAATTTTCAAAAAGCATGTATTCCATCTTCTGTGGTGCTCTGAAACTCTCTGGACTCTGGTCTCAGGCATGTCCCTACCTTATCTTCTGTTAAAAGTAGTATGGTCTCTATAGCAATGCCAGAGAGAGTTCCAGAGTACTACCAAGTTGGAAATAGACACTTTTCAGTACTACATGCAAAAATAATGAACAATTGTAGTGTTTTGAATTAACATCTTTTTCTAAACCACTTGAAAATGGACCCGTGCTGTTATTGGGAACATGTTTCTGAAGGTGTAGACCATTACCTTTTTTAATGTCCCAAATATATAAACTTGCGACAACCGTATGTCAGACCACAAGACCAATAACAACATTCTTCTTTTTTTATGTAAAAGTCTAAATTTGAACAAATTGTCTGATTTTGCACAGCTGTTCAAATTTTACTGCTTTAGATCTTGAACTGTTTTCCCTCTTTTCGTTAACAAAGATGTAAATAAGAATAGTCCAATACATGTCCTAGTATGACTATGGCAAGAGTCAAAGCATGCGCTAAAACCATTATGTTTAACTTTTGATAAAAAAAAATTCGGTTTAACCTCTCTTTTACGACCAGTAAATTAGTTCGTTATTAGTTTGTGTTTAAGGAAGGTGAACACAGAACAGACGACTCCTTTAGTAGATTTCTATTTTACTTCCCCTAACCCTTTCTTGAACTGTCGTTTGTCTCTTATACAATCAATTAGCCTTCTTTTTAGTGGTCGTAATGTAGAAATTGCACTTTATGCAGTTCGGGTGGGAGGGGAAGGACTAAGCAAGGCAACTATTGTATTTTGTTGAGGTCAAAATATCCGCAGTTGCCCCCCCCCCCCCCCCCCCCCATCCTCCCACCCCCTCTCCATTGGACAGGCTAGTCACTTCATATTCCTACATGTATAACTTGCTATGTTTTGCCGTTAAACCTGTATTTAGGACTACCAAGAAGATTATAGAGGGAATGACTAGTGGATCGTTGGTGCAGGACAGGTTTAATGTGGAGAACCCTATAGGAGCTTTCTGAATTAGATGTGTAATGCATTAACCCTTTACCTCATAGCCTGTTTCTAGTAGTTAAGATATGTGACCTATTAAAGCAGGCTAAAAGTAAAGCAGAATGTGCCCTAGGGCACATTCTGCTTTACTTTTAGCCTACTTTAAGTTACTATCTGCTAGTATATAGGAACTATTTCTTATAATACATATTCATGACAGTATAAAATGGAACTATTTTCTTTGGCGAATGAATAAAGTGAATGCGCTTAAAGTCGCTTCTATAAGGGAAAGGGTTAAAGGATCGCCGGTCTCGAAATGTCAACAGACTTCAAAATTTGGTGGTCTATTAATGCAGGTTTAATGACATAATACGGCTCAATTTATGTTTATTTGATAGCTGTATAAAAAGTTATATTTTTTTGTTGCAAATTTCTTTAAAATCACTTGTTTATCATTTTGGATCCTAGTCAATGCTGTGTTACCTGAAATCTGAGCCTGTTACTTGCTTATTTCAAATACCAAAACAGCTGTGCTTGGCAGGTTAAGATTTGATATTAGCAAAACGTATTCTAGATACAGTGTATTTTGAAAAGCAATGGTATGATACACATTGATAAACCAAGTACCGCCAACAAAATCTGAGGCTGTGTATCTCGATGGACGGATGAGTTGGGTTTTACGTCACAAATTGAGTATTGTACAGTATAAATCCAGAACAGTAGCAGCGGTTTGTCTGGATCTACACTGTTTACAATGCCATACTTCTGGTTTCTTCTAGCGCGGCCCATTTAACTTTTTGTGTTAACGATGAAAAGCTTGTAATTTCCTGTGAGCATCACGATTTCATAACATCAATGATGTATTTCTGTTATGGCGGCGTTGACAGAAAAACATATAGATGACAATTCAAAAGTTTTAAACAAATCTAAAAACACAAAGTACTTCTCACTTGAATGGCAAGAAATGATAAGATATGAATAACTCTCAGACAGATCCTGCTCGATAACTCTTTAAAACCAAACCTAGTTTAAAGCTATTTCTCTTTTATTTACACAAAAAGTGTACTAGATCACATTTTGTTATTTACTTGCGGATGGATATTAAATTGATTATAAATTTACGTAATATACAGCGCTCCCTCTACAACGACACCCAATGGGAGACCAAAATTGTGTGCGATGTTCGGAGGGAGTCGTTATAGGGAGAGAAATTGTCTTACATTAGCAAACAGCTTGTATCCAGAGCAGACGCCACGTAACGCGGCGTCTGATCTTGATTCAAGCTGTTTGTTATTCGTCATTAAGTGTTTCTCTGTCAAAATGTCCATTGTGTAACTTTTGGTAAAACAGCAGACGACAATTTTTATCAGACGATTTTGAAGCAGTAAAAGCGTTCGACATAAATGTATTGTTTGGGGAACTGCGACAAGGGTCGTTGTAAGGAGGGAGTCGTTGTTGGGAGGGCCGTTGTAGAGAGGGAGTACTGTATATTAAAACACAGCTGAGCAACATGTGATGTGACGGCTTTATGGTTAACATGTAGGTTTCTAAAGACTGTGAAATATGAGCTCAGAGGGTCAAATCCAATCGAACACAAAACATATTTTCGTTCTTTTTATCACAGAGCTCCAGATAAGGGGAGTACATGTATTTCAAAAACTAAAATCTTTATTTATGCATTAAATCCTATGGTGTCACAACTCATTATAATCGTCTCGAAAAGACGATTCTAATGAGTAGTAACACCATAGGATTTGGTGTTGAAATGACTGAGAAAATGTTGGATTTGTTAAGTTTACTCCCTCTTATCTGGAGCCCTGTATCATGGTCTTTTGTTGCTTTATTATCATGTTTTGCTCAACTTTTGGAGAAGTCGAGCTATTTTCGTCACCCTGTCGCCTATTGTTAGTTTTTGGGGTTTATTTGTTTGTGAAACAACATTTCTCAATCACTAGCGAATCGTTTGAAATTTGGAACACTTGTGCAGTATTCTGAGCAATTTACATCAGGTAATTCACAATGTTTTGTAAGGTACGGTGTGCCTGAAATTTAATAAAGTAATCAGCTTTTACCGCGATAACATCTCTTGACCGCGCCGGTATAAAAGCAAGGCACGTTGTTCGTGCGTCTGACCGAAAGTGTGAATCTTCGATTCAAAGTTATTCAACACGTTTGCCCGAAGATAAACAGCGAGCTATATTTACCACGTTGGCAATGTCGAGGAGGTCTGTTCAATTGAGCAGGGCTGTAGACACTATTTCTGCCCCAGCGGCAGATATCAGTTTGACCAATTCAGATGATAAATAAAACATAACAAGTGTGCCTGTGGCAGCCACATCAAATGCCATGGATCCATTAGGTGATACTTCTAATGCAGACTTTTTGGAAATGCTCAAAGATGACAATATTTTTGTTGAAATTCAGCAAATGGAGACCCCCCCCCCCCCCAAACAAGCCACTCATCAACCATAACATTTCCCCTCCCCAGGCCACATCAAGCTGTGCAGCAGCTAATTTTTACTGTTCAAAGTAACACTTTCGCAAATAATCTCCCCGCCTTGTAACCAAGGCCAACCATTAGCATCAACCCAACCCTGCAGACCTGCAATGTATACGTCTTCTTCAAATACCATAAGAAATTCCCATGGTCTTTGAAGCAGAAGTTCTATTTCAAGTCAATGATGTCTAGATCAGGAAAAGAGTTTTAAGTATATAATATTTTAAAGCTTTTTAGCTTTTTAAGCATGTGTCTGGCCACAGAAGTGATTTGATAGTTTCAAGAAGACACTTTAATTCTTATTGTGGAATAACCATTTTAACTGTTATTGTTTATTTTGTCTTTGAAAATTTTCGATCATTTGATTAAGTATTAATTGTAAAACTTCTGACAAGCAATCGTTTTATTTAAACAATCATATATGTGCTCTATTCTCTAAGAATTTGGTTCGAATTGTATTAATAATGCTGATGGAATTTGGACAAAAATCCCAAAGAAAATGAAAAATGTTAAATTCAGTATACGTACAACCTGTTGTTTTTTTAGTATATTTTTACATATATATTCTTTATGTTAAAATTGTCATTATTATTTTATTCCTGTTGAAAATGTGTTAATAATTTTAATTTTTGATTCAAAATTTGATCTTATTTTTCTCAGCATAACCTTACGTCAAAGTCTAGAAACAAGTGATTGGAAAATGATGCCTTTAAAGTTTGAAATATTTTATGTGTAGTTTTGACATTTCACAATAATCCGGTAAAACGAGCAAATATTTTATTCAGAGACAGTTTTTGATAAAAGATAAACGTTTTCCCTTTGCAGTGCTTGCTATGATAATGGTGTAAGGAGTGTCAGTTCGTTGCCCAAATAATTTCATAAAACTATTGTAATGTGCTCTTTGTAATAAAATAAATATTAAATGGCAATTTGCGTGACATACAAATTGCCAACCCTGGCCTTGGGGTGACATTCTGTTTCTCGGGTTGACAATTTGAATGTCACGCAAAATGCCATCGTATATGTTTATAATATCCTTCTGGCATAAACTATTTATCATTGAATTTGTTTGTTAAACCAGATACTTAAATAGTTGAAATGTCTGTCTTAAAACAACAGTCGAATACGAATATTACGACCACTATTAACCATAATTGATTTCAATATAAAGCATATGACCACAGAAAACCAAATGAAATTGAAGTTAACTGAATTAGCTTCCTACATGACTTATATATGCTGAACTAAAATATTAATTTCAAATGTAAGTCTTCAAACAGTAAGAACAGGATTACACAATATTGACTTTATTTTCATCTAGAAGTTCAGAAATTTGCTTTATATCGTGAAATATCTCATTGCAAGGAGACGTAATTTGCAACAATGTAGAACTTTATTAGAACACTTTTCAGAAATATAATAATTTATCTGAACCTTTGCAACGGTGCGCTGTTTGTCGTCTGTCGTTGCGAATACTTTTGTTATCAAATCGCTGCAACAACCATGGCGTTAATATTTAATGTCGCTGCTCAGTACCAGTTTGTTTGTTCACCAGAAGATGTCAGTCTATGTTACTGGATCGTGTGGATTTACAGAGTGTCCTGGATATTTGTAGTGATAGGCACGGTTGGAAATTGCCTCAGCTTGTTAGTTTTATCACAGAGAAAAATACGAACAATGTCGATAAGTGTCTATTTTGCATTTCTTGCATGCTCAGACCTAAGTTTCCTTTGGCTTAAAACATTCGTTCGTACATCTCTAGAGCAGAGAAGGGTGAAGATTTACAAAAGTCAGGAGAATTTTTCTGTGTAATGATACAATGGTTATTGTATACTACTGGTGGATTTTCAGTTTGGTTGCTAGTTCTACTCACAGTTGAAAGGTTTCTGTATACATTATATCCCCACTCTTCAAGAACGAAACTTTCCACACGTAGTGCTTTCGTCACCGCATTGGTTACTTTTGGAGTCATCTGTCTAGCAAACGGTCATTTGATTTTCGGATATAACTGGGACCATGAGAGGGGTACTTGCGAGTATTCTTCGGAGGAATATAGGAGTTTCAAATTCACTTGGTACAATATCCTGCTAATAATCATGTACAACTTGGTACCAATGGTTGTCATATCAGCAGGGAATATAAAAATTGCTTTTGAACTGAGAGTCCGGTCAAGACAAATGTCTATGATCTCACAAACAGTTGCAAGAAACAACTCGGCTACAAAGATGTTGCTCCTGGTCAATGCCATATTTATTATTTCGACGTTACCATATTTTGTGTTTCAGATAGTAGTTCCATTACTTGAACCGAGCTATTTTGCAAGTAATAAAAGACTTAAACTGGTTTTAGGAGCCTTTGTTTTTCTACTGCTCTTGAGTAATTTCACGTTCAATTTCTTCTTGTACTGTGCGAGTGGTACCCTGTTCAGAGAAGAATTCAGGAACATGGTGCGACGGTGGCGAGCTAGACTTTCAACTACACCCGAACACAGTCAGGAACAAGTGATAATGTCAACAATCCCGTAGTTTTACTGAAATGAAAACTATGCAGGCTGTAGCGGATGATACAATTAGGCCGTGTAAGGATTTAAACAAAAGCGGTGTTATTCTACTTTAACCCTTTCACTGCCAAATATTCGTGAGAGTTTTGCCCCTTCACCGTTTATTGTCGTCTGCTTCAATTGTGTAGTCTGAAATGTCGTTTAAAATATAAGGTAGTACGACTGAAGAATTTCAAAACGAGTGTCAAACAGTTTCGATCCTGATCAGACGCCACGCTATGCGGCGTCTGATCAGGATCAAAACTGTCTGCAAACGCGCTTTTAAGCGTAATTGAAAGGGTTAAGCAGTCGCTGAACATTAATTTGTCAGTATAGAATTGCCCAGGCAGTTGTTGTGTAACAGATCTACCCACAATGTTTGTTACATACTCAGGGCTCCAGATAAGAGGTAGTTATTTCAACAAATCAAACATTTTATCACTCATTTCAGCACCAAATCCTCGAAGAGACGATTCTAATGAGTAGTGACACCATAGGGTTTAATTCAGAAATAAAGATTTAAAGTTTTGAAAAACTACCCTTATCTGTTGCATTGATATTACTAATAGATGACTACAAATTACACATATACACTCGTCGGTATCATTTAGTACAATTTGAAAATCTGCAGTTGTTTGTGATATTGTGTTTCTTTATTTATAGATGTTACAAGTAAATCAAAAATCCCTTGACGGTCATTTAACCCACTACTCCATAAATAAAAGCCTTTATGAATACGCCTTGAATTTATTCCGCCATGAGAATATGTAATTCAACTGTCTATACTGTCATAAATGTGTACCATATAACATATAGTTTGAAATGTATATCCAAGCAAGCGATTGCTTAAAATAGGCTGAAAGTAAAATAGAATGCGTCAAATGGCGCATTTTGCTTTACTTTCAGTCAGCTTTAAGTTGCCATTTGTCTTCGAAACAGGAAGCAGGCTATGCGGTAGATGGTAAATTAAGTGCAATTTTAAAAACATGATGCTAACCTAAACAGTAAACAGTGGTAACTGAACACGCTACAGGACGCGTTTAACAATAGGGGTTAAATGGGTACATGTGAAGGGTCTGAGCGGTACTGCGGCTGCCTACGCGCCATATGTTAGCAGTGCTCAATATTGTAGGCAAGATGGCTCAATGATCAGGGGAGTAAATGTACAGTCGGCTGAGCGGTCATTCGGACTGAAAGTAGACTATAACTTGGTACAAGTATATTATTTATATTATTTTCAAACTGTTTGCAATTAAAATAATAGTTTCTGCGTAAACGCGGTTATTTGGAAATAAAACGGTTTCTCTACTGTACTCTGCACGCTGCACACGGGGCATATACTGCTAACCTAAACAGTAAACAGTGGTAACTGAAGACGCTACAGGACGCGTTTAACAACACTTTTAACTGTTTAAAGCAATCCACTGTATTTAACCCTTTCACTGCCATTTGGTCGTAATAATCCGTCTTGCGTGATTGCTGCCATTTCATCATCATCTTATATATTTTCGTCTGCTTTTACTTTTACATTTTGGACTTGTGTGCGTTTTAATACTTAGAAAACATTGATATGAATGTCAAACAGTTTAATCCAGATCAGACGCCGCGTTACGCGAGGTCTAATCCTTCTGCAAACTTGTTGCATATGTTTATATGTTCCTGTTATAGACCTCGGCAGCGAAAGCGTTAAAACTCATTGCTTTTCTTCTTTTAAAGGTCGTTTCACAAAAGTTTGACTGTTACAAGAATTCGTAATAACATTACTTTCAGTTGAAACCATGGATCTATAATGACACAATGTCATATACACGATATTTTACAATGTGCCCTTGATTAAAACGTTTGTCCTATTCAAACAGTGTAGACCAAGAACAGAGGTTTCTTACAACTCCTTCTTTGCTTTTGGTCATTTTGCAGTATATATTGAAAAGAAAATCAACAACAACCGTATATGTATTTTAAAACAGTTTAAACTAGAATGTAAACTAAATTTGCTCATTTGAAATTTCAGGGATCAATGAATTAACCTCACATACGTTTTGGAAACAAGAAAGACGCTGTAAACGTCACATAAGTTCGGGAACCACGACATACACTGTATACGTTACATAAAATCGGGAACGAAGACAGACTCTAAAAACGGCACATACGTTCTAGATCCAAGCCAGACGCTATAAACATCGCATAAGTTAGGGAACCACGACAGACGCTGTTAATGTCACATAAGATCGGAATCAATACAAACTCTATAAACGTCACATAATTTCGGGATCAAAGACAGGCGCAGTAAACATCACATAAGTTCGGGAACCACGGCAGTCGCCCATTAAGTACAAAAGGTTCGGGAACTAATAAATTTATTACAAAAGCTGTATTAAAATTAAGTTATAATATTTTCTTAATTACACTTGTTAAACATTTTGGATCCTTGTCACAAGCTGTGTTACCTGACGTTTGAGCTGATCACAAGCTTTTTTCAAATACCAAAACATCTGTAATTTGTAGGTTAAGGTTAGATACTGGAATAAAGTATTCTATTCAATTTGAAAAGCAATAGTATGAGACGCATTGATAGAACCTAAAGTATAGCGCTCCAAAATTATATAAAAACAAGTACATGTACCACCGAAATATCAGGTTCTGTATCTCGACTTGTTCTATATTGCGAAATATTGTACATGTATGTTTTAGATTTCGCTTTAGACTTTTACATAGACGCTATTACCTATAACAGGTCACGCTGTTCTCATTGTACGAAGCATAAATGTGTCTCAAACCTTTACTAACAACAACACTTCTAAAACGTATGAGGTTAAGCGTGATCTGTATTGTATGTCAGAACATGTCATCTATTTGATCACTTATAAAAAAAAAATACTTATAAAAAAAATACTTATACTAATGTTTCAGAACATTTGAATTCAAGTGATCATAATATATGTTACTTTTCTTTAAAGCCAGTATGTAGCTGTCAAGTAGCCAAAATCGCGCATTTCTTAAACCTGAACATTCAGGCACATGCGTAATATAAACATATAAAAAGAAGTAATCCGCTATATGGAGGCAACATTGCTTACAAACCCATAGATTTGGTGGAAAAAAAGTCGATTTTTAAATCGGTTTGTTGAAATCCGATCAACGGCGGAGATTTTCCGAGTTCGTTCGGCTTGCGCCCGGTAAAGATGTTTTCATAGTGTTTTCTTCTGACTTGGCAGAGTTATTTTTAGATTGGAACATTCTAAAACTTTAAAAGGGATGCGTATTCCATACATTCAGCAAGAGACATTGATATATAAAAACAAAATAGCTGTATTTATTGTGTCCAATATACAGTAGAGAATACAATTTTCTTTCCGGTTTAAACGCAAACGCAATTCACTACACTGTGGAAATTTACTTTTAGAAATTTTAACTATTTTTTTAATCTGAGTAGCAAACTGGTTGGAGCCTGATCAGACGTCGGGTTACGCGGTGTCTGATCTGGCTCCAACCTGTTTGCAATGGTAATAATAGTTTTGTTTATAATTGCGTTTAATTTGAAAGAAGAAAATATCAGTGTTCTCGTGCTGCACGATGATCATACTTATCTCAAGTAGGAATGTGTACGACTATGCATTCGATGTTACCTTCCTTACAGTGGAGAAAATGTTATTCTTTCCCAATAAACGCGCTTACGCTAAAACCATGATTTCAATTGCAAACAGTTTGGAGCAAATCAGACGCGGGGTAACCCGGCGTCTGATCAGGCACCAAACTGTTTGCAACTCAGACTAACATAAATGGTCATAATTGTCTAAAGGTTGTGTTTTTATGCGTTTTATTGTGATGCGTTTGCGTGTCGTTTGCGTTTAAACGGGAAAGAATAACGTTTTCTCCACTGTTACCTATTTACCATTGGTGGTATTCGAATCATCGAGTTTGTGGTCAACGAAAAGTGGGCGGAGCAAACGCGCGAAGATTTATTGATGTCAACGATTTTGGCCCGACTCGAATAGAAATTGTAGTCAACGAAAACTTTGTACTTCCGGACCAATGGAAATGAATCAAACACCCGTTAAAACAGTCGTAATGCTCCCATTTTTATATACGCACATAATGCCATGTGATCTGGATCCAATCGATTAATTGAGAGGGTCTTTATGTTTGTTTTATCTAGAGACACTAATCACGTGGTATAAACGTGGTCACGTGACTAAATCAACGCTCGATTTTAGGGTTTGACAACATTTTTTCAAAGGAAAACATCAAGTCGTGATTCGAATAGAAGTTGGTGACAAATATTCCAACTAACGCGATAGTTGCCCTGATTCGAATACGACCATTATTAACTATTCTGTTCTAAAGTAACACAGACAAGTCAGAAAATTCGGATCGATCACGTGACTCTTATTCGACCATGCGGAAATTCTCGGAAGCCGACACGAAGATTTGTTAAGGTGTGTGAAGTTTGCACGACAATCGACATTTAGACATTCGACCTTTCACAAATGAAAGGTCGAACAGCTGTCGAATTTCGACTTTCGACATTTAAGCTTTCACATAATGTAACAAATTTTGCCGATCGACAATTCAGCTTTGCCATTATGTCGAAATATTGTCGAAATTCGACGTTCGACATTCAACATTTTTAAAACACATTACTTTGTCGAACTGATGTCGAATTTCGACGTTCGACATTTATACATAGTCGGGAAATTGTCGAACTAGGGTCGAATTTCGACGTTCGACAAACTGCAAATAAGGGAAAAAGTCGAAATATTGTCGAAATTCGACGTTCGACATTCAACAGTTTAAATATACATTACTTTGTCGAACTGATGTCGAATTTCGACGTTCGACATTTATACAAAGTCGGGAAATTGTCGAACTAGGGTCGAATTTCGACGTTCGACAAACTGCAAGTAAGGGAAAAAGTCGAAATAGGGTCGAATTTCGACGTTCGACAAACTGCAAGTAAGGGAAAAAGTCGAAATACTGTCGAAATTCGACGTTAGACATTCAACATTTTTAAAACACATTACTTTGTCGAGCTCATGTCGAATTTCGACGTTCGACACTTATCGGGAAAATGTCGAACTAGGGTCGAAGTTCGACGTTCGACAAACTGCAAGTGAGGGAAAAGTCGAAATATTGTCGAAATTCGACGTTCGACATTCAAAATTTCTTCAACAAAATCGGGAAAATGTCGAACTAGGGTCGAAGTTCGACGTTCGACAAATTGCAAGTGAGGGAAAAGTCGAAATATTGTCGAAATTCGACGTTCGACATTCAAAATTTCTTAAACACATTACTATGTCGAACTCATGTCGAATTTCGACGTTCGACATGTGGCCGGCCCGAGAATATGTCGAAATATTGTCGAATTTCGACATTCGACATTTATCAAAAGTCGACATAAGTTCGAACTAGTGTCGAATTTCGACGTTCGACAAGTGGCCGGCCCGCAAAATGTCGAAATACTGTCGAATTTCGACATTCGACACTTATTCAAAGTCGGGAGATTGTCGAACTAGGGTCGAATTTCGACGTTCGACAAATTGCAAGTGAGGGAAAAGTCGAAATATTGTCGAAATTCGACGTTCGACATTCAAGATTTCTTAAACACATTCACTCTGTCGAACTAGGGTAGAATTTCGACGTTTGACAATTTGCCGGACCCGGGAAAAGTCGAAATATTGTCGAAATTCGACATTCGACATTTATCCAAAGTCGACATAAGTTCGAACTAGTGTCGAATTTCGACGTTCGACAAGTGGCCGGCCCGCCAAATGTCGAAATACTGTCGAATTTCGACATTCGACACTTATTCAAAGTCTGGAGATTGTCGAACTAGGGTCGAATTTCGACGTTCGACAAATTGCAAGTAAGAGAAATAGTCGAAATATTGTCGAAATTCGACGTTCGACATTCAAGATTTCTTAAACACATTCACTCTGTCGAACTAGGGTCGAATTTCGACGTTTGACAATTTGCCGGACCCGGGAAAAGTCGAAATATTGTCGAAATTCGGCATTCGACATTTATCCAAAGTCGACATAAGTTCGAGATAGTGTCGAGTTTCGACGTTCAACAAGTGGCCGGCCCGGAAAATGTCGAAATACTGTCGAATTTCGACATTCGACACTTATTCAAAGTCGGGAGATTGTCGAACTAGGGTCGAATTTCGACGTTCGACAAATTGCAAGTAATAGAAATAGTCGAAATATTGTCGAAATTCCACATTCGACATTTATCCAAAGTCGACATAAGTTCGAGATAGTGTCGAGCTTCGACGTTCGACAAGTGGCCGGCCCGGAAAATGTCGAAATACTGTCGAATTTCGACATTCGAGGAAAAATTGTCTGGAAATTGTCGAACTAGGGTCGAATTTCGACGTTCGACATTGTCCTTTTTACCAAAATGTCGAAAATTTGACGAAATTCAATGTTCGACTTTCAACACTACTTAAAAAATTCTTTATGTCGAACTTGTGTAGAATTTAGACGTTCAATAATTTGGCGAACCTAGAAAAAGTCGAAATATTGTCGAAATTCGACATTTGACAATCAACATTTCTTTACCACATTCAATATGTCGAACATATGTCGAATTTTGACGTTTTACAAGTGCCCTGGCAGGGAAAATGTCGAATTATTGTCGAATTTCGACTTGCGAGAAATTGCCAGGCAGGGAAATAGTCGAATAATTGTCGAATTTCGACGTTCGACATTGTCCTTTCACCAAAGTGTCAAACATTTAACAATTCTATAAAGTCGGGAAATGTACAAAAAGTATCAAATTTCAAATTTCGACAATTTAACGGCAGATAGTGCGGATAATTCTTCGGGAGTCGTGCGATTTATTCTGTATACGTATGGGCGCAATTGCGGACTGGACCGAATGTGCCTAGAAGAGCCCTTTGATCTAGTTATACACTGTTTACTTCATGTATTTGACAAGTATGAATTACTGTACCACGCACTAATATTTTGTAATTGTATGTAGATGTATAACCTGTACATTTATACGAAAAACGGCTTGAATCCAGATTAAAGGTCTTCTACCGAACTATATTTATCTAGGTCTACCCTGTTAATCTTATACTTGTCTACCCTGCTGTGTAACTTATTGATGTAAATTTTGGTACAGCTATATCGCAAAGAGATAACACCGGGCCGGATGTTTCCTACCAGAGCCCACTGGGCTGGGTCTACACTATAAAAATTATACAATAATATGTATTTTGTGTAATTTTATATAGGCGTATCGTCGGTAAGTTCATTGACATATTAAAGATTGCTCACGATCAAATCTTCAATAACCTTAAATGTACGAGTTACTATGTAATAGAGTGAAGTAATATTTTACATATAGATACGGTGTATATACTGATTATACCAGGACTATATTGGTCACATGGGAGGGCCAATGTGCTGATCCTTCACTGTTTTCAGTAACCTTGCATGTACGGATTATCTTACACTGGTAGAATGCCATTTCTATACTAAGATAGAACATTCACAAGACAAACTGTTTAGGTGTAGGTTGGTGGTCTTCAATCCGAAACCATTGACATGTGCACCTAACGCGGGTTTAGAGTTAAGTAGAATGCAAGTAAAGACAAGTTCTGCTTTGCTATCAACCTGCTTTAAGCTTTAGAATATCATCTGCTAGATTATAGAGAATGTTACTTATAATTAATAGTCTTGAATGTATAGACTAGAACTATTTTTGGCAAAAAGTGGAAAATGAAAGATGTTAAAATGCGTATCTGTGGAGTAATGAGTTAAGCAAACGTTTACCTTCCTGTATCTGATCACTTAAAGCAGATATAGATTGAAACATGATGCGCCTTATAGGGCGCGTTCTGTTTCAAGTTCAGACTGCTTTACCCAATAAATACGCCTCTAATTTATTCCTTCACTGACGAAAATACTTCCAATTTATACAGTCATGAAACTGTATCATAAAGCAGACTAAAAGTAAAGCAGAATGTGCCTTAAGGCGCATTCTGTTTTACCTTCAATCTGCTTTAAGTATTCAGTTATTCACCTATCTTAAAAACGAAGAAACGGGCTATGTGGTAATGGGTAAATAGAACATATTTGTTTTGATAAATATTGGTGACTGTCTAGGCAAAAACTATTTTTTATAGTGTTGGAGTGAATTGAAATGCTTATATGGAGCAATGGGTTAATTGGTCAACCAATATGTGTTGTCCGTGAACATTAACTCATTTGCTCCATAGACTGTTTCTAGTATTGAATATAGGTAACCAATTAAAGCGGATCAACAGCAAAGCAAAATGCGCATTGAGACGCGTTCTGCTTTACTTTCAGTCTGCTTTAAGCTTCAAACTAGACGAGACTCATTGTAAGGATTCTGACTGGTGCCCTTGATATTTATACTAGCTGCTCAGGGATTCTAACACGAAAGTTATGTAATTGATCAGTGAGTAAAGGTTCCAATAATTTATTGGTCTGTATTCTGGGAATCAAACTTAGATGACCAAGGAGCTCCATATTTGGGCAAACCTGCGCAGAATTAAAGCGGCAACGTTCGAGTCAATGGTCGTATTCGAATCATCGAGTTTGTGGTCAACGAAAAGTGGGCGGAGCAAACGCGCGAAGATTTACTGATGTCAACGATTTTGGCCCGACTCGAATAGAAATTGTAGTCAAGGAAAACTTTGTACTTCCGGACGAATGGAAATGACTCAAACACCCGTTAAAACAGTCGTAATGCTCCCAATCTTTATATACGCACAAAATGCCATGTGATCTGGATCCAATCGATTAATTGAGAGGGTCTTTATCTTTGTTTTATCTAGAGACACTAATCACGTGGTATAAACGTGGTCACGTGACTAAATCAACGCTCGATTTTAGGGTTTGACAACATTTTGTCAACGGAAAACATCAAGTCGTGATTCGAATAGAACTTGTTGACAAATATTCCAACTAACGCGATAGTTGCCCTGATTCGAATACGACCATTGATTCGTCATTCAAATTGGTTATCAACATAAGTCGTCTCCAAAACGCTCAATATTTGGATCCAGTTGCGCATAAGTACAATAGGTACGCCCTTGACCTATATTTTGGAATGTGGCAAGTGTGAGACCCGTGAAAGCCATGCAATATATAACTTAAAGACATCTCCTGACGACCTTTTGGTCATAACGCCTTGCCAGATTATTTACTGTCAATTTCCTTGCAAAAAGCATGGGTCTTGTGCATATTGAACCATTGAATGGTCTTATGTGAGACCGGACCTTTATATTTTATAGTTTTGTTAGAAATAACCATTGGAAATCACTAGAGCATGAGTATAATCTGGACCTCACCAGGTAAACTGAGATTGTCTTGCACATGCTTTACAGTTACATTGACACCTCAGGAACAATATGCTGGTGGTCCCTCAATGGACTGAGGAAAAGTCTTTAAACCGCAGTCAGTGAAATATGTAGCCTTAGCCAATCAGACCATGTCCTTTCTCAAATATCGGCGCCAAAAACTCTATGAGGATGAAGAAAATTTGATTTGCTGACTGCTTCAGTTCATCGACTCAGCACGTGAATCATATACGCAATACATGGACACTGCATGCAAACCTAATAACTTCATTTATCAAACTTTCAACTAAATAGACACTTAATTCATACAGTTATAAATAACTTTGTAAGTCGGGCAGACACAAAGCATCCACTTTATTAAACACGTCACTGTTTAATGCAGAGCAAAAGTGATGCAGATACCCCTTATGACAGCGTTCTGCATTTCTTTTGTCCTGCACCAAAATACATGTCCATTATTGTCTTTGTAAATGCACTTCTTTTTGAGTACCGATGGACACAGGTGTGACTGTAGGATTTTCATAGATGTTTAACTATCTAATCCGCACATGACTGTGGTGTTTTAAGAGAGTTGACTTCTGATTTCGACACAATTTCGAAATATTATGTTTGATAAATTTCGAATGTCGAATTTCTACAATAGTTCGACTTTTCCCGGTCCGGCAAATTGTCGAACGTCGAAATTCGACATAAGTTCGACTTAGTAAATATGTTATAGAAATTTTGAATGTCGAACGTTGAATTTCGACAATATTTCGAATTTTTCCCTGCCCGGCAAATTGTCGAACGTCGAAATTAGACATATGCTCTACATAGTGAATGTGTTTCAGAAATATTGAAAGTCGAACGTCGAATTACGATAATGTGTCGTCTTTTGCAGCCCGGCAAATTGTCGAAAGTCGAATTTCGACAAATTTTCGACATTTTGGTAAAAGCACAATGTCGAACGTCGAAATTCAACAATATTTCGACTATTTCCCAGTTTGGCAATTTGTCAAATGTCGAGAGTCGACATAAATTCGACACTTCACCAGCTTTGTTGAAATGTCGAATGTCGAAATTCGACAATGTTTCGATTTTTTCATGGCCCGGCAAATTGTCGAACGTCGAAATTCTACATAGTGAATGTGTTTAAGATACGTCAAATTTCCGTCATTTTGGTAAAAGGACAATATCGAATGTCGAAATTCGACAATATTTCAACTATTTCACTGTCTGGCAATTTGTCGAATGTCGAATTTCGACATAAATTCGACACTTTATCGGCTTTGTTGAAATGTCGAATGTCGAAATTCGACAATATTTTGATTTTTCCTGGCCCGGCAAATTGTCGAACGTCGACATAAATTCGACACAGTGAATGTGTTTATGATATGTTGAAAGTCGAACGTCGAATTTGGACAAATTTGCGACATTTTGGTAAAAGGACAATGGCGAACGTCGAAATTCGACAATAATTCGACTATAGCCCAGTCTTGCAATTTGTCGAATGTCGAATTTCGACATAAATTCGACACTTTACCGGCTTTGTTGAAATGCCGAATGTCGTGCGTGCGTGCGTGCGTGCGTGTGTGCGTGCGTGCGTGCGTGCGTGCGTGCGTGTGTGTGTGTGTGTGTGTGTGTGTGTGTGTTCTGCTTTAGAGATGGGTGTATTGTTTGTGTTGCGTTTCCTGTTTGAGTCTTCTTTCGTATTTATTATTCAGCACTTACACAATCTAAACCATTGCTCTTGTTATTATTTTGAGAGAAAACTGCACTTTTTAATTCATCTAGAGTAATTTGCCCATCCAAAGTTTCATGGTATTGTTGTGTTTGTTGTTGTTGCGTTTGTTGTTGTTGGTGGTGGTGTTGTTGTTGATTGTCCGGTGGCTGTTGAGTGCTATATAAAGATTTGAAATGGTCATGGAAATCAGTTACATCCAGATTTGTGGATTTTACAGATTGTGCAGAATATTGATTTTTAATGTTATTCCAAAACTTTTTTGGTTGTGTTTTGCTAAGTTTTGACAGATTCGAGTTCTCTTTTTGGTTGTATTTTTGTCTTTCTATCTTCTTTATTTTGTTATAGGCAGATTTGGCTTTTATATAATCAAACGTTACCTTGTCAGGTTGCAAGCTATAAGCAAATATAAATTGTGATGTAGTTGTCACATTCGTATATAAGTAATTAACCCTTTCACTCTCAATGACATCATAACTAGCCTTTGTAAGAAGCTTTAATGCGGCGTCTGAACAGGATCAAAACTGTGTGCCATTTGTCTTGAAATAACGTGAGATATACTGCATTAAATAAAACTTTGAAACGATATTGCAGACAGTATTGGGGCAGACGACAATATTGCGGTTTAGGGGTAAACAGCTCACGATAAATTTGAGCATGAAAGGGTTGTAGATAGGATTAAAAACATTTTTTTAGAATTCAAAACAAGATTCAGTATACTACAGCGCTCCCTCTCTACCACGACACACAACGTGTGTGCGTGTTGTTCGGAGGGAGTCGTTATAGGTAGGGACTTGATCTGGATTCAAGCTATTTGTCACACTTTATTAAGTTTTTTTTCTGGCAAAATGTTCATTATGTAACTTTGAGAAAAACAGCATGTAGCAATTTTATGCAGACGACATTGAAGCCGTGAATAGGTTTAACATACTGATCCTTTTAGGGAACTCCGACAAGGGTCGTTGTAAGGAGGGAGTCGTTGTTAGGAGCACTGCATTTATTATAAGCTCGCTGATTTAAGAGCAAAGCAGATTAAGTATTTTGTTGTCTCAAAATTTACAAGTGATTTGTAAAAATATCTGAACAAATGAAAATCTATCATATGAACATTTTTTTAGTTCTTAATCGGCGATAATGTGGTACAGTTTCTTTTGAAGCATTTGTTACGAAAGTAATATAACAGTGAAACCCCAAATACATGTAACTATTTTGCCAGTGACGGGGAAAGTGAATTTAACATAAACAAGTATCAGATAAGTAAGAAAACATTTTCAGATAAAGATGAGATACCGTAAAAGTCCTTAACATATTCACCTGCTGTGATTATCCAAATAAATTGAACTAGTTGCTTTTATCACACAGTAATTTGTAAAAAAGGATAAATTTAAATGGCAAACAGTGTAGTCCTTGAACATATTGCTCCCGAAAGAGCAGTCTGATCAGGGTCTTCACTATTTGCTAAGGCCTGTATGTCCCAATACTAAGGGTATTAGGATAAGGACACATTCAGTTCTAGCGACGATTATACTCGTCATCAACAAACAGTGTACATGTGAAGAGTACACTTGTCCTATGCAAAAAGTGTAGACGCTGATCAGAGAAATTCCCGAAAAGCCCTCTGATGAGGTCTACATTGTTTGTCATTACAAAATACAATGTTAAAATCAGCCCTTAATAGTCAAAATTCGACTGGATTTAATTAGAAATTTGAACATCCAATGAAATGATTAAGGTGTAAATGGATTAAATAAATGGTTTCAAAATATTATTACACGGTATTGTTGAATACAGACATTTTCGAAATTTAAGAATTGTTCGAAATAGAATCTAAGACAAACCTCCTGGAAGTGACCATCAAAAATATGATATGAAGGGGTCACTCTCGCGTTGAGATCGGTGTTTCTGTTAGTAATGGTTTACATGCAGTTTGCTGTAGGAAAATTACTCTGTCATCAAATATTTCTTAATTATATTGAAATTGTCTCTTGATGATTTAGTAATTACTCACGCAAAGGAAGTTATTTTCTATATTGCATATTTCTGATTGCACCAAGATGCCACAGGTTACATTAATATTGACGAACTGTTTTGTTGTTTCACTAGTAAAGTCAGAAAATACATGATTGAGCTTTTGATATACGTAGTCCAATATCCTTCGGGTATAAACAATTTGTCAAACTGTTCGTCATTGAGACTGTTTGTTGATCAAAATAAATATATTTCATTATGTATTGATTATTGACTAAATCTTAATCAAGAATAATTAGAACATCGCTTTATATTGTTGAATATCTCATCGCAAGGAGACGTGTTTTTCAAACAATGCAGAACTTCATTTGAACCCTTACCAGAATCATAGTATCTGAACATTTTACAGTGGTGCACTGTTTGTCGACTGTCGTTGCGAATACTTTTGTTATCAAATCGCTGGAACAACAATGGCGTCAAAATTCAATTTTGTTGCTCAGTACCAGTTTGTTTGTTCTCCAGAAGATGGCAGTCTATGTTACTGGATAGTGTGGATTTACAGAGTCTCCTGGATATTTGTAGTGATAGGCACAGTTGGAAATTGTCTCAGTTTGTTGGTTTTATCACAGAGAAAAATGAGAACACTGTCGACAAGTGTCTACTTTGCATTTCTTGCATGCTCAGATCTAAGTTTTCTTTGGCTTATAACTTTCAATCACACATCTATGGCAGAGAATGACGAATATTTACAGTTGAAAGGAGAATTTCTCTGTGTAATGATACAATGGTTATTGTATACTACTGGTGGATTTTCAGTTTGGTTGCTGGTTCTACTCACAGTTGAAAGGTTTCTGTATACATTATATCCCCTCTCTTCAAGAACGAAGCTTTCTACACGTAGTGCTCTAGTCACGGCAGTGATTACTTTTGGTCTGATTTGTCTAGCAAATGGTCATCTTATTTTCGGCTATTTCTGGGATCATGAGCGGGAAACTTGCGTGTATACCTCGGAGGAGTATAGGAGTTTTAGATTAGCTGGGTATAGCTTTTTGCAATTAATCATGTACAGCGTGGGACCAATGGTGTTCATATCAGCAGGGAATATAACAATTGCGTGTAAACTGAGAGTCCGGTCAAGACAAATACTGCCAATGTCTACAATCTCACAAACAGTTGCAAGAAACAACTCGGCAACAAAAATGTTATTCCTGGTCAATGCCGTATTTATTATTTCGACATTACCGTACTTCGTGTTTCAGATAGCAGTTTCATTACTTGAACGGAGCTATTTTGCAAGTTATAAAAGACCTATACAGGTTTTAGGAGCGTTTATCTTTCTACTGTTCCTGAGTAATTTTACATTCAATTTCTTCTTGTACTGCGCGAGTGGTACCCTGTTCAGAGATGAATTCAGGAACATGGTACGACGGTGGCGAGCTAGATTTTCAACTACACCAGAACACAGTCAGAACCAAGTGACAATGTCCACAGTCCCGTAATTTGACTCTAATGGTAACTATGTAGACTGAAACCAAAGATACAATTGGGCTGTGTAATTCAAATTTAAAAATATGACAATGCGTATATGTACATTATTGTTAAGTAAAATGAATCAACTAATTGTATGGGTTTTTTTTATTTATTGTCAATGACTTTCATGATAACATTGCAAATGGACTATATGAAAAGGTGTGTCAATTTTGATAAAACGTCCTGTCAACAATAGTGTAATAATTGCCAACAATAGATAATTAATGAATTGGGTTCTACGCGACAAAATAGGTCATATGGCGCCGGTGGATGATGAAGGATGATGTGATTAGATGATTTCAGGGAGATGATTTCGACTTATCTCATTAGTTGCGAATCAGCGCATAGGATCGAAACTATGGACCGACCTGCTTTCCTTTAAGTTCTTAGCAGAGGGGATAACCTCAGTGTAATAAAGAGAAACAATTCTCTATGACAATTAAGAAATGATAGAAAGGTTTCTGTGGACAAATTATCCAAAACAAATGAAAGGGTCAGAGCATGCCATATGTAGAATATACATATTCTACGACAGCTCACATACCTAAAATGAGCGTATATGTCAGGGTTTCCATTGTAAATGTTGGAAAGGTCTATTTCGAGGGGTGTTCAAATATGAATAAAACTTGATCAATATCTTCGATATAATAAATGTTATATGCATATGTTATTTATCATTGGAAAGGACAATTCTTCTACTACACGATGGCATAATTCACACTTAATTCGATAAATCGAAATACTAACCTTAAAGACCCCTACTCTAACATGACACTATCAGACTTTTTTCACGTAATGATTCATAAGAAGTACAATTTCTAAAATTTGATTTTTAAAGTAAATCAGTTTATGTCCGAATTTTAATGTAATCAAAATTTCATTACAACTAAATGGGTTTACTTCTTAATTCTCAAATTTTCAAATTACTTTGCAAGTACAAGCGTCGACATGAGGTTTCGAACGCTGTTAAAATGTTCTAGATTCATGTATCTAAATTTAGATGCTTGAACATAAAAATCTACTGAAATGGCTTCAATTATAGCATGGATTAATTTGTTTTTTTTCTAAAAAAAACAAAAAGAGTTTTAGCTTTCAAAATATACTTGTGAACATAACAGTTGCTTAATTTCATGGTATTTTCAGTACGAGTTTAGTAATATCTTTATTTTAAATACTTATCAAATAATTAAATTTAAAACTGTGTAGCATGTTCATAAATGTCTGTTTTATTTTATCGAAAGTTTAATTTTGATACACTACAGTGTTCCCTCTCTACAACGGCCCTCCCAATAACGGTTCCCTCCTTATAACGACGATTGCCGCTGTTCCCCAAGCAATATAATTATGTCCAACTATTTCACGGCTGCAATATAGTCTACTTAAAATTGTCGTCTGCTGTTTTTCCCAAATTTACATATGAGCCATTTTGACAGAAAAGAAACCATAATGACGAATGGCAAACAGCTTGAATCTCCACCTCCAAACTTTTCAAACACCCCCTGAGGCGACTTAAGTCGACGTGTCAGTTTAGATCCAGATAACACACCGCGTAACGCATTATCTGTTCAGGATCCAAACTATTAGCCACTCTTCGCAGTTTTTCTTCAATCCAAACTTTAACAAATTGATATAAAATTTCAGACGCGCAAATTTAATCAGATGATATTTTGTCTTTAAAAGGTTAAATGAAGCGGTTATATTTTTTTTACTGCAATTGTTCACCTCTTCACTGATTTAACCCCCCGTACCGTTAATTGCAAACAGTTTGGATCCTGATCTGACGCCGCCTGACGCGGCGTCTGATCAGGATCCAAACTGCTTGACACTCATAGCAATATTTCTGAAGTAAGATTGCCTACAATTTAATTTGAGAAGTTTAAGAAGGCGACAATGGTTTCAATCAAATGACGTCAATGCAGCAAAGGGTTTAACTCATTCACCCCTGAAACTTTTAATGGACAATTTCAATTTCGAAATAAGTCTAGTCCATTTAGGATTGATTTTAACAAATATATCTAAAAATGACAAACAGTGTAGACTTAATCAGAAGGCTCCTTGATCGGGGTCTACACAGTTTGCATTGGACAAGCGTAATCCTCACAGGCACACTGTTTATAAATGACGAGTATACTCGTCGCTAGGATTGAATGTGTTAAAATTAAACGGGGAAGAAAAATCGTATTTCCCACTAACAGGGCAAGTACTTTTGTTTTGATGTCTCAAGGATACCAGGTTTGAATTCAAACGGAAATTTAAAGAACCATTTTTCAATTGCCATCTTGCTTTAAGTACCTGTTTGCCATTTATCACTTATGTCAAAGGATTCTGAGTATTAGTTTTACTGGAAATAGCTTCTGAAATTGGTTTTTAACCCTTTACCCCATAGAAGCGACTTTTAGCGTATCTAATTTATTGTTCCGCTGAACAAAATAGTTCCAGTTTATACCCTCATGAACAATTACCATAACAAATATTTTATATGGCCTAAAATATAGTTGTTTAAATCAGGCTGAAAGTAAAGCAGAATGTGCCTTAAGGCACATTCTGCTTTACTTTCAACCTGCTTTAAGTGATCAATTGTCTTTAATATCATAAATAGGTTATTGGGTAAAGGGTTAAGTACAAACCATCCAAATTTTAAAGTTGCTCTCTTGAAATGTGTGACTAACACATGCACGTCCAATGTTCTAGAAAGTCCTCCAGGCTTTTATTGATATTTCTGATCAGGATCAAAACTGTTTGACACCCGTTTCGATATTTATTATGTCATACTCTCTTAATTCTAACTTTGAAATGATATTGCAGACAATAATATTGAAGCAGATGACACAATAACGGTGTAGGGGTAAAAACTCAAAAATAATTTGGCGGTAAAAGGGTTAAGCATTCCATCGCCAAATTTAAACATTTGTTTTAACCCTGCCTGTGCCAACTTAACTCGTTTGCTGCCAATGGCACCAAAGGGCGACTTTCCAAACAAGTTGGATCCTGAACAGACGCCGCGTTACGCTGCATCTGATCAGGATCAAAACTGTTTGACACTCGTGTCACTTTTTCTTCAGTCAAAACAGCCCTAAAGCTGACTTTGAAAATATTGCAGACGACACTACCAACGCAATCGATATTTTGGCGGATAGAGGGTAAAACAGACGATTAAACTTGGCAGCCTAAGAGTAAACAATATGTTTTAATCCTTTTATTGCAGAATTAGCTATGAGCTTTAACCGTCTCACCGCAAAATTTTACCGCTTTCTTAGCTCTTTGAACCCTAGTCCCGCATATATGCATCATTGTCAAACAGCGTACCTATGAGTAGATCTACACTTGTCCTATTCAAACAGTGTAGACCCTGATCCTTAAGGAGCCCTCAGATCAGGGTCTACACTGGTTTTTCATTTTAACATATATTGCAAAAATCAATCCTAAAAAGGCAAAAATGGACAAGACTAAATTGAAAACAAGAATTGTTCATTTGAGGTTTCAGGGAGGAAAGGGTTAAAGTACGTCCATCGACAAAATATCCTCAGCTTTGGTGCTGGTGTGTACATTTCTGTTTCAACCCTAACTTTAACTCTTTCCCCATAAAAACTCCTTTTTACGCCTCTAAATGTTTTCCTCCACTGAAGAAAATAGTTCAAATTTATACAGTAAGAAATATATCAGAAATAGTTTCAATAGTCTAGCAGATGGTAGATCAGGTTGAAGAATGCAAAATGTGCCTAAATAAGGCACATTCTACCTTACTTTTAACCTGTCTTAAGTGGTCATCTATCTTCACAACTAGAAACAGGCTATGGGATAATGGGTTAAGACAAAATAAATAAAGCTATATGAAATTTATCAAAATATTTCGATCCTGATCAGACGCCGCGTTACGCAAGGTTGGCTGTGGTCGCCCTTGGCATGAAAGAGTGAACCCTTTCACCGCATAAAGTCGACTTTGCAAACAGTTTAGATCCAGATAACGCGCCGCCTGATCAGGATCCAAACTGTTTGACACTCGTATCGATATTTCTAAAGTCATACTACTTTAAGTCTAACTTTGAGACTGTCTTTCAGATAAAGTATTAGAACAGACGACAAAATGAAGGCGAATGGGTAAAAACCTCATGATTTATTTGGCGCCGAAAAGGTTAATAGTTTCCTTCACAGAAGCCCATAAGACAGCCGACACATACGTGGCGTCCGATCAGGACCTTGACTGTTTGCAAACGCGCTTTATGGCGTCATTGAGAGTGAAAGGTTTAAATACCGGTAAAGTTTGAAAGTAAAATATAGCTCCTCTGAAAGCTTGCTCATGTTGCCAGCAGCTCATTGCATGCAGTAGGATATAGGTGACGTTAACCCCTTCACTGCCATGACGTCATCAAGTTTAAACAATTGTCGTCTGCTTTTATTTATAAAATTAAATATTTAGTTATTTTTACTTATGAAATATTGAAATGAGTGTAAAACAGTTTGCATCCTGATCAGAACGCCGCGTCACGCGGCGTTCTGATCAGGATCCAAACTGTTTTCAAATAATTACTAGTGTACTCGGGGTAAGGCAGTGAAAGGGTGAAGTAGATCTAATAGGTGATTAGCTCTAATGAACCCAATCTTGCCATGCAATTCAAGAAATTCGATAACAACATTTGCCGTGGATATAGAAGGGTTTTGAACCCCCACCTCCATCTTATTCCTGGATTCGCACATGGACGTTACACTTTCTTTTGTATTTAATTTCCTTTTTTTTCCACCAAACAACAATATTTGACAGCTGTTTTCGAAGGGTAAACCTCGATCTTTACTTTGCAGAAATTGCAAGAGAAAACGTGTAATTAAACTCATTTCCAGCTAAGTTTTATCGTCTGCTTTAACCGTCTTAACTTCAAATACCGTCTGCATTGGTAGTGTCGTCTGCAGTGTTTTAAAGTCAGGTTTCTGGCTGTTTTGAGTAAAGAAACGTAGATACATGTACGAGTGTCAAACAGTTTGGATCCTGATCAGACGCCGCGTTACGCGGCGTCTGATCAGGATCCAAACTGTCTGCAAAGTTGCCTTTTGGTGCCGTTGGCAATGAAAGAGTTGAAAGAGACTAAAACCAAGATGGTGTCGTAAAAATTGTAAATGAATGTCTAACGCTTATATAAATACGTAAAATTTAGTTTAGGATAAGACATTCTTTTCAAAATAAAAAATATTTAGCTTTATTGAGATTCGAACCCGAGATGCAGGGACGGAAAACAAAACTTGTGTCAGACGCCTGAACCACAGGGCTAATGAGTCATTCATTTATCGACGGTCGATTAAACCTACTTTAGCAGTTTCGCAGTGCTGTCAAACGCAACTCATACATTCGATCAACGAGCCATTGTTTTTCTTGTTCCTAAAAAGGATGTACGTCCCCTCGAAGCAATATATTGATGCATCTTTCCATATCTTGCGGCCCTGGGGCCCGTTTTATGAAACGTGGTACGACAAAAACGGTCGTAAGTCAAAACTTTAAAATACATTTAATTTCTCATTTCTCTATCTAATCCTGTCCTGTGACATCTTTTTAGAATTGTCTTTTCAAGACGATTCCAAAGAGATGTCACAAGACAGGATTTGATTGAGAAATAAAATTTAATTGAGACTTTATAATCTGACTTACGACAACATTAAGTTTGTCGTACGACGTTTCATAAAACAGGCCCCTGGTAAATATCGGCTCACTTTCGTTGGAGCGATCCACTCGTTTATCGACAGTCTATTTAACCTACTTGAGTGTACAATGAGGGAGAAGATGTTATTCTTTCCTGTTGATTCTTGCACATGCGCATACGATTCCAAATGGATTTACTCCCGTCCATGGGCGGAATAGATTTGGCGATGGCAAAAATGTGAAACACTAAGATTCGGTGATTTTCTTGAGTATATTATTATACCAATCTCATTTTTAATGCCTTATGCACGACAGCTCCACAATTTTGTTCTTTAAGTCTCTTTTATGGCATAAATGTAAGTTATGACACTTCTGCAATACGTGTTAAGTGGTTGCACTTTCGGTTTACATCGGGCATAAGGAAATTTTCCGACCACTTGAACAATCACGATCGAGGTCATCAGGGTTCTTAATATCAAGTTGACTCTCAAGATGCACTTAATACCGGGATCGAAATACTTATCTGCAAAAGTGACTATTGACGAAGAAAATATATTTACCTCTAAACCCTTTCCCTCTCAATGACGTCATAAAGCGCATTTGCAAACAGTTTTGATCCTGATCAGACGCCGCGTCAGGATCAAAACTGTTTGCAAATTCAACTTTAGGGGATTCTGGGGGTGAAAGGGTTAACCCTTTACCCTTTTAGCGCATTAAGTTATTCCTCCAATGGAAACAATAATTCCAATGTACATGTACCATAAGAAATAGTCTCTTTATCAAAGCAGACGGTAGCTTAAAGCAGGCTGAAAGTAAAGCAAAATGCGCATTAAGACTGTTTGATACTCGTATTGATTTGTTTTAAGTCATTCTACATTGAATCTTACTTTGGAACAATCTTGCAAACAACAAAATTGAAGCAGACGACAATGAAACGGCGAAGGGGTAACAATCTCACGATTATTTTGGTAGCGAAATCTTGAGTTAAACTTTGCAATCGAGGTTCAGAGAGCATTCTTATAACTTGTACTTTGCATGAGGCTGGTGCTTCACCCACCGTGTATAGATCTACAATGGTTATTTGCAAATACAGTAAAACCTCTCTATTACGACCACTAAATTATGTTAATTATTAGGGTGTTTACAAAAGGTGACCGCTTAAAGCAAGGTGACAGTGAAACAGAAAGCTCCTTAGGAGCTTTCTGTTTCACTGTCATCTTGCTTTAAGCTGCCACCTGTCTATTATACAATCAATTAGCCCTAATTTAAGTGGTCGTAATAGCGAGGTTTTACTGTAGTTTGCATTCAAACTGTTAGATACTCATTTCAATACAGTCGAACTTCGACATCTCCAACTCGCTTACCTCCAACTAGATCTACTCGACATTTCGATACATGAATAACATTACGGCTTGTTCGGTTAAGTCGAAAATACCCGTGTTTCAAAGTTAAAACGTGGCTTCGCCACGTTTAACCTTGAAATACGGGTATGTTCGACATTACCGAGTTCGAGATATCGAAGTTCGACTGTATTCTTTAAGTCAGAATTTCTAAAATTCGAATTTGGAGAAATAAAAGCAAAGGATGATTGTTTAAAAAATTGGTAGCGTCATGGCAGTGGAGGGGTTACATGTAAGAGATTGAAAACCGGATGTTCAATTGACAGCTTCGGGGGATGGGAGGGGTGTTCACAATAAAATAAATTATAATACTATTGTGCAAAATTTATTAAAGTTTGATTTCTGTGATTACTGACACAAACATTAGTCTGAGGAATATCACTTGGGTGCATTCATTTAAAATGTTAACCCTTTCGGCGCCAAATTAAAAGTTTTATTGTCGTCTGCTTCAAAATTGTCGTCCGTAAGAACGTTTAAAGTAAGATTTAGGATAGTATGACTTAAAGACATCTCCTGACGACATTTTGGTCATAACACCTTGCCAGACAATTTCCTTGCAAAGAGCATGGGTCTTGTGGACATACCGTTAGCAAAGAACCATTGAAGCTTCTCGTGTGAGACTCTACCTTTATATTTGATAGTTGGGTTAGAAAAAACCATTGAAAATCACTAGACCATGAGTATAATCTGGACCTCACCAGGTAAACTGAGATTGTGCTGCACGTGATTTGCACATGATTTGACAGTTACACTGACACCTCCAGAACAATGGGCTGGTGGTCCCTCAATGGACTGAGGAAGTCTTTAAGAAATATCGATACGGTTATCAAACTATAAGTAAGTAAGAGCAAGTATTATCCGATTTTTATGACTTGTCCGAGTTATTTTTAGAACAGAATAGTTAATAATGGTAAATAGGTGAAGCAAGGTAACATCAAATATATAATCGTACACTTTCCTACTTGAGATAAGTATGATCCTCGTGCAGCACGAAACCGCTACGCTAACTTTACTGATATTTTATTCTTTCGCAATAAACGCATTTATATACTAAAACTAATATTTCCATTGCAAACAGGTTGGAGCCAGATCAGACACCGGGTAACCCGGCGTCTGATCAGGTTCCAACCAGTTTACTACTCAGATTAAAAATATAGTTAACATTTCTAAAAGTAAATTTCCTCAGTTTAGTGCATTGCGTTTGCGTTTAAACGGGGAAAAAATATTTTCTCTACAGTACATTACGCAAATAAATACAGCTATCTTTGTATCTCAGTGGCTGTACGGAAATCCTCGAGTACAGTACGGTACTCACCCCTTTAAAAGTTTAGAATGTTCCAATCTAAAAATAACTCGGACAAGTCAGAAGAAAACACTAAGGCCGATTTTATTGACCTGGCAGGGCGGAATTTCGATGAGGACCGTTGCATTTCATCTTTGGGGGCGGCAGCATGTTCGTTTATTATCGGAATTTACCGCTGTCGTCTGCCGTTATTTTCTCAACGTAACATGTTAGTGGACATTGTTACTGAAGGATTATATTGACAAGTGACAAACAGCTTGAATCCAGATCAGACGCCGCGTAACGCGGCGTCTGATCTGGATTCAAGCTGTTTGCAAATGTAAGCCAAGTCTTAATATTCCCTCCCTATAACAACCCCCTCCGAAAAATACACGCAAAATATTTATCTCCAATTGGGTGGTGTTGTAGAGAGAACACTGTATATACCCTTTTCACATGGATATGGGTGCACGGATAAATTGTGTTCCTCCAAGTTGAAAGTATCGGACAATAACGATATATATAGAGGATATTGAATGAGTGTTTTTTCAGCCGTGAATTTATTGAACGAGTTGGATAAAATAATATGTTGCGAGCCTCGGCGAGCAACATATCATTTTATCCAACGAGTTCAATAACATTACGACTGAAAACACACGAATTTGATATCCTTTTTATCACATAAACACCAAATGACACAAAAATCAGAACGGTCTTACTTTCACTTTTGCCCTCGACTCTTAGGAAAACGATTCGTCATAGGTATTATTCGGTTTTATCCATCCGTAGATAAAAACAACTATCAAACTAAAATAAAGAAAAACAACATCAATGACTTCTCTGATTCCATATTCAAATTTTAAATTAATATTTAATTTAAAATTGTTCTAATTGACTAAAAATGACAATTTGACATTTAGAATCCAGTTTCGTTTTCAAAATTACGTCATTATAGCAACATGACGTCATTATCATTGTAACGTCTAAATTTAAAACAGTCTGAGTCACTGATAATACTAAAGCTCTACGTAGCCTGATTTGCAGCCTGAGTTTGCGGGACTGCTCGGGATAATGTTTTTAGGACACTTGGAAATGTTTCAATATCTAGTTGTGATCTAAGTTTGTCTAGATTCTCTTAACTGATTTACAGTCGGCGTAGTAGTACAGTATTTTGGTGATTCGAAAATTAGTATAAAATATATGCCCAGTGGGCCGTACGATTTTTACGGACCTCTATTTTTTGCACGTTTATGTGATAAAATACGGTACTATACCTATCACCCCTAAAATCAAATGCAAATTGGTTTATCTTTGCCAAAGGTTAGCTCCGCCCTGCCAGGTAAAAAAACCGGCCTATAGGGGTATGTTTTTAGGCGGGAAGACAACGTCCACAATATGACCTCCTTTATTACAGAAAATCAACTAAGTGCCATGCAACAACCTATTTCCATTGTTTACCAATAATTAAGCGGTCGCAGGCCGTTTTTCATCAGTCACAAGTCAATCGAAAACCAACGGAAGGATCAATTGAGACTGGGCATTTAATTTCCGATAACGCATAATATTTTTTTTTATTCATTTTCAGAACAGAAACCACGCATTCTAACGAAATTATCCTGTCTTGTATTTTATTGAATTGAAATGCGGCTTGAAACGTTACGTTTGAAACTGCTATCTCGTCTGCTTCAAATGTGTGCAAATGTTTTGAAATTTCAATTTTAAAGCCAGATAAGCTGAATGAATCAAAACATAACGACCAAGCAGTTAGGATTCTGATTATTGCATGACAAACTGTATTGCAATGCGGGAGGTTCTATACATTAACCGACAAAAGGCATGTAAGACGCCAAACATGTGATCTGGATCTATATTGTTTTGAGGCAATCAGCATTTTGCCCAACTAACAGACAAGTTTACACGAAAATGGCAGAGCATAGTTTGGAAAGTTTGGACAATCCTCTATACCAATGTGTTTGTTCTCCAGAGGAAGGTCGTCTATGTGATTGGACATTGCGGATTTACAGAATTAGCTGGTTATTTTTAGTGGTAGGCACAGTTGGAAATTGCCTCAACTTGTTAGTTTTATCACAGAGAAAAATGCGACGAATGCCAACAAGTGTGTATTTTGCATTTCTTGCATGTGCAGATCTATGTTCCCTTTGGATGTTTACTCTCGCTGCCACAAATACAGCAGAAGGGGGCGAATTCATACAAAGGAGAAACCCATTTTTCTGTGTAATGTCGATGTGGGCTGTGCTAACGGCTGGTGTATTCTCAGTTTGGATGCTAGTTCTTCTAACAATTGAAAGGTTTCTGTCTACAGTTTATCCCCATTTCAAAAGACTCAGGCTTACAAGACACAAGGCCATTATCAGCGCATTGGGTAGTTTGGTGCTCATTTGTCTATCCAATGGCCACTTGCTTTTCGGTTATACTTGGGACCATGAGAATGATACTTGTGTATATTCCTCAGAGGAATACAAGAGTTTCAAAATAAGTGGAGGGTCGTTCATACTAATAATTATGGGCTGCTTAATACCAGTTATTATCATATCAACAGGAAATATTACAATTGCCTATAAACTAAGAATTCGACCAAATCAAATAACAACTGCGATCGCACAAGCAAGAAACATTTCAGCAACAAAGATGCTATTCTTTGTGAGTTGCTTATTTGTTATTTCGTCGGTATTATTTGGCATATATTGGATAACAGTATATTCAATTGAGTCTGAATATTTAGAAAGTCATAGAAGACTTATACAGCTTGTTGGGGCTCTGATATATCTACTGGTACTAAGTAATGTCATCTTCAATTTGTTCCTGTATTGTGCGAGTGGTCTGTTATATAGAGAGGAATTTAAGAATTTGATACGAATGCTGCGGGTTAAATGTTCATCTCGAGCAGAATCCAGTCAGGAAGAATTGACAGCTGAAACAGAACTGGTTCCATGCTTATAAAGCGTTTGAATTGAGTTTGAAATCATTCTCAAACATTTGATTGGTCACATTTGAGCCTAGGCTCAAATCTGATCAATCGAATAATTGAGAACGCACTCAGATTCAACTCAAACGTTTTATAAGCGCTTGGCCTGTGGTTTTTTGTTAGGAACACTACATGTATATTTTTTCTGGCTCCAAGGTAAACAGGCGTTTGACTTGAGTCTGAAGTCGTTCTCAAGCATTTGATTGGTCAGATTTGAGCCTAGGTTCAAATCTTGTCAATCAAATGCTTGAAAACAAACTCACTACTCAACTCAAACGCTTCATAACCTTTGACGTAATACCTCTCCTACTTAAAGCGTATATTAGCATTTTAAGAACAGTATAAACCCAGATCAGACAGCTCCTGAAGTAGTGGTATGGACAGGGTCTACAGTGTATTATTGCAGTTTTTCATAAAATTGTTCTTATTTTAACAGCTTATTAATAGTTCAGAAGATTTATGTTCAGAGCGGGCGGTGTTTCATATATAAACATTAAGCAAAAGAAGTGTTAAGTGTAAGATATGCTATGCGTGAACGCTTTATAATTCGTGCAGATTTACTTTACAAACAGGATCTGCACTGTTTGTTATACTTTAAAATATGAATAGGGACACATCAGACCTTTATTGGTAAATCATAATGTAAACAGGTATTCGGTTGTTATTCACTCAAAGTAATAAGCAGAAAACCTGCCTTTGAATATAATCGTGCTTTTTAAGCATTGTAATGAACCACACATGTGTCTTTGAATATTGCAATTCTTCTAAAAGGCCGTTAACCTGTCTTTGAATATAGTCATGATAAGCCTCTAGCTCCCATGTCTTTGAATATTGTCAGTCTTCTTCTAACATTCGATCAGCCGCTTACATCTTTGAATATTTTCCTTCTTTTTCAAGCATCGTAAAATGCGGCTTATGAGTATTAAAATATCGTCATACTTCTTCAATTATCATAATAAGCAACTCAAATGTCTTGGAATATTGTCACACTTCTTCAATCATTGTGATAAGCCACTCACCTGTCTTTGAATATTGTCATGCTTCTTCAATCATTGTAATAAGCCACTCACCTGTCTTTGAGTATTGCATTACTTCTTCAATCATTATAATAAGCCACTCCATTGTCTTTGAGTATTGCAATACTTTTTCAATCATTGTAATAAACCACTCACCTGTCTTTGAATACTACCATACTTCTTCAATCATTGTAATAATCCACTCTCTTGTCTTTGAATATTGTAATACTTCTTCAATCATTGTAATAATCCACTCTCTTGTCCTTGAATATTGTAATACTTCTTTAATCATTGTAATAATCCACTCTCTTGTCTTTGAATATTGTCATACTTCTTCAATCATTGTAATAAGCCATTCACCTGTCTTTGAATAGTGTCATACAACTTCAAGTATTGTAATAAGCCATTCACCTGTCTTTGAATAGTATCATACTTTTTCCATCATTGTAATAAGCCAATCACCTGTCTTTGAATAGTGTCACACTTCTTCAATCATTGTAATAAGCCACTCACCTGTCTTTGAATATTGTCATACTTCTTCAATCATTGTAATATGCCACTCACCTGTCTTGGAATATTGTCACACTTCTTCAATCATTGTAATATGCCACTCACCTGTCTTGGAATATTGTCATACTTCTTCAATCATTGTAATATGCCACTCACCTGTCTTGGAATATTGTCATACTTCTTCAATCATTGTAATATGCCACTCACCTGTCTTGGAATATTGTCATACTTCTTCAATCATTGTAATTAGCTACTCAACTGTCATTAAATATTTTCATACTTTTTCCATCATTGTAATACGCCACTCACCTGTCTTTAAATAGTGTCATATTTTTTCAATCATTGTAATAAGCCACCCATATCTTTAATAGTTCTCATGCTACTTAAATATTATAAAAACAAGCTGCAAACGATTGTCTTTAAATACTATCTTTTTTTTTAACCATTCCAATATACCTTTTTTGTTTACTTAAATATTATCATATTTCTCCAAGGGAGAATATCTTATTATTTTCCAATCAACGTGTTTGACCACCAAAATAGTTTCTACCGATATAAAAATGTACATGTTGGTGCTGTGAGTATAGTTTAACCCTTTACCCCATAGCCTGTTTCTAGTTTTGAAAATAGGTGACTACTTAAAGCAGGTTGAAAGTAAAGCAGAATGCGCATTAAGGCGCATTCTGCTTTACTTTCAACCTGCTTTAAGCTACTGCCTGCTAGAATAAAGAAAATTATTCCTCACAAAACATATTCAAAACTGTATAAATTGGAACTATTTTATTCAGAGGAGGAAGAAATTGAATGTGCTAACAGGTGCTTCTATGGGGGAAAAGGTAAATAGCGAAGAATCGCCAAATGGTTCTGTAACACATTTATTTTGTCTTCTCAATTAAATCAAAATGTTGTAGATATTTGGATACTGTATAACTATATGCCTTCTTTCAACCTGTCATCTGTCATTATTCAAAAATTTTAAAAAGAATTGCAAAATTCTGAAACGCAACGGCAAATAGTTTGTTCCTGCATGGTCAGACGATGCCCAACGCAACGTTTGATCTTAATCTAAAATATTTGCATACTCGATTATTCAATGTTACCACTCTTAAAGATCTAACGATAAATAAATATTTTTAAGCAATTTTATGACTTTTAATATACCAATGCTTCTTTATTGAAAGTCCAAAACACACAAGTTGGAAAAACTTTTCTACAAAATATTGATTTACTTTCAGACTGCTTCTAAAAACCACCTTCACTGCCATGACCCATCCGCTTTAAACAATTGTTATCCATCAGCTTTTTTTAAAATTTAAATTGACTACAGTGAAACCATAATGAGTGTCAAACAGTTTGGATCCCAATCTAGTGATGTGTTAAGTGGCAGCTGGTCAGGATCGACACTATTTGCAAGTACCCATTGCACTTAAGGAAATGCAGTGAAAGGGTTAAATACTGAAAAAGCCATTAAGGAATGTATGGAAGTATTTTATTTGCATGATGTACAGTAAAACCTCTCTATTATGACTTACTAAATTGTGTTATTAGGTTCTAAAGCAGGTGACTGCTTAACCCTTTACCCCATAGCCTGTTTCTAATTTTGAAGACATATGATCACTTAAAGAAGGTTGAAAGTAAAGCAGAATGCGTCTTAATGCGCATTCTGCTTTACTGTCAGCCTGCTTTAAGCTTCCACTTGCTAGAATAAAGAAAATATTCTTTATGATACATATTTATGACGGTAAAAATTGGAACTATTTTCTTCAGTGTCGGAATAAATATGATGTGCTTAAGAAGCTTTCCGTTTTACCGTCACCTTATTCTAATCTGTCATCTGACGTTTATACAATCTAGTGGGCGTAATAGAGACTTAAAGCAATGTGACAGTAAAACAGAAAGCTCCTTAAGTACCGTCACCTTGTTTTTATCTGTCATCTAGTGGTCGTAATAGGGAAGTTTTACTGTAAATTGTTTCATTTCTGTTTTCATTCATTCAAATTTCAATATTTGTATTAATAAAGTGAAACTAAAGTAAACGTGTTGCTGTTGTTTTCAATAAAGCATGGTGTTATTAGACTAGCAGCTTAACTCTTTCCTCCCTGAAACTTCAAATGGACAATCCCAGTTTCCATTTTAGTCTAGTCCATTTCTGACTTTTAAGGGTTGTTTTTGTCAATGTTTTGCATTATGACAAACAGTGAATACCCAGATCAGAGGGCTCCGTAAGGAGCCCTCTTATCTGGGTATTCACTGTTTGCATAGGACAAGTGCAATTTTCATATGTACACTGTTTGAAAAGAACGCCTATATGCGGGACTAGGGTTCAAAGGGTTAAGGCCCATTCTGCTTTACTTTCAGCCTGCTTTAAGCTACCATCTGCTAGAATATATAAAATATTTCTTATGATACATATTAATGCCTTTAAAACTTGGATCTATTTTCTTCAGTGGAGGAATAAAATAAATGCGCTAAAAATACAATGTTTGGATGGTTTTATTTCATGTAATCATTAGACAGACTATTTTACTTATGGCAACACAATTGTGTATCACTCGCCTTCAGCACATCTTATTATCACTTACACCAACAAGATCAGTAAGGCAAAGCAGGTAATACTGTTTAAGTAAACAGATTACCTCCCTTTACTCCAATTTTTTTATATGACAAACTGAGTTACATCCCCTGTCACACAAGGAATTACCTCGGCCTTATCACATTATTATACACAACGAAACTATAAATTACATAATGAGAACTAAAAATACACAATATCACTGAACACAACAATCTCCTAACAAAGCTAGAATATGGACAGACTTTAACAAATACAGAGTTGGGAGTCTGGTATTAGTGTTTCCTTCTGACTTGGCAGAGTTAATTTTAGATTGGGACATTCCAAAACCGAAAAAGGGATGATCATTATGGTCGATTATTTCAGATGTACAATAGTGAAGACATTATCCTCTCCTATTTAAGCGCGAAAGAAATGCACTAAACTGTAGAAAATTACAACTTTTAGAAATGTGTCTTTTTAATGAGTGGCATTGTGGCAAACGTGTTGGAACCAGATCAGACGTCGGGATACCCGGCGTCTGATCTGGCTCTAACCTATTTGCAATGGAAATAACAGTTTTAGCATAAATGCGTTTATTGGGAAAGAATAAAATATCAGTAAAGTTAGCGCAGCGGTCTCGTGCAGTATGAGAAGTATGCTTATCTCAAGAAGGAAAGTGTACGAATATTCTGTTCTAAAAATAATTCGGCCAGGTCAGAAAAATCAAATAATATCATCCTTTGCAAAAAGTTACTTCATTTGTAGGAACCCTCTTATCGAGGTCTGCACTGTTTTTCTCACCTCTCGGACAGAGGTATCCCGAAATCTAGGGGTGTGAGATATAGTGAATCTAACACCACCGTTAGTAGTGTCAGATAAGGATTTCTCACCTCTCGGACAGAGGTATCCCGAAATCTAGGGTGTGTGAGATAAATAGGATATGTCATGAGTCGATGTTTAAGACAAGCTGATCTCAAACGAGTCTAGAATTGAAATGCTATTAAGCGAGCCTTGGCGAGCTTATTACTTTTCTATTCTAGACGAGTTTGAGATCAGCTTGTCTTAAACATCGACGAGTGACAGATTCTTTTTATCACATAACAAACGATTTTAAGTTTTTTTTAAGCAATATGCATCTTTGGGAATCCCGGTGACGTCAAAACGCCGTTATAAATAGTGACGTTATAGTGGCGTCATTCAAATTGATCTCACACATGTTGGAGACAAGAATATTCGCATCGCTGTTCGCTATTGAAACCAGGGGTAGTTATGTGAGAAAACCTTATCTGTCCGGACAGACAAACCGAACTATCTTATGATTGGTTGTTATTGCCGTTGTTATGACGTCGTCATGACGTCGTCATGCATGCATTAGCGCATTAAAATACAACTCGCCACTGTATAGCAAGTTAAACGCGTTTTTAGGGTTGACGAGGTTAGAAAATAAATCTAACACCACAGTTGAGTGTCAGATGGATATCCCACCCTCCGTATGAAGATATTTAAGAACACTCGGCGGAGCCTCGTGTTTCTAAAATATCTTCAAACCTCGGGTGGGATATCCTTATCTGACACTAACGGTGGTGTTAGATTCACTATGTCTTACTTTAAAATATTTAAATGGTCATTAATCAATAAATAGAAGAGTTTGAAAATTCAGAACCATTTAGATTATGATGACCATATTACATAATAGTATACAACCTACCTCTGCAATATACTCTCTGCTAGATTATGTATGTCAGACATAATAAATAATAGAAATCCAGTGGAGTCTGCATTGTTTGCCATTATTTGGAAAGAAAAAGACTAGTTTTCAACATAACAGAAGCAATAGAAATGTAAAAATCTTCAATGATTTAGAGCATTTTGTATCACATTAAAGTTTGTTCTATATCACTGCATTCAACACAGAATAAGTCAAGTGTCCACTACTGAAAATGTCAGCTGCTTTTACTCTGAAAATGTTTCCTTCTCCAGTGTAGAAATGAAATTCTAGTGACAAAAAGTTTGGATCCTGATCAGACCCTACATTAACATTTTACTCATTAGGCTGCATCTAGTATTGAAAATAGGTGATCACTTAACCCTTTCCCCCATAGCCCGTTTCTAGTTTTGAAAACAGGTGACCACTTAAAGCAGGTTGAATTAAGTTGCTCATAAAAATCCTAAGATTTCCAAATTTTGAAGCGCGATTTTTGGGAAGCACCATCTATAACACAACGTTACTATGCAAACAGTTAGGATCCAGATCAGACGCCGCGAAACGAGGCGTCTGATCTGCGTCTGAACTGTTTGACACACATATCAATGTTTCCTAAGTAAAAAACGCAATAAAATTCCAAATTTTAAAAGTAAGAGCAGAAATCCGAAGATTTCGATAATTATCCGTAGGTCCGGAGAAATTACGAAAATCCGAAGATTTCGGAAAATTCCGGAGAAATGGCAGCCCTGGTTATATCACAGTCCATTTTGTATTAAGTCCGTCTCTACTTTTTGGTCCCAATACATGTACATTCCACAAATAAATATGCATTGCTGGATATTATTGAATACCGCTTGCAACTTAACGCAAACAGAAAAACAGTCGATATTTTAATATGTGGTCTTACAATAGAATACCTATTTGTTGTTTTTTTTGTACGATCTATCTTGTGTAACCCGCCACTCAATAGAATGCCTACGGTAAGTCTTTAACCATTTCACTCTCAATGACGCTTAAAAGCGCATTTGCATTTTAAACGCGTCGTCAGATCAGGATCCACACTGTTTGACACTCGTTTCGAAATTGTGTCAGTCATACTTCCTTAAAATTAACTTTTAAACGATATTGCAGACAACAAATTGAAGCAGATGATAACTGAAACTGAAACTGAAACTGGTTTATTTGATTAAACGCCTGTTTTTACAGCTGTGTGTATTCAATGGCGTTTTACAATACATGAATTACAGTAAACATTTATATTAGAATATATGGTATTAAAACTAGTTTAACATTTCATTGATCATATAATTAAAAAGAAGTTATATACATTAAATCTAATAGTACTGCAGATATCAGACCATTTAAGACAGCCAACTGGTCCTCGCCTGTAAACATAGGTTTCTATATACCAAAATGTTCGTCTAAGTCTGAAAATTATGAATTCGGTTGATGCAGTTGGCAAAGCGGATGGACAACATCGCAATTCAAGATGGCGTCCAAGATGGCCGCCGGTTATAGAGAAAATTCCTTACGTCTTAGTTGTGGGTACAATTTTCGAAAAATTGAACTAAATTTGCCTCAAATTTATTGGAAACATGTCAAATATGTATTTGTAACAAAGAATTTATAAATAATGGCATTCAAATTCAAGAAAACTGTCAAAATGGTCGCCAAAAAAGCATATTTTGCGTTTTTTCTCATGATAATGAAATTTTAACTAATGAAGAACTACAGATATCTTGTTAATGGCACTGGTTTCTTTATACTAAAATGTCTGTCTAAGTCTGTAAATTATGAAACCAGTTGCTGCATTTAACAAAACTTAAGTTTAAGTAGGCTATTCATGATTGTTTTCAAGATGGCACCAATTAGATATATGCACTTTATATATAAGTGGACATTTTCGTATATAGAAAAACCTGAGCTCGTTGATTCAATTTTTGATAGAAATGGTGTACTTGTTGAAGCAAGCAAGAAATTTAGCACGAATACTCCTAGGGGTTTATAGTTTTCAAAAAAAAATGCTAGCTTCCATCACAATTCAAGATGGCGTCCAAGATGGCCGCCGAAAGTAAGAAATATCACTTAGGAGTCAGTTGTTGGTACAATTTGCCATTAAATAAACTAAATTTGCCCTCAAATGTATTTGTTGCGCATAAAATATGAATATTGAGCTTGAAATCCATAATAAAAAGCTGTTTTAATCAAGAAATTATTCAAAATTGCCACAAAAGAAGCGTATTTTGCAGGGTTTTTTTCACATAATTATGGTTATTTTACTAATGAAATGCTACATTTTTTTGTTGATAATTAAGTAGCTTTTGTGCAAAAATAGTGCACTTGGGGACGCAAGCATGATATATAAATATTCACCAAGATGTGCTAACCTCATATCTGTCGTACGCAATTAAATATGGCGGCCAATTTCCAAAATGGCCGCCACCGAGGGATATTTTAAGTTAACCAATCCTTAATAAACCATTGTCACCTCAGAAAAATGGCAATCATTTCAAACAAACCATGTCATATGATCTTCCTGGTAAACAACGACGTATGTAGAAAAACCAAGATGGTGGCCATTTTCCAACATGGCCACCAAAACCTGTTCCAACACCGTAAAAATAAATTTCTGGTACATTTTTTATCATGTTTCCGAAGCAATTCACTGAAACTGAAGTCAAATGTTATGTTTTCACTCTTGAACTGCACAATTTGGTACAGGCAAGTCCATTTTTGTAGCATTTGCAGTGTCCAATGCATTCCTTCTTGCACCCGCAACTTGTCAGCTGTTTGCATATCTCTGCTATTGGTGCCATTGAGGTCCAGTGAACTATCCACATGTTGCTTTGCATTGTCCATTCTCAATTGGCAGGGCTTGCAGTTTCCATTTACGGTTCTAAACATTGTCCCCATATGCACCCTGCTTGGTAAGCAGCCCGTTTGATATGTTCATGAAATGCTGCGTGAAACTTCAGGTCCAGCTAACATCCATCTTATTAACGCAGAAGGGTCACACCTAAAGCCCCTCTTTCTCCTTTGATTGTAGCATTAGTCTGCTCATGGGCCTGATCAACTGCTAAATTCGCTTCGATTTAAACCCAACAATTTTCCCGTCCTGAAATGCCTGGTACACGTTAGGATGCGCTGCATCTAAGGTAAGCATGTCATTCAGGTGCACCGGTAGCCAGCATACATAGTTGACGTTGTTTTTTGAGAAGAAGAAAGGTATCAATGATACTAATGGTAGAAGTTGAAATTAGCCCGAAACGACATTATTACTGACAGAATAGTCAGTTCCATTGACAACACAATGAACCAGCTGTTGAACTATGGACTTTCTTTTATCCGTTTGTTGCACTAATGTTTAAAGTCAAGAGATGGCTGGTTTTCTCCTTCACATCCAATACAATATGAATCGTATGAATCCTTCAGAGTTTTGTACAGGGCAAGAAATGCTGTAACTTGGTGAGTTTTGCTGGTTTTTGTCACACTAGAGGCAGTCAAAAACGACTATGCCGTTCCTGAGGATGGTACCTCTGCCTCTGCGAGGGCTTCTGTCCATCCGTTTGAATGGAGAAACGATCCAATGGATTTCAGCACAGCCATCTCTATATGCAGGCTGCCAAACATGATGACCTTACTCTTCGGGCCAGTTCCATTGAATTTGTTTTGCTACAGCATAATTTATATTGGCTGATCTACGGTGAGGACAGGTGTTTAAGCAGGATTCAGGTATGCGACCGTATCCCTAACCGTATCTATAACATGGTGTACGGTAGCCACTGAGTGAGCTGCGTTCCGTATCAGAGGTAGCAGTGAGGTAATACTTACTTCAAATGTAATACCCCTTTTCGACGCATTGTGATATGCTGACCATGTGAGATCCATATCTTCGGACAGCATTTGAGTAAGGCAAACACTTTCTGGCCATTTGAACTAGCTGTTTAGCTGAAATTGTGCACGCTTACCATCAAGGTTGATAGGAACGTATACCTTGGGAGGTTCGGGTTTGTCTTTGATGACTGCAGAGGTAACATTTGTGAAGGAATCTGGAAGCTCAGGCACTGGCATGACTTTGTTGTCTCTTATTGTAAGCGGTTCTCATTTTCCACTTCATTGTCAGCAGTTGAGTACTGGAAAAGTGATATACTTGTCCCATGAAACAATGTGCTTGCTGTTGTAGCTGTTGGATTATGGTATATATTATCAATTGCTGCTTTGGTGATTATACCCCTATTTCTGAGAGCAGATTGATAGATGATTCCTTCATTTGCCTATCTTCTGATTACAGCATCGCCCAATTGGGCTGAGATTTCAAGGACTCTGTTGTACGGAATGAATAAAAAGTACATTCTCATGTAGCAATTCTACAAGCGCTCTCCCTAGAGTCTTCGAATAAACAGACGTTCCAATAAAAAATGAAAATGGAATCTCGCGTTCTTTATAATATCTGAACGTGGAAGCTCCTTCTCTGTGCAATGGCAGTTGCATTGCAGGAGCTGTGTCATTGCGGAATCTGTTTTACAAACTCCAGGTTGCGATCGCTATTTCACGTCAACTCCATGTTCTAGCATGTATACAAATCAGTGAACCTGCCATCAAAAGGAGCACTTGTGTTTTAGCATTGACTTGAGATCCACAGTACAAATGTCCATGCTTAGAGGGTTCAGCCAGGTCAACAGATGGTAGGCCTATGACAGAGGTAGAGGCTGGAAATGAAAATCTCAATGTCGTAACAGACTTTTGCTACTTTGGGGACAATCTGTGGTCTGGAGGAGGATGTGAGCTTGCAGTTAAAACACGCTGTAAGTCGGCCTGGAAAAGGTTAGTTCAGAGAGCTCCTCCCCATATTGATAAGCAAGTTTCTGCCATCAGCAACTAGTGGTCGAGTGTACTCGGCCTATGTAAGGAGTGTTATGCTCTACGGATCTGAGACATGGGCTGTATCAGCAAATACACTCAGACGTATGCTACAAAATGACAAAGCCATGATACAATGTATCTGCCTAGTCAAGCCAGAATAAGATGTCCCTTTTAACTCTATGTTATCTCAGCTGAACATAAGAGGCATTGCGGAGACTCTCCAATCATTTAGGCTAAAAAGGCTTGGCCATGTAGAGAGAAGCCCTGGCTGGATTTCTGAAATCAGATGCCTAAACATCCCAACACAGCGGGGTCAAGGCAGACCAAAGCTATCATGCGAGGACCTTGTTAAACGTGACGGCGAAGACTTTGTTCCAGACTGGACAGCCAGGCCTCACCCTCGTTAGAAGGACTAACCAATCGCCTGGTTAAACTAAACTGGATGATGATGATTTTATAACATTTGGGACACTTACTTGTATACTACAATAATTGAACACTAAAAATTAGCTGACACTGGACCCCATTCTAAGTTTCACAGGAGTGACGTCACCAGTATGCCCTGGGTCTACGTTGACAGTCACTCTTTTTAAACGTGAGCTGTTTTAAACATCTTATCAATAAAGACTTACATATCTGTTATTATTAACAATTTGTAACCAGAAAGATAAAGTTGGTATTATTTTAAGTAATTCTGCATTCCGTTCTGAAAGGAGGAATTCTTTTGGTAATAAGGTTATATTTAGTTGTTTGAGCAACTTAATTTCTTGACTTGGGACAGTTTAAAGTCATTTCTGATGTTTGTATCTGAATAAATGCATGTTTTATGCATATTTTTTCATCATTTGAGCAGTGAAAAATGAGAATTCTCGAATGCATACCACTAAACCTATCGATCAATGCAAGGTACATTCTGCTTTACTTTCACCCTGCTTTAAGCGGTAAATATTTTTCAAGATCATAAAATCTCTGCAATTTTCAATAAAAAGTGTTCCAGTGCAATAATGTACGTTTTTAAATATGATTCAAGGAGATTAAGAATACTGTGCACTTGAAATGTTGAATTACACCTTTAAAATTAAATGTACACATGAAAATCTGACATTTTGTATATTTTGACTTCACACGGCAGCCATCTTGAAAAATGGCCGCCATATTGGATTTTATAGGTAGCTAACGACATTTTTGAAAACTATAAACCCTTAGGAGTATTTGTGCAAAATGTCTTGCTTGTTTCACCAAGTGAACCATTTCTATCAAAAATTGAATTAACGAGCTATATATGAAAATGTCCACTTATATATGAAGTACATATATCTAATTGGCGCCATTTTGGAAACAATCATGAATGGCCTACTTTAACCAAAGTTTTGTTAAATGCAGCAACTGGTTCCATAATTTACAGACTTAGACAGACATTTTAGTATAAAGAAACCAGTGCCATTAACAAAATATCTGTAGTTCTTCATCAGTTAAAATTCCATTATCATGAGAAAAAGCGCAAAATATGCTTTTTGGGGGGCCATATTGAAAGTTTTCTTGAATTTTGAATGCCAATATTTATAAATTCTTTGTTCCAAATACATATTTGATATGTTTCCAATAAATTTGAGGCAAATTTAGTTTTTCTTTCAAAAATTGCACCCACAACTAAGACGTAAGGGATTTTCAGTATTACCGGCGGCCATCTTGGACGCCATCTTGAATTGCGATGTTGTCCATCCGCTTTGCCAACTGCATCAAACGGATCCAATAGCTACAGGCTTAGACGAACATTTTGGTATATAGAAACCTATGTTTACAGGCAAGGACCAGTTGACCCCCTAAATATGTAAGATATTGTCTCCCGTTTGCCGGTACTTTAAGACTGGTTTAATATCTCGTCAATCATGTGATTACAAATTAGTAAAATACATTAATTCTTAAAATGGTACTTAGCTTAAAACGAAAAAGGACTATCAGGATTTCTGGAATTTCTGATTGGGGCTGTACGGTACTGCGACACAAAACAGTCATTTAGCGCCGACTAATGAGGAAAATGATGATTCCAGATGGATGGATGAGTTAGGTTGTACGGCACTACGACACACAACAGGCCGCATTGCGCCGACAAATGATGAGGGATTATGATATGAAATTATGATTTCTGGATGATGATTTCAAGAAATGAAATGTTCAGGATGATGATTTCGGATCGATGGATGAGTTAGGCTATACTTCACTTCAACACAAAATTGGTACACATACCTCAGTACTGAAATACAAACATGATACCTATAAAATTTAAAAATAGAGAATTAAAATCATTCAAATAGTAAGTTTTCAACTTCTTAACCATTAAGATTTCACTTAATATGTTCTAACTAACTTAGAATATAACCTATATTTTGATTGGCACATTCAAACGCTTCTAGTAAACATTCTGGTTGTGAGATCGCCAAATATGGCAGTGTTTATAATTAGTTGCTACGAGCCGGAGCTATCTTATAGCGCGCGCAGACACCACGCGACGTCGAAAAACAACAAAATTCTTAATGATTAAGTGCCGTACTTAATGGGTAGCAAACGGCAGTTTGATTGGTTTAAAATGTAGGTTATATTCTAATGTCAATTGGCAATTGAGTCCAGAGTTTCGGACCCACTGTACCAAAACTTCTGTCACCAAATGTCTTTCTCTTGTTGAATGACACGGTAAAATTTTGTGTCAAGTCAGCTGATCTCAGCCCTTGTCGTCTTGGAACATGCTGACACAATAGTTCAGTCAAGTATGTTGGTGCATTGCCCACAGAAAACTGGTACACGAATGTCAGAAGTTTATGGGTTATTCTTGCTTTGATTGGTAGCCAATGTAAATGTGGCGAATAAACACTTTCTTTTATTTATTTTAATCTGCTTATCGGCACATTGAAGAAGAATCACCTCATTCCATTTCAATCCACTTTTATTTTATACCTTTCTAAATTTTCTTTCCTTTTCGCTTTTCACCTCAACATAGCTCCGTCACTTTATCTATCCGTTATGTGTAATAAACAACAACTCTAATTTCTAATCTTTTCAGGTCTATATATAGGCAGAATTGTCGCCAAATTTAGATATAACAAAGAATGAGTTAACGAAGTATAAAAAGTATTCAATAGTTTAGCACGCGACATGAGTTATGTAACTATAATCCCGCCAAAATATGGAAGGAGCATACTGACATAACGCACTTTTGCCGCCAAAACTGTAACGGAGAAATTAATATGTGACAAAGGAGTTCAAAGACAGATGAACTAAATTTCAACCAATCAGATTTAAGCACATAAGTACTCCAATGCTAACCGTGTTTACACGTGTTAGACATGGGGTAATTATGTACTAATCTTTGAGGTTCTTAAAGGAGTTTTATACATATTATAATGAAGGCCAAATTAAGAGGCATTTAAGTAATTAACAAAGTAATACTGATTTTAATATAATAGTGCAGTAAAATAATCTGCTGCATCTGTCTTTAAACTTTACAAAAACATACACTTAACGAATCTTCTAACTGTGCACTTTTCTTTTTGCTATATATCTTTTATTTATAAGAATTTCTGAATTTCTACACAGTTCTTTGCGTGTTGGCTATTGACGGACATTTGTCTGTCAAATCGTTATCAAATTTAAAATATTTTGTTGGAAGACTCAGTGAACCATGAAACGACAAAATACTCAATTTGCACGAGAAAATCGTGAACTGGTTGGAAATTGTTTCGAAACTTTTCTCGTGCATTCACTTTCAGGCCGCACATTCAGAAAACATGTTGTTGGACGAATATCTTGATCGAGCGACGTTGAATAGCCGTTCAACTATGCGTAACGTCGATATGACTTCGACGTCAGGCTGTATAAACGATGCTGGACAAAGGTGTTACTGAATAAACAATGTTTGTTTGACTAAATTGACAATAATACTGTTTTAATGACTTTTTGTTACACTCACCGTCGGTCGCGGTCGATGAGTAACGCGCTCGACTACGAAACCAGGGGACGTGTAATCGATCCCCTGCCTGACCAATTCCTTCAGATAAGTCTTTATTAAAACCGAAGCCCAATGTATTAACAGTTCTTTACACTGGGTATCTGAAATAACAAGAGAATACGAGTAGGGAATCGCACTTGAGTTTTCTGTATACGTTCCCTCTCTCTTTTTGAGAAACCAACTTTTTTTACTCACTCATATTTTTCGTTCAAATTTATATTTGTTTTTGTTTTGTATTAAATAAAGTTAATATATTACCATCAGAAATATGTTTTCTTGATTTCTGCAAAGTTTTAACACGATCTGACCATTAGCGCCGGAGATATGATACCATATATAAGTGCACAGTAAGAAGATTTGTTAAGTGTATATTTAACATTAATCGCGATGTTTCGCGACAGTAAATGATAAAGGGCCTATTTGGAACTGTCATATTAACCAGTTTTTCACACATGTTTTGGATACGTTGAAATCTGCTAAGGTATTTCTCAGCTATGTCATACAATATCGCATTGCAATAATCTAGATGCGATATCACTAGTGTCAAGACGAGAGTTTCTGTTGCTTCTTTAGTCAAGTATTTTCGAATGCATTTTATCGTAAAGAAATTCAACATAGCAGTTCGACATTTCATTTTAACATGTTCTCTGAAGTCTAAATTGTCATCAAGAAAAGCCCCTAAATAACGGATACACTCAACAGAGTTTACAGCGTCACCTGCAATGTCAAGTTCTGTTGTTGAACATTTTTTCAGCTGTTGTCTACTTCCAAACATAATGAACTCGGTTTTAGAAGTATTCACTTTCAGTTTATTCAGGTTCATCCAGTTGTTGATTGCAATGGCACACTTTTCGATGTCAGTTATTGCAATGGTTTCACTGTCAAGGGATGTTGGTCTAAACCGTTTGTGCGTAATGTGGTCGTCTGCGAATCTATATACAGAAATAGATGGCGGAATGATGTCAAACAGTGTTCCAGCGTATGCTAGATAAAGCCATGGTCCTAAACAAATGCACTGTGGGACACTGCAGTCATGGACTTGTGGTGCTGATAGGCTTGAGTTTACGCTAACTACGCATGTACGATCACTGAGATAAGAGTCAATCCAACTAAGAGCTTTGTCACCAACACCGTATTGTTTTTGGATAACATTGAGAAGTATCTCGTGGTCGACAGTGTCGAACGCCGCACTTAGGCCAATAGCGATAAGAGCTGTCACTTCTTGGTGTTCCATAGCATCAAGCAGGTCACTCACCAACCTTAGAAGCGCCGATTCACATGAATGAAATTGTCTGTAGGCGGACTGATTCTTGGGTAGAAGGTTAAATTGATTAGCATGATCATTCAGTCTGAAAAGTACTGCTTTCTCGATCAGTTTCGAGAGAAAACTTAGGTTACTGACAGGTCTGTAGTTTCTGTATACTAGTAAAGGTCTGACTATTGCTCGCTTCCATTTGGATGGAAACGCTCCTTGTTGTAGTGAAAGGTTGACCAAATTGGTGATCTGTGGAAGTAGCTGTTGTAGGTATTGCTTCAGCACATGTGTTGGAAGAATGTCTAGTTCATATGACTTTGTGTTCAGTTCACCGATAAGAAAGTTTGTCTCATCTTCAGTCAGTTCCTTAAATTGATTGATCACAGGTACATGTTTAGGTAAAGGTTCATACGTTTTAAATTCACTTAGCGAATCTCTCATTTTGGCTATTTTTTCCATGAAAAATTCAGCAAAATTATCAGCAAGACTGGTGTCGCTTTTGTTGCTTGGCATAGGATTCTCAGATATGTTCCTGTTATTCCAGAAACCAAAGTATACAGCTTTTTGGAATCACCTTTCGCGTCAGACACGTTTGTACTGAAACAGGCAGTTTTTCACGTTCAATGGCATGGCAGCATTTGTTACGTTGTGCTTTGAAGGTTTTCAATATCTCAGGTTGCCTGTGTGTTCTCCATAAACGTCAGCTTTCAAAGTAACAATGTGTTCTGTGAACCAGGGTTTTGGCGATCTACATATTTTTGTTTTGTCCACAAAATGTACGTGTTGATCTAGGATACTTACAAGATTTGATTCTAACTGGTCAACATAAGTGTCAAAATCGTCACTAATTATTTTTAAATTCTCAAGTTCCTGAGTGAAAGTAGACTGATCAGATTCTCGCCAAGGTCGAAATTTAAATGTTTTACTTGTAATGTTTTCTTTTTGCACGTTTTGTGTAAATTAAAACCGCTACCAAAGCCAACCGGCCAAAAACTTAAATAACCTGATATATCCAAAACGAATCAATTTAGTAAGTCAAAAGAATGAAAAGTAGCTTGCATTACATTAAATTGTCGATCTGCAATACAGAAATACTCTTTAATTGGTCAAACATTAAGAGAAGAGAAAATTGAGTTTGCACTTCTCACAGAAGCTTGGTTCTCCGACAACAAACAACATCAGTTTGAGACATCTTACCTAAACCAGTGCGGGTATAAACTCAGCGTAGCAAATCGTCAAAATAGAAGGGGAGGTGGAATTGCAGTAACATATCGAGACAACATAAAATGTCGAAAACTTTCAAACGGCACTACAAGGAGTATGGGATATGGCGAGTCAGTCTTAAAAACACCACGCTTCACATAGCTGGTGTGTACAAACCGCCATCACTAGCGTCAAACTCGGACTTTGTGTCCGATTTTTCAGAATTTGTAGAAGGCATATTACCACAATATTCCAATATCATGGCAATGGGTGATTTTAATTTACATATCAATGACGACAGCAACACAACATCTAACTTTAAAGACTCACTTTTTTCATTGGGTTTAATACAACATGTTGATTTCAGTACGCATACCTGTGGAAATCCTCTAGACCTGGTCATAACTGAGGCGGTGAATGGGTAAAAATCTCACGAACGATTTTGCAGTGAAAGAGTTAATACAAGTGGAAACTTAATGCAAACAGAAGACAGTCAATCTTTTGTTAGCCACTACTCTATAGCATACATATTAGTAGTATTAATTGGAAGCCCCCTTCAGGGGGCTTCCTCAGTGTTTAGGTTGAATGTAGCCATTTTCTTGGAAGGAACTTCTGCTTATTGCGAAACGGTGAAAATAATTGGCGCGATATTGTACAACCAGTCAAAAATGCGATGTCTGCGCATGCCTGAAACTAGGTTGCATACATTTTCGCAGCAACCAATTTTTACGAAAATCAAATATTGTGGTTAGGAATAAAACCCGTACCGGAACTTATCACTTTGATAAGGAATAAAACTCATACCTTCACTACACAAGATGTTACATGCTTGTGTGGCGGCCGTAAAAGTCGCTTACAACTACTAAACTAACGCTAATTGATTTTATGAATGAACGTAGGCAGCTTCACGCAAGGTGAACGTAAAATTGAAACCTTTTACTGGAGTCCCCTGTTTACTTTCACCTTCTCATATAAGCAGCATTGTGTTAACAACGAACTGTCTGGAAACAGTTATACTGGTACCTCCTATTCTCGCGGGGCTAAGCCTTAGAATATATATAAAGCACAAAAATTGTTATTAAGAATTCTTCTTTGTGGCTTAAACGTCAGTAGAAACTCTGAATAAAGTATAACATCAATAAAAATAATAATAATAAAATCTTATCTAGGTCATTTCTAAGTATTTTAGAGTCACTTTAAATCGATCATAAGGAAAATTTTGCAACTGTGGCATCAATTTTTTGTTTGTTTATTGAGATTTGAACTATGCACATGTGTTAAATAAATGACAATGTGCAGCAGGTTTTACATGTGAAATTTCGAAAATAGAGAATTCAAATTCAATTGATGATGTATGGGTCCATGCAACATCTTCCAATTTATCGGAGGAAAAAAGTTGATATATTTCTGGATGTCAGGAATGCCCATTTCATCTGAATTCATTAGGCACGAGATTATGAGAAACACTGAGAATACGAGAATTGACGTTAACGCAATTTACTGGACGCTATATATAGAGAGGTTCGTTTTACATAAATATCTTCTCAAATATCTCAAGTATACTTTTCACCTATATTCTTCTTTTCCCAAACCCTACATAGTTTTGTTTCCTACCATATATACATGTCACTTCATTAAAACTGCTCGGCTTCCCTGGCTTCTTTTTTAAAGAAGCCAACTTGTTTTATAAGTGACAACTTAACTAAATCGGATGTGCAGTCATTTTTGTTTTAGTCACCACACTCAAGTACCGATGTGAAGTCTTTAACCCTTTCAACCCTAAATATCTCTTGTGGGTATTTATTATCCTTTTGGATTCTTCTAGTACAGGTATTTTGAACCAGTCTACTATTCTATTTTTTGGTATGACAACAAAAACCAATGAAAATATCAAACAGTGCAGACCCTGATCAGAGGGCTCCTATAGGAGCCCTCTGTCCAGGGTCTACACTATTTGCATATGTTATCAGTAATATCTACAGAGGGCTGTAGGGTTGAAAGGGTAAATAAAAGTGGAAACGTAACTCACACGGAAGTACAGTCAATCTTGTATTATCCACCACTCAACTAAACTATAGATTGACACCTGTCATGAGTTCAGTAAAGAAATCGATGGTCGTCGATGACCATGAATTGCAAGTTGGCTACCTGGTATGAAATATTCAGTTGTCATTGTTTTCACTGGGCATGCAGAGGGCTCTAACGAAAAAGGATTGTGGCATCACCCGGGTTCCTCAGTATCCATGTCCCTCTCTCTGTGACGTACAATTAGTCCACAATATGGCAGAAACGGACGTTAAACAAACAAACCAAACTAACTACCTCACATAAATCAGCAAGTACAATGCACCAACCCGCTTTCGTCGTTGACATACAGGCGGTCGCTACAAGCATTTTGTGATTGGCACTTTAGCCGTTTTCTATTGTTCAGAACCACCGTCAATAAAAACACTTACGGAAGGGTCAATTGAGACTTGGCATTTAATTTCCTGTACTATTTATAATACCAGGACATTAGCACATAAGTATTGTTTTACATGTGCACTTTTACTGAAAATCGGTAACTGCTTGCAAATTCAATTTAAGTCGAAACCAGCAGGCTAAAGCTTTCAGCGGTTTTACATTTTTCTAATGATATAAGACAGTGTATACTGCATGAAGCTCTTTATTGCAAGGAGCGGGGGTTTAAACATTAACACACCAGAGGCCTAACTAGAAGCCAAACATGTGATCTGGATCTATACTGTTTTGAGGCATTCAGCATTTTGCCTAGGATGTGTTGTATATAACGTACAGACAAAAAACGAAATGGCGGAATATAGTTTGGAAAGTTTGGACAATCCTCTATTACAATTTGTTTGTTCTCCAGAGGAAGGTCGTCTATGTGATTGGACATTGCGGATTTACAGAGTTAGCTGGTTATTTTTAGTGGTAGGCACACTTGGTAATTGCCTCAACTTGTTAGTTTTATCACGGAGAAAAATGCGAAGAATGCCAACAAGCGTGTACTTTGCACTGCTTTCATGCGCAGATCTATGTTCTCTTTGGATGATTACTTTCGGTGCAACAAATGTAACAGAACGAAGTGGATTCATACAAAGGAGAAGCCCATTTTTCTGTGTAATATCGATGTGGGCTATGCTAACGGCTGCTGGATTTTCAGTTTGGATGCTTGTTCTTCTAACAATTGAAAGGTGTCTGTCTACAGTATATCCCCATTCTGCAAGAGGCAGGCTTACAACACGCATGGCCCTTATTACCGGATTGGGTATTTTGATGGTCATCTGTCTATCAAATTCCCACTTGTTTGTCAGCTATACTTGGCTTCCTGGAAACGATACTTGTGTGTATTCCTCAGAGGAATACAAGGGTCTCAAAATAATAGGACAGTGGTTCATATTATTTATTCCAATTATCATCATACCAGCAGGAAATATTACAATTGCCTGTAAACTAAGAGTTCGGCCAAATCAAATAACAAGTGCGTTCGCACAAGCAAGAAACATTTCAGCAACAAAGATGGTATTCCTTGTAAGTTGTTTATTTATTGTTTCGTCAGTATCATTCGGTACGTATTGGATAACAGTATATTTGATTGAGACTGAATATCTAGAAAGTCATAGAAGACCAATACAGCTTGTGGGAGCTCTAATATTCCTTCTGCTCCTAAGTAACGTTACCCTTAATTTCTTCCTGTATTGTGCGAGTGGTTCGTTTTTCAGAGAGGAATTGAAGAATTTTATACGGATGTTGCGAGCTAAATGTCCATATACAACAGAACCAAAACAGGAAGAAGTTGCGGTTGAAACAGTTTCGTAGTTTTGTTAGGATTATTGTCATGCTTTTAATTCTAGGTGACGATCCTTCCCTTGAACATTGTAAAATCCGGCACCTGTCTTTGATTGTTGTCATGCTTCCTCATTTATTGTTATAAGCCTATCACAAGTATTTCAACATTGTCATACTTCCTCTTTAACAATCATTGTAATAAACCACTCAATTGTATTTGATAGCTGTCATACTTCTTTTAATTAGCATTTCACCTGTCATTGAATATTGTCAAACTTCTTCAAAAATTGTACATAACAGCTCAACTGTTTTGAGAATTTGACAATTTTTGAAGAAGTTTGACAATATTCAATGAAATCCACTCACCTGTCTTACAATATTGTCATACTTCTGCAATCATTGTAATATGCCACTCCATCATCTTTCGATATTGCAATACTTCAATCAATGTAATACGCGACTCATCTGTGTTTGATTATTGTCATTCTTCTTCAACCATTATAACAGGCCACTCATCTATATGTGAATATTGTCATGTTTCTTCAGTAATTGTAATACACCACTCGTCTATCTTTAAATATTGTCATGTTTCTTCAGTAATTGTAATAATCCACTCACCTGTCTTTGAATATTGTCATGATTCTTCAGTAATTGTAATAGGCCTCTCATATGTCTTTGAATATTTTCATGTGTCTTCAGTAATTGTAATAGGCCACTCATATGTCTTTGAATATTTTCATGTGTCTTCAGTAATTGTAATGGCCGCTCATCTGTCTTTGAATATTGTCATGTTCTTCAATAATTGTAATACGCCCCGCATCTGTCTTTGAATATTTTCATGTGTCTTCAGTAATTGTAATGGCCGCTATCTGTCTTTGAATATTGTCATGTTTCTTCAATAATTGTAATAAGCCCCGAACCTGTCTTTGAATATTGTCATGTTTCTTCAATAATTGTAATAAGCCCCGCATCTGTCTTTGAATATTGTCATTTTTCTTCAGTAATTGTAATAATTCACTCACCTGTCTTTGAATATTGTCATGTTTCTTAAGTCATTGTAATAAACCACTCACCTGTCTTTGAATATTGTCATGTTTCTTCAGTCATTGAAAAAATCCACTCATCTGTCTTTGAATATTGTCATGTTTCTTCAATCATTGTAATATTCCACTCACCTGTCTTTCTTTATCGTCATGTTTCGTCAGTAATGGTGATAACCCGCTCATCTATCTTTGAACATTGTCATATGTCTTCAGTAATTGTAATAAGCCACTCATCTGTCTTTGGATGTCATGTTTCTTTAGTTATTGTAATTAACCACTCACCTGTCTTTGAATATTGTCATGTGTCTTCAGTAATTGTAATAAGCCACTCATCTGTCTTTGAATATTTTCATGTTTCTTTAGTTATTGTAATTAACCACTCACCTGTCTTTGAATATTGTCATGTGTCTTCAGTAATTGTAATAAGCCACTCATCTGTCTTTGAATATTGTCATGTTTCTTTAGTTATTGTAATTAGCCACTCACCTGTCTTTGAATATTGAAATTCTTCTTCAATCAATGTAATAAGCCATTTACCTTTCTTTGAAAAGTGAAATACTTCTTCAGTAATTGTAATAAGCCAATCATCTGTCTTTGAGTATTGTCATACTTTTTTAAACATCATAATGACCCATTTTTATTAATATTGTCATATAATAGTGCAGACAAGACCAGACGCACGATGAATACATAGTATATATGGTAGAGAGTATGTAACTATTATGTTCATAATATATACATTATATGTTTTTCTATAATACAATAAAACCTCTCTATTACGACCACTAAAAAGAAGACAAATTGACTGCAAAAAGACAGGTGATAGTTAAAAGCAATGCTAAAGTAAAACAGAAATATCCTGTAGGAACTTTATGTTTTACATTCACCTTGCTTTAAGCATTCACCTACCTTTAACACCTGATAATTAACACAATTTAGTGGTCGTAGTAGAAAGTGTATTGTTTTACTCATTCATTTGCCCAATATTTAATTTTCATTTAAAGGAACTGTATACCAGACTGTGTATTTGAAAAAGCAAAAAAAAACAAAACTGGAAAGGCAAATATGTGGCATGTATCGCGCGTATGGCGTCAAAACAATGTGACTGATATAAAAACATCATTAAGAAAATCACTAATCTTTGTTTATGAGATTTTTCCACCGTGTTTTTTTTTCTATTCCGTTCTAAGAAGGGGAAGAACCATTTTTAAACTTCTCTCCAAATAATTCGCAAACAATACAAAAAAATAAAAAGAAATAAAATATACTGTCACATAAGAATGGACCGTTTGTTGAGAGCTAGAGCATATGTCAATTGTGTTTTCCCTCCCCGTATGGGTATACTGTGGAGAATCTGTTATTTTTTCCCGTTTAAACGCAAACGTACGCAAACGCAAAGCACTAAAACGTAGAAAAGAACAACTTTTGGACAATTCTGATAATTCATGTTTATCTTGGTGGCAAACAGTTTGGAGCCTGATCAGACGCCGGGTTATCCGGCGTCTGATCTGGCTCCAAACTGTTTACACTGCAAATAATAGTTTTAACGTAAACGCGTTTATTGGGAAAGAATAACGTTTTCTTCACTGTAAAACCCAAGCAAAGTAAATAGCACAGTTTGTCTTTGAAATGCATTTTAGTCACAAGTGCTCTGTTCTGTTCATAACCGTGCTAAGCGCGACTTGGCAAGCTTTGGCAAATGGTTTGGATCCAGATCAGACGACGCTTTACGTGGCGTCTGATTTGGATCCAAACAACTGTTAAGCACTCTTATTCAAATTTTCTTCAGTTTAAAAAATCATAAAACTAGATTTGATTTTTTCGCAGATGATAGTATTTGAAGCAGACGACAATTTAGCATGATTAGCGTAAACATATATCCCTTTCCAAAACAAATGTTAAAAGGTTTATATATTTTATAAACACAATATTTTACTAATAACAACAAAAGATTTCATAAATCGCTTTCAGTTATCGCTTTAAGATAGTATTGGTGTGTTGATATTTTTTAACCTGTCAAAATTTACATAATCATACCCTGGCTGAACACGCCATATATAGCTTCGTTTGATATCGATTGTTTCCGCTACGTTTACGGGTAAGTCAGGGTTGAAACATGAAGTTCATATTTAGAAAAAGATTTTGAAAACTATATATGTCATCGTGGTCGAGACAGTAGAGTAGTGTTTTATTGGTTATGGCCACGAGTTCGATGCCCAGTGGAGGCTTTTTTATTTTTGGTGTATACGATTCTGCAAGAAGGAGAAGCAGAATGGATTGAAAATCCCTTTGGGTCTGATCTATGTCCCATAGAACGTATATGGGATAACCTTGAAATAAATCTATTGCTCAGACATTGAACCCTAGCGACGAGTATACTCACCATGTACATAGAGTGTACATATACACTTGTCCCATGCAAACAGTGAAGACCAAGATCAGATGTTTCCTTAAGGAGCCCTCTGATCGGAGATACATTGTTTTCCATTTTGTAATTTTCATACATTGACTTGAAAACTGGAATAGTCCATTAAAAGGCTCAGTGATACAGTGGAGAATCTGTTATTCTTTCCCGTTTAAACGCAAACGTACGCAAACGCAAAGCACTAAAAGGTAGAAAAGAACAACTTTTGGACAATTCTGGTATTTCATGTTTATCTTGGAGGCAAACAGTTTGGAGCCTGATCAGACGCCGGGTTACCCGGCGTCTGATCTGGCTCCAAACTGTTTGCACTGTAAATAATAGTATTAGCGTAAACGCGTTTATTGGGAAAGAATAACACATTCTCCACTGTAAATGAGTTAGTGTAATTGTTATCTAGCAGTGAGAGACCACATCGGGTAACATTTTACATAAATTTCAAACTTTCAATAGTTCACAAAGCGTAGCTTTAGGTTATCTATCACATATTTTGCATTATAGATCTCTATGTTGAACCATTCAAGTAAAACAATCGTTTAAAAAATAATGAAATAAAACATAAAAAAAATCATTGTAATAAAAAAGAAATCAAACCTAACGGGGATCGAACCCACAACATTTTACCCTTTTACAAATACCCTTACAGTTATCTATCAAATACTCTAACTCGATTATTGATTTAAATTCGACGCAGAATAGGCCTACACAATATCCTTCAATTTATTTCCGTAAATCAAAACGGAAAGTATCGACTTTTATACCGAAGCTAAATATATACTTTCAGTGACGTAGGAATATTCAAAGTTTGACAAGTAAAAAGCCCAATACCAATTGTCCTCACTTGGCGTGAAAGTAACTGTAAAGCATGAGAAAAGTGTGCAAGAATGGCTCAGCCATCCTCAAGTTTTCTATAGAGGCCCTGACATACTCACACTCAATGAGTTTTTTTTCAGTGGGTTTTTCTAACAAAACTATCAAATATAAGGTACGGGCCTCACATGAAACGCCTGGCTGATTCTATGCACAGACCTTACCACCGTTCTGAGCATGGGTTGCACACGGTTTAACTGACTAGGTGTTTACTACCAAGCTAGGTCAAGAATTGTCTTTAAATGTACAAAACCAGTAGTTCAAAGCAAGTAACGCCTTTAGGTTAACAGATTACCTCTCTACCGGCGTACCGTGGTCTAGTGTTAACGCGTCCTTCGGGTGAGACTTTTAACCGAGATACCATGAATTAGTGCTACACATGGGCATGGAAAGGACCAGAGAGCTCTATAAGAGCTAAAATATGTGTCCGTCTCTCTCTCTCCCTCTCTCCTCTTTCTCTCAAAGTTGGCAGAAACGGACGTAAACTAAACAAAACAAACAATTGGCCTCCCTTTTGACATAAACTCAGCAAGTGCCATGAACCAACCTACTTCCTCTGTTTACCAATAAAGCAGTCGGTTTTCCAGTGGTCACATGTTAATCGAAAACTTACGGAAGGACCACTTGAGAATGGGCATTTAATTTCCCTTGATATTTATAATTCCAGGAAAATTACACCTAACAATTTGTTTATATATTCAATTTCGGAAATCACGCATTCTAACGAAGTTATCGTATCTTGTAGTTCTGATTGAATTGAGTGTGTTCCCAAGCATTTGATTGGTCAGATTTGAGCCTAGGTTCAAATCTGACCAATCAAATGCATGGGAACGAGTTTAGACTCAAGACAAAATCTTTATAACCTCGGAGCCTGCTATCTCGCCTGTTTCAAATGTGTGAAATTGTTTTGAAATTTCAATTTAAAAGCCAGTAAGCTAAATGAATCGAAACATAACGACCAAGCAGTTAGGATTCTGATCAGAAACTGAGCAAACCGCGTCTGATCCGGACCCAAGCTGTTTGCAAATTCAATCTGAGTCGAAACTAGCAGGCTAAAGCTTTCAGCGGTTTTACATTTTTCTAATGATATAAGACAGTGTATACTGCATAAAGAACTTTATTGCGAGGAGCGGGGTTTTAAACATTAACACACCAGAGGCCTAATTAGAAGCCAAACATGTGATCTGGATCTATACTGTTTTAAGGCAATCAGCATTTTGCCTAACTTACAGACAAGTTTACACGAAAATGGCAGAGCATAGTTTGGAAAGTTTGGACAATCCTCTATACCAATTTGTTTGTTCTCCAGAGGAAGGTCGTCTATGTGATTGGACATTGCGGATTTACAGAATTAGCTGGTTATTTTTAGTGACAGGAACAGTTGGAAATTGCCTCAACTTGTTCATTTTATCACAGAGAAAAATGCGAAGAATGCCAACAAGTGTGTACTTTGCATTTCTTGCATGTGCGGATCTATGTTCCCTTTGGATGATTACTTTCGCTGCCACAAATACGACAGAAGGAGGTGAATTCATACAAAGGAGGGGACCATTTTTCTGTGTAATGTCGATGTGGGCTATGCTAACGGCTGGTGGATTCTCAGTTTGGATGCTAGTTCTTCTAACAATTGAAAGGTTTCTGTCTACAGTTTATCCCCATTTCAAAAGACTCAGGCTTACAAGACGCAAGGGCCTTATCACCGCATTGGGTAGTTTGGTGCTCATTTGTCTATCCAATGGCCACTTGCTTTTCGGCTATACTTGGGACCATGAGAATGATACTTGTGTATATTCCTCAGAGGAATACAAGAGTTTCAAAATAATTGGAGGGTCGTTCATATTATTAATCATGGGCTGCCTAATTCCAGTTATTATCATATCAACAGGAAATATTACAATTGCCTATAAACTAAGAATTCGACCAAATCAAATAACAACTGCGATCGCACAAGCAAGAAACATTTCAGCAACAAAGATGCTATTCTTTGTGAGTTGCTTATTTGTTATTTCGACGGTATTATTTAGCATATATTGGATAACAGTATATTTAATTAAGTCTGAATATTTAGACAGTTACAGAAGACTTATACAGCTTGTTGGGGCTCTGATATATCTACTGGTACTAAGTAATGTCACCTTCAATTTTTTCCTGTATTGTGCGAGTGGTCCGTTATACAGAGAGGAATTTAAGAATTTGATACGAATGCTGCGGGTTAAATGTTCATCTCGAGCAGAATCCAGTCAGGAAGAAGAGACAGTTGAAACAGATCTGTAGTTTTTTGTTACAATTTCAATTTCTTTATTACAATCAGTTCATGATTTGACATGAAAACATGAGGAACAAACAATGTACATAGACAAAACATGAGGAACAAACAATGTACATAGACAAAACATGAGGAACAAACAATGTACATAGACAATACATACATATTCACAAACAAATAATTCAGTTTATTATATACCTACCAATGTTCTGCCCGAAATATTTCTGTATTTTATCGAACAAATACACCTTGACGGATTGAAAATTCCGTATTACCCATGTACCTTGTGTAATGGGAAAAGAACGTTTACTAGTCGGAAGTTCGGAACTACATGTATTTTCACGCGTCATTCCCCGAAGTGTGACGTATTAGTAGGGAAATCCCGTTTATTAATAGTAACGCTCGAAACATTTCTATCGTTTTTCATTTTATTTTTATGATAAGAGGTATATAATAAAAGGAACATTACTATACTTTGCATAGCTTATGTACCGGATCACTCTCGTTGTGTGTGTAAAGGCTATATCCAACTCGACCTTCGGTCTCGTTGGATATTGCCTTTACACACACAACTCGAGTGATCCGGTGCATAAGATATGCAAAGTAGAGTAATATTCCGTTTATATTATCAGTTTCAGTAGATGATTCCGGATTTGTATTTGATTTCGGGAGAGTTACGAGTAAAATTAACAAAATGCTTCAATTGGAAAAATGTACATAGAAAGCCAGACATGTTTAATTAATTCATCCACCCTGGAACTATTAATGGTAAAGTCCAGTTTTCAATTAAGTTCAGGACATATTTTACTTTTTATTGTTGTTTTCATCCATACGTTGTAAAATTACAAACATTGTAAATCCCGACCATAGGGTTCCTTTAGGAATCACCTGATTTGGGTCTACACTGCATGCATAAGACAAATTTTATGTTCACAGAGATTACATTGTTTACAAACAACGAGTATACTCGTTGCTAGAGTTCAATGTGTTAATTGATTCTATGAGAAATACATGTACATATAAAAAGACATTTTAGGACACGTTTAGTTAACCCTTTACCCAATAGAAGCGCCCTTTAGCGCATTTAATTTATTCCTCCACTGAAGAAAACAGTTCCAATTTATACTGTCATGAATATGTATTGTTAGAAATATTCCTTATTTTCTAGCAAATACAGTGGAGAATCTGTTATTCTTTCCCGTTTAAACGCAAACGTACGCAAACGCATAGCACTAAAACGTAGAAAATGTCAATTTTTAGATATTTCTCACAATTCATGTTTATCTTGGTGGCAAACAGTTTGGAGCCTGATCAGACGCCGGGTTACCCGGCGTCTGATCTGGCTCCAAACTGTTTGCAGTGGAAATAAACGTTTTAGCGTAAACGCGTTTATTGGGAAAGAATAACACATTCTCTACTGTAGAAGCTTAAAGCAGGCTGAAAGTAAAGCAGAATGCGCCTTAAGGCGCATTCTGCTTTACTTTTAACCTGCTTTAAGTGGTTACCTATTTTCAATACCAGAAACAGCCTATAAGGTAAAGGGTTAAGTGTTACAATAGTTTGTATTACATTTAAACTATGGTTACGTACGTTTCGTAGCTCTTCTTCAAGGAAGCACGAAATGTTTATAAGATATGACGATTGAATAGATCAATCAATGAGACAAACAATCAGTGGTATAAAGCATCTGTTTGAGCGCGCTCTGCTCTATCCAGTACTGCACTATACTGCAATATACAGAGCACCAGATATAGTAATAAGGGTAGTTTTTCAAAAACTAACATCTTTATTTCTGAATTAAACCCTATGGTGTCACTACTCGTTAGAATCGTCTCGAAGAGACGATTCTAATGAGTAGTAACACCATAGGATTTGGTGCTGAAATGAGTGAGAAAATGTTTGATTTGTTGAAATAACTACCTCTTATCAGGAGCCCTGAATATACCGTAAAACCTCTCCACTACGACCCCCCCCCCCCCCCCAAAAAAAAAACGATGGTAAATCAACTGCACAGGAACACTACAGTACATGTATGTATTTTTATGGCTCCAAGGTTAAAAAGTTTTTGAGTTGAGTCTGAAGTCGACCTCAAGCATTTGACTGGTCAGAGTTGAGCCTTATCTTTATTTCCTCCATAATATAAAGATTACAGTAGAATGACACATAAGAAGAAAGAAACATGACACAATTTGACAAACACATATAGACAATTAGACAAACAACATGACATGAAATGCACATGGCTATACATTGTATATGCATTGAATATACACAGGACACCGTGTACATGTACTACAAACCACATACTTATCATATATGCAAAAGAAAACTACAAATATACAAATTTTACATTTGACGTGATATGCTACTTATTCTTACAATGACACGTGAATTCGTCTCTGTAAACAAAGAACAGGTCTATCGTGGTATACCTGAGACGTTTTACAACGCTCTTCTCTATCCCGCTCCTCCCGCGGTTATATGACATGACGTGACCTCGTGCGTTCATACGTTATGATTTTTAAATATCTTACGTTATTCATATAGCCCGTAAAGACCATATACTTTTAACCAGTCATGTTACTGTAATTTTCCCATTCTTCTTTCTTGTTTCATGTAATGTTTGTTCTATGCCAGATTGTGGATCGGTAAATGTAAATTTGCTGTTGGGTGTTAGATTCTTGTAATGTCGCGGAAAAAGTTATTCGGTCGAAAAACTGCATCCGCTAAGGAAATAAGTATGGAACATTTGATTTCCTTTCGAATGAATTTCTTTAAATCTGGCCATGTTAGAGTCGAAATAATCTATGTTCTACCGTTGTGAAACGGTATTTTACAACGGTCGGTCGTTGTGGTGCGCAGAAATTGAACATAGATTATTTCTTAATTAACTCCCATCATGCTGAATTGTCGTCTGTTTAAAACCAAAATCAAATAGTTGAGCCTTGGCTCAAATCTGATCAATCAAATGCTTGAAAACAAACTCAGACTCAACTCAAACGCTTTATAACCTTTGACCTAATCCCTCCCCTGCTATAAGCGTTTATTACACCTCGCTAAATGAGTTACAATGTTAATTTCCCATAGACCTACAGTTAACATTTTGCATGTCTTTTACATCTATCCAAAATATACTGTCACTCTTTATGATATTCTTTTTGTGGCGTCACTCTAAAGGACATTACTTTTTTTCTCCGTCCGAAAACGTACTGTCAGCATTGACATGAATTTCGCTATTGGCGATATTAGAACGTTTTATAAAGTGGTAACTTCTAATCAACTTTTGGCATTTTCTGTACAAGTTGCTTCCTTTTGTCCATTCCTTAACGATTTGCCACCATTTCGGAAGAGGATATTTGCCACCTAGACAATGTAAAGACGCTGTTTCTTCAATTTACATAATTATCATAATTTTCTTCTTTCTTTCTTGTAATATAATTATAAACAATGTGACGTCGTAAGACAGCGACGTCATTTCCCGCGTTACGTACATGTCCGGGCTAAATTGGTATTTACAACACATTTTATAAAGTACGAATAAAACGATTCCAAAGCCAGGGTTGATAAGCTCGGTGTAATAAAAAAAATATTAGATGTCAGTTTGTATGACATTCAAATTGTCAACCCGAGAAACAGAATGTCACCCACTGCCATCTAATATTTATATAATATTATCATTTTAAGAGCAGTATAAACCCAGATCAGACAGCTCCTGAAGTAGTGGTATGGACAGGGTCTACAGTGTATTATTGAACTTTTTTGTAGGAAAAATGATCCTGATTTTAACATCTTATTAATAGTTCAGAAGATTTATGTTCATAGCAGGCGGGGTTTCATATATGAATATTCAGCAAAAGAAGTGTTAAGTGTAAGATATGCTGTGCGTGAAAGCTTTTCAATGCGTGCATATTTACTTTACAAACAGGATCTGCACTGTTTGTTATACTTTAAAATATGAATAGGGACAAATCAGACCTTAATCGGTAAATCATAATGTAAACAATTACTTGGTGATTATTTGTCTGGCCCCTCGCCTGTCTTATATATACTGTCATGGTTATTCAATCAAAGAAATAGGCAGAAAACGTGTATTTGAATATAATCATATATTTCTTCTAATATGCCACTAACCTGTCTTTGAATATAGTCATGATAAGAATCTCCCATGTCTTTGAATATTGTCAGTCTTCTTCTAACATTCGATAAGCCGCTCACATATCTTTGAATAGTGTCCTTCTTCTTCAAATATTGTAATAATCCACTCACATGTCTTGGAATATTGTCATACTTCTTCAATCATTATGATAAGCCACTCACCTGTCTTGGAATATTGTCATACTTCTTCAATCATTATGATAAGCCACTCACCTGTCTTGGAATATTGTCATACTTCTTCAATCATTATGATAAGCCACTCACCTGTCTTGGACTATTAGCATACTTCTTCAATCATTATGATAAGCCACTCACCTGTCTTTGAATATTGTCATACATTTTCAATCATTATGATAAGCCACTCACCTGTCTTGGAATAGTGTCAAACTTCTTCAATAATTATGATAAGCCACTCACCTGTCTTTGAATATTGTCATACTTCTTCAATTATTATGATAAGCCACTCACCTGTCTTGGAATATCGTCATACTTCTTCAAACAGTATGATAAGCCACTCACCTGTCTTTGACTATTGTCATACTTCTTCAATCATTATTATAAGCCACTCATCTGTCTTTGACTATTGTCATACTTCTTCAATCATTATTATAAGCCACTCATCTGTCTTTGAATACCGTCATACTTCTTCAATCAATATGATAAGCCACTCACCTGTCTTTGAATAGTGTCAAACTTCTTCAATCATTGTGATAAGCCACTCATCTGTCTTTGAATACCGTCATACCTCTTCAATCAATATGATAAGCCACTCACCTGTCTTTGACTATTGTCATACTTCTTCAATCATTATGATAAGCCAATCACCTGTCTTTGAATATCGTCATACTTCTTCAAACAGTATGATAAGCCACTCACCTGTCTTGGAATATTGTCACACTTTTTCAATCATTATGATAAGCCACTCACCTGTCTTTGAATATCGTCACACTTCTTCAATCATTATTATAAGCCACTCACCTGTCTTTGAATATCGTCACACGTCTTCAATCATAATGATAAGCCACTCACCTGTCTTTTAATAGTGTCATACTTCTTCAATCACTGTAATAAGCCACTCACATGTCTTTGAATAGTGTCATACTTTTTCAATCATTGTAATAAGCCATTCATCTGTCTTTGAATAGTGTCATACTAATAAGCCACTCGCCTGTCTTTGAATACTGTCATACGTCTTCAATCAGTATGATAAGCCACTCACCTGTCTTTGAATATCGTCATACTTCTTCAATCATTATTATAAGCCACTCACCTGTCTTTGAATATCGTCACACTTCTTCAATCATTATGATAAGCCACTCACCTGTCTTTGAATACTGTCATACGTCTTCAATCAGTATGATAAGCCACTCACCTGTCTTGGAATATCGTCACAAGTCTTCAATCATTATGATAAGCCACTCACCTGTCTTTGAATATTAGCATACTTATTCAATAATTATGATAAGCCACTCACCTGTCTTTGAATATTGTCATACATTTTCAATCATTATGATAAGCCACTCACCTGTCTTGGAATAGTGTCAAACTTCTTCAATCATTGTGATAAGCCACTCACCTGTCTTTGAATATCGTCTTACTTCTTCAATCATTATTATAAGCCACTCATCTGTCTTTGAATACCGTCATACTTCTTCAATCAATATGATAAGCCACTCACCTGTCTTTGAATAGTGTCAAACTTCTTCAATCATTGTGATAAGCCACTCATCTGTCTTTGAATACCGTCATACCTCTTCAATCAATATGATAAGCCACTCACCTGTCTTTGACTATTGTCATACTTATTCAATCATTATGATAAGCCAATCACCTGTCTTTGAATATCGTCATACTTCTTCAAACAGTATGATAAGCCACTCACCTGTCTTGGAATATTGTCACACTTTTTCAATCATTATGATAAGCCACTCACCTGTCTTTGAATATCGTCACACTTCTTCAATCATTATTATAAGCCACTCACCTGTCTTTTAATAGTGTCATACTTCTTCAATCACTGTAATAAGCCACTCACCTGTCTTTGAATAGTGTCATACTTTTTCCATCATTGTAATAAGCCATATATCTGTCTTTGAATAGTGTCATACTAATAAGCCACTCGCCTGTCTTTGAATACTGTCATACGTCTTCAATCAGTATGATAAGCCACTCACCTGTCTTTGAATATCGTCATACTTCTTCAATCATTATTATAAGCCACTCACCTGTCTTTGAATATCGTCACACTTCTTCAATCATTATGATAAGCCACTCACCTGTCTTTGAATACTGTCATACGTCTTCAATCAGTATGATAAGCCACTCACCTGTCTTGGAATATCGTCACAAGTCTTCAATCATTATGATAAGCCACTCACCTGTCTTTGAATATTAGCATACTTATTCAATAATTATGATAAGCTACTCACCTGTCTTTGAATATTGTCATACATTTTCAATCATTATGATAAGCCACTCACCTGTCTTGGAATAGTGTCTTACTTCTTCAATCATTGTGATAAGCCACTCACCTGTCTTTGAATATCGTAATACTTCTTCAATCATTATGATAAGCCACTCACCTGTCTTTGAATACTGTCATACGTCTTCAATCAGTATGATAAGCCACTCACCTGTCTTTGAATATCGTCATACTTCTTCAATCATTATGATAAGCCACTCACCTGTCTTTGAATACTGCCATACGTCTTCAATCAGTATGATAAGCCACTCACCTGTCTTTGAATATCGTCACACTTCTTCAATCATTATGATAAGCCACTCACCTGTCTTTGAATACTGTCATACGTCTTAAATCAGTATGATAAGCCACTCACCTGTCTTTAGATATTGTCATGCTTATTCAATCATTGTTATAATCCACTCACATGTCTTGGAATATTGTCATACTTCTTCAATCCTTATGATAAGCCATTCACCTGTTTTTGAATAGTGTCATACTTCTTCAATCATTGTAATAAGCCACTCACCTGTCTTTAAATATTGTCATACTTTTTCAATCATTGTAATGAGCCACTCAACTGTCTAACAATATTGTCATACTTTTCAATCATTGTAATGAGCTACTCAACTGTCTAACAATATTGTCATACTTTTTCAATCATTGTAATGAGCTACTCAACTGTCTAACAATATTGTCATACTTTTTCAATCATTGTAATGAGCTACTCAACTGTCTAACAATATTGTCATACTTTTTCAATCATTGTAATGAGCTACTCAACTGTCTAACAATATTGTCATACTTTTTCAATCATTGTAATAAGCTACCCAACTGTCTTTAAATATTGTCATACTTTTTCAATCATTGTAATGAGCCACTCACCTGTCTTTAAATATTGTCATACTTTTTCAATCATTGTAATGAGCTACTCAACTGTCTAACAATATTGTCATACTTTTTCAATCATTGTAATGAGCTACTCAACTGTCTAACAATATTGTCATACTTTTTCAATCATTGTAATGAGCTACTCAACTGTCTAACAATATTGTCATACTTTTTCAATCATTGTAATAAGCTACCCAACTGTCTTTAAATATTGTCATACTTTTTCAATCATTGTAATGAGCCACTCACCTGTCTTTAAATATTGTCATACTTTTTCAATCATTGTAATAGCCACTCATCTGTCTTGGAATAGTGTCATACTTCTTCAATCATTGTAATAAGCCACTCACCTGTCTTTAAATATTGTCATACTTTTTCAATCATTGTAATAGCCACCCACAGCTTTGATAGTTGTCATGCTACTTTAAAATATTATAAAAACAAGTTGCAAACGTCTGTCTTTAAATAATATCGTTCTTTTTAAACCATTCCAATAAACCGTCAATGTGTATTTGAATATTAACATATTTCTCCAGGGGAGAAGATCTTATTCTTTTCCAATCAACGTGTGGCATCTGCTCAGGATCGACACTATTTGCAAGTACCCATTGCACTTAAGGAAATGCAGTGAAAGGGTTAAATACTGAAAAAGCCATTAAGGAATGTATGGAAGTATTTTATTTGCATGATGTACAGTAAAACCTCTCTATTATGACTTACTAAATTGTGTTATTAGGTTCTAAAGCAGGTGACTGCTTAACTCTTTACCCCATAGCCTGTTTCTAATTTTGAAGACATATGATCACTTAAAGAAGGTTGAAAGTAAAGCAGAATGCGTCTTAATGCGCATTCTGCTTTACTGTCAGCCTGCTTTAAGCTTCCACTTGCTAGAATAAAGAAAATATTCTTTATGATACATATTTATGACGGTAAAAATTGGAACTATTTTCTTCAGTGTCGGAATAAATATGATTTTCTTAAGAAGCTTTCCGTTTTACCGTCACCTTATTCTAATCTGTCATCTGACGTTTATACAATCTAGTGGGCGTAATAGAGACTTAAAGCAATGTGACAGTAAAACAGAAAGCTCCTTAAGTACCGTCACCTTGTTTTTATCTGTCATCTAGTGGTCGTAATAGGGAAGTTTTACTGTAAATTGTTTCATTTCTGTTTTCATTCATTCAAGGTTTCAATATTTGTATTAATAAAGTGATACTAAAGTAAACGTGATGCTGTTGTTTTCAATAAAGCATGGTGTTATTAGACTAGCAGTTTAACTCTTTCCTCCCTGAAACTTCAAATGGACAATCCCAGTTTCCATTTTAGTCTAGTCCATTTCTGACTTTTAAGGGTTGTTTTTGTCAATGTTTTGCATTATGACAAACAGTGAATACCCAGATCAGAGGGCTCCGTAAGGAGCCCTCTTATCTGGGTATTCACTGTTTGCATAGGACAAGTGCAATTTTCATATGTACACTGTTTGAAAAGAACGCCTATATGCGGGACTAGGGTTCAAAGGGTTAAGGCACATTCTGCCTTACTTTCAGCCTGCTTTAAGCTACCATCTGCTAGAATATAGAAAATATTTATGATAAATATTAATGCCTTTAAAACTTGGATCTATTTTCTTCAGTGGAGGAATAAATTAAATGCGCTAAAAGACATTTCTGTGGGAAAAAGGTTCAACTTGAAATACAGTCACACTTGTAAAACGCAACCTTTATTTGAGGAAGTATTATATAAATATCACGTCGGACAGGGTGACAGTAAAATTGTCAACTTTCGGAAAAATACTGTCAACCGAGGCGAAGAGTCAGATACACGTATGTTATATTTATTCTATTATACCGGAATCCTGGGCTTTAACTCTGAAATCTAGATCTTTCCTACAGCTGACTGTAATCATGAATGTAACTAGATCCCCATGCGATTCATAATGAAAATCATTGTTATTAACAGATTAGAATTTTAAGGAACTATACAAACTCTAAGCTGTTTCTCCCCATGATATAAATAAACGTGCATAGGTTATAATATGCCGTCATGCATAGGTTACCCTTTTTAGCTCTAACTGTTTATTTGCATCATTTAGTCAACTTAAAACTTCAAATTGCTTCAAATAGTAGATCCAAATTTTAACATTGTCTAAAATGACGCTTATTTTATGGTGATGTGATTTACAGACTTCGTAAGATTCTTGGACATATGCATTTTCAAAACCTATTTGTGAAACGTATTAGATTTTTCCTCAAAAAAGATTATGATCCAACTATATTGCTGCGCACTTCACGTTTGGTTATCGATCAATCTACAATTGATAACTATGCTTTCCTCTTTGGTTGTGCGACGACAGACAGGGCTTAGCACTACATGATGATGTATCTCTAAAGCCGTCCTTAACCGGGAGAGTTATGTCGGATTTTCGTGCTTTGGTTTTTCTCTCCCTCTCTGTCGTACCCTAAACCCTCCCATGTCTTACAGTTACTCGTGACTACAGACTATTCGCTTGAGTACAATTTGACCGTTGCCATAGTGGGTTATTTTTAACACGGGCTTGAATGTTTAATTCTTTCCCGTGTTACTAATAATCCTGTCAGAGAATTTTGTTAGATGTTTTACATGTATTTACTTACTGTGCTGGCGGTCTTTTTGATTGTAAGGTTGTGGAACAGGGTTTATATTTTATGTACACTGTTCGTCGTTATAGGTGAATATAGGAGATAAGTGTGAGGTTGGGCGCCCCTAAACCCAGGTTTAACCCCCCAGTGGTTGTTAATAATTAATTTATTTATAATTGATTATTGATTGCTACTGACCGTACCAAGGCGGGCTCCTATATTCACTTAGCTTTATGTTTGTCTTGCGTGTTGTTTTCTATTTAGTGTGTAGATGATAGAATGGTATTGCGTGTGTGTGTGTGTGTTTTTGTGTGTGTGTTATGGTATGGCTGTGTGTGTGTTCTGCTTTAGAGATGGGTGTATTGTTTGTGTTGCGTTTCCTGCTTGAGTCTTCTTTCGTATTTATTTGGTGCGTTAATTTCTGTTTGACGTCATTCACGACATTCATTACGACAGTATCTTTAAGATAGCAATTTTTTTACCGCTGGGTCTGACAGTACTTTTATGTCATGGTGGCCTATGGGAGATTAACATTGTAAATGAAATTGAGGTATAATAAACATGACTGTCATATGCAGGACAAATATTATATAATGCAGAAAGCTCCTGCAGGGCTGCCATTTCTCCGGATTTTTCCTAAATCTCCAGATTTTCCCCAGTACATGGTAGCTTAAAGCAGGCTGAAAGTAAAGCAGAATGCGCCCTAAGGCGCATTCTGCTTTACTTACAGCCTGCTTTAAGTGGTCATATGTCAACAAAACAAGAAAAGGCTATAGAGTAATGGTACGATTCGTAAAATCGCACTTGAAAAATGCAAATTTGGAAATCTTAGGATTTTTTATGTCAACTTATGGCAGCCCTGCTCCTGTCATACCTTTCTGCATAACAATCATAATACCATGTGTTTTTAATTTTTTATCAAGCAGACTGCTTAAGGACATTGTATTGAATGGTTGTTTAATAGAGTAAAACCTATCCATTATGACCACCAGATTATGTTAATTATCAGGTATTTCAGGCAGGCGACAGCTTAAAGCAATGTGAATGTTAAACAGACAACTCCTTTAGGAGCTGTCTGTTTTACATTCACCTTGCTTTAAGCTGTCACTTGATTTTCATGCAGTCAATTAGCCTTCTTTTAAGTGGCCGTTATGGACAGGTTTAACTGTATTTGAATGTATGAATTTGTTAGACTGCAGGTTACTCCTTTTGTGGAAACTCAACTGGAGTAAACAGGTTACCAGAAAGTTTTACAGAAACAAGCTTAATCTAACGAAATTCAACTGTAGAGGAAAATTTCCTTTTGATGGAGAAGTTTATTTGTGTACAATGCATGGTATGAAAATAGTAACAAGTCATTCAATGTTTGGATGGTTTTATTTCATATTATCATTAGACAGACTATTTTACTTATGGCAACAAAATTGTCTATCACTCGCCTTCAGCACATCTCATTATCACTTACACAAACAAAATCAGTAAGGCAAAGCAGGCAATACCGTTTAAGCAAACAGATTATCTCCCTTTACTACAAAATTGTTTTCTATGACAAACTGAGTTACATCCCCTGTCACACAAGGTATTTCTATACAAAAATCAACTCGGCCTTATCACATTATCATACACAACGAAACTATAAATTACATAATGAGAACTAAGAATACACAATATCACTGAACACAACAATCTCTTAACAAAGCTAGAATATGGACAGACTTTAACAAATACAGAGTTGGGTGTCAGGTATCATCCTATGCAAACAGTTATATCATTTGTCAACAGTGTAGATCCAGATCAGAGGGCTGACCAGGGTCTTCACTGTTTGTCATACTTTAAAATATTTTTGGAACAAATCCCATAGAGAAGTATTGTAATCTGGTCATTAATCAATAAATAGAAGAGTTTGAAAATTCAAAATCATTAAGATTACATATACAACCTACAATACCTCTGCTAGATAATGGATGTCAGACATAATAAATAATAGAAATCCAGTGGAGTCTGCATTGTTTGCCATTATTTGGAAAGAAAAAGACTAGACTTAAACATAAAAGAAGCAATAGAAATGTTAAAATCTTCAATGATTTAGGGCATTTTGTATCACATTAAATTTTGTTCTCTATCACTGCATTCAACACAGAATAAGTCAAGTGTCCTCTACTGAAAATGTCAGCAGCTTTTACTCTGAAAATGTTTCCTTCTCCAGTGTAGAAATGAGATTCTAGAAACAAAAAATTTGGATCCTGATCGGACCCCACATTACAATTTTACTCCATAGCCTGTATCGAAACAGTTTAGATCCTGATCAGGCCCAACATTAACATTTTACTCCAAAGTCTGTATCGAAACAGTTTGGATCCTAATCGGACCCAACATTAACATTTTACTCCATAGTCTGTATCGAAACAGTTTGGATCCTGATCAGGCCCAACATTAACATTTTACTCCATAGTCTGTATCGAAACAGTTTAGATCCTGATCAGGCCCAACATTAACATTTTACTCCATAGTCTGTATCGAAACAGTTTAGATCCTGATCAGGCCCAACATTAACATTTTACTCCATAGCCTGTATCGAAACAGTTTAGATCCTGATCAGGCCCAACATTAACATTTTACTCCATAGCCTGTATCGAAACAGTTTGGATCCTGATCGGACCCCACATTAACATTTTACTCCATAGTCTGTATCGAAACAGTTTAGATCCTGATCAGGCCCAACATTAACATTTTACTCCATAGCCTGTATCTAGTATTAAAAATAGGTGATTACTTAAAGCAGATGTGCCTTAAATCTTTCCTCCCTAAAACTTCAAATGGACAATCCCAGTTTCCATTTTAGTCTAGTCCATTTCTGACTTTTGAGGGTTGTTTTTGTCAATTTTTTGCATTTTGACAAACAGTGAAGACCCAGATCAGAGGGCTCCTTACATCTGGGTATTCACTGTTTGCATAGGACAAGTGCACTTTTCACATGTATACTGTTTGAAAAGGACGCCTATATGCGGGACTAGGGTTCAAAGGGTTAAGGCAAATTCTGCTTTACTTTCTGCCTGCTTTAAGTAACCATCTGCTAGGATATAGAAAATATCAATTACGGTGCATACTCATGACTGTATAAAGTGTAATTATTTTCTTTGATAAAGGAATAAATTACATGCGTAGAAGTATGTTTCTATGGAGTGATGGGTTAAAAGGAACCTAATCTGGATTTAAACTGTTTGCAAGTGTACTCAATACAGGTAGTCAGTGTTGAAAACAAATTAGCATAAGACTTATCTTAATTTCTCCTGTTGAATAATTATGCATATTTAAAGCTCCACCAACTTTGAGTATTTATTACCTTAACTATCACTTTGGCTAATAAAGTAAGGAAAAACATCTGGTAAGTGCTTAGAATCATTTCAGACAGCTTCTTCAAGAACAGTGCAGACCCTGATCAGACATCTCCTTTACACTGTTTTCATAAGGAGTCAATGTATGCTATTTAAACTTCAGGACAAGGGTTATTTGCCAGACAGATTCTACAAGAACAGTGCAGACCCTGATCAGACAGCTCCTTTAGAAGCTGTCTGATCTTGGTCTACACTGTTTTCATAAAGAGTCAATATATGCTAACAGCAGGACAAGGGTTCATTGTCAGGTTTTGAAAACAGGATTTTCAGAGCCAGAAATCACCAGCCAATAGCAGACCTGCTAGTACTTAATGATTACAATTTGTACAATGGATGATACTATCACAGTTAAAGCTACACAAAACAGGTCACAGGAAAATGACCCTTCAGACATTGCAAGCAGTGTAGACCCTGATCAGCTGCCCCCTTCAAAACACTATCTCTGGCGCAGGTCTACACTGTCAAGTGTTATCAGTATTCTGTGTTTGACTGCTACTTTAAACACTGCAAAACTTACTCAAGCCTAGCACCTGCACAGTGCATGTGTCTATAATGTTTGCAATGTTCAAAACTCCTATTTCTTGTGACATGACTGTCTTATGTAATAAAATAAAACTTTTGCTGAACAACCTCTCTAAAAAATGTACATCAGGAGTGGCATGCCAAGTAGTTCTCTTGATACAGGACAATTAATGAAAATCAGACAGATCCTATAGAAGCTTTCTGCATAAAGCCTTCTGTACTACCTTTGTTCGGCACTAAACAGTCACTTATAGTTAGAAATCTCCATATTACTTTACTAAGATAAATTAGAAGTCTTAACCCTTTCCCCCCATAGATGCACCTTAAGTAAATTTATTTTATGCCTACACACAGTCTCATGTTTTGATTATAACCTCTAGAAGAAGTACAGAAAATTGTTCCTGCATACCTATAGGTGGATACTTAACCCTTTCCCCCATGAATGCGCCTTTTAGCGCATTCTGTTTATTCCTCCGCTAAAGAAAATAGTTCCATTTTATACAGTCATGCATATGTATCATAAGAAATGTTTTACTTATTCTATCAGATGGTATCTTAAAGCAGGTTGAAAGTAAAGCAGAATGCGCCTTAAGGCGCATTCTGCTTTACTTTCAACCTACTTTAAGCAGTTACCTATTTTCAAAACTAATAAAAGGCTATGAGGTAAAGGGTTAAAGAAGGCTGTGAGTAAAGCTACTTCAGAGGCTTTCTGGTTTACTTTCAGTCTGCTTTAAGCTTGGTTTAGTTTGTTTGTTACCAGCTGTTTCTGCCATCTATGGGCTAATTGGATGCCCCATAGAGAGGGGAGGAGATACAGAAAACCCTGGCACGTTGCCCTACTTTTATTAACGACAAAAATCTCTGGTTCTTTCGAATGCTCAGTGTAAAAGCACTGATACATCCAACCTCAGTTTATAAAGTCTCATCCAAAAGACTTGATCCAGCAGGGCATTGAAGTCACGACCTGTGGTATCATAGTCGAGCATGTTACCACAGGAACCACGTTCTCTGTAACCACCTGTATAAACACTGGAAAATAGGGAAAGGGGATAAAGGGAGGTATTAATTTGGCTTTATCCATGGCACAAGCAATGCAGAATGCTTATAATATGCTTGCCCTGAAAGAAGGCCATCTTGATGCTTCTTTACCGAGTGGTTACTTACACAAGTTAAATCATATATAATGATACAAATATCAGATCACTGTCTCACAATAACTAGCACATGCCTGACATAATGGTCCAGAAGTCACTAGAAAGACAAGAGGCAACACTGCATCACTGAACATAAGACTCTACAGTACTACATCAACTCTAAATAGCAGGAGACAAATAAAACAATATTCCATTTTCAAGTCTGCATCAAACAGCAGTTACAGACCAGGGGCCCGTTTCATAAAACTCCATACAACAAATATGGTCGTAAGTCAAAACTTTAAAATACATTTAATTTCTGATTACTCAATCTAATTCTGTCTTGTGACATCACTTTGGAATCGTCTTGTCAAGATGATTCCAAAAAGATGCCACAAAACAGGATTAGATGCAGAAACAAATAATAATTGAGACTTTTATCATCTGACTTACGACAATATTTGTCGTATGAAGTTTTATGAAATAGGCCCCAGGGTCCCTTGCATAACCGATCATTATGGTAGTTACCCATTGCTCCATAGCCTGTTTCTAGTATTGAAGATATGTGACCTCTTAAAGCAGGTTGAAAATAAGGTGCATTCTGCTTTACTTTCAAGTTTCAACCTGCTTTAAGCTATAATAAGCTAGGATAAAGAAAATGTTTAATATGGTACATACTCATGACACTGTATAAAGTGCATCTATTTTCTTCAGTGGCATAACAAATTAACCCTTTACTCCATAGCCTGTTTCTAGTTTTGATGACAGGTGACCATGTAAAGCAGGTTGAAAGTAAAGCAGAATGTGCCTTAAGGCACATTCTGCTTTACTTTCAGCCTGTTTAAGCTATCATCTTCTAGGAAATAGAAAAAAATTATTATGGTACATTTTCATGATTATATAAATTGGAACAATTTTCTTGGGTGGAAGAATAAATTAAATGTGCTAAAAGGCGCTTCTAATGGGGGGGAAAGGGTTAAAGGCGTAAAAAAGTGTCTTTATGGGGTAATGGGTTATGGTAATGTCAGCTTTAAGCATCCATCAGTCAGGATACATGAGAAGTTTTCTGTTGCTCAGTATCGGGACAAAGTAGATGGAATTTGTATTTCTATGAGGAAATAAAGGTTATAAAGCCTTTGGGTTGCGTCTGAAATCATTCTAAAGCATTTGTTTGGTCAGATTTAAGTTTTTGCTCAAACCTGACAGCCAATTATATGCTGGAGAAAGATTGTTTTTTTTAGATCTAAATGTAGTTATTTGTCTTTTCTCGCTTTGTAGGTACATTTATATAATTTCATGTGAAGTGCTTTTGAACGCACAACTCCTGTGTGAAAAGAGCCCTATATAAATCTGGTATAATAATACAGTCATGGGACATAATTATTCCCCACCCTGCGAAAAAGTTGCTTATTTTTATCAGTCTTTCTCAACTGTTTATTAGAATTAAAACTCTAGCAAACATTCAATGTAGTTCTGTTTGGTTTTAAGAGTTGGAGCAAAGATCCGTTAAATGTTTTCTAGTCTCAAATTGAGCATGTGATTCTTTGCTTCTTGGTGCTAGGTAATATTAGAATGTACATGTAAAAAATGAACCATATTCACATTATATGGTTGCCATGGTAACAATAGATGAGAAGTATATAAATCTTCACCCAATTAACAAACACCTTACATGTGCGATTAAAAGTAAAATAAGAAAATGTCATTCTAAAGCTCTGTTACTTCATGTTTAGCAACACAGTTCTAAAATTCAGTCGGTAAACTTGATTTCCCATAGACACCAATACTAATTTTAGCATCTTTCGTATGTCAGTAAACTTGAAGATTAACAATTTCTGTAACTTTCTTTAATTTCCTTTTGACAGCGCAATACTATATGGGAGAATATGTTTTTAAATTAAAACGCTCTTCAATTTTAGATATTTGTCCCAAATATCACTATAGCAACCAGTTTAGCGGAACGAGTCAACTTTTTTCATTTATATTCTAAAGTTGTTCTGGGTCCGCACAGCAGAGAATAGATCTATATTTGAAAGGTCAACACCATAGCCTTTAAACTGCCCTACACTGTTGTGTAGTTTGGTGTTCGACACTTTTGTGGCATCACCAATAATGTAAAATATGTGTGGAAAAAATGTCAAAATTTCGTTGGGTGGCGAATAATTATGTCCTTTGACTGTACATGTAATAATAAAAATGTCAGACTCATCTCAAAATGCTTGATTTGCCATGGGCCAAAGTATGGATCTACACTGTAAACAATGTCCTAGGGCCTCTTTCTTTCCAGCAATATTACTACATAACTATCAATTAACTATAGATTTACCTATTGTATGACTATATACAGAGAAAAGATAATACTGTTTAAACCTTTGTGATGAATTAATGACTGAACTGTCATGAGTTGAAAGTTACAGGGTCCCATTTAAGAGGGAGTAAACCAAACAAATCCAACATTTTCTGTCTCACTTCAGCACTAAATCCTATGGTGTTACTACTAGGGTTTAATCTGGAAATAAAGACTTTAGGTTTGGAAATCCCCCCCCCCTCTCTTGAGCTCTGATTGCAAACAGTTTGGAGTTTGACCAGGTGCTGTATCTGATCTGGCTTCATATTGTTTGTGTTTAAACATTAATAAATTATCAAAAAATTGAAAAACCTGTCATTTTCTGCATATTATTCCAACTGTTTTAGCATTTACTTTCATTTAAATGGAAAAGAATAACTTCTTCTAACAGTACATAATCATGTCTATTCTGTTTAAGAAAGTTGTTGTGATATCACATTCCTGTTTAACCCTTTGGACCCTAGTCCCGCATATAGGCGTAATTTTCAAACATTGTACATATGAATAGTACACTTGTCCTGTGCAAACAGTGAAGGCCCAGATCAGAGGGCTCCAAAAGGAGCCCTCTGATCAGGGTCTTCACTGTTTGTCATAATTTTAAACATTGACAAAACAACCCTCAAAAGTCAGAAATTGATTAGACTAAAATGGAAACTGGAATTGTCCATTTAACGTTTCAGGGAGGAAAGAGTTAAAGCAGATGAAAGTAAAGAAAAAATCTTCATCATGAGTTTTCTTGGTTTATGTTCAGCCTGCTCATTGAAGTAGCAATGAGATCTCTTAAGACAGGTGACTACTTAATACAGGATCCAAATAATACAGAAAGCTTCTATAGGAGATTTCTATATTATATCTATCTGTATTATACACTAGACCAATCAGTCTTTAATTGAGTGGTTGATCAATACATAATTGGTTGTAGTAAATAAATAAATAAATAAATAGGAATAATTCAAGATCCCCAGATGATTATGAAAAGCTAGGGTGTTTCATTTTACAGATCCATGCTTCTTAACGGAATGGACGCTTAAAATAAATTCTGACTATAAATGGCTAGAAAAAGGTGAATTTGAGTGTTTGGCATGTTGTTTAAAACTAACAGAACTAAATCAAAAGAAAGTCATATTGGTTTTTATGTTTTTTAAAAAAAAAACACCTTTTTAACTGGATTAGAAAAATACTTAGAAGCTGATATAGATTTGAAGTAGGAAAAGGGACCAAAAGAAAGGCCAGAATTGACTGTGTGATTTATGTTAATAACAAGAATTCAGCATAACGAGATGGGAAAGAATAGCGTCTTCACTAAACAATAGAGCCTCTCTATTATGACCACTACATGATGTTAGGTTTTGTATGTTAAAGGCAGGTGGCTGCTTAAAGCAAGATAAAAGTAAAGCAGAAAGCTCCTTTAGAAGCTTTCTGCTTTACTTTATCTTGCTTTAAGCTGTCACCTGCATTTAATACCATTTTCAGCAACATGTACCACAAAAACCCTCTTATAAGACCACAACTTTTAAGTTTTGTGTCTGTAAGGAAGATGGCTGCAAAAACCAAGATGGAAGTAAAGCAAAAAGGTCCTCAAGGAGCCTTTTCACTTTACTTTCATCTTGCCTTAAGTTGCCATCTCATCTGTCTTTAAAATCATCAAATAGACTTCTATTTGGTGGCACTAAATAGAGGGTACATGTTGCTGTAGCAGTATTATTTCTGAAAGTACGAAATAGTTGATGACTCTCCAGATAAGGGGGAGTATTAAAAAAACTAAAATCTTTATTTCTACATTAAACCCTATGGTGTCACTACTCATTAGGATCGTCTCTTTGAGACGATTCTAATGAGTAGTAACACCAAAGGATTTGGTGCTGACATAACGGAGAAAATGTTGATTTTGTTCTGTTTACTCCCTCTTATCTGGAGCCCTGCTCTCGAGCTAACAGGTTAGTCCACTCTTATCAGCAGGCTGTGAAGCAGTACCGACCCCCGCTCTTTCGTTGACCACTCTATCTCATTGTTGTTGATACAAGGGTCAATCTGTTCATTGGCATCTACAGACTGGGGCCCGACCTTGTAAGAGCCTGGTTTTACACACACTTGGAAAGCTACTCGTAGGTGATGAACCTTCTTTGTTTTAGGGTCTATTACTCTGGAGAGAAACAAAGAGAAAATTCCAAACATTTAACATGTACAATAGCCAAAAACCTGGCCCTATATATGTATTTCAGCAAAAGGTGACTGCTTAACCTATTGATCTATAACTTGTTTCTAGTTTTGAAGACCGGTTACCTTTTAAAGCAGGTGGAAAATAAAGCAGATAATAGGCGCATTCTGCTTTACTTTAAGCCTTCTTTAAGCTACTATCTGCTAGGATATAAAAACTATTTCTTATTGTGTATACAATGTATTCATTTAACTTACTTTATAAAGTGGAGCTATTTTCTTCAGAGGATAAATAAATTTAAGGTGTAAAAAGCATATTTATGTGGTAATGGGTTAACTCATTGGCCCCTGAATGTCAGAATCCGATTCAGTCCCATTTTCTACTATCTAGAGTTGGGATTAAATTAAAGGCATAAAAATGTGTATCTATGTAGCCATTGCCTTTATTAAAATCTGTTAATTTGTCTTACTCTTAGTAGCTACTTAACAATATTTAGTACAGTCACTTAGGAAAAGGTATATAATTAAATCTAGGCTCAAGTTATAGGAATCTTCTTTCCTGAAACTATCAATTTAGAAACCAAGTAAGTATTGGTCAAGTAAACCATAATAATTTGATCCAGTGAGTCTTGTAAGACTAAGTGGACCAAATGTCAAAAGGTCACAAAACTTTTTCTTTTCATGAAGAATGTTAAATTATGGTAGAATCTATTTAATAGAAGAACCGATCTTACTTGTGTTTAGGTGAGAACTCTGTAGATCCAGCATACTTGAGAGAGGGAGACAGGAAGATCTGGTTGACTGATAAGTCATCTGGCTGGGATTTCTCTGTGAAGACTGGTGGCTGAGGCAGCAGTACACTCCCACCCGAAATTACCTCCCCTGAAAATAGATTTAAAACAATTTCAAATTTCAGTGCTGAAATAATGTCATCTGTTTAAAATGTTTTTCTACCAGAGCTCCAGATAAGGTGAGTATTTCAAAAATTAAAATCTTTATTCCTGCTTTAACCCCTATGGTGTCACTACTCATTAGAATCGTCTCAAAGAGACGATTCTAATGAGTAGTAACACCATAGGATTTAATGCTTAAATAAGTGAAAAAATGTTGGATTTGTGCAGGTTACTCCCTCTTATCTGGAGTCCTGTCTACTTTAATTCTAATGGCCGGCATGATATCTGTGACTGTCAGATTCAATAGCACAATGTCCATTTCAAGTTTGCAGATGCTGGTCTGATGTTGTGTTTCCATTGCAACATCTTGTTCAAGTCTTAATATATTTGTAATGTTTAAGAATTCTACATGACAAGGCCAACCCTTCTGCTAGTTGCATAAATTGATGCTTTTTGAAAAACAGTGTTAACCTAGATTAGACAGCTCCTTTGAGAGCTCTCTGAAATGGGTCAGCACAGTTTTCACATAGGATCTATCCCGATATGAGTGTTCCTTGGAAACTTTTCCATACTTTAGTAGCCAATGCAATAGTTCAAATGATATACCCTTAAAGGCAGTGATAATTTTAGAAATCAGATGAATAAGTCCTCGGGATGCACATTCTGTCCTTAAGGTGAAAAATTAACCCAATATCCCATAACTTATTTCTAGTTTTGAAAACAGGTGACCACTTAAAGCAGGTTAAAAGTAAAGCAGAATGTGCCTTAAGGCACATTCTGCTTTACTTTCAACATGCTTTAAGCTACTATTTTTGCTTATGAGCAATAGGTTAATAAAGGCCAGAAAAGCTATGGGTCCATGGGACTCACAACTTTTTAAATAATGAGTCCCTGGCAAATTTAATGAGTATAGGACTCGGGATGCACAGGTAAAAATATCACTGAAAAGGGCCTTATATTCCGCGGAGATTTTCATATAAATTTTCAGCGGTAAGGGGATTAATCACATTACTCACCAGTTGCATGAAGATCGCCTGTATCTAGGACTTTCCTAAGACTTTCTATTTTGGTACCAAAGTATGCCACATGCCATTTTTCTGAGACATTCCACATGTTAGCTTTATTAGGCATTCTGAAATAAATAGAACACAATGTCAATAAACTACTCTGTTTAAATGCTTTCCACTGCTTTCCACTGTATAAACCCCATTACCTACTCCTCTATATCAGCACAAAAAAGGATCATTCATTGATGGTTTTAACCCTTAGCCTGCCACTCACGACTATAGCTCCATATGCAAACAGCTTGGATCCGGATGAGACGCCGAGTAACTCGGCGTCTCATCCGTATCCAAGCTGTTTGACACTCGGACAACATTTTCAGCAATTTTGAGCAACTTTGAAGCACTTTGAAACTTGAAGCAGACGAGAAATATAGCAGACAACAATTTATTTGGCGGGCTAAGGGTTAATTATGGGTGATAGCTAAAAGCAAGATAAAGGTAAAGCATAAAGGAGCTTTCTGCTTTATTTTCATCTGGCCTTAATCAGCCACCTGACTCATGAGACTTACACATACGCCTGTGGGGGAAAACAATACATATGAACAATCTCTGCAGTATAACATTTTTTTCTGCCATAAAGTGGTCTGTTAAAAATCTGGGTTCAAATTTAGACTTTTTTTTACACTTCAGGAGTTTTAACTGAAGATACAAATATTAACCCATTACCCCATAGCCTGTTTCTAGTTTTGAAAATAGGTAACCACTTAAAAACAGGTTGAATGTAAAGCAGAATGTGCCTAAAGGCACATTCTGCTTTACTTTCAGCCTACTTTAAGCTACCATCTGCTAGAATATAGAAAATTGTTCTTATCAGACATATTCATAACTGTATAAATTGGAACTATTTTCCGCAGTGAAGAAATAAATTAAAGGTATTAAAAAGAGCATTTATGGGTTAAAGGGTTAAACAGTTGACCTGGATCAAATCATACATGCAGCCCAGCAATCAAAACAAGGACAATTCTGTACAAGTTTTCTGTCAAACTCTCCAACATTCTACATAATTGTTAATATAACTGTATATGCTGCACAAAAGCATGTGCTTAACCCGTTACCCAATAAATACACCTTTTTAACCATTTTGTTTATTCATCCACTGAAGAAAATAGTTCCACTTAAAACAGTTATGTATATGCACCATATGAACTATTTCCTATATCTTTACATGATTGTAGTAGCTTAAAGTAGGCTAAAAATCTGAAAGTAAAACAGAATGTAACTGTTGCTTTATGATATAGCCCCATTCATATACAGTGGAGGATGTGTTATTCTTTCCCAATAAACGCGTTTACGCTAAAACTATTATTTGCAGTGCAAACAGTTTGGAGCCAGATCAGACGCCGGGTAACCCGGCGTATGATCAGGCTCCAAACTGTTTGCCACCAAGATAAACAAGAATTATCAGAATTGTCCAAAAGTTGTTATTTTCTACGTTTTAGTGCTTTGCGTTTGCGTACGTTTGCGTTTAAATGGGAAAGAATAACAGATTCTCCACTGTAGGTCATTTGCACTTATTGCTATGGAGGAATGGGTTAAGCTTAAATTCAAAAGATGTAGTGTCATTTATTCAGAAGGTGACAGCTTAACCCATTACCCCATAAATACGCCTTTTTACGCCTTTAATTTATTACTACATTGAAGAAAATAGGTCATCTATTACACAGTTATGAATATGTACCTTAAGAAATATTTCTATATTCTAGCAGATTATAGCTTAAAGCAGGCTGAAAGTAAAGCAGAACGCGTCTTAACCCTTTCCCACATAGCATATCTCTAGTATTGAATATAGGTGTCAACTTAAAGCAGGTTGAAAGTAAAGCAGAATGCGCTTTAAGCGCATTCTGCTTTACTTTCAGCCTGCTTTAAGCTATCATCTGCTAGAGTATAAAAACTATTTTGTATTATACATATTTATGATTGTATGAATTGGAACTATTTTCTTCAGGGCAAGAATAAACTGAATGCGCTAAAAGGCGCTTCTATGGGGGAAAGGGTTAAGGCGCATTCTGCATTACTTTCAACCTGCTTTAAGTGGTCACCAATCTAATGCAGAACAAAAGTTATACAGAACGCTCCTGTAATTTTGTCTTGTTATGCATTAAAAAATCACCTGCCATTCGAAATGTCTATGATCTTTATGAATGTTAAACCTTTACACATGGCCGCCTGTTTTTAGTTTTGAATACAGGTGACCATAATTCAAGGCAGGTTGAAAGTAAAGCAGATTGCACCTTAAGGCAGCTTTAAACTACCATCTGCTAAGATATAGAAAATCTGTATTAACCATTTTCTTCAGTTAAGAAAGGAATTTTAAAAGCGCAAAAACGGCATATTTACGGAGTAATGTGTTAACAAAACACAGATTTTGACTGTACTGTAGATGAATACTCACTTCAGTTTGTATCTACACCATCCATACTGCACAGCGTACTCCCTTGGTGGGTCACCACGGCGATGATATAACTCCTCCCCTCTTATCTTATGACACGTCTCACAGAAACACAGATTGATGTTGCTATCAAAGTAACCCTCTGAAAAGACAAACATGGCCAAGGTCAAAGGTTATAAAGAGTTTGAGTTGAGTCCAAGATTGTTCTCAGTCATTTGATTGGTCAGATTTGAGCAAAAGTTCAAATCTGAACAATCAAATGCTTGAGAACAGACGTGTAGTCAGACAAGTTTTGAATCTTAATAAGTTGTTATATTCATAATGTAGAAAGACTGTCTAAATAATTTGAAAGATAACAGTTCTTATCACATAAACGTGCAAAATATAGAGGGCCGTAAAAATCGTATGGCCCACTGGGCATATATTTTATACTAATTTTCGAATCACCAAAATACTGTACTACTACGCCGACTGTAAATCAGTAAAGAGAATCTAGACAAACTTAGATCACCATTAGGTATTGAAACATTCCCAAGTGTCCTAGAAACATTATTCCGAGCAGTCCCGCAAACTCAGGCTGCATAGAGCTCTAGTATTAACAGTGATTCAGACTGTTTTTCAAATTCAGACGTTACATTGATAATGACGTCATGTTGCTCTAACGACGTTATTTTGAAAACGAAACTAGATTCTAAATGTCAACTGGTCATATTTAGTCAATTACAGCATTTTTTAAATTAAATATTAATTTAAAATGGAATATGGTATCAGAGAAGTCTTTTCACAGCACATTGATGTTGATTTTCTTTGTTTTAGTTTGATAGGTGTTTTTCATTACGGATGAATACAACCGAATAACGCCTATGACGAATCGTTTCCTAAGAGCCGAGGGCAAAAGTGAAAGTAAGACCGTTCGGATTGTCGTGTCATTTTGGTGTTTATGTGATAAATAGGATATCAAATTCATGTGTGTTCAGTCGTGAATTTATTGAACTCGTTGGATAAAATGATATGTTGCTCGCCAAGGCTCGCAACATATGATTTTATCCAACTCGTTCAATAAATTCACGACTGAACACACACTCATTCAATATCCTCTATTTATCTAGTAAAGTTTAAAAACAACTAGAACTGTCTCTGTGTCTGTAAGACACATATGATGCCCCTAGTTACCCAAGGCCAAATATAGCATTTTTATAAATCAGGTGCAGAAACTATTCACAATCTGGTCTGATTGGCCCAGTATTCAACTTGATTAAATCTTATACAATTCAATTCAATTCTTCTTTATTGCATAAAACATACATCGTATGCTTATAGCAAGCATGGTATAATAACAAACATAAGTGCTAGATATATATATATATACTGGTACACATACTTTCAAAATATGATTAGGACAGATGGACAAACAAGGTTGTTCAAGTCTGTAAACATTGTTGAATAAGGCCTTTTTGGATGTTTATCAGAATAAAATTTGGAAAGTTGAATAGATAATAAAGGACAGATAACTCTGAACATAATGATCCCATTTCACCTAAAAACTGTAGATTTCGTCTTCTCATGATACCAAGTATGTGCCTTTATTATGAACCCAATATTTGAAGAACAGTAAGATTAAAGGTGTTGATGGCCAAACAAAGACAGATATATGAATGGATGGACAAACAGACAGACAGACCAACAATGTAATTCCTATAGAGCTCCTGCAGGATCAATGAAGGGCCCTAATAACATCTTGCCCATTGTACATACAGTCGAAATTCGATACTTCGAACTCGCGATAGTTCAAACATACCCATATTTCAAAGTTAAAACGTGGCTTAGCCACGTTTTGACTTTGAAATACGGGTATGTTTGACTTAAGGGAGATCAAATTATCGAAATTCAACCTATGAAATACTGATAAAATCGTTTAAAGCTAATTCGGAGTATCGAGTTTCGACTGTATCAAGATTCAATCTGACTTACCTGGCAGAGAGAGTAGAGACTTGATGCTAGTACACATGTTATGATATTCACAATTCCTTGTCACTGACCTATGCTCTATCTACCTAGCTAGTCCAAGCCTGACTTACCTGGCAGAGACAGTAGAGACTTGATCCTAGTACACATGTTATGATATTCACAATTCCTTGTTGCTGAGCTATGCTCTATCACAGGCCGATGAAGCTTCTCCTTCACAACTGAAAAACACATTTGTTATCAGGACTCAAGATAAGGGGGGTATTTCAAAAACTAAAATCTTTATTTCTGTTCTAAACCCTATGGTGTCACTACTCATTAGAATCATCTCGAAGAGACGATTCTAATGAGTAGTAACACCATAGGATTTGATGCTGAGATAAGTGAGAAAATGTTTGATTTGTGCAGTTTACTCCCCTCTTATCTGGAGCCCTGGTTATCTAACTTGACTGTTGTCATTGAACATTCTTTTAACCATTTCTTCCATAGGCAATAGTGCAAGTCACTTACAGTGGAGAATCTGTTATTCTTTCCCAATAAACGCGGTTACGCTAAAACTATTATTTGCAGTGCAAACAGTTTGGAGCCAGATCAGACGCCGGGTAACCCGGCGTCTGATCAGGCTCCAAACTGTTTGCCACCAAGATAAACATGAAATATCAGAATTGTCCAAAAGTTGTTATTTTCTACGTTTTAGTGCTTTGCGTTTGCGTACGTTTACGTTTAAATGGGAAAGAATAACAGATTCTCCACTGTATATCCAACTGTTTGTTTTAGGATATACTACTGATTAAATCATGATCTTTAGAATCTTTCTCCTGTACTTTCATCTTGCTTTAACACATTCAACCCTAGCGACAAGTATACTCGTCATTTACAAACAGTGTACCTGTGAGGATTACACTTGTCCCATGCAAACAGTGTAAGGAGCCCTTAAGGAGCCCTCTGATCAGGGTCTACACTGTTTGCCATTTTGAAATATATTTTAAAATCAACCTTAAATAAACACACATGGACTAGACTTTTTTTGAAATTGGATCCATTCAAAGTTTCAGGGTTGAATGAGTTAAGCTGTCACCTGTATTTAAAACAACACTATTAATTTGTGGCATTAATGTTGAGAAGTAGGTAGAGGGCTCACAGGTGCTTCTGTACTTATATGGACAATAAACATAAGATGAGTGACAGTGTAGACTAATCATATATGTCATAACAATCAACTGATCAGAGGCCCGTTTCATAAAACATCTTATGACAAAAACGGTTGTAAGTCGAAACTTTACCAGAAATGGGTGTCAAAGCCACCTGATGCTCGCCTGTTTAAAGTTTAAGTCTCAGGGGTGGCGAAATCTCAGAAAAATGTTTCTGTCCACGGACAAGTGGTTTGAAAAAATCACTTGTCCGTATCCAATGTCTACTTGTCCGTAAAAATAAATGTTACCTGGTTAAATAGACAACATAAACGTTTCCTATAGCCTAGCAGATCGTAAAGCAGAGAGAAGATTTTTTAAGTTTTCATTCTGCTTTACCTATCAGTTTCCAAGGGACAGGCTCTTTCAGCGAACTCTGCTTGAATAACTTGACTCAGTTCAAGTTCAACATTTAACTGTTTATCTATCTATCTAACTGTTTACAAAGTAGACCTACTAGTACTAAGTCTTTATTAGCTCAAACGTTTCAAAGCATTACAGTTAACTGACCATTAATACGGTAGCACACCCTTCAAACTTTCATTTTCTCTGACTTAATTTATCAGAAATATCTTATCAGAACGATAGAATTGTCAACATTATTTACGGCTGATTGAGAATTTTGCGAATGGGAACAGGATGCAGATGGCCCGTTTTGGGGGGTTATGCCACGGTGGATTCGGGACTTTCTTTTGCTAATTTATGGTCAGGAACAATCTCAGCAGCTACATCGTTGTTAGTATCATCATTTCATTTTGGTTTTTTAGCCGTTGTTACGAAAAAGGAGCGAATATCGCTTGCCTGTTTTCGTTATTTCAGACATCACTGAGAATGGCTACAGACGAGTTTATTCGCCGATAATATCAAAAGTTTCCGAATACCGGAAATAACAATAATTAGCATTCGCCCCCGAGAGGACGATTCGTCCCCGTACCGAGAATTTTCGAACTTTCGCCGGATTTTTCGGGCGCGTCCCTCGGCGCAGCACCGGCATTTTTACTGGGTCTTTTGTTATTTTTCCGCGCAAAAAGTGCCAAAACGTAGTCTAGGCAGATCACAGAAACTGAATTTGCGTAATTGAACATTGGAATTTCTGCTTGTCCACGGACAATCAAGACAGGAAAATTCACCTGTCCGGACCCTAAAATGGCCACCTCGGACAACACGGACAGTTGATTTTGCCACCCCTGCTTGAGTCTAAAAAACATCTTGTATCAAAAGAAAATCAATGTTCAGTTTAGAACTATTCTTAAATTAATGTGGAGTCTTAGTCTAGTTATATTAAACTTTAAACAACCCGTGCAACCTTCAACCTGGTGATTTGTAGTCAAAACAACTAAGTCCAAATCGTGTCAAATATTTACAAAAATTAAAATTATTTTTAAATTTCAACTGCATAACATCAATGTTTGACCCCTAATGAACCTCCATACAAAATGTAAGCACCCTAGCACATGTATTCAACTTTAAAAGAACCCGTCCAAAAAACTTTAAACTGGTGGTTTGTAGTCGAAAAACCTAAGTCCAAAACATGTCGAAAATTGACATAAATTAAAATTATTTTTACATTTCAACTTCATAACATCAATGTTTAACCCCAAATGAACCTCCATACTCAATTTTATAACCCTAGCACAAATATTAAGCTTTAAAACAACCTGTCCAAAAAACTTTAACCACGCTCACGCTCACGCCCACGCCGGGGGTATGACATTAGCTCTGCTGTTCTACGAACAGGCAAGCTAAAAATACATTTAATTTCCAACTTCTCTATCTAATCCTGTCTTGAGACATCTCTATGGAATCGTCATTTCAAGACGATTCCAAAGATATGTCACAAGACAGGATTAGACGGAGAAATAAGTAATAATTGAGATTTTTATAATCTGACTTACGACAACATTTGTCATACTAGTTTTATGAAACGGGCCTCAGATCTTGAAATACGTTATTTGCAATAGTTATGATCACAATCTCATAGTATCGTATGTATTTTTACATACTATGAAAACATCCCTACTTAATCCATTACCCCAAAGCCTGTTTTCTAGTTTTGGAGACTTGTGACCACTAAAAGCAGGTTGAAGGTAAAGCAGAATGTGCTGTAGGGAGTATTCTGCTTTACTTTCAGCCTGCTTTAAGCTAACTTGGTATATATATCTCAGACCAGTTCGTATCTTGAAAAAGTATTTTTAAAATTCCATTTGTAATTCATGTTTCTAAATACAAAAGTATAACTTTGTTGCTATTCATACCATCATCAATGTCAGCTTTTTCTCTATCATCTACAAGTGCTTGAGTAATTAGTAAGTTATCATCATCTGTTACCACGGAAACCTGAAACAAATATCAAATAAATTATCAGGACTTTTCACAAAAATACAAAACATAATACAATACTTGCTATTTTAGTATACTTCGCAAAACTTTAATCAAATCTATAGCAAAAGCTAATGGATGACAATGTTGACCAATAGACAGACAAGTAATGCTCAGAGTAATGTTTTTTCTTGTCTCTTACATCCTGTTCAAGAAAAATCTTTTTCTGTATTCTAAAAGGTGACTGCATTCAGCAAGCTGAAAGTAAAGCAGAAAACTCCTATTCTTTAAGATCATTATGCTTTACTCTCAGTCTTATCACATTACTCCTTTAACCCTTTACCCAATAACCAATTTATAACATTAGATACAGGTGATCACTTAAAGCAGGTTGAAAGCAAAGCAGAATGTGCCTTAAGGCACATTCTGCTTTACTTTCAGCCTGCTTTAAACTATCATCTGCTAGGTTATATAACATATTTGTTATTGTAATTGTTCATGAGGGTATAAACTTGAACTATTTTCTTCAGCGGATGAATAAATTAAATACGTTAAAAGTCGCTTCTATGTGGTAAAGGGTTAATTTGCCTTTTTATGCTGTTGAATTATTTCTCCATTGAATATGTTCCATAAGACATATTTTCTATATCCTAGCAGATGGTAGCTTAAAGCAGGATGAAAATGAAGCAAAAATGGCCCTTAGGCTCATTCTGCTTTACTTTCCACCTGTCTTCAAAACTACAGTGTTCTCTCCCTACAACCGCCCTCCCAACAACAACTCCCTCCTTACAACGACCCTTGTTGCAGTTCCCTAAACAGAACAATTATGTCCAACCTATTATCAGCTATAATGTCGTCTGCTTAAAATTGTCGTTTGCTGTTTTTCTCAAAGTTACATAATGGACATTTTGACAGAAAAAAATTAATGACGCGATATGCGGCATCTGATCTGGATTCAAGCTGTTTGCAATGTTGGCCAATTTCCCTCCCTATAACAACTCCCTCTGAACAACACACACAATGTGTGTCTCCCATTTGGTGTCGTTGTAGAGAGGGAGCACTGTAGATGCAAGCTTTGGGGTAATGAGCTAAGTACAATGTACTGAAAACAAGCTATGAGAAATACAGTTTACACAGATGCATACCTTTTCACATTGTCCATACAGATCTATTAGGCCATAGCATGGCGTGGGTACATCCCTGGCTGCCACGCCCTGGTCTACACCATTCACATACATATGTAGACTGCTATCCTCATCCAGCAGTATACCCACTGTGTGGCCCACCTGTAGCTTGTCAAGGTTAGGACCATAATGCTCCTTGATCTGAAAACAAATATCAAGAGGCAATGTTCAATTATTGCCCATGACTGTATGAAGTGGAACTGTTTTCTTCACTTAAGGAATAAATCAAATGCATATAAAACGATATCTGTGCAGTAATAGGTTAACTCTTTCCTCCCTGAAACTTTAAATGGACAATTCCAGTTTCCATTTTAGTCTAGTCCATTTCTGACTTTTAAGGGTTGTTTTTGTCAATGTTTTGCATTATGACAAACAGTGAAGACCCAGATCAGAGGGCTCCTTTCGGAGCCCTCTGATCTGGGTCTTCACTGTTTGCATAGGACAAGTGTACTATTCACATGTTCACTGTTTGAGAATGACGCCTATATGCGGGACTAGGGTTCAACGGGTTAAGATGGGATAATGGGTTATCTCTTACCTTGGCCCCACAAGAGTACACATGGTTACTCTGTACAATGACTGAGGATTTCTTGACAGCTATAGCAGATACAGGGAAGCTATACTTGTCTGGGGAAAACCCCAGATATCCAATCATGATAGATGAACTCCAGCGAGGATTGAGTTTCTCTATCCGCACCTGAAGAAATAGAATAAGAAACCTAAATTTGATCTGGAGCTTCTTTCAACATTAAAAATAAGTTCTGTAGTGCATTATACATTTCTTCCTTGTAGAGTTTAGTGCTTATTTTAGCAAGAAATTAATATAGCTGGATATTTGCAAACAACACGAAATGCAGAAGTTAATAAACATATTGACAGACTGAACAAGAAGACAATACACCTAATCTAAATTAAAGAGGCAGAGTAGAATTCTGCATCTCATCTGGATACAGTGGAGAAAACGTTATTCTATCAAACCAAACACTAACGCATTGTAATACAAGAGGGCCTGAAGGCCCTGATATCGCTCACCATTTGTAATGAAGCCTGATAGCTTTACCTTTGAATTTCACCCGTTTTATTCTAAATCCATTCAAGTTTGTCGACCTACTGTAGTATAGTAGAGTACATCAAAGACAGATAACTAGAGCCTAAACAATACTGAAATGAAGCCTTTTTCTAGCATTTCAAAGTATATCAAGGGCAGGTAACTATTGCCACAATGATTACATTTCAACAATAATTGCACTCCTTCGAGAATGTATAGCTACATCCTTTGTGTACAAGTATAATCAAAATCCATTGAAAACTGTAGTTGCAAGAGTGTAAACGATGTAAAATATGGCATTTTCAGCAATTCAAAGGTAGATATCTCTTGATCTATTTGTCTGATTCCAACCATAATCACCCTTTTTCCAACTCTTATGGTCATATACAATATGGGCAAGTTTGAGAGAGCTTGGATAAATATTGTGGCCTCTAGAGCGTAAACACTGTTAAATATATCATTTTCAGCAATTCAAAGGTAGGTAACTCTTGACCTATTGATCCGATTACAACCAAAATTGAACTCATCCGAAGTCTTATGGTAATATACAATCTGAGTAAGTTTGAGAAAGATTGGATAAAATTTGTGGCCTCTAGAGTGTAAACATCGTTAAATATGGCATTTTCAGCAATTCAAAGGTATATAACTCTCGACCTATAAATCTGCTTTCAACCATAATCAAACTCATCTGAACTCTTATAGTTATATACAATCTGAGCAAGTTTAAGAAAGATTTGATAAAAATTGTGAACTCTAGAGTGTAAACACCGTTAAAAATGGCATTTTCAGCAATTCAAAGGTAGATTACTCTTGATTGATTTGTCAGATTTCAACCAAAATCAAACTCATCCGAACTCTTATGGTCATATACAATCTGGGCAGGTTTTTAAAAAGATTGGATAAATACTGTGGCCTCTAGAGTGTAAACACCGTTAAATATGGCATTTTCAGCAATTCAAAGGTAGATAACTCTTGATCTATTTGTCCGATTTCAACCAAAATCAAACTCTTCCGAACTCTTATGGTCATATACAATCTGGGCAGGTTTTAGAAAGATTGGATAAATACTGTGGCCTCTAGAGTGTAAACACTGTTAAATATGGCATTTTCAGCAGTTCAAAAGTAGATAACTCATGACCTATTTGTCCGATTTCAACCATAATCGAACTCATCCGAACTCTTATGGCAATATACCATCTGAGCAAGATTGAGAAAGATTGGATAAAAATTGTGGTCTCTAGAGTGTAAACACTAAAATTGTTGACGCCGCACGACGGACGCCGGACAATCAAGGATTGCAATAGCTCATCCTGAGCTAGCTCAGGTGAGCTAAAACTAGAGATTTTGACAACTTTTTGACAAGTCTATCTGTTCATTTGAATCTGAATAGCAAACAGTTTGGAGCCTGATCAGACGCCGGGTTACCTGGTGTCTGATCTGGCCCAAACTGTTTGCAATTGGAATAATAGATTTAGCGTAAACGCGTTTATTGATAAAGAATAACGTTTTCTCCACTGTACAAACTATTAGACAATCTGATTATACTTTCTAGAAGAAAATGCTTTTAATTCAACTTTAGCATGAAGAAAGTTTAATGCTCCCACTACAGTAATGACAAATGGTAACACACCCTAGGTGAGAGTCAGGGAACATTTACCTTAAATAATTTGTTCCTGACTAAAGATTTACTAGTAACGACAATGCCCTGGTTGTAACTAGCCACTCTCTCCACTGTCAGGTTACCGTTGCTAAGCATGATGTTTTTACCATGGTTACAGTGGAATTCTGGGATATAGTTACTGGCCGTATCCTGGTCCTGGTCCCTGTCCAAAGGCTGAAAAATAGGGTCAGTGAGTTTGAATGATACAACATTTTGGTAAGGTGAGTTGAAAATTTTTGAATGTCTAAAAATGGCAAACACACTAAGTCACTGAACATCTACTGGTAGTTCACTCCAAATTCACTCTCTTAATTTTTCGGCGGAGCTGTCTGGTTTCTATTTAGCCACACTTTCTGTTTGGCCACACATTTCAACCAATTATATTTGATCAGAAATTTAGACTTGAGAGCACCTGTTGTAACTGAATAGTCTGATTGGATAGTAGCCAGGGCTCCAGATAAGGGAATTATTTCAAAACTTAAAATCTTTATTTGTGCATTAAACCCTGTGGTGTCACTAAACATTTGAATTGTCTCTTCGAGACAATCAAAATGAGTGGTAACACCATAGGGTTTGGTGCTGAAATGAGTGAATAAATGTGATTTGTTTAGTTTACTCCCTCTTATCTGGAGCCCTGTAGGCTGGTCTATGTCCAATTACAGTTTTCCCAGATATGGCTGTGAGTGTAAAATTTAGAGACACAGACCAGACTGTTTACTACACTGGGGGCTGATGCAATTTAAGATGACATCTGAAATACAGAGGAAGCTAGGTGTTTTGCAATTGTTTACTACCAATTTGTTTTAATTGTTAACTATTTGTACACATTTACCATACATTAAAAGCAATATTAAATATAAATGGCCTCAAGTGAGTTAAACACAATTGTGTTGTTTCATCATTATTTACAAGAGTGAAGTAGAGCAGACTGTTGAATCTGTACATTTGTGTATGCTATAGTTTGTTTCAAGAAACTCTATGAATGAAGTTTGATATATAGAACAATAGATTAATGTGAGGATCTCCTACCAGTAGCTAGGATATGAGTTAAATTATTGTTTTGTTTTGCATTTCTGTACATGATAGTTTTGCATTTTAAATAAAAGTTACTGTTTCAATTGTATACTTTTATTTTTCGCTTTTCAATCCAAGATATTACAATTCTTTGAAAACTTCAATTTCATTCAATTTTGCACACCCATCTATATAGCCTTAGTTCAACCACTCATTCCGCCGAATATCTTTTTTAAAGATATTTCTTGTTTATTGAAACCTTAAAAAGCTTTCCGAAGGTCAACTCTTAAAAAGAGTTTTGGCCTGTGGATTGGTTAGTGTAGCATTTTACAAATATTTAATTTTAAAACCTATAAATGGTAACTATGTTACCATGACAACACTTACCAGTGAAATCTGGTGTCCCGTCTCGGATTCCACAGACGGAGTTGAGGAACTGCAGTCTGTTGCCATGGTTATACTGCTAACTACAGAAACAGACTCCACCATACCATACAAGTCTATCACAGCAAATACATTCTGTTGGAATGAGGACAATAAACAATCAATGTATAATACCAAAGTCATTAGGTGCATGATATTCCTTAACCCATTTCCCCATAGCCTGTTTCTAGTCTTGAAGATAGGTGACTACTTTAGTCTTAAAGCAGGTTGAAAGTAAAGCAGAAGGCGCCCATAGGCACATTCTGCTTTACTTTCAGCCTGCTTTAAACTATTATCTACTAAGATAAAGAAGAAAAATATTTTGATTTGATTTGTTTTGATTTCACGTCGCTTTCAACAGTATTTCAGTCATATCGCGACGTCCAGCTAATCATAGGTGGAGGAAGACCCCAGAAGTTCTTTATGCACTGTTTCAGGCACAAATCCACAACTGGGTAGAACCACCGACCTTCTGCAAGCCAGCTGGAAGGCTTCCCCACATGAAAATCCGAACGACCCTACTGGGATTCGAACTCACAGCGGTGAGGAGCTTAGTGATGTAAGTCACAGTGACTATACCACTAGGCCCCAGAGGCCCCTGAAGAAAAATATGGTACATAATCATGATTGTATACAAAGCAGAACTATTTTCTTCAGTGGATGAATAAATTAGAGGCGTTAAAAGGCGTGTTTTAATTTTAGGGTAATGGGTTAAAAGTTAACATAAAGATAAGAACTTCTCAAAACAATCAAAACCAGAAATGGGTGTCAAAGCCACCTGATGCTCGCTGGTTGAAATTTATGTCTAAAAACATCTTGTATGCAAAACAAATCAATTTTCAGTTTAGAAAGATTATTAAATGAATGATGAGTCTTAATCTAGTTATATAAAACTTTAAAACAACCCGTCCAAAAGACTTTAACCTGGTGCTTTGAGGTCAAAACATTTAAGTCCAAAACATGTCAAAAATTGAAATAAATTAAAAACATTTTTAATTCCAACTTCATAGCCTCAATGTTTGTTCCCAAATGAAGCTCCATACAAAATTTCAGCACCCTAGGACAAGTATTAAACTTTAAAACAACACGTCCAACAAACTTTAACCTGGTGATTAAGCTAAGTCCAAAACATGTTAAAAATTGACAAATATTTCCACTGCTTTTGAATTCCAACTTCATAACATCATTGTTTGATCCAGAATGAAGATTCACACAAAATTTCAGCACCCTAGTACAAGTATTAAACTTTAAAACAACCCTTCCAAAAAACTTTAACCTGGTGATTTGTAGCAAAATACCAAAGTCAAAAATATGTCAAATACTAAAATTATTTTTAACTTTAAACTCCATAACATCCATGTTTGACCCCCAATGAACCTCCATACAAACTTTCAGCACCCTAGCACATGTATTAAACATTAAAACAACCCGTCAAAAAAACTTTAACCTAGTCTTTTGTAGTAAAAAACCTAAGTCCAAAACATGTCAAATATAGACAAAAATTAAAATCATTTTTAAATTTTAACTTCATAACATCAATGTTTGACCCCAAATGAACCTCAATACAAACTTTCAGCACCCTAGCACAAGTATTAAGCTTTTAAACAACCCGTCCAAAAAACTTTAACCTGGTGATTTGTAGTCGAAAAACGTAAGTCCAAAACATGTTGAAAATTGACATAAATTCAAATTATTTTTAAATTCCAAATCCATAACATCAATGTTTGACCCCAAATGAACCTCCATACAAAATTTCAGCACCCTAGCACAAATATTAAGCTTGAAAACAACCCGTCAAAAAAACTTTAACCTGGTGATTTGTAGTTGAAAAACCTAAGTGTAAAACATGTTAAAAATTAACATAAATTAAAATTATTTTTAACTTTAAACTCCATAACATCAATGTTTAACCCCAAATGAACCTCAATACAAACTTTCAGCACCCTAGCACAAGTATTAAGCTTTTAAACAACCCGTCCAAAAAACTTTAACCTGGTGATTTGTAGTCGAAAAACCCAAGTCCAAAACATGTTGAAAATTGACATAAATTCAAATTATTTTTAAATTCCAACTTCATAACATCAATGTTTAACCCCAAATGAACCATCATACAAAATTTCAGCACCCTAGCACAAATACTAAGCTTTAAAACAACCCGTCCAAAAAACTTTAACCTTGGCCACGCTCACGCTCACTCACGCCGGGGGTATGACATTAGCTCTGCTGTTCTACGAACAGGCGAGCTAACAATGGCTATATGACTTTCGCATCTTATCCATGCAGGGGACATACAAATGATGCCAGAAATGTTAACTTTCTGATTATCTTGAGCTTTCTCTTAAAGAAGGAAAAAAGTTCATGATTACAATATGGATTGCGGGGCAAGTTATTTGAGAAGGTTGTTACCTTAGGTATGTTAGAAGCTGCAATGCCCAGGTTGTCACCATTCAGATAGGCATGCATCGTTCCATCTTGGCTTCTCCGGATACCAACTTTATTACCCACCTGAAACCAAATCAAACAACTTATATTGTTTATTCAAAACTAGAAAAATTTCAAAATCAGATAGATGGGAAAGCATTTAGCTGATTTTATATTGTTAGTTAAATTTGGATTAACCCTTTACCTCATAGCCTGTTTCTAGTTTTGAAGACAGGTGAAAACTTAAAGCAGGTTGAAAGTAAAGCAGAATGTGCCTTAAGGCACATTCTGCTTTACTTTCAGCCTGCTTTAAGCTAAAATCTGCTATGCTAAATAAAATAGTTGTAATAGTAATTGTTCCTGAGGGTATAAACTAGAACTGTTTTCTTCAGCGTAGGAATAAATTAAATACGCTAAAAGTCGCTTCTATGGGGAAAAGGGTTAAGGCAACATTAATATGTAGTTACATTTGAAGTTTTTAAGATAGTTGAAAGTTTAATGCAGGTCAAATTAATAGTAGCTTTCTGCATGACTTTAGTCCTCTGTATTTAAGATTTCACCTGTCATCTCGATGATCACCAATACATTTTTATATATTTACATTCACCCTGTAAAGTTTTTATGTAATCGTATTAAAAATATGCAGGTCATCCCTCAATGAACCTACAAATCGAAACTGGTTCCAGCCCGTTATAATGAGGGCGGAGTCTCCACCGGAGAGATAGCGACCAGCTAATGGTTGCTATGGCGTGTAATTAAGCTGAAATAAACATGCGCAACCTAAATTTAAAATATGCTTTAATAATAGATATTTAAGTTGTATTGTTTATTTTTAAAGTCTTATAAGTGTTCGTTAAGCACACAGAGACAGTTTACTTGGTAAAAGCTTGACTTTGTAATTAACTCCGAAACATGTATTTTGGACTACTTTTCATACCGCATATCATAGAGATCGAATGGCTGTTACATCCAGGATTACATCTATCAAACATTTTTGGCCGGCATATGATATATTTATATACATGAAAACAAATCTAGTCACAATACACATTAAATGGACAAGACAGAAAATAAAAATATAAATATAAGGAATAAACAACATCTTTTGGCCGTTCACGCAGTATGAACACATTAGCTTCGCAGGGTAAATTTATCATTAACGCCCTTCGGGCGTTTAAGAAACTTACCCCCTGCGAAGCTAATGTATTCATACCGTCATGAACGGCAAAAAGATATTGTTTATTCCTATAATATTATATTCATAATATTTGAACCCAATATTATGTTTATCAATTATACACAGTAACATGATAATGCCATATTTTTAAAAGTGCAATCAACAAATATCAATGCATTTTACAATAAAACTTCTTTATTACGAATACAAAATTGTATAAATTATAAGGTGTTTAAGACAGGTGACTGCTTAAAACATGGTGACAGTAAAACATAAAGCTCCTTTAGGAGCTTTCTGTTTTACTGTCACCTTGCTTTAAGCAGTCACCTGTCTTTTATACAATCAATTAGCCTTCATTTTAGTGGTTGTACAGTAGTAAATACGCTATTCCTACCCACTTTACGCATAAGCGTTTCTTACGCGTTTATTATCCGTTTCGGTAAACGTGTTTCCTAGCCATTTCTTTACGCGTTTGAAAGAGCCCGGATGAAAGGGTCATCACTTAGCCGACGGACCCCTTAGCCGAGACTGCATTGGCATAATCCTTTATTAACGCGTTTAAACACGTTAAAATGGTTAGAATGGTTAGGCGTTAACCGTTAGTTAACCGTTCACTATGCGTTTCTTACGCATAGATTATCCCGTAAAAGGGTAGGAATAGCGCATTTACAACTGTAATAGAGAGGTCTTACTGTATATTTTAACCATAAGTCCTCAAACTCTTTCTTACCTCTAATCTCTCAAGGGACGGACAGTAATTTTCTTTGATCGTAACACCATTTTTCTTGACCTCTGACCCTGTGATGATCCAGGTGGGTTTGGAGGTGAGCTCAAGGGAGGACAGTGGAATGCCAGAGACAGGTGTCGTATCTGATATCGCCATGGATGTCAGCCCTATACGTAACGAGCCAGACCACTGCTTGGACACTTTTTCTACTTTTATTTCAAACACTTCATCCTTTTTTAAAGGATCTGAGCTAAATATGAGTCCATGGCTAAAGTTGTGAACACGGGCGGCTGTGCAACCGTTGGCAGAAATCTGGATGTTTTTTCCACTACAATGGCTGAATCTATGGCTTATCTCTGAAAGTAAAGAATACAATGATCAATATATATTTCTTCAGAAGACCAGTAAGTCAACCATTATTTCAACCTTAACTCATTACCCACTAAATACACGTTTTTACACCTTTAATTTATTCCACCACTGAAGAAATAATTCCACTTTAAACAGTAATGAATATGAACCCTTACAAATATTTTCTATATCTTAGCAGGTGGTACATGGAGCTTAAAACAGGCTGAAAGTAGGCTGAAAGTAAAGCAGAATGTGCCGCCCAAGGGCACATTCTGCATTATTTTAAACCTACTTTAAGTGGTCACCTTTCTTTAATACTAGAAACAGGCTATGGAATAATGGGTTAAATATGCTGGGTTTTCAAAATCGAGGCATCCAATAAATAATTGCTATGATATATTGTCTAATATTTGAAATAATGGCAGTAGTTTGATTCTACCTGAAATAATGACCATGTTATATTGTCCAATATTTGAAATAATGACAATAGTTTGATCCTACCTGAAATAAAGACCATGTTATATTGTCAAATATTTGAAATAATGACAATAGTTTGATTCTACCTGAAATAATGACCATGTTATATTGTCTACTATTTGAAATAATGGCAATAGTTTGATTCTACCTGAAATAATGACCATGTTATATTGTCAAATATTTGAAATGATGGCTATAGTTTAATCCTACCTGAGCTGATTGGTGAATTGAAGTTGGAGTGTTCAGCTACAGCTCTATTGATGAGGTTGTTGTCTATGGGCATGACTCCTGTACCACTGGTGATGGACACCTGGGCACACTGACCGTACAGATCTATCACAGCATAAACACCTAGCAAAGAGATAACATAAGACAGTAAGACAAGAGTAAAACCTGGGCACACTGACCGTACAGATCTATCACAGCATATACACCTAGCAAAGAGATAACATAAGACAGTAAGACAAGAGTAAAACCTGGGCACACTGACCATACAGATCTATCACAGCATAAACACCTAGCAAATAGATAACATAAGACAGTAAGACAAGAGTAAAACCTGGGCACACTGACCGTACAGATCTATCACAGCATATACACCTAGCAAAGAGATAACATAAGACAGTAAGACAAGAGTAAAACCTGGGCACACTGACCATGCAGATCTATCACAGCATAAACACCTAGCAAATAGATAACATAAGACAGTAAGACAAGAGTAAAACCTGGGCACACTGACCGTACAGATCTATCACAGCATAACACCTAGCAAATAGAAATCATAAGACAGTAAGAAAAGAGTCAAACCTGGGCACACTGACCGTACAGATCTATCACAGCATATACACCTAGCAAAGAGATAACATAAGACAGTAAGACAAGAGTCAAACCTGGGCACACTGACCATACAGATCTATCACAGCATAAACACCTAGCAAAGAGATAACATAAGACAGTAAGACAAGAGTCAAACCTGCGCACATTGACCATACAGATCTATCACAGCATAAACACCTAGCGAATAGATAACATAAGACAGTAAGACAAGAGTAAAACCTGGGCACACTGACCATACAGATCCAGTGTTGTGCCTAGGTCCAAAATTTTGGGGGACACGGTGGCGTGCTGTCAAAATTTTTGGGGGACATTTGAAATTTTTGGGGGACACACTAAAAAAACCTTTAAAACACGATATACCTACCTTTTAATTAGAATACAGCTTACGGTCTTTAACTGTCTCTGTATCTCGTATCGTAGAGTCGCTGTTTACACGACTGGCAATTTGATTTTTGTCTTTTTTAAATATGTTGAAGCGATTGTCTTGGTTCAGATGATGTTGAAGGAGTATCCTCAACACTTTGTTTAAACGAAGCATCGTCTGCTAGTTGTCTATTTTAATCGGAAAGAAAATCCGTCAAGCGCATCGTTCCGACGCCATTATCACAAGGCGGAACCAGACTGGTTTACATACCGATTCTATATGCCTATATTCTTCACGTATATTATACGCGCACAGTCTATTTTCAATACTAAGATTAATCTCCCTTTGTGATCTCTCTATTCTCCGGAATTGAGTCGGAATGGGGCAGAAACTAGTAGAAATTGCCGAAAATGTGATTTTTTTACGGCGCGCCCATATGCCCGCGCAAGGCCAATTTTTAAGGGACAATCGTGAAAAAATTGCGGGATTCCCGCAATGCCGCGGCCTAGGCACAACACTGCAGATCTATCACAGCATATACACCTAGCGAATAGATAACATAAGACAGTAAGACAAGAGTAAAACCTGGGCACACTGACCGTACAGATCTATCACAGCATAACATCTAGCAAATAGATAACATAAGACAGTAAGACAAGAGTCAAACCTGGGCACACTGACCATACAGATCTATCACAGCATAAACACCTAGCAAATAGATAACATAAGACAGTAAGACAAGAGTAAAACCTGGGCACACTGACCATACAGATCTATCACAGCATAAACACCTAGCAAACAGATAACATAAGACAGTAAGACAAGAGTCAAACCTGGGCACACTGACCATACAGATCTATCACAGCATAAACACCTAGCGAATAGATGACAGTAAGACAAGAGTCAAACCTGGGCACACTGACCGTACAGATCTATCACAGCATAAACACCTAGCGAATAGATAACATAAGACAGTAAGACAAGAATAAAACCTGGGCACACTGACCGTACAGTACAGATCTATCACAGCATAAACACCTAGCAAATAGATAACATAAGACAGTAAGACAAGAGTAAAACCTGGGCACACTGACCGTACAGATCTATCACAGCATAAACACCTAGCGAATAGATAACATAAGACAGTAGGACAAGAGTAAAACCTGGGCACACTGACCGTACAGATCTATCACAGCATAAACACCTAGCAAAGAGATAACATAAGACAGTAAGACAAGAGTAAAACCTGGGCACACTGACCGTACAGATCTATCACAGCATAAACACCTAGCGAATAGATAACATAAGACAGTAAGACAAGAGTAAAACCTGGGCACACTGACCGTACAGATCTATCACAGCATAAACACCTAGCGAATAGATAACATAAGACAGTAAGACAAGAGTAAAACCTGGGCACACTGACCGTACAGATCTATCACAGCATAAACACCTACACAGAACAAGAGATAACTTCATTAACCCTTTACCTGTTTCTTGTTTTGAAGACAGGTGACCACTTAAAGCAGGTTGAAAGTCAAGCAGAATGCCAGAATGCGCCTAAAGGTGCATTCTGTTTTACTTTCTGCCTGCTTTGAGCTACCATCTGAAAGGCCCTAGAAAATATTTCTCATGGTTAAATAGGGGGGGCAATTTGTGTGCACTTTTTTCCGCCAAAACATGACATTGTTTATAGCAACGTCATAAGAAACGACGCCATTTAGTTACCCACCTCATGCAGCGCCTATTGTTAAGCTGGGCATTCAATAAAATACGTCACGTGTTATGGAGGAAAGAGTGATTCCCCATGGGGCAAATCCCTATCCCACATAGGCGAAAATGGGAGAAAAAGCAGTCATACTTGTATAAAGCCTGGAACACTGGCCGTACACATCCATCACAGCATAATACTTATAGAGAACTAAAGACAACTGTTCCAAGTTACCATTGCATTTACCACTGCTTTTCAGCAACCGATACAAACTTAAAGTGTTGATAAGTGGTCATCAGCCTTTGAAGGTTAATTTATCTTTTCCCTATAATTCTTTTGACAACTTTACCCCGGTCCATCTAAAGACCCCAAACCTCTTCAAATCACTTTTAAAAACAAGTTTTCCATATTCTAGCAGATGGTAGCTTAAAGCAGGCTGAAAGTAAAGCAGAATGCACCTTAACCAGAAACAGGGTATTGGTTAATGGTGTTGCTCTCCTTAAAATGAAAAACATCGTAGATTGAATTCTAATTTAACTTTTTTTCCTCATTTTAGCCTTTAATTCGCCATTTATAAGCTCCATGTGATTAGGTATTAAGGAATTTAAGTAGTTTGAGGTTTTTTTTAAGTGATTTGGAGTGGGTTGGGGAGATTTGGGGTCTTGACAGACCCACTTTACCCATTGCTCACTGACATGCTTTTTCATGTTTTTACCATGTCCTGTTAAAAAGTCATTGGAAATATAAAGCAGAAATTTCCTAAAGGAGCTTTAGCTTTACTTTATGTCTGCTTTAAGCAACCTTCTGTTTTAAACACTGAACAACCTAGGGATGGGGGGAATGTGTTAAATCTTTTTTATAGCGTGCTTGCGTGAACTCAAGTATAATAATTATGTACCTGGAGGTATGTCTGTACAGGCCACACCTTGGTCTGTTCCATTGAAGTAGTAGTGTAGTGTACCATCTGAACATCTCATCATACCAATACGACAGCCCACCATAACACCATCCAGGTCTAGAGGGTAGCCATTACGTATGGTTGACCCATCCTGCATTATAGCAGAACCACTGAAACAAAACATAGGAACAACATTAAACACCATCCAGGTCTAGAGGGTAGCCATTACGTATGGTTGACCCATCCTGCATTATAGCAGAACCACTGAAACAAAATAGGCAAGACATTATATATATATGCAAAACAGGCAAGACATTATATATGCAAAACAGGCAAGACATTATATATGTATGCTGATGGTACAGTCAAACCTATGATAAACAAACTTTTATTGAGGAAGAGTTGAGGCAATCAGAACCAGGGGTTCGTTTTATGAAACGTCTTACAACAAAAATGGACGTAGGTCAGATTCTGAAATTATCAATAATTATTTTTTTCTCCGTCCAATCCTGTCTTGTGACATCTCTTTGGAATCGTCTTGAAAAGACAATTCCAAAGAGATGTCACAAGACAGGATTAGATGGAGAAATCATAAGTTAGCCTTATTTTAAAGTTTTGGGTTATGACTGTTTTTGTCGTACAATGTTTCATAAAACGGGCCCCAGTTGATTGCTAAATGCAGGATACAGAAAGTTCCACTGAGCTTTCTGTATAACTTTATCCTGCATTAAGAAACCAACTGTATAAAATACTTCTTTTGATCACTGTACTGTACAGTCGCTTAATACAGGTTTGGCTATATATTGGTTCTGAGCGGATGTAAATCCTTCTTAGAAACAATGTGTCAGACATGGGGTAATCATGGAAAGTAATCATCATGATTATTAATCGATTAACAATTCTCCATTAATCAGGTTTAATCATCAATCATACATTTTTCTGATTACTTTAATCGTAATTTAATCGATTACTGACAAAAAAGGGCTGTAATCATGATTATTTTATGCTTACTTTGTGATTATTCTGTGTTTGTTTTATCACTTAAAGGACATTTCACCTGTCCCATCACTAAGTTTTTCACAACTTGTCATGATAAACCTGTGCCTTGAGGTTTAACATTGGTGATATATGACATTAAAGGTGTTAACTGAAAGTCATAAATATAATCTGTGACCGTTATACATATGTACAATGATTGTATCAACGAGGTACACTTATGTACAAGTTGAAATAAAGATTCTGTTCTGTTCTGTTCTAAGTCTTGATTCAAATTGTTTAAATCAATAATAAATGAATTCACTAATTTATGCCATAAAAAAAGGGAAAATTAAATAATGGTGCTGTACTTGAAAAAGACAATCGGAATGTTAACATTCACAGACCAGTGACACCAAGTTGAGAACTTGGTTATAATATATAAACTGGCATTCAGTTGTCCTGTATATAGAACATACAGAAGTTGAGAACAACTGGTAAGCGGACACGAGCCCCCCGGCCGATTTTGCTCTGGATCTAACTAAATCTACCTATCCTCATTAGTACTAGTTTCAACCTGAATTCCTGGGTATTAAAGTGTTCTTTTTTAAAGGTGGCATGTCAGTTACAAATCAATTTGATTTTCCGAAATATTCAAAACAAGCTGGGACAGTAAAAGCACAGTGCGTTCCAGCCACTCCTGCCCCTGTTGAAAGACTGTTCAGTATTTCCTTTGTTCAGACCTGTGAGATGTCGCCTCAGTGATGAGACATTTGAAATGCTAATGGTGATCAAATGTAACAAAGAAATTTGAAAATTTATAAACATCTGCATCAATTGATATTAACCCATTACCCCATACCACGATGATACCCTGTTTCTAGTTTTGAAGGCAGGAGATCACTTAAGCAGGTTGAATGTTAAACAGAATATATATGCCCTAAGGTGCATTATGCTTTACTTTCAACTAGCTTTAAGCTATATACCATAGCTAGGATATTGAAATTATTTCTTATGTTACATATTTATAACTGTATTAAGTGGAACTATTTCTTCATTGAAGAAATAAATTAAAGGCTATAGATATTGATAGTAAAGAATTTTGTAGTAACATGTTATTTGGATCCAGACCAAGCTACAAATATTATGTGGCCTTGTAATGAATGTTAACCACTTGGCACCCAGGTTTATTCTGAACAAATGATGCATCTGGAATGAATGGGCAAAGTAACACAAGTAGTGAAGTTAGACAACATTGACATTTAATGGAACAAATATCATTTGCAGCTTAGAATGGTCTTCTCTTTGATCCATTGCAAATAAAACTGAATACACATACAGTTGGTTTCCAACTTGTTACTTGCAAAGTAATCATTAATCATGATTACTATCACTGAAAGTAATCATAGTAATCAATTACTCACAAAATATGCAGTAATCATGAAGTAATCTATTACTGCTAGAATGTAAAATAATCACAAGTTAATCGATTAATTTTTTCAAGTAATCGCCCCATGTCTGCAATGTGTATTACCCTGATAATTATTGTACAGCGCTCCCTCACTACAATGACACCAATTGAGAGACAGATATTGTGTGCATTATTCGAATGGAGTTAACTGTTGTTATGTACAGGGAGGGAAAATTAATACACTTAGAGAACTGAATATGATTTGGCTTACATTTGCAAACAGCTTGAATCCAGATCAGACGCCGTGGAACGTGGCGCCTGATCTGGATTTAAGCTGGTTGTAACTCGTCATTAATTTATTTTCTGTCAAAATGTACATTATGTCACTTTGCGAAAAACAGCAGACGACAATTTTTAATTAGACAATAATGCAGCAAGAAAAGCGTTAGACATAATGGTCGTGTTTAGGGAACTGCGACAAGGGTTGTTGTAATGAGGGAGTCTTTGTGTGGAGGGCCGTTGTAGGGAGGGAGCGCTGTATATGTCTTTCATATAAAATTAAATCTTACCTTAACATCCATGTTTCATACTCGATGTCTGTCATGGTGTTGGGGAATTCTATGTCCTCTGGTTTAATCATGGTCACCCCTGAAAATGGGATTAAAACAGTTCATAAAGAAAATTACACTTGTCTCTAATAATGCTATTCTTGAAAAGATGTGAACTACCACTAACGAGAGCACCGCAAGCGGTACATTATACGCCCACTGGCAAAGAAATATATAGTTTTATCAAATTTTTTCTAACTTGTAGACACTTAGAGCTCTAAGAGCATATACAATACTGAAATAAAGCCTTTTCTAGCATACCTGAGTACACCAAGGGCAGATAACTCGACACATTGATCCGATTTCAATAATAATCTCATGAACTTATACTTCTATAATTATACTGTGGGCAAACATAATCAAAATCCATTCAAAACTGTAGTTGCTAAGTGTGTTAACACTGTCAAATAAGCCTTTTATAGCATATTTGAGTACACCAAGGGCAGATAACTCTGTAACGAAATATCAAATATGGACTCAGCTTTAGATCTTGATGCATATAACATTTGTGTGAAGTTTCATTAATATCCTTCAAATAGCTTTCAAAGAAAACTCTGACCAAGCTTTTTATAGCATATTTGAGTACACCAAGGGCAGATAACTCTGTAACGAAAATTCGAATGGATATCAAACTCGACACAACTTTAAATCTTGATGTATATAACATTTGTGTGAAGTTTCATTAATATTCCTGCAATAGTTTTCCCAGAAAACTCCGGACAAGCTTTTTATAGCATATTTGAGTACATCAAGGGCAGATAACTCTGTAACGAAAATTTGAATGAAACTCAATTTCGACTCAGCTTTAGATCTTGATGCATATAACCTTTGTGTCAAGTTTCATTAATATCCCTGTGATAGTTTTCTAGAAAAACTCCGGACAAACAAAATGTTGATGAACGAACGAACGAACGGACGGACGAACGAACGAACGGACGGACGGACAGGGCCACGCCAATATACGACCACCTCCAGAGGTGGACGTATAAAAACCAACCCTTTTTTAGTCCAACAGTACAACCAAATTGACAATTCAAGTAAAATAGCCTATTTAAACAGTCTAAAAAATGTTTCATAGAAATGTCTGAATCAAAATATGACATTTTGAGCGTTGAAATTTGGTAACATGAGCTCTGCATAATGGTGCCAATACTCATCTGTTTACTCAAACTTTGGTAACAAGAGCTCTGCATAATGGTGCCATTACTCATCTGTTTTTGAAGATCAGTGAAAAATACAGTAAAATTAGGTCAAAGGTCATGGTCAATTAGTAAACTATTTTGGTATGTCTGGATAGCATCTGGCAAGATGAAAATGCATACCAAAACTGAAGCTTGTAGATGAAAGTTTGAAGAAGTTATGGCCAACATTAAGATTTTGGACAACAAAGAAATTGACGACGACAATGACGACGAAACAGATGTTGGAGTGACAACAATAGCTTGTTTTGTTTTTTCTTCTAAATAACGATAAGCTAAAAATGAGGAAGAAGGGTTAACAACATCCTATGGAGCTTATGCGGAGGAAAGAGTTAACACATAGCTACAATTAACCCATTACCCCATAAATACATCTTTTTATGCCTTTAATTTATTCCTTCACTGTAGAAAATAGTTGCTATTTATACAATTATGAATATATATAATTAGAAAAACTTGCTATGTACCAGCAGATGGAAGCTTAAAGCATTCTGCTTTACTTTCAATCTGCTTTAAGTAGTCAACTATTTTCAAAATGAGAAACAGGCTATGGGGCAACGGGTTAATCTGCCCAAGAAAACAAGGAGAGAGAGAGTAATAGCTAACAAATTCTCAACCACAGATGGCAAGGTCTAGATATAAACAAAGAATACTACAACAAGCAGAGTACCCCACCTGCTTCTATTGATCCCGACCATCTATCGACCATCTTCTCAATCAGTACTTCAAACAGCTCATTATCCTTGAGTGGTCTGTTACTCATCACTATGGCATCATTGAACTCTCCAGTGGCATTGGGCCTTACCGCAGTGCGGCCGTTGTTCATGATGGCAGAGTTACTGCCGTGCGAATGGTGGAACGTAAGGCAGTCTGCATCAGCTAGGCTTGATAGATCCATGTCTGGTGTACTCAGTGAGTCTGAAATGTTTCAATATTATTTAAACTTAAGCAATTGTGGAGTGGGGGGTCCTGGGGGAACATGATTGTTAAAAGCAGGTGGCTCTCTAATGTAGAACAAAAGTAATTCAGAAAGCTCATATAGAAGCTTGCTGCATTACTTTCATCCAACATTGAGCCTTCACCTGTTCGAAAGACTACAAATTAATATTTTTTCTCATTGGTTGCCTAAAACAAAACCAACTAAAACATAAATTAAAACATCTTTTTTTCTTCAGGCAATTAATTATTTCTCAATGAAATACATTCTACCTTGTCCTGATCAGTGAGTCATAGAAACAATCAGGGCCTGCACTTCTTGCCATACTTTCAGACACTTTTGTGACAAACCTCTAAAGTAAATCTGAATGTGTCATTTACAAGAAGATGGAAGAGTCCATTTGAAAAATTAAAGCAAACTGAATGTAAAGCAGAAATCCATTTCTGCTTCACTTTCAGAGAACCCCAGCAACCTTCTGTGCTTCTATCGTTTCTTGATAACTGAGTCATAAACTGTTCCAGTATCCTGACATAAAGCAGCTTGAAGCAGACTATAGGTAAAGTAGGTACAGTAAATATCTCATTTATAATTACCTAGCTGGTCTACTATAGTGGCCTGGGCTGCCTGTCCATACAGGTCTATGACCCCATAAACATTCTCTGGTACATTGCTGGCTGCTGCTCCCTGGTCTACACCGTTAACAAAGAAATGAACAGTCCCTGTTTCCTTCCTGACCACACCCACTCTGTCACCACCCTGTAGATAGATCAATGATACTAGCATTGCAGAACACATACAGTAAAACCTCACTAATACGACCACTAAATTGTGTTCATTATTAGCTGTCTAAGGCAGGTGGCTGCTTAAAGCAAAGTGAAAGTGTAACAGACAGCTCCATACAGGAGCTACATTGTGTACCTGTTTCATATTCAACTTGCTTTAAGCTGTCACCTGTCTTTTATGCAGTCAATTATGTGGTCATATAGAGAAGTTTCACTGTATACAGATGCATCATGTAGTGATGTGCAATAATTTCAAAAGTGACTGTTTCATTGAAGACAATACAAATGCAGAAAACTCCATAAGAAAAAGATGCATTTGTGAAATGCTATTCCCCCACATGTATGCTATGACCATGACTTATCTCAGGGTAACTTCAGCCTATCTAACCTATTAGTGCCATTGACCTTTTTCTGACATGATCAAAGTTATATTACGCTGACACGCTTCTTAATTGGAGTACACGTGCCAAAAATATGAAGTCTCAATTATGTATTGCAAAGCAACAACCTTAAATGGTCTAACTTGGAGACCGGAAATGCCCATTATGAGTTTCAAGAGAGAAAGAGTATGCTAAGTTAAATTCTTTCCACATAGAAGCACCTTTTAGTGCATTTAATGAATTCGTCCAAATAAAAAATAGTTCCAATTTATCACATAATTTGCGGTCTGGGAGTTGCATAAAGCAATTGTATAAATATCGTAATCCACTAGTGGAATATCGTTTTTTGGGCTCTGGCCCAACTTTTTCGTTCACAAGCGCTGCATGTAGCGGGACGCCAAATGACGTCATTTACTATGACGTTAACGTAAACAACGTAACGTTTTGGCGGAAAATCTATATAGCGGAGGGACTACAAACTACGGCTTCAATCAATTTAATAGGTGCTTAAACTTATTATGTGATAAATAGAATCTCACATTCGTGCTCATCATTTATCATTTTTAATAAACTAGTCGACTGAAATGAATATGACGCTCGCCAAGGCTCGAGTCATATTATTTTAGTCAACTCGTTTATTAAAAATGATAAATAATGAGCACTCATTCAAGATCCTCTATTTATACAGTCATGATCATGTACCATATGAAATATTTTCTATATTCTAGCAGATGGTAGCTTAAAGCAGGTTGAAAGTAAAGCAGAATGCACCTTAAGGCGCATTCTGCTTTACTTTTAACCTGCTTCAAGTAGTCACCTATCTTCAAAACTAGAAACAGGCTATTGAGTAACGAATTAACTGTGCTACCTTCAGTCTGTCGAGATTCTGGCCATAGTCATCCATGACAGTAGTACCGTTATACATAACACCATTTCCAGTCATCATCCAAGTGCCTGACCGGATATTAGTCATGGTAGAGGGGTAGTCCAGGTTCTCTGGGCAGTGCAGAGTCAAGCCAATCTCAATGGACCCCGCCCACTTATCAACCATCTTGTCTATACGCACTTCAAATATCTCATTGGATCGCAAAGTCCTATTAGTTAACACTACACCATTGTTGAAATCATCCAAGGCACTGAAAATGCGAAAGAAATTCAAAGAATCAAATTAACCCATCTCTCTATAAATATGCCATTTTATGCCTCTGATCTATGTCTCCACTGAAGAAAATAGTTCCACTTTATACAGTAATGAATATGCACCATCAGAAATATTTTCTTTATCATATTTAATGGTAGCCTAAAGCAGACTGGAAGTAAAGCAGAATGCACCTTAAGGTGCATTCTGCTTTACTTCCATCCAACCTGCTTTAAAGGTTCAACTGTCTTCAAAACTACAAACGGAATTTGGGGTAAAGGGGTAAATCTTTTTGGCCCTGGTGATGTGTATACTTGTCCTTTACAGACAATGTACCTGTAAAGCGTATCCATTCCTATGACAGATAAGGTTATTTAATGAAAATATCACTTAATTTGAGGATGAATATATAACCTACTTTGGTCTGTGTGCTGTTCTCTGGTTACTGATAACAGCAGCATGGGAGCCACATCGGGTATGGAAGGCCAGTCTCTCCACCTCCTCTTCTGAAATAGCCATGAAAACTATTATACAGCCATCATAAAACTAAGATTGTTCAGCTGAATAGAGTGGAGATTAGGGTTAGACACTCTAGCCATCTGCTGCCTACCCTAGTAACTGGGACACCCGCAGCAGTTGAAAAATAACTTTGGGATCTAACTAACATACAATTAAAGAATTAAATTTGACAGGTAAGCATATGAATAGACTCAAAGTAAAGAAGAACCCGCCTTAAAACGAATTCTGCTTTTCTTTCAACCTACTTCAAGTGACCACCTGTCTTTAAAACTAGAAATAGGTCATGGATCAAAGGGAAAACAAAATTAAAGTTTCATTACTATTAAAAGATATAAATACAAAATGTGTCTGAATGACAAGGATAATCTACAGCATGTTTTACCATAAATATAAGCTCATTAGTCAATAACTGACTTAAATTCAAAAGCTTAACCAGTGGCAAACTAATATATGTGTAAAGTATGCCAATGTACAGTAGTGACATTATAAACTTACCAGTACTGTTTAACAAATGTTTAAGCACTGTTTCACAAACTTTCTAGTATTGTTTAAAGAATGTTTTAGTACTGTTTCACAAACTTTCTAGTACTGTTTAACAATGGTTTTAGCATAGTACTGTTTAACAATGGTTTTAGCACTGTTTCACAAACTTACTAGTACTGTTAAACAAAGGTGTTCACACTGTTTCACAAACCTTCAAGAACTGTTTAACAAAGGTTTTAGCACTGTTTCACAAACTTACCAGCACTGTTTTCTTCATCATACATATCAGGAAACTGTCTAAGGAAAGCCCGTCTCTCTGGCTGTCTACTGTTGACCATATGGTTGTAGTTGGGGTCATTTCTGTCCAGAATGGTCACTTTCACAGCCATGCCATACAGATCTACTACACCCCACACCGTGACTGGACATGAGTTAGAGGCCATACCCTGGTCCACACCGTTGATGAAGTAATGAAGACTACCATTGGACTTTCGAATGAGACCAATCCTGTCACCCTCCTGTAAATACAGTACTTTATTATATGCCTTCGAATGATATCGAGCGTTTCCGCGTGTATCTGCTCAGTAAAATACAAGAGTCTGTATCAGCCACCTTGTATCAGCCACTTTGTATTTTACTCTGACGTCGCTTTCGATTTAACGTGACGTCATTTACGTACATGAACGAGTGCCACGTTATTCTTTGTGGCATACAAAAATTCTTGTTCTGCTTCAAATAACTCACACATTTTGGATATAAAATGATTTAAACAACTATTTAGTTGTTTCTGGTTTGTATTCAAGGCATATAATAAACACATCACCAGTTGACAGTGCGCAACAGAGTGTTGCATTTAGCTCTCGACGTTTTTGGCGGAAACAACCGATCAGACTCGCGCCAAGGCGCTCGTCAGATCGGCTATTTCCGCCAAAAACGTCTCGAGCTAAATACATCACGCTGTATCGCACTGTCAACTGGTAATGTGTATGTATTAAGCTACTATAATGTGAACAAGCATGGAGACCCCTTAACCCATTACCCCATAGTCTGTTTGTAGTTGTTTTGCAGGTGACTATTTAAATCAGGTTGAAAGTAAAGTAGAATGTGCCTTAAGGCGCATTCTGCTTTACTTTCAGCCTGCTTTAAGCTACCATCTGCTAGATTAAGAGAATATTTCTAATGATACATATCAATGACTATATAAATTGGAACTATTTTCTTCAATGGAGGAATTAATTTGAGGCGTAAAAAGGTGTATTAATGGGGTAATGGGTTAAGCCAAGTAACTGTTTAATGCAGGATAAAAATAATGCAGAAAGCTCCTACAGGATTTTTCTGCCTTACTTGTATCCCGCATTAAACATTGGCATGTATCAAATACTGCATATCATGAATCTTCTATTGAGTGGCCGCATGAAAATTAGATTAACCCATTCCCCCATAAATACGCCTTTTTACGCCTTTAATTTATTATTCCACTAAAGAAAATAGTTCTATATTATACAGTCAGGAATATGTAGCATAAAAAATATGTTCTATATTCATGCAGATTGTAGCTTAAAGCAGGCTGGAAGTAAAGCAGAATGTGCCTTACGACACATTCAGCTTTACTTTCAGCCTGCTTTTAGTGGTCCCTTTTCTTCAAACTAGAAACAGGCTATGGGGTAATGGATTAACCCTTTTTTACATCAACAGTGTGTTTCAATAACTTTCAAAACTAGTTTCCCTTGTTTACCAGTTTTGCCCAGAAATATGTAAAGAACTTTTCAAATTATGGCTTCACATCATAAGTGTTGACAGACAGATAGACAGAAAATGATTCCTTTAGAGCTCCTGAATTTTCATTAAAGGGCCCTCATGATCAGCAATGACATGAATGAACTTCAACAGGTATATTATAAGTCAAAATGTTATCATCTTACTGCCAAAGCATCCAGGTTATACTGTCCATACTCTCTCCTGGTTCCTTTACCATTGGTGAGAATGCCACACCCACTCATCATTATAGTACCTATAACAATAATATACACAATCATTCAACATAGTCATTCTTCCAAGTGTTTAACCCTAATGGAGCTTTCTGCTCTACTTTCAGCCTTCTTTATGCAGCAGCATTATTAAATGATTATGCTCTCTCAGTCTTAACCCATTACCTCATAAATACGACTTTTTGTGCCTCTTATTTATTCCTCCACTGAAGAAAATAGTTCAAATTTATACAGCCATAAATATGTATCAAGAAATATTTTCTATATTCCAGTAGATTGTAGCTTAAAGCAGGCTGAAAGAAAAGCAGAATGCACATTAAGGCGCATTCTGCTTTACTTTCAACCTGCTTTAAGTGGTCACCTGTGTTCAAAATTTAGAAACAGGCTATGGGGTAATGGGTTAACTATAATATTCAAACTTAACAAAGCTATACACAACTTTGTGGAAAGTTGATAATGACTGAAAACAGTTTGGAGCCAGAAGGGATACCATTAAACTTGGCATTTTTTCTAGATCTGCACTGTTTAACACTCTAGTCTTATTTCCCACAAAGATGCCAACATTTTGTTTACATTTTAATGCAAGCTCTGTCTAAAGTTCAGACTGCGGACAAAAACCTCTGCATAAAGGTCAACGGGGAATTTTTTTTTCAAAGGCTGCCTGTGTTACATAGTTGATTATACTGCAAAGTAAATTCCTTACTTCTGATAGGCTATCGAGCTGTAGACCTGACACTTAGTACCCTGTGAGCTGACAGGGTACGTGGAAATGCAGCTGTTTTCATTGGCTGACAGGCCCTTCAGTCTTTGCAGAAAATAAGACGGCCGACTGCTTGACAGGATTGAGTGCATTCAATCGTGCATCCTCCGTTTTAAGTCCATTTCGGATAAGAACTAATCAGGGGCGGGATCTTTCAACAGTCACATTTTTTCTTGGAAAGTTTGACGCCGACGTCTATATACGAGCATGCCCATTTTTCTCTTGAATAACAACTGCATAAACATATGACGTCATTTACCCTCAACCTCATATGGTTTTATGAGATTTTGTTACTGTTTACTTTGAGCTGTGCACAACAAATTCCGAAATATTTCATTTGAACAATGAAAACTTTGCAGTATAATAAATTCGTTATACAGTTTCCTCAGCCAGGAAGAAATCCTCATGTACCCTGTGAAGAGACTGTATAACTAATAGTGTATAGCAGCTTTTTTGTTACATTTTAACAAAATAACATGAGTGTATGGGCAGGTTTGGCTTACCTGATCTCATGTTGGTCATGGTGGCTGGAAAGTCTATGGCACTGGGATTGTGGGTGGTGATACCCACCTCTATAGACCCAGACCACTTGTCTACAAGTCGGTCAAGGCGTATCTGAAACAACAGAAATGGTCATGCATAATAGTCCTCAGTAAATAAGACCTATATAAACATTCCCAGTTTAACAAGAAGTTGTAAATCATAAATTCTGTAATCATTAATTACTGCAAAAGCAATTTATAAGCATGAACCTATTACAGTAAAACTTCTCTATTACGGACAATAAAAATAAGGTTTATTGTTTGAATAAAATACAGGTGACTGCTTAAAGCAAGGTGACAGTAAAACAGAAAGCTCCTACAGGAGCTTTCTGTTTTACTGCCACCTTGCTTTAAACTGTCACCTGTTCTTAACGCCTAATAATTAACACAATTTAGTGGTCGTAATAGAGAGATTTTACTGTAGTATTTTACCTCAAAATATTCCTCATCCTTTAGCGGTCTGTTTGTCATAACCACCCCATTGTTAAATTCATCAAGTGGGCGTCGTCTTTCAGCTGTTCTCCTCCCACTGCTTAATTTGACTAGGGAGCCACACCTCTCATGGAATGTCAGCCTCTCATTGGAGTGGAAGCCGTCCTCAGAGAGGGCTAGGGACTCTGTGTTACGGGCAAGATCATTCACAATCTGACTAGACAACTGGGCAAGAAACTCATTGGCGAGCTGGTGTGCAACATCATTAGGAATACCATTTCTTGCTGTGAAGTAAATCAAAAGTATGCCTACAGTATGCAATTGATATACATGTGCATGTAAACAGTCACTTCTATATTAAGCAAAGTCTCATTGAATGAAGTACTGTTTTTTAAGTGGCATCATTCTGGTTTCAATCACAGTATGCAATGTTCAAATGCCTTTTTTTCTTGGGATAACAGATTAAAAGTTTCTAATTTTTCTGATTGCCATATTAAATTCTGGGTGCCATGGCAACCAAAACTCTGGTTACATTTTATTTCGCCAAATTTGGAGAGAACAATAACAATACATGTAGTTTACATTGCTAGGGGTATGATGCATAGGTTATAAGTTGGTTCGAAGTGGTCATTTCAATTGACCGGTAATGACCGCAAATGACCGGTAAAAACCAGTATTGACCACCTGGGCGGTCAATACTCTTATTGACCGGTCGATTGCCAACCCTGCTCAAAAGGCATGTGAATTGTACCCGAACTAAACCAGATGTAATTGTGAAACACTATGGCCCCCTGATGTGACCATGACCTCTAAATAACCTTGATCTTTGTCTGACATGACTTTACTTGTACTGAGCTCAAAATCTTCTTGAGATGAGTACACATGCCAGATATGAAGTCTCTATTACATGTAGTTCCAAAGTTATGGCCAAGTTAAATTCTTGTTTTCAGACAGACAAACAGACAAAGCAAAACATTTGCCCCAAAATCTCCTACTTGCTAATACTGACTGGTAACAATACTGTTATTAATTCAAATAGTCAAGTTATAGAGCAACACATTCACTGAAACCTTACAAAATCAATCTTGTATTAAGCAACCACTTAGTAAAGTAGAGGGTAGACCTCTCAAGACAATTGAATGTTTAATGTAGAATAGAAATAATGCAGAAAGCTCCTATAGGAGCATTCTTTTTATCCTACATTATTGATTAGGCAACCACATGTATTAAAAAGTGCACATTGTGACATCTATTTATTGGTTGGCTTGCTTTCTACAAGATTGACTTTACTCATCAGATTCTGTCATATAATATTAAACAATGTAAATGTACAAAACTGCTATAAACAAAAAATGCAGTATATATACATGTATATACTATACTATTGCAAACATGCTACACAATATCTAGGCAAAGGTCTTCTATATAATTACAGAAAAATAGTTATACAACAAGACTGCGCGTTCAATAAAAGCTTATGCCCCCGGTGGCATCCTTGACAATATATTCTGAATCTTTTCTAAGTCCAAATTAGGTCAAGGTCAAGGTCAAACTGAGCTTGGGTATTAGTGGTGGGTTGGTAATGGTCCAAGGCAATAACTGTATAAGTATAGAAGCATTGTAGTAAGTAGAGTTGATGCTAGACGAAACGGTAAAATCTAGTTAACCAAGAAAAAGTCCATTCAAAATATTCTAAGTCCAAATTAGGTCAAGGTCAAGGTCAAAATCAAGGTTGGGTGATATTGGTGGATAGGGAATGGTCCAAGGCAACAACTGTATAAGTATCCAAGCATTGGAGTAAGCGGTGTTGATGCCAGACGAAACGGTAAAATCTAGTTAACCAAGAAATAGCCCATTCAAAGTATTCTAAGTCCAAATTAGGTCAAGGTCAAAATCAAGGTTGGGTATTATTGGTGGCTAGGGAATGGTCCAAGGCAACAACTGTATAAGTATCTAAGCATTTGAATAAGCGGTGTTGATGCTAGACGAAACGGTAAAATCTACTTAACCTGGTTACGGACGGACGGACAGGACGATTACTATATGCTCCCGCATCTGTCGATGCCGGGGGCATAAAAATAAAGAACTTTCTTCACACCTTTTATTTATTCCTCTACTGAAGAAAGTAGTTCCAATTTATAGTCATGGATATTTATTTTAAGAAATATTTTCTATATTCTAGCAGATGATAGCTTAAAGCAGGCTGAAAGTAAACCAGAATGTGCCTCAAGGCACATTCTGCTTTACTTTCAACCTGCTTTAAGTAGTCACCTATTTTCAAAACTTGAAGCAGGCTATGGGGTAACGGGTTAAGTCACTCTGTACAATTATTGTTTCTACCAGATCAGTCAGATGTTCTAATGAATTCGTACAACATGATCTGATAGAGATTTAACCCTTGCACTGCCTTACCATGAGTACTGGTACAATAGGTTATCCCCAAACAGTATGGATCCTGATCAGACCCCGCATAACACAGTATCTGGTCAGAATCAAAACTGTTTGACACTATTTACAATGATTCTAAAGTCTAATTACCTAAAATTTGAATTTGAGAAACGAAAGCAAACAGCATTTGTTTAACCCACAGGTACTTGACACATACTTTATTATCTATGAACCCCCTCCCCCCTTAAAAAAAAAAAAAATAATTTTTTTTTTTACTATACTTCTATTATAGATACAAGGTAAACAGCGCAATTCGACACCTAGTCTTTACTATCGACTTAAACTGATGCTAAAATAGACTCGATCGCCGATATTCTCTTGTGGTACCCTCGGGAAATGATTAATTTATCAATATCTACTTTTTATTTCATCAAATTCCGTCAAATAACGCCACAGTACGTGAATTATAACGAAAATAAGCTTCAAAAAGTTTTATGTCGTTCTCTTGGTACAGAATTTATTGCCCAAAATAAGGGGTAATCTAGTCGGTTTGCACATTTAACGGCCTTTACGGTTGGAACTTTCACCTAATTTCATTAGAGCAAATGCGTTTGTGTCGGAACATGACCCTCTTCACTATCAGCTATATGAAATATACATGTAATTTGGCACGAAATTGACAAGTGAAAGACTCATTTCATTTTCAATGCCATTTTGAATACCGGAATGAATCGAATGAACGGAGCGATCTCATTGGTCAAAATTAAACAGGTAAAGTTTCTTTTAATTTTGCATTCTATGTAAATTATATAAAACTGATAATATTTCATTTAAAGATGATTTATAATATTTGGTGAAAGTTCCAGTGGCATAGGCCGTTTTTTGTGGACAAATAACAGATCACCCCTACATGTACATTCGTTGCTATGTACCAAGAAAACGACATAAAACTTTTTGATGCTTATTTTCGTTATAATTCACGTACTGTGGCGTTATTTGACGGAATTTGATGAAATAAAAAGTAGATATTGATAAATTAATCTTTTCCCGAGGGTACCACAAGAGAATATCGGCGATCGAGTCTATTTTAGCATCAGTTTAAGTCGATAGTAAAGACTAGGTGTCGAATTGCGCTGTTTACCTTGTATCTATAATAGAAGTATAGTAAAAAAAAAAAATTTTTTTTTTTTTAAGCGGGGAGGGGGTTCATAGATAATAAAGTATGTGTCAAGTACCTGTGGTTTAACCCATTTTTATGTGTGATACACTTTTAGGTGTAGCTCAAGGCAAACAGTTTTGAATGTGGGGCCTGATCTGAGATCAAAACTGTTTGCAGCTATGTCAATATTCTATCAGAAAGTGCTAAAATATTTTGCAAATATTTGAGTTATACCCGCTGCAGACGACATTTTAAAATGGCTGCCAAATATTACCCAGCATACAATGGGTTAAAGCAGAGGATGTTACAGTAGTGAAAGAAATCAGGAGTTCAATACTTCGAAGAGGACTAACAAAGAATTTGCCTGTTGTCCAATCATATTCTCTGAATAAAAAATTGTTTAAACTAAACTAATACTTGATCTGGAGATATATAACAGGGCTCCAGATAAGGGGGGTATTTCTAAAACTAAAATTTTTATTTCTGCTTTAAACCCTATGGTGTCACTACTCATTAGAATCGTCTCGAAGAGACGATTCTAATGAGTAGTAACATCATAGGATTTGGTGCTAAAATATTTGAGAAAATGTTGGATTTGTGCAGTTTACTCCCTCTTATCTGGAGCTCTGTATAACAATTCAACCCATATAATGTTAGAACCAGATATGTACATCCTTTGCAAAAAGTGAGCACCCAAATCAGAGAGCTCTTGGTCTGGGACTGCACTGTTTGTGTCATACTTTTAACCCATTACCCCATAGCCTGTTTCTGGACTTGAAGATTGGCGACCACTTAAAGCAGGTTGAAAGTAAAACAGAGTGCGCCATAGGGCGCAGTCTGCTTTACTTTCAGCCTGCTTTAAGCTATAATCTGCTAGATATATACATGTAGTAAATATTTATTATGATACATATTCATTGCTGTATAAATTGGAACTAAACTTCTTCAGTAGAGAATTAAAATACATGTGTAAAACTAAAAAGGCATATTTTTGGGTCAGTGGGTTAATTAAATATTCTGGTCATTTATCTCATGACGGCTAACTCTTAAATCCATAGCCTGTTTCTAGATTTTAAGATAGGTCAGGGCTCCAGATAAAAGGAGTTTTTCCAAAACTAAAATCTTTATTTTTTAATTAAACCCTATGGTGTCACTACTCATTAGAATAATCTCTTTGAGGTGATTCTAATGAGTAGTCACACCATAGGATTTGGGGCTGAAATGAATGAAAAAATGCTGGATTTGTTCAATGTACTCCCTGTTATATGGAGCCCTGACAGATGACCTCTTTAAGCAGGTTGAAAGTAAAGCAATTATGCAGAAAGTTCCAAAAGAGTCTTCTGCATTTTCTTTTATCTCCATTAGGCTGCAATTTTTATGTAAGAGTGTTGTTGTTTTTCTTTTCTCAAGTGGTTAATGTAAACCGATTTTGTTGTATTTTAAGATATAATCAAGAGAAATTTGCTGAGGTATTTTGGATCCAACTTTTTCCAAGAAAAGATATATAATATAACTGTGTAGATGGTAAGCAGGCAATACACTATTGGATGAGAAATTAATGAGCAATGTCATGAGAAAACAGACTTACTGCATTGCAGTGCACACAGTGTAGACCAAAGGCAGCTTTTGTGCCGAGGACACAACTGCTGTTCTTGGTCTACATTGTTTTGGCATGCACCAATTTGTCCAGTGTATTTTTGCCGAACAAGTTTGCAACTGAAGACGTTGATCAGACTGTGACAACAAATTCAGAGCTCCAGATACAGTGGAGGATCTGTTATTCTTTCCCGTTTAAACCCAAACGTACGCAAACACAAAGCACTAAAACGTAGAAAAGAACAACTTTTGGACAATTCTGATATTTCATGTTTATCTTGGTGGCAGACAGTTTGGAGCCTGATCAGACGCCGGGTTACCCGGCGTCTGATCTGGCTCCAAACTGTTTGCACTGCAAATAATAGTTTTAGTGTAAACGCGTTTATTGGGAAAGAATAACACATTCTCCACTGTAAGAGGGAGTGAACAAATCCAACATTTGCTCACTCATTTCAGCATCAATCCCTATGGTGTTACTACTCATAAGAATCATCTCGAAGTAGTGACACCATAGAGTTTAAAGCAGAAATAAAGATTTTAGTTTTTGAAAAACTCCTCTTATCTGGAGCCCTGCTCAGATTATTGCTTGGTTGGGTCAAAATAATTTGGCAAAACAATAAGTCTGTTAATTCATGACGCAGCTCAAATGATTATGCAGCGGTATACAAGTACTGAAGTCACAGAGACAATATCCAGTTTTACCATGACTGAAAGATCTGGATCTCCGAGCTATTGCACCTGTAAAATGGTGAAAACAATCTCAGCTTTGAAAATGTCAGCTCTATCTTAGAGAAAGTATCCTAAAATGTCCAGTAGTTTCTCACAATGTCTCCAGTTAAGAGGGAGTAAACTGAACAAGTCCAACAATTTCTCATCCATTTCAGCACCAAATCCTAAGGAGTTAATACTCATTAGAATCGTCTTGAAGGGTTTAGTTTTAAAAATACTCCCCTTATCTGGAGCTCTGTTTACAAATACATGTATGTGTTGTGACAACTCACTTCGTGAGTCCTCTTAGCCTTTTACTTCATAGATCTATACGCATTTTAACACATTTTTATCTTATTTATTCTTCCTCCTTATAAATTTGTTTCCATTTACACAGTCATGAATTTGTATTACCAAAAATATTTTCTTTATTCCAGCAGATACTATCAAAAAAATATTTTCTATATACTAGCAGATGGAACCTAATGTGGTTCTGGGGCATGCCAGCTTGGTCAACTGGCAGAAAAGAATGGGGACCACTCCCATAGCCTGGTATGATACAGTCAAGGCTCCAGATAAGAGGTAGTTATTTCAACAAATCCAACATTTTCTCACTCTTTTTAGCAACAAATTCTATGGTGTTACTACTCATTAGAATTGTCTCGAAGAGACGATTCTAATGAGTAGTGACACCATACGGTTTTATTCAGAAATAAAGATTTTAGTTTTTGAAAAACTACCCTTATCTGGTGCTCTGTACAGTAGAAGACTTCTCAAAGGTGTAATCTTTTCAGTGATTTGATTGATGGATAAATCCATTATAAATTGATGTAGTTGTACATCAGTCCAGTACATGAAGGGTTAAAATCCAGAATATTTGTAAGTTTGGTATTCAGGTCAGGGTTCAAATTTCTAAATCAATACTTCATATTTTAAAATCCATATAAATGAGGTTCTGATATGGCAACTTTTCTCCTAGAGTTGCGATATAGATGACTGAAATACTGTTAAAGCAACTTAAAACCCTATCTCAACATCAACAACAAACTAGCAGATGGTGCTTAAAGCAACCTGCATTTAGTAATTTGAAAAGTTTGCAGATGAAAAATTGAAGAAGTTATGGCCACTGTTAAAGGGACTTGCAACCGGATGGTGTACTTGTCAAAATAAAATAAAATACTCAAATAAAAGCAAATTTGTGGCATTATTTGGCTTGTTACATTAAAAAAATATGATCAGTCCAAAAAAAGTCTCAAGAATCGTCACCGAATCTTAGATTTTTAGATATTTTCCATCGTTTTTCTATAGCGTTAGCTAACGGTATAGTTGTTGTTGCTTCTCTACACGGGCTCAGACATAACCACGAGCCGAATTACGCAGTTGTATGCATTTTCGATTGCTACACATTGAAATACGTTAAATCGATCCGAGATAAACGGATAGTTCCGTGGTCCATTGGTCTAAGCGGTTTCCCCTATTTTGCCTTCTGTCCGCCAATGCCGGGCCCCAGGTTCGAATCCCACCAGAGACCAATTTTTTTTTTTATTGAAATACATTTTTTTTAAACAGAATTTCTTATCCTAAACTATTTCTTTACCAGTTATATAAGCGTTTGACACATATTTACAAATATTTTTAATGCACCATCTGGTTGCGAGTCGCTTTAAGATTTCAATAATTTTACAGATGAAAAAATGAAAAAGAAATAAGACCATTGCTAAGATTTCAAGAAGTGTGTAGATAAAAATTGATGAAGTTATGACCATTGTTAAGATTTTGAACAATGACAACGATGACAACACGGATGCCAGAGTGATGACAATAGCTCTTTTTTTTTCTTTAACCCATTACCAAATAACCTGTTTCTAGTTTTTTAAAACAAGTTACTACTTAAAGCAGGTTGAAAGTAAAGCAGAATGCGCCTTATGGCGCATTCTTCTTTACTTTCAGTCTGCTTTAAGTACAAATCTGCTAGAATAGTAGTAAATATTTCTTAAGGTTCATTTCTATAATTGTGCAAATTGGACCTATTTTACGCAATGGATGAATAAACTAGAGGCGTAAGAAGGCGTATTTATGGGGTAATGGGTTAAAAAATAAGTCAAGCTAAGTAATAATTACCAGTGACTCTGTTATCTGTGGATTCTATGATTGACACCTGGGCACATTTTCCATACATGTCTATCACAGCATAAACCTTGGTGGGGATCCCTGAAGCCGCTGTGCCTTGATCAATTCCATTCACATAGAAATGAAGCTCCCCTTCAGATGATCTCATTACACCAACTACATCACCTTCTGAAAGTTGGTCTAAGTCACACCCATACTCCTCTATCATGGAGTGTCCATCTTTTAATACTGAACTGCCTGACATTACCCATGTTCCCTCACGAAAGCCTGTGGCACTAATTGGAAAGTTGAGATTGTCTGGGTCACATGTTGTCACCCCGATTTCTATTGACCCACTCCAAGAGTTCACCTGAAAGATGGTTACAATAATTTTACTTCATAACCTGCATACATGAGAAATTACATGTATAAAGGCATATACAAAGTTTGCTTTCAATCTGTAAAGAAATGTAGCAGTAGTTTCCTTCTCAAGCATTATTCAGTCAAAAAAGGCAGATCAAGGGCAGTAACTCTGTCCTTCTTGGGCCAACTCACATGAAAAATTATGTCACTCTCATCTGCACTTCATTAAAGATAGATATATGGTAATTTTGATGTCAATTGGTAAAGAAACATAGAATGTGTTCCTGTCTCAAGCTTTAATACTCAGTCAATAACATTGAATCAAGGACAATAAGTTTGTTCTTGGCACAACTTACATGAAAAATATGCATGCTTCCCAACTTTTTTTGACTCTCAAGAGGGGTTTTCTTGATTTCTTAGAGGGAGATTTGGGGGTCTCAAGAGGGAGATTTTTACGCCGCTGCATATTTCAGTAATTTTGTTATACATCATGGTACTGCATGTATCTACTGCTGTAATTAGATGAAATATCAAAGCTTTTTTTTACTCATTGACTTCTGAAACTTTAAATTTACTATTCCTGTTTCCAAAATCAAGTCCATTTTTTTACTTTTAATGGTAGTTTTTTTATGACATATGTCATAATGAACTTACTCAATTTATTACATGTACATGTAGTACTGTTTCGACCTCTCCATGGATCTTGTCAGACAAATATGAGTACATGTATTTACTATTTAGTCACTGACTAAATAGTAAATACATGACTCACTATTAACTTATTAAGTTATTAACATCCTATATACTGCCAGTCTTTTTCTCCAAACTATTTTCAATTCTTTTACCATTTTGTGAAGTTCCTGGTGAAGTCAAGTTCCTGGTGAAGTCAAGTCTCTGTGATATTCAATTATTTTCTCATTATGTGAAGTCAATTCTTCTTCTATCAGTCCCTTCAATTTTTTCTTTGTTTTTGGTATGAAATTTTAAAAACTAAAGTCCGACACGAAAGACAGTTCATTGTGAATATCCTACAGAATTGTAATACAACTTTCATTTTATCTGTTTAGTGACTAAAAATTAAAATAATAAAGAAAAAAATCCTGTAACACTCACGAGTATCTGTGCCTGTGGTCGAATTTTATACCTGTAATCCATTTTTTGCATTAATGTAACATATGTTTTTCAAACGGAACAAAAGGTGAGAAAAGTCGGGAAACAACTTTGACTCTATGTACGAACCTCGACGGTAAAACTGGTTTCTCAACACGTGGAGTGAACAAATATATGTCAATGTCAATAATTGCCCTATCTATCAGTGAAATAAGTGTCATGCTATGCAGAATGGCAATTGTCAGTTACATAAATTACGCCAAAACAAACTATAGGTGCATGGAATTATACCAACGAAAGTCTACTTTCATTTTCAACGGAAGAGCGTTCTTGGTTTTAGATCAATAATTTGTATCTTGACTATCCTCGGATGTTATCGTTGAGTTAATTGACTAGTTTCACATCAGCCTCGTTGTGATTATTCTGGTTCCCTGTGTTATATAACGTAGTGTCAACTGTCAGGGACAGGTAAACCAGTCAATGTTGTGATAAAGTGACAAAAAGGGAAACCATTCAAGCGATATCCGCTTCGAAAAAGCAGAAAGTAATTGATCAATTCTCCGCAATTTACCACAGCATCACTTTACAAACGGGTATTCCCCAATTATTAAAGCTTTGTCGCCGTGTTAACCCTCTTATCATTAATCTCAAATAGCCAGCCCCTTTCTAATGTGTCAGAAATAGACCGCCCACGGCTGGAATACACATGCACTGACTTATGACACGAGTGAATGGTTCCGCTGTACAGTAGGACCTGTAAACAGCGATGTTTACGACCTGTAAACAGCGATGTTTACATATGTCCGTTTCTTCTTTCAACGAATGGAATGATATTTTGATGGAAATTCAAGCAGTCAAATATCATTTTTTCAAAAGATCTACACCCTATTCCGGATTTTTTTCAAATTGGGTTTTTAGTCAAATAATCGGGGTGGTCGGCTTTTGTCTTCAGAATCGGAAGACTCCCTACGAGATCGGGGGAGTTGGGAAGCATGAATATGTCGCACACATCTGCACTTCATTATAAATATGCAATGTTTGATGCCAATCGGTAAAGAAATGATGAAGTAGTTTGCATCACAAGCTTTATTTCATAAAAGTTGAATCAAGGACAATAACTATGTCCTCATTGCATGATTGGCACAATTCACATGAAAACTATGACACATACATCTGCATTTCTTTATAAAGTCATACCCAAAATTGATGTCAATCGGTAAAGAAATGTAGAAGTAACTTTGGGTGCATCTACAGAGTCCTAAAAAACAAAAGACCCACATATGAAATTTAATTCAGTGTTGATAAACAGATGACAGCTTAAAGCAATGTGAAAGCCAAGGAGGAAAATATTTACTGCTACATTTAGTAACCATATGAGATTGTCTTTTAACACTGAAATCAACTGACACACTATTTGACGTTTGATTTCCCCACCCACTTTTTTCCTAAAGAAAAATTATGCTAATCTATTTGACATGGGCACACAACCTTTTTGTCAATCTTGACTTCGATAACCTGGTCATCTTTTAGTGGCTCAGAACTAAGAACAACTCCATTGTTAAATTCCTGCGCAGGGTGGTTTCTTTGTGCAGTCCTGTTATCATTGCTAAGCGAAACTAAGGCCCCAGTCCTGTTGTGGAATCGGGGCAAGGAAGCCATTTTTCCATGGGTACTGGCTAATTCCCGGACTGTTCACTGCGGAGAAAATTGGCTCTTTACGGTACAACGTATTCAGTAGTAAAAATAATTTATATCCGATAACTTGCAAATAAGTTTACAAAATGTCATGCTGTCTTAATTAAACTCTTTACCATACAGCTTGGGTTAAGTTATGAAGACAAATGACCTGTTACGTACTGGACATTTTGACAGAAGAAACATTAAGACGATAGACAGATAGTTTGAATCCAGATCAGACGCTGCATTACGTATGCCGCATCTGATCTGTGTTCATGCAAATGTAGCTCTACTCTACGGGTACTAGATCTAGTTTTCCCTCCCTATAACGACTCCAACCGAACAACACACACACACTCATAGTATCCCTTTAGGTTTTGTCCTAGAGAGGGAACACTGTACATGTATTTATTAAAGACAGTGAGTAGGAAATGAACCCATCTTATATCATACTTAATCTAGCCACTTTGTCGTCTGCAGGCAAAGATTCACAGACTATTTAAATAAGGATTTATACCTCTAAATGCAAAGGTCAACAGACTGCCAGAAAATGTTGATCCAAATAAGACTCCAGGAAATCGACACTTCATTTGTTTGAAACAGTTGTTAAAAGCTCGCCTATGTTGTTGTTGCTGCTAAGTTTAAATTTATTGTCCCGCCTAAGTGCTGAAGGTGCGTCATCCCTTTGACACCCGAAGTTATTAACGGTTAGCATCTAGAACTATCAAGGTATGTACGATGTGCGTTCTGTCGGCACGCTGTTTAGGAATGTCGTTGCCGAAAGGTGGAGTTTTGCAGTCTATTTCGTATTTAGTGTTGAATGTTGTTGCCTAAATAGGTTAGCCAGTACAGCAGTTTCAGGTGAAACCTAAAGAGGGTTGGCTGTTTTTTGTGAGCAGTGACTCTATTTGGGTGCTTTCTTCCCTGGGCCTAATATATGAGGACTGCTTTGACATGACTGAGCGTGTTTCAAAACTTTGTTAACAGGCCCCACTGGCCAGGTGCCCAATCTTGTCTGGACTACCACTCAAGTCCAAAATGCAGATATAGACTTCATTTAGACAATTATAGCACGCAGATATAATAATGTTCTTATATCGTTCTCTAACTGAAGTCCTGTGGTTTCATATGTAAAATGTCTTCTTTGCCTTAATGTTTTGGGCACAGTTATTAAATTCTCATTTCTGTATGGTGGCTTTTACAGAGTCGCTATGTTTTTGAAAAGAGGGACATGTGATCCGAAACGATATATTACTTAAAGAATTTTCCTCAGTCCATTTATGGAGTCCCCCCACCATTGTTCTGGAGGTGTCAATGTAACTGTCAAAGCATGTGCACCACAAGTTTCCGGCAGGTAAACCAATCTCAGTTTACCTGGTGAGTCCCAGATTATACTCATGCTCTAGTGATTTTCAATGGTTATTTCTAACCAAACTATCAAATAAAAAGGTAGAGTCTCACACAAGAAGCTTCAATGGTTTTTTGCTAGGGACATGTCCATAAGATCCATGATTTTTGCAAGGAAATTGTCTGACAAGGCGTTATGATCGAAAGGTCGTCAGGAGATGTCTTTAAAATAACCTTTTCATGATCAAATTATTCGGGAGATTTTTACCCCCTCAATGCTTTATTGTCGTCTGCTTAAGTAGTGTTGTTTGCAAGACACGTTTCAAAGTAAGATTTATGCTTTTATGACTTAATAAATATCGATACGATGTGTCAAACAGTTTAGGTCTTGATCAGACGCCGCGGATCAAAACTGTTTGCAAACGCACTTTTAACCCTTTACCCAATAACCCGTTTATAACATTAAAGACAGGTGATCACTTAAATCAGGTTGAAAGTAAAGCAGAATGTGCCTTAAGGCACATTCTGCTTTACTTTCAGCCTGATTTAAACTAACATCTGCTAGGCTATATAAAATATTTGTTATGGTAAATGTTCATGAGGGTATAAACTGGAACTATTTTCTTCAGCGGAGGAATAAATCAAATACGCTAAAAGTCGCTTCTATTGGGGAAAGGGTTAAGCGTCATTGAGAGTGAAAGGGTTAAGGTTGATGTATGGGATCAAGCATACATTGCTTTTTGCTTGAAATGGTTCTGTGCTTGGTATTCTTTAGGGCCGCACACCCTGATTAGGAGATGTAAAAGCCGTTGAGCTTGAACCCCTAGGCCTACCACAGAGACTGAAAAATGTCCACAATCATACCCATCTGTGTTCCTGCTTAACCCTTTACCTGATAGCATTGTTTCTAGTATTGAAGATATGTGACTACTTAAAGCAGGTTGAAAGTAAAGCAGAATGCGCCCTAAGGCGCATTCTGCTTTACTTTCAGCCTGCTTTAAGCTATTAACTGCTAGAATAAGGAAAGTATTAAATATGACACATATTCATTACGGAATAATTTGGAACTATTTTCTTCAGCGGATGAATAAAATGAATGTGCTAAAAGTCGCTTCTATAAGGGAAAGGGTTAAATACGAGTATATACGCGAGCTTACAAAAAGGCATGGCTGAAGACCAGGGTGAAAAGTCCCAAAATGCAAAAGTACTCAATGAATACGTAACGCGGCGTCTGATCTGGATCCAAACTGTTTGACAACCATATCAATGTTTCCTAGGAAAATATAATGTATATAATAAACCACATAAAATTCCAAATTTAAAAGTAAGAGCAGAAATCCGAAAGCTTCGCAAAAAATCCGGAGGTCCGGAAAAATTAAAAAAATATCCGAAGATTTCGAAAAAATCCGGAGAAATGGCAGCTCTATTATGTGTGACAAAGTATACCATGGCTCAAAAGACACGATAAGACATAGAGCTATGGAAATATTGGTTATGAACGTCAGTGATTAGGTAATGGTAACTGAAACCAAAATGTGACTCCTTAAATAGTAGCGAAAGAAGTCAGCTGATCCAATGGGGGAGGGGTACGTTTGGAGAGGAAAGGAAATAAGGACTAAACCAGTTGCTGTAGGGGCACAAGAGACATTGCCAAAGGGTGGCGATGAACAACAAGCAGAAACTCGCATGGACAGACACACAGTACAGCGCGCCCTCTCTACAACGACACCCAATGGAAAACGAGAAGTATGTGCGTTGTTCCGTCGGAGGGAGTCGTTATAGGGAGGGAATTGGCTTACATTTGCAAACAGCTTGAATCCATATCAGATGCCGCGTTACGCAATTTGGATTTAAGCTGTTTGTCACTCGTCATTAAGTTTTTTCTGTCAATTAATATGAATTTGAGAAAGACAGCAGACGACAATTTTAAGCAGACGATATTGCAGCAGTAGACATAATTGTCCTGTTTATGGAACTTCGGCAAGGTAATTGTAATGATGAGTTGTTGTTGGGAGGGCCGTTGTCGGGAGGGAACACTGCATTAGCCACTCCGCACATTAAGACATGTTTACGACTTCTTGCCAGCACCTGCCAAACGAGACAGATTGGTCTTACAAGACGGTCAAAAGTGTCAGCTCTGTGGAAAGACAGAAGCTTTCCTCTCTGAAAAATTCAAATGGATAATTCTAATTTCCAGTTTAGTCTACACTTAACGAATCTTCTAACTGTGCACTTTTCTTTTCGCTATATATCTTTTATTCATAAGAATTTCTTCACTATTTTTTGCGTGTTGGCTGGTCTGTCCAATCGTTATCAAATTAAAAGAAAATGTGTTTGAAGACCCAGTGAACCATGAAACGACAAAATACTCAATTTGCACGAGAAAATCGTGAACTGGTTGGAAATTGTTTCGAAACTTTTCTCGTGCATTCACTATCAAGCCGCACATTAGGAAAACATGTTGTTTGACGAATATCTTGATCGAGCGACGTTGAATAACCGTTCAACTATGCGTAACGTCGATATGACGTCGACGTCAGGCTGTTATAAAGGCGTTACCGAATAAACGCTGTTTGTTTGACTAAATTGAAAATAAATACTGTTTTAATGACTTTTTGTTACACTCACCGCCGGACGCGGTCGAGGAGTAATGTGCTCGACTACGAAACCATGGGTCGTGCAATCGATCCCCGGTCCGTCCAATTCCTTCAGATATGACTTTATAAAAGCCGAAGCCCAATGTATTAACATTTCTTTACACTGGGTAACTGAAATAACCAGAGAATACGAGTAGGGAATCGCACCTGAGTTTTCTGTATATGTCCCCTCTCTCTTTTTGAGAAACCAACTTTTTTTACTCACTCATATTTTTCGTTCCAATTTATATATTTTTTGTTTTGTATTAAATAAAGTAAATATATTACCATCAGGAATATGTCTTCTTGATTTCTGCAAAGTTTTAACACGATCTGGCCATTAGCGCCGGAGATATGATACCATATATAAGTGCACAGTTAAAAGATTCGTTAAGTGTAGTCCATCTTTCACTAGATATATTTGGGTTTATTGTCAGTATATTATGATATGGAAAATGGCACATTCCCTAATCAAAGGATTCCTGTAGGAGCCCTTTGATATGGCTCTTCACATTTTGCACAGGACAAGTGTACTTTTCATAGGTAGGCTACACTATTTGCAAAAACGCATTTATATATATAAATGCGCGACATGGGTTCAAACAGTTAACTTAAAGGTACTGTTTTGCTCTTGCAAATTGCTACTTAATATTGGTTGTGTTATATTGTTATTAATTTACATTTATATGATTTGTATGTCTAAGGTACTTTTTCGAGGGCCTCGCGTTAGATTAGTCGCTTGACTTATTGAGTTACCTTCGTTAACTAAAGTCTGACATTCATTGATTCATGTTTGAAAAATACACTCCTGCATGCAATTTGTCCCTTGCACAACGTCTATAGATATAAATAGAGATACAAGTAATACTACACATAAAGTGTCTTGTTTGTATAGATCTAGACAATAGTGGGATTGGGCGGGGATACTGGGAAAAAATGCAGAGTTTGGAATAGGAGAAAAATTGTCAGTAATTTTTCTCGTTTTATCTATTTATTTATTTATTACTGTTAATTAATTCCTTTTCTATTTTATTGTCTTTATTATTATCACGGAATTATACAAAGAAATGTCTTTGTATAATTCCGTGTTATTATTATTATTATTATTATTATTATTACTATTGACAGTTATCTGAATCTTTTGGATGACCATTGCCCGGTTTAAAGCACTGATCAAATGTTTCATTTCAATGAAGCTCCTATCTGTCTCAATGACATTACTGTCTGCGTAAAAAGCCGTTCCGAATTTCCTTTTTACTAATTGAAGATTGAACATTGATAGAAAATAACATTTCTCCTTCAGCACCAATCATGTGATGGGGCCTAAGTGAGAGCAGCGCTTCTGTGGTCTGGCCATTTAGCGCCTGTAGGTCAACTGTGCCAGATGTGTATTCCTGCTGTACACGGATTGTTTACTAATGGATTATAATGCTTGACAGTGACTGAAAATTAAGTGTTGTCTGCTATTTTTGGACATAGATACAGATTAATAGTTTGGATTTTATATTTATTGTGATATAGTATGTACATAGTGATTAGTGTAAGGCTAATAGTGGCGGGTGACAATTTATTAGCCACTCTGTCTGAAACTTTTACTCAGACTGCTCAAGATTATGCCCGCAATCGGGTTGGCAGTCATGAGGTGTCTAAACGGGACAATTCCCGGACACAATAAAGTCAGGATGTGTCTAAACGGGACAATTCCCGGACACAAGAAAGTCAGGATGTGTCTAAACGGGACAATTCCCGGACACAAGAAAATCAGAATGTACGTGTCTAAACGGGACAATATTCCCGGACACAAGAAAGTCAGGACGTGTCTAAACGGGACAATTCCCGGACACAAGAAAGCCAGGATGTGTCTAAACGGGACAATTCTCGGACAGAAAAAGTCAGGATGTGTCTTAACGGGACAATTCCCGGACACAAAAAGTCAGGATGTGTCTTAACGGGATAAGTCCCGGACATATGAACGTCAGGGTGTGTCTAAACGGGATAAGTCCCGGACACAAGAAAGTGATCGGGCCACAAACAGTTATGATGATGTCACCAGACAATACTTTCTAGAGTTAAGAAAGGAAGAGAAGGAACAAATGGATGTTATGCAAGAGCTGATTGCACGATTTGCTGACATGACGTCAGTTTTTGAGAAACTCTACTCATATATGTGTCACACTCGGAAGATTAATACATTGGTGACATTTACTCATTTATTCTATTTTTTACACCTAAACCAAGTGACCAAGATGGTCACATTTTCCAGGATCCTGCAGAGAACTGGTCTCTTGGAGGAAAAAAGGGCTCCAATATGTATTAGAACTTCCTTGTTAAACATGACACAAGATTTACTTCTAGGCTCTACAATCGAGGAAAGCCACAAGCTTATTTGGTGGACAAATACTGTATCCCCGAGAACACAAATCGCCTCTTCCCACTAAATCTGGAGGGTCTTTGAGACGCACACCAGATCAACGGACATCAAGCTGCAGAGAGAGAAACAGTCTACCTTACGTGCAGCGGTCCGGGTCTTACGTGTCATTGACATGTTGTTTGTAACTAGAAAAAGCACGGATAGTTTTTATATAGATCACATGATAATGCCTCTTGTAGATCCCATGATCTTAAACATGCTGGGATTAATTCTAATAGGCATGACAATATAAAATGCGACCTAAATAATGAATATTAAACAATATACTCTAATTGCAACCCTGTCACAACTCACAACCATTTCTCAGTGATCAACTAAAATGCAGTATCTGATAAGGTCGAAATGAAACGGCAAATGCAGGGTCGCTTCCGACAAGGGAGGGGGAGGGGAAAATGATACCCTAAATATACTAGGCTCCCATGAGACCCTAGCATTCGGGACATGCCAGCATGTCTCCCTAATTGTTGCCAGCAAGATACTGAATACTGACCAAAATTGTCAAAAGGTGTGTCGCATATACGATGTCACGGTAGCTGACCGCTTGCAAAAATTGCAGTAAAGAATGGATTCAACCGTCTTCTTATCATAGTATAGACACTGTTCAGGGGTGTAGTGTAGAATTTTCTCAGCCCCATCCAACTCAAATTCATGCTAGAGAATGCTTAAATGCTAAAGAATTTACAATGTTAGACAGTGAAGTTTCGAAATTTTTAAACAAAGGTGTAATTGAAAAGGTAGAGAACTATGACGACATTTCATAATAACAGTTTTTCTCATCCCAAAATTTAATGGTCGTTATAGGATGATATCGAATTTAAATGAACTGATTGACTCCGTAGAATATGTATATTTTAATGTGGAAAGCCTTCAAGAGGCTGTTAGGCTTATAACCCCAGGTTTTTTATATGGCTTCAATAGAATTGAAAGATGCTTATTGTGCAGTAAATTTATCAAAAACAGTTTAGAAATTACCTTCGATTTGTTTGGAGTGGTCAGCTTTTTCAATCCACTTGCTTAATTACCAAATGCTTGCGTTGTGCCTAAAGGCCTTCGTTACAAGGTTGAGATCAAAAGGTTTTTTATCAGTAATATTTAGATGATTCCTTTCTTCTAGAGAATACATATATATGGACTGTTTGACAGACGTTATTACAACACAATACACTTAAAAAGTATGCTTTATCCTGATTCATGGATATCCATCTTAGTTTCAACACAAGAAAAACGTGTGTTCCTTGGGTTTTTTACTTAATTCAATTACTATCAGTTTGACAGTTTCACTCGCTGAAGGAAAATGTTCAATACCGGTATGTCCAAAATACAGCATGTCACCTGTTACACAAAACAACAGGTAGCTCAATTAGCTGGGTTATTAGAGTTATTAGAGTATTACTGCATCATATGGTTTCTTATACGCAAAAGTTCTAATGTAAAAGCTGATACTCTAAAGCAAACTAATGGCAATGTTGATGCACACATATGTGGTTAGGTAAGGCTGTCATTAAGGATCTTCACTGGTGGATAAACGCTATATATACAGTGGAGCACCGCTGTATTGAGGCTCACCTGTCATTACACGATAAACAATTTTGTCTGAAATAAGGGTAGGGGCAATTTGCTTAGATATCAGTATAGTACAGGTACACAGTGGTCAGCAATAGAATCAAATTTCAAAAGCAAAATAAATCATTTGGAACATAAGGCAGCCTAAATTGGTTTACATGTGTTTAAAGTCTAATTAAAGATTAACATTTAAAAATAAGAGCTGACAATTCAACAGCAGTAGCCAATATAAACGACATAGGTAACCAGGAAAATTTGGAGTTTTGCTGCAGAATGCGATATACATGTATGGTTACATGTATACATGTATGGTTAAAAACTTAACAATTGCGAGGCAAGGAAAAGTACCTTGCTGATAGGGAAAGTTGCATATTTTATGACAATACAGAGTTGATGTTATCAGTTGCAATATTCAATAAAATTACAAAACAAAATTTTGGAGCCAAATAAAGATTTGTTTGCTTCCCGATTGAATCATTAAGTTGATATCTATAATAACTTGTGGCCCAACCATTTTGTTTATATGAACCAAATTTAATGACGCTTGTGTTAACATGAAAACTAATTGAGCAATACAATATCATTAAACTAAGATCTAAACGCTATTCACTTCACTTGTTCCGTAGTTTGGTCGGTGGTTAGGACATCGTAGCTAACTTCATGACAACATCTCTCTAGTATTCAACTGTCCTCTGTTAAGAGTGAGACAAGAGCAAGGAAACCCCATTAAGAAAGAGAAACAGAAACCACAGTTCACCAATAAAGTTCACCAATAAGGACAGTCCGTTCATAAACAGCCTTTTGCAGCAATCCTTGGCCAGTACTTGATATGTCTTTCCATTGGGATATGACTGGATCTCAAAAAGACATTTAGGGCTTCAGATAAGAGGGAGTAAACTGAACAAATACAACATTTTCTCACTAATTTCAGCACCAAATCCTATAGTGTTACTAGTCATTAGAATCTTCGAGACGATTCTAATGAGTAATGACACCATAGGGTTTAATGCTTCGCTACTCGTGAAAACATAACGTCTGGGCCCGAGGTTATGAAACTTTTTGAGTACTTACTAATGCTCAAATGTGAGCACTTAGCGAAACCTGAGTATTTAGTAAAATAATTCGAGGTTATGAAACGTTTGAGCACTAGCATCTAGTGACAAGTACTCACTTTGAGCACCTCACTTTGAGTATGCTAGGATACCGTACTCACGCTGATTCTCAACATGGCCGCCAGCGATAAGGGAACGCTGATTCACACGAAAAAAAAGCAAAAATTGGATGAAATCCGTCACGATCATGTACAAACTCGTAATGTTTAAATGCGGCTCCTCAGAAAACTTTCGGGAGCGTCATTTAATTACTCCATACCCAAACGGATGCTGCAATACACAAACTTTTGCTGTCAGAAATGGACAAAGGTTTCGATCGCCAGAATGAAAGGACCATGTGTGATCAGTCAACGAATTAAGACACTTCAACAGTTAACTGAAGGTTTGTAAAGTATTTTCTTTTAATCTTACATAGATCTAGATATCTATGCCCGACTGTGTCCGGAATCGATTCGTCCCAAGATCATTTCGTATCGATTCTTGAATCGACAGTTTGTCAACATAAATAACACTGACGAGTGACGAGACATTCTGATATTTTCTAAAAACACTGCTTTATGTGTCAAACATTTTCGTGAGCTAGCTCTACGTCCAGGTTTTTTTTGTTTGTTAAAGTTTAATAAAAAAAATTCAGGCACAGGGTCTAGATTCAAGTCTCAAGGAATCGAAAATAAGGGGGTGGGGGTCTAAATTAAGTTTTGATATGGTACCAGTTCAAGATTTTGTCTTCGAGAACGATATCTATAATATATTAAAAAAAAAACAACCTCACATAGAAAATAGTGGGGGACTTTAATAGAGATGGGATACGTACCCCCCCCCCCCCCCCCCCCTCTCTCTCTCTCTCTCTCTAAGACTAGACAGTTAGACAATTCATTCATGAGTAGACTCTATGATAGCTAGACTAGACTCATATTCGTTTGGAATCAAAATCTATTTCACTTTCGATTTGTTATACATGTAGCTTTACTTTTAAAGAAACATACGGTTACCCTCTCAGACCCGCTATCAATTCAGGGTCACCAGGTTCCCACCTCTAGTCGTTCTCATACCCATATAGAAATTTGAGGTGAATTTAAATAGCGGGGGGGGGGGAATGTCAATGGGTGTAGGTTATCATCACTTGTACGGCCTTGCTGTACAAGCACAATTTTATGGCCAAGTGCATGACTGTTAATCCTTTATCCTTGATCTGTGGACTCGTCGTCAACCTGGCGACCCGAGTTTGATCCTGGGTGCTTCTGTTTAAGGAGTTATTAAGGACACCCGGTTACACTACCGTGTTACTATAAAAGTATGCTTGTAGTTTTATTCAGCTTATTTGACCTCAAAATGACCTTGACCTTTGTCGTAAATGGCCCAAGACGTACTGAGCTCAAACGCTTTTAATTTGAGTACATAGACCAAATATGAAGTCATGATTATCATTTATGTGCCATAAGAAATCTGATCTATATCCTAACAGATGATAACTTAAAGCAAGTTGAAAGTTAAGCAGAATGTGTCTGCTTTTTGGGTCACCTGTTTTCAAAACTAACTATGGCGTAGAGGGTTAAATGTTCTTAAAATATGTAAATTGTTCAGGGCTCCAGATAAGGGGGGTATTTAAAAAACTAAAATCATTATTTCTACATTAAACCCTATGATGTTACTACTCATTAGCAGCGTCTCTTCCAGACAATTCTAATGAGTAGTAACACCATAGGAATTGGTGCTGAAATAAGTGAGAAAATATTTAATTTGTTTAGTTTACTCCCTCTTATCTGTCCAGAGTCTTGATTGTTTAAAATAAGTCATAATAAAACTTGCTGCCAATTTGTCAACTCATGAAGCATCTTCATATTGTATATATCTGACACTATTTAGACTAAATATTTATCTTTATTTATATTTCATAGGAGAACAGGCAAAAACCAGTTCCAGAGGCCATCCATAGCAATCTAGACTAACACAGCAATTGTCTGACCACCATGTATTAGATACCAGACTGCATTGATAAAAACTGAAGGTATTTGTTGCTTTATAATTGCATTTCACCTATACAAACATGCAGTCATAATACCAACATAATGTGACCAGACAGACCATATCCTATATGACTTTGTCAGTTAAGGGTGTATCAATGTCATGACTTTGGGAAATTTTCAAAGTATATGAAAACACTCTATGATGGTTTTGTATTGAAGAGCTATTTAAGATGAATGAAAAATAGAAAAAGTGTACATTTTGGTGAACAACAGTTGGCTCTAAGGCCATGTAAAATTTACCCCACCCACTTCCTCTTATTAAGTTATTTTGTCCTTTTCAAACAGCCCGCTTCAATAAAATCCATTTTAAATGAAAACAAATATGATAATTTGGTTTTGTGTTATTTATTTCCAATCTATGGTAGTATTTCTTCATACAAAAACTAATTTAAGAAACAAAGGCACCAGATGTGAAATTTATAAAGCTCTAAATATCATCGATATGGTACTTTTTTGTAAATTTTGTAATGGGAGATAACTCTTTTTACTTTAATAACTCAAAATTTTCAACACTGACCTTTCAATTTCTTTTCATGGGCTTTTGTCTGTTAGAATATATAAAAAAAGTTTAATACTAGAACTATTTCATTTTCGAACTTTTTTAGTTTTTTTCATAAAATAAAAAATCTAATAAAATCATGCCCTATACAGTACTGAACCTTATAAAATTAACAATTCTTGAGATTCGATGGCAATTCGCTTGCGATTCAAAATAGTAAATTTACCTTCGGGTAAGCTTTCTTGAATGGTGTATCTCACAAATGTTTGCATATATGCCTCCGTTAATTTTTACGATTCCATTTTTGTCACAACCGCTTCGGAAAATTCGCGTAAAAATATTCAAGCGTAGGATTTGTTTTTTGAAGCGCCCGATTCGATGGCAATTCGCTTGCGATTATCAATTTAATTTAATAAGGTTCAGTACTGTACAAAGCATATTTTTTATATTCAAGGATCCATATTGTTCAAACCTGGTGCCTGCTTTGTCTAAATTTGGTTTCTATATGTGAAAATACCACCATAGACATGAAATTAATAATGAAAACCCAAATTATCATGTTTGTTTTGTTTTGAAATAAATTTTACTGAAGCTTGTACTCTGAATGGGTAAAATTTGGAAAAAAAAACGTCCAAATTTGACATACCTTTTTCAAATCGCTGTAGCTCAAAACAAGAGGGCCTGAAGGCCCTGATATCGCTCACCTCTTGTACTGAAGTCAGATAGCTTTACCTTTCTGTTTCATCCATTTTAATCTATATCCCTTCAAATTTGTGGTATAGCATGTAAACAATTTTGTGATACAATCTCATAATTATAGTATAGTAGAGTACATCAGGGGCTGATAACTGGAGCCTAAACAATACTGAAATGAAGCCTTTTCTAGCATTTCAAAGTATATCAAGGGCAGATATCTATTGCCACAATTACTAGATTTCAACAATAATTGCACTGCTTCGACAACCTATAACTATATACTTTGTGTGCAAGTATAATCAAAATCCATTGTAAACTGTACATGTATAGTTGCAAGAGTGTTTACACTGTTAGAAATGGCATTTTCAGCTATTCAAGGACAGATAACTCTTGATCAATTGGTATGATTTCAACCATAATCACACTTATTCGAACTCTTATGGTAATATACAATCTGAGGAAGTTTGAAAAAGACTGGATCAAAATTGTGGTCGCTAGAGTGTAAAAACCGTTAAATATGGTGTTTTCAGCAATTCAAAGGTAGATAACTCTTGACCTATTCATCCCATTTCAACCATGATCGAACTCATCTGAACTCTCATGGACATATACAATATGAGCAAGTTTTAGAAAGATTGGATAAATATTGCGGCAACTAGAGTGTAAACACCCTTAAATATGGCATTTTCAGCAATTCAAAGGTAGATAACTCACGACCTATTAGTCTGCTTTTAACCATAATCAATCTCATCCAAACTCTTATGGTCATACACAATCTGAGCAAGTCTGAATAAGATTTGATTCAAATAGTGGCCTCTAGAGTGTAAACACTGTTAAATATAGCATTTTCAGCAATTCAAAGGTATATAACTCTTGATCTATTAGTCCAATTTCAACCATAATTGAACTCGTCCGAGCTCTTATGGTAATATACAATCTGGGCAAGTTTAAAAAAGATTGATTAAATATTGTGGCCTCTAGAGTGTAAACACTGTTAAATATGGCATTTTCAGCAATTCAAAGGTATATTATTACTGACCTATTGGTCAGATTACAACCATAATCAAACTCATCCGAACTCTTATAGTAATGTACAATCTGAGCAAGCCTGAGAAAGATTGAATAAATAGTGTGGCCTCTAGAGTGTAAACACTGTTAAATATGGCATTTTCAGCAATTCAAAGGTAGATAACTCCTGACCTTTAAGTCAGATTTCAACCATAATCGAACTCATCCGAACTCTTATGGTAATATACAATCTGAGCAAGTTTGAGAAAGATTGGATAAATATTGTGGCCTTTATAGTGTAAACACTAAAATTGTTGACGACGCACGACATTCAAGGATTGCAAAAGCTCACCCTGAGCTAGCTCAGGTGAGCTAAAAAAGGACACCACCATATTTTTTTTTTTTCATTTTTTCATTCATCATAAACAGCTCACCCAAAAAAACAATGTTAGAAAAAAAGTTTGATACTTTGAAAAATTGGCTTATGACATTGATACATCCTTAAGCAGAATTAGGGCTACATTAGGGTCATCAGAGCAAATGCTAGCTGATAGTAAACTAAACAAGAGGGACACCGTGAATCAATCATGAATGCAAAGGTTGATAAAAATCCTTTAGGAGCTTTCTGTTTTACTTTTTTCTTGCTTTAAGCAGTCACCTGAATTTAGCAATATCACGTATCCTGACTGTTGGGGGAGTAGGTAAAAGCATTCTTTAAACTATAGCACTTATTTGGAGGAAAGGTCTAAGACAAGTTATAGAGTTATTCAGGGGATAATAGAACAACAAAAACATTTCAAGATATTCAGTATTATACAGTTTATGTTTCATGTATAATTGTATGTAACTGTAATCATCAGTCACTAGTTTAAATATTTCTTAAAAGTAATTCTGTATGTGTAATTGGCACTAATTGCTGTTTGCAAATACATGTAAATCCTAAATGTCTCCATCTGAATTTGTTTTTTCTCTGAAATTTAGTTATAACCATCCATTATGCAATTTAAGTGTAGATGTAAGACTAAGTAATGTGTCCTCTATGCATTGCTTATGACAAAATGTATATGATTATATGTTGTGACTGCTCACTAGAATAATCTCATTTTCAAAGACAGAACTTTGTTCTAATGAAAAGTCACAACATAAATTTCAATAGAGACATGACACAGAAACATGGTTAACTTTGAAGTTAACCCCTTCTTATCTTATTCTTTCTATCCTATATTTAGGCATACACAGGTTTAATACTTTTATACTGCACATACTTATATAGTTCTTCTCATTGAGTGGTCTCATAAGTCAAAATACAAAATTGGCATCTGGACACAGCAGTTATCCAAGTGTCTAAGAAAATAGTGCTTATCTCAAGTTATCTGGAATTTTTTTTTAATGTCATCACCAGATTTAAGTAATCTCTCAGTTTCCAAAAGAATTAAGTAGTACTGGTCACATCAAAACACTTTCCATGTGTGGGTTCTTCTTTAGTTATATTGGTGAATTTTCTCTGGGATGCTGGTTGAATCTTAAATTTGAACCTGAAATAGAATAGGAAAAAATCAATTCATTTTATACATAATTTCAATGTTTTAACTTAAATTTAACTGATTGCTGTATCTCTTGATGTTGCTGTCAATAATTATTGTACAAAAGCAAAATAATTTATACATCATCATTTCATGTAATACATAAGATAAGGTTAAGATAAGATTCTTTATTCAAAACCATTAGGCCATTGGCGCATGAGGCAGTATACAAGTGTATACAACAAACCATATTTACAGTTTAACCAATTTAACAAACATATAAAATAATAAACTGTAACTATGTGGTACTATGTGATTTTCTTCTGTTATTTTTATTTAAAAAGTCAATTTAAAGTATGGTATACTGTAATGTATGGTCTCCTTTCTGATATCACATGTTAATCCATTGAGCCATAGTGACAAACATATCCATCTTTTACAGTGTACCTGTGATGAGTGCATTTATCTCATGCAAACAGTGTACACCCAGAACCAAGGGTTTCTACAAGAGCCCACTGATCAGGGTCAGCACTGTTTTTCATTTGTCAATACAGTGTCAAAAACAAACTTATATAGTAGAAAATGGACTAGACTTTTAATTGGAAAATGAAATTGTCAGTGTGAAGCTTCAGGGTTGAATGAGTTAACAGTTTGTGATCTCTGATAGCCACTTCATCATGAATCAAACTGAATTACAAATTTGTTTATTTTGTTTTTCAGAAACAGATGCTCAGAAGTTTGCTGCCCAAAATGAAACATCCCTTCAAAGTGATTAAAACACGTTTGCAGTGTGAGTCTGACAGTGATTGATAGCATGGACAGTTACATATAGTGAGAGTCTTACATGTGTATTTGGGAATTTGTAATTTATGTACATATAACCAAAAAATGTGTGATAAAATTGTATGAACAATCTTGATTTGACTTCTCTTTCATGTATCCCTTCCATGTTAAATGTTGGCACACCAGCCTTTAAGCATTACATAATTATGATGTTTACCTGGCACATTAACCCTTTGCCCCATATTTCCAATTTTTGAAGACAGAATCAGATGACCACTTAAAGTAGGTTAAAAGTGAATCAGAATGTGCCTTAAGGAGCATTCTCCTTTATTTTCATACTGCTTTGACCTATCATCTGCTAGAATATAGAAATTATTTCTTATGGTGCATATTAATTTTAATGACTTTATAAAGTGAAGCTATTTCCTTTAGTGGAGGAATAAACAAAATACACAATTATGGAGTAATGGGTTAAGGAAGGAGATAGGTGATGGTCCACTAAAAACAGGTTGAAAGTAAAGCAGAATGTGTCTTAAGGCACATTCTGCTTTACTTTCAGCCTGCTTCAAGCTACCATCTACTAGAATATAGAAAGTATTTCCTCTGGGTCATACTCATAAAAAGTGTAAATTGGAACTATTTCCTTCAGTGGAAGAACAAATTAGAGGCATACAAATGCATTTTTATGGGGTAAAGGGGTAAAAATGCATACTTATGGGGCACATTTTAACACATTTGATTTATTCTTCCACTGCAGAAAATAGTTCCACTGTATACACTTACAGTCATGAATATTTATGTTTCCTAAATCCTAGCAGATGGTAGCTTAAAGCAGATTAAAAGTAAAGCAGAATGCTTTGATTGCTTTCAGAAGTCAGCTGTCTTCAACAATAGAAACAAACAGAGTTAAGTGAAAACTGAGTGAAGTGACATGGATACCTACATGTATTAGGACAATTGACTTCTTAATACAGGATAGAAATTCAGAAATCTCCAATAGAAAATTTCCGCATAATTTGTATCTTACATTAATTTTAAGCAGCCAAAGCTACTAGATACTGCTGTGTGCATAAAGGTCTCCTATCAAGACAATCAAGTTGTCACTTATTAATAAATTGACTGTTTTTCTACCAGCTGAACATGAAAACACCTACCTGTTAGTGGATTTGGTATGACCCCTTTCTTGTTACTATCTAGTCTATATTGATATTGGTGACTTTTTCCATCACTCTGCAAATATATAATCAATAATTTAATAAAACATTTAAATGAGATAAACATTAAGGTTTATAAGAAAATAATTATGTTATTCCCCCTCAATAAAGTATTTATCAAAATGTGATAAGAACACAAGATTTTATTTAAGGCTGAGGACCCCTATTGAGACCGGGTCAATATCGGTACTCTAGGGAGAGAGATAGTCAACTGTTGGCGAATATGGTCGATCACTGTTAACCCTTTACCTGATAACCTGTTTCTAGTATTGAAGATATGTGACTACTTAAGGCAGGTTGAAAGTAAAGCAGAATTTAAGGCGCCTTATGCTTTACTTTCAGCCTGCTTTAAGCTATCATGTGCTAGAATATAGAAAATATTCCCTATAATATACATTCATGACTGATTAAATTGGAACTATTTTCTCCAGCGAAGGAATAGATATCATATTCGCTAAAAGGCGTTTCTATGGGGGAAAGGGTTAATAGAGACTATTAGAGTACTGATTTTGGTTTGATCCATTAGCAGTCCTCAGCCTTAAGGTTTAAGGTTGAGGACCCATAATGAGATCCACAACAATGGCCTGGTCGCAGGTTTAATTCCCAGCCGAGTCAAACCCAAAGACTAAACAATTGGTAGTAATGGCTTCCCTGCTGTTGGCGCTCAGGATTTCGGGTTAGCGCTACGACTGGTTTGGCAGTGTCAGGTTAAAGTGACCGGCCAAATACAGTCCCTGGTGCACCTCATAAGTGCCCCTTCTCATAACAATCAATCTTGATGGAGAGCAATATAGGTAGATCTAGTATACTCTATGGAAATCGATCAGTCACTCTCAACTATGACCCAAACAGTTGGGTACTGTACATAGAGTATCAAGTTTGGTCGGATATTTTTATCCATTAATTAGGGGTCCTCAACCTTAAGTAAAAGTTCGCATAAACCCACCACAGCTTATCCACCTGAAGTGGTTCATTTTTAATGTGAGAACTTACTTGTTAGTTCAGTTATTATTATGAACGGTCGTTTGTGTAATGTCGATCTATTATAATTCAGTTGTGTAACTGCAGCTGCATAATGTGTGCAAAGTTTCATATGTCAAGTTGTCAACACACCCAGCATAAGATGATAAATAATAAGAACGTGAAACCGTTAAACGGTCTCGTTAAAAATCATATAGCTTAGAAAAAATTATGAAAGGGCCGATGTTATCGCTAAAGTAACACCGGTCCTATCTTGACGTCACTCGCCGTGAGTTTATGATATTTGTCACTTCACCCACCCCCATATCAAGACAAGAACAATCAATGAATTAATGATTCACTTACCGATCGCCGGTTTTCAGTCCTGTCACATGCCATTACTCTTCGATGACTACACGATCGTATTGCAATCTTCATAGTTGTCTACAAATACTATTTTCATTTAGATTCATGTCCGTTGGAGGGCTTTACTTCACGGCGTAACCTTTGACAGGTAGAGGTTCACCTTCATTGTTTACACTATTTCCGGTTTTATTACCGCTTACGCGCTAAACAATAATTAATTGCTAGACTGGTTCGAGCAATTCGTTAGATGCTCATGTTAGCAAATATTCAGGGACGTTCATAACCTCCGACTTTTGTAAGATGCTAACATAAGCATCTAATTTGTGAGTATGAGCATTTAGTTAGATCCTCAAGTGAGAACGTTTCATAACCTCGGGCCCTGATGTTCACTCAATGGATTAAATTTCTATCTTACACTGTAAAAAAGCTCAGTTATATTCTATGTAATTGATTACCACTGCACATGGATCAGCCATTCGGCTAGAATTCCAAGATAAACGGATCGAGGCACTTGTTGGACGGTCTCTGACTGATGATGTTGCAACAGTGGACGTGTTTAACATTTTTTATCACATAACTTAAGGTCTGGTAGTGGAATAAAGCCATTATATAAAATCGTAATCCACTAGTGTAATATCGTTCTTTGGGCTCCGGCCTAACCTTTTCGCCCACAAGCGCTGCATGTAGCGGAACTCCCGAAATGACGTCATTTGCGATGACGTAACGTACACAACGTAAATTGGCGGAAAATCTATATAGCAGAAATACTACAAACTACGGCTTCGATTGATTTAATAAAAATGTTATGTGATAAATCGAACCTCACATGAGTGATCATTACTCATCATTTTTAATAAACTCGTTCAATAAAATTAATATGACGCTCGCCAAGGCTCGCGTCATATTATTTTAGTCATCTCGTTTATTAAAAATGATAAATAATGATCACTTATGTAAGATCCTCTCTATATATAGTCGAATCTCGATAACTTGACATCGCTTCTAATGTCATCAATTTTGAACAATTATCTTCTGCTTTTGTTTCTTAAATTTTAGGTATTTTGACCAAAGACATATTGAAATGAATGTCGAACAGTTTGGATCCTGATCAGACGCCGCGTCATGCGGCGTCTGATCAGGGTCCAAACTGTTTCTAAGATATCATTGTACATGGGGTAAGGCAGTGAAGGGGTTAAAAGTCAACCTTACACTTATACTATTTCCTATATTCTCAGGCAAATTCTTCTTTATTTTCAACCAACTTTAAGTGGACACATGTCTTTATTAAAGTGGCCACCTGTCTCCAAAACGAAGAAACAGGCTACTAGTATTCGGGGTAAAGGTATAGCGATTTCGAGTTATTGAAGTCAACTTTCAGAGTACGAGAGTGGTAATATAAATCATTGCAATCTCATTTAACTACTTTATCAGCCTTTTTAGTCTGGTAACAATGTTCCAGTCTAATACGATTTTACATACTTAGAAATCCCTGATTTCAGGGCCCATTCAGCAAAGAAGCATAAGTATATGTAAGCGCTGTTGCATAACAAAGAGTTGACTGTACAGTGGAACCCTTCCAAACCTGAATCTCTACATAATACCGGAATTTTCTCTAAACCGGACAAAAACCTTGGTCCCGTTTCCAACCCTTCTTTAGTTTTACCAATAACACCATAAGTACGTCTATTTACGTATTTGGGTTATTCCTACATTGAAGAAAATAGTTCATACACATGTACATTCAAATAGATGATAGCTTAAAGCTTAAAGCAAGCTTTACTTTCAACAAGACTCGTTACGGGAACTGTTCATTTCGTACCCATGCCTTTTCGTACCCTATTTCTTTGTTCATTTCGTACCCATATTTTTGGTCATTTCGTACCCTTTCAAATTCACTAGTCATTTCGTACCCATAGGGCGTGTTCGATTATCAGTCCGGAATTTACGGGATTGACGGAATCGAAATCGAATGGTCCGGAATTCAATTCCAGAACTGTTCTATCAGTTCTGTTCAAGGAGGTGGTGTGAGCAGAATTGTGACGTATCATCATGGTTCCCGGCACAATTTGCCAACGCTTCGACAACAAATTTATACTTAGTAGGGAACCAGACTACCATATTTGCCAGGGTTCAATTCCGTTTTTATTTGATTTACTAATTCCATGGAATCGTTCCAAACAGTTCTGGAACTGATAATCGAACACGCCCATAGTTTTGGTCATTTCGTACCCTCGAAAAAATTATTTTTATTACATATATTTCATCGTTTTTACGCAAAACTTGGAAACTAGATTTGTCTATTTGGAGTTTGAGGGGGGAAATGGTTATTCATATTTAAACCAATGAACACATAATTTATATACATGTACATGAATCTCTTAGCACATTTTAATTTTATCTTCTTCTGAAGAAAAAAGTTATAAAAATATATAATTCGTGAACATGTACCATGATACAGAGTTTGAAAACTAAGCAGATGGTAGGCTGAGAGTAAAGCAGAATGCGTCTGTTTTTCTTTCAACCTGTGTTAAATGGTCATCTGTCCTCAAACCTAGAAGCATTAATGAGGTAATGGGTATATTAAACAGCAAAGTTAAATAGAAGGATTCTAGAGGAGTCTTCATTGAAATGTGATTATTTACCACCACTAAGAAGATGTATATTTGATGAAATGGAAAAGAGATTTTAGTAATTTATTCAATGTCGACGCCACTTTTTCAAATAGTGATTCGCATACGACTCAGAAGATTCTGATTGGCCAGCTTTTAATGAAGATATTAGCATTTTTGAAGTAAAACAAGCTCTAGAAACTGCAAACAAGGGTAAGGCGACCGGTTTTGATGGCATTCCTACTGAAGTTTTATTAAATGATGTAACACTGTTATTTCTCCATTCGCTTTTTAATGTTTGTTTTAGAACTAAGTACCTGTTTGACTGTCAAACAGCTATAAACTGTTACCTGTCTTTCATAAAACCAATTATCCGTTGTATTTTTATGGTCGTAAAGGAGAGGTTTTCCTGTATTGTGCATGTCTATATAGCTGTCAAAAATATTATTTATAGATTCTTGTTTTGTTAATTCTTTTTTCCATTCATTAAATACGTTTCACATTTGGTAAAAGTTGGTATTTGACCTTTTATGGGATGGGTACGAAATGACCAAACATATGGATTCGAAGTTCCTACTGAATTTGATAACTGTTCAAATAATTATGAAACCAGCAGAATAAGATTATTTTTTTTCATTTCTGAGCAGACATATAACCCGATCTAACATATATCTTATTAAATTTTGCGTAAAAATGATGAAATATATGTAATAAAAAAAAAATGTTCGAGGGTACGAAAAGACCAAAAATATGGGTACGAAATGACTTGGGGCGTGTTCGATTATCAGTCCGGAATCTGCGGGATTGACGGAATCGAAATCGAATGGTCCGGAATTCAATTCCAGAACTGTTCTATCAGTTCTGTTCAAGGAGGTGGTGTGAGCAGAATTGTGACGTATCATCATGGTTCCCGGCACAATTTGCCAACGCTTCGACAGCAAAGTTGTACTAAGCAGGGAACCAGACTACCACATTTGCAAGGGTTCAATTCCGTTTTTATTCGATTTACTAATTCCATGGAATCGTCCCAAACAGTTCTGGAACTGATAATCGAACACGCCCTAGGGCGTGTTCGATTATCAGTCCGGAATTGACGGGATTGACGGAATCGAAATCGAATGGTCCGGAATTCAATTCCAGAACTGTTCTATCAGTTCTGTTCAAGGAGGTGGTGTGAGCAGAATTGTGACGTATCATCATGGTTCCCGGCACAATTTGCCAACGCTTCGACAGCAAAGTTGTACTAAGCAGGGAACCAGACTACCACATTTGCAAGGGTTCAATTCCGTTTTTATTCGATTTACTAATTCAATGGAATCGTCCCAAACAGTTCTGGAACTGATAATCGAACACGCCCTAGGGCGTGTTCGAATATCAGTCCGGAATTGACGGGATTGACGGAATCGAAATCGAATGGTCCGGAATTCAATTCCAGAAATGTTCTATCAGTTCTGTTCAAGGAGGTGGTGTGAGCAGAATTGTGACGTATCATCATGGTTCCCGGCACAATTTGCCAACGCTTCGACAGCAAATTTATACTAAGCAGGGAACCAGGCTACCATATTTGCAAGGGTTAAATACCGTTTTTATTCGATTTTCTGATTCCATGGAATCGTTCCAAACAGTTCTGGAACTGATAATCGAACACGCCCCTAGTGAATTTGAAAGGTCGTGTTCGTTTATCAGTCCGGAATCTTCCGGATTGACTGAATCGAAATCGAATGGTCCGGAATTCAATTCCAGAACTGTTCTATCAATTCTGCCCGAGGAGGTGGTGTGAGCAGAATTGTGACGTATCATCATGGTTCCCGGCACAATTTACGAACGCCTCGACAGCAAAGTTGTAATAAGTAGGGAACCAGACTACCATATTTGCAAGGGTTCAATTCCGTTTTTATTTGATTTACTAATTCCATGGAATCGTTCCAAACAGTTCTGGAACTGATAATCGAACACGCCCAAAGGGTACGGAATGACCAAACAAATGGGTACGAAATGACCAAAAAAATAGGGTACGAAAAGGCGTGGGTACGAAATGACGAATTACAGACGATTCGTCACCATGCAAATTCGTCACCAAAGCGATATATAGTAATGGCAAAAGACGATTCGTCACAAAAGACTTTGTATAGGGTATTTTCTTACCTGGTATCAGAGACTTTAAAAAAGCCGGCTTTTAAAGTCTCTGCTGGTATATATATGATCAGGATCATTTTTCTGTTAATTGTATAAGTTATATTGTTGAAATTGACAAGTATCGATAAGCCCATGTATATTCTAGAATTTACAATTGTAATATATAAATTACTATAAGTACAAAAGATGAATCTAGATACCGAAATTTTTCGAAAAAAAAATTAAAACTATGACCAAGTTTGTTATATCTAAATAGATTAAAGTAATTAGATATATAATAGATAAATAGCATTCCACATGTGCATGTACAAACTAATTAGCGACACGGATTGCAGCGGCAAAAACTTATTGTGTACTTAACGTTAATCCCTCCTCCTTAAGGAGGATCATATATGATCACCCTTATTACTGCCCATTATGCATGAAAATTGTTGCAGAAAGCTTATATAATAGATAAATAGCATTCCACATGTGCATGTACAAACTAATTAGCGACACGGATTGCAGCGGCAAAAACTTATTGTGTACTTAACGTTAATTCCTCCTCCTTAAGGAGGATCATATATGATCACCCTTATTACTGCCCATTATGCATGAAAATTGTTGCAGAAAGCTGCCATATGTGTTCCCTTATTAATGCCATTTTGCCTTAAGCAGCCAACTGTCTAAAACACTAATAATAGGTAGACTTTTCAATGTAAATATGTGTTTAGGTTCTTGCACTTGAGAAGGATGGGTTGTTAAAAAAACACCTGTCTTAAAACAAATACGTGAGTATGTTCGCTGACCCTGGTTTTATTGGGTCTATGACAAAACGTCGACAGACAAAACGCCGACACGACAAAATGCTGACAGGGCAAAACGCCGACGCGACATATCACCGATACGACAGAACAACGACTTGTTGTGTCGATCTTTTTTCGCATTTTTACAGGTAAGTATATTTTATAGGTATTCTTCCTGTAATTTTGAAGGTTTCGTTGAGTTTTTATAAATATTTGGTAATTACTTTTGGTTAAAATAATGAGTCTAACCTCGTTTAGTTCAAAGGCAAGTACCACGCTATAAAATATGTTGTTAACCTTATTAACAAGACAGATGTCTTGGTTTTTTAATTGCCCTGACTTAAATGCACATGTTCGATGTTTTGTCACGTCGGCGTTTGGTCTTGTCGATGATATGTCGTGTCGGCGTTTTGTCTGTCGACGTTTTGTCGCGCTCCCGTTTTATTAAACTAATCTAAAATAAAAATGAAAATGCGAGATAAATCCTCTCTATTGTGTCCACAGAAATGAAGGTTTTATAATCTAGCCACCTGTTTAAGGAATCATAAAACGGAAATTGACATGTATTTATTGAGTGTTTTTTAAAATATTAGAATGTGTTATTTAAAATGAATGCAAAAAGTGATCTAAAGCTACAATTAATACAGTAAGAAACAGTAGGTCAAACGTAAAAGCTTGTTATATCTACCGCCAAAGGCAGATTACTTAAATTACATGTACATTGTTGTTAATCTGGTGTGAAATGTTGATTGGTAATTACCCGACCTGTTATAACTGTATTGATATTGATATTAAACTGACTCTACTGTAAAAACAACAAATCAATTAATGTAAATATCATAGGCACACGTACAAAGGAATGTCATGCTCAGTGAACATACACGTGTCAGTCAGTCACGTGTCATTCAGTTTGAAACTGGATACTGATAACAGGTACTTTGATTCAGGCTTCAAATATCACCGATTAAAGTAGTTATATAAATAGTTTAAAAATGATGAGAAAGTAAGAAATTAATTAAATACTTAATCCCATTTAATGTTGGACAAAAGTAATGCAGTGGTAAGCTTAATGCAAGACCTTTGCTATACGTGTGTCGATCAGTGTAAATTAATTCTGGTTATCTATGGTTTAGGTCCTTGGCGGCATTTGCAGAGGATTTTAATTGAGGCACGATTATGATTATTATCTGTCTATACCCTTATCACTGCTGCATTTAATTTTATAAAAAAAGCTAATTTTAATTTTATTGCACATCATCATTTATTACAATCTATCTCATTATACTATCAAATAATTCCATACAGAGTGTTCTATGGACTTATTCATATGCATAAAGACCCAATTTTATTTGGGAAAAGCAGCAACAACAACAACAACAACAACAATAACTTTTATTTCTCAGATCATTATCATGACATATGAGAAAGGGAAATATGTGACAATATTTATGTGGAAAAAAAAAATCTTTTCTCACATCCAAGGTCGGATCTCGATTGAGGTTTCAGAAAGGGCTGTGTTATTTAATATCGTATACTCGATTCCGACCTGAATGGACCAAAAGAGCTCCGCATTATTAAGGTACACAAACAGCAAACGTATCGGTAGTAAAAGGAAGTGCATAATTCGGCAATGAAATGAAATTATTCGATAATTTAGTAATTGCTAAGTAAACTTAGTAAACAGGAAGTAAAGATGAATTTGCCTTCTGCTTTACTTTCATTTTGCTTTAGCCTACGTGGTCATCTTAAATAGTAACTAGGAAGCGGGTGTGAAGATCTTCTATGTTTAATGTAATAAAGGTTTAAATGATATGATATGATCGGTCTTGAGTATTTATTTCACCTATGAAGTTCTCAAAAGATAACACAGTTTCGATCCAAATCTTTTCTGGCTCCGATTTATTTCCAAACAACGCTTAAAAGTATTGGAATAAAATGTCATCTATAGTTTCTGGTTGCATTTTATTTCTTCAGCTTGACAAGCATTTTGGAGCCAGATCATATGTGGATCCAAACTATTTGGTAAAATATTACCAAATTGCCCATAGCGTAAATATAGCCATAAATAATTACATTTCCCGTATATCGGGCTCCAAAATTGTCCGTATACCTGTATACCTGTATACCTATACCTGTATACCTCTTCTTCGGGATAAAGGCTCACGCCTGTAACTCCCGCTCCATGCCTGGTCTTCTAGTCACTGGTTCTAGCACATGCGTGGTCGGACTGAGTATTGCTTATGCCCAATGCTTATCTAGTTTGTTCTTAAAGTCATTCACATTCTTTGCATTTACTACACAGTCTGGTAATGCGTTCCAGTGGTTAACAACTCTTAGCCCAAATGAATGCTTCCTGATGTTAAGCCTACTTCGCTTCTTTGACAGTTTGAAATTATGTCCTCTTGTTATATTTGTCTCATTTAGGGGTAATAGCCTCTCTTGGTTGACCTTATCTTTGCCTGACAGGATCTTGTAGACTTGAATCACGTCTCCACGTTCACGTCTCCACGTTCACGTCTGTAATTCATTGATGGCAGTCTCATTGCTCTCAGCCTCTCTTCATATGTCAGGTCTTTTATTGAAGAACATAACTTCGTTGCCCTACGTTGCACCTTTTCAATCTTGTCAGTGTCGCCAACGTACTGGTGGATCCTCGGAGCGTTTCCATATTCCATGACGGGTCTAACCATTGTAGTATAGAGCTTCTTGATAACCAGTTCATCTCTGCTAACAAATGTTCTTTTGATTATGCCCAATGTCCTATTTGCCTTCTTAACAGATTCATCAACGTGGTAATGAAAGGACAGCTTGTTGTCCACATACACTCCAAGGTCTTTTTCCATTTCTGATTCTATGAGTTCTTTCGGCTCACCACTGTTGTCGTTCATTTGGTACACCGATTATGTGTTGTTGTGGCCAAAGTGCATCACGCTGCATTTGCTGGTGTTAAACTTGAGTTGCCACTCATCCGCCCACTTGGAAAGCCTGTCGATGTCCTCCTGCACTGTTAACTGGTCTTCCTCTGTTGTTACTTTGCCATATAGCTTGGTGTCGTCGGCGAAAATGCGTACTACACTTCTGACTGCATCAGGAAGGTCATTGATGAAGAGTACAAACAATACTGGGCCTAGCACGCTGCCCTGAGGGATGCCGCTTGTGACATCCGCCCAGTTTGAAACATGTCCATTTACTGACACACGTTGTGTTCGGTCTTGCAGGAAGTTCGAGATACATGCTTGCACAGTCCCTTGGATGCAATAGCTCTTTAGTTTGTTGACAAGTCGTTTGTGCGGTACTGTATCAAAGGCCTTTTTGAAGACTAGATATACAGCATCCATAGGGTCCCCACTATCTAGCATCTCTGTCCATTCGTCTATGCATGTGATGAGTTGTGTCATACACGACCTGCCCGGAACAAACCCATGTTGCTCATCGCAGAACAAGTCGTTATTCACCATGTGTGTCATTACCTGCTCTCGGATTATGGCCTCAAGCACCTTGCATAGAACTGAAGTCAGGCTCACCGGTCTGTAGTTTCCTGGGGAACATCTGTCACCTTTCTCAAATATTGGTGTCACTTGACCCTGCTTCCACTGTGTAGGCAGTTCTCCCAAATCCAATGACTTGGTGAATATGAGCTTCAATGGGGCAATAATGTGTGGGCATATCTCCTTCAGGGCCCTATGATGCAGTCCATCTGGGCCAGATGACTTGTTGACTTTCAGTTTCTTTATCTTTGCTTCAATGATCTCCTCTGTAATGAGTATGTCTGGCATTTCTATATTGCACCTGTTGTCTAAGTCTGGAATATTGTCAATATTTTCATCTGTGAAAACACTACAGAAGAAACTATTCAAAATCTCGGCCTTAGAGTCATCGTCACTATGTAGTACTCCATCACTATCCTTTAAGTCGCTGACTCCACTTTTGACTGTAGTTTTGGAATTGGTGTATTTCCAGAACGCTTTCGGGTTGGATTTGATCTCGTGTGCAAGTGACTCCTCGAAGTTCCGCCTCAATTTCCGTGTGTAACTCCGCAGCTTATTCCTTGTTTTACAGTACTGTTCATAGTCATACAAGTCCTGAGATTCTATGTACTTTTGCCAAGCTCTCTGTTTAGCCTTAGCCTGTTTCATAGCAGAACTGGCGTTTCTTATTTTTCCTTCCCCCGAGTTTGTGAGTTGGGATGTAATCTTGCATTGCTTTGCATATAATGTCATTGAATTTATCCCATGCTTCTTGAGTGCTATTGTCTTTCAATTCATGATTCCAATCTATGTTGGAGATGTTTGCACACATTTCACTGTAGTTACCCTTGTCATATTTAAACTTTATAGTCTTGCTGTTGGGTAATTCTTGCTGACAAATGTAACTGAACGAAATCGTACAGTGGTCGCTGTTCCCGAGTGGTGCAAGATAACACATGTCTCTAATCACATTTTCCTCGTTTGTCATTATCAGATCAAGGATGGACGGTATATATCGGGATCCAAACAAACTGTAAGTGTCAATTAGATCTACATAACGTGTATATTAACACTATAAAAAAGGTAATTATAACACCTCTATCAACCCGTCAAATTGCCAAGTACTACAAATAACTAAACGCAGGACACCTATACCAACATACTATACTCTTCATAACACCACCCTTGACACAGTTAACGCAGCCAAATACTTAGGTGTCACTATTTCCAATGATCTTTCATGGCACACACATATTGATAACATCACCAAAAAAGCAAATCAGACACTAGGTTTTCTCAGACGAAATATAAAAGTCCATTCTGAAAAGCTCAAAGCTGTAGCCTATAAGACACTTGTACGGCCGCAGCTGGAATACTGCTCAACTGTCTGGTCACCCCACACCAGCACCCTGATAGACCAACTTGAAGCAGTGCAGAGGAGAGCGGCTCGTTGGACTAAAAGGGACTACGGCCGTACATCCTCTGTAACTGATATGCTTAATGCACTAGAGTGGAGACGACTGGATCTCAGACGCGTTGATCAACGCCTGGTTATGTTCCAGAATATTCTGCATAACCAGGTAGCCATCCCACTTCCAAATTATTTGACCCCTCCCTCTAGACCCTCTCGAAAATCTCATTCACAGGCATTCCAATTCATACAAACCAAAACTGACTACCATAAATTCTCCTTTTCCCCCAGAACAGTAGTCCAGTGGAATGCCCTACCATCTGACATTGTCACCCTGTCCGGCCCAGAGTTCAGTCTGGCTGTTAGCCAGATTGAACATGTCTCACCTTAAGTTCACCTGTCCTGTTTTTATCTATATTTTAACAAACTACTTTCTTATCTTTTAAACACTCCTTTTATATTTTCTTATTAATTTTCTCGGCATGTGACGCGCGTCAAAGTCTAGGTCCCCACAAGGGGTTTGACTAAAAGGAAGATAGATAGATATGTGTGAACAATTATACGCTTTAAATCAGTATATAAAAATGTTGTACTATATTTCCTTTGGTGACGAATTGACTACCCCTTTTGTAATATAATGCTTTGGTGACGAATCTGCATGGTGACGAATTGTCCATCATCCGAATGGACCATAACCAAAGGGAGTGAGACCGAAATGTTCCGAATGGTTTGACAGCAATTTCCGGTAAATCCGTAAGAACTCGATACTTTCCGTAATATATAATAAATTCGATTAAAAAGGTGGAGATCGTTTCGACGGAAACTCTCGGCATATTCCGCGTATCTTCCGGAAGATAGCTGAGGTGGCAAGATGGCGAACATGATGTGGAAAGCCGGCATTTTTCTGATGGTTGTTTTACCAACCATATGTCTTGCAAACAAAAAGACATTGGTTTTGCTGGAAAACTGGTCTATGAGAGAAACACATTCGATATTTTTCAAATCACTAAGAGGTAAATATATTCTAGTTTCATGTCATCTCTTTTGTTCACTGAAGACTGGTGGGTGGGGCAAGTTTGAGAACTACAAGACTACAAGAACTATTTCTACTTCTATTTATGAATTCTCTCCATCAATACTGATGATTATGAGAAGTGGCACTTTTTAGATGCACCATTGGAACTGTAACCGGCCTGTCACTTTATCCTGACACCGACGAACTAGTCGTAATGCTAACCCAAACTCCTGAGCGCCTAGGAGGGAAGCCATTACTACCAGTTTTCAAGTCTTTCGTTTGACCCGAAACGCCGAAAGGGGGCGTGGCCTTCGGGGATCTCATTAATATGCATGACTCAATGGCTTCCAAACCAACAATACACTAGGGGGGGGGGGGGGGGGGGGGGGGGGGGGCTTAAACTCAGTGTTGCACTAGCAACCCCGATAAACGCCGATATCTACTAAAGAATTACCTGTTCATCCATGGGTAGTGTAGAACAAATCATGATTGCTTTATGAATAATGTCTCAATTGAAATGAAAATCACTACGTTTGAAAGCTAATAAAATTTACTTTCAAGTGATATAAGTTAAGCTGTAATAGAGTTTTTAAAAATAATCAATATTATTGGTAAAAGTCGGTTATCGGCAATTTTGAAGCCTCACAGCTTGGTATCGGATTTCTGCGCATTATTTTTGGTGGTGACCTATTTCATTCATGCGCGCGAAATTTTTGCATAAGTTAATATTAATGAGGTTCTGTTATCCAATCAGAGGAGAGAATGACCTTTCTGAATATGTTTGATCCTAGTTCATCCGACTTTTGGTTCACGAGATATAGATCACCAAAGTTTAAATACGATCTACACCAAAAACCCGAAATTATTTTTTTAAGATTCACAAACGATCGTATTAAGCACATTCCAAAGTTTCAGAAAATGTATATATCAATGTTTTAATTGCTGTTTACTGCTCCGGAACGAGTAACAAAGTTCAAAGTTTACCAAAATTTCTCACGCACTCGGCAAATCCAAGCGGCGGCCATATTGGATTTTTACCGGCGATCAATATGTTGATACAAATATTAGCGACCTAGGCTTATTGCCATATATTTATGCAATATTATCCGGCTTTTGCCATTAATAAACAACTTATTTATAATATTATTGAGTTTGATTTTGCTTTTGTAAAGAAACTACGACCAAATCGGGGTCGAAATGTAGCAGTGTAACAAGTTCTAACAACGGAAAATTTTCCGGTGCGAGATTCTCATTCCGTATACAGCTAATTAAACTATCTAAGCTATTTTCTCTAAATATAAACAACAGAACGATTAGATACTATTAAATTATTAATATGAATGTAAAATAAGTATATTATATTCCAAACAAAAATTGTGTTAGATAAATTTAACTTTCTCTGTTGGTCGATCGCAGGAATGAATATATGGCTGTACAGTAATTCGGACATTCCATATTTCGGATAAGAAATTTTAGTCATTGATAATCTGAACTTTTGATGAAAATTAGTCAATCTTTTTAATGAATTCAGAAATAATTAACTCTTTTTCACCTTCAAAACATGTACCAAACGTTCAGCACTTTTCCTTCTGACTACTTTGTAGATTACAACTTTCATTTGAAATGAAACTTTATAAAATAAAAGTTCTGCAATTTGTGTACTAGGAACCCCCCCCCCCCCCCCCCCCCCCCCCCCCCCCCCCCCCCCCCCCCCCCCATAATATTCATTCTGACAAGTTGTTTAATGTTGTAATGTGACATTCATTTGAACACCTATTATAATTTGATAACAAACTACTTTTAATCACTATGAATAATTAACAACATAATTATAATCTTTTGAAATTAGCTCTGAGTGATTGTAGTCACAACAGTTATAATACCCTGATCAGGTCCTAGTTACTTCACTTGGCTTTTAATCTTGATAAAAAATATTTACAAAAGTATGAAAAGTTTTCAAAGAGTTGAAATTAATGTTTTCTGTATTTGTCTATTTGACTATTCATGCTTTGCAGAAATACTTTACTTGTAAATCAGTTCTAGTTCTGATCAATCCCAATTTGTTCCTGGGTTATTTTCACCGTCTTTTACTGATTTGGATCCAAATTCTTAACGAATACAATGTTAAGTTAAATAGCATTTTAACAGTTGAGAAACAACAAAACATCTATAATTACATTTGGTAATTAATTTCTTGACATTGCATAAAGTTTCTAACATTAGATCTGACTTAATATTACAGTATGGTCTAGAACTTTATTTCCAACAATAATTTCAAAATATTTCAGAAACTTTTAAATGAAACTTTAGTACATAATTGGAATCTAGATTAAGATCTATAAACTGTAACTTCATACACAAACTACTAATAAAAGTAATTGGTTTGTTTTCTTATAGTTTCTGATCTCAAAATAGAAACATTATAGTCATCAGGATATATGTGATGAAAGAGTCCATGAAGCTTATATCTGCTAAAATTCAGCTTCATGATCAATTTTAGGATTTAGTTTTCTTTTAAACGAATGTTTATTTCACTCCATTTAACTATTTTTTATAAATCTTAGTGGCTGATTAATCAATAATACACAATTAAAAATACAAGTCATCTTTTTAAAACTGATCTAAATACTTAATAATAAATAAAAATATATTTTTGTCCAACACCAAAATTAAAGAATTAAAATTTTCATGAATTTTAATGGAATTCTATTAAAAAAAACTTGTCATACGATAAAAGTACAACAAATAAAAATGCATAAATGGCTTCTGCAAGAAATAATACAACATATTTTCAAATTTCATCAAGATATCTTGACAAATAAAAAAGTTACAGCAATTTTTAAAAAGAGGTATCTTATTTTGGTTCCGTCGCGACGCGGATATATGCCTATGAAATGGGGGTAAATTTTTCCTAAAAATCACCGGTTTTAGGTAATTTAAAATTGCTGTAATTTTTTTTCTGGAAGAGATATCTTAATAATTTAAACTCTTTTATAAAGGTATCAACAAGACCTTTCATTTAAAACTACTTCTGTTACAATTGGTGAAGTTTAAAAAAATGACTGGGGATGCTAGTTGCACCCAGGACGTGCAATTGCGCGATTCCCCCCATTTCTTGAGCATTCGCGCATTTTGACAAAGGCAAGGGGCGATTAATCTCGCATCGGCTGTAGCACCGCTTTTAGCTTCGACCCGGTAACCATTTCCGCTTAGTATAAAACGCGGCCGTTGTCTCCAGTCACGACTAAAACGACGGGCTCGATGCGGGTTTACTGAAGTAGTGTTAACTTAACACCCGCATTATCGAAGGCAGGCGCGAACTATGCCATTGTTTTAATCAAAACCCTATCGCTATTTATAACTCTGCTATGTATAGAGCTGTCATAGAAAGTTAAACTTTGTAAGTTACACGACTAGACACATCAAGAGACATAATTATATCATAGCGAATATTTTACTGCTTTGAGCCCTTCGACTTCTAACCCAGGTACATATTCCCCCGAAATTACGCAAACAGACAAAATAGATCATATAATAATAAAAGTAATGCCGAGGAACTCGAGCGTGGATCTATGGAATCCCCAACCGAGGGTGAATTACAACACAGTATTGAATACATAGTCATGTAGACTAGTTTTAGTCGAATAAAGGTTACTTTAACCTTATTTTTAGTTTTTTATTTAGATCGCCCCTCTTTTTTACAATTCCCCCCATTTTTTTTCAGACGAGGGGGGACAATCCCCCCTACTTTTGAAATTCTAGGTGCAACACTGTAAACTCCCTTTTATTATAGCAAGATCGGGATCAAACCACAAGAAATAGCATTCTGAATGATTAAATTAACTGGAAATAAGTTTACCAAGAGGCCACTTGAAGTTTTCAATACTTAAAAACTGACGAAAAAAAAGTAAAATGCGACATTTATATATAATACAGAAGTATTGAAAAAAACGATTTCTGAGACACAAATTGGGTCATTTTATTTTTTCCTTTTATGTTAAAGTGTTAAACTTTAACATCATATTTTGTTTCTTTTATACATGTTTAGGTCAAGATCTACCCATTAACAACTAAATATCCCTGAAATTGTTTTTTAAAAAAAATTCTTTGGCATTGCTACCTGCAACCTCCTGCACTGCAAACGGACGCTCTACCACTGAGCTATACAGACGGTTTATGATAACTACTAAACTAGGGGTGACTGTCCCTGAAAAAGAAAGCCCAGCGCCAGATGATGCAAATGATCATGGTATACATGGTGGATAGAAAGGCAGTATACATGATTGTTCATGGCATAGTAGTGATTTTAAGAATAAGAATGGCCAACTTGTCATGACTTTCCCTGATCGCCAGACATTTTTTCAAGTCGACTTTAAAAGGTTACGAGACTCAAGAGCTTGTTTTACCAGTGTAGTGAAATATAGCCAGTGTTAGGCCCTCCAGCCTTACGTCCGGCTCAATGGTTACAACGCTGTCCTTCCAAGCAGAAGGTCCCAAGTCCGGTCACTATATTGGCGTTGTCGCCAAACAGCTTTTTCTGCCCCAGGCAAGGGAACTACTAGTACCGTTTTTATAATGGTCTTCTGGTATGACCCGGTGGCAGATTGAACCCATAACCTCCCGACTTGAAAGCGGATGCTCTACCAACTGTACATAACTCAGTGATAATTTTACCTGTGCATCCAGAGTCCTATACTCATATTGCCAGGGACTCATTATTTAAAAAGTCCTATGGACCCATAGCTTTTCTGGCCTTTATTAATATATTACATGTAGTATATTACTCATAAGCAATCAGTAGCTTAAAGCAGGTTGAAAGTAAAGCAGAATGTGTTAAAGGCATATTCTGCTTTACTTTCAACCTGCTTTAAGTGGTCAACTGTCTTCAAAATTAGAAATAAGTTATGGGATATTGGGTTAATTTTTCACCTCAAGGACTCAATGTTTCGTCTTAAGGACCCATTGTTTTACAGAATGTGCATCCCAAGGACTCATTCATCTGATTTCTAAAATTATCACTGATAACTGTTATTGCAACACATACAAGTGTAACCAATATATCTAGCAAGGAAAATGCTGTAATAAAGTGTAATCACTGTTTAGGTCAACTTTTTAAAAAAAAAGGTTTTAGAATCTTTATTTTCAAGGAAAGAAACTCTGGAAATATTTAGTATTGCTACTAAGAGTACTTATAAGATCACTGCTGAAAATTAGTAAAGGGTTAACACTTTCAACCCTAGTGACGAGTATAATTGCCATTTACAAACGGTGTACCTGCGAGGATTACACTTGCCATATGCATATGCAGCAAACAGTGTAGACCCTGATCAGAGGGCCTACACTGTTTGTCATTTTGAACTATTATTGTTTAAATCAACCCTAAATAGATAAAAAAAAATAGACTAGACTTATTATGATATTGGAATTGTCCATTAAAAGTGTCAGGGGTGAATGAGTTATGATTGTGGATATTTTCAGATCGTGGCTATGAGCTGACATTTAAGACGGCTGATGATGCTGGTTTAACACTGTCCAAGTATGGAGAGTTTCTTTACTCCAACCTTGTCATCTTTGCACCATCAGTTGAAGGTAAGTTTTGGTACAATTCATGTTTGTGATGCTTTTACTTAAAAAAAGCCTCTTTTATGACTATTGGGTATTTAAGGTATGATGGCTGCTTAAAGCAAGGTGAAAGTTTAAACAAAGCTCCTTGAGTCCTTCAGGAGCTTAGGGTTTTCTTTCACCTTGCTTTAACCCTTAGCCCGCCAAATAAATTGTCGTCTGCTATATTTCTCGTCTGCTTCAAGTTTCAAAGTGCTTCAAAGTTGCTCAAAATTGCTGAAAATGTTGTCTGCTGAAAATGTTGTCCGAGTGTCAAACAGCTTGGATGCGGATGAGACGCCGAGTTACTAGGCGTCTCATCCGCATCCAAGCTGTTTGCATATGGAGCTATAGTCGTGAGTGGCAGGCTAAGGGTTAAGCTGTCACCTGTCTTTTAGTTTCATACAATCATATAGCCTTCTTTTTGGTGGTCATAATAGAAGGGTTTCATTTGTACACAATAAGTCATCTTCAAATAATGTGTGTTTAATACCTGGTATTTAAATTATTAAATTAAATAATGTTTTTGAAGTTCGTCGAAGATAAATGACCACTGCTGAAAGAATGATAATCTTTAAAGACGTATGATTACTTTGTGTGGGACAAACAATACTGCAGAAAGTTCTGTTAAAATTTAATTATGCTAAGTTTCCACCTGTCTGTAAGAGTTAAGATTTGAAATTGTAACAATGTTACATGTCTTAGTCTATCCTTCTTAGTTGTCACCAGTTTAACTCTTTGCATGCTAGCAGCGTATACTTATACAGGGCCTTTTTTCCAAAAATTGGGAAGGGGCCTTAACCTTTGAATTTAGGAAATTCAAGCGCGATTTTCAGCCAAATTGGGAAAGTAAATTGACTTTCAAGACACTTGAAAAACAGTATAAATACAGTAAATAGAAAGTTGCTTTAATTTAATAATAGTTATTTAACATTTAAACAGGACTGGTAATTGAATAGGACAATTCTAATGTAGTTTCATCCTCAGAATATGTGCTTTTTTTCGTGAGAATCATATAATGCATTGTATTTTTTGAAAATTCTTTCAACAAAATTGGGAAACAATAGGCTTTTTGCAATTGGGAAGACACCTGTTATAGGCCTCTGTTATAGAAGGTAAAAAAGCCCTGTTATATGTGCCACAGTGATTACCTTTGCAAACAGTTTGGATCAAGATGAGACGCCGCGTTACACGCGGCGTCTCATCAGGATCCAAACTGTTTGACACTCTAACCCTGTTTTGAAAATAAATTGTTGAAAATTCTTTTTAAAGAAAAGTTAGCAGGTGACATTTGTTGCAGAAGACAAAATTACCCAGCATACAAAGAGTTAATACTTTGATTTTATCTTAATTTGTAGAATTTGGAGGTAGTATTAATGTGGAGGCCGTTACAAACTTCATTGACAATGGTGGTAATGTGATGGTGGCAGCAAGCTCTTCAGTAGGGGATCCACTGCGAGAACTAGCCACAGAGTGTGGACTGGAGTTCGATGATGAGAACACAGCCGTGATTGACCACCTCAATTATGACATCTCTGACGCTGGCAAGGTAAGAAAACCAAAGTATTTCAGACACTAACTGAAGTTAATTATTGTGATGTTAAAGGTAGGTGGCTGCATAAAACAAGTTGAAAGTAAAACTGAAAACTCAAGTAGGAGCTTTACTTTCATGTAACTTGCTGTAGCCCATTTCCCTCATAAATATGTTTTTTTACGCCTCTAGTTTATTCCTCCACTGAAGAAAATACATGTAGTCCAAATTTATACAGTCATGAATAGGTATCATAAGAAGTATTTTCTTTTTTCTAGCAGATGGTAGCTTAAAGCAGGCTGAAAGTAAAGCAGAATGTGCCTTAAGGCACATTCTGTTTTACTTTCAACCTGCTTTAAGTGGTCACCTATTAACATGCTATGCGGTAAAGGATTAACAGGTTCCACCCTAGCGAAGAGTATACTCGTCAAACAGTGTAAGAGTACACCTGTCCTATGCAAACATTGAAGATAGTGATCAAAAGGCTCCTGCAGGAAATACCTGACCAAGGTCTTCCTCCACCTGTAATTAACTGGAATTCGCGATATAACTGAAATACTGTTGAAAGCGACGTAAAATCGTAACAAATCATAAATCTACCTGGCCAGGGGCTGCACTGTTTGTATATAGGGTCTTTCTGGTGTGGCTCTGTATTTTGTCCTGTGTAGTGTATAAAAAAAATCCTTATTTAACCCATTGTATGCTGGGTAATATCTGGTGGCCATTTTAAAATGTCGTCTGCAGCGGGTATAACTCAAATATTTGCAAAATATTGTAGCAGTTTCTGATAGAGTATCGACTTAGCTGCAAACAGTTTTGATCTCAGATCAGGCCCCACAATGTGGGGCCTGATCTGAGATCAAAACTGTTTGCCTACAGGTACTGTACACCTAAAAGTGTATCCCGCATAAAATGGGTTAAGAAGCCAATGTACTAATTCAGATGATAAATGCCCAACATGGGTTAAGTTTTATGTATAATTAATCAGCAAGAGAGGTGTTGAACAATTATTTGCTCATCATTTGATTCATTTCAGCATACCACTGTTGTTGCTGACACAGATTATCTTCTGGATGCCCCAATCATTGTTGGCAAGAAAGGTGCAGCACCATACCTCTACAAGGGTGTAGGGTGAGTAACACTATACTGTCAGAGCTCCAGGTAAAGGGAGTTTGTCAAAAACTAAAATCTTTATTTCTGCATTAAACCATATGGTGTTACTACTCATTAGAACTGTCTCTTTGAGACAATTCTAATGAGAAGTTACACTATAGGATTTGGTGCTGGCATAACCTCTTATCTGGAGCCATAAAACCATGACTGAATTGTGTGCAAATATGTGGGAATGTCAAACAGTTTGGAACCAGATGAGACACCTAGTTACCTGATGCATTTCATCTCAAAACCAAAATGTTCACAGTAGTTGCCAAAAATTCACCCTTAGGTAAAATTTAGCGTAATGTTGACAGCAAATTACTCAAGACTCTGGCAAAACCAATAAAATCAGATGTTTATTTTGTAATGACCAAACTGGTAGTATGCGGAAAGTCACATAGCATAAACTAAAGTTTTCAAGAATTTATGTTCAAAGTATCACTGTTACAATTATTGTGGTAGAGAAAACCCTGATGATGTTCATGAGCACAAACTTAACTTCTATTCCAGCATGGTGGCAGATGCAGAGAACCCTCTTGTTCTCAGTATTCTCCACGCCTCCTCAACCGCCTACAGCTACAACCCCGACGTAGCCATAGATGACTACCCACTAGCTATCGGCACAAACACCTTACTGGTGGCAGCGCTCCAGGCCAGGAACAACGCCAGAGTCGTCTTTGTAGGTTCCATTGACTTCTTCAGTGACGAGTTCTTCTCATCTGCCGTACAGAAGGCCAATGGTGGCAAGAAGTGAGTTTTACAGTATTACTGTTCACACAACATTGACTAACCAATTACCCCATAGCCTTTTTCCAGTTTTGAATAGATGACCACAAAGCAGGTTCAAAGTAAAGCAGAATGTGCATTAAGGCTTTAAGGATGTCGGCCTGTCTTTTTGAGCATTATGAAATTTCCGGAAAATTTTACGAACTCATTTTCCGAAAAATGTTAAGAACTCATTTTTGGTGAATGCAAACAGTCATAAAATACTATTTTCCTGGGAAAAAAATAGATTTTTCGTTCCGGAAGGGACTTTTTAAGTTTTATGTCCTATTCGTAGTTTACAGCATACACCGTTTTCATAGGTAGGTTGCATTTTGTTACATCCGATTTCATTTCAATTTCTCAGAATATAAGCATGAAATTTTCATGGAAGTACAGTTTTAGTATGAATTATAGATAATTCAAAAGATCAAATGATATTTTTTTGAAAAAAAAATTTTTTGGTTAAAATACACCAAAAAGTGAAAAAATGAGAAAAAATGGATTTTTTCAATAAAACGATCTATATCTTTTTTAAAAGATCCGGGACCCTGTGTTTTTATTTGCTATTTCACTAAAACTTTATGTTTGGAAGGCTAAAATCAACAAATAAAAAATTTGGTAATTAGTTTGCTACAATTTGTAGGGCAATTTTCACTGTGCCTTATTCTCCCATTATAAAAAAGTGGGTGGGGTAAATTTTACTCCTTTTCGGTGAAATCAAACATTTTTATTTTGAATCTTGACAAAACATTATTTTCAGAGTTTATTCTTACTATGGTAATATAAATTAGGATACTTTTTGTACAAATAGTTTGTTTAAATAAAGATTGAAAAACCGTAGTACAAAAAAGTAGGAGTTTTTGTGAAGTTTCAATTTTAGGGGGGTAGCCCTGAAAAATCTCAAATTGTGAAAAAGAAAGGTCCGGTACCCCCACTTTTTTCACCAGTTTTGTCATAGAAACTAATTTTACTGTCTGTATGCAAAGTTTGAAGAATTTGGTAATTACTTTCCAAAGGTGCACCTACCCCCTTAAGCTACCATCTGCTACATGTAGGAGAAAATATTTCTTTTGATACATATTCATCACAGTATAAAATGGAATCATTTTCTTCAGTGGAGGAATAATTGAAAGTCGTTAAAAGGAGTATTTATGGGATAAAGGATTAATCGGGGTTACAGTTACATTGGAAAATTCTTTCCCTTTTAAAAGGCACTAAATGAGCACGCATTTGAATAAAATATAGATAAGAGTTTTATGAAAACTCTTGACGGTTTATATTTATATAAATTATATTGCAAAGAGTTTGGAGCCTAGTCAGACATCTTGCAATCTAGTAATCAGTACTCACTAAAATCTGCATATAGAAACTGTCAGTAAAGAAACATGAATATTTCAATTGATAGATTACTTAATTGCAGGACAAAAGTAATGCAGGAAGCTTGATGCTTTACTTTTGTCCTGCATTCAGCTGTACTCAGCTACCCAGTTTAGACGGCAAATTTGTTTTATTTTGAGTGACAACTGTACACAGATTTAACCCTTTACCCCTTAGAAACACCTTTTAGCGCATTTGATTTATCCCTCCACTGAAGAAAATAGTTCTTATTTACATAGTCATGAACATATACAGTAAGAAAAAGGTTCTGAATCCTAGTAGATGATAGCTTAAAGCAGGCTGAAAGAAAAGCAGAATGCGCCTTAAGGCGCATTTTGCTTTACTTTCATCCTGCTTTAATAGCCCACATGTCTTCAAAACAAGAACTGGCTATGGGATAAATGGTTAAATGTTTCGTCTTTGATTTTAGGTTTGATAGGGCAGGAAACCAGGATCTGGCTCTGAACCTAGCTGACTGGGTATTCAAGGCTCGTGGAGTGCTTCGTGTTGGCCAAGTTAAACATCACAAACAAGGAGAGAAGAACCCACCTGCTGCCTACACGATCTTTGATATGGTGGTATGTATCTGTCTGTCGTTGTAGATTTTAACAATATATTGCAAAATGACAAAACTGAAGACCTTGATCATAGGGCTCTTGAAGGAGCCTTCTGATCACGGTCTACACTGTTTGTATACGATAAGTGTACTTCTCACAGGTACACTGCTTGCCTGTTGTCCAATCCATTTCATTATGTGAATAAAATATTGTTTAAACTAAACTGCTTGCTAATGACAGATATAGTACTGTATACCGGTCACTAGGGATGAATGTGTTAAATGCAGCATACACCATTGCTTGCTAATTGCAGCTTCTGACTTGCAAAAAGTTTGGATAATGGATACAGATCAGAGTTTGACATTAAATAATTCTGCTTTTGATCAGCATCTTAACCATCATGACTTTAATTCTGTATAATGCCTCCACATGAATTAACCCTTAGCCTGCCAAATAAATTGTCGTCTGCTATATTTCTCGTCTGCTTCAAGTTTCAAAGTGCTTCAAAGTTGCTCAAAATTGCTGAAAATGTTGTCCCGAGTGTCAAACAGCTTGGATCTGGATGAGACGCCGAGTTACTCGGCGTCTCATCCGGATCCAAGCTGTTTACATCTGGAGCTATAGTCGTGAGTGGCAGGCTAAGGGTTAAAGATTATCTGCTTTATTTAGTTTGGTCGTTAAATGCATATTCTAATACACTGGTACTGTAGATATTTTGCTGAAAAGTCAAAACAAGTCATAATATTGCTACATATTGAGGCATACTTTCAATGCATGTCTCTGTGTTCCTCCAATCTGATACAGGGATAAACCAAAGTCTGGTCTTAATTGTTCACATTGTGTAAATGAGATAATCCCAACAAAATTTAACCAATATAAATCCATGTCACTACCATAAAACCGTCCTATTATGACCACTAAACAAAGGCTGATTTATTTGTATAAAATATAGGTGACAGCTAAAAGCAAGGTGACAGTAAAACAGAAAGCTCCTGAAGGAGCTTTATGTTTTACTGCCTCCTTGCTTTAAGCTGTTACCTGTTGTAAACACCTAATAATAAGCACAATATAGTGGTCGTGATAGAGAGGTTTTACTGTATTTTATCTACAATTATATTTGTATTCACTGACTGCTATATTAATGTAGCATGGAGACTTCTGAATATATTTGACAGCTTCATGCTGGATATAAATAATGCAGTAAACTCATATCTGAGCGTTCTGTGCATTATTATGCCCCCACACCACTGGTGGTGGGGGGCTATATAGGAATCACGTTGTCAGTCAGTCGGTCCGTCAGTCCGTCACATTTTTCCGGGACATTTGCCTTTTTCTTGAAAACTGTTTATGATACCATCTTCAAATGTGATATACATTATCAATGTTATTTGGGGACAGTCATTGACAGGTTTCATAACTCTTGTACCAAATTTGACAGAATTATGCCCCTTTTTAACTTCATTTTTTTTGTCTCTTAATTGAGAATTTTTTCTTTGAACATGCCATTTTCTTGAAAACTATTCATGATATTGTCCTCAAACTTAGTACACATTATAAGTGTTGTATTATGAGACTTTTCATGAAGTTTGACAGCTCTTGCACAAAATTTGACAGAATTATGACCCTTTATAACTTGAATTGTTTTTCCTTAATATGCATTTATTCTTTGGACATATCATTTTCTTGAAAACTTTTTGTAACTTTAAGTTACATAACTCTTGCCAACAAATGACAGAATTATGCCCCTTTTTAATTTGAAATTTTGTTCTATTTTTTTCGAACATGCCATTTTCTTGAACTGTTCATGATATTGTCTTCAAACATGGTAAACATTATTAGTGTTGTATTGTGAGACTTTTCTTTAAAGTCTGACTACTCTTGCATAAAATTTGACAGAATTATGCCCCTATTCAACTTGAAATTTTGTTCCTTAATATGCATATATTATTCTTTCTACATGTCATTGTGCTGTTTGTGACAGGTCAGTTGGAGTGGGGGTATTTATCACCTTTAGTGATAGCAGTTCTAGTTAGTTTTATCCTGTATTAAGCAATCACTTGTATTCAAGATTTCTTTAGAGTTGTTGCTTAATATAAGTTTGACTGTATCATCAATTTTCCAGGACTACTCTGTTGAAATTGATGAATTCCGTGACGGCAAGTGGCAGTCTTTTAATGGGAAGGACGTTCAGCTGGAGTTTGTCAGGATAGATCCATTTGTCCGCACCACACTCGGTAGCAAAAGTAAGTCTTCGTATAATATGAGAACTACTAGAAATGTGATATCTAGCCACTGTTACAGATGCCAAAGCAAAACCAGGGCTCAAGATAAGTAAACTGAAACAAAATTGAACATTTTCCCACTTATTTCAGCACCAAATCCTATGGTGTGACTACTCATTAGAATCGTCTCTTCGAGACGATTCTAATGAGTAGTGACACCATAGGGTTTAATTCAGAAATAAAGATTTAAGTTTTTGAAATACTCCCCTTATCTTGAGCTCTGCAAGACTGAGGTATTGCACAATGTTCTAGATAATTGATCTAAATCCAAATGCTTGACATTGTCACCATCACAGAAGCAATACGTGAGTCATGCTAACACTCCTTGGACAAGGGGAGACAACTTGTTTGCAGAGCTTTTACATTCATATTAATTTTGTAATGTTTCATTTGTTAATTTTAACTTTTTAAATGTTAATTTGAAGGAGCTGTATGATCATGGATTACACTGGTTTGACATAGGATCCATGTTAGACATAGGATCCATGTTAAGGTGCGTTCACATTGCCAATCTGACACCCAGATCAAACTCGATAACGCAGTCATACTTGGTCTGCTTAGGGGTCCTGGCGGTTCGAGAGCGGTCTAAATAGATTGTACTCGGTCAGACTATGCTCGAACTCTGATGAGTCGGGGCGATCGAGGTACTCAGATCGGCAATGTTAACGCACCTTAACAAGAGTCTGCAACCTTTACTGGCTGGTTTCTTATGCCCCCCAAACAACAAGTTATGTTCTTTTTGTGGTCTGTCTGTCCACAAGGTAATGAGACAAAGCAGAGTTTTAATTAATATTGAGCAGGAGAAGAGTTAATATTAAACAATTGCTACATTTCAGAGGGTTTGTTCCAGACCACGTTCAAATTACCTGATGTATATGGAGTTTACCAGTTTAGAGTGGACTATAACAGGATGGGCTACACACATCTGTTCAGTACTACACAGGTATGAGTGTTAGACTGTAGTAAATTAGATCACAATGGTGTACTCAACACTTGACATCTTGCTTAACCCTTTACCCCATTAAACTTATTCCTCCACTGAAGAAGACAATTCCAATTTAAACAATCATAATCCTGTACCATTTAAGATATGATTTCTATATACATCCTTGCAGATAGTAGCTTAAAGCAGGCTGAAAGTAAATCAGAATGCGCCTTAAGGCACATTCTGCTTTACTTTCAACCTGCTTTCAGTGATTGCCTTTCTTTAAAATTATGGGGTAAAGGGTTAAACAGGGCTTTTGTAGCTGAGTGATTTTAGTGATTGCTCAGATTTAGCCACTCACAACTGGGTTTGAATGGCAGAATGCATTTTCAATCATTAATGAGAAAGAGCCTTCCAGCTGGCTTGCTGTTAGTCAATGGTTCTACACAAGTGGTTATGTGTAATTAAACACATTAGTCATTACCCCATAGTTGTTTCTAGTTTTGAAGACAATTGATCACTTAAAGCAGCATGAAAGTAATTCAGAATGTGCCTTAAGACGCAGTCTGCTTTACGTTCAGCCTGCATTAAGCAACCATCTGCAAGAATGTAGAAGATATTTCTTATGATAGCATACATATTCATGGCTGTATAAAGTGCAATTGCTTTGGTCAGTGGAGGAATAAAGTAATGGTGTTCAAATGTGTATCTATGGAGTAAAGGGTTAAACCGTTTCTTCGCTTTAAAAGATATAAATAGTACTGCAGAGTTAAAACTGTACACAGGATTGAAGCATGCTGTGTTATTTACAGGATGATGGTTGAAAATGTTGGTAGGCAATTGAGAAAGCATATTGATATATATTTAATTGTTTTGCACATATTGATATATATATCTTAATTATTTTGCAGGTATCTGTCCGGCCTCTAGAGCACACACAGTATGAGAGATTTATACCCACAGCATACCCCTACTATGCTAGTGCCTTTTCAATGATGTTTGGGGTGGTGTTATTCAGCATAGTCTTCCTACACTTTAAAGAAGAACCAAAGGAAAAGAAAGACTAGAAACAATCCAATAGTTACCACTTTCAACATCACCAATTCCATCTAGACTATCCATTTCTTCATATCATGGTTTTTTACAAGTGTTGTGTTATATGTTATAACTTAAAATGAGTGTGATGGTAAATGTATTTTTGTTGGTAATTGGACTGCTAGTCGTATGCTCATTAAGTCCTGCTGTCATGATAAATCAAAGCAAGATATGTTGATTGTGTAAAAGACAGCTTAGCCCTCCATATAAAGAAGTGCCCCTGAGAGTCTCAATATACACCCCACAGAAGCACAAAACACTGAATATTCAGTGATACCATTGAATGCAGGTGGCAGTTTATGCAAGATGAATGTAAAGCAGAAAGCTCCTAAAGGAGCTTTCTGCTTTACTTTCATCTTGCTTTAAGCAGCCACCTGGCTTAAACATAGTTTGATATGGGAAGTTTGCACTTTTGGCTATAAAGGAAAGGTTAAAAGAAGTGAAAGTAAGCAGAAAGCTCCAAAATAGAGCCTTTTAGCTAACTCCTTAACCCTTTCCCACATAGAAGCGCCTTTTAGCGCATTCAGTTTATTCTTGCCCTGAAGAAAATAGTTCCAATTTATACATTCATAAATATGTATAATACAAAATATTTTCTATATTCTAGCAGATGATAGCTTAAAGCAGGCTGAAAGTAAAGCAGAATGCGCTTAAAGCGCATTCTGCTTTACTTTCAACCTGCTTTAAGGGGACACCTATATTCAGTACTAGAGATATGCTATGTGGGAAAGGGTTAAAAATGCCTTTACCAGTAATAGTTTGGATTTACAGCTGTACATCTAAGACAATTCCCAGGGACCAAAATTAATACAACATAACAAATGGAATTTGTTGTAAATCTTTACTATTTCAGTAAAATCTTTGTTGAGACTTAGAATATCGAAACAGAAAAATGATGTTGATTTATGTATTTGCATAAAGATCATTTGATATGTTCATTGTCTTAAGATTTAAGAGCTAATCCAGCATTGCATCACACATGGTCTTAGTCTATGTGTACATGTGTCGGTTAAATATATTTGTGATCCCAGCTTAGGTCAATAATATCCACAAATGAAATGTCAAAACTGACAAAATGAAAGGAACCAAAGTTTATAAGTTTGATATACAACATTGTTATGCAGTGATGGAAATGCAAAAGTGAAAATGGATAGAAATAAAAATTAAAAAAATGTTTTCTTTTCTTTTGTTTTTGTACATCCATATACATTTACCTGTTTAAGAAGAGGTAAAAAAAGAACCAAGTTGTATTTGCCAACACTGCAGACACAAATTAGATGCCCTATTTCTAACACAGTGTCTTCGTTTTGCAACAGTTTTAAAATGAAATGCTGATAGACCATTAGCAGACACTGTATTGGAAATACATGTATACTTTCTTTGGTCTACAACGCTTTTCCAATTGGCGTTTTCATATACATGTATAATAGTTCGCGTTTGTTACCGTTAGAAAGTTCAAGGAAGTGCTCAAAATTCTATGCTCTTTCATACTTGCACCAAGCATGACCTTTCAGAGTGAGACCATGTGGCATTTTGGGCCCCTTTGAAATTTACCCCAGCCACTGCATTTATGTTTCGAATGATACTTAGAATTCTTATGTCCCTTGAGGTACTGCTTTTATAATTGGTATGTATGTGTTTATGGACAAGCCAGTCCCACGCAGTTGCGTTAAGATTTCGGGGAAAAATGCTCCTTATTATATATACTTTAAAAATACATGTGTATATGAAGAATACCTTTCCATGTCCGCAAAAAATTGATCCCATTGACTTTGAACATAAGGCCCGCGTTTAGATTTCGGAATCTGTGTGTATGTTTTAAACGCTGTTAATAACTCCTATGTCCATTTGAAGTTAAGGTATTTTCTATTGGTGGTTTGACAGCGAGCGGCCCGCTAAAGAAAAGTTTGACCAGCTCCAGTGTCTTTGTTAGCGCAGTTGGTAGAGTGATTGACTAGCAAACCGAAGGTTCAAGGTTCGATTCCCACTTGATTCAAATCTTTTTTGTTTAAATAAATTGTCCGATTTTTATTTACTAGTCAGTTCATAACGCAGTGACCAAAGGACATGCTATGTTTAGTCACGTAATAATGAATAATATCAGATGCAAGTATTGTCAAGTGACCACTAAACTTTGTGAAGATTTATAGCCTATATGATCGATGACAGCGTAACACAGGACAAAAGTAATGCTAAAAGATAGATCCTAAAGGAGCTTTTATGCATTACTTTTGTTATGCATGAAGCAGTCACCTGTCTTTAAAGATCTACAGGCTACCGTATTCATTGGTCCTTAATTACAGGGTTGACTTCTTGTATTATTCAGAGCTGACGGCATTTTAAAGTTGAACTCAAGGGAGGTAACTCGTTTTGTGTTAACATTTTGTCCGAATTTCTGGAAATCATGTATAAAATGCAAATTCTACTGTAGATTTTCATTAAATTTTTGTGACTAGTAGAATTAAGTTATATCTATCTAATAAGAGTAAAATAAGTGTATGTTAAACAGCTGGATTTTTTGTAATTTGAGATTTAGTGACTTTTTCAGATTTAGACTTTTTTTAAAATACATGTATTGATATTTCCAGAAAATATGTCATTAATTATTTTTGTTTGCACAGTATCTTATAGTCTCTGTACAGTTTACTTGAATGTACAGAAATTATTGAGTTATATTATTTAATAAAGAAAATATTCCTGTTTATTAAAAAAGGAGCTTTTCTCTACAAAAGGTCCTGTCAGAAAAAAACGGCACTATTTTTTTTTTATTTTAACGATTTTTCACGCAACTTACTACATTTGCAAATGGTTAAGATTCAGAATAGGGTCAAAGGTTAACATGCATTTGAGTTGAGTCTGAGATCGTTCTCAAGTATTTGGTTGGGTAGAGTTGAGCATTTTGATCCAATCTGACCAATCAATTGTTTGAGAACGATCTCGGAGTCAACTCGAACGCTACATACAGCGCTCCCTCTCTATAACGACACCGAGTGGGTACACAAATGTGTGCCTTGTTCGGAGGGAGTCTTTAATAGGGAGGGAAAGTGGCTTACATTTGGAAACATCTTGAATCCAGATCAGATGCCGAGTCTGATCTAGATTCAAGCTGATTGTCACTCGTCATTAAGGGTTTTTTTCTGTCAAAATGTCCCATATGTAAGTTTGAGAAAAAAGCAGAAGACACTTTTGGCCGACGGCATTGCAGCCATGAATAGGTTTGAGAGAATGTCTTGTTTGGGGAACAGCAGCAAGCGTTGTGGTGAGGAGGGAATCGTTGTTGGGAGGGCCGTTGTAGAGAGGGTGCACTGTATAACCTTGGGGCCCAGATACTACAAAAGCGTATGTCAGGATTCAAACTGTTTGACCCTCGTTTATTAAGTTTATTAAGATGCATCCTTAGAAGTCCTCTGGCGAACTGTTTGCATAGGACAAGTGTATTATTCGCAGGAATATAGTTTGTTACGGGGTTCAATGGGTGAGTCTTCGTAGATCATTTTAACTCTTTGCACGCTAGCGGCGGATATACCTGACATAGTGATTACGTCTGCAAACAGATTGGATCCATAGGAGACGCCGCATAACGCGGCGTCTCATCAGGATCCAAACTGTTTGCTATTCTGACACTGAATTTAAAAGAATTTTTGAAAATTCTAATTTTAGACCGATAGCAGACGACAAATTGTTGCAGACGAAAGAATTACCCAGCATGCAAGGAGTTAAACGTATGAAATGAAATAAATACAATTACACATACATGTATAATATTTTATTTTTCTTAAAGCGACTCGCAACCAGATGGTGCATTAAAAATAGTGATTTGTAAATATGTGTCAAACGCTTATATAAATGGTAAAGAATTAGTTTAAGATAAGAAATTCTGTTTAAAAAAAATGTATTTCAATAAAAAAAAATATTGGTCTCTGGTGGGATTCGAAGCCGGGGCCCGGCATTGGCGGACAGAAGGCAAAATAGGGGAAACCGCTTAGACCAATGGACCACGGAACTATCCGTTTATCTCGGATCGATTTAACGTATTTCAATGTGTAGCGATCGAAAGTGCATACAACTTCACAATTCGGCTCGGGTTTATGTCTGAGCCCGTGTAGAGAAGCAACAACAACAACTATACCGTCTACTAGTCGGTATAGAAAAACGATGGAAAATATCTAAAAATCTAAGATTCGGTGACGATTCTTGAGACTTTTTTTGGACTGATCATATTTTTTTAATGTCAGAAGCCAAATAATGCCACAAATTTGCTTTTATTTGAGTATTTTATTTTATTTTGACAAGTACACCATCCGGTTGCGAGTCCCTTTAAGAAGTAACTGACTATTCCTTTTAATTTAATTTTCCTAAGCCTAGCTGACTTGTAGGTAATTTTGGAGTTAATCTGCTTACAAATGGCTTTCAAATTCCTCTTAGAAAGGTTCCCTTCATTAAAGAACATGTTATAAATAAAGTTATACGATTGATTGTTAATTTTATATTGATATTAGCCAGTTTGAATGCTTAAATAATTAGTGTAAATTTCATAAATGAAGTCAATAGAAAACAGCACAGTATTATTACAGTGAAGCTCACTTATAAGATGCCTTGCGGGTCGTCCGATTTATTTCGATATATCCAAAGTTCGTTATATCAAGTCCGTTTTACTATATGTTAATGTTAATTAGAGATGTGGACTGTATATATATATATATCCAATATTTCGTTATATCGAATTTCGTTGTAAGTGATCTTTACTGTACAAACTTCGATATGCTGGAATGAGTGATCAACATAATATTAATATAAAATACAGAGGAAACAATGGTTGTCCATAAGCATATTCTTCGAAATGGAATTACACGTGTCCCTAATAGCTCTCAGCAGTTTTGACGTCATCACTGTTATTGACGTTTGTATCAGGATGCCCAATGGTCTTTTGCTTGAGTTCCATTTCAATATCAACGTCGTCATCTCTCGCCCAATCCTGCAACGACACCATGAATAGCAGTCAAATTTGCTAAACTGACAATTCAGTCTCATAAAACTATTTTGAAAAACTCACTGCCGAAGGTAAACATTTTAAAACAAGCATATATGCTTACAAAGCGTTTGGGATTAGCCTCAAGCTTTCGATTGGTCAGATTTGAGCATCTATTCAGACCTGACAAATTAAATGCTTGAGAGAATAACCTCAGGCTTATTTCAAATATTTTGTAAGTGCCGACGTATTGCCCTATCAAACTAGTGGAGAGAGGTCACATCGATTTGAATACATATAAATAAGACAACCAAATGCTGCTTTCCCTCGTCCAATATATAACTGATAGATAATGCCGGTGTCTTTCAGTCTGTTAACAGCTACGTGTTATTATGTTAGAGGATTTTCATCATGAGACCATAATGCATTAGAACATCCTACAGTGTAGCTTGATTTTAATGTGTTACCCTTTACTAGTATTTCATAACCCGTTTGTTCGTTTTGATGACAGGTGTTCACTTAAAGCAGGGTGATAGTAAAGCAAAGTAGGCATTTAAAAAACAACTAAGATAATGCATATACAATGTAAATGTGTTTCTTTAACCCCTTCACTGCCATGACGTCATCAATCTTAAACAATTGTCGTCTGCTTTGATTTCTAAAATTAAATGTTTAGGGTTTTTGAGTTTAGAAATATTGAAAAGAGTGTCAAACAGTTTGAATCCTGATTAGACGCCGGATTTAAACTGTTTGCAAATAACCGTTGTACTCGGGGTAAGGCAGTGAAGGGGTTAAGGAATAGTTAACTACAAAAGGTTGTCGGTCCTGTTAAATAAGTGTGCAAGACGTGTCAGACAACTAACCTGGAGTTCCCCTGATGCGAATATATTAAAGACAATTAATCCTACGACATCAAATGCTGCACATACGTAGAACACGTTCTTCCATTCTTCTTGGCTGTGCTGTAATATAACAGGAGGGTTATGTCTATATAAAACTGTGACCAAATCGAATAATTTGCAGGCCAAAATCAAACCCATACATGTCGGGCGTTTCTCCGAACTTCTCGGGTTTTATACAAAGATATATATAGTACATGCATGCTGGACAATAGTAATGCAGTAAACTTTGCGTCGTTCGACGTTATGGTAAATTCACATTATTACAACAACTCTTTTTCGATAGCAATAACGTTATAGCAATAAATAGGAGATATACAACATTTATTCGCGCGCAACCATGGTCTAACCTATACGAAGAAAGTTCAACGATAACCCCAGTATTAATGAATCCAGTCACTGTCTAAACTGTTTGCAAATAACTACTGTACTCAGGATCCAAACTGTTTGCAAATAACTACTGTACTCGGGGTAAGGCAGTGAAGGGGTTAAACAATTATGGTCTTTTTTCTCAAATTACATTTGTAGGTAAAATAACTTAAATAGTATCGTAGTGAGTGTTACGCAGCGTCTGGTCAGTATCAAAACTGTTTGCAGGTAACTATAGGTTTTTCCGACTTTGACATTATTTCCGCTTGTTGAAACCGCATCTAGACTGGCGGGTGTTTTATCTTATAATGAACAAAATTCATTTTCAAATGAACGACAAATTTGTAAGTTGTTATAATCATGAACATTTTGGAATTGTCGTATTGTTACTTTATTGAATATCCGCTGGACACATGATTGTCCGTTAAACATACAGCATTGGGAAACAAACATTATACATGTAGTTAATTATGTTTGACTTACATTTGGTGTCATTACACCTGCTAGTATAGGAGCAACCATTCCTGGTATAGTGGCGACAGTATTTGTTATACCAAACAGCACACCTGCATATCTTAAAATGAATAAAAGTTAGGTTCCTGAAGACTTGTAATAACTCATGTACATTGCATATTTATATATATAAATAGTAATGATAATAATATTAATGAACACAAAACTCAACTTCTTGCAATTGTCTGCCAAACCTTCGTCTGTAACAATTCAGAGTCGATTATCTCATTTTTCATTCAGAAAACATGCTTGTCAAATAGTTTGGTTCCAGATGACATGTGATGCCAAGTAACTCGGTGTCGTATTTGGATTCAACATGATTGCAACAGTTATCACAAGTAGTTTGCAAAAGTTTAATTTCATACTTAGTATGTCTTACTTTGGCGCAAAGTCCACGTGGTTAACTACATATCCGGCTCTTCCGATACCAGTAAACATAACTGCTATAGAGAGCAAGGCCACGGCTAAAACACGGTGCTCACAGTTGCAGAAACCAGTACCTATCAGACAAGCCCCCGCTCCAATAAAAGCTGAAAAATATTACTAAACGTGTTGACCTTCTGTTTGATTCATTCACAACGGTACAGGTCTCAAATATTAACGAAAAACAAATTCAAGCACTCACATTTTTTACTAATACTCAAAGCTAAATATACTAAGAACGAAGTTTTCCTATGTTTCCATGTTAACTATGACCGACATAATGTTATGGTATTATCCATCTAGACTTTAACCCATTTTATGCGGGATATACATTTAGGTGTTCCTTAAGGCAAACAGTTTTGATCTAAGATCCGGCCCCACATTGTGAGGCCTGATCTGAGATTAAAACTGTTGGCAGCTAAATCAATACTCTATCAGAAAATGCTAAAATATTTTGCAAATATTTGAGTAATACCCGCTGCACACGGCATTTTAAAATGGCCGCCAAATATTACCCAACATACAATGGGTTAAACAATATCAATGAAACCAAGTGATAACACGTATGTTTTTCTGAAACTTACCGATAGACTGAAATACTTTTCTGGTTTTTGTCGTTGAAAGTAGTTTTTTAGATCTGACAAAGTCGGCAGCTTGTCCGGCAAAAATGGCGGCCACAAACTGGCATAAGTACGGGACTGCCGACACGGCTCCATTCTACATGAAACAAGTTATGCTGATTTTTATACTGATTTATAATATTTGAAGTTTAATAGCATATCAGCAATATACATTTCCTTCGAAAGATATAACCGATATATAATAAAGGCAAAAGACATTCACGTTATGCTCCTAAATCACAAACCAGCAGTAGATCAAGTACAAAGTAATTTTATTTAACTTCATACTCCTAAATATATTACACCTAGTATTCAATAACATGTTCGTGTTTCAAGTATACATTATTTTTTTTAATTTTCTTTTTATATTTCATCGCCATTTGTTATCTAAATATTTCTACAAAACTCATACTAATTATATCAAAACAACTAAATAAAAAATATTACATCTACGTGTACTCGTTTTCTGTACAAGTTTGGTTACAAAGCTTACGAACTCTGTCTCTCTATCAATTCTAGTAAAGCGTCAAATTTCTATTTCAAGTTTGTGTAAAGAGGTTTGAAGATGAAACTTATGACGTCGAACAAACTAACCCGGCACAACGTCAGAATACGCTCGGGTGGATAGTTTTAGCTTCCATCACAACAATAATTATTTATGAAATAAATGCATAATATTATACAGCAAAATATTCATAATAAACAGAAGTATGCTATGGAATAATTAAATAAACGTTTTGATATGAAAAGCCGAAGGTAAATTAATATTTTTCATGCCATTTACTGCTTGACCGACATTTGCAGACATTTTGGATCTAGGTCAGACGTCGCGTAACGCGTCGTTTGAATATGTTACAACTGAAACATTTCTTAATATTTCTTAAATTTAAAGGAACATTAAATGTGAGTATTTTTGCAGGCGACATTTTTAAAGTAGACAGCATTGTGGCATTCAAAAGTAAATCACTAAATGTTGGTTCGATGTTTGCATGACCAATGCTTTGGAAATATTTACAAGAATTGCATCCTTAATTGACATCGCTAGGTGAAACAATGTATGCTGCGAAAAGATCATCATTCAATGGCATCATATTGGTGATGTTTTTGCTTTTTCGTTATCTACTAATATCTTATTTTGTATATTGTAATATGTGATAGTTTTGCAGTTCAATTACGCAATTGGATAGGGAAACCTATTCTCAACGATACTTTTTAGATTGAAATAAATGCGCGCATTTAAACATAGAAACCATCTGTTATACTTGCAGATATAATGTATTACCTGTTTTATATCAAATTTCAGGACATCCTTCATAAATGTAGGTATATTCGTCAGCAATGTGTAGTTGGTCCAGTTGTTACATACATGTGCAGTTAAACACGCCCACAAACACGGTGCTTTCAACATGGACATCCAGGGTACTTTAGTAGTCTGATATTACCAGAGAAAAAGTGAAACATTCTCATCAAAAGGAAACAGTGCAAAATACCAATACTAAACTGTGTACAATGCATGCAACTGCTGAAATCATTATAACAGTAAAGCAGATGAAGTTTTCAAATAGTTTGCCATTTGTATTAACCCCTTTACTACCATGACGTCATCAGTTTTAAACAATTGTCGTGTGCTTTTATTTCTCCAATGTAAATTTTAAGTATTTTGACTGAAGACATATCGAAATGAGTGACAAATAGGTTGCATCAGGATCCAAACTGTTTTGCAAATAATGATTGTACTCGGGGTAGCAGCGAAGGAATTAAGAGGAAAAGTTTAATAGATATGCCATGTAAACTCATGACTCAATGAAAGCGTGTTTGCAATAATTAACAAGGATCATCTTAAATATTCAGCAGAGTGGGTGGTGGAAGTAATTGCTGTAGATATTTGTCCAAAATGTATGTAATTGAGGTTTTCAAAGAATTGTCTTACCTTGGAAGTTGGATTGAAAGGTACAAATTCAATTAAAGTAAATTGTATGCAAATTATAGTATAGCTACCAAACAGCTATCATCTACAAAAATACCAAACGATAATTCAAACCTTATCCTGTTGATCGAAGATTCTTGCATTAATCTACTGTTCTATACATATTCATGGAGTTTCTTGAAACAAACTACCGGTATATTTGAACAGATGTCATATTTAAAGATATAAACGCTGTCATTGCCTTTGCAGACTGTGTCTCTTATTTTTGCACTCACAATTCATCTGCGGTAAAATTGCAATTGGGTACATAGACCAGCCAGCCCCTTATCCAATCAGACCAGTACAAATTATAAATATTTACACAATAAATATAACAATGTTCCACATAGGGAATTAAAATAGTATTTATATATAAACTGCTCGTTTCTAATACTTCTTTGAAAAAGGCCCTTAGAGGTCGAACTTTTAGAAAAGAGCAGTTTATAAATAAATATAAATATTTAAACCACTGAATTATAATGTATAATGCCATCCTTTAAATATCATTATCTCTTAATTAACCATGGTGATCCGAGCTTAATACGCTTTTTCAAAGCTATGTTTGGATAAGGTCAATCGCCAAAGATTAAAGCTTCGGATGTCTTCCAATGACGTGGCCTTAATAGTGTAATCTGTTTAGGACAATATTTTTATAACAATGTAACTGACATTTGCACCGTGTTTTAAAATAAAATCTGAATACAAAAAGTTATGTAAATTGTTGTTTATTAAGAAGGTTTATGTGGATTTATGTATTTTCAAAACGTATCAAAGGACATACTACTATTTGGAAGAATTTTTCACTGACCTTTACATCGGTTCTATACTCTATGGAAGATGTTATGTAGTGTTTTTCCTCAGACGTTATTCGGGGATGTTTAGATGGGTTATCCGCGGAAATATACCACCATGCCAATGACCAAAGAATACCGAGTATACCTACCAAACACCAATTACATTTAAAACGTTATATCCGAAAAATTAAAAGCGTTATCATTTAAACTGGAAGAATATGAAAACCAGAAAAATCTAGGTCATTAACATGTGTTCTCCATGTTTAATAAACTGTCAACACAAATATAGGGCCTATGCATATGCATAAAGAGTTTTTGATGAGTCTGAGGTCATTCTCAAGCTTTTAATTGGTCAGATTTTAGCAGAATGCTCAAATCAAACCAATCAAAAACTTGAGAAATATATCAGACTCATCTTATTTGCTTTATAAGCATAGGGCCATAGCTCATAGGATAGGTAGCCGAATTGTGCACTGTTATTCTGCATTAAGCAATCACCAGTCTTAACTATTTGCATGCTGTGTAATATTTGTATCTGAAACAGTTATCTCTGTCCTTGTTCTAAAATATAGATTTTTCAAAGTTTCATTTTAAAACGTGGTCGGAGTGTCAAAATTATTTTGAGATTCATTTTAAATATTCATATATTAAAAATATCAACTGCAGTATTAGTCGGTAAATATGAGAAGGTCAATACAGATCCAGTTTATAAAAAAATATATATATTAACCACCATATGATTATTAATAAAATTTGACATGGAAAGAATAACATTGCGCTTTATGATATTTGTTTTAAACAAGATCTAACTGAACCATGAGCCTATAACCACAATGCTTATTTTAGATAATTAGAAATGTATGGACACCTTCTGCGATTATAAAAGGTAGCAGCAAAATTAAATGTTGAAGAGGAATTCAAATAGGCCTACAATAGTAATAATTTCAACAAATACGTGTGATTTAGACTTTAGTACTTCTAAAATAAAACTATATTATCAGTTTCGATAGCTACTGAATATTCTTACTCAATAGATTTTTATTTTAGGCGTTTTATAAGCTATCCAACTGAGAACTCTTAATATCTTCGCTGAGAACTCTTAATATCATCGTGTGCGAAACCAACATTTTGAAAAGAGATACAATGCCAAAGTAGTAAACTAAGATCGAACGCTTGTTTCTACTTTTAGAGTTGTAAGAAACTTATAATGATAATACATTATTTTACTGCAGTTTTCTACCAGAATATTCTGTTTAACAGTTTAAGTTTCTTTTCCGATTTAAGCGTAATGTGTGCTCACCTGTAATATAAAATATAGAGCCCCATCCATTGTCGAAGCCATACGCACATAATAAGCCAGAAGTGCTGAATGTCACCACGTTTCCAAGAGTTGTACCTGAAATATTGAATACAGACAATTACGACTACTAAATTCTATAAATCGTTTGCAAAGTTGACTAACAGGGCGCTAGCTGAGAAAGAACGTGAGGTTTTCAAACAGTTTGAATTGAGATCAGCACCCCGTTTCATAAAACATCTTACGACAAATGTTGTCGTAGGTAAAAACTTTAAAATACATTTAATCTCTGATTTCTCTATCTAATCCTGTCTTGTGACATCTCTTTGGAATCGTCTTTTCAAGACGATTCCAAAGAGATATCATAAGACAGGATTTAATGGACAAATAAATAATAATTGAGACTTTTATAATTTGACTTACGACAACATTTGTCTTACGAAGTTTTATAAAACGTGCCCCTGGCACCGGTTTTCTAAACTGCTTGACACACAAATATAATGTTTATGATTCTAAATCCCTTCACAATCATGACATCATCATTTTTAAACAATTGTCCCCTCTTCTTTTAGTTCTCAAATTTAGGTTTTAGGTATGCTGACTTAAGACATAGTTACGCCGCGTCTGATCAGGATCCAAACTCTTCGCAAATAACCGTCACACTCGAGATAATGCAATGAAGGGGTTACGGTAATCGTCATATAATCTAAATATGATAAGCAATACAATGTTGAACCCTTTCGGCGCCAAATTAATTATGAGGATTTACCCCTTCACTGCCATATCGTCGTCTGATTCGATATTGTTGTCTGTTAGATAGCTTCAAAGTTAAAATTAAGGTAGGATGACTTTAGAAGACGATAGAGTGTCAATCAGTTTGGACCCTGATCAGACGCCGCGTGACGCTCCAAATTGTTTGCAGATTCGACTGTTGGCGACTCCAGCGATGAAAGGGTTAAGGCAGCAATATCATACCCGTGTACAGGTGAATAAAGCATAGCTTTCATGTAAAGTGCTTTTCGCTTGTTTCTGGGTAATGATTTGAATAATGGCCATATACTTGTTAATGTATAGCAATAATATGCCTTTAAATATAGCGCCAAACTCGCCATTTTGGAATATTTGAATCGTATGACTAACCACAGATGACTTATTACGGTTTCTATTTGGCAATCGTATCATTATTTTCAAAGACCATAATGGGCATAAGGAAACTTTTTTCTTTTTTGTGGTATCCTTGATGTCTTCTGCGCATATCATGGATTTTACATGTTACCTCAAAATATGTTTTCCATGTTATGTACACTTTTTTACCGAAATAGATAGATCTATCTATCTTTATTCCAGCGAATTTCATTTTTTGTCGTTGTTTGGTCTTAACCCCTTCACTGCCTTACCCCGAGTACAACGGTTATTTGCAAACTGTTTAAATCCTGATTAGACGCCGCATAACGCGGCGTCTAATCAGGATTCAAACTGTTTGACACTCATTTCAATATTTCTTAACTCAAAAAACCTAAACATTGAATTTGAGAAATCAAAACAGACGACAACTGTTTAAAATTGATGACGTCACGGCAGTGAAGGGGTTAATTCATCCTCAGACCATGGGCACTGTTCATCTCTTGTCTAGTCTTATGGCGCTCTTAGGACAGTTGCCTTTGTTTTAAAAGATGGAAGAACCACACAAATATGACAATGGTTTACCGATAAGATTTATAAGACAAACATTTATGCATTTGTATGTATATTCATTAAGTGCTAAGTAAAAGTAGTTGATCAACTGACTATAACCTACCTGCATAGCATAGCGTGGTGAGTTTGCTTCTTTCTAGCGGAGGTGCCCATTTCCCCCACATCGCATGCATAGCTGGAAAACTCACCGCCTACAATAATATCAAGGAAGGTCAGATTCAATTTTCCAAAAGTTAATTGAGTTTACTTTTGAAGATATGATAAGGAGTAAAATGTATATGAAAAATATGTATTGCCAAATGGTATTAAAATCGCCTGTACGCCTACTTATAAGAAGTTAACATGGAATGTATTATATCAATAGTCAAAGCAAATAGTTTGCCTTATGAGTGGAATTTTCTTCTTCAAGTTCAGCTTAGTTTACAGTGATCTTAAACCAAGTTTTGCAGCTTCAATGTAAACTGTGCTTAGTGGTCTAATGGTTAACGGTTGTTCTTAAACGCTCACATTATGCTTATATCGTATTCGTATTTAAATATGATGCTCCGTTCGATATTAAACTATAGAACTGGAATTGTTTTTGTTTTGTTGTTTGCTGTTGCGGAAATTTGTCAGCCCTGCGTTCGATAAGAATCGAACAAAGTAACTGACAATCATATTGAAGCTACGCCACACTTGCAAACCCATTGGATTGTTTTGCAGAATATAATTTTAAAACGGACGAAAATGTAACAAGTTAATGGTGGCATTGAAACCTAACTATATAAATCTTACAGTAAGAAGCCCAAGCAACACTCTAATGACGTAGACGAGGTAGATACTGTACCGAGCACATACAGGTAGCAATAAAGTCAGAACTGATGAGAAAAATAGGTCGACAAATAGTACACGTTTACCGCCATATCTGAAATAGAGCAATTACAGGTAACGTCAAAACTTGTGAGAACAATAGGTCGACAAATAGTACACGTTTACCGCCATATCTGAAATAGAGAAATTACAGGCAACGTCAAAACTTGTGAGAACAATAGGTCGACAAATAGTACACGTTTAACGCCATATATGTAATAGAGAAATTAAGGAAAAATCAAAACTGGTGAGAAAATACGTTGACATTTAGTACACGTTTACCGCCATATCTGAAATAGAGAAATTACAGGCAAAGTCAAAACTTGTGAGAACAATAGGTCGACAAATAGTACACGTTTAACGCCATATATGTAATAGAGAAATTAAGGAAAAATCAAAACTGGTGAGAAAATACGTTGACATTTAGTACACGTTTACCGCCATATCTGAAATAGAGAAATTACAGGCAAAGTCAAAACTTGTGAGAACAATAGGTCGACAAATAGTACACGTTTAACGCCATATCTGTAATAGGGAAATTAAGGAAAAATCAAAACTTGTAAAAGAGAAGGTAAGGAAAGTCAAAACTGGCGAGAAAAATAGGTCGACAAATAGTACATGTTTACCGCCATATCTGAAATAGAGTTACGGGAATAGTCAAAACTGGTGAGAAAATAGGTCGACAAATAGAACACGTTTACCACCATATATGAAATAGAGAAATTGCAGGCAAAGTCAAAACGAGTGAGAAAAATAGGTCGACAAATAGTACATGTACATGTATACAAATAATTGACGATATATGACGTACCTGTCTGCTAGATATCCCCCGGGTATCTGGGTAACTATGTACCCGTAAAAGAATGACGCTAGAACAGTGGACTTTGTGGTACTGCTCCATTCTAGCTCAGCATTCTGTCAAGAAACAATATAACATATGTATGGTCAATGAGGAGTTTCATTAACCGTTTACTCCATACAAACGCAGTTTTACACATTCAATTTATTCCTCCATTTAAGAATATAGTTATAATACATGTAATATATAACATCCGAAATGATTTCAATATTCTAGAAGATGGTAGTTTAAAGTAGACTGAAAGTAAGACAGAATGTGTCTTATGGCGCGTTCTGCTTTACGTTCAACCTGCTTTAAGAACACACGTGTGTTCCAAACTAGAAAAAGGCATTGGGGTAAAGGGATAATAGAGTATTTTTCAATACTTCGACAGTCTTTAAGTCAGTTAGGATTTTGATAAGATTATACCGTAAACCTCAATAGAGCTTTTTTTACATTTCTTTTTTCTGCATTAAGCAGCCACCATCATTTCGAAATAGTAATAACCGATATACTGTTCACTTAGGTTTCACCGATTTATTTTTCATTCTATAAAATAAGATAGTTCTCAATATGTCTGAAATATCTTTTTCTTATATTTGATATACAACAGAATGTAATAACTCCTTTATATCGTCGATCGTCGATCAAACTGTGTACATGGTAGATAGTTCTCATGTTACCAAAATAATCTCATTTATTTAGGGGTTTGGCGTCGGTTTGTTTGTTTATTTTATCTCAAACATGTTTGAAATAAAACAAATGGTATTCACTGTTTATATTGTAGAAGTCGCCAATCAAACTGTAAACAATGGAAAAGTTCCGAAAGAAAAAAAACTAACTCGATTTTATTAATTGCAGTTTGTTTTGATTCTTTGATAAAATTTACATATCAATATATTTTCATCCTCTTTAACTCATTAAATTCTGAAACTTACAATGGACAAATCTATTTTTCAATTAGGTCTCGTCCATGTTTTTACTATTTGGTGTTGTTATTTTACAATATACATGTATTTAAAAGAAAAAAACCAGTGAAGACTGTAATCAGGGGACTCCTGATCCGAGTCTTCACCGTTTTTTTTCATAGGACATAGTTTTCTATACAGTTAATCTGTTTGTATAGGATTATAATGTGGCACAATAGTTCAAATTATTAACCTGTAACATGTCTTAAACACCCGCTATGCTTCTACGTTTGAGTGGTTAGGAATATTGCTCACATCATTAGAGTGTGATGCCTCCTTCAGCTCGGCCACACAGCCTTGGTCGTCTGTGCTGTTCAGGATACTGTCTGTGGAGGTGTCATTCAGGGTTTTCAGCATACAGACAACGGCCACGCTGATATTGACTCGCAATGAGTAGACAACACCAAACCCAAGGAAACCAATGTAGGCAAGAATCCATCGCTGAGAGGTCAACACCGGTACTGTGGAAATAAATGTGACCTCTAACATAAGTCATATAGTCAAACAATAATTCTAACATGACACGTGAATTCGTCTCTATAAACAAAGAACAGGTCTATCGTGGTATACCTGAGACGGTATACCACGCTCTTCCCTACCCCGCTCCTCCCACGGTTATATGACATGACGTGACCACGTGCGTTCATACGTTATGTTTTTTAAATTTCTTTCGTTATTCATATAGCCCGTAAAGACCATATACATGTACGTTTAACCAGTAACGTTACAGTAATTTTCTCTCATTCTTCTGTCTTGTTTGATGTAATGTTTGTTCTATGCCAGATTATGGATCGGTAATTGTAAATTTGCTTATGGGTGTTAGATTCTTGTAATGCCGCGGAAAAAGTTATTCGGTCGAAAAACTTCATCCGCTGAGGAAATAAGTATGGAACATTTGATTTCCTTTCTAATGAATTTCCTTACATCTGGTCATGTTAGAATCGAAATAATCTATGTTCTACCGTTGTGAAACGGTATTTTACAACGGTCGATCGTTGTGGTGCGCAGGAATTGACCACTCGATCAGGCCTTCGGCCTTCGTGGTCAATTCCTGCGCACCACAACTCCCAACCGTTGTAAAATACCGTTTCACAACGGTAGAACATAGATTATTTCTTAAGTATAACATTATTCCAGATAGGGAATTAAAATACTATTTATATATCAACTGCTCTTTCCTAATATTTCGACCTCTGAGGGCCTTTTTCAAAGACAATCACGTCCAAACACACGCCACAGTTTTGTTACATGAATTCAGCTAAATCAGATCAGGATCCAAACTGTTAGACACTCGTTTTGAAATTTCTTCAGTCATACTGCCTTATTGTTTTTAACTCTGTAACGATATTGCAGACTACAAAATGGAAGCAGATGACAATGAACGGTGAAGGGGTAAAAATCTCCCAAATAATTTAATCATGAGAGGGTTAAGATCTTTTACTGCCTTACACCAAACTACGGTGATTATTTGCTAACAGTTTGGATCATGATGAGACTCTGTATGAAGTCGCGTTTGATCAGTATCCACATTGTTGGACATTCATTACGATATATCTTCAGTCATTTTACCTAAAATTTCAATTTGAGAAATAAAAGCAGACGACACTTTTTTTATTAAAGCAGATGACGCCATTGAGGGTGAAACGGTTAACAACCTCATATGTCCGACAAATTGATATACTGTACTGCAGTGTGTGTTCAAATGTAAAGTGTAAATAAGGACCTCGACATTTTGTAAATTCGTTTTCATATCACATTACATAGATAATACTTACGTCACATTACAAATTTCTAGCAACCATTTCCTTTGCAAAACAAAAACAGTGACGAGAACGTTATTCAGTCTTAATGATCGCGGTAGGTCTGAAACCTTATGATGTACAGTCGAACTTCGATATCTCGAACTCGCTTAACTCGAACTATCCGATAGTTCGAAGCATGAACTGTGAATGGTCCATGCTCTGTTAAGTCGACAATACCCATATTCCAAAGTTAAAACGTGGCTAAGCCACGTTTTAACTTTGAAATACGAGTATGTTCGATTTAATCGAGATCGAGTACATAGAAAACATTATAGTGTCAAGTGAAAAGCCGGGTAACCCAGAACTTGACCAGGCTCGAAACTGTTTGTCACCAAGCTTGAAAAAAGTTTTAAAATCTGTCATATTTCTCCCATTTTATAAAATTGCGTTTAACTCTTTGAGCCATTGTAACGCATATACATACGTATGCGTCCTTTACCAAAAGTGTACATGTGAAGAGTACACTTTTCCTATGCAAACAGTAAAGTCCCTGGTCAGAGGACTCCTGCAGAGACGTCGCTGTTTGTCATTTTACAATTCAATATAAAAAAAATCCCTAAAATTCTAAAAAGGACCGGTCTTTATTGAAAACTGGTTTCGTCCATTGAAACTGTCAAGGGATAGTGAGTTAAGCTTAGTTCCATTTACACTGGTAAAATAGCACTGTCTCAATTGTATATTGTAAATAAAATTTGTCAATTATTTTACAAACATGACGCCTATTCAGGATTCAAACTGTATGAATATCAGGTTTTGATTTCTTTAACTAGCTACTCTTAATTTTTAAAAACAATTGGAGAAAGCAGACGAGTTCAAAGCAGACAAAGAAGCAACTCCGCTAATTAACACAGTTCACAGGGCATATGCAGCTGACCTAAAAGGCATCTCATACTCCAATTGTCATTAACCTTTGATCCCACACTATGCATGTACATGTATATGAGAACCATCATTAATAGTCGTGCGTTTGCATAATCACATGTATTTGTTTACCAGTACATGACTGTCCTTTTCAAATGTGAATTTCTGTGGATAGACATGTCTTATTGACTCCAAAAATGAAATTAACCTTTTTGGCGGCAAATTAACCGTGAGGTTTTTACCTCTTCATCGCTCTATTGTCGTCTGCTTCAATATTGCTGTCTGCAAAAACGTGTTTCAAAGTAAGATTTAAGATAGTATGACCTTAAATCTCGAAATATCGATATGAGGTCAAATAGTTTGAATCCTGGTCAAACGCCGCGCAACAGGTAGATCCACAGGTACTTGACACATACATCTCGATTTGGTAATACATCTAGATGTATGTGTCAAGTACCTGTGGGTAGATCCATAGAGTTCCAATATTGACCGACATTGACCTGATCTCATTAGAGGTCCTCAACCTTAAGATTCAAAGTTTCAGCGGTCAACGAGCTAATCCGCCATACCATAGAATAACATATCTAGACATTATTTATTCCAAAATTAAACAGGTACATTAACTCTTTCTGTGACAAGTTTATCGTCTGCTTTAACCATTTTTGTCTCCAAAATATCTTCTGCATTGGTAGTGTCGTCTGCAATATTTTTAAAGACAGATTTAGGGATGTTTTGACTAAAGAAATGTCGATACAAGTGTCAAACAGTTTGGATCCTGATCAGACGCCGCATAACGCGGCGTCTGATCAGGATCCAAATTGTTTGCAAAGTCGCCTTCAAAATGGCGCCATTTGCAGTGAAATAATTAATATTTACAATATCCCCATTCAATTCCATTGACAAAAAGTTTGTTCATTTCATATAAACACCACTTTTCGAGAGGGAGGGGCTTGTGGAAAAGTTTCGAAGGGGAGGCGGGCATATGCAGTTTACATTCGCGAATTAATCTTTGGAACATGGGACAGCAAACATTTGGCGGAGTTTTTCAAAATTTGTTCTTAACCGATCTATGCCTTCCTACTAGTGGAAACCATGATTCCCGACTAAAATTCTTCTTTATTAATGAGATAAATTGCAAGAAAATTGACATAATAATCTACCTTATAAACAGCTCGGCTATCTGCGTTTCTTTATGACAAAAAAACCCGATATATTTATCCTACCTTAAAATGACGTCACTTCCAATGACGTAAAAAATCGGCATTTTTCGCGCCAAACTGTCAAGTTGTTGACAATGAAACTTATTTTTTCTGCTTTCGAATGTACACATATTCAGTAAATCGGTCATGGCTGTTCCTTATAGGGTACACATTATTCGTGTTATCTACCTCTAATATGGATTAAACATACATGCGTACTAACAAAATGTTTATTTAATGTTAGAAAATACAGCAAATATATTGTAAATATAAGAAATGGACTGATTTTTTCGGCGTTCAAGCGAAATGAACGACAGAAAATTATCGGCATTTACCATGAGTCGCTAGCGCGATTCATGGTATTTGCCGATAATTTTCTGTCGTTCGCCGATAATTTTCTGTCGTTCATTTCGCTTGACCGCCGAAAAAAATCCGTTCATTTCTTAAATAAAGTGCACACGCGAACTTTCCTACTCTAAGAACTTATTCATTGCAAACAGTTTGGAATTTGACACAAGTTGCTTGACGACTTATGAAGATCTGAAACGCGAGACATTTATTTTATTCTACTGAAAAGTAATACAGTGTACAGTTTATTGTTCCTCTCAGTATATCTAAAATGTGTATACTCAACATCTAATCAGAATCTAAACTGTTTGCAAAGTCGCCCATAGCATGCCAAAGGTCAATAAGACCCATCAAACGCATACTAACATATCACAAACTACTTGTAGGAAAAGACAAACAATATGCTAGTATACTCAACAAAGTAATTAAAGGGGCAACAGTATAAGTTCATATATCTTTTCCGAAAATGAAAACATTTTTCAAATTAAAAGGGCGAATGTATGCTTAGGTCTCTTAGAATAAAAAAATAGAAACACAAGTCACTATGTGCAAAAGCGGTCATGGTTAAATAAATCAAAGCGGACAGGTATTAAATAAAAACCGGTTTTCGTCTACTGGGTTTTCGAACAATGTTGTTGCCGTTCCTTCAATGATTCGTTTTACAATTGTTTTCATTATAACTATCGAGTGCATGATTTTGTTTTAAAGCAAAAGTAGACTGCGTATTGATATAAAATTTGATGAATATGCCTTAAAGAAGCCATTTGTGCGTTTGGCTATCTGCTAGATGGTCAGACCAACGTCATGTTGCGGCGGAGTATGGCGATAGCAAGGGCCTCATCGAAAGGTTGTGGTAGTTGTACCTAGACACCGGGAAGGTAAATTGGAGACCAGGTCAAGGTCGTTTGAAGGTCACACATGAAGTACAGGACCGACGTTGTCACTTATGGCATGACGTCAACGGCCAGAACTCATCGTTACGCTTTATATCGTTTATAAACAGACGTATTGTTAAAGGATCTCTTTCTGGTTGTCGGAAACAGACTTCACGTTGCAAACCTATGGGCTGGAAGACTGGTCGTGCAAGCGGCCTTGACCCCACACCACCAAACATGTCCTCAAGTGTTTGCCTGCAACCATGCCATTTGAACGTCTACGTTTGCGCAACGTTTTGTAGACTGGTGAGTCAATTTGGATTTCAATAAAGGGTGCGAACGAGTGTTAAGACAGAGAAACGAATGTTTCTTGGACTGTTGTGTGGCAGAGCATACCCAAACCAGAAAAGGGTCAGGGCTCGTATGGGTTGCCATCTCCTACAATGGTTGCATGGACCTTTACGTCATGAGGGTCTGGGCTCTGACCAGTTTGGGGTACAGGGACAAGACTCTCGACGCTATTGAGCGCGCTTACGCTGGGTCTTTGGGTTCAGGTTCCATCCCGACAGACGACAATGCTCGCCCGCACCGAACACATATGGTGGACCATTACCCCGAACATGAGGTCATTGGGCGGATGGACTGGCCAACAAGGTCACCATACCTCAATCACATTGTGCATGCATATGACAAGCAGCAGCGCTGGATATCCGGTCGATATCGGCACTTTAGTACTGTCCAGGAGCTACAAGACCTTTTATTGAAAAATGGCACAGTTTTTCCATTGCAGATCTTGCACGTTAATTCTCAGCTTTCCCCGCAGCTGCCAGAAAGTGATTAACGCATGTGGTGGACAGACATAATATTAGCTGTAATTTAAGAGAAGAGCGTATAAGGTGGGGCTCTTGGTTATGTTGTTTGTTACCCCACCCACCTAATCTGGCACACGGAGTTTTTCGGGTAGTTGTGTTTTAAGGAGAATTGTGATATCGTGTTCTACTTTTCTAAAGAGAAAAGTAACCTACAATGAAGAAAACATGAATTTTCACACGATACTGTCAATATTTCTCTGAATAAAGGTTTATGTGTTTGCTTTACCCTATATACTTGCCCCTTTAATTGTTTTGTTGAGTATATATTACAAGCGTACAATCATGAATTAAATCATGTGTTTTGTATGCAAGACGTGTACCGGTAGTGTTTTAGAATGATTGAAATGAATTTTCATATTTAACAGGTTTGTATCATCATTCTCTGATATAAGTTTGCCAAAAGTTAAAGTGATTTCTGAAGTTAAGACATGGAATGTTTTACTGCTTATTTGCCAGTGTAGGATCTCGTATGTATAATACCAGCCGGGCCAGTCGATGACACCCAAGTTTAATTATTTTTAGCTACATGTAAGCGACCGGTCCAAATATACAACCTTTCCGAAAAAACAACATTATTAATCACCTCACTACAAAGACGTCATCTGCTTTAAACGTCGTCTGCTTTTATTTTTCATTTCTCTAACCTAACCGTAGTATCGTTATGACTGTCAAACAGTTTGGATCCTGATCAGACGTCACATTACGCGGCGAATAGTCAGGAGCCAAACTGTTTACAAATAATCATTGTTAAATTTCGCTTGGCTTTTTTGCATTGAATTTTAAGACAAGGGGGTCAAACCATTTGGATAAATGAACTGTTTATATTTGAGTTACTTTTACTCGTTGTGTGGTCGGGATCTAAACTGTTTGCAACATACAAATACATCACCAGCGACAGGAAAACAGTGTACAATCGAATCACGATAATTCGAACTAACTTTATTTCAAGCATACACATTGTTCAAAGTTAAAACGTGGCTAACCCACGTTTTAACTTTGAAACTTTTTTATGTTCGAATTAACGCAAGTTCGAAGTACATGTATCGAGTTTCTACTGTATATCTATTTGTTAACCCTTTCCTACGAAGTAACGCCTTTGGACGCTTCTACTCACTCTTACAAAAAACATTCCACATACGAATATTTATTAATGGTGCTGTATACAGCTTGTATCTTAAAACCAGGTGAAAATAAAGCAGAATTCTCCTACAAATGCTTTCTGTTTTACTTCGCGTGCCTTATACACAGTTGTGCATATATAATAATTATTTAAACGTTGGGCTATATGGACTAGGGTTAACTGTTTGGCACACTAAATGTTTATAACTTCAAGTTAAGCATCCATCATAAGGTAATGATTAATTACCACTTGTGTAATTATACTTAATTACCTAGCACAAAAGTATATAAATATCAATGTATAATTTTAAAATTAATAACCTACCCTCGGATTGGTCAACCTCCTTTCCGTCCTTAATGTCTGGTTTAGACATGGCTCTATTCCTGCGGGCATCTATCCCTAGCTGGTTTCATAAAAAGCTCTGCGCAGGTGTGAGAAGATGTAGCCTACAGGAGCCAACTGATAGGGACGAATCACACAGCACGGATTTACAATGTCAAATTGCGTTTGAAAATAGTTAATCCATTAACCCTTTCACTCTCAATGACGCTCCAAAGCGCGTTTGCAAACAGTTTGGATACTGATCAGACGCCGCGTAACGCGGCGTCTGATCAGGATCCAAACTGATTGACATTCGTTTTGAAATTTCTTCAGTCATACTTTTCAGTCATATTTTTTAACTTTGAAACGACATTGCCGACAGAAAAATTGAAGCAGACGACAATGAAAAGGGTAAAAAACAGTTTTCAATGGGCGCACTGGTTTTAACATAATCGACTAAATACTGGGAAAGACTAACGTCTCCTCCGCTGTAAATATGAAGTGTTTTAAGCGATCAACAACTGAATCAGCGATGATAGCTCTATAGACATGTTACTGGCCCAGCGCTTATAAAGCGTTTGGGTTGAGTCTGAGTGCGTCCTCAAGCCTCCTGAGTGCGTCCTCGAGCATTTGCTTGAGAACTATTTTAACATCAATTCAAACGCTTTATAAGCATGGACCTTGATTAACGCAGGACGAAATAATGCTCCTATTAGAGCATTTTGCTTTACTTGTATATCCTGCAATAAGCATTCGCTTCTTTTAAGAATGTTCATTGCCCTTCTTATAAATGGTTGATTAGCTATATTCTCTTTGCTACAATTAGCCTCATGATCAAACTGTCTAGATGTAAATGCATCAAGTACACATGTTCATAGCTATTATTGGACGATGGGTATTGATAAGAGGTCCGAATCCCATTAGTAAGTAGAAACTGAAATATTCTAACCTGCATATACAGCCGTGCTTATAGTATGCAGTAATGTAGGTCATACAATGTTATATTAAATCTTAATTAAAGAAACTGAAAAACAGGTGGCGAATTGACATACCCATTTACCCCATTAATACGCATTTTTATACATTTAATTTATTCTTCCAATAAATACAACAGTTCCACTTTATACAGTTATGAATATGCACTATAAGACATGTTTTCTATATCTTAGCAGATAGCGTAAAGCGGACTGAAAGTAAAGCAGAATGCGCCTTAAGGTGATAACCTGTCTACAAAACTAGAAATGGGCTTTGGGTTAATGGGTTAAACAGTTCACCACAAAAGAAATGAATTTACATGCAATACAAAAACGATAAAATACACAGTCATTTAACATTTACCAAGCTGGCTCGGTAGGTAGAGCCACACATTTTTTCAGTTTGTTTTGCCTTAATGATATGGCACGCATAAAAAGTTTGAATCCCGACTGTGCTCATCTATTATTTGTTTCTTTGAAATGTAGCTTTTAACATAAATCCTTTTAACACAGTAATACATGTATTTACGTGCTTATATAACAGGCTGACAACCATTTACATAATAATAATAATAAAATAGGACAAATCAAGTTTTCCGTTTCTTTAACATTTTCACTTACTTATCCCCAATACAATTTTTGTTTTTAGTTTGTTTTGTTTGGTTTTGGGTTTTTCGGGTTTGTTTCGGCCGGGGAGGGGGGGGGGGGGGGGGTGCAAACTGTTTCAATCATGATCAGACACCAGATGACGAGGCGTCTGATTAGAACCTAAACTGTTGTTTAAAAAGCAGAAGACAATTGTTTAAGGCAGGTGATGCCACGGTAAAATATTATCTTCTGCTTTACCTCTTTCATTCTACAGTGGAGAATCTGTTATTCTTTCCCAATAAACGCGTTTACGCTAAAACTATTATTTGCAGTGCAAACAGTTTGGAGCCTGATCAGACGCCGGGTAACCCGGCGTCTGATCAGGCTCCAAACTGTTTGCCACCAAGATAAACATGAAATATCAGAATTGTCCAAAAGTTGTTCTTTTCTACGTTTTAGTGCTTTGCGTTTGCGTTTTTAAAACGGGAAAGAATAACAGATTCTCCACTGTATTATTTCGCCTGCTTCTTTAGCACTGTTGTCTGCAATATCATCTCAAATTCACATTTAAAACGGTATGATTTCAGAGACATAGATCTATACGAGTGTCAAACTGTTTGAATCCTGATCAATCACTGTGTTTAACATATTCGCTCTCAATGACGCTTAAAAAAGTGTTTGAAAACAGTTTGGATCCTGATCAGACGCCGCGTAACGCGGCGACTGATCAGGATCCAAACTGTTTGACACTCGTTTTGAAATTTCTTCAGGCATACTGACTTATCTTTTACTTTTGAAACGACATAGCAGACAATGAAACAGTGAAGGGGTAGAAATCACACGAAAGGCTTAATAGCGTATGATCTTGATCCAATATATTTGCTAAGCCGACTGTAGTAGATGAAATTGTATCGTAATCCGTATGGGAATAACAGTGTTCCTTCTCTAAAACGATACTCAATTTGCGACAAAGATTGTGTGGGTTGTTTAGGAGGGAGTTGTTAAAGGGAGGGAAACTGGCCTTTATTTGCAAACAGCGAAACGCGGCGTCTGATCTGGATTCAAGCTGTTTGTCACTCGTCATTATTTTTTCCGTCAAAATGTCCATTCTTTAAATTTGAGAAAACAGCAGACAACAATTTCCAGCAGGCAACGTTGAAGCAGTGAATAGGTTGGGCATAATTGTCTTGTTTGGGAGAAGAGCGGCAAGCGCTGTTGTAAAGAGGGGAATCGTTGTTGGGAGTGCCGTTGTAGGGAGGGAGCACTGTATTCGAAACTTTGAGAGTCCGAGATCGAACTCGTCACTCTTGGTATAACTACCTGGGCCCGGGTGCATGACACATAGTTAGTGTCTACCAGGGCCCGGGTGCATGACACATAGTTAGTGGCTACCTGTATGCAAAGTCCTTTCCAGTTAGTTTATCTATACTGAGTATAGTTGTAAAAAAAACAATATTTAACTCTCAGCGATGGACTAAGCATACAGGTAGCCACTAACTATGTGTCATGCACCCGGGCCCTGTATGCTATCTCCATCGCTGAGAGTTAAATATTAATTTTTGGCTCGGAGAGCCTATATCGAATCCTAATGTATGCAATTTGTGCGAGTCTAGCTCCCCCTACAAACAAATCCTGTCATACGGGGTTTACATATGCTATAACGGAGCTTCAGTTGCTGGGTACGTCACTATCAGATAAACCGTGTACAAGCACTGAGTTAAACTCAGGATCCTGAGTCTGTACCTGTGGCGATTTAAACACCGTATTTACTCCCTTGTAATAAACATTCACCTAGTAGTCATAGCAGACGATGCATTATAAGATAATTATGCACAGTACAAAATTCTTTAGGGTCTTTAAGCGCTGCAGGTTTCTGCTTAATGCATGGCAATGGTAATGCAGAAACTCCATAATAACTCACTGCTGAAACTGACTCAGCGTTAATTTCTCTGGACTCAAGAAATAAACTCCACTCGACCGAGGTGTGCTTTGGTCACTTAAGAGAGCGATGTCTGTGCAAGTTCGAGTTTCCCGCACATCATAATAAAAGTGTGTAGGCTACAATATCTGGGAGTCCAACGAGTCTCCCAAGGGGGACATAACCCTTTCATGATCAAATTATTCTGGAGAGTTTTACCCCCTCATCGCTTTATTGTCGTCTGCTTCAGCGTTGTTGTCTGTAAGACATGTTTCAAAGTTAAATTTAAGGTTGTATGACTTAATAAATATCGATAAGAGTGTCAAACAGTTTGGGTCCTGATCAGACGCCGCGTAACGCGGCGTCTGATCAGGACACAAACTGTTTGCAAACGCGCTTTAAAGCGTCATTGAGAGTTAAAGTGTTAAACGATAGTTCCAATAAGTATAAACCACTGACCAGTGTTGTCAGAAGTTTATATTATATATGTGTGTGTGTGTTAGTTTCAAACTGGACTGTTGTCCTTAATAGTTCAATCGTGAAATTATTTTAAACCATTACCCAATAAACACGCTTTTTGTGCATGTAATCTATATATTTATCCACTGAAGAAATTAGGTCCATTTTATACATTTATGAATATACACCTCAAGAAATATTTCCTATATCCTTGCAGATGGTAGCTAAGGCGAATTCTGCATAATTTCAATCTACTTTAAGTGGTCACTTGTCTTCAAAACTAGAAACAGGCTAGTGGATAATGGGTTAAACCCCTCACGCCGTCTGCTTTAAATTTTAATCAATTAACGCCTGCTTTTATTCGACTCTCCTTTTGAACTTTAGATACCTGGGTCCACCTGTTTAGCAAACGTCATGGATATGACTGAAATACTTTTAAAGCGACGTAAAATCATAATAAATCAAAAATCCACATAAAAACCAAACTTAATATAAAGACGGGTTCATTTGTATTACACCAAGCAGCAATCTTAATGGTATTGTCTAAATTGAAGAAGTAAATTTACTACCAACTATAGTTTAGCGAATGACGTATACCACCCTCCGAGTTCAGAAGGGTTGTTTCCTCTGCTGACTTTCTACAGAACCAACTTTTCATCCAGGTTCTTACGGTTTTGTCACAGAAACAGAAAATCACACTATTCCAAAATGCTTGGCCGCTCGCCCCATAGCTTTGCATTAATAACAGAAAGTCTAAAAATCCTTTCATTTGTGTGTTGTTTGTCAGTTCTTCGACCGGTGTGTATGAAGTCACAAAGAAACGAACAATGCCCCAAATTTTCAGCAGGTAAATCACCATCCAAACGAACACAAAATTTGCGTCCTCGTCTCGCAGGTTTGAACTGAGCGAACTGAGACTCTGGTTTCGGCATCTCAATAACTGCAATGACACAAAAGTAAACTATCATGCAAGTCATTCGACCAAAATCACCAAATTAACCCATTCTATATTGGAAACCAGTACATCGTATATGCATATTGATATACTTTGCAAATAGTGTAGACCTCTTTAACGAGTCCTCCAATCAGGGTCCCGAAATGTTTGTTCTACTTGTATTTTCTGATATACATTGTATTTACTGAAACCAAGCCTTAAAATAAGAATAAATGTGTCACTTTGCAAAGGTAAACCCCATTATTAAGAGGGTTAAACATACTCGTGCTGAAACGGAATGTAACGCAAACGCGATAATTCAAAGGAATAAAGCAGATTTCTTGTTTTTTTTAGGTCGGAGTGACATCTAGTTTGGTTGTCTAGAGTCTGATCTGACTCCAAACTTATTATGAGATTTTAGATTTATATTGAAATTAGCTACATGCATTATATATCTAAATCATTCAAATACAGGGGGAGTAGGGTTGTTATTGTAAAGTAGCGTTTTGGCTAATACAATTCCATATTATGTTCTGAGCAAACAATGCCGAAATGTTAATATCTGCATGTTCGACCATCACTGTGATATCATACAGCGTTGTATGATAAAGGGGAAACCAAAGGGGCAATGACGTTTCCATATTAACAGGTATATACCCGAACAGAAAAGTTTCTTCGTGTACATGAAGGTTTCCATATGACCTTGATGTTGTGTAATAATAGGAGGATTGAACAGGCGATATTGTTTCCATATAACATTAACGTTGTATGATACTAGGAATATCGAACAGGCAATATTATTCCCAGGTGATATTGACGTTGTAAAATAATGGGGGGTCAAACAGGCAATAATGTTCCAATATGATATTGACGTTGTATGATAATGTGAGGATCATGTGCTGTTGTATGATAGTTGTGGGGTAAAACAGAAGTTATGTTTAAATAAGACATTAACGTTGTCTGATAATAGGGGGTAAATCAGGCAAGAATGTTGTACGATAATGGGTGGGGGTTAAAGCAGACAGTAATCTTTCTATATGGCATTGATATATACTAATTGGGGATAAAACGGGCAATAATGTAAAAACTAATGTTCCATATGACATTGATGTTGTATTATATTGGTGGGATAAAACAGGCAGTATGTTTCCATGTGACATTAGAGTTGTATGAAAATGGGATTGGGGATTAAACAGGCAATAATGTTCCACATGACATTGATGTTGTATGATAAAAGGAATATCAATCAGGAAGTAATGTTTCCATATGGTAGTGACGTTGTATGATTATGGTAGGATAAAACAGGCTGTAATGTTTCCATGTGACATTACCGTTGTATGACAATAAGGGATAAAAAAGGCATCAATGTTTCCATATGATATTGACGTTGTATGATATTGATGGGATCAAGCAGGCAGTTTGTTTCTATATGACCGTTACTGTTTTAATGAAGGAATGTCAAACAGGCAGTTTCTCTTCTGCCAAGTGTCGTTGTATGATGATGGAAAGATCAAACAGGCATTAATGTTTCTGCAATAAAATGACAAGTTGTACAATAATGGAAATTTGTTTCATGCTTTCCGATAGATTACTGGGGAATAATAGAGGATTATCTCTTGTTACTCTCACTGTTTAAAACAGTAGGATTATCGCCACGCGTGCATCTTTTCCGAGTTTCCCCGCAGGGCTACCCAAGAATCGTAGTCAATCGTGTTATTCGTGCGTTATCGTGTAATTCCGGCAGTTCGATTTGTCGAGAACCACTAACCGGAAGAAAACGAATCCTAGATCTACGAAAGCACCGTGTTGACATTCCGTGGAAGTTGGAACTTGAAACGTGGAAATATTTACTTGGAAGTTGGAATATGGAATGTCACCTAGGGACTTTCGTATAGATCAGAAGTAAAGACGTAATACTGATGACATCAAATCAATAAATATGTGACGTCATGGTACGGTAAACTGTCACGAAAGGGTGTTCGATATAAACTTGGGGCTCCACACGGGGTAGAATTTGTAATTTTGCTTTAAACTGACAAACAATTTAGTTTAAAAAATTGTTTAAAAGCATTAAAATAAATATAATAACTATATTTTTAGTGACGGGTCTAAATTCAATCCATTCGTGAACATAAGACTATTATATTTTCACTCGAGGCTTCGCCACTCGTGGAAATATAACATTTGATGTTCACTTAAATTGAATTAAAGTTCGATCTTACACCAAAAACACAGTTATCCTCTCGATCATGTTTCTATCTTCACTAACTCTTATATGATAAATGGTGTGATAAAAAGGTCATAATATTTGTAAATTACATTGATCTTTACAGGCCTGCCATAAGTTGATAAAAAAATCCTAAGATTGAAAAAATTTCATTTTTTCAAGCCCGATTTTCCTGATTTCATTAATCCATAGTCTGTTTCTAGTTTTTAAGACACGTGATGCTTAAATCAGGTTGAAAGTAAAGCAGAATGCGCCTTAAGGCGCATTCTGCTTTACTTTCAGCCTGTTTTAAGGTGGTTCGACAGCGGGCGGCCCGCATCTCGAGTTCCGGAAATGCTGATGTCTTTCACCTGATCTTTGCGGCACGTGCTTATAGTAGAAAAATTAGATAAAGAAAAGTTTGATCTGTTTCAGTGTATTCTCTGTTAGCGCAGTTGTAACGGTGATTGACTTGCAATTCAGAGGTTCTAGGTTCGATTCCCACTCGCTACAAAACTTTTTTTTAACAAATTGTCCGATTTTAGTGACTAGTCAATTCATGTAACGCAGTGATCAAAGGACAGGCTATGTTTAGACACGTAATAATGAATAATATTAGATGCAAGTATAGTCAAGTGACAGCTAAATGTGTGAGGATTTATAGCCTATATGACAGATGGCAGCTTAACACAGGACAAAAATAATGCTAAAAGATAGATCCTAAAGGAGCTTTTATGCATACTTTTGTTATGCGTTAAGCAGTCACTTGCCTTTAAAGATCTACAGGCTACCGTATTGAATGGTCCCTTATTACAGGTTTGACTTACGGTACTATTTAGAGCTGACGGCATTTTAAAGTTGAACTCAAGGGAGGTTACTCGTTTTGTATTAACATTTTGTCAGAATTTCAGGAAATCATGTATAAAATGTAAATTCTACTGTAGATTTTCATTAAATTTTTGGGACTAGTAGAATTAAGTTATATCTATCTAATAAGAGTAAAATAAGTGTATGTTAAACAGCTAGATTTTTTGTAATTTGAGATTTTCAGAATTTGACTTTTTTGAAATATTGATATTTCCAGAAAATATGTCATGAAATACTTTTGTTTGCCCAATATCTTATAGTCTATGTACAGATTACTTGACTGTACAGAAATTATTGAGTTATATCTTCTTATAAAGAAAATATTCCTGTTTATTAAAAAAGGAGCTTTTCTCGACAAAAGGTCCTGTCAGAAAAAAACGGCACTGTAACTTTTTTTTATTTTAACATTTTTTCACTCTCCATATGGTATATTTCAATTTAATCAAGGTTTCAAAGAATTCTGACACAGAATAAGCTGACCCGCGAACCACCTTAAGCTTCCATCTGTTGGGGGGAAAAATCCGGATTTCGGAAAAATCCGGAGAAATGACAGCCCTGTCTTTAACGGTAAAAGATAAATGTATGCGTAATGTTTCTACATTACCTTTGTACAGGACTATGACGGCACACTCAGTTAAATAGGTGCGTTGGCTGAATCAACTGAAAACTTGGCTTACATAATTATGCCGTCACAGAAGAAATATAACTTTCAAACGTCTAAATCATTAAGTTGATGATGCCCAGAAGCTTTATTGTTACATGAGTGTCTGTCGATTGGGTTAAGATTCTATTTGAACCAGACAGTAAAATGAAAGATAGACATGAATTGGTTGTACTACAAAAAAGTGGTTAATAGTTAATTGTCTGCAAGGTCAAAACTATAGCAACATCCTAAACACGCTCAGCTCTTCTTTTCATATAAATGGTTAGCTTTACTAAGGGTAATAATTTAACTGTTGCTGATATTGATGACATTTAGATCTCATATCAGTATTTAACAGCTTTAACCCTTTGCACTCTGCGGGCGACTTTGTTTTAACTATTGCAAACAGTGTGGGCCTAGGTTACACGCCGAGTATCTCAGCATCTCACCTGGATCCAAATGATTTCCTACTCTTATGACATCTCATAGAAAATGGGGATAGATTAATTTGGAAAATTTCTGTAGACGTCATACCTATATTTTGTAGGCGACAATAACACAGCTTGACTAGCATTCATGAACTGTTTGGATCAAATCAGACGCCGCGTAACGCGGCGTCTGGTCTGGATTCAAACTGTTTATCACTCATATTCAACTTTTCTTTAGTCTAAAAAAGCCTAGAAAACTATTTTGATTTCTGTTTTTCGCAGACGATGTATTTGAGACAGATGGCAATTCAGCATGATAAGGGTTACAATGCTACATTAAAACTTAAAAAGCAGACAAGTAAGACGCGTGAGAATCGGGATTGGGAAAGCTGGCATGGGTAGTGTACTTACAAGATAGAACTTGATGTGTATGTATAAGAAGCAGGTAAATACATAGCAGCCGAGTTGCCAGCCAATGTCCTCCAAATACATCCAGGTGCGGATCACGTCCGGATGTAGGTTACTCTTGATGCCACACCACACTCCTGTCCCGTAGCAATAGTCCTCCCCGAGGTATGTCTTATAGAGAGCAAAAGAGACAAGGACCACTGAAAGAAACACAGCAGCGCCAAACTATCAATACATTGCAAGGCCAAACTACCAATACATTGCAAGGCCATGCTATCAATACATTGCAAGGCCACGCCGCCATCAATACATTGCAAGGCCACGCCATCAATACATTGCAAGGCCACGCCGCCATCAATACATTGCAAGGCCACGCCATCAATACATTGCAAGGCCACGCCGCCATCAATACATTGCAAGGCCACGCCAGCAATACATTGCAAGGCCACGCCGCCATCAATACATTGCAAGGCCACGCCATCAATACATTGCAAGGCCACGCCGCCATCAATACATTGCAAGGCCACGCCATCAATACATTGCAAGGCCACGCCGCCATCAATACATTGCAAGGCCACGCCATCAATACATTGCAAGGCCACGCCGCCATCAATACATTGCAAGGCCACGCCATCAATACGCAGAAATACCAAGCTATCGTTTTTGTTTCGGACATACGTGTAGATAAGGTAAAGGATTTGTTTATTACAGTGTCACCCCTATTGAAAGGGCCAGCCAGTTTGGCTTATGAGACATCTATCCTTTTTGCGCGCACAGTACCTCCCGAATCCCGTCTCTTATTGCCGGGCGCCTGGCAGAGACGGGTCTACGGTAACCATTCGTTTAACTAGCTGGCGGCTCACCAACCGGCCACATCAGTCCCAACCCCGTATCCGGCTCCGGGATTCGAACCTTTGACCTCCCGCTTCCGAGGCGGACGCCCTAACCACTAGGCCACGGTATGCGGTAGAATACGTTTTGCTTCAAAATAAACGCGTTTTTTGCTAGAAACAAATGCACACTATAAAAGGTTACGTTTACGGTATATCCTGGCAGGTGGCTAACTAAACCATTTTAAAAGTAAAACAGACAGCCTCCTTAGGAGTTTTCTTCTTTACTTTCATTTTGAAACACTTGTCTTTAAGAGCATAAAAACCTTTTAGTGGCTGTAATAGAGAGCTTTTAGAGAGATAAGTCAAATTATGAAAAAGTCACTAAATTTCAAATTACAAAAAATCTAGCTGTTTAACAACCACTAAAGTTTGACTTATTATATAAATATTACTGAATTCTACTAGTCACAAAATGTTAATGAAAATCTATAGCAGGCTGTACTTGTTATACATGATTAACAGAAAGTCAGACAAAAAGTTTACACAAACCGAGTTACCTCCCTTGAGTTCAACTTTAAAATGCCGTAAGCTCTAAATGATATCATAAGTCAAATCTGTAATACTGGACCATTGAATATGGTAGCCTGTAGATCTTTAAAGACAGCTGACTGCTTAATGCATGACAAAAGTAATGCATAAAGCTATTTTAGGATCTATTTTTGGCATCACTTTTGTCATGTGTTAAGCTGCGATCTGCCATATAAGCTATAAATCCTTACAATGCAAGGATTTATGCTTATATGGCAGATGGCAGCTTAACTAGACAATGTTAGTTGTCACTTGACTATACTTGTATCTGCTATTATCCCAATACATTTGTGACTAAACATAACATGTCCTTTGATCACTGCGTTATAGACAGCCAAGTCAATAAAATCGGACAATTTATTTTTTTTAGAAAAAATGTTTTGTATCGAATGCGACTCGAACCTAGGACTATGGATTGCTAGTCAATCACTCTATCAACTGATCTATCGAGAACGACGATGAAGCTTATCAAACGTTTCTTTATGTATTGTTTCTACTATAAGCACGTGCGGAAAAAATCATATGAAAGTATTCAGTATTTCCAGAACTCGAGATGCGAGCGGCCCGCTGTCGATCCACCTTAGTTCGCCAATTTTATACCTTATGTGATAAGATATTAAAGAATTTAAGTAGTTTTGGTTGTTTTAAGTGATTTGGAGAGGTTTGGGGTCTTTAGGCGGACCCCCCTATTATTTTCCACCACATAAGTCGCATAAAGTCGACTTTGCAAACAGTTTGGATCCTGATCAGACGACACTCGTATCAACATTTCTTAAGCCATACTACCTTATATATAACTTTGACTTGAAACGATCTTGCAGACAACAATATGGCGATGAAGGGGTAAAAACCCTCATGATTGATTTGGCGCCGAAACGGCTAAATATTATTTAAAAAAACCTGTTGCAAACTTACGTGGAATAAGCCACGAGACCATGTGGAAGCCGAGCTGCACATAACAATTCTCAGAAATTCGCTCCCGTAGAAACACATTCGACCATAGATGGAATGCTATAATGAAAGTCCAGAAGAATGATGCCATGTTAGAGAAAGTTGTCACAAAGCTCTGTGCGATACACAATGTCTCCATGTCATACAGCGCCATATCCGTGCAATTTTCAATGACTTCATTTCCTAATTGCTGCCGATGAAGAGCTGCATAACGTGCAGTAGCGACCAGGTTCCCTAAAGCAGTAAGAAGGTCCGCAACTGTCAGGTATAACAATAGTTGTCTCGTGACGTTTCGGATATTTGGAATGGCTGCATATGTGAATAATATCAGAGAGCCGCCTAGAATAGATAGGCAACTACTACTTCCGGTCAGTATCAAATTATATATCCTCAGTGTTACGGTCGACATTCTTCCTGTCTTCTACCTTGACTGCGCAACAATATGTTTGAAGGTTTGTTTGTAATGTCCGTTTCATTATGCAATGTTTAAGTAAAACATCTGTACCCGGAACATATAAACCGAATGTACTGTTTGCCTTTATCGGGTTTTTAATCAACGATTAGTATCAAATAGGACATGTATCTGATCTAGTCTATAAGTTACAGTTTGATTACTTTCATATACATACATTCATCTAAATAACGCCCATGAGTCGCATGGAAAATTTGCCGATCATTTTTTTTGTCGTTTTCTTCGCTTCAATGCCGATATAATCAGTTCAGTTCTTGTATTAAAATTATATTTGCCGTAATTTCTAATATTAAAGACATACATGTGCAAATAAAATTTCCATAATAATGTCTTTATACTTTGTTAACATATACACTCAACCATTTTAAGAAAGAAAATAAAAAGAAAGTATTGGGTTATCGTGCTTAATTTTCAAATATAGGCTTTTACACATATGACCCTTGATCATTTTTGAACACCGCTGAGAAATAAATTTCAAAACTGCCGCTGATTACCTTTAAGTTTCTCTCTTTGCTATTTTGGTGATATTTTATGTTGAGTCAAGTGTTATTTCATCAAATTGATATAAATAAAGTATATCAAAGTGATTCTACTGGTAAAATGTAACAATTTAAAGAATAACTAGGAAACAAAATTTACACTGACACTCTCTTTCATACGAACTTTTTCCATTTTCGAAATAAAAATGTTCAAAAAATTACAAAAATTTTATAATCACCCATAATAATTTTTTTTAACTTAGCAGAAACGATAATTGCTCCAATACCCATCAGAAAATGTAAAGAAACCTAGGTGTCACCATGCTTATTTATGGAATATGGGCAAAATTCTAACCCTACCCCCTAGATTTTATGCAGAAAAAATACCTCCCCCACTAGCCAAATTAGGTCTCTGATGACCAAAAAATAGAAATATTCATCCAATATTTGCTTAAATTGGTTAATATATGAGTGTATGTTAGTACAACATCATTTAATAATGTTTTAGTTACTTCAAGGATTTACAGTGCTGCTGATAAAAACAAAAACATGTTTTCTACATGAAATGCCACTCGGGACAGTGAGAAATGATCTATAAGCCCCGCCCCTTTGCGAAAGATATCCACAAGTCTCGCCCCTGGACCAGTTGCGTATATACGAATTAAACATCACTGTTCTCAATGGAATTGAATTGAGCGAATGTAAATATATGAAATTTATATGTTCTATAATTATGTTTAAGGTACAGGAATGTTCTTGAGCAAAACATGTACCGCGAATTGCTCCTCTCCACCCAGGGGTTAAAATGGGTACCTGTGAAGGGTCTGCGGCTGCCTACACGCCATATGTTAGCAGTGCTCTATATTGTAGGCAATATGGCTCAATGATCAGGGAAGAGAGTGTACAGTGGGCTGAGCGGTCATTCGGACTGAAAGTAGACTATAAATTGGTACATGTACTTTACTTTATGTGTACATGGCTAACAAATAAATATGAAAATATTCTAGCCCAACGGCTACATAAGCTACTATGATGTAGCATAACAAGTAGAAAATGTAATTTGCGCTCTAGACGTTGACGTCAATAACCGTAACGTTGCGTCAATGTAATTATTACATTAAACTAATGATAGAAGCTATATTGAAGATATTCACGGATATTTTAAGAATAAATGTAACGAAACAATGGCGTCTTTTCGTAAAAGTGTAGGGTTCATTCCTGGTTTAGTAATCTGCTACTTTTGATTTTGACCCCTACCTTGATTGCACTGAAAATAAATGAACAATATCGTGTCAAATTTATCGCAATTGCGACCATCATCAAGGAGAAAGATTCATGGAACTTTTAATAACGGATAAGTCATATTTCATTAAGCAATATGCCGTGAATGGCGTGAAATAAGCATGCACAGTTTCTTTTGCGTTTGAATATACAATGTAGTGAATTTACATGCATTTTTCAATAGTGATAGTGTGTAGTGTTAGATTCTGTTATCAACATAAATAGCTTAATTGGTTTGTTTTATTTCACCTAACCATTTCACTTAACAGTGATAAAAAACAGGACGTTTGTTACTGATTGGACAATAATTTTATTGATTTGTTTGTTTTACCTGACAGTTTCATGTAGATTAGCTAAGCGATAAAAAAGGATACATGACTACAGTGATTTGATCATCTGTTTTCACACATACAGAATAAGGATTAAAGATAAAATATACCAAAGCCTGAACTAAATACCCGATAGCCTTATTCTAGTTTTGACAGTGTCATGCAGAACAGAACAGAACAGAACAAATCTTTTATTACATCTCTGGCATACAAACATGCAGTACGAGGTATTGTTATACATCAAAGTGTTTATGGTACGTGACCAAATGGCGTGTTAAAGTTCATGTTATATAAAGTGCTAATAGTAGTATGAACTGGTATAATGGGGCCCTACCGCATTACAGAGTTATCCCAATTTTCATCACGAGTTAACTCCCCTGATAAGGAAAAGGTTGTTTCCGGTTTAGTTAACGCATCATTGAGACGGTGTCGATAACGGTCATAAACGATTCGGAAAAGAATAGATCGAATGCGGTTTATTAGTTTGATACCTATATCTATATGCAGTCAAGCTCCCGTTTATCCCTATGTATTTTAATGTATTAATTTTGTTTAATGTCAAATGCGACGGTTATTTATTTCATCGTTTTTAGCAAACCGAAAGTAGCACTGATCATACTTTTTCTATATAACAAAGAAGCTGACTTTTAACATACTTAACAGACACGGGTTTTCACCTCGGTAAAAGAACGTTAACATGGATTAAAAGAAGATCCTGATCAGATGGTTACTATATAGGAACAGTCTCTATAATCAATGACTGTCCTCTCTGGTTCTTAAATGACATTATAGGTCTATAAATGCTGCCTATTACAGGTGAAAAAGGGGATATTTATTAAGACATTACCGGTATTAAACATAAACTTTGTATTATTCAGTTATTAATAATGACATGAATATGCATTAGGCAAAGGGTTAAACTGATCTTTTAAAATATGTTGAATGGTAAACAGTTTCTTCAAAAATGTATATTTTGTTTGTTCATTATATACCAGCAGATTTTAGTTGACAGAAATTTCATAGAAATAGTTCAGCCTGTCATGCTCATAGCGCACATGGATTTCACCTCTCAAGGCTTCTGCCCAGGGGCCATAAAGCGCAAAGCATCATCACAACTAACAACAGGAAGTAACCAATTAGCTAGAAATCGAATTGTATACTGACCCCACACTGGGGTGCAGCTGCTGTCCCATAAGTGTCATCTCTGCTATGACAAGCCATAAAAAGGAAGCTTAAGTCTTGGGTACACAGGCTGGAATCAAAACACACCAAACTATTTTTTTTTATATAGGATCCACATTGTTAATCATGTGGGGAATAAATTTTAATCTCCTATACCATGCACTCCTTCATGTGCAAAAGCTTAACCCATTACCCCCATCATTATGCCTTTTACTCCTTTAATAAATTCAACCTTTTTAAGCAACTAAATCCTCTTCATGCACTAAGCAGTCATAATTATGAAACATAGGTGATATTTTATGTCGTAGTGGGTGGTGCCTTAAAGCAGGATTAAAGTAAAGCAGGGTGCACCTTAAGGCGCATTATATTTTACTTTCAACCTGCTTTAAGAGGTGACCTATATTCAATACTTAACACGAGCTGTGGGGTAATGGGTTTAGGTAATGGGTAAACCCATTACCCGATCGCTTGTTCCTACCTGGAAAGACAGGTGTCCATTGAAGGTAGATTGAAAAGTACATGCCACTTTACTTTCAGCTTGCTTTAAGCTACCATCTGCTAGGATATTCAATGTTTTTAATGTTGCACATTCATGCTAATAAAAACTTTGAATTATAACTCTTTCCTTCAATGGAGGCATAAACCAAAGGCGTATTTAAAGGGTTAATAGGAAATACATACCGTTTTAACAACATTAATACTTTAGAACCCCTCTCCTATCATTAAATGTGTACTCTATTGAAAACTCAATGTTGAAAGTAAAGCATGTATTCCATCGGTTTAGTAGATTAAAACTTTATTTCTGTTGATCTTTTACCAGTTCACTAATTATAATAGGCTTAAAACACTATCATTTATAAAAAGTTTGGAACCAGATAAGATGCAGCATATATACTAACAGGCTTATCAGGGGTAGAACTGTTTCACACTCATATATGTTTTAAGTCAAAATTGATATCATGTTCTAAACTTTTATCAAGAAAGTAGGCAGTATTTTTTTTAAAAAATATTAACCCTTATCATGCTATTAGCATAATTGATCATTCCTACGGTATTTTTCCTTATTTAATCAGCTAAAGTAATAAATTAAATGGTAGGTATTCATAGCGGGTAGGGTTTATGGTTGATTAACAGCAACCCCAGAATGTGCTATGACACATCCATGTAACGGGGTTTAACCCTTTACCCAATAGATGGTATTAGTTTTGAAGATAGGTGACCCCTTAAGGCAGGTTAAGGTACATTCTGATTTAAGCTATCATCTGCTGGGAGGTATAACATATTTATTGAGGTGCAGATTGATGACTTATTTTAATAAACATATGAATAAATGTCTAATGATATGCATAGAACGGTATATCTATTCAAGTTTTTGTAAGTTTTATTGTAGGTAAAGTAAATGCATGTCTTAATTCTATTTTTGAACAATATGAGAGATTGCGCTTTCAATAATGTATAGCCAGGTTCTACTGTATATAATATAAGCTCTACACTAACAAGCAGACGATCTCCTCAAATTCGTGTTTGAGGATAAAGGATTTTCGATACTATGTGTACTTCACTATTGAACCGGAAACAACCGCTCATTCAGGGGGCGCTACTCTTATCACACTTTCCATGCGGGGTAACTCTGTATATCGGTAGGGCCCCATTCCAAACAATATCTTTATAAGGAGTATATCTACTGAATGTATTCTTGATTTTGTTTATTTTCGTTTATTTGGGGGGAATGACGTCAATGCTTCAGTGAATAGTACCTAAAGATGCTGCACTCTGCTTCACTTTCAGTCCGCTTTAAGCTATCATCTGCTAGGATATAGTAAAAAGCTTTATGATACATATTCTAGTCTATATCAAGTGGATTTATTTTCTTCAGTATATGAGTAATTTAAAGGCGAAGGTAGGCTTATTTATGGGGAAATGGGTTAATACATTCGTTCTGTACTCCATCACTATATCCACAGTAACAAAGTTAACACTGGCAAATAGAAATATGCCGTATGTACAAGCCATTGTCACTCATTAAACTATCGTTCAATCTCGGTAGGACTAATGTCCGTATAACATACAGGTTGAATCTCTCTCCGACGTCGATGTACTCGACTTCGTAGAAAGATACAGCCTACATGTAAATTTATGTAGTCTTAAAAATACATGAGGACATGTTGTTGGTATATACAATAGTATTTATAACCCACTCGCTACCGTGACGTCATTGCCTATTTACAACTTCCATCTGCATTTATTTCTCATACATACCCAACTTTCAGTCCATTTTGACTGGCTTAATCAAGTGGGTTGCCCCCCTTGCAAAAAGCCGATAAAATTGATATCGAGCAATTTCCCGGCTGACTGCCCTATATGGAATATATAGGGGAATAATTCTAAAACTCATATTTTAAGGTGTTGAATATATCTGACAATATTTTAGCAGTTATAGCTATAAACTTTATTTTCTTCTGTTTCACATGGTGTAAATTTTAATTTTCTATTTTAATGACTTTTTGCTTCCATTTTGATTTGAAAAAAGGTACGTGTCGGACACATTAAACATATAGTAAAAAGGGTGAAAGCGTGTCCCCTACTTTGCTGATTTTGAACGCGAATAAAGCATCCTTTTAAACATCTGCGAATATTTTAGCAGTTATGAGGAGAAAGACTGTTTTCTAAACAATTCAAAAATCGTTTTTACTTTGAATTTGAATTAAGTCTTTTTGCTTCCAAATTGAGTTAAATATTGGCAAATGTCGTGTTGCTGAAATCGGACTTAGTCTTTTATCCTTCATCTAAGATCGGCTATTTCCGTGAAATCACGTCGTAATTTTTTCGTTTCGAGGGCTGTGATCCGGTTCCCGCTGCGTGTTAAAAGGGGCTTATGTCCATGTGTGATAAAAAAAAAATTGCCGCAAGGCATAAGTTTGTCTTTTATACAAGCTTCCTGGGTAATTTGATTTGACGAATTTGACTTTATACTATTAGCCGACAGACAAACAGTACACAATCCAGATTCATAGAGATATCACAATTCTATTTGGAATGAGTCTGCATCCAGATCAGATTCTTTAGTTATTCAAGAGAGAGGGAGAGAGTAAATATTGAGAAAGGCAGAGAGAGAGACCGCTGAGACATAGAGTGAGAGTTCTATTTGCATACTGTATGGATTCAGATCAGATCCAATAGAGACATAGAAAGGGGATATATTGTCACGTGCCGAGCGGTAGTACACGTCAATTCAGGGGTCTGATCTGGATCCAAATTGGTAGCGTGATTCAAGATCACCCCTTTCTTCTCTCTCTTTCTCTCAAATAAATATTAACTAAAATGGACTCTCTTTCGTGCGGCAAATAAAGTAAAAGTAAGGCTTAATCAAAGTTTATGTGATGCTTTATTTATATCCTACTCAATAATAATAAATCTCAAGTCACTAGACTTCTTCTATTTCTAACTAATTCTATTCTATTTCTAAAAGAATAAGGCAATATGGTGCCGCACCTTTGAAATTCTATTTCGAGAGTCCTCGATTCGTCTGCAACCCGGGGTATTTATACAGAAAATTGGTCACGTGGTGTGCACCAAATATCTGGTGCGATTTAACATTAAAATCGCACCGAAAATCTGTTGCACAAAAACCGCACCAAAGTGTGCACTCCTTATATGGGGTGCACACCAAGTGTGCACTCCTTATATGGTATGCAAAGACGCTGGCACTGCGCGGACCTAAAAATGACTAAAACAGTACCAATATCCCTTTCTAAAAATACAAGAATGTTATAAACATGAGGGGGAATATACTTAGAAGGGACGCTCATAGCTAAAATATGGAATAAATTACTTTTCAAAGAGCTATTGTGGATTGAAGTCTTGCCGCTACTGTACTATGTAGTAACCAAGACTAACAACCCACAATGCATCACTTCAGTATAAACCAAGATGGCCTCCAAGCACTTTCCTCTCACAATAATGAACCATAACAAATACAAATACAGGCTGAATAAAAGATGCTGCGGGAGCTGACACAATCTGGAGGTAGATTATATCGTAACTAATATAATTAGGAATTATAATTATGAAATGACACTTGGAAACAGCCACATAGGCTGACGTTATAAATGTGAATGCTGACAAACAACAATCGTGTTTGTCAACCTAAAACCAGAACCTTACAATATATATATATCCCCTTTCTATGTCTCTACATATAGAGAGGGAGAGAGAATCAGTTATATTTGCAAACAGTTTGGATCCAAATTGACTCGAAATCGACTCTTCTTTACTGCTGACCATTGTTTTACTGAATGTCACTTGAATTACATAAGCAAACAATGTATTGCCATTGACCCGTTTACCGTGGACATCCTATTACCGGTGACTTCCGAGTATTACGCATAGCGCATGTGTAAAATCGTAACTTCCGTTTATCTTTCGGCTGCTGCTCAAGACTAATGTGTATAAAGCAAAAAAAACTTTCCTAAAGGGAAAGTGTGCATTTTTTTTATTAATTACGCAAGATAAATCATTTTCTCCCCATATAAAACCATTTTACCTATTTGTATAATGGGACATATTCCATTGCCCCCACTGTGAAAAAATGTGACGGAAAATATTACAACTTTTCAGTTAAAAATTATGTTAACAGATAGCCTTTCTTAATAATGTTTGATAGAAGTTCAAGCCGATACCTGAAAATTATTCCGGGTGTCATTTTACCTCATCACCGATAATAGGACGAGTAACCAAAACAAACATGGCGGCGCACTCGCTACAGTTGACTATGATTATTTATGTCAAATTATGGGTGTATTTATATATTAAAGCTGAAAATCATAAAGAAATGTTTACTTTATATGTTTAATATATTTTTTAGTTAAAAACCTTATTAATTGATGAGAAATAGTCAGACGAATCCTTAGATCACCGGTAATTGGGTGAACCAGGATATATCCAGATCAAACAGCAAGTAACTGATCTGATCAGAATTTAGCCGGGAATCAGCGATCAGAAAACAATAATAATGTATTAACCCATTGTCAGTAACAAACAGCGTACTTATGTTAGAATTTGAATTTGAATTATGAAATGTATCCTGGTTCACCCAATTACCGGTGATCTAAGGATTCGTCTGACTATTTCTCATCAATTAATAAGGTTTTTAACTAAAAATTATATTAAACATATAAAGTAAACATTTCTTTATGATTTTCAGCTTTAATATATAAATACACCCATAATTTGACATAAATAATCATATTCAACTGTAGCGAGTGCGCCGCCATGTTTGTTTTGGTTACTCGTCCTATTATCGGTGATGAGGTAAAATGACACCCGGAATAATTTTCAGGTATCGGCTTGAACTTCTATCAAACATTATTAAGAAAGGCTATCTGTTAACATAATTTTTAACTGAAAAGTTGTTATATTTTCCGTCACATTTTTTCACAGTGGGGGCAATGGAATATGTCACATTATACAAATAGGTTAAATGGTTTTATATGGGGAGAAAATGATTTATCTTGCGTAATTAATAAAAAAATGCACACTTTCCCTTTAGGAAAGTTTTTCTTTGCTTTATACACATTAGTCTTGAGCAGCAGCCGAAAGATAAACGGAAGTTACGATTTTACACATGCGCGTAGCGGCGCTATGCGGAATACTCGGAAGTCACCGGTAATAGGATGTCCACGGTAAACGGGTCAATGGCAATACACTTGTCGTATGCTAGCATGAGTCATCTGAACACTTTTTAAATCTATACAAAAAAACTTTTCAAGTGACAAACAGCTTGGATCCAGATCAGACGCCATGTAACGCGGCATCTGATATGAATCCAGATTGTTTGCAAATATAAGCCAAGTCCCGCTTAACACGATAAGGGTAAAGGAGCAGGGAGCAGGGACTCTCTGATAGTTTTGCCGGGGGCCTTTTTACTATCCCGGAGCAGAAACTTGAACTTTGACACGGTAAGCGGACATGAGCCCTGACTTATATCCTTCTTGTGCAGTAACTCGAACCATGGCTAAGAAAGCCATTCAAAATAATCAAGACTTAGAGGTTGACTTATCTGATACTTTTATAGGTCAGATTTTCAATGAAACTAGCACACCTCATACCTCTGATTCTAAATCAGACTCTAAGAAGTCTGATCACTTGTCTTCAAAGTCAATAGACAAAAGTCATGACTTGCCTTCAATGTCACAGCTTATCCAGTCCAGGAGCAACATAATTGTCCTGAGATTTTGACATTGTTTGATAAGGCTTTAAATATAGATGAAATATTTTAACAAGCCCAGTTTGTTATTACAAACAACACGGTATTCTAATGAGAAAATGGCGACCACCTGATGTCTCAATTACTGACGAGTGGGCCATTAAACATCAAATTGTTGTTCCCCCGTCATATCGTGACAACATACTTAGTTTAGCTCATGAAACTCCTATGTCAGGCCATTTAGGTGTTAACAAGACCTATAACAAGATACTTAACCATTTCTTTCGGCCTGGTCTCACAGCTGATGTTGTTAGGTACTGTAAATCTTGCCACACATGTCAAATGGTAGGAAAACCTAACCAAACAATACCTAAAGCTCCCTTGCAGCCTATTCCTGCATTTGAAGAACCTTTCAGTAGAGTCATTATAGACTGTGTTGGTCCTCTTCCTAGGACTAAATCAGGCTGTGAGTATCTTTTGACAATCATGTGTGCTTCAACCCGCTTCCCTGAAGCAATTCCTTTAAGGAATATCAAGACCAAAACAATTGTCAAGGCTCTTGTGAAGTTTTACACATTTGTTGGTCTTCCAAAATCTGTTCAATCAGATCAAGGTTCCAATTTCATGTCTGGTATTCAACTGGTTATGCATGAATTAGGAATAAAGCAGTACAAATCTTCGGCTTATCATCCATAAAGTCAAGGTGCATTAGAAAGGTTTCACCAGACTTTGAAAAACATGATAAGGTCTTACTGTTTTGACACTGAAAAGGACTGGGATAAGGGCATACATTTACTTCTTTTTGCTATCAGAGAATCAGTTCAAGACTCTCTTGGCTTCAGTCCGTTTGAATTGGTGTTTGGACACACTGTTCGTGGACCTCTGAACTTATTAAAAGAGAAATTTCTTTCTAAGGATGAAACTTCACTGAATTTACTTCAGTATGTTTCTGACTTCAGAAACAATTTGTCAAGGCATGTGAGCTGGCTTAATCTAACCTTAAGGCTACTCAAAACAAAATGAAAACAAGATCTGATATCAATTCTAAAGAGAGAAGTTTTCAACCTGGAGATAAAGTTCTTGCTCTTCTACCAGTACCTGGAAAGCCTTTGCAAGCTAGATATTTTGGTCCATATACAGTTGACAAAAAAGTCAGTGACTTAAACTACATAATAAAAACTCCTGGGAGGCGCAAACAAACTCAAATGTATCATGTAAACATGTTGAAGAAATACATTGACAGAGACAGGTCTATTGACAACCCTGTAACGGCTGTCAACATACAGGAACAGTGTGTGCAAGAGTCAGGGTCTACACCCTTTGATAGTTTTGAAAATTCTGATCCTACTCCATCAAAAGTACAAAATTCAGATATTTTGTAAAATCTGGACCAGAAACTTGCACACCTGGATCCGCAACAAGGAAAAGAGTTAAAACTATGAACACTTATTTCCTGATATTCCCACACGGACGGATGTGATTCAACATCATGTTATCGTTGAGGACTCTACGCCAATAAAACAGCATCCGTACAGAATGAATCCACGCAAACAAGGAAGTCAAGTATCTTCTAGAAAATGACTTTATTGAACCTAGTCAAAATAACTACAGCTCCCCATGTATAATTGTACCAAAATCTAATGAGACATACAGAATGTGCACAGACTGTCGTAAAGTGAACTCTGTGACAAAATCAGATTCCTTTCCAATACCAAGAATTGATGACTGTATTGATCGTGTTGTAAATGCAAAGTATGTTTCAAAGTTTGATCTTCTGAAAGAATTCTGGCAAGTGCCACTTACAGAGAGAGTTAAGGAGATATCAGCCTTTGCCACACCCGATGGATTGTACCAGTACAAAGTCATGCCATTCGGAATGAAAAATTCGCCAGCTACATTTCAGCGGCTCATTAACAAGGTGTTTGCAGGTTTACGTGGTTGTGAACCCTACATCGATGACGCTATTGTACACACAGATGAATGGAGTCTACACCTACAGACAATCAGAGAGTTCTTTGACCGGCTCACCAATGCCAAACTGACAATCAACTTGGCAAAAAGTGAATTTTGTCATGCTACTTTGACATTTCTAGGCCACGAGGTTGGACAGGGTCAAGTGAAACCCATAGATGATAAAGTTTTAGCAATATCAGAATGTCCTGTGCCTACATGTAAAGGACAATTGATGCGTATCTTGGGTATGGCTGGCTATTATCGCAAATTTTGTCAAACCTTTTCAAGTATCACAGAACCTCTAACAAATTTGTTAAAGAAAGGAGCAAAGTTCATTTGGGGTGAAACATGTCAAAATGCATTTGACACCGTGAAAGCCATACTGATGAGCGCACCAGTTCTCTTGGCACCAGATTTTGAAAAACCTTTCAAGTTAGCAGTAGATGCTAGTGACATTGAAGCAGGTGCATTGTCTTCTTCAAGAAGACAATAATGGAGTTGATCACCCTATTTGTTACTTTTCAAGAAAGTTTAACAAACATCAAAGAAATTACTCAACTATTGAAAAGGAGTGTCTCGCACTTATACTTGCAATTCAGCACTTTGACGTTTATTTAACTTCCACAGTGACACCCAGTATTGTCTTCAGTGATCACAACCCCCTCACTTTCTTACATGAAATGAAAAACAAAAATCAAAGATTGTTGAGGTGGAGTTTGTTGTTACAAGAATATGACCTGGAAATCAAACACATAAAGGGTAAAGACAATCTAATTCCTGATGCTCTTTTCCGTGTGTGAATGATTCCAGAAAACGTGTCAAAATGATTAAAGTGCAAATTTTAAAATTGCATTTTATATACTTAACTATATCCTGTGTTTTGAATCTTGTGTAGAATAATATGCACTTGTAACAATAACATGTCTTACTTTGTTATTATAAAACTATTTTCAAAAGAAAATTTCTTGCAGCAATTTTCTTTTCTTTTAAGCGGGGAAGTGTTATGTAAACATGTTTATCATTTGAATTTGTTGTTTACTTATTGTTTAAATACTTTAAAATGCGTAAATTCTATCCTTGGAACATTTAGAAGTTTTTAGAATATTCTAGAAGATCATGGAATAGCAGAGAACATCACTGAATAGTATGGAAACATATAGAATGTTCTAGAAGTTTATATTCCCTGGTAAACAAATTGAGTCACATGATCTTATTTTGTTGAGCTGCAGCTGTCACCCTCATCCACTGCAGTGGAAAAGAGAAAGTTAACCCCTTTCCCCATAAATACATCTTTTTATGCCTTTAATTTATTCCTCCACTGAAGAAAATAATTTCAATTTGAACTATAATGAATATGCAACATAAGAAATATATTCTATATTCTAGTAGAAGGTAGCTTAAAGCAGTCTAAAAGTAACGCAGAATGCGTCTTAAGGCGCATTTTTCTTTGCTTTCATTCTACTTTAACTGGTCACCTGGTTTCAAAACTAGAAACAGACTATTGGGTAATGAATTAAGTCTTCTTTTTGTTCCTTAGTACAGAAAAACCTGCATAATATGACCACTATATAATGTTAATTATTTGGTGTTTAAAACAGGTGGTTGTTGAAAGCAAGGTGAATACAAAGTTTCTTATTGTTTTACTTTTACCATGCTTTAAATTACCACCTGTCTTTTAAACAATCAATTGGCCTCATTTAAGTTGTCATAATAGACGTTTCACTGTAATTGTTAGATAAAAAGGACAATTATAAGTTATTACAAATGCTTAGTTTATTTCAAATTCTTTATTCATATCAAAACAACTTCTTAACAAAAAACAAAGGGTTCACTGAACATTATCTTTCCTTGTGCTAATTAAAACCATGTGTCCACTGCTCCAAAGTCCTGTAATTTAATGCTAATTCAATTCCATAAATCACAAGATTATTTAGCAAGTTTTACCCTTTCTTCAATAGCCATCCATACATACCACCTCTATCCATCTGATAAAACACATTTACATGTTTTCCTAAGTGTAGGACAGGTGGTTGCTTAAAACTTTCCTTTGAATACGCATCACAGGATTCCTTTTTCTCTACATAAGCACCAAACAAAGACTACACAATTATGGTATTAAATACAGGTGACAGCTTAAAGCAAGTTAGAAGTAGAGAGAAAGCTTCTATATGAGGTTTCTGCTTTATTTTTATCTAGTTTTAAACAGCCTTTTGACTTAAACACAGATAAATTTGTTTTCTTTGGAACTATATGGGCCACCATTCCCTAAATCGCTCACCTTGTACACCATGTAAAACTTGACCTATAGTGACGTAGATTAAGACTGGACATTACCCACAATCATCCTTTAGAGTGTTAACAAGATTTTTCTATGATTTGACCTAGTTTTTGACCAGACACAATCCACCTTTCATTCAGATCTAATGAGATATGTAGCCTCTAGAGGGTTAACAGTTTTTCTTTGATTTGACCTAGTAACCTAGTTTTTGACAATCATGACCCATACTCAAACTTGGCCTGGATATCAATTAGGCAAACATTTTGACCAAGTTGCATTAGAATTAGGGCTGTAACGATTATCACCGAAATCGTGAATGGACGAATCAGCCGTATCATATCGCGGACGTAAAAACGATCCGTATCGCGAATCACTTTTATGCTAGTATGGCAACTGAAGTGTTCTAAAACTTTATTTTATGTAATAAAATCGGACAACAATTAGCTTCTTTCACAAGACATTCGATCTTATAGCCTGCAAACATTAATAGACCGTACCAAAAAGTTACTAGACTAAACCTTAGGTTAACTCTATATAAATAGAATGACGTTTCAATAAACCAAAAACTGATCGCTCAGTGTCGCATTTGTAATTGGCATAAAATAACGAAACCCTTACGGATATTTTCGTTAACAAAACGAAGAATATATAAGAATTAAATTGATGTGGGATACGCACGTAAGAAAGAATACAGTATGTGTTTAGATGGAAAAATGCAATGGATATACTTACGACAATGGATGTGAAGCTTGAGTGAATGTCATACATGTACCCGGAACTATAAAAAAAATATCGGTTCCCAACTTCGTTGAATCAAACTGAGACTGCAGTTACCTTTTCTAATATTGTATCTTAATAATTAACAAGAGCGTGTCCCAGTTACACGAATGCCCCCGATGATACAGGGAGGGGAATCCAGACTATCAAATGTAAAATGTACGAGTTAGACAGCTGAAACAGTCGTGGAACGCCATTTTGAGGAATTCAAGGGCCATTACTCCAAAAGGCCTAGCATAAATTGGTGCCACTGGTTATCCAAATTGGTCTCCATTTTATGTCAACAAACATTTTCAGAAAGTTTGGTGAAGATCAGATGAAAAGCAATGTGTTTGTGAAACACAAATGCCCCCAGCCAACATCATGTTCTGTAATGTAATGCTTATTTGCAAAAGTAGGTCAAAAGTCATGGTCATAGGGTAAATGAAACATCGACATGGTTGGAGAAGTCTTAACACAAGAAACATACAAAGTATGGAAGCTCTAGGCCTACTGGTTCAAATGTTATAGGTGTATAAAGATTTATACAAAAGAAGGTCAAAGGCCAAGGTCACAGGGCAAAAACGTATGTATGGTTGGAAAAGTCTTGACACAAGAAATATACAAACAAAATATGAAAGCCGTAGGCCTACTGGTACAAATGTTATAGCCATTTAAAGATTTCAACAAAAGTAGGTCAAATGTCAAGGTCACAAGGTCAAAAAGTTGTGTATGGTTAGAAAGGTCTTGCCACATGAAAAACACATGCCAAGTATAAATGGCCCAGGTGCAAAAATGCAAAAGTTATAGCCAAGGTTAAGGTTTTTGGTTAAAGTTTGATTAAATAGGTCAAAGGTCGACGACAAGGTCACATGGTCAAAGATGTTGGTATGGTTGGAAAGGTCTTGACACAAGAAATATACATACAAAATATGAAAGCCCTGGGCCAACTGGTGCAAATGTTATAGCCATTTAAAGAGTTTTACAAAAGTAGGTCAAATGTCAAGGTCAAGGTCACAAGGTCAAAAAGTTTTGTATGGTTGGAAAGGTCTTGCCATGAGGAAAACACATGCCAAGTATAAAAGGTCTAGGTTCAAAAATGCAAAAGTTATAGCCAAGGTTAAGGTTTTTGGTTAAAGTTTGATTATATAGGTCAAAGGTCAAGGTCAAGGTCACATAGTCAAAGATGTTGGTATGGTTGGAAAGGTCTTGACACAAGAAATATACATACAAAATATGAAAGCCCTGGGCCAACTGGTGCAAATGTTATAGCCATTTAAAGATTTTTACAAAAGTAGGTCAAATGTAAAGGTCAAGGTCACAAGGTCAAAAAGTTTTGTATGCTGGGAAAAGTCTTGCCACAGGGAAGACACATGCCACGTATAAAAGGCCCAGGTACAAAAAAGCAAAAGTTATAGCCAAGGTTAAGGTTTTTGGTTAAAGTTTGACTAAATAGGTCAAAGGTGAAGGTCACGGTCACATGGTCAAAGATGTTGGTATGGTTGGAAAGGTCTTGACACAAGAAATATACATACAAAATATGAAATCCCTGGGCCAACTGGTGCAAATGTTATAGCCATTTAAAGATTTTTACAAAAGTAGGTCAAATGTCAAGGTCAAGGTCAAAACGTTTTGTATGGTTGGAAAGGTCTTGCCATGAGGAATACACATGTCTAGTATAAAAGGTCCAGGTTCAAAATTGCAAACTTCATAGCCAAGGTTAAGGTTTTTGGTTAAAGTTTGATTATATAGGTCAAAGGTGAAGGTCAAGGTCACATGGTCAAAGATGTTGGTATGGTTGGAAAGGTCTTGACACAAGAAATATACATACAAAATATGAAAGCCCTGGGCCAACTGGTGCAAATGTTATAGCCATTTAAAGAGTTTTACAAAAGTAGGTCAAATGTCAAGGTCAAGGTCACAAGGTCAAAAAGTTTTGTATGCTGGGAAAGGTCTTGCCACAGGGAAGACACATGCCACGTATAAAAGGCCCAGGTATAAAAAAGCAAAAGTTATAGCCAAGGTTAAGGTTTTTGGTTAAAGTTTGATTAAATAGGTCAAAGGTCAAGGTCAAGGTCACATGGTCAAAGATGTTGGTATGGTTGGAAAGGTCTTGACACAAGAAATATACATACAAAATATGAAAGCCCTGGGCCAACTGGTGCAAATGTTTTAGCCATTTAAAGATTTTTACAAAAGTAGGTCAAATGTCAAGGTCAAGGTCACAAGGTCAAAACGTTTTGTATGGTTGGAAAGGTCTTGCCATGAGGAATACACATGCCAAGTATAAAAGGTCCAGGTTCAAAAATGCAAAAGTTATAGCCAATGTTAAGGTTTTGGTTAAAGTTTGATTATATAGGTCAAAGGTCAAGGTCACATGGTCAAAGATGTTGGTATGGTTGGAAAGGTCTTGACACAAGAAATATACATACAAAATATGAAAGCCCTGGGCCAACTGGTGCGAATGTTATAGCCATTTAAAGATTTTTACAAAAGTAGGTCAAATGTAAAGGTCAAGGTCACAAGGTCAAAAAGTTTTGTATGGTTAGAAAGGTCTTGATACAGGGAAGACACAGGCCAAGTATAAAAGGCCCAGGTACAAAAATGCAAAAGTTATAGCCAAGGTTAAGGTTTTTGGCACAGACAGACGGACGGACAGACAAACAGACATGACAAAAACTATATGCCCCCGAATCGTAGATTCTGGCGGCATAAAAATGATCTATCTAAGAATATTTAAAACGAAATCGTAACAGCGCAATCAGGTTTTTAAGTAGAACGTGGTATGAAAAATGAATCACATGTCACCGATTTTTTCCGTTACTGAACCGGATTTTACTCCCCATTCTTGTTTCTGTGGGATAGCATGTATGGGGTCTGCTTAGTGGGGATAGTTACTAATTTTAGAATGAGGATTTCCCCAAGTTTCATTTCAATGCGAAAACCGCGGAGTAATAGATCTACTCCGTGGAAAAACGAATCAACAGTGGCGAACTGTACAGGATTCTTACCTGTAACAAATGATGGATTTTTTATTAAAAGCGTGACCTAAAACAAGACTGCGCGTTCAATAAACGCTTATGCCCCCGGTGGCATCCTTGACAATATGTTCTTTTCTAAGTCCAAATTAGGTCAAGGTCAGGGTCAAACTGAGCTTGGGTATTATTGGTGAGTTTGTAATGGTCCAAGGCAATAATTGTATGAGTATCAAAGCATTGTAGTCAGTAGTGTTGATGCTAGACGAAACGGTAAATTCTAGTTAACCAAGAAATAGCCTATTTGAAACATTCTAAGTCAAAATTAGGTCAAGGTCAAAATCACAGTTAGGTGATATTGGTGGATAGGGAATGGTCCAATGCAACAACTGTATCAGTATCAAAGCATTGTAGTCAATAGTGTTGATGCTAGACGAAACTGTAAATTCTAGTTAACCAAGAAATAGCCTATTTAAAATATTCTAAGTCCAAATTAGGTCAAGGTCAAGGTCAAAATCAAAGTTGGGTGATATTGGTGGATAGGAAATGGTCCAAGGCAACAACTGTATAAGTATCAAAGCATTTGGGTAAGCGGTGTTGATGCTAGACGAAACGGTAAAATCTACTTAACCTTGTTACGGACGGACGTTCTTAGGAGACGGTTGTTGTGGGGTTTTTTGCTATATAAACCCTAACCCTAAAACTAACCCCAAATGCGTGATTTTGAACCCCACAATACTCTCTTTCAACCCCACAATCACTAACTGGCCAGGTTAATGACCGAAACGGACCCAATAAGGTAGCTCCTGTAAGCCCGGACGGACAGGAAGATTACTATATGCTCCCGCATCTGTCGATGCCGGGGGCATAAAAACACTTCATAGTTTGACTAGGCCATTCGGGTAAGTAACTGCGAGGGAATGCGAGACGGGGAGACCGAACTGGGTCATTACCTGTAAATGTTTTTCTAACGCAGGCCAATGGCGAACAGTTTGAACATGTTTTACACAACACTATTGTTTGCTTGTATGAATTGGACATTTGATCCTGATCTGTCACAAGTCTTTGCATGCTTCAATTATGCTAACAAAAAGAGGGAAAATCCAAATTTATCTTTTAAACTGAGACTTGTTATAATTTATATTAAAAGATTCGGGATACGTATCGAGAATTGCATGTCAGTATCACAATACGTATCGTATCGTCACCTGACTCAAGATACACAGCCCTAATTAGAATCCAATAAGATTTTTAGCCTCTAGAGTATTAACAAGGTTTTTCTATGATTTGATCTAATTTTGACCTGACATGACCCACATTCAAACTTCAACTAGATATAAATAAGGAAAACATTAAGGCCAAGTTTCAAGAAGATTATAGCCTCTAGAGTGTTTACAAGGTTTTTGTATGATTTGTCCAAGTGACCTAGTTTTTGACCGGACATGACTCATATTCGAACTTGATCCAGTTATCAATAAGGCAAACATCCTGACCAGGTTGCATTAAAATCCAATGAGATTTGTAGCCTCTAGAGTGTTAACAAGGTTTTTCTATGCTTTGACCTAGTGACCTAGTTTTTGACCGAACATGACCCACATTCATACTTGACCTAGATATTAATGAGAAAAACATTTTGACCAAGTTTTATTAAGATCAAATGAGATTTGTAAGCCTCTAGAGTGTTAAGGATTTTCTATGATTCGACCTAGGCTAGGGACCTAGATTTTGACCCAACATGACCTACAATCGAACTTGACCTATCTTTCTTCAAGACAAACATTGTCATCAAGTTTCATGAAGAACGCATGAAATTTATAGCCGCTAGAGTGTTAAAAAACCAATAAAGAACAGATGAACAGACAACGAAGGTCTGACATCCAGCGATCCTAAAAGCTTACCTTGGCACTTCTTGCCAGGTGAGCTAAAAATTGATTACAGTTCATTAATTCTGAAGTGCCCAGACAGCAGTTCAAACCTACAGTGGTAAGCAGCTAAGAGGTTGTCAGTACAGAGACATAGAAGTTGTGAACACTTTCTTAAAACTGCAAACAGGATTGGCAACGCCAAATACCTAGTGACTCAATTGACCCTGTGTGTTTGGCACTCTTATCAATATTCTTAAGTAATTCTTAAAAACGAAATTCTGAACATTAAATTTAATTAAGCAGGCAACATTTCATTTGCCAAAAGGTTAAAACATAAGTTAACTTTTGCATTAAGCAATTTAAATGTATACAACAATGGAGACATGTAAATTCTAATGTGATATTTTTCAGAATATGTTAGAAAATGTTAACATATCTATTCATGATATTCAAAACAATATAAAACATTCTTGTACATTTATGTACCAGACAAATGGTAGCATACTCTAAAACATTACATCATTTCAATATTTAAACAAACGTAATATGGCTTTTAACCCATTACCCCATAAATACACCTTTAAATGTTTTTAACTTATTCCTCCACTGAAGAAAATATTTGAATTTTACAAGTCATGATATTCATCATCATAATTATTTTCTATATCTTAGTAGACAGTAGCTTAAAGCAGGTTGAAAATGGTGCTTATGGTGCATTCTGCTTTACTTTCAACCTGCTTTAAGTGGGCATCTCTTCAAAAATATAAATAGGCTATGAAGTAACAGGTTAATCTTCTACATGCTATGTACAGTCATAATGTGAGATATCAGTTTCAAATATTTTGGACCCAGATAAGACACTTTGCTTCTGATCTGGATCCAAATGTGTTTGACACTTTAATGTTTTCAGACAGAAAATGTGAATTTATACACTTGGCATTGTTGCAAATTTAAGCCAGATGACTGCTTAAAGCAATGTGAAAGTAAAGCAGAAAGCTCCTTAAGCTTTAATATAAAGCCTTAAGCTTTACTATAAAGCTGTCACCTGTCTTTTATATAATCAATTAGCCTTCTTTTAGTGGTCGAAACAGCGAGGTTTTACCATTTTAGATATTACTGACACTATAATCTGTCTCAAGGCTTCAACACCAGGGGCCGAGGTTATAAAACTTAAAATGAACTCTGTGCTCAAAACTCAGTTTTAATTAAAGGCTCTAGTTTTTACATAACAAGCTCTAACTGATTGAAGTTAACTCATTTGGGTATATTTTTACAGTATAATTTTGTAAGCAAATACTGGTTATATACTAAAAAATTCACAAGTTGTAATGGATTGAGAAAAATTCTGAGTTTTGAGCACAGAGTTCATTTTAGGTTTTATAACCACGGGGCCAGCATTGCATAACATTCTTCTAAGGTACTGATAATGAGGAAAAAGGGAAATTTGCCTAAATGCATGTTTATGGAAGAAAGTAGTAGGTATTGTTTGGGCCTTCCCTGTTAAAGTCATCCCTCTTTACAACGACAGTCTTGGTTCCCTATCATTTGTACTGCTAAAATGAATCTCATATTGTGTATTAAAGGGAGGTAATCACATAACTCATATGTATACAGTTAACCACTTATACAGTCCACTACCCAACTCAGTCGGATACGGCAGCTGCCGTATTCGACTGATAGGGGAAGTGGACTGTATAAGAGTGGTTTAAAATGAATCTGTTATTAACAAATTTAACCCATTACTGCATAACTTGTTTCTAGTTTTGAAGATAAGTGACTACTTAAAATTAGTTGAAAGTAAAGCAGAATGCGCCTTTAGGTGTATTCTGCTTTACGTTCAGCCTGTTTTAATCTACCATAATGCTAGAATGTAGAAAATATTTCTTTTGATAAATATTCATGACTGTATATAAATTTGAACTATTTTCTTCAGTGGAGGAATAAATTAAAAGGCCTAAACTGTGTATCTATGAAGTAATGGCAGGGATGTAAAATTCTACTCACCCATAAGTCATATTTGTGTTAAGCTACCATAGTTACCAACCATCAAAGAATACTCAAGCTCAGTAAACTTTTTTCTGCATTGCTTTTAGCCTGCCGTAAGAAGTCACATGTCTGTTAGTAAAAGGCATGTTACTACTTAAAGCACAATAAAAGTAATGAAGAAAAAGTTTTTTGCATATTTTTTTATTCTGCCTTATGCAAACATCTGTGATAAAATCTGCCAATGCATTAGGGCCTTTTATTGAAGAATGAAAATAATGATGATAAAATGATAATAATGAAAAGCTTGTTTGTGATTAGAACAATAATAATGCTTGTTATGTTACAAGTACATGTATGTAAATGCCCAAGGAGTGGGGCCCTATACAACACCGGGAAGGGGAAATCATTAATGTCTATAGCTGAATATTTACCATGGCCTGTTTCAAGTATTGAAGATAGATGACCCCTTAAAGCAGATTGAAAGCAAAGCATTCACCTTAAGGCCAATCTGCTTTACTTTCAGCTTACTTTAAATGGAGTGTCGTTGCAAAGCAGGTTGATTGTACTGTCTGAGGTAACACAGTTGAGGTATCACATGAAGTAGAATGTGAGAGGGGCATACTCGAAACCTAACTGCAGCAAACATCAATCAGCCAGCTCACTGCTAGACTGTGTCTCTGATGGATCTACTGAATCACTGGTATTACATGTACTGTCATTTTGTGAACCAGTCTGTAAGCTGTCACCATCATGATCCACTTTCTGTTTCTTCTTCGCTCTGGTGTCAGCTAAAACTTGTTCTATCGTCCGCTGATCTCTCTTGTTAGCACTGGACACTGGTCAAGAAAATAATTTACAATCATAAGGTAAATTACAAGCTTGTGTTAACCGCTTGAACCCTAGTGACACGTATACTCATCTTTTACAAAGAGTGTACCCATGAAGTGTAATTACAACTCAGAGCTTCACATAAAAGGGAGGTACAAATCCAACACTTTCTCACTCATTTCAGCATCAAATCATATGATGTAACTACTCATTAGAGTAATCTCGAAGAGACGATTCCAATGAGTAGTGACACCATAGGGTTTAATGCAGAAATAAAGATTTGAGTTTTTGAAATATACCCCTTATCTGGAGCTCTGCAATTAGTGAAAAGCATATCAGTGAAAGATTTTACTACATTTATTTACCCCATAAATATGTCTTTTTATGCCTTTATTTTATTCCTCCATCATTGAAAATCGTTCCACTTTAAACAGTCATGAATATGCACAATAAGTAATATTTCTTATATCCTAGCATATTGTAGCCTAAAGGAGCATTCTGCATTACTTTCAGCCTGCTTTAAGAAACTATCTGTCTTCATTAATAAGTGGAAGTTTTCTTAGTAGAGGAATAAATTAACTCTTTCCTCCCTGAAACTTTAAATGGACAATCCCAGTTTTCATTTAAGTCTAGTCCATTTCTGACTTTTAAGGGTTGTTTATGTCAATGTTTTGCATTATGACAAGTGTACTATTCACATGTATACTGTTTGAAAAGGACGCCTATATGCTGGACTAGGGTTCAAAGGGTTAAAGGTGTATAAAGGAGTAATGGGTTATGCCTCAAAGAAATATAGCGATTTTCCCAATAGAACCATGGTGTATATTGGTGACTTTTGCATACATTTTCAATTTGCACCCCAAATTGATCCAAACTGTTTGACACTTAAATTGTACCTCCATAGCTATCGGAATGAAAACTCAATTTAAGATATAAAGATGGCCAAATTGTTAATGAATGTGAACTATATCTTTTTAAAAACAACACACCAGTAAAACCTTATTCATCATCAGGAATAACCATTTCCCCCATAGAAGTGCCTTTTAACGCATTAAATTTATTCCTCCACTGAGAAAACAAGAGGGCCTGAAGGCCCTGATATCGCTCACCATTTGTAATGAAGCCTGATAGCTTTACCTTTGAATTTCACCCTTTTTATTCTAAATCCATTCAAGTTTTGTCGACCTACTCTAGCATAGTAGAGTACATCAAAGGTAGATAACTAGAGCCTAAACTACTGAAATGAAGCCTTTTTCTAGCATTTCAAATTACATCAAGGGCAGGTAACTACTGCCACAATGATTACATTTCAACAATAATTGCACTCCTTCGAGAACGTATAGCTACATCCTTTGTGTACAAGTATAATCAAAATCTATTGAAAACTGTAGTTATAAGAGTGTAAACGCTGTAAAATATGGCATTTTCAGCAATTCAAAGGTAGATATCTCTTGATCTATTTATCCGATTCCGACCATAATCACCCTTTTTTGAACTCTTATGGTCATATACAATCTGGGCAAGTTTGAGAGAGCTTGGATAAATATTGTGGCCTCAAGAGCGTAAACACTGTTAAATATACCATTTTCAACAATTCAAAGGTAGATAACTCTTGACCTATTGATCTGATTACAACCATAATTGATCTCATCTGAATTCTTATGGTAATATACAATCTGAGTAAGTTTGAGAAAGATTGGATAAAATTTGTGGCCTCTAGAGTGTAAACATCGTTAAATATGGCATTTTCAGCAATTCAAAGGTAGATAACTCTCAACCTATAAATCTGATTTCAACCATAATCAAACCCATCTGAATCCTTATAGTCATATACAATCTGAGCAAGTTTGAGATAGATTGGATAAAAATTGTGAACTCTATAATGTAAACACTATTAAATATGGCATTTTCAGCAATTCAAAGGTAGATAACTCTTGATCTATTTGTGATTTCAACCAGAATCGAACTCATCCAAACTCCTATGGTCATATACAATCTGGGCAAGTTTTAGAAAGATTTGATAAATACTGTGGCCTCTAGAGTGTAAACACGGTTAAATATGCATTTTCAGCAGTTCAAAGGTAGATAACTCATGACCTATTTGTCCGATTTCAACCATAATCGAACTCATCCGAGATCTTATGGCAATATACCATCTGAGCAAGTTTAAGAAAGATTGGATAAAATTTGTGGCCTCTAGAGTGTAAACACTAAAATTGTTGACGCCGGACAATCAAGGATTGCAAAAGCTCACCCTGAGCTAGCTCAGGTGAGCTAAAAAAGTAGGGCTGTAAGGAAAACACCATGTAGCGAATACCAATACACATCAGGATATAGGGTAATGAATACGAATAATTATTCACAAATATAAATGCAAAAGTTTCTTTATAGATCTTTAGGTGAAACTTCTAATATTTTATTACTATAATCACTATTGCCTATCCTGTTCAAAGTGTTCATATTTTTTTCCATATAATTGTTATCTTTTAAAAATAAAGTAATTTGAAGCACAATTTATTTATTTACTTTAATTTCTGTGTTAGTGGTTTAAGTCAAGATAAACCCCATCATCATAGCAAGTTGCAATATGGTACTGGAGATTGTTGGTAAGCTGCAATTTTCACCCTTTTTTGTTGTTTTAAAAAATTCTTTTTTGTACTAGCCAATATTCGATTCTTGAACACACAAATACGATACATATTCACCAAAGTCGAGTATATTTGAATAATCGAGTGATTCGTTACAGCCCTAGAAAATAGTTCCAATTTATACAGTCATGAACATATGTACCAAAAGAAATATTTTCTACATGTATATTCTAGCAGATGGTAACTGGTGAAAGTAAAGCAGAATGTGTGCTTTTTCTTTCAACCTGCTTTAAGTGGTCACCTATCTTCAATACTAGAAATAGGCTATGGAGTACTAATAAGCCATATCTTACCAAAGCCGTAGGACCTATTGGAGACAGTAGACTGTGCAGCTGCCTTGGCCGCTGTATCACCAATCAAATGTTTGTATTTATCCTTGTAGTTAGAGCTAGGTGGAGCTTTCTTACTGTTAGACAGGCTATCAGCTGCTAGTCTTTCCTCAGCCTCCTGAAAAACAAACCAGGCTTTCTTATGGTGAACATTTATAAAACAGTATAACCTGCCTTATCTGACATCCTTTGGTACCGGTACCAACTGATGATGTCGGATAAAACAGTCTGCAGATTAACCCTTAGCCCGCCAAATAAATTGTCGTCTGCTATATTTCTCGTCTGCTTCAAGTTTCAAAGTGCTTCAAAGTTGCTCAAAATTGCTGAAAATGTTGTCCGAGTGTCAAACAGCTTGGATCCGGATGAGACGCCGAGTTACTCGGCGTCTCATCCGGATCCAAGCTGTTTGCATATGGAGCTATAGTCGTGAGTGGCAGGCTAAGGGTTAAAACAAGTTTTAGATACAGCTGAACATAAATATATCACACTTGCATAAGTGGAACATACCCGTATTTCAAAGATAAAACCTGGCAAAGTGAGCTCGAGATATAGAAATTCATCAAAGGAAATACAGGTTAGCTTGACTTAAAGTTTCGAGATAGCGAAGTTTGACTGTGTACCATTCAACATTTTGGTCCGAAAAACATTGTCAGCTAAGCAGGTTTCTGGCCGAGCCAGATATTGGATAAATCAGATTATAATATAGTACCAATAAGCTTGTTGGACAGGTTCATCATCAAGGGGCAATAACTGGACAATACCTTAATGGATCAATTTGGACTGTTTTGAAAGCAGGTTGAAAGTAAAGCAAAATGCTCCTCAATTCATTGACCGCTGAAACTTTTAACCCATTACCCCATAAATATTCCCTTTTAAGCCTTTAATTTATTCCTCCACTGAAGAATATGGTTCTAATTTAAACAGTCATAAATATGTAGCATAAGAAATAGTTTCGATATTCTAACAGATCGTAGCTTAGAGCAGGCTGAAAGTAAAGCAGAATACTTTACTTTAAACATGCTTTAATTGGTCACTTATCTTCAAATCCAGAAATAGGCTATTAGGTAATGGGTTAATGGAAAATTCCAGTTTCCACTTAAGTCTTAACAATATATTGCAAAATGACAAACAGTGTACACACTAATCAGAAGCCCTCTGATCAGGGTCTACATCATCTGCTTATGGCAATAATCATTCTTTGGACGAGATACATTGAATTTGACCTTTGACATTGATATGACTGGATTCCCAGGGCTGCCATTTCTCTGGATTTTTCCTAAATCTTTGGATTTTTTTCTTGTACATGGTAGCTTAAAGCAAGCTGAAAGTAATGCAGAATGCGCCTGAAGGCGCATTCTGCTTTACTTCCAGCCTGCTTTAAGCAGCCACGTGTCAACAAAGCAAGAAGCAGACGATAGGGTAAAGGTACGAGTCGTAAAATCGCACTTGAAAAAAGCAAGTTTGGAATTCTTAGGATTTTTCATATCAACTTATGGCAGCCCTGGATTCCAATTGACCTACCTTTAACAGCTTCGCCTTTTCTGGGTCCCATTCCTCTCCTTTCCTGTATGCCAGAACCTCTTCATCTGAAGGGGCGAATTCCTGTAATAACAATCACATGAATAGCTTTGTGGTTTACTTATAAAATTGGTTGTTATCACTTTAGTCCATAAATAATTTGTTTACGCCATTAATTAATACATTAATCCACTGAAGAAAATAGATCCATTTTAAACAGTAATGAATATGTATCATTAGAAATATTTTCTATATCCTAGCAGATGGTAGCTTAACCCTTACCAAGCTGAATCGTCTTCTTCAACTATATCGTCTGCAAAAAAATGTAACAAAATATTTTATATTTGTTTAATTGAAAAACTATGTATATGAGTGCTAAATAGTTGGGATCAAGATTAGATGCCACAGTAAGCAGTGTCTGATCTGGATCCAAACTGATTGCAAATATTAGCAAAGTCGCCCTTAGTATGTTTTATGGATTAAAGCAGGCTGAAAGTTCTTAAGGCGCATTCTGCTTTTCTTTCAACCTGCTCTAAGTGGTAACCTGTCTTCAAAATTAGAAACAGGCTATGAGGTAATGGATTAAAAATGGAAAAGTTGTTCAGCATGAGAACCCATTACCCAATAAATATGCTTTTTTAAGCCTTTAACTTATTCCTCCACTGAAGAAAATAGTTCCAATACATACAGTCATGGATATGCATCATATGAAATGATTTCTTTATCATAGCAGATGACACTTTAAAGACATACTCGCCTATATCATGGAGAAAGGACAAATGGAGAAGTATCCGGCCTGCTCGCGATTTATCGTGTCGTTCAATCAGCGGCGCTCGCTGGCGGCTAGAAAACAACGTTTTTCCGAAAGTTTGGTGTTAATAGAAATGCTTTTAATGTTATCTTTTCGTTATAAATTTTAATACAGATGTTTTATTAGACCATGATCTCACGACTAGTACAGAATTTGAGGCGATAGCTTATAATTTGTTTGTTTAGTGAGTTTGTGAAAATGAGAGAGAAAACGTACAGTACTGTATTTTCCGTTTTTCCTACGAAAGTTTGGTGTTAATAGAAATGCTTTTAATGCTATCTTTTCGTTATAAATTTTAATACAGATGTTTTATTAAACCATGATCTCACGACTAGTACAAAATTTGAGGCGATAGCTTATAAATTGTTAGTTTAGTGAGGTTTTGAAAATGAGAGAAAAACGTATTTTTTCGTTTACCTACGAAGTTTGGTGTTAATATAAATGCTTTTAATGTCATCTTATCGTTATAAATTTTAATACAGATGTTTTATTAGACCATTATCTTACGCGTAGTACAAAATTTGAGGCGATAGCTTATAAATTGATAGTTTAGTGAGGTTTTGAAAACGAGAGAAAAACGTATTTTTTCGTTTACCTACGAAGTTTGTGTGTGTCTATATTTCTCACTGTCTGTATTTATGTCTCTGTTTCTCTTTGTGACTGTCTCTCTGTCTGTCTGTTTTTCTCTTATCTCTGTCTGTCAGTCTCTCGCTTCTTCTTTTCTGTCTCCATCTTTCTGTATGAATGTCTGTCTGTCTCTCTGATGATCCTCATGCGGAGAAAAGGTAAAGTGTGTCATAAAGAGCTTAATTTGAAAAAGGGGTGAACTATATTTCAAGAGACATACTCTATGAATCCGACATTTTTGCAGCCTGGTCTGGATTACAACTGTTTGCAATTGCAATAGTCATCATGTTACTGGTATTCAGTAATGAGAGGGTTAATCCAGTCATCAACCAAACCAGGTGCATTGATGTTGTTTTTTGTTGGTTTTTTTTTAATTCAATTCTATTATCTTTATTTTTTGTGATTTGTATAATATATAAACATCATGCGGTTACAGAAGTCAAGAACACATGTTCAAGTTACACGCACGGGTAGCATTGATCTTTTTCATTAAAGTAGCAACCCGCTGGTGTGACTGTCCATCTTCATAGATAATCGGCATGTTCAAGAAGCATGGACTTCATGCTGGGACAGTTTTATGACGCTGATAATTGTCCTGCTAATTTGGTGCGGGTTCTGTATACGGTTACGTAATGTGTCACATTCCTTTGTGATGTGTAATATGGTAGACATTTTGTAAGTAAATAAAGCTAAGGACGAGTGTCAAACATTCTGGATCCAGATCAGACGTCGTGTTACGCGGCATCTGATCTTGATCCAAGTTGTTTGCAAAAAAAAAGTAAAGTTGCGATCAGCAGGCAAAGAGTTAAGCAGTCAGTAAAATAGATTGCTTAAGGCATTGGCTGCTTTATAATTTACTCCGTTATATAAGACATAAGTAAAGCAGAAAGAAACGGAGATCTCATGTTATCATGTTTGCAATTAATTTCTGAAGATAATGCAAACTGTTACCTCTTTCATAGAAATGGGACGGATAATATGTATATTTTAGTCTGGCTGTAAAACTAACCCTAAATTCATTTTTTTGAAGTAATATGTTAATAATTCTAATTTTCCTTTCAATAATAATAATGATCACATACGACATAATAATACAGTTACAACTTTGGCCGTTTTGGATTTTGGCCGTTTGACGCGCACTCCTTTCAAAAGTCTCATTACATACAAAATGGATTTTTATTTTTGCTTCCAAGGAAATATTTCCTCCATGTAGAACATTGTAACAATGCATGAACACATTTTTAGAAGTTTAGAAGTTTGCTTAAGTTTTTATACGGAAGGAATTCTTTTCTTACGCGAGTTGGTCTAGTCATATCATTAGCCAGCAACCTTTGTAGGTCATCATTACTTTTTTCGCTTCAAGAAAAACCCTGGTATTTTAACAACCGAAAGATAAGTGTCACGGCTTTATATCAAGACCTTTTTTTTTTTAAATATATAATATATATCGGACGAAAATTATGGATTAAATTCAAGTTTTTGAAACGGGACGTAGTATATATTTCGCGATCGCCTGCTCTCGTTTATCGACTATTTCATTTGGCCATCGCTCTTTAACTCGCCATAAAATTTGTCGATTTCGAAAATAAACACTTGCATTTTTACAACTGAAAGAAAAATATCTTAGCTTTCCTTTAAGACCATTTCTTTGAAAATCGGTGGAAAATTGAGGGTTTTATGAAAGGTTTTGTAACGGGGCGTGATATATTTATGCCCGAGTGCTTGCTCCCTTTTATCGGCAAATTCATTTGGAAACGACTCTTTAACTCGCCATAAAACGGATCAATTTTAAAAAATAAAATCTGTTATTTTTACAAGTGAAAGATAAATATCTTAGCCTTCTTTTAAGACCATTATAATGAAAATCGGGTGAAAATTAAGGATTTTATGTAACTTAAACTAACAGTAGGTAACCATTCAACACGATAAAAAACGCGATAGCCCGCTATCGGCGTACCGGTGCAGTTGAATTATCGATCGATTAAGCGTTATCGCACATACAGGTAACGGACGACACCATTTTCGGGAAAATGCAGATTTGAGTATACGTTACTTCTCCATTTGTCCTTTCTCCATGCCTATATTAAAAATGTTGAAAAATAAACCTCTTAAATACCTTGATTACTATATATTTTCTGATTTGCAATACATTTATTACCATAAAAATGAATTTTGAAAAGTTCTCATTGGTAAATTATGTAAAATATAGTCATTTCCGTACAGGCACTGTTTCAAGATTTGAAAAAACTGTCCCGAGTAGCAGTTCTTGTAGAAATTATGTTTATGTTTTTATCAGCAGCACTGTAAATGCTTTAAGTAACTAAAGCTTTATTAAATGCTGTTGTATTCACATACACTCATATATTTACCAATTTAAGCAAATATTGGATGAATATTTCTCATTTTTAGGCCAACCGAGACCCAATTTGGCTATTGGGGGAGGTATATTTTCTGCATAAAATCTAAGGGGATAGGGTTAGAATTTTGACCATATTTCATAAATGAACATGGCGACACCTAGGTTTCTTTACACCATTTGATAAGAAATACTTTAACCTAGATGCCTAGAAAGTTTAAAGAATTTTTTCGGAAACTTTTTACATAATTGATGTATTTGTGAGACATTGGCAAGAAAAAATGTCTTATTTTTCCTGTTTTCAGCATTCATTTTAGCCCAAAAGCTCATTAAAAACACAAGAAGGAGCTTTAAAAAGTTTATTTCACACTTGCTTGTGATGAATGAATGCTAGAAAATTAAAAAGTGTACTAGAAATATGTTATTGTGTAGTAATATAAGTGCATTTGTCCCTTATGACGTTTTCTGCTCTGACAATGAGCAAATGCGGCAAACATCACACTTTTCAAAGCCAGCTAGAGCTGAAAAAAGCATGGCAACCCCAATTTTGCTTATATAGACCTTTATTCAACTTGTAGAACTTTTCAGGAGATTCTGTCGAAATTTACAAATACGTAAGTATCCCTTTAAAGCAGGCTGAAAGTAAAGCAGAATGCGTCTTAAGGCACATTCTGCTATACTTTCAACCTGCTTTAAATGGTTTAAATCTGTCTTCAAAACAAGAAACATGCTACATGGGGTAATGGGTTAAATCCTTCCTTCATAACCAAAAGTGCAAATCATCTGTAACTACTGGTATGTTAAAGACAGGTTTCTGCTAAAATACTCCCAAAATACATTTTTATGCCTTTAATTCATTCCTCCGCTACAGAAAATAGTTTCACTTTATACAGTCATGAATATGCACCATTGAAATATTTTCTATATCCTAGCTGGTGGTAGCTTAAAGCAGGCTGAAAGTAAAGCAGAATGTGTCTAATAAGTTAAGGTGCATTCTGGTATACTTTCAACCTGGTTTAAGGCCTCCTGTCTTCAAAACTAGAAACAGGATTAATGCGCTCCTGTATGAAATTTCTGCTTTACCTTCATCGGATTTTAAACTGCCAAAACCTACCTTTTTCCAAATCATCACATATCTGTCTTGCTCCTCCAGACCAAATGAAAACGATGTCAGACTGGCAATATCAGCTACTTCATGGCTGCAGATAAAAAACAAGAGTGACACGATGACCTCAATGCCGCTCAACTGAACCTCTTTGAACCTGACAGTTTAAACATGGTTGAATATTGCATTTTCAACTCATAAAGGACAGACAACTCTTGATCCATCGATATAAGAACTTACAGCCATACATTGTTTGTATAAGTTTGTTTAAATTCCATTTAAAATTGTAGACGCTAAAGTATAAACAATAATAAAATAAGACCTTTTGTAGCATATCTGAATAAATCAAAGGCAGATAACCCTTGACACTACAATCGGATTTCAGCCCTACTCAAACTCATCCAGGAACTGACAGTTAAAAACATTGAGTGTACCGGTAAGTTAAATTCAACTCCATGCAATACTGTCTGATGGAGAGGTATTTCAACAATGTCAATAGACCTAATCATTAGCTAGAGAAGTGTTAATGAGAGGTCCCAACATAGGACTCTAGCATTCAAAATACTCATGTTCAGGCCTTTTTGTGATGTATCGAAGTGTCTGGTAAACGGACCCATTGCCAATGAGAAAATGTAAAAATAATTCCAAATTCTGGGTCAAATTCTGGAGAGAAAAATCTGATTTTTTGGATACAGGTGTTCCTGTTAACTAGTGTTAAGTCAAAATCACACAACAAATGTTGGAAAAAAAACTAGCTAATAGGTCTTTTTCTGGCTATTTAGCCTAAATACATGTAAGTGAAATCAATACCAAATATTCTTCCCAAATAATTTATCGTTTTTTCACGCAAAAGAATCCAAAATCACACATTGCAATTTTCCCAAAATAGCCAGAAAAAGACCTGTTGTTATACCTATTAACCCTTAGCCCGCCAAATAAATTGTCGTCTGCTATATTTCTCGTCTGCTCCAAGTTTCAAAGTGCTTCAAAGTTGCTCAAAATTGCTGAAAATGTTGTCCGAGTGTCAAACAGCTTGGATCCGGATGAGACGCCGAGTTACTCGGCGTCTCATCCGGATCCAAGCTGTTTGCATATGGAGCTATAGTCGTGAGTGGCAGGCTAAGGGTTAACTCCATAACCTATTTCTAGTTTTGAAGACTGATCACTTAAATGCCTTATAAGCATGGACCCTGACTTACACTATTGCCCTCTGTGTTTTCTCCATTGTATCAAACCTTAGTTTCTGCTGGCTTCCATCCTTTATAAAAGTATGAATTTTCTTCTGCATCTGTCAGTGTAAACAAAATAGAATTCATCAAAACCTTTGAGTGTCATGAGAAATCAGATTGCAAATCAATGTTAACCAATTCCCCCATAAATATGCCTTTTTACACCTTTCATTTATACCTAGACTGAAGAAAATAGTTCCACTTTACGAAGTCATGAATGACGTGATAAGAAATAATTCTTATTTTCTAGTAGATAGTAGCTTAAAGCAGGCTGAAAGTAAAGCAGAATGCACATTAAGGTGCAGTCTGCTTTACTTTCAACCTGCTTTAAGTAGCCACCAATTTTCAAAACTAGAAACAGGCTATGGGTTAACCTAATCTAGCCATAACCCAATAGATACTAATTTTCAAGCATTCAACTATACCTACACAGTAGACAATAGTTACAAGTAATATACAGTCAGGAATATGTAGCATATAATTATTCTAACAGACAGTACTTAGCTTAAAGCAGGCTGGCAGTTAAGCAGAATGCACCTTCAGGTGCATTCTGCTTTAATTTCAACCTGCTTTTAAGTGGTCAACAGACCCCTAACTTCCCATTATCCCATAGCCTGTTTCTAATTTTGAAGACAAGTGATCACTTAAAGCAGGTTGAAAGTAAAGCAGAATGTGCCTCAAGGTATGCGCCTTAAGGTGCATTCTGCTTTACTTTCAGCCTGCTTTAAGCTACCTTCTGCTTCGATATAGAAAATATTTCTTATCAAACAAGTTTATGGCTGTATAAATTAAAACTATTTTTGTATACATGTGGAGAACATTAAATTCAGTAAAAGGCACTTACGAGTAAATGATTAATTTCAGTCTTGGTGAATAATCAAGGTTTACAATTATTGCAAACATATATAATGTAACAATACACTGAACATGCTGGTGAGTGCCACACATTGCAGACTAAGACCAGGACAGCTGGTAGCTCGCCTTGGTCTGCATTGTTTGGCACTCAACAGTGCAACAAGTCTGGTTTTCTTGTGGCATGGCCCATATATATGTGATACCTCTAAAGAAACTTAATCATTCAACAATTTAAACAATGTAGACCAAAATTCATTTCTGGCTAATAAGTTCCCATACATAAAATGCTCTTGGTTTTGTTCATGACACACTGTCTTCTTGGTAAGATACACAAACTCCTCAAGTTTCCTTCTCAACTATAATAATCATCTGCACATCTCAAAATGACTGTTTCTTCCCTATATTCTTGCTGATGTACAATCAAAGTCGACTCTTGTTTTGTTGACATGCAACTACTTAAAGCAGGCTGTAAGTAAAGCAGAATGCGCCTTAGGGCGCATTCTGCTTTACTTCTAGCCTGCTTAAAGCTACCATATACTGGGGAAAAAATCCGGAGATTTAGGAAAAATCCGGAGAAATGGCAGCCCTGAAGTTATATATATTATACCTGTTCTCTGAAGCTTTGCAATTTGTTCTTCTCTCTCTCTTGGTGTTTTTCTATCATTTCTTTTTGGGCTATAAAGGAAGATTATCAGATTTACAATAAATTCATCATATTTAAAAACCTTTATGTGTATCTGATTTAATCATTCTAAAAATAACCGTAAGAGAGCTCTAATAAGGTAAAGTGAACAAAGGGAGAAAAGGGGCATAACTCTCAAATTTAGATGTCATATGGAATCCCATAATTTCTCATATCACCATATCAAATCTGAAAGGAATTACCTAAGATTTAAAAAGTTCTTGCTTTTTCTAAGCAATGCTTGATCCTTGATCCTTGATCTGTGGACTCCTCGTCACGTATATCACAAATGTATGTTGGCACACCGGCGCTTTTAATAAAGTATAACTCTGCTAAAATTTACTGCAATCTTGCTGGTTATTGAAATTACAGACATTTTAGCTATTATATATATATGTTAGGTGACCAATGTTCAAAAGGATTGGCGAGCATTTTTTTGTTGGAGAGCCGACTAGGAAAAGTTTACTTAATTAATGCCAATTTGTTTGCCATAAAAGGGGCATAACTCTGGTAGGTCAATGTTGCTGGTTATCAAACTTGACCTGTCTTAACAGTTGTGGATTGAATTTTACATTTCTATTTTCTATTTATTAATTCTACATGAAGTTCGCCTAGTTAAAGTTAAGAGGTTAAAACTTATATCTCAATTGTGAAATGACGCTTGCAAAGGTGCGAATGCTTAGTGTAGCGAATCAAACATGTGACGAATCGACTGGATGCGAAATGCCGGTAACCTTCAGAATTACGCATTTATCATTTCTTCGAGTTGGTAAACTGCGTATTTTTCACGCTTACCTTTAATCTTTTTCCTTTCGGCAGCATCAATTGTTGGAGGTTTCTCCATCGAACCTAGGATTGAACCTAGGAGATCCATTTTCGGTTTTTATGTTTTGTTGATCAATACTAAATCACGAATACTAATAAAGTAATATATCGCTGTCGTCCTTTACTTTTTGTCGCACTTCAATCTCATTTTCTTTGAAAGAGAATTTTCAAATCTAAAAAGACGCAAAAATACAAATTTTCTTCAATATAAAGCTCAGTTTCAAATCGTTTATAAATAATAAAAGTTTGTTTTGAGAAATTTCAGGAGCAAATGCTTTGTTACTGGATATCACAAAGAACTAACACTGACAGTCTGTGTCATTACTTCGTGTGGAAATGTAGTAAAACCTGTATTAACTCAATACATGTATACCATAAAAATAAAAAAAACTTAGATATACGCTTTTAATTTATAAAGCCTCCACGGAAGAAAATAATTTAACTTTACACAGTCCACGGAATTATACATCATTAATAATAAAAAAAAAAAAGACACCAAAACACAGCTATAAGATTTTAACCATAAATAGCGCTTCCAAGAAAGAAAAAAAAATGTGATAGAAAAAAGAAAAGAAAAAAAAGTGCGATACTTTAAAAATTTCGCTCATGTGTTTTCAATACATCCTTAAGCAGGCTGGAATCAAATCAGTTCCCGCTCTCAGACGCATTCTGTTAACATTCCGCAGGAATTTTAACGTATAGATCTATTAGGCCAATTAAAAAAAAAGTACCTGTGTTTCCTACTACATGCCCAAAATAATTAGGGACGGTAGAGCAAATGCGGGTATTATCGGCACCTTAAAAATCAACCAATGAAATCCCCCCTTTCACTTTATTTAACGCTAAATTCGTGATTCTCATATGTAACACATATTTTCATTGGTTAATTCTTTTATAATAGAAACTTTGCAACTACTTAAATAACTACTATTATGAAAGGATGAACTTTGTACCCTTTGGAGGGTATTTTCGGCACCTTGAGGCTATTATCGGCACTTCAAAAATTTACTTTCCTTAACATCTGTGCTCACACGACCCTTCAAAATACCTGAATACTACCGGAATACCAGTGAAATTTCCAATACCTGTATCGATGAATGACGCAATATATACCGTATTTACTCTATTTATTTTATTTTTTTTTTTTCTGTCAGACTACATAATAAATTATTTCAAATTATTTTAGTATGTGTCCGAATTCATGGAAATAGTAAAAAATATATCCTTGATGAAGTATTGTTTCCCCTCATGCCAATATGGCCGAACATCAAAACGAATCTTCGGCATCTTTAAACTACTGATGCTTTCCAATGCTGCTGAAAGTTTGATTATAAATATAAGGCTGGCAGTAAAAAGAAGTTGCAAATAAAATATATCAGATAACCACCTTGAATGTTCGCCTCTAATAGCATCCAATTAGTATCCTCTCTTTATACATACTTTACAAACACACATTAACACAGACACTTTTTACACACAAGGTGACAAAAATATCGCAGCAGAATTGAGGAGCCCCGCCCATTTTCATAATTTACTTAGAATAGCTCTAGCAGCTGGCTATAGATATATATCCATATATATATCTTACACAAAAATTGCAGCTACACTGCCATGGGGACTCGTCACTAGGCTTGAAGACGGTCTCACCATTCCTAAATCCTTTGATCTGACCGAAACGAAATCAGACCATCTGTTCATAACATAATCCCATAAGGACATGAAACAAACAAAAAACTACAGTGTTATGCTATAGGCTATATTACGGTGCTGAATTCCTTTTTTTGCCCAATGCCCTTGTGGTATATAACCAGGGAAATGATCAGAACACACTAGCCAGACACTTGTTCAACAGTTTGATTCTTTGTTAATTAATACATGTTCGGAATAAATCATGCATTCAGGGATTACTCTTAATGTGGCAGTTCTCTAACTGTTTAATACAGTAGGTAAATGGGGTTGGGTATGGAAAATGTTTATAAAGTATAATTGTTTATCTCCCAGCACTGGTAAATTGAGAATATTGCTAATTACACGCACAGCCAAGCACATTGTTTTAACAAGGATTAACCGAGGTAAGAGATAGTTGGATCCTGAAAAGGCGCTGATTACCTCTTACCGGAATAAAGTTGCATGGTGTCCGATCACCAGCAGAGGGTGCCGATAATAGACTACTGTTACAAATATTGACTGTAATTGTCGGCACCTTTACATTCCCTCAATTCCCTTTGTTTTTCATTATTTCCGATCATTTCTCATGTAAAGAGCACAGACTTATGTAGGTGTGAAACTGTAGTGACTCTGCAAGTAACTATTGAAGCAAACATATTCACGTGTTTTCATCGGACCAAGCTTAACACAGTTGATAAGATACATTATTTTACAATCTGAAATATGAGGTCATATAAAAAAAAGAACACATTAAAGATTAAACAAGGCCGCCGTGTACTGTATATCTTCTACAACATAAAAGTGACGTCATAACCACATCTAAAAGCTCGGATGACGTAGTCATGTATTTGTATGTGAGCGAAATACTAGATGCTGTCTGGGAGTGCCGATAATACCCGCATGCCGATAATACCCGCATTTGCTCTAGTTCGGAAAATCTTTTTTTTTTAAAACAGAATAATACATTTAACTTTTCTGGTGGAGTAGATCTCTTATATAGTTATATTAATATATAAACATATATGAAAGTATTTCATTGTGCAGATCCCTGTGACTATTCATAAAAACTTTATAAATATCCATTCAAATTGTTATTCTATCGGTAGGCCCCATTACCAAAATTACTTTCAAAATCTAAACTGGTATCATTGTTGTTCATTATTACCATAACAGCAAAGTAGTGACATATTTGATAGATTGAGTTAATAATGTTTTGAAATGTGTTGTATGCATGTCAAATGTGTCAGTGAAATGTATTGTCTGCATGTTGAATGTTTAAATGGTAAATTCACTAGCAGATCATATGTGCAAGGAAAGTACTTTATGACAGATTTAGAGCAAATTTCATCTAGATATTTGCTCAATTAATTGCACACCCCGCAAACAACGACTGTCACAACTCACAAGCGCAGCAAAAAATACCGACATTCGTTGATAAAAATGTTCGAAAATTGAAAAAAAAAGTTTATGGTCGGAGGGAAAAACTAGGGTCGGTCGGGTTACCGGAAACACGGGTGTTTTTTTATTTTGGCCTTAGCATGTAATATATAGCAGTATCCCTGCATTCAGCCTGCAATAGCATGTAGCACTGTCATAATCGGGTGCCTCTCTTTCGTGGTGTAGATTTTCTGATATTAGTTTAAAATAAGTTTATTAATAGAAAACGCGTGACGCGATATTAAAATAGTAAAAACATACAGATGTATATGTAAATATGTTTGGTTTTTTCTTTGTGTAATAAATGTATGTAAATGTGTTATATGATGATGTACTGATGTACAAGTCAACAAAAGTATGTTCTGTTCTATTCTGTTCTGTAATGCCTCCCGCTCTGACCGGCCGACGTGGTCGACTACAATGACATAGGTCGTGAGTATAATCCCCGCCGGACCACATCCTTTGGATGAGACTTTATAAAAGCCGATGTCCGATGAATCAGTGCTTTACACTGGGCCTCTAAAATAACCAAAGAACTCTGTCGATAATAAGAGTGTGACATCGCGCCCGGATTTTCTGCATCCGCCCCTCTTTCTTGGGCATCCAATTAACCCATATAGATGGCAGAAACGGATGCTATCAACAAACCAAACCAATCTCCCGCTATTGTTCTACAATGTTTATAAAACTCAATAGCATTGTTTCTCACGATCTGAGACCATTTTACGATGGCTTGTTGTTACTTAAATGAAATGTCACGTTAGTTAATGCAGTTTAACTTGTGCACGCTAACGGCGAAATTACATTTGGATACAAGGGAAACGTCGAGGAACTCGACATCTCTAGTCCTGTACCTGGCCTGAAGACCCGTTTGCAAAATGGTGTTGAGAGAGTTTCTCACTTGATGTGAGTTAACGAGACCCTAGACATCACATATCACCGAGGTGCTTGTCTGCCACACGGTCATGAGCCCCACAATATCAAAATACAATATGGCCGCCGTCAGCCATTTTGGAAAAACTAATTTTTTTGTTGTGTAATACCTCTAAATTGATTGTTTTTTGGTGTGGAACTCATTTCTGATGCCCTTTGTGCAATCTGGGGTGTCTTTGATTTGGAAAGGTCAAGTTTCACATTAGCCAAATCCAATATGACCGCCGCAAGCCATGTTGGAAAAGCTATTTTCGTTGGTTTTTTTTAAAGAAAAATCAAATATAACACTTCTAAATTGATAATTTTTAGAGTATACCTCACTTCTTATGCCCTTTGTGTAATCTGGGATGTCTTTGATTTGGAAAGATCAAGTTCCACGATAATAAAATTCAATATGGCCGCCCCAAGCCATGAAAAAAATAACTTTTTCCTTTTTTTTGAGAATAAACCAATGATATACCTCTCAATTGATAATTTTTGGGAGTTGAAGTCGACGCTTAAAGTGGAATCTGATCAGGACCCAGACTGATTGACACATATTGTGATATTAATTTAGTCAATTTACCTTAGATTTAAATTTGAGAAATAAAAGCAGTCGACAATTTCTTTAAGCAAATGACGTCATATATTAGTGGGAGTAAATTCTACACCCATGCCTGAATTACAGGCGTAACATGTGATCTTCAGGGTTACCATAAGTTGCTCATAAAAATCCTAAGATTTCATATTTTTCAAGCGCGATTTAACATAAGTGTGCAAACAGTTTCGATCCAGATCAGACGCCGCATTATGCGGCGTCTGATTTGGATCGAAACTGTTTGTCACCCATATTTCCTGAGTAAAAAAACGCATTAAATTCCAAAATTTATTTTTGTAAGAGCAAAATCCTTAGATTTCGGAAAAATCCGTAGGTCCGCAGAAAAATAAGAAAAATCCGAAGATTTCGGAAAAATCCGGATAAATGATTGCCATTGATCACACATTTTAAACTTACATACATTTTCACTGCCATAATATCGATTGTAAGTAAACAGATGATGATACATAGTTTGTATCCTGATCAGGCCCATGGTAACTCGGTGTCTTTTTCTATCTAGAAGCCTCCTATAGTACTGGCCATAATCATCATACATGTGCTTATCAATTTGCCAGAAGTATATAAGCTGCACGAAGAGAGTGTTAACAAGACTGCGCGTTCAATAAACGCTTATGTCTCCGGGGGCATCCTTGATAATATATTCTACATCTTTTATAAGACCAAAATAGGTCAAGGTCAAACTGAGCTTTGGTAATATGGTGAATTGGTTGTAGTCAAACTGTATTAGTATCGAAGCATTGTATAGTAACTTAGTAAGTAGTGTTGATGCTAGACGAAAGGGTAAAATCTTGTTAACCGAGAAATTAGGTCAAATTCAATGTCAAAATCAAGGTTGGGTAATATTGGTGGGTTGGTTGTGATCCAAGGTAACAACTGTATAAGTGTCAAAGCACAATTGTAGTCAGTTGTGTTGATGCTATAGACGAAACGGTAAAATATGGTTAACCAAGAAAGGGTCCATTTAAAATATTCTATGTCCAAATAAGGTCAAGGTCACTGATGTCAAGGTCAAGGTTTGGTGATATTGGTGGATAGGGAATGATCCAAAGCAACAACTGTATAAGTATCCAAGTGTTGGTGCTAGACGAAACGGTAAAATCTACTTAATCTTGTTATGGACGGAAAGACGGGCGTACAGGACGATCACTTTTTATACTCCCGCATCTATATAAATGCCGGGGACAAAACAAAAGATAATATCAATGTAAATGATGAAAACATGTATTAGATGTGGGGTAAGCTGGGCCTTGAGGCACCGACTGAACCATCGAACTACAAATAAAATCCCTCTATTACGACCTCTAAATTGTGTTAATTATTAGATATTTACGACAGGTTACTGCTTAAACAAAGGTGACAGTAAAACAGAAAGCTCATTTACCTGTCTTTTTTTACAATCAATCAGCATTCGTTTTAGTGGTTGTATTAGAGAGGTTTTACTCGCGGCATGAATCCTCTTTAGATAGCAGATTCCAATCCCAAACTGATGGTGCGTGGAAAATGAAATTGGGCGGGGCTGCATCATGGTATTTGCGTGTGAAATGGTGTAACTGAGTCTGTTCTTTAAGAGTTATTAAATAAGAAATATTTAAGTAGATTTTCTATTTAAAGTGTAGATCTAGTGTGATTTCACTAAACCAAACCTATTACAATCTATATCGTTTCAGGTGAAGAAAACTGCTCAGTGACACTCTACAAATTATATGCAGAGAAAATACCTGCAGAACAGCAAACACCGGATGCCCGTTTCTATCGTGCTATCAATCCAAACTATGGAAGGTCTACACAGTGGTTCATGAATGGCTTCATGCCAATGGTTAAAATAAACTCGGGAAGATTGCAAAAACCACGAGTGAAAACGCAAAACTTTCAGGACATCACAAAAATAATTCAGCAAGGAAACATCTATAATCAAGCTTTTGGAGGCTGATATAGCACCAACTGATGTGGCTCAACTTTCAGGTCATAAGAATGTCATGAGTTACACTACAACATCATCAGTCTGTCCAGACAACAATGTATGTCGGAAGTCTTACATCATGTCAGCTCTACTTCCACTTCTACTAGCTGCAGACAGGAGATACAATGTAGCTAATTTTCATGCAGATAATAAAACTGACGGCGAGTTAGCTTTGGCCTCCCAGGAAGTGGAAAATGCACTACAGACAATTCAAAACTACAGGGCTACCATAAGTTGACATGAACAATCCTAAGATTTCCAAATTTGCATTTTCAAGTGCGATTTTACGAACCGTACCTTTACCCCATTGTCTGTTTCTATGTTTTTTCTTTTGACACGTGACTGCTTAAAGCAGGCTGGAAGTAAAACAGAATGCAAGGCGCATTCTGCTTTACTTTCAGCCTGCTTTAAAGACATTACATGACCAAGCTTGGGTGGTAACACCTAGTCTGAAAAAAGGTAGGATTAAATCATGAATAGCATGCTTTTACTGTTACAATACTGTACAGATGTCTAGGCAAAGAATCAGTCAGCCGTTTCATGTGAGGCCCGTACCTATAATAGGATAGTTGGGTTTGTAAAACCCATTGAAAAAATCCTTGAGTGTGAGCACGTGAGGGCCTCTATAGTTATAATTGTCGTCTGCTGCTTTTCTCAAAGTTAAATTTTTGACAGAACAAAAGTGAATGACGAGTGACAAACAGCTTGAATCCAGATCAGATTACGCGACGTCTGATCTGGATTCTTAAAGCTGTTTGCAAATGTTAGCCAATTTCCCTCCATAAAACGACTCCCTCCGATCACGCACATAATTTTGGTCTCCCATTGGATGTCGTTGTAGAGAGGGAGCGCTGTAATATAATCTTTCAAAACTCTAAATGGCTGACATAAACTTTCAAGTTAATAGGCCTACTATAGATCTAGATCTAAAGTAAAACGATATAGATCTAGGCGATAGCCTATTAGAATCAACAATTTAGAACGGGATAGAGATCTAGATCTAATGGAATCCACGAAGACTATTCATCTCAAGTTTTTTTCTTCCTATTATTATTATTTATTTATTTTTAGATAGATCTATAGACGGGGGATTAAGATGAATGTATGCTAATCTGGCTAAGAATCCACAAATCCTTGGTCAACTTTAAATTGAATTTTATTGAGTTAAACCTAAGCCTATTTTTTTTTAGAATACTGCTAATTACTGTTTAAGAGATGTGTGGACGAACACGTGCATTCATAACCCTCTTCAAACACTATCCAGCTGATGCACGATATATCGGCGATAATTCGAAACTGCGGAGACAGATTCCCGGATGATGATGTCATTTGCATAGACCGCCATATTGCTAATGTCAAACAGCTTTGACAGGAAATATTTGGCTGGAGATCTTCCTAAGTAACCTCTGTCTAAAATGTAAGTAATTTTCGCTTCAGATAAGTACGATATATAAAATAGGTATTTTAGATACGAATTCCTTGTTTTTATTGTGGTAGAATGTTTTGTTTGAATGAATCGGCTTCGATAAATACGCTGTCACTTTCACATGATTGTTGCTCAAATAAAATAATGAATCGTTTGCATACAGTCTACTCTGTGAAACATTTCCATACCATCTTGCAAGGTCCTAAGCTTAATTGGATAATAGTTGAAACATAAGGGTTGAAGATAAAAATGTACTTCACATTTTAGTAGGAACGTCGTATTGATTTTTTCATTATAGACAAGTAGTTGTATTTCGGATAATGACGTTAGTTCGGATACAATTTTGAAATAACTTATTATTTATTGGACTTTTGTGTGATGAAGTATGATAACTTGTCTTGCATTGAAATGATTCTTTAGTCTAATTTGGGATGATGCATGATGTACCGCATTTTCGTACTGGCTGTGTGGTTTAGTGGTAGAGCGTCCGCTTGCAGTGCGGGAGGTTGTGGGTTCAATCCCCGGCTGGGTCAAACCAAAGACTTTAAAACTGGTAGTGATGGCTTCCCTCCTTGGCGCTCAGTTTTTTGGGTTAGCATCACAACTGGTTCATCAGTGTCAGGATAAAGTGACCGGCAGGGTACAATCCCAATGTTGCACCTAAAATTGTAAAAAGTGCCCCTGCTCGTAATACCCGAAAGTGGTGTGTAGCAGTATATAGAAAGAAAGTGAACCACTGCCTGTGAACTACAAGCGGTGACTGCCAATTTGCACCATTTCACTAGACAATGTGAATCAGCCTATATAAAGGTTATGCGAACCAATATTTCTCATTTAAATTACTTTAAATTTATAACTTTTGAAATTGCAACGGTTATCCCTTGCGTTCACCCATCTAGTTACTATCTGTGCAGAATGTTGCTTAAATTCAGCAACCATACAAACACTCAACAGTTTGACTATAAAAGGCGGCTTCCACAGTCAGACTAGTCACAGTCAGAATCTACTACATTTCTGTCACATTTACCCCCCTCTTCATTGACTTGACTCCGAAGTCACCCCTGCTCACATGGCAGTCCTAAGGGCAGAGACAGCGCCACATTGATCAGGGGATGATGGTCAGGTCATTATTTATCCTATCACTGTCACCAATTTGCAATGTGTACTGGACCAGCAGTAATCTCTGGCGGTCACTCATCCAAGTACTAACCACACAGAACATTGCTTAACTTCAGCAACCAGGACCTAATTTTGAATGAGAATATTTAAATGGTCTATTTCTTGGTTAACTATATTTTACTGTTTTGTTTTAGTGTCAACACTACTGACTACATTGCATACTATTAAAGGCAGTTCTTGACTTGGACCATTACGATTTACCATGGATACTAGATTTATTACTCCACAACCTCAATTTGATCTTGACCTAATTTGAACTAAGAAAAAGATTCAGAATATATTGTCAAGGATGCCACAGGGGAGGGGATATAAGCGTTTATTGAAAGCAGTCTTGATATATATTATATTTCTGCTATGTGATAAATTATATATCCAATCCATATAGGGCATTTTTTATTCCCCTGGCATGGACAGATGCAGTGATTGTCCTGTCCGAAGGTCTGTGTGTCAGTGTGTATGAGGTTGACTAGATTGGAAATGATCCATGGACATGGAGCTTTAGAGAATTCAATAACAATTACATTTGTAACTGCTGTTGCTTTAATGACATTCCTAGATGACCTTTCGATCATAACGCCTTGCCAGACAATTTCCTTGCAATAATCATGGATCTTATGGACATGTCGCTAGCAAAGAACCATTGAAGCTTCTCATGTGAGACTCTACCTTTATATTTGATAGTTTGGTTAGAAAGAACCATTGAAAATCACTAGAGCATGAGTATAATCTGGACCTCACCAGGTAAACTGAGATTGTGTTGCACATGCTTTGACAGTTACATTGACACCTCCAGAACAATGGGGTGGTGGTCCCTCAATGGACTGAGGAAAAGTCTTTAAGCCTTCATTAAAGAACAAATAAAAGAAATTATATGGTTAATATTTTCTTTAAATTTCCCCCTAATTGACCCAAAACGACACATTTTTCCCCCTTCTGTGGGTAGCGGGTATCTTCCCCTATTGGTTAAAAAAAAGCCCTGGGTTAATTGCCTGTACATAATTATGTTTTTGTCACATATATACATGAGGGTCACAATAAGTGTTTAATTGGTTAACCCCATTTCTTCAGAGTAACACCCTTTCATGCATTTACAGGCTTCTATTGAGAGCAATAGGAACATTTCTGTGCATCTTATTATGTGACAGATTTAAACAGGCTGAACATTTACACTAGAAAGCTCTGACAGTCTAAGCTTTCTGCTTTACTTTCAGTCTGAAGCTACATGACACTGAACGATGCAATGTAGGGCATGGTTAAATGAAAAGTGTAGGACCATTAATATTCTGATTTATTTAGGATTAATTCAAGCTTTTATATTGAGGTGAAACAGCTGGGAGTGTATAGAAATGTATATCCTTTCCATGGTAATTTGGGCATCATTTCTAAGGTTGGGGAGAAAATTTCAGGATCAATCAGGGCTCAAGATAAGAGGGAGTATAATCTGAAATATTTGCTATATCCTAGCAGATGATAGATTAAAGCATTTTGCTTTATTTTCAACCTGCTTTAAGCGGTCACCTGTCTTCCAAACTAGAAATAGGCTGTGGGTTGATGGGTTAAACTATAAAACTGAAAGCCATTTTATCATAGATTGATCATTCAGATAAGGGAGTGCTTTAAATACTTCATTCCTTTTTTACCATCAAACCTCTTCCGGACGATTCTATTGAGCAGCAGTCTTTGCCTTATTTTTTTCACACCACTTGTTTTGACTTGTACAAACTTGACAAAAACTGCTTTTTTCACTGCCAAATTCTGGTGCAAATATCACTTGCCCAAATCAGAAACCACTTGCCCCCGGCTTCGGACCAGTGGATAAGGGCAAATACTTGAGCAGTAACATCACAAACTTTAGTTTATTCATCAAAGATGAGTGTTTCAGTTGGCAATCTTAAAAACAATTTCTGTGGGGAAGTTGTATAGCAATCATTAAGAAAATGACCGTATGAATTACCTTTGCAAACAGTGTTTTATAATTTTGAGCAATATTTATCAAACTACCCAGAATTCCAAGTAGACTGGTTCATGTTTTAGTAACTAAAAAGATCTACCGGTACAAGGGAGCCTAATAACCTGCAAGAGTTACTTAATGTTGAAAGAGTTAAAGACTTGTTTCATGTTCTGTTGAGTGACAGCTGATAAATGTGCAAGTTTTAACCCTTAGCCCGCCAAATAAATTGTCGTCTGCTATATTTCTCGTCTGCTTCAAGTTTCAAAGTGCTTCAAAGTTGCTCAAAATGTTGTCCGAGTGTCAAACAGCTTGGATTCGGATGAGACGCCGAGTTACTCGGCGTCTCATCCGGATCCAAGCTGTATGCATATGGAGCTATAGTCGTGAGTGGCAGGCTAAGGGATAAATATATTAGAGACTCCTATTGATGATTACACAAGAATGATCTAATAACAGACTGTTGGCATTATTTATGAACGCTGACAGATGCATTAGAATGTAGAACTGCTCCTATGGGACACTATGCTCAGATGGGATAGCTGTCACTATTAGTCATAGTTAACATGCAATGTTTCAATAAAGATCCTTTTCCAGATAGTATAATAAGATACTTTCGCAGGTATTTGATATTAAATTTTATGTGATAAAATTGTTGCCTGTAGAAAAAAATTGTAAGAGTAACCCATTACCCCATAAATATGCCTTTTTACACCTTTGATTTATTCTTCAAGTGAAGAAAATAATTCCTTCAGGCGTATTCTGCTTTACTTTCAACCTGCTTTAAGTGGTCACCTGAAACATGCTATGGCAGTATGGGATAATGGGTTAAAACCTTTTCTTCATACTGGCTTAGCCTTAGGGCACATTCTCCTTTACTTTCAGCCTGCTTTAAGCTACAATTTACTAGATTATAGAAATGATTTCTTATGACTTATATATTTATGAATGTATAGATTGGAACTATTTTCTTTAAATGCATAAACATGTGTAACAATGTAGTTATGCCAAATGGGTTATTGAATGGTTGCTGAACAGAGGTTTTACAGTATTTATGTATTAAGTTATTGGCATACAGACCTCCCTCTTATCTGGAGCACTGTAATACAGTGCTCCAGATAAGAGGGAGTAAACTGAACAAATCCAATATTTTCTCACTCATTTCAGCACCAAATCCTATAGTGTTAAACCTTCTTTAAGCTACCATCTACTAGCATATTGAAGATACTTCTTAAGATATATATTTACAGTGATTCAGATTGGGCCTGGCCGTCGGCTAATTGCCGAAAGAAAAGAAAATGGCCGAGAAAAAATCCTTTCGTGGGACATAAGGGCCGGTAGTTTTAAAGTCTGGCAGACAAAACGGCCGGTAGATTTTCCGCTGTATAGGACAACAGAGAAAGCTTCGTTTCGTCTTTTTAACTAATTTGTTTCAGGAAAAACGAATTTATTTCAAATTCTTAAATCGTTCATCAAAAAGGGAATACGAATTGTGCTCCGAGATGCGTCGTTTTTGTTAAGATTGATTTCCGTGTGGTAAATTATTTACTTGCTTACCGTTAGCAAAGGGAGGTAAATTACTGTGCACACACAAAGATATCTACATCTACATTGGTATATGAACGATAAAATCAAAGTTCTCCGAAAATAGTGTTTGATCGAAAAACTCTCCACAAAATGTCAAAATCTAAGCGAGGAAGAGTCTGATAAACGATAGACAGTTGAAAATCATCGGTTGTCATCTTTCGTATTTAAAACCTAATGAAATTGTCGGCAGTTTGTTGAACGATTTAATTTCAAACGCTGTTGCATCGGTGGAGAAAAAAACGTCACAAGCGGCAAACTTTTTAGATTCTTGAAAATCGTAATTTCATATATCAGTACCAGTTAGCAAGTTTCTGTTTTAAATTAACAAGATAATTTAGATTTAAATAAGATTTGAGCTGTTTTATTATGGCCTAGACTTTTTAGCTCACCTGAGCTAGCTCAGGGTGAGCTTTTGCAATACTTGAATGTCCGTCATCAGTCGTCCGGCGTGCGTCGTCCGGCGTCAACAATTTTAGTGTTTACACTCTAGAGGCCACAATATTTATCCAATCTTTCTCAAACTTGCTCAGATTGTATATTACCATAAGAGTTCTGATGAGTTCGATTATTGTTGTAATAGGACCAATAGGTCAAGAGTTATCTACCTTTAAATTGCTGAAAATGCCATAATATAACATGTTTACACTCTAGAGGCCACATTATTTATCCAATCTTTCTCAAACTAGCCCATATTGTATATTACCATAAGAGTTTGGATGAGTTCAATTATGGTTGAAATCATATTAATAGTTCAAGAGTTATCAACCTTTGAATTGCTGAAAATGCCATATTTAACAGTGTTTACACTCTAGAGGTCACAATTTTTCTCCAATCTTTCTCATACTTGCTCAGATTGTAAACGACCATAAGACTTCAAATGAGTTCGATTATGGTTGAAATCGGATTAAAAGGTCGAGAGTTATCTACCTTTGAATTGCTAAAAATGCCATATTTAACAGTGTTTACACTCTTGAGGCCACACTTTTTATCCAATCTTTTTCAAACTTTCTCAGATTGTATACTACCATAAGAGTTCAGATGAGTTCGATTATGGTTGTAATCCGATTAATAGGTCAAGAGTTATCTACCTTTGAATTGCTGAAAATGGCATATTTAACAGTGTGCTAGAAAGGCTGTATTTCAGTATTATTTAGGCTCTAGTTATCTGCACTTGATGTACTCTACTATACTAGGGTAGGTCGTATTCCAATGTTATTTACATGCTATACTAAAAAGGGTGAAATTCAAAGGTAAAGTTATCAGGCTTCATTAAAACAGGTGAGCGATATCAGGGCCTTCAGGCCCTCTTGTTTTTCTTTGGGACAGAATGGCCAAGGAAAATTTCATCATTTAGGACATATGTGTCCTATAGACTAGTTGGTTGGTCCAATCTGAATCACTGATTTATAACTGTATAAATTGGAACTATTTTCTTCAATGGATGAATAAATAAGAGGCGTTAAAAGGCGTTTTTATGGGGGAATGGGTTAAAACACTATCTCAGCAGAGCAACACCGTGACAAATAAAAAGACATGTAGGCATTGCATTACAGCGAAGACCCTGACACTATCTCATCAAGTTCAAAGAAGGTACTCTAGCTTGCCTTCAGCAAAATTGGATGATCTCAGTGATAATTTTAGAAATCAGATGAATGAGTCCTCGGAATGCACATTCTGTAAAAACAATGAGTCCCTGAGACTAACATGGAATCCTTGACATGAAAAGTTAACCTAATATTCCCCAACTTATTTCTATTTTTGAAGACAGGTGACCACTTAAAGCAGGTTGACATTCAACTTGAATGTAAAGCAGAATGTGCCTTAAGGCACATTCTGCTTTACTTTCAACCTGCTTTAAGCTACTTTTTGCTTATGAGTGATAAGTTAATAAAGGTTAGAAAAGCTATGGGTCCATGGGACTCACAACTCTTTAAATAATGAGTCCCGGGCAAATTTAATGAGAATTAATATAGGACTCTGGAATAACAGGTAAAATTAGCACTGTGAATCACATGAAACTCCAGTCACATATTGACTCTATGTGAAAGCATTAGCTATGAGGTCATTGCTTACTGAGATTTACTACATGTATACAAATGTATTATATAGATCTATTTGGAGAAAAATAAGGCATTGAATAATGAATACCCTTAAATTGAAAACAGTTTGGATCCATGGAGGCCTGATTATGATATACACTGTATGGATCCTATGCCTGTGAATAAGATAAAGAAAAAAAAATTCACAAATTTAGCAGATGACTTTTCCTGCAACAACATTTACTTGATCAGTATTGAAAAGTTAAATTCTAGTACAAATTGTTTGTGATTTGTAAACATAGGCTGCGTGATTAACCCCATTCACTGTCATGATGTCATTCTGCTTTAAAAAAAAATGTTGTCTGCTTTTATTTCTCAATTCGAAGTTTTAGATAATTTGAGTTGACTATAGTTACAAGTGTCAATAGTTTGGATCCTGGTTCTGCAATGTCTGATCATGATCCAAATAACAACATGTACTCAACATTTATAAGGCACTGGATGGACTTTTTGCATGCTTAAGCAGCTGATATATGTGCCACAGCGATTACCTAAAGTTACAAACAGGCTGAATCCAGATGAGACTTAGCGTAACGCGGCATCTCATCAGGATGCAAACTGTTTGACATTTTGACCCTGTTTTGAAAAGAAAATAAGAAAACTCTTTTTAGCTCACCTGAGCTAGCTCAGGGTGAGCTTTTGCAATCCTTGAATGTCCGTCGTTCGTCGTCAACAATTTTAGTGTTTACACTATAGAGGCCACAATATTTATCCAATCTTTCTCAAACTTGCTCAGATGGTATATTGCCATAAGAGTTCAGATGAGTTCTATAATGGGTTGAAATCGGACAAATAGGTCATGACTTATCAACCTTTGAACTGCTGAAAATGCCATATTTAACAGTGTTTACACTCTAGAGGCCACAGTATTTATTCAATCTTTCTAAAACCTGCCCAGATTGTATATGACCATAAGAGTTCGGAAGAGTTCGATTTTAGTTGAAATCTGACAAATAGATCAAGAGTTATCTACCTTTGAATTGCTGAAAATGCCATATTTAACGGTGTTTACACTCTAGAGGCCACAGTATTTATCCAATCTTTCTAAAACTTGCCCAGATTGTATATGACCATAAGAGTTCGGATGAGTTTGATTTTGGTTGAAATTGGACAAATAAATCAAGAGAAATCTACCTTTGAATTGCTGAAAATGCCATTTTTAAAGGTGTTTACACTCTGGAGATCACAATTTTTATCAAATCTTTCTTAAACTTGCTCAGATTGAATATTACTATAAGAGTTCAGATGAGTTTGATTATCGTTGAAATCAGACGGTCACCCATAGGTCAAGAGTTATCTACCTTTGAATTGCTGAAAATGCCATATTTAACTATGTTTACACTCTAGAGGCCACAAATTTTATCCAATCTTTCTCAAACTTACTCAGATTGTATATTACCATAAGACTTCGAATGGGTTCAATTATGGTTGTAATCGGATCAATAGGTCAAGAGTTATCTACCTTTGAATTGCTGAAAATGATATATTTAACAGTGTTTACGCTCTAGAGGCCACGATATTTATCCAAGCTCTCTCAAACTTGCCCATATTGTATATGACCATATGAGTTCGAAAAATGGTGATTATGGTTGGAATCGGACAAATTGATCAAGAGATATCTACCTTTGAATTGCTGAAAATGCCATATTTTACAGCGTTTACACTCTTGCAACTACAGTTTTCAATGGATTTTGATTATACTTGTACACAAAGGATGTAGCTATACGTTCTGGAAGGAGTGCAATTATTGTTGAAATGTAATCGTTGTGGCAATAGTTACCTGCCCTTGATATACGTTGAAATGCTAGAAAAAGGCATAATTTCAGTATTGTTTAGGCTCTAGTTATCTACCTTTGATGTACTCTACTATACTACAGTAGGTCGACAAAACTTGAATGGATTTAGAATAAAACGGGTGAAATTCAAAGGTAAAGCTATCAGGTTTCATTACAATTGGTGAGCGATATCAGGGCCTTCAGGCCCTCTTGTTTTAGACCATTAGCAGACAACAATAATTGTTGCAAACGAACAACCAGTATGCAAAGAGTTAAAGCTTGCACTGTAATCTGTTTGCTGAGGAAAATGAGATTTGTGCATTTAGTTTGTACAGCCTTCCCTCCCTACAACGACCCTCCAATCAACGATTCCCTTCTTACATGACCCTTGCCACTCTCCCCCCAAACAAGACAATTATGTCCAACCTATTCACGGCTGCAATGTCGTCTGCTTAAAATTGTCGTCTGCTGCTTTTCTCAAAATAACATAATGGACATTTTGACAGAAAAAACGCAATGACGAGTGACAAACAGCTTGAACCCAGATCAGACGCTGTGTAATGTGGAGTCTGATCTGGGTTCAAGCTGTTTGCAAATGTAAGCCACTTTCCCTCTCCATAACGACTCCCTCCGAACAGCGAACATAATTTTTGTCTCCCATTAAGTGTGGTTGTAGAGAGGGGGCACTGTATTGCCATCTTGAAGATGTCGGATTAGTGGAGAACATGTAATTGGAAAACTGAATATTTATATAGACTACATTTAATCCTATTATACGACTCCTTTTTAGAACCTCATGAATAGTTGATTCTAATGAGTAGTCTAATTATAGGGCTAGTAGTTACATTAACTCATTTCCCATCCCCATAGCCTGTTTCAAGTTTTGAAGACAGGTGACCACTTAAAGCAGGTTGCTTTAAGTTCCCGTCTGCTAGGATTTAGAAAATATTTCTTTGGTACATTTTCATGACTCTATAAATACATGTAGGATCTATATTCTTCAGTGTAGGAATTACTTGAATGCTCTTAAAGGCACTTCTATGGATGAAAGGTTAAGGAAAAAACAATTGGAATTTTTTCTTTACTCTCTCTTATCTAGAGCCCTGCAGTGGGCAGCCTAATGTCTTGAGAGACTGCGATGAGGCGTTGAACATGCATTTGAAACAAATTCCAAACTTTTTAAAGTATTGAACAGGGATTACCAGATATATATCTTTCAGTTAGGATGGTCTTTGGGAATAGTGTAAGGGAATTATTTAAATCATTAGAGAATTATAGTGTCGAAGGGCAAAAATATATTAAGACAGGTTTATTTTGTGTTCTAGATAAGACAGGAGCCTAAGAAAGCTCCTGTAGGACTATTAGGAGTTTTCTGCTTTACTCTAATCTTGCTTTAAGCAACCACCTATAAGGATATCGCAAATGCTTTCGTTGTTTATTTTATCACTGAAGGAAAGTATTGAACTGACATTTTCTGTGATGGAATTAAACTTGCTGTTATAGCGAAATTTATTGCTGAATTTTTGGGGGAAATCATACAATTCAGAGGTTCAAATTGCACTGAATGGGGCCAAAATTTAGACTCCCGAAAAGTCCATAAAATCTCACGGAAATTAAGGAATGAAATCGTCTAGAAAGTAGAACCTGTGAGACAACAACAACACAGGGTATTGATCCTGAGCTCTACAATGAAATATATTGGTACTTTCCTCTTTGCCAGTCTGAATAGGCAAATCAATACAATCATTCTTCTTCGTAGCAATCTAGGACTGAAGCGAGCTATTTATAGCACGGTTGCCTTGACTACCAGATCTTGACTGCTAGTGTGCGTTGGTGGGGATTTGTCGCAGATAATAATGCTACAGTGTGTAGGGCAGCTAGTGCTGGTGACAGTCTGGAATTGTCGCACTAAACGTGACACCCACACAAATATGTACACAGTAAAACCTCGCTGTTACAGCCACTAAAATAATGCTAGTTGATTGTATTTAAGCAGGTGACAGCTTAAAGCAAGGTGAAAGTAAAACAGAAAGCTCCTACAGGAGCTTTCTGTTTTACATTCACCTTCCTTTAAGCAGCCACCTGCCTTAAACACAAAATAATTAATATGTTTTAATGGTTGGTAAATTGGTAATGGTAAAGAGGGGCACACAGGCAAGCTTCAGGCCAGTAAAACAATACTTACTTTGTCTGCAACTTGTTAGTGTAAGCTGCAGCACAAAATCTTGCAGGACATATTGGGAGTCTAACAGTAGATGTTTTCTAGACCCATTCAGAATTGATTTGATCTCAATAATGTTAGAGAAATTAAAATATGAAATAGAATGGAAATCAGCTGACCTTGGCATAATTTTAGTACACATTGTACAATCCGACTTGGTGTTCACCTCAGATTGAAAAGAAAACAGTTTTCATGCATGATAGAGTTAGTATACAAATCTTCCCATGATTCCATATTATGTTAATTAACCCTTTGAAAATAAAGAGTTCCAGATATTAATAGAGAGTATTTCAAAAGCTAAAACCCTTATAATATTATAATATTGTAATATATGTGTTTCCTGTTTGTGGTGTGATAGGCAATTTGCCGTTTTCCGAAATAAACATACATATATATAATGTCTTTACAAAATCTTATAATATGAATATTATTGGAACTTTTGGTCTGCAATGATTCTAATGAGTATATATAGTATACCACACAACAGAAGGTTTGGTGAAGGCATATCAACAAGAAAAAGTTGGATATAATTGGTTTAACTCTAGCTCATTTCTTTGACACTGAATACTAAACGGATATTGTTTGTGCAAATCGATGTTTCTGAATTTTACTTTCATTTGTAAATTTGTTAAGACTATTGGATTGACAATCAGTTTGGATCCAGATCAGGCCCCACATTTTGTGGGGCCTGATCTGGATCCAAACTATTGTAAATGTGTTCAATATTCATCTGCAGTGTCCAAAGAGTTAATATAGTTTAGCACGGCAGGGGTCCAGATAAGGGCAGTATTTCAAAAACCTAAATTTTTAATTATGCATTAAATCCTATGGTGTTAACTTACTACTTATTAGAATCATCTCTTTGAGACTATTCTGATGAGTAGTAACACCATAGGATTTGGTGTTGTTATAAGTGAGAAAATGATGGATTTTGTTCAGTTTATTCCCTCTTATCTGGTGCCCTGAACACAATATTAACTGTATTGGGGAAATAAGCACTGAGTGTCTGCTCTGTAGCAAATGAAGGACAAGATAACCTTGGACGGGCTTGATTTTGTTACATAATTATTAGTAGTCATACGAGTATTGGATTTACAAGGACTGTATTTGAAGAGGATAAGAGGAATACAATAGTGAATGCTTCACAAGAATGCATATGTTACAGTTACATGACCTTAGCTTACAGTGTGCAGGACACCAGCTTAGTTGTGTATAATCAAAGACTGGTACCCGTGACAGGAATTCAAATAGCTTAGCATGTAAGTTATATGAGGGTTCCAGATATGAGACAAATTACAGTGGAACTCAGATGAGGAAGCATGACAATTTTTAAAGGCAGTTAATTGCTTAAACTAGCTTCTACCATAGAACCTTAGACGTTTTCATTTTTGTAGACAGGTGGTTACTTAACCCTTTACCCCCATAGTGATTTACCAGTATTAGTCGTTTCTAGTTTTGAAGACAGGTGACCACTAATGTCTGAAAGTAGTCACATCACATTGGTGTTTGGTAAGGGTAATGGTAAGCTTTACTGTTCTCCAACAGCTCTTTGTTTTATATGTAGAAATATAAATGTGTTCCTGCTGTTCCACTCTTTGGTCACATACATGTATAATAATGGGAAGATGTTGCTTAATTACAGTGGAGAATCTGTTATTCTTTCCCAATAAACGCGTTTACGCTAAAACTATTATTTGCAGTGCAAACAGTTTGGAGCCAGATCAGACGCCGGGTAACCCGGCGTCTGATCAGGCTCCAAACTGTTTGCCACCAAGATAAACAAGAATTGTCCAAAACTTGTTCTTTTCTACGTTTTAGTGATTTGCGTTTGCGTACGTTTGCGTTTAAACGGGAAAGAATAACAGATTCTCCACTGTAGTACAATTTGATTAGAGTATACATAGGGTATCTAATTGGTTTGTTATGAACTTATGAGCTTCAACGAAAGAAAATTGGTCTTCTGGTATCACAAACATTTTAGACCTGTCACCTAGATCAGTAGGTATTTTGGAAATGCATTATTGGCTCAGACGTATATATATATAAGTTGCTAAGGGTTTTTTTTTTAAAAAATATTAAATTTTACTTCTTTATATTAAATGTTCAACCGAACTCATTTATCACGAAATAACATGTACTATTCTTAAATTAGTCGGTCACATCATAGGGTTTGGTGGAAACTCACTGTCACTCTTAGAAATCGGAAGCCCAGTGGTCATCTTATTTTGTGACTAGTACTCTGGTAACAAAGGGAAAACTGTTTTAAGATTTAGTTCATTGATTTGATGGGTGATTTGTTCATGGTTTATCTTTTATGTTGCAAACAGGGCACAAAATCCAGCAGGGCCTGGCGGGCCACCGTAAGTATTTGCTGCATGTACTCAGAAATATTGATGTTGTAGCAATACAGTGGCTTCCATACAGTTAGGTCCAAACTTTTATCGATATTTAATTACCGTATTTTCTGTAATAGAGGCCCATGGATGTCCTAATAGAGGCCCATCTCCCTTATTTTGGTCAAAAATCATCATTGAAATATTTGTGTGGTATTTGAAATTTAAATTACTAAAATAGCCTGTTTCTAATTTTGAAGACAGGTGACCACTTAAAGCAGGTTGAAAGTTAAGCAAAATGTGCCTTCAGGAGCATTCTGCTTTACTTTCAGCCTGCTTTAAGCTACCAACTTTCAGAAAAAATGTATCCCAATAGAGGCCCCCCTTTTGAAAAAAGTCCACTGGGGCCTGTATTACAGAAAATACGGTATGTACTGTAAAACCTGTATAAAGCAGCCACTTAATTAGGAAAGAATCATGACCATTTGTTGAGACAGATCACAGCTTAAAGCAGAGCTCCAGATAAGGGGAGTATCTCAAAAACTAAAATCTTTATTTCTGCATTAAACCCTATGGTGTTGCTACTCATTAGAATCGTCTCTTCGAGACGATTCTAATAAGTAGTGACACCATAGGATTTGGTGCTGAAATGAGTGAGAAAATGCTGGATTTGATCTGTTTACTCCCTCTTATCTGGAGCCCTGTTAAAGTGGGAGAAAAGTAATGCAGAGAGAAGCATCAGAGAAGCCTTCAGCATTATTTTTGTCCTGCATTAAGCTGCCATCTTTTTAACTATTTGCATGCTTGGTAACTATTTCGTTTGCAACAAACAATTGTCGTCTGCTACTGTTCTAAATCTAGAATTTTCAAAAGTTCTTGACAAAATAGGGTTAGTGTCAAACAGTTTGGATCCTGATGAGACACAGCGTTATGCAGCGTCTCATCAGGATCCAAAAATTCTGTCACGGTTATCACGATTTCACCGTAAATTAGTGCTAAGAGTTTACTCTTTCAATACCATGGACCTGTTTAACTCTTTCCTCCCTGAAACTTTAGATGGACAATTCCAGTTTCCATTTAAGTCCAGTCCATTTCTGACTTTTAAGGGTTGTTTTGTCAATGTTTGGTATTATGACAAACAGTGAAGACCCTGATCAGAGGGCTCCTAGCTAGGAGCCCTCTGATCTGGGTCTTCACTGTTTGCATAGGACAAGTGTACTATTCACATGTACAATGTTGGCAAAGAACGCCAATATGCGGGACTAGGGTTCAAAGGGTTAAAATAACCAATTACATTTGCAAACATTTGTAGACCCAGATGAAAGGGCTCCTATAGGAGCCTCTAATTAGGGTCTACACTGTTAATTTAGACTAGTACATGTATTTATTAAACTACATAGAATTTCAAGTAGACTGGTTCATGTTTTGGTAACTAAAAAGACCCACAAGGGAACCCAAAAGAGTTACCTAGCGTTTAAATAGTTAAAGGATTGATCAAATGTTTTTTGAGCGGCTGCTGACTGCTAAGCTTCCACTGTAGTGTATATAATTGGGAAATCTAACAACTCTTTCCACGGGAGCGGCAATAATTTTAGGGATTCAATATTCAATTATTTTTTATAACATGCACATTTTCTTTCATGATAATATATCACTTGCAGCCAAGACCAACACTTGTTCACTTTGGCATCTGGGAGTCTGGACACATGGTCAAACAGAGTGCTGGAATAACCTAAAGAGCCTGTTCCATAAACAATTGAGCCATGCCATGACATAAAAAACCTGCCTTAATTGCATTGCAACATATTATTGTACAGACCATTAGTCACATTGTCATTCCATACTCTTTATCTGAGTTTGGTCTACACTAGTGACTATCAATCCTTAACCCTTTACCTGATAGCCTATTTCTAGTACTTAAGATAGGTGACTACTTAAAGCAGGTTGAAAGCTATCATGTGCTATAACATAGAAAATATTTCCTATAATACATATTCATTACTGATTAAATTGGAACTATATGCTTCAGCGGAAGAATAAATCATATCCGCTAAAAGGCGCTTCTAATGGGGAAAGGGTTAAGATGCACTGGGGTGTCAAACAGTGTAGCTAAAGGCCAGCTGCTGTGTCTTTGATGCGGCGACTGGCCTTGATCTACACTGTTTTCTCATTGCACGGCTCAATTGTATAACAAATTATGGTCGAACCTTGATATCTAGAATACATGCTTAGCTCGAAGTTACCCATGTTTCTGCAATTGAATTTCATTATTTTGAACCCTTAGCCTGCCAGTCACGACTAGCTCCATATGCAAACAGCTTGGATCCGGATGAGACGCCGAGTAACTCGGCGTCTCATCCGGATCCAAGCTGTTTGACACTCGGACAACATTTTCAGCAATTTTGAGCAACTTTGAAGCACTTTGAAACTTGAAGCAGACGAGAAATATAGCAGACGACAATTTATTTGGCGGGCTAAGGGTTAACCTATATTCCAAAGTTTAAGTTTTGGATATTGAGGTTTGTCAAATTGACTATGTCTAAATTTGTGACACACAGCATACATTATTAACTATACTCGGCCAAAAAAGAAAGTACCCACCTTTGTATTGTAGATTATCCGCGTCTCATTACATAATTATACTGTATTAAAATTTTGTTTTATAGAACGTGGCAGACATGGAATTATTGTGGCTCAATAACTGGCACATTGTACTGAAAATAAAAGGTCTTTAACTCTTTTTCCTGAAAACAGCATTTTCCTTAGAAATGGTTTTCATAGAAGAGAAACAATGGTGCTTCATATTCAATAGCTAGAACTTTAGCGTAAAGAAAATGAAATCACAATTAGAATTCCAGTTACAGAGCAACAGATAAGGGTAGTTTTTCAAAACTTAAAATCTTTATTTCTGAATTAAACCCTATATAGTCACTACTCATTAGAATCGTCTTGAAGAGACGATTCTAATGAGTAGTAACACCATAGGATTTGGTGTTGAAATGAGTGATAAAATGTTTGATTTGTTGAAATAACTACCTCTTATCTGGAGCCCTGCAGTTATTACAATATCATCAGCCTTATTAAAGCGACTCGCAACCAGATGGTGCATTAAAAATAGTAATTTGTAAATATGTGATAAACGCTTATATAAATGGTAAAGAATTAGTTTAGGATAAGAAATTCTGTTTAAAAAAATGTATTTCAATAAAAAAAAATATTGGTCTCTGGTGGGATTCGAACCCGGGGCCCGGCATTGGCGGACAGAAGGCAAAATAGGGGAAACCGCTTAGACCAATGGACCACGGAACTATCCGTTTCTCTCGGATCGATTTAACGTATTTCAATGTGTAGCCATCGAAAGTGCATACAACTTCGTAATTCGGCTCGTGTTTATGTCTGACCCCGTGTAGAGAAGCAACAACAACAACTATACCGTCTACTAGTCGGTATAGAAAAACGATGGAAAATATCTAAAAATCTAAGATTCGGTGACGATTCTTGAGACTTTTTTTGGACTGATCATATTTTTTTAATGTCAGAAGCCAAATAATGCCACAAATTTGCTTTTATTTGAGTATTTTATTTTATTTTGACAAGTACACCATCCGGTTGCGAGTCCCTTTAAGACAAGAAAGTCTTATAGTATCAAATTACCTCCCTTTGATTTGAAATAATAATGAACTTTGAGTGTTTCATTTTCGTTTCATGTGTTGTTTAATCTGAATGTTTTTATTGGAATACATTTAAGAATGTATGAGCTTTTAAAATCTCAAACAAAGGTAGCTTATAAGATAGGGAGCTTAAAAATTTCTTATAAATGGCTGAGTACACATGTATAATTAACCATTCTCTTGCTGATGTTCATATATAAAACTTCCAACCATGAACAACTATATTTTGGCAAATGAAGTAAAAAAACATTTTTTCCCAAAAAACTCACGCCAGACTGATTCTATCAGAAAAATGTGCAGACCCTGATCAGACAGTTTCTGTAGCTGTTTGATCTGGATCTACACTATTTATAACAAAAAGTCAATATGCTACATGAGAATGGTTAAATAGCAGGCCATTACTTTATATCTTCAACATACAGTGGAGAAAACGCCATTCTTTCCCCTTTAAAAGCATACGAAACGCAAATGCAAAGCACTAAAACGTAGAAAATTACAACTTTCTGCAATGTCTCATGATTCATTTTAATCTGAGTGGCAAACAATTAAAATTTGGAGCCTGATCAGACGCTGGGTTACCCAGCGTCTGATCTGGCTCCAAACTGTTTGCAATGGAAATAATAGTTTTAGTGTAAACACTTTTATTGGGAAAGAATAATGTATTCTTCACTGTATAAAGTTTTCAAATTGAGGTTAAATTCATTTGGATGTTGTTAAGCTATCTCTCATGTTTTCTCTCTATTCTAGCAAGCTTATATGCTGAGTGTTCACTGTTGCATGAATCTTATAAACCTGAGCAGTATCTGTAGAAATAGAGGCAACATTGTAAATTATAAAATAGTGTTAAGTTTTCAGCATTCCAGATAAGGGGAGTATTTCAATCTTCATTCTATGGTGTAACTACTCATTTGAATGGTCTCTTCGAGTAGTGCTGACCCATTAAGGAGCCCCCTGATCTAGGTATACTCTGTTTGAAAAGTATTCATAAAAATATAATCCCCACATTGTATAAGTTATCCCTGAGCATTATCAATGTGGGAAATGTGACATCTCTAATCAGGTTCTTTTAAAGGAATAGATTAAATGCATAAAGAAGGTGTATCTATGGAGCAAGACTGTGTATCTATGGAGCAAGACTGTGTATCTATCGAGCAAGACTGTGTATCTATGGAGCAAGACTGTGTATCTATGGAGGAAAGGGATAAAGTGGCTCATAAACCATTACCCCATAAATACCCCTTTTAATGCCTTTAATTTATTCATTCACTGTAGAAAATGGTTTGCTATATACTAGCAGATGGAAGCTTAAAGCAGAATGTGCCTGCTTTAAGTGGTAATTTGTCTTCAAAACTAGAAACTGGCTATGGGGTAATGGGTTAAATGCATAAAGAAGGTGTGTCTATGGAGGAAAGGGATAAAATGACTCTTAAGTGTCTACTCATCCCACTATGTCTTACAGTGCAGCTTTTAGTTATATTTGAATATGGCCAGACTCACCACGAAGAAGTAAGAAAATCATTAGCATTGATTTCCAGGAAGCTTTCTATAGGAGTGTTTACGAGATTATTCTTTAACTATTAAGTATTTATGCCAGTGCTTCAACTGTCTGCCCTTCTAAGTCACTGGATTTGTCTGTTGTATATCGAGATACCAGCATGCTTCATTTAGAATAAGATGGAAAGAGATTGATTGTTTAAATGTTTTGTTTAGTCGGTGACTAATTAAACTGTGTTAAGTGATCATTTAATGAAGAAGTAAATGAATGATATCTTTAACTTTTCCTTATAACTTATTTTCAAAGCTTAAGATAAGTTGTAGGTTAATGCAGAGTTGTTGCCTACACCCATTACGCCATTAATATATTTACTCATAAATTTAAGTTATTTCACTAAAGAAAATAGTTCCACTTTATAGCTGTAATGAATGATTATGTACCACAAGAAATATTACCAATATCCAGCAGATGGAACCTTAAAGTGGGCTGAAAGTGAAGCAGAATGTGCCGTAAAGCAACCATCTGTCTTCAATACTGAAAACAAGCTCTGGGCTAATGAGTTAAAGCAGGCTTAAATGAGAACTCGTCTTTGCTTTGGGTCCGTTGAAGCCCACCTGTCATGATGTAGGAAAATTTTCCTATTGTTCATTGTCCCCTTTAACCCATTACCCCATAGCCTGTTTCTAGTTTTAAAGACAGGTGACCACTTAAAGCAGGTTTAAAGACAGGTGACCACTTAAAGCAGGTTGAAAGTAAAGCAGAATGCGCCTTAAGCGCATTCTGCTTTACTTTCAGCCTGCTTTAAGCTAGCATCTGCTAGGATATAGAAAATATTTCTAATGGTTCACATTTATGACTGTATAAAGTAGAACTATTTTCCTCAGTGAAAGAATAAATTAACGGCGTAAAAAGGTGTATTTATGGGGTAATGGGTTAATAGACACTAGGCTTAAATGTGTTAATCTGCCACCTTTCCCAAGACAACCCATGCAGGTACTTTAATTTAATGGAAACTAAACACAGGATCGCCTACTTTTATTCATTGATTATTATTCATAGTTTATTTGTCTTCCATATTATATCTTGCTGTACAAAATTATGATCATTTTAAAAGGGTGTTGTCCATTTGTGACATACATTGTATTCAATATACTTTAGCACTGGCTGCTTTGAAAGACCAATATATATATAAAATTCAATATGACCTAAGAAATGTTCAAGCAATTTTTATGATGGGATTTTTCTATGCCATCAATTTGACTAGTATTGGAGTAGACTTGTATGCAGGACTCCAGATAACCGGGCACCAGGAGTACACTGAACAAATCCAACATTTTCTTACTCATTTCAGCACCAAATCCTATGGTATTACTACTCATTAGAATCGTCTTGAAGAGACGATTCTAATGAGTAGTGACACCATAGGGTTTAGTGCAGAAATAATGATTTTAATTTTTGAAATACTTCTGTTATCTGAAGCTCTGCTGTATGTCCTACCATCAGCGGAACATTGACCCACCACAGGCAAACACTGTGGCACATGAATGAGTAGTGTGTAAGACAGCAAACTTATTGATCCATGCTGTGCTCAGTGAAGAAAAACTGGGTTTCTTCTCCATCATTGGAAAATTAGTTAATCAAGTTCTCCCCTCACAAGTGACTGCTTAATGCAGGACGAAATAATTAGTGTGAAATGTTACTTAGAAAGCTTTATTATGGTACAGATTGCTACTTTATATGTCTCAAAGGTAATTCAGAAAGCTCCTAAAAGAGCTGTATGCATTTCTTTTGCCCTGCATTTACCATATCTTTACCTGGACTGTGACCTTATTTTGACATAAAAGAATTGAATCTATTGTCAAGCTGGCACAAGTGGCACATGCATCTATTGAATGCAGTATCTTGTCCAAATTACTTTTTTCATACGCTAAACAGCCACCAATCTCCAAACAAAGCCATGCAATTAGTCGTTTACCCTACTAACCCATAAATATGCCTTTTTACCCCTTTGTTTTATTCTTCCATTGAAGAAATACAGCCATGAAGATGCACAATATAAAATATTTTCTCTATCCTAGCAGGTAGTAGCTTGAAAATAAAGCAGAATGGGTCATAGCAGGTGGTAGCTTGGAAGTAAAGCAGAATGCGCTTTATGACCCATTCTGCTTTCCTTTCAACCTGTTGTAAGTGGTAACTGGTCTTTAATGACAAGCCTAGAAAAAAAGCTATGGGTATCTGCCTAACTGGTGAAAACAAGTTTGACTGTACTGTATGTGACAATTTTTAAGCTGATGATATAAATTCAGTACCCCATAGCTGCTTTCTAGTTTTGAAGACAGGTGACCACTTAAAGCAGGTTGAAAGTAAAGCTTAATGCGCATTCTGCTTTACTTTCAGCCTGCTTTAAGCTACTATCTACAAGCATCTAGAAAATATATCTTATGCTGAATATTCATGACTGAATAAAATGGGATTATTTTCTTCGGTGGTGGAATAAATTAGAGGCGTAAAAAGTCATATTCATGGGTAATAGGTTAATACAGGATAAGGGGTTTGGTTACCATAGTCTGTATGGCAGAATATTGATCCTACATATGTACAGAATAAGTGTGTGATTCATTTAGCAGCTGTGACAGATGTCTTTAATTGTTTACAATACAATGTACAGTATATATATATATATTATATACTGTACATGAGGTATATAAAAAACAGGGTTAACCCTTTCCCACATAGCATTATCTCTAGCATTGAATATAGGTGTCCACTTAAAGCAGGTTGAAAGTAAAGCAGAATGCGCTTTAAGCGCATTCTGCTTTACTTCAACCTGCTTTAAGCTATCGATCATCTGCTAGAATATAGAAAATATTTTGTATTATACATATTTATGAATGTGTAAATTGGAACTATTTTCTTCAGGGCAAGAATAAACTGAATGCGCTAAAAGGTGCTTCTATGGGGGAAAGGGTTAAGTAGCCCACTCAAAATGTGATGAATTGCAGGCTTACAGCCTAATATTGCTTAATTTAGGAGCTTTCTGCATTACTTTTGTCAGGACTTTATATATTAAGTAATACTTATATCTTTTTAAGGTGTCTGTTGCCTAGTGTTACTGTATATTCATTTGATTGATGGAAGCAAGGTACCATGGGTAATGTCAAAGTAAGGGCACCTGCCATTAGTTTGGAAAGTATTCATATGATACTGTGCACTTTTTCATAATAAAACTTAGTTCTATAGACCTTTTAAAAAGTTTGGATCCAGATCAGATAACAGTGATACTTACTTAGCATTTGACCAGGCTCCTAACAGTTACAGTGTTCCCTCCCTACAACAACTCTCCCAATAATGATTCCCTCCTTACAACAACAATTGCCGCTGTTCCCCAAACAAGACAATTATGTCTGACTGTTTCAGTGCTGTAATATCGTCTGCCTTAAAATTGTCATCTGTGGTTTTTTCTCAGTTACATATTAGTAGAAACTTTGACATAAGAAATATAAAGACAAGTGACAAACAGCTTGACTCCTGATCAGAACCCGGCGTCTGATCTGGATTAAAGCTGTTTGCTGAGGTAGGTCAAATCTTAATTTTCCCTCCCTATAACAACTCCCTCCGAACAACACACAATCTTTGTCTCCCATTGGGTGTTGTAGAAAGGGAGTACTGTATTCAGTTTCGTATACAGTCGAAACCCGATACTACGAACTCATTTAAATCGTACTCACCGGTATTTCGTAAGTTGAATTTTGATAAGTCGATCTCGTTTCAGTCGAACATACCCGTTTTTCAAAGTTAAAACGTGGCTAAGCCACGTTTTAACTTTGAAATATGGGTAAGTTCGATCTAACGCGAGTTCGTAGAATCGAGATTTTACTGTATTAGCAAGTATAGAAATAAATCCAGATCAATGGTCCATATGGAATTTAGCATAAATTTAAAGCAAGAAAAATTCTACTTGTTGTAAAACTTGAAGTTGCTTCTGTCAAACTTACCTGTATAAATTATAGGAATAAAGGGTTGGATTTAGTGTTCACAGGGTTAACCCATTTCCCAATAGCCTGTTTCTTTTTCAAACAGGTGAGCACTTAAAGCAGGTTGAAAGAAAAGCAGAATGCACCTTAGGGCATATCCGCTTTACGTTCTGCCTGCTTTAAGCTACCATCTACTAGGATACAGAAAATATACGGTAATACCTTATGGTACATATTCGATATTGTGTAAATTTGAACTACATCTTTCAGTGGAGGAATAAATTAAAGGCGTAAAAAGATGGGGTAATGGGTTAAGAGTATGTTTTTATGCTCGTTTCTTTGTGGGAGCATGTTTTGTTGTAAGTTATTTAACATTTTATACTCTGATATTCTCTAATAGCGCCTTTTGACATATTTATATCTTTTATTTTATAGAAATGTCTTTACAATAAGTTTCTGCCATGTCCTGATAAAGATTCACGGGAAACCTTACGTGCACCCTGACAGATGGATGGACGCTCATGCAAGAGCTATCTGCTTTACTTGCAGCCTGCTTTACCCGTTATTTTTATAGATTTGCATTTTACGCATTTAATTTATTTCTACACCTTTGCCATTGTAGTAATTTTGATATTCACCAAATATCATCTACTAACAACAGTTAGGCAAAACCACTCTACTTACTGTTTGTGTAGAGGAAAATTAAAACAATAAATGTTTGTGTAGAGAAATATTAAAGCAATAAATGTGTTTGAATACTTACAGGTCGAGCACAGGGGATGTTCCTCATCGAAATGTCGAAAGTAAACGATTGCATCAGACGCAGGCACAGGTGGATGAGGTAAGGACTAGCAAGGCTCTTGACAAATAAGGGGGAGTAAACTTTACAAATCCAACTATTTCTCACTCATTTTAGTACTAAACGATTTGGTGTGACTACTCATTAGAATTGTCTCTTTAAGACGATTCTAATGAGTATTGACAATATAGGGTTTTACAATTTTTGTAACGATGCCTCTTCCCTGTCCCTCACTGAAGTTTAACCCATTCCTCCATAGCCTATTTCTAGTTTTGAATACATGTAACCACTTAACATACACTGAGCATGCAAAAGAACCAGGGGCCTCTATTGATAAAGAGAAGGACATGGGCCAAGTTCCTCTGTATCCGCTTCCCTCTCTCTGGGGCATCAAATTAGCCCAAACTTGGCAGAAACAGATTAGTAAATGCAAAATTCTTACAAGGCTTCTTATAATTAGGAGCCTGCCAAATTCTTTTTTTTTGTGACAACCCTTAAATGTGTCTCTTTGAAATGATTCATATGAGTAATCATTAACATTTTTGGATTGAAATCAAGTTTCAGACACATGAAAGAAGTAGTTTTGTTTTGAATGTTTCTTGTATGAGTTATTCCCCTTACAGATAGCTATGTAGAGTAAGACTCTCATGCCTTTGAATTCTTATTGTTTCTTCTCAGGTCGTTGATATAATGCGGGTGAATGTGGACAAAGTATTGGAAAGAGATCAGAAAATATCAGAACTAGATGACCGAGCAGGTGAGACAAATACTGTATTTGAAATACAGCTCCCCTTATCTACATCACCCCCCCACCCCCCCCCCAAACAACCCTTGTTGCAGTGCACTAAAAAGGACAATTATGGCCTACCTATTCATGGCTGCAATGTTGTCTGCTGTTTTTCTCAAAGTTAATAATGGACATTTGAGAGGAAAAAAACTAAATGACTAGTGACATACAGCTTGGTTCCAGGTCAGATGCCTTGTTAAGCGGCGTCTGATCTGGATTCAAGCTGTTTGCAAATGTAAGCCAATTTCCCTCCATTTAATGACTCCCTTCGAACAACACGCACAATTTGTGTCTCCCATTGGGTGTCGTTGTAGAGAGGGAGCCCTGTACTTTTAACACATTACCCCATAGCCTGTTGCTAGTTTTGGAAACAGGTGACCACTTAAAGCAGATTGAAAGTAAAGCAGAATGTGCTTTAGGCACATTCTGCTTAACGTTCAGCCTGCTTTAAGTTACCATCTGACAGGATATAGAATATATTTTACATGATATATATTCATGACTTTATAAAAAGGAACTATTTTCTTCATTTGAGGAATAATTCTTATAAGTAAAAATGTGTATTTACGGGGTAATGAGTTAAACCTGTGGTACTTGACAATCTTCATAGAGTGGAGGATGTGTTATTCTTTCCCAATAAACGCGTTTACGCTAAAACTATTATTTGCAGTGCAAACAGATTGGAGCCAAATCAGTTACCTGGCGTCTAATCAGGCTCCAGGCGTCTAATCAGGCTCCAAACTGTTTGCCACCAAGATAAACATGAAATATCAGAATTGTCCAAAATTTGTTCTTTCTACGTTTTAGTGCTTTGCGTTTGCATACGTTTGCGTTTAAACGGGAAAGAATAACAGATTCTCCACTGTAAGTAATCAAGGATGACATGTTAACCCATTACCCTATAAATGCAGGGTTTTCCCGGACGCAGGTTTCCTGCGTCTGAGACTCAATTCTGTCACCTGGGACTCCTATTTGTCCAAACCCAGGAGTCCCCAGGAGGAAGGACCCTCAAATCTTTGACTACATTTTACTCCAAACCCGCAAATCATCAGATATGTAAATCCTGGGTGCTGATGTGGGGTATGCTCAGGTCAACAGAGATCATGAATCTGCACTGTTTTAGTGTTTACAAAGGTTTAACAAGTTATTTGTCAACATTGTAAGGCATTTTATACACATCAAATTAATTTAGGACCCCCACATATGCTGAGGGACTCTCAAAGTGAAAGGTTTGAGGGTCCTTAGGACTCTCAATTACAAAATGCAAGGGAAAACCCTGTAAATGCCTCTTTTTATTCCTTAAAATTATTCCTCCACTGAAGATAATAGTTCCAATGTATATTGTCATGAATATTATCATAAAAGAATGTTTCTATACTCTAGTAGCAGATGGTAGCTTAAAGCAGGCTAAAAGGAAAGCAGAATGCGCCTAAAGGCGCATTCTGCTTTTCTTTCAACCTGCTTTAAGTGGTGAACTGTCTTCAAAACTAGTAATTAGCTATGGAGTAATGGGTTAAATGCCAGGCTACTCTAGTCTGTGAGTGTGAGGGATCACTTTAACCCTTTACCTCATAGCCTGCTTCTAGTTTCGAAGACAGGTGGCCACTTAAAACAGGTTGAAAGTAAAGCAGAATGTGCCTTAAGGCACATTCTGCTTTACTTTCAGCCTGCTTTAAGCTAAATTCTGCTGGGATATATAAAATATTTGTAATGGTAAATGTTTATGAGGGTATAAACTGGAACTATTTTTCTTCAGCGGAGGAATATTTTAAATACGCTAAAAGTTGCTTCTATTGGGTAAAGGGTTAAAGGGGTCAGACCCAATATTTCCTCATTGTCTAACCCAGTACTCCATAGCCTGTTTCTTCATTTTGAAAATGGATGACCACTTAGAGCAGGTTGAAAGTAAAGCAGAAAGTGCCTTAAGGCACATTTTCCTTTACTTTTAGCTTGCTTAAGCTTTCATCTGCTAGGATTGAGGAAATATTTCTTATATTTCATATTCATGACTGTATGAAATGGAACTATACTACTCACAGTTTGCTAAGCACCATGGGTAAAATCTCCATAGGTTCCAATGCATTATCACTTTCCCACCCATAACTTCCAACATTTTTGTTCGATTCCTTCCAAATTTGGAGACATTATTGCCAAGGGTTCACCTTATAGATTCTGATATTTTTTACTCTTGTCTAGGTCCTGTATGAGAAAACCTGAGGAAATTATCAAAATGTTAAATTTCTCAGAATTCACCAAAAATGTTCAAATCCATTGAATTCCACATTGTAATGTTCTTAAATGTGTTATTCATTGGTTAAAACAATGTTTTACCTTTCAATGTTCAATTGTACCCATTTTAACATCTAAGAAAGTGTTGGATGTTATGCAGTGAGCAAGTGATAGGTTCAATGCATAGGAACCTATGGAGGTGTTACCCTTGGTGCTTAGCAAACTTTGAGTAGTATATTTTCGTCAATGGAGAAATAAACTAAAGGCGTAAGAACTTCCTGCGCTGGGTACAACATAAGTCATATCTGACAAAGGTCAAGGTGATTTAGAGGTCATGGTCACATCAGGGAGCAATGTGTTTTACAAACACATTTGTTTTCCACTATGACATGTAACAAACACCTGTTGTTTTAATGCTTACAGATGCATTGCAAGCAGGAGCATCACAGTTTGAGGCCAGTGCTGGTAAACTGAAAAGAAAATTCTGGTGGAAAAATTGCAAGGTAAGACTTGTATCTGTTCAAGACTAGACTCATCAGATTTTACCATACATACTTGGTTAATTTGTATGTGGATATCCTAAATGTTTATTTCCATAGCATCTGTAATGATTCATTATCAAGTAATTTAATCCATTACCCCATAGCTTGTCTCTTGTATTGAAGATAGGGGACCACTTAAAGCAGGTTGAAAGTAAAGCAGCATGTGCCTTAAGGCACATTCCGCTTTACTTTCAGCCTGTTTTAAGCTACAATCTGCTAGCATATAGAAAATATTTTGTATGACACAGTCATGACTGTATAAAGAACAACTGTTTCATAGAAGGAATAAATTTAAGGTGTAAAAAGGCGTATTTTTAGGGTAATGGGTTAAAATATAGTTAGCTACACCTAAATATGACATCATCATACACATTTGGCGAAAATGTTATCCTTTCCCATTCAAGAGAACCTGAAGTAAAATGTGTAATTGTGTAGTTAAAGTGTTCACAGCTTAAATGATTGGGATCTGATTTAACCCATTACCCAAATGCAGGTTGAAAGTAAAGAAGAATGTTTCTTAAGACACATTCTGCTTTACTTTCAGCTTGCTTTAAGTTAGCCTCCGCTAGGATATAAAAATATTTATTATGGTGCATATTCATGACTGTTCAAACTGGAAATATTTTTGTCAGAGGAGGAATATATTAAAGACGTAAAAAGTCATATTAATGGGAGAAAGGGTTAAACAGTTTAGATTCTGATCATATGTCCAGGGCTCCAGATAAGAGGTAGTTTTTTCAACAAATCCAACATTTTCTCACTCATTTCATCACCAAATCCTATGGTGTTACTACTCATTAGAATCGTCTCGAAGAGACGATTCTAATGAGTAGTGACACCATAGGGTTTAATTCAGAAATAAAGATTTTAAGTTTTGAAAAACTACCCTTATCTGGTGCTCTGTATGTCAATGTAGTTGATATCTGATATAGGTCCAAGCGAATATGATATTTGTACATGGCCGCCACATGATGATAATGAAACTCGACAAAAATGTGGTTTGCTTTATTTACTTACGTGGACTTAAAACATCAAAATAAACATTAACAATTGATTTTTGTGCCCCCAAAAATGCATTCTTAGATAGAATAGGTGTTTGTGATTTCATTCTTAGTTTATATGAGAATTATCTGTGTTTTCATAGCGAATTCCGCTATTATTATTTTTGCCTGGAAAAAAAGAAGTAAAATCATTATATTAAACAGACCCCCATATTACAAATGAAGGATTTTAAGAAACAGATATGCATTATACATTGCAAAAGATGGTATACAATTTTTTTATTAAGGTATTAGCTTAAATAAGTTGTAGACTGTCAAAAATATATAACTTTCGCAAAGTATATCAATATGGTGCAATGCAGGCAAGAGTATGCGTAAAGTTTGTGCTGTTCTGCATTGTAGATGATGATTATTATGGGCGTAGTAATTGCTCTCGTTGTGGGTATAATCATTGGTAAGTGAGCTGTTGTAGCCAAAGAGCACCAAGTAGCGGAACAGATACCGCTGTCAGCCCTTATTTGTGTATTACTTTAGAGACAGTTTGTTTATATCATTTTGTGTTTGTTTATTTCATATATATTTGAGAGCACCGTTTTCAGAGATGTTTTTATATTTTGATTCACTTTTTCATCACAATTGTTTTTTACTTTCATATTATATAGATTTGCTGTGAACCATACTTGTCCTATACAGTTTATTAGAAAAATGATAGTTATTGTGATTGATAAGCACGAGGAGTATTTCAAATACTACAAAGCCATATATCATCACCAAATCCTATGTTGTGACTATTCTAATGAGATGTCACAACAATGGGATTAGTGAAGACATAAAGGAGAATTATTCATTTTACTTTTTCTTATCTCATGGCTCCAGATAAGGGGAGTATTTCAAAAACTAAAATCTCTATTTCTGCATGAAACCCTATGGTGTCACTACTCATTTGCATTGTCTCTTCGAGACGATTCTAATGGGTAGTAACGCCATCGACTTTGGTGTTGAAATGAGCGAGAAATTTGTTGGATTTGTTCAATTTATTACCTATTATTTATAATCTTGTAATATCTGGAGCTCTGAAACCTAAAAGTCAATTAAGTTGTTTTATATTAGGAGTACATATTTATTGTGACAGTCTGCAAAATAAGCAGTTGTAGTAGGTATGCATGCCCAATGAACAACCAATCTCTATAAGTTTTCCTTCATTCTGTCAAGTAGCTGCTTAAAGCGGGCTGGAAGTAAAGCAGAAATGTTCCTTTAGGAACATTCTGTTTTACATTCAGTCTGCTATTGGTAAACACTTGTCTTAACCCTTTTCCCCATAGCATGTTTCTAGTTTTGAAGACAGGTGACCACTTCAAGCAGGTAAAGGAAAGCAGAATGTGCCTTAAGATGCAGTCTGCTTTACTTCCAGCTTGCTTTAAGCTACAAATAGCTACAATCTACCAGTACATGTTAATGATTCAATAATTTGGAGCTATTTTCTTCAACAGAGGCTTAAAGGCTCTTTTATTGGGGGAGGGTTAAAAAATTTAGAATACTGAGAATGCTATGAAAGAAAGGGTTTATTTATACCTGACTGCTCTGTATCTGTTATAGGTAAAGTATGGTGTTCACAGTAAATAGTAAATGTTGTCATGTGATCACAGACTAAGTAGTGATTTATTTCTGATGTTTTCTATCACACCCTTGTGTTTTCAGATGTGGTTAATTTTGATAGGAATTATAGCCGTCATTATCATTATAATCATTGGTAAGTATTTTCCTTGAACTAATTCTTGCCCACCGGAGTTGGAAGGTAAGTGAGTTACCTACCTTTGTTACAAGGGTCCTGCAACATGACCAGAGAGTGAGGTAGAGAGAGGTATCCTATTATAAGGGGTTGTGGTGGAATGGTATGACACTGTTAAATATCAGGATTTCTTCAAGGTGCAGTCAAACATGTGTTAAAGCGGGAGATATTCCATTCGGTGGAATTCTTGATTTAATCAGAATTACAAATAGTTTAGAGCCAGATCAGACATTGCGTTACATGGTGTTTGATCTAACTCCAAACTTCATAGGATATACAGTAAAACCTCTCAATTATGACCACTAAATTGTATTAGTTATTAGGTGTTTCAGACAAATGATAGCTTAAAGCAAGTATTTTTAGCAAGGTGACAGTAAAACAGAAAGCTCCAAAAGGAGCTTTCTGTTTTACTGTCACCTTACTTTAGGCTGTCAGGTTCTTTTATACACTGTATTAGCCTTTCTTTTAGTGATCACAATAGAGAGGTTTTACTGTATTCAGAGCTCAAGATAAGGGCAGGGCTCCAGATAAGAGGGAGTAAACTGAACAAATCCAACGTTTTCTAAATCATTTCAACACAAAATCCTATGGTGTTACTACTCATTAGAATCGTCTCTTCGAGACGATTCTAATGAGTAGTGACACCATAGGGTTTTATGCAGAAATAAAGATTTTAGTTTTTGAAATACTCCCCTTATCTGGAGCCCTGTAAGGGGAGTATTTCAAATCTTTATTTCTGCATTAAATCCTATGGTGTCACTACTCATTAGAATTGTCTCTTTGAGGCGATTCTAATAAGTAGTAACACCATAGGATTTGGTGCCAGAATGAGTGATAAAATGTTGGATTTGTTCAGTTTACTCCCTCTTATCTGGGGCCCTGTGTATTTATATTAGCACAAACCTGTTAAAGGGAAAGACTGTACAACCTGGCTGGCAACCCTCGAATATCATGTTTTTATGATCAATCACAGTGGGACTATTAAGCTCATTGTCATTTTATAGAGAAATTAACATGCAGCAAGTCACAGTTATATGCAATACAATACAATATTTCACATAATCCTGATATAAATCACTACTAATTATATGGCAGCATGTTGCACTTTAGTAGAACTAGGAATTAACAGGGCTTGTCTAATTGGCAGCCACATGCTTTCATATTGCTTCATATTAACATTTTCATATGTTAACCCTTTACCCCATAGCCTGTTTCTAATTTTGAAAACAGATGATTACTTAAAGCAGATTGAGTAAAGCAGAATGTGCCTGATGGCACACTCTGCTTTACTTTCAGCCTGGTTTAAGCTGTCATCTGCTAGGGTATAGAAAATATTTGTTTTGGTATATGTTTATGGCTGTGTAAATAAGAACTATTTTCATGAGTGGGAGAATAAATTAAAGGCATATTTATTGGATAATGGGTTAACTCTTTCAGGGATTGGAACTCATGGGAGAGCTTTTATATTGTTGCCGATTAGAGCATAATTATCGGGTAATAGGTTATTAACATAATTTGGCTTTGTAATGCAACATTTGTTGAAATGAAGGATGTCATTATGACAAGTTATGGCTTTATACATACCCACCATCAAAATGATAAGAATCCTTTTTGGCATTATTGGCATTGATGCAGACATAATTTAGTAGTGCTCCAGAGCACCAGATAAGAGTAGTTTTTCAAAAACTAAAATCTTTATTTCTGAATTAAACCCTATGGTGTCACTACTCATTAGAATCGTCTCTTCGAGACGATTCTAATGAGTAGTAACACCATAGGATTTGGTGCTAAAAAGAGTGAGAAAATGTTGGATTTGTTGAAAAAACTACCTCTTATCTGGAGCCCTGGAGCTCCATGTCAGAGGGAGTAAACTGAACATTTCAGAATCTTTTCCCTTACAGTGGAGAATCTGTTATTCTTTCCCGTTTAAACGCAAAGGTATGCAAACGCAAAGCACTAAAACGTAGAAAAGAACAACTTTTGGACAATTCTGATATTTCATGTGTATCTTGGTGGCAAACAGTTCGGAGCCTGATCAGACGCCGGGTTACCTGGCGTCTGATCTGGCTCCAAACTGTTTGCATTGCAAATAATAGTTTTAGCGTAGACGCGTTTATTGGGAGAGAATAACACATTCTCCACTGTATGTCTCTATTTGACCCTATTGAATGGCTTCTCTCATGAGTAGTCACATTGTGTTTTGTGCAGACTAAGACATAGAGACCATATACTGTCTATAAAAATTTTTAAACGTTTAGAGGCCATGCATGAAATGTATCCGTTTACACATGTAAATGTTTAAGCCTTAGTGCAGACATAAAGAATTTAGTTTTGAAGATACTCCTCTTATATGGAGCAGGGTAATATTCATAGCTTCAGATGAAAGAGGCATTTCCAATACTAACTAGCCTTTTTATAATGTCTCCACCAAATTTCTCTCCAAGACTGTTCTAATGAATAATCACAAAAGTGGGTAGAGTTTAAAGAGGCTCGCAACCGGATTTAGCATTAAAAATGGTAATTTGTAAATATATGTCAAATGATTATATAAATGGGTAAGATTTAGTTTAATAGGATAATAAATTCTGTTAAAATGAGGACACGCCTTTACCGCCTCGACCACGGACACTCTCTATATATATGGTAGTGAATTAACGTACTTCACTGGTAGCGCTTAATACTACATTATTCGGCTCCGGTTTATGTCAGAGCCCGTGTAGAGAAGCAACAACAACAGCAAAACCGTCAGCTGACGCTATTGAAAAACGATGGAATATATCTAAAAAAAACTAAGATTCGGTGACGATTCTTGAGACTTTTTTTGGACTGATCATATTTTTTTAATGTCAGAAGCCAAATAATGCCACAAATTTGCTTTTATTTGAGTATTTTATTTTATTTTGACAAGTACACCATCCGGTTGCGAGTCGCTTTAAAGTATTTTAAAGTCAAGTCTGAGTGAATTCAGCAATTCCATGAAGGTAACCGATATAGGCTAATTAAACCATGATCTTCTTCTTTTCACTCATGCTCCTGTTTTTGCCATCTCAACAGAAATTAAATTGATTCTGCATTCACAGGAGCAAGATGGTTATACAGTAAAACCTCTCTATTACGACCTAAAATGAAAGCTATTTGATATTATGAAAGACAGGTGACAGTTTAACGTAAGGTGACAGTAAAACAGAAAGCTCCTGTAGGAGCTTTCTGTTTTACTGCCACCTTGCTTTAAGCAGTCACCTGCTTTAAATTCCTAATAATTAACTTTGATGGTCGTAGTCGAGAGGTTTTACTGTACTGTCTGCCTCAATGCCATTTTCAAACATTATCTATCTGCTTGACAAGATAACTCCTGCTTTATGCTATATTGGATAAGTTAGATTGGCTGCAGCCGTAGCCAAATGGAAGTTTTTATCTGATATAATATTATGCTAATGGTTATTTGAACCCTTTGATAAACACTGAAGAATATTGTCTGCTCAACTGTAATCTTCATAGCCTAATGACAAAAATATATCACAGTTTGCAAACAAATTTGATCCAGATGAGACAAAGTTAATTGGCATCTCATCAGGATCTGAACAGTTTGACACTTGTAAAAAAAAAATTAAACTTCTAATTTTAGAATAGGAACAACTAGTAATTGTTACAATTAACAATCTTGCTTTAGTGTACAAAGAGATATATATTTTATATGCTTTTCTAATAGTATGCTGCATCCATACACTCTTGTTAATCTATTATTGCCAATTTGGTGGAAGTTTGTAATCAGCCCCATTGCAATAGGCCATGCAGAATTCCTTCCCTTTAATAATTTAACAAAAATATTTGCTTTTTCTGCTCCTGTCTGTGTCAGGATTCAGCACAATATGTCACAAAGTTTACTCCTAGTCTGCTTAAAAATAGATTCTCCGCTTTATGACCCCAAATATATAATATGGGTATGAAACAGTTTAGATCTCCAAAGTTTTCAATGTATTGCCATAATCTGCTCTCTCTACTGCGGCAAGTATGTTTTTGTGACAGTTTTGCACTTTAGCCGTTTTATTTTGCAATTTTTTTCTTTGCAGTTTAAGGATTATGCTTTGCTTTATGTGTTGTGTAGCTTTTAGCTGTTTAAATGCTAATAACCACCCTTTCTTCCCTGTCTGAACCGTGTAGATTGTATTTAATATGATCATTCATAAATAACAGCCATGGTTCTTGAGTTACATAAACAGAAAAATATATGCTATGCTATCAGCCTATAGGTGACAGAATGCTTGTGCCGGGGTGCTTTCTGCTCTAGAAGCAGTGTTATTTACCGTGAAATAATTGACAGTTATAGTAAAACACTACCAAAACAACCAGTCAAAGAAGGCTCGTATTAAATGTTTAAGTCAGGTGGCTGCTGAATCATTTCTATTTGAAAAAAAAAGAAACTGCTTTCTTGATTTCGAGTGTAAAAGCATTTCAAATTAACCAGATGTAAAAATAGACAATTAACGTTGATCCAGATAAAGCCTCACTTTATTTAGGGCCTGGTCTGGATCCGAGTTGCTTCATATAATACAAGAGTCCGTATCAAATACAGTCAAACTTTGATATCTCAAACTCGTTTAACTCAAACTATCAGATAGTTTGACATATGAACTTCATTATTTCATGCTCGGTTAAGTCGAACATACTCATATTTCAAAGTTTAAATGTGGCTTAGCCACGTTTTAACTTTGAAATATGGGTATGTTCGACAAAACCGTCTTTGAGATATCGAAGTTCAACTGTATGCATAATACAAGAACCAGTATCAAATATGCATTTAGGTTGAAACAAGATGACAGCAAAGAAATTAGAATTGTGATATTGCTTTATGTGGCCACATATCTTTAGCATTATCTGGTAGTCTTCTTTCAGTGGTTGTTAAAGCAGAGGTTTATACTATTTACATATGGTTATTTTCTGCATTAATTACATGTTCACATGTTGACAAAATATGTTTTCAAGGCATGTTAAATATATACATGTTTTTAAGTAGCATAAATTGCATAATCCTGTCATGCTTTAAAGTTGTTGGCTGCAAAAATAATCAATTGTTAATAAGGTTGTAAATCTCAATTCTCTCATGAGGTGCATTCATGCAGTTTGAATCCAGATCAAATTCTGTACAGTCCGTTAAGAATTTTACACTTTAAAATCTCCACTTCCATCATTTATTTAAATGTATGAAAAATAAATTAAGTTAAGTAGACCACAACTTTTAAGCAGACAACATTTCTTCAACATTCAAGTATGTAGTTTTAAAGAAAAATATTTTGCAAAATGTATAGATTGTCTGGTGTTTCAATGAGTTTTTAATTTCACATTTTAATTGTGTTTTGAGATGTTTTCTTAACCCAGTTACAATAGCTACAGTGGAGAATCTGTTATTCTTTCCCGTTTAAACGCAAACGTACGCAAACGCTAAGCACTAAAACGTAGAAAAGAACAACTTTTGGACAATTCTGATATTTCATGTTTATCTTGGTGGCAAACAGTTTGGAGCCTGATCAGACGCCGGGTTACCCGGCGTCTGATCTGGCTCCAAATTGTTTGTATAGGAAAAAATGGTTTTAGCGTAAACGCGTTTATTGGGAAAGAATAACGTTTTCTCCACTGTAATTGGCTGTTTGTTATTATTATAATCATTGATAGCTATATCAAGGTACAGTTTAGTCGTGATAACTCAGAACTGGCTCTGATTTAGATTTCAATATTTTAGAATACTAAAATTTCAACTTTGAAATATACATGTAGGTGAATTTGTTATTAAGCATGTTAAAAAGTTTTGTAACTCAACTATATGTAGTATTTTCTTATTAACAACAAAATGATTGACATATGTCAAATAGTTGCATGTATAATGGATTTCTGTTTAACTCATATTGGGTGTATATGGGTTCAGGAAATGTCTCTGCTATTTCAATATGTAATAGATATAAAACAGAAACATTCACCATAGCTCCAGATAAGGGGAGTATTTAATTATGTAATAAAATCATTATAACACCATCAAATCCTATGACATGACTACTCTCTAGAATCTTCTATTTTGTACCATTCTAATGAATAGTAATAACATAAAGTTTGATGGAAAATAGGAGAAATTGTAGATTACTACCTCTTATCTGGAGCCCCGGATTCACTCTGAAAAGCTCCGGATTTATTTTTACAAGATTACATACAGTCAAAGTTGTGTTTAGTGTCCTTTTAAAAACTATTGCATAGTCCTTTAAGACAAGTTGCAGCTTATTTTAGACCAAAAAAAGAAAGATGCTTGAGTTATTTTTCTTCTTTTCAAGCAGTCACATGACTATGCAAGATATACACAGTTCTTCAAAGATTTGGGGCATAACATAAGCTTGACTGTAAGACTAGGTTTGCTTTGACTGTGTGTATCACATGACGATGATGTTTGGTTTAAACTTTTCACACAGCAGTATATTATATTACATGTTTGCTTTATAAGCCTTCCAAAGAATATGCAGAAAGATTGGAGGAAAAATGTTCATTAGGTATTAGCTCTTAGAGCGGCCACTCAAAAAAGAGTTGAAAAGAAATGGCAGTGTAATTGCAGGACAAAACTTCATTATGTATCAACTCTATGTATGTTAGCAGTGAAATCATAAAAACATTTGCAGGGCTCCAGATAAGAGGGGGTAAACTGAACAAATCCAACATTTTGTCACTCATTTTAGCACCAAATCCTATGGTGTTACCACTCATTAGAATCGTCTCTTCGAGACGATTCTAATGAGTAGTGACACCATAGGGTTTAATGCAGAAATAAAGATTTTAATTTTTTGAAATACTCCCCTTATCTGGAGCCCTGCATTTGTACACAGTTTCGAGCTTGATGAGACACCGTGTTGCGCTGCATCTCATCAGGATCGAAACTGTTTGACACTCTGACCCTGTGTTTGATTTTATTTGGAAAAATTCTGTATTTAGAACAGTAACAGACAAAATAAAATAACCAAGCATGCAAAGAGTAAAACAGTAAGCTATTTTGGAGATCACCATGCCTGCCGCAACAAATACATTGTTATTTTTCTGCTGAATTCTTTGGATGTATATATATATATAACGTTTTTTCACTTGCTAAACGATACAGACAGTTTCAGGTTTGTGCAACTTCAACATATGTCAGCTATATGATGTGCATATGATGATGTTCTTTCTTTTTTCTTTTCCTTCACTCTGTCCATCCAGTATGGGCTGTATCAGGATAATAGGGTAACTCAGTCAGCTGTTTGAGCAAGCTCTGTACTGAGGGCACTACTGTTGTCATTTGGATCAACTCCATGTTATGCAATGTTTCGCATGGTCACAGTAATCTTTGGCAACTTTAAGAAGACTGATTCTATTGAAAACATATTGTACATAGTCCATAACCCATTACCCCATAGCTTGTTTCTTATTTTGAAGATGGGTGACTACTTAAAGCAGGTTAAAAGTAAAGCAGAATGCGCCTTAAGGCGCATTCTGCTTTACTTTCGACCTGCTACAATCTGCTAGAATATAGAAAATGTTTCTTATCTTACATATTCACAACTGTATAAATTGGTACTACTTTCTTCAGTGGAGGGATAAATTAGAGGTGTAAAAAGGCGTATTTATAGGATAATGGGTTAAGGGAAGAAATTTAATAAACTGAAAGCAATATTGCTGACTATCAAAAAATAATGGCTTGAAAAAAAGCTGCAAAAGCACAGTGCCATTTTTTGACAATATTTGGTACTGATTGAATATGAAATCATAATTGCATTGATGATGTACAAGAAACAACATCATTATTGTGCATGTAAATGAGATCACATGACACGTCTGCAGTCACATGAGTAACATATGGTGGTCACATGACCTCTAGTACTGCCATCAGTTATACATATACTATTACCAACTATATAATGGCTAACCTGAATATATAAAAGAAATTACAATGTATTATGTATATATTCTAACAAACTTGCCCACACCCCTATATGAACAAAGAAGGGATGCATTGTATTGGTTGAAATTTACTATAAATCATGCACACTCTGTAACGGCTTAATGTGACGTTACTGATGTAATATGGCTTTGATAATTCCTGCACCAAGAAATGTAGCATCGGTGTAAATAGTAGTTAAATTGAAGTGTTAGAATCGAAATAAAAAATTCATACCAGTTATTATGCAATAGAACACGGGTAGTTTTTGGTAGGCTGTAGGTAGTGTGATTTAATTACTACGGTTCTTAACTCCTACCCTTATTCTATTGAATGATAATACACTGGTATGAATTTATTATTTCTTAAACATTCAATTTCTATATAAACAATAGTTTTATGTGAGTGCAGGATGAAAATTTCTGAGCAGTAGGGATATTTAATAGAATTAATGCCTACCTGGAAAAGGGTGCATTATCTTTTAATCAATATCATATTTGTCCAAAAAATATAAATCATGAAACGGTAGTTTTCTAAATCACAATATTTTGTTAACATTCAGCTGTTTAATAAGCACATTCATAAGTCTATTTCTTTAGAATAAAGTGTTATTATGGTATTCACAACCGTTATTATATAGTTGGTATAGTTTTAGAAAAGATACAGGTAGATCAAACTTTTTTTTTCTAAAATTTTTACTGTTTTCGTAAGTTCTTTTTTCAAACCCTTGGTATGTTGAAGATCATTTTTTTCGGTGTAAGCAGATCAAGTCATCATGACCAAATGCTGGTCTGGGACTGTATTTATACTGTTAACTTTCCATATGGTTGCAGGTATAAATTTTGCCCAATTTTTACCCATTTGCCATTAAATTTTGCTAATTACTTACTGTCAAGCTTTTTCATTGGGGTACATTATTTTCTTTTACATTTATTGAATCCCATTTTAAATATTTGAAGACTCCATTTCTTTAATGAGTTTTGAAACCCGTTTCTTTACGTCATAGCTTATTTTTCTTTATAAAGCAGGCTTAAAGTAAAACGGACATCTCCCATTTGGATATGGAGATTTCTGCCTTACTTTAAGCCAACGGAAGCAGACTCCTATCAGGATAAAGGAAATGTATCCCTTTGCTTTTTATCACAACTAAAGAGGAGTGTAGCAATAGGTATTGGAGTGAATTTCTTTGAGGGAAAGGTTAAAGGCATTGATAATATGATTTTTGTGGTACACATATATACCGTATTTGAATCCGTTTTAAAAAATGCAGGAGAAAATAAAGATTCAAGTCAACATAAAAAGGGTTTAAAACCCTTACTCTGCCTAGTGCCATTTGACTGGACTTTTCAAACGGTAAATCTCCAATCGGACTTCAAATCACTTGTTTGTCATTTTGAAATACACTATTAATTGTCCAATATAGACTAGACTTGACCCATTACCTCATAGCCTATTTCTATTTTTGAAGGCAGGTAACCACTTAAAGCAGGCTGAAAGTAAAGCAGAATGCGCCTTTGGCTTTACTTTCAGCCTGCTTTTAGCTACCATCTGCTAGAATAAAGGAAATATTTCTGATGACACATATTCATGACTGTATGATCAATTGGAACTGTTTTCTTCAGTGGAGGAATCAATTAATTCATTATTGTGTAAAAAATGTATATATTTGGAGTAATGGGTTAATTGGAAAATGGAATTGTTCATTTGAAGTTAACAAAATGTTTTACCAGTGGTATATGTCCAGTTAACAGATGGCAGTATGGCAGGATAAGGGTACACATGTTGTACTGTCTAACTCTTTGCATGCTAGCAGCGGATATGTCCCACAGTTATTACCTACCTTTGCAAACAGTTTGGATCCAGATGAGACGCCGCATTATGCTACATTTCATCAGGATCCAAACTGTTTGGCACTATGACTGTTTTGAAAAGAAAGTTAAGAAAAATCTAATTTTGAAACAATAGCAGATGACAATTGTTGCAGACGGAAAAAAACGGTTACCAGATAAGGGTAGTTTTTCAAAAACTAAAATCTTTATTTCTGAATTAAACCCTATGCTGTCACTACTCATTAGAATCGTCTCGAAGAGACGATTCTAATGAGTAGTAACACCATAGGATTTGGTGCTAAAAAGAGTGAGATTATGTTGGATTTGTTGAAAAAAACTACCTCTTATCTGGAGCCCTGGGTTACCCAGCATGCAAAGAGTTACTTCTCGTCATTGTATTATTTTTGAACAGGGCACTGAAGCATATTCTGTCATTGTGTAAACATGTGTAACTATAGACAATCTTAGAGTTTAGAAACAGTGAGAGTAGAGGAACAGTGTTGTCCTGGTATATCGTCTGAGTATTGTGGGAAACACAAGCACTCTGCAAAGCATACACAACTGACAGGCGCCAAGTGTCAAAGGTTTTACATAGATGCCAAATGTCAGATACACAGCTAGTACTTTCTTAACTCTTCTCCTGCTGATAGCGTACATTGACAATTTTCCAAAACAGTGCCAGATCAGACCCTGAAGGAGCTGTTTGATCAGAGTCTGCTCCGATTTCAGAAAGGGTGTATCTGACATGAGCCTGCACTCTCTACTTGGTAGGGAAGGGGGGGGGGGGGGGGTGATTTTAATGCCCCAGCATGACTAGAATTGGCAAATTATCATATAATATTTTAGTTCCAAAACACTAAAGTTTTGCACACTGCTAGTAAATTCTGAAGCAATTTTGTTTTGTGCAAAATAAAAATACTCTAGTAAGTTACATAAGTAAGTAAGACATACATGTCCACCATTTTGCTTAGTTTTAAGTACAAATACATGTACTGTTTTGCAAAGTTTTCATACAAATATGCTACATTTGTATTGCAATTTTAAATTAAAATTACCTTTTCAAAAAGCATCATCATCGGCCTCCGTCCGTCTCTGTAGACGATGGATTGCACTCATTTGTTGTTGTTTTGGAACAGCGTCTGCAGTGGCTGTGAAGACCTTCAAAAAGCATAAGCTAACCAAAAAAAACAACATAATTATGCATTCATTAATTTGTTTTGCAAACATTTCAACACTTCAACATTCAAAGGGATATGAAATAAGTTTTTTTGCAAATTCACCAGTGTCCTGCTTCTATGGTATCTAGAGAAGTTTTGAAAACAAGCTAGACCAAGATCAGACAGCTCCAGAAATAATTTAAAACATGTATCATTATTGGCCAAGAAAAGTGTATATTTGATTGCACTTCTGACATTATTGAGACAATCACCATTAGTTACTATTTTGTAATATTATTGTCTTGTCAATCTTTACATGGTAAGTGTTTAAGATATAAGACACTAAGCTTTCTAAAGTTTACTTTGGTGTCAGCTTATCTATTTTGTTAACCCTTTACTCTATAGCCTGTTTTTAGTATTAAAGTAGGTCACCACTTAAAGCAGGATGAAAATAAAGCAGAATATTCTGCATTAGTTTCATCCTGCATTAAGCTGTTTTCAACCTAAGTGTTTAAGTGGTTATGATAGGCTATTTTTTACTGTTATTTATAAAGTTTTTAAACCCTTCCCCACCCTTTAACTTTAGAAATAATACATTTCAACTTTTATGTTTGGTATACATGTAATAAAAAAATATATGACACACATGGTATCACCTATTATAATCATTATTAGAAGTCATCTGTCTTGCATGAATCAACTGCATGGATCTCCAGACAAACCTTTTTCACAGTAAAGCCATTACACCGTTGCCTGTTTCTAGTTTTGAAGATGCGTGATCACTTAATGCAGGTTGAACGTAAAGCAGAATTCTGGTCCACGTACGTTAACTAAAATGTTTCAGTTTCTGCTCCAAATATGTGGGCGTGGGTTCAAATCCCACTTCTGACACCATGTTGCAGTTACTGCTATACGTATGTGGGCTAAATAATAATGAATGTTGCGTTGGTTCAAGGATATTTTAATAGTCTGATCTAAGCGTGAAGAATTGTAAACATGAAGTGCTATCTAAGATAGCATGCAGCTGATATATACATAAAGTGGTTAGGATAGACAACTCTACATAAATACATATACATGTAGCTGGTATATGGATGTAGGAGTTGTCCCTCTTGGGTACTATAACACTCTTCATAAATTGTTTGTTGCTCAAGTACTCACTACTGTACATGTTTGCTGTGTCCAATATTCTAAGAAGTGCATACCACTATATAATACATATATGCACAAATGGTTTGGATCCAGGTCATGAACTTTTAAAAACAGATTTTGGCTTATGCTGAACAAAAGTTTAAAGTTTAAAGTTTAATCAAGATCCAAACTGACAATCATTGTTGCGTTTTCAAATCAAAAGATGTGAAATCTAAAGTTTAATTGGAAAATATCTACAGCATAAATGTTGTTAAGAACTCTTAAGGTCAATACATTATCAGCCATATTCATTTTAGAAAAAGGTTTAGAGGAAATAATACTCATACAACACAGTTATGAATCACAGTTATGAATACAAGCTGCAATCTTAGGAGAAAGTATCTGGCATGGCAAACCGTGAAGAGTTGACCAAGATAATTAGTTTTAATATAGCAGAGTAGTTTGAAAGCTGCTAGCTGATTCAGATTGTTTGCAAAATCTGAATGATGCTTTAACTATGACATATATGGATTCTTGTTGAACTATACTGTCACGCTTGTGGTACAAGCAGCCATTTATCATTGAGGCATCGAGAATTTTAAAAACATCTCTCTACTCACTGCTGAACAAAAGTAAAGCAGAAAAGCTCTTTGCTTAGTGCTGAACAGTAAAGGAGCTTTTCTGCTTTACATTTGTCCTGCATTAAGCAAACACCCGTATTAGAGACAACAAATTTATCATATGAATGGCTGCTTAGCACAGGTATTTAGACTTTGTGGATCCTGTCTGTTATGTGTGTATATTGTATGGCACTTAGAACTTCTTATTGCTTGCTTGTATGATTGCACCAGCATGTAGATATGAGCCGTGCCATGACAAAACCAGCCTTATTGCATTGCAACATTGTATAGACCATGCATCATTGTCATCCCAGGCTCTGTATCTGAGGTGGGTCTACACTGTCAAATACAGCTAATTAAAGTGTTTTAGATGCATGTGGGTGTCAAACAGTGTAGATCAAGGTCAATCGCCAAAGACGTGGTGGATAGCCTTGATCTACACCGTTTGCAATGCAGTATGTCAGGTTTTCTCATGGCACGGCTCATTTATACAGTGGAGAATCTGTTATTCTGTCCCGTTTAAACGCAAACGTACGCAAACGCAAAGCAATAAAACGTAGAAAAGAACAACTTTTGGACAATTCTGATATTTCATGTTTATCTTGGTGGCAAACAGTTTGAGCCTGATCAGACGCCGGGTTACCCGGCGTCTGATCTGGCTCCAAACTGTTTGCACTGCAAATAATAGTTTTAGCGTAAACGCGTTCATTGGGAAAGAATAACACATTCTCCACTGTAGTATAAGCGTGTTACTTAGAATGACAATTTTGTACTTGTATATAATTGTTTGACCACAATCCATTTTCAATTTTGTGTAATTGTTTTTACCACAACTATTTGTCTATTCTTTCTCATGCTCAGTTCAGTTAGCTCTTTTGGAGTATTTTTTCAATGTTTTTTGTACAGATAAATGTTGTAGAACTACTGAATGTAAGTTAATTTTGGTGTTACTGTCCCGATTGCGTTAATTTAACTACATCATCAAATAGTGTTCATGAGTGTTTAAGACATGTGGTTGCATAAAGCAGGCTGAATGTAATGGAGACTGCTTTACTTAACCTATTACCCCATAGCCTGTTTCTAGTTTTTAAAATAAGTGACCACTTAAAGCAGATTGTCTAAGACACATTCTGTTTTACTTTCGGCTTGCCTTGATATAGGAAATATTTCTTGTGGTGCATATTCATGGCTGTATATCTTTATTGGAAGATTGAATTAAAAGTATAAAAAGGCAAATCTATCAAGATGCAAGTTACTCTTTATCTTGACCAAATGGAAGCGTGAAAAACTGCCTATTGTGCCAAATATAATTGATGGTACATGAACTGTAATGGTCCTTACAGGTACTGCGGTTCTTAATATGGTCATTGAAATCAAAGTTTAAAGATAGCTTCGATGATTAAAGACCGTGTTGAACCTTTGCCCCTTATCATTTTTTCTGTTTTTAATGAATACTAATCAAGGTCAACCCCAGTGTTGTATACAAGGGGATCTGGTCTGCATATGCAATTTAAGTCATTATTGGATTACATTTACCATTTTACAATAGATGGTGTGGTACCAGCGAGGACAACTTTACATAATTTCATTTTTCCTCTCTATTTCAGTGTGGGTAGCTACAAGTACTGGGGGTGGTGATGATGGTGATAAGAGTGGAGGGTCCAACAACCCTGCTCCTGCTACTGCGGCTCCCCCAGTCACTACAGCCAAGGCTACTGGCTGATTGTTCATCGTCATAGCAATATACACAATGTATCCATGGAGACAGAATTCCACATAGATCTTGGGACAATTTCTTAGCAGTCAAAACATAGAGTCCTAGTTTTCACCTTTTAGCTTTGTAGTGTGTTTGTCAATTAAGATAATGAATAGTTAAATATGAAACTTGTTCTAGACATGCCACGTTTACCATTAGCACTCTCAACCCTATCGCGCTAAATGTATTGGCTGCTCCAAAAATTGTCAATCGCGTAATTTTAGAATTTAGGTTTTGTTAGTGATATAAATCTTTGAATAAGCTATCATTACAAAGAAACGCAGAAAACTCTCGGTACAGATGGGTACTAAATGTAGGGTAAAAATAATGCAGAAAGCTCCTGTAGGAGCTTTCTACATTATTTTTATCCTGCATTTAGAGGTCATCTGCATTTAAAGATCTCCATTCTGCTTTAATGAGTGATCACTTAACGTTAGATTGACTGTTAATTTCTGTAACAGTAGCAAAGAGTTTTGATTCTGATCCAAAGCCTTATGACTGGTCGGTTGGCAAGAATCCAAACTGTTTACAATTGTAGGTAAATTCAGGTAGTTCCTAATAGGATAGGTGTTCAGTAAGTTACATGCGCAACAATTTATTGTCACCTTAACCCATTACCCCATAGCCTGTTTCTAGTTTTGAAGTCAGGTGACCACTTAAAGCAGGTTGAAAGGAAAGCAGAATGTGCCTTAAGGGACATTCTACTGTACTTTCAGCCTGCTTTAAGCTACCATCTGCTAGAATACAGAAATTGTTTGTTATAGTACATTTTCATGACTGTATAAACTGATACTTTTTATTAGCTCACCTGGCACGAAGTGCCAAGGTGAGCTATTGTGATCCCCCTGTGTCCGTCGTCCTCAGTCCGTCCGTCGTCAAACTTTTTCTTTAAAGATCTTCTTCTTGGAAACCACTGGGCCAATTTCTTCAAAACTTCATAGGATTGTTCCTTGTAGGGTACTCTCTCAGATTTCTTCAAATATAGGTCATCCAATTGAAATTGTGGTTGCCATGGCAACCAATTGCAAAAACTTTAAAAATCTTCTTGTGAAAGACTACCGGTCCGAATTGAAAATAATTTTACCTAAATGTGCCATTGGTGACCCTCTATCAGATTTCTTAAAATAATTTTCCTATCTAAAAAAAACATGGCCGCTAGTGGGTGGGGCAGATTTTCCTTATATGGCTATATAGTGAAAACTTTAAAAATCTTCTTGTCTGAAACCGCTGGTTCGATTTGAAAGTAATTTCACACAAATGATCCATGGGTGACCCTCTACCAGATTTCTTAAAATAATTTTGATATCTAAAAAAACATGGCCGCTAGTGGGTGGGACAGATTTTCCTTATATGGCTATACATGTATAGTGAAAACTTTAAAAAACTTCTTGTCTGAAACCGCTGGTCCGATTTGAAAGTAACTTTACACAAATGATCCATGGGTGACCCTCTACCAGATTTCTTAAAATAACTTTGATATCTAAAAAAACATGGCCACCAGTGGGTGGGGCACATTTTCCTTATGTTACTGTATAGTAAAAACTTTAAAAATCTTCTTCTGTGAAACTACTAGTCCAAATTGAAAATAATTTTACACAAATGATCCATTTATGACTCTCTACCAGATTTCTTAAAATCATTTTGTTATCTTTAAAATCATGGCCGCCAGTGGGTGGGGCAAGTTTTCCTTATATTTCTGTATAGAAAATCTTTAAAAATCTTTTTCTCTGAAATTATTGGTCTGATTTAAGAATATTTTTACACAAATAATGATTCATGGGTGACCCTTTGCCAGTTTTCTTCAAATAATCTTCCTAGCTCAAACATGGCCGCCAGAGGGCGGGGATGAATTTACCAATGATGGCTTATAGTGAAAACTTTACCATTACTGGTTCATTACCATGACCGTAACCATGGGTACCAGGTGAGCGATTTAGGGCCGCATACGGCTCTTGTTTCTTCAATGGAGGAATGAATTTAATGTGTTAAAATGCATATCTATGGAGTAATGTGTTAAGCAATCTAAATGTAGAATTTGCTGCCATGTGTGTTTATATCATCAGAGCATTATGCACAGTTTGAATCTTAATGATTTATAAGGATCCAGGCTGTCATTTTCTCATGACTTCTCCCCAGAGAGCTAAAAGTTAGAACTGGTAAACCAGATTTTGTTGTCAATTGATCAGCTATATTTACAATTTCCATGAATAAATTGGAAGGCCTCCTTAATACCAGTTTGGTTGTAGCTTAATAAGATATTTGAATAAATAGCTTTATAAAATAAGATTTTACAACTTTTGAGTAACTGCTGTATTTAAGGACAGCTGATCTAGGTCTACACCTTTTGCAATGTCGGGGATGTGCTCTCTCTCCAAATACAGCTCCTCTATACTTCTATGTTGCAACGTGAAAGATATGGCTTGACAAAACATGTAAATCTGAACACAGGTTGTTTAGCTCATGTCTTTTGCATTGTAGCGTTTTGTTACTTAGGGATGTTGATAATCAGGTGGATGTGTTTGGGTTGAGGTTAAAACTATGGCATGAGGAATGCAAAGACCATTTTTAACATGATGTTATTTCAGACATGAATTGTTTGTATATAGTAATTTCTGTGTTCAGCAGTTATTCATTGAAGATGAATGGTGTTCTATCATAGACAGATAAGTTTTTAACCCTTTACTCCATAGATACTCATTCTAACACATTTAATTTATTCCTCCACTCAAGAAAATACATTTGTAGTTCCACTTGATACAGTCATAATTATTCGCCATGTGAAATATTTCCAAGATTCTAGCAGATAGTAGCTTATAGCAGGTTGAAAGTAATGCAGAAGCATTCTGTATTACTTTCAGCTTGGTTTAAGCAACCATCTATCTTCAATACTGAAAACATTCTATGGAGTAAAGAGTTAATGCATGACAAAAGTATAGGAGCTTTCTGCATTACCTTTGTCCTGCATTAAGGGATCATCTTTGGCTAAGTTTCATTTAGTTTTCTTTGAGTGGCTGTTTTAACACAGGTTTTATTATTTAGTGTATATTATTGAGTAGATAATGAGATATCATTGAATGTAATGGAATATTGAATCTCACAAGTTGTTTTGTGAAAGATAAATTGTGTTTAATATGGTTGCATTTTAAATAGATATTAGCACTCCAGGTTAGCGGGAGTTCACTAAACATTCCCTGAAGTTTCTCATTTGTATCTCTACCAAACTACATATTGTTTTAATCCTTAATCAAGAGGATTCTGATGAGTGGTCACAACATAGGATTTAGTGATGATTTAAAGACTTTGGTACTAAACTTGAGATTTTCTTGTAACTCGTACTAAGCTTTATAAAAAATGAACAATAAATAAAACAACATGAGTTCCTACGCATCTGCAATGTTTAAAAAGATTTGTTTACCGTAGGCATGGCCACTCTTGGTATACTTTGGAAGAGGTTATTTGGCAAGCAAGTCTATATTCATCAATATTGACTATGAAATTAACCCTTAACAGGGCTCCAGATAAGGGGAGTATTTTAAAAACTTTACAATCTTTATGTCTGCATCAAATCCTATATGATTCACTAATGAGTAATCTCATCATGCGGTTTGCTTCAGTTAATGGGATGTTAGTATTTGAAATACTTGTCTTACCTAGAGCTCTGGGTTTCCATTTTATTTGATCACCTTGAATCAAGAGTGTCTATTTTGTTTTTCGTGGAGAGTGTACATTTAAAGCATTCCGATCATCGTATGAACTTGTTACTTTGTTAAAAACTTTTTGCAGTGTGAAGTGAATGTTATTCAAAGATGTGAAGTTGGTGTTAGATTTATAGTTAAAGAATTAAATAGTAAATGAAATGATTGAAACAGTCTTAAGGCAATTGTAAAACAGAAATGTACAGAAAAACCTCTCTATTACAACCCCTAAATAGCCCGAATTAGTAGGTGTTTAAGGCAGGTGACTGCTTAAAGCAAGGTGGACATAAAACAGAAAGCTTCTTTAGGAGCTTTCTGTTTTATGTTCACCTTGCTTGAGCTGTCACTTTTATTTTATGAAATCAATTAGCCCTGTTTTAGTGGTCGTAATAGAGACGTTTCACTGTATTCCTTCTGTTATGCCTTTGTCTTGGAAAGACGTGACTTTAATGTGTTAGTTTAATCATGCATGTAACGAGACAAATTAGGAAGCACACTTCTTGAATTTAATAGTGTATAACAACAGTCAAATATGTTTAACCTCTATTCTACAGGAGATACTTTGAAAGTCTTTAAGACAAGTGGCAGCTTAACCCTTTGAACCCTAGTCCCGCATATAGGCGTCCTTTTCAAACAGTGCACATGTGAATAGTACACTTGTCCTATGCAAACAGTGAATACCCAGATCAGAGGGCTCCGAAAGGAGCCCTCTGATCAGGGTATTCACTGTTTGTCATGATGCCAAACATTGACAAAAACAACCCTTCAAAGTCAGAATGGACTAAACTAAAGTGGAAACTGGAATTGTCCATTTAAAGTTTCAGGGAGGAAACTCTTCTAAATAGCCAAAAGTGCAATTCACCTTTATCCATCTCTGTTTTAGGTGGGATACTGTTTGAATCAAGATGGAAATAATGTTAATGGAGTGCTTGATTAATAAATAGCTCCTGAAAAAGGTTTTTACTCTACTAACAATTTTAAGTAAACACCTTTTAAATAAGTCAGAATGCTTCTTAAATGAATGGCAGTTTAATTCAGGTTTTGCCGTACATTCGAATGCATGTTTAGCAACCAATCTTTACAGAAACATTGAGATCCCTCAAGACAGGTGACTGCTTAATGCAGTACAAAGGTTAAACAGAAAGCTCCTGTAGGAGTTTTCTGGTTTACGTTTGTCCTGCATTAAACTGCTACAAGCGTGTACATGTATACATGTACATTTGTCCTCCATTAAGCTACCACTTAGATATAAAGACCACTAACTGATCTTCTTGTGAGTGGGGGTTAACATAGAGACATTTGTATTTTGACTGTCTACAGTTTTTGGATGAATTATTTCCAGGTGATGTATGTGTTCTGCTATGATGCAGGGAGGTGTATTGACAATATATGTGGTATGCTTTAAATCATAGATACATTGAAAGTTTTAGTTCATTAACAACTTTTGTTCATGATAACATGTACACTTATTGACTAATTGGTTGTGTTAAAGTCCAGCAATTACCATGTGTTTAATTGGAACAGTAGTGATAGATTCATTCTGGTGTTATTGCATTTGAAGAGTTAAAACTGTGTTGAGATATTATTCAATAACACGAAAGCATGAACAATATTAACCCTTTCCCCCATAGAAGCGCCTTTTAGCGCATTCAGTTTATTCTTGCTCTGAAGAAAATAGTTCCAATTTATACATTCATAAATATGTATAATACAAAATATTTTCTATATTCTAGCAGATGATAGCTTAAAGCAGACTGAAAGTAAAGCAGAATGTGCTTAAAGCGCATTCTGCTTTACTTTCAACCTGCTTTAAGTTGACACCTATATTCAATACTAGAGATATGCTATGTGGGAAAGGTTTAACACATTGAGTCCCAGTGCTGCATATACATGTCATTCACAAATAATGTACTTGTGAAGTGTACACTTGTCCCATACAAACATTCAAGACACAGACCAGAAGGCTTCTATGTATAGTGCACAGTTTGAAAAATGTAATTGCAATAAATTGTAAAACAAATGAATTGGAGACTTAACTGTTCTTTTAAAGTTTCAGAATGAGGTATTTAGAACTAGAGTAATACAGAAAACTGCATCAGACAGAAACATTGTATTTCGATATCTCTGTGATGCCTTAATTTGGTTTTGTTAAAATATCTATTCATACACTATTGTATTGAATAGTATCTTAATGCTGGTTTGACTTAATACAATGTTGCTTGGTTGGAACGTATGAATGAATGCAAAAGGAAGTCTGATAGGTTTGAACAATATTTTATAATTATTTATTTGACTGGTAAAAATGTGTATCTGCTTAGATTGGGCTCCAGATAAGTGAAGTATTTTAAAATTAAATTATTTGTGTCTGCAACAAGCCCTACTGTGTGATTACTTATTAGAATCGTCTGTTCAAGATGATTCTATTGAGTAGTTACACCATAGGATTTGATGCTTTTATGATGGCGAAAATACTGAATTTGTTCAGTGTTCTCCCTCTTATCAGGAGCCTCGTAGTATTTTGGGTTTTGGAAAGCATTGTGAGCTTACACTGATATGAAATAACAAGAACTGCCCAAGATTATTGGTGGTCTCCTACCTTTTTGCGTGGCTTTATTAGCTTATGTTTATGTCACAGCTTATAAATACTGTATACTACTAAAATTGAGTTTTATTTATGGTATATTTGCCACTAGAGACTGCAGACATGACCTGCATCAACACTAGTGTGGCTGTTTCCTGCTCGGCTTTTAGTGTTGCCCCATGAAGAAAATAGTTTCAATTTATACAATCATGAATATGCATCATAACAAATATTTTGTATATTCTAGCAGACAGAAGCGTAAAAGTAGGCTGAAAGTAAGACGAATTCTGCTTTAGTTTCAACCTGCTTGAAGTGGTCACCTGTTTTCAAAATTAGAAACAATGTATGGGGTAATTTGAAAGAGCAACAGGCTGATGTTAACAGTAGAGTTTTTGAAGACCAATTTTCTTAAAGGTTTTGTTAACTCAAACTTGAGATCATAAGATAAAAGTGTATTTGTGTTTAGAGCAGGTTGTTGTTTAAAGCAAGATGTAAGTGAAGTAAGAAGCGCCTGTACAGCTCTCTGCTTTACTTTCATATTCCCTTAAGAATGCCACCTATCTTAACAGCATCATGAAACTTCATCTGAATGGTAATAATGACTAGACTTTACTGTGTTGTCATGTTGAGTGCTTGTATCTTAATAAAACTTTATTTGCAATTTATTTTGATTTGAAATTTTGATTTTTCTTTGGCGGCGAATGATATCATTTTAATTGTTATGACAAAAGTAAACCCATTTTTTTTTATCATCATTGATTACTAAAATATAGCATTGTTTGACTTTGGCCTGGCAGTTTTGTGGCACGTAGACATACCTGGCTTATTGGTGGCAATTATGAAAACATTTTCACATTTTCGTAAACATTGATCAAATTCATTCAATCATTAAAACAGGGTTTGGGGATTTTCATCATTGAGAGCGCTGCACTCAGAAAAAAGGCTGTTTGGAAGGTGTAAATTGTTTACACCTGGATCAGCTGACACAGTTTGAATAGACAGTTTCTGATCAGGATCTACACTGTTTCTTACTCTCCAGGGGCCCGTTTCATAAAACATCTTACGACAAATGTTGTCGTAAGTCAGATTATAAAACTTTCAATTATTATTTATTTCTGCATCTTATCCTGTCTTGTGACATCTTTTTGGAATCGTCTTGAAAAGACGATTCCAAAAAGATGTCACAAGACAGGATTAGATAGAGGAATAAAAAATTAAATGTATTTTAAAGTTTTGACTTACGACAACATTTGTCGTAAGATGTTTTATGAAACGGGCCCCAGGGTCAATATCAAATTGTCAACTACCCATACAAACTGAGAAGATCCTGATTACGAAGTCACAGCTCTTCCAGTGCATCAGCCGATCTAGTTCTACACTAAACAGTCATATTTTGTTTTTACAAAGAAAAAACGTGAGTTTGAAACATTTTGAATAACTTTAAATTGAGAATATGAAGATTTGTAAACTTACCTTATGATCTTGATTATGGGACATAGAATATCTAGATACAATTGAGTCTTGATAGCTCTAACTTGCTTTCATTGAGCTTACATGTATGCATGAAGGAATGAAGTTGAAATGCCGCTTTTTAAATTGGAAATACAGAAAAATCTCTCTATAACGACCATTAACTTGTGTTAATTAGCATTAAGGCAGGTGACAGCTTAAACCTAGGTAAACATAAAACAGAAAGCTCCTATAGGAGCTTTTTGTTGAACATTCATCTTGCTTTAAGCTTTCACCTGTCTTTCAAACACGCAATTAGCCATATTTCTGGTGGTTGTAATAGAGAGATTTAATTGTATGGTTGAGCTCCAGCTATCTCAATTTCAATTGAAGAATTTCGTGTAGGTTTGAAATTTAGTGATTTTGTGTTCTCCAGGCTCAACTGTATTGCTACTTAACTCTTTCAACACCATGGACCTGTTTAAAATATAATCAATACATTTGAAAACAGTGTAGACCCAGATCAGAGGGCTCCTTTATGAGCCCCCTGATCAGGGTCTGCACTGTTTTCTAATTAAGATCAGTATTTATTAAAGTGTCCATAATTCAAAGTAGACTGGTTCATATTTTGGTAATTAGAAAGATCCACAAGGGAACCTAATACTCAACAAGAGTTACTTAATGTTGAATTAGTTAACCTGGTCTAAGTTACATGTGATACCTGTATTGACTGACCTGGAGTGAATAAGAGTTACAAGACAATAATCATTGGACTAGTCCATTTGACCCATAACTAATTGAGTTGTTCCCCTTGTTTCCATAAAGAAGTTCGTGCATTGTTTATTTCATATTGATCATTTATTTAACTAAATGTACATAGTTTAAATAGTTGTATATGTGTATATTGGTGTATTATATATATAAATATATTAATGTTAAAACAGATCTAGTTTACACATTCAGACACAGGCACTTTACAAAGCTATAGGTATTAGGTGTATAGATATCGGCAGACTAGGTGTGAGGGTCTGACAAATAGATCTGATACAGCATTTAAATTTATTGTTTGCGAAACATTTTCTTAAAGAGTATACGTTTCTGCACCAAAACAATATTTAATTATATTGATCGTTGAGACTAAAGCTTGAATATATTAAATAAATGAATACATACTGACGTTTTATATATAAGTTCAAAACAATTTGAAATATAAAAAAAGGAAATGAGAAGACTTTCATTTTACATACCTATTCAATTAAACAGGTTATACAAGATAAAAGGCAAGTTACAAGAAGATCTATTGAATTCATGTGTTTCAGAATAGCTGAATTTAGCATTGTAACCTTTGCTGGAATTTACTTCACCCATGTACCTTACACCCTGAAAATAGAGCTCTACTGTAAAGTCCATCTATTACTTCCACTCAAAAAGACTTAAAATCTCCAGTAGAATTGGTAGGCTCTCCATGTACCACTTAAGAGAAATTCAGTTTTCAGTGTAATGTATAAAACACGGTGCTGCTAAAGCAGAATGAAAATAAAGCAGAAAATTCCTTTAGGAACTTTCTGATTTACTTTCATCCTGCTTTAGGCTGCCATTACTAACACCATTTGCTAGTGTTTGAGTGGTAGTAATAACTAGGCTTTACTGTCCTGAGTTTTAAGTTGTTGGATTTGGGACCCCAGTAGTAGAGTCACTCCCTGCATTTTCCCCCTAGTGCTTATACCCAGTCTTGTTATGTAGTTGTATAAAATCACGTATTTTTGTTTGTTTTGTTTTATGAAGTTTTTCTCCTCATGTTAAAGCGTCATAGTATGACAGGGTATGGAGACAGCGAAGGATGAAGTGTGTTCATGTGAGGTTTGAATGTATGGTATAGGTTGGAGTGTTCATAGTGTTACACATAATGCATTTGTGTTGTCTGGATTCAAAGCTCTAATATCTAGAATAGATTACAGCTTTAGCCTATAGAAGCCTTTAACCCTTTCCTCGGCATAAGGGCGATGAGACCCCTCTATCTACTCCCCCACTTTAATGCCACAAATATGTATTTATTGATGGTGTTGAGTCCAGTTGGCAGTTTAAAGCAAGGCAAAAACAGAAAACTTAAAAAGGGGCTTTCTGCTTTACATTCAGCTTGCTTTAAACAGTCACCTGCTTTATAGAAATGGATATCGACGTGTTTCACTTTTGCCTATGGAGGAAAGGGTTAAACAACAGAAATTAACATGATTTCATTTTTTTTTGCCCCCAATATTGAAGAACTTCATATCTTTACTTATTTACTGTATTTATATAAACACACAGACATTTTGGAGGATAGATCAGTGTTAGTTATGTTTTATAGAAGATAGTATGGGTTGCAGGTTTATTTGATAATTAAAAAAAGAAAATTGAAAATAGACATTTAGAAGTGGGCTTGCTTCATGCAGTCATGAAAGAGAAACATGGTGTTTGATATTAGCCCTTTACTTCATAGCCTGTTTCTAGTTTCGAAGTTAGATGACCTCTTAAAGCAGGTTGAAAGTAAAGCAGAATGTGCCTTAAGGCACATTCTGCTTTACTTTCAGCCTGCTTTAAGCTACCATCTACTAGAAAATAGAAAATATTTCTTATAATAAATATTCACGACTGTAAAAAGTGGAACTATTTCTCTGTGAAGGAATAAATCATAAGAGTAAAAAAGTGTATCTGTGGAGTAAAGGGTTAAAGGTTTGTTGCAGAAAGAAGCTTGCATGGAGTCTTTCTCATTTGTATTAGATTCTTTTGTCTTTCAAGAACTTTTCCCTAACATTTGGCATAACGTTTCTTGACCTTTTCCAGTCTTGTATTCCTTATGTATATTTTGTATTTATGATTGTATTTCACTTCATTATCAGCAAATGTATATTTGAAAAATGTGATGTATATCCGCATGAACAAAAAACAAAACTGCAAAATCAGATTACCTGTAGTTATCATTGAATATGTGTACAGCCAAACGTATGTAAAACATTCGTACAAAAAAGATCTATAGGCAGTTGTTAATACAAATAGCACCTTAATGTAGTACAAAAGAAATGCAGAAAGTTCCTTTAGTAGCGTAATGTTCTGCATTAACCCATTTCCCCATATCCTGTTTCTAGTTTTGAGACAGGTAACCACTTAGAGCAGGTTGGAAGTAAAGCAGAATGTGCCTTAAGGCACATTCTGCTTTACTTTCAGCCTGCTTTAAGCTAACATCTGTTAGAATAAAGAAAATATTTCATACAGTTCATTTTCGTGACTGTTTGAAATGGAACTGTTTTCTTCAGTGGATGAATAAATTAAAAGGCGTATTTATGGGGTAATGGGTTAAGTATGCACATGCCTTTAAGAATCTAGATGTTTACATAGCTTCAACAAGTGGCAAGTATACACGAGTTTGGCTACATTTAATTTCTGAGTGTAAAGTAATATGAAAGAAAGGAAAATAGTCTCATAAGATCAAAGGTTAGAACAGGGATTACACCTCAGTTTGTGCAATATGAGCTGTTGTCATGGAAACAAGGGCTGTAGGAAGCTGCAAACAGTGTAGACTCCACTCAGCAGCCACATTTCTAACATGACATCTGATCAGGGTCAACACTGTGTGTTGATTGTCATTGTCCACTGTATTTGTGTCACCTGGCACTGTATATGATGGAGACACTGATCAGAAGTACAGTAAAACCTCTCTATTAAGACCAGTAGAAAGAAGGCTTATGGGTTATATAAAATACAGGTGACAGGTTAAAGCAAGGTGACAGTAAAACAGAAAGCTCCTACAGGAGCTTTCTGTTTTACTATCACCTTGCTTTGAGCTGTCACCTGTCATAACATCTAATATTAGCACAATTGAGTGGACGTTATAGAGTAGTTTTACTGTAATGGCTATTATGCTATGCTGATCTGGATCTATACTGGTTGTCGTGTCTAAGAGTCCTTTTATTTCTTGAGCTGACTTGTAGCAGTATCCAAACTGTTTTTGTTTTTCTTTAGCAGTCGTTGTGCAAGGTATTCTGTAATATATACTATAGTATAACTTATGGTTCTTTACTTGTTGTTTGACTATTTTTGAAGTATAAACACATCACCGAAGTTGTGACAAACGTTGAGAGATGACAGTGGAATAAATGTTCTGTACAGATAAAACACGGCTAACTTGTTATTGTCATTCCAAACAAACACATTGCCCATACTTATGGATTAACTCATAGCCGACTTCTAGATTTGAAAATGAGTAACCAACTGAAAGCAGGTTGAAAGTATTTTATAGCAGAATGCTCATAAAATATATTCTGCTTTACTTTCAACCTACTTTAACTCATTACCTTTGAAATATGCCTGTTTGAACCTTTAATTCATTTCTCCACAGAAGAAGATAGTTCCAATTTATACAGTTATGAATCTTAGCAAATTGTAGCTTAATAGTGCTGCAACTTGAGGGCCGTTTTGGACACCTAACCGGTCTCCATCTGTAAACAAAGGTTTCTATATACCAAAATGTTCGTACAAGTGTGTAGATTATGAAACTGATTGTTGCAGTTGTGATATCTGTGGGCCAACATCGCTATTCAAGATGGCGTCCAAGATGGCCGCCACAATCATGGAATATCACGAACATACTACCTATTGCAGTTATTTTCTGATTATTCTACTAAAGGCTATGCAAATGCACTTTGAACATTATAAAGGAGTCATAGTATTCACGTGATGTGAATAAAGACCGTTTAACGCTTATACAGATATCAAAATGTTCAAAATGGCGTCAAAGATGGCCGCCATAATCATAAAACTATCACGCACACACTAACTTTTCCAATTATTTTCTTATGGTTTTACTAAAAAGGGTGACAATACACATTGAACATTACAAATGAGTCATACTGTTCACTTTATGTGAATTAAGTCCGTTTAAACCTTATACTACGAACAGAATGTTCAAAAATGGCCTCCAAGAAGGCTCCTAGAAATATAAAATTATCATAAAAATACTTTCTATGAGTATACGTTTCTTTATAGTTTCACTGAAAATGATGAAAATGCACTTTGAATATTATAAGAGAGTCATATTATTAAAAAAATCTTTATATTGACATTTTAACCATTCTACTAGGAACCATATATTCAAAATGGCGTCAAAGATGGCCGCCACAAACTTAAAAATTTCGCGTACATACCAATTATTACAATTATTTTCTGAAGATTTTAATAAAATTGATTACATTTGACTTTGAACCTTACACACGGGTCATTCTATTCACTTATTGTGTACAAATACCGTTTAATCCTTACACTGCAAATAGAATATTCAAATATGGCGTCCCAAGATGGCCGCTACATGCATAAAACTCCATTAACATACTATTACAATTGGTTCCTTATGGTTTGACTAAAACAGATCACAATACATTTTGAACATTGCAAAATGGATACCCTATTATTCACAACATATGTTTCACCCTTACACAACGAACAAAATGTTCAAGAAAGCGTCAAAGATGGCCGACACAACCAGAAAATATATAGAACTTTTATATTATTTTCGTATGATTTGGCTAAAATGAGAACAATGGACTTTTCACATTATGAAAAGAGCATGTAATTTGTGTGTATAAACACCGTTTAACCCTTTCACTTCAAACAAACTGTTACAGACGGCATCCAAAATGGTTAGCACAAATATAAAATATCACCAACATACTCGCTATTACAATTGCCTTCTTAAGGATTGACTAAAAGTTTAAACATTACAAAATAAACCTATTATTCACTTAATATGAATCATTCTTTCGCAAACAAACATGTCCTCTGCTAAATTTATCTTATGTTTTAGTTTTTGATAGTGCTTTAAAAAGTGTTCAAAATTAGTAACAATGTTATCTGTGTGTTTAGTTTCAATACAAAAAATGGAAGACGAAATGGCCGTCAGTCTTACAGTTACTTGTATTGCTGTTGATGCTTACTGACAATAGCCCATTATACATGATTATGTCAATAAAAACAAATAGTACGGGTAGATACCATACAAGAATACTTCAATCACTTTACAATATAAAGTGACAAAATCAATGGCACCCATACTCCTACAATCTTCTCTGCTTCGACTGGTACTTGAGGCCGTTTCAATGGATCATTATTTGAATATATCTGCTGATGCACGAGGGACTGTTGATAGGTTGAGTTCTCCTTTATTGAGGCCTTTTTCCTACAGTCTGCCTCCGGGTTTCTTTGCGCCAGTTTGTCCCCTCTTCCCCTTGGTGGCCACTAAATAGTTACTTTGTGGAGCGAGTTGGGTTGCATGCGGTATACATAGCCAAATAATCACTAAAATCATAATCGAATAGTTTCTCTAACTGGTGGCATGATGATCTGATCGAGTAGTTATGCATGCGAAATGGTATTGGGTTAGAAGATCTCCAGAATACAGTGAGGTTGTTTTTCGATTACATGCAAAATAATGCCCTGTACTTTTACAGTTTGACATTAATGCCTAAAATGCTGATTATCAAACTGGTCTGAGCATGACAAGTAGCAGTAATGATTCGAAGAAACTTTGGATGGTGGTACTGATCGTCTGAACGTGTGTCTTATCTGAGTTGAAGTCCAGACCTATATTATTGGCAGTCGCACCTAGAACCATATCTCTGTCTTGTTGAGAGTGCTGGTATCTGCTGCACGACGTCGTTCTACATAATATATCAACCATCTGTTTTTAGCTCACCTGAGCCTTCGGCTCAGGATGAGCTATTATGATACCATTCCGTCCGTCGTCCGTCCACACTTTCAAACAACATCTCCTCAGAAACCACTGACCCGATTTCAACGAAACTTTGTCAGAAGCATCAGTGACAAGGGGGAGCGAAATGTTGTTCAAAGATTTTGGCTAGAGTTATTCCCCTTGCTTTGGGACCAGATTTTCTAACATGACCGTATCAATGCATAAGAAAATCTTTAAAAATCTTCTTCTCAGAAACCCAAAGGCCCAGACCTTTGATATTTGGTTTGTACCATGACCTAATGATATTCTACCAAGATTGTTCAAATTTTGACCCTGGGGCCAAAAATGGCCCCGCCCCAGGGCTTATCAGTTTTTCTTAGGAAAACCTTTGAAAATCTTCTTCTCTGAAACTGTATGGCCTAGATCATTAATATTTGACATGTAGCTTTGCCTTATGATCCTCTACCTAGATTGTTCAAATTATGACCCCCGGGTCAAAATTGGCCCCGCCCCCGGGCTTATCAGTTTTACATAGAGTTATATAGGAAAACCTTTAAAAATCTTCTTCTCTGAAACTGTGAGGCCTAGATCTTTAAAATTTGACATATAGCTTTGCCTAATGGCCCTCTACCAAGATTGTTCAAATTATGACCCATTGGCCAAAAATGGCCCCGCCCTTGGGCTTATCAGTTTTTTAGCTTACCTGAGCCAAAGGCTCAAGGTGAGCTATTGTGACCGCTCACCGTCCGTAGTACGTCTGTCCGTCTGTCCGTTCACTTTTACTTCAAGCGACATCTCCTCTGAACCCGCGGATTGTAGGGCGGGTTCAAACTGCTCATGATGTTCCTTGGATGCTTCTCTACAGAAGTTGTTCAAATGAAAGAGAAAAAGCAAAAACTCTGCTTGAAAAAGCAAAAAAGCAAAATGTTTTAAAAAATCTTCTTGCTAAAAACTACTAGGCCCTAAGCTTTGATATTTTTACAGTAGAATCTCCTGGTCGATCCCTCTATAGTTTGTTAAAATGAAATCCCTAGGGTCACACTTGATGCCATGCACCCTGCGCAGTTTAACTGCTGCTCTAGGCAGGTTTCACAGTATTTTTGATGAAGCAAAAGTAGAACTGTATTTTACCTGAGTTACTCTTAATATACTAAGGGCAAATAGCCAATATTTGCAAACATTTTGGATCCAGATCAGATGCAACATAATCATAATGCTACATCCAATCTGGATCCAACCTATTTGCCACTCATTTACCAACTTAACATTTTCTAAATTGTTTTTTTGTACACTTTTCACATACAGTAGGTTTTAAGCAGACATCATTTCAGTCTGGTAAGGGTAAGCCCCAGAGTTCTAGCCACTGAGGTAAAATATTATGCAACTCTGAACTGGTAGGGAGTATCACAGAACTGGTCATGATCAGCTGAACATGTTGTCTGCTAAAGTTTAGATATGGTTCAGTCTGATTCATACTTAGAGAAACAGGATCTGGAAGTGATCCACTGACAGTTATGTAATTATGTCTTATGTCATATTTCCATTACCCCATAAATGTGCATTTTTAGGCCTTTGATTTATTCCTCTACTTAAGAAAATAATTCCACTTTAAACAGTCATGAAAATGTAAGATGCAAAAGTAAAGCAAAGTGTGCATTAATCCTTAGCCCGCCAAATAAATTGTCGTCTGCTATATTTCTCGTCTGCTTCAAGTTTCAAAGTGCTTCAAAGTTGCTCAAAATTGCTGAAAATGTTGTCCGAGTGTCAAACAGCTTGGATCCGGATGAGACGCCGAGTTACTCGGCGTCTAATCCGGATCCAAGCTGTTTGCATATAAAGCTATAGTCGTGAGTGGCAGGCTAAGGGTTAAGACACATTCTGCTTTACTTTCAACCTGCTTTAGGTGGCCACCTATTTTCAAAACTAGAAACATGCTATGGGGTAATGGGTAAAATGAAATTGCCTATTTGGAAAGAGCCTGATGAGAGGAAGTGCCATTTGCAAAGGCCATAACTCTGACATCATTGTTTTTTGAGTTATTTCCCTTTGTGATATTTTATTGTCAAGAAGACAACTTCAGTTCTACTGATGCTATTGTAATGAAATTTTATGTATGGAAAGAAACTGATGAGAGAAAATGCCATGCACAAGGGCAGCAATATTTAGTTTTTCCCCTTTGTCATATTTCATTGTCAGGAAAATAATTCCAGTTCTGCTGACGCTAGTGAAATAATTATCATTTATTGGAAATGGAAATAGCTTGATAAGAGGATGTGTCATGGATAAGGGTCATAAGCTTGGCAACAAAATTCACTTTTGTCATGTTTTCTTGTCTGGAAGATAACTCCATTTATAGTTATATTAAAATGTTGTCTTGCCCAGTCAACTTAGGTACAAACGTCAATGTCCTCAGGTGAGCGAATTTAGGGCCATGGCCCTCTTGTCTTCAGAAAACCTTTAAAATTCTTCTTCTCTGAAACTGTATGGCCCAGATCATTTATATTTGAAATGTAGCTTTGCCTTATAGTCCTCTTCCATGATTGTTCAAATTATGACCCCCGGGTCAAAATTGGCCCAGTCCAGGGGCTTATCAGTTTTACATAGAGTTATATAGGAAAATCTTTAAAAATCTTCTTATCTGAAACTGTAAGGCCCAGATCTTTCAAATTTGACATGTAGCTTTGCCTTATGGTCTTCTACCAAGACTGTTCAGCTTATGACCCCTGGGCCAAAAATGGCCCCGCCCTTGGGCTTATCAGTTTTTCATAGGAAAATCTTTAAAAATCTTCTTCTCTGAAACTGTAAGGCCCAGATCATTTATATTTGAAATGTAGCTTTGCCTTATAGTCCTCTACCAAGTTTGTTCAAATTATGACCCCCGGGTCAAAATTGGCCTCGCCCCGGTGCTTATCAGTTTTACATAGATTTATATAGGAAAACCTTTAAATGTCTTCTTCTCTGAAACTGTAAGGCCCAGTTCTTTAATATTTGTCACATAGCTTTGCCTTGTGATCCTCTACCAAGATTGTTCAAATAATGACCCCCGTGCCAAAAATGGCCCCACCCTCGACTTATTAGTTTTTCATAGGAAAACCTTTAAAAAAACTTCTTCTCTGAAACTGTAAGGCCCAGATCATTTATATTTGACCTGTAACTTTGCATTATGGTCCTCTACCAAGATTGTTAAAATTAAGACCCTTTGATCAAATTTGGTCCTGCCCCAAGGCTTATCAGTTTTATATAGACTTATATAGGAAAAACCTTTAAAACTCTTTTTATAGCTATATATATCACGATATTGTTTTGCCCAGTCAGCTTAGGTGCAATGTTCTCAGGTGAGCGACTTGTGGGCCATGGCCCTCTTGTTAGCTGATCTGAGCCAAAGGCTCAAGGTGAGCTATTGGGATGGCCCTGTGTCCGGCGTCCGTCGTCGTCCGTCGTGCGTTGTGCGTCGTGCGTTGTCCGTCGTCGTTAACAATTGCTTCAAATGACATCTCCTCCTATACCGCTTGACAGAATTCAACCAAACTTTACAGAAATGTTCTTTGGGTCAAGCTCTTTCAAATTTGTTCAAAGAATTAAAAACAATGCAGAACTCTAGTTGCCATGGCAACCAAAGTGAAAAAATAAGGAAATCTTAAAAAATCTTCTTGTCAAAAACTGCAAGGGCCCGAGCTTAGATATTTGGCACATAGCATCATCTGCAGGTCCTCTATCAAGTTTGTTCAAATTATGCCCCTGGGGTCAAAATTGGCCCCGCCCCGGGGGTCTCAGTTTTACATAGAGTTATATAGTGAAATTTTCAAACGTCTTCTTCTCTGTAACCAATGTGGCCAGAGCTTTGATATTTGGCATGGTGACACTTCTAGATGCCCTTTACCAAAATTGTTCAAATGATTCTGGTACATTGCATAACTAGGTCACAGGAGCTAAACATATCTTCTTGTCTGAAACTACAAGGGCCAGAGCTTAGTTATTTGGCACATAGAATCGCCTATAGGTCCTCTATCAAGTTTGTTCAAAGTATGCCCCTTGGGTCAAAATTAGCCCTGCCCCGGGGGTCACAGTTTTACATATAGTTATATAGTGAAATTTTCAAACGTCTTCTTCTCTGAAACTAATATGGCCAGAGCTTTGATATTTGGCATAGTTACACTTCTAGATGTCCTATACCAAAATTGTACAAATGGTTTTAGTCCGTTGCATAACTAGGTCACAGGAGCTAAAAATAGATTTTTTTCAGTGAAAACTTTAAAAATCTTCTTGTCTAAAACTACAAGGGCCAGAGCTTAGACATATGGCACATATCATCGACTACAGGTCCTCTATTAAGTTTGTTCAAATTATGCCATTAGGGTCAAAATTGGCCCCGCCCCGGGGGTCAGTTTTTTTGCATAGAGTTATATAGAGAAAATTTCAAACGTCCTCTTCTCTGACTCTAATATGACCAGAGCTTTTATATTCAGACTGTATGGTGACACTTTTAAATATACTTTACATATTTTGTTCAAATTGTTACGGTCTGTTGCATATCTAGGTCAGTCCTGGACATAAATCAATATCTCCATTTTTCCAGTTATTCTCAGGTGAGCGAATATGCCCCATGGGGCTCTTGTTGAATAACTATTCTAAGATGTGTGCAAGAGCTGATGCCGTCAATGGATAATCTTTCTGATCTTTCTTTCCAACAACCTGCCTGTTTTCGATGCAATATGGTGTCAACCGCCACAGTTACGCATTTGAAAATATTGCTGATGAGAGAAAGAAGTAATGTTTTTTAGTTGTTGCAGTTTCCCGATTCACATTTTCTGGGACAGTTTCATTACAACTCATTTCTTCCTGCCATCTGGTATATCCACTTTGTCCAAAAATGTTTTGAGAAATAAGCAGCAATAGCCGTTGTTTTTTCAGATACTCCACTTTCAGCAAGCCAACAAACATTCCATCCTCTCCAAGGGACTTCTCATACATAGGCATAAGGGACCTCCTGTAATATGATAGGTTCCACGTTAATATCAAGATCTTTATCCACCTTAGTTATTTATGCAAGTATTGTGTGACTTTGGCAAGTAAAGGATACATTAGAACTGTTCTCCCCATCGTTAGAGTTCTGTTGCCTCATATGTAGCAAGAAAGTCATTTACTGACAGGTATTGAAGTATGCCTTTGTACAATTAAAGTTTCTTGGTAGTTTGGTAGATTCTCATAATGTTTTTTAATTTCAGCAGTAATTTCTGCACATACCGGTACTGCATATCAATTTAAATTTGTCTAACCTTACTGAATTTCTAGACTTTCCTTATACATTTTTGGACGTGTAAAATGCAACAGGTTCCTCTTATAATATTTGTGACTTGGCCTCTAGAAAATTATTCTTTAACTTACAGTTTCCTCTCAACTATTGTCTTCCAGGTGTCTGCAGATATCCACTAAACATTTGTACTTTTTGTGTGTCATGGTATAACAGCTGTCTCAAACATGGCTTTTCTGAAGTTGCCAATAGTGTTAACTGTGCCCTCTTGGAGAATACTGAATCTGATTTTCAGCCCGACATCGTAGCTGTCCTTAACTGTCGGGTCTATCAATTTTGGGACATCAAAACGCCGTCACTTGCTTACCACATCACTCGATTATCTTTAAGAGAAAACTTGCTGATGTTGGTAACGATCATGTGGTCTACCTGACTTTTGCTGTTCCTGTCAGGCGATGCCCATTTGTACTTTTGGATAGTCTTGTGTGAAAATAGGTTACCGCCTTCGATGAACTCATTGTCTTTACCTTGTCCAATAATCATTTCATAGTTACCTATGAAGTTGCCTTTTCCATTTCGATCCATGAATCTCGCTCTGTTACTGTTTTTCCTTCCAACTCATGCGTTGAAGTCACCTAAAAGCAGTATGACATCATGTTTGGAGCTGTCTGAAGTAGACTATACAAGTTGTCCTTGACCTTTTTCTTGGCAATGTCTGTTGGTGCACAAAACTTTTATGAACCCTTGTTCTTGTTTCTTAATATTATATATGCAAACAACTTGAATGTGTGTGAGACGTTTAGTAACTAAGCATGTCATGAGGATCTCAACCTTGTTCCTCACAGACAACATTACAAATATTTTGAACCAAAGACGGAAATCGGCAGACAATAAGTTTGTTGGCAGTAGATACATTAAACGATCTTTTTATACAGTAAGTTAACATTTTTTATCAGTTTGAATCATACCGTAAGAAAACAAATGTAATAGTATGACAGTGATATCTTAGGTGTACTGAGGCCATGTTGGAGGTCATGTTGAATACTTTGTTCGCAGAAGATAGTTTAAATACATGTAGTTTTTAACTTTTTAGCTCACCTGGCACGTAGTGCCAAGGTGAGCTTTTAGGATCGCTGGATGTCCGTCGTCCGTCTGTCTGTCTGTCCGTCCGTCCGTCCGTCCACAATTGTTCGTAAACACTCTAGCAGGTTCAAATCTCATTGGATCTTGATGAAACTTGGTCACAATGTTTGCCTCAATAAAATCTAGGTCAAGTTCGAATGTGGGTTATGTCCGGTCAAAAACTAGGTCACTAGGTCAAATTATCGAAAAACCTTGTTAACACTCTAGAGGCTACAAATTTTATTGGATCTTCATGAAACTTCATCAATATGATTGCCTCAATGAAAGCTAGGCCAAGTTCGAATGTGGGTTATGTCCGATCAAAACCTAGGTCACTAGGTCAAATCTTCAAGTTTGAATGTAGGTCATGTCCGTTTAAAAACTGGGTCACTAGGTCAAATTATCGAAAAACCTTGTTAACACTCTAGAGGCTACAAATTTCATTGGATCTTCATGAAACTTCATCAACATGATTCCCTCAATGAAATATAGGCCAAGTTTGAATGTGTGTCATGTCCGGTCAAAAACTAGGTCACTAGGTCAAATCTTCGGAAAAGCTTGTTAACACTCTAGAGACTACAAATTTCATTGGATCTTCATGAAACTTCATCAAAATGTTTGCCTTAATGATATCTAGGTCAAGTTAAAATGTGGGTCATGTCTAGTCAAAAACTAGGTCACAAGGTCGAATCATCGAAAAACCTTATTAACACTCTAGAGACTACAAATTTCATTTGATCTTCATAAAACTTGATGAAATGGTTTGCCTCAATGAAATATAGGTCAAGTTCAAATGTGGCTTATGTCTTGTCAAAAACTAGGTCACTAGGTCAAATCATCGAAAAACCTCGTTAACATTCTAGAGACTACAAAATTCATTGAATCTTCATGAAACTTGAACAAAATGTTTGTCTCATTGAAATCGAGGTCAAGTTAGAATGAGGGTCATGCCCGGTCAAAAACTATGTCACACGGTGTACATGGTTACATGGTTACCAGGTGAGCGATTTAGGGCCATAGTGGCCCTTGTTATACACATTAGGCAAATGGTATACAAGTCTCTTTTGTTATATTCAAAGTTCATTGCCATAATATTTCGTCAAACCACGAGAAAACAAGTGTAATAATATGTTAGTAATAGTTTAGGTTTGTGGCGTGGTGGCCATCTTAGACGCCATCTGGAATAATTTGCCTCAAGTAAAAAGATTAAACTGTTATGATACACATAAAGTGAATTCTATGTCTCTTTTGTGATTGTCAATGTCCATTGTCATCACTGTGGGTGAAGCTGTAATACCAAAATGTAGTGGTATGTTCTGTGATACTTTTGATTTATGGTGGCCATCTTGGAAGTCATCTTGAATACATTAATTTAAGCAGGGGGGTTAAAGTCTTGACACAGATACAATAATAATATACCTTTCTCTCTCTCGTAATTTTCCAAGTCATTTGTCATTACTTTTAGTCAAACCATCGAAAATTGTATAAGTTTGTATGTTAATGATAGTTTGTTGCATGGCGGCCGTCTTGTAGGCCATCTTGAATATTTGTTTGCAACAGAAGAATTAAACAGACTTTAATCACATGAAATGAATAATACACCCATTTTGTAATGTCTGAAGTCAATTGTCATCACTTTCAATCAAACTATAAGGAAGCATTTGTAAGAGTCAGTTTGCTCCTAACGTTTTACATATGTGGCATCTTGGACGCCATGATGAATATTTAGTTTGGAGTAGAAAGGTTTTAAAAATAGTCTTTATCCACATATGTGAATGACTTGTCTCGTTTTGTATGGGTCAAAGCAGTAAGACGATTAAAAAATGTTTATACACATGGAATGAATAATAAGCCCCTATTGTAATATTTAGAAGCGATTGTTTTCACTTTTAATAAAACTACAATGTATAAGAAAACATTTGTAATAGTATCTTTTTGACATTTCATATTTGTGGCAGCCATTTCGTACGCCATCTTGAATATTATAATCTGAGTTCAAGGGTTAAACGGTCTTTATCCGTATTAAGTGAATAACATGTCTCTTTATGAAAGGGCGAAAGTTCACTGCCCTTACTGATAACCAACCTACATGTACATGTATATGAAAAAGAAAGTAATACATGTAGTAAGTTCCTTGTATTGTCTGTTTCTGGCGGCCATCTTGTCGCCATCTTGGACATCTTGTTCACTTAATATGCGTAAAACTTTCTTTATATGCATTGAATGTATAAAATATCCCTTTTGTACTGTCAAAGGTGCATTGTCATCATTTTGGTTAACAATAAAGAACCCACTTATGATCAAAGATAGTATTTTCGTGATAATTGTAAATTTGTAGTGGCCATCTTGGACGCCATATTTGAACATTCTGTTCGTAGTATAGGATTTAAACGGACTTTATTCGAATTTAGTGAACTGTATGACTCTAATTTAACCTTCAATGTGCATTGCAATCACTTTTAGTAAAACAATTAGAAAATATTTGTAAAAGTTAGTATGTGCGTGATATTTCTATGCTTAGGGCGGCCATCTTTGACGCCATTTTGAACATTTTTGTCGCTGTAGAAAGGTTAAACGGTCTATTCTCACATCACGTGAATAATATGACTCCTTTATAATGTTCAAAGTGCACTTGTATCGCTTTTAGTCGAATAATCAGAAAATAATTGCAATAGGTAGTACGTTCGTGATATTCCATGTTTGTGGCGGCCATCTTGGACGCCATCTTGAATAGCGATGTTGTCCCACAGATATCGCAACTGCAACAAGCAGTTTCATAATCTACACACTTGTACGAACATTTTGGTATATAGAAACCTTTGTTTACAGAGGGAGACCGGTTAGTGCCAGATTTAGGCATGATATTGGGCCTCGGTTGCAGCACTATAAGCAGGCTGAAAGTAAAACAGAATGCTCTTGAAATGTTCTGCTACAATACTTTCAACCTGTGTTAACCCATTACCACACTTAAATATGCCTTTTTACGCTGGAAGTTGTTCCCATTTCGAAAGGTTTGCAGCCAGATGAGAGGCCGGGTAATCCAACATCTGATTAGGTTCCAAACTATTTGCCACTAGGATTAACATGAATTATCAGAATTGTCAAAAAGTGGTCCTATTCTACATTTTTAGCTCGCCTGTTCGTAGAACAGCAGAGCTAATGTCATACCCCCGGCGTGAGCGTGGCCAAGGTTAAATTTTTTTGGACGGGTTGTTTTAAAGCTTAATATCTGTGCTAGGGTTATAAAATTTTGTATGGAGGTTCATTTGGGGTTAAACATTGATGTTATGAAGTTTGAATTTAAAAATAATTTTAATTTATGTAAATGTTTGACATGTTTTAGACTTAGGTTTTTCTACTACAAATCACCAGGTTAAAGTTTTTTGGACGAGTTGTTTTAAAGCTTAATATTTGTGCTAGGGTGCTGAAATTTTGTATGGAGGTTCATTTGGGGTTAAACATTGATGTAATGAAGTTTGAATTTAAAAATTATTTTAATTTATGTCAATTTTTGACATGTTTTGGACTTAGGTTTGTCGACTACAAACCACCAGGTTTAAGGTTGCACGGGTTGTTTAAAGTTTAATATAACTAGACTAAGACTCAACATTAATTTAATAATAGTTCTAAACTGAAAATTGATTTTCTTTTGATGCAAGATGTTTTTTAGACTTAAACTTTAAGCAGGCGAGCATCAGGTGGCTTTGACACCGATTTCTGGTATTGTAGTGTGTTTGCGTTTAACACATTACCCCATACATACGCCTTCAATTTTTTTCTTCACAGAAGAAAGTACATCCGATTTATACAGTCATGAATATGCATCTTAAGAAATATGTTCTATATCCTAGCAGATGGTAGATTAAAGCAGGCTGAAAGTAAGGCGCATTCTGCTTTACTTTCAGCCTACTTTACCTATCTTCAAAACTAGAAACAGGCTATGGGGATAATAGGTTAAATGGGAAAGAATGACGACTTCACTGTACCCCAAGGTGTCCACTATATTCAGATGGGGTTTCTATGGAAGAAATAGTCTATGGTCGTTCATTGAAGAAGTGAGGAGATTTCTTAAGACAAACCAGCTTAACCCTTCTCTGTCGTGACGTCATCAAATTTAAACAATTGTCGTCTGTTTTCATTTATCAAATTTAAATTTTAGGCAGATCTATTTCTACTTGAGGAATATTGAAATGAGTGTCAAACAATTTGGATCCTGATCAGATGCTGGGTTACGCGACGTCTAGTCGGGATCAAACTGGTTTGCAAATAACAATTGTACTCGGGGTAAGGCAGAGAAGGGATGCAGTATATATTTAGTGGATAAGAGACCTAAAACTCAGGGGTTTTTTGTTTGTTTTTTTAAATTTTACATCGCTTTCAACAGTATTTTAGTCATATCGCGACGTCCAGCTAATTATAGGTGGAGAAAGACCCCAGAAGTCCTTTATGCACTGTTTCAGGCACAAATCGGCAACTGGGTAAGAACCACCGACCTTCCGCAAGCCAGCTGAAAGGCTTCCCCACATGAAAAATCCGAACGACCCTACTGGGATTCGAACTCACAGCGGTGAGGAGCTTAATGATGTAAGTCAGTGACTATACCACTAGGCCACGGAGGCCCCCTACCTAAAACACAGGTACTTGACACATTAAAAAAAATGTCAAGCACCTGTGTCCTATAAAGGGCTTTTACAAAGCCTATAGAATCTATATGTGGAGGAACATGTTTTAACTCTCCTGTTATACATCTATTCGTTTGATAACACTTACAAACAATGTAGACCCAGATCAGAGGGCTCATATAGGAGCCCTCGGACCTGGTCAAACTGTATGCTAACTTGGACCAGAATTTATTAAACTAGATCTACCCATAACTCCAAGTAGACTGGTTCATTGTTTGGTAATTCAAATGATCCACAAGGGAACATGATAACCCATAAAAGTAAATTGGTGTTGAAAGATTTAATGATCTTAAAGAAAAAAACATTCCTAAGCCCTGACTGTTAGTACTGAGTAGGCCTACAATTGTTTTAAAGACATTTCCTCAGTCCATTGATGGAACCCCCCCCCCCCAATTGTTCTCGATAGGTGTGAAAAAGCATGCAGCATAAGCTGCCAGCGGGTATACCAATCTCAGTTTACCTGATAGAGTGGGTCTTCAATTGACCATTTGTGTACGATTATTTTCAATTTGGACCAGTAGTTTCAGAGAAGGAGATTTTTAAAGTTTTTACTATACAGTAATATAAGGAAAAGGTGCAACAATGGATCATTTGTGTGAAATTATTTTCAAATTGGACCAGCAGTTTCACAGAAGATTTTTCAAGTTTTTACTATACAGTATCATACGGAAAACGTGCCCCACCCACTGGCGGCCATGTTTTTTAAGATATCAAACTTATTTTAAGAAATCTGGTAGAGAGTCACCCATGGATCATTTGTGTACACTTATTTTCAATTCAGACCAGTAGTTTTTGACAAGAAGATTTTTAAAGTTTTTTCAAATGGTTGCTATGGCAACCACAATTTCAATTGGATGACCCACAGAATTATACACTGATTTTTTTGTATAATTCTGTCGATGACCTATATTTCAAGAAATCTGAGAGAGTACCCAACAAGGAACAATCCTATTAAGTTTTAATGAAATTGACCTAGTAGTTTCCAAGAAGAAGATCTTTAAAGAAAAGGCTGACGACACACGACGGACGACGACGACACCGGACACAGGGCGATCACAATTTTAATAGTTCACCTTGGCACTTCGTGCCAGGTGAGCTAAAAATGTATAAACACTAGATATACTGTATAGATTATATCTAGTGTTTATACTTTTTTTTTCTTTTGGGGTTCAGACTTCTATTGTGACGATCCCCTGTGATCTATAGATTCTATATTAATCAAGAGTTTTATAACACGTAAGTTAATCTTTCTTATTGCCTATTTTATTTTATTGCGATGACCCTAGGGTAGAATTCCCCGTTTATTTCATGGTTTTTTTCAAGTTTTTACTATACAGTATCATACGGAAAACGTGCCCCACCCACTGGCGGCCATGTTTTTTAAGATATCAAACTTATTTTAAGAAATCTGGTAGAGAGTCACCCATGGATCATTTGTGTACACTTATTTTCAATTCAGACCAGTAGTTTTTGACAAGAAGATTTTTAAAGTTTTTTCAAATGGTTGCTATGGCAACCACAATTTCAATTGGATGACCCACAGAATTATACACTGATTTTTTTGTATAATTCCGTCGATGACCTATATTTCAAGAAATCTGAGAGAGTACCCAACAAGGAACAATCCTATTAAGTTTTAATGAAATTGACCTAGTAGTTTCCAAGAAGAAGATCTTTAAAGAAAAGGTTGACGACACACGACGGACGACGACGACACCGGACACAGGGCGATCACAATTTTAATAGTTCACCTTGGCACTTCGTGCCAGGTGAGCTAAAAATGTATAAACACTAGATATACTGTATAGATTATATCTAGTGTTTATACTTTTTTTTTCTTTTGGGGTTCAGACTTCTATTGTGACGATCCCCTGTGATCTATAGATTCAATATTAATCAAGAGTTTTATAACACGTAAGTTAATCTTTCTTATTGCCTATTTTATTTTATTGCGATGACCCTAGGGTAGAATTCCCCGTTTATTTCATGGTTTTTTTCAAGTTTTTACTATACAGTATCATACGGAAAACGTGCCCCACCCACTGGCGGCCATGTTTTTTAAGATATCAAACTTATTTTAAGAAATCTGGTAGAGAGTCACCCATGGATCATTTGTGTACACTTATTTTCAATTCAGACCAGTAGTTTTTGACAAGAAGATTTTTAAAGTTTTTTCAAATGGTTGCTATGGCAACCACAATTTCAATTGGATGACCCACAGAATTATACACTGATTTTTTTGTATAATTCCGTCGATGACCTATATTTCAAGAAATCTGAGAGAGTACCCAACAAGGAACAATCCTATTAAGTTTTAATGAAATTGACCTAGTAGTTTCCAAGAAGAAGATCTTTAAAGAAAAGGTTGACGACACACGACGGACGACGACGACACCGGACACAGGGCGATCACAATTTTAATAGTTCACCTTGGCACTTCGTGCCAGGTGAGCTAAAAATGTATAAACACTAGATATACTGTATAGATTATATCTAGTGTTTATACTTTTTTTTTCTTTTGGGGTTCAGACTTCTATTGTGACGATCCCCTGTGATCTATAGATTCAATATTAATCAAGAGTTTTATAACACGTAAGTTAATCTTTCTTATTGCCTATTTTATTTTATTGCGATGACCCTAGGGTAGAATTCCCCGTTTATTTCATGTTTTTGTGAAAGACACGAGCATGGAACTGCTGATGCTGTAAAAGTACAGTCTCGCATGTGCGGATCTAGAAGGCAGAAGGTCCCGGGGCTCATGGAAATTCCTACAAAACGGAAAGAAAAGAAGAGGGGTATGCCTGAGTTTATTTTTGTGTAGTTCATTTATAGTTTAGACTGGACCTTACGCATAATCGCCTCGAGATTTCGGTTGGAATTAAACCCCCTATCATCCCATTTCCTGAGAAAATGGCTCGATCCGTGAATGCGCTGTGTAACTCTTTTGTCCACAATGGAGCCTTTGGGAAATCTCCACAAGAAACCCGTGTTTGACCGAAATGCCGGTCAAATATTCTGGGAAAATCAGGGAGTGAGAAGTTGGGAACCCACCTTATTTCAGAGATTTAGTTTTAATCAGCTGTTTCTTACTTGACCTAGAGGTCTATTTATTTCTAAAAATAGCACAAGCTCAAGCCGCGGTCGTGTGTGTGTAAACAGTCACGTGACTGACTTTGTACTTTCACATTCAAAATATCAGCCTGAGTGGAATGGCTTGACATTTGCTAAACCAGACAGTACAGAATGAACCTCCTCCAGAATTTTGAGCAAGATCTAGATCTACGCTGCTTCCACTTGCTGACACAATAGGTAAATAGATCTAGTAGCTAATTCAAGGTCTTTAAATTGTCAATTAATGGAGGAAAACCATCTTCTAGATTATCCCCAGGGCAGCGTCTTGGGTCCTGTTCTATTTCTCATTTTTATAAACGATTTGCCAAACACTATGAAATGTACAGTCAAACTGTTTGCTGATGACACTAAGCTCTACTCAGTGCTAAAATCTAATGATGATGCAGGCAAACTCCAAGACGATATAATGACAGCTAGTAATTGGGCCAATACTTGGAATCTTGAATTTAATTCAAAGAAATGCAAAACTATGCACTTAGGAAGGTCAGAACCAGATGAGTACTATATTATAAACAAAGAAGGCAATATAGAAGAGATATGTAAGGTCCAAGAGGAAAAAGATTTAGGGGTAAAATTTGATTGTGAACTCAAATTCAGACAACATATTGGAGAAAAAGTTAAATTGGCTAACAGAAATTTGGGTTTAATTTGTAAAACCTTTTCATATATGACAGAATCAATGTTCTTAAATCTATACAAAGCTCTGATCAGGCCGCATGTCGAGTACGCCACACAAGTATGGTTTCCTAGGTATATTAGAGACCAGACTGTAATCGAAAATGTACAACGAAGGGCCACCAAAATGGTACAGGGTATTAGACATCTGTCCTATGGTGAAAGATTGAGAAAGCTTGGGCTGCCAAGTCTGGAATATCGCAGGGAGAGAGCAGACATGATCCAGGTGTACAGAATCTACTCAGGTTATGATAGCATTAATACTGAACGTTTCTTTCCAAAACCCAGTTCAGAGGGGGTAGGTTATCTATTGCCAAGAAACAACTCCAAAAAGATTTACAAACGTACAGTAAGAACAGAACTGAGGAGAAACGCGTTCAGTCAGAGGGTGGTGAACAACTGGAATAGTTTGCCAGAGCATGTAGTCACTGCACCCTCTGTTAATGCATTTAAGAGCAGGCTTAACAACCACTGGGTAGGGGGTTCCAAGTTTAACCCGATCTGCTACCACTAAAAACCAAAAGTGAAGACACCATGTAGTAACTTAAATGTATTGTATATAAAAGTGTTTTATAATGCTGCAAGAAATGTATAATTTTATCAACTTATCAGCTTAATAGTAATAGTAATTTAGCTGTAATGCGCATAATTAGCGCCTTTACACACCGGAAGTCCTCACGTCCGAACAATTAACGTTGAGATCTTCAACAACAAAGAAGATATCAACAGAGAAAACAATCTGCCAAAAGGGCCAAAGAAACTTCGGTTTAGCAACATCCCAGTTGTTACGGCCTCGATGTCAGATGTCAGATGTCAGATAGTTGTATAGATTAATTAGATGCACAAAGCTGTTACCATGTTTGGTATACTGACTTACATGCACTTAAGATCTACTTGGCTTGGAAGAAGAAGAAGAAGAAGAGAAGGCTGCGTGGCTTAGTGGTAGAGTGTCCGCTTGCAGTGCGGGAGGTTGTGGGTTCAATCCCCGGCCGGGTCAAACCAAAGACTTTAAAATTGGTAGCATTGGCTTCCCTCCTTGGCGCTCAGGATTTCGGGTTAGCATTACAACTGGTTCGTCGGTGTCAGGATAAAGTGACCGGCCGGGTACAGTCCCAATGGTGCACCTAAAAAGTGCCCCTACTCGTAATACCCGAAAGGGGTGACCGTGTAGCAGTATAGAAAGAAAGAAAGAGAAAGGATCGAAACTGTAAGCCATTAGTCAATTATTGAATTAATTAACAGCCATATCATATTTCTAGACAGTAGTTGTGAAGACGGGTATCACTTAAAGCAGGTTGAAAGCAAAGCAGAATGGGAATTAAGGTGCATTATGCATTACTTTCAGCCTGCTTTAGGCTACGATCCTTTTATTCCACATGTGTACAGTTAGATTATATGGAGCTTTTTTCATCCGGCCAGGACAGCATGTGTCACATAATTAGCCTGCCGTCACATGGTTTCATTGATAAGACTACCATCTTTTAGGAGATAGAATATGTTTCTCATAAAAAGCAAGGGAAACAATAGTATATACCTACACTGTCCCAGATGAAGCATATTGACATATGACTTGGAACTATTCGTTTTTGAGCAAACGACTGCACCTATACTGTAAGTCACAAAACTTCATATGCTGATGCACCTCATTGAGTAGACCATGACACACTATAGTTTGGTGACTTTGACAGTCAGTAAGGTTTTGCATTAAAGTCTGTTCTACAAATGACTGCACCTAGGGTCACGAAACTTCATTATGCTGATGCGCCTCAATGAGTAGACCACAATGCACTGCAGTTTGGTGACCTTGACCCTTTAACCTTGACCTCTAGGGTCAACATTAAGGTTTTGCGTTAAAGTCTGTTCTGAACAAACGGCTGCACCTATGACCAAGAAACGTCATATACAGATGCACCTAAATGAGTAGACCATGATGCACTCCAGTTTGGTGACCTTGACCTTTGACCTTGAACTCTAAGGTTAAGGGTTTTCGTTAATGTCTGTACTGAGCAAACAACTACACCTACAGTCACCAAAAAATCATATGCTGATGCCCCTCATTGAGTAAACCATGATGCACCACAGTTTGGTAACCTTACCTTGACCTCTAGGGTCAATGTTAATGTTTTGTGCTAAAGATGTTCCTTGCAGGAGGTGAGCTTCATAATCTTTGATTACCTGTTCTGGTTGACTATTTAGGGTTGTATTAACAACATACAGTGTTCTTTCCCTACAATGACCCTCCCAACAACCACTCCCTCCTTACAACAACCCTTGTCGCAGTTCCTTTAACAGGACAACAGGGCTGCCATTTCTCCAGATTTTTCCTAAGTCTTCGGATTTTTATCATAGCAGATGGAAGCTTAAAACAGGCTGAAAGTAAAGCAGAATGCGCCTTAAGGCGCATTCTGCTTTACTTTCAACCTGTTTTAAGCAGTCATGTGTCTTCAAAACATGAAACAGACTATGGGGTAAAGGTACGATTAGTAAAATTGCATCTGAAAAAAATGAAAATTTGAAATCTTAGGATTTTTATTATCAACTTATGGCAGCCCTGGGACAATAACTTACGCTTTTTAACTGCTGCAATATTGTCTGCTTAAAATTGTTATCGTCTGCTGTTTCTCAAATTTACATTAAGTTGGACATTTTGATAGAATGAATATCACGACAAGTGACAAACAGCTTGTATCCAGATCAGACGCCCCATCAGTGGCATCTGATCTGGATTCAAGCTGTTTGCAAATGTAAGCCAAGTCTTAATTTTCCCTCCCTTTAATGACTCCCTCCGAACAACACACACAATCAATGTCTCCCATTGGGTGTCTTTGTAGAGAGGGATCACTGTATTTGCAAAATTGCAATCATTATGATCAAAGGACTTCTATCAATCTATAGTTGTTGTTACTAAGAGGGTTTTTAGCTCGCCTATTCGGAGAATGGGGGGGCTTATGGAATCACCCCGGCGTCGGCGTTGGTTTTTCATGGTTAAAGTTTTGGGGTAAGTGTTGTTATGCACTAATACATCATGAAATATTTGCATTAGGGAGCTGATATTTGGATTGGAGGTGCCCTGTGGGTTGAACATTGATGTTTCGTAGTTTGAATTTAAAAAAAAGTTTAAATTTAGTCAAAATTTCACCTTTTGTGGACTTAGGTTTTTCGGCTGATTTCTCATGGTTAAAGTTTTGGGGTAAGTGTTGTGATGCTCTAATACTACTTGAAATAATTGTATTAAGAAGCTGATATTGGGAATCAAGGTGCTCTGTGGGTTGAACATTGATGTTACGTAGTTAAAATTAAAAAAAAAGTTTAAATTTAGTCAAAATTTCACCTGTTTAGGTCTTAGGTTTTTCGGCTGATTTCTCATGGTTAAAGTTTTGGGGTAAGAGTTCTAATACTACATGAAATATTTGTATTAGGAAGCTGATATTTGGAATGGAGGTGCCCTTGGGTTGAACATTGAAGTTGCGTAGTTATTTTTTTTAAAAAAGTTTAAATTTAGTCAAAATTACACCTTTTGTGGACTTAGAGTTTTGGGGCTGAAATTTCAAAGTTAGTTAAGGAGTAAGTGTTGGAATGCACTTATACTACATGACATATTTGCATTAGGAAGTTGATATTTTGAATGGAGGTTCCCTGTGGCTTGAATATCAATGTACTGATACACTTTTCTTTTGATAGTTACCTATTTAAGAAAGGTTTAATTAGGCGAGCTTTGCTGTTCTCCGACAGCTCTTGTTCATCTACTCAAAGTCATGGATATTGATCCATCCTCCCATGCCTAAGCCTCGCAGCTCTGATCAAGGTGGGCTCGGGACGTATCTATCTATATATCCTGTAATACGCTCTTTCATGTATTATGTGCTGCTGCGCTGCATAATAATCTGGGGCCCGTTTCATAAAACTTTGTACGACAAATGTTGTCGTAAGTAAGATTATAAAAGTCTCAATTATTATTTATTTCTCAATCTAATCCTCTCTTGTTACATCACTTTGGAATCGTCTTGAAAAGACGATTCCAAAAAGATGTCACAAGACAGGATAAGACAGAGAAATCAGAAATTGATATTTAAAATTTTGACATACGGCCGTTTTTGTCGTACAAATTAAGTTTTATGAAACGGACTGAGTTCAGAAAATTACTTAGTTACCAGTTTAGGAAAGTGTTAGAAGATCTGATATTTTAGGGTAGTACAGGGCTCCAGATAAGAGGGAGTAATTTGAACAAATCCAACATTTTCTCCCTCATTTCAGAATCAAATCCTATGGTGTGACAACTCATTAGAAATTGTGAAATACTTTCCATATCTGGAGCCCTGTAAAACATTTTTCAGAATAATGGATCCCATTGTATCTCCAAGGTGGGCTCTTGCTGTTTGGGTAGAAGATGGTGTAGAAGTGGAGGGTGTTGTTCCCTCAGCTTGGATCAAAGGGGACTTGTTGCAGTGGCCAAGGGACAAGGATAGTGAAGGGGCTGTGAAAGAAATGAGAACCCCTGATAATAGTTGGGATTCATTTAAATTAATCAAAGTAAAGTTGAGATCAGGTATGTAAATTGCACATCTGCTCTGTCAAAGGCTTGATTTCTCAATACCTTTGCTTATTCAAGACTTAGTCAAATACTCCTTAAATATGCATGTTTATGCGTTTAATTTATTCCTCTAATTAAGAAAAATTTTCGTTTTATACCGTGATGAATATGCACCGTAAGAAATAATTTTTGTAACCTAGCAGATGGCAGCTTAAATCATGTTTATTCTGCTTTACTTTATTGTATTAACCCTTTCCCCCATAGAAGCACCTATTAGCGCATTTAATTTATTCCTCCACTGAAGAAAATAGTTCCAATTTATACAAGCAAGAATGTGTACCATAGGAAATATAACCTATATACTAACAGATGGTGGCTTAAAGTAGGCTGGAAGGAAAGCAGAATGCACCTTAAGGTGCATTCTGCTTTACTTTCAACCTGCTTTCAGTGGTCACCTGTCTTCAAATCTAGAAACAGGCTATGTGGTAAAGGGTTTTTAGCTCACCTGAGCTAGCTCAGGGTGAGCTTTTGCAATCCTTGAATGTCCGTCGTGCGTCGTCCGGCGTCAACAATTTTAGTGTTTACACTCTAGAGGCCACAATATTTATCCAATCTTTTTCAAACTTGCTCAGATGGTATATTGCCATAAGAGTTCGTATGAGTTCGATTATGGTTGAAATCGGACAAATAGGTCATGAGTTATCTACCTTTGAACTGCTGAAAACGCCATATTTAACAGTGTTTACACTCTAGAGGCCACAGTATTTATCCAAGCTTTCTAAAACTTGCCCAGATTGTATATGACCATAAGAGTTCGGATGAGTTTGATTTTGGTTGAAATCAGACAAATAGATCAAGAGTTATTGACCTTTAAATTGCTGAAAATGCCATATTTAACAGTGTTTACACTCTAGAGGCCACAATTTTTATCCAATCTATCTCAAACCTGCTCAGATTGTAAATGACTATAAGAGTTCAGATAAGTTTGATTATGGTTGAAATCAGACTTATAGGTCGCGAGTTATCTACCTTTGAATTGCTGAAAATGCCATATTTAACAATGTTTACACTCTAGAGGTCACAAATTTTATCCAATCTTTCTCAAACTTACTCAGATTGTATATTACCATAAGACTTCCGATGAGTTCAAAAATGGTTGTAATCGGATCAATAGGTCAAAAGTTATCTACCTTTGAATTGCTGAAAATGATATATGTAACAGTGTTTACGCTCTAGAGGCCACACTATTTATCCAAGCTCTCTCAAACTTGCCCAGATTGTATATGACCATAAGATTTCAAAAAAGGGTGATTATGCGGTTGGAATCAGACAAATAGATCAAGAGATATCTACCTTTGAATTGCTGAAAATGCCATATTTTACTGCGTTTACACTCTTGCAACTACAGTTTTCAATGAATTTTGATTATACTTGTACACAAAGGATGTAGCAATACGTTCTGGAAGGAGTGCAATTATTGTTGAAATGTAATCATTGTGGCAATAGTTACCTGCCCTTGATATACTATGAAATGCTAGAAAAAGCCTTCATTTCAGTATTGTTTAGGCTTTAGTTATCTGCCTTTGATGTACTCTACTATACTACAGTAGGTCGACAAACTTGAATGGATTTAGAATAAAACAGGTGAAATTCAAAGGTAAAGCTATCAGGCTTCATTACAAATGGTGAGCGATATCAGGGCCTTCAGGCCCTCTTGTATTATATGCCTTCGAGTGATATCGAGCGTTTCCGCGTGTATTTGCAGAGTAAAATACAAGAGTCTGTATCAGCCACTTTGTATTTTACTCTGACCTCGCTTTCGATTTGACGTGACGTCATTTACGTACATGTACGAGTGCCGCGTTATTCTTTGTGACATACAAAAAATCTTGTTCTGCTTCAAATAGCTAATAAATTTTGGATATAAAATGATTTAAACAACTATTTAGTTGTTTCTGGTTTGTATTCAAGGCATATAATAAACACATCACCAGTTGGCAGTGCGCAACATGTGTTGCATTTAGCTCTCGACGTTTTTGGTGGAAACAATCGATCAGACTCGCGCCAAGGCGCTCGTCAGATCGGCTATTTCCGCCAAAAACGTCTCGAGCTAAATACATCACTCTGTATCGCGCTGTCAACTGGTAATGTGTATAAGTTGTCACCTGCATGTCTTCAAAACTAGAAAAAGAGTTCTTGAAAGTGTTCATTGTGTTGGTAAATCCATAATTAGAATACTTTTTTTCATCAATCACAACACTTACTATTTTTCTTATTGCTGACTGTTTCGTCCACTACTGTGGACATCTTCAAAGCTACTGGCGATGTGACGTAGTATAGTAGAAAGGGAAAGTGATTGGAGAATGAGAAAGACAAAGGAGGCAATACATATCAGGACACAGGGGGCGGTAATGAACAGGGACCAGGGGACTTTCCTTTCCGGGATCTACGACCCTCTTTTCGCCAATCTACGGAAGATTGGCGGAGAGTCCCGAGGTTCAAAGCAGCGAGTGAGAAGTCGTCACGTCGCGAGTAGCTTTGACGATGTCCACAGTAGTGGACGAAACAGTCAGCAATAAGAAAAATAGTAAGTGTTGTGATTGATGAAAAAAAGGTATTCTAATTAGAAAAAGAGTTTGGGGTAAAGTGTTAAATGGATGAATTGGTGAAAATCATGATTACTGACCGGCAGGCCATGGTCTTGACATTAACTCTTTCAACACTAAGTAACTCCGTTGTGTAAATAAAGCCTTTATAGGATTTTACGGCATACTTATGATATGCAGATTAACTCTTTCCTCCCTGAAACTTTAAATGGAAAATTCCAGTTTCCATTTTAGTCTGGTCCATTTCTGACTTTTAAGGGTTGTTTTTGTCAATGTTTGGAATTATGACAAACAGTGAAGACCCTGATCAGAGGGCTCCTTTCGGAGCCCTCTGATCTGGGTTTTCACTGTTTGCATAGGACAAGTGTACTTTTCACATTACACTGTTTGAAAATGACGCCAATATGCGGGACTAGGGTTCAAAGGGTTAAGAAATGTTTAGGGTTTATTAGATTCCCTTGTTGATCTTTTTTGTTACCAAAACATGAACCAATCTGCTTGGAATTCTGGGTAGTTTAATAAGTACTGCTCTGAATTTGCAAACAGTGTTGACTCTGATCACAGGGCTCCAGATAAGACGGAGTAAACTGAACAAATTCAACATTTTTACACTCATTTCAGCACCAAATCATGTGGTGTTACTACTCATTAATAGCGTCTCGAAGAGACGTCTAATGAGTGGTGACACCATAGGGTAAAATGCAGAAATAAAGATGTTAGTTTTTGAAATACTCCCCTTATCTGGAGCCCTGTTAGTAAACCCTTTCCCCCATAGAAGCGCCTTTAAGCACATTCAGTTTATTCCTTCACTGAAGAAACTAGTTTCAATTTATACAATCACAAATGTGTATCATAAGGAATAATTTCTTTTTTCTTGCAGCTCGTAGCTTTAAGCAGGCTGAAAGTAAAGCAAAATGTGCCCTAAGCCAAGGCACATTCTGCTTTACGTTCAACCTGCTTTAATTTAAATTAATTAGTCACCTATTTTCAAAACTAGAAATAGGCTATGGGGTAATGGGTTAAAGTCCATGATTACGGGAAGATTATCATTCCTTTTATTGACAGACTCCAAACAGGAATGTGAGGAATATAATCAGACAACAGCAACAGTGTGTAGTGTGGGGGAACAGGAAGATTTGCTGAGTAAGCAGAAACAAGGGGAAAGGGGTAAGGGAGATTGCATTTCATGTTGGTAATGTAGTCCCTACTACTACTACTACTATCGGATTTTTGATTAACATGCAGGTTCAGGGGCAATATCCAATACAGATGAAATAATCTACAGGCAAATGTATGTACATGTAATGCAGGTATTTCTTGAAGAAGCTTGCATAGATCTGTCTTAACCCATTACTCCATAGCCTGTTTCTAGTTTTGAACGTAGGTGACAACTTAAAGCAGGTTGAAAGTAAAGCAGAATGCGCCATAGGGCGCATTCTGCTTTACTTTTCCTGCTTTAAGCTTCTATCTACTAGGATATAGAAGTATTTCTGAGCGAACATATTCGTGACTGTATAAAGTGGAACTATTTTCTTCAGTCGAGGATTAAAGTAGAGGCATAAAAAGGCATATTTATGCCGTAATGGGTTAACCCATTTATGCCTGGATATTGCAATAGACTCTTCCTGTATATTTGCTGGAATATTTCATTGTAGATATACAAGGATGATCTAAAGACACTGCAATGTTTGCCCAAACAACAAAATATTTCTTATCCTATCTCCTACAAGTTTCTAGCTATCCGATTGGTTAATTGGCGTCATGTGAAAGCCGTGTATTTTCCATCCACTGCTTTTAGCAACCTAATATTGGCCCCAGGGGCAACAGATCTTATACACGTGAAAATGTTAGCAACGTAACGTTAAAAATGGCTAACGTTCGATGAAGATGACGTCATTTGGTTTCTAAAACGGCCGCGCTTATGAAAACATTCAAACAATTAACCTATTCGTTAATTTGGAACCAGGTACAGTGGAGAAAACGTTACTTTTTCCCAATAAACGCGTTTATGCTAAATCTAATATTTCCATTGAAAACAGTTTGGAGCCAGATCAGACGCCTTGGTACGGTCAGTAGCAATCAATAATTAATTATAAATTAATTATTAACAACCACTGGGGGTTAAACCTGGGTTATGGGGTGCCCAACCTCACTCTTATCTCCTATATTCACCTATAAAGACGAACAGTGTACATAAAATAAAATCCTCTGAAAACCAGACAATTAGTTTTATATGAATGATCTAGAGATGTAAAGAGTGTTGGTTGCTTAATGCAGTGTGACAGTATTGCAGAAAACCACCTATTAAAAGACAAAGATTATGGTCTTCAGAGTTTCTTCTGTTTCATGTTTTAACACATAACATTATATGTGATCACTGTGATTGATTTTCGAAGTTGTGTCAAAATTGACACTCAGAAGAAATGTTTGAGGGACATTTAATAAAAAAAGAGGTCATTGGTGCGCAGTTTGTGCACCAGGGAAAACCCTGAACTTGATCAATAACTTCAATATAATAAGTGCAAATGCATACATGTACGTAATATATTAGTTTAAAGAGCAATTCTTTGCCTACACGATGGTATAATGAACAATAAGATCACATAAGTCGATAAATCTCAACATGAACCTAAATGACCCCTACTCAAAAACACTAGAACATGGCATTTTTCAGACATTATTATATCTTCCAGCTGAGGTACCCTCGTTTTGTTCCCAGCGATGGATTCTTGCCTACATTGGTTTCCTTGGTTTTGGCGTTATCTATGCTCTGCGAGTGAACCTCAGTGTAGCCGTTGTTTGTATGTTGAAATCTCTGAATGACACTTCAACAGACATTGTACTGAACGCAAACAACAGTGAAGACCAAAACTGTATTGCTGAACTGAAAGAAGCATCTCATTCTAATGATGTGAGCAGAGCACCAGATAAGAGTAGTTTTTCAAAACTAAAATTTTTATTTCTGAATTGAACCCTGTGTTGTCACTACTCATTAGAATCGTCTCTTCGAGACTATTCTAATGAGTAGTAACACCATCGGATTTGGTGCTAAAATGAGTGAGAAAATGTTGGATTTGTTGAAATAACTACCTCTTATCTGGAGCCCTGTGTGAGTATCATACAAACTAGCTTAATATTTATTATCAACTTACCCTTGTTTTATTAACTATTTACCCAATTGTCTGTTACTAGTTTTGAAGACAGGTGCCCATTTAAAGCAGGTTGAAAGTAACACAGAATGTGCCTGTTTTGAGCTACCATCTGCTTTGATATTTCTTATAGTACATATTGATTGCTGTATAGAGTGGAACTACTTTTTTAAGTGGATAAATGAATCAAAGGTGTAAAAAAAGCAAGATATAATCTTTATGAAGTAATGGATTAATTAATTTGATAGATATGTATTATGTTTTGTAAATACTTATGATAATAGTGTCTCATAGGTCTACTGTTTAACGGCCGAGTATAAAAGTTTACTAAGAAATATGTATTGTCAAAAATTGAATAGATCTACTGAATACTGAAACTTTTATATGTGACACTTTAATTAATAATAAAAGTTGATAAAGTCAGTGTTCCAGATAAGGGGAGTATTTCTGAAACTAAAATCTTTATTTCTGCATTAAACCCTATAGTGTCACTACTCATTAGAATCGTCTCTTCGAGACGATTCTAAAGTGTAGTAACACCATAGGATTTGGTGCTGAAATTAGTGAAAAACTGTTGGATTTGTTCATTTTACACTCTTATCTGGAGCCCTGAAAGTTATAAAAGATCTTTAGCTGGAGTAAAACTTGTGTTAAGCAACCACGTTTGTCCTGCATTAAGGCATGGAGATCCTGTGCGTTATAATTGAGTGGCGGCTTAACACGGGTTTCGACTGTATATTGACAGAGAGCTGAGCTGGAATGGAGCAGTACCACCAAGTCCACTGTTCTAGCGTCATTCTTTTACGGGTACATAGTTACCCAGATACCCGGGGGATGGCTAGCAGACAGGTAAGTCATCTATCCGCAAGGATTTGTAAGTAGACAACTTTGGGTAAGTTGACTGATAAAATAGGGGTACAAAAATGTGAGAGTATGAAATGACCAGTTTCCATTAATATAATTTATGCAATGATGCATCCTTTGTGATAAGATAAATATGCCCTCTGTCTGGTTGAAAAATAATAACTTTTGTCATACAGCTTGAAACTTCTTTCAAATTATAAGAATTAAAGTTAGCTCACATTTGCTCTACGGCGGAGTACGACGGCCGCAGGAACGTTAAATCGGGAGAATCTTGTGGCGGCCGTAGAGATTATACGGCGGCTGCATGGCGTATCTCAATATTACATAGGCAGTAGAGGTCGCCGTAGAATTATAACACGGAGTTATAACATTTTTTTCATTTCTACGGTGGCCGTAGAAAACACACACCGCAGAGTGGTTCTGCGGCTGCCGTACGGTGGCCGTACGGCCGCAGGAACTTAATGGTCAACTTTCCTATTCTACATTCATACTTTTGTTCATATTTGTAAAACATGTTTATCATCTAAAATGGATTTAGATGATCTTAAATGCTGTCCAAATGTGTCCTTTGAGTTCACGGTGTAGTTGGACTAATATGAGTTGTGTTAAACATGTAGCAAAACCAAGTTTTGTCGCAGGAGCAGCATTTTGGTTGGAGGGCATCTGGTGGGACTTCCACGGCTGCCGTACAGGCGCCGTGCGGTCACCGTGTTTTTTTAGCTCACCTGGCACGTAGTGGCACGGTGAGCTTTTAGGATCGCTGGATGTCCGTCGTCTGTCCGTCCGTACACACCCTAGGATACTTATGTGGCTAAAATTCTTAGCCACATAATAGAAAAACATTAACCTGGCCCTCTCTTGTGACATTAACCTGGCCATTTCTTGTGACATTAACCTGGCCAGTTGTGGGACATAGGGTAAGGGGTAGGGTTAGCCTCCAGACCATTCTATTCCAAGTTAGAGCAAAAAGAAATAGAAAATAGCCACATAAGTATCCTAGCGTAAGTAAGTCCGTTCGTCCGTCCACAATTGTTCGTTTACACTCTACCAGGTTCAAATCTCATTGGATCTTGAGGAAACTTGGTCACAATGTTTGCCTCAATGAAATCTAGGTCGGGTTCGAATTTGGGTCATGTCCAGTCAAAAACTAGGTCACTAGGTCAAATTATCAAAAAACCTTGTTAACACTCTAGAGGCTACAAATTTCATTGGATCTTCATGAAACTTCATCAATATGATTGCCTCAATGAAATCTAGGCCAAGTTCGAATGTGGGTAATGTCCGGTCAAAAACTAGGTCACTAGGTCAAATCTTCGTAAAACCTTGTTAACACTCTAGAGACTACAAATTTCATTGGATCATCATGAAACTTCATCAAAATGTTTGCCTCAATGAAATCTAGGTCAAATTCTAATGTGGGTAATGTCCGGTCAAAAACTAGGTCACTAGGTCAAATTATCGAAAAACTGTGTTAACACTCTAGAGGCTACAAATTTCATTGGATCTTTATGAAACTTCATCAATATGATTGCCTCAATGAAATCTAGGCCAAGTTCGAATGTGGGTCATGTCCGGTCAAAAACTAGGTCACTAGGTCAAATCTTCGAAAAACCTTGTTAACACTCTAGAGACTACAAATTTCATTGGATCTTCATAAAACTTCATCAAAATGTTTGCCTCAATGAAATCTAGGTCAAGTTCGAATGTGGGTCATGTCTGGTTAAAAACTAGGTCACAAGGTCAAATTATCGAAAAACCTTGTTAACACTCTAGAGGCTACAAATTTCACTTGATCTTCATGAAACATCATCAATATGATTGCCTCAATGAAATCTAGGCCAAGTTCTAATGTGGGTCATGTCCGGTCAAAAACTAGGTCAATAGGTCAAATCATCGAAAAACCTCGTTAACACTCTATAGAGACAAAATTCATTGAATCTTCATGAAACTCGAACAAAATGTTTGTCTCATTGAAATCGAGGTCAAGTTAGAATGAGGGCCATGCCCGGTCAAAAACTAGGTCACACGGTGTACATGGTTACATGGTTACCAGGTGAGCGATTTAGGGCCATAGTGGCTCTTGTTTTAGAAATTGCACGGCTGCCATACGGTGGCTGCAGGTTTTTTAACCCAAAAACATCATAAATCGCCGTGCGGCGGCCACAGCAAATATGAGCGCAACACACTGCGGCCATAGGAATTATGCGGCGGCAGGGGAATTGCTACTTGCCGTAGAAATAATAAGCCGTGTGGCCCCCGTACGGCAGCCGCAGCAAATGTGAGCGAGGCATTAGTGTTCTCCTAACTTCTGAATTTTCGTACATACAGTATAAAACTTCTCTATTACAACCACTAAATTGTGTGAATTATTAGGTGCTTAAGACAGGTAACTGCTTAAAACAATGTGAAAGTAAAACAGAAAGCTCCTTCAGGAGCTTTATGTTTTACTTCCACCTTGCTTTAAGCTGTTAGCTATCCTGTATACAATCAATCAGCTTTCTTTTAGAGGTCGTAATAGAGAGGTTTTATTGTAGTTTCTCTATTTATTAGGTATGGCGGTAAGCGTGTACTGATGCTGGCCATCTCTGTGGCATCAGTGCTCACCTTATTGACGCCTGTATGTGCCCGACACAGTGTCATCCTTGTCTACATCATCAGAGTGTCACTAGGACTTCTAACTGTAAGTCTGTTAACCCATTACTCCCCATAGATATGCCTTTTTAGGGCCCCACCGAGAGGTGGGTGTCCTATAGTAATCACCTTGTCCGTCAGTCAGTTAGTCTGTCTGTCAGTCCGTCACACTTTTTCTTGTCCGCTCTCTAACTCGAGTAATTTTTATTTCATCTTCACCAAACTTTATGAAAATGTGTATTTGCATAAAATCTAGGCCAAGTTCGATAATTACTAAAATCGCGTAAGGCATGTTGGAGTTATTGCCCTTGAATTATTAAAAAATGGCTGTTTCAATCTTGTCCGCTCTCTTACATGAGTAGTTTTTATCCAATCTTCACCAAACTTTATGAAAGTGTGTATCGGTAAAAAAATCTAGGCCAAGTTTGATAGTTACCCCAATCGCATAAGACATGTTGGAGTCACTGCCCTTGAATTATTAAAAAATGGCTGTTTCAGCCTTGTCCGCTCTCTAACTCGAGTAGTTTTTATCTTATCTTCATCAAACTTTATGAAAGTGTGTAGATCTATTGGTATAAAATCTAGGCCAAGTTCGATAGATACCCCAATCGCATAAGACATGTTGGAGTTATTGCCCTTGAATTATTAAAAAATTGCTGTTTCAGCCTTGTCCGATCTCTAACTCGAGTAGTTTTTATCCAATCTTCACCAAACTTGCTGAAAGTGTGTATTGTTATAAAATCTAGCCCAAGTTCGATAATTTTCTAAATCACATAAGGTATGTTGGAGTTATTGCCCTTGAATTATTAAAAAATGGCTGTTTCAGCCTTGTCCGCTCTCTAACACAAACACTTTGTATCGGATATTCATCAAACTTACTGAAAATGTTTATTGGTATATAATCTAGGTCAAGTTTGATAACTACCCAAATCGCATATGGCACATCAGAATTATTGCCCTTCAATTATTAAAAGATAGCTGTTTAAGCCTTGTCCCCTCCCTTACTCAAACAGTTTCTATCTGATCTTCACTAAACTCTAAGCCAAGTTCGAAAACTACTCAAATCGCATTAAGGCAATTCAGAGTTGTTGCCCTTGAATTATAAAAAAAATGACTGTTTCAGCCTTGTCCGCTCTCTTAACACAAACATTTTATATCAGATCTTAGCATAAAATACGGAAGGTATTTCCAGTATTTTCTGGATGATAGCTTAACACATTCAACCCTAGCGACGAGTATACTCGTCATTTACAAACAGTGTACATGTGAATGTTACACTTGTCCTAGATGCAAACTGTGTGACCCTGATCAGAGGGCTCCTTAAGGAGATGACACTGTTTGTCATTTTGAAATATATTGTTGAATGTGTGAATGAGTTAAAGCAGGTTGAAGTAAAGCAGAATGTTCTTCTGCTTTTCTTTCAACCTGCTTCTAACCCATTACCCCATAAATATGCCTTTTTATGCCTTTATTTTTTTCTTCCACTGAAGAAAATATAGTTACACTTAATAATGCGGTCATGAATATGTATCGTAAGAAATATTTTCTTTATCCTAGTAGATGGTGGCTTAAAGCAGGCTGAAAGTAAAGCAGAATTTGCTTTAAGGGATGTAACGAAAATATATGTGCTTTTCAATTGGAGGGACTTTTTTTTTCCATTTCCGACATATTAAATATTTCGGATGTCATTTCAGATCTGACAGGGAAAATGTCAAATTTATTTTGGTTGAAAAGCGACTGGTACGCAACACAAAAACAATGAATGGAGAGATGAAGTAAGCACCTCACTCCGAGATTAAAGGGTTTAACCCATTACCCCATAGCCTAATTCCAGTTTTGAAGACTGGTGACCACTTAAAGTAGGTTGAAAGTAAAGCAGAATGCACCTTATGGCGCATTCTGCTTTACTTTCAGCCTGTTTTAAGCTACAGTGGAGAATCTGTTATTCTTTCCCAATAAACGCGTTTACGCTAAAACTAGTATTTGCAGTGCAAACAGTTTGGAGCCAGATCAGACGCCGGGTAACCCGGCGTCTGATCGGGCATCAAACTGTTTGCCACCAAGATAAACAAGAATTATCAGAATTGTCCAAAAGTTGTTCTTGTCTACGTTTTAGTGCTTTGCGTTTGCGTACGCTTGCCTTTAAACGGGAAAGAATAACAGATTCTCCACTGTACCATCTGCTAGAATATCAAAATATTTCTTATGATACATATTCATGATTATAAATTAGAAACTATTTTTTGTAGTAAAGGAAAAAATCAAAGATGTAAAAAAGGCATATTTATGGGGTAAAGGGTTAACCCATTACCCCATAAATAAGCTTTTTTACACCTTTAATTTATTCCTCCATTAAAGAAAATAGTTCGAATTTATTTAAGGAATAATTCGAATATTTATTGTATTCATGGAGGTATGAAAAAAAACCTGGTCACACTGTATGAAACCGCGAAGCGGTTTCATACAAAAGTGTGACCAGGTTTTTTTTTCATACCTCCATGAATACAATAAATATTCCGAATTATTCCTTATAATTTAATATCACTTCTGAATTTAAGAAAGTTGTTAAATACAGAATCTGACGCGAATGTTCTTTTTTAACGCTTTAAAACGTAGGTTGTAGTCCCTCCGCCATATATATTTTCCGCCAAAACGCGACGTTGTTATGTAGTAACGCAGACGTCAATGACGTCATTTGGCATCCTGCTTCATGCAGCGCTTGTGAAGAGCAGTTGGACTAAGGGAAAGTAGTCCTGACAAGGCGTGGCCTGATTTATTTTTTTTCATGGAGTTATGAAACAAAAATTACAGCCAATCACAGCTAACCAAATGTAATGAAAACAAACAATATTAAATTAAACAGTTATGAATATGTATGATAAGAAATATATTCTATATTCTAGCAGATTGTAGCTTAAAGCAGGCTGAAAGTAAAGCAGAATGCCTTAAGGCGCACTCTGCTATACTTTCAACCTGCTTTATGTGGTCTCCTATTTTCAAAACTAGAATCAGTCTATGGGGTAATGGGTTAAATAGTTTTCTAGACTTCATCTTTGGTCAGTTGCTTATTGTCTCTTTGCGGTTGTGTTTGGCTAAATTTAATGATAATCTCATATCAAAGTCATAAAAATATTTATAGAAACATCTCCCTTCTGCTCTTTAATCCCTTCTGCATAGAAAAGCTAGCTCAGGCTGAGTTTTTGCAACCCTTGAATGTCCGTAGTTCGTCGTTTGTCGTTCTTCGTTCGTCGTCAACAATTTTAGTGTTAACACTCTAGAGGCCACAATTTTTATCCAATCTTTCTCATACTTGCTCAGATTGTATATGACCGTAAGAGTTCAAATGAGTTCGATTTTGGTTGAAATCCAATCAATATATCAAGAGTTATCTACCTTTGAATTGCTAAAAATGCCATATTTAACAATATTAACATGCTAGAGGCCACAATTTTTATCCAATTTTTTTCAAACTTGCTCAGATTGTATATAACCAGGAGAGTTCAGATGAGTTCGATTATAAGTGAAATCGGACCAATAGGTCAAGAGTTATCTACATGTACCTTTGAATTGCTTAAAATGCCTCATTTAACAGTGTTTACACTCTAGAGACCACAATTTTTATCCAATCTTTTTCAGTATTGTTTACGCTCTAGTTATCTGCCCTTGATGTACTCTACTATACTAGAATAGGTTGTATTCCAATATTGTTTTTAATTTATATATAGTCTGAATGGATTTAGATTAATATGTGTGAAACTCAAAGGTAAAGCTATCAGGCTTCACACAACAGGTGCGCGATATCAGGGCCTTCAAGGCCCTCTTGTTTTTAATAGCACAAAAAAATAAGCTACATGTACCTGACTATCATTTGATCCAGTTCAACTTGGTTTTGTTGTTGTAGGCGGTGAGTTTTCCAGCTATGCATGCCATGTGGGGAAAGTGGGCACCTCCACTAGAAAGAAGCAAACTTACCACGCTATGTTATGCAGGTAGATACATGTACAGCGTTCCCTCTCTACAACCGCCCTCCTTACAACGACTTCCTCCTTACAACGACATTCATCGCTGTTCCCACGAAAATTATGTTTTATGCTGGCACTGATGCATTATCATCTACCTAAAATTGATGTCTGTTGTTTTTGTTACATAACTGACATTTTGACATTTTTGAAACATAATGACAAATGACAAACAGCTTGAATCCAGATCAGACCCCGCGTAACGTGGCGTCTGATCTCGATTCGAGCTGTTGGCTTATGTTAACCAAGATCCCTCCCTATACCGACTCCCTTCGAACAACGCACATTTTTGTTGTCTCCCATTTGGTGTCGTTGTAGAGAGGGAGCGCTGTAAAAGCAAATTGATCAATTGTTTTTAGCTCACCTGAGCCAAAGGCTCAAGGTGAGCTATTGGGATGGCCCTGTGTCCGTCGTCGTGCGGTGTGCGTTGTCCGTCATCGTTAACAATTGCTTCAAATGACATCTCCTCCTATACCGCTGAACAGATTTCAACCAAACTTTACAGAAATGTTCCTTGGGTCAAGCTCTTTCAGATTTGTTCAAAGAATTAAAAACAATGCAGAACTCTGTTTGCCATGGCAACCAAAGTAAAACAATAAGGAAATCTTAAAAAATCTTCTTGTCAAAAACTACAAGGGCCAGAGCTTAGATATTTGGCACATAGCATCATCTACTGGTCCTCTATCAAGTTTGTTCAAATTATGCCCCTGGGGTCAAAATTGGCCCTGCCCCGGGGGTAACAGTTTTACGTAGAGTTATATAGTGAAAATTTCAAATGTCTTCTTCTCTGACACTAATATGACCAGAGCTTTGATATTTGGCATGGTGACACTTCTAAATGTCCTTTACCTATTTTGTTCAAATGGTTCTGGTCGGTTGAATATCTAGGTCATAATTCACATTCAATATATGTATAGCAGACAGCAATTCAGCATTATAAGAGTTAGACCCTAGCCTCATTTCCTACTGGCAGAGTTACATAATTGAACTCAGGTCAGCTGAGGTACTGTAACAGCAGCATATGGTGTTGTCTGCTATATTTTTTATGCCCCTGCAGTTGGGGGCATATTGTTTTGTCTGTCTGCTTTTTTTTTGTCTGTTTGTCAATTTGTTTGTCTGTCAGTCCACAACTTTAATCTTAGCCATAACTTTGTTAAAGTTAGAAACTTTATAACTTAGGTCATGTTCTACAAAGGTCAATGTCATTTTTGAGTTATTTCCCAGTGTCATATTTTCTTGTCTTTGAGATAACTCCAGTTCTACTGATGTTAACCCTTTACCCCATACATATGCCTTTTTACGCCTTTAATTTATTCCTCCTCTAAAGAAAATAATTCCACTTTATACAGTCATAAAACTGTAAGATATAAGAAATAGTATCTATATCTTAGTAGATGATAACTTAAAGCAGGTTGAAAGTAAAGCAGAATGGGCAATGAATAATCATATGGAAATACATGTAGCTTGATAAGAAGAAGTGTCATGGATAAGGGCCATAACTCTGCCAACAATATTTTTTTAAATTATTCCAATTTGTCATGTTTTTTTTTCTCTGGAAGATAATTCCATTTACAGCTACATTTATATTAAATAGAGGATAACTGTTTTTTTCAGTGTAAGATCGAAATTTAATCCATTGAGTGAACATCAGACGTTATATTTTCACGAGTGGCGAAGCCACGAGTGAAAATATAACAGTCTGATGTTCACGAAATGGATTAAATTCGATCTTACACTGAAAAAACACAGTTATTCTATTTATTTATGCTTTTAAGCCACTTTTTAAACGAAATTGTTTAAAAATTGAAAGCGAACGTACATTATTTATCCCGTGTTGAGCCCCACGTTTTATGTCGAACACATGCGCGTGACAGTTGGCGGTATAATGACGTCATCCGAATGACTTCGTTGCTCCCGAGTTTGGATTCGTGCTCTTCCGGTGAGTAGTTCGCGACAAATCGGACTGCCGGAATTTAACGATAAGACACGATTGACTACGATTCTTGGGGAGCCCTACGGGGAAAATTCATAATAAAAGCGATTGGTGATAATCCACTGCAGTGGATTACCAAGTGATCATCCACTGCTATATCGTGGTAATCCACCGAAAAGCATAAATAAAATGTTGTCTTGCCTGTTAAGCTAAGGCACAATGACCTCAGGTGAGCGAATTAAGGGCCATGGCCCTCTTGTTTAACTCTTTCAACACCTTGGACCTGTTTAAAATATACTCATGATATTTGCAAACAGTGTAGACCCAGATCAGAGGGCTCCTGTTGGAGCCCTCTGATCAGGGTCTACACTATTTGCTAATTAAAACCAGTATTTATTAAAATACCCAGAATTCCAAGTAGACTGGTTCATGTTTTGGTAACAGAAATGGTCCACAAGGGAGCTTAATAACCCACAAGAGTTAGGTAGTGTTGAAAGAGTTAACCCTCTATTATGACCACTTGCTTTTAGTTGTCACCTGTCTGTCATACATTTAGTTTGTCACCCTCTCAGTGGTCATGATAGATGAATGTTTACTTTACTTGAAAAGATGCAGATGTGTATCTCTTAACCCTTTCTCCCATACATACGCTTTTTTACACCTCTAATTAATTCATACCCTGAAGAAAATAATTCTAATTGATACAGTAATTCAAATGTGTCATAAGAAAATGTTTCTGTATTATAGCAGATGGTAGCTTAAAGCGGGCTGAAATTAAAGCAGAATGTGCCCTAAGGCACATTCTGCTTTACTTTCAACCTGCTTTAAATAGTCACCTATTTTCAAAACTAAAATGGCTATGGGGTAATGGGTTAACCCTTACCCCCCCATATGTTGTTTTCAGTATTGAAGACAGGTGACCACTTAAAGCAGGATGAAAGTAAAGCAGAATGTGCCTTACTGCATATTCTGCTTTACTTTCAGACTGCTTTGAGCTACCATCTGCTAGGATATAGGTTATATTTCTTATGTTGCACATTCATTACGATATAAATTGGAACTATGGTATTTCCTTCAGTGGAGGAATAGATTTAAATATTTTCAAAATGTGTATACATTCAGTAAAGGGTTAATAATTACACCAACATTTGATATTTTCATGTTTATTTGTGTCAAAGTAGATAAGGCTTGAAAGACCGGCTACTCGCATGTTCTATGTTGTCATTGAGTTTTTGTTGTTAATGTTAACAAAACTGAAAATATTGCAATCAAAAGTCTGTGACTTTTTTTCTGCTGCTCGACAAATTTCAGTTGAGTTATGACCCCTCTAGATTGCTAAACATTTTCCTTCCTGAAACTTCAAATGGACATACAGTCAAACCCCTCTAAATACGACCACTAAATTATGTTAATTATTAGGGTGTTTTACGGTAGGCGACCGCTTAAAGCAAGGTGACCGTGAAACAGAAAGCTCCTTAGGAGCTTTCTGTTTCACTGTAACCTTGCTTTAAGCTGTCACCTCTCTATTATACAATCAATTAGCCTTCGTTTTATTGGTCGTATTAGCGAGGTTTTACTGTATTCAGTTTTCAATTTAGACTGACCCACTGTTGACTATTTAAGGTTATTTTTGTCAGTGTATTGCCATATGACAAACAGTTCTGACCCTGACTATGGACTTCTAAAGAAGCCCTCTGATCTGAGTCTTCCCTGTTTGCAAAGGACAAAATGTACTCTTTACAAGTACACAGTTTGCACAGGATGCGTTAACCCTTTGAACCCTAGTCCCGCATATAGGCGTCCTTTTCAAACAGTGTACTTGTAAATAGTTCACTTGTCCTATGCAAACAGTGAAGAACCAGATCAGAGGGCTCCGAAAACATTGACAAAAACAACCCTTAAAAATCAGAAATTGACTAGGCTTAAATGGAAACGGGGAATGTCCATTTAAAGTTTCAGGGAGAAAAGAGTTAAGCAGGAGCCCTTTGATCAGAATATGCACTGTTAGTAATCTTTCAACTGTTTGTAAAAAACCAATAACCCTAAAGAGTCAAAGTGACTAGACTAAATTGGAAACTGGAAATGCAGGGCTCTAGATAAGGGGAGTACAATTCAAAAACTAAAATCATTGTATCTGCACCAAACCCTATGGTGTCATAACTCATTAGAATTGTCTCAAAGAGATGTTTCTAATCAGTAGTGATACCATAGGGTTTAGTACAGGACTGGTATAAAGGAGTAAATGTTGGACAATTTATGTTTACTCCCTCTTATCTGGAGCCTTGTTGGAATTATCTGTTTGAACTTTCAGGGTTGAATGAGTTAACCCATTTACCCATAAATACACCTTTTTACGCCTTTAATTTATACATCCACTTGGAAATAAAGTTCCACTTTATACAGTCATAAATATATACCATAAGAAATACATTCCATATTCTAGTAGATTTTTGTTTAAAGCCGGTTGAAAGTAAAGCAGAATGGGTCTTAATTAAGGCACATTCTGCTTTACTGTCAACCCAGCTTTAAGTAGTAAATTGTATTCAAACTAGAAACAGACTATGGGGTAATGGGTTAAGAAAGCTGGAGTTATGGCATCAAATTTGGACCCCCCTCTCCAACTGAAATAATTTGCAGGGAATAACAACCTCAGGATAGGAGTAGTCAATACTTTGCATTAGGGAAAAGCATTACCAACTTTTGAGGGGAGTCCAAAATTTACAGGGGGGGGGTTTCATATTACACTATCAAAAATGTACCCCCGGGTCCATTTTTTACGGGGGTCCATATTTGATCTGACACCGGTACTATTCCGTCCATCAGAGGTTTTTTGAATATTACAGGTTTAACACATTAAATAGGTCAAGGTTATCACATTAATGTTTTCCTGCTCACAGTTAAGCCTAGGTCTCGCTTGTAATATTTTGTGATTCTTGAGATGTATTTTGACAACTAAGCTCCCTGAAATTGAACATAGATAGATCTATATTCAAAAGTTAAAACTTAGGGCCATTCCTCCTTTTAAGTTTGAAATACAGGTAAGTTTGACTTTAGTGGGTTTGAGGTACAGTGGAGAAGATGTTACTCTTTCCCATTTAAACACAGACGAAATGCAAACTCATTGCAATAAAATGGCGATAATGACAACTTTTTGACCAACCTGACTTTTTCATTTTAATAAGAGTGGCAAATAGTTTGGAACCTGATCAGACACTGTGTTACCGGGGATCTGATCTGGCTCCAAACTGTTTGCAATGAAAATTATAATTTTAGCGTTAACACGTTTATTGGGAAACAATAACGTTTTCTCCACTTTAACGAGTTTATACTATATACGTGGAAACATGAAACCTTTTACTGCCTTAACTCTTTCCTCCCTGAAACTTTAAATGGACAATTCCAGTTTCCAATTAAGTCTAGTCCATTTCTGACTTTTAAGGGTTGTTTTGTCAATGTTTGACATTATGACAAACAGTGAAGACCCTGATCAGAGGGCTCCTTTCGGAGCCCTCTGATCTGGGTCTTCACTGTTTGCATAGGACAAGTGTACTATTCACATGTACACTGTTTGAAAAGACGCCTATATGCGGGACTAGGGTTCAAATGGTTAACTTGACTGTACTGGTATTTGTTTAACGTTTGGATCCTGATCTGATGTCCGGTAATTTAGCATTTGATGGGGATCCAAACATTTTGATACACATACTGATAATGTTTCTTCAATTTTTATCCCTTCTCTAACTAAACATTCATATGTGGGTAAAACTCTACCCACTAGAACTATAAATGTTTCTACCGGTAATAAAATAAAAAAATATTGTCCTCAAGAAAGAGTTCTGACTCATGTTAGATAGATCCTATGACAAAGGAGCTGTTTGATCTGGGTTAATACTGTTTCAAAATGCATTGTCCATCAATATATGCCAATCATAAACAAGAGAAAATGAAAAATAGACTGCAGTTTATAATCAGATGATAATCTGGCAGTTCAACTCTTTCAGCACCATGGACCTGTTTAATATATGCTCATAACACTGTTAGCTAATTTTGAGCAGTTTTTATTAGATATCCATAATGCCAAGTAGACTGGTTCATGTTTTTTAAACTAAAAAGATCCAAAAGGGAACATAATATCCCACAAGAGTTACTTACAAATGTAGTGTTGAAGAGTTAAAGGATACACTGTTCAGCATGCAATATATGTTCCAATTTTCAGAGTTGAATCTAGATTGTGACTGAAGACAATTTGGGAAACCATACAGCTATATTTGGACAACCGCTTAAACCAGAGGTTTTACCAAACCACACCATACTTAACAATAATTTGCAATATTAGTTCCCATACTAGTTCACCATATAACATGTTAATGTATCTTGCCTTCATTTGCACTGTATAGTACTATACAATATAATTATCTGCCTGCACATTATATCACTGTTGTGACTTCTTAAAGGGACTGAAAACCAAAAGCTGTATTTGCAAAAGAAAAAAATACCCAAATGAAAGCAAATAAGTTGCATTGTCTTGCATATGGTCAGAATAAAACATTCTCAGTGTTTTAGATAATTTTGATTGTTTTTCTCTACTCCGCCTATAGTTCCTGGGACACCCGCAGCAGTTGAAAAATAAACTCAGGATCAAGTCAAGTCAAAGTATAGATGGAGTAGATCTTGTTTAAACTTGGCTACAAATATTTTGCATGCAATACAAATACTGGTAGCTTAAAATAGACTATCATATACGAATGGCCTGGTAGTGGAGAGGTCAGAGTGTAGGGTTACCGTATAGTTAATGGCATACATTTATGTTGTTTTGCCTACGCCGCATGGGTTCAGGTTTTTCTTTGAAATGTATTTTTAACATAAAAGCTTTTGCTGAATTAATATTTATATGCTTATATAATTTATGCACCTGGACTTTTTTACAAAACAACCGAGCAAAACAAAAACAGCAAAGTCTGGTTTTCAGTCTCTTTAATGCATGTTTTCACTCATACAAAAAGTTTGTAACTTAAATGTTTGACACTCTGGTCCAATTTGAAAAGATATATAGGATCTGTCATGAACTGATGTTTAAGACAAGCTGATCTCAAACTAGTCTAGAATTGAAATGTTATTAAGCGAGCCTTGGCGAGCTTTATAACTTTTCTATTCTAGACGAGTTTGAGATCAACTTGTCTTAGACTTATACATCGACAAATGTATGATTCTTTTTCTCACATAACCAACAATTTTAAGCTATTTTTTAAAGCAATAGGCATTTTTTGGAACTCCGGTGACGTCAAAACGCAGTTATAAATAGTGACGTTATAGTGACGTCATCAAACTGATCTTACACATGTTGGAAATGAGGATATTCGTCATTGTTGTTCGCTATAGAAAACAAGGGTAGTTATGTGAGAAAAAAAAGTTTGACACTCTGGTCCTATTTTGACTCTGGTCAATGGTATCATCTGTATGATCCTGAATGCCTTAAATATCAAGTCCAAAGAGTAATACAATCCATCTCAGAAATTCATATATTAAAAAATCTTTTACTTGATGAGCGCTAATAGTGCAAACAGTTTGGATCCATGTGAGAATTTAAGTATACCAGAATAATAAATGTAACCAATGGTTCAACAGGATCCAAGGATGAGTCGCCGCCTTCAGTATTTAAATATATCAAGAGAAATTTCGACTAGAATGTAAAGTGATTTAACAGTGTTTAGTACGATACTGAATTCTATTGGACAAGTACACAGCAGTAAAAATTCATATTTGGATGAGGTAAATCAGGGCACCAGATAAGGGTAGTTTTTCAAAAACTAAAATCTTTATTTCTGAATTAAACCCTATGGTGTCACTACTCATTAGAATCGTCTCTTCGAGACGATTCTAATGAGTAGTAACACCATAGGATTTGGTTCTAAAAATAGTGAGAAAATGTGGGATTTGTTGAAAAAACTACCTCTTATCTGGAGCCCTGGGTAAATGCTGAGACAAAATACAGATTTTTTTTTTTTGGTGTTGTTATAGCGCAATGGTTAGTGCACCCACTTCTCACCAATGCATCCAAGTTTGATCCGGGTCAGGGGCCCGTTTTACTAAACAACTTACGCAAAATTTTTGCGTAAGTCAAAATCGTTTAACTCTTATTTTTCGATCATAAACGCTTGCAAACAGCAACTAGCCAGATCAGAGGACGCGCTAAAAGCGCGTCCTCTGATCTGGCTATTTGCTGTTTGTAGCAAGTGATAATAAAAAATATAAATTAAAATTTAAAATTTTGACTTACGCAAATTTTTTGCGTAAGTAGTTTAGTAAAACGGGCCCCAGGGCAATATGTGGGAAAGGTTCGTTCAAATCAAATGGTGCTTATAAAACTATGCTGAGAAACTCAGCAGAGCACACCGGTACTTCTTTTTCATCCATCCGTGGATGTAAGCAGCCAATGTGTTTAAAACTAGCTAGGCAATAGCAGTTTTTACTAACAAAATGGAAATATTTCCGATTAAGCACGATCTCAGACTCTGGTATCTTTATAAGCACCAATTTCTGAGTTGATCTCAGAGTTTAGCACAAAATCTTCCTGTGAGCATGAGATTGTGCTCAAGAAAGTTTTATAAGTTTATAATCTGGTAATCTGTACCTGTCTGTTTAATTTTTCACACCCAGTCTGTTTAATTTTTCACACCCAGTCAGATCAAAAGAAAAAGTAGACGCCCGTCTTCAGACGGAACGTATTATGGTACTAGTATTGTGATGTCACTCTATCCTCCGGGTTTTCCACACTTTTCTCATACAGTGAAACCCCTCTAAACTGGACATGTGTGGGGACAACATAAATGTCCGGTTAAGAGGGGTTTCCGGTTTAGAGGGGTTTTAACACATTAGCTCATAGTATGCTTCTAGTATGGAAGATAGCTGACCACTTAAAGCAGGTTAAAAGTAAAGCAGAATGCGCCTTAAGGCACATTCTGCTTTACTTTCAACCTGCTTTAACTCTTTCCTCCCTGAAACTTTAAATGAACAATCCCAGTTTCCATTTTAGTCTAGTCCATTTCTGACTTTTAAGGGTTGTTTTTGTCAATGTTTGGCAGTGTGACAAACAGTGAAGACCCTGATCAGAGGGCTCCTTTCGGAGCCCTCTGATCTGGGTCTTCACTGTTTGCATAGGACAAGTGTACTATTCACATGTACACTGTTTGAAAAGCACGCCTATATGCGGGACTAGGGTTCAAAGAGTTAAGCTATCATCTGCCAGATTGTATAAAGTGGAACTATTGTCTTCAGTGTACATGTATAAATAAATCAAAGACGTGAAAAGAAGAGTTTGAAACGGGACCAAGGTTTTTGTCCGGTTTAGAGAGAATTCCGGTATTTAGAGGGGTTTCACTGTATTTGTTTTGACATTTTGTATATGACATTTTTTCATGAACTGCAAGTTGAGTTTGTGTCTCGTCAAAATTTAAGTTTCCAGGGAGTTATGCCCCTTATTTAATTTAAAATGTTAGAAATTCTTTTTTTCCCACTTTTTTCCCACATGCTTTCACATATTGAGCTGAAGTTTTGAATATGATGTTGTTTGATGTTATATATCATGTTCACATTTTGTCAGAATTTGTCAAGTTTTCCATGAGCTATATGCCCCATTTTGAACCTAGAATATTAGTAAAATCTCAATATTCATGTATTTTTCCCCATGTCTCCACATATTGAGTTGAAATGTGGTACAGTATATGATGTTGTTTTGATGAACTGTATAATTATCAGGTTCACGTTTCTTCAAAATTTGTCAAGTTTTACATGAGTGATGCACCCTGGAGAGCGTATTATGTACTGTTTGCAGTTCTGGTCAGTTGTGTCATAAAAACTATGTATTATGCTCAAATCCCCACATTTATAGAAAAGTAGCTTACAAAATTATGTTTTTCGATTGTGTCATTAGAACTATTATGCCCAAATCCCCCTATTTATTGCACAGATTCAACAACAATAATACTTATGAACATACGCCAATCATAACAATACATCAACTCTGTATTTATACATATTTCAGGTACAACTCTTGGAAATGTGGTGACATTCAGCACTTCTGGCTTACTGTGTGCATATGGGTTTGACAATGGATGGGCGTCCATCTTTTATATCACAGGTATGTATCCATGCAGGCATATATAGACATTGCATTCATGAATATTCGTCGTATCACTGGCCTCTGAATGTGTCTAGATCCACCCAGTAGTTCTCAGTTGTTCTAGAAATGCGTTTGATAGTGACTCGGCGACCATATGTTGTTCTCGACATATTCAATCAGTGACTACTAATTTTTAAATTGTATATGGAGGCTAGCGAAGCGAGCTGCAAAAAAAGAGAGCAGAGCAGATCTAAAACATTTTCAAGTGCAATTTATTTTTGACCTGGGACATTTTAAGACCTAACCCGGGTGAGGCATGATTTTTTGTGCATTTTTCAATTTTTTACACTTTTGTATTTTTAGGACTTTCAAACTTTAAAGAACGCAACTGCGTACTTTGCGTATGCCTAGGTACGCCCCTAGCATTTTCTTATATCTGAGAGAAACATATATTTTTGGATACATTCATAACTATAAAATAGAACTGTTTTCTCCCATAGAGGAATAAAATGAATCCTTAAAAAATGTGTAATTCTATTTATTTATGCTTTTCGGTGGATAACCGGGAAATAGCAGTGGATTATCACTTGATAATTTCACTGCTTCAAGCAGTGGGATTATAGCCACGCATGCTTCTATTATGAACTTTCCCGTGGGGCTCCCCAAGAATCCTAGTCAATCGTATCTTATCGTTAAATTCCGGCAGTCCGATTTGTGGCGAACCTTACTCAACGGAAGATCACGAATCCAAGATCCGAAGCAAAGAGGTAATTCGGATGACGTCAAATCAATAAATTAATGATGTCATTGTACGACAATTGTCACGAAAATGTGTTTGATATAAATTTGGGGCTCAGCATGGGATAGATAATTTACTTTCATCTTTCAATTGTCAAACACTTTCGTTTAAAAAATGGCTTAAAAGCATATATAAAATAGAATAACTGTATTTTTTCAGTGTAAGATTGAATTTAATCCACTATGAACATCAGACTGTTATACATGTATTTTCACTCGTGGCTTGGCCACTCGTGAAAATATAACGTCTGATGTTCACTCATTGGATTAAATTTCGATCTTACACTGAAAAACCCAACAGTTATCCTCTATGTAATAATGGGTTAATAGAGATTATGTTATTGCTGTTGGTAGGTTTACTTGGTATTCTCTGGTCGTTGGCATGGTGGTATATATCAGCTGATAACCCATCTAAACATCCCAGGATAACAGCTGAAGAGAGACACCACATCATGTCATCTATAGAGTATAGGACAGATGTAAAGGTAATTATTATACTGCAAAGTAAATTCCTTACTTCTGATTGGCCGTGAGCCGACGTTCCCTGTGAGCTGACAGGGTACGTAGAAATGCAACTATTTCATTGACTGACAGATCCCTCAGTCTTGCTTCACAGAAATAAAGATGGCCGACTACTCGACAGGAGTGTGCGCCTTCAATCATGCAATCTCCATTATTAAGTCTATCTCTTCTAAGAACCAATCGCGATTTGGATCTTTGAACAGCCAGCTGTTTTTCTTTTCTGGAAAAGTTTGATGTTGGCATCTACGAGCGTGCACATTTTTCTTTTGAATAACAACAAACAGAAATATGATGTCATTTTCGTTCATCATCTGTTTTGGCGTTGGTGAATTAGAACTACGATTTAGGCAAAAACGGCCTACGATTTATGAAATGGCCCATGATCTTGGATCTAACTGCTTGGGCAACATGATTTTCCCCAGTCGGGATTAAATCCCCACCTACCCTAGGAAGAAAATGTATAACTAATAGTATCATGACTTCTTATAAGATGGTGTTCATAGTTTTCATTCAATCCGTATACGAGTAAATATATATTTTTGCCACATTTTCTGTCCTTTGGGAATTTCTCAAGAATTTGGACAATTAAGTGCAATTTCTGGACTTTGTCAAACAAAGCATGTGATATTAAATATATATGACAAATTGGGTGGCCAAATATATGTGCTATATGGGGAAAAACATCTTTTGAAATCAGCAAATATGTAACATTTTAATGTCCCAAAATCAATAAATAATGTAAAGGGCTAGACACTTTAAAAACTCTCTTCAGTTTTTCACCACTGACTATTTTGTTGTAACAAACATTCATATCTAAGGCAGCAAACATGAACTATTCATGAACGTAAACAACTTGAGTTACTTTTTACTTCAATAAATGATGTCACCCATGTGTGGTTCCATGATGTTACATTGAAGAAAAACAGCTCTGAACATGGCAATGCAATTATGCAAACTATGCGAGTAGTCCCCCTTTCCATTACCAGCATCAGTAGAAACAAAATGGCAGTTTGAATAACCACAACAAAAACATTCTGTTCTGAGAGAAATAATTTTAAGATTCCACGTAAGCAGATATATTTTACTTTCTTCTCTGATGTTACAGAAATATTAAGAATGTGTTTACATGATCAGCTGATGCAATAATATAAGTTTATGCGCCATCCGAATTTACAATAACAGCCATGTTTATTTTGTGAGCCGTGAGGTGCATTGATCATATTGAGGTCAGCAAAGGTCAAATATATCATTGATGTTACATTCCTTGATGTTACGATGAAAATTTGTAACATCAAGGAGTGCAAATGTAACATGAAAGAAAATACAAAATATTCTCAGAGCATTTCTGTCTAGTATGATATTTAAACAGTGACACATTGAAAGATATAGACACCAAAATGTTATTTGAAAATGTACACATATATGAAATTTATAATGTTTATGAGTATCTAGTTGAACTTAAGGTGGTTCGCGGGTCAGCTTATTCTGTGTCAGAATTCTTTGAAACCTTGATTAAATTGAAATATACCATATGGAGAGTGAAAAATCGTTAAAATAAAAAAAAGTCACAGTGCCGTTTTTTTCTGAGAGGATCTTTTGTCGAGAAAAGCTCCTTTTTTAATAAACAGGAATAATTTCTTTATAAAATGATATAACTCAATAATTTCTGTACATTCAAGTAAACTGTACATAGACTATAAGATAGTGGGCAAACAAAAGTATTTCATAACATATTTTCTGGAAATATCAATATTTTAAAAAAGTCAAATTCTGAAAATCTCAAATTACAAAAAATCTAGCTGTTTAACATACACTATTTTTACTCTTATTAGATAGATATAACTTAATTCTACTAGTCACAAAAATTTAATGAAAATCTACAGTGGAATTTGCATTTTATACATGATTTCCTGAAATTCTGACAAAATGTTAACATAAAACGAGTAACCTCCCTTGAGTTTAACTTTAAAATGCCGTCAGCTCTAAATAATACCTTAAGTCAAACCTGTAATAAAGGACCATTGAATACGGTAGCCTGTAGATCTTTTAAGGCAAGCGGCTGTTTATTGCATAACAAAAGTAATGCATAAAAGCTCCTTTAGGATCTATCTTTTAGCATTACCTTTGTCCTTTGTTAAGCTGCCATCTGTCATATAGGCTATAATCCTCACAAATTTAGCTGTCACATGACTATACTTGCATCTGATATTATTCATTATTACGTGACTAAACATAGCCTGTCCTTTGATCACTGCGTTATGGATTGACTAGTCACTAAAATCGGACAATGTGTTAAAAAAAAAGTTTTGAAGCGAGTGGGAATCGAACCTAGAACATTTGGATTGCAAGTCAATCACCGTATCAACTGCGCTAACAGAGAAGACACTGAAGCAGTTCAAACTTTTCTTTATCTACATTTTCCACTATAAGCACGTGCCGCAAAGATCAGGGGAAAGTCATCAGCATTTCCGGAATTCGAAATGCGGCCCGCCCGCTGTCGAACCACCTTAAGTCAAACTTGTAACATCAAGGAATTAGGATTGTAACATAAAGGAAATCGGAGGTTTCTTGTTGAATATTAATATCATAAATCATATTGTGATACTAAATATGTTGAAACCCTTTCTCAATATATACTGTATGCGTCTAAGCAAACAAAGCAGATCCTGATCAGACAGCTACTACAGGAGCGGTCAAATCTAGGTCTATTCTGTTTGCTAAACAGATTCTGTGAAATCTTTATTTCATAGGAATTTTTAAAAACTACAGTGTTCCCTCCGTATAACGACACCAATTGGAGACACATACATGTATTGTGTTTTTTTTCGGAGGTAGTCGTTATAGGGAGTTAAAATGAGACTTACTTAGCTTTGCAAACAGCTTTAATCCAGATCAGACGCCACGTAACATGGCGTCCGAATTGGAATCAAATTTTATTAATTTATTTATTATACCAGATTTATATAGCGCTCCTTTCACACAGGGGTGTGCGTTCAATAGCGCTTCACATGAAATTACATGAATGCACGGTGCCTACAAAGCGAGAAAGACAAATATCTACAATTAGATATAAAATAAACATGAATAAACATACAAAAGATAGCCCCCAAAACAGTGAACACAATACTTCTATCAATCAGCAATAAACCGACCGACTGGTTTGCTGACCGATACAAATAATAATAGAGCACCAAATGTAGGCCGCCTTAGTTGTTTGTCACAAGTCATTATGTTTTTTTTCTGTCGAACGCCCAATGTGTGACTTTGGGGGAAGCAGCAGACGAGTTTTAAGCATACAATATTGCAGAAGTGAAAGAATTAGGCATTTAATATAATTGTCTTGTTTTTAAAACTAGGCAACGGTTGTTTTGATGAGAGAATCGTTGTTAGGAGGGCCGTTGTAGGGAGGGAACACTGTATGTTAATTTTCTTACGAGGAACTCTCGTAACGAAGCATAGCAGAACAATCCACATTGGGTATTATGAGCATCCCCGGGCAGTTCGAACCCTGGGCGCTGCCGTGACAGTCCAATACAATAACTTCTGAGCTAAAGAGTCTCCTGCCTAGCTGAGGGATTCAATACTGGATACATACTTCGCCGCGGCCATGCTATTTATAGTACACACAGACACACACAGAGGTCAGTGTGTGGTATGTAACAATTTATATTCATTAAGTCATACATTTGTTTATGAACATTCTTTGAGCACAGAATAAGTGGAAACGGGAACAGTTATTTGATAGTAACCGTTACAATCATAACAAATGCATGCGACAAAGGCATCATGAAGAATTTCATCAGCCAAACTGTTTGAGTACCAAGGCCTATGACCCAATCGTCATTGTATATCTGAAATCCAGTTCAAATTGATGCCTGCATAAACTTTGGACCCATTTCATGAATAAACAAATAAATATATACATAGGAACTGAACTATGCAAAACCATACTTATTGACATGTAAGCAATCATGTGATTTTGACAATTTACACAGTTTGAGTAAGTGTAAAAGCAATTTTGGCATATTATGATGAGTATCAAACAGTGCAGACTCAGAGAAGCAGCCATGTTTTGACTGTGGCAAATGATATTGGGCTACACTGTTTGTGATATAATATACTTTCTGACGCTAAACATCAATAACTGTACACCGTGTAGACCCTAGTCAGATGCCATGATGCATCACCATCTGAGGCAGGTTTTAAATTATTTGTATGCTCCAAGTGTGTATATTTTGGGTTGAATTAGAGCTGCTGCACAAGTGAATAAGAGACTTTAAAGACATCTCCTGACGACCTTTCGGTCATAACGCCTTGCCAGACAATTTCCTTGCAAAAGGCATGGGTCTTGTGAACATGCCGGTAGCAAAGAACCATTGAAGCGTCTCATGTGAGACCCGACCTTTATATTTGATAGTTTGGTTAGAAATAACCATTGAAAAGCCTCTAGAGCATGAGTTTATCTGGGCCTCACCAGGTAAACTGAAAATGGTATACACGCTGGCAGCTTATGCTGCATTTTTGTTCTCACCTATCGAGAACGTTTGGAGGGGGACTCCATCAATGGACTGAGGAAATATCTTTAAATATACTCAGCCAAAACAGGAAGTACCAAATTTTTACATTAAATTTTAAATCTCCATATCGTTTAAAGTACCTTAACAACTTCAGTTTTGTTTAAGATTTTAAAGGCTCATAATTTACGTTCACCAATGTATTCCAGTAAAAATATCCAGATTAAATGACACATGTAACAAAAATGAAACACTAGTTTGTTCTTATTTCAAATCAAATAAAGCAGATCCTGATCAGACAGCTACTACAGGAGCGGTCAAATCTAGGTCTATTCTGTTTGCTAAACAGATTCTGTGAAATCTTTATTTCATAGGAATTTTTAAAAACTACAGTGTTCCCTCCGTATAACGACACCAATTGGAGACACATACATGTATTGTGTTTTTTTTCGGAGGTAGTCGTTATAGGGAGTTAAAATGAGACTTACTTAGCTTTGCAAACAGCTTTAATCCAGATCAGACGCCACGTAACATGGCGTCCGAATTGGAATCAAATTTTATTAATTTATTTATTATACCAGATTTATATAGCGCTCCTTTCACACAGGGGTGTGCGTTCAATAGCGCTTCACATGAAATTACATGAATGCACGGTGCCTACAAAGCGAGAAAGACAAATATCTACAATTAGATATAAAATAAACATGAATAAACATACAAAAGATAGCCCCCAAAACAGTGAACACAATACTTCTATCAATCAGCAATAAACCGACCGACTGGTTTGCTGACCGATACAAATAATAATAGAGCACCAAATGTAGGCCGCCTTAGTTGTTTGTCACAAGTCATTATGTTTTTTTTCTGTCGAACGCCCAATGTGTGACTTTGGGGGAAGCAGCAGACGAGTTTTAAGCATACAATATTGCAGAAGTGAAAGAATTAGGCATTTAATATAATTGTCTTGTTTTTAAAACTAGGCAACGGTTGTTTTGATGAGAGAATCGTTGTTAGGAGGGCCGTTGTAGGGAGGGAACACTGTATGTTAATTTTCTTACGAGGAACTCTCGTAACGAAGCATAGCAGAACAATCCACATTGGGTATTATGAGCATCCCCGGGCAGTTCGAACCCTGGGCGCTGCCGTGACAGTCCAATACAATAACTTCTGAGCTAAAGAGTCTCCTGCCTAGCTGAGGGATTCAATACTGGATACATACTTCGCCGCGGCCATGCTATTTATAGTACACACAGACACACACAGAGGTCAGTGTGTGGTATGTAACAATTTATATTCATTAAGTCATACATTTGTTTATGAACATTCTTTGAGCACAGAATAAGTGGAAACGGGAACAGTTATTTGATAGTAACCGTTACAATCATAACAAATGCATGCGACAAAGGCATCATGAAGAATTTCATCAGCCAAACTGTTTGAGTACCAAGGCCTATGACCCAATCGTCATTGTATATCTGAAATCCAGTTCAAATTGATGCCTGCATAAACTTTGGACCCATTTCATGAATAAACAAATAAATATATACATAGGAACTGAACTATGCAAAACCATACTTATTGACATGTAAGCAATCATGTGATTTTGACAATTTACACAGTTTGAGTAAGTGTAAAAGCAATTTTGGCATATTATGATGAGTATCAAACAGTGCAGACTCAGAGAAGCAGCCATGTTTTGACTGTGGCAAATGATATTGGGCTACACTGTTTGTGATATAATATACTTTCTGACGCTAAACATCAATAACTGTACACCGTGTAGACCCTAGTCAGATGCCATGATGCATCACCATCTGAGGCAGGTTTTAAATTATTTGTATGCTCCAAGTGTGTATATTTTGGGTTGAATTAGAGCTGCTGCACAAGTGAATAAGAGACTTTAAAGACATCTCCTGACGACCTTTCGGTCATAACGCCTTGCCAGACAATTTCCTTGCAAAAGGCATGGGTCTTGTGAACATGCCGGTAGCAAAGAACCATTGAAGCGTCTCATGTGAGACCCGACCTTTATATTTGATAGTTTGGTTAGAAATAACCATTGAAAAGCCTCTAGAGCATGAGTTTATCTGGGCCTCACCAGGTAAACTGAAAATGGTATACACGCTGGCAGCTTATGCTGCATTTTTGTTCTCACCTATCGAGAACGTTTGGAGGGGGACTCCATCAATGGACTGAGGAAATATCTTTAAATATACTCAGCCAAAACAGGAAGTACCAAATTTTTACATTAAATTTTAAATCTCCATATCGTTTAAAGTACCTTAACAACTTCAGTTTTGTTTAAGATTTTAAAGGCTCATAATTTACGTTCACCAATGTATTCCAGTAAAAATATCCAGATTAAATGACACATGTAACAAAAATGAAACACTAGTTTGTTCTTATTTCAAATCAAAGGGAGATTACTTGATATTATAAGACTTTCAAGTCTTAAAAACGCCATGAATTTTGTGATGAATGAAAGTCTAATATTATTTGATATTCTTTAAGAGGAAGTTCCAGCTAGATATGAGCTCCATCGTTTCTCTTCTACGCGAACTATTTCTAAGCAAAAAGGAGTTATAAACCTTTTATTTTCAATACGCCTAAATCCGTCACAAATGTTTCTATCTTGTTAGGTTAGGAGATAAGATTTAACACCTGTTACTTTGAACTCAATTATTTCGAATAGCCAAACGAATTACACAAGTTGGCTTTTAAAATTTTCACTTATTAAAACTTTTGAAACTTTGCCTCTGAAGACAGATTAATGCAGGTTAAAAGTTAAAAGTGATTTGTAAGAGCTTTCTGTACCACTTTTGATGTCAGTTTAGTTGGCAGCTGTGTGAAGGTCTTGATTTTTCGCTTTACTTGAAATGTTTTTATCTCAAAGTAATTTCTTCGTCTATTGAACTTCAGAGTACTGAATATCTACTTACATATTTAGGTCATTAGGTCAAAGTTCGAGGTCATTGTCACACCTTGGAGTTGAACAGTATGAGCGATGTCTTACAACAATTGTTGTTCAAGTTCCAAGTTCACTTGTTTTTATTTCATGTTCCATTAGTTAAATTCTTTCCTGTAACTATAAATGTTCCTTGCTGTAACACCAAGCACTTTCTCTGAACCAACCCTTTTCGATGGTTATACATGTAATTCATAACACAAGTACAAAATTATAATCTCAACATCAAGTTCAGGTTTGACTCAGAGTGAGAAATCGTTTAAGTAAAGTTTATGTTCATTCCATATCATTGTTATCCTTCATGTAATAGATGCATTCCTTGATGTAACACTCATGCTGATTAAATGAGCAATACCCATACCAAAAACACTTTTAACAATCCCTGTGTTAACCAGGTTTGAATCTCGTTAGATTGGCTTCAAAATAAAGTCTGCTTTGAAATTGAAGCTAATAATAAGTTTTGAAAGTTGCCATATCTTTTTGTGTTTTCCTTACTGTTACAAAAAAGATGTCCTTGATGTTACATCCTTTCCTTTCTGTTACAAGATGGGAAAATGACATTTTAAACTTTAATGTTTGGATTGTAAGAAACCAAACTTGCTTTTCCGATAACAGTACTGCATTCAATAAACACAAACTATCAAAAGATCCTATATTGAATCAAATATTGTGTGCATTGTATATGTAGATTTGTAGAAATTTGCCACTTTACGACAGTTTCTGTACACCATGTAATAGTACATGCATATTCATACACTTGATTAATTGAGGGGTTTTCAAGAGCATCTGTTATTGTTTGTTAAGTGCAAAACATCTGGCAGAGTATCCGTGTTAACTAAATATTCAAAATGCTAAAATACAAAATCGTTACAGCAAGGAATTGATTATCAGTGCCTTGATTAAACCAATACTTACCTGCTTCTCTCATAATAATAAGGGTCACTAATACTCGTTTCATGGACTGAAGACATTGATAAGTAAGACATAACAGAAAACAACTGATTTGAATAACATTATATTTGATGATATCTATCCACTGAAAATGTGGCAAAAATATATATTGACTCATACCACAACTAACTCATTGATCCCTGAAATTTCAAATGGACATTTGCAGTTTTAAGTTAACCCAATACTCCATAAATTATATAATGCATTTTACCCCTTCAATTTATTCTTCCAAGAAACAAAACGGTTCCACTTTGTACAGTCATGATTATGTACAATAAGAAATGTTTTCTTTACTTTTGGAGATGGGGCATTCTGCTTTACTTTGAGCTTGCTTCTAGTGAACATCTGTCTTCATAACTAGAAATAGGTTATGGAGTAAAGAGTAAGTTTGGCTCATTAAGTACAGTGCTCCCTCTCTACAACGACACCCAATGGGAGACAAAGATTGTGTGCATTGTTCAGAGGGAGTGGTTACAGAGAGGGAAATTGGCTTACATCTGCAAACAGCTTGAATCCAGATCAGATGCCACGTTACGCGGCGTGCGGCATCTGATCTGGATTCAAGCTGTTTGTCACCCGTCATTTTATTTATTCCATCAAAATGTAATTTTGAGAAAAAACAGCAGACGACAATTTGAATCCGACGATATTGCAGCAGTAAAAGTGTTAAATATTTTGTCTTGTTTGGGGAACAGCCATAAGTGTTGTTGTAAGGAGGAAGTCGTTGTTCGGAGGGCCGTTAGAGAGAGGGATCACTGTATTACAAAATATAAAACAGTGCAGGGGCTCGTCTTACGAAATGTCATACAACAAAAACGGTCGTATGTCAAAACTTTAAAATACATCTTATTTCTGATTTCTCCATCTAATCCTGTCTTGTGACATCTCTTTGGAATCATCTTGAAAAGACAATTTCAGAGAGATGTCAGAAGACAGGATTAGATGGAGAAATAAATAATAATTTAGAATTTTAGAATCAGACTGACTAATGAAAATAATTGTGGTACATCCTTTTGTAAGGTAGGCCCCAGGCTCTTAAGTTGAACATACCCAAATTTTAAAGTTTAAAGGTAGCTAAGGGACATAACTTCAGAGCACCAGATAAGGGTAGTTTTTCAAAAACTAAAATCTTTATTTCAGAATTAAACCCTATGGTGTCACTACTCATTAGAATCGTCTCGAAGAGACGATTCTAATGAGTAGTAACACCATAGGATTTGGTGCTGAATAAGTGAGAAAATGTTTGATTTGTTGAAATAACTACCTCTTATCTGGAGCCCTGATAACTTTGAAATACAGGTAAATTCATCTCAAGCCAGTTTGTGTTATCAAACTTTGACTGTATTTGTTTTTGTTCTACCAGACTACTAACGTACCCTGGGTGTCAATGCTGCGATCACCATGTTTGTGGGCGTGTCTTACCGGGAATGTTTGCAGTGATTGGACTAACTACACATTGCTGACAAATATACCTACATTCATGCGCGAGGTCCTCAAATTTGATATCAAACAGGTACGAACTGGTTTTTTTTATACTCTTAACTATTTGCATGCTGGGTAACCTTTTTATATGCAACAATTGTGGTCTGCTTCTGTTCTAAAAATACATTTTTTCAAAATTTCTGTTCAGAACCGGCTCAGAATGTCTGTTTGGATTCTGATGAGAGGCCACATTACGCTGCGTCTCATCAGTATCCAAACTGTTTGAAATGGTTATCATGGTCTCACTGCTAACATGCTAAGAGTTAGATGGCACATTGTAAATAATAACTTAATTTCACATTCATGAAATTTCGTTGTACCTCATACTATTCCGAGCACAAATGACTTTCAATGTTTTGTTTAGAGGTTTACTGCACTAATGAGGTACAATGTATTTGATAAAGAGCATTAGGTTATTTAGATGTGTTTTGACCTTATGGTGATGTAGTTTGAAACATATATCGATATAAATATCCTAGGATATTACATTGTCAGTTCGAAAATATTCAATGTTACAGTATAGTTTATATGCTATTGAATAATCAAAACTTCATTTTGTAACCCCTATAATAATATTCACCAGGGGCCCGTTTTACTAAACTACTTACGCAAATTTTTTGCGTAAGTCAAAATTTTAAATTTTAATTTATATTTTTTATTATCACTTGCTACAAACAGCAAATAGCCAGATCAGAGGACGCGCTTTTAGCGCGTCCTCTGATCTGGCTATTTGCTGTTTGCAAACGTTTATGATCGAAAAATAAGAGTTAAACAGTTTTGACTTACGCAAAAGTTTTGCGTAAGTTGTTTAGTAAAACGGGCCCCAGGAACGTATCTAATGTACGTTCCTGCATTCACATATAAAACTGCCAACTATAAACATCTATCACCTGAAGTTTAAATTGACTAAGAAAATAATGAAAGTAAAGATCGACATTTCAGACAGATGATGTATAAGACATATCTTATAAGAAAAGAGTGTAGACCCTGATCAGACATGTAGCTCCTTCAGGAGTCCTTCAGGAGCTGTCTGATCAGGGTCTACACTTTTTTCAAGAAACGCAAATAGTAGATGTTTTACTAAATATATTCATTTTCCGTTTCTCACAGAATGGATTTTTGTCTGCCGTCCCCTACCTGTGTCAGTTTGTGGCAGCAATTTTCTCAGGACATGCTGCGGACTACGTCAGATCTAAACAAATCTTGTCCACAACTAATACTAGGAAGCTATTCCAGTCAGTATGTAAGTGTCTGAATGAAATACTATGTTTGTTTAGAAAGATAGATTTATTTCGGTAAAAAATGTACATAACATGGCAAAACATAATTAAAGCAAACATATAAGAGCCATGTAATGCACACTATTTGCATAAGATATCAGATTATCGCCATTTTGCTGTATTTGTGTTTTATGTAATTGTTCATGGATATGGAAGAGGCACTGCATTTACATGGAGTAGAAATATGCGATTAATGCATCCCAGTGATGTTCCTCAGGCTAACTTTTCAATTTGCTCAATAATATCAGTCCAATTAGCCTAAAGTTTGCAGAAATAAAAAAAAATTAAAACAAACAAACAATAGTACCATAAAGTTTTTTTGTTGTAAATATTTCTAAAAAATGTCAATTTATTTTCATTCGCTTTAAATATTTGTTGAAAAGTTTTTATGTTATAGTTGTATTCTTCTTGTGATGAATATTCATATTTAAAACCCCACCCACTATGAATATTTATCATCTTAACTATTACATTGGCTTACAAAGTATGAAAATATTTCAACAGAAAAGAGTTACATACTCATGTCACACAGATACTTTATGAAAACAGACAGACTTTCAGGGCTCAAGATAAAAGGGAGTTAAACTAAACAAATCCATTATTTTCTCACCTAATTCTGTAGTGTTACTACTCATTAGAATCGTCTCAAATAGACGATTCTAATGAGTAGTGACACCATAGGGTTTAATGCAGAAATAAAGATTTTAGTTCTTGAAAAACTCCCCATATCTGGGGCCCATTTCATAAAACTTTGTATGACAAATGTTGTCGTAAGTCAGATTATAAAAGTCTAAATTATTATTAATTTTTCCATCTAATCCTATCTTGAAAGACGATTCCAAAGAGATGTCACAAGACAGGATTAGATGGAGAATTCAGAAAATTAATGTATTTTAAAGTTTTGACTTATGACTGTTTTTGTTGTTCAAAGTTTTATGAAAAGGGTTCCTGGACCCTTGCATGGACTTTAGATAAGAAGAGTGTTTCATGATGGTTGTTTTCTCTCATTATCAATGTCATGGCCTAATGTTTCAGCATTTACTGGGATGGGGGCTTGTCTGATAGGCACGGGCTTCTGTGACTGTGAGCGCCGTGTTTTAGCCGTGGCCCTGCTTTCTTTAGCGTTAATGTTTGCTGGTTTGGCTAGAGCTGGATTTGCAGTAAATCACGTAGACTTTGCACCAAGGTAAGAAAAATGAGTATTGTCCTGTTGAAAGAGTTTACCCTTTGAACCCTAGTCACGCATATAGGCGTTTTTTCAAACAGTGTACATGTGAATAGTACACTTGTCCTGTGCAAACAGTGAAGGCCCAGATCAGAGGGCTCCGAAAGGAGCCCTCTGATCAGGGTCTTCACTGTTTGTCAATAATGCCAAAATTGACAAAAACAACTCTTAAAAGCCAGAAATGGACTAGACAAAAATCGAAACTGGAATTGTCCATTTAAAGTTTCAGGGAGGAAAGAGTTATTATGCTTTCATTGCCTTATTATTATTATACGCCCGTCATCAACGGTCGTATTATGGTATACCCAGCGCTGTCCGTCCGTCCGTCCGAGCGCACGAAAGGTCCTTTGTTGGGTAGGGAGAACAATAGATTCCATTCATTCAGTGATTGCCCTATTGTTATTGTTGGGTATATTAGTGTACTGTTGGGTACTTTTAAACAAAAAATATACCCAACAAATGTCCAACTGTGAGAACGTCCGTCCGTCCGTTAACTTTTCTTGTTAGCGCTCTCTCACCTTCATTTATTTACCGATTTTAATTAAACTTCATACAAATATTCCATACCACAATAGTTCGGACGAGTTCGCGTTTCAGACGTTGGCGGCTATTTTTAGCAGAGTTATGCCCCTTTATTGTCAAAAATGGGCATTTTTAAAAACTTTTTTTTTTTATTCAATTGATTTCAAATTTGATATGGTGATACAATGAATGAAGTTACTTAACATGTATTATGGGTTTTTGGTTTGACTCCGTATTTTCAGAGTTATGCCCCTTCACACAATTTTTTTAACAATATATTGTTTCCTGATAATAATTTTACTTACATTTTGTCTATTGTAACCAAATTTCATATTTATCTTTCTCATCATGCAGGGAAGGCACCTGTGAATTTTGGTTTGTGTTAAATTATTTTTCTATGAGTTATGCCCCTTTACATACTTAAAATTTAAAATATTAACCACACTTCGTCCGTTAACTTTTCTTCTTAGCGCTCTCTCACCTTCATTTATTGACCGATTTTGATTAAACTTCCTACAATTATTCCATACCACAATAGTTCGGACAATTTTGCGTTTCAGACGTTGGCGACTAATTTTAGCAGAGTTATGCCCCCTTTATTGTCAAAAATGGGCATTTTTTAAAAAACCCAGAACTTTTTTCTTTTTTATTCAATTGATTTCAAATTTGATTTTGGTTCCTGTTAAATTATTTTTTAACGAGTTATGCCCCTTTTCATACTTAAAATTTAAGATAAGCCACACTATCAGACAATAACTTTTAGTTTTCTTTCATCTTTGTTTGACTAAGTCTAATAATGAGCAAGACTGAAAAGTCTTTTTGAGATTGATAGTCGGGCCTACATTCCGGGCGACTTTTTCCAGTCGGCCTGAGTCCGGACGACTTTGACACCCGCCGGCCATGACGGGCGTATTTTGCCGCACTGCGGTGCTCTTGTTACATATTACTGAAAAGTCTAGAATGAAAAAAAATTAAAATAGAAAGTTAAAACGTGATTAAGCAAAATTTAATTTTGAAATTCAGGTATGTTTGACTTAAATGAGCTACAGTTATTAATATTCAAGTTAAGAAGTATGACCAACTTTGTCTTAAGAAAGTTAAAGATATCAGCTTGTAATGAGAGTTTTAAGAATTAATTTTGTTATATTTTAAGATATGCAGGTGTGCTGTTTGGTATAACCAACACTGTTGCCACGGTACCAGGAATGGTGGCCCCGATACTAGCAGGTGCTTTGACACCAAATGTAAGTAGTATAATCCTTTATAGAAGATATATTCGGAAGATATGTTTGATGCAAAATTCACCTTTATCAAATTGCACCTAGCTTTATTTACAAAGGGAATGTGCGTCCATTTGATTTGACCTTTTACACCCACCATCAAACTTTGTTTAGTGGATCTTGTGTATTAAGCAACCCCTCAAGCAAAGTCACATTTGTTTTAGATGCTCATTGAGAATATAGAATCTCCTATGTACTGCATTAAAGATTAGATCTCATTGAGATATTCAGTCTGTCATTAGGGATATTCAGTCTTTCAATAAGAGATTGAGATATTCAGTCTTTCATTAGAAATATTCAGTCTTTCAGTGAGAGATAGAGATATTCAGTCTTTCATTAGAAATATTAAGTCTTTCAGTGAGAGATAGAGATATTCAGTCTTTCATTAGAAATATTGAGCCCTTTCAATAAGAGATTGAGATAATCAGCCTTTCATTAGAAATATTCAGTCTTTCAGTGAGAGATAGAGATATTCAGTCTTTCATTAGAAATATTCAGTCTTTCAGTGAGAGATAGAGATATTCAGTCTTTCATTAGAAATATTAAGTCTTTCAGTGAGAGATAGAGATATTCAGTCTTTCATTAAAGATATTCAGTCTTTCATTAGAAATATTGAGCCCTTTCAATAAGAGATTGAGATATTCAGCCTTTCATTAGAAATATTTAGTCTTTCAGTGAGAGATAGAGATATTCAGTCTTTCATTAAAGATATTCAGTCTTTCAATGACAGATGAAGATATTCAGTCTTTGATTAGAGATATTCAGTCTTTCATTAAAGATATTCACATTCTTTCAATGATAGAAAGAGATATTCAGTCTTTCATTAGAGATATTCACAGTCTTTCAATGAGAGGTTGTTTACCCCATATCCCTATAGCCTGTTTCTAGAACTGAAGATAGGTGGCCACTTAAAGCAGGTTGAAAGTAAAGCAGAATGTGCCTTAAGGCACATTCTGCTTTACTTTCAGCCTGCTTTAAGCTTCAATCATCTAGGATTTAGAAAATATTCATGACTGTATTAAATGAACTATTTTACTTAGTGAAGATATGAATTAAAGACGTAAAATGGGCCTTATTTCATATACATTATGTATAGTCATTACACTATTTTACTTAGTAGAGAAATAGTTTATTTAATGTGTAAAATGTACCTTATTTCATTGATTTGATATGTTTCCCTTCAGAAAACCCAAGAAGAGTGGCGGAATGTGTTCTATTTGTGTGCTGCTTTTGATGTCTTTGGACTAGTAATCTTTGATATTTTCGCATCAGGAGATATACAGGTTTGTTTTGTGCTACAGTGCTCCCTCCCTACAACCGCCCTACCAACAATGACTCCCTCCCTACATTGACCCTTGCCGCAGTTCCCTAAACAGGAAAATTATGTCTAACGCTTTTACTACTGCCATATCATCTGCTGTTTTTTGTAAAAGTTACATATGAATGGGCATTTTGATAAAATAAATATAACAACGAGTTACAAACAGCTTGAATCCAGATCAGACGCTGTTTGCAAATGTTAACCAAGTCTTAATTTTCCCTCTCTATAACGACTCCCTCCAAGCAACACACACAATATTTGTCTCCCATAAGGTGTTGTAGAGTCTCGAGGGAGCACTGTATCTCACTTATTTGTCCTAATTATTACTACAGTCAAATTCAGATATCTCTAACTCACTTAACCCATTACCCCATAAATTACACTTTTAACGCCTCTAAATTAATCCTTCATCGAATAAACTAGTTCCCATTTAAACAGTCTTGAATATGTATCATGTAGCCGGGTAGAGAATATGGTGAAGTGATTGAATGGCTTTTCTGGGTGACTCGGTAGCTCAGTGGTTAGAGCGTTGGCATGGTAAGCCAGAGGTCCTGGGTTCGAGTCCCAGTTGAGTCACAACTTTTTCACCAAGTTACATATCATAAGAAGTATTTTTCTATATTCAAGAAGATGGTAATTTAAAGCAGGCTGAAAGTAAAGCAGAATGCGCCTTAAGGCTTTATGTGGTAACCTATCTTCAATCCTAGAAATAGACTATGGGTTAATGGGTTAAGTCAAACATAGATATGTGGATATTTCATGTAGATACATGTAGATATTTCATAGATTTGAAGAAAAAAAAGTGTGTGGATTTGATGTTTAACAGTTTTCTTACCACTGTAGGAATGGGCTAAAGATACAGACATTGACATCGAGTACAAGCCAGAGGATATACTGCTATCAGAGGATACTAATAGAGACAGTCATAGCAATAAAACAAATTACATAAAGACAACTGAAAATAATGTGTAGTGTTTTCATGACATATTACTATAAAAACATGTGTTCAAAAGTGTGTCTTGAGATGTGTATTTGCAAACCCGTAGACCTCAAGCATGTATTGTATTGGAAAGGCAGCATGTAATAAGAATTTGTAGACATTGTATAAACTGTATTAGGTGGCCACTAACATTTGGAATGCTGACAGCATATATATTATAGCTGGCTACCATTACCCAAGAAATACACCTTTATATGCCTTTCTATTATTCCTCCACACAAGAAAAAAGTTTCACTCTACACAGTAATGAATATGTACAATTAGTAATATTTCTATAACCTAGCAAATGGTAGCTTGAAGGAGGATGAAAGTAAAGCAGAATGTGCCTTAACCCTTTGAACCCTAGTCACGCCTATAGACGTCCTTTTCAAACAGTGTACATGTGAACAGTATACTTGTCCTGTGCAAACAGTGAAGACCCAGATCAGAGGGCTCCGAAAGGAGCCCTCTGATCAGGGTCTTCACTGTTTGTCATGATTCAAAACATTGACAAAAACAACCCTTAAAAGTCAGAAATGGACCAGACTAAAATGGAAACTGGAATTTTCCATTGAAAGTTTCAGGGAGGAAAGAGTTAAGTTGTCCTCTGTCTTAACCCATTACCCCATAAATACCGGTACACCATTATACGCCTCTTATTTATTCATCCACTGAGGAAAGTTGTTCCACATTATGTACCTTTAGAAATATATTTCACATTCCTAGCAGATTTTTACTTTATAAAGCAAGCTGAAAATAAAGCAGAATGCACTAATTAGGCACATTCTGCTTTACTTTTAACCTGATTTAACTAGTAACTTTTTTACAATACTAGAAACAGGCTATTGGGTAATGGGTTTAAAAGATCAACAGGATAGCTTATTCAGTGTATACTTGAGACAGGTTTAGCTGTAAAACATATGGTATGGTATGTAACATATAGCTGTAAAACATATGGTGCTAATAATTTTGACCAGTAACAAACATTGAAAACTGATAAAATCAGTGATTGTATAATTGTTTTATTGATTATAATGCTCAATGGCCTTTGAAAGGTTATTTATGTATGCTGCAAAGTCAGAGCTCCTGATAAGGGGAGTATTTCAAAAACGAAAATCTCTATTTTTAGCTCACCTGAGCCATAGGCTCAGGATGAGCTATTGTGATCCCATTCCGTCCGGCGTACGTCCACATTTTCAAACAACATCTCCTCTGAAACCACTAACCCGATTTCAACCAAACTTTATCAGAAGCATCAGTGACAAGGGGGAACAAAATCTTGTTCAAAGTTTTTGGCTAGAGTTATTCCTCTTGCTGTGGGACTAGATTTTCTAACATGACCGTATATACAACTTTTAATGCATAAGAAAATCTTAAAAATTCTTCTCCTCAGAAACCCAAAGGCCCAGACCTTTGATATTTGGTATGTATCATTACCTAATGATCTTCTACCAAGATTGTTTAAAGTTTGACCCTGGGGTCAAAAATGGTCCCGCCCTGGGGCTTATCAGTTTTTCTTAGGAAAACCTTTAAAAATCTTCTCCTCAGAAACTGTAAGGCCCAGATCATTAATATTTGACATGTAGCTTTGCCATATGGTCCTCTACCAAGATTGTTCAAATTATGACCCTCGGGTCAAAATTGGCCCCGCCCCGGGGCTTATCAGTTTTACATAGACTTATATAGGAAAACGTTTAAAATCTTCTTCTCTGAAACTGTAAGGCCCAGATCTTTAATATTTGACATATAGCTTTGCCTTGTGGTCCTCTACGAAGATTGTTCAAATAATGACCCCCGGGCCAAAAATGGCCCCGCCCTTGGGCTTATTAGTTTTTCATAGGAAAACCTTTAAAAATCTTCTTCTCTGAAACTGTAAGGCCTAGATCACTTATATTTAACATGTAGCTTCGCCTTATAGACCTCTACCAAAGTTGTTCAAATTATAACCCCTGGGTCAAAATTGGCCCCGCCCAGGGGCTTATCAGTTTTACATAGACTTATATGGGAAAACCTTTAAAAATTGTCTTCTCTTAAACTCTATGGCCTAGATCTTTAATATTTGACATATAGCTTTGCCTTGTGGTCCTCTACCAAGACTGTTCAAATTATGACTCCCAGGCCAAAAATTGCCACGCCCTCGGGCCTATTAGTTTTTCATAGGAAAACCTTTAAAAATCTTCTTCTCTGAAACCGTAAGGCCAAGATCATTTATATTTGACATGTAGCTTTGCCCTATGGTACTCTACCAAGATTGTTCAAATTATGACCCCTTGATCAAAATGGCCCCGCCCCGGGGCTTATCAGTTTTACATAGATATATGTAGGAAAACCTTTGAGAATCTTATACTCTGAAACTCAGTAAGGCCCATATCTTTAATATTTGACATATAGCTTTGCCTTGTGGATCCCTACCAAGTGTGTTCAAATTATGACATCTGGGTCAAAATTGGCCCCACCCAGGGGCTTATCAGTTTTTATAGGAAAACCTTAAAAAATCTTCTTCTCTTAAACCGTAAGGCCCAGATCATTAATATCTGACATGTAGCTTCGCATTGTGGTCCTCTACCAAGATCAAATTATGGCACCTGGGTCATAGCTATATCAAAATGTTGTCTTGCCCAGTCAGATTCTATGGTACAATGTCCTCAGGTGAGCGAAATGTGACCCTCTGGGTCTCTTGTTGTATTAAACCATATGGTGTCACTACTTATTAGAATTGTCTCTTCGAGACAATTCTAATGAGTAGTAACACCATAGGATTTGGTGCTGAAACAACTGAGGAAATGTTGGATTAATTGAATGTTTGGTTTACTCCCTCTTATCTGGAGCCCTGCAAAATCAAATTTTGCAGAAAAAAAATGGATTTAATACACTTTTAAATAAAAAAAAAAAATTGACTGAAAACAAGTGTCACTGTCAATCACTTCTGATCCCTGATCAACATTTGAGCTGGAGTCTGATTAGGATTTACCCATATCCTGATATAATATTGTCTGCTTTAAAATTGTCTTCTGCAGACATAGCTGGATACATTAACCCATTACCCCATAAATACACCTTTTTACATTTTTTATTTATTCCACCACTGAAGAAAATAGTTCCAAATTATACCTTCATAAATATATACCAAAAGAAATATTTTCTATATCCTATCAGATGATGGTTAAAAGCAGGCGCATTCTGCTTTACTTTCAACCTGCTTTAACTCTTTCAACCCAAGTCACGCATATATGCGTCATTTGCAAACGGTGTATCTTTAAGGAGTACACTTGTTCTATGCAAACAGTGTAGACCCTGATCAGAGGGCTCATTAAGGAGCCCTCTGATCAGGGTATACACTATTTTTCATTTTTATATATACTGTAAAAATCATCCCTAAAAAGTAAAAATTGGACTGGAGTAATTGAAAAATAGAATTGTCCATTTGATGTTTCAGGGAGGAAAGAGTTAAGTGGTTACTCATCTTCAATACTAGAAACAGGCTATGGGGTAATGGGTTAAATGACTTTGCAGACACCTATTGCCTATTGTATTCAACCCTTTCACTACCATTATGACGTAATAAACCGTCTTAGCGACTTAATGACTACAATATTATTGGCTGCTTATATTTTCCATCTGCTTTTACAGTAAATCCTCTCTATAACAACTACTAAAACGAAGGCTAACTGATTGTATAAAAGATAGGTGACAGCTTAACCCTTTCCCCCATAGAAGCGCCTTTTAGCGCATTCAGTTTATTCTTGCCCTGAAGAAAATAGTTCCAATTTATACATTCATAAATATTTTCTATATTCTAGCAGATGATAGCTTAAAGCAGGCTGAAAGTAAAGCAGAATGCGCTTATAGCGCATTCTGCTTTACTTTCAACCTGCTTTAAGTGGACACCTATATTCAATACTAGAGATATGCTATGTTGGAAAGGGTTAAAGCAAGGTGACAGTAAAACAGAAAGCTCCTTCAGGAGCTATCTGTTTTACTGTCATATTGCTTTAAACAGGCAAATGTCAAAAACACCTAATAATTAACACAATTGTGTGGTCTTAATAGAGAGGTTTTACTATATTTATAAAATTTGAACTTAGAGTATTTTTTAATTTTATGCATTTTTGACTTAATAAACATTGATATGAGTGCCAAACAGTTTGAATCCTGATCAGACGCCACGTTACGCAGTGTCTGATCAGGATCCAAACAGATTGCAAATGTCAGTGTTGGTTGGCCCACAGGTACTTGACACATACATCTAGATCTATTAACCCCCCCCCCCCCCCCCCCAAATTTTTTTTTTTTTAATAGACTTATATTATAGATATGTATCTATAATAGAAGTAAAGTAAAAAAAAAGAAAGGCAATATATCTAGATGTAAGTGTCAAGTACCTGTGGGTTGGCCTTGGCAGTGAAAGGGTTAGGGTTAATTGGTGCATGTCCATGGCACTGGTGTCACCTTGAAAAATACTGCCGCAAGAGCTGCTGCGATTGCAAACACAACCAAAACACTGCATACTAGATATCTCAACTGAAATACAAACATAAAAACTCTTTTATATAAAACCACAGGTGCTTGTATTGTATGTCTGTTACCTCTGTCAGGGCTCCAGATAAGAGGGAGTAAACTGAACAAATCCAACATTTTCTCACTCATTTCAGCTCCAAACCCAATGGTGTTACTACTCATTAGAATCGTCTCGAAGAGTAGTGACACCATAGGGTTTTATGCAAAAATAAAGATTTTAGTTTTTGAAATACTCCCCTTATCTGGAGCCCTGCTCTGTGTATGTAGATAATTTATAAAAAAAAAAAGTATATTATTTTAGGTAGACTATGGCACCTGTATAGCTGAGAGCCTGTGTACATCTACAGAGGTGCCATAGTATAGATCTACACTGAGGTAACATACAGTGGAGAATGTGTTATTCTTTCCCGTTTAAACGCAAACGTACGCAAACGCAAAGCACTGAAACGTAGAAAAGAACAACTTTTGGACAATTCTGATATTTCATGTTTATCTTTGGTGGCAAACAGCTTGGAGCCTGATCAGACGCCGGGTTACCCGGCGTCTGATCTGGCTCCAAACTGTTTGCACTGCAAATAATAGTTTTAGCGTGAACGCGTTTATTGGGAAAGAATAACAGATTCTCCACTGTATATACACTACAAGCACCTGTGGATATAAACAATATTATTGTATCATTTGCTGAAGGTTCTCTCACCCTCTCCAGGTTAATTTATCGGTAATAGTCCCTGACATTGCTATCTGCTTCAATTTCTAAAAGTTAGATTTTAGGTAAAAGAAATAGAAGAGTATAAAATAATTTGGATCCTGAACGGACGGACGATGCGGCTTCTGATATGAATCCAAGCTGTTTGCAAAATTTAATCAAGTGACGAACATCAGTCTATGGCCAAGTTATGATCTTTTCTGTCGTATTTACCAACACTTAAACTTAAAACTTTTTTTTTTCAGTGCCTTTTGATTTTCGGTTATTCTAGCTACCGTTTTATTTCCAGCAGAAACAAAGTTAAAACTCAAAATGCAATAGATATGAAACCGAATCAGGAAACAAACAATATTCTTATTGGATATTGCAAGTGAAGTAATAAAGACCTAGATCAGCCACTGCATTGATTAATTGAAAACGTCTTGTTTTAAACATTAAATTTCCAAAGAATTTTGTAAAAAATCATTCTTCACTATACATGAACATAAAGGGAAAAGGGTTAGGTCACAAGTTCTACAAGACACAAGACCTATCCATATGTCCCACTTCTGTGACCAAATATCTGCAGAACCTGATACGCCTTTAACCCAATAGCTTGTTTCATGTTTTGAAGATATCATAAGTGACCACTTAAACCAGGTTGAAAGTAAAGCAGAATAAGCCTTAAACACATTCTGCTTTACTTTCGGCCTGCTTTAAGCTACTATTTGCTAGGATATATGAACTATTTCTTATGGTGCATATTCACGGCGTTATAAAGTGAAACTATTTACTTCAGTTTAGAAATAAATGAAAATTGTAAAGAGTATCTGATGCTATGACCAATCTTGGTCTACACTATTGGTAATGTGAACAGAGCATTTTGCAAGTGGTGTGGCTCATTTAATATTTACCGAAGATCTTGTCTGTTTACTCATTGGCTGCCCATATCTGCAGTTGGTGGCAAAATGTTCACAGTTTTTGGTGATTAAGTTATAGCCTACTGCCCCAAGCATGTTGTGTGCTACAGCTACTATGTCAATTGCACATCTAGGGCTGTAAATGAAAACATTACGTCTTAACACTTTACCCAATAGAAGCGACCTTTAGGGTATTTAATTTATTCCTCCACTGAAAAAAATAGTTCTAATTGAGACAGTCAGAAACATGTGCCAAAATAAATATTTTCTACATCTTAGCAGATGGTAGCTTAAAGCAGGCTGAGAGTAAAGCAGAATTCTGCTTTACTTTCAACCTGCTTTATGTGCTAGGGAAAGGTATGTTTTATGTTAGAACTTGTGACCTAACCCTTTTCCCTTTATGCTCATGAATAGTAAAGAACGATAAATTGTTTGTAAATTTCTTTAGAAACAAAATATGTTTAAAAAAATTTAAGTGCTCACCTGTTTTCAAAATTAGAAATATGACATGGGGTTAAGTACTATCCACAGGTACTTGACACATTAAAAAATTATTTCAAATGTGTCAAGTAGCTGTGGTATTATCCGATTGAAAGGTCTAGTTATCCAAACAATCATCGGGCCAAAACTAGTTTGGAAGGTCAAAATTAAATGATATTAGCAGTCACTGGCCTCCAAGACTCCGAATGGACAATTCAACTGTCCAATTAAGTGTAGCCTATTCGCTTATATATACTCCCGAGATTAAGAATGAGATAAGAAATTGTAAGATTCAAAATGACCCAAACCAAATGAATATAGAGTGTTACTTGTGATATATAAGCTGCTGTGTCTACATTGTTTGCTAATGTCTACTTTTATAGACAATAGTCATTTATTGATTGAGTTATATTACATTATATGGGTTGATGGAGACAAAACGGAAAGTGTTATAAATGATCCCTGTGTGTTTCCATTTTGTACAGTGGAGAAAACGTTATTCTTTCTCAATAATCGCGTTTTCGCTAAAACTACTACATGTACATATATTTCAATTTCTACATTCTAGTGCTTTGCGTTTCGTTTGAGTTTAAACTGGAAAGAACATGCAACTTCTTCTGGGGCCCCATTTCATAAAACTTCGTACGACAAAAACGATCGTAAGTAAAAACTTTACAATATTTTTTTCAATATTCCAGATAGGGAATTAAATTAATATTAATATATATACTGCTCTTTTCTAATATTTGGACCACTAAGGGCCTTTTTCTTTGAAAAAGGCCCTTAGTGGTCGAACTATTAGAAAAGAGCAGTATATATTAATAAAAACTTTAAAATACATTTAATTTCTGATTTCTCTATCTAATCCTACATGTATCTTGTGACATCACTTTGGAATCCAAAGAGATGTGACAAGACAGGGATTAGATGGAGAAAAAAATAATAATTGAGACTTTTATAATCTGCCTTATAACAAGTAAGTCAACATTTGTCGTACAACGTTTTATGAAATGGGGCCCCTGCACTGTAAATAAAACAAGTTTACCTTATATCGCCATCAAAAATGTTGTTCTTGTAAACCACTGAGTCCTCTTTCAAAGCAAAGAGATAGTCCTTCTGCACACGTGCCTTCTCATATAAGTAACCACTGACAGTAAATAAATGGCGCGAATAGGAGGGCACACGCCCTGGCCCAATACCGCTCAGGTGAATAACGAATCCATCCCCTGAAACGAAATGTAAACCATTCACCATTGAAACTTTAACCCGTTGATGCATACAGTCCACAAGAGTAGACATTAGCAAACAGTGTAGACCCTGGTGAGACACCGCGTCCCGTCAGGGTCTACTCTGTTATAACATATTATAAAACGCCCTTGTATATATGTAATGAAATCTTCCATCAAGCACATGCGACTAGTTCATTGCTATATTCATTGCTATATCCAGATATAAATGGGTCAGATGGAGTCGGGACCATTCTAGATTCAAATTATTGGCAATTAAGGATTGTTCATATTTCACTATTTAGGATTTTACTTTGAAATGTAGGCAAAGTGATAACAGTGCAGCCCCTGATCAGAGGGCAATATACGTGGGCCTTCTGATTTGGGTTTGCACTATTTGCATAGGACACGCAGAGAGTTATCAAAGACTTTGGGACAAGTGTACTCTACACATGTACACTGTTTGTAAATGACGCTTATATTTCATGTGAAGCGCTTTTGAACGCACCACCCCTGTGTGAAAAGAGCGCTATATAAATCTGGTATTATAACAATAAATAATATTTGTCGCTAATGGTTCAATGTGTTAGCATTGACTTGAAACGGAGAATTTTATTCTTTCCCAGTAAAAGTGTTTATTCGAAAACATTTCAATTGCAGTACATGTATTACTTTTCCGCCAAGTCAGCCACCCAATACTAAGACACCTGCTTTGGTTCTAAACTGTTTGCCGCTGATTTTGATAAATTCTTCAATTTATAACGCCATTTTAGGTCACCTGGCACGTAGTGACAAGGTGAGCTTTTAGGATCGCTGGATGTCCGTCGTCCGTCGTCTGTCCGTCCACAATTGTTCGTTAACACTCTAGCAGGTTCAAATCTCATTGGATCTTAATGAAACTTGGTCACAATGTTTGCCTCAATGAAATCTAGGTCAAGTTTTAATGTGGGTCATGTCAGGTCAAAATTAGGTCACTAGGTCAAATTATCGAAAAACCTTGTTAACACTGTAGAGGCTACAAATTTCATTGGATCTTCATGAAACTTCATCAATATGATTGCCTCAATGAAATCTAGGCCAAGTTCGAATGTGGGTCATGTCCGGTCAAAAACTAGGTCACTAGGTCAACTCTTCGAAAAACCTTGTTAACACTCTACAGACTACAAATTCATTGGATCTTCATGAAACTTCATCAAAATGTTTGCCTTAATAAAATCTAGGTCAAGTTAAAATGTGGGTCATGTCCGGTCTAAACTGTTTGCAAATAACCACTGTACTCGGGCTAAGGCAGTGAAGGGGGTAACCAAATTACGTACCAACGTAAACAGCCCAGTGCTGGTAACGTCCCCTGTCATACTCTATTAGATCACCCTTCTGTAGCCTTGAAAAGTCCTTTTCATGTCTGATCAGCGTCCTCAACTTCATCCCTCCATATAGTATAACATGAAACTTCCTTCAGTAACTTAAGAGATCATCAGAAATTGATATAGAGGATTTCGCCTAAGAAAAAATGTATAAAATATTCGTTTTATGCCTTCCAGTCAAAAGCAATGACGAATTTGCAAATGAATAGATTCTGGCTAACAAGTCTGCGTCATAATTTTATCCATTGCAGTCGTATGGGACCAGATGACGACATTTCTGGCTCCAAACTGCTTGCAAATCCGATTACAATAAATCGTAAGAACTTTCAAGAATTTGTTATTTCCTATATTTTATTGCATTACGTTTTGCGTTTAATTTCGTTTATTGTGATACTTTGGGCTTAACAAAAAATATGAAAGGATCTCGCTCTTCGTTACATAAATTTTACTTAAAAGGACAGGAACAAGAATTAATTGATTCTTTCAGATATTTAGGTGTATACTTCTTTTATTGGACGCAAAAATTTATAGCAGAACATGCATCTTCAGTCGTGTACAATCCATTTTAATATGCAATACTATAGAATTACCTACCTCAGAAAAACGTTAACAATCATTAATCATGTATTTTGTTATGTTATGTAATTACCTTGTGCCACTGGAGAGGACTTACATAGGCAATGCCTGTTGCCCAATCCATTTCATTATTTGAATAAAATATTGTTTAAACCAAAAATGTTAACTATTCAATTCTCTTCTTGCTCCAGTACATACTTATAGTTCTGAGATATGGGGTTTTCATGAAGGTTAAAATATAGAACTTGTTCATACGAATTTTGCAGAAAAGTTCTTTATTAGAAAATCCACCAATCTTGCTGGCTTTATACGGATAATTAGGACGTTATCCAATGCACATTATGCGAATTTGACATATAATAAAATATTGGTTAAACATAAACACATTAGGAGAAAACCTCTATTTTTTCATGTTTACAATATTTTAAGATCAGATACTGACAATGGTATGAATTTATGGAGGGTTAAATTGGGCATATGAACTCTCAAACACGTTTTAGAAATTCATGGTTTACTTAATATTTGGTTAGAGCAAGATATAATAAACGTAAATTTTCATCAAATAGAAAAGAGAATAATTGACATGTAAAAACAAAAATGGTATTCTGAAATAAGTAACTCACCGAGGTTAATTCAAACATAATATATATTTTTTGAATTATATTGATAGAATACACGAACAGAAATATAGAATAACGTTAACAAGGTTACGAATATAGTCACATCATTTAAGGATCAAAATAGGTCGATTTGAAACTTTACCAAGAGAAGAAAGAAAATGTATACATGTATATTGTAACATGAATATTGCATAGAATGAGTATCATATCACCATAGTTTGTCCTTTTTACCATAGGCATAACGTGAAAGAAAATGGTACTTAGAATTCAGATATTGTAGATGACCTACTTTAACCAAATTTGATCAACGGATGGAAAGTAATTGCAGAAATACCCTTTTTAATTGATCCAAATAACATTTTGTCTACTTTGCCAAAAGGTTAAGGGCATAACTTCGACTATCATCTGATATCTATATTAAAATGTTTTGCATGTACAGTCGAACTTCGATATCTCGAACTCACTTAATTCGAACTAGATCTATCCGACTTTTCGACACATGAATTGCATTATTTCATGCTCGATTAAGTCAAACATACCCGTATTTCAAAGTTAAAACGGGCTAAGCCACTTTTTAACTTTGAAATACGGGTATGATCGACCTAACCGAGTTCGAGATATCGAAGTTCAACTGTATGCATCTTTTAATCCATTTTAGGCTTAGTGATTTTTAGAGATTAGCAAATAGTGTAGTGATAGATCGGAATAATACGGCAGCCGTCTAATCTGGATATACACTGTTCACTACCGCTTGTTTTTGCACATACAATTTCCACAACCAAGATAACAGTCAACACATACATGTATTCTGCTCCCTCTCCACAACGACACCAACTGGGAGACAAAGATTGCGTTCGTTGTTCAGAGTGGGTCGTTATAGGGAGGGAAGTTGGCTGACATTTGCAAACAGCTTGAATCGAGACCAGACGCCACGTTACGCTGTTCGTCACTCGTCAATATTTTTTTTCTGTCAAAATGTCCATTATGTGTGACTTTTGAGTAACAAAGCAGACGACAATTTAAGGTGAACTTTATTGCAGCAGTCAAAGAGTAAGGCATAATAATTGTCCTGTGTAGGGAACTGCGGCAAGCGTCGTTGTAAGGAGGGAGTCGTTGTTGGGAGGTCCGTTATAGAGAGGGAACGCTGTAGTTCCATATGGCAAGAAACATTGTAAAATGTTCCAGCCAATTAATATATAGATCTGGGGCCCGTTTCATAAAACATCTTACGACAAATGTTGTCGTAAGTCAGATTATAAAAGTCTCAATTATTAATTAGTTCTCAATGTAATCCTGTATTGTGACATCTTTTTGGAATCGTCTTGAAAAGACGATTCCAAAAAGATGTCACAAGACAGGATTAGATAGAGGAATCAGATATTAAATGTATTTTTAAGTTTTGACTTACGACAAGATTTGTCGTAAAATGTTTTATGAAACGGACCCCTGGATCCAAACTGTGTGATTTTCTTCTTTAACCCCTTCACTGTCATTATGGTGTAATTGCCCGTCTAACATAATCGATGACATACAATCGTCTGCTTATATTTTTCGTCTGCTGTTACTTAAAAAAGGGAATTGTGTGCGTTATTTATTTAAGCTGGGTGTCAAACAGTCCGGATCATAAGGATCCAAACTGTTTGCAAATTTAAGAAGTGTAGGCTTTGGCAGAGAAAGGATTAAAAATGAGTTAACACGCAAGCTGAAATAACTAAAGACGATATGTTTTAAGCAGACGACAATTTTACCTGCTAAGACGTTCTACATGTACCTTCTACCCGTTTTAAGATAAGGCGAATAAACTTTGACCGAGCGATCAAGCCAAAACGAAACTAAAACTGGGATTTTCCATGAACGCGATTAATTATTTGTTTTGACCCTTCGTTTGCTATGTTACCGCCTGCTTCAAATTTGCCATCTGCATTGTTGTCCCAAAATTGTTTAATGACATGTAACTAAACGAAATCTTAATATGTGTGTCAAATGGTTTAGATCCTGGTCAGACACCGTGTCACTCGGGGTCTGATTTTGGTCTAAAATATTTACAAATTCGAGAAATGCTATGCTTAACAGGTGTAAGGTTATAGTATTTTTCCACAGATGTACTTTAATTAGATTTACAACATAGTTTGATCTAAGATCATAAATCGAAATGAAAAGTGTGCAGATCTATGGGAAAGATTTAAAATACCACAAGACATTATCGCTGGCTGTCATTACAACCGTGTCATTTGCTTAAAACAAAACTTAATTTTGTGTGAAAATACATCGATACGTTTAAAAAACTGTTCTAACTGACAGCTGTTATGTTTGCTATATAACTTGCTGTGTTAAGAGTTTAGCGGTAAAAATGTTAAATTAACTCACCTGTTTATTTGTTCAATCAAGTCACTCTCTTATACACCACGGCTCATAAATCACAATACTAAGTACCCGGAAGGGTAATTTTTAAACTTTTTAAATTTTTAAGAGATCATGTTTAAGCTCGCTATTTTTAGGCATGTGTAAACAAAGTGAACTGTTGTAACCCATTTATTCCTGAATATTGCAATTAACTCTCCCTGTCTACTTGCAATTTTTTTTTATTGTAGACACATACGGGTGATTTAAAGACACATCAGTGTTTGTCCATGCAGCAAACTATTCCATATGATATAGCAAACAGTGAAGATTCTGATCAGACGCCTCGTTACACTGTTGCCAATGCATACTTTAGTAGATTAAAGTTCTTGAGAGCACTGGTGATGGTTTCAAACTGAACTACAGCGTTATGGGGGGGGGGGGGGGGGGCGGGACCAAGAGTTTACTAATACAGTCGAACTTCGATATCTCGAACTCGCTTAACTCGAAATACCCGATATATCAAAATATGAAGTTGCTTTATTTCAAGCTCGGTTTAGGCGAACGTACCCGTGTTTCAAAGTTAAAACGCGGCTAAACTTTGAAATTCGGATATGTTCGACTTAACCGAGTTCGAGATATCGAAGTTCGACTGTAGTTAAAGCAATATACTTAAATTTCTCTTCATATGTATTTGATACAACTGAAAGTAAATTCTCTTAATGTATATTATATATACAGAGAACTTGAAACATTGAATAATACTGTAAAGCGTCTGAAAACCGGAGTTTTGCCTAAACGCTATTTTTTTAAAACGATTTCATAAAACACGCGAAATTTGTTTCAAGCATAAATAACCATTCATAAGTAAGATCTCTTTCACCCAAGGGTCAACCGTTTTCCATTCAGAACAGATAGAAGACCTGGTGCCCGTTTCATAAAACTTCGTACGACAGAAACGTTCAAAAGTCAAAACATTAAAATATATTTAATTTCTGATTTCTCTATCTAATCCTGTTTTGTGACATCTCTTTGGAATCGTCTTTTCAAGACAATTCCAAAGAGATGTCACAAGACAGGATTAGATAGAGAAATAAATAACAATTGGTAGTTTTATAATCTGACTTACGACAACATTTGTCGTACGGAGTTTTTTTAAACGGGCCCCAGATGCTGGATGCAACAACTTGTAAATTCCGTATTTCTGCCGTTTTTTATATATATTCAGTTCAGTCTTTTGCCATTGAAAGTAATGTTTATTACATTAATAATATCATTAACTTATATATTTGATATTAGATATTAATACATGCATAGGTTAAGGAAATGTTCGATTTACCGAGTTCAAGATATTGAAGTTCGACTGTATTTAGAATTGTTTACTGCAATGTACGGCATATTAACAAACAGTGCACACACTAGTCAGAGGGCTCCTGCATAAACTTGCTGATCAACGTCTCCACTGATTGCATGGGAAAAGTGTACTCTTTACAGGTACATTGTTTGTTACTGATGAGTACATTCATCACAAGGGTTGAATGTATTACGCTATCACTCATTGAAGTATCATTAAAGATAGCTTACTGCTTTTGCAGGATAAAGATATTTAAGACTGCACGTGAGTCTTTTTAAGGGTTTATCTAATATGATATTACATGTAGCTGTAACACTGGTATACATCGTACAGCGGATGTTGCTCCAAAGTGATACGGAATCCATGGTGAATTGATGTAAACAATGTCAGACCAGGTAAGAAATACGTATATTACACAATTATTGCAACACATAAGTATTAAACGTTAAATCGTACCGAATCAGAACTAATTTCTGCCTGTCGCAAACAAGCCTCTTCTGTTACAAACGTCGAATGGTCCGTGATTTATGAGAGTTTAGTCTGCCCTATCACTATCAACGTGTGCCGAGTTTGCACAAATTGACTGAATATGTGCAATATATACAATTAAAATATAATTATTTTTCACTGGATCGGTGGCAAATAACTACATGCATTTGTAATATATCACAGTGTTGGCTAAAATGATCTACAGTTTGCAAATTTGATCGATTTATTGCAGCATTACTGTACTGCGTCTTGCCATACGTATGTACTGTTTCTTGCAGAGGCTGTGATATTAACTGTACTGCTTCTTGTTAATACTAAATGACCGTTCTTCGTCTATTTTCAGGTCAACTATGGATTACAAGTGTGCTTACTGCGCAGATTCATTCCAAACATTTAGAGGCATAATTGAACACACCAAAGAAAACCATCCAAGTAGAGAAATAAAAAGTCGTGTTGTTGAAAATAACAAAATAAAGACAACAATTTTTTAAATTATCCCTGAATTATGTCGTTAGCAAGGACGGGTTATTACTGTAAATGACTTAGAGAGAAACATACACTTATCAAGAGAAGGCACGATCCCGAAAGACAGTCCACGGATAAAAAATATTGAAAGTAAACGACAGTGTTAAAATAGATTACCAATCAAGCTGTGATTTAGGTTGTGAATAATTACTAGAAGAAACAATCAGCGACTGTCAAAATATGCTGAACAGCAAAAATAACTATACATATGTAAAGTTAATGAATAATTACAATCGATATACAAGAGCGTAAATTTTGTCTTTTGTCCTATATTTGATTAACGCCTGCCATTTTTAGCACGTGCAATTTTGAAATCGGTCAACCGTTTAGCCACAGGGTATTGTTAAGCCGTTCTCCACGAATCGCACGTGCGCGTTTCATAAAAAGTCCACGTGTTGAACATTTTGTGTCATTGACGTTATTGACGAAACAGTAACAGGAAAAACAGTATTTTATTAAAATTAAAGAGTTAATCTGATGGCTAGACTAAACCAAAGACAGCACGAACGCGCCATTAGCATGCTTACAGTGTATGTGCAATATACGCATAAATGAGATTGCACGGACATTTGTATGCACACGGGCATCTATCCATTCGCTGCACAGCAGATCCAACGTTACCTTGAATATGCGTAGACGTCTAGTGTCGGCGGATATGGAATTCCATATACGACAGCCAACTTCTTACTGTCAACTGCCTACTCTTTACTGCCTACTGCCAACTGCTTACTGCCAACTACTTATTGCCAACTGCTTACTACCAGCTTCTCACCGCCAAATGCGTACTGTATGCATACTTGATGACGGGTATAAAACCGAAGCCCCGAACCAGGAACCGTGGCCCCTATGAACTGTTACTGAAATAAACTTGTCGTTTCCTAGGTTATTTTTTTCTTCTATTTTCCAAATTTATAAGTACATGTACTATATATATCAATAATTGATGGAAATCCGCCACGATTCCAACACGTATTGATATACAGATGTACTCGTAGCTCGAAATGGGGCGCCTAAAAAGCATTCAGGAGCGTCATTGTTTGACTCCTATCCAAACATTTGACAACAAATGCATGTGATATTTTGTTTTCCTCGCTATGGGGTTCCATGTACAACAGCCAACTTCTTACTGTCAACTGCCAACTGCTTACTGTCTACTCTTAACTGCTTACTGCCAACTGCTTACTGCCAACTACTTACTGTACGTTCCATACCTGTACGATACTTCATGTTTTACTTCCAATACGGCAGCTATTTGGTCAAATGTGAAGTTTTGTTGCCGCAGCGGGCAGTATTTTACCAGAAGATCCTCCATTTTTAATCCCTATACATGAATTTTGAATAATTGACAGGAAGCAGTTGGCAGTAAGCAGCTAGCAGTTGGCTGTCGTATATGGAATTCCATAGGCGGAGGACATATTCCATACTAGACTTTCATACAAGAGTGGATTTTAGCTACACATAACTGGATATAAACGTGAATTGTTTCATCGATATTGTGGTCCCAAAAATATGACATTTGTGGATTTTTACTTTTGATACTAACAGTCTTTAAAAGCGACGCCGTAACGTTATACTTCAATAGATTTACATAAAATTTCATGAAATGAGTTGAAATTGAATACTGTTTGACTTCTTATCATTTCTGTTATGATTTTTAAACTCACATTAAAATAATTACACATTATTTCTCATGTATAGTTTCGTTTGCTGTTATTGCTTCGATAACTTGAGCTCCTTCTTCCTGCCGTTGTTGATACTCTGCAAAATGCCGATAGACTTCATGTTAAACCGGCTTCTTGCTGAAAGCAGATTTTCCGTGAACAAAATTGCTTTTTTATTATTTCTTGATGTGGTGCGATGGTAAGATTTGGACGAAACAACCACTGCAATGATATACAACCCCCGATGTTAAGGGTGTATCAAACCCATAAGCGAATTTTTCAAAGTATCTAACTTTTTCTTTCATTTTTATTTCGAAAGAGCTGTTTATGATAAATGAAAAAAAAAGGAAAAATTCATAATGTTGGTGTGCTTTATTTTGCACTACGGCAATTTGGAAAAGATGTGTCAAATTCATACTTTTTCTCAAATTTTGTCAAAGCTTCAGTAAATTCTATTTTAGAGAAAAAACAAACATGGTAATTTTGTTTTTCATTATGTATTTAATGTAAGTGGAAGTATTTTGACATAAAGACTCTAAATCAAGACCAAACAGGCACCAGATTTGGAAAATATGAATATCTGGTTTTTATGGGTAATGATATTTTTTTACAACAAAAATTTATGAGATAAAATAAAAATAATAATATTTTTAGTATCGTACTATTTTTAAATTCTACCAGATGAAAAAATCCAAACGAAGGCAATTCAAAATATGAAAAGAAATTAATAGGTTAGTGTTGAAAAATTTGAGTTATGGAAGAAAAAGGAGTTATCTCCCTTAATAAGTACCATATCGATGATATTTAGAGCTTTTTAAATTTCACATTTGGTGCTTGTTTTGTCTTAAATTAGTTTTTGTATGAAGAAATACTACCATAGACATGAAATAAATGAAACACAAAACCAAATTATCATGTTTGTTTTTAATTTCAAATGGTTTTATTGAAGCGGGCTGTTTGAAAAGGACAAAATTAGAAAAAGTGTGTGTGTTTGTGTGTGTGTGTGTGTGTGTGTGGGGGGGGGGGGGTTAACTTTTACATGGCCGTGGAGCCAAACGTTGTTCACCAAATGTACACTTTTTCTATTTTTTCGTTCATCTTAAATAGCTTTTTAATACAAAATCATCATAAGAGTGTTTAAATATACTTTGAAAAATTCCCAAACTCACGAGTTTGATACACCCTTAAGTAATTTTGGGTAACAGGCTTAACATTGTTTAAGGGGCGTTTTCTGAGGTTTATGGGTGGCCCAAAGAAAAAAATTCAAGGGACAGAAAATGAATTTACTCCCAAACGTTATGCACCAGAGACATCAAACAGCAATTTCATCGTACCAGATTTACTGATTGTATTTTCCAAGACATGCTAGTCCGGCTCTATCACCATTGAGCCACGGCGACTTCATTGAAATTCGGTTCGTTCGTTAGTTATATAATTGTGAAACTAATTATGTACTTACATGTACGCTAGTTTTGGTACCTACATGTAAAGTGATCATGTATATCTCAAATATAGATTTTGAATACATATCAATGTTTTCTACGTTTTTGCAATGAAGACCGTAGGTAATAATGTCTTAAACAGTACTCTCAGTCGTTTGTAGTGACGTTTCCCTACCCCGAAGTTGACCCAATTTCACGAAGCAACTTATACACAAACGTCGGCTCAAAAGCCTCAGCTAAACGTATTTTCCTAGAGGAAAGGTTAGATACTAATTTTACTTAGCGAAAATACGTAGAATGTTTCAGAATGCGGGTCAAGGTCTAATTTTCGATCCATTTCGTTCAGATTTACTAATTGTATTTTCCAAGATGCAGTACAGTAGAAATGCAAGATGCGGTACAGTTAACTGTCACCTGCTTGCAAGACACGGTACAGTGATGGTAGAATGAAATGGCCAAATTTCGAACACGTGCAACTGTTTCGCTAACACGAGGAGAAAATCCTAATACATAGAGTTACTATCTATCTGTAGATGAAAAAGAATTACACTTTACATGTATATAATGCACATATTCGACCAATTTGTATAAAGTCGGCACACGTTGATAGTGATAGGTCAGACTAAACTCTCATAATTCACGGACCATTCGACGTTTGTAACAGAAGAGGCTTGTTTGCGACAGGCAGAAATTAGTTCTGATTCGGTACGATTTAACGTTTAATACTTATGTGTTGCAATAATTGTGTAATATACGTATTTCTTACCTGGCCTGGCATTGTTTACATCAATTCACCATGGATTCCGTATCACTTTGGAGCAACATCCGCTGTACGATGTATACCAGTGTGTAACATCTATATGTATTATTTAATCAATTCACTGTCAATACAACTATTAAAATCGTGTGATATTTTTATCCTCTTCTAGAAAACTTAAACTTCGAATATTTCCATTTAATGCTATACTAAATACATATCGGAGCGGTTTTAAGCATACGTATGGTAAACGTTTATACCTGTAGTGTGTTCAATTACCACTGTTTGCTGTTTATGTTAGCAGTTTGTGCCCCGCGTACAGCGTGTAGAGTACAGTAGAGAAAACGTTTTCTTTCGCAATAACCCCGGTTACGCTTGAACTATTATTTTCTTTGCAAACAGTTTGGAGCCAGATCAGTCGCCGGGTAACCCGGCGTCTGATCAGGCTCCAAACTGTTTGCCACTAAAATTAAAACTGGTAGTCGAAATTGTCAAAATATTGTCATTTTCGATATGTCATTGCAATGCGTTTGCGTTTGAACGAAAGAATTACGTTTTCTCCGCTGTATTTCAGACCGGTAGCCAATCTGCAATCGATGGCCATCGATTTCTTTACTGAACTCATCACTGCTAATGGAACACATGGTAAATGTTTATTTGCTATGGAAAACGTACGGTAAATGTTTACCGGTTGGAAGACAATATAATGCCATATTAGGGCCTACTGGGGAAATAACAGATAGAGATAAATTTGAGTGTACGCATCATATTTATTCTTATTTATGACATGAAATATGTCTGACATTGAGCTTCTGCTCACGGGGAAATGTTTCATAATAATCTGTGTACCAATTCATTGCAAAACCAGTTTGAAACAAATAACCTCATCATTTAAGACAAATCATACTTACCTGGTACAGGGAATAGCGCGATCAACTAGACGGTTTCCCCAGGAAGAGGCTCTTTCATTGCACTTCGATTGAGCTGACGCCTGCGATATTATTCGGGTACGCTATTTATTTGTCTGGGGTCTGCGTTCGCGATAACCCCTCAAATTAACAAGTTATCTCCACAAAATCTATTCTTCTCAATACCATAGTACATGTATTGGAATTAAAGCTGCTAGCGTACATATGAAAAGCTTCAAACTTGAAACAAAATTATAACATCATTTAAGTAAAAGATGTTCAAATTTAATTGTAGCCGACTCCCGCTTCTTGTCTGTGCAAAATTTGGCCAAAGTGTTGGTTTCATAAAATGTTCACATACAATTCCACTACTGATGTCTATGACCGCATCACATTGAAAAAAAAAACCGGTTCTCGTCAGATCACCGAATTTTAGAAAAACGTTAAGAGAAATGGTTCAAAGATGACCTTGTTTTATCATGTACCTCTATCAAAAGGTAGTATATAACATGTTATATGTTAATGATGAAACCCTGGCAATTGTCTTACATATAACGTATTTACATTCGCCCTGTAACGTCTTCTAGAAACGTATTGCAAATATGAAGTATAATTCTCAGTTAACCTACAAATTGAAACTTGTTCTAGCCGGTTAAAAAGAGGGCGGAGTCTCCACCGGAGAGACAGCGACCAGTTGATGGTTGCTATGGCGTGTAGTGAGGCTGAAATACACATCCGCGACCTCTTTTTATTTTTTAAAATGCTTTAATAATATGATTATATTCAAGTTGCATTGTTTATATTTATAAGTGTTCATTAAGCACACAGAGACAGTTTACTGGATAAAAACCTGAATTTGTAATGCAACTCCAAAACATGTACTTGGGACTACTTTTCATACCATATATTATAGAGATCGAATGGTTGTTACATCAAGGATTACATCTATCAAATATAGTTGGCCGGTATATGATATATTCATATACATAAAAAACAATCTTGTCAAGATTCATTTTGTAAAGGGCAAGGAAAAATATGAAAATATAAATATAAGCAGTAAACGACGTTTTTTTGCGATTTACGTGATTGTAAACGCATGAGGTTTGCTGGGTAAGTTTATGGTACACGCACTTCGTGCGCGTACGACGCTTACCCAGCTAACATCATGCATTTACAATCTCGTAAACCGCAAAACACGCCAGTCATTCCTTAAATATAGGAGAGCCGATTCAGTAGCTGATACCATGATTTAGTAGTTTTGATTTAGTATCCCATAGCCTGATTTAGCAGTTTACAGTCGGACATATTTTATACTTATATACCCATGAAACGTCTTATGAACGACTCCAGTTTCAATAAGATTTAGTCCATTCATGACTACATGTATTTTGAATCGTTTTCTGCAATATTTTTCAAATTAACATACAGTGCACGCCCTGATCAGAGAGCTCCTGTAGGAGCCATCTGATCAGGGCGTGCACTAATTACATAGGAAATGTGTACTCTTTACATGCACATTGTTTGTTACTGACGAGTATACTCGTCGCTAGGGTTGAATATATTACGCGACCACTCATTGAAGTACCATTCATATAACTAAGGATAGCTGACTGCTTCTAGCAGCTCACAGTCAAATAGTGTGATATTGATATCCTTAAATCGTGTGATATTGATATAAATGCGACGAATCTATCATGAAAGTTTAAATTCAATTTGTTCTATTGCATGATATACTAAATATATATCGGAGTGGTTTTGCAAGGCACTATCGGTAGATCTATACATCCGGTCGACCAAAGCTCACTTGAGCAACTATGAAATACGTATGGTTAACGTTTACTTAATATGGAATAGGTACGGTAAACCTTTACTGGCATTGGAATACGTACGGTAAAGGTTTATCGGCTGTTAGATTATATAAAACCATTTTATTAAGAAATTAACAGGTAGAAAACAAATCGAGTTTAACCATCATATTTATTCTTATTTATGACATAAAATATGTCTGATATGGAGATTCTGTTCATGGGGAAATGTTTATATTAATATGTGCACCAATCCGTTGTAAAACCAGTTGTGAACAATTACCCTCGTCATCTAGACCAATGATACTTACCTAGTACAGGGAATACCGTGATCATTTAGGCGGTGTCCCCAGGAAGAGGCTCTCTCATTGCACTCCGATTGAGCTGACGCCTGCGATATTATTCGGGTACGCAATTTATTTGTCTGGGGTCTGCGTTCGCGCTAACCCCTCAAATGAACAAAGCATTTCCATATATTCTTCTCATTATATTGAATTGTATTGAAAAAGTTATGCTAACACATGTTAATCTTCGAAATTGAAACAGAATTATAAAATATGTTCAAACCTAATTGTTAGTAGAAGTATTATTTCGCCGGTGTAACGAAGTATTTTGACCCCCATCGAAAAATGACCCCCGGTCATAATTCGACGACGTAGAATGACCCCCGGTCATTTTTCGATATCGTACAATGACCCCCGGTCATAATTCGACGTCGAAATTTTACCCCCGGTCATAGTACTATGACTCCCCTCATGAAGTATTTTGACCCCTCCTGAAATATATCGACCCCCATCGAATAATGACCCCCTACCCTCTCCATCAATTAAGCGACACAGTTTAACCAATTGGACCCTAGCGACGAGTACATTAGTTATTTACAAACAGTGTTCATGTTAATAGTACAATTGTCCTTTGTAAACAGTGTAGACCCAGGTCAGACTTTACCCACATGAGCCCTCTGATATGTGTCAGTTTTGAAATGTATTGTATAAAACAACTCTAACTAGTCGAAAATTGACTTGATATAATTAGGAAAACTTGAATTGTTCACTTACATTTTCAGGTGTGAATGAGTTAAAAGATACATAAAATTTAGATGATAAACAAGTTAAAATTCAGACTTATGATAAGCATGCCATAGGAACGTACAGTATACTAAATGCTGTTCCCGAGGGATACCGTTAACCTGGTGCTTATATGTTGGATGCTGATGGTAGGGATTACCCGATCTCTTTGAAACAAGCTGGTAGCGGGTCTGAGGTTTTATTCGTGAACAGCTTATTTATAAATAAGTTAAGGGTGTAATTCAGCCATGAAGTATGCAGGTCGGTGGGGCGGGGGCAGGCATGGTATGAATTACTTGAGCAAGTTATAAATTACTTTACAAGTTTACAATCACATTGCTTAAGAGTGCATTATATTACAATTACATTACCATTACGCACCGTTTACAACTACATTGGCAAAGTAATGCATTAAATCGTACATTACATTTTGAAAACATTCCAAAACATTACTAAAAAAGACTAATAAGCACATCATATATAACTGATAGGTAATCATTTACATGTTCTTTGTCAACTACATAATCAAAGATGCATACATGTATGCAAGTATACAGTTTGAAAAGTCAAAGCCGTTTTGCATGTACACTTCTTAATTGAATTACTGATATAGAGGGGTTCAACTGTACCAAGACAAAATGTATAAATGTCACTGCTGCATATAACATCATTACAGTGTCAAATGCATTGTCTGTTAGATGCATTAGGTCAAACATGAATACTTAACCCTTTACTCCATAGCCTGTTTCTATTCATGAAGATATATGACGATTTATTGAACGTAGTTTAAAGTATATCAGTGGTACTCGATATCAATAAACGTGAACAAGTGAAAATATTTATCCCCCTTTAACAGTATATAATATGTAATACATGTATTTACATCGATTCCAATGACATTCGTCTTCTTACAATATGTCGCAACAGAAACATTGCAGCATGTGTCTATGAAAATATTAATTAGCTTATTGACAGTATATTATACAACATAGAAGCATCAAATGATTTTTAAAAGTAATTAGCAATCTGACATGAACTAATCCTCAGGGAGCTGCTCGCGACATTGAATAATGAGAAGGGGCCTTTGTTTGACATTAAATACGGTAATTACCATACCAGGACAGGGCGTGGCATTCATTGAAATTAAATAATATCAGTGGGGGTCATTCTACGACATCATATAATGACCGGGGGTCATTCTACGACATCGAATAATGACCGGGGAGTCATTCTACGACATCGAAAAAAGACCGGGGGTCATTCTACATCATCAAATAATGACCGGAGTTATTCAACGACACTGATTGATGACAAGGGTAATGAGGCAACATTGCGCAGCGTCCGATCTGGATATAAGTTGTTTGTAGATGGTGTTAAATGTACACATAAACATGATAAGCTGTTGAATCATATCAGCAAGAGTTGGCAAAACAAAACATAGCCCGCTTGTAATGGCTTTATTTGAATGATGACAAGTTGATAGGTACTTCAGGGCCATAGGTCATAAAGAGCTGAGTTGAGTCTGGGCGTTTGCGCTAATCTGACCAATCAAATGCCTGACAACGATCTCAGATTCAACTCAAACTCTTTATTATCTTGAGCTTTGGTCACTACAGAATTAAAGGTCAAACTGAGGCAACAGATATCACGATACTCACAATATTGGTCACTTGCTGAATACGACAAGAGTACATTTCGCTGTTGCTAAGTTATGCAGGGTAAAGAGTCTTACAAGTAAACATTACTATAATACTTAAGCCATTCGAAGTGACACTACCTTATTAAAATGTAAAGCCGGGGAACACTAAAACACAAGTAATGGTAATAAATAGATGACCAAACTATACCTGCAAGTGCAGCTTAATAAATGTTTTACAGTTGTTTGATACCAACTGTACTTCAGATTTAACGACCGAGATCAAACTCGAGTCAGTTTCTTGAGACTAGAACAGTTGAAACGAACACCGCAACCAAAGCACAGCTTATATCAAAGTTTGTTGGCCAAACTGAGATACTTTTCAACAGTACTGTTGTGTTTTCGAAAAATAAATGTAAACCTTTAGTCATGTTTAAAAAGAAATGCATTAAGAAAATTCAAAAGCTTTTGCCACGGAGCCCCCTCAAAATCTCCCAACTTTGGGCACTGACGTATTGACTTGCAAACTGACATGTATCCTTCTAAATCAATAGAACGTACATGTATGAGCGCCGTGGTACCAAATAAAGGCCATAAAAGTTGTTTATCGAAAAATAATGTCAAAGGTCAAGGTCACAGTGACCTGAAAAGTGAAAATTTTACAGGCTATGTTATAGGCCAATTTGCCATGGCAAGCTGTACTCACACACCAACTTTGGTAAATATTGCTGGTGTAATAAAGAACATATGTTCTAAACAAAAGGTACATGTGAAGACGGAATCACTTCCAGACACGCGCAATTTTGTCACTACATACGCCCAAAATTGAGCTTTGGGGTATAAATACACATTTAGCACTTGCAAAACTAACTTTAGACCAAATATAAAGGTAAGTATAAAGGGGGTCATTTTTCGACAGAAGGGGGTCAATATTCGACGATGGGGGTCCTTTTTCGACGACAGGGGGTCATTCTACGACGTCGAATTTTGACCGGGGGTCACTTTTCGATGGGGGTCAAAATACTTCGTTACACCGGCTATACTGCTTCCTGACTTTGATGAATATGTCCAATGTATTGATCTCACTGAAACCCCAGTAATTTTCGTACATATAGTTTAAAATATTTTATTTCCATATACATGTACATAAGGAAATGGGGTCGGGTCACAAGTTCTCACAACAATAGATTTGACTCTTCCCCTACAGTGTATATAAACAGTGGAGCAATGGCAAACAAAATATGAAACATATTTGAATAGACAAATCAAGAACAATCAACACATGATTTTAACACACTGACCCCTAATATCAATACTTTAGTCCTTTACAAACTATGCACTTATAAAAAGTACATATAAGAGTACGGCGACAACAACTGGTGTGAACACAGCTAAAACACTGAATATTAGGCACCTCAACTGAAATGGAAACATTAAAAAAATACTTTAGATAAATTGACAAAAATGTACATTTTATCGTTAAGAGGATACAAGGCTTCCCTATTTCTTTTCGATCAGATATGGCTGAATATATGCTAGGGCTATATAGGCTTTGTTCAATAATTGAAAAACAAAATATCTTATTTCTACACAAAATTCTTAGTTTACCCTCAATTTGTATAACGAAAGAAATATTCACTCGTAAATACTTTATGTACCTATCCAGTAAGACATCAGTATCGTATGGTTTCATACCAGCCGTTTGCACCTTACTTTCAAAGTATAAACTTACCGCTATCGTTAACGCATTTATTTCCTATTCAGATCCTCTCCCGCAAAAGTAGTGTTACCAATGCTATTGCTATAAACGAATCTATCCTATGGGACCAGCGATTGTCTACTGATAGTGACTTCGTGTACTTTAGAATTCTCCACCCTACTATTAAGCCATGTATTGGGTATAAAACATTCAAAGAAAGTTCAGCTAGATACACCATGGCAATCATAGCTAACATATGGTGCAGAGCCCCACAACTGGAGAACGAAACGTGCCAATTGTGTGGATCAGCAACGTATGAGGAACTTGTTCGCTTCCTTAGCGAATGTACTGAAACATATGATCTCAGAAATACATTAAATAACGAAATCGGAACAATCCCTGGAATGCCTCTCTTAAACGAGCTGTCTGAATTAGACAGACTTGCGTGGGTTTTAAAAATCTTAGGTTCACCAATACCACCAGTCTTAGATCCCGAGAGACACTTTTTCCTAGGAAAGAGGGCGCTTTGAGACAATACAGCGCTCCCTCTCTACAACGGCCCTCCCTACAACGATTCCCTCCTTACAACGACATTCGCCGCTGTTCCCATGAAAATTATGGCTAATGCTTGCACTGATGCATCATTGTCTACTTAAAATTGTTGTCTGTTGTTTTTCTTACTTAAATTACATTTTGGCAGAATAAAAATAATGACGAGTGACAAACAGCTTGAATCCTGATCAGACGCCGCGTTACGCGGCGTCTGATCTGGATCCAAGCTGTTTGCAAATTTAAACCAATGTCCCTCCCTATAACGACTCCCTCCGAACAACGCACATATATTTTGTCTCCCATTGGACGTCGTTGTAGAGAGGGAGCCTTTTAACAAAACCTGATCAGACAAATCAGAATATTATTTATGAAAACATCTGCAAAACTCTGTGAGCCTTAACCCTTTACCCCATAGCCTGTTTTTTGTTCTGAAGATAAGTGACCACGTAAAGCAGGTTAGAAATAAAGCAGAATGTGCATTAAGGTGCATTCTGTTTTTTTCAGCTTGTTATAAGTTACTGTCTGCTAGGACGTATGAAATATTTCTTGTGGCGCATATTCATGGTGTTATAGAGTGAAACTAATTTCTTCAGTGTAGGAATAAAACGGTGCATCTATGTGGTAATGGGTTAAAGTCGTTTTAAAGAGTTTTTTATGTTGTGACTGATCTGAGTCTGTACTGTTTGCAATGCATGCAGGTTGTTTTACTTATGGCGTGACTCACTTAACCCATTTCCCCATACATACGCCATTTTACGCCTTTTATCTATTCCTCCACTGAAGAAAATTGTTCCAATTTATACTGTTACAAATAAAAATTATAAGAAATATTTTCTATATCGCAGATAAAAGGTTAAAGGCGCATTCTGCTTTACTTTCAATCTGCTTTAAGTGGTCACCTGTCTTCAAAACTATAAACAGGCTATAGGGTAATGGGTTAATATTTACCGAAGATTGTGTCTGTTTACTCATTGGCTGCCCATATCTGCAGTTGGTGGCAAAATGTTCACAGTTTTTGAAGATTAAGTTGTAACCTACTGCCCCTGTTCCTTCCATACTGTATGCCACTGCTATTATTTTTTCCGTATCACATCTAGGGCTGCAAATGTAAATTTTAACCCTTTCCACCATAGAAGCGACTTTGAGCGTATTTAATTTATTTCTCCGCTAATAAAAATAGTTCCAGTTTATACCCTCATGAACAATTACCATAACAAATCGTTTATATACCCCCAGTAGATGGTAGTTTAAAGCAGGCTGAAAGTAAAGCAGAACGTGCCTTAATGTACATTCTGCTTTACTTTCAACCTGCTTTAAGTGACCACCTGTATTTAATGTTATAAACGGGTTATTTTGGTAAAGGGTTAAATTTTATATCCTTTATTACGCTCAGTTCATGATATATATGAGGAAAAACATAATATATACATAGACAAAACATATACACTGACAAACACATAATTTTGTGTATAATCAGTTAGGTAATTTTTAGAATATTGTTTAATATTGGATTCCGGGAGAGATAGGGTATAATTAACAGAATGTTTCAGTTGGCAAAATATACTGAAAAAGCCAGACAAAGAGTGCTACTTGTGATATATAAGATGGCGTGTCTCATCAGGGTCTACATTGTTTGTTAATCATTAATATATACTTTTGTAGACAATAATCATTACTCGGTTGTATTGTGTTACACTATAGGGGTTGATGGAGACAAATGGAAATTTGTTACAGTGGATCATAAGACGTTATTCGTTCAAAATAAATGTGCTTACGCTAAAACTAATATTTCCATTGCAAAACAGTTTTGAGCATGCAAACTGTTTGACACTCAAAATAAATAAACATACAGTGGAGAATCTGTTATTCTTTCCCGATAAACGCGTTTACGCTAATAAAACTAGTTTTTCCATTGCAAAACAGTTTTAAGCATGCAAACTGACGCTAATAAAACTAGTTTTTCTTTTACAAACATTTTGGAGCCAGATCAGACGCCGGGTAACCCGGCGTCTGATCAGGCTCCAAACTGTTTGCCACCAAGATAAACATGAACTATCAGAATTGTCCAAAAGTTGTTCTTTTCTACGTTTTAGTGCTTTGCGTTTGCGTACGTTTGCGTTTAAACGGGAAAGAATAACAGATTCTCCACTGTATGTAAAGTGTAATTTTCAATATTTTAGTACATTACACTTGCGTTTTGTTTGCGTCTAAACGGGGAAAAATGGTGTCTTTTCCACTGTAAATAAAAATACTTCACCTTATATCGCCATCAAAGCTGTTGTTCTTGTAAATCACTGAGTCTTCTTTCAAAGCAAAGAGATAGTCCTTCTGGACACATGCTTTTTCGTATAGGTAACCACTGACTGTAAATAAATGGCGCGAAAAGAAGGAGGGCATATGCCCTGGTCCAATACCGCTCAGGTGAATAACGAATCCATCTCCTGAAACGAAAGATAAATCATTCACCACTGAAACTTTAACCCGTTGAATCGTACAGTCCACAAAAGTGGACATTAGCAAACGGTGTAGACTCAGATAAATGGGTTGATAATGGGTTGATAGCTCAGTCGGTAGAGTGGTTGACTAGCAATCCAAAGGTCCTTTTATTCATTACTTTTCCCATGCATTAAACGGCCAGCTGTCTTGAAAGATATACAGGCTACCATATTAAATGGTCCCCCGTTACAGGTTTTGCTTAGGCCTTATTTCGACCTGAAAGTACATGTATTTTAAAGTTGTACGCAAGAGAGGTAAATTGTTGTCTGAATTTCTGGAAATCATGTATACAAAGTAAAGTTTACTGTAGATTTTTACTAAACTGTTGTGTATAGTAGAATTAAGTCATATCTATTTAATAAGTCTAAAATTAGTGTATGTTAAACAGCTAGATTTTTATAATTAGCAATTTAGTGTTATTTTCAGATTTTGACTTTTTTTAAACATCGATAGTTCTAGTAAATATTTCATGAAATATTTTTTATTTGGACAATATCTTATATTATCTGTACAGTTAACTTGAATATATAGAAATGATTGAGTTATTTTATAAAATTATTCCTGTTTTTTAAAACTCGAACTTTTGTCGAGAAAAGGTCTTGTCAGAATAAAAACCGGTGCAGTATATTTTTTTTATCTAAACAAAATGTTTCACCCTCCATATGGTATTTTTCAATTTAATCAAGGTTTCAAAGAGGTTTGACAGGAAATAAGCAGACCTGCGAACCACCGTACGTATTGTCCATTCTTTATTATTCATGGTTTTGTTTTGCAATGTATTGCAACATGATAACAGTGCCGTCCTCTGACTTTGGTCTACAGTAAAACCTCTCTATAACAGCCACTAATTTGTGTTAGTTATTAGGTGTTTATGACAGGTGATTGCTTAAAGCAAGGTGACAGTAAAACAGAAATCTCCTTTAGGAGATTTCTGTTTTACTGTCACCTTGCTTTAAGCTATCACCTGTCTTTTATACAATTTATTAGCCTTCTTTTAGTGGCTGTTATAGAGAGGTTTTACTGTATACTATTTGCATAATTATGACAAGCAAAGATAATATATAACATGCTATCCAAGTGTCTTGGACAAGTGTACTCTTCATATGTGCACTGCTTGTAAATGACACTTATACTTGTCGTGAGGGCTAAATGTGTTCACATTGACTTGAAACGGAGAGAATTTTATTCCTTAAAAAGTATTAAATTCAAACCAGTGTAATATTATGCAATAGAACACGGATATGAGTTGCTAACAAGATGCGTAGTAAAAAATAACCACTGTACTCGGGGTAAGGCAGTGAATGGGTTGTCCAGTTAACGTACCAACGTAAACAGCCCAGTGCTGGTAGCGCCCTCTATCATACTCTATTAGATCACCCTTCTCTAGCTTTGAAAAGTCCTTTTCATGTCGGATCCGAGTTCTCACCGTCACCCCTCCATAAAGTAATTCACGAAATTTCCTCCTCAAGTATTCAGCCAACATCAGATATTGATATACAGAATTCCGCCTGAGAAAACAAGTGTATACAATTTTAGATTTTACGTTTCAAATCTAAAGTAAAGGTGAATTTGCAAATAAATATATTCAGGCTAACAAGTCTGCATCATAATTATATCCATTGCAAACGGGTTGGGTTCCGATATATAATAATCTTTATTCAAGTCTCATCATGGATACAACATAATACAGTTACATAATAATTAGCGTCTGTTCTGGCCCCAATATGCTTGCAAAGCCAATTAAAATAAAGTATTTGATATTTCCTATATTTTATTGCAAAAAGTTTCCGTTTACTTTCAATTATTGTGATACTTGAGGTTTAAATATTTATATAAATAAAAATGAAAAAGATAATTGAAAAAGAAAACCTGGAAGCTTAGACTGCCCCCTTATATATAAATCATTAGGGACTATTTTAGTGAAATGCCTGGCTTAATCGAGGGAGTTACTCCCCTTGAAAATAAGCCGATAAGTGACTGTCCAGCAAGAAGCCATCGATTTAGATTACAAAGAATTGATAGGGGACAATTTTTTTAACTGCAATAAAACCATTATTATTCCAATCACAATATCCGCCCCGTTATGAGTTGAAAGGTCTAAATCTAAACTTTGTTATGGTATATTATGTTTTAAAATGATATTTCATCTTCAACAGTAGTTTTTTGATTATTTAAACAGTAAAGTACTGCTTATATATTCTTATACGATTATGCAAAAAAGTGGGAGGGTTGTACCATTCTTGGCTCTTAAAAGCAATTTATTTATTAAAATTAAATATCCGCCCCGTTATGAGTAAATTAAGAAAACAATCCTCTTTTTAATGATATAATTTTCAGAAAAATAACTTAGTGTCTTGTACAGTATTTTTTAGGTTGAATTATACTATATTTCATGATATCAATATGTTAGAACCACTCGTTAAGGTTCGTAAATTTCCGACGGAAATTAACGACCGTTGTATTATCAGCGGGCAACCCACCCGGGGCGTTTATTGCTGGTATCATAAATCTGCCAAGGGAAAGGACATATTTTAACCCTATTAGCAATAATCTGTTGCATTAACAGATTAAGACAAATGCAGCAAAGCGTCACTTGAATTTGAGACATCCTCTACGAAACGTTTGTAGCAGCAACATTTATAAAGTTTTATGTTGATTAAATCTATATAAAATTGTTTTAAACATGTGATTGGTTATAATGTGTAATAACCTTTTTTACCAAAGTGTCATGAATAATTGAATAAAATAAACGATCAGGTAAATTACCTAATTTAATTGGATTTGATATTTTTAGAAATTTTGTCAAATTTTCTTGTAATGAAATATTATCCAATATGCTGCGTTATCTTAAAGATCGAATGTTGAGTAATATTTTGCTTTGAATTGCTTTGAATAACCGTTAAATACTTCGAAATGCAAACAGTATAGTCCCAGATCAGAGATCATCCTATATGATCCTACATGATTGGTCTTGTATGTGATGACAGTATAGAAACAGATAAGAGGAATATAGAGAAGGGTCCAGTACTTTCACGAAAGAAATGACAATTTATATAAGCTTAATTTTGGACAGTCCAGTTAAATCTAGTCAATATTTTACTGCTTCGAGCTGTCATTATTAAACTGCATTGCTGAATGGAAGACTATGCAAACCCTAATCAGATGGTTTCTTTGAGTGATCTGAGTCTACGCTGTTTGATAGAAGGTGTGATTTTCAAACATACTTTGTTTGCATATGAAGGGTTGTGTGAAATGACCCGGAAATACAAAGGAATCGTTGTTTTAGGCATAAAATTGCTTACTGTCATTAACCTTTTAACTGCCAAAGCCGACGACAGTTTGGATCCTAATTAGGCATGCTGTGTCTGATCAATTTCCGATCTGTTTGACACTCACATTTATTGTTCTTAAGTTAAAACTGCATAAAATTCCCCCAAAAATAATGCGGGCGATGATATAGCAGCGGCTGTGTTTGACGGGTTAATCGTTATTGCGTCATAAAGACAGTGAAATGGTTAACTATCAATAAAACAAATGTTTGATGTGTCATTAGAGTGGTATTGAGGGGCACTGATCTATAAAGCCTTTCTAACGCGACCACTCGATATAAGTATCATGGTCGGCCTCAGGGTGACAGCCTAATGCAGGAAAGAAGGAGCCCCAATACGACTCACCCCTGCGCTAAGCAGTCGCCTGCAATTAAAACTCCCAAATCATAATGACCGGGCGGTCGCATTAGAGAGGCTTTATTGCATAAATGTCTCTAATTGTTACTGTAGTTAAGCCGAAAGCTGCTTTACTTTCATTCAACTTAGTGTGTTCAATTTTTTTCAGAGCTTTCTTGATATGTTTGGATCAAAGCGTTGCTTAGATTCAGGGCACGTTTTGTATCATGTTGAATTATTTCTGTTAAGATGAAAATGTCTGAAATGATTACCCAAAGCAAATTTCAGCTAGTTTAAATGCATGTATTAAATCTGTGTCGAATAGTTTGTGTCCTGGTAAGTGGCCGAGTTACACGGCGTCTTAGGAGGACCCAAACTGCTCAGGCAGTTAAAAGCTGTCGTTCAAAGTACCAGGCCAAAAAAGAAGAAAAAAAAAGAAACGTCTACAATGATTAAGTATGTGCCGTTCATTTACTTGTATTCAATATTTTGGCGAGAATGGCGAGCAACGTGTATAAGAAAATTAAAAGAGTCATTTGGATACAGAAAAATAATGTTTGCATAAGATTTGAGTAAAAGTAAAAATTAGAAATAAAAAAAAATAAAAAAAAATTCAGATCTGGTACTCTGAAATCAAACACTGTATATTCATGACATTGTAATAGACGTTTCATTTTTGTCTAATAGAACAAAATTTAATACATTATTATGTTACCAAATATTAGCTACAGCGGGGAAATCGTTATTATTTCTCAATATACGCGTTTACGATAAAACTATTATTTCTATTACAAACAGTTTGGAGCCAGATCAGACGCCGGGTAACCGGCGTCTGATCAGGCTCCAAACTGTTTGTCACTAAGATAAACATAATTCGTCAGAATTGTCCAAAACTTTTACCTTTCTACGTTTTAGTGCTTTGCGTTTCAACTCGAAAGAATATCGTTTTCTGTACTGTACCTTAATGAATACCAAAATGAACGCAATTATTCAGTTGTCATTTTTATGTAATAAATCATTATTTACATATTATTAAATGGCTTATTCCTTGAAACCTGCTTAAACTGAGAACCCGAAATAGTGTGAGATTACCTACGGCGATAAGACTAAGTGAAGATTATACACACAGCATGTCGTCTGTTTTATTATCACAGTGATAGGATCGTGGGCAAGTCACCGAAACACATAATTTCCGGCAATCGGCGACCGGAGCCGAACAATATCAATTTTATAAGGACAGGTTATCTGTCATGTATTGACACAAAGGGAGAAAACCGCAATGCGTATTTTGGCTTCTTCACTAGGTGTATTTAAGGGACGCAATCCAGTGAAATAGACTAAAATAGTCCCTAATGAAGTATGTAAAAATACCACGTAGTTTAATGATATACGAATGCTTTGAAACAGTAATGATCTATGTTGTGTATGACATAACACATACATTTTTGTTGTCTTTTATTTAGCCTTGAAATATAAATAATTAGTTTTTATTGAAGTGCATTAAAGATTAGTCGAATTTTCTAATAAAAAGATGCTATTTTTAATATATCTCGCTGATTTCGATATACTATATGTTTTGAAGATGTATTCAGAAATATAATCATTATGTGTATGGAATATTTACTTAAGTATATGTAGTATATAAAATGAACTTATTCTGGTTAATATACAATGTGTGCTTTTTAGCCTTTTACATTTATTATAACTTCAAAACTTACAAAAAGATATGTTTTGTAAGATATAACTTCTCTGCTTTTTACAATTTATATCTTAATGACTATTTATGATTGACAAAAAGTATTTCCATAAATATTATTTTCATATAACTGCTCAGAAAACATTAGCTTATATATATTGCAGATTTATAAAAAAAATGAATTCCGATAGAAAATTATTAATGTTGATATAACTACACGGAAAATATCACATTATATATATGTACAAAAATATGTATATATTTAATTTTTTAGCTATATTATTACATATAAGGGGTTCCGTATAAGCTTCTGTACACAAAAAAATCTCGCCATTCGTTACATAAATTTTACTTAGAGGTACAGGAAGTAGTATTAGCTAAATCTTTTAGATATTTAGGCGTATACTTTTATAAAGTTAATTCCTACAGTACATATATTTTTGTACGCAAAACATTATTGCAAAATATCCATCTTCAACCTTGTACAAAATGTTGTTAATTTACAATACGACGGACTTTTGAGTGCATACGTCTTGTGTTAAAAGAGCGCTATATATAAATCTGATATAATAATAATAAACGCTAAAATAACCGAATGAGTTGCTAGACTCCGAGGCTCGTTTCATATTGTAATAAGATACATTAAAAATATTGCTATTAAATCTACAACCGCTCTTGAATAGTCCATTAACTGTGTAAACACGGATGCTATCTAAAGACACGTTGACATTACAGTGAAAAGCTTCTATAAGAGCTTTCCAATTTAATTACGTTCATCCGGTATTACCCACCCATAGTCCGACAATAAAGTTTTTGTATAGAGTGGTGTGTTTTACTGTATTATCGTAGATAATATGTGTCTGTGAAACTGATCCCAGATCTGGATCCAAACTTTTTGACTTTCTTCTTTAACCCTTTCATTGCCCTTATGGCGTAATAGCCCGTCTAATATAATCGATGCCATACACTTGTCTGGTTATACTTTTCGCCTGCTGTTACTTAAAAAAATGACGTTTTTTGCGTTTTTACAAGCTTAAGCTGGTTGTCAAACCGTCTGGATCATGATAAGACGCCACGTTATGCGATGTCTGATCAGGATCCAAACTGTTTGCAATTAAAGTAGTGTAGGCTTTAGCAATGAAAAGATTAACAAAAACTAACATAAAAGCTAAAAAACAAAAATCAACATGTTTTAAGCAGACAATAATTTTACCTGCTAAGACGTTCTACCTTCTACCCGTTTCACGATAAGGCGAACTAACTGGGACCGAGAGATCAACCAAAAACGAAACTAAAAATTGGATTTTCAATGAACGCGATTAAATACCTTTTTACCCTTCGTCTGTTATATAACCGCCTGTTTTTAAATTTGTCTTCTGCATTGTTTTGACCTAACATCATTTTAACTAAAAGAAATCTTAATGCATGTGGCGTCTGAAATGCTATGCTCAACAGGTGCAAGGTTAAGGTATTTTTTCACAGGTGTACTAATTAGATTTTCAACATAGTTTGATCTAAGTCAATAGTGTATATCTATGAGAAAGATCTAAAATACCTACCACTAAGTCGTTTGCTCAAAACACATTTCAATAATAAACGGCTTTTTTCTGACAAGATGATACGAGTTTTTTGTTGTTGTTGTTTTTATTGTTGTTTTTGTTTTAACTTGGGTCCTGAACTGACGTTATATATCCCGGGACTTATCTGGAACCAAACTATGTTCTAATTGACAGTGTTATGTTTGCTATTACAATCTGTATTGTTAAAGAGCTTAGCGATAAAAAGTAACTCACCTGTTTATTTGTTCATTCAAGTCACTGTCTCACACGACATCAACTAAATCACAATACCGGGTACCCGGAAGGGTAACTCTACAGTGGGGATAATGTTTCACTACTATGTTTTGGTGTATGTAAACAAAATGAGCTGCTTGACCCATTTATCCCTGAACATTGCAGTGAACCCTTCCTGTATACTTGCAAGAACATTTCATTGTAGATCCTCAATGGTGATTGAAATACACTGCAGTGTTTGTCCATGAAACGAAATATTCCATATGCTAAAGCAAACAGTGTATACCCTGATGAAGATTGAAATCCTCAAAAATGGGTTAAACCCTTCTAAGTATAATGACTGCATTTAAGCAACCTGCAAACCTTTTAATTATTATTTAGTATAGCTATGCAGTCAGACATATAAATATATATATAAACTTATTAACCCCAGAATATTTAAAATAAACGATCCCACAGTTTCAATAAGATATAGTCCATTTACGATTATTTTGAATCGTTTATATTAACAAACAACGCACACCTTAATCAGAGGGCCCCTGCAAGAACCCTCTGATCAAGGTTTTCACTGATTGCATAGGAAAAGTGTACTTTTTACAGGTACACTGTTTGTTACTTACTTATATATTCATATCTAGGGGTGAATGCATTACGCGACCACTCAATGAAGTAACTTGTATATCACTAAGGACTGTTGTCTGCTTTTTCCGGATATAAACAGGAACCTTTAAGGGTTTACCTAATATAATATTAGCTGTACCATGTATATTTATTATTTAATCTATTCACTGTCAAGAACAACTATCTATCAAAATATTTTGATATTCGTATCCTCTTCTAGAAAACTTAACTTGTAATATTTCCATTACAAGCTATACTATATACATGCATATATCGGAGTGGTTTTGTAAAGAAATGTACATGTATCAGCACACGTATGGTAAACGTCTACTTGCTATGAAATACGTACTGTAAATGTTTACCGGTTGTAAGATAATATAATGTCATATTACTGGGGAAATAACAATTAGAAATAAAATCGAGTATACGCATCATATTTATTCTTATTTATGACATATAATATATCTGACATTGAGCTTCTGTCCACGGGGAAATGTTTCATAATGATCTGTGTACCAATCCATTGTAAAGCCAGTTTGAAACAAATACCCTCATCATCTAAGACCAATCATACTTACCTGGTACAGGGAATAGCGCGATCAACTAGACGGTTTCCCCAGGAAGAGGCTCTTTCATTGCACTTCGATTGAGCTGACACCCGCGATATTATTCGGGTACGCAATTTATTTGTCTGGGGTCTGCGTTCGCGCTAACCCCTCAAATGAACAAGTCATTTCCACAAAATCTATTCTTCTCAATACCACATTACGCTCGTATTTGAATTAAAACTGCTAGCTAGCGGACATATGAAAAGCTTCAAACTTGAAACAAAATTATAACATCATTTAAGTAAAATATGTTCAAATTTAATTGTAAAAAGACTATTATTTCGCCGGCTCCCGCTTCTTGTTTGTACAAAATTTGGCCAAAGTGTTGGTCTCAAAACATGTCCACAAACAATTCCACTACTGATGTCTATGACCGCATAACATTGAGAAAAAAACAGGTTCTCGTCAGATCACTGAATTTTAGCAATATGTTAAGAGACACCGTTTCAAAGATGTCAATGTTTTAGCAAGTGCCTCTATCAAAAGGTAGCATGATTTAGTGACCTGCTATATCGAAAGCACCAATAAATTTGATTGATTGATCGATAGATGAAGCTTATATCGAGTCCAATGTTATGTAGTTTTTGATTGAGCTTGAAATCGTTCTCAGGCATTTGATTGGTCAGATTTGAGTTTTTGCTGAGCAGAAACTCAAATCTGACCAATCAAATGCTGCAGAACGATTTAAGAATAAACTAAAAAGTTTATAAGCTTGGGAACTGTTATGTTACTGAAACCCTGCCGATTGTCTTACATATTACGTGAACCATTGAACTTTTGCACTTTTTAGTTAAACATACATTTATCTTTGAGGAAAATATGGAATGGTTCCTTTGTTCGTATTAAAATTAAGTATTTTGATTTATCTTAAATATGATGCGATTCGTATGAATAAAATAGGAGATCCGATTCAGTATCTGATACCCTGATTTAATAGTAATGATTAAGTATCCCATAGCCTGATTTAGTAGGTTACAGTCAGACATGTATTAACTCGCGTGTCCCTGAAACGTCTTATGAACAACTCAAGATCTAGTTAATTAATGACTACATGTATTGAGAATTGTTTTCTGCAATATTTTGCAAATTAACTGCCAGTCACGGAACGCCCTGATCAGAGCGCTCCTATAGGAGCGCTTTGATCAGGGTCTTCACTAATTGCATAGGAAACATGAACATTGTTTGTTACTGACGAGTATATTCGTCTCTAGGGTTGACTATATTACGCGACCACTCATTGGAGCAATATTCATATCACTATTGAAAGCTGAGTGACTTTAGCAGTTCACAGTCATAATCAAACGTTTAAAACCGTGTGATATTGATATCCTTAAATCGTGTGATTGATATAAATGCGACGAATCTATCACGAAAGTTTAAATTCAATTTGTTCTATTGCATGATATACAAAATATATATCGGAGCGGTTTTGCAAGGCAATATTGGTAGATCTATACATACCGGTCGGTCAAAGCTCACTTGAGCAACTATGAAATACATGTACGTATGGTTAACGTTTACTTGGTAAGGAATACGTACGGTAAACCTTTACTGGCGATGGAATACGTACGGTAAAGGTTTTCCGGTTGTTAGATTATATAAAACCATTTTATTCAGAAATTAACCGGTAGAAATAAAATCAAGTTTAAACATCATATTTATTCTTATTTATGACACAAAATATGTCTGATGTGGATATTCTGTTCATGGGGAAATGTTTATATTTATATGTGCACCAATCCGATGTAAAACTAGTTTGAAACAATTACCCTCGTCATCTAGACCAATGATACTTACCTGGTACAGGGAATACCGTGATCATTTAGGCGGTTTCCCCAGGAAGAGGCTCTTTCATTGCACTTCGATTGAGCTGACACCTGCGATATTATTCGGGTACGCAATTTATTTGTCTGGGGTCTGCGTTCGCGCTAACCCCTCAAATGAACAAAGCATTTCCATAAACGCTATTCTTCTCATTACGGAATTGTTAGAATTAGACTGCTAGCATACAAACCTTAACCTTTAAACTTGATACAGATTTATAACATCATATAAGTAACAGGTGTTCAAATATTATTGTAATTAGACTATTAATTTACCGGCTACCACTGCCTTACTGGGATAAATTAGTTCAATGTGCAGGCTATAAGGTTATAACGCTTTTGAGTTGAGTCCGGTATCGTTCTCAAGCATTTGATTGGTCAGATTTGCGCCTAGGCTCAAATCTGACCAATCAAATGCTTGTGAACTACTCCAGACTCAATTCAAAACCTTAATTGGCATGGACCCTGGGTCTCAGAAAATATATATTGTTTTAAAAGTCAAGTTAGCAATAGGAATGAAGCTGACCATTGTCTCAACCATGATGACAATGGGATGACGCACCTGAAAAAGCTTATGTGGTACTATAAACCTTAGCAGCAGCAACAACATCAATCAGAATATATTCACCGACACGTTCACTGCTTCCACTATGTATACAATGACCTGTTGAAAAAACCGGTTCTCGTCCGATCATCGAAGTTTAACATATTAAGAGACAATGTTACAAACATGTTTTTGTTTTATCTGATGCCTCTATCAAAAGATAGCATATACCATGTTATATGTCACTGAAACCCTACCTACGGTAATGTTATTACATATAACGTGAACCCTTGTGTTTCTGCACTTTCTCGTACATTTATATTCGGGGGAAATAAAGAGTGACCCTTGGGTTCGTAATAAAATTTTTATTTTGCTTTACTATGGAGATAACGCGATAAGTATGAATAGCCGATTAAGTATCCAATACCCTGTTTTAGCAGTTATTCAGTCAGACTAACTTGTTTAAACTTCTAATAAACGATCCCAGTTTCAATAAGATTTTGTCTATTTATAACTATTTTGAATTGGTTTTCTACAATATATTGCAAATTGACAAACAGTGTAAAACCGGACCAAATGGCTCCTGTAGGAGCCCTCTAATCAGGGTTTTCACTATTTATATTTGAACGGTGTACTCGTTACAGGTACATTATTTTTTACTGACAGGTATACTGCATGTCGTTAGGTTTTAATGTATTAAGCGACCACTCACTGAAGTAATTTGCCTATTATCACTAAGGACAGCTGACTGCTTTTGCAGGATATATTTTTTTAAAACGGATCGGGAGTCTTTTTAAAAAGATTTACCCAATTCACCGTCAAACACATCTATTAAAATCGTGTAATATTGATATCCTCATCTAGAAAGCGGCGAATCGATTCTGAAAATAAAACTTCTGATATTTTACTTGTTATGGAAAACGTATGATAAACCTTTGGTGGCTACGAAATACGTAGGGTAAATGTTTACCGATTATGAGATAATATAATACCATATTACTCGGGAAATAACAGGTAGAAATAAAATTGAGTTTAACCATCATATTTATTCTTATTTATGACATAAAATATGTCTGATATGGAGATTCTGTTCATGTGGAAATGTTTATATTAATATGTGCACCAATCCGTTGTAAAACCAGTTGTGAACAATTACCCTCGTCATCTAGACCAATGATACTTACCTAGTACAGGGAATACCGTGATCATTTAGGCGGTATCCCCAGGAAGAGGCTCTCTCATTGCACTTCGATTGAGCTGACACCTGCGATATTATTCGGGTACACAATTTATTTGTCTGGGGTCTGCGTTCGCGCTAACCCCTCAAATGAACAAGTCATTTCCACAAAATCTATTCTTCTCAATACCAAATTATTAGAATTAAAACTGCTAGCGGACATAATTATGTTAAGCTTCAAACTTGAAACAAACTTATAACATCATTTAGGTAAAATATGTTCAAATATAATTGTAACAAGACTATTATTTTGCCGGCTCCTGCTTCTTATCTCTGCAAAGTTTGGCTAAAGTGTTGGTCTCATAACATGTTCACATACGATTCCACTACTGAAGTCTATGGCCGCATAACATTGAAAAAAAAGTTTCTTGTCAGATCACCGAATTTTAGCAACACGTTACGAGACAAAGTTTCAAATATGTTCTTGTTTCATCAGGTGCCTCTATCAAAAGGTAGCATATAACGTGTTATATGTAACTGAAACCCTGGTGCCCTTTTTATGAAACGTCGTACGACAAAAATGGTCGTAAGTCAGATTTTAAAATTATCAATAATTATTTATTTTTACATCTAATCCTGTCTTGTGGCATTTCTTTAGACTCGTCTTGAAAAAACGATTTTTAAGAGATGTCACAAGACATGATTAGATGGATAAATAAGAATTAAAGATATATTAAAGTTTTGACTTTCGACCGTTTTTGTCGTACGACGTTTCATAACACACCCCTTGGCAATTGTCTTACATAAAACGTGAACTCTTGAATGTTTGCACGTTTTAGCTATGCATACATCTAACTTTGTGGAAAATAAAGAATGGTTCCTTTGTTCGAATTAAAAGTTGGTATTTTGATTTATCTTGAAGATGAAGCGGTTTATATAAATTATATAGAAGAGTCGATTCAGTATCTGATACCCTGATTTACAGATCTAGTCCATTTATGACTATAAGTATTTAGAATTGTTTTCTGTAATATTTTGCTAATTAACAGACAGTGCACGCCCTGATCAGAGATCTCCTGTACGAGCCCTCTGATCAGGGTCTTCAATAATATAATTGCATATGAAAGGTGCACTCTTTACATGAACATTGTTTGTTACTGACGATTGTACTCATCTCTAGGGTTGACTATATTACGCGACCACTCTTCGAAGCGATATTCATATCACTATGGATAGCTGAGTGCCTTTAACAGTTCACAGTCAAAAACAATGTTTAAAACCGTGTGATATTGATATCCTTAAATCGCGTGCATTGATATCCCTATCTAGAATGCGACGAATCTACCATGAAAGATGTAATGCAAATATTTCTATTGCATGATATACTTAAAATATATCGGGCCGGTTTTGCAAGGTAATATCGGCAGATCTATACATACGACCAACGCTCACTATAGCAACTATGAAATACGTATGGTTAACGTTTTCTTGGTATGGAATACGTATGGTAAACCTTTACTGGCTATGGAATACGTACGGTAAAGGTTTTCCGGTTGTTAGAGTATATAAAACCATTTTATTCAGAAATTAACAGGTAGAAATAAAATCGAGTTTAACCATGATACTTATTCTTATTTATGACATAAAATATGTCTGATATGGAGATTCTGTTAACCCTTTACCTCATAGCCTGTCTCTAGTGTTTAAGAACTGTGACCACTTAAAAGCAGGTTGAACGTAAAGCAGAATGTGCCTTAAGGGCACATTCTGCTTTACTTTCAGCCTGCTTTAAGCTAAAACCTGCTATGTTATATAAAATATTTGTAATGGTTATTGTTCATGAGGGTATAAACTGGAACTATTTTCTTCAGCGGAGGAATAAATTAAATACGCTAAAAGCCGCTTCTATGGGGGAAAGGGTTAATGGGGAAATGTTTATATTTATCTATGTACCAATCCTTCGTTAAACAAGTTGTGAACAATTACCCTCGTCATCTAGACCTAGCAAACTTACCTGGTACAGGGAATACCGTGATCATATAGGCGGTGTCCCCAGGAAGAGGCTCTCTCATTGCACTTCGATTGAGCTGACGCCTGCGATATTATTCGGGTACGCAATTTATTTGTCTGGGGTCTGCGTTCGCGCTAACCCCTCAAATGAACAAACCATTTCCATAAATGCTATTCTTCTCATTACGGAATTGTTATAATTAGACTGCTAGCATACAAACCTTAACCTTCAAACTTGATACAGATTTATAACATCATATAAGTAACAGGTGTTCAAATATTATTGTAATTAGACTATTAATTTACCGGCTACCACTGCCTTACTGGGATAAATTAGTTCAATGTGCAGGCTATCAGGTTATAACGCTTTTGAGTTGAGACTGGTATCGTTATCAAGCATTTGATTGGTCAGATTTGAGCCTAGGCTCAAATCTGACCAATCAAGTGCTTGTGAACTACTCCAGACTCAATTCAAAACCTTTATTGGCATGGAATGGACCCTGGGTCTCAGAAAATATATATTGTCTTAAAAGTCAAGTTAGCAATAGGAATGATGCTGATCATTGTCTCAATCATGATGACAATGGGATGACGCACCTGAAAAAGCTTATGTGGTACTATATAAACCTTAGCAGCAGCAACAACAATCAGAATATATTCACCGACACTTTCACTGCTTCCACTATGTATACAATGACCTGTTGAAAAAAACCGGTTCTCGTTCGATCATCGAAGTTTAACAACATGTTAAGAGACAATGTTACAAACATGTTCTTGTTTTATCTGATGCCTCTATCAAAAGATAGCAGATAGCATGTTATATGTCACTGAAACCCTACCTACGGTAATGTTCTTACATAATAACGTGAACCCTTGTGTTTCTGCACTTTCTCGTACATTTATATTTGGGGGAAATAAAGAGTGACCCTTGGGTTCGTAAAATGTTTTTGTATTTTGCTTTACTATGGTTATAACGCGATAAGTATGAATTTATAATATATACGACAGCCGATTTAGTATCCAATACCCTAATTTAGCAGATATTCAGTCAGACATGCACTAACTTGTTTAAACATCTAATAAACGATCCCAGTTTCAATAAGATTTTGTCTATTTATTACTATTTTGAATTGGTTTCTACAATATATTGCAAATTGACAAACAGTGTAAAACCTGACCAGATGGATCCTGTAGGAGCCCTCTGATTAGGGTTTTCACTATTTATATTTGAACGGTGTACTCGTTACAGGTACATTATTTTTTACTGACAGGTTTTAATGTATTAAGCGACCACTCACTGAAGTAATTTGCCTATTATCACTAAGGACAGCTGACTGCTTTTGCAGGATATAATTTTCTAAAACGGATCGGGAGTCTTTTTAAAAGGATTTACCCAATTCACCGTCAAACACATCTATTAAAATCGTGTAATATTGATATCCTCATCTAGAAAGCGGCGAATCGATTCTGAAACTGAAACTTCTGATATTTGCTATACTACATGTATATACATGTACATATCAAATCTGTTTTGTAAGAAATATCGGCACACGTATGGTAAACGTTTACTTGGTAATGGAATACGTAAGGTAAGCGTTTACTTGTTATGGAAAACGTATGATAAACCTTTCGTGGCTAAGAAATACGTAGGGTAAATGTTTACCGATTATGAGATAATATAATGCCATATTACTCGGGAAATAACAGGTAGAAATAAAATTGAGTTTAACCATCATATTTATTCTTATTTATGACATAAAATGTGTCTGCTATGGAGATTCTGTTCATGGGGAAATGTTTATATTAATATGTGCACCAATCCGTTGTAAAACGATGTGTGAACAATTACCCTCGTCATCTGGACCAATCATACTTACCTAGTACAGGGAATACCGTGATCATTTAGGCGGATTCCCAGGAAGAGGCTCTCTCATTGCACTTCGATTGAGCTGACACCTGCGATATTATTCGGGTACACACTTTATTTGTCTGGGGTCTGCGTTCGCGCTAACCCCTCAAATGAACAAGTCATTTCCACAAAATGTATTCTTCTCAATACCAAATTATTAGAATTACAACTGCTAGCGGACATAATTATGTTAAGCTTCAAACTTGAAACAAACTTATAACATCATTTAGGTAAAATATGTTCAAATATAATTGTAAAAAGAATATTATTTCGCCGGCTCCCGCTTCTTATCTGTGCTTAGTTTGGCTGAAGTGTTGGTCTCATAACATGTTCACATACAATTCCACTACTGATGTCTATGACCGCATAACATTAAAAAAAAAAAACGCTTCTTGTCAGATCACCGAATTTTAGCAACACGTTTAGAGACAATGTTTCAAATATGTTCTTGTTTCATCAGGTGCCTCTATCAAAAGGTAGCATATAACGTGTTATATGTTACTGAAACCCTGGTGCCCTTTTTATGAAACGTCGTACGACAAAAATTGTCGTAAGTCAGATTTTAAAATTATCAATAATAATTTATTTCTACATCTAATCCTGTCTTCTGGCATTACTTTGGACTCGTCTTGAAAAGACGATTCTTAAGAGATGTCACAAGACAGGATTAGATGGATAAATAAGAATTAGAGATATATTAAGGTTTTGACTTTCGACCGTTTTTGTCGTACGACGTTTCATAACACGCCCCCTTGGCAATTGTCTTACATAAAACGTGAACTCTTGAATGTTTGCACGTTTTAGCTATGCATACATCTAACTTTGTGGAAAATAAAGAATGGTTCCTTTGTTCGAATTAAAAGTTGGTATTTTGATTTATCTTGAAGATGAAGCGGTTTATATAAATTATATAGAAGAGTCGATTCAGTATCTGATACCCTGATTTACAGATCTAGTCCATTTATGACTATAAGTATTTAGAATTGTTTTCTGTAATATTTTGCTAATTAACAGACAGTGCACGCCCTGATCAGAGATCTCCTGTACGAGCCCTCTGATCAGGGTCTTCAATAATATAATTGGATATGAAAGGTGCACTCTTTACATGAACATTGTTTGTTACTGACGATTATACTCGTCTCTAGGGTTGACTATATTACGCGACCACTCTTCGAAGCGATATTCATATCACTATGGATATCTGAGTGCCTTTAACAGTTCACAGTCAAAAACAATGTTTAAAACCGTGTGGTATTGATATCCTTAAATCGCGTGCATTGATATCCCTATCTAGAATGCGACGAATCTACCATGAAAGATGTAATTCAAATATTTCAATTGCATGATATACTTAAAATATATCGGGCCGGTTTTGCAAGGAAATATCGGTAGATCTAAACATACGGTAAAGTTCATTTGAGCAACTATGAAATGCGTATGGTAAACGTTTACTTGGTATGGAATACGTATGGTAAACCTTTACTGGCGATGGAATACGTACGTTAAAGGTTTTCCGGTTGTAAGATTATATAAAACCATTTTATTCAGAAATTAACAGGTAGAAATGAAATCGAGTTTAACCATCATATTTATTCTTATTTATGACATAAAATGTGTCTGATATGGAGATTCTGTTCATGGGGAAATGTTTATATTAATATGTGCACCAATCCGTTGTAAAACCAGTTTTAAACAATTGCCCTCGTCATCTAGACCAATCATACTTACCTGTACAGGGAATACCGTGATCATTTAGGCGGTGTCCCAAGGAAGAGGCTCTTTCATTGCACTTCGATTGAGCTGACACCTGCGATATTATTCGGGTACGCAATTTATTTGTCTGGGGTCTGCGTTCGCGCTAACCCCTCAAATGAACAAACCATTTCCATAAACGCTATTTTTCTCATTACGGAATTGTTAGAATTAGACTGCTAGCATACACACATTAACCTTCAAACTTGATACAGATTTATAACATCATATAAGTAACAGGTGTTCAAATATAATTGTAATTAGACTATTATTTCACCGGCTACTACTGCCTTACTGGGATAAATTAGTTAAACGTGCAGGCTCCAAGGTTATAAAGCTTTTGAGTTGAGTCTGGTATCGTTATCAAACATTTGATTGGTCAGATTTGAGCCTAGGCTCAAATCTGACCAATCAAATGCTAGAGAACTACTCCAGACTCAATTCAAAAGTTTTAATGGCATGGAGCCTGGGTCTCAGAATATATATATATATTATTAAAAGTCCAGTTAGCTATTGGCATGATGCTGACCATTGTCTCAACCATGATGACAATGAGATGACGCACCTGAAAAAGCTTATGTGGGACTATAGACCTTAGATAGATAGATTTATTTCGGTAAAAAGTGTACATAACATGGCAAAGCATAATTAAAGCAAAACATATAAGGGCCATGTAATGCGCACTAGAAACCAAGGATAACACAAAAAAGGAAAAATATTTTCCTTATTTCCATTGTGGTCCTTGATTCTAGTGGCAAGACACAGAGAGTCACGGTAAATTATTATAAATAAATATCACAGATAGTATCTTAAATTAAAAGTATCACAGAAGCTGAAAGTTAGTCAGTTTCAGAATGACTAGACCATGTTCACAAATTAACACAGCAGAGTATCAGAACAAATCATAAGAATAATCATAAAATGAAACAAACCTATCTTAATTTACACAGATATATCAGAAGGCAAATGGATAAAAACTAATCAAGTAAGGAACTTTATTCCTTAGCTAACAAGAAGTTTTTGACATCAAATCTAAATTGAGTGGAAGATTTACTCACTCTTAAATTCTGAGGAAGACCATTCCACAAGTGAACACCTCTGAAAAGAAATGACTTCTTACCAAAGTTGTTGACTCTAGGAATGGCATAGCGTCCATTTTCAGTAAAAGTAAAAGAAAACGAATCCTCTTGAACGGGAATGGCTGTCATGTTTGACCTTGTACAACGCTTGTGCACAGAGCTTAAAGGAATGAAATTATCACTAAGATATATAGGAGCAGTGCCTTTTGAAATATTATACACGTGTGAAAGGGTTATTTGATCAACTCTTTTTGATACTGGCAACCAGTTGAGGTATTTAAAATGATTAGTGTCTATGTGTTCTCTAGCATCTATGTTTAAAACAAAACGGATTAATTTATTTTGAGTTGTTTGAAGTCTGTTTTTCAAGTTTTGAGTAAGAGCTGGGTACCAAAAACAGCAAGCGTAATCAAAGTGACATTGAATAAGTGCCATGACCAATAGTTTTCTTGTGTGCAAATTTAAATAATGGCTTTTTCTGTACAAAAACTTCAGTCTACTGTTTGCCTTAGTAATGACTGATCTGGCGATTGCCTCACAAGATAAGAATTGGTCTAAAATAGCACCCAAATACTTTACAGAGGTAGAAGAATTAATATGTTGACCATTACAAATTATACCTTAGCATCAACAACAACAACAATCAGAATATATTCGCATGTTGAGAAATATGCCTCACAAGCTCCGCCGAGTCGTACAGTACTGAATTTATTAAAATAACAATTTTTGCGATTCGCTTGCAATTCGATGGCAATTCGCTTGCAATTCGATGGCAATTCGCTTGCGATTTCAAAATACTAATTTACCCTCGGGTAAGTTTTCTTGAGTGGTGTACCTCACAAATGTTCGCAAATATACCTTCGTTTATTTTTACGATCCCATTTTTGTCACAACCGCTTCTGAAAATTCGCGTAAAAATATTCAAACGTAGGATTTGTTTTTTGAATCGCCCGATTCGATGGCAATTCGCTTGCGATTATCAATTTAATTTAATAAGGTTCAGTACTGTAGCAGATGCGTTATATTGAATAAAGAAGGAGCAATTGACGTTTTGTTTAATTATAACACTCGTGCTAATCACAGGGCTTAGCCACAACCGACATTACAAAGTTTAAAGTTTTATCTTTGTACTGATATTTTTTTTTAGATTTTTATTCAAATAAAATGTTGGTCCTTTTTTAAGTTAAAGTATACTCCTATCGTCTCCTATATACGCTATATTAAAACGTGCCAAATTGCCTTAACTTGCGTACTTTAACGTCCAAGAAAGCCAACTTTCTTCGTTTTAATATCTTAGCCACAACCTGCACTTGAAAGAAGAAAAAGCCTTCTTTCTACTGGTTGCTTTGAAAAACAGAATACTGTAAGGAATGTTTGGTCCTTTTTTAAGTTATATTTCACTGTTTTTTAGAGTTGTTATTTTTTCATTGACATGACCCTTATCACTGACTGAGCCCCCTGCTGATTTTATGGCTTGTCGTCTGAAAAGAGAATTAAACTCTAGTAGTAACACTAACAGTAGTATTTGTAGTATTAGTATTATTATTATTATTAGTAGTAGTATTAGTAGTATAAGTAGTAGTAGTGATAACAGTAGTAGTAGTAGTAGAAGCAGCAGCAGCAGCAGCAGTAGTAGTAGTAGTAGTAGTAGTAGTAGTAGTAGTAGTAGCAGTAGCAGTGGTAATAGTAGCAATAGTAGCAGTAGCAGTAGTAGTAGTAACAGTAGTAGTAGTGGTAGTAGTGGTAGTAGTAGTATTAGTAGTAGTAGTAGTAGTAGTAGCAGTAGTAGTATCAGTAGTAGTAACAGTAATAACAGTAGTAGTACCAGGAGCAGTAGCAGAAGTTAACTATGGATAGTCATCAAATCCTTTAGGAAACCATTACGTAATGACCTTACCAGGGGGCCATAAATTTAATCCCGCTACTATAAAAAGTAAACAGGGTATGTTATACGACTCTAGCCCTTAAAAGAAGGTTATCATTCTTGAATTTATAAGTATGAGGTCAATTTCTCAGTATGCATACACTTTCACTGCTTCCACAATGACCTGTTGAAAAAACCGGTTCTCGTCCGATCATCGAAGTTTAACAACATGTTAAGAGACAATGTTACAAACATGCCCTTGTTTTATCCGATGCCTGTAGCAAAAGGTAGCAGATAAAATGTTATGTCCCTGAAACCATACATACGGTAATGTTATTACATATAACGTGAACCCTTGTATTTCGGCACTTTCTCGTACATTTATATTTGGGGAAAATAAAGAGTGGCGTTTGCGTTCGTAATAACATTTGGTATTTTGCTTCTTTACCATGGAGATGACGCGATTTGTATAAATTATATACGACAACCGATTTAGTATTCCATACTCTGATTTAGCAGTTATTCAGTCAGACATGTACTAACTTATTTAAACTTCTAATAAACGACCCCATTTTCAATAAGATTTTGTCTTTTTATGACTATTTTGAATTGTTTTCTGCAATATATTGCAAAATGAGAAACAGTGTAGAAACTGACCAGATTGATGCTGCAGCCTGAGCCCTCTCATCAGGTTCGCTTTTGGCATTTTGGGCGGTGTTCTCTTTACAAGTACATTGTTTGTTACTGACGAGTGTACATGTCGTTAGGTTTTAATGTATTAAGCGACCACTCACTGAAGTAATTAGCATATCATTAAGGACAAATGACTGATTTTGCATGATATAATTATTTAAAACTACTCGGGGGTCTTTTAGGGATTTACCTAATACAATATTGATTAGCTGTACATTTATATTTAATCGATTCACCGGCAAAAAGAACTACATGTATTAAAATCGTGTGATATTGATATCTTCATATAGAAAGGGTCGAATCGACTCTGAAGCTTAAACTTCTAATAGTTCCATTACATGCTATACTATATACATACATGTAGACCGTATCGGTTTTGTAGGAAATATCGGCACACCCATCCTTGTTCACGACATAAATCAGGGATTATTTTAAAATGTGTTGTCTTTATTTTGTTCTTATCAACAACACGAAATTTTATTTCTTCAATGGGGTGGATTTCTGTGGTGTGTTCAATTATCCCTCTAAATGTTTGGAATGAATCCGCGCAGTAAGTTCACTTGTCATCCATGGTAGACCTAAAAATAGGCGAAGAATGGCCATTTAGTATTTACAAGAGACAGTACAGTAAATACCACTAGCCTCTGTAAGAAACGGTACATACGTATTGCAAGACGCAGTACAGTAATGCTGCCATAAATTGACCTAATTTGCAATCTGTATATCATTTTAGCCAACACTGCGAGATATTCCTAATACATGTAGTTATTTGCCATCAATCCAGTGGGGGGAAAAAAATCAACATTTTAACTGTATATAATGCACATATTCAGCCAATTTGTGCAAACTCCGCACTCGTTGACAGTGATCGGGCAGACAAAACTCTCATAATTCACGAACCCATTGACGTTTCATAACAGCAGAGGCTTGTTTGCGACAGGCAGGTTTTAGTTCTGATTCGGTACGATTAAATGTTTGATACTTTAGTGTTGCAATAATTGTGTAATAGACGTATTTATTAACTGATCTGACATTGTTTTCATCAATTTACCGTTGAATCCGAATCACTTTGGGCCAATATCCGGTGTACGATGTATACCAGTGATACTGCCTTAAATCTAACTTTAAACGATATTGCAGACAACAGTATTGAAGCAGACGACAATAATTATGGCGGTGAAGGGGTAAACACCTCACGATAAATTTGATCAAAGGGTTAAGACAATTTTGATAGTCATATCGTTGTCGAAATGTTGATTACGCCTTGCACTTCATATCGGTATCTTCAGTGCATGACCTATATCTTTAGTCATAATGTCCAAACGGTGAATACGCTTTGCACTGAAATGAACTAGCCTTATATATATAAACCGACGGGTATACAGATGCGCGCCATTGGCCCCTTCACTGCCTTTTGTAAAACAGATTGTATCCTGATAAGACGCCCCGCGTCGCGACCTTTGTTTGTTATCCAGCAGATTTCCATGGAAACAAATTGATGAAAAAAAAAATTGTAACAAAAGTAGACATTGTTCCTCCAGTAATGACAGCCAATGTAAAAAAAAACCGAGTCCTAATTCCCAAAATACGAGTCCTGTCATTCACCGAATATAAGTACAGGTCGCCAGAGAAAAGTTTCTAGTTTTAACTCATTCGCCCTGAAACTTTTGATGATCCATTCTAATTTGATCAAGTCTATTTTAGACTAGCCTATTTCACATTGGTTTTTGAGGGAAAAAATGGTCAGAAGGTATTATGTAGAGACAAGGGATACAACTGATCGTCAGTATAATCTCACCCTATCTCGACACAACCGGGCATATCATCAATAAATATTGATGAACCCACACTTTTGTTGCATTTCTGTCTTGCTAATATAATATCCTTCCTTAAAACATATCATAAAACCAACTGTGAGCATGCACTTTCAACAGTAACTGTCCACTACTGTACGCAATATACATAGGGGTCCATATTTGTTGACTTCCGACACACACACCACATAAGCCAAAAAAAAAAAAAATTTTTTTTTACATCCTACAGTATAGACCTCTCTATCATCAATAATAAATCCCTTGTTCTTATTATTGATGATAGAGAGGTCTATACTGTAGGATGTAATTTTTTTTTTTTTGCTTATGTGGTGTGTATGTCGGAAGACAACAAATTCCGACCCCTATGGTAATATCGAGCATTATAGTCACTGACCACTTTTGTACGCTTGTTGAGGCGGTAATATCGAGCAGGACAGTCATACAGTTCCTTAGATGTACATTTTGGCAATGTTGTTTTACCATTCCGATACATATTTTAGATTGCTAGCTTCACTATATAAGTGAATGGACGACGTGTGAATCGACCGCCCAAATGAGTAAACATGCAAAAAGTAGGTTAATTCCGACTTATTCAGAATAAATCAAGGGAGCAAACATTCCCTGCCCCTTCCAATCTATAGCTACCCGATGAATGGCCTAGAGAAAGTTGTTTGGCGTCATATTTGTTTACACATTTTGAAAGCGTAGGAATACACGATTTAGTATGACAACCTCATTTGCATAGTTAAACCACTAGATATATACGACAAATTATCAATGAGTGTTCTTCAACGCTCGCACTGTTGGTTATGTTATAAATTTCAATAATGAAGACAAATCAATATGATAGAAAATACATACATACACATATAAAGTATATGATCGAAAGATTAGAACTGATTGGGTTCAAATTAGGTACAGGTTTTGCCAAGAATGGTAGTGATATCTCTACAAGTTCACCTCATTGGATAAAACTCATATCAAAATATTGGCATGTTTGGGTGCTATTGGTCACAACGTTGAGCCCCTCATTGTTTGCCTGAAGCTTCATACGATGAACACAGTCAACTATTTTAATTGCAGATTATCTCCAAAATGGCAGACGTTTAAGCTCTGATTGTTTCAATTTCCCATGAAATCACGAGAGGATTATCCCCATTATACCATAAATACGCCTTATTACGCCCTTGATTTAAATTTCCACTGAAGAAAATAGTTCCAATTTATACAGTCATATAATATGTACCATCAGATTTTTTTAAAATTATTCTACCTGGTTGTGGCTTAAAGCAGGCTGAAAGTAAGGCAGAATGCGCCTAAAGGCGCATTCTGCTTTACTGTCAATCTGCTTTAAGTATGAACCTTTCTTTAAAACTACAAACAGGATATCGGTAATGGGTTAAAGACATTGGCCCTCTTCAAGATTATATACAAATTTCAAGTGCTAATGTTTATCATGTGAAGATTAAAGACATATACGAGAGTACAGTGGCTTCTCGTTTCACCAACCAATAATTGTTAGTTTGTTTCAAATGTGTTTTATTCAAAGAAATGGTTTAATCAACTAGCGCTTACGGTGTAAGAATTTGTATATTAATTTGCAGAATTTGAAACTGTGTCCTTAAATAATATTGGCATGACTACAAGTGCTCAACTCGAAGGCTTCATTCAGACAAATTATTTAGTATTAGTTATTAAGAATTGATGCCCTCTTGACTCTCTTAGAAACGTCATCCTTCCCATTAGGTCAACAGCGGCCTTTTTAACTGGGACGCCCCAGCAGTTAGTTATATTAGATTTTTTGGAAAGCGCAAGTACCGTGATACAGATGGTATTCCACACCTCAGGAAATCCCTGCTTCTTTTACATGCCCGGTGTACACCACCAATACTCGGGTATAGGTCTGATCCTAAGACCATTAGAAATATAAGTGGTGAAGCGGAGGCTCGAACTAGCGACCCCCGTGATACTAGCCAAAAGTGTTACCGCTAGACCACGAATCCGCTGCAAGACGAATCCGCCACAGACATACGTTGCTTGTTGTTGTTGTTTCTGCTAAGGTTTAGATGCATGACCCCAATGATACCAGTCAGTCGCTGCTGTGGCCGCAAATACCCTCGGTGGGGAAAGACGGAGCATTCTGTTATACCACCGTCCTTCTGTCCGTTCACATACCGGTATATGGTTTAGATTCCCGTCCAACTCCTCCTAAAGATGTAAGCTAAAACCTTGTGATTTTACAGAATTTTTCACATATTCACAGGAGTGTATGTCCTGATGTTTTTAATATTCTTAAAATATTTCGAGGACTTACGGCTGGTTCACATGAGAGTTTAACACTGTTAAAAATATGACCCAGGGGTCGATTCTCAATGTTAACCCTTTGCCTGCTGGTCGCGATTTTACTCATTTTTGGCAAACAGTTTGGACCCAGATCACACTCCGCGTTACGCGGCGTCTGAACTTGATCCAAACTGTTTGATACTCATCTTCAGGTTTCTTTACTCGAAAAATGTATAGATCTTGATTTAACAAATTTTGCAGACGACAATTTCGAAGCAGACGATATTACCGCAGGATAAGGGTTAAAAACAGACACTAAGTTGAGTCTTAGCGTTTAAAAAAGACGTAGGGGTCGAAACTTAACGTTAACCCTTTCACTGCCGTTGGTGTTAAAAGGTGCATTTGCAAACATTTTGGATCCTGATCAAAAGGTACATAGAATATGTGATGGTATCCCTCATTTGCACTGATTTTGCTATTTTACTGTGTATTGTCCCTAACTGTGTACTTTCTCACAGGATCGGACAAAATTCTCGTTTACTGTAAAATTTCCGCTCAGACGGCCGCACAAACCCGAATTCGCTCTATGTGTTTTCCATCTAGCAACCACTTGCATTTAAGATTTCAAGAGTGGTTACTGAATACAAGTTTAACAGAAAAATCAAATTCTTTCACATATGGAATAGACGCAGAGAAACCCAAGAATGTCAGCAGACGACTAATATAGACTCTTCTACAGTGGAGAATCTGTTATTCTTTCCCAATAAACGCGTTTACGCTAAAACTATTATTGGGTAACCCGGCGTCTGATCAGGCTCCAAACTGTTTGCCACCAAGATAAACATGAAATATCAGAATTGTCCAAAAGTTGTTCTTTTCTACGTTTTAGTGCTTTGCGTTTGCGTACGTTTGCGTTTAAACGGGAAAGAATAACAGATTCTCCACTGTACTGTACGCCACACTAGACTGGTTTCCGTCGCTGTATATTCCCCCCTTTTATTCAAACAGATTTATATTTTCCTAGCCAAGATTACTAATAAAACTTCTCTTTTACGATCAATTAAAATAGTGCTAATTACAGACAGATGAAGGCGAAGGAAAAACAGAAAGCCCCTAAAGGATCTTTCTGTTCATCGTTCACCTTGCATGAAGCAGTTACTGTCTTAAATACCTAATAATTAACAAATTTTAGCGGTCGTGTTAGATAAGTCTTACTGTACATGATAATATAATATAAATCGGTGCTAACTCTGTAGAAAGAATAACGCACAAAACAAACCATTAACAAGAAATATCTTTAAAAAAGATATTCGGCGGAATGAGTGGTTGAACTAAGGCTATATAGATGGGTGTGCAAAATTGAATTAAATTGAGGTTTTCAAAGAATATATATCTTGGATTGAAAAGCAAAAAATACAAGTATTCAATTGAAACAGTAACTTTATTTAAAATGCAAAACTATCATGTACAGAAATGCAAAACAAAACAATAATTTAACTCATATCCTAGCTACTGGTAGGAGATCCTCACATTAATCTATTGTTCCATTCATAGAGTTTCTTGAAACAAACTATAGCATACACAAATAATCTACTGTACTTCACTCTTGTAAATAATGATGAAACAACACAATTGTGTTTAACTCACTTGAGGCTATTCATATATAAAATATTGCTTTTAATGTATGGCAAATGTGTACAAATAAACAATTAAAACAAATTGGTTGTAAACAATTACGAAACACCTAGCTTCCTCTGTATATCTATAAATAGATTTCAGATCATATCTTAAAATAGAAGCATAATTTTGTCAACAGTGGAAACTCATCAGACCAGTGAAGTAAACAGCCAGCCTGTATCTCTAAATTTTACACCCACAGTCCACATCATGTAAAACTGTAATGGGACATAAACCAGCCTACAGGGCTCCAGATAAGAGTGAGTAAACTAAACAAATCACATTTTTTCACCTCTTTTAGCACCAAACCCTATGGTATTACCACTCATTTTGATTGTCTTGAAGAGACAATTCATATGTATAGTGACACCACAGGGTTTAATGCACAAATAAAGATTTTAAGTTTTGAAACAATTCCCTTATCTGGAGCCCTGGCTACTATCCAATCAGACTATTCAGTTTCAACAGGTGCTCTTAATTCTAAATTTCTGATCAAATCATATTGGTTGAAATGTGTGGCCAAATATAAAGTGTGTCTAAATAGAAAACAGTCAGCTCCGCCGAAAAAACAGAATACGTATTTTTTTTATCAGACAGGTATAGCTAGTCTAACGCCACACCGTGGCGAGGTCAACCTAAACTATGCTCACTGCGGCTTTGTGTCCTGACCTCGATTTAGGAGATACAGTATGGATTGTTATCTGTAAGCATACAGTATATGAAAATGGACGCAACGTTCGAGCCCGATCCCTCAAAATACCCGGGATTCACGGGTGTGGGCCACCCCGAGGCCTTCACAACTATGCCAACCCAGCCCACTGAAAAGAAACCTGGGCAGATCCCGCTAGAGCAAGTGAAGGAGTATTTTGAACAAGTTAGTGTACTTTCTGTTTTGCTTTGTGTACGTGCAAAAAGTAGACTATGCATAACTGCTAGTTTTGCCTTTTGGGATGTTGACTTTCATAGCATAGAGCTCAAGAAAATAAACTGTCGAAATTTGATTTTACGAACTCGCCTAAGTAGAACTTATCCGTATTTCATAAGATAACAGTGCTCCATCCCTCCCTGCAACGGTCCTCCCAAAAACGGTTTCCTCCTTACAGCAACGCTTGCCGCTCTTCTCCCATACTAAGAAGAAGGCAAATTGGTTGTATAAAAGACAGGTTGGAGCTTAACCCTTTACCTCTTTTTAGCAAATATGATTTATTCCTCCGCTGAAGAAAATAGTTCCAATTTATACAGTAATGATTATATATTACAGGGAATATTTTCTATATTCTAGCACATAATAGCTGAACGCAGGCTGAAAGTAAAGCGCATTCTGCTTTACTTTCAACCTACTTTAAGTAGTCACCTATCTTCAATACTAGAAGTAGGCTATCAGGTAAAGGGTTAATAAATTGGAAGTAAAATGTTAAGCTCTTCAAGAAATATTCAGTTTTTATATTTTGTACTTTCATCTTCAGATTGCTGTTATAAACAGAAAGTAATTCAAATAAATCAGTGGCCGTTGAAAAGAGAGTTTATTGTATATACAAATATACATGTAACTGCGAATTGATGTGTTTATAAATTAATGTTGTATAACTTTTAAATTTCACTTTACACATACATGTAATTATATGTTAATCAGTAGCTATTTAAATCATATTTTCGTCTCCTTGACATTCCATTTTGCAAAACACACATACATGTACATGTAGTTATTTTAAATATACACACACTCAGCATATAATTACTGGTGTATAATATACATTCAGATATTAGATTATGAATATACATGCACCATGCATAATACACCTGTTGGCTTGCAGTCTCTAATTGAATATAATATTAATGTAGCTATATAACTATGTAATAGATACAGTACGACGCTTCAAAGTATCCCTTAACAACGGTAAGAAGACTGTTTCGCGAAAACGAATGCTAACAAAACAGTCTGTTTACCACTGCTTTCGAACATTTTTGAAAAGAACGAATATGTATCTCCAACCACTTTCCGCTAGCTAGGTTGCAGGCTTTCCCATACGAAAAGTTCAAAGTGTCCTAAGCTTGGTTCGATCCTCAGCGATGAGAAAATAACTGATTTTCAGTCGCAGTAAGTTATAACCGTTTTGCCACGGAGGCCCTTCAAAATTCGCCCTCAGTGTGCAGAAGTTTAACCCTCTCCCGTAGCCTGTTACAGTGCTCCCTCTCTACAACGGCCCTTCCAACAACGACCCCCTTCTTACAACGACCCTTGTCGCAGTTCCCTAAACACGACAATTATGTCCAAAATATTCACGACTTCAATGCCGTCTGCTTAATTTTGTCGTCTGCTGTGTTTTCTAAAAGTTACATAATGGACATTTTGACAGACAAAAGACTTAATGACGATTAACAAACAGCTTGAATCCAGATCAGATGCCGCGTTACGCGGCGTCTGATCTAGAATCAAGCTGTTTGAAAATGTTAATTTCTCTCCCTATAACGACTCCCTCCGAACAATGCACATAGTATGTGTCTCCCATTTGGTGTCGTAGAGAGGGGGCTCTGTATTGATTTTAAAGACAGGTGACCACATAAGACACATTCTGCTTTACTTTCAGCCTGCTTTAAGCTACTTTCTGTAAGAATATAGTGGAATGTATTTCCTTTGATGCACATATTATAATAATCATGACTGTATAAATTGGAACTATTTTTTTCAGCAGAGGAATAAATTAAGGGTGTTTAAAGGCGTATGTATTGCGTGCTGAGTTAAGCACTAAGAGTACTAAACCCATTTGTGCCCACGATCCCATATATGGGACATAGGCAAACAATGTAGACTCTGATCAGACGCCGAATTATGCGGCGTCTGATCAGAGTCTACACTGTTTGCTGATAGGAATTTCAATATAAAACAAAATGAAAATGAAAATTTTGACCAGGTATCCCTTTGATAAAAATGGACTAATCCAGTATATAAACATTGAAGAATCCACTAGGCGTAAATGGGTTAAACTGTTTGTTTTTTAGGGTTTTACGGTGGTTGAAAACTTCTTTACGTGGGAAGAGTTAGAACCATGTCGACAGTCCTTCAACGAGCTGGTCGACGAGATAGCCCAGAAACTCTACAAAACTGGGCGGATTAAAAGTAGGTCACTATTTGTGGAATAGCTGTTTGTCACTCGTCATTATGTTGGTTTCCGTCAAAATGTCCATCAGGTAAGAAAAACAGCAGACAACACTTTTAGCCGTGTAAGCGTTAGACATAATTGTCTTGGGAACAGTGGTAAGCGTCGTTGTAAGGAAGGTGTCGTTGTTGGGAAGGCCGTTGTAGAGAGGGAACACTGTAACCATTTTACTGCCATTATAACCTATTACTAGTAACCTGTCTAACACAGTTCATGCTCTTAATTAGTCTGCTAACAATTTTCGTCTGCTTTTATTGATAGCCGCAATTGGAATTTTAGGAGTTTGTACTTTAAAAACCGCTGCAAGTGTCAAACAGTTTGGATCCTGATCAGACGCCGCATTATGCGGCGTCTGGTCATGATCCAAACTGTTTGCAAATTTTGTGTTGTCCGGCTTGGCAGTGAAGGGTTAAACAAGCGTTAGGGAATCTAAAGACATGTGGCGCAGCTTAGTGAAGGATATAGATTATGCAGATAATGCGTTCCCTCCCTACAACGGCCCTCCCAACAACGACTCCATCCTTACAACGACCCTTGCCGGAGTTCCCCAAACAGGACACTTATGTCTTACGCTTGTACTGCTGCAATATCGTCTGCTTAAATTGTTTTCTGCTGTTTTTCTCAAAATCACGTGATGGACATTTTGACAGAAAAAACAATAATGACGAGTTGCAAACAGCATGAATCCAGATCAGACGCCGCATAACGCGGCGTCTGATCTGGATTAAAGCTGTTTGCAAATGTAACCAGTTTCCCTCTCTAACCAGTTTCGACTCCCTCCGAATAACGCACATATTTTTGTCTCCCATTGGGTGTCGTTGTAGAGAGGGAGCGCTGTTGCTCCTATGAGATTGATTATATAATTATTTATAGAAAAATATCTTATCTTTAACCCTATCAATGCCATGACATCACCAATTCTAAACACTTATCGCCTGGGTGCATTTATCAAACATAACATTTAGGTAGATCTTTACTTGAAAATTATTGAAATGAGTGTCAAAATGTTTGAATCCTGATCATTACGGCGCATCTGATCAGGATCAAATCCATTGGCAAATAAGCAATGTACTCGGGGAAAGGCAGTAAAGGGGTTAATGTTATAGATACGTTTTAGAATTATTGTTTTGATGATACTATTGTTATAACAAATTGGAATTAGGACTATAGTTTCGTGCTTACAAATATATATGAGAATAATAGTTAATCTTACATATTTACATGTTATATGAGTATAATGGTTTTATTATGACAGATTTATATGATGATAATGGTATTATCATTTACATACATGTTTGTATATGAGTATAATGGTTTTATTATGATATATTTATATTAGGATACTGCTTTTATTATTACAGATGGTAATGGTTTTATTTTTACATACAGTAGAACCTCTCTATTACGACCACTAAAAATAAGGCTAATTTTCTGTATAAAAAACAGGTGACAGCTTACAGCAATGTGAAAGTGAAACAGAAAGCTCCTACAGGAGTTTTCTGTTTCACTTTCACATTGCTTTAAGCAGTCACCTGTCTTAAACAACATATATTTGACACAATTTAGTGGCTGTAAAAGAGATGTTCTACTGTACATAATATATTATATAAGAGTTATAGTTTGATTGTTACATATTTATATAAGGATAATGGTTTTATTGTTACATACTTATATAAGGCTTATGGTTTGATTGTTACAGATTTATATGAGGATTATGGATTCAAAAACCGCCTGATAATGTTGGACAAAGAGTGGCCAGACGCAGTGCTTCTACTTCTACAACTGGGAAAACTGACACCGGTAAAACCAAAAACAGCACCAGCAACATGTTGTAACATTTTGAATCTGTAGCCGATAGCAAATAAAATTACGTTGAGTCAACCTAGAGCACCGATTTTAACCCATTTGCGCCCACGATCCCATATATGGGACATAGGCAAACAATGTAGAATCTGATCAGACGCCGCATTATGCACTACACTGTTTGCTGATAGGAATTTCAATGTAAAACCAAATGAAAATGAAACTTTGACAAGGCATCCCTTTGATAAGCAATGGACTAATCCAATATACCGGTATAAACATGGAAGAATCCATTGGGTATAAATGGGTTAAATGACATTGACCCAATCTCATTAGAGACGTACATTATTCCAAAGAATAATTAACGCCAAGAAAATAGTTTCTATAGAATCCTTAGAGTTCCTTTAATCTTCCCGTAAGCTGTCTTTTGTTGTCTGTTACACTTTTGAAAGGTATTGAATATAGAGTGCTCGTTATGCCCTGTTGTCTTTAATTTTGTGAATCAATAACATTTTATTCCATACTGAAAAATTACATAAACTTTGTTCATTTAGGCTTTCCAAGCCCTGTATCATCACGAAAAGCTACTAAATGCTATAGAACAGCTGGTGGGTCCGGACATTGAGGCGAGCACTGTCTGGAATACAAGGCCAAAGGCACCGGGCCACACAGAAACACTCGTCCCCTGGCATCAAGGTAGATACGGTTGGAATTTACAGTAACCGACAGTTCGATTGAATACAAAGGTATCTTAACCCTTTACTCATTAGCCTGTTTCTAGTTTAGAAGATAGGTGACCGATTAAAGCTAGTTGAAAGTAAAGCAGAATGCGCCTTAAGGCATAGTCTGTTTTACTTTCAGTCTGCTTAAAGCTACCATCTACCAAGATAAAGAAAATATTTCTTGTGGTGCATATTTAGTTTATCGTTCACCTTGCTTGTGCAAAGCAGTTACTGTCTTAAACACCTAATAATTAACAAATTTTAGCGGTCGTGTTAGATAAGTCTTACTGTACATGATAATATAATATAAATGGGTGCTAACTCTGTAGAAAGAATAACGCACAAAACAAACCATTAAAAAACAGAATACGTAATTTTTTTATCAGACAGGTAGCTAGTCTAACGCCATACCGTGGCGAGGTCAATAACCTAGACTAGGATCACTGCGGCTTTAGGTCGTGACCTCGATTTAGGAGATACAGTATGGACTGTTATCTGTAAGCATACAGTATATGAAAATGGACGCAACGTTAGAGCCCGATCCCTCAAAATACCCGGGATTCACGGGTGTGGGCCACCCCGAGGCCTTCACAACTATGCCACCCCAGCCCACTGAAAAGAAACCTGGGCAGATTCCGCGAGAACAAGTGAAGGAGTATTTTGAACAAGTAAGTGTACTTTCTGTTTTGTTTTGTGTACGTGCAAACAGTAAGCTATGTATAACTGCTAGTTTGAGGTGGGTGTATTGTTTGTGTTACGTTTCCTGCTTGAGTCTTTCGTATTTATTTGTTGACTTTCATAGCATAGAGCTCAAGAAAATAAACTGTCGAAATTTGATATTTCGAACTCGCCTAAGTAGAACTTATCCGTATTTTATAAGATAACAGTGCTCCCTCCCTGCAACGACCCTCCCCAAAACGATTCCCTCCTTACAACAACGCTTGTCGCTCTTCCCCCATACTAAGAAGAAGGCAAATTGGTTGTATAAAAGACAGGTTGGAGCTTAACCCTTTACCCCGTTTTAGCGAATATGATTTATTCCTCCGCTGAAGAAATTAGTTCCAATTTATACAGTAATGATTATTTATAACATAATAGAATGATTAAGCGAGACTTACCTTCGCAGAAGGGAAGTTGAAGGTTGATCTAGATTTTATCGGAAGATCCTGGTATATCCCCCAAAAGGCCTAATCATACTTGAGAGTGCCATAGATGCTGGTCAGCCACATTTGGAGCGCAAAAAACCAGGATCTATGGCTAATGAAGGAAGAATCCAAACCAACCCAAAACACTGGGCGGGAAAGGGTGGGCATGTGTCTCCTGCGGAGGCTTGAAGCCGATAAAATCTAGAGCAACCTTCAACTTCCCTTCTGCGAAGGTAAGTCTCGCTTAATCATTCTATTTTATCGGCTTCATGCCCCGCATGGAGCCCCATGAGACTTTAGAGTGGATTCTTCCTTCATTGTAAAATAATCATGAAATGAAAATATTACCACTAATATAGTATTTAGTGACTATTTTATTATTATTTACATACATGCGATTAAAGTATATTACCAATCTACTTTGTTGTATCCGAATAACCCCTAGTAAGAATTGAAAGGGGAACATCTTGAGTTGAAGTTACAGTTTTCAAATAAAACTTTTTAAATGTATTTGCATTTGTCCATCCAGCTGTTTTAGTAATAGTGTCCAATGGCACCCCTTGGAAATAAGCAGCTGACGTCGAAGCTGCCCTTGTACTGTGTGCACCGAATTCTTTCCCTATTCCTGCTCTTACTAGAAAGTTCTTAACCCACCTAGCAATAGTTGATTTAGTTACAGCCTTAAATGGTAACTGTGTGCTTATTAACAATTTTCTTTCCTCCTTACGCAGAGATTTTGTTCTCTTAATGTATTCTGATAGTGTATTCACTACACAGAGGTGTTTGTTAAGCGAATACTCTTTCAAAATAATATCATTCAAATGATGCCCTGGCCTAGATTGCTTTAGTAAATGGTTTGTTTTTATAATGACTTTTCCCGGTACGAAACTAATATCATCAAGTTGTGCTAAATGAAGCGTTTGACACCTTTGAGCAGTGGTTAGAAGAAATAGCACACACAGTTTACATGATAACTGCATTAGAGTAAGATCCTTGATTTCTTGAATGTAATTTAAAACAATATTTACATCCCAGACGGAAGAATATCTTGGGAGGCTGGGTCTTTTTAAATAAACTCCTTGCATAATTTCTTTATCAAGAAATTAGCACTGTAGTCAAGACCACTACATAACTTCACAAAATTATTGACAGCTGATCTGGTTGTTTGTAGTGCACTATATTTGAGTCCACTGTTATATAGAGAAATCAGAAAAGCTAATATGGTATTTACAGATGGTCGAAAGGGATCTCTGTCTGTTCCACAAAAAAGCAACCATCTCTTAATGTAACTGTCATATTGCCGTTTTGTTGCTTCTCGCCATGAGTCGAGGATAATGTTCTGAGCCTCTTTCGGTACTCCTCTGCTTTCCAATTTTTCCCTGATACGCGGAAAACAGCTAGTTTCATCTTTGTTAGTGGGTGTTTGTATTTCGGCTTGTGTGGCAATTTCAGTATTTCCTGAGGAGTTGGCAATGTCTTGCAATTCTCCACAATCATATGCAGAAGACTTGCCCACCATGGCTGAGTTGGCCAGATTGGAGCCACAAGAACTGCCTCCGTAGAGTCTTGGCTTATCTTTTGTAAGACTTGCGCAATCAAACTGAAAGGTGCAAAGATATAGAATAATCCATTTGACCACTCAATAGAAAAAGCGTCTACAGCCCAAGCATTAGGGTCTGGCAGCCGAGAGACATATTTCACTGTCTTATTATTCAATATTGATGCAAATAGGTCAACTGAGAGACCCGGATAAAGAGAATATATCCGCTGAAAAATATGTTCAGACAAGGACCATTCCAAATCATCATGAAATGACCTAGACATTTTGTCTGCTTCGACATTTAATTTTCCTGGTAAGTATGCAGCACTAATATGAATGTTTCTTTCGATACACCAATGCCATATTTCTCTTGATATGTTGTCTAAAGTTACAGATTTCCCACCAAACTTGTTTATATAGGAACAACTTGTTGTGTTGTCCATGTAAATCTTTACATGTTCACCACTGAGGCTTCGACAAAATGATAAAAGTGTCAGCTGACACGCTTTGAGTTCTAAAATGTTGATATGCAATTTTTGTTCGTCAATTGACCACTACGGCGTGAGCGTTGAATAACACCCGTTGTTTAAATGTCATATATAACTAGTTATATAACTATGCAAATAAGGTACGCCACGACGTCGTTTACTTGTGACGTCGTTAAAATGCCTTCTATGCGCGTTCGATTTCCAACGTCTTCATTCCATCATGTAGATTCAATTTATAGATTTTTGGTGTAATTAATCAATATTAGATCTACATGAAAGTGTTTATTAATACATATAACAACATAAGCATTATGCTAGTGAACGGGGTTAATTTGGAACAACTTTTTTCCTGTATAGATCTACTTATATCGCGCTTAGCATTCACTTGACCTCAGAGGCTGCGATAAATAACATTTCTAGGCTTTGTTATAAAAAGAATATAACATTCGTGTTAATAATTTATTGGATTTATCAAACTCGTGGTTTTAGAAAACGATAAAAACTCGGCAAAACCTCGTTTTTATCGTTTTCTAAAAGACTCGTTTAATAAATCCAATAAATTATCAACACTCATGTAATATCCTCTATATATTACAGGGAATAGTTTCTATATTCTAGCACATGATAGCTTAAAGCAGGCTGAAAGTAAAGCGCATTCTGCTTTACTTTCAACCTACTTTAAGTAGTCACCTATCTTCAATACTAGAAGTAGGCTATCAGGTAAAGGGTTAATAAATTAGAAGTAAAACGGTAAGCTCTTCAAGAAGTATTCAGTTTTTATATTTTGTACTTTCATCTTCAGATTGCTGTTATAAACAGAAACTAATTCAAATAAATCAGTGGCCGTTGAAAAGAGAGTTTATTGTATATACAAATATACATGTAACTGCGAATTGATGTGTTTATAAATTAATGTTGTATAACTTTTAAATTTCACTTTACACATAATAACATGTTAATCAGTAGCTATTTAAATCATAGTTTCGTCTCCTTGACATTCCATTTTGCAAAACACATACAGGGCTGTCATAAGTTGACATGAAAAATCCTAAGATTTCCAAATTTACATTTTTCAATTGCGATTTTACGAATCGTACCTTTACCCCATAGCATTATTCTTGTTTTGTTGACATGCGACTACTTAAAGCAGGCTGTAAGTAAAGCAGAGAAAGGCGGAGAAATGGCAGCCCTGCACATATACATGTACATGTAGTTATTTGAAATATGCACAATCTCACTGGTGTATAATATACATTCAGATATTAGATTATGAATATACATGTACCATGCATAATACACCTGTTAGCTTGCAGTCTCTAATTGAATATAATAAACACTATGTAATAGATACAGTACGCTTCAAAGTATCCGTTAACAACGGTAAGAAGACTGTTTCGCGAAAACGAATGCTAACAAAACAGTCTGTTTACCACTGCTATCGAACATTTTTGAAGAGAACGAATATGTATCTCCAACCACTTTCCGCTAGCTAGGTTGCAGGCTTTCCCATACGAAAAGTTCAAAGTGTCCTGAGCTTGGTTCGATCCTCAGCGATGAGAAAATAACTGATTTTCAGTCGCATTAAGTTATAACCGTTTTGCCATGGAGGCCCTTCAAAATTCGCCCTCAGCGTGCAGAAGTTTAACCCTCTCCCGTAGCCTGTTACAGTGCTCCCTCTCTACAACGGCCCTCCCAACAACGACCCCTTCTTACAACGACCCTTGTCGCAGTTCCCTAAACACGACAATTATGTCCAAAATATTCACGACTTCAATGCCGTCTGCTTAATTTTGTCGTCTGCTGTTTTTCTAAAAGTTACATAATGGACATTTTGACAGACAAAAGACTTAATGACGATTAACAAACAGCTTGAATCCAGATCAGATGCCGCGTTACGCGGCGTCTGATCTGGAATCAAGCTGTTTGAAAATGTAAATTTCTCTCCCTATAACGACTCCCTCCGAACAATGCACATAGTATGTGTCTCCCATTTGGTGTCGTAGAGAGGGGGCTCTGTATTGATTTTAAAGACAGGTGACCACATAAGACACATTCTGCTTTACTTTCAGCCTGCTTTAAGCTACTTTCTGTAAGAATATAGTGGAATGTATTTCCTTTGATGCACATATTATAATAATCATGACTGTATAAATTGGAACTATTTGTTTCAGCAGAGGAATGAATTAAGGGTGTTTAAAGGCGTATGTATTGCGTGATGAGTTAAGCACTAAGAGTACTATTAACCCATTTGTGCCCACGATCCCATATATGGGACATAGGCAAACAGTGTAGACTCTGATCAGACGCCGAATTATGCGGCGTCTGATCAGAGTCTACACTGTTTGCTGATAGGAATTTCAATATAAAACAAAATGAAAATTTTGACCAGGTATCCCTTGATAAAAAATGGACTTATCCAGTATATAAAATTAAAGAATCCACTAGGCGTAAATGGGTTAAACTGTTTGTTTTTTAGGGTTTTACGGTGGTTGAAAACTTCTTTACATGGGAAGAGTTAGAACCATGTCGACAGTCCTTCAACGAGCTGGTCGACGAGATAGCCCAGAAACTCTACAAAACTGGGCGGATTAAAAGTAGGTCACTATTTGTGGAATAGCTGTTTGTCACTTGTCATTATGTTGGTTTCCGTCAAAATGTCCATCATGTAAGAAAAACAGCAGACAACAATTTTAGCCGTGTAAGCGTTAGACATAATTGTCTTGGGAACAGTGGTAAGCGTCGTTGTAAGGAAGGTGTTGTTGTTGGGAAGGCCGTTGTAGAGAGGGAACACTGTAACCATTTTACTGCCATTATAACCTATAACTAGTAACCTGTCTAACACAGTTCATGCTCTTAATTCGTCTGCTAACAATTTTCGTCTGCTTTTATTGATAGCCGCAATTAGAATTTTAGGAGTTTGTACTTTAAAAACCGCTGCAAGTGTCAAACAGTTTGGATCCTGATCAGACGCCGCATTATGCGGCGTCTGGTCATGATCCAAACTGTTTGCAAATGTTAGTGTTATCCGGCTTGGCAGTGAAGGGTTAACAAGCGTTAGGGAATCTAAAGACATGTGGTGCAGCTTAGTGAAGGATATAGAATATGCAGATAATGCGTTCCCTCCCTACAACGGCCCTCCCAACAACGACTCCATCCTTACAACGACCCTTGCCGGAGTTCCCCAAACAGGACACTTATGTCTTACGCTTGTACTGCTGCAATATCGTCTGCTTAAATTGTTTTCTGCTTTTTTTCTCAAAATCACGTGATGGACATTTTGACAGAAAAAACAATAATGACGAGTTGCAAACAGCATGAATCCAGATCAGACGCCGCATAACGCGGCGTCTGATCTGGATTAAAGCTGTTTGCAAATGTAACCAGTTTCCCTCTCTAACCAGTTTCGACTCCCTCCGAATAACGCACATATTGTTGTCTCCCATTGGGTGTCGTTGTAGAGAGGGAGCGCTGTTGCTCCTATGAGATTGATTATATAACTATTTATAGAAAAATATCTTATCTTTAACCCTATCAATGCCATGACATCACCAATTCTAAACACTTATCGCCTGGGTGCATTTATCAAACATAACGTTTAGGTAGATCTTTACTTGAAAATTATTGAAGTGAGTGTCAAAATGTTTGAATCCTGATCATTACACCGCATCTGATCAGGATCAAATCCATTGGCAAATAAGCAATTTACTCGGGGAAAGGCAGTAAAGGGTTTAATGTTATAGATACGTTTTAGAATTATTGTTATGATGATACTATTGTTATAACAAATTGGAATCAGGACTATAGTTTCGTGCTTACAAATATATATGAGAATAATAGTTAATCTTACATATTTACATGTTATATGAGTATAATGGTTTTATTATGACAGATTTATATTAGGATACTGCTTTTATTATTACAGATGATAATGGTTTTATTTTTACATACCGTAGAACCTCTCTATTACGACCACTAAAAATAAGGCTAATTTTCTGTATAAAAAACAGGTGACAGCTTACAGCAATGTGAAAGTGAAACAGAAAGCTCCTACAGGAGCTTTCTGTTTCACTTTCACATTGCTTTAAGCAGTCAACTGTCGTAAACAACATATATTTGACACAATTTAGTGGCTGTAATAGAGAGGTTCTACTGTACTTATGTAAGAATTATAGTTTGATTGTTACATATTTATATAAGGATTATGGTTTCATTGTTACAGATTTATATAAGGATTATGGTTTAATTGTTACAGATTTATATAAGGATTATGGTTTCATTGTTACATACTTATATAAGGCTTATGGCTTGATTGTTACAGATTTATATGAGGATTATGGATTTAAAAACCGCCTGATAATGTTGGACAAAGAGTGGCCAGGCGCAGTGCTTCTACTTCTGAAACTGGGAAAACTGACACCGGTAAAACAAAAACAGCACCATCAACTTGTTGTAACATTTTTAATCTGTTGCCGATAGCCAATAAAATTACGTTGAGTCAACCTAGAGCACCGATTTTAACCCATTTGCGCCCACGATCCCATATATGGGACATAGGCAAACAATGTAGAATCTGATCAGACGCCGCATTATGCATTGTCTACACTGTTTGCTGATAGGAATTTCAATGTAAAACCAAATGAAAATGAAACTTTGACAAGGCATCCCTTTGATAAAAAATGGACTAATCCAGTATACCGGTATAAACATGGAAGAATCCATTGGGTGTAAATGGGTTAACTGACATTGATCCAATCTCATTAGAGACGTACATTATTCCAAAGAATAATTAACGCCAAGAAAATAGTTTCTGTAGAATCCTTAGAGTTCCTTTAATCTTCCCGTAAGCTGTCTTTTGTTGTCTGTTACACTTTTGAAAGGAATTGAATATAGAGTGCTCGTTATGCCCTGTTGTCTTTAATTTTGTGAATCAATAACATTTTATTCCATACTGAAAAATTACATAAACTTTGTTCATTTAGGCTTTCCAAGCCCTGTATCAGCACGAGAAGCTACTAAATGCTATAGAACAGTTTGTCGGTCCGGACATTGAGGCGAGCACCGTCTGGAATACAAGGCCAAAGACACCGGGCCACGTAGAAACACTCGTCCCCTGGCATCAAGGTAGATAAGGTTGGAAGTTACAGTAACAGCCAGTTCGATTGAATGCAAAGGCATCTTAACCCTTTACCCATTAGCCTGTTTCTAGTTTTGAAGACAGGTGACCGATTAAAGCTGGTTGAAAGTAAAGCAGAATGCGCCTTAAGGCATAGTCTGTTTTACTTTCAGTCTGCTTAAAGCTACCATCTACCAAGATAAAGAAAATATTTCTTATGGTGCATATTTATGATTGTATTAAGTGGTACTATTTTCTTCTGTAAAATAATGACAGTAAGATATAAAAAGACGTATCTGTGGGAGAAGAGGTTAACCAAATGTAATATGGTCATGGCGTCTAGAGGCTACGATACCAGTTTAATATAGTTTACATAAATAAACTCAGGACACGTCATTTGCTCTGTTTAATCACGCTTGTACTAAACAATTATTTCCATAGCAATCAGTTTGGATTTATCGGACACTGAAGTCCGCCCTTCAGTGACAAGCTCGACAACACGTATACACGTATATGCAAACACTAGATCGAGATCAGACGTTCGCATAACACGGCGTCTGGTAAGATATACACTGTTTGATACAAACTTGAATATCTTTTAAATCAAAATAACTAAAATTCATTACGTAAATGCATATATATAAAATCGGACACGTATGCAAGCAGATGGCACTATGGCAGTTCATGTGTTATGACGTCATAATGCCGTGTATATTCGTCGCAAGGGTTGAATGTGTTATGAAACGTATTGGTACCTGTGTTTCAGATTCCAGCTACTTTGACCTGGACAGTTACAGTAACCTAATTGCAACAGCATGGGTCGCCTTCGTGGATGCTACTGAAGGAAATGGATGTATGGAGGTATTCAAGAAATTCAGAGAGGACAACTATGTCAACCCCTTCTCTACCTTACCCCAAGTACAATAGTTATTTGTAAACAGTTTGATCCTAATCAGACGCATCATAAAGTGGTGTCTGATCAGGATTCAAACTGCTTGACACTCAATTTTAAAATTATTTTTAGGTAAAAATATTTAAATTCAAAATTGAGAATTACATGTTAAAGCAGACGACACGTATTTAAAGTTGATGACGTCATAGCAGTAAATGGGTTATTAAGCAACGCACACACAAAACAAACTTAGAAAAACGAAGAAAAATATAGCAGGCTTAAAGCCGCATTGTGTTTTTGAGAAACCTGCATAAAACGGTTGTTTGGGGTCCCATTTGAACTACGTAGGACGTGATTCTTTCACAAAAACCGGCTTTATCTAAGAAATTCGCTTTTTAAATTTTATTTATAATATATTTGTGCTGCACAAATTAAAAAGCCTCCCTTGTGAATGGAAAGAAGGACAACCCTGTAAATACAGGGCTCCTAAATAACGGAAGTATTTCGAAAAACTAAAATCTTTATATCTGCTTTTAAACCCAATGGTGTCATACTCATTAAAATTGCCTCGAAGAGACGGTTTAATCAGTAGTAACACCATAGCATTCGGTGCTGAATTGAGTGAGAAAATGTTAGATTAGTTCAGATTACTCCCGGTTACATGTGTATAGCTGGAGCACTGAGAATTACCCTGTTAACCCTTATTCTGCTGCACAGACGTCTGCTTTGACATTGTCGTCTGCAAAATGTGTTCAGTTTAGATTTATGCATTGTTTTAATTAAACAAACCTTAAGACGAGTGTCAAACAGTTTGGATCCAGATGAGACGCCGCGTTACGCGGCGTCTTTCTAGATTCAAACAGTTTGTAAACTCCCGACCAATGGGCACAGGGTTAAACACTACTTGATCCAGTGACAACGTGTTCATATTATTCACCATGGGTAAGCGATTAAAAACATTACGGAGGATCTATACCTTGAGCTTGCTGAAAATGACTGTTTCAGCCTTGTCCGCTCTCTAACTCAAACACTTCTTTTTTGATCTTCACCAATCTTGCTACAAATGTTTATTAGTATAGAATCTAGGTCAGGCTCAATAACTAGTAAAATCGCATAAGGTATGTCTGAGTTATTGTCCTTGAATAATTAAAAAATGACTGTTTCAGCATTTTCTGCTCTCTAACACAAACACTTTTTATTGGATCTTCACCAAACTTGCTGACAACGTGTATTGGAATTAAATCTAGGTCAAGGAAAAAAAGTATTTGTGTTAGAGAGCAAAAAATGGTGAAACAGTCCTTTTTAATACATAAAGGGCAATAACTAAGATAATCCTTATGGGACTTTAGTAATTATCACACTGGGCCTAGATTTTATATAAATAAATCATTTCAGCAAGTTTGGTGAAGATCCGATGAAAACTCTTTGTGTTAGAGAGCAAAAAAGGCTGAAACAGCCATTTTTTAATTATTAAAGGGCTATTACTCCAACATGCCTCATGCGATTTTAGTAGGATTCAAACCTAACCTTGATTTTATATTAATGAAATCTTTCAGCAAGTTTGATGAAGATTAAAAAAAAGTATTTGTGTTGGAGAGCAAAATTTGCTGAAAACAGTCATTTCTAATACATAAAGGGCAAAAACTCAGATATGCCACATGCGATTTTAGTAATAATCAAACTAGACCTAAATTTTATATGAATAAATATTTTCAGCATGTTTGGTGAATATCCGATAAAAGCTGTTTGTTTTAGAGTGCAAAAATGACTGAAACAGTCATTTTTTATTAATAAACAGGCAATAACTCAAAAATACCTTATGCGATTTTAGTAGTAATCAAACTAAACCTTGATTTGATATCAATGAACATTTTCAGCAAGTTTGTGGAAGATCGGATAAAAAATATTCGAGTTAGAGAGCGGACAAAAAAGTGTGATAGTCTAACTGACTGATGGATGGACGGGCGAAGGTAGATAACGGTTGCACACGGTGAAGTTGAATCCGGCTGTATCACGTGATACTAAGCCGTGTGGTAATGTTTATATCAGACGTTCTATTTTCGGTTTGTTATGATTTTAAATCGCCCTTCTTGGTGATTTAGGTCCGTCTTCATCATTTCATAGATCAGTTTGGCCCATAAGAATGTTCAAACATTATTATTAGCCGTTATTGTATTTCAGACATTAAGAAAAGGTCTGAAAACACAATGGGACTTTAATAACATTCATATTGAGAATAATAGAGTAGATCTAGATGTATTACATTCTGTTTTACTGTCAAACAACTCTATTACGACCACTAAAACGAAGTCTATTTGATTATATTTACAGTCTCCCCATTCAATTCCATTGAAAGATGTGTTTAATTCGAATATATGTATTTGCTTAAGTCTGCGGACTTGTGGATAAGTTCTGCAAAGGAGGCGGGGCTTTTGCATTTTTCATTCGCGAATTAATCTTTTGAACTCGAACAGCAAACAGTTGACGGATTTTTCAAAAAATTGATTTTAACCGAGGTATGCTTTCCTATTAGCAGAAACCATTATTACCGACTTAACTTCTTCTTCATTAATGAGATAAATTGAAAGAAAATTGATATACCTTATAAACAGCAGCTGACTGCATTTCTTTTTGTAAAAATATCGATATACTTATCTTACTTTTAAAATGACGTCATTTCCAAATGATGTCAGTTCGGCATTTTCGTGCCAAACTGTAAAGTTGATGACGTTAGAATGTCAACAATCGAACTTAATTTTTGTTTTCGAACGTATATAGGGGGCCTCCGTGGCCTAGTGGTATAGTCACTGTGACTTACATCACTAAGCTCCTCACCGCTGTGCGTTCGAATCCCAGTAGGGTCGTTCGGATTTTTCATGTGGGGAAGCCTTCCAGTTGGCTTGCGGAAGGTCGGTGGTTCTACCCAGTTGCCGATTTGTGCCTGAAACAGTGCATAAAAGACTTCTGGGGTCTTCCTCCACCTGAAATAGCTGGACGTCGTGATATGACTGAAATACTGTTGAAAGCGACGTAAAATCAAAATAAATCAAATCAAATCGAACGTATATATAGCTTCAGTAATGCGGTTATGGCTGTTCCTTATAGGGTACACATTATTCGTGTTATCAACCTCTAATATTGATTCAAAATACACGCCTACTTATAAAATGTTCCTTTAGTACATGTATTAGAAATTACAGCAAATACGAGGGTTGTTATTTAAATTCGTAGACTTTTGTCCTTATGTTTCTATGTCATCAATTATGTGGTATCTAACGGTATGTTATTGATATATAATTTTTTCTTGTTCGGAAGATACTTTATCTTTACAAAATATTTATTTGCAAATGGTAATAAAATGTATTCAAACAACGCATTTAACGCTTCCCGGGGCACGTCATCTTCATATTTTGTTTCGTCTGGGGTATATAGACACATACTACAACTAGATAGATCACCATGAGAAATGTATACTACTCGCTGGAAGTTACCATGAAAAATATTGAGCATCTTATTTGCTGTAAATAACACTCGACGTCGTTTTGACGTCGCTTTATTGTCCGACCATGCCCCGGGTCTGCTTAGGTACATTTCTTTAAATCCCTATAACTTTACAATGGCGTTATGTACTGATATGTAAACTATGTGTTATAATCAGAAAAAGAACAACGTATTCAGTGTTGTTTGTTTTATTTCTCAGCTACGATACCTAAAGCTTTTGTGCGAAAAGTCTACGAACTTAAATAACAACCTTGGTAAATTGTAAACATAAGAAATGAACTGATTTTTCGGTGTTCAAGCGAAATAAACGACAGAAAATTATCGGCAAATACCATGAATCGCGTTAGCAATTCATGGTATTTGCCGATAATTTTCTGTCGTATTTTTTGCTTGAACGCCGAATAAATCAGTTCATTTCTTATGTATAAAAGACAGGTGACAACTTAAATCAAGGCGACAGTAAAACAGAAATTTTTGTTTTTACTGTCACTTTGCTTTTAAACAGTCACATGTCGTAAGAGAGGGTTTTTACTGTATTTTGATATGTTTAGCTCTGTTCCAGTTTTGTAGAGGACCAAACAAGACTGGTTTGATTGGCGTGCATAAATGCTGTGACAACTTCTATCTCATGTTAGATGAAGATGAATTGGTTAAACGATTCGGTAAATATATTAAATAACCCTTCCTAAGCTTAATGTCCATATACAGTTAGTATTCCTTAACCATATACTCCATAGAAATGCCATTTAACGCCTTTAATTTTTCCTCCGCAGAATGTTATCTATAATATTGTCTTATACGATAAATGTCGTCTACTTCTGTTCTAAAATTAAAATAGTCAAGGTTTTACTTTCAAATTGGATTCAGATTTAGATTCAAACATTTTATTAAGTAACGTAAACATAAACATGTTTCTTGTTACATGTTACAATGGATTGTTAATATAATATACATGACAATTTCCTTGTATAGACTCTGTTGTCCATCTTATCCATATCTGGATATAAGATATCAATATATCTCGGAAGTCTTTGTATTACCTGAGACTGGACGTATCCGAACCACATACAATCAAAAGTTTGTACAGTATTACCAGTGTTTCAAATTGGATTTAGGTGTCATTCAGTTTGAATCTTCCTGATAAGACGTCAAACCTACTCGGCGTCTCCCAATAGTGAGTGTGTAAATTCACACGCTAACAGCGAACCATAATTGCATTCAAGGTTTCGATGTACACGTTTGCAATGAGTTAAAGAATATGTTTTCTTTCAAAACAACACTATACCAATTAGAAAAAAATAGTCTTTCATGATTGGTTCTGCCATAGTTACCTCCCTTTTGACTGCCATTGATTATGATAAATAATGTATATATTGAATATCACCATTGATCATGAAAACATGTTAAGTTACTCTGTAGTAATGTTGGGCAAAGTTTTCAATGAATTTCTTACAGGGGTAAATCCTGAGACTGATTTCGTGAGAACTCCCGTGAAGGCTGGAGGAATTGTATTTTTCAACAACTGTGTTCCACATCGAAGGTAACAGTTTAACTATTATACCCAGATTCAGATTTAATTAATGTTATTAGTTTTATTACAAATAACCACATACATACCAGGGAGACTTTTTTATTCTTTTTCTTTTGAATGAGTTTGAGCTAAAGAAATTCACAACGAAGAAATATGGGATATTTAGGCGAATTTGAGCTAGCTTATAGTTTGACTGAAGTCAAATTCAGAATAAATTCAGAAGCATAAATAGCAAGTAGTGTTTATCCTGGTACATTAGTTCACCTTTCACAACTACGAGAGGGCAACATTTATTGTTAACAAATACATGTAGAAAGGAAATATAAATCTATGATAATATACGAAATAAAATTATGTGTTTCGGTGTTACTGGCAAATGAATCATGAACAATTTTAAAAACCGACAACACTTCAACTTTGAAAAGATGATTGACTCTGCCAAATGAGTTATCTCGTTAAATAAAGTCTTTGTTATTATTTATAATAATAATACTATCGACATTGGGCCGATTTTTCAATAATGGTTCTTTTCTCACTTTCCTATCTTCTTCCCTTTGTTACTTTCTCTTTCTAAGGCATCGTGGTGTAAGTGTCAAGTTTTATAGGACTACGTAAAAGATGTAGATGTAATAATAAGACTTCCGTTTGTATTCGTAGTATCCCGAACACTTCCGATCACATCCGATGGGCGATGGACTTGCGGTACCAGGCCGCTGGGAGTCCGGGTGGTTTCTACGGCTTGAAGAAGGGGCTCTTACTTCGATCGCCAAGCAAACCGGGCCACAAACCTGACTGGGATTTCTACAACAACCAAGACAGATACGACCTTATCAAGGAATACGACTCTGCGCGAACGGTAATTTGCACTGTAGCGCGTTCAGTTATCACTGTTTGCTGTTTAGGTTAACAGTTTGTGCCCCGTGTTCAGCGTGCAGAGTACAGTAGAGAAAACGTTTTCTTTAAAAAAAAAAACCGGTTACGCTCAAAATTTATTTTCGTTGCAAACAGTTTGGAGCCAGATCAGACGCCGGGTTATCCGGCGTCTGATCAGGCTCCAAACTGTTTGCCACTCAGATTAAAACTGGAAGTCTGAATTGTCAAACTTTTGTCATTTTCTTTATTTCATTTCAATGCGTTTACGTTTGAACGAAATAAATACGTTTTCTCCACTGTATTTCAGACCGGTAGCCAACTCGCAATCGATGGCCATCGACGGCCACCGATTTCTTTACTGAACTAATCACTGACTGACTTCCTATTTGTTAATCCTTCCACCTCCATGATATCATTTGCTTTATCTTTTTCACTGCCCACGGCACCAAAATACGAATTTGCAAACAGTTTGGATCCTGATCAGACGCCATGTTAATATTCCCCCAAAACGCTTTTATGGGGGTAATGTGATCGCCGTTTTGGGGGACTGTCTTTTTTATATGTTTATTCATGTTTTATTTCAGATCTATAGTTGTAGTTATTTTGTCTTTTCTAGATTTGTAGGTACACATATGTTATTTCATGTAAAGCGCTTTTGAACGCACACTCCCTGTGTGAAAAGAGCGCTATATAAATCTGGTATAATAATAATAATAATAATACTCTAAAACTCGTTGCAAACAATTTGGAGGCAGATCAGACTAGAGGGATCCGACACGATTGATTTTTGAGAGAAAACAAATCGTCAGAAGGTATATATTGAGACCTTTTCTCTCAAAAAGCAATCGTGTCGGGGCCCTGTGGATCAGACGCTGGGTATTGAAATGTCAATAATTTGTCATTTTCTACATTTTATTGCAATGCGTTTGCGTTTCGACGGGAAAGAATAACGTCTTCTACATGTACAGTGGAGAATCTGTTATTCTTTCCCGTTTAAACGCAAACGTACGCAAACGCAAAACACTAAAACGTAGAAAAGAACAACTTTTGGACAATTCTGATATTTCATGTTTATCTTGGTGGCAAACAATTTGGAGCCTGATCAGACGCCGGGTTACCCGGCGTCTGATCTGGCTCCAAACTGTTTGCAATGCAAATAATAGTTTTAGCGTAAACGCGTTTATTGGGAAAGAATAACAGATTCTCCACTGTACATGAAGATAAGGATTTAAATTGCGGTTCGCTACATTGTTGTAAGGCACAAGTAAAGGATAATTTACTAATAAAGTAAACTAAGTTATTGGTCTCACTCTTCGCGCAATCGCTGAACAGGTTGTGCCACACCAACACTAACAGGGGTGTTAAAAGTTTTAGGGCTGCCATAAGCTGACATAAAAAATCCTAAGATTTCCAAATTTGCATTTTTTTCAGTGCGATTTTACGAATCGTACCTTTCCCTCATCGCCTGTTTCTAGTTTTGTTGACACGTGGCTGCTTAAAGCAGGCTTGAAGTAAAGCAGAATGCGCCTTAAGGAGCATTCTGCTTTTGATAATAACGATCAATGGTAAAAGTAGTTGAAGCTGGTGGAACGGTTCGTTTTGACAGGCAGTTTAACCCCTTCACTCTTAGCGTGTTTGCAAACAGTTTGGATCCTGACCAGACGCCGCGTAACGCGGCGTCTGATCAGGATCATAACTGTTTGACACTTGTATCTATATATATTAAGTCATACTACATTGAATCTTACTTTGAAACGATCTTGCAAACAACAAAATTGAAGCAGACAACAATGAAACGGTGAAGGGGTAAAAAAAACTCACCGAAAATTTGGTAGTGAAAGGGTTAATAAATAGCGTCCAATCCAGGGGAGCAATTGTATATTGAATTCTGTAAGAGCTACTTCCCTTTTATTGATTTAAAACAAATCACAGTTTCACTCCAGCACGGGTATGAATATGAGGGGTGTTTTAGATTAGGAGTTCTAGAAGTCCTATTTTTAGTAACTCCGCATATTTTGAAGGCCTGATCAGGCCCCACACTGTTTGCCACTAACATTTATATAATCGCCAATTTCTTTTTTACGAGCAAAAGTGACAATTGCCTAAAATGCATTGTGTTTGCGTTATAGCTTACTTTCCTCAATTACATTGCATTGTGTTTGCGTCATAGCTTACTTTCCTCAATTACATTGCATTGTGTTTGCGTTATAGCTTACTTTCCTCAATTACATTGCATTGTGTTTGCGTTATAGCTTACTTTCCTCAATTACATTGCATTAGGGTTGCGTTATAACTTAAATATATTGCATTGTATTTGCGTTATAACTGTTTGCCACTAACATCATCGTCAACGTTTTCCAAAAATCCGACATTTCTTTAATTTATTGCATTGTGTTTGCGTTATACATGTACATCATAAGTTCTTTAATTTTATTGCATTGTGTTTGCGTTATACAACTTAATCTCCTTAATTTTATTTCATTGTGTTTACATTATAATGCCAACGCAATGCAATAAAAATAAGGAAACAGTTTGGACCCTGATCAGGAAAAGATTCGTTTTAACTGGAAAGAATAACGCCTTCTACACTGTTACGTATATTATATATATTACAGTGGAGAAAACGTTATTCTTTCCCAATGAACGCGTTTACGCTAAAACTATTATTTGCACTGCAAACAGTTTGGAGCAAGATCAGACGCCGGGTAACCCGGCGTCTGATCAGGCTCCAAACTGTTTGCCACCAAGATAAACATGAATTATCAGAATTGTCAAAAAGTTGTACTTTTCTACGTTTTAGTGTTTTGCGTTTGCGTACGTTTGCGTTTAAACGGGAAAGAATAACAGATTCTCCACTGTATCAGAGTTTACATGAAAATTGTGTCGTGCTCAAAAGTAAATATTTATCAATGATAAAGTGGAAAACTGTGTGTTCCAAAATAACCCCCTTAATTTAAACATATTTTATGGCCCAATATTTGTACAAAAGTTCATATAACAATACAATTCAAATGGTGGAAGTTTACTAACAAATATATGTGCAAAAGGGTCGGGCTACAAGTTAACAGCGCCCTCACCTTATTAACCCCCTTCACAGACTTACCCGAGTACGTAGGTGACGCATCATCTGATCAGGATCCAAACTGTTTGACACTCATTTCTTTATTTCTAAATGTCAAAGTATCTAAAATATAATTTTGATGCATTAAAGTAGACCTTTTTAACCCATTTGTGCCCACGGCCCCATATATGGGACATAGGCAAACAGTGTAGACTCTGATCAGAGTCTACACTGTTTGTTGATAGGACTTTCAATATAAAACAAAATGAAAATGAAAATTTTAACAGGCATCCCTTTGATAAAAAATGAACTAATCAAATATATAAACATGGAATAATCCACTGGGTATAAATGGGTTAAGCAGATAACGTCATTGCAATGAAGTAGTTAACGCCCATGTTTTACTTTTCTCAGGGGAAGGAAAAAGCGGACGAGTTCGACACGACCTTGACCGGACCCCATATGGACAAGTGGCAGGTTGTAAGTCACAACAAACATTTGGAGCAGTTCTATGCACAGAAAAAGGCCGACCAAGAAGCGAAGCAACCAAGGTCTTAGGAAAACAACCTCCCATGCTCTACTGTGATTTGAGAATGTGATAAAACAGTTTTCTATTACATGTAGCTTGTCTTGCAATGGTTGTCATAATTAATTCTTTCAATGATAAGTAACTCTTGAGGGTTATTAAATTCCCATAGTGGGTCGTTTTAGTTACCTAAACATAAACCATTCTATTTGGAATTCTGGGTAGGTAAATAAATAATTGTTTAAATTAGCAAACATTGCAGAACCAGATCAGAAGGCTCCTATAGGAGCACTCTGATATGGGTCTACACTGTTTGCAAATGTAATAAGTACATTGTATATATGAAACAGGTTCATAGTGTTGACTGTTGACAGAGTTAAGGAATGTCAATCGATCTACAAAGGGAGATAGCCGGGATGCCAATATTCCTTGCCATCCTAACGAAACCGCAAACGTATAAAGTGTGTTACACTTAAGATGGTATCAACAGTTAGTAATAGAAACCTATGACTGACATTGAAAAGACGTTATCCTTTCCGTAACGCGTTTATGCTAAAATATGTACACATATGTCCCTTGCAAACAGTTTGGAGATTGAGTTGTCCGGCGTCAGATTATGCTCCATACTGTTTGTTTCACAGATAAACATAAATTGTCAGAAATTTAAAAAAGCTATCTTCATTGCACTGCATTTACGTAGTTCCGTTTAAACGAGAAACTAAGCATATTTCCATGTGTAATACAGTGGAGAAACTGTTATTCTTTCCCGTTTAAACGCAAACAAAATGCAAACGCAAAGCACTTAAACGTTGAAAAGTCAAACTTTTGGACAATTCTAATAATTCATATTTATCTTGGTGGCAAACAGTTTGGAGACTGATCAGACGCCGGGTTACCCGGCATCTGATCTGGCTCCAAACTGTTTGCAATGGAAATAATAGTTTTAACGTAAACGCGCTTATTGGGAAAGAATAACGTTTTCTAAGCTGTAGGTACATGTAACAGTGTTACTACATAAACATTTTGCTAATTTATTATTATGTGATTCATTGATTGTGACATGGTTTAAATCCAAATTAGATCTATTATACTTAACCCTTTACCTCATAGCCTGTTTCTAGTACTTAGGATAGGTGACTACTTAAAGCAGGTTGAAAGTAAAGCAGAATGCGCCTTAGGGCGCATTCTGCTTTACTTTCAGCCTGCTTTAAGCTAACATGTGCTATAATATAGAAAATATTCCCTATAATACATATTCATTACTGATTAAATTGGAACTATTTTCTTCAGCGGATGAATAAACTAAATACGCTAAAAGTCGCTTCTATGGGGGAAAGGGTTAAGGTAGAACGCCCGTATTGTATCGGACCAATTTCGGGTTATATCGGTACTCTACGTATAGCAATCGGCCATTCTCGTCAACTGACCTCTGTACCAAATCATGCTCGAACGTAATTCGATATTAACCGTTAGTTGACGAGAATATCCGATCGTCCTACATACAGTTCCAGTATTAAACGACATTTGTCCGATCTTATTAGGGGCATTCTGCCTTAAAGAAACTGTAAACCAGATAGACAGATACACACTTCGATAGCTTGTATATAAAGATGGCTTTTATTCAAAAAATGCATCTATAAACTAATCTAACAATTATGTTCTTGTGCCTTTACTTTCATACTCTCCTGTTTGCATGTAGATCTAATACACATGTGTCCGAAATATCAGCACTCATAAAACTACAGTTTTGACCCTGATCAGTTTCCTAGTAATTCGACCGCAGACCAGAATCCAAGCTATTTGGCAGCCGTTACGATATTTATTCAGTCATCATTACCGACAACTTAAATGTGATGATTGCAGCAGACGACACAAAAATCTTGTTTAAAGCAGATGAAGGGGTTAAAACACACTGTTTATTTAATACCGACCAAGACACAAAAAGACTCTTCAGATGATACAAAATGTGCTTGGTACCTGTTCATGTAGGGGCATCATACATGAAAGAATAGGGAATCTCATTATTTTCCCGTTCTTACAAAACTAAGTGCAACGCAATAAAATACAAAAAGGGGCATTTTTGGAAAAGGTCGGTGACTCATTTTAATCTAAACGGCAAACGTAGTTTGTAGTTTGATCAGACGTCGAGTTATCCGGCTTCTGGTCTATTATAGCTCCAAAACTACTTGCTCTGCATGAATATAAGTATTTTAGCATAATCTCCTTGATTTCGTTATATCCAAATTTCGTTATATCAGGGGCATTTACTACTTGATGATTAGAGATGGTGTGTAAATTTTGTTTGTTATATCAGAAAGTTCGTTATATCCGGTTTCATTATAAGCGAGCTTCGCCGTAACAGTATTCCTTGTTTGACAGGAACTACTCTGTTATTGCGATTTCATATCTTGAATCAATTTAACTCTTACTATGCTAGCAGTGAGCGAAATAAAGAATTTGAATTTGAATTTGAATTTGTGAAACCATGATAGCCATTGCAATCATTTTTTATCCTGATGAGACGCCGCGTTAATCTCATCAGGATTAAAAATGTTTGACACTCGGACCCTGTTCTGAAAAGAAGTTTTGAAAATAAAATCCTATGTTTATAACCTAATTAAACTGTTTCCCCAAATCAAAGGATGTTTTGTTGAACCAGCACTATTTCTATGCTGGCAAATTTTACTGCTTATAAATATATATGGTAAAGCATTTTTTGTTATCAAAATCGAAAACTGGTACCTATCAACACAAAGAGCCCTAGCGACGAGTGCAGTGGAACTGGCCCCTCCCAAACCGGAACCGTTTCCAACCCTATTTTATTTTAAATCAGTATACCATAAAAACGCCTTTTTACGTATTTGGTTTATTCCTACACTGCAGAAAATAGTTCAACTTTATACATTCTAGCAGATGATAGCTTAAAGCAGGTTGAAAGTAAAACAGAATGCGCCTTAAGGCGCATTCTGCTTTACTTTCAACATGCTTTAAAGCGACTCGCAACCAGATGGTGCATTAAAAATAGTAAATTGTAAATATGTGTCAAACGCTTATATAAATGGTAAAGAATTAGTTTAGGATAAGAAATTCTGTTTAAAAAAATGTATTTCAATAAAAAAAAATATTGGTCTCTGGTGGGATTCGAACCCGGGGCCCGGCATTGGCGGACAGAAGGCAAAATAGGGGAAACCGCTTAGACCAATGGACCACGGAACTATCTGTTTATCTCGGATCGATTTATCGTATTTCAATGTGTAGCAATCGAAAGTGCATACAACTTCGTAATTCGGCTCGTGTTTATGTCTGAGCCCGTGTAGAGAAGCAACAACAACAACTATACCGTCTACTAGTCGGTATAGACAAACGATGGAAAATATCTAAAAATCTAAGATTCGGTGACGATTCTTGAGACTTTTTTTGGACTGATCATATTTTTTTAATGTCAAAAGCCAAATAATGCCACAAATTTGCTTTTATTTGAGTATTTTATTTTATTTTGACAAGTACACCATCCGGTTGCGAGTCGCTTTAAGTGGTCAGCTATCTTCCATACTAGAAAAAAAACTATGAGTTGAAACCCCTCTAAACTAGAAGCCCCTCTAAACCGGAAATTTATGTTGACCCCACACATGTCCGGTTTAGAGGATCTTCACTGTACACGTATACCCATCCTCGACCAATAGTGTACCCGCCAAGAGAACATTTGTCCTTTAAGTAAACAACGAGCAGTGAACCATACTATTTAGCGCAGTGCACTTTTGAGGGGAGTCAGTATGCTTTCAGCAAACCGACAGTTTAGTTAGATGGACTGCAGAACAAACACCCCTAAATCGTGGAAAGTGCCAAGTTGTACAGTACAGAACAGAACATATCTTTTTTTTCTTTCTTTTTTTTATCACAAAAAGTACATTCACGGTTTTCACTGCTCGTTGTTTACCTATATGCAATCAGTTTGTCACGTCCTTACAATATATTGTAGAAAACAAACCTTATATAGCCATAAAATAGACTTGACTTGACCCACCCATGCCTGGATATTGCACTAAACTCTCCCTACATACTTGCTCGAATATTTCTTTGTAGAGTCTACAATGATTACAGTGGAGAATCTGTTATTCTTTCCCGTTTAAACGCAAACGTACGCAAACGCAAAGCACTAAAACGTAGAAAAGAACCACTTTTGGACAATTCTGATATTTCATGTTTATCTTGGTGGCAAACAGTTTGGAGCATGATCAGACGCCGGGTTACCCGGCGTCTGATCTGGCTCCAAACTGTTTTAACTGCAAATAATAGTTTTAGCGTAAACGCGTTTATTGGGAAAGAATAACACATTCTCCACTGTATCTAAAGAAACTGCAGTATTTGTCCATACAGCAAAATGTTTCATATGATACAGCAAACGGTGCAGACCCTATTGAGACGCGGCGTAACGCGGCCTCTCATCAAGGTCTACACTGTTTGCCAATGTCCACTTTAGTAGACACTAGGCTTAAATGGGTTAATTGGAAACTCGAGTTTCAGGGCCGAATGAGTTAAATGAAATAGTATTACCAACATTTTGAAATGTTGAAATATAACACGTACGGTGAAACCTACCATATTGACGCAGCAGGGCGAGAAGGGGTTTCTTCATTAAGAATCACTTTTCCTAATTTGATTTATCCTTGAGCGAGCCTGTAAAATGTGCCGCCAACAACGATTCTTTCATCTGATTTATCTCCTTTTGTTCTTTCAGACTATAACAACACAGTATAAAGCAGTTTGGACCCAGATCAGACGCCGAGTCTCTCGGCGTCTCATCTGGATCCAAACTGTTTTAACATTTTTTTACAATTCCGTCCGCAGCGTATAGATGGTTAATTAGAAAACCTGATATCACCAAATAGCATCATCTTTCAAACGCAAAACACTAACCTCTTCACTTCCTAGACACGGTCTGCATGAAAGTTGTCGACTGCTCTTTATTGGATTAAGATTTTAAAAAAGCCTATTAAAATATGAATAATATCGACATTCGTTTTCTTCAGACTACTCAGAACAAACAGAATTACTCGGCGTCTGACCAGGATCAAAACTATTTGCACATACCTGTTTACTCGAGGTAGAAAAGTGAATGGGTCAATTTCGTTTTTACAGTACATGCGTGTCGCGACAACTCGAACTTGGCTAAGCCGAATATTCGTATTTCAACATTATAGTTACGTAGCTTAATTAGTCAAGTTTTAACTCTCAAAAACGGATATGATCGACTTAAGCGAACTCTATTTGTCGCGATTCAGAGTCAACTTAATAAGTACGGCATAGGCTAGCTGAGCTTTAAACGAATTCGATTTATCGATATTTGACTGTATTATATAAATAATTACTACAAATATTTTTTCCTGAAAAAAGTAGGCGGGATCATATAAATAGTGACGTTACAAAGACAACTTTTTAGTTTCGCAAATATGTGGAAATCGTGACCACACGTGGTATATCTCAAACGTTGACCTTTCTCCTACACTAATTAAGGCTGTTTCAAAATTGTCGTCTGCAAATATATTTGATATTTAAAGTACCGTTTAATTGAAGAAACGCAATGACGTGATTAAAACAGTTTAGATTCTGATTAGATGTCTGGCTACTCGGCGTCAAATTATCTGAATCAAAACTAATTTCAAATACTAGAAAAATTAAAACAAATTAAAACTGACAGATCTTTTTCAAGTTTATATTAATTGATAAAATAAATTGAATATGAAAGGGGTGGGATGGGGGAGTGATTTATATTTGTTTTGGTTTTACACAAGGACTAGTTTAATGCTATGAATTTCTAACATCTTGATGTTTTTTATGGTACAATGATCCACGAATTAACCTTTATCCAGACACCATGACGTGTGCTTCAAAACTGACGTCTGCAAAACTGTCAAAAGTAAATATTTGGCTCTTTGAATGCTGGGTAATATTTTCGTTTGCAAAAATTGTCGTCTGCTGTTGTTCTTACATAATAGAGCTTTCCAAATTTCTTTTAAAAACAGGATCTGAGTGTCAAACAGTTTGGATCCTGATGAGACGCCGCGTTACGCGGCGTCTCATCTGGCTCCAAACTGTTTGCAAATGTAATCACTGTTGGACATATCCGTCGCTAGCATGCGAAGAGTTACGCATAATTGTCCCCTTGGTTATTATGACGTCATATGTTTTAAACAATTGTCGTCTGCTTTTGTTTCTTACATTTAATTCTTAGGTGCTTGACTTAAGAAATATTGAAATGAGTTTGGATTCTCACCAGACGCCGTGTTAGACGGCTTCTAATGAGGATCCAAACTGTTTACATTCTACCAAGGTAAGGCAAGGGGTTGAGTGAAAATGCTTCCATAATGAATTTCAAACAATTTTAAACCAAGACGTCAAACTGCTTGGTGACTTAATTGGGTTCCAAACTATTTGTAAAGGCAAATTAAGTGGATGGCGTTTGGCAGTACAAGGGTAACGCCATTGGACTGGTCATAGTTAGCAAATATTTAGATATATTGTATGACTGAATAATTCACGAATACAGTCTTATCTGTCTGAAATCCTATATGTAAATTTGTATTCTCCATTCTTAAGTTAACTGTATGCTTGATTTACAACCACTTTTGTTTATTAAATTTCATCATAGCTTTTGTTCTGTTCATTAGACATAATCAATGCTCAAAGCTTGCAGAAGGTTAAACAGAAAGCTCCTATATGAGCTCTCTGATTTACTTTTATCGCTTCTTTAATTATGTTTTAGTTTAAATAGCGCGGACAAGGGCCGTACCACAAGTTCTGCAAACAAATGTTACGGTCCTCACCCTCTAGACTGCTTGAATCACATGCCAGTGTGTGTAGGAAACGATTCTCAACCCTTTCCCCACAGCTTGTTATCAGCATAGACTGCAGATGGTAGCTTAAAACAGGCTGGAAGTAAAACAGAATGCTCCTTTATCCTGTTTAAGCGGACATCTGCTAGGAAGGTAAATACAAAATTAATACATGTATAGGGATTAACCCGATCACGGGCAATGACGCCAAAAGCGCGTTTGCAAGCGGCGTCTAATCAGGATCAGGATCCAAACTGTTTGACACAGTTTCGATCCAGTTCCGATACAGCCTTAAATGGTTGAACCGTGCGTGTGGGCTAAAAAGGTACCCCTGCTTCAAGCATGTTTTAGGAGTGAATGTTTAGACACCTTTAGTTTTACAATAACATGTATATTAAAATAAGTCTCATTATACTCATCTCTTGAAACAAACACCCGAAACAGGTTAAATTGTAGGAATATAATCCTGATGTTATCCTATACTCCAGCAACTAATACTACCCTACCTTTACTACTAACACTACAACTAATTCTACCTACTCCCACTACTTCTACAGTGGAGAATCTGTTATTCTTTCCCGTTTAAACGCAAACGTACGCAAACGTACGCAAACGCAAAGCACTAAAACGTAGAAAAGAACAAGTTTTGGACAATTCTGATAATTCTTGTTTATCTTGGTGGCAAACAGTTTGGAGCCTGATCAGACGCCGGGTTACCCGGCGTCTGATCTGGCTCCAAACTGTTTGCACTGCAAATAATAGTTTTAGCGTAAACGCGTTTATTGGGAAAGAATAACAGATTCTCCACTGTACCACAACTAACACTAACCCACCCTACCACTTATACTACCATACTTTATTTATTTGCAAACAGTTTGAATCCTGATCAGACACCGCGTCACGCTGTTCGACACTCAACTCAATATATTTAAGTCAACATACCTAACATTTAAATTTCAGAAATAAAAGCAGACGACAATTGTTTAATTTTTTTACAAACTCGCATCTATCATATTATTAAGAGGTACAGTCTTGCTGACATTTTTGTCGTTTTAAAATAAGAAATAAACTGAAATGGAAGCTGAAATAAATTAGCAATGCCATTACAAAAATGTATTTCTTTGAAAAATAGTGAAGATCAAGCCTCGTCGTCATTTCAGGCCCAGGCTATATCTTAGCGTTTGAATTGAGTCTGAGATCAGTCTCAAGGGTTAATTTTGATTGCTCGCATTTGAGTTTTTGCGCAAATCTTTTCCTCAAATCAGGCCAATCAAATGCTTGAGAAGATATCAGACTCAACTTAAACGCTTTATGATCTTGGGCCGAATGTTAATCGAAGTCTACTCTGCCTTACAATTTTGGTAACTGGGGAGTTTCCGCAGACAGTGTAGACCCATTTCTATATCCGTGTATTTGACGCGGAATCTGGTCTAGGTCTACACTGATTGTAATGCAAGCGGCATATATTTCTCATGACATACATGTAGCTCAATTGTTTCTCTAGTTGTCAAACCATAAATACGATATTTTAGATATTGTGATTTAAAGTGAGTTGATACTTATAAACTTGGATTGTCACGGAACCCGTCGAATTTTGTAATTGGTGCGGACTCATATTAGCCAATGTTTTGGAAACGTGGCTTCTGATCGTGATCTTGTCCAATGCATACAGTATTGACCCTGATCAGTGGTCCCCGGATCAAGGTCTGCACTGGTTGTCATTTAACAATATATTGTTAAAATAAACCCTAAATAGACTTGATTGTAAATTGGAATTGTCATTTAAAATGTTCAGGGGTGAATTAGTATTTTTAATTTCCACACCGTAATATCGGTTAGTTTTAAGTAAAAAGAAAAGAAATAAATAAGTTAAAAGGAAACCCCGAACCCACTGGGAGACAAAAAGTGTGTGTGTTGTTCGGAGGGAGTCTTTATAGGGAGGGACATTAGCTTACATTAGCAAACAGCTTGAATCCAGATCAGACGTTGCGTAACGCGGCGTCCGATCTGGATCCAAGCTGTTTGTCACTCGTCATTATGTTTTGTGTAATGTGTGACCTTGGGAAAACAGCAGACGACAGTTTTAAGCAGACGATTTTGCAGAAGTGAAAGTATTAGACATATAATTGTCTTGTTTGGGGAACAGCGGCAAGGGTCGTTGTTAGGAGGGAGTCGTTGTAGGGAGAGTCGTTGTAGAGAGGGATTACTGTACATGCCATATATTACACACATATAAAACAATAGATTATGACACGAAGAAATCGGACAATTGAATAGTTCCAATGCTTTTTTGACATATCATTGGCATCTATGTAGTCTGTACAGATAGATAGAATCTTTATTTACATATCACCTTTGCATATTCAATATACATAGATATACATATACAATGATAATTTTGAAATAGCGCAACGCAATTCCTTGAAGGAATCATAAGAGATGGTTTAAATGACATTACATGCCACATATTACATCACAGATATAAAACATTACATTGTGACATACAGATACATGTAATTGTAAAATTTCAATGCTGATTTCACATATTAAAATATGTGTAAATATTCAGAGTATAGTTATCAATAAGAATAATCAACAAAATCTAGATATAGGAGCCTTCTGATTTGGGTCTTCACTGTTTGCAAATGTAATCAGTATTATTTTAAATAGTTCCATACGGTATTGAAATAGTTAATATAACATAACATAACATAAAATAATCTTTATTTGGCATTAACTCATTACCTGATAGCCTGTTTCTAGTTTTGAAAATGGGCGACTACTTAAAGAAGGTTGAAAGTAAAGCAGAATGCGCCATATGGCGCATTCTGCTTTACTTTCAGCCTGCTTTAAGCTATTACCTGCTAGAATAAGGAAAGTATTAAATATGACACATATTCATTACGGTATATATTGGAACTATTTTTTTCAGCGGATGAACAAAATGCATGTGCTAAAAGTCGCTTCTATAAGGGAAAGGGTTAAGAAGCACAATGGCATAATAATATACGTATAGCCAATACAGACGTTATACCGGTACATTCAAAGGGTAGTTGTTTTAATGATAACCATTTACAGCGAAGGTTTTAATGTTTTAATATGCATACGTATACATGTACTGTCATTATGCACGTCGATACAAAAACCGGAAGTCCTATCATATTACATCATGATTTAGAGCACATACACCTTGTATTGTTGATTCAAGTTACAAACGAGAATGGAAAGTTTGCTGTGTCACGAACATGTGAACCCTTTCACTACCATGATCACGATATACAGTGGAGAATCTGTTATTCTTTCCCGTTTAAACGCAAACGTACGCAAACGCAAAGCACTAAATGTAGAAAATAACAACTTTTGGACAATTCTGATATTTCACGTTTATATTGGTGGCAAACAGTTTGGAGCCAGATCAGACTCCGGGTTACCCGGCGTCTGATCTGGCTCCAAACTGTTTGTAAAAGAAAAAATCGTTTTAGCGTAAACGCGTTTATCGGGAAAGAATAACAGATTCTCCACTGTAATAACCCGTCTAACACAGTCGCTACCATATTATCGTCTGCTTTATTCATAAAATATTGAGCGATATGCGTTATTTGATTGACTATAAACATTGGTGTGAGTCAGTGCCAAACAGTTTGGATCCTGGTCAGACGCCGTGTCATGCGGCATCTGACCAGGATCCAAACTGTTCGACACTCACAATGGTTCTTAAATAATAAACACAAAAATTCTAAAATTGATGAATAAAAACAGGCGAAAAGTTTAAGCAGACGATATTATGTCAGCGACAATGTTAGACGGGTCATGACGCCATAACGACAGTGAAAGGGTTAATACTGGAATACTAAAACTGCTTATTATGTTTAGGTTAGCAAAATATATCCAATATGTTAATGTTTTTCAAGAGCCACTTGAAATTTAATCGCGGGATTACATTAAACATTGGTCTATAGATTTAAGCGATTATTAGACTATGATAACAACTGCTCATTACTTTGTAGATCTACAATGATACAGTGGAGAATGTGTTATTCTTTCCCGTTTAAACGCAAACGTACGCAAACGCAAAGCACTAAAACGTAGAAAAGAACAACTTTTGGACAATTCTGATATTTCATGTTTATCTTGGTTACCCGGCGTCTGATCTGGCTCCAAACTGTTTGCACTGCAAATAATAGTTTTAGCGTAAACGCGTTTATTGGGAAAGAATAGCACATTCTCCACTGTAACAACTGCCCATTACGTTTAAACACAAAAGGGAAATTCATTAGGCTTTTATAATCCATGCAAAGGTAGCGTACAATGTGGCAAAAATGCAAACAATGTAGACTCTGATCAGATTGCTCCTATAGGAGCCACCTGATCAGGGTGTACAATGTTTGCTCAAGCCAACTTATGTTAGATGCTGTATTGTATCGTTCGAATCCCGGTTTTTCAGTACTGAACCCACATGTCCGGACGGACGGACGGACGGACGACCAAATTATCCTATCGCTTACTTCTCATACACAGGATCAAACTCGGAACCGCCTTAATGAGAATCGGATGCACAAACCTATGATCTGTACCGACATCCCTGAAATATTTGCTGTTTCAGTTTACAATTAGCGTTGATGCAAAACTAACTTTTTCATTATTGCATGCATGTTGTTTTTCTTAACTGTCGCCAAAAGACGATTTTGCAAACAGTTTTGATCCTGATCAGACGCCGCGAAACGCGGCGTCTGATCAGGATCCCAACTGTTTGCCCCTCGTATCGACATTTCTTCAGACTAAACAGTCCTAAATCTTACATTAGATATATTGCAGACGACACTACCGCCGCAGACAACATTTTGGCGGTAAGAAGGTTAAAGCAGACGGTAAAAGTTGGCAGCGATAGTGTTAAACCAAAATGCGCCCAGTTTCATCGACATCACAAGAAGGCCGCTGACTCTGCTTTGGCCCCCTATTTTTAAAGTTGCCAACCTGTAAAAAATTAAAATGCTCTCCATGAATTTAAGTGAAGGATAAATTAAGTGCAGTAAGAAAACCAATTTGTATAGAACATCAAACATCCATTTTAAATTTTACTACGGTGCCTGAGATGAACTACTGTGCCTGAGATGAAATAAAGGTAATGTTGTTGTAATGTTGTAAATCGACTATTCAAAATATTTTTTTAAAACAGGACGAAAACTTTAAGACTGACAGAAAACCAGAAAGCTTATGGGGGTATTACGTTAGACGCTGGAATGTGACAATTGTGGGTGTTTGTACTATAAGATTTTTACTGTAAAAATCGGAGAAGTAAGTCACATTCAGTGTAACCTCAGTAACTCGGACTCAATTAACCCATAATCCTATAGACATACCTGTTTACGCCTTTAAATTATTCTTCCACTAGAGAAAATAGTCCCATGCAATTTAAACAGTATTGAAAATGCATAAGTAACATGTTATATATCCTATCAGATGGTAGATTAACCCTTTACCTGATACACAGTAGCCTTTTTCAAGTATTGAAGATATGTGACAACTTAAAGCAGGTTGAAAGTAAAGCAGAATGCGCATTAAGGCGCATTCTGCTTTACTTTCAGCCTGCTTTAAGCTTCCATGTTCTAGAATATAGAAAATATTTCCTATACTATATATTCATGACTGATTTAATTTGAACTATTTTTTTCAGCGGAGGAATAAATCATATCCGCTTAAAGGCGCTTCTATGGGGGAAAGGGTTAAGCTGACTGAAAGTAAAGCAACTTACATTCCACTTGCTTTAAATGATACTAGAAACATGCTATGGGGTAAAGGACTAAGGTAAAATTAAACGAATGTTAACCATTAAATTTCAACAACACGAAATCGCCTTTAAAACGAACTACAACATTATCATTACAACCTTAAAAATGTGGCTAAGTCGGATATAGTGCTTCCAAGTTTAAACTTTAAAATTTGGGTATGTTCGACTTAACTCATTGAGCCCTAGTGACGCATATATGCGTCCTTTATCAAATGTGTACCTGTGAATAGTACACTTGTCCTATGCAAACTGTGAAGTCCCTGCAGGAGCCCTCTGATCAGGGACTTCACTGTTTGTCATTTTACAATTTATTACCAAAAAACAACCCTAAATAGTCTAAAATGGACTAACCTTTACTGAAAACTGGAATTGTCCATTGGAAGTTTCAGGGGATAATGAGTTAAGTGAGCTTGAATCATAGAGGATCGACTGTATAACCTTGCTACCCGAACTAAGACTAACTATCGTGTTTGTCAACCAGAGAGTCTCTCACCCACACACGCATACTAATTTACCATATCCCTTCATCTGCCAATTATATTTGTAAGTCAGGACAACTTTTGCAAACAGTTTAAATCCAAATGAGATGCCGAGTAACTCGTCATCTCATCTGGATTCAAACTGCTTGACACTCAGAATGTCACTGCCGCATCAGTTGGAGACTAACGGTTTCAAATACAACGAAAACCTATAAAGGGAATTCTCTTTTGTTCAAATGGAGAATGATTAAACAAAATTCACCGACTTATAAAATTAAACTGTTACTAGTATTTCGTGAGTATTCACTGAAAAAGAATATGCGTCTTCATGCGAAGATCCAGCTATTTTTCTCGGTGTGCGTGGGTTTGGTGAGGGGGCTGCTAGGAAGGAGCCCAATCGCAAATGAAATGGCCAGGGAGGGTAACCGATCTACTCGCTGTCACCCATCCAAGATGGCGGCACCCTTGTAAACAGGTGAGTTTTCGCTGATTTTAACTTATAATTACCCCTTTTTACACTGAATTATTTTTACAAACCTGCTCTACAAAATTCTGCGCCTATTGGTACTAATTATACCAAGGAATTCTTACCCTTTTGTTCACACACTCGGTCATGCGATTTGAATCGGCCGAAAAACGGTGGAATTTTCGGTGACAGCATGGGGGGCGTTTTCGAAAAATCCTCTCGTTCTTCGCTTAGCCACCTATTCTACTAACCTTTTCCACCTTTACAGCAATAAAAATGTATTTAAAGCAAGTACAAACAGGGCACGGCAATGTATGTGGCCGCTATGCTTCCCACTCGTCCATTCTTGTGAAATGACAGCAAATGGACACCTGACAGCACGTAGAGGGTCACTTCGGCTACTGAATACCCTTTAGTGTTGAGGTGCTTGAAATTCGCCAAAAGTGGTCAATATTGTGTTTTTTCTGGTACATTTTAGGCTTGAACACATGTATATTTAAATGGCAAAGTGGGAGAACATAAACTGTAGTTCGTCTCTTGATTTGCCCACAGCGACAGATCTTCAAACACTTGTAGATCTATTATCCTATCCCTGAAACTGAACCATTTGAACAATTGCATCATGATGGTGATCTTGATTTTTCTTCTTCTTAATATATACTAACGGAAAAAAATGATGATCGCCAACAATTATGTAAGTTTCAGTAGAAAATGAAACATACGAAAGTCAAACCTGTTCTTGAATGTCTTTAAATCCAATAAGTGAAACAGTATTTTTTGTTGCAGAATATTGGAGAATCAATTAAAATAAAGAATGCATCTGTGCGACACCTGTGGGAAGACTTATCTAGCCAGAAAAAACTTAAGGCGGCACATGCGGATAAAGCATGAAACTTTAGCACCATATCGCTGTTGTGGAAAGAGTTTCCAGGATCAATCAAAATTGATCCGGCACAGGTTTGTGTAATATTTTCCAATGGTACCTTTTTCACAGGATAGCCCTCCTAATTTATAATATTGGTAGTTGTCTTCCTATTACCCATAAAATCAGAGGATCCAAAGTAATAGAAGGACATGGACGTAGCCATACAGTGTTGTTAAAATGGGTTCTTATCTTTGGACTTGCTATCAGTCCATTCCAATCATGTTTTATTCTTATGTCCAGTAAGCATAGTTGTTCTTTAACCCTCTAAATTTGTTTTGAAGATGCAAGAATTACAGTCATGCTCATTCCTGTAGAGTTATTAGAGAAATATGACAAGTATACCTCCATCAGTTTCTTGCATGTTGTCTGATAACAGCATTAGAAGGTATTTTTGTGTTACTATATGCTCTTTTCATGAATTCAGTAAAACTGCTTCAGTATGAGGTTTCTTTTCATATGTTTCCAGATGTGTTTGCCATGGTGAAGAACGAAGGCATCGGTGTGAATCGTGTACATCATCATTCGCCACAGGAGCTGATCTGAAACAACATGTCGCAAGATGCCACAGAGAGCCATCAATCTGCTGCCCCATATGTGGCAAACAGTTCAGATGCCGGCGTGATCTTCAAGATCACATGGACATTCACAATGGAGAGAAACCTCACCGATGTACCTTACGCTCATAATAGCAATCTTTATCGTCATCGCAGACGTTGTGATGTGGCATAGTTGGTATATCGTGAAACATCTATACTGAACCACTGCAGTCCACTACAGTTGGTTCTTTCAAGTTATAAATTGTCAATCAAAAGTATTAGATTATATGCAATCATTGTCATAGGTACCCGACTCGATTGATTTTCAAAAAAATATGACAAAAGGTAGAAATAGAGACAAGGGGTGCAACTGATTGTCAGTTTATTCTAGCCTACCTCAGCAAAATTAGTCATATCGTGGATATAATTATTGATGAAACAACACTGTTTTTGCATTGCTTTCTAGCTAACAGTATACCCTTCTATAAAACATCCATAAACATAACACGAAACCAACTGTGATCTTGCATTTGTTACAGTAACTGCGTCTACCAACTGAAATGGCAGATTTTCTGGTAACTGCCATGGACAGGTGTTAGCAACATTCCAATAAAGCAGCGGTTGCTACTGTACGTTTGTTTAGACGGCATTATCGAGCATGACAGTCACATAGTTCCATAGATACACACTTTTGACATCGATCTGATCTGCTCCCCCTCGAATCGAAATTCGCAGGTTTTTTCGACAGTTAAGTGTTTCATATGGAGGCGATCATCTATGTAATGTGACTGTCCGCTGTATGCCTCCTCCATACGAAACACTTTACTGTCGATGAATTTATTGTAGGTTTTAATGATTTGAGAGGGATCGGTGTCAAAAGTGTGTATCTATGGAACTATGTGGCTGTATGCTCGATAATGCCATCTAAGCAAACATACAGTCAGAAGTAACCAATGTTATATTGCCAGGTTGCAAACACCTGTCCAGTTGCCGGAAATTTGCCATTTCAGTTGGTAGACGCAGTTACTGTAACAAATGCAAGATCACAGTCGGTTTCGTGTTATGTTTATGGATGTTTTATGGAAGGGTATAATGTTAGCTAGACAGAAATGCAAAACCAGTGTTGTTACATCAATTATCAATTATTATTCACGATATGACCAGCTTTGTTGAGGTAGGGCGAGAATAAACTGAAAATCAATTGTATCCCTTGTCTCTCTATATATATTGTCATATTGTTTTTGAAAATAAATCGAGTCGGTTCCATGTGATCATTGTAAAGTTATTTGAGATTAATATTTTGCAATATTCAAAATTTCATATTTTATGTGCTTTTGGTATGTTTGTGTTCGTTTATTTTTGAATAAGTTTTGTTTCATGTGATAATTATATACAAGGCAGTATTTTTAGTAGTTTTATTTCTCTACATGATTAACCATTGATTAATTGTGATACCTTTTGCATGACAATAATTGTTTGCTTAGGATGAGCAACCGATTGGAGTTGTGCATCACTGTGATAAAATCATTTGAAATCAATATTGTTATGTTTTAAAATAAATCAGTATTTTCTTAACATATATGACTTTGTTGTTTAAAGCGACTCGCAACCAGATGGTGCATTAAAAATAGTAATTTATAAATATGTGTCAAACGCTTATATAAATGGTAAAGAATTAGTTTAGGATAAGAAATTCTGTTTAAAAAAATGTATTTCAATAAAAAAAAATATTGGTCTCTGGTGGGATTCGAACCCGGGGCCCGGCATTGGCGGACAGAAGGCAAAATAGGGGAAACCGCTTAGACCAATGGACCACGGAAACTATCCGTTTATCTCGGATCGATTTAACGTATTTCAATGTGTAGCCATCGAAAGTGCATACAACTTCGTAATTCGGCTCGTGTTTATGTCTGAGCCTGTGTAGAGAAGCAACAACAACAACTATACCGTCTACTAGTCGGTATAGAAAAACGATGGAAAATATCTAAAAATCTAAGATTCGGTGACGATTCTTGAGACTTTTTTTGGACTGATCATATTTTTTTAATGTCAGAAGCCAAATAATGCCACACATTTGCTTTTATTTGAGTATTTTATTTTATTTTGACAAGTACACCATCCGGTTGCGAGTCCCTTTAATGCAACTGTGATTTATTTAATGTCTAGTGTCTTTGTACTCAAAGTCACAAAGGGTCTCCCCTGAGCTGGGTTTCCTAAGTAAAAGGCTTCAAAATAGAATAAGATGCTGCCAAAAATCTCCAGTTTGTCTTAAGTGATAGCTCAAAGATATTTCAAGAAAAGTCATCTTAGGAGGCATTTGTGGAGATATTGGATTCACAGTCACCAATTGTGGCTATACCTTTTAAGCATTTGGCTAAAAGTATGACTAAGAGTCTTACACAGACAGGCGAGTCCCTGCACTGAAACTAATTTGAAACACCACCATCTGAAAGAACTTAAAGTATAAAAATTGAGTTACTGCCATCGACCTTTATCCCGAGATGATGTAAAGTAAACTATTTTCAAAATATAACAAGATTTCAAAGCGGTCGCACACTGTTCGTCTTTATAGGTGCATATAGGAGATAAGTGTGAGGTTGGGCGCCCCTAAACCCAGGTTTAACCCCCCAGTGGTTGTTAATAATTAATTAATTTATAGTTAATTATTGATTGCTACTGACCGTACCAAGGCGGGCTCCTATATTCACTTTGCCTTATGTTTGTCTTGCGTGTTGTTTTCTATTTAGTGTGTAGATGTAGGAATTGTATTGCGTGTGTGTGTTTGTGTGTTTGTTGTGGTATGACTGTGTGTGTGTGTGTTCTGCTTGAGAGGTGGGTGTATTGTTTGTGTTACGTTTCCTGCTTGAGTCTTTCGTATTTATTATGCCATTTGACACCGACATTGAAATGTAACTATAATTGAAGCATGGCTACCTATCAAGACACTCCCAAAATAACTGCCAATGGAACCCCAGAGAACTTAATTTTTATTTAAATTAATTTTGACGTATTATTTACGAATAAGTACTAAATGATGCATGCTTATATTGCACACTTTTCCTATAGGAGCATTCGGCAGTACTGACATTCTGCATTTAATGGCAACCTGACAAAACACCCTAAAATTACACATTAAAAAATGTGGTTGTTTCTGACTTTTCATTTTATCAACTTTTACGTATTCCGTCATGCCTTCGGGTTTGGAAACAAGCATATATGAAATACTTCTACTTATCCCTGAACATTACCACTACAAATTAAATCGAACATTTCTTTTGGCAATAAAATGGTCCTTTACGACAGGCGGTTGCTAAAAGACAGATTTAAGACAGCACTTAACACTCTCTGTGAGTGTTTTTGTGTTTTCTATCTGTATTGAGTTACCACCTGTCCGACAGGATCATTAAACTTCAACAAAGTATGTTCGGGGGTTTAGAGGTTTTACTGTAAGTAATCTGTAAAAGCCATAAATTGACGGTCAATGTCACTGGATTCAATGTGTTTACGTCGAAAGAAAGGCAATGTTTACAGTTTCATGCATATCAAAATTTGAAGCCATATTCAAAACATTTTGGTTTATTAGTTTCATCCATACACACCTGCATACCAATCCTTAAAGTACTACCTCAAGGCATGCAGAAGTTATGACTCATACTTCTACACTTTCAACACAGATATTGAAATAGGAATCTTTAGTTCATCTAGTAACTGCTAATTGGTTTAAAGTTTATAAGACTTAAGGGATGGAAATGTATTGTGCAAATACATATGCACATTGTATATGAAAGCAATGCCTTGAGGTATACAGAAAGTAGGAGCAATTTTCAAAATTGAAGTACATATATCACAGATTTTTAAGAACAGAACAGAACAGATTTTTTTTACACTTTTCAGCATATACAGGACTGCAGGTTAAAGTCAATGTCACTGGGTTAGACATTTTTGATGTAATCGTGTATATAAAACTCTTGATGTAATCGTGTATATAAAACTCTTGATGTAATCGTGTATATAAAACTCTTGAACATTTGTACAAATACGGGTAGTTTTCAAAAATGTTTGGCATTCTTATATCTCGTCTTAAACCTACTAAATGATCCCTCCAAACAATTATCTCCAAAAGACAACTCTATTTAAGGGCTATTTGAATGGTTTAGAGATACAATAAGGAAGCTATTGTGAGTAATAAATCCTCGCTCACACTCCGAAGCGACCCTCTACATGCTGTCAGGTGTCCATTTGCTGTCATTTCACAAGAATGGACGAGTGGAAGGCATAGCGGCCTCAAACATTGCCGTGCCCTGTTTGTACTTGCTTTAAATACATTTTATTGCTGTAAAGGTGGAAAAGGTTAGTAGAATAGGTGGCTTAGCGACGAACAAGAGGATTTTTCGAAAACGCCCCCATGCTGTCACCAACTTTTTCACCGATTCTCGGCCGATTCAAATCGCATGACCGAGTGTTTGAACAAACGGGTAAGAATTCCTTGGAATAATTAATACCAATAGGCGCAGAATTTTGTAGAGCAGGTTTGTAAAAATAATTCAGTGTAAAAAGGGGTAATTATAAGTTAAAATCAGCGAAAACTCACCTGTTTACAAGGGTGCCGCCATCTTGGATGGGTGACAGCGAGTAGATCGGTTACCCTCCCTGATGGCTGTACAACACAAATTTCAGTGTTCCACTCTTCTCTTCTTTAATTTTGCAGGAATTCCAAGGATGTCCGGACTCCTTCCCCACTTCTGGGTCCGCGCCTGGTCACAAACAATATAGGACGACAAACGCATTTTAACACTGGATATATTAACCTCAAAGATATATGTAGACTATCTCCTTCATTTAGGCATCGCTTGTCTTAAAACAGACGTTCGTATATTTTTTTCTAACGGTCGCCATACGCAGACATAGCAGAGAAGTTGTTATCATTCCCCAATTAACGCGTTTATGCTAAAGTCGTATGTCCTTTGCAAACAGTTTGGAGCTAAAACAAACGCAGGGCAACCTATCGTCTGATCAGGTTTCAACCTGTTTGCAACTCATATTAACCCATTACCCCATAGCTTAATTATTTCTAGCAATAAAGATAGGTGACCACTTAAAACTGGTTGAAAGAAAAGCAGAATGCGCCTTAAGGTGCATTCTGCTTTACTTTCAGCCTGTTTTAAGCCACCATCTGCTAGAATATGAAAACTATTTCTTGTGGTACATATTCATGAATATACAAAGTGGATTTTCTTCTTTATCAGAGGAATAAACTGAAGGTGTAAAAATGCGTATTTATGGGGTAGTGGGTTAAAAAGGAATCGTCGGCATTATCGATTAACTGTCATTTTCATTTCGTTTGAGTTCCGTTTCGCTGAAATCATTGAGCCCTAGGGACGAGTACAATCGTCATTTACTAACAGTTTATCTATAAAGCGTACGTTTGTCGTGCATGAACAGTGTATACTCTAATCAGTGGGCTCCTAAAGAAGCCTTCTGATCAGGGTCTGCACTTTTTTTCATTTTGAAATATATTGTCGAAAACAACACTAAATAGTTTGACATGGACAAGACTTTATTGGAAGCTAGATTGATGAAGATGATGATGATGTTTATGATTTTACGTTTTTAACAGTATTTCAGTTATATCGCAACGTCAATCTTATTACAGATGGAGGAAGACCCAAGAAACACTTTATACACTGTTTCAGACACAAATTGACAACTGGGTAGAGCCACTGTCCTTCCGCAAGCCCGCTGGAAGACTTCGATCTCCACATGAAAATTCAGAAGTTGCCAGATCTGGGGCCCGTTTTACTAAACAACTTACGCAAAAAATTTGCGTAAGTCAAAATCGTTTAACTCTTATTTTTCGTTCATAAACGTTTACAAACAGCAAATAGCCAGATCAGAGGACGCGCTTAAAGCGCGTCCTCTGATCTTGCTATTTGCTGTTTGTAGCAAGTGATAATAAAAAATATGAATTAAAATTTAAAAGTTTGACTTACGCAAAATTTTTGCGTAAGTAGTTTAGTAAAACGGGTCCCTGGATTCGAACCCACAACGGTGATGATCTCGGTGATGGTTAGTCACAGTGACTATTATTATCCGATTTTTTTGTCCGTGTTATTTTTAGAACAGAAAAGGTTATTCTATATTTCTTACTTAATAGGAAACGGAATCCAAATCGGAATAAGGGTAAAGCTTTGGTGGTACACGCTAAATTGGAGGGGCGTCTCAAAAGTATTTTCAACTTTCTGTCAGCAAGCTTACCATCATTTCCTTTCTATAAGTGGTAGTACATACAACACAACTCAGATTAATCGGTATCTCGGTGTCTGATCTAGATACAGTTTTTTTAACCTGGCACTTGATCAAGTAAAAAAATGAAGTTAAATAGTTTCAAAGCTGTAGGACACTTGCTAAGTTAAAGTAACTGACCATGGGCGTCACGGTGCACTCACCCATAAGGGATTGTCTTAATGAAATATACACAATAAATTCTTTACTATTTAATAGGCAATTTGCGAGTTAAAGTTAAAGGAAAACGGACAGCTGATGACAATATGGTTTTATATCCTAGATTTTGTATCCTAGATTTTATCCTAAAAACAACATTCATGAAGGTCCTGCAATTATTACTCATCGATAAGGTACGAAAAAGATTGATTTATTGCATACAGGTAAGCTATCGCTAATTGGAATGGGCGCCGCCATATTTGCAAAGCTATCATTCGGAACCCTCGATTTTTATCCATTTTGTGACGTCAGAAAGGGTTGCAGGTCAAAACGCCCCCAAGTCAAAACGCCCCGAAGTCAAAACGCCCCCAAATTGGTCAAAACGCCCCCATAATTGGTCAAAACGCCCCCATAGCCTGGTCAAAACGCCCCCATTTTTTTCCATATATATAATATGTAAAATATTTATATATTTTTGTTCGATTTTTGTTCGATTTCATATAACTTTTAATACTTGCGGTTTTTTCACTTCTCTTTCAGGTGATTCCGTTTGTCGGCCATAGACGGTCGCCGAAAAATGGATTTGAAATTTATTGTATTAAAATTGATTGAGGTGTATATACTGCAATAAACGTAGATGGAAATGCATGTTGTATTGTTAAATTATATATGTGTTTGGTGTGTGCGAAAGGGTCCATTTGAGTGAGAGTATAACATATTACAAAGAAACGAAACCTTATAATGAGCCCCAGAGACGAGTATACTCGTCATGAACACAACAATCACCTATCAAGCGTACACTTGTCCTATGCAAACAGTGAAGACCCTGATCAGAGGCTAAACATAGTTAATACTAACGACGAGTGTACTTATCAAGAGGACATTTGTCCTATGTGGCAATTGTTACAGTGGAGAAAACGTTATTCAAACTATTTGCCACTCATATCGAAACTAGAAGTCAGAAGTTTAAAAAAGTTGCCATTTTGTACATTTCATTACGTTTTTGCATTTAAACGGGAAAGAATAACGCTTTCTCCACTGTATCTGTCCCTGATATTCTGTTATTGTCTCATTAACTCATTCACACCTGAACCTTTCAATGGTTCAAATCGAATTTCAAAATATGTCCAGTCAACTGTGGACAATTAAGGGATGGGGGTTTAGGTTAATACTATATTTGAAAATGACAACAGTGTAGACCCTGATCAGAGGGCTCTGAAGTAGCCCTCTGATCAGGTTCTACACTGTTTGCATGGGACAAATGTAATCCTCATAGATACACTGTTTGTAAACGACGAGTATACTAGTCGCCAGGGTTGAATGTGTTATTCATTGTAATTCCGTATTTATTATTTATTTAATTAATTCAATTTTATTTATATGACGCAGTTGACTGACACGTACACAAAGGATACCTTATCTGGCTTGCTGGCAGACATGCAGTAGCATATATATAGTGGAACGACCGACTATTAAAGTACCTTAAATGTTCAAAGTTCTCTTATTCAACCTATTAATGATGGAAATATAGTTAAATTATGGAAATAAAATAAAAAATGGGGGCGTTTTGACCAGGCTATGGGGGCGTTTTGACCAAAATGGGGGCGTTTTGACTTGGGGGCGTTTTGACTATAAATCGTCAAAAAGGCCTAAACGCTGATTGGCTCTTTCACTCAACCGCTGTAAATTGGACGGACATTTCACACTTCGTCAGTAAAGGTAACGGCAAGCTTAATTCAAGGTCGCATATTGTAAACAATCAAACATCAGCTCTAAAGAGCTTTTATTGCGACAAACAATGTATCCATTAAATGCATACTTACCTGGGCATTACAGTCACCTTCCTAGCACTACCCTTCTATAATGCCGAGCGTCAGGCCGAGCGTCAGTCACGTACGATATTATTGTTATACCTGCGCATTAACTGCGTTCATTGAAACAAGTGTAGATTAATTATAAAATATACTTAAGAGACACACTGGTGGATATTAATTTAGTTTAATAATATTAATATTGCTGGCGGTTGACATCTTTTGTGTAAGGAGCTCCATTCCGCCAAATACTCGATTGCTCATTTCGCTAATTTGGGTTATTGCCGAATACTCTTCACGCAAAAATGTCGCGCTGTAGAATCTAAGAAAAGACTTCGTCCTGTAGGCTCCTTACTAGCCCAATCTTGAAGTAAGTTTGCATTTTTAGATAGTTTTGGTGTTTTTTCATATGGACATTTTATTATTCTTACTTGTTCACGCGGATTAGCGGTATTTGTCAGCTAGCTGTATGCAGCCCACGATGGTTCGTACTTTTTTGAGTCGGTCCAGGGCCTTTTTTTCAAAATTTAGGAAGGGGCCTTAGCCTTTCATTTTGGGAATTCAAACGCTATTTTCGGCCAAATTGGGAAAATAAATTGACTAACAAGACACTTAAAAACTAAATGAAATTATACATAAATACAGAAAATAGAAAGTTGCTTTATTTAAATAATTGAAAACAGTGACCATGTTTACACATAGCTAATAGCTAATATAAATCATTGTTGAAAACAAAGTTATTTAAACAGCACTGGTTATTGATTAGGACACTTTTAATGTAGTTTTATCCTCAAAATATGTGCTTTTTTTCTATGAGAATTATATATGGCATTTTATTTTGGGAAATTCTCTCACCAAAAGTTAGGGGAAAAAAGAGGCTTTTTGCAATTGGGAAGTCACTAGCTGTTTATCATGACTTGTACGACCATGCTGTAGAAGAGCGCTTTCATGGCAAAGTGGTAGAATGCCTGACTGCGAACCTGGTGACCCGGGTTCAAACCCGGGTTGGAGGGAGTGTTTCTTTATAAGAACACCCGGCTACACATTTTATATAGAAAATGTCTATAAATGTAAAGCACTCATCCTCTGCTTTATTTGACCTATTTGTGTGAGCCATAGATTATTTCGACTGAAGGAATACCTTGTGTTTTTGTTGCATTTGTTAATTTGTTAATAGTCAAACAGTGCAGTGACATTGAACCAAACTTGTATGTCATTTTGTGTTATATTTCATATCCATTTGAAGATTTTGAAACCTCAAATAGATCTGCTAGATTCCTTTGTAGATACCATTCTTGTTAATGTTAGGAATTTAGAAAGATTGAGGGAGTAAATGGTACTTATTTACTCTTTTTCAGCTCCACTAAAGCAATAGTGGTTGTTTTTCCTCTATTCAAGTCCGGTTAATTGGCTGGCTTATGAGAAGCAGTTCAGAGGGCAGCACAGTAAAAAGACCACAACAGGTTAGACGTCTGATGCATAAGGTCTTGGAGCTCTATTCAAAGAGAGTAGTTCTATAAGAGTTTTTACAACACTAACATTGAAGAGAAAAGAGACCTTATTGATGTCTTTTTTCAGAAAGCTCAACATGGAAAGAACAGTTATTGGAGAAAAGTTCAATTATGTCTAAGAAGAGCAATACATCCCGTCGTTCCCGATCAAGTCACAGATCTATATCAAGCAGATTAAGTGATGAAGTGGCGTTGAAAGGCCGCATGTAAAAATAGCATTCTTTGAAGAAGAAGCAACTCTAAGAAAACAAGAAGCTGAATTCGAAGAAAGGGAGAAAGTTGCACTAGCAGCGATGGCTAGGAGAAAGATGGAAGTTAAAAGTAAAGAAAGATGTCCTGATACAGAAAAAAGAAGCTGCAGCAGCAGTAGCCGAGGCTGATGCACTAGAAAAAATATTGGATAGAAATAGTGAGGGTAGTTCTTTGCCAGATAATAAATGAATACAATAGTCATTAAAAATCAGGAACTCGCAGGTGTAGAAAACTTACATTCAATCACTCATTAGGCTCGTCTTTGGGAGACAATTCTAGTGAGCTGTCACAACATATGGTTTGGTGAAAACATAAGGAGGCTAGTATTTGAAATGCTGACATATCTGGAGCTCTGTTAATTTTATTAACCCTTTACCCCTTAGGTATGCATTTTCTTAAATTTTAATTATTCTTGCACTTGTAAGAACTATTTTCAATATCCTAGTAGGTATAAGCTTAAAGCAGACTTAAAGTAAAGCAAAATGTTCCTTAAAGTGCATTCTGCTTTACTTTATATTTGCTTTGAGTTGTCTTAACCCATTACCCCATAATAATGCCTTTAACTTATTCCTTCACTGAAGAAAATAGTTCAGATTTATAGTCATTATTATCATATTATTAGAAATAGTTTCTATATTTTAGCAGATGGTTGATGAAAGCAGGCTGAAATTAAGGCGCATTCAGCTTTACTTTCAACTTGCTTTAAGTGATCACCTGTCTTCAAAACTAGAAACAGGCTATGGAGTAATGGGTTAATTCTAGAAAAGGATCATGGAGAAAAGGGTTATTTAAGACATTTAACTGAGTTTTAGCTCTTTGTTCTTGTGAAATGAGCAGAAAAACATGAATCGCACTACAAGATTTGGCAATAATTTACTGTCCTTCATTTCGCATGAAAGCAGAAAAACCCTTTCCAAGTCTTTCTTCTTTCATCATCCAGCAAACAAATTGCCTGTATGCTGTAAGATGTGTCTGTCTGAAAAAAACAACAACACCATTTATGATCATTTATAACAACATTAACATGGAACTTTTTGACCTGACAATGACTTTAACCCAGTGTCTTTTGCACAAAGTGTAACCAGTCACAACACAATTCATAAGTACTTCGAGTAAATTTCCCCTTATTTGTGGTAATGTAGCCATTGATTAGGGTGCTGCTTTCATTGTATGCCAGATACCCTGGGTTTGAGTCTGTGTTGGTCCACATTTTGATCAGTTCCTATTTGTCACAACTATATCTGATTATATTAAAATCTGTTACTGTAAATCAAAAGTTATTTTCTTTTCCGCCTTATAAATATCTATTTAATCTATTGACTGCCAAATTGACTTAATTTCTCGTTCAGTAACAATGAAACCTACATTGTAACCTGTCTTTGGCATTATCTTGGCTTCTTGCATATGACTTTAACCAAACTTGATTGATATAAAAACATCCTAAAGGAAATAAAGCAGATCTTAGTAGCTTAGATTTCCCCATCGCCTTATCTACTTCAACCTAAAGGAGAACAGATCTTAAGTTTTAAACTCAGCTACATACGCTTCAATTATGTCTGTTAGAAAATTGCCTGGGAAGTTGGGGCGGCTACTGTATCCGACATTTTAGTGCATATCTGTAGCCTTCACTGAATTTTTACCCCGGCCAAGCATTTTATTCGTGAAATGTAATTTTTATCATTAAATCTATTCTCGTTAATATATAACTATTTTCAAGATGTTTTGAAGGGTAAATTTGATTTTCAGTCACTTTAACTTTTTATATCAACCCTGCAGCTGTGTAGGTCAGTGGTAGGGAGTCCACTTGCGGGAGGTTGCGAGTTCAATCCCCAGCCGTGTCACACTAATGACTTAATAATACGCCCCGTCTGAAGATGGGCATATAAAATTTGGAAGGGATTGCTTCCCTCCTTGGCGCCTAGGATTTTAGGTTAGCATTACGAATGGTTCATCGGTGTAGGGATAAAGTGACTGGCCAGGTTCAGTCCCTCAGGTGCTCCTCATAAGTATAGCGTATTACCCGAAAGTGGTGTAAAGCAGTATCAAAACAAATAGGTTCATTGTATCAATCTTAAAATTATATAAATTAATTTCCTTACAAAAGTCCATTGTGTCACCAAATTAAGAACAGGTACTATAATGTCTTGTATATAGAACAGTCAATAAATGGTCTATTTTCTAAAAATGTATGTCCGATTGAGGAGCAGAACCGATGTTAAAAGTCCCGGAAAATTCATACCAGACCAGACAAATGATTTGATCCCCCTGATTTTATTAAATAAAAACGTAATACCTCATCCGTTTTGTACTGGATGTTATAAAATCGGCACAAGCATTATCGTCTTTATCTGCTCGTGTTTTAGTCGTAGCCCCGTAAAAAACCGAAGATATCCTGGAGCCGATGTTTATGATTAATATTTACGGAAATATTAAGAGATACGACTAAATATATCGGAGAAACTCTTTTCGAAAGTCACAGGGCTTCGATGCCTTTATTCACAACCAGTATGCACATCTTAAACTTACTTATTATCAAGAGTATTCGGTGTCCGATCCCGACTTTCTTTCAAGGCCATAATCTGTATATACGCTACCTCAAGTATGGCTGGATAAAGCACTAATAGCTCGAAATTTTGATTTTCTGCTATGCACTCATTGTCACCAAGACACCCAATCGTCAGTTCATTTGTTCTGCAGCAAGTATTAACCTCCTTTGTAGGCATTTAAACACAAGTATTGCAGTCGCAAACTCGTCCGGCGAATGCGCTTCCTCTTCGCCCGACCCGTCGTAGTCTCTGTCTTCTAATATTACATTCTCTGATAATTTAGGATCGAAATCTTAACACTGAAGTCCTAAAGTGTTTTTACCTTCCTCCACATTTCCAAATTTTCTCAGTATTTCAGTTTATTAATGTTATCGATGTAAATTCCGCGCACTTTACGGCATTCCCGGTTAGACTCGCTATAACCGGAAGTCGCGGAATGCCTTAATTACGTCACACAGGTAAACAAAATGGCGGCCCCATGGTCATATATCACATAGTTTAAACGGCCCTAACTACTTCATTTTTTATTATTTTTCAAAAATTCAAAAGCAGATAGCGATTTTTTTTCAATATCTTTCATTTAAAAGATAGTTATCACCAGCTGTCCGTTTTCCTAATATGAGTTAATTTCCAATATCTAAAAATGAGTACAATGCGCTTGCGCCTGCATAAAAGAGTTTGTTCATTTCTGAATCTGCATTTCACAATAAAGGCTACTTGTGTATACTTTAATACGTTTACATCTTTTGCTTGACCAAAACAAATGACAAAATACGTAAGAAATGTCTATTTCAAAGACGGATTCTAGGTAAGCCTGTGTCTCCGTGGCCTAGTGGTTATATTCACTGTGACTTACAACCGCTATGCTCCCCACCGGTGTGGGTTCGAATCCCATTCGGGTTTTCTTATGTGGGAAATACTTCCAGCTGGCTTGTGGAATGTCGGAGCCGATGTGTGCCTGAAACAGGGCTTCAAAGGGATTCATCCACCTGTAATTAGCTGGACTTCGCGATGGCACTGAATTAATATTAAAGCGACGTAAAAGCATAATAAATCCAAATCCAAAACAAGGCTGGCATAATTTGTAATTAGTAAAATTGGCCATCTGCTATAAAAACAGGGGCTTCTATCAGTAGAGATGATATTTAACCCTTTCACAACCATAAGCGACTAAAATCTTATAATGATGAATTGTTGTCAGCATCAAATATATCGTCTATGAAAACAGTTATGAATGTTTATCCTTTTTAAACTTGTGGAAATGTTAGCATGACTGGGGTAAATAGCTTTGATCCAGATCAGACGCACATGGGTCCAAATGGTTTGCGAATATAAGCCATGCTGTGCGAAGCACGATAAGGAATAAGTCGATATTGCAAACCGTCAGACGCTGCACTAATATGAATAATTCTTCAATAAAAACTTTCAACGACAAAAAATGTAATAAGGTTGCAGACGAAAGAAAGTCTGGGGTCATAGTATACTCAAAATATCATCATGGGAATCCGTTTCTGGGGATTTAAAATCAGGAAGTATTGATTTACATCGTGAGTATTATTGTTAACAGCTTTGATTCTGTTCAATAGCCAAGTTGAGAGGCAACCGATCAGAATCAAAACTGTCATTTATGGTAAAAGAAACTTTCAGAATTCGACGACCATATGTCGAACTTCTGTTGCTTGCAAATTTTTTGCAAATGGTAGACATAAAGGGGTAAAGAGGAGCACAGCCAATTTCATTGTGAAAAAGACAAATGCCAGAGGCGCATTCAAACAACACCAGCTGAAAGGTTAATTGGTCCCACAAAAGAGACATATTTTCTTTACTAAACAGTTATGCGCATGTACTTTATATCCAAACTAATAATAATTTTGTAAGGGTTTACTTAATCATTGAAACGCTTAAATAAATATCAAACTTTTGCAAACTGTATATTTTTAATGTTTGGTTATTAGTATTCGATCGTTTTATTCTTTATCCTTCTACTTTCTTTCAAATTTATTGAATTTTAATGCGTTGCCATGTTCGTACTATATACGTATTGCAATGAGTATAAGTTTTCTCATTTACCCGGATTAACAAAAACTGTGTCGAGAAATTATGTTGTGGTTGTTATCAATAGGTAGAAAACTTAACTATGCGTCGACCTATCTATCATTATCAGCTTCATTTCATGGTTTATAATTATTAAGGATAAAATACAATGTCAATCCACAATGATTATGCAAATACTCTGGACCATCTTTATGTTTTCTAGAATGCGAATCATATTATATGTACAATTGTTTACTTCAATAATTGGACGAAATGTCTGAAGCTAGTGGATACTATTGCTTTCGAAGATTTCGGGGTACGCCCGGGTGATGGTTGCAAAAACTATGGTTTTCGTTATTTTAAAGTAAGTAAGAAGGGGGAAGAGGTACGATAGGAGGGAGTGAAAAAAAAATGAACAGTAAAGAAGACATCTAAGCTGTTTCAAACACAGGCACTCTGGATCAAGTCAGTCAGTCAAAAACCCTTTTTGTCCCTTCGAATTTTCTGAATTGTCATATATGCTTTTCCGTTCACATTGTCCACATACGCCGTATTGAATAGATTAGCCCCCCTATTTGAGATACAAAACACGTGTTCATTCCTTTACGCTATAGCCTAATTAAGCCATTGCCTATTTCCAGGATTAAAGATATGTGTCAGCTTAAAGCAGATTAAAATAACACAGAATGGGTTATTTGTTTTACTTTCAGCCTGCCTTAAGCCACCATAAGCAATTAAAAAAAAACATTTTATGGTAAATAAGTCTAACCCAGTCACTGTATAAATTGGATCTAAATTCTTCAGTGGAGGAATACACGAAATGCGTAAAAGGCTTATTTATGGATTTTAGGGTTCGAGTATGGTTCTTTATCAATTTGAGTTTCCTATTTCTCGAGTCTATCATAACATTTGTTTCTTTTTTTGTTTCAATGCATTTCTTTTTCATTGCTATTGTTCATCTTTATTGTCATTTAAAATGTACATAACAGTATTGTAAACAAGCAGACGACTATCATGTAAACCTATTAGAAGGGGAGGGGTGTTTCTACCGTTGGGAGAACTTTCTGCCATCAATCTTACCTAAAAAGTTCAAGAACATCCCCTTTCTGAATGTGGTAGTATAAACTACACATGAAACTCAGATTAATCGGGATGGGGTCAATGAAATCGGTATATCGGTGTCTGATCTAGATACATTTTGTTTTACCTGGCACTTGATGAAGTCAAAAAGTGGAGATCAGATTGTTTTCTAAAGATAACATGTCCAAGAATGCAGGCCATATTTACAGGATTGTCGTTCTTGCTCACTTTAGTATATCAGACGTAAACCATTATATCCCTTGATCCACGAGATCAATTATCGATTCGTTAGGCAGGCTATCGGGCATCGCTTGATCATCTTAGCCATGATAAGAAATCACGAATGCTTCGTTATCATTTGGCTGCCTCCGGAACACTGCTTCCGGACTCGTTCTTATTCTCAGCGGGACCTCTGAAAGCCATTCGTGTATATCTGCTGATTAAGTTGAACATTACTAAACATTCGCGTTCTATAAAAGTATACCCCGACCAGCATTATCGATCGAATCTTTCACTAGCATATTACTCGTACATCCACATAATGAGACTGAAATAAGGAATTAAACTCCACACTTAACAAACGATAGTGTGATTATGATCAGACTAAGTAATTTGTCTGTACGTCAAGTTGCAAACTGTTTACCAATCGGATCAAAACTACTTGATAGCTAAAATGGTAAAAAACAAAATTAAAATAAAATTAAAACATACATTTTTCGAATTTCTTTTTAAGGAGTGATTTACACATATAAGAATAATATGATGGAAATGCGTAGAGATGATTCGAATAAGATATATTTGTATGAAAAACACAGAAAAAATGATATTTTCTGTTCTATTGGAAACAGTTTGGATCAAGATCAAACCCCCAACAATTATGTGTCGGAAATTACTCTGAAAACAATCTTTATTTGAGTGTTTTGTGTAAAAAATTTGAAACTAAATGCAATTCTATCGGAAACAATGTCGTGTTCATTTTAGACTATCTATGTCGGATAATAATCCCAGCTATTTATAACGGATTTTATCTGGGTAACTCGTGTCAAAGTTCAAGTTTCTGCTCCAGTAAAAAGGCCCCGACAAAACTACTAGCTGTATGACTGCAAAGCCGCTCCTTAACCCTTATCGTGCTAAGCCGGACTTGGCTAATATTTGCAAACAATCTGGAGTCAGATCAGATGCCGCGTTACATGGCGTCTGATCTGGATCCAAGCTGTTTGTTACTCGAAAAGTATTTTTTTCTTAGATTTAAAAAGATCAAAATTAGTTACATGTGTATTATATTTTCGCAGACGATATATTTGAAGCAGACGACAAATCAGCAGGATAAGGGTTTAGTTGTGACACGTTGGTTTGTTAACTCATTCAACCATAAAATTGTGAACTGACATGTTAATTTCCAATTAAGTCTAGTCCATTCTTTACTGTTTAGGGTTGATGTTAACAATATATTGCAAAATGGCAAACAGTGCATGCCCTGTTCAGATGACTTATGCTAGCATACGACAAGTGTACATTTCAAAATTCAAATTCAAACATAAGCTAGTACGCTGTTTGTTAGTGACAATGGGTTAATATACTCTTATTGTTTTCTGGTTGCTGATTGCCGGTGTAACGAAGTATTTTGACCCCCATCGAAAAGTGACCCCCGGTCAAAATTCGACGTCGTAGAATGACCCCCTGTCGTCGAAAAAGGACCCCCATCGTCGAATATTGACCCCCTTCTGTCGAAAAATGACCCCCTTTATACTTACCTTTATATTTGGTTTAAAGTTAGTTTTGCAAGTGCTAAATGTGTATTTATACCCCGAAGCTCAATTTTTGGCGTATGTAGTGACAAAATTGCGCGTGTCTGGAAGTGATTCCGTCTTCACATGTACCTTTTGTTTAGAACATATTTTTTTTATTACACCAGCAAGATTTACCAAAGTTGGTGTGTGAGTACAGCTTGCCATGGCAAATTGGCCTATAACATAGCCTGTACATTTTTCACTTTTCAGGTCACTGTGACCTTGACCGTTGACATTATTTTTCGATAAACAACTTTTTATGGTCTTTATTTGGTACCACGGCGCTCATACATGTACGTTCTATTGATTTAGAAGGATACCTGTCAGTTTGCAAGTTAATACGTCAGTGTCCAAAGTTGGGAGATTTTGAGGGGGCTCCGTGACAAAAGCTTTTGAATTTTCTCAATGTATTTCTTTTTATACATGACTAAAGGTTTACATTTATTTTTGCGAAAACACAACAGTACTGTTGAAAAGTATCTCAGTTTGGCCACCAAACTTTGATATAATCTGTGCTTTGGTTGCGGGGTTCGTTTCATCTGTTCTAGTCTCAAGATACTGACTCGAGTTTGATCTCGGTCGTTAAATCTGAAGTAAAGTTGGTATCAAACAACTGTAAAACCTTTATTAAGCTGCACTTGCAGGTATAGTTTGGTCATCTATTTATTACCATTACTTGTACTTTAGTGTTCCCCGGCTGTACATCTTAATAAGGTAGTGTCACTTCGAATGGCTTAAGTATTATAGTAATGTTTACTTGTAAGACTCTTTACCCTGCATAACTTAGCAACAGCGAAATGTACTCTTGTCGTATTCAGCAAGTGATCAATATTGTGAGTATCGTGATATCTGTTGCCTCAGTTTGACCTTTAATTCTGTAGTGACCAAAGTTCAAGATAATAAAGAGTTTGAGTTGAGTCTGAGATCGTTGTCAGGCATTTGATTGGTCAGATTAGCGCAAACGCCCAGACTCAACTCAAACTCTTTATAACCTTGGGCCCTGAAGTACCTATCAAATCGTCATCATTCAAATAAAGCAATTACAAGCGTGCTATGTTGTGTTTTGCCAACTCTTGCTGATATGATTCAACAGTTTATCATGTTTATGTGTACATTTAACACTATATACACACAACTTATATCCAGATCGGACGCTGTGCATTGTTGCCTCATTACCCTTGTCATCAATCAGTGTCGTTGAATAACTCCGGTCATTATTCGATGACGTAGAATGACCCCCGGTCTTTTTTTGATGTCGTAGAATGACTCCCCGGCCATAACTCGATGTCGTAGAATGACCCCGGTCTTTTTTCGATGTCGTAGAATGACTCCCCGGTCATTATTCGATGTCGTAGAATGATCCCCCGGTCATTATTCGATGTCGTAGAATGACCCCCCCCCCCCCCTGATATTATTCTATTTCATAGAATACCACGCCCTGCCCTGGTATGGTAATTACCGTATTTGATGTCAAACAAAGGCCCCTTCTCATTATTCAATGTCGCGAGCAGCTCCCTGAGGATTAATTCATGTCAGATTGCTAATTACTTTTAAAAATCATTTGATGCCTCTATGTTGTATAATATACTGTCAATAATCTAATTAATATTTTCATAGACACATGCTGCAATGTTTCTGTTGCGACACATTGTAGTAAAACGAATGTCATTGGAATCTATGTAAATACATGTATTACATATTATATACTGTAAAAGGGGGATAAATATTTTCACTTGTTCACGTTTATTGATATCGAGTACCACTGATATACTTTAAACTACGTTCAATAAGTGGTCATATATCTTCAAGAATAGAAACAGGCTATGGAGTAAAGGGTTAAGTATTCATGTTTGACTTAATGCATCTAACAGACAATGCATTTGACACTGTAATGATGTTATATGCAGCAGTGACATTTATACATTTTGTCCTGGTACAGTTTAACCCCTCTATATCAGTAATTCAATTAAGAAGTGTACAGGCAAAACGGCTTTGACTTTTCAAACTGTATACTTTCATACATGTATGCATCTTTGATTATGTAGTTGACAAAGAACTTGTAAATGAATACCTATCAGTTATATATGATGTGCTTATTAGCCTTTTTTTAGTAATGTATTGGAATGTTATCAAAATGTAATGACGATTTAATGCATTACTTTGCCAATGTAGTTGTAAACGGTGCGTATTGGTAATGTAATTGTAATATAATGCACTCTTTTAGCAATGTGATTGTAAACTTGTAAAGTAATTTATAACTTTCTCAAGTAATTCACACCATGCCTGCCCCCGCCCCACCGACCTGCATATTCCATGGCTGAATTACACCCTTAACTTATTTATAAATAAGCTGTTCACGAATAAAACCTCAGACCCGCTACCAGCTTGTTTCAAAGAGATCGGGTAATCCCTACCATCAGCATCCAACATATAAGCACCAGGTTAATGGTATCCCTCGGGAACAGCATTTAGTATACTGTACGTTCCCATGGCATGCTTATCATAAGTCTGATTTTTAACTTGTTTATCATCTAAATTTTATGTATCTTTTAACTCATTCACACGTGAAAATGTAAGTTAGGTATGTCAAGTCAATTTTCGACTAGCTAGGGTTGTTTTATACAATACATTTCAAAACTGACACATATAATATAGTAGGCAAGATGGCTCAATGATCAGGGGGTAAATGTACAGTCGGCTGAGCGGTCATTCGGACTGAAAGTAGACTTTAACTGGTACTTTACTTTTTTTTTTACATATCAGAGGGCTCCTGTGAGTAAAGTCTGATCTGGGTCTACACTGTTTACAAAGGTCAATTGTACTATTAACATGAACACTGTTTGTAAATAACTAATATACTCGTCGCTAGGATCCAATTGGTTAAACTGTGTCGCTTAATTGCTGGAGAGGGTAGGGGGTCATTATTCGATGGGGGTCGATATATTTCAGGAGGGGTCAAAATACTTCATGAGGGGAGTCATAGTACTATGACCGGGGGGGTCAAATTTCGACGTCGAATTATGACCGGGGGTCATTGTACGATATCGAAAAATGACCGGGGGTCATTCTACGTCGTCGAATTATGACCGGGGAGTCATTTTTCGATGGGGGTCAAAACACTTCGTTACACCGGCCCTAATTCTGATCAGATCAGTTACTTGCTGTTTGATCTGGATATACATTGTTTGCTTATGTAATTCAAGTGGCATTCAGTAAAACAATGGTCAGCAGTAAAGAAGAGTCGATTTCGAGTCTAATCTGGATCCAAACTGTTTGCAAATATAACTGACTCTCTCTCCCTCTCTATGTGTATGTATATATATATATATCTCCCCTTTCTATGTCTCTCTTGGATCTGATCTGAATCCATACTGTTTGCAAATAGAAGTCTCACTCTATGTCTCAGCGGTCTCTCTCTGTCTTTCTCAGTATTTACTCTCTCCCTCTCTCTTGAATTACTTAATGATCTGATATTGATTCAGACTCATTCCAAATAGAACTGTGATATCTCTAAGAGTCTGGAGTGTGTACTGTTTGTCTGTCGGCTAATAGTATAAAGTCAAATTCGTCAAATCAAATTACCCAGGAAGCTTGTATAAAAGACTAATGCTGCGTTTACACTCATGCTGCGTTTACACTCAGCCACGATAGCTACGATGGCCACGATTTAGAAAAAGCGCAGAGCTTCACGATTTATTTTCTTTTTCTACGCTATATCACGCTTTCTTAAGCTCTCTGTGCGTCTTGTTACCTCCTGTAGCGGTTGGTTACGAATCCAACAAGGTTCTTCTGAAGACCTGCCACGATTTCGCCACGTTCTCTCAAGCTCTCTTACGGTAACCACGATACATTATCACGTTTTATCACGCTCTGTTAAGATCTATCACGATTAAACGTTCTGTTAAGCTCTCCTGCGATTTATGACAACGATTTCACTAAGAGTAATGCGTTCTGGGCGCGACTGGAGTATGCAAAGGAGGCCTGGACCATCCACTGATTCTCTGGATGCTGGCCCCCTGGTGTCAAACTCTGATGACATTGGGATGACGCATCTGAAAATGCTTGGTGGGAAGCTTCACCTATGAGGAACACCAACAACAACCTCTCATTCTCTCATGAGACTCTAAAGAGGAACGAGCTACCTGTATGAATCCAAGATGGAAGAAGATGCTGAACTGGCAGTTGTTATCTTAAAAATTACATGTACACATAAAGTAGAGTCGGCAGCAGAATTAAGGGTCAGAATAGGACAAGTAAGAAGAGAGCGGGGATAGAAGGCCGAAGCGAAGATATATATCTAGGACTGCTGCCGGGAAAATATTAACTAAACTTTTAGAAATTACTATTGTGCCTGTGTATGAACAGGCATAAAACCTGTAAAATCATGCGACACGTGTTCAAAATATCGCAAAGCCGCCTCATTCTGTCTATAGAGAGACACTGACGTACTCATTCTCAGTGGCTTTTTATTCAAACCAAACCATCAGATAAAAGAGACGGGCCTTACATGGGAGTTCCATTGATTCTTTGCAGAGACATTATCAGCTCGCTTTGCAAAAGTTTTATCCGACTATTTGTAATCACCGAAACAAGATCAGGAAATGTATTTTGCAATACAGTGCTCCCTCTCTTAACCCATTACCCCATAGAAGCGACTTTTAGCGTATTCAATTTATTCCTCCGCTGAAGAAAATAGTTCCAGTTTATACCCTCACGAACAATTACCATTACAAATATTTTATATAGCCTAGCAGATTTTAGCTTAAAGCAGGCTGAAAGTAAAGCAGAATGTGCCTTCAGGCACATTCTGCTTTACTTTCAGTCTGCTTTAAGTGGTCACCTGTTTTTCAAAACTAGAAACAGGCTATGAGGTAAAGGGTTAAACGACACCCGATTGGAGAAACATAGTGTTTGTGTTTTTCGGAGGGAGTCGTTATAGGGAGGGAAATTTAAGTTGTGTTTACATTTGCAAATAGCTTGAATCCAGATCAGTCGCCGTGTTACGCGGCGTCTGATCAGGATTCAAGCTGTGTGTCACTCTTTATTATATTTATTCTATCAAAATGTCCACGTGTATGTAATTTTGAGGAAGAAAAGCAGAGGACAATTTTAAGCAGACAAAATTGCAGCAGTGAAAGCGATTGAAATACGGTAATTGTCTTGTTTATAGGAAACTGCGGTAAGTGCCGTTGTAAAGAGGGAGTCGCTATTGGGAGGGTCGTTGTAGGGAGGGAGCATTATATTAACTTAATAATACAACCTTAAAGAATCGCCTTTCAATGTTAACAAAGATCCCATGCGTTTGGGCTTCACGATTTGATGCGTTCTGTTAAGTTCTGTTAAGCTCTGTTGAGCTGTACTACGCCCTACTAAGATTCCCACGTTCTCTCACGCTCTCTCAAGATATTAAAACCAATCGGGACCATCGTGGCAAAACTTTTGACAGTCAAATATTTGGCCACGATCCTTGCGCTCTCCACGATTCCTCCAAGCTCCCTCATGATCACCAAGATTCGATCCCACGACCCCCTGCGCTCACCAAGATTCTGTCAATCGTGGACATCGCAGCAATCGTGGCTGAGTGTAAACCCCACATTAGTGCCGTTGTATAGAGGGTGTGACGCTGTTGGGAAGGCCGTTGTAGGAAGGGGGCACTATATTAACTTAATAATACATGTACAAACTTAAAGAATCGCCTTTCCAAGTTAACAAAGATCCCCTACGTTTGAGCTTCACGCTGTGATGCGTTCTGTTAAGTTCTGTTAAGCTCTGTTAAGCTGTACGACGCTCTACTAAGATTCCCAAGTTCTATTACGCTCTTTCACGATATAAAAACCAATCGGCATAATCGTGCCAAAATTTTTGACCGTCAAAAAATCTGCCACGATCCTTGCGATTCTCCCGCTTCTCCCACGCTCTCTCAAGATCACCACGATTCGTCCCACGGTCCGCCACGCTCACCGAGATACCCTCAAATCGTGGGCATCGCGAATGGCAGTTCTGGAGTTGTACCATTGACATTGTGCCTGTCTGGTGGATCTTGCTGGTAGGGATTGCCCAATCGCTTTGAAACCATTTGGCTAGGGGTCTATGGTGAAATTCTTGGACAGCTTTATGTTTATGAACTAAGGGTGTACCACGGCCATATATTATACAATACTCAACCAAACAACACGGAGAGTATTGTTTTGAACAGTCGTTTTACGACTTGTGAACTGCTCTCCGGCCCTACACTGAAACAAACAAACAAACAAACAAATTCAACCAAACAACATGGAGAGTATTGTTTTAAACATTCGTTTTACGATTTGTGAACTACTCTCCGGCTCTACACTGAAACAAAACAAAACAAAAAAAAAAAAAAACACTCTGTTTTTAATCATGCCATTGATCTTTTAATTATTTGACTCATTTTAAAAATGATTTTACAAACTTACTATAACAATTTTATAATCTTGGTAATAATATTGAAAGAATTTCCATGTTTCCATGCATCTCAATATTGTATCATTTTTACTGTGAATGTATTTATTTTGTCTTTCTTGCTTTGTATGTTCATTTATATAATTACATGTGAAGCGCTTTTGAACGCACAACTCCTATATATATAAATCGGGTATAATAATAATAATAATAATCGCAGCTATCGTGGCTGAGTGTAAACGCAGCATTACTTAATATCTATGCCTTGCGGCATTTTTTTTATCACACATGGACATAAGCCCCTATAAACTAACAGCGGGAACCGGATCACAGCCCTGGAAACAAAAACGGGTCGTCTTACGGAACATTACGACGTGATTTCACGGAAATAGCCGACGTGAATGAAGGATAAAAGACTAAGTCCGATTTCAGCAACACGAAATTTGCCAATATTTAACTCAATTTGGAAGCAAAAAGACTTATTTCAAAATTAAAGTAAAAACACTGTTTGGATTGCTTAGAAAACATTCTTTCTACTCATAACTGCTAAAACATTCGCAAATGTTGAAAAAGATTATTTATTTGCGTCTAAAACCAGCAAAGTAGATACTTTCATCTTTTTTTACTACATGTATATGTTTAATGTGTCCAACACCTACCATTTTCAAATCAAAATGGAAGCAAAAAGTCATTTAAATAGAAAATTAAAATTTACTAAATGTGAAACAGAAGAAAATAAACTTTATTACTATAACTGCTAAAATATTGCCAAATATATTCAACCCTTTAAAATATGACTTTTAAAACTATTCCCTTATATATTCTATATAGGCCAGCCAGTCGATAAATTTCTCGATATCGACTTTATCGGCTTTTAGCAAGGGGGACAACCCACTTGATTAAGCCAGTCAAAATGGACTGAAAGTTGGGTATGATATTTTCGAAGTTGTAGGGCACGTGCTTAGTTAAAGTAACTGACTATAGGCGTTACGGTGCACTCAACTACCGGCTGCGTGGCTTAGTGGTAGAGCGTCCGCTTGCAGTGTGGGAGGTTGCGGGTTCAATCCCCGGCCGGGTCAAACCAAAGACTTGAAAATTGGTAGTAATGGCTTCCCTCCTTGGCGCTCAGGATTTCGGGTCGTCGGTGTCAGGATAAAGTGACCGGCCGGGTAAGTCCCATTGGTGCACCTAAAAAGTGCCCCTTCTCATAATCATCAGAATTGATGGCGTAGAAGTAATAAATAGAAATAGAAATAGAAACTACAATAAAGGCTTTCTGGTGCATACCTTAATACATATACATTTTTGCTTGGCCTAAAGTAAATAACAATATACTTATGAGACACCCCTCCAATTTAGCGTGCACCACCAAAGTTTTACCCTTATTCCAATTTGGATTCCGTTTCCGATTAAGTAAGAAATGTCTATTAATAGGTAAATAGGTAAGCAAGGTAACATCGAATATATAATCGTAACTTTCCTACTTGAGATAAGTATGATCCTCGTGCAGCACGAGACCACTGCACTAACTTTACTGATGTTTTATTCTTTCCCAATAAACGCATTTATATACTAAAACTTTACACCTAATCCTGTCTTGTGACATCTCTTTGGAATCGTCTTCTCAAGACGATTCAAAAGAGATGTCACAAGAAAGGATTAGAGGGAGAAATAAGAAGTTAGATGTAGTTTTAAGTTTTGACTTACGACCGTTTCTGTTGTACGACGCTTCGTAAAACGGGCACCAGGTGCCCGTTTCATAACACTTCGTACGACAAATGTTGTCGTAAGTCAGATTATAAAGTTCTCAATTTTCATCTATTTCTCCATCTAATCCTGTCTTCTGACATCTCTTTGGAATGTATTGAAAAGACGAATCCAAAGAGATGTCACAAGACAGGATTAGATAGAGAAATCAGAAATTAAATGTATTTTAAAGTTTTGACTTACGACCGTTTTATTGTTAGTGGCAAACAGTTTTGAGCCTGATCAGACTCAGGGTTACCCGGCGTCTGATTTGGCTCCAAACTGTTTACAATGAAAATAATAGTTTAAGCGTAACCGGGGTTATTTGGAATGAAACATTATCTCTACTGTACTATGCACGCTGCGCACGGGGCACACACTGCTAACCTAAACAGCAAACAGTGGTAATTGAACGCTCTACAGAGCTGCAAAGATTTGGAAGATGCATCATTACACGGCGTTGAGTGGACGTCAATGTTATCCTTCGTATAGAAGCACCAACAACATCGGAAACTGGAATAGTTGTCCTTTAACAGTTACAGGGGTAAAATAGTTAAAACGAGAGAAATTAAAGTATTCCCCACTGTGTGTCTATATTATATGTATCAATTTTCAAATCCGGGTATCAGTCCCCCGCAAATCATACAATTACCGTGAATTGACTAAATGTTCCGCTCTAAGCGCGTAGAAAAGAAAACAAGATCCCCCTTTTCTGCAGATTCGTGAGAGACAAAAATTTTGCGTGATCAAATTTACTTTTGTAATTGTACCCGTCTCATTTTCCACACAGTCTCCTTTCAGATGATGAAAATTGAAAATGTACCAAATTCGAAAATTTGTTGAAATCAATAATATATTTTCGAAAACTTGAAATCACCAAAATCCAAGCGTCTGGCTGGTGTGTTCCAAATCAGAGGCTGGTTCATTAGGCGCTCTATTTATATACATAATGATACACAATTGACAGGAATTTTACATTTGCGTTCGAAAGGAGTTTAAGATCGAGTTTCAATTGCTGACCAAAAGGTTGAACATAAGTACAGTATTGCTTCAATTCAACCCTTTCACTGCCATGACGTCATCAATTTTTAAAAAGTTGTCGTCTGCTTTTATTTCTCAAATTTACGTTTTATGTATTTTGACTTACTAAATAATGGAATGAGTGCCGAATAGTTTGGACCCTGATCAGACGCCGAATTACGCGGCGTCTGATCAGGATCCAACTTGTTTGCAAATTACTATTGTTAAATTCTACCCGGTTTAAGACAGTTAATGGGTTAAAGAAAATAATTGTTTATACAAGAATCCAGTAGGCGTCAGATTATCGTAGTCACCGTTTAGCTACTAGATTTGGTGTATGGTGCTTGTACTGTATGTTAGCACTGTTTAGATCTATGAAGATCGTTTAACTTTTTTTAATTTTTTTAGTAGACTACCGGTATATGGTACCTCTGAAGATGTATAATAAGAAAGTTGTTTTAAAATATCTACATAGATCTACACAGTGCTAACATACATACATGTACAATACAAGCACCTGTGTAATGTGTATATAGAGTGGAGAATCTGTTATTCTTTCCCGTTTAAACGAAACGAAACGAAACGCAAGCGCAAAACACTAAAACGTAGAAAAGTGCACCTTTTGGATAATTCTGATTATTCATGTTTATCTTGGAGGCAAACGGTTTGGAGCCTGATCAGACGCCGGGTTACCCGGCGTCTGATCTGGCTCCAAACTGTTTGCAAAAGAAATAATAGTTTTAGCGTAAACGCGTTTATCGGGAAAGAATAACGTTTTCTCCACTGTATGTAGTATATTAAGTGTACTGGTGAAAACAAAAAAGGAAATATTTCTCGTTTACAATAAACCCTTCCTTAACCCATCACCTACAGTGGAGAATGTGTTATTCTTTCCCAATAAACGCGTTTACGCTAAAACTATTATTTGCAGTGCAAACAGTTTGGAGCCAGATCAGACGCCGGGTAACCCGGCGTCTGATCAGGCTCCAAACTGTTTGCCACCAAGATAAACATGAAATCTCAGAATTGTCCAAAAATTGTTCTTTTCTACGTTTTAGTGCTTTGCGTTTGCGTACGTTTGCGTTTAAACGGGAAAGAATAACAGATTCTCCACTGTACAATAAGTGTCATTGGTATTTTGAGACATGTGCAAGCTTAATATAGGACAAAAATAAAACATTAAGCTCTAATTAGAGGTCTTTTCTTGTATCAAAATTGAAATGTGTCCTGCATTAAGTAATAAGCTGCTTTGAAATGGTTCGCTGCTTCCTATCAGATTTTGTCAGCTATCTGCACTGTTTTTATCGTGCATTAATAGTAACCCGTTTTAAATGTTTGAATTTAATCCCAATGAAAACTTCTAAGTGTCATTTACAATCAGTGGTCTAAACTTCTAGTGAAGAACACACTTGTCTTATGCAAACAGTGTAGACCCTGATCAGAGGCATCCTAAAGGAGCCATCTGATCAGGATATGCACAGTTTGTCATTTTGCAAGTTATTATTAAAGAAATGGGCTATAGTTATTTGGAAACAGGAATTGTCCATTCAATTTGAGGTTACATGGTTCAATGAGTTACATCTTATAACTGTCCTTTTCATTGGAAGCGACACACCAGTGTCATCAAAGCACAATATTTCAATAAAAGAGGCTGTGCATAATCAACCAATTACCCAATAGTCTGTTTCTAGTTTTGCAATTAGGTGACCACTTTAACCAGCTTGAAAGTAAAGCAGAATCCGCCCTGGGCGTATTCTGCTTTTTCAGCCTGCTTTAAGTTAACGTCTACTAAAATATAGCAAATATTTTTTATCATACATATTTATAACGATATAAATTTCTACTATTTTCTTCAGTGGGGGAATAAATTGAAGGCGTAAAAATGCGTATTTATGGGGTAATTGGTTAACCCGGCAACATTGCTAATAAAAACGATAAAAGTTTATCTTGGAGGCAAACGGTCTGGAGCCTGATCAGACGCCGATTTTCTTATTTCTCTATCTAATCCTGTCTTGTGACATCTCTTTGGAATCGTCTTTTCAAGACCATTCCAAAGAAATATCACAGGAAAAGATTAGATTGAGACGTAATTGAGGCTTTTACAATCTGACTTACGACAACATTTGTCGTACGAAGTTTTAGGAAACGGGCCCTTGGCGCGTATGTATCACAACGTTGTTCGGTCAGTACAATGTTGCTATGCAAAAAGACTGGTTCGTGTATTTATGGTCTATCACCGTATGAACCAAACACTTCTAGTCTTGTTCTATACTGTTTGTTAATGTTCTTTTTAAGCCCCAAAACTTAGCGCGTTGGTCCGTGACCCTTTTGTCCGATGTATATTTGCTATACTACATAGAAAGGTACATGTGTACCAAATTTGGTGTGTGAGCGGAAGGCGTAGTGTCTTGTATCATTTTCAAGTCACCATGACATTAACCTTGACCATTGACCTCAATTATTGAAAAATATTATATAAATTTATAAAACTGATTTTTTCTTTGAAAAATGCCCTTAGAGGTCGAACTAATAGAAAAGTGCAGTTTTATAAATTAATACCATTTTAATTCCCTATCTGGAATACAATATTTTTACATTTATTATTGAAAAAATAAAAAATAAAATTGTCAGGAGTAGGGAGAATCGTCCCGTAACATGTTCAAGTCACTTTGACCTTGACATTTGACCGCATTTGTAGAACAAAATATTGTCCGATATGTTTTTCTACACCGCATCAGATAGAGATGTCAAATTGCGTGTGTGTACATTTTGGGATAGCGGATTGTAAGTTGTAACATACCATTTTGAAACCCATTGTGACCATAATATTGGCCGTTTACCTCAGTTATATATACAAAGCTTGTTTGGGACACTTTGACACGACCACACCAGCTAGGGATAACACATTTAGTGTATGAGTAAATCTTGAGATTGCATACCAGTCCTTTGATCTTGACATTTTAGGACCTCAACTTGTAGAAAATCTTTTCTGGGGCATAATTTACTATTACACATTGATCAGTGAGATTTACCAATTTGTGTATGTGAGTACATCTTGGTATGGTGTAGTGACGTGTTACCCCAATTGGAAGATAAACTTGTCCGGAATATATTTCCTGAAATACATCAGTTTGGTGTGCAAACGTGTGTGTGTGAGAACCGGCGTCAGATCTGACTCTAATCTATTTGCAAATGACATAAATTTTGAGAGAATACAGTGCTCCCTCTCTACAGCAACACCTAAGGGGAGACAACGAGTGTGTGTCGTGTTCGGAGATTATTGTCATAGGATGGGAAAGTTAAGACTTGACATACATTTGCAAAAAACTTAAATACAGCCATTTTGAGAAAACAGCAAACTATAATTTTAAGCAGGCGATATAGCAGCAGTGAAAGTGTAATACAGGATGTTGTTGTTTGGGGAGAAGCAGCAATCGTTGTTGTGGGGAGGAAATCGTTGTTGGGAGGGCCGTTGTAGGGAAGGAGCACTATAACATATTTTCCATTGTATGTGTACCAAAGACGTCTTGTACTAGTTTGATTGCCAATATGACAATATGTACGAATAATCCTCTTGAAGCACTGTGTGTTAATATTGCCAATTATTACGCAACCACCTGTTCGTTGAGCTCCCTTCTTTAATCCCTTGAACCCTAGTGACGAATATACGCATTCTTTCCAAATACTGTACATGTGAATAGTATAAATATCCTATGCAAACGATGTAAACCAAGATCAGAGGGGGCCTTGAGGAGCCCTCCGATAAGGGTCCGCATTGTTTGTCATTTTGCAATATATTATTAAAATATCACCTTAAATTAGTTGTAAATAGACTACACTTAACTGAAATCTGTGTTTGTCAATTTGAATTTTCAGGGAGGAAATAATTATTTTGACAAATACTAAAACAATAAAGAAACTGTACATTTGGTTTGGGGGACTTTTGTTTTATTTATATAATTTGGTATCAAAATGCGTAAATACGTATTGGCTAGACGATGGGGTATTTTTAATTGTGAATGATTTGGTGTTCAATTATTTCCTGCACAGTAAAATCCCTAAATTACGACCTCTACAAAGAAGGCTTATTGAGTGTACATGCATGAACAACAGGCAGCAGCTTTGAGAGTGATTTGTATAAGTAAACACATTCAACCCTAGCGACGAGTATACTCTTCATTGACAAATCGTCTACCTGTGAGGATTACACTTATCTTATGCAAACTGTGTAGACCCTGATCAGAGGGCTCCTTAGATAGCCCTCTGATCAGGGTCTATACAGTTTGTCATTTTGAAATATATTGTAAAAATCAACCCTCAATAGTAACATGTGGACTAGACTTATTTTGAAATTTGAATTGTCCATTAAAAGTTTCAGGGCTGAATGAGTTCATGTTACTTGTTTCATAATCGATCTAAAAGAAATAAAGTTTAAAAAAGATCAATAATAATAGCATTATTTTGTGGTCGAATAAGAGAGGTTTTACTGTACTTTTTATGCGCTTTATTGACCGCCCCTCAGATAGACAGAAAACGGGTATAGGCTTACGTTGTATTATATAGCTTTACTTGCGTAGGAAGCTCGCAGTCGGGTATTAGATAGGGGAGTGAGAAGAGAAACAAATGAAGATGACTGTGGTCGCTCTAGTGTCTGTGGCCGTTATTGTCTCGACTCTTTTAAGTCGAGCATACGGGCACGGTAAAATGATTGATCCACCCGGTAGGAATACAGTGGCTAATATGATGGCTCAAAATAAAATAATTTTCGGAAATGATTCATGTGAGGCAGAAAGAGAAATAAACTGGAGTGACAAAGGCAACTTCTGTGGAGGTCGACCGGTAACTCTCTCTCTCTCTCTATCTCTCTCTATCTCTCTCTCTCTCTCTCTCTTTCGCTCGTTGTCTGTTTCTGTCTCTGTCTCTCTCGCGCTCTTTCTCTATTCCACTATCTCTTTATATCACTGTCCCTGTCTCTGTCGCTCACTATTTCTGTCTATGTCGCTCTCTCTCCCCCAACCCCCTCTCCCTTTCTCTTTATCTCCCTATCTCTTTCTCTCTCGCCCCTCTCTATGTCTCTCTCTGTCTCTCTTTCTTTATCTTTCTCCTCTCTCTCTCTTTCACTCTATTTGCAAGTTTTTCAATTGTATGTGAATTATGTATATGACAATCTGTTTTTCAATTGTTTATGTATTATAATTATGTATGATAAAATATTAACCCCTTCACTGCCTTGCCCCGAGCGCTCTGGTTATTTGCAAACAGTTTTGATCCTGATCAGACGCCGCGTAAGATCAAAACTGTTTGACTTTCATTTCAATATTTCTGAAGTCAAATATCTAATTTTTCAATTTGAGAAACAAAGGCAGACGACAAATGTTTAAAATTGATGACGGCACGGCAGTGAAGGGGTTAATTTGTCCATATAACCGGTCTTGGTCTTTGCGGAGTCTGGTATTAACTCTTTAACCCATTTATACCCAGTGGATTCTTCCATGTTTATATATTGGATTAGTCCCATTTTTTATCAAAGGGATGCCTGGTCAAAATTTTCAGGAGGGACTTCACTGTTTGTCATTTTGCAATTTATTACCAAAAAAACCAACCCTAAATAGTCTAAAATGGACCAGCCTTTATTTCAAACTGGAATTGTCCATTGGAAGTTTTAGGGGATAATGAGTTAAGCGCAGATGACTGCTTAAAACATGGTGATGGTAGAGAAGAAGAACTTACGCAAATTTTTTGTGTGAGTCAAAATCGTTTAACTCTTATTGTTCGATCATAAACGTTTGCAAACAGCAAACAGCCTGATCAGAGGACGCGCTAAAAGCGTGTCCTCTGATCTGGCTATTTGCTGTTTGTAGCAAGTGATAATAAAAAAATATAAATTAAAAATTAAAATTTTGACTTACGCAAAAATTTTGCGTAAGTAGTTTAGTAAAGTGGGCCCAGGGTTTACAGTGATGTTTTTTTCTAAACGAAGGTCTCAGGACCGTCTGATTTCTTTCCAAATTTCGTTAAATCAGGTCAATTTACTATACATTAGAGAAAGAAATGAAATTTGCTTTGATATATCCAATTATTCGTTCTATCCAATGTTGTTACAAGCGAGCTTCACTGTTTTATATATACATGTATAGTTGACGCATGGTTTAACGATAACTTTCTTTTATTAAGGCCATTTTTTGCTAACTCGTTGAACCCTAGTGACGTTTGTGCTAACTCGTTGAACTTTAGTGACCCTAGTAACGAGTCTAAAGGATCCCTCTGATCAGAGTCTGCATTGTTTGTCATTTTGCAATAAATTGTAAAACTCAGTCTGTCTTCATTGAAAAATAGAATTATCCATTTCAGGTGTCATGGATGGATGAGTTACGCGGTCTACTCTAACCCTTTCATGATCAAATTATTCGGGAGCTTTTTACCCGATTCACCGTTTAATTGTCGTCTGCTTCAAGATTGTTGTCTGCAATATCGCTTCAATGTTATATTTAAGGCAGTATGACTTAAGAAATTTCAAAACGAGTGTCAAACAGTTACGCGGCGTCTGATCAGGATCCAAACTGTTTGCAAACGCGCTTTTAAGCGCCATTGAAAGCGAAAAGTTTAAACGTAGTCAAAGTATCAAGATAAATTCATGAAAGAAATGGGCTTTCTGATTTACTTATGTTATTCATTATCTAGAGTATTTGCATACACTGAATGTCTGTAACGCGATGTCTGGTCTGTTTGGCAACCACTCATGTTTTCAGTCATTTCCATCAAATTAGCTTGGGAACAAAAGTATAGACCACAATCTTTAAGCAGACGATGTTATGTCGTTGGAAGGGACTGGAACTGTGGGCAAAATTAAAGGTTAACCCTTTAACCCATAGCCTGTTTCTAATATTTAAGATATGTGACCTGTTAAAGCAGGCTGAAAGTAAAGCAGAATGTGCCCTAGGGCACATTCTGCTTTACTTTCAGCCTACTTTAAGTTAATATCTGCTAGTACATGTATATAGAAAATATTTCTTATATTACATATTCATGACAGTATAAAATGGAACTATTTTCTTTGGCGGGTGAATAAAATGAATGCGCTAAAAGTCGCTTCTATTGGGGAAAGGGTTAAAGGGTTAACAAACAAGTTGTCTTTACAGTGAAGTTCGTTTATAATGAAGTCATCAGGATTGTCAGATTTCCGCTTTCGTTATACATGTATCCACTTTTTTTAATATCACGTCCATTACCATACGTTAATTAGAGAATTCTCGAAAAAAAAAAGTCCATCAGGATAGTAATACGAGGGGTTTTCATAATTAATGCAACTTCATTAATAACTTCGATATAATAAACTTACAACTGTGTGTATTATGTATGTGTGGCGTATCGTTGGAAAGGGCAAAATATCACCTACACGATGGTATACTGTTCGATTAGATCACATTACTCGATAAATCACAATACCTATCTAAATGACCCCTTCTCAGGGACACTAGAATTTAGCACTTTTCAGAGATTTTAATATGACCTATTAACTTTTTAAAAGGTTAAATTTCTAAACTTTATGTTAGAAATATACATGTATCAGTTTATGTCTGAATTTAATGTGAATAATATTTCATTAAAATTAAAGGGGTCAGCAGTTTAAATCTCAATTTTTCAAAATTAAAATTTCTAATTTTGCTACTGAAAAAAGTTGACATAAGGTTTCGAACGCTATGAAAGTTTTCTAGATACGTATATCTATATTTTCATTTTACAACATAAACATCAACTTTTATTGCTTCCAATATAGCCTGTTTTGATATGACAAAATGTGTTTTAGCGTCCAACAGATACTCTTGAACATAACAGTAGTGTAATTTGTTATGGTATGTTCAGTACGAGTTAAACATTAGCTATATTTTTGTCATTTTATACAATAATATAATTTTAAACTGCGTATTATGTGCATAATTGTCTGATTTTATTTGACCAAAAGTTTCATGAAATCATTTCAAATAATAAAACCGCTATAGTAGTTATCGTATCAACATTTGTTCGAAAATTTACTTCAACAATAAAACAAAAACGGTCCGGTGCCCTTGGCTTGTCTTTAGGATTGTGTGGTGACTTATCTAGTTTTGTTATCTTACTGTGAATTATATCATTGTGTAGACGAAGAATTCCTCTTTCTAATGATATATCACTAATTCGTTTTGCACTTATATTATTGAAGTTATTGATCAAGTTGCATTAATTATGAAACACACCGCGTACTCTCAGTCCAGTAGTAAACCGCCCTGTGACGTCACATTCCCGCGGATGTTACAGTATGATGAAGGTGGGAGCTAGTCATTTCGTAACCGAGTCATTTCGTAACCGGTAAAATAAGTCATTTCGTAACCGAATTTTTGGTCATTTCGTAACCGCGCAAAACCTAAAAGTCATTTCGTAACCGATTTTTTGGTCATTTCGTAGCCAACAAACAAGTTGAAATAGTCATTTCGTAACCACCAAAAATTAAAAAATGAATGGCCTCAAAGAAGGCATAAGTCATTTCGTAGCCTCGGAAAATTGTTAAAGTCATTTCGTAGCCGAATATTTTTTTCTTTATCTTTTTTATAATTTTTTGTGTGCAGTTTCCTGACATTATTTCAACAAAAATGTGCAAATACGCAAAGTTAAAAAATATATGTTAAGAGAGTTTGGGGTCCGAAATAATTATAACCTTGATTAATAGAATTGTAATCAAGTTGTTGAATGTTTTTTAAAACAGGAATATTATTACTTTTCTTTAATTCAAATAAATGGTCCATTTGTTAAAGGCAGTATGTAAGCCAGAATAGCGCATTTTTTAAACCTGAATATTCAGGCAGATACGTAATCTAAACATATAAAAAGAAGTAATCCGCGATGATTATGGAGGCAACAAATCTGACAAACACATGAGGTCGACTTTTAAATCGATTTGTTGACATCCGATCAACGACGGAGATTTTCCGAGTTCGTTCGGCTTGCGCCCGGTAAAGATGTTTTCTTATGACCTGTCGGAGTTATTTTTAGATTGGAACATTCTAAAACTTAGGTTGGAGCCTGATCAAACGCCGGGTTACCCGGCGTCTGACCTGGCTCCAATCTGTTTGCAATGGAAACGTGTTTATTGGGAGAGAATAAAATATCAGTAAAGTTAGCGCAGCGGTCTTGTGCTGCACGGGAACCATACTTATCTCAAGTAGGAAAGTGTACGACGATGTAGTCGATGTTACCTTGCTTACAGTGGAGAAAATGTTATTCTTTCCCAATAAACGCGTTTTTTAACGCTAAAACCATGATTTCAATTGCAAACAGTTTGGAGCAGATCATACGCCGGGTAACCCGGCGTCTGATCACGCACCAAACTGTTTGCCACTCAGACTAACATGAATGGTCAGAATTGTCTAAAGGTTGTCCATTTATGCGTATTATTGCGATGCGTTTCGTTTGCGTTTCGTTTGCGTTTAAACGGGAAAGAATAACGTTTTCTCCACCGTTACCTTAATGGTTATGAACTATTCTGCTCGTGACTCTTATTCGACCTTGCGGAAACTCTCGGAAGCCGACACGAAGATTTGTTATGTAAACAAAAAGCTTATTTTTCCAACCATCTCGATAAGGAATCGGCACATTTATGTATGGTTTTTAAAGAAAAGGGGGCATGTTTCAGGCACCTGACAATGGATTTCGCTTAGTTTTAATACATAGAAAATGTTCTTATATAAGAAATTGCGCGATTTAAACATACATTTGGCTGACATTCTGGCTTTAACAATGAACATGTATTATCGCTCAATGTATGTGAAGCGTGTCAAACATTAACTTGTATGTTGTTTTAACAGTTTACACATCGGACAAACACTCATACCAAGGCAATTATCGCCCCCCGCACGTGCCGGGAATGTGGAAAAAAATCACTTTTAATTTCACAAATGACAAGAAAAATGACTTTGTAATCTATAATCACTGTTTATTTGTTATTACAATCAATAAGCACATATAAGTTCAACTGTTGACAGCATAAATACAAAATGACGGTTAAATACAGTGGTGCAATTTTCAATTCAGTCTAGTCCATTTTTGACATTTTAGGGTTGACTTTCACAGTATATGTCAAAAGAACAAACAATGCAGACCCTGATCAGGTGGCTCCTTAAGGTGCATAGGACAAGTGTACTTATCACGGATACACTGTTTGCAAATGACGCATATATGCGTTACTAGAGTTCAAAGAGTTAATATTTGATTGAAATAATGACAGGTGGCCGTATTAGAGAGGTTTACTGTAGCTGGTAGAAAAGAAACTATGTATTGATAAATATCTTGGGATAAACATTTTCAAAAACGGGAATTGGTTCCGAACACAGCAAAAAATAGCAGAACGTTCACTATTTGCTATGCATGATATATTCATAATTTTTAACAAGCTAGACCTATCTGTAAATGATAAATGTAAACTTTTTATGAATATGCTTATGCTTATGCTATTTTATGCCGAATAAAGATCTGTATCTGATAAGAGTGAACGGTGTTCTATTTTAGGCATTATACACCAAATTATAGCAATTTAATATTAATATATAAAAGCATTTTATTACAGATGGCCTGCATCAAATAAATCTTAGAAACGAATGTCTACATCAAAAAATGAAGAATTACTGAATCTAAGTAAACTTATTTATATTTCAAAGAAACTACAAAGTTCACTTATTTTATAAAAAATTAAAAACAATCGTATTAATTCGTTTGCATCAGGTTATTCTTTCAAACCAATCAAATACATCTATATCATAAACCACACCCAATATCTAATTTTTATTGTTCGAAGTCTACAGGTTATTGTTCTCAAAACATTCAACCAATCAAATAAATCTTCTTCATAAGCCACACCCACTACCAATTTTTAAATGTTCGAAGTCTACAAGTTGATATCTCACACCTTTCAACCAATTAAATAAATCTTCTTCATAAGCCACACCCAATACCTACTCCTACAGCGATTGGATTGTCACGGTCCATTACACTTATCTCGCTAAATAAGACTAAAGCATCTCATTCACATTTACCTTTGTACCTGTAATTCAATTAAGCAATCACCTTGCTTTAAGCTGCCATCTGTCTTAAATACCAATAAAAAAAAAATGTTTGACCTGTTTTTCAACTAAAGTGCATATGAAGGCAACGTTATGTACAAGCGGCTGCTCAAGAATGAATTTAATGCACAACTAGTTCAATTTTTTATTCCTACGTATTCTAAATAGCCAGTACAATTAGGCACATCACTGCTTAAAGCAAAATAAAAGTAAATCAGCAATCATTTATTTACTTTAAACTCAACTCTTATTCATATATACTGTTGGACCTGTATTTCAACTAAGGTGCGTACAGTGGAGAAAACGTTATTCTTTCCCAATAAACGTGTTTACGCTTAAACTTTTTTTTCCATTCCAAACAGTTGGGAGCCAGATAAGACGCTGGGTAATCAGGCGTCTGACCAGCCTCCAAACTGGTTGCCATACGAGTATATACTACCCGGGATGAATTAAAGTATGAAAGAAGAATACCCGAATAGTTTGTAAACCGTTAGGTTAGGTAAAATGTTATTCATCGAACAGTTTGCATTGTGGAATACATTGTACATGAAGAGTAAATCCACCACTTTGATCACGTTTGAAGAATCCTACAGTAGAAAAGACGTATTTCTTTCCCAATAAACGCACTAAGCTAAAACATGTATTTCCACTGCACACAGTATGTAGCCTATGTAATCTAACCAGGTTACACATTGTTTCAGAAGGCTCTATATTGTTTTGTAACAGTTATTTTCAACAGTTTGCTTTCGTATAAGGAAAAATAAAAAATAAAATATTCCCCACTGTACTACACAGACGATTGAAAAAATGTCACAAGGCAGGATTAGATGCAGAAATTAATAATAATAGAGACTTTCAGAATACTACTTACGACATTATATTAGGTTCTACATTGTTTGCTTGGGTTGGACTAAAATCTCAAAAAAATGAAAATATATGACTAGGAAAACATTAACTCTTTCACTGCCAACGGCGCCAAAAGTTGACTATGCAAACAGTTTTGAACCTGATCAGACGCCGCGTCACGCGGTGTCTGATCAAGATCCATACTGGTTGACACTCGTATCAACATTTCCTCAGTCACAACATTCCAAAAGCTGACCGCTTCAGACGACATTTTCAAGTGTGTCAAAAATTAAAGGTGTGGACAATATACCTGTTCGTGGTATAATGATCGATTAACGATAAATTAAACATCCAACTGTAAACCAATTTGTGTCGGTGTTGAGTTTCATCTTAAAACACGCGTAACATATAATGAGCGATTAATGATCAATTATACACCTTTTATATATCTATTTATGTCGGATGTCGGGTCCAATTTTAAAGAATAGAACACTCATATGAATTTAATTGCATAGAGACACGTAATAGTATTTCTATTTAAAACAATATTCAACAACTTGATTATAATTCTATTAATCAAGGTTTATAATAAATTCGGTCCCCATTACACTCTTTACATACTTTCTTAACTTTGCATGTTAGCACATTTTTGTTGAAAGAAGTTCAGGAAACTGCACAAAAAAATTATAAAAAAATACCAAAGAAAAAAAAATTCGGCTACGAAATGACTTTAACAATTTTCCGAGGCTACGAAATGACTTATGCCTTCTTTGGGGCCATTCATTTTTTAATTTTTGGTGGTTTCGAAATGACTAATTCAACTTTTTTGTCAGCTACGAAATGACCAAAACATCGGTTACGAAATGACTTTTAGGTTTTGCGCGGTTACGAAATGACCAAAAATTCGGCTACGAAATGACTTATTTTACCGGTTACGAAATGACTCGGTTACGAAATGACTATAACTCATGAAGGTGCTCCTATGGAGAACCGAAACTGTAACCAAGGTAAAAATTATTTGGATAAGTCACTAGAACTTTATAAATTGTTAATTAGAGAAGGAAAATAAAATTAATTCTGTTTCATGGAATCAATGATTTATATTAACTGGTAAACACTGTCTCTGATGGAACATGTACATGTATCCCGGTATCCAATATGCCGTTATATATCCAATAGTTCGTCATATCTAATGTTTTAAGCGAGCTTCACTGTGATCAATTTTTCAGGTACAAGAAAACAATAAAGGGTTATGCAGCGCGTGTGGAGACAATTACGCCGCAACGTATCCACGTCAACACGACTTTGACGGACAATATGGCAAGTTTATAACTCCAGTTCGAGTGTACCTTCAAGGTAAATGTTTTAGCCATAGTCGAACCTCGATTAACAATGGTCGTTTTCGAAACCTCGAGTTTTTGTCAACGAAAAGTGGGCGGAGCAAATGTGCGAAGATTTACTGATGTCAACGATTTTGGCCCGACTCGAATAGAAATTGTAGTCAACGAAAACTTTGTACTTCCGGACGAATGGAAATGAATCAAACACCCGTTAGAACAGTCGTAATACTCCAAATTTTTATATACGTATATAATGCCATGTGATCTGGATCCATTCGATTAATTGAGGGGGTCTTCATGTTTGTTTTATCTAGTGACACTAATCACACGGTCACGTGACTAAATCAACGCTCGATTTTAGGGTTTGACAACATTTTGTCAACGGAAAACATCAAGTGGTGATTCGAATAGAACTTGTTGACAACTATTCCAGCTAACGCGATAGTTGTCCTGATTCGAATACGACCAATATTAGGCGTAATCGACTGGCAAAATGTTAGCTATTTCATCAATGGAGATTACACCACGAAAAACATCTGAGCAATCAAACAATTCTTTATGGATTATGTTTGGCGTCTGTTGCTCAACGAACTCACCAAGGGCTTTCGTACTCCACGGCGTGTCGGACCATGAGGTAGTCTGGTACCCGTCGCCCTTGCAAAGTACGTCGTAATAATGGCCGCCCCCATGAAATAGAGGAAAGTGGGTGGAGTTATATGAGCTGTAATAGGGGGTTTTCTTATTTGAGGTGGTTCACAATATCTTATTGTAACCTACGGGTTCAATGTTATTCAAAACTAAATTACCAATTCAAACATCTGTGGTAAGCGACTGAATTTAGCAGAAATTCGTGCAACGAAACATTTTAAAGCTCTCCTATTTTCGGCTATTATATAGATAAGTTGGATTCTATATTATATATTGTATCGTTAGTGTACTGGTTAGCATCCCTGCTTCTCGTCCAGGGGACCCGGGTTCGAATCCCAGCCGGCTCAATATTTTTACTCTTTATTTGGAAATGTATTTTCAATATAAAATGTTAAATAGTTTTACCATCGAATAACACCTCTAAGAACATTAAAATGTAAAATTCAGTGAGTTTAATAATGTTGATGAAATCTCAGAATTTCCTCAATTTTTCCCTACGGAACCTGAACAAATTTAAAAGTGTAGATATATATGTCTACCCGAATGAATAACGACGCGATTTATTCGTGATATGTATCAGAATCTGTAAAATGAACATATACTATAGCATTGATTTCTCTATGTTTGGATGGAATTGAACAAAATATTTGGGAAGTTATACGGTGAGACAGTGATAGGGTCAATGCATTAATTGGTAGCCAATCTATGAAGGCATACCTTTGGTGCAAATTAAACTTTGAGTAGATCTAGTAAATCAAATATTAGTTTAGTTATTGTTTATTGGTTTTCCGAAAAATAAATCATTAAATGATATTTATTATTTACTGCGTTTAAAAAGTTGTGACCAATAAAGAAAAATACATTCCGGTGACGGGAATCGAACCTGGGCCGCCTGGACGAGAAGCAGGGATCCTAACCAATACACCAACGGCTCAGTACGGATGTTGCATCGAATCGATATATATAATAGCCGAAAATAAGGCTAGTGTTCCAACAAATAAGACAAGTTAAGGACATACGCGCCCAATTCGTGCTAACAAAGTACGATAATCCAAGAATCGTTACTCAACGAAATCGTGCGTGTCGGTTACCTCCCGTGGATACTTTCGGTTTCAAACAATCTCTATCAATCGAGAAATATTAACGTGAAATTTAGTGTGAACACACATACCTTAGTATTCGCTTGCGACCCAACGCTCAACCAATCAGAGCACGACGCCCATATTTCGGTCAAAATTTAGACGCGTGGTGCTATGTAAAATTGTGGTCACGACGTCATTTGAATTAGAAGCAGGCAGACTGCACCCAGTTCTCTTTCCTGGCGAATCTCACCGAGCAATACAGATGGGAGGCTACACAAATTTTTAACATTCAAGATTCAACAGTCAAGATTTGAGACAGGCTTCACAGGCAAGAGTGGAGGACTGAGGTACTTATTGAACGTTACGCTACGCCGTAGAAATGTACCGTGTGTTGGTGCAAATAGTGGCCATTCTCGATATTAATCATACCGAATACAACTTTGGACTTTTTTTTATGATAATTCATTAAACACCTTAAGGTGGTTCGACAGCGGGCGGCCCGCATCTCGAGTTCCGGAAATGCTGATGACTTTCACCTGATCTTTTCGGCACGTGCTTATAGTAGAAAATTTAGATAAAAGAAAAGTTGGATGATATTCAGTGTCTTCTCTGTTAGCGCAGTTGGTTACGTTGGTTGACTAGCAATGCAAAGGTTCTAGGTTCGATTCCCACTCGCTTCAAAACTTTTTTTTAAAATAAATTGTCCGATTTTATTGACTAGTTAATCCATAACGCAGTGATCAAAGGACATGCTATGTTTAGTCAAGTAATAATGAATAGTACCAGATGCAAGTATAGTCAAGTAGAGTCAAGTGACAACTAAACTTTGTGAGGATTTATAGCCTACATGACAGATGGCAGCTTAACACAGGACAAAAGTAATGCTAAAAGATAGATCCTAAAGGAGCTTTTATGCATTACTTTTGTTCTGTATGAAGCAGTCACCTGTCTTCAAAGATCTACAGGCTACCGTATTTAATGGTCCCTTATAACAGGTTTGACTTATGGTATTATTTAGAGCTGACGGCATTTTAAAGTTGAATTCAAGGGAGGTTACTCGTTTTGTGTTAACATTTTGTCAGAATTTTTGGAAATAATGTATAAAATGTAAATTCCACTTTAGATTTTCATAAAACTTGTGCGAATAGTAGAACTAAGTAATATCTATCTAATAAGAGTAAAATTAGTGTATGTTAAACGACTAGATTTTTTGTAGTTTGAGATTTAGTGACTTTTTCCGAATTTGACTTTTTTAAAATATTGATATTTCCAGAAAATATGTCATGAAATATTTTTTGTTTGCACAATATCTTACAGTCTCTGTACAGTTTACTTGAATGTACAGAAATTATTGAGTTATATCATTTTATAAAGAAATTATTCCTGTTTATTAAAAAAGGAGCTTTTCTCGACAAAAGGTCCTGTCAGAAAAAAACGGCACTGTAACTTTTTTTATTTTAACGATTTTTCACTCTCCATATGGTATATTTCAATTTAATCAAGGTTTCAAAGAATTCTGACACAGAATAAGCTGACCCGCGAACCACCTTAAGGTGTCTTTAGAGCTTTAAAACTGCAAAAATTGTGTTTTTAACCTTTTTTCCGATTTTGATAGCCGACATTCTGTTCTACATTTTACATTTTACCAAAATCTCCCAAACCAAACCAAACGCATTACACGGCTATCTGATCAATGGTCGTATTCGAATCAGGACAACTATCGCGTTAGTTGGAATAGTTGTCAACAAGTTCTATTCGAATCACCACTTGATGTTTTCCATTGACAAAATGTTGTAAAACCCTAAAATCGAGCGCTGATTTAGTCACGTGACCGCGTGCTTAGTGTCACTAGATAAAACAAACATGAAGACCCTCTCAATTAATCGAATGGATCCAGATCACATGGCATTATATGCGTATATAAAAACTGAGAGCATTACGACTGTTTTAACGGGTGTTTGATTCATTTCCATTCGTCCGGAAGTACAAAGTTTCGTTGACTACAATTTCTATTCGAGTCGGGCCAAAATCGTTGACATCAGTAAATCTTCGCGCATTTGCTCCGCCCACTTTTCGTTGACAACAAACTCGATGATTCGAATACGACCAATAAATCACATGTGACCTCATTAAGCACTCCGTAGTCCAGCCACGTGACCAGCTAGAGGCGTTCTCCAGCTGCTGTTGCGTGATTTATGGGTTTCGCATGTTAAAATCATTATTGAATTATGATCATTGGTATATTTTATTAAGGGTGGAGCTAAGGAAAATTGCTTATGAAATATGTGTCTTCTTATTGGTTGAAACAATAAAGGAGATAGTTGAACCCCGGGGGTATTCGCACTGTGTCAGACAGTCAAAATGACACGCTTATCAGTTAATTGACGTTTTCGGCACCTCCTTATTTTCAGACACGCGGCATGTTTGGACAACGATTGTGTTCGCGGTTGGGGTCCGATTTTCATGCGGTTTAAAGCAGATGAAAGGGTATTATCTTATCGAGGGACTCGTGTCTCATAATGTTGATGAGGTTCTCCAGCTGTTTACAGCAAAGCATTACGTAATAGAAATCGACTTTAAACGGTAAAATAACTTTGATGTTACATAATAATAGTTGGAAGGGGAATTTTAAAAATCTGAGACACGGATCCCTAGATATGTTACTGAAGTGTATTATGGGCAATTTTAAAGGCGTTACAAACTAAGACGGCTTTGAAATCGATGTTTGATTTTTTTTTAAATTTGTCTTATAAAATCGTAATTTAAAAATGACATTTTGTGGTGACATGTGTACCACTTAAAGAGGCTCGCAACCGGATTTAGCATTAAAAATGGTAATTTGTAAATATATGTCCAATGATTATATAAATGGGTAAGACTTAGTTTAGGATAATAAATTCTGTTAAAAAATGCATTTCTGAAAAAAAAAAGGAAGAAGCTCTGGTGGGATTCGAACCCGTGACCCTCCATTGCGGAGACAAACAAGAAAAATGAGGACGCGCCTTTACCACCTCGACCACGGACGCTCTCTATATATACGGTAGCGAATTAACGTACTTCACTGTTAGCGCTTAATTCTAAATTATTCGGCTCCGGTTTATGTCAGAGCCCGTGTAGAGAAGCAACAACAACAACTATACCGTTAGCTTACGCTATAGCAAAACGATGGAAAATATCTAAAAAAAACTAAGATTCGGTGACGATTCTTGAGACTTTTGTTGGACTGATCATATTTGTTTAATGTCAGAAGCCAAATAATGTCACAAATTTGCTTTTATTTGAGTATTTTATTTTATTTTGACAAGTACACCATCCGGTTGCGAGTCGCTTTAAACCATTCAGCTATAAAATGGGGGAATAAATTATAAATCATGATGATAAATAAGAAAAATCCGCTTGCAGTATCGAAACTATCAAGCTACCTTAACATTGCAAGAAAACAAACCTTTTATTCAGATTTTTCATTTTGACCCCTACCAACTTCTTCATTACATCACTCGAAAAAAAAAAATCACCACAGCAGTATGAGGTTAACTGATATGGATTACAAATGATAAACCTCATTTTCGGTATAGGGTTTAGACCATCAACATTATAACTTTCCAGCAAATGTTCCTGTAATCGTGTGGGACGCTTCTTCTTTTGCTCAGTATATGTAAAAAATACTCCAAATGACCCCAAATATTTAAATCTTCGACAACATTTCTCGACAGGTTGCTTTCCAGATATTAAGCTCAACCCCTAACCTACATACTCATATTAGTATACATGTACCCCCTCTAATTAGTTGGGGTTCGGGGACATGCTCCCCTGGGGAAATTTTATTCTTAGATAGCTTCAGAAGCGTTCACGGTCGTGCTGTGCATTTAAAACAGGTAAAATACTAAAAATCCATGTAAACGTTTTACTTAAAATAACAAATTATTAATAATATAGGATCATATTTTTTGACGTTGTCTTCCGGCTATTAGCTTAGTCTACCTATACCCCCTCCGATAAGTGTACACGCTTTTACTAGGGTGTCCGAGGCATGCTTCCCGGGACATCTTTTATTTCTAATGTCTTTGGTGCGTTCTAGGGGCGTTGCTTTTTTTTTTTAATATAATATATGCTTTTTTTACCATTTTCTTATTATTCATACCTAAAGTATTTAGATATATTTATGAAGTTTGATTAATTTCTTAAGGATATATTTTGATTTAGTAAGTGTATTCACTGAATTTGAACCAAAAAATAATTAAGAAAAATGTGCATACTTTACGCAACAAACTCTAATATATACACTTTGCATCATACTTTTAGTAAGCATCACCTTTAACTGAATATAATGCATGCCAACTCTTTGCCGAGAATGGCTATATTATACATTTCAAATGCCCATAGACAAAAAAGAACATTATAACCTATGTTTTTCTTTTTGCCATGGTACTAAGGTACGTTCGAAGAATCTATGTAGAAATTTTCATAGAGATCCTACGAAGATTTCATTTGGGCGCGTATGTCCTTAATTCAATAATCATACAATCTGGCGAGGTTTTATTTATCCGAAATGTCAACGGACCTGTATAATTTCCGATAATAGGGCTAGTTTTGAAATAAATTCGTTGCCCGAATTAATACTGAATTCAACTGGTTCGCTCGTGTTTTTGAATTGATAATGTAATTTTGTATAAAACTGTTCCCATTCGCTACAATGGCTTATCGTGAACCACCTAATATAAGAAAACGCCCTATTAAGCTCATATAACTCCACCCACCATTTATCATTATGGTTCCCGGTTTCCTCTATTTCATGGATGCCGCCATTTTTCTCCGTTGCCTGTCCCTATCTGTCTGAAGATAAAGGGACATAATCCAGTCTAACCATGACGTCACACTACCAGTCGAACAAAATATGCGCTCCACAAGATGTGGTTGCTCCACGAAAATTAACCAGTCGAAAACGCCTAGAATCTTTCACTCCCAAATAGATCTCGCGATTTTTACCCCTCCATCGTTTCATTGTCGACTGCTTCAATTTTGAGGTTTGCAAGCTCGTTTCAAAGTTAGATTCAAAGTACATGTAGTAAAACTTAAACTTATCGATACGATAAGTTTGTGCCAAACAGTTAGGATCCTGATCAGCGCAGCGTTTGATCAGGATCCGACCTGTTTGCAAAGTCGCATTTTCAAGGCCTTTGGCGCCGTTGTCGGTGAAAGAGTGTAACATTTACTCCATATACAGTGGAGAATCTGTTATTCTTTCCCGTTTAAACGCAAACGTACGCAAACGCAAAGCACTAAAACGTAGAAAAGAACAACTTTTGGACAATTCTGGTAATTCTTGTTTATCTTGGGTGACAAACAGTTTGGAGCCTGATCAGACGCCGGGTTACCCGGCGTCTGATCTGGCTCCAAACTGTTTGCACTGCAAATAATAGTTTTAGCGTAAACGCGTTTGTTGGGAAAGAATAACAGATTCTCCACTGTATCACTAATTAATTGCACCATTGAAGAAAATAGTTCCATTTATACAGTAATGAATATGTACCATACGAAATAGTTTCTGTATTCTAGCATACGGTAGTCTAAAGCGCTGAAAGTACTTTCAATTATTCTTTAAAGACATTAAGCCAGTCCATTCCTTGATTCCCCCTACCCCCATTGTTCTCACTAGGTGTCAAAATACAGGTATACCGGTATAGAGCATTGTGGAGGCAACGGCTTAGCCATCTGAAGCTTCATAATACATAATAGATCTCAATAGGTTTTTCAATGAGTTTTACTAACCAAGCTATTAAATATCAGTGCGGGCCTCACATGAGACGCTTGAATGACGCTAGCCGAGTAAGTACATGGGCACCATGCTTTGACTCAAACTTTCTACGGTGCTAGGTGCTACCACCCAAGCTTGATCATGGGACGTCTTTAAGTGGCCGACTGTCTTTAAATCCAGAAACAGGCAATAGGGTATTGGATTTAAAGATATTTCCTCAGTCCATTGACGGAGTCCCCCATTTTTCTCGATAGGTGTGATAAAGCGTGCAGCATAAGCTGTCAGTGGGTATACCAATCTCAGTTTACCGGGTGAGGCCCAGATTATATTCGTGCTCTAGTGTTTTTCAATGGTTATTTCTAACCAAACTATCAAATATAAAGGCCGGGTCTCACATGAGACGCTTCAATGGTTCTTTGCTACCGGTATGTCCACAAGACCCATGCTTTTTGCAAGGAAATTGTCTGGCAATGCGTTATGACCAAAAGGTCGTCAGGAGATGTCTTTAACACAACGTAATGCAAACATAATACAACAAGCAAATTCACAGAATTGATATCCCCTGTCCCAACGATTGAAGAGAAGGAAGTGGGCAGCTTTATTGTGAGAATGGCAAATAGTGCACCATGTCCACCTATATTTCCATTTACGACCAGTGGATTCTTCCATGCTTATATATTGGATTTGTCCATTTTTTATCAAAGGGATTCCTGGTCAATATGTTCATTTTCATTTTGTTTTATATTGAAATTCCTAACAGCAAACAGTGTAGACTCTGATCAGACGCCGCACAGCGCGATATAATGCACAATTTAGTATGACTACCTCATTTGCATCGTTACAGTGGATAATCTGTTATTCTTTCCCGATAAACGCGTTTACGCTAAAACTATTTTGTCTTTTACAAACAGTTTGGAGCCATATCAGACGCCGGGTAACCCGGCGTCTGATCTGGCTCCAAACTGTTTGCCACCAATATAAACATGAGTTATCAGAATTGTCCCAAAATTGTTCTTTCTACGTGTTAGTACTTTGCGTTTGCGTACGTTTGCGTTTAAACGGGAAAGAATAACAGATTCTCCACTGTAAGGTTTTAGATGGGTAATGCTTATCGAAACGAATCCGCAAAAACTATACACCATGATCTCATTCAATCTCCTATTCTACATCATTTTCCAGAGTTAAAAGAATTTTCACCTCATATAACTGAAATTATGGAAATTATGGATATTTTTGTCTTGTTACCCTACTTTTCAAAAAACGTCCTGAAATGACTACCCCTCTTTTTTCTTTCCGAGGATAAAAATTATTAATAAAAAGATCAAAATTTATTCATGCATTTATACCTAAGACATTGTTGTATACAAATACAAGCAGAACAATTAAATAGTTTGCATAATACATTAAAAATCTCTTATATTTCGGAAAAAAATAATTTATGAGTCAATTTTTTCTCAAAAATCATTTTTTACGTTTTAGCAAAACTGAGATTTTTACATAAATTAGGCAGGGGCATTCATACTGACTACACTTAAAATTATCTACCATGTCTTTAGAACAAAATAAAAAAAATTAGGAGGGTTGACCTCGTGTAACTTGAGAAAAATGAATTTGTGTTTGAGAGGGGTCAACATTTGTGGGAAAGTAAAATCAAGGAAAAATGAAGTGTTTTTTTTTATAAAACATGCACTGTCATTTGCAAATAGTTGTGGAATTCACAAAAATGTCAATTTAATAGCTATTGTCTGTTTTACAAATTATTTTCTGCAAGATAAACAATATTCTCCAGCAAGAAATGTGAAAAATACAGTCAATCTTGTATAAAGCAACCACCTTGCGAATCAGTCTGCATACCTCTTCATTATGACACTATACTAATTAACTCGGGGTAGAAATAGTGAAGAAAACTCCTACTGAAGCATTCTAATTTAGTTTTATCCTGCATTAAACAGACAGCTCAATACCAGACAAAATATGGGTATTCACTAGAGTGATCGCTTAATACAAGATTGACTGTAAAAGTTGACATTGATTACCAAGTTTCATAATAAACGGCTGGTATGTTGCAACCCAATAATTGCGATAGATATTTAACCCTTTACTCCATGGCTTATTTTAAGTATTGAAGAGACATGGTTGCATAAAGCAGGCTGAAATTAAAGCAGGATTCGTTCTGCTTTACTTCCAGTCTGCTTAAACTATGTACAGTCTGCTTAGATAAAGGATTTTTTTATGCATATTCATGACTGTATAAAATTAAACTATTTACTTTCAAGAGTGAAGGAATAAATTAATTGTGTTAACATGAGTATCAATGGAGTAAAGGGTTGATTTAGGAAAACATGTTTAGCATGTACCACAGGTTTGATTTACAGTCAGACCTGTATTTAATAGGCCGTTTGTTCCCCTACCTTTGTTGTGGTTCTAGGGCTTATTTGTCATAGGGAATGTTTTCTGTTTATTAGACCGAGATGATCCCCTCTGCCACAGTGGAGAAACCGTTATTCTTTCCTGTTTACACGCAAACGTTAAACACTAAAATGCAGATAAGGACAATTTTTTGACAATTCTGACTTTTCATTGTTATCTGAGTGGCAAACAGTTAGGAGCCTGATCTGACGCCAAACTGTTTGCACTGGAAATAGTACTAAGTTTAGCGTAAAAGCGTTTACTGGGAAAGAACAGCGTTTTCTCCACTGTAAGAGCTAAAAGGAAGGCGGATTGGTGGTTTTAATCCAAACAGGCTGCTTTGGAACAAATGAGATAAGCCGAAATCATCTTCCTGTAATCATTATCATGTCATCTCATCATGCATCCCTCATCATTTATGGGCGCTTGTCTCGCAGATCCTGGCAAATCTAGCTCTCCATTGGCAGACTCAAAAATTTTACCGTCCGCACAATAGTTATGATCCACTAAAACATGTTTTTAGCTGGTCTGTAGGAAGTACATGACGAGCTATTGCAATACCCGCGGTGTAGTTGTCGTCGGCGTCGTCGTGAACGGCGTAAACAATTTTAAGAAAATGTCTATAACTTCTATGTCCCTTGAGGTATTGCTTTCATAGTTAGTATGTGTGTGTATATGGACAAGACCTTTCCATGCACAGAAAAATTTGGACCCTTGTGACCTTGACCTTGAACTTAGGGTCCGCGTTTAGGTTTCGAAATCTGTGTTTAGGTTTGAAAAATGTCTATAACTTCTATGTCCCTTAAGGTATTGCTTTCATAGTTGGTATGTGTGGGTATATGAACAAGACCTTTCCATGCACAGAAAAATTTGGACCCCTGTGACCTTGACCTTGAACTTAAGGCCCGCGTTTAGGTTTCGAAATCTGGGTTTAGGTTTCGAAAAATGCCTTTAACTTCTATGTCTCTTGAGGTATTGCATTCATAGTTGGTATGTGTGTGTGTATGGACAAGACCTTTCCATGCACAGAAAAATTTGGACCCCTGTGACCTTGACCTTGACCTTAGGGTCCGCGTTTAGGTTTTGAAATCTGTGTTTAGGTTTCGAAAAATGCCTATAACTTCTATGTCTCTTGAGGTATTACTTTCATAGTTGGTATGTGTGTGTATATATAGACAAGACATTTCCATGCACAGATAAATTTGGACCCCTGTGACCTTGACCTTGAACTTAGGGCTCGCATTTAGGTTTCGAAATCTGTGTTTAGGTATTGAAAAATGTCTATAACTTCTATGTCCCTTGAGGTATTGCTTTCATAGTTGGTATGTGTGTGTATATGGACAAGACCTTTCCATGCACAGAAAAATTTGGACCCCTGTGACCTTGACCTTGAACTTGGATCCAGAGTTTAAGGATTAGAAATCTGTGTTTAGGTTTTGAAAAACGCTTATATTTCCTATGTCCCTTGAGGTGTAACTTCATATTTAATTTTCATGTGTATATTGACAAGACCTTTCTATGCAGGCAAAAAGCTTGACCTCGGTGACCTTGAGTGTGCTTTTAAGTTTCTAAATGTGCCAATGGCGAGCTTTGTTGTCTCTCTGACAACTCTTGTTATTTTATTTCTGCACCGGCCACTCGTCGATTTGCAAACTTTTCCACTCAGGGCTCGATTTCTCACAGGGCCCCGACACGATTGCTTTTTGAGAAAAAACCGTCAGAAGTATATACCTTCTCGCGATTTTTTTCTCTAAAAATAGCAATCGTGTCGGGGCCCCTGTGCGCAGTCAATCATTACCCATCTAATACCTTAAACCACTAGTTATATACGAGAAATAAACAACGAGTGTTATTCAACGCTCGCACTGTAGGTTATGTTATCAATTATATGTTTTGAGGATATGGAATATTCGTTCTATATCTGTCTCTTGCTTGCTTTAGGCGCCGTCCGTTTATGTATGGTTCTAAAACCGAACGTTCCATTTACTCATTCCAGGCCAAGTAATCGAAGTACAGGTGTACGTGTCTGCCGCTCATAAGGGTTGGTTCGAGTTCCGAGTCTGTGAATTGCTCGAGTCGGATCCGGACTTCGCGGGGAAGGATATTCTTACGACGTGTTTCAATGACGACAACATGAACTTTCGTCTTAGACTTGCTAATAGTCCCGATGTAGATTACAGAGGTAAATATAACCACAGTCAACCCTAGCGACAAGCACACTCGTCATTAAAAATAGGGTACATGTAAAGTGTATACTTGTCCTATACAAACAGTGTAGACCCCGATCAGAGGGTTCCTGCAGGAACCCTCTGATCAGGGTCTGCAGTTTGTCATTTTGCCATACTATATTGTTAAACCCTCTTTATAACGACCATTCAATTGTGCGAATTATTAGGTGTTTAATACAGGTGACTGCTTAAAGCAAGGTGACAGTAAATCATAAAGCTCCTCTCTAGGGGCTTTCTGTTTTACTGTCACCTTTCCTTAAGCTGTGTTCTGGCTTCTATACGATCAATTAGCATAGGTTTAGTGGTCGTTATAGAGAGGTTTGTACTTGTCCATTGTAATCAATGTAAAGACGATGGTTCAAATAGGATCTCTAGGCAGTGAATGGGTTAATATTTTTAGCATGGTATTGCATTGCGTCTTCAGTTTCATTTAAAGACATTTCATCAGGCCATTGGTGAACTAACCCCCCTCCCCCAATTGTTCTCGGTAGGCGTGAAAGTAACAGAAAAAGCATGCAGCATAATCTTTACCAATCTCCGTTTACCTGGTGAGGACCATACAAACTCATACTCTAGAGGTTTTTCAATGGTTGTTTCTAGCCAAACTATCAAATACAAAAGTCGGGCCACACATGCGACGATTCAGTGGTTCTTTGCTATTGGCATGTGCACAAGACCCATGTATATTGCATGGGAAATGCCTGGATAGGTGATATCACCGAAAGTAGGTCAGGAAATGTCTTTAAGCGGAAACGAATAAAAATTATTCTCATCTGTATGCGACCATTTTAAAGTGACATACTTAATGTTTTTTCTACTTTTCATTTTTCAGGAGAGAATGTCGGGGGCAACGGGGTTCAGAGAACCGGGAACCATTCTATATATCTCCAGCTCCCTCGCTATCTGACATGTCCTTTGGGCTGCAGCCTGCAATGGAAGTACCATACAAGTACAGTGTTCCCTCTCTACAACGGCCCTCCCAACAACGACTCCCTCCATACAACCACCCTAGTCGCCATTCCCTAAAAGGAACATAAATGTCTAACGCTTTTACTGATATATATATATCGTCTGCTCAAAATTGTCGTCTGTTGTTTTTCCTTAAAAAGGAAAAGGCTTAATTACGAGTGACAAACAGCTTGAAATCAGATCAGACGCCGGATCTGAATTCAAGTTGTTTGCAAATGTAAACCAATTTCCCTTCCTAAAACGACTCCCTCCGAACAACGAACCTATTTTTTGTCTCCCATTGGGTGTCGTTGTAGAGAGGGAGCGTTGTATGCATTAATCCTAATCATGCTGAATTCATATTAAAACGTCCGCAAAAAAGTGTAAAAAATAAAATCCCCTTTAAATTGAATGATTACCATAGCTCTAGTGTGTACAGTGTAACCTCCTAATACCGGACTCTTGAAAAGTCACGGAAAACAGAATATATTTCTCGTCCCAATGTTCGTTTCGTTTTACTGCGCACGAAGTAGTATAGTATACAGAAAGTTCCTAATGGAACTATCTGTATTAAGGTTGTCATGTATTAAGTTGGCACTTGTATTAAACGACTGCAAATCCAGCGTGTTTGCGTGATTCTAAAACTCTCTAAGCCGGAAACCTATCCAAATCGAACAATTTTCTCGAACCGGAAGGCTTTGGCTTTCAAGGTTAGATTTAAGGTTTTATGACTTAATAAATATCGACAAGAGTGTCAAATAATCTGGGTCCTGATATGACGCCGCGTTACGCGTTACATACAATTTGACTTGAGAAATGTTGAAATAAGTGTCGAACAGTTTCACTGGTATACATCGTACAGCGGATGTTGCTCCAAAGTGATACGGAATCCATGGTGAATTGATGTAAACAATGTCAGGCCAGGTAAGAAATACGTCTATTACACAATTATTGCAACATATAAGTATTAAACGTTTAATCGTACCGAATCAGAACTAATTTCTGCCTGTCGCAAACAAGCCTCTTCTGTTACAAACGTCGAATGGTCCGTGAATTATGAAAGTTTAGTCTGCACTATCACTATCAACGTGTGCCGAGTTTGCACAAATTGACTGAATATGTGCAATATATACAATTAAAATATAATTGTTTTTCACTGGATCGATGGCAAATAACTACATGCATTTGTAATATCTCACAGTGTTGGCTAAAATGATCTACAGTTTGCAAATTTGATCGATTTATTGCAGCATTACTGTACTGCGTCTTGCAATACGTATGTACTGTTTCTTGCAGAGGCTGTGATATTTACTGTACTGCTTCTTGTTAATACTAAATGACCGTTCTTCGTCTATTTTCAGGTCAACTATGGATTACAAGTGTGCTTACTGCGCAGTTTCATGCCAAACATTTAGAGGAATAATTGAACACACCAAAGAAAACCATCCAAGTAGAGAAATAAAAATTCGTGTTGTTGAAAACAACAAAATAAAGACAACAAATTTTAAAATTATCCCTGATTTATGGCGTGAGCAAGGACGGGTTATTACTGTAAATGACTTAGAGAGAAAAATACACTTATCAAGAGAAGGCACGATCCCGAAAGACAGTCCACGGATAAAAATATTGAAAGTAAACGACAGTATTAAAATAGATTACCAATCAAGCTGTGATTTAGGTTGTGAAACATTACCATAAGAAACAAACAGCGACTGTCAAAATATGCTGACCAGCAAAAATAACTATACATATGTAAAGATAATAAACAATTACAATCGGTATACAAGAGCATAAATTTTGTCTTTCTTTCCTATATTTGATTAACGCCTGCCATTTTAGCACGTGCAATTTTGATATCGGTCAACCGTTTAGCCACAGGATATTGTTAAGCCGTTTCCCACGAATCGCACGTGCGCGTTTCATAAAAAGTCCACGTGTTGAACATTTTGTGTCATTGACGTTATTGACGAAACAGTAACAGGAAAAACAGTATTTTATTAAAATCATCGAGTTAATCTGATGGCTAGACTTAACCAAATTCAGCACGAACGCGCCAGTATCATGCTTACAGCGTATGAGCAATATACGCATAAATTAGATTCCACGGACATGTGTACAGTACTGAACCTTATTAAATTAACAATTTTTGCGATTCGCTTGCAATTCGATGGCAATTCGCTTGCAATTCGATGGCAATTCGCTTGCAATTCAAAATAGTATCTTTACCCTCGGATAAGTTTTCTTGAATGGTGTATCTTACGAGTGTTCGAAAATATGCCTTCGTTAATTTTTTCGATTCCATTTTTGTCACAACTGCTTCGGAAAATTCGCGTAAAATATTCAAAAGTAGGATTTGTTTTTTGAAGCGGCCGATTCGATGGCAATTCGATGGCAATTCGATGGCAATTCGCTTGCGATTAATTTAAATAAATAAGGTTCAGTACTGTATGCACACGGGCAACAGCAGATCCAACGTTACTTTGATTTTATGCGTAGACGTCTAGTGTCAGCAGAGGACATATTCCATACTAGATTTTCATGCAATAGTGGATTTTAGCTACACATAAGTGGATATAAACTTGAATTGTTTCATCGATATTGTGGTGCCAAAAATATGGCATTTGTGGAGTTTTACTTTTGATACTAACAGTCTTTAAAAGCGACGCCGTAACGTTATACTTCAATAGATTTTCATAAAATTTCATGAAATGAGTTGAAATTGAATACTGTTTGACTTTTTATCATTTCTGTTATGATTTTTAAACACACATTAAAATAAATACACATTATTTCTCATATATAGTTTCGTTTGCTGTTATTGCTTCGACAACTTGAGTCCCTTCTTCCTGCCGTTGTTGATACTCTGTAAAATGCCGGTAGACTTCATGCGTATTTTGCCTTTAAACCGGCTTCTTGCTGAAAGCAGATTTTCCGTGAACAACATTGCTTTTTTATTAATTATTGATGTGGTGCGATGGTACGATTTGGACGAAACAACCACTGCAATGATATACAACCTCGATGTTAAGGGTGTATCAAACCCATAAGCGAATTTTTCAAAGTATCTAACTTTTTTCTTTCATGTTTATTTCGAAAGAGCTGTTTATGATAAATGGAAAAAGGGAAAAATCATATGTTGGTGTGCTTTATTTTGCACTACAGCAATTTGGAAAAGATGTGTCAAATTCAGACTTTTTCTCAAATTTTGTCAAAGCTTCAGTAAATTCTATTTTAGAGAAAAACCAATAATGGTAATTTTGTTTTTCATTATGTATTTAATGTTTGTTGAAATATTTTGACATAAAGACTCTAACTCAAGACCAAACAGGCACCAGATTTGGAAAATATGAATACATGCATCTGAATCAACAACATGGTTTTTATGGGTAATGATATTCTTTTTACAACAAAAAATTATGAGAAATAGTAAAAATAATAATATTTCTAGTATCTTACTTTTTTCTTAAATTCTACCAGATGAAAAAATCCGAACGAAGGCATTTCAAAATATGAAAAGAAATTGATAGGTTAGTGTTGAAAAATTTGAGTTATGGAAGAAAAAGGAGCTATCTCCCTTGATAAGTACCATATCGATGATATTTAGAGCTTTATAAATTTCACATTTGGTGCATGTTTTGTCTTAAATTAGTTTTTGTATGAAGAAATACTACCATAGACATGACATAAATGAAACACAAAACCAAATTATCATGTTTGTTTTAATTTGAAATGATTTTATTGAAGAGGGCTGTTTGAAAAGGACGAAATTACAAAAAGTGGGGTGGGGTGGGGTAAATTTTACATGGCCGTGGAGCCAAACGTTGTTCACCAAACTGTACACTTTTTCTATTTTTTCGTTCATCTTAAATAGCTCTTCAATACAAAATCATCATAAGAGTGTTTAGATATACTTTGAAAAATTCTCAAACTCATGAGTTTGATACACCCTTAAGTTATTTTGGGTAACAAGCTTAAAATTGTTTAAGGGACGTTTTCTGAGGTTTATGGGTGGCCCAAAGAAATAATTTCAAGGGACAGAACATGAAACTACACCCCAACGTTATGCACCAGAGACATCAAACATCAATTTCATCAGATTTACTGATTGTATTTGCCAAGACATGCTAGTCCGACTCTTTCACCATTGAGCCACGGCGACTTCATTGAAATTCGGTTCGTTAGTTAGTTATATAATTGTGAAACTAATTATGTACTTACATGTACGCTAGTTTTTGTACCTACATGTATAGTGATCATGTATATCTCAAATATAGATTTTGAATATATATCAATGTTTTCCACGTTTTTGCGATAATGACCGTAGGTTATAATGTCTTAAACAGTACCCTCAGTCGTTTGTAGTGACATTACCCCACCCCGAAGTTGACCCAGTTTCACGAAGCAACTTAAACACAAACGTCGGCTCAAAAGCCTCAGCTAAACGTATTTAGAGGAAATTTTACTTAGCGAAAATACGTAGAATGCTTCAGAATACGGGTTCAGGTCTAATTTTCGATCCATTTCGTTCAGATTTACTAATTGTATTTTCCAAGATGCAGTACAGTAGAAATGCAAGATGCGGTACAGTAAACTGTCACCTGCTTGCAAGACGCGGTACAGTGATGGTAGAATGAAAAGGCCAAATTTACAAAACGTGCAACTGTTTCGCTAACACGAGGAGAAAATCCTAATACATAGAGTTACTATCTATCTGTAGAGGAAAAACAATTACACGTTACATGTATAAAATGCACATATTCGACCAATTTGTGTAAAGTCGGCATACGTTGTTTGTGATAGGGCAGACTAAACTCTCATAATTCAGGGACCATTCGACGTTTGTAACAGAAGAGGCTTGTTTGCGACAGGCAGAAAATAGTTCTGAATCGGTACGATTTAACGTTTAATACTTATGTGTTGCAATAATTGTGTAATATACGTATTTCTTACCTGGCCTGACATTGTTTACATCAATTCACCATGGATTCCGTATCACTTTGGAGCAACATCCGCTGTACGATGTATACCAGTGAGTTTGTAGCCTGATCAGACGCCGCGTTACGCGGCGTCTGATCAGGATTCAAACTGTTTGCAAATAACTAGTGTACTTGGAGTAAGGCAGTGAATGTGTTAGAAGGAGCTGTCAGCATTACTATCAACCTTCTTTAAGTAGTCACCTGTTTTCAAAGCTAGAAACATGGTATGTTAAAACGGATTTATCAGCATCAAAACTGTATTCATGGGTGACTGTAGTCGAATATAGCTGTACAGTGTAACACCTCTAAATCGGAACCTCTAAATACCGGAATTCTCTCTCAACCGGACAAAAACGTTGGCCCCGTTTCCAACCCTCCCTAATTTTAACCTTTTACACCAAAAATTAGCCTTTTACGCATTTGATTTATATATACCGGTAATCAGAAATAGTTTCTATATTCAAGCAGATTATCGCTTTAAGCAGGTTGAAAGTAAAGCAGAATGCGCCTTGAGGCGCATTCTGCTTTACTTTCAACCTGCTTTAAGTTGTCAGATATCTTCCATACTTGAAACAAGCTATTGGGTAATGGGTTAAAACCCCTCTACAACGGAAACCCCTCTAAACCAGAAATGTATGTTGTCCCCGCACATGTGCGGTTTAGAGGGGTTCCCTGAAATACGGAAGCATCCTTGGACCAACTCTTATTTCTAATTTTAGATAATAGTCAAGGGGCGACAGTCCAGGAACACTTCGTTAACTGTGCTGACATCATTATCAGCTCGTGTGAGGATTATATGGTAAGTACAGATTGTTAGATACTATGCACGGTTCCAGGGGGGTTACCCAGAATTCATAACGTCCCCACCTCCATCCCCGCTATACACACACCTGGTCTACTTCCGGTGAGTCTTTGGCAAATGTGTGGTCAACGAATATTTTCGATTTTGCATCACTTGGACTGATAGGGACACCCTTTCCCCTGTAGCCCAAGTGCATGGCTACTTATCAAACCCGTAGGAAGCTAATTGCGATTTGGGGGATGGGGGGGGGGGGCACAAGGAAATTTGTGTACGGGGGGGGGGGGGGGGGTCTGCTATGGGTCTTTTCCTATGGGCCTGCTTGTTGTCACTGTATATCCAGCTTTGTTATGGAAGATGAAGTTGACCCTTTAAAGAGGCTCACAACCGGATTTAGCATTAAAAATAGTAATTTGTAAATATATGTCAAATGCTTAAATAAATGGGTAAGATTTAGTTTTGGATAATAAATTCTGTTAAAAAATGCATTTCAAAAAAAAAGAGAAGAAGCTCTGGTGGGATTCGAACCCGTGACCCTCCATGCGGAGACAAACATGAAAAATAAGGGAAGCGCCTTTACACACGCGGCTACTGGCGCTCTCTATATATATGGGAGCGAATTAACGTACTTCACTGGTAGCGATTAATAGTACATTTTCGGCTCGCCTTTATGTCTGAGCCCGTGTAGAGAAGCAACAACAACAATTATACCGTTAGCTAACGCTATAGAAAAACGATGGAAAATATCTAAAAAAAAACTAAGATTCGGTGCCGATTCTTGAGACTTTTTTTGGACTGATCATATTGTTTTAATGTCAGAAGCCAAATAATGCCACAAATTTGCTTTTATTTGAGTATTTTATTTTATTTTGACAAGTACACCATCCGGTTGCGAGTCCCTTTAATTGTTAAATTGATCATGAGGTGTTTACCCTTTTACCGCCATATTGTCGTCTGATTCAGTATTGTTGTCTGCAATATCGTTTCAAAGTTAGATTTAAAGGGAGAATGACTATTTACCAGTTTGCTTCTTTTTCAGTTTACACGGAAGTTTCTTTTTTATATCTGCAAGGTTCCTTTAAATATAAACAAACACAAACAAATAAACATAACCCGATTTTTTTTTAAAACATTGTCTTATTATTCGAACGTCAAATTGACACATAAACTAGCGTCTGGGACATTTCTTAGGGACAATTTGTTTGGTAAATTACAAAATTAGTAAATTGAAACGTACAATAATCTATATATAAAAATAATCACAAGAAAAAGAGTATTTTTCCTATTTTTCTATTTTTTGGCTAAAACTCATTATTATTTTAATAAAGCAGCACCAGTTTTTCGGAATAAGTAAATATGACGTCGTTTTCTTACTTTGGGACATTTGACTGGACAATCCATTTTACGAATTACAGAAATATCTGGAGCGCTTTTGGTAAAACGACACTATATTTCAAAACAGGACAAAAAGTGTATTTTGCCAACAAGAATTAATCAACTAATATAAGTTCTTTATATGTCAGATCATTGATCCAAAATAGTGCTTACTTCTTTTTTTGGCGCATGGGACAAATTCTCTTACTTCGAATTTCCCTCCATTCTGTCTTCCATTAATGTAGAATTTTCAAACAAATTTGTGCATTATATCTGGAAATGATGTTCCGTCAACGCTGCAGGCGAAATGTGTGCAATTTCCCGCGTTTGAACGGAACACGCACGTTTGTTCATAAACAACTGCGTGCTAATGTAACATGGGACATTGGATTTTTTACTGATCATTATTAGTAATGACGTCTCATTTTAATCGCCTTTTGTACATTTCTTAAATATGAGCGCATCAGGACATTCAGCAATCTTGGACGCTCATTTTGATATACAACACTAGTATTGTTCTACATCTTAACATGCTTTGAAAGGCAAAATAAACGGTCATGTCAGCATATTTCAAAGGGGGCATGAGCTTTTGACGTAACTTTAAAGTTATTTCGAAACGAGTGTCAAACCGTTTAAATCTTGATAAGATGCCACGCTACGCGGCGTCTGATCAGAATCCAAACTGCTTTTTAGCTCGACTTTTTCAAAAAGTCGAGCTATTGTCGTCACCCTGTCGTCTGCGTCTGCGTCTGCGTCAGCGTCTGCGTATGCGTCTGCGTCTGCGTCTGCGTCAGCGTCTGCGTCGATTAAGTTTTTTGCTTAAGGTTTTTGTAAGAGTCCATTTCTCAATAACTATCAAAGGTATCCATTTGAAACTTGGAATAGTTGTTCAGTATTAAAGGGGCAACTCATTACAACAAGACAGGTAACCCTGAGATTTGTCATTTCAGAGTTATTGCCCTTGTTTTATTTACTTAAAAATTATAAATTAACATATCTCAATAACTATCAAAGGTATCCATTTGAAACTTTGAATAGTTGTTAAGTATCAAAAGGGCAACTCATTACAACAAGGCAGGTAACCCTGTGATTTGTCATTTCAGAGTTATTGCCCTTGTTTTATTTACTTAAATATTATAAATTAACATATCTCAATAACTATCAGGGTTATCCATTTGAAACTTTGAATAGTTATTAAGTATCATAAGAGCAACTCATAACAACAAGGCAGGTAACCCTGGGATTTGCCATTCCAGAGTTATTGCCCCTGTTTTATTTACTTAAAAAATATAAATTAACATATCTCAATAACTATCAAAGGTATCCATTTGAAACTTTGAATACTTGTTTAGTATCAAAAGGGCAACTCATTACAACAAGGCAGGTAATCCAGGGATTTGTCATTACAGAGTTATGGCCCATGTTTTATTTTACTTAAAAAGTGTAAATTAACATATCTAAATAACTATGAAAGATATTAACTTGAAACTTTAAATACCTGTTAAGTATCAAAAGGACAACTCATTACAACAAGGTAGGTTACTCTGTGATTTGTGATTCCAGAGTAATTGCCCTTGATTTATTTACTTAAAACTTGTAAATTGAAATATCTTAATAACTGTCAAAGGTTTTAACTTGAAACTTTAAATACTGGTGTTATAACAAAAGGGCAACTCATTCAAACAAGAAAGGTGACCGGGGATTTGCCATTCTAGAGTTATTGCCCTTGTTTTTATTTACATAAAACTTGTAAATTGAAATTTCTCAATAATTACCATAGGTATTAACTTGAAACTTTTAATGCTTGTTCAGTTTCAAAAGGGCATCACCTTTCAACACAGCAGATAACCATGGGATTTGTCATTGCAGAGTTATTGCCCTTGTTTGACTAAGAATTTGTATATGAAATTATTCAGTAACCGTAGAAAGTTATTAATTTCAAACTTCCAATATATTTGAATACTTGTTTAGTTTCAAAAGGGCAACGCATTACAACAAGGCAGGTAAAGCAGGCAAAGATATTGTCCTTCTTTTGACCTATAGTTTACTTTAAGTGGAATGTAGACTGTCCAAGTATGTTTAAGTTGTTGTTGCTTACAAACTTCTATGATCAATAGGGCATTAAACACCCATACACATTCTTTAAGTTTGAAAAATATAGCCGTCTCAAGTATATGAAAGTCGAGCGTCCAGCACCCGTTTGCGGTGCTCTCGTTTTAAGACAGGGCCTCTTTAGATAGTATTTAAATCTTAATCAAACTCAATGCCCATCTGTCTCAAGTCTCCATGCAGTCTTTGGCGCATTCCAAATCGCCGCCTTGTTAAAACTGCAACTTCTTAAAGAAAACTGGAACTCTTTTAAAGACATAGGACTACTTTATTCATGAACAAAATGTGTTTGGGAAACAATTTACCCCCACCCCACTGCCTTATGGGTGATATGGCCATGAGTTGTTTAGTAATGTTTACACATGCCAAATACTGTAAAACCGGTTTTATTCGCGAGAATATAATTTACGCGTTAATTCACGAATGTCTCTAGTTTTGAAAATAGGCGACTTCTTAAAGCAGGTTGAAAGAAAAGCAGAATGTGCCTTAAGGCACATTCTGCTTTACTTTCAGCCTGCTTTAAGCTACCACCTGCTAGAAATATTGGATGATGTCGCGAATTAATACAAAATCGCATTACGCGAAATATTCATGACGCAAAAAAATACCTTATTCGGGAGAGTTTTACCCCTTCACCGCTTTATTGTCGTCTGCTTTATTATTGTTGTCTGCAAGACACATTTCAAAGTAAGATTTAAGGTACTTATAACTTAATAAATATCGATAAGAGTGTCAATAGTTTGGTTCCTGATCAGACGCCGCGTTACGGGATTTAAAGCGCCATTGAGAGTAACAGGGTTAAAGAAGCGGACAGACAGACAGACAGACAAACCAGTCAATAAACAAACAGACACACAGACAGACAGATAGACCAAAACAATACAATGCATGTCACTGATCTTCGATCTTAAGGAAATTAAAATGTATATAGAAAGAGTATAAACATTATGTTACCATTTAACCTGATTAAGTTGCAACATGCGTTGTAGTTTTGTTTGACGGATTAATCATTGAACCTAGCGACGAGTATATCCTTCATTTACAAACATAGTATTGAAGCGAGTACATTTGTCCTATACTTGCTCCTTCATCAGCTCTCTGTTCAAGATATGCACGGTGTGTCAGTTTGCAAACTATTGCAGTTATAACTCTAAATAGGCAAACATGGATTGGCTTAATTCGAAATTTGATTTTTCCATTTATAGACACCTCTGAACTTGTAATGAACAATGCCAATTTTATAACAAGTCTAGTCCATTTTCGACTATTCAGGGTTGTTTTAATAATATTATAAAAATGAGGAGCCCTCTGATCAGGGTCTACATTGTTTGAATAGGACAAGTGTAATCCTCAGGGGTACACTATTTGTAAATGACGGGTATACTCGTCGCAAGAGTTGAATGTGTTAAAAGTTTTAGGGGTGAATGATTTAACACAAGTGTGTGTTTTGTTTTAAGATTGGCAATATCGCCCATTATTGTGGATTTGGACCAACAACTGAACTAACCGACTGTGCAGCAACCTCTAGTGGCAACCAGCAACAAACGAATTCAAACCAGGGACAAACAAATCCGAACCAGGGACAAACGAATCAAAACCAGGGCAACATACACCCAAACCAGGGACATTCCGGTGGTTCAAAATGTAACAAGCACAAACATACCGGAGCTTCTGGAGACGGAAACACAGTGTCCTCTAGTGGAGGCCAACACCAGACTTCCGTTAACCAAGGTCAAACAGAAACATGGGGTGGAGACTCTTCATACGATAACACTGGGCAAAACAGTGGAATGCCTTCCACTGGAAATATGCCTGACAGCAATTCATTGGGTGCACAAGACAACACCGGGTCATCATGGAGTTCACAAGGCAACACCGGGCAATCCGATGGAAACGCCAATACAGGGTCATCATTGAATCCACAAGGCAACACCGGGCAATCCGATGGAAACGACAATACATGGTCATCATGGAATTCACAAGGCAACACCGGGCAATCCGATGGAAACGCCAATACAGGGTCATCATTGAATCCACAAGGCAACCCCGGGCAATCCGATGCAAATGTCAACCCAGGGTCATTATTGGGTACTCCAAATAACATGGGACCATCGGCAGGAACTGCTGATTCAGTGTCACAGGCTGGTTCAAGCACAGACTACCATAGCTTGTGCGGTAAGCTTATTTTGTAGAGTCGTATAAAATTGTTTTTCTAATACGTACTTCAGCTATGTTTCCGTCCAACCCTATGTTGTGACTATTCGCTAAAATTGTCTCGCAGAGATATCTGAAAGATGACAAATGAAATATAGATGATAGCTTAACTCATTATCCCCTGAAACTTCCAGTGGACAATTCCAGTTTGCAATAAAGGCTGGTCCATTTTAGACTATTTAGGGTTGTTTTTTTGTAACAAATTGCAAAATGACAAACAGTGAAGTCCCTGATCAGAGGGCTCCTGCAGGAGCCCTCTGATCAGGGACTTCACTGTTTGCATAGGACAAGTGTACTCTTCACAGGTACACATTTGGTAAATGACGCATATATGCGTCACTAGGGCTCAATGAGTTAACCCCTTCACTGCCAGTGCCATTGCGTCATCTGCTTTAATTTCTCAAATTTATAATTTACAGTCGGTAGTTTGACTTAAATATTCAAATGAGTGTCAAACAGTTTGGATCCTAATCAGACGCCGCATTACGCGGCGTCTGATCACGATCTAAACTGTTTTCAAATATCTATTGTTCTCGGGGTAAGGCAGTGAGGGAGTTAATAAGAAGAATAAAACTATCTTAAATCTTCTTAATAATATGCTGAAAAGTACATTGATGAAATGCTAACAGTTTCGACTCTGGTGAGATGACGAGTAACTCCAAACTATAATATTCCTATGCCTTCGAAGAAGGAAAAAGACACAATCAGATATGTAGAAACAAAACCATGTACATGCAATTCGATTCATTCCGAGTGTCACTGATGTTTAACTGTATACCATCCTTTGATTTTGAATGTCACTGATGTTATACTGTTTAACATCCTTTGATTGTGAGTGTCATTAATGTTATTTCACTTATTTGTATAACATCCTTTGATTGTGAGTGTCATTGGTGTTATACTGTATAACATCCTTTGATTTTAACTGTCACTAACGTTATTTGTATAACATCCTTTGATTGTGAGTGTCATTGGTGTTATACTGTCTAACATCCTTTGATTTTAAGTGTCACTAATTTTATTTGTATAACATCCTTTGATTTTGAGTGTCATACTGTTTAACATCCTTTGATTTTGAGTGTCACTAATATTATTTGTATAACATCATTGATTTTGAGTGTCACTTATGTTATTTCTTCTTCTTCTTCTTCTGCATGTATACAACACTCTCTCAACTTTGAGAATTATGTGTTGGCGCCAGATTTAATAGAAACAACATTTAAAAGAACATCATGAATGCCAAAAGGTTAAAACAAATTAAAATTATATACAAGTTTATGGATTTAGCTGATGAAGATTGGTGTTAGGACAGTCACAGGAACAAGAGTTCTGAATGTGTCTACTGTGACTGTTGATTGTATAGAGACAGGCAAACAGTTCCACTGGGCTACTGTTCTTGGATAGAATGAATATTTGTATGTGTCTTTTGACGTTGCGATATGTTTGAAAGATAATGTGTTGCCGTGTCTAGTTCTGGGATCTGATGTCTGGAGAAGTTGGTAAGGTGGGCAGATAGCTACTACATTATGGATAATTTTATAAAACATTATTAATCTACATTTAGTTCTTCTTAATTCTAAAGTGGGCCAGTTGAGACTGTGTAACATATCAGATACTGAGCTAGTGTTGTGGTAACGGTTGCAAACAAACCTGGCTGCACGCCTTTGCACTTTTTCAATTTGATTTTTGTTAGAGTTTGTGTGCGGGTCCCAGACAGATGCAGAGTTTTGGTCTTATGAGAGCTTTATAAGCATGATCTTTTGCTTTCACCGAATTTATTTTCAAGTTTCGTTTCAGAAATCCAAGTGTTTGGTTAGCTTTATTTGAAATGTTGTTTATGTGTTTGTCCCATTTAAGATTGTTTTGAACGGTGAGGCCTAAATATTTAGCATGATCAACTTTTTCAAGATCTTGTGAATGGAGAGTATAAGTAAATTTGTGTGGTTTGCGTTTGTGCGTAACAGAAAGTACAGTGCATTTGTCTGGGTGAAAGTGCATGAGCCAGTCTTGCTCCCACCGTGCTGCAGCATCAAGGTCTGTCTGTAGTTGTTGACAATCGTTAAGTGTTCCGATTTCTTTATATATGATGCTGTCGTCTGCAAAAAGTCTAAGTGTACTGTGTTTTAGATAGTTGGGAAGGTCATTTATATAAATGAGAAAGAGTATCGGACCCAAGACTGTGCCTTGGGGTACACCCGATGTTACGGGTACTTTATCAGACTGTTCTCCTTCCAAGACAACAGTCTTTGTATAACATCATTAATTTTGAGTGTCATTGGTGTTATACTGCATAACATTATATGATTTTGATTGTCTCTAGTATTACATTTTGCGATTTCAACATTTTACAGGTATCTCATTACATGTATTTGGTTTGTGTTTATTGACATATATAGCATCCTTTGATTTTGAGGGTCTCTATTATTACACTGTATAACATCCATTGATTTTGAGTGTTACTGGTACATGTAGATGTATTACACTGTATAGCATCTTTCTGGTTTGATAGTCACTGGCAGTTCACTGTATAGCAATCTGTGACTTTCATTGTAACAGGTGTTATACTGTATAACAGCCTTTGATTTTGAGTGCCCCTTGTATTACATTATATAACAGTCTTTGAATCCATGTGATGCTGGTACATGTATATAGCATCCTTTAATTCTGAGTGACGTTAGTTGTTTCGATGTATGCTATTGATGTCTCTGTGTAAAACCAGGAACGTAGATTAGTCTATGTACGTTCCTGGTAAAACTGAGTAACATTGATTTTTAGTTTCGCTGGAGTTTCACTAAATACAGTCGAAACTCGATAGTTCGAACTCGCGTACGTTAGTACGAACATACCCCTATTTCAAAGTTAAAACGTGGCTTAGCCACTCACCAGTCACCAGGCTAAGCCACGTTTTAACTTTGAAGTACGTGTAAGTTCGACTTGAACGTGATCACCTTATCGAAATTTAAATTATGAAATACTGGTACATATACAATCTATTTAAACGAGTTCGAGGTATCGAGTTTCGACTTATAACATCATTTGATAAGCGAGACGACCCTGGTCCCAGGTAGATCTTTTAAAGGCATAGCCGTATTTAAATTTAAATCAATTTTTTTTTTAAAAAAACATCAATGTCGCTGTATGAAATCATACAATTATACGTAAACACTCATTACGCTGAACAGATATCGGTCGTCGGGGGTGGGAGCCTTCTATGGTTCGCACCTTAAGAATACCGATGTCTGGAAGAGTTTATTGCCGGACACAGCCACCCCCCCCCCCCCCCCCCTTTAGTTATAAAAACCACGTGACAGTAATTACTTATATTCTTTTGTTGTATCTCATATATTCTATGTTATGTAGAATTCGAGAAATAAAAGTTCTGTTCTGTTCTGATAACTTTCAGATGAGTGTCCAAGCGGGTTGGAAACATGTGTACATTATCAGTTCTGTGAGAAGGTTGTGGGATATAAAGGTGCTGGAAACCCAGACTACGATGCCTGGTGTGTCAGTAGCTGCACGCACATGCCGCCCAGTTGTCCGGCATCGCACTGCGAGAAGGTTATATCTTGGGTCCCGAAGAAGCAGTACACAAGGGTTCTCAACCTACTGCGAGAGATACTGAGGAAAGAGGAATATATAAAGACACGGGAAAACGACGATGGTCCATATGGAAAATAGAGATGTCACCTCAATATGATTATAATTCAATATAATCTCTCTCTAGCAACGTACAACGTTTTCTTCCAGTTTTCCATTAACCCTAGTAACTACTAACCCTTTGACTAGCATAGGCATCTTTGGTCGACTTTGCAAACAGTTTGAGTTCTGATCAGGGGCCCGTTTTACTAAACAACTTACGCAAATTTTTTGCGTAAGTCAAATTTTGCGTAAGTCAAAATCGTGTAACTCTTATTTTTCGATCATAAACGTTTGCAAACAGCAAATAGCCAGATCAGAGGACGCGCTACAAGCGCGTCCTCTGATCTGGCTATTTGCTGTTTGTAGCAAGTGATAAAAAAATATAAATTAAAATTTAAAATTTTGACTTACGCAAAATTTTTGCGTAAGTTGTTTAGTAAAACGGGCCCCAGATACCGCGTATTTAAGTATCACTTACACTAAAAGTATAGCAATGTACATGCAAATCGCTCTATTACGACAACTATAAAGAATGCATATTGATTGTATACAAGACAGGCATAGCTTAAATCAAGGTGATAGTAAAACGCTTGGCTTAAACACCTAGCAATTAACACTTATAAATTGTCATCTGCTATATTTCTCGTCTGCTTCAAGTTTCAAAGTGCTTCAAAGTTGCTCAAAATTGCTTAAAATGTTGTCTGAGTGTCAAACAGCTTGGATCCGGATGAGACGCCGAGTTACTCGGCGTCTCATCCGGATCCAAGCTGTTTGCATATGGAGCTATAGTCGTGAGTGGCAGGCTAAGGGTTAACACACAATTAGTGGTCGTAATAGAGAGGTTTTACTTGTACGTCTTTTCTGCATTAAGCATTCTCGTGTGTTTTGAAAAACATGTGTACGTACATGTATTACATGTAAACATAGTATTCAAAACCAAAAATGCAGAGAACTCTCATATCAGGGTCTACATGGCGTTACGCGGCGTCTGATCAGAGTCTAAACTGTTATCAAGTAAGCACTGTACTCGGGATAAGGCAGTGTATGGGTAAAGAGCCCGGATACCTTACAAGAGACACTTTGCAATACCTAGTTTACCTACACCCAACCCGTGCATATTTCTTATTGTTAATACCTCGTACATGTATTTGTCATATATTGATATATTGGTCTCTGTTCTCTTTTATATACGTCTATTCTTCTGTAAACCTTGAAAATCTGAGTATTTAAAATGGAAAAATATATAGACAGCTTGGAGTACGAAAATTTCTTTTTAGTTTGCCCAGCAGGACAAGTGCTTTGAATACCCTCGTTCCTGTCCCGAGAACAACAGGTTATAAAGCGTTTGAATTTAGTCTGAGATCATTCTTAAGCATTTGACTGGTCAGATTTGGGCTTTCGATCAAATAAGACCAATCAAATGCCCGAAAATGATCTCAAGACTCAACTCAAACGCTTTATAACCTCAGATTTATACACTCATAACTGTTTTGAGCAGCCATTCATTAAAGCAGCACACGGATTGCTAACCATAGTCGACTGTTTAACTATTTCACTGTCAAATAATCGTCTGCTGAAAAAGATTGTCGTCTGTAATTTTATGCTAAATTATTTGTCACCAAAGCTGGAAAAATGACTTTAAAACTATTGATATCCCTTTACAACCGTTATTCGAACACAACCAAAAATCGAACAAAATGAATCGTTTCGCGTGACATCTATGGTTACAAACAAATTTGCATAATCGCGCGTGACATTTTGACAGTAACACCGGTAGAAATGTGAAGAACTCAAAATCGGCAAAAATGATCAGTAAACAGGTAAAAGGGCATTTGTTGAACTTCTCTGAGTGTAAATATTGCATTTACATCTAATCCCAAATTTCCCAATGTATAATTATGCCATAAACTGCCTTTTTGTCAACAAAAATGACCAGTGGTGTATCGGCTGCAAAACTTTTATATTTACCTCATCCCTAATGGTCCGTATAAATTATATTGAGGATTCAGACCACTAAATTTGATCAAATCTCAAACTAGGGGTCTTTATCACTTTATTTATTTCCTAAGTGTGTTTCATATAAGAAGTAACAGGGAATAAACAAAATATTTGTTTATCTTACAGGTTCCAGTACACTAGGGTTTTTAGCTCACCTGAGCACAAAGTGCTCAAGGTGAGCTATTGTGATCGGTTGCCGTCCGTCGTACGTCGGTGTCGATGTCCGTGTCGGTGTCGGTGTCGTCTGTTCACAATTTGTTTCAAATAACTTCTTCTCTGAAACCAATGGCGCAATTTTAACCAAACTTGGTCAGATACATACTGTAGTTGTGAGCTTCAAAAATTGTTAAAAAAGTGGGTGGGGCAATCAGTCTTGTTGCCATGGCAACCATGCACACTATCTAAAAAAAAATCTTCTTCTGAAAAACGACTGGTCCGATTTCAATTTGGTTTTCACCAAAATGTTTCTCAATTAATATACTTTCAAAATTGTTAAAAGAAATTTGATCCGTAAAAAAACATGGCTGCCAGAGGGCGTGGCCATTTTCCGTATTTACGTAATATTGACAACTAAAGTCAAAACTTTAAACTTCTTCTTGTCAATAACTATAAGTCCTAGGATAACCAAATTTCACATGTAGCATCATGTTGTAAACCTTTAGCAAGGTTGTTCAAATAATGACCCCCGGGTCAAAAATGGGAAATCCTTTAAAACTCTTCTTCTCTAAAACTGTATGGCCTAGACCTTTTATATTTAGCATCTAGCTTTGCCTTATGGACCTCTACTAAGAGTGTTCAAATTATGACCCCAGGGTCAAAAAATGGCCCCGCCCCGGGGCTTCCCCAAAACTCATTATGCAAACTACAGCGTGTGCAAAATACAGCAGCCCGCATCATTACCAGGACCCCTCGGTACAATCACATCACTCCAGTCTTGAAGGATCTTCACTGGCTTCCAGTTCAACACAGAATTGAATTCAAAATTCTGACACTCACATACAAAGCCATGTGCAATGATTCTCCAAGGTACATTGTCAATATGCTTGACGTGTATAAACCTCGAAGAGAGCTGCGGTCTGCAACTAAATCAGTATCGCTGGTGGTACCGAGGAGTCGTTTGGTGAGGTTTGGAGATAGAAGTTTCATGCATGCAGCCCCAAAGCTCTGGAACAGTCTACCATCAGACATTAGAGATGCAAGCTCAGTTGCAGTTTTCAAAAAGCATCTGAAAACACATTACTTTAATATTTGTTATTAGAACACTGCTACCTATGCGATATGTTCTTGCTGTAGATGTTGTGGGTCCAAATGGGAGTTTCTGGAGTATTATCGGGTTTTCGGTCTCTTATAGAAATTTTAGTTATTGTCGCATGCTATTTTTCCTAGTTATGTTACATTGGGCGGCCTGCATTGGGCGTTCTGCTATTATTTCTATCAGTCGGCATAAAGAAGCCATTTGCTTCGTTGCTCTCGATTGTTGAGGTAGTGCAATCGCCTCTTTGGGGGCTGTCTTCTGTATGTTTAGTGGCCTTCATTGGGCGCTCTACTGTTATTTCTATCAGTCCGCATAAAGAAGCCATTTGCTTCGTTGCTCTTGATTGATGGAGTAACGTGATCGCCATTTTGGGGGCTGTCTTTTGTACGTTTATTATGTTTATTTTATATCTAATTGTAGTTATTTGTCTTTTCCTGGCGGCCTGCATTTGGGCGCTCTACTATTGTTTCTATCGGTCGACAATCAGAAGCCGGTTGCTTCATTGCTGATTGATGGGAGTAATGTGAACGCCTTTTTGGGGGCTGTCTTTTATATGTTTATTCATGTTTATTTTAGATCATATTGTAGTTATTTTGTCTTTTCTTGTTTGTAGGTACATTTGTGTAACTTCATGTGAAGCGCTTTTGAACGCACAACCCCTGTGTGAAAAGAGCGCTATATAAATCTGGTATAATAATAATAATAATACATAGACTTGTATAGGAAAACCTTTAAAAATCTTCTTCTCTGAAACTGTAAGGCCCAGACAGTTTATATTTGGCATCTACAGCCGAGGCTCATAAGTCTTTCCCCAAAATGGCGGCCGTTTTGTTTTCTACTCTAAGCACATGCAAATTTAAACATCAACCAACTCAAAACGGCAACTCCAACTTACCTGAAACTTTCAGTATTTTGAAATAGACCAGTTTTCTTTCAGAATATGCCGAATTCTTTTTGGAATACTCTCATAAAGTGATTGTAAATAGGCCTGATTGTAACGATCCCAAATGCCAAGAACATGTCTGATAAGCTCATCCTTAATTTTGATATTCACTGCACGCTTGCACAAGTTAGTTTACAAAGATTTCCACACATTTTTTATTGTATTCAAGTCTGGGTTTAAGGCCTTTCGCTACCGGAAGTCGGTCTTGCGGGCGAGCGGATATGCGTCTGGACGACACAGACTTTTTTCGTACGTGTTTATACTAGAAAATTTATATAAAGGAAATGTTGATACGAATGAGTATAATCCTTCATAGCGCAGTTAGTATAGTGGTTGACTATAGTGGTTGACTAGCAATCCAAATGTCATAGGTTCGAGACCCATCCGATCCAAATATTTTTTTTAAGTGTCCGATTTATTGACTTGTCAATCCATAACGCAGTAATCAAGAGACATGTTATGTTTAGTCTTCGTTGATTAGTACTAGTGATGTTTACGGTCCAAGTATATGTCAACTTACCTGTACGTTTTAGTTTAATGACTTACAAGTCAATTAAATCGGTATACATGTAAACGATTTGATCGAACTATAAAGCCACACAGTGAAGCTTATCAATACGCTAACCTTTTCAAGATCGATATTGCCCATTATAATTATGTTCAAAAAATATTATAAACCTTGTATGCAAGTCCATGAATAAATAATAATGCATTTTAATGACAAAGTTTTAATTCTAAGGTAGGTAACTGTATATAAACAACAAATATCCCACATTTTAATAAGAAAATATGTTATAACAACTAATCCTGACTGTAATATTTTCTAATTTTTTCAGACTGACTAGTTCATCAACCATATATTTGAATAAAATGAAAACAAATATACATTGAATGAGTCAGTTTTTTGTAATTCAATTTTTTAGCATTTTGCAAAATTTAAATAGCTGATAACATCTTTCTGAACACCTTTATTCAAAATGTTTTTAACTTTTCTTGTAATGAATGTTGTGGACTACTTATTGGGCGAGAATTATAGTCATTAGCTTTATTCATTTTTAAGAAAAATAAAATCATCAAAATTCTAGGTTTTTGTCAGAAAAAAGACCTTAAAGACAAACCACACGATAAATTTTGCCTATATTTACCCACATTGTTTCTTAGGCTATTATCATTCTTCATGAAAAGTTTCATAACAATCGTATGGAAACTACGCGCATATGTGAAGTACCTTAAAGCTGGTCGAACCATTGTCGGGATATTATCGTTCCTTGACCATTCGATGGTGAGTCTAGATTTATGCTGAGTAGCATAGTCAGCATGGACACTGTAGAGCTTATTTGAGAGCTTTTTAGCAATAAATGGCCACAAATGTGTGTCTAGAGTTTCAATATGTTTCTCGGAATTGATATTACCATCAACTGGTGTCAGGGTTCCATCTCCATCATATGTTAAACAGCCCCTGAACACAACAGATGCTTTGCAATATGGGGTGGGGTATGCATGGTTTTCCGTGGTCTCCCATACCCTCCCACTTCGGATCTTGTTTTCGGAGCTCCCTTACTCTCGAAATCTCTTTTTAAAATTTGAATTGGTAGATCTATCGATGTTTTCCGATTGTGAAACTTTGTGAGTACTTTGAGAGTCCTTATTTAGATGGAGGATAACGTTTTTTCTGCTAGTGTGTCAATTCCTTGCGTTTCACCCTTGATATGTTACGAAGCAGACGATCGAAACAGATCAATATTATTTGTTTACAAAAAATGAAGAATTTATCGGTGCTATCATGAAATTCACTGTGTTAAAATTTCAATCTTCCTAGTAATTAAATCGCGGCGCTATTAAAGTTTTTCGGACGCGGCCATATGCGGTACCGATATCGGCGCCATGTTTTGGGGAAAGACTTATGACCCTCGGCTGTAGCTCTATCTTATGGTCCTCTACCAAGATTGTTCAAATCATGACCCTAGGGTCAAAAATGGCCCCGCCCCGGGGCTTATCAGTTTTACATAGACTTATATAGGAAAACCTTTAAAAATCTTCTTCTCTGAAACCGTAAGGCCCAGACCTTTTATATTTGGCATCTAGCTTTGCCTTATGGTCCTCTACCAAGATTGTTCAAATCATGACCCACGGATCAAAATTGGCTACGCCCCGGGGCTTATCAGTTTTACATAGACTAATATAGGAATAAACCTTTAAAACTCTTATTCTCTGAAACCCTAAGACCCAGACCTTTTATATTTGGCATCTAGCTTTGCCTTATGGTCCTCTACCAAGATTGTTCAAATCATGACCCCCGGATCAAAAATGGCCCCGCCCCGGGGCTTATAAGTTTTACAAAGACTTATGTAGTAAAACCTTTAAAAATCTTCTTCTCTGAAACCGTAAAGCCCATACCTTTTATATTTGGCATCTAGCTTTGTCTTATGGTCCTCTACCTAGATTGTTCAAACCATGACTCCAGGGTAAAAAATGGCCCCGCCCCGGGGCTTATCAGTTTTATATATACTTTTACAGGAAAACCTAATTCCGAGTTGTTACAGTTTCATGCAGCAGTCCACATACATGCAATGACAAACTTCATTATGCATTGAGTATAACACAATTGTTACTCAGGGAGCGATTTAGGGCCGCATGCGGCTCTTGTTTCGTCAAAAACGGGTATTTTTTAGTTTGTCCGCTCTCTAACTCAAACAAATGTCTTCCAATCCTTTTGAAACTTTGTCAGCATGTGTATGACCATAATGTCTCGGTCAAGTCTGATAACCAGCAAGATTGCCCCAGACATTCAAGAGTTATGCCCCTTTTATGGTAAAAACTGTCAATTTTTAGTTTGTCTGCTCTCTTACTCAAACAAATTTATTCCAATCCTTTTGAAACTTGGTCAGCATATGATCCCTAATGTTCAAGGTTCTTCCCCATTTTTAGCTCACCTGAGCCAAAGGCTCAAGGTGAGCTGTTGTGATCGCCCGCCGTCCGTCTGTCCGTCCGTCTGTCCGTCCGTCCGTTCAAATTTATTTCAAGCGACATCTCCTCTGAAACCGAGAGTTTTAGGGAAAAACTAACTTGCTCACGGTGTTCATTGGATTCTTCTCTACAGAAATTGTTAAAATGAAACTCAAAAGTGGACTACTTATTGAAATTTATTTAAAAAAGCGAAAAACTTTAAACAATCTTCTTGTTAAAAACTGCTAGGCCCACAGCTTTGATATTTTTTTTATAGTATCTCCTGGGGATTCTCTCTCAAAATTGTTAATATCAAAGCCAAAACTGACCATAGGGATTCACCATAGGGATTTTTTCATTGCCGGTTTATTCAGGTTTTACTGTTTTACTGGGTTGTTTAAGCAGGGTTCAAGCACCCTTATACTAGATCACCTATATTTGCAAACAGTTTGGATCCAGGTCAGATGCTACATTATGCTGCATCTAATCTGGCTCCAAACTATTTGCCAGTTATTTACATAGTTTTTTTAATTCAGTATGATTTGCTTTACAAAATTCACATACAATATGTATAGCAGACATCAATTCAGCATTATAAGAGTTACGTTCCCAGCTAGATTTTGCTACAGGCAAAATTGCATAACTGACCTCAGGTCAGCTGCTGTACAGCAACAGAACTGGTGGTATCTGCTGAACATGTTGTCTGCTAAAGTTTAGAAATGGTTCAGTCTGCTTCATACTTAGAGAAACAGGATCTGGAAGTGATCCCAAGTCAACTCAATCCCCCATAAAAAAAAATTATACTGATGTTTGTTAACCCATTACCCCATAAATATGCATTTTTAGGCCTTTAATTTATTCCTCCACTGAAGAAAATAATTCCACTTTATACAGTCATGAAAATGTAAGATAATAAATAAGTTTCTATATCCTAGTAGATGGTAGTTTAAAGCAGTTTGAAAGTAAAGCAGGGTGTGCCTTAAGGCGCCTTCTGCTTTACTTTCAACCTGCTTTAGGTGGACACCTATTTTCAAAACTAGAAACAGGCTATGGGGTAATGGTTAAATGAAATTGCATATTTGGTAAGAGCCTAATGAGAGGAAGTGCCATTTGCAAAGGCCATAACTCTGACATCATTGTTTTTAGCTCAAGTTGAGCTATTGGGATGGCCCTGTGTCCGTCGTCTGTCGTCGTGCGTCGTCCGTAGTCGTTAACAATTGATTCAAATGACATCTCCTCCTATACCGCTTGACAGATTTCAACCAAACTTTACAGGAATGTTCCTTGGGTCAAGCTCTTTCAAATTTGTTCAAAGGATTAAAAACAATGTAGAACTCTGGTTGGCATGGCAACCAAAGTGAAAAAATAAGGACATTTTAAAAATCCTTCTTGTCTGAAACTACAAGAGCCAGAGCTTAGATATTTGGCACATAGCATCATCTACAGGTCCTCTTTCAAGTTTGTTCAAATTATCCCCCTGGGGTCAAAATTGGCCCCACCCGGGGGTCACAGTTTTACATAGAGTTATATTCAAATTCAAATTCTTTATTTCAGCTTTAAGCAAAGTACTTTGCTTCTAGCCATATAAAGTACAAATTTATATAGTGAAATTTGCAAACGTCTTCTTCTCTGAAACTGATTTGGCCAGTGCTTTGATATTTGGCATGGTGACACTTCTAGATGTACTTTGCCTATTTTGTTCAAATGGTTCTAGTCGGTTGCATACCTAGGTCACCGGAGCTAAAAATAGATTTTTTCAATGAAAACTTAAAAAAGCTTCTTGTCTGAAACTACTAGGGCACATAGCATCATATACAGGTCCTCTATCAAGTTTGTTCAAATTATGCACCTATAGTGCTTAATCTATGACCACAAAGTACTAGTGAGTAAATCCTTAGTGTCTCGGGTTTGAGTGTCGACCATTAATTCACGTTTTATAAAAAAAATAACTCATTACAAACTACTGTACATATGGGTGTTCATCTTAATATGATAATGAAATAATACAAAAGCTGTTTAACAGTCTCTCTAGGCAGCTATTGTCTTTAACGATAAATAGAGGCCGTCGTGGCCTAGTGGTATAGTCACCGTGACTTACGTAACTAAGATTATCACCGCTGTGGGTTCAAATCTCGGTCTGGGCATTCGGATTTTTCATGCGGGGATGCCTTCCAGCTGGCTTGTGGAAGGTCGGTGGTTCTTCGCAGTTGCCGATTTGTGCCTGAAACATTGCAGAAAGAACTTCTGGGGTCTTCCTCCACCTGTAATTAGCTGGACGCCGGGATATGATTGAAATACTGTTAACCCATTACCCCATAGCCTGTTTATAGTTTTGAAAATAGCTGACTACATAAAGCAGGTTGAAAGTAAAGCAGAATGCGCCATATGGCGCATTCTGCTTTACTTTCAGCCTGCTTTAAGCTTTTACCAGCTAGAATAAGGAAAGTATTAAATATGACACATATTCATTACGGTTTATATTGGAACTATTTTCTTTAGCGGATGAATAAAATGCATGTGCTAAAAGTCGCTTCTATAAGGGAAAGGGTTAAAAGCGACGTAAACCCATAACTAATCCAAAAAAGGGAAGAAAAGGCGATATCCATGTCAATTTATTGAGTGATTGCTTCAAACAGGGTCGACTGTACTTGAATGTTTTCATTATTTAAAGGTGAAGAACATTGCTAGTAATAAACTGTTTATACTCTTTTAGTTTTATGTTGTTCATAGCATACTTCAACCCTACATGTACCCTAGTTTCGCATATGTATAAACGTCCTTAGAAAACAGTGTACTTGTGAATAGTGCTTACCTTATGCAAACAGTTAAGATTTATATAGATTAGAGGAATCCTGATAAGTCCTCTGGTCAGGGTCTGCACGGTTTACCATATTGTAATAAATTAACCAAAAACAACCATAAATAGTCTAAATTGGACTAGACAAAAATTGAAACTGGAAATGTCAATTTGATCATTTCACTGCTTATCAATATTGTGTAATCCAATTTGCTCTTCAATAACATGATGTCCACTTCATAACAGCATATGTTAAATATATAGCAAAACCTCTCTACTACAACCACTAAACAGTATGGATGTTAAGCAGCAGGTATTTAAGGCAGGCGACTACTTAAAGAGACTCGCAACCAGTTTTAGCATTAAAAACAGTATTTTGTAAATATATGTCAAACGCTTATATAAACGGGTAAGAATTAGTTTAGGGTAAGAAATTTTGTTTAAAAAATGCATTTCAATCAAAATAAATATTGAGCTCTGGTGGGATTAGAACCCGGGGCCCGCCATGCGGGGACAGAAAATGCAAAATAAGGAAACCGTTTAGCCCACTGGGCCACCGGGACTATTCATATACCTGGGATCGATATAACGTACTTCAGTGTGTAGCGATGGAGAGTATATAATTCGGCTCGGGTTTATGTCGGAGCCCGTTATCAATTTCTATTGCGTCTTTCGATACCCACGTATAAAACGATGGAAAATATCTAAAAAACTAAGATTTGAAAACTTTTCTAGAATGTGTTTTTAGACTGATCATATTTTTCTAATGCCAGATGCACGATAATGCTACACATTTGGTTTTATTTGAGTATTTTATTTTATTTTTGCAAATACACCATCTGGTTGCGAGTCGCTTTTAGCAAGGTGAACGTAAAACAGAAAGCTCCTTAGGAGCTGTCACCTGTATTTTATGAAATCAATTAGCCCTGGTTAGTGGTCGTAATAGAGAGGTTTCACTGTATAAGTGCTCGTGTGGCGGTCGTAAAAAGTCGCCCTGTACATCATTCTCAGTGTTGTTATACTTCCTGGTGCTTTGGAAAATTGATTTCAACGCCTTGTCTAAATTTTCATTTTCTTTTTTGTTTATATTGAAATTCCAAACAGCAAACAGCGTCGACTTTGATCAGACGCCGCATTATTCGGCGTTTGACCGGTGTATATACTGTTTGTCTGTGTCCTGTATATAGGACCGTAGGCACAAATGGGTTAAACCGAGTATGAAATAGTCCATGTTTGCATTTTTTCGATGCTTTCAAGGGATCTTCTTCTGATTCAGATCATTTCTTTTAACTCATTCCGGTTTCCAATGAAGTCTGGTCCATTTTTAACTTTTTATGGTTTTTACAATATATTTCAAGACGACAAACAGTGCAAATCATGTTCCTTAAGGAGTTCTCTGATAAGAGTCTACACTATTTGCATATGATAAGTGTACTCCTCACAGGCACACTGTTTGTAAATTAACGACGAGTATACTCGTCGCTGGGGTTGAATGCGTTAGAGCTGTGCAGGTTGGAAGACAGTGTTTCCTCTTGTAGACGAAAGGCAAATGCAATGCACTGATATGTACAAAATGACAGTTTCTTCCATTTAAGGTCACGGTGAACTTGACATTGACCCTTGACAGAAATCATATAAAATTATGTTTCGAGCATACACAGTGCTCCCTCCCTATAATGGCCCTCTTAACAACGGTTCCCTCCTTACTACAACGTGTGTGGCTGTTTCCATAAACAAGACAATTACGTCTAGCCTTTTCATGGCTGAAATATCGTGCTGTTTGCAAATGTAAGCAAATTTCCCTCCCTATAACAACTCCTTCCGAACAACACACATACTCGACAACACACATACTCTTTGTCTCATATTGGGTGTTATTGTAGAGAAGGAGCATTGTTTTTCGTCTACCACATCAACTAGAAATACTTAATTTAGTGTATGCGTCTTGGAATGGCGGAGTATTACATACTACGTTCAAGGCGCTGTGTCCTTAATCTTTGACCTCAATTATAGAAAAACTTTTCCAGAGCACATTTACTTTTACATATTCTTATCAGCTATAGGTGTCCAATTTTGTGTTTGAGTACAGAGTGTCCCGAACCATTTCCGTTCTTTTACCTTGACCTCCAGGCGAAGAATGAACTTGTCCGAAGCATACTTTCTAGACCACATCATTTAGGGATACCACATTTTGCATGTAAGTGCATCTTGGCATGGCGGAGTGTCGCTTACAGTATTTATGTTACTGTGACATTGACCATGACCCTTGACCTCTATTACAAAAAGCTTGTCCATAACAGAGTTTGCACATGTATACTATATCAGCTAGAGATACAGAGTTTGGTGTGCGAACACATGTTGAGATGGCCGAGTGTCGTGTACCATTTTAATCCTAGTGTTTGCACAACTGGACATTGGCAAACAGTGTAGAGCCTGGTCTCATCAGGGTCTACACTGTTTGCTTTATCATAATAGTATGTAACTTTTTTCTGCACTGATAGCACTGTAGCGTATTTAGACCACCCTTGTATATCTAAAATTAAATCTTCCAGCAAGTATACAAGGAGAGTGCATTGCAATATCCAGGCATAAATGGGTTACATGGTGTGTGTGTTTTTGTTTTGATTGTTAACGTCCGTTTCTGTCATCTATGGGCTAATAGGACGCCCCAGAAAGAGGGGAGTGCATACAGAGAACCCGGGCGCGATGCCCAACTCTTACTATCAACAGAGTTCCCTGGTTCTTTTAGATGCTCAGTGTAAAGCACTGATACATCGGACCTCGTTTTATAAAGTCTCATCCGAGGACTTGGTCCGGCGGGGATCGAACTCACGACCCCTGACGTCGTTATCGAGCGTTTTCCCCTCGACTACGTCCGCCGATTGTGTATAAGTATCTTTACTGGTCTGCACACAACAACAACAAAATGCATCCCAGTGTCAACAAAGGGTTTGATGGCATCTGCGGCTTACTGTGATACATCTATTCTTCTTCTTACCCTTATATTTTCTATCCTTTGATCCGTCCATTCTACCCTCAGTGCAAAAAGAAACGCACATTTTGTATCACACTATTATTTTTATGTAGAAGGAACGTATTTGTGAACTATTATTAAATTATTATTGAACTGGTAGCATTACAACCTGCACAAATCGGCGTGGTGTTTTTAAACAAGCTGTAGTTAATTATTTCGCTGCCAAATTAATCGTGAGGTTTTTACCCCCTCACCGTTTCATTGTAGTCTGCTTCAATTTCGTTGTTTGCAAGATCGTTTTAAAGGAAAATTCAATGTTGCATGACTTAAAACATATCGATATGAGTGTCAACCATTTTGCGTTACGCGGCGTCTGATCAGGATCCAAATTGTAAATGCAAACGCTTTTTGGCGTCATTAAGAGGGAACGGGTTAACCCTTTCCCCAATAGATGCGCCTTTTAGCGGATATGATTTATTCATCCGCTGAAGAAAATAATTCTAATTTAATCAGTAATGAATATGTATTATAGGGAATATTTTCTATATTATAGCACATGATAGCTTAAAGCAGGCTGAAAGTAAAGCAGAATGCGACCTAATGCGCATTCTGCTTTACTTTCAACCTGCTTTAAGTAGTCACCTATCTTAAGTAATATAAATAGGCTATCAGGTAAAGGGTTAAATGGCAGCACAGCGCCTTTGAGTATTTATTTCTGAGCTTTTTGCAGTGTAACTTGGTGAAAAAGTTGTGACTCAACTGGGACTCGAACCCAGGACCTCTGGCTTTCCATGCCAACGCTCTAACAACTGAGCTACCGAGTCACCCAGAAAAGCCATTCAACCAGTTCACCATATTCTCTACCCGGCTACAGCAGTATTCTTGAGTTCAGTCAATCTGGTATTAATTACCGTGGAAAGATTACGCTTTTAAGTTTTACCCCATTTGTGCCCACAATCCCCGGCAAACAGTGTAGACTCTGATTAGACGCCGCATCATGCGGCGTCTGATAAGAGTATACACTGTTTGCTGCTATAAATTTCAATCTAAGATAAACGAAAATGAAATTTTAGACCATGCACCCCTTGGATCAAAATGGACGAATCCAATATATAAGCCATGGACAAATTAGTTGGGCGCAGATGGGGTACCCACTAAATGGTAGTTCAACTTGATACGTGCATAAGTATTTATGCACCATAAAGTTTAAGCTACTACTCTGCAGCAGATACAGTAAAATCTCTCTTATACGATTACTAAATTGTAAGCCAATCGATTGTATAAAAGACAATTGACAGCTTAAAGAGGCTCGCAACCGGATTTAGCATTAAAAATAGTAATTTGTAAATATATGTCAAATGCTAATATAAATGGGTAAGATTTAGTTTAGGATAATAAATTCTGTTAAAAAATCCATTTAAAAAAAAAAAAAAAGAAGCCCTGGTGGGATTCGAACCCGTGACCTTCCATGCGGAGAGAAAACGTGAAAAAGTGAGGAAGCTCCTATACTACCTCCGCTACCAGCGCTCTCTATATCTATAGTAGCGAATTAACGTACTTCACTAGTAGCGATCGATAGTACTTTTATTACTTTATTCGTCTCGGGTTTATGTCTGAGCCCGTGTAAAGAAGCAACAACAACAACTATACCGTTAGCTAACGCTATAGAAAAACGATGGAAAATATCTTAAAAAAATAAGATTCGGTGCCGATTCTTGAGACTTTTTTTGGACTGATCATATTTTTTTAATGTCAGAAGCCAAATAATGCCACAAATTTGCTTTTATTTGAGTATTTTATTTTATTTTGACAAATACACCATCCGGTTGCGAGTCCCTTAGCAAGGTGAAAATAAAGTAAAAAGTTTTTTTTTATTTTCGTTTTCGGTTTGAAGCAGTCACCTGCTTTAAACACCGAATAATTATCACACTAAAGTGGTCGTTATTGAGATGTTTAACTGTATTTTGGTTATCACAAACACATATGGTTACTTATTTAAAGCAGGATAAAAGAATCATATAAGAGCTTCGTGCATTAATTACCGTATCTTTATCCTGTATTAAAAGATTTCACACTACTTTATTTGAGAACTGGGCTCGTTTCATAAAACTTCGTACGACAATGTTGTCTCAAGTGAGATTTTAAAAGCCTAAATTATTATTTATTTCTCCATTTAATTCTGTCTTGTGACATCTCGTTGGAGTCGTCATGACATGACGTGACATGACATGATTAGATTGAGAAATAAGAAATTAAATGTATTTTAAAGTTTTAAGACCGGTTTTGTCGTACCAAATGGTGTCATGAAAATAAGAACTTGTTTATGTATGTCAAAAGGTCATAGAAACATTTAAATAGTAGTTTAGGATAAGAAATTCTGTTAAAACTACATCTCAAGGAAACTTTTTCCAGCTCGGATGGGATTCGAACTCGGGGTGGAAAGCAAAAGTCAGACGTATTAACCACTTGGTTTTCAGTCTTTAAAGAGAAACACCATCGCCACTGAAATACTCCTATGTTTAAATAATTAGTTTAAGTTTAAACATATTTCATTGCCATATATTTGCACAACCTGAACCATATAGCACAAGTTCATAATCAAATTTAAGGTGGTTCGACAGCCGGCGGCCCGCATCTCGAGTTCCGGAAATGCTGATGACTTTCACCTGATCTTTGCGGCACGTGCTTATAGTAGAAAATATAGATGAAGAAAAATTCGATCTAATTCAGTGTCTTCTCTGTTAGCGCAGTTGGTACGGTGAATTACTTGCAATCCAAAGGTTCTAGGTTCAATTCCCACTCGGTTCAAAACTCTTTTTTTTAAACAAATTGTCCGATTTTAGTGACTAGTCAATTCATAACGCAGTGATCAAAGGACAGGCTATGTTTAGTCACGTAATAATTAATAATATCAGATGCAAGTATAGTCAAGTGACAGCTAAATTTGTGAGGATTTATAGCCTATATAACAGATGGCAACTTAGCACAAGACAAAAATAATGCTAAAAGATAGATCCTAAAGGAGCGTTTTTAAATGCATTACTTTTGTTATGCATTAAGCAGTCACTTGCCCTTTAAAGATCTACAGGCTACCGTTTTCAATGGTCCCTTATTACAGGTTTGACTTATGGTATTATTTAGAGCTGACGGCATTTTAAAGTTTAACTCAAGGGAGGTTACTCGTTTTGTGTAAAATTTTGTCAGAATTTCAGGAAATCATGTATAAAATGTAAATTCTACTGTAGATGTTCATTAAATTTTTGGGACTTGTAGAATTAAGTTATATCTATCTAATAAGAGTAAAATAAGTGTATGTTAAACAGCTAGATTTTTTGTAATTTGAGATTTTCAGAATTTGACTTTTTTGAAATATTAATATTTCCAGAAAATATGTCATGAAAGACTTTTGTTTGCCCAATATCTTATAGTATATGTACAGTTTACTTGAATGTACAAAAATTATTGAGTTATATAATGTTATAAAGAAAATATCCCTGTTTATCAAAAAAGGAGCTTTTCTCGACAAAAGGTCCTGTCAGAAAAAAACGGCACTGTAACTTTTTTTTATTTTAACGATTTTTCACTCTCCATATGGTATATTTCAATTTAATCAAGGTTTCAAAGAATTCTGACACAGGATAAGCTGACCCGCGAACCACCTTAATTAACAGACGAATACAAATTTGGGCCACAAATTCTACCAACATTAGTTACGGCCCACCTATCGATAATGCATGCACCAACTATACCACAGGTACTTCAAGATGACAAAGTTCACTCAACACTTTTAATTTTATTTAACTATATACAAGATAGATCTACCTAGTTAATGTTTTTTTTTAAATTTTTTTATATTTATTTTGAAACTGTGACCAAGCGCCGGTTAGGACCGCATAATGATCGCTCTATTCTGCCCAAGTTCTATACTAAACCATTAATGAAGATGACAGGAGGAGTACTTCCGCTGTAAACTGAAGTTCAGATTGTTAAAACAATGTTGTCTTTACGCGATAATTCAATGCAATCTTTATTGTTATGTTAACGGTTAAATTTAATACATAAGAACGAAAATGAAATACAACTTGGAATTCAAGGAATGCTTGAAGGACTCTCCGAAATTCAGGTAAAGAATGTGGCGTCCTGTTGACTCGTGAAGGTCCGGATTGATGCTCTTATGATGCACTCACTGCTTCCCTGTAGTGTTCCTTAATCAGTAAACAATAACTGTCACTCACGCACATTTCTTATTTACAGTTTTGTTGTTATGCTTGAAATTCCTCTGACGCTTCCAATATGAGCAAGGCAGCTTCATCATTGGAACTTTCCCAAAGTGTCACTTCCCACTAAGACTGGCTGAGTCACTCTTCTGTAATGTCCAGTGTCCTCGGTGTTGAGGTGTGAGTCAACTAAAGGATATTTAATGAGATAGGTAATATGAAATAGGCACAGCCTACAAGCGAGCGAAGCTGTTAAATAATGGAGCATTTTAACAAATTACCCTATAGCCTAATTCTAGTTTTGAAAACAGAATGAAGGGTTATTTAAAGCAAGTTGAAAGTAAAGCAGAATGCGCCTTACGGCGCATTCTGCTTTACTCCCAACCTGCCTTAAGTCAGAATCTGCTAGGATATAGAATATAATTTTATGGTACAGATTTTGGACTGTATCAAATGGAACTATTTACTTTTTGAACAGTTTGGATCCTGATCAGAAGCCTCGTATTTAGAGACTATATTTTGCATGGGCACGAAATTTATTTTTCAAGCAGTTTGGATCCTGATCAGGAGCTGCGTACGGCGGCGAATGATCAGGATCTACCGTACACAATTGTTGACACTAATGTTAATATTTCGAAATTTTGAGAACTGAATCTTCAAAGATACTGTGGTGCATGGGTGCACAATTTATTTTCAATCAGTTTGTATCCTTATTAGAAGATGTGTACGGCAACGCATGGTCAGGATCAACATAATTATTGGCACTAATGTTTATATTAATAATTTCGAAACTTTGAGAACTGATGATCATAATGGCAAATTTGTTCCTAATGACTAAAGTTTCAAAGATACTGTTGTGTCTGGGTAAAAACTATACATCAAGACATATATTTAATACACTAGATCTAATTACGATATTTACGCGAGGTTATATAATGTGCAAAAAACAATAAATTATCGACTAATAGCATATTGAAAATGCTCCCTATGTATGCTTCGACCAAAAATGGTACGTTTTGACTTGGTACGCTTTAACCATGGTACGTACGCTTTGACTATAACCCATTAAGGCGTATTTATTGGGTAATGGGTTAATAAACTAAATGATTTAATAACCAGAGGGCCCTGATATCGCTCAACTGTTGTACTGAAGCTTGAAAGCTTTACCTTTCTGTTTCATCCGTTTTAATCTAAATCCATTCAAATTTGTAGTATACCATGTAAAACTTTTTGGAATACAACCTCATAATTCTAGTATAGTAGAGTACATCAAGGGCAGATAACTAGAGCCTAAACAATACTGAAATGAAGCCTTTTTAGCATTTCAGAGTATATCAAGGGCAGATAACTATTGCCACAATGATTAGATTTCAACAATAATTGCACTCCTTTGAGAACTTATAGCTATATACTTTGTGTGCAAGTATAATCAAAATCCATTGAAAACTGTAGTTGCAAGAGTGTAAACGCTGTAAGATATGGCATTTTCAGCAATTCAAGGGCAGACAACTCTTGACCTATAGGTCTTATTTCAACCATAATCACACATATCTAAACTCTTATGGTCATATACAATCTGGCCAAGTTTGAAAAAGACTGGATAAAAATGGTGGCCTCTAGAGTGTAAACACTGTTAAATATGGCATTTTAAGCAATTCAAAGGTAGATAATCCTCAACCTATTGGTCCGATTTCAACCATAATTAAACTCATCTAAACTGTTATGGGCATATACAATCTGAGCAAGTTTGAGATAGATTATATAAAAATGATGGCCTCTAGAGTGTAAACACCGTTAAATATGGCATTTTCAGCAATTCAAAGGTAGGTTACTCTCAACCTATGGGTCCGATTTCAACCATATTCAAACTCATATGAATTCTTATGGTCATATCCAATCTGAGCAAGTTTAAAATAGATTGGGTAAAAATGGTGGCCTCTAGAATGTAAACACCCTTAAATATGGCATTTTCAGCAATTCAAAGGTAGATAACTCTCAACCCATTTGTCTGGTTTCAAGCATAATCACACTCATCTGAACTCTTATAGTCATATACAATCTGAGCAAGTTTGAAGAAAAAGTGTGGCCGCTAGAGTGTAGACACTGTTAAATATGGCATTTTCAGCAATTCAAAGGTAGAAAACTCTTGATGTGATCTAGATCTATTGATCTGATTTCAAGCATAATCGAACTCATACAAAATCTTATGGTCATATATACAATCTGGCCAAGTTTGAGAAAGATTGGAGACATATTGTGGCTTCTAGAGTTTTAAAAACACTGTTGAACTTGGGTGGATTTGGGTGACTTTGGGTGAATTGATGAATGAGGATTAAGTGTATAGTTGGCACTAATATTATTACTTCCATATAGCTGACTGGCATTCAGATAACGAAAACTATTACAGAAAATGACTTTTTTCATGGCTATTGGACGGTGGGTTTTAATAGTGGATAGCCCTGGGTTTCTAGGTGTTTCGAAACCGGCTGAAACTGTCAACACTGCCAGACTATCTACGTAAATCTACCCCACCTGGCATGATCGAGCACAGTGTTGAAATCATCTGTGTATTATACACATGCACTTTGATATTGACAAGATTTAGAAACAACATATCTGATATCACAGAAATAAAGATCTAGGCCTAGTCGAAACCTGTCGAATGTGTGTGACATTGTACTTTTCTAATCGTAGGAAGTGACGTCATAAACATCACAACTGATAAACAAAGGGGGGAAACTCAATAAAACAGTTTTGACTGTGTTGATAATTTCAGTAGGATGGTATAAACGAGCGAGGTATTCTGATTTAAATTTGATGTGTGATTCTCGCAATTAATTGTGTTTTCTTTGGAGATAACCGGAAATGTGCACTTAAAAAATCTCAAATAGACTCGTCCAGAGCTGAGAGGTCAGTCAGAATAGTCGCGCGTGTTAGACAATAACATCCTAGGGTAACCGGAAGCAAAAAATTTTAACGAAACTTTTTTTGTTCAACATGTTATAAATAAAACGCGAGCAGGGTCGACCAGTATGTGAAAAATAGCTGAGAGGTCGCAAGTGATAGACAATAACTTCCGGGTCAACGTATGGGTAACCGGAAGCAACATTTTTAACGAAACTTTTTTTGTTCAACATATGTTCATAAATAAAACGCGAGCAGCGTCGACCAGTCTGTGAAAAATAATGTAGCAAGTAGATCCGGCGGAAGTACAAAAAACCTACGAAGAAAAATCTATTCAATGTACATACAGGTTCATTCATTCATATTCTAACATACATGTCTAAAAATGTGAATTTTAACTTGAAATTTATTGTACACGTAGCTGTAGAAGCTCGCTTCGCTCGTTATAATGAAAAGTTATAACCTGTTACAATTTCCGTCAAATGCATCAGACATAAGATCCGAGGCATTTTCTATCAAACAGTGCCCTGGTTTGCCCTTGAAAGAGATTAATTTGTCTCTGAAAATAAGTGCTTTTTCTCTTTCAATGTAATTAAGGTATCATATTTCAGGGAAGGAGTGTAAATTTCTTATTTTCCCTAAGGTCTCGATGTTAAACAATCTGTGAGCAGGTTGTATGAACCTGCCTCATCATCATCGGTTCATCTAGTTTTGATTAACTGGCCAAAAGGCAAAGGCAAGCTTTATTTAACGTCGCATATGGTAAACAATCAACATAAGCTCTGTAGAGCTTTTATTGCGACAAACAAGGTATCCATTAACATGCATACTTACCTGGGCATTACAATCACCTTCCTAGCACTACCCTTACAATGCCGAGTGTCAGGCAAGGGAGCTACTACAGTACTAGTACCGTTTTTATAATGGTCTTTGGTATGACCCGGCCGGGGATCGAACCCACAACCTCCCGCCTCGAAAGCGGACGCTCTACCAATGAGCTATCGAGGCGGTTAATCCCAATAGTGTTGCTGTCACATTTCACAAGGTCTTCCCAGGTTAGATTTGGTATGCCTAGGGCCCTTGACCCTGCTGTGTTCTGATGTTCAGATATCATAATTTGCGAGATCCAGCTTGAGCTGCGCTCTACATGGTCAAGCCATCTCACTCTGCTTGATTGGACTTTTGGAACATCTCTTCAATGTCTCAACTCTCAAGCTATGTTCAGCTGAGATAGCAGAGAGCCACATGGGACATCAACTTCTAGCTTGACCAGACAGGCCCATCTTAGTTTTTACCATGGCTCTGTCATCATACATGTGATATCTCCCGATATGGTCGGGAGCTCCCGAAATTAGACCTCTACTCATGATCTCCCGGTCGGGAGACGAAATCTCCTGATATTTCATGAAACCAGGTTCATTTTTTTCAATATGAACTTTTATATAATTTACCTCGTTCGCCGACTCTTAAAACTCAGAGTTCTCTGGCTAATCCATACACACTCTCATCACCAAACGCTACTGATGCGTGTAAACACGTTACGCAATCGTCGGTAGTTTGAGTGTGTAGCACTAAACATGGCATGTATATGGCAGGCTGCCAAACAATGTTTGACCACACGCGCCTAGTGGGGTTTGACATACATGCTTTTGATGTATTGTAGATCTAATTGGTTATAAAAAAAAGTGATTGACAGGTTCGCCCCGAATCGGAGACCTAGCAACGACAAATTTTAGAAGCGGTGAAGCGAAGGATAAAGATCTATGTCGCCAATACGGGTCGGATTAAAATCAGATAATTCTCCGTAAGTTCTGGACAAGCACACATTTTATATGAAAGCTGATCAGAATCTAACATTTATGAATTGATTTCCACCACATAATACTTTGAATATTCACGTAACAGAAAAATACTTCGAAAATTATACCGTTACAAAATGACGGGGTGCCTTAATATTTGCTACGGGAATCACGCATTAGTCTAAAAAGTTTTCCCCAGCATCGTTTTCTAACAATCAATTAAAATTAAACATTGGACCTAAATTCTTCTGTTTGTTACATACGATTTGTGCAAATATATAATTATTAAGTTAGATTTTACAACCAATTACGCTCGTAAAATTGATTTGCAATCAGTTTTCGCAGTAGAAAAAGGTAGACGCCTTATTTCGTTGTTAAAGGGACTCGCAACCGGATGGTGTACTTGTCAAAATAAAATAAAATACTCAAATAAAAGCAAATTTGTGGCATTATTTGGCTTCTGACATTAAAAAATATGATCAGTCCAAAAAAAGTCTCAAGAATCGTCACCGAATCTTAGATTTTTAGATATTTTCCATCGTTTTTCTATACCGACTAGTAGACGGTATAGTTGTTGTTGTTGCTTCTCTACACGGGCTCAGACATAAACACGAGCCGAATTACGAAGTTGTATGCACTTTCGGTCGCTACACATTTAAATACGTTAAATCGATCCGAGATAAACGGATAGTTCCGTGGTCCATTGGTCTAAGCGGTTTCCCCTATTTTGCCTTCTGTCCGCCAATGCCGGGCCCCGGGTTCGAATCCCACCAGAGACCAATATTTTTTTTTATTGAAATACATTTTTTTAAACAGAATTTCTTATCCTAAACTAATTCTTTACCATTTATATATGCGTTTGACACATATTTACAAATTACTATTTTTAATGCACCATCTGGTTGCGAGTCGCTTTAAAACCACGCCCACTTTACGGCGCTAGTAAATGTCGTCTGCAGACTTTGTCTGCAACAATTCTCTGAGTTAATTTTTGTGTATTTTCTTTCAGAAAATGTCAAACTTTTTGTATCTAGAAAAGATGATGCAGCGTCTCATCTGGATCCATACTGTCTGCAAACTTTAATTATAATAAATTAACAGATTGTTAAGTTGCTAACTTCCATAGATAGAAATCTAGACCATTTGAACAGACAGCACTTGGTATACACTGTCTCTGATTTGAACTACTTCATTCATTCTCTCAAGAAAATAGATATAGTTCCAGTTTATCTTTACTAGTCATGAACAATATAAGAACAATAAGAAATAGTTCTTATATCCTAGCATATGGTAGATCTAGCTTAAAGCAGGCTTAAGCTTTTACTGAAGCAGAATGCTCCTGAAGAGTGCTCTGCTTTACTTTCAGCATAGATGCTAGAATAATAGGCCCATGTCAGTATTAGAAAAACTATATCTCTGGGTGAAAATTGTCTCTGTCTTAGTGGTCACTTATCTATTCACTGATTTAAAAAAATTAAGCAATTAGTGATTAACTTATGAAAATAGATAAATGTGTTGGATTTTCATCGCCTGCGCCTAGTTTTGTCGCGAAAAAAGCTCCCTATTTGGAACCCCAATCTCCCTATTAAAATTTCCAGATCTCCCTATTTGGGTCCAAGAAAATATCACATGTATGTCTGTCATTTCACTGCAGTCATCTGAGTGTGGATGCTGATACAACCCATGTCTCCAGACCATATAGCATAACACTACTCACACAGGTTGAGTACATTCGACCCCAGGTAGCAGTTAGCAGTCAGCAGAGGTCAAGATAGGGTGGACATTTCAAATACTTTGTAACGGGACTAGTGAGAAATCGTTGCCAGATCGGGACTCGAGTCAAGGGCGGGCCGTCTGATGTAACTGTACCATATACATATGTTTCCCGCTGCTATTTCCGTGCCTGGTGTGCCAGCACTCCAACCACTGAGCTACCGGCTACCAAGCAACACGTTCTTGGACTTAACTAAATTGAACCAGAATATGCACAGTCTTTTTCTGGTAATTTTTAGAATATTGCAATGTCTGAATTAGGCTTGGTTTTGCGCGAAGAATCAAATGGTCTGTGAAGAATTTTTTGTACTGATTTCACTTAATTAGGTTTAATGGTCTGAAATAGGACTCGTACATGTAGCTAGTTTTTTCCTACAACATTTGTTTTATTTCTTTTGAAGCGAACTTGACTTAACAACAAGTATCTGGGAAAAAAAAAATTTGAGAAAAGTAAATAAATAGAAATTGGGAATTATTTTTACAATTTCTCAATGGAATTGGGTCCGTTTACTGGACCCACGGATACACCAGGAAAAGGCCTGATGGTCTGATTTATGTTTGGCACCATTGTATGTGACCAACTGTAACAGGTCTGGGGAAAATCGTGGCCTGACCAGAACTCAAACCCAGGGTCTCTGGCGTACCATGTTAGCACTCTAACCTCTGAACCAAATGATCAGGGACTGATTGATTTTACCCTACCACTCTCAATCCCTCTACAATTTACTTCCTTTTTCTAAGTGCATTCCATGATTCCAATGAGAAATTGTAAAAAGGTGCCACCGGTTGGTCAGTAATGTTTGGATGTAGATGTAGAAATAGTTCCCGAATCCCAATTCTGGCAAAAAAAATCCAAGTTCTGAAGAAGAAAAAAACCAACTTTTTTTGGATACAGGTTGTTTAAATTCATACCCCAAAAAATAAAACAAATGTGAAAAAACTAGCTAACAGGTCTATTAACTGGTCATTTAGCCTAAATAAGTGAAATCAGTGAACAAAAATCTTCCTGAATCATGATTTCGTGCAAAAAATCCCAAATCAGACATTGCAGTTTGCCAAAAATGGCCAGAAAAGGCCTGTTACAAATGTCAAGAGCTGCAAATTGCTATGTAGTAACCACTAGTGGTATCACTTTAGACTATCAATCCAGGGGGTGTGAGTTTATTCCCTGCCAGATCAATTCCTTTTGATGAGACTTTAAGTTGAAGTCCCAATGGCCATATATGATTATCAGTGCTATACACTGGACTGATAATTGAAAAAGTATCAGAAGGTGCTCTATTGAAAAAGAGAAGAGCATGGCCAGGGTTCCTCTGTATCTCTCTGGGAAGTCCAATTAGTCCAAAATTGGCAGAAACAGACATAAATTAAAATAAATAAACCAGCTCACTAAAACATCTGTATTTACCTGAGACAGATTATTGTCTCTCCAGGTGTACGATGATGTGTCATTCTGATTGTCTAAGTCCACATCAATCTATTGTGGTTGGGACCTCACAAGTAGACATTAGTTGTCCAGAATGGTATGGATGGAATCCCACTGCTGCACGTCTTAACCCATTTCTTATCTGGAGCACTGGGTCAGTATTACTTTGTTAGACCACTAACAACCAAGGCATATTTCTATACCCCACACAACTTGGTCATGGGCATATTGATTTTGGTCTGTCTGTTTTTCTGTCCACAACTTTAACCGTGACCATAATTTTGGAACTACATGTACATTTCCAATTGGACTGTATTAGATAATAGTAGAAGCATGCAACTGAATTTCTGTGAGTTATAGATTAAGCTGTATCATCATCATCGGATTTTTGATTAACGTGCAGGGAGCATTGTCCACAACAGTGGGCTCCCTTCCAGGTAACTGGCTAGCTGCACGCATGGCGGTTCTTACACAGGACCTCCAGGCTTTTCTATCATGTGGGTCAACAGCTGGGAGTCCCCATTCTTTGCGGTCTCTTACAGTCAGCTCCCTCTATGACATCTTGGGCCTCCCATACCCACTCTTTCCTGCAACTTTCATATCTCTGGCACGCTTGATGTGACTTGATAGCTCCAGTGGAGCGTTCAATGTGCCCATACCATCAAAGTTGTCTTTCCCTCAATATGAGCTCCACGTCCTCTATACAAAGTTGTGTTAGCAGCTCCCTGGAATGGACAGTGGTCACATCTTCTGGCTTGACATTGCAAATCTGTCAGATCATGGCCCTGTCGTTACGCTGAAGGAGCTGAAGGTTTGGCTTAGAAGGCATAAAAAGGCTTAAACACTTTGAACATGAAAAAACCACGGTCTGTTGAAAAAAGATGTACTGTACAAGAGTGTTCTACCTATATAGAATTTAGTGAATTCAGCCTTTATTCCTGATGCTTTCATAAATAGTGTTCATAAGTAACAGATAGTTGGAATTCCCTTGAAACAGTGGTAGTGTTTTCCCTAAAAAAGAGTCTATTTTGTTTCTCCAGGGCTAAAATCTTTATTTCTGCATTAAACCCTATGGTGTCACTATCCATCCTCGAGACAGTTCTAATGAGTTAAGTAACATGAAGGATTGGTGCAGAAACGAGTGAGAAAAGGTTGGATTTGTTCAGTTTACTCCCTCATATCTGGAGCCCTGACATTTCTCTTACATGTGAAAAGACACTGCATGCTTAAATCCATAGTTCTACTGCTTACTGTTTTGTCACATTAGAAATATGTATTTTCTGTTTCAGATTGTCTTTAGAAAATGCAGAAGGAGATATTGAACAGCTTGAGACTAAGTTAGAAAGAGTAAGTATGAAAAAAATACTTGTCCAGGGGCCCGTTTTACTAAACAACTAAACAAAATTTTAAATTTTAATTTATATTTTTTATTATCACTTGCTACAAACAGCAAATAGCCAGATCAGAGGACGCGCTTTCTGGCTATTTGCTGTTTGCAAACGTTTATGATAGAAAAATAAGAGTTAAACGATTTTGACTTACGCAAAATTTTTGCGTAAGTTGTTTAGTAAAACGGGTCCCAGTTCATTAACCCTGAACCCATTACCCCATAGCTTGTTTCTGAGTTTGAAGATAGTTGACAACTTAAAGCAGGTTGAAAGTAAAGCAGAATGTGCCTTGACTACTTTCATTCTGCTTTAAGCTACATGTACCATCCACTAGAATATAGAAAATATTTTTGATATTACATATTTATGACTATATAAATTGGAACTATTTTCTTCAGTAGAGGAATAAATTTAAGAGGTAGAAATGAGTATTTATCGGGTAATGGGTTAAGGAGCCCTCTGATCTGGGTCTGTACTCACTGTGTGCAAAAATGTATGAGGGGTATAATTAATGCAACTTGATCAATAACTTCAGTAATGTAAGACAAAGTGTAATATGCATACAGTGGAGAATGTGTTATTCTTTCCCAATAAGCGCGTTTACGCTAAAACTATTATTTGCAGTGCAAATAGTTTGGAGCCAGATCAGACGCCGGGTAACCCGGCGTCTGATCAGACTCCAAACTGTTTGCCACCAAGATAAACAAGAATTATCAGAATTGTCCAAAAGTTGTTCTTTTCTACGTTTTAGTGCTTTGCGTTTGCGTACGTTTGCGTTTAAACGGGAAAGAATAACAGATTCTCCACTGTACATGTGTTGTATTTATATCATTGGAAAGGGTAATTGTTCAACTACTAGAGGGTAAAATGTACAATGTACCCAGACTGGGATTCGAACCCACAGCAGTGAGGAGCTTAGTGATGTAATTCACAGTGACTACATGTTTTGGTGATGATAGTTTGTGTATATACCCATATACAAACACAATTTAACCCATTACTCCATAGCCTGTTTCTAGTTTTGAAAATAGGTGACTACTTAAAGCAGGTTGAAAGTAAAGCAGAATGCGCCTTAATTACTTTCTTTCTGCTTTAAGCTACATGTAACATCCACTAGAATATAGAAAATATTTTTGATATTACATATTTATGACTATATAAATTGGAACTATTTTCTTCAGTAGAGGAATAAATTTAAGAGGTAAAAATGAGTATTTATCGGGTAATGGGTTAAGGAGCCCTCTGATCTGGGTCTGTACTCACTGTGTGCAAAAATGTATGAGGGGTATAATTAATGCAACTTGATCAATAACTTCAGTAATGTAAGACAAAGAGTAATATGCATACAGTGGAGAATGTGTTATTCTTTCCCAATAAACGCGTTTACGCTAAAACTATTATTTGCAGTGCAAACAGTTTGGAGCCAGATCAGACGCCGGGTAACCCGGCGTCTGATCAGACTCCAAACTGTTTGCCACCAAGATAAACAGAATTGTTAGTGCTTTGCGTTTGCGTACGTTTGCGTTTAAACGGGAAAGAATAACAGATTCTCCACTGTACATGTGTTATATTTATATCATTGGAAAGGGTAATTGTTCAACTACTAGAGGGTAAAATGTACAATGTACCCAGACTGGGATTCGAACCCACAGCAGTGAGGAGCTTAGTGATGTAATTCACAGTGACTACATGTTTTGGTGATGATAGTTTGTGTATATACCCATATACAAACACAATTTAACCCATTACTCCATAGCCTGTTTCTAGTTTTGAAAATAGGTGACTACTTAAAGCAGGTTGAAAGTAAAGCAGAATGCACCTGAAGGCGCATTCTGCTTTATTTTCAGCTTGCCTTAAGCTATCATCTGCTAGAATAAAGAACATTTTTCTTATAATACATATTCATAGCTGTATAAATCTGATCTCTTTTCTTTAGAGGAAGAATAAAAGAAAGTGGTAAAAATGTGTATTTATAGGGTAATGGGTTAAGGGTTAGGATTGTCTTATATGGCATGGATATAAGGCATGGATTATGTTTAAGGTTACGATGTAAAGCATTAATTGACGGTTACATGGCTAAGTGTTGAATAGTCTAATAAATACTTATGATGGTGAAAGACTGAGTAATATAGGCCCAATGGTGTTGATTGGTTTAAGTGGAGACGCTATAAACTGACACAATAGGAAGTGACACTCTTATATATCTAAACTTTGAACAAACTTTGTAATAATCCGGGTCCCGGTTAGACTAATTTGACTTTACTAATTTTACAAACACATCTGATCTCTTCATGCTAGTGGTGAAACTGTGATCATCTTTACAAACAGTTTGGATCCAGATGAGAGGTTATGAAGACAAACAATATAGAAAAAGTTGATATTCTGCATTGTGTGGGTTAACTCTTTACCCTGTTTCTAGTTTTGAAGACATGTGACCACTTAACTCTTTCCTCCCTAAAACTTTAAATAGGCAATTCCAGTTTCCATTTTAGTCTAGTCCATTTTTGACTTTTAAGGGTTGTTTTTTGTTAATGTTTGGCATTATGACAAATAGTGAAGACCCTGATCAGAGGGCTCCTTTTGGAGCCCTCTGATCTGGGTCTTCACTGTTTGCATGTACTATTCACATGTACAATGTTTGAAAAGGACGCCTATATGCGGGACTAGGGTTCAAAGGGTTAAAGACATTACATGACCAAGCTTGGGTGGTAACACCTAGTCTGAAAAAAGTTAGGATTAAATCATGAATAGCATGCTTTTACTGTTACAATACTGTACAGATGTCTAGGCAAAGAATCATCCAGCGGTTTCATGTGAGGCCTGTACCTACAATAGGATAGTTGGGTTCTGTAAAATCCATTGAAAAAACCCTTGAGTGTGAACATGTGAGGGCCTCTATAGAAAACTTGAGATTGCTGACATTGGCTGAGCGCACGCTTCCCATGCTTTATAGTTATTTTGACACCTAGTGGGAACAATGGAGGGGGAATCAATGAATGGACTGGCTTAATGTCTTTAACACATTCACTCCTAGAGATGAGTATACTCATCATTTACAAACAGTGTATTGTTTGGTTTTATTGACCTGTCAAAATTTGAATATGCATACGTCACTGAAAGGATATATTTAGCTTCGGTATAAAGTCGATACTTTCCGTATTGATTTACGGAAATAATGTAAGGACATTGTGCATTCTGTGTCGAATGTAAATCAATAATCGAATTAGTGTAATTGGTAGCGTGTAAGAGTACATGTACTTGTAAACGCATAGAAGGTTGTGGGTTCGATCCCCGTTAGGTTTTATTTCTCTTTTTTTCTTTTTTTTCAAACAGTTAGTTTACTTGAATTGTTCAACATAGGGATCTATAATGCAAAATGTGCCATAGATAACCTAACCGTTACACTTTGTTAACTATTGAAAGTTAATGTATGTAAAATGTTACCCGATGTGGTCTCTTACTGCTAGATAAAATGCCTTAACTCATTTATCACTCAAACTTTTGATAGATTCATACAGTTTCTAATTAATTCTAGTCAATGTATGACAACTAAATAATGGCAAACAGTGTATACACCAAATAATGAAAATAATAAAAAATAAAAATAAATAATATGAAAGCCTACGCTGGGTATCGAACTCATGACCATGCATGTACTTAGTAGACTACTGTACTGTCTCGACCACAATCACACATAGATATCGACATCTTATTCTTGATATGAACTTTATGTTCCAACCCTGACCTACATTGTACCGGTAAAACGTAGCGGAATCAATCGATATCGACCGAAGCTAAATATAGCGTGTTCAGCCAGCGTATAATTATTTAAATTTTGACAGGTTAATAAAACACAACAATACCTGTGAGGATTGCACCTAGCTGTGTGGGGCAACAAAAACATCCGGTTTAGAGGGGTTTTAACCCATAGCTTGTTTCCAATATGGAAGGTAGCTGACCACTTAAAGCAGGTTGAAAGTAAAGCAGAATGTGCATTAAGGCGCGCTTTACTTTCAGCCTGTTTTAAGCTTTCATCTGCTAAAATATAGAAAATATTTTTGATGATATTATGTTCATGCATGTATTTTCTTCAATGAAGGAATAAATTAAAGGAGTAAAAATAGGTGGGAAACGGGACCAAAGTGTTTGTCCGGTTTAGAGAGAATTCCGGTATTTAGAGGTTCCGGTTAAGAGGGGTTTCACTGTACACTGTTTGTTATTAAAATCAACCCTCAATAGTCAAAAATAGACTAGACCTATTATGAAATTGGAATTGTCCAGTAAAAGTTTCAGAGGTGAATGAGTTAAAGTAGGTTGAAAGTAAAGCAGAATGTGCCTTCAGGCACATTCTGCTTTACTTTCAGCCTGGTTTATTAACCCATTACCCCATAGCCTGTTTCTATTTTTGAAAATATGTGACCACTTAAAGCAGGTTGAAAGTTAAGCAGAATGTGCCTAAAGGCACATTCTGCTTAACTTTCAGCCTGCTTTAAGTTACAATCTGCTAGAATATATTCAATATTTCTTATGCTGCTTATTCATGACTGTATAATGTGGAACTATTTTCTTCATTGTGATAATAAATTAAAGTCGTAAAAAGGCGTATTTATGGGGTAATGGGTTAAGCTACCATCTGCTTACATACAGAAAATATTTCTTCTGGTACATGTTCATGACTGTATAAATTGGAACTATTTGAAAAATCTGCATGATATGGGTCAAGTGAACAATCATTATTATAGTTGATTGTTCGTCAATGCAGGCTTCCTTTCTCCTACTTGAAAAGACTTTTTTGTAGCATACAGAAATAAATAAGTGGCATATTTGTCCATTTATCTGAGAAAAAAGTGTATATGCCAGGTTGAGAGTTGAGAGGAACATAACCTCCACATTTTTCAAATAGTGTAAACCCAGATAATTTGTCTGGTTATAAATACAGTCAAACCTGTCTTATTTGACTTTCAAGGGGAGAAACCAAACAATGTCACATAAGACAGGTACGGTAGTCACATAAGTCGGGTTTGCTATTTTTCAGAATTTGAATATTATTAACGGTCAAATATTAATTGAATATTATACTTATGAAAATCATTATGCCTGATTTCTCACTAGATAACACGCTTGTAAAGTTGACATGCTACAGTTATTACTGCATACAAATTATATAACACTCTTTTTTGCCAACATTTGTAACAGCTATAACGCACACACAAAGTAATATTCACCTTCCGGAATTAAAAACTGAAAAATTGATAATGACCTACAATTATAGTCGTTATGAAGAGGTGCATTTATTAGCGAAATGAGACTTCGGGAGAGGCACATTACGGTGGGCAGTCGTGTAACACAGGTTGGTCGCTATAAGCAGTCTCAATATACAGGAAAGTTTGTTGGGAGGAATTTTTAGGGTTGCTTAAGACAGGAACTCGCTATAAGGGGATGGTCGCTATGACAGGCCAGGTTTGACTGTACAGCAATTCACAGTGGTCCTAGGCAAAAATGACAAACAATTTAGACCATGATCAATCATTGTTTTTTCAACCCAACACCTGGTCTGGTCAACTTTGTTTGTACAATTGTTTTAACCCATTACTCCATAAATACACCTATTTTGAACGTCCTGTGTCCGTCGTCGTCCGTTCGTCCGTTCGTTAACAATTTCTTTAAAACGACATCTCCTCCTAAACTACTGGATGGATTTTAACCAAACTTGGCAGGAATGATCCTTATATAGTCCTCTTTAAAAGTTGTTCAAATATTTCCGATCCGATTCATATCTAGGTCAGAGGAGCTAAAAATAGATTGTTTCAATAAAAACTTAAAAAATCTTCTTCTCTGAAACCACAGTACCCTGAGCTTAGATATTTTGCACAAAACATCATCTACAGGTCATCTATCAAGATTGTTCAAATTATGTCCCTGAAGTCAAAAATGGCCCGTCCCGGGGGTGACAAATTTACATAGTGAAATCTTCAAACCTCTTCTTCTCTGAAACTAATATAGCTAGAGCATTGATATTTGGCATGGTGTAACTTCTAAAGGTACTTTACCAATATTGTTCAAATGGTTCCGGTCTGTTGCATAACTAGGTCACTGGAACTAAAAATAGATTTTTTCAATAAAAACTTTAAAATCTTCTTCTCTGAAAGCACAGTACCCTGAGCTTAGATATTTGGCACAAAGCATCATCTACAGGTCCTCTAATAAGAATGTTCAAATTATGTCCCTGTGGTCAAAAATGGCCCTGTCCCGGGGGTGACAAATTTACATAGAGTTATATAGTGAAATCTTCAAACCTCTTCTTCTCTGAAACTAATACAGCTAGAGCTTTGATATTTGGCATGACCCATCTTCGAAAGGTACTTTACCAATATTGTTCGAATGGTTCCGGTCCGTTGCATATCTAGGTCACAGGAGCTAAAAATAGATTTTTTCAATAAAAACTTAAAAAATCCTCTTCTGAAACCACAGTACCCTGAGCTTAGATATTTTGCACAAAGCATCATCTACAGGTCCTCTATCAAGATTGTTCAAATTATGTCCCTGGGGTCAAAAAAATGACCCCGCCCAGGGGTCACAAAATTACATAGAGTTATATAGTGAAATCTTCAAACCTCTTCTTCTCTGAAACTAATATAGCTAGAGCTTTGAAATTTGGCATGGTGTAACTTCTAGAGGTACTTTACCAATATTATTCAAATAGTTCCGGTCTGTTGAATATCTAGGTCACAGGAGCTAAAAATAGATTTTTTCAATAAAAACTTTAAAACCACAGTACCCTACGCTTAGCTATTTGGCACTCAGCATCATCTAATCAGCAATTGGAACAATCATATTGTCATAATTTCTCAGCTTTCCAAGATATGTTACATTTACATCAACGGTTCCAGGTGAGCGATTTAGGGTCGTATACGGCTCTTGTTACATCTGATTTATTCCTCCGCTGAAGAGAATAGTTCAACTTTATACAGATATGAATATGCACCATTAGAATTACTTTCTTTATCCTAGCAGCTGTTAAATTAAAGCAGGCTGAAAGTAAAGCAAAATGCCTCCTTTTAAAAAAGCGTCATTATACACTAAGAGCAGAAGAAGGTTTACCGTAAACTTCGTAAATATTTGGCCACCCTGTAAAGTTGCTGTAATTATCATAAAAAATTGAAATAATTCCTTTTATCACAGTAATTTGTCCAAAAAATTCAAACTGAACTGCAAACTGAATGGCAAACAGTGTAAACCCTGATCAGACTGCTCCTGCAGGAGCAGTCTGATCAGGGTTTACACTGTTTGCTCAGGCCTGTCTGTCCCAATACTTCGGGTAATTACAGTAATTTTTTGAATTATTTTCGTTTTTCTTTTTCTCTGTACAGGTTGTGAAGCTGTGTTCTACTCTTGTTGACACAGGGAAGTCATTCAACAATGCGGGAAAGTAAGTTGAACAGCTCGGAAAAAATGTGTTATGCTCATATGATGGAGAGAAATTAAGTATTCTTTTTCAAATATATGTGGGGTCTTCCTCCACCTATAAATAGCTGGACGTTGCGATACTCATCATTTACAAACAGTGTACCTGTGAGGATTACACTTGTCCCATACAAACAGTGTAGACCCTGATCAGAGGGCTCTCTGTCTGACCAGGGTTTACATTGTTTGTCATTTTGAAATAAATTGTAAAATTCAACCCTAAATTGCAAAAAATGGACTAGACTTATTTTGATATTGGAATTGTCCATTAAAAGTTTCAGGGGTGAATGAGTTAAGTTTTGTTTTAACAGGAAATAATAACATCTTCTCAACTGCAAAGGTTGTAGATCATAAGATGAAAGTGGATCTGATCTAACCACAAACTTTATTAAAAAGATGGCGTACAGATTCAAGCCTCGATTGCTTGAGTTCTCAAATTAGATTAAATTTAAATTTAAAACAAGGTCAATTTAACACCCGTTTGACACTATACTGCCTATAAAGTTTGAATTAACTTCATATTGCGATCTGTATTTCAGTGGGTTTGTGATGGGGGTCCGAGACTTGGCCATGTATTTCCAAGAAGATGATTTGTTATCGGTGAGTGTCAGCAGACTTAATTACTACAGTGAATATACTTAATATGCTTAATATTCATAATTATGATAATTAATATAAAGCAGCTTTGGCACAGATGCAACACACAGTCTAACTTGAGTTATGGGGTTTCTTTAGAATCCTATCTACTAGTATCAGGGCTCCAGATAAGAGGGGGTTAACTGAACAAATTCAACATTTTCTCACTTATTTCAGCACCAAAACCTATGGTGTTACTACTCATTAGAATTGTCTTGAAGAGACAATTCTAATGAGTAGTAACACCATTGGGTTTAATGCAGAAATAAAGATTTTAGTTTTTGAAATACTCCCCTTATCTGGAGCCCTGTAGTATGCTTGTCATTTACATTCAGTGTACCTTTGAAGAGTACTGTTGTCCTAAGCAAACAGTGTAGACCCAGATAAGAGGGCTCCTAAATGAGTCATCTGATCAGGGTCTGCTGTGCTGTGCTTGCAATACTGGTACATTAAAATCAACAATTGGCTAGGCTTAATTGGAAACTGGAAGTGTCCATTAACAATTGAAGTTTCAGAGGTGAATGAAGTTAAAGGCTGTCATTCAGGACTCAAGATAAGAGGGAGTAAACTGAACAAATTCAACATTTTCTCACTCATTTCAACACCAAATCCTATGGTGTTACTAATCATTAGAATCGTCACTTCGAGACAATTCTAATGAGTAGTGACACCATAGGGTTTAATGTAGAAATAAAGATTTTAGTTTTTGAAATACTCCCCTTATCTGGAGCCCTGATATTATGGTCACATCTTAATGCAGGGAATATGTAAAGCAGAAAGCTCCTTTAGAGAGGAAATTTCTGCTTTACATTTGTCCTGTTTAAAGCAGTTAACTCTTCAGAAATAACAGCTGCTTAACACACGTTGACTGTGTTTATTTAAGAACTTGCATGTAACAAAAGCTTTTTCTTTATAAAAAACATAAAGCTTAAGAACAGTAAAGCTACAATTACTGTTGATGCTTTATGTGAAAAACAGCACTTCTATTGTTTATTTTGATAAGTTCTTATAATTCATAAAGATCTGTCGAAACCTTAAGTCACTTGAATTGAGTCTTTTTCGATCCTTGTGTGTATAGAACCAAAATACATTTGTTTATTATTCATACATTTTAATGTTTTTTATTGGTTCAAGGGTGACAGTTTATGATGCAAAGCTCCAAATATATATAACATTTAAACTCTATAAATTGCCCAATCATCTCTTTATTGCAAACAGTTTTGATTCAGATCTCAGATACTGCATAATGCTGCATCTGATCAGAATTCAAACTGTTTCACACTCATATCAATATTTCTTCAGCAGAAATTTCAAAATTGTGAATTTGGCATAATATTGCATTGCAATTGATAAGTTTCTTATGATTAGATACAACATAGGGGTTGATTAATCTATTACCCCATAGCAGCTTTTGAAGAAAGGTGACTGCTTGAAGAAGGTTGAAATCGAAGCAGAATGAGCCTTAAGGCGCATTCTGCTTTAATTTCATTATTTCAGCCTGCTTTAAGCTACCAATTCCCTGGATATAGAAAAATGTCTTACAGTGCACATTCACGACTGATAAAAGTGCAACTATTCTCTTCAGAAGAGGAATAAATTAAATGTGTAAAAGTATGTATTTATGGACTAATGGGTTAAAACATAAAGAATGAAATGTTGAGTTATCTCCCTTTTTTTTCGAGCTCTGCTATGGGATAGCTATTGAGGACCTTATTGTAAACTAGTATATTTGCTATATAGGATAACAGCAAGGTTTCAGTAAGTATACAGCCCCTAATAACAAGGCCCATACTGTGTCTCTGTGGGGATTTAGCCCTGGTACTTTTATGCACAGATCAGACTCTGAGGAATAATTATGTTGATCTAAATGTAGAAATTTTGGGAATGGTAAACTTGTTGCTATGGTTTAACCCTTTTTCCACACAAGCGCCACACAAGCACTTTAACTCATTACCTAATAGCCCGTTTCTAGTTTTGAAGACATGTGATGGCTTAAAGAATGTTGAATGTAATGCAGAATGTGCCTTAGTTATAGTAAGAACATATTAAGTGAAATCTTAATGATTAAGAAGGGGCGTAACGAGCGTTAGCGAGTGGCCCCTTCTTAACCATTAAGATTTCACTTAATATGTTCTAAATAACTTAGAATATAACCTATATTTTTATTGGCCGAGGACTACATAATTCCCACGTAGCGTAAACAAAGGTGGCTTATTCTGGTTGTGAGATCGCCCAAATATTGCATTCTTTACAACTAGTTGCTACGAGGCGGAGTTATCTATACCGCGCGCAAGACACCACGCGACGTCGAAACACAACAAAATTCTTAATGATTAAGTGCCATACTTAATGGGGCGCAAACGGCAGTTTGATTGGTTAAAAATGTAGGTTATATTCTAAATGGCCTTAATGTACATTCTGCTTTACTTTCAGCCTGCTTTAAGCTACCATGAACTTGGATATAGAAGCATATTTGTTAAACTCTCCAGAATTCCATGTAGACTGGTTCATGTTTTGTTTACTAAAATGATCCACAAGTAAACAAAATAACCCACCAGAGTTACTTAGTGTTGAAAGAGTTAAGAACTATTTTTGCCAATGGAGCTCTGTTGATAATGGGAAAAGTATGTTTTTAGTAAAGATTTTGTTTTGTAGGCAGTAGGGCCTTAGGCAATAAAGTTTAAGAATATGCAAGCCTTACATTTAAGTTTTAATCCTTTTAGAATGTTAAGGAAATCAGTATATTTAAAGGGTACATACATTTATTACATAGAGAGAGTTATGGGCCTTGGTTTTAGGGAGAGGAATGTCGCTCGTGTTGTTTAACAAATTAAAACCAGTCTGTTAATGATACCCTGAATATTGCATGTTAACAAGAATAAATGTGGCCATAAAGCACGACCTGCAAGGAACCCATAAGTATGAACACATTCAACCCTAATGTCAAGTTTACTTGTCATTTACAAACAGTGTGCCTGTGGAGAATATGCTTGTCCTATTCAAACAAGGCAGACTCTTATCAGAGGGCTCCTTAACCCATTACCCCTTAAAAACCCCTTTTTACACATCTATTTATTCCTCCACTGAAGAAAAAAGTTCCAATTTATACAGCCAAGAATATGTACCAGAAGAAGAAATAATTTCTATATCCTAGCAGATAGTAGCTTAAAACAGGCTGAAAGTAAAGCAGAATGTGCCTTAAGGCACATTCTGCTTTACTTTCAACCTGCTTTAAGTGGTTACCTGTTTTCAAAGCTAGAAATAGGCTATGAGGTAATGGGTTAAAGAGTCCTCTGATCAGAGTCTGCACTGCTTGTTATTTAATGATTATATTATTTATAGACCCCCAAATAGTCGAACATACATTTGACTTAATTGTAAACTAGCATAGTCCATCAAAAGTTAATGAGGCGAATGAATGAATCCTTTCTTTCACAGAAATGCCTTAGAGTGCCTCCATCTACTATAGTGCTTCCTCTCTACAACAACATCCAATGGGAGATACATATTGTGTATGTTGTTCGGAGGTAGTTGTTATAGGGAGGGACATTGGCTTACATTTGTAAACAGCTTGAATACACCAGATCAGACACCTCGTAATGCAGTGCCTGATCTGGATTTAAGCTGTTTGTCACTCGTCATTATGTTTTTCTTGTCAAAATGTCCACTTGTCATTATGTTGTGTTCTGTCAAAATTTCCAATATGTAAATTTTAGAAAAATAGCAGACAACAATTTTAAGCAGACAATATTGCAGCCGTAAACAGTTGGACAGTATTTTCTTATTTTTGGGGAAAAGCAGCAAACATTGTTGTAAGGAGGTAATTGTTGTTCAGAGGGCATTTGTCTGGAGGGAGCACTATACTTCACAAGTGCTACAAGTTAACATTCTTTTATGGTTTAGTGGTTATAAATACATATATGCCAGTTAAAAGCAAGATGAAAACGAAACAGAGAGGTCCTAAAAGAGCCTTGTGCTCTACAGCTAGCTTGCGTTAAGCTGTTTCCTGTCCTAAGCATCATTGGATATAGTTGAGTTGCACTGTTACCTAAGGAGGAAGGGATTTATTGTTTTCATGTGTATGATTTTAATTTATGACTTTGGCAAATTATGTGAATCTTGAAAAGATGTTACCGGTAAATAACTTGGCCTCTTATCTGGATCCAAACTGTTTGATACTCATATCTTATATCCAGAGCAAAAGGGAAGATATATAGAACAATCTGTTTTTATGTACATCAAATTTTTTTTTATCATTTCACAAGTAACTAGTTTATACCCAGATTGAACCATCTAGCTTGTGTCTCCAATTATTGGCCTAACGAAGTGTAAATAGAGACAGGAACATTTTGAATGTAATTAATTTTGTTCTGCATAAAGCATCCATGCCTAAATACTGACAATATATTTCTCATTAACTGACACTAAACATAACAAAACATGCTTGAAGTAAAGTGTAACTGCAGTTAAACTTATCTTAAGCAGCCACTGAACAGAGGATAAATTTATAAACAGTCTATAAAACAATTGGCAGGTCAATGATTTGACAGCCTAATGCAGGTCAAATGAAATGCTATCTGATATACATTTGAAATGCATTAAATATTCGCCATGGCTGTGCACCATAGTCTGTCTCCAGTTACTCCAGTTATGAAAACGGGTTACCACTTAAAGCAGGTTGAAAGTAAAGCAGAATGTGCCTTTAGGCACATTCTGCTTCACTTTCAGCCTGCTTTAAGCTACCATCTGGAAGAATCTGTATCAGTAAAGAATATAGAAAAGATTTCTTATTGTGTGCATTCATGAATGTATAAAGTAGAACTAATTTCTGTGGTGGAGAAATAAATTCTAGGTGTAAAATGGCATATTTATGGGGTAGTGGGATAAAGAATGGCTTCTTAACATAAGTTTAAATGGATATATGTAGATTGTTTTTACTTTTGTTTACACAATTATTATTTTGTAATTGTTTTGCTATGGTGCTGCATGTACTTTAATAGTTGTCTATATGCATGTGTTTGTGTATTTTATTTTGCCATTTTTTGTAGTACAGTGGAGAATCTGTTATTCTTTCCCGTTTAAACGCAAACGTACGCAAACGCAAAGCACTAAAACGTAGAAAAGAACAACTTTTGAACAATTCTGATAATTCTTGTTTATCTTGGTGGCAAACAGTTTGGAGCCTGATCAGACGCCGGGTTACCCGGCGTCTGATCTGGCTCCAAACTGTTTGCACTGCAAATAATAGTTTTAGCGTAAACGCGGATATTGGGAAAGAATAACAGATTCTCCACTGTAGTAGATATGTTTAAGTTGTGTATTTATATATGAATCATAATTACGGTATGTACTATCAAACTTGATTGCATATATTTATATATTGATTTGGTATTTGATTGATATGCAGTTTATTAATCAGGGCTCCAGTTAACCCTTTACTCCATAGCTTGCTTCTAATTTTGAAGATAGAAGTCTGAAGACCACTTAAAGCAGGTTGAAAGTAAAGCAAAATATACCTTATGGCACATTCTGCTTTAATTTCAGCCTGCTAAAACGCTACCCTCTGTTAGGATGTAGAAATTTTTTCTTTTGGTAGATGTTTATGACTATATCAAGTGGAACTATTTTCTGCAGCGTAGGAATAAATGCGCTAAAAGGCACTTCTATGTGGGAAAGGGGAATATAACCAAAACTAAAATCTCTATGTTTTCACCAAACTCTCTGATGTGACTACTCATTAGAGTCATCCATTTAAGGTGATTTTAATGAGTAGTCACACCATAGGGCTTAATCCAGAAAAAAGAACATATTGGACATTCTTAGTTTACTCCCACTTATCTGGATATCAGAGCTCCAGATTAGTAACGTGTTACCACTCATTAGAATCGTCTCTTCGAGACAATTCTAACGAGAGGTCACAGCATAAGGATTGGTAGAATATTGACACAGAACATGTTGGAAATGTTAATTTAAACCACTTTTCAGTTATCTGGAGCCCTGTGGATTCCTAAATTATTTTTAGCTCACCTGAGCTAGCTCAGGGTGAGCTTTTGCAATCCTTGAATGTCCGTCGTGCGTCGTCCGTCGTGCGGCGTCAACAATTTTAGTGTTTACACTCTAGAGGCCACAATATTTATTCAATCTTTCTCAAACTTGCTCAGATGGTATATTGCCATAAGAGTTCGGATGAGTTCGATTATGGCTGAAATCTGACAATTAGGTCATGAGTTATCAACCTTTGAATGGCTGAAAATGCCATATTTATCAGTGTTTATACTCTAGAGGCCACAATATTTACCCAATCTTTCTAAAACTTGCCCAGATTGTATATCACTATATGAGTTCGGATGAGTTTGATTTTGGTTGAAATCGGACAAATAGATCAAGAGTTATCTACCTTTGAAATGCTGAAAATGCCATATTTAACGGTTTTTACATTCTAGAGTTCACAATTTTTATCCAATCTATCTCAAACTTGCTCAGATTGTATATTACCATAAGAGTTCGGATCAGTTCAATTATGGTTGTAATCGGACCAATGGGTCAAGAGTTATCTACCTTTGAATTGCTGAAAATGACATATTTAACAGTGTTTACGCTCTAGAGGCCACAATATTTATCCAAGCTCTTTCAAACTTGCCCAGATTGTATATGACCATAAGAGTTCGAAAAAGTGTAATTATGGTTGAAATCAGACCAATAGATCAAGAGTTATCTACCTTTGAACTGCTGAAAATGCCATATTTTACAGTGTTTACACTCTTGCAACTACATTTTTTGCAACTACATTTTTCAATGGATTTTCATTATACACAAAGTATATAGCTATACCTTCTCGAAGGAGTGTAATTATTGTTGAAATCTATTCATTGTGGCAAATTGGCAATAGTTACCTGCCCTTGATATACTTTGAAATGCTAGAAAAAGGCTTCATTTCAGTATTGTTTAGGCTCAAGTTATCTGCCTTTGATATTCTCTTCTATACTAGAATAGGTCGACAAACTTGAATGGATTTAGAATAAAAATGGTGAAATTCAAAGGTAAAGCTATCAGGCTTCATTACAAATGGTGAGCGATATCAGGGCCTTCAGGCCCTCTTGTTTAATTTTTTATCACCAGTTGCTTGATTTATAAATATTATAAATTGGATGGTGCTGCTGCCTAGTAATCTGAAATACAGTCAAACCTGTCTTATGTGACTTTCAATTAGAGAAACCAAAAAAGGTCATATAAGACAGGTAGTCACATAAGCCAGGTTTGCTATTTTTCAGAAATTAAATATTATACTAATGAAAATCATTATGCATGATTTCTCACTGAATAACACGCTTGTAAAACCGACATGCTGCAACCATTACTGAATACAAATGATATAACTCTCTTTTTTTGCTGACATTTTTAACAGCTAACACACAAACAAGGAATATTCACCTCTGGCAATAAAAACTGAGAAATCGATAATGACTTACAGTTATAGAGTCGTTGTTAAGAGGTGCACATAATAGCCAAATGAGACTTCAGGAAAAGCCCATTACGGTCGTTAGTCGCTTAACATAGGTTGGTCGCTATTAGCAGTCGCAATATATAGGAAAGTTTGTTGCGAGAAACTTTTAGGGTCGCTTTAAGGGGATGGTCTCTATGACAGGTTTCACTAGCTTGTTTTAAGTTGTTTAACCCATTACCCCATAGCCTGTTTCTAGTTTTGAAAATAGGTGACTGCTTAAAGCAGGCTGAAAGAAAAGCAGAATGCGCCTTATGGCACACTTTGCTTTACTTTCAGCCTGCTATAAGCTACCATCTGCTAGGATATAGAAAATATTTCTTACAGTTAATATTCATGACAGTATAAAGTGGAACTTTTGTGTTGAGTAGAGGAATAAATTAAAGACGTATTTATGGGGTAATGGGTAATGGGTGGCTATGACAGGTTTCACAGTAGTTTGATTAATTTCAGTAGAGTTCTTTATGTTACATGAGTAGAAGAATATGGGTGTTTGAAGTGTGTATGACAAGTTGATACATGGTTACTGTGATTTAGAATATTTTCTGAAGAGGAGAGCATTTTGAATGATGAAACTGTTATAAATGCCTTAACCAAATGCTATGTTGTGATTTCTCATTAGAATTGTCAAAAAGATACTTTCTATTGAGTAACCTTAACATAGGGTTTGTAGAAGATCTGGAGCACTGAGCATTATAAGTGTATATGGAGTTAACTCTTTCCTCCCTGAAACTTCAAATGAACAATCCCAGTTTCCATTTTAGTCTAGTCCATTTCTGACTTTTAAGGGTTGTTTTTGTCAATGTTTTGCATTAGGACAAACAGTGAAGACCCAGATCAGAGGGCTCCGTTAGGAGCCCTCTGATCTGGGTATTCACTGTTTGCATTTGACAAGTGCATGTTTCACATGTATACTGTTTGAAAAGGACGCCTATTTGCGGGACTAGGGTTCAAAGGGTTAAATAGCATATGTTGATGCCATGTAGACCCATATCAGGGCTTGCACTGTTTTATTAACCCATTACCCCATAGCCTGTTTATAGTTTTGAAAATAGGTGACTACTTAAAGCAGGTTGAAAGTAAAGCAGAATGCGCCATATGGCGCATTCTGGTTTACTTTCAGCCTGCTTTAAGCTTTTACCAGCTAGAATAAGGAAAGTATTAAATATGACACATATTAATTATGGTTTATATTGGAACTATTTTCTTCAGCAGATGAATAAAATGCATGTGCTAAAAGTCGCTTCTATAAGGGAAAAGGTTAAGGATCTATCTGAAACAAGTCTGCAATCTGGCCTGGTGATTTATTTTCTAGTTTATCAGGCATTGTAAATATCACTAGTGGGTGAAGTTTTATACAGTGCTCCCTCTCTACAAAAACAATCAATGGAAGACAAAGAATGTGTGTGTTGTTCAGAGAGAGCTGTAATAGGGAGGGAAAGTTTTATACAGTGCTCCTTCTCTACAAAAACAATCAGTGGAAGACAAAGAATGCGTGTGTTGTCAGGGCTTTTTTTCCCTATATAACAGATGCCCGCAATTTTCTTTAAAATCATGCAGTTATTCCCTAAAAATGGGTTTACCCCAGGTTTTTCTTACCCCTTTGGCAAACCCCGCATTAATTTTTTCCCCTAATTAACTTATTTTACTATATAAAAAAGGGTGGCAATTTTTTCCCCTTCGAGTGAAAAAAAGCCCTGGTTGTTCAGAGAGAGCTGTTATAGGGAGGGAAAGTTTATATCTTTAGAGTACATATACAAACAGTTTGAACCCAGTTGATATCAAATGCTGCATAAAGTGACTTCTGATCTGGGTTCAAACTGTTTGTCACTTGTCTTTATGCTTCTTATGTCAAAATGTCCATTACATAACTTTGAGGGAAAAATGGCAAATGAAAATTTTAAGCAGACTTTATTGCAGCAATGAAAGCATTAGACATAATGGTATTGTTTGTGGATCAGCGGTAAGGGTCGTTGTAAAGAGGGAATCTTTGTTTGGAGGGTCGTTGTAGGGTGGGAGCACTGTACAAACAAATGGGTGACAACTTATTTTAATCCTTTGAACCCTAGTCCCGCCTATAGGCGTCATTTCAAACAGTGTACATGTGAATAATACACTTGTCCTGTGCAAACAGTGAAGGCCCAGATCAGAGGGCTCCGAAAGAAGCCCTCTGATCAGGGTCTTCACTGTTTGTCAGTAATGCCAAAATTGACAAAAACAACTCTTAAAAGCCAGAAATGGACTAGACAAAAATCGAAACTGGAATTGTCCATTTAAAGTTTCAGGGAGGAAAGAGTTAACCAGCATGGTGGCTTTGATGGTTTATCTGTGAGTTTAGAAAATATTATAATTTATTATGCTTTTCTATTAGATTTTATTCTTGCGATTTTCTAAAACAGCTGGGAAAAACATGTTAAGGTTGTTAGTTGTGTAAAATGGGATATCTATGTGCTAGGACAAGTGCAGGGCATTAAAAATAGCCATATGACTAAGTTTTTTGTCAAAGAAATGTTTTCTGTATCAAACTTAATTCTGTAGTATCAGAATTTCCAACATCTGTAAATAGTTGTGGTGAATGTATCAACTTGTGTAACCCTTTAATTACTGGAAATTTTTATGGACTCATTTTAATTTTAACTGCTTCACTGCCTTACCCCGAGTACAATGGTTATTTGCAAACAGTTTGGATCCTGATCAGACACTGCATACTGCAGTGTCTGATCAGGATCCAAACTGTTTGACACATATTATGGTATGACTTTTATTAACTTTACCTAAAAATTAAATTTGAAAAATAAAGCTGACAACAATTATTGTTTAAAGTGTCATGGCAGGTTAATGTTTGAAAATGAATATGTTACTACAAAATTTAAAGGTAGCGTTCCCTTTACATATTTTGTAAAAAGGTGAAATATAAAATGCAGTCCCTGATCAGAAGCCCTCGGCTTTCATGTGGGTCTTCACTGCTTTCACATTATACTCTGCTCCTGCTCATTGATGGCTATCATTTACTTTTGCTTAAAGAACTTTTTTTGCTGCATTTGAATAAAATAATATTTTTTTAGCTTCTTTTTAGGGAAGATTGTTATGGTATATAACTGTAACTAAGTACTTGTAACAAAAACTCTTTGAACCCTAGGCATGCAAATATACGTCATTTGCAAACAGTGTACCTGTGAGGAGTACACTTGTCTTGTGCAAACAGTGTAGACCCTGATCAGAGAGCTCCTTAAGGAGCCCTCTGATCAGGGTCTACACTGTTTGTCATTTTGACATATATTGTAAAAATCAACCCTAAAAAGTAAAAAATGGACTAGACTAAATTGAAAACTAGACTTGTCCATTTGAGGTTTCAAGGAGACATGGTTAATATGTTTATTTTCTCTCTGTTTCAGACATGTTTGAAGAAGTTCTGCCAGTCTATGTCAGAGATGTTAAAGTTTCATAGTGTAAGTGGGGCATTCTTTTACTTGTACCCTTCAACCTGTGTTCTACAAATCATGGATATTTTTAAAGACATGCTTCTAAAAGGACAGGACAAAAATAATGCAGAACACTACTGAAATGAGTTTTTTACCCTGAGCTGACTCCAAAATGTTTACACAAAATTGATTCATAGTAAAATTCCTAAAAATTGGGTCAATCTTTATAGCTGCTGTAATTGTCATAAAAATTGAACTAATTGCTTTAATCACTCATTAATTTGTCCAAAAGGTGCACACTGAATGAGAAACAGTGTAGACCCTGATCAGACTGCTCCTTCAGGTCTCAGGTCTCTCTGTCCCAATACTTAGGGTCATTACGGTAATGTAATGTGTTCCCTACTGTAACTGTTGTTGTAATTGCTTGTTGTGTCAACCTTTTCTAATAAGATATTGTATTAAGCCTGTGGTCATATTGATTTCTTAGTTATAGTTAGAACATATTAAGTGAAATCTTAATGGTTAAGAAGGTCAAAGCGAGCGCCCAGCAAGCGTGACCCTTCTTAGCCATTAAGATTTCACTTAATATGTTCTAACTAACTTAGAATATAACCTATATTTTGATTTGCCTATTCAAAAGCTTCTAGTAAACAAATCACTCTTATTCTGGTTCTGAGATCGCCAAATATGGCAGTGTTTACAACTAGTTGCTACGAGCCAGAGCTATATATATTGCGCGCAGACACCACGCAACGTCGAAAAACAACGAAATTCTTAATGATTAAGTGCCGTATTTAATGGGTAGCAAAAGGCAGTTTGATTGGTTTAAAATGTAGGTTATATTCTAAATGAGAGTAAAATGCAAATTTCACGTTTCAAATTTGATTGCAGATACTGATGGATCAAGCCCAGAGATCTGTATGTAAGAACCTCCAGCAATTTATAAAAACGTAAGTAAGACAAGACAGGTATTTTTTCTTTTAAATGTTGCATCTATAATTCTTTCTCACAATGTGTTAATCCTTCTACCGCTGAATATTCGTATAATAAAACTCTGCCCTCTATGAACATATATTATCTGAACAGTTACATTCTTATGAAATAAGGATTATTTTCCCTGGAAAGAGTACAGATTCATGTCAGACAGATTCAATAAGAAAACTGCAGACCCTGATCAGACAGCTCCTTCTGGAGCTGTCTGATATGTGTCTACACTGTTTTCAAGGAACAACAATATACACTTATGCAATCGTTTTGTCAGTATAGACTGCTGTGATCTGAATTTATACAAGGTCTACTTTGCATACAATGATTTACCCCAGTAAGATTCTTTGATATTGTTTGAGATATATCATGGCAGCTTACAGTGGAGAAAACGTTATTCTTTCCCGTTTAAACGCAAACGTACGCAAACGCAAAGCACTAAAACGTAGAAAAGAACAACTTTTGGACAATTCTGATATTTCATGTTTATCTTGGTGGCAAACAGTTTGGAGCCTGATCGGACGCCGGGTTACCCGGCGTCTGATCTGACTGCAAACTGTTTGCACTGCAAATAATAGTTTTAGCGTAAACGCGTTTATTGGGAAAGAATAAAAGATTCTCCACTGTAACCCATTACCCCGTTAATATGCCTTTTTGTACCTTTTATTCATTCCTTTTCTGATGAATATAATTCAAATTGATACAGTAAGGAATATGTATTATATGAAATATTTTCTGTATCCTAACAGATGATACCTTAAAGCATTCTGCTTTACTTTCAACCCGTTTTAAGTGATCACCTATATTCAATACTAGGAACTGGTTTTGGGGTCTATAAGGGTTAAAGTAGGATGAAAATAAAGCAGAAGATTATTTACTCTTCACTTTGCCATGTCTTAAACACAGCCAGAAAGCATTCATTTAAATGCTTAACTTTAAGTCTGCTTTAAGTTGTCACCCATCCTCAGTGGATGAATAATTAAATGTGTTAAAAGGGTTATCTATGGAGTAATGGGTTAAAGAAAAACAATAAAGTTCATTTGTGATGTGGTTGATGTGGTTTACATTTTCACCAGAAATACTTATGTTGAATCTGTGACTATAATGTGGTACAAGGTTTAAAGATTAACTGTTTCAACACTATGAACCGATTAAAAATATACTCATTACATTTGAAAACAGTGTAGACCCAGATCAGAGGGCTCCTATAGGAGCCCTCTTATCAGGGTCTGCACTGTTTGTTAATGTAGAGCAGTATGTATTTACTTGCCCAGAATTCTAAGTAGACTGGTTCAAGTTTTGGTTACTTAAAAGATCCACAAGGAAACCTAATAACCCACAAGAGTTACTTAGGGTTGAAAACCCAGACTCCCTGAAACAGGAAGTCTTAGAAAAACAGAACGGTTCTTCTACTTGCTTACCATACATTCATTAACCCCTTAACCTGTTTCTTTGTTCTGAAGACCAGTGAACCACTTAAAGCAAGTCCAAAGTAAAACAGAATATACTTTCAGCTAGCTTTAACCCTTTGAACCCTAGTCCCGCATATACGCGTCCTTTCAAACAGAGTACATGTGAATAGTACACTTGTCCTATGCAAACAGTGAAGACCCAGATCAGAGGGCTCCGAAAGGAGCCCTCTGATCAGGGTCTTCACTGTTTGTCATAATGCCAAACATTGACAAAAACAACCTTAAAATCAGAAATGGACTAGACTAAAATGGAAACTAGAATTGTCCATTTAAAGTTTGAGGGAGGAAAGAGTTAAGCTACCAACTGTAAGGATATGCAACATATTTCTATATTTATGACTTTAAAATAGAAGTTTTCTTCAATGGTGGAATGAATTACATTTTTAAAAAGGCATATCTATGGAGTAATGGGTTAAATCTGGAAACATCTCCAAACTCATTAACACAGTCTGTTTCTGATTTTGAAGACAGGTGACCACTTAAAGCAGGTTGAAAGTAAAGCAGAATGCGCCTTAAGGCGCATTCTGCTTTTCTTTCAGCCTACTTTTAGCTATTGTCTGCTTGGATATGGAAACAATTTCTTATTATATGCATATACATGACTTTAATAAGTGGTACTATTTTCTCCAGTAGATGAATAAGTTTAAAGGCGTAAAAATGCATATTTATTGGGTAATGGGTAAATGAACTTTTTGCTTGGTCAGGAAGGTTTTGAACTTTTGGAGGTTTCATTGTAAAATGTTTTTCATTTTGCCTGTTCACAGTGAGATTAAGAAGGTAAAGGAGACTCGTAAACACTTTGAGAAGATCAGTGATGATCTGGACAGTGCAATGATGAGGAACTCCCAGGCGTTGAGGAGTCGGCCCCAGGAGTGTGAGGATGCCAATAACCTCATGATGGCTAACAAGTCCAGTTTCAGTCATACCTCACTCGACTATGTCTACCAGGTAACCCATATAGCTCAGTGTCTTTCTAGGAATCTAGGGCTCCAGATAAGGGGAGTATTTCAAAAACTAAAATTTTAACTTCTGCATTAAACCCTATGGTGTCACTACTCAATAGAACCCTCTTGAAGAGACGATTCTAATGAGTAGTAAAATCATAGGATTTGATGCTAAAATAATGGAGAAAATGTTGATTTTGCTCAGCTTACTCCCTCTTACTTGGAGCCCTGAGCCCATATAGCTCAGTGGCTATTCTAGGAATCTAGAGTAACTGACGTGTGCTGTAAATGTCTGCTAATGCATTGACTTCTTTTTTTTTTTTAAAAAAAATAGATTTTACTGAATTTTGTAACAACAGAGAAACATATTATGTTTGACAAATGTTTTCAATCCTGATCAAACCACATATTAGATTTGTGCCCTGTCTGGATCAAAACTTGCAAAGGTTTTAAATACAGGGTTTCAGTGTTAAACTCTTTGCATGCTGGGTAATTTTGTCATCTACAACAATTGCCGCCTGCTACTGTTCTAAAAATAGAATTTTCAAAATTACTTTCAAAACAGGGTCAGAGTGTCAAACAGTTTGGATCCAGATGAGACGCCGCATTACGCGGCGTCTTATCTGGATCCAAACTGTTTGCAAATGTAATCACTGTTGCAGATTTATCCGTGGCTAGCATGCAAAGAGTTAACACATTCATTCCTAGTGACGAGTATACTCCTTATTTATTAACCCTTAGCCCGCCAAATAAATTGTCGTCTGCTATATTTCTCATCTGCTTCAAGTTTCAAAGTGCTTCAAAGTTGCTCAAAATTGCTGAAAATGTTGTCTGAGTGTCAAACAGCTTGGATCCGGATGAGACGCCGAGTTACTCGGCGTCTCATCCGGATCCAAGCTGTTTGCATATGGAGCTATAGTCGTGAGTGGCAGGCTATGGGTTAACATTGTACCTTTAGAGTATACTTGTCCAATACAAACAGTGTAGACCCAGATCAGAGGGCTCCTGCAGGAGCCCTCTGATCAGGGTCTGCACTGTTTGTCAATTTGTAATATTGCTGAAAAATTGTCATAAATGGACTAAACTTAATTGGGAAAATGGAACTTTCCATTAAAAGTTTCAGGGGTGAATGAGTTAAAGGGTTCAGTTAAGTATCTTGTAAAATACAGGTGTTAACCCTCATCCTGCTAATTGTGACTTGGCAAAATTTTACAAACAGTTTGGATTCAGACTAGACGTCGAGGAATGAAGCATCTTTTCTGGATCCAAACTGTTTTGCACTCTAATCTTATTCAAATTTTCTTCAGTTTAAATAGCCGTAAAATTTAACCCTTACCCTAATAGAAGTGCCTTTTAGCGCATATAATGCTTTCCTTCACTGAAGAAAAGAGTTCCAATTCAATCAGTCAGGAATATGTATTATAAGAAATATTTTCCATATTCTAGCAGATGGAACCTTAAAGCAGGCTGAAAGTAAAGCAGAATGTGCCTTAAGGCACATTCTGCTTTACTTTCAACCTGCTCTAAGTGATCACCTATCTTCAATACTAGAAACAGACTATGGGGTAAAGGGTTTAAACAGATGACAATTCAGCATGATAAGACTTAAGAGTTTGGACACTATCTTAATAAGCAGGTGGAAACATTTATCTGTGCCTGTAAAACTATCACTGACTTTAAGCCTTCCTTGTTTGATGCCTTATTCTTTGACTTTGATAGGTGGTTTATTGTTATACACATTTGATTGTCAATAATTTGTCATTTTCAGATTAATATACTGCAATCCAAGAAGAGATCTGAAGTATTACAAACTGTAAGTACATGCTATTACTCTAAGTATAAACCCGTTCCCTTAACCCTTTCCCACATAGCATATCTCTAGTATTGAATATAGGTATTCACTTAAAGCAGGTTGAAAGTAAAGCAGAATGCGCTTTAAGCGCATTCTGCTTTACTTTCAGCCTGCTTTAAGCTTTCATCTGCTAGAATATAGTGTATTTTGTATTTTACATATTTATGAATGTATAAATTGGAACTATTTTCTTCAGGGCAAGAATAAACTGAATGCGCTAAAAGGCGCTTCTATGGGGGAAAGGGTTAAAGAAGTGTCTTTTAGCACATGCATTTTATTCATCCGCTGAAGAAAATAGTTCCAATATATACCGTAATGAATATATGCCATATTGAATTATTTCCATATTCTAGTAGATGGTAGCTTAAAGCAGGCTGAAAGTAAAGCAGAATGCGCCTTATACTTTCAACCTGCTTTAAGTATTCAACTATTTTCAAAACTAGAAACTGGTTATTGGGTAAAGGGTTAAGAACAATGACAATGTATTTTTCATCTTTATTTTAATTATCAAACTTTCATTGTCTGTTGTATTTCTTTTACAATCATTGATAATCATTACATGAATGCTTTAGTTGTATGTTTCAAATATGTTATACAGTTTAATTAACAGCTGACAAGGATTCTTTAAATAACAATAAAAAAATCCAATTAGTTTTACTCAGAATAACTTTTAAAGATAAGAATTTTGTTTGAATTTTCCTGAGAAAGATGCTCATTTGTTTTAACCCATTCCACCCATAAATATGCCTTTTTACGCCTTTAATTTATTCTTCCACTGAAGAAAATAGTTCCAATTTATATACATGTAGTTATGAATATGCACTATAAAAAAAGTATTCTTTATCCTAAAAGATAAAAGATTAAAACAGGTTGAAAGTAAAGCAGAATGTGCCGTAAGGCACATTCTGCTTTACTTTCAACCTGCTTTTAGTGGTCATCCATCCTTTAAACTAAAAAGAGGTTATATGGGAATGGCTTAAATGAGTCATTCAGTATTGAACCAGTACGGGTTGGTGGTAATGTATTTGTAGGTCATGTTAAGCCTAAGCATTAAGCAATCAGTTGGGTGGGTATTAATACTGAATGCAGTACTGTCATTGAACTAATACCTTGTTTCTTTGTTCCACTATAGATGCTGTCTTTCATGAAAGCCCAGGCTACATTCTTTCATCAGGGACACGACTTCTATGAGCAGGACTGTGAAGTCTACATGAAAGATATAGCAGAGAAGGTATAGTCTCACATCTGAATATTCTAGTGTGTGTTAAGGTTGAGGACCCCTAATGCAATCAGACCAAAGTCGGTACTCTACGTACAGTGATAGACCATTCTTGTCAACTGCCAAGCCTGTTCCGAACTATGCTAGAGCATGGTTCGGAACATGTCTGCATTTGACAAGAATGGCTGATTACTCTTGGTAGAGTTCCCATATTGACCAACATTGGCCCGATCTCATTAGGGGTACTCAACCTTAAACCCTTTTCTTCTCAGCTTTAATCAGTGTTTTTGACATGTGGTTACTTAACACGTTAACTTTATAGCCTTTTTCCAGTTTTGAATCCAGTTTATCACATAAAGCAGGTTGAAAGTAAAGAAGAATGCTCCTGAAGGAGCATTCTTCTTTACTTTCAACCTGCTTTACATTCAGCCTGCTTTGTTTGAGCTTCTATTTAAAAAAATACTGAAATGCCAATCATTGTTTATTTCCAAAACCTTCCATCAAAATTTAATATACAGAAAAATAGGAAAAGTTTAATCTTCACAGTTGACTACTTAAAGCAGGTTAAAAGTATAACAGAAAGCTACTACACTAGCTTTCGTCTGTACTTACATCCTACCCTACATAACCACCTATCTAAAACACTGAAAATAGCTTATGAATGAAAGGTCTCTTGAAAGATTCAACACTTGAAACATACCAATATTGAATGCATATTCAATTCATATAGCTCACAATGTGTATCATTCTTCCTGCCTTCTATATCAACTACAAGTGATATATGAGTAGTGCTGAAGTTTAATACATTGTAATAAAATTAAATCAATATGTAAAATACAAGTACAGCCACAATTAATATAAAACTTGAGAGAGAGCAGGAAGGAGTAAATTTGCCAATAGCTCACAGTAAAGTCTTTCCTCTACGGCCATCGGTGCAAAATGTCTTTATCCAACAGTGTTCAAGGCAGGTGCTTACAGCAGGGCTTCAGATAAAGGGGAGTAATCTGAATAAATTCAACATTTTTTCACTCATACAGCACCAAATCCTATGGTGTAGCAACTCATTAGAATCGTCTCTTCGAGACGATTCTAATGAGTAGTAACACCAAAGGGTTTATAAAAGCAGAAAATAAAGATTTAAGTCTTTGAAATACTCCCCTTATTAGTAGAGGGCATCTAGCGTCAAAAATCGAAATAAAGGAAAAAAAATGCACAGAATTGATTTTTGTGTTTTCATATGCTCCAATATGTACCGAATGACAGAAAAAAAGTCTAGGAAAATCAAACGATGCGAAATATGATTTTTGGGGTAGAATGGCTAAAATAATAGGTGAAAGCACGAATGTTTGGGATTTCCAAACTGCGATCGTAGAAATCAATATACAAGCTTGAAATCTACAGGCTAGACAAACATTAATGTCAGCTGTGGAATGGTACTTGTTAAGATAAATAAAATTTTCAAAAAACTGATTTTTGGGGTGAAATTGTCAAAATATTAAACCAAAATCACAAATTTGAGGATTTCAAACAGACCCTGACATCTCATAGCAAATAAAGGAAATGGTGCACAGTGTTGATTTATATGTTATTATTTGCCTAAATATGTACCAAATAATAGACAAAAAGTCTAGGAAAATCAAACAATGCGAAATATGGTTTTGGGGTAAAATGGTTTAAATAATAACTGAAATCGCTAATTTTTGGGATTTCCCTTCTGTGATCGAGGATATCGATATAAAATCTCGAAAGCTACAGGCTAGACAAATATTCATGTCAGCTGTGGAATGGTACTTGTTAAGATACATAAAATTTTCAAAAACATGATTTTGGGGTGATATTGTCAAAATATTAAACCAAAATCACAAATTTTGAGGATTTCAAACAGACCCTGACATCTAAAAGCAAGTAAAGGAAATGGTGCACAGAGTTGATTTATACGTTATTATCTGCTTAAATATGTACCAAATAACAGACAAAAAGTCTAGGAAAATCAAACAATGCAAACTATGTTTTTTGGGTAAAATGGTTGAAATAATAACTGAAATCGCTAATTTTTGGGATTTTCCTTCTGTGATGGAGAATATTGATATAAAAGCTCGAAATCTACAGGCTATACAAATACTCGTGTAAACTGTTGATTGGTTCTTGTTAAGATAAATAAATTTTTCAAAAAGCTGATTTTTAGGGTGATATTGTCAAAATATTAAACCAAATTCACAAATTTTGAGGATTTCAAACAGACCCTGACCTCTAAAAGCAAATAAAGGAAAAGGTGCACAGAGTTGATTTATATGTTATTATTTGCTTAAATATGTACCCAAATAACAGACAAAAAGTCTAGGAAAATTAAAAGATGAAAAATATGATTTTGGGTAAAATGGTTTAAATAACTAAAATCACTTATTTTTGGGATTTCTCTTCTGTGATCGAGTATACCAATATAAAATCTCCAAATATCCAGGCTAGACACATATTCATGTCTACTTTAGAATGGTCCTTGTTAGGATAAATAAAGGTTTCAAAAAACTGTTTTTTGGGGTAAAATTATCAAAACATTAAACCAAAATCACCAATTCTTGTTTGTAAAACAATCTAGGAAAATCTAACAAAGCCAAATATAAATTTTGGGGTATACTGATTAAAACAATTAATGTAAATGCATGTTTTTGGAAATTCCACACTATGGCCTTAGACAGGAATATAGAAGCTACACATTTACAGGTAAGATACATATTACTGTTCACTGTAGCCTTGTACTATTAAGGATGAATTAAGCTTTAAAATGAAAACCCTTATCTTTTCACTTCACTACGGTGACCTTAGATATAAAACCAAACGTTCAAAGTCTATAACTTACACACACACACACCATTTTAATGTAGCTTAGTTAAAGTAAAGACAAATCAACCGGTAAAACATTTAAACAGACACATGTTTTTAATGTATTGTGACTTTAAATATGATTAAAAATGCTCCTAATCCATTTAAAAGGCAACAGGCACCATGAAATAAAGCCTATAGAACTAGTACAAATAAATTATAATTTCTAAAATTAATAAATTTTGATGATAAGATATAAGTTAAACGAAAACAGTTTTCACTGAGGATTTTTACAGTGGCATTGGATGTGACCATCAAGGCACTACAGTGTATTTGTTAGCATAGTATATAAGTTTCAATGAAGTAATATACATGTATAACTTATAATAGTTAAACAAAAAGACAATATCTTCAGTATACTGTTACAGCAATATAACATGAATGTAAAACTTAAAAATATAGTTAAGACAAATATATAAATGGAAACTTTTTATAAGTAAGGATAACTACCATTTCCAATTTCATTACTATAGTCAAACAACTAGGTCTGACGTGTCAAAGGGTGGCCGAGTCCATTTATAAGGGAGATCAGCATTTCAGATGTCCCCGTGTCAAGTTTTAAAGGAAAAGGTTTGGTTATCGGTACAAATAAACGAATTAGTTAATGGAAACATAGCGTAGTGGATAAGACGTAGGTAGAAGTATATGATCGGATAACATTTTATCAAGCACGGGTTCGAATCTCGCAGCAACCTATGATATTGTTTTGCCAAAACAATATTAAAGATTATATAATTACATTGCATTAAGGTAATGCAGAAAGCCTCCTGAAGAAAGTGACTAAAACTTATATTGATATTCATATTTTATCATCGATTTGTTTTGTGAAAGTATGGCTAATATAGGGCTAGAAATCCATGCACCCCTGCCCCAAATTTGACGAACATGTGTATAAATGGTTAGTATAATCACACAGTATGAAATTAGATAATTCATTTTAGATTAAAAAAAGTTTGAGGTCGAACATACGCTTATTAAAATAATTATATCGCAATACACTCTGTGTACCTATATTTACCTACTGCTCTAAAGTGCTAACAATAATATCGCCTTCATTTGTATCTAATAATTATACTAATCTTGATTGTATAAAAATGGTCGGAGAACATGCGGAATGCTGCTCTCCTTAAAAATGGACTCTGCTGACCTTTGACACGTCAAGCCCAGTTGTTTGACTATATGACTGTGGATATGACCAGTAAAGCTTCAAATGCACAAATAAGTTATATATTCTTTCCAAAACAACAGCTTACTAAAGATGATAAATACAAAGTTTGAAAATAACTTTTTGAGGAAAACATTAAAAAATATACATAAAACAGCAAATTTTTAATTTCTGTATATGGGGGAGGATATGAATTAATAATAAAAACTCCAAATCAATAGGCTTGACACAGTCCTTTTAAATGAGATATGTAACTAGTTTATCCAAAATCACACATAACAATTTATAAATATATAGGGTTTGGAAAAATACACCCTCTCCACCAATAAAAAAATCAAAACATAAACGAACGAACAAGTTTCTGCCATGTTGGATTTTCTGCGCAAAACTGGTTGGTTCTGCTGTTGGTTGGAAACTAATAGACATGAGCTATCCTGTACTTTGAGCTATAATAATGGAATCTGACAACTGTATGAAATATCAGCAAATCATAGTATACGCACATTGGGCATACATCGTACATATAATTTATGTAATCAATTGATCTAACAGTGCTTGCTATATATATGAAATAACTGATAGTGTATATATCACCAGGTCAATAACATTCAATATTCGTTTTGTGGTGCTTATTGTCTACTATCAGTGGACACTCTGATTTGACAAGCGGCATTTTAAATGCTGCCTCTAAGCTAGTACACTGGTTTAATTGTCAAAATGCTATAATTTAACCCTTATTGTGTACGATGCGAATATAGGTTGTTACTTAACCCTAATTGTATGCGGAACAAGAATATATATCATTTGAGGACCCGAATCAGAGTGAGTATAGCCTACAGTACAAAGTATAATGTGTCTTACCTGTAAATTTGAAGCTTTTACATTTATATCTAAAGCCATGTTGTGGAAATTCCAAAAATTCAAATTTAAACTATTTTTTTAACCAGTTTACCCCGAAAAGTCATATTTGGCTTTGTTGGAGTTTCCTTTATTTTGCTGTTATTTAATACATATTGAAACATACTAAAACATATAAATCAATTTTCAATACTTTCCCCTTTATTTGCTTATAAGGCTTTATTTGGAATTTTCAGGTCAGGAGATCTCTGCTAAAATCTCGAAAATAGGTGGTTTTTTTGTTTAATTATTATAACAACTTTACTGCATAAATCAGTTTTTTTGACAGTTTATTCATCTTTATCAGTACCATTCCAGAGCGCAATTGAATATTTGTTTAACCTGTAGATTTGGAGCTTTTATTTTAATAGCCACCATCACAGTAGTAAAATCCCGAAAAAGCTCATTTACATTTTATTTTTCAACGATTTTACCCCCAAAACACCATATTTGGTATTGTATGATTTTCCTAGATGATTTTTCTATTAGTTTGTACATATTAAAGTTATTGAAAGTTTTGTTTATCCTTACTAGTACCATTACACAGTAAAAATGATTTTTATGTCTAACCTGCATATTTGGTGTATTTATATTGATATCCACGTTCACAGTAGGGAAATCCCAAAAATTCGCGTTTTCATTTATTATTTCAACAATTTTACCCCAAAATTCATTTTTCAAAGTTTTAGCTATCCTTAATAGTATTATTTCACAATAGAGATGTATAAGTATCTAGCCTGTAAATTTTGAGCTTTTATAATGATAACCAACGACACAGTACTGAAATCCCTAAAATTGGCGTTTTCATTTATTATTTCAACAATTTTGCCTCAAAAAACATATTTACCATTGTTTGATTTTCCTAGATTTTTCTTCGGTTATTTGGTACATGCTCTACTATATGAAAACACAAAAACTATTTCTGTGCATCTTTTCCTTTATTTGGATGTTTGACACCAGGGAAGCTCTACTAAAATCTCCAAAAATTGGGGTTTTGTTTAATATTTTCATGATTTTCACCCAAAAAGAACCATTTTTTGAAAGTTTTATATATCATAATTAGTACTATTCCACAGTGGATATAACTGCCAGTCTAATTTGTAGATTTGAAGCCTTTATGTTAATACCCAGGGTCACAGTATGGAAATTCCAAAAATTATCATTTTCGTTTATCAATTCAATCATTTTACCCCAAAAAATCATATTTCGCATCGTTTGATTTTCCTAGACTTTTTTTCTGTCATTCGGTACATATTGGAGCATATGAAAACACAAAAATCATTTCTGTGCATTTTTTTTCCCCAAAATTTTTAAATGCCCTCTACTATATCTGGAGCCCTGTTACAGCAAGATGAAACTTAACTCTTTTCTCCCTGAAACTTTAAATGGACAATTCCAGTTTCGATTTTTGTCTAGTCCATTTCTGGCTTTTAAGAGTTGTTTTTGTCAATTTTGGCATTACTGACAAACAGTGAAGACCCTGATCAGAGTGCTCCTTTCGGAGCCCTCTGATCTGGGCCTTCACTGTTTGCACAGGACAAGTGTATTATTCACATGTACACTGTTTGAAATGACGCCTATAGGCGGGACTAGGGTTCAAAGGGTTAATCAGAAAGCTCCTTTAGACTGAAATCCTCTACCAGTATTCAATAAAATAAATGAATATTCAGCTATAGTATTTAGGTTTATAAGTAGGTAGAGGTGCTCAAAGGCGCTTCTATGGAGGAAAGGGTTCAGTCTATTTTTCAGTGGACTCTTAAAGAGACTCGCAACCGGATTTAGCATTAAAAATAGTAATTTGTAAATATATGTCAAATGCTTATATAAATGGGTAAGATTTAGTTTAGGATAATAAATTCTGTTAAAAAATGCATTTAAAAAAGAAAAGAAAAGAAGAAGCTCTGGTGGGATTCGAACCCGTGACCCTCCATGCGGAGACAAACATGAAAAATGAGGAAACGCCTTTAGCCCCTCGGCTACCAGCGCTCTCTATATATATGGTAGCGAATTAACGTACTTCACTGGTAGCAATTGATAGTACGTTATTCGGCTCGGGTTTATGTCTGAGCCCGTGTAGAGAAGCAACAACAACAACTACATGTATACCGTCAGCTGACGCAATAGAAAAACGATGGAAAATATCTAAAAAAACTAAGATTCGGTGACGATTCTTGAGACTTTTTTTGAACTGATCATATTTTTTTTAATGTCTGAAGCCAAATAATGCCACAAATTTGCTTTTATTTGAGTATTTTATTTCAATTTGACAAGTACACCATCCGGTTGCGAGTCCCTTTAATAGATTCATCATGTCATTAACTAAACTGTTCAGAAAGTCTAGTCAATTTGTGTCATATGTTAAATGTCTTGATATCTATCATCCTAGTAAGTGGACATAGGCAAACAATGTTGAACTATAATGCATCATCTCATTGTTGGCTTCAGTGATTGTCACTGTTCACATAGTACTGTTTTCTATTAATTGTTGTTTACTGACATTCCCTTATGTAGTTGATTATGGTCTTAAAGATTATTGCAGGATTCCAATGAAGGGAAGTTTAATTGCCCCCTTATCTGATGTTTTGAGTGTAATGATTTAATATATACACTAGACAGAGTTTCAATATACAAATGAAATTTAAAACTCTTTGTTGTGACTGTCCATTAGAATAACCCATTACTCCATAGCCTGTTTCTAGTTTTGAAGACAGGTGACCACTTAAAGTAGGTTGAAAGACATATTCATGACGGTATAAATTGGAGAAATATTAAAGGCGTAAAAAGGCTTATTTATGGGTAATGGGATAAATAAAAAAGTTTATTCATTTAATGAGCAGTCACAGCATAATTGTTGAAAGAGACATGAGGATATTAGTATTTGAAATACTAACTTTATCTTGCAGCTATATTTGTACTCATCTCTTAATTACAATTCTAATGAGTAGTCACAACATAGGGTTTCATAGATTACACATAGACTTAAATACTTGAAATATTCCCTTATCTGGATCTATGCCAATATATTGAGAATAACCCATCATACTCTTAAGGTTATGGAGAAATGTCATAGAGAGAGTCATTGTGACATTGTTTCATCTCTAGTTACCTTTATAGGTTGACATGTGCATGATTGTATATCCAAGTGGGGTGGTATCATGTATCATATTACAAGTCATAGGGATAGGGTATGCTGTTACTTGTACTTTGTGTACAGGTAACTACTGTTAGACCTGTGTTAAGCAGCCATTCAAGAGATGCATAGGTATTCTTTACAACAGGCGGGAACTTAATGCAGAATAAAAGTAATGCAGAAAGCTCCAAAGGAGCTTTCTGCATTACTTTTGTTCTGCATTAAGTAATAATCTGTCTATGGGGATTTCAATGCTTTCTTGCTGAATTGATTGCTTAACACAGGTATGATAGTAGATACTCAACTTCAAGTTGAAGAAGTTTCTTTTAAGGTTGTATGTAGTATTTTTGTTTAAATATGGTTTTAGGTTTTTCCAAAAATATATGTTTCTGAACTTGTCAAAATGCTTGAGAGTGAGTTCTTGAAATGTTTAGTATTTAAAATGGATCAAGATTGGTATTGAACAGCAGCACTCCAGATAAGACTCAGAGTGAGTAAACTTAACATTTTCATATAGGATCTGTCACTCGTCGATGTTTAAGACAAGCTGATCTCAAACGAGTCTAGAATTGAAATGTTATTAAGCGAGCCTTGGCGAGATTAATAACTTTTCTATTCTAGACAAGTTTGAGATCAACTTGTCTTAAACATCGACGAGGTCAGATTCTTTTTCTCACATTACCAAAGATTTAAGCTATTTTAAAGCAAAATGCATTTTTTTAACCCAGGTGACGTCAAAACTCTGTTATAAATAATGACGTTATAGTGACGTCATCAAAGTGATCTTACACATGTTGGAGATAAGGATATTCGTCATCGTTATTCGCTATATATATATATAGAAAACAAGGGTAGTTAATGTGAGAAAACATTTTCTCTTTTATGTTTTTACCTTACCCTACGTGACCACATATAAGAATCATTTGGAAGAAATGATTCTAGTAGTGGCCACAACATAGTTCTCACTTTATCTTGAGGATTTTTGAACTGGATTTGGGTTAATGAATAATCTAAAACAACTGTTTCAGGTTATTTAGATAGGTGGTTGCTTAAAGTAGGCTTAAAAGGAAATCAGCTTTAACACGTTTAATGAGTTTAGCAATTATATTTCAGAATACAGGAAAAGGTTTCAATTGTTGTCATACAGCCCTACAGGATATGGCAGAGGCCTTATCCATCAGGAATAGGACTGGTCATGTCATCAAATAACATTTCTAATTATGTTTATGTAAAAGGGTATAGCAGCCAATTGTCTTAACCTATTAACTCATAACCGATAAACAATGATAAACAATAATATTATCAATGCTTATCTCAATACAAGATAGTGGATTAAAGTGTGTCAAAATGAGTCAGTATGAGAATATTGCGCAATGAGTCAATATGAGTCAGTATGGCTTAACCCTTTGAACCCTAGTCCTGCATATAGGCATCATTTTCAAACAGTGAACATGTGAATAGTACACTTGTCCTATGCAAACATTGAAGACCCAGACAAGAGGGCTCCGAAAGATCAGGGTCTTCACTGTTTGTCATAATGCCAAACATTGACAAAAACAACCCTTAAAAGTCAGAAATGGACTAGACTAAAATGGAACCTGGAATTGATTATTTAAAGTTTCAGGGAGGAAAGAGTTAATGGGTTAACCAATTACTCCATAACCTGTTTCTAGTTTTAAAGACATATGACCAGTTAAAGCAGATTGAAAGTAAAGCAGAATGCAACCTGCTATAACCCAATACTCCATAAATACGCCTTTATACGCCCTTAATTTATTCCCCCATTCAAGAAAATGGTTCTACTTTATACAGTCATGCTTGTTTACTGTAAGAAATATTTTTATATCCTAGTAGATGGTAGCTTAACTCTTTCCTCCCTGAAACTTTAAATGGACAATTCCAGTTTCCATTTAAGTTTAATCCATTTCTGACTTTTAAGGGTTGTTTTGTCAATGTTTGGCCTAATGACAAACAGTGAAGACCCTGATTAGAGGGCTCCTTTTGGAGCCCTCTGATCTGGGTCTTCACTGTTTGCATAGGACAAGTGTATAATTCACATGCATACTGTTTGCTAAGGACGCCAATATGCGGGACTAGGGTTCAAAGGGTTAAAGGAGGCTGAAAATAAAAGCAGAATGCGCCTTAAGGCGCATTCTGCTTACTTTTAACCTGCTTTAAGTTGTCATCTATCTTTCAAACTAGAAACTGGCTATGGGTAAATGGGTTAAGATACCATCTGCTAGTATACATAAAATATTACTTACAGTGCATATTGATGACTTTATAAATTGAAACTTTTTCCTAAATAGTAGAGGAATAAATTAAAGATGAATAAACTAAAGATGTGAAAACCTGTATCTATGGAGTAATGGGTTAATAATGAATTTTAAACAAACAATACGGTACTATAAGTGGTACTACTATTATCAAGATGTTGAAGGATTGTATAATATATCTGATTTCTATTGTATGTTTCCAGAGCAAGGAGTTGAATGATAAAGCTAAGATAGAGTGGAAGGAGATGGAGGAGAGACACAGTCTGGTACAGAGCAAGGTACGTGGTGGCTTGAATCACTGGCTGGTAGAACTCTTTCAACACTAAATAGCTCTTGTGGGTTATTATATTCCCTTGTGGATCTTTTTAGTTACCAAAACATGAACCAGTCTACTTGGAATTCTGGGTAGTTTAATAAATACGGGTCTAAATTAGCAAACAGTGTAGATCCAGATCAGAGGGCTCCTATAGGAGCCCTCTGATCTGGGCCTTCACTGTTTGCAAATGTAATTAGTATATTTTAAAGAGGTCCATGGTGTTGAAAGAGTAAAAAAGACTTGATGTATTGAACCCCTTGACTTCACTGCCATGTCCGATGCTGTAACCTATCAATTTGAGAATTTGAATATTTTGTATGAAGAAACCTACATGAGTGTCAGCCATTTTGGATTGTGCATTAATTCCCCCACTTATTTAGAGCAATTATTAGTTTAAACATATTTTATTTCATAATATATACAACTTTTATGAACAAAACATGGATATACATTAGGATGAGAACAAAAGCATAAGCTTATTTGGTTCTTCTCCAATTATTGTTGATACTACAGTATTACCTGGCTTATCCAACACCTGGTTAAGCCAGAAACCTGCTTTATCTGACATTGATTTTTGGACCTAATTGTATATGGCATACAAGAGAACTTGGCTATCTCGAACAAGTTTTAGTTGAACTAACCCATATTTCTTTTGACCAATTTGTATATCTTGAGCTCCCTTAAGTGGAACATACCCCTATTTCAAAGTTTAAATGTGGCAAAGCCAAGTTTTTACATAGAAATTTTCAAATATGGGAATGTTCCACTTAAACAGGCTTGAAATATCAGAGTTCTGCTGTATATCTAAAACCTGATTTAACTCTTTCCTCCCTAAAACTTTAAATGGACAATTCCAGTTTCCATTTAAGTCTAATCCATTTCTGACTTTTATGGGTTGTTTTTGTCAATGTTTGGCATTATGACAAACAGTGAAGACCCTGATCAGAGGGCTCCTTTCGGAGCCTTCTGATCAGGGTCTTCACTGTTTGCATAGAACAAGTGTACTATTCACATGTACACTGTTTGAAAAGAACGCCTATATGCGGGACTAGGGTTCAAAGGGTTAACTTGCACTATTCTGTATCTGACATCATCAGTTGGTATCTAAGGCAGGTTATACTCGATATGTGTGCAGGAAACACAGTTTCATTCCTTGGATTGTAGAGAATGAATATTACATCAGTCTGTACAAGATCGTTTATGAGACAATTCTTTGAGTTAATCTCAAATTTGTGTTATAAAGTAACAGAAACTGTCCATTTTGAAGAGATAAATTTGAGATGACAGTGACATATACAGACGTACAGTGGAGAATGTGTTATTCTTTCCCTATAAACGCGTTTACGGTAAAACTATTATTTGCAGTGCAAACAGTTTGGAGCCAGATCAGACGCCGGGTAACCCGGCGTCTGATAAGGCTCCAAACTGTCTGCCACCAAGATAAACATGAAATATCAGAATTGTCAAAAAGTTGTTCTTTTCTACGTTTTAGTGCTTTGCGTTTGCGTACGTTTGCGTTTAAACGGGAAAGAATAACAGATTCTCCACTGTACATGTTCAGTAATCATGGAAAATAAAGATGCATGAATAACGTTTAAAACTAATGGACACTTAATGCAGATCAAAGTAATGAACATATTAAACCAAGTTTGGATTAAATTTGTGATTTACATACAATTTACCTGTGAGGAGTACACTTGTCTTATGCAAACAGTGCAGATCCTGATCAGAGGGCTCTCTAGGGAACCCTCTGATCAGAGTCTGTAATGTTTGTCATTTTGAAATATATTGCTAGGACAAAACATGCCTTACTGCATTGCAAACAGTAGATCAAGGCCAGCCGACACATCTTTGATGTGCTGGCTGGGCTTGATCTACTCTGTTTGAGTTTGACACCCACAATCAGCTAAAGCATTGCATTTAGCAGTATTATCTACAGTAATTGGTAGACCAAAATCAGATGCAGAGCCTTGGATGACAATGGTCTGTAGTCTGTACAATGTTTCAATGCAATAAGGCAGGTTTTGTCATGGCTCATACACACTTGTGATTCTTATGTGGAGGAGTAGGTAGAGGCTCACTAATGCACTTCTGTTGAGGAAAGGGTGACTGTGCTATTGATTAGTATTGATTAGTATCTAAACCCTTTGAGCCCTAGTCCCGCATATTGGCGTTCTTTGCAAACATTGTACATGTGAATAGTACACTTGTCCTTTGCAAACAGTGAAGACCCATATCAGAGGGCTCCTAGGAGCCCTCTGACCAGGGTCTTCACTGTTTGTCATAATACCAAACATTGACAAAACAACCCTTAAAAGTCAGAAATGGACTGGACTTAAACGGAAACTGGAATTGTCCATCTAAAGTTTCAGGGAGGAAAGAGTTAACGCAGTATCTTGCTTTTTGTGATTCATGAAGAAGTTACATTTTTGCAATATTTGATGTTAAGAATGTAGCATAAACTTTAAGATACTGAGCAGAAAAAAGAGATGGAAAAGGGAGGATACTCTTTTAGGACCATTGGAAATGAGTAAGAGTTATGTGCCTTGGACAAGTCAACTGCACACAAAGGTGTCTGTTTTGATATCCACCCTTAGTCTCGTGTTAACCTTTAGTGGCTTTACTCCAAAACCCATTTCTAGGTTTTGAAGACAGGTGTCCACCATTTTCTTCAGCGGAGGAATAAATTCAAGGCATAGAAATGTGTAATGGGTTAAAGCGATGACAAAAAGTGAAACTGTTTGGGTATGGAGTCCTGTCATGAGAGTATGACCTGTATATAATATGGCAGTCTATGGAGGAGGGTTGATATCTATAAAGTGTGGAGGCTGATAGTTGTAGGGCATTCTTTTTATTCAGCGTTAAGTTGCCGGTTGTCGGATGGATTGCCCATGCATCTGATATTGAGTTGGCTGCTAACCTATTCCTTTATAGGGCACATTCTACTTTACTTTCAACCTGCTTTAAGTGATCACCTGTATTCAAAACTAGAATCAGGCTAAGGGGTAAAGGGTTAAGCAGTTATCTATTATTCAAACCTTCTGATATGTGCATAAAAGCCAAGAAATGATAACTTCTTTCAAATGCAAAGTTATTCTGAAACCTATAATATCAAGAATGTTATTTTATTAAAACACCATATTCATAACCAATTATGTTGCGAGATAACAGCAGAATGGCTAGAAAATTCAAGTTGATCAGGAGAGTTGAGAATGAATAGAAAGAGAATGATGGTTGCATCATAACTGTTAACGTGTTTGTTGCTAGAACTAGATATATAGAAGAAGAAGAAGAACGTTTATTTAACTTTAACTATACAGTTTCTCGTCATAATACATAAATATTTACAATATAACATATAATACAACCTTTGTAAATAGTATAGACCCTCATCAGAGGCCTCCTAAATGAGCCCTCTGTTCAGGGTTGAAACTGTTTTAAATATACTTTTAATATATTTAGGGGCAGATCCCTTTAGAGTCAATGTAAACAGGTCATTTATAAGAAAACAGATGATTTCAATTTAATGTTCAGAAGGGAAAGGGTTAAATATGACCAAAAAAACAAACAATCCCCAAAGTGTGACTCAGAGGAATGAGTAATAGTGTTGTGTTGTCAAACCTTTTATTCAGTGACCATTTCAATGAAAAATATGTTATCAATCTTTGATATAGGTGACATTTTAATGGTGGAAAAAACTAAAGCAGAAAGCTCCTATAGGAGCTTTCCTGCTTTAGTTTTGCTTTGCCTTAAACAGTCACCTGTTATGATAGGAATCTTTGCTTCTTCAAAGAATGATTGTTTATAGGTTAGTTGTAAGTATGACTGTAGATGGACAAGAGCGCTATGTATAAAATACATATTTAAAGGTAATTTATATACCATGCATTGTAATTAAATGTGCCATTTAATACAGTTTAAAGAGCAAAATCCATTTCCTTTAGTGCATTTATATTGTTCACAGAGCTCTATTAACAGGCAAATTGATGAGTTTAATCTTTGAATATTGTAACAAAATACAGCCATACAAGTTCTTAAATCCTTCACAAAAAAACAACTTATGTTGAAGCTAAAGTAAATCAGAAAGTTCATCAATCTTTAACACAGAATGTAGGAGCTTTTGTGGATATCAAAACAGACACCTTTGTCTTACTTTAAGCAGTCAATTGTCTTAAACCTATAACTCTATAGATATACATTGTACATTTTAATACTCTTTAAATTAATTTCTTTGCTGAAGAAAGCAGTGATGATTTATTAAGTTACACCCTCCTATTACTTTCTGTCATTTGCATTATTGTATGTATGAGTAATGAAGCCAGGTGCATTATAAAATTGCAGACAAATTGCATGACATTAGTATAAGAAGATAGAACAGTTGAACCTTAATATATCATATGGGTATTAAACCCTTTCCTCCATAGATACACATTTTTATGCATCTAATTTGTTCCACCACTGAAGAAAGTTGTTCCATTTTATACAGTCATGAATATATATCTTACTTTCAACCTGCTTTAAATAATTTAAGGCACATTCTGCTTTACTTTCAACCTGCTTTAAGTGGTCAACTGTCTTTAAAACTGGATACATATTATGGTGTAAAGGGTTAATTCAAATTTGGCCATTGAATCTCATAATTTAGATATTGCTTAACCCATTACCCCATAAATGAAGAAGTCATGGTCATCTTCGTTGAGAGATGGACGAACCAACAGCCCCATAAATACGCCTTTATACACCTCCACCACGGAAGAAAATAGTTTCAATTTATTAAGTTATGATTGTGAACTATTAGAAAAAATTCTTTATCCTAGCAGATGATAGCTTAAAGCAGGCTGAAAGTAAAGCATAATGCACCTTAAGGTGCATTCTGCTTTACTTTCATCCTGCTTTAAGTGGTCACCTAGCTGTTTTTAAAACTAGAAATAGGCTATGGGATAAAGGGTTAATCAAACAATATCTATAGAGTAAAACCTTTCTACAACAACCTCAAATGAAGCATTGTTGTGGTTGTTCATGACATATTACATCTAAGTGCAGGACAAAAGTTATTCAGAAAGCTCCTACAGGAGCAGCATTTAAAGCAATCACCTGCTTTTAAAGCTTCTTATTCTTATTTACTAGTGCATGTATGTGGCTTAGGAGAGCATTGTATATCAGAGTTCAAATATGACTAAGCCAACCCGTAACTTTGAAATATGAGTGTGTAGGACTTAAGTGAGGGTGAAATATGGAGGCCGGGTCGATCAACTGTAATTTCATTTGTTGATGTTATTCAGCAGTTTGACTGCAGCAGCTGTTTTTGCAGGATAAGACATCAAAACTCCCACAGCCTGAACTCTTGTGCCACTTCTATTCTAGATCAGATATTTGAGAAGAACAAGAGATATGTCTTACATCATCTAATGCAAAAGTTGTGTAATACAGGAAAACCCTTCTATTACCACCATTAAATAGCGTTAATTATTAGGTGTTTATGACAGGTGACCACTTAAAGCAAGGTGACAGTAAAACAGAAAGCTCCTATATATAGAGCTTTCTGTTTTCCTGTCACCTTTCTTTTATACAATCAATTAGCCCTCGCTTTAGTGGCCGTAATAGAGATGTTTAAATGTATAGGAAAATAAATAGACTGTTTAATGTTAAAGTTGCATTTGAGATCAGAATCAGTTAATCAGTGTTAATCATGGTTTCTTTCAGCTGCTTCAATTACTCATTCTACTATTAGTATTGTCACTTTTCAAATTTCTACTTATTAGAAGATACAAATTGAGTAATTCATACAATTTGATAAGGAGAATTAACCAATTGAAATCTATAAAATGGGCAAATGCATGCAGATATTATTTAACCCTGGTAAGATGCTACGTTTGAAATGGAGCTGTCTGATCTTAGTCTACACTGTTTGCAGTGCTTGAATTTTATCACAAAGTGATTTTTATCATACTGTACTTATGCTATCTGGACTGCTAACCTATATATCATTGCCAAATTGTATCCTCTTATTGAACTGTTTCATCACAATAATAATTGTCTGCTTTCAACTCGTCAGGGCTCCAGATTAGGGGAGTATTTAAAAAACTAACATCTTTATTTCTGCCTTAAACCCTATGGTGTCACTACTCATTAGAATCGTCTCGGAGAGACGATTCTAATGAGTAGTAAAAGCATAGGGTTTGGTGCTGTATAAGTGAGAAAATGCTAGATTTGTTCCAATTACTCCCCCTTATCTGTAGCCCTGCTCGTTCGTCCATAGAAGCACCTTAGTAGAGCTCCTTGACCTCCTCCAAATAAGTGACAAAAAGAATGTTAAATTATGGTGTTGAAAACAAGTGACAGCTCAAAGCAGAGTGAAAGTAAAGCAGAAAGCTCCTTCAGGCAGCTTAACCCATTACCCCATAAAAACACTATTTTACACCTTTAATTTATTCTTCCATTGAAGAAAAAAGTTACAACTAATACATTCATAAAAATGTATCATAAGAAATATTTTCTATATCCTAGCAGATGGTAGCTTTATAAGCAGGCTGAAAGTAAAGCAGAATTTGCGCCTAAAGGCGCATTCTGCTTTACTTTCAACCTGCTTTAAGGGGTCACCTATTTTCAAAACTAGAAACAGGCTATGGGGTAATGGGTTAAAGCAGGATGAAAGTAAAGCAAAAAGCTCCTGAATGTAAGCAAAAATCCACAGGACGAGTATCCTTAATGAATTGGGTTAATGAAAAGAGAAGGTATTATATATCGTGGGAGGTCTTATCTATGATAGGTTGTATTGCAAGAACAAGGATAATTCCATTTCTAACCCTCTCTGACATTATTTAATTGCCTGATTATATACCAATAGCCGCCTGGGATTCACAGACAGGAAATGGCAGACACTTGAACCCTTACCCATTCTAAATATTTAACCCATAGCAATTGTCTAGTGTTGAAGACAGGTGGCCACTTAAAGCAGGTTGAAAGTAAAGCAGAATGTGCCTTAACCCTTTGAACCCTAGTCCCGCATATAGGCGTGCTTTTCAAACAGTGTACATGTGAATAGTACAGATGTCCTATGCAAACAGTGAAGACCCAGATCAGAGGGCTCCGAAAGGAGCCCTCTGATCAGGGTCTTCACTGTTTGTCATAATTCCAAAAATTGACAAAAACAACCCTTAAAAGTCAGAAATGGACTAGACTAAAATCGAAACTGAATTTGTCCATTTAAAGTTTCAGGGAGGAAAGAGGTAAGGCACATTCTACTTTGTTTCACCCTGCTTTAAGCTACCATCTGCTAGGATAGAGGAAATATTTCTTATGTGTTCATGATTGTATAAAGTGGAATTACTTTATTTAGTGGAGGAATAAATGAAATGCTTTAAATTTAAGGCGCTTACTTGGGGAAAAGCCCATTTACTGAACATAATTAAATTTCACCATGGGCGTTTTCTGCCTCAAGCCAGACTAATAGGCAAGGGTCTTGTTTGGCGTTCAAATGATATTTGAAATATGCACAGAGTATTTGATATCACTTTGCTCTCCCCCCTCCCACGCAATAGAGTTATTAGAGTACTGTAAATGGCTTATATGTTAACAATTCGTGTGGAAAATGATTGCAGTGAATAATATAAATATTTTCAGCATTGTTCATACACTGTCATTGTGCAATTATATTGTAATTAATAACCCCCAAATAGTACAAAATGGACTAGACTTGATCAGAAGTTTCAAGGGGAATGAGTTAGCCCTGTCCAATCTTGTTTGTTTATTCTAAGTTAACAAATTATTTGTTTCTTCCAATTTCAGTTTTGACATATTTAATTAACTATTTCAGTGCTGTGGGTGAAATTGTAATCTATCCAGTATCCATTCATAGAAACATTTTTTATCAAGGCACGTTGCAGTCTTAGTATCTTAGCAATATTCTCATCTGGATCCAAAGTAATTAAATTCTTAAATGAACTGTCAGATATTATATGTCTAGTTTAAGGACTGCAAAAAATGACTAAATCTGCTGATGAAAATCTGCTTTGCAAGCTAAAGGTTAGTCTTAAACAAAACGAAAAGGGTCCAGCAACTGGAAATGACAAACAATTAAGATCCTTATTAACTCTTTCCATGCTAGCAACAGAGATGTCTCACAATGATTACCTTTTCAAACAGTTTGGATCCAGTTGAGACGCTGGGTAATGCTGTGCCTGATCGGGAACCAAACTGTTTGACACTCTATTTGGAGAGAAATTTAGAAAAAAGCTAATTTAGAACATTAGCAGACGACAATTGTTGCAGTCCTAAAAATTACCCAGCATTCAAAGAGTTAAGGTGCCAATCCTTTGTTGTCTAAACATGGAAACAAAATATTTGGAAAACATTTGTCTCACATAAGGTTAACCCATTACCCCATAGCCTGTTTCTAGTTTTGAAAACAGGTGACTACTTAAAGCAAGTTATTAGGCACAATTTGCTTTACTTTCAACCTGCTTTAAGCTACCACTTCCTAGAATAAAGAAAATTTTCCTTATGATATATCATATTCATGACTGTATAAATTGGAACTATAATTTCCTTCAGTGGAGGAATTAACTGAATGCGCCTCTATTGAGGAAAGGGTTAAAGCAGGTTGAAAGTAAAGCAGAATGGGCCTTAAGGCGCATTCTGCTTTACTTTCAGCCTGCTTTAAGTTACTATCTTCTTGGAATAGATTATTTTCTTAAAGTATACACTCATAACTGTCTTAAATGGAACTATTTTCTTTAGTGGAGGAATAAAGAAAAGGCATAAAAAGGCGTTTTTATGGGGTAATTGGTTAAGAGATTTTCAAACATGTACTCATTTCATTGCTAAGGCATGACATGGAAAGCTGTGTGATGTTTTATTTCAAAGTTATATTGGTTGCTGTTTTTAGAGCAATTTGCTTTCTAGTGCTGATTGATGGAAACCAGAGAGATGAACCACTCTTTCTATTTATCGGAATTGTAAAATAGTTGAGCATGTGTTTAGATCTCATTCAGGGATGAAGCAATTGAAGATCTTTCAGGGCTGATTGTCGATTAATTTGTAATTTTCCCCTCTACTCATTTTCAGTATTAAGTACAGATGGCTGCTTAATGCCAGCTTAAAGTAAAGCAGAAATCTCCTTAAATTAAAGCAGAAATCTGCTTTAAGCTGCCCGAGTCATCAGTCAGGATAAGTTTCCTATTAGGGTTCAATTTGGAGGGGATAAAAGCAGAAAAAGGCATTTCTTTAAAGAAAAATGTATAATAATCCCTTAAAATTTGAACACTTAAAAGTTGACTTTTTCCAGAAATGTCTTATGCTGATATTATTAATCAAAGTCTTTTGTTTATATATGAATAGAAGTGATATTAGAGCTACAAACATTTTGGATCTGATTCAGACATCTATTTGTAGCCCTGATCTTAGACTTGTTGGTTAACATCTTATATATTGTATCTTTAGTATGTAACACTATCTGAGCAGTAATAATGGCCAGCTTAAAATATATTTTTTACTTTTCACTAAGAATGACAACTTACTGGCATTTACAAGCAGTTTGGATATTGATCAGTAAAGCATCTAAAGGAGCATTCTGCTTTAAATTCAGATTGCTTTACACTAGCTAGCTACCTGATCATCAAGGATCTATGAAAGATTTCATCTGGTACATACTTTTGAGTACATTTAAATACATGTATTGGAACTATTTTCTTCAGTGGAGGAATAGATTAAAAGTGAAATAATGGGATAAAAGGTTAAATGTGTTTATTGGGAAATAATAGGGTTTTTCACTGTACCTGCAGTGCAGGAGATCAATTTTTTGGCAGGGAGACATTCTTGTTACCTTATCTGATGTATCTAAAGGTACAATATGGTTCATAGATCATTGCAGTCTGAACATATACAAATACCAATGGAATGTCAGAATGCATCTTCTTGTTTTGTTGAGCACCAAGTTAACCCTTTACACCGTAGACTGTTTCTAGTTATGAAGATGGTTGACCACTTATAGTAGGTTGAAAGCCTGTTTTATTAGCTTCCATCTGCTAGGATATTTACCAAATTTTTATGGAACATTATTCATGACTACATTGTATAAAGTGGAAATTGTTTCTTCAATGAAGGAATTAATTAAAGTTATAAAAAGGTGTATCTATGAAGTTTAGTTAACAAAACATTTTAACTATCATATAGGGTTGTCAATTTATAATATACAAATCATGTATTGCAAAATGACAAAAAGTGCAGACCCTGATCAGAGGGCTCCTACAGGAGCCCTCTGATCAGGGTCTACACTTTTTGCAGAAGATAAGTGTACTCTTCTCATAAACATATACACTGTTTGTAAAATACACAAATACATGGCACCAAGGGTCAATGAGTTAAATAGAAGGTAGAGAAGTGTTGAGAGGGGAGGGGGAAGATTACAGGCTTGCCTATTAAGATAATGATCTAATGATGATCCTGCTGGGGTGATAATGTAAGCTATAGTAACACACACTGGCAAGTACATGGCTACCTACTACCTATCCATGATAAATACATTCTACTGCAGTGACTGGTGCCTCATACATTGTCATAGTAAAAATCAGACATTTACCAGTGACCATTCATTGACGGCTACAAGATAGACATTTCTAAAGACATATGGTGCAATTGATAAAGTAATGCAGAAAGCTCATATAGAAAATTTGTTCATTATTTTTGTCCTGTATGAAGTTGTCACTTGTTTTCATCCATTTAATCCTTCTCTCGCTGAATAAAGGAATTTTATGTATAAATACCTGCCCTCTAGATACATCGATCAACTAAACTATTACATTGGATTATATAATAAGGAACTATTTCTCCAGTAAAGAGTGGAGTAATTGTAACAGACAGATCTTATTAAGAAAACTATGCAGACCCTGATGAGACAGCTATATGTATAGCTCCTTTAATATGAGCTATCAGATCTCTGCCACCATTGTTTTTCAAAAAGAGTCAATATACAGTAAAACCTCGCTATTACGACCACTACAACGAAGGCTAATTGATTGTTTAACCCTTTCCCACATAGCCTGTTTCTAGTACTGAATATAGGTGCCCACTTAAAGCAGGTTGAAAGTAAAGTAGAATGCGCCTTAAGCACATTCTACTTTTCTTTCAGCCTGCTTTAAGCTATCATCTGTTAGAAAATAGAAAATATTTTGTATGATACATATTTATGACTGTATAAATTGCAACTATTTACTTCAGTGAAGAATAAACTTAATGCGCTAAAATGCGCTTCTATGTGGGAAAGGGTTAATAGACAGGTGACAGCTTAAAGCAAGGTGACAGTGAAACAGAACGCTCCTACAGGAGCGTTCTGTTTCACTGTCACCTTGTTTTAAGCGGTCACCTACCGTAAACTTCCTAATAATTAACATAATTTAGTGGTCGTAATAGAGAGGTTTTACTGTACTTATTTATAGCAGAAGATGGGATAAGTCGCTACAGTGAATTTCGAAGGCTTAGTGTACTTTTATTTTAATAAAACATGTTTAACCTTGTTGTCAAGTGTTTATGAGTTATTATCTTTATAGAATCTTTATGCTAAGGTTTTTAAAATCAGTATTCTGATTGTAATGGGTTATTTTGAAGTCTTGCACTTTCTAAGTGGTTACAGGGAAAACTACGTTTTATTAACCCATTCCCCCATAAATACGCCTTTTTACCCCTCTTATTTATTTATACACTGAAGAAAATATTTCCAATTTATACAGTCGTGAGTATGTATGAAAATAAATATTTTCTATATCCTAGCATATGGTAGCTTAAAACAGACTAAAAGTAAAGCAGAATGCGCCTCAAGGCGCATTCTGCTTTACTTTCAACCTGTTTTAAGTTGTCACATGTCTTCAAAACTAGAAACAGGCTATGGGGTAATGGGTTAAAGCAGCCACAAAAAAGAAGATAAACTGGAAGTCTAACAGAAAGAAAGCTGGTCAATACTGGACAAAAAGTATTGCAATACTTTGTTATTTCCTGCAATTAGTATTAGCCCTTAGATAGCTGTTCTGCTGCTGAAGTAAAATATATTAACTTGCCCACTTTGAACATCTACCATCAGTTCTGAACTGTTCAAATTGGCATATAGAGGAAGGAAATGTAAATTCCAAGAGAAAAGAGCTAGTGCTCGCTGATTACTCTCAAACAAATAGTGCATCGGAACTGTCTGATCTGGATCTACATTTAATTGTTTTCAAAAAGCATAAATGCAAAAAGAATGAAAGGGTTTACACAATATCTTGGTCTCAATGCCTCTGTATTCAATAACAACAGTATATACATTAAAACCACTCTATTACGACCACTTAAACGAAGGTTAATTGATTGTTTAAAAGACAATTGACAGCTTAATGCAAGATGACAGTAAAACAGAAAGCTCCTACAGGAGCTTTCTGTTTTACTGTCACCATGCTTTAAGCAGTCATGTCATAAACACTTAATAATTAACACAATTTAGTGATGGTTAATGAGAGGTTTTACTGTATACAACTCTTAATGTTGTTTAATATTAAGCTGGGCACTTGGCAGTAGAGAGTTTAATGGCAGCTAGAAAGATTTTGATTATGTTTTAAAGAGAACTAAAAAACATTGTTGATACCTCTATTGATGTAACAGCTAACAGTCACACTTATATTTATCGACCTCTCAATTAAGAAGTATAGAGAACTGTGAAAACGGGTGACTGCTTAATGCAAGACAAAAGTAATCATTCACTATGAGAGCTTTCTGCCTTACAATTGTCCTGCATAGCCATAACGCTTCCACGTACTGCCTGTTAGAAACAAACGGTCTTTACATTTTCTATAAAGCAGTTTTTCAACACAAGCCTGCTTGTACAATGTAACCTTGACCTTTGTTCATTTTTCTGGAAATGCAATCTATGGTTTTGCTAGACGTGTAATGAAGCATTTGAGAATAAAATCTCGACATCATTTTGTTGCCTCTGAATGATGCAAACAGACACTTCCTTCCTTGTGAACTTTTTTGTTGCTGCAACAAATTTACTGGATTTGCATACTGTGTAGATCCAGATTAGCTTGTTATTTCAAGAGCTCTATTAAAATCTTGACTTCCAATCTTGGCTATGGTTTTTGACTGCATTATGATGAAAGGAAAGCTCAAATAATCATCTTTAACCCTTTACCTTATAGAAGCGACTTTTAGCGCAATCATTTTATTCATCCGCCAAAGAAAATAGTTCCAATCTATACAGTCATGAATATGTATCAGAAGCAATATTTTCTTAATTCTAGCAGGTGGTAACTTAAAGCAGGCTGAAAGTAAAGCAGAATGCGCCTTAGGGCGCATTCTGCTTTACTTTCAACCTGCTTTAAGTAGTCACCTATTTTCAAAACCAGAAATAGGCTATCAGGTAAAGGGTTAATTTAGACTTTGTGCCTTGTATTTGAATGGGAAAGCCTTGTATATGAATGGGATATTGCATTGAAGATTACTTTAGCAGAATTAATTGAAGTGGATTTATATTTCCGACAGAATTTGTTGAGTTGGTAGACTTGAAATCCCTGTAACAATTTCTTATGCCCAAGCTTGACAGTATAATTATACTGAATAACAAGGTTAATAAAACAAAACATTTTGTGATAAAACTTTATTCAGTAGCTATAAAACATTGATTATACAAAAAATATAGCACCATTCTGTCTTTATATTAAAATATGCAACACAGTGTAGAGACAGATCAGTGTGCACAGGGCTCCAGATAAGGGGAGTAATAGTATTTCAAAGACTAAAATTCCTATATCTACCTCAAAGTGTACAGTGTGACTGCTCTTTAGATTTGTCTTGAAGAGACAATTGTAATGAGAAGTCACCACTACAGTAAAACCTCTCTATTACGACCACTAAATTGTGTTAATTATTAGGTGTTTCTGACAGGTGACTGTTTAAAGCAAGGTGACAGTAAAACAGAAAGCTTACATTTGCAAACAGCTTGAATCCAGATCAGAAGCCGCGTATTGCGGCGTCTGATCAGGATTCAAGCTGTTTGTCACTGGTCAATATATGTTTTCTATCAAAATCTCCACTTATAGGTAACTGTGAGAGAAAACAGCAGACGACAATCTTAAGCAGATGATATTGCAGCAGTAAAAGAGTTAGACTTAATTATCCCGTTTAGGGAATTACGGCGAGTGTCGTTATAAGGAGTGAGTCGTTGTTGGGAGGGCCGTTGTAGAGAGGGAGCACTGTATTTTCACTTTAGTTTTCTGATCTAGCTATAAACATTATTATTGTTGAGCAGCTGAGTTAAATATTAGACAAACTGGCTGACATGTTTCAGCTGCTGTGCAAATGTGTATGAAAAGAAGTTGGGTTTGCTAATAAATATGCCCGTAGTTGCCATTTGCTCCATTTTATCTCAGAGAGTGCAATTGTTGATCTCAATTGACCCTTTCATCCATAGCCAAAAGTGCAACTCTCTGTATCTTAGATCTGTATTTAAGGTATGCTGCTGCTGTGCTGATAGTTACTCAGATGACAGTAATGTGGAAAGCTTGTTAACCCTATCCCTCATAGAGTGCCTTTTAGTGCATTTAATTTATTCCTCTACTGTAGGAAATAATTCCAATTTATACAGTTATAAACAGGTACCAAAAGAAATATATTCTATATCCTAGCAGAGGGTAGCAAATAAAGCAGACTGAAAGTAAATCAGAATGTGCCTTAAGGCACATTCTGCTTTACTTTCAACCTGCTTTATGAGGTCACCTGTCTTCTAAATTAGAAACAGGCTATAGGTTAAAGGAACTTTCTACTTTACTTTCATCTTGCTATAGTATAAGCTGGTACCTGTATTCAATACCATAAACAAATATTCATTTGTAACACTTTTTGGAGGATTCCATGTACAGGTGTTCAAAGGCATTTTGCAGAGGAAAAGGATTTTCTATGGGTCATAAGATTGCATGGCCCTAAGATTTTCTGTGAAGAACAGAGTTCAAAGGTTAATTGGAAGATTGTATGGCTGAGAACAGCCACCTGATCATATTGTTTGTGGATGTTATAAAGGTATTTGTTATCAGAGAGTCACTCACTAAGTATGCAAGGCACTTTCCTTCTTTCCTTAAGATCACCATTCACTATTCTTTATTTAACACAGGTTTTAGTTAGGATACATTTCATTATTAAATGGCTACTGTACAATGGTTAAACTTCACACTGAAACTTGTGTTGAGCTACCATTTGTCAATCTTTAATGTGTCATTCACACTGTTGAAATACCCCTGCAAATGTTATCCCTTCTCCTAATCTGAATGTTCATGTATAAAAGACAGTACAGACCCTGATCAGACAGCTTCTTTGGGTGCTCTATGATCTGGGTTTACACTTTTCAAAAAAAACACCAATATATATTACATGTAATAGCAGGAGAAGGAAAAAATCTTGTAATAATCCGTCTTTTAACTCTTTCCTCCCTAAAACTTTAAATGGACAATTCCAGTTTCCATTTAAGTCTAGTCCATTTTTTACTTTTAAGGGTTGTTTTTGTCAATGTTTGGCATTGTGACAAACAGTGATGACCCTGATCAGAGGGCTCCTTTCGGAGCCCTCTGATCAGGGTCTTCACTGTTTGCATAGGACAAGTGTACTATTCACATGTACACTGTTTGAAAAGCACGCCTATATGCGGGACTAGGGTTCAAAGAGTTAAGACATCCATGCTGGTCATCACTGAACAGTCACTCATCACAGGTCTGGATGTACAAAGCAACTTCGATATCGCGAACTTCTTTAATTCAACATATTCGTATTTCAAAGTTAAAACATGGCTTAGTCACGTTTAACTTTGAAATATGAATATGTTCGACTTAAACCAGTTTAAAATATGGAAATTCAACTGTAGAAATAGGGTAAGTTTAAGTTTCCGAAGTTCGACTGTTTAAATCTGAATGCTCTGAACATTAGTCTTGCTATTAGTTTGCAGCCTTGTCCTTATTTTTCTTGCCTCCTCGTTTTCTACAGACCACATTTCCCTGGTCATCAACCTTGCATCTTTTCCTTCGCACACACTGCATGGCACCATTTTCATCAACCTTACACCTCTTGTTATTCTTTCCATGCCCTCTTACTTTCCTCTTCTTCCTTCTAGCTTTGCCCTTCCCACGATGATGCCTCTTTCTTGACTTTTTTCGTTCTGCCTTCAGTCTCTTTTTCCTCTCTTTCTCTGCCTGTTTTGCAGCTTTTCTTGCTGCTCTTTGAGCCTTGGTGAGTTTATGTTTGTTGTGATGTGAGGAAGGTGACTTGGAGGAGCCTGAGGGTGGTTTGATTACGACCCTGGTACCATAGTGGCTTGATGAGTGAGTGTTGCTTGGCTGGTTGGAGGAGCTGGGCTGTCTGGATGGCTGGTTTTGTTGTCCGTGGTTTGTCTGTCGGTTTGTACTTGGCTGTGATGGCTGACTTACTGCTGGAGGTTGTGCTGGTATGTTAGGTTGTACTGGTGGCTGTTGTTGATTACTGGAGGGTTGTGCCACTGTATCAGGTTGGGCCGGAGGCTGGAACTGTTCAGAGGTATCAGTCACCTCCTCTACAAACTCATCACTTCTCAGTTCTGACACCATTTTACCCTTCAGAGAGAGTGGCAGGTTGCAAACTAGCTCATCAGTCTGATGGAAATTCACTGATGGGGATGAATCCATCCATTGGTTGAGCCACCTCAGCCTCTTGTCACAAATGAAGGGATTACCATCCAGGATTAGATGTTCAACATTTGGGAAAACTTTTTTGACTGCTGCAGGAACTGTGCCTAGCTCATTGTATTGTAGGTTGACAGTCTTAACAGTGTCCATAGCTGGTGCGTCAGCTTGCTCAAACATTTCAAATAGTCTCTTGGTAAGGTGAATGGTGCTTGTAAGGTCTATCTTTGTCAGGTTAGGCATACTTGTCAGTATGTTTTCATCCAGTAACTTGTCTCTGCCTGTCATTTTGTACTCTAGGTGGGACAGGTATAACTCTGACAAACTGTCTAGATCCTTGAAGGCACCATTCTCAAACACTTTCACTGGGTTGTAAGACAGCTTCAGTACCTTCAGTTTGGGTACCTTGGTGAAGGTTCCCACATCTATCAATGATATCTCATTGCCTTGAAGATTTACCTCGTCAATGTCATGAACCTCTTTCAATGAGTCCTGATGCACCTTTCTCACATTGTTAGATTCCAGGGAGAGTTTCATAAGCTTTGAGCCATTCTTAAACAGCATGGGCTCCAGCTCCACCACATGGTTATTGTCAATGTACAGCTTCTCCAGGTTCATGGGCAGACCCCGGGGGATATAGACAAGCTGGTTCCTGCTCAGCCACAGCTCCTTTAGATTGTCCAAGCCGGAGAACGACCTGTGCTCAACATCACTGATCTTGTTGTCATTCAGGAAGATGATTCTCAGTCTGGTCATGTTTTGGAAATCGTTGAGGTGTATTTTTGTGATTTTATTGTTACCCAGTCTGAAGTCACTGACTGATGGGGGCATGGTCTTGGGAACAGCTGTCAGCATGCAGCTTGTGAAGTCAACAAGAGATAAGATAGTGCTGGTGAAGGTCAGGTCCTGGACTGTGGTTAGAGGGTTGTTCCTGAGGATCAGATACCGTAACATGTCCAAGCTCTTAAAGGCATCAGCATGGATACCTTTGATCTTGTTGAAGCTCAGGTCAAGCATTTTGATTTTTGTATTATGTTGGAAGTCGTCCTTTTCAATGTTTGTTATTTCATTATTTCCTAGTTTGAGGGATGTGACACTCTTGCACTGTGCCAACATGGCTCCAACAGTAGACAACTTATTCCCTGTCAAGGATAATGACATGAGGTTGTTAAGACCCTTGAATCCTTTGGCATAGACCTTACTGATCTTATTCATTGACAGATCTAGGCTCATCAGCTCTGGGACGTGTTTAAATGCTCCTCCAGTGATGACTGTCAGCTGGTTCTGTGACATTCTCATGGACTGAGCATTAGGTAGGTGTGGCAGGTCATCTAGAGAGGTGATGTCGTTCTGAGACAAGTCTAGAATATTAGTGTCTTCTGGCAGAGATTTTGGTATAGAGGTCCGGTGTGCTGCAGGGCACCGTACAATCTCATTATCACATGACTGACACCCAGCTGGACATGGTGATGTAGCAGATGATACCAGTTGATTTGATGCAAGGACAACAATCAAAGTAAAGAAAGGCCTGTATTCCATGGTGGTGTCTATATGGCTGTTAGTATATCATAGTTTCTTGTCAATAGTTGATAGTGTAGGCAGCTCCAGTCTGAAAATATAGATACATGTATTAGAACAAAATGTGAAACATTATGCCCCTAAATGACTTTGGCCACTGTCTGACAATGTCATGATTGACCTAAGTTAAATTGAGCTCAAGAGGTTGTTTTTTTAGTTTTTGAGTAGTATACACATACTGAATATGAATTCTCTATCACACGTTGTTCCAAAGTTAAGGCAGATGTTAAGTTAACCCTTAGCCCGCCAAATAAATTGTCGTCTGCTATATTTCTCGTCTGCTTCAAGTTTCAAAGTGCTTCAAAGTTGCTCAAAATTGCTGAAAAAGTTGTCCGAGTGTCAAACAGCTTGGATCCGGATGAGACGCCGAGTTACTCGGCGTCTCATCCGGATCCAAGCTGTTTGCATATGGAGCTATAGTCGTGCGTGGCAGGCTAAGGGTTAAGCCTATTCAACCTCAAAATGACCTTGACCTTTGTCAGACATGATCCAACTTGAACTGACTACAAGAGCTTCTTCAGTTGAGTACACATGGCAAATATGAAGTCTCTGTCTTATGTATAGTTACAAAGTTATGGCCATGGTTATAAAGTCTTCAACAGGAAAACAAACAAAAAGACAGACATCTAGCAAAAACAATAATGCCCCTAAAGGTGTGTGGGGCATAAAAAAGCAATTTGTACTGAGTGAGTGAGATGCTATATTTTTCTCTTAAGTATGTGCCTGTGCTAAAAGAATTGAAAACAGTTGATTTGAAGCCTGATTAGACACTGGGTCACCTGGAATCTGATCATATTCCAACATGTTTGCCACTCCGATTTTAGAAAAGTTGTCAAATAAAAGTAATGTCTTCCCCACTGATAAAGTAAAACTGCTTCAAGTTTGAAAAGTTATGAGATAAGATTTATTTGTCAGTGTGTTGCTACTGGTCCATTTGTCAGACTGACCCTATAACAAACATGCTTAGACTGTTTACACTATAGACACTCCTATTGGGCAGGTGAACTGATAGTGGCTATTCAGTATTGTGAACTTTCTTCACATAGACATGTTTTATTCTTTGAAATTTCTTTGAGATACAGTTGAACCTACTTTCTGCCACCATTCAAAGCAGACACACTGTCTTGCAGACATTAAAGATCAGTTTAATACCAGGATAAAAGTAAAGCAGAAAGTTCCTCAGGAGCTGTCTGCATTTCTTTTGTCCTGCTTTAAACAGCTACCTGTTTTAAGAGATAATCATACTACATTGAATAGTTGTTTTGAAACACAGCAGACAAAAAGTAGGGACAAAAGTTGTATATGTTGTGAGTTTGCATAGCAACATATTATGTTTTTGTGACCGAGGTTTCGGGGCTGGTTGTAAGGTAGTGGTGAATCATTGTATGTTTTTTGAGAGCTTCTTGTGAAAAGTTAGGGACATTTTATTAAACCTTCTATACTTCACTAAGTGTGATGGTTGTTACAATTATTTTCTTAAAGGATCTAAGGACACATGTTGATTTATAAGCACCCCTGCCTTTGCCTTTGCAGTTGCATGAGCCTGTATTAAATGCCTGTGATCAAATTACACTCAGTCTAGTGTGCAGATAACTTAATACAGGCTTTGATGAAGACATTTCTATAGAATAGTTCTGTATTGAAGAAAAGTGTATGCTTTTAGTCAATCCTTTCTTCCATAGCCAAAAGTGCAAATCATCTACATGTATATATATCCAACTGTGTTAATGGGAGGAAACTGTTTAATACAAGATGAAAGTAAAGTAGAAAGCCACTTTTGTCTCGATTTTAGCAACCACTTGTATTCAACAGCATAAATGATTATTCATTTCTCAAATCCATAGATAATTCTTATGAGTAGTCACATTGTAAGGTAGAGTTGGTGGAGACATCAGGCTTGATGCTTATAAAACTGTTGAGTGCATGGAGTTTTAGATTATTCTCAAGCTTTTGATTGGTCAGATTTGAGCATTGGTACCAGGACCTCTTTATCTGTATGAAGATATATAATACTTGTATTGATATCAGATATATCAAACCAGCATGTTACATGCCGCTGAAGCTGTTCTCTGTCATGTTACATTGATTGAGTGGCAAAGAACAAGACAATTTGATGCAGGTAGTAGAATAAACAGACTGAATCTTTATTTGAGACAGAGGTGGTAGAATTGTTGATGATTATAACTTCTTCTAGTTTGGGAATTAATTACACTTGTATTGTTGTCTATTTTGCTGCAAATGGACAAGTGTTATTGGCAATTAAAAATATACTTTTAGCATGTTCTCAGAATCAATTTTAAATGAAGCGATGGGTATAAAATACAGATAAAAAGCTGCTTAAAACAGAACAAAAGTAATACAGGTTAATTCATTAATTAACCCTAGCCATATACTAATACTTAAAAAATAGTGTACCTTTGAATAGTATAGTTGTCCTATGCAATCCCTGCAGACCCAGACCAGAGGCCTTTTGAAGGATAGCCCTCTGATCAGGGTCAGAAATAAAAGTCTACACTGTTTGTCATTTTACTATATTTTGTTATTAACATATTCCCTACATAGTAAAAAATTATGGACTTGACTTCATTGGAAGTTGGAATTGTCCATTAAAAGTTTCAGGGGTGAATGAATTTAGGAATGACTAAACACCTGTTTAATCAACCTGGTCATGCACATTAAAGTCATTGACTGAGTTGGACCTTAAAGGACTGCAAATGTTTTGCATGAAATTTGAACTTTTTCATTCTGACAGGGACATTGCGTTTTAATGTAACATGCCAGACAGTAGTTAAAATGAATTGTAACAAAAATACCCTAACAATGGGTGAAAACATTGCTTTAGTTATGTAAGGTGTTTAATTGACCTTGCAATCCTTAGAAAGTGATGGATGCCATGGATAAACTTTTATATACTACACAAAGTTTGCCAAGCAGCAAGGGTAAAACCTCAATAAGTACCAATGCATCGACCTTATCACATTCTCACAGCTTAACTTCAAACAATTTTGTTAGATTCCTTTCAAATTTGGAGACAATATTGCCAAGGGTTTTACTTCACGGATTTTCAGATAACATTTACATTTGTCTAGGTTCTGTTAAGGTGAAACCCGAGGAAATTATCAAAAATTGAAATTTCTGAGAATTCACCATTTTCAAATCCATTGAATTCTACATTGTAATGTTCTTTGAGATGTTATTTGTTGGTAAAAACAATGTTTTACCTTTCAATGTTCAATTGTTCTAATTATTGAAGTGTAAAGCAATTTGCTGGTTTACTCAAAAACCGCAATTTGTAACTTTTCTGTGAAAAGGTTATATTTTATCAATTTTACCACTGTACCTGCATGGGACCTTTTTACATGTGCTATAGTTACATTTGAACCTGTAGAATGGACCTCTAGCTACAACTCCCGAAATCTTTGTTAAAATACAACAAAACTGTAGATAAAGTGTTGTTATAAAGTGAGAAAGTGATAGGGTCAATTGGTTCTTATAATGTAGATTATACCTTTGGTGCTTAGCAAACTTTGAGTAGTATAATTATATTCGTATTAAATCCATTCATGTATATGTAGATCAATGACTTTTAAAACCACCCATTTTCCCATGTAAGCTCTTAGAACAACTATTATTTCTCCATGTATTTACAATGGCTTTGTAGTTATGTTTCTATAGACAGGTGGCAGCTTAAAGCAGGATGAAAGTACAATAGAAAGCTCACAAAAACTGTCTGCTGTACTGCTTTAACCCATTGAACCTTAGCATCAATAATACACATCTTTTACCGTGTACTCTTCAAATAGTTTAGAGGCCTTGACCTTTGACCTTGACCTCTAAGATCAACATTAAGGTTTTGGGTTAAAGTCTGTTCTGAGCAAACGACTGCACCTACAGTCATGAAACTTAATATAATGATGCGCCTCAATGAGTAGACTATGATGCATGGCAGTTTGGAGGCCTTGACCTTTGACCTTGACGATAGGGTTTTGCGTTAAAGTCTGTTCCTTGCAGGAGGTGAGCTCCAAACTTTACAAATTGGAACTATTTTCTTCAGTGGAGGGATAAACGAAAGGCGTATTTATGGGTTAATGGGTTAGCAGCCAGTCCTGTCTAAATCACCTTAGACATTAGCATTTAGTGGTTGCAATAATAATAGTGAAGCTGTATCAGTTTAAGTTATTGATACCAGAATACGGTAGTGATGATGGGAAAAAAGAGATATAATAACACACATATTTAGAATTTCACAGTAAAAGACTGCATGATTGTGTTCAATGATTGAATTTCACTTTTATGTATTAAGTTAAGGATCCTGAATTACAAATTGATTGACCTAAAGTGCAACATTTAATGTTGAAATATGCCTGAAATAAATTACTTCAATTACCCAAAGCTCCAGGTAATACAAGGTTGTAAACAAAACATATCAAACAATTATTACTCTCCATAACCTTAATTAATTGCACCTTTGAGCACATTCAATTTATTCCTCCACTGAAGAAAATAGTTTCAATCTAATCTGAAACGAATATAGACACTATGAGACATATTTTCTATATTCTATCATTTTGATGGTAGCTTAAAGCAAGCTGAAAGTAAAGCAGAATTTAGTCATATAGACAATTTCACTTCTACGTTAAACAAAGTTAACTCATTACCCCACAAATATGCCTTTTTATGCCTTTAATTTATTTCTATATTGAGGAAAATGGTTCTAATTTATACAGTAATATATATGTATGATAAGAACTATTTTCTATATCCTAGCAGATTGTAACTTAAAGCAGGCTGAAAGTAAAGCAGAATGTGCTTTAAATGCACATTCTGATTAACTTTCAACCTGCTTTAATAAGCGGTCACCTATCTTAAATATCAGAAAGAGGCTATGGGTAGAAGGTTAAAACATCCCAAAGCTTCAATTTAGTCACATAGACAATTGCACTTCTGTTTGGAAAAACAGTTAAAACAGCTACATTATTTTGCACAATTATGCAGCTTAGCTTCTGTGAGAAAAATCTTGGCATACATTACAGGCGAGTCCTTGAAGGTAGGACCATGACCGACTTAGGCATTTTTATTAGAAACAGAGTGCTATTAGTTCTGCAAGTGTCTGTTGTCTAATCTGCATGAATCTTTACCTTTATACTGCTGTGATCTCGTCTGCTTTAATATATCGTCTGAAATATCAACATTATTTTCTCTTTCTTTTTTAACTGATAAAAAGTTTATTATAAGTGACAAACAGTTTGGATGCAGATCAGACAGCGGCATCTGATCTGCATCCAAACTGTTTGCAATTGTTAGCCAAATCATGCTTAGCATGATTAAGGTTACCCTCAACTTAATTTTTGTTTGCATTTCTGTCAAGATCAAACACCAAGTAGCACAGCATCTGAAGAGGATTCAAACTGTTTGACAGTTGATGTTTTATTATTAAAAATTTATGTTGAAAAGTTCTCTCTGTTTTGACAAATTTTGTAGACAATAAGGGTTTTAAGGCAGATGATATTTGGCACAATCAGGGTTAGACCAGTGGCAGTTGAACCCAATGAGTGCAGTTGAACTTTGACTTGCTAGTGGTGAACGTAAAAAGAAAGTTTGCAAGCAGTGTAGATCAAGATAAGACGACAAAGTATGTAGTCTATTTCCATTGTTGTTTATATTCCCAGTGCAAAATGGTCTTTTAACATACATAAGGGTAGGGTCTTTGGTTGATTTATGAAGCAATATATACAGGTATACTGTTAGAATTTTATCATGCCAGGCGTCTTGAACTTGAGCCGTGCATCTTTAATGCTTGTAGTTAATGATTGTTTAATTGGGAATTGCATCTGTCTGCTGTGGTGTTATTGCAATGTACTTAAAACAAGGTGGCTACTGTTTTGACTGAACAGGGTATACAGTCAAACCTCTCTATAGCGGCCACTAAAACGAGGACTAATTTGTTGTTTAAATGACAGGTGACAGCTTAAAGCAAGGTGACAGTAAAACAGAAAGCTCCTACAGGAGCTTTCTGTTTTACTGTCACCATGCTTTAAGCAGTCACCTGTCAAAAACAACTAATAAATTAGCACACTTTAGTGGCCGTTATAGAGAGGTTTTACTGTACAGTCAAACCTATGAGTGTGTTAAACTTCTAAACCTCTTAACCCTTTCATACATAGCCTGTTTCTAGTTCTTAGGAGAGGTGACCACTTAAAGCAGGTTGAAAGTAAAGCAGAATGTGCCTTTAAAGGCACATTCTGCTTTACTTTCAGCCTGCTTTAATATATACCATCAGATGTTACTGGATGTAGAAAATATTTCTTATTGTGGATATTCATGAGTATAGAGTGGAACTATAATTTTCTACAGTGGCTAAATGAATTAGAGGGGTAAAAATGCATTTTATTGAGTTTTGTTTTACAGATTTGCAGCTCTTTTAAATTCACAGAACAGTTTATATGGAGATTAAAACAAAATGGTTTGCCCATAAACACTATCAAAAGTCCTTTCTGCAATGATTGCATGATGCAATATAACAATAATGCAAGGTAGCAATTTATATGATCAGATATTATCTGATTGTTCTCATCATATTAGATTGGTATAAATATGCAAACAGTTTAGCTCCAGAACAGATTCTAAATAATGTGTCATTCATCAGGATTCAAACAAATTTACACTCAAGTTGATGTTTCTTTCCATAAAAATCCCTAACTGTGCTCACAGCTTGATAGAAGACAGGACTATTGAAGGGGAGTATTTAATCAATGGGCTTATCACTTTACAATTAAGAGAAAATGCAAGGCTGAAAGGTTTTATTGATCTTATATAAAAGGCAATTAGGGAGAACTGATAAGTTTAAGTGCACCTGTTGCAATAATGGCATATAGTAATAGTGAAGAGATTAAACACTTCAATTAGCCCTTTACTCCATAGCATGTTTCTAGTTTTGAAATTTGGTGACCACAGCAGGTTGAAAGTAATGTGTCTTCAGTGCACCTTAAAGCACATTCTGCTTTACTTTTAGTTAAAATTGCTTTAAGCTATCATCTGTTTGGATGTAGAGAATTATTTCTAATGATGTATATTCATGACTGTATAAATTGGAATTATTTTCTTCAGTCAAGGAAACAATTAAACGAGTAAAACTGAGTTCAAAGGAGTAAACTTGTTAAATTTAATTCCAAAATATTGACAAATTTATCATACTCAATAATTTATTAAAGTTAATTAATGTTTGCATATTATAGCGTATGCAATTTAATATTCTAACACACTTCCCGCACACCCCTATATAAACAAAGAAGGGATGTATCTGTGTTTGAATTCTCAATGAAACAGGCACATGCGCTGTAACGTCTTAACGTGACGTCATATGGCTTCGAAAATGCGTACGCCAAAAAATGTTGCGCCATTGATTAGGTGCAAATTGTGGTTAAATTGAAGTGTTAGAATCGAAATAATTAACTCATACCAGTGTTTTATCTTGCAATGATAAATGACTTTCGGCCTCGTGATTTAATTACTACGCATTTCAAGTCCTACCCGTGTTTTATTGTCACGATAAACACTGGTATGAATTTATTATTTCTTAAGTAAAGGCAGAGTTTTGAATTATTGGAACATAAGTAAAGACTTGATAGGTCTGAAAATGCACTCAAAAGTATAACCTGTCCAATTTATTTCTTTGTAAGATATTATTAATAAAAGTTGTATATAATTTTTGTACAAAAACAAAAACGAAACAACAACTGATTTATGAGAAATATAAGTATAGTACCTGCTTGTATTTTATTATCCAACCTTTCTGTTCAAATATTATAAACGTTTTAATCCAGTTCTGTGTTCAATTTATTCCTTTAAGAATAATGTTTAAACCACAAGCACTTTAAAGCCTCAATCTTTGTAACAAACTAAATGTATAATTTTCTTTTCTCACTGTTTTATATAATTATCTTACTTATGGCAAGAATCTAATTGTCATAATGTTAAAGCTTTTAAAAGTCAACAACTTACAGAACACATTGACAAAGTTTTCTACAGTTGTAATTAAGAAAGTTACTATGTTTTGTTCACTGGATGTTGGCCTTGTGCAGTGACAGGTCTAGTCATCTGTCCACACAGGTTGGGGTAGGGGGTTCAGCCAAGGTAGACACTGGTGATAGTACTAGTCATACACCTACACTGCATTTCACAAACTCTCTTCTATTTGGGGTCTGGAAATATATCACCCAGACATTGAATTCACCAATTTATTTGTAGGCTTTTAACACTATGGACCTGTAGATAAGGAGAGTATTTCAACAACTAAAATCGTTATTTCTGACTTAAAGCCTATGGTGTTACTACTTATTAGAATCGTCTCTTTGAGACGATTCTAATGAGTAGTAACACCATAGGATTTGGTGCTGAAATGTTGGATTTGTTCAGTTTACTCCATCTTATTGGAGCCCTGATACCCGTTAAAGAACACATTGATCAAGCTTGCTTAGTAACAGTGTTAATTATTTATGTTTTGTTCACTGGATGCTGGCCTTGAGTAGTGGCCGGTCTAGTCATCTGTCCACGCAGGTTAATTGGGGTAGGGGGTTCAGACTGGTTCAGCCAAGGTATTAGTGTTTTCTTCTGACCTGTCGGAGTTTTTTTTAGATTGGAACATTCTAAAATTTTAAAAGGGATGAGTTTTCTTTACATCCAGTTAGAGATACGGATAGCTGTAATTTGTGTGTGTAATGTACAGTAGATGATACATTATTCTGTCCTGTTTAAATGCAAACGCAATATTCTAAACTGTGGAAAATTACTTTTAGAAATTTTAACTATATTTTTAATCTGAGAAGCAAACAGGTTGGAGCCTGATCAGACGCCAGGTTACAGGCGTCTGATCTGGCTCTAACATGTTTGCAATGGAAATAATAGTTTTAGTATATAAATGCGTTTATTGGGAGATAATAAGATATCAGTAAAATTAGCGCAGCGGTCTCGTGCTGCACGAGGATCATACTTATCTGAAGTAGGAAAGTTTACGATTACATATTCGATGTTACCTTGCTTACCCATTTACCATCATTAACTATCCTGTTCTAAAAAATAACTCCGACAAGTCAGAAAAATCGTACAATAGACACTGATGATAGTACTAGTGATACACCTACACTACATTTCACAAACTCTGTTCTCCCTAGGGTCTGAAAATAAATCACCCAGGCCTTGATTTTGTAGGCTTGTTACTCTTTCAATACTATGGACCTGTTTAAAATATTATATACAGTGGTAAATACGCTCTTCCTATACACATTTACACGTTTATCTATGCGTAAGAAACGCATAGTGAACGGTTAACGAACTGTTAACGTCTAATGATTTTAACGCGTTTAAACACGTTAATAAAGGATTATACCAATGCAGTCTCTGCTAAAGGGTTCGTCGGCTAAGTGATGACCCTTTCATCCGGGCTCGTTTAAACACGTAAAGAAACGCGTAAAGAAACTGCTAGAAAACGCGTTTAACGAAACGGATAATAAACGCTTAAGAAACGCGTTATATAAGTGGGTAGGAATAGCGTATTTACCACTCAGTACATGTTACATTTGCAAACAGTGTAGACCCAGATCAGAGGGCTCCTATAGGAGTCCTCTGAGCAGGGTCTGCACTGTTTGCTAATTTAGACCAGTATTTATTAAACTACCCAGAATTCCATGTAGACTCGTTCATGTTTTGGTAACTCTTAAGATACACAATGAAACCTAATAACCCACAAGAGTTACTTAGTGTTGAAAAAATTAACAGTTATAGTGTTAACCCTTTCCTCTGCATAGGAGCCTAAACTCTTCCCATATAGAAGCACCTTTTAGTACATTTGATTTATTCCTCCACTGAAGAAAAAACATGAAGTTCCAATTCATTGAGTTATGCATTCTGCTTTACTCACTGTCTGTTTTATGCTGCAATCTGGTACTGTGTGTTATAGGAAATATTTCTTATGGTGCATATAATTATTAATGATTATAAAGTGGAACTATTTTCCTAACTAGGGGAGTAAGATGAGTAAGAATACACATACAAGAGTTGATGGAGTAAATGTTTTGAATGCAACAATACTTTTGCCAGTTTCCCACCCAAGGGCTTCATCAATTTTCAAAGTTCTGAAAGTACTGTGTTGATTAAAAAAATAAAAATTTTCATGCCCCCAAATGGGAGGCAGATAATAATTGCATTGTCTGTCTGTCTTTCTCTGTCTGTCTGTCTCACATTTTGTCTGTTCTGGTGTCAAAGGTAAAAGGGGAAACATTTTGTCTTGTCCGGGCTCTTAACTCCACAGGCATGAATGGATTTTAAAATTACATTGAAGTTTTTTTTCTTCTAGAGAATACAATGTATCATGGTTAAAACCCAGGTCTGTTGCTCCAAGGTCAGGGTCAAGGTCACAGTCTGGGGTCAAAGGTAAACAACAAAACATTTTTTCTTGTCCGGGCTCTTAAACTCCATTGTACGAGGGGAATTAGAAAACGTTTAGCAGGAATGTTTTTCTGGCAAATACAATGTGTAATGTACAAGGCCCAGGTCTGTAGCATAAAGGTCAAGGTCACAGTACAAAATGTCTGGACTCTATCTCCGTCATGCATGGATGCAGTGTGCAATAATAGCTCACAAATATACTCCAAGATAAGATGCCAGGCCAAGGTTTGTAGCTCAATGGTCAAGGTCACAGTCATATGTCAAAGGTTGAAAAGTGACCCTTTTTCTTTGCTCTTGCTATAGTTTTATAATAAAAAAACAAAAACAACAGCAACAAATCAAATTATGTATAGCAGGAGAATGATGCTATTACAATATTAGCAGAAATGATCCCGGCTGTACTTTTTCCTAGGTTTTATGAAAAAAAACCATGGAAAAAACCACGGAGTATTCGGACGGTCATATTACAAAAACCTTGGAAAAAAGACGAGAAAACCTTAGAAAATACAAGACCTTGGTTTTTACATGGTTTGACAAAATACCTCGGAAAAGTTTACGAGGAATCCTTGTAAAATATTTAATTTCCAAGGAAACCACGGAAACAAAAAATCCTCGGAAAAGTTTACGAGGAATCCTTGTAAAATATTTAGGAAAAAACCATGGAAATATTAGAACCATTTTACGTGGTTTCGACAAAATACCATGGAAAAGTTTATATATACGAGGAATAGTTAACTACTAGTGGGTGGGGTACCACATGCTTTTGTTTGTATCATGTAAATATCCAAAATATATTATGATCATGATAAAATTGTATTTATGTAAGTTATGTAACTTACCATGAATCTTTTGTCAGGAGTCTGAACTGGTTTGGAGTCTTTAATTTTTGCCACATTCACATTTTAAAGTATAGATAAACAGACAACTTAAATCTCTGACCTCTGATTGTTGTGAGCTGGTGTCCTGGGTGTGTATAATATTCACTGTTTTGTGAAACTTACAATTGTAGCAAATATTTCTTATATTTATAATTCACTAAGTTGTACTTCCAAGGTTTTTCCGTGCTGGAAAATGTCTAAGTACAATTTTTACGAGGTGCAAATTGTTTAAGTTATTATTTTACAAGGATTTTCCGTGCTGAAAAATGGTTAAGTTCTTATTTCCGAGATTGTTCCGTGTTTATTTTTGCCAAAGTCCAATTTTTCCGAGCTTTTGCCAAGGTTTTAAGAGTTTCCAAGGTTTTTTCTTGATATTTACGTGGTTTTTTTGTTCATAAGCATGCATAAACCATGGAAATTTTGGTGACTAAACAAAAACCTTGGAAATTGTTACGAATAACCATGGAACTTTTAGAATTCCATGTAAATTCCACGTAAATTATTCATATTCCATGGAAATTTTACACTGAACCTTGGAAAAAGTACAGCCGGGTTGCTAGAAAATTTAATGTAAAGTCAAGTGGGCCATACAACAGTGATTCATACAGACATGTGTCAAATTATCTAAGTGGAAAATTCTTCTAATTTCAAGATTCAGAAAAGAATTCTATGCATAGCTACAATACAGTACAAACTGCCTTAACTCACTAACCCCTATTGTGTGTGTGTGTGTACACCCTTTACAAACAGCAAACCTGTTAAGAGTATACTTGTAAGCAAAACAGTGTAGACTTAAATCAGAGGGTACCTGAAGCCCTCTGATGAGGGTCTGCACTGTTTTCCATGGTGCAACATATTAAAATACAGGATAAATAGTAAAGCGACCACTTTAAACAAGTGTGATATAGTTGTTAGACTGAGTAACCATTCACAAGATGCGTGGGAGGTGTTTACATGACTCAGGTTGCAGCTAAAATAAGCGAGTCCTTCTTTGAACTGATATAGATATAAATTATATGAGTAATAATTTATTACTGAGTCCGCTTTACTTGGGTCAAGTAGAAAAATACAAGTACAGACTGGATCAACTTTATTGACAGTTCAAAAACTTTCTTCTCTAAGTTACCACCAAATCCTATATGTTGTGAATAAATTAATTTGAAATCTAATGAGTAGTCACAAAATAGGGTTTGTTGAAAGCTGCTGATTATTTAAGATTTCAGGTGAAATACTTTGAAATATCATTTTGAGCGAATTCAACCAAGGGTCAGGAATGTTATTTGAAATATTGGAGTAATAGAAAAGCAGCAGAATGAATCACACTATTTTGGTAATCACATTATTTTGTAGAAGAATTGGCTCACAGTCTAGCTTGTCTGAATTCCACTACAAATAGACATAGCCTGCATTTTATGTTTGTTATTATAATTCTGCTGCAGCTGCACTATTAATTGCTGTCTTTTGGCCCATTATATTTCAAAAAATTACCGGTATCAAAACTGTTACACTGTTAATATCTCCTTTCTTAAAATTAATGTAAATGCAAATTTTGATGTCTTAATTTTAATGATATAAGCATAAAAAAGATGTAATGTTAATCAGGGTCTTAACCCTTTACCACATAGCATGTTTCTAGTTTTGAAAACATGTGACCACTTAAAGCAGGTTGAAAGTAAAGCAGAATGTGCCTTAAGGCACATTCTGCTTTACTTTCAGCCTGCTTTAAGCTATCATCTGCTAGGATTTAATTTTTTTTCTTATGGTTCATTTTCAAGACTGTATAAATTGGAACTATTTTCTTCAGCGGATGAATAATTCAAATGTGCTAAAAGGCGCTTCTATGAGGGAAAGGGTTAAACCGTCTCCACTGTTAGTCATTTTGCAATATACATGTATTGCAAACACCATTTAACCCTTTGAACCCTAGTTCCGTACATTGGCGTCCTTTGCAAACAGTGAATATGTGAATAGTACACTTGTCCTATGCAAACAGTGAAGACCCATATCAGAGGGCTCCTAAAGGAGCCCTCTGATCAGGGTCTTCACTGTTTGTCATAATGCCAAACATTGACAAAAACAACCCTTAAAAGTCAGAAATGGACTAGACTTAACTGGAAACTGGAATTTCGCATTTAAAGTTTCAGGGAGGAAAGAGTTAATTGGAAACTGGAATTGTCCATTTAAAGTTTCAGGGGTGAATGAGTAACAATATGGTAACAGAAATCTGTAGGTGTATTTGCAACAGTGATAAATATAAGATGCAAACTAATTGGTGACAATAGCTGCAAGGGTAGGTGTTAGCCAGACCTGATAAATCACTACAGCAAAAACACAAACAAATGTAGGACCTAGCTGTAAGGTTGCTGTGCAGAAAAAACAGTTTGCCCTTTACTGGCCATTGCATGTTTCTAGTTTTGAAAATAGGAGACCACGTTAAGTTAGGTTGAAAGTAAAGCAGAATGAACCTTAATACTCTATGTTCTGCTTTAACCCTTTCCCACATAGCATGTCTCTAGTACTGAATATATGTGTCCACTTAAAGCAGGTTGAAAGTAAAGCAGAATGCGCCTTAAGCGCATTCTGCTTTACTTTCAGCCTGCTTTAAGCTATCATCTGCTAGAATATAGAAAATATTTTGTATGATACATATTTATGACTGTATAAATTGGAACTATTTTCTTCAGTGAAGGAATAAACTTAATGCGCTAAAAGGCGCTTCTCATCTGCTAGGATATAGCTGTATTTATTGCTGTATAAAAGGGAACTATAATTTCTTGATTGGAGAAATGGATTAAATGTGTAAAAATGTCTGTGGAGTAAAGGGTTACCCCGAGCATTTGTGTAAATTGGACATAGGCAAACAGCTAGCGCAGACTCAGATCACATGCCGCATACCTGCTGCATCTTATATGAGTCTGCACTGCTTTGCTAAAACAGGAATTTCTTTCAAGAATAAAATGTGTAAATAAGATCAAATAAATTATCATATTTAAGTATCTATAATCGCTGTGCTTCTGCTGGTTCATGAACTTGTTTTAGCTTGTTCATGAATATGGTATTATGTTCATGAACATGCAAATGATGTTGGTTCATGAACTTATTACAATGTTCATGAATATTTCTAGCTTGTTCATGAACATACAACTACTTGATGAACATAAATGCTCATGAACAATTTGTTCATGAACTTTTCTTTACAGATGATTAACAATTAAATTATTCATGAACATTCATGAACTGATGGGCTCATATATGTGCTCATATGGGTATACATACTGATGAATCTTAACCCTTTGAACCCTAGTCCCGCATATAGGCGTCATTTTCAAACAGTGTATATATAAACAGTACACTTGTCCTGAGCAAACAGTGAAGACCCTGATCAGAGGGCTCCGAAAGGAGCCCTCTGATCAGGGTCTTCACTGTTTGTCACAATGCCAAACATTGACAAAAACAACCCTTAAAAGACAGAAATGGACTAGACTAAAATGGAAACTGGAATTGTCCATTTAAAGTTTCAGGGAGGAAAGAGTTCAGATAAATGCATGTCAAATTAACTTGGATACAGATAAGGGGAGTATTTCAAAATCTAATAACTTTAAATCTTGAATTAACCCTATGGTGTCACTACTCATTAGAATTGTCTCAAAGAGACAATTCTAATGAGTAGTAACACCATAGGATTTGGTGCTAGTATGAAGGAGAAGTGTTGGATTTGTTCAGTTTACTCCCTCTTATTAGTGGAGCCTTGATACTGATCTGATATCTAACTGTTTGTAAATGCAAGTCAAACAACAGACCTGGCAGGAATGAAAACATATTTCGAGAAGTTTGTTTCCCTTACCAGAATGGTCTAATTGCATTAACCTTTTCCTTCTTAGAAGCACCTTTTCATTCCTTTACATCTGTGTATACCTTGATGCAAAGCTTTTCCATGTTCTTGTCCTGTCCTGATGAAAGATCATAACAGTGGACTGCTTAAAACAATCAAGGCTGAAAGTAAAGCAGAAAGGAGAGTGCCTGTTTTATTTTCAGGCTGTTTTTAGCAACCACCTGTCTTAAACACTGACAACAAGCAATGAGTTAAAGGGTTGAAACTAATTGATTAAACAGTGAGCATTGATGTTTTTGTAACCTAATGTCATACTGCCCTATATCTTTGGCTTTCTAGTCATCCAGTAAATAGTACATGAATTAGCTTTATGATTAGCAATATTATGAGATGTCAATCCATTTAACCTTACAGAATAATTCATCTACATGTATATTCAATTTTTGCATTTATTCTTTGTTTAAGATGGTTAGCTACTTAACACAAGTTGAAAGTAAAGTCGTGTGCATCAATTCTTTAGGCCGAGTCTTACAATCTGCTTTTCCTATAAATATTTGAGAGTGTCAAACCTTTGGAAAGCAGATGAATGTTTCATATCTCATCTGGATCCAAACTGTATGCACCAGTTAATATCAACAATAATAAAATGCTAAAGCTTAAATGTATGCAGATCTGCTATAGATGACTTATTACTGGAACAATTCTGTTTGAAGGTAGACTCCAAAAGATCTGTTAAAGCAATTGCCTCAGAAAATTCTAGACACTGAGGAAACTTGAAACTACAAACACTTCTTGGCAAATATTACAGTAAAACCTTTATTAGGACCACTAAAAGAAGGCTTATTGATTGTATAAAGGACGGAGAACAGCTTAAACCATTACCTCATAGCCTGTTTCAAGTATTAAATATAGGTTACGACTTAAAGCAGGTTGAAATTAAAGCAGAATGTGCCTTAAGGCACATTCTGCTTTACTTTCAGCCTGGTTAAAGCTACCACCAAAAGTCGTATTTATGGGGTAATGGGTTAAAATGTCATGCACATGGGCATATTTATAATTGAGTTATTCCCCTTTGTCATATTTTATTTTCAGGAAAGTAACATAGTTCTGCTGACACTGGTGAAATAAAATATACATGGAAATACACGTAGCTTGATTAGAGGAAGTGTTATGGATAAGGGCTATAATCCTGGCTAAAAAGCTTATGAGTTATTTCCCTTTGTCATGTTTTCTTGTCCTGTAGATAACTCCAGTTCTACTGATGCCAGTGACGTGAAATTTTAAACATGGAAATTAAGAGATTGATGAGACTCTCAGTGGTCACTGCAAGTAGAGTGTATGTTTGTAACAAATTATGGGGACTGTAGCTGCTAAAATAAGTCAAGTAAGCCATTCAATTAGAAACAGATAACAAATATATCTGTCTTAATAATGCCTCATCATCAATATATCACTGTTACTCAGAGGTGAGCTGTATAGGGCCAATGACCCTCTTGTTTACACTACTTAAATTATCATGCAAAATTGCAAATTAATTTTCAAAGTAGCGCGGTAGCCCCTTAATTATTAACACTGGTTTTACAGTAGTTTGTAAAAATGCGTTCAATGTAAGGTCATATATATCAAGGTTTTTAATTATCATCTGAGCAAAAATCTAGTGTTTATTCTACTGGGTGCCTCTGACATTTTCTCAGCAGTTTTTCTCTCAACCTAATGTTCTTTTTTTGCTAGTCAGTTTGTTTTTGCAGATGCTCATGTTATGAAAACGAATACATGTGTGTAGGTTTTGACATGGTTTAGAAAAGGCATTTATTTAATTGCTTTGTAATTGATTACGTGAAAGTCTGGGTCTGTGGCGTGAAATTTGGGCTTTTAACCCATTACACCATAACCTTTTTTTAAGTTTTGAAGACCGATGAATACTTAAAGCATGTTGAAAGTAAAGCAGAATGTGCCTAATAAGGCACATTCTGCTTTACTTTCAGCCTGCTTTAAGCTGTTATCTGCTAGAATATAGAAAATATTTCTTATGATTTTTATTTTTGACAGTATAGGTTGGAAATATTTTCTTCAGTAGAAGAATTAATTAAAAGCGTAAAAAGGGGTATTTATGGGGTAATGGGCTATGACCCTCTTCTCCACATAATTGCCGTAGGATGACAAGAATTTTAACAGCAAAAAAATAACAGTTTTTAAATCCTTTCCCCTAACATCTTGTTTTCAGTATTGAGGACAGATTGTTGCTTAAAGCAGACTGAAAGTAAAGCAGAATGTTGCTCCTTATGGAGCATTTTGCTTTACTAAATTCAGCCTGTTTTAATTAATTTACAACTTGATAAGATAACTTTATTGGAACTTATAATTACAGTGCTCCCTCTCTACAACGGCCCTCCCAACAATGATTCCCTCCTTACAACGACTTTTGACGCTGTTCCCGAAACTTGACAATTATGTCTAACGCTTTTATTGTTGCAATATCGTCTGCTTAAAATTGTCGTCTGCTGATTTTCTAAAAGTTACATATTTGACCATTTCAGAGTAAAACACTTAATTACGAGTGACAAACAGCTTGAACCCAGATCAGACGCCGCATAACGCGGCGTCTGATCTGGATTCAAGCTGTTTGCAAATGTAAGCCAAATTCCCTCCCTGTAACGACTCCCTCCGAACAATGGACATATGTTGTGTCTCCCATTGGGTGTCGTTGTAGAGAGGGAACGCTGTAATTTCTACAGTGGAGGAATAAATTACAGGCATAAAAATGCATATCTATTGGTATAACAGTTTAACAGTAAAGGAAGCAGAGATGATCCTCACAAATGCCTCTCTTGCACTTTTTTCACCCACAGCTTGATCTCTAGGTTACATGTTTGCAGTAATTTATACCCCCAGGGCAGGTGGCATGTTCCCTGTGAAACCAGGAACTTGAGTTTTTGTAACCGAATTTCCATGCTCAATCACTGATAAAAGTTAATAGGTAAACCACATGATCAGTGATCAGCAAAATTTAAATGTTTAACTGACACCCAGGCAACAACAGCGGTTGGAACTGCAATTTAGAGGGCATTAGATTAGTTTGATTGCTGATCAATGTACAGTTTGGATTGATACGTGAGCTAAATCAGCATCTGATTAGGATTCAACAGTTTGTGACTGTAACATGATTGTATAATTATCAAACAATTTCTAACAATAAAGAGGGATTGAGATAAGGGGAGTACATGTGTATTAAAAAACTAAAATCTTTATTGCTGAATTAAATCCTATGGTGTCACTACTCATTAGAATTGTCTCTTTGAGACAATTCTAATGAAAAGTCACACCATAGGATTTAGTGCTGAAATGAGATAAAGAACATCTTGGATTTGTTCAATTTACTCCCTCTAATCTGGAGCCCTGAATAAAAAGAAGAACAATTTATACTTGAATGTTAAAATTAAAGTAGGGTACTTTTTGATTAGACAACATTTATGTGGAATTCAAAGAGTCAGCACATGTTTAAATGCATAAAGGAAGAAATCTGATTCTGCCATCGGTTCATGGTATGTGCGAATGAATGTCACCAGATCACTATAAAATGCAATTCAAGAAACCCTCCAGCTTTCAAATTGCTATAGAAATAGATTGATGTTTATATTAGGTTAAACAGATGGTTTTGCAATCTCAGATTTAACCCTTTCCCTCATAGCTTGATTTTATTTTGTTATTTAACCCTTTACCCAATAGAAGCGACTTTTAGCGTATTTAATTTATTCCTCCGCTGAAGAAAATAGTTCCAGTTTATACCCTCATGAACTGTGAATTACCATTACAAATATTTTATATAGCCTAGCAGATTTTAGCTTAAAGCAGGCTGAAAGTAAAGCAGAATGTGCCTTAAGGCACATTCTGCTTTTCTTTCAACCTGCTTTAAGTGGTCACCAGTCTTCAAAAATAGAAACAGGCTATGAGGTAAAGGGTTTAGACAGCTAGGTTACAAAGTTGCTTAAACCAGACTGAAAGTAATGTATATATAAAGCTCCTGCCATCTTACTGTCAGGAGGCAAAAGCTTTCTTTTGCTCTTCATTAGGACAGCATTCTTATGAAGCAGTCGAGCAATATGAAAAAGGCACCATCTCTGTGAAATACTTAAGAAAATGTGCTAAAAGGAGCTTTTTGAATGACAGAAAGGGTTAAACATCACTTGAAGATTCTTTCTTTAATACAAAAAAAAATAAATGAACCTCTGTACAGGGTCTACTCAAAAGAAGATAAATAATGATGACTATTTATATAGGGTTGTGTTTTACTATAAATTGCAAAACGCAAAAAACAGTGCAGACTGATGAGAGGGCTAATTCCATAGATCAGGGTCAGCACTGTTTGCATGATAAGTACTAACCTGACTGAGCGACTACACAGAAATTTGACAGACGATAACTGAACTATAATGTTCACATTATTTTGAATAATGTACTTAAATGAGCTGAAATGAACTTAAAAAATCAAGACATTATCAAAATTTAAGAGATACTTTATTTAGGGCTTTCAGATAGACAATGTATTAAAAAAATGTCATGCATGCAGACATGAATTAAATCACGGCAATTAACAGAGATTGTCATACGAAATACTGTCACATCATTACAGTAATGAAAATGATTAGATTTAGATCTTGTATGAAAAAAGTATAGACCCTGATCAAACAGCTAGGAGCTTTCTTATCTTGATCTACACTATACAGTGGAGAATCTGTTATTCTTTCCTAATAAACGCGTTTACGCTAAAACTATTATTTGCACTGTAAACAGTTTGGAGCCAGATCAGACGCCGGGTAACCCAGCGTCTGATCAGGCTCCAAACTGTTTGCCACCAAGATAAACATGAATTATCAGAATTGTCAAAAAGTTGTACTTTTCTACGTTTTAGTGTTTTGCGTTTGCGTATATTGTTTGCGTTTAAACGGGAAAGAATAACAGATTCTCCACTGTACACTGTTTTGAAAAAAGGCATCAGATTATGTACAATTAGCAGGAGAAAGCTGAAGTCTGAGATCTGTATCCAGTCATGTTATGGCTCTGAACATGTTATACAGTAAAACCTCTCTATTACGACCACTAAGTTGTGTTAATTATTGGGTGTTTAAGGGAGGTGACTGCTTAAAGCAAGGTGACAGTGAAACAGAAAGCACCTTGCTTTGAGCTGTCTCCTGTCTTTTATACCAGCAATTAACCTTCGTTTTAGTGGTCGTAATAGAGAGGTTTTACTGTACTATATATTGACAGTTAAGTATTTCAATCAGTTCTATTTCTGTATAATTCAATACCTGGTTTATGTTTGCTCATGATAACTTGATAAGTATAGTAATATAAAAAAAAAAAAGTAATATACCAAGTTAAAGTCTACTTTCAGTCCGAATGACCGCTCAGCCGACTGTACATTTACTCCCCTGATCATTGAGCCATCTTGCCTACAATATTGAGCACTGCTAACATATGGCGCAGTCAAATGCAGCCGCAGTACCGACTCAGACCCTTCACAGGTACCCATTTTAACCCCTGGGTGGAGAGGAGCAATTCGTGGTACATGTCTTGCTCAAGGACATTCCTGTACATCATTGGGGATTCAGAAAATATCCCCTAGTCAGACCGCTGGTCCGGCGGGGGATCGAACTCACGACCCCTGGTACTGTAGTCCAATGTGTTAACCGCCGTTACAATTAATCCTTTTAACTCTTTCCTCCCTAAAACTTCAAATGGACAATCCCAGTTTCCATTTTAGTCTAGTCCATTTTTGACTTTTAAGGGTTGTTTTTTTCAATGTTTTGCATTATGACAAACAGTGAATACCCAGATCAGAGGGCTCCATAAGGAGCCCTCTGATCTGGGTATTCACTGTTTACATAGAACAAGTACACTTTTCACATTTATACTGTTTGAAAAGGACGCCTATATGCGGGACTAGGGTTCAAAGGGTTAATAAAGAAACATCACTACTGAAAAATTACTGCTTCATGCAGAAATAAATATTGCAAAAATCTCCTTCAGCAGCTTTCTGCATTACTTTAGTCGTGCATTAAGCCACCACATTATAATACTGCAAATTCAGTCGTTGTAGAGAGTAGCTTTACTGTATCAAGTTTTGACAAACCATTTGAACCGAAGCAGGAGTGATTGTTTACCTAAACAAATGGTGAAAAGTTAATGTGGTTTCTGAGAACTGCAGACTAAGCAATCAAGGGAAGATTTTATCTACTTGCCCACTCCTCTACAGAAGTCCCGGCACAGTAGTCTAAGGCTGTTGATATTAAAGTGATTATGTCTGGCTTTGATGAACAAGACTGATGATAAATGAATTATATTCTTACACTCAAACTATATACAGTAAAACCTCTCTATTATGACCACAGAATTATATTCTTATGCTCCAACTACAGTAAAAACCTTTCTATTACCACCACTGAATTGTGTTATTTATTAGTTGCTTATGACAGGTGACTGCTTAAAGCAAGGTGACAGTAAATCAGAAAGCTCCTTTAAGAGATTTCTGTTTTACTGTCACCTAGCTTACTTTAAGCTATCCCATGTCTCTTAAACATTGTAACCAATTAGTCTTTGTTTTGGTGGTCGTAATAGACAGGTTTTACTCTATTCATCAACCATGGAAAAAGAATATATATTTATAGTCTTTAGAACAGGTTGAAGCTTAAATCGGGGAAAAAGTAATGCAGAAAGCTCCTATCTGCATTACTTTTGTCCTCCTTTAAGCAGTAATCTATCAATAAAGATTATCAGTTTTCATGGTATAGTGCAATGGTTGCTTTCTAGTGCAGACTTGACTGTATTATCAATAAGGTTTGACCTGATGGTCATCACTTTCCGTCAGCTTTCGTTGGTACAATCGGTGGTACAATCGGGAGTTTCCGGATACTTTATTTATAGATCTCACGATATATACCTTAGCCGATAACCAAAAGTCACTGTGTTGCAATAGCTGAATGGATAGCGTTAATGACTCGTTGTGGAAGGGTCGTGGGTTCGATTCTCGGTACTGTTTTGTAAACTTCGGCTGTAAATATTTTTTTAGTATATTAGCCGTAAAAGTATTTTGTGTTAATTAAATATAGTATCTAATTGTATTCAGACTGTATTTTTCCATTTTCGTATCTTTTTTATTTCATTTCTGGATTGTATTTTTATATTTTTTATAAGTGGTGTTCTTTGGACCAGTTTTCTAGCCAAGTTTTTCCTAGGCAAGTAGCACTGTACTCTATTTCATATACATGTACATGCAATTGCATGAATGTCATGGTTTGCATGCGTCTATCCGCATTTTAAAAAAATACATGTACATATTCAATAAATAATACAAAACTCTACCGGGTATCGAACCCAATACCCTTACCTTGGTAGCGCGGCGACCTTACCACTGAGCCATCACCGACTGTATTTATCTATAACCGATAACACAATTCCAGTTCGAGTCACCGTTGAATTGTCTATTCTCAATACACTGTAGTTGTTTTCGGAAGCTAACGAATAACTTACGGGAAAAGACGGAATATGCATGAACCGTCAGGTCAAACCTTATCGACAATAGCTACTTTAGTGTTGTGATATGTTTGTACTGATTGAGATGCCACATTGGTAAGCACAGGATATCAAACCCACCCGGCATTATATAGAGTGCAGTCCTACTTTAAAGGGTCACTCAAAATGAAAGCAAAATACATATAAGTGCAAATTATCTATACCCAACTGTGTTTAGAGTGGATGCTGCTAATAAAGTAAAGCAGGAAGCTCCTTTAGGAACATCTGCTTTGCTTTAACCCATTTAAGTTTACCTTAACCTGTTTCTAATTTTGAAGACAGGTAATCACTGAGAGCATTCTGCTTTACTGTCAGCCTACTTGTTTCAGTTCTGCTAGTATAGAAATGTTTCTTATGGTGCATATTCATTATAGCTGTATCAAGTGGAACTTATAATTTTCTTCTGTGAAGTATTGGGTTAAGTTTGGATAGTGCTTAACTCATTATCCCCTGAGACCTCCAATGGACAATTCCAGTTTTCAATAAAGGCTGGTCCATTATAGACTATTTAGGGTTGTTTTTGATGATACATTACAAAATTACAAACAGTGAAGTCCCTGAATAGAGGGCTCCTGCAGGAGCCCTCTAATCAGGGACTTCACTATTTGAATTGGACAAGTGTACTCTTCACAGGTACACCTTTGGTAGATGACGCATATATGCGTCACTAGGGCTCAATGTGTTAAAGCAAGTTGAAAGTAAAGCAGAAATATCATTTAGCAGCTTCTGCTTTACTTTCACTTTAAGCTGAAATTTGTAAATGCCAGAATATTTGGCATTGCAAGTGTATGTATGTAAACTAGATTATCTCTTCTTGAATCCTCCTTCTGCAAATTGATACTGAGGAATGCATTAAATCTGAGTAAATGGTTAAGTAATTAGGTATTTTGTTTACAAGGAACTTGTTTGCTTTTAATTACCACTGAAGCTGGCAGTAAAAGAGCTGTTTACCTTTACATTATTCTAGCTCATCAAGGTTCATACCTTATCCTGCTGGGGTAAATTTGCTGAATAATTATTAATATTCTCATAATTTATGATAGATTTAGAGGACTCTTTGTAGCCACTTAAAATAAAAGAGAAAATGTATGGGTTACTAGGTATTGATCTGGATTATAGGTATCAGCCTCGATTCATGCAGAATTGAAATAATGCAGAATGTACACTATACCTTTACACCTTAGATGTGCTGCTTTTTAGCTCACCTAGCTGAGCTAGCTCAGGATGAGCTTTTGCAATCCTTGAATGTCCGGCGTCAACAATTTTGGTGTTTACACTCTAGAGGCCACAATTTTTATCCAATCTTTCTGTAACTTACTCAGATTGTATATTACCATTAGAGTTCGGATGAAACCGATTATGGTTGATATTGGACATATAGGTCAAGAGTTATCCACCTTTGAATTGCTAAAAATGCAATATTTAACAGTGTTTACACTCTAGAGGCCACAACTTTAATTGAATCTTTCCCAATCTTGCTCAGATTGTATATAACCGCAAGAGTTCGGATAAGATCGATTATGGTTGAAATTGGAAGGATAGGTCAAGAGTTATCTACCTTTAAATTGCTGAAAATGCCATATTTAAGGTTGTTTACACTCTAGAGGACACAATTTTAATCCAATCTTTCTCAAACTTTATCAGATGGTAAATGACTATAAGAGTTCAGATGAGTCTGATTATGGTTGCAATCAGACCTGGAGGTCAAGAGTTTTCTACCTTTGAAGTGCTGAAAATGCCATTTTTAAGGGTGTTTACACTCTAGAAGCCACACTTTTAATCCAATCTTTCTCAAACTTGCTCAGATTGTATATTACCATAAGAATTCGGATGAGGATGGTTATGGTTGGAATCCAACCAATAGGTTAAGAGTTATCTACCTTTGAATTGCTGAAAATGCGATATTCAACAATGATTGCACTCTAGAGGCCACAATTTTCAATGGATTTTAATTATAATTGCACACAATGTATATAGCTATAAGTTCTCGAGGGAGTGCAATTATTGTTGAAATTTGATCATTGTGGCAAGAGTTATCGGCCCTTGATTTACTTTGAATTGCTAGAAAAGGCTTCATTTCAGTATTCTTTAGGCTCTAGTTATCTGCCTTTGGTGTACTCTACTATACATACTAGAATGGGCCATACTGCAATGTTGTGTACATGCTATACTACAATTTTGAATGGATTTAGAATAAAACAGGTGAAATTCAAAGGTAAAGCTATCAGGCTTCATTATAAAAGGTGAGCGATATCAGGGCCTTAATAAGCCAGGCCCTCTTGTAACGCCTTTAATTTATTCCGCAACTGAAGAAAATAATTCCAATTTATACAGTCATGAATATGTGGCATAAGAAATATTGTCTATGTTCAAGCAGATCGCAGCTTCAAGCAGGCTGAAAGTAACAGAGGAATGCACTTTATGGCGCGCATTCTGATTTACTTCCAGTGGTCATCTATCTTCAAAACTAAGTCTAAGAAACAGGGCTAATAAAGTGGTCAGCTATCATATCAAAAGAATGAGATCTTAGACGGAGAACATGTTCTTTACCCAGTATCGTCTTTGTTATCCATCATCTCGAGCAAGTTGATGTAGGAGATATCTGCCGGTTCATATTATTGTTGTGGCTACAGCTAGTGGAGAATCTGTTATTCTTTCCCGTTTAAACGCAAACGTACGCAAACGCAAATCACTAAAACGTAGAAAAGAACAACTTTTGGACAATTCTGATATTTCATGTTTATCTTGGTGGCAAACAGTTTGGAGCCTGATCAGACGCCGGGTTACCCGGCGTCTGATCTGGCTCCAAACTGTTTGCACAACCCGGCGTCTGATCAGGCTCCAAACTGTTTGCACTGCAAATAATAGTTTTAGCATAAACGGGTTTATTGGGAAAGAATAACACATTCTCCACTGTATGTGTGATATCTTTCAGTCTTTGATCTGATCTCTGAGCCCTGACCATGGTATGCAATTGGCTATAATAAGTACAGTTTGTCCTGTCAGTGGAAATCACCTATATCCAAACAAATTAGCTGCTCTATACAACACTTTACTCCAGCCTGTTTCTGGTTTTAAAGACGGTTGACTTGTCTGAAGCAGGTTGAAAGTAAAGCAGAATGTGCATGAAGGGGCATTTTGCTTTACTTTCAGCCTGCTTTAAGCTATACCATCTGCTAAGAAATAAAATATTTTTTCATGGTGCCTATTCATGACTGTAAATTGAAACGATTTTAAGCATGGTTCAGAACAGACTGTCAATTGAGGAAATAGGCTTATCACTGTACAATGGCATATTAGAGTACTGGGGCCCGTTTCATAAAACTTCGTACGACAAAAACGATCGTAAGTCTAAACTTTAAAATACGTTTAATTTCTCATTTCTCCATCTAATCCTGTCTTGTGATATCTCTTTGGAAGCGTCTAGAAAAGACGCTTCCAAAGAGATGTCACAAGACAGTATTAGATAGAGAAATAAGAAATAATTGAGACTTTTATAATCTGACTTACGACAATATTCATCGTACGAAGTTTTATGAAACGGGCCCCTGATTTTAGTCTGATCTCATTATGAGTCCTCAACCTTAATACAAGAATGGTCTGTATTGGCAACATCTCTGCCAGCTGCTAATGCAGAATAAATGGCCCTATTATTTGTTAATCAGATCATACCATCCATACCTAGTGCATGCTAACCCTTTATTCCATAAATACATGTATGCCTTTTTGCACCTGAAATTATTCCTACACTATGAAAAGTAGTCTGTTGCTAGGAAGTTCTGGAACTGAATTGTAGGTCAGACTTTTAAAGTTTGCCAGATAAATTGAAGCTTAAAGCAGGCTGAAAGTAAAGTAGAATGCTCCTTTAACTCTTTCCTCCCTGAAACTTTAAATGGACAATTCCAGTTTCCATTTTAGTTTAGTACATTTCTGACTTTTAAGGGTTGTTTTTGTCAATGTTTGGCATATATGACAAACAGTGAAGACCCTGATCAGAGGGCTCCTTTCGGAGCCCTCTGATCTGGGTCTTCACTGTTTGCATAGGACAAGTGTACTATTCACATGTATACTGTTTGAAAAGGACGCCTATATGCGGGACTAGGGTTCAAAGGGTTAAGAGCATAATCTGCTTTACTTCCAACCAGCTTTAAGTGGTCATAAATGTCAAGCTATCTTCTAAACTAGAAAACAGATATGGGGTAAAAATGTTAAGCCTGCATTGCTTACTGTGAGACTCACAGTGAAACGGACAAAACAACATTTAGTACCTGGAGGGAAGACAATTTACTACTGTAATAATAAACAAACAAACAAGTTATAACAATTATGTTTTATTGTAGAGTGTTGTTATGTCTTTTGACTTTCATCCAAACACATCATCTTTTATTGTACCACTTGATTTTGAAGGACAGCACAACTCTCTGTTGGTAAAGTGTGAAGCAGTGCAAATACTTAATAGTACACGTTGTTTGCAGCCACTATTTTGATGTCCAATCAGGTTAACTTACTTCTCAAATGGCCAAAGAAGCAGTGCTTCTGTAACACTTTCAACTCCTATACAGTTCAACCCATTACCCTATAATTACTTATTAGTAACGCTTCTAAATTATTCCTCCATAGAAGAAAAAAATATCAGTTTATTTAAGAAATGAACTGATTTTTTTCGGCGTTCAAGCGAAATGAACGACAGAAAATTATCGGCAAATACCATGAATCGCTAGCGATTCATGGTAAAGGCATAGGTTCAAAAAGGGGTGAAATTGGCCCTTTGTCAAATGTACACCAAATTTTCACAGATGATAGATATATATGTAGTTTAAGAAAAAACAACTTTATTTTCTCCATATTCACTTCCATGTTGTCATAGCAACCAACTACAATGTACTTATAATAACATAAAAATGGCTTATTTTTAGCTCACCTGAGCACAAAGGGCTCAAGGTGAGCTTTTGTGGTCAGTCAATGTCTGGCGTCCGTCGTCGTGCGTTGTGCGTCAACAATTTCTTCAAACATCTTCTACTCCAAAACCACTTGCCTGATTGCAACCAAACTTCACAGGAATGTTCCTTGGGTCAAGCTCTTTCAAAGTTGTTCAAAGAATTTGAAACCATGCAGAACTCTGGTTGCTATATGGCAACCAAAGTGAAAAAATAAGGAAATCTTAAAAAATCTTCTTGTCACAAACCACAAGAGCCAGAGCTTAGATATTTGGCACATGTCATAACCTATAGGTCCTCTATCAAATTTGTTCAAATTTTGCCCTTGTGGTCAAAATTGGTCCCGCCCCTGGGGTCATCGTTTTACATAGAGTTATATAGTGAAATGTTCAAACATCTTTTTCTCTGAAACCAATATGTCCAGAGCTTTGATATTTAGCATGGTATTACTTCTAGAGGTATTTGACTTATATTGTTGAATTGGTTCCGGTCCGTTGCATATCTGGGTCACCGGAGCTAAAAGTAGATTTTTTTCCTATGATAACTTAAAAAATCTTCTTGTCTGAAACCATAGTACACTGAGCTTAGATATTTTGCACATAGCATCGTCTACAGATCCTCTATCAAAGTTGTTCAAATTTTGTCCCTGGGGTCAAAATTGGCCCCGTCCCGGGGATCACAGTTTTACATAGAGTTATATAGTGAAATGTTCAAACATCTTTTTCTCTGGAACCAATATGACCAGAGCTTTTATATTTGGCATGGTATAACTTCTAGAAGTCCTTCACACATATTGTTGAATTGGTTATGGTCTGTTGCATATCTGGGTCGCAGGAGCTAAAAATAGATTTTTTCAATGAAAACTTCAAAAATCTTCTTTTCTGAAACCATAGTACACTGAGTTTAGATATTTTGTACATAGCATCGTCTACAGGCCCTCTATCAAAGCTGTTAAAATTTTGTCCCTGGGGTCAAAATTGGCCCCGCCCAGGAGGTCACCCGGCAGTACTTTTTTCTAGGTTTTATGGAGAAAAAAACCCATGGAAAAAACCTCGGAGTATTCGGACGGTCATATTACAAAAACCTTGGAAAAAAAGACGAGAAAACCTTAGAAAATACAAGACCTTGGTTTTTACATGGTTTGACAAAATACCTAGGAAAAGTTTACGAGGAATCCTTGTAAAATATTTAATTTCCAAGGTTTTCTCCTAAAAACCACAGAAACAAAAATCCTCGGAAAAGTTTACGAGGAATCCTTGTAAAATATTTACTCTGTTATTTCCGTGGTTTTTTCCTAAAAACCACGGAAATGTTAGAACCATTTTACATGGTTTCGACAAAATACCATGGAAAAGTATATGAGGAATGGTTAACTACTAGTGGGTGGGGTACCACATGCTTTTGTTTGTATCATGTTAATATCCAAAATATATTATGATCATGATAAAATTGTATTTATGTAAGTTATGTAACTTACCATGAATCTTTTGTCAGGAGTCTGAACTGGTTTGGAGTCTTTAATTTTTGCCACATTCACATTTTAAAGTATAGATAAACAGACAACTTAAATCTCTGACCTCTGATTGTTGTGAGCTGGTGTCCTGGGTGTGTATAATATTCACTGTTTTGTGAAACTTACAATTGTAGCAAATATATTACTTATATTCTGTCTGTCACACTTTTTGTCAAGAAGATATCTCCATGTTTATAATTCACTAAGTTGTACTTCCAAGGTTTTTCCGTGCTGGAAAATGTCTAAGTACAATTTTTACGAGGTGCAAATTGTTTAAGTTATTATTTTACAAGGATTTACTGAATCTGCGTACATTCGAAAGCAGAAAAAATAAGTTCCATTGTCAACAGCTTGACAGTTTGGCGCGAAAAATGTCTTCATTTTAAAGTAGGATAAATATATCATTGTTTTTTGTCATAAAGAAATGCAGATAGCCGAGCTGTTCATAAAGGTAGATTCTTATGTCAATTTTCTTGCAATTTATCTCATTAATAAAGAAGAATATTAGTCAGGAATCATGGTTTCCACTAGTAGGAAAGCATGTTTTCGTTAAGAACAAATTTTGAAAAAATCCGCCAAATGTTTGCTGCCCCATGTTCCAAAGATTAAATGGCGAATGAAAACTGCATATGCCCCGCCTCCCCTTCGAAACTTTTCCACAAGTCCCGCCCTCTCGAAAAGTGGTGTTTATATGAAATGAACACACTTTTCGTCAATGGAATTGAATGGGGCGATTGTTAATATACAGTTATGAATATGCACTTTAAGAAATATTTCTTATATGTTCTAGCAGATGATAGCTTAGAGCAGGCAAAAAGAAAGCAGGATGCGCCTCAAGGTACTTTCTGCTTAACTTTCAACCTGCTTTCAGTGGCCACCTGTCTTCAAAACTTAGAAACAGACTCTGGGGTAAAGGGATAAACACCTATACAGAAAAATGTTGGTATCTCATGAGGGTCTACAGGGCTGCCATTTCTCCGGATTTTTCCTAAATCTCCGGATTTTTTCTCTCCACTACATGGTATCTTAAAGCAGGCTGAAAGTAAAGCAGAATGCGCCCTAAGGCGCATTCTGCTTTACTTACAGCCTGCTTTAAGTAGTCGCATGTCAAAAAAACAAGAAAAAGGGTAAAGGTATGATTCGTAAAATCGCACTTGAAAAATGCAAATTTGGAAATCTTAGGATTTTTATTATCAACTTATGGCAGCCCTGGGTCTACACTGTTTGCTTATGATTTCTTTACAATTGTGGTCATTGGGTTAACACTGAAGTAACAATTTATGAAGTTAAAGGTTAATTAATGCAGTGTTACAGGTTTGAATGGAATTATGACCCATTACCTGTTTGTTGTTTTGAAAACAGTTGATTACTTAACCCTTTACCTCATAGCCTGTTTACAGTTTTGAATACAGGTGACCACTTAAAGCAGGCTGAAAGTAAAGCAGAATGTGCCTTAAGGCACATTCTGCTTTACTTTCAGCCTGCTTTAAGCTAAAATCTGCTATGCTATATAAAATATTTGTAATGGTAATTGTTCATGAGGGTATAAACTGGAACAATTTTCTTCAGCGGAGGAATAAATTAAATACGCTAAAAGTCGCTTCTATGGGGGAAAGGGTTAAAGCAGCCTACTTTAAGCCATCATCTAGGATATGGAAACTATTTCTTATGGTGCATATTAATGGATGTATAAAGTGAAATTATTTTCGTCAGTGGAGGAGTAAATGAAATGTGTAAAAAGGCGTATTTATGGGGTAATTGGTTAATGTTCATCGGAAGTTTGAAAGATAAGTAATCCAGCATGAGGATTAGAAAGGCTTATTGTACACTAATGGAAGCCTACTCAAGATTTTGTTTTTCTCATCTTCTGGTAATCATACTTTGTTCATTATCAGAAAGTAGCTTATGCTTTATGGGGTTAATAAACTCTGAATCCTTCAATAAAATCCTTCAGTATAACAAGAATACTTAATTGCTAAACGCTGCTGTGATGGGTGGTTTAATTCCCACAATAATTGTTTATTTCTTAATCTGTTGGAGATTGGTGACGTTAATAGATAACCGTATAGTGATTATTGTCATCTGAAATTTAAGTATTGGATGCTTTATCTCTACATTTATGATTTATGCATATAGCACAATTGGCTTTTCAAGTTGCATCATTTTGCAATCTTTAGATGCAGAAATTGGCAAAAGCTTTCCAGTAAAACATTTCTTAAGTAACATTTAAGCTATGTCATACTGTCTGTCTTTAAGACGAATGTCATTGCTGAATGTCAGAAATGTGTCCTGCATCAGTCAGTCATCTGCTTTTGAAGATTCTCATCCTTGAAGGCATAGCCTTGAACGATCCTGGGTGGTCGTTGAGAGAGTTGACGTACATGATTGTAATGTTTTGCAGGTTATTATGCTTTAAGTACCATGCTTTCTTATAAAAGCACAGTATACTCACAGTACAGTAGAGCCATTACAACCAATAAAAGGAATGCTAATTGATTGTATAAAAGACAGGTGACAACTTCAAGCAAGGTAAAAGAAAAACAGAAAGCTCCTAAAGGAGCCTAATTAATCTGTTTTACATTCATCTTGCTTTAACCCATAGCCAGTTTCTAATTTTAATGACAGATTACCACTTAAAGCAGGTTGAAAGTAAAGCAGAATGCGCCTTAAGGCGCATTCTGCTTTACTTTCAGCCTGCTTTAAGCTATAATTTGCTAGAATATAGAAACTATTTCTTACGGTACATATTCATGACTGTATGAATGGGAACTATATTCTTCTGTGGAGGAATAAATTAAAGGCAAAAAAAAGGTGTATATATCAGGGTAATGAATTAAGCAGCAACCTACATTAAACACTTGATAACATAATTTAGTGATAGTAATTATGAAGAGAGGATTTACTGTATTTATCTGAAGATTATTTGGCTTCAAACACAACACAGATCTAATGAAAATGTTAAAGGGTTTTAATTATCACCTGAAACCTTTAACCCTTTCTAATGCTGGAAACCTGTACATGTATAACTATGCTCAGTGCAGAACCTGATCAGAGGGATCTTTATATTTTAGAGCCCTTTTAAATCAGTGTAAGTGCACTGTTTGTCTTACTATTAATTTCTCTATGACATTTTCTTAACCCTTTCCCCCATAGAAGCACCTTTTAGGGCATTTAGTTTATTTCTCCGCTGAAGAAAATAGTTCCAATTTATACAGTCATGAATATGTATCATAAGGAATATTTTCTTTATTCTAGCAGGTAGTAGCTTAAAGCAGGCTGAAAGTAAAGCAGAATGCGCCTTAAGGCACGTTCTGCTTTACTTTCAACCTGCTTTAAGCTCAATGATTGAAATTAAGTCATCTATTTTCAAAACTAGAAACAGGCTATGGGGTAAAGGGTTAAAAAAGCCTAAAAATCGGCATAAACATTCTTTAGAAGTGGGAATAGTCCATTTGAAAAATCCAACATTAAGAAGAGTTAAGCTCTTGAGCCTTAAATTATTCTTGACCTTGAAGTGGAGATTTACAGTTAAGTAGCCGAGATTTACAGTTTGATTACCCTTTCTGCACTCTTGATGTTGATCCTCTCATGAAAATTGCTAAGCATTACAGAATGCTTAACTCTTTCAACAGTAAGTAACTCTTGTGGGTTATTAGGTTCCCTTGTGGATCTTTTCAGTTACCAATATATACTGGTCTAAATTAGCAAACAGCCTAGACCCAGATCAGGGTCTACACTGTGTTCAAATGCTGTATGCAAATGTAATGAGTGACAGAGTATATTTCACACAGGTCCATGGTGTTGAAAGAGTTAATGTCGATCCTCTCAGGAAAATTGCTAAGCATTAAAGAATACTTAAATCTCCCCATATAAATTGCCTTGAGATGAGGCATGATTAACCAATTTCTGTCTGGTAATATTGTTGATGAAAGAAATGCTTTATTCACCCTTGTAAACACCCCATATTCTGATGAATGCCCCTGACCACTTTTACACCCTTGCTAAAGATATTAGGAGAGTATTTCAAAAAATAAGCATACCTTATATCCTCATTAAATCTAATGTTGTGACTTCTTACTAAAATCAGCTCTTTAACTCTTTCCTCCCTAAAACTTCAAATGGACAAACCCAGTTTCCATTTTAGTCTAGTCCATTTCTGACTTTTAAGGGTTGTTTTTGTCAATGTTTTGCATTATGACAAACAGTGAAGACCCAGATCAGAGGGCTCCGTAAGGAGCCCTCTGATCTAGGTATTCACTGTTTGCATAGGACAATGTACTTTTCACATGTATACTGTTTGAAAAGGACGCCTATATGCGGGACTAGGGTTCAAAGGGTTAAAATGATTCTAATGAATAGTCACATCATGGGGTCTCATTACCGTTTGGGCATCAATAAACAGCGAAAATGTTGGTAACATTTAGTTTTCTCGCTCTTATTTCCCTCCCTTCCTAAAAAGACATAAATATCAACATAAACTGACCATTCTGTAAAAAAGTGAATGGAGTGTCTATATACAGTAAAACCTTGTTAAAATGACCACTATAAGTTATATGTAAATTAAAACATGTGACTGTTTAAAGCAAGGTGACAGTAAGACTAAAGCGTTCTTTTTATCTGTCACTTTGCTTTAAGCTATCACCTGTCTTTTATACAGTCAATTAGCCTTAGTTTTAGTGGTCGCAATAGAGAGGTTTTACTGTAGTCTAAGGACTGATTATTGTTATATATAAGAGACATTATGAAGATAATATTTCGGCATTTTCTGTGTTTTTCAGGATGTAGCCTCAGTGCCAAACTTGACAGATGATGAGGGAGCTCATATGGAGGGATACCTGTTCAAAAAAACCAAACATGCATTTAAGGCCTGGGTCAGGTGAGAACATTATAATGCCACCTATGGTCACAAAACTTCATATGCTGGTGCACCTCAATGCGTAGACAACGATGCACTGCAGTTTAGTGGCCTTGACCTTTGACCTTGAACTCCAAGGTTAACATTAAGGTTTTGCCTTAAAGTCTGTTCTGAGCAAACGACTGCAACTACAATCATGGAACTTCATATGCTATTGCACCTCAATGAGTAGACCATGATGCAACATAGTTTGGTGACCTTAAATTGACCTCTAGGGCCAATGTTAAGGTTTTGCGTTAAAGTCTACTCTGAGCAAAAGAATGCACCTACAATCACGGAACTTCATATGCTATTGCACCACAATGAGTAGACCATGATGCACCATAGTTTGGTGACCTTGACCTCTAGGGCCAATGTTAAGGTTTTGGGTTAAAGTCTGTTCTGAGCAAACAACTGCACCTACGGTCAGGAAACATCATATGCTGATGTGCTTCAATGACTAGACCACGATGCACCACAGTTTGGTGACCTTGACCTCTATGGTCATCATTAAGGTTTTGCGTTAAAAGTTTGTTCTAAGCAAACGGCTGCACCTAGGGTCAGGAAACTTAATATGCTCATGCGCTTCAATGAGTAGACCATGATGCACTGCAGTTTGGTGACCTTGACCTTGACCTCTAGGGTCAATGTTAAGGTTTAGCGTGAAAGTCTGTTAGTCTGTTCTGTGCAGGAGGTGAGCTTGGTAATCTTTGATTACCCAATTTAATATACAGTAGAACCCCTCTATAAGGACCACTAAATTGTGTCAAATATTAGTTGTTTAAGACAGGTGACTGCTTAAAGCAATGTGAAAGTGAAACAGAAAGCTCCTACAGGAGCTTTCTGTTTCACTTTGACATTGCTTTAAGCAGTCACCTGTCCTTTATACGGACAATTGGCCTATTATTTAATGGTCGTAATAGAGGAGTTCTACTGTATGTATCTTATTTGTGTTTAGGCGATGGTTTACCATAGAGCAGAACCAGCTACGATACATAAGAGGAACATGGACCAGTCCGTGACTGTTATGGAGGAGGATCTGAGATTATGTACAGTCAAACCGGCCATGGATCTATAGAGTAATGATTTAATATATGTTTCTTATTTGTGTTTAGGCGATGGTTTACGATAGAGCAGAACCAGCTACGCTACATGAAGAGGAACAAGGACCAGTCCGTGACAGTGATGGAGGAGGATCTGAGATTATGTACAGTCAAACCAGCCATGGATCTGGACAGGAGGTTCTGCTTCGAGGTCCTGTCTCCTACAAGGTACGATCACAGCCAATCATCACCTTAATCTAAGTATACGATTAACTTAGGAAACCCAAACACCCTTTTACCCTTCCCCTTTAGCTTGCTGTGACAGATAGTTTGCTTAACCCATTACCCCATAAATACACCTTTTTGAGCCCTTAATTTATTCATCCACTGAAGATAATAGTTCCAATTTATACAGTCATTAATATGTAGCATAAGAAATATTTTCTATATTCTAACAGATGGTAACTTAAAGCAGGCTGAAAGTAAAGCAGAATGTGCTTTACTTTCAACCTGCTTTAAGTGATCACCTGTCATCAAAACCAGAAACAGGCTATAGGATAATGGGTTAAAGCAGGCTAAAAGTAAAACAGAATGTGCCTTTAAAGGCGCATTCTGCTTTACTTTCAACCTGCTTTAAGTGATCACCTGTCATCAAAACCAGAAACAGGCTATAGGATAATGGGTTAAAGCAGGCTAAAAGTAAACAGAATGCCTCTTACTTGTCGAGAGCTGAATACAGTGCCCTGTAGCACACCGCCTAATGGTGACGTGTTTATTATATGCCTTCAATATCTACAGTCAACAACTAGATAGTTGTCTAAATCATTTTATATCCAGAAACATTAGATATTTGAAGCAGAACAAAAAAAAATTATGCCACAAAGAATAAAGCAGAATTTGAACAAGTAGTGTAGCCAGGATATTAAAAAAAAACATCAGAGTAATCAAATTTTATAGAAAACGAAGTCAGAGTAAAATGCAAAAGGTAAAATACAAGAAAAGTGCAGACTTATTTCAGGCAGTACTTATCTGATCAGAGTCATCAGATAACTCCTTTAGGAGCTCTCTGATCTGGGTCTGCACTGTTTTCAAAAAGCATCAATATAGGCTCATACCGTTAATGATGGGTAAACTAATCTTTTACAAAGTACAGAGAAGCTTTTGTAACAATATCTCCGTTATAATATTGTAGATTTCGTCATCCATTGTATCATTGTTGTTTATAATCTCTTTCAACACCATGCACCTGTTTAAAATATACTCATTACATTTGCAAACAGTGTTGACCCTGATCATGTTTTGATAACTAAAAGAATCTCAAGGGAACCTGATAATCCACAAGCAGGGCTCCAGATAACAGTAGTTTTTCAAAAACTAAAATCGTATTTCTGCATTAAACCCTATGGCGTTACTACTCATTAAAATTGTCTCTTTGAGACGATTCTAACGAGTAGTAACACCATAGGATTGGTGCTGAAATAAGTGAGAAAATAATGAATTTGTTCAATTAACTTCCTCTTATCTGGAGCCCTGCACAAGAGTTACTTAGTGTTGAAAGTGTTAGATGTTTTTCAGGCAAGCTATGTTGTTTCCTGTCACTCATGTTTTTGATATTTTATTGCGTATTTATTCAGGAGTCACATGCTTCAAGCCCATACAGATGAGGAGTTCCAGTCGTGGGTCAGTGCAATACAGTCTGGTGTAACTAAAGCCTTCAGAGACGCAGAGAAAAGAGAACCAGAGGCATCAGTAAGTACATGTATTACCGTAGTACATTCAATCTGTTGTTAACTAAGCATCACATTTGTACCATAAGTATTAACCGTGCTATGCTCTGGTGACATTTCCTGCAAGAAATGACAGAAGATCCTGTTCTAGGAAGTGCTTCAGTTACAAAAACTCCCTAGTGTTCTAGAACTTAATAGAGACAATTACAGTGCTCCCTCCCATCAACGGCCCTCTCAATAACGACTCCCTCCTTACAACGACACTTGTCGAAATTCCCATAACAGGACAATTATGTTTTACGTTTTTACTGTCCGCTTAAAAGTGTCGTCTGCTGCTTTTTTATCAAAGTTACATTTCGACAGAAAATTACTTACTTACGAGTGACAAACAGCTTGAATCCAGATCAGACGCCGCGTAACGCGGCGTCTGATCTGGATTCAAGCTGTTTGCAAATGTAAACCAATTTCCCTCTCTATAACGACTCCCTCTGAACAACGCACACAACTTTTGTCTCCCATAAGGTGTCGTTGTAGAGAGGGAGCGCTGTAATATTCTCTACTGTTACATAGGTTATTCAACTCGCTCAAATTCCAGTAGCCAATCAAGTCTAGTCTATTTTGACAATTGAGGGTTATTTTTTGCAATTAGTTACAAAATGACGAACATCTTGCTCAAAGTCAGTCAGTAAGTAAAATATATAGCCAAAAATCTATTGGATGTCCTTAAACCTGTGTAGAAATTGACCACTCAATGAATCAATAAAAACATGTCAAACTTTAACTCTTTACTCCCTGAAACTTTAAATGGACAATTCCAGTTTCCATTTTAGTCTAGTCCATTTCTGACTTTTAAGGGTTGTTTTTGTCTATATTTGGCATTATGACAAACAGTGAAGACCCTGATCAGAGGGCTCCTTTCGGAGCCCTCTGATCTGGGTCTTCACTGTTTGCACAGGACAAGTGTACTACTCACATGTACACTGTTTGAAAAGGACGCCTATATGCGGGACTAGGGTTCAAAGGGTTAAATGCAGTTGACAGCATAATGCATGACAAAAATACTGCAGAAAGTTCATATAAGGTCATCATTGTTCACTTATCGTTACAGATGGATGATTCAGTAGACACATCTTCTCTGTCTAACATGTCCTCTGATCAGTCCACACTTGATAGTACACCATCATCGGAACAAAAGAAGAAAACCAAAGCAGAAATGTAAGTTATTAAATGGACCATTTAAAACCGTGTAGCCCTTCTATTGATGTTGAATTTGAGTAGAGCTTTTGTTATCAGTACAATAAGACTATTCTACAGTTTATGCAGGGCTCAACTAAAAAAAAATCCAACATATTCTCACTTATTTCAGCACCAAATTCTATGGTGTTTAAAGTCACTGTTACTACTCATTAGAGTTGTCTCGAAGAGATTATTCTAATGAGTATTGACACTATAGAGTTTACTGCAGAAATATAGATTTTAGTTTTTGATACTTCCCTTATCTTGAGCCTTGTTTATGTCTTGAAACATTATGTTCTCTTAAACTTTACACTAAGTGAAACCTCAGATTGGGCATCATTCATATAAGAAGCATAGATATCTTATAATGTGTTACCCTATAGCCTGATTTTAGTTTTGAAGACAGGTTATGATTTTAAGCAGTTTGAAAGCAAACCAGAGTGCTCCGAAAAGGTTAAATAAATGGTATTATATATCTTTGAATGAAATCGTGCCATAAAAATCAAGCATGTCTTTTACATGGTGAATTATTTTTCAGTCAAAGGGAGAAAGTGTTTATGATACCTGGTAATTCCAAGTGTTGCGACTGTGAGTCAGATTCCCCTCGCTGGGCGAGTATCAATCTGGGCATCACGCTGTGTATTGAATGCTGTGGAATACACAGGTTAGTATACCGTCAGGGGAAGGGCAGTGCTCCAGATAAGGGGAGTATTTCAAAAACTAAAACCTTTATTTCTGCTTTAAACCCTATGGTGTCACTACTCATTAGAATCGTTTTTCGAGACGATTCTAATGAGTAGTAACACCATAGGATTTGGTGCTGTATGAGTGAGAAAATGTTGCATTTGTTCAGAATACTCCCTCTTAACTGGAGCTCTGGAAGGGTCAAATCTAAGTTGCCAGAACTTGTGGCTCAACCCCTTTCCTGTAAAAAATTGAATTTAAAATATGTTTAAACTATCAGGGAATCCTGTACTTTATACTTGTTAAATGCAGTCAAACACGATAATTCGAACTTGCTTTTGTTCGAAATTACCCATATTTCAAAGTTAAAACATGGCTTAGCCACATTTTAACTTTGAAACATGGGTATATTTGACTAAGGTGAGATAGGCTTATAGAAATTTAACTTATGTAATACTGGTATGATCCATTTAAGAGAGTTCGAAGTATCGAGTTTCGACTGTATTTATTATTCAGTCATCAACTTAGTTTCAGTGTATATGGGCATAGTATATTTACCAAACTTAAATAAGATCATTCTGGATGAGAGGATATGTTGTTTTTGATTGATCTGTCTGTTTCTGTCTACAGATTTTACCCCTACTACTTCTAGATGGTTGTTCTAATTATTGTTGCAAAATGCACCTGATATATCATTATATTTAGTAACCCTTTCCCCCCATAGAAGCGCCTTTTAGCGCATTCAGTTTATTCTTGCCTTGAAGAAAATAGTTCCAATTTATACATTCATAAATATATATCATACAAAATATTTTCTATATTCTAGCAGATAATAGCTTAAAGCAGGCTGAAAGTAAAGCAGAATGCGCTTAAAGCGCATTCTGCTTTACTTTCAACCTGCTTTAAGTGGACACCTATATTCAATACTAGAGATATGCTATGTGGGAAAGGGTTAATTAAGTAACGAATATTCTTACTCCTTACTAGCTATGCCCATGGGATGAAAGATAATGGTTCATATTGTTTCTGGTCTGTCTGTTGGTTGGTTTGTCTGTCTGTCCACATTTTACCCTTGGCCATAACTTTGGAACTACAACTTATAAAGACATCATATTTGGCATGTGTACTCTACTCAAGAAGTCTTTAAGCTCACTACAACTAAAGTCATATAAGACAAAGGTCAAGGTTATAAAGAGGTCCAGTTGACCATCAGAAGGCATAGTGTTTCACAAACATGTCTTGTTTTCAAAGAGCCTGAAACATTAAAAAAACTAAGATGTACCAGCACCAGTATGCTTGCATTGTTATAAGAAGACAGTTTGCTAGAAGTCAGTCTTTATCCAGGGCTCCAGATAAGAGGGAGTAAACTGAACAAATTCAGAATTTTCTCATTTATTTCAGCACCAAATCATATGGTGTTACTACTCATTAGAATTGTCTCAAAGAGACAATTGAAACGAGTAGTGACACCATAGGGTTAAAAGCAGAAATAAAGATTTTAGTTTTAGAAATACTCCCCTTATCTAGAGCCCTGTTTATCCTACATTACAGAGGGCTGGGTGTACATGTATCTAAAGTGAGGTCTATTACACTGGATGCCTGGGAACCAGAGCTTCTTAAAGTCATGAGTGAGCTGGGAAACGATATAGTCAATAGAATCTATCTAGTCAATATAGATGATGCCATACCCAGGGCAACGCCAGACTGTTCGAGGTGAGACTCATACAAATCATGTTTAGTGTATTAACCCATTTCCCAATAGCCTGTTTCTAGTTTTGAAAACAGATAACCACTCAAAGCAAATTGAAAGTTAAGCAAAATATGCCTCAAGTCTTTGACACCATTTCTGTATTTTTTCTTTCATGCTGTTGCTAAGCACAGACACCTTGATAATTTTCAAATATTATGAATGTAACATTTGACTGGCAGATTATTCCGTAAATTGACAAACTGCAAGATGTTAAAGCCAGGAGCTAGAAAATACAGTGCTCCCTCTCTACAACGGCCTTCTGAACAACAACGATTCCCTCCGACAATGCTTGCCACCGTTCCCCAAACAAAACAATTATATCTAACTCTTTCATTGCTGCAATATTGTCTGCTGAAAATTGTCGTCTGCTGTTTTTCTCAAAGTCACATATTGGACATTTTGACAGAAAAACATAATGACAAGTGACACAAACAGCTTGAATCCAGATGAAACGGCGCATTATGTGGCGTCTGATCTGGATTCAAACTGTTTGCAAATGTAATCAAATGTCACTCCCTATAACAACTCCCTCCGAACAGCACAAACAATTTTTGTCTCCCATTGGGTTGTTGTAGAGAGGGATTACTTACAGTGGAGAATGTGTTATTCTTTCCCAATAAACGCGTTTACGCTAAAACTATTATTTGCATCTGATCAGGCTCCAAACTGTTTGCCACCAAGATAAACATGAAATATCAGAATTGTCCAAAAGTTGTTCTTTTCTACGTTTTAGTGCTTTGCGTTTGCGCACGTTTGCGTTTAAACGGGAAAGAATAACAGATTCTCCACTGTAGCACCACAATTGAACCCTTTCAACACTGAGTTTTTCTGCTAAAAGTTGTCTGCTACAATTATGAAAATGCTTTGTACTTATTTATATTTACAGAAACAGGACCAGAGTGACGAACAGTTTGGATCCCTATCAGGAACCACTTTGAGTGGGGCCTGATCAGGATCCAAACTGTTTACAAAGGTCTTCAATTCAGGTCTACATTGTTGAAGTGGTAAATGAGGCTTTTGTAAGGCTACATTTTAACCCCTTATGCATTAGAGAGCTCTAGATAAGAGGAGTATTCAAAAATGAAAATCTGTATGTCTGTATTAAACCCTATTTTGTCACTACTCATTAGAATCGTCTCTTCAAGAGGATTCTAACAAGTAGTAACACCATAGGATTTTGTGCTGAAATGAATGAGAAATGTTGGATTTATTCAGTTTATTCCCTCTAACCTGGAGCCTTGTATGCAAGTTCAACACTTGCAAACAATTTGGGACACATATCAGCTAACCACGTTAAATCAAATCTAAGAAAGGGGCAAATTTGTAAGAGCTGATGATTGTGTTCATTCCATTGTATGCTGTTGTATTAAATAGAACTATACGGGAGGACTGGATCAAAGCCAAATACATCCAGAAAGCATTTGTCTCAACTCTGCCTGGTCCGAAAGCATCTGAGAGTAAAGTGAAGGGCTGGCGGGTGAAGAAGAAAACTCGGAGATCACCCGGCAGAACGCTGGATGCAGATGAGGAAGAAAAGTCATCACCGGATTCCGACGTCACTAGTGGTCTGTTGGAGGGTACTTATATAGCCTAGACTTGTCTTCTAACTGGATAGACTTGGAGAGCTAGGGGCCAGAGGGATTGGAGAGTTAGGGTGACTAGGGAAGGGACAAGTTAACAGTGGTTAAAATATGCAAAGCCAGTAAATCAAGTATTTAGAAACATGAAACTTCACTATTGGTCTCGTATATATTATGTCCTACTTTATTTTTAAAATGGCTATTGCTTTTTGTGATAATGATAAGACTCTTGTAAAAATAATAGAAATGAGCTCTGCCATGACAAAACCAGCTTTATTGCATTGCAATATTGTACAGACCAAGCACCATTGTCATCCCAGACTGTGTATCTGAGTTTGGTCTATACTGCCAAATACCATTTATTATAAAGCTATATAAAATGCTTTAAATGAATGTGGGTAAAACAGTGTATATCAAGGCCAGCCGCCGCGTCAAAGACATATATAGCGGCTGGCCTTGATATACACTGTTTTACCCACATTCATTTAAAGCCTACACTGTTTGCCATACAATAAGTCGGATTTTCTCATGGCATGGCTCAAATAAAAGTTTTGATATTTGAGTTCTCGTTAAGTCAATTGATGAAGCTACATAGGTGAAACAAACTATGTTTACCGTTTCAGTTTATAAGAGTTTTCTGCCTTGTTTTTTGTGACTTGGTTGAAACGTTTCTCAAAAGAATCGATACAGAATTCTCTCCTTGTTTATCCAGTGCTATTCCTAATATATATACAACTAAACAGTACTAAGTTTGCTAGCATAAACGGTAAAACCCTTCTGTTACAACCACTAAAAAGAAGGCTAATTGACTGTATGAAAGTCGACAGGTGACAGCTTAAAGCAAGATGAAAGTAACTTGCTTTAAGCAGCCACATGCCTTAACCATTTACTGCATAGCTTGTTTCTAAGTTTTAAAGACAGGTGACCTCTTATAGCAGTTTGAAAGTAAAGCAGAATATGCCTTAAGGCACATTCTGCTTTACTTTCAGCCTGCTTTAAGTTAGAGTTACCATCTGCTAGGAAATAGAAAATATCTCTTATGCCGCACATTCATGACTGTGTAAATTGGATCTATTTTCTTCAGTGGAGGAATAAATAAAGACCTTCAAAGGTGTATTTATGGAGTAAAGGGTTGAACATGTAATAATTAACACAATTTAGTGGTTGTATTAGTGGGGTTTTACTTTGTACTCTCTCTCTCTCTTTCTCTTAACTATCTATCAGCTCTGTAAATGCAGAATATGGGGGGGAAATACAGATGTGGCAATTCAACAGAAACATTGGCAATGAACAGTTTAAACTACTACTATAGAGACTAACTTTAAAGAAATTTGAAGAAGATATTTCTGTTACAAATTTTACTATTGCTGAGTGAAATCAAATTCTCAAGTTACAAATTTGATTACAAAATTGTCTTTAACAGGAACAGGAAAAAAATCTTGTTTTTGTTCTTTTGTCTTTTTTTTTTCGAATAAAGAAAATCTGCTCCTATTATGTTCATTGTCAGTGTCTTGCTAAGAATTGTTGCTATCTGACTGAATGCTGTGCATTGGGCATGCGCTGTCTTTAACAGTTTGAATGTAGCAGAAAAAATGAGATGGTCTTTGCAGTGTAAACCTATATTGCAGGGCTCCTATAGGACTTACCAGATCAATGTTTATATCAAATTCCTTTGGACAAAGTCTACTTTTCACCATGTGTAGAATTGGCTGTATGCAGAGAAAGAAACTCAAGATTGAAAATTCAGTATAATAACCAGGAATTTGAAATAAAGTTTACTGTCTTAAAACTGCCTTCAGCTTAATGAATGGCAAAAGTAATGCAGAAAGCTCTTTTGGGACAATAATAATGTGAATTATTCCTACTTATTTATTGTCGCATGTGTCCAGCACTCACTCAGCACTCACTCAAATTGAGTGAGTGCTGGACACATGCATTACCATATTCAGAGATTCAAGAATAGATCAATACTGACCTGCATGAACTACAACTGTGTATGTTAATAACCAAACTTAATGTTGCAAAATTTAACAACAATCCTTTACACCTAGTATTGCATGTGAATCATGTCACATAGCTTCAGATAAGGGGAGTATATCAAATACTAAAATCTTTATATTTGTACCAAATCCTATGCTGAACTTACTCAGTTGAATTGTCTATGTAGACAGTTATGACAATGAGAAGTCACATTATAGGGTCTGATGGAGATTTAACCCTTCTCATGATACGATGGAGAAGATTTTATTCTTTCCTAGTAAACTTGTTAATTCTGAAACTCTATTTTCCAATGCAAATAGTTTGGAGCCAGATCAGACAACCATGGTCCTGATCTGGCTTTAAACTCTTTATCACTCAGTTTTACATTAATAGTCAAAATTGTCAAAAAGTTGTCCTTTTCTACTTTTTATTGGGATGAGTTTGCATTTCGTTTGTGTTTAAACGGGAAAGAATAACATTCTCAACTGAATATATTCATAGTGTGTATATAAAACACATCTAATAAAATAAGGAAAAATATATTTCACCAGTAAAGTTAAGACTCATATCAGATGGATCGTATAAGAAAAGAAAATAGTGCAGACCTTGATCAGACAATTCATTGAGGCATTGTCTGATCTGGGTCTACACTGTATCTAAAAAACCTGTCAGTATACACTTTTAGCAGGAGAAGGGTTAACCCTTTACTTCATAAGCCTGTTTCTAGTTTTAAAGACAGGTGACCATTTAAAGCAGGTTGAAAGTAAAGCAGAATGTGCCATGAGGCACATTCTGCTTTACTTTTAGCCTGCTTTAAGCTACCATCTGCTAGAATATAGGAAATATTTCTTATGACACAGTCATATTGATGACTATAAATCGGAAATATTTACTTTAGGGGTGGAATAAATTAAATGCACTAAAAGGAGCTCCTATAGAGTAAATGGGTTAAAAAAGAAAATGTTTATTAATTAATTACTAGATTACTCCCTCTTTTCCGGAGCTCTGTGAAAGTATTTAATGACTGTGATAATTTAATAACAAAATTATATGTGCAGCGTGTGTGTATTAATTGCTGTGTCTAATTGATGGGAGAAGTGATTAACCTTTGACTTTATCCAGTAATATTCCTGAGTGAATAAGAAACTTTTTGTAATACCCTCAATGTCAGGATGTGAGAAATACTTGCTTTGAATTAGCAAGTAGGAATAAAGCTCTCTGATCTTCAACATGACTTGTTATGATAGTTTGTTTTTTGGCTAGATTTTTTGCCTGTTTGCTGATGCATAATTAATCCTACCCTGCATAGAAATGCCATTTTGATGCTTCAACTCTTTTAACACCATGGACCTATATTAAGATATGCTCATTACATTTGCAAACAGTGTAGACCCAGATCAGAGGGGTCCTATAGGAGCTCTCTGGTCAGGGTCTACATTGTTTGCTAATTTAGAGCAGTATTTATTAAGCTACCCAGAATTTCAAGTAGACTGGTTCATATTTTGGTATTTAAAAAGATCCACAAGAGTTACTTAGTGTTGAAAGCATTACCATAGAAATGCCTTTTGACGCTTCTAAGCTGTTCTGATTATAAAGAGCCATTTCCTGTATCCTGAAAGATGGATGCTTCAAGCTGGCTGAAAGTAAAACAGAAAATGCATAAAGGAGCTTGCTGCTCAGCCTTCACCCTACTTTAAATAACCATCTGTCTTATATTCTGTTTGGATAAGTCTATTTGAAAATTCAGCACTATACTGGTTAACCCTTTCCCTGATAGAAGCGCCTTTTAGCGCATTTGATTTATTCCTCCATTGAAGAAAATAGTTCCAATTTATACAGTCTTGAAAGGGAACCATATGAAATCCTAGCAGATTATAGCTTAAAGCTGGATGAAAGTAAAACAGAATGTGCCTTAAGGCACATTCTGCTTTACTTTCGACCAGCTTTAGGTTGGCACATATCTTAAAAACTAGAAACAGTCTATGTGGTAAAGGATTAAAATAGCTCATATGTCTTCTGTTGAGTTATTTTAAGTAAACAGATTGACTGGCCTTCTGGTTATAAAGCTTTTGAGTTGAGTCAGATTGTTCTCAAGTATCTGACCAATCAAATGCCTGAAAACAATCTCAGACTGAACTCAAAAGCCTTGGTACCTGCTGTTCATTAATGATACCACCTTTTCTCTTTTGTAGACAAACTCTTGTAGCTTTCATGCTAGTGTAGGAGATACATAAATGGTTTGAAATGTACTTTGAACTTCCAGTTAATCACCGTCATATAGATATACTTACATTTTGTTTGATGAAATGTCTCTTAATCTATTCTGAGTTCAATTTAATTGATAAACTTTAAAATGAAGTTTTTGATTACAGTTAAACTTGATTTAAATGGCCATTATTTGAATAACAAATACTTTTACTACATGTTGTTTGATGTCATTTGTCAGCTGTGTTTTTTTAGCTCCAGGGTTTCAATGTGCAGGGTTTAGTCGTGACATAAAAGAAATAAGGCTGGAAACATTAAATTTACTCACTCTTAATCCATTACTCCATAACCTATTTATAGTATTGAAGATAGGTAACCACTTAAAGCAGGTTGAAAGTAAAGCAGAATGTGCCTTATGGCACATTCTGCTTTACTTTCAACCTTCTTTAAGCTACAATCTGCTAGGGTATAGAAAATATTCCTTTTGATACATATTCATGACAGAATAAAGTGGAACTATTTCTTTAGTGGAGGAATAAATATGGCATAAAAAGGCGTATAGACCTATGGTCTAATGGGTCAATTGAAGCCATGAGGCTCGTCTTACGAAATGATGTATGTCAAAAACAGTTATTAGTCAAAACTTTAAAATACACCTTATTTCTGCATCTCATCCTGTCTTGAGATGTCATTAGACAGGATTAGATGGAGAAATAAATAATCATTGATAGAAATTGACTTGTGACCATTTTTTTCGTAAGACGGGCCCCTGGTATTTTGGCTTGACTACTGCAAACAGTGCATAGACTAATCTGAGGATGGTCTTACAATGCAGTGGTTGATCTGGGTCTACACTGTTCAGTCTGTTGTCAATGACTTGGTACTGTATACCAGCTATTATCAATGATATCATGGTGTATAACCCATTACCCCATAGCTGTTTCTAGTTTGGAAGAAAAGTAACTACTTAAAGCAGGTTAAAAGTAAAGCAGAATGCGCCTTAAGGCACATTCTGCTTTACTTTCAGCCTGCTTGAAGCTAGAAGCTGCTAGAATATAGAAAAGTTTTCTTATCATACATAATTATTCATGACTGTATAAAGAGGATCTATTTTCTACAGTGGAGGAATAAATTAATGGCGTAAAAAATCATATTTATGGGTTAATATTGTGTGTTACAGCTGTGCTGTCTGTCTCCAATGCTAAGGAGGAGCCTGTCTCGGGGGCCAAGGACACTGACTCCGGGCTCGGCCAGAGTGCCTCAGATGCCAGTGATGTCATTGTGTTTGGAACAGAACTCGATATGCTCGACCTCAACAAAAGTAAGTCAAACACTGGAGCTTGTCTGGGAAGAGAATTAGAGAGATAGGTAGCGTTCAGTTACATGTATTATAAAAAACTGGAATCTTTATGTTTGCATTAAACCCTATGGTGTTAGTATTGATCAGAATTGTCTCTTCAAGTGGATTCTTGATAAAAGAGTAGTAAAACCATAAGAGATGGTGCCGACATAATGGAGAAAATATTGGATTTGTCCCAAATACTCCCTCTTATCTTAAAACCTGATTATGACTATCTACCATGTGCAGATTTTGATCTGGGGGAGTCGTCAGAATCATCAGAGGCAGAGGAGGATTCTACATCAGTAACATCCTGGGAAGACATGTCTACGCTGGATCCCAACATGCTGCTGTTCAAGGCAGCCCAGGCCAGGAACCTGACAGTGATGCTAGAGGCCATTGCTAACAGGGCAGACCCCAACTGGGTATGTGAGCAGGAAGACCAGAAGACTCCGCTCATGAAAGCTGTAGAGACGGTTAGTAGGAGAATGTGTTAAATCATGTTTACTGTAAATCATGTTTAAGGCTAGTGACTGCTTAAAGCAAGATGAAAGAAAAGCAGAAAGCTTTCTGTTCTATTTTTATTTTGCTTTAAGCAGTCCACTGCCTTAAACACCATCAATAAACAATCATATAAGTTGCTTATATGGAGGATTAGGTAGAAGGCCCCTAAGGCCCTTGTGTGAAGAAAAAGGTTAAACAACCACTCAGAAAGATCCTTTTCTTCCTATCTTAATCCATTGCCCCAATGCCTGTGTCTAGTATTGAAGATAGGTGACCACTTTAAACAGGTTGAAAGTATAGCAGAATGCACCTGAAGTTGCATTCTGCTTTACTTTCAGCCTGTTTTAAGCTACTGTCTGCAGGGATAGAAAATATTTCTTACATAACATACTCATGACTTCTTAAAGTTGAAGTAATTTCTTCAGCGAAGAAATAGATTAAAGGTGTAAAAAGGCGTTTTTGTGGGGTTATCATTAAATGATCTCCTTCTTCTTTTCTTACTACTGATATGCTGCTGTAATAATGCTGTACCTTAGGTGTAGGCCTTGAATTTACCAAAACATACATATACTCCAAACATAAAACATGTACAGATTTGAAAATAAATCAAGGATTCGAAGTTACTGACTGTTAGTTGTTTTTACTGCAGGGTTCTATGGCTGCCTGTGAGTTTCTGCTGTTGAATGGTGCAAAGCTGGATAGGACAGACACTAAGGGCAGAACCGCTCTACATATAGCCACAACACTGGGTAACACTGGGTATGTAGCTAATAACAGTCTTATAAACCAGACTGGACCCATGCACATAAATAGGTCACTGGTGTAAACGGCCATTAAAATGCACATAATAGAGGCATTATTTAAAACAGATGACTTGTTTTAGCTCATTGCAATTAAATGTAGTTAAGTTTATTGATAGAGGGAATTCGTTTAATTTCAGGCAAGTGTGTCAATTTGTGAAGCGAGGTGCTGATATAAAGGTGAAGGACAAAGAAGGCAGGGTAGGTAACTCTGGTGTGCAGATTCTGTTCAGTGCTTTCTCTTACAGTTACCAGTATCAATCTTACAATTTCTCCTTTGCCAAAAGTGCAAATCACTTGCATCCAACTGTGTTTAAGGCAGGATACTGGTTAAAGCAAGATGAAATTAAAGCAGAAAGCTCTTTTAGGAGCTTTCTGTTTTACTTTCATTTTGATTTAACCATTTACTCCATTGTTACACATTTCAACACAGTGAATTTATTCAAAATCTGTGTTTAGGTTTTGAAAAATGCCTATAACTCCTATGTTCATTGAGATATTCCGTATATATCTGGTTTGCATATGTATATGGACAAGTCCTTTCCATGCACACACAAAAAAGTTGACCTCTGTGACCTTGACCTCCGATCCTGGTTTTAAGTCTCTAAATGTGCCGAAGGCAAGCTTTGCTGTCTCTCTGACAACTCTCGTTGTTGTGCTTATGCAGAATATTGGGTATATAAGTCCTATGAAGCTGATTAGGAGGAAAGGGTTAACACTCATAGGTAGATAATAAGTTGTTCTGTCATTGTAAACAAAGCAATGAAGTTTTGGTTATGCAGAAGAATCAGTATTGGTTAACCATTGATTTGAAGACAGGTAAGGACTAAAAGCATGCTGAAAGTAAAGCAGAATGCTCCTTAAGGGGCATTCTGCTTTACTTTCAACCTGCTTTTAGCAACAATTTGTCTTCAATACTGAAAACAAGCAATGAGGGAATGGGTTATAATTGTTAATGATTATTTTTCAGGATCCTCTCTCAATAGCCATGGAGGCAGCCAATGCAGACATAGTGACACTGTAAGTACTTAACTCTTCTCCAGCTGAATATTACATTGGCTAATAAATCATTGTAAGGGGAAAGGTACCATGCAAATTTATTTGATCTACCGGTTTCAACCTTATTCAGGGTCCAAGGTTATAAAGAGTTTGAGCTGAGTCTGAGTGTGTTCTCAAGCATTTGATTGGTCAGATTTGAGCTATCTGACCAATCAAATGCTTGAGAACGACTCAACTGAAAAGCTTTATAACCTTGGACCCTGGTCTTTGTCAGGATACAAAACATACAAAATATATTCACTGAAGTACTAAAATTGTCGGCTTTTGAGTCATGTGATTTCTAGAGGGGGAGCGTCCTTGGTAACTGTGATGTCATAATAGTTTTTATTAGAAAATTATTATGAAGATGAAATGACATTTAGTTTGGTTCAAATTGACAATATTGAAGTACAGTAAAATCTCGCTATTACGACCATTGAAACTAAGGCTAATTGAGTGTATAATAGACAGGTGACAGCTTAAAGCAAGGTGACAGTGAAACAGAAAGCTCCTATAGGAGCTTTCTGTTTCACTGTCACCTTGCTTTAAGCGGTCACCTATCGTAAACACCCTAATAATTAACATAATTTAGTGGTCGTAATAGAGAGGTTTTACTGTACATGTATATGCTGTTGTCTCCTATTCTCGTGTGGCTAAGCCTTAGAATGTATATAAAGCACATACATTGCTTTTAAGAATTCTTCTTTGTGGCTTAAAAAACAGCTGAAACTCCCAATAAAGTATAACATCCATAAAAATAATAATAAAAAAATGATATCTAGGCCATTTCTACGTTTGAATACACCTCCCTGCATGATCCGAATCAGTCAAATGTTTCTCGTATTCTCGTGTCTTCTGATTTGTTGTCAACGTTTGTTGCTATGGAGGGGGTTAACTCTTCAGTTCAGCTAGGTGTTTTTAGAGTCACTTTAAATTTATCATATATGGACAACTTCTGCGTCTGTGGCATCAATTTTTGTTTGTTTATTTAGATTTAACTATGCACTAGTCTTAAATGAATAATAATATCCAACTCGTTTTACAGGTGAAATTTCGAAAAAAGATAATTCAAACCTAGTTGATGTTTTATTGGTCCTTACAACATTTTCCAACATAAATTTATCCGAGGAAAAGAATTGATATATTTCTGGATGTCAGGAGTGTCCATTAAATCTGTTTTTGTAAGACACGAACTTATGAGAAACCACGAGAATACGAGAATTGACGATAAATAGATTGCAGATAACATGACAAATAGATCTATAAATGACTACTGCAGTATATAAGAGAATATATAAGTATAATACAGAGTCTATTTTCTTGTCTACCCTAATTTAATTGAATTATATAATAGAGCCCTACTGTTTATTGGCTAATAAAGTAAGGAAAAGTTTCCCGTGGAAAGAGTGAGGACTAATATCAGACAGGTCTTATAAGAAAAAAAGATTAACTCATTGAGCCCTAGTGTTGCATATATTCGTCCTTTACAAAATGTGTACCTGTGAAGAGTACACTTGTCCTATGCAAACTGTGAAGTCCCTGATCAGAGGGCTCTTGTAGGAGCCCTCTGATCAAGGTCTTCACTGTTTGTCATTTTGCAATTTATTACAAAAAAACAACCCTAAATAGTCTAAAATGGACCAGACTTTATTGAAAACTCCATGGAATTGTCCATTGGAAGTGTCAGGGGATAATGAGTTAAGGTCTGCACTGTCTGTCACTTTGCAATATATTGTAAAAAGCAACAAACCTAAATAGTCAGAAATGTAATACATTTAGACCTAATAAAAAGTGGAATCATCCATTTGAAGTTGTAGGGATCAACGAGTTCAGGATATTTATTCTGGTATCAATGTAACAGTTTGGTTGTTTGTCTCTCACAGATTACGGCTTGCCAAGTTGAATGAGGAAATGAAGGAATCTGAAGACTACTCCTACAGCAATCCAGGTGAGTGATCATACAGTGGAGAATCTGTTATTCTTTCCCGTTTAAATGCAAACGTACGCAAACGCAAAGCACTAAAACGTAGAAAAGAACAACTTTTGGACAATTCTGATATTTCATGTTTATCTTGGCTCCAAACTGTTTGCACTGCAAATAATAGTTTTAGCGTAAACGCGTTTATTGGGAAAGAATAACACATTCTCCACTGTATCAATGTCATATTGACATGGTTCATAAGTCTCAGAGATCTTATGCTGCTTTCACTTCTTTATTTTACCGGCACCACATGGTCTACTGGCAACACGTTAGACTGCCAATCTATATGGGTCTTGAATTTGATCCCCTGCTGGACCATGTCCGTCGGATGACACTTTCAACCAAGGTCCAATGTATCTGCTATACACTGCCAGGGCATGAAAAATAACGAGAGGGCTCTATCAAAAAAGAGTATGCCATCGCCCAGGCTCCTTTGTATCCGTTTTCTTCTCTCTAGGAAATCCAATTAGCCTAAAGTTGGCAGAAAGAGACACAAATCAAAACAAACAAAACTTTCTTGATTATAACATTTTCTCGGTATTTGAAGCAGGTGGCTGCTTAACAAAGACTGAAGGTAAAGAAGAGAGCATTAGTAGGAGCTTTCTGTTTTACCTACTGCCTAATTTTAAGAAGCCATATGCCAGGTTGTTTGAATATTAAAACAGGATGGAGGTATGAAAAAGTATTTCATTGAGACAGTGTTGATGAATTACTGGTATCCTTCTCTTAGCTATATACTGTAAAACCTCTCTATTACGACCACTAAAAAGGAGGCTAATTTATTGTATAAAAGGCAGGTGACAGATTAAAGCAAGGTGAAAGTAAAACAGAAAGCTCCTACAGGAGCTTTCTGTTTTACTTTCACCCTGTTTTAATTAGTCACCTGTCTTATACACCTAATAATTAACACAGTTTAGTGGTCGTAATAGAGAGGTTTTACAGTATATAGCTAAGAGAAGGACTGTACATTGTTGTCATTTGTGTATTAACACATTCAACCCTAGTGACAAGTATACTAGTCATTTGGAAACTATGTACCAATGAAGAATACACTTTTCTACAGAGAACAACAAGCACGAATATCCTTGTCTCTAACTTGTGTGAGATTAATTTGATAACGTCACTATTTATAAAGGCGTTATTACGTCACTGGGGTTTCAAAAAGGTCTTGCTTTGAAAAATAGCTTAAAATCCTTGGTTATGTGAGAAAAAGAATCTGTCACTGTCGCTTAGTAACATTTCAATTCTAGACTCGTTTGAGATCAGCTTGTCACAAAGCTCATGAAAGATCCTATATATCCTATGTAAAAAATGTAGATCTACGGTCTGCCCTGTTTGTCATTTTGCAATAAATTGTAAAAAACAACAACAACCAAGCCTCAATAGTCAATAATGGACTAAACTTAACCCTTAGCCTGCCAGTCAAGACTATAGCTCCATATGCAAACAGCTTGGATCCGGATGAGACGCCGAGTAACTCGGCGTCTCATCCGGATCCAAGCTGTTTGACACTCGGACAACATTTTCAGCAATTTTGAGCAACTTTGAAGCACTTTGAAACCTGAAGCAGACGAGAAATATAGCAGACGACAATTTATTTGGCGGGCTAAGGGTTAATTTGGAACTTAATTTTCTATTTGAAATTTTAGGGGTGAATGAGGTATGAGATTTCTTAGTGTAGCAGCATGGTGGCCTCTAGAAAGCTCCTATAGGAGCAGCAAACTGTATTTGAAGAGCTTTATGTTACTTCAGTTGAGTAATATAGTAAAACTTCTCTATAACGACCACTGAAATGGAGACTAAACAATTGTATAAAAGACAGGTGACAGCATAAAGCAGAATGACAGTAAAACAGAAAGCTTTCTGTTTTACTGTCATCTTGCTTTAAGCAGTCACCTGTCCTAAACATCTAATAATTAACACAATTTAATGGTTTTAATAGAGAGATTTTACTGTATTTTTCAAGATTTATTGTACATAAACCTGTATGTTTTGTTATTTCAGGAGATGAAACATTCAATGACGTGTTCAGAGACTTTACAAACATTGCTTCGAACAATCCTGAAAAACTGAAACGGAACAAATAACATAGAAGCACCTTTATCGTCCGTTGCCATGGCAACATTTTGTTGTTGCTGCCACCAATATACTCGCACCAATCATTGCCTTGCTTTTTATATACACCAAGAAGAGAGAAAAAAATAACCCCAGTCTGTGTGATAGGAGAGGCTAACCATTGGTTTCAAACCCTCCATAGCTCTTTCATAAGTGTTTGTAAACTATCTGTGTAGCTGTCCCTCTTGTTGCGAAGCAAAGAAAAAAACTGTAAATCTTGACCTTTGGCATGCTGATGTGAATATTAAATGTAAAAACTCTCTATTATGACAATTGAAAAAATACCTAATTGATGGTATTCAAGAGAGATGACCACCTAAAGCAAAATGAAAGTAAAAGAGAAAGCTCCTGCAGGAGCTTTCTGCTTTACTTTCATCTTGCTTATAAAGCAGAAACCAGCCTTGAAAACTAAACAATTAAACCACAGTTAGCTGTTACAATAGAGAAGGTTTACTGTGCAGACTCTCATTAGAATTGTCTGGAAGAGATGATTATAATGAGTTGCACACCATATGGTTTAGTGCAAACATAAGGATTTTAGCTTTGGAAATACTCTTATTATCAAGAGCCATGGCTCAAAGGTTATAAAGCTTTTGAGTTGAGTCTGAGATTGTTCTTAAGCATTAGATTGGTCAGATTTGAGCTTTTGCTGAGCAAAAGCTCAAATCTGACAATCAAATGTTTGAGATCGGTCTAAGACTCAACTCAAAAGCTTTGTAATCTTGGACCCTAGGTTTGACTGTAAAGAATAATTTTACAGCTCAAAAGCTTTATAATCTCGGATCCTGCGTTAGGCTGTAAAGAATAATTTTACAGCATGCTAAAGGTTAATGTCTACTTTCTACATATTGTCTACTGCCTGTTGTAACTGTAACACCCATGATTGTTGTCTGTTATGTAGGAATGCAGTGGAGAAAACATTAATCTTTCCTATTTAACCCATTACCCCATAAATATGCCTTTTTATGCCTCTAATTTATTCCTTTATTGAAGAAAATAGTTCCAATTAATACTGTTACAAATAAGAATCATCAGAAATATTTTCTTTATTCTAGCCATTACCGGTAATAGCTTAAAGCAGGCTGAAAGTTAAGCAGAATGCACCTAAGGTGCATTCTGCTTTACTTTCAACCTGCTTCAAGTGATCACTTGTCATCAAAACTAATAAACACCCTTTGGGGTAAAGGGTTAAATGAAAGAAAACACAAACATGATACAATAAAATTGGGATAGTGACAATATTTTGGAAATTTTGTTGATTTTTTTAACTTATTCAACACTTAGTAAACTCTTGTGGGTTATTATGTTTCCTTGTGGATCTTTTTAGTTACCAAAATGAGCCAGTCTACTTGTAATTCTTGGTAGTTTAATAATTACTGGTCTAAATTCAGAAACAGTGTAGACCCTGATCAAAGGGCTCCTATTATACTTAGGAGCCCTTTGATCAGGGTCTACACTGGTTGCAAATGTAATGAGTAGGTCCATGATGTTGAAAAAAGTTAAACTGAGTGGCAAACAGTTTGGAGGCTGATCAGATGCCAGGTTACTCGGCATCTGAACTGGATCCAAACTGTTTGGACGGGAAATAATTGTTTTAGCATTAACAGGCTTATTGGGAAAAAAATGTCTTCTCCACTGTAATTAATTTAAACTCAGTGTGAGAATTAAATATTTTTGTTAGAAGAAAGTATTTTGCTAACTGTATGTGTTTTAAATTTTATAGCATTTGTTGTTAGAAAGTTTCCAAATAGTTATAAAGCAAGATTTAATACCTTTATAAAATAAATATAATTTTATACAGAAGCTCCTCTGTTTCTAGGACTTACAAGAAGACTTGATCGTTAGGTTAATCAGATGGAAGCTTGTTCCAGGAGGAAATAGCGCTTCAAAGCTTCTCCAGAAGCTATACCTTTTGTTATGCCCACCACAAAATGGTTTGGGTGATATCATGTTCCCTTTGTATCTATTTAACCCTTTCCCCCATAGCATATCTCTAGTATTGAATGTAGGTGTCCACTTAAAACAGGTTGAAAGTAAAGCAGAATGCGCTTTAAGCGCATTCTGCTTTACTTTCAGCCTGCTTTAAGCTATCATCTGCTAGAATATAGAAAATATTTTGTATTATACATATTTATGAATGTATAAATTGGAACTATTTTCTTCAGAGCAAGAATAAATTGAATGCGCTAAAAGGCGCTTCTATGGGGGGAAGGGTTAATACCTTCCAAGGTTAAGATTTTTGCAACATGGTCATTAACTATGTGATACAGCTAGGATCACACAAGGTCTTATGCTAAGATACCTTATTGAGTACAGTATGTTAAATTGCAACTGTGAAATGGCTGTGATAGCAAAACTTAACTGTATTGTTATGAATCAGATTACAGTTTAACCACTCTTATTACAACCGCTAAATGAAGGTTTTTGGAGGTGTTTAAGACAGGCAACTGCTTAAAGAAAAATGAAAGTTAAGCAGAAAGCTACTTCAGGAGCTTTCTGCTTTACTTTCATTTTGCTTTAACCAGTCACCTGTCTTTAATCCCATCAATTAGTCCTCTTTCAAGTGGTTGTGATAGAGGGGTTCAACTGTATGTTGTATGGAGGACTTTTGAGAATTTTATAAACTTGAAACTGTTGACAATTGTTTCTCTAAAAATAATTGTAGTCATTATTGACCTTTTTCCTTGCCACCACTTTGTCTATTTGATGAAGTAGATAGCATAAGTCATTTTAGCCATGGCATTAGGTTAAGACCCCAACAGATAATGTCAAACAGTGTACCCGAAGATCTCCCACTACATTTGACATACTTCATTGTATCATTGTCTATAGAAAGAAGTGTCTGAAACAAACATGTTCCGTTCGCTAATGCTGTAGATTGTGCAAACTCAGATCACAAATCATGGTTTCAGTCTAGAAACTGATCTGGGTCTACACTGTTTTGAAATGTCAAGTGGTCCGTTCTCTTGTAACATTTGATACCCAGGTGGTTAGAGTTTGTTATTGTTGAGGTGGCTATACACACCAATTGTAAGTGCCATATTGTATAGCCCATTACCTCATAGCCTGTTTCTTATATTGAAGATAGGTGACCACTTAAAGCAGATTGAAAGTAAAGCAGAATGTGCCTTAAGGCACATTCTGCTTTACTTTCAGCCTGCTTTAAGCTACCATCTGCTAGGAAATAGAAAATATTTCTTATGATATATATTCATGACTATAGAAATTGGAACTATTTTCTTAAGTGGAGGATTGATTTAGATGCGTAAAAAGGCGTATTTATTGGGTAATGGGATAGTGGAGACTTTGTTCTTTCCCAGTAAACACAGGACTGTCATAAGTTGATCATGAAAAATCCAAAATTTTAATGTTCTTTTTTTCAAACATAATTTTACAAATTGTTCCTTAACCCCATAGTTTATTTGAAGATGGGTGGCAAGTTAGAGCAGATTGAACGTAAAGCAGAATGTTTTAAGCTGACATCTGCTAGGATAAAAATCTGAAGATTTTAGAAAAATCCGGAGAAATGGCAGCCCTGTAAACATCCATTGCAAACAGTTTGTAACCAGATCAGATGCCAAGGAACCCGGCATCTGATCAGGCTCAAACCTGTTTGCCACCTAGATTAAAATAAATCATGAACATTTACAAAAATTTGTCATTTTGTACATAATTAAATGTACATTTGCTTTTAATTGCATTTTGTGGTTATATGGGAAAGAATAACGTCTTTTCCACTGTAATCATTTACTGTTACTTGTTGCTCTTCTGGTGTTATGACGATGAACCAGTTGTCCAATTGTGATTGCTGCTCTGTGCAAATAACTTTCATTGTTGCAAACAATGCAGACCCCACATGATTGTCTTTGGTATACTTCTTGTCATAGGAGAAATAACTGAAGAATTTACTGGGTTTTTACTAAAAAGAAAACAATTGTAATTGTCACCTAAACAATTTATATTTAGGGAATGGTTGTTTAACTATCATATAACTAAACAAAATGAAATGGCAAATTGTTGGAAAATGTTGAAATAGAAATTGTATATAATACTGGAACAGGTTTGGGTTTTACTAGACTTACAAACTCGAACCATGCTGTCGAAATATTAGAAATATATCGTGCACAATGAATAAAAAGTTGTTAAAACCCTGGATGAAAAGTATATTTATGCAAAATTGTGTTTTATATTATCTGCTGTTAAAAGTAATGTGCAACCTCGTTAATTGTTAATGCTGTTACCATTTGTAAATGCAGCAACCTTGTGATTTAATTCAAAAACTAATATCCTTACTTCTCAACCAAAACTTATGCTGTGACTACTCATTAGAATCATGTCCCTATAAAAGTATGACAAACAATGCAGACTCAAATGAGGGGGCTTATCTAGAGGTCCTCTAATCTGGGTCAACACTGTTTATAAAGATTTTATGTTTTATTGTCATGACACTTTTAAGAGTTGTGTTTTGTTTATAGTCAGTTATAAGAGTTTTAATCCTTTACCCCATAGCCTATTTCTAACTTTGAAGACAGGTGATTACTTAAAGCAGGTTGGAAGTAAAGCAGAATGCTCCTTAATGTGCATTTTGCTTTACTTTCAGCCTGCCTTAAGCTACCAGCTGCTAGGATATAGAAAATATATCTTATATTACATGTTCCTAGCCGTATCAATAAGAATTATTTTCTTCAGTGGAAGAGTTAATTAAATGTGCTAAAAGGCGCTACAATGGGGGAAAGGGTTAAATGAATAAAAGTTTTTTTAAGGTATAGTTATTGGAAAATTAGAAAGACAAAATTATGATGAATCGTGATTATAGAGTCAAATCAAGGGGGATAGCACTCATTGAATGAATGAAAATGTAGACCAAAATCAGTCGCAAAATAGAACCTGATCTAGGTCTACAAGGGTGTCTATTGTTAGTCACCCGTATTCCATTCGCTACTGATGCAAATAGTGCTGATGATTCTGATCAAACACAACATTTTGAAATGTGTTGTCTGATTGTGTCAGCACTGTTTACAGTGTAAACTACAAGATACAGTAAAACCTCTCTATTACGACCACTAAATTGTGTTAATTACGAGGTAAAAGACAGGTGATTGCTTAAAGCAAGGTGAACGTAAAACAGAAAGCTCCTTTTAGGAGCTTTCTGTTTTACATTCACCTTGCTTTAAGAGCTTTCCACTAAACTGTGTTTATTACCAGGTGTTTAATGACAGGGGAGTGCTTAAAGCAAGATGAATGTAAAACAGAAAGCTCCTTTAAGAGTTTTCTGTTTTAAGTTCACTTGACAATGCTTTAAGCTGTCACCTGTCTTTTATGCAGTCAATTAGCCTTCTTTCTAGTGGTGGTAATAGAGAGGTTTTACTGTAGCTTCCCCCCCCCCCTTGTTCTGCTCATTGACTGTTACTCTGTTAGCATGCTTTTGTTATTGTGATAGGTGGCTGGTAGTTGTTGTTGTTGTTAAGGATGTTGTGTTGACAATATTTTAGGTGTATATGTAGTAAGTGTAGGATCAGAGCTCTAGTGTTATAGTTATTATCTATACAGTAAAACCTTTCCATTATAACACTAAATTGTGTTAATTACTAGATGTTTACAACCGGTGATTGCCTTAAGCAAGGTGACAGTAAAACAGAAAGCTCTTTTAGGAGTTTTCTGTTTTACTGTCAGTTTGCTTTAAGCTGTCACCTGTCTTTTATGCAAGCAATTAGCCTTCATTTATGTGGATCCAATTAGCCCGTAGGTTGCAGAAATGGACGTTAACAAACCATCATTTTTGTGGTCATAATAGAGAGGTTTTACTGTATTTATACCCAGAACTTCAGTTCACCGATGCATTCTAAGGCCCAAGGCTCAAGAATAATCTCTAACCCTTTGGTGTGGTTCCCATCTTCCGCCATTCTGGTAGAAACTGGGAGCCAAACCCAAGGGTTAGAGATTATTCTAGAGTCCAATGACTAAAATTGTGAGAGTGTATTTAGTGATGGACTGAAATGTCTGGTAGGATAGATACAGTCATTGAGATTACAGCCATTTGATAGCATTAAACGTGTTTTAAACCATTAAATAAGTTGCATTTGTACACACAATGAACAATATTGGTAATAGACATGCAATTTAATTGTAGAAGTATTGAAATTTTACCTGTGTTTTCCAGAAACCACCAAGGACTTGTTTCATCAAATGTGATCATCTTTTGTTCATGTCACAATAATTTTCATCATAAATGTGATTTGCCAGGACATGTTATAGCCATCCTATGGTGCTTATTCAGAATATATACAGGCATATTAACACCTTCAACCCCAAGGACAAGTATTCTCATTTAAAAACAGTGTATTTGTAACAGTATAGACCCTGTTCAGTGGGCTCCTGCAGGAGCCCTCTGATCAGGGTTTGCACTGTTTGTCGATTTGAATTATAGTGTAAAACTTAACGCTAAATAATAAAAATATAAAAATTAACCAGACTTTATTGGAAACTGGAATTGTCTATTCTAATTTTTCAGGGGTGAATGTGTTTTATGGCCTTCCTTGGAGGAAATGAATAAAATTCTAGGATTTTCCACATATTCAACATTATGTTAGAAATTTGTGGTTAACAAACTGACTTAAAATTGATGAATTGTTCGGCACCAAACAATTTCTGATGGAACCAAAAGTAGCTGGACAAGAAAACCATGACCATGTATAGTGGCAGTATTGATCTAGATCAAACAGTTTTAGCATCTATATATAGACCCTGCAAAACTGTTATTACATGTCACGAGTATAAATACTCCAGTTTTAACCCATTACCTCATATCATGTTTCTAGTATTGAAGATAGGTGACCACTTAAAGCAGGTTGAAAGTAAAGCAGAATGTGCCTGAAGGCACATTCTGCTTTACTTTCAACCTGCTTTAAGATACCATCTTCAAAAACATAGAAATTATTTTTTATGGTACATATTCGTTACGGTATACTTTGGAACTATTTTCTTTAGTGGATGAATAAATTAAAGGCGTAAAAAGGCGTGTTTATGGGGTAATGGGTTAATGTTAGTTAACAGTAATATATATAAATGTTGTTAATTTTTCTGTCATTTGTACGATGTATATGTAGAGAAAAGGGAGTGAGATGTTGTGTTTATTTATGCACTTATTGTTTTTTTCAACTTTCCAAACCAAACAAAATATAAAAAAATGTTCAAGTCAGCAAATCGTGTGTATAAAAATGTCTACCTTGTGTAGGTAGATTATCCTTCTGCAATGTAACAGGACAAAATTACTGTCAGTCTTTTGTAACTCATTCACCCCTGAAACTGTAAATGGACAATTCCAATTTCTACTTTCGTAGAGTCAATTTTTGACTATTTAAGGTTCATTTTTTAAATATTTTGCAAAAAGACTAACAGTGAGGACCCTGATCAGTGGGCTCCTCTGATCTGGGTCTACGCTGTTTTCATAGGACAAATTTACTCTTTAAAGGTATGGTGTTAGTAAATGACAAGTATACAGTGGAGAAAACGTTATTCTTTCCCAATAAACGCGTTTACGGTAAAACTATTATTTCTATTGCAAATAATTTGGAGCCAGATCAGAAGCCGGGTAACCCGGCGTCTGATCAGGCTCCAAACTGTTTGCCACCAAGATAAACATGAATTATCAGAATTGTCCAAAAATTGCACTTTTCTACGTTTTAGTGCTTTGCGTTTGCGTTTCGTTTGCGTTTAAACGGGAAAGAATAACGTATTCTCCACTGTACTCCTTGCCAGCATCAAGCGTGTCAACTCCTTGAAATGAGTATACACATTCCTAACAAACAGTTTACCTGTGAAGAGTACACTTTTCCTATGCTAATAGTGTGGAAAAAGGCGCCTATAGGAGCAATCAGATCAGAGTTTGCCATTATGCAATAAGTTGTAGAAAAATATAAATAGTCAAAAATGGAATACACTTAATGGGATACTGGTATTGTCCACTTGAAGTTTCATGGTCAATAAGTTCAGACACGATTGATTGTACTCTCTGTGTTGTCCCGTCAGACTGGTTTTGTAGATGTACTTTTTGTTTTTGCTTTTTTCTCTCTCGTTAGTATGTTTTGTTTGAATAATGTTCATGTATACATTCACTCATATAGATCTACTTTATTTATAAAAGTGTTGTTTTTGTAGCATTTATTGAAATAGAATTTCCTCATATGCTTTTGTATTTTTTGTTTCATTATACATGTGCATCAAAACCTGTGTCCAATGGTTATTCAGTAAAGATCAATAAAATCAATAAAATTCTGATCAAGAAATACCATAATGTTTGATACAGGAATAAAGTTATGTAGAAAACGCCTATTAGAGCATTCTGCATGTGTTACATGCTGCGTTTACTGCATTCAACACTAGGGACGAGTATACTCATCATTTACAAACAGTGTACCCATGAGGTTGTCATATGCAAACAGTGTAGACGGTGACCCTGAATTCAGAGGACTCCTTATGGACTCCTCTAAATCAGGGTCTGCACTGTTTGTCATTTTGCAGTATTTGGCAGAAATCAACCCTAAATAGTCACACATGGACTAAAGTTAGTTGGAAACTGGAATTTTCAGGGGTTAATGCAGGAATACAGTTGTGTAGAAAGCTTCTATTAATTGGAGCATTCTACATAAGTTACATTATGCATTTAACCCTTTACCTAATAGAATATTTCTAATTTTGAATCAGGTGACTACTAAAGCAGGTTGAAAGTAACGCAGAATATACCTTTGAAGGCACATTCTTCTTTACCGTCAGCCTGCTTTAAGCTATTATCTGCTAATATATAGAAAATGTGTCTTATGGTACATATTCATGACTGTATAAAGTGGAAATATTTTCTTTCGCGCAGGAAGAAATTAGGGACATAAAAGGAATATTTATGGATAAATGGGTAAATTGCAAGTTTTATATAACATAGCAAATTCATGTTCTTTTGATTAGTCACTGTATGCAGGTTGACTGTATTCACTATAGAGGAAATGATCATTTGTTTCTTGCCAACTTGGATAAAGTCTCTGGACAAGTATAAGTGTGTGGTTTTACTGTGGAAAAGACATATTTCCTTTCCAATAAACATATTTGTGCTTAAACATTTATTTCAATTGCAAGCAGTTTGGAGTTGATTGGAAACGGGATTACCGTGTGTCTAATAAGGTTTCAAACTATTTGCAACGTAACAAGCATACTCGTCAATAACAAACAGTGTTCATGTGAAGAGTACACTTTTCCTATGCAAACTGTGTACACCCTGATCAGAGGGCTCCTGCAGGAGCCCTCTGATCAGGGTCTGCACTGTTTGTCATTGTGCAATATATTGTTAAAATCAACCCTAAATAGTCAAGAATGGACTAGACTTAATTGGAAATTAGGATTTGTACATTAAAAGTTTTCAGGAATGAATGAGTTAATACAGGTTTAAATGTGCAATGTGTGTAAGTGAAATACTTGTCCTGAGCTTTTGTCTGAAGTTATTCATGATTTTGTAGTGGTTTTCATTTCTGTGCATTACTATGCAGAAAGGTACAAATCTGTCTCAACAACCACTCAACATTCTGCTTTTAAAGCACTTGGTTGTCCTCCTGTCACTTTCTGTTTTATTTGAAAGTTAGCAACAATTATAGATCATTTCATTTTTATTGATCTCTCTTCATTTTGTTCAGTTGCTAATATTCAGTCATAGTATCACAAAATGTTAAACCCATTACCCCATAGCCTGTAAAAGTGTTTCTAGTTTTCAAGATAGGTGACCACTTAAAGCAGGTTGAAAGTAAAGCAGAATGTGCCTTAAGGCACATTCTGCTTTACTTTCAGCCTGTTTTTAGCTACCATCTGCTAGAATATAAAAGTATTATAATACAGATTCATTACTATATAAATTGGAACTATTTTCTTGAGTGGAGGAATAAATTAAAGGCGTATTTATGGGGTAATGGGTTAAATAACTTTATTTTCATGTTCTTCAAAGAATATTGACAGAGGCATTCTATGTTGACTAGCGTCACATTTATTTTCTGTACTCATCATTTTGTTCAGATAAACCGGTAATTATCATTTTTATTCATATTGAAATCATTTGGTCAACCTAGTAAATAATTTCTTAGGGATATTCATTTCTGAAGTCTTAAATCACTTTTGAAAATGTTGCTTTAGTCATTCATAAAATGTTCCAATTTGATGAAAGGACAAGATTATTCCAAAGGTTATCCATGAGCAGTCTTTGATACGTAGAAAAACTCTATAATTGATTTAGTAAATAGTCACAAAGCACACATTTCTTACTTAACACAATCAACCCTAGCTACGAGTATACTCGTCATTTACAAACAGTGTACCTGTAAGGATTACACTTGTCCTATGCATATTGAAACAGTGTACACTCATTGATCAGGGTCATCACTGATTGTCATTTTGAAATATTTTAAAATCAGCCCTACATAGTCCAAAAATGGAATAGACTCTGTCACTCATTTGGAAATTGGAATTGTCTATTAAAACTTTCAGGGGGTGAATAAGTTAAATTAACCATTTGCAATGCATGTTGTCCAGAATTAAATACTCACTTTGTGTTGATGGTGCATTAGAGTTTTGACATGGCATTGATCTTTCAGTTTGTGCTTGTTAGTTCTTAAGTTGGCTTGTGAAGCCCATAAACTCTACAGCATTTTGTGGCCCTATACATGTATCTTAAAGTTTCTACGTATAGGTCTGAAATTCATGTCCATCAAAATATGTTCATTGTCTTTAACTAAAATGAACTTATATGCCTCAAATAAGAACAGTGACGAGTTTAAAACCGATCATGATACTATGGTCTCTTAACCCTTTCCCACATAGCATGTCTCTAGTATTGAATATAGGTGTGCACTTAAAGCAGGTTGAAAGTAAAGCAGAATGCGCCTTAAGCGCACTCTGCTTTACTTTCAGCCTACTTTAAGCTATCATCTTCTAGAATATAGAAAATATTTCGTATAATACATATTTTTGACTGTATAAATTGGAACTATTTTCTTCAGTGAAGGAATAAAATTAATGCGCTAAAAGGCGCTTCTATTGGGGAAAGGGTTAATTAAACCAAATGAATATACCCATGATTATCAATAAATTATTCATTTATTGTGTTAAGACAGCTTAAACATAAGCAGAGTGTGGTTTCTGCTTTATTTTGCCCATAGAAGTGACCCCTCCCTTTTGTACACTGAAAACAAGCTTCATTTTGTCTGTATTTTATAGTAGAATTTTTGTCATACTGTTTCCAACACCATTCTCGGTTCTAAAAGAAATAACATAAATTTATATCTTTTCACAACCTTTAAGATCACCAATACGCATATAGTGTAGTCCCTATCACCACTTTCAGACAGGCACTTTACCTACTTTAAGACAGAAACTTAAAGCAAGATGAAAGAAAAGCAGAAAGCAAACATGTGAAGAACACACTTGTCCTATGCAAACAGTGTAGAACCTTGTCAGGGGGTTCCTGTAGGAGCCCTCTGATCAAGGTATTCACTGTTTGTCATTTTGCAATATATCGATAAAATTAACGCCAACTACAGTGAAACCTCGCTTTTACGACCACTAAAACGAAGGCTAATTGAGTGTATAATAGACAGGTGAAAGCTTAAAGCAAGGTGACAGTGAAACAGAAAGCTCCTATAGGAGCTTTCTGTTTCACTGTCACCTTGCTTTAAGCGGTCACCTATCGTAAACACCCTAATAATTAACATAACTTAGTGGTCGTAATAGTGAGGTTTTACTGTATTTGAAAAAGACTAGACTTAATTGGAACTGGAATTGTCACTTGTAAGTTTCAGGGTGAGAAAGTTAAGCTTTCACCTTTCATACAAACAGAATGTAGTAAAACCTCTCTATTACAACCACTACGTTGTGTTAACTATTATGTGTTTTAAGACAGGTGACTGCTTAAAGCAAAGTGAATGTAAAACAGAAAGCTCCTTTAGGAGCTTTCTGTTTTATGGTCACTTTGTTTTAAGCCGTCACGTGTCCTTTATGCAGTCAATTAGCCTTGTTTTTAGTGGTCTTAATAGAAGGGTTTTACTGTATAAGTCCTCTGTTGAATGGTCATAATATTGGGTTATATTGTACCATGTAACGACCTTGACCTTTTTTGATGATGGCCAAATTATGATATCACATTATTTGTCTCTGACCAAGTGACCAAGTGTTGAAAATTTACGTTCTGCTTGTTTTTGACATAATTTTTTTTATTTACGATTTATTTGGGGAGAAACAATTTATTTTATTGATATAATGTGTTCCTTTTTCCTTGTTCTATTTTTTTTCTTTTTTAGTTGTTAATATCTTTGGTTAATCTTCGATTGTCTTTTAATGATTTTATCGTGTTTTATATTAAGATTATTCTGTGCATCCTTTTGTTGTAAATATTGATCGTTTTACTGTTAATTGTTTTTTCTTCTGAATTATAGTGGTTATTTTATTTTTGTCAAATTAGAGGGGTATCTTGGTTGGGTTTATTGCCTCAAGTTCAAATCTTAAATAGAACAATCATGTAGAATAGGTATGTGGGAACATTTCTCTATTCTAATACATTCAATATGGTACTAAGCCACCACTGAATATGATAACCCTTTTGTCAATATTAAACACAGATTGTTGCTTAATACAGGATAAAAATATAGTAAAAACCTCTCTATTACGACTACTAAATTGTGTTAACTATTAGGTGTTGGGAAAGTCAACTGTTTAAAGCAAGGTGAAAGTAAAACAGAAAGCTCTTTTAAGAGCTTTCTGTTTTATTGTCACCTTGCTTTAAGCTGTCACTCTTTTATACAGTCAGTTATCCTTCTTTATAGTGGCCGTAATAGAGGGTTTTTACTGTAGTGTGGCAAGCTCTTAGAGGAGCTTTCTGCAACATTTTTTATTAACCTGCATTAACCCTTTACCTGATAGCCTGTTTCTAGTATTGAAGATATGTGACCCAGTGTTGCACCTAGAGCGCGGCATTGCGGGATTCCCGCAATATTTTTAGCTCACCTGAGCCAAAGGCTAAAGGTGAGCTATTGGGATGGCCCTGTGTCCGGCGTCCGTCGTCGTGCGTATGTGCGTCGTCGTTAACAATTGCTTCAAATGACATCTCCTCCTATACCCTTTGACAGAATTCAACCAAACTTTACAGAAATGTTCCTTGGGTCAAGCTCTTTCAAATTTGTTCAAAGAATTAAAAACAATGCAGAACTCAAATTGAAAAAATAAGGAAATCTTAAAAAATCTTCTTGTCAAAAACTGCAAGGGCCAGAGCTTAGATATTTGGCACATAGCATCATCTACAGGTCCTCTATCAAGTTTGTTCAAATTATGCCCCAGGGGTCAAAATTGGCCCCGCCCCGGGGGTCACAGTTTTACAAAGAGTTATATAGTGAAATTTTCAAACGTCTTCTTCTCTGAAACCAATGTGGCCAGAGCTTTGATATTTGGCATGGAGACACTTCTAGATGTCCTTTACCAAAATTGTTCAAATGGTTGTGGTCGGTTGCATAACTAGGTCACAGGAGCTAAAAAGAGATTTTTTCAATGAAAACTTAAAAAATCTTCTTGTCTGAAACTACTAGGGCCAAAGCTTAGATACTTGGCACATAGAATCGCCTACAGGTTCTCTATCAAGTTTGCTCAAATTATGCCCCAGGGGTCAAAATTGGCCCGGCCCCGGGGGTCACGGTTTTACATAGAGTTATATAGTGAAATTTTCATACGTCTTCTTCTCTGAAACTAATATGGCCAGAGCTTTGATATTTGGCATAGTGACACTTCTAGATGTCCTATACCGAAATTGTACAAATGGTTCTGGTCCGTTGCATAACTAGGTCACAGGAGCTAAAAATAGATTTTTTCAGTGAAAACTTAAAAAATCTTCTTGTCTAAAACTACAAGGGCCAGAGCTTAGATATATGGCTAATATCATGGCCTACAGGTCCTCTATTAAGTTTGTTCAAATTATGCCTCTAGTGTCAAAATTGGCCCCGCCCCGGGGGTCACTATTTTACATAGAGTTATATAGTGAAATTTTCAAACATCTTCTTCTCTGAAACTAATAAGGCCAGAGCTTTTATATTCTGTATGGTGACACTTTTAAATATACTTTACATATTTTGATCAAATTGTTCCGGTCTGTTGCATATCTAGGTCAGTCCTGGACATAAATCAATATCTCCATTTTTCCAATTATTCTCAGGTGAGCGAATATGCCCCATGGGGCTCTTGTTTACTTTGACCCTTAAAATTCGTAACGACGCGGGCGTACGGGCGCAATTTTCGTCTTCCGTACCTTTGCTCTATTTACTATCCTTTCCGCCGATTTACTATCCTTCATTAATAAAGGTAGACTGTGCGCGCGTGTATATACCAATGCAGTTAAATGGCTACTTAAAACCCGATAACCAGTCTTACAATTACAACTATCCTTTCCGCCGATTTACTATCCTTTATTATAAAGGTAGACTGTGTGCGTGGGTATATGCCAATGCAGTTAAATGGCTACGGTAAAACCCGATAACCAGTCAAATTACGCATGACTTTACTTCACTTCTCGTCGGATTAGAGAGGAAAGAGCAGACGAAACGCGAAGCGTCACACAACCTGATGAATGAAACCCCCATCTAAACAACGTGCTGATCAAACTCTTCCAACTTTGTATGTACCAAAACAATCATTACAAGTTATTTAAAAATAGAAGAACATCAGTTTTCCCATCGTGTAAAAGCCTTACCGGATTACCGAAATTCTACTAGACGCAGTAAACATGTTCAATATCGTAAACACTAATTCTATTTTAAAGGAAAGCCTATCATGTTTTAAAGGCTTCTAGTGTGTCCCCCAAAAATTTCAAATGTCCCCCAAAAATTTTGACAGCACGCCACCGTGTCCCCCAAAATTTAGGACCTAGGCACAACACTGGGTGACCACTTAAAGCAGGTTGAAAGTAAAGCAGAATGCGCCTTAAGGCGCATTCTGCTTTACTTTCAGCCTGCTTTAAGCTTCCATGTGCTAGAATATAGAAAATATTCCCTATACTATATATTCATGACTGATTAAATTGGGACTATTTTCTTCAGCGGAGGAATAAATCATAACCGCTAAAAGGCGCTTCTATGGGGGGAAAGGGTTAAGCAGTCACTTGTCTTTAGAGATCTCCATGCTACTTTAATTATAGGTCATTTAACTCTTTCACTTTCAGTGAAGCCAAAAGGCGCCTTTGCTAACAGTTTGGATCTTGATAAGACATCGTGTAACGCAACATCTGATCAGGATTCAAGCTGTTTGACTGTTGTTTCAAAATAAATTTAACCATAGAACCTTAAATCTCTATATAATATCGAAACACAAGACAATATGGTATTGAAGGGGTACAGTACTGAACCTTATTAACCCTTTCCCCCATAGAAGCGCCTTTTAGCGCATTCAGTTTATTCTTGCCCTGAAGAAAATAGTTCCAATTTATACATTCATAAATATCTATAATACAAAATATTTTCTATATTCTAGCAGATGATAGCTTAAAGCAGGCTGAAAGTAAAGCAGAATGCGCTTAAAGCGCATTCTGCTTTACTTTCAACCTGCTTTAAGTGGACACCTTTATTCAATACTAGAGATATGCTATGTGGGAAAGGGTTAAATTAACAATTTTTGCGATTCGCTTGCAATTCGATGGCAATTCGCTTGCGATTCAAAATACTAACTTTTCCCTCAGATAAGTTTTCTTGAATGGTTTATCTCACAAATGTTCGCAAATATGTCTACGTTTATTTTTTCAATCCATTTTTGTCAAAACCGCTTCGGAAAATTCGCGTAAAAATATTCAAACGTAGGACTTGTTTTTTGAAGCGCCCAATTCGATGGCAATTCGCTTGCGATTATCAATTTAATTTAATAAGGTTCAGTACTGTACTCACGATAATTTTGACAATGAAAGAGTTATACAAGATTGATTGTAGCATATATTTCTTCTCAAACTTATATATACAAATTCTGGGGTTTTTCTGGTCTATACCTTTTACAAAAACAGATTTTGAACATCACACATTTTAGATCCTGTTCAGGTCCCACTGAAAGAAGGATCTGATCTAGATCAAATCTATCTGCAAAATTGTGATTGGTGTTAAAAGCGTTTATGTTATGATTTTTCTTGTTTAATGGTGATTTTATCAAACAGTGTTGATATTCTTCAAATGATACCAGAATTGTTCCTTGTAATTTTTCCACGAAAAAGCTTATTCTGTACACCACTATTGTCTTATTTCATTTGTGTACAGCCAAACTTGTGTAAAGCGCTAACTCTTTAACCCTTCTCCCCCATAGGAGCGCCTTTTAGCGCATTAAATTTATTACTCCACCAAAGAAAATAGTTTCAATTTATACAGTCATTAATATATACCATGAAAAATATTTTCTAAATCCTATCAAATGATAGCTTAAAGAAGGCTGAAAGTAAAGCATAATGCGCCTTATCATAAGGCACATTCTGCTTTACTTTCACCCTGCTCTTAGTGGTCACCTATCTTCAAAACAAGAAACAGGCCATGGGGTAAAGAAATATGTTGATATTTAAAGACAAGATATTGCTTCATGCAGAACCATAAAGGAGAAAGTTCCTATAGAACCGTTTTGCTTAGCCTTTAGCCTGCATTTATAAAGCTGCCATCAGTCTTAAAGAATGCATATTTGAACCCTTCTCCTGTTAATAGTCTATTTATACAATATATTGATATTGTAATGAAAATAGTGTAGACCCAGATAATTCAGATATTTCAAGAGCTGTCTGGGTCCAAGGTTATAAAGCTTTTGAGTTGAGTCTGAAGTCGTTCTCAAGCATCTGATTGGTCAGATTTGAGCCTGCTTAAATCTGACCAATCAAATACTTGAGAAGGACTTCAGACTCAATTTAAACTCTTTATAACTCTGGACCCTGATCAAGGCCTGCTGTTTTCTGATAGGATCTGTTTACACGAGTCTGTACTCTGACTCCTATTTGATAACCATGCATAGATGTTCGTAGTGAGTTGAGTTTCATATTCGAATATTCAGCAGGAGAAGGGTTAAGTGACAGCTTAACCCATTACCTCATAGTCTGTTTCTAGTTTTGAAGACAGGTGACCACTTAAAGCAGGTTGAAAGTAAAGCAGAATGTGCCTTAAGGCACATTCTGCTTAACTTTCAGCCTGCTTTAAGCTGAAATCTGCTAGGTAATATAAAATATTTGTAATGGTAATTGTTCATTAGGGTATAAACTGGAACTATTTTCTACAGCGGAGGATTAATTTATTAAATACGCTAAAAGTCGCTTCTATGGGGAAAAGGGTTAATACAAGTTTGACTAGTTATTTCTGTTTGATGCATTTACGTGATTTTTCTACAAACATGTACTGAACATTTGTAATTTGGCTAGTCAAATGTAATTGCATTTTATTTCTCTGTTTTCTGTGAATGGCAATGAAAGCTTTGTTTCTGGTTCAGGTACTTTGTCATACATGGTTTGTAGGACTCTAGAAAGTTTGAAATCTTAATATACTCGAAGTTCGATATCTCGAAGTCGCTAAACTCGAATTTACCATTGTTTCTACAAAGGAATCTCTTAATTTCAAGCTCCCTAAAGCCGAACATACCTGTATTTCAAAGTTAAAACATGGCTACAGCCACATTTTAACTTTGAAATACGGGTATGTTCGACTACCGAGATCAAGATATCGAAATTCGACTGTACATGAATTGTATTGTTTTCATTTCTGCAGCAAGCATGTATTCCTCCTATCACATCTAACCTATACTGTGTTAGGAATCTATCAAAACCAAATCTTTAAACCAACAGCCAGCCTATCACATCACATTTTCCGATGAAGTAAAATGAGATTGAAGTTAATAAGACCATTGTTCAAACACGGATAAATTGACCCCCCCCCAAAAATGTTTTTTAAAGCAAACAATTCTCAAAGAATATCAGTACAGTATGCCTCTATTAAATTACGACCACTGAAAAATAAGACTAACTGATTGAATAAAAGACATGTGTGAGCTTTAAACAAGATGAAAGTAAAACAGAACGCTCGTAATAAAGGAGCTTTCTGTTTTACTTTGACCTTGCTTTAACACATTCAACCCTAGTGACGAGTATACTCGTCATTTACAAACATTGTACCTGTGAGGATAACACTTGTCCCATGCAAATAGTGTAGACCCTGATCAGAGGGCTCCTTAAGGAGCCCTCTGATCAGGGTCTACACTATTTGTCATTTTGAAATATATTGTCAAAATCAACCCTAAATAGTCAAAAATGGACTTGACTTATTTTAAAATTGGAACTGTCCATTAACGGTTACAGGGGTGAATGAGTTAAGCAGCCCCCTGTTTTACACATAAAATAATTAACACATTTTAGTAGTCATAGTAGAGATTTTTTTGCTGTACATTTATTGTGTAATGCAGGGCTCCAGATAAGAGAAAGTAAAAGGGGACAAATCCAACATTTTCTCACTTGTTTCAGCACCATTTCCTATGGTGTTACTACTCATTAGAATCGTCTCGAAGAGACGATTCTAATGAGTAGTGACACCATAGGGTTTAATCCAGAAATAAAGATTTTAGTTTTTGAAATACTCCCCTTATCTGGAGCTCTGGTAATGTATCCATAAGAGAAGAATCATTATCAGTCCCTATGTATGACAAAGTACCGAAAGGCAACAGAGTAAGCTGGGCCATCATTCCTGTAGAAATACTTTATATTTGCTGACTTTGCCTATAAAAATCTCAAAACAGTCACTGAATTGTGTCTTTATCTTTCCTTCCCAATCAGTTAGTTTGAAACAGCATGGGTGTCCATCAAAAAAGTGAGAATAAACTCATTACTGATGTAAAGTAAAGTACATGTACCAAGTTATAGTCTACTTTCAGTATGAATAACCGTTCAGCTGTACATTCACTCCCCTGATCATTTAGCCATCTTGCCTACATCTTGAGCATTGCTAACATATGGCGCGTAGGCAGCCACAGTACCAACTCAGAATATTGTTGCAAACAAAATATATCAGAGAGAGAGGGACAGTGGCTTACTAACCGCTTCTTTATTTTTCTATCTTTTGAAAGGAATGACAAACACCATGTAAGTTTTACATGTCTATTGAAACATAATGTATAAAACAAAGTCAATAATAAACAAGAGCGTGTCCCAGTTACACGAATGCCCCCGATGATACAGGGTGGGGAATCCAGACTATCAAACGTAAAAGTTAGAGAGCTGAAACTGTAGTGGAGCGCCATTTTGAGGACTTCAAGGGTCATTACTCCAAAGGGCCTAGCATAAATTGGTGCCGCTGGTTATCCAAATTGGTCTCCATTTTATGTCAACAAACATTTTCAGAAAGTTTGGTGATGATCAGATGAAAAGCAATGTGTTTGTGAAACACAAATGCCCCCAGCCAGCATCATGTTCTGTAATGTAATGCTTATTTGCAAAAGTAGGTCAAAAGTCATGGTCGTAGTGTAAATGAAACATTGGCATGGTTGGAAAAGTCTTAACAAAAGAAACATATAAAGTATGGAAGCTCTAGGCCTACTGGTTCAAATGTTATAGGCGTATAAAGATTTATACAAATAAAGGTCAAAGGTCAAGGTCACAAGGACAAAAACGTAGGTATGGTTGGAAAGGTCTTGACACAAGAAATATATAAACAAAATATGAAAGCCGTAGGCCTACTGGTGCAAATGTTATAGCCATTTAAAGATTTCAACAAAAGTAGGTCAAATGTCAAGGTCACAAGGTGAAAAAGTTTTGTATGGTTAGAAAGTGAAAACACATGTCAAGTATAAAAGGCCAAGGTGCAAAAATGCAAAAGTTATACCCAAGGTTAAGGTTTTTGGTTAAAGTTTGATTAAATAGGTCAAAGATCGAGGTCAAGGTCACATGGTCAAAGATGTTGGTATGGTTGGAAAGGTCTTGACACAAGAAATATACATACAAAATATTAAAGCCCTGGGCCAACTGGTGCAAATGTTATAGCCATTTAAAGATTTTTACAAAAGTAGGTAAAATGTCAAAGTCAAAAAGTTTTGTATGGTTGGCAAGGTCTTGCCATGAGGAATACACATGACAAGTATAAAAGGCCGAGATTCAAAAATGCAAAAGTTATAGCCAAGGTTAAGGTTTTTGGTTAAAGTTTGATTAAATAGGTCAACGGTGAAGGTCAAGGTCACATGGGCAAAGATGTTGGTATGGTTGGAAAGGTCTTGACACAAGAAATAAACATACAAAATATGAAAGCCCTGGGCCAACTGGTGCAAATGTTATAGCCATTTTAAGATTTTTACAAAAGTAGGTCAAGGTCAAGCTCACAAGGTCAAAAAGTTTTATATGGTTGGCAAGGTCTTGCCATGAGGAATACACATGACAAGTATAAAAGGCCGAGGTTCAAAAATGCAAAAGTTATAGCCAAGGTTAAGGTTTTTGGTTAAAGTTTGATTAAATAGGTCAACGGTGAAGGTCAAGATCACAAGGGCAAAGATGTTGGTATGGTTGGAAAGGTCTTGACACAAGAAATATACATACAAAATATGAAAGCCCTGGGCCAACTGGTGCAAATGTTATAGCCATTTTAAGATTTTTACAAAAGTAGGTCAAATGTCAAGGTCAAGGTCACAAGGTCAAAAAGTTTTGTATGGTTGGAAAGCTCTTGATACAGGGAAGACACATGCCAAGTATAAAAGGCCTAGGTAGAAAAATGCAAGAGTTATAGTCAAGGTTAAGGTTTTTGGCACAGACAGACAGACGGACGGACGGACAACCAACAGACATGACAAAAACTATATGCCCCCGAATCGTAGATTCTGGGGGCATAAAAATGTATATCTGAATGTGACATCACTGATGTCATCTATAAACAATAGACACTTTTTGAGGTCGCGGTTCTATAAATATAATTAGCATAGATATTACTTCATTCTCAAAGTGTATACCTTTCCTGCCCTAGTTGCCTGTGTCATATAGTGGAGAACAGGTTATCCTTTCCCGTTTAAATGCATACAAAATGCAAAAAACACATTGCAATAAAATGTAAAAAATTAGAACTATTTGACAATTTTGAGTGTCCATTTTAATCTGAATGGCAAACAGATAGGAGCCTGATCCTATGCCAGGTTACCCAGCATCTGATCTAGCTTCAAAATGTTTGGAATAAAAATAATAGATTTAACGTAAAGGCATTTATTGCGAAAGAATAACGTCTTCCCCACAGTAACTTCTACATATTTAACAGGTGGCATGCAGTGTAATTCTTTCCCTCATAACTTTTAAAGATATTTCTATGAGGGCAAAAGTCAATTAATATCTTTATTTTTCTTCAACCAATAGTCACTCATTCCTTGTTAAACTGTATTCAAATACACTAAGATTTGTCTTTATTCCACCATTCATAAACAGGTTCCGTATCACAGACTGGTCGTAATATTTCTGGTGCCATTGGTCCATAGACTGTGTCAGGAATAAAATACTGTCTCCCTGCTTCCTTAAATGCCACTCTAATTTTATCTCTAACGGTTTCTGGCTTCTCCCAGTTTGTGTTTGGTGTGTCTGGACTCAAATCATGAAAGGCAAAGGATAACTCTGGCTGTAACAAAATGTAGCAGTTGTCTGCCCCAAATGCATACCGTGCATGGCTTGTTGGATAGAAAGGGGCAAATGTTGTGATGAAGAATGTACACTTGTTGAACTCAAACACCCAGCCTCTCTTGCCGATATAGGACTTGGACATGCAGTGAACTCTGGCCGGGTCATGGTCAGATAGCACTGACAGAGTGTTATACAGAGCATCTCCAAATGTCTGAAACCAAAGACAATACAGTTAATCCATTACCTCATAGCCTGTTTATAGTTTCAAAGATAGGTGACCACTTAAAGCAAATTGATAGAGAAGCAGAATGCGCCTTAAACATTCTGCTTTACTTTCAGCCTGCTTGAAGCAACGGTACTATCTACTTGCATATTAAAGTATTTTATGGTACATATTCATGTCTGCATAGAATGGAATTTTTTTCTTTAGTTGAGAAATAAATAAAAGGCATATTTATGGGGTTATGGCTCCTAATGGATTAACCCTTTGAACCCTAGTCCCGCATATAGGCGTCCTTTTAAAACAGTGTACATGTGAAAAGTACACTTGTCCTATGCAAACAGTGAAGACCCAGATCAGATGGCTCCGAAAGGAGCCCTCTGATCAGGGTCTTCACTGTTTGTCACAATGTCAAACATTGACAAAGACAACCCTTAAAAGTCATATATGGACTAGACTAAAATGGAAACTTGAATTGTCCATTTAAAGCTTTAGGGAGGAAAGAGTTAACTCATTCACTCCTGAAACTTCAAATGGACGATTCAAGTTTCCAATAAAGTGTTATCCAATTTAAACTGTTTAGGGTAGTTTTCTTCAATGTACTGTAAAAGGCAAACAGTGCAGACCCTGATAAGAGGGTTCCTAAAGGAGTCATCTGATCTGGGTCTACATTGTTTGCATAGAACAAGTGTACTCTTCACAGGCAGGCTGTTTGTTAACTAGGGTTGAATGTGTTAACCCTTCTCCTCTTATTAGTGTATACATATGTAGAGCCCTGTCATGACAATACCTGCCTTATTGTATTGCAACATTGTACAGACCAAGCACCTTTTTCATCCCAGGCTCTATCTGAGTTTGGTCTTCACTGCCAAATTCTGTACATAATACAGCTACATAAAATGCTTAAGATGCATGTTGGTATAAGACAAGACCAGCCGCCACCGCGTCATAGTTGTGGCGGCTGGTCTTGATCTTTACTATTTGCGATGCTTGGCATGGCTCATATATATATATATTTTGACACTTTTAGAAAACAGTGAAGATTTAGATAAGACACCTAAGACAGTACACGAAGGTAGTTGCTTAAGAAAGGTTGCATTGTATATAAAAAAGTTATGTAAAGTCCTATATTACCTTGACATCCCTGCCATACAGTTTCCCTGGCAACTCAATGAGAAAGGCATCCAACTTCTGGTGTGAACACACGATGGTGAACTTTAGGAACATGGGTAGGAATCTGTATATATTCTCCTCTGTAAACAACACACGGTATGAAATAGAAGATCATATTGAGATTTATAAGACACATTTAGCCCTTTCAAGTTCCGGTTTCCAGTTAGGTCTTGTTCATAGTTTATTATCAAGAGATGTTCTTTACAACATGTTGCAAAAAGACAAACAGTGCAGACACAGATCAGATGGCTCTTGTAATTGTATGAGCCTTCTGATATGGGTCTTAACTGTTAACATAGGATGTGTACCCTCCACCAGTACACAGATATGTACATGTATGTGGCTTTATGCATCATTATATTCAACTGGTTAATGCTTTACCTTTGTTCTGCATAAAGCTGTCATCTGTCTCATGCTTTGAGCAACTGCTTCACAAAAGTACTGTACTGATAACAAATATGGTAAAACCTCTCTATTACAACCACAAAATTGTGTTAACAAATTGGATCAAAATGAGATACTGAGTAACTGTACATACTACATAGTAACAGTTACATCCATAGATAATTACAGTAAAACCACTCCATTACAACCACCACTTTCGGTTACATTTTCTGTGTTTAATGCAGGTGGTTGCTGAAAGTAAAGCAGAAAGCTCTAATATTAAATACATGTATCTACTAGTATTAATGTCTATTTTTAGTATTCGTAATACAGCGCTCCCTCTCTACAACGACACCCAATGGGAGACAACACATATGTGCGTTGTTCGGAGGGATTCGTTATAGGGAGGGAACTTGGTTAACATTGCAAACAGCTGGAATCCAGATCAGACGCCGCGTTACGCGGCGTCTGATCTGGATTCAAGCTGTTTGTTATTTGACATTATGTTTTATTCTGTCAAAATGTCATTTATGTAAGAAAAACAGCAAACAACAATTTTAGGTAGATGCTGATGCATCAGTGCAAGCATAAAACATAATTTTCGTGGGAACATCGGTGAATGTCGTTGTAAGGAGAGAGTCGTTGTTCAGAGGGCCGTTGTAGAGAGGGAACGCTGTAGAGGGTTTTTACTGAACATTCTGTTAGTAGATACATGTTCCCGTACATACCTAGAGTTAATTTGTCATTCCAAGGTGGACATCCCCAGACTTTGGCTTTCCGAGCAAATAAACAGTTTGACTGTTGCTTTATTACATCAAAGTTTTGCAGAGCTGGTGTGTCTTCAACATCATAGGAAACAAGGTTAAGTATGGCTCTGGCAACTTCCTTGCCTTGCTCTTCAGCAGAAAGCTTTGGATACAGACTGTTCACAATGTCTTTAGTCTTTTCTTTCTTTTCATTTGTTTGTGTTTTTGTTTTCACAACTGGCAGATAATAAACTGACCCTGAATAAAACAAAATAACAATCAAGAAAATAAACACATAACATGAAGTTACAAGTACCTTTCCCTCACAGAAATGGAAGCAATGCTTAACTATAGGAGCCTTAGTCACGCATATACACATGAGGGTCCTTTGTAAACAGTGTACCAGAGAAAAATACATTTGTCCTGTGCAAACAGTGAAGATTCAATCACTAACAACATGTTGTCAAAAATGAACAAGACTAAATTGGAAACTGACATTGTGCAATTGAAGGTTCAGGGAGTAATTGGTTAACACAGTGAACCCTAGTCAGGCTAGTGATGAGTATACTCGTCATTAACAAATCATATACCTGTCAAGAGTACACTTGTCCTAGATGAAAACGGTATAGACCCTGATCAGAAGGCTCCTTAAGGAGCCCTCTGATCAGGGTCTACACTGTTTGTCATGTTGTAAAACATTGTTAAACCCCACCCTAAATAGTAAAATATGGACTAGACTTATATTGAAATTTGAATTGTCCATTAAAAGTATCAGGGATGAATGGGTTAAAACAGGCTCATCAAACAAGTCCATCAATATTCTCACCAATCTTAGTATTTAGAACTATGCAGATCACGATAACACAGGAAAATGCACTTTATTGTTGTAAAGTCATTTAATTGACAAAAAGAAGCAGAAAATATCAGAAATAAATATATGTACAGATCTATTGAGAGAGAAAAAAAAAAACTTTATTTAGATTGAATGTTGATTAATTTTTCTCACCTAGGAATGCTGCAAGTGTTATCAAAGATTTCCATGATACAGATATGGTAAATGTAGAGAGAACGAACAAAGCCAAACATAGAAACCTCACTGCATACACAGTCAACAGTCTATCAAGTTGGTCCATGTCTCATAATAAATGACTTAATAATGAGGCATTTCCGTGTTAAAGTTTTCTAAATATTTCACATTAGTTTCATTTCAAAAATCAATTCACGGCTTGTCAAAAGTTAAAAGTAAATAAGTCTTAGCTAAATGTACTGATATCAATACTTGTCAGTTGCTTATAAAGCTGCTGGCAGTTGATAATTTAATGACATCTAGACTTTGTAATCCGTCATGTTTGTTTACGTGTTTCGATTATGTAGAGTAATCTCCCTTTATTTACAAATTCGGCCCTCTTGTCATCGACCCATCTAAGTGAATTACAAGTTTTTCTTTAATAAATATTTTTATTCAATACAGTAAAACCTCTCTATTACGACCACTAAATTGAGTTGATTATAAGTTGTTTTTTTTACAACAGATGACTGCTTAAAGCAAGGTGACAGTAAAACAGAAAGTTCCTTAAGGATACTTGTTTTACTGTCAACTTGCTTTAAGCTGCCACCTGTCTTCATACAAGCAGTTAGCCTTCGTTTTCTTGGTTGCAATAGTTTTACTGTACTTGAATTGAATAATGAACAAGAGCCCCATGGGGCATATTCGCTCACCTGAGAAAAATTGGAAAAATGGAGATATTGATTTATGTCCAGGACTGACGTAGATATGCAACAGACCGGAACAATTTGAACAAAATATGTAAAGTATATTTAAAAGTGTCACCATACAGAATATAAAAGCTCTGGCCATATTAGAGTCAGAGAAGAAGACGTTTGAAATTTTCTCTATATAACTCTATGTAAAACAGTGACCCCCAGGGCGGGCCAATTTTGACCCTAGGGGCATAATTTGAACAAACCTAATAGAGGACCTGTAGGCGATGATATACATACATACATACATAGTTACATAGTTGATTCTGGTAGAAGGTCAGTCCTGTAACACCAGCTCTGGTTCTTCATTATGATCTTCTTGGTTTATACTGAGACCCTTAATCACTGTTGCCCTATAGTCATATTTAATGTCTTGATCACTCCAAAATTTGTCAAGCCTACTTTCAAACGATCTTACTGTTTGCGCTTTCACTACTGTTGGAGGTAAACTGTTCCAGATATCAACACATCTATAGCTGAATGAATGTTTTCTGATATTTAGTCGAGCTCTTTTTTTATAGAGCATATAGTCATGACCTCTGGTGTTACCTTTTGTCACCTCATTTCTCCTAGTGAATAGGTTGTTTGGATCGTAGTCACATTTATTTGTCAGTATCTTATAGCACATTATCATGTCACCACGGAGTCTACGATAGGCCAGACTAGGTAATTTTAACAGTTTTAATCTCTCTTCATATGGTTTTTCCGAAAATCCAGGAATTAATCTTGTGGCCCTCCTTTGTACATTTTCAATCATGTCTAGGTGTTTTTTCTTGTATGGTGCCCACACTTGTATGTGCCATATATCTAAGCTCTGGCCCTTGTAGTTTTAGACAAGAAGATTTTTTATGTTTTCATTGTAAAAAATCTATTTTTAGCTCATGTGACCTAGTTATGCAACGGACCAGAACCATTTGTACAATTTTGGTATAGGACATCTAGAAGTGTCACTATGCCAAATATCAAAGCTCTGGCCATATTAGTTTCAGAGAAGAAGACGTATGATAAATTCACTATATAACTCTTTGTAAAACCGTGACCCCGGGGCGGGGCAAATTTTGACCCCAGGGGCATAATTTGAACAAACATGATAGAGGACCTGTATACAATTCTATGTGGCAAATATGTAAGCTCTGGCCCTTGTAGTTTCAGACAAGAAGATTTTTTAAGTTTTCATTGAAAAATCCTATTTTTAGCTCCTGTGACCTAGTTATGCAACCGACCACAACCATTTGAACAATTTTGGTAAAGGACATCTAGAAGTGTCACCATGCCAAATATCAAAGCTCTGGCCACATTGGTTTCAGAGAAGAAGACGTTTGAAAATTTCACTTTATAACTCTATGTAAAACTGTGACCCCCGCGGCGGGGCCAATTTTGACCCCAGGGGCATAATTTGAACAAACTTGATAGAGGACCTGTAGATGATGCTATGTACCAAATATCTAAGCTCTGGCCCTTGCAGTTTTTGACAAGAAGATTTTAAGATTTCCTTATTTTTTCACTTTGGTTGCCATGGAAACCAGAGTTCTGCATTGTTTTTAATTCTTTGAACAAATTTGAAAGAGCTTGACCCAAGGAACATTTCTGTAAAGTTTGGTTGAATTCTGTCCAGCGGTATAGGAGAAGATGTCATTTGAAGCAATTGTTAACGACGACGGACGCCGGACACAGGGCCATCCCAATAGCTCACCTTGAGCCTTTGGCTCAGGTGAGCTAAAAATTGGAAGAGACTCAGTATTAACTAAAATGCCAAAATCATGACCCATGATTGCCTACAATTATAACTTGCTGACAGCTAGGTTTTGAGTATGGCCAAATTGCGCTGCCAAAGACAACTGGAAAAGTGAACATTTAACAAGTTTTAACTGATCATTATGATTATCCATGAGGCTTTTATTAATTTCATGAGACTTGGCTATATGTCATATTATGCAACAAATGAACAAGAGGGCCTGAAGGCCCTGATATCGCTCACCTGTTGTACTGAAGCTTGATAGCTTTACCTTTCTGTTTCACCCGTTTTAATCTAAATCAATTCAAATTTGTAGTATAGCATGTAACACAATTTTGGAATACAACCTCATAATTCTAGTAGTACAGTAGCTAGTACATCAAGGGCATATAACTAGAGCCTAAACAATACTGAAATGAAGCCTTTTCTAGCATTTCAAAGTATATCAAGGGCAGATAACTATTGCCACAATGATTAGATTTCAACAATAATTGCACTCCTTTGAGAACTTATAGCTATATACTTTGTGTGCAAGTATAATAAAAATATCCATTGAAAACTGTAGTTTCAAGAGTGTAAACGGTGGTAAATATGGCAGTTTCAGCAATTCAAGGGCAGACAACTCTTGACCTATTGGTCCGATTTCAACCATAATCACACATATTTTAACTCTTATTGTCATATACAATCTGAGCAAGTTTTAAAAAATTGTGGCCTCTAGAGTGTAAACACCATTAAATATGGCATTTTCAGCAATTCAAAGGTAGATAACTATCCACCTATTGGTCCGATTTCAACCATAATTAAACTCATCTGAACTCTTACAGTCATATACAATCTGAGCAAGTTTGAGATAAATTGGATAAAAATTGTGGCCTCTAGAGTGTAAACACCTAAGTTACATGTGGCATTTTCAGCAATTCAAAGGTAGATAACTCTCAACCTATTGGTCTGATTTCAACTAAAATCAAACTCATCTGAACTCTTATACATGTAGTCATATACAATCTGAGCAAGTTTGAGAAATATTGGATAAAAAGTGTGGTCTCTAGAGTGTAAACACCGTTAAATATGGCATTTTCAGCAATTCAAAGGTAGATAACTCTTAAACTATTGGTCTGATTTCAACCATAATTGAACTCATCTGATAATATACAATCTGAGCAAGATTGAAAAAGATTGGATAAATATTGTGGCCTCTAGAGTGTAAACACTTAAATTGTTGACGACGGACATTCAAGTATTGCAAAAGCTCACCCTGAGTTAGCTCAGGTGAGCTAAAAATAAGAGAGCTAAGATTGCCCTTAAACGCTCACATGAGTAGTCTGTAGATCATGTAAAACTACTACATTGTATTAGGAGAACAAGAGTTGACATTGAGACCTATATTTTATTCAGGGAAACACACAAAAACATTTCTTTAAAGATTAAAGGTAAAGTATGGTCTCTATGGTGTTAAAAACAGATTATTATGATTCAACCTAATGACCTAGTTTCTGACCACAGGTGACCCTATCCAAACTTCACCTAGATTTCATCCAGGGCAACACAAAAACCCTTTTCTTTAAAGTTTAAGAGCAAGATTTCGTCTTTAGAGTGTTAACAATACGTCTTTTCTAGGATTTGACCTAGTGGCCTGGTTTCTGAATGCTGATGACCCACATAAAAATTCATTTGCGGGTGCCAATAGTCGTCTGCTTTGTTATTCTTATAGATTAACCCTTTACCCCATAGCCTGTTTCTTGTTTTGAAAATAGGTGACCACTCAAAGCAGGTTGAAAGTAAAGCAGAATGCGCCATAAGCTTTAAGCTATTAACTGCTAGAATAAGGAAAGTATTAAATATGACACATTCATTACGGTATATATTGGAACTATTTTCTTCAGCGGATGAATAAAATGCAAGTGCTAAAAGTTGCTTCTAAAAGGGAACGGGTTATGAAGGAACAGTGAGCTATTCATATTGCCTTTGTCAAACTTGACTCTTTGTCCGTCTGTCTACTGTGGGGCTCTAAATTACCTTGACCTTTGTCTGTTATCACCAAACTTGTACTGAGCTCAAGAGCTACTTGCGTTGAGTACACATGCCAAATGTAAAGTCTCTATCACATACAGTTCCAAAGTTATGGCCAATGTTAAATATAAGCTATTTGACCTCTGAATTACCTCTAAATGACCTTGACCTTTGTCTGCCATGACCAAACTTGTACTGAGCGCAAGGGCTTCTTGTGTTGAGTAACATGCCAAATATGAAGTGTCTATCACATGTTGTACCTTGTTTCAGAGTTATGGGAAATGTCAAATTTGACCTGTGAATGAACTTGACCTTTATCTGACATGACCGAAGTTGTACTGAGCTCAAAACTTCTTGGGTTAAGTACACATGCCAAATGTCAAGTCTGTATCACATATAGTTCCAAAGTTATGGTTAAATTCCAACCTATTTGACCTCTAAATGACATTGACCTTTGTCTGCCATGACCTTATACTGAAATCAAGAGCTTTTTGCGTTGAGTAGACAAGCCAAATACGAAGTCTGTATAATAAATTGTTTCAGAGTTATGGGAAAAGTTAAATTAACTCTATTCGACCTGTAAATGACCTTGACCTTGTCTGACATGAACCACGTTGTATTGAGTTCAAGAGCTCCTTGAGTTTAATACACACACCAAATATCAAGTCTCTTTACATGCAGTTCAAAAGATATGGCCAATATTGAACCCACCCTATTTTACCTCTGAATGACCTCTAAATGACCTTTGTTGGATATGACCAAAATTTTACTCAGTTGAAGATTGTTTGAGGTGAGTACACCTACCAAACATAAAGTCTGTATCACATGTACAGTATAGTTGTAAATTTAAGGCCAACGTTAAGAGTTTGGACAAAAAGACGACAACGCCGACGCCGACAACACAGACGTAGGAGTGATGACAATAGCTTGTAGTTTCTTTGCTTGTAGTGTCTTTGAAACAGACCTGATTTGCTCTTATTTCAACCAAACATATTTCACTTTCAAACTTGACCTAGATTTCAATGAGGCAAACTTAATGAGATTGTAGTCGCGTGTGTTAACAAGATTTTTCTATGACCTACATGTAGTTTTTTATTCTTCATGACCCACATTCAAACTTGACCTCTATTTCAGTGAAGCAAATATTTTATACAAGTTTCATTTAGATCAAATGAGATATATAGCCTTCAGAGAGTTAACAATGTATTTCTATGATTTGACCTGGTGACCAATTATTTTTTACTGCTAAATTCCTAATTTCAAGATGGCTGCCATATTGGATTTCAAATCAACATGAAATTAGCAATTTATTTGGTCAGGAGAACTGCACTGATCATTTCAAAGGGTGATGGTCTTTTCGTCCACCTAAATCTATAAATACAGTCGAACTTCAATATCTCAAGCTTGGTTAAATCGAACATACCCGTATTTCAAAGTTAAAACGTGGCTTTGCCACGTTTTAACTTTGAAATATGGGTATGTTCAACCTTACCGAGCATGGAATAATGCAGTTCATGTGTCGAACTATCGGATAGTTTGAGTTAAGCTAGTTTGAGATATCGAAGTTCGACTGTAGTAGACCTACAGTCGTTAGTCGACATTATTTCTATATAGGGATTCTATACACATAGAATCTGGGTCTGAACTATGATTTGGCAGTTTGCAATTAATGCCTGCATGCATCTTTTTTTTTATCAGCTTCTATTAAATACTTAAGAAATAACAAATTCGTAGGTGTTCATTACCGTGCATTAGATCACAGTTAAGAGTTGAGATGTGGAGTCATAAGATCACAAGGCCTTTAGGCCGAGTGATCTAATTATCCACATATCAACGACTAACTGTAATCTAATGCACGGTAATGGACACCTACGAATTTGTTATTTTAATTCTAATGCGACTTTTATTATAAAAATACTATTTATGTATTACGCGTATGGGGCAAATGTAACAGCGGTCGGAAACGCCACGCATGCAGTTCATTATCCCGGCGTAATATAAGTTTCCCGTATTCGTTGTCTATATGCCATTATAAGGTTTCGAGTCGTGTTAGAATTAAGGAATGACATTTAATTCTAACGCGACTTTTATTATAAAAATTATATTTATGTATTACGTGTATGGGGCAAATGGAACAGCGGATGAAAACGCCGCGCGTGCAGTTCATTATCGCGACATAATATACGTTTCTTGGTATTCTTTGTCTATATGCCTTAGGTTTCGAGTCGTGTTAGAATTATAGCTACATAGGTGTGAAAACCTAACTCCTATATACATGTAATATAATAATTAAGGACGACCTTATAAATTACGGTTGACGAACAGGAAGGTTGGCAAAACCACCTTAAATCATTTCAACCATGTTTCAACAAAATCAGTCCAGTAGAATCTGAGTTTAAGTTTAAAGTAAGATTATAACAATGACTGCCATATTGGGTTTTGGATTGACATGAAAGTAACAAAGTTTGGTCAGGACCTATAGGTACTGATGAATTCTACAGTTTCAATCAGCTTAAGAGTTTAACAGATAACAAAGATGGATGGCAATAGCTCATATAATTATTAATATTATCCCATGACCCTATAAATACACATTTTTTCGCCTCCAATTTATTCCTCTACTGAAGAAAGTAGTTTCAATTTATATATGTATAGTCATGAATATAATATCATAAGCAATATTTTCTTAATCACAGAGTAACTTAACGCAGGCTGAAAGCAAAGTAGAATGTGCCTTAACTCATTGAGCCCTAGTGACGCATATATGCGTCCTTTACCAAACCTGTACTTGTGAAGAGTACACTTGTCCTATGCAAACAGTGAAGTCCCTGATCAGAGGGCTCCTGTAGGAGCCCTCTGATCAGGGACTTCACTGTTTGGCATTTTTGCAATTTATTACCAAGAACAACCCTAAATAGTCTAAAATGGACCAGCCTTTATTGCAAACTGGAATTGTCCATTGGAAGTTTCAGGGGATAATGTGTTAAGGTGCAGTCTGCTTTACTTTTAACCTGCTTTAAGTTGTAACCTGTCTTCAATACTAGAAACAGGCTATAGGGTAATGGGCTATCATGAGCTAAAAACTGATCAACAACATAACTTCAAATTGAGATAATTTATTTGATAAAGTTTACATGTGTCCATCAAACATGAATTTACAAGGCTAATGTCCTTTATTATGAAATCTTCAAAATAGGAACTATAATTCTTATCACTGTGATATTTTAAGCTAAGATACAACAGTAAAACCTGTCTATTATGACTGATGGAAATGTGATTGAAGTATGGTGCTTCAGACAGGTGACAGCTTAAGTATGGATCAGAACAAGCTGTCAGTTGACAAAATGACAGATCGCTGTACATACAGTACAGATTTTGGTCCGACCTCCTTAGCGGTCCTCAACCTTAATGTGTGTTCTGCTTTACTTTCAACAGGCTATGGAGTAAATAGTTATTGAAAACCAGTTGACAGGCATCTGCAAATAATTGGATCCAGATGTACTTTATTTTAGTTTAAACATATTTATTTCCAGAAGTACATATGATTACAATTATACATGCTAACGTTATTTTACAATACTTAGGAAAAGGATTGAAACGAAAGAATAAACTTATTGAAAAGGCAATTTTAATATTTAAAATTTCTTGTGGACAATTTTTCAACAAAACTAAATGCAATCATAATGCACTAAATTTGTAGGAAATGGCAATTTCATGAAAATGTTGATGATTCTATATAATCTGAGTGGAACACGTTGAGGAGCCTAATCAGGCGTCAAACTGTTTACAATGGAAATAATAGTTTTCATAGTAGACACATTTATTGGGGGAAAGTGTCCTCTCCACTGTCATACAGATGAAAGAGTTTATTTCAGAACTGCCAGCTGTACGGTTTAACTCTTTCCTCCCTGAAAATTTAAATGGACAATTCCAGTTTCCATTTTAGTCTAGTCCATTTCTGACATTTAAGGGTTGTTTTTGTCAATGTTTGGTATTATGACAAACAGTAAAGACCCTGATCAGAGGGCTCCTTTCGGAGCCCTCTGATCTTGGTCTTCACTGTTTGCATAGGACAAGAGTACTATCCACATGTGCACTGTTTGAAAAAGACGCCTAAATGCGGGATTAGGGTTCAAAGGGTTAAACTGATCACATCATATATGTGCAACAATTAAGTTCCAAAGTCAACTCGTCCAAGCATTCTCAATGAACACAACAGAGTGCAGGAATGTCCATCTCTATGCCATCCAGTAGCACGGCTAGTAATTTTATCACCACTTTGTTCACTGCAGAGCTACTCTCATCTCTTTGACTGAAAAATAAAATAATGAGTTTCTAACAAAAAGGTTTTGTCCTAGATAAAGAAGAGGGTTTCAAATACTAATCTACTTATGTCTTACCAAATCCTAATTTTCTAAATACCCAGTCCTCAGTGCTGCAGCCAGGAATTAATATTGGCTGCAATACAGAGGACTGGGTATTCATTAATTTAGCACATGTGCACAAAAGTACCAATTTTGAAGGACTCTCTAATATATGTGCAAATCATGCAAATGTGCATCTTAACTGCTCATTAAACTTGCTTGGAAAGGAGTAGTCATGACATAGAATTTGGTGGAGACATAATTGAGACAATATTTCTTTTTTTTTTTAAATTCCTATCATCTAAAGTTCTAATATACAGTTAAGACTAAGTTAAAAGATCACATTTCCTTTCCTTGTCAAAATCAATGTTTTAAATTCAAGTTTGGTTTAACTATTTATAGTTGCCAACTTGGTATCAGAGCTCCTCACCTTTTTCTGTTTCTCGAGGTCTGATAATTCCTTCTCCATCTCCACACAGGCTCTCTCTATCTCGTAGTTCTTACTCACAAGGCCTACCCAGCTGTAAGTATAGATATTGACACACAGGTTCATTATGAATACACATACATGTATGTGAAAGTACAACAAGAGCACCGCAAGCCGGGCACATTATACCGTAATATCGATCTTAGAATATAGTCATACTAAAACCCTATCAAGGTAAAGTGAACAAAAGGGGAAGAACCCTGAAAGTTAGGGGTCATATGCTGACCAAGTTTCAAAAGAATTGGAATAAATTTGTTTGAGAAAGAGAGCGGACAAACAAAAAAATGCCCGTTTTTTTACGATAAGGGGCATAACTCTTGAAAGTCAAGGGCAATCTTGCTGTTTATCAAACTTGACCGAGTTATTATGGTCATACACATGCTGCCAAAGTTTCGAAAAGATTGGAATAAATTTGTTTGAGTAAGAGAGCGGACAAACTAAAATATACCCGTTTTTGACGATAAAAGGGGCATAACTCTTGAATGTCTTAGGGCAATCTTGCTGGTTATCGAACTTGACCGAGATGTTATGGTCATACACATGCTGACCAAGTTTCAAAAGGATTAAAATAAATTTGTTTGAGTTAAGAGAGCGGACAAACTAAAATATGCCAGTTTTTGACGATAAAAGGGGCATAACTCTTGAATGTCTGGGGCAATCTTGCTGGTTATCAATCTTGACCGAGATATTATGGTCATACACATGCTGAAAAAGTTTCAAAAGGATTAAAATAAATTTGTTTGAGTTAGAGAGCGGACAAACTAAAATATGCCCGTTTTTCACGAAAAAAGGGGCATAACTCTTGAATGTCTGGGGAAATCCTGCATGTTACCGAACTTGACCGAGATATTATGGTCATACACATGCTGCCAAAGTTTCGAAAAGATTGGAATAAATTTGTTTGAGTAAGAGAGCGGACAAACTAAAATATACCCGTTTTTGACGATAAAAGGGGCATAACTCTTGAATGTCTTAGGGCAATCTTGCTGGTTATCGAACTTGACCGAGATGTTATGGTCATACACATGCTGACCAAGTTTCAAAAGGATTAAAATAAATTTGTTTGAGTTAAGAGAGCGGACAAACTAAAATATGCCAGTTTTTGACGATAAAAGGGGCATAACTCTTGAATGTCTGGGGCAATCTTGCTGGTTATCAATCTTGACCGAGATATTATGGTCATACACATGCTGAAAAAGTTTCAAAAGGATTAAAATAAATTTGTTTGAGTTAGAGAGCGGACAAACTAAAATATGCCCGTTTTTCACGAAAAAAGGGGCATAACTCTTGAATGTCTGGGGCAATCTTGCTGGTTATCGAACTTGACTGAGATATCATGGTCATACACGTTCTGACCAAGTTTCGAAAGGATTGGACTAAATTTTTTTGAGTTAGAGAGCGGACATGAAAAAGTTAACGGACGGACGGACAGCGCCACGACATAATACGTCCCGTCTGAAGACGGGCGTTTAATAATTTGAATAAACCCATCATTATTACGACCATTAAAGTGAAAACTATTTGATGGTTATCAAACAGCTGACAGCTTAAAGCCAGAATGTTGCTATCAAATTACCAAAAGTATGCATTTTTCTATGAAATTTATGGTACATTCATAATTGTAACACATAAAAAGAAGCTATGCCTGGTGATTTTTTTAGGCAATATTGCTAACAAAAAACGTCGATGACGTCACAGCTATTTGCAGTTGCAGTTATAGCGCTTTCAATCAAAGAGAGACAAATCCATCAAATGTACCCTGGTAAAGGTATTCAGTGACTATATCTAATGAGAACACATGTACTGTTTTTCCCACATACCTGTTTTCCAGATCCTTTAGTTTAGCTCCAGCCTGGCTCTGCTCGTTTTTCCTCTGCCAGTTGATCTCTTGAATCTTCTTTCTGCACAACAAGCAATTCAATCAGTATTTAATTACCTTGTTTAAAATAAAAATTAGCTTTCAATTTTTTCTGCACATACCTAGTGGTCAAAAACATGCAAAGTTACACATTTGTTCCTTTACTTTTAGACAGATGACTAGAATATTATTTAACCAATTCCTCTGCAAAATTGCTTAACCAACCATTCAATAGATACTGGTTTTTATGCATTTAATAAATTCCTCCGTTGAAGAAAATAGTTCCATTTTATATAGCAGCTCATATGCAACAAAAGAAATAATTCCTATCTCCTACCATATGGGGACTTAAATTAGGCATTCAGAAATTTCTGTGCTTTTTGTTACCCTTTAGTTTGTAAAATAATTGCCCCCCCCCCCCCCCCCCCCACACACAAAATTTAATGGGGGGAAAAAAACCCAAAGGCAGCATATATGTAGCTTTGATTTGTAGTATTCAGGACTGGTGGCATATTAATGCAGGGCAAAAGTCATGTATGAAGCAGTCATTTGTTTTTAACCTTTCCCCGATAGAAGCGCCTTTTAGGGCATTAAGTTTATTGCTCCGCTGAACAAAATAGTTCAAATTTATACAGTCATGAATATGTATCAAAGAAATATTTTCTTTATTCTCTCAGATGATAGCTTAAAGCAGACTGAAAGTAAAGCAGAATGTGCCTTAAGGCACATTCTGCTTTACTTTCAACCTGCTTTAAGTAGTCACCTATTTCCAAAACTAGAAACAGGCTATGAAGTAAAGGGTTATAGCTCTCACCATGCATTTTCATGCAGTGTTCGCTCAACCCCATAGATACTCATTTAATTTATTCCTCTACTGAAGAAAATGGTTCCAATTCATACTGGCATGGATATGTAACTTAAGAACTAGCTTCTATATTCTAGCAGATGGTAGCTTAAAGCAGGTTGAAAGTAAAGCAGAATGTACCTCAAGGTGCATTCTGCATTACTTTCAAGCTGCTTTAAGTAGTCACCTGTCTTCCAAACTAGATACAGGCTATGGAGTAAAGGGGTTAACACAGTGCAGGTTGGGTAACACAGTTTTGACAGTACAGCAAAACCTCTCTATAACGACCATTAATTTGTGTCAAATATTAGGCGATTAACCCTTTACCTGATAGCCTATTTCTAGTACTTCAGATAGGTGACTACTTAAAGCAGGTTGAAAGTAAAGCAGAATGCGCCTTAGGGCGCATTCTGCTTTACTTTCAGCCTGCTTTAAGCTATCATGTGCTATAATAAAGAAAATATTCCCTGTAATACATATTCACCTACCAGGCCCGTAGGAAGCAAAATTGGATTGGGGGGACCACTCTATATTGGTCACTCAACTTTGGGGGGAGCACCACCGATTTTTTTCGTCTTTTGATGGGGTTTTTTGTTGTTTTTTTGGTTGTGCGTTAAATTTTAGGTAAAAACAAGCGTTTTTAGGCCTTTTTAGTACAAATATATAAAAATTTGCTTGCTTACCACCCCCCCCCCCCCCCCCCCCCCCCCCCCCTGTTCCTACGGGCCTGCCTACTGATTAAATTGGAACTGTTTTCTTCAGCGGATGAATAAATCATATCCGCTAAAAGACGCTTCTATAGGGGAAAGGGTTAAGACTGGTGGCTGCTTAAAGCAATGTGAAAGTGAAACAGAGAGCTCCTATTGGAACTTTCTGTTTCACTTTCACATTGCTTTAAGCTGTCACCTGTCTTTTATACAGAAAATTAGCCTTCTTTTTAGTGGTCGTAATAGAGAGGTTCTACTGTACATTTAGAACTTACTTCAGTTCTGCCAACTGTTTCTGGGCTTGCTCTAACAGTTTCACCAGAGTTTCATTGTAGGTTTTCCAACAATTGTTACCATAGTCTTGAAGAAGGTCCAGATTCAATATCCTGTAAATACACACAATACAAAGGCCACATTATTCAAAAGCTATTACACTACAGCAAGAGGATTCAGGCCGGCTAAACTTGATCTTATATTTCTGATCCTATGTATCTTTAATGTAGTCAAAAATCAAGATGAAATATAGGAAAGTACATGTAGTAAGCCCAACAAACAACTTTCATAGTGCATTAAAAACTGTTTGCATTGGTCAATTTGACATGTCCTACATACAATCTTCTACTATCAGCATACCAACCTAAACATTGTATGTACAAAGTATACCAGATAGTGATTAGTATTCTGCAGTATGTCTTTTTTATATTCAAGTATTAATACAAATTATGGTACGTACAGATGGCAGCAAGGCAATTTTAAAGCAGAAATCTCCTATAGGTGCTTTATGCTTTACTAATGTTCTGCACTAAGCATTTATTTTTCTGTATATATCCCAGTAGTATTTTAACAGATGCCATTTAACAGAAGTTCATCTGTAATACTGGTGCAATTTTTATGAGATTATTCATTTATCTGATAAAAAGGGCTCCAAATAAGGGGTGTTTTCAAAAACTAAAATCTTTATTTCTGCATAAAACCCTTTGGAGTCACTACTCATTAGAATCGTCTCGAAGAGACGATTCTAATGAGTAGTAACACCATAGGATTTGGTGCCGACATGAGTGAGAAAATGTTGACTTTGATCATGGACAAACCTGAGAGCCTGGTGTTCTAACTGGGCCTGAGAGTTCTCCACACATTCATTCCAAGCTGCTACGTCTGTCATCTTGCCAGCAGGAGGCTGGGGCAGCTCGTATCTCTTCATACTCATCATGTCCATCGGTAACCGGGACTGGAGACGTTCAAACTCTGCCTTCATTATCTCGGTCTGTTATGATTAGAAATGATGTGATGATGAAGAAATTAAGGTACCATGCTTCATAATGACATAAACTTTTAACCTTTAGCACATTATGATACTTGACAACTTTCTTCAGCTAAAAAAGTTGTCTGTAATTCTCCGAGTTGATTCACCTGTCATTTCCTTAATATAGTACTAGTATCACCAGAATGCCAAACAGTATATGGATTCGATCAAATGCTGGGTAAGTTTATATTTAGATCAAAAATTTTACAAGTTATCCAAGACAGGTCCATAGTGTGTGCAAAGTTACATTTTCAACCCTTTTTTATGGAAAGAGTGCAGATTCATGCCAGATCTAGATCAATAATCTATGTAGTATATATCAAATTTGTAAAAGCTAACATGCTTACATGCTTGATTGGTCACTAATTGCTTAATAATCACTAGACAGTAGACACTGTAAATTGTAATAACATAAAAGTTTGTCAAGCCGATTGCAATCAATACTGCAGCAACATATATTATCTAAAAGGCAAGAACGACATGATTGACATTTTATAATTTGTGACATGCTTGGATTGAAAATGGAGGGGTTAAAACTAAATAATTCTTTGAGCACTGACAATTATTTACACTTTAACCCATTATCACATAGCCTGATTCTAGTTTTGAAGACAGATGACCACTTAAAGTAGGTTGAAAGTAAAGCAGAAAGGGACTCATTCCCTCAAAGCACATTCTGCTTTACTTTTAGCCTGCTTTAAGCTATAATTTGCTAGAATATAGAAACCTTTTCTTACGGTACATATTCATGACTGTATAAATTGAAACTATATTCTTCTTTGGAGGAATAATTCAAAGGCGTATTTATGGGGTAATGGATTAAATCACTTAAATGTATCTACCTCAAACTGGCTGTAGGTTGCTGATGGAAGGTACTCAAGGTAATTCTTAGTTGGTCTGTATCTTCTTGTTTCTTCCTCAACAAGAGCAAGTGCCTGAAATACAATAAATAATGATAAATTAAAATAAACAAGAAGCCCATGCGGGCCTAAATATCGCTCACCTGGAAAAACCAACACAAGGGTCACATAATCCCTGGTATGGGATCACTTTTCACCCCAGAGACATAATTTTTAGCTCCTGTGACCTAGATATGCAACGGACCCGAACCATATTTACAATATTGGTTAAGGGCTTCTAGAAGTGTCATCATGCCAAATATCAAAGCTCTGACCATATTAGTTTCAGAGGTAAAGATGTTTGAAGATTTCACTATATAACTCTATGTAAAATTAGGACCCCCAGGGCATGGTCATTTTTTACCCCAGAGACATAATTTGAACAATCTTGATAGAGGACATGTAGATGATGCTTTGTGCCAAATATCTAAGCTCAAGGTACTGTGGTTTCAGACTAGAAGATTTTTTAAGATTTCATTGAAAAAATCTATTTTAGCTCCTGTGACCTAGATATGCAACTGACCATAACCATATTAACAATATTGGTTAAGGGCTTCTAGAAGAATCATCATGCCAAATATCAAAGCTCTGGCCATATTAGTTTCAGAGAAAAAGATGTTTAAAGATTTCACTATATAACTCTATGTAAATTTACGACCCCCGGGGCGGGGTCATTTTTTACCCAAGGGACATAATTTGAACAATCTTGATAGAGGACCTGAAGACGATGCTTTGTGCCAAATATCTAAGCTCAGGGTACTGTGGTTTCAGACAAGAAGATTTTTTAAGTTTTCATTGAAAAAATCTATTTTTAGCTCCTGTGACCTAGATATGCAACGGACCAGAAATATATGAGCAAATTTGAAAGAGGACCATATAAGGATCATTCAGGCCAAGTTTGGTAAAAATCTATCCAGTAGTTTCGGAGGAGATGTCGTTTAAAGAAATTGTTGACGACGAACGGACGGACGGACGAACGAACGACGACGGACAGAGGACGATCAAAATAGCTCACCTTGGCACTACGTGCCAGGTGAGCTAAAATAAAAGTAATAATTTACTACATTTGTATTAAATTACTAAAATTAGGAATGTGTATGTTTTGAACCATGTCTCATTGATATGTTCATATTATCTGCATACAGCTCAACATGCAATTGATATTTCTGTCATTTCATTTTGTTCAGATTGTTACTGATAAGTCAAAATAACAGAGAAAAAATAAAAGCAAATTTATGGTGGAAAAACTAGCTAACCGGCTTTTTTTCTGGCCATTTGACCTAAATAATTGAAATTAATTAAAAAAAATCTTCTCAAATCACTTAATTTTTCGTGCAAAAAAACACCCCAAATCTCTTAATCAGACAGTTTTCCCACAAATGTCACAGGTGAAAAATGTCAGAAAAACAAAAAGGCCTGAAGGTGTCAACTGGTACCTTGCGAGGGCAGCAACATGATAAAATTTCCTGGTGGGCATATGTTGGCCTACAATACCTGGGAGTTGAAAGAGTCTCCACTTATAGTACACAGAGGTCGACTACCTAAAAAATTGCATTAAAATAGCAATGCCAAACGCCAAAAGGGGCGTGGCCATCGGGGATCTCATAAATATGCATGACTCAATGGCTTCCAAACCAACAATACGCCTAATTTTTTTCGCGCTTAAACACCCTTTATTTACAGCAAGATCGGGATCAAACCACAAGAAATAGCATTCTGAATGATTGAAATAACTGGAAATAAGTTTACCACGAGGCCACTTGAAGTTTTCAATACGGAAAAACTGACGTGAAAAAGTTAAATGCCACATTTATAGGAATGATTGAAAAGCAACTGGAACTGGACTCTGGAGACAGGAGACTGAGCCTCAGGCTAATACTTATGTATAAGGTAGTGGAGGGCCTGGTACCAGCTCTGCCAACATCCAAGAGTTCCGAACAGGGATAGTACGTGGGAAGAAGCTATACTTGTAGGAGTCTGTAGATGTTGAGATGGTTCTGTAGGAATGGTTGTGGTTTCTTCTGGTACGCTCTGATGTAGGTGTAAGAAGATTGTCCGAATTGATGTCTACCAGCTCATTAACAATTTTATATAGCATAGTCAGTTGTTGCTTAGTGCGTCTGGACTGCAAGCTTTCCCACTGCAGCTTGTCAAGCATGTCGGTTACACTGCTCGTGTTGCGGTATCGATTGGTTGCATACCTGGCTGCACGGCGTTGGACCATCTCTATCTTGTGCACTGCAGATGCTGTGTGTGGGTTCCATACGCTTGCACAGTATTCGAGGTTGGACCTGACAAGGGCATAGTATGCGGATGATTTTGTCTCCTGGTTGCTGATCATATTGACTACCGATAGACATTATCTTATCAAGTCTCATGAAGTCTCGTTTGCACTGCACGAGATTTGCGATATAGCGCGAGGTTGCAATTCCGTTAGTGTATGGGCGTGTTCGTTTATCAGTCCGGAATCTTCCGGATTGACGGAATCGAAATCGAATGGTCCGGAATTCAATTCCAGAACTGTTCTATCAATTCTGCCCCAGGAGGTGGTGTGAGCAGAATTGTGACGTATCATCATGGTTCCCGGCACAATTTACGAACGCCTCGACAGCAAAGTTGTAATAAGTAGGGAACCAGACTACCATACTTGCAAGGGTTCAATTCCGTTTTTATTTGATTTACTAATTCCATGGAATCGTTCCAAACAGTTCTGGAACTGATAATCGAACACGCCCTATAACTCTGTGCTTTGGCAATGCTAATTACCGGTAAAAGAATCCCTGACACCATTTCAACTTTTCTCCTGGTGTCCGTTTGTCTCTCAGAGACGATTATACAGGACAATTGGTTGAAACACATGACAATTAGTATATTAAAGAAGTTAACCCTCTCATATGGATCTAGGCGAATCAACTTATTGTAGTGTCCTTGTAGGTCGAAGAGTCCATGGGCCGCCTGCGATGCCGGGACATATCAATCGAGTTTAAGGTTAAATTACGATTACGCAGCTGTCTTATCTGTTTGTCTATGATCGAAAAATTAAATGGAATTGCAAAATATGTTTTCTTACGGCATCCCGGACCCCAGTTTCGTCATATCCCTGATCAAAATACGGGAGAGCGTCAACCACCACTTCGCCAGCCATGTTTTTTTTTTCAAAGAGAAGGGCTAAAACGCGGTCATGACAAAAATAATAATTCTGCACTCGGGCCTATAACGGGGGCTCCCATTTCTAAGGATGAAGTATCAGTAATTGATCTAGTGGTAGGTTCTATATTCCATAATGACCGAGTTCTATTTCTGTCACATAAACTCTGTATACAGTGCTCCCTCCCTAAAACGGCCCTCTGATCAACGATTCCGTCCTTACAACAACGTTTCCGCCAATCCCCAAACACTTTCACTGCAATTTAGCGTCTGCTTGAAATTGTCTGCTGTTTTTCTCAAAGTCACATAGATCTACTGAACATTTTTATTGAAAAATACTTAATGACGAGTTACAAACAGTTTGAATCCAGATCGGACACCGCGTTACGCAGCGTCTGATATGGATTTTAGCTGTTTGCAAATGTATGTAAATGTCCCTCCCTATAACGACTCCCTCCGAACAACGTAAAAAGTAGATCTATTTGTCTCCCATTAGTTCACCTCCACTTTCACAAGTGGGAACTCGGTCACCACTGACATAAATAAACTCTGGAGCACTTTCAAGGGTCAATGCACAGCCATTATGGAGGAAAAAGTACCTTCAAAGACTACCTCTAGCAGATTCGACCAACCCTGGATCAACAGGAAAGTAAAACGTGCTTCGAGAAGGAAAAAGAAAGCCTACAAAAAGGCCAAAATGAGTAAAACACCTGAGGATATTGCCAAGTACAAGCAGCTCCAAAAAGAGACCCAACGTGAATGTAAGACAGCATACAACACCTACGTGAAAGACCTCGTTACCAGCGACAAAAACCCCAAGAAACTCTACTCTTTTGTCGGTAGCAAGCGGTGCGAGAGTTCTGGTGTCCAAGTGCTTAAAAGCGATGGTGTCGGTCACAGCGACCCAAAAAGCAAGGCAGATATCCTTAACAAGCAGTTTACCAGTGTCTTCACTGAAGAAGACCGGTCCAGCATTCCATCAATGGGTACAAACAACTATCCAACCATGGATCCCTTTCACGTGACCATTAATGGAGTAAAGAAACTGCTCTCTGAACTCGACCCTCACAAAGCACAAGGACCCGACTGTCTGCCACCTAGGTTTCTGAAAGACTTTGCAAATGAAATTGCACCTGCACTGACCCTTGTGTTTCAAGCCTCCCTTGCACAAGGCCAAGTACCGGATGACTGGAAGCATGCGCTGGTGACCCCGATCTACAAAAAGGGTGAACGGACGGTTCCAGCAAATTACAGGCCAATCTCTCTAACATCAGTCTGCTGCAAGACCATGGAGCACATCGTCCATAGCCAAGTAATGAAACACCTGGAGGAGCATGACGTTTTGACCGACAGCCAACACGGTTTTCGGAAAAAGCGCTCTTGTGAAAGCCAGTTGGTGCTTACCATCCAAGACATTGCCTCCAGTTTGGATGATGGTGACCAAATAGATGCAGTGCTCCTTGACTTCAGTAAAGCCTTCGACAAAGTACCCCACCAACGCCTCTCCATCAAGTTGGATCACTACGGCATCCGCAATGACCTTCTTAAGTGGATTGAGAGCTTCCTCAGTAACCGGAGCCAAGAAGTCCTTGTCGAAGGGTTCACATCACAATCTGCATCTGTCACGTCTGGTGTCCCACAGGGCTCTGTGCTGGGACCCCTACTGTTCCTCCTGTATATCAATGACATGCCAGGAAGAGTAGCCTCCACCACCCGCCTATTCGCAGATGACAGCATGCTTTATCGGAAAATCCGCACGGTCCAAGATACAGACATCCTGCAAGAGGACCTAAAGAACTTGGAACAGTGGGAAAAAGACTGGCAGATGGAGTTCAATCCTTCGAAATGTGAGACCATCCACATAACCAGGAAGCGCAACCCAATAAGGCGAACCTACGAGCTGCATGGCCATCAGCTAGAAAATGCCACATGTGGGAAGTACCTCGGGGTCACTGTTCATGAGAAGCTGCTCTGGAACAGACACATTGACGACGTCTCCAAGAAGGCCAATAACTCCCTCGCATTTCTGAGGAGAAACGTTGCCAGATGCCCACAAGATGTAAAGGCTCAATGCTACAAGACACTGGTACGTCAAATACTGGAGTACGCTTCGACAGCATGGGACCCCTACACTGTGACCAACATTTCACAGTTAGAGGCAGTCCAACGGCGAGCAGCAAGATTCGTCAAGGGAGATTACAGGACGACAAGCAGTACAAGTCAGATGATTGTCACTCTAGGCTGGCCCACTCTACAACAGCGACGTGCTGACTCCAGACTTGTACTCTTGTATAGGATTGTCCACAATCTCATCGACATACCAGCCACCCTGTACCTCCATCCTGCTGCAGTTTCCCTACAGCGAGGGAGAAACGTATGCTACCTGGTCCCGTTCTGCCGCACAGACATATACAGACACTCCTTCTTCCCTGTAGCCGTACGTCTATGGAACCAGCTACCCGTACCCATCGCCACAGCCCAGACCTTGGACAGCTTCAAGGCAGGCCTGGCCTCTCTGCACTAGACGCCCAACGCACAGTTTTTATCGGTTTTTAATTTGCACTTTGTTCGTCGCCTCACAATACCTTGTACAGTCACAGTGCGTCGATGCTCCAGAGGGGCCCTGCACTTAATGGGAAGAAGAAGAAGAAGGAGATGTTGTTGTAAAGAGGGAGCATAGTAGTATGAATCCTCTACTATGTATGCTGACAATGGTGATTTGACATTGTTTTGCCAACAGTTTGGACCAAGATTATACGTCGAGAAACTGAGACATGTTTCTTGCAGATAGGTTCGTGTAGGCTTAGGTAGGTAAGTAGGTATAGGTAGGTAGGTAAGTACATTCAAATTGGTAGATAATTAAGTAGGAAGGTAGATGGGAAGGTAGATAGATAAGAAGGTGGGTAGGTAGGGCAGGAGGGAGGGGTCGATGGAGGAGGAAGGATGTGTGGTAGGTAGGTAGGTAGGTAAGTAGGCAGGCAGAAAGGCAGGTAGGTAGGTATGCAGGCAGGCAGGTAGGTAAATAAGTAGGTATGTGGGTATTTAGGTTAATAGGTGATTATATAAGTAGGTAGGCAGTTTGTTAAAAAGTAGGTAGGCATATATGTAGGTAAATACTAAATAGGTAGGTAGGTAAATAAGTAGGTAGGTTAATACATAGATTGGTGAGTAGGTAGGTAGGAAAGTAGGTACATAGGTATAAAAGTATGTATGTATGTAGATAAATAGGTGGGTAATTCAGTAGATAGGTTAGTAAATATTAATCGGAGGGTAAAATCTGCTGCAATATCGTCGGCTTAAAATAGTAATTGCTTTAACTCTCAAATTTGTATTTAAAGCATTTTGTTCACAGTAACGCAATACCCTTTGTCTCATCTGAATACTGTTTGATATATTAACGACACTTACTACATAAATACATGAAAACCAGCTCAGATAATGTTTGATGTCTAGAATTATATAGAGTGCTAAATGTTGAACCAACTATATATGGCAGGCATAATATATCACCGCCTATAAAATAGACAATATAGGTCATGATCGTGGTGCCATTACGTATACATGAAATTCCCAGCTGAGCTTACAATTACAGTATAACCTGGCTTATTTGTGTCCCCCCCCCCCCCCCGGTAAATCCGTGCCTGATTAATCTAGAAACCTACTTTATCTGACAATGATTTTTAGATACAAATGGCGAATGGCATACATTCCAACTTTGCTATCTCGAACATGTTTAAGTCGGGTTAATCCGTATTTCTTTTGATGAATCTCATTGTCTCGGACTCGCTAAAGTGGAACATACCCGCATTTCAAAGTTAAAACGATATACAGGTATGCTCCAGTTCCACTTACAAATATGTACTAGGCGAGTTTGAAATTTCAAAATTCAGCTGTATATTATCTAAAACTCTACTTCAACCGGGACACTGCTTTATCCGAAACCAACAATTGGTACCGAAGAATATCGGAGCATAGGCAGATTATAGATCTACTGTATATAAAATAACCTACAGAACCATCGTGACGAGTAAACTTGTCACAGAAGAAGTGGAAGAAGGTGAAGAAGAAGAAGAAGAAGAAAAAGTTGTGTTCAATAACGTTTCATCAGGATCCAAAGTGTTTTTTTCTTGGATTATATAGATCTATTTAGAAATTATCTAAGAAATAAGCGTTTCTGCAGCAAGGTGTTTTTTACATGGTGGGGAGCTGGCCCGACGCAAAACCCTCCTCCTTTCGCATCCTGGGCTTGGGACCAGGCAAGGATGGAGAAGAAGAAATGGCTACAGCAGGCAAGCCATGGAATGAAATAAGTTGGCTCGCTCAAGACAGAAGTGGCTGGAGACGATTCGTTGGTGCCTTATGCTCCACTGGGAGTGAAGAGGATTAAGTAAGTAAGTAAGAAATAAACTTTTTAGTATTTCAGCAAACGATAATCCTGTTACATCGCTATGTTTTTAGCACTATTTAAACCCTTTGCCTGCTGATCGCGACTTTACTGATTTTTGCAAACAGTTTGGATACAGATCAGACGCCGCGTAACGCGGCGTCTGATCTGAATCCAAACTGTTTGACACTCGTCTTTTTTACTGAAATAAATGTCTTAATCTTAATTTAAGAAATTGTGCAGACGACAATTTCAAAGCAGACGATATTGCAGCAGATCAAGGGTTAAGAGAATCAAACCCTTTCATTTCTATTTGTGTCGCAGTTTATCCCTTGCGCAGACAAAATGATTGTCGTCTGTTGAAATTTTCCGTCTTCAATTTTTTTAGGAGTCAATTTTTTAGGTTTGACTGAAGACTATTTGCAACCACAGGGACGCGACATGATTGATTTTTGAGACAAAAAAGGTCAGAATGTATATATAGAGACAAGGGATACAACGTATCGTCAGTATAGTCTCACCCTATCTCGACACAACTGGGCATATCATGAATAATAATTGATGAAATGACACCCTTTTTCCATTTCTGTCTAGCTAATAGAATACCCTTCCATAAAAACATAACTTTAAACCAACTATAAGCATGCTCTTTCAACAGTAACTGCGTCTACTTACTGAAATCACCGATTTTTTGAAAACGGGACAGGTGTTCGTCCCTGGCCGACACAGCATTGACCACTACTCAGTACTGTATGCTTGTTTCGGCGGTAATATCGAGCATAACAGTCCTACAATTTACCAGAGATATACGTTTTTGACACCGATCAGAGCTGATTTCTTCTCAAAACATTGCCGTACCAACAACAAATTCGCGTGGTAAAGCTCTTCGTACCGAACACAGGGACGCGACACGATTGATTTTTGAGAAGAAAAAAATGTTATAATGTATATATACATGTACATATGTTTTGAGAAGAAATCAGCTTTAATCGGTGTCAAAAACGTATATCTATGGAACTGTTGAAATTTCTTCAGCCATACTGCCTTATTTTTTAACTTTGAAACGACATTGCAGACAACAAAATTGAAGCAGCCGACAATGAAACGGTGAAGGGGTAAAATCTCTCGAATAATTTGATCATTAAAGGGTTAAAGACATGGCAGTGTTTGTCTATACAGCAGATTATTTCATATGGATTGGCAAACAGTGATGAGATGCCACAATATGCGGCGTTTCATCAGAGTCTACACTGTTTCCTAATACATGTATCGTTTTTCGTGGACGGTAGTTAATTAAGATCTTCAACCCTAGCGATGAGTATACACGTCATTTAAAACAATGTACTTGTGAGGATTTCACTTTTCCATGCAAATCAGGGTATACACTGTTTGTCACTTTAAAATATATTGTTAAAATCACCCCTGAATAGTCAAGAATTGACTAAACCTAATTGGAAAATAGAACTTTCTATTAAATGTTTCAGGGGTGAAGGAGTTAATAAAACGACAGTGCAAGGGAGAAAGGCTATTGTCCAAATAATGTCTTGACATTTTCAAAGATTGTTTGTACTTTGTATCTATTGCGGGCTTCGTTAGCAATTATTGGAAAGTTTGTAGACAATGCCTAAATCTAACGATATAGCTAAAATAATGTGGACATTAGGGATGATTAGGTACATGTACTCTTGAGCAAATTGACATAATGTAGTAGACAATTGTAAGATCAAAAATAGCACCACTAATTGAACATTGTAAATCAAAAATGTCTATGTCCACTTTGAGCACTAAGCCATGCAGCGTATCCTACAGTGGAGAATCTGTTATTCTTTCCCGTTTAAACGCAAACGTACGCAAACGCAAAACACTAAAACGCAGAAAAGTACAACTTTTTGACAATTCTGATAATTCATGTTTATCTTGGTGGCAAACAGTTCGGAGCCTGATCAGACGCCGGGTTACCCGGCGTCTGATCTGGCTCCAAACTGTTTGCACTGCAAATAATAGTTTTAGCGTAAACGCGTTTATTGGGAAAGAATAACACATTCTCCACTGTATAGGACTAGTGCATAAATGTGAATGCCATTAACTCTGTCGTCGCTATGTAGATGTCGGCAGCAAAATTTGTCGTCTGCAACAATTTAAAGACATTTTCTTTCAGAAAATATAACCACAGTGTCAAACAGTTTGTATCCAGATGATACGCCGAGGTACTCTGCGTCTTATCTGGATACAAACTGTTTGCAACAGTTAGATCTATCATAAATGCACCGCAGCGTGCAGAAGTTTAACGCATTTATACCCAGTGGATTCTTCCATGTTTTTATATTGGATTAGTCCATTTTTTATCACAGGGATGCCTGGTTAAAATTTTCATTTTCAGTTTGTTTTATATTGAAATTCCTATCAGCAAACAGTGTAGACTCTGATCAGACACCGCATAACGCTGCGTCTGATCAGAGTCTACACTGTTTGCCTATGTCCCATATATGGGATCGTTGGCACATCTTTAAGTCTCTTTCACTGCTGATATGTAGTTAATACAAATAATTAGGACACATTATTTGTATATTTTTCTGGCAGATCTAGCATTTCATGTCATAATATTAAATGTCAAATATCAATGATAAACATAAAATTGTAAAAATGGAAATGCAGAGTCTTTGTGAAAGGAATTGCACACCATCAGCTTCAGACTTGTCATCTGCAATTAGACCTGTCTTTTAAAACATTGACTCTTACTACTTTGCTTGAGCATACATGTACTTTGCTTGAGCATAATTGATTCAAGTGTCAAACAGTTTGGATCCAGACCAGACGTGACACGGCGTCTGAACTGGTTCCAAACTGTTTGCATATGTAAGTTAGTCGCGATCAGAACTATTGTTGTATTTTCTATGAATTATTTACGTCCGGTTAATGACATGCAATGATGCATCCTGCATTCCTTGCAACTTTGGCCAATATTGGCTCTAACTAGTAACTACTGTGGGAACGGTAAGAGCGAGGATTGACACTTGCATGCAGAGTGGATTCTATTCCGATGCCGCTTGGTTCGGTGCTTATCAAACCGTTTTACACTTACATCAATTGTTTTTCCGACAAAACACCAGTTACAATGGAGATAAAGTTATTTTTTCCAAAACAAACGCGTTTACGCTAAATATATTACAGTGGAGAATCTGTTATTCTTTCCCAATAAACGCGTTTACGCTAAAACTATTATTTGCCGTGCAAACAGTTTAGATCCAGATCAGACGCCGGGTAACCCGGCGTCTGATCAGGCTCCAAACTGTTTGCCACCAAGATAAACAAGAATTATCAGAATTGTCCAAAAGTTGTTCTTTTCTACGTTTTAGTGCTTTGCGTTTGCGTACGTTTGCGTTTAAACGGGAAAGAATAACAGATTCTCCACTGTATTTACATTGCAAACAGTTTGGAGCAAAATCAGACACCGGATGACGCGGCGTCTGATTGAGCTCCAAGCTGTGTGCAATACAGATTAAAATGAAAATTTAAAATTGTCAAAATATTTTCATTTCTACATTGGATTGCAATGTTTTTGCGTTTCGTTTGCGTGTAAACCGGAAAGAATAACGTCTTCTCCACTGAAACTTTGCAAAGGTTGTGTCTTCATCTGAATCAAACTGCTATCTGTGTGGTTAGAAAGGAATATTGAACCATGTAGCCAAGCCCTGGCCTCGAGGTTATAAAACTTAAAATGAACTCTGTGCTAAAAAATCAGAGTTTTTCTTAGCTCATAACACTTCAGCAAACATTTTGTAAATAACAAGTATTTGCATACCATAATTCTGTTGTAAGAATACCGGTGTATCCAAATCAGGTTATTTAAATCAGTTCAAGCATAGAGCATGTAATCAAAACTGAGTTTTGAGCACAGAGTTCGTTTTAAGCTTTATAACCTCGGACCCTGGTCCAAGGACGGTATCGATGGTGGCATAATCTTGAAAGTCCACCAGACTCGTAAAAGGACAGAGAGGAAGACACAGAGGACATGGAGACCAAATCCAACCCATGTTATTGTGAGAGCTAGGGAGGCAATAGTCAATAGTCAAGACCAATCAAAAACAACTAAACATGGGCCCGTTTCATAAAACTTCGTACGAAAAATGTTGTCGTAATTCAGATTATAAAAGTTTCAATTATTATTTATTTCTCCATCCAATCATGTCTTGTGACGTCTCTTTGGAATCGTCTTGAAAAGACGATTCCAAAGAGATATCACAAGACAGGATTAGATAGAGAAATCAGAAATTAAAAGTATTTTTAAAGTTTTGACTTACGACCGTTTTTGGTCGTACGAAGTTTTATGAAACGGGCCCCAGTTTCCTAGCATGTGACAGGGGGATAAGCGTGGACATCGAAACCAGGCTTCAGGATACAAAATGTTTGCAAATAATTCTCATGACAATGAGGGATTAACCCTTTCATGATCAAACTTTTCGTGAGATTATTACCCCTTCACCGCCATATTTTCGTCTGCTTCAATATTGTTGTCTGCAATATCATTTGAAAGTTAGATTCAAGGCAGTATAACACGTAATTTCAAAACAAGTGACAAACAGTTTTAATCCTGATCAGACGCCGCGTATCGCTTTATGACGTCATTGAGAGTGAAGGGTTAATCAGACACTGTGTCTGAGATGGCGTCTAGACTTCTTCCACACTTTTATGCAATACAATAAAGCTGCTTTTTATGGCAGACACGATGTTAATGGTATGCTTTTTCAATATGCAAAAGCCATAACAAACATCGTTAACCCAGTGACATTTGGTTGTGCGCTCTCACTGTCAATGATTATTTGAATGCAATTTTAAATACAGTTATGTCGAACAGCCTAACTCATTCTCCCTTAAACATCAAATGGCAATTGCAGTTTCCAATTATTAATAAGTCTAGTCTTTTTTTCTGCTACTTAGGGTTGCTTTTTACAACGTATTGCAAAATGACAAACCGTGCCTATCCTGATTAGAACACGCCTCTCTGTCTACACTGTTTGTATAGGACAGATGTACTTTTAATTGATGAGTCTGTTTGTAAAGAACGAGTATACTCGTCACAAGGTTTTAATGGGTTCAGAATTATTTCTGTTGAAACCTTCCAATGTATTAAAAGTCACAAACATCGTTCGGTGATAATGTCTGAAAGCATTACCCATAGACTATGACTAACTCAATTCAAACCGTATTCGCACTAGAAGCAGTAATTATTTCGCTGCACACCCACGGAATTGACAGGCGTCTATGTCTAATAGCCAATTACAGTGAGCCATTTACAACTGCCTTTAATACATTCGCTGCCATGACGTCATCAACTTTAAACAATTGTCGTCTGGTTTTATTTATTTCTCAAATTTAATTTTTAAGTATTTTGACTTAAAAAGATTGAATTTGTGTAACGCGGCGTCTGATCAGAATCCAAACTGGTTTTCTCATGACAAGAAGTTACCCAAATTCCAGACACTGATCAGACGTCACGTGACTTTGCATCTTATTAAGATCCAAACTGCCAGACATTTATAATGGAAGGTAGAGCGTGCGTAGTGTGATACAGTGGAGAATCTGTTATTCTTTCCCGTTTTAAAAAAAACGCAAACGCAAAGCACTACGACGTAGAAAAGAACAACTTTTGGGCAATTCTGATATTTCATGTTTATCTTGGTGGCAAACAGTTTGGAGCCTGATCAGACGCCGGGTTACCCGGCGTCTGATCTGGATCTAAACTGTTTGACGCCCATATATCAATGTTTCCCAAGTAAAAGCGCATACAATTCAAATTTTATAAGTAAGAGCAGAAATCCGAAGATTTCGGGAAAATCCGTAGAAGATCCGGAGAAATTAAGAAAAAATCCTAAGACTCTTAAAGTTTAGGAAAAATCCGGAAAAATGCTAGCCTTGTATTTATGGGAGGATATGCACAAATTCCACAGTATGACATTGCTAAACCTTTAACATGCTATATAATTTGTCCTCTGCTTACTTAGTTGTTTGCAGCTATTTTTAGAACCAATATAACATTTCATCGTCAAATGTATCGTGAGGTTTTTACCCCCTTCACTTCCACATTGCCGTCTGCATCACTATTGCTGTTTGCAGTATCGTTTCAAAGTTACATTTAAGTCATATTGACTGAAGTTTTTCGAAACGAGTGTCAAACAGTTTGGTTCCTGATTAGACGCCGCGTAACGCGGCGTCTAATCAGGATCCAAACTGTTTAAATTGAAAACGAGCATTTTGGCGTCTTTGACAGTGAAATTGTTAAATATGCGTTTTCTTTTAGAACAGTTTGACGCCGAAATACTCGGAACCACATATGGGCAAACCATATTTGAAACATTAATCACAACGTAGTCTGGTGCACGCAGAAGGTTTATAAATGTTAATTGGTTTCGTGATATTTCGCCATGTAAGAAAACTTTGATAACCTGTCGTCGCTCCTTCAGTCAACAATCCTAAAATCTAAATTTGAAAATGATATTGCAGATCATAATTTAAATGCACTTGCCTTTTCTGGATGAAAGGTGGGCAGGTTTTCGTCTACTTCAATTATACAATTAAAATGAAAGACAACGACCCCGTCGGCCTGTCTTCCCCCTACTTCCCCGAGATAAGAATTTAAAAAGAATATCATTGAATATAAATTTAGACGTTTCTAGACATTAGCTTGGATTCTTTCTCATCTGTCTGGGTTTTATTCAGTTTGTGTGTCACACGGCGCATGATCAGGATACAAACTATTTTACACTCATAACGACGCTTAAACAGCCCTAAAGCTGACTCTAAAATATTGCAGATATCATTTAGATGCAGACGATATTTTGGCGGTAAGAGGTTTAAAGCAGACGATAAAATATAACAAAGGCAGACGATAATATTAAACCTGACGCTATTACAGACGTGAAAGGGTTACCATGTCATGGTTGGTCACCAGTTCGAATGCACGGTTGCTAAGAAGATACAAATGGAATTTATATAACCATTGACATACTTCACACACATAACTTATCTTACTTATACGGTTCTAGTGTACCGGCAACAAGGCATTCCATTTCCGATAGTTCAATCCTTTTTCGAACCAAAGTAGGTATATGCAATGTTTAACCCTTTTACTGTCATTTTGACAGTAATGCCTGTCTAACAAAGTCGCTGCCATATTATCGTCTGCTTATATTTGCCGTCTGCTTTTACTTTTAAAAAATGGAATTTTATATTTCTTTGGACTTATGAAACATTGATTTTGTTTGTCAAACAGACATAAAAGTTTAACTCATTATCCCCTGAGACTTCCAATAGACACTTCCAGTTTACAATAAAGGCTGGTCCATTTTAGACTATTTAAGAAATAATAAATTCATACCAGTGTTTTATCGTGCAATCGAACACTGGTAGGAGTTGAGATGCGTAGTAATTTAAACGCGAGGCCTTTAGGCCAAGTGATTTAATTACAAGCATTTCAAATGCGTACGCCAAGAAATGTAGCGCCGTTACTTCGGTACAAATTAAGGTTAAATTATGTGTTAGAATCGAAATAATAAATTAATACCAGTGTTCTATCTAACAATCGAACACGGATAGTCGTTGAGATGCTTGTAATTAAATCACTCGGCCTAAAGGCCTCGTGATTAAATTACTACGCATCTCAACTCCTACCAGTGTTCGATTGCACGATAGAACACTGGTATAAATTTATTATTTCTTAATTCGTACACCGAGACGGTCCTTCTTCGCTTATATAGGGGTGTGGGCGAGGTGTGTTAGAAAAAGTTTTTTTTATTATTATACATGTATATTACAAAATGACAAACAGCGAGGTCCCTGATTAGAGGGCTCCTACGGGAGCCCTCTAATCAGGGACGTCACTAATTGCTTTAGACAAGTACACAGGGGACCGTCACAGTAGAAGTCTGAACCGCAAAAGAATTTTTTTTATATATAAACACTATATATGTATGTAGTGTTTGTACATTTTGTTTTTTCTTTTGGGGTTCAGATGTCTTTTGTGACGGTCCCCTGTGGACAAGTGTACTCTTTACAGGTACACTTTTGGTAGAGGACGTATATATGCGTCACTAGGGCTCAATGAGTTAATCACATCCAAACTTTGAATTAATCCTATCAAACCCTTTACTGCCACGACGTCATCTGCTTTAACCCTTATCCTGCGGTGATGTCGTCTGTTTCGAAATTGTCGTCTGCAAAGTTTGTTAAATTTAGATTTATACATTTTTTAAGTAAAGAAACCTAAAGAAGAGTGTCAAACAGTTTGGATTCAGATCAGACACCGGGTGACGCGGTGTCTGATCTGGATCTAAACTGTTTGTAAAAATCAATAAAGTCGCGACCACCAGGCAAAGGGTTAATATAAACACTTGCATGCTTCTGTTTTTATTTCTCAATTTTCAATTTTAGGGAAACTGACTACAAAATGTTCATTATGAATATCACGCAGTTTGGATGCTGATCAGACTCCGCGTTACGCGGCGTCTGATCAAGATCCAAACTGTTTGAAAACGCGTTTCTTGGCGTCATTGGTATATGTGCAAGGGTTAATTTTAATATGCAATGTTCATTCGATCACTAAATATTTGCCCATTCTGTCGCCTGATTAATGTAAGTGTGACAACGTGTAGCCTATATTATGGAATTCCATATGACACATTTTGTGAGAACTAATTGTTAATTCTAGTTCGAATCGTTTCAGGTTTGTTCCACATGTGTGAGTTTAATCACTTCGTGTGGTTGTTTAATAATGACATTTCTATAAAAGGAAAGTTGCCATCACGATCCATGCCATTACATAACTTTATATACACTTAGGGTGAACTTATATCGTTTAACCATGACTTATTTTATGAACAATTCCAATTTCCAATGAAGTCTAGTCCATTTTCACTGTCAAGGGTTGATTTTTACAATACACGTATATCGAAAAATGAAAAACAGCGGACAGTGATCAGATGGCTCCTGCAGGAGCGTGCCTTCAACATTGCATGCTATTGTCTCCCGCCTTTGGTCGCCAAGAGGTTCGCGGCGAGAGGTTTTGTAGCGTTCGCGCTAATGAACACAGGGCTGTGTCTATACTGTTTGCATTGGAAAGGGGTACTTTCTATAGGTGCACTGTTTGTAAATGACGAGTATACTCGTCGCTAGGGTTGAATGTGTTAAAACTTGCTGAAACCATTTGGAGCCAAATGCGACTCCCGAGTAACCCATCATCTCATCTGGATATAAACTCTGATCTTCTGAAAGGAAAAAAAACATGGGGAAATAAACTAAAAAAATATATTTTTGTTAAGATCATGCAAAGTACAAAACTGTTAGTCTGAAATGCAAACAAATTCGTTTTATCCGAAAACTTGTAGAAGTAGCTTTGATCGAGTTTGAGTAACTTAGCGACTGTACATTCAATTAACCCCTCCACTGTCATGACGTCATAAATTATAAGCAATTGGCTGCTTCTATTTCTCAAATTTAAAGTTTAGGTATTTTGACTTAAGATATATTTGAAATAAAAGTCAAACAGTTTTGATCCTGATCAGACGCCGCGTTACGCGGCGTCTGATCAGGATCGAAACTGTTTGTAAAACGCTATTGCACTCGGAGTAAGGTAATGAAGGGGTTAAGATAATCTTGCATGCCCAAGGAACATCAGCTTTATGTAAACGGTGATACGTTTGGGTTTATTGAAAGGTGTTCGTGACTGACAGTAATCATATGTGTTCATCAATTACCCACTGGTTTACCACTGGTGTCATAATGTGTGTTGAATTATCCTTTCAGACGAAAACAGTTTCCATGGAACATAAAATCAGCGACAGCACTGTTGTTTTTTTTTAAGAGATTCGTGACTTATTTTAAACACAACATGACAAAACGGAGCATGACACTATTCTGTTAGCGCTCTTTCAGCAGATGTTTGATTGGAGAGCGTCAACTTATACCAATGCTCTGGATTAAGGATATATTCGGAGTATATTTTTAAAAAAGAAAATTACATAAAACCTAACTTGAGTAACAGAAAGCATATCCCTTAGAACTACTAATTTGCATTGTTATAATCATGAATATAATCGATTTTGTCTTTCTAAATAGGATTTGAGTTTCGAACAGTTTAGATCCTGACGAAAAGCCGCGCAGATTTACATTGCTATAGGGAACTATTATTTAATATCTTATCCTTTAACTAAATATTTCTTTATTTTAAAGTGCTATTTTCAGAAATAACTTTCTTGTCATAAGAACCAATCCATAGTCCCCTGGCATCGACATAGATTTGGAAGCGGACTTGGGTTTTATCTGCATTGGGCAACTTCTAATAAAGTTTAAAAGGTCGCCAATCTGAACAAGAATTATTTTTCAAAAAGATATTCAGCTTAGTGTGTGGTGGAAGTAATGCTGAAGATGGGTGTGCAAAATGTATGAAATAGGTTTACAAAGAATTTTTATACCTTAGATCGAAAAGCAATAGACACAATTACAGTATATTTTTATATAAAATATAACATAACTTCAAAATCGCTATAATCTACAAATGCAAAACAATAATTCAAACCTTATTCTGCTGATCGGAGATTCTTGCATTAATCTACTGTTTTATATATCAAACTTCATTCACGAACTTTCTCCACAGAAACTATACACTTTAACAGCTGTCATATCTAAACATAGAAACAGCAAAACGGTCTGTATCAGTCTGTGTCTCTAAATTTTGCACTCACAATTAATCTCCAGTAAAACTTGTAAAAGTACAAAAACCAGTTAGGCCCACTACCCAATCAGACCAAATCCGATTTAAGCAGGTGCCCTTAAACCTAGATTTCTGATCATTTATAAATGGCTGAAACTGTTATAACGTTGGTATAAATAGATATTATTCAACTCCGCTAAAACTGTGATATCTCGCAGTCTAATAAATTATATTCATACAATACTGACCGTTTCTATGTCCTGATCTAGTTTAGGCGTAAGTCACTATCTTGAAATATTGGTGATTTGTTATTGCTATGCCATACGCCTTTCGAAACACTAAAGAAGACTGAGAGCGAGATGTTATGTCTATCACCTGATTTAAGAATACCATACATCACTTTAAACATAAAATAATTTTATCGTCTAGATCTCCTACACATAATAAAGTACGTGAACCATAATGCATTTCTGTAAACAGAGTCAAATATCTTTTTAAAAGCAACACATACACACGGTAAAAGTCAATAATTACTGAAAACCAATTATGTATTGAATTGTCGATGCCAAACATCGATCTACAGTACGGGTGCCTTTCCAGAGTCAATATTTTGAAATGTGAAGTGGCTGAAACAAGGATAATCTAACCCATACCCTAGAACTTCAAATTCCAATTTAGTCTCATCTCTTTGTATGTTGTATATGGTTCACTCGATGTATCTACTATATAGCCTAATGTGACGTCAGAAGGTGAAAATCCGTAATGTTACATGGCTAACATTACATTTCTGCCCGCGTAACATCACGAAATTACCCTCCGTATTCGGCCCGGGTTTTAGTACCCCTCAGTAGCAAAACGTTTCTAGTGAAGTAACGGCAATGAACTGGAAAAGTGAGTCGATTCAAATTTGAAAAGTTATACAATCGAAATCAAATGGACCATACTTTATGCTTAATCTCATGAGATAAGATTTCAAAACAATCGACTGCAAAGTGTCACCAGTTTTCGCGTTGAAGATAGAAGATAGAATTGGAGACGATTGCAGAATGGTCTATAACAGCGTAGAACTATATGAGAATACAAATAACGAATGTATATGTGTTTGTAAAATTTCTGTTTGCAATATTTATTCAGAATAAAGGTTTGTTGCTTGCAATTTGATTCTTTTTTAAAACGCGTCTAGCGGTATGATGGTCGACTCTGCCCACGGCGGTCCGAGTTCGAATCCCGATGGATCCAAACTTTTTTTTTTCAAATAAAATTGTTCTTTTTTTGTGGATACCAAATGGTCAACAAACATATTTATTGTGTTTTTTGCGTCTAAAAAATAACTTCTCCGTTATTTGTTTTCAGTAATGAAAATTAAAATAGTTCCAATACATGTATTCGCGATCGTTGTTCTGTATTGAAAACAGTGGCAATTAAATCTATATTTTTGTTCGGTACAATAAAATAAATATCACATCTCACAGAGGGTGAGAGAACGGATTGGTCACCCTCGACAAGAACATGTCAACCTCGGCTGACGCCTCGGTTGACATTACTTGCCTCGGGTGACAAATCCGTTCTCTCACCCTCTGTGAGATGTGATATTTATATATTAGCAACCATGGAGTATACAGCCAAAATTAGCCTTTGGATGTTTTTGTGAGTGTCCATTTTGAAAAATAATTTAAAAGTGTTGTTAGAAAAATGTCTTTTAACACAACTTTATAATATGTTTGTGTTGTACAACACCATTTAATACATTGTATAGAAACTTTAATAAAAAATGAAAATGAGCCGTGCCTTGACAAAACCTGCCATATTGCGCTGCAACCTTGTACAGACCAAGCACCGTTGCCATCACAGGCTCTGCATCCGAGTTTGTCTACACTGCCAAGTACCGTAGATTATACTGCTAATGTTTTAGATGATTGTGAGTGTCAAACAGAGTAGATCAAGGCCAGCCACCGCGTCAAAGAGATGGCAGCTTGCCTTGATCTACACTGTTTGCAATGCAATAAGTCAGGTTTTGTCATGGCACGGCTCAAATGCAAACAAATCTACGTTTAAGTTTACGTCTAAGGGGATTGACATAAAACCGATATTATCTCAGAAATATTATTTGCATCGCACTACAAAGACTCAAAACAAAACAGAGCAGAACGTGCATTTTATCAATTACAATTTACAATAGAGTGCAACAGCATATGATGATAATACAATATATACTCTGACATACGGCCTTGAATAATGTCATCAATATATCAGAATAAATATCAAAATACCATGATAAACGTCATTGCAGTGATATTTCTTTGGAGATTTCTTTTTCTAAAATTTAAATTGAAATGCCATTTACATTAAAATAGAACAGGTTTCTTTCATTCATGACAGTTCATTTCAATTCAACATCTGGTTATCTTCGCTTATAACGTTTGACATGTCAGATGACACTACATTTACATGAATAACTGAGTCTAGCAATTCTGGTATACTAAGTGGTCCTATTTTTATATGGCGAATTCATTTTTGAAATTTAACAAATTTGATAATTTTGCTTAAAAATGTTAACTTGATTTTCAGATATATAACTTATTCTGAGGAAAACTTAGGATTGAAGAGTTAAAATAAGAACATAAACGTCATATTAAACCCTTTCACTGCTAAATTTTGTCGTCCGCCATAACTATCTTTACCGCCATAATATCGTCTGCTTTGGTATCTATTCTGAATATTTGTTTCCAATCTATAGTACAATGGTTATAGATGCAAACAGTTTTGATCCTGATCAGACGCCGCGTAATGATCATAATCCAAACTGGTTGACACTCAATTTCATATTTCTTACGTCGAAATACTTAAAGTTTTGATTTGAGAAATAAAAGCAGACGACAATTGTTTAAAATTGATGACATCATGGCAGTGAAGGGGTTAAGGCATAAGGAAATATCGGAATATAAATACCCAACATTTTGAATCCTAATCAAATGTCGTTCTACGCGCTGTAGCACCAGGATTCAATTTTGGCAAAGTCAACTTAAGTGGCCTATGATGGTGATAGCTAAATTTATCATTTGGGTTTACCCCTCCCACAGTTACTGTAAAACAGGTATTTTTCGCGTCATTAATATTTCGCGTAATGTGATTTTGTATTAATTTGCGACATCATGCAATATATCTAGCTGGCGGTAGCTTAAAGGAGGCTGAATGTAAAGCAGAATGTGCCTTAAGGCACATTCTGCTTTACTTTCAGCCTGTTTTTAGAAGTCACCTATTTTCAAAACTAGAGACGCGAAGCAACACATTCGCAAATTAACGCGTAAATTATATTCTCGCGAATAAAACCGGTTTTACAGTATACTCCACTAAGTCTTAGGTCGACTTTGCAAACATATTAGATCAAGAGACTGTATATATGTTGTGTTATAAAGCATATTGTATCAATTGTTATCACAATAACGACATGGTACATACAGTCATGAGTGTACACCCACTGAATGTTGACCTTTATTGAGGATAGTCCCTGTCTTCCTGTTGCCATTCCCATTAATAATTTAAACCTTTCAACACTGATAAACCTTATATCAGCTGCCATTTATCCTTAGGCATCTTTGTCTACACAATTTATCATCTGCAATAATGCTTCGGACATAGTTTTATCATTTTAAAAATTGTCAGCATTGTGGCAAACATTCTGTATTCTAATGAGACGCTGCGTTTCTTGGCGTTTCATTTGAATTAACACCGTTTGCAGACTTTCCTACAAATGGATCATAAATTGGTAAAGGTTAAAGTATTAAATGCAATGGCAGCAATATAAAATCACAACCATGATTGGCAGCAACAGTGGTCTTCAATACTGACCAAAGTTTAATCAATTCCTTTCAATACTGATCAATTTCGCTGTAGTTATTTAAGAAATACAATGTGCAGTGCTCCCTCCCTGAAACGGCCCTCCCAACAACGATTCCCTCCTCACAACAACGCTTGTCGCTCTTACCCCAAACGAGTCGATGATAGCCAACTTTTTCACGGCTGCAATGTCGTCTGCTTAAAATTGTCGTCTGCTATTCTTCTCAAAGTTACATAATGGACATTTTAACAGAAAAAACGTAGTGACGCGTGACAAACAGCTTGAATCCAGATCAGACGCCGCGCTACGCGGCGTCTGATCTGGATTCAAGCTGTTTGCAAATGTAAGTCAAATTCTCTCTCTATAACGATTCCTTCCGGACAACGTACATATTTTGTGTCTCCCATTGGGTGCCGTTGTAGTAAGGGAGCGCTGTACATACGTTAAACTACGTTCTACCGTTGTTAAACGGTAGAACATACATTAGTTCCATTCTTACAAGACCAAAAATCATTTAAAAGGATACAAATGTTTCATGCTTAATATATCTGCGGGTTCAGTTTCTCGACCGAATTTCTTCCTTATAAGTATGGCTTTAACAAGAATCTAATATACCCACAGCAAACTTGTGTACAGCAGAGAATTTCACATACATTACGCATATTTACCGTTCAACCATCATCCATCTTGCACAGACTACATAATACACAAAACAAGATGGAGCAATGAGCAAATAACAGGCAATATGATTTACCATCAATAGGAATAACGTTAGAAAATTAAATAAATGAAAGCTAAAGAATGCATGATGTCACATTATTCAATATTGATAATATAATTGCAGTAGAAAAAGGATTATTCAATATTGATAATATAATTGCAGTAGAAAAAAGGAAACAGCTTCATTTTTTTAAATAGTGACAAAAACACACGTCATGTGTAATACAAAATCGATCATAAAGTGCTAAAGGTCAAAGTGTTAAAGTCCCATTGTGTTTTCAGACCTTTTCATAATGTCTGAAATACAATAACGGTTAATAATAATGTTTGAACATTCTAATGGGCCAAACTGATCTATGAATGATGAAGACGGACCTAAATCACCAAAAAGGGCGATTTAAAATCATAACAAACCGAAAATAGAGCGTCTGCCATAAACCTTACCACACGGCTTAGTATCACGTGATACAGCCGGAGTCAACATCACCGTGTGCAACCGCAATTACCTTCGACGGTCGATCCATCAGTCAGTTAGACTATCACACTTTTTTGTCCGCTCTCTAACTCGAATATCTTTTATCCGATCTTCCACAAACTTGCTGAAAATGTTCATTGATATAAAATCAAGGTTTAGTTTGATTACTACTAAAATCGCATAAGGTGTTTTTGAGTTATTGCCTGTTAATTTATAAAAGATGACTGTTTCAGTCATTTTTGCACTCTAAAACAAACAGTTTTTATCGGATATTCACCAAACATGCTGAAAATATTTATTCATATAAAATTCAGGTCTAGTTTGATTATTACTAAAATCGCATGTGGCATACCTAAGTTTTTGCCCTTTATGTATTAAAAAATGACTGTTTTCAGCAAGGTTTGCTCTCTAACACAAATACGTTTTATTGGATCTTCACCAAATTTGCTGAAAATATTTATTGATATAATATCAAGGTTTAGTATGATTACTACTAAACGCGCATAAGGTATATCTAAGTTATTGCCTGTTTATTAATGAAAAATGACGGTTTCGGTCACTTTTTGCACTCTAACACATACAGTTTTTATCGGATATTCATTAAACTTGCTGAAAATGTTTATGTATATAAAATTTAGGTTCAGTTTGATTATTACAAAAATCGCATGTGGCATATCTGAGTTTTTGCCCTTTATGTATTAAAAAATGACTGTTTCAGCATTTTTCAGCAATAACTCAGACATGCCTTATGCGATTTTGCTAGTTATTGAACCTGACCTAGATTCTATACTAATAAACATTTGTAGCAAGTTTGGTGAAGATCCAAAAAGAAATGTTTGAGTTAAAGAGCGGACAAGGCTGAAACAGTCATTTTCAGCAAACTCAAGGTATACATTCTCTATAGTTTATTTGACCGTTTACCCACAGTGAAAGATATGTACACGTTGTTATTGAATCTCATAGTGTTTAACCCTGTGCCTACTTTACGGAGTTTACAAACTATTTGAATCTAAAAAGACGCCGCGTAACGTGGCGTCTCATCTGGATCCAAACTATTTGACACTCGTCTTAAGGTTTGTTTAATTAAAACAATGCATAAATCTAAACTGAACACATTTTGCAGACGACAATGTCGAAGCAGACGTCTGTGCAGCAGAATAAGGGTTATCCAGATGTTCCAGCTAAACATGTAAGCGAGAGTAATCTGAACCAATCTAACATTTTCTCACTCATTTCAGCACCGAATGCTACGGTGTTACTACTGATTAAACCGTCTATTCGAGACACTTTTAATGAGTATGACACCATTGGGTTTAAAAGCAGAAATAAAGATTTAAGTTTTCAAATACTTCCGTTATCTGGAGCCCTGTATTTACAGAGTTGTCCTTCTTTCCATTCACAAGGGAGGCTTTTTAATTGGTGCTAGCACAAAAATATTATAAATAAAATTTAAAACGCGAATTGCTTAGATAAAACCGGTTTTTGTGAAAGAATCACGTCCCACGTAGTTCAAATGGGACCCCAAACAACCGTTTTATGCAGGTTTCTCAAAAGCACAATGCGGCTTTAAATGCAATGGCAGTAATTTAAAACCACCACCATGAGTGTCAGCAACAGCGTCTTCAATACTGATCATAGCTTAAACTTTTCACTGATCAAACGCCTGGCTCCAAACTGTTTGCACTGCAAATAATAGTTTTAGCGTAAACGCGTTTATTGGGAAAGAATAACACATTCTCCACTGTACATAGCCCAGGGTACGTTTGCGTTTAAACGGGAAAGAATAACAGATTCTCCACTGTATGTATTGCAGTGGTTAATCCACTCCTTACAATGCTGATCCGTTATTGCAGTAGTTATTACAAAATCGATCATTGTGTCCTAATATTTAAATGTTATATTAAGTGGCAGTAATATAAAATCACAATAATGTATGTACAGTGGAGAATCTGTTATTCTTTCCCAATAAACGCGTTTACGCTCAAACTATTATTTGCAGTGCAAACAGTTTGGAGCCTGATCAGACGCCGGGTAACCCGGCGTCTGATCAGGCTCCAAACTGTTTGCCACCAAGATAAACATGAAATATCAGAATTGTCCAAAAGTTGTTCTTTTCTACGTTTTAATGTTTTGCGTTTGCGTACGTTTGCGTTTAAAAGGGAAAGAATAACAGATTCTCCACTGTAAGATGTGGTGTTCTTCAACACTTACCTTATTATTTCCATTTTAAACGACGCTAAACGCCATCACAATGCAATAAAAATATAAAATAAATACAATATTGTTTTTCTGAATCTCCAGACGATCTTGTTAAAATCAAAGTAGCAATTCTGACTATTTATTTTAATCTGAGTGCCAAACAGTTTGGAGCCTGATCAGATACCGGGTTATCCGGCGTCTGATATGGCTTCGAACTGGTTGAATTGTAAACATGTGTTTAGCATAAATGAATGACATCTTCCCCCACTCACCACACTCCTTTCCCATTAATTCAGTAGTTCACGATACAGTTCAAAATATGTAGCAGTTAAATGTCGATTATATAAAAAAACAACAGGAAATATTAATCTGAACCTGTTAATTGTCGATAATATAAAACATCAGGAAATATTAACACAAGAACTGACTGTTCAGCTGGGATGGCTACGAACATTTATAAGTACATGTACAGTGGTAAATACGCTATTCCTACCCACTTTACGCGTTTCTTAAGCGTTCTTACGCGTTTAATATCCGTTTCGTTAAACGCGTTTACTAGCCGTTTCTTTACGCGTTTCTTTTAAAAGGTCGCGTTAATCCGAAATCTCCGCGTGAAACGGAAAACTGACGCACCGATCGCAACATCTCTGGTATAATCGTTTATTAACGGGTTTAAACGCGTTTAAATCGTTAGGCGTTAACCGTTCGTTAACCGTTCACTATGCGTTTCTTACGCATAGATTAACGCGTAAATGGGTAGGAATAGCGTATTTACCACTGTAGGACAGCCCGCTCCTTCTAAAACTTACAATGTACTTATACCTCATGCATGCTACATTTTAGGTCGTTTGCTTGATTTGTTTACTGGCTAGTCTATTTATGTTGGACAATAGCTTTGTGACTAGTGTTGCATATGTTGATAACGACCGACTTGAAATCTGAGTATCTCATCTTATCTTATCATTAACTTCCACGCTGCCACGACGTCGTCTTCTTTATAATGACCAGGGGCCCGTTAACTACTTACGCAAAACTTTTGCGTAAGTCAACATTTTAAATTTTAATTTATATTTTTTATTATCACTTGCTACAAACAGCAAATAGCCAGATCAGAGGACGCGCTTTTTTTGCTGTTTGCAAACGTTTATGGTCGAAATAGAAGAGTTAAACGATTTTGACTTACGCAGGGGCCGGTTTCATAAAACGTCGTACGACAATTATTGTTGTTAGTTCAAATTTTAATATACAAATGTACATTTCTCTATCTAACCCTGTCTTGTGACATCTCTTTGGAATTGTCTTTTCAAGGAGATGTCACAAGACAAGATTAGATGGAGAAATAAATAATTATTGAGACTTTTTTTTTTTTTTTTTTTTTTTTTTTTTTTTTTTCAGGCCTTGTCAGTAAGGACCTCATTTATTGTCCCCGTCTTAGGTGCGTCGGGGTCGGGGAGCCATCCACCGACGCACCTTACAAAATCATATAATAATATTATGGCTGACAAAGCTCCAAAAGTTTACATTTTCATACAAAAAGAAAAAATACGTATTTGAAGCCAGGTATACAAAAAGTTTTCTTTGTGATTTTGAAACAGAAAATTATTTTGCAATGAATAGATTATGCTTATTACTAGTGTTGTTTTATCCATATACACCCACATCTTCGTACATACTAACAATTACATTTTATGTGCAGACGTTTTGAAGATAAAAAAAAATAAAAAAAAAATAATAATAATAATCTAGGTCTTTGTCAGAATATTAAACTGCTCCCATTGTTTATGAAAAGTGTCTTCAGTACTATTTTGAATTGAGATAGACTTAAGTAAATTGTATTTAAAAGATATATAGATTGAGACTATTATTGAGACTTTATAATCTGACTTACGGCAACATTTGTCGTACGAATTATGAAACGGGCACCAGGAGCCGAAATGTTTGAAAAAACGATCGTACTAGGTGTATGTTAGTGGATGGGTTTAACTTCTCCAACACCGTTGGCATTACCACTGTCATTTGAAACAGTGTGGATTCCGACCAGATGTCTTTGTTTGCCCACGGGGACGATTTTACAAACAACGCGATGCCTGATAACGAACGAATCTGCCTGACACTCGAAGCAAAATGTCTGCGGCCAGACCTTCGAAAACTTGGATGTTTCATAAATTTTAGAAGACAAATTCAAGCAGACGATATTAAAAAAAAAGAGGTTAAAGAGGCGCATATATGGTTAACAGCAACGCGAACACAGTCACAATTCTGTTTGCCATATCCCAAAAATAGCGCCTCCACCCACATAAATGTCACACGTGAAAATGTATTGATTGAGCTGAAGACAAGAGATTCATTTGTTGGATTTCTGCTTAACAATTAAGTTGATTAAAGTACCTATCTGCCTTAAATACATCTGGATATACCGGTTTTTGACATGCACATATGTGATAATGTCTAAAGAAGAAAGGGTTAATCCGTCTTTCCAAAGAAACGAACATGTATGAACAATATTTGATATAAGATGCAACATAATGTATATCATAAAACACACTTTGGTATTGTTTTACCAATTATGTCTGTTTAACACTTTCATTATCAAAGAGACAAAAATGCGCCCTTTCAAACAGTTTGGATCCTGATCAGACACCGCGTAACACAGCGTCTGATAAGGATTCTAATTGTTTGACACTCATTTCGAAATTTCATCAGTCATACTGCTTTAACCCATTACCCCATAGAAGCGCCTTTTAGCGAATATGATTTATTCCTCCGCTAGAGAAAATTGTTCCAATTTAATCAGTCATGAATATATATTATAGGGAATATTTTCTATATTCAATCATATGATAGCTTAAAACAGGCTGAAAGTAAAGCAGAATGCGCCTTTAGGCGCATTCTGCTTTACTTTCAACCTGTTTTAAGTAGTCACCTATCTTCAATGCTATAAATAGGCTATCAGGTAAAGGGTTAAATCTAACTTTAAAACGATATTGCAGACAATAATATTAAAGCAGACAATATGGCGGTGAAAGGGTAAAAATCTCAGGATAAATTGGACCATGAAAGGGTTAAAAGCAAGGTTAGATGGAAATTTGGCATTGGCAGGTTAATTAAGACGACCATGTTATCAACCTTTTCATTGCCAAGGTCGACAATACCGACAGTTGCAAACAGTTTGGATCCTGATAAGACGCCGCGTGACGTAGTGTACGGTCATGTTCAAACTGTTTTACACTCATACCAATGTTCCTGAAGTCAAACTCGCATACATTTCCAAATTTTATAGGTAAAAGCAGACGAAAAATATAAGCAGACGATAATATAGAAGCTTCCTCGCCAGACTGGTTATTACGTCATGGCGAAGGCCGTGAAAGGGTTAATTAAATGGTTAAAACAGATGGTAAAAGTGAGAAAAGTATTACAACAGAGATACAGTGGAGAATCTGTTATTCTTTCCCGTTTAAACGCAAACGTACGCAAACGCAAAACACTAAAACGTAGAAAAGAACAACTTTTGGACAATTCTGATAATTCTTGTTTATCTTGGTGGCAAACAGTTTGGAGCCTGATCAGACGCCGGGTTACCCGGCGTCTGATCTGGCTCCAAACTGTTTGCACTGCAAATAATAGTTTTAGCGTAAACGCGTTTATTGGGAAAGAATAACAGATTCTCCACTGTAGGAGTGTCACATACAAACTGACTGTACACATCAACAAGTTTGTAGAGGCCATTTAACCATTTCAATGAGAGCACGCGTCAATTGAAAACGGTGTTTCTGTGAAGACTGAAAAGTTAGCTTGTAAAAAATGACAACCAGTGTAGACATGGATATTGTAATTGTCCTGTTTGGGGCGTAGGCCCTGCACTGCTTTTCATGTTGGAATATACTGTAAAGACAACCAAATATAATAATAAATATACAGACCAGATTTAATCCGAAACGTGTCCATTAAAAGTTTCAGGGGGAATTGGTTAACTCTTGTTCTTATTATTAGATCATAATGATGCCTGTCAACATTCTGACATCTCATAATTCCACCTACTCTAATTTACAGATATATGGCACCAGAAACAAATTGATTAAATCCTGATCAGATTCCAGGTAAACCCGAGATACTCGCTTTCTGATCAGGATTTAATCTGTTTGCAAATGTCTATCTGAATCATTTCCCTGCTTATCACCAATTACCGATACTGAAGAATTCCCAATACCATTTGTCGCTTACAGTTCTATGACGTCAAAAGAGGACAATACAACCCGACAGATCGCCACTGTATAAATTGGAAGACATGAAGCTGCAAGCTGGCTGAATCTTTAGTTTCCCTTCTCGTATGCCTAACACCGGGCACAGGATCTAACATCGGACAAAAGACCTGAACTATTACAATGAACACAATCGTCTTTGAATTTCTCGTCAGTGTTTTATTGTTAACATGTGGACGTGTGGTGCCAAGAAAGGTATTTTGATTCAAACCATTAATCATTAGAATAATATGTAATAACTTGGTAGCATGATATTTTCTTTCAAATCAAACATGTACTCATAATTTAATTAATAAAAAAAATTAGTGGTACGATTTTTAATAACTTGAATTCAAATAAGTACTCATTAACATGATATATAATTGTAACTCAAACAATTAGTAGCGCGATCTGTAATTTTAAATCAAACAAGGACTCATAAACATGGTTTATACTTTCAAGTCAAACAAGTACTCATAAGCATCCTATGTAATTTTAAGTCAAACAAGTTCTCATTAACATCATATGTAATTTTAATTCTAACAATTAGTAGCAAATGTTTTAATTGTAATTCAAACAGTTACTCATCGTCATAATATATACTATTCTAAATAAAATACTTAGTAGAACGATGTGAAATTTTGATTCAAACAAGTACTCATAATCATGACATGCAATTTCAAATCAAACAACAAGTAGCAAAGTATGAACGTTTAAAGCACACTATTACTCATTAATATACAACTGTAAGTCAAACAATTAGCAGCACGACATGAAATTTTAAATCAAACAATTACTCATTAACCCTTTCACTGTCAATGACGCTTAAAAGCGCTTTTTCAAACAGTTTGGGTCCTGATCAGACGCCGCAAAATGCGGCGTCTGATCAGGACCCAAACTGTTTGACACTCGTTTTGGAATTTCTTCAGTCATACTGCCTTATTTTTCAACTTTGAAACGACATTGCACACAACAAAATTGAAGCAGCCGACAATGAAACGGTGAAGGGGGTATAACACTCACGAAAGATTTGGCAGTGAAATGGTTAATATGCTTTGTTATTTCTAATACAGTAATACAGAAGAATGCGATGTAATTCTAATTGAAACAATGTATAATTAGTATGATATGTTATTGTCGTCTGCAAATTTTGTCGTCTGCAACAAGTTTTAGAGTTGAATTACTGGCAGTTTATTTCAGAAAATATCAGAAGAGTGCCAAACAATTTGTAGACAAATGAGAAGCCAAGTTTCTCAGCGTCTCGTCTTGACCCAAACTGTTTGCAATAGGTAACTAGCCTGTAGTGTTAATATGTTAATTTATTAGTATGCGGTCATACCGTATGGATTTAAATTGATGTATGTTATTTGTTCATACATAAATGTCGTTGGTATAAGTTATATGGTTTTCTTGTCACGGCAAAAATCCTAAATATGATTATCAAATAAGTCTTAGCTTAGAATATGAATTATTTGTCTAGTCTGATACCCCATAGTCTGTTTCTAGTTTTGAAAAGAGGTTACATTCTGCTTTTTTCAGTCGGCTTTAAGCCCTCATTTGAAAAGAGACTGCACATTTATTTTATATTTCATGTTCAGAACTTTATAACTGAGGACTACTTTTTTGCGTATGAATAATAAGACGTGTACTAAAAAGGTGCATTTAAAGGTTTAATATTTGCTAAGTGCAAGAAAAGAAGGGTTGGGCAAGTTAAAGATGAATTGCGTTTGACCTTGTATAAACTTATACAGTGGAGAATGTTTTATTCTTTCCCAATAAACGCGTTTACGCTAAAACTATTATTTGCAGTGCAAACAGTTTGGAGCCAGATCAGACGCCGGGTAACCCGGCGTCTGATCAGGCTCCAAACTGTTTGCCACCACGATAAACATGAAATATCAGAATTGTCCAAAAGTTGTTCTTTTCTACGTTTTAGTGCTTTGCGTTTGCGTACGTTTGCGTTTAAACGGGGAAGAATAACAGATTATCCACTGTACTGCAGACGCGCACTGATAAATCCACCTGAAATGACTAAACAAATACCGAAGCAATGTTTTTATAAGAATTCGTTACAACACGTCAGTTGACGAGAGTGGTTAATCGCTTTGCGCAAAGTGCCGATTGAAAGCGACATTGGCTTGACATTAGGGACGCGCTACCTTATTTGCTAACAATTTTGATACATGTATATGACACTCGCAGTTAGGGTCTCGTAGACAAATATATAAACTTGATTTAAATATAAGAAATATAAAACTTGAAGTGCTCATTATATAGTTCAAGCAATAGTCTCAAGGGCCTTTTTGAAGTAAAAAGCAGTTCAGTTTGTTTGGATCCTAATCAGACAAAAGTTTACAGATCAAAAGTTGCAAAAACAAAACAATTATTTGGAAACACCGTTTTCTTACTATAAAATTAAACGGAAATAACGTATATATAGCTAATATTGCAGACCAAGATAAGACGATATTCCAAGAGGAGTTTCATCTTGGTCTGTACTTTTCACCAATATATTAAGTAGGCCGGTTGGACATCGTATTACTCGATGTCAACCAGGATCCAAAGTGTTCCAAACATATTTCAATGACTCAAGCCAAATTGGAAACACTGAAAATCAAGTTTATTCAATATTCAAAATATCTAAGTGGTATTCTAAATTCTTCGACTGTGAAAATGTGACAATGTGCATCCCGAAGTTTTAATAATATGCACAGACAAAGTCTATATTGCTTTCTCTGTGCTTAGGCCGTAAAATGCTATTGATTAAATCGTAAAATTCCGGATATTACCTTCTACTTGTATGTTGCATTCTGCATTTCCACTGTAAATTAGGTGTTTTGAACAACTGAAAATACTACGTAAAAGTATCTTAACAGTTTGGATCTAGACCAGCCGAGTCCGCATTGCTTTCTATTTCTGTTTTAAAAATAGGAGTGATGTCAACGGTGGATATTGCAAATATTAATCAACTCAGGGCTCCGAGTAATTTTTTAAAAACATTTCTCTTAACGTTTCCATCAAATTAGAAACGAATATATCCATTTTTTGCAAACTGTGTAGACTGCTTATCATAATGGGTTTAAACATATTTATTTCAGAAAATGTACAATATACATACAATATACAACATATCTATTATAGGATTAGAACGAAATCTAAAGCTTATTAAGTTCTTCTCCTTTAACATAATTGATAATATTTTGGAGACGAACTCCATTTAGAGCCAATGAAAGTTAGGTATTTATGAGATAGGGGTGCATCAATTTGAAAAAGATCAGCATTAACCCTTTACCTCGTAGCCTGTTTTTAGTTTTAAAGACAGGTGACCACTTAAAGCAGATTGAAAGTAAAGCAGAGGGGTTATATTGGTTAGAATGAACAACTCTGGAGAAGCCTTACTTAGATTCGGTATTGTTCTACGAACCCGTATAATGATAATTATCTCTAAAGTACAAGATTCTTTTTTTTTGCTTTTTCCCGAACCCTATATTCCTTAGCCTGTTTCTATTTAGAATACTTTTAAAGCAGATTGCAAGTAAGCAGAACACGCTTTAAAGCACACTATTTTTTAATTTTAACCTGTTTTAAGCTATCATCTGCTGGAATATAGAAATATTTGTTACATATTCATGATTGTATAAATGGAAACTTAACTATTTTCGGGAGTGAAAGAATAAATTTAAGGCGTAAAATGCGTATCTATAGAGTAAGGGTTAAGTAAAGAAATATACATGTTATTACAGGCGTAACTATCCTATTAAATCGTCGAATTACTATACCTATGACGTATTATAATTAATCATATATATATATATAGACACGCATTCTCTGCCTCCTTCTCTCATCAGCTCTTTCTCTTGTTTCTAAAATAGTAACAATTCATTGCTTTAGATATACTGTGCATTTATAAAGGGGAAGGTTAGATTTAATGTTTTATTAACTTTTGACCCAACATCTTTTCCACGTATATATGAGCGAATAAAATATCTTAAAACTGTAATTGTAACTGTACATTGTACAAAATTAGCAAATGTGTCAATTAACACTACACATATTTGGTTACAAGTAATTTATAGCATTTGTCATTGATATACACCAATACTTTTCTGCCAGCGTAATAATACTATAGAATTACACTAGACGAACTCGTACGATAAAAAGAATAAACTCTTATTAACACCTTTTGTGTAGTATAGTCTAATTGTATTGACCTTTCAGTCATTGAAACATGAAGTAATTATACCATGAGCTTTGGCTGACAATAATGGTACAGTAGAGAAGACGTTGCTCTTTCCCATTTAACCCTTTACCCCATAGAAGCGACTTTTAGCACATTCATTTTATTCATCCGCTGAAGAAAATAGTTAAAAAATTATACCGTAATGAATATGTGTCATATTTAATACTTTCCTTATTCTAGCAGTTAATAGCTTAAAGCAGGCTGAAAGTAAAGCAGAATGCGCCTTAGGGCGCATTCTGCTTTACTTTCAACCTGCTTTAAGTGGTCACATATCTTCAATACTAGAAACAATGCTATCAGGTAAAGGGTTAAACGCAAACAAAACACAAACGTAACGTAAACGCAGCAGTTTACACTCTACAATATATTGTAGAAATACATTTGTTATGAAATTTAACTTAGACATGTAATATACATATAGTGTAGAGATCATGGTGACAGTGATTCTGCACGAGTTCTCTCATTAGGTTCTACAATGTTTGTCAGCAATTTATTGTTAAACGTACCAAAGACCATGAGACTTAATTTGAAAGTGGAATTTTCCTTTTGAAACTTGAGGGGTTAATGATTTAAAAGTTGGACTGACAATGATATTGTCACTTGTTTGGATTTTCAAATCATTGTCGCTTAAGACAAAACACTGAGTAACTATGTGTCTTATATACATCTTAGCTGGTTTTAAACACGTCTTTAGGTTTTATCAAATAAAAAGTACTTATATAGGTATGGGGCCACCGAATAAACCGGAAGTGCTTTATGGCGTAGTCGAAAGAAGTCCGGCGAGAAATAGTGCCAAACTTATTTTGCCTTAGAATAGCTTTTTGTCACGAAATATTTTTAAGTCTTAATGTAATACATGGATGCTAGAGAATAGATACAAAGACTTCCTGTCATAATATATGGGGTTTTGGAGAAATTATGTGAGCTGAAGTGACATGTCCCTGTTTTAGCCGGTGCCTATTTCAATATGTAGCAGAGCAACAGTCATATCAATGAAGCCACGGGATTTTCTTATATGCCACATGACCCCCTGTTTTTGCATTTTAAATTGTACAAGGGTGTATCTTTGGAAGGGATATATAGGATAGCACCTGTGGTTGGAATAACAATTGTCTTTTTTACCTTGGAAATGACGCATTTTATATAGAAGAGCCGTTTTGGTGACCCATGCCCTAAATAAGGTACAGAATTTCAAAACTCATGCAATCTACTAACTCGACATCGAATCAGGCTCCATGATTATGAAACGTTTGAGTTGAGTCTGAGTTTGTTCTCAAGCTTTTGATTGGTCAGATTTGAGCTTTTGAACTTATGTTTAACTTGTCTTCAATTAGTATTACGAAATTCAAAATTTGAGTAAATGAGACCATACAGTCAATATTTTATAATCCAAGCACACGAAAGAAGACCTGTTTAAACATTTTAATTGTTGCTAAATGCATGATATATGATTATGTCCCTATAGGCCTTTTCCCCAGAAAGCTCATAAAGGAGAGTTCTGTTTTACTTTGGTTCTACATTACACTTTCACCTGTCTTATATAACGCTATACAGTGATGCTCACTTATAACGAACTTGGATAAGATGAAAAACTGCTTAATACAACATAAAAATAATTCCCCGACTGCTACCTTCTTTATTTCAATGGCTTCATGCTTGCTTAAGATGAATAATAATAACTCTGGATAAAACGAAAAACTGGATAAGACAACATGATTTAGGTCCCTACCTGTAAAATGGTTCTGTTAATACAACATGCCGGTCATTATCACAGTTTTACAAGTGGCTTACAAAGGTGACAGTACTTAATTGCTTAGCTGCTCATCACCTCTGATAACAAAACATTACCCAACCAACATGTTTTGTATATATGCTATTGATAGGATATTCAAACAACTGGAAATAATTAGTTTACTGGGCACATTATTTGTTTGGATCCAGATCAGATGCTTAATAACTGGGTGTCTGATCGGACTTCTTGCTGTTTGACATCCTCTTAATTTATTCTGCAAAAAGATAACAACCACTGATGCTACATGTATATCAACATAGTAGATCTATATAAATAAACCTTTTTATGTGAATAAAGTTTAATTATTAAATATTCATAATAGGTTGAGTTTTCTATTAATACAAAACGGGGAACAGGCTAAATGTTCAAGAAGAAATATGGCATTTCTTATGTCATAGCCAATCTTATTTTGTTATCATTTATTCTATTTGGTACAAGTAAAAAAAAAGATTTAATATCTATGCCTTTTACTATCTTTCTTCTTTCTAATGAATTCTGTACTAAAAGTATTATGAGTAAAAATTTCTTTATATGCAAACTATTCACAAAGAAATTTCTTTGTTTGGATAAGACGAAATTTGGATAAGACAAACTAATTTGCAAGGTCCCCTGAATTTCGTTATAAGTGAGCATCACTGTAGATAACTATAAAGTTTAGTGATCGCGTATTACAGATTTGGAAGTACAGCGCGGTATATCCAACTTATCTTCCGTTGTTGATCTCAGTTTCAGGTATTAACTCTAGACGACACACAGATAATGTGCTCAAGAAACATGGCCTGTCGTCTAGCTGTATGTTTATGGACTCCCACACCCACACTATCCGAGGACAGATGTACCATATTTGATAACACGTAAGTAACGACAGTAATGTCGAGTAACTAACTAGGGATGGTACGATAGTTAATAGTATAGCTAAAATCATTACTATAGACCGTGTATTGCACACTAAAACTATCGATACTACAGTGGAGAATGTGTTATTCTTTCCCAATAAACGCGTTTACGCTAAAACTATTATTTGCAGTGCAAACAGTTTGGAGCCAGATCAGACGCCGGGTAACCCGGCTTCTGATCAGGCTCCAAACTGTTTGCCACCAAGATAAACATGAAATATCAGAATTGTCCAAAAGTTGTACATTTCTACGTTTTAGTGCTTTGCGTTTGCGTACGTTTGCGTTTAAACGGGAAAGAATAACAGATTCTCCACTGTATATTGTCTTTACATTTAAACTAGTTGCTTTTATCACACTGGAGTTTGTCAAAAACGTTAAAACTTAAATGGCAAACAGTGTAAGTTACCCTGATCAGTCTGCTCCTGAGGGTCTAAACCGTTTGCCTAGACCCGTCTGTCTCAATACATAGGGTCATTATCGTAACTTGTAAGACATTCTAGACCTTAACCAGAAACGAGCATAAACTTATTCTACTCTGAGTTTCACGTAGCATGGCTCATATAATTCTATTGATTATATACCTATCATTGATTATAGATTTCTCAGCTAGAAAAATGTCATATGCGTCACAGCTGATATCGTCACTAGTGATGATATAATATTTGCAGTGACGATATTATTTCTGCCGGAACCATCTGTTGTGACGTCAGGCGTAAAAAATAATATTGTTCGTTTTCTCTGTAAAAACCTCATTGAAAGAAGCATGCGTATAATAGAATGATCAATTCCTTTGGGTGGATATGAAAATATATCACTCGAATGGGTTGTTATCCGGTGAAACACTCGTCCCGTGGACTCGTTTTTTAAACCAGATAACAACCCATTCTCCAATCTCGTGATGTAGTTTTCATATCAATCCAAAGGAATTGTGTATCCTCTATAGTTTTATCAGTCTAATATACAACCGTCAGACCGATACAGCACATGTTGACCTTTTAAACCTTCTGTAATCTATTTTGACTTTTTAAGTCACGGCTCATGTAATATATATAGGGGATTTGTCTATGTGCTAAAAGGTAATTTCGTCCATGTCAACAGTGAATGAAAACAGCAACCAACCATTAATAACATAATAATCACCGCAACGCCGGACCCAATTAAAAATGGTTGGACTTGTTATGGTGCTAATGAGAGCTATGTGAGCGAGGTATAAGGTTTGGCACAAGGTCAAAAAGTGTGTACCATTCAAATCCGTCAGCTAATTTGTGCGGTCATACATATATTTTTCATATCAATAGCTCCACAGTTTTTCCCATACAAACTCCACATGTCTCCATTAATAGTTTAATTTACTGGAAACCAGCACATTATGTATCTTGCAGTGAAGGCTATGACCAGGGGGTTCATTTTCTAATCAGGGTCAGCATCGAGCTTTTTTAATTTCGTTGATATTTTTCAAATAATCCCTTAAATCAACAATAAACTGGGCACTGTTTAAAGTTGTAGTAGTCATCATGAGAGTTTCAGCATAACCATGATTCAACTTTCTGTACATGTAGGAGTACCCGTTATATACAATCCTGGCATGTAATTATGCTTCATGTACATTGAACTTGTATTAACTAAATTGGTACCCAGGAATTTTAGATGGACATTTCCAATTAAGGCCAGTTTGGTTTTGCTATTTATGATTGTTTTTTACAAAGTATTGCTTATTTACAAACACTGTAGACCATGGTCAGGAAGTACACTGTTTGGCAGTTTGCATACGACACATGCACTTTTCGTAGGTGCACTATTTGTAAAGACTAATGTGCACGACTAAGTGTCAATTGGTTGAATCATATTCAAAAGTTCACCTGTCTGCAATCAGTCTTAGGGAAAATTACAAGTGCACCACACTCGCACAATATCCATGTGACATTGCAGCATCACAGGGGTATCATAACGTCGCAAACGGGATTTCTTTGCTATTGTCTTGGGGTATTATAAAAAATATTAGAATACAGTTTGTGTGACATTCAAATTGTCAACCCGAGAAACAGAATGTCATCCCGAGGCTAATATTTATTTTATTACACCAAATTTTACCAATCCTGACTGTGGGATCGTCTCGTTCGTATTTTATCAAATATGTTGTGAATACCAATTTAGCGCCGCCGTGCACGTAACGCGGGAAACGACGTCGACGTCGAACGTTCAGAGAAGTAGATTGAAGACACAAAGTCTTTTTCATTTTCTAGTTGGCAAATATCCTCCTCAGAAAGTGTAGCAAATCGTTTGGATGCCATGTTTGGTATCAATTTGGTTTAGAAAAAGAATAACATATAGAGTGACAGTATTTTATTGGATAGATGTAAAGACAAGCAAACTATTTCATTTTGGTCTGGGGAAATTGACATTGTAACTGTAAGCGAGGTGTAATAATTAGAGTTCGCAAGGCTTTGTTTCTGCATAGTTTTCTCTAGACGCCCGCATGTCTGACGAAGGAGTTGAGGGTGCGTCACACTGAGACTGCTGTTAGATCAATTGCGCGTTACCTTTGAGGAAACAGTACAAAGACACTGAGGCTGATATATACCAATATAATAATTATATTGCAAAAAGCTCCACAATACCACCACATGAGTACAGCGATCTGTTTTCGAGATGTAGAGCTGCATTGATAATTTAGTATACATATACTGTAAATACTTGTAAAATGACAAGCAGTGTAAGTCATAATTAACCAGACACCGCTTCTTTGCAATAATTCTGGTTTTCTGATTGTGGTTCATTTGTGTATTTTGCAGATGCTCATGTCCAGAAGGAAGGAGATGTCACTTATCTGATCACATTACGCCAAGAAATAAATTTGTCACATTCGAATACAGATGTAAAAGTCCGGCTGAGATTCTTCTCGGAGTCAACTGAAACACAGTGCTATCTACGTCCATCGCCATAGGCGGATCTACTCAATATAAATCTTCTTGATCAACAGCCATTCCTTAGAAAAATATCACTGGGCAGTACTTAACCATTTCACGCTCAATGACGCTTTAAAACTTGTTTGCAAACAGTTTAGATCCTGATCAGACGCCGCGTCAAACTGTTTGACACTCTTATTGATATTTATCAAGTTATACAACCTTAAATCTAACTTTGAAACGTGTCTTACAGGCAACAATAATGGAGCTGACGACAATAAAGCGGTGAAGGGAGAAAGGTTAATGCTAAATGCTACAGTTTCAAAGGCAAGACAAATCCCCAAATGGAGTGTCTTGCTTTAATATTGTTCCCCATTAAGTGATTAGATCAAATGTAGGATACAGTCGAACTTCGATATCTCGAACTCGCTTAACTCGACTAACCGATATCTTGACACATGAATTACATTACTTCATGTTCGGTTAAGTCGAACTTACCCGTAGTTCATAGTTAAAACGTGGCTAAGCCATAATATAACTATGAACTACATGTATGTTCGACATAACCGAGTTCGAGATATCGAAGTTCGACTGCATATATTATTCTTTAATGTACACTCGCTCAATGTAGAGTAACAAGTAATGCTGATAGCTCTTGTTGGAGCTTTCTGTTTCACTTTCGTGCTGCATTAAGATGTAACATGCTCTCCTTTTGTATATTACACTTGCAGCAAAACCCTGATTACCTTTGCAATCAGTTTGGGTCGAGATGAGACATGTCGTAATGCTGTGTCTCATCAGGGTCTAAACTGTTTGAGGCACTGATCCGATTTTGAAAGACCTTTTTTGAAAACAACAACAACAATATTTAAATATTTAAAGAATAGTAAACGTAATTTTTTCGTTCATCGCAAACGCATTGTAATGAAATATAGAAAATGACAACAGTTTTAATCTGAATGGCAAACAGTTTGGAGCCTGATCAGACGCCGGGTAACCCGGCGTCTGATCTGGCTCCAAAGTGTTTGCAACGAAAATAATACTTTAAACGTAACCGGGGTTATTTGGAAAGAAAACGTTTTCTCTACTGTACTCTGCACGCTGCACACGGGGCACGAACTGCTACCCTAAACAGCAAACAATGGTAATTTAACACGCTACTGGATATGAATATCAAATAGATTTGGTTCTGATCAGACGCCGCGTCAAACGCAGCGTCTGATGTGGACCTAAACTGTTTTGTGTATGTTAGGAGTGTCGACATTGACACTAAATGGGTTAAACACGAGAGGCTCGTGCAGTTCATACCACGTAGGTTGTTTAATTATCAAAATGTGAAAGAATGATATGGCAACTGACACTGACTTAACAGGTTATTGGAATATCTTCACAGTTCTATCTTAGCTATAAAAATAATACGTACATTTAGCACATGGCTTGGAGCTCTCGGCCAATCAGATGCCTCAAAAACCTGTGAATATATCGTTTATTTCAACAAACCATGGAATAACTAACACACTGTTCACTTATTCCTCGCTTCCGTCATCTCAAGGCAATTTGACGTCACAATTCTAAAAACAGCTGAGGTCAGAGGTGAACTGCCCACGCTTCATGATGTTATATTATGTACAGTGAGACCTAGACTTTAAAGACAATTACTAATGAATTGGGCTTACATATAGAGCTTCAATAAGCGTTATTTATGTTGGTGTTAAAGCATGCTTAATGTCTCAAACTTATCATTTGAAATAACCTTTCAATTTTAGTAAAATATTACAAACAAAATGACTTTTTGGTCTAAAACAGAAATCAGAAACGAATGGTTTTCTTGTTTTCCTCGAGCCCAAGCCAGTGCTAAATAGGTTAGACCATGGTTGCGCGCGAATAAACGACATAGTTCTCGGGGGCTACGCCCCCTCGAACTATATCGTTTATTCGCTTGCAACCAAGGTTTAACCTATACGTATTGCGATATAGTGTTATTGAAGTTCAAATGTTCTGCTCCTTATTTCACAATGGCACAGAAAGACTTCTCTGCTTCTTCTCCAGCAGATGGAACTTAAACTGAGAGTTTTCTTTGTACAAATATTTTATTCTACAGTGAATCTTGTATTATGCAACTATTGAATAAAGTATCTTGTTTATCACAGTAAAAGCTCTCATTTACGATCACTTAAAATAAGGCGAATTGATTGGATAAGAGACAGTTGTCAGCTTAAAGCAAGGTAAACATAACACAGAAAGCTCCTAAAGGAACCTTTTGGTTTAAATTAATCTTGCTTGAAGCAGCCACCTGCCTTAAAACACCTGGTTATTACTACAGTTTATTGATCGTAATAGAGTTGCTTTCTGTATACAACACAGGTCGTTACTGAACGCAAGATAAAACAATGCACAAAGCTTCTACAGCGGCTTTCTGCATTATTGCTATCGTGCATTAAGTGATGCACCTGCTACAGTGGAGAATCTGTTATTCTTTCCCGTTTAAACGCAAACGTACGCAAACGCAAAGCACTAAAACGTAGAAAAGTACAACTTTTGGACAATTCTGATAATTCATGTTTATATTGGTGGCAAACAGTTTGGAGCCTGATCAGACGCCGGGTTACCCGGCGTCTGATCTGGCTCCAAACTGTTTGCACTGCAAATAATAGTTTTAGCGTAAACGCGTTTATTGGGAAAGAATAACAGATTCTCCACTGTAATAAAATGTATGGTCGCTTTACCCTTTCACTGCCATTATGACGGAAATGTCCGTTTAACAAGTCACTGCCATATTTTCGTCTACTTATAAGTTTCGTCTGATTTTACTAATAAAGTTTGGAATTTCATGCGTTTTTTACTTAAGGAAACATTTTTTAAGTCAAATAGTTTGAATCTTGATTAGACGCCGCGATATGCGGCGTCTGATCAGGATCAAAACTGTTTGAAAATGTCAGTGCTGTCGGGGTTTGCAGTGGAAGGTTTCATATAAGATTGACTGTACTCTCAGATTGTTTGTTTTATCACTTCTGATGAAAAATATTTATTAATCTGTTACAATCTGTTTGAAATTGCATAATATTAAAGCTTTAAAACTTTAATTTTCGTTTTATTATTTGTAAATTGCAATGTGGCCAACCTGGTGCTGAGTTGCCAGTAACTCTTTCTCCTATGAAAAAGGCAGTTTGTTAAGCAAAGGCATGCATACAACATTGGGCACAATAATTATTGTGTTGCAAAGAGTGGGCCGGTTCGGTCACATAACCAATATCAATTATATACTTGTAGCGGCCATCTTTGGCGCCATATTATAAGTTACACAGTTTTCAGGTGACCTAATATGGAATAAACACTGCCAGTAAATTCCATATGGGACGAGAGCGGTGTATATTCCATATTAGGTCACCTGAACACTGTGTAACGTTTTTATCATACCGACTACCTTTTATTCTTAACGAAATAGATTAATTTAAGCGGTCACTGTCATATATTATGAAAACATGACGTCATCAATCATTATCTAAACATTAGTGCATGGCGTCATGTCTACCGCCTAAATACTGTATACATCTTAATCAGCAACCGTTTAATGACTTGTTTAATGTATACAGTGGAGAAAATATTATTCTTTCCCGTTTAAACGCAGACGAAACGCAAACGCATCGTAATAAAATGTACAAACTAACAAACTTTTTGACAACTCTGACTATTCATTTTTATACAAGTGGCAAACAGTTTGGAGCCTGATCAGACGCCGGGTCACCCGGCGTATGATCTGGCTCCAAACTGTTTGCAATGGAAATGTTAGTTTTAGCGTTAACGCGTTTATTGGGAAAGAATAACGTTTTCTCCACTGTACCTGGTTCAAAATCGACGAATATTTAAATTGTTTGCATGTTTACATAAGCGCGACCGTTATAGAAACCAAATGACGTCATCTTCACCGAACGTTGGTCATTTTGAACGTTATGTTGCTAACGTTTTCACGTGCATAAGATCTGTTGCCCCCCCCCCCCCCCCTCCGGGCCAATATTAGGTTGCTGAAAGCAGTGGATGGAAAATACACGGCTTTCACGTGACGTCATTTCACCAATCGGATAGCTAGAAACTTGTAGGAGGTAGGATAATTACATATTCATTCGCAGTTTAAGGGTTTGGTGATCTTTATACACATTTAGAGAATAGTATGACACTTTGTAATGTTCAAAGTGCATTTTAATCACTTTACGTAAAACCTTAGGGAAATGATTGTAATAATTAATAAGTGATATTTTAAGTTTGTGCCGGTGTAACGAAGTATTTTGACCCCTTTCGAAAAATGACCCCCGGTTAAAATTCGACGACGTAGAATGACCCCCGGTCATTTTTCGATGTCGTACAAAGACCCCTCGGCCAGAATACGACGTCGAAATTTGACCCCCCCCGGTCATAGTACTATGACCCCCAACATAAAATATTTTGACCACCTTGAAAAACTTTGAACCCAATCGAAAAATGACTCCCCCTTCCCTACCAATTAAGAGGCGCAGTTTAACCAATTGGACCCTAACAACGAGTATACTAGTCATTCACAAACCGTGTACATGAGAAGAGTACACTTGTCCTTCGCAAACAATGTAGACCCAGATCAGACTGTTCCTAAAAGAATCCTTTTATATGGGTTTGCAGTATATGTCAGTTTTGTAATATATCGTATAAAATAACCCTAACTAGTAGAAAATTGACTTGATGCATAATCGAAACTAGTCCATGGGCAAATGACTTGAAAGATACCTAAAATTTAAATGATAAACATGTCAAAATTCAAACTTACATTAAGCGCGCCATGTGAAAATGCAGTTTATATAAATTGCATCTCTTCGTTATAGATTATGAGTTTTTGTATGAACGTAGTTTACAGCCTATCAGGGTAATTCGATACGAATAGAGCTGAACCAGTGAAACAATACCCCAATTTAGAAGGTATTTAATACTTACATCCATTTTAATGACATTAGTTCTCTTATATCGTGTCGCAGGAGAAACATAGTGACATTTGCCTTGATTAGGTTGTTTACAGTGCATTGTACAAAACAAAATAACCTAAAAATGTCAATACGAGTAGCTAATGATTTTTTATGCAGATAACCCATATTTTCGACAATGTGACATAAATTAAACCTCAAGGAGCTGACACCGACTATAGCGGGTTTATTCTACGACGTCGAATAGTGACAAGGAGGCATCAAATATTGAAATCGAACATTGACCGTGGCATGAAGTGGTAATCAAATACTGATATCTCGAGCTAATAAAGGTCTATAAAATATATCGAATTACCAAAAGTTCATCGTAAATATATGATTGGTTTTCTAGCAACCATTTTAATGACGTTATCTGTCGCTAAACCTAAAATTTCTGACCCGACGTAGCTTACGAGCAAAAAGCGTTCGACATGTGAAAAACGATCGTCATGGCTCAAGTTTGAACCTAAACAGAATATAAGCAAAAGAGAGTGACACATGCTTACTGCATTTAAACACTTAATCCACACTATCATTTTAGCATAACACTCAAACTTTTTTGTTCTACCAATGCCAACTATTAAATTGGCATTGAAATGTCTAGTATTGCATAAATGTTTTCACTGTAACCTGACGTAGCATTTGCAATGCAAACTCGCGTTTGTCGAACAGATACTTGTTTAATACATTTGACATCGAATTATTTCCGAGCATCATTCTACGAGATCGGAAAATGGTACAAGTACTAGAAGAGTACATGTACATCTAACATATTGAGTAAACCCATCATAATATTACCCCTGGGTTATATTACGACATCGAATAATGACTGATGGCTTCATTCTACTGCATCGAATAATTTACGGGGGGGGGGGGGTCATTCTACGACATAGAATAATGACCGATGGCTTCATTATATGACATTGAAAAACGAACGGGGGGTCATTCTACGACATCGAATAATGACCGGGGGTCATTATACGACATCGAATAATGACCGGGGAATCATTCTATGACATCGAATAATGACCGGGGAGTCATTCTACGACATCGAATAATGACCGGGGTCATTCTACGATATCGAATAGTGATCGGAGGTCATTTTACGACATCGGACAATGACCGGCGAGTCAAGCTATGATATCGAATAATGGCCGGGGTGTCAAAATACGACCTAGAATAAAAGACAACAAAGCCCACTCAAAACAACCGACCTGCATTCTTCTTATTTCTTGACAAAAGGGATAAGTTCCGACAAATCAAAACATCCTCTATGAAAATATGTTAAGACATTACCTAATAAATACGAATTTTACGCCTTTGATCTTTTAATTCCTCTACTGGAGATAATAGATCAAATTTATACAGTCATGGATATATACCATAAGAAAATATTTTCTATATCCTAGCAAAGTGTACCTTAAAGCAGGCTGAAGTAAAGCAGAATGCGCAATCTGCTTTACTTTTAACCTGCTCCAAGTGGTCATCTGTCTTTAAAGCTAGAAAAAGGCTGTGGGGTAGTTGGTTAAACCAACGAAAACGCGGCAAGATAGGAAGATTTCTTGGAATGAATGTCAATACGAGCGTATTGTAAATTCTGATCATACGCTTTCTCGGAGACGTGGTGCATGTGTGATTGGGGTTTACTCAGCCTGCTACGTCGAAATTAAATCAATAATCAAACAAGAGTTATTGGTAGATCGTAAAGGTATACTTGTAAAAGGGTAAACGGTTCTGGGTTCGTTACCCATAAGGTTGTCCATTGATAGGCGGACACACTTACAATTCAATCAATATAATTTATTCACTCAAACTTAGTTAGGTTTAAAACAACTTTAGCATATGCAAAACTGACTTTAAACAAAATATCAAGGATTTTTAAAGGGGGTCATATTTCGACAGAGGGGGTCATAATTCGACGATGGGGGTCATAATTCGACGATGGGAGGTCATTCTACGACGTCGAATTTTGACCGGGTGTCACTTTTCGATAGGGGTAAAAATACTTCGTTTCACCGGTCATTTCTGCATTCCGATAGCGTCATCATTATGACGTCATATATATGATGTCATAAATGTGTTCATATGTCGCATGCTTCGCTTAGTCTGATTCCCGTCGTGCTAAAATAAACGGCGCTTTAACTTTTATATAGGTTCAGTTTGTAATAGATCTATGTGTATCTACATTTCATTCTGGATCTAGACAGATCTCGCTTTTGCTGTTTCAGGGTTTTCTAGCCTGCCCTGGAAATTATATATGTTTAAGAGTTGGATATCTTAATGATTCTTCTGCTGTGGAAATGTCCCACTGCGTCATGTAGAGTTATAATATTTTAGTATTGAAACATGCATATGTTTCTTTAATCTGCTATTGAACTGCTTTCGTCTCTATATATTTAACCCTTTACCTGCTAATCCCGATTCGATTTGATTACAATCTGCAAACGGTTCGGATCCAGATAAGACGCTAAGTCAGGCAGCGTTTCATCATGATACAAACTGTTTGACACTCGTCTTTGGTTTTCTATAATTTAAAATTGCATAAATCTGAATTTTACGAAATTTGCAGACGACAATTTCAAAGGAGTCGATAGTATAGCAGGATAAGGGTTAAAACTATAGAAACTCTATGTATGTAATACTTTAATGGAGGGACTCATGGAGGATAAGTCGTTAGACTAAATGAGTTACCCATCGTTAAATAAAATCATTTACATGTATTCATTTCATTCATTCATGCCATCTTGGACGCAAAGTTGAATTTTTCGGTCACTTTAGAATGGTGAAATGATCCACAATTAATTTTTACAGAGCACTGTCATCACTTTAAGTCGAACCAGGGCGACCGTCTTGGACGCCATCTTGAAAAGAAATCTCATTTGCAACATGCAGTTTCAAAGTTTACACACTTGTACGAACATTTTGGTATAGATGAACCTTTGCTTACTGAAGGGGGACCGGTAAGAGCAAGATTTAATAATGATATTGTGCCACGGTTGCAGCACTTCAAGAGGGTGTTTTATTATAAAATCCCTCTAGAGTCGCTAAGGTGTTTACATTCAATGTATCTGTAAAATATACACGTGCCATATTCAATCAGTGTATACCCAGACCAGATGGAGTCTTACTACATGAACTTTCTGTTTTAGCTGTCTACTGCCTAAGATATTGTCATTTCATGTAAATTTGAACGTCAACTTAACTTATTACAATCGACCTTTTATTTTCACGGAATTTCTCATGAAACAACATTTCCTTCAAAACAGAAAGGGAATTTACAATTATCTTTTATTAAAAAATTGTTTTATCTTAGTCCTGCCGATTTGTTCTCGTTTGCACAAGTCGTTCTCCAGCCAAAGTGATAGTTTCATGTTTTAAATGATTATCTAACAATGAGACTGTAGATTAAAACTGTTGTTATTGTTAGGTAATAATACTTACTTTAAACCTCGGATACTGGTATTATGCATCAGTAATAATTCGTTGAAAAAGTTATTGTATACTTTAGTTACCTAAATACCAATCTAGCACACCTAATTTTCCTTCGCATAAGTATCACCTGCAGCAGGCAGATGTGAAACTAGGGGATCACTTTTCCGTGTCATCTTGTTGACTGTCTATCTGTCAGCCCGCTTGTCTGTCTGTCATGTTTTTTCCATAACACTTTTATCAAAGAAACCTTTGTGAACACATTACGTGCCACATTCCTGAGTCCATCTTGATCAAACTTGTGAACTACGACGTACTGCTGCTACAGTTGCGAAACTTCACATGTTGATTAGCTTCGTAAAATACAACAAGTTGCATCAAAGTTTAGTGAACTGGACCTTCAACATAGATCCCTGTGACTTAGGCTGCCATTTTGCTTTTAGGGTCATTATAACTCAAGTTCAGCATTTATGGCCAAACATACCGCAGGGCATCAGTGTCTTGATGGAATCCGTCTTTTCTGAGCCCTTATATTTAATATCCTGTTCTCTGATGGTCAATTATGTTAGAATATGTCATGTTGGAAACCCGTGTATATTTTGCAAACCATGTAAACTCATATCAGTGGGATCCCAGAGCAACAGATAAGGGTAGTTTTTCAAAACTAAAATCTTTATTTCTGAATTAAACCCTATGGTGTCACTACTCATTAGAATCGTCTCTTCGAGACGATTCTAATGAGTAGTAACACCATAGGATTTGGTACTGAAATGAGTGAGAAAATGTTGGATTTGTTGAAATAACTACCTCTTATCTGGAGCCCTGGATCCTTCATCTGAACCCATTCCATACCTTACCCCTAATACAATGATTATTTGCAAATGTTTTTTTCATCCGGACATTTATAAAACCGTATCTTAAAATGTAAACCAAAATAGCCTACCATTAAACTTTAACAGAGGTAAAATGAAATAAATCTGTTTAAAACTAGTTTTGTAAAGCATTGGCCAACTTATTCCTAATATGTAACACACAACTACTACTACTTTATTGGTTAACATGTATTATTTAACTGATTTTTTCTGAAACTCAGCTTACAATAAAACTGTAACCTGGACGCGGACGCCAACACCTATGCCGACGCAAAGGGTATTACAATAACTTCCCTATTCTTTGAATAGACGATCCTAAATTATGTTTATACGAGTAAAAATGGAAAAAGACCTACTTCATATGTAAAAATTGAGAACATAACGTTGATTTATAAACTGTTTATTTAAAGTCTCATGACCATTTCACTAAAATAAGGCTTAGCTTCCATTTAAATTAATTATTATGGCGGTCGTTTCTCTTGCCGCGGTTGTCGGGGCGGCCAGATTTGGAAATTAGATATTTACTTTCTTTAACATTGATTATAAGTTTATGGCATTTCAAATAAAATGCCCATTAACAAACATATACCACGTATTTGTCTTCTATTTTCCATACAAGTGAGTTAGGTACTGTGCTGATCTAAAGCCCAAGTGGGCAATGCCACATAAAAACTAATAGCGATAATCGATAATGAAAGTTGCTTAACACCTTACATGTGTCGTTCTAATAACACGAATCGTCGATTGTTTTATTTCTAGTTATAACAAAAAATAAATATTAGCACGTATAACTGTGCCAACCTAGAAATTCATCTGAAAATTATTCAAGAGTCTTGAACTACCTTTGCGGTACTAAATTAATCAGGACGTTTGTCAGACGAAGTTGCTTCACCACTTCTCTTCAGTGAAAACAGAAAGTTTAATTTTCGGAACATCTTATTTATTCATAATACATTACACAGTCTTTAAAACTAGAACGGCTATCACTAAAGGTGATAAATACCCCCACTATGCAGCACTCTGTCACACTCTGCAGACGTTTTCAATGAGGTTTGACAATGGCAGGGTGTTGCCACCATCTTAAAAACTTGGAAAATTTATGGCAAGTATCAAGTATATCAGGTTGAAAGAGAAGGGGTTCGCCGTACAAGATTTTGCCTGCCAATTTCAAGGCCAAAGGCCAAGGTCACAGAGATTATAAATGTGTGTCCTGCACATCTACTACTCCTGAGTAACATTTATGGAAAGTATCAAGTGAACGAGGGTGAAAGTGAAGGAGGAGTTCAAAGTACAAGATTTTGCCTGCCAATTTCAAGACCAATTTAAATGACAAAGGTCAAGGTCACAGAGACCTGCAATTTGTGTCTTGCACATCTACTACACCTGAGTAACATGTATGCCAAGTATCAAATGAATCGGGTTGAAACTGAAGGAGGAGTTGAAAGTACAAGATTTTGTCTGCCAATTTCAAGACCAAATTTAAGGCCAAAGGTCAAGGTCACAGAGACCTGAAATTTGTGTCTTGCACATCTAGTACACCTGAGTAACATGTATGCCAAGTATCAAATGAATCGGGTTTAAACTGAAAGAGGAGTTGAAAGTACAAGATTTTGCCTACCAATTTCAAGACCAATTTCAAGGCCAAAGGTCAAGGTCAAGGTCACAGAGACCTGAACATTTTGTCTTGCACATCTACTACACCTGAGTAACATCTATGCCAAGTATCAAATGAATCGGGTTGAAACTGAAGGAGGAGTTGAAAGTACAAGATTTTGCCTGCCAATTTCAAGACCAAAATTAAGGCCAAAGGTCAAGGTCACAGAGACCTGAAATGTGTGTCTTGCACATCTAGTACACCTGAGTAACATTTATGCCAAGTATCAAATGAATCGGGTTAAAACTGAAAGAGGAGTTGAAAGTACAAGATTTTGCCTACCAATTTCAAGACCAATTTCAAGGCCAAAGGTCAAGGTCAATGTCACAGAGACCTGAACATTTTGTCTTGCACATCTACTACACCTGAGTAACATCTATGCCAAGTATCAAATGAATCGGGTTGAAACTGAAGGAGGAGTTGAAAGTACAAGATTTTGCCTGCCAATTTCAAGACCAAATTTAAGGCCAAAGGACAAGGTCACAGAGACCTGAAATGTGTGTCTTGCACATTTAGTACACCTGAGTAACATTTATGCCAAGTATCAAATGAATCGGGTTGAAACTGAAAGAGGAGTTGAAAGTACAAGATTTTGCCTACCAATTTCAAGGCCAAAGGTTAAGGTCAAGGTCACAGAGACCTGAAATTTGTGTCTTGCACAGCTAGTACACCTGACTAACATCTATGTCAAGTATCAAATGAATCGGGTTGAAACTGAAGGAGGAGTTTAAAGTACAAGATTTTGCCTACCAATTTCAATACTTATTTCAAGGCCAAAGGTCAAGGTTAAGGTCACAGAGACCTGAAATGTGTGTCTTGCACATCTACTACACCTGAGTAACATCTATGCCAAGTATCAAATTAATAGGGTTGAAACTGAAGGAGGAGTTGAAAGTACAAGATTTTGCAGACAGACCGACCGACCGACCAACCGACCGACCGACCAACCGACCGTTACAAATTAAGCGATGACTAATATTGTAGAATGAAATATCATAACGCCAAACGAGTTTTTAATATATTCATATTTGTAAATGGAATAAAGTGATTTATAGCATTTAGTAATAAATTAAAGTTTAGTTTGACAATATTTTATTTCAAAATAAATACAGTCAGAGCTGACAAAATTACAGTTTCACATATCAATACAAGTATGAGGAAACAAGTTTGGTTCAAATCTTAAGTAAGTTTTTCTCTTTTATTTTATGAGACATAAACGCCCCTTCAATTCTTGAAAGTTATGCTTTGCAAACAGTTTGGATCCAGATCAGACGCCGCATAACATATCTGATCAGGATCCAAACTAACTGTATGCCACTTATAGTAATGCTGTTTAAGAATTATGTTTAACCAATTCCTATTGGGTTTTGTTGTAGAGAGGAACACTTTATGGACTTTAGTTATCAGCTATGTCATGGCATGCATTGTAAGCCTAACGCATGACAAACTATTTGTACTCCAATAACTACTGAGGCAGACCCCCTAGGATATTCAATTCAAAATACTGACAATATCATTCAGCGCCTTTTCAATGCAACTATTGTGAAAGTTAATTGGCACTGCACTTTATCAAATGGTTAACCTCGCTCTCCTATTACCAGTGCATCGTTTAAATTTCTTCAAGAAAATAATATCAGAGTGGCAAACAATATTGATCAAGATGAGAAGCCGAAAGAACTAGACTTTTAGCAGGGTCCCAATTGGTAACAACTGTTATTACAGTTACGCCAGTGATGTGCATACTTTTAGTTCAAACAATAAAGAAAAATAGAAATATTCAACAGCTGGAAAAGTACAATTTCTAGTTAAAATTGCAACAGTACATTACGCTTGTGCAATTTGCATAAGATTGCTTTCCAATAATTTGAATTAAGGGCTTTGTGGATATTATTCTGCATCGAATCATGAACAAGACGTTTTCAAATAAAACAGTGATGGATTGCTTTCTAAAAAAGAAAAATCACAATATATCATTACTGTTGAAGTAATAGTTTATTCGAGCGCAAATTCAAAATAACAACCCCTTCAATTTATTCTTTGAAAACGGTGAAATAGTTCGTATTAAAAGATTTCAAATAAAATTAGATCTATAACGAAAAACACGAGAATTGGTTTGGATATTATCTGATATTTGATGTTGAAGCTAACTTAACATTCATTTTCTTAAATCTACTTCTGGCCACCTTATTATTTACCTAATATAATCAAAATATTATGGTGAGTTTTTCTGTTCTATTCTCATACTCGCTGATTTTTTATTATATTCACAAATACCGTTTTCACGCTTAGTACATGTAGCGCTATTAATTACGAGTGGGCAGCAAAGTCATCTCAATATTAACCCGTTCACTGCCATGACGTCATCAAAGTAAAATAAATGGTCGTCTGCTTTCATTTCTCAAATATCAATCTTAAGTATTTTCACTTAACAAATTTTGAAATGAGTGTCAAACAGTTTAGCTCCTGATAAGACGCAGCGTTACGCGGCGTCTGATCAGGATCTAATCTGTTTGCAAATTACAAGCGTAGTCGGGGTAAGGCAGTGAAGGGGTTTCCCCCCTGCATGCTCTGTTCCAATATACACGTATATACCAAAGGCAAACAGCTTGAATCCAGATGAGACGTCTTATCTGGGTCCAAACTGTGTAAAGCTCTAATGATACTCTAGGAATACAATGCAGATTAACCAGAATTGAGAATTGTTGCAGAAGACCAATTTGGCAGAAGACAATCACATATCATGTTCGAGGTTAATTGGTATTTGCGCGGATATTATGTCCAACCGTCCCCCGCAGGTAATGAGTTTGTATAATGATGGTCTAGAAACTGACATTTGCAAACAATATTTTAGCCGTGCCCTAACAAAACCTGCCTTATTGCGTTGCAAACAATGTAGATCAAGGTCAGTCGCCGCGTCTTTGATGCGGCGGCTGGCTTTGATATTATATAAATATTAGATGGCAGTTTGCGTGACATTCAAATTGTCAACCCGAGAAACAGCATGTCACCCCGAGGCGTAGCCGAGGGTGACATTCTTGTTTTCGAGGGTTGACAATTTGAATGTCACGCAAACTGACATCTAATATTTATTTTATTACACCGAGCTTATCAATTCTAGCTTTAGAATCGTCTCATTTGTATTTTATAAAATGTGTTGTGAATACTAATTTAGCGCAGACATGTACGTAACGCGGGAAACGACGTCGCCGTATATGACGTCACATTGTTTATAATTATGTTACCACTCTTTATAACGTTCCAATGTATCCAATAGCGAACTCAATGTCAATGCTGACAGTACGTTTTCGGACGGGGTAAAAAAGTAATGTCCTTTAGAGTGACGTCACAAAAAGAATATCATAAAGAGTGACAGTATATTTTGAATAGATGTAAAAGACATGCAAAATGTTAACTGTAGGTTTATGGGAATTTAACATTGTAACTCAAAGCGAGGTGTAATAAATTCTTTTGACAGCCACAATTTGCTGAAGCATTGTATTGAACAGTATCATATACAGTGTTTGACACAGTAGACCAATCTTAGAGACATAGCATGGGATGACATCGATGCTTAGCCTGTTAAATGTTTCAATGCAATAAGGCAGGTTTTGTCATGCCACTGCTAATTTATAATACAAGAGACAGCGCGAGCGTGAAATTAGTGAAGCAACAAGAACTGTGTCTTAATAAGTGATTAAAGCCCCTTAAGAATTCATTGAAACTAAGTTGCATTTTTGTTTGTGTATACCTGTAAATATAACTAGTATTCAGGGCAGAATCAGTACAACCGGGTAGACCTGTCAGACACAAACCACACATCCATTCCAACAGTAGCAATCACTACTTAATCTATAAGCATATAGGGAGGATATCATAAGAGAGTCACATAGTTTGGATCCAGACGAGACCTGTACAATACTGAATGCTATTGGCCGACATCACAGCAGTAATAATCCATATTAGGACAAGGCAAATAATCGAGAAAAAAACAATTGAGTGTTACTACTGTGTACGAATCGAAATAGTTTCAGTATTGCACTCAACATTGTTATATACCCCTCTTTATGTCACACCATTAATGATAGAATCTCGAAGAAACAAAAATTCTCGTAAAATTTAATTGACAATTTGCAAAATATTCATGCAAACATTTTTTTTTAAAACAAATGAGGTATTACTTTATTTATTAAGTTTTCATTGAGCAAAACTTACAATGCCAGATGTAACGTTGTTTACAGGTGAAGTAACCATCAGCTAAGCGTCGGAAGAATTACCTTGTCCATTACAAAACAAATACCGATTTTCTATCACTCGATTCGAATATGAACTAAGATACTTCTTTGGTGGCTACAAACTTTGGATATTTATGGAATAATTCGAATATTGTATTCATGGAGGTTTCATACAAACGTGTGACCAGGTTTTGTTTTCATACCTCCATGAATAAAATATATGTTCCGAATTATTCCTCATAATTAAATATCATCAGATCTACTTATAATTAAATATCACTACTGAATTTAAGAAAGTAGTTTAATAGAGAATCTGACGCACGTGTCCATTATATAACACTTTGAAAACGTAGGTTGTAGTCCCTCTGCCAAAACGCGACGTTGTATTGTAGTAACGTCGTCGTAAATGACGTTATTTGGCGTCCTGCTTCATGCAGCGCTTGTGGAGAGCAGTTTGACTAAGAGAAAACAGCTCCGACAAGGCATGACATAAACATTTTTTATTCATGGGGTTTTGAAAAAAACAAACCAGCCAATCACAGCTAACCAAGAGTAATGAAAACAAACACTATAAAATAACTGCTATATGTTCATGTAAGAGAGCCAATATTACAGTACAATACTTGTTTCTATTGTATCGTCATACGGTAGAAAAATATTCAATTTATTACATTTACATGTATAAAGGTGTGACATAAAGATATGTATCTAGCTAAAACCTAAGAGTATGTTATTTTCTGAATCCAGGTAAATGTTGGAACCACTGACTCATTGGGTAGATCATCTGCTGTATATGACATTCATTATTCTTACAATACAGCCACACATTTATAAATGACGCACATTCAAGATTTTAGCAGAAAACAACTTTTCTAGTTTATTTCATAAACATTATCCAACATTAGTGTCCATAATTCATTGGATGCGGATCTATTAACCCTTTGCCTGCTGGTCGCGACTTTATTGATTTTTACAAACAGTTTAGATCCAGATCAGACGCCGCGTGACGCGGCGTCTGATCTGGATCCAAACTGTTTGACATTCTTCTTAAGGTTTCTTTTCTTTAAAAAATATATAAATCTAAATTTAACAAATATTGCAGACGACAATTTCGAAGCAGACGAGATCACCGCAGGATAAGGGTTAATCTGGATTTTATGAAAACGATCGATAAAACATGACATACTCTCGTATGCATAGTTTATTTCATCATATTATGTATCTAATAAACACAAAAAGCGGACCACAAGTTCAGAAGATGCAAACATTAGTCATTTTCTAAATTATTCATCTAACACTTTCGATTTTATGACGTCATAAAGCGCATTTGCAAGCAGCTTTGATCCTGATCAGTCGACTCGTAACGCGGCGTCTGATCAGGATCAAAACTGTTTTGTCACTTGTTTAAAAATAACGTCAGTCGTACTGTCTTAAACCTAACTTTGAAACGATTTTGCAGACAACAATATTGAAGTAGATGACAATATGGCGGTGAAGGGGTAATTTTGATCGTGAAAGGGTAAATAAATCCAATTAACTATGAACACGAATATAAAATTCGTAAAAATATTAACTACAAACCATTCTTTAGAATTTTGTGGAAGGTTTGTCATCTCAATCATGGATGGTGTGGGATTGTTGAATATCCGTTGGGATAAACAGGAACGTGACACAAACTTCCTGAGTAGGTCACGTAAATATATCTTAGCAAGGATATTACTGTAGCACATGTCTATACGACCACTAAACGAACGGCTTTTGCCGATGTTTAAGATAAGCTACCTCTTAAAAATACATGAAGAAAGCGCATTTAAGAAAGCATGTACCTAATAATTTTTCTGCTTTACCTTTAAAATTCAACCATGTTTAACACTTTTAAGTAATCTTCTTTTGCATGATTTTGGTCGGGCTTTTATTTATATCTTATGAAATTACCTGTTGTAAACTTGCTGATGAAGCATTCTTGAAAGACTGAGCTTATAAATGATAAAATCTAAAAATTTAAAAGCATACGACTATTCTATGAATTTATATTAACATGCAAATGTACTATCAATAAAGGTCAAGAGAAACCATTGAAGTATAATCGTTGACATCATGCGATCGGCTTGTCACATGGATCTTTATGTGCAAGGATGTCAATATCCGTACAGAGAAGATAGCAATTCATAAACGGTCTTATTAAAATCGAAATTGTCTCAGATATCTAACAAGGTTTTCCTTCCAAAATATTTCTACTTCTTGTTCATTTAACATGTTCACAGGAGAGTCATACAGTGGAGAATCTGTTATTCTTTCCCAATAAACGCGTTTACGCTAAAACTATTATTTGCAGTGCAAACAGTTTGGAGCCTGATCAGACGCCGGGTAACCCGGCGTCTGATCAGGCTCCAAACTGTTTGCCACCAAGATAAACATGAAATATCAGAATTGTCCAAAAGTTGTTCTTTTCTACGTTTTAGTGTTTTGCGTTTGCGTACGTTTGCGTTTAAACAACGACCCTCTCCTTACAACGAACCTTGCCACACTTCCTTAAACGGGACAGTTATGTCTAACGGTTTACTGCTGCAATATCATCTGCTTTAAATGACCGTCTGCTGTTTTTTCTCAAAATTGCATCTTAGAGGAGATTTTGATAGAATAAATATAATATAATATAAATATAATGACGATTGACAAACAATTTGAATCCAGATCAGACGTCGCGTAACGCGGCGTCTGATCTAGATTAAAGTTGTTTGCAAATGTAAGCAAAGTCTTAATTTGCCCTCTCTATAACGACTCCCTCCGATCAACACACACACTTTGTGTCTCCCATTTGGTGTCGTTGAAGAGAGGGAGCACTTGTTTCATAAAGCTTCGATTGCCGACAGACTGAAAACAGGTGGCAAGTTGACGAAATTACGCTGACAGACACTTATGTTTCTGTACTTAGGTCAATGATTTTTTGAGACATACAACTTAGCCTGGGAATCATTTGTGGGATGCATTTAAGTATTGTTTTAGTCGCAGTATTTCTAATAGGTATAAACGCAGTACCTCTTCCATATTCGTAATTATGCTCTTTAAAGTCGGAATGTTAATACTAATAATACAAGATGGGCCGTCATTTAAGAGTTGGTCGGCTGGCCAAGACGTAGAACAAAGTGTGTGCAGCATTAATTGGCCACTCTATACTGGTTCGAATCGTAAAAAAGTGTCGAATTCTTTGTAACGCGGCATCTGATCAGGATCCAAACTGTTTAATAATAACCCTTGTGCTCGGGGTAAGCCAGTAAAGAGGTTAATAAGAAAATTCCTTTGTAATCAGTACAAGCATTGGTCGGGAGTCTTACTTGTTACAAATATTACTATTGTCATACGTTTTTTACAGCAAACAAATGCATGGCCCTACAGATTAATCCGTCCAATGCACTCAACTGTCCGAAATCCTGGAGGCGCTTCTGTAACCATTCATTAGGGCCCAAATTTATAAAGCGTTTGAGTTGAGTGAGTACTCAAAAATTTGATTGGTCAGATTTGAGACTAAGCTCAAATCTGAACAATCAAATTCTTGAGAACGACTTAAGACTCAACTCGAACGCTTTATAACCTTTGAGCCTGATTTCGCAGCTGTTCAATGATTGAGTAAAATGGGTATCCAGTAGAACCCTTCAAAACCGGAACCTCTTAATACCGGAATTGTCTCTAAACAGAACAAACACTTTAGTCCTGTTTCTAACTTTTCTTAATTTAAACCAATTACTCAATAATTACGACTTTTCGCCTCTTTGGTTTATTCCTACACAGAAGAAAATAGTTCCACTTTATACATTCAGGCAGATTATAGCTTTAAGCAGACTGAAAGTAAAACAGAATGAGCCTTAAGGCATATTCTGCTTTACTTGCATCCTGCTTTAAGTGGTCAGCTATATTCCATACTATACATAAGCTATGGGGTCATGGGTTAAAACCCCTCTGAACTGGAAACCCTTCAAGCTGTAAATGTCCAGTTTAGAGGGGTTTCGCTGCATTGGCATTCCAACATTATTTCAGTTATTATTATTATTATTATACCGATTTATATAGCGCTCTTTTCACGCAGGAGTTGTGCGTTCAAAAGCGATTCACATAAAATTATTTAAATGTACCTACAAATCGAGAAAAGACAAATAACTATATTCACAATAAACATGATACATTATGGAGTTACATGGAAACCAAGATAATAATACTGTTATAGTTAGTTTGTAAAATTAACTTTAAAATGAGTCAAATAATTAAAAGTTATATGAAGACGATGTGTAATTGAGACATACATAACATTGCAGTATTGTAATACCATACAGACAATGTAATGGTGCCACATTTCGAGACGACTCTAATAAGAAGTCACAATATATAATATGGTTTGGTGCAGACATACATATTTTAGCATTGAAATATCCCCATATATGGAGCCCTTCTTACTGGAACTGGGTGGTCCAGTCCGATTTTGTAATACTCACAATTTAATGCCGCGTGTTAGCAAGGGAGCAACTACAGTAAAGAAAATATAGGATATTACATGAGTGTTCATAATTTATTTGATTTATTAAACGAGTCTTTTAGAAAACGATAAAAACGAGGCTTTGCCGAGTTTTTTTTATCGTTTCCTAAAACGACGAGTTTGATAAATCCAATACATTATTAACACGAATGTTATATTCTTTTTATAACATATCCTAGAAAAGTTATTTATCGCAGCCTTTGAGGTCAAGTGAATGCTAAGCGCGATATACGTAGATCTATACAGGAAAAAAGTTGTTCCAAATTAACCCTGTTCTCTAGCATAATGTTTATGTTATTATATGTATTAATAAACACTTTCACGTAGATTTGATATTGATTAATTACACCAAAACTCTAGAAATTGAATCTACATGGTGGAAAGAAGACGTTGGAAATTGAACGCATAGAACGCATTTTAATGACGTCACAAGTAAACGACGTCGTTTCGTACCTCATTTGCATAGTAACTCAACTAGTTACATATGACATTTAAACAACGGGTTTATTCAACGCTCACGCCGTCTGTTATGTTATAAACGTTATTATTTCCTGTAAATACGAAACTAAACGCGACTTGAATACTCTAGAATGTAGAAAAATACAACTTTTTAATAACTCTTACTATTTATTTTGACCTGAGCGGAAAACAGTTTGGAGCTTGATCAGACGTCGGGTTACCAACGTCTGATCTGGTTCCAAACTGTTTGCAAAGACAATAGTTTTAGCGTAAACGCGTTTATTTGGAAAGAAAACACATGTAACGTTTTTTCACTGTATTTCTAAATATTAATTGTTTTGGAATGAAGTCACCGGGGATCCACTCCGCTACAGTCCGTTTACAAACCCGGTGTAACGCAGTAGAATGACCCACCCCTGCTAAAATGACCCATGGGTCATGTCACTACGTAGAGCAGTGACCCGGATCAATTTACCACGTAGAAATATGACCCCAGACCGTAGAAAAATGGCCCCTTCAACTCGTAGTACAATGACCGCCTCACGGTCTGGGGTCGATTCTCTACGTAGTATAAGGACCCGGGTCCTTTTGCACGGGATGGTCATTCTCCTGCGTGACACCGGCAGTCTAACAATGTCTGACTGCTAGCTGTTCAGTCGCCAAGGTAATAAAGTTTTTGAGTTTAGTCTGAGAGCGTTGTCAGACATTTGACTGGTCATATTTGAGCAATCAAGTGCTTTAGAACGATCTCAGACTCAAACCAAAAGCGCCATGGCCTTAGGCCCTATGGTATGAATTGAATATGTAAACAGTCAACTATTTACTGTTTATGATACTGAACTCTTAGCTTATATAGAGAATAACATATGGTAATTGCCAATTACTGCTATTATTCCTGGTGACCAGAGACTGTTTTAACCTATAGGCGTGGAATCCTACAACTGCTTTTTTTAATCAATGACATTTTACTCTATAACCTTTTTCTAGAGTTGAATGCAGGTGACGGCTAAAAGCAGGTTACCAGTACGGTTAAATGCAGTATGCCTTACTTTCGGCTGGCTTTACATTACCATTATGCTAGTACATGTACGAGGGAACCGTAAAAAGTTTTGTCCAAGGGCCAATAAAAACTTACCAAAATGCAATAGTGCAACTATTTCTTTTAACCCTTTCCCTTATAGAAGCGACTTTTAGCACATTCATTTTATTCATCCGCTGCAGAAAATAGTTCCAAATTATACCGTAATGAATATGTATCATATTTAATACTTTCCTTATTCTAGCAGTTAATAGCTTAAAGCAGGCTGAAAGTAAAGCAGAATGCGCCTTAGGGCGCATTCTGCTTTACTTTCAACCTGCTTTAAGTAGTCACATATCTTCAATACTAGAAACAATGCTATCAGGTAAAGAGTTAAAGTACTCTCAATTGTGAGAAACTTCAACCTTTTCAACTATTTTCAGAAAAGCATTTTCGTAGTCCTCTATTGGGATACATTTAAACTCTGATAAATAGCTGAGGCAACCCAATTGCGACTGCCACATTTTCTTCCAGACAACATCATTTTAGATTTTGGTATCTGCAGGTGCCAGATTTGTTGAATTTCGCAATTCAGTTTCGTTATCCCCATAAACTTGGCATATCATTAAAGATAGTTTTGGGATCAACTTTGAATATCATTGCGAGTTTTGAAATAGACCCGTATATTGAACTTTTTTTTTCAGTGGAGGAATAATTGAATACGTAAAGGTGAGTATCTATGCTCAGGCGTAAACAGATAGGAATTTTCCTAAATTTTACTCAGCACATTGTAACACGTCACCCTTTGTCTTAGCTATATCCTGCTGAACGTAAAATGGCTAAAATGTGCATCAATTTATAAGGTTAGTAACCTTTCAAGAAAAAGCAATAGAAACGCAATCCAATCACAATGAACGGTTAATATTGGTATTGGTGCATAGTGGTTGCCCCAGAGGCTTTCCTAGCTTGTCGTGGTTCTGGAGCTTAATTGCCACAGGGAATGTTTTCTGTTTATTAGAACGACAATATCCCCTCTGCCAAGAACTAAAAGGAGGGCAGGTATGTAGTTTTGATCCCATGCGATGCCTCGCAACGAATGAGATTAGCCGAAATCATCATCCTAAAATAACCATCATCATATCTCATAATTCCTCATCATTTATCGGCGCTATATGACCTATTTTGTGCCGCAGTGCCGTAAAACCCAAATCGCCCATCCGTCCATCCATAGTGGTTGAGTGGTAAAGTTCCGTGTTTCCTGGCGTTGTTTATCTGTAATGATTTGTCACAACTGCAGTTTGTCGTTAAACATTCATGTGTGGCTACTGCAAGGAATTCTGTTTGCTGCCATGTTGCTTGAACTTTTCCTTCTAGCTTGGAAATATTTCGATAAGTTTCGTCAGTTGATGAGATTGAGTATCGATATTTACCAACATTGACCCGATGTCATTAAGGATATAAACCCTTTAAACCCTTCAGCTTTTTTAAGAGATTACTGATTACATATGCAAACAGTGTATACCCTGATCAGAGGGCTCCTATAGGATCCCTCTGATCAAGGTATGCACTGTTTGATATTTTTATTGGTTTTTGTTGTCATACAAAACATGTTACGGTGGACTGTTTCAAAATGCATAATACTAGAAGAGTCCAAAAGGATTATAAATACCCACAAGAGATATTTGGGGTTGAAAGGGTAATAATTTAGCGATTCTGTTAAGGATTGAGTCCTTTCTGAGAGAAATACGGATATGCATATATTAATATTAGTTTTAAACACTTTACAAATTGTATCATATAAAGGATATGTGAATGCATGTTATAAATGTCAATGAGTTTCCGGTTATTTGTGTCTTGCTAATTGGCTATCTTTGTTGATAGCTCCAGGGAGAACAACATCCCACGCACAAATTACCAACCTTGCAAAATCCGTAGCATTACCTTTGTCACTGATTGAGAGATTATGAAAGCAATCATTTTTTCGAACACAATAGAAGTCCATATAGGCGGAATAATGTTTTACACAGCGTAGGCAGATTGGTAATTAATTAAACCTCTCTTCAGCGACGCTATAAATTTACCGTAGATATGATCTTATTCCTTCCCGTTTAAATGAAACGAATTACTGTGCTCCCACTATACAACACCAGCCGATTGGAGACAGGGAGGCGATATAGGGAGGTAAAAGTAAGACTTTGCTTACATTTGCAAACAGCTTGAATCCAGATCAGACGCCGCGTTACGCGGCGTCTGATCTGGATTCAAGCTGTTTGTCACTCATAATTACATTTATTCTATTAAAAATGTCAATTTTATGTAACTTTTAGAAAAAATAGTAGACAATTTTACGTAGACGATATTGCAGTAGTAAAAGCTTTAGGCATAATTGTCCTGTTTAGGGAATTGATGAAAGAGTCTTTTTAAGGAGGGAGTCGTTGTTAGGATGGTCGGTGTAGGGAGGGAATACTGTAAAACGCATTTCAATAAAATAGAGTGTATGACACTTTTTATAAGCCCACCTCTAGAGGTGGTCGTATATTGGCGTGGCCCTGTCCGTCCGTCCGTTCGTTCGTCCGTCCGTGCTTACGTGGCTAAAATTGTTAGCCCCATAATTGAAAAACATTAACCTGGCCGTCTCTTGTGACATTAACCTGGCCATTTCTTGTGACATTAACCTGGCCAGTTGTGGGACATAGGGTTAGGGGTAGCGTTAGCCTCCAGATCATTATTTTTCAAATTAGAGCAAAAAGAAATTGTCGGTTGTGTGGCTAGCCAAGCAAAAGAAAACAATAGAAAATAGCCACATAAGTATCCTACCGTAAGAACGTCCGTTCGTTCGTCCGTCAACATTTTGTTTGTCCAGAGTTTTTCTGGAAAACTATCACAGGGATATTAATGAAACTTCACACAAATGTTATATGCATCAAGATCTAAAGCTGAGTAGAGATTGAGGTTTATTTAAATTTTCGTTACTGAATTATCTGCCCTTGATGTACTCAACTATGCTATAAAAAGCTTGTCCGGAGTTTTCTGAGAAACCTGTTGGAGGGATATTAATGAAACTTCACACACATGTTAAATGCATAAAGATCTAAAGCTGAGTTGAGTTTGAGATTCGTTCAAATTTTCGTTACAGAGTTATCTGCCCTTGGTGTACTCAAATATGCTATAACTAGCTTGTCCAGAGTTTTCTTGGAAAACTATTTGAAGGATATGAATGAAACTTCACAGAAAGGTTATATGCATCAAGATCTGAAGCTGATTCAAGTTTGAGATGTATTTGATATTTCTTTACAGAGTTATCTGCCCTTGGTGTACTCAAATATGCAATAAAAGGCTTATTTGACAGTGTTAACACACTTAGCAGCTACAGTTTTGAATGGATTTTGATTATGTTTGCTCACAGTATAATTATAGAAGTATAAGTTCATGAAAGGGTTGATTATTATTGAAATCGGATAATTGTGCCGAGTTATCTGCCCTTGGTGTACTCAGATATGCTAGAAAAGGCTTAATTTCAGTATTGGTTATGCTCTCAGGGCTCTAAGTGTCTATAAGTTAGATTAAATTTTGATAAAACTATATATTTCTTTGCCAGTGGGAGTATAATGTACCGCTTGCGGTGTTTTCGTTCACAAATGTTGATGTTTCTTTAAATTTTGTGTGGAAAACAGTTTGGAACCTTATCCGGTGTCCGATCTGGCTTCAAACTGTTTGTAAAGTACTTGATAGTTGTAGCATAAATGTGTTTATAGAGAAAGAATAGTGCATTCTTCAGTGTAACTCTTGGTTTATTATTTCCTTCGTTGCTGTATTTTTGTCTGCTTCGAAATAGTTGTCAGATTTAATCTTTTATATTTTTTTTTACTTTGACAAAAGCAATGTCTACACGAGTATCAAACAGTTATGATCCTGGTCAGACTCTGCATTACGCCACATTTGATCTAGAATAAAACTGTTTGCAATTATATGCCAGTTCTTGATAAAGATGTATACAGTTTACTTACTGCAGGACAAAAGTATTTTCTGAACGATCATTTAGGTATCAGAACGTTACCCCATATCTTGTTTCTAGTTTTAAAGACAGGTAATCACTTAAAGTAGGTTGAAAGTAAAGCAGAATGCGCTTTTAGACGCATTCTACTTTAATTTCAGGCTGCTTTAAGCTTCTATCTGCTGGGATACAGAAAATATTTCTATTGGTACATGTTTATGGCTGTATAATTTGGAATTAATTTCCTTTGTGAAGGAATAAAATAGATGCATTAAAATGCCCTTCTATCGGGCAGGGGTTAAGCGGTCATATGCCGCACGTTTTTTTTATAAAAATGTTCATAAAACGGCTTTGTTTCTAGTTTGGGCTAATATAATCACAAACGCAATACAATCTTGTATAGAGAATGACAGGTTTTATGATAATGTTTAAAGTTAATTATCTTCTGAGTGACAAACAGTTCGGGACCAAATAAAACACCGGGTGTCCCGGCGTTTGTAACCCGGCGTCTGATCTTGCTCCAAACTATTTGAATTGGACATAGCTTATTTGACATACATATTTTGTTTGTTGAAGATGGAACGTAAAATGTATAGTGTTATATGGTGATAATAGTATCTTATAATTCTTTAAAGAATGACATGGTTTACATGGTGTGATATCAAATATTATATAATGTATATATGTATATGAAATATAACCATGATGAGACTCAAATAAAGCTTAATTTATCGTGATATATTTGTTAGTGTCATGTCGTTGAAGTCGTACTCTCTATTCCATTTCATAAAGTATATGTAATCCCATTGCTACTAGGTATTCATTAATATACACAAAACGATTTATCGTTACACCTCAAACTATTTCTATTTCATTACCACTAAATCTCAAATTGCTTTCATCTATTATCGTCAACTCATTCCATTCAGTTAACAATCACTTTTCGTATTTGAAACTATTTCAGACAATTCTGATCACGAAAAATGTCCTGCTAATACAGTGCTCCCGTTGGGAGACACACATTGTGTGCGTTGCTCGGAGGGAGTCGTTATTTCAAGCTCGATTTAGGTGAACATACCCGTGTTTCAAAGTTAAACGTGGCTTAGCCGCGTTTAACTTTGAAATACGGGTATGTTCGACTTAACCGAGTTCAAGATATCGAAGTTCGACTGTGTATTTGCAAATAACCTTTGTACTTAGAGTAAGGAAGGGAAGTACTTAAAGTCTTTATCAAGAAAGGTCACAGCTTAACACGGCGTCACTCTCTTCTTACGAGCTTCCTGATAACATTATCTTAACAAAATTCTACTTTTGTTTTTCAAGAACATTGTTACAGACGATACGACCATTCTTGCAGACGAAAACTGCCTAGAATACTCAATTCACTTACTGCCTAACCCTGAGTACATAGATATATATATGTATAAATTTATCTTCGTATTGTATGTTTATACGTGGTTTACTGTATTGGACTGAACCATTGTTGTTCAGTCAGGCGTTTAATCCGGGTATTTGCTCGTGCCTCTATGTATAGAGGTATAAGCTCATTCGACGGTCCGACAAGGTTACAGATACTTCGTAATTGACATTTTCCCACCCAACCTCCCTATGTTATTTCTTTGCTAAAATAGTGTTTTATTTTGCAGACTGGTTTATGTTTGGTTGCCATAGTGAGCGAGTAGTGAGATGGGTGTTTAACTTAACTACAGTTTGTTTGGAACAGTGGACACAGACTTTTTGTCATGAAAGAGTATCTTTTATGCAGTGATAAGTTTTATTATGTTAGTGACATTTATTTAGCCATTAGTATTCAAGTGGCTCTTTTTTATGTGTGGATCCACTGTTATGTATGCGAGATATGAGTAAAGTGACCTTGTCGGCTCCGACTCCTACTTTTGAGTTTGTTTTTTGTTTAGTTTATAAACTGGAAAGAAGAAGATAAATGATTCATGTTTGAATGCAGAAAAACATAAACATAGTTATGAACCGGACCAGAAACAGAAGAGCTCGACGTCAAGTTATGAACCGGACCAGAAACAGAAGAGCTCGACGTCTCGTTAGGGTTCAAGTTGTATGGATGCTCAAATTGAAAGTTTCTATTGTCAAAATGCCTAAATATAAGTTTAAGAAACAAACAAAACAACTTACATAAAACAGCCGAAATCCTAGCAGCGAAAGGTATACCCCCTTCATTCCCATGACGTTATCTGCTTTTAAAAAGTGTCGTCTGGTTTTGTATGAACGTTAATATCAAATTTGAGATATTTTGAAAGAAGAAACTTTGATATGAGTGTCAAACAGGTAAGATCATGATAAGACGCCTCGTTAGGCGTTAAAAATATAAGTTGGCTCTGGGAAAGGCACTGAAGGAATTATTAGGTCTTAATACAGATTTACCATTTGAAGATAATTAATCAACAGGCTTCTAGTGTAGGCGTGATCAAAACTAGATTAAACCATTCTCTTTCCATAACATTGTTTGCTGTAAAATTGACGTCTGCAGCTCGTCTCAAATTCAGGTTTTTATATATGCGTATTTAAAGAAACTACAGGGAACACTATCAAACAGTTGGGATTCTGTTTAGAGAACGAGTCACTTGATATATTGTCATGATCCAACTTACAGTGGAGAATGTGTTATTATTTCCCAATGAACGCGTTTACGCTAAAACTATTATTTGCAGTCCAAACTGTTTGCCACCAAGATAAACATGAAATATCAGAATTGTCCAAAAGTTGTACTTTTCTACGTTTTAGTGCTTTGCGTTTGCGTACGTTTGCGTTTAAACGGGAAAGAATAACAGATTCTCCACTGTATTTGCAAATCTGTGTGAAGTGATGATTGGTGGAATAAGAGTTGTCCACGTTTGCCAAACCTAAACTATTAAAAATGTTAAATTCTCAACCAGTGGGACTGGCGAAAAGGATATTAGTATTAAAGAAGCTCTGTTGGAATTGTGCGCAAGTTAAATCTTTAGAGAAAATCTTGTTAAATTTGAAATAAAAACGGCACCATACAAAGTCATTCATCCGATAATCTGCAGCTTTGGTATTCTTGGCAAGAAAGTGGTAAAAAGCGAGGTTAATACATTTTTTAAGGATACAATACGGGATAGCGGATAACTACTGAACCATTTTGGATTATTATCGAGAAAACACATGCTATAGTTGGACCTCGTTATGTCAAACTCGATTTTGTCGAGCTTACTCGTATTTCACCATTAGCATACCATTTCTCCGGGTTTCCCGATTTTTGTTTATCTTTATCCTAGAAGATGGGAGCTTAAAGCAGGCTGAAAGTAAAGCAGAATGTGCCTTAAGGCACATATTGCTTTACGTTCAACCTGCTTTAAGTAATCACGCTTGAAAAATAGAAAATTTGTAAATCTTAAGATTTTTTATAATCAACTTATAGCAGCCCTGATATAGTGTAGAACCTGATGAAATGCCTTATAACCCAGCGTATCAAATGTTTTACTGTACATACATGTAATAGGAAGATCTATTGTAAGTATCGAAGTGCAATTAACATCAATACAAATTATAATTATGTTTCCTAGCACGCACAACTTCTCCAATGTAAACAGTTTCGAGTCAGATCGTTCGTCATTTTGCAAATATTGCAGAAATTAATAGGAGAGTGAAATTGTCCATTTAAAGTTCAAGGCGTGCATTGGGTTAACCCTTTCCCCAATAGCAGCGCCTTTTAGCGAATATAATTTATTCCTCCGCTGAAGAAAATAGTTCCAATTTAATCAGTCATGAATATATATTATATGGAATATTTTCTACATTCTAGCACATGATAGCTTCAAGCAGGCTGAAAGTAAGGCAGAATGCGCCTTACGGCGCATTCTGCTTTTCTTTCAACCTGCTTTAAGTAGTCACCTATCTTTAATACTATAAATAGGCTATCAGGTAAAGGGTTAACCCTTAACGTGAAAGAAGTGATTACATGTATGAAGACCATTCGCAATACAGGAAAACACAGATTGGAAGGTTCATGAAGGGCCCTCTTATTAGCAATTTTGGCATACTCATAATTAATTTAGGAATAGATGTAAATCGCTTGAGAGAAACAAATAAACACGCCAAAATTTTTAAAATGGTATAATCTATTTGGTAAATCAGCAGTGTTTTAGATTTATTCACGTGGCTTTATGACAGAAGAAATATATGAACGACATTTAAAAGTTGAGGGGTTTCACACTATTTGCAAATTTATGTCAAGTCACGATACCATTGTAAAAGTTCAATTTAACCTGTAGAATGCTTCATACAGTGGAGAATCTGTTACTTTCTTTCCCGTTTAAACGCAAACGTACGCAAATGCAAAGCACTAAAACGTAGAAAAGAACAACTTTTGGACAATTCTGATAAGTCTTGTTTATCTTGGTGGCAAACAGTTTGGAGCCTGATCAGACGCCGGGTTACCCGGCGTCTGATCTGGCTCCAAACTGTTTGCACTGCAAATAATAGTTTTAACGTAAACGCGTTTATTGGGAAAGAATAACAGAGTCTCCACTGTAATTGTCATGCACTTAGTGTGTAGTTTGTAATACTGTTCGAGAGATGATTCATTTGCATAGTCTAAAGAAAACCTCGTCAACAAAGACAAAAACACAAACATTTTGGGTCCAGATGATTACTCTGGGTCTCATCATGATCTAAACAATTCGCGATACTTATCATAAAGTCGCTATAACCTCTATAGATGGAACATGTGTATTCATAATGGTGCCAGGAAAAAAACACAATCAGCTATTGTTTCAATCTAAAAATGTGTTGTATATTTGTGAAATGTATGTAAATATTTGGAATGACATATGTTTAAGGTAGTTATACAAACTCACGTGAAACAAGTAAGGCGGACCGCATTTACTTTTAGACACTTTTTAGACAAGTGTGAAAACCCTCGGGCATTGTCTTTCATTTCTGTAACAATAGGAGAGCACTGATTAGTGTTCAGATTTATGCCAGATAGAGCCTACTTGAGAACATTAAAATAAGATTACACAAAGAAGTATACGGAATTGTTATCCACCGTGCAAAATTTTATGTCATAGGGCTATGAGCAAAACGATTTCCCGTTAATTGCAAAATGCCTCAAGCTATATGAATTCAAATAGTGCCCATAGTTCACGACTAAAATGTTCCTTCTCTATAACGGCCCTCCCAACAACGACTCCCTCCTTACAACGACACTTTCCGCAGTTCCCTAAACGGAACAATTATGTCTAACGCTTTTACTACTGCAACATCGTTTGATTAAAATTGCCGTCTTCTGTTTTTTCTCAAATTTACATATAACTGGAGATTTAGATATAATAAATATAACGACGAGTGACAAACAGCTTGAATCCAGATGAGACGCCGCTTTACGCGGCGTCTGATCTGGATTCAAGCTGCTTGCAAATGTAAACCAAATCTTAATTTTCCCTCTCTATAACGACTCCCTCCGAACAACGCACACAATCTGTGTCTCCCAATGGGTGTCGTTGTAGAGAGGTAGCACTGTATTATTTACCGAAATTCGCGTTTTATTGGTTTACAATACAGCCTCTCATGGGTGATTCACCAATAATTTAGCTATGGACGGTTAAACCGTTATCTCATAGATTGTTCCTAGTTCTAAAGAAAGGCTTGACACTTATATTAAGTTGACAGTAAAGCAGACTTATCCTAAATGTGCATTATGCTTTGCTTTCAAGATGCATTAAGCCACCATCTGCTGAGATAAAGTATACATTTTTACAGTGCAAATCCATGACCGGTTTCATCAGAATTCTTAGAACAGGTCATAACTAAATGGGAAAAATGTATTACAGATATTTTGGATTGAAAATGATAAAGTATAGGTAAATAGTTTCCAACTGAATCTTAAATGCACACTGATCTTCTTCTGATAAATGATCGGTTAATATTTCTTCTTTTATGATGTGTCCCCATAATATTTAAAAGAATGACAAACGGTGTATATCGTATTCAGAGGTCTGCTTCCGGAGGGGTACCGGTTTACATTGTTTGCAAAACAATGTGTACCAATCGGACCTCACATTGTAAGCGTTAAAACCAGTCTTAAGTGCATGTATTATATGTTGTAAATGCGAAATCAGGGTGAGTTTTGAAAAGTATAGACTCTTATCATGGAGCCAATAATCAAAATCCTGTCAATAGCAATACATATTTTACTGTAAGATCCCTAGTTTCTTTTGTTCATTTGAATTATAAGACTATTTATTGCCTTACCGTAGATCCATTAATAGCAACAGTGTTGGAAACTCCAATTGTACTGTTAAAAACAGCACTGACTTAAGCAGCGTGCATATCTAATATCGAACACAATTATGCACAATGGGATACCATGGAATATCAAAGATAACACAGATAAGACAGTTCTGACGGCTCCTTGGGTATGACTATATAAATTAAACGTTGTTTTAACCCTTCGTCCGCTAATAGCCAGTTTAATATAATTTGCAAATAAACCGTGCTATGACAAAACCAGCCTTGTTGCATTGCAACATTGGACAGACCAAGAACCGTTGCCATCACAGGTTTTACATCTGATTTTGCTATACACTGCAAAATTCGTATATTATACAGTTACATAAAATGCTTGACATGCATGTGGGTGTCAAATAGCCTAGATCAAGGCCAGCCGACGCGGACGCGTCAAAAACGCAGCGGTTGGATTTGATCTACACTGTTTGCAGTGCAATACGTCAGGTTTTCTCATGAAACAGCTCAACTAATTTCGATCAAGGTCAGACGCCGCTTAACGTTATTTGAACTATTTTGAACTGTTTCTTTAAAATAGCTCAAATGGCTTTGAAATGAGAATTTTAAAAGAATTGCAGAAGACAGCTGTGGGACAGGCGAAACTGGAGCCGACAAAGAGTTAAGCAACCGCTTAAAGGAAGCGAACCTTTGTTTTCCTCAGCAAATATTTCGTCAGCAGCTATTCTCAAAATGATTTACATCTGTCGAGTTGCTGGATCGATCCAAACTGTTCAGTATGTTAGCTATATTTGGCGCTTTCTTTTTATGGGACCAAACCTTAATATAACCAACTAGCTCAGTGGTATATATCTGAACTGTTTACAGTTTATAGATTAAAGCGACTCGCAACCAGATGGTGCATTAAAAATAGTAATTTGTAAATATGTGTCAAACGCTTATATAAATGGTAAAGAATTAGTTGAGGATAAGAAATTCTGTTTAAAAAAATGAATTTCAATAAAAAAAAAAATTGGTCTCTGGTGGGATTCGAACCCATGGCCCGGCATTGGCGGACAGAAGGCAAAATAGGGGAAACCGCTTAGACCAATGGACCACGGAACTATCCGTTTATCGCGGGTCGATTTAACGTATTTCAATGTGTTGCGGTCGAAAGTGCATCCAACTTCGTAATTCGGCTCGTGTTTATGTCTGAGCCCGTGTAGAGAAGCAACAGCAACAACTATACCGTCTACTAGTCGGTATAGAAAAACGATGGAAAATATCTAAAAATCTAAGATTCGGTGACGATTCTTGAGACTTTTTTTGGACTGATCATATTTTTTTAATGTCAGAAGCCAAATAATGCCACAAATTTGCTTTTATTTGAGTATTTTATTTTATTTTGACAAGTACACCATCCGGTTGCGAGTCGCTTTAAAGGGTTAAATCTCTAAGGAGGGTGGGGTCGCCGGGCGTGAGATAATAAATACAACGACAAGCCTGGTTCTCTTCATACGTCTAATTAGGTACGCTCTTTTACACACCATTACACATCAAAGAAGTCATACACCATGGCAAACATCAGGGCAAAATACTTCAAAGAATTAGCATCCAGTTTATGGAACCAAACGCTCTAACTCCTCCAGTACCAACTCCACACCAAACTCACTCACTCCATTGTGTCCTAATAATGTGCCCAATACAACCGACAATCTTCTTCAAACCTTCAAAACTAGTTTGTCAAGTCGCGGGTAAAGCAGAGCTCTTTACCCAACGAGAACAACCAATGAACTGCCTATAATGCAAGAGCTACTCTTCAATGACGTCACTCAGGCGTAATCATCCAAAAGGACATAATAAAACCGCAATAGAAATTAAAAGCTGGAATGTAGCAAATATAAACGAAATGGGACAAATAATGGCAGAATGACAAATTTAAACCTGGTCACATACTTCCCCTCTTTCAGAAAATGACGTCCCGTCATTTACCAAACAATCAAATGTCAATAACAGTCATCAAGTCAACAGTCGAACAGTCAAACATAAAGAAATTTCAACTACTAAACTACTCTCCATAATCACCTTATAGTCACAACATAACTATAAATAATCACCTAACTTATAGTCACAACATAACTATAACTTCTAAATACATAGTCACAACATGACTATAATAACTAAACTCAAAGTCACAACATAATTGCAACATCTAAATTCTTTAAACTTGGTCATAATACAACTATAACCACAACAATATCTAATGTCCTTTACAATAAAGAACTACTATAAATTAATTTATCCTGACTGCTTTCAAACTGCTATAATATTTAAATTTGTCTACTCCATAATCAAACAAAAAAACTATTTTATCTAATTTCTCCCCGACAACTAAATAGATACGTCCTCGGTATCTACTACTACATGTACTAGTATGTGAGAAACTAATGACAATACTGAAATATAAAAATTAACTTAGACTAGTTATAAAATACTTGATTATCTACAGATTAAAATCTACATATGAATATTACTTGGTAAATATTGCTGCCTTATTTTCATGAGCAGTATCACTATCCATTTCATTCAATACACCAGATTCTATGAGAGAATTGAGAGCCATCATGCTACTGTCTACAGGTCTTACAACTAAAGAGTTCATGCAGTAGTCTTCGAATCTCTTTGGCGGCCTTCTTTCTCTCGTTGACTTCCTGGGTTGCGGCACTGGTGCATCCTTTTTCTGTCTCGTTCCTGTCTCCTGATTGGTTGGTTCTGGTCCAACAGCTTGCAACTCTTCAGTAGCATCTGAATTAACTGCGGCAACAGGTTGATCCTTACTGCTCTCTACGTCTGTTATAACTGAATCTTCTTTTTCTGGTGGCTCTGGTAATGCTGTAACTTCGCCTATGTCTGGCGGGCCTGGGATCTCCTCTATAACTGGCGGATCTTTATCCTCTGTGGTTGTTTCAACAGATGACTGCTCTGATAACTGAACATCTGCATGCTCTATAGCAACTGACTGGTCTGGTTGCTCAGTCTCTGTAGCCTGACTGTTCTCCTCTATAACTTCTGTATTCCCCTCTATAGTATTTCCTCCTTCAACTCTATCAGAGTTGTTTTGCGTCTCGTCGTCCATGTGAGGCTCCTGCAGAGAAGACTGTTCATCTGGATCCTGGGACACAGACTCCTGATGGACATCTTCCTGCAACTGTGTTTGTGCATCTTCCAGCACAACAACATCATCAGTAGCTACACTACTGTGATCAGACACCTCGACGTTGGGATAATGAGCGTCCTCATTCAGACCAGTGTAATCCACCTGGTCATCTCCAAACTCGCTGTCTGACTCCGATTCTATGAATGCATCCACTTCTGTTTTCTCCTCTGTCCTCACAGTATCTCCTACATCTCCACTTGCCACGTCCTGATCGCTTTCGGTCGAGTCCACCAAAAACAACAAGTTTCGATGCAGAGTTCTAATCCGCTCTCCCTCCTTTACGCGGAATACGGGAATACCTTCTCTTGGCTGCTCTATGATGGTATAGATCCCTTCTTCGAAACGGTCTTGGATCTTATGTTTCCCTTCAAACGCTGTTCGTTTAACTAAAACCTTGTCGCCGACTGCAAATTTCACTAATTTAGCCTTCTTGTCATAATAGTGCTTCTGTTTGGATTTGGATTTGTTGACTTTTTCTTCTACTATCTTCCTAGTTGTTTCTAATCTCTTTTGAAGGTCTTGGATGTAATCTGATGTATTAGTGGCCGAAAATTCTGAATCTCTAATGCTTTCAAAAATGGTATCAATTGGCAGATGAGGCTTTCGTCCAAACATAAGCTGAAAAGGCGACAATCTGGTCGACTCATGCGGAGTACAATTGTAGGAGTATACCAGTGAACTGACATATTTCTTCCAATTGGACTTCTGCTCAGTCTCCAAGGTTCCAAGCATATCCAACAGTGTGCGGTTGAACCGTTCAGGGCCGGCATTACCTTGAGGGTGATAGGGTGTAGTGTGGGACTTCTTCATGCCCATCGTGCTACAGAGCTCATGAATTAGCTCACTCTCAAAGTTCGCTCCCTGGTCTGTATGTAATCTGGTTGGAATGCCAAAATGAACAATGAAGTTCTCATAGAACGCTTCGGCGGTGGTCTTTGCCGTTTGGTTTCTGGTCGGAATAGCAAGAGCGTACTTGGTGAAGTGGTCGGTGATAATAAGTATATTGCCGATTCCACGAGCTGGCTCCAATGTGAGATAGTCCATGCAGACTAGTTGAAGTGGATAGGTAGTGTGCACGTTCACCAAAGGTGCTCTCTGTCCCATCTTACTTTTACTTCGTAAACATCTATCGCACTTCTTTACATGGTCTTCAACATCAGTTACCATTCCTGGCCAGTAAAACCGTTCTCTTATGAGTCTCGTTGTCCTTTCTATTCCAGGGTGACCGACATCATTATGGATGCCTTTGAGGATTTCAGCTCGGTAGGAACAAGGCACTACCAGTTGTTCCACTTCTTTGTCACCTTCCTGATATACCCTAAAAAGAATGCCTCTCTTCATCTTCAGCCTTTTAAATTGCTTTTTCATAGTGAGGTCATCCTTTCGAAGAAATCCTTGCGGCATCTTGTCGTCAATCACGGCTCGTCTCCACCTTTCTATGAGGTTATCTTGCCGCTGTGCCATCCTGATTTCCCTCAACTCCTTTTGGGCTAATACCGTTCCAGATTCCTCAATGACTTCAGCCAAATTCAAATTGAGCATTGGAAGAGTTTCAATGTAAGATGGAACTATGATGTTACAGATGGCTTTGACAGCTTTATCTTCTACAGAGATTCTTTCTTTGTCGTCCTCGTCCTTAATCCTTTCATGAGGATAACGACTCATTCCATCGGCATCTGCATTCTGAAATCCTGCTCTGTAGAAGATGTCAAAATTATATTGACCTAAAGCTGAAGCCCATCTCTGACCAGTGGCATCCAGCTTTGCACTAGTCAAGATATGTGTTAAGGGATTGTTATCCGTCAGAACAGTGAAATGGTTAGTAGCCAAATAGTCACTGAATTTGTCAGTTATGGCCCATTTCAAAGCCAGAAACTCCAGTTTATATGCACTGTAGTTCTTTTCCGCCTTGTTTAAGGATCTGCTAGCGTAGGCAATGACGCGCTTTTTACCTCCTTGACTTTGATACAACACAGCGCCGAGACCCTTGGTGGAGGCGTCTGTGTGTACCTCAAATGGCTCTGTAAAATCAGGGTAGCCTAAAATGGTGGTGTAGAAAGGTGTTGTTTCAAAAGTTCAAAAGTACTCTGTTCTAGGTCTGTCCATTTCCATTCCTTTGTAACTTTTTTCTGGTCTTTCTTTCTGGAAGTTGGCGGCAATAAATCTGAGAGTGGTCTGGAAATCTTGCTAAAATCCTTTATAAACTTGCGGTAATACCCCGCGAAGGCTAAAAAGGACCGTAACTCCTCTGCGTTGCTTGGGACTGGCCATTTCTGTACCTTGTCGATCTTCTCCGGTTGAGTTGCGATTCCATCCGCAGTCACCACGTGTCCAAGGAAACTGACTTCAGCATTGAAGAAACAGCATTTCTCTGGAGCGAGCTTAATATTGGCCTCTTTGAGTTTATTCATGATGATATCAAGATGTTCTAAATGTTGTTCGTATGTTTCACTAAAAATTATCAAATCGTCTAAATATATCAAGCAAATTTTCATGTTTAAATCCCCTAAAATTTCTTGCATTATACGTTGATACGTAGCCGGAGCGTTGGTCAGACCAAAAGCCATTTTGTTAAACTCATAGAAGCCAATAGATCCCACGGTAAATGCTGTTCTTTCCTTGTGACACTTCTCCAACTCTATCTGGTGATAGCCAGCCTTCATATCCATGGTGGAAAAGAATTTGGCGCCATGTAGACAGTCAAAAATCTCTTCCATCCGTGGCAATGCGAATGAATCCTTTACTGTGCGATCGTTAAGCTGGCGAAAATCAATGCAGAGCCTTAATTTATTATTTCTCTTCCGGACCAGAACTACATTCGACGTCCAAGGCGATTTGGAGGGACGGATGATACCACAGGCCAACAACTGTGAAATATGTTGCCTTACTTCCTCTATCATGGATGGCGGAATTCTCCTATGGCGTTGCTTAAAGGGAATGTCGTTCTCTAGGTCTACTCGGTGTTTCATAAGGTTGCATTGGCCGATATCCAAATCACCAGTTGAAAAGATGTCCTTATGATGGTACAATAATTCCTCAAGTTTCTTTCGTTGGTTTTCATCTAAAAGTTTGTCCTCATCAACATGTAGAGTACTCAAAATTTCAGTCTGTTTAGCCTCCAAATTCTCAAACACTTCATCTGCAATTTTGACAGGTTGAATTTCGCAAATAACACAGCTAGGCGAAATGACGACTGTGTCTGTTGATAGGTTGGACAAAGTTACTGTAAACTCCTGAGATTTCAATCCATGTTGATGTTGAACGATTGTGGGTGTTATATCTAAATGGGATGGAAGGTTGCTATGTTTGGTCTCCTGAATCAATGCTGCAGTAGTAGGGTGGTTAATGATCTGGTCTGTGTAGCCTCTAACATCAATAATCTCATTAGGCTTAAGCAATATCTTCTCCGGACAGGCACTCCTGACAATGGCAATCCGGTCTTTATTCCTAGTCAAAGACTTTTCCATCAATACCATACATCTAAATGACAGAAACCATGGTGTGAATAGGTTGGCCTTCTGTAAGAACTGATCACCAAATGTCTTCTTGCAATCCAATAGGAACTCATGAAGGATGTTAGTTCCAAGAAGAATTGGTGCCCGCTTGGAATAGGCTGTGTCAGGTGTAACTAGAAAAATACACACTAATGGTGCTGCTTTCTGTAAACCTTCAGGAATTCCCAATGTAGCTTCTATGTAGCCTAGGTATGGAAGAGACTGTCCATCTGCACATTCAATGGGTAGGATCCTGTCTATTGAATGCAGCTCTACATCAGACAAATGTTCCTTATAAAAGGATTCTGATACGGCAGACACGCATGACCCAGTATCCAATAAAGCTTTTCCTCTTGCTCCATTCACCACTACTTCTGCTTCATTCGGTTCTCCAAGTAATTTGGGGTCAGATTTGTCAGTGCTCATACTTGCCCCAACAGCCTGAGCACTTAAGCTTTTGGGCAGTTCCGCTGAACGTGACCTGGCTCTCGGCATTTAAAGCAGATAATGCCGTCGGATAACTGTGGACAGGTGTCCCTCATGTGCCCCTTCCGGTTACAGTTCAAACAAGTTGGCTGAAAACTAGTGCTACCGGTTGGCCGTTGCGGTCTATATGCTCCTCTGCCTCTAGCTCCACCTTGAAAGTTTCCTCTTGCCCTGCCTCTATTATCCCCAAGTCTGTGATAGTTCCTATCTTCTTTCTCCTTCTCCAGTGTGTCTATCCTACTGTTCAACTTCAGCAGTAATTCCCTCATCTCCTTCATTTCAGGTGTCTCCTTCTGTATAGGGACGGCAGATTAACTAGGCTTCCTTTCCGGACTCTTCTCTTGCTTAAGTTCTGCTTCTAACTTTCTAAGTTCTCGCTTGAACTCGTCATATTCTTTGACCTTGTCACACTGGTACCGGGCAGTTTGCTTTAACTCTGTCTTGAGACCTCCATACAATTTCTCTTTCAGAATTAATGTGTCAGTTCTCTGAAGTGCTTTCAAGTTAACAGCTTGTGCGAATATCTCCTCCAGCCTAGATGCGAAAGTTTCAACAGATTCGCCAGTCTTCTGAATGCAGGTATAAAACTTCTTCATCACGGATTCCCTGGACTCTATGTTGCCGTAAGCGCTATCGAGCTTGTCCATAATCTCTTGGATGTCGACGCCAGTTCCCAGTCTCCTTACTTTGTCGCTGGCATTTCCCTTCAATGCTCTTCTTATTCCAAGCATAATCTGCTGCGACGAGAAAACCTTCTCCATCACCAAGGAGTCAACCTCAAACTTAAAGGTCTCCCAAGTCACCTCTCCCTTAGTCTCTTCACCATAGAAGGTAGACAACTTTGGGTAGCTGTAATGCCTACCCCTATGCTCTGTCACTGGTAACGCGGGAATCTCCTTCTCGGCAGGCTGCTTTGCGGGTATCTCTTTCTCAGCAGGCAGCTTTTCCTTCTTTATCCAAGACGCAGGTTTAACATACTTTGGAATAGCTCCTTTATCCTCAGGTTTCTCTGTCTTAGATTTTCCAAACACTTCGTTTAACTTCAATAAGTCCTCCGGCGAAGTTACCTTTGGCTTAATATTCAACATTCGAAGGGCTTCAATAAGTCGATGCTCCTCAATAGTTACATCCCCTGACAACTCCAGTTTCTTCTCAACTCCAGAAACTTTAACAGCTTCTTCCTTATCAGCTCCTGTTGCCTCCATAACCATTTCCTCCTCTGACTCATCCTCCATATCCGATAAGTCTATCATGATTTCCCTTTACCTGCCATGTTTGTATTTCCAACAAGGCAAACCACACCAATTAGCAATATTGGTTATTTCTTGTATGTAAAAACTAAGTTTAAAATAGCAGGATAAATTTTCAAAAATCCTGTAAAGTGTGTAGACAAAGTTAAATATTATGTTTGGCAATGTATTATAGTTGTGTTTGTGTTATTACAGTGAATACGTATTACACCGTAACAGCAAAAGGTGTTACGCCAAGGTGCGAAACAAAAAAATGACGCGAGTGGCCACGGAAAGATATTTGTTACTATAGCGACAGTCAACTTGACTATAAATACCAGCTGAAAATGAAATTCTATGCTATAATAATACAATCTATCACTGTTCCTAATATACCCTAACCTATTACTGCTACCAGCTAAACTAATCAATATGAATACCAAACTAAATATCTGATAGTACAATCTAAACATAACCTGTAATTCTGAAAATACAATCTAAACAAATACCTGTGTCTCTTTCTTCTATATCTATATGCTGTAGGTAGATGGTCTCACATTCAATGTAAAGTCAATGTCAGCTGTCAAACAAAACAATTCCAAAATTCCAACAGGGGGGGGGGGATATTTCACTTTCCAACAAGGACTATAACTGAATTATCTCTTTCCTTAAGAAGAATTATCCAAAATACTGTAGACAAACCAAGCTATAAAGCTATTAATTTGAAAACAATAAGCACAAGGACCAAAGTAAACTTCCAGTAATTAAACGCCGTTTCTCACAAATTAATATGAGCTTCAATATGGCATGAATTGCAAATAAAATTCAATAAATATTATCTAGAATGAAATAAGTCGGATACTGTTATTTCCGCTTTAGATATTCGAAATGGTAGCTTGAAACCTAGGGTTAGTCAATAGGGATTTTTTTTTAAGAAGAGAGCTGAAAATATGTATGATTTTAACCTTCACCAATCCTTCACCAAAACAAATTATTAAACATGCAAGTGAAAGAAAAAATTTCTCTCTTACTTTACAATAACTCACTTGGCATAAGTTATTAATATAAAGAATTGCAGCGGTTCAAACAATGCTCCAATAAGATTTTCTGTTACTGCTTACATTATAACCTATGAACAACCTATTGTGACAATAGAGAGTCAATAAATTACAAGGTAACAGGTAAAGAACTGCAATATCTCCCTATTAATACAAAAACACCATACTCACACATCTGATGTTACACTGCTATACTAAACTGGCCACTAGACCAATGATCCCACCACCATAACCAATTACATCATCAATACATCATGACTGTTTCAACCAAGGTGTTCCTGTATAATATGTAAACACAAATAAATTACATGGTCCAAGCAAAAGAAATACATGCAAACACAATAATTACAATGATTAAACTGTCTATATATAAACACTTTTACTTATTAACACCAGAAATTACTTAAAGTCTCTGAATAGCAGTCACTGGTTCAATTTATATAAATAAATATCACTTTCTTCCTCCTGGTTGTAGAAAATACTGTCCTCAGTAGTTAAATTACTAGATTACATATAAATATTACAAATAAAGCACTGTAGAATGTCTGTTTTGCTCAAACTCACACACAATTACTCGTTGGGCGCCATTTTATAACCAACTAGCTCAGTGGTATATATCTGAACTGTTTACAGTTTATAGATTAAAGGGTTAAATCTCTAAGGAGGGTGGGGTCGCCGGGCGTGAGATAATAAATACAACGACAAGCCTGGTTCTCTTCATACGTCTAATTAGGTACGCTCTTTTACACACCATTACACACCAAAGAAGTCATACACCATGGCAAACATCAGGGCAAAATACTTCAAAGAATTAGCATCCAGTTTATGGAACCAAACGCTCTAACTCCTCCAGTACCAACTCCACACCAAACTCACTCACTCCATTGTGTCCTAATAATGTGCCCAATACAACCGACAATCTTCTTCAAACCTTCAAAACTAGTTTGTCAAGTCCCGGGTAAAGCAGAGCTATTTACCCAACGAGAACATCCAATGAACTGCCTATAATGCAAGAGCTACTCTTCAATGACGTCACTCAGGCGTAATCATCCAAAAGGACATAATAAAACCGCAATAGAAATTAAAAGCTGGAATGTAGCAAATATAAACGAAATGGGACAAATAATGGCAGAATGACAAATTTAAACCTGGTCACATAAACACTGAACCTGTTTTAGAATATAATCTACATTTTTAACAAATCAAACTGTCTTTGCCCCCTATTAAGTACGGCACGTAATTATTAAGATTTTTGTTGTTTTTCGACGTCGCGTGGTGTCTGCACGCGGTATAGATAACCCAGCCTCGTAGCAACTACTTGTAAATACTGCCATATTTGCCGATCTCACAACCAGAATAAGGGTTTGTTTACAATAAACGTGAGAATATCCCCGGCCAATCAAAATAAAGGTTATATTCTAAGTTAGTTATAACATATTAAGCGAAATCTTAACGGCTAAGAAGGGGGTCACTCGCTAACGCTCGTTCCGCCCCTTCTTAACCATTAAGATTTCACTTAATATGTTCTAACTTTAACGTATACTCCTATCCCACTATATCATATATTGTCTATTTGTCTGCTATTCAGCGATGGCTTAACTCTTGTGTCACTATATCCGACACAAATCGACCTGGCGAACAATTTAGATCCACATCACTGTAACACGATGTCTGATCAGAATTTAAACTGTTTGGCACTCGTATCGATATTTTTCGGCGGAGCTGACTGTTTTCCATTTAGACACACTTTATATTTGGCCACACATTTCAACCAATAAAATTTGATCAGAAATTTAGAATTAAGAGCACCTGTTGAAACTGAATTGTCTGATTGGATAGTAGCCAGGGCTCCAGATAAGGGAATTGTTTCAAAACTTAAAATCTTTATTTGTGCATTAAACCCTGTGGTGTCACTATACATATGAATTGTCTCTTCAAGACAATCAAAATGAGTGGTAATACCATAGGGTTTGGTGCTAAAAGAGGTGAAAAAATGTGATTTGTTTAGTTTACTCACTCTTATCTGGAGCCCTGTAGGCTGGTTTATGTCCCATTACAGTTTTACATGATGTGGACTGTGGGTGTAAAATTTAGAGATACAGGCTGGCTGTTTACTTCACTGGTCTGATGAGTTTCCACTGTTGACAAAATTATGCTTCTATTTTAAGATATGATCTGAAATCTATTTATAGATATACAGAGGAAGCTAGGTGTTTCGTAATTGTTTACAACCAATTTGTTTTAATTGTTAACTATTTGTACACATTTGCCATACATTAAAAGCAATATTTTATATATGAATAGCCTCAAGTGAGTTAAACACAATTGTGTTGTTTCATCATTATTTACAAGAGTGAAGTACAGTAGATTGTTGTATCTGTACATTTGTGTATGCTATAGTTTGTTTCAAGAAACTCTATGAATGGAACAATAGATTAATGTGAGGATCTCCTACCAGTAGCTAGGATATGAGTTAAATTATTGTTTTGTTTTGCATTTCTGTACATGATAGTTTTGCATTTTAAATAAAAGTTACTGTTTCAATTGAATACATGTACTTGTATTTTTTGCTTTTCAATCCAAGATATATATTCTTTGAAAACCTCAATTTAATTCAAATTTGCACACCCATCTATATAGCCTTAGTTCAACCACTCATTCCGCCGAATATCTTTTTTAAAGATATTTATTTTCAGTTTAACTGCTTAAATCAAACTTTTAGGAATTGCAATTCAATACGGCGGACAACAATGTTGAAGCAGACGATAATATGGTTGTAAAGGGTAAATTACAGGCTAAATTTAATAGAAATCTGACTTTTGGAGAGCAACAAACAGTGTTGTTCCCAATACAGTCCATACTCTTCGATACTTCGAACTCGGGTTTGTTTGAATATACCCATATTTCAAATTTGAATATACCCGTATTTGATAAACGGGTACGTTGGACTTAAGCGAGATCAACGTATCGAAATCCAACTTATATAATACTGGGTTCGAAGTATTGAGTTTCGACTGTAATTTTATGTAGGGTTAACTCTACTGTCTCGTTTTGTAGTGTGTGTCGTTATCAGCAGCTTTATCGTATAATAAAACAGCCAAGTTGTCAGATTATTAAGAGTTGGGTCTATAAATGAATTATCACGGCACCAAATCACGTTTAAAAGTACAAATCTAAAGCAATCTGTTACTACCTCTTATGTAACTAACAAATGTTTTCTGACCTAAATACTAGTTCTGAATTAAGTAGAGAATAATGATATTGGTTAAAGTTCCTGTTTGGTCTTTCAATACATTTCACTTTAACTCTTTCATTTCAACGATAACATATTCCTTTCAATTTGCTTTGATGTATTATACGTTAACATTCTCTTTAAAATTGGTTCAAATTAGAGTAACTCTATGCCTCATGGTTATGAAGTGTTTAACCCTTTCCCCCATAGAAGCGCCTTTTAGCGCATTTAGTTTATTCTTGCCCTGAAGAAAATAGTTCCAATTTATACATTCATAAATATGTATAATACAAAATATTTTCTATATTCTAGCAGATGATAGCTTAAAGCAGGCTGAAAGTAAAGCAGAATGCGCTTAAAGCGCATTCTGCTTTACTTTCAACCTGCTTTAAGTACGACAAGTATATTCAGTACTAGAGATATGTTATGTGGGAAAGGGTTAAGATGTGTTCAAGACGGTTCTCAAGATTTGGATTGGTCAGAGCAGATCTAAGATTCATCTCAATCGTTTTATAACCTTTGACCATCGTCAAATGTGAGTGAATTAACCATGTAACTGATATGGGTTACAGTGTTACCTCTTCTTTACGACCTGTTATGGAACAAAGCGTCTTTCAAGTTTGCAACTTATTACACGAAAGCACGCTGAAACTGTCTGTGGGAAATGGTCAATTTCCTTAAATGTTAGGTATTTCAGAAACATTTATGTCGGTCTGTAAAACTAACACGAAGTTATTAGTTGTGTTACAAGCCATTAAATACCCATACACCTTTACAAATCAACAGCTGCAGTCCTATATATTTTCCTAACCAATGAAAATAATTGTCTCTTCGATTTAGTACATGACCGACCTCTTTTGCATTGTTTCGTGCTGTATAGATACTGTTCTATGCCATATGATGATTGAGCAAATATGCGTTTTGTGTGTAATGTACTCTGCTGTACCATTGTTTTCTTATTATTATATCATAAGAGCATCATTATTGAAATAGCTTATAAAATGTTTGACCATATTCTTTAACGCGTAGAATTTTAATATTTGCTTGTTAAACCTTTGTGTCATTAATCTTGCGTTGAATACATCCCACACGTAAGCGAAAAAGATATATGAAACATATGGTAAATAGCCTTTTTTTAACTTCGTACTTATTTTGGGGAAAGCACGAGGGTAGTTCAGTATGGTAGTATAAGTCTTCTCAGATTAACGCTGTGTGCTGTATTACATATTGCATATGTGATGATGCAATATTTACAAGTCAATAAACTATACACATTTATGTTATGTTCTGTCCCGTACTCCGAGTACAAGGTTGTTTTACAAACATTACGTTATAACGTAAGTACATTTACTAAATATTTCAGAAATAAAAGCCAAACATGATTACTTACCCTTTACCACATAGACTCCTTCTTCATTTTAAGACAGGTGACCATTTAAAGCAGGTTTGAAATTAACCCTTTGCCTGCTGGTCGCGACTTTGTTGATTTTTGCAAACAGTTTAGATCCAGATCAGACGCCGCGTAACGCGGCGTCTGATCTGGATCCAAACTGTTTGACACTCGTCTTTAGGTTTCTTTACTTAAAAAAGATATATATCTACATTTAACAAACTTTGCAGACGACAATTTCGAAGCAGACGACATCACCGCAAGATAAGGGTTAAAGCAGTATGTACTTTAATGTGCATTCTGTTTTACTTCCAGTCTGCTTTAATCTACCATATACTAGGATTTAGGAGATATTTATGTTGCGAAATAATTACTGTATGGAATATAACTTTTCTTTTAACTGTATAAATTTATTACATGCGTAAAAGGCGTATATATAGAATAAAGGCTTAAAGCAGGCGATGACATGGCAGTGAAGGGGCTAGTCAGTGTACTTAGTGAAAGTGTTCCTGTTACCTCCCAGTGATTAGTTTGTTTATCTTGAAGGAAATTAGCCATGTCGTGAGAGAAAAAAACAGGATTGGTTGAACAGTATGAAAAACAACTGTTTGCACGTTATCAGGCTTATTCGACACTACTGTCAATAAAATCTTAACGGGGCATTGAAATTCTCTGCAAATACATTTGTCCTTTTTAATTATTTTCACTGGTTTTATAGAATCGCAATAGCCGTAGAGAGCAAGTGGTGGTTTGAAGCTCAAATGGAAAAAAAGTCCAGAATCTAGTACAGTATATCTACGATAATAAACTTATTTGATAATTTCTTGATAGCAACTGTCTACGTCTTCAGAAGGACATCTTGATACTCATGTAAAAGAAAATGGCTAAACGTCCCGATATTAACCCTTATCCTGCGGTGATGTCGTCTGCTTCGAAATTGTCGTCTGCAAAGTTTGTTAAATTTAGATTTTTACATTTTTTAAGTAAAGAAACCTAAAGAAGAGTGCCAAACAGTTTGGATCCAGATCAGACACCGCGTTACGCGGTGTCTGATCTGGATCTAAACTGTTTGCAAAAATCAATAAAGTCGCGACCAGCAGGCAAAGGGTTAACCCCTTCACCGACTACCCCGTGTACAAAAAGTTATTTGCAAAGAATAAAATAATTCTATTTGCAAAATATTAGGATTCACATCTGACAAGTGATGATGTGCATATCGTGTTAAGTTTCTGTAAATTTAGAACTAGTCCCTAATGTTTTATTATCGAATTCTATCTTGTTTATTTCTTCGAAACCCCTTAATAGAATGTTTTGAAATATGCTACGATGCATCATTACCAAAAGGAGTTGCGCACATTACGTTTGTGTTTTGGTACGGTTATTGTTCATGCAGTTATGACCATTTATTATTTTCATTCCGGAATTATTGTCTTGTATATATAATATATTATATCTCTATTGATCGAAGTTAATGTATCTTAACGATTTGTTGCCCTAATATCTAACCATTATTGACAATTGCTCTATCAAAGTGTTTCATTTTTCCTAAACTTCAATTATGCTTAATTTTTATTTATCTTATGTGCACATTGACGATCAAAATGAAAACGGCGATATAACCATGAGTGACATATATTAACCAGTTCACAACATGAAATTAGTAAATATACCATTGACAGTCTCGGCTACTGCTGTTCTCATCTGCAGAATGCCGATTTCGCATGTAATCGGCTTAACTCGAAGATTTCCGCCACGTTCGGTGACGAAAATCAGACTAAGTGGCATCACAGATCACGCCAACCAATATGTATAACATGTAACAGTATAGGAGGCAGTGTTGTTATAGAAAGGGATTACAAGACTATGCACACTCTCCTTCACTAACGGCTTGCTCACGCATTTACGAAACATGCTCTTTGTGAAGGAGATTGATAAAGCCTGTGACAGATTTGTATTTTGAGAAACGAAATACAAGGCTGCCATAAGTTGGCATGAAAAATCCTAAGATTTCCAAATTTGCATTTTTAAAGTGCGATTTTACGAGTCGTAGCCTGTTTCTAGTTTCATTGATATGCGACTACTTAAAGCAGGCTGTAAGTAAAGCAGAATGCGCCCTAAGACGCATTCTGCTTTACTTTCAACCTGCTTTTTGCTACCAAGTACTAAAAAAAATCCGAAGATTTCCGAAAACTCCGGTGAAATGGCAGCCCTGGAAACATGCTCTCTGTGATGGAGATTGGACTATGCCTAGAAAGCAAACGATACTCATACGGATGAACAATATTTTGAACCCTTTCACTGTCGTTATGACGTAATTACCCGTATAACACTTCTACTGTCATAATATCGGCTGCCTACATATGGAATTCTATACATTCTTTACTTAACACTTTCAACCCTAGCCAAGAGTATAGTCGTCATTTACAAACAGTGTACCTGTGAGGATTACACTTGTCCTATGCGAACAGTGTAGACATTGATCAGAGGGCTCCTTAAAGAGCCATCTGATCAGGGTATACACTGTTTGTAAATTTGAAATATATTTTTTAAATCATCCCCAACTTTTCAAAAATGAGCTAGACGTCTTTTGAAATTGGAATTATCCATTAAAATTTCAGGGGTGAATGAGTTAAGAATTATTGCTGTGAATATGAAATATTTTCGATCCTGTTACGCGACGTCTGCTCAGGTTCAAAACTGTTCCCAAAAATTAGTGTAGTCGGGCTCGGCAATGAAAGTGTGTAATATGTCAAGTCCGCATTGTAACGAAATTCGTATATATTGTGCATGAATCTTGTTTAAGATATCATTTTGTCAATCGAAGTTACACATCTACATGCAGAGATATAACTTCTCTCAAACCATACACATGTAATCCATGTACTATAATACCTTGACATAATATTCTTGTTGAACTAATTATAGCATCTGTTGGGTAAACCCAGAGAGCTTCTTTAAACAAACGGGATTGTATGAAATGTAAAATACAGTGGAGAATCTGTTATTCTTTCCCGTTTAAACGCAAACGTACGCAAACGCAAAGCACTAACCCGTAGAAAAGTGCAACTTTTGGACAATTCTGATAATTCATATTTTTCTTGGAGGCAAACAGTTTGGAGCCTGATCAGACGCCGGGTTACCCGGCGTCTGATCTGGCTCCAAACTGTTTGCATTGGAAATAATAGTTTTAGCGTAAACGCGTTTATTGGGAAAGAATAACAGATTCTTCACTGTAACTAAAGTAAATCGTCACCTTTTTCTACATTTTATTTTAATGCGTTTGCGCTTAACCGGAAGCAAATAATGTCTGCTTCACTGTAATCCTAACTTAAAATCAATTTCTAAATTACGGGATACCAACAAACTTCAAACAGTTATTTGACTGCTAAATTGCTTATAGATATATAAATATACGGGTGTTATATAAGCACCCGGAAATAAGATACTTTACGTTATACAGTTTTCCTTTAAAAATGCAAACGGCCAAAATCATATATGTGGTTTTATGTAAGTTAATGGACCAATAAAACTTTAATACTAATGACAAATTGTTTGAGTCCAGATCAGAGGCCTCACTCGTCGGCGCCATGTATGGATCCAAATTGTTTGCAAATGCAAGTCAGGTCGAGTATACCCTGGTGCTGTTAACCCTTACGTGATCAAATCATTCGGGAGATTTTTACCCCTTCGCCGCTTTGTTGTCGTCTACTTCAGCGTTGTTGTCTGTAAGACACGTTTCAAAGTAAGATTTAAGGTTGTATGACTTAATAAATATCGATAAGAGTGTTAAACAGTTTGGGTCCTGATCAGACGCCGCGTTACGCTTTTAATTTTTAAGTACGGATAAGTTCGTCTTAAAAGAGATCGACTTATATATATCATTATTCAACTTATGCAATACTGGTACGATTAAGTGAGTTCGAAGTTTCGAGTTTTGGCTGTATTTGCCAGAGCACAAATTGAAATCAAACTTTTTCAATAGACCTGTATATTCTTTTTGACAAAATGCTCTTAGCAAATACTTACGACGTCGACGGTATATTTAATCCTATAGAAAGGATATTATTGCCTGACATTAAAATTATGGGAAATAAAACGTTATTTGATCTAGCTTTCCTTAAGGCTTTCAGAATTTTACTAATTAAGGCAAAATAAATAAAATATTTCCTTCCTCGATCTTTGCACTAAACTATAGCCCATTGGTAATACGTTATTATTTTCCCAACAAACTCTTAAATATTTCTATTGCAAACAGTTTGAAGCCTGATCAGACGCCGGGTGACCCAAAGTATTTGCCACACAGATAGAAATAAATCTTCGAAATTTCGAAACAGCTGTAGTTTAGTTTTGTTTTAACGGCGAAGAATAATATTAGTTACACGGCATTCCGGCAGGGTGTACGGGCTGGTATGACGGTTTTGGATTCCGTATTTCCTGAGCGCTTCGCGCTCAGGAAATACGGAAGCCAAAACCGTCATACCAGCCCGTTCACCCTGCCGGAATGCCGTGTAACGAATTTATTTCCAGTCTAGATCCAATTCAAGAAAGACAACATGCACCATCTGACATAGTGTTGTTTACTTGATCCTAAATTGACACTTGAAATTGACAACAGTTCTCTGAAATCTCTCGCGCTAGAACAAAAATAGTCTATACAATTAAACTTCGATGTTTGGAACTCGCATAAGTAGAATCTACCTGCATTTCTATAGATTAATGTCATAAACCCGCTTCTGTTGAACATAACCGTATTTCAAGCTAAAAAGTTGGCATTTCCACCTTTTAAACTTTGAAATACCGATATGTTTGAGTGAACAGAATTCAAGATAGGCCCTAAGTTTAACTGTATCTAACATGATTACGTCATCAGATTGGAATGTGGGCATCTTATAAATGTTCATTACATGTAGGCTACCAAAATATTTCGAACGGACAGTTCTAGGACGCCATTTACGTTTTATGAAACACTGTAACGATAAGTTTTAACAAGTGAACAGAAATAATCAGGAGCGAACGAATGAATACGTAGGTCAGTGGCTATGCATATCGAGTTGAGTCTATTTGGGTTGATTTCGATAAAAATATTGATCTAAATATGTCCTAATTATGTGTCAATTTCATTACAAACCAGTGACAAGTGCCATTTCATTTCCAGTCTTTTGTTTACCATGGTGACGACGCGGGTGGGGTAATCAGGGAAAACAAAGCAAGACATTAGCATTTAATCGATATTTGAGTTACACATGCGCATAATGATAGATTCAATACAGTTTTTAATTGAGATTTCTTTTTATTTCTTGATAAACAATTGCTTAATAAACAGACAAAAAGAGATTATTTACGCGAATCGATCGAGGGTGAAACATCTATTAAGTCACGTGATCCGTACTACCCGGCAAAATCAATGAATACGGTCTGGTACACAGTGGTCACATGTGCAGTTTTAGCCTATCAGAGTCCAAGAATTTATGATGACTGGAAATAAAGTCTCCTCCATTGTAGGTTGGTCGGCATATACGTTTCTATTTTTGTGATCTATTTTGAGGCGTTTCTTGAATTAGTGATTTACTTGGTGATTATTGAGTACTTTGTCAGTGCTATTGTACCTAAGTCTTTTTTCCTCTCATGTTCAACAGCTGTTTAGTAGGGTGAAGGGAAGGAGAATTTTCCTCCGTATTAATTTGTTAGTTTTGAAGCAAAACAACTTGCAATTTAAAAGGACAAATCAGGATTGGCCCGGTTAGTTGGAACAAACAGCTGTTTTACGCAATGTCATCATTTTCTAAATTGATCTTGAAATAATATCCCAGCTGGGCTGAACTCTTTTCTTGTTAAAGTGCCTGGAAATAAATTGGGTTCGCTGTAGTTATTTTCCATGACTTTAAAAATCCAGAACAGGCAAGAAAGGCATATTGCAAATGAATTCCCGACGGGAAATGAAATGCAGATTTTCATACAGTACGATAAAGCTACAGTCGAACTTCGATATCTCGAAGTCGGTTTTGTCGAACATACCCATATTTTAAAGTTAAAACGTGGATAAGCTACATTTTAACTTTGAAATATGGGTATGTTCGACTTAACCGAGCATGAAATAATGCAGTTCATATGTCGATCTATCGGATAGTTCGAGTTAAACGTGTTCAAGATATCGAAGTTCGACTGTAGTTCTAAATTTGGATTGAAATTCGACCTTAGTCTCTCCTGACATTCTCGGAAATGATAATTCATATCATTTGACACTCATGTCGAAATAACGTCAGTCATACTATGAAATGATATTGCAGACAACAATATTGAAGTAACCGACAATATGGCGATGAAGGGATAATATTCCACATATAATTGACAAAGAAGGCGTTAAACGCCACCTAAAGTTAATATTGTCGCTATTATTTAACTCTTTGCACGCTAGCGGCGGCTATATCTGCCACATTTCTGACACTGATTTTAAAAAGAAAAATTGAAAATTCGAATTAAAGAACGATAGCAGACGACAAATTGTTGCAGACGAAAACAATTACCCCGCATGCAAAGAGTTTAGACTGGTGGCAGCTGAATGTGGCATAGTTACACTTTCTCAAAACTCTTAAACTGACTTTTAAAAATGTCTGAACCATTTCATTTTCAATGAAGTCATAAACCGCATTATCAAACAGTTTTGATCCTGATCAGACGCCGCGTGATCAGGATCAAAACCGTTTGCCACTTGTTTTGAAATTACGTCAGTTATACTGCTTTAAATATAACTTGGAAACGATATTGCAGACAACAATATTGCAGCAGGCGACAATATGGCGGTGAAGGGGTAAATATCTCGCGATAAATTTAATCATTAACGGGTTAAGTAACTACCAGGTGTTTTTTTTTTATATATTCTCTTACATGTTGTCCTGGGTTACCTACGTATTATCATGTTAGCTTCCTGATATGAAGGATGTGTACACTCCGATATTTATGAGGGAATTTACCTTCAAGCAAATACCAGGAACAATTTTTAAAGCAATGTTTTCCTCTTATCCAAAATATATTTAGATGCACGTTTATGAAACTATGAACTATATAAAGGAAATATAATAAGAGGGTAATTCTAATTCTTACAAATTTCAAGTGTATACTAGTTTTATGCATATGGAGATACGACTTTAGGCAACTGTTGCACTCTTCCCTGACGCTTCAAGTGAACGATTCCATATTCCGATTAACCCATTTGTGCCCAGTGAATTCTTCAATGTTTGATATTGGATTAGTCCATTTTCAATTGCATGCGAAGTTTTCCAGGTTTCCTCATTGATTTCCACACTAGTCAGACAGGTTAAACAAACATTTATAATCAGAAGAATTTATTCTGAAAAAGTATATATATGCGATACCGTTACATACGTGTCATGTCCTATTTTCGATCTAAATAAAGCACTAATTGGGGGAAAACCCGGCGTGCCTCTTCATAACCTTGACCTAAATACGGGTACTTTTATAACCTTGTAAGTATCAGTTATGGGATACCACTGCATTTTAAATCTAGTAACATAGTTCGACAGGGGTGTCTTGATGTTACTTGACAGGTTGAATCTTGACCGAACTTAACCCTGTCACTCTTATTGACGCCAAAAAGCGCGAGTTTGACGCCCGTCATAATACGTTGAATTTCTCTTTGAAACGATCTTGCAAACAACAAAATTGAAGAAAACAACAATGAAACATTACCACGATTAATTTGGCAGCAAAAGGGTGAAACGAGTATCTAGCTAACTCATTAAGTCTTTAAACTTCAAATGGACCATTTCCGTCTCTTACTTAGTAATAATCGAAGCCCATTTGTTACTACTTAGGGTTGCGTTTTGCAATGTATTGCTAATCATACAATGGAGACCCATGATCAAAAATGCATATTAACTCTTTCCTCCCTGAAACTTTAAATGAAAAATTCCAGTTTCCATTTTAGTCTAGTCCATTTCTGACTTTTAAGGGTTGTTTTTGTCAATGTTTTGCATTATGACAAACAGTGAAGACCCAGATCAGAGGGCTCCGTAAGGAGCCCTCTGATCTGGGTATTCACTGTTTGGATAGGACAATGCACTTTTCACATGTATACAGTTTGAAAAGGACGCCTATATGCGGGACTAGGGTTCAAAGGGTTAATCAACCCTGAAAGTTGGTGCAGACGACAAGATTTTGCACACGGCAATAAGTGGGTGTACTGAATGTTATGCAAGAATTGATCCTGGTTTTGGATTGGTCTTGGGCGTTTGAAAAAAATATTTGCTTGTATGGTTTTCGACTAAAAGCCAGAGACCATGTTGCATACATATAGACTTAATATATTTCTTTAATAGTTTTGGCAAATGCACAACATTAATTCCAAATTGTGAAATTATTTGGAATAAATGAGCTTTCCAGAAGGAACGTGACTTTCAATATCACGCAGAGCAAAATAGAACAAAAAGCTCCAATCTGTAGCCTATGTTATTTAAGTCAACCTTTTGGATATCCTTTCAACATGTTTATGAATATTAACAATATTGATATAGAGTACAAATGCAAGGATTCAACCTTGATGCTACAAATTGACTCCAGTTCCAAATTATGTCAAGTCCATTTTACTTGGTTTGAATTTTTACTTTTATAATATAACAAGCAACGCCTGACCAAATGGGTCATACAGAAGCCCTGTGATATGGATACATACTGTTTGCAACAATATGTTCTCATCACAGGTACACAATTTCTAAACGACATGTATGTGTCGTAGATAGGCATATAGTTTTATGAAAGATATAACTTAAAGAATAGTTGTCCTATTAAACAACATTCAATAACAAGAGCACCGCAGTGCGGCAAAATACGCCCGTCACGACCGGCGGGTGTCAAAGTCGTCCAGACTCAGGCCGACTGGAAAAAGTCGCCCGGAGTGTAGGCCCGACTATCGATCTCAAAAAGACTATGCTGTAGTATTGCGATAGCTCAAGTACTAGCCCGATAGTATTGCGATAGTCAAGAAAAAAGTTCTGGGTTTTTTAAAAAATGCCCATTTTGGACAATAAAGGGGGCATAACTCTGCTAAAAATAGTCGCCAACGTCTGAAATTTAACAGGAACCAAAATTCACAGGTGCCTTCCCTGTATGATGAGAAAGCTAAATATGAAATTTGGTTACAATAGACAAAATGTAAGTAAAATTATTATCAGGAAACAATATATTGTTAAAAAAATTGTGTGAAGGGGCATAACTCTGAAAATACAGAGTCAAACCAAAAACCCGTAATATATATTAAGTCACTTCATTCATTGTATCACCATATCAAATTTGAAATCAATTGAATAAAAAATAAAAAAGTTTTTTTTTTTTTTTTTAAATGCCCATTTTTGACAATAAAGGGGCATACCTCTGCTACAAATAGTCGCCAACGTCTGAAACGCAAACTCGTCCGAACTATTGTGGTATGGAATATTTGTAGGAAGTTTAATGAAAATCGGTCAATAAATGAAGGTGAGAGAGCGCTAAGAAGAAAAGTTAACGGACGAAGTGTGGCCTATTTTAAATTTTAAGGATGTAAAGGGGCATAACTCATAGAAAAATGATTTAACAGGAACCAAAACTCACCTGCCTTCCCTGCATGATGAGAAAGATAAATATGAAATTTGGTTACAATAGACAAAATGTAAGTAAAATTATTATCAGGAAACAATATATTGTTAAAAAAATTGTTTAAAGGGGCATAACTCTGAAAATACAGAGTCAAACCAAAAACCCGTAATATATATTAAGTCACTTCATTCATTGTATCACCATATCAAATTTGAAATCAATTGAATAAAAAATAAAAAAGTTTTTTTGTTTTTTTTAAATGCCCATTTTTGACAATAAAGGGGCATACCTCTGCTACAAATAGTCGCCAACGTCTGAAACGCAAACTCGTCCGAACTATTGTGGTATGGAATATTTGTAGGAAGTTTAATGAAAATCGGTCAATAAATGAAGGTGAGAGAGCGCTAAGAAGAAAAGTTAACGGACGAAGTGTGGCTTATTTTAAATTTTAAGGATGTAAAGGGGCATAACTCATAGAAAAATGATTTAACAGGAACCAAAACTCACCTGCCTTCCCTGCATGATGAGAAAGATAAATATGAAATTTGGTTACAATAGACAAAATGTAAGTAAAATTATTATCAGGAAACAATATATTGTTAAAAAAATTGTTTAAAGGGGCATAACTCTGAAAATACGAAGTCAAACCAAAAACCCGTAATATATGTTAAGTAACTTTATTCATTGTATCACCATATCAAATTTGAAATAAATTGAATAATTAAAACAAAAGTTCTCGTTTTTTTTTTAAAAATGCCCATTTTTGACAATAAAGGGGCATAACTCTGCTAAAATAGCCGCCAACGTCTGAAACGCAAACTCGTCCGAGCTATTGTGGTATGGAATATTTGTAGGAAGTTTAATCAAAATCGGTAAATAAATGAAGGTGAGAGAGCGCTAACAAGACAAGTTAACGGACGGACGTACGGACGGACGTACGGACAGCGCTGTGTATACCATAATACGACCGTCGATGACGGGCGTATAAAAATGATTAATGTTCAGGGGTGGCCTGCTGTATTTCATAGCATATAGTTTGAAAACCCAAATTATCTTTTGCTCAGATTACAAAATCTACCTATTTTTCATCTACGTGATGTAGAATTGATAAAACCACATACTTTACAACTTTGTACTGGAAGAGTAAAATTGCGATTACCGTTTCAAACATTTTGGACCAAGATCAGACGCCGAATAAATCGGCGTCTCATCTGGGTCCAAACTGTTGACACTGATACACTCTGAAGGAAAGGGCAGATAAACAAATCCTGAGAATTGTTGCAGAAAACAAATTTTGCATATAGCAATAATGTAGGATATTACAAAGGTTTAAATTTTGCTGACATACGTAATCCAACTATGTATATACTTTGTGATGATTTCGAAGAACTAATAATAATAGTGAATACGAAATAAACATACGTAAGGGGAAGTCATACGTGACACTGCGCAATGCCAAGATGTACTCAAACGCTAAACTCTGTACCCATATCTGATGTGATATAGGACATATGGTCCGGACAAGAATTTGCTACAATTTTGGTCAAACCAATGTTAACCTCGCCAAGATGTATTCACACACAATTTGGTTTCCCTAGATGATATGGTTTTCGAAATATGCTCAGTACAAACGTTTTCTCCTTGTCCAAATACGGATTAATACTACTATGTACTCGTCCAATAGAGTTTAGTATTATAGTATTAAACTAAACACTATTGAATAACCTCATATTAGCAGGAGATGTTTATAAAGTATTGCACGACTTTTTAAAAAAAGTTATAATGTATATAGTTTAGTACAACATGACAACTTTGGGAGTTTGAATAGGGTCTGTTTTGATAAATACCACTAGCCAGAAAAAAGTGCACAATAACAGACAGTTTTGCAGGATTTTAAAGTATTAACATTGAAAAAAAGAACACTTATGAACAATACTGTGCGATATATAAATTATTGGGACCTTTGTCTAAAAGCTTGTTCGTTTAGTCGACGTCTGATCTTGAGCTAACATATTGGTAAATATACCTGTCAAAGGGAAAGGGGGAATAAGACGAAAGCAAAGAACATAGTGTAAGCATGTAATGATATTTAACGGTTCCATCCTTCCCCGCCAAATTGTGTCGTTTGCCTTGATACTGTGGTATTTAATTCTGTATTAAGTCAGGTTTAAAGAGGAAGAAATGGCGAAATAATTGTCAAACTGTTTAGGTACCAATTAAACACCGCTTGCTAATTCAAATATAGTTTCATACGACTTTGAAAGGGCTGATTCAATGTTCTATGTAATTTAGATCGAACATTGAATTTGAAAACGTGTTTTGAAGTTTAGTGCATAGTATTTAACGATACATTGTCTACTATACAATAATAATCACATACCTTACTATGGAAACTGTATGGGAAAACCCAAAACACTTCTTAGAATAGAAACCCAGAAATACCAGAATGCATGCCTTCCATTGGCCATATTTAGACATATATCAACCGCAACAAGAAGTTATCTGGATATTCAAAATAAGTAGAGTTACACATCTGAAACACATTACACTGAGCAAACCGTTTTGATAATTTATTCACCAGCGGGTTTTCAAATGCCTCATTCTAGTTTCTATTAGAGTCTAGTGCATTGTTTTTTAATTATTTAGATTTTTTCCAATGAACTCTTTAGCTGCCGAATTAATCGTGAGATTTAACCCCCTCGTCATATGATCGTCTGCTTCAACATTGTTGTCTGCAATATCGTTTCAAAGTTAGATTTAAGGCAGTATAACTGACGTAATTTCAAAACAAGTGGCAAACAATGTTGATCCTGACGGCGTCTGATCAGGATCACAACTGTTAGCAATTGCGTTGTATGATTTCATTGAGAGTGAAAGGGTTAACTCCTAGTGACGCGTATTTGTGAGATTTCCAAGATATTAGTGTCTAGAATTCAACAATACGACATCAACAATCGCACGAGTGAAACTTTCCAATGGTAATACCAGAAAACAGTTTAAACTGCTGACGTGTATCCTTACCGAAATAGGCATAGCTTGCAGTCAGTTTGGAATAAGTTACCCTAGCTAGTTAATATCTACCTTTGTCATACTGCAAAGGCAGACAATTGCCGTGCTCTAAATTGTCATGGTACATGAAACTATGTTTTGATTTTTGTCAGGGTTCTTTAAAGCGCATGCAATTTGTATTGGTATTGGTCGTATAATTAAAACGAGTGATACTATTTGTTTTGTTATTGCAAGCGTCCATAAAATAGCATGCATTTTACCCACGACACATTTTACAGTGTTCTTTTTCTCAGGCGACAAGCAAGTAATCTAAATGAGAAGGTGATGTTTAAAACCTGGAGCCCGTTTCATAAAACTTTGTACGAGAAAAACGGTCGTAAGTCAAAACTTTAAAATACATTTAATTTCTGATTTCTCTATCTAATCCTGTCGTATGACATCTCATTGGAATCGTCTTTTCAAGACGATTCCAATGAGATGTCACAAAACAGGATTAGATGGAGAAATAAATAATAATTGAGACTTTTATAATCTGACTTACGACAACATTTGTCGTACGAAATTTTATGAAACGGGCCCCTGGTGATTGCTTAATGCAGGATAAAAGTATGCAGAAAGGTCGTGAAATCTTCTTGTCAGTAACCAGGAGGCACAGAAGTTTGTTGTTTTATTATACAGCATCATTTAATTGACCTATACCCGGTTTGTTACAAACACAGCATTGAGGTAAAAATTGGCACCGTCCCGGGATCACTAGGTTTACATAGACTTATATCGGAAACACTTGGAAAGTAAAACATCTTCGTGTATAGTAACCAGAAGGTCCAATACTTAGACGAAATAGAGATACAACTATAAAGTTCAGTATGTATTTCCAGATGAACAAAATCATCGCCATTACAGCACTCTTGTAATAAATCAACGTGTTGCATTTGACACTGTTCCTGATATAGTGTATATGGCTCCGACTATTTCTCTTGATTCTAAAAGCAGAATAAGAGTCAGTTTGGGAGGCATGGTGATACTTGAAACCTTTGGGGAATAGGGCATCAGGTTTTAGAGGACTATCGTAGCCGATTGTAGTTGGAAGCCTATCCTTTTCCAAAAAGCCACAAGTGCAGATAGTTAAAGTCCCATTGTGTTTTCAGACCTTTTTTTAATGTGCGAAATACAATAACGGTTAATAATAATGCTTGAACATTCTAATGGGCCAAACTGATCTATGAAATGTTGAAGACAGACCTAAATCACCAAAAAAGCGATTTAAAACCATAACAAACCGAAAGTAGATCGTCTGACATAAATATTACCACACGGATTAGTGGCACGTGGAACAGCTGGGTTCAATATCACCGGGTGCGAACGATTGCTATAAAATGAGTCACATTTCGTCACAACGGTGTTTCAGCCCTTTTTGCTCTCTAACACAAATAGTTTTTATCGGATCTTCACCAAACTTGCATTAAATGTTCTTTTATATAAAATCTAGGTACAGTTAAGTTTCTACTTAAATCGAATAAGGCATGTAAGACTTTTTGCCCTTTATGTATTAAAAGTTGACTGTTTCAGCAGTTTTTGCTCTCTAAAACAAGCATTTTTAGTTGATCTTCACCAAACTTACTGAAATTGTTTATTATTATAAAATCTTGGTCCAGTTTGATTACTACTAAAATCGCATGTGGCATGTTTGCGTTTTTGCCATTTTTGTATTAAAAATGAGTGATTCAGCAATTATTGCTCTCTTTCACAAATACTTTTATTGGATCTTCACCAAACTTGCTGAAAATGTTCATTAGTATCAAATCTAGGTTAAGTTTGATAACTACTAAAATCGTATGAGGCATATCTAAGTTTTTGCCCTTTATGTATTAAAATGACTGTTTTCAGCCAGTTTTTATCTCTAACACAAATTCTTTTTATTGAATTTTCACCAAACTTGCTGAAAATCATTGATATTAAATCATGGTTAAATTTTAATACTAGTAAAATCGCATAAGGAATGTCGGAGTAATTGCTCTTGAATTATTAGAAATGACTGTTTCAGCCTTTTTTGCTCTCTAACACAAAGAGTATTCATCGGATCTTCTACAAACTTGCTGAAATTCTTTATTTATATAAAATCTAGGTCCAGTTTGATAATTACTAAAATCCCATAATGATTATCTGAGTTATTGCCCTTAATGTATTAAAAAGGACTGTTTCACCATTTTTTGCTCTCTAACACAAATGCTTTTTTATTGATTTTCACCCAATTTGCTGAAAATGTTTATTAATATAAAATCAAGGTTAAGTTTGAATATTACTAAAATCGCATAATGTATATCTGAGTTATTGTCCTTTAATTATTAAAATATGACTGTTTCAGGGTTTTTTTGCACTCTAACACATACAGTTTTTATCCGATATTCACCAAACTTGCTGAACATGTTTATAAATATAAAATATATCTCCAGTTCGAATAGTACTAATATCGCATAATAAGGCATGTCTGAATATTTTGCCCTTTAGTTATTAAAAATTAATGTTTCAGCATTTTTTGCTCTCTATCACAAACATTTCTTTTCGGATCTTAACAAAACCTTGTTGAAATTCTTTATTTATACAAAATCTAGGTTCAGTTTGATTATTACTTAAATCGCATAAGGCATGTCTGAGTTATTGTCCTTTATGTATTTAAAAATACCTGTTTCACCATTTTTTGCTCTCTAACACAAATAACTTTTTTGTGATTTTCACCAAACTTGTTGAAATGTTTATTAATATAAAATCAAGTTCATAATCTTAACTACCAAATTCGCACAAGGCATGTTGAAGTTATTGCCCTTGAATGATTATAGATTGCATACTTCAGGCTTGTCAGCTTTCTGACTCAAACGGTTTTAATTGGATCTTCACCAAATTTGCTGAAAATAATATTGGATAAAAACTTAGTCCAGTTCTATGAATACCCAAATCGCCGAAGGCATGTTGGAGTTACGGTTCTTCAATTATTAAAAATTTGCTATTTCATCCATATTTTAGCCCTGTCAACTCTGTAACAGGAAGTATTTTTATTCTATTTGGTCAATAGTTGCATGTGCTTCATCTTGGTTGTGTTGGTAATAAGTAAGGTAATAAATGACTACTCCATACCTCCTTTACCTCTTGAAGGATTTTCAGTCAGCTGTATTCGATTTTTGTCTTGATCTATATTTAAAACAAATACACAATGCCAGCAAGTTTGGTGAAGATCCAATAAAAAGTGTTTGTGTTAGAGAGCAGAAAAGGCTGAAACAGTCATTTTTTTAATTATTCAAGGGCAATAACTCAGACATGCCTCATGCGACTTTGATAGTTATCACAGTTGAGAGCTAGATTCTATACTAATAAACATTTATAGCAAGTTTGGTGAAGATCCAAAAATAGGTGGTTGAGTTAGAGAGAAGACAAGGCTGAAACAGTCATTTTCAGCAAGATCCCCCGTATTGGATTGTACACGCTTACCACCGTGATTAATTATTTACACGTGGGGACCTTATCTCATAGTTTAATCCTGTGCCTACTGGTCGCAACTGTTTGACTCTAAAACAGACACCGCGTAACGCGGCGTCTCATCTGGATCCAAACTGTTTGAAACTCGTCTTAAGGTTTGTTTAATCAAAAATATGCATACATCTAAACTAAACAAATATTGCACACGACAATGTCAAAGCAGACGTCTTAGCAGCAGAATAAGGGTTAATTTCTTCATTTCAGCCGGCTCCAGATAAGAGGAATAAACTGAACAAATCCAACATGTTCTCACTCATTTCAGCACCGAATGCTACGGTGTTACTACTGATTAAACCGTCTCTTCGAGACGATTCTAATGAGTATGACACCATTGGATTTAAAAGCAGAAATAAAGAGTTTAGTAATCGAAATACCTCCGTTATCTGGAGCCCTGTATTTACAGAGTTGTCCTTCTTTCCATTCACAAGTAGGCTCTTTAAATGGCGCAGCACCAAAATATTATAAATAAAAATTTAAAAGCGAATTTCTTAGATAAAGCCGCTTTTTATGAAAGAATCAAGTCCCATGTAGTTCTAATGGGATCCCAAACAACCGTTTTATGCAGGTTTCCCAAAAACACAATGCGGCTTTAAGGCAGGCAGCTGCTCTAACAAAGTTATGTCTATTGGATTCTTCCTTGCTTATATATTGTATATATCCTTGTCTATTTTGTGTAAATTTTCATTCCAATAGACTTTTTGAAAGAAATTACTGTTTGCAAACAGTGTAGATCAGACGCATATATATGAAGCGTTTGGTCTGAGTCTGCACTGTTTGCCTAAGTCCTATTTATGGGACGCTAGACACAAACTTTGCCATAGTTATGTCTTCATCATCGGTGTTAACTCATTCACTGTTCCAACCCGGTTACAATGGTTATATAGCTCGACATCATTCTTGGTATTTTGTAAATGCGAGGCTGCTGTAAATTAATATGGCAATACATCGTTCTGGAAAACACTAAGACATTGTTTAAAAGAACTTCGTCTCGGTTTTTCACTCATCGATCCCTAAAACTTCAATTTAGAATAATCCTTAGTTACCAGTTTAGTCTTGATTTTGTATATGAGCCATGCCATGACAAAAATGCGTTATTGTAAATTGCAACATTGTATAGACTAAACACCATTGTAATCACAAGTTCTGTATCGGAATTTGGTATACAATATAGGTCGTTTGCAGTTCAAAAAAACACGATAATTTTCAAATATCTCAATAACAAGACAACGGAGACAAATGGGATTTTGCATAGTTTTATGATATACCTATACCAACTCTGACAAAAAAACAACAATTTTTTTCTCTTCGAAATAAAAAAGTTTTATTCATAACTTCTATATACAGTTTACACTGCTAAGGGACACTTTTCCGAAGGGTGATTTCAAGATATTCAACAGCCTATCTTTCACGACCCAGTAACGCCTCACCGTTAAGCCATCGCATACCAGAGCAGTTTACAACTAACTGAACGAGGCCCTGACTGGGGTACGTTAAACGTATTAACCGACCATACTGTTATTTGCGAACATGTTAGATCCTAATCCGACACCGGAACCATTTCGTATCTGAATAGGATCCGAACCATGTGCCTTTATCAACAAAACGCAAAATAACTAAATGTGATAAATAGCAGAAGAAACATGTTCATACCAGACGATCTACACCAACTGACCATTATCAAATTTTCCACAGAAAGTTTCCAGAGCAGTTCGAAAACTTTTATTATTTTATCGGTTGAAGGAAACGTAACGTAAACGTACTGCAATACGACTCGAACATTGATACATATTAAGCTCCAGATAAGGGGAGTATTTCCAAAACTTAAATCTTTATTTCGGAATTAAGCCCTATGGTGTGACTACTCATTAGAACCGTCTCTCTTCGAGACGATTCTAATGAGTAGTCACACCAAAGGAATTGGTGCTGAAATGGATGAGAAAATGTTGGACTTGTTCAGTTTTCTTTCTCTTATCTGGAGCTCTGTAATTATGTAGAAATGTTAGAGCTCGGTTTGAAAAGTAATTGCAATTCTCTTTATTCCTGGTAAAGAGTTCGTGGATTTAGGCATAGCAAAAATGTAATGGATTACGGGCCTCATAATTAATTTTGTACAACTAAACAACCAATATCAGCACGGGATTCACCTTTCAGACAGAAGCAACTTGCACGGGATTTTACTTGGGGATATTCTCCCATATAAACAAACGTGATCAAGGTAATAGCAAATAACACCCCACGTAATTGACCATTTTCAGCGAAACAAAATTTGTATAAAACAAAGAAGAACAGTTTTTAGTCAGGCTATCAAAAATTCTGAATTTCCTTGTCAGAGTTGGTATAGGCACATCAAACGTGTATGCAAAATTTCATTTAAATACGTCCATTAGTTTTAAAAATATCAAAGATTTATCGTGTTTTTTTGAACTGCAAACGACCTATACCAAACACTGTATATAATACTGCTACATACAATGACTTAGATGATCGTGGCCCTCGTGGGTGTCAAACAGAGAAGACCAATGCCAGCCACCGCGTCTACACTGTTTGCAATGCAATAAGGCAGGGTTTTTTTTTCATTCATGGCACGGCGCATATATTTTCTTATGTCCTTTTACTATTATATTACAAAATGATAACAAGAGCCGTATGCGGCCCTAAATCGCTCACCTGGAACAATTGATGTAAATGTAAAATATCTTGAAAAGCTGTGAAGTTATGACAATTATAATGATAGTGTCATTTGCTGAGTGAATGATGCTTTGTACCAAATATCTGAGCTCATGGTATTGTGGTGTATGAGAAGAAGATTTTTTAAAGTTTCCAATGAAAAAAAAATCTATTTTTAGCTCATGTAACCTAGATATGCAACTAACCGGACTCATTTGAACAACATTGGTAAAGTACCTCTAGATGTGTCACCATGCAAAATATCAAAGCTCAGGCCACATTGGTTTCAAAGAAGAAGACGTTTGAAACTTTTACTATATAACTCAATCTTAATTTGTGACTCCCGGGGCGGGGTCAATTTTGACCCCAGGGACATAATTAGAACAATCTTGATAGAGGACCTGCAGATGATGCTTTGTGTCAAATAGCTAAGCTCATGGTACTGTGGTTTCAGACAAGATGATTTAAATCTGTGACCTAGATATGCTATGGACCGGAACCATTTGAATACGTTTGTTAAATCACCTCAAGATGTGTACCCATGCCAACTATCAAAGCTCTGGCCATATTAGTTTCAGAGAAGAAGATGTTCAAGATTTCGCTATATAACTCTTTGTAAATGTGTGTACCCCGGGGCAGGGTATTCTTTTACCACAGCGACATAATTTGAACAACTTTGATAGAGGACCTGTAAATGATGCTTTGTGCAAAATATCTAAGCTCAGGGTACTGTGGTTTCAGAGAAGAAAATGTTTTAAGATTTTATTGAAATCATCTATTTTTAGCTCCCGTGACCTAGATATGCAACGGACCGAAACCATTTGAACAATATTGGTAAAGTACCTCTAGAAGTTTCACCATGCCAACTATCAAAGCTCTAGCCATATTAGTTTCAGAGAAGAAGAGATTTGAAGATTAATAGAATCAAGCACGGCTTTTGGTAAAGACGGGGAATTCTATACCCGAGGTTTGTCTGTTCCCAGTCGGAAACGAGCTTTAGCGAGTTTCCGACAGGAACAGACAAACCGAGGGTATAGAATCCCCCGTCTTTACCCAAAGCCGTGCTTGATTATTTTTCTCGCTTAAAATTACGGTTAAAACGAGTTAATTAAAGGAATTGTAAAGACCTACTTTTTATCCGAATCACACATTCAATATCCAATAGCAACAAACAGCTGTTTAAAAGTCGCGCTATTTCAGCTTGGCTTTAACATTTATTTGTACACACGTTTTAAGAAGAAAACATGTCCCATTTTAGATCACAACTCAGAAATACAAACGTTTTTATTGAATCCATGCGATTTTGAATAGTAAAAGGTATCAAAACGTCCATTTCTTCCTTTATATGCGTTCTACTTTCAAGCCATAACAACAACCGACGTCAACGACGTCATATAAGAACGTGACCTAACGCGTATACTCGATCATGTGAAACAATCAACAACAACAACATAAATTATGGTTTAAACATCGGATCATTGAATTGTCGAAAGCCACAGACAACTGTAGAGTCTACTGTAAAATTATCGGTTTCATTTCTCTCTATAAACGTAGTTTGTGGTCCATTTAAGTTTTAGAGAAATTCTGTAAGAGTAACGTCCCTTTCCCTTGCTTTTAGCCAATCGGGCGGAAGGATACCGTACCAGACAAGGTTTGCCGCACTGCTATTTATAGTAACAAAATGTGGTCTAGCACCCCTGAAAAGCGAGAATTCACTATGTAACTCTATGTAAATTTGTGACCCCGGGGCAGGGTCATTTTTTACCCAAGGGATATGACATTATTTGAACATTCTTGATAGAGGACCTGTAGATGATGCTTTGTGCAAAATATCTAAGCTCAGGGTACTGTGGTTTCAGAGAAGATGATTTTTTAAGTTTTTATTGAAACGATATACTTTAGCTCCCGTGACCTAGATATGCAACAGCTCGGAAATAATTGAACAACTTTAAAAGAGGACCATATAAGGATCATTCCTGCCAAGTTTGGTTAAACTCCATCCAGTAGTTTAGGAGAAGATGTCGTTTAAAGAAATTGTTGACGACGGACGACGAACGAACGACGACGGACGACCGACACAGGACGATCAAAATAGCTCACCTTGGCACTTTGTGCCAGGTGAGCTAAAATACAGACCCTGATGCGTAATCTGATCTGGGTCTACACATTTTGCATAGGAAAGTGTACTATTCACAGGTATATTGTTGTAAAGGAATCGTACATGCATCACTATGGTTCGAAGGATTAGTTTGGTATCTAAATTAGGTTTAACGTGGTCAAACTTTAGTTTGAACGTTATCCTCCGTGGTACAACCGTATGTCTGTAAGACAAAAACAACATTTCCTTAATGTGGTCTTACAGTGGAGATGCGTTATTCTGTCCATTTGATCGAAACAAACGCAATAAACAAATGAATGAATGAATGAATGGTGTTTTACGGCCCATCGACACAAAAAGGTCATTTAGAGCCGAATTCTGAAAAGATTTTTTTTGAGTGGCAAACAGTATGGAAAATGATCAGACACCGGTTTATCCGGCGTCTCATCTAACTCTAAACTGTTAGCAATTGAAATAGTTGTTTAAGCGGACACTGTATTGCCATCTGTTTAAAAGACAAACTGACATAAATTTGTTTTATGTGCACCTTTTATCAGGCTTTCAATGGAAATAGTTAAATCTGCATTCCGCGTGTACCATAAAGAACAATAATTGACAGTAGATAAATTGACAGAGAGAATCTTAATTGACAACCTCTAACTATTTCAACGCCAAATAAGTTGCTTGCTTTAATTTCACCATTTGCCTTCCGATTGCGACTTGAAGGGTACTTGTAAATACATGTAGTTAGATTCAGATCAGACACGGCGTCTGATCTGGGTCCAAACATTTTGACTCTCTTTGTATAGATTCTTCAGTTTCCTTATGCAAATATCCGAAATTTACCAAGTTAGAAGACGATAATTTCAAAGCAGATAGTTGGTTGTAAGAATGATCAGGGTAGTGAATGTACAGTCGACTGAACGATCCATCAGACTGAAAATAGACTATAACTTGGTTCTTTACCTTTATAACCCTTTCAACCCTACAGCCCTCTGTAAAGATTTTTGATTACATATGCAAACAGTGTAGACACTGATCATCTTGAAAAATGGCCAACATCTTGATTTTAAGTGGTTACCTGCTACAAATTCATGGTTCCAATCTTGAATTTTACAAAAGTATATTTGACACAAAACCAGTGATATTGGACATGTATTTGCCATTTTATTTCGAAATGCATTTATATCTGTGATGGTCATCTTGACAAAATGGCTGCCATCTTGAAGTTTTAAGTAGTTTACTGTACAAAAAAAGCCGTTGAGTCATTCGTATGCTCCAAACTTGAGTTCTTCATGGTCAAACATATAATGTCTAACAAAGATCATTGACAAAGGACAAGTATTTGCAAATATTATGCAAAACATAGTATTTCTGTTGAGGACATCTTGAAAATGGCGGCCATCTTGAATTTGTAAGTACCAACGGGTAAAAGGAAGCAATAGAGCAAGTGCATGGTTCCAAATTGAATAATATATAGTCAAAACGCATTATTTGACATTCAGACCATTGAAATGGACAAGGTTTTGCACATTTATGGCGAAAATCAACATTTCTGTATATGCCTTGGCGGCCATCTGTGAAAAATGGCGGCCATTTTGGATTTTCACGTAGCCAGCTTTTTTTTTTAAAAGAGCAACCCCCAAGAAGTATTTGTGCCAATTTTGGTGCTTGTTTCCGGAAGTGAAAGATTGTTTCAGTTATCTGCTCCGTTAATAGGTCTCCTACCAAGACAGACAATAAAGCTTATCAGCTTTTGTGTTCAACCCTTACCAGGGTACACAAAGTACAGTGCTCCCTCTCTACAACGGCCCTCCTGACAACGACTCCCGCCTTACAACGACCCTGTCGTGATTCCCTTAACAGGAAAGTTATGTCTTACGCTTTTACTGCTGCAATATCGTCTGCTTAAAATTGTCGTCTACTGTTTTTCTCAAAGTTACATAATGGACAATTTGATATAAAACATTTAATGACTAGTGGCAAACAACTTGAATTCAGATTAGACGCCGCATCACGCGGCGTTTGATCTAGATTCAAGCTGTTTGCAAATGTAAAGCGAGTTCCCTCCCTATTATTACTCCCTCCGAACAACGCACACAATTCCTGTCTCCTAAAAGGTGTCGTTGAAGGATGGAGCGCTGTATAGTAAATATTTTGTAGCATTAGAAATTGCACTGCCAGCGGCAAAATCGTATTTGCAAACAGTTTGGATCCTGATCAGACACCGCGTAATGCGGTGTCTGATCCGGATCCAAACTGTTTGGCACTCATCACGTATTTATATTTCTACTGTAAAAACTTCAACAAATTATGTTTTAAAAATAAAATTACCGACGCTATAGATCTATTTCAGCAAATGCTTATTTCGTTTGCGAAAGAGAAGACGGTTAATTTGGCGGCAAAAGGATTTATTAATTAGTGTGTACTTTCGCCATTCATAGTATAGTGAAAGAAATTTTGTAATTTGAAACTCCGCGAGTAAGCCACACATAGATATTTGCTTGAATAATATCTGATTAATTATTATTTATCTAACCACGCATACAAGAATAATCTTCCACAACCTTAAAATACCAAAAAAATAATATATCATTTTCGTTTAAACGCAAACAAAACGCAACCGCACTGCAATGAAATTTAGAAAATGATATATTTTTGGAAATTTCTAACCAGTTATTTTAATCTGAAAGGTAAAAAGTTGGATCCCTGGTCCCACGCCGGGTTACCCGGCGTCGGATCTGACTCGGAACTGTTTGCAGTCGAAAGTACTGTTTCAGCATAAACGCTTTTTAGTTTGAAAATAAAACGTCTCCTTCATTGTACCTCATTAAGCCATATCACAAAGTAAAGCTGTACAACGACTATCTGACACTTACTGTTGGTTACTGTGAACCCCGTTTTGCTATATGGTACAGTGGAGAATCTGTTATTCTTTCCCAATAAACGCGTTTACGCTAAAACTATTATTTGCAGTGCAAACAGTTTGGAGCCAGATCAGACGCCGGGTAACCCGGCGTCTGATCAGGCTCCAAACTGTTTGCCACCAAGATAAACAAGAAATTTCAGAATTGTCCAAAAGTTGTTCTTTTCGACGTTTTAGTGCTTTGCGTTTGCGTACGTTTGCGTTTAAACGGGAAAGAATAACAGATTCTCCACTGTAACACAATAATGGTCTTAACACATTCACCCCTTAACTTTTTAATGGACAATTCCAATTTCAAAATAAGTCTAGTCCATTTAGAGTTGATTTTAAACAATATATTTCAAAAAGACAAACAGTGTAGACCCTGATAATAGGGCTCCTTCATGAGCCCTCTGAGCAGGGTTTACACTGCTTGCATAGGACAAGGGTAATCCTCACAAGTACAAGTACACTGTTTGTACAGTGGAGAATGTGTTATTCTTTCCCAATAAACGCGTTTACGCTAAAACGTTTATTTCCATTGCAAACAGTTTGGAGCCAGATCAGACGCCGGGTAACCCGGCGTCTGATCAGGCTCCAAACTGTTTGCCACCAAGATAAACAAGAATGATCAGAATTGTCAAAAATTTGTTCTTTTCTACGTTTTAGTGCTTTGCGTTTGCGTACGTTTGCGTTTAAACGGGAAAGAATAACAGATTCTCCACTGTAAATGACGAGTATACTCGTCGCTAGGGTTGAATGTGTTAAAGGGACTCGCAACCGGATGGTGTACTTGTCAAAATAAAATAAAATACTCAAATAAAAGCAAATTTGTGGCATTATTTGGCTTCTGACATTAAAAAAATATGATCAGTCCAAAAAAAGTCTCAAGAATCGTCACCGAATCTTAGATTTTTAGATATTTTCCATCGTTTTTCTATACCGACTAGTAGACGGTATAGTTGTTGTTGTTGCTTCTCTACACGGGCTCAGACATAAACACGAGCCGAATTACGAAGTTGTATGCACTTTCGATGGCTACACATTGAAATATGTTAAATCGATCCGAGATAAACGGATAGTTTCCGTGGTCCATTGGTCTAAGCGGTTTCCCCTATTTTGCCTTCTGTCCGCCAATGCCGGGCCCCGGGTTCGAATCCCACCAGAGACCAATATTTTTTTTTATTGAAATACATTTTTTAAACAGAATTTCTTATCCTGAACTAGATCTAATTCTTTACCATTTATATAAGCGTTTGACACATATTTACAAATTGCTATTTTTAATGCACCATCTGGTTGCGAGTCGCTTTAAGGGTAAAAATCGGTACAGTACGTAGAGCGATCGGCCATTACAGTGGAGAATCTGTTATTCTTTCCCGTTTAAACGCAAACGTACGCAAACGTACGCAAACGCAAAGCACTAAAACGTAGAAAAGAACAACTTTTGGACAATTCTGATATTTCATGTTTATCTTGGTGGCAAACAGTTTGGAGCCTGATCAGACGCCGGGTTACCCGGCGTCTGATCTGGCTCCAAATTGTTTGCACTGCAAATAATAGTTTTAGCGTAAACGCGTTTATTGGGAAAGAATAACACATTCTCCACTGTATCATCATCTGGCATCCGTATTGAACCATGCTCTAGTATGCCGATACATACTACATATATATTGACCGGAGCTTTCTGTTTTACGTTCACCTTGCTTTAAGCTTTCACCTGTCTTTTATGGAAGAAATTACACAATGAAGCTTTCGTTTAATGGTCGTTAAAGAGAGGTTTTACTGTATACGAGAATCGTGCTTAATCATCTCGAATGAGCTTAGAATCGGATATCGCTCAACGATTTATTGCACGCAAAAGCGTGCGATAAATCGTTGTGCGATATCCGACTTGTCACCATCCGACCCCTTAGAATCATATCTATAACCAAATTACATTCTCTGATGAAAATCACCTATGAGTTTAGATAAGGCAATCAAGACTTTAATGAGCTTCATAAGAATGCGTTAACACAATAAAACTATTTCTATGCGTCTTACTTTTTTTTAAATGTCTATAGTTTAGGTACCAAAAGGCTGTATCTGGATCTACAACTCTCTTATTTGGATTTTGATTTGGTTGCAACCTGCTTTTGAAGAGCACTATTACTTCTGTGAGAAATTAAATATGTATGCATTCAGTGAAACATTTTGCCAGCAAAAAACGTCCGACTACAACATGGGAAGAGAATGTAACCCGATACATGTACATGTACTAGGCTTTCTGTAGCATTCAGATATCATCAACAATCGTCCTCTTCTGACCATACGCTGTCAGTCTAATCTGAATTTAATAACTACATGTATTTTATCAAGAGGTCAAACAAACATATTCTAGGCAATATAGAAATTTATTATATACCTACCAATGTTCTGCCCGAAATATTTCTATATTTTATCGAACAAATACACCTTGACGGATTGAAAATTCCGTATTACCCATGTACCTTGTGTAATGGGAAAATAACGTTTACTGTGTAGTCGGAAGTTCGGAACTACAGTAAAACCTCTCTATTACGACCACTAAATTATGTTAAGTATTAGGGTATTTACGGTAGGTGACCGCTTAAAGCAAGGTGACAGTGAAACAGAAAGCTCCTTTAGGAGCTTTCTGTTTCACTGTCACCTTGCTTTAAGCTGTCACCTCTCTATTATTTAATCAATTAGAATTCGTTTTAGTGGTCGTAATAGCGAGTATTTACTTTCACGCGCCATTCCCCGAAGTGTGACGTATGGGAAATCCCGTTTATTTATAGTAACGCTCGAAACATTTCTATCGTTTTTCATTTTATTTTTATTATGAGAGGTATATAATAAAAGGAAAATTACTATACTTTGCATATCTTATGTACCGGATCACTCTCGTTGTGTGTGTAAAGGCTATATCCAACTCGACCTTCGGTCTCGTTGGATATAGCCTTTACACACACAACTCGAGTGATCCGGTGCATAAGATATGCAAAGTATAGTAATATTCCGTTTATATCAGTCCACCAGTTTATCGTTCACTGTTGGTAAATATCGCATATATGGTGACAACCGGAAAAAACTACTGTTTACACAGCTTGCTGAAATATCGCTTAGTACATATAGTGCTGCATAGATAGTCTACATAGCAACTCTGTCGAAGAAGTGTATAGTCAACGGTTTTGAAAATATACTACTCACAGTTTGCTAAGCAAAACCTCCGTAGGTTCCATTGCATTGCACTTATCACTTTCTCACCGCATAACTTTCAACCTTTTTGTTCGATTCCTTCCAAATTTTTAGACCTTATTGATTACTTTATGGATTCTGATAATTTTACACTTGTCTACGTCCTGTAGGCGAAACCCGTGGAAATTATCAAAATGTGAAATTTCTGAGAATTCACCAATTTTTTCAAATCCATTAAATTCTACATTGTAATGTTCTTAGAGATGTTATTCGTGGGTAAAAATAACGTTTTACTTTTCAATGTTCAATTTTTATTGTACCACATCCGTAGTATAAACATCTACTTTTCTTCATGTTGAAATAATTAGAGGCGTTAAAAGGCATATATATCAATGGATTAATGTGTTGATTTGAATAAAGGTGTTTTGACTGAAGAAAAAATTAAATGAGTGTTAAACAGTTTGGATCCTGATCAGGCGCAGCGTTAAGCAGCGTCTGACCAGACTCGAACAATTTGAGTGAATGAGTTAATATTCAACTTGATATTGCAATTTGGCCATCTTAATTAGCAACGGACACACTTTCTGACTGTAAGTTTGTATGCTTCGTGTACAGGTAAAAGGTAAACATGTACATATCTATTTAAAGAAAGGTCGTGGGAAAACCCTTATAGCATCTAAAAATAACAATCAGAATAAGGAAATTGTTTGAAATTGTCTGCTATATATGTCTGTTGAGGTGTACATTTACCTACCGAGTTGTAAAAACAGAAACAGAGTGGGGAAAACCCTACACTTGTATAACCTCTCAAGATAATTATGCTGAATTAGCAAAATGCCTGTAGCGGTGAATTTGTTATCCCTTTGAACCCTAGCCACACATGTACGTGTCCTTCACAGATAGTGGAAAATACACTTGTCCTATGTAAACAGGGAAGACCCAAATCAAAGGACTCCTACAGGATTTGTCTGATATTGGTACAGTGGAGAATCTGTTATTCTTTCCCGTTTAAACGCAAACGTACGCAAACGCAAAGCACTAAAACGTAGAAAAGAACAACTTTTGGACAATTCTGATATTTCATGTTTATCTTGGTGGCAAACAGTTTGGAGCCTGATCAGACGCCGGGTTACCCGGCGTCTGATCTGGCTCCAAACTGTTTGTAAAAGAAAAACTAGTTTTAGCGTAAACGCGTTTATCGGGAAAGAATAACAGATTCTCCACTGTATGCACTGTTTGTCACATTGCAATATATCAACAAAAACGACCCTAAACAACCCGGGAAATTGGTGTTGCCCATTAAGTTTTAGGGAGAAAAGGGCTAAAGACTACTTGTTCAGCCAGAGAAGTGTTAACATAATAAGATTTTTATGTTCTGGGCTGTATCAACTGATGGTTTAATTGCCATGCAAATGCTTAGGACATTTCTTTACAGAGTAGGCATGAGCAATGTTTTATAGGACATGTTTTATAGAAACTTCCTGCTTTTACATTCGTCCCAAAAAACAAGTTAGCTGCTTCCTGTATTTTTATGAAACGTCGTACGACAAAAACGGTCGTAAGTCAAAACTTTAAAATACATCTAATTTCTGACTTCTCCATCTAATCCTGTATTGTGATATCTCTTTGGTATCGTCTGGAAAAGACGATTCCAAAGAGATGTAACAAGACAGAATTAGATGGAGAAATAAATAATAATTGATAATTTTAGAATCTGACTTACGACCATTTTTGTCGTACGACGTTTCATAAAACGGGCACTAACCTTTATGTCCCCTGAAAACGGTCTGGAGTACATTTTGAATCTAGATAAGAAATAAATTCTCAGAATTTTCAAAACGTTGATATTGTCAACATTTTAAAGAATTGCGTAAACCCCACTGTACATATTTCATTGTTTCCGATCAAAGCTAGCCAGTATTTATAGTTGGAGAACAACTTTTCATACTTCCTACTTTTCTCAAGGTCTACCGGGCATTATAATTAACTGTCCTGGTCACGACTAAGTGATTTACAAGTGACCAAATATGGAAAGAATTTAGAATGGCATGATTATAAAGTGGTGGGAGAATCTTTCATGTCTCATTGTTAACCCATTTCACTGTCATGACGTCATGTATTTTAAACAATCGTACTTTGCGTTTATTTCGCAAATCTAAAATTGTAGGTAAAGTTATATCGCTCTGAGTTTCAAGCAGTTTGGGTCCTGATCAAACGCCGCGTAATATTGTACTTGGGGTATGAAAGTGAATTGGTTAACTACGATATTACTCGTCTTTGACAAAGTACCTGGCAGGTGCGAATTTGTTCTATGCAAAATATGTAGACTGACATCAGATGGCTAGGTATGAAGCTTTTGTTTTTTGCCATATACAGTAAAACCTCCATATTTCGAACTCGCTTGATTTGAACAGACGGATATTTCTTCAAATGAATTGCATTAGTTCAAGCTCGGTTAAGTAAATAATATCCGTATTTCAAAACTAAAAGTTTGAAATACGGATATGTTCGAATTACGTTATAAGTTTGAAATATTGATATGTTCGACTTGACTGTATTTTAAAATATCCCCAAAGCGTAAAAAATTAGATTTAATTGGAAACTGGAATTGTCCATGTGAAGTTTCGGTTATGAATGAGTTCATTAAATGAAGAAACTCTTAGCTGTTCCCATACAAAATAATAGTGTTCATTTCCGCTTGCATCTATAAATACAATCAGTTTGTCCAACGCGAGTAATAGGGGGAAACTAACCCTCCTTTAACTCCTTAAACCCTTGTCACTCATATTTGCGTCATTTGCTACCTAGTAGTGGGGCTGACCCCATGATTCCAACTCATTTTTTAACCCATCCGGTATAAAATTTCTGTTGATACGAGGGAATAGTATATATACAGACATGACACTTTAGGGTGGATGCCAGATTCAGAAGTGGTGCAATTTTTTCAACAGCATTTTTTGTTACCCCACCCACTGAAATTCAATGCTAAATACCGATCTTACAGATTGTTAAATCTTATGACAAGGCGGTTATGTAAACATGTTAACCGTTTGAACAGAGTTATTTATGTGGTATTTAAATGCTTTAAAATGCACAATTTTAGTATTTAGAAGGTTTAGAAGCTCATATAATGTCCTAGAATGTAAAAGTAGAGGGGCTGGCACCATGAATGAACTTTATTTATTTAACACATCCAGTATAAAAGTTATGTTTATATGAGGGAATAGTATATATACAGACAATGGCACTTGAGGTTGGATGCCAAATTCAGAAGTGGTGCAAAATTTTGTTGCAATATTTTTTATCCCCCACCCACCCCAGTCCAATGGTAAATACCGATGTCATGTTAAGTCTTATAATCAGGTTACAAATAAATGTATTTACTCAAAAACACCTTAAATACGTCTTTTTATATACTTTTATGTAGAATCATAGTATAAAAGGTTTGTTTATTGTTGATGTATGGTCCCCCCCCGACAGACAGATAATTTATATATGTCTCACTTCTATAAATGATGAGTAACTAAAATGAAAAGAACCATTAAAATATGAATTATGATAGACAGTGTGACAGTGTAAATCTTAAATCAAATAATTAGATCTACAAACCTAAAATCAAGCAACTTAGTGTATGCTTATAAGATACTAAAAACAATTAAACTTTCATCACAGCATACTCAAAGTTTTAAAATATATGTAAATTATATACATCTATGATCATAACAGGCTTATTTATATAACTGTTGTCGTCTATGCATTATAATATAATTACAAATTTTGGCACTTTTTTTTAACATTTTGAGCATCAGACAGCATGAATTCAAATTTCGCACATGTGAATGTGTATCAAATGGTTTGGATAGTTTATTGCGACCATTTGGACTGTAGTTATGGCGCTTTGAATCTATTTCCTACATATAATATATAGGACAAAAAGGTGTGCAGCGAACTTCCTCTACACTGTTGGATGGGGTTTACAACAAATTTCCAAGATTGACTACTTATATGTGAAACTGTTTGTTTGAGGGGTTTGCTTTTTGAGCTGCAATTATTTACTTAGAATACATGTATACATAAATAAGAAAATATCGCGTGAAGTTTATTCTTCCTACAGTTGGGGGGGATGTGCTCCGACATTCATAGATTTACCGCGTGTATGTGAAGGTGTAGAATTGGTTAGGAATTTTGGATAAAAGTTAATGCCTTTCTAATAAAAAATTGTGTTCAACTTCCTCACTATGTGAGGGAGTTGGTTCAAACTGCCATAGATGAACCACTTGCAGCTATATGTATTATGAAGGGATATGGGTGGGAGAACTGAGGTATTTTGCATTGGTGAGTGTTTTGAAAAGCTACATTGATGTTGGAAATAGTGATATTGATAAACAATTAACTCCATAAATTAGAATGGTTCTTATAAAGAACTAAGCTGATGGGACTTGCATAGGCATAGTGAAAATTACTGACAATGAATTTATTTCGTAATGAAAGGCCTCCGGCCCAAAATACAACATCATTTTACCATCAATTTATGTTGTGTCTATACTATAAGGAACTATATAAATAAAAGGTAATACATATATACTTTTGAAACGATTGATATTATATATTAACATTCAAGTTTAAGCAGCGTTTGTTTTTATCAAATTGGTACCGCTGAATGTGCATTCAGCTGAACTTAAGACCAAAACTCACTGAATTGCAAACTCAACTGAACACCTAGGTAAATGTTGTGAGCTGCCTAAAACAAGATGACAGAAAGCAAATTTGTGCTGCTTCACTATCATGTTGCTTGCTTTCAATTTTGTCTACATCTTATATAATAAAGTACGTTTTATATTGAGAATATACAGTGACAGTTTAGAGCGTGAAAATTACTGATATAAAAGCTGCTATTCTTAATGAAACAGGCTGAAACTATTCCATGTCCGACTTGGATTCGAAACCTGCATCCGCTCTCCCGCACCGCTATAAGCAACCATGACTTATTACAAACATAGACCTAATTTATTAGGTGTTCAAATTATAAACTGTCATATCTACATTCCAATTTAGCACGAATATAACGTTTGGTTACCTAATCGGCTACTCACAATATATGCTAAATAAGGGTATTATACTGCAAACGCATGTATGTGTCAAATTCGAATACTTTTAAACAGCAAAGTACATCAATTTATTCGAATTAGTGTACGTCAGTTGCATTGCCATTGTCATTGTCATATAAACATCCACTTTTAGCATCAACATAATAGTTGGTTAATTTTGCAAGCAATGACACTATACGTATATATACTCTTTATTTCCTCTTGTTACAGAAATTATATCATTTGGCAGGATATATTATAAAACATGTAATAAAACTTATATACATATTATGAACGAAACACAAATGAATCAAGTATCTAATTACACTGTTTGAACTTAACCTATGAGTACCAAGAATACAGAGATCATCACTTTAAGTTTGTATGTAGCATTGATATGATTAGATACAAAAAAAATAATCTCAAAGTGAATGGAACATTAACAGCGGACATCAATTTAGTAATGGTTGAATTATATACGTATATTCTAAAATGATTTGAGAACAATAGGTTGTAAGCAAATGGTAACTTGAACAGGCATACTAATTCGTAGCTACCATTTTTATATAAAATTAAACTTGATTATGATTGACCCTTAGTGCATGATATGTCAAATACGACACTTAGACAGAAAAGGCATCAAAAGAAGTCAAAATCAATATAAATGCTCAGTGGTATTCCATTACTATTCCTTATACGATTCCTTTTTTCGAAACGAAACAAACTAAGGTGTAATATGGACAATATTAAGCTGCTTTCTTATAGAAACACAGACAATTCATTTAATTATCAATGCAATGCATTGAATAAAGAGTTTGATCACTCTAAATCGTATACACACTAACACTATGATAAAAACAGTATAAAGCAGTAAAGCAATAATCATATTCATGTTCAGGGTTTATGCTGATCAAATGTATGAACATTGCAACTAACAACGTGGTTTTTGACAGAAAGAAATTGTTAGTTTAGTCCGACCAGGTCTAACTCAAAGTTGCGTATTCAACGTTTTGACAGAAGAAACAAAGGTGAGTGACATTTGAAACCAGATCAGACGCCACATTAAGGGTTCTAACTGTTTCAAATGAAAGCCAAGTCATGCTCAGCATTCTAAGGGTATTTATTTCCTTCCCTATAACAACTCCCTTCGAATAAAAAAACACACTCTTTGTCTCTCATTGGGTGCTGTTGTACACAGGAAGCACTGTATATTACTCTCATTTGGCATATATTGTGAGGGGTTGTTAAGGTAACTAAAAGTATATTTTGTGTTATTTCACTCAAAAAGGAATGATTGCTTAACAGTCTTAATTTGCAAACCTGAAACTGCGACTAAAATACAATGGTGCAATATACTTTCCCTTCAAAATAGCTAAATTTGACACATATACTTACACACATTTTCAATATAGCTTTCTCATTTTGCAATTACTGTGGATGGTTGCTAAGGTAACCATTTACTATTTTCATTTTAAAAGTGACTGTTTTATGACAATGTTAACTTGCAAACTGTATGAATACGGGCTCAAATAATGAACGTTGTACAATGGTTCTGATTGGTTCAGTGGTTGACTTAAAAACGCTAGAATTCATATTTTTATTATAATGCTCTTATTAATAATTGTTATGGGTGGTTGCTATGGTAACCAAATATCAGTTTCATGTTATAGCGAATGTGTACATGACAATACTTATTTGCAAATCTTATAGTGAAACTAATTAAAGTAAATGTGTAATGAGTCTGATAGTTTACTGCAATTTGCCTTCCAAATGTCTTGCCTTTGACACCCATTTCCAGTAAATACGTTCTTTTGACAGGTGTTACCATAGTTACCAAGCGCTATATGCATGCCTTGTCTTCTATTGTATTTTATAACGCTACAATAATGTGCTTATAGCCATTAAAGAGTGGGCATGGTACATTAAAAGCAATACAGCTTAGTTGCATACCGGTAGCAATACGGTAGCAATAAAAACATTGAAAAAATTATAGTTTTGTTTCCATGGTTACCTCCTTAGCAACCCCAATCCAAAAGGTTTTCTTCCCAAAAAGTAAGCAACATACTTTTATTTATTCTTGTTTGTTAGTGATTATATTCAAAATCAACATACAATGTAGATGGATATTTTCCTACCAGTCCTTAAAAAATGCCAAGCTCATAGTTTCTTAAAGTATACTAACCCCTAAACCTTGCAGGTGCGTACCAATTAATTATAATGTTGACCTGTAAGTTACAATGTTGTTTTATAATCAATATGTCATTTTTCGAAATCCAAATGTCATTTTATCTGAAACATGTACGTTTTGCCTGAAAATGCCATGTATTTATTGTTTTTTACACACCAAATACTCTGGTTCGAAGTGGAAATCCTCTTTTCGCGTTACCATGGCAACCGGATACCGGAAACAAGCTTTCGGGGTATTGTTATCTATTTCATGCATAGAGGTACAAATGGTGTAACTTTCATGCAAATCGGACCCATACGTGCCGACACCTTTATAATACAGAGCATTCCTATTACACAGTGTTAATTCTGATGACAGAGTTATGGCCCTTGTTTAAAAAAATCTGCACCACTTCCAGATCTGGCATCCACCATAAATTAAAGCCTCAAGGTCTAAACTATCCAAAAATATCATTAGAATTTTTATACTTGATGGGTTAAAAAAGAATCCATTTTAAGGCCCTTTTATTCAGTTGGCCCCTCTACTAACCAGTGTATCTGTGAAGCGTATCTATGTCCTATGCAAACAGTGAGGATTCAGATTAGAGGGCTGCAATGTATTGGCAAAAAATTCCAATCCCAAATAGTTAAAAATACTAGACTATATTTGAAACTAGAAATGTACATTTTAGGTTTTAGGGAGGAAACTATTACAGTGGAGAATCTGTTATTCTTTCCCGTTTAAACGCAAACGTACGCAAACGCAAAGCACTAAAACGTAGAAAAGAACAATTTTTGGACAATTCTGATAATTCATGTTTATCTTGGTGGCAAACAGTTTGGAGCCTGATCAGACGCCGGGTTATCCGGCGTCTGATCTGGCTTCAAACTGTTTGCATTGCAAATAATAGTTTTAGCGTGAACGCGTTTATTGGGAAAGAATAACGTTTTCTCCACTGTAACAGTTTCTGTTATTGCATCGGTGCACAGGCGTTGGTTTCGTATTTAGAACTCTAAATCATCAATGAAAGTGCCCAGTAACACTTTTACCGCTTGTTTCAAAGTTGTGGTTTGCTGAAATGTTCAAGGATTTAATTTGTCAAATACTAATAGCTGGGCTCTATATGAGGGTCTAAGGTTATAAAGCTTTTAAGTTGAGTCTGTAATCGTTTTCAAGCATTTGATTGGTCAGATTTGCGCTTTTGCTGAGCAAAAACTCAAATCTGACCAATAAAATGCTTTGAGAACGATTTCAGACTCAACTCAAAAGCTTAATAACCTTGGAGACAGGCACCGACTTATTTGGCGTCTGATATAAATCGTAACTGTTTTCAAACGGCTGAAAGGTAACGCTATTAGTGTATTCGTGACATCTTTCATGACCAATATTATATCCAACTCAGAAACAGAGTAGGCTCATTCCAAACTGTCTTCCATTCTGTCAATATCAATTATTTTAAAATGAAACAGCTGGAAAATGGTGCGTGCTACAGTTTATTTTGATATTCCCAAACACGTGATCAGCACGTCTTCTGCTGTTATTCTGAAAATGACTTTACAATGTTCCATTTTTATAAAATTCGTGTCAGAGACAATTCAAAGTAATCACGCTTTCTTCAAATTTATACCACTCACCGCGCGCCGGTGAATTGTGACTACAGACATAAATTGACCTCCCGAGTCATAATAGTATGCCCAATTATGTCCCAAGGACAGTTTTCTACGTCGAAAATTGTCCTCCTGTGTCACGTTTTAGAGGGGAAACTTTTCGACATTACACTGGATCCTCGACGTTCGAAGAATTGATAACATACTAGTAGTGTGAAACCTGAATGTTGTACACATCCGTTGTCATCTTTCCGACATCGTTTTTGGCATACTTTAATGGCACGCAACACCAATTATGTTCTCCTATATGAATCATACACACTGTGTGGTATTCAAGGGAAAAAAGAAATGTTTTATAGCCTAGCCAGGTGCCAGTCTATATTTCCCCAAAGATACATTCAAGCTCTTGAAAATGAAAATACAGAAAAAGGGGGGCCATGTGTTATGTAAGAAAACTATCATGGTTTCAATGACATGACTGATGTTCTGCTAGATTTTGCAAGAGGCACCGGCTAAAACAAGGGCATGTCACTTCAGCCAAAATAAGTTCTCTATAAACCCCTTCAAAGATTACAGAAATGCTATGCCCTGCATCTACTTTCTAGAACTAAGTATTGAATCAAAAGAACAAAACAGTAAAAGCCCCGCAATATTGAGGCAAAACCCCTTTGGCACTATTTCTCTGCAGACTTTTTTCGACCAGACTACGGAAGTACTTCCGTTTACTTGGTATTCCGTAACCTAACGGATTCTCTTTTACTAATTTTGAATTTGCCTGTTTTTACTGTATCCAAGCTGTAGGTATTAATATAATAATAATAAGACTGTATTTAACGAGAGAGCTCATTTGGTAAATACCAATCTTCCATGAGGCCCTCAACATATATACAAGCACACAAAACAAAAGGCATTTTAATACAAAACAAATAATTAACAACAATTTAACAATACCAACCGTGATGCAGCAATTTACAAGATCAAAAGTATTTTAAGCATCTGAAAAAGTGCACATGTTAAGTGTACACTTGTCCTGTGTAAACAGTGAAGACCCAGATCACATGACTCCTAATGAGTCCTCTGATAGGGGTCTGCACCGTTTGTCATTTTTATCTAGATGAACATGATAGAGTATTTATGCGGTAGATCTATATAATCAAACAAATAAAATACAAAGTGACAAAAGATAAGATAAGATAAGCTTTATTTTGAGTCGGCAAGACATATACAAATAACATAAGCTCTCAAGAGCTTTTATAACCGACTATATAACAAGTGTATGTAAACAAACGTAAAGTAGCTACAAGTAAAATAGGTAAGATACAATTTAGCCTATGAGAAGCTGCCAATCCTGTCATTATAATACACTATTTAAAATAATTGAAATCTAAATTTCAATTAATTTGTTTTATTTTTTACATAAAATCTGTAAGCAAATTAAACTTAATTAAAAATGGGAATGGATATTCAGAATTAGCATTTTTCTGATAGGTGCATTTATTAAAAATATCACATTAAAGCAATTTCAGCACAGCTAAAAAAATTACGAAAAAACACAGATCGCTTAAAATTATTAAAACAAAGAGGGTTTATTAACCATTGGTGTTGCAGTTGGATGTCACATCACGGACCTGCGTCATGCATCATCGTTCTGAAACACTTAATAGCAATAATTTAAGACTTTATATCACAGTAAGGTTGTTTCAATAAAATTTGTATGAAAATGGTATTACCAGCCTGTAAGTCAAGATCTAGCTAAGAGAGTATAGTTTCATAAGCAAAAAGAAAATATAAACAGTTTGATTAACCCCTATATTGCTGGATTATTGGGAAAAATGAACGACAATTTAACATGTGTCTCTAAGGAATTTAATCTAGAGGCACTGACATTTATAGCAAACTGCATAGTCCCTGATCTGAGGGCTCCTTCAGGAGCCCACTGATCTGGGTCTACATTGTTTGCATGAGTGTAAATCTCGTCTCCAGCACTGTAGGGGTTAAAAGCACACAAAAGCAGATATAGCACATACATGCATAATATGACAAGCCACAGTAGTCACATACCAGGCACAATAGACATCCTTCTGATCTGGGATCCACACTGTTTGCAGAAAAACAACAATAACATATTATTTATGTCGTGTTACAAACAGTTTTGGGCCACTTAAGACGCTGAGTAACATTTCGTATCAACAGACTCTGCACTGTTTGCTGTTATTAGTCCATGATGAGGAATTTTTCTGGAAGCACTGACATTTACAGCAAACTGCATAGTCCCTGATCTGAGGGCTCCTTCAGGAGCCCACTGATCTGGGTCTACATTGTTTGCTGGAGTGTGAAATCTCGGCTCGAGCACTGCAGGGGTTAAAAGCACACAGACATCAAGTTCCACCACATTAAGCATTTATAAACTGTTTAGAAAACAAACCCAGTTCAAGCCCTAAAATTGGTAGAAATTCCGATATTTTGACAAAATTTAACCTCGCCACTAAATTTATTTTTCGCAACATCTAGACCTTTTTTATCTCTTTTTTATCCATCAGAAAGTTATCAGATAACCGTTTTAGACATCAAAAGGGCACTTTCCTGTAGGAAAAATATTGAAAGTATCTAAACAATCCTTTAGGAATGTCCAAAGTGACTGTTTTTTCTAATAAAAATGCATTTTTTACAATTCTCAACAGCTCTGTTTTCTGTTAGATTGGTACAGTCAGGACTCGATAGAACGACATTCGTTACAACGGAATTCTCACTTACCGACATATACTATATAAAAAAGGGTTTTTTTTTCAAAAAATTGAGGTATAGGTCAGAATATGGTGTTTGGTCATAGAAAATGGTGTTTTATGGTTTTATTCTCTTTATTTGTATTTGGAGGTATAATATTGGGACAAAGCATGCGTCTGGCACCTGTGATCCCAAGTACAACCTTCTGCTATTCCCAGTACAGCCAAAAATAATCGTTGGAAACTATCCCAGTACATTGCCCGGTCGGTTTGACATGATGTATCTAAGCTATTGTTGATCGAGTTTTAAGCATTTTTTTCACAGTTACATTTAAATGAAAGAATAAACCTATATGTCGATTCACTGTTTTTGTATACCGTGTATTAACTGCTCAAATAATGATACATATTGACACAGAAGCGACTATGGTCAGTGGTCAAAACCTTTTTTTCAGTTTTCCAAGTAAACTTGTTTATGTGCATGGCGCCAGTGTGGTCATATTACTTTGTTCTTAAGAATATATTAGAAAAATCGTAATGAAAGTACTAATCTCTACATTTTCTTCTTCATTTCCTAAATACTTGGGTGTTATTTCCGATGAACGTTTATACATGGTGGTGTAGTGTTATTTATAGAATAGAAAACAGGAAGCTATAAACCGGATAATCCCATAATCCCGGGAAAATAGAATGCGTGTGTATTTTGGGAATATGCTATATAAAGTTAATCTACGAAACGCACATTGGCATGTTTTTGCGAACTGTTTATTTATAAATAAGACAGTTACTCGGCAGTTGAACAGGATCCAAATTGTGCGACATTTATTTTGATCATTATGCATATTAGAAATACTGAATACTACTTTATCATAATTGATATGTTCAGATTTATCATTAAGGTATATCATAAATGGCAGGTTAAGGATACAGTGCAAACTAATATAATTAGTTTTGATCAATGAAACATTTACATTAGTGTCAAACAGCGTGGCTCCATATCAGACGATGTGTTATTCGGTCTGATCTGGATCCAAAGTATCTGCAATGACAATAGAAGACTTCAATAACAGGAACAACTATATACAGTCGAACTTCGATATCTCGAACTCGGTTATGTCGAATATATTCGTTGTTGAAAGTTAAAACGTGGCTTAGCCACGTTTTAACTTTGAACTACAGGTATTTTCGAGTGAACCGTACATGAAATAATGTAAGTCAGGTGTCGAAATAATGGTTAGCACGAGTTAAGCGAGTTCGAGATATCGAATTTCGACTGTAGTTTATTGTATTATATTACAAAAGAAGAACAATCGAGTCAAACTTTACAGTTAACATTATTGATAGTCAGTACAGTAAAACCTCTCAAATACGACCACACTAAAGAAGGCTAATTGATTGTATAAAACGCATGTGACAGTTTAAAGCAAGATGAAAAGTCCATTCAACAATAGGCATGATGCTGACCATTGTCCCAATCCTGAGACAATGAGATGACGCACCTGATAAAGCTTATGCCGGACTATAAACCAACCTTAGCTGCAACAACAACAATAAAACAGACAGCCAATGCATGAGCTTTTTGTTTTACTTAAACCATGCTTTAAACAACACGTATTACATTATGCTTACTTATATGATTAAGTTTATCTTATTTTGACGCTAGATGTTAACCCATTCAACCCTACAGCCCTCTGTAGAAATTACTTATTACATATGCAAACAGTGAATACCCTGATCAGAGGGCTCCTATAGGAGCCCTCTGAACAGGGTATGCACTGTTTGATATTTTCATTGGTTTTGGCTGTCATACCAAAAAACAACAGAAGACTGGTTCAAAGTACCTGTACTAGAAGAGTCCAAAAGGAGTAATAAACACCCACACGAGAAATTTAGGGTTGAAAGGGTATACCCATTTATGCCCACGATCCCATATACATGTATTGTCTGAATTTCAATATAAAACAAAATGAAAATGAAAATTTTGACCAGGCATCCCTTTGCTAAAAAATGGACTAATCCAATATATAAACAAGGAAGAATCCACTGGGTATAAATGGGTTAACCACTCAATTTTCTTATCCATGTACGGTCAATCTTGTGTTAACTCTTTCCGCCTTGGATCATCAAATAGGCAACTCCAGTTTTCAATTTAGTCGAGTCCATTTATCACTTTCTCAATGTGTTGCAGTATGACAAACAGTGCAGATCCCTAATCAGAATGCTCCTTTAGTTGTCATCTGATCTAGGTATTTTCTGTTTGCAATAGGACAAGTGTATTCTGCACAGGAACACTGCTTGAGAAAGACGCATTTTTGCATGGCCATGTTTCAAAGAGTTAAACAACCACTTATTGCAGTATAGTATCATTAAGATCGTCGAAGAATTTGACTGTTTGATGCAGATTGTTAATTGAACAGAACCCTAATAGGAGCTGAGGATGCGTTATCATTTTATCCTGTACACATTTGCAGTCGAAACTCGATACTTCGAACACGCGTTAGTTCGAACATACCCATGTTTCAAAGTTAAAACGTGGCTTAGCCACGTTTTAACATTTAGATATACGGATATGTTCGACTTAAGTGAGATCGAATTATCGAAATTAAACTTATGAAATACTTGTAATGTTGATATAAGCGAGTTCGAAGTATCGAGTTTCGACTGTATTTAGTTAAAACTTGTGTGTTTGATATATTCTCATATAGTATTATTTTGGATAGTTCGTTAATTGACTGTACATGTATATGTAATACGTTTATGTTATATACGATTAATTGAAATAAAATGATAAAAATAATAATAATAGTAATAATAAAATTAATAATAATAATAAGAAGAATATGTAAATGCGTGTGTATGACCAATGGGCAACAATGGATATCTTATATAGATACAGTGGAGAATGTGTTATTCTTTCCCAATCAACGCGTTTACGCTAAAACTATTATTTGCAGTGCAAACAGTTTGGAGCCAGATCAGACGCCGGGTAAACCGGCGTCTGATCAGGCTCCAAACTGTTTGCCACCAAGATAAACATGAAATATCAGAATTGTCCAAAAGTTGTTCTTTTCTACGTTTTAGTGCTTTGCGTTTGCGTTCCGTTTGCGTTTCGTTTGCGTTTAAACGGGAGAGAATGACAGATTCTCCACTGTAAATGTGTTAAATCACACGTTAACCGCTATTTCATTATTATACTTTCACTATTTAGACCTACATGGCATTGGATTTTATTCCTATTTTAGGTTTATGGAAATGTACATTTGTGTATATGTTCAAACACGTATTGAGCGGTCATTCTTTGAAGAAGAATGCGTTTCTGAAGAAATTTTGTTAATGCAGAAAGCTTCTTCATGCGTTTTCGGCTTTACATATGTCCTGTATCAGATCTACCCCATAGCAAGTTTTTAGTTCTGAAGACAGTGGCCACCTAATCAGACTGAAAGTAAAGCAGAATGCGCCTACAAACGCATTCTGCTTTACTTTCAGTCTACTTTTAAGCGACCACCAGCTAGACTATAGCACAGGTACTTGACACATAAACCTTCCCCCCCCCCCCTTTTTTTTTCTTTTTCTATACTTCTATTATAGAGAAAAACACTGTGCAGCATTTTTACCCTTTCACTCATGCCAAAAAGCGCGTTTGCAAACATTTTGGATCCTGATCAGACGCCGCGTCTGATCAGGGTCCAAACTGTTTGAAACTCGTGTCGGTGTGTTTAAGTCGTAGTACATTGAATCTTACTTTGGAACGATCTTGAAAATAACAAAATTGAAGCAGACGACAATGAAACGGTGAATGGGTAAATATATCACGATTGATTTGTCAACAAACGGGTTAAATGAAGCCTGTTTAAAACACCGCATTGATTTGTGCAGCTAGTTTAAACATATTTTATTTCCATATACATAAGGAAATGGGGTCGGGTCACAAGTTCTCTCAACATTAGATTCGACCCTTCCCCTACAATGTATATTAACAATGGAACAATGGCAAACAAAATATTTGTGCAGCTTGTGATGCTACCAATTCAATAAATAAACTTCCCTTTTAAAACATTGATAATCCCAGACAGAACTACTGACTTTAGTGAAAAGATTAATTCATACCTTCTACATACCAGTGATATTGTGATGAAAAATGTGCGTTTCTTTTTGCATTGAGTGTATATTTTGTATATTCTTAACTGTATTTATTGGAACTATTTTTCTTTAGTGGATGAATAAATGAGAGGTGTTAAAATGCGTATTTATGGGGTAATGGGTTAAATATTAACGTGCACTTTTGAAAGTAAAATATTATTAGTTCATTTCAATTTGTTTTCGCGGCGATACAGATATTCCGTCAAGCACATCGCCAAACATGTTTACTAGATACGCAACTTGATATCTTGAAATAGCAAACACAACCCCGATTACTCCTGTATATAGAACATACCTAAATAGTATGTTCTTGGGATCCCAAATATTCTTGTTACGACAATTTTTACAGCCTGCCTCAATCGTTCCAATGCCAAAAGGATCGTCTGCTTCAAATCTGTTTGTGTGCACTATCATTTATTGTAAGATTTAAAGGAAGTATGTCTGCATCAATATCTATACGAGTTTGGAACCTGATCAGACAGCGAGTTACTAAGAGTTTGATTACTAATAGGATAAAAACTGAAGCCGTCAACAGCCTTCAAAGTGTTAAAATTGACTAAAGCCCGGTACCGGTTGCTTTATTATTGCAGTGAATGTTGCGCGTTTAGAAAACAACTTGTTTTCAATAATAAAATACAGTCTTCAATCCCGAACTCCCTTAACTCGATTGTTTCGCACTTTTACGATTGAATTTCAGTAGTTCTGCCTTGCTATAGTCAAACATATCCTTATTTCTAAGTTAAAACATGGCTTAGCCACGTGTTAACATTGAAATAAGGATATGTCGACTCTGAATTGCGCTCGGGATATCGAAGTTTTGCTGTGCATGTAGGAAAAAAATAATTTATTGATTTTGTGACTATAGAAACAACTCTACATAGTAATCAACAATTAACACACATGTACTCACCTCGGTTGAAATTGAAAATTAACGCACTCAACCCTAGCAACGAGTTATACTCGTCATAAACAATCATTATACGTGGAAAGTACGCAGGTTTTATGCAAACAGTGTAAACCCTGATCAGAGGCCAAAGGGCTCCTTCTTTTCAAATAGTTAACAAAAAGTCGGTCAATCTATGTACAGCAGTTATGCATCCACGCAATTGTTCTTGCGTTAGAGAGTTTAAAAAACTCATGAATTTTACATATTTTCAGAACATTCTGTGACAATACCAGTATAATTATTATCAAGCATGAACTCATATGAACAAACAACGGCCGATTGTTTACACAGAAAATATTTCAGAAATGGTTTTCCAAATGTTATATTTTAAAGAAAGTACAAAATAAATGTTCTAGAAATAGCTCTTCTTAAAATCTGTTATAACATACGTCAGGGAAGGGCTAATTCCCCGTTCTTCACACATATAATTATGACAATCAAAATTTAACGTCGACGGTTTTTTATTATTAACCGCTTCACTGCCATGACCTCATATCTTTTAACCAATTATAGTCTGATTTTATTGCTCAAAATTAGTTTTTATGTATTTTGACAAACGAAAATATTGACAAAACAAATCCACAGAATCAGTGTTTTTAACGTTAACTTTTTTCTCTAAATAACGTCATTAAAGCGCATTTGCAAACAATTTTGATCCTGATCAGAAACCGGGTCACGCGGCGTCTGATTCGAATTAAAACTGTTGCCACTTGTATTGCAATTACGCTAGTTTTACTGCCTTAAAGAGGCTCTCAACCAGATTTAGCATTAAAAATAGTTATTTGTAAATATATATGTCAAACGCTTATATAAACGGGTAAGAATTAGTGTAGGATAAGAAATTCTGTTTAAAAAATGCATTTCAATAAAAATAATTTTTTATTGAGCTCTGGTGGGAATTCGAACCAGGGACTCGGCATGCGGGGACAGAAAAGCAAAATAAGTTAACCCCTTAGCCCACTCGATCACCGGGCTATTCATATCTTTGGGATCGATTTAACGTACATGTACTTCAGTGTGTAGCAATGGAGAGTACATAATTCGGCTCGGGTTATGTCTGAGCACGTGATCAATTTCTGTTGCGTCTTTGGACGCAACGGATAAAGCGATGGAAAATATTTAAAAATTAAGATTTGAAGACTTTTCTTAAGGATGTGTTTAGACTGATCATATTTTTCTAATGTCAGATGCACGATAATGCTACACATTTGTTTTTTTTTTTAGTATTTTCTTTTATTTTTGCAAATACACCATCTGGTTGCGAGTCGCTTTAAAATAACTTTAAAACGATAGTGCAGACAATAATATTAAAGCAGACGACAATATAGCGGGGGGGGGGGGTCTCCATGGCCTAGTGGTAAAGTCACTATGACTTACATCACTAAGCTCCTCACCGCTGTGAGTTCGAATCCCAGTCTCGTCATTCGGAATTTTCATTTTGGGAAGCCTTCCAGCTGGATTGCGGAATGTCGGTGGTTCTACCCAGTTGCCTGAATTTGTGCCTGAAACAGAGCATAAAGGGTTTATGTGGTATTCCTCTACCTATAATAAGCTGGACGTCTTGATATGAAAAGCGACATAAAATCAGAACAAACAAACAAACAAACGGTGAAGGGGTAAAACCCTCACGATAAATTTGATCATAAAAGGGTTAAAATACAGTCGAACTTTGATATCTCGAACGCGCTTAAATCATATTTACCTGTATTTCTACAATTAAATTTCGTTATTTCCTACTCGCTTATGTGGAAACATCTGTATTTCAAAGTTAAAACATGGCTTGGTCACGTTTAAACTATGTTTGATTTCAGCTAGTGCGAGATACAGAAGTTCCACTAGGGGTTTCTCGTTTCAGTCCATTGAGTGTTATTATTATAACTAGGCTATTTTTACTTTAAAACTCCAGTATACACTATACACAAATAACCAAACGATCGAATTGAAATAAGCAGTGGCAAAATTAACACGATATGGTCCATCCGTTGCCAAAGGTGCATTCAAACATTGGGTTTATTTATAGCCTATATGACAAATGGCATCTAAATGCATGACAAAAGTAATACAGAAATCTCACAGTTCTGCATTAAGTAGTCACATGTCTTTTAAGATCAACAGGTTATCGTATTCGGTGGTCGCTTAATACAATGTTGACTGTTAAATCGACCGGTAAACGGCAAAACAATAGCATATTTCCAACACTACAGTTTACTTAAGTTAGGAATACCCAATTCAGAGTGCGAGTGCACCTTGGAATGGAGAAAATGTCTCACACAGTTTTCCCTCCCTACAAAGACCATCCAAACAACGACTCCCTCTTTAAAACACTGTTTGCCACTGTTCCCCAAACAAGACAATTATATCTAACGCTTTCACTGTTATACAATACTATCTGCTAAAAATTGTCGTTTGCTGTTTTTTCTCAAAGTTACGTATTGGATATTTTGACAGAAAAAAACATAAAGACTAGTGACCTGGGTTCAAACTGTTTGCAAATATATTCTAAGCGTATTAATTTTATTTCTCTATACAACTCCCTCCGATCAACACACACAATATTGGCCTCCCATTGGGTGTTGTTGTAGAAAGGGAGCACTGTATTACATTCAGATCACCGAGCAATTGACCTTGATCTTTGACTCCAATTATATAAAAAGCTTGTCATAGGCATATATACTATTAAATATCATCTAAGTTTACTAAGTTTTTGGGATGGAAGAGTATCGACTACCATTTCAAGATCCTTGACATTTGACCTCAATTATAACACTGGTCATATGTCCTATTGCACATCAGCTAGTTATGCCTTTAGTTTGGGAATATTATTATTATTGGCATGCCGTAGTGTCTCGAATCATTTTTAGGTCGCTGTTGCCTTGATCTTGACACTCGACCTCAATTATAGAAAATTCTTCCCGGTGCATATTTCCTATACTACATCAAGAAGTAATAACGGTGTCAGTACTTTGTGACCACATCAGCTTTAAACACCATGTTTAGTGTGTGAGTAAAAATTTTGATGGTACGACGTCGCTTACAATATGGGTAACTGTGACCATGACCATGACTTTTGACCTCAATAATATATATTTACATTCGCCCTGCACCGTTCTCATATCAATACTTTGTTAAAATAGGGTTGAATTTTCCCATGAATGTTAATTTCAAGACTAGTAGAACGACGCCTTATTTCAGTGTACATGTGGAAAGTTTATATTGCAATGTGCAAAATATATATAGGGAGATCGTACTACGATTGACAACGCATAGTAACGAGTAAAATGGCTACATGCTTACGGGTTATTATGGATCTCGGTTGACAATGAAATATAAATATAAAAAAATGAATTGCGCACTTCCGGTATAAACTCAGTCGCTTTGCTAGTAAAAGCGACTGAGTTTCATAACCGCATGAATACCGGAAGTACGCAATTTATTTCTTAAATGTACTTTTCAGCATGAAAAGAATTAAGAACAAAATGAAATGGTATAATTATGTGTCAGATCATCACCTAACTATTGTAGGCATTTTTGTTAGTCATATACTCTTGACCATCTCTTCTTTTACCACATCATTTTTTATAACTATAGAAAACTGCTTTTGTCGAATTGTTTAATTATTAAAAACAGTTTGGGCCCATGTAAGACATCGAATTACTCTGTACAAGGTCAGAACTCGGCATAAGCAGACGACATTTTGATGGCGACCGTAGTACAATCATGATAAAGATTCTCCATAGAAACAAGACACACTTAAACAGCACGGAGTATATGTTAGTATTTCCCGTTTAAACAATACTAAAGTATTGAAAAATTACACAAATGTGGATCGATTTTTGTCTGCCTAATTGTTAAAAAAAGAGAAGATTTAAAGCAATATTAAGGTTTAAACTCGAGGTTCAACTATTTGTAAATTCTGGTAAAGTCGCAACTATATATAACAGGCTAGCATATATAATATATGTTATAATATATGCCTCGATCTACCATGTCTACTGTACATCTCCTTTCTCTCCTCCGCTAATTTGCAGTCGACTACGAGAGCTTTAACTCATTGAGCCCTAGTGACGCATATAAGCGTCCTTTACCAAAAGTGTACCTGTTAAGAGTACACTGGTCTAATGCAAACAGTGACGTCCCTGATTAGAGGGCTCCTGCAGGAGTCCTCTAATCAGGGACTTCACTGTTTGTCATTTTAAATGCAATATATTATAAAACACAACCTAAATAATCTAAGATGGACCAGCCTTTATTTCATTTCATTTGTTAGAGATTTAAAATGTTTTTTTTAAGCAATTATTAAAGAAGTTTCCCCAAATACATATTTTGAAAATGTTTTAGGATAATTTCAGACTCATTGAAATCTAAAATGGCTGCCAAATGGCTATTTTTAGTAACTATTATGCTTTTCGAGCAATTCAACCACTTTTATTGACTGTTATTGATTTTTATGTAAACAATTTTAGTTAATTCTTATTGAATATAAACTGAAAAATTTGGTTGGCCTTTATTTAGATTGGTTCCTGTTACCCAGTGCTGATATAATCCAAAATGGCTGCGGTTTATTCCCCTTTTTTTGACTAATTTTTACAAATATAGATTTTCTTGATTTGTCTTTTCATGTCATTGTGCCAAACATAGCTCATGCTGATAAATGCTGAAGTTGATAATGCTTTTACAGGATAATTAGTGGCCTGTTTTGACCACCATACAATCAAAGTGCATGTTTATTTGGTCAAGATTGATTTTGTCTGATTTGGATAAATTTTAAGATATAGGAGCCAATAAAGTGGATATTTCTTTACAAGTTTTGAACCTATTTATTATTACTTAGTATCAAAATAATTTTATAAAATGTGTAGCACTGTATAAAAGCCCATTTTTGTTCCCGGATATGTTATGTACATAAAAACATATTTATCACTAGTTTTCGCGAGTTAGTGGAAATTGTTATTTTCAGTTGATTGTATATAAATGGAGAATATACGTCTTATCTGCCTGTAGCATGGTATATCAAGCAGGAGGTTTAATAAGTTTTTCAAAGAATGGGTCAGTAGCATTTTTTTAAATCTACGGAAACAAACATGGGGCTTAAGTTAACCACTTAATGGTTAAAAAGCGCCCCGAAACTAAATACACGTTTTACTAATTTAACGGACTCTCTGAGGAGAAACTCTGATATTAACCAAGCTGTATATCCTTTTTTACAAAGGCAATGTAGTTAGATAAGAAGATGGGCACCAATAAATCGAGGAAGTGTGTCTGGTTCATTGACAAAATCCAGTGCTTAAGTGAAGTCAAATCTTTAATGAAAAGACCTGGGCACAAATAAAATAAATGTGATTTTATCAGTCAAGAAAAAAACCATGTCTCCAAATATGCGTCCATTATTTTTTCAGCATCATTTAATGATTCCATAGGTTATCATGTGAGCTGCTATAACAATGTCACTGCTGCGGCTAGATGCATTGCATTTTTGACTATCGAAGACAGTATGGCAATGTTATATTTCCCAACCGGTATGTTCTATTATAACTTTTCAAAACCAAGGGGTTTATCCAAGAAGGAGTATGCGGGAAAATGCGAAACAATGGAAGCAATTATAAGACGCTGCTCCGAGAAGTGACAATAAGCGTCCTATGATTGCAAGGGGTGTCATGTGCCATTGCAGTTGTAAGAGGAACTTTAAATAAACTGTAAATAGGGATCATAGTATTTAATAGAGAAAGTAACTAAATCAAATCAAGATCTGACCATGTATGAGATGTTCTCAAGGATCATGTGTTTGAAGCACTAATAGACTCCGAAGGCATTGCGATTTTAACTTTCTTTCATATATGCTACATTAATATTCTCCATGAAGGTGGCAATATCCTCACAGGCTTGAAAGACATGGATGACAGGATTTTCTTGCAATTGAAGTTCATTCAAAGATCTAACAATAGTGGAACTATTGTATCGAATGCAAATCTAATAGAAGGTAATACGGTCAAAAGGGCAAAGTTTGACTACAATTCAATTGTACTGGCAACATTTTATTGGCAAGTCTCAATCAAAGACCTAGAAAAAGTCAATTAACTACCTGAACCCTTAACCGTCGAAGCTCTAGTGAAGGGTCAAACTGAGCTACAAGACGACTTTAAGTTATTCTTAAATGTGCTATACACAGGCTCAACCGCTAGACTGATAGCCATTGCAGGCTAGTTACAGCAAATGAAAGTTATATACTATGAGTATATATAGTGTGGGTTTTATATGATATGAGCTAAGTGCTAGTAAATGTTGGCAACCAACCTTTATAATATTAGCAACTTTGATTAGATGATTTGTCAATTGATACATCTTGCTTTCTTTTACTTTTAAAGATTTATAAAAGCATCTGGTTGAAGTGTTTTAATTTTCACCCAGGAATATGTAACAAATATTCTGTGTAACTATAGTATGTCTATACTGTTGACATATATAACACGTATATACTCTTACATATACATGGGCAATTGCTTTCCTATTAGGTACAGTAACAAGTGAAAGAACAACCTGTTTGGTCAATACTTTTCCTGTGACATAGTGTTTGCTGCAAGTCATGGACAAAAAAACCAACAAGAAAGCACCTCGCTATGGGTCTTGGAATCAAAAGTCTAACCTTTCTAGAAAGATTATTAATATTCTTAACCATATGTGTCATAGCATAAACTACATGTGAGTAGAAGAACTGGTCAAAATTGTCCAACGCCAGACCAGTTGTCAAACCAGTTGTAATAATATATTAGGAGTTGACATTTTACACTCACTTAATTCTGTCGCTAATTTAGATTTCAGTTCTTCTACTGCCATGTGGTTTATGCGATGACTCAAACGGTTCAGAATATTAATAACCTTTTTAGAACCTGTCAGAATTTTAATACCAAGAACCCTAGTGAGGCGCTTTCCCTTTTCCCAATGACTTCCAAAATACTGTCGCAGGAAGCAGTCTTGAACAAACAGACTGTTCTTTCACTTCTCATTGCACCTAAAAGTAAAACAGAGTTATTACATGTATAAATGTAAGAGCATTGTTTCTTGGACATGATCCTTAAGAATATTCCATGTATGTCCAGATTGCAAATATTCTTGGTCTGATTTAGTAACTTTATCTAGAATACTATTATCCCTATTTAGAAATTATTTAAACTTCTTTTTAGAACTGTGATGGCACATGACCTCCCTTGCCATCATATGAACATCACTTATTCATGCCGAATGTCGCTCATCGTCACTTATCAGAGCAGCGGCATAATTAATATATTGTCTTGATTGCTTAACAGGAAACTCCTTCTTGGGTCGACCTCTTGATTTTGATAAAAGTTATCATAGAACATTACAAGTTGGAGGAATATTACAGCTGTGCATAATCGGGATCATAGCCCAACTGTCTACGATACACCAGAACTCAATGTTTACGACTTTGTATCCTCTGTGTCTGTTTGTTCCACGAACAGGAGTGACATTGCTGTAGCAGCTCACATTCAGTTGGAGATACAACATCTTTCTCATATGATAAAGTCACTTTTTTCATTTGTGCCTAGGTCTTTCATCAAATGATTGGACTTCATTAAAGTACTGGGATTTGTCAATGTGCCACACACACTTCCTCTACTTATTGGAGTATATTTTCCAGTCCAACTACATTGCACTTGTGAAAGATCAAACACAGTATCGTTCAAATTCATTTTCACAGTGTTTCCTCTGTGAACCCGTTAAATAAGTAAAACAGGTATTTAGCTTTGCAGCGGTTTTTGTATCACTAATTAAGTGGTTTATTTATGTCTGATATTTGTTTCCGTACATTCAAACAATGTAATGACACATGCTTTGAAACAGTCATTAAATGCACGGCTTAATATATCATGCTATGGCCAGGTAAACATATATTCACCATTGATATATAGAGGATAATCAATTTGTTTGGATTGATATGAAACATATATCACGAGAATGTGTTGTTATCTGGTTAAAAACGAGTCCGCAGGAATCAAAGGAATTGATTATTCTCGTATATATTTTAATGACGTTTTTACAGAAAAACACACAAAATTGATTACCGCGACATCACTATACTAATTATGACGTGGCGTCACAAAAGTGATATCATCACTACATGTAGTGATGATATCAACAGTGACGATATCAAATTTATCTAACTGAGAAATCTCTATAAATCATCGATAGGTATATAATAAACATAATTAATTTCAACTGAAAATAACAATTTCAACAAACCCGCGAAAACTAGTGACAAATATGTGTATGTGCATTGCACCCCCGGTGTAAAAATCAACTTTAATACAATGCTACACATTATATAAATTTATTTTGAACTAAGAAATAATAAATATGTGCTACCTTTGTAAAGAAATATCCCTTTTATTTGCACCTATATCCTTATAGTTATCTGTATCAGAAAAAAAATCAAACTTGATCAAATAAGCACTTTGTATTGTATGGTAGTCAATGTAGGTCATTTATTATTCCTGTCATAAAGCATTACCAACTTCAGCATTTATCAGCATGAACTATGTTTGGCACAATGGCATTGAAAGACATAAACACAAAAAAATATTTGCATAACCTGGCAAATCAAGAAAATTTATATTAGTAGAAATTAGTAACAAGGGGTATAAACGGCAGCCATTTTGGATAATATCAGCACTGGATGGCAGGAACCAATCATATGAAAGCTTATCGGATTTCTCAGTTAATGTTTATTAAGAATTAACTAAAATGGTTTACATAAATATCAATAACAGTCAATAAAAGTGGTTGAATTGCTCGAAAAGCTTAATAGTTACTCAAAATAGCCATTTGGCAGCCATTTTGGATTTCAATGAGTCTGAAATTATCCTAAAACATTTTCAAAATATGTATTTGGGAAAACTTCTTTAATAATTGCTTAAAAAATACCATTTTAAATCTCTAACAAATGAAATAAAGCCTCAATCAAGAAAATTTATGTGAGTAGAAATTAATAAGGTAGGCATATACGGCGGCCATTTTAGATTATTTCAGCATTGGATTACAGGAAACAAATCAAATAAAAGCTAGAATGATTTCTTAATTAATGTCCAATAAGAATCAACTAAAATTGTTCGATATGAGTATCAATTATTGTCAATATAAGTAACTTTATCGCTCGAAAAGCTTAAATGTTACTAAAAATAGCCATTTAGGCAGCCATTTTGGATATCAGTCAGTCTAAAACTAACCTAAAACATTTTCAAAATTTGTATTTAGGTAAACTACATTGATAATTGCTAACAAAACACCCCTTTTAAATCTGTAACACATGAAATAAAAGCCCAATAAGAATGTCATTTTTTGCTTAAAATTCCAAGGGCAGACAACTTTAACCTCAATTATCTCCCCTTATCACTACCTAAATACGCGTCAGACGATTGTTTCAGAACTCCTGAGGAAATATGCTATAAGATAGTACCAAAAGGTTGTATGGTCCTTTCACCGCAAATAAAAGTGGTCTACAGCTTAGACTATTTTACTCGATGTCAATATTTACATGAGCACCGCGTATCCCCAAGTCATTGCTATAAATAGTAACATACTGGGTTTTCCCGGTTAATAAATATTTACCGTCTACGCATGAAAAAGCCTCCTGTGAACCGGTGAATTGATTATTTTCTTTTGCCTGCCTTACTTTTCAAAAGGGATATTGTCTTAAAAATGGTATCATGGAGTACTTTCACACACGGAATTATACAAATAATTTTGTATAATTCCGTATTTCACATAATAAACTGCTTCATTATCTGACAAGCAATCAACGTGCATGAATGTGTACATGTTGTGGCTCCAGTATAGGCCTATATAATATAGACCTGTACTGGAGCCATAAAATGAACATATATGTACTATAAACTATAGGCTTATAGGCTTATTGTTAACATTATAGGGGATAATTTATGCAATAATTTGGAATGTTAGAAAATAAGCATTCATCTGTGAATAACGGTGAAATCTAATTCGAAATAATCACGTTTGGGAGTGTTTACTATGTATTCATGTACATGTAGTTAGATTTAAAAGAGGAGCGTAACTTATTTATCAAACTACCCAGGATTCCAAGTAGACTGATTCATATTTTATAATAATTTAACGATCCTTAAGGGAACCTAATAACCCACAAGAGTTACTTAGTGTTGAAAGAGTTAAGTGCCAGCCTGTATTCAAACTAGAGACCAGAAATCGTTTTACTCTTATTTTGCGATCATAAACGTTTGCAAACAGCAAATAGCCAGATCAGAGAACGCGCTAAAAGCGCGTCCTCTGATCTGGCTATTTGCTGTGTGTAGCAAGTGATAATAACAAATATAAATTAAAATTTAAAAATTTGACTTACGCAAAAATTTTGCGTAAGTAGTTTAGTAAAACGGGCCCAAGGTATGGGTTTATGGGTTAAGTGCAAAAACAAGTTTTACTGTGTCCATGTTTTGAATAAACATCATAAAAGTACTTTTGTCGGCAAATATAAGTACGTATACATGTAACGATTTAAGCAATTGGGAGATAATGGAAATACAGAAATTATGTTTTCAAAGTAAAGAAAGATGACGTTTGCTGGATATAAAAGGCACCACATGAGTCGCAATATACTAGTATGTAAATTTCTTCGTAGTAGTAGACTCTGAATATTTCCTTTCGTCATTGTGGGAACACGTACTCATTTGCGGTTTCGAAACCGGTATGAATCTACTTACACGAATAGCTCTCGTCTAAGAGGTTTTATAAGTATAAGACAATTGAGTGAGAGTGACAATTGGTAAATACTTGATTCAGTTAACTTTACTAGCTAGCTAATCTCATTCATAATTTGATGTGAAAGTTCACTGAATTAATTGAATAAAGTAATACCGCAAACTACTGCTATCATACCCACCCAAATAGTTTATTTTCGTTGTTTACGATGAGCTACTGCTTAAAGTAAGATGATATTAAAGAACAAAGCTCCCTGTTTTACGTCCATCATGCTTAAAGCCATAACCGTCTAGTTTACAACACAATTGAGTATTACCTTAAGTAGGCCTGCGCATTAGGGTAGGCTAGTGTTACTGTATTCTCATGTTGTCATTCAACAAATCGTTGGTGTCATTGGTGCGTCGAAATACGCTTTTGTTGCAATGTGTGATTTAGGTTGTTGTTGTTCGAATCGTTCATCATCATTTCAAAGCCCAGCGTGCTTGAATTATTCCACGCTTAAAATAGACCATGTTTATAAAAATAGATTATACTGAAAAACCGACCGCAATCTATTTATAGATTAATTTAGTCTCAACTTAATGGTTTCCTATACACCGTTGATATAAGACATACATAACCTGATAGTTAAACAGATTTTAGCAGGATTTTGAATATGTAAGTTTCTTTATCTCTTTTATTTGTTTAGATATAGGGGAATGGAATGGGTAATGTGGGCGTCAAATAAAGTTGCATTGGGACAAACTTGTGTAGCAGTGTTATTTTATTTATACGTGCACATGCGTACTGAATCAGTGAACTGTTTTACAGCAGTAATATTGTTTGTTTTAAAATTGCCATATGCATTTAGTGACAACATTTATACTGCTGAAATTTTCAATGAAACTATAGTTTTTATGAATTGCAAACATTTACTAGGAGTCTGATCAGGATCCAATATATTTGCAAATGCCAGTCAAGTCATGTTTAACATGACAAAGACTATACTCATTGATATTCTTTAAGACTACATGTATCATGTTTTTAACCTTTATTATTACTTTTTACAAAGTTCAAAATATTTGCAAATGCCTGTCAGGACTGTTTTGTTTTTTCAATATAAGGAGTTAAAGGCACTTTACTAGTAAAAACGTATATACAGTGGAGAAAACGTTATTCTTTCCCGTTTAAACGCAAACGTACGCAAGCGCAAAGCACTAAAACGTAGAAAAGAACAACTTTTGGACAATTCTGATATTTCATGTTTATCTTGGTGTCAAACAGTTTGGAGCCTGATCAGACGCCGGGTTACCCGGCGTCTGATCAGGCTCCAAACTGTTTGCACTGCAAATAATAGTTTTAGCGTAAACGCGTTTATTGGGAAAGAATAACACATTCTCCACTGTACATGTATATAAATTGCTGTAGAAAAGAGGAAACCAATAGCATCAGTGTTTAAGAGAGGTTCTCTACAAGCATTATGCCTCCGATCCAATCAAGTTTGTATATAAATGAATCTATATGTAACTTACTAACTTATGTTTACTCCAATTAAATGTGTTGGAGCTTAATTAAACAAAATATAAACAAATAAGTAAATAAATACTTAGATAGATACAAATATAGATCTACATTCAAACAAAAATTACAGCCTATCTTTTTTCAGCGATCACTCAATAAAAGCCCCATGTGCAGTATTTAATACTTGTGTTTGCTTAATGCAGAACAAAAATTAATGCAGACAGCTCCAATAGGAGCTCTACGCATTGATTATATCCTGCATTAAGCAATCACTCGCCTTCCGAGGTCTTAGTACAGTGGAGAATGTGTTATTCTTTCCCAATAAACGCGTTTACGCTAAAACTGTAATTTCCAATGCAAACAGTTTAAAGCCAGATCAGACGCCGGGTAACCCGGCGTCTGATCAGGCTCCAATCCGTTTGCCACCAAGATAAACATGAAATATCAGAATAGTCCAAAAAATGTTCTTTTCTACGTTTTAGTGCTTTGCGTTTGCGTACGTTTGCGTTTAAACGGGAAAGAATAACAGATTCTCCACTGTATTACCTCATTCAGTGGTCGTGGCATACAGGATTTTCTCGGTCAAAGAAATTCTTTAGTGATTTCAAATAAGTCGTTCTTAGTCTTTAAGACAGGCGAAAACTTAATGCATGTTTTAACGAAAGCTTTTTATTTGTTTTACAGTGTCTTATAGGTCAAAAGTGGTTTTGCACATAACTGTATAGGGGAAGGGCCGTAACTAATGTTTTTGGAACTTGTGGCCCAACCCATTTCCATGTTGAAATTTTGGAAATAAAATATGTTTAAACTGTAAACATAACTGTATTGATCATTTTATGCATGACACTATAATAAAGTAAACCATTATGTCTAAACCTTGGAGTGACAAGTCGCATGCTTCTTAAATGAGTGGACATTAAATAGATAAAATATATATTATAAATGATAATAATAAATAGTTTACCGATTGTCATGATTAAAGAGCTTCTGGGTTGTTCTTTGATCAGTCAATATTGTGAAGCGAACAAATAATATAAACAAAACCAGAACTAAGTTCTTACTTGTTTACTTGATTATTCAAAACGTATGGCAAGAACACTGCATGATCACTGAAGAAAATAATTTTCGTTTGTTCTGATCAAATTAGAAATGAACATTCCATTGTTGTTTCTTTTGTCCTTTTTCGTTTAAAATCCATATGCCATGATTAAAATGTATTGAGTTAACAAGTCAAGCTTGTGTTATACTACAAATCAAATGCTACATAAATGAATGCATCCCAAGATAAATAAAAATATATAAATATCTTTTTTTAAAAAATGATATTTTGTCAAGAGCCATAATAAAGCTATTATGGCCCATGACAAAATGTCAATTTTTAAAAAATACATTTATATATTCTTATTTATCTAGGGATCATTCTCTCATATGATGAGCCAATACTGTATTCAGGAAACAATTTACCCATCTGTGCCCACGGTCCTATATATAGGAAATATGCAAACAATGTATACTCTGATCAGAGTCTACACTGTTTGCTGGTAGTAATTTCAATATAAAACGAAAGAAATGAAACTGTAGACCAGGCACCCCATAAATAAAAAATAGACTTATCCAATATATAAGCATGGACGAATCCACTGGGCCCAAATGGGTTAATAGGGAACACAAATCATAATTCATGAGGCATTTATTTATTTATTCATTTCATTAAAAAAACAATAAAATAAAATAATCCAGTGTCATGATTAGGATTCGTGTAGTTACACAGTAAATCTGGTATGAAACTAATTCTATAAGAGAATCATTGGTAGGAATTCGTAATTACAGTGGAGAATATGTTATTCCTTCCCAATAAACGCGTTTACGCTAAAACTATTATTTGCAGTGCAAACAGTTTGGAGCCAGATCAGACGCCGGGTAACCCGGCGTCTGATCAGGCTCCAAACTGTTTGCCACCAACATAAACATGAAATATCAGAATTGTCCAAAAGTTGCACATTTCTACGTTTTAGTGCTTTGCGTTTGCGTACGTTTGCGTTTAAACGGGAAAGAATAACAGATTCTCCACTGTATAGGTGGTTGCCTAGAACAAGATACTAATGGAGAAAATACGCATATAATACAATGTGTATTATTTTAAAACTCTGAATAAGCAAGTCACGTGCTACTGAAAAGATTTCCCCTAAATAGGTAAAAATCTATAATGTATTATCATACATTTAATTTCTTTACGTTCGTATTTGCACGTAGTCTTGTCCTGACGAGAAATAAAGTTTTTCTCACAGTAAATATTCAATGAAAAGATGTATAGAGGATAATCAATTCCTTTGGCTTTATATGAAAAATATATCACGAGAATGGTTTGTTATCTGGTTAAAACACGAGTCCGCAGGACGAGTTTTTAACCTAGATAACAACCCATTTGAGTGATATAATTTTCATATCTATTCAAAGGAATTGATTATTCTATTTATTATATACATTTTAATGACGTTTTGACGACCCCCCCCCCCCCCCAATAAATCATCGATAGGTATATAATAAAATCTGTTTCAGACTATACAACCAAACTAATGGCATTCCAAGTTCCATGGACGTCCTATGTCAGGGCGAATCACATCAAAAAGAGACTGGTATCGATCAAACCAAGATTGAAAAACATACTAGGTAAGTCTTGTCTCAACCCTTTCATGATAAAATTATTTGGGAGATGTTTACCCCTTCGCCGCTTTGTTGTCGTCTGCTTCGAATTTGTCGCGGCTTCTGATCAGGACCAAAACTGTTTGCAAACGCGCTTTATCGCATCAATGAGAGTGAAAGCGTTAAGTCAACTCAACCTCGCTTTTAAAAGTCGAGCTAACCCGTGTTTTTCAGTTGAATTTTGATAAGTCAAACTATTTTAGTCGAACTTACCGGGTTTGCTTCGAATGACGTTATCAAAGTTGGACTGTAATGCAATATGATTATACATTAATTTTGTAGAACATCATTGGTCTTAAACTGTACAGAACTTGATCATAATACATGGCATTAAGTTTTGCGATTGATCTGGATCAACTATATTTGCAACTCGTGTTAGGAGAACTTAATTCTCTTGTCTAAGGCATGATTAATCATTATCTAGTGCTACCGTCACTTATGTTACACAGGGCTTGTGTTTTTATCATTTTGAGTGTTTACTATTATTTGCCCCTTCACTGCCATGCCGTCATTTGCTTTTAATATTGTCGTCTGCTTGTATTTATGGAATCTAAATTTAGGTAAATTGAGTAAAATTACATCGTACTGATTTACAAACAGTTTGTATCCTGATCAGACGCCGCGTAACGCGGCGTCCGATCAGGATACAAACTGTTTGCAAATCAAGTAACCATTTTACTCGGGGTGAGGCAGTGAAAGGGTTAACCGGCAGTGGTTATATACATGTACATAAAATTATTAATTACACATGCTTATTTCCCGATTAATATTGTAATTGTGATACTGAGTTGTACGTTTCAAGTGCTTATATCAGCATGTGATGTCGACAATTGTTTATCTAAAATATCAATATGATTTTGACTCAGCCATTACAAAATAATACTATTCAATACGGTAATCAATTAAAGGTCAAGATAAGGGTTTTTAATTGTTTACATCTAATGTTTTCATCTTTAAAGATTCAAACAAAACCTAATGATGCATCTACTTATTCGAATCGTCGCATAGCGACGATTCGAATGAGTAGTCACATAATAATATTTTGGTGGATATACAACAATTGTTTACTTTTTTAAAAATAAAATTAAAGGTAATACTTTAAGCGCTTTTGAATGCGCAACTCCTGTGTGAAAAAGGCACTATATAAATCGGGTATGATACGCATGTATATAATATAATAATACTCGCCATATCTGGAGCTCTGATAACAATAACCGATTACGTATGCCCGGGCTTGAACAAGGTAAATCCCATCATTGCATGATAAACTGTATTAAAATTAAAAACTCTCAAACTCTCGCAGATGGTTGCTTAAAGCAAGACGATTGTAAATCAGAAGAAAAAGATCTTGGGATCTTTCTGCTTCACTTTCATCTTGCTTTTAACAAAACGGAAGTTTCTGCTATACTTTCATCTTCCTTTAAGTTTTCGCCTGTCTTTAATACCCTCAATTAGTTTTGTGTGCAGTGGTCTTATCAGACATGCAACTTTTACTGTAGTATTCGAACAAACTATTTTCCATTTGATTTCGGTCAGAACAATGCACAATGAAAACTTGCTTAAAAGAGACTGAAAACCAGACAAGATGACAACTAAAACAGTCCCGAATACATGTAAAAGGGAAATATGTTATTAATGTGCAAATATTAGTATTAAAGGCACAACACTGCCCAAATTTATGTTTTAAACGCACGATTTCTTATACGTCTGTATTTTCTATGTACGTGTATTATAGACTGGTCATTTGTTTCAAAAGTGATATTGTCCACATTAAACATTCAGCTTATCCCATTATTCAATAGCCCGTTTCTTGTTTCGAAAACATGTGACTACTTAAAGCAGGTTGAAAGTAAAGCAGAATGTGCCTTAAGGCGCATTCTGCTTTACTTTTAGCCTGCTTTCAGCTACCATCTATCAGAAAATAGAGAAACATTTTTTATGATAATCTTATGATACATATACCAGCTGTATAAATTGGATATATTTTCATCAGTGGATGAATAAATTGAATGTGCTAAAAGACGCGTCTATGGGGGTCCTTCGGGAAAAGGGACAAGGAGGGTTAACTTTAGTATTTTGCTTTACTCTTTTCCAGATAGAGAATTTGACCGTAAGTGTTTGAAGCCGAAATTTCGCCATGAGACGATAGACCATGTGGAGATCAATGAGCGAGTGGATGATTTCAGTAGAGAGGAAGATGTAGAAGTCGTGCTACATGGTGACAATGTAGCCAAGAAAGTGGTGTCACCCAGTAGTCTCGTTGTCAAGGACGCGTCAGTTGTCAAGTATTGCAAATCGCCCAAGATAAAGAATGCTGTACACATTGTGGTGATACAGGTGAATCCAGATGATGAATCGGTAAAGATGCAAAAATAATCAGTCTGTCTGTCTGTCTGTCTGTCTGTGTATCTCCTCTCTTTCTCTCTTTATCTCTCATACACGTACAATATCCTGTCTCTCTTCCCTTTCTATCTCTTTCTCTCTCCTCCTCCTCTCTATGTCAGGAAAGCTTTACAATATAATGTGCAAACCGAGTGACCCAGTAACAACAAACCCTGTCGGTGCAAGTTTAAGCACACACCTAGAGATGTTTGTTTTGCTACATGTAAATCCACTCACGTCCCCTCATATAGTGATTTGGGAAGCCTCATTTGCATATGCCAACGTACCATGAACGTTACATAACTCTCCCCTCCTAGAAGTCTCGTCCCGAGACATGGACACTGGGAGAACCGAGGGTAAGGCAACTTCTGTCTGGCAGTTGTCTTTATCCCACCGCTGCCACCATTTGTAACGTATAAAATCGGATAATCCGGCAACAATAAACCCTGTCGATGCAACGCTTAAGCTCACATAAAGATATGTTTGTTTTGCTATATATATTCACTAACTTCTTCACAATGATTTTGGAAACGTCATGTTTGGCATTTCATGTCACATAAGACAATGGTCATTTTCATTTAGAGGTCATCGGTATTATTTCACAATACATCTTATTATTTCAGAAATGTAAATCTGATTTGAAGACCCATCTATCAGAGATCCATGAGTCAGACGAACAATACGTCGTTGTCGCCGGTGTGGCGAGCAAGCAGAGTTTAATGAAAAAAGCAAGAACTACTGCAATGAAACAGTGTAAATTCTTGGAAACCCCAAACAGTAACTTTGAATGCGAAAAGTGTGTAGTGGTTGTGAACTTGCTAGACCAGGACGCAAATAGAATTCTGACCAGGCAGACTGTTCGGTCTAGGGAATCAAGTCCGTCCAAATCTCCGCATCGCATGAACAAAGACAGTCAGGTACCGTCTCCCCCGAAACGACAGTATATTCCAGAACTATCACCATCTTCAAGTACATCTTCTTCTCCGTCTTCCCCGTCTAGGTCAAATTCACAAAGCCGTAAAATTGCTTCAGAAGATGTTGACGAATACGCCATCGCAAAAGCGATAGGTCATCAGTTCGAATGCAAAGCGATAGACATTGTAGAGAGGGTAGAAACATTCTTGAAACGTGTAAAGAAGCGACGAGATGACACTGCTGGTTATGAAATGTTTACAGATTTAGACAAGATGTTGTTTGAACTGAAAGGCTTGTACAATATCTCAGAAACTAAGATAGGCAGAGAAAGAAGAAAGCAGGAAACGAACAGCAAACTATCTAAGGAGCTGGCCTATGCTCTGCTAGGGTAAGTGTTCTGCAATTTTCGGTTAAATGTAACTATATTCGCTCAAAAGTTTTGTTTCAAACTTTGAGTATAGATCTGCTGTCTCATAAACCTTTTGTAAATATTTAGAATGCTGTAGCCGGAATTGTGATAACTGTTGGAATTAATTATTTCCTAAGAGGTTGTTGCGCATTTGTTCTTATGGCAATGGGAAGTTTACTTATCTTTTTAACCTTTACTCCATGAATACGCCTTTATAATACGAATTCCATGTATTCATTCACTGAAGAAAATAATTCCACTTTATACAGTCATGGATATTCAACATGAAAACAGTTTTTATATCCTAGTAGATGGTAGCTTATAGCAGGATGAAGGTAAAGCAAAATACACATTTAAGTGCATTCTGCTTTACTTTCATCCTGTTTTAAATATCCAACTATCTTCAATATTCGAAGCATACTATGTGGTAATGTGTTAGGATGTAATTTTAAATGCATTGAGTGACTACTATATAAAGGTGTAACTGTAACACTTCAATCGATGTTTGCAGGCTAGATCACGTGAAAGGGTGTGGGCGAATTTACGGCAAGCTTGACGTTCACGTTGAAGATGATGTAAACCCAGAACAGAAAAACGAAGTCAAGACGGCCATTGAAAAAACAATGAAAGAACATAACTACCAGCAAGACTATGACGTTCACTTCATAGCGTCTCGGCTACAAGACAATCATATAACACTGAGGGCTTGGTGAAATAAAATATGCAGTAAAACTCTCTAAACCGAGCACTCTTTAAAAAAGAAGGTAGATCATAAAAGAACGGATGACTTATTAATGCATGATTAATGTATGACAGAAAGCTCCCAATGGGGAGCTTTCTGTCTTACATTTATCCTGCATTAAGGCGCCATCTGTTACCGGCCAGTTAAGAGACGGAAAAGAACATTTTTTTAAATGTCCGATATAGAGAGTTTATACTCTCTAACAGGACATTCTTTAAAAAAGAAGGTAGACCATAAACGACAGGTGTCTTCTTAATGCAAGGTAAATGCAAGACAGAAAGCTCCCAAAGGGAGTAAAATAACATTTTGTATAAAGTCTTTCTGTCTTACATGTATCCTGCATTAAGGTACCACCTGTTATCGTCCAGTTTAGAGACCGAAAATAACATTTTAATGCCCGATTTAGAGAGTTTACACTCTCTAAGCGGACACTTTCTGGGAAAGAAGTTAGTCCATAAAAGACAGGAGATTTCTTAATGCTGGATAAATGTAAGACAGAAAGCTCCCAAAGGGAGCTTTCTGTTTTACATTTATCCTGCATAAGGTGCCGTCTGTTATCGTCCAGTTTAGAGACCGAAAATAACATTTTGTGTAAATGTCCGATATAGAGTATTTACACTCTCTACGCGGACACTATTTGGAAAAGAAGGGAGACCATAAAAGACAGGTGCCTTCTTAATACATGATAAATGTAAGACAGAAAGCTCCCAAAGGATTATGTTATCACCTGTTCCGGCCAGCTTAGAGACCGAAAATAACATTTTGTATTAATTAATATTCGATAACATTTTGTATTAATTAATATTCGATATAGAGAGTTTACACTCTCTAAACGGACACATTTCGGAAAAGAAAGTAGACTATAAAAGACAGATGTTTTCTTAATGTTGGATAAAATGAAGCCAGAAAGCTCCCGAAGTCGCTGTCTTTTATCCTGCATTAAGGTACCATCTGTTACCGGCCAGTTTAGAGACCGTAAAATAACATTTTGTATAACTGTCCGATAAAAAGGGTTTACACTTCAACAAAAGCTCTCTAATGGGAACTTTCTGCCCTATTATTGCTACCTTGCATTAAAATGTCACCTATTACCAACCGGTTTAGAGACCGAAATATCGTTTTGTGAGTGTCGGTTTAGAGGGGTTTCATTGTACGTCACTATTTCTACATACATGTACAAGGGTGAAGATGCTATTCTTTCCCGTTTAAACGAAACTAAACTCAAAATGCAATAGCATAAAATGACAGGCTATTGAACTGTTTGGCGATTTGTTTTAATTTGCGTGCCAAACCTGATTAGAGCTTGATCAGACGCCGGATTATCCAAACTGTTTGCAGTGGAAATAAATGTTAATTTAAAACAAACGCATTTGTTGGGAATGCATAACGTCTTTTCCACTGTCTTTACAGGCAATGGAAAGATTTGAAATTAAATTGTATTCGTACCTAGGTTCAAAAGTTACCGGTGTGAAACTTATAGCATAATAATTGTATTATTTAGTATAATAGAGACGACCAGATCTGCGCACAAGTGCCATTTTCAAGACGACGTTAGTCGGACATTCTAGAAAATGCCATCCTTTTAGTTTTGTTTGTTTTTTAGTTTTGTTTGTTTTTCTTTGTTTTGAGAGAGAGGGAGAGAGGGGAGAAAGAGAGAGAGAGAGAGACAGATATACAGATACAGAGGGACAGGCAGACAGACAGAGAGAGAGAGATAGAGAGAGAGATACATAGAGAATCATACTGACATAGAGAGAGACAGAGATAGATAGAGAGACAGAGAAGTAATATAAATGGATAGTGTTTCATAACCTACAGTAACTGTCCATGTCAGAATGTTAGTACATGTAGACTTACACATGTCATATGGGTGACCTGAGTATGACCTGTACATTATACATGTAGTTAGCAACTGCTAGCAACTGTCGGTGACTATTTAGTAGCTATTCAAGATTTAAAGAGTTCCTAATTTATATCCGTAAAGGTGTGATTTGCTGCTATACATTTGGAGATGAATAGTTGTATTGTTACATTTAAGCAGTTATGTTGTATTTATTGCTTGTACAGTGGAGAATCTGTTATTCTTTCCCGTTTAAACGCAAACGTACGCAAACGCAAAGCGCTAAAACGTAGAAAAGAACAACTTTTGGACAATTCTGATATTTCATGTTTATCTTGGTGGCAAACAGTTTGGAGCCTGATCAGACGCCGGGTTACCCGGCGTCTGATCTGGCTCCAAACTGTTTGCACTGCAAATGATAGTTTTAGCGTAAACGCGTTTATTGGGAAAGAATAACATATTCTCCACTGTACATATGTGTTATATTTATTTACGTAATTAACCCTTTCGTTTCCAAAATTATCGTCTGCTTTAGTCATTCCACCTCCACACTAGATCTACCGTCTGCTTCATAGATTAGTCCTGTTTTCACGGCTGCAAATATTTAAAGAGTGTCATACAGTTTGGATCGTGATCACATGCTGAGGTAGTTGGGGTCTGATCACGATCCAAGCTGAACTATGCAAATATACAATAGAGAACTGTTCTTTTCATTACAAACCTTTTGGAGCCAGATCAGGCACCGGGTAACCCGACGCCTGATATGGCTCCAAACTGTTTGCCATTCAGATTAAAATTCAGAATTGCCAGAAAATTGTAATTTTCTTTATCTTGTTGCAATTCGATTGTGTTTAAATGGGAAAGAATAACATACTCTGCTCTGTACTACAGCGCTCCCTCTCTACAACGACACCAATTGGGAGACAGAGATTGTGTGCGTTGTTTGTAGGGAGTCGTTATAGGGATGGAATTTGGCATACATTTGTAAACAGCTTGAATCCAGATCAGACGCCGCGTAACGCGGCGTCTGATCTGGATTCAAGCTGTTTGCCACTCGTCATTACTTTATATTCTGTCAAAATGTCAATTGTGTCACTTTGAAAAAAAAGAAGCAGGCAACAATTTTAAGCAGACTACATTGTAGCATTAAAGGCGTTAGACATAATCGTCATGTTTAGGGAACTGTGACAAGGAACGTCTTAAGGAGGGAGTTTTTGTTGGGAGGACTGTTGTAACGCGGGAACACTGTGCATGTACATTTCATAAAGTTTTCTTCTGTGGTTAATGGGTTAATGATAAAGGTTAATGGTTAAACAGGGAACCAGACTAGTTCAGCAACAGCGTTTCCACTGACTCTTATGACCGAAACCCGTCTCATGTTACATAATACAAAGGCAGCTATTTTATTGTAATATGTATTTTATTTTTATCTGATTGCATGATACTTTGTGATAATAAGATGTGGGTTCTATATTTAGCGCTTACAGTGTTAATTTTTCCAAATAATGTATTTCAAAAAGATTTATCATGATTAGTTTACATTGTTTCACAATGGCAAACAGTGCAGATCCAGGCCCAGTGCTATTAAGGGTGTATCAATGTCATGCATTTGGGAACTTTTCAAAGTATATGAAAACACTCTATGATGGTTTTGTATTGAAGAGCTATTTAAGATGAATGAAAAAATAGCAAAAGTGTACATTTTGGTGAACAACAGTTGGCTCTACGGCCATGTAAAATTTACCCCACCCATTTCCTCTTATTTTGTCCTTTTCAAACAGCCCGCTTCAATAAAACCCATTTTAAATGAAAACAAATATGATAATTTGGTATTGTGTTATTTATTTCCTATCTATGGTAGTATTTCTTCATACAAAAACTAATTTAAGAAAGAAAAAAGGCACCAAATGTGAAATTTATAAAGCTCTAAATATCATTGGTATGGTACTTTTTTGTAAATTTTGTATGGGGCGATAACTCTTTTTACTTTAATAACTCAAAATTTTCAACACTGACCTTTCAATTTCTTTTCATATTTTGAACTGCCTTAGTATGGGCTTTCATCTGGTAGAATATAAGAAAAAGTTTAATACTAGAACTATTTCATTTTCAAACTTTTTTATTTTTTTTTTCTAAAATAAAAAATCTAATAAAATCATGCCCTATATAAAGCATATTTTTTATATTCAAGGATCCATATTGTTCAAACCTGGTGCCTGCTTTGTCTAAATTTGGTTTATATATGTGAACATACCACCATAGACATGAAATAAATAAAGAAAACCCAAATTAACATTTTTGTTTTGTTTTGAAATAGATTTTACTGAAGCTTGTACTCTGAATGGGTAAAATTTGAGAAAAAAAATCCAAATTTGACATACCTTTTTCAAATCGCTGTAGCTCAAAAAAAAGGACACCACCATATATTTTTTTTTTTCATTTTTTCATTCATCATAAATAGCTCTTCCAAAAAAACAATGATAGAAAAAAAGTTTAATACTTTGAAAAAATGGCTCATGACATTGATACACCCTTAAGGCGTTTGAGCTCAAATCTGACCAATCAAATGCCTGAGAACGCACTAAGACTCAACTCAAACGCTTTAATAGCATGGGCCTTGTGATCATAGGGTTTAGTCCTTCATAAACCCTCTGATATGGGTTTACAATGCTTGTTAATGATGAATATTCGCATTTCCAGCACTGTAATCGTTAAACAATCGGTCCGTTGATTGGAATACATGTATTTATATTTTCTATGTAACCGTCCTTTGTTGTGAGTTCAATATCTGTCCATTTTTTTCTGAATTACACTAGAACAAAATTCAGAACATTGTTGTCATATTTGTTGATCTCCTATTCCGATATTTTAGGTGCTTGTTCATGATCAAATATATCGTGAGGTTTTTACCCCTTAACCGCCATATTGTCGTCTGCTTCACTATTGGTGTCTGCAATATCGTTAGAAAGTTTAAAGTTACATTTAAAGCAGTATGACTGACGAAATTTCAAAACAAGTGTCAAACAGTTTTGATCCCATTGCGCCCAAACAATTAGTTCTATAGCAAACAGTTTGAAGCAAGATCAGATGCCGGGAAACCCGGCATCTGATCAGTCTTCAAACTGTTTTCCACTCAAATTAAAAGGAATCATAAACATTTTCAAGAAATTGTCTGTTTCTCCATGGCAGTGCATTACTTCTTATCTTTAGTTCAATTGGTAAAGAACAACGTTTTCTCCATTTGAACCCTTTACTCCGTAGCCAGTTTCTAGTGTTGAAGATAGGTGATTACTTAAAGGTATGTGAATACTTAAAGCAGGTTGAATGTAAAACAGAATGGGCATTCAATGCTTTACTTTCAACCTGCTTTAAACTACCATCTGATAGGCTATATAAAAATGTTTGTTATGGTAATTGTACATGAAGGTATAAACTGGAACTAGTTTTACTCAGCGGATGAATAAATTAAATACGCTAAAAGTAGCTTCTATAGGGTAAAGGGTTAAGACTACCGGTATTTTAGTGCATTCAGAGACCACTAATTAAAGTATACTGCTTATCTCTAAAGCCACGTGACTGCTTAATGCAGGATAAAAAATAATGCAGAAAGCTCCTAAACAGTACCTGTCCCCAACCAAGTGTGTGAAGGACTACAAAATGCGGTTCTACTGAGTGATCACTTAATGTAAGATTTACTTTTTAGTTACAAGAATTCTTTGGTTGAACCAGATTGTAAACCATATTGGATACAAGTTACAAGTCCATACAGATAATGCGTTATGTCAAACCTGGTTGTCAGTTAATCTTATCTAAGTTATATTGAAGGCTAATATATCTACATCTACGTTGATACTATCAACAGTCACTTTTCTGACCTATCAGTATAGTCAGGAATTGACTGTTGATAGTTATGAACGCAGATTAAGATGAAGATAGCTTAAGTCTCTTCAGTGCAGCAGTTCTTTAGCCTACACTATAATTTACATAGTCAGGGCTGCCATTTCTCCGGATTTTCCCTAAATCTTCGGATTTTCCCCAGTACATGGTAGCTTAAAGCAAGCTGAAAGTAAAGCAGAATGCGCCTTAGGCGCAGGGCCGGGTCCAGAAATTTTTCAGTGGGGGGGCACAGGTGGGGAGGATATGGGAGGGGTATAACCCCTCCCATAGGTGGGGGTCCGGGGGGCCTCCCCCGGAATTTTTTTTAAACTTGCATTAAAACTGGTGCATTCTGAGGGCATTCTAAGAAGAAAGTTAACATCGATAGAATGATGTAAACACCCCCAATGAAACACCCAAAAAAGTGGTTTCATAAGACAAAGAGATGATAAGTTTTCCAGCGTTTCATGCATTCAAAACACAGGCCTTCAACTGATCTCATTGCAAAAAGTAGAACAAAAAGTAGGAGTTTTTGAAGTGGAAAAGTAGGAAAAAGGAGAAAGATTTTCAATAAAACAGTAGGAACTGTTTGATACAAAATACCACATGGAGTCATCGTGCTCATATAAATTTAAGTAATCGGCAATCTTGAGTTAAAGACATTCTCACCCAAAGCCATTTTATTCTTTGGTTATAATTTATAAACAGGCCGAAGATGCGATCCAACAGGTTTAGGGGGGTCCGGGGGTACTCCCCCTGGAAAATTTTGAAATCAAGCGCTTCATTTCCTGCATTCTGGGCCATACTGAGGGTGCTTGAAGACTTATTAGGAAAAACGTAGGAAAAGTAGGAGGTTTTGGTAGAATAATAGGAAAAAGTAAGAAGGTGATCAAAAGTTGGAAAACAGTAGGAAAAAGTAGGAAGGGTTGAAGGCCTGAAAACAGGTAAAATACTAACATAAATCTATGTAAAAAATCAACTCAAAATATTTTTTTATTTAATCATTCTATGGTGAAAGGTTGTCGTCCAGCCATTAATCTCTAACCCTACCCCTCCTATTCATATGCATAATGTTACAAGGGGGGTCCAGGGGCATGTCCCCTCCTCCCACCCCTGGAACATTTATTCCCACATGCTCAATGGTGCGTCCTGATGGGAGTTTTTTCGCATTCAAAATAGGTTAAATACTACATAAATCTATGTAAATATTGGATTCAAAATAACATATCAAATTCTTTAATATAGGATAATACCTTTGACAGATTGTTTTCTGGCCATTAACCTGAAACCTACCCCTACCCCCTCTGATTATTGTTCACACTGTCACTATAAGGGGATCCGGGAGCATGCTCCCCGGGAAGTTTTTAATTTCTAGATGGTCTCTGGTGCATTCTGGGGCGTTTTGCACATTCAAAACAGTTACAATAATAATATAAATACAATAAATATATATAAATATTCTGCAACTAATATTGGCAAAATTATTGGAGGGGAAGGGGGGGGGGGGCTGGTCCTACATGCCTGAGTTAATTGGGTATTATTCATCATCTTTTTAGGCATTCAAAAATGCCTTGCTTTTTGTTACCCTTAAGTATTTTCATCATTTCATCAATTTTAATTGGATTAAAAGCACACCGTCGTGCCCCCATCCTTGTTACTACGGGCCTGTGTCAGGTTCAAACACAGACCAGGCATGCTGAGGATTTGAGGGGGCACAGGGGCAATTTTGGATTTACTGGCCTGTAGGTTATGCAATTTGGGGGCACAGACACAGGCATTTTTATTTTTTTGGTTGGTGGAGAGGGGCACAGGGGGCATAATGCTGTGCCCCTATCCTTGTTACTACGGGCCTGTGTTGGTTGGGGCAGGGGGGGGGGGGGGGGGGGGGGGGGGGGGGGGGCTCACAGCCGTGCCCCCATCATTGTTACTACGGGCCTATGTCGGGTTCAAACACAGACCAGGCATACTGAGGATTTGAGGGGGCACAGGGGCAATTTTGGATTTACTGGCCTGTAGGATATGCAATTTGGGGGCACAGGCATTTTTATTTTTTGGTCGGGGAGGGAGGCACAGGGGGCACACTGTCGTGAACCCCCCCCCCCCCCCCCCCCCCCCCCATCCTTGCTACTACGGGCCTGTGTCGGGGTCAAACACAGACCAGGCATACTGAGGATTTGAGGGGGCACAGGGGCAATTTTGGATTTACTGGCCTGTAGGATATGCAATTTGGGGATTTGGGGGCACAGGCAAGGCCTTTTTTATTTTTTGGTCTGGGAGAGGGGCACAGGGGGCACACTGTCGTGCCCCCATCCTTGTTACTACGGGCCTGTGTCGGGTTTAAACACAGATCAGGCATACTGAGGATTTGATGGCCCGAGATAAGAGAAACAAGCCATTGCAGCAGCCCCAGATAAGTTCAAGCAGACCAGCTGAGGGACATGTGCACCCCGTGCCCCCAGTGGATCTGTGCCTGTAATGTCATATGCCAATGCGACCTTCATACCCAGCTGAATATATGAATCAAGGAACTTTTTTTTTTTTTTTTTTTTTTTTTGCAAAAAAAAATAAAAAAATTCAGGCCAGCTGGGGGGGGGGGGGCACGTGCCCCCTGTGCCCCCCCCCCCCCCCGGTAAATCCGTGCCTGTTAAATAGGGTGCATTCTGCTTTACTTACAGGATGCTTTAAGTAGTCGCATGTCAACAAAACTAGAAACAGGCTATGGGGTAAAGGTACGATTCGTAAAAATCGCACTTGAAAAATGCAAATTTGGAAATCTTAGGACTTTTCATGTCAACTTATGGCCGCCCTGTATAGTTATCATAGTTTTGTAAAAGAAAAAAACGTATATATATATATATAATAAATTATATTCAATCCTAATAATAATGAGGATGAGCATGCTAGTCAGTAGAGTCACGAATGAAGAATGACGTTCTTCATTCGTGGTAGAGTACACTTAATTATTCTATGCACACAGTGCAGAGCCTCAGCCAGATAAAGGGTTCCTGTCAGCTGATCAGGGTCAGCACTGAATTTCATTTTCATGGCTGCCATTTCTCCGGATTTTTCCGAAATCTTCGGATTTTTATTCTAGCAGATGATAGCTTAAAGCAGGCTAAAAGTTAAGCAGAATACGCCTTAGGGCACATTCTGCTTTACTTTCAGCCCACTTTACGTGGACACGTGTCTTCAAACTAGAAATAACCCTTTACCTGATAGCCTATTTCTAGTACTTAAGATAGGTGACTACTTAAAGCAGGTTGAAAGTAAAGCAGAATGCGCCTTAGGGTGCATTCTGCTTTACTTTCAGCCTGCTTTAAGCTATCATGTGCTATAATATAGAAAATATTCCCTATAAATCATATTCATTACTGATTTAATTGGAATTATTTTCTTCAGCGGATGAATAAATCATATCTATTGGGGAAATGGTTAAAGGTACAATTCGTAAAGTTTCGTTTGCGGAAAAATAGAAAATTTTGGAATCTTTGGATTTTTCATGATCAACTTATGACAGCCCTGCATTTTTGTCACCATCCAATATCCAGTTAAGTCTAGAGTCAATTCTTGTTTTTACAATGTATTACAAAATGTCAAACAGTGCAAGTCCTGATCAGAGGGCTCCTGCAGAAGTCCTCTGGTCGGGGTCTACACTGTTTTCACAGGACTAGTGTAGGCCTACTTTTCATAGATAAGTCATTATTTGCTAACTTGATGACTAGTACACGGAGTAAATACACATGTGTATTTGTTCGGTGCTATTATACTCGTCTGTAGGGTTGAATTTGTCAAAAAGCAGATAGAGCCAGAATTATTAAAGATATGTTTGATCTCACACAAATGGTTTATCTGGACCAAAACAACTGGGCCCGAAGCTATCATTGGCAACATTCTATGTGCGAACGAGTTTAGGGTGTAATAGCGAGGGGCGAATCATCCGGAAACAAGATATATATAAATGTTAGTAGAAACTGAGTGCTCCCCCTTGTACTAAACGACGCCATTTGTAATTAATCATGGCCACAAAGAGATAAGCTACAGAAATTAAGATTCCGGTGCACTTCCACTGACATCGGTGGTGTAAAGTAAGTATTCATATGATCACTAATTCACCAGACATAAGCAGCGTATAATAATTTCTGTATGAAGTTGCAACTTAATATAATTGAAGTCACTTAGCGTGGCCTCCTGACTGTATCCCTCTCCCCACGTCTACAATTTAGTACAAACTCCATCTAGTCTACATTCTAGTTCAGGCAGTCGATCTGACGAATTACAGACGATTCGTCACCATGCAAATTCGTCACCAAAGCGATATATAGTAATGGCAAAAGACGATTCGTCACCAAAGACTTTGTATAGGGTATTTTCTTATCTGGTATATATATGATTAAGATTATTTTTCTGTTAATAATAAATTGCATAAGTTATATTGTTGAAATTGACAAGTATCGATAAGCCCATATGTATATTCTAGCATTTACAATTGTAATATATAAATTACTATAAGTATAAACAGGAACGTATATTTTTAAATATCTATATACGTTCCTGGTATAAAAGATGAATCTAGATGCCGAAATTTTTCGAAAAAAAAATTAAAACTATGACCAAGTTTGTTTTATTTCTAATTAGATATATAATAGATAAATAGCAGTCCACGTGTGCATGTACAAACTAATTAGCGACAAGGATTGCAGCGGCAAAAACGTATTGTGTAATTAACTTTAATCCCTCCTCCTAACCAATTAGCATCGTATTTTATTGATAATTTATAAAAGTTTCGTCCCAGATTTGACGTCGTGCAACTCGACGTATGACCAGGTTCTAAACTGTTTGACCGTCGATTAACGAGTACTTTTATCGGTTTTTTAATTGACCAAATTGTACATACAATGCTTAATATATAGATCTATAGAATAGAATGTAAACCTGCGTGTATCATGTTGGATTGTATAGGGCGACACCCCTGATAGAACAGAACAGAATAATATTACTGTCATTATGCATGAAAATTGTTGCAGAAAGATGCTATACGTGTTCCCTTATTAATGTCATCTTGCCTTAAGCAGCCACCTGCCTAAAACACCAATATGTAGAATAACAATGTATAAGATTTTTATTTAATTTCACTGCTTGATGTTTAAAAAGGTGGCTGGTTAAAGTAAGATGAAAGTTAAGCGGAAAGCGCCTATAAGAGTATCCTTTATTACTGCCATTATGCCTTACTTTAAGAAATTTCAATATATAATTTAAGATGAGTTTTATTTATGTTCATTGATTGCACTTATGAAAGGTGGCTGGTTAAAGTAAGATGGAAGTTATTACTGCCATATGTAGAATGTTCCTTGTATGATATGGGGTTTATGTTCAGTACTTGCAATGAAAACATGTGGCTGATTAAAGTAAGAGGAAAGATAACCAGAAATCTCCTAATTGAGTTTCCTTTATTACTGCCTTAAGCAGCCACCTGTCTAAAACACCACTAACATGAAGAGTTTTCAGTGTATAAGATGTGTTTTAGGTTCATTGCTTGCACTTAGGAAAGGTTGCTGGTTAAAGTATGCTGAAAGTTAAACAGAAAGCTCCTATTGGAAAATCCTTATTCTGCCATATGTAGAATTTTCAATGTTTAATATGTGTTTAAGGTTCATTGCTTGAACATAAGACAGGTGGCTTTTTAAAGGAAGATGAAACTTAAGATCACAAATCTCCTATATGACCTTCTTTATTACTGCCATTATATCTAAGCAGCTAGCTGTCTAAAACACTAAAATAGGTAGCATTTTCAATGTAAATATGTGTTTAGGTTCTTGCACTTGTAAAAACAAATACGTGAGTATGTTCGCTGACCCTGGTTTTATTAAACTAATCTTAAATAAGAATGGAAATGCGAGACAAACCATCTCTATAGTGTCCACAGAAATGAAGGTTTTTTAATCTAGCCACCTGTTTAAGGAATCATAAAACGGAAAATGACATGTATTTATTGAGTGTTTTTTTTTTATATATATATCATATTCGAATGTGATTTAAAATGAATGCAAAAAATGATCTAAAGCTACAATTAATACAGTAAGAAACAGTATAGGGTCAAACGTAAACGTTTGTTATATATACCGCCAAAGGCAGATTACTTTAATTACATGTACATTGTTGTTAATCTGGTGTGAAATGTTGATTGGTAATTACCCGACCTGTTATAACTGTATTGATATTAACTGTAAAAACAACAAACCAATTAATGTAAATATCATAGGCACACGTACAAAGGAATGTCATGCTCAGTGAACATACACGTGTCAGTCAGTCACGTGTCAGTCACTTTGAAACTGGATACAGATAACAGGTATTCTTTGATTCAGGCTTCAAATATCACCGATTAAAGAAGTTATATAAATAGTTTAAAAATGATGAGAAAGTAAGAAATTAATTAAATACTTAATCCCGTCAATCCGTTAAAGCGACTCGCAACCAGATGGTGCATTAAAAATAGTAATTTGTAAATATGTGTCAAACGCTTATATAAATGGTAAAGAATTAGTTTAGGATAAGAAATTCTGTTTAAAAAAATGTATTTCAATAAAAAAAAATATTGGTCTCTGGTGGGATTCGAACCCGGGGCCCCGGCATTGGCGGACAGAAGGCAAAATAGGGGAATCCGCTTAGACCAATGGACCACGGAACTATCCGTTTATCTAGGATCGATTTAACGTATTTCAATGTGTAGCTATCGAAAGTGCGTACAACTTCGTAATTCGGCTCGTGTTTATGTCTAAGCCCGTGTAGAGAAGCAACGACAACAACTATACCGTCTACTAGTCGGTATAGAAAAGCGATGGAAAATATCTAAAAATCTAAGATTCGGTGACGATTCTTGAGACTTTTTTTGGACTGATCATATTTTTTTAATGTCAGAAGCCAAATAATGCCACAAATTTGCTTTTATTTGAGTATTTTATTTTATTTTGACAAGTACACCATCCGGTTGCGAGTCCCTTTAAAACAATACTATATATAAAGGATTAATGAAAGGTAGCATGTTAATGCAGGGAAAAATTATACAGCGTAAAAGTAATGCAGAAATATTGTTAATGCAATACCTTGGCCCTACGTGTCTCCATTATGTGGATCCAAACTATTTGGTAAAATATTACCAAATTGCCCCTAATAGCGTAAATATAGCCATAATAATTACATTAACCGTATATCGGGCTCCTAACTGTCTGACCAAAAAATGTCCGTATATATCGGGATCCAAACAAAATGTAAGTGTCGATTAGATCTACATAACGTGTATTTTGATATTAACACTACAAAAAAGGTAATTATAACACCTAATGTGTGAACAATTATACTCATTAAAGCAATATATAAAAAATTTGTACTATATTTCCTTTGGTGACGAATTGACTACCCCTTTTGTACTATATTGCTTTGGTGACGAATCTGCATGGTGACGAATTGTCCATCATCCGATCTGACTATTAATCAAACCTCTCAGATTAAAAGTCACACAAGTTTGTAAAATGTTCCAGATTGGTGAATTTTTGCATTCAGATAATGAGATTATGTCGGTAACTTACTTTCAAGAATGATGCCTTTAAAAGTAATTGTATTCTAGCTGGTGGTAGCTTAAAGCAGGATGAAAATAAAGCAGCATGCACCTTTAAAATCCTATTTTGCTTTACTTTCAACCTGCTTTAAGTACAGAGCTGTAAATAAGCTGCATATTTTCGCCAAAAATATTTGACCAAAAAGATTTTTTTATAATATAATCAGACAGCGTATTAAAAAGAAAAATCATTGAAGCAAATCTTTAAAGTTCAGTGCGTGATGAAAAGCAAATGTTCCTTCACCCTTTCTTTTGAGTATTGACTTTTAGACATGTTTTAGATGGGGTTTGCCCGCACAGTAATACTCGAAAGAAACACGATCCTTGTTAAACAAAAATCAAGTAGTAGTTTAATCTTCACAGTTTAAGCTGGTGACTGCTTTAAGACAATTGAAAGTAAAGCAGAATGCTCCTAAAGAGATTTTTGCTTTTCTTTCAAACTGTCTTAAACACTATAACAATATATAAGGGAAAATCACCATGAGTTGCTTTTTAAGCAATTAGTCAAATATCAGTGGGGACAAAAAATATTTTTGCTTAATAACAAAACCCAGAAAAAGCAATTGCCTTAAAACTAGTGGATTAAATACCCTATTTTAAGAAAAACTTATCTACATATTCATGCCTGTATAAAGAGAAACAATATTCCAGGGTGACCATAACTTTGAGACAAAAAATCCGCAGATTTAAAAAAAATCAGTAGAAGCACGCGATTCTGAATACTTGTCTGATTTCGTGACTCGCACTTAATTAACCCTTTTAAAATTTACTCCATAGTTACACCTTTATCGCTACAGCACGCATCCGTCACCCTTACACTGATGAAAATAACAGGCTAAAGGTAAAGCATAATGAGTCCTCACCCATTACCCAATAAATGCGCCTATTACGTCTTTAATTCATTCCTCTTCTAAATAAAATAATTCAAGTTTATACAGTTATGAATACATGCTACAAGACATAGTGCTCAGATAGTAGGCTGTAAGTAAAGCAGAATGCGCCTTAGGGTACATTCTTTTTTACTTTAAGTCATCATGACCTGCCTTTAATACTAGAAACAGGTTATGGAGTAAAGAATTAAGGCGCATTCTGCTTTACTTTCAACCTGTAATTAGAGGCCCCGTGCCTTCAAAACAAGAATGAGCCTATGGAGTAATGGGTTAAATACGTAGAATATAATTCACTTTGACTATGTACTCGTATGGGAAAATTAACACTTTATACACATTTTAGAGGTTTTGTACTTTATTTCACACTCGATAATCATTTTAATCTGGCTTTACAAATTCGATCTATCTATCTTTTCATAATGCCAGACACCACTTGACATGTGTAATCGGCATGGGGTGGGGTGGATGTTGTGCGCTATTAGATAATTTTCTTTGCTTATCGGCATTGAATTAGCAAGCGATCGCGTAATGTCAGTGGACAACGAGATACAGGGCCAAATTGTTGCAATTTATCTGCCCGAAAAAAAAACTGGCTGAATATTTTTCCAAAATTCCGCAGATTTGAAAATCATTCCGTAGATCCGTAGAAGTTGTCAAAAATCCGCAGATTCAGGAAAAATCCGCAGATATGGTCAGCCTGATATTCTTCAGTGTTGAAAAAGGAGTACCAGTATTTTGGGGATAATGGGTTAACGCATTCACCTTTGAAAAGTTCTGCGAATGGACATTGCAAGTTTTCTAATTAAGTCTAGTACCCGGTATATCTTATGTTTAGGATTGTTTATACAATATATTAGATAGCACATACATGAAAAACAATGCAGGCCCTGCTCATAAGGAGCATTCTGATCTTGGTCTCCACTTTTTGCACAGAACACAACTCTGTATATGAGGGGTTATACAAGGAGTTAACACATTCAACCCTAGCGACGAGTTTACTCGTCATTTACAAACAGTGTACCTGTGAGGATTACAATTGTCCCATGCAAACAGTGTAGACCCTGATCAGAAGGCTCCTTATGGAGCCCTCTGATCAGGGTCTACTCTGTTTGTCATTTTGAAATCTATATTGTTAAAATCAACCACAAATAGTCAAAAATGGATTTTACTTATTTTAAAATTGGAAGTGTCCATTAAAAATTTCAGGGGTCATGGGGTGAATGAGTTAATGCATTAATGACTCTGTATTGAATGCTTAAACAGGCATGGAAGACCAAAACATGGAAGCAAGCAATGACGGTATAACAGGTTGTGAAATTGAAATGGATTTGAGCAGCATAAAGCGTGAAGTTGATCCTGACAAAACTCTGATAGTGATGAACAAGCATACCCAGTTCAATGCTAGGGTAAAACCAGATACCACACACTTTAGACACAAGTGCCCAAAGTGTTCAGAGGTGTTTCAATGGCCGCACAAGTTGAAGAGACATATAGAAATGGTACATGATGGAAAATTCCGACATCAGTGTACAATTTGTGGAAAACCATTTGCAAAGGTAGTATATGAATTATACTCGTAACACATTATTTAGACTGGTGTTTAACCCTTTAAACTTTAGTCCGTAAATATGCCTTTTAATGTCTGTTGCATGTATACTTCCTACATCCAATCAGAATAGTCCTTGTAATTATTTTTCCATCATGAACAAGTAAGATAGAATCTACAGTAAGTAAAGCAGAATGTTCCTGAAGTAGCATTTTGCCTTACTTTCAGCCTGTTTTCTGAAATTTGACTGATTTACATTGACTATTGAGAAATTTCACCACAAAATATTTAAAAGCTTGATAAACAGGACATAATTCAGGTCAGGTAGTTCATTCAGTAAGCTTTTGATCTGGGTCTTCACTGTTTGCAAATGAGAGATATACCTAGTCATAACACAGTAAGGTTTAATATGTTTCACAATCAAGTTAGTTATGTTAACCCTTTATTTCATAGATACACCTGTTAACATTATTATTTGATTCATTCCTTCACTAGAGAAAATAGTTCATTAACCCTTAGCCCGCCAAATAAATTGTCGTCTGCTATATTTCTCGTCTGCTTCAAGTTTCAAAGTGCTTCAAAGTTGCTCAAAATTGCTGAAAATGTTGTCCGAGTGTCAAACAGCTTGGATCCAGATGAGACGCCGAGTTACTCGGCGTCTCATCCGGATCCAAGCTGTTTGCATATGGAGCTATAGTCGTGACTGGCAGGCTAAGGGTTAAGTGTTCTTCTGTCTTCAAAACTAGAAACAGGCTATATTGTCATGGGTTAACTCATTTATTCCTTGATATTGTAATGATCTCTTCCTATGTGCTTGCAAGGTGATTCCATTATAGATATACAGGTGTGATCTAAACACCCAGCACTGCTTTCTAATGTCTACTTTTGTGGAGGATAGGCATTATCCCTTAATTCCCCAGCCTGTTTCTAGTTTTAAAGACATATGACCACATAAAGCAGGTTGAAAATAAAGCAGAATGTGCCCTGACTGCCCTCAAGTACATATCTGCTTTACTTTCAGCCTGCTTTAAGCTATGATCTGCAAGAATGTTAATATTATTAATACATATTCATGACTGTATAAATCAGAACTATTTTCTTCAGTGGAAGAATAAATTAAATGCGTAAAAATGTGTATCTATGGAGTAAAGGGTTACTTTGCTGACAGTTTTACTTACACTTTTGTTTCTGTTTACAGCCTTATGGTCTGAAGGAGCATATGATAAAGCACTCGAATATATTCCCGTTCAAGTGTGACATCTGCAACAAAGACTTCAAATTTAAAAGCAACCTTAACAAACATGTCAGGGAATTCCATGTGGGTGGAGATTATCAGTTCCAGTGTGAGTATTGCCAGAAACTCTTCAAGACGAAGGAAAAACTCATCCTCCATTTTGTGGTGCATGAAGCAGACAAAAAGTTTACCTGCGGGATATGTGGTAAAGAATTTCACAGGAAGAATAACTTGAAAGAGCATCAGATAACTCACTCTTCAGAGAAGAAGTTTGAATGTCCTGTATGTGGGCTGTGTTTCAACAGAAAGTATTCACTGAAGATTCACTCTAGGAACCATTTGGAGGTGAAGCCTTATAAGTGTGATTTGTGTGAGTCATCGTTTGCCCAACTTCATGCTTTGAAGAACCACATGAGAAGACATACCGGGGAAAGGCCTTACCAGTGCTCTTACTGTGACAGGTAAGCTAAATGATGCAAATTCTATGAATGCAGCATTTATGAAGTGAAATACAATAAAGTTATGAAGTGACCATTCTATACATGTACAATGATTATTACCAATCTCTTTTAAAAGTGACTGCTAAATGCAGGATAAAAGTATTCTATTTCAGGGCTCCAGATAAGGAGGAGTATTCTGAACAAATCCAACATTTTCTCACTCATGCAGCACCAAATCCTAATCTCTTTCAGACGATTCTAATGAGTAGCGACACCATAGGGTTTAAAGCAGAAATAAAGATTTCAAATTTTGAAATACCCCCCTTATCTGGAGCCCTGCTATTTAACTTTCAACCTGCTTCAAATGGTCAACTATCTTCAGTACTAGAAACAGGCCACGGGGTAATGGGTTAAGGTGCATTCTGCTTTACTTTCAGCCTGCTTTAGGCTACCATCTGCTAGGATATAGAACATGTTTCTTATGATGCATATCATGACTGTATACAATGGAACTACATGTATATTCTTCAGTGTAGGAATAAATTTAATGTGTTAAAATATCTGTCTATGGAGTAATGGGTTTAACAATGTTGTCTTTTATCGCAGGTCTTTTGCCCAGCTGAGTACATTACAGGTTCACACTAAGCGTCACCTGGGTGAGAAGAACTTCACCTGTGGAATATGTCAACAGTCATTTATTGTAAAACGTCGTTTACAGGAACACATGCGAGTCCACACAGGAGAGAAACCGTACCAGTGTGAGTTATGTCCCTTTAAGGCTGCTATAAGTTCAGGGCTGAAACTGCATATGAAAACACATGTGAGACAACAACAAAGACATGCGAATAGTGGCACAGTCAAAACTCCAACACGTAAACGTATCAGAAATCAGGGAAATAAAAAGTCTAGCAGCAGCAGAACTCCTGCTTTTCGAAGACTAAATACACCAAAATCTACGGAACATGGTATGGAGCCTAAACAGAATGGTTATAATACAGAAGATATGTATCGAAGTCCTACTCTTCGTGCTATACTAGCAAAGAAAACCAGTTTAAAAAAGAGTGAAATTGATTTGGGTGTAGATTTTGAGAATTTACAGGATGTTTCAGACAATGCTAGACAGATAATGGAAGATATAGGACAACTAGCTGAAGACAGTGTAGCAACTGTTAGTGTGAAAAAAGAAAATGGTCTTGCTGATGGTGAGTCACAGACTCACCATCAGCAAGACCATTTTCTTTTGTCCGTGGAATCAGATGTTGATCACAATGAAGCTAACTCCTCTAAACTGCTGAATAGTTCCATAAGCAAAACGTTAAATAATAACAATGGCAGTGTCAGTGTCAAGAGTGAGCCAGAGGACATAGAACAAGGAAGTCATGGCCTAGACTTGGGAATTTCAATTAAACAAGAACCTGTAGACGAACCTGAGTCAGATAACGAGGCAGTGACGAACACTGGTGCTAGAGAAGATATTGTAGAGTCTGATACAAGTACACAGGACTATGTGTACACACTTGGTGGCTCTGAAAATGGTAAGATTCATGATAATGGTAAGAGTGTACAGTGATGATTGTAGAGTTCAAGATAAAGGGAGTATTTAAAAATCTAAAATCTTTATGTCTGCTCAAAACACTTTGGTGTGACTACTCATTTATGAACTCATTAGCAGTTACAACCCCTATAGGGTTTTGTGTAGACTTAATGAGAAAATGTTGAAGGAAATAAGAAAATGTTTAAGGACTTGAGTCCCTCCCTCTTATCTGGATCCCTGTAATTGACCACTTAAAATTGACCTTTGTTCCGTATTCAGCTGCCACTTCAAGTCTTGTCTAACAGATGGATAATTCATTGTCCTGAAATAAAAAATAATGAATTAGCAATCTTGAAGACAGGCTTGAACTTCAGGCTAAATGCAAAGTTTTGTTTTGACCATTTAATCCATAAATATGCCTGTTTGCACCTTTAATTTTATTCCTCCAGACCACTGAAGGAACTATTTCCAATTATATACAATTATGAAATTTAAGTAATGAAGCATCCTTTAAAGTGTGTTGAAAATAGGGCAAAAATCTTTGAACTATTGCATAAGCAACCAGAAGGATTGAAAGGCGGATGGGCCGACATCAGCATATATCATAATACTTCCTGCTTGCCCGGCATACCCGGTATATACTAACTGAGAGAAAAAAATTTAGTCATACATTAAGGATGCAAACCATGTCTGTGCGATACAATTTATCACTCATATTGCATGATGACATAAGATACCGAACTTCAGTTCATAGAACAGAGAGAGATATCAACTGTGCTTTAAACATCTGCCACAGGGAGGTAACTCCCCTTGTATTTTAACTGCTTTACCAGTTTTAAACGATATTTCAGTCATGGTTTCCTCATGAAAGTAAGCAGTTGTGTTGAAAAAGGAGCCAGAAAAAAAAATCCAGTCTTTTGAAGAATCATTCTTTACAACTGTGTGAACAATCGTTCGTTGAAAATGCGATTTTTACAAATTACCTCCCTTTGCATTGAACAAAGACTACATTTTGAAACAACAATACTTGGAAACACATTATTGCAACTGATATCTTTCAATGCCACCCCCTTAACTGTGAAGCTCACTTTACTTTCTGCTGTTCCATATTTCTTTCATATTGCTTTCCAGACCTACAGAAAACTGGGAAAGCTGCCTATGGGAAATCCCATGTTAAACAACTGTCTAAACTTTTTTCGCTCAGTATATATAAAGGTTTGTTCTGTTTGTCATGTGACTGTTTAATAATGATCCTACTATAGATGATAGCTTAAAGCAGGTTTATGGTGCATTCTGCTTTACTTTCAACCTGCTTTAAGTGGTTAACTGTCTTCAAAACTAGAAACAGGCTATGGGTAAATTGTTATTACATTTACAGAGCTCCAGATAAAGGGAGAACTTCAAAAACTAAAATCTATTCTGCATTAAACCCTATGATGTTACTACTCATTAGACTAGTCTCTTTGAGATGATTCTAACAAGTAGTAACACCATAGGATTTGATGCTGGGATAAGTGAGATTTGTTCAGTCTAATCCCTCTAATCTGGAGCCTTGAGTCAAGTAATTTTGATGAATTTGACTTCGATATTTCAGCAGGTGTGGATGATCAACAGCTGAAACCAAGCAATGGCAGTAGCACTGGTTGTGAGACAGAAATGGATGTCAAGCCGGAGATTGACGCAGACAGCAAGCTGATAGTGATGAACAAGAATACCAAGTACAATTGTAGAGTGAAGCCAGACACCACACACTTCCGCCACCAGTGCCCCAAGTGTTCCGAAGTGTTTCAATGGCCACATAAGTTGAAGAAACATATGCAGATTGTACATGAAGGAAAATACCCACATTACTGCAAAATTTGTGGAAAACCATTTGAAAAAGTAGGTCACCTGAGATACTGTTGTTGTTTTGTTGGCACCTAGCAAGATTTACCTGCCTAAAGACTTAACGCAAACATTTGCAGATCCAGTTAATTACAGATGGAGGAAGGCTTTCTTATGGCTGTTCACCCTTTCCTTCATAGCTGGTTTTGCAATTCAATTTTCTTAGACAGTTTGCTTTTTGACAACTCATACTATGATCAAAAGATTTATGAATGAACAATATAGATTAAACTCTTTCAACACCATCAACTACAGTCAAACTTCGATGTCCTTAACTCGCTTTAATAACTTGAACTTTACCGATATTTCTGTGAATAAATTTCATTATTTCAAACTTGGTTAAGTCGGACATATCCGTATTTACAGGTTTGGTGGAGATATAAAAGAGAAAAGTTTTATCATGACTGACATGTGCCTTTTGTTTTTGTTTCTTTGCAGTTTTATGGTTTGAAGGAGCACATGATTAAACACTCAGACGCTCGACCACACAAGTGTGACATCTGCAATAAAGACTTCAAGTTCAAAGGTAATCTTAACAAACACATCAAGGAGATCCACGAGCAAGGGGAGAGCTATCAGTTCCAGTGTGAATACTGCCAGAAAATCTTCAAAACCAAGGAGAAACTTATCATACACTTTGTTGTTCATAATGAAGAAAAGAAATTTGTGTGTGGAATCTGTGGTAAACAGTTTCACAGGAAGAATAACCTGAAGGAACATAAGGTTATTCACTCGTCAGAGAAGAAGTTTGAATGTCCTGTGTGTGGTCTGTGTTTCAACAGAAAGTATTCACTGAAGATTCACTCTAGGAACCATTTGGAGGTGAAGCCTTATAAGTGTGAGTTGTGCGATTCATCGTTTGCCCAGCTCCATGCTTTGAAGAACCACATGAGAAGACATACAGGAGAGAAGCCTTACAAGTGTTCTTACTGTGACAGGTATGTTGACCATGTTTGATAATTCCAGAGTTATTCCTGCATGCAACCAGGGTTCCAGATAAGGGGGAGTAAACTTAACAAATCCAACAACTTTTCACTCATTTTAGCACCAAATCCTATGGTGTTACTACTCATTAGAATCGTCTCTTCGAGACTATTCTAACGAGTAGTGACACCATAGGGTTTTAACCAGAAATAAAGATTTTAGTTTTTGAAATACTCCCCTTATCTGGAGCCCTGATGCAACTTCAAATTGACAGTTGAATTTTCCAATTAAGTCTAGTCCGTTTTTGTGTCACCTGCTGTAAGCAGAGACGACACTAGAATAGAGACCTATACTGTTAGGTTGGGACTAGTATATTTAGTCCCAGCATTAAAAGAGTTAAGGCTTTATGATTGGTTCTTCAGTTTTTAGCTCACCTGAGCCGAAGGCTCAGGATGAGCTATTGTGATACCATTCCGTCCGGTGTCCGTCGTACGTTCACATTTTCAAACAACATCTCCTCAGAAACCACTGACCGAATTTCAACCAAACTTTGTCAGAAGCATCAGATGCAAGAGGGAACGAATTATTGTTCAAAGTTTTTGGCTAGAGTTATTCCCCTTGCTGTGGGACCAGATTTTCTAACATGACAGTATAGACCTTTTAATGCATAAGAAAATCTTAAAAAATCTTCTTCTCAGAAACCTAAAGGCCCAGACCTTTGATATTTGGTATGTATCATTACCTAATGATCTTCTAGCAAGATTGTTCAAATTTTGACCCTGGGGCCAAAAATGGCCCTGCCCAAGGGCTTATCAGTTTTTCTTAGGAAAAGCTTTAAAAATCTTCTTCGCTGAAACTGTATGGCCTAGATCATTAATATTTGACATGTAGCTTTGTCTTATGGTCCTCTACCAAGATTGTTCAAATTATGACCCCCGGGTCAAATTGGCCCCGCCCCGGGGCTTATCAGTTTTATATAGACTTATATAGGAAAACCTTTAAAAATCTTCTCCTCTGTAACTGTAAGGCCAAGATCTGTAATATTTGGCACAAAGCTTTTCCTTGTGGTCCTCTACAAAGATTGTTCAAATTATGACCCCAGGGCCAAAAATGGCCCCGCCCTTGGGCTTATTAGGTTTTTCATAAGAAAACCTTTAAAAATCTTCTTAGACTCTGAAACTGTATGGCCTAGATCATTAATATTTGACATGTAGCTTTGTCTTATGGTCCTCTACCAAGATTGTTCAAATTATGACCCCTGGATCAAAATTGGACCCGCCCCGGGGCTTATCAGTTTTACATAGACTTATATAGGAAAACCTTTAAAAATATTCTTCTCTGAAACTATAAGGCCAAGATCTTTAATATTTGGCACATAGCTTTGCCTTGTGGTCCTCTACCATAATTGTTCATATTATGACCCTGAGGCCAAAAATGGTCCCGCCCTTTGGGTTATTAGTATTTCATAGGAAAACCTTTAAAAATCTTCTTCTCTGAAACCGTAAGGCCCAGATCATTTATATTTGACATGTAGCTTTGCCCTATGGCCCTCTACCAAGATTGTTCAAATTATGACCCCTAGATCAAATTTGGCCCCGTCCTGGGGCTTATCAGTTTTACATAGACTTATATAGGAAAACCTTTAAAAATCATTTTCTCTAAAACTGTAAGGCCCAGATCTTTAATATTTGACATATACGTAGCTTTGCTATGTGGTTCTCTACCATGTGTGTTCAAATTATGACCCCCGGACTAAAATTGGCCCCGCCCTGGGCTTGTCAGTGTTTTTTAGCTCACCTGAGCTAGCTCAGGGTGAGCTTTTGCAATCCTTGAATGTCCGGCGTCCGGCGTCAACAATTTTAGTGTTTACACTCTAGAGGCCACAATATTTATCCAATCTTTCTCAAACTTGCTCAGATGGTATATTGCCATAAGAATTCGGATGAGTTCTATTATGGTTGAAATCGGACAAATAGGTCATGAGTTATCTACCTTTGAACTGCTGAAAATGCCATATTTAAGAGTGTTTACACTCTAGAGGCCACAGTATTTATCCAATCTTTCTAAAACTTGCCCAGATTGTATATGACCATAAGAATTTGAATGAGTTCGATTTTGGTTGAAATCTGACAAATAGATCAAGAGTTATTTACCTTTAAATTGCTGAAAATGCCATATTTAACAGTGTTTACACTCTAGAGGCCACATTTTTTATCCAATCTATCTCAAACCTGCTCAGATTGTAAATGACTATAAGAGTTCAGATGAGTTTGATTATGGTTGAAATCAGACTTATAAGCCGAGAGTTATCTACTGCCATATTTAACGATGTTTACGCCCTAGAGGTCACAAATTTTATCCAATCTTTCTCAAACTTACTCAGATTGTATATTACCATAAGACTTCGGATGAGTTCAATTATGGTTGTAATCAGATCAATAGGTCAAAAGTTATCTACCTTTGAATTGCTGAAAATGATATATTTAACAGTGTTTACGCTCTAGAGGCCACACTATTTATTCAAGCTCTCTCAAACTTGCCCAGATTGTATATGACCATAAGAGTTCAAAAAAGGGTGATTATGGTTGGAATCGAACAAATAGATCAAGAGATATCTACCTTTGAATTGCTGAAAATGCCATATTTTACAGCGTTTACACTCTTGCAACTACAGTTTTCAATGGATTTTGTTTATACTTGTACACAAAGGATGTAGCTATACGTTCTGGAAGGAGTGCAATTATTGTTGAAATGTAATCATTGTGGCAATAGTTACCTGCCCTTGATATACTTTGAAATGCTAGAAAAAGGCTTCATTTCAGTATTGTTTAGGCTTTATAAATATAAGTTATCTGCCTTTGATGTACTCTACTATACTACAGTAGGTCGACAAACTTGAATGGATTTAGAATAAAACGGGTGAAATTCAAAGTTTAAGCTATCAGGCTTCATTACAAATGGTGAGCGATATCAGGGCCTTCAGGCCCTCTTGTTTAAGGGAAAACCTTTAAAAATCTTCTTCTCTTAAACCGTCAGGCCAAGATCATTAATATCTGAGATGAAGCTTTGCATTGTGGTCCTCTACCGAGATCAAATTATGACACCTGGGTCATAGCTTTATCAAAATGTTGTCTTGCCCAGTCAGCTACTAATGTTCTCAGGTGAGCGAAATGTGGCCCTCTGGTTAACCCATTACCCCATAAAAACGCTGCGTAAGTCTCTAATTTATTTCTCCACTAAAGAAAATAGTTCCATTTCATACAGTCATGAATACATGTGTAATCTAAGAAATATTTTTCATATACCACCCGATTGTAGCTTAAAGCAGGCTGAAAGGCGCAATCTGCTTTACTTCCAACCTGCTTTCACCCTTTACCCCATAGCCTGTTTCTAGTTTTTAAAACAAGTTACTACTTAAAGCAGGTTGAATGTAAAGCAGAATGCGCCTTAGGGCACATTCTGCTTTACTTTCAACCTGCTTTAAGCAAAAATCTTCTAGAATATAGAAAATATTTCTTAAGGTACATATCCATAATTGTGTAAATTGGAAATATTTTACTAAATGGATGAATAAAATAGAGGTGTTAAAAGGCGTAATTATGGGGTAATGGGTTAAGTGGTCACCTGACTTTAAAACTTAAACTTAAAACAGGCTATGTGGTAATGGATTAACCTGTGTGTGTCTTGTTATTTGCAGGTCATTTGCCCAGCAGAGCACATTACAGGTGCATACCAAGCGCCATCTGGGTGAGAAGAACTTTACCTGTGGAATATGTCAACAGTCATTTGTTTTAAAGCGCCGCCTACAGGAGCATATACGAGTCCACACTGGAGAGAAACCATACCATTGTGAATTATGTCCCTATGGGGCTGCAACAAGTTCAGGGCTGAAACTGCACATGAAAACTCACATGAGACAGCAACTGAGACAAGTAGAAAAAGAAATAAGGGAACAAGAGCAAACAATGACTGAAGGCTTAACTGACATGGTGTCTAATGATGTTCAGATGGAAGACAATTATGAAACCTTTACCTCACTAAAACCAGTCAGAACTGCAAAAAGTACTAAAAAAGGAAAGAAGGATTCAGAGACAGGAGAAAATGGTGAAATATTGAATGGTACCGTAGATAATATCAGTCATAAAGTGAATGGTTACCCTATAAGTGACATTCAGTTTAAAAACCAAACTCTGTGTGCCATGTTAGAAAAGGGTCAGGGTTTAACAAAACCTAAAGGTGATATCATGAATACTAAAAGGGTGGTAGCTGTTGATAATGAGATATTTGAAGACACAGAACAGTTTTCTGAAAATGTTGAAGTTGAAAAGAGTGTGATAAGAGACCAGTTAGTTGCCGCAAATAAAACAATCATTGTTAAGTCAGAAGTAACTAAATTCAGTCACAATGGAATTACAGATTTGAACAGTACAAGAGATCAAACATCTGATCATAGACATCAGGTTGGTAATATAAGTGATATTCAGTATAGAACCCCAACTCTGTGTGCAATGTTAGGACAGGGTCAACATTTAACAAAATCTCACAGTACTGTACATGTAGGTGATATTGTGAATACCAAAAGGGTCATAGCTAATAGTAGTGAGATATTTGAAGACACAGAACAGTGTGCTGAAAATCTTGGAATAGAAAACGGTGTGATAAGAGATCAGTTAGTTACCACAGATAAAATAATCATTAAGACAGAAGAACTTGAATTCAGTCACAATGGAGTTTCAGATTTGAACAGTACAATAAGTCAAACATCTGAGCATAGACATAAAACAATCATTGTTAAGTCAGAAGAATTGGAGTTGGGTCACAATGCAGTTACAGATTTGAACAGTTGGATAAGTCAAACAGCTGATCATAGACATCAGGCCAGTAACACTAGTGATGTAGAAAGTGAAGTTGGGGAAACTCAAGATTTAGACTTTGAAATTGTGATAAATGATGTGTCTGATTCTGACACAGATGATGACCCAGAAACTGACCCTTGGGTTGATAAAGGGACAGCAGATATGGGAACAAATATGCCAGGGTATGAATACACCTTCGAGAGCACTAACAACGTTCAAAGTGATAATGATGGTGAAAATGATATTGTCATACAGCCTTTAGCGAATACTTAAGAAATAACAAATTTGTAGGTGTTCATTACCGTGCATTAGATCACAGTAAGGAGTTGAGATGTGGAGTCTTTAGATCACGAGGCCTTTAGACTATTTATGTATTAGGCGTATGGGGCAAATGGAACAGCGGATGGAAATGTCGCGCGTGCAGTTCATTATCGCGAAGTAATATACGTTTCTCGGTATTCTTTGTCTATATGCCGTAGGTTTCGAGTCGTGTTAGAATGAATATTAATGAATAGTCCAAGGGCCACGGATATGGGAACTAAAATCTTTATGGCTGCACCAAGCCCTATGGTGTGACTACTCATTAGAACTATTTCTTCAAGATGATTCTAATGTGTACTGACAACATAGGTTTTGGTGCAGACATAATGGAGAAAATGTTGGAAAACTTGACCCAACTCCTTCTTATCTGAAGCCCTTTTAATAAATAGTCATTTTCCAGCATTTGCTAATATAATGCAGGACTCCAGATAAAGGGAGTCTTTCAAAATCTAAAATCTTTATTTCTGAATTAAAGCCTATGGTGTCACTACTCATCAGAATCGTCTCTTCGAGACGATTCTAATGAGTAGTCACACCATAGGATTTAGTACTGAAATGCTTAATTTGTTCAAATAACGCCCTCTTATCTGGAGCCCTGATAATGGATCCAGTTCAGATACCAATGTACAAATTGTTTTCCTGATTCAATGGGTTGATTTTATTTGCTATAAAACGTATCTAGTCAGATGACCATAAAGGGCTTTTAATTGATCAGTGTAGATCCTGATCACTGACTTGGTTTGAGAAATCTGTGTAAAGATACACATGTAGGTTAAATTCGGGTTGTCCATTGTTATTTAGCAATCAGGACTCCAGATAAGAAGGGGTAAAATGAACAAATCTCTAAGTTTTTTTGTTCATTGAAGCACCAAATCCTATGGTGTGACTACTCATTAGAATCGTCTCTTTGATACGATTCTAATGAGTAAAGCACCATGGGGTTTAATGCATAGATAAAGATTTTTTTGTAGGTAAAAGAGCAGTATTGAATGATTGCTTTATTAAGGTTTGACTGTATATATATTTGATCTAAACAATTTTAGTTTTTAATTTATTTTTAATCGTTTTAAATCAACAAATGCAGTAAGAAAATTGTATAAATTCCAGGGCTGCCATTTCTCCAGATTTTTCCTAAATCTTCGGATTTTTTTCCAGTACATGGAAGCTTAATGCAGGCTGAAAGTAAAGCAGAATGCGCCTTAAGGCGCATTCTGCTTTACTTACAGCCTGCTTTAAGTAGTTGCATGTCACAAAACTAGAAATAGGGGTAAAGGTACGATTTCGTAAAATCGCATTTGAAAAATGCAAATTTGGAAATCTTAGGATTTTTCAGGTTAAATTATGGCATCCCTGAATTTCTCCATTCCAAATAGGTATGGTAAGTCTGTTAGACAGACTGTAGATTCATGTATGACAAAACAATTCAGAAAGCTCTTGATTTTCTGCATTACTTTTATTCTACATTAACCCATTGCCCCATAAATACGCCTCTATACACCTTTTAAATTGTTCCTCCACTGAAGAAATAGTTCCAATTTATAGTCATGATGATGAATATGCATCATAAGAAATGGTTTCTTTATTGTAGCCAATGATAGCTTAAAGCAGGCTGAAAGTACAGCAGAATGTGCCGTAAGGCACATTCTGCTTAACTTTCAACCAGCTTTAAGAAGTCACCTACAGGGGTGTAAAATTTTCAGAATTGTTAATCCCCCTGCTAGGTAATACTGACATTTTGCTCATTAGTTTCAGTTGTAAATTATCAGAAAATCTGCTGGCCCTGATAAAATGTTACTCGCCATGGCGAGCGGGCGAGTAGAATTTTACACCCCTGACCTATTTTCAAAACTAGAAACAGGCTATGGGGTAAAGGGTTAACCCATTATCCCATAGTCTGTTTCTAGTATTGAAAATAAGTAACCAATTAAAGCAGGTGAAAGTAAAGTAGAATCTGTCTTCAGATGCATTTTTCTTTACTTTAACCTGCTTTAAGCTACAATATGCTAGGATATAGGAAATATTTCTTTTTTTTTGCAAATTCATTACTGTAAAAGATGAATCTACTTTAAGTCTTCAGTGGAAGTATAAATTAAAGACTTTTAAAATAGAATATTTATGGGGTAATGGGTTAAGCAGTATCACTTCATACTTTTAATTGATTTGAATTTAAACATAAGTGTTAATCTTTGTATCACCATATTTGTATTTATATTTTATAAATTGAAAATGATTTGATCAGTTTTATGTATAGAATTAATTTTTAAATCTTTGTAACAGTTTGTTTATTTTACATGTCATATTAAATTATGAGGTAAATTGTTATATTATATACAAATCAGCCTTAATGGCTAAGATTGCTGCTCAACCATTCCTCTACATAAGCCCCTTAACCCATTACCCCATAAATACACCTTTTTATGCCTTTAATTTATTCTTCCACTTAAGAAAATAGTTCCAATTTATAGAGTCATGAATATGTTTCATAAGAAATATTTTCTATGTTTAAGCAGGTGATAGCTTACAGCAGACTGAAAGTAAAGCAGAATGGGCCTTAAGGCCCATTCTGCTTTACTTTCAACCTGCTTTGAGTGGTCACCAATTTTCTAAACTAGAAATAGGCTATTAAAAAAGGGTTAAGGCAGCTTTACTGTTTCTCTTCGTATGCACCTAAGGATGCTTCCACCTTGTCATGATAAGTACACTTCACCCTTTACCTTATAGCCTGTTTCCAGTTTTGAAGACAGACCACTTAAAGCAGGTTGAAAGTAAATCAGAATGCACCTTAAGGTGCATTCTGCTTTACTTTCAACATGCTTTAAGGTATCATTTTCTAGGATATAGAAACATTTTCCTTTGATACATATTTATGACTGTATCAAGTGGAACTATTTTCTTTAACCAAGAAATAAATTCAAATTTATGGAGAAATGGGTTAAATGAGAATTCACTTTCTATAGACAACTTCTGATTAACTTTTGTCTTGCTTTATGCAGCCACCTGCCTTAACACTTTACCCTACAATACACCTTTAACACAGGCCTCAAGTATTAAACATAAAATAAAAAAGGCATTTCCAGAACCTTTCTAAATATGAGCTTAAAGCAGGTTGATTGTAAAGCAGAATGCTCCCTAAGATGCATTTTGCTTTATTTTCAATCTGCTTCAAGTAGTGTCCTATTTTCAAAACTAGAAACAGGCAATGGGGTAGTGGGTTAAACAAGGAACTGTTTAGACTGTATCAGTTTGATATGCCTAGTTTTTGTGAACTGATGGATATAGAGGGGCTAGCAACTATTTATACTGGAGGAAACAGGGGTTGTCCTATGTCAAATTCTTAAATTCTTAATTGTTATTGATTTCTCTATCTAATCCTGTTTTGTGATCGTCTTGAAAAGGCCATTGTAAAGAGATGTCACAAGACAAGATCAGATGGAGAATTTTAAAAATGAGATGTATTTTAAATCTTTGACTTACAGTGGTAAATACGCTATTCCTACCCATTTTCGCGTTTATCTATGCGTAAGAAACGCATAGTGAACGGTTAACGAACGGTTAACGAACGCTTAACGAACGGTTAACGCCTTACGATCTTAACGCGTTAATAAAAAGATTATACCAGAGATGTTACAATTGGTGCGTCAGTTATCCGTTTCACGCGGAGATTTCGGATCTTATTTAATTGTGTGAATATAATTAAACCATGCATTTATGTTGATCATATTCTATAGTATTGTTACCTTGCTATCAAAAATAGTGCAGCGCCAACTGTGTACATGTAGATGTATTTTAAAGTATCACACAATTAGTTTAAGAGCTAGCCGCATTAATCTGTCATCAATCAATTACAACAGGCACTGACCACCCGCCTGTAACCAATAAATTAGAACAAGCATTGACCACCCACCTATATATGTCACTCAGCTATCGGGGGATTAACAGTTTATTGCCAGTTAAAGATAGCAATGTTATCGGCGATACCACCTAATGTTCTGTAATACACATGTCATAAAGTGGATGTGTAAACCGCTGAAGCTAAGGGGTCCGTCGGCTAAGGGATGACCCTTTCATCCGGGCTCTTTTAAACGCATAAAGAAATGGCTAGGAACGCATTTAACGAAACGGATAATAAACGCGTAAGAAATGCTTAAGAAAGGTAGGAATAGCGTATTTACCACTGTAACATCGTTTTTGTTGTATGACCGTTTCCTAACACGGGCCCCAGGAGTACCCATAGAAGGTGTATGCACATGTACAGTAGAACCTCTCTATTACGACCACTAAAAAGAAGGCTAATTTTCTGTGTAAAAGACAGGTGACAGCTTAAAGCTATGTGAAAGTGAAACAAAGAGCTCCTGTAGGAGCTTTCTATTTCACTTTTACATTGCTTTAAGCAGACACCTGTCTGAAACGACTAATATTTGACACAATATACCGGTAGTGGTCGTAATAGAGGAGTTGAACTGTATGTACTTTTACGAGTGGCAACAGTTACTGTGTCCTCTGATATACTGCCCTACTTGTGATAATAGAGGAGTAGTATTGGTCCTGGGGTAGATTCTACTCTATTGGGATCAGTAAAGCATTATTACTCTATCTAATGTATGTTTAGTCAAGTTTCTTTACACATGTTGTGTATTGATTCCAGCATATTACTTACATGTATGTATACTATTTTGAAATAAAAGTTTTTGCTGGTGATTATGTTCTTTTTCTTCTGATTTCATACTAACTTCAACTTAAAGACACTATCCCAGTCCATTCATTGATTCCCCCTGGGCGTGAACGTAACTGTAAAGCATGAGAAACGTGTGCTCAGCCTATGTCAGCAATCTCAAGTTTTCTATTTTTTTCAATGGTTTTTACTAACCAAACTATCAAAATTAACAGTCTTACATGAGACGCCTCAGTGATCCATGAAAAGTTACAGGGGACATTGATTTAAGTTCTAAGTAATTGGCCACATTCCAGGACAGTTCCATTATTTTGACCAGTTTAGATATTATTTTCAGTGATTAACTCTTCACCGGCTGGATAATCAGGATTTCAAACTTAACCTGTTTCGTAAGTGTTTACCCCTTCACCGTTTCATTGTCGTCTGCTTCAACTTTTCTGTCTGAAATGTAGTTTCAAAGTTAAAAAATAAGGCAGTATAACTGAAGAAATTTCAAAACGAGTTTTAAACAGTTTGGATCCTGATCAGACACCGCTTTTAAGCGGCATTGAGAGTGAAAAATTTAACCCACTATGAACATCTACATCACTTGTTTCATCTGAGTTATCACATTGGCACATTATCCTCCTAAGAAGAGTGTAGACTTGTCTAAAAAATGTCCTATAAAACATACGCTACAGTGATCCCTCTTTACAACAACAACCAATGTGAGACACATGTTGTGTGTGTTGTTCAGAAGGAGTCTTAATACGGAGAGAAAATGCAAATTTGGATTACATTTGCAAACAGCTTGAATCCAGATCAGACGCCGCGTAACGCGGCGTCTGATCTGGCTTCAAGCTGTTGTCACTGGTTAGTATATTAATTCTGTCAAAATCACCTCTTATATTTAATTTTGAGAAAAAAGAGCACAATTTGATGCAAACGATATTGCAGCAGTTAAAGCGTTAGACATAATTGTCCCTTTAGAGAACTGCGGCAAGGGTCGTTGTAAAGAGGGAGTCGTTGTTGGGAGGGAGAATTGTACAAGAAACATGGCAGACCCTGATCAGACAGCTCCTGAAATAGTCAAAAACTGTTAGTAGGGATCTTTTGAGAACAAATATCTGCCTTTAAGGAATCTTCGATACATTTTATACTAAATAGGGTCTGACTTTAACGACTGCCAAATTAATCCGTGCAACGACCATGATTTTGTACTCACGAATCAACGTTTTAGATGCCTATAACATATTTCATAACTGCTCACGCTAAAATGACCAGTATTGCACTTTACCCTTTCGCTCTCATTGACGCTTAAAAGCGCGTGATCAAACAGTTTGGATCCTGATCAGACGCCGCGTAACGCGGTGTCTGATCTGGATCCAAACTGTTTGACACTCATATCGAAATTGCGTCAGTCATACATGTACTGCCTTGCTGACAACAAAATTGAAGCAGGCGATAATGAAACGGTGAGGGGTTAAAATCTCACGAAGGATTTGGCAGTGAAAGTCGTATCGATATGTTTTTAATACAAGTTATACTTCATTGAATCTTACTTTGAATAGATCGACGCAGAAGCAGACGACAATGAAACGATGAAGGGGTTAAAATCTCACGATTGATTTTGCAGCAAAAGAGTTAAACAATGATTATATACATGTATTTGCATTCTTTGCATTGGCCGCTTATCACGAGTTTGACTGTATGATGCAAACCACTTGAGCGGTCACTGAGTGATCCCACACAATGAGACGGCAGTGACGTTCTACACAAGAAAAATGGGATTTTTATTGTCCGAAACACTTGTCACGACCATTAAACTGACCAATGAACATCTGCTAGATCTATATATCGGACGTCAGACATATGACAAATTGATAAAAGTAATACAGTGATCCCCACGATTTCGATTTCTCAAAAAAAGGCTTATTTTGTTTGTATCAAAGACACGTGTTCTATGTGACTTTAACAGGATAAAAGTGACACAGAAAGCTCCAGAAGGAGCTTTCTGTTTTACTTAAATCCTTCGTTAAGCAAAATAATTGTATTAAACGAAACCAAAATGAGTTTTGTTCATGAGAAGTTATAATGAGGACTGATTGGTTAATTGATTAAGGTTATTTTCAATAGGTGCAGAAAAGTCATAAAATAGTCAACAGGCGTATGCAGACACACGATTTCATAATTATGAGTCTGGTTTTTTTATAATCGTGTAATCTTATATTTCTGTTTAAAGAAGTCAAAGTTGTATTGATCGGCAGTTCAATTAACTAAAACGGAATAGTCTTCATCATAATAATCAATTATGTGGGTGCTTAATTGAGAACAAAATTAACGTACTTGCAGAAAGCTTCTATACGAGCTTTCTGCATAGCTTCTTGTTCTCTTTTAGCCCATTATCCCATAGCATGTTTCTAGTTTTGAAGACAGGTGACCACTTAAAACAGGTAAAAAGTAAAGCAGAATGCGCCTTAAGGCGCATTCTGCTTAACTTTCAGCCTGCTTTAAGTCATCAGCGGCTAGAATTTAAAAATTGTTTCTAATGTTAAATATTCACAACTGTATAAATTGGAACTATTTTCTTCAGTAGAGTTTTATATTAGAGACGTACAAATGGCGTATTTGTGGCGTCTTAATCCAGAACAAACTCGAAATAATTAAAAAAAAAAACATTCCCAGCATGAGGTTTCTGAAATACTTTCATCGTTCTTTCTTAAAATTAATTCTTTACTCCATTGATAGCATCATTACGCAGTTAATGTATTCTTCCACTAAAGAAAATAGTTCTACTTTATACAGTCATGAATATAAACCATAAGATATATTTTCCATATGCAAACAGCTGGTAGCTTAAAGGCTAAAAGTAAAGCTTTACTTCCATTGCGCTTTAACTGATTCATCCCTGAAACTTTAAATGAACAATTCCAATTTACAATAAGATTCAGTCCATTTTTGAGTATTTGGGACGGTTTTTAACCATATTTTATCTACACTGTTTGCATAGGACAAAAGTACTCTTGATAGGTATTTGATTTGTTCCTGACGAGTATACTCGTCGCTAGGGTGCAGCGTGTTAAAAGGCCGCCTGTTTTAATTCTACAAACAGGCCATGGGGGAAAGGGTTAAATGCTTCCCATTTGACTTCTTGTGAAAGGTCGATGACAATTTGTTTGACAGTAGACATGATCAGTAAACTTGTTGATTAGGCGAAATTACAACAATGTGTCAAAGATGACATGAACTTACCAGTTCACAGTTTTAACCCTTTAAATGTACCCCAAAGCGACGTCAGGGATCGTGAATTCGATCCCCCGCCGGACCATGTCCTTCGGATGAGACTTTGTAAACCGAGGTCCGATGTATCAGTGCTTTGCACTGGGCATCTAACAGAACAAGAGAACTCTGTCGATAATAAGAGTAGGGCATCGCGTCCGGGTTCTCTGTATATCTCTGGGGCGTCCAGTTAGCCAAAAGATGGTAGAAACGGACGTTAACAGACAAAACAAACAATATTTACCCATAACCTGTTTCTAGTTTTAAAATTATGTGATTACTTACAGCAGGTTGAAAGTAAAACAGAATGCTCCTTAAGGCACATTCCCAGCGGCTTTACTTTCAGCCTGCTTTAAGCTACCATCTGATATAATAAAGAAACTATCTATTTAAACTATGACTGTATAGATTGGAACTATTTTCTACAGCGGATGAATAAACTGAATGCGCTGAAAAGGTGTTTCTATGAGGGAAAGGGTTAACAAACTTATTTAGTATTGTTGTGACCAAAATGCACCCGTCTTTGCCTTTCAGCATTCTTACATTTATTGTTGTAGTTTTTGCAGTGCCTAAGGTGTCCGTAAATGTGAGAAGTGTAAACATAAACAACGATAAAATACAATACACATGTCTATTTGTTTATTTTCCCCAACCATTACGCAGAATATAAGATAGTAACAGCAAAATAAGTAGAGGTAGAAATGACGTTTATTGTTACAATAACAACGAGATATGTTGTGAATGCACAGTTTAAGCTGTGATTAATATATAACTGCAATACACATGACTGAAGGGCGAAACATGTTTGACACTGATCTATCAGCGGAGAAATCGCTATTTTTTCAACAAAGGTGTTTCCACTCTTGGAGGCGATATCCATTGCAAACCCTTTGGAGCCAGACTAGACACAGAGTGCATGTAACTCGGTGTCTGTTTAGACGACTACAGTGGAGAAAACGTTATTCTTTCCTTGTTTACTATTCATTTTAATCTGAGTGGCAAATAGTTTGGAGTCCGATCAGACGCCGGGTTACCCGGCGTCTGATCTGGCTCCAAACTGTTAGTAATAGAAATAATAGTTTTTATCGTAAACGCGTATTTTTGGAAAGAATAACGTTTTCTCCACTGTACTGCTGGACACTAGGATTGAACAAACTACCAACCTGCCGAGTTTTATTTATCGTCTGCATTCATGGTGACGTCTGCAATATTTTGTCAATTCAGATGTCTACGCGACGTCTGATCAGGATTCAAACTGTTTGCAAAGTCACCTCATGGCGCCATTGGCAGTAAAATAGTTACAAGAACATGTCATTTGTTTACATTTTATTGTTTTGGGGTTCGTCTCGTTTAACCGGGAATGTTTGCCAGATTTGTTTGATACCGTTATCAACCCTTAGTTGCATATGTTAGCCCATCGGACGAATATCTAGGAGTGCTTATGGTGTCGCCCAGTCGTTGACGGCGGCGTTGCCACTGCCCTTCCCATTCGCAGTTTCAAGAAAGTGTTCATAACTTCTATGCCCTTTCACCTACGTATTTGATTCTTGTACCACACATGCCTTTTCCGACCATGTGGCGTTTTGAACCCCTCTGACCTTGACCTTTACCTCAGCCACTGCGAGTAAGTTTCGAAATCGTGTTTTTAAAATTTGAGAAAAACCTATATTTTCCACCCTTTAGGTATTACTTTTATATTCGGGATGCATGTGTCCATTTATATGGACACTACCTAATCATGCAATCAAACCATTTGATCCCAGTAACCTTGAACTTTTCGAAATCTGGGTTTAGGTTTTGAATATAACTCTTGTGTCCCTTGAGATATTGCTTTCATATTTAGTATACATGAGTATATAGACAAGATATTTCCATGCACGCGAAAAAGTCGGACCCTGTGACCTAGATATGCAACAGACCGGAACCATTTGAACAAACTATGTAAAGGATATTTAGAAGTGTCACCATACCGAATATCAAAGCTCTGGCCATATTAGTGTCAGAAAAGAAGACGTTTGCAATTTTCACTCTATTAATGTTGATTTACATCGTGAATATTATTGTTAACAGCTTGGATACTGTTCCATAGTCAAGTTGAGAGGCAACCGATCAGGATCAAACTGTCATTTATGGTAAAAGAAACTTTCAGAATTCGACCATATGTCGAACTTCTGTTGCTTGCACCATTTTTGCAAATGGTAGACATAAAGGAGTAAATAGAAGCACAGCCAATTTCATTGTGAAAAAGGCAAATGCCAGAGGCATATTCAAACAACACCAGCTGAAAGGTTAATTGGTCCCACAAAAGAGACATATTTTCTTTACTAAACAGTAATGCTTGTATTAGATCGTATGTACTTTATATCCAAACACATAATAATTTTGAAAAGACTTACTTAATCATTGAATTGCTTAAATAAATATCCAACTTTTGCAAACTGTAAAGTTTTAATGTTTGGTTATTCTTTATCCTTCTACTTTTTTCAAATTTATTGAATTTTAGTGCGTTGCCATGTTCGTACTATATACGTTTTGCAATGAGTATAAGTTTTCTCATCTACCCGGATTAACAAAAACTGTGTCGAGATATGATATTGTGATTGTTATCAATAGGTAGAAAACTAGACCTATCTATAACTATCAGCTTCATTTCATGGTTTCTAATTCTTCTTCTTCTTCTTCTTCCGTATAAAGGACAGGAATCCAATACTGGAGTGTACTTTGTCCTATTTGGTTGGGGGGCAAGACAGTCACCTCTCCCAGGCTATTTACAATTAAAAGGTCAATCAGGTGTAGAATGTACAGATAAAACTATTTACATCATCTGGATGCTGACTACGCCGAGTACAGAGGAGGGACTGCAATCGCGATGTGGAGGGCAGTCTTGAAGTCCTCTATGTCTGGTATGTCGGTGGTACTGGCTGGTAATTTGTTCCAGTCTTGGATTGTTCTCGGGAAGAAAGATTGTTTGAAGACGGTGACTTTGATGAATGGCAGGAAAAGACGCTGGGATCCCCTTGTTCGACGGTCGTTTGTCTTGACAATAGTTGAAGCCTCTGGAATATACACTAGGTTATGGGTTATTTTGAACAGCACGATCAGGCGCTGGATTCTGCGGCGGTCTTGAAGTTGTTCCCAGCCGAGTTTGTTGACCATTGCTGATACGCATCCAGGGGTTCTGTCTCTGTAGTCATTGCAGGCGAAACGAGCTGCTCTGCGCTGGACCTTGTCAAGCCGGTTGATGTCATCGACCTTGTAGGGGTCCCATGCTGAGGCGGCATATTCCATAGTTGGGCGCACCATTGTCTTGTATGTTGTCTCTCTGACTTCCCTGCTGCAGTCTCTCGAATTCCGCCGGAGGAATCCTAATTATTAAGGATAAAATACAATGTCAATCCACAATGATTATGCAAATACTCTTGACCATCTATATGTTTTATTGAATGCGAATCATATTATATATACAATTGTTTACTTCAATAAATGGACGAAATGTCGGAAGCTAGTGGATACTATTGCTTTCGAAGATTTCGGGGTACGCCCGGGTGATGGTTGCAAAAACTATGGTTTTCGTTATTTTAAAGTAAGTAAGAAGGGAAAGGGGTAGAATAGGAGGGAATGAAAAGACAATGAACAGTGAAAAAGGCGTTTAAGCTGTTTCAAAAACAGGCACTCGGAATAAAGTCAGTCATTCAAAATCCCCTTTTGTCCCTTCGAATTTTCTGAATTGTCTTACATGCTTTTCCGTTCACATTTTTAGCACAAACCGTATTGAATAAATTAGCCCCCCTATTTGAGATACAAAAACATCTGTTCATCCCTTTACGCAATCGCCATTGTCTATTTTCAGGATAAAAAAGATGCCAGCTTAAAGTAGATTTAAAGTAAAACAGAATGCGTAATTTGTTTTACTTTCAGCCTGCCTAAAGCCAACATTTACATGGTACATTAGTCTTAACTCAGTCACGGTATAAATTGGATCTAAATTCTTCAGTGGAGGAATACATGTGATGCGTAAAAGGCTTATTTATGGATTTTCAGGTTCGAATATGGTTCTATCTCGTTTTGAGTTTCCTATTTCTCGAGTCTATCATAACATTGTTTCTTTTTTTGTTTCAATACATTTCTTTTTCATTGATTTTGTTCAACTTTAAAAATGTACATAACAGTATTGTAAAGAAGCAGACGACTATAATGTAAACCTATTAGAAGGGAAGGGATGTTTCTACCGTTGGGAGAACTTTCTGCCATCAATCTTACCTACATGTAACAAGCTCACGAACACCCCCTTTCTGAATGTGGTAGTACATAAAACATATGAAACTCAGATTAAAAGGGGGGGGGGGGGGGGGGGGGGGTCTAGATACCCTTTGTTTAACCTGGTACTTGATCAAGTCAAAAAGTGAAGATCAGATTGTATGCTGTAGACATGCAGGGCACGTGCTAAGTAAAAGTAACCGACTATTGGTGTGACGGTGCACTCGCTTACCAGTAGCGCGTTCAACTACCGTATCGTCGTCTGCAATATTTTGTCAATTCAGATTTAGATCATTTTTGACTGAAGAAGTATAAATACGATTGCCATACAGTTTGGATCCTGATCAGACGCCGCGTTACGCGGCGTCTAATCAGGATCCTAACTGTTTGCAAAGTCACATCATGGCGCCATTGGCAGTGAAAGAGTTTTTTTTTGTTGTTGTTTTTTTTTTTACATTTTATTGCTTTGGAGTTCTTGTTTGCCAGATTTGTTAGATTCATATACTTGTTAGCCCGCCGGACGATTGTCTAGGAGAGCTTATTTAGTCACCCAGTCGTTGTCGTCGGCGATGCCGTTGTCGTTCCCATTCGCTCTTTCAAGAAAGTGTTCATAACTTCTAAGCCATTTCACCTACAGCCTCCATACTTGTACCACACATGTCTTGGGGCAAAAACTTTCCGAACATGTGTCATTTTGAACCCCTGTGACCTTGACCTTTATCTCAGCAACTGCGTTTAAGTTTCGATATCGTGTATTAAACTTTGGAAAGATGCCTATAACTTCTATACATGTATATTTATGTCCCTTGAGGTATTGCTTCAATATTTGGTATGTGGACACGACCTTTCAATGCAATCAAAACAGTTGTTCCCTGTAACCTTGAACTTGAATTTAGAGACCGCGGTCTGTGTTCAGGTTTTAAAAATGCTTATGCTCCTATGCCACTTGAGATATTGCTTTCATATTTCATATACATGTACATACCAGTAAACGCGGCGTTTGACCTGGGTTCAAACTGTTTACAAATGTACTTTAAGGGTATTAATCTTCCATCCCTTTAAAAACTCCCTCCGAACAACACACATAATATATGTCTCCCAATTGGTGTTTGTGTGGAGAGGGAGCGCTGTAACCCACAGGTACATGTACTTGACACATATTAAACATACTTTTTTTTTTTTTAAATTTGCTATACCTCTTTTACGGTTTATATAGAGACAAAGGTATACACAACGAGAATCGAACAGGTAGTTTAAACTGTTCTCTTAAACTGCTGCTAAAATTAACCCCTACATTTACGCACGTTCGCATGGACATCAGAAACGACATGGCCAACTTTTAAGCACCTTTTCATTATAAAATCACGTATTTTGGCGTTATTTGACGGAAATTGATAAAATAAGAAGTTAATATTGATAACTTAATCATTTACCGGGGTAACGAAAGAGAATATCGGTGATCTGGTCGATTTTAGCAGCAGTCTGACAGTTTAGACAACCTGTTCGAATCCCGTTGTACATGTATACATTTTCTCTATATATTCGATAAAGTAATTTTTTTTTTATATGTGTCAAGTACCTGTTCTCTAACCTTGGAACACGGGCAATTAGCTGGACAGGCACGTGTATCCACCCCAAAGTAATCAGCTAAATGGACACAAACCTTAAGGCGGCCTGCAAATGTTATGTTACTCAGGTCAGCCATTGACATAACCATGACAACATGTCTTTGTGAACCACAAATAACACCCTAATCACAGTGTTGGTGTAAATACTTTCAGACATAGCACATGGAAATCTAAAGCGAAATTGGAAACGGACACCCCTTAGTACGTGGAACTCATTTCCTTTGTGGAGGAATAACTTGAAGGCGTAAAATGGGTATCTATGGAGAAATGGATTAAAATATGGGATGCAGTGTTGTTACCATGTAAATTTAAGTTAAATGTGTAGTCCCGCTCACAGCAATCTGATGAATCTAAAATAGTATAACCTCAGTATATAGAATGGAATGGAATGTAAATAAGAAGGGTCACTGTTAAAGGTATACGCACCCAACGGAACGATTAATAAGAATGTCTTTAAACTTTATTAACACTTAACCATTTTATGAAATCAGATAAAAAGAAAGTATTGGTTAATAAAACTACATTTTCAAATATAGGTTTTTTCAAATATGACCCTTGATTTGTTTTGAATGCCACTAAGAAATAAATTTCAAACCTGCAGCCGATTACCTTTATGTTTCTTGAGTTTCTAATTTGGTGATATATAATGCCTTATTAAGTTTTATTTCATGAAGTTGATTTAAATTAAGTACATAAGTACTTCTGATAAATTGAAACATTTTAAAAAATAATTGGGAAGTTAAATGTACACTGACACTCTAAGTTTTATTAGAACTTTTATCATTTTCGAAATAAAAATAATAACCAGTAATAATAGTTTTCCATAAATTTGAAGAAATGATTGTTACTCCAATACTTATCAGAAAATGTAAAGATCCTAGGTTTCTATTTATTTAGTTATGAAATATGGTCGAAATGCTAACCCTACCCCCTATATGTTAAATGCCGAAAAAATACCCCCCCCCCCCCCCCCCCCCCTCATAACAAAACGAAATTATGTATCTGTTGGCCTTAATATAAGAAATATTCATTTAATGCTTGCATAAATTGGTACATGTAAATATTTGAGTGTATGCTAATACGAAAGCATTTAATAAATTATTAGTTACTTCAAGAATTTACAGTGCTGCTGATAAAAAACACGTTTTCTACAAGAAATGCCACTCGAGACAGTTTTCTTAAATCTTTAAAACAGTGCATGTACAGACGAAAACTATATTTTACATAAATTACCAATAAGAACTTTTCAAAAATCATTTTTGTGGTTATATGAATGCATTGCCAGGGCTGCCATAAGTTGACATAAAAAATCCTAAGATTTCCAAATTTGCATTTTTCGAGTGCGATTTTACGAATCGTACCTTTACCCCATCGCCTGTGTCTAGTTTTGTTGACACGTGGCTGCTTAAAGCAGGCTGGAAGTAAAGCAGAATGCGCCTTAAGGCGCATTCTGCTTTACTTTCTGGCTGCTTTAAGCTACCATGTGCTAGAAAAAAAATCCGAAGATTTAGGAAAAATCCGGAGAAATGGCAGCCCTGCATTGCAAATCAGAAAATATAAAGTAATCAAGTTGTTTTAAAGTTTATTTTTCAGCATTTTTGAATTGGACACGTATATACAGTTTTAATATTGCTGTCTAGCTAGAAATGTAATAAGCCATATCAATTAAATAAACTATATAAAAAAGTCATATTTTATGCATCATCTCAAACCATTCAGATTTTACAATGTGTACTGTTCTTGTGAATAGTGTATTTGATCTCAAACTGTGCAGACCCTGATCTGAGGGTTCCTGTTGGATTTGCACTATTTGCATCGGGAACGTGTACTTTTCAAAGGTAAGGTCTTTGTAAATGACACCGTCACGTATACGAGTCACTATGTGTTAAAGGATTACATTTGTAACACGTTTTGTCATAAGAAGTTAAGGTGACCGCACAATGTTTTTTCAATTCATCATTTTCGCCCTTTCACTGCCTACGCCCGAATACGCTGACGCGTACAAGCAGTTTGGATCCAAATCAAACGACAAATTACTTGGCGTCTAATTAGAATGTAAACTGTTTGAAACTCATACCGACGATTCGTATGTCACAATGGTCTAGCGTTTGAAATGTGTATAATAAAGCCAGACGGTAATTTTTCAAGCAAATTAATATATATGGTACCCATGCAGTAAAAGGGTTAAACTGATACAATGCCTTCTGAGTACAGTGGAGAAAATGTTATTCTTTCTCAATAAACGCGTTTACGCTAAAACTATTATTTCCATTACAAACAGTTTGGAGCCAGATCAGACGCCGGGTAACCGGCGTCTGATCAGGCTCCAAATTGTTTGCCACGGGTATAAAAATGAATAGTCAGATTTGTCAAAACGTTGTTATTTTGTACATTTTATTGCCATGCGTTTGCGTTTCGTGTGCGTTTAAACGGAAAAGAATAACGTTGTCTCCACTGTAATTGTGACAAATGTCTTAAATTTGACCACCGACCTGACTGACAAAATAACGTATCAGTTACCTCGTACTGTGTCACGTGCGGAAACAAGAACATTATAACATTCTGCTTGCACGCCGCGGGCAAAGATGTGACAACTGTAGTAAAAAGTTTAGATCCAGATGAGACGCCGGGTAACCCGGCGTCTCATCTAGATCTAAACATTTTTTGACACACTGGTGATGTTTTTGGAGAGAAATTAGCTTTAGTTAACTTTGAGAATTGTAAAAATGTTGCAGACGACAATTATATACTGTTTTAAAAGATAAATGATAATATATATGACCCACGTGCCAGATGATTATTCTTCCCTGTATCAGCGTGACTCAGAGAAAGGACGAGAGACAGTGGGGTGAGGGAGAGAAACAGAGAGACAGGAAAGGAGACAGACAGTCAGTGACAAAGTAAGACAGACACACAGAGACAGATAACCGCAGACACAGAAAGACATACACATACAGGTATACAGAAAGAGAAAGCAAGAGAGAGGTATATTAAAAGGAATACAGAAGACAGACTGAGAGAGATACAGAGACAGACAGACAACCAGACACATAGAGATACAGAGAGGGAGAGAGAGAAAGAGAGAGAGAGGGAGATGGAGAAAGAGAGAGAGAGATAGAGAGAGAGAGAAAGAAAGGGTGATAGACACACAAAACGTATTTAGACCGAGCCTTAGAACGATAAGTGCACATATTTTGAGGGATATTGAACTTGGTAGACAAATAAAGAAAACCCTGCTGTAGATCTATATATCTTATTAATCAGAACAACAAAATAACGTCCGAATATTTCATCCAAACATCCACACGTACAAGACATTAACACTTATCACTAGAATGTTTTAGTATTGCAAACAAACAAGACACAGTGCACCCGGTTTTTGCGCTTCTTGCAATGATGATAAGGCCAATGCTACTGAGTCTGAAGATTAATAAACAATATTATATACCCTGCTGAAACGCGCACATTTCATTGGTCAACAGGGATGCATGCACGGGTTCGCAAAACGTGATATTAAACCGCTAAGATGACACTGATTCGAACACCGTCTTAACCCTTTACCCAATAACCAGTATATAACATTAAATACAGATGAACACTTAAAGCAGGTTGAAAGTAAAGCAGAATGTGCCTTAAGGCATATTCTGCTTTACCTTCAACCTGCTTTAAACAACCATCTGCTAGGCTACATAAAAAATAAGAAACGCGTAGAGTTGGTAGGAATAGCGTATTTACCACTGTATATAATATAATAATTATTTACATATGTTTTGGTCAATATGCGTTTTACGGACTTGTAATCTGAATGATATTCACCGAGGACGCAGGCCTCGGTCAATATCATACAGCAAGTTTTCATTTGGTAAAGTTTGTTGCCATTTTGTTGGTTTAGGCAATTACCGATTTATTTACACGTTCGTGAAAATGACAAGAGTCATTCTCACTTTTGCGGGTCAATCTCGCTTTTTGCGGAACCGTGCTTGCAACCCTCTCGACCAATCAAATGAGCGCATTTCAGCAGGGTATGTACTATTCTGTATTAGATTATTATTGCAATAAAATGTACACAATGACAAACTGATCTGGAACTGACCAGACACTGAATCACTCGACGGCTGCTTTTGCCCCAAAGTTTTGTTATACATTTTGGAGTTTAATTACTGAACAGATTGTACAATAGCGTCTAGTCCTCTGTTTTAGAAATTTAAGCCCAGTAAAGTAGAAGTTGGTAGGGTGGTTGTTTTGCAACCCGATATGTCTTTTATTCTATAAAAGCATACCACTGCCACCACTGCCTGGACAGAATCCAAATAATTTGACATCGGTATGATGTTAAAAGACTTAAAACTGAATTTGAAAATTAAAGGCTGATAAGTATTAACAATTTGCCCAATAGCTTGTTCAACAAAGTTTTAAGTGTTTAAAAAGTTTGTTCCTCAAACCAGACTGAAAGTTGAGCAGATATCTCTTTAGAAGCTACAGTGGAGAATGTGTTATTCTTTCCCAATAAACGCGTTTACGCTAAAACTGTTATTTGCAGTGCAAACAGTTTGGAGCCAGATCAGACGCCGGGTAACCCGGCGTCTGATCAGGCTCCAAACTGTTTGCCACCGAGATAAACATGAAATATCAGAATTGTCCAAAAGTTGTTCTTTTCTACGTTTTAGTGCTTTGCGTTTGCGTACGTTTGCGTTTAAACGGGAAAGAATAACATATTCTCCACTGTAGCAGCCTTACTTTCAGTTTTTTGAGCATTTACAAAATGCACCTATCAGGAAGCATACATATTTTCTATGACCTTTTGACCAATCATGGAAGGGCATTGCAATGAGAAATGGCTACATGTACCCCTTCACGGCCATGCCAGCGTCAACTTTAAACAATTGTTGTCTGCTTTTATTTATCAAATTTAAACATTAGATCCTTTGACGTAAATATATTGAAATGAGTGTCAAACAGTTTGGATCCTGATCATACGTCACGTGACGCGGCGTCAGTCTGACCAGGATCCAAACTGTTTGCAAATAACTACCAGGTATTATATTCGAAGTACGGCAATGAAGAGGTTAAAATGTGCATCTGTGCCGGGAAATGGCTCAACAGACGATAGAACAGCAATAGGTGGGGTTTTAAAAACACATGCAATTAATAGAACGAATCATGATAAATGGTCACTAAAAGATGATTGCTTAATGCAAGACAAAATTAAAGCTTTACTATTATCCTGCAACAAGCAATCATCTGTAATAGCGGCCGAATATCACAAGTTGCATGTCCCTTTATCAACTGCTGTCTAATTGTGTCGTGCAAACAAGCACATGCTTTCATCATCCAGGAAATTTAATTAACTTCAATGAACCATCCATTTGGCTACTGACGGTCGGTAGCAGCATCTTTGGTAAGTTAAGTTTGTAAAATATGACAGTATGTTCCAGCAGAAGCCTCCCCTTGATATAGAGCCGTGTGGACACACGCTTAGTGGCGAACAGAAACAGTAACCGCTCGCACCTAAGCCACCGGAACCAGCAGCACCGGAAGCGCCAGCAGCTTGTAGAAAATCATCATCCGGTTCCGGTGTTGTCGGCTTCTCTGTTATCGGTTGTGCGGTCGTTGGTGCGGCGGCTGTAGGCGGCCTTCGCTGTTGTCGGCCTCGACCATTTCGTCCTTGGTTTCTAGGTGCCGCGTTTCTTGATGGGACAGCATCTTCAACTTCGTACGAAGCACCCCCAACCATACTACCTCCCCCAAGACCAAATAGACCCAAATCGTACATAGGGTCGTAGTCGTAGTACGGTAAGACATTGTAGTTTCTTCTGGCGTATGGCGCCACGTCATCGTCAACTTCCGCTGGTTCCGGTGTAGTCGATGTAGTTGTTGTTGTTGTTTTCCTGACATTAGACGACAGTGACGGGGATGGTCGTTTTAGAATTGGTGGATGTCGAAACTGTTTTGGAGGACGAACTGAAATTAACAAAAATAAGATTGCAATAGGTTCAAATATATTCTGCTAAACACATAATTATTTATATATGCTAACAGTTTCAAACCAGGGTAACTATAGACATCTAACTGTTCAACAATCTACATGTATGTAAAGAAAACATAGATACTAAATTTAAATACATTTCGCAGATGACACAGTCGTAGACGATACTTTAACAGGCTGATCTACTATCGAATACAGGGTTTTGCTTGGTACGAGGCAAATTATTACAAAAAATCTCCTTAAGCTATTTTTGTTCTGCATTAACTCATTATCCCCTAAAACTTCCATTGGACAATTCCAATTTGCAAAAAAGGCTGGTCCATTTTAGACAATTTAGGGTTGTTTTTTGTAATAAATTTCTAAATGACAAACAGTGGAAGTCCCTGATCAGAGGGCTCCTACAGGAGCCCTCTGATCAGGGACTTCACTGTTTGCATAGGACAGGTGTACTCTTCCACAGGTACACATTTGGTAAAGGACGCATATATGCGTGACTAGGGCTCAATGAGTTGACACCTTTCATATAGTCTGTAAATATACAATGTTATTCGTCACCCCTTCCTTCCGGACAAGGCTTATTAACGAAATTCGGCGAGGTGTTCTGAGTGGACTCAAAGAAGTCACATTTTATAAATGGAAACTAAGCACTTTTCGGCGATTGGCATTGATGTCTTTGTTAACATGTTTACGTCTATTAGGAGAGCCGACCATTTCAAAATAATACTAGCTTCGCCACCCCCGGACATCCGTAATTTACAACCAAAATACGCCACTAACTGTGCGCAGTATATTAAGAAATATTTGACATATTGTGATTGACAGTTGGAACCTATAGATATCTCGTTATCCGTCTGTACGCTGCAAGCGATTTTCTGATAATAATTTCGAACAGTTTGGTTCCAGATGAGATCTCAAGGCCGAGCTACTCGGCGTCTTATTTGGGTCCAAGTTGTTTGGCCCTCTTGTGAGTTTTTCATTAAGAACACGTATATAAATTAAATATCAGAGAATTATTGCAAACAATAGGTTTTGTAGACGACAATAATATATTACATCGAGTACTATTTAACACTTATCATTTTAAATTGTCGTCTGCTTAAAATATATCGTCTGCGAAAACAATAATTACTATTAATTTATTATATATTTTCTAAACTTGAGACAATATTTATATGACTGGCAAACAGCTTAGATCCAGATCAGACGCCGCGTTACGCGGCGTCTGAACTGGATCCAAGCTGTTTGCAAACGTTAGTCGAGTCCCGCTTAGTACGATACTGGTTAAAGGTTAAATACGTCTAATTAGTTTCTAAATACTCAAAAACCAGGATTTCCGTGTTCCCGGCAGCTAAGAAAGTACAACTCCATCTACCGTGACAGAAAGAACCAATTAACAATCTTTTTTACGCTTCTGGTCTTATTCGGTCCGCGCACTCACTTGTTATACATTCGCCCTCCGGTCAATACGCCTGCCCGTGTTGTATTCCTACGCGCTGATAATGACTGAACAAGAAATGTAGCGCGTACAAGATATAGGCCATATATATTGTTGATGTAACTTTCTTGTTTAACAGCGATCGTTAATTATCTTACCTCTGATTATTATAGAGGTCTATAAATAGAACTATTTTGACACGATTTTCTAATTATACTTACATGTATCTGCTGTCTATATCTACTACACAGTTCACCCAAACGGACTTAAATCTATAAATACGTTGTGCTTATAAGACCAAACACAACTTAAGCACAGTATATTTCATAAGCACATACCTTCGAAGTAAAACATTATGCTAAACATTTACAACAGTGATTATTTTGCATACATGGGTGTGCAAACAGCGATGCGTGTCTCTGGTAATACGGCAATCGTATGAAAGCAGATAAATTCTACCCTAATTATTTCCTACATATATATTTATACAGAAAACGCCTTTATCACGACCACGTAACAGAAGATTCTTTTGCATTGTTAAAACCAGCTGGAAGTTTAATTGCACGCATAAAGAAAAACAAAAGGCTCCAGAAGCGCTTACGCTTTGACACATCTACATACTAATATACATGTAGCTAGTTAGCTACTCATATTTTAGTTATAAAAACCATTCTTTTGCAAGTTTCGTAACCATGGAGCTTTATTATGCCTAAATGTTATCCACTTTTGTGATGTCTATAGAATGAATATATGTTAGTACAGGTAAGTACACTATTATAAAATATCTTATATCTGGGGGTTTTCTATAAATGTTATAATAAAGGTTACAAAAACACAATTATTGATCATCACATCAGGTCGAGATCGTTGTATAATTTGTATTTAGCCAAGGCTGTGCGCCGAGACAAAAAAAGAGATAGTATGCATTGGAAGTCATTCGTTTAGACCTTGATCAATGGATATAAAGCGTTTGGTTGAGTCTTAAAATCATTCTCAAGCATTTGATTGGTCAGATTTGAGCCTAGGCTCAAACCTGACCAATCAAATGCTTGAGAACGAACTCAGACTTAATTCAAACGCCTTATTGAGGGCCACAAGGGCGATTAGTTGCTTATGTGTTCTAATTGTGTTACCCTCTTGAAATAAAGTCTTATTATTATTATAATTATTATTATAAGCGCTGGGCCAGAGGTTCATAAAGATGCATGTTAATGACCCTTAAAAGTGAAAACTATTGTCTCCAGTGTTTTAATATATTAAAGGCTATTAAATGTGTATTTGTGTATATACCGCCAGTACGACCACTCCAAAGACAAATCATTTATTCATTTTAAAATGTGACAGCACGTGACTTGAAAAAGGTTGAAACTAAAGTGAAAATGTTCTGCTATACAATCATCTTGCTTTAACTCACTGACCTCTGATACTTCTATTGAAAAATTCCAGTTTCGAATTACATTCGAAACCTCATACTTCGAACTCGCATAAGTTCGAACATACACATATTTCAAATTAAAACGTGGCTTAGCCACGTTTTAACTTTGAAATACGGGTATGTTTGACTTAAGCGAGATTAAGTTACGAAAATTTAACTTATACAATACAGGTAAGTTCGATTTAAGCGAGTTCGAAGTATCTAGTTTCGCTGTAGATCTATATCAATTACATTTTTGACTATTTAGTCTTTATTTTTATAATATATTGAAAATTGACAACCATTTCCAAACCTTAACCGGGTCTACATTGCTTAGTTTAAACATACATTATTTCGTTTATAGTTACACACCAACATGATGGCAAATAAAAACAGACGGTGTAGGATTAAATCGAAAGTTTAAAGCTTATTTAGATATTCTACATTGTTTGCATAGGCGTTAGGCAGAATAGTGGACACCGATAGATTATCGATAAACTGTCTTACGCTAGCTTGCGTGCCCGTCAATGTTCGGCTCTTACCGCTCGGTATTTACGGAAACTCCCGACGACTCTTTGAACATATTAATTTTATTTTCAATTTGAAAAAGGACCAAATTAACATTAACTTACAATTCTTAAATTTATATCAAAAGAAAGAAAAAATAGTCAAGTATACGAGCCCGTTTGCACAGAATTGATATCGATTTGTATAAATGCACAAGGTCGTGTTATATTATCCGCGTCGAGGCTTATTTTCAGCATTTTACTCTTTGTTTAATGTGATTTAGAGGTGTCTTTTTAAACTTAAAAAAGGACCAAAATCTTATTAAAATATTTTTTCAAAACAAATTTCATCATAAAGGAAAATGTTTAAGCTAACACAGGCCGTTTGCACAGGAACGATATCTGTCCAGAAAAAAAAGTTATTACAAGTTATGTAAAAATGCCCTTCTTATTTTAATGTTCGAAAATGAGAGCAAGTGGGCCACCTGCGTGTCCACTATTCTGCGTAACGCGTTAGGCAGAATAGTGGACACCGATAGATTATCGATAAACTGTCTTACGCTAGCTTGCGTGCCCGTCAATGTTCGGCTCTTACCGCTCGGTATTTACGGAAACTCCCGACGACTCTTTGAACATATTAATTTTATTTTCAATTTGAAAAAGGACCAAATTAACATTAACTTACAATTCTTAAATTTATATCAAAAGAAAGAAAAAATAGTCAAGTATACGAGCCCGTTTGCACAGAATTGATATCGATTTGTATAAATGCACAAGGTCGTGTTATATTATCCGCGTCGAGGCTTATTTTCAGCATTTTACTCTTTGTTTAATGTGATTTAGAGGTGTCTTTTTAAACTTAAAAAAGGACCAAAATCTTATTAAAATATTTTTTCAAAACAATTTCATCATAAAGGAAAATGTTTAAGCTAACACAGGCCGTTTGCACAGGAACGATATCTGTCCAGAAAAAAAAGTTATTACAAGTTATGTAAAAATGCCCTTCTTATTTTAATGCTCGAAAATGAGAGCAAGTGGGCCACCTGCGTGTCCACTATTCTGCGTAACGACAAGTGAGCTCTTCTCACGAGTGTCAAAGTGTTTGGATCCTGGTCGGACAGAGTTATTTTGACCATTGTCTCTACTGTATTTATCATGTTTTTACTATAAACATTGTATGTAATGTTTTACATGTATGCAATAAAACTATCGTATCGTATCGTACCGTATTTTGCGTCTGATCACGATCGTAACAGTTTGCTAAAAGACAATGGAGTCGTCTTTGACAAGGGTTGGTACAGTGGAGAATATGTTATTCTTTCCCGTTTAAACGCAAACGTACGCAAACGCAAAGCACTGTATTTGGAAACAGTTTTGATACAGATCAGATCATGTCTTTCTTCAATAAGATGCCGACGAATTTTAACCTGCAGACAACAATGCTGACGAAAAATTTGAAGCGGTGTGAGACGATATACCGCAGAAGATGTTTTAGTGTTTCCCGTATAAGCAAAACTAAACGAAACGCAAAAGTATTTCAATAAAAATGGAGAAAAATGATAATGTTTTTTAAATGTTGACGATTTATTTAACCTGCGTAGCAAACAGTTAAGAGCCAGATCAGACGCCGGTTTACCCGGCGTTTGATCTGGCTCAGATGTTTACAATGGAAATAGGTTTTTAATTAACCATTTCGCTAAAAAGAACTGCCTTCTAGCGCATATAATTTATTCCTCCACTGAAGAAAATAGTTCTAATTTAATCAATCAGGAATATGTATCAGTTTAAGAAATATTTCCCATAATCTAGCAGATAATACTAAGCTTAAAGCAGGTTGAAAGTAAAGTAGAATGCGCCTTAAGGAGCATTCTGCTTTACTTTCAACCTGCTTTAAGCTGTAACCTATTTTCAATACTAGAAACAGGATATGGGGGTAAAGAGAACGCGTTTACTAGAAAATAAGAACGTCTTCTCCAATGTATTATGACAATAGGAGATAATGGTTGTGAATGTAGTAGAGTATATAGTGACGTTTATTTGCTGTAATATTAATAAGGTACCTTGTTAGGTTACAATAAATGTCCGAATCAATTAGCTGATGCAGTTAACGTTCTACACGTGACGAATTTGTGACGACTGATGCAAACAGTTTTGATCCAGATAAGACGCCTAGTAACTCAGCGTTTTATCTGGATTCCAAACTAATTGACCACTGGTGATATTTTCGGTAATAAAAGTTGCAGAAAAATAAATTCTGAGAATTGTTGCAGACAACAAATATTGCAAATGAATATTACATAACATGCTAAAGATTAAGGAATATGCGCAGCTGTTACAGAGAAGAAGACGTTAAATTATTCTTTCCCAACAAACGTGTTTACGCTAAAACTATTATTTCTATTGCAAACAGTTTGGAGCCAGATCAGACGCCGATTAACCCGGCGTCTTATCAGACTCTAAATTGTTTGCCACTAAGATTAAAACAAAGGGTCATAATTTCCAACATGTTGTCTTTTTCTACATTTTCTTGCAGTGCGTTTGCGTTTCGTTTGCATTTAAACGGGAAAGAATTACGTATTCTCGACTGTACCTCGTGTTCTGTGAGCTGATGCAAACTACCGGTTAAGTAGTGACGAAACAGGGACGATACAAATGCTTTTTAATCTTTCAGATGTTTTTTTCAAACCAGTTATCTTTTTATTAGCTTTTGTTTCGTTTTCGTTTGTTAGTTAACTTGTTAGTCAGTCAGTCCGTCAGTTATTTAAAAATCAATAAATCCATTATGTGTTAACTACAGTGGAGAATGTGTTATTCTTTCCCGTTTAAACGCAAACGTACGCAAACGCACAGCACTAAAACGTAGAAAAGAACAACTTTTGGACAATTCTGATATTTCATGTTTATCTTGGTGTCATTAAATAAGTAAAGTAGTATTTAACTTTAGTATTTAAATTTGCTATAGTTCATTTCAACCCATCACTGCCATCATTTGTCTGCTTTAACCCTTTCTCCCATAGCTTGTTTCTAGTTTTGAAAATAGGTGACTGTATAAAGCAGGTTGAAAGTAAAGCAGAATGCGCCTTAAGGCGCATTCTGCTTTACTTTCAGCATGCTTTAAGCTACCACCTGCTAGAATAAAAAAATATTCCGTATGATACATATTCATAACTGTATAAATTGGAACTATTTTCTTCAGCGGAGGAATACACTGAATGCGCTAAAAGGTGCTTCTATGGGGGAAAGGGTTAAACAGTTCTCCTCTGCTTTTCATTTCTCAAATCTATATTTTAGGTAAATTGACTAAAGTAACATCGACATATTAGGTGTCAAACAGTTTACATCCTGTAACGTTACACGCGTTGTCTGATTAGAATCCAAAATGTTTGCAGATACCTCCTGTGCTCGGGTTGGTTTTAATTTGTTTCTGGAAAAATACTTTTGTTAGATTTCATTAATTTCATTGTTGTTGGGCTACTTATATTACACCAATGGCATATACTGATGTATAAAGTCAATGTAATAACCAAAACTTCTACAAAATTAAACATACATTGTACATGTGAAGCGTACATTTCTCCTACTCAAAAAGTGAATCCCCTTATAAGGGACTACGCTTTTCGTCATTTTGCATTATATTGTTAAAATCAAACCTCTAACTTAATTGGAAATGGAAATTAACCATTAAATGTTTCAGGAGTTATTGATGTAATCAGCTTGACGTCTAAATTACTATTTTATTTGTTGTGAAAATAAAGCTCTAAAATCTCAGACTGTGTTTAATTTAGCTAAGAATGTTGTTGATGAAACAAATACAAATAAATCTTAGTACAAACGCCTACGATTTTTTCTAATAAACATCGCACACAGCAGTATTCTCAAACCTGGAATGCTATTTCGCCCAAGACAAATTGGTAGCACAAGGTACTTTTGTCTTGAAGACATGATGCAAATACAGAAATCCTAATCAGCTATGTCCTTGATAAACCACAACGTTGGATAATTAAAACATAGCTTCTGGCATAAGAAATGTTTGTCCAAACGACCACAAACATGTAATTGTGTTAATTAGTAGGTGTTTAAGACAGGTGATTGCTGAAGGCAATGTGACAGTAAAACAGAAAGCTCACATGGGAGCTTTCTGTTTTACCGTCACATTGCTTTAAGCTCTTGCCTGTCTTTAATAAAATCACTTAACCTTAGTTTTAGTTGTCGTAACAGAGATTTTATGGTAGATTCTACTTCAAACACCATACTAAATACAGTGTTTCCTCCTTACAACGGCCCTCCTAACAACAACCCCTTCTTTACAACGACCCTTGTCGCAGTTCCTTAAACAGGACAATTATGTCTAACGCTTTTACTGCTGCAATATCGTCTGCTTAAAAGTATCGTTTGCTGGTTTTTCCTGAAGGAAACATATAAATGTAAATAATAAATATAATGACGACAGACAAACAGCTTAAGTCCAGATCAGACGCCGCGTTACGCGGCGTCTGATCTGGATTAATGTTGTTTGTTTGCAAATGTAAGCCAAGTTTTAATTTCCCCTCCCTATATAGACTCCCTCCGAACAACACATAGAATATGTGTATCCTATCGGGTGTCGTTGTAGAGAGGGAACACTGTATACTTTTTGTCTGTGCTGCATTTCTGATAGAGCTGAAAACAGTATTTTCACAACCTAAACGTTCTAGTGCTAAACCACGGAATTATACAGTGTATAATTCTGTGGCTAAACCGATTTAGCAATGTTAGAGTTAAGTTGAAATTAACAGTTTATTGCAGCCAAGTATATGTTAATGTCATAAAAAGTTCACATTCTTCTGCTAGGACGTCATTTGCTTTGAACAAATATTGTCGTTTGCTTTGAATTTTAGGTAGTTTTACTTAAGAAATATTAAAATTAGTGTCCAACAACCATTGTCCTTAAAAGTCCAAAAAGTTGGGGCATCCTGTTATGGCTGTATAAACACTATAAATTATCCTAAATTGTAAAGTAACTGCTTTAATCACACAAATATTTGTCCAAAAAGGTGCAAACTGAATCACAAAAAGTGTAGACCCTACCGGTCTGCTCCTGAAGGAGAAATAAATACGAAAGACTCAAGCAGAAAACGCAACACAAACAATACACCCACCTCTCAAGCAGAACACACACACAGTAATATTCTTTTTTCAAGCGCGTTACTTAAAGCAGGTTGAAAGTAAAGCAGAATGCGCCTTAAGGCGCATTCTGCTTTACTTTCAGCTTGCATTAAGCTACCATCTGCTAGGATAAAAATCTGAAGATTTCGATAAAAATCCAGAGAAATGACAGCTCTGTGAGTACCAAAACAATCATTGTACTCGGAGTACGACAGTGAAGTCTCACAGTGAAGCTCACTACTAGTGACAGTAAGGTGTCGTTGAGGACGTGGATGGCAGCTATAAACGCCAATAAACAAGGCACACGAGATTCATCATCAGATGTACGATATATAGCAATCGCTAGAAAATATGATTTGAAACAGATTATGAGTAATGATCGCATACGTTCGGTTGTGTTTTTAATTTTTTGTTGTTTTGTTTTTGCTAATACGAATATACAGTGGAGAAAATGTTATATTATATCCCAATAATCGTGTTTACGCTACAGCTAGTATTTCCATTGCAAACAATTTGGAGCGAGATCAGACGCCGGGTCAGCCCCCGTTTTTGTAGTTATCCGTGGAAGTTCTTAAAACTGAAATTGTGAAGTTTTGCCCGCGGTTGATAATTACATAATTGTGTCCCAAAGGACCATACAAATATAACTACTATTTGTTATTCCCCCATCCCATGTTTTCACCTTGGATGCAAAATATGACAAAATATGTCTGAAAGCATCTCGTAACTATTCATTATGGCGCTTTCACATACATACAGACATTACGAGAGTTTACGATTCGTCAACTCGTAGTCAATGCAAGGTCTCTAATATCCGTAGAAAACTCGCTGGTATCCTTAAATGATTGGTTACAACTCGTCAAAACTCGAAGACACTCGTAAGGATCCGTAAGATGAGAGTCATATTTTGACATGTCAAAACATTTTTCTACTATTGTCCTTGATTTTGCCATACATATGTAACTCGTAACAGCCCGCAAGTATAGCAAACAGCTCCAAAAAACAAGTACAGTGGAGAATGTGTTATTCTTTCCCAATAAACGCGTTTACGCTAAAACTATTATTTGCAGTGCAAACAGTTTGGAGCCAGATCAGACGCCGGGTAACCCGACGTCTGATCAGGCTCCAAACTGTTTGCCACCAAGATAAACATGAAATATCAGAATTGTCCAAAAGTTGTTCTTTTCTACGTTTTAGTGCTTTGCGTTTGCGTACGTTTGCACGGGAAAGAATAACGTTTACTCCACTGTATAACATGGTTACTTATAACTTAAATAAAGCAAACAACATTTAGACAGGGTAGAATTTAGCAGGGTAGTGATTTTCCATCCATGAACCAAAACGTTGATTAAGTAATTGTTAATCAATGGATAAAGTGTTCAAATTCTTCAGTGAACAGATTCTCCACTGTAACCCAACCGTTCCTAAACAGTTAACATCAAGGTGAGAGTTTTATTATCGCTCAATGCACGTTTGACTGTATACTTACTCTTTGAACGTTCTGAAATATTTTCAGCTGTGGGAAATGTGATTTTGAATTTTCTTAAATTTCTCTGTAAAATACCGATTTTATGTCTCAATCAATGTTTGCCCTGAAGAGAGACCGCATCAATGGAAATATTAGTTTTAGAGTAAACGTGATTATTGGGAAAGAATTGCGTCTTCTCCACGGTATTACAGTGGAGAATCTGTTATTCTTTCCCAATAAACGCGTTTACGCTAAAACTGTTATTTGCCGTGCAAACAGTTTGGAGCCAGATCAGACGCCGGGTAACCCGGCGTCTGATCAGGCTCCAAACTGTTTGCCACCAAATCAGAATTGTCCAAAAGTTGTTCTTTTCTACGTTTTAGCGCTTTGAGTTTGCGTACGTTTGCGTTTAAACGGGAAAGAATAACAGATTCTCCACTGTACAAAAGTATAAAGGTCAAACATTTCTACATTACCCCTTTCATCACCATAAACGATTGAAGTCGACTTAATAAGAAGTTTATATCCTGATTAGATCACAGCGTCTGATCAGGATCTAAACTGTTTGACACTCACAGTTCAAATTGATTTCAATCTTACTTTAAAGCAATAGTTAAGATAATTCAGATCTTACCTTTAGATAATAGTCTAGGCAACAATTTCTAAATTGGACGATATTATGGTGGGGAAGGTTAACGCCGGCAATACAATTTGACAATGAGAGGGTTAATTAGCGTGGATTTCTCTTACGACGACGTTAACTTTGATCAAATCAACAAACATGATTTGTACTTGTGTGCATTAGATACAGCGGAGAGGGCATTAGTTTTCCCGTTTAAACGAAACGCAACCGCATGTCAATAAGATTTAGAAAATGACAATAAAAACAGACGACTGATTTTTATTGTAATAGCAAACAATGTGGAGTTGATCAGGCGTAGGGTTACCCGGTGCCTGGTCTGGTTCCAAATTATTTTCAATGTAAATAATGGTTTTTAGCATAAACGCATTTATTGGAAAAGAAAAGATCTTCTCCACTGAATATACAGTAAAACCTCGCTATTACGACCACTAAAACGAAGGCTTATTGATTGTATAATAGACAGGTAACAGCTTAAAGCAAGGTGACAGTGAAACAGAAAGCTCCTAAAGGAGCTTTCTGTTTCACTGTCACCTTGCTTTAAGCAGTTACCTTTCGTAAACACCCCAATAATTAACATAATTTAGTGGTTTAGTGTGTATATACATTTTACCTACCTAGGAAAAAACTGTTCATGTAAGAAATTCGCCAGAATCTACTGCAGATTGTTCTCTATTAGGGCAAACATTATAGACATTGACCAGACGCCTTGCTTAAAAATCAAAGCTTGACTCTACTCTTCATAATTTGCAATATTTCAGCGCCCTTTTTCCGTTAAAATGCTTTAATAAAACTCATCGATTACGAAAATTAAAAAATAAGGCCTTATATCGCTAGTAACTGGACGTGTCTTTTTCAAAGCAGGATGAAAAAAAAGCAGAAAGCTCACAAATGGACTTTATGCTTTTACTTTCATTATGCTTTACATTTTAGTTTGCCTTGAACAATATATCTGTGCCTTCATTTTGGTTGTTTTAATAGCGTAATTTCAATGTATAATCATTTTGATTGGAATATATATCTTACCTCTTGAAGCCGCAAACCCAAGCACCATCATGAAAACGAAAGTTGAGAGAAGTTTTGAAAATTTCATCGTGGTGGAAAAGGTTCACTAGGTTCCTTGAGTATTAAAATCGCTCTGTGAACTCGCCAAAAGACAGAAACTAATTTTAGTTTTCTCTTCTCCTAGAGATCTTTAGCAGTGTACCATGTCCAAAAGAATTGTGTCCTATGATTTTTTCAGCCTTTCCTAAAAACCGAATGGCATATACTGGTTAACTGTCAAACTGATTAATTAAAACAAATATGCTTTGCCTCGCGCTTACTCATTACGCATGCGCAGTGATTACAAGTGATTTGTGTGAGGTATAGCGTATATCCTTGAGAATGCATACATGTATTTGTTTGTTCACTTGTTTACAAAAAATAGAATTGTCGACAGTGTGTCATCTAGGCATTCGAACACTGACAGGATCGAAATGTTAGTTTTCACCCTCTGACCCACAACTGAACACGCATCATGTAGATCTGATATCACTCGGTTTACCAGAATAATAACGTATGTACGTCGTTGTCATAATGATACGTAAAACATAACCAGGAAATAAGTACGAAATCATTGTAAACATAGTTGACATTTACTCTAATAGCTCATATTTTAGACATGTATCATTGGGATACGCTTATGTCTTACGCTCACAAAACATTGCACGCTTACCGTATCTCGGAGTACATGTAAGTGACAAAGCTAAAAGTGCAAACTTGTAAAATCTCTCACACTGAACTCTTCGCCTACATCAGGGCTGCCATTTCTCCGGAATTTTCCGAAATCTTCGGATTTTCATTCCAACAGATGAAGCTTAAAACAGGCTGAAAGTAAAGCAGAATGCGCCTTAAGGCGCATTCTGCTTTACTTCCAACCTGCTTTAATTATTACGTGTCTTAAAAACTAGAAACATACTATGGGTTAAAGGTATAATCAGGAAAATCGGGCTTAAAAAATTGTAAGATCTTTTTATCAACTTATGGCAGGCCTGTTACAGTTTCGGAAGTACAAGGCATTCAAAGAATTATTTCTGTTTGTTTTCTGCTGTCAAATATCTCTATCTCTGTTGCCTTCGAAGTCCGCGATACACCAAGGGTATATTAAGAGGTTATTTAACAGTGTTGAGTACAATACTGAAATATATTGGACGAGTACACAGCAGTCATAATTCATATTGGACGAGGCGATAGCCGAGTCCAATATGGATTATGACTGCTGTGTACGAGTTAAAAATTTAGGTATTTTGACTAACCCGATCAAATGCCGCGCCATGCGGCGTCTTATCAGGATCCAAACTGTTTGCAAAACCCTATTGCACTCGCGGTTGGAGAGCGAAGTGCTAAACGGGAAATAAACTGAAAACTGGAAACTGGAAAGAATAATGTCTTCATTGACATGGGTCTCCGAACCCTTTCACTGTCAAGCTCGTCTGCAAGGGTATTTGCAAACTGTTTGGATCCAGATCATACGCCAGGTAATTCGGCAGCTAATCAAGCCGGATAGAAGTTGTTTGCCGCTCAGATGCTAAAATGCTAAAATGCTAAAATGCTTAAAATCTAAACTTGAAAATATACGAGGTGCCATGGCATTTTTAACCCTTTCACTCTCAATGACGCCATCAAGCGCATTTGCAAACAGTTTTGATCTTGATCAGACGGCGCGTGACGCGGGGTCTGATCAGGATCGAAACTGTTTGCCACTAAGTCTTGTTTTGAAAGTATGTCAATTATACTGCCTTAAATCTGAATTTGAAACCATATTGCAGACAACAATATTGAAGCAGACGACAATAATGGCGATGAAGGGGGGGGGGGGGGTAAAGATAAATATGATCATGGAAAGGTTAAGCAGACGATAAATCAGGGATGAAAAAGTTCAAACTATGTAATAATTGCTCAGTCGATAAATTGCGATATTTCCTGTCGCGTGGACATAATAACAAATATTGAAAGTATGGGACGTCTGACAGCGTTGTTTAACAGTCCTTGATTGACAGCAACATGCAAATATTTGTCTTGTCAGAATGAAAAAAATGTCTAATATGTAAATTTGAGAAAAACACCAGACGACAATTTTAATTGCACTATGTTGCAGCCGTGAAAATGTTTGACATAATTACATGTATATTGTTTTGGGAACAGCGACAATCGTCGTTGTAAGGAGGGGTTCGTTGTTTGGAGGGCCGTTGTAGAGAGGGAACATTGTATTCAAAGTCATGTATTTTCACATGTGAGATGCTGGTAACGAAAGATAGATCCACTGGGGCTTGCTGCGCTTGCTTATTCAGAAGCTGATATCAAACAAAATACTAAATGATTAAATAGTTTCTATGCTTCAGCTTGTTGTTGGGAAATCTTGCACGAAGTTGCCGAGGTAATTTGCGACCAGGCTATTTAGTTTTTGTGACAATTCTGGGGACAAAACGACAGGGCAATGTTGGGGCAAACTCTTATCACGAATCAAGAGTTTTGTCGCTAAAAAACATGGTCGCCAACAACACGCGACACTTAGAGCTTGCGCAAGTAACAGTCGAACCTCGTCATCTCGAAGTCGCGTAACCCACTATCCCATCAATACGCCTTTTTACACTCTTAATTTTTTCCTCCATTGACACAAATAGTTCCACTTCATGCAGTCACGATTATGTGGCAGATTGAGTTATCGAAATTCCGACTTTGGGGCCCGATTTATGAAACGTCGTACGATAAAAATGGTCGTAAGCCATATTCTAAAATTATTAATACATGTAATTATCTATTTCTCCATCTAATCCTGTCTTGTTACATCTCTTTGGAATCGTCTTCGAAAGACAATTCCAAAATATGTAACAAGACAGGATAAGATGGAAGAAATCAGAAGTTGGCTGTGTTTTAAAGTTTTGACTTACAACCGTTTTTGTCGTACATGTACGACGTTTCATAAAACGAATCCACCGTTATTAGGCGTTTGATCTGTCTCTTAGCTTTTTGAATTTACATTCAGGTTTGTCCGGTCATCTTTTATTAATTAAAAGTTTAGAAATAAAAAGCAGACCTCAATTTCTAGACGGACCATAATTTATTAGAACAACGAGTGGGTTAAAATATTACCAACACTTTACAAAAGTGCATAAGGATTTCTTTTTTTACCGATTTCATCGCATATAATCGCTCAAGGATGTCTTTATATACTCCGTGACAATACAGATGGACAGACGTTGTTCTTTCCCAATAATATATTTCCATTGCAAACAGTTGGGAACCAGATCGGACGCCGGGTAACCCGGGGTCTGACCAGACTCTAAACTGTTTGTCTCTCAGATAAAAAAAAATCGCCAGCCATAAATATGGAATACCACGGATCATATAGCCGTGTACCTAAGGGAAACAACAACCGTCTTAAATGACTGATTCTTCTGTATATTATCTCCCTTGAATATATTCCTATACATTGTACCAATATGCAGTAAAATACTTCCGTAAAACCCCTTCTATTACGACCACTAAATGAGAATTATCTGTTTATGTTTAAGACAGGTTAGATCTACTGCTTATAAAAGAAAAAACGGAATGTTTCGGATTGTTACACCTTGAAAGCCTTTTAGTATTCCCAAACACTTGAATACAGTACATTATGTATTTTCAGAGCTGCCATTTCTCTGGATTTTTCCTAAATCTTCGGATTTTTTTTCTAGAACATGGTAGCTTAAAGCAGGCTTAAAGTAAATAAGAATGCGCCATAAGGCGCATTCTGCTTTACTTCCAGCCTACTTTAAGTAGGCACGTGTCAACAAAACTAGAAACAGACTATGGAGAAAAGGTACTATTCGTAAATTCGCATTTGAAAAATGGAAATTCGGAAATCTTAGGATTTTTCATGTCAACTTATGGCAGCCCTGTATTTTTGTACTCATCTAAAGTTTCGTTTGATGTCATTTATTAATGGATATTTAATACTGTGCATGCAAAACATATGTGAATATTTGTTCCTTTTAAAATATTATAATTTATAATAAAACAATAAGCCTGATATGACATTTTTGCGTTATTTTCATCAAGCTTAAACTCATTTACTCCTGAAACACTATGTTCCAATTAAGTTTAGTCCATTTATGACTATTTAGAGTCATTTTCTGCATACATTCAGAATGACAAACAGTGCAAACCCTGACCAGAGTGCCCTCTGATCTGGGTCTACATTGTTTGGATAAAACAAGTGAACCATTAACAGGTACAAGGGCTGTTAATGGCGAGTATACATGCAGCTAGAGTTGAATGTTTTAAGCAGTTACAGATACATGTAACATGTATATATGTACCTTAAGATTAAGGATCCCTAATGAGATTGGATCAATGTCGGTCGATATCGGGACTCTACGGAGAGAGATCGGCTGTTCTTGTCAACTTTCGGCCCATCTCGAATAATGCTAAAGCATGGATCGGAATCGACCCGCCGTTGACGAGAATGGCCTAACACTCACCGTAGAGTATAATGTATGTACCTGAAATGCCTTCTATAGAGTGACCGCGATAACGATGACTCTATTATCCACCCTCATGTATACACTGTATGGACATATCGAATAAATCCTAGCAACAATCGGAATGAAAAGATTTAAGAAATGAACTGAACATTTTCGGCTTAATTAAGGATCGGAAAGTTCCATGAATGGTCAATTTGCCTATTAGTTTATGTATTTTATTTCGTTTCAACGCCAAAACAATCAGTTCATTTCTTTTGCTATAATTTCTAATATTAAATAAACATTTTATTACATGTAGTATGCATGTATGTTTAATCCATATTAGAGGTTGTTAACACGAATAAGGTAAACCCTTAAAGGAACAGTAATAACTGCATTACTGAATCAACGCAACAAAATGATTCACGGAGATCAGATCCCTAAGCCCCGCCTCCTCTGCAAAAGGTATCCACAAGTCCTGCCCCTAGAGAGAAATTGCGTCTATACGAATTAAACATCATTTCGTTCAATGGAATTGAATGGGGCGAATGTAAATATTCTTAAAATACCCAGATAAAAGTGGGTTTTTTTTTCGTATAAGCTTAGTGCCAACTAAAAGGGGCGTTTACAAAAAGTGAAAACCCTGATGAGACACGGCATTACGCATGCAATGTTCTACTGTATGGACTAAATTATATGTCTTTAGATCACCATAACTTGTTTGTGGTAAAATCTTCTATCAAGCACATACGTAAGGTAATTAATTGCAATACCCTAACTTAAATAGGTTAGAATGACCGACTTATGAAATCGTGAGCAGTGAACACCTGTAACAGAAGATGTATGAAATAATGTGATTTTGATTGTTTCAAACCTTTGAAACCCCTGTAGTCAGAGTCGAGCTCAATACATTTACCCAGTCCTCATCCACTCAAGAAAACAACACTGAACATCGGATATTATCAATGATAATCAATAAATCAAAACCCGGTTAAGGTTGAGAAATGTAATAAATGAAGCAATGGAAATGATTTGGAAATGCCCAACTTCTAGTGAATAAACACTACATTCTGAAGTAAATATGATTATCATAAAATAGTAGAATCTACTTTCGCTTTATTTGGGGTATGAATAATTTTCGGACAAGGAACGTTCCATGTTGCTCTGAAATTCGGCGGCACCAAGAGTTATCGATTCTGCCTAAATTTACATTCAAGTGTTTAAATCACTTACAAAATATGATAGCCTATATCTATAGGCCTATGCCAAACCTTGTTTTCATGCTCTTTACAGTATTATTCAATGTCACAAGGTATCAGTATATACTTATAAACAGTTACAAATATTACTATCAAAGACATTTATAAAGAAAAACATGTGTTCAGAATTTTCACTATTAATCTTCTGGCTTTCCTTTCATTCCATACCTCTGTATTTCAGTTTGAAATCACCATCAGTAGCTTAAGTACTTTGATTTGATTTATCTCCCTTGACATGATCATCATATCAGGATGGGACCTCGATGTAATCCTCTCTATTACGACCACTAAATTGTGTTAATTATTAGGTGTTTACGACAGGTGACTGCTTAAAGCAAGGCGACAGAAAAACAGAAAGCTCTATAAGAGCTTTATGTTTTACTGTCACCTTGCTTTAGGCTGTTACCGTCTTTTATACAATCCGTTAGCCTTCGTTTAAGTGGTCGCAATAGAAAGGGTTACGGTGTAAATTGTGCATATGTCTGATCCGACAGACATGTGGAACGCGGTTTCGGATCAAACTGTTTACTTACATGTTGCTCAGTTTGTTCGATGAGATAAGTGCTGATGATATCTGTAGGGCGGTGCTGTTTTTCGATTCAAAATTACCTCTATATACCCTTTTACTTTCAGAATATCGTCTGCTTATAAGTTGTAGTCTGTTGTTTTTATCTGAAATTATCAGGTACATACATGTATCTACATTGACTGAAGAAAGATCGTCAAGAGTGTCTCAAATAATTTGAAGTCTAATCGTAGGTCAACTTTTGTGATCAGGATCCAAACTGTTTACAATATAAGTTCACCTTGGAAAAGGGAGTAAAGGGTTTAAAGGTCAAGTATTTCAAATGGTTTTATCATGTTTACCCATGTTAATCCATTTCAAAAACATTAATACATGTACAGTGGAGAATCTGTTATTCTTTCCCGTTTAAACGCAAACGTACGCAAACGCTAAGCACTAAAACGTAGAAAAGAACAACTTTTGGACAATTCTGATAATTCTTGTTTATCTTGGTGGCAAACAGTTTGGAGCCTGATCAGACGCCGGGTTACCCGGCGTCTGATCTGGCTCCAAACTGTTTGCACTGCAAATAATAGTGTTAGCGTAAACGCGGTTATTGGGAAAGAAAAACACATTCTCCACTGTATACGGCCACAGGTCGATGTTTCGAACTTGCATAACCTATTAGAACTTCTCTGAACATTAATTGAAAGTTTTCGTTTGTTTAGTGTAGACTATAGACGACTATGTACGTTTAATGTCGAATAAAAAGTATGTATGTATTTATGTTTGAATATTGTATTCAACTCTCCGTATTTATGTGCTTGCTGGAAGGTTTTATTAAAAACATACTGTCCAATTGTGGTTTTACCCTTTACCCCATAGCCTGTTTCTAGTTTTGAAGGCATCTGACCACTTAAAACAGGTTGAAAGAAAAGCATAGTGCGCATACTGTTTTTTTTCAGCCTGCTTTAAGTTTCCATCTATTAAGATATAGAAACATTTCTTACGGTGCATATTAGCGATTTTATAAAGTAAACTATTTCTTAAGGCTTAAAAAGCGACTCTATGAAGTAATGGGTTAAAACCACTCCATGTGTATTTATACAGTCGAACTTCGATATCTCGAACTCGGTTAAGTTGAACATAGCTATATTTCAAAGTTAAAACGTGGCTTAGCCACGTTTTAACTTTGAAATACGGGTATGTTCGACATAACCGAGCATGAAATAATGAAGTTCATGTGTCGACATATCGGATAGTTCGAGTTAAGCGAGTTCGATATATCGAAGTTTGACAATTGGTAATTTCAGATGAAAAAGTAAACAGTGCGATCCTTTATGTGACGCCACAAGCAGCTGATTGCTTCAAAGTTGTTGAAGACAATATGCATCAACCCCTTCATTGCCATGACGTCATTAGGTTTAAACAATTATTGTCTTCTTTGAAGAGTTTTCAAATTTTAATACTGGCTATTTCAACTCAAGAAATATTGAAATGAATGTCACCATATTGAATTCTGATCAGACGCACGGCTATGAAGAGTACACTTGTCCTAAAGCAAACACTGAATACTCAGATCAATTTACAAGTGACAAAAACAAACCATAAAACAATGAACTACACTAATTTGAAAGCTTTCAAGAATGTATTTTTAAAGTTTCATGGATGAAAGGGTTAACCAAGGCATTGAGTACATTCCTTTTTACCTCTTCGCGTTTTCGCTCAAGCCATTTATCAATTGAAGGTGAGCTTGTTGGATACAATATATGATAGGTATACCAATATCCCTTATCATGCTAAGCACGACTTACCTAACGTAAGTAAACAGTTTGGTTCCAGATCAGACGCCGCGTAACACGGCGTCTGATGGATCCAAACAGTTTGTCGCTTGCATTCCAATTTTCTTCTGTTTCAAAAGTATAGAAAACTAATTTTTAGTTTTTTAGCAGACGAATAATTTTAAGCAGACGACAATTCTGCACGATAAGAGTTGAACATCAACAGCCACTATACTATAACTTATCTTGATAAATGAGTTATGAAAACTAAACTTAAAATACGCACATTGTTGTTATAAAAGATTTTGATAGTGTCCCCAACTCCTTCAATGCCGATGACGTCATAAAGCGCATTTGCAACAACAGTTTGAATCCTGATCCAGAATCCAAACTGTTTGACACTTGTTTTAGAATCACGTTAGACATACTACTTTAAATCTTATTTTCAAAAACGATAGTGCAGACAACAATACTGAAGCAGACGACACCATGGCGGTGAAGGGGTAAAAACCTCACGATATATTTGGCGATGAAAGGGTTAACCTTTTCACCGCAGTAGTTTATATCGTCTGCTCGAAAACTTGACCCACCATATTGTAGTCTGCTCTACTATTTTTCTTCACATTAATTTGTATCAAAGGTGGACTCCACGTGTAACTCTGCGTCTGTTAACAAAATTGACAGCAATCAACTATATAGGGACAGGATGGTAAACAGATATATCACTGGCTTGGTTGTGCTCTTAGTCCTAATTGTTTGCCACTCAAATTAAACTATTTATGCCTAAATATTGCAATGCACTCATATATGGTTGATGGAATATTTCATTATAGATATTCAAGGATGATCTAAAGACATTACACTATTTGCCATACGGCAGAACGTTTTATATGAAATAGCAAACAGTGAAGATCCTGATATTAGGCTGCGATTTCTTATGTCTACTTTAGTAGACACTAGGCTTAAATAAATTAACTATTCAGTTGCATACAGGTCATCTTGCATTTAAGACCTTTCCAACGAAATTCCATTGATATAGTAAAACGCAGACGGGTACCTGCAGCCTGAAGAACAACGAGGCAGCTTATATCAGAATGAAAGTAATCGCACATAAGGAACATTCTGCTTTCATGGCTGCCATTTCTCCGGATGTTTCCTAAATATCCGGATTTTTTTCACTACATGGTTTCTTAAAGCAGGCTGAAAGTAAAGCAGAATGCGCCCTTAGACGCATTCTGCTTTACTTACAGCCTGCTTTAAGTAGTCGCATGTCAAAATCAACAAGAAAAAAGGCTATAGGGTAAAGGAACGATTCGTAAAACGCACTTGAAAAATGCAAATTTGGAAATCTTAGGATTTTTCATGTCAACTTATGGCAGCCCTGTGCTTTACGTCAGCCTTGTTTAAACCTATTAATGCATCGATACTGCAATGAACTCTCCCTGTGTGTATGATAGAATATTTACATTCACCCCATTTCATTCCATAGAATCAAATGACTTGTGGATATCGTTCATAGAGGAGGCGGGGTTTATGAATCTACCATCTGCAAATCATTTTTTGTTTTGCGTTCACTGATTAATGAAAGTTATGGCTGTTACTTTCAGGGTACACATTAACCTCTTACAGTGGAGAATCTGTTATTCTTTCCCGTTTAAACGCAAACGTACGCAAACGCCAAGCACTAAAACGTAGAAAAGAACAACTTTTGGACAATTCTGATATTTCATGTTTATCTTGGTGGCAAACAGTTTGGAGCCTGATCAGACGCCGGGTTAACCGGCGTCTGATCTGGCTCCAAACTGTTTGCACTGGAAATAATAGTTTTAGCGTAAACGCGTTTATTGGGAAAGAATAACACATTCTCCACTGTATATGGATTAAACATACATGCATACTAATAAAATGTTCATCTAATATTAGAAATTTGTACTGGTAAGTATAACAAATTTCTTAACAAACAAAAGTGACATAGAGACACTACGGCGTTTGTCAATACAGCAGAACATTCATATGAAATAGTACATGTAAACAGTGCAGATCCTGATAAGACGCCGCATAACGCTGTCCTATAAATAAAGATTATATACTGTTTGCTAATGTCTACATTAGAAGACACTAGGCTTAACTATTTCAACACTAAGTAACTATTGTGGGTTATAAGGTTCCCTTGTTGATCGTTTTCGTTTCCGAAACATGAACCAGTCTACTTTGAAATATGGATAGTTTAAATAAATATTGGTCTAAATAAGTAAACAGTGTAGACACTAATCAGATCCATGGTATTTAAAGTTTCTAAATGTGTTTAGAAGTTTCTTGACTTAAACACAGAAAACAAGTTTACTGGGTGGCCATTTCAGCCGAATTTACTGATATAGGAAGTTTATATTAATGCCAAACATTGTCAAAAACAACCCTTAAAAGTCAGAAATGGACTAGACTTAAATGGAAACTGGAATTTTCCATTTAAAGTTTCAGGGAGGAAAGAGTTAAACACAGAAAACAAGTTTACTGGGTGGCCATTTCAGCCGAATTTACTGTTATAGGAAGTACATATATGTTTTGCAAAATTAAATAGAAAATTATTCAAATCATGTTGCTTATATTGCTCTCTATAAAGGTAATGTTATCATTTATCAAAATTCGATATTCTGCTATCTGACCTTTCCCATGTCATCTCTAATTTATCACTCTAAACTTTGGTCGGATCAGTTTTTTACCCCTTCACCGCTTTATTGTCGTCTGCTTCATTATTGTTGTCTGCAAGACACGTTTCAAAGTAAGATTTAAGGTTGCATGACTTAATAGATATCGATAAGAGTGTCAAACAGTTTGGGACCTGATCAGACGCCGCGTTACGCGGCGTCTGATCAGGACCCAATTTGTTTGCAAACGCGCTTTAAAGCGTCATTGAGAGTGAAAGGTTATGCCTAGTGTTTACAAAAGTGGGCATTGACAAACAGTTACGCGGCGTCTCATTAGTGTCTGCACTGTTTGCTAGATCTTTGCTAATACGATAAAGAAACTGTACATTTGGTTTGAGGGAATTCTATTTACATTTTGTTTCATGGACTTTTGTTATACTTACCAGTACAAATTTGGAATCAAAATGCGCAAAAATCTATTGGCTACACGATAGTGCATTCTTGTGTGGTCGCTTAACATAAGACTTTCATAGTCATAATATATACTTTTCATATATTATTTACATAGAAAGTGTCGCTTCTTAACTTGAAGCATTTATGTACATACATTTTATATTATACATTATATAGATAGGTTTCTTAACTCAGTTTCATTTTCTGATTTAAGAAGATCTGTAAGTCAAACATGTATATAATATATATATATATATATCTCCAGTATGATTGTTTTATGATAGTTTATATTTGTATTCGACTAAATGGGGTCTTAAAATAAATGAAGCGAAAACAAAGATGTGTTTTTTAAAAAAGACGATCAGCATTAAATTTTGAGTGGTTCATAAACAACGAGAAAATAGAAGTTGTTGATAATTTTTGTTATTTGGGTGTAAAATTTATGAAAACTATAGTCTTTTATATTTATTTCGGAAAATAGAATTAGATGTACGTACCAAACTTCTACTGTTTGACAGGATGGTTGTTCCTATCATTACGTATGCATCTAAGGTTTGGGGTACAGTGGAGAATCTGTTATTCTTTCCCGTTTAAACGCAAACGCAAAGCACTAAAACGTAGAAAAGAACAACTTTTGGACACTTCTGATAATTCATGTTTATCTTGGTGGCAAACAGTTTGGAGCCTGATCAGACGCCGGGTTACCCGGCGTCTGATCTGGCTCCAAACTGTTTGCACTGCAAATAATAGTTTTAGCGTAAACGCGTTTATTGGGAAAGAATAACACATTATCCACTGTATATACAATTTCAAGGAGATAGATAAACTTCATATAAAATTTTGTAAAATCATACTTGGTGTACGATCTCAGTCTGTAAATTATGCAGGTCTGGGAGAATTAGGTAGATTTCCGCTTTCTGTTATATGCATAGAAAGATCGTTAAAATATTGGTTGAAAATCAAGAAATATGGTGATAATATGAGTACTGTTTATAATATCTATAGAGAGCATTGTATAACTTTGATGGGAAACATTAAGAGTTGGGGTAGTCATATAAAAAGAAAATTGGATAGTTTGGGTTACACGTTTATTTGGGATAACTTGGATACTACTGCCAATTACGTTCCTGCTATACAGAGGAGAATAAGGGACAATTTTATCCAGGAATGGCGAACATCTATAACAAACTCACCAAAATTGAAATACTATGTAATGTTCAAGGAATCATTTGAAATGGAATCTTACCTACACAATATAACTAACAATTCTTTACGCATGCATCTTAAAAGATTTTGTATTTCCTCGCATAACTTGGCTATAGAAGCCGGAAGATATAATAATATTGATCGCAGAAATAGAGTTTGTATCTTTTGTAATCAAAATGCTATTGAATCAGAATATCACTTTTTATTAATATGTCAAAAATATAAACAAGAAAGAGTTGAAATTTTAAAACATATTTCATGGCACTCTTTAAATAAGTTCATAAAACTGCTTTCTTCAAAGAACAAAAAAGTTCATTTAAACGTAGCAAAATATATCAAGGTTGCAATGAATATACGAAATAATGAGTTGCAGATTGATAATATCAATAATATACTATAATAGTGTATATACAAGTTATAATAGTTTCAGTTGATTGTTTTGTACTTGTAAAATTGAGTTGTTGAGTTGAGTTGTGTTGTGTTTATGTAAATGTCATGTTCATATTTCACGTTAATTGATCTATTTTACATGGCCAATGGCACTTTTATGTTGCCGATTGCCAATAAAATTGAGTTGAGTTCAGTTGTAATTTTTCCACAAATCGTTATAAAGAGGGCATTCCAGCAAAAAGTGATATTTATCTTCAATTGGATTATTATTATACAGTCATATGAACTGGTATTTTCTGTCTTGACGTAGCGTGGGATTTGGTTTATGCCAACGCCCTGTTTCGATTTTATCTAAATATATCTCTTACATGTATTAGTGTTAATTCTTTTCTAAAGTGTGTGACAGCAACTTTGTGAAGATGTTCTTTAAAACCAAAATGCATCTATATAGATAACTCAATTTGCTTTTCTGCTATACTTTCAGTCTGCTTTTAGTCTTTTACCTTCTACCCCATATTCAGTTTTGGAAACCACGTGATTACGTAAAGCAGGTTAAAAGTAAGGCGCATTCTACTTTACGTTCAATCTGATTTAAACTACGATATCATCTGCGAGAACATTGAATTTATTTTATTTTATTTGATGCATATTCAAGACTGTAAAATTGAACTATTTTTTTCAGTTGATGCGTATATTAACGGGGGTCCGATAGATCCTTGGGGCAAGGCAGTAAAGGGACCCGATGGATCCATGGGGCAAGGCAGTAAAGGGACCCGATGGATCCATGGGGCAAGGCAGTAAAGGGACCCGATGGATCCATGGGGCAAGGCAGTAAAGGGACCCGATGGATCCATGGGGCAAGGCAGTAAAGGGACCCGATGGATCCATGGGGCAAGGCAGTAAAGGGACCCGATGGATCCATGGGGCAAGGCAGTAAAGGGACCCGATGGATCCATGGGGCAAGGCAGTAAAGGGACCCGATGGATCCATGGGGCAAGGCAGTAAAGGGACCCGATGGATCCATGGGGCAAGGCAGTAAAGGGACCCGATGGATCCATGGGGCAAGGCAGTAAAGGGACCCGATGGATCCATGGGGCAAGGCAGTAAAGGGACCCGATGGATCCATGGGACAAGGCAGTGAAGGGGTAAAAGGCATACAACTGCGTCGCATGATGTAAAAATCCTGTAATGATGCAGTACAGTTGTTTTGAAGAAATCGATGACAGTTTCTGGCCTATAGGCACATGGGATTAATACAATATTTGAATAAGAATGATTGGGATAGCAAAAGTACAGTCGAAACTCGATACTTCGAACTCGCTTAAATCAATCTTACCAGTATTTTGTAAGCTTAATTTTGATAAGTCGTTCTCGTTTAAGTCGAACATACCCATATTTCAAAGTTAAAACGTGGTTAAGCCACGTTTTAACTTTGGAATATGGGTATTTTTCGACCTAACGCGATTTCGTAAAACCGAGATTTTACTCTATTTTCAGAGACGGACTGGACCGAATTTTAGCGGGCTTGGTTGAACGCGTATAAACCTCTCTATTACGACCACAAACACGAAAACTTATTGATTGTATAAATTACAGATGATAGCTTAAAGCAAGGAGACAGTTAAACAGAAAGCTCCTTTACTGTCACCTTGCTTTAATCAGTCACCTGCCGTAAACAGCTAATAATAAACGCAATTTAGTGGTCGTACATGTAACAAGGAGGTTTTATTGTAAATTGAGTGACTGATCACTTGAAATGAAGTACAGTGGAGAATGTGTTATTCTTTCCCAATAAACGCGTTTACGCTAAAACTATTATTTGCAGTGCAAACAAGGGTAACCCGGCGTCTGATCAGGCTCCAAACTGTTTGCCACCAAGATAAACATGAAATATCAGAATTGTCCAAAGTTTGTTCTTTTCTACGTTTTATTGCTTTGCGTTTGCTTACGTTTGCGTTTAAATGGGAAAGAATAACAGATTCTCCACTGTAGTACTTAGACCCTGAAAACACGAGGTTGTTTCAACTCATTGACTCCATGTGTCACATTTTTACTCTTTTACAAACAGTGTTCCTTTGAAGAGTTCACTTTTCCAATACAAAAAATGTTTTTAAAAATATATTGCCAATCCGAGGGTTATTTCCTAAAAATATTTATATTGCATATCAGAGGGTTGTTTTGAAAATATATTGCAAAATGACAAACAGTGCAAACTCTGACCAGGAGCCCTTGATCAAGGTAGATACTGTTTGTCATTTGCAGTAGATCTGCATGTATATATTTAAAACAACACTAAATACATTATTTTCAGTTGTTTAGCTACCAGTCTGTGTATTGTTACAGGTATGCACTGTGTGTCTTAGCTAGGCGCTACTGCCGTATCCGACTGATTAGGGAATGGACCATATACAGTGGAGAATCTGTTATTCTTTCCCGTTTAAACGCAAACGTACGCAAACGCAAAGCACTAAAACGTAGAAAAGAACAACTTTTGGACAATTCTGATATTTCATGTTTATCTCGGTGGGAAACAGTTTGGAGCCTGATCAGACGCCGGGTTACCCGGCGTCTGATCTGGCTCCAAAATGTTTGCACTGCAAATAATAGTTTTAGCGTAAACGCGTTTATTGGGAAAGAATAACACATTCTCCACTGTAAGAGTGTTTTACTGCATACTTGTATATGAATTATCTGATTACAACACTAAATATTCAAAATGGACTAGATTGAATTAGAAAGTGTGGATGCCAATTTAAAATTTCAGATGTGAATGAGGAGTTAGTGCAAGGTACATGTATAATGATGCAGAAAGCTTCTAGAAGAATGTTTACCCTTATAGTGATAACCGCAAGTTGATATTAGATTTGCAAAGAGTTTGGAGCAAAGAAAAACCCCAAACTATTTGAAATCCGTCTTTTGTGATTTCATGCCGCTGTTCCCCATTACAGGACAATTTTGTCCAAACGTTTCACGGCATCAATATCGTCTGCTTAAAATTGTCATCTGCTGTTTTTGTCAAAGTCGTACAATGGACATTTTAACAGAATATAAACACAATGACGAGAGACAAACAGCTTGAATCCAGATCAGACGCCGCGTAACGCGGCGTCTGATCAGGATTCAAGCTGTTTGCAAATGTAAGCCAATTCCCCTCCCTATAATGACTCCCTCCGAACAACGAACACAATTTCTGTCTCCCATTGAGTGTCTTTGTAGAGAGGGAACGCTGTATATGGTAAAATGGACCTGATAAAACGAAATTTGGATATAACATGAAAGAAAATAGACGGTCTCTACGACTTCGTTGTAAGTGAGCTTCATTGATATCAAGATGAAAATTTCAGCTTAAAATGATTGAAAGAACTATCATTTCATAAATAAATGGGTTAATCGTTTCCAGCCTTTAAAACCCGAACCTCATTTTCACCGAGTTGTCTCTTTAAATTCGTACGTGTTGTTTTGTTCAATGTTTTCGAAATTTCACATTATAAAGTAGAAATTGTTTAAATACGCGATTTAATTTCAATCCTCTTTGAAAATAGCGACAGTTTGAGTTATAATTTCGGTTATTCAATTTCAATAAGTGTTTGAACACGGGATTACGATAAGTTTCAGTAGAAATGCAAGGACAATGGTTATAGACAAATGAAGGACGCTAGCGCAGAGCTATAGAGTAGATATTGATAGATAAAGGGCAATCTAATCCATTAACACGAATACTATAGTTTTTCGTCTGTTAAAATTGTCGTCTGCAGCAAATATGAGTTTTGATTTATCAACTGTTTTAAAAATATTATCTCCTAAGTGCCAAACAGTTTAGATCCAGAAGGGACGGTGAGTAACTCGGCGTCCCTTCTGGATCTAAACTATTTGCAATAGCTAATAAGTAATAGCCGTTAGCATGCTAAAAGCATGGCCCCTTAACACTTAGTATGCTAAAATATTTTCTGCTTTAGTATTGTGGACTGCAGAACTTTGAAATTTGGTCTTTTGACCGAAATATCGTATTATAAGTACATCATGCAGTGTGGGTCCTTAATAAACGCAGAGTTACTCGGCGTCTGATCTGGATGCATTTTGTTTAAAAAATATCAGTAAAATCGCGTTTAACACGATCAGGTCAAACCTTAAATTTGCGACCAATAACATTTATATACTACTATATTTTAGTAGATCTAGATCAATCAAAATATATATTGTGGTCCATAGGGAGTTATTGGGTATTTTTCTTCTAAATAAAGCCGCTGACACTTTTGATAAATGCTACGAAAAAGAAAGAAACTTTTTGTTAAACTATCAATCATTTAGTCTTTACGTAAAATCACCAACTTTATAAGGGTAATTTAATAATAAATATTGTATCAACTGGAACTCAAAAAGCCTTCTTCGAGGTCAGTGGAATTCTTTCAACTAGAAAAGATCTACAAAGAAAGTACTTAATAACTAAATTGGTGAAATTTTGATATTAATTGTCAACGCTTGTCTAAGGTTGAAGTATATTTTGTAAAGAACACTTATAGACTCTAGGTCACTGAAGATCACAAAATATGAAAAACGAAAAGCTTAACTCTTCTATTGCTATGCGATTTTTGACTAGGAATTTTCAAACAGTATGGACCCAGATCAGACGCCGAGTTACTCGGCGTCATGATCTTGATCCAAACTGTTTGACATTCAACTTAGTGTTTTATACATCTCTTAAGACATTGAATCAAAAATATAAAATGCAAACAACGTTTAAAAAATAAAAATAATTTATAACAGGGACAGGGGTTAAGAAGGATGTGTTGATTTTGTGAATATTTGGGTCATTCTGCAACAACATCGGGGTCGAAGTGAAATTTCGACTTTAGGTGCGTAGAAGGGATTACATTGGCTCATACGGAGGCTATACGGCGATAAGTTAAATGTTGACATGGTTTCCACCTCCTAGTTGTGGAATGTTGGGTACTTATCCCGTTCAGTATTTCACCCGGCACAAGGTGTCGCTATGATCCGGGACCTTTGGTGCCCTTCACGTGATAAATCCCGCCCTCTGAATAAACTATGCGATGACAGGAATTTTAACGTGTTTTCATGCAATAAAAATTAAAAGGTGAGACATGAGTTTTCATAAACGTGTTCTTGCTGTGACTATTTAATTGAACATTTATGTTTGACGCATGAGAGCTTTGGAATGCGGAAAAAGAGTCGTTTAATAGTTGCAAAGTTTGGATTTAAAATTTAATACAGTTATATACAGTGGAGAATCTGTTATTCTTTCCCGTTTAAACGCAAACGTACGCAAACGCAAAGCACTAACACGTAGAAAAGAACAACTTTTGGACAATTCTGATATTTCATGTTTATCTTGGTGGCAAACAGTTTGGAGCCTGATCAGACGCCGGGTTACCCGGCGTCTGATCTGGCTCCAAACTGTTTGCACTGGAAATAATAGTTTTAAGCGTAAACGCGTTTATTGGAAAAGAATAACAGATTCTCCACTGTAGCTACAGGAAATAAGGCGCATAAGCAACCGCTCATTTAGGAATAAGTTATGAGTTCCTTTAGCATATAGTTTAATACATTGTACTTAATGCAAGGGACAAAAGTGATACAAAAAGTCCCTAAAGGCACCCTTGGTATTACCTTTTGTCTTGCATTAAGCTATCTACATGTACTGCATTAATGTCCCCGACATCGAGGCATATTTTGAGTGATCGCTTCCAAAAGGATTAACTGTTTTTCAATTTTGTTTTCGAGGAACATCAAGTTATAGATAGTATGAAGATAAATTATAACAATTATATGACGCACAGAGGAAGTGAAAACGTTAGGTTAGTCGACATTACTGAGCCAATTATGTTTTTCAAAAGTGTAATAATTTAATGGAAACGGACAATACTCGCGCTGCTTTAGTGAAGTATTGCACTGTTTAGTGAAGAGGACGTTATTTTTCTCGTTGTATGTGCTTATACTTAAACCCTTTTATGTTCATTCCAAACAGTTTGTAGCCAAATCAGACGCCGGGTAACACGGCATGATCGGGGTTCAAAGTGTTTGCCGTTCAGATTGAATAGAGTTTTAAACATATTTTATTTTCTCCATTTTAGTGTACTGTGTTTGAGTTTAGTTTCGTTTAACCCATCACCCCATCGGCCGTTTCTATGTTTGAAGACAGGGGACCACTTAAAACATGCTGAAAGTAATGCAGAATGCGCCAAAATGCGCATTCTGCTTTACTTTGAAATTGCTTTAAGCTACCATATTCTAGGATAAAAGAACTATTTAAGGTCAATGTTCATAGCTATATAAATTGGATCTATTTTCTTTAGTGTAGTAATAAATTAAGTGCGCTAAAAGGTGTTTCTATGGCGAGAGCTTGGTGCAAAACTATTGTAACTCCTTCACAATTGTGAAGGAGTTACAATAGTTTTGCACCAAGTCCTCGATGGGGTAGTGGGTTAAATTGGAAAGAATAACGTCTTCTCCACTGAACGATTACTGTCAATGTAAACAGGGATCACTGAGTTGCTGTGCTGGTCGATACTAAAATCTGGGTAAATATTTGACAAATGTTTGATGTTCTTGTTCAAGAATAATGACTGATACGGGCCTGGATACACGATTGATTGCAATTCCAATACTCAGTAACAAATTGGGTGTGAACATTTGAATTCTAAACGGAATTATAACTTTGAAACACGCATTGAGAAGAAAAGACAGGAACTAGTTTAAACATTTTTCGAGTTGAAAATGTGAGGATGTCTTTTATGGACGAGTTTTAATTTGAGCTTTGTGTCTATTAATCGTCAAGATTTAAAGATAATAATGGAGATAAACCTTCCTATAAGCCCACCTGTCAATAACAACATACAAGGTAACATTTACGATAAACTGGACGCCATTACTTTTGAGAAAGTTCGTGTGGCGAATTCGTTACTCGACACCAAACGTTCAATGCAGGAAAGAGTTATAAACAAATACCGACGAGATGCGGAAAGAGTTCATACAAACCAAACAGAGAGACTAAAACGAGAATATAAGAAAATTAGGAAGAAGAAGCCTGATTATGTGTTTGATGAGGCTGATGTGACGGACAGATCACGTGACAGGAGTCAGGCTGCTGGACGGCAGCGTTCGCTGAGTGACTCGAGTAACTGCAGTTTCTGTCAACGTTACTACTCACATCACTACCATGTCAGGTATGAGTCAAAGAAAAAAGACAAGGAGCAGAACAAACCTAAGAAACACAACGATTTCTTCAATATGACTCTTCGACTCTTCTTTATTAACATGATGAAGCACGCTCAAGCTCGTCCCGCTTCGGATCACCATCAACACGAGTCGGACAGAGAGTCTCTCGAACTCAACCGGAACCAGGATAGAATAAGAATCAAACCACACTCGTACGATCCTCGGTTCCCAGAGCAGGTGGACAATGATTATTCTCTCGAACGGAAGAGGTCAAAGTCAGTAGAGTCGTGGATAAAGGAGCAGGATGAGTTATGTGATGAACTGAAAGACTTAGACGAATATCCGGACGAAGTTAACGATTTGGCCAGTAGTTTGAACACTAGTAAATTCTCGCTGGAAAGTGTCAACCTTACACAGCCAAAGCCGAGACTTAGTCATAGCCTGAACTTTCCTAGCTGTACATCCATCCCTGAAGAGTCAAGGATGGACGTGAAAGAGGATAAAGACCTATGGAAGAGGTCTAAAAGGTCATTTGAGAAAATATTTGCAGGGCTTTTGTAGATGAAAATAGTGCAAGTAATTGTATAGAAATGGGTATCTAGAGGTTTCGTAGCATTTATAATTTACAGTCAACATTTTGTACGGTCAATCCTCGACAACTAAACGCTTATCATGCTGAATTGCCATGTGCTTCAAATGTATCGTCTACGCTAAAATTTCCAAATCAAGTTTTCAGCTACTCAAAGTGAAGAATAGTTGAATACAGTGGAGAATCTGTTATTCTTTCTCGTTTAAACGCAAACGTACGCAAAAGCAAAGCACTAAAACGTAGAAAAGAACAACTTTTGGACAATTCTGATATTTCATGTTTATCTTGGTAGCAAACAGTTTGGAGCCTGATCAGACGCCGGGTTACCCGGCGTCTGATCTGGCTCCAAACTGTATGCACTGGAAATAATAGTTTTAAGCGTAAACGCGTTTATTGGGAAAGAATAACACATTCTCCACTGTATGAGTGTCAAAACAGGCTGGATTCAGATTAGACGCCGCGTGACGCGGCGTCGTATATGGGTCCAAATCGTTTACAAAAGCTTGACAAGTGGCGCTTAGCACGGTAAGAGTCAATAGGTCGAAATACCCCGTATTTCTTTTGTTGAATTGCGATTAATTGAGCTCACTTATTCTATTTAACATCTACATGTATTTCCTCAATTGAAATCCGGGCATTCGACCTAGACCATGCCCAGTATTTCAAAATTAAAACGTGGATAAGCTACTTTTAAACATTGAAAAATGATTAAATTTGACTGAGGGAGTTCGAGATATCGGAATTCAAATGTACAGACTGTATTAAGTGACCATTCAAGTCCAATTAAGTTGTTGTTAATACAGCTGGTTGCCTAACGCAGGATACAGTGGAGAAAACGTTATTCTTTCCCAATAAACGCGTTTACGCTAAAACTATTATTTCTTTTGCAAACAGTTTGGAGCCAGATCAGACGCCGGGTAACCCGGCGTCTGATCAGGCTCCAAACCGTTTGCCACCAAGATAAAAATGAATAATCAGAATTGTCCAAAAGGTGCAATTTTCTACGTTTTAGTGTTTTGCGTTTGCGTTTCGTTTCGTTTAAACGGGAAAGAATAACAGATTCTCCACTGTAAGCTGTTGTTAATACAGCTGGTTGCCTAACGCAGGATAGAAATAAAGAAATATCGAAGTGATCATTGTGCGAAATGTTTACACTGCATTAAGCAATATTTTCTTTTCAAATGAGTGGTCATTTAAGGTAGTAGGTCCCTAATGACATCGGGCAAATGTCGATAAATATCTATACTCAACGTAGAGCCATCTGCTATTCTTGTTACATGTAACGACATGGTCGAGCATGGCTCGGTACGATGGTCAGTTGATGAGTTTGTCCTAACGTTCAACGCAAAAAACCGATATAGACCGACATTTGCCCGATCTCAATAGGGGTGTACTGCGCTAAAATGTTTGTCTGTTATTGAAAGTTCCTTAAGGACACCTCACTATAGATCAGCAAACAATGACTCCTCTGTCATATAAGTGCACTATTACATGTACTAACATACGGTATACATATTCATTTAACCCACAGCACGCTGTGTAGTAGTGTGCAGTTGTCGTCTGCAAAATGTGTCGTGTAGAGCAATTTTCTAATTAATTTCAAAATATTTTGTTTCTGTCGTCGGAATGTCAAACAGGTGAGGCGCCGAACTACGCGTCTTTGTTTACCTTTCCGTTTTTGTAAAATGAGTTGAAACTATCTCATATAAGTTGTATTAGAATCTAGTTAACTATATTTCAATTTCAATTATATATAGATAACATAGGGAAAACGTTATTCTTTCCCTATTAACACGTTTATACTTAAAAACATAATGCCTATTGCAAACAGTTCGGAGCAAGATTACACGTCTTATCAGGCTCCAAATGGTTTGCTAACCAGATAAAAACTAATCGTCATTTTTTAAAAGCGCCTTTTGTACATCTTATTGTATTGTGTGTGTGTTACGTTTCGTTTGACGGGAAAGAATAACATATTCTCACATAACTACCCCTGCGATCGCGAATATTCTTGTCTCCAACATGTGCGAGATCAATTTTTGACTGATGTCAATATAACGTCACTATTTATAACGGCGTTTTGACGTCACATGTATTCCCAAAATGCCTATTGTTTAAAAAGATAACTTAAAATCGTTTGTTATGTGAGAGAAAAAAAATCTGTCACTCGTCGATGTTTAAGACGAGCTGATCTCAAACTCGTCTAGAATAGAAAAGTTATTAAGCTCGCCCAGGCTCGCTTAATAACATTTCAATTCTTTACTCGTTTGAGATCAGCTTGTCTTAAACATCGTCTCATGACAGATCCTATATTTCTCCTCTGTAACATTCGTATATACATGTATATAGACTGTTTGTGTAGTTATACCATTAAATGGGCAAATTCCAGGGTACGATATAACTCTTATTATCAACATACTTTTATATTCGTCCAATTGCATTTATTTCAGTGATGAAAATATCATAGTACTTTTTATGCTGAAGTTTGTTATGTGGACTATTCTACTATTCTACGTTTACAATGACCATTTCAAAATTTAAAACAAATGATGCAGATCGTGCATGATTCGGAGGGTTCATTTGAAACCTGGCGTTAACCCATGATCTAATTCTAGTTTTAAAGAAAGATGAACACTTAAAACAGGTTTAAAGTAAAGCAGAATGCGTCAGTCTGCTTTTCTTTCACCATGTTTTAAGCAAACATCTGCTGGGATAAAATTTCTTATAGTGCATATATTCATGATTGTATAAAGTGGCACTATATTCTTCAGTGGAGGAATGAAAAGGGCGTATTTATGGAGCAATGTGTTAATGTTCTATGAATACACTATGTGACTGGAAAATATTACTTGTTTGAATGATATTTGATATTTGATATTAAACACATTAATAAGAAAAGTCTTAAATTGAAAATCCCTTACCGACAAGATTTAACACGTATCCTGTCATGATAGTGTGTGCCTTTAAATACATTTGTATATCATGTACAAAAACGTTCATTCTTTTAAAATCTATTTTTCCGAACTAAAGAAGCATAAAATTGAATGTGAAATTAACTCGGCGTCTGATCTGGATCCAAATTGTTTGATAATGTCAGAAAAGTGCCAAGTAAAAGGATTGTGAGTGCGAAAATACGATATTTTCATGAACTAGACTTTATCATTTTGTCTAGATTGGATGCAATGAATGTACACTCGTGTCTCTCTGTGGTATTCAACAGACACTGTCACAAATCTTCCTTACGTTTAAATCTCTATGAATTTTTGATGATTGTTGCAAACAGTCTGGGTTACTCGGCGTCCCATCTTGATCCAGATCGTTGTAATCTTAATGTGTAGGACACTACAAAAATGGCACGAACGTGAATTATTTTAGGTGCTAAATTGTGCATATTGCCAATTTGGAACTGTCTAACTGTCTTTTAGAAGGTAATCAAGAATTTTCTGTTTCGTTTGATTAAAGTAATTTTGGAAGTAAGATCATGCACGTGGTTTGAAGTTAGATAAGTTGAACTTCGGTATCTCGAACTCGTTTGATTTGAACTTAAAATACCGGTATTTCTACAGTATAAACCCAATATTTGAAAGTCGCTTAACCCTTTACCTCATAGCCTGTTTCTAGTAGTTAAGATATGTGACCTATTAAAGCAGGCTGGAAGTAAAGCAGAATGTGCCCTAGGGCACATTCTGCTTTACTTTCAGCCTTCTTTAAGTTACTATCTGCTAGTATATGGAAAATATTTCTTATAGTACATATTCATGACAGTATAAAATGGAACTATTTTCTTTGGCGGCTGAATAAAATGAATGCGCTAAAAGTCGCTTCTATAAGGGAAAGGGTTAAAGGCTGAATGTTATTATTTTGTATGGAGCAGCATTCTACTTTACTTTCAGCCTGTTTTTTTTTATGTATTATAGAAACTACACTACATATACTGCATATTCATGACTGTATACACTTGAATATACAGTTTTGACCGGAGAAATATTGCTACTAGAGGATGACGGTTTGGATGCTGATCAGACGCTGCGTCTGGGTCCAAATTGTTAACAATGTCTACTTTTATCACATATGATGATGGAAAAGGTTCAATCAAGCAGCTCTGTAACAAACAATATGTAACATAATGACAAACTACACATGCGGATAACCTTTGATACTTTATTCAAATCTCAAGTATACAAATGAGCACTATAAAATAGCATACATTGTACGTCTGAAAAGCCATTTCCAGCCTGCTTAAATATGATATATATTTTGAGCAAAATCAATTAAGGCATACGTGACACGCTTAATAATCAACAAGCCATTTATATACAGTGAAAATACAGTTCATTTATGAGCACACTCAAATAAGGCACACCTTACAAACTTAGAGAGAAATAAATAAAACTGAAAATGAAAATGAAACATTATAATAAGAGTAAATGATATTGATCCGGTGCATAGACTTTGGTGTCCTTCTATAAGCTTGTACAGTGTTAATGATGGCGTGATGACATAATAAAATCAGCATTTCATTAATGAGTTATATAATTTTATAGTAGAATTCATTCCTGTATTTACATTCAATATTGTATTAAGTGAACACCCATTGATGTAGTGTTGTACTACTGCTTTAATGTAGGGAACAAATACAGAATCCCCCACCCTCTTTCTATCTCCCTCTGTCTCAGTTTCTCTGTCTCTTTCTCTACGTCTCTCTTTCTCTGTCTCTCTCATTCTCTCTATTACTGTGTGTTTGTCTCTATCTTTTTCTCTTTCCTTTAAGCAGATAATTGCATGACACAGGACACATATAACACAGAAAGCAGAAATTTCTGCATTAATTCTACCCTGCATTCAGCAATCATTTATATTAAATTCAATATATGGGTATTTGAATGCGTGACTGTTTAATACAATATTGGCCGCATTATGTTGTGTATGATGATGTACTTTTTACAATACATAAATGAATAAGTGTTCTGTAAAACTAAATCAAAATGTACATGTAATGGTATGTGCAATACATGAACTTAATTACAGTTAAACTGTTCTAGTATATAGCTACTAAAATAAGGCTAATTGTTTGTATGAAAGGCAGGTGCCAGCTTAAAAAAGGTGAGAGTCAGATAGATAGTTTTCTATTTTATTTTCACGTTTCTTTAAGCAGTCACCGCATCTTGAGATTAACACAAGTTAGTGGTAGTAATATAATTTATTTAGTATCTTTATATCAGTCTAATCATGGCTAATAATACACACACATACATTTAGTCATTAAACATTAATCATGTCATTCAAATAAAAATTATAAGAAACGTAATCACACTCTCTTTTGTAAATAGTTTGGATCCAGATTAGGCGCCGAATATTTCGATAACCGGCCAGGATCCCTCTTTCTGACATCGTTTAAGGATTACTCAAGTTTCAATGTGACCAAACAGATTTTATAAAACGGCAGGTATGTTTAAGCAAACGAGAAATGAATATTATAAGTTAGACTCGTGCATGAACAGTATTTACAATGTAGACAATTAAGGATGTCGGCTTATTGAACACTTTTCTATATATTTATAAGTGCTTGAAAACTATTAAATGGATAGGTTATTCAGTGTATTACAGTGGAGAATCTGTTATTCTTTCCCGTTTAAACGCAAACGTACGCAAACGCAAAGCGCTAAAACGTAGAAAAGAACAACTTGCGGACATTGCTGATAATTCTTGTTTATCTTGGTGGCAAACAGTTTGGAGCCTGATCAGACGCCGGGTTACCCGGCGTCTGATCTGGCTCCAAAATGTTTGCACTGCAAATAATAGTTTTAGCGTAAACGCGTTTATTGGGAAAGAATAACAGATTCTCCACTGTAGGTTATTCAGTGTATTAACCACTATCATACTAAACGCGTCATGACCTACAATTAGAAACATGTTTGGTCCAGATTAGACGCTGGGCTACTCGGCGATGACCAGGGTCCGAACAGTTTTACAATCGTTTGATCAGACAGTTTTGAAGCAAGGCTGCCATTTCTCCGGATTTTTCCTAAATCTTCGGATTTTCATTCCAACGGCTGGAAACTTAAAACAGGCTGAAAGTAAAGCAGAATGCGCCTTAAGGCGCATTCTGCTTTACGTTCAACCTGCTTTAAACATCACGTGTCTTTCAAACTAGAAACAGACTAGGGGTAAAATGTTTAATTCGGAAGGTCGCGCTTGAAAAATTGAAAATTTTGAAATCTTAGGATTTTTTATCAACTAATGGCAGCCCTGTTGAAGCAGGTAATGGTTAGGCATTATGAGAGTTAATTGGCCTCAATATGAGCCAATAATACAGTAATGAGCACCAATAAATAAATCACGCTTGAAAAAGCTTATCAGCTTGCTATGATATAGCACACGTGAACACACCACATCTTACATACAAAAATATACACAGAGGAAATTTAAATACAGCGCTCCCTCCCTATAAAGGTCATCCGAACAACGATTCCCTCCTTACAACAACGTTCGCCACTGGTACCCAAACAAGACATTTATGTCTTAACCCTTCACTGCTGCAATATCGTCTGCTCAAACTTGTCGTCTGCTGTTTTTTCTCAAAGCTAGATGTTGGACATTTTGACAGCAGAATTATAATGACGAACGGCAAATAGTTTAAATCCAGATGAGACGCCGCGCAACGCGACGTCTGGTATGGATTCCAGGTGCTTGCAAATATAAATGTAAATGCAAATGTAATATAAATGCAAATGTAAGTTAAGTCATGCTTTGCACTCTAAGTGTATTAAATTTCCCTCCCTATAACAACTTTCTCCGTAAAACACACATAATCTGTGTCATCCACTAGGTGTTGTCGTAGAGAGGGAGCACTGTATAATATTATAGCAAACATGACCACAACACATCTTATAAACAATACACACAGAGGAAATTTGAATATGGGCTAAACAAACTATAGGTTATACATTTGTACGCTATGTCATTGTCGTCTGCAAGGTTTTGACGCCTGAAACAATCTTCAAAAATGAACAAAAGGCATTTTCTTTCAGAAAATTTCACCAGAGTGTCAAATAGTTTGGATTCAGATGAGACGCCGAGTTATTCGGCGTCGCATCTGGAACCAAACTGTTGAAAACAGTTTTTGTAAATCGCCCACATCGAGCAGAAAATTAACCCTTATCATGCTAATCTATCGTCTGCTTCAAATACATCGTCTGCGAAAAATGTTTAAAAATAAAATTGAGTTTAATAAACTATTAATATGAGTGGCGTGATGCGGCGTCTGAGCTGGATCCAAACTGTTTGCAAATATTAGTCGTCACGCTCAGCGTGATACATGTATGTTTTTCTTTTCCAATGTCCTGAATGTATTTACCTTTTCTCTCCTTACAGTATTTTTTCTCTCTTAAACCAGCGACGAGTCTGATAAATGTGTCATATTTTACGCATTTTGTCTTTCAATGATTTGTTGGTTGTCACCAATGTTTTTATTCTTGTTACAGAGTCCAGCACCCATTAATTTTACCAGTAAGCATAGCTAGGAAAAGACCATATAGTATGCATTAAAGAGAAAAAATCATTAACAAGATTGCATTGACTAGAACAAATCTATTTTGTCCCTTTGTATGTATCTCGCTTAGGTTTTTAGCGAAGTTTAAAATTATTACGCATGCACAAATACAAAGGACGCCAAACGATAACATTTCAGATTTAATGGCATAAGATTTGTAACTAGAAAAGTGGAATAAAGAGATTGTATCATTACAATTATGTTGACCTTGGTATCGAAATTTCATATTCGATATTTGAAATGTTTATTGTTTGCATTCAAATGCGATCGGATGTTTTTGACTAACCTTTAACCAAGCCATATTAAATACGAAATCACAATGGCAAGGTTAGAAAAAAACACTGATATCCTTCAAAGCGGTACACAATTTGAGAATACATGTACCACACATTTTGTATAGGGTATGCTTGAATTGACAGAAAAACCCAGTAGCATTTTCTTTTGCTTTAGATTCAACCGATACCATAGCGGCTACATGTAATAAGCGATAATTCATTAGAAGTTTGATGTTAATGTTGAAGCCCCCTAACGAGATCGGACCAAATTAAATTCCGCTCTCCACGTACAGCGTTCGGCCATTCTCGTCAACTGTCGACAGTTGACGAAAATGGCCGAATGCGCTGTACGTTGAATACCGATTTTGACCAGCATTGGCCCGATCTCATTTGGGGCCATCAACCTTAAGAATATAAACTCTATCATAGCCATTATCTTAAAGAAGACTTATTGGTGGTAATGAAGATACAGAGCTCCCTCCCTACAACGGCCCTCCCAACAACGACTCCCTCCTTACAATGACACTTTCCGCTGTTCCCTAAACACGACAATTATGTCGTCTGCTTAAAGTTGTCGTCTGCTAATTTTCTCTTAGTTACTGATTGGACATTTTGACAGAAAAACACTTAATGACGAGTGACAAACAGCTTGAATCCAGATCAGACGCCGCGTTACGCGGCGTCTGATCTGGATTCAAGTTGTTTGCTAATCTAAACCAATTTCCCTCCATATAACGACTCCCTCCGAACAACACACACACCTTTGTCTCCCATTGGATGTCGTTGAAGAGAGGGAGCGCTGTATGTATAGGTTTAAACCTGGATGAAAGTAAAGCATACATAAAAATGGTCTTATGGCGCCAGTTTTAATGTTCATCCAGCTTTAACATCGAAAAGAAATTATATAGACCAAGCACAAAAGCGGGGCGTAACTGTTATATAATATAATTTTACGGTTATATATTAATATTCAATGACATGCACATTAAAATACACACATGTACTAGTATATATAGTGGTGAAGATGTTATTCTTTCCCGTTTAAGTTCAATCGAAACGCAAATGCGTTGCAATGACATGTAGAAAGTGATACACCTTTGGATAATCCTGGCGATTCATTTCGATATGAGTGGTTAACAGTTTGGAACCTGATCGGGAAAGAATAACGTCTTCTCCCTGTATTGATTCTATAAATGAGCTACACAAAGAGAAAAAGGGCTCTTTGGCATAGAATCTAGGCTGTGTTGGAAATGTAAGCTGTCTGTACATACTGTAAAACAGGTATCTTTCGCGTCATGAATTTTTCGTGTCATTAATATTTCGCGTGATGCGATTTTATATTAATTCGCGACATCATGCAATGTTTCTAGCAGGTGGTAGCTTAAAGCAGGCTGAAAGTAAAGCAGAATGTGCCTTAAGGCACATTCTGCTTTACTTTCAACCTGCTTAAAGAAGTCACCTATTTTCAAAACTAGAGACGCGAGGCGAATTAACGCGTAAATTATATTCTCGCGAATAAAACAAGCTTAACAGTACATGTAGTTAGCACAGTCTGCAGTGAACATGAATTTAAATTGTTAATGATTGATCGATATGCAAACGGTATTAATTAAGCATAATATATACCGTTTGCAATGCGAAGGGTTAAATCACGATATTCAGTGTTTGCAATACCAAAGAGCCTTTTCCCGACTGCAGCCTTGACATAAAATGAGAAATATTTATAAATGCAATGATGACGAATCGTAATGTTGAAAACACCACTTGATACCTTGTCCATAATTAATTACAGGGTCTATATAATGTTTGTTCTAATTGCCAGGGTGTTGGGGGTACGAAAAAGAGGTTATTCTTACCCAATAAACGCTTTTATGCTAAACAATGTGTGTCCATTTCAAACAATTAAGAGCCAGATCTAACGCTGTCTGATCATGCTCCAAACTGTTTGCCACTCAGATAATAACAAAATATCAGGATCTACAGTGACCCCTCCGCACAACGGCCCTCTGAACAACGATTCCCTATTTACAGCAACGTTTGTCGTTGTTTCCCAAACAATACAATAATTTCCAACCTTTTCACGACTTCAATATCGTCTGCTTACATGTAACCCTTTACCCAATAAGCTGTTTATAACATTAAAGACAGGTGATCACTTAAAGCAGGTTGAAAGTAAAGCAGAATGTGCCTTAGGGCACATTCTGCTTTTCTTTCAGCCTGCTTTAAACTACCATATGCTAGGCTATATAAAATATGTGTGATGGTAATTGTTCATAAGGGTATAAACTGGAACTATTTTCTTTAGCGGAGTAATAAATAAAACACGTCAAAAGTCGCTTCTATGGGGGAAAGGGTTAAAATTGCCGTCTGCGTTACTTACGCGGCGTCTGATCTGGATTCAAGCTGTTTGCAAATGTATGCCAATTTCCCTCCCTATAACAACTCCCTCCGAACAACACACACACTCTTTGTCTCCCATTGCGTTTTGTTGTAGATAGGGAGTACTGTGTTTTCAATACTGTGTATTGCGTTTGTGTTTAGTTTCATCTGAATGAGAACGAAGTACATGTGTAACGTCTATACAGTTAACCACGTGACTAACTGATTCTAGTTCAGTAAAAAACCCACTATAACATCATTCAAAGATGCGGCCTTTACAAACAGTGTACCTGTGATGAGTGTCCAGTGCAAACCGTGTAGACCCAGACGTCTCATACGGGATCCCTCTGATCTAGGTCTACACTGTTTGTCATTATGCAATATTTCATAAAACAGTCACAAATGGTAGAAAATTGACCAGTCGAAACTGTCCATAAGTATGAAAATACAGAAGTAATGTGTTCAATCGAATATTTCGGAGAGAGAAAAAAACCGCCGCAAACAGCAATTATCAATAAATATGAGTTGATCAGGATCCAAACTGTTTTGCAAATACTATTGTCGGGCTTGGCACAAAAGGCTGCGTTTTTTCCAAACCACGTTTAAGGGAGTTAACTGCAATTTGCTTCTTTAGAAAGGCGTGTCGAGTTGTTTCTCTTGTACGATTCGTTTGAGGTTTCTGAATGGCAGGTCGAAGATCAGGGAGGCGAAGAAGGCCGTGAAATAGTTGATGACCACGTGACCCAGGTATAGGTAGGCCTGAAATATACGAAAATGTAGAAACATAATTTCATACATTTTAATCCTTTCCTCGCAAAATTAAATCGTCGAAGTATAATAACAATGCAGAAAACGTTATTCTTTCCCGTTTAAACGCAAACAAAACGCAAACGCATTGCATTAAAATGAAGAAAATTACAACTTCTCGACCATTCCATTATGTTGATTTTAACCTGGACGGCAAACAGTTTACCCGGCGTCTGATCTGGCTCCAAACTGTTTGCATTTGAAATCATATATTTAGCGTAAACGCGTTTATTGGGAAAGAATAACGTTTTTGCCACTGTAACTATCTATTGCAAACAAAATATCAAGTAAATATTTACCGTATCCAACATTAGTCAGGGGACTTCAAACTTTTAGTTTGGTTGATAAAAAAGTGAACAGCAGCAACTATTGTTTGGTTATCGTCACGATTCATTTCCCCCAAATAAAAGCATATATCAATATTAAGAGAGTGATAAATCTGCGTATAGTGAAATAATTTATTTTTTGTTAGAAAACAATTCTACATTTGAAAAAGTAATGATACGCACATTCATTCTCATTTGAATAGTACAGTAACATCATGGGCGTTCGACTGGCGGTATAAAAACTACTTTCGAAGAAACCGATTGTCTTGAAAACTAATACATGTAATAGCGTTTAATTGGTGAGTCGATTAAGAGAGTTTTTATATCCCTAAAGCTGGAAATGTACAGTCGAACCTCGGTAATTTGAAGTTAATTTGTCGAACTTATCCTACTTCTTAAGTCAAAATTTGACAACTTACACACGTCGAACAAACCGGGCAACCCCTCGTACAGTGGAGAAAACGTTATTCTTTCCCAATAAACGCGTTTACGCTAAAACTATAATTTCCTGTACAAACAGTTTGGAGCAAGATCAGACGCCGGGTAACCCGGCGTCTGATCTGGCTCCAAACTGTTTGCCACTCAGCTTAAAATCAACAGTCAGAATTGTCAAAACGTTGTTATTTGCTATATTTTAGTGTATTGCGTTTGCGTTTCGTTTCCGTTTGGGAATGAATAACGTTTTCTCCACTGTATCAACTTTGAAATACGGTTAAGTTCAACTTAACAACCGTGCTCGAATTATCAATGTTTGACCGTATATGTATCATACAGTGGAGAAAACGTTATTCTTTCCCAATAAACGCGTTTACGCTAAAACTATTTTTTCCATTGCAAACAGTTTGGAGCCAGATCAGACGCCGGGTAACCCGGCGTCTGGTCAGGCTCCAAACTGTTTGCCACTCAGATTAAAATAAATACTGAGATATGTCAAAAACTTGTTATTTTCTACGTTCTAGCGCTTTGCGTTTGCGTACGTTTGCGTTTAAACGGGAAATAATAACGTTTTCTCCACAGTACATGTACGCTAAGGAGACAATATACAATTACTGACACTGTACATATAGATATGTACATACCATATCGAAGTCATCCATGTATATCAGGGAGCGCTTGCTGTAGGTGACCAATACCATCAGTACCGGGTGGATCAGGTACACCATGAACGTCAACCGGGACAGGGGTACGAACCCCGGCCACGAGAAGAAATCACCGAGCGGTCCTACAACAGTTATAACAAAGATTATACTCTGAACACTGTAGACAAGTTACACGTTTATCGTTTCAACTACTCTGGCTCAAATGGTACATGTACAGTGGAGAATGTGTTATTCTTTCCCAATAAACGCGTTTATGCTAAAACTATTATTTGCAGTGCAAACAGTTTGGAGCCAGATCAGACGCCGGGTAATCCGGCGTCTGATCAGGCTCCAAACTGTTTGCCACCAAGATAAACATGAAATATCAGAATTGTCCAAAAGTTGTTATTTTCTACGTTTTAGTGCTTTGCGTTTGCGTACGTTTGCGTTTAAACGGGAAAGAATAACAGATTATCCACTGTATAAACTATCAAGCGTTTGAGATGAGATTGAAATGATTCCTAACGCTTTGATTTGTCAGATTTGAGCATCTGCTCAGTTGTGACCAATTAAAATCTTAAGAATGGTCTTAGACTCATCTCAAACTCTTTAAAACATTAGGCCAAGGTGGGTGAAAGTTCTAAATAGACTTATGTTTGTACTCAAAGAAAGTAATGGTTGCCATGTATGTCAGAATAATGTTGTTTTAGATATTTATTAGGCGTTGCACTTGAAACATGGTGGTTGGCTTGGGTATACACTGTTGAAACACTAGGGTGTCCTACTTGGTGTTAGGTGACTGATTTCAGAAACACTATCTTTTACCAGAAAAAAACATTGTAGATTACTTAACAATAGTATGCATTAAACTCGTTCTTATTTCGATAGTTCAAAAGACGGATTGTACAGTGGAGAATCTGTTATTCTTTCCCAATAAACGCGTTTACGCTAAAACTATTATTTGCAGTGCAAACAGTTTGGAGCCAGATCAGACGCCGGGTAAACCGGAAAGAATAACAGATTCTCCACTCTAAGTGGTGCGTGGGGTAGGTGACTGCTAAAAGCAAGATGAGAGTAAAGCAGAACACTCCACCGGGGACTTTCGACTTTACTTTTATTTTGCTTATATTGCTGGTACATGGTATTAAAAGCCGCCAATGTGTTATAGTTTTTTGTGTCGGATATTTAGCTATGATGATTCAATTACGAAGCCGTTCACAACCATTTCAATTGCAAACAGTTTGGCGCCAGATAAGACGCCGGGTGACCCGGCGTCTGATCAGGCTCCAAACTGTTTGCCACTCGGATTAAAATAAAAATTTAGAATTGCAAAATATGTGTCATTTTCTACATCTGATTGCGACGCGTTTTCAAGAAAATGTAATTTTCTACATTTTAGTGTATTGCGTTCGCTTCGTTTCAACCGGAAAGAATAACGTCCTCAATGTTCAAAGCTCTTACCTGCCAGGTTGTTATGACAAGCAAACACGAACCATGCAACACAAAGGGCCCATACCGGTCGACTAAGGGCTTCGTACGCGGCCTGCTCAGCGGAGTTCCAAGGTGTGGCACCGTCAGCAAACTTTGAGTATTGACAGTAGGCTATGAGTATTCCCAGACATATACATAGCAACCAGGCCAGGCCCACAAACGGCTGAAACGGCAATGAAACACAGTTAAACCTCCATATTACGACCACTAAAAATAATGCTAATTGATTACATGAAAACCAGGTGACAGCTTAAAGCAAAGTGAAATCATGCAGTCACCTGCCTTAAACAATAAATATTGATGTAATTTAGTGGTCGTATTAGAGAGGTTTTACTGTTGTCGTTTAAGTATTGATACGTTTTTATTCTAGAATAATAGACTATCAAGTGCTAAATAAATTCTGTTGTTTAGGGCTTAAATATAACTCAGGATAAAGCAGTCTATGTTTGACAATGCCTCCTTATATTAAGCAGCAGAACAACAGGAATCATAGTTAAAGAACGTCTGAGACGAGTTTGAGAGTGTTAGAATGTTTGCAGAATGCTAAAATCTGACCAATCAAAAGCTTGAGAATGATCTCAAACTAACCTCAAACATTTTACAACCATGGTACCAGTCAGTCTGCCGTTGAAGCCATACACATTACATCGCCTATAGTTTCTACTTGTGCAAACTATAGCATATTGTATAGTATATTGTACATTTGATATAAAGTACACTTATTATTGTGTGTTGTTTATAGAATGAACGATATAGTGCAGTGAAGAAGACGTTATTCTTTCTCGTTTAAACGATACCCAACACAATCCAATCTAATGGAGAAAACAACTAAAACTGTTGACGATTATTTTAATCTGAGTGGCAAATAGTTTGGAGCCAGATCAAAAACCGGGTTACCCGGCGTCTGTTCTGGTTGCACACTCTTTGCGATGAAAATAAGGACTTCAGTATTAATATAAACGCGTTTATTGGAGGAAAATAACATGTTCCCCACTGTATTATGGTCAAAAATGATTTAATTAAACCTTTACCTTTGGAATTCGTTTCTTGAATTTACGAAGAGCAATGCCTAGGCAAATACCCACACAGTAGGCAGCCACCCTGCACCAGGGTGCTATAAACACATTGTTCCAATAGGCACCATTGTCTGTACTAGATCTGAAATCAGCAAAGAAAATAGTTGCATTATATAAACGGAATATTACTATACTTTGCATATCTTATGCACCGGATCACTCGAGTTGTGTGTGTAAAGGCTATATCCAACGAGACCGGAGGTCGAGTTGGATATAGCCTTTACACACACAACGAGAGTGATCCGGTACATAAGATATGCAAAGTATAGTAATGTTCCTTTTATTATATACCTCTTATAATAAAAATAAAATGAAAAACGATAGAAATGTTTCGAGCGTTACTATAAATAAACGGGATTTCCCATACGTCACACTTCGGGGAATGGCGCGTGAAAGTAAATACTCGCTATTACGACCACTAAAACGAATGCTAATTGATTAAATAATAGAGAGGTGACAGCTTAAAGCAAGGTGACAGTGAAACAGAAAGCTCATAAAGGAGCTTTCTGTTTCACTGTCACCTTGCTTTAAGCGGTCACCTACCGTAAACCCCCTAATACTTAACATAATTTAGTGGTCGTAATAGAGAGGTTTTACTGTAGTTCCGAACTTCCGACTACACAGTAAACGTTCTTTTCCCATTACACAAGGTACATGGGTAATACGGAATTTTCAATCCGTCAAGGTGTATTTGTTCGATAAAATACAGAAATGTTTCGGGCAGAACATTGGTACATGTAGGTATATAATAAAAATAAGTTCCGCATGATATTGATGTCAGAAAAAACTGAGGCAATATTTACAATATATTTTCTTTTACAAAAGAGTGTCTTTCGAATGCGTTGGCGCACTTTAGCATCAGTTACATACATGTATAGTACTCTTATATAACTAGTTAATTTCAGAACACAAATAAATACACCTTTTTACCCCTTTAATTTATCCCTCTATTAAAGAAAATAGTTCCAATTTATATAGTCATGAATATATACCAGAAGAAATATATTCTAGATACAAACAGCTTGTAGCTTAAATCAGGCTGAAAGTAAAGCAGAATGCGCCTTAAGACGCATTCTGCTTTATTTTCAACCTGCTTTAAGTGGTCACCTATCTTTAATACTAGAAACAGGCTTTGGGGTAATGGGTTAAGATGGCACGAACAGTACACCTTAGACAAATAGAATTAAGTGGACACTTACGTCAGCAGATCTCCGCCGTATTCTGATTCTTTGACTCCAGCAGCAACTATTCCAGCCGCTGCCAATATGCCGATCACAATGAGACCCATAGAGGTGGAACTATAGGAGCAAAAACAAAGAGTTCACAAACTACAGTAGATAAGATGTTATTAGTTTTTCTTTTATGCTAAGCAGTGAATTATAGAGGTTTCTCAGTAGATTATAATGTTATAATCTACAGTGAATTATAACTTTTTCGGATTTTTTTTTTTTGCCGGGATTTTTTTTATTGCTATTACCTCCTTTTAATTTGAATATGACATACACGATTATTTTGGTGTCGCACGTTCAGATTACAACGCCATCAAAATGATTCGAAGTATTGAGCACTTTGATATTGAGAGGCTCCATACGGGGTATTTGACATGGCCCAAGTGATTAATTGGCAGCTTTGTATTGATATTTCTCTATTAAAAGCAAAAAGAAATAGAATAATTGTTTGTTTCAGTGTAGGATGGGATTTTCTTTCATCTCGTGAAAAGCAAGAAATTCCCATCTTACACTGAAACAAACAATTATCCTCTATATGTTTAAACGGCACAATACGCAAATGCATTGAAATGAAAATGAACAAAATGATGTAGGAAAACGTTAACGATTTGTTTGTATCTGAGCTACAAACAATTTGGGGCCTGATCAGACGCCGGGTTACCCGTCGTTTGATTTGACTCAAAACGGTTTGTAATGGAAATAATTGTTTTAGTAAACTACAAACGCGTTGGTTGAGACCAAATAACATTTTACACAGTATGTACGTGTTTCTTTATCCATTTTTAGCACCATAATACCGTTTGCCTTTACTTTTTAATAGTCAATTGTCAACACCAATTCCTCAAAAAGTCAACCAAATTACAGATTCAGAACAGATAAATGACCAGATTCAGATTTATATTTCTTCACATTAAGCTAAATTTTTAGAGAATTTTGCGTAATTTACGTCAAATAACAGAGAGAGAAATATAAGTAATTAATACATTTAGTTACTTGATCCCTACTCACAAGATTGTCAACGTCAGTAAAATAGGTGTGATCAGGTAAAACTGCATGGTGACAGCCAGCTGCCAGGACCAGGTCATACACTGAAAAAAGGTAAAAGCCAATAAGTACATTACCCTTGGTCTGTTTTATGAGCTCATATGCTAATATCCCGTGAGTTACCGTTCCGGCACACACCAATTCCTACAGTTAAAACTTAAATTCAATTTATACCGAACATATTTGGTTTAAATCTGGTAGAAATAATCAGTGAATGGTCCTAACCAAAGTTTTTGATTTTCATGTCGATCTTGAATCAAATATGGCCAATTAAAAAAGATATTAAAAACACTTATTTTAAACTTATATGAAAATTATTTTCATTAGACCGAATCTGTTAGAACTTACCAAACTTACTGATTTAAAATCAAACATGGTTTCTAGTATGGTGGTTGTAATGTAGAGTGATTTTACTTTTTAACAGAAACTCCTTTTTACGTTTATGCATTTCTTGTATAATGGATAGAACGCCATTCTTTCCCGTTTAAACGAAACTACAGGCAAACGAAAAGATGCAGGGTTTCCTTGGCGTCTGATCTGACTTCTACCTGTTTGCAATGAAATCAATAGTGCTAGTATAAACCCGTTGTTTGGTAAAATATAATGTTTCCCCCACTGTGCAATACGCTAAGTACAATACTACAGCGTTCCCTCCCTACAACGGCCATCCCAACAACGAGTACATCCTTACAACGACTATTGCCACTGTTTACCTAAAAGTACATTTATGTCCAACATTTTCACTGCTGTAATATCGTATGCTTAAATGGTCGGCTGCTGGTTTTTTTAAAGTTTCATAATGAACAATTTGACAGAAACAAACTGAATAACGAGTGGCAAACAGCTTGAATCGTCTGCGGCGTCTGATCTGGATTCAAGCTGTTTGCATATGTAAGCCAATTTCCCTCCCTATAACGACTCCATCCGAACAACGCACACAATCTTTGTCCACCATTGGGTGTCGTTGTAGAGAGGGAGTGCTGTAATAGAAAACATGTACCTGATCCTCTGCTTCGACCCCAGAGTTACCGACGAGGTTGTTGACGTAGAGCAGATGTTTCCACCAGTCTTTCTTACAACTCTCAGCTACCATGATCTTCTCTGGCCACATTGGTCCATGTCCCAGATAGTTGTACAGGTACACAAACGTCACCATCACCAGCATGTAGGGCGGCGTCATTCTGCACGTGAAAATGACACGTAAGCAATTTGATAATGCGATAAAAGAGCGGAAAACGTCATTATATCCCGTTTATAAGAATCTCATCGCAATGCAATGAAATGGAGAAACTAAAGACTCATTTAAATCTGAGTGAAAATCCGTTTGCAGCTGACTCTACACTGGTTGAAATTGAACTACGTAATTATATTGGGGAAAGAATAACGTCTTCTGCATTGTATTTCCAAAAGGCGTAATTGTTTAAACAGCCTATATGTTTATTTGAAAATAATAATGTCTTCTTCACTGTATTTGCAAAGACCATATTTGTTTTAGCATAAACACGCGAATAACGTCTACTTTGCTTATTTGCAAAGAGCATAATTGTTTTAGCACAAACACTAAATAACGTTTTCTTTGCTGTATTTGCAAAGAACATACACACTTGTTTTAGCATAAACGCACGTATTAACAAAGAATAGCGTTTTCTAGACTGTATTTCTAAAGAACATATTTATTTTCGTAAAAACGCGTGTATTTGGGATATAATAACCCCCTCCCTACACCCAGCCTTATAATTGCTCGTGTAAGAAAATCAGATTTGAAAACAATCTTAAATATAAATTTTGACAAAATGACGTAATTATGTGATCATAAACATGCTTTTCTCAAGCGGAAAAGTCCAGTTTCATATTAAGTCTAGTCCATGTTACTATGTATTGGTTTCTTATCAATATATTGCAAAACAGAACAGACCCGGATCAGAGGGATTTTTACAGTGGAGAAGACGTTGTTCTTTCCCTTTTAAACTACACGAAACGCAAATGCATCGCAATAAAATGCAAAAAATAGCAACTTTTTTTCAATTTTAAATATTCGTTTTAATCTGAATGGCAAACATTACCCGGCGTCTGATCTGGCTACAAACTGTTTGCAATGGAACTGCATGTAATAGATTAAGATAAAGGCGTTGTTTGGGAAAGAATTACGTCTTCTCCACTGCAGGAGCTCTCTAGTCTGGGTATTCGTCGTTTGCAGAGAACAAGTTTAAGTTGTTCACAGGTACATTGTTTGTAAAGGGCGAGTATACCCCTCACTAGAATCAAATGGCTTAGCAATTGGAACTTACTTCACATATTTTCCAGCATAGAATTTTAGCCACAGGAACACGTTGAATGACTTGTTTGGATTCGTCGCTCGAGAAAGGAACCAGTATGTGATAAGACAGCCGCTGTAAATCAGAGAAATACCCATAAAGATTATCCTTCTCCTTTCATAACAGACATCGTTTAACCAAAATCATAAGTTTAACCGTCTGATTCAATCCTTTCGCAGGTTTGAAATATATATGAGCCGTGCCATGCCAAAACCAGCTTTATTGTATTGCAACATAGTGTACATACCAAGCACCGTTGTCATTCCAGGCTCTATACCTGAGTTTAGTCTACACTGCCAAGTAACGTATATAATAATGCTACATAATAAACTAAATAAAACTGTCGATGTAATGTTTAAGTTCACACAAAGAGGTGTTTGTTGCACTATATATATTAACTCACTTCCCAACGTACAATGATTTAGGAAGTCACATTCTGGTATATACCAACGTTCCATAACTCTTCCCTCCGAGAAGGCTTGCCCGAGACTTGGACCCTGTTAGAACCGTTGGTAAGATAACTCCGGTCCGGTAGATATTATCTTTATCCCACCGCTGCCACCATCTATAACGTGCAAACCGAGTGTATCAACAACAACAAAGTCCTTGTCGATGCAAATATTAAGCTCATACCAAGAAGTGTTTGCTGTGCTATATAGAACCACTTCCCAACATACAATGATTTAGGAAGCCTAATTAGCATATACCAACGTTTCACGAACGTTAGTTACATGTACGTTACACTTGTTTTTTGAGTTAAAGGTTTTTACCCGTGCACTCTCACCTAATCATGAAAAATGTATCTGTTGCTAGGCCAGCTGTCATCACCGCCTGGAAGGTGAACCGCTTCATGATGTCGAACGAATCCATCAGATTCACTGAAAACATGAAATACATGTATTTTGTTACTTTTTTGTACCGGTAGTATATGTTACAGTCAAACAAGTGTAACGCATTACTCCATGAAATATCTTTTACGCCTAAAATTTACTCCTCCATTAAAACTAATTAGTTTAAACATTTTTATTGCCATATACTTGTACAACCATATACATGTAGCACAAGTTCATAATCATATTTACAAAATACAAATATAAGAACAAAAGGGTTGGGCCACAAGTTCTACCAACATTAGTTACGGCCCTCCACTTTTGTGGTTGGTTAGTTGACCATTTTACTAATAAGTATTACTAATGGTTAGTTAATTATACATGCATATACAGTCGAACTGGTATTAATCGACAACCAAAAAGAGAATCATTCCATTATATATAGCCATGAATAACCATCATCAGAAAAAAATTCCTAATTCCTAGCAGAGGGAAGCTTTAAGCAAGTTGAAAGTAAAGCAGAATGAGCATTCTGCTATATGTTCAACCGAACAGGCTATGGGGCAAATGGTTAAGCGCGATCATAACCCAGTAATAGAGACAAGTTAAGACAGATGTATGCTACATGTGCATGCAGGACATATACTCCCTGTTTTAATATTTGTTCTTCATTATACAATTGCGAGTTCGATACCCATTTCCGCTTCTTCAACTCTTTTCCGCCGTAGTTTATTTTGAAAACAGTTGACTACTTAAAGAAGGTTGAAAGTAAAGCAGAATGTGCCTTAAGGCACATTCTGCTTTACTTTCACCCTGCTTAAAGCTACCATCTGCTAAGCAATAGAAATTATATCTTGATATGGTACACTTTTATGACTGTTTAAATTAGAACTATTTTCTTCGGCGAAGGAATACATTAAATGCGCTAAAAGACGCTTAGTTGTGGTAAAGGGTTTATGTGACAGTCTAAACAATTTTTATCATATGTTTGCATTTCATTTTACTTTCATCACTCATTTCTTTTAAACAAATCTTAAGCAAGTTTTTAGTTTGAAGTAGTTGTATTTGCAGAGATCTACACTATACATGAATATCTAATACAGACACACAGTTTGCAGTGGTTACTTACCAGCCACGGGTACATCGGCGAGGGACAAGGCGGTGTAGATGTATGTATTTCCCAGCATTATCCACAGCATACTGGTAAACCTAATACCATACAGACACGACACATCATCCAACTTGGTGTCTGTACTGATCAGAGCAGGCATGTTGGTGAATATAGAGAACGACCGCAGTAACTTGATGAGTGTGCCTGGTAACATACACAAAAAAAATTACACATATCACATATAATGTTATTACATAAGGCTCTTCATGTACAGTGGAGAATTTGTTATTCTTTCCCGTTTAAACGCAAACGTACGCAAACGCAAAGCACTAAAACGTAGAAAAGAACAACTTTTGGACAATTCTGATATTTCATGTTTATCTTGGTGGCAAACAGTTTGGAGCCTGATCAGACGCCGGGTTACCTGGCGCCTGATCTGGCTCCAAACTGTTTGCAATGGAAATAAACGTTTTAGCGTAAACGCGTTTATTGGGAAAGAATAACGTTTTCTCCACGGTTAAACTTGTAATTCGTTATTTTTGACTGTTTTGCTGTGTTCTTCTTTGCAGTTATTTCATGTGTGTTTGGGAAACAGTCAAAACTAGTGGCCCGAGGTATCAGGTAAGACACACATGAAATAACGGTTTTATTACCTAATATTCTATATAAATAGAATTTCAAAAAGAACTAATCTGAGCGAAAATAGAAATGAAATAAAATTATATTAGATCTAGTCATGTTGAGTTTCTGCGCGTAGGAATAACACAGTGTTTGTTTTTGACTGACGTCTGATGAATGATCAGCGTCTTCTTGTAAGCGCTTGCATGTTTACATCCGCACATTATTGTAATGTTCGTGTCAGTGTTGTTTTTCGGTATAAAGGATAACGTTGATGTGTATTACGAACTCGTCTCAATGATTATAGTGTTATTATAAATTATAATAAAGCATGAAATAAAGTATTAAACATTCACCAGACAACAATCAATGACAATTATTCAATACTGTTTTATTACAATGCGGCAATCCCGGGTAACGGAAAACTTCTCAATGACCCTGATTTCAAAACTTCTACGCATCTTTTTTCGCGCAGGGGACACAGTTCGTCCTAGCGGTCAATAGTTAAAACTCGGCAATGCCAGAACAAAACAGCAAAACAGTCAAAAATAAGGAATTACAAGTTATATATATAGAGCATCAGGGAATACTTTTAACTGTTGCCCTCTAGGACGAACTGTAAGATGCGCAGATGTTTTAAAATCAGGGTCATTTAGAAAGTTTTCCGGTACATGTACCCGGATTGCCTTATGTAATGAAACGGTATTGAATAATTGTCATTGATAGGTGTCTGGTGAATCTTTAATACTTATTTCATGCTCTATTATTATTTACAACAATACTATTGATAATGAGACAAGTTCGTAATACATGTACACATCAATTTTAGATCCTATCCTTCATACCGAAAAATAAAACGGACCCGAACATTATATTAATGTACGGATGTAAACATGCAAGCGCTTACAAGAAGACGCTGATCATTCATCAGATGTCTCTCAAATTCTCAAAATGATTTATAAATTTTATTTCATTTGTATATTTGCTAAGATTAGTTTTTTTTGAAAATCTGGAGTATTAGGTAATAAAACCGTTATTTCAAATGTGTTAGGGGAACAGTCAAAACTATTGTCCCTCGTTATCAGAGAAGACATTATGAAAGTATTCCCTGATACCTCGGCCAATAGTATTGCATATTCCCCAAACACACATGAAATAAATTAGCTATTGTTATAGATCATATGATATGTATAAAACATGAATGGAGTTTTATAAAGATATATTAATATATGCTGAGATAGGGGTCAGCAGGTCAAATGCCCGTTTATAAAACTACGTTTTAAGTTCTACATGTATACATATACGTTTGTTTTCAGATTTTGGGTTTAAAGAATATCTAGATGTAGTCAATATCAAAGGATTTAGACAAGAGTTAAGTAGATTAAAAATATCAGCACAATATCTTGAAATAGAAACGGGAAGATGGAATAAACCAAACCCAATACCTAGACAAGCTAGAAAATGCCAATATTGTAATACTTTAGAAGATGAGTATCATTTCTTATTAGAATGTCCGCTATGCCATGAACTGAGATGCGCATATATTAGACCCAATCATTGGAGACACCATAATCCTCAGAAGTTTGCTGATCTTTTAAAGTCAAGAAATGTTGAAGAAGTTAGAAACATACAATTGTTTGTATATAAAAGTTTCCAATTAAGAAGCACTGCATTATACGTGAACCGATAATTAATTTGAAATCGATAATTTTGTATTTGATATATATTACTAATACAAAAATTGAGCGTAATTACCTCCCTTAAATGGGCATATATCAAATAGTTGTAAAAATCACGCTTAGTGAATATACAGGCATACACCTCTGAGGCTGGCGGCCACTTAAATCATGGTTAAAGGCCAGTTCTTGGGACAGATGGCTGCTTGGTGCAGATCGGGATCAATGTCGAAAGCTCATTAAGATGCTTTCTACTTTACTCTTTGTCTGCGGTGAGCATCCCCTGTCCCTGCATTATGTAATGCCTCTTAAGGAGTGGCAACTTGATAAAGGGTTTGACTGTTCTATATGTTAGCTACTTATAATTTGAAAGGTAGTAGCCTAGTCAATATGTATTTCATCATTGTAGATAAAAGTAAAATGTATATTTAACTCTTCCCTCCCTAATTCCACAAATGGTAAATTTCAATTTCAATTTTAGCCCAGTCCACTTTTCCAATTAGGGTAGTTTCTGCCAACATATTGCAATATGTAAGACAGTGCAGACCTTGATCAGAGGGCTCATTTAGAAGACCTCAGACCTAGGTGTCCACTGTATACATAGGACAAATGTACTCCTCATATATACACTGTCTGTAAATGATGCATTTGTGCGTGACTGGGGTTCGAAGGGTTAACGTTCCGGTGCTTGACCTTACAGATTTCTCAGGAAGACTTCGCACTGGAACATGAACTTTTACTTGATACATGTATTTTATTTTACATGCTAATTTACTTTTGCTTTCTGTCTTTTGTTTCTTTTCGGAAAGGCAAAAAGCATTGGCAAATTAGCGATACAAAGAACGGTATTGCTGTCAGCATACTCACATGAAAGTGTATTATAAATAGGTGAGGTACCGGATGAGTATTCCATGGAATATTCTAGTGTTATACTGGTATATGTAGTAAATATTATACACATACATGTCTAATAGCTTAAATGTATATATTTCTATGAAATTCATAACAGGTAAACGCGCACATGTTTCTACAAGAACTGATGTCTTCGCCTTTGAGCATTAAATGGATACTTTAACCCATTTGGTGCACCAAATCCGAAAACATCTGGTACGCAAACTAGGGAAAAAACATATTTGGACAACGAAAAAGATTTAGATCATGATACGGTCATTTGTAGAAAATGTTCACAACAAACTTCTTATAAATTTATGTAAAGATAAATCCGTATGTGAATGTATCAAAAGCAATGTCTCATTTTCCCCTCGTATACATTGCTAACATACCTTTGCCTTTGACTATGTATTGCATGATTTAAATGCTTGTGTACTGTTGGGCCTCTGGCCTTATGTATGAATATTAAAAAATATCTATATACAGGCATGTCATCTGAACACAAATAAAAGAAATGCCGAAATCCGAAAACGGAGCTTATTAAACGTTTTCTCTGCATTAGGCAAACCCCCTCGTATTCGTAGAGATACACTCATTACATAATGGCTAACCTCATAATTTATTGTTTTACTGCCCAAACCTTGTTTATATTTAACCCTGGAGCCGTAACTAGATGTTTTGGTCATAATGGTAGTAAAGTTAAGATCAGGAAAATGAATTTTAAGACATCTGAACGCGTGTTTAACCCTTTCACTGTTAATGACGCCACAAATCTCGTTTTCAAACAGTATGGATCCTGATCAGACGCCGCGTTACGCGGCGTCTATTCAGGATCCCAAACTGTTTGACACTCGTACCGATAAGTTTCAAGTCATACTTCATTGAATCGTTTTTAGAATAACATTATTGACACAACCGACAATTACATGTAAACAGTGAAGGGATAAAAAAAACCTCACGATTAATTTGGCAGCGAAATAGTTACAGTGGAGAATGTGTTATTCTTTCCCAATAAACGCGTTTACGCTAAAACGTTTATTTCCATTGCAAACAGTTTGGAGCCAGATCAGACGCCGGGTAACCCGGCGTCTGATCAGGCTCCAAACTGTTTGCCACTAAGATAAACATGAAATATCAGAATTGTCCAAAAATTGTTCTTTTCTACGTTTTAGTGCTTTGCGTTTGCGTACGTTTGCGTTTAAACGGGAAAGAATAACAGATTCTCCACTGTAAAGAGTGTGGTTGAGAAATGTTTTACTTTCAGTTTCTTCTGTGTCAGTTCGCTTGTGTAGATCTGTAACATCACTATCTATTGTCATGTCGAGTTTCCTGTCTTTTTCTCCATGCGTGTCGTCATGGTCATCATAGTCTGTATTGTCTCTGTTCGAGTTACCTCCCTTCATTACGTTACCATTTGGTTCATGTGGAGTAACCCCGTTGGCTTGTATCGTATTGTCTTTGTGGTTTGGGTTCTCTTTCATGTTGAAATGCGTCTGGGCTTCTGGGTAGGGGACGTTGAAAGCGTGGTTGTCGTATGTGTTTCCATGGTGATGTATGTCGTAGACCCCGGCAGTTATGTACTTAGACCCAGGATGTGCATTCGTTTTCGTCATGCACGTTAGCTCTAATATTGATGAAACCATTACAATCAGCGTCAGCGTACCGAGGATCGCACTGTTAAAAACAAACAGTAAACACAAAATGTACGTTTTTAGTAGTTTTTTTAGTAGAAGCAAATTTTGACTTTCTTGAAACAGATAATCTCTTATTGCAATACAGATAGCTCCCATATGAGCAAAATTGAGCATTGCTATTGTCTCGCATTAACTCTTTCCATCCTGACACTTTAAATGTCTAATTCCAGTTTCCATTTTCGTCAAGCCCATTTCTGACTTTTAAGGGTTGTTTTTGTCCTTATTTGGCATTATGACAAACAGTGAAGACCCTGATCAGAGGGCTCCTTTTTTAGCCCTCTGATCAGGTTCTTCATCGTTTGCATAGGACAAGGGTACTATATAGATGTACACTGTTTGAAAAGGACGCCTATATGCGGGACTAGGGTTCAAAGGGTTAAGTCTCTTTATAAAACTGTAAATGCAATCTTTGTTTTTAATATTTTGCAGGAGCCCTCTGATCATGGTCTGCACTGTTTGCATAGGACACATGACTCTTCATATATGTATACTGTTTGTTATTTACGAGTATACCCGTCGCTAGGGTAAAATGTTTGCAGATTTTATACGATGGATATTGGTGAATGGATTAGTGCACTTATTTATTCGACAATGTCGACCGACCCGACTTACATTACGACGTGTGCTTTTGTATCCCCTTCAAATTCGTCATCTTCTGAGCATACTGTTTTCTCGACGGAAATATTGAACCAGGAACCAAGAATACCTAAAATTTGATATAAGCATCATCAACAACAACGAAAATGACAATTGTTTTACAATCAAAATATTTCATTCCTAAAGTGGTTTCTGTCAATGGTGCATTATTCTGATCCCATGTAGCACTTTAAATGTACGCCAGACAAAGCATAATAATGGCCGCCCCGATTGGTAATATATAAGTTGCTATTTTAATAAATCTATGGAAGTACTGCAGATATTGCTTTTATATATAAGACGGACAAATGTAAGATTCTCCGGTATTTGGATTTTCTTAATTAGTTTAGATGAAGTTATCTAGGGTTGTTTGGAGAACTGGCCAGGGGACTTTATGGTTGGTATAACTTGCGTTCAACTCCCTCTTATAACATGTTAACTTATAACTTAAATAAAGCAAAAAACATTTAGACAGGGTAGAATTTAGCAGGGTAGTGATTTTCCATCCATGAACCAAAACGTTGATTAAGTAATTGTTAATCAATGGATAAAGTGTTCAAATTCTTCAGTGACCTGGTTTTAATGATTAACTAGGGCGAGAATGTACAATGTACAGTTAACTAACTCGTAATTTACACTATATCTCTTTGATATTAAGTTGGTTATCTCTTTGAACCGTGTTAAACTACGAAACTAACTGATAGTCAACCCTTTGTGAGGCCTAAAAGAGATATTAAATAAGCTGTTCAACTTATCCAAGTCATTTTACTGTTTTAACTCATTATCCCCTGAACTTTCCAATGGAAAATTCCAGTTTAAAATAAAGGCTGGTCGCTTTTAAACTATTTAGGGTTGTTTTCTTATAATATATTTCAAAATGACAAACAGTGAAGTCCCTGATAAGAGGGCTCCTGCACGAGCCCTCTAATCAGGGACTTCATTGTTGCATTAGATAAGTGTACTCTTTACATGTACACTTTTGGTTAAGGACGCATATATGCGTCACTAGGGCACAATGAGTTAAAGCAGTATTTTAAAGATAATCTCAATCAGAGCCAAATTCAATGTGGAAGAAAAAGAAAGAGTGATACAATGGGACAGAAACAGGCAGGGAGAGTGAGAAAGAGAGAGAGAGAAAGAGTGATAGACACAAACAGATAGACATACAGAGAAAGACAAATAAACAGACAGCAAGACAGAGAGACATAGCAAACGAGAGCGTGACAATCAGACAGAGAAAAAACAAATGAGAAACAGAGATAAAAAAGTGTGCAATAAATGGAGAAAATAATTATTTCTTGAAAAAGATCACGATTTTTTAAAATCTGAATGGCAAACTGATTGGAGCCTGAACACACACCAGGTTATCAGGCATCTGATCGTGCTCCATATCTGCTTGAAAACGGATATATAGATGTAATTGTTCAAGTTGTACATGCATTTAGCACATGGCTTGAAGCTCTCGGCCAATCAGATGCCTCAAAAGCCTGTGAATATATCGTTTATTTTACAAAACCATGAAATAACTAACACACTGTTCACTTATTCCATACTTCCGTCATCTCAAGGCAATCTGACGTCACAACCCTAGCAATCCTCTGAACTGCACTCGCTTGATGACGTTATATTATGTACAGTGAGACCTAAACTTTAAAGGCAATTAATAATGAATTGTGCTTACATATAGAGCTTCAATAAGCGTTATCTATGTTGGTGTTAAAGCATGCTTAATGTCTCAAACTACACATTGAAATAACCTTTCAATTTAAGTAAAATATTACAAATAAAATGACTTTTTCGTCTAAAACAAAAAGCAGAAACGAAGGGTCCTCTTGTTTTCCTCGAGCCCAAGCCAGTGCTAAACAGGTTAGACCATGGTTGCGCGCGAATAAACGACATAGTTCTCGGGGGCTACGCCCCCTCGAACTATATCGTTTATTCGCTTGCAACCATAGTCTAACCTATACTTATTTGGAAACGGAAAAACGTCTTATCCACCGCATCATGCTTTAAAACTCTTTGAACCCTAGCCACGCATATATGCGTCATTTGCAAACAGCATATATGTGATGAGTACACTTGTCCTATGCAAACAGTGTAGACCCTGATCAGAGGACTCCTTAAGGAGCCCTCAAATCAGGGTCTACACTGTTTGTCATTTTGACATATATTGTAAAATCATGCCTAAAAAGTCAAAAAAGACAATATTTGATTGAACATTAGAATTGCCCATTTGAGGTTTCAGGGTGGAAAGGGTTGCGTCGATCTTGTCTGCAAGCCTTGCAGCATTTACAGCGGAGAATCTGTTATTCTTTCCCGTTTAAACACAAACGCAAAGCACTAAAACGTAGAAAAGAACAACTTTTGGACAATTCTGATATTTCATGTTTATCTTGGTGGCAAACAGTTTGGAGCCTGATCAGACGCCGGGTTACCCGGCGTCTGATCTGGCTTCAAACTGTTTGCACTGCAAATAATAGTTTTAGCGTAAACGCGTTTATTGGGAAAGAATAACACATTCTCCACTGTAGCAAGTTTCAAATCAAATCTATTGTACTTCCGCTCGGAAACTTATTCTCAGAGTTTGGAACAGTTTGGATCCAGATGAGAAACCGATTTATTCAGCGTCAACATCTTGATCCAAATTGTTTGCAACAGTTTCTCAAATTGGAAAGTGCCCTGCAGAATATAAATACCAATTCGTATCCTTCGAGATGTTACAGTTGAGAAACTGGCAGCACGGACTAGTACGACAGCAGAAAAACAATGGCAAATTTCTACGGTCAAGATACTTACCCAAATTTAACAAGCCTTCGACATCAGAACCATGGCATGAGTCAGGTAGACACAGACCCCAGGACAGAGTCAAAGGTATTCCATATGTATTCTGTAGTAAAATAATGGAGAAGGGTTCTTACAGTGGAGAATCTGTTATTCTTTCCCGTTTAAACGCAAACGTACGCAAACGCAAAACACTAAAACGTAGAAAAGAACAATTTTTGGACAATTCTGATATTTCATGTTTATCTTGGTGGCAAAAAGTTTGGAGCCTGATCAGACGCCGGGTTACCCGGCGTCTGATCTGGCTCCAAACTGTTTGCACTGCAAATAATAGTTTTAGCGTAAAACGCGTTTATTGGGAAAGAATAACAGATTCTCCACTGTATCATTATACAGCATCTCTCCGGTTTAACCCTTTCATGATCAAATTATACTGGAGTTTGTTTTATCCCTCCATCGCTTTATTGTCGTCTGCTTCATTACTGTTGTCTGCAAGACACATTTCATAGTTAGATTTAAGGTTGTATGACTTGATAAATATCTATAAGAGTGTCAAACAGTTTGGGTCCTGATCAGACGCCGCGTTACGCGGCGTCTGATCAGGACTAAAACTGTTTGCAAACGCGCTTTAAAGCGTCATTGAGAGGGAAAGAGTTAAAAAGAAGCTCAACACCAACACAATGCAATGAAATTTAGAAAATGACAGCGTTTTGAATCTTCTGGCGGTTTATTGCAATCTGAGTAACAAATAGTTTTGAACCTGATCAGACGCCGGTTACTGTTTGCAATGAACATAAACGTTCTGCATTCAATTCTCATCTGTTTAAAATACCGACTTTGAAATTTATTTAACCCTTTCACTGTCAATTTTTTCGAGAGACTTTTACCCCTTCACCGTTTAATTGTCGTCTGCTTCAAATTTGTTGTTTGCAAGATCGTTTTAATGACTTAAAACATATCGGTAACCGTATCAAACAGTTTCGATCCTGATCAGACGCCGCGTAACGCAGCGTCTGATCAGGATTCAAACTATTTTCAAACGCGATTTTAAGCGTCATTGAGAGTGAAAGGGTTAAAGTGTCACTAAGCTGGTATTTACTGTAAATTGAACAATGAAGAAACCATTGTTTTCCTCGTTTTACAGTGGAGAATGTGTTATTCATTCCCAATAAACGCGTTTACGCTAAAACTATTATTTGCAGTGCAAACAGTTTGGAGCCAGATCAGACGCCGGGTAACCCGGCGTCTGATCAGGCTCCAAACTGTTTGCCACGAAGAAAAACATGAAATATCAGAATTGTCCAAAAATTGTTCTTTTCTACGTTTTAGTGCTTTGCGTTTGCGTACGTTTGCGTTTAAACGGGGAAGAATAACAAATTCTCCACTGTACCAATTCCCATTTCTCCAGAATGTTGCATTCAAACTAAATGTTTTAGTGTTAGCGCGTTTATTGAGAAAGGATAACGCCCTTTCTACAGTAGGAACTCGAGTCGGTCAGTACAGTGGAGAAAACGTTATTCTTTCCCAATAAACGCGTTTACGCTAAAACTATTATTTCCTTTGCAAACAGTTTGGAGCCAGATCAGACGTCGGGTAACCCGCCGTCTGATCAGGCTCCAAACTGTTTGTCACTCATATAAAACTAAATAGTCAGAATTGCCGTAAAGTTATCTTTTTCTATGTTTTACTGCGATGCGTTTGCGTTTCGTTTGCGTTTAAACGGGAATGAATAACGTTTTCTCCTCTGTATATAGTACGCACTAACCCCCTATAGTATTCCCTAATCCCACATATAGTACTCCCTAACCCCTAGAGGAGAGCTCTACTTTACTTCTATCTTGCAGTTATCTGATAACTACGTATATCAAAGAGTGCTACAATCGTAATTCATCTTCTTTTTAATGTTAGTTTTAACCATTTGCGCATTTTACGCCTTTAATTTATTCACCCACTGGAGAAATAATTCCAATTTATACAGTCAAGGATATGTTTAACATATATTTTCTTTAACCTAGCAGATGGTAGTTTAAATCATTGTGAAAGTAAAGCAGAACGCGCCTTAAGGCGTATTCTGCTCTACTTTCAACCTGCTTTTAGTGGTTGTCTGTTTCCAAAACTTGAACCTCAAACTTCATTTGGAAATAAATTTTAAGTCAACAATTTTTAAAAGCAAACGATGAAATGGCAAATGATTAAAGCAGATGATAATACTTCTTGGGGGATGAAAGGGTTTCCTTTACATGTATATACAGTGGAGAATCTGTTATTCTTTCCCGTTTAAACGCAAACGTACGCAAACGCAAAGCACTAAAACGTAGAAAAGAACAACTTTTGGACAATTCTGATATTTCATGTTTATCTTGGTGGCAAACAGTTTGGAGCCTGATCAGACGCCGGGTTACCCGGCGTCTGATCTGGCTCCAAACTGTTTGCACTGCAAATAATAGTATTTGCGTAAACGCGTTTATTGGGAAAGAATAACACATTCTCCACTGTACAAGTATTCAATTTAACTCAATATCTAATTCACCATTTTTACCTGCCTTTAACAGCATGGACGACTCTTCCTTTGTTTGTCAGTATAGTATGCATATAAGTTAAAAACCCAAATAACAGACTAAATAGACAATTAAAAACTAGCAAGTATTACATTAATATGTTCGCCGGCGATACTCTTGACGAGGAATTCCGGCGGCTTGAATGTTGACCTGCAGTATCGTCCTTTGAATTTCTCGGCGTGAGCGGCCTTGTACTGGCCTAGACTTGTATTAAAGGGAATGTCCGCCCCGACGGCCATACACTGGTCATAAGTGCCAAGGAAATATAGCACCCCACGTCGGATACCCGTCGTCGGCTTGCCTACTGCATCAAACACTGAAATGGAAGTTTAAAGATGTTTCATTGACTTATCAAGCAGTTTTAACGTTTAACACATTCACCACTGAAACTTTATTGGATACAGCGCTCCCTCTCTACAACGACATCCAATGGGAGACAAAAAACGTGTGCGTTGTTCGGAGGGAGTCGTTACAGGGACGGAAATTGGCTTACATTTGCAAACAGCTTGAATCCAGATCAGACGCCGCGTAACGCGGCGTCTGATCTGGATTCATGCTGTTTGTCACTAATCATTAAGTTTTTTCCGTCAAAATGTATATTATTTAAATTTGAGAAAAACAGCAGACGACAGTTTTAAGCAGACTATATTGCAAAAGTGAAAGTGTTAGGCATATAATTATCTTGTTTGGGGAACAGCGACAAGTGTCGTTGTAAGGAGGGAGTCGTTGTTGGGAGGGCCGTTGTAGAGAGGGAGCGCTGTAATTCCATTTTCCAAATAAATCTAGTCCATTTTTGACTATGTAGATCTAGTGTCGCTTTAAATAATATATTGCAAAAATGACAAACATCATCTTATAACAAGTGACTGCTCTTTGTAAGGTAGAAATAACTAAGAAAATTATTACATAAGATTTCTGTTTTAATTTCATGCTGTATTGAGTAATTAATGTATAAAATACTGCACACATGTATCGTCTATTATATAGTAGCTGTTTAATTGTTTTCAGACCTTTTCTTAATGTCTGAAATACAATAACGGCTAATAATAATGTTTGAACATTCTTATGGGCCAAACTGATCTATGAAATGATGAAGACGGACCTAAATCACCAAAAAGGGCGATTTAAAATCATAACAAACCGAAAATAGAACGTCTGATATAAACATTACCACACGGCTTAGTATCACGTGATACATCCGGATTCAACTTCACCGTGTGCAACCGTTGTCTACCTTCGTCCGTCCATCCATCAGTCAGTTAACTATCACACTTTTTTGTCCGCTCTCTAACTCGAATATTTTTTATCCGATCTTCCACAAACTTGCTGAAAATGTTCATTGATATAAAATAAAGGTTTAGTTTGATTACTACTAAAATCGCATAAGGTATTTTTGAGTTATTGCCTGTTTATTAATAAAAAATGACTGTTTCAGTCATTTTTGCACTCTAAACAGCTTTTATCGGATATTCACCAAACATGCTGAAAATATTTATTCATATAAAATTTAGGTCTAGTTTGATTATTACTAAAATAGCATGTGGCATATCTGAGTTTTTGCCCTTTATGTATTAGAAATGACTGTTTTCAGCAAATTTTGCTCTCCAACACAAATACTTTTTTTTAATCTTCACCAAACTTGCTGAAAGTTTTCATTTATATAAAATCAAGGTTAGGTTTGAATCCTACTAAAATCGCATGAGGCATGTTGGATACGCTTGACTCATTTGTCAAAACTTAGTTTCTAAACACAAAACGTTGCAGGAAACACTTGCTTTCGGGTACCTATACTGGGTTCCATTCGTATTCATTATTCAGCTTTTGCCATTACTGTAAAAGTGGTAAATATTCGAGTTTGGTATAACCAGAATTGCACAATCGTAAACAATTGGGAATTCATATGATTCAACGATCTTTATAGGGAATGAAAGCAATAGCTTTACATCAGACTTTTGAATTTCCTTTTCAGTTCGTGGAGAGATGATGCCACACATCACACAAATCGCTGCCGTAGAGACACAGTCCGGTAAAACTTTCAACGTATATGTGACACCAAAAGTGCCAATCGCAGCGGGGGCCCAGGAAATAACAGGAATTGTTGTTGACAGCACAGGTAGTATGACTGTTAAAGGACGACCTGTCAATAGTATGAAGTTCATTGAGGCAGCCAATCAATTTGTGACTTGGTTGTCAAGATTTGACAAAGTGTTCCTTATTGCGCACAATGGACGGAAATTTGACTTCCCAGTGCTAAACTCTGCCCTGAATCAAGTTGGTGTGTGGGATAAATTCTGTGGAGTGATCATGGGGTGCATAGACAGCTGGTCCGTATTCCAGCAAAAGAAAAAACCCCCGTTTGGAAAGCGCAGCTCTTATGCACAAGAGGGCCTCGTCAAAGATGTTCTGAAAGAAACCTACAATGCCCACGATGCTATCGAAGATGTGAAGGCATTAGGGCGTTTGGTTTGCCACCCAAACGTTACAACTTCAGCACTGTTGAACCATAGTTTTGTTCCGATGGCAGTGCACAACCGGCGTCTGTTCATTCGAGAAAGGAAGAGAAATATAGATTCTCTTTTCCCATTAGTGTCGTCAGGGGTTATGAAGAGAGCGACTGCCGAAAATGTTGCTGGCTCTGGACTTACTATTAGTAACCTCCATGTTATTCATAAAAGAGATAGTGAAGATGGTTTATTGAGTGTTTTCACATCCAAAAACAGTGAGGGACAGGCACGGGTTACAGACAATAAGAGAGTTTTGGAAGAAGTGATACCGAAATTATGTGACTATTTCAAATCGGAACAGAGTTGAAATAGTCATATAGTATCAGAATTACTTCTTTGCATCATAGGAAAAGTTAACCCTTAGCTCGCCAAATAAATTGTCGTCTGCTATATTTCTCGTCTGCTTCAAGTTTCAAAGTGCTTCAAAGTTGCTCAAAATTGCTGAAAATGTTGTCCGAGTGTCAAACAGCTTGGATCCGGATGAGACGCCGAGTTACTCGGCGTCTCATCCGGATCCAAGCTGTTTGCATATGGAGCTATAGTCGTGAGTGGCAGGCTAAGGGTTAATGGAACACATGTACAAGTATGTGCTTGAACAGTTGTTAGCTTTGTGCAATGTATTTTTCCAATGCCTTATAATTATATGTAGTTTCAGTGATTTTCTTGTAGAAAAAAGTTAACAAGTCTAGAAATTCCAAGTATCAAGAGATAATAAATTGCTACTTCAAGCAGGAGTCCTGCTTGAAGTAGCAATTTATTAGCTCTTGATACTTAGCTTACTTGTTAATCATGAGTTATAGATGTGCAAGACACAAACTTTCAGGTATATTTGACCTTGACCTTGACCTTTGGCCTTGAAATTGGCACTCTGTTTGCATAACCTTGTACGTCAAACTCCTCCTTCAGTTTCAACCTCATTCAGTTGACGCTGGGTATAAATGCTAACCAGAAGTAGCAGATGTGCAAGACACACATTTCATTTTCTGTGACCTTGACCTTGACCTCTAACCTTGGCTGTTAGTCTGTTTAGAAATTCTTGTATGGGAACTTCTCCTTTTTCCAGGGCATATCTCCTATACTATATCATCTAGAATTACCAAACATGGTATGTGGATACATACTGGGATTGCATATTGTATCAAAACACTTTTAGCTCTGTATGACATTGACCTCTGACATTAATAATTGAAAAACCTTGTACACAACATAGTTCTTATACCATATCATCTAGGATTACCAAACCTTGTGTGTGGATATATCTTAGGATTGCAAAGTTAATATGTTTTGATTTCTGTGACCCAGCTCGAAATTTGCCGTTTTCGGCCTAGCTACCCAGATAGATGTATACACAGTGTATTGGAATTGAAAATCACTTCAATTTGGCTTGTAAAACTTGTTTCATTCATATATTGTGTTAGTTGTATTGAAATCATCCTCCATATCATGTTTTGGTCGAAAAAATGGATGGTTATGCCTTTTAGATGATGAAATATTCTGAAAATAAGCTTTTTTCGGCAACACCACCATCTGACAAAAAATGATTTTTTGTTTGTTAGCTGAGGTCAAAGTTTTCTATTTCATGCATTTGAAATCATAAAGGTATCTATAAAATTATAAACTTATAATTAGCCTTGCCTTTTAAAAGGTTTTTGTAAAATGGCTCTTTGTTTGAAGCAAATCATTGTAAAACGTGATAGAAAAAAGCATATTTTTTCAATGACATGTCAACCTTTTGGTATTTAATTTATGTTATTTATGAAATTAAGTGACACTTTCTATATCTATGTGATGCTGACAGTATCTGCTATTGAAATAAGATAAAAAGTATATGAATTTTGGAAAAAAAATAGATAAAAATTCATTTTTTTAATTTTCTTGTAATTTTATTTTCAACCACATTTTCCGCCCCATCAGTGACAACACATATTTTTCAATAATTTTCAAACTCCAACGTCAAAGTTGTTTAAAATCCACCAAAAGCACCACACTTACATGTACTTTCGATAAAACAAACTTATTGGACTGTAACTTAACATGAACTTCAGGCTGGGAATACCTTAATTATTAAAAAATGGCTGTTTCAGCCGTTTTTGCTCTCTAACACAAAGAGTTTTCATTGGATCTTCACCAAACTTGCTGAAATTCTTTATTTATATAAAATCTAAATGTGATTATTACTAAAGTCCCATAAGGATTATCTAAGTTATTGCCCTTTTTGTATTAAAAAGGACTGTTTCACCATTTTTGCTCTCTAACACAAATACTTTTTTCCTTGACCTAGATTTAATACCAATACACGTTGTCAGCAAGTTTGGTGAAGATCCAATAAAAAGTGTTTGTGTTAGAGAGCAGAAAATGCTGAAACAGTTATTTTTTATTTTTTCAAGGACAATAACTCAGACATGCCTTATGCGATTTTGCTAGTTATTGAACCTGACCTAGATTCTATACTAATAAACATTTGTAGCAAGATTGGTGAAGATCAAAAAAGAAGTGTTTGAGTTAGAGAGCGGACAAGGCTGAAACAGTCATTTTCAGCAAGCTCAAGGTATAGATCCTCCGTAATGTTTTAATCGCTTACCCATGGTGAAAAATATGTACACGTTGTCACTGCATCAAGTAGTGTTTAACCCTGTGCCCACTGGTCGTAACTTTATGGGAGTTTACAAACTGTTTGAATCTAGAAAGACGCCGCGTAACGCGGCGTCTCATCTGGATCCAAACTGTTTGACACTCGTCTTAAGGTTTGTTTAATTAAAACAATGCATAAATCTAAACTGAACAAATTTTGCAGACGACAATGTCAAAGCAGACGTCTGTGCAGCAGAATATAGGGTTAACAGGGTCATTCTCAGTGCTCCAACTATACACATGTAACCGGGAGTAATCTATACTAATCTAACATTTTCTCACTCATTTCAGCACCCAATGCTATGGTGTTACTACTGATTAAACCGTCTCTTCGAGACACTTTTAATGAGTATGACACCATTGGGTTTAAAAGCAGAAATAAAGATTTTAGTTTTTCGAAATACTTCCGTTATCTGGAGCCCTGTATTTACAGAGTTGTCCTTCTTTCCATTCACATGGTTAAACTCTTTTCTAGATATAATATCCATCAATTAAAAAAAAATTAAAACGCGAATTTCTTAGATAAAGCCGCTTTTCGTGGAAGAATCACGTACTATGTAGTTCAAATGGGATCCCAAACAACCGTTTTAGGCAGGTTTCTCCTAAACACAATGCGGCTTTAATATCAAGCGCTTCTGTGGAGGAAAAGGTAAAAGATTTACTCGGATTATGTTTTATAGAACTGTGCCATGCTATGAGAAATCCAGACGTATCGCGTTGCTAACAATATATACCCAGTGTAGTCTGAATATATACTGTTTGACACCCATCAGTATCTACAGCATTATTTATTCGACACTTTTATTATTGTACATCTGTATCAAGAACCGAGTCTGCGATGACGACTGTGCTTCATCTACACCGTGTTACAATGCAATAAGTTTTTGACACAGTTTAAAAAATAATCTAGTCTCTTTATTAAGTGGTAACCTATGGCATGTTTGACTTTATATCTTACAGAAGAACAAGTGCATATTGTGCATATGGACTCATTGTCGTTATTTATTGTCGGTGCATTTGTTCTATTTATCTGTAATCCAATGTGCAAACTTTCAACTTAACGCACACGACAAATAACGTGACAAATTTACAGGCCGTGATTTTTTTTTATCTTCAAAGCAAGCTTCTTAACCGATTTCTTTCTATTAAGTTTGAAAGTACACGTAACTGTTAATTCAATGTGCTGTTTACAGTGATTAGAATATCCTTTTTTGATAATCTATAAATCTATAAAACTGCTAGAAATGCAATCCAGGATTTAGTTTCTGAATTTCCTAGCTATGAAATGCTTTCTTAATGTAGGAGTTCTAAGAAGCGTAAAAAGGAAGAATTGTATGGTAAAGGGTTAAGAGTTGCACCTATAACAAACAGTGCAACCCTGCAAATCATTATTTCAATATTTGTTCATGTGCGTTTTTGGTTGACGTTATCTAATAAGGTTATTAGGTAATTATCTATGCTCAGATTACGATATGGAGTAAATAAGTCGATAAACTGTAAGAGCTTTCAATCCAAACAAACTAAGAAGAAGGTTGGTTAATGGCATAAAAGACATGTGACAGCTGAAAGTAAGGTGAACATAAAACAGAAAGCTCCTAAAAAGAGCGTTCTGTTTAACGTTCACCTTCCTTTAAGAAGCCATCTATCTTAAATGCCTGCTTATGAACACAATTTAGTGATCGTAATAGATAGGGTTTGCTATTCCAAATAAAGAAAGAAAGAGACTAATGTCTCCAACAAAAAACATGTAAGCATGCGGCAACATGTTTAATCACAATCCCACCGATATTTCAGTTTACTCAATACAGTGGAGAATATGTTATTCTTTCCCAATAAACGCGTTTACGCTAAAACTATTATTTGCAATGCAAACAGTTTGGAGCCAGATCAGACGCCGGGTAACCCGGCGTCTGATCAGGCTCCAAACTGTTTGCCACCAAGATAAACATGGATTATCAGAATTGTCCAAAAGTTGTACTTTTCTACGTTTTAGTGCTTTGCGTTTGCGTACGTTTGCGTTTAAACGGGAAAGAATAACAGATTCTCCACTGTACCATTAACCCTTTCCTGATTAAATAATTCGGGAGATTTTTACCCATTCACCGCTTTATTGTCGTCTGCTTCAGTATTGTCGTCTGCAAGACACGTATTTAAGGTTGATTGACTTAATAACTATCGATTCGAGTGTCAAACAGTTTGGATCCTGCGTTTAGCGGCGTCTGATCCGGATCCAAACTGTTTGCAAATGCGCTTTTATGCGTCATTGAGAGTGACACATCCCCCACCCCTTAATCAGAGTCTGCACTTTTTGTCATTTAGCAAGGTATTGCAGAAAACAACCATTCATGGTCATACATGGATTAGATTCATTCGACTTTGGATTTGAATTTGGCATGATTTTACGTCACTTTAACAGTATTTGAGTCATATCACGACGTCCAGATAATTACAGGTAGAGGAAGACCCCCAAGAGTCCTATGGGCACTGCTTCAGGCACAAATCAGCAACTCGGTAGAACAAACGACCTTCTGCAAGCTCGCTGTCTCAATTGGAAACTAGGATACGATTCTTACAGAATTACGCGTATACTCGACACTAAGCGGTTCAATCGGACAATGTGCATGCCCTTTATAATGTCATTGACGTAAAACCATAACAAACCCCAAACACATTAACCATTTTCTCTTAACAGAACTCAAGTGTGGCACTGTGCCTATTGGTATTTATCATTATTCAAATATTTGAAATACACCAAACAGCTTTTAACCCCATTTATTGATATGTCTACCGTACTAACGTTGTTGTCCGTTCTATTTATGTCAATTATGAATATATGTCTTTTGTAAAATACGTAACCAAAGGCAATAAGTCTCAGAAATTCAGGATCCTTATCGGGCACCGAGTTGATTTTTAACAGTAGCAAATGATTATGTCAGACAAGTCAAAGGCCGCGGGATATTGGTTTTACTAATAGACGGCAACTTAGTCGTCGACCTCCAATCACGAAATCCTTCCTTGTGAAGCCCGACTAGTTATAATTGCAATTAGTTTAGATCTGGACCCAAGACTATTTTATACTCTAATCAATGTTTATTTAATTGATTATCTAAAGTATAGATTTGTACAATCAGTGTAGACGACCATTTATAGGCAAGCGATTTTTCTGGAAATTAGTGGGCCAAACATCGATCTTTGCAAACTGTTTAAATCTTGCTTAGACACCAATGAACTCTGTGCCAGGAAAGTTTTCAAGGTATTTGTCAGTATTATTGATATGTTTTTAAATATGGTTTGATGATAAGTGAAAATCTGAATTTGAAAACAAAATGGAGACAAGTTTTGACTATTAGGCTGCTGCTTGCGACATGCTAATTTTTGCAAACAATTTAGATCAAGATCAGACTGACGTCCCGTTACTGTTTTCCCAAATGTCGATGCTTCTTTTGTCAAAATGCATAAAATCTTACTTTAAGAAATAAAAGCAGACGACAAAGTAGAACAGCAGACAATATTACAGCCATGAAAAGGTTAGGCAGTTGATATGTTGGCAAGGAAAGTGTTTAATATAATCAGCCCACAATTTTTGACCGACAGAAAATGTAGGTTATCGTCTGGGTGTTGAAATGTTTACAACTATATGTTGCAGGGGAGCAGATAAGACGCTTTTGTGTGTTTTCCAAATTATTTAATTTTAAAACCATGTATTTTTAAGTAATTGGTAAAAGAGCACATAATGTGGAAACCCTATTATAATCATTAATATCATAAATATAATATCGGACAAAGATATGTTACTCTATTGATATTTGATAGGTGCCCAATAAACAATATCTAATACTCAAAACATTTGCCTTTCAAAGATTAAATATCCACTTAAAATGCATCCTTATCTGTTATTCTGTATTAATATATAATCTTACGTCGATATCTCGAATTCGCGTCCGTCGAGTTTACCTTATTTCTTCAATTGAAAGTCATTAATTCAAACTCTCCCAAGTTGTAAATACATGTATTTCAAAGTTAAAACGTGGCTTAATCACATTTTAACTTCGAAATACGTTCGCATATGTTCGACTTAGGCGAGTTCGAGATATTTGGATTTGGCAATTATTTAATTGTCGAATCATTGCTACTGTGCAGAATATGTTATTTTCCCCCAATAAACGCGTTTTTTTATTAATTCAACAACTTCCATTGCATACAGTATGAAACCTGGTCATACGCCGGGTGGCCCGGAGTCTGATTAAGCTGCAAGCTTTTGGTCACTTAGATTAAATAGATTATCCAAGTATTTAAAAGTTGTTATTTTGAATATTTTATTGCATTGCCTTTGCCTCTAGTTTCGTTTTAAACCGGGAAAAGATTACGTCTTCTCGGCTTTATATAGCTTTATACTCGCAATTGTTTTACATAAAGATATCGTCATCTATTGTTTTATCCTAATGTACAACACCATCACTTGTAAAGAATAGACCATTGCTATTGTTCTTCTGATAATGTCATTGCCGATTATTTCGTTGGTATCGTTTTAAACCGCCTTTACCCGCCAACACTGTTTGTCTGCGTTAACCTTTTACTGCCATAAAATATTCTGTTTTAATACTGTTCTGTAATAAACTCGTTTGTTTTAAAGCTAAATCAAAAGTTCTTACAACATTAGTGTGGTCCCTCCATCTACAGTCTTTAATACATGTATGTTTCACCCATATCTAACCAGAACAGCGTCTTAGAATAATGGTGCACACAATATTCTGCTTTAATCTTGTCCACCATTGGGGTCCAATCTCTGTCTAAACTGTTTGCAAAGCAAGACAAACATCGTTTAGCCCATTACTCTATAGATACGAATTTTAACGTATTTTAATTATTCCTTTTCATAAAGCAACTAGTTCCAATTTTTACATCCATGAACATGTATCATCAGTAATGTTTTATATATCATAGCCGATGGTAGCCTAAATAAGACGGAAAGTAAAGCAGAATGTGCCTTAAGACGCATTCTGCTTCCATTTCAAAACTAGAAACAGGTTACAGTGGAGAAAACGTTATTCTTTCCCGTTTAAACGCAAACGCAAATCACAAAAACGTAGAAAAGAACAACTTTTGGACAATTCTGATATTTCATGTTTATCTTGGTGGCAAACAGTTTGGAGCCTGATCAGACGCCGGGTTACCCGGCGTCTGATCTGGCTCCAAACTGTTTGCACGGCAAATAATAGTTTTAGCGTAAACGCGTTTATTGGGAAAGAATAACAGATTCTCCACTGTATGAAGTATGGGTTAACGTTTATGGTTTTTATTCATTGAAAATATAGTTTCTCCAAATAACGTCAATATTTCAATTTGTAACAAATGCAATTTGGAAATAACATACTAGTTTCCACAATTCTATAGAAACATTTACTTGTTTTTGTTTTGCTAAATAAATGTTTAGCTTTGGAAAGCCTAAGCCGTGCGCGTGCTTTAGAATGACTTCCAAACGAGAGGCACTGACCAGACGCCAAATGTCCAACGTGGTGCCTGACCAGTGTCTACACTGTAGTCGCACTTAGCAGTACATATAGGATATTACATTCGTGTTGATAATTTATTGGATTTATTAAACGAGTCTTTTAGAAAACGATAAAAACGAGGCTTTGCCGAGTTTTTATCGTTTTCTAAAACGACGAGTTTGATAAATCCAATAAATTATTAACACGAATGTTATATTCTTTTTATAACAAAACCTAGAAATGTTATTTATCGCAGCCTTTGAGGTCAAGTGAATTCTAAGCGCGATATAAGTAGATCTATACAGGAAAAAAGTTGTTCCAGATTAACCCCGTTCACTAGCATAATGCTTATGTTGTTATATGTATTAATAAACACTTTCATGTAGATCTAATATTGAATAATTACACCAAAAATCTATAAATTGAATCTGCATGATGGAATGAAGACGTTGGAAATGGAACGCGCATAGAACGCATTTTAACGACGTCACAAGTAAACGACGTCGTGGCGTACCTCATTTGCATAGTTATATAACTAGTTATATATGACATTTAAACAACGGGCGTTATTCAACGCTCACACCGTCTGTTATGTTATAAAATACAGTTTAACCCATTTATGCCCAGTGAATTCTTCCATGTTTATATATTGTATTAGTCCATTTTTTTATCGAAGGGATGCCTGGTCAAAATTTTCATTTTCTTAAAATTCCTATCAGCAAACAGTGTATACTCTGATCAGACGCCGCATCATGCGGCGTCTGATCAGAGTCTACACTGTTTGCCTATGTCCCATATATGGGATAGTGGACACAAATGGGTTAACTTACTGGTCTGACTTTTTAAATGGACTCTTCCATTTTCTAAATGACGACCAGCTTACATTGACTCTTGAACGGTTTGTCCAAAACATATTTGGAATTATGTCAAACAGTGTAGACCCTGATTAGAATGCTCCGTCACGGGTCATCTGATCTGGATCGATCCTCACTGTTTACAAATGATAAATATACGGACATATACATTGCAGATTTGAAATTGCAACAGGTACTTTCAGAGTTGTCAAATACGGCATATCCTACTTCGCGGAAGAATACCCTACATCGCGGAAGGATACTGCATAAAGTGCACAGAGGACAAAACACGATTGAACTTGAGTGGTAAGATAACAAGATAAAGACATTAACCTATGCAACACCATACACTATATGTGACTAAAGTTGATTTTGCAAACATTTTTGGTCCTGATAAGACGCCGCGTAACACGGTGTCTGATAAGGATCCAAACTGTTTGACACTTTTATCGAATGCTTTTAGTAAAAAAATAAATTTAAAAAAAGGAATTTGTTATAACATTATTGATAACAACATTTATACGCAGATACCCCCCGCAAAGCTATTCAAAAAGTGTCCTCTTACGTCTGATACCGGACACTTTTTTTCTGTTACCGGACAGTTTTACTTTCTGTTACCGGATACTTTTTACGGGCGTGGTGCACGTAGTGAGCATGCGGTCATCGGTTTAATTCTTGCACTGCCCGGGAATTGACGAGGTAACCCTTGTTATGCTACAGTGGAGATAACATAATTCTTTCCCGTTTAAACGCAAACGAAACGCAAACGCAAAACATAAAATGTAGAAAATAATAACTTTTTTTTACATTTTTCATCATCTATTTTCATCTGAGTGGCACACAATTTGGATCCTGATCAGACGCCGGGTTACCCGGCGTCTGATCTGGTTCCAAAATGTTTGCAATGGAAAATATAGTTTAAGCGTCAAACGCGTTAATTGGGAAAGAATAACGTTTTTCCACTGTGAGTACCGCTTGTCTAACATTTGGAAACAGTTTAGATCCATAGAAGACGCCGTGTTACGCGGCATGTGATCTGGATCCAAATGTTGGCACTGATTTTCATTTTTGATTCAATTTGGAATGTATAAGAATGATTTTGAGATTCTCCGCAGACGATAAGTTTGATGCAGACGGCAATTCAGCACGATAAGGGATAACGAACTTTCGCAAATAATTTGGATCAATATCAAACACACAGTAACTCAGCGTTTGAACAGGATCCAAACTGATAGACACTTTATTCGTGCAATCAAATCCCGAAACTTTGCGTTGGAAAATAAGTGCATTTCAATTTCAAAGCAGACGACAATATGACAGTGCAAGAGTAAACAACGCTATTTAATAGTGTGCCTGTTCAGGAGAAAAATATCTGGTCCTTGGTTTGGTTATAAGGAGCGGAAAAGGAATTATATCGGGCTAAAATGATAAAATATTTATTGACCTTAAAACTAAATGCTTAAAAAAAGATGTCATCTAAATTGTTAAATACAGCGCTTATCTTATACTAGCTGAATACTCATTCTGAGCGCAGATAAATAAATACGTAGTAGTATATTTTACGGCATGACCCAGCACACAGGCTGCACAGAATGTTCGTGCAAAGTATAAAAAGGACCAATGAAAATAATAGTTGGTTTACGTGAATTTTAATAGTTTAGAAATAGATATATTAATTTGCTATATTACATTGACCGCAATCATTATTGACTAGGTGTAAGATATTTATTAAAATCTACGTATAAGTCAGATACACGACGGGTTTCGCCTTAAAAGTGTAGGGTATGAATCGTAATAAGACTGTTTCGCTCGGACGAACAACAAATATGTCCTCGGCTTCGCCTCGGACAATTTGTTGCCGTCCTTGCAAAACAGTCTTATTACGATTCAATACCCTACACTTTTAAGGCGAAACCCGTCGTGTATCTATTACTTAGCAGGTGGCTTTTTGTCGTCAATTGACGTCTAAAGCACGAATTAATACGGTCAATCTTGCTTTGGGTTTTTTTCTCCACAGATAAATTATGGGAACATGTAGCTTTTAAGAATAGGAATAACTTAATGCGTGAATAATCTAACGAAACCAGCTCTCTTTAGGCGTTTTTCTACAGTGGAGAATGTGTTATTCTTTCCCAATAAACGCATTTACGCTAAAACTATTATTTGCAGTGCAAACAGTTTGGAGCCAGATCAGACGCCGGGTAACCCGGCGTCTGATCAGGCTCCGAACTGTTTGCCACCAAGATAAACATGAAATATCAGAATTGTCCAAAAGTTGTTCTTTTCTACGTTTTAGTGCTTAACGTTTGCGTTTAAACGGGAAAGAATAACAGATTCTCCACTGTATATTAATTTTATAACTCATTGAGCTATGCACTTCATTTTTCCCGCAGCAAACGCGTTTACATTGAACACATTACTTTCATTGCAAACGATCTAGTGCCATGTCAGACGCCGGGTAACACGGTGCCTGATCAGGTTCAAAACTGTTTGCCACTCAGGTTAAGAAGAATCTTCTCTTTTCAAAACATTACTAATTCCTTCATTTTAAAGTTGCATTTGCGTTTTGTTTCGTTTAAACGGAGAATATAAAGGCTCCACGTTGCATTTTATAGGAGAAAACACTCTTATAATCATCTATTAAATTGACGCTCCACACAGATATTACTGTATACAGCGCTCCCTCTCTACAACGACACCCAATGGGAGACAAAAAAGTGTGCGTTGTTAGGCGGGAATCGTTATAGGGATGGAAATTGGTCTACATTTGCAGTTAATTTTGCAAACAGATTGAATCCATATCACATGCCGTGTAACGCGGCGTCTGATCTGGATTCAAGCTGTTTGACACTCGTCATTAAGTTTTTTTTCTGTCAAAATGTCCATTACGTTACTTTTCAAAAAACAGCAGACGACATTGCAGTCGTGAATAGGTTGGACCTAATTGTCCTGTTTAGAGAACTGCGACAAGGGTCGTTGTAAGGAGGGGGTCGTTGTTGGGAGGGCCGTTGTAGGGCGGGAACGCTGTCTTTACGACCTGGTAGTACAATTTTCACTTATGTTAAACGGTCATTTACCCTTTCATGATCAAATCATTCGGGAGATTGTTACCCCTTCACGGCCATATTGTCGTCTGCTTCAGTATTGTTGTCTGCGAGACACGTTTCAAAGTTAAATTTAAGTTGTACGACTTAATAAATATCGATAAGAGTGTCTAGCAGTTTTGGTCCTGAGACGCCGCGTAACGCGGTGTCTGCTCAAGACCAAAACTGTTTGCAAACGCGCTTTCAAGCGTCATTGAGAGTGAAAGGGTTAACCCTTTTGCCACTCCATGCGACTAAAGTCGACTTTTCAAACAGTTTGGATCCAGATTAGACATACATGTACTCGTCACGACCATGCACAATCTTACAATGTAGATGTGGACCCAAACTAGTTAGAAAACTTTTCAATACTCGTCTCTAGAGTGTTCAAAGGTCTAGGTGACATCATTGCATCTGTGTCAAGTGCGTTTGAAACATTTGTTACTAATTCTTTTTACCCAATTCACCCATGAAAATGTTTATGGACAATTCCAATGTCCAATTTTAAGTCTAGTCTATTTTCAAGAGTTGTTCCTTTCTACGTTTTAGTGCTTTGCGTTTGCGTACGTTTGCGTTTAAACGGGAAAGAATAACAGATTCTCCACTGTATACAGTGGAGAATCTGTTATTCTTTCCCAATAAACGCGTTTACGCTAAAACTATTATTTGCAGTGCAAACAGTTTGGAGCCAGATCAGACGCCGGGTAACCCGGCGTCTGATCAGGCTCCAAACTGTTTGCCACCAAGATAAACATGAATTATCAGAATTGTCCAAAAGTTGTTCTTTTCTACGTTTTAGTGCTTTGCGTTTGCGTACGTTTGCGTTTAAACGGGAAAGAATAACAGATTCTCCACTGTATATGCTACAATGTGTAACCTAACCAGCAATCAAACTGTTTATGATTGTCTAATGTCCCTACGTATATTTGTTTAAGGAACAAAGAGTTGAATTTAGCATTGTAGCAGAATATATGTTGGAGAAGTTATGAGTCGATAAAATTTACTTAACCTATTTATTCCTGGACATTGCAGTGACCTGCCCATAAAGTGCGTGTAATGACCTTTCCCTAAGCGCGTGCTTGCAGATTTCATAATAGATTAGCTTGCAGATTTTATAATAGATTATATGTAACAAAGGTGATCTAAAGACATACATGTAGCAGTGTTCATATATGCAGTAGGTCATTATATATATTTAGAAAAAGCAAACAGTACAGACCCTGATGATACAGTGGAGAAAACGTTATTCTTTCCCAATAAACGCGTTTACGCTAAAACTATTGTTTCCAATACAAACAGTTTGGAGCCAGATCAGACGCCGGGTAACCCGGCGTCTGATCAGGCTTCAAACTGTTGCCACTCAGCTTAATATCAATAGTCAGAATTGTCAAGAAGTTGTTATTTTCTACATTTTAGTGCTTTGCGTTTGCGTTTCGTTTGCGTTTAAACGGGAAAGAATAACATTTTCTCCACTGTACACCGCATATAGACGATATGCATTAATAGGTTGATTTTCAAATGTTTATCATTTCTGATGCAAACAGAATGATGAACGGTGATTTTGAAAAAAAAGTCGGAATCCGAGTAGGACGCGGAAATGCTTGTATGGCATCTCTTCTAGATCTACACTGTTTAGTCCTCAGATTTGTAGAAGACAGCAGTTTAAAGAAGATTGTTTTAAGTGAATATTGATTACTTGATCGGCAGGTGAAGAGCTTATCTCGTCAAAACAAACGGCTGAAAACCCCATTGCTAATAGCTCGCTATATAAGGCGGGAAACACACAGATAAGCCCGGCAAGGACGTGTGTCAGACGATGACGCAAGTATTGCACGGTGTTCAATGGGGTCGTTTTATGATTACAAATACCTTCTGCTTGATCAAACTATCTATCTTCATTTTCTACAAATTAAATTGCAAAAAACACCATGGAAGCTGAGTACAAGATGTCGCATGCTGGTTAGTAGTCAATTTTAAGGTTGTAACACACGATAGGTATATCAAATACTGAATGTTTGCCCTTTTCAATGTATCATCTTTATGATATAGTTATCGAAAAAAAACTAAACTGAACGTAAAATGTAGATAAGACACTAGAAAAACCGACACTACAAGCGAACCTCTTAAAATATAAGTTTCTTAAATACATGTAGTGTCATGTACCCAATACAGGGGTCCGTCTTGCGAAACGTCGTACGACAAAAATGGTCGTAAGTCAAAACTTTAAAATACATACAATTTCTTATTTCTCAATCTAATTCTGTATTGTGACATCTCTTTGGAATCGTCTTGAAAAGACGATTCCAAAGAGACGTCACAATACAGGATTAGATGGAGAAATACTCATAATTGAAAAATTTAGAATCTGACTTACGACAATATTTGTCGTACTACGTTTCGTAAGACGGGCCCAAGATACAGTGGAGAATGTGTTATTCTTTCCCAATAAACGCGTTTACGCTTAAGCTATTTTTTGCAGTGCAAACAGTATGGAGCCAGATCAGACGCCGGGTAACCCGGCGTCTGATCAGGCACCAAACTGTTTGCCACCAAGATAAACATGAAATATCAGATTTGTCCAAAAATTGTTCTTTTCTACGTTTTAGTGCTTTGCGTTTGCGTACGTTTGCGTTTAAACGGGAAAGAATAACAGATTCTCCACTGTATTGTGGTATGGCGATGTCTCTCACTCCGTCCGTTCGTCATCTCGTCCCTCCGGGTTTTCAGCACGTTTTTCATACAAGCTTTGACATTATGTGTTGCGAGCCTTTGGCTTTTATTTAACTCGTTCAATAAATCCTGTATTTATGTCTCGCATGGGCATTATTAATAATGTTTACTGAAACACTTTTTAGAGCTGTTGAGAATAAAAAATACATTTTGCCGAAGACATTAATACAGAATTCTTAAAATGAAAAAGAAAATCGTTTTTGAGACCAAATTGGTTTATTCAGATATCATGTACATGTGTCGCTATATACCTATTCTTGAGTCTCAAATGTAGTTGATATATTTAGCACCGTCTCCTAAGTAAAACATAAAACATGACATTTTACGACCCAATTTGTCAGAGTATTATCTTTTCAAAGATGTACGAGTATTCATGCACAACTGAAAAATACAATACAAAAAAGGGACTATATGTGATGTACTAATAGATGGCCAGAGTAAAGTTTTTGACGCTGTGCTAAAACTTGACATACGCAGAGTCTAAAACTGGGACATGTCACTTTAGCTTGTAATATTTTCTCCACAACTCTAAAGTTTAAAGTTTAACTCTATACTACATATATAAATATATGTTATGTATTTGTTGCTTGGTAACCCATACAATTCATCAAAAGCAAAGAGAAATGTTTATTTGACAAAACGCGTATTTTTAGAAAACAGGTTTATAAGTTTTGAGGGGGTTGGGAAGGGTTGGCTTTGAAATACACTACGGAAATATTTCTACCGACCGGTATTTCGTATCCCAACATCTTACTTTAACCCTTTGAACCCTAATCCCGCATATATGCGTCCTTTTCAAACAGTGTACATGTGAATAGTACACTTGTCCTGTGCAAACAGTGAAGACCCAGATCAGAGGGCTCCGAAAGGAGCCCTCTGATCAGGGTCTTCACTGTTTGTCATAATGCAAAAAATGGACAAAAACAACCCTTTAAAGCCAGAAATGGACTAGACTTAAATCGAAACTGGAATTGTCCATTTAAAGTTTCAGGGAGGAAAGAGTTAACCCTTCACTTCAATCCATTACCTTTTCACCTTGCGATTGTTTGGAAGTTTATAAGCGTTGGCAAACAGTTTATACTGATCATTCCGTCCAGGCAACATATATTGGTCAATGGCTTTACGCTCGTACACAGTGATGCCCGAACCCCGTTTACTCATAAGTTTTAATCATTATAAAATCTAGGCGTGGGAGAAAGTTATTTTGTTTAAAATAAAAAAAGGTTAAAATATGTACAGTGGAGAATCTGTTATTCTTTCCCGTTTAAACGCAAACGTACGCAAACGCAAAGCACTAAAACGTAGAAAAGAACAAGTTTTGGACAATTCTGATATTTCATGTTTATCTTGGTGGCAAACAGTTTGGAGCCTGATCAGACGCCGGGTTACCCGGCGTCTGGTCTGGCTCCAAACTGTTTGCAATGGAAATAAACGTTTTAGCGTAAACGCGTTTATTGGGAAAGAATAACGTTTTCTCCACTGTAGTCCAGAACAAGGAAATAACAATAATGCTTGTTGAACCCTTTCGCTTCCCGGCTCTACAATATAAACATATGCAAACAATGTTGATTACGTAGCTTCTGACCAGATTCCAAACTGTTTGATACATGTACTCATATCAATGTTTCGGAAGTCAAAAAGGCATAAAATTCCTAATTTTATAAATAAAAGCAGACGAAAATTTAAACAGACGACATGATGGCGGTAACTGTGCAAGACGGATTTTACGTCACATTAAATTTCCACGACTATACGACAAAGGAGTCATATGGGTGTGCGTTGTGTGTCTCCTGATTACTGTGTTTCTAGACTCAAAACAACATGTAACTATTTTGAAATGCAATGAGGCGATCCATGATGACGCAACATGGCCTCATCGCCTTTCACAATACAAACTATGTCTATGAGACAACTCATTGAAAACTGTCCCTGGCAACATAAGAATTCGTTCAAGTGAAGTTCATTTCCAAACCTGTGTTAGGCGGCGTATATTAAACATGTTAATGCTTAATGCATGACAACAGAAATGCAGAAAGCTCCCAAAGGGAGCTTTCTGCATTTCTGTTATCATGCATTGCACTACTACGATTTATTAAAAATGTTTGTTTTCTGAATTTAATGACCTAGGACTCAGGTTTTATTAAATATTTATCTCTTACGGTTGCCAAAATGAAAGCTGTAGGCGGGGTCTGTTGACCTACTTCGTCATTGACAACATGAAAGGACACTAAGACCTCTCGACATCTAGACAGAATGACTTCTAATTATGAAAGGCAATTTTCAGTAATAAATTTCAAGTTGCTTATAGTAAAGACACTAAGCAAAGGTCTATGAGAAAATCACTCTTTTATCTGAGACCACACAAGACGTGATTGTCAATCAAAACTGCCTTTAACCAAGTCACTCTTGAAACTTCAAACGGACGATTCCAGTTTCTTATCAAGTGAAGTCTTTGGTCTTTTTTACAATTTATAGTGTACTTACAAGTTATTTTAAAATAACAAACATTGCAGATGATCTACAGTAAAACCTCTCTTTAACGACCTTTAAAATGTAGACTACAGTGGAGAAAACGTTATTCTTTCCCAATAAACGCGTTTACGCTGAAACTATTATTTGCCATGCAAACAGTTTGGAGCCAGATCAGGCGCCGGGTTACCCGGTGTCTGATCAGGCTCCAAACTGTTTGCCACCAAGATAAACATGAAATATCAGAATTGTCCAAAAGTTGTTCTTTTCTACGGTTTAGTGCTTTGCGTTTGCGTACGTTTGCGTTTAAACGGGAAAGAATAACAGATTCTCAACTGTAATTGGTTGTATAAAAGACAGGTGACAGCTTAAAGAAAGATGCTTGCTGTTGTACTGCAGTCACCTACCGTTAACACCTATTTATTAACACAGTTTAATGGACGTTATGGAGAGGTTTTACTGTACGATGTTTGCACACTATAAGCCTGTTTTATACTGGTATACTGTATGTAAGGACAAGTGTACTCGTCGCTATGGTACAGTGGGTCAAGGTTTCACTCTTGTTAATCCCTTTATCTGCCAGAAAAAGTGTTTTCCTTATATGGTGTCTGCTTATTTCTCAAATATGCAATTTTGGAATATTTTGACAGAGAACATCAATATCAGTTTCAAACAGTCTGAACCCTGATTAGAGGTCGAGTTACTCGGCGTCTGATCTGGAAGCAAACTGTTTGTAAAGTGTTGTCTATATACTCGCGTAAATACAAAAAAAATGTAAAAAGGCCAGATTTGTTTATGTCAAACAAAAAGAAACAAATGTTTTGGTCACCTTCAAAGCATACACGTGCATTGCAAACAGATATTACTTTTCAGCCAGACGTTCCAGAGAACTATGGTCCGATAAAAAATATGTTTTTTTGTGTATCGATTATATAAAACAAATAAGTTTGGTTTACTATGCTCGACTTAACGATCGTCATGCTTTTGCGCAAATTCCAATGCCAGATACATGTAACCTTGCCTCTGATTAGTATCCAACATGTGTTGTCATTGTGATAAAAAAAATCCTTAGATTTTTCAAAACTATTTTTCTAATGTCATTTCACTGCGTTAGTGCTTCGTTTTGTTTAAACGGGGCAGAATAACGACCCATCCACTGTTTGCTGTGTCTGTTGGATATATGCAATTTCCCCGCGGTTGACTTTTGATGAGGGCTACCATCTTCACTGCCTTACCCCGAGAGCAAAGATTATTTGAAAACAGTTTTGTTCCTGATCAGACGACGCGTAAGCGGCGGTGTCTGATCAGGGTCCAAATTGTTTGGAACTTTAACTTTAACTTGGTATCACTTAAATCAATTAACTTAACCATTAAAAGTGAGATATAATAATAGTCGGCGCTTTGTTTCTGAAGCAGATGACGGAATAGCAGCGAATGGGTTAAGTACAAGTTTGAACCAGTACTGGGTAGGTTTAGTTTCGGTAGGAAATACTTAAGGAAGATACAAAGTGACTGATTGCGGTTTCTGCCTGCCTAAGAATATACGGCGTGGGCCTCAACAAATTCAACCCTAGTGACGAGTATACTAGTCATTCACAAGCAGTGTACTTGTGAAGAGCTAATTTGTCGTAGACAATCAGAACAGACCCGGATCAGACGGCCCCTTAACCCTTTACCTAATAGAAGCGCCTTTTAGCGAATATGATTTATTCCGCCGCTGAAAAAAATAGTTCCAATTTAATCAGTCATGAATATATTATGGGGAATATTTTCTATATTCTAGCACATGGACGCTTAAAGCAGGATGAAAGTAAAGCAGAATGCGCCTTATGGCGCATTCTGCTTTACTTTCAACCTGCTTTAAGTAGTCACCTATATTAAATACTATATATAGGCTATCAGGTAAGGGGTTAATAAGGGGTTAAGGAACTGTTTCTCATTTTAAAATATAAAATGCAGAAAACAATGCTTCATAATAATAAAAGGTCTAGACTCAATTGGAAACGAATTGTAAAATGAAATGTTTCAGGAGTGAATGAGTTTACCATTTCACAGCCTTGGTCCTAGTGAGTGCTCTGGAATTTTGAACTTGTTTTGACCATGATCAAGACCAAAACTGTTTGTTTGACATGCATATCGGTGTTTTTTCTATCAAATGATAAACAACTATATATTTAAGAAACAAAACAATAGCTTATGCCAACTTTTAAGCGGCGACAGTTTGACAGTGAAAGGGTTAGCACAGTGACAGAGCGGACGCACCTACAGTAGAGAATGTTATTCTTTCCCAATAAACGCGTTTACGCTAAAACTATTATTTGCAGTGAAAACAGTTTGGAGCCAGATCAGACGCCGGGTAACCCGGCGTCTGATCAGGCTCCAAACTGTTTGCCACTAAGATAAACATGAAATATCAAAATTGTCCAAAAGTTGTTCTTTTCTACGTTTTAGTGCTTTGCGTTTGCGTACGTTTGCGTTTAGACGGGAAAGAATAACAGATTCTCCACTGTAAGTCTTACTGACCACTATCTCACTTATATCAACTTATGCGAAAACAACAAAATGTCTTTATTATGGAAGGCCGGTGCGCCATGCTAATTGCTAGTTGTAAAATGCCATATGCTAAATGCCAAATGCTGTTTGTGAAATATCGAATGCTATTTGCTAAATGCGAAATGCTATTTTCGAAATGCTTATTTAAATGCCAAATGCTTTGGAGGTTTCTTCAAATGGCGGGTTTTCTCTATCATTTGACATTCAGCATATCGCATTTAGCATTTAGCAAATCAAATTAAGGCCAAATAAAACATTACCCATGTTTCCTAGGGACACAATCATATATTGATATAGACCTATTTAACTTTTCATGGAGTATTTTATATAATCATATTAATATATGAAAACATATGAATGCATTTTATTTTGCAGAGACCTGTGCAATATATAAAATACCTTGAAAAAATCATTTCAAATCATTTTAATTGATAGGTCCCATTACGAAAATTTCCTTAAAAATTGAAATTGGTTTGATTGTTAATCTATATTGTTATACCAAACCGGAAACGTATTGGCTTTCATATGATAGATGGAATTAATAATATTTCGAAATGTGTTGTATGCTTGTCAAATATGGCAATAAAATGTGTTGTTTGTATGTTGAATATGTCAATGGTTAATTCACTAGCAAATCATATCTGCAAGGAAGGTATTTTATGACAGATTTAGATCAAGAAATTCTCTTAGATATATGCTAATCTTATTCTAAGATCAATTTCTAAAACACTAAAATGACTATAAAGCAGCTTTTTAAACAATTAATTGAAGAATAGCTTCTATTACACGTTGCTCAAAAACAACTGTCACATGCGCCGCAAAAATGACAGACATTCGCCGATAGGTTTTTCGAAAAATGAAAAACAAAAAACGTTTAGGCTCGGAGGGGAAAACTAGGGTCGGTTTACCGGAAACAGATATATTTTTTGTTTGGCCTTAGTACAGCAATTCACATTTGGCATTTTGGAATTTGGGAATAGCATTTTTGCAATTCGCATTTAGCGTTTTTGCAATTCGCAAATGGAATTTCGTAAAACGCATTTCGCAATCAGCATTTAGCATTCGGCATTTTACAAATAGCGTTTAGCATTTAGCACCCCTAAAAGAGCTTTGTATTTAATTAGCATTTCGCATTTCGCAATTCGCATTTAGCATTTCGCATATAGCAATTCGCATTTAGCATTTAGCATGGCGCACCGGCCTTCCATACTTTATTATGAACAATCGTGAGATGCGATTGGATGAAAAAGTGGGCCGATCGCTGATATTCTAAACAATTAGTATCAGTTGTATACCGTCAGACCTGCGTCAGGTGATGCACAAACACATAAATTATTTAACCCAGTGTCTATAAAAGGTGAAGTTGGCAAAAAGTGTAGAACCTAATGAGACACCGTGTTATGCATTTTTGCTTTTAAATGTGAAAAATTCGGCTGTATGGAAAAACATAGTGGTGTCCTTAGATCACCATTGTATATAATGAAACGTTCCAGCAAGCACATAGGGAGAGTTAATTGCAATATCCTGGTACAGTGGAGAATGTGTTATTCTTTCCCAACAAACGCGTTTACGCTAAAACTATTATTTGCAGTGCAAACAGTTTTGGAGCCAGATCAGACGCCGGGTAACCCGGCGTCTGATCAGGCTCCAAACTGTTTGCCACCAAGATAAACATGAAATATCAGAATTGTCCAAAAGTTGTACTTTTCTACGTTTTAGTGTTTTGCGTTTGCGTACGTTTGCGTTTAAACGGGAAATTATAACAGATTTTCCACTGTAAATGGGTTAATGAACAGTTTTGAATCTTTTGATCTGCTTCCAAACTATCTGCCCTTCAGAACCGAGTGCATCGTCAACATGGTCAGTTTTGTTTTATCTACAGTTGAGAATCTGTTATTCTTTCCCGTTTAAACGCAAACGTACGAAAACGCAATGCACAAAAATGTAGAAAAGAACAATTTTTGGACAATTCTGATATTTCATGTTTATCTTGGTGGCAAACAGTTTGGAGCAAATAATAGTTTTAGCGTAAACGCGTTTATTGGGAAAAATAACACATTCTCCACTTTTTCATCAAACAGTGCTCTCTCTCACTCTCTCTACAACAACGTCCAATTAGAGACAACCTTTGTGTGTTATTCGGAAGGAGTTGCAATAGGGAGGGACATTGGTTTAAATTTGCAAACAGCTCGAATCCAGATTCAAGCTGTTTGTCACTCGTCATTTTGTTTAAAAGAAAAAGTGCGCTTCCTGTGCTTTTAAAGGGAAAATTTTGCTTCATTTGTTCTTAAAAGGAAAAGTGCTATTACTTTTATTTTAAAAGGAAAATAATTACAACTTCCCCATAGTATGAAGCCTGCCCCGAGTTCACTCGTCTAAAACAAATATTGTACCTGTGAAGAGTACATATGTCCTATGCAAAAAGCGTAGATCCATGTAAATCAAAACGAACCCTCTTATCAGGATCTGCACTGTTAACCATTTTGCAATCAAGTGTAATATACAACTAGATTTCATTAGAAAATTAGTTTGTCCTTCAAAAGTTTCAGAGGAGAATGAGATAATATATATATGTACTTACTGTCAAATGCCCAGGTCTCGCCTGCTAGAAGACGGTCAAAGAATGACATGGTGTCGTTGTAGCATCTTTCATCGAGTGGTCTGCTGGTAGAGGCATAGGGGAAGAAGTCTCGCACGCTTTTCATAGTCAAAATGTCCGCTATCGATGGCAAGCTTTTCAGAGTCACAATGTCCGCTATCATTCCGCCATAATCCAGCTTTGAGAACAGTTTCATCACAAAATAATCGAGTTTCTGTTCATGAGTGCCGGTTTTGAGAAGAAATTCTTGTGTGTAATTATGATTATCAAGTTCTGTTATAAAGATCCGCATAATTCCGAGAAATGCGTCGTTTTTCAGCAGCCACGGTAGGTTGTTCATGGCCCAGGGTACAATAGCTTGCATGAACCATCCCGGCGGATGGTCAAAACCCAGAATCGGCAGCGCGGCCACTAGAATTTCCTCTAGCTTCTGAAAAGTTTTTGGATTTTCAACTAGGATAGTTACAATGAATTCCGCTTTTTGTGTTATATTCATTTGCTTTAGAATATCCATAACATCTATGCCTTGGAATTGCGCCTCTGCCGGTTGCTGCTGCTGCCCTAGTAACAGACACGCGATCACGATCCCGAAACTAAAAGTCAGTTTCGTTCCCATGGTTATAAATATAATATATGATCCTGTTTTCACAAAATATATACTCTTTATCTAGAATTTATTTGTGCAAAAATGTCTTAAAAATGAACATATGTTTCAGATGAAGTATGTAGTCATTTTTCCGAATCCTGGTGGTCATGCACATATACCATACGTGGTCAGAATGCTGCTGAATCTGTTTCTCAACTAACCACGTGCTTACCCTTTAGGCTTCATAAAAACAATAAAACCTCACTATGAGCCAAGACTCAGTTCACGACGTCTATCTAACCTTGAGAGTAATCTCCCCTGGTCTGACCTCTTTTTATCAAGAGTAAACTCTAGTGTTCAAGACTTATCTGTAAACTTTGAAATGGGACAAATTGGTTATCAGTGATATAAAGAGCCGTAGAGTTGACATTAATCAGATATGTTTGTATGACCTGATGGCTGTGGTATGATTTATTCCTGTGCGTTGACTCTCTTGTACTACAGCAAACCCTTTAGTAAGCGACCAACAACTAAAGCATTGTCTCATTTTGACCCTTCGCCTGCTATTGGCGATACACGCTTTTTGAAAATAGTGAAGAACCAGATCAGACAGCTCCTACAAGAGATGTCTGGTCTGGACCTGTACTGGTTTTCATATAGGGTAAATCTGATATTGGTCTGTACTCTTTCCCAGTTGAAAATGTTCTTATTTTATTAGCCTATGTAATAGTTCAGGTAATAGATGGTCTGGTACAGTGGAGAATCTGTTATTAAGGTAATAGTGCATGGCCATATTGAATTCTGGCTATTGTAGCCAACTTTGAGGTCAAATGCTGCTCATGCTTTACAGAGATGAGTCTCTATCAAAACACACAGTCCAATTCAAAGCATATGTATATGTTCTAACACTGACCGAACTATGGCGACAAAAGCTGCCTCGATAATTATTTACACACATTAAAACAAAGGGATTTTTTGGGCAAGTGCACTGCACTGTAGAGCAAACAATTCAACAGAAAAACTATGACAAATTGCAACCCGGTTCTTCATTGAGATGACAGGAATGTTATTTTCAAGCATTTCTTTCTGAATAGGTGTTTTGAATATATTTACCACGAGTAGCGAAACAAATCCACCGCCATTTTGAAGCCAAAACACGACATGTATAGTGAAATGTGGTACGAGTATTTTGGATATAAAGCTCTGTTCCTACGTTGATCATACACTTTTACTTGCTTTTCTACAAGGCGAGAAATGAGACTACAGCATGCACTTTTCTGATTCCCAGATCAATATTGTTTTTGATTAGATTTCTCTTCTGAAAATCTGTTCGCTTTTGTTTACATACAGGCTAAAAGATGACAGCGAATCACTCGTTATGGAAGAAATATATTATTGCGCTCCAAAACTACTTTCGCGAAAAGATCGTATTTATTTTCATAAACATGAACGTCATTGTTTTAGATACAATTTTTCTAATTCAGATTCAACTGTTTTAAAGACGAAGTCGCAATTTATAGCGTTTTAGATAATTATGTCGTGATTTTGTTTTCATAGCCGAATTACGCATTTAAAATACAAACGACAATACTGACCCAGGCTTTGCGCAAAAAGTACACATTCATACCCTATAGATTATAACATATATGCGAATTAAACAATTAATTTCCAAGCATTAAATCAGAAACGTATGCTAACATTTCCATAATCGCACTATGATCTGTCTCAAAACCAATAATATTATACATGTAAGATCTAATTATATTGGCGTCAGTTAACGATCTTCGTTCGATAAGGGCGAACTCTCATTGTTGTTAACAAATGGGTTACCTTCGGAAATCTTGAAAATCCCGTGCAAATTGTGTGCAACCACCAGGTATAAATATCTTATCTACGGTGTGGTGTTTGCGTCCGAGTTAAGAATTTTCGCAAATTTCTCTGGAATATTCATTTGAAATATAATCGATCTTCCTTCCAATGGGGAATATAAATATTTCCCTGGGGAAAATAAAAGGGGTTATGGTCAAAGCGTACCAAAGTCAAAACATACCGAGTCAAAACGTACCCTTTTTGGTTGAAGCGTACCACATAGAGGATATGTACGGGAAAAGTTCAATACGGTATTAAGTGACAGTTAATTGATTTTCGCACATTTTATACCTGTAAAATGCGTAATCACCCATACACCTACTTATCTAGCACACGATGAACAGTTATGGTATGTGCATGCATGTATATCTTATTGTTACATTAAATATACTATGCCAAACTGCCAACGCAAGACCTCCAAGTTCCCTATAATTTTCATATCAGAGCGTTTATTTTAAATCGATGGAAAATATGACACAAAATTATTTAATACTTTTATTTGTGATTTTAAATTCGCTTACGTGAAAAGCCGTTTTCCACGTGCATACTGGTTGTCATGTGACTGTAATTATTATTATTATTTGTATGCTGATGTTTCCTGCATTGCAGGACTTTGCTTGAATAAATAAAAGTTGAAGAAGTTGAAATTGATGTACTGTCCTCAAAGTTGTTAATATTGGCACCAAATTTCATTGACACTTCTGACGAATAATAACTATACATCCAAACGTATCGCTAATTTCTGGTTAACATTCCCCATTGTGTCGGAATTTGCCGGTTTCTCATGATAATTACCAAAAAAGCGTCCGCTATAGAGAATCGTGAATTTCCGTAATCGACATTTATTTTTAGCTCCCTTCATGCCATTTAGATCTACATCAGTTTGGAGTGAATGACGAAAAATGCTACGCCCACATACGAGACAAAAGGTTTCTAATCGCTATAAGCCTAATGAAAAATAAATACCATGTTTAAATCAAACAGACGTCGCGCTGCCACATATACCCATTAGATATAATTTAAACAAAGAAGGAACGTATCTATACATGTAAGCGTAAATGTTTTTGTTGACAGTGCATCAATTGTTTATATCAATCGTACACAAACATTTTGTCATCAGTTTTCGCGAATTAACGATAGCACTCAGCGTATTTCAATAGAATTGAAACATATCGCTAATCATTTAGAAAGAAAACATACAGTATAAAAATGACAATCCAATTTCATGACAAAATACTATTTATTTAAGCATTTTGGTCATGTTTGTACGTCCGTGAATTGATTAGACCAAACATCTTATAAGTTTTCTCGGAATTATGATAGAATTATCAGCAAAGAAATGCCTTTGAAACAAGCCATGTTAAAAAGTCAAAATATTATGGAGTAAATACAAATGACATTCTGATTTAGGAGTATGATAGATTTACATCTACAAAACATGTCTGTATACAGGAACATGAGAAAACAGTACAGAGTACAAACCCAGATTTGAGAGATCTTATGATCTAGTAATGCACTGTTTGCAATTTTCTTTTTCAAATTATTATAATGCTTATTCATCATCATGATAATCAGAAAGCAAGTGAATGTAGGTAAACTGTTTCCTTTACTTCTCTGTCAAACCGTGCATTGAATTTGTTTCAGAGGTTGACTGAGATATTAGTCCTTTTGGTATCTAACTTTTACATACAGATTCTAGCAAGGATTTCTTTATATTTCATAGTCAATTTAGTCACACAGCAAAATTGATAAATTTAAAAACAAAGTTTTAGCAGGCTCTTTATCTTTATGACACCACTGAAAAAATGCTTTAAAGTCACCCAGAGAACACCATTTATACATTAAAACTTTAATAAATTTCGACACGCGGAAGGGGGTAACACCCCCTCCTGCACACTCCCCTGCCCCAGCGCCTTCCAGTTTTTCTGGGGAGAACCCTGGAAATTTAGATCTATTACGGCGAAATCTCGAAAGGTATGGCTCAATTGCTTAAAAACTGTATGCTAATACATACATATATATCAGTATCGACAATGGAAAAGGACAGGTATATAGCTGTGGCATTAGCGAATAGGGGATTTACATTTTCACGGAGATCATTAATGTAAATATGTAATAGTAATGGGCCAAGAACATTGCCTGGGGGACACCCGATGGAACTGGGATGGTGGAGGACATGGAAATATTTGCAGCTACTGGCAGTGACCTGAGAGACTTGTCCTCTTATGTCATAGTACTGTAGCTTGATCAGTTATTTTTCGTGATTGACCATATTTAACCTTGTCCGCTTACTAACTCTTATACTTTTCATCCAAGTATCATTACCCTTGAAAAACTATAATTTGTCAATTTTAGCCTTGTCCTATTTGGGACTCGAGAAGTTTTAAGCTGAATTGTAAAATCTTTCTAAACATGTTCATATGAATGTGTAAAACCTTGGCCAACTTTGAAAACCGGCTAGATTGGATAAGGCATACTCATTTATAACAAGAACAACACCATTTTAGCCCTGTTTTCTCTGTTACTGAAATAGTTTTCATGGGATTTAGCCAGATTTTCGGACAGTGTTTGCAATAGTTCAGTATTTGTAATGCTGGTAAGAAGGTCACGAATGACCACGTCATATCCTCTTTACCCCTTGAATGATTTTCATTTAACTCTAACGTTTGGTTTTGTTGATACTATGCGTTGAATTTAAGCAGTTTCTCATTGTGTCTTACTCCTCCTTTTGTGGGATCTTTTCTGAATTGGTCAGTGTACTAGTTACATTTGGAATCCACAATGGTTTGTACAGGTACTATGTAGCATTCATTTGATGTTTTTAACTTTGACAATGTTTGACCACCATACTTTTGAAAGGACTTATTTCAATTACATGTGCTAGCCAATATGGAGAATTGAAATTCTTGGTGATAAGGGGTATAATGTGAGACTATATAGTGTTCAAATGGACATTCTAAAGAGAAAATAAGGATTCCTTGCACCTCGTGAACAGTTTGAAAATTACTATGCCATAGATAGTTTTGGAATTAGTTAGCCGCAGATGTTGGTGGACGTGCCCAAAATTTGGTAAATTTGGAGGTAATTTCTTTTCACTTTAAAAACGTTTTTATTAATTTCTATAAATGCAAATGAAAGGAGGGATATATTTATCAGTTGTATAGAGTGACATTTTTAGGTGTTGAGCAATATCTGTGCCGTTTTCACCATAAATGCACCGCCACTACTTGTTTTGGTGGCCATCTTGATTTGCACTGCACTATTACCTTAACGTACGCAAACGCAAAGCACTAAAACGTAGAAAAGTACAACTTTTGGACAATTCTTATATTTCATGTTTATTTTGGTGGAATACAGTTTGGAGCCTGATCAGACGCCGGGTTACCCGGTGTCTGATCTGGCTCCAAACTGTTTGCAATGGAAACAATAGTTTAAGCGTAAACGCGTTTATTGGGAAAGAATAACACATTCTCCATTGTATAGGATTCTTCAGCAGTGAAGGTTTGATATATAAAGCTGAATGGTGCGGAACATTAGTAATGCAGAACGGCCCAATCGGAGCTTTTTGCATTTCTTGTGTTCGATATTAATTATTTATTCTCGACTATTGCACTGAACTTTCTCTATGTGCTTGCTGAAAGAGTTCATATACAGCGCTCCCTCTCTACAACGGCCCTCCCAACAACGACTCCCTCCTTACAACGACTCTTGCCGCTTTTCCCCAAACAAGACAATTATATCCAACCTTTCATGGCTGCAATGTCGTCTACTTATATCTGTCGTCTGCTAATTTTCTCAAATATACATGTACATTGTAAGTGGACATTTTGATAGAATAAATATAATGACGAGTGACAAACAGCTTGAATCCAGATCAGACGCCGCATTACGCGGCGTCTGATGTGGATCCAAGCTGTTTGCAAATGTAAACCTGTTTCCCTCTCTATAACGACTCCCTCCGAACAACGAACACAATCTTTGTCTCCCATTGGATGTCGTTGTAGAGAGGGAACGCTGTACTAGTATGTATATAAATATATAAACAATGATGTTCTACATGTAAAGACACTGCAGTGTTGTCCATATAGCAGATCATTTCATATGAAATAGCAAACAGTGAATACCTAGATAAGACGCCACAAATTGTGACGTCTCATCATGGTCTACATTGTTTGTTAATTCTACTTCTGTGGATGAAATACAAGAACTCACTCACTGATGAAACTTCAAATAGAAAAATCCAGTTTCCAATTAGGTGTATAGTTCATTGCTGACTTTTGAGAATTAATTTAACATTATATAGCAAAATGACAAACATTACCGACCCAGATCAGAGGGATTATGCATAGTTAAATGATGTGAAATTGTTATATATCACTGTGACTCAGGTGAGCGTATAGGGCCAATGACACTCTTCTTTGGCTCACCTGAACGCGCAATGCTAAAGGTGAGTTTTTGATTGCTTTATATATCCAGAGTCATGCGTCATTGTATGTTTGTCAACAATTTCTGTAAACATCTCCGCATACACCACTTCGCCAATTTCAACCAAGCTGTACAGGATTGTTTCTTGGATGAAGTTCTTCAAAAACTATTGTTACTATGATAACCAAAAGAAAACAATTGGGAAAACTTTACAAATATATATTGTGCCAAGCTGTAGGGCCTAGAGCTTTTTAATTGTGTATGTGTATCATTACCTCGTTGACCTTTACCATGACTGTTAAAATTTGATCCTGGTGTCACAGTTAGTCCCATCCCGGGGTCACTAGTTTTATACAGAGTTATATAAAGAAAACAGTAAAATTCATCTTGTTTGAAACCACAATGTGCATGTGCATAAGTTGGTATGTAGCTTCATTTAGTGGACCTTTACCAAAATTGGTCAGAAAGCGCCCCAACCAATTGTCACTAGTTTTAGATAGATTTAGATTAATGGAAAAACTTTTAAAAATCTTGTTTACGTACTTGTTTATTAAAAAACCTTTATTTGCTTTAGAAAGATTAAGACCCGATACTATCAATGTAGCTACTTTTTCGGCGCATGTTAATCCATCGAAAAAGAATGACGTTTAATTTGTATAAACGCTATTTCTCGAGAGGGTGTGACTTGTGGATATACGTTTGTATTCCGCAGAGGATGCGGGCTTATAAATTTGCTCTCCGATAATCATTTTGTTGCTTTGCTTCAGTAACGCCGTTATGGATATTCCTTTCAGGGTACACATTATTCGTGTAAACAACCTCTTACATGGATTAAACATACATGCATAGTATTAGAAATTACATGCAATATAATGTAAATATAACAAACGAACTGAATTTTGTCGGCGTTTAAGCAAAATAAACGACAGAAAATGCTCGGCAAATTTACCATCAATCGATTCATGGAATTTGCCGTTCATTTTCTGTCGTTATTTCACTTAAACGCCGACACAATTCAGTTTATTTCTTTAGTGTACGTTATTCAACAAACACTACAGTTTTTAGGTTATTTCCCTCGAAATGCTGCTGTAATCACTGCCAATGGATTCTGTACATTTATATCATACACTAGTTGCTAGTCTGTGGGAAATACTGGTTATATTCTAGTTGCAGTAGTTAGTCTCTCGGTTAGAAACAGATAAACAAATGTTACCGGTAAATATCTGTCTTAAAATACCTCTTTGTAAATTCATTACGATGAATCAGGGGAGCAAATATAGGGTCAATATCCCTCTTGTTTAACCAACATACCAATACAGTTTGTCCTAGATATTGTTCGAGTAAAACATGAGATTGCCAACAGGGTTGTAGAGGTAATCAAACTTTTATCTGCAAAATAGAACCAGCTATGTTTATAAAATGATATGCCATATGTAAATTCCAATATAGCGTAGCAGACATGCATTAACCCTGTCTCTGCCATCTTAAATAATTGTCGTCTGCTTTTATTTCTTAAATATAAGTCTTAGGTGTTTTAAAAATGTTGAAATGAGTGTAAAACAGTTTGTATCCTGACCAGACGTCGCGTTATGCGCCGTCCGATCAGGATCCAAATTATTTGCAAATTCCTATTGTACATTGAGTGAGACAGTAAAGGGGTTAATCTTAAGAACACTGTTTGATTATCGTCTATCGTCTAACACTTATTAAAGCTGCTATATCGTAATGGTCTTTTAGAAAAAATATAAAGCCAGAATTCACAATCCGTTTGACTCCAGGTGAGACGCCAAATTACTTAGGGTCTCATCTGGATCCAAACTATTCGCAACAGTTTTCAAAATTTTGCGCACAACGCGCAAAAAGTAAAACCACTTTTTTTCTTTCTCTAGTGACTTTGCAAATGACCTCATCTATTCCAAATTTATTTAGTTTCCAGTTTACATTGTCATTGTATCTCATTACGTTCATTTTAAAAATAATAAGTATAACAAACAATACAGACCATACGTAGCGGGAGGAGCCCTCTGATCAGGGTCTTCATTGTTTGCAAAATGTGTATGAATGTACAGTGGAGAATCTGTTATTCTTTCCCAATAAACGCGTTTACGCTAAAACTATTATTTCCAATGCAAACAGTTTGGATCCAGATTAGACGCCGCGTTACCCGGCGTCTGACCAGGCTCCAAACTGTTTGCCACCAAGATAAAATGAAATATCAGAATTGTCCAAAAGTTGTTCTTTTCTACGTTTTAGTGCTTTGCGTTTGCGTACGTTTGCGTTTAAACGGGAAAGAATAACAGATTCTCCACTGTATATACTCGTTTACCGCATATATCTAGTAAGGGTTTATTATTTGAAGCTGTGTAAACATATCACTATACTTAATGTATTTGCTCTTGGAAAATATCACACTTCCATGTTTTATTTATTGAAGATAACATGGAATCTATACAAGGCATCCTGTGTTTTGCGACCAATAGTGAAAAGCACGTGGCGTCTAGTCAGAGTCCAAATTGGTTGACAATAAGTTCGATATGGCTTTAGTCATTTGCTTTAACACATTCAACCCTAGCGACGAGTATACTCGTCATTTACAAATGGTTTATTAATGCAGACTAAGATAAATTGCTCTGTCACCCCTCAAACTTAGCCAATTTATTTCAGGATATTGTTATTGCGCCTCTTGGGTTGGTAGTTTTGGTAGTTGTGGCTTTAACTGTTGTTTAATTGTCTTGTGCCTTGTCTTGAAATGTATAAGTGTGTCATTGTGACTGCAAAAACTCTGTACCAGTGTTAAACAGTTTGGTTCAGATTCGACAGACCAAGACTGTTTGCATTAAAAAAAACACGTACTGTACTTTATAGGAAACACATACATGTATGGTTAAAATCAAGACAGACACTTATGAATAAAGCTGCACTAAAACATGGCGCATGTCGACTTACCTATTGCTAATAACGGTTAATAAACAGTATTGTTAAATCAAACCCGTTCACTGCCAAGTCTAGACATACAGTCGAATTTCGATATCTCGAACTTGTTTAACACGAACTATCCGATAGTTCGACATAATTATGAACTGCATTATTTCATGCTCGTTTTAGGCGAAGATACCCATATTTCAAAGTTAAAACGTGGCTTAGCCACGTTTTAACTTTGATATATGGGTATTTTCGACGAAACCGACCTCGAGATATCGAAGTTCGACTGTATTGACATTAGCAAACTATGTAATGCACTTTAGTGAAAACGCATGTGGTCAAACTCAAGACAGATGCGTGTTAATAAACCGTAAATACATTACATTTTGTATGATTGTTCACCTTAATCGCCTATAGAACACTGTCATATTCTGTATTTTATTACATTGCGTTAAATTTTGTTTTCTTTCAAATGAGATATACATGTAATTGCATTTTCCCTGATAGCAAATTTGTTTACTCTCTTATATTGACGTTCAATATCGTGTCCTGTGCTATCGAATCAAAGACTCAGGAGCTCTTAAAAGACATATACCATCAAGATACTGATGCCCTGCGGTATTTTTATTGATGCAACATGCTGTATATTTCAAAGCTAGCAAGTGTGTGAAGTTCGGGAAAATCGTGACAGACAGGCAGGCGGACAGGTAAACGGTTAGACAGAGGACGGAAAAGTGACCTCTAAGTGTCATCTCTGCTTACAGCAGGTGCCACTAAAACGATACACAATTTGCGATAGAATATTGAAAAATGCTAGATTGTTATTCAGGAAACTAAATCTATGCGATATTTTTTTTAACTAATTATAAACGTTGCATTACCTCCGAAACCCTTCCAAGTGTAAGGTGTGTAAGACTACCTAACTATAACAGCACTTTAAATCAACAGTGTTTGTTAGATAATCATTGAAAACACGAACATGTCACTTTGTTTGGAGGGAACAGGCTTGTTCATTACACGTGCATTTCTCTCAGTGTTTGTAATATTGACACTCTAAAGGACGCATTTAAAATGTTCTTTGATAATTTTTACATTCATATTCATTCATTGTATCAACGAGAAATTATAGGCGGTGCTAAGGTACAGTGGATAATCTGTTATTCTTTCCTGTTTAAACGCAAACGTACGCAACGCAAAGCACTAAAACGTAGAAAAGAACAACTTTTGGACAATTCTGATATTTCATGTTTATTTTGGTGGCAAACAGTTTGGAGCCTGATCAGACGCCGGGTTACCCGGCGTCTGGTCTAGCTCCAAACTGTTTGCACTGCAAATAATAGTTTTAGCGTAAACGCGTTTAATGGGAAAGAATAACACATTCTCCACTATACCATTTCAGTGTTTGTAAGATAATCATTGAACAAAAGAAAATATTTAAGGGTAATTTTAAAACAAAAACTGGCGATAAACGATAATTATAAGATGATACCTCTTGGTAGCCCGTGTTGGCCAATTCGCATCGTTGTATTTCTCTTCTATGTATAATTTTAGAATATGTATGTAAACTTATTGTCTCTGTCCCTCCAGACACTATTCAGTTTACTTTTAAAACTATTGACAGTGTTACAATTAACACATGTCCCATGAAGAGTATTCCAGGAGTTTGTTAAACGCTGTACATAGTTCCTTTGTAGTTGTATTGTCTCTCTCTATTATTTTGTTATGGTCCTGAGTTATTGAATCCTTCACCACTTTTATATTTTCATCATGCACCTCCTTGAATACCGGTACTCACATTATCTTGAATAACTCTATCATATCCGCTTTTCCCTACTATATATCAAAGTGAGTAGACCGAGTTCTTTTAATCTGTCTTCTTAAGGAAATTTTTCCTGACCTTTGACAATACGTGTTGCTCTTCGTTGCACTTGCTAAATTGTTGTTGTTACATCCTTTTTCATCCATGATGACCGTATGACTGTATCATATTCCAATGGAGTCTGATTAGTGTTTGTTAAACATTAGGAACATGGTGTTATTTATGAATTCAAAATATCTTCTGACTAGTCCAAAACGTTGGTTAGCTTGTTTAGCTATATTTGAATGTTAAATTTCGACAAATCATCAAATGTCACGCCTATCTCTTTTTCATTATCAACTTGTTCTATATCTGTGCGACTATTTTCAGTGTTCATTGTGCATTTGTGTTTTTCATTATTGTGTCCAATGTGTATAGACTTACACTTCGCTGCATTAATTATAATCGCCACTTTTCAAACCAACTGATGATTTGTCTTAATACTCTTGTAATGATTCACATTTACTAGCCTTTTCAATTTGGGTGTATATGTTCGTGTCGTCAGCAAATGATTTCACTGTGGAACAACATTCGGTACGATATTAATAAATATCAAAAATAGAATTGGACCAATGAATAACCCTTGATGGATACCGCTTTGTACTTTCACCTTTTCCGATTTAACATTTCCTATCATTACTGCCTACACTCTGTCACTTTAAACTTCTTTTACCCATTTTAAAGCATCTCCTCTTATTCAAAAAATGTACATCTTATTTTCAGAGTTGTGTATAATTAAAAGGTAAATCGATTTGGTAATTGTTTATTTCATAACTGTGGTGTTTATTGTGCGAAGATTGTACATTGCATTTCACATAGCTTTTTCATTTGTATCGTCAGGTAACATGTTTTCGGGTGTATAATGAGTTTTGTGGTATTTTTATTACTCTGTAGCACCATTTTCTTGAGCGCATGGGCTTGCCAATCCCTGTGATAGTATTGACTTAATATAATTAATCAGAAAATACCACTTACTCTAAAAGAAATATTAAATTCTTGAAGCAGATAATCACTTTATTTACATTTTAAACATGTACAGTGGAGAATCTGTTATTCTTTCCCGTTTAAACGCAAACGTACGCAAACGCAAAGCACTAAAACGTAGAAAAGAACAACTTTTGGACAATTCTGATATTTCATGTTAACTTGGCCGCAAACAGTTTGGAGCCTGATCAGACGCCGGGTTACCCGGCGTCTGATCTGGCTCCAAACTGTTTGCACTGCAAATAATAGTTTTAGCGTAAACGCGTTTATTGGGAAAGAATAACACATTATCCACTGTACATGGGATGCGAATTTCTCAGACGTGTCAACGACAGTATAATTCATCAAACAGGAACTGCATTCGAACATTTGAAATTTCCTCAGGAATGAATTGGATATGACATGTACAGAGGGTAACTAAACGCAAGAGGATGATTAAGAAGAAAATTCCTGAAGGGGGTTTCCACTTTACTGATCTCTGGTTCAGTTTTATTGAAAGTTATAGCAGGTGTACTGGCATACTGTATAAGAGTATCCATTCCCACGCCCAATGTATGTATATCCGGTGTTTCCTTTTGTAGTACATGCATATAGTACCCTGCATACAAAGATCAAGGTTTCTTAAGGTTCACTCCTTTGATGATAACGTATCGTCTTACATCCCCTATCCAGCGTACCGAGCACGCTGTCCTTAAAGGATGGGTTCAATGAGAAACTTTATCGCAACATGGGCTATCCGAGTTGAAACCCGCTCCAATGTCAAGGACTTTGTAATCGGAGTACTTCGGCATTTCCCGACAAGCTTCAATGACGGTGTTTTATACATACTCCGTGACATGTTGTCTTATTAGCGGAAATGATCGGAGAGTCTCGATTGTGCTGCAATATAGTACAAAGGTACCATAAGGACAATAGGCGTGCTTCGTGGTGGAACCCACGGTTTGGTCAGGATGGTGTTTACATGATACAGTGAAGGGCATTCATATCCAGCCATTTTTATAAATAGTGGATACCGTCTTAAGAATCTAATCACGTATTAGCTATTACAGTTAAACCTGTTTTAAGCAACCATCATTCAAGTGAACTTGGCTTTGTTGATGTTAGAGATAGTTGATGGATATATTTGCATGTAAATGTAAACAAAATGTAATTCAGGAAGAGCTTTCTGCAATACATTCATTATACATTAAATAATTAATAGCTATCTCTTTTATAGATTTTAATGATTCACTATATTGAATGGCCGATCAGACACTTTACCATCTTTTACTGGCATTAACAAACAGTGTGGATCAAGATCATACACCTAACCTTGAGAGATGGCATCCCCTAAAGTCGGTGTCTGATCACGATCCAGACTATTTGACACTTGTATCGATGTTTCGTTAGCCAAGACGATGCCTAAACTAATTTTAGAAACAAAAGCAGTTTACATTTCTGAAGTAGATTGATTGAGTTGGGTTTTACGGCACCGCGACACATGAAATGATCATATGGCGCCGATTCTGAAGTAGACGAAACCCTGATAGTAAATGGGTTGATGTGAATTGGATGTCCATACATGTACAACGTGCTCGTTAAATGCAAAAAGGAAACAAAGTGCCCTTGGAGAATATTACATTGTTTTTCAAGAGAGCAAAAACTCAATCAATATGAGACACCATTCGGAGACATCTAGTACTTAACCCTTCACGTGCTAGGCGTGACTTTACTAGAACTTGCAAACAGTTTGCATTCAGATCAGACGTCGCGTATCGCGGCGTCTTATCAGGATCCGAACTATTGACCATTTTGTTTAGCTTTCTGTATTTAAAACGGCTTTAAAATTTAAGTTTTAAAAACAGTTGCAGACGAAATATTGAGAAGCAGTTTATCGTATCAGGCAGAAAATTAACATGACCAAGGCCGTCTGGTTTGAAGAATAGTCCTTTACTGCTTCCCTGCCCTTCCCCGAGCACAATGGTTATTTGCAAACAGTTTGGATCCTGACCAGACGACGCATAATGCGGCATTTGATCAAGATCCAAACTGTTTGACACTCATTATCATATTACGTTGGTCAATTGACCTAAATTATAGACTTCAGAAATAAAAACAGACGACATTAGGTATTGTTTTAAGTAGATGACGCCAAGGCCGTGATCGAGTTAACCCTTAGCCCGCCAAATAAATTGTCGTCTGCTATATTTCTCGTCTGCTTCAAGTTTCAAAGTGCTTCAAAGTTGCTCAAAATTGCTGAAAATGTTGTCCGAGTGTCAAACAGCTTGGATCCGGATGAGAAGCCGAGTTACTCGGCGTCTCATCCGGATTCAAGCTGTTTGCATATGGAGCTATAGTCGTGAGTGGCAGGCTAAGGGTTAATATGTGAGGGGATGCTTCTCGGTGGTATTGAAGGGGACTATAGCATGAAACACCAAATAGGCCTTTCTATATTATTTCAATAAATTGTCTCATATTCAAGGTCAAAAATGTTGATATCTATCACCTAAACAGTTGCCACCTGATATTTTCTCCATAGATACATTTATGCACAACTGAAAAATGCAGTAAAGTCATGTGCTTTGTGAGAAAAATAATGGGGGAGACCCTTTGCCAGTGTTGATAGAACATGTGGCCAACCCATTTACTTCTATCTATACTTTGTGGTATAAGACGTTTCGTAAATAATGTACAATTGCATTATACGAATAATAGAATATGTTTAAAGAAAGAAAATTATTTTGACTTCAATGAAATAAGTTACATGACTGGTTCACTGTTAACTTTTGAAAGAGGGACCGGCTAAAACAGGGACATGATATTTCAGCCTATCCTTATTTCCAACATGTGTAAGATCACTTCGATGACGTCACTATAACGTCACTATTTATAACGGCGTTTTGACGTCACCGGGGTTCCAAAAAATGCATATTGCTTAAAAAATAATAAATCGTTGGTAATGTGTCACTCGTCGGTGTTTAAGAACTCGCTTAATAACATTTCAATTCTAGACTCATTTGAGATCAGCTTGTCTTAAAAATCGACTCATGACAGATCCTATATCTATCCTCTGGTTCCCATGCATTACATCAAAAGCATGCATAAAACAAAGAAAGTCCCATGACAAAATGCTTTTTTGACGCAAACAATACAACTCTGTCACTATTTCCCGGAGAATATTTTTCGACTGGGCTACGAGAGCATTTCCGATTATTTAGTGTTCCGCACCACTAGTGACAGCTATTGTGATGATTTTTGAGTAAAAACCTTTCCACTACAACCACTAATTTAGCGCGATTCATGGTATTTGCCGATATTTTTTTTATCGTTTATATCGCTTGAACGCCAAAAAATCAGCTCATTTCTTATATTTATAATATATTTGCTGTAATTTCTAATATTAAATGAACATTTTGTTAGTACGCATGTATGTTTAATCCATATTATAGGTTGATAACACGAATAATGTGTACCCTATAAGGAACAGCTATGACCGCATTACTCGTTGAGCAATTGAATCTACACAAATTAAACGACGCATTTTTCAATGGAATTGAATGGGGCGAATGTAAATATTATTACTTATTTTACGACGTGTTGATACTTAAAGTAAGGTGGCAGTAAAACAGAAAGCTGCTTTAGGAGATTTCTGATTTACTATCACCTTAATTTAAGCTATCACATGTATTTTATAAAAATACATTAGTCTTAGTTTTAGTGATAGTAAAAGAGAGGTTCTATTGTAGTTTGTTGCTGGTTCAACAGTAACTGTTGAATTACGTTCCATCACTGGTGTTCTTGGCTCAGCATAACGCTTATCACATAGCTCACGCTGTATCCAGTTAAAAATCAGTTGTTCTCTTATCTTACACAAGTTTAATAATCGTGAGAAATGTGATTTCATTGGTTAAAGCTAAGATCATCATTTTTTATACATAGAATATAAAACAAGAGCCGTATACGGCCCTAAATCGCTCACCTGGAGCCATTGATGTAAATGTAACATATCTTGGAATGCTGAGAAATCATGACAATATGTTTGTGCCATTTGCTGATTGGATGATGCTGAGTGCCAAATAGCTAAGCTCAGGGTACTGTGGTTTCAGAGAAGTTTTTTTTAAACCTATATTTAGCTACTGGGACCTAGTTATGCAACGGACCGGAACATTTGAAAAGTATTGGTAAAGAACCTCTAGAAGCTACACCATGCCAAATATCAAAGCTCTAGCCATATTGGTTTCAGAGACGAAGAGGTGTGAAGATTTCACTATATAACTCTATGTAAATTTGTGACCCCGAGCCGGGGTCATATTTGACCCTAGAGACATAATTTGAACAATCTTGGTAGAGGACCCGAAGATGATGCGTTGTGCCAAATAGCTAAGCTCAGGGTACTGTGGTTTCAGAGAAGAAGATTTTTTTAAGTTTTTATTGAGAAAATCTATTTCTAGCTCCTGTGGCCTAGATATGCAACTGACCTGAACCATTTGAACAATATTGGTAAAGTACCTCTAAAAGTTAGAAGTAGTATTAGGGTCTCTTTGGTTGTAAACAAAGATGATGTAATCGACGCCATTTTGGATGACCTACTTTCTAAAAATAGAAAAAGCACGTGTGTCTATATTTAGCCCAGGGTGAAGGTCTTGTGGGGGTAGCCATATTGGATTTGGGTTTGAACGGGTAAAAAGCGGCCATGTTGAATTCTTGAGTTTTCACGAATCTGGGTCTACACGGTATACAGAACTGACCTGTTTACGATCTGTTAAGATAGTCACGGACATTGAGCGTCAGGTTCTTCCCTATCAGAGGGGAATCTTAGAGGTGTTGCATATAACGTGTGTTCACTTCGATGTTTTCAGTTCAAATGACTGAGATGTTTCTCCTTCATGCGCGGGTAGAGGGCGCAATGTTTAAAATGACAGCATCGCTATATTTAGCTGGCCGGTGTTACAAGTATTGCATCAGCCGATAAAAGGCCTAGGGCATTAACTCCCGACCAGGGAGAGCAAAATGGCAGTCAAGCGTAATCAACAACACATTAAAAAGCCATTAACTGCCGGAAATGAAGGTAATTCAGAGACACAGTACCGTGAGAATGTATAGCAGTCAGGGCCCGTGAGAACATGCCTAGTTCACAGGGCTGAATAAAAATAGATATCGTGTCATACCTTAAAATAAACGTGCATTGTATAGGTGAATTGAAATTGAACTAATGAAACGTCAGTGAAGGAACCAATGAACTGCTAGTTGGTAACCAATTGAGTTTAGTTTGACCAATGGAAACTTATACTGACCAACCAGAACTTCCTATATAATGAGAGCGTGCTCCAGAATTCTTTTATAGCGCTATGTCATAACTGTTGGGGTTATGTATCATGAATGTTTCAGTTTCAGAACATACATTTAAAAAACATTTATGTTCGTCTGATGAAACTGCCTCAAAGTTTTTAAGCATATAAAGTCAAAGTACCCCTATTGATAGAATTACCCTTATTGTAAAGTACGATCGGTGGGACCGCCCTAATCCCCGACGTACTGTATTGAACGGGGCTAATAAATAGATCAGTCCATTACGATTTGTTTGTTTTGATTCCAATTCAAAGAGAGAGAGACAGACGTAAAGAAAAAATAGGATATCCAAAACAAAAACCCAACAAATGTGCTTTCTTTTTTCGCTTTATTTACAACTTTGATATATACAAGACATACAAAACATGTGTTCCATTTACAATATGTTACAATGACCAATGACAGCATCACCAATATTTACAAATATTCCTCAACAAAGTAGCGAATTTCACTTCTTGAGAAATGTTTTACAAATAAATTGGTCGTCGTCAGTAACATCAAACGTGGTTTTTCCGGTCCTATCCGTACACCGGAAGTCCCGGAGGCCTCATAGAAAAGTCTGGTTCAGGTACTGCTGTGAGGGGCCTCTTCTTAATGGCTCGTTGGTGATTCTGCTCGGAAGTTGACACTTTTCTTCGACGTTTGACTAATGATCTGGTCATGGGCGTCTTTCTAAAGCCCCTTCTTTTATTCTGAGCGGAAGTCGTCTCCTTTCTTTGGCGTTTGACTAATGATCTGGCCATTTCGATATCTTGGGCGATGGGTGTTACCCACGGGATAGACCTTTGACCCGTGTCCTTCACACGGCCATAACCAGTTTGCATGTCTTCCACGATATAGTCTCCCTTGTGATTTGGTTTTACTTTTCCTTCAGCCATTCTTTGGAAATGTCTTATCCACTTATCGACTGCAGGGCTTCTTTGTAAGGAAAAATTATCCTGATCCATTTCTTCATCTTCTTCAAATCCTTCCCCGATAATTCCGTCGTCTGAATCATAGGATTCTGTGTCGTCCTCATCAAGATTCGCTTCATCATCGAACTCGCTCTTATTTTCGTCCGTAAGCCTGTGTCGGTAGGGCATCGGGGCTTCGTCGTCCTCGGTACCTTGTGTTTTTATCGGACACCAGGTTTTGACGTGCCTTTGCAAGTGATGAATATTAGATAATATTGCTCCGCAATCGTCACACGTGATTCTAATGTCACCCTGTGTTAGGCTGTGGATAGGCGCCACTGACTGCTGAGTCTGTGCTTTCGACGGGTCGGTGAATCTGGTTGTTTGGACCCTAGCTTCGGTTGTGTCTCTTATATCATTCAGGACACGGTTGCGCATACGTAGAGACTCCAATGTGGTCGGTTTCAAATCGATCAACAAGTACCCGTAAGGTCTGCTGACGGCCTCTTCGAAGCGCCGTAATAGCGTCTGAGAGTTACTCGGGTACATTTGTCTGGCCAATGTCATCACTTGCTGTTTGTCTATGGGATTGTTGAAAAGGACCAGATAATGGCAGTTGCGTCTCTGGGTTGGGTCTTTACTATAATATAGGTTCTGGTTGAGAGCAATGACCGACAAATTTCTATGGTGGCTGCCTTCCGTAAAGAGATCCGTGACTCTAGGGTCTTTGGCCGCCTCCGACGCCATATCGTCGAGGACTATTAGGTTTCTCACTCGGGTGTCGAGAAATTCATCCTTCTCTAGATTCCACGGGACGCCTCGCATAAATTCGACCGCAGGAAAGACGGACGTTTGTATGACGTCGTATAGAGGCTGCCATCTTTTGTACAACCAAATAATGCGTTCAGGAGAAGGTTGAATGCGTTGTTGAGCGCTCTGAAGCAGTTGGGATACAAAATAAGTCTTGCCACAGGACGTTGGTCCTGACACGATACAGGTAAAGGGGTGCTTTAAAGCGAATGGCAGTTGTTGTTGTTGTTGTTGTTCTTCTTGTTGTTGTTGTTGTTGTTGTTGTTGTTGTTGTTGTTGTTGTTGTTGTTGCTGTTGGTCCTTAGTGTCAAGTATACCTTTGTGTTTATGTTTCCTGTGTCGTTTCAAACTGTCCAAATAGGCGTACGAGTTGTGGCAGAGGTTGCAGGGATACATTCTCGTTGGTATAGATAACTGATAATACTGTCAACAACTCTCTCCCTCTTATAAACTTTGGTCATTTCTCTGAGCCGGATTTGTTGTACATTATTTACTCTTCGCTGATCATTTGCGCTCGTCTGGTTTCGTCCGCGATGGTTACTATGACGTAACGTTCTCGTAAGATGACGGGTATCAAAGAATGATGTAGTCTTAGTAATGTCTTTTTTCTGGACACGTTGACGCTTTCACTAGCCAGTGTTCTCAATAGCCTCCGTTCTCTCGCGAACGTTTGGCTGTCGCGTCTTAGGGGATTGATAGTCCCATCCACGATACGTTTGATAACTTCGCTAAGGGCTTCGGTTTGACGCCACGTCATGTTTCGGAGCAATTGTCTCCGACCTCTCATCTCCCTCAAGGCCGTCAAGAAATTAAAATGTCTATAGACTCTAGAGTGTTCCATCATGATGCGGGTACGTTATAGGGATGTCGTAGTACCTCTTATAACATACATACATACAAACTTTTATTGAGAGTTTTTTTTTTAACGAGTTTTACAGGTGAATGTCTATTTTTGTTGTTTTATAATAAATTATCGAGTATTAATTAATGTATTTGGTATCAATTCAGAGTAAAACAAGTTCAATAGAGCGATTTCGGGATTTAAAATGATGAAATTGTGATGTTTAGACGTCATTAGAAAAAATTGATGTTTCTCCTAGAAAATAATTCCTAATAGTTTTTTAACGAGCTTTACAGGTGAATGTCTATTTTTGTTGTTTTATAATGAATTATCGAGTATTAGTTAATGTATTTGGTATCAATTCACAGTGAAACAAGTTCAATAGAACGATTTCTGGATTTAAAATGATGAAATTGTGATGTTTAGACGTTATTAGAAAAAATTGATATTTCTCCTAGAAAATAATTCCTAATAGCTTTTTAACGAGCTTTACAGGTGAATGTCTATTTTTGTTGTTTTGTAATGAATTATCGAGTATTAATCAATGTATTTGGTATCAATTCAGAGTAAAACCAGTTCAATAGAACGATTTCTGGATTTAAAATGATAAAATTCGAACATTTTGTGCATTTTATGCCAATACTGTACAATGGGGATTGCTGATGACTTTTCAATCTGTGACTTCTGACTGTGCGAGCGAGATCGCCATAGTTACTGTTTTGTTATGGCTAAACCTTTAACATGCTAAGTAAACTGTGGTCTGCAGCATGTTGTTATTTGCATTGTATGATCAAATATCCATTATTCATCTGTATGTTTAATATCAATGTGTACTACCACTAGATTGTTACATGTCTAAAGTCAAGCATATCAAATGATCAACTTAATAAAAAGGATAATGTACACATTGTGTGACAAAACATGGGGGGAGTTCAGTTAAAAACTTTATACTCTGACCCCTTATATCTGGGAACTCTCACAGCTCACAAAGAAAGAGGGTTTTTCGCGGTAGGTTTTTTCAGCCTGCTTTAAGTAGTCATCTGTCTTCAAAGCTAGAAACGTACTATGGGGTAGTTTTAAAACACGTGTGTTGCACGGACTGTATCAGCAGGATAAAGGTTACAGCAAAACGCTCAGAATGTGTCGGTCATGGGCATTATTCTGCTTTACTTTCAGCCTGCTTTAAGTCGTCATCTGCCTTCAAAGATAGAAACGTGCTGTGGGGTAGCTTTAAAACCGTGTGTTGCACGTACTGTGTCAGCAGGATAAAGGTTACAGCAAAACGCTCAGAATGTGTCGGTCAAGGCGCATTCTGCTTTACTTTCAGCCTGCTTTAAGTAATCATCTGTCTTCAAAGCTAGAAACGTGCTATGGGGTAGTTTTAAAACACGTGTGTAGCACGGACCGTGTCAGCAGGATAAAGGTTGCATCAAAACGGCTACAATGTGTCAGTCCAAGCGCCTTCTGCTTTACTTTCAGTCTGCTTTAAGTGGTCATAGATATGGGGTAAAGGGTTAAGGAAATGTATAAATACACTACCTGTGTTTAACGTCAATTACAGTTTTGTTAAAAATCTACAGAAAATCATTGAGATGTGTGTATAATGCTACAGAGAGAGAGAGGGGGGACCCTAATGAGATAATGAGTTCCCCAGGCCCCCTGAGAAACTAAATGGTCCCTAACGACCTGTTAGAAGTGAAAACAGATTTCTGCCTCATGCTTACTGTGTAGTTAAAGTCTAAAACCGTGAACTTTTACATGTACAGTAATTCCTCTCCATTTCAGGTTTATTATGAAACTCAGATAACCATTTATAATAATAAAAGAAACACTTTAACTTTTTCGAACTGTTACTTGAATGAAAAAAGACCGCTTCCTACGCTCTCTTAAGCAGACGATGCTGGAAAAAGTTTAATAGATAAAATAGTCAGCGGTATAAGGGTTAAGAGGGGTTAAAGCAGACGAAGTCTTCCGTAAAACTATGACTGTAGAGTCTTGATTTAAGTACTGTTTTTCATTAACTGTTTCATTTGTAAACACTTACCTTCAGCGTATTCTACTGTGTTGTTTTACGGTGTTTCCCATCCAACGACTGGACATCGTATGAGAGTGGAGAGAATTCCCATGTCTATTTATAACGTCGATTATAGGCCCTTCACGCATGCGCCCGGTAAAAGGTGTCTGAACAAGTCTGGTCAGGACAAGCAATTCACTCGGGGTGAACATGCTGTAACATGCTGTCTGTTTTGGTAGGTCTTATCCGTGGACAACGCATGCGCGCTGTAAAACGTGTCTGAACAAGTCTTGCTAATTAACGGGTTAGGGCAGGCTATTACTGGGGGTAAAACCCAACATGCTGTAAGATGATGTCTGCTTGATTAAAAGACTCTCCGTGAACAACGGTATGGGGACTATGTACAGAAAAAATGGACCTATAAAACCATACCCTCTAAAAGCTAAGCAATACCCTTTGAAAACCTCTACTTAGCACCTATCCCCCTTAGCCGTCTTTCGTCGTCTGCACTGACATCTTTTATTTTAAGGTATGACACGATATCTATTTTTATCCAGCCCTGTGAGCTAGGCATGTTCTCACGGGCCCTGACTGCTATACATTCTCACGGTACTGTGTCTCTGAATTACCTTCATTTCCGGCAGTTAATGGCTTTTTAATGTGTTGTTGATTACGCTTGACTGCCATTTTGCTCTCCCTGGTCGGGAGTTAATGCCCTAGGCCTTTTCTCGGCAATACTTGTAACACCGGCCAGCTAAATATAGCGATGCTGTCATTTTAAACATTGCGCCCTCTACCCGCGCATGAAGGAGAAACATCTCAGTCATTTGAACTGAAAACATCGAAGTGAACACACGTTATATGCAACACCTCTAAGATTCCCCTCTGATAGGGAAGAACCTGACGCTCAATGTCCGTGACTATCTTAACAGATCGTAAACAGGTCAGTTCTGTATACCGTGTAGACCCAGATTCGTGAAAACTCAAGAATTCAACATGGCCGCTTTTTACCCGTTCAAACCCAAATCCAATATGGCTACCCCCACAAGACCTTCACCCTGGGCTAAATATAGACCCACGTGCTTTTTCTATTTTTAGAAAGTAGGTCATCCAAAATGGCGTCGATTACATCATCTTTGTTTACAACCAAAGAGACCCTAATACTACTGTTAGATCATGCCAAATATCAAAGCTCTAGCCACATTACTTTTAGAGAAGAAGAGGTTTGAAAATTTCACTATATTACTCTATGTAAATTTGTGGCCCCCGGGGCGGGGTCATTTTTGACCCCAGGGACATAATTTGAACAATCTTGATAGAGGACCTACATACAGATGATGCTTTGTGCCAAATATCTAAGCTCAGGGTACTGTGGTTTCAGAGAAGAAGATTTTTTAAGTTTTAATTGAAAGGATCTATTTTTAGCTCCTGTGACCTAGATATGCAACGGACCTGAACCATTTGAACAAAATTAGTAAAGTTCCTCTACAAGTTACACCATGCCACATATCAAAGCACTAGTCACATTACTTTCAGAGAAGAAGAGGTTTGAAAATTTCACTATATAACTCTATGTAAATTTGTGACCCCTGGGACGGGGTCATTTTTTACCCCAGGGACATAATTTGAACATTCTTAATAGAGGACCTGTATATGATACTTTGTGCAAAATATCTAAGCTCAGGGCACTGTGGTTTCAGAAAAGAAGATTTTTTAAGTTTTAATTGAAAAAATCTATTTTCAGCTACTGGGACCTAGATATGCAACGGACCAGAAACATTTGAAGAATATTGGTAAAGTACCTCTAGAAGTTACACCATGCCAAATATCAAAGCTCTAGCTATATAATTTTCAGAGAAGAAGAGGTTTGAACTCTATGTAAATGTGTGACCCCCGGTGCGGGGTCATTTTTTATCCAAGGGACATAATTTGAACAATCTTGATAGAGGACCTATAGATAATGCGTTGTGCCAAATATCTAAGCTCAGGGTACTGTGGTTTCAGAGGAGATGATTGTTTAAGTTTTAATTGAATTAGTTGAAATGGTTTATTTTTAGCTCCTGTGACCTAGATATGCAACCGACCCAAAACATTTGAACTATATTGGTAAAGTACCACTAGAAGTTACACCATAACAAATATCAAAGCTCTAGCTATATTAGTTTCAGAGAAGAATAGGTTTGAAGATTCCACTATATAACTCTATGTAAACTTGTGCATGTATATCTAATGCATTAGCAACACTCAATTAGAACAGGGGCAGAAATAAGTAAGCAAGTTTGTTTTTATTTAAAAAAAGGAGTTAACCCTTCCAATGACACTTTAAAGTGAAATATTTTTTTCATTTTTGAAAATATGATCTATCATTGTTTGACATATCTTGTATAAGGAATTTTGAGATTTTAATAAATATCTTATGCACCTCCTATCCGGCAGTTTAATTTTTATCGGAAAACGCCCGAACTCTTAGAACCTGGAAAGCAACGTTTGTCGAGTCACGTTTCTGAACGGTTTCTGGGTATGTATACTCGTATTTCAGTAACATGGAAAGCAATTGGTAAACTTTAACACTCAAACAGTTAACATATATACAGTATAACCTGACTTATCCGGCACCTGGTTTCGCCAGAAGTCGCACTTTGATATCTCGAACACATTTAAATGGAGCTACTTTACAACTCGTTTTGAAGTAACGTTCCAAAGTGTAGTAATTACTACAAAGTGCGATACGACACTTTGCGTTGAACAGAACTTTACTACACTTTGAAATATCACAGTCAAACCACTTTGCAGTAATTACTACACTATGCATTGTTACTACAACACGAGTTGTAAGGGTTCATCGCAAAGTGAAGCAACGTTACTACAAAACGGATCGTAACAGAGCTAACCCGTAGTTCTTTTAATGAGTTTTTGGCTCGGAGAGCCTATATCGAATCCTTAAGAAAAAAATTGGTGCGAGTCTAGCTCCCCCTACAAACAAATCCTGTCATACGGGGTTTACATATGCTATCTAACGGAGCTGCAATTGCTGGATACGTCACTTTCAGATAAACCGTGTAGCAGCACTGAGTTAAACTCAGGATCCTGAGTCTGTACCTGTGGTGATTTAAACACCGTATTTACTCCCTTGTAATAAACGTTCACCTAGTAGTCAAAGCAGACGATGCATTATAAGACATGCACATTACAAAATTCTTTAGGGTATTTAAGCGCTGCAGGTTTCTGCTTAATGCATGGCAATGGTAATGCAGAAACTCCATAATTAGCTTTCTGCATTACTTTATTCTACATTAAACTGAAAGTCCGAGCCTGCAGTACTACAGTACTTTGATTATATATCGTGCTCGCTTAAGTATAACATACCCGTATCACTTACAGACTTTTGCTAAACGCGTATGTGATATTTCTTATTAGAGGAACGAAGTGTATATCGTTTACTTTCGGTTTCATAAATTTACTTGTTTACCATGAAAAATCAAATGTTTTTCATGAAAAATCACATAAAAAGCAAGGATATTACATAAACTTTATCAGAAAATTGTCGGTTTCTTGGTAAATTTACGAAAAGCCCAAACATACACCCCTTCTTGTACTTATATAAAAGGGGAGTAATTTGGTCGAATTTGATACAGAATTATAGGAGTTGTCTTTCATGTCTTCCGACTGAAATGCATGAGGCGTATATCAGTTAAAATGTGGCAAAGTCGTTTTAATTTAGAAATACGGGTATGTTCCACTAAAGCGAGTTTATAATATCAAAATTCGGCTGTATATCTAAACCTGCTTTATCTGGCATACTGCTTTATCCGACATCATTAGTTTTTACTGACAAATGTCGGGTAAGGCAGGTTAAACTGTACCACACGGTTGATCATACTGGCTAAGGGATGTTTAGAAACTATCGGGTAATGCTCTTTTTGCTTTTGTAGCTAGATCAACAGCCATTTTTTTTTCAGGGAGACATAAACGGTAAATATAACAACTCCATATGTAAACGAACTTGTTATTTGTGCAACTTTCCTCCCATATGTCCCTTTATTTACATAAAGCACCCCCTAACTTAAACACTTTACATTATTTTTAGCTCACCTAAGCCGAAGGCTCAGGATGAGCTATTGTGATACCATTCCGTCCGTCGTCCGTCGTCCGGTGTCTGGCGTCTGTCGTACGTCGTACGTTCACATTTTCAAACAACATCTCCTCAGAAACCACTGACCCGATTTCAACCAAACTTTGTCAGAAGCATCAGTGGCAAGGGGGAACGAAATATTGTTCAAAGTTTTTGGCAAGAGTTATTTCCCTTGCTTTGGGACCAGATTTTCTAACATGACCGTATAGACAACTTTTAATGCATAAGAAAATCTTAAAAAATCTTCTTCTCAGAAACCCAAAGACCAAGACCTTTGATATTTGGTATGTATCATTACCTAATGATCTTCTAGCAAGATTGTTCAAATTTTGACCCTGGGGCCAAAAATGGCCCCGCCCTAGGGCTTATCAGTTTTTCTTAGGAAAACCTTTAAAAATCTTCTTCTCTGAAACTGTATGGTGTAGATCATTAATATTTGACATGTAGCTTTGTCTTATGGTCCTCTACCAAGATTGTTCAAATTATGACCCCCGGGTCAAAATTGGCCCCGCCCCGGGGCTTTTCAGTTTTACATAGTCTTATATAGGAAAACCTTTAAAAATCTTCTACTCTGAAACTGTAAGGCCCAGATCTTTAATATTTGACATTTAGCTTTGCCTTGTGGTCCTCTACCAAGATTGTTCAAATTATGACCCCCGGGCCAAAATTGGCCCCGCCCTCGGGCTTATCAGTTTTTCATAGGAAAACCTTTAAAAATCTTCTTCTCTGAAACTGTAAGGCCTATAGATCATTTATATTAGACATGTAGCTTTGCCTTAAAGTCCTGTACCAAAGTTTTTCAAATTATAACCCCTGGGTCAAAATTGGCCCCGCCCCGGGGCTTATCAGTTTTACATAGACTTATATAGGAAAACCTTTAAAAATCTTCTTCTCTTAAACTGTATGGTCTAGATCTTTAATATTTGACATATAGCTTTGCCTTGTGGTCCTCTACCAAGATTGTTCAAATTATGACCCGGGCCAAAAATTGGCCCCGCCCTCGGGCCTATTAGTTTTTCATAGGAAATCCTTTAAAAATCTTCTTCTCTGAAACCGCAAGGCCAAGATCATTTATATTTGACATGTAGCTTTGCCCTATGGTTACTCTACCAAGATTGTTCAAATTATGACCCCTTGATCAAATTTGACCCCGCCCCGGGGCTTATCAGTTTTACATAGACTTATATAGGAAAACCTTTAAAAATCTTCTACTCTGAAACTGTAAGGCCCAGATTCTTAATATTTGACATATAGCTTTGCCTTGTGGTTCTCTATCAAGATTGTTCAAATTATGACCCCGGGCCAAAATTGGCCCCACCCAGGGGCTTATCAGTTTTTATAGGAAAACCTTTAAAAATCTTCTTCTCTGAAACCGTAAGGCCCAGATCATTAATATCTGACATGTAGCTTCGCATTGTGGTCCTCTACCAAGATCAAATTATGGCACCTGGGTCATAGCTATATCAAAATGTTGTCTTTCCCAGTCAGATTCTATGGTACAGTGTCCTCAGGTGAGCGAAATGTGACCCTCTGGGTCTCTTGTTATTTGTATTGTCGTAATTTCTAATGTGAATATTCGAATGGTTTTCCTTTGCATGAATTTATTTACAATAAAGTGACCTAATTCAAGACAACACCAATATGTTTAGAAATAATTTATAATTATGGTAATGTTTCGTTACTGATGAAATTGGTTCTAGTGCCAACTTGTAAGAAAGTGGACGAAATAACCCAAAACACTATCGTGGCATATCGCGTTTAGGCATACACCAGCGTCTCTTCAGTGGAGAATGTGTTATTCTTTCCTAATAAACGCGTTTACGCTAAAACTATTATTTTCAGTGCAAACAGTTTGGAGCCGGATCAGACGCCGGGTAACCCGGCGTCTGATCAGGCTCCAAACTGTTTGCCACCAAGATAAACATGAAATATCAGAATTGTCCAAAAGTTGTTCTTTTCTTCATGTTAGTGCTTTGCGTTTGCGTACGTTTGCGTTTAAACGGGAAAGAATAACACATGCTCCACTGTAACATGCGAGTGTCCTCTGAGAACTGCATGCAGTCATGACTTATAGTTTAATATTGAGAATTAAAACAGGAATACGTTTGATAAAATGTTACAAGCAACCCGGCTCGAAGAGACCATCCAATAGAATTTTAATATGCAATATCTAATAAAAATGAGTACTTGATTAAGGCTTGACAAACACAATACAGAAATCCCTGCAAGGACGATTTCTACGTATTCCATTCCGCACAAAATAGTGATCTACATGTATATTACGATATGCATGATACCTCACTGATCAACTGTACAATGTAAATGTTGTTTCAATGGAATTAAGTTAGAATGTTTGATGACACTCTAATGAGAAGGAGAAGAATTTATATAAGTTTACCAAAACTTGTTTTCTAATCCTTATATTTATATGTGAAATTGTATGTATTGTCATTTATGACTGTATCTATTTTGAAATAAAATACTGTTTAAACTAATGATGATGCATGGATATGGTAGAGACATTCAGTAGAAGACATTTATACAAGGCTTTAACCCATTTCCCAATGAATACACCTTTTTACGCCTGTAGTTTATTTCTCGACTGAAGAAAAAGTTTACAATATGTACTGTTATAAACATGTATCAAAGGAAATTCTTTCTATATCCTAGCAGATGGCAGCCTTACGGCACATTCTGCTTTACTTTCAACCTGCTTTAAGTGGTCACCTATCTTCAATACTTAAATCAGGCTATGGGGTAATGGGTTAAAGAGCTACAATGTGGCAAAAGACTATCTGCAAGATGGTATTATGACATAACCAGGATTTTGGTATTGATATAGTCCACCTATTTGTAAATCAATCAATAAAATAGATCAATTTGTTAAACAAATACCTAACCCGTAACTCTGCAGAAACACATAATTTACTTTATGTAAAATTGGCCTTTATAAACTTCATACGACATAGGAAGTGTCCATTTGAATTCTCAAAATAGATCAATTTATTAAACAAATACTTAACCCTTTTTCTCCTCCACTGAAGAAAAAATTGTAATTTAAACAGTAATGAATAAAAAATTATGTATTCTAACAGATGGCAGCTTAAAAAAGCTGAAAGGAAAGCAGAATGTGCCTGAAGGCGCGTTCTGTTTTATTTTCAACATTTTAAGTGGTCACCAATCTTCAATACTAGAGTGAGTCTACCGGTATGGGGTAAATGGTAAAATACACCGCAAAACGCAAAAACCTTAAGCAGGCATTGGTGTTTTGCAAGTGTTTGAGCCAAGTGTATATTTTGGTGTTTTACAAAGCTTTGAAGAGTGTATTGACGTTAATCCTCATCCTGCTAAAATATCTGAAATTGTCGTCTGCAAAACATGTTAAATTTAGGTTTATATATTCTTAAGGTAAAGAAACCTAAAGACGAATGTAAAACAGTTTGGATCCAGAACAGGCGCCACATTACGCGGCACCTGATCTGGATCCAAACGTTTTACACAAAAACATTGAAAAATTATTAGGCAAAGGATTAATCGAAAGTAGTTTAACTCCTATAGGAGGCTGAGGACGAATAGATAATCGAATAAAGTAGTCTTCTGATCAGAGTATGCACTGTTTGTCATTAACACGGTATTATAAATCTAGGCTTCATAATTCAATATGTAAAATTGAGCTTTAAAAACTTCATTCGACATAGGAAGTGTCCATTTGAATTCTCAGGGCTGAATCAGGGCTGCCATTTCTCCGGATTTTTCCTAAATCTCAGGATTTTTCCCCAGTACATGGCAGCTTAAAGCAGGCTGAAAGTAAAGCAGAATGCGCCCTAAGGCGCATTTTGCTTTATTTACAGGCTGCTTTAAGTGGTCGCATATCAACAAAACAAGAAAAAGGCTATGGGGTAAAGGTAGGATTCGTAAAATCGCACTTGAGAAATGCAAATTTGGAAATCTTAGGATTTTTCATGTCAACTTATGGCAGCCCTGCTGAATGAGTAAACTTATGTAGCTGTAGTAAGTGTAGTTGGTCCGACTCGATTTTCTGTTCTATTTCAACACGCACAAACTATCTGTTTTATTTCCACGAGTAACAACTTTAACTCGGCCCGAAAAATGCTCCCCTTTAAACAGAAAAATACGAAATTCATCGGAACACTGCTAAACAGTAACTGACATAAAACTGTGTAGGTAAGTTGAAACTTTGAAAAGGCTGCACCAGTTAAAGCATCAAGTTTGGTAAAATAAACAGTTTCAACCACAATGTATGGTACAACGGATACCATGAAATATCCCGACAATGCTAATGCTATAGCAGTTGCTGCATTAGTCTGGTTGTCGTGCTGCTGCTGTTCCATGGGTCTAATCTCCATTTTGTGCTTACAGAGTAGTATAGCAATGGCAATATGTCCAGTCATAATCACAAACACAGGGGTTCCAATGAAAACTATCAATCGTATGCGAGACCATGTATTGACAAAGAAACGTGCATACTCAATTGACGAAGGACGGCACTCTTTTTTAAATATCATCTGTACATTTCCAAGCAAATCTACTTTCTCGTATGATCCCATCTCTAGACCATTTCCGATAACAAAGTGGCTGCTCAATAGACCAAGAGTCATAAACGTTATCACTACCCCGAGTATGGCCGTATCTCGTGTTATAAATCGTCGAGCAAAAAACGGACATGCCGTATGTAACAACCGTTCTATTGTCAGGAAGGCTAGCATCCAACCTCCAAACGATGTCGACCAAATTGCAAACCATCCGTGGGTTTTGCAGTGAAATTAATTCACATTTCTGATGTCCACGTTGATGACCCACTCCAATGTGTTCTTTAAAATTCCCGTTAACAGAAATACTTGACCTGAGAAAGCTCTACTAATCAAATAGACGGATGCTGACCGACGTCGCATACGTTTACGCATCAAGACAAGTACGCTAAGAATGTTCCCAATCGTCCCAAATGCCAGGATGGTATACGGAAAACATTGGCCATATCCAGAAGGCCACTTGACAGTAGTTATGTCCAAGATCTGTGCACAAACTGTGTATTGGTTTACTACCCGTATTGTTCATTTTTGCGTTGTCTCTGAATTGTTTAGAATGTGTCATTCATTTCAAATGAAAGCGTTTCGCTGCAACATTTACCGCAATAACATGTATTTCAATTGCAAATGGTTTGGAGCAAGCTCAAACATTATTTTAATCTATATTCGACCAGGGTCCAAACTGTTGGTCATTCAGAAATGAAAATATCAGCAGCAATTTCATAAAATGTCATTAACTTAATTTAGTTCATTGCGTTTGCATTTTGTTTCGTTTAAACTCTTGATATTAGTCAAATCGCGCTTGGCATGATAAGTGTAAATGGTACATTATAGCCTTTTCGCTTTTTGTGAAACAAACCAGCGATATCAAAATGAAATGGCCATACTTTTCTGTAATCAACGTTTGACTTTCACTAAAAATGCTTCAATGAAATTAGCGATCAGGGGAAATATACTAATTTCACCTAATATGTTGGTATATCTACTAAAACATTTTTGTCTAGTTATACACCTCTATTCTCTTTCCGTTTAGTTCGGTTTACACCTGGAATAATAACGCTATCACACTGTAACTCAGTTTGGTTAAACAAGGAGTAATAACGCTCCCACACTTCCACTCAAAATTTGGTTTGAACCTGGAATGATAACGCTCCGACACAGCTCTCAAGTTCGGTTGAAATCTGGAATAATAACGCTCCGACACCGTCGGTCAAATTTCGTTTGAACCTGGAGCACTAACGCTCACACACTGTCACTTAAGTTTGGTTTAAAACTTGAATAAAAACGTCCCAACACTGTCACTTAAGTTTGGTTTAAATCTTGAATAATAACGCTCCAACACTGTCACACAAGTTTGGTTTAAACCTGAAATAATAACGCCACAACATTGTCACTCAAATTCGGTTTAAACCTGGATTAATAATGCTCAAACACTGTCACTTTAAAAGTTTGGTTTGAGCCTTGCATAGTAACACTCCCATACCGTTACTTAAGTTTGGTTAAAACCTGGAATATTCACGCGCCCATACTGTCATTTATTGCTGTTTCGACATCTGCTTGTCTTCCTATTGTGCTTTACAATTGTAGTAATGTCCAGCAAATCCGGGAAAAGATGTTTACGTCGTATATAATCAAAGAAGAGACAACCAATCATACAAAATAGACCTCAAGCAGAACTATTCTTTGATCAGCTTTTACCGGTTGTGTCCAGCATTAGTGCCAGAGTAACTTACAGGAAATGAATTCCTACATGAACCATTATCCTATTAACTACATCTAATATGAGGCATGCTTTTATTTCTAAAATTGAAGTTTTAGGTATTCTGACTTGAGAAGTATTGAAATGAGTATCAAGCAGCATTGATCCTGGTCACGCGGCGTCTCGCGAGGATTCACACTTTTTGCAAATAACCATCGTATTCCGGGTAAGGCAGTAAATTGGTTAATGGTTAAAGTGGTCGAATACGCAGTGTTCGACTCTCTGATATTGGCGTACATTTACTTAACTGTTTGATCCCTGAATTCTGATATGGGCAATTTCTATTTTCAATTATGTCGTCGGCCTTCCGCGGTTTTAGTGACAATTACAGTTTCAGTTTATTTCATAAATACATATTACATGAACAATAAGGTGGTGGGTTCAGTTGACGACGAAAGTAATAGTAAAGGTTTTTGACGTTTAATCCAATTCTTGTATTATGCATATAAACATGTATGCATATCTGAAATGCAAATGATAAAAAGTATAAGTACATATAAACTAAACTCTTAGTAGAGACCTGAAATGGGTTTACATACAACGAACAGTATATAACTAGAGTTAGAAAAATGATCTCTGTTATATAAGTTAAACTTACAAAATGTAATGATATGATGATATGACGATAATGATAATGATGATGATTAAGGTAATGAGATAATATAAAAAGTATATTTACCTGTATATATAATAAATATATATACAAAGATAATGTCAGAAAATGGCGACTGTCTTCTTCAGTGACTATCGAATGTGCGCATGTGCACGTGCAAATGCGGGAAATGTTAAAATGTTAGTCATGCAGTTAAATTAGAATTACTTCCCCTGAAAATATAAATGACGTTAGCTTTAAATAGAGATCTTAACTAATTTGAACTAAAATATAAAACAAACAACATATCATCAAATTGGTTTATTTCTAAATTACACGATCACCCTACGACAATTACACGTATGTTTAGTCATGTTTAAACAATTATGGGGTGTGTTTTGCAATATATTGCAAAATGCCAAACTGTGCATCCTGATCTACGTCTACAATGTTTTCAATGGACAAGAGTACTCCTTACAGATACAATGTTTATAAAAGATGTGTTTACCAGTCATTCTTTAACGACTTACTAGGCAGGTAGAGGGAACATTTTGCTCAACATACAAAATGTATCATTGAATACAGTGGAGAATCTGTTATTCTTTCCCGTTTAAACGCAAACGTACGCAAACGCAAAGCACTAAAACGTAGAAAATAACAACTTTTGGACAATTCTGATAATTCTTGTTTATCTTGGTGGCAAACAGTTTGGAGCCTGATCAGACGCCGGGTTACCCGGCGTCTGATCTGGCTCCAAACTGTTTGCACGGCAAATAATAGTTTTAGCGTAAACGCGTTTATTGGGAAAGAATAACAGATTCTCCACTGTAATAGTTTAATTTACATGTTACAATTTGCATGACTAAACAACTGAATACAATGTAACTATTTAATTGGTTTCTAAAAACTTGACATATCAAAACATATACACAAATAAAATTCATATATACATGTACATTGCTATTGTTTTAAACCCATACCGGAACGAATTTGCAACAAACCGCTGTAAACAAAGTGAAAGTATCATGTATATCAAAACCAATTGTAATCCAACATTAATGACCACTTTGTGTAACAATTGTGTAATTCGTAGTGGAATATTATTTCAAATTTATCACTTCGAGCGAATCTACCGGCAAAATATCGTTTAGTATATGTTTTCCGCAAATCAATGCAGTTGAATGAGACAAATTCTCTTTATACAAAATGTACTATGGAATTCCATATACGACAGACAATTTTGCTGCTAATTGCCTTCAGTTTCAGTTTATTTCGCATCATAGGCCTCTGGCCCATACACATATAAGTGCATACAAACAGAAAAACTTATGTAGTGTAGTAAAGAACACAATTTTGCAATATTATAACAGTCTGTTGATCAGATTAATACAAACTATAATACATAAATAGTCCACATCATTCGAGTATTAATCATTTTTAGGATCAAATATTCAGTCTGTATATTAGAAATTCATCGCGGTATTTCATTTCATAATATATTATATGAACATGGCCAACTTTTGAAGTGTTAACTTATCGTTAGAAGACATCAAGCTATTGAATTTATGAATGTTTGGCGAATTCCAATACTTATTATGTATATATTTTGATCTCAGACCAGCATATAATGGGCAAAATCCTAAAAAATGTAATCCGTCTTCTACGGAATCAACACAGTGTATACAAAAGCAACATAATAAGCCAATCAAAAGCTTCTATGATGTATTTTCACTTTAATTTCTCTCGCTAGATCAAGTGCTTAAAAAAGGAAATTCGCCAGATAGATCTAAAAGGCATTTTTGAAATGCCTTTTAAGTGCACATTCCAATAGGAAGTTTGCGTCAAATTAATTGGTATCTCTCAATCACATGCCTTGTCAAGTATTTCATAATGTGTCTTCTATGTCCTGATCAAACGACCTACGAAACTTTTACTGTATCCTTAACCCTTTCATGGTCAAATTATTCTGGAATTCTTTACTTCTTCACCGCTTTATTGTGATCTGCACTTCAACCCCAACTCATCCATCCATCCCAGATCAGGCCAAGCTTTGGAATTACGGAATCTGTTCAGGGTTTACACTGTTACATTCACTTAAGGCTTCTACTATTTCGCTAAGTCAAGATCTAGGCTTGACATTTTGTCCGTTAAACTGACTTTATTTGGACATGTTCTTCTTTCATATTCTACATAACATTTTGGGAACAGGTGCCCGTTTTACTAAACTACTTACGCAAAATTTTTGCGTAAGTCAAAATCGTTTAACTCTTATTTTACGATCATAAACGTTTGCAAACAGCAAATAGCCAGATCAGAGGACGCGCTAAAAGCGCGTCCTCTGATCTGGCTATTTACTGTTTGTAGCAAGTGATAATAAAAAGTATAAATTAAAAATTAAAATTTTGACTTACGCAAAAATTTTGCGTAAGTAGTTTAGTAAAACGGGCCCAATGTACTTTCGGTTTGATCATGCATGTAACCAGAAACAAACTGAACTCGTAGTTTTAATTTTCATTGACTTATACCATACATGTATAATAAACCTCGATATTTCGTTTATTCAAGGTATACAGCTTTTCTGCGTAAAATAATAAATCATGATGGCAACTTAAAGCGTGAGTGAAATAAATAAACTTGTAATGCAGAAAGCTCCTAAAGAAACCTCCTCTTCTTCTTCCAATACTGTCAACATTCAACTAGCTGAATTTTCTGACAGGGTTGCGCGAGAAGGACAGTCAAAAGTGAAAGGTGAAAGTATGTACAGTGTAAGATAAAAAGTTAAAAACTGGAAGAAGAATTAGAAGGAGTGGGCGGCTAGTTGAGCCTTGAAGGCATCAACTGCGCCAGCTGACATTATGTCTGGTGGAAGTTTGTTTCATTCCCGAATGGTGCGAGGGAAGAAGGAATGCAGACTGTAGGTAGTGGAGCTGTATGGAATTTGGAAGGTGTGGCTGTGCGACTTTGAGGATGTTCTTGATGGTTTATGAAGATGGTCGGATTTGTCAATAGCTACGATGTTGTTGTTAATCTTGAATAGCATGGTTAGTCGAGAGTCACGCCGTCGGTCTTGGAGAGATTTCCATTTCAAGTCATTTATCATGTTTGAGACGCTTGAGCGGTTGTGATAGTTGTTTTTTTATAAATCGCGCTCCTCTTCGCTGGACCATTTCCAGTCTTTGGATGTCGCCTATTTCATAGGGATCCCAGACACAGCTAGCATATTCAACATTAGGTCTGACGATTGTGGTGTATGCAGTTTCTTTTGCCTTGGTTGATCCAATGTAAATATTTCTTCTGAGGAAGCTTAATGTATTATTTGCTTTATTTGTTATTTTAGAAATGTGTTCTCCCCAGTCTAGACGATTGTTTAAGGTAACTCCAAGATATTTAATGGATTCAGCATGTTTAAGAGTTTTGTTGTGTAGCAGATATTGGTGAATGATAGTTTTTCTTTTCTTTGAGATGGTAAGTACGTTGCATTTTTCTGGGTGGAATTCCATCTTCCATTTGTGTTCCCATGTTGCTAGCTGGTCTAGGTCCTGCTGGATTTTCTGACAGTCAGCGTCACTGGACACGGTTAGGTAAGCTATTGTGTCATCAGAAAACAGACAGACACATGAATGCAAGCCCTCTGGTATGTCGTTTATGTAATACAGAAAGAGTGACGGCCCATGGACTGAGCCTTGAGGAACACCGGAGCGAACAGGGACAGGTTCTGAGGTGTGGCCATCAACAACAACTGATTGGGAACGACCAGACAAGAAGGCTTGGATCCAGTGGCTTGTCTTTCCTTGTATGCCGTAGTGGTTGAGTTTGTGCGTGAGGAGACTGTGGGAGACTTTATCAAACGCCTTGGAAAAATCCAAGACAAGGACGTCTGTCAGTTTGCCTAGTGTCAGGTTGTTTGTTATGTCGGTGGTGAATTCAAGTAACTGAGTCTCACAAGAGCGGCCTTTTCTAAATCCATGTTATAAAGGGTAAAGGATGTTTTTGGTTTCTCCATGGTTCAAAATGTGGCTTGTTATTATATGTTCCATTAATTTACAGCTTATACAGGTTAATGATATGGGGCGGTAGTTGATGGCATTGTATCTGTTACCTTTCTTAAAGATAGGCTGAACCAGGGCAGTTTTCCATTGGTTTGGCAGTGTGCTTGTGTCGTATGAAACTCTAAATATGGTAGTTAGTATTGGAGCAATGTATTCAGCAAGTTCTTTCAGTATTTTTGGTTGGATACCATCTGGGCCACCTGCTTTATAAGAGTTTAAGGACTGAAGAAGATTCTGGACGCCTTTTACAGTTATATTGATGTCTGGTGCTATGGGATAGTGGCTGCCACTGACATAACCGTGATTTTCAAAGTCGGTTTTGCTGATGGGTTACTTTCGGAGAAGACTGGTTGGAATTGTTTGTTCAAAATATCTGCTTTTAGTTTTGGATCTGTTTGTAGTTTACCTTTATCTTTGAGCCCTGATATTGATGAGTTATCTTTCTTTTTGTGCTTAATGTATGTCCAGAACCGCTTTGTGCAAGGTCGGTCCTTATTCTCTTCAGGTTTGGCTGTAATAATATCTTCAATGTATGCCCAGTACGCCTGTCTTAGCTTTTTATGCACCTCCTGCTTGGCCTTTTTGTATTTCTGGATGTCACTTGAGTCATTTGATTTCTTCTTTTGTTTATAGAGTCTGTCACGTCTCCTAATCATGTGTTTTATTTCACTTGTTATCCAGGGGAAAGAGTCTTTGGGTTTTGCTAGTTTGTGTGGAATATGGTTTTTGATGCTACTCTGTAAAACAGATGAGAACTTCAGCCATAAAGTGTTTACTTCATGGCCATCAGCTGCCAACTGTTTGATTTCTTTGTCAATGTCCTGTAGATCTGATTTCATACTTTCCCATCGTGCTTGTTTGTAAAGTGCTTCTAGGAACCTGCTTATGAGACACGGGGTTTATGTCTACCTCGGCTTTACTTTCATGCTGTTAAAGCAGTTCGTTGCTTTCGACTAAATACATATGATCATTTAATCTTCGTTTAACCTATAAACCATACACATGACTTTAAATATGATATATACTGGTTTGTTTGCAAAAACAGCAAGTATTGAGTTTACTGATTGTTCTAATAAAAAGCGGGTGACAACTCTGGGGAAGTAAACAAAACAAGACGAAGTCAGTAGGAGTTATGTACCTTGACATTTTGCCGTGCCATGACTTGATGAAATAACACATATCCACGTGTTTCGTTTCTTCAAGCATGAAAATCATATGTAATTTATTGGTTTAACTCCCTGACCCATTACACTTCTCATTCTAGTTTCCAATTTAATCTAGTAAATCTATGACAATTTAGAACTGTTCTTACAATGTTTTACGAAACCGAGACTCAACTCAGACTCTTTATAGCCTTGGACCTTCATACTCAAAGGTTATAAAGCGTTTGAGCTGAGCCTGAGTTCGTATCTCAAGAATTTGATTGATCAGATTTGAGCAACCGCTCAAATCTGACCAATCAAATGCTTTAGAACGATCTCAGATTCAACGCAAACGCTTTGGCAGCAAGTGTTGTTTCACCACTATTGGCACAGTGATGCAATGGAGGCTTCTTCGTGATGCTTTTCACCTCTCCGGACACACCCGTCGTTGCCTCATTCTGACATAGGACAGTTAAGAATGGAAACCATGATACTTATAGAAATAAAAATAGCATATCATCACAATAGTAGCAATCTAATTCAAAAGTTCTCTTTGAAAAGCATTATCTGATGCTCTCAAACAGCCACTTTAAACTCTCGGCAATTATTCCCTGTCTGCTGAAGGAGACGTCTGTGCCTAATGGGTGTAAATCTGCAAGACAGATCAACTATGGATTGACGTTAACCCTTTCACTCTCTATGACGCTTAAAAGCGTTTGCAAACAGTTAAGATACTGATCAGACGCCGCATAACGCGGCGTCTGATCAGGATTCAAACTGTTTGCAAACCCGCTTTTAAGCGTCATTTCAGTCATACTGCCTTATTTTTGACTTTGAAATGATATTGCAGACAATAATAATATATTATAGAAGCAGACGACAATAATGCGGTGTAGGGGTAAAAATATCCCGAAAAAATGATCATGAAAGGGTTAAACTATGGAAAATCATCCAATCTCTGTTTCACCCCTCTATCCCAAAGACCTCACGCCCCTCATCTCAATATTACCCAGAAAACCATAGTGACTTCTACCTATCTTTGAGGGTTGTGTTTTTTCTCGTGTCAACATAAAAAATATTATGTTACACCAAATATCAGTTAATCAGAACTTTGCATAGTCGGGAATACGTTATTAGTCAACGCATTTGTGCTAATACAATAATCTCCGTTGCAAACAGTTTGGATTCAGATCAGACGCCGGATACCTAGCGTCTGATTAAGTTCCAAGCTCTTGGAAACTCGGTTAAAAACATATGGCTCGTGTATTCCATAAATATATAATTTGTAAAGTTTATTGCATTGTGTTTTGTGATTTTAGTCGTCCCAGCTGCAACATATAGTCAAGTTGGATTAATAATTAAGTTTGATATAACGACCTGACAACGATTTTTGATTCTTAGACAATCGATCTATTATGCAGTTGACTATATAAGAGAATATCTTAAGTCACTTTATCGAGAAACAGAATAAAACGATTTTACGATTGTGACCTTATTCACGCCCTCCTAAAAGAGTAGCAAAGCAACTGAGCGCTTGGTACTTCCGATAAGTAGCGCGCGTACATAAATATTGACAACAAAATGGAAAATGGTGAGTGGTGTTTACCTATTTCCACATACTTCTTAGTCGGGGGCATGTTGTTTTTGTATGTCTGTCTGTCTGTCACCACTTATCATTGTCATATTTATTCAAGTTGTTCCTTCTTATTTTAACTCACCTGCTCTTCTCCATGGGCGCCGCCATTATTCGTTTGTGCCTGACCTAATAGCCGAAATTATATTAGGCAGGGAACCAGACTACCTACCTCGTCGCGATTCTAAGGCTTGTCATGGATTCCTTTCTTGTTTTTGACCGAGATCATCCCCTCTGCCAAGAGCTAAAAGGAAGGCATGGCGGTGGTGTTGATCCCATGTGCTGCTCAAACAGTTTGCAAATGTAAGTTAAGTTTTAAATGTTCCTCCCTATAACAACTCCCTCCGAACAATACACACAATCTGTGTCTCCCATTTGGTGTCGTTGTAGAGAGGGAGCACTGTATAATAAATGCATACTTTACATTGTAGTCTATAACACTTGAAACCGGGTACTAAAACGAAAAAAGACATAACGACAACAAAGCAATTTAGAAGTACGTGTATTAACTAAGAATACACGCCTTATCTGGAGTTGTCACATTAAATCATATAAAAACAACAACAATAACAACAGTCCACCATGAATACCTGAAAATTATTTTATTCATTACAATTTATGGTAATGTTGTATATTACCGTTATATTTCTCCAATGAAAAACATTGTATGTTTAGTATACAATAAACCGTCTAAATGTTCAATCTTCATATGCGAATTTAATTTCACAGTGTTGATAGAGCAGACTAATACCCCAGTTTACCACAAAGAGAACCAATCGTCTTGGTTAAATACGCCCCATCTGCTTTTTCAATCTTCTATCTACTAAATCGTAATAACCCATAATAAGGTTAAATACTGTGTGCTTAAAAGTATCGTCCGCTATATATCTCAAAATCTGATTATCAGTTGTGTCTACTTTGAAAGGGGAAAATCTCAAACTGAGCCTCAAAAAGTTTGGATTCCGATCAGACACCGAGTTAATCGACGTCTAATCTGGATCAAAACTGCATGCAAAATTTAAGTCAATCCACTCTTAACCCTTTACCTCATAGCCTGTTTACAGTTTTGAATACAGGTGACCACTTAAAGCAGGCTGAAAGTAAAGCAGAATGTGCCTTAAGGCACATTCTGCTTTACTTTCAGCCTGCTTTAAGCTAAAATATGTTAGGCTATATAAAATATTTGTAATGAATATTGATCATGAGGGTATAAACTGGAACTATTTTCTTCAGCGGAGGAATAAATTAAATACGCTAAAAGTCGCTTCTATGGGGGAAAGGGTTAACATGATACGGGTTAACCTTACGCTAAACTAAGTACAGTGGAGAAGACGTTATTTTTTCCGAAAACACGCGTTTACGCTAAAACTGTTATTTCCAAATGCAAACAGTTTGGAGCCAGATCAGACGCCAGGTAACCCGGCGTCTGATTAGGCTCCAAACTATTTGACACCCAGATTAAAATAATTCGTGAGAAATTTCAAAAAGTTGTATTTTTTCTTTTTTACATTTTAGTGCATTGCGTTTGCGTTTCGTACGTCTTTAACCCCTTCGCTCTCAATGACGCGGCGTCTAATCAGGATCCAAACTGTTTGACACTGGTTTTGAAATTTCTTCAGTCATACTGCCTTATTTTAACTTTGAAACGACATTGCAGACAACAAAATTAAAGCAGACGACAATGAAACGGTGAAGGGGTAAAAATCTCACGAAACCATTGGCAGTGAAAGGGTTAAAAGGGAAATAATGACGTCTCCACTATAGTTGGCAAAAAATTGTCGTCTGTTTCATAATAAAAACATTGGATCCAGATGAAACGCCGAGTTTCTCGACGTCTCATCTGGATCAAACGTGTTTGAAACAGCTGTCACAAATTCAGTTCGCCTATACATGTATCTTGTTAAAGATGTACCCAATTGTGCCCTATACGAGTATGGAACATAGGCAAACGGTGTTGCACCTGGCGTCATAATGTGGCGTCTGATCTGGGTCTGCACTGTTTGCTTACATGTAAATGTATTTTTAACAGAAAAAAATTAAAAACGAGATCATACACTCCTTAAATGAACACTGAAATAATCCAATATATAAGTTATTACAAGCATGACAGAAATGGTTAAATAGTGGAGAAAACGTTATTCTTTCCCAATAAACGCGTTTACGCTAAAACGTTTATTTCATTTGCAAACAGTTTGGAGCCAGATCAGACGCCGGGTAACCCGGCGTCTGATCAGGCTCCAAACTGTTTGCCACCAAGATAAACATGAAATATCAGAATTGTCCAAAAGTTGTTCTTTTCTACGTTTTAGTGCTTTGCGTTTGCGTACGTTTGCGTTTAAACGGGAAAGAATAACAGATTCTCCACTGTATGTCGACATTAAAAACAGTTTGGACCGTTATGTCAGATCAGAATCCAAACTGTTTGATAATCATTTCGATGTACAGTCATTGTGTCTAAAAACTTAATTTTGAAACCATACATACATGTATCATAGAATTAAGCCGACGATATCATGGCGGAATATGGTTATAAAATTTGACGCTGAAAGGATAAATAGTCTTTGGATTGTATGTACATATTGACCAGGTGCCCGGACAACGTTGAATGCATTAGGAAAACATTGAAACAACTTGCCCCCATAGTCCGTGACCTGGATTTATGACCATGTCGGCGGAAATATTTGACACTGAAAAGATCTGCTTTAAAATGGCGGATTATTTCGCACCTTGTATTGTGTCGTTGGACCGCGCTGATTATTACTTTTAGATATTGTCGGTTGTTTTTGTTAGGTGTTTATGCGTGACCAAGCAGTGACATAATTCGGATAGGTCATAAGGCCCGCCCAGGGTGAGGTGTTTCTAATAGTTATTTACATATCATTTAATTAACCCGTTTCCCATTGCCTGTTTTTTGTTTTGAAGAAGTTTACATGTAACCTCTTAACGCAGGTGAAAAAAAGCAGAATGCGCCTTAAGGCGCATTCTGGCTTTACTTTAATCCTGTTTTAAAGAACCATATTCTAGTTATAAATATATCTCATGGGGCGTATTCGCGACTGTATAAAGTGAAACTATTTTCCGCTTTAATTAATTTATAAAATAAAGGCGTAGAATGCATTATGTATTGGGTAATGGGTTAAATATATGTGCCGTGCCACGAGTAAACTAGATTACTTGCAAAACACTGGGAACCAAACCTTTAAACGTCTTCTTGAATCTGGCGTCTGATCAAAGTCTACAGTACTAAAATGATGTATAAGATTGGAAACATAATACCGAATACCACACAGACTTTCCGCAAGCGAACTGAAAGGTTTCCTGCATTAACAAACTCTAAATGTTCAGACTAGGTTCGAATCCAGTGCGTTGAGGGGATAAGTGCTTGTCATAGCTGATAGGTCACAAAAACTCTCTGAAAAGAAAGTATTAAGTTTTTATAGAACATAGAACATAATTATTTATTTATTTATTATTTTGAATCATACATATGTAGTACAAATACAACATAATACATATAAATGCCATGTAGACTATGGCTGAATCAATTGGTCTTTTTAACTGGTACCAAATAAATAGGAAGACTCATGACACATTGTGTCCTCGCAACGATATTATACGTACATTAATCGAAAATAAACTTTCTTGATTGTTTATTTTGAATCAATTCAATTCAATTCATTCAATTGAATAGTTATTTTTAGGCCAATAAAAATCCACCGTGCATGTATGTCTCCAAAATGCAGAATGAAATATCGCATAAAGCTCCTATACGAGCTTATTGCACTACTTCATCCCAGATTGTAGAGCGTTTTTTGGTATCTTCTTCGATACGTGTATCACTAATGAAAGCATAAACAAAAATGTACTAAAATTCATTCAATACAGTGGAGAATCTGTTATTCTTTCCCGTTTAAACGCAAACGTACGCAAACGCAAAACACTAAAACGTAGAAAAGAACAATTTTTGGACAATTCTGATATTTCATGTTTATCTTGGTGGCAAACAGATTGGAGCCTGATCAGACGCCGGGTTACCCGGCGTCTGATCTGGCTCCAAACTGTTTGCACTGCAAATAATAGTTTTAGCGTAAACGCGTTTATTGGGAAAGAACAACAGATTATCCACTGTACAAGTTAACATAGTCAGTATTGTATTAAGCAACAATCTGATAAAAGAAACCAAAAAGTGTGTTCGTGTATTTTAGTCTGTTTAACTCTTTCACTGCCAAATTAATCGTGAGATTAAGATATCACATACATCTTTACCCCCATCGTTTCATTGTCGTCTGCTTCAATTGTGTCGTTTGCAAGATCGTTTCAAAGTAAGGTTCAATGTAGTATGACTTAAAACATATCGATACGAGTGTCAAAAACGTTTGGATACTGGTCAGACGCCTCACATTACGGAAACAATTCAGATACATTATATTTTACAGTGGAGAATCTGTTATTCTTTCCCGTTTAAACGCAAACGTACGCAAACGCAAAGCACTAAAACGTAGAAAAGAACAACTTTTGGACAATTCTGATATTTCATGTTTATCTTGGTGGCAAACAGCTTGGAACCTGATCAGACGCCGGGTTACACGGCGTCTGATCTGGCTCCAAACTGTTTGCACGGCAAATAATAGTTTTAGCGTAAACGCGTTTATTGGGAAAGAATAACACATTCTCCACTGTACGTCGGCAACACATTTACAAATAACATAAATTCTCAAGAGCTTTGAAACCCGACTGTATTACTTTTGCCCAACAAATGGTTAAAAAGACAGCAAATTTAGAGTGACATAAGAAAGAAGGAAAACTATGACAAAATATGCTTATACATTGTACATTTGTATATCTATTAAGGTTTACCAGAAAATAGTTTTTATAACTCTGATAATGGTATTGCAGATAAATGTATCCGAGATGCTCAGCAGACGACATGTTTATCGAGTGCTGACTTAGGGCTCAACCAATTACTCTTAGGATGTACCTTTTTACACATTTTATTTATTCCTACACTACAGAAAATAGTTCCACTTTACTCAGTCATGCACCATAAGAAATATATCCTCTATCCTATAGTAGCTTAAAATTGCATTCTTCTTTACTTTCAGCCTGCTCTAAGCAACATGTCTTCAATACTACAACCAAACCCAGGCAAACGGGTAAAAGGTTTATTACTACTCGTATGCCTCGATATCTCATCAGGAACGTATATAGATCTAATGTACGTTCATGATCATAACTTACTTTCTATGTGTGCTTACTGGAAGCACGAACGGTTTACAGTTTACAGTTTATTTGTTGCTCTCAGTACATGTAACCAACATGAGGTACAAAAATTACAATAAACAAAACACAATTACCAGGCTGTGTGGGAATGAAATTAGATACGGGCTACCTATTAACATTTAGCATCTAGCACTGTGTTATTCATTCGTGCTGGAAAATGTCATTTCAGATAAACAATAATTATTATTATTACAAATCTAAAGACAATGCAGTGTTTATCAATATTGTAGAACATTTCGTATGAAAAAGCAAACAATGCAGACCCTGATGAGACGCGGCGTTACGCAGTGTCTCATCAGGACCTACACTGTATGCCAATTTCCTCTCTAGTAGACACTAGTCTTAACCTTTTACCCAATAGCGTGTTCCTAATAACGAAGATAGTTGACCACTTAACCCTTTACCCCATAAATACGCCCTTTTTCGCCTTTAATTATTTCCTCTACTGAAGAAAATTGTTTCAATTTATGCTGTCACAAATACAAATCGTAAGAAATATTTTCTATATTCTAGCAGATAATAGCTTCAACCTGGCTGTAAGTAAAGCAGAATGCGCCTTAAGGTGCATTCTGCTTTACTTTCAACCTGCTTTACGGGTCATCTATTTTCAAAACTAGAATAGGGCTATGGTATAATGGGTTTAAGCACTTAAGAAGCATTCTGCTTTACTTTCAACCTGCTTTAAGCTTTTTCTGTTATTAGAAATCTTTCTTTTGGTATATTTTTTGACTGTATGATTTTTACCGACTGTATACATCGGAACTATTTTTTTAGTGGAGGAATAAATATAATGCGCTAAAAGGCACTTCTATTGGGGCAATGGTTAAATAGGTTAAGCTCTATTCGGGCCTCTACATTTCTCTTTATACCTGGCACACTCGTATCTTCCGGCAAATCCGCTTTGATAAAAAACGATATTTATAATTCTCTTTACAGTGGTCATTGGTTGAGCAAAATAGCAGGTGAGAAGAGAGGACCTTACATGCTAATGTATTGTAAATATTGCGCAACATTCGCGACATTACGTCACATGTTATTGTGATGCAGGATCAGTCTACAATGGGACTATTGGCGGGTTCATAAGAAGATATCATCGCAAGGTTACAACAAAAGCCTGCAGTGAAGAATACCTCAGCAATAACCAATTATAGTATGGATTGACATGCATAGGCAATAACTGATTTAAATGCAGTGAACAAGAACACGCAAAAACACGTGTAAATAGTGAAAAAAACGTGTAAATAGTGAAAAGGGGGAATATAAGCAGTCATAGGAAGGTAAGGCAAAAACTATTAGATGCAATTGAATAACAAAATCACCCATGAAATTTTAATGCACAATTCTAATTTCAAAAAGTTGATCTTCGATATCTCGAACTCGCTTAACTCGAATAATCCGATATTTCGAAACATGAATTTGCGTTATTTCAAGCTTGGTTTAGGTTAACATACCCGTGTTTCAAAGTTAAAATGCGGCAAAGTTCCTCTATGGAAGAGGCAAAGTTCCGCAAATGTAAAAAAAACACCAACATGAATGGTCAAATTAACTCAGGAAGGGGCAAAGGTCCGTGTTGTAGTTTTTGAGGAATGGGCAAAAGGCCGGAGGGACAAAGTTCCGTTTACCGTTTGTCTCGGTTTGACTACTTAGTGTTGTTTTTGTATTTATATTGGAAAATGACAAACGATGCAGACCCTGATAAAATGGTAGGAACCATCTGACCTGGGTCTACTTCTTTTGCATGGGACAAGTAAACTGTTCATTGAAATACTTTTCATAGAGGACGAGTTCAGTCGTTGCTAGGGTTGAACAAGTTAACTCTGTGAGAGCTAAACAAAACTCTTGCTATTTACTGGTTGTCCGATGACGTTACAGTGGAGAATCTGTTATTCTTTCCCGATAAACGCGTTTACGCTAAAACTAATTTTTCTTGAACGAACAGTTTGGAGCCAGATCAGACGCCGGGTAACCCGACGTCTGATCAGGCTCCAAACTGTTTGCCACCAAGATAAACATGAAATATCAAAATTGTCCAAAAGTTGTTCTTTTCTACGTTTTAGTGTTTTGCGTTTGCGTACGTTTGCGTTTAAACGGGAAAGAATAACAGATTCTCCACTGTACATTTTCTACTCGGGGAAATAACTTGCAGTGCTCCCTCCCTCTGAACAACGGTTTCCTCCTTACAACACTGTTTGCCGCCGTTTCCCAAACAAGACAATAATGTCTAACCTTTTCACTGCTGCAATATCGTCTGCTTAAAATTGTCGTTTACTGTTTTTCTCAAAGTCCTAGTTATACTGGACATTTTGACAGCATTTGACCCAGCATTTCTTTCTTTTAACCACACACGCATGGCCATCATATTCAGTATTGAATGCTAGCCATTAATATAGAAGAAGAAGAAGACAGAAAAAAATATAATGAGAAGTGACAAACAGCTTGAATCCAGATCAGGCGCCGCGTAACGCGTCTCTCTCTCTCTCTCTCCGTCTCGACTCTCTTTCTCCTTGTATGTCTGTCTCTCTATCTCTGCATGACTATCTGTTTCCCTTTCCACCCCTCTGTCTTTCTGTCAATGCCTCTCTATGCCTGTATGTGTGTCTAGCTGTCTGTCTGTGTATCTCGTCTCTCTTTGTCTCTCTATATATTTTTTTCTGTCTCTGTCTCTCTGTCTGTTTCTATCACGGTGTCTCTCTTTCTCTCTGCCTGTCTGTCTGTTTATCTCTCCCCCCCTCTCTCTCTCTCTTTCTCTCTCTCCCCTGTCTGTATGTATCTCTCTCTCTCTCTCTCTCTCTCTCTGCCCCTCTCTATGTCTATCTCTCTGTGTGTCTTTCTCTCTGTCTTTCTCTCTGTCTCTCTCTGTATTGGTGTCTCTGTGTCTCTGTCAGTCTGTATGCATATCTCTCTCTCCCGTCTCTCTCTTTCTCTATCTCTCCCCCACCCCTCTCTCTCTCTCTCTCTCTCTCTCTCTCTTTCATGCCGCTGATAAGATATTTGAAGAAAGCATTTAAATCCCTTTCTTTCTCTGTTGTTGACCGGTCACATTTATATTTGTCTAGGTGTTGTTTTATTGGCCGTGTTGTTACAAACGTATGTAAACTAGAGAGACTATTGTTAATATTTCCGCTAGTTTTCACTATTTGTGTGGGAACACGGCCAATAAAGCTTCACAATCCGGTGTTTTTCAAGTTAGTGTACACACACATAAACATTTTCATTTAGGTGTCATAGTAACGAAATACCAATACATGTAGGGCCTACTACTACATGTATATTACTACTGCTACTTCTTTCAGAATATTATATCTTTCTGTGTTTAACCCTTTACACCATAGCCCGTTTCTAATTTTGAAAAAAGGTTACCACTTAAAGCAGGTTGAAAGTAAAGCAGAATGCGCCTTTAGGCACATTCGGCTTACTTTCAACCTGCTTTAAGCTACCAACTGCTAGAATATAGAAAACATTTCTTATCATACATATTTATAAAAGTATAAATTGGAACCATTTTTTTCAGTAGAGAAATAAAAAAAAGAGGTAAAAATGCGTATTTATGGGGTAATGGGTTAAACACAATAACAGTCGAACGTCGATAACTCAAACTCGCTTTAGTCGGACTTACCCTCAATTCGAAGTTGAAAAGTGATTATGCCATGATTTAACTTCGAAATAAAAACGTGTCGTCTGCATATTTTGAGGGTTTTTTTTATTTGTTTTATTTTTATTTTATTGTTATGTCGTTTAAACACGTGTCGTAGATACTAGTTAGTGTTAAACTGTGTTCTATTTAATACTAAGGACCTCTTATAAGATAGGACCAAAATAAGCATCGGTCAGAACGAGCCGAAAGTTGACGAAAATTGCCGACCGCTCGCCGAAGAGTAACGATATTGACCGACATTGGCCCAATCTCATTAGGGGTCATCAACATTAGCAGTTCCTTTATAGAAACTTCTTTTCCTACTTATGTGACAAACAATGTACATCGCATACGTATGTGCTCCCACACTGCTTTCCAGGGTGAAAAGAAACGTTTCATTCATTATTACTATGGACCAGACAGTTATAGGGGGCATAGACAGCAGTAAAGCGAGTGCATCACTACTGAGTACTGAACGCCCAGCAGTGTGAACAATAAGTGTTTTATCCCAAAGGGGAATCTTTTAAACTCACATTCAATTAGTTCCAATAATAGTGGGGACAACAGTTCCTTTTTAAACTCACTATACTTTAACAAAGAATCAAATATAGATGTTATATACACAAACGCAGATGTCCTTAGTAAAACAAAAATGATTGAACTTAAACAAGAAATCGCCTCTAACAATCCACATGTCATTGCTATAACAGAAGTGTATCCAAAACATACAAATTTTGATATAATACTAGAACCATACTACATTGAAGAGTACGACATGTTTTCATCAACCAACGAAATTGGAAGAGGAACATTTTTATACATCAGAAAAGACCTAAATGCCTATGAAATAAAATCCAACATACAATTACAGGAATCCGTTTGGTGTGATATAAGATTGAAAAACAGTGATAGATTGTTACTGGGATGTGTGTATCGCAGTCCCAATTGTGATATGCAAAGTGTAAATGTGTTAATACAGAATTATGAAAAGTATGTATTCAATGAAATCTTCACATGTGTTAGTACTAGGAGATTTCAACTTCCCAGAAATAAATTGGAAAGAAGAGACATCTTCAAAAGGTGAAAATCATGCTAGTACCATATTTTTAGAAGGTATAAAAGACATGTATTTATACCAACATGTGAATATAGCCACACGATACAGAGAGAAGCAAAGACCTTCAACATTGGATCTTATTTTCACAAACGAGGAGAATATGATAAACACCATAGAACCTACACCTGGTTTAGGCAAAAGTGATCATGTCATACTAATATTCAAATTCAACTGCTATATAGAATTCCAAGAAAACAATACCAATAAATTTATATATTCTAAAGGAGATTACTTAAGTATGACACAAGAGATAGAAAACTTCAACTGGCTAGATGATCTACAGAAGGATATCCAGAGCTATTGGAATAATTTCACTGAAATAATAATAAAATCAGCAGAAAACAACATACCAAAGCACAGGTACTTGACACATACTTTATTATCTATTAACACCCCCCCCCCCTTAAAAAAAAAAATTTTTTTTTTTTACTATACTTCTATTATAGATACACGGTAAACAGCGCAATTCGACACCTAGTCTTTACTATCCACTTAAACTGATGCTAAAATAGACTCGATCGCCGATATTCTCTTGTGGTATCCTCGGGAAAGGATTAATTTATCAATATCTACTTTTTATTTCATCAAATTCCGTCAAATAACGCCACAGTACGTGAATTTTAACGAAAATTTGCATCAAAAAGTTTTATGTCGTTCTCTTGGTACAGAATTTATTGCCCAAAATAAGGGGTAATCTAGTCGGTTTGCACATTTAACGGCCTTTACGGCTGGAACTTTCACCTAATTTCATTAGAGCAAACGCGTTTGTGTCGGAACATGACCCTCTTCACTATCAGCTATATGAAATATACATGTAATTTGGCATGAAATTGACAAGTGAAAGACTCATTTCATTGTGAATGCCATTTTGAATACCGGAATTAATTGAATGAACGGAGCGATCTCATTGGTCAAAATTAAACAGGTAAAGTTTCTTTTAATTTTGCATTCTATGTAAATTATATAAAACTGATAATATTTCATTTAAATATGATTTATAATATTTGGTGAAAGTTCCAGTGGCATAGGCCGTTTATTATGGACAAATAACAGATCACCCCTACATGTACATTCGTTGCTATGTACCATGAAAACGACATAAAACTTTTTGATGCTTATTTTCGTTATAATTCACATACTGTGGCGTTATTTGACAGAATTTGATAAAATAAAAAGTAGATATTGATAAATTAATCATTTCCAGAGGGTACCAAAAGAGAATATCGGCGATCGAGTCTATTCTAGCATCAGCTTAAGTCGATAGTAAAGACTAGGTGTTGAATTGCGCTGTTTACCTTGTATCTATAATAGAAGTATAGTAAAAAAAAAAAAAAAAAAATTTAAAAAGGGGGGGGGGGGGTTAATAGATAATAAAGTAGGTGTCAAGTACCTGTGTACCAAAGTGTAAAGTGGATGCTTCTAAGCACAGAAATCCTTATGTAGACCGCCAAGCAGTAAAAGCAATTAAAGACAAAAAAAGGAAGTGGATAAAATACCAGCACAACAGAAATCACATATCTTTTAATAATTATAAATTAGCGAGGAATAAGGTTAATTATGAACTAAGAAGATCAAGATACCAATTCGAGGAAAAAGTGGCAATGAACAGTAAATCAAACAGCAAAGGGTTTTGGAAGTTTATAAGGAGAAATACGAAAACCTCTATATCCACTAGTCCCCTGGAAAAAAAGAACGGGAAAATGACTGAGACAGACCAAGAGATAGCTGAAACACTTAACAATCATTTCATAAGTGTCTTTACAAAAGAAGATTTACAAAATATACCTGATTTCTTCTATAACAAAGAAATTACAACTATACATACAACAGTTATTACAAATGAAATCATTTTCAAAGAAATAAATAACATCAATCCATCAAAATCTGTAGGACCAGATCAAATACATCCCAAAATGTTAAAGGAATGTTCAGCAGCAATGCTTTATCCAATAAAGACAATTTTTAACAAGTCAATAATTGAAGGGAAACTACCGAAAGAATGGAAAGAAGCCAATGTGACGGCAATATTTAAAGCTGGTAACAGAAAAAAAGCAGAAAACTACAGACCAATTAGTATCACCTCTATTTGCTGCAGAATACTGGAAAGAATAATAAGAAACAGTATAGTACAACACTTAGAATCAAACAACATTATCTCGCAGCACCAACATGGTTTCAGAAAAGGTCGTTCCTGCACATCACAATTGTTAGAATGTATAGAGGATTAGTCTCAGTCAATAGATGAAGGCAAACAAGTGGACGTCATTTACCTGGATTTCAAGGCTGCCTTTGATAAAGTCCCACATCACAGGTTACTGAAAAAAGTATGGGGGTATGGAATCCATGGACACCTATATAGTTGGATAGAGAGTTTTCTGAGTAATAGGAGACAGAGAGTCTTAGTGAACGGGCAAAAGTCAGGGTGGACACCAGTCATGAGTGGTGTCCCCCAGGATAGTGTTCTGGGTCCATTATTATTTTTGATATACATAAATGATCTCCCAGAAGTAATCAAGTGCGTAACAAGACTATTTGCTGATGATACGAAGATATACAAAGAGCTGGGTGCACCTGGCGACACTATAGTGCTACAGGACAACATTTTCAATGCATGTACATTGTACGTGGTCCAAAAAATGGCAATTATTATTTAACATAAACAAATGTAAGCATATGCGTATTGGAACATTAGGTAATGAGCAAGGTGAAAAATACTGTATCAAATATAGTAACAGTATCATCCATGAAATTACAGAGGTTGAATCTGAGAAAGACCTAGGGGTCTATTTTGACCCAAAGCTTGCCTTTACTAAACACGTTTATGAAAAAATAAAAACTGCAAATAGGAATCTTGGATTAATCTCAAGATCCTTTACATACATGTCAAACGATATGTTTATTGTTCTATATAAATCACTTGTTAGACCCCATTTAGAATATGCTTCCACGGTTTGGTCTCCTCGATTCAAAAAGGACAAGAAAGCCATAGAAAATGTACAGCGTAGAGCTACACGCATGGTTAAGAATATATCAAATCTAAGTTATCCTGAGAGACTAAGGAAGCTAGGTATACCCAGTCTTGAGTATAGAAGGACAAGGGCGGATCTATTGGAAACATACAAAATAATGAATGGACACACACACTTATGTAAAGATAGGCTCTTCCCTGGTCCCAAAGCCACCCATTTAAGAAATAATTCTAGAGCAATTTATAAACAGTGGTCACGTACCGAAATCTGTAGGTGCTCCTTTAGCCGGAGGGTTGTCGACCAATGGAATAAGTTACCTGAACAAATAGTAACGGCACCTTCAATAAATTCATTTAAGAATAGGCTAAATAATAATTGGGTTGGGGGGCCAGATAAATTTAATCCAAACTGTCTAACCTAATAACACCCGAAAACCCAAGTGAAAGACTGTTAAGATAAAACACTGAACACATATGTGAGAATAGTGAGGACTCCGTGTCAGTGTCAGTGAAATGCAGAGAATTTTTTTCTCTTACTGTTCTTTTAACAAGTGATATTTTATCAGATATAAGAATTGTATAGAATGTATAAGCAGCATAGTAACTTACTTCCGCTTAGTATTAATAAAAGTTACGCGCAAACTAAGAAGACAAGATGTGTGGAAATACAAGAAATCGTAACAGCTGTAAAAGCCAAACCAGACAGAAGAAATCACCAAGAAAACAGCCAAAGAAACCGCGTGTTTATATGGGCAGGAGCCCATATCCGGCTGAAAACTATATGAACTATATGAACTATAACTCAGAACTTCAGATAAGAGGGAGTCAACTGAACAAATCCAACACTTTCTCACTTACGACGTATTTCAGCACTAAATCCTATGGTGTTACCTCTCATAAGAATCGTCTCGAAGAGACGATTCTAATGAGTAGTGACACCATAGCCTAGGGTTAAATGCAAAAATAAAGATTTTAGTTTTTGAAAAACTCCCTTATCTAGAGCCCGGATAACAGTTTGCAGCAGTCTGACAGCAAGCTCTATAGGTTAACCCATTTACCCTTTCATGATCAAATTATTCGGGAGGTTTTTACCCCTTCACCCTTCAATTGTCGTCTGCGTCAATATTGTTGTCTGCAAGACGTTTCAAAGTTAGATTTAAGTTTGTATGACTTAATAAATATCCATAACAGGCTCAAACAGTTTGGGTCTGATCAGGACCCAGACTGTTTGCAAACGCGCTTTAAAGCGTCATTGAGAGCGAAAGGGTTAGCCCATTGTGGTGCATGTATATTATTAGTAAAAGATATATTTTATTCTTATAACATCAGTATTTTCTAATACAAATATAATAGATATTCGATTTAAGAATATTAAGTTATGATAATGGTGATAATGACATCAATTCTGATTAAAGTCAATATTACTGAAATCATAATTTTATTTTTTCTTTACTTACATCTTCTCCGCTAAATGCATCTTTATTGTCATAACTGTTTGTGTGTATATGTATTACATGCCTAATATGCTTGTTTGTACATGTATAACATGCCTCATGGACTTGTTAGTCTGAAGGAAGAATAAAATCATATCTATCTATCTATCTATCTATCTATCTATCTATACGTAATTTAGAATCAGAGTACATGAGAAGAGTATATTTGTTCAATGCAAACAGTTTTGACCTTGATAAGAAGGAGCCCTCTGGTCAGGGTCTGCACTGTTTGTAAATTTGCCATATATAAATTGCAAAAACTTGACTTGTCTATTTGAAGTTCCAGGGTACGTAGAGTTAAAAGAATACCACAGAGAAGTACAATAGACTAAAACCGTAGAGTTTACGCCTTTCGATGGACAAGACAGTATATCCTTTCTCCTGGAAATCGTAAAATCTAACAATCGAAGTTTTCTAAACTCTTGCAAACAGTTTGGATCCAGATCAGACGCCGAGTACCTCGGCGTCTGAAATGGAAACCAAATTGTTAGATACTCGCATTTAGGTTTCTTTAAATTAAAACGGTTTATTTTAATAAACGACAATTTTAAACCAAACACAGCGCTCCCTCTCTACAACGACACCTAATGGGAGACAAACATTATGTGCGTTGTTCGGAGGGAGTCGTTTTGGGGAGGGAAATTGGCTTACATTTGCAAACAGCTTAAATCCAGGTCTGGATTCAAGCTGTTTGCCACTCGTCACTATGGTTTTTTCTGTCAAAATGTATAAGGAAATTTGAGAAAAACAGCAGACGACAATTTTAAGTACACTATACTGCAGCCGTGAAAACGTTGGACATAATTACATGTACATGTACATTGTTTAGGGAACAACGGAGATAGTCGTTGTAAGGAGGGAACCGTTGTTCGGAGGGCCGTTGTAGAGAGGGAGTACTGTAGTATTGTGACAAATCACCGGTTAATTACCCGGATGATTCATTCTCTCTGCGCATCCACATGGTATCACCAGGGATACCGTGGTCCCTGGTATCACTAACTCCGCGGAGCAACCCTGCGACGGCACAATTTAACGTCTGTTTTTAAACCTAATCCTTTCTTAGTGTCGTCTGCTTTAAAATTAATCTCTATCTGCATCAAAACTATTTGCAAATACCAGTCAATACCTGCAAAAATATGAAATTAAAATGTTTGTTTTCTGTAAAGAACCCCAAAACCAAGCTTATAATTTTGCATCCTGATTATGCAATAGGCAGGCTACGGATTTAGATCAATTTTAGCAGAGTTCGTGGATGGTGTCTTGATCCGGACCCTAACTGTTTTTATGATTATGTCAGTTAATCCGTTTAAGCCTAGTGTCTATTAAAGAGAACATTTGCAAACAGTGTAGATCCCAATGAGACGCCACGTGACGCGTCGTCTCATATGGGTCTGCATTGTTTGCTATTTCATATAAAATATTCTGCTGTATGTTCAAACACTGTTGTGTCTTTAGATCACCATTGTTTATGTATAACGACATGTTCCAGCAAGCATGCAAGGAGAGTTCATTGCAATCAGGTATAAATTCATTAACCCTTTCACTCTCAATGACGCTTAAAAGCGCGTTTGCAAACAGTTTGGATCTTGGTCATGCAGACGCGGCGTCTGATCAGGATCCCAATTGTTTTGACACTCGTATTGAAATGCTGTCAGTCAGTTTGCCTTAACATTAACTTTGAAATGATATTGCAGACAACAGAATTGAAGCAGACGACAATGAAACGGTGAAGGGGTAAAACTCTCACGAAATATTTGGCAGTGAAAGGGTTAAGCCGGACTTGATAGTAAAAGGGGCTACGTTGCTTTCTCCGTTGGACATGGAAAACCTTGAACTGGACATGCTCCCAATGAGGGCGTGAACCCGGGTCAGGGTTACTTCGACTGTTATAAATATTGTCTGATCGTACATGTATTTGTCGTCTAAAATGGGTTTAAAAGTTTAATTTCAAAGCCTATTTAGCTTTATAAGACTTAACACGAAGGTAAAGCAGTTTGGATTCTGACCAGACACCGGGTTACGCGGTGTCTTATCAGGATCCAAAATGTTTGAAAATTCTATCAAAGTGGAGACTAGCAGACGATAGGATAATTTTCAACAGTCTCCATTGGTAACAGCAAGCAACATGATAGAATCATAAAATCCCTCTATTAAATGACTCAAATGTATAATCAATGTACGTACATAATATATAATTATATGCGGAAGGTGTCTGCTTTGCTTTCATCTTGCTTTGAACAACCGGATGACCTAACACCAAAAAGAGGTTACATGTAAGAGTCGGATGGTCGAGTTAAACTTTTAACGCTGATTGAGATTAATTGAAATTTGTTCGGCAACTCGATTAGAAATTAATTGTACGACATTGTCATTTTGTCAAGGCCATTTGTTGTTACAAACAATACCAAAAAGGTACGCATAAAACTATTTCTCTAGCAAACGACACATTTTGTCACACCGGACACTAGCAAAGCCCGATGTACCAATTTGCGCGACCCCGGGTGTCAGGTACTAAGACGCTAATCAATAGCCCACCTGGGATGCGAGAGGGCTCGTCCTTAGATGAAGATTGCACCCCTTTGTCCGGAGTATTGGGCTCTCCAATTTGGTCTCTCAAATGGGTGATGCTACTTAAACCGTCACCTGTTGTGCGCCACCTAATTCGCTAACAGTTTGGATCCAGATCAGACGCCGCGTAACGCGGCGTCAGATCAGGATCCAAACTATTTGCAAAACATGTCTTTAAGTTTTTTTCATACCAAACTACTTAATAAATAAAAATAAATGAACATTGCAGACGACAATACTGAAGTTGATAATATACAGTTGAACTTCGATATATCGAACTCGGTGAGGTCGAATACACCCGTATTTCAAAGTTAAAACGTGGCTAAGCCACGTTTTAACTTTGAAATACGGGTATGTTCGACTTAATACACGGAATAATACAATTCATGTGTTGACAAATTGGATAGTTCGAATTAAGCGAGTTCGAGATATCGAAGTTCGATTGTAATTGTAGACGAAGGGTATGATTCACATTCCTGCATGTCAATAACCAATGACCCTCGAACTGACCGGGGCATGGGACAACTAAATGTACTTTTACGGGCAGTATTGGGACTTGCGCATTTGTGGATATTTTTTCATGGTGCAAGGTGGATTTAATGAAAAAGCTTCTTTCTCTGGATTTAATGAATTTGTTATAAGGATTTCAGTGAAGAGCAGGTAGTGCACTTGTTATTGATATTGTTTTTATAGAATTTCGATAAAACAAAAGACTACCTATATCCCTGATAGGAATGTACTTGTACCTGATACATGTAGTACTCAATTGAAAGTATAAAACAATTCATAAATATTCAAAAGGAATTTTTCAATAAGGCTGTTTAACCCAGTACATGTACCCCATAGCCTGTTTCTATACTCAATTCCAAAAGAAACTGTGCACTTTGTTTTCTGTAATTATTCATTGAGTATTTTCCTGAAAGCCTATGTATTTGGTACCAAAATTTAGATCAGTTCATGAACAATATGGCACTTATTTCAGATTTTGAGATGCGGTCGTTTAAAGTGGATTTTTTTTTCAATGAGAAAAGACAAAGTGTTATTATCAAAGTTGCTAAGTAACTGAGAGTCAGACTGTGTTCATTTGGGACTTTAATGTCGGTTGAGTTGTAATCTTATGATAATTTTTGTCAGTATCGTATGTGTCCATCTTTGCTCTAATGCAAACGGTAATGAGACATCGCATATACCTTACGTGACGCCTAATAATGACGTCGGGAATGAAACATTGTCCTATCACTGAGTTTGAGCATTTGCAAGAGCCATAAGGTATTTTCTCCTAAAGGCCCGCGTGCGAGCATCATGTTGACTAAGAATATTATTAGACTTATCAGAGAGTCCGTTACTGTTGTCCCAAACGGACATGACGTCTTGCTCGCTGCAAAAGAGCAGCCCAATGACGTGCTGCAAGATCTGTCCTACAAAGGGTCCCCTTGCCCTGATGGGTGTCCGAGTGTGTCGGAACCAACACAATACGGTCTGTCTGCTGATACCGTACAGTCTTGCCGAACTAGACGCTGTTTGAAAACGACGTCGAAGTAACGTCAACGTAACAAATGCGTTTGTTAAACTGCTGTTCTATGTATATGTGTGCTGTCTACGGCGTTGTGTCATTCCCCTCGTATGTTGAAAAAGTTTGAGCAACCGAATGATTGTGCTTCTTGGTATTCTAACGTCCCACATACGTTTGTGACGTTGTAGCTGTGAACAAGCATTGCAAAGACTCTAATTTGCCTATTTTCATTCAATCTCAGGAGGTTCGTTGTGTACCGATGTGAAGTAAAATGTGTTTTCTCTTTGTATAAGGCATACGAATTACACTCGTGCACATTTTCGGTGGCATGTGCATTTTCCTTGAACTGCACGTGCAAACCATGCAAATTATCGTATTTCCAAAAAACCTAAAACCTCTTCACACTAAATAATAGATTTTATTATTGATAGATGGCAAATATACATGAGACATTGTGTGCGAAATTTCAAATCGATACATCTTCTAGATATTAAAATATTTGAAAATTAAATGTGCACAGTTTATTTTTGGAATTGAGTATAGTTTTAAAGACAGGTGACCACTTAAAGCACGTTGAAAGTAAAGCAGAATGCGCCTTAAAGCGCATTCTGATTTACTTGCAGCCTGCTTGGAGCTACTATCTATAAGTATAAAGAAAATGTTGCTCATAATTCATATTATCAGGACTGTATCAATGGGAACTATTTTCTCCAGCGGAGGAATATATTACAGGCGTATATATTGGATAGTGGGTTAAGGACTGTCCGTATATGAGACTCTAAACCAATGACTCAAGTAGCATTTTCTGTAGATTTTTAGATCTGTTGAAACATACAAATAAATGTATTATGTCTTATTTTCCAGGGGTCGTAACTCTTCAAGATGTTCTGCTGCAGACCAAAACTGTCAGGGGATGAGGGCATGGTGCTACAAGAAGGTATGACGTCATTTACGGGTTTTTGTTTTGTTTAACTAAGAAGCAGGTTGAAAGTAAAGCGAAATTATCCTGAATGAGCATTCTGCTTACTCCCATCCTGCTTTAAGATCCCTTCTGGAAAGGTACTATCTTTTATATTTAATGGTCTGGACTTCCTAACTGAGGACTACATTTCTTAGTGATTGAATAATCAGAAGAGATAAAACTAAAAAGGTGCAATTATTGGGTAAGGATTAAGGAGCTTTCTGGATTACTTTGGTCCACGATTAATCTAATATCATTTTGTAAATACTCTTTAAGCATTCTATAATGAAAGGTTGCGTAACACATACATGTATTTAACCCTTCTCTGCCTTACCCCGATTACAATGGTTATTTGCAAACAGTTTGGATCCTGATCAGACGCCGCGTAACGCGGCGTCTGATCAGGATCCAAACTGTTTGACACTCATTTCAAAGGTTTTAAAGTCAAAATAGTTAACAATTAAATTTGATAAATAAAAGCAGAGACTATTGGTTAAAATTGATGACGTCATGGCAGTGAAGAGGTTAAGTGTATGTCACTTCGAACCTATACGCTACTTGCTGAGACAAGCTTAATTAAACAAGAGAAAACACTTAATAGTAATGGTTTAGTGCATTGACCGGGAACTTATAAAACTTTACATAATTCGTATAATCCTTCTATTAATGGATAAACCTACTTAAGTGTGGTCCGATTTATGTTTTGGACACACTTTTTGTTACGCGACGGATTATGACATCTCAGGTACAGTGGAGAATGTGTTATTCTTTCCCAATAAACGCGTTTACGCTAAAACTATTATTTGCCGTGCAAACAGTTTGGAGCCAGATCAGACGCCGGGTAACCCGGCGTCTGACCAGGCTCCAAACTGTTTGCCACCAAGATAAACATGAAATATCAGAATTGTACAAAAGTTGTTCTTTTCTACGTTTTAGTGCTTTGCGTTTGCGTACGTTTGCGTTTAAACGGGAAAGAATAACGTTTTCTCCACTGTACTAAAGGATACGCTACCAACAGTCCTATGTAATAGATATGTTTCGACTTGGCCTCTATCGGATCAACTCGTAGATTGTCGCATATTCCCGGTGGATGACGGAATTAACTGATAGCTGAAGCATTACACTATAAAATGTACTGAATTGTGTTTCGATGTCTCAGCTGATATGTCCCTTAAATAACTGTGAAAAAATATTTTGAAAATAAGTAACTGCAAATCAAAGTAATTTCGAGGCTTTGGCAAACATGTACATGTAACAAAATCGTATCTACTGTTTGAAATAAAAAGCATGCTTATGCTCTGACCATGTGCCATGTACTAGAATATTTATAATATATATTACATAATAATATGATATATAATACGTACATATTGTTTTATTATTATGGTCAGGAGCTTTGTATTGTGATTTGATGGTCATAATTTTGTGTTTTGCTCCTTAGTCCGTAGCGCAGAGAAGTACATGTATAGTGGTTAAACTGCTCCTGTTGAATGAAAGGTTTATGGGGTTTTATGAGAATACAAACACATATCCTGACACGACCTCGTTCTTTAAAGGGGTACAAGAGAGAAGATGTTTATTTATTTTATTTATATTTATTTATTGACATTTAAGGTCGACTGCATATATACAACACATGCAACAAAGTTAAATATATCACAGCAATAAATTACATGTAGAAATTTAGTTTAATTATAGAATATTGTCTAAAAGAAAGCTAATAAGAATAAAATCTTGTAAAATTTTGATAAAACTGATTACTCGGTAGAATCACGTGTGTTGATTAAGTAAATGACATACAGGGGGCCTATGGATGACCCATTAAGCTAAACGCGTATTTCCATTGGGGTCTCAATTAATGTGTATATGCTTTACCCTTTCTTGATCAAATTATTCGGGAGATTTTACCCCTTCACCACTTTATTGTCGCCTGCTTCAGCATTGTTGTCTGCAAGACAAGTTAAATAGGGTGCCTTTCATTAACTTTTAATCAACATTTTGGCCAGAATTGCGAACCACTTTTGGCAAAAAGAAAGTTAAAAATGTTGTTTTGATAAAGAAAAAGAATGTCCGTATCAGTAAAAGAAACCTTTAGTGAAAAATGTGATTTAAGATCTGATGCTACATGTATGAAGCTAAACATTATATATTGTAGTAGACGTCTCTTTTCTCTTATTTTTTGCCTGGTATATAACTGAAAACCCCAACTACGTTCATCATAGGCACATGACTTTTATTTGAGTTTTTAAACGTTTCATACATGTGCTGGTAATAAAACTTTTAACATTTTTTTCCAGACGGTGAACCAGCCAAACGACCGCATCATGTTCCCATGGATGGCTTGAAAACACCCTTACGCAATGGTAAAACGCACGTGAAAACTGATACTGACAACCTCTGGAATATAATGGACAAATCTACCAAAATACCGCGGCCTAAAGTGGATCACGTGAGAAGTGTTCATGATAACGTGTACGTGAAACTGTCAAGTGTGGGTCCAAGACACTCTGTGAGTAGAGACAAGCAGCAATACTATGTAAATATAGACCGTAATTATAAAATGGTGGGGACAAGCCCACCAAAGACTCGGACTGGTGTTAGCAGGAGTCAGTCCTGTCACTACACAGATATGTCCATACCCAGGGCAGCACTGAACGTTAACAGAAGCTTGTCGTATAGAGTAAACCCTACGAACAATGTTCACAGAGTGACAGCGCAATTCATGCACAATTCAGATCACACAAACAGTAGCACCCCTAAAGTTCAAAAAGACAAACATATACTTATAAGTCATAGTTATAGAACTGAACCAAATATTGAAACAGACAATGAAACACAAAATGACTCCTTCACGAGGGAACAGAATGATGCGTTAGAGCAATTAGACGATACAATTCAGGAGTTTAATGTCGGTGATCTGGACGATATCAGCCCGACTATTATTGTAGCTGACGTTCTACCGTTTGGGGTGTTCGAGGTAGATGAGAAGTTTGACTCTGGTCTTGAGTCAGATGAAACTCCCTCATCACGAACATCAAGCCTCAGCAGTAATAAATCTCTCACGTCGAAATCTGGAATAATCTCGCGAGGTAAACATGGCCGCCGCGTGCCGTCAGTCTCGTTCAATCTCCCGCCTGATCACGTTGACAAACCGTACCAGCCCTTGCAGTCACACAGACCAAAACCTGTTCAAGTTCCGACACAGGTTTACCCTACATTCACAATAACAGACTACAAGAGTAAAGTCTGGCACACAAACACCGAGAAAGCGTTTGTGGAGGATAAAGTAGCAAGGCGCTCATCCGGGCCGTTCAAGGGGTCGTTCAAACAGCTATTCTACGGAAAATACGCACCAAATGAACATACGTTCAGTGACGATGGACAATTACAAGTGAGCCCAATGATCAAGGAAAGGGTGAATTCGTTTGAAAATTTTAATGTTATTGACACAAAACTGCCAACAAGGAGCAACAGTTGGAAATAGCTATATTTGTATGGTAGATCGAACATTTGGGAATCGGAACTTCCATGTGTCGCATAAGTCGATCTAACGATCATTTTAAAAGTAAACAAGTAGATCTAGCTGTAACGGAGAAGACGTTAATGTTTCTCGTTCAACGAATTAAATGCCAAAACACTTTTGCCCATTCCAAACTGTTTGGAATCCGGCGTCCGATCAGGCTCTGAACTATTTGCCACTCAGGTCAAAATTAGTCGCCAACATTTTCAGAAAGTTGCTATTGTGCTCCATTTTAATGTAGATTCTATTGCGGTTGTTTTTAGTTGGTATAAACGGGAAAGTGGAAAGTCTTCTCCACTGTAATACTATAATTATAGATACAGTGGAGAATCTGTTATTCTTTCCCGTTTAAACGCAAACGTACGTAAACGCAAAACACTAAAACGTAGAAAAGAACAACTTTTGGACAATTCTGATATTTCATGTTTATCTTGGTGGCAAACAGTTTCGAGCCTGATCAGACGCCAGGTTACCCGGCGTCTGATCTGGCTCCAAACTGTTTGCACTGCAAATAATAGTTTTAGCGTAAACGCGTTTATTAGGAAAGAATAACACATTCTCCACTGTATCAGGGCGACCAATCACGTGACTTTTGTATCGATAGTATTTACTAACAATGGCCGACAGCTTTAAAGAAAAAAGGTGAGTTTTGCATTTTTCTTCGTCTATAGGTATTCTTGCAATCCGACTTATCGACCATGGTCTGGCCCACACATTTCCGGTCATTTTGGTACCAAAGGCTCAACGCCACATGCCATAGTTTCTATGGAATGCTTGTCACAAGTTTCGAATTGAGGGGAAATATTCTTAAATTTTCGGGATACGGTTTACTAACGAAGCTTATTTTGGCATCTAACTCGAAAACGGTTTTATGTCCTGTGACTTCAGATGTAGAAACACATTCTACAAGATTCAGTTTGCCCTTAAAAGGTGTGTTTTTCATAAAAAATCAAATAGTTGCGTGATAGAAAGGATGATGTACAAGAAGAGTAGTGTATTTTAACGGAATAATGGAGATAGGGTATACTAATCAAAATGGATAGAGTATTTTAATGATGGCAGTATGTCCAAAACGAGCCAGTTTGCGTGGCATTTCCGAAAAGAGGCACTTTTTTTTCAAGAGCTCACGAACAACATGTCATCATTACCTTTGAACTTTTTTGTTTGTTTGTGTGTTATATGTTGCTAGTCGCGTTCAAAAGGTTTAATTATAAAACCGGTAAGTGTGCTCGCCAAGTGTTCCATGACAGTTTATTTGACCACTCTGACCTGATAGCTTTTAGAAAATTGGTTACTCAGATCTAATATCTCTAGTTGAGATCTGTGTTCCCGTTGCTGATTTTGTGCCTTTTCATACGCCCCACCACGATTGCCCAAATTTATGAATTTTTAAACCGTTTATCTTTTTAAAAAAAATACGATTAAGTTTAGTTTCGTTGGCCAAAAATTCGAAAAACAGAATAGCCTGCCCTGCAAAACCCTAACATAAGAGAATATTATTTGTAAGAAGTGCTTACGACCTTGTTTTGTTTTGTTTTTGTTGTTACGAAAGTCTGGAACCTAACCCGATCCACCTAACTGAAAATCATGGATCCGCACCTGATTTATCTTGAACCAGCGATAAGGAGATAAGTAACAAAAATATCCCACAAAGTTCATGCATGCACGGATGTTTAACAATTTGTAAGGAGTATTGTTTATTACTACTAAACATATTTTAAAGTAAAACACGCTCATACATTCTGCTATAGCTGCCCACATTTAAGAACCAGTGAGTGTAGTTAAAGTTGTGATTTGCTCATGAAAAAAGGGTGATGGTCAAAATTGGCTTCCAACTATGGATCATAATCCGTAGGATTCTCTATACTGACCAACTTACAAACTTGGTCTTTGTATGGAGACTTGACTGATTTAAACTTTTTCGTTGCAGGCGCGCATTTATATAGAGGCGACTTGAATGGCGATTTTAATGGCGCCTGTCTTTTAGTCGGCATGTCCACTCTTTCCTCTTCCCTGTGTGAAGAACGCATACATTTGTGGTCGCCACACTTTCTTAAAGTTGTTCTTTTTTCCCCATTATCTGAAATAAAAGTCACACTTCTTCTTCTTCTTCCTCCTATAATGTACTGACACCGTCTAGCGTATAATCGTACAGGCGCATGGTGCTTCGAAAAGTGTCTATTTACATATATCTACAGGTGCCAGGATAAAATAATCTATTTAACAGTGCAGATAAAAACATCCAGTGCGTTTTATCGGAGCTGGACAGCCTGTACTCCCCTCTTGAAGCTGTCTGACGTGGGGCAGCATACTAGTGACTGGGGGAGATGGTTCCAGAGCCGGATGGTGTCAGGGAAGAAGCTTTTCTGGTAGCATAAGGCTTAGCAAAAGGTACAAGGAAGCTAAGCTCATGGCCTCTGATAGAGCTGATAGGAGTTAGGTGGATGGTTGGGACGTCAACAAGATAATAAACAATTCTGTACATCATGATGACCTTTGCCTGTGCTCTGCGTTCTTGGAAAGTTGGCCATTGGAGTTGTTGCAGCATAGGTATGACGTACGCTGGAGGTTCTTCTGTGGTCCGAAAAAGCCATTCTGGCTGCCCTGCGCTGCACCATCTCCAGTTTCCGGATGTTGCACTCTGTAAATGGGTCCCATATGATTGATCCATACTCCATCAAGGGTCTGACTAGGCTGGTGTAGCAGAGTTCCTTAGTCTCCCTGGGGCACTTTGAGATGTTTCGTTGAAGGAAGGCCCTAGTGTTGTTTGCTTTTCTTGTGACAGTATTGCTATGGTTGTTCCAGTTGAGAGATTTTTGAATGGACAGGCCTAAATATTTAGCGGAGTCGACTACTTCAGGTGTATGTCCATGGATGTTGTATTGTAGGTTTAATGGTTTTCTCTTATTGGTGATGTGTAGAATTTGACATTTCTGGGGATGGAATTCCATAAGCCAGTCCTTTCCCCACTCCTGTAACTGATTTAGGTCTTGTTGTAGAGCATGGGCATCTTGAGCAGACTTGGTTGGCCGGTAAAGCACAATCATCAGCAAAAGGCCTTGCAGTAGATTCTGAAGAGATGTAGTTTGGTAGATCGTTAATATATAAAAGAAATAGCAAGGGACCTAGAACGCTGCCTTGAGGCACTCCTGACTGGACTGAAAGATGTGCCGATGTACTGCCGTCAAGGACTACTTGTTGTGTACGGCCCTCTAGGAAGCTGCCAATCCACTGATGGATGTTGCTGCGGACCCCATAATATTCAAGTTTGGAGAGAAGTCTTTGATGAGGAACTTTATCGAAAGCCTTAGAGAAATCTAATAAAACTACGTCTGTCTGTCCTCCATTGTCAATGTTGCTAGCTAAGTCCTGGGTAGTTAGAATCAGTTGGGTCTCGCAGGATCTTCGTTTACGAAAGCCATGTTGACAGTTGGTTAATATAGAGTGATGGTCCAAGTGCTGCATGATTGAGCTGCTGATTATGTGTTCTAGGGTTTTGCAAGTAATGGATGTCAGAGAGACAGGTCTGTAGTTTTCAAGCTTACTGCGGTCCCCTTTCTTGTATAGTGGTACAACATTTGCTGATTTCCAGTCTAGTGGTATGGTGCCTTGGTCCAGCGATGCCTGGAAGAACATTGTGTAGATTGGAGTAAGCTCCTGTGCAAGTTATTTCAACAGTCTAGCAGGAAGTTGGTCTGTACCGGTTGCCTTGTGTGGATCCAGGTCAAAAAGCAACTTGAAGACCCCCTTTTCTGTAACGGTTATATTGCCCACAGGATGGTGATGACTAGGACCCATGTCGGGGATTGATGTCACATCATCATCCTTGTTGAAGACTGAGGAAAACTGATCGTTAAGTAGGTTGGATTTGGTGGCACTGTCAGAATGTGTGATGCCAGTCTTTGCTTTCAGTGGTGCAACACCCTGGTTATCGGTCTTTTTGCTTTTAATGTAACTGTATAATCTTTTTGGGTTGGAAGATGTTTCTGGACAAATTATATTCGATAGGTATTCATTATAGGCAGATTTACAAGAATCTCTTGATAATTTATTCAGATGTTTATAGCGTTTGATGTCCCTGGCACTTTTAGTCTTTCTAGCCTTTGCGAAAGCCCTCTTCTTTCTTCGACTGAGCTGTTTCACCTCTCTATTTATCCATGGTTGACTAAAACGAGAACTAGTCATCTTGGAAGGAACACATGATTCTAGGAATCCAAGAAGTGAGTTCTTAATGTCATCCCACATGGTGTTGATATCGCTGGCATTGGTGTACTTTCGCACAAAATTTTCCTGGTATCTACTACATTCAGACCTAAGCGAGTCAAGATCAGCCTTCTTCCAAAGGTGAATTTTTCGTTTCACAGGCTTGGTCCTTCTTGCAGTGTAGATAGAAGCCAAGCTAAGTTACACTTTAGATAGAAGTCAAGTTTTACTGCTTTAACCGTTTGCTCCACTCCAAAGTATATATATACCATGCAAACTGGCTCGTTTTGGACATACTGCCATCATTAAAATACTCTATCCATTTTGATTAGTATACTCTATCTCCATTATTCCGTTAAAATACACTACTCTTCTTGTACATCATCCTTTCTATCACGCAACTATTTGATTTTTTATGAAAAACACACATTTTTACACACATTTTTGGGCAAACTGAATCTTATATAATGTGTTTCTACATCTGAAGTCACAGGACATAAAACCGTTTTCGAGTTAGATGCCAAAATAAGCTTCGTTAGTAAACCGTATCCCGAAAATTTAAGAATCTTTCCCCTCAATTCGAAACTTGTGACAAGCATTCCAAAGAAACTATGGCATGTGGCGTTGAGCCTTTGGTACCAAAATGACCGGAAATGTGTGGACCAGACCATGGTCGATAAGTCGGATTGCAAGAATACCTATAGACGAAGAAAATTGCAAAACTCAACTTTTTTCTTGAAAGCTGTCGGCCATTGTTAGTAAATACTATCGATACAAAAGTCACGTGATTGGTCGCCCTGTGTATGTATATGTGACAAGTGAACATTTGAGTTATCGACAAAAATGTAAAGATTGATATCATATACCTGTACAAAAGCATACATGTAACAAATGCATTTATAGATAATGTGTACATATGCATTGGTTATTGTGTCATATAGCTTGTAATGGTTCATTTTGGCAGTGTACTGCTTTAAAGGTCACCTTGTGCTTGCCCTTTCTCTGCCAATATAATCGTATGCTTACAATTTTCGTCTGCTTTTACTTTTAAAATTTGAAATTTCACTGACACTTATATCAACATTTGAAATGGTTTGGATCCTGATCGGACGCCGCACCATGCGGCGTCTGGTCCGGATCCCAACTGTTTGTCACTCATAGCCTTGTTTCATAAGTCAAAAACGTATAACCTTTCAAACTTCAAAAGTAAAAGCAGACAATAATATGGCATCATCTGTGTCAGACGAAAGTTAACTCATTACCCCATATCCAGTTTCTAGTTTTGAAGTTAGGCGACCACGTAAAGCAGGTTGAAATTAAAGCAGAATGCGCCTTAAGGCGCATTCTGCTTTACGTTCAGCCTGCTTTAAGATAGATATACTACCTGTTAGAATACAGAAACTATTTATTATGATAAACATTCATGCCTGTATAAAGTGGAACTATTTCCTTCAACAGAAGAAATAATCAAAGGCGTTAAAAGGCACATTTAAGGGGTAATGGGTTAAGCAGCCATTCAAAAATAATGTAGTCTCCTTAAGGTGTTGTTGTAGTAATTTAAGTCATTAGTAATGCAAGAGGCTACTACAGGAGTTTTTGTACAGCTCCCCTGGATTTTTGCTTCTTCACCGCCATTACGTAATCTGCTTTAAATGATTGTCGTCTGCTTTTAGTTCTGAAATTTGAATTTTAGGTATTTTGACTTGAAGAATATTGAAAGGAATGTCAAACAGTTTGGAACCTAATTAAATGTCTACGGTAGATCAGTCTACACAGTTTGTAGTGACAGTGCAAATGTAAATTTCTATAGACTGCTTATGACAAAAACAGTGTAGATCTTGACCAGACAATGTGTTTATATCCCGGAACCTGATATAGACCTTCACTGTTTACGATGTCCGAAAACCGTTTTATCACATAATTTGCGGTCTAGGAGTTGCATAAAGCGATAAATAGAGGATATTGTATGAATTCCACTAGTGGATAACGATATTTATACAATCGCTTTATGCAACTCCTAGACCGCAAATTATGTGATAAACCAGTTTAATTAACCAATTTATGCATAGCATGTCATTAATGGGACATATATATGCACACAGTGCCGACTCAGACCAGACGCCGCACTATGCGGCATCTGATTTGAGTCTGCACTGTTCGGTAACAGGAATTTCTATCAAAATTTACCGGGACTCTTTAAATGAAAAATCGACTCATTCAATATATAAGCAGGGACGAATCCACTGGGCATAAATTGGTTAATGTCGCTCCAAATAAGGGGAGTATTTCAAATATTGTAATACAAATGTGTCTTCCAAATTCTATTTTGTTTGCACTGCATAACACCTCTCTTTAACGACCACAAAATTGTGTAACTATTTGGTGTTTACGATAATTAACTGCTGAAGCAAGTTCACAGTAAAACAGAAAGCGTAGGAGCTTTCTGTTTACCTGTCACCTTGCTTTAAGCTGTCGCCTGTCTTTTATACAATCAAATAGCATTTCTTTTATTGGTCTTAATAGAGAGGTTTTACTGTATTTAGTAATATGGCCTCTTCGAGACGATTTATACGAGTAATTGTAGCGTTGGGTTTGTTGAAGACATTTTTATTATTGACGAGAAAATAAATAACTGTCCTTTTATTTTGAGCCCTGGTTTTATTGTTACGCAATTCTTATCTCTAAAGTTTTGTGCATGTTTTGTTTTAAAATAACTAAATGAAACATTGTATTTTGTATCAAGTGTTTATTCTATTGAAATCCATAATTACTTTTAGATTTATATTATATACAATTAAGCTTTTATTTTCGGAGATGTAATTTGAGATTTTCTTAACATGTTGCATTTCAGTGGTTTAACTTCATATGTTTCTATTTTAAGGGAATTTGTTTGAAAACCCACCATTAAAAGTAAGATATTTTATTGCAGTTTCTTATCAATTATTATTCAAAACATGAATGTCTGGTTAGCATGGCGACCAACAAACCCACGTTGCCAGGTATTACTTGTACAGTGGAGAATCTGTTATTCTTTCCCAATAAACGCGTTTACGCTAAAACGTTTATTTCCATTGCAAACAGTTTGGAGCCAGATCAGACGCCGGGTAACCCGGCGTCTGATCAGGCTCCAAACTGTTTGCCACCAAGATAAACATGAAATATCAGAATTGTCCAAAAGTTGTTCTTTTCTACGTTTTAGTGCTTTGCGTTTGCGTCCGTTTGCGTTTAAACGGGAAAGAATAACAGATTCTCCACTGCAAGCCATTATCAACAGTTATACATGCTTTAATCGACCGTTCTTAACCTTGTACTGGGTAGAAGACGGTATTCTTTCCCAATAAACGTGTTTATACTAAAACGATTATTTCAAATGCAAAATGTTGGCCACTCTGGTCAAATTATATAGTCAGAGTTGCCAACACATTGTCATTTCGTAAACGTTTTCAAGAACTGGAAAGAACGTCTTCTCTATTGTATAGGCAGCCTTTAGGATAGTTGGCAGCTTTATGCTAAACAAAAGTTATGTGATACCAATTCCTACTGAATGGGCTGCTAGCCTTGAACTCCAACGAATTAATTCACTGCCAAACTCAAGCACACTGGAAGTTTGCAAACAGTTTGGATCCTGATCAGACGCCGAGAAATCGGGCGTCTGATTAGCACCCAACCTATTTGACCATCGTCTAAGGCTCTTTTATCAAAAGGACACACCTTTTTAGAAATAAAAACGGTAGACATTTTAAACAGACCATGTAGAGAAGGGATTACGTTGTGGTTTATTTTTGTAGGTATTTGGATTGCTTTCAAAGATTTGGCCAATGTTGGCATTTGGTAATAACATAAGTAATAATATTGCTATTTTCAGTCATTGGTCAATTGAATGGTCGCCGCGACTACAACTATACTGTAATGTTAACAACGCTATCGTTGTTTGCTAAATCAGCTTGCTTGCAGTAACTATGGTTTAATTGTTAGTTACAGAGAATAAGACGTTATTTAATCTAAACGCAATGCATTCAAATGCCAAAGTTTTCGTGAGATTTTACCCCTTCACCGTTTCATAGTCGTCTGCTTCAATTTTTATTGTCGTCGTTTCAAAGCTTAAACATAAGGCAGTATGACTGGAGAAATTTCAAAACGAGTTTCAAACAGTTTAAATCCTGATCAGACGCCGCGTTACGCGGCGTCTGATCAGGATTCAAACTGTTTGTAAACGCTCTTTTAAGCGTCATTTAGAGTGAAAGGGTTAATGTAACTGTAAAGCAGAAAGCCCCCAATAAGTTACTAATTAATCTTATATACTGCCTAAAGCGAATTTCCTGTTGAGTCTTGGTAAAAGTGAGTTTGAAAGTACCTTTAAATACAATAGAACCTCTCTATTACGACCACTAATTTGTGCTAAATATTATGTATTTAAGGCAGGTGACTGCTTAAAACAAGGTAACAGTGAAACAGAAAGCTCCTTTAGGAGCTTTTTATTTTACTGTCACTTTGCTTTAAGCTGTCACCTGTCCTTATACAATCAATAAGCCTTCGTTGTAGCGGTCGTGAAAGAGAGGTTCTACTGTAATTCTCTTAGTGTGCGGACATTTATATCTATACAGTGGAGAATCTGTTATTCTTTCCCGTTTAAACGCAAACGTACGCAAACGCAAACGTTTCCCAGCGTCTGATCTGGCTCCAAACTGTTTGCACTGCAAATAATAGTTTTAGCGTAAACGCGTTTATTGGGAAAGAATAACAGATTCTCCATTGTATCTGTTTCAATACAGACGTTTTAGTTAATGGATTATACATTTTGAATAGGTGACCAGTAGATGAACTTAAATCCTGTTAAATGCTTACTCAAATAATTTACCTAAACTTAACTGTAGTCCGTTTTAACATCCCCAGGAGCATTATGTTGTTATCATTGTTGCTCAGCAATAGCTTTAAGAAATTCGCCCGGCCGAATGGTTATAAACACTTTTAGTTGAGTCTGAGATCGTTCTCGGGAATTTGATGGGTCAGATTTGAGATATCAGGCTCAACTCAAAATATTTTTAACCTTGGATCCTGCAGGTCCCGTGGTAATAAAACTTAAAACGGCATATGTGCTCAAAACACATGTGCTTTAAACATATGTGCTTGTTTCTCGGGTCATTACACTTCGGCAAGAATTGTATATGTCTATAACAAGTATGTGCACACATAATTCTAATGTAAAATATATCCAAATGAGGTTACTGAAATCAGTTAAAGCTTGTTTTGTAAAATAAACAAACTAGAGCCTGTAATCGAAAGTTTGAGTACAGGATTCGTTTAAAGATTTATTACCTCAGGTCCTTAGTTTTCCATTATTGTAAAAAAAAGGCAAAGGCGTTATTCTTTTCCGTTTAATGTGGTTCGACAGCGGGCGGCCCGCATCTCAAGTTCCGGAAATGCTGATGAATTTCACCTGATCTTTGCGGCACGTGCTTATAGTAGAAAATTTAGATAAAGAAAAGTTTGATCTGCTTCAGTGTCTTCTCTGTTAGCGCTGTTGATACGGTGATTGACTTGCAATCCTAAGGTTCTAGGTTCGATTCCCACTGGCTTCAAAATTATTTTTTTTAACAAATTGTCCGATTTTAGTGACTAGTCAATTCATAACGCAGTGATCAAAGGACATGCTATGTTTAGTCTAGTAATAATGAATAATATCAGATGCAAGTATAGTCAAGTGACAGCTAAATATGTGAGGATTTATAGCCTATACATGTACATGTATAACAGATGGCAGCTTAACACAGGACAAAAGTTATGCTAAAAGATAGATCCTAAAGAAGCTTTAATGCATTACTTTTGTTATGCATTAAGCAGTCACTTGCCTTTAAAGATCTACAGGCTACCGTATTCAATGGTCCCTTATTACAGGTTTGACTTATGATATTATTTAGAGCTGACGGCATTTTAAAGTTGAACTCAAGGGAGGTTACTCGTTTTGTGTTAACATTTTGTCAGAATATCAGGAAATCCTGTATAAAATGTACATTCTACTGTAGATTTTCATTAAATTTTTGTGACTAGTAGAATTAAGTTATATCTATCTAATAAGAGTAAAATAAGTGTATGTTAAACAGCTAGATTTTTTGTAATTTGAGATTTTCAGAATATGACTTTTTTAAAATATTGATATTTCCAGAAAATATGTCATGAAATACTTTTGTTTGCCCAATATCTTATAGTCTATATACAGTTTACTTGAATGTACAGAAATTATTGAGTTAAATCATTCTATAAAGAAAATATTCCTGTTTATTAAAAAATGAGCTTTTCTCGACAAAAGGTCCTGTCAGAAAAAAACGGCACTGTAACTTTTTTTATTTTAACGATTGTTCACTCTCCATATGGTATATTTCAATTTAATCAAGGTTTCAAAGAATTCTGACACAGAATAAGCTGACCCGCGAACCACCTTAAATGAAATGAAACGCTAACGCAATGCAATAGAATGTAGAAAAATGACAATTTTTAAACAAGTTTGACGATTTATTTAAATATGAGAGGCAAACAGTTTGGAGCCTGATCAGACGTCGGGTAACCCGGCGTCTGATCAGGCCCCACACTGTTTGCAATGAGCATACGATTTTTAATCTTAGCGCGTTTATTGGAAAATAACAACGAAATCTCCACTGCACATCATTTAATGCGCCTTATGCAATTATAGTTCGTTCAATCTAACATAATTATTGTCACAACTTATTTGCTACAAACTGAAAATTAAATCTAAAAATTCCTTGCAGATTATGTTTGTTTAATATCCCTAATGATTGTTGTGACATGCTATAATTGAAAGTAGTGTTTTGTAGCAAAGTAAAGTATTTATTAACCATGTTTCTGCTCGTCGCGACTTCACTAGAATGTGCAAAACACCTTGGACTCGGATGGCGATGTCTGATCAAGATCCTAATTGTTTAAACCTCGTATAATCTCTGTCTTTACCCGATTTATGCCCGTGTATTGCAATTAACTTTCCCTGCATACTTGCTGTAAGCAGGGCTCCAGATAAGAGGGAGTAAACTGCACAAATCCAACATTTTCTCACTTATTTTAACATCAAATCCTATGGTGTTACTACTCATTAGAATCGTCTCTTCGAGACGATTCTAATGAGTAGTGACACCATAGGGTTTAAAGCAGAAATAAAGATTTTAATTTTTGAAATACTCCCCTTATCTGGAGCCCTGTGTAAGATCTCATTGTAGATATACAATGGTGATATAAGGACACTGCAATGAGTTTCCATACAGCAGAATATTTCATATGTTATAGTAAATAGTACAGACCCTGATCAGGGTCTACACCGTTTGTCAATGTCCTCTTTAATAGAAACTAGGCTTAAATGGGTTAACGCTGTCTCCTGTCTTACCACAATAAAAATGTACACAGTAGAACCCCTCTATTACGACCACTAAAAAGAAGGCTAAGTGTCTGTATAAAAGACAGGTGACAGCTTAAAGCAATGTGAACGTGAAACAGAAAGCTCCTGTAGGAGCTTTCTGTTTCACTTTCACATTGCATTAAGCAGTCACCTGTCTTCAACGACTAATATTGGACACATTTTAGTGATTGTAATAGAGAGGTTCTACTGTGTTATATTCAAACGCCATATAGAATCTATATACCGGGTTGTTAACGTATTTTAACGGCGCTCTTACTATATTCAGGGTGATTAGATTATTATATTTAAGAGCTTCTGACCAAACAATATATTAATCTGCATCATGTTTTTATAATGACCATATTGTCTCTTATATATTTAAGACCCTAGGGCTTACTAAATTCTATTTGTGTTTTTACTTTATTGTAAATAAATGATATATATTTTACATACATCGGTTTTGTTATTTGCCAGTCCCATATTTAGTAACATAAAACCTTACCATGATTCACCCTATACTCGTTAAATATATCATGAGGTTTTTACCCATTCACTGCAATATTGTCACCTGCTTCAATATTGTTGTCTGCAAAATCGTTTCAAAGTTTAATTTAAGTCAGTATGACCGACGTTATACCAAAACGAATGTCCAAACAGTTTGGAGCCTGAATAGACGCCGCGTTACTCGGCGTCTAATAATGTCCAAAACTGTTTGCAAATTCGCCTTTTTGCGTCATTGACGGTGAAATGGTGAAAATAGTTGCCATTGGCAGGAAATCAAAACCAGTCTTTTTATGTGAAGCACCGTCATAACTTTTAATTTATTCATGCGCCCCTGCCACTTTTAATAGACAATTGCAGATTACATTTAAGTTTAGTCTGTTTGTTGCTATTTAGGATGGACTTTTGAAATGTATTGCAAAGTCAGAAACAGTGCAGATCCTGATCAGACTGTACATCAGAAGCCATCTGAATTGAATTGAATTGAAAGTACATTTTTGTAAAGGACGAGTATACTTGTTGCTAGGTCTATTTCCAAGTGAATTTGTTTATTCAAAATCCTTATGTCCATTGCCAACAGCTAGGAGGCAGATAAGACACCGGGTAACCAAGTGGCTGATCTGGGGCCTGTTTCATAAACATTCGTACGACAAAAGTTGTCGTAAGTCAGATTCTAAAATTCTCAATTATTATTTATTTTTCCATCTCATCCTGTCTTGTGACATCTCTTTGGAATCGTCTTGAAAAGATGTCACAGTCCAGGATTGAATGGAGAAATCAGAAATTAAATATATTGTAAAGTTTTGACTTACGACAACATTTGTCGTAAGAAGTTTTATGAAACGGACTCCAGGCCTTAAACTCTTTGCAACTTTGATAAAACTAAATCGTAAGACTTTTGGGGAATTTGTCATTTTCTACATTTTATTGTACATCGTTTCCTTTCGAATATACGGGAAAGAACAGTGTTTTCTCTAACAGTAAGCCTCAGGTACAGTGGAGAATACGTTATTCTTTCCCGTTTAAACGCAAACGTACGCAAACGCAAAGCACTAAAACGTAGAAAAGAACAACTTTTGGACAATTCTGATATTTCATGTTTATCTTGGTGGCAAACAGTTTGGAGCCTGATCAGACGCCGGGTTACCCGGCGTCTGATCTGGCTCCAAACTGTTTGCACTGCAAATAATAGTTTTAGCGTAAACGCGTTTATTGGGAAAGAATAACAGATTCTCCACTGTACATGTATGATAATCAGGGGACCGTCTTACGAAACGTCGTACGATAAAAATGGTCGTAAGTCAAAACTTTAAAATGCATATATTTTCTGATTTCTCCAGCTAATACTGTCTTGTGACGAAAAGACGATTCCATTGACAAAAGAGATGTCACAAGACAGGATGAGATGGAAAAATAAATAATAATTGAGAATTTTAGAATCTGACTTGCGATCATTTTTGTCGTAGGATGTTCATAAGACGGGCCCCAGAAGCTTGGTCTATTGCATTTAACTTCAGCATTAGACACTTTCCCATTCCGAAACTAGTTACAGTTGACATACTTTACAGTTTCTCGTCATACATACAATACATATAAATATTTACAATATACCATTATACAAGGTCAACTATGATGGGCAGATCTACATCTACAGGAGTTTTGAAATCAACATTTTAGGCTTTTTGCACAACCTCTCACATGCTCGTGTCCTTTCAAATTGCAGCAATTGAAAACATTATTGACCTAACGCCTATTATAATACGAATATATTGATCTAGCATGCCTATCACATACACATATAAGACAGGCACAACCGAGTATACAATACACATTTTAATATTTTGTCCATAACATATTTACAAGTAAAACAAGGTTAAGAATAATTATTTAACACTTTCGGCGCCGGAGTCGCATAAAGACGACTTTGCAAACAGTTTGGATCCAGATCAGACGCCGCGTAACGCGGCGTCTGATCTGAGTCTAAACTGTAACGCGGCGTCTGATCTGGGTCTAAACTGTTTGGCATTCGTATCGATATTTCTTAAGTCATACCACTTTAAATCTTACTTTAAAACGTTCTTGTGGACAACAATAATGAAACAGACGACAATTAAGCGGTGAAGGGGTAAACTTCTCCCGAATAATTTGGCACCGAAAGAGTTAATATTATACGTAAATACGAAAGAAGACTCAAGCAGGAAACGCAACACAAACAATACACCAATCTCTAAAGCAGAACACACACACAGCCATACCATAACAAACACACACACACACACACACACACACACACACACCCATACTGGTTTTACTATCCGACAGAGGTACACGTTTCACACCCTCATACCGAGGTGTACGCTTTATAAGCCAAAAAGCTTAAGGCAAATATGACAAAAGGTTTTCAGGACAGTCACAGTTTCAAATGATGTGAAGAAAATATTGAATTTATAAAGAATTACCGATCAACACTAGACCGACAAAACGAGGTAGGTAATGGGCAAAAACTCTGTTTCAAACCGAGGTAAAAAACACACACACACACATCACCTACAAAACGAGGTACACTCACACACCACCTACAAATATCGTTATCGACTGTGTGCAAACACACACCGACACACAAACAGGTAGTAGAAAAGCAAACCGAGGTACTCGAGATATTTTGTGTGCGTTTGTATCTTGAACTGAGCATGCTAAATGCGAGGTATACCTACCGAGGTATTAGTAAAAACTACCTCGCTTGTTGGAGGTACCTCGGTTCGTTGCTGTGTACTCCTATGACGTACCTCGCTTTGATAGTGTCACCAACGCACCCACACACACTCGTGTGCCAATATATAACATAGAACATATTCGACATAGAAAATACAGTAAGACAAACGAACTATGGCAATGGAGAAAGCTGATTGGCTGAAATAGTACATGGTTTACTATTCGTTTATACCAAGTACAATGCTTTTAAACTGGAACATTTCAGAACACATAATTTTGGAAATATCAAAAGTACCACTTGTATAATAACGTTCAGTGTTTATACGAAACTGATTTGAATCCAAACCAACGAGTAAGTTGCATGTTATCTACGCGGTATGCTTCACAAACAGATTCACTATAAAACCCCTTTAGAATTGACCGACAGTGTCTACTGCCATATCACGTTAAACACTACGGTTCTCGTCCGATCACCGAAGTTAAGCAACGTGGAGCCCGGTGAGTACTTGGATGGGTGACCGCTTGGTAATACCGGGCGCCTCAGGCTTTTTCCTATTTGTCTGTTTTTTTGTTGTTGATTTTTGTTGTTTTTTAAATGAGTTTTGTCTTTATATGGGACCTTCTTTGCAGTTTAAACACATTCAACCCTAGAGACGAGAATACTCGTCAGTTACAAACCGGGTACCTGAGAATATTACAATTGTACTAAGCCGGGCGATGGTTGCTGGCAGGTTTCCGTAGTCAGTAACTTGGCGTCTCATATGGATCCAAACTATATAAACGTCAATGATATGGTATGGTTGTTTGACCAATTGATCCCTGATAACGTGTTCAATCGTCATTTTCCGTTATCAAGCCATGTGCACCGTTTACATTTGAAACGTGTGCACTACACTGTTTGTAGATGACGAGTTAACTCGTCGCTAGGGTTGAATGTGTTAAACTGGAAAATGTCCAATCTAAAAACAATTAAAAAAGACAGAAATATAGGAAAATTTCTACGGCACTCGTTGTTCCTAGGAAGTCACCTATCCAAGTACTAACTGGTCTCGAGTAATAGTTACATAATGATAATTTTGACAGAAAAAGCTTAACGATGAGTGACAAACAGCTTGAATCCAGATCAGACGCCGCGTTACGCGGATTCTGATCTGGATTCAAGCTGTTTGCAAATGTTTACCCATTTCCCTCCCTATAACGACTCCCTCCGAACAACGCACTCAAGGTTTGTCTCCCATTGGGTGTCGTTGTAGAGAGGGAGCACTGCACATAAAAACTAAGTTATTCTTTCTAAATAAATGGCTTTATGTTTAAAGAGGCTCGCAACCAGATTTAGCATTAAAAATAGTAATTTGTAAATATAATGTATGTCAAATGCTTATATAAATGGGTAAGAATTAGTTAAGGATAAGAAATTCTGTTTAAAAACATGCATTTCAATAAAAAAAAATTGCACTCTGGTGTGATTCAAACCCGGTACCAGGCATACAGGACAAACAAGCAAAAACCATGTGTACTGCACCCCTCCTAGCGTCATTTCGAGTGTTCCTGGTCCCTCCCAGTGTCTTTCCGAGTGGTATGGCTCCCTCCCATTGTCTCTCCGAGGCCTCCACAGCCCTCCCAACGTCTTTTCGAGTGTTACTGAGCTCTCCCCGCATCCTTCCGAGCGTTCCTGATCCCTCTCAGCGTCTGCCCGAGTGTTCATGACCCCTCCAAGCGTCCTTTCGAGTGTTCCTGGACCCTCCCAGTGTCTTTCAGGGAGGTATGTCTCCCTCCCATTGTCTCTCCGAGGGCTCCAAAGCCCTTCCAACGTCTTTTCCAGTGTTTCTGATCCCTCCCAGCGTCCGTCCGAGCGTTCCTGGGCCCTCCCAGTGTCTTTCCGAGAGGTATGGCTCCCTCCCATTGTCTCTCCGAGGCCTCCACAGCCCTCCCTACCTCTTTTCGAGTGTTACTGAGCTCTCCTCGCATCCTTCCGAGCGTTCCTGATCCCTCTCAGCGTCTGTCCGAGTGTTCATGACCCCTCCAAGCGTTCTTTCGAGTGTTCCTGGACCCTCCCAGTGTCTTTCCGGGAGGTATGGCTCCCTCCCATTGTCTCTCCGAGGGCTCCAAAGCCCCCCCCCCCCAACGTCTTTTCCAGTTTTTTAATCCCTCCCAGCGTCCGTCCGAGCGTTCCTGGGCCCTCCCAGTGTCTTTCCGAGAGGTATGGATCCCTCCCATTGTCTCTCTAAGGGCTCCATATCCCTCCCAACGTCTTTTCCGAGTGTTTCTGAGCCCTCCCAGCGTCCTTCCGAGCGTTCCTGATCCCTCCCAGCGTCTTTCCGAGTGTTCTGCAACCCTCCCCGCGTCCTTCCGAGTGTTTATGTGCCCTCCTATATGTCTTTCCGAGTGCTATTGCTCCCTCCCATTGTCTCTCTGAGAGCTCCAAAGTTTGTTACACACACCTCACAAATGACAATTTGTATGCGTAAATATATTTATTTATATGTATATATAAAATTATATAGAAAGAGATTGATGTTGAGAGAAAAACAGAAAGATAAACTATTCCAAAGCCGTCTCACACACAGACAAACGCACACACACACGCAATACCATTCCTTCATCCACACACTAAATAGAAAACAACACGCAAGACAAACATAAAGCTAAGTGAACATAGGAGCCCGCCTTGGTACGGTCAGTAGCAATCAATAATCAATTATAAATTAATTAATTATTAACAACCACTGGGGGGTTAAACCTGGGTTTAGGGGCGCCCAACCTCACACTTATCTTCTATATTCACCTATAAAGACGAACAGTGTACATAAAATATAAACCCTGTTCCACAACCTTACAATCAAAAAGACCGCCAGCACAGTAAGTAAATACATGTAAAACATCTAACAAAATTCTCTGACAGGATTATTAGTAACACGGGAAAGAATTAAACATTCAAGCCCGTGTTAAAAATAACCCACTATGGCAACGGTCAAATTGTACTCAAGCGAATAGTCTGTAGTCACGAGTAACTGTAAGACATGGGAGGGTTTAGGGTACGACAGAGAGGGAGAGAAAAACCAAAGCACGAAAATCCGACATAACTCTCCCGGTTAAGGACGGCTTTAGAGATACATCATCATGTAGTGCTAAGCCCTGTCTGTCGTCGCACAACCAAAGAGGAAAGCATAGTTATCAATTGTAGATTAATCGATAACCAAACGTGAAGTGCGCAGCAATATAGTTGGATCATAATCTTTTTTGAGAAAAAATCTAATACGTTTCACAAATAGGTTTTGAAAATGCATATGTCCAAGAATCTTACGAAGTCTGTAAATCACATCACCATAAAACTCCGGAAGTGAAATACCTTGCCGCAGAAAAGACTTTAAGTTACATTTATACTTGTTAATGAGAGGAAGATTTCTATAAAAGAATTTAGAAAATGTTTTACGAAGTTTATGAAATCTGTACCCCTGTTTAAGAAGCTTTTCAGTAATAGTTTTATTACGAATGTGGAAGTCCTCAACAGAGGTACAAGCCCTAGCAAAACGAATAAGTTGTGAAATATAAACCCCGTAATATGTAGAACGGGGAACATCGTCATCTAGATGAGGATAGTTTACAATACTAAAATCAAAATCATCTCGTTTATCGTAAATCTTAGAAGAAACAATTCCGTTATTTATTAAAAGATCCAAATCTAAAAATGGTGCCGATAAATTTGACTCATTTGTTTTATTAAGGCGTAATTCTTTTGGGTAAATAAAAGGAAACAACGTATCAAAAAATGGGTTGTCTATATTAAAAATATCATCTAGATAGCGCGATGTGTTGTTAAAGGCTTCGATCATATCTGCCTGTGTATCAGGTTTTAGACTTAGCATAAAGTCCCTCTCATAACAGTACAAAAATAGGTCTGCGACAAGGGGCGCACAGTTTGTACCCATAGGGATACCAATCACTTGGCGGTATATGGTACTCCCAAAACGTACATAAATATTATCCAGAAGAAATGCTAGTGATTTACAGACATCGGTGCAAGTCCACATAGTGTAATGCTTAACCGTGTCATTTGTAAAAAATGCACGATCAGTATTACACGCCAGAAATAGTTTCCTTTCTCTGATTAGATCGGGCAAATGTCGGTCAATATCGGGGCTCTACGTAAAACGATCGGTTTTTGTTTTCAACTGACGGTACAGGCAGTCAGTTGATGAGAAATTCCGCTCGGTCTACGATGAGTGCCGATATTCTCCCGATCATAATAAGGGCATACATGTACTTCCTAAATCCACTTTTAACTCCATACAACAGTTGTTTTTCAAGTTATTCTCATCAGCAAAACTTTTATTGTTAAGACTTGTTAACGCCTCTTGTTTTGTTTTGACCTCAGTACACAGACTTTTGTAAACAGTTTAGATCCACATTAGATGCCAATAACTCGACGACTGGTCTGGGTCCAAGGTTATAAAGCTTTTGAGCTGAGTCTAAAGTCGTTTTCAAGCACTTGATTGGTCATTCGTAATCGTAACATATATATAAAGAAGTCATGCGCGGTGAGATTTGAGGCAATATTGCTTACACAGCTGTGAAATTTGTGGAAATAAGTCCAATTTTAAATCGAGTTTGTTTACATACAAATAACGACGAAGTATTGCCGTGTATACTCGGTAAAAGCTCATTAGCAAATCCTATACACATACGTCGATGACGTCATAGCTTTTTTGCGGTGGGAACTATGAGCGCGTGTCAAATAGAGAAAACTCCTCAATAGATGTGTAAATAAGCTAAGTGCCACATAAACTGATGATGTCACACAGTCTATATGTATTATTGCCGTCTATATGTATTATTGCCGTCCGTATCAATCACGTGGCCTTTACGGGACTCAACCCGAATATTTGTTATGTAAATAAAGCGCTTATTTGCTATGCATCTCAGTCGATAAGAAATTGACACATTTATGTATGATTCTTAATGAAATGGAGGCATATTTCAGGCATATTACAATCGATTTCACATAGTTTTAATAAAAAGAAAATGCACAGATATAAGACATTGCGCGTTTTAAAAACAACTTTAGGCACTATTGTGATTTTAACTTTGCTTTTCGCGAGCATCATATCATTTTATCTAACAAGTTCAATAAATTCAAAGCTGAAAACACTCGAAATAAATAAATAAAAAAATGATCACATAAACAACAAATGAAACAAAAAATCTGAAAGTTCTTACTGTTACTTTTGCATCAGGTTGTAGGGGAACGATTCGTCATGGCTGTTATTGATTTTTATTCATATAATTATAGATAAAAATGATATCAAAATGAATTGAAAACAGTTGTGAAAAAACTTCTCTGATAAAATAGTCATTGTTTTACACGTGTTCCTATCGATTAAAATGATTATTTGACGATTAGCTTCGTTTTCAGAATTACGCCATTATGTTCTGTTCATTATATGACATGACGTCAATACATGTACATGTATGATGTAACGACGAAACTTCAAAATACGATTTGTTCATAATACAAGCTGCTTTATCATTCTTATTGTGAGTAACTTTCTTTTTACTATTTAGCCTTTTCCTGTGGTTTCTCGGAAGGAACAATATCATAAAGACCAACTGGATACTTGGAAATGTTTTATTGGCACACGTTTATCTCCCAGTTTGTTCAATTAAACTCTTTTTACAGTTGCAGCTAGCAATGTTATATGTTGGTGATTCGTAAATTAGGATATTATGTGCACAGTGTACCCTACATTTTTTTATTGCATTGTATATTTTGCACGTTTATGTGATAAAGCTACTTATTGGTAGAAAAATAATGCACAATAGAAAAGTAGCCAGTAAACTATCCATTTTTAGAAAAATAATGCACACTTATAAAGTAGCGAGTAGACTATTTGTTGATAAAAATAATGTGCACTAGTAAAGTAGTCAGTAGACTATTTGTTGATAAAAAATGTGCACACAGGTAAAGTAGCCAGTAGACAATTTTTTTATAAAAATTATACTAGTAAAGTAGCCATTACACTATTTGTTGATAAAAAAAAGTGCACACTAGTAAAGCAGCCAGTATAGATGTTGATTAATATAGCACTCACTAGTAAAGTAGTCAGTAGACTATCTTTGGGTAGAAAAATAATACACAATGGTATAGTAGCCAGTAGATGATTTGTTCATAGAGAAATAATTTACACAGAAGTAAATAAGGCAGTGAACTATCTATCTAATAATGCACAATAGTACAGTAGCGAGAACACTATATTTCGGTAGAAATAAAAGCATACTACAAAAGTAGCAAGTACACTATATATTGATAGAGATATAATGCACACTATCAAAGAAGCCAGTAAACTATATATTGATGTAGAAGTAATTCACAATAGTAGAGTAGTCAGTAAACTAGAGAAGTAATTCACAATAGTACAGTATTCAGTAAACTACTACATGTAGTATCTATTGGTCAATAGTAAACTAAGCTAAAACTATTTGCTGATAAAGAAGTGATGTAGAATGATAAGGTAAACAGTTAACAAGCTGATGGTAGAGACATAATGCACAACATTAATAATGGTAAGAGAGAAGAACAGCATAGTGTTTCACACACAGAACGCAAATTGTATGTTCTTTACGCGCAATAAGACTTAAACTACAACAACTGAGTCAGTGGTTTATAAAAAAGAGTATGCAAGGGATACAACTATAACTACTACATGTCGCCTAAAATGTAGTCAAGAATGTGTCTATGCTGACATATAGAAAATGCATACGAAACAGTTTCACTTCTATACAAGGGGTATCTAATCAACAAACCCAACAGACAGTGGTACTCAACAGCCCGTTTAAAACAACTATAGAGAGATCAGCTTGTTATAGTCAAACAACTAGGTCTGACGTGTCAAAGGTCAGCCGAGTCCATATTTTAGGGATAACAGCATTCCGCATGTTCTCGGACCATTTTTAAACAGTCGAGTTTAGTATATTAGATACAAATGAAGGCGGTATTGTTGTCAGAACTTTAGCTCAGTGGGTAAAGTGTAGGTATGCAGAGTGCATTGTGATAATAGTATTTTTGCTCAGCGTGGGTTCGAATCCCGCGTCAACCTCAAACTTTTGTTTTAACCTAGAATGAATAGTAAAACATTATCTTATTCCATACTGTATTATTCTGACTATTTATGCACATGTTCTTCAATGTTGGGGAAGGGGTGCATTAGTTTGAGTTCGAGTCCTATATTAGCCTATGTTAAAAAGCAAAGGGATGATAAAATACAAATATCAATACAAGTTTTAATTGTTTTCTTCAGGGGGCTTTCCGCATTACTTTAATGCAATGCAATTATAGATTCATTAATATTGCTTTAGCCAAAAAATATTTTAGGTTGATGCAAGACTCGAACCCGCGCTTGATAAAATGTTTCTCGATCATGCTTTCTTTTAGTCCTATGTCTTATCCACTACGCTATGTTTCCGATTACTAATTCGTTTATTGTTTGTACAAAAAACTAAAACCTGTTATTTACAAATTGCCACGAGGATATCCGAAATGCTGATCTCCCTTATAAATGTACTCGGCGACCCCGTGACACGTCTAACCTAGTTGTTTGACTTATATTGACAGATCTTTTTAGTAAACTTCACATCAAAACAAGTATTTATATATAAACTGCTATTCTCTAATATTTCGACCTCTAAGGGCCTTTTTCAAATAAAAAGACCCTTAAAGCGAAATATTAGAAAAGAGCAGTTTTATATAAATACTAATTTAATTCCCTATCTAGAATATTGTAAACAGTATTGCAAAACAAGCATTCAGAAGCAAAATGAAGCACATCAGATCATGATCATAGTTGAACAATAAAATTGATATTGGTAAAGAATTAATGCATTTGTAGATTGACCAATAAACTAGATAGCGATAAAATATTGGTGCACACTAGTTAATTGGCCAGTAAACCTACCATTGGCAGAAACATAATGCACAATTATATTGAAAAACTAACCAGCTATTGGAAGGGAAATAATGCCCACTGCTAAAATGAACAATGAACTAACTATTGGTCTATTGGTATGGAAATAATGCACACTAGTAAAATGAACAATAAACTTACTATTGGTAGAGAGAAATAATACACACTAGTAAAATGAACAATAAACTAACTATTGGTAGAGAGAAATAATACACGCTAGTAAATTGAACTATCAACTAACTATTGACAGGGAATTAATACAAACTAGTAAAATTAACATAACTATTGATTAAAATATCATGCACAATCTAAAAAGTCGGGTTATTGCATATAACTGAACATAAAAAGACAAAACATAGACAGAGTCAAGAAAATAAGCAAACTTTGTAAACATGATAGACACAGTGTCAGTGTCTGGCCCAGCTAATCAATTGCTTTACCCCGGCTACAGTGGAGAATACGTACGTTTAAACGCAAACGTACGCAAACGCAAAGCACTAAAACGTAGAAAAGAACAATTTTTTGACAATTCTGATATTTCATGTTTATCTTGGTGGCAAACAGTTTGGAGCCTGATCAGACGCCGGGCTACCCGGCGTCTGATCTGGCTCCAAACTGTTTGCACTGCAAATAATAGTTTTAGCGTAAACGCGTTTATTGGGAAAGAATAACACATTCTCCACTGTACCATCGTTATTTGCAAACATATTGAATCCTAGTCAGACGCCGAGTAACTCGGCGTCTGGTCAGAATTCATAATGTTTGAAAGTCATAATGATAATTCTTATGTCAATTTAGATAAAATTTAATTTTCAGAAAAAGCAGAATACGTCGTGACACTGAAAGGGTAACTCTTCACCGATAACAATGCCAATGCTGTTTAAACTCGTAATAATATCAAGATAGGGAAATAACCTTTAACTCTTTCAACATCAGGGACATGTTTAAAATATACTCATTACATTTGCAAACAATGCAGACCATGATCAAAGGGCTCCTATAGGAACCCTTTGATCAGGGTATGCACTGCTTGCTTATTTAGGCCAGTATTGATCAAACTACCCAGAATTCCAAGTAGACTGGTTTATAGTTTGGTAACTACCGAGATCCACAGGGGAACCTAATAACGTTCAAGAGTTACTTAGAGTTGATAGAATAAAAATCTACCCGTGAAGTAATGGCTGCATTTCATTTTCGTTTCTACGACATATACTGATTACTTTCCTTCTTACGTCTCTGTCAAAGACACAAAATATCACAGAATTCCAAAACGCCTGTCCACTTGTCGCAAAACTCTGGATGTTTAACAGTACTGTCATAACATGCTTGTAATAATGGTCAGTGTAAGCGTTCGGATGAGCCGTAATAATGAATAGACGCACCGTCCCCCACATTTTGAGAACATACAAAATTAGCCACACGAATAGAAAGTTGCGGTCGTCTCGTGTCATTGCGCGTTCCCCTTGGCGTGGAATGCCCTGGTCCATGTCGCCATTGCCGTTTTGTACGTTGAGACGCCGTCTGAGATGCTAAAATAAACACAAAATTATCAATAACATTCTCCTGTGAAGATCGTTTTGGAAATCCTTTTCAAATTGTGGACATAAATAATTACATATACATATATATATTATTAAATTATTGATCTTTGAAACTTCTAATGGATAACCCCAGTCTCTCACACCGTCTAGTCCATTTTTACTACATATACTTAGGATTGTTGTAACAATATTCAATGTAGAGAAAAATAGCAAACAGTACGGAATGATTCATAAACAGTGCAGATCCCGAAGGAGGCCTCTAATATGGTTCGTCTACATTGTTTGAATGTGACAAGTACATATATGTTCTTTACAAGTGTATACTGTTTATGAATAACGCATATACACATCACTATGGGGTTAACGGGATAACGCCAATTCGAAATTCAATATCAGCATCATTGTAGAAAACTATAAAGAAAATTTAAGATTATTAATAAAGTGACAACCGGGTTTTTCATTTTGGGAAGAAAAGAGAAAGTACTCAAATAAATGCAAATAGCGTTTACACGAATTGAACGTCATTTTTTCAGTAGATTTGAACGGGGTGAATGTTGATATGTAGTATTATCGTGAATATTGTTTGTTTTTAAAACAAATATGATCGGTATACATGTAAGAACATCCTCAAGAAAATTCACCGAATCTTAGATTTTTGTATTTGCGCAAACGCGTTTTATGGAACAAGGAGTTAACATATTGAATTCACTCTCAATGACGCTTTAAAACGCGCTTGCAAACTGTTTGGGCCCTGGTCAGACGCCGCGTAACGCGGCGTCTGACCAGGACCCACACTGTTTGACACTCTAATCGATATTTGTCATTCAACCTTAAATCTAACTTTGAAACGTGTCTTGCAGACAGCACTAATGAAGCAGACTACAATGAAACGGTGAATGGGTAAAATCCCCCGAATTATTTTATCTTGAAATGGTAAACGTACCAGTGCATATTTCATGTACATGTACAACACTGCAGTCACAAGGTAGGTCGCCAGTTCCCAGGCAATAGACGTTATCATTGTCCAGAATATCAACTTTCCGTGGATATATCGGCTTCTGAGAAAACACCATGGCAACGGGCGAACGACATTATCCTGGCCTAGAACACCATGTCCTGCCGCTGTGCTCGCGATTATAGCTAAACAAAGAACACATTTACAGGGCTCCAGTTAAGGGGAGAATTAAAAAAAATCTTTATTTCTGCTTAAACTCTATGGTGTTACTACTCATTAGAATCGTCTCTTCGATACGATTCTAATGAGTTTAACACCATAGGATACAATGCTGATATTAGAGAGAAAATGTTGGATTTGTTCCCTCTTATCAGTAACCCTGCATTTAGAGATAGGAAAATACAGAGCTTAATGCGTCATTCTTTTTCAATAAAACAATTTTTTCTCCAAGGATAATCGTTGTGAAATTTTCAAAGCATTAAACAATCTATAACTGTTTTGGAAGAGCTACTTATGCTTACGATAAATTGGAAAAAAGAGAGAAAACAAACATAATTTATGTTGCTTTAAATTTTTGGGCTCTGGCCATTTCTATAGCGTGTGTCAGATAAGGATTTATTTCTTATTTTTTCATATTCAAAAATCACGCTTCCGTAAAATCAATTTCAAATGAAAATGAAAACATAGACATTGGGGTTTTGCATTATTTATTCGATGTCTATGGTTGTCTCATAAAACCCTAAATTAAGACAGACACCAAATGCGAAAATAAATAAGAAAGCTCTAAATTATTATCATCAATTTGGTACTATTTTGTAAAAATATTTGTAAAGGGAGATACGCTAAACTACAATGTACTACCCGTATCAAATTATTCATCGCCTCAGTATGGGCTTTCATCTGCTAGTATATAAGACGAGACCACCGCAAACGGAACATTATACGCCCATTGGCAAAGATGTATATAGTTTTATCAAAATCTATTCTAATTTGTAGACACTTAGAGCTCTGAGAGCATAAACAATACTGAAATAAAGCCTTTTCTAGCATATCTGAGTACACCAAGTGCAGATAAATCTTGACATTTCATGACCTTATACTTCTATAATTATACAGTGGGCAAATATAATAAAAAGTCCATTCAACACTGTAGTAGCTTAGTGTGCTAATACAGCCAAATAAGCCTTTTTAGCGTATTTGAGTACATCAATCGAAGATAACTCTGTAACGAATAATCAAATAAATCTCAAACTTAATTCATTTTCAGATCTTGATGCATATAACCTTTCTGTGAAGTTTCAAAAATATCCTTCAAATAGTTTTCCGAAATCCGGACAAGCTTTTTAAGCATATTTGAGTACATCAAGGGCAGATAACTCTGTAACGAAAACTTGAATGAACCTCAAACTCGACTCAGCTTTAGATCTTGATGCAAATAACATTTATGTGAAGTTTGATTAAAAATCTCCAATAGTTTTCCGACAAAACTTAGGGCAAGCTTTTTATAGCATAATTGAGTACATCAAGGGCAGATAACTCTGTAACGAAAAATCGAAAGAGCCTCAAACTCGACTCAACTTCAGATCTTTATGCATTTAACACTTGTGTGAAGTGTCATGAATATCCCTCCAATAGTTTTCCAGAACACCTCCGGACATTAAAATGTTGACGGATGAACCAACGGACGAACGAACGAATGTAATCACGGACGGACGGACAGGGCCACGCCAATATACGACCACCTTTAGAGGTGGGCATATAAAATCGTTAAATACTAGAAACAGGTTGTTGTTATTTTTTAAATAATCAATTGTACCCTAAAAGACATGTTGTTGATATTCAGAGATTCTTGTTTTCAAAATATTGTGCATGTTTCGTCTCGATTGATTGTCTTTACGTAAAACTAATTCCATGGACGTGAAATACAAAAGGAAAAACAAAATTACATTTTTGTTCTCATTTGAAATATAGTTTACTGATGCGAAAAGCCTGAATTTGACACAGCTTATCAAAATGGCCATAGCGTAAACATAATATGATTTATTTACCATAAACAGATCTTCCAAAACAACATGAATAAAAAAACGTTAAGTTTATGGGTTTCAGATATCCTTCAGCTAGTCGAGTTATCGAAATTCAACTAAAGCGAGTTCAAAGTATCGAGTTTCGAATGTATCAAAAATTTGAAACTAATAAATAATAGCATGCTATATTATTCTATTTGTATGATATCCTTGTAGTGAAGCGCCTTACCTGGGACTCCCCAGCTGACCACATGGAATAGTATGTTGACCAAGATGCCGCGTGAGGTCTTACCGGAGACAACAGCCACCGCAATGTGGGCGGCTATGATAACGGTCCAGAAGTACGCCGCCAGGTTGAAATAGATTACTATGAAACTCTGGATCTTACAGATGGCGTCTGTATCGTCCGCTTGATCCGGATCATCTGACTGTGGACGTTTGAGATCTTCCTGCTTTACGACGATAACATAATGGACAACACCGATCAGATAGCTGCAGAGTACAAACATTGGGCTCATATCATTAACCAGCTTAACTCTTTCCTCCCTGAAACTTTAAATGGACAATTCCAGTTTCCATTTTAGAGTAGTCCATTTCTGACTTTTAAGGGTTGATTTTGTCCATGTTTGGCATTGTGACAAACAGTGAAGACCCTGATCAGAGGGCTCCTTTTGGAGCCCTCTGATTTGGGTCTTCACTGTTTGCATAGGACATATGTACTATTCACATGTACACTGTTTGAAAAGCACGCCTATATGCGGGACTAGGGTTCAAAGAGTTAACCTTTTCTATCGTGGAAAAAGTTAAAGTACAAATATACTGCAAACAATGTAGACCATTATCAGATTGTTCCATCAGTAGTCTCTGATTAGAGTCTGCACTGTTTCGTTTTCTTTGAAATATTAATATTTGCTAAAACGACCTATAAAATCAACATTTCACTAGACTAAGTTACCTTTTAAAAGTGTGATACGAGGTTCATACAAAAGGTACTGTTTTCTTGGAATCTACATGTATTGTTCTCATGTGTAATATATCGTTGAAAATAACGTTTTCTTGCGGATACAGTGGTGTATAATACTTTGATAATACTTTGACAATAACATTTCTCTTCGTTGTGAAAATTAGTCACCAAGGCGGGTCATCCATAGCAGACATGAGACCGATTACTTTGAAATGTAATCGGTTACTTTCGATTACAACAAATGCAATTACGGTTACTTTTTGAAAATTACAGAGTCTGTAATCGATTAAATTACGATTACTTAAAAAATGTAATCGCAATTACATTTCGATTACATTGGAGAATTTTAAGGCATACACTGACTATAACATTATCAAACTTTTTTATTAATGTAAGTTTGATGTGGTTTTTGTAGATCCCGATATAAATGTCCCACACAGTTTGCATTTTCCTTTCATTTGTCCTGAAGTATCCATGAGTATTTCAAAGAACTTCAATGCCATAAGTTATAACAACAGCAACACGTACATTCAATCTATCTATCTATCTATCTATCTTCCGTTAATGTTAACCCCCTTGCGAGGACGTACACATGTCGCGCGTCAAACTGTGAAGAATTTTAATAAAAGTGAAAGTAAAAGAGAAAAGATTAAGAACCGTGAAAACAAAGTTAGAAGGTTAAAAGTAAAAGATCTCTTTGGTTAAGTGTCTATGGCGAGATGTGCTCAATGCTGCAGATAGCAATGGCATTGACTATATCTATATGTGGTGTAAATAAAGTCCTCTTGGACATAAGTTTGAAAACCACTCAGTGTTGTCATCGTTATGACTTAACTTAAATTGTAAAAAGAAACGGCGAATAGAGAAAGGGTGAATTAAAGTTTTTGAAACCTGACTATAACGACCACTTAAAAAGCGGCTAACTATTTATATGAAATGCAAGTGGCAGCTTAAAGAAAGGTAAGAGTAAAACAGAAAACTATTTTAGGAGTTTTCAGTTTTACTTTAACATTGCTTTAAGCAGTCATCTGCATTGAACACAAAATAATTAACGTAATTGAGTGGTCGTAATAGAGGGCTTTACTGTAATAGATTTCACACTTAGGACATATTAAAACACTCATTATCTTTGTTAAGGGTTCAGATAGTGGTAAATGTCTCATTGTTATTGATTATCCACCCAGGATAATTATAGGCATTGTATTGTTGTTGACTTCTCACCTTTTTAATTGATAATAAAGACCTTCAAGCAAATTTAAGTGTGGAACCCATAAAGTGTCTTTGCAAACAGATTAAGCATGGATGTGTTGAAAATGTAGACCAAGATGAGAAGACATGATATGCTTATAATGAAGACCCAGATCATAAGATCGGATATGCTATTAATGTAGACTTAGATCATTACATTTTAGACTAGATGTGATAATAATGTAGACCCAGGTCATAAGATCTGGTATGCTTATAATGTAGACCTCATTCATCAAGACTTGATTTGCTTATAATGTAGGCCCAGATCATAAGACCAACTGTATAAGATACCTATGATAACATTCCAAAGTAATCGAAATGTAATCGAAATGTAATCGCTGATTACACCACTTTTTGGTCCTTTAATGGTTACGATTACGATTACATGTAATCGATTTTGAAAAAGTAACCGAATACATTCAATTACGATTACCTCATGCCTGATTCATAGGCACTGACCACATTTGCATATAGCTTAGAAAAAGTGCCACCGTATTTGGCCTGGCGGTTTACCGCCATGGCCATTGTGTTCAATACCGATATTGCCCTTCAAGGCACACAACAATTCTGCTACCAAAATACAAAAAATACTTCATTTCTGAAAAAGCTTGTGGCCGGTTTTTACACCATTCATTAACCCTTTCCCTTATAGAAGCGACTTTTAGCGAATCTGATTTATTCCTCCGCTGAAGAAAATAGTTCCAATTTAATCAGTCATGAATATATATTATAGGGAAAATTTTCAATATATTCTAGCACAGGATAGCTTAAAGCAGGCTGAAAGTAAAGCAGAATGCGCCTTAAGCGCATTCTGCTTTACTTTCAACCTGCTTTAAGTAGTAACCTATTTTCAATTCTAGAAATAGGCTATCAGGTAAAGGGTTAAAGCACTACACAACAATATGTAATCGTTTTATTATATGAAGAAATCGGTGTCTGGATTTGAATGGATTAAACAGATGACAGCGTTTTATGGCAGCAGAGTAAGGAGCTCCCTCAAGGCGAACAAAAAGTTCTCTGTAAAATACCAAAATACTTACTTTCCAAAGCAAGTCTGTGGTCACTCATTAACAGACCTAACAACCATATGCAATCGATACTTTTCGTGAAGAAAGCGACGTTTGTTTTTATTCAAATGCACCAATCAAGCTGGTGATGTTTTCGACATCAGATTAAAGGCTAAGAGAAATAGAACTTTTATGTAAGTAATGCATATTTTTCTTATTCCTTATAGATAAAAACCTTACCTATCCCATGTATTTGTTGCTAATCAGTTCATTTTTGATCTGATCAAAGATGATAACGGCTTTTTTAATTCATTTCTTAATAATACGCATTAGTGTACTTTTTGAATCTCAGACTTTTCAGCTTTTTGTCTTATTGCATTTTTTAGTTCAACGATTAGCAGCAATCCACATGGTCTTACCTTTGTAAATATTTATATAATCATTACTATTGAATCGAATAATGTCTTTGATACTTGAATTGTGATAGTCTCTTATAATTCTTAGAAAGAATGGCTGTGTACGCCATATGTGCTGTATATGTGATATTTGTTATTATATGTAATGTACACAGATGAGACTTGAATAAAGATATATATATAGAAGGAAGGCTTAAGCGGTTAAATTATGCTTAAGCTGAAAACATAGTCCAGGTAAAGAGCGTAGTGATTTCCACGTAAACAACCGAATGGCTTTCCGATTCACGGAAATCGGCAGAAATTAACGGTCTTACGTCGTTACGGAACCCATACGGTCAGCATAATTATATTCGCGTCGTTACTATATGGAAAAGAACGGTTAGAAAACATACTAGTTTAAACATATTTTATTTCAATATATACATATACTATTTTCCTTCTTCTTTTTCTTTTCCTTCTTCTTCCTTTCTCTCCTCTTCCTTTCTCTGTCCTTACTCACTATCCACTTATTCTGACTGTTATTAAAAACTTAGAGATAATATGTTTGCAGTCATTGTTACACTACTTTGAATCTTTAAACACAAGGGGAAGGGCCGAATCTAATGTTGTAAGAACTTGTGGCCCAACCCCATTTCTTTGTATATATTGAAATAAAATATGTTTAAACTAAACTAGAAAGAATGGATTACCCAATAGCTGTAAACAGGTCCGCAGTTGTCAGAAACAATAACAACCTCCGGGTGTAGTTCCTCACTTCCGGTACATACGCATACGACCAGTACATGAAAATGGCGCCAAAAATAGAGAGCAGAGCGCTGGTTCCGTTGAGGGCGAGTGTGTAATCTGGGATGACAAATGTCGCCTTGTAGATAATAGACGGGGTGACAGTACTGGTGGTAATGGGCGTTGTTGTTATGTTAGTTATATTAGCGGCCATGGCGACTTCTGTAAAGTTTGCATCAGATCACAAAATCATCTATTGTTCTGAAATAAATGCAAATACAATTGTATTCCTTTTTAAGGTTATTACAGTAAAAGTAACCCTCAAAATACATGATGTAAACATAAATACAGGTATTATTTTGTACAAGGGGTAAAATCAGTGTATTTGGTGATTGACCGGAAATGGTGTAAAAGCCATCTTATGCTTGCCTGTTAAAACATGTCGTGAGATGTGTTTGAGAAAACCTATGTCCCCTGATTTTACCGGGGCCTCTGAATAACCTTGGCCTTTGTTTAACAAGACCTAAAGTGTAGTTCAATTTATTTGACTACTAAATGACCCTGACCTTTGAATAGCATGTTCCTAGTTGTACTGCGCTGAAAAGCATCTTCTGTTTAGTATGTGTGAAAAATGCAAAATCTTTATAATACAACGATTTAAAACAACCCATCCAAAACCCTTTAACCTGGTAACCACTAACAGCAATTGCTACTATGAGTCAATTTCGAGCATTTAAAGAGACTCGCAACCAGATTAAGCATTAAAAATAGTAAATTGTAAATATGTGACAAACGCTTATATAAACGGGTAAGAATTAGTTTAGGATAAGAAATTATGTTTGAAAAAATAAAATATTGAGCTTTGGTGGGAATCGAACCCGGGACCCTGGCATAGGCCGGGACATAAGGCAAAATAAGGAAACTTGACCCACTGGGCCACGGAACTATTCATATACAATGTATCTGGGATCGATTTAACGTATTTCAGTGTGTACCGATGGAGAGTGCATACAACTACATAATTCGGCTCGGGTTTATGTCTGAACCCGTGATCAATTTCTATAGCGTTTATTGACGCTACTATGGATAAAACGATGGACAATATCTAAAAAAGTAAGATTTTAAGACTTTTCTAGAGGGTGTTTTTAGACAGGATAATGCTACCCCTTTGGTTATATTTGAGTATTTTCTTTTATTTTTGCAAATGCATTATCTGGTTGCGAGTCGCTTTAAGTCAAAATACAGCAACATTACTAAGATAAGATAAGATAAGATAATCTTTATTTATATTCGGTTTCGGTTTAATAACACTAGCTATAAGCTATTGTCCGACATAACAAGATTATCCAATAACAATTTAAACAAACAATCTGTAATAAAATATGCATTAAAATAGTTAAGAGACTTCTATAAGAGACTCCTATAAAAGCTTTCTATAAGATGAGATCATAAGTATAATCATAGTTAAAAATACATTTTTATGCAATACTATGGTAAATAATAAAATTTAAAAGATGACAGGTTCACATTTTTGAATAGCTAGAGGACCTAGATCATAGATAGACCAGTAGCCCGAGACATATCGGTATGGCACTAAATCTGACCTGGTCCCACTTGCTGGAGCTATCACAAATGTTTTTGAAGACAAAACTGAGCAAACTTGTGGATCCATATAAAAGTGTGTAGATCCATATTTCTTACTGACCAGCAGCCCATACAAACAGCTTTGGCTCTAACTACATAACAGACCTGGATCCACATGTGACTATGGCTAACTCAACATTTATAAAGTTGCCTCACAATAGCAACCCAAAAAGTTATTTTATTGGGCAAGGGAGATAACCCAGTTTTCCAAGAGTATATTATGTTCTATGAGTTACCTCCCTTTATCTGTACAATGTGTTACGAAACAAACTTTGAAGCTGGTTGAAAGTAAGGCCGAAAGCTCATACATGCTCTTTCGGCTTATCTTTCAACCCGCTTCAAGTGTTTAAACTGTTTCCAGATTAGTATCAGGCTTAAATTTAGTAGCTATTACATAGTACATACATATAGAAACAAGAATAGTGTAACAGAATGTACAGTTGTAACTTGTATTACCTTTGGGAAGCTAAACTCATTTATATGTATATTGTTGTTTAAGTCATATTTGACAGGACACACCTAAGTTTCATTAATGTTTAATATTAAGTTGTACAAGATATCTAGGGAAATGATGTTAGTCATGGATTTCGATGCGATTTGGGTCGATCTTTTAACGATCGTTCCAAATCGCGGAAACCCATGACTTTTCATACTTGCTCATTTCTAACAGTTATTGTAGAAAGTATGCATGTTAATAACATTGTTTACTTACAGTTTGCATTTCTTCATAGGTCATTTATTTAAGTGATATCCATGATTTATGCTGACATAGTGTGGTTACTCTGTAAACTCAATCAGTTCATGCATGTTTAACTGTAATCGCTCCTCCATCGTTATGTCAGTGGAGATATTCTAAACCCGAGCAGAATTGCTGTTTACATAGTAATCACTGTCAGCAATGGTTAAATTAAGTGTCTGTGTGATAATTCACATCAAGATGTATAAGATACATCATTTAATATTGAAGTTAAATCAGATTTATTATTCTTGTTACGTTTTAACGGCGATAGGTTTTTGATGTGCAGCAGTGACGCGGTTAAACGGATTTTTCCGTTCTCGATATTGATTGATTGATAACGTCACATGACGGTATCTTTGGATTCCTAGTGGATAAAAGGAGCCGCTTTACTTCTAAAGTATTCTGGCGCTAAAGTTTATAAATATGAGCGGCGTCCAGCGTCTGTCACTTCCGACTACCAAGTCAACAACAACAAACAAGTCATTGTAACAACAAATTCTAAGATCCATTCTTTGGAAATTACTATACTCATTATGAGTCAAGCAACCTCCAAAAGGTAGTTATAATTACATTAGGAAGTCCCGTCACATGAACAAAACCTTTTCTTTATTAAGTATAATCTAAATAGAAGCCATCCAAGTCACTGCTGTGCACAACATCTTGAATATTTATTGTATATCTAGTTATTTTAGGCTAAGCCTTTTAATCTTAGACCTGTCTGGTGTGTCCAGAGTGGTATAGATCTAGATCATTAGCTAGATCTTATTATTATTAAATATTCATTAACTTTACTAGCATTGTGTCGTGTTTTCTCAATTCCGGTATTTGTCAATAACCCCCGGAGTAAGTGTGCATCCGTCAGACTGAGTGATCTGGAAACCCATAGGAGTAAAATCGGGCCGTCCGGTTACAATATCGTTCTCAACGATGGATGCTCCCCACAAAGAAAAAGCCTAAGGTATAGCATGTTTAGTAGGTGAACACAGTATCAAGTTTCATAAACTTGTGATGTAACATTCATTATGAAAAAAGGGAGGCAATTAAATATTGGAGATGAGAGAGTTATAATTATTGTGTACTACACTTCTTTTTGTCATGTTCTAACATAGTATCAAGTTAAATCAAGTTACAGTAGGGCAGAAAATTTGATTTTTTAAATTTTTATGTAGAAAAGGGGATATAATTCAATATTGGGAGATGGCAGAGTTATGGTTCTTGAGTAAAGCATTCCCTCTTTCATCCGGTATCACTGTATCAAGTTTCATCAACTTACAACGCAGTGCTCAGGAGATATGCTCCAGACAAAATTTGATTTTTTTAAATAGAAAAGGGGAGATAATTAAATATTGAGAGATGACAGAGTCATGGTTCTTGTATACTGCACCTCCTTATGTCATCATCTATCACTGTATCAAGTTCCATTAAATTATGGTGTAGCAGTCACGAGATATACTCCGGACAAAATTGTTTTATATTTTTTAGAAAAAAGAGAGATAATTCAATATTGGGAGATGAGAGAGTTACGATTCTTGTGTACTGCACTTCCATCCATCATTCTCTATCACTGTAGCAAGTTTCATCAAATAACGGTGTAACAGTCCAGAGATATGCTCCGGACAAAATTGTTTTATTTTATGAGAAAAAGGGAGATATTTCAAAATTGGGAGATGAGAGAGTTACGGCTCTTGTGCACTGCACCTCCTTCTGCCATTCTCTATCACTGTATCAAGTTTCATCAACCTACGGTGTACCGTTAATGAGATATGCTCCGGACAAAAAAGCGTAACGGACGGACGGACGGACAGACAGACGGACAGACGGATACACGGACGGACGGACAAATCGGCGACTATATGCTCCCCCTAAAGGGGAGCATAAAAACACAAAGCAAGATTGTACAGGGATTTCAATACAATAACTGTAGCAAGGAAATTGGCTGAACGTGAAGCAGAGAGCGCTTTTGAGGCCCATTCTGTCCCATTCTCATTCCATTTCAGTGACAGACTAAGAAATATTATCAGTCAAAAAGTATATAGATCTAAGTTAATTGTACTTTGACACTCTACGCTAGCCGAAAGCAAAGTAGAGTGCACCATAGGGGCGATATCCCTTTGCTTTCGACCTGCCTCAAGTGGTTACTTGTATTCAAACTAGAAACGGGTAAAAATACAGTAACTGTTTCACAGTATACTACAATCAGGTAAAGGATTTCAATTAAAAGTCATGTGACGTAAAATGTCTTTTCTTTCATGTTTTGTTACTACTTTGTCTCAGATATATTTAATCTGACTTATACTAAATGGTTCTATGACACAATAAATCATTTCGTCACTATTTCTTATTTTTCTTATATAAGACGTACTGATATTGGTTTCATGTAATGGCCATGCAAGGGGAGTAATTCGGTCGAAAACTGCATCCGCAGAGGAAATAAGCCTGAAACATTTGCTTGCATTTTTTTATGATTTTTTTTAAGCTAGTCATGTTAGAATCGAAATAATCGATGTTCTACCGTTATTAAACGGTATTCTACAACGGTTGGTCGTTGTGATGAGCGGGAATTAACAACGCTAGAACATCGATTATTTCTTAAATCTGACACGAGTGTTCATTATTTAACACTTTTAAAACGTATGTCCAAAACATAATTTCTTGCTGTATATTGACCTCACTTGTGTACCGATCAGGTTCAATCTGGAGATAAAAGTTACAATGTTATTTTATTGTCGATAATCATATGTCATATTTCAACGTTTCAACATACACCTGTCATTTTATCTCAAATAAATGAGTGTACATTTATTTTCACAAAAAGGGTCATGAATTTGTCGGTTTTTATTCCCCAAATAGGGGGTCATGTTTTCGCGTTGCCACAGCAACCGGCTCTCTCTCTCTCTCTCTCTCTCTCTCTCTCTCTATCTCTCTCATTCTCTCTCTCTCTCTCTCTCTCTCTCTCTCTCTCTCTATCTCTCTTCTCTATCTCTCTCTCTCTATATATATATATAATAAATAATGTCGGCGTGATGCCGGAAACTACCGGGAAAAGCTGTATATATGAATTAAAAAAATAAATGATGTATTATAGGCTTTAAAAACACAATTTTATTTCTTCAAACAATGCGCGACGCGTTTCACTATAATTCATCAGGCGCTATACTATTGTTTATGACGTCATGACGTTGTTGTCATGATATCGACGTCGTCACTTCCTGTTGACGTACATCTAAGATAAATAACTGTGTTTTATTAAAGGGAGATAATTATTGATTATTCTTAATTCTCAATAATTATCTCCCTTTAATAAAACACAGTTATTTATCTTAGATGTACGTCAACAGGAAGTGACGACGTCGATATCATGACAACAACGTCATGACGTCATAAACAATAGTATAGCGCCTGATGAATTATAGTGAAACGCGTCGCGCATTGTTTGAAGAAATAAAATTGTGTTTTTAAAGCCTATAATACATCATTTATTTTTTTAATTCATATATATATATATATCTCTTTCTCTCCCTCTCTCTCTCCTCATTCCTTTTCACAAGCTACTTCGAGCCGACCAAGACTTAAGACTTGAACCGTGTCATGATTGGTAGACAACGGGTAGCTTATCAATGTGATATCTGGATCGCTTATCACGCAGCAGGTCACATTCTGTACATCACTTATGAATCATTATTCATGTATATTATAAGAAAAGCAATCCCTTCAGTATATAACCTATAAATCATGAGATACGTTGTTGTTACATATTAACCCCTTAACTAACTATACCCTGAGTACAAGTTTCTTTTAAAACACTTGGGGTTCTTATCAGACGTAGGGTGAAGGCGATGGCTGATCAAGGTCCAAACATGTTGACACTCATTTCAACATGTCTTAGGTTTAAAAACTAGTATTTAAATTTGAGAAATAAAACATGACGACAATTATTGAAAGCATATGCAGGGCTCCAGATAAAGGGAGTTTCTCAAAATCTAAAATCTTTATTTCTGCTTTAAACCATATAGTGTCACTACTCATTAGAATCGTATCGAAGAGACGAATCTAATGAGAAGTAACACCATAGGATTTGGTGCTAAAATGAGTGAGATAATGTTTGATTTGCTCAGTTAACTCCCTCTTATCTGGAGCCTGCATATGACGTCATGGCAGAGAAGGGGTTAACGTCTTCGCAGTCAGGATATCGTCTGCTCATAATGTGTCGTCTATTTTTCTTTCTCAAATTTAAATCGTGAAACAGTCGAACTTCGATATCTCAAACTCGCTTAACTCGAAATATCCGATAGTTCTACACATGAATTACATTAATTCACATTCGGTTAAGTCGTAAATACCCGTAGTTCAAAGTTAAAACGTGGATGAGCCACGTTTTAACTATGAACTACGGGTATGTTCGACTCAACCGAGACGAGATAACGAAGTTCGACTGTACATGTAATATGATTATGAGTGTCAAACAGTGAATTGATTAAGCATGAATGGCAAGCAGTTTGAAGCCTGATCAACAAGTGTTTCACGAGACCCCCTGCGGAGTTGACTATCTATACTGACAGAAAAAGACTACTTGAAAATCATAATCTCTTTCGGGTTAGATGACCAGGGGTTAATTGTGCTTTTAAACCACTTGAAACCTTGAGCGAGATCGATGTTTTACGAGCGCACACCCCAAATAGTGATATACAAAGTGTCAACGTTATGCCATCGAAATATGGTACAAATTAAGCTATGCCGACATGTGTCCGATCTCATTCGGGGATAACTTAATAATTTATCGAGATACAGTGGAGAATCTGTTATTCTTTCCCGTTTAAACGCAAACGAAACGCAAACGCAAAGCACTAAACCGTAGAAAAGAACAACTTTTGGACAATTCTGATAATTCATGTTTATCTTGGTGGCAAAACAGTTTGGAGCCTGATCAGACGCCGGGTTACCCGGCGTCTGATCTGGCTCCAAACTGTTTGCAGTGGAAATAATAGTTTTAGCGTAAACGCGTTTATTGGGAGAGAATAACACATTCTCCACTGTACATCATATGATTAACCAATTCCTCCATAAATACGCCTTTTAACGCCTCTAATTTATCTATCTACAGAAGAAATTATTTCCACTTTAAACAGTTATACATATTTAACCGTAAGAAATATTTTCTATAGCCTGGCATATGATAGCTTAAAACAGGCTGAAAGTAAAGCAGAATGCGCATAAAGACACATTCTGCTTTACTTTCAACCTGATTTAACTGGTCACCTGTCTTCAAAACTAGAAAACAGTCTTTGGGATAATGGGTTAAACAGATCATTGATTGACAATCCAACGAAGTATAAAACAATCTAATTCAAAACTATGCCATTCTTCTTTAAATATGTGAATTGAATTTATTCACATGACAATGGTATTTCAACACAGGTTTGTCGGTGAGACGGGCATAATTTAAATTTGTAAACCAGTGCAAATATATAACCCACAAGTTAAACTATACTTAATACTTATACCAATTTAATGCTTATCGCGAAAACCGATGTCGTTCACAAACAGTTTAGATCCAGATGAGATGTCGAATAACTCGGCATCTCATCTGGATCTAAACTGTTTGGCACTAAGGCTGAATTTTAGCATGAACAGTCAACAAGGAAGTTAACATCATTTAATATACAAATGAGACCAAATCCGTAGATAAATATATGCTAGCAAAGTGAACTAGGCGAAGAAGACATCTTGTTTAAGAAGACGAAACATTTAACTAAAGCAAACAATGAAAGTCACTTACCGTTAAGGTCTGTCCTCATGAAAACGTCTGAATACTTTAAACATGGATACCAGGTTGAAATTGTACTTTCGTTTTTGATAGGTTAAGTACAGTACACACTCGGTGGTGTAAATTGCGCCCGCGGTAGGCCTATGTCACCCTTTGTGGATGAAAACATTCAATCCGCTCTTGGATGTCGTCTGCTAAACTGTCCTATGCAGAAATGTTATAATGTGCACGTTCTATTTTACATTATAGTTATGCATGTATACTATCTGGATCACAGACAGTCAAGATCCTGATCAGACGCCGAGTTCCTCGGCGTCTGATCAGGATCTTAACTTTTTGTAATGATCTGTAATTTGATATCATTACCCGCGTTCAACTATGACTGGGTTTTTCTGTTTAAATTTAAACCTATTTTTAGGCTCTCAATTCTATATGTTGTTTTTTAAGAATGTGTTTAAATATTGTTTGCCCTCCTAAAAGCTAGCTAGCAACAATAAACTCATTCTCGCCGAATATAGCAACTTGACCGACATTTTGAATAAAAATCAGACGCCAAGTTTACTAAACACATTCTGATCATGATCAAAATTACTTGACACTCTTTCAGTCAATATGCGAAGACGAGTAAATTCAACTCATTCTTCCCTGAAAATTTTAATTGACAATTCCAATTTCCAATAAAGTCTAGTCCATTTAGACTACATTGTATTTATGGTTGAATTTTACTATAGATAGTAAACAATACCAAATAATGCAGACCCTGATCAGAAGGCTCCCTTTGATATGAGTCTACACTGTTTGCATAGGACAAGTGTCTCTTCATATACACTGTTTGTAAAAGACGAGTAAACTCGATGTTAGGGCTGAATGTGTTAAAAACGAAAATGCAGACGTCAAATCTTAAGCAGAAGATACTTTAGCAAAGGAGTTTATTGAATCAATGGTGTATATAAAGTTTACAGTAATGATTGTTATAAAACATTTTAAAACTACGATGTCGTCTGCTTGAAACTTGCAATTTGCCCTTTTTCCAAAACAAAATTTCATAAATAATGTTTTCCAAGTAGATATCGGAGCGAACGACACAGAGTTTGGATCATGTCAATACGTGTCTTGGATGCTGATTCTGTTTACAAATGCCAACGAAGTCACGATCGGCACGGATAGGTGTAAGGTTCAAGTACATGTACACAACGACCATGAACTGTAAGTTTTCACACTGCAAGAAAACCACTTTACTACAACCATTAAATGGTCGAGGTTAAATTGTCAGTGTTCGGCGTGTTGTTTAATCCTTTGGTGACCACTTAAAGCAGGGTACAAGGTTATAAAGCTTTTCAGTTGAGTCTGTGTGTGTTCTCAAGCATTTGATTGGTCAGATTTGAGCCTAGGCTCAAATCTGACCAATCAAATGCTTGAGAACACACTCAGACTCAGCTCAAACGCTTTATAACCTTGGACCCAGGTTGAAAGTAAAGCAGAATGCGCCTTAAGGCGCATTCTGCTTTGCTTTCAGTCTGCTTTAAGCTACCATCAGTTATGCTGTAGAAAATATTTCTTATGGCAAATATTCAAGACGGAAAAAATTGGAACTTTACTTTTTCTCCAGTGGAGGAATAAATAAAAATTAATATGCTTCTACGGGGAAAAGGGTCACAGCAGGCTGTAGGAGCTTTTTGTTTTACAGTAATGCTGCTTTAAACAGTCAATTATCTTTAACACTATCAATTAGTCTTTTTGAGTGCTAGTAATAGAGGGTATGTTTATAAATTAATCATTTCCCGAAGGCACCACAAGAGAATACCGGTGATCTAGTCTATTTTAGCATCAGTTTAAGTTGACAGTTTAGACTACCTGTTGGATCCCCGTTGTATACCTTGTCTTTATATTATACGGTAATAGAAGTATAGTAAAAATGTTATTCTTTTTTTAATAGATCTAGATCTATGTGTCAAGTACCTGTGGCTAGTGTACATATAGTCAGCCTCTTAAAGTAGTACATGTATTACTACAGAACATAAATCTATCCCTTCTTTCGTACTTCTTCTTGTTCAATTTCTAAAAATATAATGCCGTGTTTTTTATTTATTTTGCTAGTTGATCATTTTATTGCTTTATTTTTCCTTTCACTAAACATAAACGGTCGTCATGTAAGATAATGCAAACTGATTGGAATGAGCAGATTGCATAAGCAGATTGTATAAAACTATTAGAATATCGATGATCTGGTCGATCTTAAAGGCAGTTCAGGTTGACAGTATAGACTACCTGTTCGATTCCGTTGTATACCTTTTCTCTATATCTACGGTAGAGTAAAAAACACTATTTCTTTTCTTCTTTTTTTTTTTAAATATGTCAAGTGACTGTGACTGGAATTATCCACTGAAAGTTTCAGGGGTGAATGAGTTAAACTTAACTACACAACAAACGAGATGGTGATAGAAGGATATAAATAACCAGCAACCAAATGAATGTAGTCCCATCGAAAGAAGTTCATCAGGATATTAATACATTTAATTTATGTAATTCTACAGTGACTTTTCCAAATCGGTTTTACCTTAGTGACAGTTTCGGTCCTCCGTTGTTCCTTTTGTTACTTCCCCATCACATTAAACCCTAACAAAAATACCCGTTCAACAACATGTCATCAAAAGAATGAAATCCAATACATACAACTTAAAACGCGTATGGTATATGTATGCATAATAAATATATCATTTTGCATTCTAAGGATTGAAACTTTCATGTAATAACTATCATATTGCAAACTGTTTAGATCCGGACAAGACGCCGAGTAATTGCCAAACTGTGTGACACACTGATATTTGTTAACTCAATACACCATAGCCTATTTCTAGTTTTTGAACAAACTACTTTCAGCCTGCTAAAATCTTAAATTTGTTAGAGTAAAGAAAATATTTCTAATGCTGCAAACTCATTACGGCATAAACTGGAAGTATTTTCCTCACTGCAGGCAATTATTAAAGGCGTAAAAGGGCAAATTTATGGTGTAATGGGTTAAAGAAAATACTGATAGATTAACTCAAAACATTGTTGCAGGCGGCATATTTTTGTGATGCCAATTTTTTAAGGCATACTAAACTTTAAACATTTTAAAGTAGTGTCATCTAATATATATAGTCGGCATTTCATGCCACCATTCTTTACCTGTTCACTTTTGGCGCCATTGGTAGTGAAAGAGTTAACTTAACCCGTTGACTATCAGAACATTACAGAACAAGTCCTATCAATGACGCCAAAAGGTGTGTTTGCAAACAGTTTAGCTGCCGATCAGACGCCGCGTATTACGGGATATGATCAAGATCCGAACTGTTTGATACCCGTTTGCGAAACTTCGCCAGTCATACTATCATAAATCTAACTTTGAAACTCGTTTCTATCTGTCAACACTAAAAATACAGCACTGCCTCTCCTCTACAACGACACCAAAGGGCGACATAAATTGTGTGCGTTGTTCGGAGGGAGTCGTTATAGGGAGGAAAATTGGTTTACATTTGCAAACAGCTTGAATCCAGATCAGACGCCGCTTAACGCGGCGTCTGATCTGGATTTAAGCTGTTTGTCACTCGTCAATAAGGTTTTTTTCTGTCAAAATGTTCATTATGTAACTTTAGACAAAACATCAGACGACAATTTAAAGCAGACGACATTGCAGCAGTAAAAACGTTAGACAATAGACATAATTGTCCTGTGTATTGAACTGCAAGGAGGGAGTCGTTGTTGTGAGGGTCGTTGTAAGGAGGGGCACAGTACACCTAAATCATATAAATGCATCTACGTCTAAATTTGTAAACAAAGCAGGCGACAGTCTTGACATAGACGATATTATGGCGGGGAAGGGGTTAAATGTACCATAAGGTCAATAGTGAGTAGATCTAAATGTAGGCTGATAAGTGGCTATAATTATTATTGTCTAACTAATCTTTATCCTGCTTACACCAACCTCTTATCATGCATACTTATATATCGTCTGAATAAAATTGTCGTCTGCATTTAGCTGGGTTCTTTTTACAAAAACGAAAATTCAATTTTTAGGTTTATAATTACCACAACATGATCGTATATACAGTGGATAATCTGTTATTCTTTCCCGTTTAAACGTAAACGTACGCAAACGCAAAGCACTAAAACGTAGAAAAGAACAACTTTTGGAAAATTCTGATATTTCTTGTTTATCTTGGTGGCAAACAGTTTTAAGCCTGATCAGACGCCGGGTTACCCGGCGTCTGATCTGGCTCCAAACTGTTTGCATTGCAAATAATAGTTTTAGCGTAAACGCGTTTATTGGGAAAGAATAACACATTCCCACTGTAAGCGCCATACAATATATTTTACGGCGTCTGTTTTGAATCCAAAATGTTTACAATATTCAAACCAAGTAGAGTCCTAGCGACGAGAATACTCGTCAGTTACAATACTCATTGGACAGGGATTTGGATGGGGTTCAGCGTCTTTTCTGTTTGCCATTTTGAAATGTATTGTAAAATTTAACCCTACTTATAGTCAACAATGGACCAGACCTAATTAGGAACATGAAATTTCCATTTGAAGTTCCATGTGTGAATTACCATAATAATGATTCAGCCTCTTCCCAATTCAATTGAAATAAAAATGGTTTACATGTATATGCATTTCATATCAAGATATAATGATTCTGTAAGTAAATTTCGATCCATAAGCAACGACCTAGTTACTCAGCTTCTTATCTGGATCCAAACATCTTACAAAGAGTATCAACATCGCGTGTAACAAGATCAATGATGTATTTGATCGGCATGATAAAGATTTAATCCTTACAATGCGGGGAGGGATGAGTATTATTATGAATCATTCATTTGCAAACAGTGCAGGCCCTGATCATAGGGCTCCCTCGGGAACCCTTTATTAGGACCTGTACTATTTGTCATACTTTGAAATATTAACTGATTATCCCCTGAAACTTCCAATAGACAATTCCAGTTTACAATAAAGGCTGGTCCATTCTAGACTATTTAGGTTTCTTTTTTATAATATATTGCAAAATGACAAACAGTGAAGTCCCTCATTAGAAGATCTCCTGCAGGAGCCCTCTAATCAGGGACTTCACTGTTTGCATTAGACCACTGTTCTCTTAACAGGTACACGTTTGGTAGAGGACGCATATATCCGTCACTAGGGCGCAATGAGTTAATCAAAAATCCCTCGAGTATCAATGTTGACTTGCTTTTATCACAACATTGAACGAACCATTTTGAACTTTCAGCAATATAAAGTTTCATCATTTCTCATGTGAAATATGTAAATTACATGATCTCAAATAAGGAAGAATATTAGACAGTCACACAAGTTGAAGTGTCTATACAACAGTCATACGTTGACGATCCGTTAGTTTCAGTTTTGATTAAAATCAAGCCTGTATTAAAAGACCACTTATTTCATTAGCATCGCTATGTATGAAGCAATGCGACTGGTTTTTTTAAGAATACAATTAATGCAGAAAATATCTACAGCCGCTTTCTGCTTTGTTTTAATCCTGCTTTAAATAACAATGTGCGTTTAAAATTGTACAACACTCCTCTATCGAGTATAACCTTTATATAAGACTAGTTGTACTGCACTCTGTCTTGATCGAGTTTTAACAAGTGGTACATCGTGAATTCTATGTTAGGGGACTATTGTTTGGATGAGTTTGGCGTCGACATATAGAGGTGACTGTTTATTGCATGATACAAGTAATGCAGAAATCTCACTTATAAATGAGCCTTCTTTTTTACTTCTGAATTAAATGTTTCTTTCATAGGATCTAATCCAATTGTGTTTAGAGCAGGATATTGCTGAAATAATTGCTTTAAAAACTGTCTCCCATTTATTCATGTTGCTTTAGCTGGATAACGTATTCAAAACCATAGTTGAATAGTTATGTGTTGTTCTTATCAATGAAAAGAAGTATACATGTAGGTAGTATATACCCTTAAGGAGACCTCTGATCAGGGACTACACTGTTTGCCATTTTGAAATATATTATCAAAATCACCCCTAAATAGTCACAAATGGACTAAACTTATTTTGAACTTGGAATTGTCCAAAAATGTTCCAGGGGTGAATGGGCTAAGCTGTTACAAAGAGTAAAAACCGTTGTTTTGTCTTTTAATTTGCCACTTATATTATAACAATTTAGAAGTATAAACTTGTGAAAGGGATTATACATTACTTTGCCAATGTACCGACATTTTTCCAACAGTTTGGGTCAATCCTGGAATTTGAGTTTCACCAGCATTATTTGACCTGCCAATCTTTTTGATACTCATAATTTACAGTTTGGTTTAGTTTGAACAATAGGTTTGGTAAGCTGTTTGAATCCTGATCAGACGCAGCCTAACGTGGTATCTGATCAGGATCAAGACTGTTTGCCACTCATTACTAGATCTATATCAATTAATCTTAACTTTAAATCTGAGAAATGAAAGCAGGCGACCCTTGTTCAAACCACATGCTTTCATGGTAGTGAAGGGGTTAGAAGCAGGCGACAATTTGTAGCAAACAATAGTTAAGCAGGATATTGGTCATCCCTGTGCTTCCGGTCGCGACATGCTTGATATTTCAAAACAGTTTGGTGTTTCACTCGTTTTTGCCTTTCTATTTAATAACAGAATCTACATAAATTCTAGATTGACACATTTTGCAGATGCAATTTCAAAGTATTACGGCAGAATAAAGGTCAAAGGACAGACTCTTGTCAAGATAGATATGAATGTGATGGAGTGATATCAAGTCATAATTATGAAAGATTGTCGATAGGTTGTGTCATTGTGTACCATACTGTTGTGTTAGCCTACTTTATATTGTAATGTCTATATGTGTGTTGGATGTGAACAATACTTACGGTTCAACATTTATAGCAGCATAAATCCTCTAGTACATGTACAAGAACGACTGTTACGCTTATAAATCTGTAACAGAACAGAAAATTGGATATTGACGAGGCATGTCACACAGGAAATGTTAACATAACAATAGTATTTTGTAAGTATCTCTCGCTCGCATGTTCTCTTTCTCTTGCTTACATGTATATGTGACTGTCTAGTTTATATCATGTACAGCGTTCCCTCTCTACAACGACACCCACTGGGAGACAAAAATTATGTGCGTTGTTCGGGGGGTGGTTATAGGGAGGGAAATTGGCTGATATTTGCAAACAGCTTGAATCCAGATCAGAAGCCGCGTCACGCGGCGTCTGATCTGGATTCAAGCTGTTTGTCACTCGTCGTTAAGCTTTTTCTTTCAAATTGTCACTAATGCAACTTTTAGAAAAACAGCAGACGACAATTTTAAGCAGACGTTACTGCAATGCTCAGTGAAATGGTTAGAGATAATTGTCTTGTTTGGGGACGAGCGACAAAGGTCGTTGTAAGGAGGGACTCGTTGTTTAGAGGGCCGTTGAAGAGAGGGAGTGCTGTATGTGTCTGTGTGTTTTTCTCTCTGTATCTCTATGTCTGTCTCAGTGTATCTGTATGGCAGCTGCTGTAAGTACATATATAGAGATATTGATATCATTTGTCTATTTTTCAGGATAGTTTAAATCCCCACATATTTCAAACGATACATGTATGTTATAATTGATGTGTATATTTATACCATATTACTATCACTTTTTACATTATATTACCATTTTCCTGATGAACATTCAAATTTAAAAGTACTATTAACATATTGTATTCGCTGATATTAAAATAGAAGACACTAATATCCATCCCATGGGAAGTTGCAGACCCCTGACTGACAGGACTTATAAGAAAACAGTGCATACCCTGATTTAGGAGGTTCTGATCTGGGTCTTCACTGTTTTTAAAAAGCATCAAATATTTGCTAATATACCTGGGAAAAGGTTTATATGTCCTCTTCCACATGTTCTGGATATTGCATCACTAATAATCATGAGTCATTGGCCGTTTAATTAATTAAATTCCATACCGTGCACAGCTGTTAACCAATTGCCCTATAGACAGATGACCACTTAACCCTTTCATAATCAAATTATTCGGGAGATGTTTACCCTTTCACCGTTTCATTGTCGTCTGCTTCAATTTTTGTCTGAAATCAGTTTGAATCATGATCATATGTCGCGTTACGCAGCGTCTGATCAAGATCCAAACTGTTTGCAAACGCGCTTTTTAAGCGTCATTGAGAGAGAAAGGATTAAAGCAAGTTCAACGTAAAGAAGAACGCGCCTTAACTTTCAGCTTGCTTTAAGCTACCATATGCCTTGATAGAAGAAATAATTCATATAATAATTATAGTCCATATTTATGACTGTATAAAATGTGAATATATGATATACAGTGGAGGAATACATTTAAAGGTTAAAATGCATGTAAACGGAGTAGATTCTTATGGGTTAAATCATTTACCCCTTGTGATGTATACATGCGTCCATAAATATAACGTACCAATGAAGAATACATTCGCTCTGTGGAAACAGTGTAAACCAAGATCAGATGACTCCTATATGTACCCTTTAAGAGTCTACACTGTTTACACACGATAAAAAGGTACACGATTGTAGATCACGTTTATGCCTGCCACTACTAACTAGGGTTCGATCGGTTAAGCAATAGTTGTCTGAAATGTACTGTCATCCCAATACTATATAGTAAAGATACGTTTCTTCGTGTTTAACAATAATAAAGCAGTTTGAAAGTAAATCAGAATGCACATGAAGGCACATTATTCATGCTTTTCGGTGGGTTACCACGAAATAGCAGTGGATTATCACTTGAGATAATTTCACTGTTTTTATTATGAATTTTCCCCGTAGGGCTCCCCAAGAATCGTCGTCAATCGTGTCTAATCGTTAAATTCCGGCAGTCCGATTTGTCGAGAACCACTCAACGGAAGAACACGAATCCAAAATCGGGAGCAACGACGTAATTCGGATGACGTCAAATCAATAAATCAGTGACGTCATCGTACGGAAACTGTTTCGAAAATGTGTTCGATATAAACTTGGGGCTCAACACGGGGTATATCATGTACTTTCGCTTTCACAATTGTAGAACAATTTCGTTTAAAAAGTGGCTTAAAAGCATAAATAAAAAGAATAATTGTATTTTTTCAGTATAATATCGAATTTAATCCATTTCGTGAACATCAGACTGTTATATTTTCCCACTCGTGAAAATATAACGTCTGATGTTCACACAATGGATTAAATTTCTATCTTATTCTGAAAAAAACAATTATCCTCTATATATTTCTTATGTTGCACAGTCATTACTTGTGAAAACTGGAACTATCCAGTCGTTGAATGCATTAAATCCGTAACAAGTTGTACCTACGCAGTAAAGGGTTAACGCACGGAAGTCAAACGTTTTTCGTTTTCATGCAGAAAAACTTCTATAACTTCGAACACGTTTAACCCTTTCAGTGCCAAATCGTTCGTGAGATTTTACCCCTTCATCGTTTTATTGTCTGCAATGTCGTTTCAAAGTTAAAAAATAAGGCAGTATGATTGAAGAAATTTCAAAACGCGTGTCAAACAGTTTGGTTCCTGATCAGACGGCGCGTTACGCGGCGTCTGATTTGGATCCAAACTGTTTGCAAACGCGCTTTTAAGCGTCATTGAGAACGAAAGCGTTAACTTATTCATATATTGTTATATTGAAACGAAGCAATTCTATTGTGATCTTTTCAATACGGATACGTTCGATATAAACGAATTCAAGTAATCGAGACATCACTGTTTAACTTTCAGCCATGTTGTTATGTTGCACAGTGGTCAGTTTAACGTGAGTATGGAAAAGGAACCGTTACTTCCCCGACGGACGGGTTCCATCAATGTCCATGGCAACGACCTTGACCTACTCGACAATGATGAGCCATTGCTGGATACTGACTCGGGCTCGTCGACAAACTCATATGGGTAAGACGTAACAGTAGTATTTCGAAACTTGCCGATTTTTTTTATCAATTACTTTGATTATATTGTCTGAAAACGAAATTTTCAGATAAGTTAACTTGTATAACAATGCTAAGATTATGAAATTTCAATAAACAGATACAGTGGAGAATATGTTATTTTTTTTCCAATAAACGCATTTATGCAAAAATTCTTAGGTCAATTGCAAACAGTTTGGAACCAGGGGCCTGTCTTACGAAACGTCGTACGATAAAAACGGTCGTAAGTCAAAATTTTATAATATGCCTAATTTCCGATTCCTCCATCTAATCCTGTCTTGTTACATCTCTTTGGAATCGTCTTTTCAAGACGATTCCAAAGAGATGTGACAAGACAGGATTAGATGGAGAAATAAATAATAATTGAGAATTTTAGAAACCGACTTACGACAACATTTGTCGTACGACGTTTAGTAAGACAGGGCCCAGGCTAGCCACCGGGTAAACCGTCGTCTGCCCAGGCTTCAAATTGTTTGCAACTCAGATTAGAATACATTACTAGAAGTTAAAGCCAAAACAAACAAACAATGCATTTTTCAAAAACATTATTGCACTGCGTTTGAGGTTTGTCTGCGCTTAAACCTGAAGAGATAAAGTCTTCTCGACTGTTTCTGCACAACAGTTTTGTTGTTTGCAATCGAAATCCCGTCTTGTAGCAGAAAGGGTAAGCATGTTAGAGCCTGCAACAAACTTATTTTTCTCTCTTATTTATGCATGCAAAAGTAAAGGAACATAATGATTACATGTAAATCAATCTGGAGCTCGGTGTTCTGATGATGTTTCAGACATGACGGTTTGCGATTGTCAAGACAGGAAGTGGAAAGGTTGCTTAGGAACCTAGAAGATGCTTCCGTTATCCTTACAGATCATCTAGACCATCTTTATACGGTATGCAGCTTTACTTCGAAACTCGATACTTCGAACTCGAATATTTGAAATACGGGTATGTTCGACTTAAGGGAGATCGACTTATAGGAATTTAACTTACAAAATACTGCTACGATCGATTAAAGCGAGTTCGAAGTATCGAGTTTACATAGGGCTGTATAAACAGTAGACCCCGTACAAACACATCATTCAAAAGTACACTCATTGACTATGTTAAGGATAAGTGGCAGCTCCAATCTTTCTCCCTTGAAATATTAATTGGACGATTCGAGTTTCCAATTGAATAGAGTTCATTTCTTACTAATCAGGGTTGTTTTATGTTTTATATAAAACACAACAACCAGGATGAAAATAAAGCAGAAAACTCTAATAGTAGTTTTCTATTTTGCTTTCATCTTGTTTTTAACTAAATAGTACCTTAAACGCCATATTGTTTTAAGTGTTCGTGATAGATGGGCTTTACTGTATATTTTGAATCTTGAGTTTTAGCAATGTTTATCTCAAATACAATTGACTGATATAGTAAGGTTTGCTGTTCATAATTAAACCAAACTTTGAAAAACAATACGCATCACGTGTCAGGTAAAATTTCGACAGTAATCACTTCTCAAAAGACAGTAAAAGTGAAACAATAGCCAGTTGAGAAACTGTGGTTAGTACATGACATAAATCACTTATATGAGAAATGCAAATACTGTCGAACTTCGATATCTCGAACTCGCTTATCTCGAACTATCCGATTTGTCGACACATGAATTGCATTATTTCATGCTCAGATAAGTAGAACATACCCATATTTCAAAGTTAAAACGTGGCTGAGCCGCGTTTAACTTTGAAATATGGATACGTTCAACTTAACCGAGTTCGAGAGATCGCAGTTTGACTGTAGTTACTAAAATATATAATCGCACCGTGGAGAATACGTTATTCTAATTCAGAAAAAATATGTGTGTGGTTTTTTTTCTCAATTAATTATGTTCAATGCAAGCAGTTTGGAGCCTGATCAGACGCCAGGTAACTCTTTGATACTGATATTAAAGCAAATTGTCAATATTTTCAAAAGGATGTTATTTTCTTCATCTTATTGAATAGCGGTTTTTGCATATAGTTAAGTTTAACTCTTTCCTCCCTGAAACTTTAAATGGACAATTCCAGTTTCCATTTTAGTCTAGTTCATTTCTGACTTTTAAGGGTTGTTTTTGTCAATGTTTGGCTTTATGACAAACAGTGAAGACCCTGATCAGAGGGCTCCTTTCGGAGCCCTCTGATCTGGGTCTTCACTGTTTGCACAGGACAGGTGTACTAATCACATGTACACTGTTTGATAAAGACGCCTATATGCGGGACTAGGGTTCAAAGGGTTAAACGAGAAATAGTAACGTCATCTCCACTATACATTGCGTGACGTGCACAAGAACATAAACTAAATAATAATAATATACCAAGTTAAAGTCTACTTTCAGTCCGAATGCCAGCTCAGCCGATTGTACATTTACTCCCCTGATCATTGAGCCATATTGCCGACATATTGAGCACTGCTAACATATGGCGCAATCAAATGCAGCCGCAGTACCGGCGCAGACCGTTCACATGTACCCATTTTAACCCCTGGGTGGAGAGGAGCAATTCGCGGTACATGTCCACTTGCTCAAGAACATTCCTGTACATCATCGGGGTTTCAGAAAAATCCCCTAGTCAGACCGCTTGTCCGGCGGGGGATCGAACTCACGACCCCTTGTACCGTAGTCCAATGTGTTACCATTATACCACTACGACGTTTCTCAGTAAAACATCTTGATTTTCTTTAACACTATGGGTAAAATGAAATTGTGGTTATTAACAGGAGAGAAGAGTTGTTGGAGAACGACTTTCCCCGCCAGTCCGATGTGAAAATGGGCGTAAGTGCATGGGGCGAATGATGAGGCAATTTACGGGCGCAAAGGTCATGGCGGCTACAGTATTGCTTCAGGTAAGACTTGGATCTTTTCCTTATTAGATTGTATAATGGTTTACGAGATTTTGTTTAACCCTCTGTACACTTCTGGCGGATTGGTGATATATAACTAGTACTGCAAATAGTTTGGAATCATATGAAACGCAGACTTGGATCCCAACTGTTTTGACACTCTAGTGATGTTTTCTTAAGGAAACTGTAGATAATTCAACTTTGGAAATTGCTGTCAACGATAATCGTTGACGGCGACAATTATAATTATTGTTTAGGTTAAAGAAAAGACGAACGGTTATAAAGAACGTTCTGTCTTACTTTAGGAAATGTTGTGCAGTCTATTATAATTATGCTGCAAGCAGCCGCCTGTATGGATTTGGCAGGAGTTTATTTTACATGTAGTTTTTAATCAGAATATAGTCTATAAATATCACATGTCTGACGGGGAGACAGTAAAATTGTAAACTTTCGGGAAAATACTGTCAACTAAGGCGAAGTGGGCGACAGTATTTTTAAGACAGTAATTTCTTCCCTCTGGGTCTGACATTATTCTTATGTCACAGTGGTCTATGGGAGATTAACATTGTATATGAGATTGAGGTATAATAAAGTAAGTTATACTATTGTTCATAATGGTACAAGTATTTGAAACCTGTGGTACTAGACACTGTTTGAAAAGGGGCGCCTTTGCGTTACTAGAATTTAAATGTTTATGTCAAAATTATGATCGCTGAAAGAGTTTCCAAAATGGTGTTTCAGGCGTGTGACTGCTTGAAGCAAGATAAAAGTAAAGCATATATTTCCGGAAGGAACTTTATGCTAAAACTAATAGCGCTTCAACTCATTACCCCATAGCATGTTAGGCGAATTCTGCTTTACTTTCAACCTGCTTTAAGCTTCTATCTACTAGGATAAAGAAAATATTTCGTATAATAAATATTCTTAACTGTATAATATAGAACTGTTTTCTTCATTGAAGGAATAAAATAAAGGCGTAAAAGGCGTATACTATGTGGGGTAATGGGTTAAAACAACTGTGAATAGTACAGTTGTCCTGTGCATATAGTGACGACAATGCAACAAGAGGGCCAGTGTGCATAAATGGGTCGATATTGTATCGTTTTGACCTTGAAGAATTATGCCTTCCAGCTGGCTTGCGGAAGGTCGGTGGTTCTACCCAGTTACCGATTTGTGCCTGAAACAGTGCATAAAGGGCTTCTGGGGTCTTCCTCCACCTGTAATTAGCTGGACGTCGCGATATGACTGAAATACTGTTAAAAGCGACGTAAAATCATAACAAATCAAATCTAATTAAATCTTGAAGAATTATGTTTAATTCTGTTATCGTCCAATTTGGCTAAACGGATATAGACAATTGAATTGTTTCAAAACTAGGTCAGACATATGTTTACACTATGATTTATATAATGAAACATCGTCCAGTATCGACGGTATGTTATTTTTAATTATTCGAATAGATATTAATTGACCTATATGATAATGTGTTCAGTTTCATTCGGAACATTCCGGCAATTTCCGTCCAAAAACATACCGTTATCCATCATTATTTTCCAGTAGGATGTTGGCAGACAAATTTACAGACATTTATCATATACAGTGCTCCCTCTCTAAAACAACATCAAATCGGAGACTAAGATTTGTGTGTAGTTCGGATGGGGTTGTTATAAGGAGGGAACATTGTTTACATTTGCAAACAGCTTGAATGCAGATCAGACGCCGCGTGACGCGGAGTCTCGTCTGGATTCAAGCTGTATGTCACCCGTCATTTTGTTGTTTTTTCTGTCAATATGTCCAATATGTGACTTTGAGAAAAACAGCAGACGATAATCTTAAGCAGGCGATACTGCACACATGAAAAGGTTGAACTTTTAATTGCCTTATTTGGTGAACATTTAATTACCTGGAACAGTGGCAAGCGTCGTTCTGATGAGGGAATCGTAATTGTCGGAGGGAGAACACCAGCAGTAATAATAACCCACAGTAAACTAAAGCATTGTATTTAGCAGTATTATCTACGTTATTTGGTGGTGTAGACACACTCAAATGCAGAGCCTGTGGTGACAATGGTGCTTGACCTGTACAATCTGTAAATGCAATGCAGCTGTTGTCAAGGCACGGCTCGTGTAGAATAAAATAAACACAGAAGTATTTTACACGTATATGCGCTGTAGCTCAGGTTTTTATTCAAAAATAAATGTTGAGTCAAAATGGTTTCCAGTCTCTTTGATGCAAACTACTATGATTTATACGACTGCAGAGGAATGATAACCGAGTGACAGAAATCACATTTCGGTACATTTTATCATCTGTTTCCTTTACAGCTGATATGTCTAGTCATGTTGACCCTGGTGGACAACTTGCCTCGTGAAGAGGCGTCGAAACGCACAGCCCTTCAAGTGGTAACTACTGTAAACCTATACTATTCCACAGTTGTTAATCCATTACTCCACAAATACGACTTTTCCGCCTTTCATTTATACATGTACAGTGGAGAATCTGTTATTCTTTCCCGTTTAAACGCAAACGTACGCAAACGCAAAGCACTAAAACGTAGAAAAGAACAACTTTTGGACAATTCTGATATTTCATGTTTATCTTGGTGGCAAACAGTTTGGAGCCTGATCAGACGCCGGGTTACCCGGCGTCTGATCTAGCTCCAAACTGTTTGCAATGGAAATAAACGTTTTAGCGTAAACGCGTTAATTGGGAAAGAATAACGTTTTCTCCACTGTACCTCAACTCTGAAGAAACTTCACGAAGTTCAACTTTATATAGTCATGAATGTGTACTGTAAGAAATACTTTCTATATCGAAACGCAAAGCACTCAAACGTAGAAAAGTACAACTTTTGGACAATCCTGATAATTCATTTTTATCTTGGTGGAAAACAGTTTGGAGGCTGATCAGACACCGGGTTACCCGGCGTCTGATCTGGATCTAAACTGTTTGTAATTGAAATAATAGTTTTAGAGTAAACACGTTTATTTGGAAAGAATAACGTTTTCTCTACTGTATCCTATTATCTGCAATGTTACTTTGTTATATGTATTTTGCACTTAAATGTATATACTCCCTCATGTTGCACTTCGGTGCCTGAGATGAAATAAAGGTAATGTTGTTGTTGTTGTTGTTGTTGTTGTTGTATATCATAGGAGATTGTACCTTAAAGCAGGCTGAAAGGGAAGTAGAATGTTCATTCAGGCCTGCGTTAAGCGGTAATCAGTTTTCAAAACTAGAAACCGGCTCTGGGGTAAAATGTTAACTGATTGTTTCTTTGAAGGATAGCTTCAAGTGATATGCTAGTCTTTGTCGATTATTGATCTTGAACTTTCACTGTCTGTCGGAGTCATATACCATTTCTATAAACCTATACCATGAGGAAATGGCATTTTGGATTTAAATGAACAACAACAATTTAATTATGTTATTGCACAGTTGTAATAATAGTAATTTTATTATTTCAGTTTAGATAATATAATAACTTCTTTCGCCTTTGCACCCATGTATAATCTTAAATCGTAAAACAAGCAAAACAAAACAAAACACGGAAAACAATCAGAATTGAAGAAGACGATATTTGAACACCCTAACGTACATGTATCATGTTTATGCTGTTTTCAGGGCTCCATTGGCATGATCATTCTACAGACAGCCAACCTAGCAGTCATCATCATCATATCTGGTTAGTATTCTGCAACATGTAAAGCATAGTTTATAATAGTATGCTCGTTTGAAGTTAAACTATATATTTCTGGATATTGCAATGATCTATTGTGTGTTTTGTTAGAATATTTCATTACAGTGAAGAAAACGTTATTCTTTCCCAATAAACGCGTTTACGCTAAAACTATTATTTGCAGTGCAAACAGTTTGAAGCCAGATTAGACGCCGGGTAACTCGGCGTCTGATCAGGCTCCAAACTGTTTGCCACCAAGATAAACATGAATTATCAGAATTGTCCAAAAGTTGTACTTTTCTACGTTGTAGTGCTTTGCGTTTGCGTACGTTTGCGTTTAAACGGGAAAGAATAACAGATTCTCCACTGAATAGATATACAGAGTGATCTAAAGACACAGTAGCGTTTTTCCATACAGCAGATCATTTCATAATAAATCTCAAATAGTGCAGATCCTGATGAGACACCGCTACTTGCGGCGTTCATCAGATTCTAAACTGTTTACTAATTACTATATGCATTAATGGGTTATATAGTATATATAGCTTAATGTATTGCTTTTTAAGTGTATTTCTAAATATATATGTAAGTAAATAAATTATATAGTTAATTTCGAATTTGTGAGAGGAACAAAATTATACTGGCAGTTGTTTTAGCTGCCACAGTGTCACCTACATGTACAGTGGAGACGACGTTATTCTTTTCCGTTTAAACGCAGACGCAAAGTACTAAAATTAAAAAAAATTACAAGTTTTAAAAATGATTACTATTTATTTTAATTGTGTTTGATATTTGTTAAAAGTAACATTGCTTACATTCATGTTATAGATACGTGAAGAAATAAATAACAAAACCTATAAAAGATAAATAAAATAATGTATTTAATCTTCTTCAAATTTACAGAACAAGCTTCTTTAGCATTTTGTTTTGTAAAAGGTATCTCGGTATATTATATGTCATGATTGTTCTATTTGATTTTATGTTGTTCAGATACATATCAGATGCCAGATTACCCAGTTTTGTATGGACCAAAACTGTGTTCATCCGGACTGAACTTATAAAAAATTATAAGTGGAATGAGGATATAATGCGACGCTTTCGACATAAAACATTTATTGAAAATTCCAATGATTTTTATTTTGTTTTTTCATAGGTCAACTGGTTGCCCAGGTTCAGTCTAAGAAAGTGAGTAGTACGCTCATGATCCAGTCATACGTTGCCACGATCCTACTGTTCGCCGGCATCTATACGGCCACATACAGAATGGCGGTATGTTTATTACAGGGAACCAAAACACCCGTTCCCATGCAGTAAAATCTGTATTAAACGACCATTCCATACATTGCCCATATACAATGTGCATATAGGTTTTGCTAAATACACGTTAGAAAAAAAGCAGAAAGCTCCGGTAGTAGTTTTTCATTTATTTACATAAAACTTACCAAGGCCAATCATGCAAGGTAAATTGTTTAGCCAATGGCCATTGACAACCATATTCTATTATGTAACCATTTAGCCGCTATAGTCTCTTCTCTTAGAATTTTGTCTGCAACATTATTTTTTCACATTAACCCCTTCACTGCCTTACCCCGAGCACAACAATTTCTTGAAAAGGTTTGGATCCTGATCAGACGCCGCGTGACGCGGCGTCTGATCAGGATTCAAACTGTTTTGCACTCATTTCAATATTTCTTCAGTCAAAATATCAAAAATTTAAATTTAAGAAATAAAAGCAGACGACAATTGTTTAAAATTGATGACGTCACGGCAGTGAAGGGGCTAAGGTTCGGTATTACTGAAACAAAATTGTAACTTGATGTGATTATGTAACAATTTCAATCCTAATCAGTCAAAATATCTGCCATGTCTGAGTGTAATTAAAAACGCTTAAACCCTCCTATAGTGGTGCTTAAACTAACTATACTACGTGTATAAGAGATAATCAATTTTTTCACTACAATTATTATTTTTAGATATCGTCGTGGAAATTCGTTGCTGATCCAGTTGACAACAAAAACCCAGATATGGTTGTCACAACATATACTCGATTTTTATTCTACTCTGTCTCCACGGCAACGCTGTGCGGTAAGAATATTTTGCTAAAACCCCTAATATATTCGAAAGCGCATGATACGTTGCTATTGCATTATATTAAGAAAATAAGTAATCCGTTTACTAAAAAGAAGAAATGTAAAGGTTGCCGTCTACCAGAACTATTTCTTTAGAATTAAAGAATTTTGAACGGAGAAACATAGTCGTGAATGTCAAACAATTCATGCCTTGTGCTTATAAAATGTTTTACTGGAGTCTGAGAAAGTCCTCAAGCTTCTGATTGGTCAGATTTGAGCATTCTGCTAAAATCTAACCAATCAAGAGCTTAAAAACGCTCTCAGCCTGATGTCAAATGATTTATAGGCATACCAACCCTTCTTATTTGGAAACCTCTCTGAATCGAACAATTATTTACGGTTTCAAAGGGTTCTGTTTTTCGTGTTTAATACTCTATTTCGAATATTAATCTTACTGATTTTGTTTCAGGTGCTGCTGATGCTCTACCGAAGGAATGGTACACGTGTTTATTCTCATCCTGTCAAATGCTTCTCAGTTTCATGTACTTTACCTCAGTCATAGGAACCGCTCTAACACATCGCAATAAACCGGAAATAAGGCAGCCATTATTACCGGAAGAACTAGAGAATCTCCGGGTATCAAAACATCGAAAAATGCTTAATGGTGACGTGACCACAAGAGAACAATTGTAATGACGTCACTCTTATTTTCTTACATTTCAGCCAAAGAGATTACAATTTTAAGAGTACACTCATTGTGTTTGGAATACACTGTTAACCCGTTCATGCTCAAACTATTCGGGAGATATTTACCCCTACACCGATTTAGTGTCGTCTGCTTCAATATTGTTGTCTGCAATATCGTTTCAAAGTTAAATATTTGGAAGTATGACTGAAGGACTTTCAAAGCTAGTGTCAAACAGATTGGATCCTGATCAGACGTCCAAACTGTTTGCAAACGCGCTTCAAGTTAAGCGTCATTGAGAGTGAAATGGTTAAACGACTTGTGTTCAGAGACGCGTATATGTGTCCACTACAAATGTTGTACATGGAGGAGAGGAAACAAGTCCAATGCAAAAAGTATACTCAGGTTAGATCTCCTGAAGGAGCTCTCTGATTAGGGTCTATACTTTTTTCCATCTTGCAATATTCGAGTACATATAGTTTAACTCTTCCAATGCTAAGTACATGTAATATAGGCGTATACGACAATTGTCATCTGATTCTATTTGAATTCAAAGTTTCTCAATTTTATTTTCATGTCAGATATTGCTTTACAAACGTTGCCATATTTACTATCTTTTTTTGCTTTTGATAATTTTTGTTGTATTTTGCTTTCTCTCAATGGTATCGAAAATAATTCTTCACTGATATATTTTTCATTCGATTTAACGATGAAATTATAAACATTGTTTATTCAGTAGAGCTAAATGTTTTTCATTCGATATTATAAACAAAACCATTCTACGTTACACCAATTTGGGTTTTGTTTTTATTTGATGTTGTGAAAATTTGTTCATTCAAAGATTGCATTATTGGATACGAGATGGAGTTGTGAGCGCGGATTTTATTAGACGAGCAAATCACTCACTCGATCGTAGTGATTTGCTTGTCTAATGAAATCCGCACTGACAACTCCATCTAGTATCCCATAAAGCAATTATTAAATGGAAAATGTTTTCGCAATATCGAATGAAAAATAAATGATTGAATAAATATTTGTAGCAAACGTAAAATGAAATAGTGTTCGTAACATCGAATGAAAAAAATGTTTTGAATGAATTATTAAAATAACCGTTAAAAGAAACTTTTGTCGTAACATCGAGTGAAGAATAAATTAATGAATAAACACATTTTGTATCAAATAGAAAACAAGATATTGAATATTACAACGTTTGTCACGCCATAATAAGGGTATTATATAGGCTTAATATCAATGAGATACCAAATCAGTCGGAATATCCTCTTGATACAAACTGGTTGCAATTCTAATCACAGTTTCGACTTGAGCGTGCAAAAAGTTAAAACAACCATTAGCTGTCAAAAGGTGTACCAGACTTAAAAGGAAAGTGAATTTATTCACTCGAAATTTTAGGGACAGGGCTCCAGATAAGAAGGAGTAAACCGAACAAATTCAACATTTTCTCACTCATTTCTGCAACAAATCCTATGGTGTTACTACTCATTAGAATCGTCTCGAAGAGACGATTCTAATGAGTAGTGACACCATAGGATTTAATGCAGAAATAAGGATTTTAGTTTTTGACATACTCCTCTTATCTGGAGCTCTGTTAGGGGTCAATGTGGCAATGGTTAGTAATCGATATGAACTAATCCACACACTCGCGGTTTTATGGTGATATTTAATACATTATATCATAAATATATCAAATACATGTATTTGTTAATAATGCGCACTCCAATGGAAAAATGGAAGATAAATGATAAACCAGTACAAGACTTTGATGCCGGTATTATCTCGTAGTTTTGATTTTGAATTTTGGCGAACATGACTCGTGGCAATGTCAATATATAGAGTAAACACTCTCTATAACAACCAAAACATTGTATCAATTGATAGGTGTTTGCGACAGGTTGCTACTTGAAGCAAGGGACAGAAAAACAGAAAGCTCCTTTGTGTTACAATCAACTTGCTTTCAGCTGTCCCCTTTCTTTTATACAATCAATTAGCATTTATTTTGGTGGTCGTAATAGAGAGGTTTTACTGTATAAGATATTTCTACGTTTGGTCAAAATCAAAACCTCACAACCATTGTCAACACCAACACAATTCATAGTATAACCTGATAAGTGTTTCTTTGCATGGTTCCTATTCTCTGTTCTGTTCCTATCACTCAAAAGAATACGCGATGTTCGTGTGAAGGCAAGTGTCATTATTTGTGTGGTGTAGTCGTACGTCTTGTAGCATATACCATTATACCGTTAACAGTTTTTAATATGGCAGCGACCTTCTTCTGCACAATATGGGAATGATCCAGCGTGAACGTATACCTGAAGCATAAAAAAACAATATTCACCATTCGGACTGACCAAAACAGTTATTTGATACTAGAATTTCTTTGCACGCTAGAGGTAGAATCGTGATTATTTGTGCAAACAGTTTGGATTCAGATGAGACGCCGCGTCACGCGGCGTCTCATCTGGATCCTAACTGTTTGACCAGCTGCGTCCCTGTTTCGCATTTTGTTTTAACAACACTACCGTAGTATATGACAATTGTTGTAGCCGAGAAGTCATATAACTAGCAATACCATAATAATACTGCAAAATACTTGTTTTGTATTAGCAGGTCAATTACTGCATTAGTTTTGTAACAATATTGTAATAATACTGGCGTTGTTAAGTAGGCCATTACTGTTATGATTATGTAACAGTTCTGCAATAATACTAATGTCTTGTGTCGTATTAGCATGAAATTAATGAATGTATACTGTATTAATACTGCATAGTAGTAGGCAATTAATGAATTAATACTGTAACAATACTGCATAGTAGTAGGCAATTAATGAATTAATACTGTAACAATGCTGCATTAATACTTGAGCCATATTACCAGATAATTAGTGAATTAATACTGTACTGTAACGATACTGCATTATACTTGCGTCGTATTTGCTGGTTACTACTTTATTAATATTGTTATAGTCAATACGGCAATAATATGTGCGTTGTATTAGCAAGCAATTACTGTAATAATACAGTTAAACCTCTCTATTACGACCGCTAAACTATGTTAAATATTAGGTTTTACGACAGGTGACTACTTAAAGAAAGGAGCTTTCTGTTTTACTGTCACCTTTCTTCAAGCTGTCACCTGTTTTTTATACAATCAATTAGCCTTCATTTTAGTGGTCGTAATAGAGAGGTTTTACTGGAATGTATTCCCAAACGCATGTATTCATGTAATCAGTGTAATAAATAATTTGAATTCTATCGAAATATTCTAACATACCTTCTTAAAAGTCGAGACAACACAACTCTTTCTTCGTTCAAGGCAAAATGTTGACCTATACAATTTCTGCAATGTTGAAAATACTCATACCATGACATGTTTGACATTGTCTTTTTGCATGCATAAATGAAAGAAGAAAGACTTTGCGAAAAAAAAATCTACACGTACGTAATTTTTTATGATCTCCCCGATAATCAATGAGCTTCAGATAAGGCGTAAGTCGTTTCAAATAATAAAAACACAGTCTCTACCAAATTATTTCTCATTAGCAGTGTCTTTCAGGGACGATTTTAATAAATTGTCAGATAATATATTATAACAGAGAAAAACTCCAAAAAAATCAGTTCATTTCTTAAAACAAATAATGCTTATGATGCCATATGTCGTTAACGACGTCAAAAGACGTCATATCATTTGGCGTACTTTCTGCCAGCTAATAGGATCCATTATGGATTCAAATTACTAATAAAAAATGCAAAGCAAACTATTATAAAGCAATGAAGTATGAACAGATAGATAGATACAATTATTTACAAGCAGAAAATATGCTGACACAGAACTAGATTAAATTACTCCATAACTTGTTTTTAATTATAGAAGATAGGAGAATTTTCAGAGCATTTCAAATATAAATGAACGATAAGAAAACAAGCAAAGCCAACCGTGTACATGAAGAATATTGGCGACTGGTCTTGGTCTACTCAGCTCTGTTTGCACTCATCGGTTTGTCCAATATAGTGTTACATGTATCTAACATGTTTACAAGTGTTTACATACGTGTACTAGCATCAGGGGCCCGTTTCATAAAACTTCGTACGACAAAAACAGTCGTAAGTCAAAACTTTAAAATACATTTTATTTCTTTATCTAATCCTGTCTTGTGACATCTCTTTGGAATCGTCTTTTCAAGACGATTCTAAAGAGACGTCACAAAACATGAGTATATGGATAAATAAATAATCATCGAGACTTTTATAATCTGACTTACGACAATATTTGTCGTATGAAGTTTTGTGAAACGGGCCCCAGGCGCCTAACTAAGTCTGGTTTTCGCATGACAAGGGTCAAATACATTCAAATTTTGATACTCGGTTTGGTCGAATATATCCCTATTTTTAAGTTAAAACATGGCCATGCCACGTTTTAACTTTGTAATAAGGATATGTTTGACTTAACAGAGGTAGAAATAATGCAATTCGACTATAGAAATGAAATCAGGGGTCATTCGAGTTGAGCGAGTTTGAAATATCGAAGATGGAATATATTCAGACTATACAGTAAAACCTCTCTATTACGACCACTAAATTGTGGTAATTATTAGGCGTTAAGAACAGGTGACTGCTTAAAGCAAGGTGACAGTAAGACAGAAAGCTCCTGTAGGAGCTTTCTGTTTTACTGTTACCTTGCTTTCAGCTGTCATCTGTCTTTTATACCCTCAAGAAGCCTTCTTTTTAGTGTCCGTAATAGAGAGGTTTTACTTACCTTGGACCAGCTGAAAACGGCACAAACTGATAGGAATCCATCTTGGCAATGCTGTCCTTGGAGAACCGCTCAGGTATATAAGCCATTGGGTTTTCCCACACATCTTTGTTGTGGTGGACACCGTATATATGCAGCGCCACTGGGGTCCCAGCAGGGAAAGTGCGACCCTCAATCTCAAAGTTACTAGTTAGCTCCCTTTGTATAAATGGCACAGGGCTGTAGTTCCGCAGACTCTCTTTAATACACATAGTTAGGAACTCAAGTCGACTTAAGTCAGACCTAAGAAAAGACAATAGTACAGTTTATACAAACTTTATTTATATCAGTTAATAGTTTATTTTAAGTTAAGACATATACACATTCTTATCAAAGTTTACAGTAACAGTTTGGCGTTTTGACGAAAAAATAGTGCTAATATTGCCAAGCAGTTTAGATCCTTGTCAGACGTTTAGTTATTCTGCGTCAGAATATTATCTAAACAGTGTTTGTACACGCCAATCAAGTCATCGTTCGCGGTGACATAATTGCACTGGGTGATCAAAGTAAACGCTGTACCATTCGATGACGTCAGAGTCTCGAGCATCCAGAATTTCATCAATTTCTGCTTGAACTTTTTGCTGATACTCCTGGTGTTTGGCTAGTGCAAACAGAGTCCACGAGATGGCGCTAGCTGTCGTGTCGTGACCTATAGGGTAAATATAAAGACAGGGTTAGATTTTGTATCTGGCATTTTCATGCTATATAATTACATGTATTTTATTAGTAGTGATAATTATAATAATCTAATTGTCAACATTTAACTGGGACTGAATGTAATATGTATAATAAGCGAATTGGTCAATCTGTTTATAATCAGAGATTTATACATTATGACTTGCAACAATTATGCACATTTGAATAATTGATAATCAAAATGTTTTTAATTATAAATAAATAGGAAATACTCAAGCAGGAAACGCAACACAAACAGTACACCCACCTCTCAAGCAGAACACACGCACAGTCATACCATAACAAATTCACACACATACACACACACACGCACACACACACACACACGCACGCACGCACGCGCGCGCAATACCATTCCTTCATCTACACACTAAATAGAAAACACGCTAGACAAACATAAAGCAAAGTGAATATAGGAGCCCGCCTTGGTACGGTAGTCACGTACAACGTACATGTATATAGTGTTTACAAAATAATACATACTGTTTTCGGCGGATATTATATACTCAAACGAATTATCCTTATTGTGTACACTAACTACAATCGAAACTCAATACTTCGAAACCCACTTAAATCGATCGTACAAGTATTTATAGGTTGAATTTCGATAAGTCGATCTCGTTTAAGTCGAATATACCCTAATTTTAAAGTTAAAACGTGGCTAAGCCACGTTTTAACTTTAAAATATGGGTATGTTCGAACTAACGCGAGTTCGAAGTATCGAGTTTCGACTTCAATGCACTTCTATGTACGTTGCTTATATGTCTACCTTCGAATAAGAACGTGTCCACCTCATTCCGTATGTCTATGAAGGACATGCCTTGTCCGTTTTCATCCTTGGCGGTCAGGAGAATGTCTAGGAAATCGAGGTACTTTTTATCCGGACGATTGGCGGATTTCTGCAGAAATACATTAGGGTTTGAACTAATTCGCCTTACCATTTCAGAAATGTAATCCTAACGTATACAACCATTTATCGCCCTATACAGCTTTGCTGAAAACGTCCGTTCAGTTTTACATCTAAAAATGTTTTCAGACATTTTAACTTACGAAACATTGGCATCAATGTCAAACAGTTAGGATCCTACCCAGACGATAAGTTGCTCGGCGTCTAATATATCTCCCAAATGCTTGAAAGTGCCAAAAGAGCCAAGCTATAATAATTGGTTTATAACATACTATTGCCCGAAACTGTTCTTGCCTTGATACTTAGTAAGACGCCAGGCATGAGTACGTGAACATTTAAAACGTGAACCAATGTTTAGCCCTTTGAACCCTATAGCCCTCTGCATGTAGAGATCACTGATTAAATAGGCAAACAGCGTAGACCCTGATCAGAAGGCTCCTTTAGGAGTCCTCTGATCAGGGTCTGCACTGTTTGATGTTTTCAATGGTTTTTTGTTGTCATACCTAAAATGCAACAGTAGACTGGTTCAAAATACCTGTACTAGAAGAGTCCAAAAGGCGTATAAATACCCACAAGACATAGTTAGGGTTGAAAGGGTTAGACAAGTGTCATCTTAAATTCAATGAGGTTTACTATACCAGTGATTTTGCACTACGCTTTTGTCAAATTTCTCTAGGCTTACTGACATAAAAAGTTATGTCATATTTATGCTCAGTTCGGTTTACCAATATAATCTACGCTCGTACACTATTATTATTATTATTATACCAGATTTATATAGCGCTCTTTGCACACAGGGGTTGTATGTTCAAAAGCGATTTACATGAAATAACATAAATGTACCTACAAATCGAGAAAAGACAAAATAACTACAATTATATCTGATATAAAACATGAATAAACATATAAGAGACAGTCCCCAAAACGGCAATCACATTACCCCCATCAATCAGCAATGAACCGACCGGCTAAAGATTTCCGACTGATATAAATAATTGTAGAGCGCCCAATTCAGGCCATTGACAAAACACAAATAACTATAATTAGATCTAAAATAAACATGAATAAACATACAAAAGACAGCCCCCAAAACGGCGATCACACTACCCCCATCAATCAGCAATGAACCAACCGGCTAAAGATTGCCGACCAATAGAAATAATAGCAAAGCGCCCAGTGCAGGCCGCCTAATGTAACATAACTAGGTAAAATAGCATGCGACCATAACTAAAAACTCTATAGAAGATCAATGACATGATTAAAAATGGTGAAAGCTGTCCAAGAATTATACCACAGACCCCGCCAGCTGGTTTCAAAAGAGATCAGAGTCGTATCCCTACCATCAAAGATCCACCAGACAGGCATTGGTCGACGGTACAACCCCAGAACTAAAAATTAGACCCATAACATATACAGAATGAACACAGCCCTGGGGTAGCAGTCATCTACCCTCTCCATCCCACACCCGCGGGACCTACATGTTCCATGGCTGAAATTACACCCTTACTATTCAGTACTTAATTTGATACGATTAAGCACTATCTAAGCAGTATGTTGTATCAAAATTACATACGGTTCTGCAATGTTTTGGTAACACCACTCCCTATCGTCGGTGTTACAGCGTGGTGTGAGTCTGCCAGAAGTCATGTTAAGGTATCGGCATATATATACACACTCTTTAAATTCATTGTTTCGAAGAAACCGTTCAACATTTATAACAAGAGGGCCTGAAGGCCCTGATATCGCTCACCATTTGTAATGAAGTCTGATAGCTTTACCTTTGAATTTCACCCGTTTTATTCTAAATCCATTCAAGTTTGTCGACCTACTGTAGTATAGTAGAGTACATCAAAGGCAGATAACTAGAGCCTAAACAATACTGAAATGATCTAGCATTTCAAAGTATATCAAGGGCAGGTAACTATTGCAACAAGGATTACATTTCAACAATAATTGCACTTCTTCCAGAACATATAGCTACATCCTTTGTGTACAAGTATAATCAAAATCCATTGAAACCTGTAGTTGAAAGAATGTAAACGCTGTAAAATATGGTATTTTTAGCAATTCAAAGGTAGATATCTCTTGATCTATTTGTCCGATTCCAACCATAATCACCCTTTTTCGAACTCTTATGGTCATATACAATCTGGGCAAGTTTGAGAGAGCTTGGATAAATAGTGTGGCCTCTAGAGCGTAAACACTGTTAAATATATCATTTTCAGCAATTCAAAGGTAGTTAACTTTTGACCTATTGATCCTATTACAACCATAATTGAACTCATAAGTTTGAGAAAGATTGGATAAAATGTGTGACCTCTAGAGTGTAAACATCCTTTAATATGGCATTTTCAGCAATTCAAAGGTAAATAACTCTTGATCTATTTATCCGATTTCAATCGAAATCAAACTCATCCGAACTCTTATGGTCATATACAATCTGGGCAAGTTTTAGAAAGATTGGATAAATACTGTGGCCTCTAGAGTGTAAACACCGTTAAATATGGCATTTTCAGCAATTCAAAGGTAGATAACTTTTGATCTATTCGTCCGATTTCAACCAAAATCGAACCCTTTTGAACTATTATGGTCATATACAATCTGGGCAAGTTTTAGAAAGATTGGATAAATACTGTGGCCTCTAGAGTGTAAACACTGTTAAATATGGCATTTTCAGCAGTTCAAAGGTAGATAACTCATGACCTATTTGTCCGATTTCAACCATAATCGAACTCATCCGAACTCTTATGGTAATAAACAATCTGAGCAATTTTGAGAAAGATTGGATACATTTTGTACGACGCACGACGCACGACGCACGACGGACGCCGGACATTCAAGGATTGCAAAAGCTCACCCTGAGCTAGCTCCGGTGAGCTAAAAATGACAAGGTTTGGCATTGTTAACCCTTTCCTTTCTAAATTTCTCTTGTGGGTATTTGTTATCCTTTTGGACTCGTCTAGTATAAACATTTTAAACCAGTCTACTGTTGCATTTTTTGATATGACAACACCAATGAAAATAGCAAACAGTGCAGACCCTGGTCAGAGGTATAGGAGCCCTCTGATCAGGGTCTGCACTGTTTCCATATGATATCAGTAATCTCTATAGAGGGCTGTAGGGTTGAAAGGGTTAATGCAATACAAAATTGTAAGATTCAAAAATATGTATTCCCAAATTTGAATCAAGCAAATAGACTTTGGTAAAATATGTTGGTATCTAGATTCAAACAGTTTACAAATGACAGTTACGTCGTACTGGACAGTAAATAGGAAAACGGTATACTGTTTTAAATCTTATGGTGAAGTTGATAAAATTTAGACATGAAAGATTTAAATTGCAAACAAAAATACAGTGTTTCCTACCAGCGCCCTCTGTCGAGTCCTTATCACGTCCTCTGCCACTTTGTGTACATAGTTACAATGCTTCCGAAACGTGCGACCCATCTTAGTCAGGTAAAACACGAAATCCGGGTACAGAAATATACGCCTGTAAATAATTCATAGTCAAAATGAACATGGTTTGTGTTGAAATTAACCCATATCTCCCTATGTGCTCACTGGGAGATTTTGTTATAGATAAATAAGGGCGATAAAAAAGCACGGCAGTGTTTGTCCATGCAACAGATTGTTTTAACTCATTATCCCCTGGAACTTCCAATGGACAATTCAAGTTTGCCATTAAGGTTGGTACATTTTAGACCATTTAGGGTTTTTTGTAATAAATTGCAAAATGACAAACAGCGAAGTCCCTGATCAGGGACTTTATTGTTTGCATAGGACGAGGGTACTCTTCACATGTACACATTTGGTGAAAGGCGCATATATGCATCACTAGGGATAAATGGGTTAAATGAAACAGTCCAGACCCTGGTGACTGGTGAGTGATGTGTATTTTCAATTATTGCATTGCCCGAGTACAACTGGTGGTTTTTAACTAATTCACCCCTGAAATGGACAATTCCATTTTCGAAATAAGTCTAGTTCGTTTTTTACTATTTAGGGTTGATTTTTAACAATATATTACAAAATAACAAACAGTGTAGACCCTGATCAGAGGGCTCCCTAAGGAGCCCTCTGATCAGGATATACACTGTTTGCATAGGACGAGTGTAATCCTAACTGGTATACTGTTTGTAAATGACGAGTATATTCGTCGCTAGAGTTGAATGTGTTAAAACCAGACTAAAATGAATAAATATACAAGAATACTTTCACATGCATTGTATATTGTGTATTTTAAGCTAAAATAACTGTTTATTACATTGATATCTAATTTATTTACTGAATAATAATTGCAAAAAAAGCTTATAATACAATGATTCCATAGAAATGAAACGGTTTAAAAGTGGTTAGTTCTTCGATGATTTGAAGATGCATAGTAAACTGAGACAAAGAATATCTTTAAACTAGATTTTAACAAAGGCTTATTGAATGAGAAAAGGATATACATGTATACTGCATTATACAAAATAATGAATCGTCCACTATCATCAGTATTTGAATTGGCAAAACGATATGATGCATATTAAATTCTTCTAAAATGTTATACTGCGCTATGCGCGTTTGCGGGAAGTCCGAGTTTGTTCTTAAGCTTTTAATCGGTCAGATTGGAGAATTCAAAGGGCCGATCGTTGACGCATTACAAACGCATTATAAGCGTGTGTCATGTATTTTAGACAAGATACGTACTTTTCTCTTTGCCACCAGATGTCCGAAAGCTCATTGACTGCCACAAGATAAGGATGGGGAGGTCTGAAAATTACAATATAATTATACGAAATGAACACATTGAACTCTAGCGAAGTGTATACCGGAACATCCCTGTCGCTGGAAATTCCTAAAAAAAAGAAAAATGGAAGTAAAATGACTGAACTTTATGTTGTACAGTGGAGAATGTGTTATTCTTTCCCGAATAACGCGTTTACGCTAAAACTAGTTTTTCTTTTACAAACAGTTTGGAGCCAGATCAGACGCCGGGTAACCCGGTGTCTGATCAGGCTCCAAACTGTTTGCCACCAAGATAAACATGAAATATCAAAATTGTCCAAAAGTTGTTCTTTTCTACGTTTTAGTGCTTTGCGTTTGCGTACGTTTGCGTTTAAACGGGAAAGAATAACAGATTCTCAACTGTACCGGAACATCCCTGTCGCTGGAAATTCCTAAAAAAAAAGAAAAATGGAAGTAAAATGACTGAACGTTATGTTGTATACAATGGAGAAGACGTTGTTCTTTTCCGCTTTTAAACTAAAAGCAAACGTAGCGTACTAAATTGCAAATGTATCCCCTTTGTTTAAATCTGAAGGCAAATATAATTAAGTCTGTAGCCTGATTAGACACCGGGTTGCGGTTTTTTTCATACGTGTTTGAACAACTTCTCCACTGACTGTTAAATCTTCTCGGTTGGACGCCATCTGAGAAAACTGGATTCTCGCAAATAACTCTTAGGCAATGCAGACAGAAGTGCAGACGGCGAACTCACAACGAAGCATTGCATTGCATTGTCCGTGAACTATGTGTCTGATGTTAGTATATTGTAGCAGATTATTGTGTTTAAAGAAGAAGGAGAACGCCTGATTTATGATAATGTTTGTCAATAAGTCATTACTATTGGTTCATTGCATACCCTGGTTTTTGGCAGTCTGTCTCGAAGGAGAAGGCACATCTCAAGATAATGTCCAAGGTACACCGGCTGACATGGGTGAACAGCTCAAACCTTTCACCGGATGCTGCCATCCTGTCAAGATTTACCTGTAGAAACCAACAATACAATAAAATACTCCTGTAGAAACAATAATACAATAAAGATATACTTGTAGTAACAATAATACAATAAATATATACTTGTAGAAACAATAATACAATAAATATACTCCAGTTAGAAACAATAATACAATAAATATTGTTCTGTAGAAACAGTAATACAATAAACTTATTCTGTACAAACAATAATACAATAAATATTATCCTGTTGAAACAATAAAATAATAAAGATACTCCTATGGAAACAATAATACAATAAGAATATTCCTATAGAAACAATAATACAATAAATATATACTTGTGGAAACAACAATACAGTAAAGAAACTCTTGTTTCTACAAAAAATATACTCCAGTAGAAACAACAATACAATAAATATTATCCTGTTGAAACAATAATACAATAAATATTATGCAGTAGAATCAATAATAAAATAAAGATAATTCTGTAGAAACAATGATACAATAAAGATTATTCTTTATAAACAATAATACAATAAAGGTACTCGTATAGAAACAACAATACAATAAAGATTCTTCTGTAGAAACAATAATGCAATAAAGATAATCCTTCGGAAACAAAAATACAATAAAGATAATCGTGTGGAAACGATAATACAATCAATATTCTCCTATTGAAACCGTTATACAATAAAGAATAAAAAATATAATTTAGATATTCCTGTACAAACCAGAGAAATACAACAATGATTCTCCTGTAGATATGTAATACAGATAACGATTTTAGGGCACACAGGACGTAAAACGTAAATGACGTAAACGTGGTAGTTCAGGTTGGCTCTGAATACAATATTTTGAGTGCTCTTGTTATTCGTACAATCCGCCTTCTCGACATTAAAAAGGTTTTTCTGTTAGGACGATTGATGACGAACACATAATCAAAAGCCGTGTTTACCAATGTCCCCATACACGCTTCGCACGTGCAAAAATACCTAAATCGGCGAATTTGGAGTTGTGACGTAACGTAGAGAGATACTCAAAATTCAAGAATTCAATTCAATGCACATTCAACCAAGTATTTGTAAGAATCAAAGTACTGTAGTACTGCAGGCTCGGACTTTCAGTTTAATGTAGAATAAAGTAATGCAAAAAAGGAATTATGGAGTTTCTGCATTACCATTGTCATGCATTAAGCAGAAACCTGCAGCGCTTAAAGACCCTTAAGAATTTTGTAATGTGCATGTCTTATAATGCATCGTCTGCTATGACTACTAGGTGAATGTTTATTACAAGGGAGTAAAAACTGTGTTTAAATCACCACAGGTACATACTCAGGATCCTGAGTTTAACTCCGTGCTGCTACTACCCGGTTTATCTGATAGTGACGTATCCAGCAACTGAAGCTCCATTAGATAGCAGATGTAAACCCTGTATGACAGGATTTGTTTGTAGGGGGAGCTAGACTCGCACCAATATTTTTCTGAAGGATTCGATATAGGCTCTCCGAGCCAAAAATTGATTACGCCAGTGTGTCATTTCCAGTTTCGAAAAATATGAGTTTAAAAAGTGGTCGGTTAGGAAATCCTCTCAGTGTATATAGTTTTGTTTATGAGCCATGCCAAAAAAATGTGTATTGCAAAATATGTAATGAAGGTTCTGGGTCGTGAAAGGTTTTGAAATATGGCGGGGTTTTATGCGCATTAGATCCTGTCGATAAGACGTTAAACTATTACATTGTTCAATACACATATACAGTAAATCCTTTTTAATACGGCCCCTAAAAAAATACTAACTAGTTGTTTGAAAGACTGGAGACAGCTAAAGGAACTTTCTGCTTTACGGTCAGCTTGGTTTAAACAACCAAGTGTCTTAAACACCTAATGATTAACACTATTTAGTGGTCGAAATAGAGACGTTTTACTGTAATTGTATTACCATCATTCTCTCTGCGGCGGAGTTATACACGTCGACGTATGGCTTTAGTATATCGAAATGGAAGGCTGGCGTCAGTAGCCTTCTAGACCGGGCCCAGCGAGTCCCCTCCGAGATCAGCAAGCCCGTACCTAGCCATGGGAGTCCGAACCTGTACATACCACTGAACCCCGTGGGCTTAGGTTCTGAAACATTATCAACAACGTACACCTTGTATATTTTAGACAAGAAAGTGGTATATGCGTTTTTCGGTGGTACCAATAAAGTTGTTATATGGTCAAAGTTGTTTCAAGTATCCACACTTTGTAGGAGTTTGAACAACGTGTTTGTTTGTCCATAGGGAGGCTTTTGCACTACTTTACAATTTAAATCATACATGAAGCTATAGTGGTGAAGACGTTGTGCCTTTCCGTTTTTACGAGAGTGAACGCAAACATAATGCAATGAAATGTAGAAAATAACAGTTTCCTGGAATTTGAAATATTAATACTTCATTAGTTGCAGTCAAAATCCGCCCTGTTGTCTGTATATCTGATCACCGTTATTGGTATAAACTTACCGGAAGTTTTCATAACGGCTTTCACGGTGGAGGGGTGGTTGACCACAATAGTGACTCTTGCAGGTCCGATCCACAGGCAGAAGTAGCGTCGAAACTGATTACCCAGGCTCATCATGAATTTGATTCTTTCCGGGGCCGCTTGCGGAAACTGAATCGTGATTGAAAAACTTTATATTTAACCGACTATCCTATAAATACACATGTATGCCTTTTACGCCTTAATTTTTTTCTTGCACTAATGAAATCACATACAGAGTTCCGTGTTATCCAGTCATGAGTATGAACCAGAAGAAATATTTATTTTATCCAAGCAGATTGTAGCTCAAAGTAGGTTGGAAGTAAAGCAGAATGCGCCGTAAGGCGCGTTCTGCTTTACTTCCAACCTCCTTTAAGTGATCACCTGTCTCCAAAGTTAGAAACAGGCAATGGGGTAATAGGTTAAGGCAGTTCGGTATATGTGTAATCGCCTGTGCCAGTAGGGAGCAACTCTTTCAACAACATAGACCTGTTTGAAATACACTAATTATATTTGCAAACTGTGAACTGTTTGCTAATTTAGACCAGTGTTTATTAAACTACCCAGAATTCTGCTTTACTTTCAACCTGCTTTAAGTGATCGCCTGTCATCGAAACTGGAATCAAGCTATTTGGAGTAATTTGTTAAGCCAAGTGTCTACTTAAGGGGACATTGGCAAACAATGCAGACCCTGATAAGACGCCGCGTTATTTGGCGTCTCATCGAGGTATGTACTGTTTGTTTTTTATATGAAATGTTCTGTTGTACGGACAAACACCGTGCATTGTTTATAGATAACACGCCCTTTTACTTGTATATCTATAATTAAATATTCCAGCAAGTGCCAAAAGAGATTTCTTGCAATACCCAGGGCTACATTGGTTATTTAAAGAGACTTTGGCTCACCAAATGAAGATTTCCGAAGAACCAATGACGGTCGACAGGTCCAGGAGCATCTTTAAACCACTTCTTTAGAGCTTGAATATGACTAAATAGCTGAAATAGCTTGTACAGAATGATCGTTGCTATGGCGACTAAGCACGTGATGAAAAACGTTTTTCTGGACTGGAATAGCAAATCCGGGATGGAACGAACGTCTAAAAAGTCACTGGACATGTTTTCTTCAATGATAGAGGATACGGTATTTTTCCTGTTTAAACGAAATAAAACACAAATACAGTGTCATAGAGTGTATCTATATAAAAAGGCAGGTTCTTACACAAATCTTGACGCTTTGTGTGTTTTTATATATTTTGCTTTGTGTGTTTTTTATATTTGCAGATCAGACGCCGAGTTACTAAACATGTTTTTGTTGTTTCTATATCCTTAAGTCAGTATTCACTGTAAATCCCTGCAAACTCTTTAAAACTAAACACTTTTTTCACTAGACAATAAATCCGATACATGTAGATGTAATAAATGTACATGTATGATTTATAGATGCACCACTTAAGATATACAATATATACCTATGATACAGACATGTTCAATTATTTTGACCACTGCTGAATAGAATACGCATGTAGTGTAAGAAAAAGGAGAACTTAAAGCAAGGTGAAAGTAAAGCAAAAAGTTCCTTAATGAACTTTCTGCTTTACTCTCATCTTGCTCTTAGCAGTCACCTGTCTTGAACCAATCTTCTTTTTGAGTACATGTAGTTGTAACAGTACTGTTTGCATATACATGTATCTCTGGCTTACGGGTATGTTGACACGTGTGTCCCTTTCACTGCATTGTATCCGGGGAACAGTGGTATTTGCAAACAGTTTAGACTCTGATCAGACGCTGAGTAACTCGGTGTCTGATCAGAATCCAAACTGTTTTACATTCACAACGAATTGTTTTCAGTCAAAATGTTTCAACTCTTATTTTCAGAATTACAAACATACTACAACTTTAAGCAGACGATATCGTGGTGGTAAAGGGGTTAACCCTAAGTCTACTTTATGACTATCGCGTGGTTAAAGTTCAGTTGATGTGCATGTTATTTTCAGTTTCTTTTCCATTCTAGAAATAATCCAGGGTAAGTTTATCAGCTTTTGAAGTTCTTTCACAGAACATGGAAATTCGTGGTGTTTTCTAGGTTCAAAACCAATGTACGTTACTTAGCTTGATTATGAGCAATCCGGCAGTTCAGTTGCACTTAACTACACTGTTATCAAGGCCCAACCTTTGACATGTCTATGTATCGCTAATCTAGTATGCTTGTTTGCACTAATCGCTTTTTATCTCCGTTTTATATTCGGGAATTTCCGTCATAACCCCTTCCTTGACATACCCAAAAGTTTCTGGTGTTTGCAAACAGCAGGGCTGCTATAAATTTATTATTGAAAAATCTTAAGATTTCCAAATTTTCTAATTTTCACGTGCGCTTACTTAAAGAAGGTTGAAAGTAAAACATAATCAATGGCAGTCAAAGGGGAGGTAACTATGTCAGAACCAAGATACCTTAACGGATCGATTACTTCCCTTGGTATAGCCATACAATGCCCAAAATGTTCTATTTCACAAGTTCAGACATACCCAATTAACCATACGTGCCTAGGATCTTCTCATGTGGGCTTTTGCACATTTGCAAACAGTACAGACCCACATCAGACTTCTAATTAGGGTCTGCTCCGTTTGTCGTTTTATACGTACTTTGCAGCTTCATTTCTTACAATATGACACAACTACATGTATATGATAATCTTACGACTATCTTTTCCAACAACATACATGTATACAGAAGTTTTCTTTTAGAAAAACTAGGCACAAATGGGTAAGTAAATATTTCAAACAGATAGTGTTCGACAATATCGACCTGACGTTGAACTTTATGCATGAATAGATTAAAGAGTGTCGACGCTGTAAAAATCAATAATCGACAGCGTGGCGTACACTGTCGGGAATGTTCGATAAATTACGTAAATCGTGATTCATTTTTTATCTCATGTGGAGTAAAACTCACACTTATTTAAGCGATAAAATACGTTTTCCGATTATGCTAGTATAATCGTATCTACTGCAAAGCATCTATGTTCTACCGTTGTGAAACGGTATTTTACAACGGTCGGTCGTTGTGGTGCGCAGGAATTGACCACGAATGCCGAACATAGATTATTTCGATTCTAACATGACCAGATTTAAAGAAATTCATTAGAAAAGAAATCAAATGTTCCATACTTATTTCCTCAGTGGATGCAGTTTTTCGACCGAATAACTTTTTCCGCGGCATTACAAGTATCTAACACCCAACAGCAAATTTACATTTACCGATCCACAATCTGGCATAGAACAAACATTATATGAAACGAGACAGACGAATGGGAAAATTACAGTAATATGACTGATTAAAAGTATATGGTCTTTACGGGCTATAGGAATAGCGTAAGAAATTTCAAAAACATAACGTATGAATGCACGAGGTCACGTCATGTCATATTACCGCGGGAGGAGTGGGTTAGAGAAGAGCGTTGTAAAACGTCTCGGGTATACCACGATGAGCTTGTTCTATTTTTATAGTGACCAAAATGCGTGTCATGTTAGAATTGGTTTTAAATCACGACAGATTATCGATACCCTCACCTGCGATTAACGCCGGTTCACTATATATACCTAATTGGCAACCGCTTGACTTATCGCATCTGCCATAGGTGGGTCGTTAGAGCGAATGATTTGTAATGGCGAGGTCCTGGGTTCGAATCCCGTATGAGGTAAATATTAATATATTTGCATTTTCATATTTTGTAAGTTATAAATTTTATTTTATACATAAAACATTATTTTGTTACTGATATAACGAATAACGACGTCTTAGATGCCACAAATGCTGCTGCCGCTCAGATCAGCATTGGCAGATGGCGAGCCGTGTGTGACCACACTGAACGACATATATAGCGCAACGACTACGTTGTAGATGACCACATTGACGCTCTGTATATGTGATATTTGTTATTATATGTAATGTACACAGATGAGACTTGAATAAAGATATATATATATATATAGACCTCAGAGACGACTCGTCTGACAGCAGTGACGACGAAGAATGATTTGTACAGATTATGTGTAGATATGATATTACATTTTTACAGGGATAATATAGTATAGATTATCCCTGATTTTTATAATGATAAAATAGAAAAGAAAAGAAGAAAAAGAAAAGAAAATGAAAGAAGAAAAAGAAAGAAAACTAAGAAAGAAAGCGAGAAAAAAGAAAAGTATGGAAAGAAAGATAAAACAGAAGCAGCATATGTGGGAAAAATAGAAAAAAAGGATGTTGCACGGGTCTCGAACCACTGGCCTTTACGAAAAGATAATGTATAGTCGCCTTCCTTATCACTTGAGCTAATAACTTATTGTTACGTTTGATAACCGGTCAATGCTATTTGTTTTTGTTTACCGGTTTCGGAACCATGTGCGTTCTCGTATAAATTTAACGAAGTGTCCCGAAGATATATTTAGAAATGAAACGAAATGTGAAATTATGCTAATAGAGGTCACCAACGTCAGGTCAATATTGTCGACAATACACGTGAACACGTATACAAAATGCTCCGATTTTGCGCTATATATAGGGAAATAACCCGATGTTCTAAAATACAATCATCTGTATGAGTAACCTCCCTATAGCTATTCCCAGTGAGAATCTGTTTTCAAACTAATAACAGGCAAAAATACAATAACTATTCAAATTTATCATTAAAAAAACAGAAAAGCACACAATTATTTCTAAAACTTGTGATAGATATTTTTTTGTTGAAAATGAGTTATTTTTTACTATTTTCAGAAAGTTTAGCTGTTGAGCCAATAAGTTTCACCACTTAAAAGAATTAACTAAAATTTTAAAATGTTTTAAGTCACACAGTTCTGACACACAAAAAAATAATTATATTTTTTGCTGTCGGGGTACTTGGTTAATTATTTCAAATTATTTTAGTAGTTGTCTGAAATCATAGAAATAGAGATCTAGTAAAAAATAGACTGTGAATGAAGTATTTTTTCTCCTCGTACCAATATGACCGAATATCAAAACTAATCCTCGACATCTTTAAACTACTGATGCTTTCAGATGCTGATGAAAGTTTGTTTAAGCTGACTGTAAATAGAAGTTGCAATTTGATTATAACGGATAAACACCTTGAACTTTCGCCTCTAATAGCATCCAATTATTTTCCTCTCTATATATATACTTTAAAAACACACTTTAACACTGATACTTTTTACACACAAGGTCACTGGCAAGACAGTTTTGCTTGTTCCCACAGGTGGCTGTTGTTCACAGGTTTGACTGTATATAAATTGTATATCTTAAGACAAAGCACTGGGAAATAGACAATCTTGCAAATAACACGCTCGACCGAGCACACTGTTTTGACAAGCATAAATGGAGGTAAGAGACAGTTGGATCATGTGATTATCCCATTTTCTGAAATTATATGCAATTCCAAAGTGCATATGTGAACTACGTTACTTTCTATGAACTACGTTACCAAATATAACATGATCTCTGTTCACTATGCCTAATTGTAATCTAACTCTAGTTGCATTTCAATACAGAGTCATCATTTTATGTTATATGATAGACAATATAATTTAGTTTAGTGAATGGTAGCGATATTTTATTAAAAATTTAGAAGAACGGAAAAGTTCTCACACTTCAAATCAAATTTTTTTCCTTAAGAGCACTCCACTGATCCCCCACATTCGTTGGCACTGTGCACTGTGCACTGTGTATAGTTTTATGTGTTTACATACATCATTCCTCGGTAGAATACACTTCTTGTTGAAAAATGGGTGCACATACATATTGCCTGTATCGTAGTTCACGGTAACGTAGTTCACACGAGTTAAGAATATGTTGCCAGAATTCAACGTATCAAGAATGGGAAAATTTGTTTTGGCTTTAATAAGGACATCTCCCTAGTATACACATGCTGACAAAATAGCATTAACATACTCTTCTTGCATAGTACTATAGAGCATGGTAACGTAGTTCATTGAAATACACATACTTTTAATATCTCAGAAATACCATGAAAAATGTTTTTTAAACCAGGGAGCATGTAAAAAAAAACTTATTTTGCATGATTTTTAATTAAATTACCTATTTCAGGGAACCGTAATTGTTGTATTTTGCATAAATTATTATTATACAACACATACTTTAAATTGGTAACGTAGTTCACTGTCATTTTTTGTGACGGCATAAAATCGCGAAAAACTCAAAGCTCGCTCTTTATTATTGCCTCAATGAAATATTTGGTCATAGTTTAGACACATTCATCTAAAAATAGCACAAGTTTGCCTTATTAGCTACTACTAGGACTAGATAGAGTTAAGTTAAACACTATTACCCACACTTGTGACGAAGTTTTTTTTTTTTTACTATTTTAGGACATTTTGAAGTGATATAATTCTTGAAAAGGGTGGATGTAAAGGCTATAACTTTTATAGTGTTCAAAATACTTCACCAACTCTTGATAAAATGATATTACAATAGTTAGGAACCTAGTGTGTGTGGTCTACATGGCTGTGACAGCCATTTTTAGTAATTGTGCTCTTTTCTGGGTTTTTTAATGCATTGATATGTAATCAAATCAAAAGTAATACAGAGATTGAAATTTATAGTTTAAAGCTTAAAGCTTTTTAAAAGAATAAATCAGGCTGAAAGTAAAGCAGAAGATATATAAAGATGTATTCTGCTTTGCTTTCAACGGGTTAAAAGTGGTAGCCTGTCTTTTAAAACAAGAAACAGGCTAAAAAACTGTAACTATTCCAATAGGAAAATAAATCATAAATATCACTGTGCATTGATGCTTTTGGCTGAAAGCTGACTATAAGTAAAACAGAATGCACCTTAAGGCTAATTCTTTTTTACTTTCAATCCGCATTAAGTGGTAACCTATTTTCAAAACAAGAAACAGGTTAAATATTTACAGTAAGTATTCCATAGAATATATAAATCAGAATATATGAGAGAAGAGATTTTCTTCTAACTAGAATAATAGATAGTGTTGTGGACATCTACACAAGTTTATACATATATACAAAATATTGCTCTATCTCTCTTTTAAGCAAATTTATTAATTTTATCATATTTGGACGTTTCCAGTAATACTTATTGTGGTGGAAGTTTAAAGAAGGTTAAAAGTAAAGCAGTATGTTCCTTAAGAAGCAATCTGCTGTAATTTCCGAAACTACCTGTCTTCAAAACTCTTTGGGGCAGGGGAGGCAATCCAGAGCATACCCCCTCCATGTCAGAATTAACGTCGCATGTTATAAAGATAGTATGGTTTAACTTAAATAAATCCAAGTGCGTCCCTATTACATACAATAATTCCTTACAGACAAAAACAAACATATGTACACAAGCAATCAATAAAAATGCCTACAGTCTTTCCTTGCAATTTATTCGCATCTTACACATGTATTTGTGCTTGACACATTCAAGCCTAGAGACGAGTGTAATCGCCATTACGGTGACCCCAACATTGAAATAGAGTACATTACCGTGTGCAACAAGTGTATACTCTGATTATAACCTCATGCAAGAGTCCTCCTACATTGTTTGTCATTTTGTAATATATTGTTTATGGAATTGCAACGAGACTTAATTGGAAAGTGGAATAAACTTTTTTTTTTTCAGGGTAATTAAGTTATTATTTATCAAAGTAATTTGTGTGATTTGTAAACCAGATAGATTCTTAATTGGCAATCAATTATATTCTATTTTTCCATAACATATTCGATATCTAATTTATTAGACCAGGGTCTGCACTGTTTGTACAGTTTGTTAATGCGGTGCCGATTTTGTGCCGAAACGACCTAGGCCGAATTGACACAGGGCTAAAACGACCCTAACCCTTCACACTAGAGAGTTCATTTGGTTCCCCAATTTGCTCCACGCAGAGCGATTGAGCGGTGGATTGAGCGAGTAACCAGTCTACTTGAAATGGATATCCTGATATGGAAAACAGCGTGACAGTGTTTACATTTTTGTTCTCCCACGTTTGACCGGTCTTCAGAGGATGGAATGACTTGTGTTTTCCAGAATTGGCTGCCTTTATTAGTTTGAAGTTCAGTTAAAATGAAAGAAGATAAAGGTAAAATTTGTAATACAGTTATACTTTTTGGTCCAGTTCAGCATCATTATAAATGCTACTATTGCTAGTTGCTACTATTTGGCACAAATTGCTCCCGCCTCTCACACACTTTTTTGTTTAGCGTCACATTTTACCTATTACCCCTAGTCTGTTTCTTTTCTTGAAAACCACTTAAAGGAAGTTGAAATGAAGGCGCACATCTTGTTTTAAGCCATTGTAACGATTCTCTTGGTTTGCCGAGCGGTAGCAAACTATTTTATCTGAATAGAAAATGACTTCGGGTCTAATGCTTTTAAACAATGGAATCCTCAAGTTATCTGACTTGAGGTTCAATGATATATTAATTTTCCTTTAGCTACTTAGCTGAATGATTAGTAAATAAATGATCCAAAGAAAAAAACGCCCTTACAGTTTAGTTATACCCTGCACGGACATACACTACAACATGACAAAATGACAAAATACCTAGGATGCACTATCTCTGACGATTTAGACTGGGCCAATCATATAAATAATGTAGCAAACAAAGCTAACAGAACGTTGGGTTTTCTTCAACGCAATTTACATATACCTTCTAAAGAAATAAAAGAAAAAGCATATCTAACACTTGTTAGACCGCAACTGGAATACGCAAGCACTGTTTGGGACCCTTATCGAAAAACGCAAATCAACAAAATCGAAAAAGTACAAAGAAGAGGAGCCAGGTATGTCCTCGGAAAGTACAGAAATCGATCAAGTGTTGGAGACATGTTGGCACAACTAAATTGGAAAGACCTACAAACAAGAAGGAAAGAAGCCAGACTCAACATGTTCTATAAAATAGTCCATAATCAAGTTAACATCATACCAGAAAATTACCTTAACAAACCCACACGTAGCACTAGATACGCCCAGTCACATACATACACAGTACAAACTTCCACAATAGACTCCAGGAAATGGTCATTCTTTATACAAACCACTAAAGACTGGAACGCTCTACCACCTAGCACAGCAGATGCCCCGTCACTAGAGACATTCAAATCTCTCGTGACTGAGCAAATCTGACTTGCTTTTCTAAAAGGGGATTAGGAAGGGTAGGGGGGTAAGCGCAGATCTAAGAAACTGGCATAATACTCGGCATGACGAGGGTGGCCAGAAAAAGGAAGAAGAAGAAGAAATGAAAGAACAAGTTCAACAAATGATTATAAAAATGATTGGGCATATAAGAATCACAGTGTAAAATTAATGCATAAAACAATCAACTTTGTTCAGGGCGTGAGCCTACTTGCTTGGGGTCTTGTCTCAAGTATATGACCTGAAGCATTACAACTTGGGGTTTGACTCGAGGTCTCCTTCTTGATATCTATGTGTCTTATCTGTCAATTTGAGGCAGTGAGTTGGAAGCTATATACAGGTAGGCGTATATGATCTATTAGAAAGATCCGGGGTAGTGACCTAAAAGCAGGACCTGGAGTCACTCCAGGTATATGTATACTTAATATATGTACACTGAGCACGTAAAGGTAAAGCACCAGCCTACGACCCGGACACTTGTGTACGCCGAGGAAGTCAAGCAACTCTGTGCCGAAGCAGCAACTCTGTTGACAACCTGGAGCAGTACACCTCTAAGATCCAAAGTCCCAGGTGATAGTGCAATACCAATAGCCTTCAAGTAGCTTACTCAGAGCCAGCAACGGAGAGAATCAGTTGCTGAGCTCGGTCTGTAAATATTAATTAATACTAGCTACTATATTAATAAAAGCGTCTCTTCTGTATTTCTTACGATGTGATCAGTACGACGGTCGGCTTCCAACTAACTAACAAAGTGAAACATCGGCTTATATACTCTTACACCATTCGGATTACTTGGATACCTACGCTGTGTATCGCTATATTAAGAGTGGGGATTTCCAACGTGTATCTATTTTTAGAACATGATTCTCGGCAATCAAGTAAATATCTGCGTAAACAATGCCTTTCTGGTTTATATAACAATTTGGCTAAATTCTGTAGGATTCATAGAAAAGGTCTGCATTTATATATAAAAGAATTACTTACATTTGGTGTGATTATTTCGAAGATTTAGTCTGTTAGATGCAGCGCTAATTATCATAAATCGGTGTTCTGAAATATCTACTATGTTGTAAGAATGGCCCTAGGATTTTCATCACATTACCCACGCCTCTGATTTCGGAGCGTCCCGCTCCCTTTATTCTTGTTAAACAAATACCAAAAACATATCAAGTAAAAACATGAACGATAACAATCTTAACTTCTGAATCGATCAAAGTAAGTCCTGGTGACTTATCCCTGAGGTAAAATCTCTAACTACACAGTCACTTGTGGGAAACATGGCCCATGGTCAGGTGGATCAAAAAGTCCATCTTGTCAACACACTCTTTTGCACAAATGTTGCACTTAAAGTCTTGGCCTACTGCGTGCCATCCACGATGGATATACATCATCGTAATGTCTTCAAAATGGATGCCGCATACTTTACAGCTGTGGAAGTTGGATTCAGAGCTCGGTGGCTCTACACTAGTTTGTGTTTCTTGGTTACATAGACCAACTCCAACCTGTATCTCCTTTGAGAACTTACTTGGCCTTTTCTCAGCATCATACTTTTCCTCTATCCTCTTTCTTTTTCCAGCAAACACTGGTCCTGGTGCTGTGTTTTTTCTGACCGTTCGTCCAAGCATTAGGCTATTAGGGACGGTCTGAGCCTCTTCATTTATCTCGATATCTGGTTCTTGTTCCCAGTCACTTTCATCTGTGCTGCTGTCAGCAATGACTGATCTGCCTTTCTCCATAGCTGACGTACTTGGAGTTGACTCTGAAGGCAGGGCGGTTGAAGCATTGGCTTTTGTGAGATCAGATGTATTCCCGTGCTTCAACTTCAAATGCCTGCGGAGGTATAGTTCCTTCTTAAATGTCACATTGCAGTAATCACATGCAAGTCTTGACTTGCTGCACTTGACCACGTGCTGTTCCCAGTTTTCATCCTTTGAGATTCTCTCTTTACATGAAGGACAAAGAGGCTGTAACCTTGGAGTGGTCTTGGTCTTCGCCATTTCAGACCTGAAAATAGAAAAGACAAAGTCTTGACTCCAAACTGGCATCTTTATTCGTCGCCCAGCCCGTGTGAACGTACCCTCATTATCTTCGATTTGAGGCTGCTCTATATCAGCATCTACTGGCATAGCCTCGTTCTCTATCGTCACCTCATCCTCGGGCCCTTCGGGTTCATCTGAAAGTGCCTGACCTCTTACCTTTTTCATGCGATCAACATGAATAACTTGGAATGCCCCTTGGTACCCACAGTTTACCTTATAGAGAACATCGGATAACTTCTCTTTGACCTCGAAAGGTCCTCTCCAATATGATGTAAACTTAGAAGAGGTACCTACCTTCCTTACAGGAAAGAAGACATAGGTCTTGTCTCCGGCAATGAAATGTTCATGGGACAACTTAGCATCATGATTTCTTTTCTGTCTGTTTATAGACTGGCCAGTATATGTTCTTACGAACTTATGTGCAGTCTCCATACTGTCTTGAAGTTCCCAAACCCACTGGTTGCTTGGAGTTGACTTGATGATTGGAGGCATATCATAAATGATATCTAATGGCGTTGAGGTTTCTCGCCCAAGCATCATCAAGTTAGGAGTCATACCAGTGGTTTCATGTTCCGCTGACCGATATGCCATCATAACATAGGGAAGCTGCTGGTCCCAGTCTCTATGGTTTTCGTCAACAAAGGCACTAAGCATAGTGCACAAGGTCCTGTTGAATCTCTCTACCATACCATCAGATTCGGGATGGTAGGGTGTTGTTCGGGTCTTTTCAATCTGAAGAAGTTTACACATCTCCATGAAAACTTTACTGACAAATTGCCTTCCCTGGTCTGAATGGATGTGCCTGGGGACCCCGAACCTAGATATGAACTCTTCTACCACAACTTGTGCAACAGTCCTTGCCTCGATGTTTCGCAGGGGATAACTCTCGGTCCACTTTGTGAAATAGTCGGACACGACGAGCACATATTTGTTGCCTCTCTCGGTTTGAGGTAATTCGCCTAAGATGTCCATAGCTATTCTTTCTAAAGGGTACCCACTGCGTGTGACCTGCATGGGAGCTCTTTTTGTCTTCCCAGGGCTCTTCCGTTTTGCACATACTGAACATCCATTGACATAAACCTTCACGTCACAAGACATCCCTGGCCAATAATATCTCTGGCGGACTCTTGCCAAAGTCTTCTTAATGCCGAGGTGGCCTGAAACCTTTATGTCATGGGAGTACATAAGAATTGATCTCCTGTGCTTAAGTGGGATTACTACCTGCCAACGGACCGTGTTTGTTTCAAAGTGATCCCATTTTCTTAGCAGCAGATCATCGTGTACTTGGAGTCGATCCCATTGACTCCACAAGGACTTCACATAATAACTTTCTTCCAGTATGTCCTTACGCTTTGGTCTGGAACCTTGCTCCAGCCATTTTCTTACTTTCTGAATACTCTCGTCTTCAGCCTGCATTATTTTGACGTCAACTTCGCCTTTAGTTTCTGTCTGTCGATCTGAGCAATCAAGCGGAGCAACTTGTTGGAGTATTCTATCTGGCATCTGACAGTTCAAGCCACACTGTTTACATTGTCTTCTGCTTAATGAATCTGCGTTCTGGTGAAGACGCCCTGCCCGGTGTTCAATCTTCATGTCATAGGATGACAATACCTCTAGCCACCGGGCCACCTGACCTTCAGGATTTTTGAAGTTGGTTAACCAGCGTAAGGAGCCATGGTCTGTCCGTAGCAGAAATTGCTTTCCATAGAGGTAGTGCCGGAAGTATTTTACAAAGTGCACTACTGCCAATAACTCCTTTCTGGTAACGCAATATTTCCTCTCAGACTTGGTGATGGTCCTGCTTGCATATGCTATTACTCTTTCAACTCCATCTATATTCTGAGACAAGACTGCGCCTATAGCTTGGTCGCTTGCGTCTGTGTCCAAGATGAAAGAGTGTCTGAAGTCAGGGTGGGCCAATATTGGCGCCTCACACAACTTTTGTTTCAGTGTTTCAAAAGCTTCTGTGCAGTTCTCGGTCCATTTGAAATCGGACCCTTTTTCAGTTAGCTTATGCAGTGGTTTAGCAATATCTGAGAATTGAAAAACGAACTTCCTATAGTAACTGCATAGCCCAAGGAAAGACCGAATATCCCGAACACACTTTGGTTCAGGCCATGACCTGATGCTTTCGGTTTTCTTGGGGTCAGTTCTGACGCCATTCTCAGAGACTAAGTATCCCAGAAACTCTACTTCTGTGGCAAATAATGTGCATTTTCTTGGCTTTAACTTCAAGTTAGCAGCCTGTAACCGATCTAGGACGTCGCTCAGGTTCTTCAGCATATCCTCAAACGTTTTGCCTACGATGATAATGTCATCGAGGTACACCAAGCAGGTCTGCCAGTGAAGGCCTGCAAGTACCGTCTCCATTAACCTTTCAAAGGTTGCTGGCCCATTGCATAAGCCAAACGGGAGCACGGTAAATTCAAAGAGACCTTTTCGACTATTGAATGCCGATTTTTCTCTGTCTTCCTCATCTAATTCGACTTGCCAATATCCTGCATTCAAATCTAAGCAACAGAACCATTTGTTCCCAGACAATTGGTCTAGGGATTCATCTACTCGAGGTAGAGGATACGCATCCTTAATGGTTACATCATTCAATTTTCTGTAGTCTATACAGAATCTCTGGGACCCATCCTTTTTCCGCACTAACACTATGCTACTAGACCAAGGGCTTTTTGACGGCTGTATGACGCCCTTGCCAAGCATATCTTCAATTTGGTCGTCAACCTCCTTATTCATATGAGCGGGAACACGTCTTGGAGGTTGTTTAATTGGTCTTGCATCTCCTGTTGAAATCTTATGTTTAATTATTCCTGTTCGGCCTATGTCAGAGTCATGCTTAGAGAAGACGTCTGAGTATTTATTCAACAATCTAGCAACATCTTTTTGCTGATCTGATGTCAAGCCATGTATTGCTCGATTATAGAGATCTTGCAAATGCTCGGGCACTGCAGTTTTTGGCTTTGGGTGTTTGTCTTGAGGTTTGATCTTTTGAACCTCAGAGACAGGAGTTGCATTAGCTATGTGTGTCCCGGGATAAAATACTTGAGTCTCGTTCGAAACGTTCATCAATCGTACTGGTACTTCTTGATGACCAGCCACTAAACCTCGGGCTACCAGTCCCTTTTCAGACTGTAACAACTTCTCTGAAGACTCTACCAGGCACATGCTATCTTTAGATTGGCCGTTGTTCTCTACCTTTGCCTTTAAGATCATTTCTGACCTTGCAGGAACTTCTGTTTTCTCGGCTACAGTTATGCGGAAACACCCAAAGTTCCCAGTTGTGTTTAGTTTATAAGTGCCCTGTCCTAGTGTCAGGGTATTTGCCTCGACATCTACTTTGCCTTTATTCTTCTTCAAGAAATCCAAACCTAGGATTACTTCACTTTGTATGTCAGCAACAAGCATTTTGCACTTGAACTGACTTCCATTGAGGTCTAGCCATATGTTGGCGACTCCTTTGACGTCGAGTGGATCACCTGAGGCAGTGATAATTTCCCTGGTATATTCAAATACCTGAGGGTTTGTCTCAAGTTTGTCCCAAGTATCATTTGACAGAAGAGAAAGGGTTGCTCCTGTGTCCACTAAACAGTTAACAGGGACTCCATTTAATTTTGCCTCTACATAGAGCTCTGAGCCTTTTAAGCTACTGTTATTTACTCCCTTTCCTTGTGGTGACTTGGAGTTTGAGGTCGCTTCACTCTGGGTGCTATTTCCTGAAGCATGCCTTGGATTAGAATTGCCTTGCTTCTGGTTCTGATTAGGTCTATTTCTTTGCTGATTAAAACGATTTTGACCAGGAAATCTGCCCCCACGTCCATATGACCCTCTACCGCCTGAAGGTCGATAGGGGTATTCGTTTCTGAACGGTTTTCGTTCTGTCCGGCTCTGTTCCGCAAACTTCTTAAACTCTTCTCTCAGATCATCAAGAGCCGTTTTCAGAGATTGTATCTCACTATCTGTCTTTTGAATAGGGCACTTTGCTTCAACTTGGAGCACGTTGCCCGTTCCTTCAAGTCGGTTTCGCTCAGCCTTGTCATAAGCCTCAAATTCTATAGCATGTCTGACCGCATCATTGAGACTACTTGGCCTTGCCTGCTTTGTTCTAATACGTATCTCAGAGCTGAACAAGGAGTCAATAAACTGTTCTTTAGCTAAGGTTTCCTTCAAGTCATTCGGGGCTGTAGGGTAGGCTAAATTTGTGAGCCGCCGAATGTCTTGAGCTAGCTCTGAAAGACTCTCTTTAGCCTTCTGTCGCCTCTCCCGTAGTTGTACCCGATATAAATCGGTTTGATTTGGAGGCTGAAATCTCTCTTGGAGTGCATTGACCAACTCGTGGTAGTCATTTGAATTGGAAGCTAAATTTCCGAAGACACCCTGAGCTTGTCCCCGTAGGGAAACAGCTAAATAAAGCCCCTTGTCCTTTTCTGTCCACTTGTTTATCGCCGCACATGCGTCGAAGTGGGCTTTATAGTCTAACCATGACCCCGTGCCATCGTAAGTGGCAGGTTTAATCATTGCACCTTTCCTTCCATGCTCCTGGGCGTTACCCTCGAGCAGGTCTTGTGGAGTTTCTTTTCTTCTCCTTACTATAGGATCATCATCAAAAGAAACTCTGGAGTCATGTCCTTCCCTTCGACCATGCTTCAGAATGGGTGTTAGCAATGTACCTTGTGCCATAGACTGACTATCAGTCCATCTTGGGGTATGAAACTCTGCCTGCTGGGTAAGAACTGGTATGTTAAAGCCAGAGTCAGATGTAGGAGTGGACGTTACTGGCCTTCGAGGTATTTCATTCTCAAACAATGTCATTTCTTTCTCCATTCTGAGATTCTCATTCTCGAGTCTCAATGCATGAAGCTCTGCTTGTAATCTAGCAAGTTCATCCTCATTTATGTTTACCGAAGCCATGATTTCAAAGCAGTGAGTCTTGACAACTGTCTGAAGTCAACTTTATCCCCCCGCTGCCACCAAATTTGTAACGATTCTCTTGGTTTGCCGAGCGGTAGCAAACTATTTTATCTGAATAGAAAATGACTTCGGGTCTAATGCTTTTAAACAATGGAATCCTCAAGTTATCTGACTTGAGGTTCAATGATATATTAATTTTCCTTTAGCTACTTAGCTGAATGATTAGTAAATAAATGAAAGAACAAGTTCAACAAATGATTATAAAAATGATTGGGCATATAAGAATCACAGTGTAAAATTAACGCATAAAACAATCAACTTTGTTCAGGGCGTGAGCCTACTTGCTTGGGGTCTTGTCTCAAGTATATGACCTGAAGCATTACAACTTGGGGTTTGACTCGAGGTCTCCTTCTTGATATCTATGTGTCTTATCTGTCAATTTGAGGCAGTGAGTTGGAAGCTATATACAGGTAGGCGTATATGATCTATTAGAAAGATCCGGGGTAGTGACCTAAAAGCAGGACCTGGAGTCACTCCAGGTATATGTATACTTAATATATGTACACTGAGCACGTAAAGGTAAAGCACCAGCCTACGACCCGGACACTTGTGTACGCCGAGGAAGTCAAGCAACTCTGTGCCGAAGCAGCAACTCTGTTGACAACCTGGAGCAGTACACCTCTAAGATCCAAAGTCCCAGGTGATAGTGCAATACCAATAGCCTTCAAGTAGCTTACTCAGAGCCAGCAACGGAGAGAATCAGTTGCTGAGCTCGGTCTGTAAATATTAATTAATACTAGCTACTATATTAATAAAAGCGTCTCTTCTGTATTTCTTACGATGTGATCAGTACGACGGTCGGCTTCCAACTAACTAACAAAGTGAAACATCGGCTTATATACTCTTACACCATTCGGATTACTTGGATACCTACGCTGTGTATCGCTATATTAAGAGTGGGGATTTCCAACGTGTATCTATTTTTAGAACATGATTCTCGGCAATCAAGTAAATATCTGCGTAAACAATGCCTTTCTGGTTTATATAACAATTTGGCTAAATTCTGTAGGATTCATAGAAAAGGTCTGCATTTATATATAAAAGAATTACTTACATTTGGTGTGATTATTTTGAAGATTTAGTCTGTTAGATGCAGCGCTAATTATCATAAATCGGTGTTCTGAAATATCTACTATGTTGTAAGAATGGCCCTAGGATTTTCATCACACCATCATCTAACACTATGGAGGAAAGCATTAACTACATTATATCCTGGTTCACCCAATTACTGGTGATCTAAGGATTCGTCTGACTATTACTTATCAAATAATATGGGTTTTAACTCAAAGGGTTATTGAACGTATAAAGTAAACATTTTTTTATGATTTTCAGCTTCAATATATAAGTACACCCATAATTTGACATAAAATAATGGTAGTGACTAGGGGTACGTGACCGTACCTCTAATATATGAAATTAGCGGTACGGTCACGTACCCCTAGCGAGCCCTGTGAGGGTTGACTAGGGGTACGTGAGTCCAAAACACTATATAGCAACACTTTATTGTGTCTGCAGTTACGTTAATATCGATGCTAATGTTAATTATATCCCATTTCAACCTTCTATTCTGACTGTTTAACGCATAAAAGCAAAGAAACTTCATTAAAAAAAATTCCAATCGGCATTGTTTTTCACGGCCGCGAAAACTATATAGATCTACCTATGAATAAAGAACGTTCACACATTTTTACAAACATGTATAAATATCCAATGCTTTGTTTAGAATAATTGCACTGTTTAATTGCGATCAATTGTCAAACGTGTTTTTCGAGTTGATTTAACCAACATGTTTCGATACTTGATGGGGGCCGAAGCTTCGATAGTTTTCATTTTCTCAGATCTACCACTTTATTTTCAACGCTAAGTTAGGAAGCTACACCAGCAGTTATTTCCAACATACTTATTATATAAAGTTACCTTTGAATCAAATTTTAAAGAAAAAAACTTTACATTGGTCGCGGATTTTCAGATATCGGGCGTATCTGTCACTATCTGACGATATGTATGCGGAATACATCTATTCTCATCGCTGCCGTGAGAACAAGTTGGGTCGGGAATATTTATCGAAGTTTCTTTGTTTTTCTCCAATAAATATCCACAAGTAAAGGTAGAAATGAGAGATTATTAATATTAGCATCAAAAAACGTATCTGCAGGCAAAATAATGTGTTGCTACATAGTTTAAACGACTCACGTACCCCTAGTCAACCCTCACAGGGCTCGCTAGGGGTACGTGACCGTACCGCTAATTTCAAATATTAGAGGTACGGTCACGTACCCCTAGTCACTACCTAAAATAATCATGGTCAACTGTAGCGAGTGCGCCGCCATGTTTGTTTGGCTACTCATCCTATTATCGGTGATCAGGTAAAATGACACCCGGAATATTTTTCAGGTGTCGGCTGGAACTTCTTTCGAATATTATTAGCAAGGCTGTCTGTAAACACAATTTTTAACTGAAATATTGTAATATTTTCCGTCACATTTTTTCACAGTAGGGGCAGTGGAATATGTCACCTCTGCAAGGCACTCGGTTAAATGGTTTTATATGGGGAGAAAATGATTTTTTCTTGTGGAATTCATTACAAATGCACATTTTCCCTCAGAAAAGACATTTTTTGCTTTATACACAATAGTCATTAGTAGCAGCCGAAAGATAGACGGAAGTTACGATCTTACACATGGGCGTAGCGGCGCTATGCGGAATACTCGGAAATCACCGGTAATAGGATGACCACGGTAAATGGGTCAATAGCGATACATACTGTGGCTTATATAGCCTGTTAACCTGTGTTTTCGCCACCCTTAGCTATATTTTTCGCGCATGCGCTTTTTGATGTAACATTTCTTACTTGTTCACGTATCTAATTCTGAACTGAACCTTCAATAACACGAATATATACAAATAAAACTTGTGAAATAAATACAAATGTAAATTACTGTACCGTTTTCGAAGGAGGTCATTCACTCGGCTCTGGATCATCGGGATGCTTTCTTGTCAATTCGCCACCTCTGATTGTTCGTTCGATAATTAGGTCAATGTAGGCTCTGTCAGTATGTTATAGTTTGTTTCATGAAATTTGAACATTGTTTAATGATTTTGAAATATTTCAGTTTTTAAAAGTAAATAATAACTTTTACAACTTTAATTACCAACATGTCCTTTGATTTGAAACTTTTTGTGAATTATTGTTATTTTACCTGTTTCTTTCGCATTTTCGGCGCTTGAAATCTTCCTCAGTGAAACTGTCCTAGTATTCGGATATATCCTCTGTAGTTTTCGGACATCCTCAGTAGCCTGCTCTCGACGGAATTCTAAGTTTTGCTTAGGTGGCGAATTGACAAGAAAGTGGCGAAATGACAAGAAGCAAGGATAAGTAGTATAACTCAGGGGCTTAATCTTCTATAGTAGATAATTGAAACTCATTGTAAACCCCATTATTGGGCATAGACTGTTTCTAGTACTGAAGACAGTAGTCCTTCTAGAAAGACCCTGTGTTTCGAATTCTTATCATTTCAAGTTTATCATGTTGATTTTATACATTTTTCAGTTTCAGCTCAACCAGCGTCTTTGAGTTTGACTAATATCATAAATATGTAATTTTCCGATAGCAAGTTACGTGTCAAAATCGAGCCGCGACTTCAAACACAAAAATCTCTTCATTTGAACTTTGTCTGCACACAGTTTGTGCTGTAGTCTACAATTTATGCCTTTATATTCAATATTTTCGACAAAAAATATAATGACAACTACCTTAGCGTCTTATTCCTTCGTTTAAATCCGAACACTACACGTTTTTTCTGAAACTTAGCCATTGTGGTAGTATGGTCCCCAGATGTTTGATTATTGTTCGTATAGGAGAAAGGGAACCAGAATACCATTGTGGAACAAAGGTGATGTATAAAACACAAGAATACCAATTTCCGTTTCCGGTTTGAACGAAAATCGGCTGGCTGGCTCCCTGCAGTCCATTCTAAATTTTTTTTTTTTTCTCTCATTACTTTAACCAGAAATTGACGTTTTAATTGTTCACCGGAAGTTGAAGATTCAACTGTTATTCTCTCGGATTTCTCTCGCTCAACTGAGGAAAGTTGTGAAATAAAGCAGAAAAAGGGTAGGGAATTATTTTCTTCTATGCAGAATGCTATTTAAAAATGTTTTTTGACCTTATATTATAAATTAAGTCCGCGTGACTGACATTGAGAGTGTTAATGCGAAAATATACCGTTTCATTGCTATCGGGAATTAAGCAAACGAATTTGAACACTAGATTCACCAAGCGTCCTCTTTGGACTCATGATGAAGACAGTTAAAAACTAGAAACAAGCTGTGGGGTAATGGGTTAATCGTTATGCCGAAAATTTATTCTGCCAATGAAGAAAATATAACAATCTTTATACAGTCAGTTGTATGCACCAATAAAAAGCACATAAGAAATATCTTTTGTATCCTAGCAGATCATCTGATCATGAGATGGTAGCTTATCACAGGCTGGTTATAGTAAAGCAGAATTTGGCTAAAAATGCTTTGTCGAGTGTTAATTTGTCCTTGAACTCAGACCGCACTGAGACTAGCCTATAGTCCTTTGATCTAATCACTCAAGTTGCAATCATCAAGTAGCAGAGCAACAGATAAGGGTAGTTTTTCAAAACTTAAAATCTTTATTTCTGAATTAAACCCTATGGTGTCACTACTCGTTAGAATCGTCTCTTCGAGACGATTCTAATGAGTAGTAACATCATAGGATTTGGTGCTGAAATGAGTGATAAAATGTTTGATTTGTTGAAATAACGACCTCTTATCTGGAGCCCTGAAGTAGTCGATGACACTGGACTGGTTTTATCCCTAACTGCAGTGCCTAAAAAATGGACTCCCAACATTTTCATAAATGTATTAAATGACAAGTCTACACATATTTTGAACCAAAATTTTGTACTTTTGTCTTCAAAATTAAAAAAAAAAAAGAGTCCAATATTGTCTCAGATCAGAGTTAATTCAGGTGCCCACTGATCTGGGTCTACACTGTTTGCAGAGGATGTATTATACTTGGTGCTTGGAAGTTAGCAATTATAACATACAGTCAGGGCTCCAGATAAGAGGGAGTGAACTGAACAAATCCAACATGTTCTCTCTTATTTCAACACCGAATCCTATGGTGTTACTACTCATTAGAATCGTCTCGAAGAGACGATTCTAATGAGTAGTGACATCATAGGGTTTAATGCAGAAATAAAGATTTTAGTTTTTGAAATACTCCCCTTATCTGGAGCTCTGATACAGTATACATGTGAGTCAAGGATATAGAACATAATTATATTACAGTACATATTCACAATAAATTGTAAAACATGGAACTATTTTCTTTAGTGGAGGAATCAATTAAAGGCGTAAAAGGCTTATTTATGGGTTATATGTTTAATTACACAAGCTTGAATGTATGTAGATCTATGAACATGTATATCTAGTAGCATCTAAATGCATATCTGAATAGACAGATGGTATCCTTAATTATTAAGCCACACAATATACATGTTGAATGTATTGTAAACATTACTGAATATTCAAATGTACTCCCCTCCAATATATCCCACTGTGAATAACCTATATGCATTGATACAGCATGTATGATGCATGGTTAAATTGATTGCAGTGATAAAGTTCCCTATTAAACCATTAATTACTCCATGGATAACATTGCATAAATTTAATTTATTCCTCCACTGAAGGAAATTATTCCAATTTATACAGTCATGAATATGCATCATAAGAAATATTTTGTTATATTCCAGCAGATAGAAGCTTAAATCACTTTGAAAGTTAAACAGAATGTGCTTTTAGGCACATTCTGCTTTACTTTCATTCTGCTTTAAGTAATAACCTATATTCAATATTAGAAACAGTCTATGAAGTATAGGGTTAAGGAAGCTGTATTTTAATGCACAACATTGAAGTGTCATGGGTATATCAGTTTCTGTATCTTAACCCATTACCCCATTAATGCACCTTTTTACGCCTTTAATTTATTCCTCCATTAGGAAAAATAGTTCCAATTTATACAGTCATGAACATGTACCATAAGAATATTTTTTATATCCTAGTAGATGGTACATATGTAGCTTAAAACAGGCTGAAAGTAAGGCAGAATGCCCATTAAGGCTTTACCTTCAATCTGTTTTAAGTGGTCACATGTCTTTAAAACTAGAAACATAAACATGCTATGGGGTAATAGGTTAATGGTTAAGTTTTTGCATTTAAGTCAGTGATATAGTGCTAAAATGTTCGCATTCGTGGTCAAACTAGCCGAAGATAACTTAATGTTTTATCATGGCATCCATGCTTTCTAGTTGCAGTAGTAGTTAAGTTGATTGGAACTTTATGCTTTTCATCCCTTTCCTCCATAGCAGCACCTTTAAGCACATTTATTTTATTCCTCCAATGAAGAAAATAGTTAAAATTTAAAATCATAAACATGTACCATAAGAAATATTTATATCCTTAGGACCTAGCAGATGTTGACTCAAAGCAGGCAGAAAGTAAAGCCAAATGTGCCGTAACGGCTTAAGGCACATTCTGCTTTACTTTCAACCTGCTTTAAGTGGTCACCTATCGTCAAAAATGAAAACAGGCTATGGGGTCATCATTTACATGTAACTTTAATTCTGATTTAAGTTACCACCTGTATCTACTATCTAATAACACCAATGAGCCTCTGTTGGAATGATCCTGATAGGTAGTAACATGTACTTACTGTATGAACTATTTATTGCTACCTTGGAGAAGACTTTGTTATTTCCCATTAAACACATAACGTATACCATTTCTAATCAAAAAGTTTTGAGCCTGATCTGATGCCAGGTAACCCTGCATCTTATCAGACTCCAAACTGTTTGCCACTCACATTAAAACAAATACAAGTGTAGTTAGAAATTCAAAAAAGTTGTAATTTTCTACATTTTAGTGAATTACGTTTGCATTTTATTTGTGAATAAGCAGGAAAGAAAACTGTTTTCTCCGCTGTAATAGATAACCACATCAGTGACACCTGGTGAGCAGTTGTGATTCAACACATATGGCTGCTACAGGCTAAAGTAACATTTGTAATTAAGATCTCTTAAGATTACTGCAAAGCACCCAATATTGCTTGTTTCTGGATAGGGCATAGGTATGTCTATGATTAAAGGAAATGGCTTCATAATAAGGAAACATCATAATGACCAGAAGCAGCCCAGTAGCATTAAATTGAATTGCATCTTTTCTATAGCTATACTCACAAAATGGTGAAGAGCTCTTGTTAAACAGTCATTTTATGAAGCAGAATAGAGCTCTCTAGAGAAAAGTAATTGTCAAAATGCAAAGAAAAGCTTTCTGCTTAACTTAGTTAAATCTTGCTTTAAGCTGTCATCCGCTATGATATAGAAAACGTTTCTCATGGAACATATTCATGACTATATAAAGTGGAACTATTTTCTGCAGTAGACTGGATGTTTAAATTACAGGGGTAAAAGGCTATATTTATGGGGTAATGGGTTAAGCAGCTGAAACACAATTTGTATGATTTCACATATGACCAGTGACTTACATCACTAAGCTCCTCACCGCTGTGAGTTCGAATCCCAGTAGGGTCGTTCGGATTTTTCATGTGGGGAAGCCATCAAGCTGGCTTGGGGAAGGTTGGTGGTTCTACCCAGTTGCCGATTTGTGCCTTAAACAGTGCGTAAAGGGCTTCTGGGGTATTCCTCCACCTGTAATTAGCTGGACGTCGCGATATGACTGAACTACTTTTAAAAGCGACGTAAAATCATAACAAATCAAATCAAATCACATATGACCAAGGGTTATTTTTAAGTGGCAATTCTGAAGAAAAGCACTGAGATCATAAAAGAGAGCTGATGTCTTTATGTAGAACAAAAGGAATGCAGAATACAGTGGAGAATGCGTTATTCTTTCCCAATAATTGCGTTTACGCTAAAACTATTATTTGCAGTGCAAACAGTTTGGAGCCAGATCAGACGCCGGGTAACCCGGCGTCTGATCAGGCTCCAAACTGTTTGCCACCAAGATAAACATGAAATATCAGAATTGTCCAAAAGTTGTTCTTTTCTACGTTTGAGTGCTTTGCGTTTGCGTTTAAAAGGGAAAGAATAACAGATTCTCCCCTGTACTTGCTATGTTCACCAGTCTTATGATACATTTAATTTATAAAAATACATGGACACTTGACTCATTCATTCCTGCCACTTTAAATGGACAGTTCCAGTTTCCAATAAAGTCTGGTCCATTTAGAGTTGAGTTTTACAATATGACAAACAGTGCAGGCCTTCATCAGAGGGCTCCTAAAGCCCTCTGATGATGATCACGGTCTGTTAACAGTATTTTGATAGCATGCTTTTTCATACAATCTCTTCATGAGTCATGAGTGACATGCATGTAACAATCTGGGCAGAGACTGCACTGTGATTAACCATGGCATGTATGATGATTACAATACTGGATTTTACTCATTAACATCTTTCATTTCCTGATAAATGAACAGTTAACATATTTTAACCCGTTACCCCCATAGCCTGTATCTAGATTTGAAGATAGGTGGCCACTTAAAGCATACTGGAAGTAAAGCAGAATGTGCCTTAAGGCACATTCTGCTTTACTTACAGTCTGCTTTAAGCTACCATCTGCTAGAATATAGAATACAATGTAGATCACTTTCAATACATGTTCATAACTGTATAAGTAAAAACTATTTTCTTAACTGAAGGAATAAATTAAAGGCATTAAAAGGTGTATTTATGGGGTAATGGGTTAATTGTGTTTGCAGTGTACAAAAAGACTTTCATTCACTCAATTCACAACTGTTACTGGAAGATCTATGGGCAGTTTTCATGTCCGTGAGAATAGTAATGCATAACAAAAGTAAGGAGCTTTCTACATTACTTTTGCTTTGCATTAAACAGCCATAATGTAATGAAATATTGTTGAACAATCTTTTTATGCCCCCGGCATCGACAGATGCGGGAGCATAATCGTCCTGTCCGTCAGTCCGAGCGCACGAAAGGTCCTTTGTTGGGTAGGGAGAACAATAGATTCCATTCATTCCGTGATTGCCCTATTGTTATTGTTGGGTATTTTAGTGTACTGTTGGGTACTTTTAAACAAAAAATATACCCAACAAATGTCCAACTGTGAGAACGTCCGTCCGTCCGTCCGTAACCAGGTTAAGTAGATTTTACCGTTTCGTCTAGCTTCAACACCACTTATTCAAATGCTTAGATACTTATACAGTTGTTGCCTTGGACCATTCCCTAGCCACCAATAATACCCAACCTTGATTTTGACCTTGACCTTGACCTAATTTGGACTTAGAATATTTTGAATGGGCTATTTCTTGGTTAACTAGATTTTACCGTTTCGTCTAGCATCAACACCGCTTACTCCAATGCTTGGGTACTTATACAGTTGTTGCCTTGGACCATTCCCTATCCATCAATATCACCCAACCTTGATTTTGACCTTGACCTTGACCTAATTTGGACTTAGAAAAGATTCAGAATATATTGTCAAGGATGCCACCGGGGGCATAAGCGTTTATTGAACGCGCAGTCTTGTTTATTGATTTTCTTTGTTAGTCAGACACTCGGATTATTAATAGAAATATATCTTCACACATGATGGGAACAAAAAATTAAGGAAGAGAAATCTCTATGGTTGAGGTTTCTCAGTGCTGCAGTTTCACAATCTCTTATATCTCATGGTCCGCAAAGCATTGTTTTAATCTAGATACCAATTAGATGTACTGGAATATTAGTTATTGCTTCATTCCATAAATGAAAGATTTTCCCAGGTAGTGACATACAATATACTGAATAAAATACAATGTAGTAGTGTAATATTAGTTATACAGTTTCTTCACAGTGTACATGAGGATTTATTCCCGGCTGAGGTAAATCATGTTGTCCAAGTTGTTAGGTGAGGGTTACATGATTTTACCAGCTGGGAATAAATCCTCATATACACTGTGAAGAAACTGTATAACAATTTATTTTACTGCAAAGTTTTCACTGTTCAAACGAAATATTTCAGAATTTGTCGTGTACAGTGCTCATATTAAACAGTAACAAAATCGCGCCAAAACAGATGAGGTTGAGCATAAATGACGTAATGTTTCTGACGGTTGTTATTCATAAGAAAGATGGGCACACTCGTAGACGTCGGCGTCAAACTTTCCCAGGAAATATGCGAGTTGAAAGATCCAACCCACGATTGGTTCTTAGCCGAAATGAACTTAAAACGGAGGATGCACGAATGAATGCACTCAATCTGGTCGAGCAGTTGGCCATCTTATTTTCTGCAAAGCAATACTCAGGGACCTGTCAGCCAATGAAATTATCTGCATTTCTAGGTACCCTGTCAGCTCACAGGGTACTTTGGATCACTCTATGACTCGGTACCCAATCAGAAGTAAGGAATTTACTTTGCTGTATAATAATATTATAAGTAATTGTTGTTTGTTCCAGATCCAAATAGAAAACATGCCAGGGCATGGAAGGCTGGTCCCCCTCCTATGGATCCCAACAGTCTGTATGTCAATGCAGGACTGGAGGACCAAATGGTAAGTCTTAGTTCTCCCATACAGTAAAACCTCTCTATAACTTCTGCTAAATTGTAGTAATTATTAGGTGTTTTAAGACAGGCAGCTGCTTAAAGCAAGGTTAAAGTAAAAGAGAAAGCTCCTTTAGCTTTCTGGCTTTTTATACGCCCGTCTTCAGACGGGACGTATTATGTCGTGGCGCTGTCCGTCCGTCTGTCCGTCCGTTAACTTTTTCATGTCCGCTCTCTAACTCAAACAAATTTAGTCTAATCCTTTTGAAACTTGGTCAGAACGTGTATGACCATAATATCTCGGTCAAGTTCGATAACCAGCAAGATTGACCCAGACATTCAAGAGTTATGCCCCTTTTTTGTCAAAAACGGGCATATTAGTTTGTCCGCTCTCTAACTCAAACAAATGTTTTTTAATCCTTTTCAAACTTTGTCAGCATGTGTATGACCATAATATCTCGGTCAAGTTCGATAACCAGCAGGATTGCTCCAGACATTCAAGAGTTATGCCCCTTTTTTCGTAAAAAACGGGCATATTTTAGTTTGTCCGCTCTCTAACTCAAACAAATTTATTTTAATCCTTTTGAAACTTTGTCAGCATGTGTATGACCATAATATCTCGGTCAAGTTCGATAACCAGCAGGATTGTCCCAGACATTCAAGAGTTATGCCCCTTTTTCGTAAAAAACGGGCATATTTTAGTTTGTCTGCTCTATAACTCAAACACATTTATTTTAATCCTTTTGAAACTTGGTCAGCATGTGTATGACCATAATGTCTCTGTCAAGTTTGATAACAAGCAGGATTGCACCAGGCATTCAAGAGTTATGCCCCTTTTTTCGTAAAAAACAGGCATATTTTAGTTTGTCCGCTCTCTAACTCAAACAAATTTATTTCAGGCCTTTTGAAACTTGGTAAGCATGTGTATGACCATAATGTCCCAATTATGTTTCATAACCAGCAAGATTGCCACAGACAGTCAAGAGTTATGCCCCTTTTTTCATCTAAAACGGACATTTTTTAGTTTGTCCGCTCTCTAACTGAAACAAATTTATTCCAATCCTTTTGAAACTTGGTCAGCATGTGTATTACCATAATGTCTCGGTTATGATCTATAACCAGCAGGATTGCCCCAGACATTCAAGAGTTATGCCCCTTATTTTGTCAAAAACGGGCATTTTTTAGTTTGTCCGCTCTTTAACTCAAATAAATTTATTCCAATCCTTTTGAAACTTTATCAGCATGTGTATGACCATAATGTCTCGGTCAAGCTCCATAACCAGCAAGATTGCCCCTGACATTCAAGAGTTATGCCCCTTTTATCGTAAAAAACGGGCATTTTTTGTTTGTAGCTCTCTTTCTCAAACAAATTTATTCCCATCCTTTTGAAAATTGGTCAGCATATGACCCCTAACTTTCAGGGTTCTTCCCCTTTTGTTTTTACCTTGATAGGGTTTTGGTATGACTACATTCTAAGATCGATTTGACGGGCGTATAATGTGCCCGGCTTGCGGTGCTCTTGTTTTTACCTTGCTTTAAGCATTTCTTTCAACATTAAGAAACATATTAAAATAATATCCTATATCCAGCAGATGGTAGCTTAACCCTTAGCCCGCCAAATAAATTGTCGTCTGCTATATTTCTAGTCTGCTTCAAGTTTCAAAATGCTTCAAAGTTGCTCAAAATTTGTAACTCGGCGTCTCATCCAGATCCAAGCTGTTTGCATATGGAGCTATTGTTGTGAGTGGTAGGCTAAGGGTTAAGTAGTATCTAATTTTATGTATCTGTTTTCAAATCTATAAAAAGGCTATTCATGGTAATGGCAGGTTGTTACTGAAATCATGTACCAATACATGTAGTTGCAAATGTAGAAAATTGTGTCAACAATTTCGTATTTAAAGCAGACATCACTTTAAACGCAGATATTTATTCAACATTCATAGGGTTGATAAATTGATTCTGTTAGCTGTAGATTAGTACAGTGGAGAATGTGTTACTCTTTCCCAATAAACGCGTTCACGCTAAAACTATTATTTGCAGTGCAAACAGTTTGGAGCCAGATCAGACGCCGGGTAACCCAAACTGTTTGCCACTAAGATAAACATGAAATATCAGAATCGTCCAAAAGTTGTTCTTTTCTACTTTTGTATTGGTTCTTAAACATATTATTTACATTCTGAATAAATATTGTTACCACGAGAAGCCTTAATGTTGAGAAAAAGGTGATCTTGTAATTTCAGGGGGTATAAAAGCCGGTCCCTTATAGATTCTGTTTATCCTGCTTTTTTCTTTAATTACAGAATTATGTTATTATGTTTGTTGATAGATTTTATTGAGGCCCACATGGAAGATTGGGCTTGCCTAAATGTGTAGCCTCAGTAAATAAAGTCGTTATTATTATTATTATTATTATTATTATTATAGTGCTTTGCGTTTGCGCTTAAACGGGAAAGAATAACAGATTCTCTACTGTACTAGATACCCAGGTCAGCTACATTGCCATATATTACTAGATACATTTACAGTCACTGTGATATCAGTTTATTAAAGATCATCAATTGTGTTTTGACAGTATTGTAAACATTTCATTGTTTGATGTATAAGGCTGAAATGCAATCTCCTCCCTTGTATTGAAATATACATGTAATGTCTATTGAAATAAAAAAAAATGTTTTATACCCCCATGATCAAAGATCTTGGAAGAGGGGGAGGGGGTCAGTTATTGGCTTACTGGTATGTTCTGTTTTTATTTACATAATTACTCCACTCAAGAAGTCCTTGAGTTCAGTACAACTTGTGTCCTGTCAGAAAAAGGTCAAGGTCATTTAGAGGCTGTTAGATCAAATAGGCTGAATTTAACGCTGGCCATCACCTTGGAATGTGACTGTTTAACTGTAAAGCAGAAATCTTTGTAGGAGCAACAGCCATATATATTAAAGGAATATAACAACTGCCTCATTTCAACTGAAATACAACATGCTTTAAATTCAGCCATAAAACAACAACGAAAGCTAAGTGAAAAACAACTGAACAAGGCAGTCATTTACAATGCTGAAATCTCATATGAGTTCTTCCATTTTCTGACTATCAACCAATTTGCATTGCCTCTATGGGGGTTTATTCCCAAAAGTATATAAATGATAACAAACAGTGTAGACCCAGATCAGAGGGCTCCTTCAGGAGCCCTCTGATCTGGGTCTACACTGTTTGCAGATGTTGTATATAGTCTGTGCCAGCACTTTAAGCGTTTAATACTTGTACCACACATGTTTAAGCAATGGTACAACAGGCATGTTTCAACCATTAAACAGCATTCTTATTTGACCCATCAACAACAGTCCAGTTACGCCATAAAGATGCAGCCATGTATCTGTTGTGTGTGTAGTTCTATTTGATTTGATTCTTTTAAAACTGTGTAACTGATTTTTGCTGAAAATTTTATCTGCTAGTATTCCAAAAGAGGTAAGATCTATTTTTAGCTCGCCTATTCGGAGAATGGGGGGGGGGGGGGGGCTTATGGAATCACGTCGACGTTGGTTTTTCATGGTTAAAGTTTTGGGGTAAGTGTTGTAATGCACTAATACATCATGAAATATTTGCATTAGGAAGCTGATATTTGGATTGGAGGTGCCCAGTGGGTTGAACATTGATGTTGTGTAGTTAAAATTTTAAAAAAAGTTTAAATTTAGTCAAAATTTCACCTTTTGTGGACTTAGGTTTTTTGGCTGATTTCTCATGGTTAAAGTTTTGGGGTAAGTGTTGTAATGCACTAATACTACATGAAATATTTATAATAGGAAGCTGATATTTTGATTGGAGGTGCCCTGTGGGTTGAACATTGATGCTGCGTAGTTTAAATTTGAAAAAAAGTTTAAATTTAGTCAAAATTACACCTTTTGTGGACTTAGGTTTTTCGGCTGATTTCTCATGGTTAAAGTTTTGGGGTAAGTGTTGTAATGCACTAATACTACATGAAATATTTATAATAGGAAGCTGATATTTGGAATGGAGGTGCCCTGTGGGTTGAACATTGATGTTGCGTAGTTTAAATTTGAAATAATGTATAAATATAGTCAAAGTTACACCTTTTGTGGCTTTCGGTTTTTTGGCTGATTTCTCATGGTTAAAGTTTTAGGGTAAGTGTTGTGATGCACTAATACTACATGAAATATTTGTATTAAGAAGCTGATATTTGGATTGGAGGTGCCCTGTGGGTTGAACATTGATGTTGCGTTGTTAAAATTTAAAAAAAAGTTTAAATTTAGTCAAAATTTCACCTGTTGAGGACTTAGAGTTTTTGGACTGAAATTTCAAAGTTAGTTATGGAGTAATTAAGTGTTGAAATGCACTTATACTACATGATATATTTGCATTAGGAAGTTGATATTTTGAATGGAGGTTTCCTGTGGCTTGAATATGAATCTACTGATACACTTTTCTATTGATAGTTACCTATTTAAGAAAGGTTTCATTAGGCGAGCTTTGCTGTTCTCCGACAGCTCTTGTTATGATAAAAAAAAACAGACCGAAACTAAAGTTACAAGCATTTTCTATCCTGATTAGGACCCATTTTTATGGGGTCCTTATCTGGTACCAAAACTGTTTGCAATGGTGATCGATATAGGTCTTCAGTCCTGAAAGCGTTATGGGTTTGGTGGGGCCTGATCTAGATCACAGATTGGAAATGTTTTCGAAGTTTATTATTACAGATCTTCAGTGTTGAAAGGAATAAGTATTTTGTGGGATCTGATCTTGATTCAATATTTTCTGCAAAGTTCATCAGTCAGGTCTGTGGTATTAAAAGTTTTAAACCTGATTCCCAATAAATACGCCTTTTTACTCATGAATATAAACCATAAGGAATAGTTTATATATCTTAGCAGATTGTAGCTTAACCCTTAGCCCGCCAAATAAATTATCGTCTGCTATATTTCTCGTCTGCTTCAAGTTTCAAAGTGCTTCAAAGTTGCTCAAAATTGCTGAAAATGTTGTCCGAGTGTCAAACAGCTTGGATCCGGATGAGACGCCGAGTTACTCGGCGTCTCATCCGGATCCAAGCTGTTTGCATATGGAGCTATAGTCGTGAGTGGCAGGCTAAGGGTTAACTCTTTGAATCCTAGTCACGCATATATGCATCATTTGCAAACTGTACCTGTGAGGAGTATACTTGTCCTATGCAAACAGTGTAGACCCGGATCAGAGGGCTCCTTCAGGAGCCCTCTGATCAGGGTCTACACTGTTTGTCATTTTGACATATATTGTAAAATTCAACCCTAAAAAGTAAGAAATGGACTACACTTAATGGAAAACTAGAATTGTCCATTTGAGGTTTCAGGGAGGAAAGGGTTAAAGCAGGCTAAAAGTAAAGCAGAATGCGCTGTAAGGCACATTCACCTTTACTTTCAAACTGCTTTAAGTGGCCACCTATCTTTAATACTAGAAATGGGCTAATTTTTGGGTTATGGGTTATAGACTTCCATATATGCTTTAAGTGGTCACCTATTGCTGATACTAGAAACAGGCTATGGGTTAGTGGGTTGTAAATTGGTATATCTACTTTCAGGAGATCCAGGGTTATGTTCAGAGCAAGCTGAAGACTACCATCACCTTCATCTGTATGCTGTTGACAGTGGGGCTGTTACGACTCGTGTTTCACTGGGTTCCTCGCTGGTATCTCAGAGCTACCCACAGGCGATGTTCTCTGGAGGAAGCCACCTCAGTCCTTCTACTGGTAAATATACTGATATATTAACAAAGCTCCAGATAAAGGGAGTATTTCAAAAACTAAAATTGTTATTTCTGTATTAAACCCTATGGTGTTACTACTCATTAGAATCGTCTCTTCGAGACGATTCTAATGAGTTGTAACACCATAGGATTTGGTGCTAAAATAAGTGAGAAAATGATGAATTTGTTCAGTTTACCCCCTCTTATCTAAAGCCCTGTATTTAACCCAATACTCCATTTGAAGACTCAGCATTGTAAAGGTAACACTTTTACTGCATAGCCACATCCATCTAAAATAAGATTAACAGAACAGTATTAGAACAAATGATAGACATACTTTGCTTTATGTGTTTTAAGTTTTAACCCGTTAATGCAGCTCTTACGCTGTTAATTTATTCCTCCCTTAAAGAATTATTCCACTTTATAAGTCATGAGAATATCTACCGTAAGACATATTTCCTATCTCCTAGCAAGTTGTAACTTTTAAGGAGGCTGAAAGTGAAGCAGAATGTGCCTCAAGGTGCATTCTGTTTTACTTTCAACCTTCTTTAAAGGATCACTTGACTTCAAAACTAGAAATCGTCTATGGGTAATTGGTTAACCCATTTTATGCGGGATACACTTTTAGGTGTACCTCTAGGCAAACAGTTTTGATCTTGTGGGGCCTGATCTGAGATCAAAACTGTTTGCAGCTAGTTCAGTATTCTATCAGAAACTGCTAAAATCTTTTGCAAATATTTTAGTTATACCCGCTGCAGACGACATTTTAAAATGGCCGCCAAATATTACCCAGCATACAATGGGTTAAGACAGGTGCTCCATAATTTTATTTGGTCACCATGAAGTGGTGCTGGGCATATACATGTAGTGTTATCCTTCTTTCCAGTAAACTCTTTCAACACCATGGACCTGTTTAAAATATACTCATTACATTTGCAAACAGTATAGTCCCAGATCAGAGTGATCCTATAGTAGCCCTCTGATCTGGATCTATACTGTTTGCTAATTTAGACCAGTATTTGTTTAACTACCCAGTATTCCATGAACTGGTTGATGTTTTGCTTACAAAGATACACAAAGAACCTAATAACTCCAAGAGTTACTTAGTGTTGAACAAGATAATATACCCCAAGTAGGCAAAGAATGTTTCAGAGAGATTCTACTGAATATTAACTCTATATGATTTAGTAAAGCAAAGATATGTCATAAATTTTAATTTTCATTTTACAGTAAAACCTCTCTATTATGACCACTAAAACCAAGCTAATTGATTGGGTGAAATACAGGTGGCAGCTTAAAGCAAATTAATTTCAATCTAATTCAGTGGTCATTATAAGAAGGCTTCACTGTACTCATTCCTGGAGCCCTGTCACATACAGTAAAACATACAGAGCAAGAAAGTAGATGTCTTAATATTGAAGATAATTGTAATTTATGTAGATGTCAGTTGCTTTTATAGTTTGATATAAATGGAGATAGCTCATGAAATATAGCTTAAATCTTGTGTATATATGTATGAAATATGTATATATACACAGTAAAACCTCTCTATTATCACCATTATTTACCATTATTTTGTGTTTTAGGCAGGACATGTGCTTAAAGCAAAGTGAAAGTAAAACAGAAAGCTACATCTTGCTTTAAGCTTCCACCTGTCAATTACACAATTAATCAGCTGTCTTTTAAGTGATCGTAATAGAGAGGTTTTACTGCACACTGACATTTGTAAATTTCAGGCAGACATGCTCTCATGACTTTGCAACACAATTTACATGTACAGTGGAGAATCTGTTATTCTTTCCCGTTTAAACGCAAACGTACGCAAACGCAAAGCACTAAAACGTTGAAAAGAACAATTGTTTGGACAATTCTGATAATTCATGTTTATCTTGGTGGCAAACAGTTTGGAGCCTGATCAGATGCTGGGTTACCCGGCGTCTGATCTGGCTCCAAACTGTTTGCACTGCAAATAACAGTTTTAGCGTAAATGTGTTTATTGGGAAAGAATAACACATTCTCCACTGTACCACCTTTCAACATATTGCAGCATAAAATAATGCTTTTAAAAGGTGGTACAGAAAGATTACCATTGAACTTTGTACATTTTTATGTCCCCCGGGCATCGACAGATGCGGAGGCATATAATAACTGTCCTGTCCGTCCGTCTGTCCATGTGTCCTTTATAAATTGGACCTTTTTTCTTCAGTGAAGGAATAAATTAAAGGCATAAAAAGATGTAATAATGGGGTAATGGGTTAAACAGAGTTTTAATTGTTGTTTGTACAGTAAAACCTGTCTTAAATGGCCACTTTAAAAAAGACAAAAAATATGTTTTCAAGACATATTATCGCTTAATGCAGGTCAAAAGTATTACAGAATGCTCCCTTCTTTTTGTCTTCTTTTAAGTGGCTGCTTAAGACAGGTTTTACTGTATACATGTTGTTTTAACAGGACCAGTACCAGCAGTGGTTTGTGGCCAAAGTGCAGACAATCACCAGAGATGGGACCAGGTGAGATAACCTTAATCTTTTAAACACTGAAAAGTTGAAAACATATAGTAGGGACTTTTACATCGAGTATGAGTCCTGATCAGACTTCATTTAACGTGGGACAATAATTATGATACTCATAGCCTTTTCAACTCTAAAAAAAATACCAATAACCTTTTCAACACTGAAAAACACCCATAACCTTTTCAACACTAAGAAACATCCATAACCTTTTCAGCACTAAAAACACCCATAACCCCTAAAAAGAACAACCATAACCTTTTCAACACTGAAAAGTATACTCATAGGATAACTTTCCTAACAATTTGGATCAAGATCAGACCACACTTTATGTGGGGTTTGGTTAGGATCCAAACTTTTAATCACATGCAGGGCTCCAGATAAGGGGGGTATTTCAAAAACTAAAATCTTTATTTCTGCTTTAAACCCAATGGTGTCACTACTCATTAGAATCGTCTTGAAGAGACGATTCTAATGAGTAGTAACACTATAGGATTTGATGCTAAATAAGTGAGAAAATGTTGGATTTGTTCTGTTTACTCCTTCTTATCTGGAGCCCTGCACATGAATCCTATCTTGGTTAATATATTGAAGACGGAACCCATTTCAGACTTTCAGCCGATGACAGCATCTAGGTGATGAAACTTGCAGCATTCCAAGCAGTATTTGTTTGCAAAATAGTCTATGGGATAACGGGTTAGGCGACCACCTGTATTGAATCTTGCAAACAACCTACTATGGAAAGAGTTAACCCATTACTCCATAGATATTCATTTTAATGTCTTTAATTTGTTCCACCACTGAAGGAATTTATACAGACAAGGATATGTAGCATAGGAAATATTTTCCATATTCTAGCAATTGGTAGCTTAACCCTTTACCTGATATCCTATTTCTAGTATTGAAGATAGGTGACTACTTAAAGCAGGTTGAAAGTAAAGCACAATGCGCCTCAAGGCGCATTCTGCTTTACTTTCAGCCTGCTTTAAGCTTTTATGTGCTAGAATATAGAAAATATTCTCTATAATATAATATTCATGACTGATTAACTTGGAACTATTTTCTTCAGCGGAGGAATAAATTAAATGCGCTAAAAGGCGCTTCTATCAGGTAAAGGGTTAAAGCAGGTTGAAAGTAAGGCAGAATGCGCCTTAAGGCGCACTCTGCTTTACTTTTAACCTGCTTTAACTAGTTAGCTGTCTTTCAAACTAGAAACAAGCTGTGGGATAAAGAGTTAAGCAGTTACCTGTCTTCAGAAATCCCCATGCTTCTTTGCATTGCTGGCCCTGTGATGTGAATAAATGTGTATAACTGGTGTGAAGTAACAAAAACTATATTTTTTACAGAGTTGCTGTTCTCAAACCCTCGGCCTCTTTCAGCTTCACTGCTAAATCCAAGAGACGTAGAGCTCAGCTGTTCCTAAATACTGCCCAGGTACATCTCAACTTTTAATATAATAACCAATTAACCCTTTCCCTTATAGAAGCGACTTTTAGCGTATTTAATTTATTCCTCCGCTGAAGAAAATAGTTCCAATATATACCGTAATGAATATGTGTCATATTTAATAATTTCCTTATTCTAGCAGGTAATGGCTTAAAGCAGGCTGAAAGTAAAGCAGAATGCGCCTTAAGGCACATTCTGCTTTACTTTCAACCTGCTTTTAGTGGGCACCTGTTTTTCAAAACTAGAACAGACTATGAGGTAAAGGGTTAACAACATTCATGCATTGCTTCAGATAAGGGGAGTACAATTCTGATGTGATAAAGTTAACCATATCCGAGTTTAACCCATTACTCCATAAATATGCCTTTAATTTATTCCTGCACTAGAGAAAATAATTCCATTTCAGGGCTCCAGATAAGAGTAGTTTTTCAAAATCTAAAACCTTTATTTCTGCATTAAACCTTATGGTGCTGAAATGAGTGAGAAAATGTTGAATTTGTTCAGAAAACTACCCCTTATCTGGAGCCCTGCCATTTTATATAGTCATGAAATTGATGAATGTGTACCATAAGAAATATTTTCAATTTGCTAGCAGATGGTAGCTTAAAGAAAGCTGAAAGTAAAGCAGAATTCACCTTAAGGTGCATTCCGCTTTACTTTCAACTGCTTTAAGTGATTACCTGTCTTCAAAGCTTGAAACAGGCTATGGGGTAAAGGGTTACAATTCAAAATTCAATTGTGGAAATACAATTTTTGACTTTAATGAACTCTAGTTATCGATGTTCAACTATATTTCGGATATCCAGATCCTTTTGTCTCCTTTAAAATGGTCTTACTTCTCATTAGATTTGTCTCTTTGAGACAATTCTAACGAGAAGCAAGATTTTTTTCAGACACATTAAGTTTACTCCCTCTTATCTGGAGTCCTGCATACTTTTATAAGCATAGGTGTGAAATTTTAGTACCATCTTGCTCCTGTTTCCAGTGTATTCAGCATGGTTTTAGTTTAAACAAATGAACATATTAATAAAGTAACATTTGTATACATGAATATTACTTTTAACTTGCTAGCTCACCAAATTTATTCTTTGCTTAACTCATTGAGCCCAAGTGACACATTTATGTGTCCTTTACCAAACGTGTACATGTGAAGAGTACACTTGTCTGTTGCAAACTGAAGTCCCTGATCTGAGGGCTCCTGCAGGAGCCCTCAGATCAGGGTTTTCACTGTTTGTCATTTTGTAATAGATTATAAAAAACAACCCTAAATTGTCTCAAATGGACCAGCCTTTATTGTAAACTGGAATTGTCCATTGGAAGTTTCAGGGGACAATGAGTTAAAATTGTCATCTGCTTGTTGTTTACTAATTAAGTTCTGCTAAAGAAACCTAAATATGTGTGTCACACAGTTTGGCTCCTAATCTGATGTCTAATCTGGACCGACACTGTTTGCCAATTCTTAGCAATGAATATATAACAGAACTTTAGAGCTGTCACTGGTTGTTTGTCTACACTCCTGCTTGAGTCATCTTTCCTTGTTCAGTTAACTATATTTGCTTCTTGTTGCATCTGTTTTAACACCACTTGTTAATTTAACAACTTACTCCATAGCCTGTTTCTAGTTTTGAAGACAGGTGACCACTTGAAGCAGGTTGGAAGTCAAGCAGAATGCTCATTTAGGCGCATTCTGCTTTACTTTAAAGCTGCTTTATGCTACAATCTGTTAGGATTTAGGAAACATTTCCTATGTTGCACATTCATTACTGTATAGAGGGAGTATAAATATTTGCTTTGAGAATGGAGCCCAATATTGGCCCTAAAAGTGGCATAAAAAGGGGCTGCTAAGGGACATGCATAGAGTCTCCTTTGAGAGTTGGGTATAAGGTTATAATGCGTTGAGTTAAGTTGAGTCAGAGATTGTTATCAAGCATTTGCTCAAATATGACCAATCTAATGCTTGAGAACAATCTCAGACTCAACTCCAACTCTTTATAACCTTGAACCCTGTTGTGAGGAAAACCTGTACTAAGTTGTATAATTTAATAATGACTCGCTTGGTACTGTCAGTATTGATAGCAGTAATACAATGATTACTTGAGGTAAGTGTTGACTGTTTGTGTTGTTTTAACTCTTTCTTCCTTAACCAACAGTGCACAAACACTAATCGTGTAACCACTTAAAGCATTACACCTATAGCCTATTTCTAGTTTTGAAGACAAGTGATCTGCTAAAGCAGGTAGAAAGTAAAGCAAACTCTCCTAAATGAGCTTTTTGCTAGATTTTCACCTTTAATACTTAAAGATACCACTGGCCTCAAAAACTATGTCATTGAGAAGATTCTTCCTATTAAAGACACTTTTGTTAAGGAATATAAGTAAAGGCCTCAGTGAGCACTTGCATGGAGAAAGGGGTTAATGGGTGGAGGACAGGCCTTAACTCATGTTACCTGGAGAAAAGTAGGGGTTCTAAGCTCTTTGAACATTATGTGTAATTTTAGCTCGACTATTCGAAGAATATGGAGGGCTATTACAGTCGCCCTGGCGTCGGTGTCGCCGTCGCCATCGGCGTTGCACTGGTTAAGGTTTTTAGCTCACCTGAGCTAGCTCAGGGTGAGCTTTTGCAATCCTTGAATGTCCGTCGTTCGTCGTCGGTCGTCAACAATTTTGGTGTTTACACTCTAGAGGCCACAATTTTTATCCAATCTTTCTGTTACTTATTCAGATTGTATATTACCATAAGAGTTCGGATGAGTTCGATTATGGTTGATATTGGACATATAGGTCAAGAGTTATCCACCTTTGAACTGCTGAAAATGCATTATTTAACAGTGTTTACACTCTAGAGACCACAATTTTAATTCAATCTTTCCCAATCTTGCTTAGATTGTATATAACCGCAAGAGTTCGGATATGTTCGATTATGGTTGGAATCTGACCAATAGGTCAAGAGTTATCTACCTTTAAATTGCTGAAAATGCCATATTTAAGGTTGTTTACACTCTAGAGGCCACAATTTTAATCCAATCTTTCTCAAACTTTATCAGATGGTATATGATTATTAGAGTTCAAATGAGTTTGATTATGGTTGCAATCGGACCAATAGGTCAAGAGTTATCTACCTTTAAATTGCTGAAAATGCCATATTTAAGGTTGTTTACACTCTAGAGGCCACACTTTTTATCCAATCTTTCTCAAATTTCATCAGATGGTATATGGCTAGAAGAGTTCAGATAAGTTGGATTATGGTTGCAATCGGACCGATAGGTCAAGAGTTATATACCTTTAAATTGCTGAAAATGACATATTTAAGGTTGTTTACACTCTAGAGGCAACAATTTTTATCCAATCTTTCTCAAACTTCATCAGATAGTATATGACTAGATGAGTTCAGATGAGTTCGATTATGGTTGCAATCAGACCTGTAGGTCAAGAGTTATCTACCTTTGAATTGCTGAAAAAGCCATATTTAAGGGTGTTTACACTCTAGAGGCCACAATTTTAATCCAATCTTTCTCAAACTTGCTCAGATTGTATATAACCATAAGAATTCAGATGAGAATGGTTATGGCTGGAATCGAACTTATAGGTCAAGAGTTATCTACCTTTGAATTGCTGAAAATGCCATATTTAACATTGTTTGCACTCTAGAGGCCACAATTTTCAATGGATTTTAACTATAATTGCACACAATGTATATAGCTATACGTTCTCGAGGGAGTGCAATTATTGTTGAAATCTGATCATTGTGGCAAGAGTTATCTGCCCTTGATATACTTTGAAATGCTAGAAAAGGCTTCATTTCAGTATTATTTGGGCTCTAGTTATCTGCCTTTGATGTACTCTACTATACATAATAGAATGGATCATATTGCAATGTTGTGTACATGCTATACTACAAATTTGAATGGATTTAGAATAAAACGGGTGAAATTCAAAGTTAAAGCTATCAGGCTTCATTATAAAAGGTGAGCGATATCAGGGCCTTCAGGCCCTCTTGTTTGTGCAACCTATAATAGCTTGTATTTCTACAACCAATACTTGTATTGCATTATAACTTCACCACAGCCTCCCCACTACTGCAGCAAATCATGGCTAGTAACTCTGGTTTGGATTTTGTGTAAGTTATGACCCTTGATTGACTTTGAAATTTTGGTTAAGGTTTTTTGTGCAACCTAGAAATAAGATTATATCTCTGCAGCTGCTGCTTGTATGGGATTATAACTTCACCACAACCTTGCCACTAGTGCAGTGAATCAAGGCACATAACTCAAGTTTGCATTTAGTGTGAGTTGTGGCCCTTGATGGACTTAGATATTTTGGTTAAGGTTTTTTGTGCAAAATAGAAATAAGCTTATATCTCTGCAACTGCTGCTTGTATAGGATTATAACTTCACCACAACCTTGCCACTAGTGCAGTCAATCAAGGCAGGTAACTCAAGTTTGCATTTAGTGTGAGTTGTGACCCTTCAGGGCCTCCCCTGGGATATTTTTTCTTTTCGCCATCACTTTCGCCAAATGAAAAAAGTTGGAGCCAAATTATTTTTTTGGAGCCAAACTTGGAGCCAAAGTTGGGGCCCAAAATATACCCTATAATTTATACGTGTTTTACAAATTTTATGATAGGCTGGTTACGCACAGGGACATTAAAATTATTTTCATTTATAATTATATAAGAGGTGGCAGAATAATGTAAATGAGCTTTCTGCATTACATTTACCTGCATAAAGCGTTCACCGATTTTTCAAGATCAACAATATACATGTACCTTATTCAATGGTCGCCTAATATAGGTTTGTATGTCTTTATTTTCTTTCTTTTGATTAAATGACAAACTCTCATTCCTCATAGATTTACTTTTCATGCCTTTACCCATGCCCTGTTAAAAAGCATAGAAAAGTACACCCTGACAGGTGGAAGCCTTATGGAGTTTTCAGATATACTAGTAGCCTGCTTTATACAACCATTTGTCATAAAACACCAGAAAAAAACTTAGCAGGGAAGATTTAATTCAGACTGCATCATTTGAAAAATAAGACGGTGACTACTTAGATAATTATTTAAATGTGCTATTTCGTATTATTTGTAAAAAATATATCACCTAATGTTCAATATACGGGAAAGTCTAGGATCGCTACTTTTCGCGAGTAATTAATCTGATTCTTCGATTCCAGCGCATATTTGTTGCTATCGTTCACTTTCTGATAACTTATTTGCCGAAACTCCCGGTAAAATCGTATTCCGTATCGCTGTTATGTTCATTTCACAACTGTCAAGCACACAACCCATTTCATCCAGTAGTGATTCGTAGCGAAATAGAACGTCTAATTTAATTTGTTGTTAAAAAAAGATGCTGGGAAATGCCCTTTTAGTAACCAATAAAACAAGGAAAGACACGCGCCTTAGAAGTCCGAATATTGGCGTCTCGCCATTTTGAAACGATATGTGTATTTGGGTTTCATTTCGGAAGTTTGTGAGTCTGTTTGTATCTAAAGTCGCGATTATTAATAAGGATTAGTGGTAAATTCAATTCATAGAAGTTGTATTCGGATTTGGATCCATGTTACAGGTTCGTTTGTGCAGTATTTTCGGTAAATATTACCGATTCTAACAGGCTCCGTATCAAAGACATTTTTTCCCGACACGTACTTCGAGCTGTTACACGTCTCGAATCATGGAAGTTTTTTCAGTCTTTACATGGTAATTACTTACCTGTATGTCTATTTTAGGGGAAAGAAATGTATGATCCTTTGATTTAGGCTAATATTCTTTCAACTTTACGTAGCTAATTTCCAAAAATCTTTTTAGACCGCCGTGTAAAGTTTTATGCACCCAGTATTAATAACGCTCGCGATATAGCTCCTTCATTGGACATTAAAAGCTTTTGATCTGTCAATCACGTTGAGGCTAGCCAATAACGCAAGCAGAATGGGGGAGATAGGCGGAACAAAGATAAGCAGAATCTATATTCTTTACTTGATTGTCCTACTCGCGAGTTTGAGTTATGACACTTGTATTACGTAACACCAAGGTGCTGGCTGTGTACTTCACCAATTATCTCTACACGCATTAGCGCCCCGGGTATAAGAGCCAGATACATACATGTCACTGATGAAAAAAAAATACCTTATAAATTTCTTATCGCAATCAATTTCGCCAGAACTAAAATTTTATCGCCACTTTGAAATTTTCTTCGCATTTGGCGACAAATGCGAATGCCAGCGGAGGCCCTGCCCTTGATTGACTTAGATATTTTGGTTAAGGTTTTTTGTGCCAAATAGAAATAAGCTTATATCTCTGCAACTGCTGCTTGTATTGCATTATAACTTCACCACAGCCTTCCCACTACTGCAGCAAAATCATGGCTGGTAACTCTGGTTTGGATTTTGTGTGAGTTATGGCCTTTGATTGACTTAGAAATTTTGGTTAAGGTTTTTTGTGCAACCTAGAAATAAGCTTATATCTCTGCAACTACTGCTTGTATGGGATTATAACTTCACCACAACCTTGCCACTAGTGCAGTGAATCAAATCAGGTAACTCAAGTTTGCATTTAGTGTGAGTTATGGCCCTTGATGGACTTAGATATTTTACCAACTTCTTCCATAATCGTCTGCAAAAGCCATTTACAGTCATGTGTTCAAATGACTACCATCAAACATGCTTATCCAATATATTTATATACCCTTATCAAATTTCCAATAATGAAAAAAACCTGGAATGGTCGAGCGTGCCATCTTGTGATGGCTCTGGTTTTAATCCAGCATATACCTTAAAACCTCTCTATTACGACCACTGAAACAAAGGCTAATTGATTGCATTTTAAAGACAGGTGACAGTTTAAAGCAAGGTGACAGTTAATCAGAAGACTCCTTTAGGAACCTTCTGTTTTACTGCAACCTTCCTTTAAGCAGTCACCTGTCATGAACACCTAATAATGAACACAATTGTGTGGTTGTAATAGAGAGGTTTTACTGTATATAGTTTTTGTCCAGTCTCTGTGTGTTAGTACAATGTTAACCAGATTTTACCATTTCATCTAGCATCAACATTGCTTACTATATATAGAACGCTTATATATCTATACAGTTATTGTCTTGGATCATAATAAATCCCAGTCCACTCATCACCCAACCTACGGTTTCAACTTATTTGAGCCTAATAGACTATAGTAAAACCTCTCTATTATGACCACTAAACTATGCTATATGTCATGACTGTGTTTGATGCAGTTGGTGCTTAAACTATGTTAATGTAAAACAGAAAGGTCCTATAGGAGCAATCTGTTTTACGTTCACCTTGCTTCAAGCCTTCTTCTGTCTTTTATACAGTCAATTAGCCTTCTTTTTAATGGTCTTTACAGATAGGTTTGACTGTATTTTGAATAGGCTATTTCTTAAGAAATAATAAATTCATACCAGTGTTTTATCGTGCAATCGAACACTGGTAGGAGTTAAGATGCGTAGTAATTTAATCACGAGGCCTTTAGGCCGAGTGGTTTAATTAGAAGCATCTCAACGACTACCCGTGTTCGATTGTTAGCTCACCTGAGCCGAAGGCTCAAGGTGAGCTATTGTGACCGCTCACCGTCCGTCTGTCCGTTCACATTTACTTCAAACGACATCTCCTCTGAACCCGACGATTTTAGAGAGAGTCTAACCTGCTCATGATGTTCCTTGGATGCTTCTCTACAGAAGTTGTTCAAATGAAAGGAAAAAAGCGCAAACTCTGCTTGCAAAAGCAAAAAAAAAGCAAAAAACTTTAAAACATTTTCTTGTCAAAAACTACTAGGCCCTAAGCTTTGAAATTTTTACAGTAGTATCTCCTGGTGGATCCCTCTAAAGTTTGTTCAAATGAAATCCCTAGGGTCACACTTGACCCCACCCTGCGCAGTTTTAGTGCTGCTCTATGCAGGTCTCATGGTATTTTGATTTATGCAGAACTGTATTTACCTGAGGCCCTTAATATATTAAAGGCAAATAGTCAATATTTGCAAACAGTTTGGATCCAGATCAGATGAAACATAATGCTGCATCTAATCTGGATCCATACTATTTGCCACTCATTTACCTACTTTACATTTTCTAAATTGTTTTTTTGTACATTTTTCACATACAGTAGGTTTTAAGCAGACATCATTTCAGTCTGATAAGGGTTTAGCCAGCTGCCTAGATGCTCTCCCCAACTATTGCATAATATTTGCCCTCAGTGACTGACCAACAGAACTGGTGGTGTCTGCTGAACATGTTGTCTGCTAAAGTTTAGAAATGGTTCAGTCTGCTTCATACTTAGAGAAACAGGATCTGGAAGTGATCCACTGACAGTTATGTAATTATGTCTTATGCCATATTTATACATATGTTTAATATTGATTTTGTCACAGTTATCTGTATGTCTTGTCATTTTTTCCAATTAACCCATTCCCCCATAAATACTGATGTTTGTAACCCATTACCCCATAAATGTGTGTTTTTAGGCCTTTAATTTATTCCTCCACTTAAGAAAATAATTCCACTTTATACAGTCATGAAAATGTAAGATAAGAAATAAGTTTCTATATCCTAGTAGATGGTAGCTTAAAGCAGTTTGAAAGTAAAGCAGAGTGTGCGTTAAGACGCATTCTGCTTTACTTTCAACCTGCTTTAGGTGGCCACCTATTTTCAAAACTAGAAACAGGCTATGGGGTAATGGGTAAAATGAAATTGCCTATTTGGAAAGAGCCTAATGAGAGGAGGCTTAAGTGCCATTTGCAAAGGCCATAACTCTGACATCATTGTTTTTGGAGTTATTTCCCTTTGTGATATTTTCTTGTCCAGAAGACAACTCCAGTTCTACTGATGCTATTATAATGAAATTTTATGTATGGAAAGAAACCAGTGTTCTGCCAAGACATCCAAAAGTTGGCGACACATGTCTCAGTGGGCATTTTCAAAAAAAGGGGGACAAGGAGAAACATTCAAAGTTAAGTGCTTTTATGCATGGTATTACCTGTCATTGAAAGAGCTTTCTTGCTTTGGATGATTTCCAATGATTCAGAGCCCTGTTAAAATCAAAGTTTCCAATCTCCCCTCCCGCTATCTTCACTGAATAATTGCGTAACCACTTATCTTGAAACTGACGATGAGCCTTTTTAGAGAAATCGGGTTCCGATTTTTCTCTCGAACATTGCGGTTCTGCATGTTTTAAAAGCGAAGAGGGGGATTCGGAAGTAGTGGGTGAGGGCCAAAAAGTTGTTACGGACGATAAATCGGCCTTATATGACTCTGTCCGTTTGAAGAAACGTAGAATTGTTGTCGGCTTTTTCTTCACGGGAGACGCCATTTTTAAATTTCCTGCGCTTGACAACAGACGCTTTATAATATGACTGGTTTATCCATTGCCGTGTCATGTACTATTTATTTCCGTAATAATTATAGAACCAGTCGAGTAAATTTGATGCAGGCACTGTCAAAATCGCTGACTCGTGAGAATTTCATGCCTAATCAATATTCGGCCCCAGACATTTCGACCGCGACAATTGTCGCCCCGGGACGAAAATAAAAGCGACAATCGAACTTTTTTAGAAACAATGTCGCAGATACGCGGCCTCGGCAGAACACTGAAAGAAACTGATGAGAGAAAATGCCATGCACAAGGGCAGCAATATTTTGTTTTTCCCCTTTGTCATATTTTATTGTCAGGAAAATAACTCCAGTTCTGCTGATGCTAGTGAAATAATTATCATTATCGGTAATGGAAATAGCTTGATAAGAGGATGTGCCATGGATAAGGGTCATAAGCTTGGCAACAAAATTCCCTTTTGTCATGTTTTCTTGTTCGGAAGATAACTCTATTTATAGTTATATTAAAATGTTGTCTTGCCCAGTCAACTTAGGTACAAACTACAATGTCCTCAGGTGAGCGAATTTAGGGTCATGGCCCTCTTGTTAGATAAAACACTGGTATTAATTTATTATTTGGATTCTAACATATAATTTAACCTTTATTTGCACCGAAGCAACGGCGCTACATTTCTTGGCGTACACATTTTCGAAGCCATATGATGTCCCGTTAGAACGTTTTAGCGCTTGAGTGGTCTATTGAAAATTCAAACACTGAAACGTTCATTCTTTGTTTATAAAGGGGCCTGTGCGAAGTGTGTTAGAATTACAGTTAATCAGATTTTACTGTTTTGTCTAGCATCAACATTGCTTACCAAAAGGCATGGATACTTATACAGTAAGTGCTGTTGCTTTAGACCATACCCAATCCACCCTATCTCAATTTCACTTCCCCTTTGACCTAATTTGGACTTAAAATATTTTGAATGGGCGATTTCTTAGGTACCAGATTTAAACTTTTCATTAAGCATCAACACAGCTTACTCGAACATTTGGATATTTATACAGTTGCTACCTTGGACCAATCCCAATCCACTGACTTATATCACCGAACCTTGATTTCACCTTGACCTTGACCTAATTTGATCGTAGAAAAGATTTGATATCTGGTTTCAAAATGGTTAGTGTGTTTTATTGATCAGGCCCCGAGGTTATAAAACTTAAGATGAACTCTGTGCTGAAAACTCAGAAATTTTCTCAGCTCATAACACTTCGGCAAACATTTTATTTTATAACTAGTATTTTCATACATATTTATATTGTAACAATGTATCCAAATGAGGTTACAAAAATCAAATGAAACCTATTTTGTAAAAACTAGAGACTGTTATCGAAACTGAGTTTTGAGCACAGAGTTTGTTTTAAGTTTTTTAAGTACTAAACTACTTACTCAAAATTTTTGTGCAATTTGTGCAAGTCAAAATCGTTTAACTCTTATTTTTCGATCATAAACATTTGCAAACAGCAAATGGCCAGATCAGAGGACGCGCTAAAAGTGCGTCCTCTGATCTGGCTATTTGCTGTTTGTAGCAAGTGATAATAAAAAATATAAATTAAATTTTAAAATTTTGACTTACGTAAGTAGTTATGTAAAACGGGCCCCTGGTAAAGAACTACCAGTGTATATTCAAACTTTAATGAGGCAAAGGCCACTTGTAAATAAAGTAGTTGGTAGAGAGATTTCATTTTCTTATCAACACAAGACTCCTTGACACCTTGTAATTCAGCTCTTGACACAAACATTTTTAGCTCGCCTGTACGTAGTACATGACGAGCTATTACAATACCCCCGGCGTAGTCGTCGTTGTCGTCGTCGTCGTCGTGAACGGCGTAAACAATTTTAAGAAAATGTCTATAACTTCTATGTCCCTTGAGGTATTGCTTTCATAGTTGGTATGTGTGTGTATATGGACAAGACCTTTCCATGCACAGAAATTTTTTGACCCCTGTGACCTTGACCTTGATCTTAGGGCCTGCGTTTAGGTTTCGAAATCTGCATTTAGGTTTCGAAAAATGCCTTTAACTTCTATATCCCTTAAGGTATTGCTTCCATAGTCGGTATGTGTGTGTATATGGACAAGACCTTTCCACGCATAGAAAATTTTTGATCCCTGTGACCTTGACCTTGAACTTAGGGCCTGCGTTTAGGTTTCGAAATCTGCGTTTAGGTTTCGAAAAATGCCTTTAACTTCTATATCCCTTTAGGTATTGCTTCCATAGTCGGTATGTGTGTGTATATGGACAAGACCTTTCCATGCACAGAAATTTTTTGACCCCTGTGACCTTGACCTTGAACTTAGGGCCTGCGTTTAGGTTTCGAAATCTGCGTTTAGGTTTCGAAAAATGCCTTTAACTTCTATATCCCTTATGGTATTGCTTCCATAGTTGGTATGTGTGTGTATATGGACAAGACCTTTTTTTGCACAGAAAATTTTTGACCCCTGTGACCTTGAACTTAGGGCCTGCGTTTAGGTTTCGAAAAATGTCTATAACTTCAATGTCCCTTAAGGTATTGTTTCCATAGACGGTATGTGTGTGTATATAGACAAGACATTTCCATGCTCAGAAAAATTTAGACCCCTGTGACCTTGACCTCGAACTTAGGGCCTGCGTTTAGGTGTCGAAATCTGCGTTTAGGTTTCGAAAAATGCTTTTAACTTCTATGTCCCTTGAGGTATTGCTTCCCTAGTTGGTATGTGTGTGTATATGGACAAGACCTTTCCATGCACAGAAAAATTTGGACCCCTGTGACCATGACCTTGAACTTATGGCCTGCGTAGTCATTGTTGTCGGCGTCTTCGTGAACGGCGTAAACAATTTAAGAAAATGTCTATAACTTCAATGTCCCTTGAGGTATTGCTTTCATAGTTGGTATATGTGTGTATATGGACAAGACCTTTCCATGCACAGAAATCTTTTGACCCCTGTGACCTTGACCTTGAACTTAGGGCCTGCGTTTAGGTTTCTAAATCTGCGTTTAGGTTTCGAAAAATGCCTTTAACTTCTATATCCCTTAAGGTATTGCTTCCATAGTCGGTATGTTTGTGTATATGGACAAGACCTTTCCATGCACAGAAAAATTTTGACCCCTGTGACCATGAACTTGAACTTATGGCCTGCGTAGTCGTTGTCGTTGTGAACGGCGTAAACAATTTAAGAAAATGTCTATAACTTCTATGTCCCTTGAGGTATTGCTTTCATAGTTGGTATGTGTGTGTATATGGACAAGACCTTTCCATGCACAGAAATTTTTGACCCCTTTGACCTTGACCTTGAACTTAGGGCCTGCCTTTAGGTTTCGATATCTGCGTTTAGGTTTCCAAAAATGCCTTTAACTTCGATATCCCTTAAGGTATTGCTTCCATAGTCGGTATGTGTGTGTATATGGGCAAGACCTTTTCATGCACAGAAATTTTTTGACCCTTGTGACCTTGACCTTGAACTTAGGGCCTGCGTTTAGGTTTCGAAATCTGTGTTTAAGTTTAGAAAAATGCCTTTAACTTATATGTCCCTTGAGGTATTGCTTCCATAGTTGGTATGTGTGTGTATATGGACAAAACCTTTCCATGCACAGAAAAATTTGGACCCCTGTGACCTTGACCTTGAACTTAGGGCCTGCGTTTAGGTTTCGAAATCTGTGTTTAGGTTAAGAAAAATGCCTTTAACTTCCATTTCCCTTGAGGTATTGCTTTCATAGTTGGTATGTATGTGTATATGGACAAGACCTTTACATGCACAGAAAAATTTAGACACCTTTGACCTTGAACTTAGGGCCTGTGTTTAGGTTTCGAAATCTGCGTTTAGGTTTAGAAAAATGCCTTTAACTTCTATGACCTTTGAGGTATTGCTTTCATAGTTGGTATGTATGCGTATATGGACAAGACCTTTACATGCACAGAAAAATTTAGACCCCTGTGACCTTGACCTTGAACTTAGGGCCTGTGTTTAGGTTTCGAAATCTGTGTTTAGGTTTCGAAAAATGCCTTTAACTTCTATATCCTTTGAGGTATTGCTTTCATAGTCGGTATGTGTGTGTATATGGACAAGACCTTTCCATGCACAGATAAATTTGGACCCTTGTGACCTTGACCTTGAATTTCGAGCCTGTGTTTAGGTTTTGAAAAATGCCTTTTACTTCTATATCCTTTGAGGTATTTCTTTCATAGTTGGTATGTGTGTGTATATGGACAAGACCTTTCCAGGCTCAGCAAAATTTAGACCCCTGTGACCTTGACCTTGATCTTAGGGCCCATGTTTAGTTTTCGAAATCTGTGTTTTGGTTTCTCAAAATTTTTATTAGTCCTATGTCCATTGAAATATTCCTTTCATATTCAGTTTGCATGTGTATATGGACAAGATCTTTCCTTGTATGTAAAATGTTTGAGCCCTCTGACCTTGACCTTGAATTTAGGACCTGCGTTTAGGTTTCAAGGTCTGAGTTAAGGTTTCTCAAAATTTCTTTAACTCATATATCCATTGAGATATTTCTTTCATATTTGGCATGCGTGTGTATATGGACAAGACCTTTCCATGCATGCAAAAAATTAGCTCAGTGTCCTTGACCTTGAACTAAGGTCCCGAAATGTTTTAGGTTTGAAATCTGCATTTAGGTTTCAGAAATGCTTATAATTCCTATGTCCCTTGAGGTGTTATTTTCATATTTGATTTGCCAGTGTATATGGACAAGACCTTTCCATGCAGGCAAAAAGGTTGACCTCTGTGACCTTGAGTGTGCTTTTAAGTTTCTAAAGGTGCCGGTGGCGAGCTTTGTTGTCTCTCTGACAACTCTTGTTACGTAATATTTTAACCCATTGTATGCTGGGTAATATTTGGCGGCCATTTTAAAATGTCGTCTGCAGCGGGTATAACTGGAAAGAAGGATAACACTACATGTATATGCCCAGCACCACTTCATGGTGACCAAATAAAATTATGGAGCACCTGTCTTAACTCATTGTATGCTGGGTAATATTTGGCGGCCATTTTAAAATGTCGTCTGCAGCGGGTATAACTAAAATATTTGCAAAAGATTTTAGCAGTTTCTGATAGAATACTGAACTAGCTGCAAACAGTTTTGATCTCAGATCAGGCCCCACAATGTGGGGCCTGATCTGAGATCAAAACTGTTTGCCTAGAGGTACACCTAAAAGTGTATCCCGCATAAAATGGGTTAAAGCATTATAATAATTATAACTCAGCATTTTAAGGATTTTAAATTGATCTTACTGTGACATTTAAGAGCAAATGTGGGATAAAAGCCTTGCTTTTCTGTCAGTGTGAATGAACATTTCTATAAGGAGCAAGTAACTTACAGAATTTCCATGGTTGTTAATGGTTTAACTCTTTGAACCCTAGTCACGCACATATGCGTCTTTTGCTAACAGCGTACCTGTGAGGAGTACACTTGTCCTATGCAAATAGTGTAGACCCTGATCAGAGGGCTCATTAAGGAGCCCTCTGATGAGTGTCTACACTGCTTGTCATTTTGAAATATATTGTAAAACTTACCCTAGAAAGTAGAAAGTAAAAAATGGACTACCGGGTGGACTAAATTGAAAACTAGGATTGTCCATTTGAGGTTTCATGTGGTAAAGGATTAAAGCAGGTGGATTGCTTACACTATTATCAAAGCAAAGCAGAAAAGGTCCTTACAGCGGAGAATCTGTTATACTTTCCCGTTTAAACGCAAACGTACGCAAATGCAAAACACTAAAACGTAGAAAAGTACAACTTTTGGACAATTCTGATAATTCATGTTTATCTTGGTGGCAAACAGTTTGGAGCCTGATCAGACGCCGGATTACCCGGCGTCTGATCTGGCTCCAAACTGTTTGCACTGCAACTAATAGTTTTAGCGTAAACGCGTTTATTGGGAAAGAATAACACATTCTCCACTGTATGAAGCTTTCTGTTTTGGTTTTCATCAAGATTTAAGATAGTGCAATCTGTCAAAATAACTAAGTCTTAATTTGAGAGGTCATAATAACGGGATTTACCTACATGTATACCTGTGTTTCTCAGGTGTTCTCATGTGCAGCCGATTGTCTGCTTGACTTTTCAAGATTAAAGATTATGATAGTATCTTTGTATGTGTCAAGAGTTGGTTGGCCTTGCACTATGTATAAAGAAGTATTAATAGCTTTTTTAGCTCACCTGAGCTAGCTCAGGGTGAGCTTTTGCAATCCTTGAATGTCCGGCATCCGGCGTCAACAATTTTAGTGTTTACACTCTGGAGGCCACAATATTTATCCAATCTTTTTCAAACTTGCTCAGATGGTATATTGCCATAAGAGTTTGGATGAGTTCGATTATGGTTGAAATCGGACAAATAGGTCATGAGTTATCTACCTTTGAACTGCTGAAAATGCCATATTTAACAGTGTTTACACTCTAGAGGCCACAGTATTTATCCAATCTTTCTAAAACTTGCCCAGATTGTATATGACCATAAGAGTTCAGATGAGTTCGATTTTGGTTGAAATCAGACAAATAGATCAAGAGTAATCTACCTTTGAATTGCTGAAAATGCCATATTTAACGTTGTTTACACTCTAGAGGCCACAGTATTTATCCAATCTTTCTAAAACTTGCCCAGATTGTATATGACCATAAGAGTTCGGATGAGTTCGATTTTGGTTGAAATCTGACAAATAGATCAAGAGTTATTTACCTTTAAATTGCTGAAAATGCCATATTTAACAGTGTTTACACTCTAGAGGTAAACAAATTTTATCCAATCTTTCTCAAACTTACTCAGATTGTATATTTCCATAAGACTTCGGATGAGTTCATTTATGGTTGTAATCAGATCAATAGGTCAAAAGTTATATACCTTTGAATTGCTGAAAATGATATATTTGACAGTGTTTACGCTCTAGAGGCCACAATATTTATCCAAGCTCTCTCAAACTTGCCCAGATTGTATATGACCATAAGAGTTCGGAAAAAGGGTGATTATGGTTGGAATCGGACAAACAGATCAAGAGATTTCTACCTTTGAATTGCTGAAAATGCCATATTTTACTGCGTTTACACTCTTGCAACTACAGTTTTCAATGGATTGTGATTATACTTGTACACAAAGGATGTAGCTATACGTTCTGGAAGGAGTGCAATTATTGTTGAAATGTAATCAGTGTGGCAATAGTTACCTGCCCTTGATATACTTTGAAATGCTAGAAAAAGGCTTCATTTCGGTATTCTTTAGGCTTTAGTTATCTGCCTTTGATGTACTTTACTATACTAGAGTAGGTCGACAAACTTGAATAGATTTAGAATAAAACGGGTGAAATTCAAAGGTCAAGCTATCAGGCTTCATTACAAATGGTGAGCGATGTCAGGGCCTTCAGGCCCTCTTGTTTACAAATCTTGGGAAAGGTATGTCAATATCTGAGTACATGTAACAGGAAATGTGCTTTGTTGTCGGCGGACATTTGTTTAGCATCAGAGAAGCTGAAAGAGGCGAAATCAAATTTGTATAAAGCAATTAGTAATAAATAAGAAAAGAGCTAACCCTTTACGCCATAGCCTGAGTATAGCTTAGAAGTCAGGTGAATTAACTTAAACCAGGTTTAAAATAAAGCAGAATGGTTGTATAAGAGCATTCTGCTTTAATTTCAACCTGCTTTAAGCAACCATCTGGAAAGGTACTGGAAATGTCTTTCATATTTCATGTTCAGGACTTTCTATCTGGGGACTAATTAAAAGTCTAAAAAGGCATATTTATGGCGCAATGGGTTAAATGTATTTGATCCTACTTATTTCCCATGTGTTATCTATAATCCTGTTACATATAAACTGCTGAAAACCTTACCATAGGCTAGTAAAGTTATGATATGTATACCATGATAGGCTAGTTAATATGCAACATGTTTTATGTTATTCAAGCTATTTATCTGTAGTTGAAGTAGATATAATCAGTCATCCTGGGTGTTCAATAGTCAAAATACAGACTTTGTTCAAGCCATAAACATATTTTGAAGTAAAATAACAAAAATAAAGGCATGGATTCCTGCTTTCTTTTCTTCCTGTTTAAACTGCAACTTGAAACTTGAATTATGTTACTTCATATCTGTCATGAATTATCTTGTTATGAAATAATTAATGGTTTAATAAAAGGGGTTAAAGTTCTCCTACTTATCTTGTTTCAGAGTTTGAGGCAGAAATCTCCTTTAAAAGAAGATTTATGCTTTATTCTTACAAACTTTAAGGTTACATGTGTTAAGAAGAAGTGAAAACTACCTTGGGCACGTTTCATAAAACTTAGTACAACAAAAACTGTCATGAGTAAAAACTTTAAAATACATCTAATTTCTGATTTCTTTATCTAATACTGTCTTGTGACATCTCTTTAAAATCGTCTTTGAAAGACGATTCCAAAGAGATGTCACAAGGCAGGATTCGATGGAGAAATAAATAATAATTGAGACTTTTATAATAAGACAAAATTTGTCGTATGAAGTTTTATGGAACGGGCCCCTGTTCTTCTAAAATTTATAAGAAATATTTTATTGGTTAAATAATTCATATTCTAGTTTGGATGTATTTCTATAATCTTGATTGTAGACTTCATTCTATATAGGAATTCTTCTCAGAACAAACATACAATGCCTCATTTTATTTTCGTTCGTTATTTTTGTATTTACAGAGCGATGAGAACCTGATCCGTTACTTTGTTGTGAAAAAAGTGAAATATATATGGGACTCTGAGGAGGACAAGTATATGAAACTCAGGTAGATATAACACTTCATATAAAAAATATATAAGTACTTATGTCAAGAAGATATCTCCTCAACAAATTCAGATGTTAATCCTCAACACAGATAGATGTAAGTTCTCAACTCAGATAGGTGTAAGTCCTCAACACAGGTATATGTAGGTAATCAACACCGGTATATGTAGGTATTCAACACAGGTAGGTGTAGGTATTCAACAAAGATAGATTTTGGTATTCAACACAGGTAGATCTAAGTCTACAGGTAGATGTAGGTATTCAAACACAGGTAGATGTAAGTCTTAAATACAGGTAGATGTAGGTATTCAACACAGGTAGATTTAGGTATTAAACACAGGTATATGTAAATCCTCAACTTGTGTCGCACCTCATTAGTTTTGTTCTACTGAAGCTTTTAAGATGAAAATTCATTTATGGAAAGAGCTTGACAAGTGGAAGTGTATTTCACAAGGGTCATAACTCTTGTATCAATATTGTGAGAGTTATTCCCCTTTTCAACATTTTCTTTTCATGCAGATTTCTTCTGTTTAGATTTTGAAATGAAATGAAATTTCTTTTATGGAAAGAGAATGTTATACTGATGCTTGCTGGCAGGTGACACATGTGTTCCGAGGAGCCCATCTATTTTTCTACATTTCATAACTTTTTACTGTAGTTAAAGTTTTATATGTAAGTTTTCTCATTTGTTTAAGCTATATTTTATCTAAATGTTTCAGGGGTCTGGAGGCAGGGAACACATGCTCTTACTTCCATGAGGCCAAGGGACTGAACTATGAGCATCAAAGGAAAAGGTAGACTGGTTGTTACATGTACAGAGGCTGTTGTTAACTCTTTATGGCATTAATATGCATTTTCATGCATTTAATTTAACTCCATCTGGAATTGGCTGGACGTCGCGATATAGCTGAAATACTGTTGAAAGCGACGAAAAATCGTAACAAATCAAATCAAATCATGTATTTAATTTATTCCTCCCTAAAAGAAATAGTTCCAATCTATACAATTTCTATAAGAAAATAGAGTCCTTTTCCATTGTATAGATTTCAAATAAATAGATAAAAGGATTAAAAGGAAAATGCAGCTGTATGATAGTCACAGTGTGTAGGTTGTTCATCACTTGTATGGCTTTGCTGTACAAGCACACTTTTATGGCAATGTGGTAGGGTGCCTGACTGCCAACTTGTCAACCAGGTTTTGATCCCAGGTCTAAGCAGTTATGTTTCTTTATAAGAACACCCGGTGATATGATTTTGTTTTTGTTTTCTTTAAAAAGAAAAACTTTGACTGTATACAAATGACACTTATAACTATTCCAGGCGAGTGCTGTATGGTTCCAATGACATAGACGTCCATGTTGTTCCAATACTCCTGCTCCTAATACATGAAGTAAGTGTAGTCCATATTGTCATGGTTACAGTTTTGTTGTACAGTGTAGCTCCATTATATCGCAGAAGTTGGGGTCCACGAAATGAAATCCGCGATGTGGTCGGATCGCGATATAGCCCAATTCTGAGCTGAACTAAATTCTGTTGTATATTCCATTTACAGATTCTATTATATCAATGTCATGCAATAAACACGGTTTCTTGGTTGATTACCTTGTTATTTCTTGTCAAAACAAGTCTTTATATGCACTGTCATATCTAGCATCAGCGTTTTCATGTGTATTATACCAAATGCGTACTTTCGTTTTTGACGACGGCCGCCATTTTGATTTAAATGTGGTGTGTATCAGTAAGATTCAGTTACTCGTGGAAATCACACTTAATGCCTATATCGTGATTAGAAAGCGGATAAAAGGAGATTTTCTCGGTTGAATTGTCAAAAAACAACATACCGTGGTGTATAAAATTGAAAGAACAATGAAACCAATTTACAGTTCGCAGGTTAAATTTTATTAATTTCTTGGCCGACATTGTTCGAGTAAGTTGTTATCAGGTACGAATCGCAGTTATAATTGTAAATCAATTTTATGTGAATGACTGTGATTTTAATGTCTGTGGTTATCTCTCCACTGCTATTAATGCGGATTAGTCGACTTTGATAGTTATTACTCAATCAGGTTAGTTTGCTAATTATTGCTAAATAATGAGGGAAACTCCCGCATGCGCGAGTTCACTCAAGGCCTATTGTTTGTTTGTTAGTGCACCTGTCAATCAACGCAGTGGGATGACACATGCGCAGTCCACAGATGGTGATAATTGACACTGATTACGTAATTAAAGCGACCTGTTAAAGGAAGATATAATTATAAAAGAAACAGAAATGATCGCTACTCGGCTTTTATTGACTTTTAGTATACATATAGGGAAAAATGGGGTCCAAGCCGCGACCGCGATATATAGGCTTTCGCGAAATAGCGGACCGCGAAGTAATGGAGCTACACTGTAATTGTTACTACAGTCAACTTTCGATATCTCGAACATGCTTTAGTCAAACTTGCCCATACTTCTAGTTTAATGTTATTATTGAAAAATTACTTAAATCAAACCTGTCCATATAATTGTATGTTAAAACATGGTTTAGCAACGCTATAACTTTAAATAAAAAATAAGAGAAAAAAAGAGACATGTTCGACTTAACCCATTACCCTATAACCTGTTTCTAATTTTGAAGATAGGTGACCACTTAAAGCAGGTTGAAAGTAAAGCAGAATGTGATTTACTTTAGGCTGATTTAAGCCACCATCTGCTAGGATATAGAAACTATTTCTTATGATACATCTTCATGACTGTATAAATTGGAACTACTTTCTTTAGTAGAGGAATCATTTAAAGGCGCTTAAAGGTGCTTCTATGGGAGAAAGGGTTATACAAGTTTCAGATATCGAAGTTAAGACTGTACAGTGTACGTACTTTTATAAATTTTGATACAGTAGAGCCTGTGTGTAGTTCACATTCAGTGAAGATGCAGGGTTACTTCTGAAGATAATCAGGGACCCGTTTTACTAAACTACTTACGCAAAATTCTTGCGTAAGTCAAAATCGTTTTACTCTTATTTTTCGATCATAACATTTGCAAACAGCAAATAGCCAGATTAGAGGACGCACTAAAAGCGCGTCCTCTGATCTGGCTATTTGCTGTTTGTAGCAAGTAATAATAAAAAATGAAAATGAAAATTTAAAATTTTTACTTACGCAAAATGTTTGCGTAAGTAGTTTAGTAAAACGGGCCCCAGGTGCATAATGTAGAACATTGAATACAGCTGAGAGCAATTTCAAAAAAAGTTGCACCACATGGCAATTCTCTGTTGCTCTGACTTTTAACCTATTACCCCATAGCTTATTTCTAGCTTTGAAAACAGGTTACTATTTGATACAGGAGGAAATTAAAGCAGAATGCATTCTGGTTAAATGTCAGTCTGCTTTAAGATTTTCTTATGGAAATGCCTTTTATATTTCAAGATTAGGACTTCCTAGCTGGGGACAAAATTTGTTCGTGCATGAATGATTAGAAGCGTAAAAAGGTGTATTTATAGAGAAAAGGGAGTACCTGAGTACCTAGTAATTTATAACATTTCTAAGTTACAAGTATAGGCCTGTAGGTGGATTTTTGTTGTGATTGCATTATGTGTTGTGGTTTAGAACTATAATAGGGAACATCACTTCATTTAACTATGCATTCAATTCAACCGTATTTTGTATTATTTTTCAGGCTCTGACCCCGTTCTATGTGTTCCAGATATTCAGCACGTGTGTATGGTTTGCTGATGAGTACTACTACTATGCCAGCTGTATTGTCCTTATATCTACCATATCACTGTCAGTGTCTATCTACCAAACACGTAAAGTAAGTACAATTATACGTTTCCCCTACAGAAATGCCTTTTAGGTGCCTCGACAATACTCTACATGAGTGACACAATTTAATTTACTCTCTTAACCCATTACCCCATTGTCTGTTTCTAGTTTTGAAGATTGGTGACCACTAAAAGCAGATTGAAAGTAAAGCAGAATGTGCCTTAAGGCACATTCTGCTTTACTTTCAGCCTGCTTTAAGCTATTTTCTGCTAAAATATAGAAAATATTACCGATGATACATATTCATGACTGAATAAATTTGACATATTTTCTTCAATGGAGGAATAGATTAGAGGCGTAAAAAGGTGTATTTATTGGGTAATGGGTTAATTGGATCTAAACCGTATTTCTTCAGCTGAATTTTGATAACTCTAACTCACTTCAGTCCAGCTTACTCTGGTTTTGAAGTCAATATGTGGCTATGCCATCTCAATTTCTGTATTTCTTTACAAGGATAGATAAAACCAAAGGAAATTTTGCTTTATTCTCTCAAAGATTGAAAACCTTTCCTCCATAGACAAAAGTGAAAATCACCTACATATGCATTCAATTTTGTTTAAGGCAGGATACTGCTCAAAGCAAGATGACAGTAAATGCTTAACCCTTTCCCACATAGCATATCTCTAGTACTGAATATAGGTGTCCTCTTAAAGCAGGTTGAAAGTAAAGCAGAATGCGCTTTAAGCGCATTCTGCTTTACTTTCAGCCTGCTTTAAGCTATCATCTGCTAGAATATAGAAAATATTTTGTATTATACATATTTATGAATGTATAAATTGGAACTATTTTCTTCAGGGCAAGAATAAACTGAATGCGCTAAAAGGCGCTTCTATGGGGGAAAGGGTTAAACTAAGGAAAGGGTAAAAGTGCCCTATGACACTTATGTGGAGGAAAGGGTTTAACTGTATTATTACTCAATTGTGGTGTAATGTTACTGTACATGTGTATATATTTTCCCTACTCTTCACAGATGCAGAGAGCACTGAGGAACACCATACAGACATCCACCATAGTATCAGTGTGTAGAGGAGGAGATGGTAAGATCCAGTCCCAATGCTTAGTTATAAAGTGTGTGAGATGAGTGAGATCATTCTCAAGCTTTTGATTGGTCACATTTCAGCAGAATGCTCAAATACGACCAATCAAAAGCTAGAGAAAGATTTCAGCTTATAAGCAATAGGCCCCTGTTTCACACCTTCAATACTTTCCTTCCATGTTCTGTGTTGTTTGTTTTCTTTTCGGGAAGTTTGGGAGGTGTAAACTTGGTTCAATTTCCCTCTCTGAAAACTATTAACAGATTTGAAGTCAAATTTATAAATATTTCTTCATTAAAAAATAACATTTTGTCCCTCATATAACTTTACCTGTACATTACAGTGTATGAGGACATACCATCAGAGGATCTTGTGCCTGGTGATGTTATAGAGATACCCCACCATGGCTGTGTGATGCAGTGTGACGCCGTACTGGTCAGTGGCAACTGTATAGTCAATGAGAGCATGCTAACAGGTAAGTGTATCTACTACTAACAGTAGTCACAGCATACAATGGAGAATGTGTTATTCTTTCCCAATAAACGCGTTTACGCTAAAACTATTATTTGCAGTGCAAACAGTTTGGAGCCAGATCAGACGCCGGGTAACCAAGAGGCACATTGCCACCAAGATAAACATGAATTATCAGAATTGTCAAAAAGTTGTACTTTTCTACGTTTTAGTGTTTTGCGTTTGCGTACGTTTGCGTTTAAACGGGAAAGAATAACAGATTCTCCACTGTATGTAAGGCTGTATACAGTAGAACCTCTCTATTACGACCACTCAAAAGAAGGCTAATTGTCTGTATGAAAGACAGGTGACAGCTTAAAACAATGTGAAAGTGAAACAGAAAGCTCCTGTAGGAGCTTTCTGTTTCACTTTCACATTGCTTTAAGCATTAACCTGTCATAAACGACTAATAATAGACACAAATAGAGAGGTTCTACTGTATAGCAAGCAGAAAGTTATAGCTGACCACTTAAATCTTTCACCCCATAGAAGGGCCTTATAGTTAATTGTATTTACTCCTCGACTAAAGAAAATAGTTCCAATTTATTCAGTCATAAAAATGTACCAAAAGAAATATTTTCTATCTCATAACAGATGGTAGCTTTTAGCAGGCTGAACATAAAGCAGAATGCGCCTTCAGGCGCATTCTGCTTTACCTTCAACCTGTTTTAAGTGGTCACCTATCTTCAAAACTAGAAACAGGCTATAGAGCAGCTATAGTTACACTGCTATCTTTTCAAATAGACAAGTCCATTTTCTAATTAATGACCAATTTGAACTGACTACTGACAGGTTTGTCCCAAAATTATTTAAAATTATGGCAAACAGTGCAGACCCTGATCAGAGGGCTCCTTTAGATATTCTTTAACCCTTAACCCCATAGTCTGTTTCTGGTTTCGAAGATATGTCACCATTTAAAGCAGGTTGAAAGTTAAGCAGAGCGCATTCTGCTTTATTTTCAGCCTGTATCAATCTACCATCTTCTAGAATATAAACAATATTTCTTATGATATATATTAATGACAGTATAAACTTTTTTCTTGAGTCAAGGAATAATTTAAATGTGTTAACCCTTTCCCCAATTGAAGCACCTTTTAGCGCATTCATTTTATTCCTCCGCTGAAGAAAATAGTTCCAATTTATACAGTCATGAATATGTTCCATACTGAATATTTTCTTTATTCTAGCAGGTGGTAGCTTAAAGCAGGCTGAAAGTAAAGCAGAATGTGCCTCAAGGCACATTCTGCATTACTTTCAACCTGCTTTAAGAAGTCTACTATTTTCAAAACTAGAAACAGACTATGGAGTAAAGGGTTAAACTGTGTATGTATTGTGGAAAGGATTAAAGTATGGGTCAATTTGTCACAAGTGAATAATCGGTGACTACAAATGTAACAGTATGACTATGTTTATTGTGACAGGTGAAAGTGTACCAGTGACTAAGACTCCACTACCAGACACCAGGCAGTCCAGTGGTGTGGACACCATGATGTTTAACATGAAGGACCATGCCAAACATACATTGTTCTGTGGTACTCATGTCATACAGACCCGTTACTATGGTAACCAGAAAGTCAGAGCAATTGTACTGAGGACAGGTAAGCTTAAGTAATTTCTTTCGTATCTCAAATGGTATCCTGTTAAATTCCCCTGTTAGTTTTATACAATGGTCATGAGTCAATTGGCAATAATATTTTATGCCCCCGCCATGTAATGGCCGGGGCATATAGTGTTACCCCTTTCCGTCATCAATTAGTTTTACTTCATTTTCTCTGTCAAAGATGCATGTTTATGGAATTCAAATTTGGTATATAGATACATCATGGCAATATGCAGGTCTAAGTTCTAATTTGGGTTCGGCCCAAGAGGTTTTGAAAATTTCCGACAATTTGTGGTTTCTGCTCATTATCTTAGTCATGCATGGACATTTTGAATTGAAATTTGGTATATAGGCACATCATGGCAATGCGCAGGTCATGTTTGAATTTTGGTATGGCCCAATAAGTTTTGATAGTCATGCCCCTTGGACTTGGAAAATTTCCGACATATTTATGGTTTCTGCTCTTTATCTCAGGCATGCATTGACATTTTATTTTGAATTTTGGTATATAGACACATCATTGCAATAAGCAGGTCAAGTTCGATTTTGGGTTAGCGCTGTAAGTTTTGACAAGAGTTATGCCCCTTGAATTTAGAAAAATTCTGAAGATTTGTGGTTTCAGCTCATTATCTCAGTCATACATTGACATTTGAACCAAAATTTCAGATATAGGTATATAATGAGAATACACAGGTCAAGTTTGAATTTGGTTTTGATTAATTAAATCTTGACAGAGTTATGTCCCATTGCACTTAGAAAATAATAATTCATGAGTTATGCCACCATGAGTTCAGATCTACATTGTACTAAATTGGTGCCACCTGGGGCATCCGTGTCACACCAACATATCTCTAGTTACATTAACATATCCAATTGAAACAGGTAAAAGTGACAAAATAATATACCTATTACGGATGATAAAAATTATCATTCTTAAAATGAGTTGTATATGTTAATGGACCATTTATCATAACAAAGACAAATAAATCAATTTTACAGTCTGGATTAAAGTAAAGTTAAACACTGTCATTGAACATGTCCGTAGCTTTGTAGGATTTTGTTCCATATTGGTACTTTGTAATACTCAAGTTTTTCCATATTCCCATAGTGTTTGGATATCTGCAGGTTTTCTGACGTCTAAGGGAGAGCTGGTGAGAGCTATCATGTTCCCAAAGCCTGTAGACTTCAAGTTTAACAAGGACACATACTTCTTTGTGGGCGTGTTGGCTTCTATTGCAGGCATTGGGCTGATCTATACTGTCATACTGAAGGTAAGATACTTTATAATATAACCACGAAAAATGTTCAGTTATTCTGTATTAGAAAGGTTTTGCAGCCAAATTGGAACTTCGGGAGCTTTCTGCATTACTATTGTCTACCATTAACCCATTACCCAATAGCCAGTTTCTAGTTTTAAAGATATGTGACCACTTAAAGCAGGTTGAAAGTAAAGCAGAATGCGCCTTGAGGCGCATTCTGCTTTACTTTCAGCCAGCTTTAAGCTATTATCTGCTAGAATATAGAAAACATTTCTTATGATTTTTATTTTCGAAGGTATAAATTGGAACTATTTTCTTCAGTGTAGGAATAAATTAAATGCACTAAAAGTCGCTTCTATGAGGTAAAGGGTTAAGCAGCAACCTGTCCTGTGAGTTCTGTGTACCTCTTCGTTGAAGAATTGCTTAGCATATAGAAAATATGTTTTGAACCAAGAGGTTTGTCTGCTTTTCAGAGAATTTTGTATTCGGGGAGTCCGTAATTTGAAGGTTACATTATATAGCAAGTTCAAGATATTGAGGTTTGACTACATGTACGTTTTTTACCTATCAGGTTGAGCGAGGTGATACTGTTGAAATGATCATCAAGCGATCTCTCGACCTGATCACTATAGCTGTACCCCCAGCCCTGCCTGCTGCCCTCACTGTGGGGATCGTGTTTGCCCAGTCTCGTATGAAGGCCAGTGGTATCTACTGTATCAGCCCTAGAAGTATCAACATCTGTGGCAGTATAAACGCTGTCTGCTTTGATAAGGTAAGGTCTAGGAGCACAAGCAAGCATCATAGCCCTTCACCAAAATTATCCTGTCGTTTAACCCATTTGCCCATAGCCCGTTTCTAATTTTGAAGATAGGTAACTACTTAATGCACGTTGAAAGTAAAGCAGAATGCGCCTTAAGGCGCATTCTGCTTTACTTTCAGCCTGCTATAAGCTACCATCAGCTAAAATATAGAAAATATTTCTTCTGAAACATATTCATAATTGTATAATTGGAACTTTTTTCTTCATGGCAGGAATAAATTAAAGGCATAAAAAGACGGATTTATGGGGTAATGGGTTAAGTCCATTATCAAAAATGAATAAACCCTTTCATTGCTTTGACCAGTGCACAAGGGTTATTTGCAAACATTTTGGGTCCTGATCTGATGTGGAGTAACTAATAAACTCAGCGTTATGATGGATCATGATCCAAATTGTTGAAAACATTTTGATGTAAATTTAAATGTGATCTGCGAACAAAAATTTGAAGAAAAGATAAAGAGTATACAAAAATGCATTTCATATTGGAAAAGGCGGAAACTGACACCTATCGGCAAAATAACTGTTGTTAAAGCTTTACTTTTACCTATACTTACACATTTGTTTATAGGCTTGCCAACGCCAACAATGAACTTCGTGAAAAATCTTACTAATATATTTTATGAATTTATATGGAACGGTAAAGCAAAAATAAAACAAAATGTTCTAATAAAAGATTATATTCAGAAGGAGGGCTAAAAATGATTGATATTGACAGCTACATAAGAAGTTTAAAAATTAAATGGTTTAAGAATTTCATAATTCACAATGATAGTAAATGTTATAATCTATTGCAAAACTTGATAAACATGACAAAGCTACTGAATTCCGGAAGTATGTTCTACAAATTGATATCAAATAAGTTAAAGAATAAATTTTGGAACGATGTCTTAGAAGCATATATGCTTTATATTAAAAAGAGTAGTGTTGGAGATATACAACACATATATAATATGCCATTATTCTATAATGATAATTTTCTCATAAATAAAAAAGCTATATATATACCTACACTTTACGATAGAGGAATAGGATATGTAAACGACATTCTAGATAAAGATGGTAATTTTGTAGATTAAAAATACTTAGAAGAAGTGAGTGGAAAAAAGATTACTTTTCTTCATTATTATGGCTTAATAAATTCAGTTAAGTCTTTTATGACTAGATCAGGATTTACTCCGAAAAAAGATTCACTTTTAGAATTTCAATACCCAACCATTAATTGTTATATGTACCCCATTTTAACCGGAAAATGTGATAATAAATTTGTATATAATCATTAATGTACTTGCTAATAACGATGATACCCCTACTAGTCAATCCAAATGGGTGTCAATATACAAAAATAGTCTTATAAATTGGAAGAATATATATAGCTATGTATTTAAATGTACTAAAGATACTTATTTGCAATGGTTACAAACTAGAATTATACATAGAATATTACCTACTAATACATTATTATTTAAAATGAAAATCAAAGATACTAATTTATGCACTTTCTGTCATAATCAAGAAGAAACTATTGTTCATTTGTTTTGGGAATGTTGTAAAGTGAAACCAATAATAACATATATTTCAAATAGGTTAGTAAAATATAACCCGCACCTCAAAATAAATAGTTTATATGTACTTTTGGGAACCGATCAAAATGACTTCAAACTTGACATTTTGTTTTTAGAAATAAAACGATATATATTTTTATGTAAAACAAAGAAAATCGTTCCGTCAATAACCGGGCTAAATAACTCATTGAAACTAGCATGGGATATAAAACAAGCATGTAGTAATACGGACAATATAGTTTCTACATGGACAATTGTACGATATCTTATATTAAACTACATTTAGACATAAAACCTACTGTAATAAAAATAACCTAGCAAAAATACATGTTTCTTTCTGTATTTTTAGCTCACCTGAGCTAGCTCAGGGTGAGCTTTTGCAATACTTGAATGTCCGTCGTCCGTCATTAGTCGTCAACAATTTTAGTGTTTACACTCTAGAGGCCACAATATTTATCCAATCTTTCTCAAACTTGCTCAGATTGTATATTACCATAAGAGTTCAGATGAGTTCGATTATGGTTGAAATCGGACTAATAGGTCAAGAGTAATCTACCTTTGAATTGCTGAAAATGCCATATTTAACAGTGTTTACACTCTAGAGGCCACAATTTTTATCAAATCTATCTCAAACTTGCTCAGATTGTATATAACTATAAGAGTTCGGATGAGTTCGATTATGGTTTAAATCTGATCAATAGGTTGAGAGTTCTCTACCTTTGAATTGCTGAAAATGTCATATTTAAGGGTGTTTACACTCTAGATGCCACAATTTTTATCCAATCTATCTCAAACATGCTCAGATTGTGTATAACTAAAAGAGTTCAGATGAGTTCGATTTTGGTTGAAATCGGACTAATAGGTTGAAAGTTATCTACCTTTGAAATGCTGAAATTGTCATTTTTAAGGGTGTTTACTCTCCAGGGGTCACAATTTTTATCCAATCTATCTCAAACTTGCTCAGATTGTATATGACCATAAGAGTTTGATTGAGTTTGATTTTGATTGAAATCGGAACAATAGGTTGAGAGTTATCTACCTTTGAATTGCTGAAAATGTCATATTTAAGGGTGTTTACACTCTAGAGGCCACAATTTTTATCCGGTCTTTTTCAAACTTGCTCAGATTGTATATGACCATAAGAGTTCAAATAAGTGTGATTATGGTTGAAATCGGACCTATATGTCAAGAGTTGTCTGCCCTTGAATTGCTGAAAATGCCATATCGAACAGCATTTACACTTTTGCAACTACAGTTTTCAATTGATTTTGATTTTACTTGCACACAAAGTATATACCTATAAATTCTCAAAAGAGTGCAATTATTGTTGAAATCTAGTAATTGTAGCAATGGTTATCTGCCCTTGATATACTTTGAAATGCTAGAAAAGGCTTCATTTCAGTATTGTTTAGACTCTAGTTATCTGCCCTTGGTGTACTCTACCATATTAGAATTATGAGGTTGTATTCCAAAATTGTTTACATGCTATACTACAAATTTGAATGGATTTAAATTAAAACTGATGAAACAGTAAGATAAAGCTATCAAGCTTCAGTACAAGAGGTGAGCGATATCAGGGCCTTCAGGCCCTCTTGTTTCTATTCCATTTTCACAATTTTTTCCATAAAAATGTATGTTTTCATATATACATTCAATAGACAAATTGTATGTTAGAAATATTATTTAGTTTTTGATGATATATATTTCAATAGTTCATTGATTCTTAGAAAATGAAAATTGCGTTGTATTTGTATTTTCTACTCATACTACATGATGTTGGAATGTAAAACTATGTATGGATGTAAAATATGTGAATAAAATTATTAAAAAAATGATCCAAATTGTTTGACTTGTTACGCTTTGAGTTTTATTACTTGACCTAATGTTTGATTGTCTGTAAGATAAAATGTCCTCACTTGTTATCTCAATATTATATAAATATTAGATGGCAGTTTGCGTGACATTCAAATTGTCAACCCGAGAAACAGCATGTCACCCCGCAGCGTAGCCGAGGGTGACATTCTTGTTTTCGAGGGTTGACAATTTGAATGTCACACAAACTGACATCTAATATTTATTTTATTACACCGAGCTTATCACCTCTGGATTTGGAATCGTCTTATTCGTATTTTATAAAATGTGTTGTGAAAACCAATTCAGCGCGGACATGTACATAACGCGGGAAATGATGTCGCCGTCTTACGACGTCACAAGTTCTAATGTATCCAATAGCGAAAGTCATGTCAATGCTGACAGTACGTTTTCGGACAGAGTAAAAAAGTAATGTCCTTTAGAGTGACGTCACAAAAAGAATATCATAAAGAGTGACAGTATATTTTGGATAGATGTAAAAGACATGCAAAATGTTAACTGTAGGTCTATGGGAAATTAACATTGTAACTCAAAGCGAGCCCTCTGATCTGGGTCTTCACTGTTTGCATATGACAAGTGTACTATCCACATGTGCAGTGTTTGAAAAGGACGCCTATATGCGGGACTAGGGTTCAAAGGATTAAAGTAAAAACTGATGTATGTCTTGTTTCAGTATAAAAAACTGGTAAGTAGAATGTACAACCAATGATCTCTCAGGTTTATGATGACTTTATTACACTTACCAACGTTTCAATATTTTACAGACTGGAACTCTCACAGAGGATGGCTTGAATCTCCAGGGTGTTGTTCCTGTTTCAACTGGAAAGTAAGTGACCAGTATCATAATTTGAACTTTTTTGTAAATCTGAAATAGTACAGTAGAACTTCGGGTATCTCGAACTCGCTTAACTTGAACTATCCGATAATTAGACACATAAAATGTATTATTTCATGCTCGGTTAAGTCGAACATACCCATATTTCAAAGTTAAAACGTGGCTAAGCCACGTTTTAACTTTGAAATATGGGTATGTTCGATTTAACCGAGTTAGAGATATTGAAGTTCGATTGTATAGGAGAAAGTGTTAGTTTCAGAATAAACAAATTTAATAAGTATTAACCATTCTAAGCCAAGACAACCTTTGCTTAAAACACGTCATCTGCCTTTTTTCTCTCAGTTTATCTTTAAGTCTTAATTTTGACAAATTTGAATAATTGTTAAACAGTTTAGATCCTGATCAGACCCCAATTTACTCGGCATCTGATCAGGACACAAATATTTGTGCACTGTATGTAAGTTAGAAGAGAGATTAAGCCTGTCCCCCGTAGAAACACCTTTAAGTACATTCAATTTATTCCTCTGCTAAGGAAAACAGTTTCAATTTATATCATCATGAATTTATACGATAAATATTTTTTAATATCCTAGCTGCTGGTAGTTTAAAGCAGGCTGAAAGTAAAACAGAATGCGCCTTAATGCTTTCCTTTCAACTAGAAACAGGCTATGGGGAAATGAGTTAAATGGTTTTATTTCCTTTTCTCTAGGTTTAAGAATGAGATCACGAACATGTTGTTGCTACAGAAGGGTCCTATCATGCAGTGTATGGCCAGCTGTCATTCCCTAACCCTCATAGACGGCCATCTCAGTGGTGACCCTCTAGACCTCATCATGTTTGATTCTGTCAACTGGGTAAGTAAACCATTACTCAATAGATACACATTTTTACGCCTTTATTTTACTTCTCCTCTGAAGAATTTGGCTCTAAATGACTTTTTTGTGTCGATAGGCCGTAAAAGACCATTCATTCATTCATTCATTCATTCCTCTGAAGAAGTTAGTTCCACTTTATAGAATTTATGTATATGCTTCACGAGAAATATTGTCTATATCCTTGCAGATAGTAGCTAAAAGTAGGTCGAACGTAAAACAGAACGTGTCTTCATGTATTTATATTTGTGTTGACAGGTGTTGGAGGAACAGGGAGAGGAGAACAGCCGGTTTGACATGCTGGTTCCTACCATAGTGTACCCGCGCACCTCTAAACAAAACACCATGAATGAAGAACACCTTTCACAGATAGTAAGTGTAGTTGTATATTGGTCCTTAACCATAGAAGCTCCTTTTAGCACATTTAATTTCCTCCTTCACTGAAGAAAAAAGTTTCCATTTATACACTCATAAACATGTACCATAAGAAATATTTTCTAGATTCTAGCAGATGGTAGCATAAAGCAGGCTGAAAGTAAAGCAGAATGCACCTTTTTAGCCTTAAAGACATTTCCTAGGTCCTTTGAAGGACTTCCACCTCATGTTTCTCAATAGGCCTGAAATTAGATGTAAAAGCATGGGACTTGTGTGTAAAATATTGCAAACCATCATATCCTCTCTAGAGAGACCCTGACAAACTCATATTCAAGGTTTTTTTCTAACCAAATCGTCAAATATAAGAAACGGGCCTCACATGAGACGCTTCACCGATTCTTTGCTGCAGTTATGAGCTCGTGCAGCTCCCAAGATTTTACCTGGCTAGGTGTAATCACCAAAACTAGGTCAGGAAAGGTCTTTAAGACACATTCTGATTTACTTTCAACCTGCTTAGTGCTCACCTGTCTTCAAAACTAAAAAAAGGCTATAGAGTAAAGGGTTAGGTGGTCACTTTTTTTTTTGAATGAGTTCATTATGCTGGTAAATCCATATTAAAAGTATCATTTTCTTCAAAACACAGCACTAAAATTTCACTTACATTGACGGTTTCGTCTCTCACTGGAGACATCATCAGAAGTGCCAAACTGCACGCTTTTGTCATGCTCGACGATTCTGATGATGTCTCCAGTGAGAGACGAAACCGTCAATGTTGAAGAAAATGATACTTTTAATAGGTGGTCACTTGTCTTCAAAACTAAAAACAGACTATGGCGTAAAGGGTTAATATGAGGCCTGCTGCAACGTGTTTACTCATTGTTGTTTCTAGGACAAGCCAGGAGATGAGATTGGCATTGTTCGTCAGTTCACCTTCTCCTCCAGTCTACAGAGAATGTCCGTCATAGTGAGAAAGATTGGTGGTATGGAGTTTGAAGTCTTCTCTAAAGGCTCCCCAGAAATGATAACCTCATTGTGCATACCCTCTACAGGTACAGTGGAGAAGATCTTATTATTTCTGTTGTACTAATATATATTCTAAAATTTGAGACATTCCTGTATAACTACCGTGATTATTCTTAAATTTAAACTATTTGCTTTTATTACACAGTGATTTGTCCAAAAGTGCAAACTGAATGGCAAACAGAGTAGACCTGAAGAAGCAGTCTGATCAGGGTGTATACTGTGTTCTCTGGCCTGTCTGTCCCATTACTTAGGGTCATGATAGTACTAAAATGTGAAAAATGTCAGTTTCTTGAAAATGGTCATGATCTTTTTAAATCTAAATGGAGAATGGTTTAAAGCCTGATCAGACACCTGGTTACCTATGGTCTGACCTGGCATCAAACTGTTTGCAGTGGACATTTTTTTTTTTTTAGCACAAACACATTTATTGGGAAAGACTGTTTTTGATGTAAGGCTAATTGGTATAATCATGCACATGTTGAAAATGGACTGTTTTGGGTCTACTATATTTGCACTTTACTTTAAGACATACAGTGGAGAATCTGTTATTCTTTCCCAATAAACGCGTTTACGCTAAAACTATTATTTGCAGTGCAAACAATTTGGAGCCAGATCAGACGCCGGGTAACCTGGCGTCTGATCAGGCTCCAAACTGTTTGCCACCAAGATAAACATGAATTATCAGAATTGTCCAAAAGTTGTACTTTTCTACGTTTTAGTGTTTTGCGTTTGCATACGTTTGCGTTTAAACGGGAAAGAATAACAGATTCTCCACTGTACCTATGGGACAGTTGGTTAGGCAGTGTTTGCAGTGGTACATGTAGTGTTATTTGGGAAATAATGTAAACTCTAATAAGACTTTATATTTGGACTGTGTACTTTGAAGACTTAGTTTGGACATCTTTTTTTTTTTTGCCCTGTCTGTTTTTCTGTCTGTACACAACTTTAACCTTGGCCATAACTTTTTAACTACATGTGATAGAGATTTCATATTTGTACTCAAGAAGCTCTTGGGCTCAGTAAAACTAGAGTCATATTCAACAAATGTCAATGTCATTTAGAAATTATTTTGAGGTCAATTAGAGTGAATTTAACCTCGGTCATAACTTTACTACCTGTACATGTGCAAATAATTTGCATCCACTTTTGAAAAGAAGTTGTGAAAATTCTGAATTTAGAACAGTAACAGACACCAATTGTTGCAGATGACAAATTTACTTAGCTTTCAAAGAGTTACTTGTTAGACTGAAGTTTTTTACATCCATATCAAACTGTTACAATGTGTTGTTCCATGAACTTACTTGTAGTTCCTGGCAATTTCCATGAGGTGCTGAAGTCTTACACCCAGCATGGTTACCGAGTGCTGGGTCTGGCCTGGAAACAGCTACCAGCCAAGTACAACTATGTCAAGGTGCAGAGAGTACACAGGTGAGCAGCTCTGATAAATAGATAGATATTGATAGGTCTTACATAGGGTGTCATTACAGGTACACTTTTATATCATGCATACTTGAGATTTGAAGAAATTTCACGGAATGAGAAAAGGCATGGATGGATGAGTTGGGGTTTATGGCACTGCAACACTGAACAGGTCATATAACGCCAATGACTGTTGAGATGATGATGATCACATATTGTTTTAGGAAATGATTGCATCTCATCTCATTTGCTGGGAAGCAGGGCATGGAATCAAATCACTGTCCTGCCTTCCTTTTAGTTCTTAGTAGAGGGGATAATATCTGTCAATTAAACAAAAACATCCCCTAAGACAAATAAGCCTCATAATCGTGACAAGGTAGGTCTCTAAGAAAAGGGTATATCCCAGTGGAAAATATTCCAAGGGGAGCTATATAACTGTTTGACATCATGACTTACAGGAGAGCTGCTTCTTGACTTGCTTTAAATGAGACTGGCTTCCCAAGAAGCAGACTTGGAAAGCTGAGGTGTGTTTCACTTTGTTGTAAATTTATAACCTTGACAACTCCACAACTTTTGCCTATTACACAAACAAATTGGGTACATACAAAACAGAAATTGTGTACACTTATATACCATAACACCACATGGTCACATTGCTAAGGCATGAATAGAGTGGTGAAAACATAGTTGGCTCATTACTTTCCGATAGTTCTACCCAAAGGTTAAATAGACTGTACAGTATGTATGACCACCAGATGGTTTTATTGGTTTCCAGGGAAACCGTGGAGAAGGACATGGTGTTTCTGGGTCTCTTGGTGATGGAGAACAAACTGAAAATAGAAACTACTCCAGTTATAGAGCAGCTGGAGGAGGCCAACATTAGGACAGTCATGGTCACAGGTGAGAACTGCACTACAGTTGAGAAGTCGTTATTCTTTCCAATTAAGTAGCTTAACTATTTCCTCCCTGAAACTTCAAATGGACAATCCCAGTTTCTATTTTAGTCTAGTCCATTTCTGACTTTTAAGGGTTGTTATTGTCAATGTTTTGCATTATGACTGTTGACAAACAGTGAAGACACAGATCAGAGGGCTCCTTACGGAGCCCTCTGATCTTGGTATTCACTGTTTGCATAGGACAAGTGCACATTTCACATCATCACATGTATACTGTTTGAAAAAGACGACTATATGCGGGACTGGGGTTCAATGGGTTAACCTTTTGATGCCAAATTAATTGTGAGAATTTTACCCTTTCCCTGCTATATTGTCGGCTTTTGCAGCTACTTGTTCTACAACAAATAGAACATGAGAATCTTCTTTGGACGTCAAGGTCTTTTTTAATACAGATTGAAACTGCAAGGAAATATGTATACATTTTAACGTATTTGAATTATTAATCCTTTGCAGAAAATAGTTCCAATTTACAAAGTTATGAGTATTTATAGCAACAAAATAGTTTCTATATTCTAGCAGACAGTAGCTTAAAGCAGGCTGAAAGTAAAGCAGAATGCACTTTAGGTGCATTCTACTTCACTTTCAATCTGCTTTAGATGGTCACCTATCTTGAATACTAAACACAGGCTGTGGAATAAAGAGTTAAGCTGCCAGTTTTCTTTTACTTTATAAATGAGACTTTAACCCATTACCCAATAGCCTGTTTCTAGTTTTAAAGATAGGTTTAAAGAAAATATATCTTTAGGTGCACATTCATGACTGTATAGAGTGGAACTTTTTTCTTCAGTGGAGGAATACATTCAATGCGTAAACAGGCATGTTTATGGGATAATGGGTTGGGTTAAGTCATTGAAATGTTCGTGTTTCACTGCATATTGTTACTGTTGCTCCAGGAGACAACATACTGACTGCTCTGAGTGTGGCCCAGGAGTGTAAGATGATTGGCAAGGGAGATAAGGTTGTACTGGTTGATGCCCAGCCCGCTACAGGAAGTCTAGGTCTCCCACAGGTCCAGTTCCACTGTGAGCAGAGTACCAGCAAGACCTGGAATATAGATATGGTCATGGTAGGAACTGTTGACTTTTGTGGTATATTGTAAATTAGAGCTCCAGATAAGAGTAGTTGTTCAAAAACTAAAAAAAAAATTTCTGCATGAAATATAAGGTGTTAGTACTTGTTTCTTCAAGACCATTCTAAAAAGTAGTAACACAATATGATTTGGTGCTGAAATCTGTGAGAAAATGTCGGATTTGTTCATTTAACTCCCTCTTATCTGGAGTCCTAATATTAATACATTCAACCTTAGCATTGAGTATACTCATCATTACCAAACAGTGTTCCTGCAGGAGCCCTCTGATCAGGGTCTGTACTGTTTGTCAATTTGCAACATAGTGTTAACCCTTAGCCCGCCAAATAAATTGTCGTCTGCTCTATTTCTCGTCTGCTTTAAGTTTCAAAGTGCTTCAAAGTTGCTCAAAATTGCTGAAAATGTTGTCCGAGTGTCAAACAGCTTGGATCCGGATGAGACGCCGAGTTACTCGGCGTCTCATCCGGATCCAAGCTGTTTGCATATGGAGCTATAGTCGTGAGTGGCAGGCTAAGGGTTAAGATTATCCTAAATAATAGAAATAGGAATAGACTTTATTTGAATCTGAAATTTTCCATTTGAAGTGTTTGGGGTAAACATAGTAACTGCGTCACTGGCATTATGTCTTCATAGCCCGTCTAACACATTCACTGCCATAAATAAGTTGACTACTCGCAGACATAGTCTCCTAATATTTTTAAAGTTGATCACTTTTGGAAGTTTTACTTAAAAAACATTTATATGAGTGTCAAACAATTTGAATCCTAAAGCAGCTTTCTGTTTGCCTTAAACACATTATTTACGGAGTTTAGTGGTCTTAATTGGGAGGTTTTACTGTACCTATATTCTTTCAATTTCAACAGGACTCTGACATCACAGAGATACAGATAGAGGACACGGCTAGGTTTGTGTTTGCCACGACAGGTCGCTCCTGGGAGGTTCTAAGACACCACTTTCCAGAAATACTCTCCAAGGTATATATTATCAAATCTCTGCTACCATTATTTCTTGTAATACTTTGGCTGTATGATCAATGTACCATTTAAGTGGGATCTCATTTCTTCAATACAAAAGAATACTGTTTGGTACTTTGTTTCTTTAAAAACCAGCCAATTTTAACCTTTTACTCCATAGCCTGTTTCTAGTATTGAAGATAGGTGACCGCTAAAAGCAGATTTAAAGTAAAGCAGAATGCACCTTAAAGACATCTCCTGACGACCTTTTGGTCATAACGCCTTGCCAGATTATTTACTGTTAATTTCCTTGCAAAAAGCATGGGTCTTGTGCATATTGAACCATTGAATCGTCTTATGTGAGACCGGACCTTTATATTTGATAGTTTGGTTAGAAATAACCATTGAAAATCACTAGAGCATGAGTATAATCTGGACCTCACCAGGTAATCTGAGATTGTGTTGCACATGCTTTACAGTTACATTGACACCTCCAGAACAATGGGCTGGTGGTCCCTCAATGGACTGAGGAAAAGTCTTTAAGGCGCATTCTGCTTTACTATCAACCTCCTTTAAGCCACCTTCAGCTAGAATATAGAAACTTTTTTATGAAACATATTTATGACTGTATAAATTGGAATCATTTTCTTTGGTGGAGGAACAAAAACTCATTTAATGCATAAAGATGCATATCCATAGAGTAAAGGGTTTAAGCAACAATGCATTGTCATTATACAGAATAGTCACATGCATTTAACTATGAAACAATCAATTTTGAAGAGTTTCAAGTGTAAAGGTTTATGTTTTGTTTGTTCTGTAGGTTCTGGTTCGTGGTGTGGTGTTTGCACGGATGTCGCCAGAACAGAAGGGCCAACTAGTGGAAGCTCTCCAGGATCTAGGGTATGTACAGAGTCTGTAAATGTGGCTCATCATGGATGCACTTCCGTGGTGGCTTAAGCATTGCTCTGAAAAAAAAAGCATCCATCTGTCTATCTGTCGGGTTGCTAGTCAGTCTGTCCCTTACCTTTGGTTAAAGGTTTGTAATTACTCACTATTTGCCCGTAAAGGACACATACATATTGATTCAATAATACCCTTCTTGATTTGTTTATCTGTATTTAAATATGTGCACCTGTGATTTCTGATACCAAAACAGAATAAGAAGCACTTCTGTTTGTGCTTCTATGACACTTAATCAGACTTGTTCTTTTGTCAAATGTGTGATATAAATAGCTCTTGTTTATATATACATCTATAGAATGTATTAACTCATTGAACCCTAGCCAAGAGTTCACTTGTCCTTTACAAACAGTCTGTCTATAAAGAGTACCCTTGTCCATGTAAACATTTATTCCTTGATCAGAGGGCTCCCAAAGGCTCTGATCAGGGTCTGCACTGTTTGTAAATTTGCAAAACCAACTTAAGTAGTCAAAAATGAACTAGACTTAATTGGAAAATGGAGTTGTCCATTAAAAGTTTCAGGGGTTAATAGTTTTCTTACATAACTACCCCTGTTTTCTATAGTGAACAACGATCACAAATATCCTTGTCTCCAACATGTGTGAGATCAATTTGATGACGTCGCTATAACGTCACTATTTATAAAGGCGTTTTGAAGTCACAAGTTGATCTCAAACTCGTCTAGAATATAAAAGCTATTAAGCTCCCCAAGGCTGACTAAATAACATTTCAATTCTAGACTCGTATGAGATCAGCTTGTCTTAAACATTGACTCATGACAGATCCTATATATCTTACCACCTAAATACTTTCTTCCAGGTACTATGTGGCCATGTGTGGTGATGGGGCCAATGACTGTGGGGCCTTGAAGATGGCTCATGCTGGGATATCCCTGTCAGAGGCCGAGGCTTCAGTAGCCTCACCCTTTACATCCAAACAAGCCAACATAGAATGTGTACCTACAGTGATCAGGTAAGATAAATATAAACGGAATATTACTATACTTTGCATATCTTATGCACCGGATCACTCGAGTTGTGTGTGTAAAGGCTATATCCAACGAGACCGAAGGTCGAGTTGGATATAGCCTTTACAAACACAACGAGAGTGATCCGGTACATAAGATATGCAAAGTATAGTAATGTTCCTTTTATTATATACCTCTTATAATAAAAATAAAATGAAAAACGATAGAAATGTTTCGAGCGTTACTATAAATAAACGGGATTTCCCATACGTCACACTTCGGGGAATGGCGCGTGAAAGTAAATACTCGCTATTACGACCACTAAAACGAATGCTAATTGATTAAATAATAGAGAGGTGACAGCTTAAAGCAAGGTGACAGTGAAACAGAAAGCTCCTAAAGGAGCTTTCTGTTTCACTGTCACCTTGCTTTAAGCGGTCACCTACCGTAAACACCCTAATACTTAACATAATTTAGTGGTGGTAATAGAGAGGTTTTACTGTAGTTCCGAACTTCCGACTACACAGTAAACGTTCTTTTCCCATTACACAAGGTACATGGGTAATACGGAATTTTCAATCCGTCAAGGTGTATTTGTTCGATAAAATACAGAAATATTTCGGGCAGAACATTGGTAGGTATATAATAAATAGAATGATCTATTCAAAGTTGGCATTTCCATGGCAAAGCTTTGCTGTAAGTGCTGAACCCATTACCCCTTGAAACACCTTTTTATGCCTTCGATTTATTTCTCCACTGAAGAAATTAGTTCCACATGATACAGTCAGGGACATGTATCATAAGAAATATTTTCTCTATCTTAGACTTAGGAAATGGTAGCTTAAAGCCGGCTGAATGTAACAGAATGCGCCTAAAGGTGCATTTGATTCTGCTCTACTTTCAACCAGCTTAAAGTGATCACCTATCTTTAGTGCTAGAAACAGTCGATTGGGTAATGAGTTTCAATTATCTACTACATGTATAACAGAAGCCCCTGAGTTATAGTGATTAACCCTTTACCCCTTAAAACGCCTTTTTACGCCTCTTATTTATTCCTCCACTGAAGAAAAAAGTTCCAGTTTATGCAGCCAAGAATATGTACCAGAAGAAATATTTTCCATATCCTAGAGGATGGTAGCTTAAAGCAGGCTGAAAGTAAAGCAGAATGTGCCTTAAGGCACATTCTGCTTTACTTTCAACCTGCTTTAAGTGGTCACCTGTTTTCAAAGCTAGAAATAGGCTAAGAGGTAATGGGTTAACCCTTTCCTCCATAGCGAAAAGTTAGAAGACTGCTTAAAACTAGATGATAGGAAAGCTAAGTCATTGTCAGTCACCTTAACCCTTTGAACCCTAGTCCCGCATTTAGGCGTCCTTTTCAAACAGTATACATGTGAAAAGTGCACTTGTCCTGTGCAAGCAGTGAATACCCAGATCAGAGGGCTCCAAAAGGAGCCCTCTGATCAGGGTCTTCACTGTTTGTCACAATGCCAAACATTGACAAAAACAACCCTTAAAAGTCAGAAATAGACTAGACTAAAATGGAAACTGGAATTGTCCATTCAAAGTTTCAGGGAGGAAATAGTTAAAACTAGATGATAGGAAAGCTAAGTGATTGTCAGTCACCTTAACTAGAGCTACTCGGCCACAGAAGCCCCTTGCTACTGTAGGAGCCTAAAACTTTTAATGCAAATTTAGCAATTCACTATTCTTTAGAGCTCCAGATATAAGGGTGTAAACTGAACAAATGCAATATTTTCTCTTATTTTAGCACCAAATCCTATTGTGTGACTACTCAGTAGAATCTTCTCAAAGGGACAATTCTAATGAGTAGTGACACCATAGGGTTTAATACAGAAATAAAGATTTTAGTTTTTGAAATACTCCCCTTATCTGGAGCCCTGGTGCTTTTTCGGAAAATCAAATAACATGTAACTCTAGTAGGTATGCTAGCCTCTACCTATGTATGATGTGTTTTAATTTCAGAGAGGGGAGAGCTGCACTGGTGACATCATTTGGTATCTTCAAGTACATGGCTTGTTACAGTCTCACACAGTTCGTCTCTGTATTGATCCTCTACAAGGTAAAACCATACATCATTAGCTTGGTTCGACCAGCTTAACCATTAGAATCCTAGTGATAAAGTGTACACATCATTTACAAATGGAATACCTATAGAAAGGTACAAATAAGCTGACAGTGTTGTGTTGACTGCTTGTATTCAAATAGTGTACCTATGAAAGGGGCACTTTTCCTATACTAACAATGAAGACCCTGATCAGAGGGCTCCTACAGGAGCCCTCTGATCAGTTTTCACGGTTTGTCAGTTTACAATATATTTTAAAATACACCCATCAAGTCAAAATGGAGCTTGACTTAATTGGCAACTGGAACTGTCCATTTGAAGCTTCAGGGTTTTTTAGGCCTATTGTGTATGCCTTCACCCAAGAAAGTAGTTCCACATTATACAGTCATAAATATGCTTTGTAAGAAATATTTCCTATATCTTATTTCAGATTGTAGCTTAAAGCTGGCTGAAGTAAAGCAGACTTCTCTTAAGGAGCATTCTGCTTTACTTTCAAGCTGCAACCACCTTTATTAAAACTGAAAACTGGCCTTGAGGGAAAGGGTTAAGCAGAAACCAGTATTTAGAGATCATTCGGTTAGAGATCATTCGGATGTAAGAAACAAAATTTGCTTAATAGCTCATAGAACCCTAGCAGTGACTATACTTATAGTTGATAAATAAGAACTTGTGAAGAGAACACTTGCCCTACGCAAACAGTGCACACCCAGATCAGAGGGCTCCCAAAGGAGTATCAGGGTATGCACTGCTTGTCATTTTGCAATAAATAAATTGTAAAAACAAACAAACAATATTTATAAAAAAAAAATGGACTAGAACTTATTGGAAGCGTCCATTTGAAGTTTCAGGTGTAAATGATATAGAGGATAATTGTTTTTTTCAGTATAAGATAGAAATTTAATCCATTGAGTGAACATTAGACGTTATATTTTCACGAGTGGCAAAGCCACTCGTGAAAATATAACAGTCTGATGTTCACGAAATGGATTAAATTCGATCTTATACTGAAAAAATACAATTATTCTATTTACGAGGGTTGTTCGGAAAGTTCGTAGAATTTTGTTATATATCTGGTTAGCTTCATTTGATCAATTTGAAATTTGGTATGTAAGTACCTCAACTTATTTTAAAAATATTTTCTGAGAGAGAAATAAAACAAACAATGTTTACCGAATATACATGTTACCGTAGCAACGCAGTAACGGGGACCCGGAGCAGCTCGAAAATTCTAATATTTTACACTTTATTCTAATGAAGTAAACGTGATTTCCCTCAATTCTGTTGACGCTAGAAAAGCACGAAAACGTGTGATTGTAACATGACGTCATGACGTTAGTTACTCATAATTTCAAAACATTGTGAGCGTTTGAAGAGAAATTACAGTATTTAGTCTACAGAGATCGGAAATGCGAACTTAAAAGAAATGACGTCGACCAGTGACGTTGACTTGCAAAGTTTTGTAAAAGAATTTTGTTACTCTAGGTAAATCGCCGACAAAAACTCTTAAAATTATTAAATCAACGGGAAAATATGACTAGAAGTTCAGCCTCGCATTCCTGTATAAATGGCACTCACTATTTAGGAATTGAAGATAATCGATCCAGGACGCTCCTAGGAGCGACCGACCATCACTCTTAGCTGCTTCCATTAAGGACGGGTCAAAAGATTGGTAAATGCTGACAGAAGAACAACAGTAGAGTATATATCCGATGAAATTGGTGTTTCGGTCTCTACCGTACATGAAATATTAAGAGATGAACTTGGTAAGTCTAACGTTAGAGCACACTGGGTGCCGAGGTTGTTTACGGACAAGGAAAAGGAGAACCGATTTCGATACTCTCAGGTGTTTCTCAGCCGCAAAGAAGCCGAAGGTGACGATTTTTTTGACAGAATTATCACTACGGATGAGATACGAGAGAAGCGACTACACATGGATCTTGAGCGCGCAATGCCCCATTAGGATAATGAATGGGCCGTAGAGCAGCTTCAACACAGTTAGAAATCAGCTTGCTATGGTTTGAGATGTAAGAACATCCGCCTAACGGCCCGACTTGGCTCCAATGGATTTTAGAGTGCTCACAGAGTTAAAGGCGAACTAACATGGAATTACATTTGTTTCAGCAGCTGAATTTATACCAAACAGACCCATAAAGTTGTATCTACATTCAGTGAAGACGTGTATACAGAAACGTACGCAAAATGAGTTAGAAGGCATGACGAGTGGGTGGATATTGCGGGTGATTATGTTGAGAAAGTGAGACGTTCGCTCGACGTACATAACGTTTGACGTCACGTTGACGCTGACGTGCTCCGGGTATGCGTTATGTATGTATTTGTAAGATGCATAGAAAAAATGTGTTTAAGCGTATATTGCCGATTTTCACAGATCTAGAAATTAATGTTGATCTAAATTTTTGCATCCAACTACGACTATACGTAATTTTATAACAAAATTCTACGAACTTTCCGAACAACCCTCGTATTTATGCTTTTAAGACACTTTTTAAACGAAATTGTTTGACAATTGAGAAAGCGAAAGTAAATGATTTACCCCGTGTTGGGCCCCAACTTTATATCGAAGACATTTTCGAAACAGTTTCCCGTATGATGACGTCACTTATTTATTGATTTGACGTCATCCGAATTACTTCGTTGCTCCCGAGTTTGGATTCGTGCTCTTCCGGTGAGTAGTTCGCGACAAATCGGACTGCCGGAATTTAACGATAAGACACGATTGACTACGATTCTTGGGGAGCCCTATGGGGAAAATTCATAATAATAATCGTGGTAATCCACCGAAAAGCATAAATAATTAATACTAGTTGAACAGTATAACCCTTCAGTTGACATTGACAATGAGCTTTTCCAGCCAGGATATGGGATGTATGCTGGCATAGATACTGAAAGGCTAAGATTATGTTTTGTTGTTGCAGGTGTACTCTAATTTGACAGACTTTGAGTTCCTCTATATTGACCTGTACCTCTTGACAACCCTCAGTGTCACGTGTAAGTACACTAAAGCCTAACTATAGTTGAGAAGTCGTTATTCTTTCCCATTTTAGTTTAAACTATAGGGAAACTTGTTTAAATGTAGATGTGACACCTTTTATTGAAAATTCTGACAATTTATTTCAATCTGAGAGAATTAATTTGGAGTCTGATCAGGGTTGGATGCTTAAACAGTTATTGTCTTGGACCTAATTTGGATTTTAAAAGAACAGATTTAGAATATAATTATAGTCATGGATGATTAAATCTATTTCACCAGATTTTGTCTGAATGCTTCTTTCATCTGCAGATACACCGTTTGCTATTTACAGTAAAAACAAGCTTTTATGACCACTAAAATTAGGTTTACAGTAAAATCTCACAATTACAACAACTAAAACAAAGGCTAATTGATTGTATAAAAGACAAATGACAGCTTAAAGCAAGGTGACAGTAAAACAGAAAGCTCCTTTTGAAGCTTTCTGTTTTACTGTCACCTTGCTTGAAGCAGTCACTTGTCATAAGCACTTAATAATTAACACAATATTGTGGTCGTAATAGAAAAGGTTTGACTGTAATTTGAATGTTTAACCCATTACCCAATAGCCAGTTTCTAGTTTTAAAGATATGTGACCACTTAAAGCAGGTTGAAAGTAAAGCAGAATGCGCCTTGAGGCGCATTCTGCTTTACTTTCAGCCAGCTTTAAGCTATTATCTGCTAGAAAATAGAAAACATTTCTTGTGATTTTTATTTTCGAAGGTATAAATTGGAACTATTTTCTTCAGCGTAGGAATAAATTAAATGCGCTAAAAGTCGCTTCTATGAGGTAAAGGGTTAAAGCATATGGTTGCTTAAAAACAAGATTAATGTAAAACAGAAACTCTCATTTCACCTGTCTATAATTCCTTCCATAAGTCTTATGTTAAGTTTTTGTAAAAGCAATACATCATCACCTGTTGTTTTTCTGTGTGTAGTTGGTCGTACAGCAGCCTACCCACAGCTAGCGAAGGAGCAGCCCCAGCTCAGCCTGACCAGTTTTGGACCAATCATGTCCCTCGTCTTACAGATGGGGATACAGATAGCAGCACAGGTGTTCTGCTTCTTCCACATCCAGGGACAGTCATGGTACAGTATACAAACCAAGTGATACTTTATATTCCTGCATAATCCTGAAATCTGGATTCTATTTCGCAAACGTTTTAGTCGTCCTGAAATGAGATTTGTGCTGGGCATGCGTAGTCAGAGAGGATTAGACATTGAAGCAGTTTAAAAGTTAGAGACATTCTTAAGCGTTTATGTGAGCATATACGTAAACATATTCAAATAAATGTGCTTATACAGTGGAGAATGTGTTATTCTTTCCCAATAAATTACCCTAAAACTATTATTTGCAGTGCAAACAGTTTGGAGCCAGATCAGACGCCGGGTAACCCGGCGTCTGATCAGGCTCCAAACTGTTTGCCACCGAGATAAACATGAATTTTAAGAATTGTCCAAAAGTTGTTCTTTTCTACGTTTTAGTGCTTTGCGTTTGCGTACGTTTGCGTTTAAACGGGAAAGAATAACAGATTCTCCACTGTATGGAGGAAATGGGAGAAACATCAGCACAATAATGGGCCGATATTGATCTGACCTAAAGGTTATAAAGCTTTTGGATCTCGGACTCAACGCATTTAAGCTTTATAAGGTTGTACCCAGAACTGCAAGGAATGAGATGATGCATAATTACATGGTGTTGAGCAGACATAAATCCCTCTTAGAAACAACAACAACGTGGATAGAAACTGATGCTGTTTATCCAGATAAAGTGGAGCAAACTGAACAAATCAAACAGTTTCTCACTCATTTTAACACGGAATCCTATCGTGTTACTACTCATTAGAATCGTCTCTTCGAGACGATTCTAATGAGTAGTGACACCATATGGTTTAATATAGAAATAAAGATTTTATTTTTTGAAATAGTCCCCTTATCTGGAGCCATATCTATGTATATTTAGGTTTACCCCGCATGTTCCAGAAGAGGAGGATGACAATGTGAGCTATGAGAACATGGCCATTTTCTCTGTGTCTATATACCAGTACCTGATTCTAGCAGTGGCCTTCTCCAAGGGCTCTCCATATCGTAAATCCATCTTTACTAACTGTAAGTATTTGTTAGGTCTTTGGTTACTAGGATACTACAAAATACATTTTTGATTTAGAACTACAAGATCTCAAATTTGCTTTTAAATATCTGAACCTACTCATATTTCTTGAGTTTAATTTCATTATTTCAAAATTGCTTGAGTTGAACATAGTTAACATGTATCAGTATTTCAAAGTTAAAAACATGACTTAGTATTGGATTATACAGTAAAACCTTCCTATTACTAAATTTAGTTAATTATTAGGGGTTTACAATAGGTTACTGCTTTAAGCAAGATGACAGTAAATAGAAAGCTCCTTTAGGAGCTTTCTGATTTACTGTCACTATGCTGTACCCTGTCACCTGTATTATACAATCAATTGACCTTTGTTTTTGTTGTCGTAATAGAAAGGTTTTACTGTAGACTTCTTTACAATGGCAGTAATAGAAGGGTATTTTAATTTACAGACTGGTTCTTATTGAATGTTCTTGTGTGCCTGCTGACAAGTGTTTGGGTCACAGTCTATCCTATGGACTGGATGGTTGACTTACTAGAGGTATGCTTCCAATTTACAGTAATTCTGGTTTGACTGATCCCATTTAAGCCTATAGTGTAGACCCTGATGAGATGCAGTGATATGCGGCTTCTCATCAGCATCTGCATTGTTTGCTATATGATGAATTATTTTGTTGTATGGACAACACTGAAGTGTCTTTAGATCACCCATGTGTATCTTCAATGAAATATACCAGCAAGTATACAGGGAGAGTTCATTGCAATATCCAAGCATAAAACAATGGGTTAACCCTTAGCCTGCCACTCACGACTATAGCTCCATATGCAAACAGCTTGGATCCGGATGAGACGCCGAGTAACTCGGCGTCTCATCCTGATCCAAGCTGTTTGACACTCGGACAACATTTTCAGCAATTTTGAGCATCTTTGAAGCACTTTGAAACTTGAAGCAGACGAGAAATATAGCAGACGACAATTTATTTGGCGGGCTAAGGGTTAACACATTTCACTGCCATGAATGATGTCTGCTTTTAGCACTTGTCTGCTTTTATTTCTCAAATGAAACTTTAGGTTATATTAACCCTTAGCCCGCCAAATAAATTGTCGTCTGCTATATTTCTCGTCTGCTTCAAGTTTCAAAGTGCTACAAAGTTGCTCAAAATTGCTGAAAATGTTGTCAGAGTGTCAAACAGCTTGGATCCGGATGAGACGCCGAGTTACTCGGCGTCTCATCCGGATCCAAGCTGTTTGCATATGGAGCTATAGTCGTGAGTGGCAGGCTAAGGGTTAACTATAGTAACATTGTTATGAGTGTCAAACAGTTTGACTTTGGGTACTGCAGAGAAGGGGTCAAGACTGAAGTATTTTCATGTTAAGTATCACTTTGTTCATTAGTTTAAAGGATCAGCAAGTTTCTTGTCTTATTTTTTGTACATGCCTAGATAACATGTGGTCAAAATGTTGTCTGATTAGAGTTAATTTTGCTTAAATATTTCATGTAGATCTATTGTTGAAAATGAAAATATGTAGTATTTAGCAATGATGGCGCTTTTGTGTTTCAATGAGATGACTGGTTTACCCATTGCTCCATAACTACATCATTTTACAAACTATTCCTCCAGAAAATAGTTCCCCTTTTTATAGCCATGAATATACACAATACTTTTCATAATTTGTTTTGGTTATTTACTGAATTAATTATGATTATTTTTCAGCTGAAGCCCATTCCCAGTATCCCCTACAGGCTTATATTCCTAGGGGTGTCTGCTATTAATTGTCTGATGTCTATTCTCTTGGAGGTTAGTATATAATTGAACCTTGTAATGCCAAGACTTAGTGTTTGTAGTCTTCTGCAGTGTTGTAATGCAGATTGGCTTGAACTCAGTTACATTTTGTTTAACCCTCTGAACCCTAGTCCCGCGTATTGGCGTCCTTTTCAAACAGTGTATATGTGAACAGTACACTTGTACTGTGCAAACAGTAAAGACCCAGATCAGAGGGCTCCGAAAGGAGCCCTCTGATCAGGGTCTTCACTGTTTGTCATAATGCCAAACATTGACAAAAACAACCCTTAAAAGTCAGAAATGGACTAGACTAAAATGGAAACTGGAATTGTCCATTTAAAGTTTCAGGGAGGAAAGAGTTAACACAGGGCTCAAGTGAACCCTAAATTGTCAGTAATGAGCAAGATTTAATTGGAAACTGGAACTAACCATTAAAAGTTGACAGGGGTGAATGAGTTGTATTACCTTTGTCTCGCTTTATGCAACACTTAGCAATAGTTTTACCGTAGTACTACTAACTCTTTCAACACTAAGTAACTCTTGTGCATTATTAGGTTCCTTGTGGATCATTTTAGATACCAAAACATGAACCAGTCTACTTGGAATTCTGCGTAGTTTCATAAATGCTTCTCTTAGTTAGCAAACAGTGTAGACCCTGATCAGAGGGCTCCTTTTGGAGCCCTCTGATATGGGTGTACACTGTTTGCAAATGTTATCAGTGTATTTTAAACAGGTCCATGGTGTTGAAAGAGTTAATACTGAAAACAAGCTAGTTTTAGCGGTGTTAATTTTATGTTTTACTCAACTCTCTTTATTAACCCTTTCCCCAATAGAAGCGCCTTTTAGCGTGTTTTATTTATTCATCCGCTGAAGAAAATAGTTCCAATTTAATCAGTTATGAAGATATATGATAGGGAATATTTTCTATATTCTAGCACATGATAGCTTAAAGCAGGCTGAAAGTAAAGCAGAATGTGCCTTAAGGCACATTCTGCTTTACTTTCAACCTGCTTTAAGAAGTCACCTATCTTCAATACTAGAAATAGACTATCAGGTAAAGGGTTAAGTAATAATAATAATAATAATAATAATAAATAAATTTATTATTATTTATTAAGAGATATACCAATTGCAGCTTTCTATGCAGGAAACAAGTGTATTTATTTTTAAGCAAATAGTGTAGACCCTGATGAGACGACTCCTGAAAGAACTGTCTGATCAGGGTCTGCACTGTTTGTTTTACATTTATTTTCTAAAATACATTCTTAAAGTAGTTCTGAAAATGAACATAAACTTGTCATTTTTACAGAAATGTTTATGACATTCAACCTTAACAAAAAGTATACACGTCATGAACAGTGTGCCAGTGAATACTACATTAAACAATGATGTACTACACTAACAGCTGATCAGAATCTTCACTGTTTGTCATTTTGCAGTTTATTAACTCTTTTTAGTCTAAAATGTACTTAATTGGAAATTGGAATTGTTCATTAAAAGTATCAGAACTTAATGACTGAAATACTGAGTCCAAGGTTATAAAGAATTTGAGTTGAGCAAAACCTCAGTTCTAACCAATCAAATGCTTGAGAACGATCTCGGACTTAACCCAAAAGCTTTATTACCTTGGGTCAGGTTTGTATATAAGACTACATACATTGTATTGATATATTACAGACTTTCCTGCTAGACCATGCAGTCATGCGGGAGAAGATGAAAATGTGGCGTGAGCGCTGTTGTCCCTCGTTGAAGTTTGAGTATCATGTGATCGAGGAGGAAATAGTTGGTACCCCTGGCTGGCCTCCCATTGGCCCCGACTCTGCCCCGATAATTTTCCAGCAGTATGAAGACAGTATTCCTGATGACTATTCCAAGGAGACAGATAAAATGTTGGTGGACTCTGGGTCATTGAATACATGTAATCACTCATCAGTGTCTCCTGGTTACACCCCGAATACGTCAATTTCAGAGAGTAGATTCCCATCCGCTGCATCGATAGACAGCTCGCAGAAGTCTGCAGAAGACGTCAGTTTCCATGGTAACACATCTCTACCACAGATAGACGAAACCAAATCAGAATCTCCATCACACTGTGTAGACCCTGCTGGTGATAATGACAGAGGTGATCGTAAGAGAAGGTTGACGGAGGAGCTGGAGGAGATGAACACAGTACCAGAGAGTGCTGGCTATGGCTTGCAGGACAAGTCACCGTTATGACGCCTAGCACTGACATCAACACAAACACTTTCAAGCCTTGTAAAAACCCTGGACACCTTATTGCTTTATGGTTTTGTGTACTCATAGCATATGCTTTGTAAAATTGCATTTAGATGAAATTGTTTAATATATGAATTGTTCACAATGGTTGCTTTCTGAATACATTTTAACCATAGTATTTAAAATCTAGCTTTAATCAAAGTTAACCTTTATTTCAAGGTTAAAACATAGCTAGCAGGTATGCTATGTTTTTAATTTGAAATACTTATAAGTTAGGCTTAACCCTTTCCCTCATAGAAGCGACTTTTAGCGTATTTAATTTATTCCTCCGCTGAAGAAAATAGTTTCTATTTAAACAGTTATAAACATGTGCCATAAGATATAATTTCTACATATTAGCAGATGGTAGCTTAAAGCATGCTGAAAGTAAAGCAGAATGCGCCTTAAGGCGCATTCTGCTTTACTTTCAACCTGCTTTAAGTAGTCACCTATCTTCAATACCTGAAATAGGCTATCAGGTAAAGGGTTAAGTGGGTTCAGTTATTATCTATGTATTACTTTGAAAACATTGTAAGTATGACTTAACCCATTACCCCATAAAAACGCCTTTTCACGCCTTAAATATATTCCTCCACTGAATAAAATAATTCCAATTGATACAGTCTTGAATATGTCCCATTTGAGTTTTCTTTATCCTAGAAGACTGATAGCTTAAAGCAGGCAGAAATTCGAGCAGAATGTGCCATAAGGTGCATTCTGCTTTACTTTTAATCTGCTTTAAGTAGCCACCTTTTCTTCAAATCTAGAAATAGACTAAGGGGTAATGAGTTAAGAGAAATATTGACAGTTTACCGGTGATGTGTCTTCCAAGAACTTACTGTAGATTAAGGTAGGAAATAGAATTAGGTATTACTGCAACTACACCTGTGATGAATGACCATTCAAAACAAAGATGCTGGAGTCTGTTTTATGAGAAATCGTACGACAAAAACGGTCGTAAGTCAAAACTTTAAAATGCAACTAATTTCTGATTTCTCCATCTAATCCTGTCTTGTGACATCTCTTTGGAATCGTCTTGAAAAGACAATTCCAAAGAAATGTCACAAGACAGGATTAGATGGAGAAATAGATAATTATTGATAATTGTAGAATCTGACTTAAGACCATTTTTGTCGTACAACGTTTCATAAAATGGGCCCCAGAGGCTGGAACAGTGGAGAAGAATGCAAAAGAAACACAAACGCAATGAAATAAAATTAACACTAGGACAACTTTTTGGCAATTCTGATTATTCATGTTAATCTCAGTGGCAAACAGTTTGGAGCCTGATCAGACGCCGGGTTACCCGGCGTCTGATCTGGCTCCAAACTGTTTGAAATAGAAAAAGTAGCTTTAGCATAAAAGCGTTTAATTGGAAAGAACGTCTTCTCCACTATAGCAGCTGTAGAATGAAAGTATGGCAAATCCTGTGACAACCATTTTGTAAAAATGATGTCTGGTACCCAGGTGAAAATATCAAGACGTAATAGTTGTATGCCATTCGAAAACAATTTAAATTTGAGAAATAAAAACAGACAGACAATTGTTTAAAGCAGATGACATCATGGCAGTGAAGGGATTAACAGTAGGACAGAATCATATCAGTAAGACTACTCTGTTATCTCTTTAAATGCTGTCAGGCGCAGGACAACCTGGATCTCTGTGTGTGTCATATTTCTGTATCTCTAACAATGCTGTCATACACAGGATAAAACCATCTGTCATATAGACTACTTCTGTATCTCTTTTAAATGCTGTCATATGTAGGACATAACCATCTGTCTTAAGGCTTTCTCTGGATCTCTGAATGGTATTACATGTAGGACAAAACCACTAACAATGCTGTCATGCGCAGGATAAACCATCTGTCATACAGACTATTTCTAGATCTCTTTAAATGCTGTCATATGTAGGACAAAGCCACCTATCATACCGTATAAGTGTTTTTTTTCGCAAGAAGGAAATTTTCGCTATTTTCGCGAGTGCCTCAAACTCGCGTAAATTGAATCCGCCAAATATTCCTAGCTTTCTATATTTCATTTTCGGCCACTCGAGACAGTTTGTCGTCTAAAGATCTGTTCATAATAATTATATGCATTGTACTATGTAAAAAACAGGTATCAATGCATTGCCGGACAGTTTAGGTCTAGATTAACCCTTAGCCCGCCAAATAAATTCTCGTCTGCTATGTTTCTCGTCTGCTTCATGTTTCAAAGTTGCTCCAAATTGCTGTAAATGTTGTCCGAGTGTCAAACAGCTTGGATCCGGATGAGACGCCGAGTTACTCGGCGTCTCATCCGGATCCAAGCTGTTTGCATATGGAGCTATAGTCGTGAGTGGCAGGCTAAGGGTTAATCACTACACTTCTGAGCTGAACCAGAATTAAAAAACAAAAACTCAACTTGGCTAATTTCATCAAACATAACGCCATTCCCTTGTTCCCGTGTTTTATATTCCGGACGGCATGCTTGTTTGCGTAATACAGACACGGCTATGAAAAACACCAGAATGTTCTTGTAATTTAACCGAGTGTCCACATCAGTAACTATTACCTTTTTCATTTGTGATTATTTTGTGAAAATATCGAAATTTGTACCAAGATGAGACCGCGTCTTTAACTTTGGCCAGAAATTTATACACGTTCAATGTTATGCATATTTTTATATAGCAGATCTAAATACGAGTGTCAAATAATTTGGATCCAGATGTCGTGATGCTCTGCGCCTTATCGTTACTCAAACTGTTTGCCAATACCAAACAAGTTGTGATCGGCAGACAAAGGGTTAATTGCTTTTACACTTGTAATTCACTTGTAAATGACAGCTCGTCTCCTTTGTTTACACGTATCTTTAGATAAATCGAGTGTGAAAACGTTTGGATCCTAGATAGACATCGATTTACATGTCGTCTCATCTGGATCCAGTGGTGACTATCACCACTTCAGTTTATTGACGGAGGAAAGACGGATATTGCCTCCGATTATACTGTAAACAAGTGCGCAAAATACTTTATTAAGGCAGGATAGATATCCGTCGCTGTGAATGTTAAAATAGTTACTTCCCTTAGTTTTGAATGCGCCACTTACTTATGAGGATTTATTGACAAGATAAAACCCAAAACGGTGCAATAAGACAGATTAAATATCAGATCCGTGAAAAATAGATTTTCAATAGGGTCCGTTTGCGCAAAAATGAACACGCTAAAAATTCATTTATGGTAAAATCCCGCATGTTTCAATGCTGTCATATACAAAAGCACCTATCATAGTTCTGGACATGTTTCAATACTGTCATATACAAAACCATCTGTGGTACAGACTTTTCTTTTGATCTCTTTGAATGGTCAGTCAATACAGAGTAGAGTTGAGGATGATGAGAGCTGAATTGTCAACAGCTTGAAGCTGAATTCAGGACAAAACTATCATAAATATCCGAAACATTGGGACATCCTACAGGGCTCCAGATTAGAGGGAGTAAACTGAACAAATCCAACATTTTCTCTTATCGAAGCCCAAATCCTATTATGTAACTATTTATTAGAATCGTCTCAAAGAGAAGATTCTAATGAGTAGTTACACCATAGGGTTTAATTAAGAAAAAAAGATTTTAGTTTTTAGCTCGCCTATTCGGAGAATGGGGGGGCTTATGGAATCACCCCGGCGTTGGCGTCGGCGTTGGCGTCGGCGTCGGCGTTGGTTTTTCATGGTTAAAGTTTTGGGGTAAGTGTTGTTATGCACTAATACATCATGAAATATTTGCATTAGAAGCTGATATTTGGATTGGAGGTGCCCTGTGGGTTGGACATTGATGTTGTGTAGTTAAAATTAAAAAAAAAGTTTAAATTTAGTCAAAATTTCACCTTTTGTGGACTTAGGTTTTTCGGCTGATTTCTCATGGTTAAAGTTTTGGGGTAAGTGTTGTTATGCACTAATACTACATGAAATATTTGTATTAGAAAGCTGATATTTGGAATGGAGGTGCCCTGTGGGTTGAACATTGATGTTTCGTAGTTAAAATTTAAAAAAAAGTTTAAATTTAGTCAAAATTTCACCTTTTGTGGACTTAGGTTTTTCGGCTGATTTCTCATGGTTAAAGTTTTGGGGTAAGTGTTGTGATGCTCTAATACTACTTGAAATAATTGTATTAAGAAGCTGATATTGGGAATTAAGGTGCTCTGTGGGTTGAACATTGATGTTACGTAGTTAAAATTTAAAAAAAAGTTTAAATTTAGTCAAAATTTCACCTGTTTAGGACTTAGGTTTTTCGGCTGATTTCTCATGGTTAAAGTTTTGGGGTAAGAGTTCTAATACTACATGAAATATTTGTATTAGGAAGCTGATATTTGGAATGGAGGTGCCCTTGGGTTGAACATTGAAGTTGCGTAGTTATTTTTTTTAAAAAAGTTTAAATTTAGTCAAAATTACACCTTTTGTGGACTTAGAGTTTTGGGGCTGAAATTTCAAAGTTAGTTAAGGAGTAAGTGTTGGAATGCACTTATACTACATGACATATTTGCATTAGGAAGTTGATATTTTGAATGGAGGTTCCCTGTGGCTTGAATATCAATGTACTGATACACTTTTCTTTTGATAGTTACCTATTTAAGAAAGGTTTAATTAGGCGAGCTTTGCTGTTCTCCGACAGCTCTTGTTGAATACTCCCCTTATCTGGAGCTCTAATCCTATGTCAGCGGTTTTTTTTCACCCTATTGGGAACGGGTGCGGTACCCCTCAGATTGGGAATTTTTCTTGTCGCGTAAACTGCAAATTGGGAAAAATGAGTCGTGAAATGATGACAAAAAAGAAATTGGGAAGTTTATTTTATAATACATGTAGGCCTATATTGATCTAACTTAACAAGTAGCAATTATGCAGCTCATATCAACAGGCAATGCTAACACTAGTAACAGAAATTCTCTTTTGTTCACTGAAAATACTAGTTTTACCATATTGCCAGTCCCTTCTTTGAATTGGGAACGGGTCCTATTGCAATTGGGAACGGGTCCTTTCCCGGGTACCGTCCAAAGATGGAAAAAAACCGCTGTATGTAACTGCTGTAATTATCTTAAAATTGGAACAAATTGCTTGTCTCACACAGTAATTTGTCCAAAAGGTGCAAACTGAATGACAAACTGTATAGATCCTGATCAGACTTCTCCCTCAGAAGCAGTCTGATCAGAGTCTACACTGTTTGCTTAGGCCTGTCTATCCCAATACGTAGGATAATTACGGTAATGCAGAAAGCTCCTGTACAAGCTTTCTGCATTACTTTTGTCCTGCATTCAACATCAACCTGTCTTTAGAGATCGCCATGATACTTGACCCTTTACTCCATAGATCTGCATAGTTATGCATTTAACTTATACCCTGAAGAAAATATTTCCAATTATACCCTCATGAATATGTATCATAAAAATACTTATACATTACCGTCATATATATATAGTAAATGGTAGCTTAAAGTAGGTCAAAAGTAAATCAGAATGTGCCTTAAGGCACATTCTGCTATACTTTCAACCTGCTCTAAGTGATCACCTGTTTTCAATACAAGAAATAGGCTATGGGGTAACGGATTAATTTGTTAGCTGTTTAGCGCATGCTTTTACTGTAGTTTGTACTAATGAATGATATATTAGTGTTATGTCTTTCTAACTTTAAGCCAAATATCTACCATTCTTTAACATGTTTGAATATTTGAAAGCCATTTATTAACTTTTTAAAATAATATTTCTGTCTTTAAACTATATATTGCAATATATACTCAATAAAACAATTAAAGGGGCAAATATATTGGGTAGGCCCAATATATTAAAATAAGTTTATACAATATTTTTTTTAACAGTTTCATGTAAAATTACATGTTAACTTCGTTGTAGAGTATAACTGTATTTCAAAATGTAGAAATATATGTCGCAGTTCCCCTTCAAACACAATCACCCTAAATTTACTGTGTGCCAGACTAGGTGGGTGGGGTAACAAACAACTTGACCAAGAGCCCCACCTTTTAGGTTCTTCTCTTAAATTACAGCTTGTATCATATGTGTTCATCACATGCATTAATCACTTCCTTGCATCTACATGGAAATCGGAGAATTAGCTTAAGGATGTATGCAATGGACATTCTGTGCCATTCTTCAATAAGCATGTCTTTTAGCCTCTAAGGTGACGATCTCGACCGGATATCTGTCATTGCCGCATGTCCTAAGCATCATCAATGTGACCGAAGTGTGTTGAGCTTGTTGGCCAGTCCATCTGCCCTATGCCCTCGTGTTCATAGTACTGGTCTACCATACATGCTCGGTACGGATGAGCTTTGTCGTCTGTCGGGATGAAGCCTGAACCCAAAGCTCCAGCTTCAGCGCGTGCAATAGCGTCTAGGGTCTCGTCCCTGTACCCCAAACTAGTCAGAGTCCAGTTCCTAATGACGTAAAGGTCTGTGCAACCGTTGTAGGATATGTCCACCCATAGGAGCCCTGACCCCTTTCTGAGTCCGTCATGCTCTGCCACATAACAGTCGAAGAAACATTCGTTTCGCTATCTTTACATTCATCTGCAGTCGTCATTTAAATCCAAAATGAAATTTGACGCACTAGTCCACAATACGTTACGAAAACGTAAACGTTCAAATGGCATGATTTCTGGCAAAACGCTAGATGACGTTTTCGGTGGTGTGGGGTCAAGGCCGGTCACACGACAGGTCTTCTAGCCCATAGGTTTACAGCATGAAGAAGTCTATTACCGACGATCTGAACAGATATCCTGTAACCACACGTCTGGTTATAAACGCTATTAAGCGTAACGAGGGAATTGAGCCGTTGACGTCATGCCATAGGAGACAACATCGGTCCCTCACTTCAAATATGACCTGCAAACGACCTTGACCTGATCTCATTAACCATCCCAGTGTCCAGGTACAACTACCACAACCTGTTGACAACACCCTTGCTATCGTTAAACATGATGTTGGAAAACGACAAATGACATCTTTAGGGGCATAGTTTTCAAATTTTGTACCAATATGCAATCTATTTTTGCTTAAGATACAAATATGCACTCGATAAAATGAAAATAGCTATAAAACTAATCGTTGAAGAATAGGCAGACACATCATGCAAAAATCCAGTGGACGTTAAAAACCATGTTTTTTATACTTGTCCCCTTCAATTCATTCAACCGTGACCATTTTTGCACATGACGTTTGTTTCTTATTTTTTTTATTCTAAAGCATCTAAACACGCATTCACTCTTTTAACTTGAAAAAGTTTGCATTTTTGAAAAAGATATATGAACTTATACCTTTGCCCCTTTAATTATTTTGTTGAGTATGTATACAGTGTTCCCTCTCTACAATGGCCCTCCAAACAACGACTCCCTCCTTACAACGACCCTTGCCGCGGTTCCCGAAACAGTACAATTATGTCTAACCATTTTACTGCTGCAATATCGTCTGCTTAGAATTGTCGTATGCTGTTTTTCTCAAAGTTATGTATAAGTGGATATTTTGATAGAATAAATCTAATGACGAGCGACAAACAGCTTGGATCCAGATCAGACGCCGCATAATGCGGCGTCTGATCTGGATTCAAGCTGTTTGCAAATGTAACTCAAGTCTTAATGTTCCCTCCCTATAACATCTCCCTCCGAACAACACATACAATATGTGTGTCGGGTGAATGATGACTCTGAAACTTCTCCAAATCTTTACTCTTTAATTCACAATCTTCTTCGTTAACTCTAACTACAACTCTCTCAAAACATGTTTATATGTATATGACGTAACGACGCGCGACCTATTGGCGGTCGCGCCACGATGTCGCTCGGCGTTACGCAATCCCGACAATGTGTTTTCCATTGAGTGTCGTTGTAGAGAGGGAGCAATGTAATTCAGTTCAAGCTAAGAAGTTAAGCCATAGATGGTAAATAATTGGGCATTAAATGTTATTACTCCAAATTGTTACCAAATTTAGTTTTTTACATCCATTCCTTTGTTGCCATTTCTCATTGTCATTGGAATCATCTTGAAAGTTTCTTGTTTAATTTTTAATTAGGTCAGTTTACTATGATATATTTTTTGCCATATGAACAGCATAATAATATGTTTATATGCATAAATTTTTTACTTATAATTAGTCATTACAAAGTGGTTAACCCATTATCCCATACATACACCTTTTTATGCCTTTTATTTATTACTCCACTGAAGAAAATAGTTCAAATTTATACAGCGAAGAATTTGTACCATGAGATATATTTGCTAAATCCTAGCAGTTGATAGCTTAAAGCAGGCTGAAAATAAAGCATAATGCGCCTTTACTTTCAACCTGCTTTAAGTGATTACCTGTCTTCAGAACTAGAAACAGGCTATGGGGTATTGGTTAAATGTTTTGGAAAATTGCAGTGTTAGAAAGTGGACTTTGAATATTACAAATAATGTATTGTCATTTCAGCAATTCAGCGATAACATACCACACATATCATGTACATCTCACACAAGTATAGCATGGAGTTTTGTTCGACTGAACATTGATATCGCGATCAATGATGAACGTCCTATGTACTAAGTAAACTACGGCATTTTACATTTATTGTTGCGAGGGTAAAAATTCAAAGTCTTTTCAATTGATGAAATATTCTTATTGTCTGTTATGATTTTGTTATCATTTGTTGATTTCTGTATTTTAACCCCTTTACCCCAAGTACAATAGTTATTTTCTAACAGATTGGATCCTGATAAGACACTGTGTAACGTGGATCCAAACTGTTTGCAAAGATTATCATTTTTTCACAGCAAGCATGCTAAGAGTTAACTCTTTCAACCCCATGGACCTGTTTAAAATATACTCATTACATTAGCAAATATAGGAGCCCTCTGATTAGGGTCTGCACTATTTGCTATTTTAAATCAAAATTTATTTAACTACCCAGAATTCCATGTAGACTGGTTCATGTTTTGGTAACTTAAAAGATCCACAAGGGAACCCAACAACCCACAAGAGTTGCTTACTGTTGAAAGAGTTAACAATGGTTTGACTAATGTTAGTACAATCAACTTTTTTTCTTGTCAGCAAATATCAAAATATAGCTTTTTGTCTTGAATCTATTTGCAAAAGTTTGTTTTTGTTTAGGTATATTTTAGTTGTTACTTATTAGACATGAGACTTTTCAGGACTGATCTCAATGTCAAGGTCGTTTATTGACCTTTGCTGAGTTTTGTAGGATTTACTCAAGTTTTTGTTAGTTAGAAATGAATTACATCCAATATCCCAAATATACAGTGTGTACATGTATTTGACCTATAAAAGTTTATATCTTTATAATTCGAGTTAACTCTCTGTTTAACTTAGTGATAAATATACTTTGTCCTACAAACATGGTACCTGTGACAGGTACACTTGTCCTATACAAGCAGCTTAGACCCAAATCAAAGGGCTCCAATAGGAGCCCTCTGATCAGGGTCTAAACTGTTTGTGATTTTGCAATATATTGTGAAAAAATATAACATAAATTGTCAAAAACGGACTAGATTTATATTGGAAACTGGATATATTCATCTAAAATTTTAAGTGTGAATGAGTTAAATTATTTTTCTCAGCAACAAAGCTGTGAGAGTCAGACTTAGAAATAATGCTTCCCTCATGGAGATTGTCGGGGCATTAAACATTAAGATATAGCACCGATGTTCAGTTTTAATTGTGCTATTTCTTGAATGTGTTCATTTACCTTCATGCATTTCCTTAGTCTGGCTTTCACTCCTTTGTCACTGTATAGAGAGATATCTTGCTTTGTGTGGAATTTTTATCTTTTGACATATTGACTATGACAGGCCAGATAGAGATCATTTTGTTATGACATTTGTAGTGTGAAATAAAAGTTGACTTTCTTGTCTTAATGACCGTTTAAACAAAACTATCCATTGTCTTTTCCGCTTTAAATGACCATCTCTGTGTCAATTGGCTGTAAAACATCATTGATTCATTCCACTGTGTCTCTCATTCACTCAACTTGTTCGCTTATTTATTTATTCACTCACTCACTCACTCATTGCATGTAACATATATATTGACCACATTAAAATTGTAACCTACTGAAAATTAAGAATTACTTTCATTCCTATGGTATACATTATCAAAAATATGACTCAAGAGTCAATTATGATCCTGATCAGATGCATCTGTTGTCGATCAGAACTGTTTTCAAATGCAAAATGAAATTTCTGTCAATTTGTACTGACTCTCCAGGATTTCTTTACAAACCAATAAAAGTATTGCAAACAGTGTAGACCCTGATCTTTAGACAGCTTCAGCTTTCATCATTGAATGTCTGTTTAGCATAAGTGAGACTGTTTATGTTTCGTCAGAGGCCGTGAAGAATTGCCCAGGATCAGGGTCCTACACTGTATATTATGTCTTAAGTGTCCTGTTCTGAAGTAAAGTCTCATGTTTAGCTGCTTAGTTGTAATAGATGATCCTTAGTAAAACTAAACAATAGCTCCTTGTTGCAGGACAGATGTATGTGTGCATGTATATAGTGGAGAAGTCATAATTCTTTCCTGATTAAACAATTAAATGAAACACAAATACAATAAAATGTGAAAAATGACAACTTTTGAAAATTTTCAGGATCAGTTTTAATCTGCATAGTAAACAGTTTGGAGCCAGAAATATTTGTATACATCCAGAATATTTGTAACTCTGGTATTCTAGTCAGATTTCTAATTTCTAGATCAATACTTCATATTTTTAGATTGATGTAAATGAGGCGTTGACCTGGCAACTTGTCTCCTGGAGTCGCGATATGACTGAAATACTGTTACAGCGACTTGAAACCCTCTTTCAACAACAACAGTTTGGAGCCAGATCAGATGCCGGGTAACCCGGCATCTGATCTGGCTCCAAACTGTTTGTAGGTAACATAAGGGTTTTAGTATAAACATGTCTATCGGGAATAGAAAGACTAATGTCTTCTCCACTCTGTGTGTATATAGATACGATTTATTTCCATTGCCTTATTTCGCTGTATCCATATTGTTTGCCATTTAAATTAACACACATAATTTATCTATTTTGGTGACAGTTGTATTATATTTTAACATTATTAATATATATCACAGCTCCAGATATAAGCAGAGTATTTCGAATCCTAACATCCTTATGTCTTCTCAGGGCTCCAGATAAGAGGGATATTTCAAAAACTAAAATCTTTATTTCTTAATTAAACCGTATGGTGTGACTACTCATTAGAATCGTCTCTTCGAGGTGATTTTAATGAGTAGTCACACCATAGGATTTGGTGCTGAAATGAGTGAGGAAATGCTGGATTTGTTCAATTTACTCCCTCTTATCTGGAGTCCTGTTTTCTCCATGCACATGGTTGGAACTACTCACTATTGTCTCTTTGGATGACTCAAAAGACTAGTCATAGCATAGAGGTTGGTTGAAACATAATGGGAAAGTTTGAAATATTTAGTATACTCCATCATGTCAGAATCCCTGGATATCAAAGCTTTAATTAGTGTATTTTATATTTTTGATAATGCATGCTTAATGGCTTTATTTTTACCTACTCAATATTTTTTCCCCACAGAATGTTATAAAAAGTTATTTTGCTATTTGTATGATTTAATTTTTCTAATTTCAATGCATTTAGGGAGTCCTTGTTTGGCTGTAACTACTGTTGTTATTAGTATTTTTGTAGCAGTACGAGAATAAAAAGGTGTGTTTTTGTACCTTTGTCGATGAAAACCAAACTGCTTTTGCTTAGCTTTTATACATCTATCCATACTGCTTACACATTAAACATGTTACATATCATTAACATTTAACCCTTTCACACATAAATTTGTTCAGCACTGCAATCGACCCTCGAGAGAGAGACACCTGGAAATCAGGTGTAAGAACTGCCAATCATGCAGCAAGCCAGGTACCTGGAAGGGGGCCCCACTGATGTGGATATTGCCCCTGAGCCTGCACGTTAATAAAAAATCTGATATTAAAAAAAGAAGTAAAAAATTTAAGATAATAATGGGGTGTTTAAAGCAGATTGAAAGTAAAGCAGAATGTGCCTTTCATCCTGCTTTTTAGCTACCATCTGCTAGACTAAAGGAAATATTTCTTATGATACATATTCATTATTGAAAAGTTTAGACTGTTCAAATTCACACACAGATATTGAAAACTATTACCTAGGAGCTTTCACCTGACTACATCAGGCTTCATCAGCTTTGTGACGGTCTGTCACTGACTACTTACACCGCTCTGGTTGGTGAGCGATGTTTAGGTGTTGTCCCAGATGTGCGGGAGGTAATAGTTTTCAATATTTGTGTGTGAATTTGAACAGTCTAAACTTTTCAATAATGAATACTACCACACAGTTTAACTTCCACCTGGATACATATTCATGACTGTATAAATTTGAACAATTTTTTTCAGTGAAGGAAAAAGTTATAAAGGTGTAAAAATGCTGGGATCTATGGTGTAATGGGTAAATAAGGCCCACTTTTCTGTTGCAACTATAAAGGAGTACAAACAGAGCTAAAGTATTGCTTTTTTGTCCAGAGGGGTGATGGTGGTGGAAGTTTCAGATTTATAGTTTAAGCTTCATTAAGTTTAATTATATATTATGAACACTATTAATCATTGCAATATGTGTACAGTAAAACCTCTCTATGGAGACCACTAAATTGTGTTAATTATTAGGTGTTCACAACAGGTAACTGCTTAAAATGAAGAGACTCCTTTAGGAACTTTCTGTTTAACTGTCACCTGTCTTTTATACCATCAATTAGCCTTCTTTTTAGTGGTCCTAATAGAGAGCTTTTACTAAACCTTATTTCTTTCCGCTTCTTCATCACAACTACACAACGAATCCTGTTATTGTTTATATAGATACAGGTTTACCAGGTTTGAGTGATATTTCTGTAAATATGGAGATCTAACAATATTGAATAAGACTGTCTAATCTGCAATTGAAACTGACGTGATTGTACAGTGTTCCCTCCCTACAATGGCCCTCCAAACAACGACTTCCTCCTTACAAAGACCCTTGTCTCAGTTCCCTACACAGAACAATTATGTCTAGGGCTTTTACTGCTGTAATACTGTCTGCTTAAAATTACCGTCTGCTGTTTTACATATAAGTGGACAATTTGATAGAATAAATATAATGACGAGTGACAAACAGCTTGAATCCAGATCAGACGCTGCATAACATAGTTTCTAAACTGGATTCAAGCTGTTTGCAAATGTAAGCCAAGTTTTAACTTTCCCTCCCTATAATGACTCACTCCGAACAACACAAACAATAAGTGTCTCCCATTGGGTGTCCTAGAGAGGGAGTACTGTACTTGATTTATGTCAAAGCATGTTCTCACTGTTAGGTTTCAAAACAGTTTGATTAATAACCAACTAGAAAGACATTTGATTGTCATTAACAAACAGTGTACCTGTGAAAAGTACACTTACCTAATGCAGACAGTGTAGACCTTGATCAGAGGGCTCCTGCAGGAGCCCTCTGATCCAGGTCTGTACTGTATGTCATTGTGCTATATATTGCTGAAATCTTTGGTCTAGACTTACCTGGTACATACTTGGACTTTGGGTTTGTCCATTAAAAGTTTCAGGGGTGAATGTGTTAAGAAATCCAGTTTTTGGAAGTAACACTGTATACTATTCTGTTTTTGTTAAAGTACTGCCGTTAAAATGAATTTCTCAGGAACAAATTTTTAAGTTCCGTTAGCACATATAATTATGAAGCATTTATTTATTATGGATGTAATTATCTAACAAATTGCTTGCTTTGTGCCTCCTTAGGTGTCCATTTAACTACTAGTATTGTGCCTCCTTAGGTGTCCCTTTAACTACTAGTATTGTGCCTCAATAGGTGTGCATTTAACTATTAGTATTGTGCCTCAATATGTGTGCATTTAACTACTAGTATTGTGCCTCAATAGGTGTGCATTTAACTACTAGTATTGTGCCTCAATAGGTGTGCATTTAACTATTAGTATTGTGCCTCAATATGTGTGCATTTAACTACTAGTATTGTGCCTCAATATGTGTGCATTTAACTACTAGTATTGTGCCTCAATATGTGTGCATTTAACTACTAGTATTGTGCCTCAATATGTGTGCATTTAACTATTAGTATGTGTGGAATAAAGTTTACAAGTTATTCTTCGTCTTTTTTCCTTTTAATCTGTATGCCTTCATCAAATAATGGGCCTATATTAATTAATCAATTAAATTTATTGTACTCCCATGAATAAGCCTTTTGGCACATTTTATCTGTTCCTCTACTGAAGAAAGTAGTTCTACTTGATATAGTCATGAATATTTACCATAACAAATATTTTGTATATCCTTGCAAATATCTCAGGTAGCTCAAAGCATGCTGAAAGTAAAGCACAATGCGCTTTCAAGATGCATTCTACTTTAATTTCAAACTGCTTTATGTAATCACCTAACTTCAATACTAGAAACAGACTATGAGTAATTGGTTAAGCAGACAATCCTAGAATAAGCTTTAAAACTGATTAAGTTGGGTTTTACGGCAGCACGACATATGGAATGGTCAGACAGGTGAATGAATAAATGAAATGTAGGACAAAATCTGAAGCAGAAATCTCTATGGGTGAGTTTTTAGCTTGCTGGATGAAAATCCAGGAGACTGTTGCCAATACACTGAATACAGTCATCCAGTTGTTGGCATGGGTGTTGCCATTCCTGTTGCCTTTTGCGAACAGTTTCAAGAAAGTGTTCCCAATTTCTATGGCTTTTGACCGACAGCTTTCATACTTGCAGTACTCATACTTTAGGACAATACCGTTCTATCCATGTGAAAATTCCTGACCATTGTGACCTTGACTTTAAACTCTGATTTTAAGTTTCAAAATTTGCGTTTTGAGTTTTGAAATGTGTTCACAGTTGCTACACCCTTCGACCTTCAGCTTTCATACTGGCAGTACAGGGAGATAATTCGTTATCATGGTAACTGGTTCATATGTTTCATGTTATAACTTTTTAAATACATTTGAATAAATCAACATTTAGACAAGACCTTTCCATCCATGTAAACATTTCGATTACTGTAACCTTGACCCCAGCATCTGCGTTTAAGTTTTCAAATTTGTGTTAAAGTTATGAAAAGTGCTAACAACTGCTTTACCCTTTGAGCTACAGCTTTCATACTTGCAGCACATATGCTGTGGAACAAAACTTTTCCATGTGATTTGACACTTCAAGTTTTTACCCCTGTGACCTTGACCTCAGTATCTGCGTTAGAGTTCAGAAATGTGCCACCAGCAAGCTTTGTCGTCTTCTGACAATTCTTGTTTATTAGTTTGTCCTGCATTGATCTACCACCTGCATTAAAGACAGGTGTATCAATTCACCCAAATCCATTTTAAATACCACCAAATCCACCTTTTATCACACCCTAAAACCACTTAAAGTGTCATTTTCTGACATTTTATTTCTGTTTGGATGTCAAATAGCTATTTTTCAGCAATTACTTTCGATTTATTGTACTTTTCAATGGAGCTAATCAAATGTGGTTGTTCTTTTGTTGTTTTTGAGTTATCTCGAGGTGGATTTGGGTGCACATTTCATAAATTATACAATTTGGTGGCGAATGTCCTTAATATCTACTATGCGGGGACAAATACAGTAAATCTTCTTTATTACGACCACCACATTGTGTTAAAAAGTTGGGTGGGCATTTCATAAATTATACACCTCATTTCAAAAGTTATCAGTCATACTGCCTTGAATCTAACTGAAATGATATTGCAGACAACAATATTGAAACAGAATACAATAAATATGGCAGTAAAGGGATAAAAACACAGGATAAGCTTGACGTCGAAAGGCTTTACATGTATGTATACTTTCCCCCATACTTTGTTTAGGTGACACAGGGTGTTTATATCAGACTGAAAGAAAAGCAAATCCCCCCAGTTTCATGCTTTACCTTCAGCATGCCTTAAGAGTTTAAGACGCATCCTTTCTCATGCATAATAGTGTTTAGCCTTCTGCATGTTATGTAATTGTCGACTGCAAAGTTTTTCGTCTGCAACAATTGTCAAAAGTGATTCAAACACATTTTCTTTCAGAATATATTTAAAAACTTTAAACAGGCTATGGGGTAATAGGTTAAACTTTCTTCAGTTTGTGCAAAGCTTGAAATTATCTATATGTTATCTCAATACAAAGTACAAACTGTATTTTCGACATATCATGAACAACCTTCAACCGATTAGTTTGATGTCTACATGCTGTTTTTCGGATGTACATTAGATCTATTACAATTTCGTATTTAGACTTATGTTAGTTTACACCACAAACGGTTGGAAGTGAAAGAGACCACGGCTGGTTAATTTGGTATTCAAGTGTAGGGACAGAAGAGAAAAATGTTTAACAGACAAGTCAGGAATACTGTTAATCTTATTGTTAAAATGCATCGATTAAAAACAGTTTGGGAAAAAGCAACCCTTAACCCTTTACCTCATAGCTTGTTTCTAGTTTTAAAAAACAGGTGATCACTTAAAACAGGTTGAAAGTAAAGCAGAATGTGCCATAAGGCACATTCTCCTTTACTTTCAGCCTGCTTTAAGCTAAAATCTGCTAGGCTATATCAAATATTTTAATGGTTATTGTTCATGAGGGTATAAACTGGAACTATTTTCTTCAGCGGAGGAATAAACAAAATACGCTAAAAGTCGCTTCTATGGGGGAAAGGGTTAAAAATGGCTACAAGCGGTGACAACTTTTCTGAGAGTGTCGGATCTGAAGACTTGTATGAAGTTGTATGTGACCCTTGCCAAGAAGATGGGGAGCTACACAAGGCAGTGGGAATGTGCGTTGACTGTCAGGATCACCTGTGTCAGAGGTGTTTTGATGTGCATAAGATCGCAAGACCATCCCGGAATCATGAGTTGCTGGACAAGGAAGCCATGACACGGAGTAAAGTCTCAATAACTAAAGACAAGTGTACTGAGAAATGTATTGTACATGAAGATAAAGTCATTGAATATTACTGTATCAATCACAGTCACTTAGGCTGTAGTGCCTGCATAACTCTAGACCACAGAATGTGTGACAGTGTGAGATATATTCCCCATGTTGCCAAAGACCTGGCTAACAATGAAGAATACAAGCAAGTTGAGAATCAGTGGCTATCAGTGGACCAGAGATCTAAGAAATTTACCGAGAACAACAAACAGAAAACTGAATCAATCAATAAAGACTGTTCCAAGGCAGTGGAGAATGTGAGGAAATTCAGAAAAGAAATAAATATAGCTCTGGATAAGGCTGAGGATGACCTAATTGGAGAATGTGGAACAATGAAGTCAGAGGAAACAGAGAAAATAGCATCCAATGTGAAACTAATCCAAATATCACAGGCAGAACTGAATACACTTATGAAGTTGAAAGAAAAATACCAAAACAAACAGCAGAATTGCAACTTGTACACACTCATGATGAAATCAAAGGATAAACTGAAGTTAGCGGATAATACAACAAACGAAACAGAGACAAAACAGTTGCGTACAAGCATTCAGATACAGTTTGTTGCCAACAAAGAAACTCTCAACATACTAAGACTACCCGGGTCATTTGGAAAAATGTTGAAATCAGGAATATCTGAAAGTGCTAGACCAAGGAAAACAGAAATCCCTCCCAGACAGCAGGAACAAATGACCAGTGAGAGAAGATTGATGATGGCAAACATTGAAAGAGTTGAATATATTGGGAATATTTACGTAGAAAGAAAAGATAATGAAAGTTTCGACACTAGTACTGGGTTAGTTGTACTGCCAGACAAACTGCTTATATCTACTGACTATTTCCACAGGAACAGTGTTCATTTGGTAGATATTAAGATTGGCAAGACCGTCACATATCTGAAATTATCTTCAAGGCCATGGGATGTTGCCAAGGTAACCACTTCTCAGGTAGCTGTCACCATACCAGATGATAAGAAAATAGTCATGGTCAATGTGGCGGTCACTGGAATGGTTATTGACAGAACACTGGATGTAGATGGACCATGCCATGGAATCGACTACAAAGATGGTAAACTGGCTGTGACGTTTTCTGGACAGACACTTATTGGCAAAGTTCAAGTCCTCACACTGCAGGGGAGAGTACTCTACACCATTACAAATGACCGACGAGGAAAGGGTCTATTTGACCGTCCAAAGTATGTATCCTTTGATATAGACAGCACTTCTCTGTACGTGTCTGATTACGGCAGCGATAAAGTGGTAAATGTGAAGTTTGATGGGACTGTGGCCGGAAAATATACTGACAAGACGCTCCAATCTCCAATGGCATTATTAACTGACAGAAGTGGCCATGTGCTAGTATGTGGAAATGGATCTTGCAATGTCCATCAGATTACCAGAGACTGCAAGAAAGTCCAGGTGCTGCTGACAAAAGATTTGACCAACCCTATGTCTATTAGCTACGATGAAATAGACAGGAAACTCTATGTGGGCCTGTATACTAATAAGACCTTAAAGGTGTACAGAGTGATATTCTTGGAAACAAGTGAATGCAATCATCCTTTATAAAATAACTTCTTAATGTACATCCCCTGGGTTACCTTTAATACACGTTGTTGCTAAATGGAATGTCAAAATGATATAGTTCTAAATCTCTTAACTGAGCTTCCTACATTATGTTTAGCCTGCATTTATCCTTTACTCCATAGTCTGTTTCTAGTTTTGAAAACAGGTGCATGACCACTTAAAACAAGTTGAAAGTAAAGCCTGTCTATATTCTGGTTATATACATGATATATATTTCTTACATGTGGCATATTCGTGGTTGTATAAATTGGAACTATTTTCTTCATTATATGAATACATTTGAGATACGAAAATGTGTATTTGCACTATATATCTATGGAGTAATGGGCTAAGAAGTAATCAGTCTTGAAATTTAATCATTAATAATTCTTCATGTATTGCTTGCTTAAAGGTAAAACTTGGGATAATTGATGAAATAGTTACGATCCAGATGAGATGCTGAGTAACACAGTGTTGTGTCTCGATCCAAACTGTTTGATACTCTGATGATAGTAATCGTCTCTAATAAATGGAGATAGGTAACCTATGAGAATTGTTGTAGACGACAATTGTATAGCATGCTGAAGGTTAATACAGTGGAGAAGACCAGTGACCAATGTTTTATTAGAGTTTGAGATCGTTCTCAGGCATTTGATTTGTCAGATTTGAGCAAAAGCTCAAATCTGACCAATCAAATGCTTGTGAACGATTTCAGACTCAATTCAAACTCTTTATAACCTAATGGACACTGGACACATATTTATGTCCATCGGGGTATCTGGACGTTTGATCAGGCTTCAAACTGTTTGCCATTCAGATAAAAAAACAACTTTCTACTGACTTAAAAACGTCATTAAAATGTATTTAATAAATAGAATCATCAATACATCACCTGAATGGGTTGTTATCTGGTTAAAACACTCGTCCTACGGACTCGTTTTTCAACCAGATAACAACCTATTATCGTGATATATTATTCATAGCAATCCAAAGAAATTGATTATCCTCTATACAAGTATATTATAGCTACAGCTTGTAACAATACTTTTCTTCTTTAAATTAACCATTTCCCTCATAGAAGTGTTTTCAATAAATAATTAAAGGTGGCTGTTCAAAGAAGCTGGAAGATAAATAGAAATCTCCTTTACAACCTTGAGCTGCAATCTGTCATAGGGGTCCGAATTTGACTTTCGACACACATACACACCATATAAGCAAAAAAAAAAAAAAAAAAATTTTTTTACATCCTACAGTGTAGACCTCTCTATCATCAATATATATTGATGATAGAGAGGTCTACACTGTAGGATGTAAAAAAAATTTTTTTTTTTTTTTTTTTTAATTTTGCTTATATGGTGTGTATGTGTGTCGAAAGTCAAATTCGGACCCCTATGCAATCTGTCAGAATATAGGATTACCTTCCAACGTCTCTTAAACAGCAAAATTAGAGCTTACTCGTCAATTACAAACAGTGTATTGGTAAAGGAGGTTCTAGTCCTTTGCAAACAGTGTTGATCCTGATCAGAGAAACTGAAACGAAATAAAAGTAAAGAAGAAAGCTCCCTGGTCACCATAGTTGAATACGAATAGGTGCCCAAACAAAAATAAAATGAATCAAATAACTAATTATGAACCAATACTGTACTGTTTAATACATAGTTGTGGTTCATTAATAGTACCTGATTGAAACGTACATGATTAGACCCTAAAAATGTACTATATTTCAGATTCATCAGAGTACTTTGATAGTTCAGCATTAAGCAGACAGTTCAGTATTAATTCAGCATTGAACATTAACTTTCTTCTACTGTATAGCATTGGTTCTTTATTAAACTTAAAAAATCTGGATAGTACATTAATAGTGCATCATTAACATAGTTCTTCTATAACTGTTCAGCATTGGTTCATAATTAAACTTGAACAATCTGGATAGTACATTAATAGTTCATCATTGTTTACGTGCGGTTATTCCCCTTTTTGAATCTACTCTCCACTTCGGGAGAATTCGGCAGGAAATTCAAATTTGGAAAATTGTAACCAACAGCGAGCGATGTTTGTCCAAGATATCTTGCATAAAGTGTGAAGTTGAACCGTTAATACACGCAGTCGACGATGCTTGGGTTTTCAACTGTGTTTTGTTAGCGAAGCCGATGAAGGTTAGTTCATGAGAATTTTCCGTGATTGTTTCAATACCAATCGCGAGTTTATCGCTTTACAAAATTTAGAAGATCCCGGGTCAATTCGGTCCCTCGTCAAATCGACCCCGAATTGACTCGACCTCTAAACTATAGAATAATACATGTACTGTTTATCTAGATTTAACGTTTTGTTATAGGCTGTCGCATATTCTTTTTACAAATCAAAAGTTTCATTGAAGGAAAATTGCTTGTTTTAAATTGACAAAGGGGTCAATGAAATCTGCCTATCATGTATAGCTCAGAATTGGTGCAGAATTAGTACATTGTTAACAGTTCAGCATTAGTACATTGTTATGAGTACATGATTAGTACATTGTTATAAGTACATAATTAGTACATTGTTAACAGTTCATGGTTGTGACATTGATAGTATAGAATTGGTTCATTGTTAACAGTTCAGTATTAGTACTTTCTTAGTAGTACACAATTGGTTCATTGTTAGTTCTTTATTAGTTCATTGTTGGAAGTTCATTATTAGTTCTTTGTTACTAGTACATTGTTAACCACATTTGCATGTGATTTTACAATCAATTATGTATTAATAAAGAACTGTACAGAATTAGTTCATTGTTATAGTTATTTGTTACCCTGTTTTGTTTGTTTGGGTGGTTTGCACCTAAAACGGATGTTGAGGAAAGGGTTGACCCATCTCCAGCTAGAGACATTGCATCCTATTAACAGTTGTCAGTAAGTTAAAGAAGTACATGTATGTCGAATAATTTATGTCCAAGTCAATTCTACCAGACATCTGATCTAGATCGATTCAGTGGAGAAAGTGTTATTATTTTCCTTTTAAATTAAACGAAATATAATATACTAAAATGTAGAAAATGATAGCTCTTTGGAAACTTCCGACGATTCATTTTTATACGAGTGCAAACAGTTTAGAGATATCGGGCATCTAATCTGGCTCCAAACTGTTTGCAATGGACATAAGAATTTTAAAACACCAGTTTATAGGGAACATAATAACGGTACATGCATTTCCCAATTTATGTGGCTCTACATGTCGCATTTTATCACGATATAGTTTTGGTATCAGACATTGTTGACATAGTCTGATATCAAAGGTATGTGGGAAATGATTAACCCTCCCAGCCAAGAATGTCTGCGCTGGCATACAACATGTAAACAGTTTGGATCCAGGACAGAAGCCGAGTAACGCAGTGTATAATCAGGATCCAAACTGGTTTACACTTAAAACTAATGTTATACTGTGTCGAAATGCCTAAAAGACTGCGTTATAGGCATGCATGTAAAAGCAGATGATATATTTAAGCAGGCGATAGGACGGTAGTGAAAGTGTATGACGAGTTATGTTATCATTATCACAGTGAAGGGGCTAAAATTAAAGTCTCACTGTAGGGACCATAATGATAGAGGCCATGGATTTTACCCTTTCACTGTCAATGTAGCCACACGGTGTGCATTTGCAAACAGTTTGCGGCGTCTGATCAGGATCCAAACTGGTTGAACTTCATTTCAAACGTTATCAGTCATACTGCCTTGAATATAACTATGAATTGATATTGCAGACAACAATATTGAAACAGACGACAATTAATATGGCAGTAAAGGGATGAAAACACAGGATAAGCTTGACGTCGAAAGGATTTATACTGACACAGGCGGCGCGCGCGCGGATGTTTACAGCAGACTGAAAGAAAAGCAAATTCCCCCAGTTTCATGCTTTACCTTCAGCATGCTTTAAGAGTTTAAGACACGTCCTTTCTCAGACACTGAAAAACAAGCCATGGATAATAGTGTTAGCTTCCTGCATGTTATGTAATTGTCGACTGCAAAGTTTTTCGTCTGCAACAATTGTCAACGTTGATTAAAACGCATATTCTTTCAGACTATATTATCAGAGTGTCAAACAGTTTGGTTACAGATGAGAAGCTAAATTACTTGGCATCTCATCTGGATTCAAACTGTTTGCAATAGTTTCATAAATTCTCCTGCAGACGTTTCACTCTCGATGACGTCATAAAGCGCGCCTGATCCGGATTTAAACTGTTTGCCACTTGTTTTGAAATAACGTCAGTTATACATCCTAGCTTAAATCTAACTTTGAAACGTTATCGCAGACAACAATATTGAAGCAGACGACACTACGGCGGCGAAGGGACAAAAACCTCAAGATATATTTGGCCATGAAAGGGTAAAGTGCAACGCTTGAGTTATCACAATACAAAGTACATAATGTATAGTTGGCACTATATGTACTAGTTTGGTAATATAATACTTGTTGTTTGCCGGATGATTTCGCATATACCAAGATCGATAAGTAGGTGGAAATGAGAGAGACCGCAGTTGTAAACTTTGATATTTAAGCCAGAAAAGGAAGTGACCCTACTCGGGGTTAACATTGACTTCATGCTCAATTTCAGCAACCATGTTTCCGAGATGTGTAAGAAAGCATCAAGGCAGCTAGCTGTTCTAAAGAGATTTGGAAAATTTCTAACTAAAAAAGGCAAAATCTCAGTTTTTAACTCTTTCATTTTATCAAATTTTAACTATTGCCCATTAGCCTGGCACTTTTGTAACCAAGCTAGCACCAACAAAATGGAAAAGATCCAGGAACGGGCATTGAGATTCATCAACGATGACTTCTCTGCGCCCGTTCGGGATCTTTTATCCAACAATAAAAGGACTTTCTTGCACATCGAAAGACTTAAAACCATGGCTTCTGAAGTTTTTAAAATTTTGCACAAAATATCTCCAACCTATATACATGATCTTGTAAATTTTAGAGACTGCAAATTCAATTTCAGGAAGCAAAATCTAGCCATACAGCCCCGAGTCAATGGAACGAGGTACGGACTAAAATCATTCAGACATGAGGCCATCAAGCTGTGGAATAGTCTTCCAAATGAGCTCCGAGCTGCGGAGTCTTACCCGCAATTCAAAAGACTACTCCACAGATGGGATGGCAACATGTGTGGATGTTCTCTGTGTTCGTCCTAGTTTCTTATTCGTTTTTAGTTTCTTATTCGTTTTTATCCCTGTGTGTTTCGTCTTGTTTTGTAAATGTTTATTAGAAATTGTCCCTAAGTTTCTACCTTATTCTATGCCGTTTGCTTGCTTAAGCATCAAATAGCTTTTAAAAATTTTGCTTTCTGCATGGAATATATTCTCATTATGTGCTACCTTGTTTCAAGTAAACATCTTTTAATACATGTACTTAACTTAATTTGAATTTAATTCACTATTTTAAAATTTTATTTATTTAATTTATTTATTTAAATTTAATTTAATTTAGGTACATTTTATAATAAATTTTTAGTCAGTGGACTAATCTTTATGCACTACTCCTCTTGGAGTGTGCAGAAGTGGCTTCCTCTGACTGTCAGAATGTAATTTTCTTTTGTATTAATTAAAGTGACACCGATGACCAGTGCAGGGTCTAAATTAGAAACTGCACTGTATCCTGTGTAACTGTACATAGACTGGTCAAGGGAGACACGATATGAATTACTTAAATGTAGTAAGGCATGGGTTGTCTCCCATTGACCAACTAAATATTTTATTTATTTATTTTTTAACATGCTTTGACCAACTTGCCTACTGTATTTATTTTGCATGCATGCCTGTGATCCTGTTTAAATCTGTTTTATTTGTTACTTGTTTATTATAACGTTTACCTATGTTTGTCGGAGTAAAAGCCCTACAGGGCTTATGTTATTTTGTTAAACCTATCCGACGTAAAATAAAATTTGTCTATGTCTATGTCTATGTCTATAAGTGAAAATACTTAATTAATAGAAAAGACAGGGATACAGCATCATAAGTTAATGTTTTTTGTTAAACGAAATCGACAAGGAAACAACTTGAGAAAATAAACACTTAATCAAAGTACTGATAGTACTGAAGGTTTCGGCAAGGCATGGTAGTTTTATTATAACATGGCTAGTTTTATTCAAGACCAGTGCATGAGAGAGAAACAAATCATTTAATGCTAAACGACTATGTTTTAACTTGAGACACATGCCCTAGTGGAACTGTGAAAGGGGTAGGGTACTTACTGCGTTTCAAGAGCAGCTGATAAGGTTATCAGCTTGGAGTGGTTTATCATAGACCAGGACACTGTTAGATATCACACTGCTAGACTATTTGAAAATGTATTATGCTGGAGATGTTAAGAATTTGATTTTACATTGTATTTCAACTGATATGAACATAAAATTTGAACAACATTGTGCTGGAGATATTACGAATGGGATTTTACATAGTATTCCAATTGATATACATGTCAACATTTGAACAGCATTCGTTTTTATCTGAAAAGGAAAGGCATTGAAGTATTTGGCCACAGACCCTTCGGAGCTTGTATGGTATGATTTATTAGTTTCAACTTTGTGTCATGATTATTTCCCCTCTCTTGCAAGGGAAGCCTCAATATATATAGGGTAGATCGGCACTACGGGAAACCCCTCCAGAAAAAAGCTATACCTAAGCAATAGTTCCGGCCATACGGACAGAAACTAAATATCATCATCATGGCTACAGGCGGTGAACACGTTTCTGGGTGTATTGGATCAGAGGACTGGAACGAAGTTGTTTGTGACCCTTGCCAAGAAGATGGGGAGCTACACAAGGCCGTGGGAATGTGTGTTGACTGTCAGGATAACCTGTGTCAGAGGTGTTTTGATGTACACAAGATCGCACGGCCATCCCGGAATCATGAGTTGCTGGACAAGGAAGCCATGACACAGCGTCAAGTCTCAATAACTAAAGACAAGTGTACTGAGAAATGTATTGTACATGAGGATAAAGTCATTGAATATTACTGTATCAATCACAGTCACTTAGGCTGTAGTGCCTGCATAACTCTAGACCACAGAATGTGTGACAGTGTGAGATATATTCCCCATGTTGCCAAAGACCTGGCTAACAATAAAGAATACCAGCAAGTTGAAAATCAGTGGCTATCAGTGGAGCAGAGATGTAAGCAATTTACAGAGAACAACAATCAAAAACTTGAATCACTGAATAAAGACTGTTCCAAGGCAGTGGAGAATGTGAGGAAATTCAGAAAAGAAATAAATATAGCTCAAGATAAGGCTGAGGCTGACCTAATTGGAGAATGTGAAACAATGAAGTCAGAGGAAACAGAGAAAATTGCATCCACTGTGAAACTAATCCAAATATCACAGGCAGAACTGAATACACTTATGAAGTTGAAAGACAAATTCCAAAAGACACAGGAGAATTGCAACTTGTACACACTCATGATGAGATCAAAGGATAAATTGAAGTTAGCGGAGAATACAATCAAAGAAACAGAACCGTCCCGTACAAAGAGTAAGATACAGTTTGCTGCCAACAAAGAAACTCTCAACAAACTGAGACTACCTGAATCATTTGGGAAAATGTTGAAATCAAGAATATCTAGAATTGCTAAACCAAAACAAACAGACACCACTGACAAACAGCAGAAACTAATGACCAGTGAGAGTAGTGTGGAGATGACAAGAATCATAAGAGCTGAACATATTGAGAATGTTCACATAAAAGAAAAGGACAATGAACATTTCCACGGTAGTACTGGGTTAGTTGAAATAGCAGGCAAACTGTTGATAGCTGTTGACTATAATTACACAAAGCGTGTTCATTTGATAGATGTTAAGACTGGTCAGATCATCACATACCTGACATTATCTTCAAAGCCATGGGATGTTGCCAAGATAACTAATTATCAGGTAGCCGTCACCTTTCCAGATGATAAGAAAGTAGCCATTATCAATGTGGCAGCCACTGCAATGATTGTTTACAGAACACTGGATGTAAATGGATGATGCTATGGAGTAGACTGCAGAGATAATAGACTGGCTGTGACATCTTCCTATCCTGATAAAGTTCAAGTCCTCACACTGCAGGGTGGACTTCTCTACACCATTACAAATGACCAACAAGGAAAGTCTCTATTTGACCGTCCATTTTACGTATCCTTTGGCCAAGACAACATTTCCCTCTATGTGTCAGATTACGGCAGTGATAAGGTGTTACATGTGAAGGTTGATGGGACAGTTGCAGGCATATATACTGACAAGGACCTCCAGTCCCCAATGGCCGTTATCGCTGACGGAAGTGGACATGTGTGTGTATGTGGACAGGGATCTGGCAACATCCATCAGATTACACCAGACTTCAAGAAAGTTCAAGTGTTACTGACTGCTTATGGCTTGTACAACCCTCAATCTATAGCATACAATGAAACAGACCGTAGGCTGTATGTGGGACAGTATGTGGGTCATCAGGTCAAGGTGTACAGAGTGATTCTTGCTAACAGATACAATCAACCTTGTTATACTCCAAACAACTAACGTTTGGCGGTTATTTTGGAGTCAGCTTGTCTGTCATTATTTTGACTTTGTTTCCGCACGCTTTCTCAGCAACTGCTGACTGGAATGCAGTATCAAAAGGGCAACCCATTACAACAAGGCAGGTAAACCTGGGATTTGTCATTCCAGAGTTATTGCCCTCGTTTTATTTACTTAAAATTTGTAAATTGCAATATCTTAATAACTATCAAAGGTATTAACTTGAAACTTTGAATACTTATTAAGTATCAAAAGGGCAACTCATTACAAGGCAAGTAGCACTGGAATTTGTCATTCCAGAGTTCTTGCCCTTGATTTATTTACTTGAAACGTGTAAATTGAAATATCTAAGTAACCATCATAAGTATAAACTTGAAACTTTAAATACATAGTTATCAAGTACCATAAGGGCAACTCATTACTCAAAGGCAGGTAATCCTGGGATTTGTCATTCCAGAGTTCTTGCCCTTGTTTTATTCACTTAAATTTTTTAAATTGAAATATCTAAGTAACTGTAAAAGGTATTAACTTGAAACAATTGTTCAGTATCAAATGGGATGCTTTCTGCAACAGGGCATGTAACTCTGGGATTTGTCATTCCAGACTTATTGCCCTTGTGTTGTTAATATAATTTGTAAACTGATATTTCTCGAAAACTATCAAAGGTATTTGCTTAAAGCTTGAAACACTTTATCAAAAGGGAAACTCATTACAATAAGACAGGTAACCCTGGGATTTGTCATTCCATAGTTATTGCCTTTGTTTTGACTTAGAATTTTTGAATGAAATTTCTAAATAACTATGAAACGTATTAACTTGAAACCTAATTCTAAAAAGGTTGTTTCCATGCTCTGGATGATTCATTCTGATTTGTTTTCCATAACTCAGAGCGATTTTGAAATTACCTGTGTAATTTTCGGAAGTGTCTCACTTCCTTCGTCGGCACTGACTGTTCGACTAGTGCTGGTCACGTGACCTGGTGCGTCACCTGACTTGAGGGCCAGGGGGTTCCCTCCGTCTAAACGCCTCTCCTCGAGTCAGGTGACCACATTTGGGTGGCAAATTTGGAATATGTAGCCATCTCAAGTATGAGCAAGTCGAGCGTCCAGCCGTTTGGGGTGCTCTCGTTTAACAAAGGTATGCCCCTAAAAATGTTTGAAATGTTTGCCAGGTCGCTTTGATGTCTTTGTTTCATGGTGGTTACTTAGAAACTGCTGACTGGAATGCATCAAAACTTAACCCTTTCCCCCATAGAAGCAACTTTTAGGGTATTTGATTTATTCCTCCGCTAAAGCAAAAAAGTTCCAATTTATACCATCATGAACATTTACCATATACATTTTTTTCTATATTACAACACAATCATGGTAGTTTAAAGCAGACTGAAAGTAAAGCAGAATGTGCCTTAAGGCACATTCTGCTTTACTTTCAACCTGCTTTAAATAGTCATCTATTTTCAAAATTATAAATAGGTTATTGGGTAAAGGGCTAATATGATGCTTCATCATAACGCTATGAACAGCTGATGAACATATTGAAACCTAGTATATGCATCATTTACAAACAGTTATACACAATGGTTTTAGTAGGTTAAGTGTATTCTTTGTAGGTAAACTGATTGTAAAGGATGTGTTATATTAATTCACTTGTCCTCTTGGAAAATAGTTTGTTATTGCATACTTGTCTTACGCAATCAGTGTAGATCCAGATCAGAGGGCTTCTAAAGGAGCCCTCTGATCAGGTTCTGAACTGTTTGCAATTTGTACAATACTTAACTGTAAATTAGACTTTTCAAGGGCCAATGATTGAAGGGTTATGAAACATAATTATTTGTCAAATCATTGGTGTGCCATAGTTTGCATTACCAGTTGCCATATTGCTAGAGTTATTTAACCCATTTCTGCCTTGAGATTGCAATGAACTCTATGTGCTTAACCCATTACCCCATAAATACACCTTTTTACGCCTTTAATTTATTCCTCCGTGTAAGAAAATAGTTCCTCTTTATACAGTCAAGTATATGAAAAGAAAGAAATAGTTTCTATATCCTAGCAGATGGTAGCTTAAAGCAGGCTGAAAGTAAAGCAGAATGTGCCTTAAGGCACATTCTGCTTTACTTTCAACCTGCTTTAGGTGGTAATCTGTCTTCAAAACTAAAACCAGGCTGTGGGGTAGTGGGTTAATAGATTTCATTATAGATATTCAAGGGTCACCGTCACGCGTCTGGCTGATTCTGTCTGATCTAAAGACGCTGCAGTGTGTTCCTTTACGACATAATTTCATATGAAATAGCAAACAGTGCAATCCCTGATGAGATGCCATAAAAGTGGCATTTTATCAAGGTTTACATGGTTTTATATTACATGTATGTATACTTATGTGGACATGGGTATTAATGGGTTAAAATATACCTGCACCTTGTACCTTTACTCCATAGATATACATTTTAATTCCTCAACTGAAGAAAATAGTTCCAATTTATAAAGTCATGGATATGCATCATATGAAATAGTTTCTATATATGAGCAGATGGTAGGTTAAAGCAGGTTGAAAGTAAAGCAGAATGCACCTTAAGGCACATTCTACTTTACTTTCAACCTGCTTTAACCCTTTACCCCATAACCTGTTTCTAGTTTTGAAAATAGGCGACTACTTAAAGCAGGTTTAAAGTAAAGCAGAATGCGCCCTAAGGTGCATTCTGCTTTACTTTCAGCCTGCTTTAAGTAACCATCTGCTAGAATTAAGAAAATATTCCTTCTGATACATATTAATGACTGTATAGATTGGAATTATTTTCTTCCACGGAGGATTAAACGGAATGAGCTAAAAGGCGCTTCTATAAGGTAAAGGGTTAAGTGGTCTCGTAAAATTATCTTCAAAACTATCCACAAACTATGGCGTCAAGGGTTATTCAATGAAGTACACGTATAATCAATATACATGTATTATAAAGTGTGTCACATATCTTCAATACTAGACACAACCTATGGATTTAAAGGTTATTCAATGATGTAAATGTATATTCAATATCTTATAAAGTTAAAAATATGTACTCAATATTAAATAAAATTTTCAAATTCAACACTGGTTTTTTTTTTTCAATAGCTTATAAAGTATACACTGGTACATGTACCACTTTATACCTAGATTATTCAAGCCTAAGAAATTTAATGAACCAAAATACAGAGTAGATCAGTCCATGTACTTGGTGTCACCTAGTTGGTTTACTCTTTAACCCTTTACTCCATAGATATGCATTTTTATGCATTTAATTTATTCCTCCACTGAAAAAAATAGTTCTTATTTATAGTCATGAACATGTACCCTTAGAAGTATTTTCTATACATGTATATCCTATCAGACGGTAGCTTAAAGCAGGCTGAATGTAAAGCAGAATGCACCTAAAGATGCATTCTGCTTTGCTTTCAACCTGCTTAAGTTGTCACCTGTCTTCAAAACTAGAGACAGGCTATGGGTTAAAGCGTTAATAAATAATACATTTACCCCATAGCCAGTTTCTAGTTTTGAAAATAGTTGAGCAGTTAAAGCAGGTTGTAAGTAAAGCAAAATGTGCCTTATGGCGCTTCTGCTTTACTTTCAGCCTACTTTAAGCATTTATCTGCTAGAATTTAGAAAATATATTTTATGATTCTTATTTGTAACAGTATAAATTGGAACTATTTTCTTCAGTGGATGAATAAATTAGATGTGTAAAAAGGTGTAACTATTGGGTAATGGGTTAAATGACAATTCAAAAGAAGATTCTTTAACAGGTGCTAACAAAGCAGAACCTCCTATAGAAGCTTTCTGCAGTCCTTAGAGACCACAGCAATTCTTCTATTAATGATGGTTTAAAACAAGTTTAACACACAATTCAGTGGTTAAAAATCTAACTAAGTTTTAGTGTTGTCATATCTAATCCTGCAAGTATCTTAACCATGAACTTAAGTCAAGTTTGTGTTCAGGGTCAACATTATGAAATAGCATTGACACCAGACCTATTACAATAGGTGACTGCTAAAAGCAATATAAATTTAATACATTTAGTATCCTTGCTTCTTGTCATTTCGCCACTTTCTTGTCAATTCGCCACCTAGCAAAACTTGGAATTCCGTCACGAGCAGACTACTGAGGATGTCCGAAAACTAGGACAGTTTCACGAAGGAATATTTCAAGCGCCGAAAATGCGAAAGAAACAGGTAAAATAACAATAATTCATAAAAAGTTTCAAATCAAAGGACATGTTGTTAATTTTAACTCTATATGCCCGTTGTTACTTTTTATTGTAAAGTTGTAAAAGATATTATTTACTTTTAAAAAATTAAATATTTCAAAATCATTAAACAATGTTCAAATTTCATGAAACAAACTATAACATACTGCCAGAGCCTACATTGACCTAATTATCGAACGACCAATCAGAGGTGGCGAATTGACAAGAAAGCATCCCGGTGATCCAGAGCAATGACCTCGTTCAAAAACGGTACAGTAATTTACATTTGTGTTTATTTCACAAGTTTTATTTGTATATATTCGTGTTATTGAAAGTTCAGTCCAGAATTAGATCCGTGAAAAAGTAAGAAATGTTACATCAGAAAGCGCATGCGCGAAAAATATAGCTAAGGGTGGCGAAAACACAGGTAAACAGGCTACATGTAATCACCAGTGTAAAAACTCCCCATGTGTCTTCTACAGGGTGTCCCAGAAAAAACGGAACCCTAGTTCAAAGGTATATTTTTCCTAAAGTAGACATATATTTTAAAAGATAAATATGCAGTTTTGTAGATACATTAGTTTGGCATATTTGTGCCAAATTGTATTTAGAAATATACATCGGTTTTAAAGTTATGAGTATTATAATGAAGAGCCCTAAAACCCGTTTGACCATGATATTGGTTTTTGTGATTACACACGGCAGCTTTTTGCACTGTTAAAGCATAGTCAAAACAATCGTGCAACTGTTTATTCATTACCTGTATACGTATCAATTGTCCCAGAAACTAACAAATATACACATGCAAATTGAATCTACTAAGTCATCTTATATTTTTTTTAAAGAATTTATTACAAATTGTCTGTCATTTGAGCATATTTCAACAGGCTAGTCAGTGCATGGCTACCAATGGCGGTTATGAAACCCTACACATGTTTAATTTATGTCACGCGTCGTCAGATTATTATTGTCAATCATTTTAATTTGCGCTGTTTCTTTCATAACCAATTAATATGTACAGTTTGATTTCTATGTTGGAACCATAATTTAATTTTGTTTTACAACAGAACATTTATCCCGACATTGCCAAGTCAAATACTCGTGTCATGCAGATCCTCTGTGGTAGAAATGACATTAGTATGTTTCATTTTTTTTCCCATCTAAAATAGTATAAACTGTTTAAAAATCGATAAAACAAAATGAAATTACATTATAGACAGTAAAATAAATGAAAATAAAATCATGTGATGTTGACTCCGTATCAAGACGAACATGTGGATAGACGTCAAATCACTGTACAGTGACATCCTATTTTTCTATGTGCGCCAAGTGTAAAGAAATATCGAAATCATGGACAAACGGGTTTTTGATTGATTGCTTAAAAATGCTCATATCTTAAAAACTGCTGAATATTTTTAGACCATATTTGGACGACATACGGCCAAATGTCGTCTCTACTTATTTATATACCTTTTATTTATCGGTATTGATAGAAAATGGATATATTCCATATTTGACCCATGGTTCCGTTTTTTCTGGGACACCCTGTATTGAGGGGTTCCTTACTTTATAAGCCAATGTAATAACTCAGATGATAGATGTCACAGTGGGCAGATTGTTATATACATGTATGAGTATTGGGTCAATATTCTGTAAAAGAAGGGTTGACTAATTGGATAAACAGCATGAGTGCCAACTTCATTGGTTGTTTCATCATTTTATTCTAAAAATTATTCAATCAATATTATAACAAAGAACACCTAATTTCATTCTTAGCAAACAATATGCCATTACATATGACCTACAGGCATATTAACTATTAAATAGGATATGTCTGAATGAGATATAAAACACTTTTAACCCATTACCCTAATGAGTATGCTTTTTACGCCTTTAATTTATTCCTCCACTACGGAAAATAGTTCCACTTCATACAGTCATGAATATGCACCATAAGAAATATTTTCCATATCCCAGGAGCTGGTAGCTTAAAACAGGCTGAAAGTAAGCAGAATGCACCTTAATCTGCATTCTGCTTTACTTTCAACCTACTTTAAGTGGTCAACTGTCTTCAAAACAAGAAAGAGGCTATCCAGGCTATGGGGTAATGGGTTAAGTGAAATGCGGACAGACATTTTGACAACCAAGGCTCTGCAGCGTCATTAAACCTGTGTTCAATGTAGACAAATGGTTGTAAAATGGAATAATGCAAACTACCATAATGACCCTAAGTATTGGGACAGACATGCCTGAGCAAACAGTGTTAATCCAGACCAGGGTCTTTACTGTTGGCCATTCAGTTTGCCATGTGCAACTTTTAGACAATTTAACCCTTTACCCCATAGCCAGTTTCTCATATTGAAGATAGGTGACCACTTAAAGCAGGCTGAAAGTAAAGCAGAATGCGCCATTAAGGCGCATTCTGCTTTACTTTCAACCTGCTTTAAGTGGTCACCTATCTTCAATATGATAGAAATATTTTCTTACAATACATATTCATTAATGTATACTTTAGAACTATTTTCTTTAGTGGATGAAGAAATTAAAGGTGTAAAAAGGCATATTTATGGGGTAATGGGTTAATGTCTGATATAAGCGATAAGGATAATTACAGTAGTTACACAGGGTGTCCCATATTTTAGGATTTTTATGGTAGTTCAACTTAGTATTAAAACATCCTTACCGTGATAAACAAACTTAAATGTTGATTCACTTTATAGAGTATTAGATAACAGATACAGATGATAATATCTTAACCCTTTTTTGATCAAATTTATTGTGAGGTTTTACCCCTTCACCGCCATAATGATATTGTTGTCTGCTTCAATATTGTTGTCTGCAATATCTTTTTAAAGTTAGATTTAAGGCAGTATAACTGACGTAATTTCAAAAACAAGTGGCAAACAGTTTTGATCCTGATCAGACGCCGCATTAGGCGGCGTCTGATCAGGATCAAAACTGTTTGCAAATGCACTTTATGACATCACTGAGAGAGAAAGGGTAGTAAAGCCAAAGGCTCATATTGGAGCTTTCTGATTTATTTTGATCATGCTTTAATATAGCTGTAACCTGTACTCAGCAGTATCAAATACAAATGTATTTATTTGTGGCATTTATATGTAGCATATAGTGACTCTCTGCTATAGGCCATCACCTGCCGTAAACCCAGAATTATTTTTATAATATTCAATTCTATCACAGCAGTCTTTTGGAGTACCTATTCAAGATGGTAGCTTAAAGCAGGTTGGAAGTAAAGCAGAATGCTCCTTAAGGAGCATTCTGTTTTACTTTCAACCTGCATTAAGTGGTCACCTGTTTTCAAAACTAGAAACAGACGTTGCCATTCAAGAGAAAATACAGGGATAGTCTATAGAACCAGAGAAAGCTTAGTGCTGAACAAAATTATAAATATATAGAAAGAAGCACTAACTATCTTAGTTGTGTCATGCTGCTATAGGTCAACACATTTCAATAAACATCTTTACTGCAAAAATCGGATTTCATATGGCACAGTCGTAAAGCTAAACAACTCAAGCACATTTACAAACAAGTCTGCATTCAATAAAGGCCTATGCCCCTAGTGGCATCCTTTTCACTATATTCTGAATCTTTTTATAAGTTCAAATTCGATCTAGATCAAATCAAGGTTGGGTTATAAGGGAGGATTTGGAATGGTCCAAGGCAACAATTGTATAAGTATCCAGGCATTCTAGTAAGCCGTATTGATGACAGAAGAAAGGGTAAAATCTTTGTACGCACTGACCAACAAGACAATCGCAAGATTCCTACCACATCTATAGGAGCTGGGGGTATAAAAAATTCTGAATCATGTTGAAGTAAGATATCTAGCAGAAACAAATAGAGGATCTTGTATGAGTGCTCATTATTTATTATTTTTAATAAACGAGTTGACTAAAATAATATGACGCGAGCCTTGGGATATTTATATAATTGCTTCAGGGCTGCCGTTTCTCCGGATTTTTCCTAAATCTTTGAATTTTTTTCTTGAACATGGTAGTTTATGGGGGTAGGTGCACCTTGGTAAAGTAAATATCAAATTCTTCAAACTTTGCATACTGATAGTAAAATTAGTTTCTATGACAAAACTGGTGAAAAAAGTGGGGGTACCGGACCTTTCTTTTTCACAATTTGAGATTTTTCAAGGCTACCCCCCTAAAATTGAAGCTTCATAAAAACTCCTACTTTTTTGTACTACGGTTTTTCAATCTTTATATAAACAATCTATTTGTACCAAAAGTATCCTAATTTATATTACCATAGTAAGAATAAACCCTGAAAATAATGTTTTTTTAAGATCCAAAATAAAAATAATTTATTTCACCAGAAAGGAGTAAAAGTTACCCCACCCACTTTTTTATAATGGGAGAATAAGGCACTGTGAAAATTGCCCTACAAATTGTACCGAACTAAATACCAAATTTTTTATTTGTTGTTTTTAGCCTTGCAAACAAAAAGTTTTAGTGAAAGAGCAAATAAAAAAACAGGGTCCCATACCTTTTCAAAAAGATATAGATCATTTTATCTAAAAAATCCATTTTTTCTCATTTTTTCAATTTTTTATGTACTTTTACCAAAAAATTTTTTTTTCCAAAAATTTAATTTTATCGATTGAGTTATCTATAATTTATACTAAAACTGTACTACCATGAAAATTTCATGCTTACATTCTGAGAAATTGAAATGAAATCGGATGTAACAAAATACAACCTATCTATGAAAACAGTTTATATGCTGTTAACTACGAATAGGACATAAAACTTAAAAAGTCACTTCCGGAACGAAAATCCAATTTTTTCCCGGGAAAATAGTGTTTAATTACTGTATGCATTCACCAAAAATGAGTTCTTACCATTTTTTTGAAAACGAGTTCGTAAAATTTTTCGGAAATTTCATAATGCTCAAAAAGACAGGCCGACATCCTTAAAGCAGGCTGAAAGTAAAGCAGAATGCGCCATAAGGCGCATTCTGCTTTACTTCCAGTCTGCTTTAAGTAGTCACGTGTCAACAAAACTAGAAACAGGCTAAAGGGTAAAGGTACGATTCGTAAATTCGCACTTGAAAAATGCAAATTTGGGAATCTTAGGATTTTTCATGTCAACTTATGGCAGCCCTGTTGCTTTATGTCACTCCCAGACCTTAAGTTATAAACACAGTTCTTTCCCAACAAACATATTGGTCATTTGCAAACAATGAATATGTGCCTAAAGAGGTATCTTATAATTTATATATCCTATAGATGGTAACTTAAAGCAGACTGACAGTAAAGCAGAATGTGCCTTGACCAGACATGAGGTAATCGTAATCGTGTAATCATAATCGATAGCAATCAATTACATTTTTTCAAAGTAATCGAATGTATTCGGTTACTTTTGCAAAATCGATTACATGTTATCGTAATCGTAACCATTACAGGACCAAAAAGTGGTGTAATCAGCGATTACATTTCGATTACTTTGGAATGTTATCATAGGTCTCTTATACAGTTGGTCTTATGATCTTGGCCTACATTATTAGCATATCAAGTCTGGTTGAATGAGGTCTAAATTATAAGCATATCCAATCTTATGACCTGGGTCTACATTATTATCACATCCAGTCTAATTGATCTGATTCTACATTAGTACCATATCCAATCTTGTGATCTGATATTAGTAGCATACCCAGTCTTCTCATCTTGGTCTACATTTTTAACACATCCATGCATAATCGGTTTGCAAAGACACTTTATGGGTACCACACTTAAATTTGCTTGGAGGTCTTTATTAACAATTAAAAAGGTGAGAAGTCAACAACAATACAATGCCTATAAATTATAATTATCCTGGGTGGATAATCAGTAACAAAGAGGGTTTTACCACTACCTGAACCCTTAACAAAGATGATGAGTGTTTTAATATGTCCTAAGTACTAAAAAAGCATATACCAAGTTAAAGTCTACTTTCAGTCCGAATGACCGCTCAGCTGACTGTACACATACTCCCCTGATCGTCGAGCCATCTTGCCTATGAGCACTGCTATCATATGGCGCAGTCAAATGCAGCCGCAGTACCGACTCAGACCCTTCACAGGTACCCATTTTAACCCCTGGGTGGAGAGGAGCAATTCGCGATACATGTCTTGCTCAAGAACATTCCTGTACATCATCGGGGATTCAGAAAAATCCCCTAGTCAGACCGCTGGTCCGGCGGGGGATCGAACTCACGACCCCTGGTACCGTAGTCCAAGGTGTTAAACCTGTTACAGTAAAATCCCTCTATTAGGACTACTCAATTATGTTGATTATTTTGTGTTCAATGCAGATGACTGCTTAAAGCAATGTTAAAGTAAAACAGAAAGCGCAGAAAATATTTTCGTTTGTTTTTCTCTTACTTTTCTTTAAGCTGTCAGTTGCATTTCATACAAATAGTTAGCTGCTTTTTTAGGGGTCGTAATAGTCAGGTCTCACAAATTTTAATTCACCTTTCCTATTCTTCGTTTCTTTTTACGATGCAAGTTAGGCCATAACGATGACAACTATAAATGGTTTTCAATCTTATGTTCAAAAGGACTTTATATACTCCACATATTAATATAGTCAATGTCATTGACTGTACTTATTGCTGCTGTTATAACGTATGGCATTAAAGTTCTTTGAGATACTCATGGACATATCAGGATAAGTGAAAGCAAAGTGCAAACTGTGTTGGACATTTATATCTGATCAGGATCTACAAAAAACACTTCAAACTTACATTTATTTAATAAAAAAGTTTAATAATATTATAGTCAGTGTATGCCTTAAAATTCTCCAATGTAATCGAAATGTAATCGCAATTACATTTTTCAAGTAATCGTAATTTTCAAAAAGTAACCGTAATCACATTTGCTGTAATCGTAATCGAAAGTAACCGATTACATTTCAAAGTAATTGGTCTCATGTCTGGCCTTAACGCACATTCTGCTTTACTTTCAACCAGTTTTAAGTGGTCACCTGTTTTAAAATTTGAAATAGGCTATTGGGTAATGGGTTACCGTTAGGTAAATATATGTAAATAACACTTTTTAGTAGTAAGTAATTCTATATGCCACTTTTACATGTATGCACAGAACAAGCACCTTACATTTACTACTCTCAGATCACACAAGTTTGCACTTGTATACAATTTAAATTCTGGTCAGGTTCAGATATAAATGACTTGACATCTGAGCAGAATGCAAACTGTTTGCTATTGGTATTATTGTTGTTTTTCATTCAACCCTTTCTCCCATACATCTATCAGTGTTTAAGACAGGTGGTTGCTTAAAGCAACCAATACCAGAGAAGCGTCTTCTGGAGCAATCTGCTTTACGCTAGTCATTAGACCACTTAAAGATCTGTCTGTTAATATACAGGAAAAGTTACCTATGGATCTTTAACCCAATACCATATAGCCTGTTTCTTGTTTTGAAGACAGGTGACTACTAAAAGCAGGTAAAAAGTAAATAGAATGCACCTTCTTTAGGCCCAGTCTGCTTTACTTTTCGCCTGTTTTAAGTACCAAATGCAGGATATAGAATATGTTTCATATGGTGCATATTCAAAACTGTATAAAGCCAAAGGAGAAAAAATTAGAGGCCTAAAAAACATAATTATGGAGCAGTGGGTTAAAGGGGCATTGTAAAAACATGCGGGATAAATAAATGATGTGCTAAAAGGCACTTACATGGGGTGAAAAGTAAGGATACATAAAGATATCCCAGCAGATGATATTTTGGCAACATACAACTTCATTTTACTAGTCTAACTGCAAAATAAACATTCACAAAACATTAACTCATTCAACCCTGCAACTTCAAATGGATAATTCAAGTTTCAAACTAAGTTTAGTCTTAAAAAATAAATTGAGGGTTGTTTAAAACGCTTTACTCCATATATAGTCTGTTTCTATTACTGAAGACCACTTAAAGCTGGTTGGAGGTAAAGCAGAGTACACATTAAGACACATTCTGCTTTACTTTCAACCTGCTTTAAGCTACCATCTGTTACAATGTATATACATATTCACTACTGTATAAAGTGGAACTATTTTCTTCAGTGGAGGATTAAATAAGTGCATAAAAATGCATATCTATGAAGTAAAGGGATAATGTACTTCAGAATGACAAACAGTGAAGACCCTGATCAGAGGGCTCCTTTACGAGTCCTCTGATCTGGGCCTACGCCGTTTGCATAGGAAAAATGTATTCTTCACAGGTACTCTGTTTGTAAAGGATGAGTACACTCTGCCATTTTCTAAATCTTGATCAGTATACATTGACACTTGAGGAGTTTGTCTGAAAGAATATTTAAATGTATGGCAAACTGCAATGCCTAATTAGAGCGTTTCTTCAGGAGCCCTCTGATCTGGGTCTATACTGTTATAAAATGATTGATATACATGTACTTGTATACCACACTGTAAGGGTTGGCATGTTAGTCATTATCATATTTCCTGAGTAAAGGGGAAATAACTCCACCTTGTTAGCACGCTTTTCTTTATATCACCACTAATCCCTATGTTGTGACTACTCATCAGAATCGTCTCGTAGAGACGATTCTAATGAGTAGTCACAACATAGGGTTTAGTTGAAACCTAAAGATATAAATATTTTAAATACCCCCAACATCTGGAGATGCTTATATTAACTGGCTGATAAAACATTCATTAGAAATTCCTACACCATAGCTTGTGCCATAGTTGCGTCTAACTGTTTAACCCAGGGTAAGGTCAGTATCACTTTGCGTCTGTAGTTAGCGTCCATTTTAAATTTGCTGTCAGGTTCGTAATAGATGGGGTTTCTCTCAAGGTATATTGTCTCCAGCTTTGTCAATACACGTAACTCATCCAACTCTTTCCAGGAGTCCACCTTGTTGTCGTTGAACTGAAATGGTATAATAAAATATTTACGTGTTCATCGCTAGCGATGAGTATACTCATCATCAACAAACAGTGAACCTGTGAAAAATAAACGTGTCCTAAGCAAACAGTGTAGATTCTGATCATAGGGCTCCTGCAGGAGCCCTATAATCAGGATCTTCACTTTTTGTCAATTTTACAATACATTGTTAAAATCAAATTAATTCCTACACTAAAGAAAATAATTTCCTTTAATAAAGTAATAAATATGCACCAAAAGAAATAGTTTCTATATCCAAGCAAATACATGTAGTAGCTTAAAGTCATAAGGCACATTCTGCTTTACTTTCATTCTGCTTTAAATGGTCACTTGACTTCTAAACGAAAAAAACTGGCTTATGGGTAAATATAATGCATACAATAGATTACAAGTGGTTATTTAAGAAAGGAAGTAAAAGCACATAGCATTCATTCTTACCCAAAACTCTGTCAATTCTGTCAAGGTTCCAAGGTTTTCGATTTTTGAGATTCTGTTCTGAGCAAGATCAAGCGTAGTTAATTTGGTCTGAAAATAAACATGTTGAATAATCAATATTACCTCATTCGCATCTGAATCTTTTAATGAATGAATCCACTTTCCAATTGGGTCATCTCATTTTTACTATTTAGGGTTAATCTAAACAATTTATTGTCAACGAAAGCATCGCATGCAGGTGACAATGCTTGTCTGTTTTGTTATCCTAATAGATTAGGAAGGAACAGTGAGATATTCTTATTGCCTTTGACTGTCTTGACTATTTGTCCCTCTGTCTACTGTAGGTCTCTAAAAGACCTTGACCTTTGTCTGACATCACCCAACTTGTACTGAGCTCAAGAGCTACTTGCGTTGAGTACACATCATGACATGCCAAATGTAAAGTCTATGACATGCAGTTCCAAAGTTATGGCCAATATCAAATTCAACCTATTTGACCTCTAAATGGCCTTTACCTTTGTCTGTCATGCCCAAAGTTGTACTGAGCTCAAGAGCTTCTTTCGTTGAGCAAACATGCCAAATATGAATTCTGTAACACATTTTGTTTCAGAGTTACGGGAAATGTTAAATTAACCCTATTAAAATTTGACCTCTAAATGACCTTGACCTTTGTCTGACATGACCCAAGTTGTATTAAGCTTAAGAGCTTCTTTTGTTGAATACACATGCTAAACATACAGTTTCTATCACATGCAGTTCCGAAGTTATGGCCAATATTGAACCCATCCTATTTTACCTATGAATGACCTCTAAATGACCTTGACCTTTGTTGGAAATGAACCTATTTTTACTGAGTTCAAGATCTGTTTGAGGTGAGTACACATACCTAATATAAAGTCTGTATCACATGTAGTTCTAAAGTTATGGTCAACATTAAGATTTCGGACGACGACGACAACATCGCCGACAATGATGATGACGACAACGCAGACGCCTGAGTGATGACAAAAGCTCTTAGTTTCTTCGGAACAGACAAGATAAAAAATTACAAACAGTCTGGACCTTGTTCAGAGGGCTCCTGACAAATGTACTCTTTGCAGGTGCACTGTTTATAAATGATGATTATACTCATCACAAGGGTTAAAAGTGTCAAGTGTTCTAGTGTATTTATCCAACTTACATTGTATTCTAGCCCCTCTATCTTCTCTATGCCATTATCACTGAGGTATAACTCATCAAGGTTCACCAACGTCTCCAAGCCTTCTATCTTCACAAACCTATTGGACTGGAGAAAAAACAAAAACAAATAAGTAACAAAGCTGCATCACAGAGTTTTTATCTACACTGAGATTATAAAGTCAAATCTCGATAACTCAAACTCAATTAAATACTATTATTATACCAGATTTATATAGTGCTCGTTTCACACAGGAGTATGCGTTTAAAAGCGAATTAAAAAGAGAATTTACTTGTATTTCAAAATTAAAACGTGGCTTTGCCAAATTTTCTCTCAGAAATATGAGCAAGTTTGACTTATTGGTCTCGATTTATCAAACTTCTACAGTAAAACCTCTCTATTATGACCGCTAAAAAGAAGACTAATTGACTGCATCAAAGACAGGTAAGAGCTTAAAGCAAGGTCAGTGTAAAATAGAAAGCTCCTATAGGAGCTTTTTGTTTTACGTTAACCTTGCTTTAAGTAGCCACCTGCCTTAAACACCAAATTATTAACATTATTCAGGAGTCATATTTGAGAGGTTTTACTCTATTTCAAACTTAAATATGGATTAATAGCCACATTTTCACTTAGAAATACATGAATGAGTAAGTTCGAAAATTAAAGAACAGGTTCATTTAGCAGAATGATGCACATTATACTGAAAAAATTAAGTTTAGTCAGACTTTTCCTACGTTTTAAATTTTCACTTAAGTGTGTTCATTTGACGTTTGTATTTACCAGTGTACCTGTCAATTGATGTAGAAATTGTCTACGGGAAAAGTTATCTCTGTGAATAGTAAGTGCAGTAAAACGTCACATAACATGGAATGCACGTACACTACGTTATCAAAGGCTACGTAATTGTACAATTGTATTTTTCAGTCGTAATTACACAGCAAATTGATTCAAAATGATGAAGCCGCTCTGAAATTTAGAATATTTCGTCACGAGTTGACGTCCTGGAATGACGTTAGAGCAACGTTATGTGGCCGTTATGAATATTTGGCAGACTCCTCTGTTGGAGACATTGCACATCATTTTAATTTTACTGATACCATATTTCGACAGAAGGCAAGATCTCGTCTCAAAAGGCAGTATATACGACCTCCCACGTTATGGCAGACCCCATAAGACGACTGCTTGAGAAGACCGTTATATTGTCACAACGTCAAGACGTTATCAGCTATACAGCAGTGCAGATATTGTAAGTTGTTTACTTAACACAACCGGGACACGTTTAACTGCCATGGCAGTGAGAAAACGGCTACGTCCTGCAGGACTTAAGGCGTTGGCCTTACGTTAGAATACGTTTGATGTTACGTCATCGCCAAGAGAGGCATCATTTGGCAAGTATACAAACAACATGTTACACAATGGACATTATTCAAAGGTTGAATATCCCAACACTGAACAAGCCAGATTGATTTCCCGATCTGTCTCCAATAGAACACCCTTTGGATATTTTTGGACGTAAGGTCTTGCAACGTAACGATGTGAATAACGTGAGAGATCTTGAATGGGCACTGCATGAAGAATGGCTTAGAATACCACTACGGACCATCAAAACAGGGCTCCAGATAAAGGGAGTATTTCAAAAACTAAAATCTTTATTTCTGAATTAACCCTATAGTGTTACTACTCATTAGAATCGTCTCAAAGAGACGATTCTAATGAGTAGTAACGCTATAGGATCTGGTGCTTAAATGAATGAGAAAATATTAGTTTTGTTCAGTTTACTCCTTCTTATCTGTAGCACTGTCTAAACCCTTATTAACAGCATGAGACATCGATGCAATGCAGTGATTATGCAGAATGGAGGGCATACAAGATACTGAAATTTCTGTGACTTTTCGATTTCACCCCCTGCTGTGATAAAATGGAAAATGATCTGGATCCATTTGTTCCATGGTGACCGAATTTACAGACTGAATTAAAAGTTATCTAGACAAGCTTATACAAAAGATTTCGTTTATTCAAGCCTCACCATATTAGAAATAGAGGATCTTGTATGAGTGCTCATTATTTATCATTTTTAATAAACGAGTTGACTAAAATAATATTCATTTTAGTCAATGAGTTTATTAAAAATGATAAATAATGAGCACGAATGTGAGATTCTATTTATCACATAACAAGTTTAACCCTTTCCCACATAGCATATCTCTAGTATTGAATATAGGTGTCCACTTAAAGCAGGTTGAAAGTAAAGCAGAATGCGCTTTAAGCGCATTCTGTTTTACTTTCAGCCTGCTTTAAGCTATCACCTGCTAGAATATAGAAAATATTTTGTATTATACATATTTATGAATGTATAAATTGGAACTATTTTCTTCAGGGCAAGAATAAAGTGAATGCGCTAAAAGGCGCTTCTATGGAGTAAAGGGTTAAGCACCTATAAAATTAATTGAAGCCGTAGTTTGTAGACCCTCCGCTATATAGAATTTCCGCCAAAACGTTACGTTGTTTACGTTAACGTCATAGTAAATGACGTCATCTGGCGTCCCGCTACATGCAGCGCTTGTGGACGAACAAGTTGGCCCGGAGCCCAAAAAACGATATTCCACTAGTGGATTACGATATTTATACAATAGCTTTATGCAACCCCCAAACCGCAAATTATGTGATAAATAAATGAATTCCATTCTGTAATGACTAAACTTTTAGTATAGAATAATCGACTTTAGTGGGTTAGATTTATCAAACTTATACTATAGAAATATGGAGAAATTCAACATAAGCTACTTTGAGTTATCAAAATTCAACTGTATAAATATTTTATCTATGAAAACAAGTACATGATCGTACATTCTTTGGTTGCATATACAGCAAAATATTGTAAATAACTGGAAAATAATAACAAATTCACCTGATGAAAACATTAAGCAACAGTGCACTATAATAAATACATTAACCAGAACTGCCATTTCTCTGGATTTTTATTCAAAATATTCGGATTTTTATTATGTCAGATGGTAGCTTAAAGTAGGCTGAAAGTAAAGCAAAATACACCTTAAGGCGCATTCTGCTTTATTTTCAACCTTCTTTAAGTAGTCATGTGTCTTCAAAACTAGAAACAGACTACAGGGTAAAGAGTTAAAAGTATGATTTGAAAAATCACGCTTATTGAAAACAGGAAAATTTGGAAATCATAGGATTTTTCATGATCAACTTATGGCAGCAATGATTCACTGATTTCTCATAGTTTTACTTGTAATGACATCCCAGTACAAATATATATGATGTTGAAATGAAGAAAAATTTAAAGTCATAAGCTTAGATAAAAACAAGACTGCGCGTTCAATAAACGCTTATGCCCCCCGGTGGCATCCTTGACAATATATTCTGAATCTTTTTTAAGTCCAAATAAGGTCAAGGTCAAGTTCAAACTGAGCTTGGGTACTATTGGTGAGTTGGTAATGGTCCAAGGCAATAACTGTATAAGTATCAAAGCATTGTAGTAAACAGTGTTGATGCTAGACGAAACGGTAAAATCTAGTTAACCAAGAAAGAGCCCATTTAAAATATTCTAAGTTCAAATTAGGTCAAGGTCAAGGTCAAAATCAAGGTTTGGTGATATTGATGGGTAGGGAATAGTCAAAGGCAACAACTGTATAAGTATCAAAACATTGTAGTCAGTTGTGTTGATGCTAGACGAAACGGTAAAATCTAGTTAACCAAGAAATAGCCTATCTAAAATATTCTAAGTCCAAATTAGGTCAAGGTCAAAATCAAAGTTTGGTGATATTGGTGGATAGGGAATGGTCCAAGATAACAACTGTATAAGTATCCAAGCATTTGGGTAAGTGGTGTTGATACTAGACGAAACGGTAAAATCTACTTAACCTTGTTACGGACGCACACATACACGGACGGACAGGACGATTACTATATGCCTCCACATCTGTCGATGCCGGGGGAATAAAAATGTGCTGCTAAATTACTTCAAATGTTAACCCTTTGCCCATAGATTTTTAACAAATTTACTTTTCCTCAAAAAGGTAACTATTCATGATTTTACCATGCCCTGTTGAAGAGCCATGGAAACGTTTCCTGCATCTTAAAAGGCAAATTATTTAAACTCCTGAAGGAGATTTCTGCTTTACTTTGAACCTTCTTTAAGCAACAAATTGTCTTAAACACTGGAGAAACTAATAAGAATATGTTTAATACATTGTTTCTGTGATGCTCCATTGATGTTGTGGAAATGGTTAGATTTATGAGAGATCTATGTCTATGACTACAGTTACCTGTAAGCTGAGTGTTTTCAGGTTCACCAGTGTCTCCATACCCTTTAACTTTGTCAGCTTGTTCTTCCCAACAAACAGACTGGTAAGGTTAGTCAATGTTGAAATGTTTTGTATTTCCTGAAATTTGATATAAAATAAGCAGCAGGTAAGTCCAAAGGTATTTGACCCATTAAAATTTTTACTCTACCGTTATATAGAGACAAGGTATACAAAGGGAGTCCAACAGGTAGTCTAAACTCTCAACTTAAACTACTAAAATTGACTAGATCACCGATATTCTCTTGTGGTGCCCTCGGGAAATGATTAATTTATCAATATTTACTTTTTATTTGATCAAATTCCATCAAATAACGCCACAGTACGTGAATTTATAACGAAAATGTGCATAAAAGATGGTCATGTCGATTCTGACGTCCAGTGGAACGTGTGTACATGTAGGGGTAATCTAGTCTTTTCTCCCAAAACTTAAAATGGACAATTCCAGTTTCCAATTAAGTCTAGTCCATTTTTGACCTTTTATGATTGTTTTAGTCAATGTATTACAATATGACAAACAGTGCCTCTAATCAGAGAGCTCAATCTGGGTATTCACTGTTTGCAAAGGATGCAAAATATGCATGACATGGGTTCAAACGGTTAAAGAAATCTTACAAGCACTATTACCCACCCTGATTCTGTTGGAGCCGAGCTCCAGCATCTCCATCTGTGTCATGTGATCTATGTTTTCTATCTTTGTAATCTTGTTGTTTATGATGTAGAACTTCTTCACCTTGGTCAATGTACCCAGATTTTCAATTTTAGTAATCCTGTTGAATGACAGGTCCAGTATTCTAAAATAATAAATATTATAATAAACATTACTTTTCCCCTATAAATTGCCCTTCAGGCATCTTTTTATAGTATTTTTAATTTATATTTTTATTTTAGTCTTTATAGACATATGTATGCTTCTACCATGCTCTGTTGAGGAGACATCGGAAAATTTTCCTGCATACTGCCAGGTACATGTAGATGCTGAAAGCAGACTAAAGTAAAGCAGAAAGCTCCTGAAGGAGCTTTCTGCTTTACTCTCAGTCTGCTTTCAGCAATCATTCTTAAGCATCATTTATGTCAAACACTGAAAAACAAGCTATGGGGAAACAGATTTAATATTATAATGTTTCCTGTTTCATAAACTTATCATAGCAAAGAGAATACACCATGTAGCGAATACGAATACACATCACGATATATTATAGGGTGACTATTACGAATAATTATTCTTGAATATGAATGCAATAGTTTCTTTGTAGATCTTTATGTGAATGCTTAAATTCTGTCTCAGGCTGATGATTTCTTCTGAAGCAAGGCTTCAGATAAGGGAGTATATCAAATCAAACACTGAAATCTTTATTTCTGCATTAAACCATTAAACCATAAATACGCCTTTAAATTATTCCTCCACTGAAGAAAATAGTGCCATTTAATACATTCAAGAATATGCACCAGAAGAAATTGTTTCCATAGTCTAGCAGATAGTGGCTTAAAAGCAGGTTGAAAGTAAAGCAGAATGCGCCATAAGGCGCATTCTGCTTTACTTTCAACCTGCTTTAAGAGGTCACTTATCTTCAAAACTAGAAACCGGCTATGGGGTAAAGGGTTAAAGGGTTAAACACTCACTCCAGGTTGACCAGGGCCTCAAGGTTCTCTATCTTTGTGATCTGGTTATCATAAAGCTCTAGCTCTACCAGGCTGGACAGTGTAGACAGACCTTCTATCTTACTGACCAGATTCTGACGCAGACACAACCCCTGCAATAAAATACCGGTATAATGGAGATTGTAGCTTCATCCCTCAATTAAAATGCATTAATGTTATGTATATGAACTGCAATTTTAGAATTTGCCAGAATTAGAACAAATCTACTAAACAACAGAATCATGGTTTTGGATGTTGTAAAGGATTACAGGCATACACATCAACCAAGATGTACAGTAAAACCCCTCTATTATGGACACTAAATTATATTAATTATTAGGTGTTTCCGACAGGTGACCGCTTAAAGCAAGGTGACAGTAAAACAGACAGCTCCAATAGGTCCCAGCTTTCTGTTTTACTCTCACCTTTCTTTAAGCTGTCAGCTGCCTTTTATACAATCAATTAGCCTTTGTTTTAGTGACCATAATAGAGAGGTTAAACTTTCTGCTATCATTTCCCTGCTTTATATAGGTGCTAATGTCCTTACCTCTGCTTTAGTACATCCCTCCAGATTCTGTATCTTTGCAATACGACAGTGGTTGAAATCAACGTACTGTAAAATACAACAAACATATACATGAATTTAGTGAATTGTAGACCCAGCACTGTTTCTCATTTTTAAATTAATTCATTGTATAAAAAACACCTTAAATAGTCAACAAGAGTTGTCAGAGAGACAACAAAGCTAGCCATCGGCACATTTAGAAACTTAAAAGCACACTCTGAGATCAAGGTTCTGATAGACGGACAAAGTGATTCCAGTATAACCCCTCCCTCCCTACAACTCGTTGTGGGGGGTATAAAAATCAGAAGATTTCAGAAAAATCCCGAGAAATGGCAGCCCTGCCAGAATAAAGAGAAACGTGTAACTAAGTACTCATAACTGACAATCTTAGATTTTAAAAACCACAACAAATTTTAGATTCAGAGTTCCAGATAAGAGAGGTATTTCAAAAACTATATTTCTACATTAAACCTTAATGAGTAGTCACACTATCGGATTTGGTGTTGAAATAAGTGAGGAAATATTTCATCTGTTCAGTTTACCCCCCTCTCAATCTTATCTGAAGCCCTGAGATTTAATATTATATAACTAATTATGGATCTGTTACAGTCATCAGATCTCATACCTGCTTTTAAAACACAGAAATATTTCTTTTTTAAACACTGCACAAAGCTGCAAAATTATCAATAAAAAGTATCAAGAAAAGTCTGAAAACAATAAAATATTGATGCACTGGTATCAAAAGTCCAAAGCATAAATTTAAGCTAATACTGCATTTATAGAAATTACAATTAAGAGCCAAAAGATTGTTGTTCTTACCGTTGCATCGATGTCTGCCACTACCATTTCTACAGCATCCTCAACAGGACCATCAGCCTGGACGTTTTCCATCTCGTCACCACTGGACATAGACTGTTCAGGGTTGTTATTTTCTTGCTGAGTCGAATCCGGTGGAGCGGCACTGTCTGAAGACATCTTGGATATCTGTCCCTTATTAATATTATCCTAATGTGAGAGAGAAAGTACCAATATGACCCTCGATGAACGTAATATGTGAAAGTAATAAATCATCAATTAACAAATTTTATTTATGTAAATAGATGTGTGTGAAAAGAACTGCCCACAGACGAGACTGATATTAATCCCTTTGACGCCTTTATTTCTGGCTTTTGTGTACTGTGTGGATACAGATCAAACACAAAGTAATTGGGCATCTGATCAGGATTGAAAATGTTTGAAACTCGCAACAAAGTTTATTCAAACAAAATGAATTTGAGAAACAGAAATGAAGACAGCAGTGAAGAGCGTTTGGGGATTTTGTGGCTTACACTAAGTTACAATATGTGGTCATTTTGGGATAATTGATTTCCCCTTAATCATTTATTTGTAGGACTGATTAAAGAAATATTGGGCTAGCTACATGTATTTGATATGGTACTAAAATGAATCAGAATTGAAGCAGGCAGGCTGAGGCTATTTCATATGAAAACATACAACAAATAACAATGTTTCTCTATCGAAGGCGAAAGGTGTTATGAAATACTATCGAAATAAAACTGCGTAGAATTGACATCATCGACTCATAACTATAAATGGAAACAAAGTAATAACTATAATTAGACTCATTTTAGAAACTGTGTTCACAAGACCCCACCCACTTATTTTACATGGAACAATGATAAACCAAGCCCCGTATGCCCAAACAAACTGTGCAACATAAGCGCATAGTTAAAATAGATAACATTTAAAGTTTATAGAACACTAAAAAACTTCTTCGACGCCCAACGCCTTTATTTTAAACAGAAACAAACAAATCTTTTCATCGGTGGTGTAAAACTCACGTTTGTGTGAATTTAATGGGATATGATTAAAACACGGGAAGGGCCCAATCTAATGTTGAAATAACCTGCGGTCAAATCCTTTTGTTTATTTACAAATTCTATGATTCTTTTGTGAATATATGTAAATAAACCGAGAATAGTATTTAACTGACAAAAAATAACATGGGATAATGGGAAAACAGTCTGCATTATGCAGACTATTTACCTATATCTCATGACGTTATTTTTGCACAGTGGCGCCCGTAGAGTGTCCGCTTGTAGTTCAGGTTGAGGGTTCAATCCTCCACCGTGTCAAACCAAAGACTTCAGAAAGTTGGTTGTGATGGCTTCCCTCCCAGGGAATCAGGGTTTCGACTTGATCGCCGGTGTCAGTATAAATTGATCGACTGGGTTCAGTCCCTGCATGAATGATGCACCTCATATTGTGCCCCTGTACGATCATGCACAAGAATAGGTGCTGTACAGTATTGGAAGAAAAAAAGCTTGTTTAGGGAGAGGAATTTTTAGGTGACTTGCTGCTCAGTCGGTAGAGCCTCTCAAATGTACTGCCTAGATATCTGACTGACTATCTTAATGTGTGCTACATTATTTATTATTCCATTTGGACAGAAAAAAGCTTAAGAATTGGATTCAATTTGACTGTAGATGACTTCACCAATGGTTCTGTTAACTCTTTCACTGCCTTCATTACGTCATAATCTATATATCTAATAAATTCACTGCCATAATAATTATCATCTGCTCACAAAAATATTGTCTGCTTTTATTTCTAAAGTTTAGAATTCCAGACAGTTTGACTCAAACAGTATTACATAATTATCAAACAGTATGAACCCTGACCAGATGCCGTGTTTCAGCATTTGGTCTTGATCCAAACTGTTTCCAAAGGCCTATGTGAAATTAGTTTTTTTCCAAGGGAGCTAATCAAGTAAGACTTGTTTGTTCTCATTTTTTACTTGTTGAATTGTCTCCCTTTATGAATTCAAATGGCAGCATGGCCTGTTGGTCAGTTAACTGGATTGCACAGGAGAGACCTATAACCAGTTCAGGTTTGGTTACATAGTGTCTGATCTGGTTCCAGTCTGTATCCACAAGCCTATGAGTTATGTACAATGTTTGTTTTTTGTAATCAATGGAGCTAATCAAATAAGACTTGTTTGGTTGTCTCATTTTGTTGAATTATCTCCCTTTGGTATTTTTCAATAAATTATAAATTAATTCATAAATGCACAGGAGAAACCATTATTGTAAGAGAAGGATATGATTTTTGGTAGCTGAAAAAGAGACAATGGTAAAGCAGAAATCTCAAACAGTCATCTGCTGTAAATCAAGAAAATTAACTCGAGATCTTCTTTGGTGATCTTCTTTGTTAATAATTGTCCATGAAACAAGGTTAAGGCTATCCTGAACAGAATGCATAAATTTTGTATGTAAGGTAAGCTCCAACATATATTATGTATTGAAACTGATACTGGTACTTAGGCATATTTTGTTACACTGCATTAAGTTTGGAAACAGCAAAAATATTGTCAAACCCTAATCTTCTCCAACTAATAGTTTTAAATTGGCACTGTTTTCTTATATAATTTGTCTGACACGACTCTGCACTCTTTACTGCAGAAAGTTTTCTTGATTTTGATAACCAATGTAATATTACAGGTGATAGATGTTCATAGTTGGAAGAGTTTAATACCCCATACATGAATATTCTGCTGGAGAAGGGTTAACCCTAAATTCTCCCAATAAATTCACCTTTTTATGCCATAAAGTTATTCCTCCACTGAAGAAAATAGTTCCATTTTATAAAGAAACAAAATTAATATGTTACATAGGAAATCTTTCATATATTCTAGCATATCATAGCTTAAAGCAGGCTGAAAGTAAAGCAGAATGCGCCTTAAGGCGCATTTTGCTTTACTTTCAACCTGCTTTAAGTAGTCACATGTTTTCAAAACTAGAAACAGCCTATGGGGTAATGGGTTAACCCTTTACATCATAGCCTATAACAGGTTTTAGTTTTGAAGACAGGTGACTACAGAAAGCAGAATGTGCCTTAGGAATCAATTAAAGCCATAAAAAGGAATATTAGCCCATTACCCCATAACCTATTTCTAGTTTTGAAGACATGTGCCTATTTAAAGGTCTCTACTTTAACATTCAGCCTGATTTAAGCCACCATCTGCCTAAGAATATAGAATACATTTTCAATACTGTATAAAGTGGAACTTCAGTGGAGGGATAAATTAAAGGCGTAAAATCCATTTATGGAGTAATGGGATAATGGAGTAATGGGTTAAACAGCTATTGTAGCCTACGGTTGCCTACTCTTTCCTCCCTGAAACTTTAAATGGACAATTCCAGTTTCCATCTTAGTCTAGTCCATTTCTGACTTTAAAGGGTTGTTTTTGTCAATGTTTGGCATTGTGACAAACAGTGAAGACCCTGATCAGAGGGCTCCTTTCGGAGCCCTCTGATCTGGGTCTTCACTGTTTGTATAGGACATGTGTACTATTCACATGTACACTGTTTGAAAAGCACGCCTATATGCGGGACTAGGGTTCAAAGAGTTAAACAGCTATTGTAGCCTACGGTTGCAATGCATTGCATATTGCAAGAGTGGTCTCACTAGTACCTTGTCTAAGGCAATAGGTAGAGGATAATCAAATCCTTCGGATTGATATGAAAAATATATCACGAGAATGGGTTGTTATCTGGTTAAAAAATGAGTCCACAGGACGAGTTTTTTAACCAGATAACAATCCATTCGAGTGATATATTTTTCATATCTATTCAAAGGAATTGATTATTCTATTTATTATATACATTTTATTGACGTTTTTACAGAAAAACACACAAAATTAATTGTTTATGCGTGACGTCACTAAAGATATTGTGATGTGACGTCACAAAAAGTGATATCATCACTAGTGATGATATCAACTGTGACGATATGAAATTTATCTAACTGAGAAATCTCTATAAATCATTGATAGGTATATAATAAAAATATTTAACAAACATCAACATTAATTTTGTTTCATTTATTTAAATAATAAAATGACATTTTACCTTTCACATGTTAAAACTACATGTACATGTATATAAATATCATAAAATTATCATTATTAAAATACTATCATATGATTAAGGGCATGCAAGCTGCCACCGCTTTTGATTTCCTGATTAATTTCAACCCTACCACTAAAAGTAAGATAGAGACTTATTAATACTTTGTAGATATAAGATTTATAGAAAATTATCATTGTAAATAGATATCAGATTTTCATTAATACATGTAATAGAAAAACTATAAAACTTTAAAGAAAACAACAACAATTAAACAATTATAAATATACATTCATAACTATTATAAACAAAAAAATTAATATGTTTATTAGCCCATTACCCCATAGCCTGTTTCTAGATTTGTAGATAGGTGGCCATTTATAGCAGGTTGAAAGTAAAGTAGAATGTGCCTGCTTTAAGCTACCATCAACCAGAACATAGAAAATATGTTTTATGATACATATTCATGGCTGTGTAAATTGGAACTATTTTCTTCAGTGGATGAATAAATTAATGGCGTAAAAAGGCATATTTATGGGGTAATGGGTTAAATAAGTCTAATTTACTTCTTTACCTGTTGTTAGAGGTGTAAGTACATTTATAACTCTGGGACTTATAAAAATAGATACTTGTATTGAGCAGACATTCAATTAGCAAGGTCCATGGAGAGTCTTTAGTTTAATGCAGAATAAAGACAATACAGAAAGTTCCAATAATAAATGTATGCATCACTTTAAATTTGTTCTGCATTAAACAGTCACATGCTTACCCCCTCCCCCCACCCCCATTGAACCGTAGTGATGAGTATGCTCATCCTTTAACTCATTCACTCCTGAAACAAATTTTCTATTAAGTCTAGTCCATTTTTGACTATTTGTGGTAGTTTTTAACAGTATATTGCAAATTGACAGTGTTGACCCTGATCAGAGGGCTCCTGTAGGAGCCCTCTGATCAGGGTCAACACTGTTTGCATAGGACAAAGTTAATGTTTCACAGGTACACTGTTTGACAATGACGTGTATACTCGTCGCTAGGGTTGAATGAGTTCAAACAAGTGTACATGTGAAGAGTACACTTGTCATATGCAAACAGTGTAGACACTCAGAGCAGAGATGGACCAGACTTACCGGTAATTGGATACTAGGATATGATTGTCAATTTGACGTTTCATGGGTAAAAAAATCTACTTTTGTTTGAATGGCTACTTAATACAAGTTTGGCTTTTCACTTTTGCCTGGAGTAAAACAAATATTTATACAAGCGTGCAGACATTTACAAGAGGTACCCACAATAATTCCTTTATCAAAGGGCAATAATTCGAGTTTAACAGCTGCAATCTACAGTTAGTTGTTTATAGAAATTGTTCAAAACAATGTGTACTTACAGATTGGGACAAAGTTTGCTAATTATAAGTTGTTCAATATACCCTGGAAATTTACTATTTGGCACAGTTTTGGGCAGTTACCTGGAACTTCTTGAACAAATTAACTGTTCTTGTTAGCAAACAGTTTCACAAACATCTAAGACCTGTATCTAAACCATTTGTCTTGTAGATTGTATGTCATGAAAAAGCGTACAAGAATATAAAAGTTTAGCGGTTCAATAAACAACTACATATAATTGGAAAGCATTCTCAAATACATATATCAGAGGCAAAGTTTGAAAGGTAACAATACGCCCAAACGAAAGTGAACAGATGTTGATCAGTGTCCATGCTTATAATGCGTATGATTTGATTCTGAGATCGTTCTCAAGCTATTGATTGGTCAGATTTGAGCAGATGCTCAAATCTGACCAATCAAAAGCTTGAGAATGATCTCAGACTCAACTCAAATGCTTTATAACCTTTAGGGGCCGGGGCTCCAAGGCATGTGAGGATGCATTAATATATGGCTTGGAGTGGACTTAAATTCTTCTTAGTAACAACAAAGGTAACAAACGAGTACTCTAGAGTATAATAAATAAGATCCTAATGGCGAGGTCCTTGCAAATTAATTTAACTGCAATGTGGACCCTATTAATTCTAAGTAAGTTAACCCTTTTTATACTGAATAAAATCGACTATTCCACTTCTGAAAATGATCAATTCATGTTGAGTGGTTTTTTTTTAAATTTCAAGAAAATGAAAATAAGACAAACAGTGCAGACCCTACCAAAGGGCTCCTTTAGGAACCCTCTTATTATGGGCCTACACTGCTTGCAAAGTACACATATGTTGGTTTCCGGCATAGAAAGAGTTAAACTTAATAAAAGGCACTAATAGAGAAATGTATAAGAAAATATATAATCTATTATCCAGCTGATTTCAGATCTACAATGCTTCTAGTAAAAACTACATGAGTAAGTTGGCCATGCAATTCTTTGGTATAATACTAGGATAATTAACATTATCAGTGATGGGCACTGTTGTTTACTGGCAGAAAAATGGTTTAGTTGCACTTGTGGCAACCCTTCAAGTGTGGATAATGAGTAGAGTAAAATGTTTTGATCAAGATCTCTTCTTGGTTTCAGACTTAGACTGAACTATAATCTCCAAAAACTGTGGTTTGGCACCAAGCTTCTGCCAGAATGTCAGAAGTGCAGCCCCATACCAAAGTTTTGGAGGTTATTCTTTATCAAAAGCCTGAGAGTGTATTGGTGATTCAAATTAGTCAAGTGCTCTGAATCTATGTGATTTGTATCAAAATTTAATATTATTAGATTTGCATTTTTTTTGCAAGTACAGTCAAACCTTGATATCTCAAACTTGCTCATAATGCAAAGTTAAAACATCGCTTATAATATATTCACATTTTAACTTTGAAATACAAGTATGCTCAAACCAAGTGAGACAGAGTCTTTGAATTTCAACTGAAGAAACATGTATCAGTTCGACTGAGCCAGTTTGAATATCAAATGTTGACTGTATAGAGAATGAGCTAATTTGAGAGTATCAAAATATCTTCATATTTCGATATGAGACAATGCTAGATTTAGTAGGCAGTCAAAGCTTCATAGAATCCCTCTATTATGACCACTACATGAGGTTAAGTTGTCGGCGTTTAAGGCATGTGGCTGCTTGAAATAAGATGAAAGTAAAGCAAAAGAGCTTTTTTGCTTTATTTTCATCCTGTTTTAAGAAGTAATCTGTCTTTAAAGCAAATTAAATAAATTTATTATGGTCGTAATAGAGGGGTTCTGCTTGTGTTGTTTTTGGCAGTCTTGCACACTTAGTGTCCACAAATCACTTACAAATGATAGAATTGCAATGTATAATTTAAATCTAAAGGTTCTAAATCACTACCATATAATGCTGATTGGGGAATACTGTCCAACTTGTGTTAAGGATGAGGACCCCTAATGAGATCGGATTAAAATCGGTACCCTACGTAAAGCGATCGGCCATTCTCATAAACTGACATGCCGACCTAGCTGTTCTGAACCATGCTTTAGCATGGCTCGGAATGGTTTGACAGTTGACGAGAAAAGCAGATACGCTCTCTCCTTAGAGATCTGATATTTATCGACATTGGCCCAATCTTATTAGGGGTCCTCTACTGTAAGTGATAATTCTTTGAAGGAACATGATGATATCAAAAGACAGCCTGTTTTAATCCTAAAATGTTTAGCCTGCTTTAATCAACCACCTGTCTTTAACACTTAAACAAGCTATGGCGGAAAGGGTTAAGTTAATACAGTGGAGAATCTGTTATTCTTTCCCGTTTAAACGCAAACGTACGCAAACGCAAAGCACTAAAACCTAGAAAAGAACAACTTTTGGATAATTCTGATATTTCATGTTTTTCTTGGTGGCAAACAGTTTGGAGCCTGATCAGACACCGGGTTACCCGGCGTCTGATCTGGCTCCAAACGGTTTGCACTGCAAATAATAGTTTTAGCGTAAACGCGTTTATTGGGAAAGAATAACAGATTCTCCACTGTAGCACATTGGGGAATTAACAGGTTTATGAAATCATGATGAATCTTGGTGTGCTTCCCAATTAATTAGCACAATATTGTTCAGGTTCCGAATATAGATATCCTTCAAATCCTTTTGATGTTAGTCTCATTTGTTTTACAAGAACTGTTGTGACGCAGAGGGCATTTTCAGTGAGAGAAAATGTTGTTAACAGACACAGAACACATTGAAGCCTATCGCTGCTAGTCTTGGGAACGCCGTGTTTTCAAGCCATGGCAGCCTCTCTTTCCAATGCGTCCCGTAGATGGTCTTTCTTCATGTACATTCTGAAAATAATGATAAAAAGTCTTAAAATGTAATTTTTTTGTCATCAGTAACTTTCCTTTACCACATTCAACCCTAGTGACGAGTATATTCGTCATTAACAAACAGGGTATCTATGAAGAGTACACTAATCTTGTCCTATGCAAACAGTGTAGACCCTGATCAGAGGGCTCCTTAAGGAGCCCTCTGATTAGGGTCTGCACTGTTTGTCATTTTGCAATAAATATCCCTTAATTGTTAAAAATGGACCTAATTAATTGAAGATTGGAATTTTGCATTTGAAGTTTCAGCGGTGAATGAGTTAACACATACACAAATTGGATATATTTTAATTAATGTACAGTAAATTTCCAGTTCAACAATTAGTAGCTTGACCCTTCTCCTACTGAATATTCATGTATAAAACTTCACCCACCATGAACATCTGAACCATTACATTGGCTAACGAAATAATGAAAAATTTCCCCAGGAATGAGTGAAAACTAATGTCAAACATCTTATCAGAAAACAGTGAAGACCCAGATCAGAAAGCTCCATCAGGAACTGTCTGATCTGGGTTAACACTGATTTCAAAAGGCATCAATATACATTATCAGCAGTAGTTGGGTTAATAAAAAAGAAAATATGTGTACATTGTACATATACATGTATTTCAATATTTGCACACTCGCTGTGCAAACTTTGAAATTTTAGTGACTACTGTTGGGGTTTCAAATTACTTGAACACAGAGTAGATGTCACATTTAGCATGAAATGAAAAAAATGATTACCATGAATGTAGTATAAAGTTGCTGTCATATAATTTAGAATTGTTCAAATTGTTGATATTTTACTGAAAGTTATACACATGAAAATAGCTTGCCAAAACATAAGTTAATCTTAAGTTTATTGCAGTTGAGAAAACATTATTCTTTCCAAACAGACGTGTTAACGCTAAAACTTCTATTTCTTTTGCAAAAAACAAAATTTGGAGCCAGATCAGATGCCGGGTAACCCGGCATCTGATCAGGCTCCAAACTGTTTGCTACTGAGATTAAAATAAATTTAGCATCAATTTAAAAAAGCTGTAATTTTCTAAATTTTAGTGTATTGTGTTTGCGTTTAATTTGCGTTTTAAACAGGAAACAATTAATGTCTTTACCACTGTTATTCAAAGGGGGTCATTTTTATACAGATATGACTGTGTAGAGGTTCACATACAATAACTTGGGAAACAAACAAAAGAGATTTGTAGTACATATATTGTGCAATGCAATAAAACACAAACAAAAACATACAATGGTTGTGACAGGTAATGCGGTATAAACACAACAAATCCATATAGCCTAATTGAAGACCAACAAATAACTACCCGTGTATTTCAAACATTACTCTGCCATAACAAACAACAGCTGAAACAAATAAAACTAGCTCTTACTAACTGAATTAACACTTTCATTAGTAGAAACCAGTAAATGCATATTTTTCAAACAGTGTTGACCCTAATCAGAGCGTTCCATAAGGAGCCCTTTGATGAAGGTACTACATTGCTTGTTTTACCTTGATTATCTTAAATATTTTCTAAACCTATTCACACAAATCAGAATACGCTGGCCATTTTTCTAATGTGTTATATTCAAATACAAACTAAAACAAACAATGTATGATACCTGTGAAAAGTATGTTTTCTATATAAAAAGTGTAAACCTTGATCAGAGGGCTCCTGCAGGAGCTCTCTGATCTGGGTCTGCACAATTTTGTCATTTTGAAGATCTTAGCTGCATGCTTGTCTTGTATAATATAATTCCAAAAAAAAGAAATTTAACTGATCAATAAAGCTATAAACAATAATAGACATAGTTATGTACTCTGATATAATTAATTGCATTTATCCTTTTCTATACTATGTAGCTCAAGGAATATCTGGTAATAAAATAAACATATATGCCTACATGTACATGGATATATTTAACTTGTACAGTCAAACCTGTGTTAAGCAACCTTTCAAAGTAGAATCATAGATATCAAGTGGCTGCTCAATAATGAATCATGCATGTATTTTACCCGTACAATGCTTAGATCCAAGTATATACATCTTATGCAAACAGTGTAGACCTAGCTCGGAGGACTCCTTCAGGAGAACCATCTTCCTGATCAGAGTTTGTACTGTTTGCCATACTTTCAAAGAGACTTATTTGTAAAACATCCTCATGTCAACATGAACTGATCATTTAACAGAAAATGGGAAAATCCATTTGAAACAAACGGGCACTCAAAGAGTCATAAAGATCTTAAACCCTTCCCCCCATAGAAGTGACTTTGAGCATATTTAATTTATTCCTCCGCTGAAGAAAATAGTTCCAGTTTATACCCTCATGAACAATTACCATTACAAATATTTTATATAACCTAGCAGATTTTAGCTTAAAGCAGGCTGAAAGTAAAGCAGAATGTGCCTTAAGGCACATTCTGCTTTACTTTCAACCTGCTTTAAGTGGTCACCTGTTTTCAAAACTAGAAACAGGCTATGAGGTAATGGGCTAAAGGCAGGCAGATTGCTGCTCAATGAAGGTGCATGAGAAAACCAATGCAGAAAGCTCCCATTGGAGCTTTCTGCATTTCTTTTCGCTTGCCTAAAAAAGTCACTTGATTGCTTCCTCCTTTGAATATTTGCTTAAGATATGATTGACTGAATATAAAACTCAAGGCAAATGAACAAAATTCACATTTATAATTATGATGCAGAATGTACAGTGTGGGAATTTATTTGGTATGTGATATATCACAGGTGACTCAGACTGGCTCACACCTGTTGCACACAGTGAACTTTATACTTACACAGCTTAAATATCCCCTACATTAGCTGCAGCAAAATTCATACAACACTGAGCAATAAACAAACATCATCAATAAATATTTCAAACAGCTTTGATTTGCGTTTTCAAGGCCCTAGATTATTAGTGAGAGTCAATTCAAGTTTTCCAACATTTTCTTCTTCTTGACTATACTTAACCCTGTAGTCAGTGCTCCAGGTAAGAGGGAGTAAACTGAACAAATCCAATATTTTCTCACTCATTTCAGCACCAAATCCTATGGTGTTACTACTCATTAGAATCGTCTCGAAGAGACGATTCTAATGAGTAATGACACCATATGGTTTAATGCAGAAATAAAGATTTATGTTCTTTGAATACTCCCCTTATATGGAGCCCTGGGTGTGACTGCTCATTAGAATCATCTCTTTGAGATGATTCTAATGAGGAGTCACACTATATGGTTTAGTTTTTTAAATATAGCTACCCTTATCTGGAGACCTGCAGTTTTGATGTTGAAATATACACACTTCCATCTTATAATTATGATTAAAGATTTAATCCAGAAGCAATATTTAAAAAAAAAAAACATGTTCTATAACATATTCAGGTGGTACACTAGTAGGAGAAGACGTTAATAATTCCCAATAAACACGTTTACGCAAAAACTATTATTTCCTTTGCAAACAGTTTGGAGCCAGAGAAGATGCTGGGTAACCCGGTGTCTGATCAGGCTTGAACCTGTTTGCCACTCAAATTAATGGGTAGTCTTAAAAAAAATGAAAAAATTGTCATTTTCTTCATTTTACTGCATTAAACAGGAAAGAATAACGATGTCCCCATGTAACTCCCATTGTAACATTAATTGTGCACACATTATACATATGACCACAATGACACAATGCATAGACAGAGTCATAATGATAACTGCTTTACTCTCCACAAGCTTATGGCGGAACTATTTGCACGCAATTTGGATTCATATGCAGGGCTCCAGATAAGGGGTAGTTTTCTGAACAAATTCAACATTTTCTCACTCATTTCAGCACCAAACCTTATGGTGTCACTACTCATTAGAATCGTATCTAAGAGACGATTCTGATGAGTAGTGACACCATAAGGTTAATGCAGAAATAAAGGTTTTAGATTTTGAAAAACTACTCTTATCTGGAGCCCTGTAATCATATGTCTCTCTGATATGCTCTTACCTGTCTGCATAGGACAAGCGTTCTCTTAATTTACAGATACATTTTTTGTAAAGGACATACAGTGCGCCCTCTCTACAACGACACCCAATGGGAGACACAGTTTGTGTGTTTCCTGCAGAGAGAGTTGTTATAGGGAGGGAAAATTAAGACTTGCTTACATTTGCAAACAGTTTGAATCCAGATCAGACGCCCCCTATTAACACGGCGTCTGATCTGGATTCAAGCTGTTTGTCACTCACCATTTTATTTATTCTCTCTTTACCCTCTCATTAACCCTTTCCCACATAGCATATCTCTAGTATTGAATATAGGTGTCCACTTAAAGCAGGTTGAAAGTAAAGCAGAATGCGCTTTAAGCGCATTCTGCTTTACTTTCAGTCTGCTTTAAGCTATCATCTGCTAGAATATAGAATATATTTTGTATTATACATGTTTATGAATGTATAAATTGGAACTATTTTCTTCAGGGCAAGAATAAACTGAATGCGCTAAAAGGCGCTTCTATGGGGGAAAGGGTTAATTAGGGTCTGCACTGTTTGTTATTGTGCAATATATTGCTAAAATCAACACTAAATAGTTTACAATTATAAAAGCATTAATTTCATTTTCAATAAAATAAATTCATTGAGTAATGGGTAAAACAATCAATTTTATTTTTGTATCAGTAGATCTATTTATTTTAATTTGTTGAATTTATATACATGCAAATGGAATGGCTTAAATTGAACATACCATACTTCAAAGTTAACTTTGAAATATGGGTAAGTTGACTTAAGCAAGTTTAAGTTATCAAGTTTCTCTGTATGATACTTACATTGCTTTGACTGGTTCAACTTTTGTTCGTAGCATCATTCTGTCTGTGTATTCACTATAAGCTGGGAACATGTGTTTCCTTTGTTGAAGTTCCTTGGCTTTAGTTTCATTGATTGCCTGGTACTCGGCCATTGTCTTGGGTCTTATATCCTGTAGTACAGTGGTTCTATTCAGGGGAACTGAAGATCCAAACCAGGTCTGTGAATCTGGAATACAGAAACATTGTTATAAACATAATCATGTACATGTATACAAGCATAATTGAGGATATTTAACTGTGCATGTATTTCTAATTATGACCAAAAAAGGATATTAATTAGATCGTAACTATGACAACCATCACCTTTAATTTAATATTAAGAACATTACTTGAACTTTCTACTAGAGTCTAATTTATACCTGTGCATACCTTTTTCATGTAAAGAATTCTGACAATAACCCATAACCCCATAGCCTGTTTCAGGTTTTGAAAACTGGTGACCACTTAAAGCAGGTTGAAAGTAAAGCAGAATGCACCTTCTGCTTTACTTTCAGCCTGCTTTAAGGTATTATCTGTAAGAATATAGAAATGTTTTCTTGTGGTACATATACATAATTGTATAAAATGGAAATATTTTCTCTTGTGGAGGAACAAATTAAAGGCGTAAAAAGTTGTATAGTAATGGATTAAGGGCCTTTACTGTAGCAAAATTTATGAAATATAAAGGCCTTAACAGATCTTATAAGGAAACCGTGTAGACCCGAATTAGGCAGCAGCGAGCTCTTTTAGGAGATGTCTACACTGTTTTCAAAAACTGTCAATATATGCCAATTTTCAGGAGGAGAAGTATTAACAGAGGCTCGTAACATCTCTAAAAGCATACAAATGCTCAATCATTAAAAGCAAATGCAAAGCAGTAAAGCCCCTCAGTTTCAGGTTTATTTTACATTAAGTTTAAAACAGTAAAGTCTGTCTCTCCTTGAATCTGTCAATACTCTGTTTTTGAAAGGCAGCACTTCCTATATAGTCTTAATTATAATGTAACGTAACATAACGTAACATCACATAACGTAACGTAATGTAATGTAATGTAATATTATATTAATATATAATATAATATAATATAATATAATATAATATAATATAATATAACATAACATAACATAACAATAAAATATACATGTATAGGTAAACAACGAGCAGTGAACCGTGAATGTACTTTACAACTTGTCACTTTCCACGATTTAGGGGTGTTTGAATTGCTGAAGTCCATCTTGCTGAGCTGTACATATGCTGACAGCATGCTGGCTCCCCTGAATAGTGGACCCTGTTAAATTTTATGGTTCACTGCTTGTTGTTTACGTATAATACTAGTATAATATAATACAATATAATTGTCAATTCTTACTTGGGTTTCTCTGAGCATAATATCCTTCTGAGGGTCGTCCATAGTCCATCCAGACATCGCCTGCAATGTTTGTTGGGTGCCTTCTGTAAACTTCTGGCTTTGTAAATCTCTTTGGGTCCTCTGCTTTATTAAAATGCTGAATTGTACGAGAACCTGTAACAAAAAGTAACTACAGTAAAACCTCTCTATTATGACCTCTAAAAATAAGGCTAGTTGGTTGTATAAAAGACAGGTGACAGCTCAAAGCAATGAAATTTCTGTTTTACTGTCACCTTGCTTTAAGCAGTCTTCTGTTCTTAACCCCTAATAATTAACACAATTTAGTGGTCGTAATAGAGGGGTTTTACTGTATTGTTAGTTCATTCTAGTACAGTCCCTTTCTTCTGCATAAGTACCTAAAGATATCACTGCTCTTTCTATATACACTGCTCTTTCTCTACAACAACACTCATTGGGAGGCACAGATTGTGTGTTTTGTTTAGAGGGAGTTGTTATTGGGAGGGAAATTTTATACCATTAGAATGCTGAAATTGACTTGGAATAGTCGTTTTGCAAATGCAAACAGAATGAACCCAGACTAATTAGATGCCATGTAACATGCATGTTAATGTGCCCATCATCAGATAGGAGGTATTATGATTCTAGACTGTTTGCACAGGACAGATTTGCTCCTCAAAACTCAGGTTCAACATTTTAACTGTCAGGAATGATTAATAATAATAACAGCATTTATTATATACATGTACCTATCAATGATTTATAGACATTTCTCAGTTAGATAAATGTCATACGTGTCACAGTTGATATCAGCACTAGTGATGATATCACTTTTGCAGTAAAGATATCATTTTTGTGATGTTGCGTGTAAACTAGTAATTTTTGTGTGTTTTCTCTGTAAAAATGTCATTAAAATGTATATAATAAATAGAATAATCAATTCCTCTGGATGGATATGAAAAATATATCACTCGAATGGGTTGTTATCTGGTTAAATAACTGGTCCTGCGGACTCAGTTTTTTTTTACCAGATAACAAGCCATTCTAGTGATATATTTTTCATATCAATCAAAAGGAATTGATTATCCTCTATTTCTAACCAGGATTTAAATCTTGTTTAATTATTACAAACCTATATTATACCTAAAGTCAACACAAGTCATGTAATTAGAGTTATTGATTATTTGTTATTAAATGCCCCAGATGAAAAAGTAAACTGAAAATTTCAAATATTTATATTTTGTATTTGTCTCTTTAACCCTTTGAACCAAAGTCAAACATATATGCATATATATATATACTTTGCACCCGTGAAGAAAACATTTGTCCTATGCAAACAGTATTTGCCCAGATAAGAGGACTCCTTCAGGAGCCCTCTGGTCAGGATCTGCACTGCTTGTAATATGGCAAAACATTTAAAAAGAACAATTTCCCTGTAATAATAAAAAATGTACTGAATGTAAACTGGAATTGTCCAAAATAAATTTGAAGCTTAAATCAGGGACAGGTAATGGTTAAGATGATTCACATTATAAAGTTTGTGGAGAAAAAAGAATTCAAATTTAGAACTAGAAACCAGGCGTGATGTATTGGTAATTAATGTTGTGCACTTACCAACTTTGTCAGGTCCCCATCTTTCAGCTCCACCTAGCCGGGCTGTGTTGTACATCTCGGGTGGATCTCGCTGCCATTGGGTATCTATCCAACAGTAAGGGTAGGTACTAGGGGTGCCCCGCAGTAAGTACTGGTTTGTGTTGGTGGCAAATCTGTCTCTGTACCAACCTTTCTCTGGGTATTTTCTCTCTGGTTTGCTAGTCATGAAGAAAGCCCCTGTACTCTGAATATAGGAACATTTATAACTTGTGTTAATCCTTTGCCTGCACAGGGCTCCAAATAAGACGGAGTAAACTGAACAAATTCAACATTTTTTCCCTCATTTCAGCACCAAATCCTATGGTGTTACTTCTCATTAGAATCGCCTAGAAGAGACAATTCTAATAAGTAGTGACACTATAGGGTTTAATGCAGAAATAAAGATTTTAGTTTTTGAAATATTCCCCTTATCTGGAGTCTTGGCCCACAGAATATCTATGTATACAAAAGTTTGCCCGCTATGACTTACCTAATTAAACTGACTAAAATGAAAGAATGAAACATTTTGCCTGGAAAGAGAGAAGACATGCCAACTAGATCCAATAAGAAAACAGTGCAGACCCTGATCAGACAGCTCTTGAAGGAGCTGTCTCAACTTGGTCTACACTTTTTTCACAAAGTGGCAATATATACTCTCAAAATAACTTAATTTATTCCTCGCCTGAAGAAAATATCTTCAGCAAAAGTCATGAATTATGCACCACAACAATTATTTACTTTTTACTAGCAAATGGTAATCAACTAAAAGCAGACTGAAAGTAAAGCAGAATGCTCCTTAACTCTTTCCTCCCTGATACTTTAAATGGACAATTCCGGTTTCCATTTAGTCTGGTCCATTACTGAATTTTAAGGGCTGTTTTTGCCTATGTTTTGCATTATGACAAACAGTGGAGACCCTGATCAGAGGGCTCCTTTTGGAGCCCTCTGATCTGGGTCTTCACTGTTTGCACAGGACATGTGTACTATTCACATGCTCACTATTTGAAAAGGACGCCTATATGCGGGACTAGGGTTCAAAGGGTTAAGGAGTTTTCTGCTTTATGCTCAACCTGCTTTAAGTATACACAGGTTGGCGATTGGTCATGGGGTAAAAGGTTAATACAGGCTTGCCTGTTACTTAGAACATAATTATGAATTTTACCTTTTTTATATTTCCCTTCTGGGTTTCTGTCAGAGTTGTGTAAGGATCCCGTGGGGTGCGGGGACGTTTTGTTATCATATCAATCCCGAGGTCCGGCCTCTCTGCCATCTGAAAACAATGGCAAACATCCAAATGGTCAGCTAGACATAAGTTAAACATATTTATTCAGCAAATATACACATCACATAGAAATATACAACAGAAAGAAGGGATTGAAACGAGAGAGAACTAGACATTAATCCTTTCTCTCCCGGAGAAAGTCGCCTTTTAAAACCTTTACCAATTCCTAATAGCCATGCTTAGTGTATCTTGCACTGTTAACCCTTTACTCCATAATTGATATTGTTACTTTTACACCTTTAATTTTGTTCCTCAACTGAAGAAAATAGTTGCATAATTACTTAACCCTTTACCCCATGGCCGGTTTCTACTTTTGAAGATGAGTCACTGAATAAAGCAGGTTGAAAGTAAAGCAGAATGCGCCCTATAACAGTATAAGGCGCATTCTGCTTCACTTTCAGCCTGCTTTAAGCTATCACCTGCTACAATAAAGAAAATATTTCTTATGCTACATATTTATGTGACTGTATCATGTGGAGCTATTTTCTTCAGTGGAATAATAAATAAAAAGTGTAAAAAGGCGTATTTATGGGGTAATGGGTTAAACAACAAAACGTTACAAAACAGAAATACATATCAATGGTGCTCTGAACATTTGTAAAAAGGGAGGTAACTGCCTTTTTATTGTAACTGCTTTACAGTATTAGTCATACATGTGATGTCAGTCATGTTTTTCTTATAAAAGTTTGCAATAAATGTTGAAAAAGTAGCAAGCAACAAAAAGTCACAAACTTGAAAAATCATTCTTTAGCAGTTTGTTTACAATCAAACGTTGGAAAAGCGAATTTTCAAATTACCTCCCTTTGCATTGATAAAAGACTAAACTTTGAACACAAAAAACTCGAAAACCAAATAATTGCCTTTGGTGTCTTTCAATGCAATCTCCTTCATTAGTTACCTTATGTTATTTTCTACTGTTCTATATGTCTTTAATTATGATTTTCAGACCTACACTAAACTGGGAACATACAGTCCATGGGGAATCCCATGTTAACCCATTATTACCCCATAAATACACCTTTTTACGCCTCTTATTTAGCCTTCCACTGAAGATTCCAATTTATACAGTTGTGGATATTTAACATTAGAAACAAAATTGTATTCTAGCAGCTGGTAGCTTAAAGTAGGCTGAAAGTTAAGCATAATGTGCCTAAGGCGCATTCTGCTTTTCTTTCAACCTGCTTTAAGTGGTCTCATATCTTCAATACCAGAAATAGGCTATGGGGTAATGGGTTAAACAACTGACTGAACTGCAAATGTTGAAAATGGTCAGCTAATTCACTCTTACCTAATAAGTCAGTTTGGAATGAAATATTATGATGAAATAATAAAACAATACAGATAATACAAAGGAATCATAAAACATGAAATGCCTCTTTTAAAGAGTGCAAAAAAATCAATATCACCTTAACTCATTGAAATCCCTGAGACTTTAATGGACAATTTCATTCCCCAATTAAGTCTAGTCTATATATGACAACTTGGGGTTGTTTTCTGCAATATAATGCAAAATGACAAACAGTGCAGACCCTGGTCAGAGGGTGAACGTTTGGAGAGTAGACATGTCTAATGCAAACAGTCTAGACCAAGAAAAGTAGGTTCTTGACTGGCTCAACATCAGCACTATTTGTCATTTAGCAATAAATACTGTTTTGAAAACACAATCCTGAATAGTCAAATTTATCTGAAAAATGAAATTGTATAAGTTTCGGAGGTTTAACCCATTACCCAATTAATACGCCTTTTTACACTTCTAAATTCATTCTACACTGAAAAAATAGTTCAAATTTTATACTGAGGCATTAAAGGGACTCGCAACCGGATGGTGTTCTTGTCAAAATAAAATAAAATACTCAAATAAAAGCAAATTTGTGGCATTATTTGGCTTTTGACATTAAAAAAATATGATCTGATTAGTCTGTCCAAAAAACGTCTCAAGTATCGTCACCGAATCTTAGTTTTTTAGATATTTTCCATCGTTTTTCCATAGCGTTAGCTAACGGTATAGTTGTTGTTGTTGCTTCTCTACACGGGGTCAGACATAAACCCGAGCCGAATAATGTTCTATAATAGCTATCATTGAAGTACGTTAATTCGCTACCATATATATAGTGAGCGTCCGTAGCCGAGGGCGTATTGAAGGCGATGCCTCAATTTTCATTTTGTCTCCGCATGGATGGTCACAGGTTCGAATCCCACCAGAGCCTCTTCTTTTTTTTTTTTGGAAATGCATTTTTTAACAGAATTTATTATCCTAAACTAAATTTTACCCATTTATATAAGCATTTGACATATATTTACAAATTACTATTTTTAATGCTTGATCCGGTTGCGAGCCTCTTTAATAAACATGTATGATAAGATTTTTTTCTATATTGTCCCTAGCAGATGGTAGCTTAAAGCAATTTGAAAGTAAAGCAGAATGCGCTTTAAGGCACATTCTGTCTTAGCCAAGACGATGCCACTATCCTCGCACAGTACTCTGTTTCTACATCACCATGCCTCTACCAACAGCTATAAGTTTAGCTTTTTCCCAAGAAGCATTCCTACATGGAACTCCTTGCCAGCATCCATTGCTGAGGCCCACTCTTTGGCATCCTTTAAGAGTGGGCTGTCCAACCTTAAATTCTAGGGACCTCTAAACCCAGCTACAAAGTAAAACCAAATGAAGGGCTTGAGCTGTGTCAGCGGGGTTTCAAACCCTGGTACCGCCACGGAAACTCGAGTGGTCAAGTCCTGATGGTTCGAAACATAACTGGGAAATCTTTTCTCCTTCAACCTTTACCTATCCACATCGCACCAATATTTCTTGAATGTTTCTTTTCTTACTTTCATTTCTTCTTCTCTTTGTTACCTTTAACTTTCTAGTGCACCATAGTGTAAATGTCAAGCTTGACAGGACTAGGTAAAGATGTAGATGTAGACTTTCAACCTGCTTTAAGTGGTCACCTGTCTTCAAAACTTAGAAAGAGGCTATGGATAAATGGGTTAAACTCTTTGAACCCTAGTCATTGCAAACCATGTACTATTGCGAAGAGTATATTTGTCGTATGAAAACAGTGAAGACCAAGATCAGATAGCGCCTAAAGGAGCCCTCTGATCAGAGTCTTTACTGTTAGATAATGTCATTAAGTTACAATTGATTGTCTATAAAAACCCAACATAGTCAACATGGGCTATACAAAATTAAAACTGGAATTGTCCATTTTAGATTTTTTCCAACCCATTTACGCCTAGTGTCTGCTAAAAGGGACATTTTCAAACAGTGTCTAAGCAGGGTCTGCACTGTTTGCTAAATTGCATTTGATTTTAAATTAAAGTGCTAATTGGAAAAAAATATCGCAGTGTCCTTAGATCACCCTTGCATAATCTATAATGAAATATTCCAGTCAAGGAGAGTTCATTGCAATAACCAGGCTTAAATGGGTAAAATGTGATTGTACTGGAGTGCATATAGGCCTATACACAACTTCTGCACTTGCAATTTGAATGTAGTTCATGCAGACTAAATTTCACTAATTGGTTTGCAGGTGGTTGGTTAAGGCACACTGTTTTGATTTCCAAGAGAAAATTAACAGACAGAAGAGAGAAATAAAATTGCTGAAGAAATAATCACTACCTTGAAGGTTTTATTTATCCCAGTGAATAAATTTTTTTTCTTTCTAAACCACTGTCCCCCAACTTCGGTAAAGGTAAATAATTAGTGTGACCCGTTGTTGCTAAAACTATCTTTCATGACCCTAGCAACTCCGGATATAGATTAATTTGTCTCAAGCAAAGTGCGCAGAACAACCTAACAATAATCACAAAAGTTAAAAATACACATTATTATTGTTTTGTAATATATTATTTTATTCTTTATAAAACTCTAGATTAAAAAAAAGTACAAAAAAATATAATTATTCTATGCGGTCTTATCTTGAATATCCGGTTATTCATTTCCGGTATAATTCCCGTGTTTGTCGTTTCCCGCAATTATAACATTATTTGCCAGTTTCTTATAGCATACGTATAATAAATACATAGATATGTTAGAAATTTAATTATTTAATACTGTCGTTCCCGATCGGGCCAGTTTGCAAATACAGCTCAGGTGTTTCTTTCGCGAAAATTTGAAGGTGAGTTAATTTTCAATGCAGAATGGATGGGTGGGGTACAAATTCTACAATGCACGCACACACCTTAGTCAGTTGTTTGATGCAGCGTTTTTTTCCACCCAATTGGGAACGGGTCCGGTACCCCTCAGATTGGGAATTTTTCAAGTCAAATTGGGAAAAACGAGTTTTGAAATGATGACAACGCAGAAATTGGGAATTTAAGTTACTAAACCGTTAGAACTGCTTATGATGGTAAACATGGTGTAAAAACTAAATCTACGCTGGGTGTGTTACTCACAGTAGACGCTGTTGAGGCCGAGACAGAGTTGGTGACTTGGTAAAATCCAAAATCTTATCTTATCTATCTCTGAATACTGCCAATCAAGCTCGCGAATGTTAAGGCAGTGATCTAGATTCAAGTTCTTCATTATCGTCTTTCTCAAAACAATTCTGTAATACTTTGAATTATGGCTCATGATTGTTTTAATTGTAGGTTTTCTATTTTATAAATGATGGTAAACAGAGTCAGACTGGGTTTGTAAACTCTTATCAATTTCAGCGGATTTTGCGATCACGCAACATTAACCAGTCTCGATTTAGGGGCATGTATAAATCTTCGCCCAGACCGTTTCCGATATTCGGCCGTAATCACTGGTATTGTTTTATACATACTCCCAAAAATGTCAATGGAGTTGCGTAACTTTGTTTACATTTCATGAGACCACGGAATTATAAACTTCTGTATATTTCCTTGACGAGACATTCATTGTAGCAAAAGATAAGTTGAAATATGGATGGTTTGCTATGATTTAAAGGGAAAAAGTAATTTGACAATTGGGAAATATGTTTTATTTTGATTGGGAACGGGTCCGATATTTGATTTCTTTTGATTGGGACGGGTCCGGTCGTCAAATTGGGACGGGTCCGTCTCCAATTGGGAACGGGTCCGTTCCCCGGACCCGTTCAAAGAAGGAAAAAAACCGCTGTGATGAAAAAGATACTTCGTATGTCACAATATTTTACTCTTGGAAAAATGATAACAAACATTGCATTAGTTTTTTGACAGCTCAACAGGTCTTTAGAGTAGCAAACCATTCAAAGTCAGCAGCCTTGTTGTGATGTTAGATGTATGATAACAGTTTAGCTGCAGTACTGTACCTCTAACTCTAGACCAAGGTCTACTAGAGCTACAGTTTGCTAGCATCTCTACAGTGGCGCAAATTCTGCAGCAGTTGTTTATCAGTTATATATGTTCAAACAGTTGAGAATTAATCTTTAAACTAATATTTAACAATATTTTGATATATAACCTTCTTGTGTTAAGTAATAACCCACTCGAAGACCATTTGAAAACTTTTCGGTGTCGACCCACTATTTGTTTTGATTTTCCAAGCCGAGACAGAACTCGCGCATGCGTAAAACGCTGTCCGGTTAATATTTAAAGCTTTCATTCATAATTGGAAAACTTACTGAGCTGTGGTATTTTTGATGAATTCGAGGATTATTTTTGCCAAGGTAAACTAAAACATTTATTTTATTGCTAATATGGTTAAGGGTGGCAGCTTAAAAACAAGTTTAAAGCTTAATTCGTGTATTAGATATTTTCCCGCCATTCGTTGACATGCGCGGCGGTTTTACTACACACTCCATATATGGAATACGTAGTATGAGGTTTATGGGACATATTTTTTCAAAATGGCCGACCATCCCTCGAAGACCGATGCCGGTTGACAGTAGTAAAGTTTAAATCGGGAGAAACTCAATCAAAGACGTAGGTAACCTGATTTTACACACCCACATTGTCAAAAAATGCATTCCAAACCGATACCTACCTTTTATTTTTCAAAAACGGTAAAAATTAAAATGTTATATAGAAACTTATTCAAGCAACAGTGAATCACTGTCGGCCTGCGCCATTGTGGAGATCCTAGCGTGTCGTAACTGTATCCGCAATACAGTTACGATATCGCAACTAGATAACAGTTAATTGAAATTATGAAACACGATTTTTAGGGTCTTGATCTGTAACATACCGCCTGTATACTTATATAGCTCAGTGGTAGAGCGTCCGCTTGCAGTGCGGGAAGGAGCGGGTTCAATCCCCGGCCTGGTCAAATCAAAGACTTGAAAATTGGTAGTAATGGCATCCCACAACGCTATAGGACAGCTAATAGCTTACTACTTTTGATGCCTTTAGCTCTGTGCTTTACCTTCATCATCATCACCAGATTTTTGTTTAACATGCAGGTTCAGGGGCAATATCCACGTCAGTGCCGGCCCCACTTCCCTTTAGCCTACTTAAACCATTACCCCATAAATACGCCTTTAATTTATTCCTTCACTGAAGAAAATGGGTCGATTTTAGACAATCATGAATATATAGCATTAATAAGTATTTGCTATATCCCAGGGTTCGAATTTAAGCTCGCATACTCGCAAAATGCGAGTGGAATTTGTAAATTGCAAGTGATTTTTCCACAAACTCGCAAAAAAATGCGAGTACGGTTTTTCGGACAGCTAAACACAGTATAGCGTCTGTAAGAATATGCTCGTTTTATTCCGTAACATTTCGAGTGGCGGAAATGGACGAGTAGACAAGCGAATACTTTTCCTAAGCCAAATATTGCTTCTCGGGCAGTTTCAACCTCTTTTTTGTCTGTAAGAATGACGTAATGACGGACTTTCCCAATTCTCATTGGCTAATGAAACGCGTACTTTGCTATTTCGGAGTTCCGATGTGTAAACAATTCTTATCATAGACTACACAAACCGAAACCGTTCTCAAAGACGAGGCCATTTAAAAGACTCACACGAGACGGAGTACAAGTATAATATTCTTATTCTACTGTGACATACTGTTTATTAACCACAGCCCTGAAATATACGACCAGTGAAAAAAACGTTTGTATCGTAGACGGATTGGCGATCTCAACCTGACCAGGGATAATATATGGAAGTCTAGTTATATATTATCCCTGACCTGACCTAATTTTCGAGTAATGAAATCGTGTGCGGTCTGCATAATGCATATAGCATGCATTCCCCCCAATATAATAAAATGTAAGAAAAATACCCCTAAAAGGCTTTGGTATGTACACATAGATATGAAAATCAAGATCTTATCCCTTGTCAGCTGTAACCACAAATGTACAACTATGAAATACACGAAGTGTAGGTATATCGTATTTGATTTCTGTGTCGGGTTAAAAGTTAAAACATAATGTTCAGAATGACAGTTTAACTTTCGCGAGTAGTTTTTGCATTTTGCGAGTAAGTTCAAAAGTCACTCGCAAAAAAAAGCAAGTGTAATTTTTAGCTAAATTCTAACCCTGTATCCTATCAAATGGTAGCTTAAAGCAGGCTGAATCATAGTGAATGTAAAGCAGAATACACCTTCAGGCACATTCTGCTGTACTTTCCACCTGCTTTAATTGGTCACCTGGCTTCAAAATTAGAAACAGGCTATGGGGTAATGGGTTTAGGCAACCACCTGTCTTGAAACAGTCTTTGTCTGCTTCGGAAAAGTGGTTTGAAAAAATTAGCCAAAGACTTAAAAATGCAAATAAGCCATTGCGGGAAGGGTTATAGCAGGATAAAACTAGTAAAAGGCTTTTTGTCTGAATTAACTTTCTGCTTAATTTTCATCCTGCTTTAAGTAGTTGCCTGATTTGATTTTTTGCACTGGTAGGTATTTGTGAAAAGGTTATGAGAAAATATGTATAAACAAAAAAGGATGTTGCTAAGGATATTTTAATTTCAAGTCTGTTTGATGTAGTCAAAAGAGTTTTTGCACTGGTAGGTATTTGAGAAAAGGTTATGAGGAAAGGATATTTTTATTTCAAGGCTGTTTGATATAATGAGTGAGAACAAAGATGAACAGAAGACAGAAGCTGTCAATGGAGATGGATTGACAGAAGAAAAAGTGGTGATTCTGGATGCAGGGGCTCAGTATGGCAAGGTTAGTTTGGTTAACCCATTACCCCATAGCTTGTTTCTTATTTTGAAGATATGGGACTACTTACAGCAGGTTGAAAGTAAAGCAGAATATGGCTTAACTATTTCCTTCCTGAAACTTTAAATGGACAATTCCAGTTTCCATTTTAGTCTAGTCCATTTCTGACTTTTAAGGGTTGTTTTTGTGAATGTTTGGCATTATAACAAACAGTGAAGACCCGGATCAGAGGGCTCCTTTCGGAGCCCTCTCTGTTTGCATAGGACAAGTGTACTATTCACATGTACACTGTTTGAAAAGCACGCCTATATGCGGGACTAGGGTTCAAAGAGTTAAGGCACATTCTGCTTTACTTTCAGTCTGCTTTAAGTTGCACTGTACCAGGACATATAAAGTATTTCTGATAGCTCATATTTATGACTGTATAAAGTGGAACTATTTTCGTTGCACTGCAGGAATAAATTAAAGACATAAAAAGGCATATTTAGGGTGTAATGGGTTAACCCTTTTCATGCTGAAATTTTCATATGATGTAAAGGACTGTTCCACTTTTGGTAAATCGATATTTCTAATTGATATCTTAGGGCTGTATTTAGAAAATATTTCAGAAAAAATATAAGGAGAATCAAACAATCATTCTACCAGTAATCAGAGGGGTTCTTAATGAGTTGCACGTCTCCACTAGTAACTACATTAAAACCTCTCTATTATAATCACTAAAATGAAGGCTAATTGAATTTATTACATAACAGACGGCGTGAGCGTTGGAATACACCCATTGTTTAAATGTCATATATAAGTTATATAATATAACTAGTTATATAACTATGCAAATGAGGTACGCCACGACGTTGTTTACTTGTGACGTCGTTAAAATGCGTTCTATACACGTTCGATTTCCAACGTCTTCATTCCATCATGTAGATTCAATTTATAGATTTTTGGTGTAATTAATCAATATTAGATCTACATGATGATGAAAGTGTTTATTAATACATATAATAACATAAGCATTATGCTAGTGAACGGGGTTAATTTGGAACAACTTTTTTCCTGTATAGATCTACTTATATCGCGCTTAGCATTCACTTGACCTCAAAGGCTGCGATAAATAACATTTCTAGGTTTTGTTATAAAAAGAATATAACATTTGTGTTAATAATTTATTGGATTTATCAAACTCGTCATTTTAGAAAACGATAAAAACTCGGCAAAGCCTTGTTTTTATTGTTTTCTAAAAGACTCGTTTAATAAATCCAATAAATTATCAACACTCATGTAATATCCTATATGTATAAAATGCAAGTGACAACTTAAAGCCTTAACCCATAACCCCATAAATACACCTTTTTATGCCTCTTATCTATTTCTCCCCTGAAGAATGTATTTCAATTTTTTATATTCATGAGTAAGTGTGATAAGAAATATTTTCAATATTCTAGCAGATGGTAGCTTTAAACAGACTGAAAGTAAAGCATTCTGCTTTACTTTGAACCTTTTTAAGTGGTAACAAGTCTTCAAAACTACAAACAGACTATGGGGTAATTGGTTAAAGAAGTTTTCTGATTTACTGATACCTTACTTTAAGCAGTCACATGTCTTACACACCTTACACGTAACACAATTAAGTGTTCATAATAGAGTGGTTTTACTGTACATGACGTACACTGTTTGCAAAAAATACGGTACAATACATGACATACATGTATCGCGGTTTGCAAGCTTAAAAAAGCTGAAAATGCTGAAACCAGTTAATAAGTTTAAACTTGCGTAAACACGTTCAACCCTAGAGACGAGTATACTCGTCAATTAAAAATAGTTTACCTGTAAAGAGTATGTTTGTCCTATGCAAATAGTGTAGACCCAAAAGGAGCCCTCTGATCAGGATCTGCACTGTTTGTCATGTTGTACCTTATTTTAGAAAATGTCCCTTAATGGTAAAAAATGGCACAGCCCTTATTGGGCACTGGAATTGTTCTTAAATGTTTCAGGGGGAATGAGTTAAGGGACCTGAATAGAGGATATATGACATGTGATAATTTAATCTCTTTACTGCCAGAAAGTTGTCAGCAGTTCTGCCATGTTGTTTATCTTTCAGGTGATTGATAGAAGAGTGAGAGAACTGAATGTGGAATCAGACATTCTTCCACTAGACACCCCAGCCTTCTCAATAAAGGAGAAAAAATACAAGTAGGATATTACTTTGACATCTTGCCAGCTGATTTACATGAGGGAAACTGTGCATACTAGAGATACAGATAAGCTTAGCTGCTTTTTGGGGTTATTATATGCCTTCTTATGATACAGAGCGTTTCATTGTGTATCTGCACGTACATGTACATTTTCCACATTATTCTTTGTGGCATACAATAATTCTTGTTCTGCTTCAAATTACTAATGTTTCTGGATATAAATTGATATAAACAACTTTTTAGTTGTTTTTGATGAGTGTCCAAGGCATATAATAAACACATCACCAGTTGGCAGTGCGCTACAGCGTGTTGTATTCATTTCTCGAAGTTTTTGCCGCAAACAACCAATCAGACTCCCACCAAGGCGCTCATCAGATCGGGTTTCCGCCAAAATCGTTTCGAGCTGAATACATCACTTTGTATGGCACTGTCAACTGGGAATGTGTATGTATTTACCCAATTAAAATTATGAATAAGCAAACAAACAATTGTTATACAAACTAAAGGGTTAAGGGTAACACATGGCAAAGAACTTATGAACAATACCCAATTAATTCTGGGACTAAAACTCTATAAAAATTGTAAATAGCACATTCTATAAAACATGAAGGGGTAAATACCCATTTACGTAAAACAACTTATCTGTAGCTCTGGGGCTTCATTTACTTTTATAACAGCATGGTACCACATCAAAATTACATTGCTCCCTCTCTACAACAGCACCCAATGGGAGACAAAAAGTGTGTGCCTTGTTCGGAGGGAGTTGTATAGGGAAGGAAATTGGCTTACATTTGCAAACAGTTGAATCCAGATCAGATGACGCATAATGCGGCGTCTGATCTGGATTCAAGCTGTTTGTCACTTGGCATTAAGTTTTTTTCTGTCAAAATGTCAAATACATAACCTTGAGAAAAGCAGTAGACAACTATTTTAAGCAGAAGATATTACAGCAGTAAAAGTGTTAAACATAATTTACCTGTTTAGGGAACTAAGACAAGGGTAATTGTAAGGAGGGAGTCGTTGTTCGGAGGGAACACTGTAACTGTTTTGTCTCTAATATCTCCATATTTATTCATGTGATAATGGATACCTACAATTTTGACTCTATTGTATTATTTTTCAGGGCCATTATAATATCTGGAGGACCCAAGTCCGTGAATGATGCAGACAGTCCCCTCTATGATGCAGACATTTTCCATATCGGTATTCCGGTGCTAGGGATATGCTATGGACTGCAGGTAAATATTATTATTATATGCCTTCGAATGATATCGAGCGTTTCCGCGTGTATCTGCAGAGTAAAATACAAGAGTCTGTATCAGCCACCTTGTATCAGCCACTTTGTATTTTACTCTGACCTCGCTTTCGATTTAACGTGACGTCATTTACGTACATGTACGAGTGCCGCGTTATTCTTTGTGGCATACAAAACTTCTCGTTCTGCTTCAAATAACTAATAAATTTTGGATGTAAAATGATTTAAACAACTATTTAGTTGTTTCTGGTTTGTATTCAAGGCATATAATAAACACATTACCAGTTGGCAGTGCGCAACAGAGTGTTGCATTTAGCTCTCGACATTTTTGGCGGAAACAACCGATCAGACTCGCGCCAAGGCGCTCGTCAGATCGGCTATTTCCGCCAAAAACGTCTCGAGCTAAATACATCACTCTGTATCGCACAGTCAACTGGTAATGTGTATATACTAATCATCTCCTTCTGAGCCTTTATTTAGCTAGACCATGTGAAGAATGGTGACTTTTATTTATGTAGTCAAAACATACTTACTCATTGGCGCTAAATGACTAGTATTGTGTTGCAGTGCCATAAAACCCAAATCAATCAATCATTTTTCAGTTGAGGAATGTATCAAATGCGTGAAAATGCGTATCTATGGAGCAAGGGTTAACTCTTTGAACCCTAGTCACGCATATAAGCGTCCTTTGCAAACAGTGTAAGTGTGAGGAGTACACTTGTCCTGTGCAAACAGTGAAGACCCAGATCAGAGGGCTCCGAAAGGAGCCCTCTGATCAGGGTCTTCACTGTTTGTCTTAATGCCAAACATAGACAAAAACAACCCTTAAAAGTCAGAAATGGACTAGACTAGAATGGAAACTGGAATTATCCATTTAAAGTTTCAGGGAGGAAAGAGTTAAGGTTTAGATATAAGCGTTGAGAACTGTTTACCGTTGGCTAGCTATGCTGTTTCCAACAGCTATTGATCAGTGTTATTAAACACAAGTGGGCCTATCATGTGGGAATATATGTAATAATCCAAAACTCTCAAGGCTGAAGTATGTAAAGACATGTTAACCCTTAGCCTGCCAGTCACGACTATAGCTCCATATGCAAACAGCTTGGATCCGGATGAGACGCCGAGTAACTCGGCGTCTCATCCGGATCCAAGCTGTTTGACACTCAGACAACATTTTCAGCAATTTTGAGCATCTTTGAAGCACTTTGAAACTTGAAGCAGACGGGAAATATAGCAGACAACAATTTATTTGGCGGGCTAAGGGTTAAAGGATTACTGGTTTTATAAGGAAAAGTGTTAAACTTGGAGCAAAATTATTGCTGGAATAAACATTCTCCATCACTCCCTTACAGATGATGAATACCACATTTGAAGGTACTGTAGAGCAGAAAGAGGTCCGGGAAGATGGCCAGTTTACTATACAAGTGGAAACCACCTGTGCCATATTCAAGTAAGTTTATGGCTATGTGCTGTAGGTGTTATTTTTTCCTACAACGAGGTATATTATAATCAATCTAAAAACTTTTAAATTTCACACACAATGTATATTGAAAGCTTTACCTTTGGGAGCTTTCACCTGTGTTCATAGTGTGTGAAATTTAAAAGTTTTGAAATTGATTAATGAACAATACCACACAGTTGAATTTCCACAAGAACGATGTATATTGTTCTCTTGCTCTGGATTGTCCATACTTTCAATTTAATTCATTGACTCAGAGAAAATATGTGTTCAAGGCTTTGGGATAAAGTCAAAATATCCTGGTATGAAAATATTTGCTCTGAGTCAATGGATTAAATTGAAAGTTATTCTTTCCTGTTTAACCTTTACTCCATACCCTGTTTGAAGTAAAGCAGATAGGTGATGGCTTAAAGCAGGTTGAAAGTAAAGCAGAATGTGCCTATAAAGCAATCTGCTTTATTTTTGGTCTGCTTTAAGCCACATTTGGTAAAATATAGAAAATATTTGTTATGGTGCATAATCATGACTGTATAAAATGAAATAGATTATCTACGGAGTAAAGGGCTATGGTTGTTTTTATTAGGTAAGGGATTAATCTGAAATCAAGTCACAGGATATTGATGATTTAAAGTGATTTTGTTGTTTAGAAATGACTTGACCCTTTAGTGCATGTTTTACATATATTTGTCATTTTAGGTACCTATATTTGTCATTTTAGGGACCTAGAAAAGGACCAGGATGTGTTACTGACTCATGGGGACACTGTAGAGAAAGTGGCAGAGGGGTTTACTGCCGTGGCTCACTCGGGATCCTTAGTGGCAGGTAAACCCATACATGGTGCATAGTTAACCCATTACCCCATAATAGCCTGTTTCTAGTATTGAACATAGTTGACCACTTAAAGCAGGTTGAAAGTAAAGCAGAATGTGCCTTAAGGCACATTCTGCTTTACTTTCAGCCTGCTTTAAGCTACCATCTGCTAGGATATAGAAAATATTTCTTATTAAACATATTCATGACTGTATAAATTGGAAGTTTTTTCTTCGATAAAAGAATTAATTAAAAGTGTAAATGGCGTATTTATGGGGTAATGGGTTAAAAAAAAGATCTTATCCTGTCTTAGGTTGGAGTAAAATAAGCAATAAATGAAGTCTAAATTCTTTTGTTTGTTCACCAGATTGCAAAGCAAATGCAGCTTATCGTGAGGAAGTTTGTATACAGATTATATATTTCTTAATGCCATGTGTACGATATTGCAAGAAATTTCTTTTTTATCCTGAGCTCAGTTCGAGCTTTGTGTTGACATGTCAGTGTTACTGAATAGCCAGCATGAGTGCTATTATAACGGGTTTTGACAAAAAGGTCGCGTACAAAGAAAGTCATTTTAAATCGAAAGTAGAAAGATGGGCAGTTTCGGCCCCTCTGGCATTCACATTTTTCCAATCTTGCAAATTTGTGTCTGGACCCATTTTCGATGCTGCCTGAAAGTGTCACATTTTGCAGGAGACCATTGATATTCTAGAAATAGGAAGTGCCGAACCTGGCCTTTTAGAAAAGTCTTCCAACCCGATGTGCGAATCATAACTTTTCATTCTACGGAAGCAAAAATGGTGCAATTTCCTGCATTCTGAGTCGTTTTGGACAGGTTTAAGATAGGCAAAATATTGCTCAAGAAAAATGCAAGATGGCTAGATTTCATTGCCAAAAGGTACAATTTTCTTTGGAAAAAACCCACCTTTGCATATCATGGGTACCGTATTTCTTACAAGTCTTGGGCCAGCAAAAAATAATCATTTTTTTCAGTGGCCCAAGAATTAGATTAAAAAAAACAACAATTTTTGTTTAATGTTTGGTCCAACCAACATATAGATCAATGTTGAAACGTACCACTACAAGTAAAACTTATGCCAATATGGCGGAACGTCTAAAAGAAACCTCAGCATTTCTAAACTACTGATGCTTTCCCATACCACTGAAAGTTTGATTAAGTTTACAGTAAAAAGTTTAAAATAAATAATATCAGATAATCACCTTGAATGTTCGCCTCTAATAGCATCCAAAAAAATTATCCTCTCTTTACATGATACTTTTCATACTGAGTTACTCAGACATGATTTACACACGATGTGTTAAAACACCACAGCATAATTGAGGAGCCCCGCCCATTTTGATTCAATGGCCTAGCCCTGGGTTCACGTAATAATATTTATCTAGATATATATCTTTCACTGGAAAAAATCTGCAGCTACAGTTTGACACTGTAATCGACATAGGGTTGAAAACGGTCACCCTATTCTAAACCCTTTGAACTATACTCATCACTAGGGTTGAAGACGGTCACCAAATGTTTCATCTTTTTGAAGTTCGCCGACCTGTTCAGAATTAGCGGCTGCAGAGAAATTATCAGAATAAACAGTGACACTTGTGTAACCAGACGGATTTTATGAGTTTGATACAATTATGACACGTGTGTATTCAAGGTTGGCTTCTAATGGGGAAAATAGAGTTTGACATGGACAATGTTTGATTACGTAATTGCTTATCTCTCAGCACTGGATTTATCTAGCCAAAGGCTATTTAGTTGATATGCCAATACGCTAATAAAGCTGAACTGTAAATTGACAGTCTTGCTAATAACATGCAAGGCTGAGCACATTGTTTGGACAAGCTTGGTTGGAGGAAATCCGCGAAAGCCAAATTCATGAGATTGCTAGAATATGGACTGTTTGCTATGTATTTAGGCACAAAAATGTGCTTTGTCAACTGGGAAAAGTGTAACACTGTTTCTTTGGAGTGGGAGTGTGTCCAGTATTTAAATTATTTGGATTGGGAAGGGTCTGGCCTTCGAATTCATTCGAATCATCAACACGTTTCCAAATTCTCCCAACACGTCTGCAACAAGCCTCGAAACATGGAGAAATCACCATGCTCGAAATGATAACCGGAAAGTTAACATCCTGTGTGATTTAAAAGTTTTTAGTGCTTATTCAATAGTTTCAATGCTATTTTTAGGCGGGAAATGCACCTCTTTTTGGTCAACGCCCTGTAGTTGGTGTGTACACACATCTGTGTGTCTAAATAATGCCTACATAAATTCTTTGTTATTAGCGCTAATGCACTTGCATCAGAATAAATGGAATACACTTTCGTCAAGATATGGTACACGCACATTTTAACGGATATTGATGCAATTTAAAATATGAAAAGTACGGATCCTACATTCGCCAGAATCCACCGTAAAGGTTTATTCTGTACCGAGAAGCGAAAATATCATTCGGAATACCGCGGTCATTACGGTGCCGATTTCGCATGCAAACGAGGTATAACAGGGCCGAATATATCAAATACATAGCAACCAATGTCGCTTCGTTTCTACTACGAGCAGTGCTATTGCGTAGAATCTTCTTTTAAAATCTAAATAAATATATCTATTTTTGAAATTTTGAAAAATGGAAAATAATAGCCGGCAGAAATATTGGAATAGCCGGCGATTTCTGCCGGCTGCCGGCTTTTATGGGAAACCCTGGTAATGACCCTAAGTATTGAGACAGACAGGCTTGAGCAATCAGTGTAGACCCTGATCACACTGCTCCCTCATGATCATGGTCTTCACTGCTTGATTCTGTAACTCCATGAAAAAAATAAAATTCAGGCCACGCCTTGTCAGGACTACTTTCCCTTAGTCCAACTGCTCTTCACAAGCGCTGCATGAAGCAGGATGCCAAATGACGTCATTGACGTCAGCGTTACTACATAACAACGTCGCGTTTTGGCGGAAAATATATATGGCGGAGGGACTACAACCTACGTTTTAAAAGAGTTAAAAAAGAACATTCGCGTCAGATTGTCTTTTTAACTACTTTCTTAAATTCAGAAGTGATATTAAATTATAAGGAATAATTCGGAATATTTATTGTATTCATGGAGGTATGGAAAAAAAAACCTGGTCACACTTTTGTATGAAACCGCTTCGTGGCCAGGTGTTTTTTTTCATACCTCCATGAATACAATAAATATTCGAATTATTCCTTAAATGACAAATATTTAAAATTGCACAAGTTTTCAAACAATACTGATAGTGAATTGTCTCAAATTGCAGCTATAGCCAATGAGGAGAAGCATCTGTATGGGGTACAGTTTCACCCTGAGGTTGACCTGACAACTTCAGGTAAACAGGTGTTCAAGAACTTCCTGACCCTGTCGGGCTGCCACTTCACCTACACCATGGCTAGCAGAGAACAGGAGTGTATAGACTATATCAAACGTACAGCCGGCGACCACAAGATACTGGTAGGTCATGCAGGACTTAAGATAAAGGGAATATTTCAATAGCTAAAATTCTTGTGTCTCTACCAACCCTATTATATGACTACTCATTAGAATCTATGTTTGTAATGATTCTAACGAGTCAGCGTTCCCAAATCAAAGAAGGGACCTGGCAATATGGTAAAAATAGTATTTTCAGTGAAAAAAAGAGAATTTCTGTTACTAGTGTTAGCATTGCCTGTTGATATGAACTGCATAATTGCTACTTGATAAGTTCAATCAATATAGGCCTACATATATTATAAAATAAAATTCCCAATTTCTTTTTATGCCCCCCAGCATCGACAGATGCGGGGCATATAGTAATTGTCCTGTGCGTCCGTCCGTCCGTAACAAGGTTAAGTAGATTTTACCGTTTCGTCTAGCATCAACATCGCTTACCCAAATGCTTTCATACTTATACAGTTGTTGCCTTGGACCATTCCCTATCCACCAATATCACCAAACTTTGATTTTGACCTTGACCTTGACCTAATTTGGACTTAGAAAATTTTAAATAGGCTATTTCTTGGTTAACTAGATTTTACCGTTTCGTCTAGCATCAACAAAACTGACTACAATGCTTTTATACTTATACAGTTGTTGCCTTGGACCATTACCAACTCACCAACATCACCAAACTTTGACCTTGACCTAATTTAGACTTAGAAAATTTTAAATAGGCTATTTCTTGGTTAACTAGATTTTACCGTTTCGTCTAGCTTCAACACAACTGACTACAATGCAGTGTTTTCTCTAGAGCCAAAATTTAGGGGGTCAAGTGTGACCCCCTGTTTAAAAAATTGGGGGTCATTTAGTAAAATCAGGGGTCATATATATTCTGACTTAAATTGTCTTATTTAATGCATATAAGGTGTTACAACTGATTATGCGCGGTTGGTTTGAAGTGTTGGCAGAACAGGTTCTAAGTTATTATGATCTATGAGAAAGTAGTGTAGCCTTTAACAGCTGTTTGGTAATTGTCTGCTCTGTTAGCAAGGTGCAGAAGACGTTCAAAGGTGTATAGGAGAGGGTTAATCAACTTGAAAATTTAAGTTTTTTGATTGCAGGTAATAATCAAAATTCAACAGAAATTCAATGTTCGGCCTGTCTCTCACCTTAAACTTACAGAAAATTTCAATGAGAGTGAAACTCCAAGTCAGAAACAGCTAGTAATACTTGTGTTTCTCTTGACTGGTACAAATAGTTAAGCTCACATCTACTGAGAGAATATCTGTCTTTTTCTGGATTTTTTCCCGTTTTTGCCACTTTCATACCGTAGCCGAAAGTTTTTCTCAAGCCATTCAGTTCTTAATTTTCGCCATGTTACCGGGTTCGCTGCCGACGCTATTTTGGATGCAGTTTCTTCACTCGTTTGGTTCGTTTCTGCTTCAAGGCATTGATTTACTCCGATCAGCACCGTAATCAGAGGTCTCTTTTTTTGATTATTAAAATGCAGTTTGCCTCCGTTGTTTTGGAGCTGTCGTAAAGTTTTATTCAACTTGACATATTGCGGGAAGACGTTCTAATATAATCCGGGCACTGGAACGTATGTCGGATTATATTCTGTATCAGTAATAATTCCACACAATTTGATAATTAAAGATTATTATTTGAGGTGCACGTCTTTATTTATAAGAAACAATCGTATTGGATCGAAGGTAATAACATATTCAACGTTTACTGATAACTATCCATTGGTTTGAAATCGTCGAAGCCGTACCGAGATACGTAACTTGAACGGGAAATTGCACCGTAATTTTAGTTAGGTTCCCGAATGTGATAAAGACAGGGAACCAATCTACCGGAATTGAGACACGCAAGTGCTCGCGCATGCGCAAAATAACAGCAACAAGTAAACAGAATCACTGCGCTTCTCGTCGTCGACTTTCAGTTTATAAAATGGCAATTTCTTCGGGGTTAAAGATGCCATTTCGGGCTGAAATATTGTTGCGTCATGAAAAACGCAGGTTACAAATTTGGTTGCGCCAAACGTGAATTTTCTGCGCCAAAAACGCGCTCTCGAGAAAACACTGACTACAATGCTTTGATACTTATACAGTTGTTGCCTTGGACCACTACCAACTCACCAATATCACCAACATCACCAAACTTTGACCTTGACCTAATTTGGACTTAGAAAATTTTAAATAGGCTATTTCTTGGTTAACTAGATTTTACCGTTTCGTCTAGCATCAACACAACTGACTACAATGCTTTGATACTTATACAGTTGTTGCCTTGGACCATTACTAACTCACCAATGCTCAGTTTGACCCTGACCTTGACCTAATTTGGACTTAGAAAAGATTCAGAATATATTGTCAAGGATGCCACTGGGGGCATAAGCGTTTATTGAACGCGCAGTCTTGTTTGTCATATTTTCACAACTTGTTTTTTTCCCAATTTGAAGTTTACGCGACAAGAAAAATTCCCAATCTGAGGAGTACCGGACCCGTTCCCAATTGGGTGAAGAAAAAAAACGTGTGAGTAGTCACAACTCACAACATAGGGTTTTGGTGGAGGCTGGATATAAGTGGTTTTAGTACTCTTATCTGAAGCGTGGTAACAAAATATAATATGAAAGTAGCATAAGGAAGAATGTTAAGTATATAGCTTAGTGAAATATGGAAGTACTATTAACTCATTACCCCATAAATACACCTTTTTAGCTCGCCTATTCGGAGAATGGGGGGGCTTATGGAATCACCCCGGCGTCGGCGTCGGTGTCGGCGTCGGCGTCGGCGTTGGTTTTTCATGGTTAAAGTTTTGGGGTAAGTGTTGTTATGCACTAATACATCATGAAATATTTGCATTAGGAAGCTGATATTTGGATTGGAGATGCCCTGTGGGTTGAACATTGATGTTGTGTAGTTAAAATTTAAAAAAAAGTTTAAATTTAGTGAAAATTTCACCTTTTGTGGACTTACGTTTTTCGGCTGATTTCTCATGGTTAAAGTTTTGGGGTAAGTGTTGTTATGCACTAATACTACATGAAATATTTGTATAAGAAGCTGATATTTGGGATGGAGGTGCTCTGTGGGTTGAACATTAATGTTGTGTAGTTAAAATTAAAAAAAAAGTTTAAATTTAGCCAAAATTTCACCTTTGTGGACTTAGGTTTTTCGGCTGATTTCTCATGGTTAAAGTTTTGGGGTAAGTGTTGTGATGCTCTAATACTACTTGAAATAATTGTATTAAGAAGCTGATATTGGGAATCAAGGTGCCCTGTGGGTTGAAAATTGATGTTACGTAGTTAAAATTTAAAAAAAGTTTAAATTTAGTCAAAATTTCACCTGTTGAGGACTTAGGTTTTTCGGCTGATTTCTCATGGTTAAAGTTTTGGGGTAAGAGTTGTAATGCACTAATACTACATGAAATATTTGTATTAGGAAGCTGATATTTGGAATGGAGGTGCCCTTGGGTTGAACATTGAAGTTGCGTAGTTATTTTTTTTTTAAAAGTTTAAATTTAGTCAAAATTACACCTTTTGTGGACTAAGAGTTTTGGGACTGAAATTTCAAAGTTAGTTAAGGAGTAAGTGTTGGAATGCACTTATACTACATGACATATTTGCATTAGGAAGTTGATATTTTGAATGGAGGTTCCCTGTGGCTTGAATATCAATGTACTGATACACTTTTCTTTTGATAGTTACCTATTTAAGAAAGGTTTAATTAGGCGAGCTTTGCTGTTCTCCGACAGCTCTTGTTTGGTCTTTAAATTATTCCGCCATTGAAGAAAGTAGTTCCACTTTATACTGTTATGAATGTGCACGAAAAGAAATAGTGTCTATATTCAAACAGATGGTAGCTTAAAGCCATTACCCCTTAGCCTATTACTAGAGTTGAAGATAGACGGCAACTTAAAGCAAACTGAATGTAAAGCAAAATGCGCCTTAACCCTTTACCTGATAGCATTGTTTCTAGTATTGAAGATATGTGACTACTTAAAGCAGGTTGAAAGTAAAGCAGAATGCGCCCTAAGGCGCATTCTGCTTTACTTTCAGCCTGCTTTAAGCTATTAACTGCTAGAATAAGGAAATTATTAAATATGACACGTATTCATTATGGTATAATTTGAAACTATTTTCTTCAGCGGATGAATAAAATGAATGTGCTAAAAGTCGCTTCTATAAGGGAAAGGGTTAAGGTGCATTCTGCTTTACTTTTTACCTGTTTTTAGTTGCTATCTATCTTCAAATCTAGAAATAGGCTATGGGGTAATGAGTTAAGTAAAGCCCAACCACTCTTCTCCAATAAATAATGAATAAAATTAGTCTTGACTTTACCAGTGTTTTCAATAAGAATCGATTGCCGATGCAACCCATCGGTTGAAATTACTGCTGCATTGGTTGATTTTTGTCCAGAGATGAAGTTGAAGAATCACGAAAATTGTAGTTTTACTCAGGAACATTCAATAACATGTTATTGAATGTCCCTGTTTTACTCAATATCACTGATTTCTGCATGTTATAGCCTAGAGGTATCTTGAAATACCTATAAATAGCGCCGATTATTGTCATTGTCTGAATTGTTGCGTACACGTAATTGCTTTCGGCTTTTATCCTTACGGTCTGTAAACCTATTAGCTTCTGGTTTAAATTTTACCGGGAGGCCTATCTCGACAATTTCTGCAGAAAAAGAAAAGGAAACAGTTTCTGCGACTTCGGCTTTCGGTAGAACGAAGACAAAATAAATCTGAAACAGTAATGGTTCCCCTTATTTATTTGTTATTACCCGTTGTTACCGTTAGAGTTTTCGTAAGTTTCGCATGATGTTTCTTGTTCAGTTTTCATTTACAATATTAACGTGAAACGTTCGATCGCTGTCGGTGTCCTAATTCATGGAAATAGTAAAATATATCCTTAATGAAGTATTGTTTCCCCTTGCACTAAGTTCACCAAACATCAAAACGAATCTTCGGCATCTTTAAACCACGGAATTATGTGTGTATAGATGCTTTCATATACTGCTGAAAGTTTGAACAAGCTGTCGGTAAAACGAATTTAAAATAAAAATATACAAGATAGTCACCTTGAATTCCAGGGCATTCCACCTATTTTTAGCTCACCTGAGCCAAAGGCTCAAGGTGAACTATTGGGATGGCCCTGTGTCCGTCGTCGTGCGTCGTCGTTAACAATTGCTTCAAATGACATCTTCTCCTATACCACTGAACAGAATTCAACCAAACTTTACAGAAATGTTCCTTGGGTCAAGCTCTTCCAAATTTGTTAAAAGAATTAAAAACAATGCAGAACTCTGGTTGCCATGGCAACCAAAGTGAAAAAATAATGAAATCTTAAAAAATCTTCTTGTCAAAAACTGCATGGGCCAGAGCTTAGATATTTGGCACATAGCATCACCTACAGGTCCTTTATCAAGTTTGTTCAAATTATGCCCCTGGGGTCAAAATTGGCCCCGCCCCGGGGGTCACAATTTTACATAGAGTTATATAGTGAAAATTTCAAACGTCTTCTCCACTGAAACTAATATGGCCAGAGCTTTGATATTTGGCATGGTGACACTTCTAAATGTCCTTTACCTAGTTTGTTCAAATGGTTCTGGTCGGTTAAATATCTAGGTCATAATTCACATTCAAAATATGTATAGCAGACAGCAATTCAGCATTATAAGAGTTAGACCCTAGCCACATTTCCTACTGCCAGAGTTACATAACTGAATTCAGGTCAGCTGGTCAGCTGAGGTTCACTGAGTCTGTAACAGCAGCATATGGTGTTGTCTGCTACATTTTTATGCCCTGCAGTTGGGGGCATATTGTTTTTGTCTGTCTGCTTTTTTTTGTCTGTTTGTCCATTTGTTTGTCTGTCAGTCCACAACTTTAATTTTAGCCATAACTTTGTTAAAGTTAGAAACTTTATAACTTGGGTCATGTCCTACAAAGGTCAATGTCATTTTTGAGATATTTCCCAGTGTCATATTTTCTTGTCTTTGAGATAACTCCAGTTCTACTGATGTTAACCCATTACCCCATACATATGCCTTTTTACGCCTTTAATTTATTCCTCCTCTAAAGAAAATAATTCCACTTTATACAGTCATAAAGATATAAGAAATAGTATCTATATCTTAGTAGATGATAACTTAAAGCAGGCTGAAAGTAAAGCAGAATGTGCAATAAATAATCATATGGAAATACATGTAGCTTGATTAGAAGATGTGTCATGTATAAGGGCCATAACTCTGCCAACAATATTTTTTTAAGTTATTCCAATTTGTCATGTTTTTTTTTGTCTGGAAGATAATTCCATTTACAGCTACATTAAAATGTTGTCTTGCCTATTAAGCTAAGGCACAATGACCTCAGGTGAGCGAATTAAGGGCCATGGCCCTCTTGTTATATATATAAATCATTAGCGCGCAACCAAACAAGTTGGCGTTAGTTAAAGAATCCATGTTTTGTTTATTTCGTAACACACACCAGGGGGTTGATTGACATATTGAGTGTAGTTAGATCGTGAAAGTAGCGTTAGAAATAGTTTCTAGACACAAGACACGATTTTATGCTCTACACTATCGACAGCTTCGCTATTCCAATGTCAAATAAACAGAAAGCTTGTGCATAAATTCTCACAGAAATGAAAAAGACATCAAAATCATACGGATCTACAAAATTATTTAGAAAGATTCCTGATAAATGTGTTTTATTATTGCTATTTAAAGATTTTCGGAAATCTGTTCTTAAGATGGCAGGTATATTCCCTAAAATTTGTGCGTCGGAAAATAATTTATGCGTCGAACTAATGCCGCAGTCATTCGGTACAGTAACAGCTTGTAAAGGGCGGGAAAATAATTCCTTTGTCTTTGTCTTCGAAGTCTTAATTTATCAACCAATGAAACACGGAATTCAGTACCTTCCCGCAAGAGAAAGTCGAATGTAATATACGTCACTATTACACGTGATTTGTGGGTGTCCTCTTTCAAAACAATCATGTCTGTCTACACTTCATTGAACAGAAAAGCGAGACCATAAAAACAGTAGCTGGAGAAAGCCAAATATCTAGGCAAACGAAGGCACTCCCTAATGTGGCAGTTCTCTGACTGTTTAATGCAGAGGGAAACTAGCATTGGGTGTGGACAATGTTTCTTTTAGATTACGTAATTGCTTATCTCCCGGCACTGGTAAATTGACATTTCATCCAACACATAAACTAACACACTGCCGATCACACTGCTTTGACGAGCATTTACGGAGGTAAGAGACAGATGGATCCTGAAAATACGCTGATGATCTCTTACAGGAATAACGTATATCTATATATGTTCCTGGTTACATGGTGTTCGAAAACATGGAAAATACTTTTGATCTTGGTGTCCGAAATTAGAGGCAAGTTCGAAAACATGGAAAATACTTTTGATCTTGGTGTCCGAAATTAGAGGCAAAAATAAATTATTTTCATGAATAATTATAGGTTTCCGAACTCTAAGACCGAACTGTTGACGGTACCCGTAGCTTGTGAAAATTGGCCATGGAGAGCTCTTCTTTGGGGTGTAAAATGCTTAAAATCGTTTTCGGTCGGGGGAAGCTCCCCTGGTCCCCCTACCAAGGCTTTGCCCTGGACCCACAAAGGGAGCCTAGGCGGCCCCCTTGACCCCCCACCTAATAGGTTGGTTTTCCAAAATTAACCCTTGATACAAATCTTATTGAAAACCCTGCTGTACAGTAAAAACCCTATATTACAACCACTAGAACAAAGATTAGTTTGCTGTATAAAAGACAGGTGGGAGCTTAAAGCAAGATGAAAGTAAAACGGAAAGAGCTTTTTGTTTTACTTTCATCTTGCTTTAAGTAGCCACCAGCCATAACCCTTTCAACCCTATAGCCCACTGTAGAGATTACTGATTACATATGCAAACAGTGTAGACCCTGATCAGAGGGCTCCTACAGGAGCCCTCTGATCAGGGTCTGCACTGTTTGTTGTCTTCATTGGTTTTTGTTGTCATATAAAAAATACAACAGTAGAATGGTTTAAATTTGCCTGTAAGGATAATAGATACCCCACAAGAGATATTTAGGGTTGAAAGGGTTAAACACAAAATAATGAAAATTAAGTTGTTGTAATAGAGGGTTTATATTGTGTAATGTTTTGCCTTTGTGTGTGTAGATGTTGCTGAGTGGTGGTGTGGACTCTACTGTATGTGCCGCTCTGTTACACAAGGCCCTCCCTGATGACCAGGTTATAGCAGTACACATTGACAATGGCTTCATGAGGAAACACGAGAGCGACAATGTCGAAACCTCACTTAAGAAAATGGGACTTCCTGTGAGAGGTAAGGGGAACGCAGTGTTTCTAATAACACATTATGAATTTATTAACCCATAACCCCATAGCCAGTTTCTTGTATTGAAGGTATGTGACCGCTTAAAGCAGGTTGAAAGTAAAGCAGAATGCACCATAGAGAATTTCCTGACCTACTTTCTGTGATAACCTCTAGTCAGGCAGTTTCCAGTCAAACATGCTTTTTGTGCATACTTGTACTACTGTGAATCTTTGAAGCGTCTCATGTGAGGCCCGACTGTTATATATATATGATAGTTTGGATAGAAATAACCATTGAAAACCCTGTTGAGTATGTTTGGGCCTCTCTAGGCAAACTGAGATTGGTTTAGCATATGCTGCATGCTTTTACACCTATTGAGAACAATTGTGTGTGTGGGTGGGGAGGGGTTCCATCAAAGGACTGAGGAAATGTCTTTAAGACATTCAAGTCATCATTCTGTGTGTTCATGCTTCTTTATAACTGTTCACCCTGGTAAGATGCAGAAATGACAGGCTGTAACTGTCACATGTGATGTTTATTACAGTGGTCAAGGCAGCTCATCAGTTCTATAATGGGAAAACATATGTGTCCAGTGAAGAGGGTGGGAGGAAGCGGCGGACAAGCACTCTAAACACCACAGTACAGCCTGAAGACAAGAGAAAAATTATAGGGGACACTTTCATGAAGGTAAAGTAAAACCTCTCTATTACGACTACTAAAAGAAAGAGGAATTGATGGTATAAAAGGCAGGTGATAGCTTACAGTAAGGTGGACATAAAACAGAAAGCTCCTGAAGGGACTTTCTGTTTTACATTTACCTTGCTTAACTCTTTGAACCCTAGTCCCGCATATAGGCGTGCTTTTCAAACAGTGTACATGTGAATAGTACACTTGTTCTATGCAAACAGTGAAGACCCTGATCAGAGGGCTCCGAAAGGAGCCCTCTGATCAGGGTCTTCACTGTTTGTCACAATGCCAAACATTCACAAAAACAACCCTTAAAAGTCAGAAATGGACTAGACTAAAATGGAAACTGGAATTGTCCATTTAAAGTTTCAGGGAGGAAAGAGTTAATGGTTGTAATAGAGAGGTTTTGCTGTATTCTCAAAACCATATTGGGAGTTGGGACATCATGTGTAATGGTTTAAAATCCTACAATATAAGCTAATTAGGGCCTAACACCCAGTTAGTTGTCCAAATGAATGGCAAACTGTTTAGACTCTGATCAGACTGCTCCTACAGGAGCAGTCTGATCATGGTCTACACTGTTGCTCAGACCTGTATGTCCCAAAACTTAGGGTCATTTCGGTAATGACCAATTTACTAGATAGTGACAAGTCAATCATTCTGTACAAAGTCTGATACAAATAGTAAATGATCAAAGGATCTGTGTCTGTATTTTTTTGTCAGTTTGCAAATCAATCTTAAAGGGACTCGCAACCGGATGGTGTTCTTGTCAAAATAAAATAAAATACTCAAATCAAAGCAAATTTGTGGCATTATTTGGCTTTTGACATTAAAAAAATATGATCAGTCCAAAAAACGTCTCAAGACAGCGTTTTTTTTCCTTCTTTGAACGGGTCCGGGGAACGGACCCGTTCCCAATTGGAGACGGACCCGTCCCAATTTGACGACCGGACCCGTCCCAATCAAAAGAAATCAAATCTCGCACCCGTTCCCAATCAAAATAAACATATTTCCCAATTGTCAAATTACTTTTCCCCTTTAAATCATAGCAAACCATCCATATTTCAACTTATCTTTTGCTACAATAAATGTCTCGTCAAGGAAATATAGAGAAGTTTATAATTCCGTTGTCTCATGAAATGTAAACAAAGTTACGCAACTCCATTGACATTTTTGGGAGTATGTATAAAACAATACCAGTGATTACGGCCGAATATCGGAAACGGTCCGGGCGAAGATTTATACATGCCCCTTAATCGAGACTGGTTAATGTTGCGTGATCGCAAAATCCGCTGAAATTGATAAGAGTTTACAAACCCAGTCTGACTCTGTTTACCATCATTTATAAAATAGAAAACCTACAATTAAAACAATCATGAGCCATAATTCAAAGTATTACAGAATTGTTTTGAGAAGGACGATAATGAAGAACTTGAATCTAGATCACTGCCTTAACACTCGCGAGCTTGATTGGCAGTATTCAGAGATAGATAAGATAAGATTTTGGATTTTACCAAGTCACCAACTCTGTCTCGGCCGCAACAGCGTCTACTGTGAGTAACACACCCAGCGTAGATTTAGTTTTTACACCATGTTTACCATCATAAACAGTTCTAACGGTTTAGTAACTTAAATTCCCAATTTCTGCGTTGTCATCATTTCAAAACTCGTTTTTCCCAATTTGACTTGAAAAATTCCCAATCTGAGGGGTACCGGACCCGTTCCCAATTGGGTGAAAAAAAACGCTGCAAGAATCGTCACCGAATCTTAGTTTTTTAGATATTTTCCATCGTTTTTCCATAGCGTTAGCTAACGGTATAGTTGTTGTTGTTGCTTCTCTACACGGGGTCAGACATAAACCCGAGTCGAATAATGTTCTATTAATAGCTGTCATTGAAGTACGTTAATTCGCTACCATATATATAGAGAGCGTCCGTAGCGGAGGGCGTAAAGGCGATGCCTCATTTTTCATTTTTGTCTCCGCATGGATGGTCACGGGTTCGAATCCCACCAGAGCCTCTTCTCTTTTTTTTTTTGGAAATGCATTTTTTAACAGAATTTATTATCCTAAACTAAATTTTACCCATTTATATAAGCATTTGACATATATTTACAAATTACTATTTTTAATGCTTGATCCGGTTGCGAGCCTCTTTAAAAAAACAACCAAATAAATAGTAAAGATTGGACTAGACTTTATTGGAATCTGGAATTGTCCAATTCAAATTTCATGGGTTAATGAGTTAATAATTGTGTTTTTTTCAGGTGGCTAATGAAGTTATAGAGGAGTTGAGTCTCCGTCCAGAGGATGTATACCTTGGCCAGGGCACATTGAGGCCAGATCTCATAGAAAGTGCTTCCACCCTGGCCAGTGGGAAGGCCGACGCAATCAAAACACACCATAATGACACAGACCTAGTCAGAGAACTACGCAAACAGGTATACTAATAAATATAATCTATCCATTTCCTGCACTCAAATTAGCTCATGAGACAAAATTTGCTGCATATAGAAATTTCATATGTTGCAAACTTAACCAATCGAAAACAAGGGATGAGATTGTGTAAAAGATAATTGTTTAATTCTGCTGTTATTTTGATGAAAATTTAACCCTTTACCTCATAGCCTGTTTTTAGTTTTGAAGACAGGTGACCACTTAAAGCAGGTTGAAAGTAAAGCAGAATGTGCCTTAAGGCACATTCTGCTTTACTTTCAGCCTGCTTTAAGCTAAAATCTGCTAGGCTATATAAAATATTTGTAATGGTAATTGTTCATGAGGGTATAAACTGGAACTATTTTCTTCAGCGGAGGAATAAATTAAATACGCTAAAAGTCGCTTCTATTGGGGAAAGGGTTAATCATAGTCCAATGTCAAGCAAAGTCAATCCTTAAACCCTTTACTTCATAGATTGGTTCTAGCTATGAAGACAGTTGACCACTTAAAGCTGGTTGCAAGTAAAGCAGAATGTGCCTTAACTCTTTCCTCCCTGTAATTTTAAATGGACAATTCCAGTTTCCATCTTAGTCTAGTCCATTTCTGACTTTAAAGGGTTGTTTTTGTCAATATTTGGCATTGTGACAAACAGTGAAGACCCTGATCAGAGGGCTCCTTTCGGAGCCCTCTGATCTGGGTCTTCACTGTTTGCATAGGACATGTGTACTATTCACATGTACACTGTTTGAAAAGCACGCCTATATGCGGGACTAGGGTTCAAAGAGTTAAGGTACATTCTGCTTTACTTTCAACCTGCTTTAAGTTACCATCTGCTAAGAGATAGAAAATATTTCTAATGACAAATATTCATTACTGTATATAGTGGTATTATTGTCTTCAGTGATTGTAAATGTATAAATAAAAGGCCTAAAAGGGCATTATTAAAGGGTACTAGGTTAAAATATCTTTATCTAACGGTATACAGAGATGTAAGTTTAACATTGATTTGGTCATATAGTGCCAATATGTATAGAGTATCTTTTGTTATAGGGCAGGGTTGTAGAGCCGTTACGGGACTTCCACAAAGACGAGGTTCGAGCTATAGGCAGGGATCTTGGTCTACCCAATGAGCTAGTCAGCAGACATCCTTTTCCAGGTACAAGAGTAATGTAGATCCTGTTTCCAGTAAAGCCTCCCTATTACACCCACTTTGGGTAAATTGAATGTATGAAAGACAGATAACAGCTTTAATAAAGGAAGATGAAAGAAAAACAGAAGATTTTACTTTTACCTTGCCTTAAGCCATCTGCCTTCTGAGTTCAATGATTGTTATAGAGAGGTTTTTAGCTCACCTGAGCCGAAGGCTCAGGATGAGCTATTGTGATCCCATTCCGTCCGTCGTCCAGTGTCTGGCGTCCGTCGTCCGTTCACATTTTCAAACAACATCTCCTCAGAAACCACTGAACCGATTTCAACCAAACTTTGTCAGAAGCATCAGTGACAAGGAGGAACAAAATCTTGTTCAAAGATTTTGGCTAGAGTTATTCCCCTTGCTGTGGGACCAGATTTTCTAACATGACCCTATAGACAACTTTATCTTAAAAAATCTTCTTCTCAGAAACCCAAAGGCCCAGACCTTTGATATTTGGTATGTATCATTACCTAATGATCTTCTACCAAGATTGTTCAAAGTTTGACCCTGGGGCCAAAAATTGCCCAAGATTGTTCAAAGTTTGACCCTGGGGCCAAAAATTGCCCCGCCCTTGGGCATATCAGTTTTTCTTAGGAAAACTCTTTAAAAATCTTCTCCTCAGAAACTTTATGGCCTAGATCATTAATATTTGACAAGTAGCTTTGCCATATGGTCCTCTACCAAGATTGTTCAAATTATGACCCCCAGGTCAAAATTGGCCCGCCCCAGGGCTTATCAGTTTAACATAGACTTATATAGGAAAACTTTTAAAAATCTTCTTCTCTGAAACTGTAAGGCCCAGATCTTTAATATTTGACATATAGCTTTGCCTTGTGGTCCTCTACCAAGATTGTTCAAATTATGACCCCGGGCCAAAAATGGCCCCGCCCTCGGGCTTATCAGTTTTTCATAGGAAAACCTTTAAAAATCTTCTTCTCTAAAACTGTAAGGCCTAGATCATTTATATTTAAGATGTAGCTTTGCATTATAGTCCTCTACCAAAGTTGTTCAAATTATAGCCCCTGGGTCAAAATTGGCCCCGCCCCGAGGCTTATCAGTTTTACATAGACTTATATAGGAAAACCTTTAAAAATTGTCTTATCTTGAACTATATGGCCTTGATCTTTAATATTTGACATATAGCTTTGCCTTGTGGTCTTCTACCAAGACTGTTCAAATTATGACCCCTGCGCTAAAAATTGCCACGCCCTCGGGCCTATTAGTTTTTCATAGGAAAACCTTTAAAAATCTTCTTCTCTGAAACCGTAAGGCCAAGTTCATTTATATTTGCATGTAGCTTTGCCCTATGGTACTCTACCAAGATTGTTCAAATTATGACCCCTTGATCAAATTTGGTCCCGCCCCGGGGCTTATCAGTTTTACATAGACATATATAGGAAAACCTTTAAATATCTTCTACTCTGAAACTGTAAGGCCCAGATCTTTAATATTGACATATAGCTTTGCCTTGTGGTTCCCTACCAAGTGTGTTCAAATTATGACACCTGGGCCAAAATTGGCCCCACCCATGGGCTTATCAGTTTTTATAGGAATACCTTAAAAAATCTTCTTCCCTTAAACCGTATGGCCCAGATCATTAATATCTGACATGTAGCTTCGCATTGTGGTCCTCTACCAAGATCAAATTATGGGACCTGGGTCATAGCTATATCAAAATGTTGTCTTGCCCAGTCAGATTCTATGGTACAATGTCCTCAGGTGAGCGAAATGTGACCCTCTGGGTCTCTTGTTCTGTATAGTTACAGTGGAGAATGTGTTATTCTTTCCCAATAAACGTGTTTACGCTAAAACTATTATTTGCAGTGCAAACAGTTTGGAGCCAGATCAGACGCCGGGTAACCCAGCGTCTGATCAGGCTCCAAACTGTTTGCCACCAAGATAAACATGAAATATCAGAATTGTCCAAAAGTTGTTCTTTTCTAAGTTTTAGTTCTTTGCGTTTGCGTATGTTTGCGTTTAAACGGGAAAGAATAACAGATTCTCCACTGTATCTCTGAATGAAGAACTTGCTGATCTCCAAACAGATTAATACATACTATAGGATAAAAGTAATGTAAAGAGGTATTAGAGAAGCTTTCTGCATTATTCTTTTTCTGCTTCAACCCATTACCCAATAGCCAGTTTCTAATTTTGAAGACAGGTGACTACGTCAAGCAGGTTGAAAGTGAATCAGAATGAACCTTTAGGCCTGCTTTAGACCACAATCTGCCATGGAATTTGAAAACAGTTCTTATGGTGCATAGTCTTAAGACACATTCTGTTTTACTTTCAACCTGCTTTAAGTGGTCTTCTGTCTTCAAAACTAGAAACAAGCCATGGGGTTAAGGCACATTCAGCTTTACTTTCAATCTGCTTTAACCCATTACCTCATGGCCTGTTTCTAGTTTTAAAGAAAGACGATCACTTACAGCAGGTTGAAAGTAAAGCAGAATGTGCCTTAAGGCACATTCTGCTTTACTTTCAGCCTGTTTTAAGCTATTATCTGCTAGAATATAGAAAATATTTCTTGTAATACATATTAATGGCTGTATAAAAGGGAACTATTTTCTTCTGTGAAGGAATAAATTAAAGGCGTAAAAAGGCGTATTTATGGGGTAATGGGTTAAGAATGAACCTGTCTTCAAAACTAGAAACAAGCTGTAGGGTAAAGGGTTGATAATTGATTTTGTAACTAAATAGTTCATGCTGCGTGTTTTATTCCACAGGTCCTGGTTTAGCTATTAGGGTTATATGTGCAGAGGAACCCTATGTATGTAAAGATTTTGCTGAAACCTCAGTCATCATGAAATTTATCACAGAGTTTGCTCAAGCTTCTAAAACCGTGAGTATTCTAAATTTATATGTTGGTTTCTAGTGATACGAGAGTGATTGTCGTGTACCTGTATGCTTATAAGTCAACTAGTTTTGAATGATTTATCTGGTATCAACAAATGCTTACTGGAATGGATACTTAAAATAACCCTCTACTCTGTAGCCTGTTTATAGTATCGAAGATAGGTGACCACTTAAAGCAGGTGGAAAGTAGAGCAGAATGTGCCTTAAGGCACATTCTGCTTTACTTTCAGCCTGCTTTAAGCTATCATCTGCTAGAATATAGAAAATATTCTTATGATACCTATTCATGATTGTATGAATTAGAAGTGTTTTCTTCAATGGAGGAATAAATTGAATCTGTAAAAATGTGTATACATTGTATATTGAATAATTGTTTAACCCATTACTCCATAAATATGCCTTTCTACTCTTCTTATTATGTATTCCTCCTTTGAAGAAAGTAGTTCCACTTTATACAGTCATGAATTTGTGTCATGATAAATATTTTCTAAATTCTAGTAGATAATAGCTTAAAGCAGGCTGAAAGTAAAGCAGAATGCGCCTATGGCACATTCTGCTCTACTTTCAACCTGCTTTAAGTGGTAACCCATCTTCCAAACTAGAAACAGGTTGTGGAGTAATTGGTTAAAGATGATTTTTTGTTTGTTTTAGCCCCACAATTTACTAAACAAGATCAAGAATAGTACAACTGTAGAAGAGCAGGAGTTTCTGACGTCAGTCAGCATGGAGGAGAGTCTCACAGCAACTCTAATGCCCATCAGGACAGTAGGTGTTCAGGTAAATATATACTGCAAATTAGTGCCTTAATGACATTGTTATTAGCCCTTTTATTTTGAAGAAAAAAAAAACGAGCTATTGTTTTCACTCTGTTGTCAGATCAAATTTGGACCCCCGTAAAAATTGGACCCAGGGTCCAATTTTGATAGCGAAACCCCCCCCCCCCCCCCCCCCCCCCCCCCCCCCCCCCCCCCCCCCTTCTCAAAATTTGGCAATCCTTCTCCCTAATGCAAAATATTGGTTACTTGTGTTCTTTTATGATTATTTTGATATTATTTTGTATTTATGTATCATAGATACTTTGATTGAAGGGGCTTCAGTTGGGGAGGGGGTTGAAAATTTGATGGAGTTAACATTTCATCCCCCCTCATTCGTCAACACTCAACCATTAACCCCAGTCATTTGATCTACACATCAACTAGTTTCAATTATATATTTAGTTTTGATGATGAGTTAATTCCTATCCCTGGGGTACTATGCCCTGCAAATAATTTCATTTTGGGAGGGGGTTGAAAATTTGATGGTGTCCTCATTGTTTTCATCCGAAATGTCAATATTATTTAGATTTTCATCTACAACTTTCATTATTGGTATGCATGTATCTTGACAAGTCCTATCCGGACAAGGACATACCAAAATATTACCCAACTGACCTTGACCTGTGATCTAATTAGGGCCCTGCATTTTAATGCAGGAGTCCTATAGGAATGACATATTGCAGCGACTGATCTGTGTCTGCACTGTATGCTAACAGAAATTTGTATATAAACAGTACAATGAAAATTTAGACCAGGCACCGCTTAAATGAAAAATATTCTGATCCAATATATGAACATGGAAGAATCCACTTGGCATAAATGGGTTAATATTGGTAGTTTTGGTATGCAATGAAAGAACATCTACAGAGGCAGGGCTCCAGTTAACTCTTTCCTCCCTGAAACTTTAAATGGACAATTCCAGTTTCCATTTTAGTCTGGTCCATTTCTGACTTTTAAGGGTTGTTTTTGTCAATGTTTGGCATTGTGACAAACAGTGAAGACCCTGATCAGAGGGCTCCTAGGAGCCCTCTGATCTGGGTCTTCACTGTTTGCTCAGGACAAGTGTACTGTTTATATATACACTGTTTGGAAATAACGCCTATATGCGGGACTAGGGTTCAAAGGGTTAAGGGGATTATTTCAAAAACTGAAATCTTTATTTCTGCATTCAACCCTATGGTGCTAAAATGAGTGAGAAAATGTTGAATTTGTTCAGTTTACTCCCTCTTATCTGGAGCCCTGCATATGGTATTGTTTTTATTTCAGGGAGATTGTCGGTCCTATAGTTATGTGGTGGGTTTATCAGGAAAGAGAGAGACAGAAGATATAAACTGGAGTAAGATGATGACGTTAGCCAAACTCATACCCAGAATATGCCATAATGTTAACAGGTAGATCTCTTGCACAATTTACTATTGAACCAGTAAAGGTTCTTGAATGATTTGGTTTACCCTGAGTTTGACTGTACTGTATTTAACCCATTACCCAATAGCCTGATTATAGTTTTCAAAATAGATGACCACTTAAAGCAGGTTGAAAGTAGAGGTACATTCTGCTTTACTTTCTGCCTGCTTTAAGCTACCACCTGCTAGAGTATAGAAAATAGTTCTTATGATACTTATTCATATCTGTATAAATTGGAACTGTTTTTGCTCAGTGGAGGAATAAATTAGAGGCGTAAAAAGGCGTATTTATGAATTAATGTGTTAAAGGTGGAAAACAAAAGATCAAGGCAGGTTATGGTAGACAGAATTCATTAGACCAACCTTTCTTTGATACAATAGACCTCTTTAATTAATTTATAAGAATATCTATACCAATAAAGAAGGCTTGGTCCTATCTTTACACCTGAAACTTTAAATGGACAATTCCAGTTATCAAAAAATAGTCTTGTCCATCTTTTACTTTTTAGGGTTGATTTTCAAAATGACAAACAGTGCAGACCCTGATCAGAGGGCTCCTTTAGGAGCCCTGTGATAGGACAAGTGTACTTCTCACAGTTACACATTTTGTAAATGAGGAGTATACTCGTCACTAGGTTTGAATGTGTTAATGTTGATAAAACCCCAGACTAATCACAGGTATGGATAAATAGTTCAAAGATCTCCAGACAAGGTGAGTCTACTAAATACTACTTTCCTTACTCTATAAGCTCTATAATATGATTCTCATTATAATCGTCCAAGGGAGGCAATTGACATGAGTAGTCCCAGGCGACTTGGCTGACACATAATAACTTTTTAAATACTAGCTTTCCTTATGTCACAACCATACCCTATGATACGATTCTTTTTAGAATCTTGAGGAGAGGTGATTCAAATGAGTAGTCACAACATAGGGTTTAATTGAGGTTTAATGGAGAAAGTAAGTTATAGAAATGTTAAGTTTCCTCACACTTATCTTGAGCCCTCGTTAATGCATACTATAAAAAATGTAAATATTAGGACACTGTGTAACTGTTGTAATTATGTAATTATCCTAAAACTAATTGTTTTTATCACAAGGTAATAAAACTAATTTGTCCAAAATGTGGAAAATGAATGGCAAACAGTGTAGACCCTGATCAGACTGCTCCTGGAGGAGCAGTCTGATCAGGGTCTACACTGTTTGCTCACGTCCGTCTGTCCCAATACTTAGGGTCATTAAATACTTATTTCAGGATATATTGTAATCTCTTACAGGGTTGTTTATGTGTTCGGAGGACCTGTGAAATTCCCCATTGAGGACATTACCCCCACGTTTTTAACGGACGGTGTTCTAAGCACACTAAGACAATGTGACTATTTAGCTACGACAGTGTTACATGACTCTAAGTACATTCACAAACTCAGCCAGATGCCTATAGTTATAGTTCCTGTGCACTTTGACCGTGACCCTGTTCAGCATCAGCCGTCGTGCCAGCGGTCAGTTGTGATACGGACATTCCTTACTCATGACTTTATGACGGGGATAGCAGCCCAGCCTGATAAACACCTACCCATTGCAGTAAGTAAAGTTCAGTACTCCCTCTCTTCAATTGCCCTCCCAACAATGATTCCCTCCTTACAACGATTGTCGCTGTTCCCTAAACAAGACAATTGCATGAAACACGTTCACTGCTGCCATATCATCTGCTTAAAATTGTCGTCTGATGTTTTTTCTCAAAAGCGGGCATTTTGACATAAGGAATATAATGACGAGTGACAAACAGCTTGAATCCAGATCAGACGTCTCATTAACCCTTTACCCCATAGAAGCGACTTTTAGCGAATCTGATTTATTCATCCGCTGAAGAAAATATTTCCAATTTAATAATTTAATATATATTATAAGGAAAATGTTTTATATATTCTAGCACAGGATAGCTTAAAGCAGGCTGAAAGTAAAGCAGAATGCGCCTTAAGCGCATTCTGCTTTACTTTCAACCTGCTTTAAGTAGTAACCTATTTTCAATTCTAGAAATAGGCTATCAGGTAAAGGGTTAAGCGGTGTCTGATCTGGATTCAAGCTATTTGCAAATGTAATCCAAGTTTTTATTTTCTCTCACTTTAACGACTCCCTCCGAACAACACACACAATATGTGTCTCGTTGTAGAGAGGGAACACTGTACATTAAAACTGTATTGATATTTCGGTGTTTAAAACAGTTGACTGCTTAAAGCAGGGTGACAGTAAAGCTTCTTTCGTTTTAAGCTGTCATACAGTTGATCACTTAATGTAGTTGAAAGCGCCCTGGGTTCTAATTCTACTCGAGCAAAATATTTTATTTATTCTTTTAACAACAGAATTTCTTTATATATTAAACTAATGTCTAAGTGTTTATATAAGTGTTTGACATACACATTTTTTATGACACCATTTGGTTTTCAGTCGCATTAAAGGCGTGAAAAGGTGTATTTGTGAAGTAATGGGTAAATAACTTTGCATATCATTTTCCAGGTGATAAAAGACATGGTATCAGCAATACTGACAGTGCCTGGCATCTCAAGAGTCATGTATGATCTGTCCTCCAAGCCTCCCGGGACCACAGAATGGGAATAACCCAAGGTCCACCATCACAAACCTTATCTCCAGAAGTGTATATAGATCTGCAGTCCATAACGTCAGCTGTTTAAACCATTACCAGGGATCCAGATAAGGGGAGTATTTCAAAAAATAAAATCGTTATTTCTGCATTAAACCCTATGGTGTCACTACTCATTAGAATCGTCTCGAAGAGACGATTCTAATGAGTAGTAACACCATAGGATTTTGTGCTGAAATGAGTGAGAAAATGTTTGATTTGTTGAAATAACTACCTCTTATCTGGAGCCCTGCATTACCCCATAAGTACACCTTTTTAGGCTTTAAATTTATTCCTCGACTGAAGAAAATTATTCCAATTTATACAGTCATAAATATGTATTGTACGAAATATTTTCTATTTTATAGCAGATTGTAGCTTAAAGCAGGTTGAAAATAAAGCAGAATGTGCCTTAAGGCACACACTGCTTTTTTTTTCAACCTGCTTAAGTGGTCACCTGTCTTTAAGACTAGAAACCGGCTATGGGGTAATGGGTTAAATCATTACTCCATAGAGAAACATGTATAAATAGGAACTATTTTCTTCAGTGGGGGAACAAATTAAATGCGCTAAAAGGCACTTCCATGGGGGAAAGGGTTAATTAGTAGAAGAGACTACAGAAGATATCTGTGAAAGAATACACAAATTTACTTACAGATATTCGGAGCTGCAGTTAAGAGAGAGTAAACTGAACAAATCCAACATTTTTGCGTTGTTCAGGACCAAATTCTATGGTGTGACTACTTATTAGAATCGTCTCGAAGAGATGATCCTAATGAGTAGTGACACCATAGGGTTTATTGCAGAAATGGAAGTTTTTAGTTTTTGAAATCCTCTTATCTGGAGCTCTGGATATTGCTAGTTTGTAAGATCTGAAGATCCAGACTTAGATATCTTTGAGATTTGAATATTTCATGCAGAATTTTGTTGAGATTATCACAGGGCCAAAGATAAGACTAAGAGGGAGTCAACTTAACTAGGTGCAATTAAACTAGAATTTGCAAACAGTTTTGATCCAGATCAGATGTAACCCAGTGTAGCGTCTGATCAGGATTCATATTGTTTAACCATCAGGTGAGATAGTGGTTATAGTCACTGTGTCTGACAATCGCTTGGCTCCTCACCCCTGTGGGTACGAATCTTGATCTGGGCACTGTTGATTTTCATGTTAGAAATCCTTCCAATTGGCTTGCAGAAGGTTTGTGGTTCTACCCAAATGCAGATTTGTGTCTGAGGTAGTATATAAAGGGCTTCTTGGGTCTTCCTTCACCCAGGGTTGGCAATCGACCGGTCAATAAGAGTATTGACCACCCGGGCGGTCAATACTGGTTTTAACCGGTCAATACTGGTCATTAGTGGTCATTACTGGTCAATTTACCACTTCAAACCAACTTATAACCTATGTATCATACCCCTAGCAATGTAAAGTGTTGTTTAATATATACAGTACATACAAACCGTACTGTTAAGGATCTTTTTAATAACAATATGATATTTTGATGTTTGTTTTTCAAAGTTTTACTTTTATGACCACAAGTGGTCTTTTGCCAGGTGGCCATTTGATGTGGTCAATTCAATCAGACTACTTATAAAATAAAGTACTTAGAACCCTATCTTTAATTATTAATCATATATTGTCATGATGAACATACTGGGAATAATGATCATGATTTAATATAAATATTGAAATATTTGAATTACACGTTGTAAATATTTGAAACCAGGACTACAAAGTGGTTGATTGAAATGACCGGCCTTGTCAATTGAAACTTGACCAGTATTGACCACCTAGGATCAGTTTGGGAGTTTACCAACCAAAAGCTAGCTATACTCATAATCAATCAACCACTAATACTTCTTGAAACTCAATAAACTGTTCACTTACAACTCAACTAACCATTAAAAACCTCAATTGACCACTCAAAATTTCAATTGACCACTTTGGGAATATATTAAAGCAAATAATTAACCATAAAGGTCATATACCCATAGTCTGGCAACAATTAAATGTTGAAGATATTATTTAACAATCATGGGAAAATCATAAGTATTTGCATGTTTGCAGCACCTGTAAATTGCTGTCAAAACAGATTATTATGTGTTAGGTTGCCCCATGTCACTGCAGTAGGAGTGGCATAGATCTGATTGTGACCAATCAAATGTCTTGGTCCCGGATGATTATACACTAACAGAGGTATTATACACTGACACTTTGTTTTACTCCTATTTGAGCCCAATGAGTCTGCTGGGCAGTATGGCTGCAAGGTTGTTTCTGCTATGATGCAGAACCTGAAGGAGGACGACCCCAGCCTGACAGTTTATGGTTGCTCTGCACACTGACTGAATCTGCTGGGATAGGATATTACTCCTGGCCAGGTGATAAAGCAAGTTGTAGAAGTCAACAAATACTTCAGGAATCACCATACACCTGGTTCAATTGGCCAGGGTGGTCTTTTCAATAAACCAGAGTGGTCGATTCAATCCACCGCAAGTGGTCATTTCAATTGACCACAAGCGGTCAGTTCAATCGACCAGGGTGGTCTTTTCAGATTTGAAAAATCCACTTTGTGCTTCCTATACCCCTTATATACACTTGAAATAGCTTCCTGTGTATCTGTAATACACCATTACATTATAATTAAACCCTTTTAAAGCTTTAAGAGCTTTATTTTAACAGAAAAATAGTATTGACCGGTATTGACCAGTATTGACCACTTCAGGGAATATTGACTGGGGCGGTTTTAACCGGTTAAACCGGGCGGTTTTAACCGCCCCGGTTTTTACCGGCCAACCCTGCCTTCACCTGTAATGTATTATGAGCAGGCCCTCCCCATACGCCTGAAATACTCTTAAAAGTGTCGTCAAATCCTAATAAAGCATTACAATCCAATGTAGCATGACAGTGCTTAATCTTTATAGTGCTAAGTTGTCCATTTTCTGATAAATGCTCAATGAGCATTGAAGGGTCAGTAAAAATGAAACCGCTTCTGACAACCAGTGGTAAATCTAATCAGCAGGCTGTTACACTTGGTTTTTATACCCTTTGCACATAAATGTACTGTAAAACCTCTATTAGGACCACTCAGATCAAGGCTAATTGATTGTATACCGGACAGGTGACAGCTTAAAGGAGCTTTTCTGTTTTACTGTATCCTTGCTTTAAAAAGAAGTCACCTGTCTTAAACACTAAATAATGCACTCAATTTAGTGGTCGTAATAGAGAGCTTTTAATGTATACTGATGCTGGTGGTATATACTCAATCTTTCATGAAGCAACTACTCAGTTGGCGATTCATTATTAGTATTAAATACAGGTGATTACTTCATGCAGGATATCAATAATGCAGAAAGCTCCAATAGGAGATGTCTTCATTATTTCTATCCTGCATTATGCAGTCACCTATTCTGGCAAATAACCCCATAGCCTGTTTCTAGTTTCTTGGACAGGTTATTACTTAATTACTTAAAGCAGGTTGAAAGTAAAGCAGAATGCTCCTGAAGGAGCGTTCTGTTTTACTTTCAGCATGCTTAAAGATTCTACCTGGAATATACTTAGAGTGCCATCCATGATTCATTTTTCGGTTTTAATTGTAGATAGAATTGGAATTTGTTCTTGAACTATGAATTTCTGTACAAGACACCAATTTCATTTTTGCACCAAATTTGATTCTGTTCAACGTCTGTAGATGTTTAGACCCAGATCATACTGCTCCTAAAGGAGCTTTCTGATCAGGGTTTGGATTGTTTTCTATATGATCTCTCTTTACATGGTGAAGTCTGTACTCATGGAGAAGTCTGTTCTTTTTCCATGGAGAAGCCTGCACACTTTCCATGGAGAAGTCTGCACACTTTCCATGGAGAAGTCTGCACTCTTTCCATGGAGAAGTCTGCTATCTTTTCATGGAGAAGTCTGCACTCTTTCCATTGAGATGTCTGCTCTCTTTCCATGGAGAAGTCTGCACTCAAACCATGGAGAAGTCTGCTCTTTCCATGGAGAAGTCTGCTATCTTTTCATGGAGAAGTCTGCACTCTTTCCATTGAGATGTCTGCTCTCTTTCCATGGAGAAGTCTGCACTCAAACCATGGAGAAGTCTGCTCTTTCCATGGAGAAGTCTGCACTCTTTGCATGGAGAAGTTTGCACTCTTTGCATGGAGAAGTTTGCACTCTTTCTATGGAGAAGTCTGCACTCTTTCCACAGAGAAGTCTGCTCTCTTTCCATGGAGAAGTCTGCACTTTTAGCGGCTACAAATTTCATCTGATCTTTATGAAACTTCATAACAATGTTTGTCTTGATAAAATCTAGGTCAAGTTCGAATGTGGGTCATGTCCGGTCAAAAACTAGGTCACTAGGTCAAATTATAGAAAAACCTTGTGAACACTCTAGCGGCTACAAAAATTTCATCCAATTTCATCGGATCTTTATGAAACTTCATAACAATGTTTGTCTTGGTAAAATCTAGGTCAAGTTTGAATGTGGGTCATGTCCGGTCAAAAACTAGGTCACTAGGTCAAATTATAGAAAAACCTTGTGAACACTCTAGTGGCTACAAATTTCATCTGATCTTCATGAAACTTCATGACAATGTTTGTCTTGATGAAATCTAGGTCAAGTTTGAATGTGGGTCATGTCCGGTCAAAAACTAGGTCACTAGGTCAAATTAAAGAAAAACCTTGTGAACACTCTAGCGGCTACAAATTGCATCTGATCTTCATGAAACTTGTTGACAATGTTTGTCATGATAATATCTAGGTCAACTTCGAATGTGGGTCATGTCCAGTCAAAAACTAGGTCACTAGGTCAAATCATAGAAAAACCTTGTGAACACTCTAGAGGCAACAAATCTTATTTGATTGTAATGCAATTTGGTCAGAATGTTTGCCTAATTAATATCTAGGTCAAATTCGAATATGAGTCCTGTCAGGTCAAAAACTAGGTCAAATCATTGGAAAATCTTGTTTCCACTCTAGAGGCTACAAATCTCATTAGATCTAAATGAAATATTGTCAGAATGTTTGCCTACATCAAATCTAGGTCAAAATCAAATGTGTATTGTGTCTGGTAAAAAATTAGGTCACTAGGTCAATTCATAGAAAAATCTTGTTTACACTCTAGAGGTTGATTGTGGGTCATGTCAGGTCATAATCTAGGTCACTATAGGTCAAGTTTTACATGATGTTCCAGGTGAGAGATTTAGGGCCATGGTGGTCTTTGTTCCATTGAGAAGCATGTACTCATGGAGAAGTCAGCTCTCTTTCCATGGAGAAGTTCGCACTCTTTCTATGGAGAACTCTGCACTCTTTGCATGGAAAAGTCTGCACTCTTTCCATGGAGAAGTCTGCACTCTTTGCATGGAGAAATCTGCACTGTTTCCATGAAGAAGTGGCACTCTTTCCATGGAGAAGTCTGCTCTCTCTCCATTGAGAAGACTGCACTCATTCCTCGGAGAGGTCTGCATTCTTTCCATGGAGAAGTGGCACTCTTTCCATGGAGAAGTCTGCTCTCTTTCCATTGAGAAGTCTGCACTCTTTCCATGGAGAAGTCTGCACTCTTTCCATGGAGAAGTTTGCATTCTTTCCATGGAGAAGTGGCACTCTTTCCATAAAGAAGCCTGCACTCTTTCAATGGAGAAGTCTGCACTCTTTCCATGGAGAAGTTTGCATTTTTTCCATGGAGAAGTGGCACTCTTTCCATGGAGAAGTCTGCACTCTTTCAATGGAGAAGTCAGGACTATTTCCATGGAGAAGTCTGCTCTCTTTCAATGGAGAAGTCTGCTCTCTTTCAATGGAGAAGTCTGCACTCTTTCCATGGAGAAGTCTGCATTCTTTCAATGGAGAAGCCTGCACTCTTTCCATGGAGAAGTCTGCACTCTTTCAATGGAGAAGTCTGCACTCATTCCATGGAGAAGTCTGCACTCTTTCGATGGAGAAGTCTGCTCTCTTTCCATGGAGAAGTCTGCACTCTTTCAATGGAGAAGTCTGCACTCTTTCCATGGAGAAGTCTGCACTCTTTCAATGGAGAAGTCTGCACTCTTTCCATGGAGAAGTCTGCACTCTTTCCATGGAGAAGCCTGCACTCTTTCCATGGAGAAGTCTGCACTCTTTCCATGGAGAAGTCTGCACTCTTTCAATGGAGAAGTCTGCACTCTTTCAATGGAGAAGTCTGCACTCTTTCCATGGAGAAGTCTGCACTCTTTGCATGGAGAAGTCTGCACTCTTCCTATGGAGAAGTCTGCACTCTTTCCATGGAGAAGTCTGCATTCTTTCAATGGAGAAGCCTGCACTCTTTCCATGGAGAAGTCTGCACTCTTTCAATGGAGAAGTCTGCACTCTTTCCATGGAGAAGTCTGCACTCTTTCTACGGAGAAGTCTGCTTTCTTTCAATGGAGAAGCCTGCACTCTTTCCATGGAGAAGTCTGCACTCTTTCAATGCAGAAGTCTGCACTCATTCCATGGAGAAGTCTGCACTCTTTCAATGGAGAAGTCTGCACTCTTTCCATGGAGAAGTCTGCACTCTTTGCATGGAGAAGTCTGCACTCTTTCTACGGAGAGGTCTGCACTCTTTCAATGGAGAAGTCTGCACTCTTTCAATGGAGAAGTCTGCACTCATTCCATGGAAAAGTCAGCTCTCTTTCAATGGAGAAGTCTGCACTCTTTCAATGGAGAAGTCTGCACTCTTTCCATGGAGAAGTCTGCATTCTTTCAATGGAGAAGCCTGCACTCTTTCCATGGAGAAGTCTGCACTCTTTCAATGGAGAAGTCTGCATTCTTTAAATGGAGAAGTCTGCACTCTTTCAATGGAGAAGTCTGCACTCTTTCCATGGAGAAGTCTGCACTCTTTCCATGGAGAAGTCTGCACTCTTTCAATGGAGAAGTCTGCATTCTTTAAACGGACAAGTCAGGACTCTTTCCATGGAGAAGTCTGCTCTCTTTCAATGGAGAAGTCTGCACTCATTCCATGGAGAAGTATTCACTTTTTAGATTGGGGGGAAATCAGTATTTATTACCCAATTGTATTAGTTCAGATGACAGATGTTCATAGTAGGCTGAGCTTTTTACATGAATCTTAAGCAGAAGAATCGTAATTGATAATACTATTTCCTCAAGGACAATTTGTTGTAAAATGCAAATATTTATACTTTTTGCATGATATTTGTATGTCATATTTTGTTAACAATGAATGTGTATATATTTTCGGAAATCAAGATAATGAATTGTCAGTATTTTCGTTATTTTTTGGTAAAATTAAGAATTTATTATTATTTGTTAACATAATTATGCAATGATAAAATAAAATACATATACATGTACGGTAAAACCTCTTTATTACGACCACTAAACTGTGTTAACTATCTGGGGCCCGTCTTACTAAACGTCGTACGACAAATGTTGTCGTAAGTCAGTTTCTAAAACTCTCAATTGTTATTTATTTCTCCATCTTATCCTGTCTTGTCACATCTCTTTGGAATCGTCTTGAAAAGACGATTCCAAAGAGATGTTACAAGACAGGATAAGATGGAGAAATCATAAATAAGTTGTATTTTAAAGTTTTGACTTACGACCGTTTTTATAGTACGACGTTTCGTAAGACAGGCCCCTGATGTTTAGTGTAGGTAATTGCTTAAAGCAAGGTGACAATTAGCCTTCCTTTTAGTGGTCATAATGAAGAGGTTTTACTGTACTTCCTTGGTGCATTGATTGTTGCATTTTAAAAAATGATTAACCCATTACCCTATAGCCTGTTTCTTGTGTTGAAGACAAGTGACTACTTAAAGCAGATTGAAAGTAAAGCAGAATGCACCTTAAGGTGCATTCTGCTTTACCTTCAACCTGCTCTAGGCTACCATCTGCTAGAATATAGAAAATATTTCTTTGGTACATGTTTATGACTGCATAAATTGAAACTATTTTCTTCAGTGGGGGAATAAATTAAATTGTGTAAAAAGGCATATTTATGGGGTAATGGGTTAAAGCAAAATGAAAGTTAGCCTTCCTTTTAGTGGTCATAATGGAGAGGTTTTACTGTACTTCCTTGGTGCATTGTTTGTTGCAATTAAAATGATTAATACAGGCAAACATGTCTTAACCCTTTTCCCCATAGAAGCGCCTTTTAGCACATTTAATTTATTCCTCCACTGAAGAAAATTGTTCCAATTTATAGTCATGAACATGTACTAGAAAAAATATTTTCTATATACAATGTACATGTATTAGCAGATAGTAGCTTAAAGTAGGCTGAAAGTAAAACAGAACATGCCATAAGGTGGATTCTGCTTCACTTCTAACCTACTTAACCCTTTGAAACCTAGTCCCGCCTATAGGCGTCATTTCAAACAGTGTACATGTGAATAATACACTTGTCCTGTGCAAACAGTGAAGGCCCAGATCAGAGGGCTCCGAAAGGAGCCCTCTGATCAGGGTCTTCACTGTTTGTCAGTAATGCCAAAATTGACAAAAATAACTCTTAAAAGCCAGAAATGGACTAGACAAAAATCGAAACTGGAATTGTCCATTTAAAGTTTCAGGGAGGAAAGAGTTAAAGTGGTCATCTGTCTTCAATAATTTGCAAACAGTGTAAACTCAGTGTACTTTCATAGGTATACTAGTTATAAACCCTTTATTGCATAGTCTGTTTGTAATAGTGAAGATAGGTGACCATTTAAAGCTGGTTAAAAGTAAAGCAAAATGCGCCTTTAAGGCCGATACTGCTTTACTTTTAGGCTGCTTCAAGTGATCATCTGCTAAAATATATAAAATATTTCTTATGATACTTGTTTATGACTGTATAAATTGGAGTTATTATCTTCAGTGGAGGAATGAATTAAATGTGTAAATGGGCATATCTATGGGGTAAAGGGTTAACCTTTTACCTGATAGCATATTTCTAGTATTAAAGATAGGTAAGTACTAAAGCAGGTTGAAAGTAAAGCAGAATGTGCCTTTAGGCACATTCTGCTTTATTTTCAGCCTGCTTGCAGCTATCATGTGCTAGAATATAGAAAATATTCTCTATAATATATATTCATGACTGATTAAATTGGAACTATTTTCTTCAGCGGAGGAATAAATCATATTCGCGAAAAAGGCGCTTCTATCGGGGAAAGGGTTAAGCTACATAATGCAACTGCTACAGTAGCCTACGCAATGATCATTTGACATTCCTTGCCTAACTTTTGCTTCTGTAATCTACTATATATCATGAATAACTTTCTGTAAGTCATGCACCCCTGAAAGTTCAATTGGATATGTTATCTTAATAAGATTTTGCGTAGGTCAGTGTCTTATCAGGATCCAAACTGTTTTGCCAAACTCAACGCCTCCCAGTTCCTGCAATGAAATGGTTCAAGACTGCTTAGTTCCTGCAATGGTTAAAAAACATCAGTTCTGCAATGAAATGATTCGCAAGATGTACTAGTTCCTGCAATGAAATGGTTAAAGACCCAGTGCTCCAGATAAGGGGAGTATTTCAAAAACTAAAATCTCTATTTCTGCATTAAACCCTATGGAGTAACTTCTCAGTAGAATCGTCTCTTCGAGACGATTCTAAGGAGTCGTGACACCATAGGATTTGTTGCTGAAATGAATGAATAAGTGTTGAAATGTTCAGTTTACATCTCTCATCTGAATCCCTGAAGACCTCTCAATTTCTACAATGAACTGGTTCAACCCTCTTAGTCTCTGCTCTGAAATGGTTCAACATAACGTTCTGTACAGTATTGTCAATGAATTCTTGTTTGATCATTGAAATAAACCAAAAAAGCATGTTGACATATTCTGTTACATTTTACTTGTTGATCATTGTCCACCATATAAAATTGGCATATTTAAGAGGGTATTCTTGCCCAAATGACATGTTTGTGCTAAAACGATTTGCTCCAATGCAAATAGTTAAGAGTCTGGGGTCCGTTTCATAAAACTTCGTACGACAAATGTTGTAAGTCAGATTATAAAAATCTCAATTATTTATCATTTCTCCATCTAATCCTGTCTTGAGAGATGCGACTTGTAATGAAAATTTATTGTCCATAATATGCATATTTCGGGTTCAATGAGTTAAACTTGTTTACATTAAACATCTAGGCTATTTTATGGACTTTTCCTTAATGTCCTCATAAAGGACAGTCCTTACATACTGCTAAAAACAGGTCACTTGAAAAATAAATATCAATAATAACGTTGTTAAGCCCATCTATCCCTGTTGATGTGTGTATTCGTCATTTTGCGTTATCGTGATCAATCCATATGACAAGTGTACTTTTCATGGGTACACTGTCAATGACGCAGACATAAACATAGACAAGTAACACATTAAACCCTAGCGACGAGTATACTCGTCATTTGCAATTTATAGTTAGTACATTTGCGCCTTAATGTACATTCTGGTTTACTTTCAAACTGCTTTAAGCTACCATCTGCTAGGGTATAGAAAATAAAGGCACATCTATGGGGAAAAGGGTTCAGGTTGTAGTTCTTGTCTCTTGTCTTGGGTATGCATTGGTCAATGAAGGTGTTCAGAGAGCAAAGGCCCAGGGCTGCCATTTCTTTGGATTCTTTCCTAAATCTTCGGATTTTTTTTAGCTCACCTGAGCCAAAGGCTCAAGGTGAGCTATTAGGATGGCCCTCCGTCGTCCGTCGTGCGTATGTGCGTCGTCGTTAACAATTGCTTCAAATGACATCTCCTCCTATACCCCTTGACAGAATTCAACCAAACTTTACAGAAATGTTCCTTGGGTCAAGCTCTTTCAAATTTGTTCAAAGAATTAAAAACAATGCAGAACTCTGGTTGCCATGGCAACCAAATTGAAAAAATAAGGAAATCTTAAAAAATCTTCTTGTCAAAAACTGCAAGGGCCAGAGCTTAGATATTTGGCACATAGCATCATCTACAGGTCCTCTATCAAGTTTGTTCAAATTATGCCCCAGGGGTCAAAATTGGCCCGCCCCGGGGGTCACAGTTTTACATAGAGTTATATGGTGAAATTTTCAAACGTCTTCTTCTCTGAAACCAATGTGGCCAGCGCTTTGATATTTGGCATGGAGACACTTCTAGATGTCCTTTACCAAAATTGATCAAATGGTTGTGGTCGGTTGCATAACTAGGTCACAGGAGCTAAAAATAGATTTTTTCAATGAAAACTTAAAGAATCTTCTTGTCTGAAACTACAAGGGCCAAAGCTTAGATATTTGGCACATAGAATCGCCTACAGGTTCTCTATCAAGTTTGCTCAAATTATGCCCCTGGGGTCAAAATTGGCCCGGCCCCGGGGGGTCACGGTTTTACATAGAGTTATATAGTGAAATTTTCATACGTCTTCTTCTCTGAAACAAATATGGCCAGAGCTTTGATATTTGGCATAGTGACACTTCTAGATGTCCTATACCGAAATTGTACAAATGGTTCTGGTCCGTTGCATAACTAGGTCACAGGAGCTAAAAATAGATTTTTTCAGTGAAAACTTAAAAAATCTTCTTGTCTAAAACTACAAGGGCCAGAGCTTAGACATATGGCTAATATCATCGCCTAAGGGTCCTCTATTAAGTTTGTTCAAATTATGCCCCTAGGGTCAAAATTGGCCCCGCCCCGGGGGTCACTGTTTTACATAGCGTTATATAGTGAAATTTTCAAACATCTTCTTCTCTGAAACTAATATGGCCAGAGCTGTTATATTCTGTATGGTGACACTTTTAAATATACTTTACATATTTTGTTCAAATTGTTCCGGTCTGTTGCATATCTAGGTCAGTCCTGGACATAAATCAATATCTCCATCTAAGGCACATCTATGGGGAAAAGGGTTCAGGTTGTAGTTCTTGTCTCTTGTCTTGGGTATGCATTGGTCAAAGAAGGTGTGCAAAGAGCAAAGGCCATGCAAATTATTTGGGATTGGGATAACTGTCCTCTGCTGTGTTGGTGATAATTATCATTTACAAATTGGCTAATTTACCTGCTTGGTCACAATCAGTGAGTGAGCTTTATGGCAGGTATCTGATTATCAGCTTGGTCTAACCAAACAGTGATTAGTGTCACTGCTGAATGGGCTGTTTGTATAACAGCTATGCTGTTCTGGTTGTTTGCTATTTTAGAAGCAATGTTGTTGTCAATTCATACCTATATAAGTGTACATTTCTAGGGTGTCTGAAAACATTCATTTCCTAGCCATGACAACGACAGTACTATTTGGGGACCGCTACATCCAGCGTCTACACCAGTACAGCATTGACCAGCAAAGATTACATGCAGTGCCCGGGGAGGGGCATTGGTGTTACAGGGACGGGCTCAGACTTACCCATATGGATGATGTCTTATATGATGAAATGTTGGAGCTGAAGCCAGATTTTGTTGTTTTGAGTGTAGGGGGTAATGATATAAGCCCGACATCCTCTCCTCATGAGATCTTTACCAGAATTTCCAACATGGTTGAAGATCTTAAGGGGTCTGGTGTGCAAAGGGTGTTCATTAATGAAATTCTAACAAGAGGGGACTTTTCACAGGTGCCTGGATTGAAAAGGGAGTGTTTTGAACGACAAAGAAAATACTTAAATAAGAAAATGGCAAAAGCTTTTAAATCAGACTTAATCCGCTACCCTAAAATAAAGCTGCACCAAGACTACGATGAAGACATGGTTCACCTGAACGCCAGAGGACATACAAACATGCTGTGTCGTCTCAGTCGTGTGTTATATGCCGCTTGTTAAAGGCATACAATGTCCTAGCCGGGACATCCCAACGGCCCTTTTCAGGGCCATACAATTTATCCTGAAAGATATATCCTGAGTTACATACCATCGTTGTTTGGAGATGATTATTTCATTTGTGTTTATTGTTATTTCTTTCCCATGCCCCTTTAACCCAGTTCTCCATAAATACATTTAACATTTAGCATATTATTAACCCATTCTCTCACTAATGATACTATATCTATTGATCGGCACAGAAAGGCCATAGACAAGTGTCATAATTGCGTACCATATTCATAACGCTTTATATCCTAGCTAATGGTAGCTTAAAGCAAGTTGAAAGTATATAAGCCTTAGCAGGACGCCCATTAAGGTACACGTGCACTCTGCATACCCTATCCTTTAAGTAGTGATCATTTTAGAACCAGAGATGGGCTATGTGCTAGTTTATCGTTTTGAACACTGGTCATGTATATATGCGACAGTGTAGACCCTGATCGGAGTGATCTTAGAGATTTCTTATGACCAGGGTCTGTACTTCATGTCTTGTGCAATTTTATGTGTAAATCAGTTATTATTGGTGATAGAGTGTTTAGATTTATAGGGAAAGTTTTATTATCGTAATGCATTAGCTTGGTTAAATGGGTTAAAACAGGGTGTTATAAACTGCCACTTGTTATGAACAACAATGCCATGGTTGGTTAATGTATTGAGCCTTGTGGACTTGTATATGCAAGATAATGATTACTAAATATAGCCATTACCAAACGGTGTACCTGTAAAGAGTACACATGTCCTATACAAAAAATGTAGACCCAGCTCAGAAGGCTCTCAGGATCAGAGTGTGTATTGTTATTTACAAACAGATAATGATTACTAAATATAGCCATTACCAAACGGTGTATCTGTAAATAGTACACCTGTCCTATACAAATAATGTAGACCCAGATCAGAAGGCTCTCAGGATCAGAGTGTATATTGTTATTGACAAACAGATAATGATTACTAAATATAGCCATTACCAAACGGTGTATCTGTAAAGAGTACACCTGTCCTATACAAATAATGTAGACCCAGCTCAGAAGGCTCCCAAGATCAGAGTTTGTATTGTTATTTACAAACAGATAATGATTACTAAATATAGCCATTACCAAACGGTGTATCTGTAAAGAGTACACCTGTCCTATACAAATAATTTAGACCCAGATCAGAAAGCTCTCAGGATCAAAGTCTGTACTGTTGGTTATTATGAAATATATTGTAAGAAAAGACCCAATATATATTTACGCGGCGTATGACAAGTATACTCTTCATGGGTTCACTGTAAATGACGCAGGCATAAACATAGACGAGTAACCTATTGAACCCTAGCGACGACTATACTCGTCATTTACAATTTACATTTAGTACATTTGTGACTTAATGTGCATTCTGGTTTACTTTCTAACTGCTTTAAGCTACCATCTGCTAGGGTATAGAAAATAAAGGCACATCTATGGGGGAAAGGGTTCAGGTTGTAGTTCTTGTCTCTTGTCTTGGGTATGCATTGGTCAATGAAGGTGTGCAAAGAGCAACGGCCATGCAAATTATTTGGGATTGGGATAACTGTCCTCTGCTGTGTTGGTGATAATTATCATTTACAAATTGGCTAATTTACCTGCTTGGTCACAATCAGTGAGTGAGCTTTATGGCAGGTATCTGATTATCAGCTTGGTCTAACCAAACAGTGATTAGTGTCACTGCTGAATGGGCTGTTTGTATAACAGCTATGCTGTTCTGGTTGTTTGCTATTTTAGAAGCAATGTTGTTGTCAATTCATACCTATATAAGTGTACATTTCTAGGGTGTCTGAAAACATTCATTTCCTAGCCATGACAACGACAGTACTATTTGGGGACCGCTACATCCAGCGTCTACACCAGTACAGCATTGACCAGCAAAGATTACATGCAGTGCCCGGGGAGGGGCATTGGTGTTACAGGGACGGGCTCAGACTTACCCATATGGATGATGTCTTATATGATGAACTGTTGGAGCTGAAGCCAGATTTTGTTGTTTTGAGTGTAGGGGGTAATGATATAAGCCCGACATCCTCTCCTCATGAGATCTTTACCAGAATTTCCAACATGGTTGAAGATCTTAAGGGGTCTGGTGTGCAAAGGGTGTTCATTAATGAAATTCTAACAAGAGGGGACTTTTCACAGGTGCCTGGATTGAAAAGGGAGTGTTTTGAACGACAAAGAAAATACTTAAATAAGAAAATGGCAAAAGCTTTTAAATCAGACTTAATCCGCTACCCTAAAATAAAGCTGCACCAAGACTACGATGAAGACATGGTTCACCTGAACGCCAGAGGACATACAAACATGCTGTGTCGTCTCAGTCGTGTGTTATATGCCGCTTGTTAAAGGCATACAATGTCCTAGCCGGGACATCCCAACGGCCCTTTTCAGGGCCATACAATTTATCCTGAAAGATATATCCTGAGTTACATACCATCGTTGTTTGGAGATGATTATTTCATTTGTGTTTATTGTTATTTCTTTCCCATGCCCCTTTAACCCAGTTCTCCATAAATACATTTAACATTTAGCATATTATTAACCCATTCTCTCACTAATGATAATATATCTATTGATCGGCACAGAAAGGCCATAGACAAGTGTCATAATTGCGTACCATATTCATAACGCTTTATATCCTAGCTAATGGTAGCTTAAAGCAAGTTGAAAGTATATAAGCCTGAGCAGGACGCCCATTAAGGTACACGTGCACTCTGCATACCCTATCCTTTAAGTAGTGATCATTTTAGAACCAGAGATGGGCTATGTGCTAGTTTATCGTTTTGAACACTGGTCATGTATATATGCGACAGTGTAGACCCTGATCGGAGTGATCTTAGAGATTTCTTATGACCAGGGTCTGTACTTCATGTCTTGTGCAATTTTATGTGTAAATCAGTTATTATTGGTGATAGAGTGTTTAGATTTATAGGGAAAGTTTTATTATCGTAATGCATTAGCTTGGTTAAATGGGTTAAAACAGGGTGTTATAAACTGCCACTTGTTATGAACAACAATGCCATGGTTGGTTAATGTATTGAGCCTTGTGGACTTGTATATGCAAGATAATGATTACTAAATATAGCCATTACCAAACGGTGTACCTGTAAAGAGTACACATGTCCTATACAAAAAATGTAGACCCAGCTCAGAAGGCTCTCAGGATCAGAGTGTGTATTGTTATTTACAAACAGATAATGATTACTAAATATAGCCATTACCAAACGGTGTATCTGTAAATAGTACACCTGTCCTATACAAATAATGTAGACCCAGATCAGAAGGCTCTCAGGATCAGAGTGTATATTGTTATTGACAAACAGATAATGATTACTAAATATAGCCATTACCAAACGGTGTATCTGTAAAGAGTACACCTGTCCTATACAAATAATGTAGACCCAGCTCAGAAGGCTCCCAAGATCAGAGTTTGTATTGTTATTTACAAACAGATAATGATTACTAAATATAGCCATTACCAAACGGTGTATCTGTAAAGAGTACACCTGTCCTATACAAATAATTTAGACCCAGATCAGAAAGCTCTCAGGATCAAAGTCTGTACTGTTGGTTATTATGAAATATATTGTAAGAAAAGACCCAATATATATTTACGCGGCGTATGACAAGTATACTCTTCATGGGTTCACTGTAAATGACGCAGGCATAAACATAGACGAGTAACCTATTGAACCCTAGCGACGACTATACTCGTCATTTACAATTTACATTTAGTACATTTGTGACTTAATGTGCATTCTGGTTTACTTTCTAACTGCTTTAAGCTACCATCTGCTAGGGTATAGAAAATAAAGGCACATCTATGGGGGAAAGGGTTCAGGTTGTAGTTCTTGTCTCTTGTCTTGGGTATGCATTGGTCAATGAAGGTGTGCAAAGAGCAACGGCCATGCAAATTATTTGGGATTGGGATAACTGTCCTCTGCTGTGTTGGTGATAATTATCATTTACAAATTGGCTAATTTACCTGCTTGGTCACAATCAGTGAGTGAGCTTTATGGCAGGTATCTGATTATCAGCTTGGTCTAACCAAACAGTGATTAGTGTCACTGCTGAATGGGCTGTTTGTATAACAGCTATGCTGTTCTGGTTGTTTGCTATTTTAGAAGCAATGTTGTTGTCAATTCATACCTATATAAGTGTACATTTCTAGGGTGTCTGAAAACATTCATTTCCTAGCCATGACAACGACAGTACTATTTGGGGACCGCTACATCCAGCGTCTACACCAGTACAGCATTGACCAGCAAAGATTACATGCAGTGCCCGGGGAGGGGCATTGGTGTTACAGGGACGGGCTCAGACTTACCCATATGGATGATGTCTTATATGATGAACTGTTGGAGCTGAAGCCAGATTTTGTTGTTTTGAGTGTAGGGGGTAATGATATAAGCCCGACATCCTCTCCTCATGAGATCTTTACCAGAATTTCCAACATGGTTGAAGATCTTAAGGGGTCTGGTGTGCAAAGGGTGTTCATTAATGAAATTCTAACAAGAGGGGACTTTTCACAGGTGCCTGGATTGAAAAGGGAGTGTTTTGAACGACAAAGAAAATACTTAAATAAGAAAATGGCAAAAGCTTTTAAATCAGACTTAATCCGCTACCCTAAAATAAAGCTGCACCAAGACTACGATGAAGACATGGTTCACCTGAACGCCAGAGGACATACAAACATGCTGTGTCGTCTCAGTCGTGTGTTATATGCCGCTTGTTAAAGGCATACAATGTCCTAGCCGGGACATCCCAACGGCCCTTTTCAGGGCCATACAATTTATCCTGAAAGATATATCCTGAGTTACATACCATCGTTGTTTGGAGATGATTATTTCATTTGTGTTTATTGTTATTTCTTTCCCATGCCCCTTTAACCCAGTTCTCCATAAATACATTTAACATTTAGCATATTATTAACCCATTCTCTCACTAATGATAATATATCTATTGATCGGCACAGAAAGGCCATAGACAAGTGTCATAATTGCGTACCATATTCATAACGCTTTATATCCTAGCTAATGGTAGCTTAAAGCAAGTTGAAAGTATATAAGCCTTAGCAGGACGCCCATTAAGGTACACGTGCACTCTGCATACCCTATCCTTTAAGTAGTGATCATTTTAGAACCAGAGATGGGCTATGTGCTAGTTTATCGTTTTGAACACTGGTCATGTATATATGCGACAGTGTAGACCCTGATCGGAGTGATCTTAGAGATTTCTTATGACCAGGGTCTGTACTTCATGTCTTGTGCAATTTTATGTGTAAATCAGTTATTATTGGTGATAGAGTGTTTAGATTTATAGGGAAAGTTTTATTATCGTAATGCATTAGCTTGGTTAAATGGGTTAAAACAGGGTGTTATAAACTGCCACTTGTTATGAACAACAATGCCATGGTTGGTTAATGTATTGAGCCTTGTGGACTTGTATATGCAAGATAATGATTACTAAATATAGCCATTACCAAACGGTGTACCTGTAAAGAGTACACATGTCCTATACAAAAAATGTAGACCCAGCTCAGAAGGCTCTCAGGATCAGAGTGTGTATTGTTATTTACAAACAGATAATGATTACTAAATATAGCCATTACCAAACGGTGTATCTGTAAATAGTACACCTGTCCTATACAAATAATGTAGACCCAGATCAGAAGGCTCTCAGGATCAGAGTGTATATTGTTATTGACAAACAGATAATGATTACTAAATATAGCCATTACCAAACGGTGTATCTGTAAAGAGTACACCTGTCCTATACAAATAATGTAGACCCAGCTCAGAAGGCTCCCAAGATCAGAGTTTGTATTGTTATTTACAAACAGATAATGATTACTAAATATAGCCATTACCAAACGGTGTATCTGTAAAGAGTACACCTGTCCTATACAAATAATTTAGACCCAGATCAGAAAGCTCTCAGGATCAAAGTCTGTACTGTTGGTTATTATGAAATATATTGTAAGAAAAGACCCAATATATATTTACGCGGCGTATGACAAGTATACTCTTCATGGGTTCACTGTAAATGACGCAGGCATAAACATAGACGAGTAACCTATTGAACCCTAGCGACGACTATACTCGTCATTTACAATTTACATTTAGTACATTTGTGACTTAATGTGCATTCTGGTTTACTTTCTAACTGCTTTAAGCTACCATCTGCTAGGGTATAGAAAATAAAGGCACATCTATGGGGGAAAGGGTTCAGGTTGTAGTTCTTGTCTCTTGTCTTGGGTATGCATTGGTCAATGAAGGTGTGCAAAGAGCAACGGCCATGCAAATTATTTGGGATTGGGATAACTGTCCTCTGCTGTGTTGGTGATAATTATCATTTACAAATTGGCTAATTTACCTGCTTGGTCACAATCAGTGAGTGAGCTTTATGGCAGGTATCTGATTATCAGCTTGGTCTAACCAAACAGTGATTAGTGTCACTGCTGAATGGGCTGTTTGTATAACAGCTATGCTGTTCTGGTTGTTTGCTATTTTAGAAGCAATGTTGTTGTCAATTCATACCTATATAAGTGTACATTTCTAGGGTGTCTGAAAACATTCATTTCCTAGCCATGACAACGACAGTACTATTTGGGGACCGCTACATCCAGCGTCTACACCAGTACAGCATTGACCAGCAAAGATTACATGCAGTGCCCGGGGAGGGGCATTGGTGTTACAGGGACGGGCTCAGACTTACCCATATGGATGATGTCTTATATGATGAACTGTTGGAGCTGAAGCCAGATTTTGTTGTTTTGAGTGTAGGGGGTAATGATATAAGCCCGACATCCTCTCCTCATGAGATCTTTACCAGAATTTCCAACATGGTTGAAGATCTTAAGGGGTCTGGTGTGCAAAGGGTGTTCATTAATGAAATTCTAACAAGAGGGGACTTTTCACAGGTGCCTGGATTGAAAAGGGAGTGTTTTGAACGACAAAGAAAATACTTAAATAAGAAAATGGCAAAAGCTTTTAAATCAGACTTAATCCGCTACCCTAAAATAAAGCTGCACCAAGACTACGATGAAGACATGGTTCACCTGAACGCCAGAGGACATACAAACATGCTGTGTCGTCTCAGTCGTGTGTTATATGCCGCTTGTTAAAGGCATACAATGTCCTAGCCGGGACATCCCAACGGCCCTTTTCAGGGCCATACAATTTATCCTGAAAGATATATCCTGAGTTACATACCATCGTTGTTTGGAGATGATTATTTCATTTGTGTTTATTGTTATTTCTTTCCCATGCCCCTTTAACCCAGTTCTCCATAAATACATTTAACATTTAGCATATTATTAACCCATTCTCTCACTAATGATAATATATCTATTGATCGGCACAGAAAGGCCATAGACAAGTGTCATAATTGCGTACCATATTCATAACGCTTTATATCCTAGCTAATGGTAGCTTAAAGCAAGTTGAAAGTATATAAGCCTGAGCAGGACGCCCATTAAGGTACACGTGCACTCTGCATACCCTATCCTTTAAGTAGTGATCATTTTAGAACCAGAGATGGGCTATGTGCTAGTTTATCGTTTTGAACACTGGTCATGTATATATGCGACAGTGTAGACCCTGATCGGAGTGATCTTAGAGATTTCTTATGACCAGGGTCTGTACTTCATGTCTTGTGCAATTTTATGTGTAAATCAGTTATTATTGGTGATAGAGTGTTTAGATTTATAGGGAAAGTTTTATTATCGTAATGCATTAGCTTGGTTAAATGGGTTAAAACAGGGTGTTATAAACTGCCACTTGTTATGAACAACAATGCCATGGTTGGTTAATGTATTGAGCCTTGTGGACTTGTATATGCAAGATAATGATTACTAAATATAGCCATTACCAAACGGTGTACCTGTAAAGAGTACAAATGTCCTATACAAAAAATGTAGACCCAGCTCAGAAGGCTCTCAGGATCAGAGTGTGTATTGTTATTTACAAACAGATAATGATTACTAAATATAGCCATTACCAAACGGTGTATCTGTAAATAGTACACCTGTCCTATACAAATAATGTAGACCCAGATCAGAAGGCTCTCAGGATCAGAGTGTATATTGTTATTGACAAACAGATAATGATTACTAAATATAGCCATTACCAAACGGTGTATCTGTAAAGAGTACACCTGTCCTATACAAATAATGTAGACCCAGCTCAGAAGGCTCCCAAGATCAGAGTTTGTATTGTTATTTACAAACAGATAATGATTACTAAATATAGCCATTACCAAACGGTGTATCTGTAAAGAGTACACCTGTCCTATACAAATAATTTAGACCCAGATCAGAAAGCTCTCAGGATCAAAGTCTGTACTGTTGGTTATTATGAAATATATTGTAAGAAAAGACCCAATATATATTTACGCGGCGTATGACAAGTATACTCTTCATGGGTTCACTGTAAATGACGCAGGCATAAACATAGACGAGTAACCTATTGAACCCTAGCGACGACTATACTCGTCATTTACAATTTACATTTAGTACATTTGTGACTTAATGTGCATTCTGGTTTACTTTCTAACTGCTTTAAGCTACCATCTGCTAGGGTATAGAAAATAAAGGCACATCTATGGGGGAAAGGGTTCAGGTTGTAGTTCTTGTCTCTTGTCTTGGGTATGCATTGGTCAATGAAGGTGTGCAAAGAGCAACGGCCATGCAAATTATTTGGGATTGGGATAACTGTCCTCTGCTGTGTTGGTGATAATTATCATTTACAAATTGGCTAATTTACCTGCTTGGTCACAATCAGTGAGTGAGCTTTATGGCAGGTATCTGATTATCAGCTTGGTCTAACCAAACAGTGATTAGTGTCACTGCTGAATGGGCTGTTTGTATAACAGCTATGCTGTTCTGGTTGTTTGCTATTTTAGAAGCAATGTTGTTGTCAATTCATACCTATATAAGTGTACATTTCTAGGGTGTCTGAAAACATTCATTTCCTAGCCATGACAACGACAGTACTATTTGGGGACCGCTACATCCAGCGTCTACACCAGTACAGCATTGACCAGCAAAGATTACATGCAGTGCCCGGGGAGGGGCATTGGTGTTACAGGGACGGGCTCAGACTTACCCATATGGATGATGTCTTATATGATGAACTGTTGGAGCTGAAGCCAGATTTTGTTGTTTTGAGTGTAGGGGGTAATGATATAAGCCCGACATCCTCTCCTCATGAGATCTTTACCAGAATTTCCAACATGGTTGAAGATCTTAAGGGGTCTGGTGTGCAAAGGGTGTTCATTAATGAAAATCTAACAAGAGGGGACTTTTCACAGGTGCCTGGATTGAAAAGGGAGTGTTTTGAACGACAAAGAAAATACTTAAATAAGAAAATGGCAAAAGCTTTTAAATCAGACTTAATCCGCTACCCTAAAATAAAGCTGCACCAAGACTACGATGAAGACATGGTTCACCTGAACGCCAGAGGACATACAAACATGCTGTGTCGTCTCAGTCGTGTGTTATATGCCGCTTGTTAAAGGCATACAATGTCCTAGCCGGGACATCCCAACGGCCCTTTTCAGGGCCATACAATTTATCCTGAAAGATATATCCTGAGTTACATACCATCGTTGTTTGGAGATGATTATTTCATTTGTGTTTATTGTTATTTCTTTCCCATGCCCCTTTAACCCAGTTCTCCATAAATACATTTAACATTAAGCATATTATTAACCCATTCTCTCACTAATGATAATATATCTATTGATCGGCACAGAAAGGCCATAGACAAGTGTCATAATTGCGTACCATATTCATAACGCTTTATATCCTAGCTAATGGTAGCTTAAAGCAAGTTGAAAGTATATAAGCCTTAGCAGGACGCCCATTAAGGTACACGTGCACTCTGCATACCCTATCCTGTAGTGATCATTTTAGAACCAGAGATGGGCTATGTGCTAGTTTATCGTTTTGAACACTGGTCATGTATATATGCGACAGTGTAGACCCTGATCGGAGTGATCTTAGAGATTTCTTATGACCAGGGTCTGTACTTCATGTCTTGTGCAATTTTATGTGTAAATCAGTTATTATTGGTGATAGAGTGTTTAGATTTATAGGGAAAGTTTTATTATCGTAATGCATTAGCTTGGTTAAATGGGTTAAAACAGGGTGTTATAAACTGCCACTTGTTATGAACAACAATGCCATGGTTGGTTAATGTATTGAGCCTTGTGGACTTGTATATGCAAGATAATGATTACTAAATATAGCCATTACCAAACGGTGTACCTGTAAAGAGTACACATGTCCTATACAAAAAATGTAGACCCAGCTCAGAAGGCTCTCAGGATCAGAGTGTGTATTGTTATTTACAAACAGATAATGATTACTAAATATAGCCATTACCAAACGGTGTATCTGTAAATAGTACACCTGTCCTATACAAATAATGTAGACCCAGATCAGAAGGCTCTCAGGATCAGAGTGTATATTGTTATTGACAAACAGATAATGATTACTAAATATAGCCATTACCAAACGGTGTATCTGTAAAGAGTACACCTGTCCTATACAAATAATGTAGACCCAGCTCAGAAGGCTCCCAAGATCAGAGTTTGTATTGTTATTTACAAACAGATAATGATTACTAAATATAGCCATTACCAAACGGTGTATCTGTAAAGAGTACACCTGTCCTATACAAATAATTTAGACCCAGATCAGAAAGCTCTCAGGATCAAAGTCTGTACTGTTGGTTATTATGAAATATATTGTAAGAAAAGACCCAATATATATTTACGCGGCGTATGACAAGTATACTCTTCATGGGTTCACTGTAAATGACGCAGGCATAAACATAGACGAGTAACCTATTGAACCCTAGCGACGACTATACTCGTCATTTACAATTTACATTTAGTACATTTGTGACTTAATGTGCATTCTGGTTTACTTTCTAACTGCTTTAAGCTACCATCTGCTAGGGTATAGAAAATAAAGGCACATCTATGGGGGAAAGGGTTCAGGTTGTAGTTCTTGTCTCTTGTCTTGGGTATGCATTGGTCAATGAAGGTGTGCAAAGAGCAACGGCCATGCAAATTATTTGGGATTGGGATAACTGTCCTCTGCTGTGTTGGTGATAATTATCATTTACAAATTGGCTAATTTACCTGCTTGGTCACAATCAGTGAGTGAGCTTTATGGCAGGTATCTGATTATCAGCTTGGTCTAACCAAACAGTGATTAGTGTCACTGCTGAATGGGCTGTTTGTATAACAGCTATGCTGTTCTGGTTGTTTGCTATTTTAGAAGCAATGTTGTTGTCAATTCATACCTATATAAGTGTACATTTCTAGGGTGTCTGAAAACATTCATTTCCTAGCCATGACAACGACAGTACTATTTGGGGACCGCTACATCCAGCGTCTACACCAGTACAGCATTGACCAGCAAAGATTACATGCAGTGCCCGGGGAGGGGCATTGGTGTTACAGGGACGGGCTCAGACTTACCCATATGGATGATGTCTTATATGATGAACTGTTGGAGCTGAAGCCAGATTTTGTTGTTTTGAGTGTAGGGGGTAATGATATAAGCCCGACATCCTCTCCTCATGAGATCTTTACCAGAATTTCCAACATGGTTGAAGATCTTAAGGGGTCTGGTGTGCAAAGGGTGTTCATTAATGAAATTCTAACAAGAGGGGACTTTTCACAGGTGCCTGGATTGAAAAGGGAGTGTTTTGAACGACAAAGAAAATACTTAAATAAGAAAATGGCAAAAGCTTTTAAATCAGACTTAATCCGCTACCCTAAAATAAAGCTGCACCAAGACTACGATGAAGACATGGTTCACCTGAACGCCAGAGGACATACAAACATGCTGTGTCGTCTCAGTCGTGTGTTATATGCCGCTTGTTAAAGGCATACAATGTCCTAGCCGGGACATCCTAACGGCCCTTTTCAGGGCCATACAATTTATCCTGAAAGATATATCCTGAGTTACATACCATCGTTGTTTGGAGATGATTATTTCATTTGTGTTTATTGTTATTTCTTTCCCATGCCCCTTTAACCCAGTTCTCCATAAATACATTTAACATTTAGCATATTATTAACCCATTCTCTCACTAATGATAATATATCTATTGATCGGCACAGAAAGGCCATAGACAAGTGTCATAATTGCGTACCATATTCATAACGCTTTATATCCTAGCTAATGGTAGCTTAAAGCAAGTTGAAAGTATATAAGCCTGAGCAGGACGCCCATTAAGGTACACGTGCACTCTGCATACCCTATCCTTTAAGTAGTGATCATTTTAGAACCAGAGATGGGCTATGTGCTAGTTTATCGTTTTGAACACTGGTCATGTATATATGCGACAGTGTAGACCCTGATCGGAGTGATCTTAGAGATTTCTTATGACCAGGGTCTGTACTTCATGTCTTGTGCAATTTTATGTGTAAATCAGTTATTATTGGTGATAGAGTGTTTAGATTTATAGGGAAAGTTTTATTATCGTAATGCATTAGCTTGGTTAAATGGGTTAAAACAGGGTGTTATAAACTGCCACTTGTTATGAACAACAATGCCATGGTTGGTTAATGTATTGAGCCTTGTGGACTTGTATATGCAAGATAATGATTACTAAATATAGCCATTACCAAACGGTGTACCTGTAAAGAGTACAAATGTCCTATACAAAAAATGTAGACCCAGCTCAGAAGGCTCTCAGGATCAGAGTGTGTATTGTTATTTACAAACAGATAATGATTACTAAATATAGCCATTACCAAACGGTGTATCTGTAAATAGTACACCTGTCCTATACAAATAATGTAGACCCAGATCAGAAGGCTCTCAGGATCAGAGTGTATATTGTTATTGACAAACAGATAATGATTACTAAATATAGCCATTACCAAACGGTGTATCTGTAAAGAGTACACCTGTCCTATACAAATAATGTAGACCCAGCTCAGAAGGCTCCCAAGATCAGAGTTTGTATTGTTATTTACAAACAGATAATGATTACTAAATATAGCCATTACCAAACGGTGTATCTGTAAAGAGTACACCTGTCCTATACAAATAATTTAGACCCAGATCAGAAAGCTCTCAGGATCAAAGTCTGTACTGTTGGTTATTATGAAATATATTGTAAGAAAAGACCCAATATATATTTACGCGGCGTATGACAAGTATACTCTTCATGGGTTCACTGTAAATGACGCAGGCATAAACATAGACGAGTAACCTATTGAACCCTAGCGACGACTATACTCGTCATTTACAATTTACATTTAGTACATTTGTGACTTAATGTGCATTCTGGTTTACTTTCTAACTGCTTTAAGCTACCATCTGCTAGGGTATAGAAAATAAAGGCACATCTATGGGGGAAAGGGTTCAGGTTGTAGTTCTTGTCTCTTGTCTTGGGTATGCATTGGTCAATGAAGGTGTGCAAAGAGCAACGGCCATGCAAATTATTTGGGATTGGGATAACTGTCCTCTGCTGTGTTGGTGATAATTATCATTTACAAATTGGCTAATTTACCTGCTTGGTCACAATCAGTGAGTGAGCTTTATGGCAGGTATCTGATTATCAGCTTGGTCTAACCAAACAGTGATTAGTGTCACTGCTGAATGGGCTGTTTGTATAACAGCTATGCTGTTCTGGTTGTTTGCTATTTTAGAAGCAATGTTGTTGTCAATTCATACCTATATAAGTGTACATTTCTAGGGTGTCTGAAAACATTCATTTCCTAGCCATGACAACGACAGTACTATTTGGGGACCGCTACATCCAGCGTCTACACCAGTACAGCATTGACCAGCAAAGATTACATGCAGTGCCCGGGGAGGGGCATTGGTGTTACAGGGACGGGCTCAGACTTACCCATATGGATGATGTCTTATATGATGAACTGTTGGAGCTGAAGCCAGATTTTGTTGTTTTGAGTGTAGGGGGTAATGATATAAGCCCGACATCCTCTCCTCATGAGATCTTTACCAGAATTTCCAACATGGTTGAAGATCTTAAGGGGTCTGGTGTGCAAAGGGTGTTCATTAATGAAATTCTAACAAGAGGGGACTTTTCACAGGTGCCTGGATTGAAAAGGGAGTGTTTTGAACGACAAAGAAAATACTTAAATAAGAAAATGGCAAAAGCTTTTAAATCAGACTTAATCCGCTACCCTAAAATAAAGCTGCACCAAGACTACGATGAAGACATGGTTCACCTGAACGCCAGAGGACATACAAACATGCTGTGTCGTCTCAGTCGTGTGTTATATGCCGCTTGTTAAAGGCATACAATGTCCTAGCCGGGACATCCCAACGGCCCTTTTCAGGGCCATACAATTTATCCTGAAAGATATATCCTGAGTTACATACCATCGTTGTTTGGAGATGATTATTTCATTTGTGTTTATTGTTATTTCTTTCCCATGCCCCTTTAACCCAGTTCTCCATAAATACATTTAACATTAAGCATATTATTAACCCATTCTCTCACTAATGATAATATATCTATTGATCGGCACAGAAAGGCCATAGACAAGTGTCATAATTGCGTACCATATTCATAACGCTTTATATCCTAGCTAATGGTAGCTTAAAGCAAGTTGAAAGTATATAAGCCTTAGCAGGACGCCCATTAAGGTACACGTGCACTCTGCATACCCTATCCTTTAAGTAGTGATCATTTTAGAACCAGAGATGGGCTATGTGCTAGTTTATCGTTTTGAACACTGGTCATGTATATATGCGACAGTGTAGACCCTGATCGGAGTGATCTTAGAGATTTCTTATGACCAGGGTCTGTACTTCATGTCTTGTGCAATTTTATGTGTAAATCAGTTATTATTGGTGATAGAGTGTTTAGATTTATAGGGAAAGTTTTATTATCGTAATGCATTAGCTTGGTTAAATGGGTTAAAACAGGGTGTTATAAACTGCCACTTGTTATGAACAACAATGCCATGGTTGGTTAATGTATTGAGCCTTGTGGACTTGTATATGCAAGATAATGATTACTAAATATAGCCATTACCAAACGGTGTACCTGTAAAGAGTACACATGTCCTATACAAAAAATGTAGACCCAGCTCAGAAGGCTCTCAGGATCAGAGTGTGTATTGTTATTTACAAACAGATAATGATTACTAAATATAGCCATTACCAAACGGTGTATCTGTAAATAGTACACCTGTCCTATACAAATAATGTAGACCCAGATCAGAAGGCTCTCAGGATCAGAGTGTATATTGTTATTGACAAACAGATAATGATTACTAAATATAGCCATTACCAAACGGTGTATCTGTAAAGAGTACACCTGTCCTATACAAATAATGTAGACCCAGCTCAGAAGGCTCCCAAGATCAGAGTTTGTATTGTTATTTACAAACAGATAATGATTACTAAATATAGCCATTACCAAACGGTGTATCTGTAAAGAGTACACCTGTCCTATACAAATAATTTAGACCCAGATCAGAAAGCTCTCAGGATCAAAGTCTGTACTGTTGGTTATTATGAAATATATTGTAAGAAAAGACCCAATATATATTTACGCGGCGTATGACAAGTATACTCTTCATGGGTTCACTGTAAATGACGCAGGCATAAACATAGACGAGTAACCTATTGAACCCTAGCGACGACTATACTCGTCATTTACAATTTACATTTAGTACATTTGTGACTTAATGTGCATTCTGGTTTACTTTCTAACTGCTTTAAGCTACCATCTGCTAGGGTATAGAAAATAAAGGCACATCTATGGGGGAAAGGGTTCAGGTTGTAGTTCTTGTCTCTTGTCTTGGGTATGCATTGGTCAATGAAGGTGTGCAAAGAGCAACGGCCATGCAAATTATTTGGGATTGGGATAACTGTCCTCTGCTGTGTTGGTGATAATTATCATTTACAAATTGGCTAATTTACCTGCTTGGTCACAATCAGTGAGTGAGCTTTATGGCAGGTATCTGATTATCAGCTTGGTCTAACCAAACAGTGATTAGTGTCACTGCTGAATGGGCTGTTTGTATAACAGCTATGCTGTTCTGGTTGTTTGCTATTTTAGAAGCAATGTTGTTGTCAATTCATACCTATATAAGTGTACATTTCTAGGGTGTCTGAAAACATTCATTTCCTAGCCATGACAACGACAGTACTATTTGGGGACCGCTACATCCAGCGTCTACACCAGTACAGCATTGACCAGCAAAGATTACATGCAGTGCCCGGGGAGGGGCATTGGTGTTACAGGGACGGGCTCAGACTTACCCATATGGATGATGTCTTATATGATGAACTGTTGGAGCTGAAGCCAGATTTTGTTGTTTTGAGTGTAGGGGGTAATGATATAAGCCCGACATCCTCTCCTCATGAGATCTTTACCAGAATTTCCAACATGGTTGAAGATCTTAAGGGGTCTGGTGTGCAAAGGGTGTTCATTAATGAAATTCTAACAAGAGGGGACTTTTCACAGGTGCCTGGATTGAAAAGGGAGTGTTTTGAACGACAAAGAAAATACTTAAATAAGAAAATGGCAAAAGCTTTTAAATCAGACTTAATCCGCTACCCTAAAATAAAGCTGCACCAAGACTACGATGAAGACATGGTTCACCTGAACGCCAGAGGACATACAAACATGCTGTGTCGTCTCAGTCGTGTGTTATATGCCGCTTGTTAAAGGCATACAATGTCCTAGCCGGGACATCCTAACGGCCCTTTTCAGGGCCATACAATTTATCCTGAAAGATATATCCTGAGTTACATACCATCGTTGTTTGGAGATGATTATTTCATTTGTGTTTATTGTTATTTCTTTCCCATGCCCCTTTAACCCAGTTCTCCATAAATACATTTAACATTTAGCATATTATTAACCCATTCTCTCACTAATGATAATATATCTATTGATCGGCACAGAAAGGCCATAGACAAGTGTCATAATTGCGTACCATATTCATAACGCTTTATATCCTAGCTAATGGTAGCTTAAAGCAAGTTGAAAGTATATAAGCCTTAGCAGGACGCCCATTAAGGTACACGTGCACTCTGCATACCCTATCCTTTAAGTAGTGATCATTTTAGAACCAGAGATGGGCTATGTGCTAGTTTATCGTTTTGAACACTGGTCATGTATATATGCGACAGTGTAGACCCTGATCGGAGTGATCTTAGAGATTTCTTATGACCAGGGTCTGTACTTCATGTCTTGTGCAATTTTATGTGTAAATCAGTTATTATTGGTGATAGAGTGTTTAGATTTATAGGGAAAGTTTTATTATCGTAATGCATTAGCTTGGTTAAATGGGTTAAAACAGGGTGTTATAAACTGCCACTTGTTATGAACAACAATGCCATGGTTGGTTAATGTATTGAGCCTTGTGGACTTGTATATGCAAGATAATGATTACTAAATATAGCCATTACCAAACGGTGTACCTGTAAAGAGTACACATGTCCTATACAAAAAATGTAGACCCAGCTCAGAAGGCTCTCAGGATCAGAGTGTGTATTGTTATTTACAAACAGATAATGATTACTAAATATAGCCATTACCAAACGGTGTATCTGTAAATAGTACACCTGTCCTATACAAATAATGTAGACCCAGATCAGAAGGCTCTCAGGATCAGAGTGTATATTGTTATTGACAAACAGATAATGATTACTAAATATAGCCATTACCAAACGGTGTATCTGTAAAGAGTACACCTGTCCTATACAAATAATGTAGACCCAGCTCAGAAGGCTCCCAAGATCAGAGTTTGTATTGTTATTTACAAACAGATAATGATTACTAAATATAGCCATTACCAAACGGTGTATCTGTAAAGAGTACACCTGTCCTATACAAATAATTTAGACCCAGATCAGAAAGCTCTCAGGATCAAAGTCTGTACTGTTGGTTATTATGAAATATATTGTAAGAAAAGACCCAATATATATTTACGCGGCGTATGACAAGTATACTCTTCATGGGTTCACTGTAAATGACGCAGGCATAAACATAGACGAGTAACCTATTGAACCCTAGCGACGACTATACTCGTCATTTACAATTTACATTTAGTACATTTGTGACTTAATGTGCATTCTGGTTTACTTTCTAACTGCTTTAAGCTACCATCTGCTAGGGTATAGAAAATAAAGGCACATCTATGGGGGAAAGGGTTCAGGTTGTAGTTCTTGTCTCTTGTCTTGGGTATGCATTGGTCAATGAAGGTGTGCAAAGAGCAACGGCCATGCAAATTATTTGGGATTGGGATAACTGTCCTCTGCTGTGTTGGTGATAATTATCATTTACAAATTGGCTAATTTACCTGCTTGGTCACAATCAGTGAGTGAGCTTTATGGCAGGTATCTGATTATCAGCTTGGTCTAACCAAACAGTGATTAGTGTCACTGCTGAATGGGCTGTTTGTATAACAGCTATGCTGTTCTGGTTGTTTGCTATTTTAGAAGCAATGTTGTTGTCAATTCATACCTATATAAGTGTACATTTCTAGGGTGTCTGAAAACATTCATTTCCTAGCCATGACAACGACAGTACTATTCGGGGACCGCTACATCCAGCGTCTACACCAGTACAGCATTGACCAGCAAAGATTACATGCAGTGCCCGGGGAGGGGCATTGGTGTTACAGGGACGGGCTCAGACTTACCCATATGGATGATGTCTTATATGATGAACTGTTGGAGCTGAAGCCAGATTTTGTTGTTTTGAGTGTAGGGGGTAATGATATAAGCCCGACATCCTCTCCTCATGAGATCTTTACCAGAATTTCCAACATGGTTGAAGATCTTAAGGGGTCTGGTGTGCAAAGGGTGTTCATTAATGAAATTCTAACAAGAGGGGACTTTTCACAGGTGCCTGGATTGAAAAGGGAGTGTTTTGAACGACAAAGAAAATACTTAAATAAGAAAATGGCAAAAGCTTTTAAATCAGACTTAATCCGCTACCCTAAAATAAAGCTGCACCAAGACTACGATGAAGACATGGTTCACCTGAACGCCAGAGGACATACAAACATGCTGTGTCGTCTCAGTCGTGTGTTATATGCCGCTTGTTAAAGGCATACAATGTCCTAGCCGGGACATCCCAACGGCCCTTTTCAGGGCCATACAATTTATCCTGAAAGATATATCCTGAGTTACATACCATCGTTGTTTGGAGATGATTATTTCATTTGTGTTTATTGTTATTTCTTTCCCATGCCCCTTTAACCCAGTTCTCCATAAATACATTTAGCATATTATTAACCCATTCTCTCACTAATGATAATATATCTATTGATCGGCACAGAAAGGCCATAGACAAGTGTCATAATTGCGTACCATATTCATAACGCTTTATATCCTAGCTAATGGTAGCTTAAAGCAAGTTGAAAGTATATAAGCCTTAGCAGGACGCCCATTAAGGTACACGTGCACTCTGCATACCCTATCCTTTAAGTAGTGATCATTTTAGAACCAGAGATGGGCTATGTGCTAGTTTATCGTTTTGAACACTGGTCATGTATATATGCGACAGTGTAGACCCTGATCGGAGTGATCTTAGAGATTTCTTATGACCAGGGTCTGTACTTCATGTCTTGTGCAATTTTATGTGTAAATCAGTTATTATTGGTGATAGAGTGTTTAGATTTATAGGGAAAGTTTTATTATCGTAATGCATTAGCTTGGTTAAATGGGTTAAAACAGGGTGTTATAAACTGCCACTTGTTATGAACAACAATGCCATGGTTGGTTAATGTATTGAGCCTTGTGGACTTGTATATGCAAGATAATGATTACTAAATATAGCCATTACCAAACGGTGTACCTGTAAAGAGTACACCTGTCCTATACAAAAAATGTAAACCCAGCTCAGAAGGCTCTCAGGATCAGAGTGTGTATTGTTATTTACAAACAGATAATGATTACTAAATATAGCCATTACCAAACGGTGTATCTGTAAATAGTACACCTGTCCTATACAAATAATGTAGACCCAGATCAGAAGGCTCTCAGGATCAGAGTGTATATTGTTATTGACAAACAGATAATGATTACTAAATATAGCCATTACCAAACGGTGTATCTGTAAAGAGTACACCTGTCCTATACAAATAATTTAGACCCAGATCAGAAAGCTCTCAGGATCAAAGTCTGTACTGTTGGTTATTATGAAATATATTGTAAGAAAAGACCCAATATATATTTACGCGGCGTATGACAAGTATACTCTTCATGGGTTCACTGTAAATGACGCAGGCATAAACATAGACGAGTAACCCATTGAACCCTAGCGACGACTATACTCGTCATTTACAATTTACATTTAGTACATTTGTGACTTAATGTGCATTCTGGTTTACTTTCTAACTGCTTTAAGCTACCATCTGCTAGGGTATAGAAAATAAAGGCACATCTATGGGGGAAAGGGTTCAGGTTGTAGTTCTTGTCTCTTGTCTTGGGTATGCATTGGTCAATGAAGGTGTGCAAAGAGCAACGGCCATGCAAATTATTTGGGATTGGGATAACTGTCCTCTGCTGTGTTGGTGATAATTATCATTTACAAATTGGCTAATTTACCTGCTTGGTCACAATCAGTGAGTGAGCTTTATGACAGGTATCTGATTATCAGCTTGGTCTAACCAAACAGTGATTAGTGTCACTGCTGAATGGGCTGTTTGTATAACAGCTATGCTGTTCTGGTTGTTTGCTATTTTAGAAGCAATGTTGTTGTCAATTCATACCTATATAAGTGTACATTTCTAGGGTGTCTGAAAACATTCATTTCCTAGCCATGACAACGACAGTACTATTTGTGGACCGCTACATCCAGCGTCTACACCAGTACAGCATTGACCAGCAAAGATTACATGCAGTGCCCGGGGAGGGGCATTGGTGTTACAGGGACGGGCTCAGACTTACCCATATGGATGATGTCTTATATGATGAACTGTTGGAGCTGAAGCCAGATTTTGTTGTTTTGAGTGTAGGGGGTAATGATATAAGCCCGACATCCTCTCCTCATGAGATCTTTACCAGAATTTCCAACATGGTTGAAGATCTTAAGGGGTCTGGTGTGCAAAGGGTGTTCATTAATGAAATTCTAACAAGAGGGGACTTTTCACAGGTGCCTGGGTTGAAAAGGGAGTGTTTTGAACGACAAAGAAAATACTTAAATAAGAAAATGGCAAAAGCTTTTAAATCAGATTTAATCCGCTACCCTAAAATAAAGCTGCACCAAGACTACGATGAAGACATGGTTCACCTGAACGCCAGAGGACATACAAACATGCTGTGTCGTCTCAGTCGTGTGTAATATGCCGCTTGTTAAAGGCATACAATGTCCTAGCAGGGACATCCCAACGGCCCTTTTCAGGGCCATACAATTTATCCTGAAAGATATATCCTGAGTTACATACCATCGTTGTTTGGAGATGAGTATTTCATTTGTGTTTATTGTTATTTCTTTCCCATGCCCCTTTAACCCAGTTCTCCATAAATACATTTAACATTTAGCATATTATTAACCCATTCTCTCACTAATGATAATATATCTATTGATCGGCACAGAAAGGCCATAGACAAGTGTCATAATTGCGTACCATATTCATAACGCTTTATATCCTAGCTAATGGTAGCTTAAAGCAAGTTGAAAGTATATAAGCCTTAGCAGGACGCCCATTAAGGTACACGTGCACTCTGTATACCCTATCCTTTAAGTAGTGATCATTTTAGAACCAGAGATGGGCTATGTGCTAGTTTATCGTTTTGAACACTGGTCATGTATATATGCGACAGTGTAGACCCTGATCGGAGTGATCTTAGAGATTTCTTATGACCAGGGTCTGTACTTCATGTCTTGTGCAATTTTATGTGTAAATCAGTTATTATTGGTGATAGAGTGTTTAGATTTATAGGGAAAGTTTTATTATCGTAATGCATTAGCTTGGTTAAATGGGTTAAAACAGGGTGTTATAAACTGCCACTTGTTATGAACAACAATGCCATGGTTGGTTAATGTATTGAGCCTTGTGGACTTGTATATGCAAGATAATGATTACTAAATATAGCCATTACCAAACGGTGTACCTGTAAAGAGTACACCTGTCCTATACAAAAAATGTAAACCCAGCTCAGAAGGCTCTCAGGATCAGAGTGTGTATTGTTATTTACAAACAGATAATGATTACTAAATATAGCCATTACCAAACGGTGTATCTGTAAATAGTACACCTGTCCTATACAAATAATGTAGACCCAGATCAGAAGGCTCTCAGGATCAGAGTGTATATTGTTATTGACAAACAGATAATGATTACTAAATATAGCCATTACCAAACGGTGTATCTGTAAAGAGTACACCTGTCCTATACAAATAATTTAGACCCAGATCAGAAAGCTCTCAGGATCAAAGTCTGTACTGTTGGTTATTATGAAATATATTGTAAGAAAAGACCCAATATATATTTACGCGGCGTATGACAAGTATACTCTTCATGGGTTCACTGTAAATGACGCAGGCATAAACATAGACGAGTAACCTATTGAACCCTAGCGACGACTATACTCGTCATTTACAATTTACATTTAGTACATTTGTGACTTAATGTGCATTCTGGTTTACTTTCTAACTGCTTTAAGCTACCATCTGCTAGGGTATAGAAAATAAAGGCACATCTATGGGGGAAAGGGTTCAGGTTGTAGTTCTTGTCTCTTGTCTTGGGTATGCATTGGTCAATGAAGGTGTGCAAAGAGCAACGGCCATGCAAATTATTTGGGATTGGGATAACTGTCCTCTGCTGTGTTGGTGATAATTATCATTTACAAATTGGCTAATTTACCTGCTTGGTCACAATCAGTGAGTGAGCTTTATGGCAGGTATCTGATTATCAGCTTGGTCTAACCAAACAGTGATTAGTGTCACTGCTGAATGGGCTGTTTGTATAACAGCTATGCTGTTCTGGTTGTTTGCTATTTTAGAAGCAATGTTGTTGTCAATTCATACCTATATAAGTGTACATTTCTAGGGTGTCTGAAAACATTCATTTCCTAGCCATGACAACGACAGTACTATTCGGGGACCGCTACATCCAGCGTCTACACCAGTACAGCATTGACCAGCAAAGATTACATGCAGTGCCCGGGGAGGGGCATTGGTGTTACAGGGACGGGCTCAGACTTACCCATATGGATGATGTCTTATATGATGAACTGTTGGAGCTGAAGCCAGATTTTGTTGTTTTGAGTGTAGGGGGTAATGATATAAGCCCGACATCCTCTCCTCATGAGATCTTTACCAGAATTTCCAACATGGTTGAAGATCTTAAGGGGTCTGGTGTGCAAAGGGTGTTCATTAATGAAATTCTAACAAGAGGGGACTTTTCACAGGTGCCTGGATTGAAAAGGGAGTGTTTTGAACGACAAAGAAAATACTTAAATAAGAAAATGGCAAAAGCTTTTAAATCAGACTTAATCCGCTACCCTAAAATAAAGCTGCACCAAGACTACGATGAAGACATGGTTCACCTGAACGCCAGAGGACATACAAACATGCTGTGTCGTCTCAGTCGTGTGTTATATGCCGCTTGTTAAAGGCATACAATGTCCTAGCCGGGACATCCCAACGGCCCTTTTCAGGGCCATACAATTTATCCTGAAAGATATATCCTGAGTTACATACCATCGTTGTTTGGAGATGATTATTTCATTTGTGTTTATTGTTATTTCTTTCCCATGCCCCTTTAACCCAGTTCTCCATAAATACATTTAGCATATTATTAACCCATTCTCTCACTAATGATAATATATCTATTGATCGGCACAGAAAGGCCATAGACAAGTGTCATAATTGCGTACCATATTCATAACGCTTTATATCCTAGCTAATGGTAGCTTAAAGCAAGTTGAAAGTATATAAGCCTTAGCAGGACGCCCATTAAGGTACACGTGCACTCTGCATACCCTATCCTTTAAGTAGTGATCATTTTAGAACCAGAGATGGGCTATGTGCTAGTTTATCGTTTTGAACACTGGTCATGTATATATGCGACAGTGTAGACCCTGATCGGAGTGATCTTAGAGATTTCTTATGACCAGGGTCTGTACTTCATGTCTTGTGCAATTTTATGTGTAAATCAGTTATTATTGGTGATAGAGTGTTTAGATTTATAGGGAAAGTTTTATTATCGTAATGCATTAGCTTGGTTAAATGGGTTAAAACAGGGTGTTATAAACTGCCACTTGTTATGAACAACAATGCCATGGTTGGTTAATGTATTGAGCCTTGTGGACTTGTATATGCAAGATAATGATTACTAAATATAGCCATTACCAAACGGTGTACCTGTAAAGAGTACACCTGTCCTATACAAAAAATGTAAACCCAGCTCAGAAGGCTCTCAGGATCAGAGTGTGTATTGTTATTTACAAACAGATAATGATTACTAAATATAGCCATTACCAAACGGTGTATCTGTAAATAGTACACCTGTCCTATACAAATAATGTAGACCCAGATCAGAAGGCTCTCAGGATCAGAGTGTATATTGTTATTGACAAACAGATAATGATTACTAAATATAGCCATTACCAAACGGTGTATCTGTAAAGAGTACACCTGTCCTATACAAATAATGTAGACCCAGCTCAGAAGGCTCCCAAGATCAGAGTGTGTATTGTTATTTACAAACAGATAATGATTACTAAATATAGCCATTACCAAACGGTGTATCTGTAAAGAGTACACCTGTCCTATACAAATAATTTAGACCCAGATCAGAAAGCTCTCAGGATCAAAGTCTGTACTGTTGGTTATTATGAAATATATTGTAAGAAAAGACCCAATATATATTTACGCGGCGTATGACAAGTATACTCTTCATGGGTTCACTGTAAATGACGCAGGCATAAACATAGACGAGTAACCTATTGAACCCTAGCGACGACTATACTCGTCATTTACAATTTTACATTTAGTACATTTGTGACTTAATGTGCATTCTGGTTTACTTTCTAACTGCTTTAAGCTACCATCTGCTAGGGTATAGAAAATAAAGGCACATCTATGGGGGAAAGGGTTCAGGTTGTAGTTCTTGTCTCTTGTCTTTGGTATGCATTGGTCAATGAAGGTGTGCAAAGAGCAACGGCCATGCAAATTATTTGGGATTGGGATAACTGTCCTCTGCTGTGTTGGTGATAATTATCATTTACAAATTGGCTAATTTACCTGCTTGGTCACAATCAGTGAGTGAGCTTTATGGCAGGTATCTGATTATCAGCTTGGTCTAACCAAACAGTGATTAGTGTCACTGCTGAATGGGCTGTTTGTATAACAGCTATGCTGTTCTGGTTGTTTGCTATTTTAGAAGCAATGTTGTTGTCAATTCATACCTATATAAGTGTACATTTCTAGGGTGTCTGAAAACATTCATTTCCTAGCCATGACAACGACAGTACTATTTGGGGACCGCTACATCCAGCGTCTACACCAGTACAGCATTGACCAGCAAAGATTACATGCAGTGCCCGGGGAGGGGCATTGGTGTTACAGGGACGGGCTCAGACTTACCCATATGGATGATGTCTTATATGATGAACTGTTGGAGCTGAAGCCAGATTTTGTTGTTTTGAGTGTAGGGGGTAATGATATAAGCCCGACATCCTCTCCTCATGAGATCTTTACCAGAATTTCCAACATGGTTGAAGATCTTAAGGGGTCTGGTGTGCAAAGGGTGTTCATTAATGAAATTCTAACAAGAGGGGACTTTTCACAGGTGCCGGGATTGAAAAGGGAGTGTTTTGAACGACAAAGAAAATACTTAAATAAGAAAATGGCAAAAGCTTTTAAATCAGACTTAATCCGCTACCCTAAAATAAAGCTGCACCAAGACTACGATGAAGACATGGTTCACCTGAACGCCAGAGGACATACAAACATGCTGTGTCGTCTCAGTCGTGTGTTATATGCCGCTTGTTAAAGGCATACAATGTCCTAGCCGGGACATCCCAACGGCCCTTCTCAGGGCCATACAATTTATCCTGAAAGATATATCCTGAGTTACATACCATCGTTGTTTGGAGATGATTATTTCATTTGTGTTTATTGTTATTTCTTTCCCATGCCCCTTTAACCCAGTTCTCCATAAATACATTTAGCATATTATTAACCCATTCTCTCACTAATGATAATATATCTATTGATCGGCACAGAAAGGCCATAGACAAGTGTCATAATTGCGTACCATATTCATAACGCTTTATATCCTAGCTAATGGTAGCTTAAAGCAAGTTGAAAGTATATAAGCCTTAGCAGGACGCCCATTAAGGTACACGTGCACTCTGCATACCCTATCCTTTAAGTAGTGATCATTTTAGAACCAGAGATGGGCTATGTGCTAGTTTATCGTTTTGAACACTGGTCATGTATATATGCGACAGTGTAGACCCTGATCGGAGTGATCTTAGAGATTTCTTATGACCAGGGTCTGTACTTCATGTCTTGTGCAATTTTATGTGTAAATCAGTTATTATTGGTGATAGAGTGTTTAGATTTATAGGGAAAGTTTTATTATCGTAATGCATTAGCTTGGTTAAATGGGTTAAAACAGGGTGTTATAAACTGCCACTTGTTATGAACAACAATGCCATGGTTGGTTAATGTATTGAGCCTTGTGGACTTGTATATGCAAGATAATGATTACTAAATATAGCCATTACCAAACGGTGTACCTGTAAAGAGTACACCTGTCCTATACAAAAAATGTAGACCCAGCTCAGAAGGCTCTCAGGATCAGAGTGTGTATTGTTATTTACAAACAGATAATGATTACTAAATATAGCCATTACCAAACGGTGTATCTGTAAATAGTACACCTGTCCTATACAAATAATGTAGACCCAGATCAGAAGGCTCTCAGGATCAGAGTGTATATTGTTATTGACAAACAGATAATGATTACTAAATATAGCCATTACCAAACGGTGTATCTGTAAAGAGTACACCTGTCCTATACAAATAATGTAGACCCAGCTCAGAAGGCTCCCAAGATCAGAGTGTGTATTGTTATTTACAAACAGATAATGATTACTAAATATAGCCATTACCAAACGGTGTATCTGTAAAGAGTACACCTGTCCTATACAAATAATGTAGACCCAGATCAGAAAGCTCTCAGGATCAAAGTCTGTACTGTTGGTTATTATGAAATATATTGTAAGAAAAGACCCAATATATATTTACGCGGCGTATGACAAGTATACTCTTCATGGGTTCACTGTAAATGACGCAGGCATAAACATAGACGAGTAACCTATTGAACCCTAGCGACGACTATACTCGTCATTTACAATTTTACATTTAGTACATTTGTGACTTAATGTGCATTCTGGTTTACTTTCTAACTGCTTTAAGCTACCATCTGCTAGGGTATAGAAAATAAAGGCACATCTATGGGGGAAAGGGTTCAGGTTGTAGTTCTTGTCTCTTGTCTTGGGTATGCATTGGTCAATGAAGGTGTGCAAAGAGCAACGGCCATGCAAATTATTTGGGATTGGGATAACTGTCCTCTGCTGTGTTGGTGATAATTATCATTTACAAATTGGCTAATTTACCTGCTTGGTCACAATCAGTGAGTGAGCTTTATGGCAGGTATCTGATTATCAGCTTGGTCTAACCAAACAGTGATTAGTGTCACTGCTGAATGGGCTGTTTGTATAACAGCTATGCTGTTCTGGTTGTTTGCTATTTTAGAAGCAATGTTGTTGTCAATTCATACCTATATAAGTGTACATTTCTAGGGTGTCTGAAAACATTCATTTCCTAGCCATGACAACGACAGTACTATTCGGGGACCGCTACATCCAGCGTCTACACCAGTACAGCATTGACCAGCAAAGATTACATGCAGTGCCCGGGGAGGGGCATTGGTGTTACAGGGACGGGCTCAGACTTACCCATATGGATGATGTCTTATATGATGAACTGTTGGAGCTGAAGCCAGATTTTGTTGTTTTGAGTGTAGGGGGTAATGATATAAGCCCGACATCCTCTCCTCATGAGCAAGTTGAAAGTATATAAGCCTTAGCAGGACGCCCATTAAGGTACACGTGCACTCTGTATACCCTATCCTTTAAGTAGTGATCATTTTAGAACCAGAGATGGGCTATGTGCTAGTTTATCGTTTTGAACACTGGTCATGTATATATGCGACAGTGTAGACCCTGATCGGAGTGATCTTAGAGATTTCTTATGACCAGGGTCTGTACTTCATGTCTTGTGCAATTTTATGTGTAAATCAGTTATTATTGGTGATAGAGTGTTTAGATTTATAGGGAAAGTTTTATTATCGTAATGCATTAGCTTGGTTAAATGGGTTAAAACAGGGTGTTATAAACTGCCACTTGTTATGAACAACAATGCCATGGTTGGTTAATGTATTGAGCCTTGTGGACTTGTATATGCAAGATAATGATTACTAAATATAGCCATTACCAAACGGTGTACCTGTAAAGAGTACACCTGTCCTATACAAAAAATGTAAACCCAGCTCAGAAGGCTCTCAGGATCAGAGTGTGTATTGTTATTTACAAACAGATAATGATTACTAAATATAGCCATTACCAAACGGTGTATCTGTAAATAGTACACCTGTCCTATACAAATAATGTAGACCCAGATCAGAAGGCTCTCAGGATCAGAGTGTATATTGTTATTGACAAACAGATAATGATTACTAAATATAGCCATTACCAAACGGTGTATCTGTAAAGAGTACACCTGTCCTATACAAATAATTTAGACCCAGATCAGAAAGCTCTCAGGATCAAAGTCTGTACTGTTGGTTATTATGAAATATATTGTAAGAAAAGACCCAATATATATTTACGCGGCGTATGACAAGTATACTCTTCATGGGTTCACTGTAAATGACGCAGGCATAAACATAGACGAGTAACCTATTGAACCCTAGCGACGACTATACTCGTCATTTACAATTTACATTTAGTACATTTGTGACTTAATGTGCATTCTGGTTTACTTTCTAACTGCTTTAAGCTACCATCTGCTAGGGTATAGAAAATAAAGGCACATCTATGGGGGAAAGGGTTCAGGTTGTAGTTCTTGTCTCTTGTCTTGGGTATGCATTGGTCAATGAAGGTGTGCAAAGAGCAACGGCCATGCAAATTATTTGGGATTGGGATAACTGTCCTCTGCTGTGTTGGTGATAATTATCATTTACAAATTGGCTAATTTACCTGCTTGGTCACAATCAGTGAGTGAGCTTTATGGCAGGTATCTGATTATCAGCTTGGTCTAACCAAACAGTGATTAGTGTCACTGCTGAATGGGCTGTTTGTATAACAGCTATGCTGTTCTGGTTGTTTGCTATTTTAGAAGCAATGTTGTTGTCAATTCATACCTATATAAGTGTACATTTCTAGGGTGTCTGAAAACATTCATTTCCTAGCCATGACAACGACAGTACTATTCGGGGACCGCTACATCCAGCGTCTACACCAGTACAGCATTGACCAGCAAAGATTACATGCAGTGCCCGGGGAGGGGCATTGGTGTTACAGGGACGGGCTCAGACTTACCCATATGGATGATGTCTTATATGATGAACTGTTGGAGCTGAAGCCAGATTTTGTTGTTTTGAGTGTAGGGGGTAATGATATAAGCCCGACATCCTCTCCTCATGAGATCTTTACCAGAATTTCCAACATGGTTGAAGATCTTAAGGGGTCTGGTGTGCAAAGGGTGTTCATTAATGAAATTCTAACAAGAGGGGACTTTTCACAGGTGCCTGGATTGAAAAGGGAGTGTTTTGAACGACAAAGAAAATACTTAAATAAGAAAATGGCAAAAGCTTTTAAATCAGACTTAATCCGCTACCCTAAAATAAAGCTGCACCAAGACTACGATGAAGACATGGTTCACCTGAACGCCAGAGGACATACAAACATGCTGTGTCGTCTCAGTCGTGTGTTATATGCCGCTTGTTAAAGGCATACAATGTCCTAGCCGGGACATCCCAACGGCCCTTTTCAGGGCCATACAATTTATCCTGAAAGATATATCCTGAGTTACATACCATCGTTGTTTGGAGATGATTATTTCATTTGTGTTTATTGTTATTTCTTTCCCATGCCCCTTTAACCCAGTTCTCCATAAATACATTTAGCATATTATTAACCCATTCTCTCACTAATGATAATATATCTATTGATCGGCACAGAAAGGCCATAGACAAGTGTCATAATTGCGTACCATATTCATAACGCTTTATATCCTAGCTAATGGTAGCTTAAAGCAAGTTGAAAGTATATAAGCCTTAGCAGGACGCCCATTAAGGTACACGTGCACTCTGCATACCCTATCCTTTAAGTAGTGATCATTTTAGAACCAGAGATGGGCTATGTGCTAGTTTATCGTTTTGAACACTGGTCATGTATATATGCGACAGTGTAGACCCTGATCGGAGTGATCTTAGAGATTTCTTATGACCAGGGTCTGTACTTCATGTCTTGTGCAATTTTATGTGTAAATCAGTTATTATTGGTGATAGAGTGTTTAGATTTATAGGGAAAGTTTTATTATCGTAATGCATTAGCTTGGTTAAATGGGTTAAAACAGGGTGTTATAAACTGCCACTTGTTATGAACAACAATGCCATGGTTGGTTAATGTATTGAGCCTTGTGGACTTGTATATGCAAGATAATGATTACTAAATATAGCCATTACCAAACGGTGTACCTGTAAAGAGTACACCTGTCCTATACAAAAAATGTAAACCCAGCTCAGAAGGCTCTCAGGATCAGAGTGTGTATTGTTATTTACAAACAGATAATGATTACTAAATATAGCCATTACCAAACGGTGTATCTGTAAATAGTACACCTGTCCTATACAAATAATGTAGACCCAGATCAGAAGGCTCTCAGGATCAGAGTGTATATTGTTATTGACAAACAGATAATGATTACTAAATATAGCCATTACCAAACGGTGTATCTGTAAAGAGTACACCTGTCCTATACAAATAATGTAGACCCAGCTCAGAAGGCTCCCAAGATCAGAGTGTGTATTGTTATTTACAAACAGATAATGATTACTAAATATAGCCATTACCAAACGATGTATCTGTAAAGAGTACACCTGTCCTATACAAATAATTTAGACCCAGATCAGAAAGCTCTCAGGATCAAAGTCTGTACTGTTGGTTATTATGAAATATATTGTAAGAAAAGACCCAATATATATTTACGCGGCGTATGACAAGTATACTCTTCATGGGTTCACTGTAAATGACGCAGGCATAAACATAGACGAGTAACCTATTGAACCCTAGCGACGACTATACTCGTCATTTACAATTTTACATTTAGTACATTTGTGACTTAATGTGCATTCTGGTTTACTTTCTAACTGCTTTAAGCTACCATCTGCTAGGGTATAGAAAATAAAGGCACATCTATGGGGGAAAGGGTTCAGGTTGTAGTTCTTGTCTCTTGTCTTTGGTATGCATTGGTCAATGAAGGTGTGCAAAGAGCAACGGCCATGCAAATTATTTGGGATTGGGATAACTGTCCTCTGCTGTGTTGGTGATAATTATCATTTACAAATTGGCTAATTTACCTGCTTGGTCACAATCAGTGAGTGAGCTTTATGGCAGGTATCTGATTATCAGCTTGGTCTAACCAAACAGTGATTAGTGTCACTGCTGAATGGGCTGTTTGTATAACAGCTATGCTGTTCTGGTTGTTTGCTATTTTAGAAGCAATGTTGTTGTCAATTCATACCTATATAAGTGTACATTTCTAGGGTGTCTGAAAACATTCATTTCCTAGCCATGACAACGACAGTACTATTTGGGGACCGCTACATCCAGCGTCTACACCAGTACAGCATTGACCAGCAAAGATTACATGCAGTGCCCGGGGAGGGGCATTGGTGTTACAGGGACGGGCTCAGACTTACCCATATGGATGATGTCTTATATGATGAACTGTTGGAGCTGAAGCCAGATTTTGTTGTTTTGAGTGTAGGGGGTAATGATATAAGCCCGACATCCTCTCCTCATGAGATCTTTACCAGAATTTCCAACATGGTTGAAGATCTTAAGGGGTCTGGTGTGCAAAGGGTGTTCATTAATGAAATTCTAACAAGAGGGGACTTTTCACAGGTGCCGGGATTGAAAAGGGAGTGTTTTGAACGACAAAGAAAATACTTAAATAAGAAAATGGCAAAAGCTTTTAAATCAGACTTAATCCGCTACCCTAAAATAAAGCTGCACCAAGACTACGATGAAGACATGGTTCACCTGAACGCCAGAGGACATACAAACATGCTGTGTCGTCTCAGTCGTGTGTTATATGCCGCTTGTTAAAGGCATACAATGTCCTAGCCGGGACATCCCAACGGCCCTTCTCAGGGCCATACAATTTATCCTGAAAGATATATCCTGAGTTACATACCATCGTTGTTTGGAGATGATTATTTCATTTGTGTTTATTGTTATTTCTTTCCCATGCCCCTTTAACCCAGTTCTCCATAAATACATTTAGCATATTATTAACCCATTCTCTCACTAATGATAATATATCTATTGATCGGCACAGAAAGGCCATAGACAAGTGTCATAATTGCGTACCATATTCATAACGCTTTATATCCTAGCTAATGGTAGCTTAAAGCAAGTTGAAAGTATATAAGCCTTAGCAGGACGCCCATTAAGGTACACGTGCACTCTGCATACCCTATCCTTTAAGTAGTGATCATTTTAGAACCAGAGATGGGCTATGTGCTAGTTTATCGTTTTGAACACTGGTCATGTATATATGCGACAGTGTAGACCCTGATCGGAGTGATCTTAGAGATTTCTTATGACCAGGGTCTGTACTTCATGTCTTGTGCAATTTTATGTGTAAATCAGTTATTATTGGTGATAGAGTGTTTAGATTTATAGGGAAAGTTTTATTATCGTAATGCATTAGCTTGGTTAAATGGGTTAAAACAGGGTGTTATAAACTGCCACTTGTTATGAACAACAATGCCATGGTTGGTTAATGTATTGAGCCTTGTGGACTTGTATATGCAAGATAATGATTACTAAATATAGCCATTACCAAACGGTGTACCTGTAAAGAGTACACCTGTCCTATACAAAAAATGTAGACCCAGCTCAGAAGGCTCTCAGGATCAGAGTGTGTATTGTTATTTACAAACAGATAATGATTACTAAATATAGCCATTACCAAACGGTGTATCTGTAAATAGTACACCTGTCCTATACAAATAATGTAGACCCAGATCAGAAGGCTCTCAGGATCAGAGTGTATATTGTTATTGACAAACAGATAATGATTACTAAATATAGCCATTACCAAACGGTGTATCTGTAAAGAGTACACCTGTCCTATACAAATAATGTAGACCCAGCTCAGAAGGCTCCCAAGATCAGAGTGTGTATTGTTATTTACAAACAGATAATGATTACTAAATATAGCCATTACCAAACGGTGTATCTGTAAAGAGTACACCTGTCCTATACAAATAATGTAGACCCAGATCAGAAAGCTCTCAGGATCAAAGTCTGTACTGTTGGTTATTATGAAATATATTGTAAGAAAAGACCCAATATATATTTACGCGGCGTATGACAAGTATACTCTTCATGGGTTCACTGTAAATGACGCAGGCATAAACATAGACGAGTAACCTATTGAACCCTAGCGACGACTATACTCGTCATTTACAATTTTACATTTAGTACATTTGTGACTTAATGTGCATTCTGGTTTACTTTCTAACTGCTTTAAGCTACCATCTGCTAGGGTATAGAAAATAAAGGCACATCTATGGGGGAAAGGGTTCAGGTTGTAGTTCTTGTCTCTTGTCTTTGGTATGCATTGGTCAATGAAGGTGTGCAAAGAGCAACGGCCATGCAAATTATTTGGGATTGGGATAACTGTCCTCTGCTGTGTTGGTGATAATTATCATTTACAAATTGGCTAATTTACCTGCTTGGTCACAATCAGTGAGTGAGCTTTATGGCAGGTATCTGATTATCAGCTTGGTCTAACCAAACAGTGATTAGTGTCACTGCTGAATGGGCTGTTTGTATAACAGCTATGCTGTTCTGGTTGTTTGCTATTTTAGAAGCAATGTTGTTGTCAATTCATACCTATATAAGTGTACATTTCTAGGGTGTCTGAAAACATTCATTTCCTAGCCATGACAACGACAGTACTATTCGGGGACCGCTACATCCAGCGTCTACACCAGTACAGCATTGACCAGCAAAGATTACATGCAGTGCCCGGGGAGGGGCATTGGTGTTACAGGGACGGGCTCAGACTTACCCATATGGATGATGTCTTATATGATGAACTGTTGGAGCTGAAGCCAGATTTTGTTGTTTTGAGTGTAGGGGGTAATGATATAAGCCCGACATCCTCTCCTCATGAGATCTTTACCAGAATTTCCAACATGGTTGAAGATCTTAAGGGGTCTGGTGTGCAAAGGGTGTTCATTAATGAAATTCTAACAAGAGGGGACTTTTCACAGGTGCCTGGATTGAAAAGGGAGTGTTTTGAACGACAAAGAAAATACTTAAATAAGAAAATGGCAAAAGCTTTTAAATCAGACTTAATCCGCTACCCTAAAATAAAGCTGCACCAAGACTACGATGAAGACATGGTTCACCTGAACGCCAGAGGACATACAAACATGCTGTGTCGTCTCAGTCGTGTGTTATATGCCGCTTGTTAAAGGCATACAATGTCCTAGCCGGGACATCCCAACGGCCCTTTTCAGGGCCATACAATTTATCCTGAAAGATATATCCTGAGTTACATACCATCGTTGTTTGGAGATGATTATTTCATTTGTGTTTATTGTTATTTCTTTCCCATGCCCCTTTAACCCAGTTCTCCATAAATACATTTAGCATATTATTAACCCATTCTCTCACTAATGATAATATATCTATTGATCGGCACAGAAAGGCCATAGACAAGTGTCATAATTGCGTACCATATTCATAACGCTTTATATCCTAGCTAATGGTAGCTTAAAGCAAGTTGAAAGTATATAAGCCTTAGCAGGACGCCCATTAAGGTACACGTGCACTCTGCATACCCTATCCTTTAAGTAGTGATCATTTTAGAACCAGAGATGGGCTATGTGCTAGTTTATCGTTTTGAACACTGGTCATGTATATATGCGACAGTGTAGACCCTGATCGGAGTGATCTTAGAGATTTCTTATGACCAGGGTCTGTACTTCATGTCTTGTGCAATTTTATGTGTAAATCAGTTATTATTGGTGATAGAGTGTTTAGATTTATAGGGAAAGTTTTATTATCGTAATGCATTAGCTTGGTTAAATGGGTTAAAACAGGGTGTTATAAACTGCCACTTGTTATGAACAACAATGCCATGGTTGGTTAATGTATTGAGCCTTGTGGACTTGTATATGCAAGATAATGATTACTAAATATAGCCATTACCAAACGGTGTACCTGTAAAGAGTACACCTGTCCTATACAAATAATGTAAACCCAGCTCAGAAGGCTCTCAGGATCAGAGTGTGTATTGTTATTTACAAACAGATAATGATTACTAAATATAGCCATTACCAAACGGTGTATCTGTAAATAGTACACCTGTCCTATACAAATAATGTAGACCCAGATCAGAAGGCTCTCAGGATCAGAGTGTATATTGTTATTGACAAACAGATAATGATTACTAAATATAGCCATTACCAAACGGTGTATCTGTAAAGAGTACACCTGTCCTATACAAATAATGTAGACCCAGCTCAGAAGGCTCCCAAGATCAGAGTGTGTATTGTTATTTACAAACAGATAATGATTACTAAATATAGCCATTACCAAACGGTGTATCTGTAAAGAGTACACCTGTCCTATACAAATAATTTAGACCCAGATCAGAAAGCTCTCAGGATCAAAGTCTGTACTGTTGGTTATTATGAAATATATTGTAAGAAAAGACCCAATATATATTTACGCGGCGTATGACAAGTATACTCTTCATGGGTTCACTGTAAATGACGCAGGCATAAACATAGACGAGTAACCTATTGAACCCTAGCGACGACTATACTCGTCATTTACAATTTTACATTTAGTACATTTGTGACTTAATGTGCATTCTGGTTTACTTTCTAACTGCTTTAAGCTACCATCTGCTAGGGTATAGAAAATAAAGGCACATCTATGGGGGAAAGGGTTCAGGTTGTAGTTCTTGTCTCTTGTCTTTGGTATGCATTGGTCAATGAAGGTGTGCAAAGAGCAACGGCCATGCAAATTATTTGGGATTGGGATAACTGTCCTCTGCTGTGTTGGTGATAATTATCATTTACAAATTGGCTAATTTACCTGCTTGGTCACAATCAGTGAGTGAGCTTTATGGCAGGTATCTGATTATCAGCTTGGTCTAACCAAACAGTGATTAGTGTCACTGCTGAATGGGCTGTTTGTATAACAGCTATGCTGTTCTGGTTGTTTGCTATTTTAGAAGCAATGTTGTTGTCAATTCATACCTATATAAGTGTACATTTCTAGGGTGTCTGAAAACATTCATTTCCTAGCCATGACAACGACAGTACTATTCGGGGACCGCTACATCCAGCGTCTACACCAGTACAGCATTGACCAGCAAAGATTACATGCAGTGCCCGGGGAGGGGCATTGGTGTTACAGGGACGGGCTCAGACTTACCCATATGGATGATGTCTTATATGATGAACTGTTGGAGCTGAAGCCAGATTTTGTTGTTTTGAGTGTAGGGGGTAATGATATAAGCCCGACATCCTCTCCTCATGAGATCTTTACCAGAATTTCCAACATGGTTGAAGATCTTAAGGGGTCTGGTGTGCAAAGGGTGTTCATTAATGAAATTCTAACAAGAGGGGACTTTTCACAGGTGCCTGGATTGAAAAGGGAGTGTTTTGAACGACAAAGAAAATACTTAAATAAGAAAATGGCAAAAGCTTTTAAATCAGACTTAATCCGCTACCCTAAAATAAAGCTGCACCAAGACTACGATGAAGACATGGTTCACCTGAACGCCAGAGGACATACAAACATGCTGTGTCGTCTCAGTCGTGTGTTATATGCCGCTTGTTAAAGGCATACAATGTCCTAGCCGGGACATCCCAACGGCCCTTTTCAGGGCCATACAATTTATCCTGAAAGATATATCCTGAGTTACATACCATCGTTGTTTGGAGATGATTATTTCATTTGTGTTTATTGTTATTTCTTTCCCATGCCCCTTTAACCCAGTTCTCCATAAATACATTTAGCATATTATTAACCCATTCTCTCACTAATGATAATATATCTATTGATCGGCACAGAAAGGCCATAGACAAGTGTCATAATTGCGTACCATATTCATAACGCTTTATATCCTAGCTAATGGTAGCTTAAAGCAAGTTGAAAGTATATAAGCCTTAGCAGGACGCCCATTAAGGTACACGTGCACTCTGCATACCCTATCCTTTAAGTAGTGATCATTTTAGAACCAGAGATGGGCTATGTGCTAGTTTATCGTTTTGAACACTGGTCATGTATATATGCGACAGTGTAGACCCTGATCGGAGTGATCTTAGAGATTTCTTATGACCAGGGTCTGTACTTCATGTCTTGTGCAATTTTATGTGTAAATCAGTTATTATTGGTGATAGAGTGTTTAGATTTATAGGGAAAGTTTTATTATCGTAATGCATTAGCTTGGTTAAATGGGTTAAAACAGGGTGTTATAAACTGCCACTTGTTATGAACAACAATGCCATGGTTGGTTAATGTATTGAGCCTTGTGGACTTGTATATGCAAGATAATGATTACTAAATATAGCCATTACCAAACGGTGTACCTGTAAAGAGTACACCTGTCCTATACAAAAAATGTAGACCCAGCTCAGAAGGCTCTCAGGATCAGAGTGTGTATTGTTATTTACAAACAGATAATGATTACTAAATATAGCCATTACCAAACGGTGTATCTGTAAATAGTACACCTGTCCTATACAAATAATGTAGACCCAGATCAGAAGGCTCTCAGGATCAGAGTGTATATTGTTATTGACAAACAGATAATGATTACTAAATATAGCCATTACCAAACGGTGTATCTGTAAAGAGTACACCTGTCCTATACAAATAATGTAGACCCAGCTCAGAAGGCTCCCAAGATCAGAGTGTGTATTGTTATTTACAAACAGATACTGATTACTAAATATAGCCATTACCAAACGGTGTATCTGTAAAGAGTACACCTGTCCTATACAAATAATGTAGACCCAGATCAGAAAGCTCTCAGGATCAAAGTCTGTACTGTTGGTTATTATGAAATATATTGTAAGAAAAGACCCAATATATATTTACGCGGCGTATGACAAGTATACTCTTCATGGGTTCACTGTAAATGACGCAGGCATAAACATAGACGAGTAACCTATTGAACCCTAGCGACGACTATACTCGTCATTTACAATTTTACATTTAGTACATTTGTGACTTAATGTGCATTCTGGTTTACTTTCTAACTGCTTTAAGCTACCATCTGCTAGGGTATAGAAAATAAAGGCACATCTATGGGGGAAAGGGTTCAGGTTGTAGTTCTTGTCTCTTGTCTTGGGTATGCATTGGTCAATGAAGGTGTGCAAAGAGCAACGGCCATGCAAATTATTTGGGATTGGGATAACTGTCCTCTGCTGTGTTGGTGATAATTATCATTTACAAATTGGCTAATTTACCTGCTTGGTCACAATCAGTGAGTGAGCTTTATGGCAGGTATCTGATTATCAGCTTGGTCTAACCAAACAGTGATTAGTGTCACTGCTGAATGGGCTGTTTGTATAACAGCTATGCTGTTCTGGTTGTTTGCTATTTTAGAAGCAATGTTGTTGTCAATTCATACCTATATAAGTGTACATTTCTAGGGTGTCTGAAAACATTCATTTCCTAGCCATGACAACGACAGTACTATTCGGGGACCGCTACATCCAGCGTCTACACCAGTACAGCATTGACCAGCAAAGATTACATGCAGTGCCCGGGGAGGGGCATTGGTGTTACAGGGACGGGCTCAGACTTACCCATATGGATGATGTCTTATATGATGAACTGTTGGAGCTGAAGCCAGATTTTGTTGTTTTGAGTGTAGGGGGTAATGATATAAGCCCGACATCCTCTCCTCATGAGATCTTTACCAGAATTTCCAACATGGTTGAAGATCTTAAGGGGTCTGGTGTGCAAAGGGTGTTCATTAATGAAATTCTAACAAGAGGGGACTTTTCACAGGTGCCTGGATTGAAAAGGGAGTGTTTTGAACGACAAAGAAAATACTTAAATAAGAAAATGGCAAAAGCTTTTAAATCAGACTTAATCCGCTACCCTAAAATAAAGCTGCACCAAGACTACGATGAAGACATGGTTCACCTGAACGCCAGAGGACATACAAACATGCTGTGTCGTCTCAGTCGTGTGTTATATGCCGCTTGTTAAAGGCATACAATGTCCTAGCCGGGACATCCCAACGGCCCTTTTCAGGGCCATACAATTTATCCTGAAAGATATATCCTGAGTTACATACCATCGTTGTTTGGAGATGATTATTTCATTTGTGTTTATTGTTATTTCTTTCCCATGCCCCTTTAACCCAGTTCTCCATAAATACATTTAGCATATTATTAACCCATTCTCTCACTAATGATAATATATCTATTGATCGGCACAGAAAGGCCATAGACAAGTGTCATAATTGCGTACCATATTCATAACGCTTTATATCCTAGCTAATGGTAGCTTAAAGCAAGTTGAAAGTATATAAGCCTTAGCAGGACGCCCATTAAGGTACACGTGCACTCTGCATACCCTATCCTTTAAGTAGTGATCATTTTAGAACCAGAGATGGGCTATGTGCTAGTTTATCGTTTTGAACACTGGTCATGTATATATGCGACAGTGTAGACCCTGATCGGAGTGATCTTAGAGATTTCTTATGACCAGGGTCTGTACTTCATGTCTTGTGCAATTTTATGTGTAAATCAGTTATTATTGGTGATAGAGTGTTTAGATTTATAGGGAAAGTTTTATTATCGTAATGCATTAGCTTGGTTAAATGGGTTAAAACAGGGTGTTATAAACTGCCACTTGTTATGAACAACAATGCCATGGTTGGTTAATGTATTGAGCCTTGTGGACTTGTATATGCAAGATAATGATTACTAAATATAGCCATTACCAAACGGTGTACCTGTAAAGAGTACACCTGTCCTATACAAAAAATGTAAACCCAGCTCAGAAGGCTCTCAGGATCAGAGTGTGTATTGTTATTTACAAACAGATAATGATTACTAAATATAGCCATTACCAAACGGTGTATCTGTAAATAGTACACCTGTCCTATACAAATAATGTAGACCCAGATCAGAAGGCTCTCAGGATCAGAGTGTATATTGTTATTGACAAACAGATAATGATTACTAAATATAGCCATTACCAAACGGTGTATCTGTAAAGAGTACACCTGTCCTATACAAATAATTTAGACCCAGATCAGAAAGCTCTCAGGATCAAAGTCTGTACTGTTGGTTATTATGAAATATATTGTAAGAAAAGACCCAATATATATTTACGCGGCGTATGACAAGTATACTCTTCATGGGTTCACTGTAAATGACGCAGGCATAAACATAGACGAGTAACCCATTGAACCCTAGCGACGACTATACTCGTCATTTACAATTTACATTTAGTACATTTGTGACTTAATGTGCATTCTGGTTTACTTTCTAACTGCTTTAAGCTACCATCTGCTAGGGTATAGAAAATAAAGGCACATCTATGGGGGAAAGGGTTCAGGTTGTAGTTCTTGTCTCTTGTCTTGGGTATGCATTGGTCAATGAAGGTGTGCAAAGAGCAACGGCCATGCAAATTATTTGGGATTGGGATAACTGTCCTCTGCTGTGTTGGTGATAATTATCATTTACAAATTGGCTAATTTACCTGCTTGGTCACAATCAGTGAGTGAGCTTTATGGCAGGTATCTGATTATCAGCTTGGTCTAACCAAACAGTGATTAGTGTCACTGCTGAATGGGCTGTTTGTATAACAGCTATGCTGTTCTGGTTGTTTGCTATTTTAGAAGCAATGTTGTTGTCAATTCATACCTATATAAGTGTACATTTCTAGGGTGTCTGAAAACATTCATTTCCTAGCCATGACAACGACAGTACTATTTGGGGACCGCTACATCCAGCGTCTACACCAGTACAGCATTGACCAGCAAAGATTACATGCAGTGCCCGGGGAGGGGCATTGGTGTTACAGGGACGGGCTCAGACTTACCCATATGGATGATGTCTTATATGATGAACTGTTGGAGCTGAAGCCAGATTTTGTTGTTTTGAGTGTAGGGGGTAATGATATAAGCCCGACATCCTCTCCTCATGAGATCTTTACCAGAATTTCCAACATGGTTGAAGATCTTAAGGGGTCTGGTGTGCAAAGGGTGTTCATTAATGAAATTCTAACAAGAGGGGACTTTTCACAGGTGCCGGGATTGAAAAGGGAGTGTTTTGAACGACAAAGAAAATACTTAAATAAGAAAATGGCAAAAGCTTTTAAATCAGACTTAATCCGCTACCCTAAAATAAAGCTGCACCAAGACTACGATGAAGACATGGTTCACCTGAACGCCAGAGGACATACAAACATGCTGTGTCGTCTCAGTCGTGTGTTATATGCCGCTTGTTAAAGGCATACAATGTCCTAGCCGGGACATCCCAACGGCCCTTCTCAGGGCCATACAATTTATCCTGAAAGATATATCCTGAGTTACATACCATCGTTGTTTGGAGATGATTATTTCATTTGTGTTTATTGTTATTTCTTTCCCATGCCCCTTTAACCCAGTTCTCCATAAATACATTTAGCATATTATTAACCCATTCTCTCACTAATGATAATATATCTATTGATCGGCACAGAAAGGCCATAGACAAGTGTCATAATTGCGTACCATATTCATAACGCTTTATATCCTAGCTAATGGTAGCTTAAAGCAAGTTGAAAGTATATAAGCCTTAGCAGGACGCCCATTAAGGTACACGTGCACTCTGCATACCCTATCCTTTAAGTAGTGATCATTTTAGAACCAGAGATGGGCTATGTGCTAGTTTATCGTTTTGAACACTGGTCATGTATATATGCGACAGTGTAGACCCTGATCGGAGTGATCTTAGAGATTTCTTATGACCAGGGTCTGTACTTCATGTCTTGTGCAATTTTATGTGTAAATCAGTTATTATTGGTGATAGAGTGTTTAGATTTATAGGGAAAGTTTTATTATCGTAATGCATTAGCTTGGTTAAATGGGTTAAAACAGGGTGTTATAAACTGCCACTTGTTATGAACAACAATGCCATGGTTGGTTAATGTATTGAGCCTTGTGGACTTGTATATGCAAGATAATGATTACTAAATATAGCCATTACCAAACGGTGTACCTGTAAAGAGTACACCTGTCCTATACAAAAAATGTAAACCCAGCTCAGAAGGCTCTCAGGATCAGAGTGTGTATTGTTATTTACAAACAGATAATGATTACTAAATATAGCCATTACCAAACGGTGTATCTGTAAATAGTACACATGTCCTATACAAATAATGTAGACCCAGATCAGAAGGCTCTCAGGATCAGAGTGTATATTGTTATTGACAAACAGATAATGATTACTAAATATAGCCATTACCAAACGGTGTATCTGTAAAGAGTACACCTGTCCTATACAAATAATGTAGACCCAGCTCAGAAGGCTCCCAAGATCAGAGTGTGTATTGTTATTTACAAACAGATAATGATTACTAAATATAGCCATTACCAAACGGTGTATCTGTAAAGAGTACACCTGTCCTATACAAATAATTTAGACCCAGATCAGAAAGCTCTCAGGATCAAAGTCTGTACTGTTGGTTATTATGAAATATATTGTAAGAAAAGACCCAATATATATTTACGCGGCGTATGACAAGTATACTCTTCATGGGTTCACTGTAAATGACGCAGGCATAAACATAGACGAGTAACCTATTGAACCCTAGCGACGACTATACTCGTCATTTACAATTTTACATTTAGTACATTTGTGACTTAATGTGCATTCTGGTTTACTTTCTAACTGCTTTAAGCTACCATCTGCTAGGGTATAGAAAATAAAGGCACATCTATGGGGGAAAGGGTTCAGGTTGTAGTTCTTGTCTCTTGTCTTTGGTATGCATTGGTCAATGAAGGTGTGCAAAGAGCAACGGCCATGCAAATTATTTGGGATTGGGATAACTGTCCTCTGCTGTGTTGGTGATAATTATCATTTACAAATTGGCTAATTTACCTGCTTGGTCACAATCAGTGAGTGAGCTTTATGGCAGGTATCTGATTATCAGCTTGGTCTAACCAAACAGTGATTAGTGTCACTGCTGAATGGGCTGTTTGTATAACAGCTATGCTGTTCTGGTTGTTTGCTATTTTAGAAGCAATGTTGTTGTCAATTCATACCTATATAAGTGTACATTTCTAGGGTGTCTGAAAACATTCATTTCCTAGCCATGACAACGACAGTACTATTTGGGGACCGCTACATCCAGCGTCTACACCAGTACAGCATTGACCAGCAAAGATTACATGCAGTGCCCGGGGAGGGGCATTGGTGTTACAGGGACGGGCTCAGACTTACCCATATGGATGATGTCTTATATGATGAACTGTTGGAGCTGAAGCCAGATTTTGTTGTTTTGAGTGTAGGGGGTAATGATATAAGCCCGACATCCTCTCCTCATGAGATCTTTACCAGAATTTCCAACATGGTTGAAGATCTTAAGGGGTCTGGTGTGCAAAGGGTGTTCATTAATGAAATTCTAACAAGAGGGGACTTTTCACAGGTGCCGGGATTGAAAAGGGAGTGTTTTGAACGACAAAGAAAATACTTAAATAAGAAAATGGCAAAAGCTTTTAAATCAGACTTAATCCGCTACCCTAAAATAAAGCTGCACCAAGACTACGATGAAGACATGGTTCACCTGAACGCCAGAGGACATACAAACATGCTGTGTCGTCTCAGTCGTGTGTTATATGCCGCTTGTTAAAGGCATACAATGTCCTAGCCGGGACATCCCAACGGCCCTTCTCAGGGCCATACAATTTATCCTGAAAGATATATCCTGAGTTACATACCATCGTTGTTTGGAGATGATTATTTCATTTGTGTTTATTGTTATTTCTTTCCCATGCCCCTTTAACCCAGTTCTCCATAAATACATTTAGCATATTATTAACCCATTCTCTCACTAATGATAATATATCTATTGATCGGCACAGAAAGGCCATAGACAAGTGTCATAATTGCGTACCATATTCATAACGCTTTATATCCTAGCTAATGGTAGCTTAAAGCAAGTTGAAAGTATATAAGCCTTAGCAGGACGCCCATTAAGGTACACGTGCACTCTGCATACCCTATCCTTTAAGTAGTGATCATTTTAGAACCAGAGATGGGCTATGTGCTAGTTTATCGTTTTGAACACTGGTCATGTATATATGCGACAGTGTAGACCCTGATCGGAGTGATCTTAGAGATTTCTTATGACCAGGGTCTGTACTTCATGTCTTGTGCAATTTTATGTGTAAATCAGTTATTATTGGTGATAGAGTGTTTAGATTTATAGGGAAAGTTTTATTATCGTAATGCATTAGCTTGGTTAAATGGGTTAAAACAGGGTGTTATAAACTGCCACTTGTTATGAACAACAATGCCATGGTTGGTTAATGTATTGAGCCTTGTGGACTTGTATATGCAAGATAATGATTACTAAATATAGCCATTACCAAACGGTGTACCTGTAAAGAGTACACCTGTCCTATACAAAAAATGTAGACCCAGCTCAGAAGGCTCTCAGGATCAGAGTGTGTATTGTTATTTACAAACAGATAATGATTACTAAATATAGCCATTACCAAACGGTGTATCTGTAAATAGTACACCTGTCCTATACAAATAATGTAGACCCAGATCAGAAGGCTCTCAGGATCAGAGTGTATATTGTTATTGACAAACAGATAATGATTACTAAATATAGCCATTACCAAACGGTGTATCTGTAAAGAGTACACCTGTCCTATACAAATAATGTAGACCCAGCTCAGAAGGCTCCCAAGATCAGAGTGTGTATTGTTATTTACAAACAGATACTGCTTACTAAATATAGCCATTACCAAACGGTGTATCTGTAAAGAGTACACCTGTCCTATACAAATAATGTAGACCCAGATCAGAAAGCTCTCAGGATCAAAGTCTGTACTGTTGGTTATTATGAAATATATTGTAAGAAAAGACCCAATATATATTTACGCGGCGTATGACAAGTATACTCTTCATGGGTTCACTGTAAATGACGCAGGCATAAACATAGACGAGTAACCTATTGAACCCTAGCGACGACTATACTCGTCATTTACAATTTTACATTTAGTACATTTGTGACTTAATGTGCATTCTGGTTTACTTTCTAACTGCTTTAAGCTACCATCTGCTAGGGTATAGAAAATAAAGGCACATCTATGGGGGAAAGGGTTCAGGTTGTAGTTCTTGTCTCTTGTCTTGGGTATGCATTGGTCAATGAAGGTGTGCAAAGAGCAACGGCCATGCAAATTATTTGGGATTGGGATAACTGTCCTCTGCTGTGTTGGTGATAATTATCATTTACAAATTGGCTAATTTACCTGCTTGGTCACAATCAGTGAGTGAGCTTTATGGCAGGTATCTGATTATCAGCTTGGTCTAACCAAACAGTGATTAGTGTCACTGCTGAATGGGCTGTTTGTATAACAGCTATGCTGTTCTGGTTGTTTGCTATTTTAGAAGCAATGTTGTTGTCAATTCATACCTATATAAGTGTACATTTCTAGGGTGTCTGAAAACATTCATTTCCTAGCCATGACAACGACAGTACTATTCGGGGACCGCTACATCCAGCGTCTACACCAGTACAGCATTGACCAGCAAAGATTACATGCAGTGCCCGGGGAGGGGCATTGGTGTTACAGGGACGGGCTCAGACTTACCCATATGGATGATGTCTTATATGATGAACTGTTGGAGCTGAAGCCAGATTTTGTTGTTTTGAGTGTAGGGGGTAATGATATAAGCCCGACATCCTCTCCTCATGAGATCTTTACCAGAATTTCCAACATGGTTGAAGATCTTAAGGGGTCTGGTGTGCAAAGGGTGTTCATTAATGAAATTCTAACAAGAGGGGACTTTTCACAGGTGCCTGGATTGAAAAGGGAGTGTTTTGAACGACAAAGAAAATACTTAAATAAGAAAATGGCAAAAGCTTTTAAATCAGACTTAATCCGCTACCCTAAAATAAAGCTGCACCAAGACTACGATGAAGACATGGTTCACCTGAACGCCAGAGGACATACAAACATGCTGTGTCGTCTCAGTCGTGTGTTATATGCCGCTTGTTAAAGGCATACAATGTCCTAGCCGGGACATCCCAACGGCCCTTTTCAGGGCCATACAATTTATCCTGAAAGATATATCCTGAGTTACATACCATCGTTGTTTGGAGATGATTATTTCATTTGTGTTTATTGTTATTTCTTTCCCATGCCCCTTTAACCCAGTTCTCCATAAATACATTTAGCATATTATTAACCCATTCTCTCACTAATGATAATATATCTATTGATCGGCACAGAAAGGCCATAGACAAGTGTCATAATTGCGTACCATATTCATAACGCTTTATATCCTAGCTAATGGTAGCTTAAAGCAAGTTGAAAGTATATAAGCCTTAGCAGGACGCCCATTAAGGTACACGTGCACTCTGCATACCATATCCTTTAAGTAGTGATCATTTTAGAACCAGAGATGGGCTATGTGCTAGTTTATCGTTTTGAACACTGGTCATGTATATATGCGACAGTGTAGACCCTGATCGGAGTGATCTTAGAGATTTCTTATGACCAGGGTCTGTACTTCATGTCTTGTGCAATTTTATGTGTAAATCAGTTATTATTGGTGATAGAGTGTTTAGATTTATAGGGAAAGTTTTATTATCGTAATGCATTAGCTTGGTTAAATGGGTTAAAACAGGGTGTTATAAACTGCCACTTGTTATGAACAACAATGCCATGGTTGGTTAATGTATTGAGCCTTGTGGACTTGTATATGCAAGATAATGATTACTAAATATAGCCATTACCAAACGGTGTACCTGTAAAGAGTACACCTGTCCTATACAAAAAATGTAAACCCAGCTCAGAAGGCTCTCAGGATCAGAGTGTGTATTGTTATTTACAAACAGATAATGATTACTAAATATAGCCATTACCAAACGGTGTATCTGTAAATAGTACACCTGTCCTATACAAATAATGTAGACCCAGATCAGAAGGCTCTCAGGATCAGAGTGTATATTGTTATTGACAAACAGATAATGATTACTAAATATAGCCATTACCAAACGGTGTATCTGTAAAGAGTACACCTGTCCTATACAAATAATTTAGACCCAGATCAGAAAGCTCTCAGGATCAAAGTCTGTACTGTTGGTTATTATGAAATATATTGTAAGAAAAGACCCAATATATATTTACGCGGCGTATGACAAGTATACTCTTCATGGGTTCACTGTAAATGACGCAGGCATAAACATAGACGAGTAACCCATTGAACCCTAGCGACGACTATACTCGTCATTTACAATTTACATTTAGTACATTTGTGACTTAATGTGCATTCTGGTTTACTTTCTAACTGCTTTAAGCTACCATCTGCTAGGGTATAGAAAATAAAGGCACATCTATGGGGGAAAGGGTTCAGGTTGTAGTTCTTGTCTCTTGTCTTGGGTATGCATTGGTCAATGAAGGTGTGCAAAGAGCAACGGCCATGCAAATTATTTGGGATTGGGATAACTGTCCTCTGCTGTGTTGGTGATAATTATCATTTACAAATTGGCTAATTTACCTGCTTGGTCACAATCAGTGAGTGAGCTTTATGGCAGGTATCTGATTATCAGCTTGGTCTAACCAAACAGTGATTAGTGTCACTGCTGAATGGGCTGTTTGTATAACAGCTATGCTGTTCTGGTTGTTTGCTATTTTAGAAGCAATGTTGTTGTCAATTCATACCTATATAAGTGTACATTTCTAGGGTGTCTGAAAACATTCATTTCCTAGCCATGACAACGACAGTACTATTTGGGGACCGCTACATCCAGCGTCTACACCAGTACAGCATTGACCAGCAAAGATTACATGCAGTGCCCGGGGAGGGGCATTGGTGTTACAGGGACGGGCTCAGACTTACCCATATGGATGATGTCTTATATGATGAACTGTTGGAGCTGAAGCCAGATTTTGTTGTTTTGAGTGTAGGGGGTAATGATATAAGCCCGACATCCTCTCCTCATGAGATCTTTACCAGAATTTCCAACATGGTTGAAGATCTTAAGGGGTCTGGTGTGCAAAGGGTGTTCATTAATGAAATTCTAACAAGAGGGGACTTTTCACAGGTGCCGGGATTGAAAAGGGAGTGTTTTGAACGACAAAGAAAATACTTAAATAAGAAAATGGCAAAAGCTTTTAAATCAGACTTAATCCGCTACCCTAAAATAAAGCTGCACCAAGACTACGATGAAGACATGGTTCACCTGAACGCCAGAGGACATACAAACATGCTGTGTCGTCTCAGTCGTGTGTTATATGCCGCTTGTTAAAGGCATACAATGTCCTAGCCGGGACATCCCAACGGCCCTTCTCAGGGCCATACAATTTATCCTGAAAGATATATCCTGAGTTACATACCATCGTTGTTTGGAGATGATTATTTCATTTGTGTTTATTGTTATTTCTTTCCCATGCCCCTTTAACCCAGTTCTCCATAAATACATTTAGCATATTATTAACCCATTCTCTCACTAATGATAATATATCTATTGATCGGCACAGAAAGGCCATAGACAAGTGTCATAATTGCGTACCATATTCATAACGCTTTATATCCTAGCTAATGGTAGCTTAAAGCAAGTTGAAAGTATATAAGCCTTAGCAGGACGCCCATTAAGGTACACGTGCACTCTGCATACCCTATCCTTTAAGTAGTGATCATTTTAGAACCAGAGATGGGCTATGTGCTAGTTTATCGTTTTGAACACTGGTCATGTATATATGCGACAGTGTAGACCCTGATCGGAGTGATCTTAGAGATTTCTTATGACCAGGGTCTGTACTTCATGTCTTGTGCAATTTTATGTGTAAATCAGTTATTATTGGTGATAGAGTGTTTAGATTTATAGGGAAAGTTTTATTATCGTAATGCATTAGCTTGGTTAAATGGGTTAAAACAGGGTGTTATAAACTGCCACTTGTTATGAACAACAATGCCATGGTTGGTTAATGTATTGAGCCTTGTGGACTTGTATATGCAAGATAATGATTACTAAATATAGCCATTACCAAACGGTGTACCTGTAAAGAGTACACATGTCCTATACAAAAAATGTAGACCCAGCTCAGAAGGCTCTCAGGATCAGAGTGTGTATTGTTATTTACAAACAGATAATGATTACTAAATATAGCCATTACCAAACGGTGTATCTGTAAATAGTACACATGTCCTATACAAATAATGTAGACCCAGATCAGAAGGCTCTCAGGATCAGAGTGTATATTGTTATTGACAAACAGATAATGATTACTAAATATAGCCATTACCAAACGGTGTATCTGTAAAGAGTACACCTGTCCTATACAAATAATGTAGACCCAGCTCAGAAGGCTCCCAAGATCAGAGTTTGTATTGTTATTTACAAACAGATAATGATTACTAAATATAGCCATTACCAAACGGTGTATCTGTAAAGAGTACACCTGTCCTATACAAATAATTTAGACCCAGATCAGAAAGCTCTCAGGATCAAAGTCTGTACTGTTGGTTATTATGAAATATATTGTAAGAAAAGACCCAATATATATTTACGCGGCGTATGACAAGTATACTCTTCATGGGTTCACTGTAAATGACGCAGGCATAAACATAGACGAGTAACCTATTGAACCCTAGCGACGACTATACTCGTCATTTACAATTTACATTTAGTACATTTGTGACTTAATGTGCATTCTGGTTTACTTTCTAACTGCTTTAAGCTACCATCTGCTAGGGTATAGAAAATAAAGGCACATCTATGGGGGAAAGGGTTCAGGTTGTAGTTCTTGTCTCTTGTCTTGGGTATGCATTGGTCAATGAAGGTGTGCAAAGAGCAACGGCCATGCAAATTATTTGGGATTGGGATAACTGTCCTCTGCTGTGTTGGTGATAATTATCATTTACAAATTGGCTAATTTACCTGCTTGGTCACAATCAGTGAGTGAGCTTTATGGCAGGTATCTGATTATCAGCTTGGTCTAACCAAACAGTGATTAGTGTCACTGCTGAATGGGCTGTTTGTATAACAGCTATGCTGTTCTGGTTGTTTGCTATTTTAGAAGCAATGTTGTTGTCAATTCATACCTATATAAGTGTACATTTCTAGGGTGTCTGAAAACATTCATTTCCTAGCCATGACAACGACAGTACTATTCGGGGACCGCTACATCCAGCGTCTACACCAGTACAGCATTGACCAGCAAAGATTACATGCAGTGCCCGGGGAGGGGCATTGGTGTTACAGGGACGGGCTCAGACTTACCCATATGGATGATGTCTTATATGATGAACTGTTGGAGCTGAAGCCAGATTTTGTTGTTTTGAGTGTAGGGGGTAATGATATAAGCCCGACATCCTCTCCTCATGAGATCTTTACCAGAATTTCCAACATGGTTGAAGATCTTAAGGGGTCTGGTGTGCAAAGGGTGTTCATTAATGAAATTCTAACAAGAGGGGACTTTTCACAGGTGCCTGGATTGAAAAGGGAGTGTTTTGAACGACAAAGAAAATACTTAAATAAGAAAATGGCAAAAGCTTTTAAATCAGACTTAATCCGCTACCCTAAAATAAAGCTGCACCAAGACTACGATGAAGACATGGTTCACCTGAACGCCAGAGGACATACAAACATGCTGTGTCGTCTCAGTCGTGTGTTATATGCCGCTTGTTAAAGGCATACAATGTCCTAGCCGGGACATCCCAACGGCCCTTTTCAGGGCCATACAATTTATCCTGAAAGATATATCCTGAGTTACATACCATCGTTGTTTGGAGATGATTATTTCATTTGTGTTTATTGTTATTTCTTTCCCATGCCCCTTTAACCCAGTTCTCCATAAATACATTTAGCATATTATTAACCCATTCTCTCACTAATGATAATATATCTATTGATCGGCACAGAAAGGCCATAGACAAGTGTCATAATTGCGTACCATATTCATAACGCTTTATATCCTAGCTAATGGTAGCTTAAAGCAAGTTGAAAGTATATAAGCCTTAGCAGGACGCCCATTAAGGTACACGTGCACTCTGCATACCCTATCCTTTAAGTAGTGATCATTTTAGAACCAGAGATGGGCTATGTGCTAGTTTATCCTTTTGAACACTGGTCATGTATATATGCGACAGTGTAGACCCTGATCGGAGTGATCTTAGAGATTTCTTATGACCAGGGTCTGTACTTCATGTCTTGTGCAATTTTATGTGTAAATCAGTTATTATTGGTGATAGAGTGTTTAGATTTATAGGGAAAGTTTTATTATCGTAATGCATTAGCTTGGTTAAATGGGTTAAAACAGGGTGTTATAAACTGCCACTTGTTATGAACAACAATGCCATGGTTGGTTAATGTATTGAGCCTTGTGGACTTGTATATGCAAGATAATGATTACTAAATATAGCCATTACCAAACGGTGTACCTGTAAAGAGTACACCTGTCCTATACAAAAAATGTAAACCCAGCTCAGAAGGCTCTCAGGATCAGAGTGTGTATTGTTATTTACAAACAGATAATGATTACTAAATATAGCCATTACCAAACGGTGTATCTGTAAAGAGTACACCTGTCCTATACAAATAATGTAGACCCAGCTCAGAAGGCTCCCAAGATCAGAGTGTGTATTGTTATTTACAAACAGATAATGATTACTAAATATAGCCATTACCAAACGGTGTATCTGTAAAGAGTACACCTGTCCTATACAAATAATTTAGACCCAGATCAGAAAGCTCTCAGGATCAAAGTCTGTACTGTTGGTTATTATGAAATATATTGTAAGAAAAGACCCAATATATATTTACGCGGCGTATGACAAGTATACTCTTCATGGGTTCACTGTAAATGACGCAGGCATAAACATAGACGAGTAACCCATTGAACCCTAGCGACGACTATACTCGTCATTTACAATTTTACATTTAGTACATTTGTGACTTAATGTGCATTCTGGTTTACTTTCTAACTGCTTTAAGCTACCATCTGCTAGGGTATAGAAAATAAAGGCACATCTATGGGGGAAAGGGTTCAGGTTGTAGTTCTTGTCTCTTGTCTTTGGTATGCATTGGTCAATGAAGGTGTGCAAAGAGCAACGGCCATGCAAATTATTTGGGATTGGGATAACTGTCCTCTGCTGTGTTGGTGATAATTATCATTTACAAATTGGCTAATTTACCTGCTTGGTCACAATCAGTGAGTGAGCTTTATGGCAGGTATCTGATTATCAGCTTGGTCTAACCAAACAGTGATTAGTGTCACTGCTGAATGGGCTGTTTGTATAACAGCTATGCTGTTCTGGTTGTTTGCTATTTTAGAAGCAATGTTGTTGTCAATTCATACCTATATAAGTGTACATTTCTAGGGTGTCTGAAAACATTCATTTCCTAGCCATGACAACGACAGTACTATTTGGGGACCGCTACATCCAGCGTCTACACCAGTACAGCATTGACCAGCAAAGATTACATGCAGTGCCCGGGGAGGGGCATTGGTGTTACAGGGACGGGCTCAGACTTACCCATATGGATGATGTCTTATATGATGAACTGTTGGAGCTGAAGCCAGATTTTGTTGTTTTGAGTGTAGGGGGTAATGATATAAGCCCGACATCCTCTCCTCATGAGATCTTTACCAGAATTTCCAACATGGTTGAAGATCTTAAGGGGTCTGGTGTGCAAAGGGTGTTCATTAATGAAATTCTAACAAGAGGGGACTTTTCACAGGTGCCGGGATTGAAAAGGGAGTGTTTTGAACGACAAAGAAAATACTTAAATAAGAAAATGGCAAAAGCTTTTAAATCAGACTTAATCCGCTACCCTAAAATAAAGCTGCACCAAGACTACGATGAAGACATGGTTCACCTGAACGCCAGAGGACATACAAACATGCTGTGTCGTCTCAGTCGTGTGTTATATGCCGCTTGTTAAAGGCATACAATGTCCTAGCCGGGACATCCCAACGGCCCTTCTCAGGGCCATACAATTTATCCTGAAAGATATATCCTGAGTTACATACCATCGTTGTTTGGAGATGATTATTTCATTTGTGTTTATTGTTATTTCTTTCCCATGCCCCTTTAACCCAGTTCTCCATAAATACATTTAGCATATTATTAACCCATTCTCTCACTAATGATAATATATCTATTGATCGGCACAGAAAGGCCATAGACAAGTGTCATAATTGCGTACCATATTCATAACGCTTTATATCCTAGCTAATGGTAGCTTAAAGCAAGTTGAAAGTATATAAGCCTTAGCAGGACGCCCATTAAGGTACACGTGCACTCTGCATACCCTATCCTTTAAGTAGTGATCATTTTAGAACCAGAGATGGGCTATGTGCTAGTTTATCGTTTTGAACACTGGTCATGTATATATGCGACAGTGTAGACCCTGATCGGAGTGATCTTAGAGATTTCTTATGACCAGGGTCTGTACTTCATGTCTTGTGCAATTTTATGTGTAAATCAGTTATTATTGGTGATAGAGTGTTTAGATTTATAGGGAAAGTTTTATTATCGTAATGCATTAGCTTGGTTAAATGGGTTAAAACAGGGTGTTATAAACTGCCACTTGTTATGAACAACAATGCCATGGTTGGTTAATGTATTGAGCCTTGTGGACTTGTATATGCAAGATAATGATTACTAAATATAGCCATTACCAAACGGTGTACCTGTAAAGAGTACACCTGTCCTATACAAAAAATGTAGACCCAGCTCAGAAGGCTCTCAGGATCAGAGTGTGTATTGTTATTTACAAACAGATAATGATTACTAAATATAGCCATTACCAAACGGTGTATCTGTAAATAGTACACCTGTCCTATACAAATAATGTAGACCCAGATCAGAAGGCTCTCAGGATCAGAGTGTATATTGTTATTGACAAACAGATAATGATTACTAAATATAGCCATTACCAAACGGTGTATCTGTAAAGAGTACACCTGTCCTATACAAATAATGTAGACCCAGCTCAGAAGGCTCCCAAGATCAGAGTGTGTATTGTTATTTACAAACAGATAATGATTACTAAATATAGCCATTACCAAACGGTGTATCTGTAAAGAGTACACCTGTCCTATACAAATAATGTAGACCCAGATCAGAAAGCTCTCAGGATCAAAGTCTGTACTGTTGGTTATTATGAAATATATTGTAAGAAAAGACCCAATATATATTTACGCGGCGTATGACAAGTATACTCTTCATGGGTTCACTGTAAATGACGCAGGCATAAACATAGACGAGTAACCTATTGAACCCTAGCGACGACTATACTCGTCATTTACAATTTTACATTTAGTACATTTGTGACTTAATGTGCATTCTGGTTTACTTTCTAACTGCTTTAAGCTACCATCTGCTAGGGTATAGAAAATAAAGGCACATCTATGGGGGAAAGGGTTCAGGTTGTAGTTCTTGTCTCTTGTCTTGGGTATGCATTGGTCAATGAAGGTGTGCAAAGAGCAACGGCCATGCAAATTATTTGGGATTGGGATAACTGTCCTCTGCTGTGTTGGTGATAATTATCATTTACAAATTGGCTAATTTACCTGCTTGGTCACAATCAGTGAGTGAGCTTTATGGCAGGTATCTGATTATCAGCTTGGTCTAACCAAACAGTGATTAGTGTCACTGCTGAATGGGCTGTTTGTATAACAGCTATGCTGTTCTGGTTGTTTGCTATTTTAGAAGCAATGTTGTTGTCAATTCATACCTATATAAGTGTACATTTCTAGGGTGTCTGAAAACATTCATTTCCTAGCCATGACAACGACAGTACTATTCGGGGACCGCTACATCCAGCGTCTACACCAGTACAGCATTGACCAGCAAAGATTACATGCAGTGCCCGGGGAGGGGCATTGGTGTTACAGGGACGGGCTCAGACTTACCCATATGGATGATGTCTTATATGATGAACTGTTGGAGCTGAAGCCAGATTTTGTTGTTTTGAGTGTAGGGGGTAATGATATAAGCCCGACATCCTCTCCTCATGAGATCTTTACCAGAATTTCCAACATGGTTGAAGATCTTAAGGGGTCTGGTGTGCAAAGGGTGTTCATTAATGAAATTCTAACAAGAGGGGACTTTTCACAGGTGCCGGGATTGAAAAGGGAGTGTTTTGAACGACAAAGAAAATACTTAAATAAGAAAATGGCAAAAGCTTTTAAATCAGACTTAATCCGCTACCCTAAAATAAAGCTGCACCAAGACTACGATGAAGACATGGTTCACCTGAACGCCAGAGGACATACAAACATGCTGTGTCGTCTCAGTCGTGTGTTATATGCCGCTTGTTAAAGGCATACAATGTCCTAGCCGGGACATCCCAACGGCCCTTTTCAGGGCCATACAATTTATCCTGAAAGATATATCCTGAGTTACATACCATCGTTGTTTGGAGATGATTATTTCATTTGTGTTTATTGTTATTTCTTTCCCATGCCCCTTTAACCCAGTTCTCCATAAATACATTTAGCATATTATTAACCCATTCTCTCACTAATGATAATATATCTATTGATCGGCACAGAAAGGCCATAGACAAGTGTCATAATTGCGTACCATATTCATAACGCTTTATATCCTAGCTAATGGTAGCTTAAAGCAAGTTGAAAGTATATAAGCCTTAGCAGGACGCCCATTAAGGTACACGTGCACTCTGCATACCCTATCCTTTAAGTAGTGATCATTTTAGAACCAGAGATGGGCTATGTGCTAGTTTATCGTTTTGAACACTGGTCATGTATATATGCGACAGTGTAGACCCTGATCGGAGTGATCTTAGAGATTTCTTATGACCAGGGTCTGTACTTCATGTCTTGTGCAATTTTATGTGTAAATCAGTTATTATTGGTGATAGAGTGTTTAGATTTATAGGGAAAGTTTTATTATCGTAATGCATTAGCTTGGTTAAATGGGTTAAAACAGGGTGTTATAAACTGCCACTTGTTATGAACAACAATGCCATGGTTGGTTAATGTATTGAGCCTTGTGGACTTGTATATGCAAGATAATGATTACTAAATATAGCCATTACCAAACGGTGTACCTGTAAAGAGTACACCTGTCCTATACAAAAAATGTAAACCCAGCTCAGAAGGCTCTCAGGATCAGAGTGTGTATTGTTATTTACAAACAGATAATGATTACTAAATATAGCCATTACCAAACGGTGTATCTGTAAATAGTACACCTGTCCTATACAAATAATGTAGACCCAGATCAGAAGGCTCTCAGGATCAGAGTGTATATTGTTATTGACAAACAGATAATGATTACTAAATATAGCCATTACCAAACGGTGTATCTGTAAAGAGTACACCTGTCCTATACAAATAATTTAGACCCAGATCAGAAAGCTCTCAGGATCAAAGTCTGTACTGTTGGTTATTATGAAATATATTGTAAGAAAAGACCCAATATATATTTACGCGGCGTATGACAAGTATACTCTTCATGGGTTCACTGTAAATGACGCAGGCATAAACATAGACGAGTAACCTATTGAACCCTAGCGACGACTATACTCGTCATTTACAATTTACATTTAGTACATTTGTGACTTAATGTGCATTCTGGTTTACTTTCTAACTGCTTTAAGCTACCATCTGCTAGGGTATAGAAAATAAAGGCACATCTATGGGGGAAAGGGTTCAGGTTGTAGTTCTTGTCTCTTGTCTTGGGTATGCATTGGTCAATGAAGGTGTGCAAAGAGCAACGGCCATGCAAATTATTTGGGATTGGGATAACTGTCCTCTGCTGTGTTGGTGATAATTATCATTTACAAATTGGCTAATTTACCTGCTTGGTCACAATCAGTGAGTGAGCTTTATGACAGGTATCTGATTATCAGCTTGGTCTAACCAAACAGTGATTAGTGTCACTGCTGAATGGGCTGTTTGTATAACAGCTATGCTGTTCTGGTTGTTTGCTATTTTAGAAGCAATGTTGTTGTCAATTCATACCTATATAAGTGTACATTTCTAGGGTGTCTGAAAACATTCATTTCCTAGCCATGACAACGACAGTACTATTCGGGGACCGCTACATCCAGCGTCTACACCAGTACAGCATTGACCAGCAAAGATTACATGCAGTGCCCGGGGAGGGGCATTGGTGTTACAGGGACGGGCTCAGACTTACCCATATGGATGATGTCTTATATGATGAACTGTTGGAGCTGAAGCCAGATTTTGTTGTTTTGAGTGTAGGGGGTAATGATATAAGCCCGACATCCTCTCCTCATGAGATCTTTACCAGAATTTCCAACATGGTTGAAGATCTTAAGGGGTCTGGTGTGCAAAGGGTGTTCATTAATGAAATTCTAACAAGAGGGGACTTTTCACAGGTGCCTGGGTTGAAAAGGGAGTGTTTTGAACGACAAAGAAAATACTTAAATAAGAAAATGGCAAAAGCTTTTAAATCAGACTTAATCCGCTACCCTAAAATAAAGCTGCACCAAGACTACGATGAAGACATGGTTCACCTGAACGCCAGAGGACATACAAACATGCTGTGTCGTCTCAGTCGTGTGTTATATGCCGCTTGTTAAAGGCATACAATGTCCTAGCAGGGACATCCCAACGGCCCTTTTCAGGGCCATACAATTTATCCTGAAAGATATATCCTGAGTTACATACCATCGTTGTTTGGAGATGATTATTTCATTTGTGTTTATTGTTATTTCTTTCCCATGCCCCTTTAACCCAGTTCTCCATAAATACATTTAACATTTAGCATATTATTAACCCATTCTCTCACTAATGATAATATATCTATTGATCGGCACAGAAAGGCCATAGACAAGTGTCATAATTGCGTACCATATTCATAACGCTTTATATCCTAGCTAATGGTAGCTTAAAGCAAGTTGAAAGTATATAAGCCTTAGCAGGACGCCCATTAAGGTACACGTGCACTCTGTATACCCTATCCTTTAAGTAGTGATCATTTTAGAACCAGAGATGGGCTATGTGCTAGTTTATCGTTTTGAACACTGGTCATGTATATATGCGACAGTGTAGACCCTGATCGGAGTGATCTTAGAGATTTCTTATGACCAGGGTCTGTACTTCATGTCTTGTGCAATTTTATGTGTAAATCAGTTATTATTGGTGATAGAGTGTTTAGATTTATAGGGAAAGTTTTATTATCGTAATGCATTAGCTTGGTTAAATGGGTTAAAACAGGGTGTTATAAACTGCCACTTGTTATGAACAACAATGCCATGGTTGGTTAATGTATTGAGCCTTGTGGACTTGTATATGCAAGATAATGATTACTAAATATAGCCATTACCAAACGGTGTACCTGTAAAGAGTACACCTGTCCTATACAAAAAATGTAAACCCAGCTCAGAAGGCTCTCAGGATCAGAGTGTGTATTGTTATTTACAAACAGATAATGATTACTAAATATAGCCATTACCAAACGGTGTATCTGTAAATAGTACACCTGTCCTATACAAATAATGTAGACCCAGATCAGAAGGCTCTCAGGATCAGAGTGTATATTGTTATTGACAAACAGATAATGATTACTAAATATAGCCATTACCAAACGGTGTATCTGTAAAGAGTACACCTGTCCTATACAAATAATTTAGACCCAGATCAGAAAGCTCTCAGGATCAAAGTCTGTACTGTTGGTTATTATGAAATATATTGTAAGAAAAGACCCAATATATATTTACGCGGCGTATGACAAGTATACTCTTCATGGGTTCACTGTAAATGACGCAGGCATAAACATAGACGAGTAACCTATTGAACCCTAGCGACGACTATACTCGTCATTTACAATTTACATTTAGTACATTTGTGACTTAATGTGCATTCTGGTTTACTTTCTAACTGCTTTAAGCTACCATCTGCTAGGGTATAGAAAATAAAGGCACATCTATGGGGGAAAGGGTTCAGGTTGTAGTTCTTGTCTCTTGTCTTGGGTATGCATTGGTCAATGAAGGTGTGCAAAGAGCAACGGCCATGCAAATTATTTGGGATTGGGATAACTGTCCTCTGCTGTGTTGGTGATAATTATCATTTACAAATTGGCTAATTTACCTGCTTGGTCACAATCAGTGAGTGAGCTTTATGGCAGGTATCTGATTATCAGCTTGGTCTAACCAAACAGTGATTAGTGTCACTGCTGAATGGGCTGTTTGTATAACAGCTATGCTGTTCTGGTTGTTTGCTATTTTAGAAGCAATGTTGTTGTCAATTCATACCTATATAAGTGTACATTTCTAGGGTGTCTGAAAACATTCATTTCCTAGCCATGACAACGACAGTACTATTCGGGGACCGCTACATCCAGCGTCTACACCAGTACAGCATTGACCAGCAAAGATTACATGCAGTGCCCGGGGAGGGGCATTGGTGTTACAGGGACGGGCTCAGACTTACCCATATGGATGATGTCTTATATGATGAACTGTTGGAGCTGAAGCCAGATTTTGTTGTTTTGAGTGTAGGGGGTAATGATATAAGCCCGACATCCTCTCCTCATGAGATCTTTACCAGAATTTCCAACATGGTTGAAGATCTTAAGGGGTCTGGTGTGCAAAGGGTGTTCATTAATGAAATTCTAACAAGAGGGGACTTTTCACAGGTGCCTGGATTGAAAAGGGAGTGTTTTGAACGACAAAGAAAATACTTAAATAAGAAAATGGCAAAAGCTTTTAAATCAGACTTAATCCGCTACCCTAAAATAAAGCTGCACCAAGACTACGATGAAGACATGGTTCACCTGAACGCCAGAGGACATACAAACATGCTGTGTCGTCTCAGTCGTGTGTTATATGCCGCTTGTTAAAGGCATACAATGTCCTAGCCGGGACATCCCAACGGCCCTTTTCAGGGCCATACAATTTATCCTGAAAGATATATCCTGAGTTACATACCATCGTTGTTTGGAGATGATTATTTCATTTGTGTTTATTGTTATTTCTTTCCCATGCCCCTTTAACCCAGTTCTCCATAAATACATTTAGCATATTATTAACCCATTCTCTCACTAATGATAATATATCTATTGATCGGCACAGAAAGGCCATAGACAAGTGTCATAATTGCGTACCATATTCATAACGCTTTATATCCTAGCTAATGGTAGCTTAAAGCAAGTTGAAAGTATATAAGCCTTAGCAGGACGCCCATTAAGGTACACGTGCACTCTGCATACCCTATCCTTTAAGTAGTGATCATTTTAGAACCAGAGATGGGCTATGTGCTAGTTTATCGTTTTGAACACTGGTCATGTATATATGCGACAGTGTAGACCCTGATCGGAGTGATCTTAGAGATTTCTTATGACCAGGGTCTGTACTTCATGTCTTGTGCAATTTTATGTGTAAATCAGTTATTATTGGTGATAGAGTGTTTAGATTTATAGGGAAAGTTTTATTATCGTAATGCATTAGCTTGGTTAAATGGGTTAAAACAGGGTGTTATAAACTGCCACTTGTTATGAACAACAATGCCATGGTTGGTTAATGTATTGAGCCTTGTGGACTTGTATATGCAAGATAATGATTACTAAATATAGCCATTACCAAACGGTGTACCTGTAAAGAGTACACCTGTCCTATACAAAAAATGTAAACCCAGCTCAGAAGGCTCTCAGGATCAGAGTGTGTATTGTTATTTACAAACAGATAATGATTACTAAATATAGCCATTACCAAACGGTGTATCTGTAAATAGTACACCTGTCCTATACAAATAATGTAGACCCAGATCAGAAGGCTCTCAGGATCAGAGTGTATATTGTTATTGACAAACAGATAATGATTACTAAATATAGCCATTACCAAACGGTGTATCTGTAAAGAGTACACCTGTCCTATACAAATAATTTAGACCCAGATCAGAAAGCTCTCAGATTCAAAGTCTGTACTGTTGGTTATTATGAAATATATTGTAAGAAAAGACCCAATATATATTTACGCGGCGTATGACAAGTATACTCTTCATGGGTTCACTGTAAATGACGCAGGCATAAACATAGACGAGTAACCTATTGAACCCTAGCGACGACTATACTCGTCATTTACAATTTACATTTAGTACATTTGTGACTTAATGTGCATTCTGGTTTACTTTCTAACTGCTTTAAGCTACCATCTGCTAGGGTATAGAAAATAAAGGCACATCTATGGGGGAAAGGGTTCAGGTTGTAGTTCTTGTCTCTTGTCTTGGGTATGCATTGGTCAATGAAGGTGTGCAAAGAGCAACGGCCATGCAAATTATTTGGGATTGGGATAACTGTCCTCTGCTGTGTTGGTGATAATTATCATTTACAAATTGGCTAATTTACCTGCTTGGTCACAATCAGTGAGTGAGCTTTATGACAGGTATCTGATTATCAGCTTGGTCTAACCAAACAGTGATTAGTGTCACTGCTGAATGGGCTGTTTGTATAACAGCTATGCTGTTCTGGTTGTTTGCTATTTTAGAAGCAATGTTGTTGTCAATTCATACCTATATAAGTGTACATTTCTAGGGTGTCTGAAAACATTCATTTCCTAGCCATGACAACGACAGTACTATTTGTGGACCGCTACATCCAGTGTCTACACCAGTACAGCATTGACCAGCAAAGATTACATGCAGTGCCCGGGGAGGGGCATTGGTGTTACAGGGACGGGCTCAGACTTACCCATATGGATGATGTCTTATATGATGAACTGTTGGAGCTGAAGCCAGATTTTGTTGTTTTGAGTGTAGGGGGTAATGATATAAGCCCGACATCCTCTCCTCATGAGATCTTTACCAGAATTTCCAACATGGTTGAAGATCTTAAGGGGTCTGGTGTGCAAAGGGTGTTCATTAATGAAATTCTAACAAGAGGGGACTTTTCACAGGTGCCTGGATTGAAAAGGGAGTGTTTTGAACGACAAAGAAAATACTTAAATAAGAAAATGGCAAAAGCTTTTAAATCAGACTTAATCCGCTACCCTAAAATAAAGCTGCACCAAGACTACGATGAAGACATGGTTCACCTGAACGCCAGAGGACATACAAACATGCTGTGTCGTCTCAGTCGTGTGTTATATGCCGCTTGTTAAAGGCATACAATGTCCTAGCCGGGACATCCCAACGGCCCTTTTCAGGGCCATACAATTTATCCTGAAAGATATATCCTGAGTTACATACCATCGTTGTTTGGAGATGATTATTTCATTTGTGTTTATTGTTATTTCTTTCCCATGCCCCTTTAACCCAGTTCTCCATAAATACATTTAGCATATTATTAACCCATTCTCTCACTAATGATAATATATCTATTGATCGGCACAGAAAGGCCATAGACAAGTGTCATAATTGCGTACCATATTCATAACGCTTTATATCCTAGCTAATGGTAGCTTAAAGCAAGTTGAAAGTATATAAGCCTTAGCAGGACGCCCATTAAGGTACACGTGCACTCTGCATACCCTATCCTTTAAGTAGTGATCATTTTAGAACCAGAGATGGGCTATGTGCTAGTTTATCGTTTTGAACACTGGTCATGTATATATGCGACAGTGTAGACCCTGATCGGAGTGATCTTAGAGATTTCTTATGACCAGGGTCTGTACTTCATGTCTTGTGCAATTTTATGTGTAAATCAGTTATTATTGGTGATAGAGTGTTTAGATTTATAGGGAAAGTTTTATTATCGTAATGCATTAGCTTGGTTAAATGGGTTAAAACAGGGTGTTATAAACTGCCACTTGTTATGAACAACAATGCCATGGTTGGTTAATGTATTGAGCCTTGTGGACTTGTATATGCAAGATAATGATTACTAAATATAGCCATTACCAAACGGTGTACCTGTAAAGAGTACACCTGTCCTATACAAAAAATGTAAACCCAGCTCAGAAGGCTCTCAGGATCAGAGTGTGTATTGTTATTTACAAACAGATAACTGTCCTCTGCTGTGTTGGTGATAATTATCATTTACAAATTGGCTAATTTACCTGCTTGGTCACAATCAGTGAGTGAGCTTTATGACAGGTATCTGATTATCAGCTTGGTCTAACCAAACAGTGATTAGTGTCACTGCTGAATGGGCTGTTTGTATAACAGCTATGCTGTTCTGGTTGTTTGCTATTTTAGAAGCAATGTTGTTGTCAATTCATACCTATATAAGTGTACATTTCTAGGGTGTCTGAAAACATTCATTTCCTAGCCATGACAACGACAGTACTATTTGTGGACCGCTACATCCAGCGTCTACACCAGTACAGCATTGACCAGCAAAGATTACATGCAGTGCCCGGGGAGGGGCATTGGTGTTACAGGGACGGGCTCAGACTTACCCATATGGATGATGTCTTATATGATGAACTGTTGGAGCTGAAGCCAGATTTTGTTGTTTTGAGTGTAGGGGGTAATGATATAAGCCCGACATCCTCTCCTCATGAGATCTTTACCAGAATTTCCAACATGGTTGAAGATCTTAAGGGGTCTGGTGTGCAAAGGGTGTTCATTAATGAAATTCTAACAAGAGGGGACTTTTCACAGGTGCCTGGGTTGAAAAGGGAGTGTTTTGAACGACAAAGAAAATACTTAAATAAGAAAATGGCAAAAGCTTTTAAATCAGACTTAATCCGCTACCCTAAAATAAAGCTGCACCAAGACTACGATGAAGACATGGTTCACCTGAACGCCAGAGGACATACAAACATGCTGTGTCGTCTCAGTCGTGTGTTATATGCCGCTTGTTAAAGGCATACAATGTCCTAGCAGGGACATCCCAACGGCCCTTTTCAGGGCCATACAATTTATCCTGAAAGATATATCCTGAGTTACATACCATCGTTGTTTGGAGATGATTATTTCATTTGTGTTTATTGTTATTTCTTTCCCATGCCCCTTTAACCCAGTTCTCCATAAATACATTTAACATTTAGCATATTATTAACCCATTCTCTCACTAATGATAATATATCTATTGATCGGCACAGAAAGGCCATAGACAAGTGTCATAATTGCGTACCATATTCATAACGCTTTATATCCTAGCTAATGGTAGCTTAAAGCAAGTTGAAAGTATATAAGCCTTAGCAGGACGCCCATTAAGGTACACGTGCACTCTGTATACCCTATCCTTTAAGTAGTGATCATTTTAGAACCAGAGATGGGCTATGTGCTAGTTTATCGTTTTGAACACTGGTCATGTATATATGCGACAGTGTAGACCCTGATCGGAGTGATCTTAGAGATTTCTTATGACCAGGGTCTGTACTTCATGTCTTGTGCAATTTTATGTGTAAATCAGTTATTATTGGTGATAGAGTGTTTAGATTTATAGGGAAAGTTTTATTATCGTAATGCATTAGCTTGGTTAAATGGGTTAAAACAGGGTGTTATAAACTGCCACTTGTTATGAACAACAATGCCATGGTTGGTTAATGTATTGAGCCTTGTGGACTTGTATATGCAAGATAATGATTACTAAATATAGCCATTACCAAACGGTGTACCTGTAAAGAGTACACCTGTCCTATACAAAAAATGTAAACCCAGCTCAGAAGGCTCTCAGGATCAGAGTGTGTATTGTTATTTACAAACAGATAATGATTACTAAATATAGCCATTACCAAACGGTGTATCTGTAAATAGTACACCTGTCCTATACAAATAATGTAGACCCAGATCAGAAGGCTCTCAGGATCAGAGTGTATATTGTTATTGACAAACAGATAATGATTACTAAATATAGCCATTACCAAACGGTGTATCTGTAAAGAGTACACCTGTCCTATACAAATAATTTAGACCCAGATCAGAAAGCTCTCAGGATCAAAGTCTGTACTGTTGGTTATTATGAAATATATTGTAAGAAAAGACCCAATATATATTTACGCGGCGTATGACAAGTATACTCTTCATGGGTTCACTGTAAATGACGCAGGCATAAACATAGACGAGTAACCTATTGAACCCTAGCGACGACTATACTCGTCATTTACAATTTACATTTAGTACATTTGTGACTTAATGTGCATTCTGGTTTACTTTCTAACTGCTTTAAGCTACCATCTGCTAGGGTATAGAAAATAAAGGCACATCTATGGGGGAAAGGGTTCAGGTTGTAGTTCTTGTCTCTTGTCTTGGGTATGCATTGGTCAATGAAGGTGTGCAAAGAGCAACGGCCATGCAAATTATTTGGGATTGGGATAACTGTCCTCTGCTGTGTTGGTGATAATTATCATTTACAAATTGGCTAATTTACCTGCTTGGTCACAATCAGTGAGTGAGCTTTATGGCAGGTATCTGATTATCAGCTTGGTCTAACCAAACAGTGATTAGTGTCACTGCTGAATGGGCTGTTTGTATAACAGCTATGCTGTTCTGGTTGTTTGCTATTTTAGAAGCAATGTTGTTGTCAATTCATACCTATATAAGTGTACATTTCTAGGGTGTCTGAAAACATTCATTTCCTAGCCATGACAACGACAGTACTATTCGGGGACCGCTACATCCAGCGTCTACACCAGTACAGCATTGACCAGCAAAGATTACATGCAGTGCCCGGGGAGGGGCATTGGTGTTACAGGGACGGGCTCAGACTTACCCATATGGATGATGTCTTATATGATGAACTGTTGGAGCTGAAGCCAGATTTTGTTGTTTTGAGTGTAGGGGGTAATGATATAAGCCCGACATCCTCTCCTCATGAGATCTTTACCAGAATTTCCAACATGGTTGAAGATCTTAAGGGGTCTGGTGTGCAAAGGGTGTTCATTAATGAAATTCTAACAAGAGGGGACTTTTCACAGGTGCCTGGATTGAAAAGGGAGTGTTTTGAACGACAAAGAAAATACTTAAATAAGAAAATGGCAAAAGCTTTTAAATCAGACTTAATCCGCTACCCTAAAATAAAGCTGCACCAAGACTACGATGAAGACATGGTTCACCTGAACGCCAGAGGACATACAAACATGCTGTGTCGTCTCAGTCGTGTGTTATATGCCGCTTGTTAAAGGCATACAATGTCCTAGCCGGGACATCCCAACGGCCCTTTTCAGGGCCATACAATTTATCCTGAAAGATATATCCTGAGTTACATACCATCGTTGTTTGGAGATGATTATTTCATTTGTGTTTATTGTTATTTCTTTCCCATGCCCCTTTAACCCAGTTCTCCATAAATACATTTAGCATATTATTAACCCATTCTCTCACTAATGATAATATATCTATTGATCGGCACAGAAAGGCCATAGACAAGTGTCATAATTGCGTACCATATTCATAACGCTTTATATCCTAGCTAATGGTAGCTTAAAGCAAGTTGAAAGTATATAAGCCTTAGCAGGACGCCCATTAAGGTACACGTGCACTCTGCATACCCTATCCTTTAAGTAGTGATCATTTTAGAACCAGAGATGGGCTATGTGCTAGTTTATCGTTTTGAACACTGGTCATGTATATATGCGACAGTGTAGACCCTGATCGGAGTGATCTTAGAGATTTCTTATGACCAGGGTCTGTACTTCATGTCTTGTGCAATTTTATGTGTAAATCAGTTATTATTGGTGATAGAGTGTTTAGATTTATAGGGAAAGTTTTATTATCGTAATGCATTAGCTTGGTTAAATGGGTTAAAACAGGGTGTTATAAACTGCCACTTGTTATGAACAACAATGCCATGGTTGGTTAATGTATTGAGCCTTGTGGACTTGTATATGCAAGATAATGATTACTAAATATAGCCATTACCAAACGGTGTACCTGTAAAGAGTACACCTGTCCTATACAAAAAATGTAAACCCAGCTCAGAAGGCTCTCAGGATCAGAGTGTGTATTGTTATTTACAAACAGATAATGATTACTAAATATAGCCATTACCAAACGGTGTATCTGTAAATAGTACACCTGTCCTATACAAATAATGTAGACCCAGATCAGAAGGCTCTCAGGATCAGAGTGTATATTGTTATTGACAAACAGATAATGATTACTAAATATAGCCATTACCAAACGGTGTATCTGTAAAGAGTACACCTGTCCTATACAAATAATTTAGACCCAGATCAGAAAGCTCTCAGATTCAAAGTCTGTACTGTTGGTTATTATGAAATATATTGTAAGAAAAGACCCAATATATATTTACGCGGCGTATGACAAGTATACTCTTCATGGGTTCACTGTAAATGACGCAGGCATAAACATAGACGAGTAACCTATTGAACCCTAGCGACGACTATACTCGTCATTTACAATTTACATTTAGTACATTTGTGACTTAATGTGCATTCTGGTTTACTTTCTAACTGCTTTAAGCTACCATCTGCTAGGGTATAGAAAATAAAGGCACATCTATGGGGGAAAGGGTTCAGGTTGTAGTTCTTGTCTCTTGTCTTGGGTATGCATTGGTCAATGAAGGTGTGCAAAGAGCAACGGCCATGCAAATTATTTGGGATTGGGATAACTGTCCTCTGCTGTGTTGGTGATAATTATCATTTACAAATTGGCTAATTTACCTGCTTGGTCACAATCAGTGAGTGAGCTTTATGGCAGGTATCTGATTATCAGCTTGGTCTAACCAAACAGTGATTAGTGTCACTGCTGAATGGGCTGTTTGTATAACAGCTATGCTGTTCTGGTTGTTTGCTATTTTAGAAGCAATGTTGTTGTCAATTCATACCTATATAAGTGTACATTTCTAGGGTGTCTGAAAACATTCATTTCCTAGCCATGACAACGACAGTACTATTCGGGGACCGCTACATCCAGCGTCTACACCAGTACAGCATTGACCAGCAAAGATTACATGCAGTGCCCGGGGAGGGGCATTGGTGTTACAGGGACGGGCTCAGACTTACCCATATGGATGATGTCTTATATGATGAACTGTTGGAGCTGAAGCCAGATTTTGTTGTTTTGAGTGTAGGGGGTAATGATATAAGCCCGACATCCTCTCCTCATGAGATCTTTACCAGAATTTCCAACATGGTTGAAGATCTTAAGGGGTCTGGTGTGCAAAGGGTGTTCATTAATGAAATTCTAACAAGAGGGGACTTTTCACAGGTGCCTGGATTGAAAAGGGAGTGTTTTGAACGACAAAGAAAATACTTAAATAAGAAAATGGCAAAAGCTTTTAAATCAGACTTAATCCGCTACCCTAAAATAAAGCTGCACCAAGACTACGATGAAGACATGGTTCACCTGAACGCCAGAGGACATACAAACATGCTGTGTCGTCTCAGTCGTGTGTTATATGCCGCTTGTTAAAGGCATACAATGTCCTAGCCGGGACATCCCAACGGCCCTTTTCAGGGCCATACAATTTATCCTGAAAGATATATCCTGAGTTACATACCATCGTTGTTTGGAGATGATTATTTCATTTGTGTTTATTGTTATTTCTTTCCCATGCCCCTTTAACCCAGTTCTCCATAAATACATTTAGCATATTATTAACCCATTCTCTCACTAATGATAATATATCTATTGATCGGCACAGAAAGGCCATAGACAAGTGTCATAATTGCGTACCATATTCATAACGCTTTATATCCTAGCTAATGGTAGCTTAAAGCAAGTTGAAAGTATATAAGCCTTAGCAGGACGCCCATTAAGGTACACGTGCACTCTGCATACCCTATCCTTTAAGTAGTGATCATTTTAGAACCAGAGATGGGCTATGTGCTAGTTTATCGTTTTGAACACTGGTCATGTATATATGCGACAGTGTAGACCCTGATCGGAGTGATCTTAGAGATTTCTTATGACCAGGGTCTGTACTTCATGTCTTGTGCAATTTTATGTGTAAATCAGTTATTATTGGTGATAGAGTGTTTAGATTTATAGGGAAAGTTTTATTATCGTAATGCATTAGCTTGGTTAAATGGGTTAAAACAGGGTGTTATAAACTGCCACTTGTTATGAACAACAATGCCATGGTTGGTTAATGTATTGAGCCTTGTGGACTTGTATATGCAAGATAATGATTACTAAATATAGCCATTACCAAACGGTGTACCTGTAAAGAGTACACCTGTCCTATACAAAAAATGTAAACCCAGCTCAGAAGGCTCTCAGGATCAGAGTGTGTATTGTTATTTACAAACAGATAATGATTACTAAATATAGCCATTACCAAACGGTGTATCTGTAAATAGTACACCTGTCCTATACAAATAATGTAGACCCAGATCAGAAGGCTCTCAGGATCAGAGTGTATATTGTTATTGACAAACAGATAATGATTACTAAATATAGCCATTACCAAACGGTGTATCTGTAAAGAGTACACCTGTCCTATACAAATAATTTAGACCCAGATCAGAAAGCTCTCAGGATCAAAGTCTGTACTGTTGGTTATTATGAAATATATTGTAAGAAAAGACCCAATATATATTTACGCGGCGTATGACAAGTATACTCTTCATGGGTTCACTGTAAATGACGCAGGCATAAACATAGACGAGTAACCTATTGAACCCTAGCGACGACTATACTCGTCATTTACAATTTACATTTAGTACATTTGTGACTTAATGTGCATTCTGGTTTACTTTCTAACTGCTTTAAGCTACCATCTGCTAGGGTATAGAAAATAAAGGCACATCTATGGGGGAAAGGGTTCAGGTTGTAGTTCTTGTCTCTTGTCTTGGGTATGCATTGGTCAATGAAGGTGTGCAAAGAGCAACGGCCATGCAAATTATTTGGGATTGGGATAACTGTCCTCTGCTGTGTTGGTGATAATTATCATTTACAAATTGGCTAATTTACCTGCTTGGTCACAATCAGTGAGTGAGCTTTATGACAGGTATCTGATTATCAGCTTGGTCTAACCAAACAGTGATTAGTGTCACTGCTGAATGGGCTGTTTGTATAACAGCTATGCTGTTCTGGTTGTTTGCTATTTTAGAAGCAATGTTGTTGTCAATTCATACCTATATAAGTGTACATTTCTAGGGTGTCTGAAAACATTCATTTCCTAGCCATGACAACGACAGTACTATTTGTGGACCGCTACATCCAGTGTCTACACCAGTACAGCATTGACCAGCAAAGATTACATGCAGTGCCCGGGGAGGGGCATTGGTGTTACAGGGACGGGCTCAGACTTACCCATATGGATGATGTCTTATATGATGAACTGTTGGAGCTGAAGCCAGATTTTGTTGTTTTGAGTGTAGGGGGTAATGATATAAGCCCGACATCCTCTCCTCATGAGATCTTTACCAGAATTTCCAACATGGTTGAAGATCTTAAGGGGTCTGGTGTGCAAAGGGTGTTCATTAATGAAATTCTAACAAGAGGGGACTTTTCACAGGTGCCTGGATTGAAAAGGGAGTGTTTTGAACGACAAAGAAAATACTTAAATAAGAAAATGGCAAAAGCTTTTAAATCAGACTTAATCCGCTACCCTAAAATAAAGCTGCACCAAGACTACGATGAAGACATGGTTCACCTGAACGCCAGAGGACATACAAACATGCTGTGTCGTCTCAGTCGTGTGTTATATGCCGCTTGTTAAAGGCATACAATGTCCTAGCCGGGACATCCCAACGGCCCTTTTCAGGGCCATACAATTTATCCTGAAAGATATATCCTGAGTTACATACCATCGTTGTTTGGAGATGATTATTTCATTTGTGTTTATTGTTATTTCTTTCCCATGCCCCTTTAACCCAGTTCTCCATAAATACATTTAGCATATTATTAACCCATTCTCTCACTAATGATAATATATCTATTGATCGGCACAGAAAGGCCATAGACAAGTGTCATAATTGCGTACCATATTCATAACGCTTTATATCCTAGCTAATGGTAGCTTAAAGCAAGTTGAAAGTATATAAGCCTTAGCAGGACGCCCATTAAGGTACACGTGCACTCTGCATACCCTATCCTTTAAGTAGTGATCATTTTAGAACCAGAGATGGGCTATGTGCTAGTTTATCGTTTTGAACACTGGTCATGTATATATGCGACAGTGTAGACCCTGATCGGAGTGATCTTAGAGATTTCTTATGACCAGGGTCTGTACTTCATGTCTTGTGCAATTTTATGTGTAAATCAGTTATTATTGGTGATAGAGTGTTTAGATTTATAGGGAAAGTTTTATTATCGTAATGCATTAGCTTGGTTAAATGGGTTAAAACAGGGTGTTATAAACTGCCACTTGTTATGAACAACAATGCCATGGTTGGTTAATGTATTGAGCCTTGTGGACTTGTATATGCAAGATAATGATTACTAAATATAGCCATTACCAAACGGTGTACCTGTAAAGAGTACACCTGTCCTATACAAAAAATGTAAACCCAGCTCAGAAGGCTCTCAGGATCAGAGTGTGTATTGTTATTTACAAACAGATAACTGTCCTCTGCTGTGTTGGTGATAATTATCATTTACAAATTGGCTAATTTACCTGCTTGGTCACAATCAGTGAGTGAGCTTTATGACAGGTATCTGATTATCAGCTTGGTCTAACCAAACAGTGATTAGTGTCACTGCTGAATGGGCTGTTTGTATAACAGCTATGCTGTTCTGGTTGTTTGCTATTTTAGAAGCAATGTTGTTGTCAATTCATACCTATATAAGTGTACATTTCTAGGGTGTCTGAAAACATTCATTTCCTAGCCATGACAACGACAGTACTATTTGTGGACCGCTACATCCAGCGTCTACACCAGTACAGCATTGACCAGCAAAGATTACATGCAGTGCCCGGGGAGGGGCATTGGTGTTACAGGGACGGGCTCAGACTTACCCATATGGATGATGTCTTATATGATGAACTGTTGGAGCTGAAGCCAGATTTTGTTGTTTTGAGTGTAGGGGGTATTGATATAAGCCCGACATCCTCTCCTCATGAGATCTTTACCAGAATTTCCAACATGGTTGAAGATCTTAAGGGGTCTGGTGTGCAAAGGGTGTTCATTAATGAAATTCTAACAAGAGGGGACTTTTCACAGGTGCCTGGGTTGAAAAGGGAGTGTTTTGAACGACAAAGAAAATACTTAAATAAGAAAATGGCAAAAGCTTTTAAATCAGACTTAATCCGCTACCCTAAAATAAAGCTGCACCAAGACTACGATGAAGACATGGTTCACCTGAACGCCAGAGGACATACAAACATGCTGTGTCGTCTCAGTCGTGTGTTATATGCCGCTTGTTAAAGGCATACAATGTCCTAGCAGGGACATCCCAACGGCCCTTTTCAGGGCCATACAATTTATCCTGAAAGATATATCCTGAGTTACATACCATCGTTGTTTGGAGATGATTATTTCATTTGTGTTTATTGTTATTTCTTTCCCATGCCCCTTTAACCCAGTTCTCCATAAATACATTTAACATTTAGCATATTATTAACCCATTCTCTCACTAATGATAATATATCTATTGATCGGCACAGAAAGGCCATAGACAAGTGTCATAATTGCGTACCATATTCATAACGCTTTATATCCTAGCTAATGGTAGCTTAAAGCAAGTTGAAAGTATATAAGCCTTAGCAGGACGCCCATTAAGGTACACGTGCACTCTGTATACCCTATCCTTTAAGTAGTGATCATTTTAGAACCAGAGATGGGCTATGTGCTAGTTTATCGTTTTGAACACTGGTCATGTATATATGCGACAGTGTAGACCCTGATCGGAGTGATCTTAGAGATTTCTTATGACCAGGGTCTGTACTTCATGTCTTGTGCAATTTTATGTGTAAATCAGTTATTATTGGTGATAGAGTGTTTAGATTTATAGGGAAAGTTTTATTATCGTAATGCATTAGCTTGGTTAAATGGGTTAAAACAGGGTGTTATAAACTGCCACTTGTTATGAACAACAATGCCATGGTTGGTTAATGTATTGAGCCTTGTGGACTTGTATATGCAAGATAATGATTACTAAATATAGCCATTACCAAACGGTGTACCTGTAAAGAGTACACCTGTCCTATACAAAAAATGTAAACCCAGCTCAGAAGGCTCTCAGGATCAGAGTGTGTATTGTTATTTACAAACAGATAATGATTACTAAATATAGCCATTACCAAACGGTGTATCTGTAAATAGTACACCTGTCCTATACAAATAATGTAGACCCAGATCAGAAGGCTCTCAGGATCAGAGTGTATATTGTTATTGACAAACAGATAATGATTACTAAATATAGCCATTACCAAACGGTGTATCTGTAAAGAGTACACCTGTCCTATACAAATAATTTAGACCCAGATCAGAAAGCTCTCAGGATCAAAGTCTGTACTGTTGGTTATTATGAAATATATTGTAAGAAAAGACCCAATATATATTTACGCGGCGTATGACAAGTATACTCTTCATGGGTTCACTGTAAATGACGCAGGCATAAACATAGACGAGTAACCTATTGAACCCTAGCGACGACTATACTCGTCATTTACAATTTACATTTAGTACATTTGTGACTTAATGTGCATTCTGGTTTACTTTCTAACTGCTTTAAGCTACCATCTGCTAGGGTATAGAAAATAAAGGCACATCTATGGGGGAAAGGGTTCAGGTTGTAGTTCTTGTCTCTTGTCTTGGGTATGCATTGGTCAATGAAGGTGTGCAAAGAGCAACGGCCATGCAAATTATTTGGGATTGGGATAACTGTCCTCTGCTGTGTTGGTGATAATTATCATTTACAAATTGGCTAATTTACCTGCTTGGTCACAATCAGTGAGTGAGCTTTATGGCAGGTATCTGATTATCAGCTTGGTCTAACCAAACAGTGATTAGTGTCACTGCTGAATGGGCTGTTTGTATAACAGCTATGCTGTTCTGGTTGTTTGCTATTTTAGAAGCAATGTTGTTGTCAATTCATACCTATATAAGTGTACATTTCTAGGGTGTCTGAAAACATTCATTTCCTAGCCATGACAACGACAGTACTATTCGGGGACCGCTACATCCAGCGTCTACACCAGTACAGCATTGACCAGCAAAGATTACATGCAGTGCCCGGGGAGGGGCATTGGTGTTACAGGGACGGGCTCAGACTTACCCATATGGATGATGTCTTATATGATGAACTGTTGGAGCTGAAGCCAGATTTTGTTGTTTTGAGTGTAGGGGGTAATGATATAAGCCCGACATCCTCTCCTCATGAGATCTTTACCAGAATTTCCAACATGGTTGAAGATCTTAAGGGGTCTGGTGTGCAAAGGGTGTTCATTAATGAAATTCTAACAAGAGGGGACTTTTCACAGGTGCCTGGATTGAAAAGGGAGTGTTTTGAACGACAAAGAAAATACTTAAATAAGAAAATGGCAAAAGCTTTTAAATCAGACTTAATCCGCTACCCTAAAATAAAGCTGCACCAAGACTACGATGAAGACATGGTTCACCTGAACGCCAGAGGACATACAAACATGCTGTGTCGTCTCAGTCGTGTGTTATATGCCGCTTGTTAAAGGCATACAATGTCCTAGCCGGGACATCCCAACGGCCCTTTTCAGGGCCATACAATTTATCCTGAAAGATATATCCTGAGTTACATACCATCGTTGTTTGGAGATGATTATTTCATTTGTGTTTATTGTTATTTCTTTCCCATGCCCCTTTAACCCAGTTCTCCATAAATACATTTAGCATATTATTAACCCATTCTCTCACTAATGATAATATATCTATTGATCGGCACAGAAAGGCCATAGACAAGTGTCATAATTGCGTACCATATTCATAACGCTTTATATCCTAGCTAATGGTAGCTTAAAGCAAGTTGAAAGTATATAAGCCTTAGCAGGACGCCCATTAAGGTACACGTGCACTCTGCATACCCTATCCTTTAAGTAGTGATCATTTTAGAACCAGAGATGGGCTATGTGCTAGTTTATCGTTTTGAACACTGGTCATGTATATATGCGACAGTGTAGACCCTGATCGGAGTGATCTTAGAGATTTCTTATGACCAGGGTCTGTACTTCATGTCTTGTGCAATTTTATGTGTAAATCAGTTATTATTGGTGATAGAGTGTTTAGATTTATAGGGAAAGTTTTATTATCGTAATGCATTAGCTTGGTTAAATGGGTTAAAACAGGGTGTTATAAACTGCCACTTGTTATGAACAACAATGCCATGGTTGGTTAATGTATTGAGCCTTGTGGACTTGTATATGCAAGATAATGATTACTAAATATAGCCATTACCAAACGGTGTACCTGTAAAGAGTACACCTGTCCTATACAAAAAATGTAAACCCAGCTCAGAAGGCTCTCAGGATCAGAGTGTGTATTGTTATTTACAAACAGATAACTGTCCTCTGCTGTGTTGGTGATAATTATCATTTACAAATTGGCTAATTTACCTGCTTGGTCACAATCAGTGAGTGAGCTTTATGACAGGTATCTGATTATCAGCTTGGTCTAACCAAACAGTGATTAGTGTCACTGCTGAATGGGCTGTTTGTATAACAGCTATGCTGTTCTGGTTGTTTGCTATTTTAGAAGCAATGTTGTTGTCAATTCATACCTATATAAGTGTACATTTCTAGGGTGTCTGAAAACATTCATTTCCTAGCCATGACAACGACAGTACTATTTGTGGACCGCTACATCCAGCGTCTACACCAGTACAGCATTGACCAGCAAAGATTACATGCAGTGCCCGGGGAGGGGCATTGGTGTTACAGGGACGGGCTCAGACTTACCCATATGGATGATGTCTTATATGATGAACTGTTGGAGCTGAAGCCAGATTTTGTTGTTTTGAGTGTAGGGGGTAATGATATAAGCCCGACATCCTCTCCTCATGAGATCTTTACCAGAATTTCCAACATGGTTGAAGATCTTAAGGGGTCTGGTGTGCAAAGGGTGTTCATTAATGAAATTCTAACAAGAGGGGACTTTTCACAGGTGCCTGGGTTGAAAAGGGAGTGTTTTGAACGACAAAGAAAATACTTAAATAAGAAAATGGCAAAAGCTTTTAAATCAGACTTAATCCGCTACCCTAAAATAAAGCTGCACCAAGACTACGATGAAGACATGGTTCACCTGAACGCCAGAGGACATACAAACATGCTGTGTCGTCTCAGTCGTGTGTTATATGCCGCTTGTTAAAGGCATACAATGTCCTAGCCGGGACATCCCAACGGCCCTTTTCAGGGCCATACAATTTATCCTGAAAGATATATCCTGAGTTACATACCATCGTTGTTTGGAGATGATTATTTCATTTGTGTTTATTGTTATTTCTTTCCCATGCCCCTTTAACCCAGTTCTCCATAAATACATTTAACATTTAGCATATTATTAACCCATTCTCTCACTAATGATAATATATCTATTGATCGGCACAGAAAGGCCATAGACAAGTGTCATAATTGCGTACCATATTCATAACGCTTTATATCCTAGCTAATGGTAGCTTAAAGCAAGTTGAAAGTATATAAGCCTTAGCAGGACGCCCATTAAGGTACACGTGCACTCTGTATACCCTATCCTTTAAGTAGTGATCATTTTAGAACCAGAGATGGGCTATGTGCTAGTTTATCGTTTTGAACACTGGTCATGTATATATGCGACAGTGTAGACCCTGATCGGAGTGATCTTAGAGATTTCTTATGACCAGGGTCTGTACTTCATGTCTTGTGCAATTTTATGTGTAAATCAGTTATTATTGGTGATAGAGTGTTTAGATTTATAGGGAAAGTTTTATTATCGTAATGCATTAGCTTGGTTAAATGGGTTAAAACAGGGTGTTATAAACTGCCACTTGTTATGAACAACAATGCCATGGTTGGTTAATGTATTGAGCCTTGTGGACTTGTATATGCAAGATAATGATTACTAAATATAGCCATTACCAAACGGTGTACCTGTAAAGAGTACACCTGTCCTATACAAAAAATGTAAACCCAGCTCAGAAGGCTCTCAGGATCAGAGTGTGTATTGTTATTTACAAACAGATAATGATTACTAAATATAGCCATTACCAAACGGTGTATCTGTAAATAGTACACCTGTCCTATACAAATAATGTAGACCCAGATCAGAAGGCTCTCAGGATCAGAGTGTATATTGTTATTTACAAACAGATAATGATTACTAAATATAGCCATTACCAAACGGTGTATCTGTAAAGAGTACACCTGTCCTATACAAATAATTTAGACCCAGATCAGAAAGCTCTCAGGATCAAAGTCTGTACTGTTGGTTATTATGAAATATATTGTAAGAAAAGACCCAATATATATTTACGCGGCGTATGACAAGTATACTCTTCATGGGTTCACTGTAAATGACGCAGGCATAAACATAGACGAGTAACCTATTGAACCCTAGCGACGACTATACTCGTCATTTACAATTTACATTTAGTACATTTGTGACTTAATGTGCATTCTGGTTTACTTTCTAACTGCTTTAAGCTACCATCTGCTAGGGTATAGAAAATAAAGGCACATCTATGGGGGAAAGGGTTCAGGTTGTAGTTCTTGTCTCTTGTCTTGGGTATGCATTGGTCAATGAAGGTGTGCAAAGAGCAACGGCCATGCAAATTATTTGGGATTGGGATAACTGTCCTCTGCTGTGTTGGTGATAATTATCATTTACAAATTGGCTAATTTACCTGCTTGGTCACAATCAGTGAGTGAGCTTTATGGCAGGTATCTGATTATCAGCTTGGTCTAACCAAACAGTGATTAGTGTCACTGCTGAATGGGCTGTTTGTATAACAGCTATGCTGTTCTGGTTGTTTGCTATTTTAGAAGCAATGTTGTTGTCAATTCATACCTATATAAGTGTACATTTCTAGGGTGTCTGAAAACATTCATTTCCTAGCCATGACAACGACAGTACTATTCGGGGACCGCTACATCCAGCGTCTACACCAGTACAGCATTGACCAGCAAAGATTACATGCAGTGCCCGGGGAGGGGCATTGGTGTTACAGGGACGGGCTCAGACTTACCCATATGGATGATGTCTTATATGATGAACTGTTGGAGCTGAAGCCAGATTTTGTTGTTTTGAGTGTAGGGGGTAATGATATAAGCCCGACATCCTCTCCTCATGAGATCTTTACCAGAATTTCCAACATGGTTGAAGATCTTAAGGGGTCTGGTGTGCAAAGGGTGTTCATTAATGAAATTCTAACAAGAGGGGACTTTTCACAGGTGCCTGGATTGAAAAGGGAGTGTTTTGAACGACAAAGAAAATACTTAAATAAGAAAATGGCAAAAGCTTTTAAATCAGACTTAATCCGCTACCCTAAAATAAAGCTGCACCAAGACTACGATGAAGACATGGTTCACCTGAACGCCAGAGGACATACAAACATGCTGTGTCGTCTCAGTCGTGTGTTATATGCCGCTTGTTAAAGGCATACAATGTCCTAGCCGGGACATCCCAACGGCCCTTTTCAGGGCCATACAATTTATCCTGAAAGATATATCCTGAGTTACATACCATCGTTGTTTGGAGATGATTATTTCATTTGTGTTTATTGTTATTTCTTTCCCATGCCCCTTTAACCCAGTTCTCCATAAATACATTTAGCATATTATTAACCCATTCTCTCACTAATGATAATATATCTATTGATCGGCACAGAAAGGCCATAGACAAGTGTCATAATTGCGTACCATATTCATAACGCTTTATATCCTAGCTAATGGTAGCTTAAAGCAAGTTGAAAGTATATAAGCCTTAGCAGGACGCCCATTAAGGTACACGTGCACTCTGCATACCCTATCCTTTAAGTAGTGATCATTTTAGAACCAGAGATGGGCTATGTGCTAGTTTATCGTTTTGAACACTGGTCATGTATATATGCGACAGTGTAGACCCTGATCGGAGTGATCTTAGAGATTTCTTATGACCAGGGTCTGTACTTCATGTCTTGTGCAATTTTATGTGTAAATCAGTTATTATTGGTGATAGAGTGTTTAGATTTATAGGGAAAGTTTTATTATCGTAATGCATTAGCTTGGTTAAATGGGTTAAAACAGGGTGTTATAAACTGCCACTTGTTATGAACAACAATGCCATGGTTGGTTAATGTATTGAGCCTTGTGGACTTGTATATGCAAGATAATGATTACTAAATATAGCCATTACCAAACGGTGTACCTGTAAAGAGTACACCTGTCCTATACAAAAAATGTAAACCCAGCTCAGAAGGCTCTCAGGATCAGAGTGTGTATTGTTATTTACAAACAGATAATGATTACTAAATATAGCCATTACCAAACGGTGTATCTGTAAATAGTACACCTGTCCTATACAAATAATGTAGACCCAGATCAGAAGGCTCTCAGGATCAGAGTGTATATTGTTATTGACAAACAGATAATGATTACTAAATATAGCCATTACCAAACGGTGTATCTGTAAAGAGTACACCTGTCCTATACAAATAATTTAGACCCAGATCAGAAAGCTCTCAGATTCAAAGTCTGTACTGTTGGTTATTATGAAATATATTGTAAGAAAAGACCCAATATATATTTACGCGGCGTATGACAAGTATACTCTTCATGGGTTCACTGTAAATGACGCAGGCATAAACATAGACGAGTAACCTATTGAACCCTAGCGACGACTATACTCGTCATTTACAATTTACATTTAGTACATTTGTGACTTAATGTGCATTCTGGTTTACTTTCTAACTGCTTTAAGCTACCATCTGCTAGGGTATAGAAAATAAAGGCACATCTATGGGGGAAAGGGTTCAGGTTGTAGTTCTTGTCTCTTGTCTTGGGTATGCATTGGTCAATGAAGGTGTGCAAAGAGCAACGGCCATGCAAATTATTTGGGATTGGGATAACTGTCCTCTGCTGTGTTGGTGATAATTATCATTTACAAATTGGCTAATTTACCTGCTTGGTCACAATCAGTGAGTGAGCTTTATGGCAGGTATCTGATTATCAGCTTGGTCTAACCAAACAGTGATTAGTGTCACTGCTGAATGGGCTGTTTGTATAACAGCTATGCTGTTCTGGTTGTTTGCTATTTTAGAAGCAATGTTGTTGTCAATTCATACCTATATAAGTGTACATTTCTAGGGTGTCTGAAAACATTCATTTCCTAGCCATGACAACGACATTCTATTCGGGGACCGCTACATCCAGCGTCTACACCAGTACAGCATTGACCAGCAAAGATTACATGCAGTGCCCGGGGAGGGGCATTGGTGTTACAGGGACGGGCTCAGACTTACCCATATGGATGATGTCTTATATGATGAACTGTTGGAGCTGAAGCCAGATTTTGTTGTTTTGAGTGTAGGGGGTAATGATATAAGCCCGACATCCTCTCCTCATGAGATCTTTACCAGAATTTCCAACATGGTTGAAGATCTTAAGGGGTCTGGTGTGCAAAGGGTGTTCATTAATGAAATTCTAACAAGAGGGGACTTTTCACAGGTGCCTGGATTGAAAAGGGAGTGTTTTGAACGACAAAGAAAATACTTAAATAAGAAAATGGCAAAAGCTTTTAAATCAGACTTAATCCGCTACCCTAAAATAAAGCTGCACCAAGACTACGATGAAGACATGGTTCACCTGAACGCCAGAGGACATACAAACATGCTGTGTCGTCTCAGTCGTGTGTTATATGCCGCTTGTTAAAGGCATACAATGTCCTAGCCGGGACATCCCAACGGCCCTTTTCAGGGCCATACAATTTATCCTGAAAGATATATCCTGAGTTACATACCATCGTTGTTTGGAGATGATTATTTCATTTGTGTTTATTGTTATTTCTTTCCCATGCCCCTTTAACCCAGTTCTCCATAAATACATTTAGCATATTATTAACCCATTCTCTCACTAATGATAATATATCTATTGATCGGCACAGAAAGGCCATAGACAAGTGTCATAATTGCGTACCATATTCATAACGCTTTATATCCTAGCTAATGGTAGCTTAAAGCAAGTTGAAAGTATATAAGCCTTAGCAGGACGCCCATTAAGGTACACGTGCACTCTGCATACCCTATCCTTTAAGTAGTGATCATTTTAGAACCAGAGATGGGCTATGTGCTAGTTTATCGTTTTGAACACTGGTCATGTATATATGCGACAGTGTAGACCCTGATCGGAGTGATCTTAGAGATTTCTTATGACCAGGGTCTGTACTTCATGTCTTGTGCAATTTTATGTGTAAATCAGTTATTATTGGTGATAGAGTGTTTAGATTTATAGGGAAAGTTTTATTATCGTAATGCATTAGCTTGGTTAAATGGGTTAAAACAGGGTGTTATAAACTGCCACTTGTTATGAACAACAATGCCATGGTTGGTTAATGTATTGAGCCTTGTGGACTTGTATATGCAAGATAATGATTACTAAATATAGCCATTACCAAACGGTGTACCTGTAAAGAGTACACCTGTCCTATACAAAAAATGTAAACCCAGCTCAGAAGGCTCTCAGGATCAGAGTGTGTATTGTTATTTACAAACAGATAATGATTACTAAATATAGCCATTACCAAACGGTGTATCTGTAAATAGTACACCTGTCCTATACAAATAATGTAGACCCAGATCAGAAGGCTCTCAGGATCAGAGTGTATATTGTTATTGACAAACAGATAATGATTACTAAATATAGCCATTACCAAACGGTGTATCTGTAAAGAGTACACCTGTCCTATACAAATAATTTAGACCCAGATCAGAAAGCTCTCAGATTCAAAGTCTGTACTGTTGGTTATTATGAAATATATTGTAAGAAAAGACCCAATATATATTTACGCGGCGTATGACAAGTATACTCTTCATGGGTTCACTGTAAATGACGCAGGCATAAACATAGACGAGTAACCTATTGAACCCTAGCGACGACTATACTCGTCATTTACAATTTACATTTAGTACATTTGTGACTTAATGTGCATTCTGGTTTACTTTCTAACTGCTTTAAGCTACCATCTGCTAGGGTATAGAAAATAAAGGCACATCTATGGGGGAAAGGGTTCAGGTTGTAGTTCTTGTCTCTTGTCTTGGGTATGCATTGGTCAATGAAGGTGTGCAAAGAGCAACGGCCATGCAAATTATTTGGGATTGGGATAACTGTCCTCTGCTGTGTTGGTGATAATTATCATTTACAAATTGGCTAATTTACCTGCTTGGTCACAATCAGTGAGTGAGCTTTATGACAGGTATCTGATTATCAGCTTGGTCTAACCAAACAGTGATTAGTGTCACTGCTGAATGGGCTGTTTGTATAACAGCTATGCTGTTCTGGTTGTTTGCTATTTTAGAAGCAATGTTGTTGTCAATTCATACCTATATAAGTGTACATTTCTAGGGTGTCTGAAAACATTCATTTCCTAGCCATGACAACGACAGTACTATTTGTGGACCGCTACATCCAGTGTCTACACCAGTACAGCATTGACCAGCAAAGATTACATGCAGTGCCCGGGGAGGGGCATTGGTGTTACAGGGACGGGCTCAGACTTACCCATATGGATGATGTCTTATATGATGAACTGTTGGAGCTGAAGCCAGATTTTGTTGTTTTGAGTGTAGGGGGTAATGATATAAGCCCGACATCCTCTCCTCATGAGATCTTTACCAGAATTTCCAACATGGTTGAAGATCTTAAGGGGTCTGGTGTGCAAAGGGTGTTCATTAATGAAATTCTAACAAGAGGGGACTTTTCACAGGTGCCTGGATTGAAAAGGGAGTGTTTTGAACGACAAAGAAAATACTTAAATAAGAAAATGGCAAAAGCTTTTAAATCAGACTTAATCCGCTACCCTAAAATAAAGCTGCACCAAGACTACGATGAAGACATGGTTCACCTGAACGCCAGAGGACATACAAACATGCTGTGTCGTCTCAGTCGTGTGTTATATGCCGCTTGTTAAAGGCATACAATGTCCTAGCCGGGACATCCCAACGGCCCTTTTCAGGGCCATACAATTTATCCTGAAAGATATATCCTGAGTTACATACCATCGTTGTTTGGAGATGATTATTTCATTTGTGTTTATTGTTATTTCTTTCCCATGCCCCTTTAACCCAGTTCTCCATAAATACATTTAGCATATTATTAACCCATTCTCTCACTAATGATAATATATCTATTGATCGGCACAGAAAGGCCATAGACAAGTGTCATAATTGCGTACCATATTCATAACGCTTTATATCCTAGCTAATGGTAGCTTAAAGCAAGTTGAAAGTATATAAGCCTTAGCAGGACGCCCATTAAGGTACACGTGCACTCTGCATACCCTATCCTTTAAGTAGTGATCATTTTAGAACCAGAGATGGGCTATGTGCTAGTTTATCGTTTTGAACACTGGTCATGTATATATGCGACAGTGTAGACCCTGATCGGAGTGATCTTAGAGATTTCTTATGACCAGGGTCTGTACTTCATGTCTTGTGCAATTTTATGTGTAAATCAGTTATTATTGGTGATAGAGTGTTTAGATTTATAGGGAAAGTTTTATTATCGTAATGCATTAGCTTGGTTAAATGGGTTAAAACAGGGTGTTATAAACTGCCACTTGTTATGAACAACAATGCCATGGTTGGTTAATGTATTGAGCCTTGTGGACTTGTATATGCAAGATAATGATTACTAAATATAGCCATTACCAAACGGTGTACCTGTAAAGAGTACACCTGTCCTATACAAAAAATGTAAACCCAGCTCAGAAGGCTCTCAGGATCAGAGTGTGTATTGTTATTTACAAACAGATAATGATTACTAAATATAGCCATTACCAAACGGTGTATCTGTAAATAGTACACCTGTCCTATACAAATAATGTAGACCCAGATCAGAAGGCTCTCAGGATCAGAGTGTATATTGTTATTGACAAACAGATAATGATTACTAAATATAGCCATTACCAAACGGTGTATCTGTAAAGAGTACACCTGTCCTATACAAATAATTTAGACCCAGATCAGAAAGCTCTCAGATTCAAAGTCTGTACTGTTGGTTATTATGAAATATATTGTAAGAAAAGACCCAATATATATTTACGCGGCGTATGACAAGTATACTCTTCATGGGTTCACTGTAAATGACGCAGGCATAAACATAGACGAGTAACCTATTGAACCCTAGCGACGACTATACTCGTCATTTACAATTTACATTTAGTACATTTGTGACTTAATGTGCATTCTGGTTTACTTTCTAACTGCTTTAAGCTACCATCTGCTAGGGTATAGAAAATAAAGGCACATCTATGGGGGAAAGGGTTCAGGTTGTAGTTCTTGTCTCTTGTCTTGGGTATGCATTGGTCAATGAAGGTGTGCAAAGAGCAACGGCCATGCAAATTATTTGGGATTGGGATAACTGTCCTCTGCTGTGTTGGTGATAATTATCATTTACAAATTGGCTAATTTACCTGCTTGGTCACAATCAGTGAGTGAGCTTTATGACAGGTATCTGATTATCAGCTTGGTCTAACCAAACAGTGATTAGTGTCACTGCTGAATGGGCTGTTTGTATAACAGCTATGCTGTTCTGGTTGTTTGCTATTTTAGAAGCAATGTTGTTGTCAATTCATACCTATATAAGTGTACATTTCTAGGGTGTCTGAAAACATTCATTTCCTAGCCATGACAACGACAGTACTATTTGTGGACCGCTACATCCAGTGTCTACACCAGTACAGCATTGACCAGCAAAGATTACATGCAGTGCCCGGGGAGGGGCATTGGTGTTACAGGGACGGGCTCAGACTTACCCATATGGATGATGTCTTATATGATGAACTGTTGGAGCTGAAGCCAGATTTTGTTGTTTTGAGTGTAGGGGGTAATGATATAAGCCCGACATCCTCTCCTCATGAGATCTTTACCAGAATTTCCAACATGGTTGAAGATCTTAAGGGGTCTGGTGTGCAAAGGGTGTTCATTAATGAAATTCTAACAAGAGGGGACTTTTCACAGGTGCCTGGATTGAAAAGGGAGTGTTTTGAACGACAAAGAAAATACTTAAATAAGAAAATGGCAAAAGCTTTTAAATCAGACTTAATCCGCTACCCTAAAATAAAGCTGCACCAAGACTACGATGAAGACATGGTTCACCTGAACGCCAGAGGACATACAAACATGCTGTGTCGTCTCAGTCGTGTGTTATATGCCGCTTGTTAAAGGCATACAATGTCCTAGCCGGGACATCCCAACGGCCCTTTTCAGGGCCATACAATTTATCCTGAAAGATATATCCTGAGTTACATACCATCGTTGTTTGGAGATGATTATTTCATTTGTGTTTATTGTTATTTCTTTCCCATGCCCCTTTAACCCAGTTCTCCATAAATACATTTAGCATATTATTAACCCATTCTCTCACTAATGATAATATATCTATTGATCGGCACAGAAAGGCCATAGACAAGTGTCATAATTGCGTACCATATTCATAACGCTTTATATCCTAGCTAATGGTAGCTTAAAGCAAGTTGAAAGTATATAAGCCTTAGCAGGACGCCCATTAAGGTACACGTGCACTCTGCATACCCTATCCTTTAAGTAGTGATCATTTTAGAACCAGAGATGGGCTATGTGCTAGTTTATCGTTTTGAACACTGGTCATGTATATATGCGACAGTGTAGACCCTGATCGGAGTGATCTTAGAGATTTCTTATGACCAGGGTCTGTACTTCATGTCTTGTGCAATTTTATGTGTAAATCAGTTATTATTGGTGATAGAGTGTTTAGATTTATAGGGAAAGTTTTATTATCGTAATGCATTAGCTTGGTTAAATGGGTTAAAACAGGGTGTTATAAACTGCCACTTGTTATGAACAACAATGCCATGGTTGGTTAATGTATTGAGCCTTGTGGACTTGTATATGCAAGATAATGATTACTAAATATAGCCATTACCAAACGGTGTACCTGTAAAGAGTACACCTGTCCTATACAAAAAATGTAAACCCAGCTCAGAAGGCTCTCAGGATCAGAGTGTGTATTGTTATTTACAAACAGATAATGATTACTAAATATAGCCATTACCAAACGGTGTATCTGTAAATAGTACACCTGTCCTATACAAATAATGTAGACCCAGATCAGAAGGCTCTCAGGATCAGAGTGTATATTGTTATTGACAAACAGATAATGATTACTAAATATAGCCATTACCAAACGGTGTATCTGTAAAGAGTACACCTGTCCTATACAAATAATTTAGACCCAGATCAGAAAGCTCTCAGATTCAAAGTCTGTACTGTTGGTTATTATGAAATATATTGTAAGAAAAGACCCAATATATATTTACGCGGCGTATGACAAGTATACTCTTCATGGGTTCACTGTAAATGACGCAGGCATAAACATAGACGAGTAACCTATTGAACCCTAGCGACGACTATACTCGTCATTTACAATTTACATTTAGTACATTTGTGACTTAATGTGCATTCTGGTTTACTTTCTAACTGCTTTAAGCTACCATCTGCTAGGGTATAGAAAATAAAGGCACATCTATGGGGGAAAGGGTTCAGGTTGTAGTTCTTGTCTCTTGTCTTGGGTATGCATTGGTCAATGAAGGTGTGCAAAGAGCAACGGCCATGCAAATTATTTGGGATTGGGATAACTGTCCTCTGCTGTGTTGGTGATAATTATCATTTACAAATTGGCTAATTTACCTGCTTGGTCACAATCAGTGAGTGAGCTTTATGACAGGTATCTGATTATCAGCTTGGTCTAACCAAACAGTGATTAGTGTCACTGCTGAATGGGCTGTTTGTATAACAGCTATGCTGTTCTGGTTGTTTGCTATTTTAGAAGCAATGTTGTTGTCAATTCATACCTATATAACTGTACATTTCTAGGGTGTCTGAAAACATTCATTTCCTAGCCATGACAACGACAGTACTATTTGTGGACCGCTACATCCAGCGTCTACACCAGTACAGCATTGACCAGCAAAGATTACATGCAGTGCCCGGGGAGGGGCATTGGTGTTACAGGGACGGGCCCAGACTTACCCATATGGATGATGTCTTATATGATGAACTGTTGGAGCTGAAGCCAGATTTTGTTGTTTTGAGTGTAGGGGGTAATGATATAAGCCCGACATCCTCTCCTCATGAGATCTTTACCAGAATTTCCAACATGGTTGAAGATCTTAAGGGGTCTGGTGTGCAAAGGGTGTTCATTAATGAAATTCTAACAAGAGGGGACTTTTCACAGGTGCCTGGGTTGAAAAGGGAGTGTTTTGAACGACAAAGAAAATACTTAAATAAGAAAATGGCAAAAGCTTTTAAATCAGACTTAATCCGCTACCCTAAAATAAAGCTGCACCAAGACTACGATGAAGACATGGTTCACCTGAACGCCAGAGGACATACAAACATGCTGTGTCGTCTCAGTCGTGTGTTATATGCCGCTTGTTAAAGGCATACAATGTCCTAGCAGGGACATCCCAACGGCCCTTTTCAGGGCCATACAATTTATCCTGAAAGATATATCCTGAGTTACATACCATCGTTGTTTGGAGATGATTATTTCATTTGTGTTTATTGTTATTTCTTTCCCATGCCCCTTTAACCCAGTTCTCCATAAATACATTTAGCATATTATTAACCCATTCTCTCACTAATGATAATATATCTATTGATCGGCACAGAAAGGCCATAGACAAGTGTCATAATTGCGTACCATATTCATAACGCTTTATATCCTAGCTAATGGTAGCTTAAAGCAAGTTGAAAGTATATAAGCCTTAGCAGGACGCCCATTAAGGTACACGTGCACTCTGCATACCCTATCCTTTAAGTAGTGATCATTTTAGAACCAGAGATGGGCTATGTGCTAGTTTATCGTTTTGAACACTGGTCATGTATATATGCGACAGTGTAGACCCTGATCGGAGTGATCTTAGAGATTTCTTATGACCAGGGTCTGTACTTCATGTCTTGTGCAATTTTATGTGTAAATCAGTTATTATTGGTGATAGAGTGTTTAGATTTATAGGGAAAGTTTTATTATCGTAATGCATTAGCTTGGTTAAATGGGTTAAAACAGGGTGTTATAAACTGCCACTTGTTATGAACAACAATGCCATGGTTGGTTAATGTATTGAGCCTTGTGGACTTGTATATGCAAGATAATGATTACTAAATATAGCCATTACCAAACGGTGTACCTGTAAAGAGTACACCTGTCCTATACAAAAAATGTAAACCCAGCTCAGAAGGCTCTCAGGATCAGAGTGTGTATTGTTATTTACAAACAGATAATGATTACTAAATATAGCCATTACCAAACGGTGTATCTGTAAATAGTACACCTGTCCTATACAAATAATGTAGACCCAGATCAGAAGGCTCTCAGGATCAGAGTGTATATTGTTATTGACAAACAGATAATGATTACTAAATATAGCCATTACCAAACGGTGTATCTGTAAAGAGTACACCTGTCCTATACAAATAATTTAGACCCAGATCAGAAAGCTCTCAGGATCAAAGTCTGTACTGTTGGTTATTATGAAATATATTGTAAGAAAAGACCCAATATATATTTACGCGGCGTATGACAAGTATACTCTTCATGGGTTCACTGTAAATGACGCAGGCATAAACATAGACGAGTAACCTATTGAACCCTAGCGACGACTATACTCGTCATTTACAATTTACATTTAGTACATTTGTGACTTAATGTGCATTCTGGTTTACTTTCTAACTGCTTTAAGCTACCATCTGCTAGGGTATAGAAAATAAAGGCACATCTATGGGGGAAAGGGTTCAGGTTGTAGTTCTTGTCTCTTGTCTTGGGTATGCATTGGTCAATGAAGGTGTGCAAAGAGCAACGGCCATGCAAATTATTTGGGATTGGGATAACTGTCCTCTGCTGTGTTGGTGATAATTATCATTTACAAATTGGCTAATTTACCTGCTTGGTCACAATCAGTGAGTGAGCTTTATGACAGGTATCTGATTATCAGCTTGGTCTAACCAAACAGTGATTAGTGTCACTGCTGAATGGGCTGTTTGTATAACAGCTATGCTGTTCTGGTTGTTTGCTATTTTAGAAGCAATGTTGTTGTCAATTCATACCTATATAAGTGTACATTTCTAGGGTGTCTGAAAACATTCATTTCCTAGCCATGACAACGACAGTACTATTTGTGGACCGCTACATCCAGCGTCTACACCAGTACAGCATTGACCAGCAAAGATTACATGCAGTGCCCGGGGAGGGGCATTGGTGTTACAGGGACGGGCTCAGACTTACCCATATGGATGATGTCTTATATGATGAACTGTTGGAGCTGAAGCCAGATTTTGTTGTTTTGAGTGTAGGGGGTAATGATATAAGCCCGACATCCTCTCCTCATGAGATCTTTACCAGAATTTCCAACATGGTTGAAGATCTTAAGGGGTCTGGTGTGCAAAGGGTGTTCATTAATGAAATTCTAACAAGAGGGGACTTTTCACAGGTGCCTGGGTTGAAAAGGGAGTGTTTTGAACGACAAAGAAAATACTTAAATAAGAAAATGGCAAAAGCTTTTAAATCAGACTTAATCCGCTACCCTAAAATAAAGCTGCACCAAGACTACGATGAAGACATGGTTCACCTGAACGCCAGAGGACATACAAACATGCTGTGTCGTCTCAGTCGTGTGTTATATGCCGCTTGTTAAAGGCATACAATGTCCTAGCAGGGACATCCCAACGGCCCTTTTCAGGGCCATACAATTTATCCTGAAAGATATATCCTGAGTTACATACCATCGTTGTTTGGAGATGATTATTTCATTTGTGTTTATTGTTATTTCTTTCCCATGCCCCTTTAACCCAGTTCTCCATAAATACATTTAACATTTAGCATATTATTAACCCATTCTCTCACTAATGATAATATATCTATTGATCGGCACAGAAAGGCCATAGACAAGTGTCATAATTGCGTACCATATTCATAACGCTTTATATCCTAGCTAATGGTAGCTTAAAGCAAGTTGAAAGTATATAAGCCTTAGCAGGACGCCCATTAAGGTACACGTGCACTCTGTATACCCTATCCTTTAAGTAGTGATCATTTTAGAACCAGAGATGGGCTATGTGCTAGTTTATCGTTTTGAACACTGGTCATGTATATATGCGACAGTGTAGACCCTGATCGGAGTGATCTTAGAGATTTCTTATGACCAGGGTCTGTACTTCATGTCTTGTGCAATTTTATGTGTAAATCAGTTATTATTGGTGATAGAGTGTTTAGATTTATAGGGAAAGTTTTATTATCGTAATGCATTAGCTTGGTTAAATGGGTTAAAACAGGGTGTTATAAACTGCCACTTGTTATGAACAACAATGCCATGGTTGGTTAATGTATTGAGCCTTGTGGACTTGTATATGCAAGATAATGATTACTAAATATAGCCATTACCAAACGGTGTACCTGTAAAGAGTACACCTGTCCTATACAAAAAATGTAGACCCAGCTCAGAAGGCTCTCAGGATCAGAGTGTGTATTGTTATTTACAAACAGATAATGATTACTAAATATAGCCATTACCAAACGGTGTATCTGTAAATAGTACACCTGTCCTATACAAATAATGTAGACCCAGATCAGAAGGCTCTCAGGATCAGAGTGTATATTGTTATTGACAAACAGATAATGATTACTAAATATAGCCATTACCAAACGGTGTATCTGTAAAGAGTACACCTGTCCTATACAAATAATGTAGACCCAGCTCAGAAGGCTCCCAAGATCAGAGTGTGTATTGTTATTTACAAACAGATAATGATTACTAAATATAGCCATTACCAAACGGTGTATCTGTAAAGAGTACACCTGTCCTATACAAATAATTTAGACCCAGATCAGAAAGCTCTCAGGATCAAAGTCTGTACTGTTGGTTATTATGAAATATATTGTAAGAAAAGACCCAATATATATTTACGCGGCGTATGACAAGTATACTCTTCATGGGTTCACTGTAAATGACGCAGGCATAAACATAGACGAGTAACCTATTGAACCCTAGCGACGACTATACTCGTCATTTACAATTTACATTTAGTACATTTGTGACTTAATGTGCATTCTGGTTTACTTTCTAACTGCTTTAAGCTACCATCTGCTAGGGTATAGAAAATAAAGGCACATCTATGGGGGAAAGGGTTCAGGTTGTAGTTCTTGTCTCTTGTCTTGGGTATGCATTGGTCAATGAAGGTGTGCAAAGAGCAACGGCCATGCAAATTATTTGGGATTGGGATAACTGTCCTCTGCTGTGTTGGTGATAATTATCATTTACAAATTGGCTAATTTACCTGCTTGGTCACAATCAGTGAGTGAGCTTTATGACAGGTATCTGATTATCAGCTTGGTCTAACCAAACAGTGATTAGTGTCACTGCTGAATGGGCTGTTTGTATAACAGCTATGCTGTTCTGGTTGTTTGCTATTTTAGAAGCAATGTTGTTGTCAATTCATACCTATATAAGTGTACATTTCTAGGGTGTCTGAAAACATTCATTTCCTAGCCATGACAACGACAGTACTATTCGGGGACCGCTACATCCAGCGTCTACACCAGTACAGCATTGACCAGCAAAGATTACATGCAGTGCCCGGGGAGGGGCATTGGTGTTACAGGGACGGGCTCAGACTTACCCATATGGATGATGTCTTATATGATGAACTGTTGGAGCTGAAGCCAGATTTTGTTGTTTTGAGTGTAGGGGGTAATGATATAAGCCCGACATCCTCTCCTCATGAGATCTTTACCAGAATTTCCAACATGGTTGAAGATCTTAAGGGGTCTGGTGTGCAAAGGGTGTTCATTAATGAAATTCTAACAAGAGGGGACTTTTCACAGGTGCCTGGATTGAAAAGGGAGTGTTTTGAACGACAAAGAAAATACTTAAATAAGAAAATGGCAAAAGCTTTTAAATCAGACTTAATCCGCTACCCTAAAATAAAGCTGCACCAAGACTACGATGAAGACATGGTTCACCTGAACGCCAGAGGACATACAAACATGCTGTGTCGTCTCAGTCGTGTGTTATATGCCGCTTGTTAAAGGCATACAATGTCCTAGCCGGGACATCCCAACGGCCCTTTTCAGGGCCATACAATTTATCCTGAAAGATATATCCTGAGTTACATACCATCGTTGTTTGGAGATGATTATTTCATTTGTGTTTATTGTTATTTCTTTCCCATGCCCCTTTAACCCAGTTCTCCATAAATACATTTAGCATATTATTAACCCATTCTCTCACTAATGATAATATATCTATTGATCGGCACAGAAAGGCCATAGACAAGTGTCATAATTGCGTACCATATTCATAACGCTTTATATCCTAGCTAATGGTAGCTTAAAGCAAGTTGAAAGTATATAAGCCTTAGCAGGACGCCCATTAAGGTACACGTGCACTCTGCATACCCTATCCTTTAAGTAGTGATCATTTTAGAACCAGAGATGGGCTATGTGCTAGTTTATCGTTTTGAACACTGGTCATGTATATATGCGACAGTGTAGACCCTGATCGGAGTGATCTTAGAGATTTCTTATGACCAGGGTCTGTACTTCATGTCTTGTGCAATTTTATGTGTAAATCAGTTATTATTGGTGATAGAGTGTTTAGATTTATAGGGAAAGTTTTATTATCGTAATGCATTAGCTTGGTTAAATGGGTTAAAACAGGGTGTTATAAACTGCCACTTGTTATGAACAACAATGCCATGGTTGGTTAATGTATTGAGCCTTGTGGACTTGTATATGCAAGATAATGATTACTAAATATAGCCATTACCAAACGGTGTACCTGTAAAGAGTACACCTGTCCTATACAAAAAATGTAAACCCAGCTCAGAAGGCTCTCAGGATCAGAGTGTGTATTGTTATTTACAAACAGATAATGATTACTAAATATAGCCATTACCAAACGGTGTATCTGTAAATAGTACACCTGTCCTATACAAATAATGTAGACCCAGATCAGAAGGCTCTCAGGATCAGAGTGTATATTGTTATTGACAAACAGATAATGATTACTAAATATAGCCATTACCAAACGGTGTATCTGTAAAGAGTACACCTGTCCTATACAAATAATTTAGACCCAGATCAGAAAGCTCTCAGATTCAAAGTCTGTACTGTTGGTTATTATGAAATATATTGTAAGAAAAGACCCAATATATATTTACGCGGCGTATGACAAGTATACTCTTCATGGGTTCACTGTAAATGACGCAGGCATAAACATAGACGAGTAACCTATTGAACCCTAGCGACGACTATACTCGTCATTTACAATTTACATTTAGTACATTTGTGACTTAATGTGCATTCTGGTTTACTTTCTAACTGCTTTAAGCTACCATCTGCTAGGGTATAGAAAATAAAGGCACATCTATGGGGGAAAGGGTTCAGGTTGTAGTTCTTGTCTCTTGTCTTGGGTATGCATTGGTCAATGAAGGTGTGCAAAGAGCAACGGCCATGCAAATTATTTGGGATTGGGATAACTGTCCTCTGCTGTGTTGGTGATAATTATCATTTACAAATTGGCTAATTTACCTGCTTGGTCACAATCAGTGAGTGAGCTTTATGACAGGTATCTGATTATCAGCTTGGTCTAACCAAACAGTGATTAGTGTCACTGCTGAATGGGCTGTTTGTATAACAGCTATGCTGTTCTGGTTGTTTGCTATTTTAGAAGCAATGTTGTTGTCAATTCATACCTATATAACTGTACATTTCTAGGGTGTCTGAAAACATTCATTTCCTAGCCATGACAACGACAGTACTATTTGTGGACCGCTACATCCAGCGTCTACACCAGTACAGCATTGACCAGCAAAGATTACATGCAGTGCCCGGGGAGGGGCATTGGTGTTACAGGGACGGGCCCAGACTTACCCATATGGATGATGTCTTATATGATGAACTGTTGGAGCTGAAGCCAGATTTTGTTGTTTTGAGTGTAGGGGGTAATGATATAAGCCCGACATCCTCTCCTCATGAGATCTTTACCAGAATTTCCAACATGGTTGAAGATCTTAAGGGGTCTGGTGTGCAAAGGGTGTTCATTAATGAAATTCTAACAAGAGGGGACTTTTCACAGGTGCCTGGGTTGAAAAGGGAGTGTTTTGAACGACAAAGAAAATACTTAAATAAGAAAATGGCAAAAGCTTTTAAATCAGACTTAATCCGCTACCCTAAAATAAAGCTGCACCAAGACTACGATGAAGACATGGTTCACCTGAACGCCAGAGGACATACAAACATGCTGTGTCGTCTCAGTCGTGTGTTATATGCCGCTTGTTAAAGGCATACAATGTCCTAGCAGGGACATCCCAACGGCCCTTTTCAGGGCCATACAATTTATCCTGAAAGATATATCCTGAGTTACATACCATCGTTGTTTGGAGATGATTATTTCATTTGTGTTTATTGTTATTTCTTTCCCATGCCCCTTTAACCCAGTTCTCCATAAATACATTTAATATTTAGCATATTATTAACCCATTCTCTCACTAATGATAATATATCTATCGATCGGCACAGAAAGGCCATAGACAAGTGTCATAATTGCGTACCATATTCATAACGCTTTATATCCTAGCTAATGGTAGCTTAAAGCAAGTTGAAAGTATATAAGCCTTAGCAGGACGCCCATTAAGGTACACGTGCACTCTGCATACCCTATCCTTTAAGTAGTGATCATTTTAGAACCAGAGATGGGCTATGTGCTAGTTTATCGTTTTGAACACTGGTCATGTATATATGCGACAGTGTAGACCCTGATCGGAGTGATCTTAGAGATTTCTTATGACCAGGGTCTGTACTTCATGTCTTGTGCAATTTTATGTGTAAATCAGTTATTATTGGTGATAGAGTGTTTAGATTTATAGGGAAAGTTTTATTATCGTAATGCATTAGCTTGGTTAAATGGGTTAAAACAGGGTGTTATAAACTGCCACTTGTTATGAACAACAATGCCATGGTTGGTTAATGTATTGAGCCTTGTGGACTTGTATATGCAAGATAATGATTACTAAATATAGCCATTACCAAACGGTGTACCTGTAAAGAGTACACCTGTCCTATACAAAAAATGTAAACCCAGCTCAGAAGGCTCTCAGGATCAGAGTGTGTATTGTTATTTACAAACAGATAATGATTACTAAATATAGCCATTACCAAACGGTGTATCTGTAAATAGTACACCTGTCCTATACAAATAATGTAGACCCAGATCAGAAGGCTCTCAGGATCAGAGTGTATATTGTTATTGACAAACAGATAATGATTACTAAATATAGCCATTACCAAACGGTGTATCTGTAAAGAGTACACCTGTCCTATACAAATAATTTAGACCCAGATCAGAAAGCTCTCAGGATCAAAGTCTGTACTGTTGGTTATTATGAAATATATTGTAAGAAAAGACCCAATATATATTTACGCGGCGTATGACAAGTATACTCTTCATGGGTTCACTGTAAATGACGCAGGCATAAACATAGACGAGTAACCTATTGAACCCTAGCGACGACTATACTCGTCATTTACAATTTACATTTAGTACATTTGTGACTTAATGTGCATTCTGGTTTACTTTCTAACTGCTTTAAGCTACCATCTGCTAGGGTATAGAAAATAAAGGCACATCTATGGGGGAAAGGGTTCAGGTTGTAGTTCTTGTCTCTTGTCTTGGGTATGCATTGGTCAATGAAGGTGTGCAAAGAGCAACGGCCATGCAAATTATTTGGGATTGGGATAACTGTCCTCTGCTGTGTTGGTGATAATTATCATTTACAAATTGGCTAATTTACCTGCTTGGTCACAATCAGTGAGTGAGCTTTATGACAGGTATCTGATTATCAGCTTGGTCTAACCAAACAGTGATTAGTGTCACTGCTGAATGGGCTGTTTGTATAACAGCTATGCTGTTCTGGTTGTTTGCTATTTTAGAAGCAATGTTGTTGTCAATTCATACCTATATAAGTGTACATTTCTAGGGTGTCTGAAAACATTCATTTCCTAGCCATGACAACGACAGTACTATTTGTGGACCGCTACATCCAGCGTCTACACCAGTACAGCATTGACCAGCAAAGATTACATGCAGTGCCCGGGGAGGGGCATTGGTGTTACAGGGACGGGCTCAGACTTACCCATATGGATGATGTCTTATATGATGAACTGTTGGAGCTGAAGCCAGATTTTGTTGTTTTGAGTGTAGGGGGTAATGATATAAGCCCGACATCCTCTCCTCATGAGATCTTTACCAGAATTTCCAACATGGTTGAAGATCTTAAGGGGTCTGGTGTGCAAAGGGTGTTCATTAATGAAATTCTAACAAGAGGGGACTTTTCACAGGTGCCTGGGTTGAAAAGGGAGTGTTTTGAACGACAAAGAAAATACTTAAATAAGAAAATGGCAAAAGCTTTTAAATCAGACTTAATCCGCTACCCTAAAATAAAGCTGCACCAAGACTACGATGAAGACATGGTTCACCTGAACGCCAGAGGACATACAAACATGCTGTGTCGTCTCAGTCGTGTGTTATATGCCGCTTGTTAAAGGCATACAATGTCCTAGCAGGGACATCCCAACGGCCCTTTTCAGGGCCATACAATTTATCCTGAAAGATATATCCTGAGTTACATACCATCGTTGTTTGGAGATGATTATTTCATTTGTGTTTATTGTTATTTCTTTCCCATGCCCCTTTAACCCAGTTCTCCATAAATACATTTAACATTTAGCATATTATTAACCCATTCTCTCACTAATGATAATATATCTATTGATCGGCACAGAAAGGCCATAGACAAGTGTCATAATTGCGTACCATATTCATAACGCTTTATATCCTAGCTAATGGTAGCTTAAAGCAAGTTGAAAGTATATAAGCCTTAGCAGGACGCCCATTAAGGTACACGTGCACTCTGTATACCCTATCCTTTAAGTAGTGATCATTTTAGAACCAGAGATGGGCTATGTGCTAGTTTATCGTTTTGAACACTGGTCATGTATATATGCGACAGTGTAGACCCTGATCGGAGTGATCTTAGAGATTTCTTATGACCAGGGTCTGTACTTCATGTCTTGTGCAATTTTATGTGTAAATCAGTTATTATTGGTGATAGAGTGTTTAGATTTATAGGGAAAGTTTTATTATCGTAATGCATTAGCTTGGTTAAATGGGTTAAAACAGGGTGTTATAAACTGCCACTTGTTATGAACAACAATGCCATGGTTGGTTAATGTATTGAGCCTTGTGGACTTGTATATGCAAGATAATGATTACTAAATATAGCCATTACCAAACGGTGTACCTGTAAAGAGTACACCTGTCCTATACAAAAAATGTAGACCCAGCTCAGAAGGCTCTCAGGATCAGAGTGTGTATTGTTATTTACAAACAGATAATGATTACTAAATATAGCCATTACCAAACGGTGTATCTGTAAATAGTACACCTGTCCTATACAAATAATGTAGACCCAGATCAGAAGGCTCTCAGGATCAGAGTGTATATTGTTATTGACAAACAGATAATGATTACTAAATATAGCCATTACCAAACGGTGTATCTGTAAAGAGTACACCTGTCCTATACAAATAATGTAGACCCAGCTCAGAAGGCTCCCAAGATCAGAGTGTGTATTGTTATTTACAAACAGATAATGATTACTAAATATAGCCATTACCAAACGGTGTATCTGTAAAGAGTACACCTGTCCTATACAAATAATTTAGACCCAGATCAGAAAGCTCTCAGGATCAAAGTCTGTACTGTTGGTTATTATGAAATATATTGTAAGAAAAGACCCAATATATATTTACGCGGCGTATGACAAGTATACTCTTCATGGGTTCACTGTAAATGACGCAGGCATAAACATAGACGAGTAACCTATTGAACCCTAGCGACGACTATACTCGTCATTTACAATTTACATTTAGTACATTTGTGACTTAATGTGCATTCTGGTTTACTTTCTAACTGCTTTAAGCTACCATCTGCTAGGGTATAGAAAATAAAGGCACATCTATGGGGGAAAGGGTTCAGGTTGTAGTTCTTGTCTCTTGTCTTGGGTATGCATTGGTCAATGAAGGTGTGCAAAGAGCAACGGCCATGCATATAATTTGGGATTGGGATAACTGTCCTCTGCTGTGTTGGTGATAATTATCATTTACAAATTGGCTAATTTACCTGCTTGGTCACAATCAGTGAGTGAGCTTTATGACAGGTATCTGATTATCAGCTTGGTCTAACCAAACAGTGATTAGTGTCACTGCTGAATGGGCTGTTTGTATAACAGCTATGCTGTTCTGGTTGTTTGCTATTTTAGAAGCAATGTTGTTGTCAATTCATACCTATATAAGTGTACATTTCTAGGGTGTCTGAAAACATTCATTTCCTAGCCATGACAACGACAGTACTATTTGTGGACCGCTACATCCAGCGTCTACACCAGTACAGCATTGACCAGCAAAGATTACATGCAGTGCCCGGGGAGGGGCATTGGTGTTACAGGGACGGGCTCAGACTTACCCATATGGATGATGTCTTATATGATGAACTGTTGGAGCTGAAGCCAGATTTTGTTGTTTTGAGTGTAGGGGGTAATGATATAAGCCCGACATCCTCTCCTCATGAGATCTTTACCAGAATTTCCAACATGGTTGAAGATCTTAAGGGGTCTGGTGTGCAAAGGGTGTTCATTAATGAAATTCTAACAAGAGGGGACTTTTCACAGGTGCCTGGGTTGAAAAGGGAGTGTTTTGAACGACAAAGAAAATACTTAAATAAGAAAATGGCAAAAGCTTTTAAATCAGACTTAATCCGCTACCCTAAAATAAAGCTGCACCAAGACTACGATGAAGACATGGTTCACCTGAACGCCAGAGGACATACAAACATGCTGTGTCGTCTCAGTCGTGTGTTATATGCCGCTTGTTAAAGGCATACAATGTCCTAGCAGGGACATCCCAACGGCCCTTTTCAGGGCCATACAATTTATCCTGAAAGATATATCCTGAGTTACATACCATCGTTGTTTGGAGATGATTATTTCATTTGTGTTTATTGTTATTTCTTTCCCATGCCCCTTTAACCCAGTTCTCCATAAATACATTTAACATTTAGCATATTATTAACCCATTCTCTCACTAATGATAATATATCTATTGATCGGCACAGAAAGGCCATAGACAAGTGTCATAATTGCGTACCATATTCATAACGCTTTATATCCTAGCTAATGGTAGCTTAAAGCAAGTTGAAAGTATATAAGCCTTAGCAGGACGCCCATTAAGGTACACGTGCACTCTGCATACCCTATCCTTTAAGTAGTGATCATTTTAGAACCAGAGATGGGCTATGTGCTAGTTTATCGTTTTGAACACTGGTCATGTATATATGCGACAGTGTAGACCCTGATCGGAGTGATCTTAGAGATTTCTTATGACCAGGGTCTGTACTTCATGTCTTGTGCAATTTTATGTGTAAATCAGTTATTATTGGTGATAGAGTGTTTAGATTTATAGGGAAAGTTTTATTATCGTAATGCATTAGCTTGGTTAAATGGGTTAAAACAGGGTGTTATAAACTGCCACTTGTTATGAACAACAATGCCATGGTTGGTTAATGTATTGAGCCTTGTGGACTTGTATATGCAAGATAATGATTACTAAATATAGCCATTACCAAACGGTGTACCTGTAAAGAGTACACCTGTCCTATACAAAAAATGTAGACCCAGCTCAGAAGGCTCTCAGGATCAGAGTGTGTATTGTTATTTACAAACAGATAATGATTACTAAATATAGCCATTACCAAACGGTGTATCTGTAAATAGTACACCTGTCCTATACAAATAATGTAGACCCAGATCAGAAGGCTCTCAGGAACAGAGTGTATATTGTTATTGACAAACAGATAATGATTACTAAATATAGCCATTACCAAACGGTGTATCTGTAAAGAGTACACCTGTCCTATACAAATAATGTAGACCCAGCTCAGAAGGCTCCCAAGATCAGAGTGTGTATTGTTATTTACAAACAGATAATGATTACTAAATATAGCCATTACCAAACGGTGTATCTGTAAAGAGTACACCTGTCCTATACAAATAATTTAGACCCAGATCAGAAAGCTCTCAGGATCAAAGTCTGTACTGTTGGTTATTATGAAATATATTGTAAGAAAAGACCCAATATATATTTACGCGGCGTATGACAAGTATACTCTTCATGGGTTCACTGTAAATGACGCAGGCATAAACATAGACGAGTAACCTATTGAACCCTAGCGACGACTATACTCGTCATTTACAATTTACATTTAGTACATTTGTGACTTAATGTGCATTCTGGTTTACTTTCTAACTGCTTTAAGCTACCATCTGCTAGGGTATAGAAAATAAAGGCACATCTATGGGGGAAAGGGTTCAGGTTGTAGTTCTTGTCTCTTGTCTTGGGTATGCATTGGTCAATGAAGGTGTGCAAAGAGCAACGGCCATGCAAATTATTTGGGATTGGGATAACTGTCCTCTGCTGTGTTGGTGATAATTATCATTTACAAATTGGCTAATTTACCTGCTTGGTCACAATCAGTGAGTGAGCTTTATGGAAGGTATCTGATTATCAGCTTGGTCTAACCAAACAGTGATTAGTGTCACTGCTGAATGGGCTGTTTGTATAACAGCTATGCTGTTCTGGTTGTTTGCTATTTTAGAAGCAATGTTGTTGTCAATTCATACCTATATAAGTGTACATTTCTAGGGTGTCTGAAAGCATTCATTTCCTAGCCATGACAACGACAGTACTATTTGGGGACCGCTACATCCAGCGTCTACACCAGTACAGCATTGACCAGCAAAGATTACATGCAGTGCCCGGGGAGGGGCATTGGTGTTACAGGGACGGGCTCAGACTGACCCATATGGATGATGTCTTATATGATGAACTGTTGGAGCTGAAGCCAGATTTTGTTGTTTTGAGTGTAGGGGGTAATGATATAAGCCCGACATCCTCTCCTCATGAGATCTTTACCAGAATTTCCAACATGGTTGAAGATCTTAAGGGGTCTGGTGTGCAAAGGGTGTTCATTAATGAAATTCTAACAAGAGGGGACTTTTCACAGGTGCCTGGGTTGAAAAGGGAGTGTTTTGAACGACAAAGAAAATACTTAAATAAGAAAATGGCAAAAGCTTTTAAATCAGACTTAATCCGCTACCCTAAAATAAAGCTGCACCAAGACTACGATGAAGACATGGTTCACCTGAACGCCAGAGGACATACAAACATGCTGTGTCGTCTCAGTCGTGTGTTATATGCCGCTTGTTAAAGGCAAACAATGTCCTAGCAGGGACATCCCAACGGCCCTTTTCAGGGCCATACAATTTATCCTGAAAGATATATCCTGAGTTACATACCATCGTTGTTAAGAGATGATTATTTCATTTGTGTTTATTGTTATTTCTTTCCCATGCCCCTTTAACCCAGTTCTCCATAAATACATTTAACATTTAGCATATTATTAACCCATTCTCTCACTAATGATAATATATCTATTGATCGGCACAGAAAGGCCATAGACAAGTGTCATAATTGCGTACCATATTCATACCGCTTTATATCCTAGCTAATGGTAGCTTAAAGCAAGTTGAAAGTATATAAGCCTTAGCAGGACGCCCATTAAGGTACTCGTGCACTCTGCATACCCTATCCTTTAAGTAGTGACCATTTTAGAACCAGAGATGGGCTATGTGCTAGTTTATCGTTTTGAACACTGGTCATGTATATATGCGACAGTGTAGACCCTGATCGGAGTGATCTTAGAGATTTCTTATGACCAGGGTCTGTACTTCATGTCTTGTGCAATTTTATGTGTAAATCAGTTATTATTGGTGATAGAGTGTTTAGATTTATAGGGAAAGTTTTATTATCGTAATGCATTAGCTTGGTTAAATGGGTTAAAACAGGGTGTTATAAACTGCCACTTGTTATGAACAACAATGCCATGGTTGGTTAATGTATTGAGCCTTGTGGACTTGTATATGCAAGATAATGATTACTAAATATAGCCATTACCAAACGGTGTACCTGTAAAGAGTACACCTGTCCTATACAAAAAATGTAAACCCAGCTCAGAAGGCTCTCAGGATCAGAGTGTGTATTGTTATTTACAAACAGATAATGATTACTAAATATAGCCATTACCAAACGGTGTATCTGTAAATAGTACACCTGTCCTATACAAATAATGTAGACCCAGATCAGAAGGCTCTCAGGATCAGAGTGTATATTGTTATTGACAAACAGATAATGATTACTAAATATAGCCATTACCAAACGGTGTATCTGTAAAGAGTACACCTGTCCTATACAAATAATTTAGACCCAGATCAGAAAGCTCTCAGGATCAAAGTCTGTACTGTTGGTTATTATGAAATATATTGTAAGAAAAGACCCAATATATATTTACGCGGCGTATGACAAGTATACTCTTCATGGGTTCACTGTAAATGACGCAGGCATAAACATAGACGAGTAACCTATTGAACCCTAGCGACGACTATACTCGTCATTTACAATTTACATTTAGTACATTTGTGACTTAATGTACATTCTGGTTTACTTTCTAACTGCTTTAAGCTACCATCTGCTAGGGTATAGAAAATAAAGGCACATCTATGGGGGAAAGGGTTCAGGTTGTAGTTCTTGTCTCTTGTCTTGGGTATGCATTGGTCAATGAAGGTGTGCAAAGAGCAACGGCCATGCAAATTATTTGGGATTGGGATAACTGTCCTCTGCTGTGTTGGTGATAATTATCATTTACAAATTGGCTAATTTACCTGCTTGGTCACAATCAGTGAGTGAGCTTTATGACAGGTATCTGATTATCAGCTTGGTCTAACCAAACAGTGATTAGTGTCACTGCTGAATGGGCTGTTTGTATAACAGCTATGCTGTTCTGGTTGTTTGCTATTTTAGAAGCAATGTTGTTGTCAATTCATACCTATATAAGTGTACATTTCTAGGGTGTCTGAAAACATTCATTTCCTAGCCATGACAACGACAGTACTATTTGTGGACCGCTACATCCAGCGTCTACACCAGTACAGCATTGACCAGCAAAGATTACATGCAGTGCCCGGGGAGGGGCATTGGTGTTACAGGGACGGGCTCAGACTTACCCATATGGATGATGTCTTATATGATGAACTGTTGGAGCTGAAGCCAGATTTTGTTGTTTTGAGTGTAGGGGGTAATGATATAAGCCCGACATCCTCTCCTCATGAGATCTTTACCAGAATTTCCAACATGGTTGAAGATCTTAAGGGGTCTGGTGTGCAAAGGGTGTTCATTAATGAAATTCTAACAAGAGGGGACTTTTCACAGGTGCCTGGATTGAAAAGGGAGTGTTTTGAACGACAAAGAAAATACTTAAATAAGAAAATGGCAAAAGCTTTTAAATCAGACTTAATCCGCTACCCTAAAATAAAGCTGCACCAAGACTACGATGAAGACATGGTTCACCTGAACGCCAGAGGACATACAAACATGCTGTGTCGTCTCAGTCGTGTGTTATATGCCGCTTGTTAAAGGCATACAATGTCCTAGCCGGGACATCCCAACGGCCCTTTTCAGGGCCATACAATTTATCCTGAAAGATATATCCTGAGTTACATACCATCGTTGTTTGGAGATGATTATTTCATTTGTGTTTATTGTTATTTCTTTCCCATGCCCCTTTAACCCAGTTCTCCATAAATACATTTAACATTTAGCATATTATTAACCCATTCTCTCACTAATGATAATATATCTATTGATCGGCACAGAAAGGCCATAGACAAGTGTCATAATTGCGTACCATATTCATAACGCTTTATATCCTAGCTAATGGTAGCTTAAAGCAAGTTGAAAGTATATAAGCCTTAGCAGGACGCCCATTAAGGTACACGTGCACTCTGCATACCCTATCCTTTAAGTAGTGATCATTTTAGAACCAGAGATGGGCTATGTGCTAGTTTATCGTTTTGAACACTGGTCATGTATATATGCGACAGTGTAGACCCTGATCGGAGTGATCTTAGAGATTTCTTATGACCAGGGTCTGTACTTCATGTCTTGTGCAATTTTATGTGTAAATCAGTTATTATTGGTGATAGAGTGTTTAGATTTATAGGGAAAGTTTTATTATCGTAATGCATTAGCTTGGTTAAATGGGTTAAAACAGGGTGTTATAAACTGCCACTTGTTATGAACAACAATGCCATGGTTGGTTAATGTATTGAGCCTTGTGGACTTGTATATGCAAGATAATGATTACTAAATATAGCCATTACCAAACGGTGTACCTGTAAAGAGTACACCTGTCCTATACAAAAAATGTAGACCCAGCTCAGAAGGCTCTCAGGATCAGAGTGTGTATTGTTATTTACAAACAGATAATGATTACTAAATATAGCCATTACCAAACGGTGTATCTGTAAATAGTACACCTGTCCTATACAAATAATGTAGACCCAGATCAGAAGGCTCTCAGGATCAGAGTGTATATTGTTATTGACAAACAGATAATGATTACTAAATATAGCCATTACCAAACGGTGTATCTGTAAAGAGTACACCTGTCCTATACAAATAATTTAGACCCAGATCAGAAAGCTCTCAGGATCAAAGTCTGTACTGTTGGTTATTATGAAATATATTGTAAGAAAAGACCCAATATATATTTACGCGGCGTATGACAAGTATACTCTTCATGGGTTCACTGTAAATGACGCAGGCATAAACATAGACGAGTAACCTATTGAACCCTAGCGACGACTATACTCGTCATTTACAATTTACATTTAGTACATTTGTGACTTAATGTGCATTCTGGTTTACTTTCTAACTGCTTTAAGCTACCATCTGCTAGGGTATAGAAAATAAAGGCACATCTATGGGGGAAAGGGTTCAGGTTGTAGTTCTTGTCTCTTGTCTTGGGTATGCATTGGTCAATGAAGGTGTGCAAAGAGCAACGGCCATGCAAATTATTTGGGATTGGGATAACTGTCCTCTGCTGTGTTGGTGATAATTATCATTTACAAATTGGCTAATTTACCTGCTTGGTCACAATCAGTGAGTGAGCTTTATGACAGGTATCTGATTATCAGCTTGGTCTAACCAAACAGTGATTAGTGTCACTGCTGAATGGGCTGTTTGTATAACAGCTATGCTGTTCTGGTTGTTTGCTATTTTAGAAGCAATGTTGTTGTCAATTCATACCTATATAAGTGTACATTTCTAGGGTGTCTGAAAACATTCATTTCCTAGCCATGACAACGACAGTACTATTTGGGGACCGCTACATCCAGCGTCTACACCAGTACAGCATTGACCAGCAAAGATTACATGCAGTGCCCGGGGAGGGGCATTGGTGTTACAGGGACGGGCTCAGACTTACCCATATGGATGATGTCTTATATGATGAACTGTTGGAGCTGAAGCCAGATTTTGTTGTTTTGAGTGTAGGGGGTAATGATATAAGCCCGACATCCTCTCCTCATGAGATCTTTACCAGAATTTCCAACATGGTTGAAGATCTTAAGGGGTCTGGTGTGCAAAGGGTGTTCATTAATGAAATTCTAACAAGAGGGGACTTTTCACAGGTGCCTGGGTTGAAAAGGGAGTGTTTTGAACGACAAAGAAAATACTTAAATAAGAAAATGGCAAAAGCTTTTAAATCAGACTTAATCCGCTACCCTAAAATAAAGCTGCACCAAGACTACGATGAAGACATGGTTCACCTGAACGCCAGAGGACATACAAACATGCTGTGTCGTCTCAGTCGTGTGTTATATGCCGCTTGTTAAAGGCATACAATGTCCTAGCAGGGACATCCCAACGGCCCTTTTCAGGGCCATACAATTTATCCTGAAAGATATATCCTGAGTTACATACCATCGTTGTTTGGAGATGATTATTTCATTTGTGTTTATTGTTATTTCTTTCCCATGCCCCTTTAACCCAGTTCTCCATAAATACATTTAACATTTAGCATATTATTAACCCATTCTCTCACTAATGATAATATATCTATTGATCGGCACAGAAAGGCCATAGACAAGTGTCATAATTGCGTACCATATTCATAACGCTTTATATCCTAGCTAATGGTAGCTTAAAGCAAGTTGAAAGTATATAAGCCTTAGCAGGACGCCCATTAAGGTACACGTGCACTCTGCATACCCTATCCTTTAAGTAGTGATCATTTTAGAACCAGAGATGGGCTATGTGCTAGTTTATCGTTTTGAACACTGGTCATGTATATATGCGACAGTGTAGACCCTGATCGGAGTGATCTTAGAGATTTCTTATGACCAGGGTCTGTACTTCATGTCTTGTGCAATTTTATGTGTAAATCAGTTATTATTGGTGATAGAGTGTTTAGATTTATAGGGAAAGTTTTATTATCGTAATGCATTAGCTTGGTTAAATGGGTTAAAACAGGGTGTTATAAACTGCCACTTGTTATGAACAACAATGCCATGGTTGGTTAATGTATTGAGCCTTGTGGACTTGTATATGCAAGATAATGATTACTAAATATAGCCATTACCAAACGGTGTACCTGTAAAGAGTACACCTGTCCTATACAAAAAATGTAGACCCAGCTCAGAAGGCTCTCAGGATCAGAGTGTGTATTGTTATTTACAAACAGATAATGATTACTAAATATAGCCATTACCAAACGGTGTATCTGTAAATAGTACACCTGTCCCATACAAATAATGTAGACCCAGATCAGAAGGCTCTCAGGATCAGAGTGTATATTGTTATTGACAAACAGATAATGATTACTAAATATAGCCATTACCAAACGGTGTATCTGTAAAGAGTACACCTGTCCTATACAAATAATGTAGACCCAGCTCAGAAGGCTCCCAAGATCAGAGTGTGTATTGTTATTTACAAACAGATAATGATTACTAAATATAGCCATTACCAAACGGTGTATCTGTAAAGAGTACACCTGTCCTATACAAATAATTTAGACCCAGATCAGAAAGCTCTCAGGATCAAAGTCTGTACTGTTGGTTATTATGAAATATATTGTAAGAAAAGACCCAATATATATTTACGCGGCGTATGACAAGTATACTCTTCATGGGTTCACTGTAAATGACGCAGGCATAAACATAGACGAGTAACCTATTGAACCCTAGCGACGACTATACTCGTCATTTACAATTTACATTTAGTACATTTGTGACTTAATGTGCATTCTGGTTTACTTTCTAACTGCTTTAAGCTACCATCTGCTAGGGTATAGAAAATAAAGGCACATCTATGGGGGAAAGGGTTCAGGTTGTAGTTCTTGTCTCTTGTCTTGGGTATGCATTGGTCAATGAAGGTGTGCAAAGAGCAACGGCCATGCAAATTATTTGGGATTGGGATAACTGTCCTCTGCTGTGTTGGTGATAATTATCATTTACAAATTGGCTAATTTACCTGCTTGGTCACAATCAGTGAGTGAGCTTTATGACAGGTATCTGATTATCAGCTTGGTCTAACCAAACAGTGATTAGTGTCACTGCTGAATGGGCTGTTTGTATAACAGCTATGCTGTTCTGGTTGTTTGCTATTTTAGAAGCAATGTTGTTGTCAATTCATACCTATATAAGTGTACATTTCTAGGGTGTCTGAAAACATTCATTTCCTAGCCATGACAACGACAGTACTATTTGGGGACCGCTACATCCAGCGTCTACACCAGTACAGCATTGACCAGCAAAGATTACATGCAGTGCCCGGGGAGGGGCATTGGTGTTACAGGGACGGGCTCAGACTTACCCATATGGATGATGTCTTATATGATGAACTGTTGGAGCTGAAGCCAGATTTTGTTGTTTTGAGTGTAGGGGGTAATGATATAAGCCCGACATCCTCTCCTCATGAGATCTTTACCAGAATTTCCAACATGGTTGAAGATCTTAAGGGGTCTGGTGTGCAAAGGGTGTTCATTAATGAAATTCTAACAAGAGGGGACTTTTCACAGGTGCCTGGGTTGAAAAGGGAGTGTTTTGAACGACAAAGAAAATACTTAAATAAGAAAATGGCAAAAGCTTTTAAATCAGACTTAATCCGCTACCCTAAAATAAAGCTGCACCAAGACTACGATGAAGACATGGTTCACCTGAACGCCAGAGGACATACAAACATGCTGTGTCGTCTCAGTCGTGTGTTATATGCCGCTTGTTAAAGGCATACAATGTCCTAGCAGGGACATCCCAACGGCCCTTTTCAGGGCCATACAATTTATCCTGAAAGATATATCCTGAGTTACATACCATCGTTGTTTGGAGATGATTATTTCATTTGTGTTTATTGTTATTTCTTTCCCATGCCCCTTTAACCCAGTTCTCCATAAATACATTTAACATTTAGCATATTATTAACCCATTCTCTCACTAATGATAATATATCTATTGATCGGCACAGAAAGGCCATAGACAAGTGTCATAATTGCGTACCATATTCATAACGCTTTATATCCTAGCTAATGGTAGCTTAAAGCAAGTTGAAAGTATATAAGCCTTAGCAGGACGCCCATTAAGGTACACGTGCACTCTGCATACCCTATCCTTTAAGTAGTGATCATTTTAGAACCAGAGATGGGCTATGTGCTAGTTTATCGTTTTGAACACTGGTCATGTATATATGCGACAGTGTAGACCCTGATCGGAGTGATCTTAGAGATTTCTTATGACCAGGGTCTGTACTTCATGTCTTGTGCAATTTTATGTGTAAATCAGTTATTATTGGTGATAGAGTGTTTAGATTTATAGGGAAAGTTTTATTATCGTAATGCATTAGCTTGGTTAAATGGGTTAAAACAGGGTGTTATAAACTGCCACTTGTTATGAACAACAATGCCATGGTTGGTTAATGTATTGAGCCTTGTGGACTTGTATATGCAAGATAATGATTACTAAATATAGCCATTACCAAACGGTGTACCTGTAAAGAGTACACCTGTCCTATACAAAAAATGTAGACCCAGCTCAGAAGGCTCTCAGGATCAGAGTGTGTATTGTTATTTACAAACAGATAATGATTACTAAATATAGCCATTACCAAACGGTGTATCTGTAAATAGTACACCTGTCCTATACAAATAATGTAGACCCAGATCAGAAGGCTCTCAGGAACAGAGTGTATATTGTTATTGACAAACAGATAATGATTACTAAATATAGCCATTACCAAACGGTGTATCTGTAAAGAGTACACCTGTCCTATACAAATAATGTAGACCCAGCTCAGAAGGCTCCCAAGATCAGAGTGTGTATTGTTATTTACAAACAGATAATGATTACTAAATATAGCCATTACCAAACGGTGTATCTGTAAAGAGTACACCTGTCCTATACAAATAATTTAGACCCAGATCAGAAAGCTCTCAGGATCAAAGTCTGTACTGTTGGTTATTATGAAATATATTGTAAGAAAAGACCCAATATATATTTACGCGGCGTATGACAAGTATACTCTTCATGGGTTCACTGTAAATGACGCAGGCATAAACATAGACGAGTAACCTATTGAACCCTAGCGACGACTATACTCGTCATTTACAATTTACATTTAGTACATTTGTGACTTAATGTGCATTCTGGTTTACTTTCTAACTGCTTTAAGCTACCATCTGCTAGGGTATAGAAAATAAAGGCACATCTATGGGGGAAAGGGTTCAGGTTGTAGTTCTTGTCTCTTGTCTTGGGTATGCATTGGTCAATGAAGGTGTGCAAAGAGCAACGGCCATGCAAATTATTTGGGATTGGGATAACTGTCCTCTGCTGTGTTGGTGATAATTATCATTTACAAATTGGCTAATTTACCTGCTTGGTCACAATCAGTGAGTGAGCTTTATGGAAGGTATCTGATTATCAGCTTGGTCTAACCAAACAGTGATTAGTGTCACTGCTGAATGGGCTGTTTGTATAACAGCTATGCTGTTCTGGTTGTTTGCTATTTTAGAAGCAATGTTGTTGTCAATTCATACCTATATAAGTGTACATTTCTAGGGTGTCTGAAAGCATTCATTTCCTAGCCATGACAACGACAGTACTATTTGGGGACCGCTACATCCAGCGTCTACACCAGTACAGCATTGACCAGCAAAGATTACATGCAGTGCCCGGGGAGGGGCATTGGTGTTACAGGGACGGGCTCAGACTGACCCATATGGATGATGTCTTATATGATGAACTGTTGGAGCTGAAGCCAGATTTTGTTGTTTTGAGTGTAGGGGGTAATGATATAAGCCCGACATCCTCTCCTCATGAGATCTTTACCAGAATTTCCAACATGGTTGAAGATCTTAAGGGGTCTGGTGTGCAAAGGGTGTTCATTAATGAAATTCTAACAAGAGGGGACTTTTCACAGGTGCCTGGGTTGAAAAGGGAGTGTTTTGAACGACAAAGAAAATACTTAAATAAGAAAATGGCAAAAGCTTTTAAATCAGACTTAATCCGCTACCCTAAAATAAAGCTGCACCAAGACTACGATGAAGACATGGTTCACCTGAACGCCAGAGGACATACAAACATGCTGTGTCGTCTCAGTCGTGTGTTATATGCCGCTTGTTAAAGGCAAACAATGTCCTAGCAGGGACATCCCAACGGCCCTTTTCAGGGCCATACAATTTATCCTGAAAGATATATCCTGAGTTACATACCATCGTTGTTAAGAGATGATTATTTCATTTGTGTTTATTGTTATTTCTTTCCCATGCCCCTTTAACCCAGTTCTCCATAAATACATTTAACATTTAGCATATTATTAACCCATTCTCTCACTAATGATAATATATCTATTGATCGGCACAGAAAGGCCATAGACAAGTGTCATAATTGCGTACCATATTCATACCGCTTTATATCCTAGCTAATGGTAGCTTAAAGCAAGTTGAAAGTATATAAGCCTTAGCAGGACGCCCATTAAGGTACTCGTGCACTCTGCATACCCTATCCTTTAAGTAGTGACCATTTTAGAACCAGAGATGGGCTATGTGCTAGTTTATCGTTTTGAACACTGGTCATGTATATATGCGACAGTGTAGACCCTGATCGGAGTGATCTTAGAGATTTCTTATGACCAGGGTCTGTACTTCATGTCTTGTGCAATTTTATGTGTAAATCAGTTATTATTGGTGATAGAGTGTTTAGATTTATAGGGAAAGTTTTATTATCGTAATGCATTAGCTTGGTTAAATGGGTTAAAACAGGGTGTTATAAACTGCCACTTGTTATGAACAACAATGCCATGGTTGGTTAATGTATTGAGCCTTGTAGACTTGTATATGCATCATTTTCCGATGTCATGAAACATGTGTAGGGGATAACCCTTTCCTAGGTTATCAGTGTAGACCCAGATCGGAGTGATCCTAGAGGATCCCTTTAATCATGGTCTGCACGGTTTGCCTTTGTACGATATACTGTATAAATCAGTCATAATCGATGGGAGAGAGATGCGACTTGTAACGAACATTTATTGTCCATATGCATATTCAGGGTTCAATGGGTTAAACTGGTTTACATTAAATATCTGGGCTATTTTATGGACAGTCCTTACATACTGCTAAAAACAGGTCACTTGAAAAATAAATATCAATAATAACGTTGTTAAGCCCATCTATCCCTGTTGATGTGTGTATTCGTCATTTTGCGTTATCGTGATCAATCCATATGACATACACGTGCACTCTGCATACCCTATCCTTTAAGTAGTGACCATTTTAGAACCAGAGATGGGCTATGTGCTAGTTTATCGTTTTGAACACTGGTCATGTATATATGCGACAGTGTAGACCCTGATCGGAGTGATCTTAGAGATTTCTTATGACCAGGGTCTGTACTTCATGTCTTGTGCAATTTTATGTGTAAATCAGTTATTATTGGTGATAGAGTGTTTAGATTTATAGGGAAAGTTTTATTATCGTAATGCATTAGCTTGGTTAAATGGGTTAAAACAGGGTGTTATAAACTGCCACTTGTTATGAACAACAATGCCATGGTTGGTTAATGTATTGAGCCTTGTAGACTTGTATATGCATCATTTTCCGATGTCATGAAACATGTGTAGGGGATAACCCTTTCCTAGGTTATCAGTGTAGACCCAGATCGGAGTGATCCTAGAGGATCCCTTTAATCATGGTCTGCACGGTTTGCCTTTGTACGATATACTGTATAAATCAGTCATAATCGATGGGAGAGAGATGCGACTTGTAACGAACATTTATTGTCCATATGCATATTCAGGGTTCAATGGGTTAAACTGGTTTACATTAAATATCTGGGCTATTTTATGGACTTTTCCCTTGATGTCCTCATAAAGGACAGTCCTTACCCTTACATACTGCTAAAACAGGTCACCTGAAATAAAATATATCAATAATAACTTTGTTAAGTCCATCTATCCCTGTTGACGTGTGTATTCGTCATTTTGCGTTATCGTGCAATCCGTACATGTATTTTTTGCAGACGATATTTATTCAGCATTCAAATGGTCAAACGTTTACGTCGTAACAACTAGCTTAAAATGAATACGAAAGACTCAAGCAGGAAACACAAAACAATACACCCACCTCTCAAGCAGATCACACATACAGTCATACCATAACAAACACACACACACATACACGCGCAATACCATTCCTTCATCTACACACTAAATAGAATACGACACGCAAGACAAACATAAAGCAAAGTGAATATAGGAGCCCGCCTTGGTACGGTCAGTAGCAATCAATAATTAATTAATAAATAACCATTAACAACCACTGGGGGTTAAACCTGGGTTTAGGGGCGCCCAACCTCACTCTTATCTCCTATATTCACCTATGAAGACGAACAGTGTACATAAAATATAAACTCTATTCCACAACCTTACAATAAAAAAGACCGCCTACACAGTATGTAAATATATGTAAAACATCTAACAAAAATTCTATGACAAGATTATTAGTAACACGGGAAAGAATTAAACATTCAAGCCCATGTTAAAAATAACCCACTTTGGCAACGGTCAAATTGTACTCAAGTGACTAGTCTGTAGTTACGAGTAACTGTAAGACATGGAAGGGTTCAGGGTACGACAGAGAGGGAGAGAAAAAACAAAGCACGAAAATCCGACATAACTCTCCCGGTTAAGGACGGCTTTAGAGTGTTTTGAACGAAAAAGAAAATACTTAAATAAGAAGATGGCAAAAGCTTTTAAATCAGACTTAATCCGCTACCCTAAAATAAAGCTGCACCAAGACTACGATGAAGACATGGTTCACCTGAACGCTAGAGGACATACAAAAATGCTGTGTCGTCTCAATCGTGTGTTATATGCCGCTTGTTAAAGGCATACAATGTCCTAGCCGGGACATCCCAACGGCCCTTTTCAGGACCATACAATTTATCATGAAAGATATATCCTGAATTACATACCATCGTTGTATGGAGATGATTATTTCTTTTGTGTTTATTTTTATTTCTTTCCCATGCCCCTTTAACCCAGTTCCCCATAAATACATCAGTGCATATTTTAACCTGTTCTCAGATCAGACTTTGTACCATAAATATTTTAAAACAATGATCTTAAAGGTAACTTTTGACCAAGGTCTGTTTTTATATAGCGTTACGCAGAATAGTGGACACGCAGGTGGCCCACTTGCTCTCATTTTCGAGCATTAAAATAAGAAGGGCATTTTTACATAACTTGTAATAACTTTTTTTTCTGGACAGATATCGTTCCTGTGCAAACGGCCTGTGTTAGCTTAAACATTTTCCTTTATGATGGAATTTGTTTTAAAAAAATATTTTAATAAGATTTTGGTCCTTTTCTAAGTTTAAAAAGACACCTCTAAATCACATTAAACAAAGAGTAAAATGCTGAAAATAAGCCTCGACACGGATAATATAACACGACCTTGTGCATTTATACAAATCGATATCAATTCTGTGCAAACGGGCTCGTATACTTGACTATTTGTTCTTTCTTTTGATATAAATTTAAGAATTGTAAGTTAATGTTAATTTGGTCCTTTTTCAAATTGAAAATAAAATTAATATGTTCAAAGAGTCGTCGGGAGTTTCCGTAAATACCGAGCGGTAAGAGCCGAACATTGACGGGCACGCAAGCTAGCGTAGGACAGTTTATCGATAATCTATCGGTGTCCACTATTCTGCCTAACGGTGTTAAATCAGTCAGAATTGATCGGAGAGAGATAGAAATTGTAACGAAAATTTATTGTCCATTTGCATATTCAGGGTTCAATGGGTTAACCCCTTCACTGCCGTGACGTCATCAATTTTTATACAATTGTCGTCTGCTTTTATTTCTTAAATTTAATTTTTGCTATATTGACTGAAGAAATATTGAAATGAGTGTCAAACAGTTTGGATCCTGATCAGACGCCTTGTAACGCGGCGTCTGTTCAGGATCGAAACTGTTTGCAAAAAAACCCTGTTGTGGTCGGGGTAAGGCAGTGAAGGGTTAAACTGGGATACATTAATTATCTGGGCTATTTTATGGATATGTTTGGGCTATTTTATGGATACGTCCTTTATATGCTCTTAATGTTGTTGTTTCTGTTAAGGTTTATAAGCTTTATCAGATGCGTCATCCCATTGTCTCAGGATTGGGACAATGGTCAGCATCATGCCTATTATTGAGTGGACTTTGTATGCTCTTAAAGGTCAATCCTAGCCTTTATATACAGCTACAACCGTCACCTGGAAGTATAAATACAATGATGTGGTTGTTTTCGCTATCAACCCCTGTGAACGACTACACTCGTCATTTTCCGTTAACGTGCAATGTGTACATTTAAGGGGCACACTTTCCTTTATTAACATTGTACAGTACTCCCTCTCTACAACGGCCCTCCGAACAACGGTTCCCTCCTTACAACGACCATTGCCGCTGTTCCCTAAACAATGTAATTATGTCCTACCTTTTCACGGCTGCAATGTCGTCTACTTAAAATTGTCGTCTGCTGTTGTTTCGCAAATTTACTTATTATACATTTTGACAAAAAACCCACATAATGACGAGTGTCAAACAGCTTGAATCCAGATCAGACGCCGCGTTACGCGGCGTCTGATCTGGATTTAAGCTGTTTGCAAATGTAAGCCAATTTCCCTCTCTATAACGACTCCCTCCGAACAACGAACACAATTGTTGTCTCCCATTGGATGTCGTTGTAGAGAGGGAGCGCTGTATCTCCAAATCTGTGTGATCCTTACGATTCCCCTAACCCTTTTACTGCCAACTGTTTCGTGAGATTTACCCCTATGTTTTAACTTCGAAATATTGGTATGTCCGACTGAACCGAGCATGAAGTAATGCAGGTCATGTGTCGAACTATAGGATAGTTTGAGTTAAGCGAGTTCGAGATATCGAAGTTCGACTATATACAGATGTATTACGAACATGGATTAGCAGCTGGATACTGATTTGTACATTTGAGGTTTCAGGTATATATGAATGAAATAAACCTGGATATATCAATATGCATTAATTATGAAAATGAAAAGTACAAACAATATAACTTGGTTATTAATTTTATTCGGATATACCACGAATGAAGTATAATGAATCTGGAGGGCAAACAGTTTGGAGCCAGATCAGACGCCGGGTTACCCGGCGTCTGATCTGACTCCAAACTGTTTGCGATGGCAATAATAGTTTAAACACGCACGCGTTTATTCGGAAAGGGTAGCGTCTTGTCCACTGTAGTACTGTAACACTGGAAAAGTAAAGTCTTATTTCCCGACTATTACTGTCCCTTGGGACGGCTTCTGAAGCAAGACACCGGAAAACGTGCAGTAGACCTGCCCATTAGTTCCAAAGAGGGCGTTGGTTCCATGCGCCCGGATGTAGACGACATCTCCCTGGTCAAGGTCTAAAACCGCGGCATTTCCCGCTGCAGCATAACCATTGGGCAAATGACTGTATAGAGAATCGACGTATCTGAAACATGGGCAAATTATGGTAAACTTTGTCTGTCAATATTCGAAGCAATTGTTTTTTATTTAAAAACAAAGTTGTTTAAAAAAGTTTTAAATTTAAAAATCGAAAGAGAAACAAACTGCATGCATATCACTCTCGATGAATCAAATAGTGGCGTATATTTCCGTAGGAGGAAACCGGAGTGCCAGGAGAGAACCCCCGTTTGTGGACGGGCGACCAATGTACCCAATCATATATACTATCCCGACCCGGGATCGAACTCGGGACGCTTGGCCAGAAGCGGTTATAACAAAGTTATTTATCAAATGATTTGTTAAAAACATTAACTTGAACCCCATAGAGGTTCGATTCCCACCGAGCTAATTTCTTTTCTATCAATGTATTTGAGAGGGGTAAATCTTTTTCTTATTCTAATACAATGTATTTACGTCTTTGATTATGTAAGCGCGGCCTGACATCCAGTTAAAAATAGTTTTGAAGCCAAGTTTGATTTTTGAACAGTCTCTTTAACACCATCACACTGCGATGACGTTATCTATTTTTTTTTTGAAAAAAAGTTATAGGTTTTTATTTAAATTTTAGATATTTGGATCTAAGAACTATTTAAATGAGTGTCAAATAGTACCTGATCAAAGCTGTTTTCAAATAACTACTGTACCCGGGACAAGACAGTGACTGTGGTTAAAGCAGTAAATACATTCAGTTTGCATAATTCTGAGTGTCACTATACTACATAGTTTTCAAATACATTGTATTCTACTTTTAAATATATGGTTTGAATAGTATCCATCAAATGAGGAGCTAAGGGTTAACGACTGATCAAGGCCTTAGCTGCTTGTAAGGGCTTCTATGTATATAAGTTATGATAGAAATATGGATATTGATCAAAACCTACATGTTGCTTTAACCCTTTACTACATAGATATGTTTCATGAAAAATGTTTTATGTTCTCTAGTAGATGGTAACTTGAAGCGGGTTTAAAGAAAAACAGAGTGCACATTTAGGCTCATTTTGGTTTACTTTCAACCTGGTGTTAAAAGTGTTCCCCTTTCTTCAATAGTAGAAATATACCATGGAGTAAAGGGTTTGAAGTATCTTTGGGATATTCCTTCCTGTTGGTTATAAAATTTCATTGATCTAGATCTTTGCTATTTGTTAAATCGTCGTTTTGTTTGGGCTTTATATTGCCTCTACCAGTTCAATATTCATGTATAGATAACACATCTTGAATTCTCAGAATGACACTTATAAATGCATTACCATTTTAAGTAAACAGAGTAGTCCCTGTGGAGAGCTCCTACAGGAACTGTCTTTTCAGGCCGATCCACTCTGTTTGCAAAGGTTTAAAATAATACTGATTTGTAATTGTGTTCCTTCGTGTTGTATATATGTTAATTTTGTTTGTGGACCATATTGAAAATTGGTTTGTTTGTTCGATACCAAATATGTAATCCACATGAAATAAAGTCGTTATTATTATTATACAATAACTGCAGGGCTGCCATTTCTCCGGATTTTTCCTAAATCTTCGAATTTTTTTCTAGAACATGGTACTAGCTTTAAGCAGGCTGAAAATAAAGCAGAATGTGCCATAAGGCGCATTCTGCTTTACTTCTAGCCTGCTTTTAGTAGTCACGTGTCAACAAACTAGAAAAAGGATATGGGGTAAAGGTACGATTCGTGAATTCGCACTTGAAAAATGCAAATTTGGAAATCTTAGGCAGCCCTGTTACTGTCATTACTTGTAGTTGTGGTACAGCTCCAGCCAAATTGCCTGTGACTTCTGGGACAGGGCGTGGAAGTTGAACTCGTACGTGCCGGTCTTAGGGACGGTAAACTCGCCGGTCACGTGGTTGTAGTGATTAGTGGTCCCGTGGTCAGTAAACACCCTGTCAAATACAACCTTGTCGTTGTCCTGAAACGTTGTTGAGGTGGTCAGACCAGCAGAGAAATACACACTGGGCTCGGCCTCTGGAAATGAAACTAAGTTTGTGACAACATACCGGTATGCAATGAAGCGAACAAACAATAATTATTTTATACATTTGTTGTCTGCTTTCCTTTGGGGCCTCCCTGTCCTAGTGGTTTAGTCACTGTGACTTACATCACTAAGCTCCTCACCGCTGTGAGATCACTTCCCTGTAGGGTCGTTCGGATTTTTCATGTGGGAAAACCTTCCAGCTGGCTTGTGGAAGGTCGGTGGTTCTACCCAGTTGCCGATTTGTGCCTTAAGCCCAATCATAATAATTATAAGATATTGCTTCCTCCAAAAGGGAAGGCATGTCCTACAATGCCCTCCATGTCTTAGAAACAGTATATATTACAGTCTGCAGGCCTGTAGGAACCGGGGGGGGGGGTATAGTAACCAAGCAAATGTTTTTTATTTTGTACTAGAAAAGCGCTTTTCAGACGTTGAAGATGAACAGTGGCCAATAAATTGAAGAAGTGTGTGCCCCCCCCCCCCCTCCCCCCAATCCAAGTTTGCTTCCTACGGGCCAGGTCTGAGACATATGTTAAGGAAATTCGGCATTAGCCCATACAGTGTAGGACTTTTCTGCATTAATCTAACTCTGTGTATGAGTCAGTTTTCAATGTTTGGCCGCTGAATGAAACAAGAGAACCGCATGTGGGTGCACACGCTCGCCTGTTTTACAATATCAGTGAAACTTTGAAATACAGTAAAAGTAGGTCAACAGTTATGGTAAAGGTCAATAAGTAAACTATTTTGGTATGTCTGGATAGGTGTTGTCAAGGTAAAATTACTAACTAAAAATAGAAGGTTGTAGATAAAGATTTGAAGTTATGGCCAACGTTAAGATTTCGGACGACGCAGATGCCACAGTGACGATAATTGTCTTTTTTTCTCGCTTCGAAAAACAGACGAGCTAAATTGACTGAAACAATAATACCTATATTATCGAGGGCCAAATCGGTAACCAACTCGTAACCAGAAAAGCTCGTGTAAATCTGGTTGACTTTGCCATAAATGCCATTTGGTCGGTTTTGATGAGCTTTGACAGTGATCTGGTCCCCGGCCTTCAAGTGTAGAATTACGGAGTTCCCGGCATCAGCGTATTCGTTTGGCGCCTTTCCGTACAGGGAGCAGACGTACTGGTCGTTGTGATAAAGTTCCTGCCATAACTCCTCGCCCTGGCGTGCCAAACTGTAATATAGACCAACTATCGATATACAGTGCTCCCTCCCTGCAACGGCCCTCTCAACAACGACTCCTTCCTTACAACAACGCTTTCCGCAGTTCCATATACAAGCCATTTATGTCTAACGCTTTTACTGCTGCACTATTGTCTGTTTAAATTGTCGTCTGTTGTTTTTTCTCATTGGACATTTTGATAGAAGAAACATAATGATGAGTGGCAAAAAGCTTGAATCCAGATTCAAGCTGTTTGCAAATGTAAGCCAATGCCCCTCCTTATAACGACGCCCTCCGAACAACGCACACAATCTTTGTCTCCCATTGGGTGCTGTTGTAGAGAGGGAGCACTGTATGACACAGGTTTTACTGTTAACAAATTATTAACAAATTATTCAAATCATTTTTTTCATTGTTATCAATGTGATATCATAAATTGCTCATATCTACAGTTTAAACGGGAAAGAATTACGTCTTCTCCCCTGTAAAGATCAAGACATTATTTGATACCTATATAAGCAGCCGTTAACCGTATTTCCTCCCTTAACCCATTACCCCATAAATACACTTTTTTATGCCTTTAAATTATTCCTCCACTGAAGAAATTAGTTCCGCTTGATACAGCCATGAATACATTATGTTCGTTGAGAAATTTTTAAAGCAGACTGAAAGTAAAACGGACTGTGGCTTAAGGTGCATTCTGCTCTAATTTCAACCTGCTTTAAGTTGTCACCTTTCTTTTAAACTAGAAACAGGCTATGGAGTAAAGAGTTAAACTTCAAATGGACAAATCCGGTTCCCAATTAATATTTAGGGAGGTACATTTTAACAATGTATTGTAAAATGACAAATCGTGCAGTCCCTGATCAGAGGGCTCCTTTTGATGCCCTCTGAACTGGGTCTACAGCTGTTTGTATAGAACAAGTATACTCATGACAGGTACATATTTAAACTCACCTGAAAAAGTAGAATGCATATATTCCGCTAGATGGCGCTGTAAAGACACCGGTAGTGTTGTCATAAGCATCGTCTGTGTCCATTAGAACTGTGTCGTATAATACATTGTTGCCACTTAGGACAGACTGGTGGTTGGTAACAACAGCAGAAAATGATGACAGGGCAGTCGTCCCTAAAATGATATCAACTCCTAAATTCATGGTCAAGTTTATCGTGAGGATTTTACCCTTCACTGCCATATTGCCGCCTGTTTCAATATTGTTGTTTGCGATATCGTTCCAAAGTTAGATTTTAGGCAGTATGACTAACGTAATTTCAAAACAAGTGTCAAACAGTTTGGATCCTGATCAGACGCCGCGTAACGCGGCGTCTGATCAGGATCCAAACTGTTTGCAGAGGCGCATTTTGGCGTCATTGACAGTGATAAGGTTAACACACGTCCAAGCCTTGGTAATTCGAACTTGCCTCTTACGGTTTGGCAGACTCACAGGGGAGAAACTGTTATACTTCCCGTCAATCATTACTTCAATAACTTGTTTGCAGTATTGTTGCTTAAGACCAGGCGTCAACTATAGGGTGCGGACAAGACGCGGAATGTAAATTTAGTAAATCCGCAACCCTTCCGCATGTTCTTGAAAGATTCTTTTTCTTGTCCTGATAATTCCTGAACACGTCCGTATGATTCGGCACCTTCGGGAGAGGTAAAATTGTCCGCGTCGAAATTTTGGTCTAGAGCAAAATTTGGACGCGGAAATGAACTTCCTGACACCTTCCGCATTGTGTCCGCATTGTCGTACTGCCATCGTCAGGACATCCGGGCTTTCTTTCAGCCTTCCGTACGCGCTCCTGAAAGCTTCCGCGATACGGACAGCTTCAGGAACCGATATGAAGTCATGCGGAAGGTACCCCGAATGCTTCAGGAAAGTACAGAGCCGGCGCGGATCTGAATAAGTCAGCACCAGGAACCGGTGCGGACAAAGTATCACATTATACTTATCCAATCCTTGAACCATAATTGCCTATGCCTTGAAGATTCCGGCTGCTGAAAGCTGAAAGCTCCTTTATTTTTTTCTTCCATCTTAATTGCTTAAAGCTGTCACTTTTCTTTGATACCATTTAGTCTTATTTATAGTGGTCGTAATTGAGAGGCCTTACTGCAGTAAACCCCCTCTACTACAGCTACTAAAACAAAGGTAATTTGATTGTACGTATAAAGACAGGTGCCAGGTTAAAGCAAGGTGGCATTTAAACGGAAAACACTTGGAAGATTTTTTTTGATTGACTGTCACCTTACTTTAAGCAATCATCTTTCGTAAATACCGCTGTTAACCCTTTCCCTTATAGAAGCGACTTTTAGCGAATCTGATTTATTCCTCCGCTGAAGAAAATAGTTCCAATTTAATCAGTCATGAATATATATTATAGGGAAAATTTTCAATATATTCTAGCACAGGATAGCTTAAAGCAGGCTGAAAGTAAAGCAGAATGCGCCTTAAGCGCATTCTGCTTTACTTTCAACCTGCTTTAAGTAGTAACCTATTTTCAATTCTAGAAATAGGCTATCAGGTAAAGGGTTAACTAATAGTTAACACAATGTTGTGGTCGTAATAGAAAGCTTTTACTGTACTTAGATTGTTCAATTGTTTGTGATTGTTTATTGTTGTCTTGTTTTGTTTATTTATCAGTAATAAACAGTTTTTGATTGGGTTTCTGTTTTTGTTGTTGTTTCGTTTTTTGTGTGTGGTTTTATTTCGTGGAGGGGGGGGGGGGGGGTTGTCATAAACGCGTGACCGCAATTTTAACAACCTTCGGAGTTTGAAGTATAATCTTGTCCATGCATTGCCATCGAGAAGCTGGGATGCCAATTGCATTTTCAACGATTCTTCTACCAGGAGAAGGATGGTAGTTAAATTTCTTCTGTCGATGTGTGAGATTGGCACGCCTGTAGGATTTCATAGGTGTGGTTCTCATTAGAAATGCATCGTCTCCCAGTATAAAATATGGCATAGGTTTGTCATCATTTGGCAGTGGTGATAGGTCTTGGAATCCTATGCTGTTGTCCTCGATACAGTCTTTCAGCTCTGAGTTGTTGAATATCTGGGCATCAGACTGGTGGTCTAGTCCTCCTACATCACACCACAGTACCTTGTAATTACCATCAACCAGGACCATGACCACAATGCTGAAGAAACGTGTAGTAAAGATTCCAGAATTGGCTGGCTTTTTATGGCTACGTGCATCCCTTCCAAGGCACCTAGGGCATTTGGAATATTCCACCTTCCTGTGCGACGTCAAGCTATCCTTCAGGCGTGAGAGGACAAGAGAGCACCCCTTCTTTGTATTCATCAGCTACAGCTTCACTCACCTCTGGGATATAATGGCAGATAGTTTCAAACGCCGTGCAGAAGTCATATGCTATTGAAGTGTATGTATCGCCGGTGGCCATATATCTCAGAGTCACAGCCAGCTTGAGCCCTGCGGGAAGAGCCCCTCTTAACCTTGTATTCTCCCTCTGGATTCTGGGCATCACACATAAAAGGGTCTCATCAAAATGTCTGGTGTTATTCCCAAGTACCTCTTGAACGAACCAACGTCTTCATCTCTTAGTTCTTGCATCAGTGTCTCGTACTGACGATATTGAAGCCTCCGCTCAAGTGTCAACCCTGGTCTCACCCACCACCTGTGACGTCGCCTTCTCTTCCTTAGAGTCAGGACCAGCGCTAATTGTGCATCTCTTTCAGCTTCTATTCGCAGCAATACAGCAGATTTGTTTTAGAAAAACGCCACATCGGTGTCGTATTTATAGGTTTGCATTATTTCCGCGTAGTGTCCGCATAGTGTCTGCATATCTAAATCATTGTCCGAAACACATCCTGGTTGTCCTTATTCATGACTTTACGGCTCCTGGTGTGATCCTGAAGGTAACTGCATTGTCCTAGTACGATCTGCATTTTCGGTGGCCATTCTTTGTCATTCCTATTTAGTTCCTAGGACTGTCTGCAGACAATATGCGGAAGGTCGCAGTATTGCAAAAATTCGGACATTATTCCGCGCCCGACGCGGAAGCTTTGTCGAAATGCCATTTTTGATTCCGCAAACCTTCCCAATCTTGTCCGCACTCTAGTGGACGCAAGACAGATTGAAAGAAAAACAGAATGCTGCTTAACGTTTAGCCTTCGTTAAGCTGCCATATTCAGATATAGGAATATAGGAAATATTTATAGTGGAGCATATTTATAACTGTATAAAGTGGAACTGTTTCCTGTAGTGAAATAAATTGAAGAAGTAAAATGCGTATCAATGGAATAGTGGGTTAAAAAAGAAAAGGAAACGTAATGTAATGTAGATTTTTTTTTTTTTGAAAATGTCGACGATTCTTTTAAATATGAGGGGTAACCAATTTGAGTCTGTTCAGACGTCGGGTTACCTTGTTCGTAATCATTCAGCTGAATGCCTGTAAAGGTTGTATAGATCTGTCCTGATTTACCGTACGTTGTTACATGCGAGCCCCTCGATTCCACCTTAAAATATAAACAATGTTTCGTTCCTTTATCCCATAGCCTTTATATAGTGTTGAAGACAGATGGTCACTTAAAGCAGGTTGAAATTATGCACCAAGTCGCATTCTGTTTTTAGTCTGTTTAACGGTACCTTCTGCTAAGACGCATAAACCATTTTGTTTGGTACATATTCATGATTGCATACATTGGAGAAAAAAGTTCATTGGAAGAATAATTGAAATGCATAAAAATGCGTACATATGGAGTTATGGGTTAAGAGAAAACCTTACAATACTGTTTTTGGTATCACTGAACTGCATTTGCAAACGTGTAGGATCCCGTCGGTGAAAGGGTTTAACGGGAGAGAATCACGTCTTTTAAGGTCTAAATGCCAAACATAACGCCAATTATACGGTATGGCACCACTGGTGAGTTAATGTTCAGAAAGACAAACCGTGTTATCCAATATGTTTAGTTTGGCCTTTTTCATCCTATTCCGCACGTTTTGTGCTTAAAACTGAATTCGCTACTCAGATTTCAATTAATAACAAACAGTTTTAGATACATGTCATTTTCAACAATTTATTAGTTTCATTGCTTTCCATTTAAAAAAAACCCAGTCTCTAATGTATGAATATGATCCCCATTGTTTCCTATAAATAAATTATTAGATTAATGCGCGAAGAAGACATGGAGTCAGTGTCTATAATTAGCACCAGCAGTTTTGTTTGAGGGATTCTAACACAGAGTTTAAAACGATGGATTCGACCACAGGTGCCAGACGCATGCTTTGCCCCAATATGACAGTAGTGACCAAACACCATATTCTGACCAAAAGCTCATTTTTTGAAGATTTTTTTTTTTTTATAGTAAGGTATATACTATGAAAAAAATAGTTTTTTTTTTAAATGAGTTTTTGGTAAGAATATGGTGTTTAGTCATAGAAAAGGACGTTTTCATGGTTTTATGCCCTTTATTTGTGTTTTGAGGTGTCATATTGGGGCAAAGCATGCGTCTGGCACATGTGGATTCGACGGTAGAGAATGACTTATCGTTTCACTGTCAATGGCACCAAAATACGCCGTTGCAAACAGTTTGGATCCTGATCAGACGCCGCGCGGCGTCTGATCAGGATCCCAACTGTTTGACATTCGTTTTGAAATTTCGTCAATTATACTGCCTTAAACCTAACTTTGAAACGATACTGCAGAGAACAATATTGAAGGAGACGACAATCTGGCGTTGAAGGGGTAAAAACCTCATGATAGATTTGACTTTGACAGGGTTAAAGATTTGTACCTGCACAGTGTCCCCCTTGTTGAGCCTCAAAATGACCACATTTCCGGCCGAGGCATAGTCGTTGGGTGAGTGGGCCCAGAGCGTGGCAACTGCATTAGAATTCAGGAATATGTCTAGATATACACTAGCATCATTCTGTGTCACCGAGTAGACCTGGAACTTGTAGATTCCCGGATGCAGACATGTAAACACGCCATCTATCAGCTGAGAGTTGTGCTCCGTTATGATCTGTATCAGAAATCAAACCATTAATACATCCTACCCTAGCGACGAGTATACTCGTCATTCAAGTTGATGACATCTAATAAGATCGGACGACCAAAATCGGTACTCTACGTGTGGCGGTCGACCATTCTCGTCAACTGCTATCAGAAAGTCGACATGACAGTTGTGTGACATGTGTTAACCCTTTGCCTGCTGGTCGCGACTTTATTGATTTTTGCAAACAGTTTAGATCCAGATCAGACGCCGCGTAATGCGGCGTCTGATCTGGATCCAAACTGTTTGACACTCTTCTTTGGGTTTATTTACTAAAAAATGTATAAATCTAAATTTAACAAACTTTGCAGACGACAATTTCAAAGCAGACGTCATCACCGCAGGATAAGGGTTAACTTTAATACGAAGGATGTTTCATAATTAATGCAACTATATCAATAACTTTATTAACATAAGGCCAAAATGCTTGTGTGATATATCATTCGAAAGAGCCATTATTCGCCTACACAACCGTATAATGCACAGTAAGATCACATGACTTGATATGTCACACCACGAGCCTAAATGACCCCAGGTCAAGGGCACTGGACCGTTTTGTGTATATATTTTTGAGGTAATGTTTCGAACAAATTTTGTACTATAATAACCATAACGGTTTTAGTATTTGAAATAACTTTATGAAACGTTCAGTCAAATTAAATCAGACAATCATACACACATTACGCAATTTAAAGTTATATTATTTCACAAAATGACAAAAATATCATAAAAAATGACACCCCTGTTATGTTCAAGAGGTTATGTTGAAACCTAAAACACAATTTGTTATATCAAACCAGGATTTAATTGAAGCAATTGAAGTAGATGTTCATGTTTTAAAATCAAATAATAGATGTACGAAATCTAGAAAAAATTCATAGCGTTAGAAAATGCATGTCAACTTATTGCATTGGCAAAATGAGAAATTTATTTTTTGAAAATTAAGATTTAAAACAGCCGAGCCTTTTAACTGTAATGAAATCTTATTTACATTAAAATTCAGACATAAATGATATATTTCTAAAACAAAGTATAGAACTTTTACTTTAAATAAAGTTATAACGTCAATAAGTAATGTCTGAAAAGTGCTATGTTCTATCTTCTAGTGCCCTTGAGAAGGGGCCATTTAGGTTAGTATTGTGATTTATCCCGTAATGTGATCTTATCGTACATTATACCATCGTGTAGTTGAGGTGAGGAATTGCCCTTTCCAACGATATCACACATGCATATTAGAATTAATATATCGAAGTAATTAATGAAATTGCATTAATTATGAAACATCTCTCGTATAACTTACAACAGGAATGCAGAAAGCTCCTAAACGAGCCTTCTGTATTGCTATTGTCCTGCATTAAAAAGCAACATGCTCTAGGAGTTCATTATCGTTGTTGAATTATTAATGAGCAGGTAGAACACACGTTTTGGGGCCAAAAAAGGGTCCGATGTTTAGAGATAATCTGTTTTTGAGAATCCGGTTTCAGAGAAATCCTGTTTTTGAGAGTCCGGTTTTTAGAAAAAATCTGATTTTGAGAGTCCTGCTTTCAGAGAAATCCGGTTTTGAGAGTCCTGTTTTCAGAGAAATCCGGTTTTGAGAGTCCTGTTTTCAGAGAAATCCGGTTTTGAGAGTCCTGTTTTCAGAGAAATCCTGTTCTTGAGAGTCCGGTTTTTTGAATAATTCTGATTTTGAGAGTCCTGTTTTCAGAGAAATCCGGTTTTGAGAGTCCTGTTTTCAGAGAAATCCGGTTTTGAGAGTCCTGTTTTCAGAGAAATCCGGTTTTGAGAGTCCTGTTTTCAGAGAAATCCGGTTTTGAGAGTCCGATTTTCAGAGGGAACACTTTATTGAGTGTATTCTATTCATGGCTCATACCGAAGTCTGATATTGATGCATTTGCGCCCAGTGAATGCTTATATATATTGGATAAAAAATTCATCTTCGGGAAACCTGGTCTAAGTTTTTAATTTTCGTTTGCTTTATACATGTATTGAAATAGCATATATTCCATTTAATAATGGGATAGTGGGCACAAATGAAATAACAATCAGAAACTATGTATGATACCTGTAAGGACTTTTCAAGAACACTTCAATGACTTTTCAACGACTTTGATTCCAATCAGGATCCACACCGGTTAAACCTCTCTATTACGACCGATACAATTTTGTTATTTTTATGGTGTTTTCTATAGATGATGGCTTAAAGCAAATTGACAGTAAAACAGAAAGCTCCTTCAGGAGCTTTCTGTTTTACTGTCAACTTGCTTTAAACTGTCCCCTATCTTTTATACAGTTAATAAGCATTTGTCTTAGTGGTCGTAATAGAGAGGTTCTACTGTATATTTGTTTGGTAAAAATTACTTAAAAACTAAATTTGAACATTACAGCATCGACTGATTAAATATTTTAGGATCAAACATTTAACCCATTTGTGCCTATCAGCAAATAATGTAGACTGATCAGAATCTACACTGTTTGCCTATGTCCCATATATGGGATCGTGGGCACACATGGTTTTATATAGACACAGGAGCCTATTTGAGAATTCAGCATTGTACGAGTTGAATATGGAAAGGTTACCTTTGAAAATGGCAGGGTGGTACTGCTGTTAGTGATGTCTAGGTGTGTATCCTGACCTGCTGTGAAGGCTACTAGCTCTCCATGCACTGAAATATATGCAGACACGTGTTGTCAGAAGGTACAGTGCTCCCTCCCTACAACGACCCTATCAACAACGACTCACTCCTTACAACGACCCTTGTCGCAGTTCCCAAAACAACTCAATTATGTATAACACTCACTGCTGCAAAATTGTCTGCTTAAAATTGTCGTCAGAAAAATATACTGAATGAATAGTGACAAACAGCTTGAATCCAGATCAGACGCCGCGTAAGCCAAGTCTTAATTTTCTTCCCTATAACGACCCCCTCCGAACAACACACTATCGGTGTCTCTTATAGGGTGTCGTTGTAGGGAGAGGATATTGTATTCCTCTATTTGACACATGAAAATGCTTACTGCAGGGCAAAAGTAAAGAAGAAAGCTCATATGATATTTTCGCTTTACATTTGTCTTGTTTTATTCCATTACCTGATATCCTATTGCTTTATTTTTAACACAGATCACCACTTAAAGCATGTTGCAAGTAAAGCAAAATCCGCCTTAAGATCCACTCTGCTTTACTTTCAGCCGTCTCTAAGCTACTATCTATACTAGGGTATACAATATAATTTTGAGGGCGCATATTCATGACTGTATGAAATGGAAATAATTTATCCAATGGACGAATGAATAAGAGGCATTAAAAGACATGCTTTTGGAGTAAAGGGAGAGACAACACTTAACACTTCTCACTCTCAATTACGTCACACAGCACATTTGCAAACAGTTTTGCTCCTGATTACGCGGCGTCTGATCAGGCTCAAAACTGTTTGCCACTTGTTTTGAAATAACGTTAGTTATACTGCCATAAATCTTACTTTGAAACTATATTGCAGACAACAATATTGAAGCAGACGACAATAATACATGTAATGGCGTTGAAGGGGTACACTCCCATGATAAATTTGATCATGAAATGGTTAATAATGTTTGACAGAAACTGACTGTAAAGTTTTATAGTATTACGTAATGTATTGCGATTTACTTACCTGAGTGGCATACAGCAACTGTAAGAATGGCGACGATAAGTACCATTATGTTCTGAAAAAGAAAACAGTAATAATTATATTAATTTCGAGTGTAATTTATTCTCCTTCCGCTGAATATTTACATATCAAAGTTTCCATTATGCACATAATTAAATCGCATCAACAGATACGTTGGCTAATAAAATACATGTCATATAGGAAAACAGTATAGCTCATGCTCTGCTTAGTGGACGTAAACGAGGGGAACTATTCAAAGACTTACTTTCTTTAAAGTCTTTATAAATATGGCAAAACTGACCTTTTTGCACGATTTCTGTTCCTCGCGCTTAGATATCAGTGCTGAATGTCTCCACAGTCCTAGTCTATAGATAGAATAGGGTCAAGGGCTTCTACAGAACAGATGTTTTAATGTGTTAAAGGCAGGTGGTTGCTGAAACAGGCTGAATGTACAGCAGAAAGCTTCGTTAAGAGCTTGATGATTTGCTTTCATACTCTAATATAGATACGGCAACCTGTTTTAGTATATTTATTGAGTAGTACGTAGTAAAACTGAGATGTCATTGTACTGTTTGACCGTGTTCTTTCCTTATCATACAGTAAAACTCTTATCAGTAATAGTAGTTGTGCCCAGTAGCACAATTGTAATGTTACATATACATTGATATTTTAGTGTTAAACATGCGCGGATCCCAAACTATTGTTCGTTAGATAATGGCACAACCGAACCCTTAACCCATGTCCCCATAATGGCACTTTCCACAAAATATTTATCAAACTAAACATTTATTGATTGTGTTAATACAGGCGGTGTCTTTAAGCAAGTTTAAGGTAAAACAAGTGAACATTTATATTTACTACCATCGTGCTTAAGGTAGCTCGAGGGCGGAAGTTACAATCTCGAAGCTTGGAAAGCGTTTCCAAAACCCATGATTTTATATAGTACTTATTTAAAGAGATTTCATGTTCTTCGTCTATTTTGTTTCCGTAATACACTGGGAGCGAACGAATCCAAGGTATCACCAACACATAATTACTATGTAGTAACCACACCATGCCAGTAGTCACACAGTTAGTTTGCTTGAATAATTTCTTTACCTTGTATCATTGCCTACTGTCCTTTCCCTTCAAATCGAGTTACAGAGCTGATTGAATGACAGTGCAATGTAATGCGAAGTTATTACATGTAGCAATCATGATCCATGCAAGCTGTTCTGGGTCATTTAAACGCTAACCAATTTGGCGTCTAATTTGGACCAAACAGTGTGATATGCCTCTAAATATGCATTTACACATTTAACATGTGCGATGCTTTTGAGACCACCCTCGTGATTTTCGAGATTTTCATTTATAATAGTAATTTAAATTGGCGTACTTTTGGTAGAAATTTATAAGACATAGATCTTGATCTGCATATCAGATTTGACCTTATATAATTATATTATATTGTAAATATTATATGTTTGTACGAAGAGAAGTGTATAGTTTAAGTCAAATACACGTTCTTCTTCTTCTTCTTCTTCTTCTTCATGAACCAAGATGATTAGTTAAGTTTCCTTGTATCACAGTCTACTGTCCTCAAATCGAGTGACAGAGCTGAGTGAATTGACAGTACAATGTAACGCGAAGTAATTAGCAATTATGAATGATTTGTTTACATTCGTTGCAAGCATGGCATCTCAAGTAACGTGTCACTGCAGTTTCGCTAATACGAAATACAATATTTTTATGAACACTATGCATAATTAGTTATACAGTTTTTTCCCCAGGGTACGTGACGATTTATTCCCGGCTTAGGAAAACCATGTTGCCCAATTTATTATACTGCAAATCTTTTACGGTTTAAATGCTTTAAAATAATAATTTCCACCCATTTCGTCATTTTTAACGCAACACTTATTCCCCGTCGGGCCCCCAAAATACCACAATCTTACGGACGTAACATTATGATACGTCAGAATTTAACTGATGTCGTCATGTGTAGAGCAGCCATTTTTTAAATAGCTCGTCGTTATACAGCTGCAACTTTTATTTGGGACATAAAGACACTGCACTACTATGGATGATAAATGTGAAATTTTAAATAGGGTTTAAGGCCTTTCGCTACCGGAAGTCGGTCTTGTGGGCGAGCGGATATGCGTCTGGACGAAACAGACTTTTTTCGTACGTGTTTATACTAGAAAATTCATATAAAGGAAATGTTGAAACGAATTAGTATAATCCTTCATAGCGCAGTTAGTATAGTGGTTGACTATAGTGGTTGACTAGCAATCCAAAGGTCATAGGTTCGAGACCCATCCGATCCAAATAGTTTTTTTAAGTGTCCGATTTATTGACTTGTCAATCCATAACGCAGTAATCAAGAGACATGTTATGTTTAGTCTTCGTTGATTAGTACTAGTGATGTTTACGGTCCAAGTATATGTCCACTTACCTGTACATTTTAGTTTAATGACTTACAGGTCAATTAAATCGGTATACATGTAAATGATTTGATCGAACTATAAAGCCACACCTTGAAGCTTATCAATACGCTAACCTTTTTCAAGATCGATATTGCCAATTATAATTATGTTCAAACAATATAATAAACCTTGTATGCAAGTCCATGAATAAATAATAATGCATTTTAATGACAAAGTTTTAATTCTAAGGTAGGTAACTGTATCTAAACAACAAATATCCCACATTTTAATAAGAAAATATGTTATTACAACAAATCCTGACTGTAATATTTTCTAATTTTTTCAGACTGACTAGTTCATCAACCATATATTTGAATAAAATGAAAACAAATATACATTGAATGAGTCAGTTTTTTGTAATTCAATTTTTTAGCATTTTGCAAAATTTAAATAGCTGATAACATGTTTCTGAACCCCTTTATTCAAAATGTTTTTAGCTTTAGAATGTTGTGGACTACTTATTGGGCGAGAATTATAGTCATTAGCTTTGTTCATTTTTAAGAAAAATAAAATCATCAAAATTCTAGGTTTTTGTCAGAAAAAAGACCTTAAAGACAAACCACACGATAAATTTTGCCTATATTTACACACATTGTTTCTTAGGCTATTATCATTCTTCATGAAAAGTTTCATAACAATCGTATGGAAACTACGCGCATATGCGAAGTACCTTAAAAGGGGGAATATTCAATTTTAATTGTAAGTGACCTCTTTTTTATTGTTTTACTGCTTCCTTTGAACATATGCGATCGAAGCGTTAAGGTAACGCGATCCAAGGACCTCTGAGTATAATGCTGCTTTGGTTTAACTGAAACACTTTCTGGCATATACACTGACATCTGTGTAGATCTATAATACGGACGTGTGTTGAGCAAGTTATTTATTCAGCCGCGAGTCTAACCTTTCATATACTGATTGCCTTGTTTACAGTTTTCGAAATATAGACCCAATTTTAACCTTATAAACCGAGGTCCGATGTATCAGTGCGTTTCACTTTGCATCCAAAAACCAGAGAACTCTGTCGATATTAAGGGTATGGCATCGAGCTCCCGTCTCTCTGGGCGTCCAACTAGCTCATGGCTGGCAGAAACGGACGTAAACAAACCAACCTTGTATGTTTTCGTTACGTACGGTCCTTTCTCATCGATGTTCACGTCAATATAAACGGGACGGATATTACAACTAACTTATTTTAAGATTGTGGCATGTGTTAAACGAAAAGTTTAACATTTTCTATTCGTTTCCAAGAACATATTTTTACATCACAAACGTTTCTTCGTAATAAAATTCGTTAATATTTGTTCGAGTCGAGTAGTCGGCCATCATGTTTGTGAAGCAATGAAACATGGGGGATCTCCCAAATTATATGTATCCTGTCAGCTCACAGGGTACGTGGGTCACGTCTACGTCCCAACAGCCAATCATAAGCGAGGAAAGTACTTTGCAGTATAATAAGTACTCTATTGTATTGAAATACAATGTAACTGCGCTTCATTATTAGATTTATTATTTAGTTAGTTTTTTGCACTAATGTTTATCGATAATGGACCCCAATAAAAATTAAATAGATGAATTAAAAAAAGAGAGTCCTACCAGAAAAAATTGTGTGGCATTGTTTTCTTATTTTGATTATTTTCACTCTCTTATTCGATTATGGTTTTATATGTTAGTTTCTTTATTTACTCCAACTTAAAATAATTTAAAACCCACTTCGTGCCAATCTTTCAGAAGTGAATAGAGTTTAGACCCCAGGGGCCCGTTTCATAAAACTTCGTACGACAAATGTTGTCGTAAGTCAGATTATAAAAGTATCAATTATTATTTATTTCTCCATCTAATCCTGTCTTGTGACATCTCTTTGGAAGCGTCTTTTTAAGACGCTTCCAAAGAGATGTCACAAAACAGGATTAGATTGAGAAATAAGAAAAAATGTATTTTTAAGCTTAGACTTACGATCGTTTCTGTCGTACGAAGTTTTATGAAACGGGCCCCAGTCTCTTTTCTTTATCCACCCATGTGACAGATTGTTGAAGATTTTAACCGTCTGAGTAAACAGTTTCGCCGCAATAACATGTCTGCTTTATTAAAGTTCGTCTGTATATTGTTTTCTCAGATTTGAGTAAGTATGACCGAAGAATTATCGAAACCAATACCAAACAGTTTTGATCCTGATCAGACACCGCGCCACGCGATGGATGATCTTGATCAAAACTGTTTGGTATAGTCGATTTCAGTTTTTGAGAGGTTAGTTCGCACCCAATCGTAAGAAGTTGTATTGCAGTTGTTTAAGAAAAGTGGCAGATTAGTGCAGGATAGCAGCAATACCGAACGTTACAATTTACCATGGTAGCAATATGTATGCCGGTAACAATACAGTACTCCCTCCCTACAACGACCCCTCCCAAAAACGATCCCTCCTTACAACGACCATTGCCGCAGTTCCCTAATCAGGAAAACTATGTCTAGCGCTTTTACAGCTGCAATAATGTCGACTGCTGTTTTTCTCAAAGTTACATATAAGTGGACATTTTGATAGAATGCATATAATGACGAGTGACAAACAGCTTGGATCCAGATCAGATATACGCGGCGTCTGATTGGGATTCAAGCTATTTCCAAATGTTAGTAAAGTCTTTATTTTCCCGCCCTATAACGACTCCCTCCGAACAACACACACACAATGTGTAACCCATTTGGTGTCGTTGTAGAGAGGGAGCGCTGTATTTCAATCACTCAGAGCTCTAAACGTATAAGAACTATTATATTATACAGTATCGTCTTTGTTGTAAAGAAGATTTACATATTATAGTTATCCATGCCCTCAACTCAGTAGAGGCATGTGTTATGGCAACATTTCATAACGCATATCGTCCATGAAAGTAGACATTTGCAAACAGTGTATTTCAAATGTATGGACATAAACAACCGTGTCTTCAGACAACCCTTGTATATCTATAATGAAATATTCCAGCAATCACGTAGGGACAGCCAAATGCAATATCCAGGATTAAAATGGTGCACATGTCATAGAAAAGGGATACTTTATCAAGAAAACAAAACAAAGCCATATAAGTTTAAAATGAAATATTAACCGGTACAATATTATCAACAGATATACAACTTATTTCCCCACAATATCTATCCCCGAGTCGAGTGCGTGCAGCAAAGCTCCGGAGAAAGTGCAGTAGACCTCACCGGAAGTCCCAAAGAGGGAGTTAGTATTATGTGCCCGGATGAAGACCACGTCTCCGGCATCCATATCCATTACCGCGGCATTTCCGGCGGCAGCATAACCCTTTGGATCATATCCGTATATGGATACTATGTATCTGAAACATGGACGATAGACTGATCAAAACATTTGTTTAAACTGGCTGCACATATGTAGTTAACGGAGTTCTGTTGTTTGCTGTACATTTGTTTTATATAATTTGAGTCGTGTCATGACAAAACCAGCCCTTTTGCATTACAACATTGTACATACCAAACACCGTTGTCATCCCGGCCTCTGTATATGGGTAATTGGGTTTGGTATACACTGCCAAACACCGTATATAATAGAGCTACATATAATGTTTTAGATGTATATATGTGTCAAACAGTGTTGATCTTCACTGTTTGTTATTCAACAAGTCAGGTTTTCTCATGACAGGGCTCAATTATTTAAGTCCAATAATGCAAGTCATTTTAGATGTCCATAATTCTAGCCGATAAATTACGGACACCTTCGTATTCTAATGACTACTATAGTACAAATGTATTTAAAAAGTGCCATCGGAAAAATGAATGAAGCCAACGTTGTATAAAAAATGCTTAACCCTTTACCTCATAAACATTTTATTGTATTGAAGATAGGTGACCACTTAAAGCAGGTTGAAGGTAAAGCAGAATGCGCCTCAAGGCGCATTCTGCTTTACTTTCAGCCTGCTTTAAGCTGCCAGCTTCTAGAATATGAAAAATATTTCTTATAACACATATTAATGACTGTATAAATTGGGATTATTTTCTTCAGTGGATGAATAAATCAAATGTGCTAAAAGGCGCTTCTATGAGGGAAAGGGTTAAGGTACATGATGGTCTTAGGCATACATAAATTTCACTCAACAGCACAACCTGCTTCTGTGTCCCAAACAATACCCTTTCACTGCTGCACTATCGTTAGCTTTTGTACATAAAATGGGGTGTCTTTGCTCAAAGCTATATATTGACCATTTTGACAGAAGAAAAATACTGACGGGTGACAGACAATTTGAATCCAGATCAGACTCCGCATAACGTGGATTTTGATCTGGATTCGAATTGTTTGCACTCTTAGGGTATCAATATTCCTCTCTGTAACAACTGTCTCCGAATAACATTCTCGAATTTTGTCTCCCATTGGGTGTTCTGGTAGAGAGGGAAGCAATGAACAGCGTTCCTTTCCTACAACGGCCCTCCCGACTTCGATTCCCTACCTACAACGACGTTTGCCACAGTTCCCTTAACAAGAGAATTATGTCTAACGCTTTTACTTCTGCAATATCGTCTGCTTAAAATTGTCGTCTGCTGTTTTTTCTAAACTTACAATGGACATTTTAACAGAAGAAAACACTAATGACGAATGACAAACAGGCGTCTGATCTGGATTCAAGCTGTTTGCAAATTTAGCCAATTTCCCTCCCTATAATTACTCTCTCTGAACAACGCACACATGTTTGTGTCTCATTGGGAGTCGTGGTAGAGAGGGAACGCTGTATCACAAGTCATAAGGTACGTAAGCCACATTTTAACTTGAAATATGAGTATGTTTGACTTCAACCAGTTCGAGATAGCAAAATTCAATTTTAGAAATGCATACATGTATGTTCTACTAAACCCTTTACCCAATATCCTATTCCTTTTTTGAAGACGGGTGATCACTTACAGCAGATTGCAAGAAAAGCAGAATGCGCCTCAAGGCGCAGTTTGCTTTACTTTCAGCCTGATTTAAGCTGCCATTGATAGGATATAGAAAATATAACAGATGATACGTGTTTATGACTGTTTAACCCTTTGAACCCTAGTCCCGCCTATAGGCGTCCTTTTCAAACAGTGTAAATGTGAATAACACACTTGTCCTGTGCAAACAGTGAAGACCCAGATCAGAGGGCTCCGAAAGGAGCCCTCTGATCAGGGTCTTCACTGTTTGTCATAATGCCAAACATTGACAAAAACAACCCTTAAAAGTCTGAAATGGACTGTACTAAAATGGAAAGTGGAATTGTCCATTTAAAGTTTCAGGGAGGAAAGAGTTAAATTGGAACTATCATTTCTTCAGAGGATGGATACACTTAATGCGCTAAATGCGCTAAAAGGTGTTTATATGGGGAAAGGGTTAAGTGAGTTGACTTATCGAGGGTGTACTGTATGTGCAAAATCTGAGTGTTTGTTTGCTAGAGACGTGATTGTTATTATTACTTGTAGTTGTGAAACAGTTCCAGCCAAACTTTTTTAGACTTCTGGGCGAGGACATGGAAGTTGAATTCGTACGTGCCGGTCTTAGGGGCGGTAAACTCGCCGGTCACGTGATTGTAGTGGTTAAAGGTCCCGTGGTCGGTGAATACCCTGTCGAATACAACTTTCTCGTTGTTGTAAAAGATTGCTGAGTTTGAGAGACCGGCTGAGAAGTACACGATTGGCTCAGACTCTGTAAGATCAATCAAAAAGCAGCTGTCCTATTTATATTAATCGAGAACAAAATCGATTTTGATGTTGATTTTGTTACGGTTTTATGTCGCTTTAAACAGTATTTCAGTCATATCGCTACGCCCAGCTAATTACAGAAGGAGAAAGACCCCCAGAAGCCCTTTAAAGGGACTCGCAACCGGATGGTGTACTTGTCAAAATAAAATAAAATACTCAAATAAAAGCAAATTTGTGGCATTATTTGGCTTCTGACATTAAAAAAATATGATCAGTCCAAAAAAAGTCTCAAGAATCGTCACCGAATCTTAGTTTTTTAGATATTTTCCATCGTTTTTCTTTAGCGTCAGCTGACGGTATAGTTGCTGTTGTTGCTTCTCTACATGGGCTCAGACATAAACCCGAGCCGAATAAAGTACTATCAATCGCTATCAGTGAAGTACGTTAATTCGCTACCACATATAAAGAGAGCTTTGTCTCCGCATGGAGGGTCACGGGTTCGAATCCCACGAGAGCTTCTTTTTTTTTTTAAATGCATTTTTTAACAGAATTTATTATCCTAAACTAAATCTTACCCAATTATATAAGCATTTGACATATATTTACAAATTACTATTTTTAATGCTAAATCCGGTTGCGAGCCTCTTTAAGCACTTACAATGTTGTTTATGTATAAAGAGTTTGTATAATTCCTTCAAATTTCAATATTTTTTTAAACAGTGAATTTCATTATGATTGACATGCGGATCTAGTTACATTAATGATTCCAGTCAGCTTTAGAAAAGTTCTAGATTTCCTGGTTAGAGCCCAGGGTTTTGGTATGATAAAATAAATATCACATGTCTGACAGGGTGACAGTAAAATTGTCAACTTTCTGAAAATAATGTCAACCTCGGCTTCGCCTCAGTTGACAGTACTTTCCGAAAGTTGACAATTTTACAGACATGTGATATTTATATACTGTCGACCGATTGTTCCCAACAATGCTTAACAGGCTCCTAAAGGAGCTTCCTGTTTTACTTTCACCTTGCTTTAAGCAGCCACTTGCATTAAATACACAATAATCATTACACTTTAGTGACAGTAATAGAGGGTTTTTACTGTATACGCACCTATGTCATTAAGCCCCATATTAGTAACCAACTCATACCCAGACAGAGTGTTATACATCTGATCTGATTCGCCATAAAGGACGTTAGTTCTGTTTGGGTGAGCTTTGACCGTAATCTGGTCCCCGGCCCTCAAGTGAAGAATTACGGAGTTTCCGGCATCAGCCCATTCGTCCGGCGTCGTTCCATATAGGGAGCAGACGTACTGGTCGTTGTGATAGAGTTCCAGCCATAATTCATAGCCCAAACGTGGCAAACTACAAAAAAAAACACAACGTATGTTAAACCCTTTCACTGTCATGACGTCATCAATCTTAAACAATTGTCGTCTGCTTTTATTTCTCAAATGGTATTCTGACTTAAGAAATGTTGTAATGAGTGGCAAACAGTTTGGCTCCTGATCAGACGCCGCTTTGCGCGGCGTCTGATCAGGAGCCAAACTGTTTGCAAATAACTAGAGTACTCGGGGTAAACCCTCTCACCATAAATTTAGCCCTCCGCGCACAAAATGTCCTGTGCAAAAATTGTCGAATGCAATCTTATGCAATTTTCAAGTTTTTATTGAAAAATTGTTGATATTAGTTCAAAAAAGGTTCCTTCCTGATCAGACAGCGCGTTAACGCGGCGTCTGATCAGGACCAAAATTGTTTGACAATTATTTCGACCTGCCTTTAGTTATATTGCCTTAAGGTAGCACGACCTTAATATGATTACTAGTAGGTCAATATATGTACTGAACCTAGAGCGATAGGCCATTCTCGTCAACTGACGGTATGACCGATATAGAAAACGACCCCCAAAATTGACTTGTCAGTATAAACGATTTGGAGTTAGATCTGTATTGTTAACCTTTCTTACATTTATTATGTAATTGTCGTTTGCAAAATTTGCCAAAAGCAACATTTATCAGAAATGACTGATTTTTGTATTTTGCTTTTGCTTTGAGCAATGTCATCAGAGTGTCTAATAGTTTGGATCCAGATGAGAAGCCGAATAACTAGACATCTAATCTGGACCCAAAATGGCTACCATAGGTTGGTCATAAAAATTCTAAAATTTCAAGAGCGATTATAGGAAACGTACATTTAAAACACTTTCGATGCTAGGCTCTATAACACTAATGTAATTATACAAACAGTTTGGATCCAGATCAGACGCCGCGTTAGGCGATGTCTGATCGGATCTAAACTGATTGGCACATATCAAAGTTTCCTAAGTAAGACACATAAAATTCCAAGTTCTACATGTATGAGCAGAAATCTGAAGATTTCGGAAAAAATACGTAGGTCGGAAAAATATTTTTAAAAAATCCCGAAGAAATGGTAGCCCTGGCCCAAACTGTTGGCAACCGCTATCGCATGTTTGTAAATTGCTTGCATGCAGAAGGGTTAAAGCAGTTGCTTGTTTTAATTACCTGAAAAGGTACAATGCATATATGCCGCTAGAGGGCACTGTATAGATACCGGTGGTGTTGTCGTAAGCATTGTCCGTGTCTATTAGTTTTGTATCATACAATACACTGGCGCCACCTAGTACAGTCTGGTGATGTGTAGTAACAACAGAAAAGGCCGCTAGCGAGGTCATCTCTACAGAAAATAATATATATCATATAAAGCATCTTCAGAATATAGCAAAGTGCAATGTACAATAAGATGTTACACGCTATGCACTCTGATGTTACCATGACTTCTATTGACTTCCACTTTTTGTACTGAGCTCAAGAGTTTCTTGGTTGAGTTTACATGCCAAATACGAAGTCTCTATCACATGTACTTCTAACGTCATAGCCAATGTTAAGTTTAGCTTATTTGATCTCTAAAAGCACTTACAATAAAAACAAGATGTGTTTGTGTAACAATGTACTCTCTGATGTGATCATGTCATCTACGTGACCATGGTACACTTATATTGAGCTTAAGAGCGTCTTGAATTAAGATCACATGCCAAAGAAGTCTCTATCACATGTACTTCTAAAGCCATTGTCAATGTTAAATTTAGCCTATTATCTAAACGACATTGACATTTGCCGGACAAAACCCAATTTGTATGGCACAAGAGCTTCTTGAGTTTAGTGCAAATGCCAAACGTAGAATCTCTATCACATGATGCTCAAACGTTCTAACCCCGGTTGTATACTGACATACTTGCAAACGAAAACGATATACCCCGTCGAAGTTGTGAGTTGGAACATAAAAACCTTAAGAAAATAGATGGGTTCCACGGAACACGTGTGTCACCTGCCAGCAACCATAAGTCGAACACGAGTTTTTAAAAGTTAAAATGACAAACTTCGTTATAGCAGGAGATAATTTCACTCATCAATCTCTTTCAATAAAAGAAATTTCATTTCAAAATCTTTAGTATAACAGAAGAAAACTGCATGAAAAGAAAATGTTGAAAGGGGTATAAATCTTACAATTGTAGCAAGAGTTATAACCCTTGTGTAATACGCTTCCACATGTCAAGCTCTACCCATAAACGAAGTTGCATCTTAAAAGCTTCAGTAGAATAGGAGTTATGTAGCGTGACGCAAAAAGCGTGACGGACAGACAGACGGACGGACAGACAGACAGACGCCGGAAAAGTGATCCCTAATTATCATCTCTGCCTACAGCAGGTGGCACAAAAAAGTAATTCAACGTTCGCTCTTGTGTCAATACTGTTAGTTAAGAAATGCTATTCAATATGCGCGCAATTTGCTGTTTCGCCGTGAAAAAGTCACGATGGCGATAATAGCTACAGTGCCCCCTAGCTACAGCGGCCCTCCCAACAACGACTCCCTCCTTTCAACGACCCTTACCACAGTTCCCTAACCAGGACATTTATGTCTAACGGTTTTGCTGCTGCAATATCGTCTGCTTAAAATTGCCGTCTGCTGTTTTTCTCAAAGTAACATATAATGGACATTTTGACAGAATAGCTATAATGACGATAGTCTGGTTACTTCCCCTGACACTACGTGATTGGGTCAGGCGTATACGAAAAATGGCGGCGCCCATGGAGAAGACCGGGTGAGTTAAAATAAGAAGGAACAACTCCAAGTTCTGATGGCAGGCGCTTAATATCTTAATATATGATTCATAGCATTAAGATAGGATTACATATGTGAATGATTAGTAGTGACGTGTATTTTGTGTTTTAAAGCTTAAAGTCACATATTTTCGCGAACGTGCTTGCAGACAGTATAAGTTTCATGAAAGATTTTAATGAAAAGTAACGATGTGTCGGTTTGTTTTGTTCTTACATACTACTTAGTTGGCAGCATATTGTTTTTGTCTGTTTGTTTGTCTGTCTGTTGGTCTGTCTATCTGTTTGTTTGTCCGTCTGTCCACAACTTTACCCTTGTCCATAACTCTGGAACTACGTAGGATAGAGACTTTATAATTTAGTTATGCACTCAACTCAACAAGCTCTTGAGCTCAGTACAACTTTGTTCATGTCCGACAAATATCAAGGTCATTTAGATGTAAAATCGGATGAATTAAACATTGGCCATAACTTTGGAGCTGCATGTGGTACAAACTTTATATTTGGGACGTGTACTCAACTCAAGAAGCTCTTGATATAAGTACAACTTGGTTCATGTCGGACAAATGTCAAGGTCATTTAGAGGTAAAATCGGGTGAATTAAACATTGGCCATAGCTTTGGAGCTGTTGTGATACAGACCTTATATTTGGAATGTGTATTCAACTGAAGAAGCTCTTGACCTTGTACAACTAAGGTTGTGACCAACAAAGGTCGAGGTAATTAAGAGGTCAGCTATGGTTAATTTAACTTTTGGCGTATCTCTAGAACTACATGTGATACATACTTTATGTTGGGAATGTGTACTCAACTCAAGAAGCTTTTGAGCTTGGTACAACTGAGATTGTGACCTACAATGGTCAAGGTTAATTAAGAGGTCAAATATGGTTAATTTGTCTTTTATCATATCTCTGGAACTTGTGATAGAGACTTCATATTTGGCATGTGTACTCAGCTTAAGAAACCCTTTTAAAAGCTCAGTAGAGTTTGGTTATGTCAAAGGTCAATGTCATTTAGAGGTCTAATAGAGTTAATTCAACATTAGTCTAAACTCTAGAAATGGCTTGTATCTTACAGAATATGTCTTAACTCTTATAGGCCTAATATACACTTTACAAGTATCATATTTGAGTTCTTATCAGAACATAACGGAACATTATTTTTTTTTACTTAAACACACAGTATATGCCTGGTTCAATTAGGTTCGTTTTATTTTATATCTAATCGCTGTTGATTACTGTTGTAACCAAATAATTTTAGTCTCCGTAACTGTCTATACTTTAGACGGGTGACGTGTTTGGATAGATAAAAATGTATGTAACAGTATCATTTTTAACCATCTTTTATATCACAATTGGCGATTATATGAATGTTATGAGACATTATCATTCGAAATCTAAATGACCTTGACCTTTGACATGATCTCACATGTAGTTCCTGATTTACGGCAAATGTTAAATTAACCATATTTGACCTCTAAATGACCCTGACCTTTGTTGGTCACAACCTTAGTTGTACCAAGCTCAAGAGCTTCTTGAGTTGAGTACACATTCCTAAAATAAAGTCTGTATCGCATGCAGTTCCAAAGTAATGGCCAATGATTAATTCACCCGATTTTACCTCTAGATGACCTTGACATTTGCTCGACATGACCCAAGATGTACTGAGCTCAAGAAGATCTTGAGTTGAGTACACATTCCAAATATAAAGTGTGAATCACATGCAGCTCCAAATCTATTTCCAATGTTTAATTCACCAGATTCTTCTTCTAAATGACATTGACATTTATCGGACATGACTAAAGTTAAAATGAACTCCAGAGCTTCATAAGTTGAGTATACAAACCAAATATAAAGGCTTTATCATATGTAGTTCCAGAGTTATGGACAAGGTAAAGTTGTGGACAGACGATCAAACAAACAAACAGACAAACGGACCAATAGACAGACAGAAAGACAGACAAAAACAATATGCTCCCGACTAAGTAGAGTGGGCCATAAAAATACCGACACATCGTTACTTTTCATTGAAATCTTTCAGGAAAAGTATACTGTCTGCAAGCACGGTCGCGAAAATATGTGACTTTAAGCTTTAAAACACAAAATGCACAACGTCACTACTAATCATTGCCATATTTAATCCTATCTTAATGCTATGAATCATATGTTAAGATATTAAGCGCCTGCCATCAGAACTTGGAGTTGTTCCTTCTTGTTTTAACTCACCCGGTCTTCTCCATGGGCGCCGCCATTTTTCGTAAGTGCCTGACCTAATAACCGAAGTTATATTAGGCAGGGAACCAGACTATAATGACGCGGCGTCTGATCTGGATTCAAGCTGTTTGCAAATGTAAGCCAAGTCTTATTTTCCCTCTGTATAACGACTCCCTCCGAACAACCCACATAATCATTGTCTCCCAGTGGGAGTCGTTGTAGAGAGGGAGTACATGTACTGTAGTATGGGCTTTCTATTCCTCGGCGGGTGCAAAGTCGTCGTCGCCACAACTATAGATTGAGTTCATTCACTTCATTTTCTTAAACCCTTCACTACCAAATTGTCCGTGCTTTTTTTTTTACCCCTTAACCGTTTCATTGTCGTCTGTCTCAATTTTGTTGTTTGCAAGATCGTTTCAAAGTAAGATTCAATATAGTATGACTTAAGATTCAATATAACGCGTTACGCGGTGTCTGACCAGAATCCAAACTGTTTGCAAATGCTCTTTCAGGAGCCATTGAGAGTAAAAGGGTTAAAAAAATAATTTTATTGCATCATACCTAATCCTCGGTTTTTCTTCTTCGTTCTTAGTGGCGCTAAGCCATTAACCAATACTGAGTGTAATACCTAGTCCTACTTAAGAGGACATTGACAAACATTGTGTGGCGACTCATCAGGCTCACAATTTATTATGCATGAAATGTTCTGCTATATGAAAAACACTACAACGGCTTTAGTTTAACATTAGTCATCTATATGAATATTCCAGCAAGCCTATAAAGAGATAACATGTATTTCAGTATTTTGTGATAAACGATTTAAATTCATTGTGTTTTTTATGTGACGAGTTAATGCTGATGTTGTTGGTGTTGATTTAACGGTCAGTTATAAGCGTCACTGGGGTGCAGTTCATTATTGCAGGTTAGATTGTGTTTCCAGTAAGGAACAATTGTAACCATTCGTATACCTTGTTCGGTGTCCCTTAGCAGAATGCCTGTAAAAGTAGTATATATCTCCCCGGCCTTGCCATACGTTGTTACACGCGACCCTCTAGATTTAACCTAAAATGAAGGACAAAAACGTGATATGGTTTATGATACTATAGATCTACCTTGTTATGTCTAAACTGTCTCAAAATCCGGAAGTACCGAAGACTTCAAGCAGGCTAGCAGTATATTCCTTTATATATTTACATCTTCTATGGACAAAGGTGTTTATCTTCTAAGGTGTTTATCTTCTATGGACAAAGGTGCTTCATACTGTTTATGTTTCCCTTTTATTGCCATGATTACTTTTACAGAATCGTCTGAAAGGTTTGTTTTCTATAACTTAGAATCCAATAACTCTTTCCGTCTCGAAACTTCAAATGGCAGTGTCTAATTTAGTCTATTCTATTATTTACTACTTATTGTTGATTTTGTCAATGTACTGCTATTGTAACAGGACTGGTGAAAAAAATCGTGGCCCGACCGTGACTCGAACCCAGGGTCCGTGCCAGCACTCTTACCACTGAGCTACCGAGCCACCCGTTTAGGACTAATTGATTATCCACCAGATACCTGTACACACACAAGTAACTCCCGCTACATTACTCATGGTATGCAATGCAACGGGCGGTCACGGCACCAAACTGTAACAGGATTGTTGAAAAAAATCGTGGCCCGACCGGGACTCGAACCCAGGGTATCTGACTGTGCGTGCAAGCACTCTAACCACTGAGCTACCGAGTCACCCTGTTTAGGACTTATTGATTATCCACCAGATACCTGTACACACCCAAGTAACTATCGTTACACTATGTATATGGCGAGGAGTAGGCCCCATCGTGTTTGCATGTAGAACAAGTGAATTATTGACAGCTAAACTGTTTGACCAGACTTAGTATTCAAAAGGTTAAAACAGTTTGTCTTAAGAAAAAAGTTATGTGAGTCTAAACAGTTGGGACCCTAGATAGATGCCGCGTTCCTCGGCGCCCGAATAGTATCTAAACTGTTTGCATAATCCAACTGCATCTTATTAATCGCCCCAAGGTTACAAAGTTTTGGGTTGAGTCTGCGATCGTTCTCAAGCAATAGATTAGTAAGATTTGAGATTTTGCTCAACAGAAGCTCAACTCTGAACATTCTGTTGTTTGGGAACGATTTCAGACTAAACTCCAAAGTTTTATAACCTTGGCTTCTGTTGTTTTCCATGCCTTAAAACTCGTCATCAGCCTATACCTCCATAGTGTCGCCCTTGTTCAACCTCAAGATGACCACATTTCCCGAGGCGGCGTATTCATTAGGCGCGTGAGCCCACAGCGTGGCAACTGGAACAGCATTATGATAGATGTCGAAGAACACAGTCATGTTATTCTTAGTCAAGGAATACACCTGGAACTTGTAGATACCCGGGAACTGGCAGGTATACACACCGCCCACAAGATGAGCATTGTGTCCTGTGATCGTCTAGAAGAAAATATCAGACCTATTTTATAAATTTTAATTTTATACAGCTGAACTTCGAAATCTCGACTTCCTTAACTCGAAATATCCGATATTTCGAAACATGTATTTGCCTTATTTCAAGCTCGGTTTAGGTAAACATACCCGTGTTTCAAAGTTAAAACGCGGCTTAGCCGCGTATTAACTTTGAAATACGGGTATGTTCGACTTTACCGACTTCCAGATACTAAGTATCGAAGTTCGACTGTATGACCAATACAATGCTTGAGAACGATCTCAGAACGTGTAGATACATGGGAATTGACAGGTAACCGCCCACAAGATGAGCATTGTGTCCTGTGATCGTCTAGAAGAAAAAACAGACCCATGGTTTTCAAGAGCTTGAGTGGAATCTGAGATCGTTCTCAAGCAATTGAATGGTCAGCTTGTGCTTGAGAACGATCTCAAATGCTTGAGAACGATATCAGACTCAACACAAACTCTATATAACCGTCCTATCGGGTACACACCATTGTTTCAATTTGACTTATATTTATATTATAATACTTATAATGAGACTAATTACCGGTAAAGTAACTTTGCTATGGTTCTGAGTTCTATGAGTCTGAATGCTATATTCTGCCTCCAAAGGGTCTTGAATTTGACACACATTTTCAGTAACATATGCTCTTTTTTTAGGTGTTACTATAGTTACCAATAAATATCTGAATGTGTTGTGTTCTATTTTTATTCAACAATACTACAATAATTTTGTTATACATTAGGAGTCGTTAAAGAGTGATCATAGTACATTTCAAGCAATACAGCTCAGTTACATGGGCAATTAAAACATTGACAAAATTATGGCATACCTGTCATGGTTACCACCTTAGCAACCCCAATCCCAAAGGTTTTTTCCCAAATAATTATTAACATATTCGCTACTGGTTATTTGTGATCATATTCAAGTTCAGTATGGATGCATAACTCTTTCTGTCAGTTCTTGAAATACATGTATGCAAAAATAATAATTTCTTCCGTTCAGTATATTTACCCCTAAACCTTGCACTTGGGTACTAATCAGGTGAATTGTTCAGTTGAAAGTAACAATGTCATGTTTTGTCAACATGTCGTATTTCAACATACAAATGTCATTTTATCTGAATTATGTACAGTTCTTTCTGAAAACATGCTATGAAATTGTCGTTTTTTACTCACCAAGTACATTGATTTTAAGGGAAAACCGTTTTTCTATTGCAATGGCAATCGGAAATAAATTTTCGGGATATTTTTCCATTTCATGTATAGAGGAACACATAGTGTAAGTTTCATGCAAATTTGGAAACCATGCGTGCCGCAATGTGGTTGATGGTTACAGAAAATTGCTTTTGAAAGAAGATACCTTAGAAAATGGCAGGGTAGTACTACTGTTAGTGATGTCTAGGTGGGTATCTTGTCCTGTCGTAAAGGCCACTAGCTCTCCACTTACTGAAATAGAAGCCAACAAGAGTTTTCAGGAGCAAAATAGTCTGTTTTGGGTCTCGGTAGTATGTAATGACAAGTTATGGGCAGAATAATGATTGATTCTTAAACATATTACCGTTAAGTTCTTTTTCTACATTCTGGTTGCTGTAAACATGTGAATTAAGGTAACAACGTTATTTTCAATACCTTATTGGTGATTCAGACGATAATGTATACATGTGTTATAAAATGAAGCCCGAATTCTTGGTGATTGCTTTACTGTAAAGTAACAACCAGGAATGTAAGTAGGCGTCATTTCATTCTAGTTTACATAAAGTTGATCGACAATATATGAACACAGGTTCTGTGTAGGAAATTACTTATTTTAAAAGAAAATAACAACTACAAATGTTAAACATAAGCGATTGATTATGATAAAGATATGGCTTACCTTGTACCTGCAATAATGTTTGTAATATTGTGTTCATTTTATTGTAAATGACAGCAACACTTAAGAAATGAAAGAAGCCATAAGGACGGATAAAAAGCATATGTGGAAAATCTATTTTCCTGGTAAACATGTTTCAATGATACAGGTTGCTCTTCTTTGTTCGATGAAATAAATAAAATGGCAGACACACCTTAATATAAACAATTAAATTGTACAAATCATAGATATAAATGTTGCAACTGCAGTGGAGATGTCATTCTTTCCCAATGAACGCGTTTAAGCTTAACCCTTTTCCCCATAGAAGCGCCTTTTTGCGGATATGATTTATTCATCCGCTGAAGAAAATAGTTCCAATTTAATCAGCCATGAATATATAGTTTAGGGAATATTTTCTATAGTTTAGCACATGGAAGCTTAAAGCTGGCTGAAAGTAAAGCAGAATGCGCCTTAAAGGCGCATTCTGCTTTACTTTCAACCTGCTTTAAGTGGTCAACTATCTTCAATACTAGAAATAGGCTATCAGGTAAAGGGTTAAGCTGTTATTTCCATTGCAAACAGTTTGGAACCAGATCAGACGCCGGGTAACCCGGCGTCTGATCAGGTTCAAAACTGTTTGCCACTCAGATTGAATAAATATATAGAACTTTCATTTTTTAATTTTCTTTACTTTAGTTCATTGCGTTTGCGTTTCGTTCGCGTTTAAACGGACAAGAATAATGTCTTCTCTACTGTACATATTACCTGTGTGGTATACAGCAGTCGCAAGGAGAACCAGGAGCCATGTCATTTTGTTCTGTAATAATGGAGGATAACACGTCAGGCTGCGGGGTATGAATAGTTTGCAATATTAAGTAAGGTTTGTTTTTGTACGAGAGAGGGCAGATGTATAGATTTCATGAACTAGGTTTATTACTAAACAATTTATTTATTCACATTTATACATAGCGCCTGTACTTAATCCAGTATTGTATATCGTCCACAAACAGTTTAGGCCCTCGTGAAAAACGACAAATTGTTGTATCTTAGCAGGTTCTGCAATGTTTGTTATGTCAAATGTAAGAACAGAACCAGCAATGATTTGTATCACCTTACCTACCAATAAGGAAATATTCTAGCAAAGAGAAAGTCAATTGCAATATCAAGGTCATAAATCCAAACAGCTCCTGTATTTCTAAAAATAAAAACTTCCAGCAAGTACAAAGGGAAAGTACATAGATATATGCTTGTAACCAATGTCTCAAAATACTGTATATCTGTAATAAAATCTTACAGCACGCACAATAGGAAAGTACATTTATATATGCTTGTAACCAATGTCTCGAAGCCTTTCCAAATATATCCTGTATATCTGTAATAAAATCTTACAGCACGCACAAAGGGAAAGTACATTGATATATGCTTTGTAACAATTCTTTCCAAATATATCCTGAATATCTGTAATAAAATCTTACAGCACGCACAAAGGGAAAGTACATTGATATATGCTTTGTAACAATTCTTTCCAAATATATATCCTGAATATCTGTAAAAATATCTTACAGCACGCACAAAGGGAAAGTACATTGATATATGCTTTGTAACAATTCTTTCCAAATATATCCTGTATATCTGTAATGAAATATTACAGCACGCACAAAGAGTATGCTTGTCACCAATGTCTCAAAATCTTTACAAATATTTTCTGTATGTCTGTAATAAAATATTAAAGCAAGCACATAGTGAACGTTCATTCCAGACATATATGTATATAAATTCATAAATTGTGCATTTATATAAAAAAAATCTTTCAGCAAGCAATTCAACATGAACTTTTGTCGAGGGGCCCAAGACGTCACCAAGATATAAATTGATGTTAATAGTATAAGCATTGCCTAGCTGCATTGACATGCATATACTTGGGGATACAGATAGAAAAATACGCAGTCAAGTATTGCTTTTAACTTTTAGACCGGGATAGGGCCACCATTTACATCGTTTGAATTGATTTTGTTTTTATAATTCTACGTCGCTTTTACCAGTATTTCTGTCATATCGCTACGTCCAGCTAATTACAGGTGGAGAAAGACCACAGAAGCCCTTTATGCACTGTTTCAGGCACAATTCGGTAACTGGGTAGAACCACCGACCTTCCGCAAACCATCTGGGAGTCTTCCTCACATGAACAATCCGAAGTGCCAAGACTTGGATTCGAACCTACAGCGGCGAGGAGCTTAGTGATATAAGTCACAGTGACTTTACCACTAGACACGGAGGTCACTTTTACATCGTTTGAGACAATTAGCGTTTCATCCTACATCAATACATGTTATTTAAATGTTTTTTCTCTAGGACTTATATTCATAACGTAGATTGGCTTCACCGCCATTTACATGCGTATGAGATGTATGTCCTCGAACGATGTACGTCCAGATCAGAAACCGCGTAACGCGGTGTCTGATCTGTTTCCAAACTGTTTACAAGTGTTAGCCAAGTCGCGGTTAGCTTGATGACGGTTAATCCTTTACCTCATAGCTTGTTTCTAGTTTTGAAAAACAGGTGACCACTTAAAGCAGGTTGAAGGTAAAGCAGAATGTGCCGTAAGGCACATTCTGCCTTACTTTCAGCCTGCTTTAAGCTAAAAGCTGCTAGGCTATATAAAAAAGTTTTAATGGTTATTGTTCATGAGGGTATAAACTGGAACTATTTTCTTCAGCGGAGGAATAAATTAAATACGCTAAAAGTCGCTTCTATGGGGGAAAGGGTTAAATGTGTTGAGCAATGTCGGTTAATCAATATTGGTGCCAAACACATATACATTGCTTCCTCTCTACAACAACACCCAATGGGAGACACAAATTGTGTACGTTGTTTGGAGTGAATCATATAGGGAGGGAAATTTGCTTACATTTGCAACCAGCTTAAATCCAGATCAGACGCCGCGTAACGCGGCGTCTGATCTGGATTCAAGCTGTTTGTCACTTGTCAGTATGTTTATTTTCTGTGAAAATGTCCATTGTGCGACTTTGAGTAAAACAGCAGACGACAACTTTCAGCAGACGATATTGCAGCAGTAAAAACGTTGGACATAAATTGTCCCACCTAGGGAGTGGCGGCAATGGTCGTTGTAAGGAGGGAGTCGTTGTTGAGAGGGACGTTGTATGAAGGGAATGCTGTAGTTATCTTTTTAAAATGCTGTTTGGACTGTGAACTTGAAATACAGTTCAACTGACCTTCTCTTCCATGTGGCTGTTGTTGAATACTCTTTAATACTTTTCCTGAGAGACGTCCTTGCAGTGCTTTGATTAGTAAAGAATATTGTACTTGTGATGTGCACGGGTTCTACTGCCACAAACTCTAATACCCTTTGGTTGTCTTAACCCTAGTTCTACTGAATATTCAGTTATACTTTAACATGTTTATTACGACCACTAGAAGAATGCCAAATGCACTGCATAAAGGACATTAACTGCTTAAAGCAAGGTGAACGTAAAACAGAAAGCTCCTAAAGGAGCTTTCTGTTTAACGTTCACATTGCTTTAATCAGTCATCTATCTTAAACACCTTATACATGTATTTAACGTAATTTAGGAGTCGTGCTAACTTTAAATCCTCTAGCTACGGACATCTATATATCATCTGAAGTATTATATACGTAACATTTCATCAAGGAAAGCATCCATACTCATGTCAGGTAGATTCCATAAGAAAACAGTGCATACCCTGCTCCTCCAGGTGCTTTCTGATCTGTGTCTACACCTTTCTTCAAAATCGTCTATATACTCTATAAGAATGGGAAGGACTAATTCGTTCAGTCATGCTCAGATTCTTAGGTAGAATAATTAGTGCATTTTCAGTAATAAAATCCAGGTGAGAACACTTGACGTAGCATAGCGCCTGTTCAGAATCCAAACTGTTTACCAAATTTAATTATTTATCCATGTAATTCTTAGAGTTATATACAGTAGAGAAGCTGCTATAGCTGAGAAAACTTTATTCTTTCCCATTGAAACGCCTACGAAACGAAAAGCAATGTATTAAAATGTAGATATTTTTTATTGAGATTTCTCACGAATAAGTTTAATATAAGTGGCAAACAGTTTGGAGCCTGATCTGACGCCGGGTAACCCGGCGTCTGATCTGGCGCATAACTGTTTGCAATATAACTAATAGTTTTAGTATAAACGCGTTTATTGGGAAAGAATAACGTATTCCAAATAAACGCGTCTGTGCAAAAAATATCAGTTTGGAGCCGCTGAGATAACAAGAGAGAATTGTCAATATTTCCTAGAACTTTTCCGTTTTCTACATTTCATTCTAACACGACTCGAAACCTACGGTACATAGACAGAGACTACTGAGAAACGTATATTATGTCGCGATAATGAACTGCACGGGCGGCGTTTCCATCCGCTGTTCCATTTGCCCCATACGCGTAATACATAAAAAAAAGTAATTTTACCATTAAAGTCGCGTTAGAATAAAAATAACAAATTCGTAGGTGTTCATTACCGTGCATTAGATCATAATTAGTCGTTACGATGTGGGTAATTAGATCACTCGGCCTAAAGGCCTCGTGATCTAATGACTCCACATCTCAACTCCTAACTGTGATCTAATGCACGGTAATGAACACCTACGAATTTGTTATTTCTTAGTTACACAGAGTTTTCGGTCCATTTCGTTTAAACGGAAGCATTAACACCTACATTGTACTACGTTATATCCTCCAGTGGCATTCTTATCAGCAATATTGGTTCGAGCCGTGCCACACCGTCAATTGTACCAGAGGCGAAACTCGATATTTCGAACTCGCTTAGATCGACCTTACCTGTATTTCATAAGTTTAACCCTTAGCCTGCCACTCACGACTATAGCTCCATATGCAAACAGCTTGGATCCGGATGAGACGCCGAGTAACTCGGCGTCTCATCCGGATCCAAGCTGTTTGACACTCGGACAACATTTTCAGCAATTTTGAGCAACTTTGAAGCACTTTGACACTTGAAGCAGACGAGAAATATAGCAGACGACAATTTATTTGGCGGGCTAAGGGTTAATTTCGATAAATCGATCCAGTGAAGTCGAACATACCTGTATTTCAAAGTTAAATCGTGGCTAGACCACGTTTTACCTTTGAAATATTGGTATGTTCGAACAAACGAGAGTTGGAAGGATCGAGTTTTTACTGTATTTATTATTCTTCAAATCTGTAAGTGTAACAAAAGTCGGTCGCTATATAACATAATTATACTGATAACATAACTCAGATGAAGATATCGTACAGTGTTCCCTCTCTACATCGACACCCAATGTAAGACACATCTTGTATGTGTTGTTCGGAGGGAGTCGATACAGGGAGGGAAATTAAGCATTGGCTTACATTTACAAACAGCTTGAAAACCGATCAGACGCCGCGTAACGTATCTGGGTTCAAGCTGTTTTTCACTTGTCAGTATATTTATTCAATCAAAATGTCCACTTATATGAAACTTTGAAAAAAAACCAACAACAGACAACACATTTAAGCAGACGGTATTCTAGCCATGAAAAGGTTGGACATAAACGTCTTGTTTGGGGAACAGCTGCAAGGATCGCTGTTAGGAGGGAGTCGTTGTATGGAGGGCCGTTGTAGAGAGTGATCACTGTATACACACAGTTAACACAAGTTACCAGCGGTTAGAACATAAGATGTTCCGATGACGTTTGGTCGGTAGACTCGGTATATGTTGCATATACAGTAGAACATCTCGATAACGAACACTTAATTGTATTAATATTCAGGTGTATTCGACAGGTGAGTGCTTAAAGCAAGGTCACAGTAAATCAGAAAGCTCCTTTAGGACCTTTCTGATATACTGTCACCTTACTTTAAGCTGCCATCTGTCTTTTAAACCATCAGTTAGCCATCGTTTTAGTGGTCGTACCAGAGAGGCTTTACTGTACATGTATATTTACCCCTTAATGCTTTAACACTATGGATCTGTTTCAAATATACTCATTACATCAGATGGCTCCTATATGATCCATCTGCAGGGTCTCACTGTTTTTAATAATTTATATCAGTTTTTATTCAAATACCCAGAATTCCAAGTAGACTGGCTCATGTTTTGGTAACTAAAAAGATCCACGAGGGAATACAATAACCCACATGAGCTAATTAGTGTTGAAAGAGCTAATGCTAGGTTAATGTCCATTTTAAAATTGGCGTATGTTGTTTTATCTAGATATCGGATTTAAGGCAATTTGAAATAAAAGAACATCGATATAAATGTCACACAATTTGGATCATGATCAGACGCAGAGAAACTTGGCGTCTGATCAAGATCCAAACTTTATGCAAAGTTCAGTGCACTCGGGATATGTCAAAGGACATATTAATAGTAACTCAATTATCCCTGAAATATTTAATAGACAATTTCAATTTCCGATAAAGTATTGTTCATTTTGACTACTACGGGTACGCTTAGTTTCCATACAAGGTGTTATGAAACTTTTCTTGAAGAATGATAATAGCCTAAGAAGCAATGTGTGAAAATATAAGCAAATTTATCGTGTGGTTTGTCTTTAAGGTCTCTTTTTCTGACAAAAACCTGGAATTTTGATGATTTTATTTTTCTGAAAAATAAATAAGGCCAATGACTTTAAGTCTCGCCAAATAAGTAGTCCACAGCATTCATTACAAGAAAAGCTAAATACATTTTGAATGAAGGTGTTCAGAAAGATGTTATCAGCTATTTAAATTTTGCAAAATCCTAGAAGATTGAATTACAAAAAACTGACTCATTCAATGTATATTTGTTTTCATTTTATTCAAATATATGGTTGATGAAATAGTTGGTCAGAACAAATTAGAAAATTCTACAGTCAGGAATTGTTGTTATAACAATTTTTCTTATTAAAATGTGGGGAAATTTGAAGTTGAGATACAGTTACCTACCTTAAAATTACAATTTGTCTTTAAAATGCATTATTATTTATTTATGGATTTGCATACAACGTTTTTATATTGTTTAAACATAATGATGGGCAATATCGATCTGGAAAAGGTTGACGTATTGATAAGCTTCTATTTGTGGCTTTATAGTTCGATCAAATCTTATACATGTATACCGATGTTATTGACTTGTAAGTCATTTAACTAAAACTTACATGTAAGTGGACATATGATTGGACCATATATAACATCACTAATTCTAATCAACGAAAACTAAACATAACATGTCCCTTGATCACTGCGTTATGGATTGACAAGTCAATAAATCGGACACTAAAAAACATATATTTGGATCAAATGGGACTCGAACCTATGACCTTTGGATTGCTAGTCTACCAATAGCGCTATGAAGAACTATACTAAATCGTATCAACATTTTCTTTATATAAATGTTCTAGTATAAGCACGTGCGGAAAAAGTCTATGTTATCAAGACGTATTTCCGCTCGCCCGCAAGACCGACTTCCGTATGCGAAGTACCGTAAGATTGATTACTTATTCCTTCTCAATAAATTTTTTTACTCTAAAACTAGTATTCTTATTGCAAACAGTTTGGAGCCAGACCAGACGTCGGGTAACACTCGCCGTACACTGTGTGCCATTCAAATGTAAATAAATTATGAGAGTGTTTCTCAAAATGCTGTAATTCTCTGCTGCGTTTGCGTTTAGTTTTGTTAAAACCCTTCACTGCCATGACGCCAACTATTGTTAACAGTTGCCGTCTGTTTTTATTTCTCATACACAAAGTGTAGGTTATCGTATTTTTATAGTGTTATTTAAGAAATGAACTGATATTTTTTCGGCGATCAAGCACTAGCGATTCATGGTATTTGCCGATAATTTTCTGTCGTTTATTTCGCTTGAACGCCGAAAAAATATATATTTACAATACATTTGCTGTAATTTCTAATATTAAAATTAACATTTTTTTAATACGCATGTATGTTTAATCCATATTAGAGGTTGATAACACGAATAATAAGGAACAGAGCCATGACCGAATTACTGAAGCTGTGTACATTCGAAAGCAAAAAAATAAGTTCAATTGTTTACATTCAAGATCAACAACTTGACAGTTTGGCGCGAAAATGCCGGTTTGACGTCATTTGGAAGTAACGTCATTTTTAAAGTCGGATATTAATATATCGATTTTTCTGTCATAAAGAAATGCAGAAAGCTGCTATTTATAAGGTATGTTAATTTTCCTGCAATTTATTTCATTAATAAAGAAGAATTTTAGTCGGGAGTCATGGTTTCCGTTAACAGGAAGGCATATATCGGTTAAGATCAATTTTTTTAACAATCCGCCAAATGTTTGCTGTCCAAGTTCTAAAGATTAATTCGCGAATGAAAAATGTTTATGCCCCGTCTCCTTTTCGAATCTTATCCACAAGTTCCGCCCTTTTAAAAAAGCGTTAACACGAAATGAACGGCATTTTTTCAATGGATTTGAATGGAGCGAATGTAAATATTCATTTATTCATCATTAACTTCCTTACTTCCTTTCCACCCCTACACAGCCACACATCACTACCATAATATCGGCTGCTTAAGTTCTATGCGTTGTTTTGAATTTAAGAAACATTGATATGAGTGTCAAATAGTTTAAATCACGGCGTTTGACCAGGATCCAAATTATTTGGAAAGTTTCATGTTGTCTATTCAAGGTGTTAAGCTGGTAAATAAGTCAACAAACAACAAAATAATTAATGTCAAATCCGCAGAACACAACTTTAGACTATATGCAATACCGAGCACACTTTTTGGTGGTTTCAATCTTTTGAACCATCAATAGCCAGCGTCGAGTGTCCAAAGTTTTGACTGTCTCCATCCGCTCAAGAAAGCAACAATCAGTAAAATCGTTAAAAAACGAATAATCGTTAAAATTTGAAAACTGCATTAGAAATAACAGTGCAACGATTTAATCTTTTTTCTAGAGAATAAACATAAATCTGAGGTATATAGCCCTATATATTAACCCTTTACCTGATAGCCTATTTCTAGTACTTAAGATAGGTGACTTCTTAAAGCAGGTTGAAAGTAAAGCAGAATGCGCATTAGGGCGCATTCTGCTTTACTTTCAGCCTGCTTTAAGCTATCATGTGCTATAATCTAGCAAATATTACCCATAATATATATTCATTACTGATTAAATTGGAACTATTTTCTTCAGCGGAGGAATAAATCATATCCGCTAAAAGGCGCTTCTATAAGGTAAAGGGTTATGATAATTTAATTAGTAAAATCTACTTTCACTTTCTGTTGTGTACAAATGGTAACGGGTCGTTTCTGTCCTTGGTCGTTTCAGCCTATATTGTTTCGGTCTAGGTAGTTTCGGCCTATTGTTAAGGGTAGGTCGTTCAGTCCATTTAGTGAGCCGTTTTTGGACTAAAATTCTCTTAATCCTATATCAAGATCACGCATAAACTCGACCGGCGGGTGTAGTCGTGGGATAAAGCGCCGGATTACGACGCCAAGGGTCGTGAGTTCGAACCCCGCCGGACCAGGTCCTTCGGATGAGATTTTATAAACCGAGGTCCGATGTATCAGTGATTTACACTGGGAATCTAAAATAACCAGAGAACGTTTTCGATAATAAGAGTAGGGCATCGCGCCCGGGTTCTCTGTATCCGCTCCCCTTTGTCTGTTGCGTCCAATTAGCACATAGATGGCAGAAACTGACGTTCACAAACAAACAAAACAAAGAATAAACTCGAACTTGCAGTAAAAGTATGTTTGCAAAGTCGATTTTATGCGACTTCGGTGTATTAATTCTCAACCGTTCAAAGACCTTATAATGTCCTATGTTTTATTATTTTGCTTTCGTACATACTTTCATTTTCAAGAACAGAAAGTGATAACGTCTCTTCACGGTAAGCATATTTAGAAGTTATTTTCCAACGATTTGCACCCCTGTACTTGTCGGATACATCAAAGCGCCAGAGAACGTACAGTAGACTTGGTCAGTGGCTCCATAGAGAGCGTTGGTGCCATGCGCCCGGATGTAGACCACGTCTCCAGCATACATGTCTATAACCGCGGCATTTCCAGCCGCAGCATAACCGTTAGGATCATGGCCGTAAAGGGACACTAAGTATCTGAAACATGAGACAATATTAGAATTTTTGTTTTTAGCCATAACAGTTTGTGATACCGTTCATGTTTTTGCAACGTTTCGGACAGTATTCATTTCGCAGATTACCGAGAGTATCCGTTTGAGTGCACGTCATAGGGCTTCCCCAAAATTAACAGTGAACGTTTTACGGCAAAACATATATGTAATACATCGACAAATAGTCGTGTATACAGTAAACCCTCTCTATAACGACCACTAAATTGTATTAAATATCAAGTGTTTGAGACAAACGATTGCTTAAAGCAAGGTAAACGTAACACCGAACGCTTCTTTAAGCTGTCACCTGTCTTTTATGCAGTCTATTAGCCTTCTTTTTAGTAGTGGTCGTAATACAAGGGTTTAACTGTAGTTGAAATTGAATCAAGCGTTCACACAAAATACAAACATTATGTAGAGATGATCTCCGACACGACCAAAACACTTATTCACCTGGCAGTTTCGGCTATGAACGGTTCCGCCACTGCACAGACCAAAATCATGGTCGTAGACTAGAGAAAGTTTGTAGGCAACCTCGTCCCTGTTCGTAATCGAAGATTGGCGCTTTATCTTTATTACTTCTTTCCATTTGCTTGTCCGAGTGTCACCCTCCCTATCTATTGAACTTGCCCCTCCCAATCTATTACGTGATTATCCTGCACAATATGGTGTGTGAATTGCTCTTTTGTTGCATAGAGTTAGAGAAGGTTTTCTTTCTGATCTTGTAAAGTAAGATTTCTCATGTTGGTGTATGATGTTCTTATGGACTTTGATTCTAATTTCCAATTGTTGTACTGTTTCTCAAATAAATACCTTGTCACAATTATTGAACTCCATTTTTATACACTACTTCACACTTGTCCCTGTCTGTATATTTGTCCTTTGGGTGCACCAGTAGTGATCTAATAGATATGTGGGTTTCATCGAGGTTGCAACACGATGCTTCCTGAATGTTCTTTCTAAAGCTTCAGACACACCTTGCACATATGGATAATACCTGATTGTATACAGGGCTGCCATAAGTTGACATGAAAAATCCTAAGATTTCCAAATTTGCATTTTTCAAGTGCGATTTTACGGAATTTATTGGCAAAATCGGCATCTTAAATGCCTTTGGCCATTTACAAATATATAAAGAAAAGTATGGCCAAGACAACATATCAAGTTACAATTCAATACAAAGTGTAATAGAAGACAGCGCATATACCATCAACACGATGGTAGATACTTTGTCCAATTACAAATTCACATAAATAATACAAAATCAACGAAACAATTTAAATTATTGTTTCCAGGGTATTTTTTCTTAAAGTCAATGCATATCTAATATATTTAGCACAGTTCATAATTACAGTTTTATTTTTTGAAGACATTAATGAAATAAATGTTTGCTTTGAAGGCCAGGATTGATATTTAATATATTTTCTTCGAAGATTACTGTATAATGATCAAGTCATTATATAAAGCGATATTCTGTTTCAGGAACTTTTTGATCACATAGTTTACATAATCTGTTTTGTTTTTCGATACCATGATAGCGCCCTACTTCTACTTCTAATGAATGTGAACTTAATCTTAGGCATGTAAATTGCTTTCGAAGTGTGTTATTTTTAACAATATCCAAATACTCTTCATAACAGAAAATCTTTTTAAATTGATAAAAATATTCAAGCTTAGAGGTGTTACTTAGATAATTACTCCAAGTTTGTATGTACTGATCTCGTAACCTTCTTTTAATCATTGGAAAATAATTGTATTCAATTTGAAAATTGTCAAAAATATAAGAAAATCCAAGGTCATTTATAACATTCTGTATTTTTTTCGCCCAAGAATCACCACCTATAGACTAAAGTTGGTCAGTGTACGAATTTATAATAAGAGGATTTTGACTGATCATTATCTTAAGCCAGAATTTTAACGATCTCTCTTTACATATTAAAGACAGTGGAAATCTACAAAGCTCTCCAAGAACAGCGATGGTAGGTGTTTGTGTCTTAACTCCAAGAATTCTTTTACAATCATATGTAATTTGTCAACTTCTTTGTAATCATAGATCCTCCAAACTTCAGATACATACGTTAAAATTGGGACGACCATAGAATCAAATAATAAAAGTATCTAGTGTAACTCTATCGAAAACGTGCATTAAACTGCAATACGCCTTTAATGCCTGTTCAGAAAGAGTTTTGACTGCAAATGAAAGATTACCAGTGTGGGTAAATTTTATTCCCAAATAAGTAAATGAATCAACAATCTCAATTAGCTCACCATTTATAAATAAAGTACTTTGCCGTACCTGTTTACGCTTCTCAAATACACATATCTTTGTTTTCTTCACATTAATTTTTAATCCCCATCTTGTTGAATATTCTGATATTTGTTCTATCTGAGATTTGAGAGTTATTGGGTCTGTGGTAAAGAGTACAATATCATCAGCAAACAATATCAGATACATAGACAACATGTTCAAATCATCATCATTAAGGGGTGTAAAATCTACGCAATTTGTATTATCATTAATGAAAAGAATGAATAAGATTGGGGAAAGGGGCTCCCCTTGCTTCAAACCAAGTGTTACATAAAACTCAGATCTATCCATGTTTGCAGCAAGTTTAACACATGATTTGACATTATTATATATAGATTTAACAATATTTAACATTTTACTACTTATACCTGATTCTGCTAATTTGATCCATAAAGCGTCTCTAATAACAGTGTGGAAAGCTTTTTCATAATCAATAAAAATACACCAAAGCTTACGATTATTTGATAACACTTTTTGTATGATTGTATGGTTTTCGTTAAAAATTTCATTTGATTCACACCAATTATTGATTCTGTTTCTCAACAGCAGAGAAAATATTTTGAACATAACATTTGTTAGAGTTATCCCCCCTATAATTAGAAGGGTCCGATTTATCGCCCTTTTTGTGGATAGGGACAATTACACCTTTGCACCAAGACTCGGGATAATTACCTGTTTCAAAAATTCTATTGAAGATCTGAAGTAAATATAGACTTATAAATTGATTTGCATCTATAAAAAAGTCAGCTGCATTGCTATCAAGATCAGCACTTTTGTGCCGCTTTAGAGATGAAATAGTTTTGCTTATTTCCTCTACTGAAAACGGCGCATCTAGTTCTTCAATGTGTAATTCCTCAAATGTAATATCATCAAAATGATGATCTACATGTGGAGAATTAGACAAATGTTTGAAATGTTAAAAAAGATCATTGATATTCATATCATTCATATTACAATTTTGTTTAGTTTTATATTTATTAACATATTTCCAAAAATTGCGTGGTGAATTTTTACTCATCGATGACAACTTATTTTTTTCTTTGTTAAAATACTTGTACTTTGCACGTCGTTTTGCTTGAGCATAGTTACTCCGACATCTTAAACATTCCGTATTTTGTTCTCTTCAGTTTTGCTATGGGACAAAAGTCGCTTTGATTGTACAAATTTTGATTTACACATTCTACACTCTTTGTTGAACCAATCATTCTTTTTAATAATTGTTTTTCTTTTCGACCTGAACGTTTTACCATGACATTTAAAAGAAACATTATAGATTATATCTGATAAACTATTAATACACTCATCAATACAAAAGTTTGTTCGATATATCATCAAACACTTGTTTACTAGAATTCAATATGTTTAAAAAATCTTCACATACTGACGAATCCCATATAAATTTCTCAATAGTATTATTTCCAATATTAGCATTTGCTATATTGGGATATTTACATTGCAAAGAAAAGTACATAGGACAATGATCAGAAAATTCAATTGGCTCATATATAAACATGTCATAAACCAATATAAGGGAGTTAACTCCTGTCAAAAGATAATCCACAGTACTCGCTACGAGTCTATGTCTGTGCACAGCTTGATAAGTGCAGTTACCTGGTTCCAGTCTACCGTTAACAATTAAAACCTCATTTTCTTTGCATAAAGATAACAGTTTACGGCCAAATGTATTTACTGACTTGTCATTATTTAGTCTACCCGTGAAATTAGTCACGTGATTGTCGGAATCAATCGGCATATCGATATATCTATCAAGGTGGATGTCTTCCACATAATCAAGCAATACACCAGTTCGTGAGTTAAAATCACCTGAAATAAAATTGTCACCTTTACAACTGTACTTTCTGATATCATTTTCGAGTTGCAAAAAGAAATCAAAATCATGCAAGCTAGTATGTACATTCTGAACTGTCTTCAGGAGGTATATAGCACGTGCATATATATGCATCGTTTTCATTTACAAGCAAAGATTTATCAATTTTGAACCAAATAATACCATTCTAATTCGTATCAACAACTTTCATATGTTTAGAATATTTCGATTTCAAGTATACAATAACGCCACCGCTATGCCTCTTTGCACGCTTATTCCCCTTCGGTCGTGGACAGTTAAACAGTTCATAACTTCATATCCTTCAATATCAACGTTCGATACTGAGGAATGCCATGTTTCAGTAAACAACAAAACATCAAAATCTGAAACAAAATTTATAAAGTCACAGTCATTAAGTTTATTTTTGATACCCTGGACGTTCCATAATAAGAATGTTAATTGTTTCGGGTCAAATTCCTAACTGCCAGCACTATCTTGCACAGAGTCAGCCGTGATCAATTTGCCTTCGACATACAACTTGTCGTACGACAAGTATGCACACATTCCATCATTTCTGGCCCGGTTCATAATGGGAATGAGTTTGCGACGACGATCTTGAAATTCTTTGGGGTATTGTTCACCGACACGGTACCTTGTCTCCCCATGAAATCTATCACGTGCTAGCCGTTTCACGGACATTTTGTCCTGATAGAAATTAAACTTAGCGACAATAACCCTGTGAGCACGTCCAATTTTCATGAGCGAACTGCAGTTTTCAATGCCAAGCGTATTTTCACAAAAATTGTGTACAATTTTGACACAATCCTCTGTTTTCCGGGCTTCTACCGAAGTGTCTTCGTCAAAACCGAAAAACAGAAGATTGTCACGCATAGATCTAGATTGAAGGTCGAGAATGTCTTCGGACAGACGGACATTTTCACTTGAAATTTGATTTTGCTCACGGTCACACTTTTCCTGATGGCTTTTATTATCACGCAACTGCTTATCAACTGGGGCCCGTTTCATAAAACATCTTACGACAAATGTTGTCGTAACTCAAAACTTTAAAATACATTTAATCTCTGATTTCTCTATCTAATCCTGTCTTGTGACATCTCTTTGGAATCGTCTTTTCAAGACGATTCCAAAGAGATGTCACAAGACAGGATGAGATAGAGAAATAAATAATAATTGCGACTTTTATAATTTGACTTACGACAACATTTGTCGTACGAAGTTTTATGAAACGGGCCCCTGATGATTGCTTATCACGGAGCTCATCACATGCTTGAGAGTCAACAGCTCGGCTGGTCTCCATTTCAGACAATTTTTGCTCCTGAGCTTTCACGGACGACTCAAGGGAGGTAACCATTGAATCTACAGACGTAATCTGTTTGGAAAGGGTATTTAGCTGACACTCGATAGACTCAAGCTTGTGAAGTTTTCGTTCCATAGAATCTAGTTTATCAAGTTTTTGAAGTATAGTCTGAAACATTGTGCTGTCGGTAGGCTGCTGAGGAGGCTGGGTGGCTTGGGACGGACTGCCATAGCCGGGGTACATCTGCATGGGGGTCACGGGCGTCATAGGCGTGTGGGGTGGCATATACATTGGCTGTTGTTGCGTGGCATTATAAGGGTGTCCCACACCAGCATAAGGGGACATACCAGTCGAAATACTTTGAGACAATGGTGATGACATGCTAGCAGTGATTTGTGAAACTGGGGTTTGAGTCCGTTGCTGATCAGAGTTAAACAGGGCTTGCCTTTTGTCAGGGGTACTGACCGCATCAGGCGATGCATCAGATTTAGTCCGTTTATTATTTTTTCTACCCATTTACAACAGCTCATGTGCATATATAATCACAGTAATAGTCCAACTTACGGTCACAGTACATCCACTTCAACACAAAATCATGTAGGTGGGGTTCGCGCCTTCAATACCCAGCTCAAATTCGCCATATAGACCTCTTATATGCGACCAATCATATTCCAAATCTTGTTAAATGAAGCACACGTAGTTCATAAAGTCTCAGTCACTATATAACTCAATAATATTAAGTTCCAGAATGCTTAGTATAATAAAAATGCTTTATTTATTCTCCAGATTTCAATTTCGCGGCCATACTTTTCGCGCCTGCGCAGATCAAATACGAATCGTACCATTACGCCATAGCCTTTTTCTTGTTTTGTTGACATGCGACCACTTAAAGCAGGGTGTAAGTAAATCAGAATGCGCCTTAGGGCGCATTCTGCTCTACTTTCAGCCTGCTTTAAGCTACCATGAACTTGGAAAAAATCCGGAGATTTAGGAAAATTCCGGAGAAATGGCAGCCCTGTGTATATACCTGTAGTTATGATACAGCTCCAACCATACTGGCTGTGATTTCTGGGCGAGGGCGTGGAAGTTGAACTCGTATGTCCCGGGCCTCGGAGCAGTAAACTCGCCCGTCAAGTGGTCGTAATGATTGTAAGTGCCATGGTCAGTGAACACTCTGTCAAATATAACCCACTCGCCGTTTGTAAAAGTTATTTTGTGCGTCAGACCGGCGGAGAAGAAAACGCCTGGTTGTACTGAAATGTAAAATGTCATGCTGGTGTTTTTTTTTCGGTTTGTTACACAGGAGAAAATGTAATTATGTCCCGTTTAAACGTAACTAAACGTAAACGCTATGCAACCAAATTGAGAAAATGCCAGGCTATCAAAAACATTAACGACTTACTTATAACCTTACATGTAGTGGTAAACATTTTCGATTTTGCTCAAATGTTTTGCAATGCAAATAACCGATTTTACGCAAACACGTTTATTGGGAAAGAATAAGGTCTTCCTTACTGTATTTCATAATTGTCTGCTAAATTGCAATACGAGTTTCACTTTTGTATTTGTATTAAATGAAGGAGGTCTAAGTGATTCTATAGTTTGATCAGAAAATACGAAATATTCATGTCCAAACATTTTGATACCCATACCTAAACTCAATTTGAAAAATACAACACAACAATACAACAGCAAATTCTTACTATTCTGGGCGTAGACAAGAAATTTGAAATATAATATTTTCAAAAGAGAAGAAGAAAGAAAGAGATATAAATTGTAAAAGGGTAAAGTGAGATAAAGAGAGAGAGAGAGAGAGAGACAGAGAGACAGAGAGACACAGAGAGACACAGAGAGAGACATAGACAGACAGAGACAGAGATAGACTGAGGATAGGTGGAGAGAGAAAGCACGATCACCACGAGAAATGCGATAACGCAGAAAAATACAGCACTGAGCGACATAGAAAGTTACACTGAGATACAAAGAGAGTGAATACAAACAGAGACAGAGAGAACGATATAGATTGAAGATAGTTAGAGAGAGAAAAAACGAGGAATGCGACAAAACAGACAGATACAACACTGAGAGACATATAAAGTGAATATGAGATAGTAAGAGAGAGAGAGAATGAGAGAGAGAGAGAGAGAGGGATAGAGAGAGAGAGAGAGTACCTGTGTTATCAACGTCAGAATCAGTAACCAAAGTGTAAGCAGACAGTGTTGTGTACATCTGGTCGGGCGTTCCATAGATGTGATTCGGTCTGTTAGGGTGGGCTTTGACGTGCACATGGTCCCCCGCCTCTAGATGTAATATCACAGTGTTCCCGGCGTCGGCGTATTCGTTTGGCGTCTTTCCGTACAAGGAACAGACGTACTTGTCGTTGTGAAAAAGTTCCTGCCATAATTCGTTGTCCTTGCTGGCAAGGCTGCAATCGTTTATACGAAAACCAATTACAAAGACAATGCTATAATATGTAGAAAACCGATTTTTTTTTTTAATTTCTAACGATTTATTATAATCTGAGTGGCAAGCAGGTTGGCGCCTGTAACCTGAGGTCTTGTTTGGCTCTTAACTGTTTCCAGTCGGCATAATAGTTATAACTTAAGCGCGTTTAAATAGGACATGGGCAAATAGTACACACTCAGACCAGACGCCGCATGATGTGGTGTCTGATCAGAGCCTGCAATATTTGCTAACAGTACTTTTTGTAAAAAATAAAATGAAATTTTTAAATTTCGACCCCATAAACTGATAATAAAATTCATACCATATAAGCTTGAATAAATTTACTTGGCTTAAGGGTGTATCAATGTCATGAATTTGGGAACTTTTCAAAGTATATGAAAACACTCTATGATGGTTTTGTATTGAAGAGCTATTTAAGATGAATGAAAAAATAGAAAAAGTGTACATTTTGGTGAACAACAGTTGGCTCTACGCCCATGTAAAATTTACCCCACCCACTTCCTCTTATTTTGTCCTTTTCAAACAGCCCGCTTCAATAAAACCCCTTTTAAATGAAAACAAATATGATAATTTGGTTTTGTGTTATTTATTTCCTATCTATGGTAGTATTTCTTCATACAAAAACTAATTTAAGAAAAAAAAGGCACCAAATGTGACATTTATAAAGCTCTAAATATCATCGATATGGTACTTTTTTATAAATTTTGTAAGGGGCGATAACTCTTTTTACTTTAATAACTCAAAATTTTCAACACTGACCTTTCAATTTCTTTTCATATTTTGAACTGCCTTAGTATGGGATTTCATCTGGTAGAATATAAGAAAAAGTTAAATACTAGAACTATTTCATTTTCAAACTTTTTTACTTTTTTTAATAAAATAAAAAATCTAATAAAATCATGCCCTATATAAAGCATATTTTTGATATTCAAGGATCCATATTGTTCAAACCTGGTGCCTGCTTTGTCTAAATTTGGTTTATATATGTGAATATACCACCATAGACATGAAATAAATAAAGAAAACCCAAATTAACATTTTGGTTTTGTTTTGAAATAGATTTTACTGAAGCTTGTACTCTGAATGGGTAAAATTTGAGAAAAAAATCAAAATTTGACATACCTTTTTCAAATCGCTGTAGCTCAAAAAAAAGGACACCACCATATATATTTTTTTTCATTTTTTCATTCATCATAAATAGCTCTTCCAAAAAAACAATGATAGACAAAAAGTTTAATACTTTGAAAAAAATGGCTCATAACATTGATACACCCTTAAATCGGTTATAATTGATATAAGTAGTAGTTGAGAGTTGAAAGCGCGCTAAAACTGACGGAATACTCTTGAACTGGCATACACTTTATATCAAAGGCTTTAAACTCGTTCAGGAAAAAAGGAATCAAATCAGAATACCCACCTGAAAAAGTAGAACACATAGAATCCGCTTGATGGCGCTGTATAGACCCCGGTATATTTGTTGTACGCCTGCGCCGTGTCCACGCGCACCGTGTCATAGAGCACACGCGAGCCACTCTGGACAGACTGGTGATCAGTGACAACGGCTGAGAATGTCGGTAGCGGAAACGCTACGAAAAACAGTAAAAAACCTTTATTACAAAAACATGCAAAACATTGCCAGTTTAAAATTTTATTAGATCTGTATGCCTTCTATTGTTATCGAGCTTTTCCGCGTGTATCTGTACAATAAAATACAAAATGTACAAGAGTCCGTATCTTAATACTTGTATTTTTACTGTTTGTATTTTACACCGACCCTATTTTCGATTAAACTTGACGTAATGTGCCCGTTTCATATTTTCTGATTTCTCTATCAAATCCTGTCTTGTGACACCTCTTTGGAATTGTCTTGAAAAGACAATTCCAAAGAGGTGTCACAAGATAGGATTAGATGGAGAAATAAATAATAATTCAGACTTTTATAATCTGACTTACGACAACATTTGTCGTAAGAAGTTCTATGAAACGGGCCCCTGGTACATGTACAAGTTCTGAGTTATTCTTTGCGGCATAAAATAATTATTCTTCTGCTTCAAATATTAAATGATTCAGGTTATAATTGCTTTAAACAACTATTTATGTGTTGCTGGTGTTTATTGAAGGCATATATAGATACAACACCAGTTGGCGGTGCGTTACAGGGCGTTGTATTCAGCTCTCGACGTTCTTAGCGGAAAACAAACATTTTTGTCACTTGATACATGTTAGAATGTACCATTCACGACGAAACACGTGCTTATATATGACCATTCAGGATTATTTTACAATATATTTCAAAATGACAAACTGTGAAGACCTCGTGTAGAATTACCATTGTCATATTCCCGCAGCTGAACCCCCGTAAAGGTGGTGTATATCTGCCCTGCCTTACCAAATGTTGTGACATGGGAGCCTCTTGCTTTAACCTAAAATGAAAAGTATAATTTGCGTAATTATGGCACGTATTATCTATAAGAAATGAGGAAATCAATCCGAAAATGATTAAATGACCAATTCGCAAGAATCTATAGACAAAATACCACCTGAAAGTTTGTACTAAATATCCGTGAAATGAGTCTTATTGTATCTCAAAACTTGAGTGAACACTTTTTTCTTGTAGACCATGTGTACATTTATACTTGGGGTATTGGTCTGGGAAATCACTACAACAGATAACGCAACGAAAATATATTTTCAACTGAAAATGTGTCTGATGGTAACATTTTCACACCTTCATTTCCTTTTATAAAGTTTGATTCGAATTGGAAGAGATGCGTTTAGACCAAATATATCGTAAGTCAGATTCTAAAATTCTCAATTATTATTTATTTCTCCATCTAACCCTGTGCTGTGACATCTGTTTGCAATTGTCTTGCAAAGAGGTGTCACAGGACAGAATTAGGACTCAATATTGTTTGTTTTCATTAAGAACTCAGATCTTAAATGTATTTTAAACTTTTGACTTACGACCGTTTTTGTCGTACGACGATTCGTAAGACGGACTCGAGATGTGACACCGAATAGCTAAACCCAGTTTTAGGGTTCTTCTTATTAGTATTTCTTGAATTTATTTCTGACAAAAGAAGCTATCAAATGTTATGGTGAACTATAGTTATCAGCTTCTATCATCCAACATACTCGCTTTTGCCGAGAATAGTTTTTGATCGGTCAATTTGCTTTACGCGTATAAACTTACAAGCCAATTTTAATGTATAAAGCTTGTTATCAAATGAGCAGCATGTGCATCTAGCAGAGGGGCCATTTTACAAAACTTAACCTTTTTCGTGCCCGCCATAGGCGACTCAAGTTGACTCGGAAAAATTTACCCGGCGTTTGGTCAGGATCCCAACTGTCTGACGCTCATTTAAACATTTCGTAAGAATATACGCGCCTAAGTGAAATATCCGTAGGTTCTCTATGAAAATGTCGGCATAGGTTCTTCAAACATATCTTAGTACCATGGTAAAGGTTAAAATGTTATTTTTTTGTCTATGGGCATTTGAAATGTATAATGTAGCCATTCTCGGCAAAGAGTCGGAATGCATTATTTTGGCTTTCTGAAACGATGTAAAGTAATAATTCGCACATAGAAACATTAAAACAATTAAAATATTATGCTTACTAAAAGTTTGATGCAAAGTGTATACATGTAGTTTGTTGCCTGTAATAACATCAGCACGGCTAAAGCGAGCAACATGGGCTGTTTTGATTGGATAACACTCGTTCGTTAATTCATTCAATCATTTATCATGTATATAGTGTCTGACAACGCGTACGAGTCAAAATAATAATGTTAAAAAATCAAATCAGTAAATGTGATTTAATTAAAAGAAAACAGTGCTAATCGGATCCAAAAGTCTGCTATTACGATACATCTCGGTAGAAATGCCTGACTTTTGAAAACAGATACACGAAAAAAGCTTTCAAATCAATATATTTAAAACACTACTGTAAACCATAAATAACCATTCACAACTCTATAACTCTTCTGTAAATTCATGTTTTGCTTGTGTATACATATTTGACCTTGCTCTAAACATGATGATGTATGTTTTATGCAATAAAGGATTGAATTGAATTGAATATGCATTTTTGTTAATTGTCTTTGGCTCAAATTCAATGAAATCACTTACTCAATCAAAATTTATCCGTAAGAAATTGATCAAACTTCACACAATAAATGCTTTAGGTGTGAATAATCAGAAAAGGGTAAAAAGGCATATGTTATAATGCTTCTTTTGAAACTATAGGCCCCTTCATCTCTATACTACTGGTATAAAAAGGCGTACGGCTTCTTCTATGTGTTCTCAGGTTCACGATAATATTAATTTTTATCGGAGTCCTGGGTTATCCCCTTAGCCTTATTTGATAGAGTGTTTGCCAGGTTTCACATACTTCCTTTTCCAGTGCCATTAAATGTTTTTACGTTAATTTGTCGCAATTAGTAGAGATTGTTTAAAAACCGAAAGAACCTACGGGAGGTAACCGTTACGCATTATTTCGTTGAATAACGATTCTTGAATTATCGGTCTTGGGTACAAACCGCTAGGTGTCGCAAGAATTGGGCGCGAATGCCCTTAAGTAACACTAGTTTAAATATTACCTCGAAATACTAATGCATGGCACTTTATATGTTTACAACAGACGATGAAATGGAGGTGAAAGGGTTAAAGCAGACAATTAAACTTTACAATGAACGGGTTAACAAATAATCATCAAACCATACCCTCACTGTATCGCCCTGGTTAAGCTTCAATATGACAACATTGCCCGCAGTGGAGTAGTCGATGGATGAGTGAGCCCACAGCGTGGCTACGGGTACATTGTTATGGTAGATGTCTAAATACAGGGTAGTGGAGTTTTCGGTCAGTGAGTACACTTGGAATTTGTAGATTCCAGCAGTAGGACATGTGAACACGCCGTTAGTGAGCAGAATGTTGTGACTTGTGATAGTCTGTATATAATGAAAAATAATAACCGTTAGATTAGCCCATTTATGCCTAGTGTATTATTCCATCCTTACACATAGGATTAGTTCATTTAAACTTTAAAAGGTGTCTTGTATGATTTTTCATTTTATTTTATTGTGTCACCTGTTGTAGACAGATGTGTCACTTAGGGATCGCTTTTCCGGCGTCTGTCTGTCCGTCCAACTGTCCGGTCGTCTGTCTGTCCGTCACACTTTTTGTGTCATGCTTCATAACTCCTGTTCTACTGAAGATTTTAAGATGAATCTTCATTTATGGAAAGAGCTTGACAAGTAAAATGTATTGCACAGGGGTCAAACTCTTGCATAAATTTTGTGATAGTTATTCTCCTTTTCAACTTTTCCTTTTTCTTCAGATTTCTTCTGTTATACTGGAGATTTTGAAATGAAATTTCATTTATGGAAAGAGATTGATGAGTGAATTTTCCTGCACAAGGTTGATAATTCTTTCAGCAATACTGTGAGAGTTATTAACCTTTTCCATATTTTCTTTTTTCAGCAAATAACTTTTGTTCTACTGGTGCTTTTCAGATGGAATTTCATTTTTAAAGAGTTTGATGAGTGGAAGTGAAACTGAAACTGGTTTATTTGATTTAACGCCTGTTTTTACAGCTGTGTGTATTCAATGGCGTTTTACAATACATAAAATACAGTAAACATTTATATTAAAATATATGGTATTAAAACAAGTTTAACATGTCATTGATCATATAATTGAAAATAAGTTATATACATTAATTCTAAGAAATGATACTTTAAGACTGGTTTAAAATCTCGTCAATAATGTGATTACATTTCAGTAAAATACATTCTTAAAATGGTACTTAGTTTAAAACGAAAAAGGACGATCAGGATTTCTGGAATTTCTGATTGGGGCTGTACGGCACTGCGACACAAAACAGGTCATTTAGCGCCGACTAATGATGATATGATGACGTTTTTAGAATGATGATTTCAAGAAGATTATGATGTACGGCATTTCAACACAAATCAGATCATATAGCGCCGATGAATGATGAGGAATGGTGATATCAAATGATAATGATTTAAAGTTAATGACTTTGGGAGGGTGATTTAAGGAAGATGATTACAGGAAAATGATGATTCCAGATGGATGGATGAGTTGGGTTGTACGGCACTACGACACACAACAGGCCGTATTGCGCCGACAAATGATGAGGGATTATGATATGAAATTATGATTTCTGGATGATGATTTCAAGAAAAGAAATTTTTTTTTCTCAGGATGATGATTTCGGATGGATGGATGAGTTAGGCTATACTTCGCTTCAACACGAAATTGGTACACGTACATCAGTACTAAAATACAAGCATGACACTAAAATTTAAAAGAGAGAGTTAAAATCATTAAAATAGTAAGTTTTCAACTTGCTTTTAAAATTGTCCAGAGATTGTGACTGTCTTATTTCAATTGGCAATTGGTTCCAGAGTTTCGGACCCACTGTACCAAAACTTCTGTCACCAAATGTCTTTCTCTTGTTGAATGGCACGGTAAAGTTGTATGTCAAATCAGCTGATCTCAGCCCTTGTCGTCTTGGAACATGCTGACACAATAGTTCAGTCAAGTATGTTGGTGCATTGCCCACAGAACACTGGTACATGAATGTCAGAAGTTTATGGGTTATTCTTGCTTTGATTGGTAGCCAATGTAAATGATAAAGGGCCTGTTTGGAACTGTCATATTTCTTCCGCTTTAAAACCAGTTTTGCACACATGTTTTGGATACGTTGAAATCTGCTAAGGTATTTCTCAGCTATGCCATATAATATCGCATTGCAATAATCTAGATGCGATATCACTAGTGTCAAGACGAGAGTTTCTGTTGCTTCTTTAGTCAAGTATTTTCGAATGCATTTTATCCTAAAGAAATTCAACATAGCAGTTCGACATTTCATTTTAATATGTTCTCTGAAGTCTAAAGTTTCATCAAGAAAAGCCCCTAAATAACGGATACACTCAACAGATTTTAAAGCGTCACCTGCAATGTCAATTTCTGTTGTTGAACATTGTTCAGCTGTTGTCTACTTCCAAACATGATGAACTCGGTTTTAGAAGTATTCATCTTCAGTTTATTCAGGTTCATCCAGTTGTTGATTGCAATGGCACAGTTTTCGATGTCACCTATTGCAATGGTTTCACTGTCATGGGATGTTGGTCTTGTATCTGGTAGATAACTCTTGCATCAATACCATGAGAGTTATCCCCCTTTATCGATGCTTGCTGCCATGTGACATATGTGTTCCGAGGAACATCCGTCGAAATGTTTCGAAAGAAAATCCTGTTAACAAACAGTGTTTACTCAGACCAGACGCCGCATTATGCGGCGTCTGATATGAATCTGCACTGTTTGCATATGTCATATGTATGGAACGCTAGGCACAAATGAGTTTAAGTGGTAAGCCTTATAATGAGCTCGAACCGATGTTAGTGTTGGTATTCATGCGAAGTCGCGTCAACTGACGATTCGTGCCAGACTATGACCGAACCGTCGAAATTGACGGGAATGGCAGATTGCTCTACGGAGAGTACCGATCAGGATCAAAACATTTTGCAAATGTTTGTGTTGATTTGCAGTGAAAGGGTTAATACAGTTTTGACTGGTTAACGGTTTCTTGGAAAATATTTAGGTATTTGTAATGTTAACGAAGACGTTACCGTCTGGAATGGCACGGTGACATGGTTTGCGAGGTCCAGGTGCGTAGCTTGGCCTGCAGTGAAGGCCACTAGGTCTCCGCTAACTAGAAAAGAAACCCGCTAAGTACAACATGGAAGAAAACGTTATTTTTTTTGATGAAACGAAATGAAATGCATACGTAATGCTAGGAAATGTAGCAAATAACGACTTCTAAATTCTTGCAAACAGAGTTGCAAACAGTTTGCAATAAAAATTATTGTTTAAGCATAAACGCATTATTTTGAAAATCTTCTCCACGGTGCATGAAATATTTCTTACCTGTGTTCAAGGCGATAATGGCAAATGCAGTTAGGATAAGTGTCATGTTGTCCTAAAATAATGAAAAGGTCAAGTCATTAGGACTACACATGTACGTTGTTTAAGTTCTAAAAATGAACTTGAAAGCAATATTATTCGATATCTGATTTGCATCTAAACACGGAGCAAATACATGTACACCGTGTGTTTACTCCGTGATCCAAACTGTTAGCAGATACTAGTGTAGTTGCTTGGTAAACTGGGGAAGACATTTATAAACGCATTTAATTGACATATAAAATGAACGTTAATGGAAAAATGTGAGTGACTTTTTAAATCTGAGTGGCGAACAATTTGGAGCCTGTTCAAACTACCCGGCGTCTGATCTGGCTCTTAACTGTTCACAATAGATATAATAGTTTTAGCCTAATATATTAATTTAGAAAGAATAACGTCCATCCCTACTAGCTCTGTAGTTCAATTAAGTGAATTTACTTGCCAGAGTATGAACGTTGTAGACGAGAAATGAAAACAAATGGCACATTCCCCTTTATATAAATATCCTGCAAAACTACAGCTGAACTTCGATACATTGAGGTTGGTAATGTCCGTATTCGTATCATACGTTGAGCTTGCTAATGTCTGTATTCGTATCACGAAATCAGAATGTTTGGTCCGATTTTCAACTTTTTTTACTTACTTGATAAGCCATTATTTCAAAGTTTAAACACAGTTTTAATTTTGAAATACTAATTCATCGACTTTGGCAGGATCGAGTTATATGTACGCAATTGTAAGGAAAACAAAGTATCCAATTAGAGGAAACACTTTGAGCAAATCAAGAATTAGAACAGATAACGAAAAGACATATGCACTCCAATTCCTTCACTGGTATGACGTCATGTGCTTTAAACAATTGTCATTTGATTCTATATCTCACATTTGAATTTATGTAACTTGACTATGATTACAGTAATATCGATATGAGAATGACACACAGTTTGGATCCTGATCAGACGCCGCGTTACGCGGCGTCTGATCTGGGTCCAAAATGTTTGCAAATATGATTCAAGTTGCGATATGTAGACAAAGGGTGAAACTTTCAAATAATGCTTCCTAGATTGAATTTAAAAGCAAAATCCACAGGAAATACTTTTCACCTATATAAGAACTAACATAATGCACCAAGTACCTAGATTCAGTGGCGAAACTGTTATTCTTTCCCAATAAACGCGTTTACGCTAAAACTATTATTTCTATTGCAAACAATTTGGAGCCAGATCAGACGCCGGGTAACACGGCGTCTGATCAGGCTCCAAGCTGTTTGCCATCAAGAATAAAATGAATAGTCAGAATTATCAAAAAGTTGCCATTTTCTCTATTTAAGTGTGTAGCGTTTGCGTTTCGTTTCGTTTCGTTTTGTTTAAACGGGAAAGAATAACGTTTTCTCCACTGTACGTAGTGCAGTAAAAGATAATGACTATTCAGATCCTGTGATAGGTTAACCCATTTGCGCTTAGAGGATTCGTAGACATGCTTATATATTCGATTAGTCCATATAGTGATCTAAGGATTGCCTTAAATCTTTCCTCCCTGAAACTTAAAATGGAAAATTCTTGTTTCCATTTTAGTATAGTCCATTTCTGACTTTTAAGGGTTGTTTTTGTCATGTTTGGCATCATGACAAACAGTGAAGACCCTGGGCTCCTTTCGGAGCCCTCTGATCTGGATTTTCACTGTTTGCACAGGACAAGTGTACTACTCACAAGTATACTGTTCGAAAAGGACGCCTGTAAGCGGGACTAGGGTTCTAAGGGTTAAAGTTTCATTTTTTATTTTTTGATATTCCTATCGATAAAACAGTGCTGACTCAGACCAGACACCGCAGTATGCAGTGTCTGGTCTGAGTCAGCACTGTTTGCCTATGTCCCATATAATTATGATCTTTGGCACAAACGGGTTAAACTCAGAGTTTTACGCCGTAATTGTCAAGATGACTATGAATGGCCCAGGATTCTGATACAAAACCTTTTAATAGTTTTGTAAGCAAACCAATTGAACATGGTAGTTATTTAAAAAGTAGAAGAGTCGATTCGGAAAGTCAATAGTGTAAGGGTCAAAGACCCCATCTTTATCTTTGCAACAAGGAAGTTCCTTATTCAGCCATTATCTCAGACCATAGTCTAACCTGGGCGAAATTGGGATTATTATTGCAATCAGTTTTGATAAAGATTAGACGCCGAGTTACTGTTTGATATATCTTAACCCCTTCACTGTCTTACCACAAAGTCTAATTGCTGTTTGCAAACAGTTTGAATCCTGAGCTGACGCCGCGTAACGCGGCGTCTGATCATGATCCAAACTGTTTTACACTCATTGCAATATTTCTTAAGTCGAAGTACTTTTTGACTTTAAAAAAAATAAAACTAGACGAAAGTTGTTTAAAATTGATGACGTCATGGCAGTAAATGGGTTAAAGAAAATGCCAATAAATGAACTCAGAAGAGTGTTGCAGACGACACAATTTGCAGACGACAATTAATGACGTGCGGAACGTTGATAAGCACTAGTTGGAATCATTTGTAACTGACCATTTGCAACGAGCATAGCACTGTCCTTCATTTAGGCCAAGCTTTGTCCTTGAAGCTCCTGTTATTGTCTTCAAGTTTTCCTTCTTCCGTATTTATTCTCAATGCCACACTCATAGCTGTATGTTTAATGTAGAATACCTCTTATAAAATTGGGCAAATGTCGGTAAATATCGGTACTCTTCGAAGAGCAATCGGCCATTCTCGTCAACTGACGGTCTGTAATTATATGTAACTATGTTTTAGCATTCATTTTTTTTTTTTTTTCAATAATTTTATTCACATATTATTACATCCATACATAATTTTACATTTCTACATCACGTAGTATAAGTAGAAAATACCAATACAACGCAATTTTCATGAAGAATCGTCAAAAGCTAAATAATATTTCTAACATGCAATTTTTCTATCGAATGTAAATATGAAAACATACATTTTTATTGAAAAAACTGAAAATGGAATAAAAAAAAAATACAGAAAGAAACATGCATTTTTGCTATGTTATTTTTATTACAGTACATTTTATGTCTAAATGTAGTTTAATATAAGATATTGTACAATTGTCCATGTAGATGCTATATTTTCTGTATTACTACATGTTTGATTTATATCCCATGCTAGTTTTAATGAGTTATTTAACCCGGTTATTGACGGAACGATTTTCTTTGTTCTACATAAAAATATATATCGTTTTATTTCTAAAAACAAAATGTCAAGTTTGAAGTCATTTTGATCGGTTCCCAAAAGTACATATAAACTTTTTATTTTGAGGTGCGGGTTATATTTTACTAACCTATCTGAAATATGTGTTATTATTGGTTTCACTTTACAACATTCCCAAAACAAATGAACAATAGTTTCTTCATGATTATGACAGAAAGTGCATAAATTAGTATCTTTGATTTTCATTTTAAATAATAATGTATTAGTAGGTAATATTCTATGTATAATTCTAGTTTGTAACCATTGCAAATAAGTATCTTTAGTACATTTAAATACATAGCTATACATATTCTTCCAATTTATAAGACTATTTTTGTATATTGACACCCATTTGGATTGACTAGTAGGGGTATCATCGTTATTAGCAAGTACATTATATACAAATTTATTATCACATTTTCCGGTTAAAATGGGGTACATATAACAATTAATGGTTGGGTATTGAAATTCTAAAAGTGAATCTTTTTTCGGAGTAAATCCTGATCTAGTCATAAAAGACTTAACTGAATTTATTAAGCCATAATAATGAAGGAAATTAATCTTTTTTCCTCTCACTTCTTCTAAGTATTTTAAATCTACAAAATTACCATCTTTATCTAGAATGTCGTTTACATATCGTATCCCTCTATCGTAAAGTGTTGGTATATATACAGCTTTTTTATTTATGAGAAAATTATCATTATAGAATAATGGCATATTATATATGTCTTGTATATCTCCAACACTACTCTTTTTAATATAAAGCATATATGCTTCTAAGACATCGACCCAAAATGTTTTAGCATTCATGACGCACTACCTTAAAACACTTGTACGAAATTTAAAGAGACTGTCAACCAGATTTAGCATAAAAAATAGTATTTGTAAATGTTTGTCAAAAACTTAAATAAACAAGTAAATATTAGATCTATTTTAGGTTAAGAAATTCTGTTAAAAAAGCATTTCAATAAAAAAAAATAATCCTAAACTTTATTGTGTGTTTGTGTAATGCATGTAAATATTTAGAATAAAATATGTTTAATGAAAACAACAATTTTAAAGCAAGTGACAATTATATATAGAGCAATAACGGATCATCTGATCTGTATCAAAACAGACGGTTTGCAAATACCGATCAACACGGCATTGGTATTTTAAATACGCTTACCCTTTGCCTAGAGATCGCGAGTTCCCTGATTTATGCAAACAGTTTGAATCCAGATCTTGATCCAAACTGTTTCACATTCGTCTTTAGGTTTCATACTAACACATTGTATAAATATAAATTTAACAAATTTTGCAGACGACAATGTCAAAGCAGACGATGTCACAGCAGGATATAGTGAATCTAACACCACCGTTAGTGTCAGATAAGGATATCCCAACCGAGGTTTGAAGATATTTTAGAAACACGAGGCTCCGCAGTCAGAAGTCGGAAGTTTGAAGTCTTGGTCCAAGGTTATTAAGCTTTTGAGTTGAGTCTAAGAACGTTCTCAAGCATTTGATTGGTCAGATTTGAGCCGAGGCTCAAATCTGACCAATCAAATGCTTGAGAATGACTTCAGACTCAACTCAAAAGCTTTTTAACCTTGGAGCCAGGGCTCTGAACTCTGAAGCTTGATGTTTGAAGTCGGGAGTCACCACCGGTCTTTCGCATCTTTGGGGTTAGTGTCGTGTTTCCTGCTTGTAGTAACCAGATGTTTCAACGGATATTTAAAATTGACTTTTCCCAATTTTTACATAGTTTATTTCTAAAGGACTTTACAAACAATTTATCATTCTTCACTATACGTCAAAATAGAGGAAAACGGGTTAGATCACGAGTTCTAACAACATTTAATAAAACCTTCCCCTAGTAAATGAAACTTTCAGATGCTAGATAATAATAGATAATATGGTACTTAGATCTACAAGATATGGAAATAGATTACAGAGTAAACAGGAGATGATTATGATATTTGTATTCAACCCATTTTTTAGAATTAGTTTGTGAACTGGTTCCTTTGATAATTCCATGAAACGATATATCATTGTAACTAAGTGTTATCATTGAAGCAAATTAAAGGAAGACAACTCAGCACTTACACTAAGCAGAGTTTGATAGATAATCAAGACTTAGTTGTCTGCCTTATACAGTGCTCCCTCTCTTCAACAACATCCAATGGGAGACACATAGTGTGTGTGTTGTGCGGAGGGAGTCGCTATAGAGAGGGAAAATTAAGACTTGGCTCACATATGCAAACAGCTTGAATCCAGACCAGACGCAGCATAACGCGGCGTCTGGTCTGGCTTCAAGGCGAGCTGTTTGTTACTCGTTATTATATTTATTCTACTAAAATGTCCACTTAACTGTAACTTTGAGGAAAAAAACAGCAGATGAGAATTTTTTAGCAGACGATATTGCAGCAGTAAAAGCGTTAGACAGAATTGTCGTGTTTAGGGAACTGCGACAAGGGTCGTTGTAAGGAGGAACTCGTTGTTGGAAGGGCCGTTGAACTGAGAGAGGGAGCACTGTACTGATATCAGTACAGTAAAACCTCGCTATTACGACCACTAAAACGAAGGCTAATTGAGTGAATAATAGACAGGTGACAGCTTAAAGCAAGGTTACAGTGAAACAGAAAGCTCCTATAGGAGCTTTCTGTTTCACTGTCACCTTGCTTTAAGCGGTCACCTATCGTAAACACCCTAATAATTAACATAATTTAGTGGTCGTAATAGCGAGGTTTTACTGTAACTGTTCACTATATAGCATAATACAAATTATTAGATTAAAGATATAATTACATCGTTTAGCACTCGAAACACAGTAATGTCTACTGGTCAGTAATACAGGAATGTACAATACAGTGATCCCTCCCTACAACGACCCTCCCAACAACGACTCCCTCCATACAACGACCCTTGCCGCAGTTCCCTAAACGGGACAATTATGTTTAACGCTTTTACCGCTGTAATATCGTCTGCTTAAAATTGTCGTCAGCTGGTTTTTCTCAAAGTTACATATTAGTGGACATTTTAATAGAATAAATAATATGTATTTAGGCTTTGCCTATGGACGAAAAAAAGCAAAATTGTACTAATGAAAACGGAATAGATCTATCGCCACTGCCCAGTGTGTGATCAGCCCTCTTGTATCAGTTCGTTGTGTATTCCAGATCACACTCGAGGCTACGCCTCTCGTGACTGAGATCTGGATTACACAACCAACACGAACTTTTATTATAAACCTAAATTGTTTGGGACAAGACCTATATGTTGTTACCCAATAATCAAATAGATATATAAGCACCCGTTTATACAATGTTAAAAGTTAAAACTCCTCCGTACAGCTATATTATAATGCAATCTGAAACTATTTTTGGAAGTCATATGACCACAAATAATGACGTCATTATTTATATTGATGACGTATTGGTAATCCGTTATTTTTATCGGTTCGATTGAGAAGTAGCTTTTTGCAAATAACGTTCATTTTTAGCGTTTAAGGGTATGAATGGAACTGTTTGAAATTTTGTCATTTGGAGGAAATCATTACAAGTGAGTGTTGTGGGTTATTCATTCTTAAAATGGTTAATAAATATCACCGAAATCGGGAATTCCGAAACGTCACGCACAACTCTTCGTAAAAGCCGTGACGTCATCATCCAAGATGTCAGCCCCCATGTTTTGTAGTTGCCTAGTTTTGAGGAAATTATTCACGCGCAAATCAAACACTTTTCAAAGTCTGTCAGTGATTGAATAGAATTGGAATACCTTTGATTTTATCATGCATTACTAAAGAACTGAAAAAAGGCAAGCCTTTTTCCCGTATAATGACGAGTAACAAACAGCTTGGATCAAGACCACGTAACGCGGCGTCTGATAGAATAAATATAATGACGAGTGACAAACAGCTTGAATCCAGATCAGACGCCGCGTAACTGGTTGTCACTCATAAATATATATTTATTCTATCAACTTTGAGATAAACAGCAGACGACAGTTTTATGCAGACGTTACTGCAGCAGTGAAATGGTTAGAACTAATTGTCTTGCTTGGGGACCAGCGACTATGGTCGTTGTAAGGAGGGACTCGGTGATGGGAGGGTCGTTGTAGAGAGGGAGCGCTGTATAATACAGTTCGGAACCAGATTGGATGAGGGTAAAGAATTGTATTTGAAATAGTAACATATTAGAGATGCATATTTATTTTCCGACCGCAACAGGACCTAAATGGAAGCGCCTTTCAAGCAATGTACCAGAAAACGTGCAATAGATTTGGTCTGTTTCGCCGTATAGAGTGCTGTTTTCCCTGGCTCTGACGTACACCACGTCTCCCTTGTCCATTTCAATAATGGCGGCATTTCCGGCAGCTGCCCAACTGCCTGGCGTTTTCGCGTAAAGCGAATCAATGTACCTGTCAAATGAATAAAAACAATTACCATGATTCAGTAATCAAGGCCCTGCTGGCGCTGAGGGTTTGACGGCATTTTAGCTCACTTTGCACAAAGTGCCAATGTGATCTATTGTTATCTCGCTGTGTCCGTCGTGATCCGTCCGTCCGTCCGTCGTTTTGTTTTTCATACTCGATATATAGCTGGAACCAGCTACCACTTCGGCCTACTCTTAAATTAATGTTTTGTAGAGCTGTATAAGTTGACCACATTATCAAATTTAAGGCACACTGCACCTTTTAAAAATTATGAATTATCTGATGTAAATTGATAAAAAAGTGTCCCAGAAAGTTTGCCTTACAAAAGAAACCTATATCAAAAGACCAACAAAAACGAAACAAGCGACAGGATGACGACAATAGTTCGACTTTTCGGAAAGTTGAGCTAAAACATGATAATGAAACAACAAATAAATAGGGGGAAACAACACAATTATATTTTGTATGCGACAGGATTAGAACATCTGCCATCATCTTTCACAGTCCTAGACATCCAGTGGGAGACAAAGATTGTGTGTGTTGTTCAAAGGGAGTTGTCATAGGGAGAGAATTTGGCTTACTTTTGCAAACTGCTTGAATGTAGATCAGACTCCGCGTAACACGGCGTCTGATCTGGATTATAAGATGTGTGTCACTCGTCATTATGTTTTATTCTGTAAAAATGTCCAGTACGTAACTTTGAGAAAAACAGCAAACAATGTTACAATAATTTTAAGCCGACGATATTGCAGCCGCGAAAAAGTAGGGCATAACTGTCTTGTTTTAGGAACTGCCGCCAGCGTTGTGTTATGAGGGAATGGTTGTTGAGAGGGTCGTTGTGAGGAGGGAGTACTGTAGTTGAAAGAGAATTCATAACTCTTTCAATGCCAAAGCCGACAACAGATTTACACTTGTAAACAGTAACCCTAATCAGATGCCGCGTAAAGCTCAATACTGCTTGACACTCATATCAATGTTTATTAAGTCAAAAACAACGCATAAAGTTCCAAATGTTTACAAGGAATTTTAGAAGAAAAATCTTACCGTACGATAATACGGTAGCGACTGTGTTAGACTGGCTAATAATACGTCATAATGGCAGAGATAATGTTAACCCTTTCCCCCTAGAAGCGCCTTTTAGCAGATATGATTTATTCCTCCGCTGAAGAAAATAGTTCCAGTTTAATCAGTTATGAATATATAGTGTAGGGAATATTTCTATATTCTAGCACATGAAAGCTTAAAGCAGGCTGAAAGTAAAGCAGAATGCGCCTTAAGGCGCATTCTGCTTTACTTTCAACCTGCTTTAGGTGGCCATCTATCTTCAATACTATAAAAAGGCTATCAGGTAAAGGGTTAAGAATCGACAGGGCTAACATAAGTTGCTCATAAAAATCCGAAGATTTCCTTTTCAAGCGCGATTTTAAGAAATCGTACCTTTAACCCTATTAGCTGCCAAGCTCTATATATAACTGTAACATAAATTATGCAAACAGTTTAGATCCAGATCCTCATCTGGATCTAAACTGTTTGACCGGAGAAACCAAGAACAATCCGAGGATTTCGAAAAACTCCGGAGAAATGGCAGCCCTTAATTGGGAGTCTGTATTTTGATATCATTGAATGATGATTGGTGTACCTATAGTTATGGAACAGCTCCAACCAGATCTCGCGACCTTGGTCTCCCATAGCATGGTATACAAACTCGTAAGTACCAAAGTAAGGAGCCGTGAACTCGCCTGTCAGGTGGTTGTAGGCCCCGAGGTCCGTGAAGATGCGATCAAACACAACCTTGGCCCCTTTCCCAATTTTCTTGATCGTCGATAAGCCTGCTGAAAAGTAGGCCTTGGCGCCTGTTCCTGTTAAAAGTTTACCCTTTTACTGTCAAGATTAATTCGAAGTCGCTTAGGTGAAAAGAAAGGAACCCGATGATCTACGAGTATATAAGATTTTCAAAATTTCGAAGTCGTTTTACTAGAACATACCCTTGCTTTAAAGGTAGACTATGGCTTAGCCTTATTTTAATGTTCGTGTTATCGAGATTCAAAACTGAAGTGTTGTATATTATGTATTCCGTTGTAGTTGTTGGTTCAGGTCACTATGAATCTGTATTGGTTTACTGTATATTAATATCATAAGAAATATATACAGTAAAACCTCTCTATTACGACCACCAAAGTTTGTTAATTATTAGGGTGTTTACGATAGGTGACCGCTTAAAGCAAGATGACAGTGAAACAGAAAGCTCCTATAGGAGCTTTCTGTTTCACTGTCACCTTGCTTTAAGCTGCCACCTCTCTATTATATAATCAATTAGCCTTCATTTTAGTGGTCGTAATAGCGAGGTTTTACTGTACTCGTATAACGTTTCATAATGATTAGTGGTGTCACACCAATTACTTATCGTTTATATCTGAAGCATATTGGAGATGCATCTTATGATATTCATAAGGGATTTATTGACCCATTGGGAACCGTACTAGTGAAAAGTACACATGTCTGAGACAAACGGTGTATACCCAGATCAGTGGGCTCCTGCATGGAGGAGCCCTAGGATCAGGGTATACGCTGTTTTCCATTTTGTAACATATTGCAGAGATAAAATAGTAGAAATAAATTAAACTAACTGAAATTGTCCATTAAAACTTCCAGGGGTGAAAGATTTAAACTTGATTATTAAAAAACAAATTAAACAATGTTAAATAAAAACATTTCTAGTGTACAATCGGGAAGGTAGTATTCTTTCCCAAAAAGTGCCAACTGTCATTCTCAAAATTCTATTACATTGCGCTTGTATTTAAGTTAGTTTAAATGGGATTTAATAAATAGTCTATTGTAGCGAATTACTATTATCTGATATCCCGATCTCGTGATCACCGACGAACTGGTATCCGGAGAAAGTAGCGTATATCTCGCCGGGTGCCCCGTACAGAGTGTTGTTCAGATCGTAGTGGGTTCGAACCTGCAGAATAACGACTCACTCTTTTAACCCTTTCAGCCCTACAGCCCTCTGTAGAGATTACTGATTACATATGCAAACAGTGTAGACCCTGATCAGAGGGCTCCTATATGAGCCCTCTGATCAGGGTCTACACTGTTTAATATTTGCATTGGTATTTGTTGTCATATCAAAAATGCAACAGTAGACTGGTTCAAAAGGCATGTTCTAGAAGAGTCCAAAAGGACAATAAATCTCTACAAGAGAATTTAGGTTCGAAAGGGTTAAACATTTCTATGCATGGAGCTTTCTATTGTTAGATAAGACATTTTAAATATCGGTGTATGAAAGAACTATTAAATCCGATGCCGTGTGACAATATCATTTTCTTTTAGGAGGCTGATCTATACCTCAAGATTTAGTATATATATCACATGTAGAAATATCATTGCACATGTACTTGTATTTCCCTCTTTTTGGTACTTTTATACACTCGCTGATCGAGGTTTTTAATATATTTATAACATAACAGACGGCGTAAGAGTTGAATAACACCCGTTGTTTAAATGTCATATATAACTAGTTATATAACTATGCAAATGAGGTACGACACGACGTCGCTTAACTTGTGACGTCATTAAAATGCGTTCTATGCGTTCAATTTCCATCGTCTTCATTCCTTCATGTAGATTCAATTAATAGATTTTTGGTGTAATTAATCAATTTTTGATCTACAGTAAATGGTTTATTAATACACATAATAACATAAACATTATGCTAGTGAACGGGGTTAATTTGGAACAATTTGTTCCCTGTATAGATTTACTCATATCGCGTTTAGCCATTCACTTGACCTCAAAGGCTGCGATAAATAACATTTCTAGGTTATGTTATAAAAAGAATATAACATTCGTGTTAATAATTTAATGAATTTATCAAACTCGTCGTTTTAGAAAACGATAAAAACTCGGCAAAGCCTCGTTTTTATCGTTTTCTAAAAGACTCGTTTAATAAATCCAATAAATTATGAACACTCATGTAGATCTAATATCCTATATATATACATCACGGTGAAACCTCGATATCATGACGTTTTAATTTTAATATAATCATGATATGTTCGACTCAAGCGAAGTCAAGATAGACAAATTCAGCTAGGGAAATATAACAGTGAGTTAGATCAGTTCGATATATTGAAGTTCTACTGTACCGTAAACCCAAATTTAATCAAACAATGTTACGATCAATCACTCGAACCTGCAGCTTGTCGCCCTGCCTGAGATGCAGAATGACCGTGTTTCCGGCATCAGCTCGCTCATTGTTAGTATTGCCATACACTGAGAATACGTAATCACTGTTTTGAAACAATTCCAGCCACAGTTGTTGGTTTCTACGTGTCAGTCTATGAAATAGTTAGTTTCACTATCAAATGATACAAACGGACTATCACCACAGTGTGTGATCCGGGGTCTTGTATCGTTCGAGATGGTTGTGAAATCCAGATCTCACGAGAGACGTAGCCTCGAGTGTGATCTGGAATACACAACCAACGAGAACTGATACAAGACGTCATCGGATCACACACTGTGCTCTACCTAAACTGTTTGGTACTAGATCTAGATCTATATGTTGTTCAACCGAATAATCAAATATACGCATACATGTAGGCCCTTATATGTAAAGAATTCTGCGTTCATATGCAAACTATTTATGGAAGTCATGTGACCACCAATAAATTACGTCATAATTTTTTGAAATGACGTATATTACTTTGTTCTCGATTGAATCCGTTACGTTTTGCAAATTACGGTCATTTAAACGTTTTAGAGTATGAGTTGAACTGTTTTAAGCTTTATCCTTTGGAGGAAAACATTAGTAAAAGTAGGTTTTGTTGGCTTTTCACGCTTAAAATGGAAATGAACTGTTCAAAGTTAACCCACGCTTAGTTCCAATTTTTAAAAAAAATAGCATCAGAACCTGGAATTCCGAAACGTCAGGCGCACAGCTTCTTTATATAAATAGATAATGTACAATTTGTGTTGCATAAAAGCAGCGACGTCAACATTGTGTAGCATACAAATGTATATGCCATCTGATACGGACCATCTGATACGGAAAAAGATTGTTGGACCTGTATTCGCTTGTTTTTAGAATATGTATATAATAAAATCTAATCTCGAACAAACCAGTTTACTGGCATAGACGATGTTTTGACGTTAAAATGGTTATAATAACTGGGCAGACTGCCCAGTTATTATAACCATTTTAACGTCAAAACATCGTCTATGATTTGCACTATTGTTTCAATTAAGGCAAAATGACTAAATACATGTAGTAATTACGACCTTAAGGCGCATTCTGCTCTATTTCAGCAAGCTATAATTGGTCAATTGTCTTCTTTACTAGAAGTCGATTTTTAGGTAAATAGTTAAGCTTATCTAGTGACAGCTTAATTGATCAGAAAGCTTATTCTAAAATTAGATTTTATGGTATTTCTCTTAACATCAGCGTCACAAACAATTTTTAGCTTTTTTCAGACCACACGTTTATTATGTCCTGATCTGGATCAAAACTGTTGCCAAATATCTTCGATTCATCTCTTCAGTGTTGAAATGGTTAAGGTGTCATTCGACCTGAGAAAGTGCTGATATTTGCCCAATACATTTCCTCTACTCAATAGAACAGTGGGGAAAAGGATAGTTTCCCGTTAAATCGACTCTAAACGCATGCGCAAGGAACTGAAATGTATAAATGGCGGTATATTGAACAAAATGTTGATGACTTTATTTAATCTGAGTATCAAATAGTTTTGATATGATCAGACGCCGGGTGACCAGGCATCTGAGCTGGCAGAATTTAAATGTTTCAACTGACATACTAATTTAAACATAGGCCCGTTTATTGGGAAGAATGGCATCTTCGAAATTTTATGTCATTTGACCTATATCTTCTCAAATGTACCAACCCAAAGACTTGTATCATGTAAATGCCTTCCTTGGGAACCATGTAGGTTCCTGTATTTTTATAGTATGCGTAGCTGGTATCTGTCACCACATTGTTGTATTTGATGTTGGCACCCCCGGGGACTGTCTGGTGCTGGTCCAGGGTCAGGAAAAACGCATGTCTCTGGAATGAACCCGCTGAAAGTAAAATATACAAACCAGCATATGTGATCATGTTATATGATGCAGTCGGTTCTACATGTAGAACCATGCGAGTAGGGCGACAGAGCCTAGCCATCCATACAAGAGACAACACGGAAAATAAAATATCATCCTAAAAAGGATAATTTTTTCAAACCCGCCTATATTCTCGCAATGAATTCCACTTCATATTGGTTTTGAAAGTTGCATATTACCAAAAAAGGAAGTAATTCATAATAACTCCACTGAATTGAATTACGGGGATACCTTTTACAGTCGGAACACAGTACTTCACTTGACACCAACTGTAATGATCTATTAAAATGTTCTGTCGGATCGAGGACCGTACAAATACGGCGACAGCACCTAGTCATCCATGCAAGAGACAGACACGGAACGTATCATCCAACTCCTAAATAAGGATATTTCAAACCCGCCTATACACTGCCTCTCACAATAAATGGCACTTTACATGGGTTTGAATGTGCATATTACCACCAAAGGGAGATAGTGATATCGCACCCAAGGCAGAAATATTAGTTAAGCGACGAGGTTGTCCCGAGAGTGAGATATTTCTAAACGAAAGGACTAACTAATGTTTGACTGAAAAGGTTGTTTCCATGCTCTGGGTGATTCATTCTAATTTGAGTTCCATTTCTCAGAGCGATAGAGATTTACCTATTTAATTTCCGGAAGTATCTGATTCTCACTTCCTTCGTCGGCACTGACTGCTCGACACATGTTTGTCACGTGAATTGTCATCTGACTTGAGAAGATGTGTGTAGATGGAGGGTAGCTCCAGGCCCTCGTCCCTGTTTAGTGATGGTTTCCACTGTCTGATCTCGATGGCTTCTTTCATTTTTCGTTTCATTGGTGTGTTCTTACTAGTCAATAGTTTAGTGTTGTCTGATTTTATTATGCGTCTGGTGTTGTTTCAATGCCAAAAAATAGCCGAGGAGCGTATGGCCACTATATGTTTTATTCTTGCTATTAGTGTTCTGCCAGTTTCTCCTATGTAATCTTCTTAGAGCATACTTGACATGGTCGATCTCTTTCTTTTGGTCGGTGGTTACCATAGCATTTGCTGTGTGAAGTAGAGTCCGAACAACTGATTGTTTGTGCTTTAAATGTTGATTGGAGTTGAACTTGAGGTATTGGTCCGTGTGTGTGGGTTCCTATTCATCGTTACTTTGGGTGACCCATCATTTTGAAACATATTGTAAACAAACACACCTAAATAGTCTTTTAAGTGGTCTAGACTTAACCCTTTTACTCTCAATAACGTCATAAAGCGCATTTGCAAACAGTAACGATGCGTCTGATCACGATCAAAACTGTTTGCCACTTGTTTTGAAATAACGCAAGTTATACTGCCTAAAAACTTACTTTGAAACAATATTGCAGACAACAATATTGAAGCAGACGACAATATGGCGGTGAAGGGGTAAAAACATGACGATAATTTGATCATGGAATGGTTGATTGAATATTGGAATGATCTATTTGAAGTTTCAGGAGTAAATGAGTTAACCCTTTGCAAACAGTTTCGATCCTGATCAGACGCCGCCGCGCGTAACGCGGCGTCTGATCAGGATCCAAATTGTGTGACACTCGTTTTGAAATTTCTACAGTCATGCTGCTTAATTTTTTGAATTTGAAACGACATTGCAGATAACAAAATTGAAGTAGACGACAGTGAAACGGTGAAGGGGTAAACATCTCACTAAAGTTTTACAGTGGAGAATCTGTTATTCTTGCCCAATAAACGCGTTTACGCTAAAACTATTATTTGCAGTGCAAACAGTTTGGAGCCAGATCAGACGCCGGGTAACCGGGCGTCTGATCAGGCTCCAAACTGTTTGCCACCAAGATAAACAAGAATTATCAGAATTGTCCAAAAGTTGTTCTTTTCTACGTTTTAGTGCTTTGCGTTTGCGTACGTTTGCGTTTAAACGGGAAAGAATAACAGATTCTCCACTGTAGCAGTGAAAGGGTTGAATGAAAAGATTAGAGCTGTACATACCATGCTGGTACTCACTAAGCATTTCTCCACTAAACGTTGTATAGATTTGGTCCTGCTGGCCAAACACGCCGACAGTGGTGTTGCTCGCAGATTTCACCTACAGGTAAAATAACTTACACAGCCAAACCTCTCTACTATGACCACTAAATTGTGTGAATAGTTAGAAATTTAAAACAGGTGACTGCTTAAAGCAACATGACAGTTAAACAGAAAGCACAAAACTTGATTTCGAAGGGCATTGAATGACGGACATATATCGGAGCAGGAATTTAAGACGATGAATTAGAGAGATATAATAGCCTCAAAGATAAGACACGCTACAGTTAGTGAAGTAGAAAAAATGAATTAATAGAAGAGGGAAAGGGAAAGGCCATTAGCGCCTTTCAAAAAATGATGAAAAACACACAATGCTGTTCAATAAGTTTGTGTTTGTATAAGGAAGATTGCGAAAGATAACTCATATAACATTTATTCATTGCTGATGCACTTGTTATCTATCTGTATATATAATCAATACTGTCTTTAACCCTTTCATTATCAAGGACGCCTAAAAGCGCGTTCGCAACAGTTTGGGCCCTGATCAGACGTCGTGTGACGCGGCGTTTGATCAGGACCCAAACTGTTTGACCCTCTTATCGATATTTATTAAGTCAGACAACCTTAAATCTAACTTTCAAACGTGTCTTGAAGACAACAATCCTGAAGCATCGACAATAAAGCGGCGAAGGGGTAAATATCTCCCGAAATATTTGATCATGAAAGAGTTAATATTTAAATTTCGCGCCATGTACATTGGAGTACATGATGGAAATGATAATTTTAATCTACTGATATAGGTATGTGGCAGTACATGTGATAAACCCGTCCATTCAATTCATAAGTGTATATGCATTTGCATCAACATAATGGCTGGTAAACTGAAGGAAGTATCAACGTTTTCTGAAGATGCTATATCGGTTGCAGTGAATAACTTGTCAAGTGAACAAAAAGAAGTATTTATGAATGGATTAAACGCAATCCACGAGGCTTTAGGGAAAAGAGAACCAAAGCTAAAGAGTGAAAAAAAGAAAACTACTGATAATGACATTTTCATCAACAACATTTTACCTCAAATACAAAGGAAGGTAGCAATAATTGAAGACGGGGAAAAGGGTCAACAAATTGAGATAACGACCACCTTTGACATTGATACAAGATTCGATACTTTTAGTATCTCAGATTTGAAGAAAGTGCACACACAAATAGTTTATCAAGAGGAAAATTTCAAAGATGCAACACTTCTTTTGCAATTTTTTCGAGGGCAATTATATCTAACCCTGAAAAGGAAGGTAAGGATGGAGTATTTTCAGTTGAAGAAATTTGTGGAACAGGAAATGAGTTGTTCCTATATGACGGTTTCGCGGTACATAACTCTGGCAAGTGTTATTTCCACTTATCCACGTCTACTCTTGTGCAATCTTTCATTTGCGCAAATCCTCAAACACAGAGAACGCATTTCCAAGTTCCTTGAAAGCGATAAAGGGATTCCTTTACGAGACCAACTTTCAATGTCATTTGACATAAGTGTACAAGGAACAATCAGACACATCGGATGTGACAGTGTTCCAATGCCACCAAAGCAAGAGTGTGTTTTTAATCCAGTATGGGAACATCAAGAAGATGCTTTGGAGATTGAAAAAGTCGACATTAAAATAGAGACAGATAACAATTATTAAATAACTGTCAACAACAGTAGTGCACTGTGTGTAACTGTATTACTCTCAATGACGTTTAAGAACGCGTTTGCAAACAATTTGGATCCTGACCAGACGCCGCGTAACATGGATTCAAACTGTTTAACACACGTTTTGAAATTTCTTCAGTCATACTGCCTTATTATTTAAACTTTGAAACGACATTGCAAGCAACAAAGTTGAAGCAGACGACAATGAAAAGGTGAAGGGGAAAAATCTCACGAAATATTTGAAAATGTGTGAAAAGGCTAAATTATTTATTTTCCCATCAAAAGTAACACGCGATTTACCTGCATGGTTTATCTAATTGATAAACGAGTGTTCAGTATACTTAATGATAATTTGGAAGTGGTACTGAAGGGGTTACCGGTATCTAAATGTAACGACTTGCTCTAATCAGTTAAATTGTTGAATGAGTAAATAGCAAGCCAGATTTGTGATTTCTAAAGATACCCCCGTTATGTGACTATACTTTAAATGAACCTACATGTACATTAATCACATATGGTATTACTGCGATATTGAATGGGTGGATTATTTAGCTGAGATTTTGGGTTGAAAATCAAAGAAACTTATACTTTATGTCGTAGAATCCCAATTTTACGATATATATATCAGTGAAATTATCAAGTGGTCATCTACTGCTTTTTCCAGTAATCCACCGAAAAGCATAAATAAAATGAAATACCTTTTAGTTTATTTGAAACTCAATTTGTTTGAAAGACATGTACAGTTAAACAACTGGTTCCAATGTTATAAAGCAATTTAGTTGAGTCTGAGTGTGTTCCCAAGCATTTGATTGGTCAGAGTTGAGCCTAGGCTCAACTCTGACCAATCAAATGCTTGGGAACGAGTTAAATCTCAAATCAAAAGCTTTAAAACATCGGAGCCTGAAATCGCTTTTGATTTTCCAAACAAATCCAACAGTTGACTTCATTTTCCAGTTCATAGCATGTGTAACCATTTACCCCATAGATTGCTTCAAATTTTACACACAGGTGACAACTTGAAACAGGTTGAAAATAAAGCAGAATGTACCTTTATGCTCATTCCGACTTACTTTCAACATGCTTTAAGCTACCATCTGCTGGGATGTAGAATATATTTCTTTACTGGATATTTATGACTATAAATTGGAACTATTTTCTTCAATGGAGGACTAAATAAGAGCGGTGAGTGAACTTTGAAAACAGTGCACCCAGTCTTTACCTGAACAGTATCGCCAGTAGCAAGAGTCAAGATGGCGGCATTTCCGGCTGCCGCGTACTCTGACGGTGTATGTGCCCAAAGGGATGCAACAACTGCGTCATTATGATAGAGCTGCAACAACAAGCTGGAGTCTGTCTGGGTGAGCGAGTATACCTGGAACCTATACAGGCCAGGGATACTACAGGTAAACACACCAGACTTCAGCCGTCCGGCAGTTTTATGGTCTGTGATAACCTGTTGCAACGAAAAAGAGAAATTGGAACCGGTTAATGTCACACTACCTTTTACAGCTATCGGTTTATTCAACTCTTAATTCTCCAATTCAATCAATATATTTATTACTTAACGCATCAATCAAGCAATCGATCAATTAGTCCATTAATAAATCATATCAGATGCTACCACTCACAAAACGGTTGATTGTTTTAATGTTTTATGCAGATGTCAAAATGAGCTTCGAATTCGAAACGAACATCCGATTAACTATTCCAGTTTCCAAAATTTAGATTTAGTTAATTGGTATATTTGGGCGAATTCGTTTTGTTTTTTACATTACATGTATATGATGGACTCTAGCGAAAACCCTGATTAAAGGGTTTCTGTAGGGACTGTTTAACTCATTGAGCCCTAGTGACGCATATATGCGTCTTTTACCAAAATGTACCTGTGAAGAGTACACTTGTGCTATGCAAACAGCGAAGTCCCTGATTAGAGGGCTCCTGCAGGAGCCCTCTGATCAGGGTCTTCACTGTTTGTCATTTTGTAAAATATTATAAAAAACAAACCTAAATAGTTGAAAATGAACCAGCCTTTATTGCAAACTGGACTTGTCCATTGAATGATTCAGGGGATAATGAGTTAATCTGGGTATGCATTGTTTGCATTAGCCAAGTGTATGCTGTATAGGTACATTGTTTGTAAAGACACATTTGACATCACTAGGTTTCCATGATTTCTACTACACCTCTTTTCTTTTTTTAGCATAGAGAGAGTTTCGGTGTAATACTTTTATACAGGCATAAAGTTCATTACAAGCTGAAATCTAAGGGTCAGTCTGTAAATAAACTTCCGATTAATGACATTTATATTTATATACAATGACATTTAACACTTTGAACACTAGCGACGAGTATACTCGTCATTTATCAAATATTGTTATTGTCTGTTTCCATCAAATGAATGAAAACAAAATGTGTTTTATAAAAACAGTAAACCCTCGATAAAGACGACCAACATTGCGTCTGGTTTATAGTGATAAAGATAAATAGCGTCAGATTTCTACCTTACCAACTGTACATTCTGCTGTAAGCAGCTGTCTGCATTGAACCCAAAACATTGTCCCCTGTTTACTGTATACAGTGGAGAATCTGTTATTCTTTCCCGTTTAAACGCAAACGTACGCAAACGCAAAGCGCTAAAACGTAGAAAAGAACAACTTTTGGACAATTGTGATAATTCTTGTTTATCTTGGTGGCAAACAGTTTTGAGCCTGATCAGACGCCGGGTTACCCGGCGTCTGATCTGGCTTCAAACTGTTTGCACTGCAAATAATAGTTTTAGCGTAAACGCGTTTATTGGGAAAGAATAACAGATTCTCCACTGTATATGGGTATATTTAGGCCTCATATAAATGAACAAGTGATCAAATGACCTTTGAGAATGGTATAGTCGTAGCGTTAACAAGCTGCAGGTGCGTAGTTTGTCCTAACGTGAAGGCGACGAAGTCAGAAGCACTGCTCCCTGTAACATGAGAAGAACACAGTGTAGATTACTTAATTATATCCCAATAAGCGCGTCTATGCTAAAATCCATATGTCTTTTGCAATGAGCGTTGCGCCAGATCAGACGCCGGGTAGCGTGATATCAGATTTAAATCCAAAATGTTTGACATTCAGATTGAAATAAATCATAGGATGGTGACGTCACAATAAATAACAAGTTTACAATTTAACCGCTCTTACCAAGTTTTGTATTTTTTGGCAAATTCAACGCTTTTCCGGCTATGATCAGAGAAGAGAGTGGACCATAACACTTATATGTATGAACTAGACGAAATATTACAAGGATCAGTGTGTTTGCAGACGTGAATTTTGAACACTTTTAATTTGTGTCATGTGTTTTCGGGGCAATGACCTTTACGCGGATGTCCGAATATTGGACGGTTTTTCCGATTAGATAGATCTACGTGATGTAGGATTTACAGCAAGGAATTGGAAACATGAACACTTAGAAGGTATCCGATAATTATTTTTACTTTAAAAGATGAATTTGAGTGATTTCTAAGACTTGTGTTAAAGTTCAATAATTATGACGTCATGAAATTATGAGGATATGATTATGACGTAATATCGTCAAGCATGGCCGATTTCATGTTGAGTTAGCCTAGATTCTACATTTTCAACAATCATGGAGAAGTTAAATGGAATTTTTTACCATATTGAGGTCACAAAAGAGAAAACTGAAATAAAATTCGTGTCTGATTTACTATTTAAACTCTTCCTTAGTAAGTTACAAGCTGATTTCCAAATACCCAACGATGTACATGTTTACAGGATCAGTACACGTAAACAAAACAAAAGGTGCCATCTAGTATTAAACACATACACACAGACTATCGGGATCTCTGATGTCGGGCACAAACATTGGAAGGACGACTTTCTAAGTAATATTGTTCCTACCCTGCTATCTCAACTTGTTGAGCAAACGAATAGTGTCGAGTTGGAGAATGAAAGTGAAAGCAGGATTAATGCAGGCAATGATAGATCTAGTAGAACTGTTTTAAATGCAGTCAATGACCTTAAAACCCAAATTGAATTTATGCGAAAAGAGACAGCAAATAAAACCCCTTCAAATGTTACCGCAACCGTCACTGAAGCTCCTTCAAAAATTCAGTGACATCCACCAGAAGGGTAAGCTCTAGTTCAGACACAAGAAAAAAGAAACAGCCCAGCGCAAATGGCAAGGTGAGGCAGAACACCATTAATGTACCTTATACCAGTGGGGAGGGTTTAGTGCATGAAGTAAGGACCATACCCACTATAAAGAAAGATGTGCTCCTTGTGGGAAGTTCAATAATAAACAAAGTAAACCCAAAAGGGTTAAAATTTAACATCCACAAGCACTGTAAACCCGGCGCAACCATTAAGTCATTGTTGGCTGAAGTCCAACTATTTACCATTTCCATGTTTGACACAATTATTGTCTATGTAGGTGGAAATGATATCGCCAACCAGACAGATTTGGAACTCATTGAAGAACACTATGACCAGTTCGTGGCCGTACTGAAGGTAGCTAACCCTAGTGTGAGAGTTATCCTGTGTAAAATCGCCCCCAGATATGATACTGACGTTAATCCTATCAACGACATCATTGAACGTCTTTGCGCACATCATGGTATTGATTTTATTGACATTTTCAGTGCTTTCCACGACCAAAAAGGTCTGATCTGCATGAGATATTTGAACCAAAACGACATGATCCACCCATCTTCATCAGGTGTTAAGAGAATCCTCGGGACTATCAACAATACAATAGAGATTGTGAAGGACTTTAACACAGTTGTATTTGTTCCTACCAGTGCAAGACGCCAAGGTGGACACTACTTCAGGAGTGATCCCAGCAGACATTTAGTTAACATTCCTCAAAGTTCTCGAAAATGCATGAAATGTGGAGAAACCAACCATGAAACTTTCAGTTGTAGACACCGTTCACCAGTTACCTGTTGGTCATGTGGCAAAAATGGTCACAAACAAGGTCGCTGTTGGACAATGGCATAGGGCCGCGGCAATGATGCCGTATTAGAGTTACCAAATAATTCTTACTCTTTAGAAATATGTAGCAAATGTAGATCTAAATATTGTCTTTGCAAGAAAGCTGAAAAAGGTTCTCGAAATACCCATAGTACACTCACTCCCTCTATACAATGCTTAGGACTGGAAGGAAATGGTTTAATAATTGGTCATTTAAATATACAAGGTTTAAGTTCAAAATTTGATGATCTGCAAATCCTTTTGTCTTGTAATAAGATTGATATATTTGGAATCAGTGAAACCAAACTGAGTGATATTCACCCTACTCCCAGTTTTTCACTTAGAAATTTTCAGCTTCCTTTTCGCAAAGACCGACCAGATAATAGAGGTGGTGGTATTTTAATATATGTAAGAGATAACATACACTGTACTAGGCGTGAAGATTTAGAATGCCCAGATTTAGAAAGCATATGGATTGAAATTAAACAGCCGAAGTCAAAACCATTCTTACTTTGCATTTTGTATAGGCACCCTGAAGCTAGATCTTCATGGAAAGATTCTTTTGAAACTAATATAGAGAACGCACAGACCGAGGATAAAGAACTTTTGCTATTGGGTGATTTTAATAAAGATTTGAATAATGGTCGTGTAAATTAGGATTGGCTAAATTTTACATCATCCTTAGGTCTAACACAACTTATCAATAGTTCAACTCGTGAATGCTGTAATTCCGAAACTCTCATTGACCATGTATATTCTGATAATTTTCAAAACATTTCATCAACGTCAGTTCCGAAACTAGGCTTAAGTGACCACTATCCAATATTTTGTTCCAGAAAAATTAATTGCAAGAATATAAAAATGAACCACTATTCAATAAAATACAGATCGTTCAAGAACTTTAAAGAACGTGAATTTCTTGAGGACATTAATAATGTAAATTGGACTACTCTAATTCAAGATTCAGATGTCAACGAATCTTTGCATTCTTTTATGAACACTTTCTCATCTATAATCGATAAACATGTGCCCATTAGAATACACATGGTTAAAAAGGCACACCAACCGGATTGGTTGAATGGGGATATTATGGATGCAATGAAAGATAGGGATAAATTTAAAGCTAGAAAGGATATGAACAACTTTAGAATATATAGAAATAAAGTTTCACACCTTATTAACATAGCAAAAAAGTCTAATTATGAAAGAAAAATTGCCGAGGGGCAAAACGACCCATCTACTATCTGGAAGTTATTTAAAGAATTTAGGACGCCAAATCAAGATAGGAGTTCCATTCGCACACTTACAGTCAATGGAGAGGAAATCAATAATTCTGAAAAAATATCAGATTTTTTCAATACATTTTTTACAAATATTGCTTCGAATCTGAAAGAACCTATTCCTTTCTCAGACTTCAGTGAGGTCAAACATTTTGTAAGTAATCGAGTCCCCGCGCCAATGTTCTTCAATATTCCGTTCATAAATAAAGCAAAAGTACAAAAGATGCTATCAAATCTCGATGTATCAAAATCTACAGGCTTAGATGAAATCGGCCCAAGGCTTTTAAAACTTTCAGCCAGTATTATATACCCAATAATTCATCAAATACTTAATCAAAGTATATCACAAAATACGTTTCCAGATATATGGAAATCTGCAAAAGTTAATCCATTATTCAAGTCTGGCTCCAAACATGACGTTAATAATTACAGACCTATTTCTGTCCTACCTACCCTATCTAAGATCTTAGAAAAACATGTTCATGATAGTTTTATTTAAATCATTACAACCTTATCGTGCAAACGCAAAGTGGATTCAGAAAACATCACAGCTGTGAGACCGCACTAGTACACTTAATTGATAAGTGGCTTAAAGCATTAAATGATGGATATGTTGTTGGGGTTATCATGGTTGATTTTAAGAAAGCGTTTGATCTTGTTGATCATAATATATTGCTGAAGAAACTTAAAATATATAAATGTTCTGCAAAAGCAATTCAGTGGTTCAAATCATATCTATATGGGAGAAGACAAAGGGTAAATATAAATGGTGTAATGTCATCGGAACAAGAAATTACATGTGGCGTACCACAAGGGTCAATTCTAGGTCCTTTGTTGTTTCTAATATTTATCAATGACCTGCCTCTTATAACGTCTAATACAACGTGCAGCACTGATATGTATGCAGACGATACAACTTTATGTGATATTCATCGTTCAAAACAAACTGTAGAAATTAATTTACAGAACTGCCTAAATCTACTAGAAACTTGGTGCACAGCTAATGGGATGGTTCTCAATACTCAAAAAACAAAAGTTCTGATGATTACAACTCCCCAGAGACGAGCTAGGCTTTCTGAAAAATCTCTTTCTCTAAGATTTAAAAATTTGAAACTCAATTCATCTAAAGGTGAAAAATTGTTAGGAGTTTACATTAATGAAAATCTGAAATGGGATGAGCATGTTCTTAAAGTTAAAAAGAAAATTTCAACAAACCTCTGGCTTTTATCTAGAATAAAATTTTATCTTCCCCTGCATGCTAGAATTCTATACTACAAATCCTATATTCAACCACATTTAGACTTTTGCAATGTCGTCTGGGGAGGTACTAACAATACAAATCTGTATAAATTATGCATTCTACAAAAGAGGGCTTGTAAAACTATATTTGGTATAGAATATACCAACGTATCAAGTGCAATGGAAAAAATGAACTGCCTTACACTGAATGAAAAAATTATATTACAAAAGGCAAAATTTATGTATAAAGTCTCGTCAGGATTAGTACCTGGTTATATTTCTAATATGTTTGATAGAGAACAAAAGTTATACGCATATCTACGGTCATCCAGTCGTTACAATTACAACATCCCTCGACCAAGAATTGAGCAGTTCAAAGAAAGTATATCATATTCAGGAACTTCTATGTGGAATAAAATACCAGATTCAATTCGCGATATGCACACTCTAGATAGTTTTACCACACACTTTATAAGATGGCTGAAATCTCAGAACTAAAATTTTAACCAAACATAGCTATTCTAAAAACGGAAGAGTGTGTTTATTTATTTATCGCTTAAAATAAGTTCTTTCACCCATTAATCCACCACCTCTACCATGATTTATTGATGTACAGTGGTCAATAAGACTCAATATCGTTACCATGATTCTATGATTTATTGATGTACAGTGGTCAATAAGACTCAATATCGTTACCATGATTTTTCCATAGACTCGTAAAATTAGTTCGGACTCAAATACTTAAAATTATTTAAACTGCATGGAGCCTTATCAGACGCCGAGTTACTCAGTGTCCAATCTGCCTTCAAACTGTTATAATATTTACCCGGTCAGACCATTGTGGTGTATGACCCAATTCGTCTCAACCGGAATTTCGATTTAAGAGAGTTCGAGGCATCGAAATTAAACTTCATTGTATATAAATTGTTTTACCATTGTATTTTTGTAATGCTTTCAGGGATCTAGATAAAAGGAGTATTTTGAAGACTAAAATATTTTGAAGACTAAAATTTCAAAACTCAAGTGTGTTACTACTAATTAGAATCGTCTCTCTTGAGACGATTCTGATAAGTGGTCACACCATGGGATTTGTTTTCAAAAACATAAAAGAGAACTTGATGAAAATATTGATTTTACTCCTTTTTGTCTGGAGCCCTGCTTTTCATGTTTATCTATTTATGTATATTTGCGGCAGATATGCTTCTTTGTCGATACTATTGACTTTTACACTTTTATCTGAAATATTTTGAAATTCAACTCCCGATAATACTCAACTCAACTAAACAGAAGACCGTGGGAACACATTCCATTCCTCGTCAAAACTGTCATTATGACGTCACAGTAAGTATGTGACGCTTTTCTTAAAAGACGAGAACCAGATGTTACGTCACGACCCACAAAAGTGTATCGTGAGGTCATAATATATGTCATTGGCCACGTGAACAGGGTCAATGCTTGTATGGTTTGAGTTGGGTCTTAGTTCGTTCTCGAGTGTTTGGTTTGTCGGATTTGAGCCAAAGTCTCAACTCTGGTCAATCAGGTGCTTTGGAGCGGTCTGGGACTCAATTCAGGGGTTTTTATAAGCATGGACCCTTACTGACTTTAAGTTTTTACATACTTTTTGCAAGTTCTAGCTTAAAACACATTCTGATTTAGATCTAACTTAATTATTAATAAAACAATATTGCAAAGTTTGGATCCATAACAGACATCGAATAAATTGAGGTCTGGTTTGGATACAAACTGTTTGACACAACACGATGCTGCGAGTCTTCGCTGGTTATTAACGGGAGTAAAATAGCAAATCGGACATGCTAATATTTAAATACTTGCTCTCTCAACTATGTCTCCACTGTTTTTCAATTCAAATTATAATAGGTTAAATGACTTTAACTTTCCCCCCTGTAACTTCAAATGGACAGTTCCAGTTTCCAATTTAGCCTAGCACACCATATAGATCTAGTTAGGGTTTGTTTTTGCCCATATATTCTAATTTGAGACAGTGGAGACCCTAGCCAGAGGACTCCTGTTAGTCCTTTTGGCGCCCTCTGATTTGAGTCTTCTCTGTTTGCATAGGACAAGTGTACTCCACAGATACACTATTTGCAGAGAACGCCTAAATGCCTGCCTATTGTTTATATAGAGAGTGTTATTTTCTTGTTAATTGTTTTTGATTGTTTATATTGATCGTGTTATTATTGTTAATTATATGATTTGTAAGAAATGCTTGTTTGAGGGCCTCACGGTAGATTAGTCTCCTGACTAAGTGAGTTACCCTCGTAAAATAAAGTCGTTCATTCATTCATTCATTCATTCATATGCATTATCATTTACAGTACTCTCACCTTACAACGACCCTCCCAAACAAAGACTCACTCCTGACAACGACCCTTGTCGCAATTCCTAAACAGGACACTTGTCTAACGGTTTACTGCTTAAAATTGTCGTATGCTGTTTTTTCTTAAGTTTACATATAAGTGGACATTTTGATAGATTAAATATAATGACGAGTGACAAACAGCTTGAATCGAGATCAGACGCCGCATTACGCCGCGCCTGATCTGCATTCAAGCTGTTTGCAAAGTAAGCCAAGTCTTAATTTTCCCTCCCTTTAACGACTCCCTCCGAGCAACACATACTATTTGTCTTTCACTGGGTGTCGTTTTAGAGAGGGAGCACTGTACTACACTAGAGTGAATAGCGTTTCCGTTTTTGCTTCGTTTAACTCTTTCCTCCCTAAAACTTCAAATGGACAATCCCAGTTTCCATTTTAGTCTAGTCCATTTCTGACTTTTAAGGGGCCCGTTTCATAAAACGTCGTACGACAAAACTTTATTCATATAATTTATTTTCGTATTTGCATATATCTGCTCATTTACATCTTTATTCATCAGTTATCTTTCATTTAGTTTATGTTAACATTGTTAACTTTTGCAGACTTGAACTATAATTAGATATATAAAGCTCTTTATTTTGCAATTGCTTCAATATCTTCTGCATGTTGGAAAGGAATATATTTGAAAATGATGCTATTACATTTTCATTAGTGCAACATTAAAACGATTATGATTAATATAATTAATGTTGTCGTATGTCAGGTTATAAACGTATCAGTAATTATTTATTTCTACATTTAATCCTGTCTTGTGACATCTCTTTGGAATCGTCTTGAAAAGATGATTCCAAAGAGATGTTACAAGACAGGATATTATAGAGAAATTAGAAATTAAATGAATTTTAAAGTTTTGACCTAGGCCCCTTTCTGTCGTACGAAGTTTTATGAAACGGGCAGCTGGAACGTTTACATGAGCTTGCTGTGTTGCTTTTGACCTTCATTGTCCAACTGCTTCTTGAATTGCTGACTTAAGAGTATTCTGTTGTAAAGAGTGTCATGCAATGTTGATTGCACATAGATCTGTACAATCCAGGATAAAAAGTTACACAGAAGGCTTTTGGAGGAGCTTTCTGTATTGCCGCTTACCTGCATTGTGCAACGTCATTAGGAAAGACTGCATGATTAAGAGTATTCTATCGTATAGTCGTTTAAGGCAATTTTGAAACCATGTACATATATATATATATATATCTAAAGACAATTGACTATACATTTCGGGATAAAAGTTGCACAGAGGACTCATTCATGAGCTAATAATAATAGCAGTGCGCAATGGAAAGTGTATGTGCGGATTCGGGCGAAATTAATACATTTGTATTGCTTTTCGTCCAATTTGGCCTCTGCATTCGGGTACAATAAGACTTTCGCTTCACTTGCCACTGCATGTTTTCAGGTTAGTACATAGATTACTGATACAATTTCTTTACAGGTTTTGTTATTTTATTTTTTAGGCTTCTCATTGTTAATGCTTTGTCTGTTGACAAATAGTGCAGACGCTAATCAGAGAGTTTCGTTAGAAATCCTCTGATCTTGTTATTCACTCTTTGCATATGACAAGAATACTCTGCACATTTACACGTACATGTATACACAAAGGACGGTAAAAGCAGGATAAGAGTAATGTAGAAAGCTCCTAGATGAACGTCTTCATTAATGTTCGTCCAGCAATAATATTCTTCCATTAACAATGACTGCCAATAGTGTAGTGACCGTGTAACACAGTCAGGCTCTGTTAAGTTTCGAATGCCCATTTAAAGAGATAAAATCTGTCTACCATCTACATGGTCGTTAATCTCGTTTACAGGTCAAAACCATACACGATTATTGTACATATTATACAGATTAACTCGTGTTTAAAGTGTCTTGAAATTCCCTTCTTAACGAAATGTTTCTATTCGCGTATCTTGGATACTAAATAACCATTATGGTCAATTACATGACGAGATACTTTTTCCTTATCAAACAGCTGTTTACATTGCATCTCCGAGAGACCTCCCTACCTAGCAGCGGTTCTTGGGCCCGTCGTACGAAACGTACGACAAAAGCGGTCGTAAGTCAAAACTTTAAAATACATCTAATGTATAATTTCTCCATTTCATCATATCTTGTGACATCTCTTTGGAATCGTTTTTTCTAGACGATTCCAAATAGATTTCACAAGACAGGATAAGGAATGAATAATAATAATTGAGAATTTTAGAATCTGACGTACGACAACATTTCGTAAGACGGGCCCAAGTGATATAGTTATCATAGGTGATGTTTTGTCAATTGACGGAGATTCTTCCCGCTGCCAAGAACCAACACGAAAGGCATGTCACCATGTGCTTAGCCAAACTCATCTTCTTGAAACCATCCCTCTTCATGATCTCATCTCATCATTCATCCGCGCCATATTACCTATTTAGTCCAACTCATTCACTCACTGTTCAAACGGTTGTTTACTTTTCTTCTCAAATGTTAATCGTTCGGCATATAAACTTACACGATCGGATGGCACGATCGGATGCAAAACAGTTTACAAATACCCGTGTACGCATGTAAAGACCACAGTTAACACGGAAGTCTTAACTCTTTCATAATCAAATTAAACGTAAGGTTTTGACACCTTCACTGCCATATCTTCAATTTTGTTGTCTGCAATATCGTTCCAAAGTTAGATTAAAGGCAGTATAACTGACGTAATTTCAAAACAAGTTGCAAATAGTTTTGATCGTCGTCTGAACAGGATCAAAAGATTCAAAACTGTTTGCAAATGCGCTTTATAACGTTATTGAGAGTGAAAGGGTTCATTCTATACATGTATTATAAGACAATGTAGCACAAACAAGTTGACATACCTTTATACAAATAAACTACTAGAAAGGTAAACCATTGCCACCACGTCATTTCCCTGAACAGCAATCTAAAACTAAATAATTATAAAATACATGTGAGCCATGCCATAACAAAACCTGCCTTACTGCGTTGCATCATTGTAATGTACAGACCAAGCACCTTTGACATCACAGGCTCAATATCTGAGTTTGGTCTACACTGTCATAAACCGTATACAATACAGCAACATAAAATGATTTAGATGCATGTTGGTGTCAAACAGTGTAGATCAAGACCAGCCGACGCGTCTTTGGCGTAGCGGCTGGTCTTGGTCTTATCCACACTGTTTGGAATGCATTAAGGCATGTTTTCTCATTACACGGCTTATATAGTAAAGATCATATAACATAGTCCCCGATATTTCTTTCGTTATATACAAATTTTGTGTTAAATAGAATGAACAGTTACATGTATACACTCAGAGGATCTTCTAACCGATCACTTTTTAAACTCATATTTTTCGAAACAGGAAAGGGCACACTGACGTAATCAGTTTTGTTTCAAATACTAGGTTGAATGTGCATTGAATCGAATTATTGAATTTTGAGTCTCTCTCTACGTCACGTCACACCTCCAAGTTCGACGATTAAGGTATTTTGCACGTGCGAAGCATGCATGGGGACATTGGTAAACACGGCTTTTGATTATTTATTGTTCATCAATCTTCCTAACAGAAAAACATTTAACATGTCGAAAATGCGAATTGTACTTATCATAAGATCACTCGAAATGTTGTATTCAGAGCCAACGTGAAATACCACGTTAACGTCATGGACATTTTACGTCCTGGGTGCCCTAAAATCGTTTACATAAGCTAAATAGTAAACATCAATATATTATTTCACCAACTGCAAGGCATTTCAACATGTTGTTCGCCAATATCTGATTGTTTTGTGGAAATTTTGTTTCACCGGAAGTGTAGAGACTAACGTCAATAGCGCCTACACATGAAAACCTCACGTATACGGAATATTTCATTTTGGTCACCACACACTCGCTCGTATGTTTCCATGCGTCTACGGTGACTGATCGCGAATGTCTGGACCGTCGAATATGTCAAAATAACATCACGTAACTGCGTTAACGGCACCAACGCCAATCGTTTGAATACACACTTTTAACTTGGCGGCTCAAATTTCACCTTTTTTAATGCTACATTAAAATTGCACGTCGCTGATGCCGTTTAGTGTGACATTCTTTAAGTGTTCTGTAAATGTCACTAAACCACTGCTGACAGTTACTAGCATTTATGGTATTTTACATATTATAAGAAAACAGACCAGGAGTTGCCTCAGTATTCTTATTCCAATGCCAGTTGACACATTCCATCAATACTTAGATAGTAGTTTTTCACAGTAATCATTTAAGTGCTACATATGGCATAAATGTCGCGTTGAAAGCTGGTAGCCCAACAGACAAAATTAATGTCATTCATGACATTGTGACTTGTCGTTTTAGGGCTAGGTTACAATTTCATAAATATTTTCCATGATTCGTGATCAATTTTAATGAAACTTTTCTTCCTGTTATAAAACATCTTCATCTCATGGAAAATGGAAATTTTGGCAACCGGATTAACTAGATTTTAGAGTAGCACCTTTAAATCTGACTGATCGGTTAGAAGATCCTCTGAGTGTACTTATATTCCACGGTTCCTTAAACCTCCAGATTTCAACAACAATATATAACCTTTATACATGTAATCAGGACACCACCTTATCGCGAATTTGATAAGATTGGCACAAATACTGTACTTTCAAGGTTAAAAACCTAGCAAACAATGGCAACTTATATGAGCCGCGTTGAACAATGCATTAAGACAGTGAAGAACCAGGGCATCTGATTTTGCAATGAAAACACGGTGTAAATCAGAATCGACGCTGCTTATAACAGTGTTATACACATCGATGACTGTTAAAATGATATGTATTATTTTAAACGCCTTGCTATTCATGAAATTGCCAATGATTATTTTTCTCTCAAGGGTTAAAAAGTACACAAAAGTATGTGAATAAAGGTTAAATGACCTCAGAGTTAAAATATAGTCCCTATATCACGTATACAGTGTATGAAACAAAGGACAAAAGTTGTATACTCGTCACTACCAAACAGTGTACCTCTGAGGAGTACACTTGGACAATGCAAACAGTGAATACTCTGACCAGGGTCTGTAGTTTATGCCAGTCTGCAATATACTGTTCAAATTAATCTTAAAGATGCAGAAATGGACGAGACTGAATTTGTAACTGGGGTGTTCCATTTTAAAAATTTGTGGATGAATGAGTTACTATATTACTCGGCGTTATTAATGATGTCCTCGTGACCAATGGCGCCACCATAATGGAGTACCTAAATTGCTCGTCCTAAATCAGGGTCGTGTCTAGTTTCAAGGACGAGTGTAAAAACCGAGGTCCTGCCGGTGCTTATCGTAGGTGAAGATCACATGATAGTATTAACCCTTTTACCCAATAAGCTGTTTTTAACATTAAAGACAGGTGATCACTTAAATCAGATTGAAAGTAAAGCAGAATGTGCCTTAAGGCACATTCTGCTTTACTTTCAGCCTGATTTAAACTAACATCTGCTAGGCTATATAAAAGTATTTGTTATGGTAAATGTTCATGAGGGTATAAACTGGAACTATTTTCTTCAGCGGAGGAATAAATTAAACACGCTAAAAGTCGCTTCTATTGGGGAAAGGGTTAAGATGCCTAAATTTCGACTGTTTTCTTATTCTTTAAATCTCAATTTTAGGCCTACAGTGCTCCCTCTCTACAGCGACACCCAATGTGAGACACAGATTTCGTGTGTTGTTCGTCGGGAGCCGTTATAGAGAGGGAAAATTAAGATTGCAACCCCTTCACTGCCTCATCCCGAGTTCAAGGGTTATTTACAAAAAAAAGTGTGCTTCCTGACCAAATGTCGCTTCACACGGCGTCTGGTCAGAATCCAAACTGTTTGACACTCATTTCAATTTGTTTTTAAGTCAAAATGACTGAAATTTAAATTTGAGAAATAAAAGCCGACGACAATTGTTTAAAGATGATGACGTCCTGGCAGTGAAGGGGTTAAATACTTGATTAAACGCGGCGTCTGATCAGAATCAAAACTTTTTGACATTCGTTTAATATTTCTTAAATCAAAATACCTTAACTTTAAATTTGAGAAATAAAATCAGACGACAATAATATAAAATTGGTAACGGCATAGCAGATATTAAAAGGTTTAACCCTTTCAACCCTAAATAAGTAAATATCTCTTGTTGGTATTTATTATCCTTTTGGACTCTTCTAGTACATGCATCTTGAACCAGTCTACTGTTACATTTTTGATATGTCAACAAAAAGCAATAAAGGTAACAAACAGTGATCCGAGAGACATCTGATCTTGGTCTACATGGTTTGTAGATGTAATCAGTAATCTCTACAGAGGGCTGTAGGGTTGAAAGGGTCAAGCAGTGTTGCCATGCAGTCGAGTGTGGGTGTGTAATTACTTAAGTTGATTTTTCCGCTTCCGTCGATAATCATTCAGATTTCGTAGGCGGAATTTAGGTTAGGAATTCTCCAAGACTGGCAGAAATCTGAACCCACATACTTGACAATCTGGGACGACTATAATCAAACGTGACAGTCGCACACACGAACCCCTTCAATGCCATGACATCATCTGCTTCGCTCCCTATACAACGGCCCTCATGACAACGACTCCATCCTTACAACGACCCTTGCCGCAGTTCCCTAAACAGAACAATTGTCTAACGCTTTACTGCTACAATATCATCTGCTTAAAAGTGTCGACTGCTGTTGTTTCTTCAAAGTTACAAATAAGTGGACATTTTGATAGAATCAATAGAATGACGAGTTACAAACAGTTGAATCCAGATCAGACGCCGCGTGACGCGGCATCTGATCTGGATTCAAGCTGTTTGCACATGTATAAGTCAAGTCTAGATTGTTCCTCCCTATAACGAATCCCTCCGAACAACACACAATCTGTGTCTCGCATAGGGTATCGTTGTAGAGCGGGAGCATTGTATAACCAATTTTCCTCTTCTTTATTCTTAAATTTAAATTTTGATTACATGTCAAATATAATATCGTTACGAGTGTCAAACAGTTTGGATCCTGACCAGATGCCTCGTTACGCACCATCTGATTAGAATCTAAACTGTTTGCAAATAAACATTTTACTCTCGATAAGGCAGTCAATGCGGCTACATAAAAGTCCGCAGAGGGTGGAGTTATGTAGTTGCTGTTATTAGTAGAGAACTGTGTTCAAACCTTCCACTGCTTATCTCAATAACACGTGTATTTGCAAACAGTTGGTACGCGGCGACTGATCAGGATCTTAACTGTTTTCATTGTAACTGTTGTACATGTATATAATTGAAATAAAATATGTTTAAACTAATCTAACTGTTGTACTCGGGGTAAAGGGTTAAAGTTCAAATTAAATAAATTAACATGTTTTGGCGTAAAGGCCATGGGACTTTAAATTACAAAAGCGTTATCTATGCTACATGTCTAAAATTTGTAAAACAAGCATGTTATCTATGTAGGCTGATCATTGTTTAGTAAATTTTTAATATGACCATTTTAAATTCAAAATTTTGATATATACAAATTCTTAACAGCAAGCGACAAACAATTTATATCGTTAGCATGATACAAACTAACAGTTGTTACAGTGGAGAATCTGTTATTCTTTCCCGTTTAAACGCAAACGTACGCAAAACACTAAAACGTAGAAAAGTACAACTTTTTGACAATTCTGATAATTCATCTTTATCTTGGTGGCAAACAGTTTGGAGCCTGATCAGACGCCGGGTTACCCGGCGTCTGATCTGGCTCCAAACTGTTTGCACGGCAAATAATAGTTTTAGCGTAAACGCGTTTATTGGGAAAGAATAACACATTCTCCACTGTAGTCATTAAGGCAGACCCACAATATAGAAAGACGGTACCGAAAGTTGGCTTTTAGGAGCGGTTCCGAATTATTTTAGTCCTGCATTAATAAGTCGATTGCCTTTAAAATCCAGTTTCTATAGCATACTTTGTAGTCGTCGTTTGTACTGTTGTGATGATTGATTTGATACATTAATTATGTACAGTGGAGAAGGCGTCATTCTTTTTCAATATATGAGTTTATGCGAAAACTCCACACCAATGTCATTTCAAACAGTTCTGACACAGGGCAATCAGTCAGACTTGAACCTTTTCATGATCAAATTAATCGTGAGGTGTTTAACCATTCACCGCCATAATGTCGTCTGCTTCGATTATTAATGTATGCAATATCGTTTCGAAGTTAGATTTAATGCAACAGTTACTACAGTTATAACTGACGTCATTTCGAACCGAGTGTCAAACAGTTTGGGTCCTGATCCTGTTACGCTGTGTCTGATCAGGACCTAAACTGTTTGCAAACGCTTTAAGGCGTCATTGAGAGTTAATGGGTTAAAACTGTTTGCCAATCAGAGTAAACAGAATAGCCAAGTCGATATGTTCAATGACTTGCCCTTTTCAAAATGTCATTTTTAGACGGAAAAGACTAATGTTTTCTCAACTGTACCGTGTTTGTTAACCCCCTACCCCTAGTACACTAGTAATTTGAAAACAGTTTGGATCCTGATCAGACGCCGCGTAACGCGGTGTCTGATCAGGATACAAACTGTTTTACACTCATTTCAATATAACTAAATATTTAATTTTAGAAATAAAAGCAGACGACACTTGTTTAAAATTGATGACGTCATGTCAGTGAATGGGGTTAAAAGTTAATCATTGGTTGTTTTACATGTCTGTTTTACTTGTTTCCAAATGAAATAAAACATTTAACATACATACATCTAAAATACAGGTCGTAGTTATTAATGTTTTCCTTAATGAATAATGATAGCTGAATGTCAAATATTTAACATTAGTTTAGGATATAGTCTCATTCATAAACAAAACAAAACTAATTTGAGTCACTTAGACGTTGTTGTTTTAAAATAGCAAACGAACATAATTATTACGTGTTTCATGCCCGACATGAGTTGTTTTAAATGTAACAGTATTATTTAGAAGATGGCGTGCATGTAGTTATGACATATCTTTTGTATTGACATGAACGAGAATATTTGTTTACAAACGATTAAAATATTAAAGCCTTACTTCCTTTAATAAAACATTAATTTACCTACTACCAAATGCTTATATATGGTTGAATGTGTGTTTACTATAGTGTCAAAACTTTTTCGTAATATTCTTAACAAATTAACACTGTTTTTTATTTAATCTTACACCTTTTCCTCTAAGGATATTTTTAAATAATGGTATCCCACATTAACTAACCGTCTGATCTAGGGTAACACCGTTTTCAAAACACGACCACATAATGACAGAAGAAAAGTTGAGAGCATTAACGTGTTCATTAGTAAAGTAAAATCCCCTTACTTGTAAATGCAACCTGTTTTTTCATCAATATGTACGATAATATAGGTATGCATATCTATAAGGACACATCCTCTACTATGGCAAGATCTACAGTGGAGAAAACGTTATTCTTTCCCAATAAACGCGTTTACGCTGAAACTATAATTCCATTGCAAACAGTTTGGAGCCAGATCAGACGCCGGGTAACCCGGCGTCTGATCAGGCTCCAAACTGTTTGTCATCCATGTAAAATCAACATTCAGAATTGTGAAAAAATGTCATTTTCTACATTTTAGTACTTTGCGTTTGCGTTTCGTTGCGTTTAAACGGGAAAGAATAACGTATTCTCTACTGTAACTAAGCAATATTGCTTTCTATCCAATCCACCTCCAAGATAATGTTAGCGCATTGTGTATGATATGCATGTGTATATGAGCCGTGCCCTGACAAGAGACAGCCTTATTGCATTGCAGCATTGTACAACCTAAGCACCCTCGTCACCCCAGGCTCTGTATTTGACTCTAGTCTACACTGTCAAATATAGTATATAATACAGTTACATAAATGCTTTAGACGCGGTGACCTGCATTGTTCTACACTGTTTGAAATGCAATAAGACAGGTTTTGTCATGACATGGCTCATATATATAATTGTAAAATATCTGGGAATACGATACAGTGGAGAAAACGTTATTCTTTCCCAATAAAGGCGTTTAGGCTAATTCTTTTATCTCCTGTGCAAACAGTTTGGAGTCAGATCAGACGCCGGGTAACCCTGCGTCTGATCAGGCTCCAAACTGTTTGCCGTCAAGGCTAAAATCAACTTTTGGAATTGTCAAAAAGTAATTATTTTCTTCATTTTCCTGCGATGCGTTTGCGTTTTGTTTGCGTTTAAACGGGAAAGAATAACGTTTTCTCCACTGTATGCTCATACTATATGCAACACAATTTTATGGTCAGAGTTTCTTGGGTCAATAGATTCGATTCAGTTGGAACCTAATGCTCCAAAATTATCAATATAACTGATGACGTGCATTTTATTCTCAATTGCAATTACGCAAATGGTATACTGTTGACTCATGTCACGAACAGTGGCGAAAACGTTATTTTCCCCCAATAAACGCAATTACACTCAAATTATTTGTTCCAGTGCAAACAGTTTGGAGCCAGATCAGACGCCGGGTTAAAACAGTGAGGAGTTTTAAAGGGCCAGTGTGTAATTATCTGCATACATGTATAATTCATTGCTTTTGAGATTCGTTTGCGTTTAAACGGGAAATAATAATGTTTTTCCACTGCATACTGACGTGTTTTTTATTTTCAATTTAAGTTGCGCAAGATGGTAAAAATTTTGAATCATGGCGCGTACTTCTTTTGTAAAAACTAAAAAGCTAATGGACGGCCTATATATTTTTCTTACGATAACATAATTAATAGGAACGCCTTTCTCACATTTTTACCGCATTGCAATATCTGATCATGATTCTACCCTTGCCTGCTAAAAAGACATTGGGAACATTTTCTACATCCTGAGAGGTGGTTGCCCATTTATGCCAAGTTGATTCGTTCATGTTTATATATTGGATTAGTCCATTTTAGTGTTAGGGTGTCCGGGTCTATATTTTCATTTTAGTTTTGTATATAAATCTCTATCAACAAACAGTGTAGAATCTGATCAGACGCCGCATCATGCGGCGTCTGATCAGAGTCTACACTGATTGTCTAAATTGCTTTTATATGAAAATAGGCACAAACGAGTTAAAGCAGGCAGAAAGTAAAGCAAATGTCTTCAATTCCAGCCTGCATTAAGCAACCGACCGTCTCAGAGACTGAAAACAAACTATAAGTGAAATAAATTCAAGAAAGGCAATATTTTGTTTATTTTTGCAAGTTTACGATTGCTGCTGATTAGGTCATCAATATTCTAAACATCTGCTACGCATACCATGCTAACGTGATAACAGAGTTTCATGTGTTGGTTTTTATCTTATATTCCAAATAAACGTCATTCAATTGCCTAATTTCTGAGAGCATGGCAACAGCGATAATTGTCATAAAAATCAAGTAGTTTTAACCATGGAGAAAGGACAAATTTGTCCTTTCTCCATGTTTTAACCCACCAAATGTTTTACATGTACCTATAGAGAATGCAGGTTCCAATGTTATAAAGCGTTTGAGTTGAGTCTGATATCGTTCTGAAGCATTTGATTAGACATATAATATTTGAAATAAAGCGTTTGAGTTGAGTCTGGTATCGTTCTGAAGCATTTGATTAGTCAGATTTGAAATAAAGCGTTTGAGCATAGTCTGATATTGTTCTGAAGCATTTGATTAGTCATATTTGAAATAAAGCGTTTGAGCATAGTCTGATATTGTTCTGAAGCATTTGATCAGTCAGCTTTGAAATAAAGCGTTTGAGTATAGTCTGATATCGTTCTGAATCATTTGATTAGTCAGATTTGAAATAAAGCGTTTGAGTTGAGTCTGATATTGTTCTGAAGCATTTGATTAGTCAGATTTGAAATAAAGCGTTTGAGTTGAGTCTGATATCGTTCTGAAGCTTTTGATTAGTCAGATTTGAAATAAAGCGTTTGAGTTGAGTCTGGTAACGTTCTGAAGCATTTGATCAGTCAGATTTGAAATAAAGCGTTTGAGTTGAGTCTGATATTGTTCTGAAGCATTTGATTAGTCAGATTTGAAATAAAGCATTTGAGTTGAGTCTGATATTGTTCTGAAGCATCTGATCAGTCAGATTTGAGCCTAGGCTCAAATCTTACCAATCAAATGCTTGAGAACGAACTCCGACTTCAACGCTTTATAACATTGACCCCTGGTAATTGAAAACTTTTTTGATTCTGATCGAATGTCGAGTAATTTCGAGTTTCATTGGGACATAAACAGAACATAGGACACTTGTACACTAAATAGGTATACTGTTTGTATAATATATTAATACCAGTATATTAGTCGCTAAGATAGAATGTTAAAACCCCTTGTGCTAAAAAAAAAAGAAAATAATCTTTTATTCTTGTTTTTTTTTCTTGCAATGCAGCATCATATTGCTAATAACCTAAACTTTTTCACAATTAGATACCACTTAAGCCATTACTCCATTAATACGCCTTTTTACGCCTCTGATCAATTCCTCCACTGAAGAAACTAGCTCCAGTTTATGCAGTTATAAATATGCATCATAATGAAAATAGTATCTATTTTAGCAGATGGTAGCTTAAAGCAGGCTGGAAGTAAAGCAGAATGGGCCTTGAAAAGGCCCATTCTGCTTTAGGTTCAACCTGCTTTAAGCGGCCAACTGTCTTCAAAACTAGAAACAAGCTATGGGATAATGTGTTAAAAGACCTTTTGCAATCACATCAGCTGCAGAATAGTGCATGTAGTCCAACATATCATCCGGACACATTACAAACTGTTTAACCTTTATATCCATGCACATTCAGTCTTGATGCCTAAACACTATACATCAAAAATGAATGCGAACGGTAAACTTAACCTGTCACACATATGACAGTAACGGGGTACATGTAACTCAATTTATTTGTCATGACGTCATCAAATTCGAATAAAATGTCGTCTGCTTTTATTTTTCAAATTTAGATTTCTAGTAAAATTGACTTAAAAATATTGTACAAATGTCAAACAGAGTGTCAAACAATGTATATCCAATCCAGACGCCGCATGACGCGGTATCTGAAAAGGATACAAACTGTTTCTAAATAAGAATTGTACTCGGCGTATGGCTGTTAAGAGGCTTATGCATATCTACTATATACAGTGTCCCCTCTCTACAACGACACCCAAAGGGAGACAACAAGTGTGTGCGTTGTTCGGAGGGAGTCGTTATAGGGAGGGAAATTGGCTTACATTTGCAAACAGCTTGAATTGTAAGGAGGGAGTCGTTGTTGGGAGGGCCGTTGTAGAAAGGGAACGCTGTATTTCAAAAAAATATTCCAGTGCTCATATTAAAATGATTAATTATCAGATGTAGCTCAGCTATGTAGACACTGATTAATGTGCTTGCGACAGCTAAAGACAAAATATACGGTGTTACGTTAGGGCCGACATGTTTTTTGATTAGATGGAGAAATAAATAGTTATTAAGAATTTTAGAATCTGGCTTACGACAACATTTGTCGTACGGCTTGTCGTAAGACGGGCCTCAGATATCGGTTGACTGTACATTTGTGTTCATTTTGTTTTGACGATCTATACATCTTTTATTATCTCATAATGACATTTTGTCATCAGACATTTACTGTTTGCATAGAGTTACACCTGCTAGGATGTAAAAAATTGACATATTTTGACCTTGAATATGACACACTTTAATATATGAATTATATAAGAGAGCCTAACTGGTGTTCCATACCCTTAGAGGGTATTCATTTTCAATTGAGACCACCAATTAAATGATTACCGTAATTTTGCAAGGAGTGATGATGTCTATAGCAAACAATGTGTTGGCCCGGCGACTGGTCAGGTTGCAAACTGGCCGACACTCAGATTATCTTAAAACAATATCATTTCTTCCTAATCTTGTATTGCGTTTGCATTTAGCTTTGTTTCAATGGGAAAGAATAACTGTTTCCTTACTGCAAGCCATAACTGGAATATTTGTATTCGCCCCATTCAATTCCATTGAAAAAATGACGTTTAATTCGTATAGACGCAATTTCTCTAGGGGGGGGGGGGGGGAACTTGTGGATAACTTTCGCAGAAGAGGCGGGACTTATGGATCTGCTCTCCAAGAATCACTATGTTGCGTTGCTTCAGTAATGCAGCTATGGCTGTTCCTTGCAGGGTACACAATATTCGTGTTAACAACCTTTAATATGGATTAAACATACATGCATACTTATGAAATGTTCATTTAATATATAAAAAAAAATCACAGCAAATATAATATAAATATAAGAAATGAACTGACTATTTTCGGCGTTTAAGCGAAATAAACGACAGAAAATGATGAATTTACCGCGATTCATAGAATTTGACGATCATTTTCTGTCGTTTATTTCGCTTAAACGCCGAAAAAACCCAGTTAATTTCCTAATTGATTGTTAATTTGAAAACAAGAACATGCAATTATAATATGGGGTCAAATAGGTGACATATGACTAAGCTGAGAACTATTTGTCTGTATGGTTATGTTTTATTAAAATGTCATCAAATTTACATGCACATGTACAAATGTATGATCATACAAATTTAAATGCTGCCATTACAAACACTCGAAACAATGTTTTTGTTCCACATATTCAAGGCATGTGTTGTTTATTCAACGGAAGTAAGTACATTCTTTTTACAAAAAATGAGGCTTGATCTTTAGTGCTTTTTTGACAAATGATTTGATCAAAAACACTAGAATTAACCCTATCGATGTCGTCATTAGTTTTAAACAATTGTTGTCTGCTTCTATTTCTCAAATTTAAGTTGTAGGTATTTTGACTTAGATTGAAATGAGTGTCAAATAGTTTGAATCCTGATCAGACGACGCGTACGCGGCGTCTGATCAGGATTCAAACTGTTTGCAAATAACCATTGTACTCGTGGGAAGGCTGAGAAGGGATTAACCAATAGTTGCATTCCGTCTGCACGCTCAAGACGATCCTGTGATTACTATTGTAAACACTTTGGATACAGATGAGACGCCTAGTAATCTGTGTGAGACTAAGTGATATTTTCTGAAAGAAAATGCACATTAATAAACTCTGATAATTAATGCAGACTAACATAGCGAGCGTGAGATTCATGAGACGACATGAATATTTTGTCGTAGTTTAGGTCTACAGTGCTCCGTCTTTACAACAACACCCGATGGGGGACAAAGATTTGTGCGTAATTCGGGTGTTGTTATAGGGAAGGAAAATTAAGACTATACTTACATTTGTAAACAGCTTGAATCGAGATCAGACGCCGCGTAACGCGGCGTCTGATCTGGATTCAAGCTGTTTGCCAGTAGTCATTATATTTCTTCTGTCAAAATGATTAAAAAAAACAGAAGACGACATTTTAAGCAGACATCTTGCAGTCGAGGAGAGTTTTGCTTTAATTGTCTTGTTTGGGGAACAGTGGCAAGTGTTGCTGTAGGAGGGAATCGTTGTTTGGAGAGTCTTTGTAGGGAGGGCGCGTTGTAGGAACTTTGTTCGGTCAAAATAAAGCAGTAGCATGTATTAACACATTCAACCCTAAAGGCTGGAATATGCAAGTCATTAACAAAATATGTATTTGCAAACAGTGTAGAGCCTAATCAGAGGGCTCCCTCGGATGACAATAATATAAATGATAATAAAAATAATAGTAATGACTATTATTATTATACCGGCTTATATAGCGCTCTTTTCACACAGGAGTTGTGTGTTCAAAGTAGCTCCGCATATTAAAATAATATAACAATAATAATAATAATTACAAAAATAACGACTGTATTTCATGTGAGTTACATATTTGGTACATGTATCAAGAACCAATTTTAATATGGTCCACAAACAACATATATACAACATAAATCATTTTAGAATGGGACAAACTCATCAATAAGTATTTTCAAAGGATCTGTCCTTTTTGTCTTTTTGAAATATATTGTTCAAATAAATCCTAAAAATCATAAAAGGACTAGACTTATTAGGAATTCGGATTTGCCCATTAACAGTTTCAGGAGTGAATGAGTTAAGATATTGCAGGGCTTGTCCATCGACGCTAACCCCTACAAGGGAATTGTCGAAGGTGCAAACAGTTCTGAACCTGTTCAGACACCACCTACAGCGCGTCTGATCAGGATCCAAACTATTTTACAACTATTTCGATTATTGTTCAAAGGTTTGCCTTAAAAACATTTACGTCCACGTTTCGATATATGGGATATAGGCAAACAGTGTAGACTCTGCTCAGAAAGTTGGCAAACAGTGTATACTCTGACCAGATCATGCGGCGTCTGGTCAGAGTATACTCTGTTTGCTGATAGGAATTTCAATATAAAACAAAACGAAAATGAAAATTTAGACAAGGCACCCAGAAGATAGAAAGGACTAAACCATTATAAAGGAATAGAATAATCTATTGAGTGCAAATAAGGTTAAATCTAGCTTCGAATCATAAGTGTATATCACAGTATTAGAGCAGTATGGCGTAGAAAGGGTAATGCAACCGGCAAAAGTTGTCTGTGAAATGGTTTAAAAAATAAACCCACCAATAACATGAGAACAAAATTTACACTAAAATGAACAAAACAGGGTACAAAAAAGAAGAAAATGAATGATAATAAGAAATTAGAAAAACACTACCGCTATGTCCCCCGAAACAATTACATTAAATATTAAGAATGTTAGGACTTTAATAAGGACTGTGGATCAATGGGCAACGATCCGATCCAAAGAATGATTCGGCACCAATGATTCACAAATCGAATCTAGATTCACCAGTTATATAGAAACCATCTAAAACATTAATTGTGTAACTATTTCAAAGCCAAATTAAACGTGAGGTTTTTACCCTTTCACCGTCATATTGTCATCTTCTTTAATAGGGTTGTCTGCAATATCATTTCAAAGTTATATTATAGGTACAGTGGAGAATGTATTATTCTTTCCCAATAAACGCGTTTACGCTAAAACTATTATTTGCAGTGCAAACAGTTTGGAGCCAGATCAGACGCCGGGTAACCCGGCGTCTGATCAGGCTCCAAACTGTTTGCCACCAAGATAAACATGAAATATCAGAATTGTCCAAAAGTTGTTCTTTTCTACGTTTTAGTGCTTTGCGTTTGCGTACGTTTGCGTTTAAACGGAAAAGAATAACAGATTCTCCACTGTAGTACGACTTAAGAATATCGATAGCAGTGTCAAACAGTCTGGATCCTGATCAGACGCCGCGCTACGCGGCGTCTGATCTGGATCCAAACTGTTTGCAAACTCGGTTTTATTCGACTTCAACGGTGAAAGGGCTAACTCTTTCTAGGAGCACAAGAGCACCAACAAACAAGTAAACATTATTAAAAATATAGTCAAACAACTAGGTCTGACGTGTCAAAGGTCAGCCGAGTCCATTTTATAGGGATAGCAGCATGGACCATTTTTAAACAGTCGAGTATAGTAAATGAGTTACAAATGAAGGCGAAATTGTTGTTAGCAGTTTAGCGCAGAAGGTAAAGCGTAGGTACCCAGAGTGTATTGTGATAATAATAGTTTTGTTCAGTGTGGGTTCGAATCCCGCGTCAACCTCATTTTTTTTAATCTAGAATGAATAGTTAAGCATTATCTTAGTTCATACTGAATTATACTGAATATTTATGCACATGTTCTTCAATGTTGGGGAAGGGGTGCATTATTTTGAGTTCGAGTCCTATATTAGCCATATTTTCAAAAACAAAGGGATGATAAAATACACATTTCAATACAAGTTTTAGTTGTTTTCTCCAGGGGGCTTTCCGCATTACTTAAGTGCAATATAATTATAGAATCCTTAATATCGTTTTAGCAAACAAAAATCAGGTTGATGCAAGACTCGAACCCGCGCTTGATAAAACGTTTCCCGATCATGCTTCCTTTTAGCCCTACGTCTTATCAACTGCGCTATGTTTCCGATAACTAATTCGTTTATTGTTTTTACAAATAACTAAAACTTTTCTTTTAAAACATGCCACGAGGATATCCGAAATGCTGATTTCCCTTATTAATGTACTCGGCGACCCCGTGACACGTCTAACCTAGTTGTTTGACTATAATTCTGTTGTTTAACATTAAATAGAATGACAAGTAAACAATCTAGCTAGAGTAAAATTGACTAAAACATGTCGAAAACATGCAGACCCATATCAAACAAATTAAGAATTCTCTGGTATTGGTTCACTCTGTCTTCAAAGTACCCATTTGTTTTAACTTAACCCTTTGCCTGCTGATCGCGACTTTACTGATTTTTACAAACAGTTTGGATCCAGATCAGACGCCGCGTAACGCGGCGTCTGATCGTGATCCAAACTGTTTGACACTCGTCTTTAGGTTTCTTTACTCAAACAATTTATAACTCTAAATTGAACATAGTTTGCAGACGACAATTTCGAAGCAGACGATATCACCGCAGGATAAGGGTTAAAACTAATCTTACTCCACATACACCTTACTCCCCATGCGCATATGCATACAAGGTCGCGTCAATACAACTCTATTATGATCCATGAAAGTGAACCCAAAAGACAGTATTTAAGACAGGTGGCAGCTTAAAGCAAGATACATTTTGTAAATCATAAATATCCTATATAAGTTTTATGTTGTTCTTGTATCTTGCTTTAAACCTTCATCGACCTAAATCTTAGCTCATTCATTGATCGAAATTTAGCAGTTTTACTGGATATAATAGAAACAAAAACATTGAAGCTCTGCTATAACTACAAGTAACGAATCAATCTTGTGTTTGGCGTACAATATTAGTTATTCAGTTTCTTCACAGTGTACATGAGCATTTCTTCTCGGCTGAGGCAAATCATGCTGCTCGAGCCGTTAGGTGAGGGTTACATGATTTTACCAGCCGGGAAGAAATCTTCATGTACACTGTGAAGAAACTGTATAACGAATGTACATGTATTATACTGCAAAGTTTTCACTGTCCAAACGAAATATTTCGGAATTTGTCGTGTACAATGCTCATAGTAAACAATAACAAAATCGCACCAAAGCAGATAACGTTGAACGTAAATGACGTCATGTTTCTGACGGTTGTTATTCATAAGAAATATTGGCATGCTCGTAGACTTCGGCGTCAAACTTTCCCAGAAATAATGCGACTGTTGAAAGATCCAAACACCGATTGTTCTTAGCCGAAATGGACTTAAAACGGAGGATGCACGATTGAATGCTCTTAATCCTGTCGAGCAGTCGGCCATCTTATTTTCTGCAAAGCAAGACTAAGGGACCTGTCAGTCAATGAAAACCGCTGCATTTCTACGCACCGTGTCAGCTCACTGGGTACTTGGGATCACGTCTAGGGCTCGGTACCCAATCAAAAGTAAGGAATTTATTTTGCAGTATAATAATGTGTGACTATGGTTCCTAGTATTAATGTTAACACGTTCAGGTTGTTCACCTTGTCCATGCATAGCTATTCGGTGTTGACTTCAGTTTCCATTTTGTCCAACTCCATTCCTTTAACGCTTGATGTTGTTGATTCGCATTCTAATCGTTTGAACGGAAGTGGGTCACAAACGACCAACTGCAGCATCGCTTTCAAAAGGTTCCTGAAACTGCGGACAAGGACACAGTACACCCAAAAGTTCAGATGAAAACTTATAACAAGAAGAAGTTCATACAAACAGTGAAACCATCTATTTGTTCTCAAAGGAAGCAGACTTTTATTAGAATGTTTCAGACCCACGATAAGCAGATAAAATATGCCGTAAGGCAGTTCGGGAATCAAGAAAATTACGACAATGGTTATTACGACAATGGTTACGTTCCGATTTTTCTTGGCTTGTTTCCTTGAAGAATCCGTAAAGTTGCTAGCGTTGATACCTCGAACAGTTCTGATCATGAGGAATGCCAGCACGGTTAGGATTATACTTGGAAACACGTGCACGAAGAGCAACGCAAACCAGATGTAAATACACGTGCCAACGCACGGCTCTTCTACTTCCCATTGGCAGAAGCCTCCTATTACCTTGATGTCAAATGCGTGGTAGATATGTAGCAGGAAGGCCATGACGTATGTAACAATAATGGCGACTATAGTCCGTGTCATGGAACAATGTTTGTTAGACAAGTTGGGGTGCCTTATCTGTAGGTACCTATGGATGGCAAGTAACAATGTCTGCCATACTGAGATGGTATGGAAGGCCCGGGAAATGTATAGTCTTGTTATCATACTGGCATTACACCAGTCTTTAGTTAGTAACAAATTCCCTTGGGCGTAAATATAGTATGTGGCTGGTAACGTGACGAGGCCAGTCAGTGAGTCCGATATAGCTATAGATACCAGCAACATATTTGTCGGATTGCGCATGCGTCGGCGCAAGAATCCACAGATGACGATAAGGTTGCACATGTTTGTAAAGATGACAAGAATGGGCCACACGTAGCCATATATTGGGCGTTCAAAGTCAAAGATCTGGAAAACATGGTCTTCATATTCGTAATCCATCCATTCATAATATTCCTCCCCATACGGGTAATACTCGTGTATGGCATTTCCGCTTCCGTTGGCGATGTCCATGGTAACAGTAGAACTTCCGTTTTCGTTGGCATAATCCATGTCCTGAAAGCAGAAATATCAATATCAAAGTATGCAAACCGCTCGCTGCAAGAACTTAAGTCACCTGGGGCCCGTTTCATAAAACAACTTACGACAAATGTTGTCGTAAGTCAGATTATAAAACTTTCAATTATTTTTTATTCCTCTATCTAATCCTGTCTTGTGACATCTTTTTGGAATCGTCTTGAAAAGACGATTCCAAAAATATGTCACAAGACAGGATTAGATAGAGGAATAAAAAATTAAATGTATTTTAAAGTTTTGACTTACGACAACATTTGTCGTAAGATGTTTTATGAAACGGGCCCCAGATATTGAAAACAGTGAAACTCATGCCAGATTATTCTGGCATTGAAATAGTGATGAAACAGATAATATGCCGCGTAAACAATGTGATCGCCTTTCAAGAGTTTCAATATTTTGATGCTTTATATAAACCCTTATCTCGCGGTGATATCCTCTGCTTCGAAATTGTCGTCTGCAAAATTTGTTAAATGTAGATTAATACAATTTTTTAAGTAAAGAAACATACAGACGTGTGTCAAACAGTGGTGATCCAGATCTGACGCCGCGTCACGCGGCGTCTGATCTCGATCACAACTGTTTGCAAAAATTATTTAAGTCTCGAACAGCTGGCCAAGGGTTAAAACATGCAAATTTAATCATGATCTACACAGTCGTATTAGAAGCAGTAGTAAATGTTTCATAGAAAACTCCTCAGTGTAGGATGCATTGTAAATTGATATCTACAAGGTATAGATTAAGTGCGCAACAATGTGTACAGTGGAGAATCTGTTATTCTTCCCCGTTTAAACGCAAACGTACGCAAACGCAAAGCACTAATACGTAGAAAAGAACAACTTTTGGACAATTCTGATATTTCATGTTTACCTTGGTGGCAATCAGTTTGGAGCCTGATCAGACGACGGGTTACCCGGTGTCTGATCTGGCTCCAAACTGTTTGCAGTGGAAATAATAGTTTTAGCGTAAACGCGTTTATTGGGGAAGAATAACACATTCTCCACTGTGTCTGTTTGGGAAAGCGTTAAATGTCCTGATAAATTGAGCAGTACGGTTCCATTTCAATCTAATCTGCCTGAATTTTTCGAGTTAAAATGATTGTAAATTACATTAAATGTTTAAATGCCAGAACACCCGCTGCTCAACCAATTTATCCCCTGAAACTTTTAATCGACACTTCCAACTTCCAATTGTCGTTGTTCTTAGGCTTTATTGTCAAACGAAATGTTTCTGTTTATTAGATCGAGATGTTCCTCTCTGCCAAGAACTAAAAGGAAGGCAGGTCGGTGGTTTGATCCCAAGCGTACTAGTATGGGACAGCTGACGATGATAACCGATATATGTACGTAGAGTGGACATTGGGAAACAGTATAGACAGGGTCTACACAGATTGACACTGTCCACTTTAGTATGCACTAGGCTTAAATGGATTTCTCTATTACTAACCGCTAACAGTAATGCTAATTAATTGTATGAAAGACAAGTGGCAGCTTAAAACATTGTGAAAATAAAAACAGAACGTCCCTATAGGAGCTTTCTTATTTACTTAAACATTGCCTGAAGCAGTCAACTTAATTTAGTGGTCGTAATAGAGAGGTTTCACTGTGTAGACTATACTATGAATGAAATGGTTACATGTGGGAAGATGGTTTTCTAATGTATATACATGTACGTGTATCAATGAGAACCCGTATGTCATAGAATGTAGAAAATGCCGCATTTTTAAAAATGTACATGCTTTTAGTTATGTGTGAGGCAAACAGTTTTGAATCTGGCCAGACCACGAGTTACACAGCACATTACCTGAGTCCAAGGTTGCAAAGAGTTTGTGTTGATCTTGAGATCATTCTCAAGCATTTGATTGGTCAGATTTTCAGCAAAAGCTCAAAACTAACCAATCAAATGCTTGCGAACGATCTCAGACTCAATAAAACCCTTTATTACATTGGGGACTGGTTCCAAATGACTGCAATAGTATCAGACATAAGAATTCTGGCGTCTACGTGATTTTATTGGAAAAGAATGGCGTAGTCGCCTCATTATGTTAGTTATATGTCAGTTATGCCACGTATCAGTATTGTGTAAGTAATACATGTAGCTAGGGCCGCAACTTATGTTTTTGGAACTTGTGGCCCAACCCCATTTCCATGTTGAAAGTTTGGAAATAAAATATATTTAAACTAGTTATGTCAAGAACAGATGCTCTACTATAAACATACATGGGTCTGTGATAACTATTATCATCACTGGAACTCATATATTGCAAAATTAAACAAACTATTTATCTGATCAAATCGACGTTACAGTAAACATTATGTCAAAGGCTCGTCTTGATTTATACTAAGCCCTTGAGTTGGATTTGGTTTTGGATTTGTTATGATTTTACGTCGCTATGACATTATTTCCATTATATCGCAATGGCCAGCTAATTACAGGTGGTGGAATACCCCAGTACCCCTTGCGCCCTGTTTAATGCACAAATCGGAAACTGGGTAGAACAACCAACCTTCCGCAAATCAACTGGAAGGCTTGCACATAAAAAATCCGAATGTCCTGATCGGGGTTCGAAGCCCGAAGCGGCGAGGAACTTAGTGGTGTAAGTAACAGTGACTTTACCACTAGGACACGGAGATCCTGTCTCCCTATTCCTCTTGTGTTGTTATGTTTTAACATTTGCGTTGCTGAATTATAGTCAGCTAAACCTAAATCACTGCTATTTTTAAGGGTATGTGGACTTTACATATATATTCAAACGAGTGTCAAACAGTTTGGAACCTGATCAGACGCCGCGGTACACGGCGTCTGATCAGGATCCAAGCCGTTTGCCCAAAAACAAAACTATTGTACTCGGGGAAGGCAGTAAAATGGGTTAAGTTCGATTTAAGGCATTGTGAAGGACGAAACATCGTTAAGGGGACAAACAGTTTATACAGTGTTCCCTCCCAACAACGACTCTCTCCTTGCAACGACTCATACCGCTGTTCCCCAAACAGGTGTTATATCCAACCTTTTCATGGCTGCAATGTCGTCTACTTAAATTTGTCGTCTGCTGTTTTTCTCAAATGTACATGTAAATGAACATTTTGATAGAATAAATATAATGATTAGTGACAAACAGCTTGAATTCAGACCAGACGCCGCGTTACGCGGCGTCTGATCTGGATTCAAGCTGTTTGCAAATGTAAACCTGTTTCCCTCTCTATAATGACTCCCTCCGAAGAACGCACAAACTCTTTGTATCCCGTTGGATGTCGTTGTAGAGAGGGAGCGTTATATCTTGATCAAACACCGCCTTTACCGGCGTCTGGTCAGGATCCAAACTATATGTAAATGCTAGTCAATTCGCAATCAGCACTCTAAGAGTTGATCGTATTTCTCTTCAAGTACATGTCTTGATGATTTTAATCAATACGACACAACATACAGATAGAGATGAACGTTTGCTATTTTTTCACCTTGCTTAAAGTTTTAACATTTCTCAAAATATAATTAATCAGTCTTTAAAGGGTTATTAAATTATATCTTTTTCTGTATTCTCATTAATTGATATATGTATAAGGGAAAATACCGCTAAAATTGTATAAAGAACATTGATTTTACATTATTTTTTAACAGCCAAAATACAAGGGGAAGAATACTGAATCACATAAGTAAAAGAAATGAGCTTGCTGTTATATTTTGCTCTCTTGGCAATAAATAATTATATCTCTGGATCTATATGGATTCCCATTACTCTTCAACGAATTGCGACTAAACACAGATTTATTCAGAGAGACAGTGATAAATTGTCAAAAATGCGAAACACGCAAAATGCAAGCATATAAATTATAAAACCTTGGCTGGGCGGTCGTTACATGAATACACACATGTACCAACATAGCACAGTTTATCTTAATGAAATATAGTTAATGCAGAAATTCTTAAAATTAATGCAGAAAGCTCCAAACTGAGCTTTCTGCATTTCCCTTTCCCAGTGATACATACTAATACACAGTTACTGTCTTACACACTTAGCATGCATCTCCTTTTTAAATTCATTGTATTGCTTTGCGCAAGTTTATATTTCCAAAACTATTTTAAATAATAATTTCAAACAGTTCTACAAATGCACTCATTGCATAATACATGTACTATTGCAAATTGTTTGGATCTAGATAAGATAGTTCCAAACTTTTTGTCTTTGTGGTGATAACTTTTGAAAGAAAAGCCAGAAATTCTGAAAGCTGTTGCAGACGACTATTATAAAGCAAAACGACAATTACAGATCGCGCTAAAATCACTGCCATTTTTTGACGTAAAAACCTGTCTCATGCAGCCGCGTCCATATAAGTATCGTCTGTTTGTGTTTTTCGTATGCTTGTATTTGTTAAATGTGGATTCATTTGCGGGGGTTTTTTTTCACCTAAAGAAACACAAATATGAATGTCAAACAGTTTGGATTCTGATCAGACGTCTGGTCAGAATCCAAGCTGTTTGCAGTTGTTATTGTTATCGTTCGTAACAGTAAACTGGTTAAACATCATTCACACGTGCCAGTTATCATCACACATGTTTCGCAGTCTGTATTTCAACGTTCTCACTTCTCTTAACTCATTGAGCCCTAGTGACGCATATATGCGTCTTTTACCAACGTGTACCTGTGAAGAGTACACATGTCCTATGCAAACAGTGAAGTCCCTGATCAGAGGGCTCCTGCAGGAGCCCTCTGATCAGGGATTTCACTGTTTGTCATATTGTAAAATACCGGGTATAATAAGAATCAACCCTAAACAGATCTAGTCGAAAATGGACCAGCCTTTTTTTCAAACTAGCATTGTGTATTTGAAGTTTCAGGGGATAATTAGTTAACCGTACAACAGGCTAGCACTTTCACTTCCAAAACAACTTCGTCTAATTCAGTCGTTTACCGCCATATTATCGTATACATTTGTTTTTAAATTAGATTTAAATCACCATGACTACAGAAACAAATCGGTTGGATTGTTAAATAGCTCGGATCGTGATAATACGCCGGGTAACATAGTATCTAAACAGGATCTAAACTGTTTGATACTTGAATCTATAATAAAATATATATTTAGATTGAGATGTCGAGCATCTAAACATGAGAAGTAAAAACAAACAACACTTTTTTTTAACAGACTGCATTACAGCAATGAAATGGGTAGTTTATGTTCTTACACAAATAAATACGAAAGACTCAAGCAGGAAACGTAACACAAACATACACCCACCTCTCAAGCAGAACACACACACACAGTCATACCACAACAAACACACTCACACACGCGCAATACCATTCCTTCATCTACACACTAAATAGAAAACAACACGCAAGACAAACATAAAGCAAAGTGAATATAGGAGCCCGCCTTGGTACGGTCAGTAGCAATCAATAATTAACTATAAATTAATTAGTTTAAACATATTTATTTCAATAATTTACATGTATTTTACAAACATACAACAAAGTTTAGGATTGAAACGAAAGCAAAACAGCTTATTGTGTGTCTCTCCTTATAAATTAATTAATTATTAACAACCACTGGGTGGTTAAACCTGGGTTTAGGGGCGCCCAACCTCACACTTATCTCCTATATTCACCTATAAAGACAAACAGTGTACATAAAATATAAACCCTGTTCCACAACCTCACAATCAAAAAGACCGCCAGCACTGTAAGTAAATACATGTATAAACCCTGTTCCACAACCTCACAATCAAAAAGACCGCCAGCACAGTAAGTAAATACATGTATAAACCCTGTTCCACAACCTCACAATCAAAAAGACCGCCAGCACTGTAAGTAAATACATTATAAACCCTGTTCCACAACCTCGCAATCAAAAAGACCGCCAGCACAGTAAGTAAATACATGTATAAACCCTGTTCCACAACCTCACAATCAAAAAGACCGCCAGCACAGTAAGTAAATACATGTATTAACCCTGTTCCACAACCTCACAATCAAAAAGACCGCCAGCACAGTAAGTAAATACATGTATAAACCCTGTTCCACAACCTCACAATCAAAAAGACCGCCAGCACAGGAAGTAGTTTAATTGCATCTGCCAAAGATACTTTAGCTATGCCAAACAAATAGTGTATACTGTCCAATTTCATTAATTAAATACAGTCGAACTCATCTATTAAGACCCTTAGAAATGAGGTAATATTTTCGGTATTTGATGCAAGTAGCTCCTTAAAACAAGATGAAAGTAATGCAGAAAACTCTTTTGAAATAAAATACATTCGAATCCATCTATAACGACTAATAAATGGGTTAATGGTTCAATGTTTACTGTGACTGCTTAAACAAGATGAAAGTAAAGCAGAAAGCTCCTTTAGGAGCTTTTTGCTTTACTTTCATCTTTCTTTAAGCTGTGACCTATTTTTAATATCCTCAAGTTATCCTCTTGATATTGGTCGTAATAGAGTGATTCCAATGTATAGTCAATCTTGTGTATATAGGGCGACTGAAAGAATGTGAATAATCGGTTTCTAAGATACTAATTGTCTATGCAGCTTAGTGCAGGACACAAGTTAAGCAGATAGCTCCAAAAAGAACTGCCTGCTTTACTTTTGTTCTGATTTAAACAGGTTTATCTGTTTTTAGAATTTTAGAGAGTCCAATGTTGTATCTGTATGGAGAGGCCGTTTTCAGGGCTGCCATTTCTCCGGATTTTTTCCAGTACATGATAGCTTAAAGCAGGCTGAATTTAAAGCAAAATGCGCCTTAAGGCGCATTCTGCTTTACTTACAGCCTGCTTTAAGTAGTCACATGTCAACAAAACTAGAAACAGGCTATGGGGTAAAGGTACGATTCGTAAAATCGCACTTGAATAATGCAAAATTGGAAATCTTAGGATTGTTTTATGTCAACTTATGGCAGCCCTGCGTTTTATGCATGTACGACTGCTGGGTTTTTAAATGCGCTGTATGTCGTCATCGAGAGTGAAAGGGTTAATGCAGTGCTGCCGTCTGCATATCACTTGACACGCCATAATAGCTCTGCACTTCAAGATAACGTCATGTTGCGTCATATCTTCCCTAACTCCTTTTCTACAAAATTAACTGCCTGCTGTTTCGTGAGTTTTTTTCATGTCTATTTTTCTTCTTATTCCCAAAACTTGTTTATGACTTTTTATCGAATTTATGAGTAACAAAATATTTGGATAAAAATCAAACGCCGAGTCACTCGACGTCTGATCTTGGTTCAAACGGTTTGCAAGGTGTATTGAAGTCGCGTATAACGAACATTGAGAGAGTTAAAAGTTCGTTCAGCACATGGCTTGACTGGGTATTTTTACGGCTTTATATACACACCACAATTCTGACCGAACCGAGCAACACACTCAAGTGCGATTTTAGAATGAAAAGAAACGAGACATTAATGACTTGCAGATGGAGCTTGCTAGATAGACTTTTTAATCCAAACATAGTTTAGCTTAATTCTTCTTTATTTATATCAAAAATGGTACTAATCACATTTTCAAAAGTTGACTTCAATAACAACTGCTCGCGGATGTACAAAATGAACGCATTAATTTGACTCGAATAGTAAAAGAAGTCATAAATGCAAATCGAGTAACATGTATTTAATGACCGAGTGGTTAACGTTTACTACTTTTAATATTACGAAAACAAGAGGTATGAGGTTCGAATCCCGTAGACCGCAAACTTTGTTTTCTGTAATAATAAAATAAAAAAAAGCATCGCTGTCATTGACACTGCGTGCCAGATGATCTAAAAAAAGTTGTAAAAACACACAGCAGCACCAGCAGGGCTTTGATTTTTATAAGCCCTGCATTATTTATGCAATATTGATAAGACAGATGGATATATTACATTACCCTTCTGCGCATTGCGGGCGATTTTGCGGTAACAGTTGCGAACAGTTTTGATCCAAATGAGACGCCGAGTAACTCGGCGTCTCATTTGAATCCATACTGTTTGACACCCTGGTGTTATCTCTTAAAAAACAGAGAAGTCCACTTTGAAATGTTTTTCAGACGAAAACATTCGTAGATGGCCATTACACAGCGTAGTCACCGAAATAAGATGAGCCAGATGCAGAAAAAAACGGTTAACCCATATGTGCCCACGATCCCATATATGGGACATAGTCAAACAGTGTCGACTCTGATCAGACGCCGCATTGTGAGGCGTCTGATCAGAGTCTACACTGTTTTCTGATAGGAATTTCAATATAAAACAAAACGAAAGTGAAAATTTAGACCAGGCACCCCTTAGATAAAAAATGGACTAATCCAATACATATGTATGGAAGAATCCACTGGGCACAAATTGGTTAAGTCATTCAATTAACAAATTCAACCCTAACGACGAATATACTCGCCCACAAACAATAAACATTTGAAGAGTATACTTGCCCTATGTAAAAAGCGTACAAAGGCATTGGTTGGAGGGCTTGTATAATCAGGGTTTGTATAGTTTATTTTACAATGTACTGTTCAAATCAACTCTAAATGTGTAAAAATAATCTAGACTTAATTGAAAACATTTTTTTTTTCATTTGATATCTCAAGGGTAAGAAAGTTAAAATAAAGTTGGAAAGCAAGACCATTCTGAAAACTAAGAAAACATGATAAAAAAATTACACAACAGGGAATTAAAAATCACTTGATATAATTAACTTAATTTACGCCCAGTATTAAATGTAAATTAGCACATTAAGTGTTCAGTAATTTCGAGAATTTAGTAAAAGGATATATCAGTTATTAGTTAATACCAACATTAAGCTTGTACAAGTTTTGCCGAGAAGTGTATTATGCAGATACGATCTATCAATAGAGCTGTGAATACCAAGAAAATTGAACGAAAACACTGGATACAAAATTCAAATTACGACAAACGTTAACAAAACATCAGGGCTGCCATAAGTTGACATGAAAAATCCTAAGATTTCCAAATGTGCATTTGTTAAGTGCGATTTTACGAATCGTACCTTTACCCCATAGCCTATTTCTTGTTTTGTTGACATGCGACTACTTAAAGCAGGCTGTAAGTAAAGCAGAATGCGCCTTAAGGCGCATCTTCTTTACTTTCAGCCTGCTTTAAGCTACCATGTACTGGGGAAAAATCCGGAGATTTAGGAAAAATCCAGGGAAATGGCAGCCCTGTAACCTTATTCTAACAGACAACCATACGCACAACTGAGAGACATTACCAATCTGATAATATCTAAGGCTCTGAATTCCAAGAAAATTGAAGGCACACAATGAAATTGTAATTTCGGAAACACGAATAATATTAATAATATTTTGACAAACAAACATATTACGCAACACTGAAATGCGTTACGGTGGAGAAAATGTTTTTCCTTCCAAATAAACTATTACACCCATTTCAAACAGTTTGGAACCAGATATGACCAGGCTCAAAGCTATTTGCCACTCTGATTAAAATAAAACGTCAATATTTTCAAAAACTTTTTTTTACTTTTTAACGCAATGCGTTTGCGTTTTCTTTACGTTTAAACTTAAATGAATAACGTCTTCTCCACTGGGGCCCGTTTTACTAACAACTTACGCAAAAAATTTGCGTAAGTCAAAATTTTAAATTTTAATTTATATTTTTTATTATCACTTGCTACAAACAGCAAATAGCCATACCAGAGGACGCGCTTTTAGCGCGTCCTCTGATCTGGCTATTTGCTGTTTGCAAACGTTTATGATCGAAAAATAAGAGTTAAACGATTTTGACTTACGCAAAAGTTTTGCGTAAGTAGTTTAGTAAAACGGGCCCCTGGACCGCTACAGCAGAACATTGCAAACAGTATAGACATAGAACGACCATTGATTGAATAGCTACGCATTTTGCCGATTATTTACCCATTCCTGCTAAGATATTGCAATGAACCCTTCCTATATGCTTGCCAGAAACTTTCATTATAGATCCACAGGGGTGGTTTAAAGAAAATGTGCACAGTGTCTGTCGATACAGCAAACCATTTAATATGAAATAACAAATATTGAAGACCCTGTTGAAACGTCGGGTTACAAGGCGTTACAAGTTTGATAATGTCTTTTTTAGGCTTAAATGGCTAAACCGCCAGCATCTGAACAGAATCCAAGTTTTTTGCTATTCAGATTGAAAAGAACAGATATTTGCAAGAAATTGTCATTTTTAAGTTTTAACTCATTGTGATTACGTTTAGAAATAGTTTGGATCCTGATCAGGTACCGCGTATCGCGGCGTCTGATCAGGATCAAAACTGTTTGACACTCAATATTCTATATTGCATAAGTCAAATTACCTAAAATTTAGATTTGAGAAATAAAAGCAGTCGATAATTGTTTTAAAGCTGATGACGTCACGGTATGAAAGGGACAATCCTTACTCTTAAAGAGAATGTTCTTAACCTTCTTTCCGTTTCACATTTTGTCTGATATTTGCATGAATAAAGCAGGTTTATTTCACGGTCCCTCTCTATACAACGACACCACATGGGAGACAAGAAAGATGTGCGTTGTTCGGAGGGAGTCGTTACAGGGAGGGAACTTCGCTAACATTTGCAAACAGCTTGAATCCAGATCAGACGCCGCGATACGCGGCGTCTGATCTGGATTCAAGCTGTTTGTCACTCGTCATTAAGTTTTTTTTCTGTCAAAATGTCCATTATGTAACTTTGAGAAAAACAGCAGAAGACAATTTTAAGCAGACGATATTGCATCCGTAAATAGGTTAGACATACTAGTTCTGTTTAGGGAACAGCGACAAGGGTCGTTGTTAGGAGGGAGTCGTTGTTGGGAGGGCCGTTGCAGAGAGGGAGCATTGTAAAACTAAGCGTTGCATATAACACTGTGAAGGAGCTTGACCTTTTTGATACAAATTTAGTATAGATATCTGTTTTATTTAACACGAGGCAATGATTTGAAATGGTATCACATATTATGAGATACCCTGTAGCCACATGTATACTACATTTAAATGTTTGAAGATGACAATATTTCAGCATACATCATTATCAAGCAATTACTTTAACCATTCTCCCTCTGAATTTACATGTATTAAACTTTTCACCCATGAACATCTATCAGCTGAACTTTTACAGAGGGTAATGAAAAAACGAAATGTTTGCCTTAATACGACTGCAAACTCATGCCAGACAGGTCATACATGTAAGTAGTTCTATACAGTGCTGACTCTGAGAATGAGCTGTCTGATTGGAGTCTACACTGTTTACTAAATCGTCAATGTACGCTTTTATATGTAGCAGAACAAGGGTTAAAGTTCTTGCTCATCTACGCCACAACCCTTAGCAGATGTTAAATTGATAATGGTTATCATCATTAGCTACTAGTCTCGCGCTATTACGTTTAATTTATCCATTTAATCCAATGAGCAGACATGCTATCAAACCACTTGTCATGGTCTACATGTAGAGACGGTGTAAAAGACGTTATCATTTCCGGTTTGAAACGCAAACGCAACGCACTAAAGAAAGAAAATAGCAATTTCTTGTAAAAAGTTGACGATTCGTTTTAATTGGACGGAGTTCCAAACAGATTGGAACCAGATCAGACGCCGGGTAACCCGGCGTCTGATCTGGCTTCAAACTGTTTGCAATATACATAACTACGAGTTTACCATAAACGCGGTTACGTCTTCTCCGTCGTATCAGTGGTTAACCGATGATCTGAGAACATGATTTTAGGTTTTGGCTCTAGACTTAGTGGCCACTGGCGTCTTTTCAGATGTTTGATTATTGACGATAGTAAGGCATGTCCTAACTTGATTAGATCCTTGTATTTGGATTAAGGTTTTGGCACTTGCTAATCTTACAAAACCAAGACTATACGAAATAAAAGTTATCAACTTTGAAAATGTTTCAGCTATAGTTTTGAATGGAACATCTTTTTCTTTCATGCCTGTAGAAATTCTCTGAACATGACAAACTGTTTGGATCCTACATAGTTTCAAAGTAGGAATCGCAAAATCTTCAAAACTTTTTAAGGTATCAAAACGACTAGCCCCTTCACTGACGTCGGCAAGTGAAGACGTCTTTGCAGACAGTTTGGATTCTGATAAGACTCCACCTACAGTGGAGAATCTGTTATTCTTTCCCGTTTAAACGCAAACGTACGCAAACGCAAAGCACTAAAACGTAGAAAAGAACAACTTTTGGACAATTCTGATATTTCATGTTTATCTTGGTGGCAAACAGTTTGGAGCCTGATCAGACGCCGGGTTACCCGGCGTCTGATCTGGCTCCAAACTGTTTGCACTGCAAATAATAGTTTTAGCGTAAACGCGTTTATTGGGAAAGAATAACAAGTTCTCCACTGTAACACAGCGTCTGTGCAGGCTCAAAACTCTATATTGACAATCCTGTCAATATTACAAGAGTCACACTGCATGCTTTAACCCTTTCACTCTCAATGACGCTTTAAAGTACGATTGCAAGCAGTTTGGGTCCTGATCAGACGCCGCATTACGCAAACTGTTTGACTCGTTTTGAATTATTTTCAGTCATACTGCCTTATTTTTTAACTTTGAAACGACATTGCAGACAACAATAATGAAGCAGACGACAATAAAGCGGTGACAGGGTAAAAAATAATTTGATCACGAATAGGTCAAATCTTACTTTTGGAATAATAGTTTTCAAAATAGATGATATAATATCGGTGAAGGGTTAAAGCAGACAAAACATTTGAATTCACCAAATCCTGTGCTTTGTCTACTTATTACAGTGAATGTGGTATTCTTTCCATTTTAAACGAAACAAAAATACATTGTATGACAATTGTTCCTGCTGATATTGATTATTTATTTAAATCTGAATGGCAAATAGTTTGGAGTCCTTATCAGACGCCAGGCTGTTTGAAGTAGAAATAATTGTTTTGCTACAAACGCGTTTAGTCGGGGTGAAATATAATCTGCCTTAATCGTCAGTAGTCTCTTAGATTTCTATCAGACGTGGCACTAAGGGGTTGGATAGAAACAGTATAATTTTAGAATTGGAATGCTTTCTTTTTATGCTCCTGCGACGAATAGTTAGGCCAAACTGTGTTATCCCTTTTTGTCCATTTGCTCGTTCGTCCGTCCGCTCGTCCACACAATACGGTACATAATTTGTCCGCCAAATCCCTAATACAGTTTAGAATTGTCTTACAACTACAGTACCAGTATGAATTATTCCTTGCTATCCTATCCCGACACCTAATGGGAGACTTATATTGTGTGTGTTGTTCGGAGGGAGTCGTTATAGGGAAGGAAAATTAATACCCTTAGAGTGCTGAGCATGGTTTGGCTTCCATTTATAAACAGTTTGAATCCAGATCAGACGCCGCGTGACGCGGCGTCTGATCTGGAATCAAAATGTTTGCCACTCTTCAATATATATGACCTGTCAAAATGCCCAATATGTAACTTTGAGAAGACGATATTGGGGGACAACGGCAAGCGTTGTTGAGAGGAGAGAATCGTTGTTCGGATGGCCGTTGTAGGGATGGAACACTGTAACATGCAAGCAGTTGTAAAGTATGTAAACAATTCCAGAAAACATCGTGAGAAAAGGTGGCGTATTGGACAGCTAACATCGATGTTTGGCATGTTTGCACCCAGCCTCTTCTCAAATAACATCTTAACCAAAAGCAAAACACGATGCAGCAGACTGTTATTTCACATGTAAACAAACAGACGCAATGCAATGAAATGTTGAAAATTCTGACGATCTTTATTTATCTGATTGGCAAACAGTATGGAACGGGATGAGGCATCGGGTTGATTGTTCAGTGTATAACTCTTTCAATCCCAATGACGCTTGAAAGCGCATTTGCAAACAGTTTGAATCCTGATCAGACGCCGCGTAACGCGGCGTCTAATCAGGATTCAAGCTGTTTGATACTCGTATCGATATGTTTTAAGGCATACTACATTGAATCTTACTTTGAAACGATCGTGTAAGCGACACAATTGAAGCAGATGACAATGAAACGGTGAAGGGGTAAATACGTCAAGGACAATTTGGTAGTGAAAGAATTAACACGGGGAGAGAAGTAGGTCTTCCCAGGGAGATTAGATCTATAAATATCAGAGCTTCTGGTCTTCCCAACTATACCAGAACATGTAAGAAAGAAAACTATTTAAAATATAAATGAATGTACGAGCTAATTGCTCAATGCAGGCCAGGATCTGCACCGTTTGTCATTTTGCAAAATATGCCAGAAAACAGCCCTAAATAGTCATAAATGGACTACATACATTCTAAGTTGGACACAGGAAATGTCCGTTAAATGTTCAAGGGGTGATTGAGATAAGCATTTTTTATAAGCGGCCGTAAAAACTGTGTTTGAAGCAACCGGTGTCTACTCGAGCGTTATGTAACGTGCCTATTGATGTTTTCCGGAAAGGCTTAGTGAAACACGTAGTGGGCGGCATACACTGCACTACTGTTTTTCTCACGTTTGTATATAGTAAAGTACGAGCACTTACACGAACGTGTTTTTATGACTACAGAGTTAAGGTTTTGGCACATATAATTGAACTGTGCTAGTGTCCGTCCTTCCTATCGTCTTTGCCCTTTTCCCCTGCGTATATTTGCTATACTACAATCATCTAAGGGTAAAACAGTTAGTGAGTGAGTACTTCTTTTGAATTCTCAGGGTCTCGTTACATTTTAAGATCACTCTGACCTTGGCCTTGACATCTGACCTCAATTTTAGAAAAATAGAAAAGACTTACCCTGAGGAAGTTTGCAGTGGGAGTACATTTCATGATGGCATAGCGTCGCATACCACTTTTAGGTACAAAGACCCTTTAGCTTTGACTTTGGCTTTCACGTCGACTTTGGCTTTGACCTTAACCTTTACCTTAACATAGGCATTTGACTTCAATTATAGAAAAGGTTTACACAGAGAATAGTTCCTATACCTAATCAACGCACACCAAACTATGTGTGTGACTACATCTCGTGTATAGATTCCTAACTGTTTGCAATGAACATAAAGTTTTAAAAAGCGTCTACCCAAACTGGTTCTGATTCTTCAATTACTACTGTCAAGTATTTTCTGTTTAACGACCATACTTATCTTCTTCTTGCCCGTCAAGGCTTGTTGTCATTGAATTTCGTTTTTGAAACGGTATAGAATAACGTTTTCATCACTCTTAGTTTTAAAAACACCAGTTCATGGTGTAAGGCAACGTAATTGAGTTGAACATTTTAATTATTTGTCCATGACGTATGCGATGGCTCTTATAGGAAGATTGTTCTAACGGCTCCATGACTACTGGAGTTGAAAATAGTTTCCATCGATTTGTTTATTTTCGTCTGGACCCGCATGAACATTTGTTGAAACTTCTTTATATCTTTCGTAATGAAGTTTTCGTGTAACAGATTAGAAAATGCGATTTATCTTTCTGGTGCGGTCAACATATTGGTAAATAGTTTACAAACAGAAATAACCCCATGCGGTTCTGGGGCCCGTTTTACTAAACAACTTACGCAAAAATTTTGCGTAAGTCAAAATTTTAAATTTTAATTTATATTTTTATTATCACTTGCTACAAACAGCAAATAGCCAGATCAGAGGACGCGCTTTAAGCGCGTCCTCTGATCTGGCTATTTGCTGTTTGCAAACGTTTATGATCGAAAAAAAAAGAGTTAAACGATTTTGACTTACGCAAAAATTTTGCGTAAGTTGTTTAGTAAAACGGGCCCCTGGGGCATGTCCGCTTGGTCAACTGGAAGAAAAGAATGGGGACCACTACCATAGCCTATCATAATACAGTAGAAGGCTGCCAAAAGTCGTAATATTTTCATAGATTCGATGGATGGATAATTTCATCATTAAGTTATGTATTTGTACGTCAGCGCAAGTGCTGAATAAGTTAAAATCCATAATATATGTATCTCTGGTATTCTGGTCAGAGTTCACATTTCAATATTTTCGGATCGATATAAATGAGTCGTTGAACTGACAACTTGTCTCCTGTAGTAGCGATATGACTGAAATACTGTTAAAGCTACTGAAGACCCTAAATCAACAACAACAGAAATAGATTTGCATAACAAAAAGCTGAAAAATTATATCAAATGTTTCAGAGAAGGGCAGAAAGAGAGACAGCGAGAGAAAAACAGTGGTAGAGACAGACAGACATGTAGAGAAAGAAAGACAGATACAAAGATCAACCACACATACGTAGATAGAAATACAGTTATCAGACCGAGACTGGCAGACACACAAGACAGATACAGACAGACAGTGAGATAGAAACAATAAAGACAGACATACAGCAGGACAGACGGACAAACAAATGGAAAGACGCGAGACAGACAGATATGCAGACATAGACAGAGAGAGAGACAGAGAGAAAGAGAAAGATAGAGAGAGAGGCACAACGAAACACGAACATTGATACAGAAGGGAGAGACACATGTTGTTTCTGCTTTTGTTCCTAAACCACATCGGACTTAACGTGCCAAAGATTAATTGGAAATTGAATGAATAACTTGTTCACTCGTTATTGGCGGCTCCATCTTATTTAACCCTTGCACTCTCATTGACACTTAAAAGCGCGTTTGCAAACAGTTTGGATCCTAATCAGACGCTGCGTAAAGCGGCGTCTGATTAGGATCCAAACGGTTTGACACTCGTTTTGAAATTTCTTCAGTCAAACTGCCTTATTTTAAATTTGAAATGACATTGCAGGCAACAAAATTGAAGCAGACGACAATGAAACTTTGGAGGGGTAAAATCGCACGAATATGTTGGTAGTAAATGGGTTAATAGATAACTGTGTTCCGTCATAATAATTAAAACTGTCACCTGCATTATCTTTATAAATCTTACTTTTAAATCTTTACTTTTCAATAGTTCTCCTGATTAAGAGTGCCAAACAGTTAGGATCCTGATCAGACGTCGGGTTACTCGGCGTCTGATCAGGATCCTTACTGTTTGTAAATTCAAGACTATATTGGTATTTGGCAAATAGAAGAGTATGTAGTATACTATGTCTCAATAAGGTCATAACATCTTAACCTTTGATTACATACCCCTTATACAGTGGAGAATGTGTTATTCTTTCCCAATAAACGCGTTTACGCTAAAACTATTATTTGCAGTGCAAACAGTTTGGAGCCAGATCAGTTTGCCACCAAGAGCCAGATCTGTTTGCCACTAAGATAAACATGAAATATCAGAATTGTTCAAAAGTTGTTATTTTCTACGTTTTAGTGCTTTGCGTTTGCGTACGTTTGCGTTTAAACGGGAAAGAATAACATATTCTCCACTGTACTTACAAAATACAATCAGACCACGTGTCTAAAATATAAAGTTAAGCACGTCTAGTAAGAAAGGGTCACATTTTAAAAAACCATGGAGGTCTTTGAAGACAAGTGTAAGCTTTATGCAGGACAAAGGAAAAACAGACAGCTCCTACAGGTGCTTTCTACTTTACTCTTCTACTCATTAATTTGTCAGTTGTATTCTTAAGATCGACTAATCACATTCTCCTTCACCTTCACCTATCCCTTAGTCCGGAGGACCGTAGGGGCACTGCAGATGACCTGGCAACCAGCTCCTTCCATTCCGCTCTGTTTTCGGCTTTCCGCACTGTTTCCTTCAGACCCATGCCTGTCCAATCTGCAATGTTGTCTTCCCAACGTTTTCTCTGTCGACCTCTTCTTCTCCCTCCGCTTACTGTGCCTTGTAGAATGGTCTTTGAGAGTCCTGAAGATCTTGTAACATGACCGTACCATCTCAGCTTCCGCTTTTTCACAGTTGTTAGCAAATCCTCAAATGGTCCAATGGCTTCCCTTATCCTGCAGCAAACTTCTTCATTTTTGATGTGCTCAGTGTATGATATACACAATAGTTTCCTGAAGCACCTCATCTCAAGTGCGCTTATCCTGCGTTCAAAATCTGCGTTCAAGGTCCAAGATTCACTTGCATACATGAATATGGACATCACCAGTGCACGCATAAACCTTATTTTTGAGCTGAGGCTTATGTTTCGGTCATCCCATATTGGCTTCAGCTTTGCAAGTGCTGTTGTCGTCTGTGCTGCTCTTGCAAGTATCTCCGGCTTTGAGCCTTGATCGCTGACTATGGCACCCAGGTACTTGAAACTATCAACACAGCCCAGCTTCTCTCCCTTCACCTGTATATCTGTGCTGATGCCATTGGTATTGTTGGTCATGATCTTAGTCTTCTCTGCACTAATTTACATGCCATAGTTGGTAGACGACTCATCTAGGCGTTCCACTAGCTTGACTAACTCCTCTTCCTTCCCAGCTAGGCCGTCTATGTCATCAGCGAAGCGTAGATTGGTTACTATCCTGCCACCGATGCTGACGGTGCCTTTGTGGTCTGTCAGAGCGTCTGGCATAATTCTCTCCAGGAAGATGTTGAAGAGGGTTGGGGAGAGTAAACATCCTTGCCGTACACCCACTGTCGTTCTGAACCACTCCCCTACACTACTATTGAAGTACACTGCACTTGTTGCTCTGTCATACAGATTCTGTATCGCTTTTGTAAGGTTGGCGTTAATATTGTCTCATTGTGGCCCACAATGTAGTAGATGTTTGCTGTACATGAGTTTCGAAATAAAAACACGTGTTTAGATGACGATGCAATATGTCACTTCCTGGTCAAATTTACTCTTAAAAATGATTAACTGCTGCAACTATTTCTAACATGTATTCAGCAATCAGTCGTTGATGAGACAAAATAGATGTATAAAAATGGATTAGTAAGCACACAACGTTGTTGAAAGCAAGGCAGTTAAAGAAAAAATCAAAAAAGCAATCTGTTTAAGATTTGATCTTGTTACTCAGCAACAAACTTGATCCAAACTTGATCCAAACTGTTTGTACAAATGTGTTCATGCTGTTGACATGCAAAACGTATATAGACAACAAGGAAACTCTTGTTTGATTTCAAGTAGCCGGGCATTCTTGTTACTGAGGGAGGATATTTTTTTTGTAAGTTTTAGGATACTTTGTCCTTATTCTACGATGCAGGGTTGATTTATTTGAATGTTTGAATCCACGTAAGTATCCGATACACAATAAGTTTAAATGACAATGGGACCTTTACTGTTTGACTGTCGTAAGACAATTTTGATTCTGTCTGTTAACAAAATAGGTACATGTAACTAAATTTTGTTTTCAGACGTACAATGAAGAGAGTATAGTAGTGCAACAGTAAAAAGATACATAATTTTAGATGACGCAATAGGGAAATATGAAAACATTTTGGAATCCGTAGATACATTTGTTGTTGCGATGTTTTGTTGTTGTTATTATTGCTAAAGGGGCATTAACCTTTACCGACGGTCTTGGTCTAATATAGTAAAGCGCCCGACTACTGTAGCAGTGGTTGTGATTTCGATTCCCCGTCGGATCTTCGTATGAGACTTTATAATCCGAGATCTGATTTATCAGTGCTTTACACAGGGCATCCGAAAGAACCAGAGACCTCTGTCAATCAGTAGAGTAGGGCATCGCACCCGGGTTTTCTATATCCGCTCCCCTCTCTCTGGGGCGTCCAGTTAAATTAGCCAATAAATTTCAGAAATGTATGTAAACAAACCAACATTATCATAGACAAATGAAAATACGCTTAATTTCTAATTCAGAACATGCACATTTTCCTCCTATCTTATCTTTTGAAATTGAAAAGATTTTTTTTAAATGGCTTTTAAATTGATGCGTTTCCATAGGAACGTCTGCTTCAAACCTGCAATTTTGTGAAGTTTAGCGTCTAGAGAACTGTAAATATGAAAGTAAAATATTCAGGATCCTGATCAGAATTCACGTCACATTTATCAATATGCAATGAATGTTTTAACCGTGAACTCCTCATTTTATTTCCCTGTAAAATCTTATCGTCTGCTTCAGCCCTCTCTTTAACGCCAAAAAATCGTCTGTATTGGTAATGTAGTCTGCTATATTTTTAAAGTCAGATTTCGGGCTGTTTTTATTGAAGAAATGTCGAAACGAGTTTCAAACAGTCCGAACTGTTTGCAAAATGAATTAATTGATGTATCACAAAGGTTATTTTAGGAAAGGATAACGTCTTCCTCTGCGTGTATATGTTACAGGGATTAAGTTTTATCAGGGATTATGCGTAATCCCTGAACATTTTAGGGAATACGTGTAGTCACTAGGCGTTTTAGGGAATCGTTGAAAAGTCAAATTTTCATCAAATTAATAGATTTGTACTATCATTACATTTCTATTGGTTTGAAACATCATGTTTTCTTGAAATTTCATGGTCTAATGAACGTTCATACAAAGTTTCTTGCACAAGTTAGTAAAAATAAGTTTAACAGTGTGCATTTAAGTCAAGACAATTAAAAACCAAGACATCTGTCACGTGTAAATAAGGTAAACAACATATATACTTGCCTTTGAACTTAATTAACTGCCAAATATTTATAAAAAGATAAATAGCGAAAAGCTTTATATTACGCCTTTTCCCTGGGAGATTTAGGGTTTTTATTAAATCACTGATTTTTCAAGGATTTCACGTATTCCCTTATACATGTAACACTTAATCCCTGTAACATATGCATATGTCCAAAGACAGCAACTGTCGGAAATACGCCAAATCTGTTTGTCATTCTCTTTAATCATGTGGTATTTTAGTATTTCATTCTCGCTAGATACATTGTCTAGACATTCTATATATAATATTTCTGGCCATGTTTAACGTCAGCTGACAGTCCAATTAACTTTCGCCTACGCTTTTCACTGGACATCCTACGTCGTGTTAAAACCGGTCAACAGTCCAAAATCTTGAGCAACCTGAACCCTTATCATGTTGAATTGTCTGCTTCAAAATAAACCGTCTGCGAAAAATGATAAAATTTAGTTTTAATGGTGTTTGATTTGGGCATATGTTGAATATGAGTGAAACACATTTTGGATCAAGGTCAAAACTTTGAAATATATTTAAATTCTTATTTCTCTATCTAATCCGGTCTTTTGACACCTCTTTGGAATCGTCTTGAAAAGACGATTCCAAAGAAATGTCACAAGACAGGTTTAGATGGAGAAATAAATAATAATTGTGACTTTTATCATCTGACTTACGATCGTTTTTGTCGTAGGAAGTGTCCCTAAGTGGCAAATAGTTTGGAAACAGACGTCTGATCTTGCTCCAAACTGTGTGCGATGGGAATAATTTGTTTGTACAGTGGAGAATGTGTTATTCTTTCCCAATAAAGGCGTTTACGCTAAAACTATTTTTTACAGTGCAAATAGTTTGGAGCCAGATCAGACGCCGGGTAACCCGGCGTCTGATCAGGCTCCAAACTGTTTGCCACCAAGATAAACATGAAATATCAGAATTGTCCAAAAGTTGTTCTTTTCTACGTTTTAGTGCTTTGCGTTTGCGTACGTTTGCGTTTAAACGGGAAAGAAGAACGGTTTCTCCACTGTATACAGACGCGTTTATTGGAAAAGAAGAACGTCTACTCCACTGCATGTACAACTGCCATCTCGTTTTTGTCTTCAAAAATAAATACCAGATGACAAACAGTTTTCCCTACTGTTAATCCAGAGAAAAACTACATGTAGCAAATTTCAGTCTATCTTTAGACGACATTTTCAGCAGCAAGTATTCAAAACACGTTGTAAATGTTACGTACGTTGCTTATATCGTTTGCCAACCTTCTGGCTTCATGGAATCCCTTTTATATCAGGATAGTATAATTTCTGATAGATCTACATGAAACTAAACAAACGCTTTTAAGGCCTTTCGCTACCGGAAGTCGGTCTTGCGGGCGAGCGGATATGCGTCTGGACGACACAGACTTTTTTCGTACGTGTTTATACTAGAAAATTTATATAAATGAAATGTTGATACGAATTAGTATAATCCTTCATAGCGCAGTTAGTATAGTGGTTGACTATGGTGGTTGACTAGCAATCCAAAGGTCATAGGTTCGAGACCCATCCGATCCGAATATTTTTTTTAAGTGTCCGATTTATTGACTTGTCAATCCATAACGCAGTAATCAAGAGACATGTTATGTTTAGTCTTCGTTGATTAGTACAAGTGATGTTTACGGTCCAAGTATATGTCAACTTACATGTACCTGTACGTTTTAGTTTAATGACTTACAAGTCAATTAAATCGGTATACATGTAAACGATTTGATCGAACTATAAAGCCACACAGTGAAGCTTATCAATACGCTAACCTTTTCAAGATCGATATTGACCATTATAATTATGTTCAAACAATATAATAAACCTTGTATGCAAGTCCATGAATAAATAATAATGCATTTTAATGACAAAGTTTTAATTCTAAGGTAGGTAACTGTATCTAAACAACAAATATCCCACATTTTAATAAGAAAATATGTTATAACAACAAATCCTGACAGTAATATTTTCTAATTGTTTCAGACTGACTAGTTCATCAACCATATATTTGAATAAAATGAAAACAAATATACATTGAATTAGTCAGTTTTTTGTAATTCAATTTTTTAGCATTTTGCAAAATTTAAATAGCTGATAACATCTTTCTGAACACCTTTATTCAAAATGTTTTTAGCTTTTCTATTAATGAATGTTGTGGACTACTTATTGGGCGAGAATTATAGTCATTAGCTTTATTCATTTTTAAGAAAAATAAAATCATCAAAATTCTAGGTTTTTGTCAGAAAAAAGACCTTAAAGACAAACCACACGATAAATTTTGCCTATATTTACCCACATTGTTTCTTAGGCTATTATCATTCTTCATGAAAAGTTTCATAACAATCGTATGGAAACTACGCGCATATGCGAAGTGCCTTAACTTCCATTGCAAACAGTTTAGAGCCAGGTCAGACTTACCCGACGTCTGATCATGCTCCAAACTATTTGCTACACATATTAAAATGTTTCGTCACAACTATCCAAACGTTGTCATTTCGTATACAGTCGAACCTCTCTATTACGACCACTAAAAAGAAGACTAATTGTCCATATAAAGGACAGGTGATCGCTTGAAGCAATGTGAAAGTGAAACAGAAAGCTCCTATTGGAGCTTTCTGTTTCACTTTCATATTGCTTTAAGAAGTCATCTGTCTTAAACGACTATTATTTGACCCAACTTAGTGGTCGTAATAGAGGGGTTCTACTGTATTTAATTACAGTGCGTTAGCAATTCGGTATTGGCAGGGAAAAGGTTAATGCCTTAGTGAATCAAGAGTGAGCTGGAAATAACCCCCCCCCCCCCCCCCCCATTGATATAATCTTAACACTGATGTTGTTTTATTTCTGTTTGAAAGACAAGCATGCTAGTAAATTGAAGTATAGAAAAATCTCTAACAAAACACACTATTCAACATGTTTTAACCCATTACCCCATAGCCTGTTTATATGTTTGAAGAGAAGTGACCACTTAAAGCAGGTTGAGAGTTAAGCAGAATGTGCCTTAAGGCACATTCTGCTATACTTCCAGCCTGCTTTAAGCTACAATCTGCTAGAATATAGAAAATATTTCTTATGTTACATATTCTTGATTGTATAAATTTGAACTATTTTCTTCAGTACAAGAATAAATAAAAGGCGTAAAATGGCGTATTTATGGGGTAACGGGTTAAACGGTTGCCCTAAAGAAAATACATGAACACTAATATCGGTATCAACAGAATGATGCAACGGGGCAAAAGTAAAAGCATAAAACTCCTATAATTATGTGGGAACTTTTTGCTTTACTTCCGTCCTGCATTTAGCAACAGACTTTCTTAAAGATAGCTCAATGAAGCATCAAAACCCCGTGCTTATAAAGCTTATAAAGCGTTTGAGTTAAGAAAATACTCGTTCTCAAGCATTTTATTGGTCATGCTTTATAAGCAGATAGTGAAAACAGATTTGGGGAACACGTTCGAGGTTCAATCTGAAAGCACTTGGCATCACACTCGTTTTTGATATGGTAAGATATGATATAATAACATGGAGAGCCGCTTCACGGTAACAGAGCATGAACAATTCTAAGATTTCCCAAATTTCTCATTTTAAGCACGATTACTTAAAGCAGGTTGAAAGTAAAGCAGAATGCGCCTTAAGGCGCATTCTGCTTTACTTTCAACCTTCTTTAAGCTACAATCTGCTAGGATAAAATTCCAAATACTTCGATAAAATGGCAAAATGACAGCCCTGCACTCTCATTGCATTTTCTAAACGAAATGTATGCTAGGAATTATTGCAGACAAAAATACTGTAGACAACGACTGCCGGGTGTCCTTTAGTTCAGTCTTAACCATTAGTGTGTGGGAGAGGAGTGTATACAACATTTGCAAATAGTGCAGACCAAGATCGCCCTCTGAGTTTGGTATGCACTGTGTGTCAAAATTATAATCATAATAGAAACAGAACCGTATGAGACAGTGTAGACTGAACGTTAATTGGAAAAATGTCAGATTCCATTTGGAAATTCAACAGTATAAGAGATAAGCAAGTTGTTCATTGTTTAACCAAACAGGTGTGCAAATGAACAATTATAAAAGCAGATTGTTTTGCACTGGTTTATGAATTATGATAAGTGTCAAGGAATTTAGACCCAGGTAAAACGCTAGCAGGTGTCTATTGTAGCTTATTTAATATTTACAGTCGGGACGGTGTTTTGTTTCCTGTTAAAACGAAACCTAGAAACTGAAAGAAAATGTACAAAATAAAAAGCATTTTTTTTTATCTGAGTAGCAAACCGTGTCGAGTCTGATCGGACCCGGGGTTTTAAACGCCGGTTTATCGGATGTATGTAACAGCTACAAAGTATGATAAAGGGAACATAAAATATTCCTATAGGAGATTTTTGCTTTACTTTTATCTAGCTTTAAGCAGTCACATGCGTTATAGACAATGATGTGTTAGTGAATTACCGGGGAGTGTTTAACTCTTATCATGCTGAATTATCGTCTGCCTGAAAATGTCGTCTGCTAAAAGACTAAAATATTAGTGGAAACAACCTATTTAGTTGTACTAAAATATTAGTTTCCATGCTTTTGAAACAGAAAAAACAGTTGAATACAAGTGACAAACAGATTCGATCCAGATCAGACGCCGTGTTACGCGGCGTCTGATCTGGATCCAAACTGTTTGCAAATGTGAGCCAAGTCGCGTCTAGCACGAGCATTTATATAACATTATATTTGCATACGTTTGGAATTATAATCAGAATTACACAGCGTCTTGTTTAAGATCTAATCTGTTTTCAAAGATAAATACAAAGTTGCCTACATGGTTCTAATGGTTATGGGATGTGGGGTCTAATAATTAACATCCCTCCCGTAAATACCAGGTAATTCACAGGTAAATTAAGCTAACTACAGTCCAAACCCGATAATTCAAACTCATTTTACCCTAATCATGCTAAGCGCGACTTGCCTACATTTTGCAAACAGTTTAGAGCCAGTTCAAGACGCCGCGTAACGAGGTGTCTGATCTGGATATTAACTGTTTGTCAATCATATTCAACTTTTCTTCAGATCAAAAAGCTACAAGAATTAACTTTAATTTTGTTTGCCAGGCGATATATTTGAAGCAGACGACAATAAAGCATGGATAGGGTTGAGTCGAGCTTGCCAGTGCTTCAAAGTTAAAACCCGGGTTTAGCCATGTTTTAGCAGTAAAATAGGTGTTCGGCTTAAGCGGGCTCGACGAGTTATGGCAATTTAACTGAAGACATTAAGTTCGACTTCAGCTAGTTCTGGCTATCAGGGTTCGACAGCTATGAGACTACTTTATCTGAACCCAGGGCTCCAGATAAGGGGGGTATTTCAAAAACTAAAATTTGTATTTCTGCTTTAAACCCTATGGTCTCACTACTCATTAGAATCGTCTCGAAGAGACGATTCTAATGCGTAGTAACATCATATGATTTGGTGTTGAAATAAGTGAGAAAATGTTGGATGTGTGCAGTTTACTCCCTCTTATCTGGAGCCCTGTAAACCTAATAGATCTAATGCTAATTCGTTCAAACATGTGTTGCTCGGCCACTAAACTTAAAAGACGATCAGTTGGCAAACTTAAAGATAGCTGAAAATTAGTCTAATCAATTAACCCCCTGTGACGGCATGCTAATTTTGTGACAGGTGCCGTCCTGTGTGAGGGATATGGCCGAATCAAAGAATAACTCCATGTTATCTAACAGTACACATATATATTGACTAGCAGAAAAGGTCATTCAAGGCAAAAATAAAGCAGAAATCGCCTCTAAATGCGCTTTCTGCTTTATTGTTGCCTTGCATTAAGCAGATATTTACCTTTATAATTGGGGATATGAACTGGTCACTGACAACAGGTTTTACTACAGCTATGTAGAACTTCTCTAAATACGGCAACAATGTGTCAATTATCAGGGGTCCGTGTCATAAAACTTAGTTGACGATTCCAAAGAGATGTCACAAGGCAGGATTGAATTTATTTTAAAGTTTTGACTGACGACGTTTTAGTCGTGCGAAGTTTTATGAAACGGGTCCCAGGTGTTTAAGGTGGGTTGTGCTTAAAGCATGGTGAACGTAAAACAGAAAACTCCTTTAGGAGCTTTCTGTCTTACGTTCACCTTGCTTTAAGCTAGCACCTGACATTTATGCAGTCAATTAGCCTTCTTTTTAGTTGTGATAGAGATATTTTACTGTTGTATATGTATATCAGAAACAAGTACAACATTCTAAATAGATTTTACCTGTATGTAAGCGAGCAGGTGTATCCCACGAGTTATTCCGAATGTTATACCAGCAAATTATGTGGATTTTACTGTTGATTATTTCCCGAATCCTTGGAGTGTTATTCTTGCATCATTGAAATGTTATGAATGAAAAGCATTCGCCGTACTCTCCAACTATTTATAGCTTTTTAGAGACTGGCTGTTAAGACTAACAGCGATCTATAAATAGATCGTAAATAACTACAGTCGAGTCTGTATTTAAGCGATCACCTGAATTCAGACGCACGGTGGCCGTTAAAAAGTAGGGACTGCTTACATGTAATTAATGACAACCCAAAACCCTTGTCACTGAGCTGTCTCATGACCTATATACTACAAATACAAATTATATTTTACTTTGTGCCTTAATACACGTTTGGCAGTATTGTCCAGCTGCTAAACAATTTGAATCCATATCAGAAATTTTACCTGTTTAATTTTGACCAATGAGATCGCTCCGTTCATTCAATTCATTCCGGTATTCAAAATGGCATTCACAATGAAATGAGTCTTTCACTTGTCAATTTCATGCCAAATTACATGTTTATTTCATATAGCTGATAGTGAAGAGGGTCATGAAATTAGGTGAAAGTTCCAGCCGTAAAGGCCGTTAAATGTGCAAACCGACTAGATTACCCCTTATTTTGGGCAATAAATTCTGTACCAAGAGAACGACAGAAAACTTTTTTATGCTTATTTTCGTTATAATTCACGTACTGTGGCGTTATTTGACGGAATTTGATGAAATAAAAAGTAGATATTGATAAATTAATCCTTGCCCGAGGATACCACAAGAGAATATCGGCGATCGAGTCTATTTTAGCATCAGTTTAAGTGGATAGTAAAGACTAGGTGTCGAATTGCGCTGTTTACCTTGTATCTATAATAGAAGTATAGTAAAAAAAAAAAAAAATTTTTTTTAAGGGGGGGGGGGGGGTGTTAATAGATAATAAAGTATGTGTCAAGTACCTGTGTCTGCAATATGATGCTTCAATATTGTTGTCTGCAATATCTTTTAAAAAGAAGATTTATATTAAGGCGATATGACTGACGAAATTTCGAAACGAGTGTCAAATAGTTTGGGTCCTGATCAGACGCCGCGTTACGCGTCGTCTGATCAGGACCCATTCTGTTTGCAAACGCGCGTAAATTATTTATGGTGTCATTGAAAATGAAAAGGTTAAAGCACATGGTCAGCTAGAAGTCCCAAATTTGTTGTGTGTGTGTATCTTTGGTACGCGTGATGTCTAACTACAGTTTCATTTGAGGTCAATGTTACACTGACCTTGACCTTGGCATATATTCTAAATTATATAAAGATAGAAAACGCTTGCCCAGAGGATAGTTTTTATAACACAACAGCTAGGGGTACTAAAATTGTCGTCTGAGTTAGTGGAATGACGGAGCGTATTGCATCAATTCCAGGTACAATATAACTGTGACCTTGACTTTTAAATTCATTTATAATATAAAAAAAAACTTGCCCGAGCATTGCTAGCTACTTTTAGGTCACGATGTCCTCTACCTTTGACCTTGATTACACGTAAAAGCATTTTTGGAACATATTTACTATAGCGCATCACAAAATATGTGTGCGAGTACACCCTAGGATGATGGAGTGTCAAATTTTCAAATTACTTGGCATGGACATTTGACATCAAACACATCATAAACTTGTAAGGGGAATCTTTCCGAAACCATACCAGTTAGGTAGACCACATTTGATGTGTGAGAACATCTTTGGAGTTTGATGATTCACGTAGCATTTTCAGAGCACCTTTCGAGGGCTTGGTGCAAAACTATTGTAACTCCTTCACAATTGTGAAGGAGTTACAATAGTTTTGCACCAAGCCCTCGCTTTGCATTGCCATTAAAGAAAAGAATCGTCCAAAGAATATTTCCAATAAAATATCAGCAAGAGATACCAACTTTGGTGTGGGAGTTCATCTATGATTGCAGACTATCAGTATAGTCTCTTTACGCCTTTAATTTATTCCTCCACTGAAGAAAATAGTTCCAAATTATACAGTGGTGGATTTCTATCATTAGAAATAGTTTCATTATTCTAGTAGATGATAGCTTAAAGCAGGCTGAAAGTAAAGCAAAATGTGCCTTAAGGCACATTCTGCTCTACTTTAAACCTGCTTTAAGTAGCCATGTATCTTAAATACCAGAAACAGGCTATGGGGTATTTGGTTAAGGTCACTGTAACCTTGTTCTTGTCCTTTAGCCTCAATTACGAAAGAAGCTTTTCGGGAGCATGCATGTATTTCTCTATACAGCACATCAGCCACGGACACCAAAATAGGTGTGTGAGTCCATCTTGGCTTTTTGCACTTTATCTTACGAGTTTCAGGTTACTGTGACCTTGACCATAACATGAATTTTGACCTAAATTATCAAAGAAAGCTTTCCAGTTTATTTTACGTATATGCTACTTTAGAATATCAACGAGAGGTACATAATTTGGTGTGTGAAAGTATACATATTGGTATGGCAGAGTGTTGCGGACCCATTTCAAGTGTTGTGTATGTGTATATTTATTGGTCAGCATACAACAAAAAAATGCATTTCAGTGTCAGTACATGGGGCATCTTTAACTTACTTTGACCCAGTTCTTATTTCGATCATTACTAATCATTGTCATATTTAATACCATCTTAATAGTATGAATCATATGTTAAGATATTAAGCTCCTGCCATCAGTACTTTAAGTTGTTCCTTCTTGTTTTAATGCACCTGGTCTTCTCCTTGGGCGCCGCCATTATTTGTAAGTTCCTGGCCCAATCACGTAGTGTCAGGGGAAGAAACCAGACTAGACATTGGTTCGAATCCCGACCGAGCACGTGCATTTTTATTTTTGTTATTTTACTCTTTTTTTTTTATTTTAATTATTTATTTGAAAATGTATTTTTAACATCATTTCCTTTCTTAAACTAATATTTACGTGTTTATCACACATTTAATGCCAAATTCGGGGTTCAGACTATTTAGGTTTTTACTCTTTTATTGCTTTACCCCGAGTATAGTGGTTATTTGAAAATAGTTTGGATCCTAAACTGTAAGACACTAAATTTCATAGTTAGTAAGTCTTTACTTAAAATATACTTTAAATTTAAATTTGAGAAGCGAAAGCAGACAATTGTTTACAGTTGATGACGTCATAGCAATGAAAAGGGTTAAATTGAGTCCTTTAATCTAAAATTTGAAATATAATATATTGCAGACGACAACTTTGAAGCAGGCGATATCATTAAGCTTAAATCTCTCCCGAGATGTCGTGGGCGGTAGGAGGCGAATGGAAAACTTCAAAATAACTCTATAAGTGCATGTACTTAATTAAAGAAAACCCTGTAATAGTAAGTTGATCCGGGGTCGAATTGGTCATGGGCCGATCTAAAAGTGCCGCCTTCTTATTTTGACTAATAGTCATTGGACTTGTATTTATGGGTACGTCTGAAAAGCATTAACCTTTGTCACGCTAGCGCGTGATTATACACATGTTTACGCGCGCTACGTGTGTCTAATTATTGTCTGGAAAATTTCTCTTCTTCATCAGAAACTTCTTATAGTTTTCTAAAATGGTTTGGTCTTTTACTTTTTTCTTTCTTTTTTTTCGGCGGAGCTGACTGTTTTCTATTTAGACACACTTTAATATTTGGCCACACATTTCAACCAATAATATTTGATCAGAAATTTAGAATTAAGAGCACCTGTTGAAACTGAATAGTCTGATTGGATAGTAGCCAGGGCTCCAGATAAGGGAATTGTTTCAAAACTTAAAATCTTTATTTGTGCATTAAACCCTGTGGTGTCACTATACATATGAATTGTCTCTTCAAGACAATCAAAATGAGTGGTAATACCATAGGGTTTGGTGCTAAAAGAGGTGAAAAATGTGATTTGTTTAGTTTACTCACTCTTATCTGGAGCCCTGTAGGCTGGTTTATGTCCCATTACAGTTTTACATGATGTGGACTGTGGGTGTAAAATTTAGAGATACAGGCTGTCTGTTTACTACACTAGGCCACAGAATTGTGATCTGAAATCTATTTATAGATATACAGAGGAAGCTAGGTGTCAACCAATTTGTTTTAATTGTTAACTATTTGTACACATTTGCCATACATTAAAAGCAATATTTTATATATGAATAGCCTCAAGTGAGTTAAACACAATTGTGTTGTTTCATCATTATTTACAAGAGTGAAGTACAGTAGATTGTTGTATCTGTACATTTGTGTATGCTATAGTTTGTTTCAAGAAACTCTATGAATGGAACAATAGATTAATGTGAGGATCTCCTACCAGTAGCTAGGATATGAGTTAAATTATTGTTTTGTTTTGCATTTCTGTACATGATAGTTGTTTTGCATTTTAAATAAAAGTTACTGTTTCAATTGAATACTTGTATTTTTTGCTTTTCAATCCAAGATATATATTCTTTGAAAACCTCAATTTAATTCAATTTTGCACACCCATCTATATAGCCTTAGTTCAACCACTCATTCCGCCGAATATCTTTTTTAAAGATATTTCTTGTTTGTTTTTTTTTTCTTCAGAAAATATCATCAAAGTGTCAAATAATTTGGATTCAGATGAGACACCGAGTAACTCGGCGTCTCATCTGTATTCAAATTACTTGAAACAGTGTCTCACGAATACGCCCATATCATGCACAATGTCATGGAAATCGGTCTTTTTTTTATTCGGCATTGTTGTGGTTAAATTCTCGGGTTGCATTGTAATTGTCGTGCCGAATACAGTCGAGTCGCGCTCTCTCGAACTTGCTCAACTCACTCACATTTTGAACTTCTAACCCTTATCATGCTGAGATGTCGTCTACGTCAAATACAGTGACACCTCGCTATTATGACCACTGAAAAGAAAGCCAATTGATTGTTTGAAAGTTTAAAAGTCATGTGACAACTTAAAGCAAAGTAGCTTTCTGTTTTACTGTCACCTTGCTTAAAGCAGTCACCTGACTGTTAAACATATAGTTATTCACACAATTTATGGTCGTAATTGAGAGGTTTAACTGTATATATCGTCTGCGAAAATAAATGAAAAACAGTTTTTAAGCATTTCAAATTGAGGAATGTTGACAATGAGTGACAAACAGTTCGGATTAAGATCAGACGCCGCATATGCAAACAATGTATACCTTTACCAGAGGGCACCTAATAAGGGAGTGCATTTTGTCATTTTGCAATATATTGTTAAAATCGACCAGACTCTATTGGAAATTCAAACTGTCACTAAACGTGTGAGGGGTTAATGAGTTTAGGTAAATTCACTAATAAACTGTCCAGCCAATTTCGCCTAAACACTAGTATGTTCATGGCCTGGGGCCCGTTTCATAAAACTTCTTACGACAAATGTTGTCGTAAGTCAGATCATAAAAGTCTCAATAATTATCTATTTCTCCATCTAATCTTGTCTTGTGATATCTTTTTGGAATCGTCTTGAAAAGACGATTCCAAAAAGATGTCACAAGACAGGATTAGATAGAAAAATCAAAAATTAAATGTATTTTAAAGTTTTGACTTACGATAACAGTTGTCGTAAGATGTTTTATGAAACGGGCCCCTGGTCATTACGAACCACTTCAATAACCTTTTCACTGCCATACATTTGTCAACTTTTAAACTTATCAAATGCCTTTATTTTCTCATACAATGCTCCCTCACCTACAACGGCCCTCCCAATAGCGATTCCCTCATTACAACAACGCTTACTGCTGTTCCCCGAAACAAGAAAATTATGTCCAATCTATTCACAGCTGCAATCTAGTCTGCTTAAATTGTCATCTACTGTTTTCTCAAAGTTACATAATGGACATTTTGGGAGAAAAAAACCTTAATAACGAGTGATAAACAGTTTGAATCCAGATCAGACGCCGCGTAACGCGGCGTCTGGTTTGGATTCAAGCTGTTTGCAAATGTAAGTAAATTTCCCTCCCTATAACGACTCCCTCCGAGTAACGCAACACGGTTTTTGGCTGCTATTTGGTGTCGTTGTAGAGAGGGGGGGGGTTGATTGTACAAACAAATTAAGGCTCCAATGTACAGTGGAGAATCTGTTATTCTTTCCCGTTTAAACGCAAACGTACGCAAACGCAAAGCACTAAAACGTAGAAAAGAACAACTTTTGGACAATTCTGATATTTCATGGTGGCAAACAGTTTGGAGCCTGATCAGACGCCGGGTTACCCGGCGTCTGATCTGGCTCCAAACTGTTTGTAAAAGAAAAAATAGTTTTCGCGTAAACGCGTTTATCGGGAAAGAATAACAGATTCTTCACTGTAGTGTATTCGGTCAATTTAATAACAGCGTTGTTTTGTAAACTTTAATTTTCTAGATCATTTCCTGTACGAGAAACTATCCAATTAACCCTTACCCTGCTGGGCCGTGACTTCAAGGCTTGAGTGTTTGCAAACAGTAAAACCTCTCTAAAACGAAGGCTATTCGATTGTATAAAAGGCAGGCGACAGCTTAAAGCAAGGCGATAGAAAAACAGAATGATCCTTAAGGAGTCTTCTGTTTTATAAATGTACTATCACATTGCCATAAGCAATCACATGTCGTAAACACCTTGGTAAGTACAGTGGAGAATGTGTTATTCTTTCCCAATAAACGCGTTTACGCTCAAACTATTATTCGCAGTGCAAACAGTTTGGAGCCGGATCAGACGCCGGGTAACCCGGCGTCTGATCAGGCTCCAAACTGTTTGCCACCAAGATAAACATGAAATATCAGAATTGTCCAAAAGTTGTTCTTTTCTACGTTTTAGTGTTGTGCGTTTGCGTACGTTTGCGTTTAAACGGGAAAGAATAACAGATTCTCCACTGTAAGTACTATTAAAACAGATAAGTGGTCGTAATAGAGAGGTTTTACTGCATTTGGAATTAAAACAGACTATGTAGAACTGGTCGCGTTGTCATGATGAATAAAATACTTAAAAAAATCAAGAACATTTTAGGTAACCATTTAAACTCTTTCAATTTCAAAGCAGGTAAAACACTGATATTTGCAAACAATTTTGATCCTGATCAGACGCCGCGTTACTCTGCGTTCGATCTAGATGCAAAGTGTTTCTCACTCATAGCATGGTAGTGGAAGAGTTACATGTAAGTGGACTATTCTGCAAGAATGTGTGATATACGAATTACATGAGAGTAGATGTTTTCTCTCCAGTGGAAGCGAAACTTTACCCTTTCGGTGCCGAATTTAAGGTGGTTTAACAGCGGGCGGCCCGCATCTCGAGTTCCGGAAATGCTGATGACTTTCTCATGATCTTTTCGGCACGTGCTTATAGAAGAAAATTTACATAAAGAAAAGTTTGATAAACTTCAGTGTCTTCTTTGTTAGCGTAGTTGGTAGAGTGATTGTCTAGCAATCCAAAGGCTCTAGGTTCGAGTCTTACTCACTTCAAAACTTTTTTTTAAATAAATTGTCTGATTTTATTGACTTGTCAATCCATAACGCAGTGATCAAAGGACAGACTATATTATTCACAAAATTATGTAATAATGAATAATATCAGATGCAAGTATAGTCAGTGGCAACTCAACTTTATGATATGACAGATGGCAGCTTAAAACATGACAAAGGTAATGCTAAAAGATAGATCCTACAGGAGCTCTTCTGCATTATTTTTGTCTTGCATTAAGTAGTCACCTGTCTTAAAAGATCTAAAGGCTATCGTATCAACGGTCCATTATCACAGGCTTGACTTGTGGTGTTATATAGAGCTGACGGCATTTTAAAGGTGAACTCAAGGGAGGTAACTCGGTTTGTGTTAACATTTTGTCAGAATTTCAGGAAATGATGTATAAAAAGTAAAGTCTACTGTAGATTGTCATTTAATTTTTGTGACTAGTAGAATTAAGTAATATCTATATAATAAGCCTAAAATAAGTGTATGTCAAACAGCTAGATTTTTTTTTAAATTTAGCGTCTTTTTCAGACTTTTTTAAAATATTGATATTTCCAGAAAATATGTCATGAAATACTTTTGTTTGCACAATATCTGTACAGTTTATACAGTGGAGAATCTGTTATTCTTTCCCGATAAACGCGTTAACGCTAAAACTATTATTTGCAGTGCAAATAGTTTGGAGCCAGATCAGACGCCGGGTAACCCGGCGTCTGATCAGGCTCCAAACTGTTTGCCACCAAGATAAACATGTATTATCACAATTGTCCAAAAGTTGTACTTTTCTACGTTTTAGTGTTTTGCGTTTGCGTACGTTTGCGTTTAAACGGGAAAGAATAACAGATTCTCCACTGTATTAAAGTACAGCAATCATAGAGTTAAATGTATATTATTTTATAAAGAAGATATTCCTGTTTATTAAAAAAGGAACTTTTCTCGACAAAGGTCCTGTCAGAAACAAACGGCACTGTATTGGTTTTTATTTTAACGATTTTTAACTCTCCATATGGTAAATTTCAATTTAATCAAGTTTTCAAAGAAATCTGACAGGGAATAAGCAGACCCGCGAACCACCTTAACGTGAGTTTCTATCCCCTTTACCGCTTTATTGTCGTCTGTTTCAATAATGTTGTTTGCAAGATCGTTTGAAATTAAGATTCAATGAAGTCTGACTTAAGAATTATCGATACGAGTGTCAACAGTTTGGAGGCTGATCAGACGCCCCGTTACGCGGTGTCTGATCAGGACCCAAACTGTTTGCAAAGTTGACTGTATGCGACTTCGGCACCGAAAGGGTTAATGCAAACACATTACGATACCTGTTTGTAGAAAACCACATTTTTTTTAAAAATGCCCAACGATTTATCAACTTGAATCTGAGTGCAACAGATTTGAACCTAAACGGACACAGGGATACCCGGTGTCATCTACATCTACATCTACGGGGTTACTCCCTACTATCAATTGCTGATAATTACAGGGAGGTGTCTGATCTATAGCTCCATGTTTTAATGCACTACATTTGTTTATAAGTTAAGTTTAACCCATTACCCCATAGCCTGTTTATAGTTTTGAAAATAGGTGACTACTTAAAGCAGGTTGAAAGTAAAGCAGAATGCGCCATATGGCGCATTCTGCTTTACTTTCAGCCTGATTTAAGCTTTTACCAGCTAGAATATGGAAAGTATTAAATATGACACATATTCATTACGGTTTATATTGGAACTATTTTCTTCAGCGGATGAATAAAATGCATGTGCTAAAAGTCGATTCTATAAGGAAAAGGGTTAAGCAGGTACGCAAAGCGGTTTCTTCATTTAAAATTCATTAAATCCTAATTTTGCAATATGTCAGAAGAAAAAGTTAAATATTGGAGGTTATTTCGAAAGGGAAAACTAGTGAAAACCGAGACCGGTTAACTCATTCACCCCTGTAACCTTTAATGGACAATACCAATTAAGTCCAGTCCATTTTTGACTATTTAGGGTTGATTTAACAATATATTTCAAAATGACAAATAGTGTAGACACTGATCTTAAGGATCCCTCCGATCAGGGTCTACACTGTTTGTATAGGACAAGTGTAATCATAACAGGTACACTATGTTTGTAAATGACGAATATGCTCGTCGCTAGGATTGAATGTGTACAGGAAAAAGATTAACGTAATTGATTCATTTCCCAAATGATCGTTTGTAATCTGCGTGCATAATTATTTGAATAATGCGCTCATTTAACCCTGTAATTTAGGCTATTAAAATCCGACATATTTAAATTTTATTTCGTCTGGTGCTTTGAAACTGTCGTCTGCGAAGCTTGTCTTATGAAGGTTGATTCATTTTCAAAATGGAGAATCCGTAAGATGAATGTCAAGCAGTTTCAATCCTGATCAAATATACTATAATCCCTTTATTAGGAGACCTGCATGAGGTTTAGTGTTTATGCCCTGTTACTTCTGTAATTTTTATCTCCACTGAAGAAAATAGTTCCACTTTATATAGTTATGAATATGTACCATAAGAAATAATTTCTTGCTCTTAGCAATGCCAACTAAAAGTAGGCTGAACGTAAAACAGAAGTCACCTTAAGGCCCTTTCTGCTTTACTTTTAAATTGATTTAAGTATAGACGCGTCTTTAAAACTAAAAACAGGCTATTGTGTATGGGTTGAGGCAGGTGAATGCTTAAAAAAGCAGATGAAAGTAAAGTTTTGCTATCCTAGGGTGTGAACTTTCTCCGATCATTGATTGGAAAACCCACTTAGTAGATTAAGACTATGCTTCAGCTTAAAAAAACCCCATAAATACGCCTATATAATTCCACTTAAAAATTAGTTCCACTTTAAGTCTTTAACTAGTCATTAGTTACTTTCGGAAAACAGTGTAGACTCTAATCATACGCCGCGTTATGCGGTGTTTGGTCAGATTCTACATTGTTTCCCCATGTCCCACGTATTGGATCTTGAGCACAACAAGTAACCGTGAAGGCGAGATCAATCATGAAGGGCTTTGATTTACAGAATCGTAGTGGATTTCTATTGGATGATGTTACACACTTAATACAATTATCTGTTTCTTGCTATCCTATAATTGATTACATTTTGTGTGATTCATTATGCTCGTGACCTGTATCAAACGCTTCAGTAACATCTTTTTCAGGTCAGCATTGCTTCAATTTTGACATTCGTCCCAATTATGGACAGAGCTTGCCCGGACCACAGCGGAGAATTTTATATTACTGTGACCTTGGACACCATGGCATTTGACCTCAATTATAGTAATATAAAGCTTCTCTAGAACATATTTCCTACAAAATATTAGCTAGAAGATACAGAATTTATTGTGCGAGTACATCTTGGTATGGCGAAGTGTTGTGTATCATTTTTGTTTTGACGGCTTTTAGCCTGGAAAACGAATTAACAATATCGCCAAATAGTTGCAATACCTAGACTGGCGCCAGTCTCTATAATAGTTTATCATTATTTCCCTTTGATTCATATTGGGCCAGGATTATATAAATAAGTGCTGGACTCTGTAGCAGGAAAAAGGCACAATAACAAACCATTGAAAAACAGAATATAGAGGATAATTGTTTTTTTCAGTATAAGATAGAAATTTAATCCATTGAGTGAACATCAGACGTTCACGAGTGGCGAAGCTACGAGTGAAAATATAACAGTCTGATGTTCACGAAATGGATTAAATTCGATCTTATACGGAAAAAATACAATTATTCTATTTATTTATGCTTTTAAGCCACTTTTTAAACGAAATTTTTCGACAATTGTGAAAGCGAAAGTAAATGATTTACCCCGTGTTGAGCCCCAACTTTATATCGAACACATTTTCGAAACAGTTTCCCGTACGATGACGTCACTGATTTATTGATTTGACGTCATCCGAATTACGTCGTTGCTCCCGAGTTTGGATTCGTATTCTTCCGTTGAGTAGTTCGCGACAAATCGGACTTCCGGAATTTAACGATAAGACACGATTGACTACGATTCTTGGGGAGCCCTACGGGGAAACTTCATATTAAAAGCGCGCGTGGCGATAATCCCACTGCTTAAAGCAGTGAAATTATCAAGAGATCCACTGTTATTTCGTGGTAATCCACCAAAAAGCATAAATAAACATTATTAAAAATAATAATCTATCAGACTAGTAGCTAGTCAATTGCAATATCTAACACCACAATGAAGTAAGCACTTGGAATGGAAAGAAATAACGAGGCCTGCTAGATAATATAAGCCTTTTAAGGTTTTCTTTATTTATACCAAAACTTGTACCAGTCTACCTTATCACATTTTTGGTAAATTGTCTACCGTACAGACTACGCGCGAACGCTTGCAGTTAAGTGAATAATATCACTTAATTAAATTGATTGCTAATAGAATCAATATTATCATTAAAAAGCAAGTCAGATACAGTGGAGAAAACGTTAACGCGTTTACGCTAAAACTAGTATTTCTATTGCAAACAGTTTGGAGCCAGATCAGACGCCGGGTAACCCGGCGTCTGATCAGGCTCCAAACTGTTTGTCACCAAGATAAACATGAATTATCAGAATTGTCCTAAAGTTGCACTTTTCTACGTTTTAGTGTTTTGCGTTTGCGTTTCGTTTCGTTTAAACGGGAAAGAATAACGTATTCTCCATTGTAACATGTGTCGGAGTGGCCTAGTGGATAACATGTAGGCTTGTGAAACACGAGGTCAGAGGTTCGAATCTCATTAATTGCATGTTTTCGTTCTTTGTATCATACTATCATGGTGGTTTTTTTTCGGCGGAGCTGAATAGTTTCTATTTCAACACTCTTTTAAAGTTTCCAACATTTTCAACCAATCATATTTGATTAGATGTTTAGAATAAAGAGCACCTGTTGAAAACTGAATTTTCTGATTGGATAGTAGCCAAGGGCTCCAGATAAGGGAAGTCTTTCAAAACTTAAAATCTTTATTTCTGCATTAAACCCTATAAAGTCCTACTCATTTGAACTGTCTCTTCGAGACGGTCAAAACAAAATGAGTGGTAACACCATAGGGTTTGGTGCTGAAATGAGTGAGAAAATGTTAGATTTGTTCAGTTTACTCCCTCTTATCTGGAGCCCTGATAAACTGTTGCCAGGCTACTGGTCTAATTGTGAGACACAGTGCAGTGTTTACCATACTGAGCTGATGACATCATGCTTCTATTTTAAGATTATAACAATTTGTCTTTCTATAGATAGACAGTGGTAGCTCTAAGGTGTTTTGTTATAGTTTAGTACAAATTTATTTTAATTGTTAACTATTTGTACAAATTTACCATTCATTGATAGCAATATAATAAATTGCCTCAAGTGAGTTAAATTCAATTGTGTTGTTTCATCATTTATTTACAAAAGCGAGATGGTAGAACTTTTACAGCAGACTGTTGTTACAAAATTGCTACAGTATCTGTATGAGGGTTAAATTATTGTTTTGCATTTCTGTACATTATAGTTTTTTAATCAGAGTTATGCTATATCATTGAATGTGTATTTTTCGACGGAGCTGAATAGTTTCTTATTCAGCACAATTCCTTATAAGGCCCAACCAATGGTGAATGACCAGAAATATAAGCTTACAGACACGTGCTTAAAATCGAATAGTCTGATTGGGTAGCGGCCAGACTTGCCTTCTTACTTTTACAAATTTGTAAAATAAGAGACACAGACTGTTTTAGGCTGATTTGCTATGTAGCGGTACCAGTAGGAAATACGACTTTCCGCTACTGCTAGTGAGTTATAACCGAGAAATTTTACGTCTCCCGACCGTTAGGTAGTGATTTGAATGACATAGTGTTTCTATTTTAAGATATGACATATTGTCTCAAGTTCGGCAATGATTTGATGCATTCTGCAAATCAGAACGAAATTGTTCATCATAGACTGGATCATAAATTTAATCTAGTACCAAGTATATGAAAAAGAATGAATAGCGGTAACAATTCAGTGAGATTACGAGAAAACTGACGTTTTAATTTAACTGGATATCGAAAAGGTTTCGGGCATGATGGGTATATTTTGTGTTAACGCCGTTTTCCTCGAGCGCATGCGCAACTCTGTGACCTCAAATGTAAACAAACCGTGCATTCTTTCAACGGCGATCGCATCTCTTGGTTAAATGCGAAAACCCAACAACACGCAGATACCTAAAACGTACATTGCTACACTTGCAGATATTCTTATAATAAATCAGAACATAGAACTAACTCTACAAGACAAATTCCCTACACGAATTCTTGAAGCGGACACTTGCTTTGTTTACCGGTGGCAACATGAATTTCTCATTTGAGGGGTCGTTTCAAACCATTCATACTCGGCATATTTCGGGGGTACTTTCCAAAAATCTCAAATCAAAACCAGGTGATTGAGAATATTTAAACAATCAAACCATATTTAAAGTATAAACAACTAACAAAAGAGCACACACATACGGATTTTAATAATTTATGGTATCTACAAATTACAAAATAAAAATGATACACGTAGATCTAGACATGGAAGTATAATTCCGTGATCTAGATCTGTCTTTAAAAAATCTCATCACTTTCAGTCACATCCTAGGAAGAAGTAAGTGCAATTCAATTAGCTTATAAAGATGGAAGTGGAAATTTGATTTAACTGTACCTTCTGTCAAGAATGTTCAAGAAAATCTCTCTACAACCACCTCTGAAAAAGAACTTGTTGATGGAATAAAAACAGCTGACAAACAGCTGACAACCTGCAGCAAAATGTAGCCCGATCTAAAGCATAAATGTATGTAAATGCTCTATGCTGTACTTTCACCTTCAGTCTTTGAGAGACCGACTGCCTTAACAAACTAATGATTAACCTCAGATCCAGTAGTTTAATGATTGCAAAAACTCATTCTTGGCGACTCTCAAGACCTTCAGTCTTTGATTATATGTATGTGGTCGTAGATTACTGCTCGTATATTATTAGATAAATATTGAGCTTAATATCCTGATTTACCATCCTATTTATTGCAATTCTTTGATAAAATCAATTCTATATACATCATTACCTTCACCACCCACTCCGCCGAAAATCTTTTTTAAAGATCGTTTTTGTTTCATTATCGTTTAGCTTCACTTTTCGAAAAGTCGAGCTATTGTCGTCACCAGGATAGTTTTTTGTTGTATTTTAGCTTAATTTTTTGCAAGATTTCTCAAAATCTGCCTTAGGTTGACGTTTGAAACTTATGAGCTTTATATATCGAGTATGGAAAACAACACGACGGACGACGACCGACGTACGACGACCGACTCAGGGTGTTCGTAATAGTTGACCTTTGTACCAGGTCAGCTAAAAAATTGAGTCAAACCTCAGCAACAGCTTGGGCCCGTTTCATAAAACTTCGTACGACAAATGTTGTCGTACGTCAGATTATAAAAGTCTCAATTTTTATTTATTTCTCAATCTCATCCTGTCTTGTGACATCTTTTTTGGAATCATCTTGAAAAGACGATTCCAAAGAGATGTCACGAGACAGAATTTGATAGAGAAATCAGCAATTGAATTAATCTAAAAGTTTTGACTTTCGATCGTTTTTGTCGTACGAAGTTTTATGTGACGGGTCCCAGGGTTTTAGTGTCAATAAACGCTTTGAGGCATAGAGCTGTAACTTACAGTAACACAGTTGTTTGAAACTATGATTTCAATTTCGGAAAAAGAAAAGGTACATTTAATATAAATTACTGCTTCTATTCTGAGAATTGTTGAAGAGAACCGCACCTGCAGTGTACACTTGTTTCAAATGAGTAACCAATGTGTGCCTATCGTTCAAACTGTGAAAAAGTTCTCATTAGCAAATAGTGTAGATTCTGATGAGATGTCGCAATTTGTGGCTTCTCATTAAGGTCTGCATTGTTTGTTAATCTATATTTTATTTTCTGTTGGATGATCAAGCACTGTGATGTAAGTTGGTCCCCCTTGTCAATCTAGATCTATATTAAAATGTTCCAGCTAGAACCTTGGAAAAGTTCATTGTAATACTCAGACACAAATTGGTAAATATAAATAACTTTAATACTCAACACGGACTACATGTGTGCAAAGTAAATCGATCTATTGGCGTAATGAAATATCCTTTAGAGTGCTCTCCCTTGGTACGAACCAGAAGCAACATTATTGTGTAATGTAACATAATAGAATTTCTTCTTCATTTCAGAAAGAATCACCATATTGTCAAACAGTTTGGATCCAGATGAGACGCCGAAATACCCGGAGGCTCACCTTGCACCCAAACTACTCGCAACAGTTGTCACGTGGAGAATATTACTACTAAGAAACTCATATAATTTCAGATTTGAACTTTTTATTTTAACTTCAGTATCAACAGTGTCCTGTAAATGGTATATGGTACTGCGCATGCTCGGCGCTCTGTGTGATCACGTGGCAATTAGTCCCAGTCGCCATACCAAGAGAAGCGGCGGTACATTCTAGGTCGCCAGTAATAGCTATCATCATCATCATACCAGTCGTTACCCCAGTCATCACCACCGCCCCATACTGATATATGAAAAAGAAGAAATACATGTACAATGTACGTAGGACAGACAATAAAAGTTATTTTACCGGGGTTTTTTTTCACATAGACGGTTCCTAGTTGTTAACACAGATGACCAGTTAAAACAGCTTGAAAATAAAGTAGAATGCACATTAGGGAGCAGTAGCCATTTTCTAGTATTGAATACAGATGACAAATTAAAGCAGATTGGAAATAAAGCAGAATGCACATTAGGAAGCAGTAGCCAGTTTCTAGTATTGAACACAGATGACAAGTTAAAGCAGCTTGGAAATAAAGCAGAATGCACATTAGGAAGCATTAGCCAGTTTCTAGTTTTGAACACAGTTGACAAGTTAAAACAGATTGAAAATAAAGTAGAATGAACATTAGGGAGCAGTAGCCAGGTTTTAGTTTTGAATACAGATGACCAGTTAAAGCAGGTTGGAAATAAAGCAGAATGCGCATTAGGAATCATTCTGCTTAACTTACAGCTTAAACATATTTTATTTTTCATGTGTACATGAAAATGGGATAGGGTCACAAGTTCTAACAACATTAGTTTTGACCTTCCCCTACTTTTTTATATAAACAGAACATAAACAATGGCCTGTCATTAACTTAAATTGTAAATCACAGTACAATGTATTACGTATATATAGGAGCATGTGAGAGATAAGGAGGAAATAGAGATTGAAGAAAATGTGAGTGAATGAGACAGAGAGAGAAAGATAGAGAGAATGAAAGAGAGAGAGAGTGAAAGAGAGAGAGACCAAACATGCAGAAAATTTGCCATTTAAAGTTAGAGTAAAGGGACATATCAGCTGATTTGTGAGCTGGAATTAATTTAGTAAATTGGGAGAGGTAACACTCCTGTGTTTCATAACATACTTTATATCAGTCCTACCCATTACTGTATGTAAGAGCATGAGATTCATGACCGCTTGGCAAACTTACAGTAAAGTGTAGGACTGATATGTGATTATTAGATTCAGCGATTGATTCAGTATTAGGGATAACATTAAAAACTTTTTTTTGCAGGTTAAGGCACTGTGTTTAGTGTGTTTCTTTTGGTGATCAGGTAACAGTTAAACCTATAAAAATCACTCAAATAGAAGCATAGGAAAGACATACATGAGAAATAAACTACAGTCGAACTTCGATATCTCGAACTCGGTTAAGTCGAACACGCCCGTATTTCAAAGTTAAACCGCGGCTAAGCCGCGTTTTAACTTTGAAACACGGGTATGTTCATCTGAACCGAGCTTGAAATATGGCAAATTTATGTTTCGAAATATCGGATATTTTGAGTTAAGCGAGTTCGAGATATCGGTAATCGACTGTACACTTGTATAATAAGTCTATCAGCGTAACCTTGACCAATTGCAATTAAGGGAGACAGCTCATGGTATACTTTACTATTGATCTTAGTATAGTTGCTTCCTTTACTCTTGACTAAAATGTGATATTGATTTTCCATTTGTCTACAAATCTCAATTACAAACAATATGGATCCTAATCAGTAAAGTGTCTAATCAGGATCCACATGGTCTTAATATTTATAGTTGGAATGCCTAATGTTCTTAAGTTTACTAACATAAGTAGACAATATTTTGCAAGCAGAAATATTATGGCAGATTTTATATCACCAGCCTTATGACGTCATACTGACACTGGACGGGTTAAATCAAAGAAGAGTAAAACATTTAATAAAAGTATGTGTTAATATTTTCATAAAACAAACTTGCAAGGCTAAACAATCTACTTTTAAGCAAATCGTTTGGAGCAGTTGATATAATCCTGCACTGCAGTCTTTTAGATCCCTTTTCCCAAACAGTAGTACAGCAATATTAATAGTTTGGAAATTTCTGGTTGACTGAAAAAGTTTTAATCTATGATCATTATACAATTTGCTTTTAAAAAAGAAATGTGCAGCATCTTCAATATGTTCTGTACATGTACAGTGTGGTTTCTCAAATTCTGCTTTACTTTCAACCTACTTTACCAGACAATAGCCGATTCCGCCAAATATTATCAATAACTACCACCATCGTCACTGGACCGTAATTTACTTAACCTTTTCCTACCTGAACAATTATAGTTTTCAATTTTGTCCTGTTCATTTTTTTTTACTTTTTAGGGTTGATCTTTACAATATATGTCAAAATGATAAACAGTAAAGACCCTGGTCACAGAGCTCCTTACGGAGACCTCTGATCAGGGTCTACACTGTTTGTATAGGACAAGTGTACTCCTCACATATACACTGTTTCCAAAGGACGCTTATATGCTTGACTATGGTTCAAAGAGTTAGAGGGAGAAAAACGCAATGGGCAATATAGAGCGACTTCACTTTGAAATGCGGTTTGTTCTTTGGTGACTGTACATACAACTGAACACCGGTTGATTCGACTAAAGTGAAGTCATTTGACCTCTGGACCTTACTACAGACTGACCATGGTTAAGTTATAGTTAGAACATATTAAGTGTATCTTAATTGTTACATGAATGTAAGAAGGGGGTGGGGGCGAGTACCCCCTTCTTAGGGCATTTAGATAACACTTAATATGTTCTAACTTACTTGGAATATTACCTATTTTTTTATTGGCCGAGGATAGAACATTCTCACGTTTATTGTAAAAAAACCTTATTCTGGTTGTGGGGTCACCAAATATGACAGTTTTTACAACTATTCTTGCTACGAGAAGGAGTTATCTATACCGCGTGGAAACACCACGCGACGTCGAAACAAAATAAAATGATTAAGTGCCGTACTAGGCAGTTTGATTGGTTAAAAATGTAGGTTATATTCTAAGAGTTGTTCGAAAATAGCGGGCGTTGAAAAATTATGTGTATGAACAAATAATTCTGTTAAAATCTTTGTTTATCAAAAGTATTTTATTTTCAATCCCACAATTACTTCAGAAATCAGAGCCTGCTCGACAGTACTCTGTGGGTTGCCGTCTTGTTTGTATACGTAAGTCCAACTATATCCAAGGCACTAAAATGTCGAATATTGCGACGACGACATAACGTAAACATCGTTATCCCCTGAAATTTCCAATGGACAGTTCTAGTTTTCAATAAAGGCTGGTCCATTGTAGACTATTAAGGTTTGTTTTTTGTAATAAATTGCAAAATGTCAAACAGTGAAGTCCCTGATCAGAGGGCTCCTGCAGGAAACTTCACTGTTTGCATAGAACAAGTATACTCTTCACATGTACACATTTACAGTGGAGAAAACGTTATTCTTTCCCAATAAACGCGTTTACGCTAAAACTATTATTTGCAGTGCAAACAGTTTGGAGCCAGATCAGACGCCGGGTAACCCGGCGTCTGATCAGGCTCCAAACTGTTTGCCACCAAGATAAACATGAAATATCAGAATTGTCCAAAAGTTGTTCTTTTCTACGTTTTAGTGCTATGCGTTTTCGTGCGTTTGCGTACGTTTGCTTTTAAACGGGAAAGAATAACAGATTCTCCACTATATGACGTCACGAATGACGTCAGAATAACAGATTCTCCACTGTAAAGGACGCGTATATGCGCCATTAAGGTTCAATGAGTTAAACAGATCCGTTAACAAAGTTTTACATTATTACGATGTACAATCGGCACTCGTTATCTCAGACTTGATTAAGTCTAATTTGTATCCGTTTTTCAAAAAAGGTTAAAGTTCGATTTAAACGAACTCGATATATTGAGGTTCGAGGGTATAAGTTTGACTTCTGAGAGCTTGTTATCGAAAAAGAAACTTTAGTTTGAATCAAGCGAACTGTAGTTGTCCAGGTTTGACTTTACTATCATGTTAGATATATAATTTTTGCTAAAAAAGAAAAAGAACACTATAGTGTAATTACAATCAAACATAGATATCTCGAACTCGCTTAAATTGAAATTATCCGTCATATGATATCAAAGTTACATTTTAATTTTGAAATAAAGATACATTCGACTTAAGCGAGGTAGAAATAATAAAATTGAACGTTAGAAATTCGTGGAAAATATAATTAACTACGTGTTTTTCACTTCCAACGGTGCTAAAAGCAAACTTTGTAAACAGTTTGGACCCCGTTCAGACTCCAAACTGTTTGACACTCGTATCGATATTTCTTCAGTCAAAACAGCCCTAAATCTGACTTAAAAATAGTACATTGTACAGACGACACTACAGTGGAGAATCTGTTATTCTTTCCCGTTTAAACGCAAACGTACGCGAAAGCAAACCACTAAAACATAGAAAAGTACAACTTTTGGACAATTCTGATATTTATCTTGGTGGCAAACAGTTTGGAGCCTGATCAGACGCCGGGTTACCTGGCGTCTGATCTGGCTCCAAACTGTTTGCACTGCAAATAATGGTTTTAGCATAAACGCGTTTATTGGGAAAGAATAACACATTCTCCACTGTACCAACGCATGCGATATATTGGCGGTAATGGGGTTAACGCAGACTATACAACTTGGCAGAGAAAGAGTTAAGCGAGTTCAAAATACCGTATTTCAATTGTATGTTCAAAGAAAAGAAAATATTTACGCCACTGGGCTTGTCCAATCGAAACACTCAGAGCCAACAGAACAACAGCACAGATTAACCACGAGAACTCCATTATCACTGGCTTCTGCTCTGCTCTACTGGTAAATGTTTCACTGTCCCAGCTTTATAAAGAAGTAACTCGTTTTAAGATGATGTATGGGTCTTCATTATCGGCGAACACTGTGTCAAACTTCGTCATTTTATACTTTTAATGGTTCAAAGAAATGTGTTATGATTGATTCGAGCTAATTAGAGAGGTTATGGAGGTGTTCTCACTTTAGAAAAAAAATCACAGTTCAACCATTTGTGCCTGAGTGTCCCGTAAATGGGAAAACAAGACAAATAGTGTAGACTCGGGTCAGACGCCGCATAATGCGGCGTCTGATCTGAGTCTACACTGTTTGAAAGCATCAGTTCGTTGATGCTTTAAATCCGAATACAGTATATAATACCAAAAAATAACAATTTCAAATTCATATCTAGGTAATTTCTACGTTTGAATACACCAACCTGCATGATCTGAATCAGTTAAAAATAGTCTTTCGGATGAGACTTTATAAACCGAGGTCCGATGTATGAGTGCTTTACCCTTGGCATCTAAAAGAACCAGAGAACTATTTCGATAATAAGAGTAGGGCATCGCGTCCGGGTTCTCTGTATCCGCTCCCCTCTCTCCGGGGCATCCAATTAGACCATAGATGGCAGAAACGGACGTTAACAAACAAAACAGTTAAATGTTTTCCGTATTCTCGTGCTTTCACATTCAGATTGGTTATATGGCTTGTTTCAAAGGAGGTGGTAAACTCTTCAGTTTAGAAAAGTATTTTAGAGTCACTTTAAATCTATCAAACAGAAACTTTCTGCGCCTGTGGTGTCATGTTCTGCTTGTTTATTATGATTTAACTAGATTATATGCAATAGTACGACCAAAACAAAAAGCTGGCCGCATGCCGTAGGCCAGCTTTTTGCACAAGTCGCCTTTAGATAATTTGTAGGCGTCGTGTGAAATAAACAAGGAATAAAATAAATATTTCTCATAACCTCATAGATCAAGCAAAATATCGCGCGGCATGGGCGCCGCCATTGTTATTTGCCAAGACGTCTCTTCCAGATACCAAGGATAATGCCTAATTCATCAACCAACCGAGCATTCGGCAATTTTCGTTATTTCTATAGAGTAGAAATCAAATAAAAGAAAATTTCAGAGAAACCTACGCTTTTGCACCAGACAAATCAGGTTGTTTCGGCCGGTTGTTCGGCAAATTCAACGCAAAAATGCCACATTGAGTTAAACTGTCTTCTCAAAGAAGAGATTTTAGCACGGGAGGTCACTCTTATGAACTTCTTCAAGATTCGGTATTAAACGCGGCCGGAAATTGGCGCTCTTATACTTCGGGGGCTGTGCAAAATAAGCTAGGGAAATATTCGATTTGGCCCGGTCAAATTTCTTAATTTTAGGTATGGGAAGAATTATATTGCACTGTGAGCCTTTAAAATGAATTAAATGTTTTATAATGTGGTTTAACAGCACTAAACACTTGAAACATTACCAAGGTCATGACATTTGCTGCTTCTGAGTGTTGGATGCGAAACTGGCGGCCTGTGTATTTTTGCAGCTTTTTATGGGTAGGGTATGGGTCTTTTAACCATACACAATATGTTGTCTGCAAATGTTGGGGTCCGGTCCAATTCGAAGTGATGATATTTCAACATTTCCTTTCAAAAATGTATCATAATTAATATTGTCAAGCAGTGTGGATCCAGATGAGACGCCATCATACTACTCAGCGTCTTCCCTGGCACCCAAACTACTTGCAGCAGTTGTCACAAGTTCGTTTCAGGCAGCGTGCAGAGGATAAACAATAACAGAGTGGTGTTGTTTCAGACATTAGCATTTTATTTTAACTTTAGTATCAACAGTATGCATTCAAGTTTTCAATGGTATGTGGTACTGTGCATGCTCGGCGCTCTGCGTGATCACGTGACAGTTAGTCCCAACCGCCCCACCAGGGGTAGGGGTGGTACACTCTATGCCGCCAGTAATAGTTGTCATCATCATAATAATCGTCCCAGTCATCATCACCACGCCAAAATGCTGTATATGTATAAAGAAAGAAGAGTACAATCTTTGTAGGGACAAACAAGGAAAGTAAAAAGGTGTTTTCCTTGTACCAATAGCCGGTTTCTAATTTTGAATACAGGTGACAGTTTTGGAAGTAAGCCAGAATGCTCCGTTACTCTACAACGGCATATTCTGCCAAATATTGTCGACTATTTTAGCCTTGATTAAGCTTGCAATTCGCAATATGGCTTTTTTAAACAGGGACCCGTTTCATAAAACTGTGTACGACAAAGACGGTCGTAAGTCAAAACTAAAAGATACATTTAATTTCTGATTTAATTCCTCTATCTAATCCTGTCTTGTGACATCTCTTTGGAATCGTTTTAAAAAGGCGATTCCAAATATATGTCATAAGAAAGGATAAGATGGAGAAATAAATAACAAAATTTGACTTTTATTATCTGAATCACGACTTTTGTCGCTCGAAGTTCTATGAAACGGGCCACTGGGGCCCGTTTTACTAAACAACTTACGCAGTAGCCATTTTCTAGTATTGAATACAGATGACAAATTAAAGCAGATTGGAAATAAAGCAGAATGCACATTAGGAAGCAGTAGCCAGTTTCTAGTATTGAACACAGATGACAAATTAAAGCAGCTTGGAAATAAAGCAGAATGCACATTAGGAAGCATTAGCCAGTTTCTAGTTTTGAACACAGTTGACAAGTTAAAACAGATTGAAAATAAAGTAGAATGAACATTAGGGAGCAGTAGCCAGGTTTTAGTTTTGAATACAGATGACCAGTTAAAGCAGGTTGGAAATAAAGCAGAATGCGCATTAGGAATCATTCTGCTTAACTTACAGCTTAAACATATTTTATTTTTCATGTGTACATGAAAATGGGATAGGGTCACAAGTTCTAACAACATTAGTTTTGACCTTCCCCTACTTTTTTATATAAACAGAACATAAACAATGGCCTGTCATTAACTTAAATTGTAAATCACAGTACAATGTATTACGTATATATAGGAGCATGTGAGAGATAAGGAGGAAATAGAGATTGAAGAAAATGTGAGTGAATGAGACAGAGAGAGAAAGATAGAGAGAATGAAAGAGAGAGAGAGTGAAAGAGAGAGAGACCAAACATGCAGAAAATTTGCCATTTAAAGTTAGAGTAAAGGGACATATCAGCTGATTTGTGAGCTGGAATTAATTTAGTAAATTGGGAGAGGTAACACTCCTGTGTTTCATAACATACTTTATATCAGTCCTACCCATTACTGTATGTAAGAGCATGAGATTCATGACCGCTTGGCAAACTTACAGTAAAGTGTAGGACTGATATGTGATTATTAGATTCAGCGATTGATTCAGTATTAGGGATAACATTAAAAACTTTTTTTTGCAGGTTAAGGCACTGTGTTTAGTGTGTTTCTTTTGGTGATCAGGTAACAGTTAAACCTATAAAAATCACTCAAATAGAAGCATAGGAAAGACATACATGAGAAATAAACTACAGTCGAACTTCGATATCTCGAACTCGGTTAAGTCGAACACGACCAGACTGGGATTCGAACTCACAGCGATGAGGAACTTAGTGATGTAAGTCACAGTGACTATACCACGGAGGCCCTTCAGTAAATGGCTTAATCTTCTCCACACTTTCGGCGAATTTGTGATAACAGCTTTAAACAGTTTGTACCCAGAAGAGATGCAGACCTATAACTCGGCGTTTCATCTTGATCCAAACTATCCGGCATTTTTATTATAGTTGTTGAAAGAACCCAGATAAATCAGCAGCGAGCAATTTTGAAGACGCTGATAACATAATGTACAGAAGGTTATTTGATCGTCGACAGAGTTGATAACTCTAGTTTGCTTAAATAACCCATTACAGTGGAGAATCTGGTATTCTTTCCCGCTTAAACGCAAACGTACGCAAACGGAAAGCACTAAAACGTAGAAAAGAACAACTTTTGGGCAATTCTGATAATTTCTGTTTGTCTTGGTGGCAAACAGTTTGGAGCCTGATCAGACGCCGGGTTACGCGGCGTCTGATCTGGCTCCAAACTGTTTGTACTGTAAATAATAGTTTTAGCGAAAACGCGTTTATTGGGAAAGAATAACACATTCTCCACTGTACCCACATAAAACGCGTTTTAACGCCTCAAATGTATTCCTCCTCTAAAGAAAATAGCCTTAAAGCGCACTCTGCATTACTTTCAACATGTTTTAAGAGATCACCTTTCTTCAAATCTAAATACCGGCTAAAGGTTAAATCAAACGTGTATGTACAGTGGAGAATGTGTTATTCTTTCCCAATAAACGCGTTTACGCTAAAACTATTATTTGCAGTGCAAACAGTTTGGAGCCAGATCTGACGCCGGGTAACCCGGCGTCTGATCAGGCTCCAAACTGTTTGCCACCAAGATAAACCTGAAATATCAGAATTGTCCAAAAGTTGTTCTTTTCTATGTTTTAGTGGTTTGCGTTTGCGTACGTTTGCGTTTAAACGGGAAAGAATAACAGATTCTCCAATGTACTTTTAAGTTTTATATTTACTCTTTCAAAACCATGGACTTGATTAAAATAGACTTATTACATTTGCAAATAGTACAAACCCAGAGCAGGGGGCTCCTATAGGAGCCATCTGATCAGAATCTACACTATTTGTTAATTCAAAGCACTTTTTATTAAACTACCCAGAATTCCAAGTACACTGGTTAATGTTTTGGTAACTGGTATGATCCGCATGGAAACCTAATAACCTATTAGAGTTACTTAACCCCTTCACTGCCTTACCCCGATTACACTAGTACATGTAATTTGATAACAGTTTGGATCCTGATCAGACGCCGCGTAACGCGGCGTCTGATCAGGATCTTAACGGTTTTACACTCATTTCAACATTTCATAAGTCAAAATAACTAAATATTTAATTTAAGAAATAAAAGCAGACGACAATAGTTTGAAATTGATGACGTCATGGCAGTGAAGGGGTTAAGTTTTGAAAGAGTTGATACGACGTACAGTCGAGACTCGTTATTTCGGACTCGCTTTAGTCGAATTTGTATCTGTTATTCATACAGTGGAGAATCTGTTATTCTTTCCCGTTTCAACGAAACAAAACGCAAACGCAAAGCACTAAAACGTAGAAAAGAACAACATTTTGACAATCGTGATAACTCATGTATATCTTGGTGGCAAACAGTTTGGAGCCTGATCAGACGCCGGGCTATCCGGCGTCTGATCTGGCTCCAAACTATTTGCAATGGAAATAATAGTTTTAGCGTAAGTGCGTTATTTGGAAAGAATAACGTCTTCTCCACTGTAATACGGTAAAGTTCGATTTAAACGAACCCGAGATATTGAGGGCCGATTGTATAAGTTATGTTTAACATGTGCGAGTTAGTTATCGAAAAAGAAATTAAGTTCGATAGTTTCCGAGGTTCGACTTTACTGTCAAACATGCAATATAGATAGTTTTTTTCTTATTTATTTATTTATTTTAATTTTTGTTTGTAGTTCAATATTTCATTATCTCCGTGAATAGGTGTATATGTGGGTCGGAGATCCATCCCACTCTACACCTTACAATACATAGTAAACATATAAATCTACAAATATATTGAACATAATTGTGTGTGTATGTATAAGAAAAAGAAAAAAGGGGGACAAAAGTGTGCTTAAAATAACATGACATATATGAAGACATGCCTCTAGTTTGTACATGTACCAATAGTGTTTCAAGCTTTAACAGTGTGGTATCATTTTATGCCAATAGACTATAAAAATACAATTTTTGAACTATTTTCCGTTTGACTTCAAAGTCTTCCTCTGTATTATTTTGTATGGCTATTGGACTTTTTGTATCAATTTTGTGTTCCAAGTATATACAGTGGAGAATGTGTTATTCTTTCCCAATAAACGCGTTTACGCTAAAACTATTATTTGCAGTGCAAACAGTTTGGAGCCAGATCAGACGCCGGGTAACCCGGCGTCTGATCAGGCTCCAAACTGTTTGCCACCAAGATAAACCTGAAATATCAGAATTGTCCAAAAGTTGTTCTTTTCTACGTTTTAGCGCTTTGCGTTTGCGTACGTTTGCGTTTAAACGGGAAAGAATAACAGATTCTCCACTGTATATAGTTTCTTTGCCAACTCGAAACAATTTTACAATAAAAGTAAAATGGCTCGAACTCGCTTAAGTCAAACATATCCATATTTTCTAAGCCACGTTTGAACTTAAAAAGAAAGGTATATTCGACTCAAGCGAGGAAGAAATAATAAAATTGAACGTTAGAAATTCGCGGATAATCTAATAATTTCTTTCACGGCCAACGACGCCAAAACGTGACTTTGCAAACAGTTTGGAAACTGGTCAGACGGCGCGTAACGCGTGGTCTGGTCAGGATCCTAACTGTTAGACAATCGTATCGACATTTCTTAAGTCAAAACAGCCCTAAATCTGATTAAGAAATAGTACAGACAACACTACTACCAATGCGGACGATATTTTGGCGATAAGAGGGTAGCAGCCGATAAAACTTGGCAGCGAAACAGTTAACACATTCAACCCTAGCAACGAGTGTACCCGTCATTTACAAACAGTGTACAGTGGAGAATCTGTTATTCTTTCCCGTTTAAACGCAAACGTACGCAAACGCAAAACACTAAAACGTTGAAAAGTACAACTTTTGGACAATTCTGATATTTCATGTTTATCTTGGTGGCAAACAGTTTGGAGCCTGATCAGACGCCGGGTTACCCGGCGTCTGATCTGGCTCCAAACTGTTTGCACTGCAAATAATAGTTTTAGCGTAAACGCATTTATTGGGAAAGAATAACACATTCTCCACTGTACCTGTGAGAATTACCCTTGCCCTATGCAAACTGTGTAGATCCTGATCAGAGGGCTCTTTCAACACATTCAACCCTAGCAACGAGTGTACTCGTCATGTACAAACAGTGTACCTGTGAGGATTACACTTGCCCTATGCAAACAGTGTAGATCCTGATCCGAGGGCTCCTTAAGGAGACTTCTGATCAGGGTCTACACTGTTTGTCATTTTGAAATATATTGTTAAAATCAACCCTAAATAGTCAAAATTGGACTAGACTTATTTTGAAATAGAAATTGTCCATTGTTAATTCGGGATACCGAAGTGCTTCTCTATAATGAAAGAAAATAAAATATTTACGCCATCCTTGTGCGATCGAAACACTCAAAGCCAATAGAACAACAGCACAGATTAACCACGAGAACTCCATTATCACTGGCTTCTACTTGGTCCTCTGAAAAATTGTACACTACCCCCAGCTTTATAAAGAGGTTACTCTCGTTTTAAGATGATGTATGGATCTTTATCAACTTCGGACGCTGCACCAACTTCGTCATTTTATACTTTTTAATGGTTCAAAGAAATGTATGTTGATTGATTCAAGATAATTAGAGAGGTTATGGAGGGGTTCTTACCTTTGAAAAATAAATAGTTAACCTATTTGTACTGAGTGTCCCGTAAATGGGGAAAAGACAAATAGTGTAGACTCATATCAGACGCCGCATAATGCGGCGTCTGATCTGATTCTACACTGTTTGCTAGCAGGAACTCTGTATTTACCAATCGGTTAGCTTGGCTGACATCTAGCATCTGCTTACGGTCCTGAATTAGGTAGGTTCGACCCCTGGCTAAAAAATAAAAAGACAAAAAATGTCCGTTTAACAGTAAAACTGCCAGGACATTAACACAGTATCTCTGCAAAAGTGTATAGCTAAAAGCAGGTGAAATATTTTAGCAGATGACTTTTTTCGGGATTCATGATGGGATAAGCCCTTCAGTTCCAGACACTGTGATATTAAGTTTACAAATTTTGAGTTGTTCGGAATCAGATCAGACACCGCTACTAGTAAAGTCTGATCTGGTTCCAAATTGCTGGCAACTTCTACAAATAGTTCATAAGGCAAACTGCATAAACTTTAGAAATAAAAGCAGACGATATTTTTGCAAGCAATCTGTATTGTGACAGTCATGGTAAACGTAGTGACGTCATAATAGCAATGAAAAGGTTATTAGTGTTTTTGATGATACAGTGGAGAATCTGTTATTCTTTCCCGTTTAAACGCAAACGTACGCAAACGCAAAGCACTAAAACGTAGAAAAGAACAACTTTTGGACAATTCTGATATTTCATGTTTATCTTGGTGGCAAACAGTTTGGAGCCTGATCAGACGCCGGGTAACCCGGCGTCTGATCTGGTTCCAAACTGTTTGCACTGCAAATAATAGTTTTAGCGTAAACGCGTTTATTGGGAAAGAATAGCACATTCTCCACTGTATCTTGTTGTTGCCAATACAAACAGTGAGACACTCTCTTACTGTCATTAAGTTTAATTTCATTAAAGTTTATTTCCTCGGGAAACATTTACTTAATAACATTTTGAAATATCGTTCGTTATCTATATATAATAAATATTACATATTCGGCCCAAAGGATTAAATGCATTAAATTATAGGTATAGGGCCATCAAATAGACCGGAAGTGCTTCGTGGTGTAGTCGAAAGAAGTCCGGCAAAGAAATAGTACCAAACTTTTTGCCTCAGAATAGCTTTTTGTCAAGAAAAATGTACTGTGTTGAGCCTTTTATGTAATACATGGATGCTAGAGAATAGATACAAAGACTTTCTGTCATGATAGATGGGTTTTTGGAGAAGTTATGTGAGCTGAAGTGACATGTCCCTGTTTTAGCCGGTGCCTATTTCAAAATGAAGCAAATCACCAGTCATGTCACTGAAGCCAAGAGAATTTTCTTCTATGCCACATGACCCCCTGTTTTCTCTGCATTTTTCACTTGTGCAAGGGTGTATCTTTGTGGGAAATATAGGGTGGCACATGTGGTTGGAATAAAAATTGTAATTTTTGGACCTTGGAAATGACGCATTTTATATAAGTTATATAGGAGAGCCGTTTTGGTGGCCCAAGCCCTATATCAACGTGCTGTGCACAGTGATAAACACTTTGTTCTTTTCCAATTAACGAGTGTATGCTAAACTGTTATTTCCTTTGCAAACAGTTTGGAGCCAGATCAGACACCGGGTTACCCGGCGCCTGTTCAGGCTTCAAACAGTTTGCTTCTCATAAACTGTTATTTCTATAGCCCGGCGTCTGATCAAGCTCGAAACTGGTTGCCACTCAGAATAAGATAAATATGTCTACATTTTACTGCATTTCGTTTGAGTTTAGTTTCCTTTAACCCTTTCACTCCAAATTACGCATTAAAGCGCGTTTGTAAACAGTTTGGGTCCTGATCAGACGTAACGCGGCGTCTAATCAGGACCTAAACAGTTTGACACTATTCTCGATATGTTTTAAGCCATACAAGTGTACAGTGTACAGTGTCATAAGTACGATTTAAGTGTAGATAGTCTCTTATAACTCTATCTTAGAGTGGCAGTGTCCATCTTATGTTGAACATTTAACTGTGATATATTGTCATGTTGTATACTGAAGAGAAATAAATAAAAATACAACCAAAAATCTAACGTTGAAACATGTCTTGCAGATAACAGTTATTAAGCAGACAACAATAAAGCGCTGAAGGGGTAAAAACCCAACGATTAAGTTGGCATCGAAATAATGAGCTACAGCTTGTAAACTTGTAAACACAGCACCGATTGGTGCAGGCTGTGATGCTACCAATTCAATAATAATTTGATAATAAATCACAAATACGTTCATTAGATACATGAAAATGATATTGTGATAAAAAATGTGCGTTTCTGTTTGCACTGAGTGTTTAATTATCATATAGTTGTCTACTCAGGGAGAACCTCATAATCACCTACATTCAATGATTTATGGCCTGATTTACGACATATTTGAACTTTTCCATACTTACTAAAGCGTATAAAGAGAAATGTCATGCATTCTAGTTCGGTTATTAACTTCCCTCTGCCCTATTCAACGGCAATTCGTCATGTTTTATTTTCATACTCGTTTGTAACTGATTGTAGACATATGTTGATTTGACCGACCGATGAGTGTACTACAGTGGAGAATCTGTTATTCTTTCCCAATAAACGCGTTTACGCTAAAACTATTATTTGCAGTGCAAACAGTTTGGAGCCAGATCAGACGCCGGGTAACCCGGCGTCTGATCAGGCTCCAAACTGTTTGCCACCAAGATAAACATGAAATATCAGAATTGTCCAAAAGTTGTTCTTTTCTACGTTTTAGTGCTTTGCGTTTGCGAGCGTTTGCGTACGTTTGCGTTTAAACGGGAAAGAATAACAGATTCTCCACTGTACTAAAAGTTAGTGCTTCCCCTCTGTTACATCAATAACAATAATGATTATAATGATGACAATAATAAAAAATATAATAACTCTACTACTTCTTCTACTACTACTACTACTACATCTACTACAACTACTACTACACTACTACTACTACTACTACTACTACTACTACTACTACTACAACTGCTACTACTACAACAACTACTACTACTACTACTACTACTACTACTACTACTACTACTTCTAATACTTATACTACTACTACAGCTAATACTACTACTTCTACTCCTACTACTACTACGACTATTACTATTATAATTATTATTATTGTTATTAGCATTATCATTATAATCATTATTACTACTCATATTATTACTACTTCTACTACTGCTGGTGTTTCAAATACTACTACTTCTACTACTACCACCACTACTACTTTCATATTATACTTTTAATGATAATAATAAAGATAAAAGCAAAAATGATAGATCTTAATGATAATAATGATGAAAATAATAACGACTTTAATTTATGAGGAGTACATATCAAGAAGCAATTTTCAATAGGGTCCACAAACAACGTTAACATATATACAGCAACATGAATCATGTTAGAATGTGACAAAATCGTCAATCAGTATTCAATGTTTGTTTTTTTACCTTTGCAAACAGAGTGGATCCAAATAAGACAGCTCCTGTAGGAGCTCTCAACAGGGTCAACTCTGTTAACATATAGACTTTTAAAGATCAAGCTGAAATAGATCTACATTGTTTAAGGGTGTATCAATGTCATGAATTTGGGAAATTTTCAAAGTATATGAAAACACTCTATGATGGTTTTGTATTGAAGAGCTATTCAAGACGAATGAAAAAATAGAAAAAGTGTACATTTTGGTGAACAACAGTTGGCTCTACGGCCATGTAAAATTTACCCCACCCACTTTCTCTTATTTTATCCTTTTCAAACAGCCCGCTTCAATAAAATCCATTTTGAATGAAAACAAATATGATGATTTGGTTTTGTGTTATTTATTTCTTATCTATGGTAGTATTTCTTCATACAAAAACTAATTCAAGAACAAACAGGCACCAAATGTGAAATTTATAAAGCTCTTAATATCATCAATATGGTACCTTTTTTGTAAATTTTGTAAGGGAAGATAACTCTTTTTACTTTAATGACTCAAAATTTTCAACACTGACCTTTCAATTTCTCTTCATATTTTGAACTGCCTTAGCATTGGATTTAATCTGGTAGAATATAAGAAAATGTTTAATACTAGAACTATTTCATTTTCAAACTTTGTTACTTTTCTTTCATAAAATAAAAAATCTAATAAAATCATGCCCTATAAAAGCATATTTTTGATATTCAAGGATCCATATTGTTCAAACCTAGTGCCTGCTTTGTCTAAATTTGGTTTCTATATGTGAAAATACCACCATAGACATGAAATAAATAATGTAAACCCAAATTACCATGTTTGTTTTGTATTGAAATATATTTTACTGAAGCGTGTACTCTGAATGGGTAAAAATTTGAAAAAGAAGTCCAAATTTGACATACCTTTTTCAAATCGCTGTAGCTCAAAAGAAAAAAACCACCATATAGAATCTATATATTTTTTTTCATTTTTTCATTCATCATAAACAGCTCTTCCATAAAAACAATGATAGAAAAAAAGTTTAATACTTTGAAAAATTCTCTTATGGGTTTGATACACCCTTAAGCGCGATTATGAGAATTTTAGTGACTCAAAACTCATAAGATTGGTTAATTTTTATTGAATACCGTTGTTCAATAGGGAGGCAAAATAAAGCCCAAACAAAACGACGTTATAATTGTATGAAACAAATAGCAAAGATCTGTGGAATTTCGTATAAAAGAAAAGGAACACACCAAAGGTACATAATAGCACCCTTTACTCTATGACCAGTATGTTTCTAGTAATGAAAAACGGTGACCACTTACATCAGGTTGAAAGAAAAGCATAATGCGCTTTGATGCGCTTTCTTGTTAACTTTCAGCATGGTTTAAGCTAGGATATAGACAATATTTATTTCAATATTGATGATACTAATAGTGGCAGTAGGTTTAATAATAAGAACAATGAATTATGTTAACTGTTTGGAGTTTAGTCAAAAGCCGAGTAATTCAGCATCAGTGCATCAGTTTGACAGCTGTACCGGATAATATTGACAGTGAAAATAAATTATAATTAATTACAACACAACATACAGTGGAGAATGTGTTATTCTTTCCCAATAAACGCGTTTACGCTAAAACTATTATTTGCAGTGCAAACAGTTTGGAGCCAGATCAGACGCCGGGTAACCCGGCGTCTGATCAGGCTCCAAACTGTTGGCCACCAAGATAAACATGAAATATCAGAATTGTCCAAAAGTTGTCTTTTTCTACGTTTTAGTGCTTTGCGTTTGCGTACGTTTGCGTTTAATCGGGAAAGAATAACAGATTCTCCACTGTATGACGTCACCAATGACGTAAGAATAACAGCAATAAAATGACAACCATTAATCAGAGGACACATAAAGTTGAGGGAGGTAGACGCAGACGGGAAGCTGCTATTTCCCTATTTCCCTATAAACGCGTTTATGCTATACATTATATGTATTGCGATCAGTTTGAAGCCAGATCAGATGCCGGGTAACCCGGCTTCTGATCAGGCTCAAAACTGTTTGACATTTAGAGTAAAAGAAATTGTAAATATATTTGAGAATCTGTCAGTTTTACATTTTATAGAACTGCGTTTATAATTGTTTCGTTAAACAGACACTGTAACATCCTTTCCACTTTAAGCAAATAAATGCAGTCCTGCGTTGAAAAATATAAACCTACATAATAGTACTGGGAACGTTTTGGAACCAGACAAGACACATCTAAGGTATCGGCACCTGAACCGTGAGACTCCAAAGCTCAACGTTTTATTAATCAGGTCCCCGGATGTTTTATTATTTCATAGATCCCAATCGGAGATATAGGAGACTGGGAACCAGACTAACGTTTTTGTAAACCCTCAGTATTTCAAAGAACCTGTCATTTTCTACCATTTATTGCACTGAGCTGAATTTATTTAACCCCTTCACTGCCAGCCATGACGTCATCAAATTTAAACAATTGTCGTCTGCTACTATTTCTAAAAAACAATTTGTAGGTATTTTAATTCAGAAATGTTGAAACGAGTGTCAAACTGTTTGCAAATAAATACTGTACTCGGGGTAAATTTATATTAAATATGCATTGACTTTAAGAAAAAATACCCTGGAAACAATAATTTAAGTTGTTTCGTTGATTTTGTATTATTTATGTGAATTTGTAATTGGACAACGTATCTACCATCGTGTGCATGGTATATGCGCTGTCTTCTATTACACTTTGTATTGGATTGTAACTTGATTTGTTGTCTTGGCCATACTTTTCTTATATATTTGTAAATGGCCAAAGGCATTTAAGATGCCGATTTTGCCAATAAAATACTGGTTAGGCAATGAAGGGGTTAAGAATGCTGTCTTCCCGACTTTATACTGACAAACCTATAAAAACTGAAACCTTTCAGGTCTGGCAAAGGGTACGATACACCCATATCATGCTGACTTGTCGTCTGTTGCAAATAAACGTCTGCGAAAGTTTTGATTATACATTGTACAGTGGAGAATGTGTTATTCTTTCCCAATAAACGCGTTTACGCTAAAACTATTATTTGCAGTGCAAACAGTTTGGAGCCAGATCAGACGCCGGGTAACCCGGCGTCTGATCAGGCTCTAAACTGTTTGTCACCAAGATAAACATGAAATATCAGAATTGCCCAAAAGTTGTTCTTTTCTACGTTTTAGTGCTTTGCGTTTGCGTACGTTTGCGTTCAAACGGGAAAGAATAACAGATTCTCCACTGTATATGTAATTTCGAATTATTGTTATTTGACAGGCTAGAAAAAAACATTTGTAGTTTATAATGATAAATGCACTTATTAGAAGCTGATAAATCTATTTTCAATGGTATATTTAACATTGCTGATGCTTATATGTTTAAACAGTAAAACTTCGATATCTCGAACACGCAAAACTCGAACAAACAGATATTTCTACCAATTAATTGCATTGTTTCAAGCTCGATTCAGTCGAACATACCCGTATTTTAAAGTTAAAACGTGGCTAAGCTACGTTTCAACTTAGAAAATACGGGTATATTCGACTTAAGCGAATTCGGGATATCGAAGTTTGACTTAATTGTATGTAAATGTTATGAACCATGATGAGACTGTAAAACAGAACATTATACTCAAGTTAAGCGCTGAAGGATTAAATGTTTGGCTCCCTGTACATAATTGGGCCACTAATTACATGTAAATCAGTTGATGAAAATGTACGATGATTTATGTGATAATTGTTCTTAAAGTATGCTAACCAGGCCCTCCATTATGTCTTTTTATTATCTTTATTTGAAGTTTTTCATCAACATTTAAACCCATGTATGCATGGATACTGCAATGAAATTTTCCTACATGTACAGTGGAGAATGTGCTATTCTTTCCCAATAAACGCGTTTACGCTAAAACTATTATTTGCAGTGCAAACAGTTTGGAGCCAGATCAGACGCCGGGTTACCCGGCGTCTGATCAGGCTCCAAACTGTTTGCCACTAGATAAACATGAAATATCAGAATTGTCCAAAAGTTGTTCTTTTCTACGTTTTAGTGCTTTGCGTTTGCGTACGTTTGCGTTAAAACGGGAAAGAATAACGTTTCCTACATGTGTATTCCCTGATAGATGTCATCATTGATAAAGAATTGTAATCAAATGACACTGAAGTGTTTTTCAATACAGCAGAACCTGTCATATACAATAGCAAACAGTCCAAATCCAAATGAGACCTCGCGTAAATCGGCGTCTTATCAAGATCTACACTGTTTCCCAATGTCCCTTTCAATAGACACTTGGTTTAACTGGCTAAATTATTTCTGACATCTTAGCGACAGACAATTTATCAAAATATTCATGAAATAGTTTGAGCCGTGCCATGACAAAACCTGGCGTATTGCATTGCAAACAGTGTATATCAAGGCCAGCTGCTGCGTCTTGATCTACACTGTTTGACACCCACATGCATCTAAAGTATTGTATGCAGCTGTATTATAACCGGTATTTTGGCAGTGTAGTACAAACTCAGATACAGAGCTTGGATAACAACGGTGCTTGGTTTGTATAATGTTGCTATGCAATAAAGGCAGGTAATGTCATCGCACGGCTCATTTATTCTTTTCTGTTCGGTAATGTCTACTGTAATATATGTTTATGGACGATATGCATCAACCCTTTACCCAATGGCCTGTTTATAACATTAAAGCCAGGTGATCACTTAAATCAGGTTGAAAGTAAAGCAGAATGTGCCTTAAGGCACATTCTGCTTTACTTTCAGCCTGATTTAAACTAACATCTACTAGGCTATATAAAAAAATTTGTTATGGTAAATGTTCATGAGGGTATAATCTGGAACTATTTTCTTCGGCGGAGGAATAAATTAAATACGCTAAAAGTCGCTTCTATTGGGGAAAGGGTTAAAATGCTGATATAAGCTCAGTACAGGGCAAAGGTAAAACAAACAACTCCTTTAGGACATCTTTAATAAAAGTATACCGGCTTAATACGGGAGTGCAAGTAAGCGGACTAACCTGTTACTTGTCTGAACATATATGGTTGTAAAAATTATTTCCCCTAACAATTTCCGCCATTTACACTTTCTGGTTCTTTCGCCGCAATATGATTGGGGGAAAAAATTGCAAAAGCTTACTTGAAATGATTCTCTGTCACAATGGAGAAAACGGTATTCTTTCCAGTTCATACGAAACCACACCTAAACGCAATGCAATTAAAAAGAAAACATTACATATTATTTTACCTCATTATCCCCTGAAACTTTCAATGGACAATTCCAGTAAACAATAAAGGCTGGTCCAGTTGAGACTAAATAAGGTTGATTTTTACAATATATTGCAAAATGACAAACAGTGAAGTCCTTGATTAGAGGGCTCCTACAGGAGCCCTCTAATCAGGGACTTCACTATCTGCATTAGAAAAGTGTGCTCTTTACAGGTACACATTTGGTAAAGGACGCATATATGCGTCACTAGGGCACAATGAGTTAACTGTTGACGACGTATTTTGAACTGAGTTGCAAACTGTTTGCAATTGATGTAAAAACAGACATTATTTCCCGTGTAAAAATCCAATGAAATACAACCCTTGCGGAATTTATTACAATCCAAGGAATTTCAATTTTTTCCAAGTGGGAAACCATTGGAATTCTTTGCATTACAAATTTCTAGGTAATCCTAGAAATTCCATGGAATACATTTGCGTGTTTTGATGGAATACTTTGGAAAACATTTCAACAATATTCCAATATAATACAATGTATTTCCAGTTGTAACACATATTGGATATCTTAGGAATTCGTTTTTTGGCATTAATATATATACGTATATTCCAACATGTTTGGAAAAGATAGGAATTTATTATTCTGACTGCTCAAGTAAAACTCCAATCTTTTCAGATGTTTTTCTGATTGTGATATCAACTGAACAACTTCCTGTTGATCTAGTTATTTGAATTTCAAAAAGTGAGGGAATCTCTTCTGACATAAATTCTACTGTTTAAACAGAATTGTGTTTGCTATAGCAATTTATTAAGGTGGAAATGAAATATGTTATAATAAAAAGTAATATACCAAGTTAAAGTCTACTTTCAGTCCGAATGACCGCTCAGCCGACTGTACATATACTCCCCTGATCATCGAGCCATCTTGCCTATGAGCACTGCTAACATATGGCGCAGTCAAATGCAGCCGCAGTACCGACCCAGACCCTTCACAGGTACCCATTTTAACCCCTGGATGGAGAGGAGCAATTCGCGGTACATGTCTTGCTCAAGAACATTCCTGTACATCATCGGGGATTCAGAAAAATCCCCTAGTCAGACCGCTGGTCCGGCGCGGGATCGAACTCACGACCCCTGGTACCGTAGTCCAAGGTGTTAACCATTGGGCCACTACCGCCGGTTATATGTGAGTATATGCGTGATACATATGAGCTATGCCATGAGAAAACCTGCCTTATTGCATTTCAAACAGTGTAGAGCAATGCCAGCCGCCACGTCGTTGACGTGGCGGCTGGTCTTGAGCTACACTATTTGACACTCACAAGCATCTAAAGCATTAAATATAAATGTATTATATATGGTATTTGGTAGTGTAGCCCAAACTCACATACAGAGTCTGGGATGACAACGGTGCTTGGTCTGTACAATGTTGCAATGCAATAAGGCAGGTTTTGTCATGGCATGGCTCATATTTAATAGTTTTGCATGTTTCTTTTTTATATCATTATGTAATGTTTTAGATTGCTGTTTGTTGATATGTAAAACTATTGTGAGCCCATGCATACATGTAAAGTTTCATGCATTGAAAAAGCAAGTGGTATTTTTATAAGAATAATCATTTTTGTGCCAGCTCTTAACATTGTTGAGTGAGTTTTCTTTTAGCCGCTTTAGCCTCACACATGGCCCAACATTGTTTTAAAGGTTCTTAGTATTTATTTTTCAGTGCGCATATTCAATATGTAGGTCTTTGTCAAACCTATCATTATTTATCGCTGGGAGTATTTGTTATGTTTCAACATATGTTATTCCTATTAAATAGTTATATTTTATCATAAAAGTTTCTAATCATTAGTATACTTTTAATGTTTTCTTCATGTAGGAATGTGAATTCTTATATGTAAGGAGTTTTAAACATGTGTAAGAAAAGGTTTTTACTCTTAACAAAGCAAAACACACCAGACAACATATACGTGTGAACATATTCCCAAACAAATCGAATGAGTTTTTCGATTTAGATTTCCTAGGAATTCCTATGGAATCCAATGTACAATGAATTTATTGATTAGAATTCCAAGGTATTCAAATGTTTTCCGAGCTTAAATATAAAGTATTCCAATGTTCTCCAAGCTAAATTCCAAAGTATTCCAATGTTGTCCAACATGGAAAAGGTTGGAATTAATTCCCGTGAATTGGGGCAGTGTTTGATTATATTGGAATGCATTGGAAAAAAGAGTGCAAATGCCGCCAGTTCTAAGGCGTTCCAATGTTTTCGAAGCTTAAATTCCAAAGTATTCCAATGTTTTCCAACGTGAAAAACATTTTAGAATTCCAAGGAATTCCCCTGACTTGCCGCAGTGTTGAATTATATTGGAATATAGTGGAAAAAGAGTACCAATACCACAGTTTCAAGAAAATTCAATGTTTTCCAAGCTTAAATACCAAAGAATTCCAATGCTTTCCAACTGGGGAAATATTGGAATTCCAAGGAATTCCCACGACTTGGCGCAGTGTTGAATTATTTTGGAATACATGTACATTGGAAAAAGATAGCCAATAACGTGCAATGTTTTCCAATGTTTTACAAGCTTAAATTCCAATGTATTCCTAGGATCTCTTAGGGGAAAAAAGTCAAATGATTTCCTAAGAATTCCTAGAAATTTCGAGGAATTGCAACTGAAATTTCGCAAGGGAAAGGAGAAATTAACGATTTTAAGGCTCATTTTAAGTGACAAATCCTCTGAAGCATTATTTGTAGCCGGTCGCAAACGATTTAATTCCAAACTGATTTATACATTGATGATAGTGTATGCCTTTCAAAAATCATGGATAATGATTGCAGACATGCTTTTTGTTGCCACCTGTCTTCAAAACTTCAAACAGGCAGTGGCGGTGGGGGTGGTAAATTGTTTAATGTACAATGTAGTACAGTGGAGAATCTGTTATTCTTTCCCGTTTAAACGCAAACGCAAAGCACTAAAACGTAGAAAAGAACAACGTTTGGACAATTCTGATATTTCATGTTTATCTTGGTGGCAAACAGTTTGGAGCCTGATCAGACGCCGGGTTACCCGGCGTCTGATCTGGCTCCAAACTGTTTGCACTGCAAATAATAGTTTTAGCGTAAACGCGTTTATTGGGAAAGAATAACAGATTCTCCACTGTATGATTCATTCATCAAATGCAAAGAACTGACATTTGGAGAACATTTGACATTAACTTATGATTACATTAAAACTTGATTACACCGCAATAATATTAATGTGTCACCACACGTTTCCTTATGTATAGCAATTTAACTAATGAAAAGCTAACATGGTGACCTCGTCAATAAATAAACAAGACGGATGGACTGACTTTGCAACAAGCCAATACAGCGTGTGTTTAACTAATTCACCATTGAAACTTTTAATCGACAAGTCCAGTTTCCAATTAGGTCAAGTCCACTTTGGACAATTAGGGTTGTTTTTTACAATATCTTTTCAAAATTACAAACAGTGCAGACCCTAATTAGAGGGCTCCTTAGGGGGTCATCTGATCTTTGTCTGAACTGTTTCCAAACAGTCTGTACTTTTTTCAAGGGACAAGTGTACTGCTCATAGGTACACTGTTGGTAAAGAACGAGTATAATCGTCGCTAGGGTTGTATGTGTTAATCTAGGATATTTCCGCCTAAAAACCCTCAGAAACACAAGATCACGAGCAAAATTGTAACATTTTACGAAACCATAGCGAACTTGTAGTAGATCTTTTTTTACATGAATCAACATTATCCAATTAATGAGACATGTAATTGAAAAGAGGAAAGGTGACTGCTGAAAGAAGCAGACAAGTAAAGCAGAAAACTCCAATTGTATCAATCTGTTTGACATTTATTTACGTTAACCCTTTCATCGCAAGAGTCGCATAAAGTTGACTTTGCAAACAGTTTGGATCCAGATCAGTCGCCGCGTCACATCTTAAACTTAACTTTGAAACCTTCTTACAGACAATATGGAATGAGACGACAATATAGCGGCGTAGGGGTAAAAACCTCACGAATAATTTGGCGCCGAAAGGGTTATGCTAATAAGATACAGTTTATTATTTATACATACATTTTGTGATTTATCACTTAACACACTATTGACTGTGCAATATAAAACATATTTACATATTTACAAGTAGGTGCTTAGTGGCACGACAAAAGTGTTGACATTGCCATGACGTCATTCTCTCTTTCGTCTGCTTTGATTTCTCAAATTTAGTTTTGGGTTTTAAATGGCTTTTTTACTAAAAGTATATATCAAAGAATGTCGAACCAGTCTTGATCCTAATCAGACGACGCATTATGTGGTGTCTAATCAGGATCCAAATTGTTTGCAAATAACCATAAGGCAGTGACGGGATTAACCTTCAGTATGTCATACAATAGTTGTCAGCATTTTTATCGACCGTTAATTCATCTGTATTTCTTTTTTTCAGATATTATTATTAGTGTGTCTATTACTGTCTAATAGTTTTGATCTTGAATAGACGTTAGGTTACTATATGTCTTCTCAGGATCCTAATTGTTTACACGTTATACGAAACCTTGAACTTAGCTTGCATATTTAAGCTACGTCGTGTAAATCAAACTCTTATCTGGGTAAATTATGCATGGAGTGCATAACACATAATAAATTATATAGTGGATAATTGTATTTTTCAGTATAAGATAGAAATTTAATCCAATGAGTGAACATCAGACTGTTATATTTTCACAAGTGGCGAAGACAAGACAATCATAGCCAACCTTTACAAGGCTGCAATATCGTCTGCTTAAAATTGTCGTCTGCTGTTTTTCTCAAAGTCATATAATCGACATTTGAATAATAAAAACAAAACCACGATGACGAGTGAAAAACAGCTTGAATCCCGATCAAACGCCGCGTTACGCGGCGTCTGATCTCGATTCAAGCTGTTTGCAAATGTTAGTTCCTACCTATAACGATTCCCTCCAAACATCGCATACAATATGTGTCTCCCTTTGGGTGCTGTTGAAGAGAGGGAGCACTGTATTTGCAAACATATTTGGTCAATATCAGAAGCAGACGATCTAGGTTTCTTATCAAGGTCGAAACTGAATCTCTATTTCTTCTGTAAACATTTTCTTAACTTTTATATTCACAAAACAAATTACAGACAAACATTTTGCATTAAACGTGTTAAGCGTAAGCAGATGAGATTACAAACCACTAGTTTCGCCAGATAATCCTTTCACCAAGCAGGTTTAAATAGATTCCCTTTTAACAAATGAAAAATGTCCCTGATGTCCTAATTGGCACAAACGATTTTTGTAAAAGTATATTGAAGAATATCTGGTTCGATTTGTACAAAAGTAACCTTCTTCTCCACAGTCTGTTTCTAGTTTTGAAGACAGATGATCACTTAAAGCTGGTTGAAATTAAAGCAGAATGTTAAGTCTATTATAATGTAGAAAAAAATCCATGGTTCATATTCATGACTGTATGAATGGAACCTTCTTTTGTCAGTGAAGTAATAAATCATAAGCGTGAACAGATTAATCTATGGGTTTAAAGGATAAAAATAAACAAGGATTGCAAACGGTTTCAAAGAGGTTTCTGTATACTTGTATTAAGTTATCTTCACAGGTTAAACGGTCGTCACATAAAACCAATCAGTTCGAAATTTCTTTGGTATAAAGTTTTGTTTCGAAGTCATGACTAATGACGTCATTGTCCAATTAAAGTGGGTTTTTTCCATATTGTACATGTCGTGCACCTGCTCTTCACGCTGTCAATCAAAGTAGTCCCAAGCTCTATACATTTGATAGCGATTAAATGGACTAAAGCTCATCATCCAGAATGGTTGGTCATTATCGTACCAGTCTGGAATAAGGAAACACATGTGATATCTCTATCATGGGATATAATCTACTAATACTTTAATTCAGTGGTCAATAAATTAAAAAACGTGGTAAGCAATAAAGACGGGTAGTAAATGAGAATATACTAACCGTTCCAGTTTAATTGAAACAATAGGCAAACTATGAGAATTAGAAAAGCAACATTTTGAAAATTCTCATACTTTATTTTTGTCTGATTTGCACATAGTTTACAGACTGGTCAGAAACTGGATAACCCGGCGTCTGATCTGACTCCAAACCGTTCGAATTGAACAATTTACAAGTTTACTGCTTAAACGCGCATAACATAGACATTTGCAATCAGTTTGTACAGTGGAGAATGTGATATTCTTTCCCAATGAACGCGTTTACGCTAAAACTATTATTTACAGTACAAACAGTTGCGAGCCAGATCAGACGCCGGGTAACCCGGCGTCTGATCAAGCTCCAAACTGTTTGCCACCAAGACAAACAGGAATTATCAGAATTGTCCAAAAGTTGTTCTTTTCTACGTTTTAGTGCTTTGCGTTTGCGTACGTTTGCGTTTAAACGGGAAAGAATAACAGATTCTCCACTGTAGCGTGATCAGATGCCATATAACGCGATGTCTGACCGGATTACAAAATGTTTGACACCCATTTCGATATTACTTATTATCATTGTTTAGAGTAAAAATCAGTTGGCCAGTTGCCTGATGTCTGATATTGATGTTAACTCAAAATTCTATTCAAATGTGCTGAGGTAAAAATGGGTAGTTACCGACTCTTGGGCGAGTTTAGTTCCATTGCAAGAGAATTCTCCTCAATTCGACTACTAGTAGTCCTAAATACCGGACTTTAACCCATTACCCTATAGCCTGTTTATAGTTTTGAAAATAGGTGACTACTTAAAGCAGGTTGAAAGTAAAGCAGAATGCGCCATATGGCGCATTCTGCTTTACTTTCAGCCTGCTTTAAGCTTTTACCAGCTAGAATAAGGAAAGTATTAAATATGACACATATTCATTACGGTTTATATTGGAACTATTTTCTTCAGCGGATGAATAAAATGCATGTGCTAAAAGTCGCTTCTATAAGGGAAAGGGTTAAAATGTTAGTAAATTAACCCCACTACTGCCATTACGTCACAAATTTTGAACAATTGTCGTCTTCCATTATTTCTTATGTTAAAATGTTTAGGTATTTTTACTGAAGAAATATTGAAATGAGTATCAAACAGTTTGAATCCTGATCAGACGCCGCGTTACGCTGCGTCTGATCAGGATTCTAACTGTTTGTAAATAAACATTGAATTCAGGGTAAGGTAGTGAAGGTGTAAAGGACATACCGAACATTTGAGCTTGTCCGAGAGTAATATCCAATGCTAATATCAACACAACAGTGATACAATACGTGGACAACATCGTTAATGGCTTCTTCACTACTCTTACAGATGTACTGGACTTTTTATTTATATCGATGTTTTCTTGCTTTTTTTCTTCTAGGATATACGATCGCGTGATGACGCATGTTAAACGTGATGCTTTTCGCTTTTAATATTTTTAGAGTTTTTTGCGAAGAAGAGTAATGATTGATTAGAGTTAAATGTGGACGGCCAAGGGCGTGTGCTTATGTTAGTTGGCAATGCATTTGATATTGAACACCAAAACCGTGTCGCTTTAGATTGTTAACTCATTATCCCCTGAAACTTCTAATTGACAATTCCAGTTTGCAATAAAGGCTGGTCCATTTTAGACTATTTAGGGTTGTTTTTTTGTAATAAATTGCGAAATGCGTAACAGTGAAGTCCCTGATCAGAGGGCTCCTGTAGGAGCCCTCTGATCAGGAACTTCACTGTTTGCATAGGACAACCGTAGTCTTAACAGGTACACATTTGGTATTTAGGACGCATATATGCGTCACTAGGGCTCAATTAGTTAATGGTATGCTACACAATATTACCCGTAAACATTATAACAAGTGGGACATCCTGTTTGTAATAGACAAAATGTGTTTAGTATAATATATATTGGTATAAAATAACTTCTTCTTCACTGTATCGTTGCCTTTGTTTAAATTATAGGATCCTTTGTGAACATATGTTAACTATCAAATCTTTAAACACTTTTACTAAAGATGCGAGACCATTTCGTAAGTGATTTCGTACTTGAGAACATACTGTTGACATGTGTTTTCTTACATGAACTCTACTGACGAAATGGGCCAATATTGTTACTGACATCGTTAACAAAGTACTCTTTGTTCATTTCTTAGAACACATTCAGCCATAGTGGCGAGTACACTCATCCTTTACAAACGGTGTAGATCAGGGTCTGCACTGTTTGTCATTTTGCAATACATTATAAAAAAAAATAGCCATAAATAGTAAAATATGAAATAGGCTTTTAATTGAAGAACTCGAATTTTACGTTTAACGTTTCAGGGTTAAATGAGTTAAAAGTATAATGAAACAGCGTGATTGTGCAATAGTGTTTTAGCCCAAATATATTGCAGGGAGGTCTTATTTAAACTTTTATTTGAAAGAAAATTTAAGACGACAAGATTGTTGTGACCTATTAACCCATATGTGCCCACGATCCCATATATGGGACATAGGCAAACAGTATTGACTCTGATCAGACGCCGCATTATGCGGCGTCTGATTAGAGTCTACACTGTTTGCTGATAGGAAATTCAATATAAAACAAAATGAAAATGAAAATTTTGACCAGGCATCCCTTTGATAAAAAATGGACTAACCCTATATATGAAACATAGAAGAATCCACTGGGCGTAAATCTGTTAACTAGTTCCAATGTGCATGTGCCTTAGCTATACTTGATACGATTACAGTAAATGCTTTCTACTGCAACTGCTTAACTCTTTGAGCCCTAGTCACGCATATAGGCGTCCTTTTCAAACAGTGTACATGTGAATAGTACACTTGTCCTGTGCAAACAGTGAAGACCCAGATAAGAGGGCTCCGAAAGGAGCCCTCTGATCAGGGTCATCACTATTTGTCATAATGCCAAACATTGACAAAAACAACCCTTAAAGGTCAGAAATGGACTAGACTGAAATGGAAACTGGAATTGTCCATTTAAAGTTTTAGGGAGGAAAGAGTTAAAGAGAGGCTAATTGACTATATGAAAGGCAAGCGACAGTTTAATACAAGGAGAAATATAATCAGAAAGGTTTCTGTTTAACGTTCACAATGCTTTAAACAGATACCTGCTTTAAACACAATTAAGTGGTCATACTATAGGGATAATACCATATTGATGCTCACAGTCATAGCAGAATCTAGCATAGAATGGTCCCAAATAACAAAGAAAAAATGTATTCTTATTATCAATATGCAAAGTGATATTTGGCATTTGCCAAAAAAGCATGGTACTGTTTACTGATCGGGGTCGAAATGAAGGTATTTTACAACAAAAAGCCTTACTTTAAAGAAAAAAAGTTTGATAAAAAAAAAGCAGGGAAAGACGTTGTTCTTTCCAATTAAACTATACGTGCTAAACAATCAGTTCCATTGTAATCTGTTCGGCTTTAACCCCTTACCCCATAAATACGCCTTTTTACACGTTAAATCTTATTTTCTTTCTCTGCAGAAGAAAATAGTTCTTATTTATACGGTCATGAACATTTATCACAACACATATTTGCTATATTCCAGTAGATGTGAGCTTAAAGCAGGCTGAAAGTAAAGCAGAATGTGCCTTAGGGCACATTCTGCTTTACTTTCAACCTGCTTAAAGTAGTCCGTTGTCTTAAAATCTAGAAACAGGATATTGGGTAATGAGTTAAAGTGTTGGCCACCCATATTGCAATTTTATCAGAGTTTAAAGAAGCTGTCATTTCTATATTTTATTGAATTGTGTGTGTGCAATCCGTTTCGTTGGTAAAATAGAATGAACGTAGATTTCAATAATGCTAAGTCATTTTCCTGCTTCTTCTCTATTTTTTCTTTTCATTGTCCATATTTAGCCTGCTGAAAATTGTCCAAAACAGAAAGTACCGCTAGCAAAACGCCTTTGATCGTCTCTTTTTACAACCGTTGTAGTCATGTATATAATTGTTCATATATACCTCTCTCTGAATCTGTATCTAATCTAATGATAGTTCGTGGACAAAGTTACAGGTGCGTGTGTTTTGACACTCTAGAGTTATTTCCTGAAAATGAAATAAAGATATATAAATTTTTAGAATTATTGCAAATAATAAATGTTGCAGCTGACAATTATAGAGCGAGTTTGATGTTAACCCTTTCATTGAAAAAATTGTCGTGAGGTTTTTACCCCTTCACCGTCAGATTGTCATTAGCTTCAATATTGTTGTCAGTATTATTGATTTAAAGTTAGGTTTAAGGCAGTATATCTGACGTAATTTCAAAACAAGTGGCAAACAGTTTTGATCCTGATCAGACGCCGCCTTAAGCGGCGTCTGATTAGGATCAAAATTGTTTGCAAATGCGCTTTATGGCGTCATTAAGAGCAAACAGGTTAACCCATGCACTGCCTTACCCCGAGTACACTAATAATTTGAAAACAGTTTTGATCCTGATCAGACGCCGCGTAACGCGGCGTCTGATCAGGATACAAACTGTTTTACACTCATTACAATATTTCAAAAGTCAAAATAACTAAATATTTAATTTTAGAAATAAAAGCAGACGACAATTGATTAAAATTGATGACGTCATGGCAGTGAAAGGGTTAATGCTACCTCTGACTGATACAAATGTACATGCTCCTAATTTACGACGCATGTAATATGTTCTATGCTTACTTAGGCGAGTAATGACAAACGACATTTATTCACACTGTTAATTACTTTCGGTAGACAATGATAAAGGCAATTTGTTTGCAATAAAACATTGACTTCGGTATCTGAACCAGGTTCTTTTAAATACAACAGAACAGAACATATAGTATCTTGAATTTCAAGGTGCATATCATTATATATGTTCCATACAATAAAACATAAACATGTAGTAATACTGTATATTCATGTCATAACTATACACTCAATATTGTAATAACCCATTTGTGCCGACGGTCCTATATATAGGACATAGACAAACAGATAAATACGAAAGAAGACTCAAGCAGGAAACGCAACACAAACAATACACCCATCTCTAAAGCAGAACACACACACAGCCATACCATAACAAACACACACACACATACATACACACACACACACACGCAATCCCACAATCCAAACAGAAAACAATACGCAAAACAAACATAAAGCAAAGTGAATATAGGAGCCCGCCTTGGTACGGTCAGCAGCAATCAATAATTAATTAACCACTGGGGGGTTAAACCTGGGTTTAGGGGCACCCAACCTCACACTTATCTCCTATATTCACCTATAAAGACGAACAGTGTACATACAATATAAACCCTGTTCCACAACCTCACAATCAAAAAGACCGCCAGCACAGTAAGTAAATTCATGTAAAACATTTAACAAAAATTCTATGACAAGATCATTAGTAACATGGGAAAGAATTAAACATTCAAGCCCGTGTTAAAAATAACCAACTATGGCAACGGTCAAATTGTACTCAAGCGACTAGTCTGTAGTTACGAGTAACTGTAAGACATGGAAGGGTCCAGGGTACGACAGAGAGGGAGAGAAAAAACAAAGCACGAAAATCCGATATAACTCTCCCGGTTAAGGACGAATTTAGAGATACATCATCATGTAGTGCTAAGCCCTGTCTGTCGTCGCACAACCAAAGAGGAAAGCATAGTTATCAATTGTAGATTGATCGATAACCAAACGTGAAGTGCGCAGCAATATAGTTGGATCATAATCTTTTTTGAGGAAAAATCTAATACGTTTCACAAATAGGTTTTGAAAATGTATATGTCCAAGAATCTTACGAAGTCTGTAAATCACATCACCATAAAACTCCGGATGTGAAATACCTTGCCGCAGAAAAGACTTTAAGTTACATTTATACTTGTTAATGAGAGGAAGATTTCTATAAAAGAATTTAGAAAATGTTTTACGAAGTTTATGAAATCTGTACCCCTGTTTAAGAAGCTTTTCAGTAATAGTTTTATTACGAATGTGGAAGTCCTCAACAGAGGTACAGGCCCTAGCAAAGCGAATAAGTTGTGAAATATAAACCCCGTAAGATGTGGAACGGGGAACATCGCCATCTAGATGAGGATAATTTACAATACTAAAATCAAAATCATCTCGTTTATCGTAAATCTTAGAAGAAACAATTCCGTTATTTATAAAAAGATCCAAATCTAAAAATGGTGCCGACAAATTTGACTCGTTCGTTTTATTAAGGCGTTGTTCTTTTGGGTAAATAAAAGGAAACAACGTATCAAAAAATGGGTTGTCTATATTAAAAATATCATCTAGATAGCGCGATGTATTATTAAAGGCTTCGATCATATCTGCCTGTGTATCAGGTTTTAGACTAAGCATAAAGTCCCTCTCATAACAGTACAAAAAAAGGTCTGCGACAAGGGGCGCACAGTTTGTACCCATAGGAATACCAATCACTTGGCGGTATATGGTACTCCCAAAACGTACATAAATATTATCCAGAAGAAATGATAGTGATTCACAGACATCGGTGCAAGTCCACATAGTGTAATGCTTAATGCTTAAATGGACACGCGTTCATCTCTCATGACTTTTTACTGTGCACATTATGGAACAGAAATAATTTATTTAAAAGAACAAATTTAGTTTTCCGATTATGTTTTGTCTATATTGTTTTTTTCTTTCCCGTTGATCGGGACTGACATTTGATACTTTTTTTATTTGATAATCATTAATGTCATTATTTATTCGGCTCTAAACCACCATTTATTATTTCAAATTAATGATAATGATCTGAATAAGGGGAGATCCTTTGAAAGCACAGAAAACAAAGCAAATACTGAAAATTGCAGACTCGGTTTATTTGAGTCTGTTCATGAGCAATACTTAAATATGCAACAGTGCTCACGCCCCCTAGCACCCGTCTACACTGTAAGCTGATAGAAATTTCAATATAAAACAAATCGAAAATGAAATTGTAGGTCAGGCACCCATTAGATCAAAATGGAATATTCTAATATATAAGCATAGAAGAATCCACTTGGAATAAATGGGTTACGCGACCACTCAATAGATTACTTATTGGTCGTTTTAAATGCATGTCTTTTCTGTTATTGCAGGATCAAACAATGTTTTCATTCGTTTTATCCTTCATTAAGCAATCACCTAGATCCGAGGTTATAAAGCGTTTTAGTTGAGTCTGAGTGTGTTCCCAAGCATTTGATTGGTCAGATTTGAGCCTAGGCTCAAATCTGACCAATCAAATGCTTGGGAACGAGTTGAGACTCAAGTCAAAAGCTTTATAACCTCGGTTTAAGGTACATAGATATCCGCGCTACTTCAATTTATGGTCGCTTAATACATTACCGACTTTATACCAAATGAAACAGTAATGTAGCATTTCAATAACTTTCTGCAACGACTTACACATTTCTGTGAAGAATAGGCAAATGTGTGAGAAGCTGATGCTTTACAGTGATTCATCTGCATGAAAATATGGACTTCTTAACCAATTAAGCCATACATACGCCTGTGAACGTCTTTAATTAATTCATCCGCAAAACAAAATAGTTTATACAATTATGAGTATATACACTGTACCATAAGAAATAGTTTCTTTATCGTAGCACGCAATACTTGTATAAAAATCGTTTAACGTTTAACCCTGGTGGTTTAACCGACATTTACGTCGTATACAATTGGTGCTGGTGGTAACTTAAAGCATGATATTTGAAATAACAAGCAATGTTACAGCGACATTCAATGTTGATTTCATGACTAAATGCATGTGATATAAATGCGAGGTGTATTTTGACATGCTTTTCTTTAATAAAGGCCCAGTGAGGTAGCAATATCAGAAAAGAGCAAGTTTATCATTAAAATTTTAATACTTCTTAGTAGTTAGTTAGTGGTTCTCAGTTCCTTATTAGGAATATTGTTTTGTTCATTGTTTGCAAATAACCATTGTATACGGGTTAACCCTAATCATGCTAAACTAACATTTGCAAAATGTATCAGACGCCGCGTAATGCGGCGTCTGATCTGGAATCAAACTATTAGCCACCCATCTTCAACCTTTCGTCCGTTTGAAACGTTTAAGAACTAATTTCAATTTATTTTCACATACACTATATTTGAAACAAACGACAATTCAGCATGATAAGGGTTAAGGCAGTTAAATGGTTAACTGTATATGCTTGTAAATAACATAATTCTGTTTTGTAAAAATGTTTATTTTGATTTAACCACTCCGACTGTCATTGATTTGAGGACGTCGTAATTTTATCAATGTAAGTTTAACCTCTTTACTATCACAATATCGTTTGCATGAACATTAGCGTCTGCTTTTATTTTCCAAAATCTGATTTTACCAATTACCCATAATACGCCTTTTTACGCTTTTAATTCCATCCTCGAATAAAGAAAAAAAGTTCCACTTTATATAGTTTTGAATATTTTCTATAAAGAAATAGTTTCTATATCCTAGCAGACTAGTTTAAAGCAGGCTAAAATTAAAGCAGAACGCGCCTTTAAGCGCATTCTGTTTTACTTTCAAACTGCTTTAAGTGGTGACATTTCTTTAAAACTTGAAACAGGTTATGGGGTAAGGCCTTCTAACCGACAAAACCATCAACATAAGAATCAAACAGTTTGGATCATGACCAGACACCGAGTTACTCGGAATCCGATCAGGATTCAAACATTTTGCACAGGCTAGTATATTGGAAAGCGGGTTAAAAACCCTTTACATGTACAGTGGAGAAGATGTAAGTACAGTAGATCCTCTCTACAACGACAACCAATGGGAGACACATATTGTGTGCGTTGTTCGGAGGTAGTCGTTATAGAGAGGGAAAATTAAAACTTGGCTTACAGTTGCAAACAGCTTGAATCCAGATCAGACGCCGCGTAACGCGGCGTCTGATCAGGATTCAAGCTGTTTGTCACTGGTAAATATATGTATTCTATCAAAATATCCACTTATATGTTACTGTGAGAGAAAACAGCAGACGACAATCTTAAGCAGACGATATTGCAGCAGTAAAATAGTTAGACTTAATTATCCCGTTAAGGGAATTACGGCGAGTGTCGTTGTAAGGAGGGAGACGTTGTTGGGAGGGCCGTTGTAGAGAGGCTTTACTGTAGTTCCTTTATTCACACGCAAACGACGAGTACAGTGGATAATCTGTTATTCTTTCCCGTTTAAACGCAAACGTACGCAAACGCAAAGCACTAAAACGTAGTAAAGAACAACATTGGTACAATTCTGCTATTTCATGTTTATCTTAGTGGCAAACAGTTTGGAGCCTGATCAGACGCCGGGTCCAAACACTTTGCAAATGTTAGTTTAGTATGATAAGAGTTAACCCGTAAATAATGGTTATTTGCAAACAATGAAGAAAACAATATTCCAAGAAAGAAATTGAGAAGTATTAAAATTTTAATGATAAACTTGCTCTTTTCTGATATTGCTCCCTCATTGGGCCTCTATTAAAGAAAAGCATGTCAAAATACACCTCGCATTTATATTACAGTGGAGAAAACGTTATTCTTTCCCGTTTAAACACAAACGTACGCAAACGCAAAGCACTAAAACGTAGAAAAGAACAACTTTTGGACAATTCTGATATTTCATGTTTATCTTAGTGGCAAACAGTTTGGAGCCTGATCAGACGCCGGGTTACCCGGCGTCTGATCTGGCTCCAAACTGTTTGCACTGCAAATAATAGTTTTAGCGTAAACGCGTTTATTGGGAAAGAATAACACATTCTCCACTGTAAATGGAGTAAAAATTTACATTTTATCAATTTTCGTAAGATTCATTTTAACCCAGTAGCAAACAATTCGGAGCCTGATCAGACGCCGGTTTACAAGGCGTCTGATCTGGCTCCAAACTGTTTGCAATGTAAATAATTGTTTTAGCATAAACACGTTTATTGGGAAAGGAAAACGTTTACACCTCTGTAATACTGTGAGAGTTTTGTAAGTGATTTTTTACATCGTCATACAGAAAAGAAAAGAAGACACTTTTATAACCAAATTGTACTCTTCAGTAGTTCAAGACGTAGTAGGACCATGGTTCGAGGAGCCATATTCGTGGGTCATAAAAAAGGGATGCCAACTTGTGGGGCCAACTTGAAGACTTGCTGCCACAAGCTCTCCATCGACGTCTGAGTTCGGACCGATCCAAAAGGTAAGACGGATTTAAGAATAAGAAAATTTTCTTACAGTTGCGAAGACATTACTATTTCCCGATTAACCAAAACTAAACGTACACGCAATGAATAACAGTAAAATGTAAACAAGAAAGGGTTCTTGCTAAATATCGATAAATCATCAAGCTCTGAGTGGCCAACAGTTTCGAACCATACAAGCCACCGGGTTTATTTAGAATCTGACTTTGTTCACCATTTTCGCATTTTACGGGAAGTCTATCACATTCTCTTCTGTATAATGTAATTTTAATTTCACACTTACAGGGTAGACGAAAATATCCTTGCAAAACAAACGTGTCTCTAGGTCAACATGGCGACTGATCAGAATCCAAACTATTTATATCTCAGATAACAATGAAAGATGTATTCTAAACAAAATCGTAATTTCCTTTATTGTTTTAGGTTTGCATTTATTTTAGTTTCGTTTAAACGGGGGAGAATAACTACACATTATCAGTTGACAGTGCGATACAGAGTGATGTATCCAGCTCGAGACGTTTTTGGCGGAAATAGCCGATCTGACGAGCGCCTTGACGCGAGTGTGATCGGTTGTTGCCGGCAAAAACGTCGAAAGCTTAATTCAACACACTGTAAAGCACTATCAACTGGTGATATGTTTATTATATGCCTTGAATACCCATCAACAACAACAAAAACATTGTTTTTATAATTTTATATCCAGAAACATTAGTTATTTGAAGCAGAACAAGAATTATTGTATACATGTACCACAACGAATAACGCGGAACTTGTTCATGTACGTAAATAGCGTTACGCTTGAGTAAAATACAAGGTGGCTGATTCAAGGTGGTTAATACAGACCCTTGTATTTTACTGTGCAGATACACGATGAAACGCTCGATGTCATAAGAAGCCATAGAATAAGAATATTTAGCACTGTACAACTTAACATGCAAGGCAGTTTTCGACAGCAAATTTGCCGTCTACAACAAATCTACTGGAAGATATACTTTGACATTTCTTAATGAGATATTTCAAGAGTAGCAAATAAGTTTGAAACAGACGACCTTATTTCTATCACGACTTTCTTCATTCGTGTTTCTATCGACTACATGTACATCATTTCTCAAAGTAAATTCAGTTTACCAATATTTGTAAAAAGAATACAATTATACAATATTGCCAAATAATTTTAATCATGAAGGAACGCCAAACGTAACATTAAACGTGTTTTATTTGATTTACGCCTTGCAGATGAAGCCCTATCTTAACTTGGCGTTGGCATTTATCTGTATCACAGTAGCCAGTAAGTAAAACCTTTATTTACTCTACCCTGGATTAACTTTTTTTCCGTGATATTGTACCCCTTCACCGTTTCATTATCGTCTGCCTCAATTTTGTTGTCTGCAGTGTCGTTTCAAATTTACAAATAAGGAAGTATGACTGAAAAAATTTCAAAACGAGATGTCTGATCAGGATCCAAACGCGCTTTTAAGCGTCATTGAGAGTGAAAGGGTTAAATATATTTCCAAACCCTTTCTCTATAGATACGTCATTTATCTTTATACAGACATGAATACGAGTCTCTTATGCACCATTAGAAATAGTTTGTATAACTTTGCAGAGGGTAGCTTATAGCAGGCTGAAAGTTAATACAGAATTACGCGGTTCCTATATATACTCTATTCAAAACTCGAAACAGGCTTTTATAATTGAAAAAATTACTTGCCTTGAAACTTAAAATTGACAATTCCTAGTTCCCAATCAAGTCAGTTTCTTTTTTTTTTAAATATTAAGGGTTGATTTTAACAATATATAGCCTACTGATAAACTGTGTAGACCCTGATTGTATGTCCTCTGATCTGGGTCTAAATTGATCATACTATTTCTGTTAATGACCAATATGCTCGTCGCTAGTTCAATATGTTAAATATAGACTTTGAATGAGTTAAGTTGGTAAATCACTTTTCCTATCATTTTTTCGATATTCGTTGAATATAAACGGATCACGTGCGTTAACAGCACTCCGAAAATGACTAAAAAAGTAGTCCAAACCGTCAAAGTAAGTGAAATTACTTACTGATGTGATCTGATGAAAACAAATGTTTGAAAACGGCTTTCCACTTACCCCACTATCCTGTTTCTAGATTGGAAAACAGGAGACCAGATTAGAAGCAGGTTGAAATTAAAGCAGAATTCGCCTCTGCTATATTCAGCCTGGCTCTAAGCTATTTATCTGCAAGGATTTAGACAATGTTTCTTACAGTTTGATTATTGTTCTCCAATAGAAGGTTCTAAACTAAACTAAGCTCCTTTTAGCGCATTTATTCTATTCCTTCACTGAAGAAAATACTTAAGGTTACAGTTTTATGCAAAACAAAAGAAAACCAGATAGATCTCTTAGGGGTTTCTATACCACTTAAGGCCTGCATGTGGGACATGGTTAATACATTAAACCCTAACGGCGTGAATGTACCATTTCCAAAGCGTGTACTAGTGGAAAGTACACTTGTCCTATTTAAACAGTGTAGACCAAGATCTGAATGCTACTACAGGAACCCTTTTTAACAAAGGTATGCAGAGTATAGGACTAAAACAATTCCCATCTGGACAAAGAGGCGTTTGTTCACTCTTGAAAAAGGCGAAAGACACATTTCATCTTTGAAATACTGGCAAGTTCTACTTGACCGAGATCGAGTTAATAAGGTTCGACTGTAGGAATTTAACTGGAGGATCTTACATGATTGCTCATTTACTTACGAAGGCTCGCGTCTTATTAATTTTAGTCAACTCGTGTATTAAAAATGATAAGTAATGAGCACGAATGTGAGATCCTATTTATCCCATAACAATTTTAAACACCAGTCCTGTAAATGTTCCGTTAAAACCTGATGTTGTTCCTGTAACGCCATCGCAATTGACGTCATTTGGTGTCCCGCCACATGCAGCGCTTGTGGAATAAAAGGTTTGGCCGGAGCCCCAAAAAACGATATTTTACTAGAGGATTACGATACATGTTGTATTTATATAATTGCTTTATTCCATTCCCATACCACAAGTTATGTGACAAAAGAAAAGTTATGATTTCTGGTTTGTGTTTATTTTCATCCCGATTCGCGCCCGCATTCTGTATATATGTGCATTACTTTTATCTTGCTTTAACCCTTTGAACACTAGTCACGCATAAACGCAAATGCAAACATTGTACCTATAAAGATGTCTACTTGTCCTGCACAAACAGTGAAAACCCAGATATGAGGGTTCCTTCAAGGGCCGTTTGATCAATGTTTGCACTGTTTGTCCTATTGGTATCCTAGAAAATTTATTCTACATTGAATATCTTACTTTGAAACGATCTTGCAAATAACAAAATTGAAGCAAAAGACAATGAAACGGTGAAGGGGTGAAAATCTCACGATGTATTTGGCAGCGAAAGAGTTAATGCAGTAAATGATTTGTAGAACGTACGTGGAAGAATAGGCACCGGTATTTGCCTTATTTCTACAGTCATTTTGCCCTAACCCCTTCACTGCCATGACGTCATCAATTTCAAACAATTGTCGTCTGCTTTTATATCTAAAATTAAATATTGAGTTATTTTGAATTATGAAATATTGAAATGAGTGTAAAACAGTTTGTATCCTGATCAGACGCCGCGTTACGCGGCGTTTGATCAGGATCCAAACTGTTTTCAAATTACTAGTGTACTCGGGGTAAGGCAGTGAAGGGGTTTAATCTAGCTGCGAAGCAACAATGCAGACCTTAGTATTGAAGCAGATGATATTATAATGGTGAAAAGGTTAAAGCAGACGACAGCATTCGGCGTTGCAAGGATTCAAGGGGAAAATAATGCCCCGCCCACTGAAACTCACAAATCTAGTGTGTGCATGCTCTGCATAGCCAACTACTTGAGCATAATGGTTATCATCAACATGGTAATAAATAAAATATAAACCTTTACTGTTTGGTGTTTGTGACAACCAGAGATACTGTATACTATATACTGCCCCTACTAGTGTCGACCGTTTCACGTCTGTAATACCGCCACACCAACCAACCACGCCCAATGTCCATAAACGATAATAGTTTAAATTGTTTAGTCGATTTTGCAGAACTTTAAGAATATAGACAACAGACGATATCCTGCTTACGAAAGTGTTAAATGAAACGGTTAGATTTAGCAATCAAAGGGTTAAAGCCTATCGTGTGAACTGTTTAAAAATTCGACTTGCATTTTGATTGCAAAAAATAACAAAACGTAGATGTTCAAAACACATTTTGGATTCTGATCAGACGTTGAAAAATAAAAAATCAGTTTTTTATTAAACAAAACCGGCGACGAATTTGACAAAATTTTGCAAATGGACAGTTTATTTATTTTTACTATTTAAGGTTGTGTTCTACAATATAGATCTATTTCAAAATTACAAACAGTGCAGACGCTCATCAGAAGGCTTCATTTGGGTACTATCTGATATTGGTATACACTGTTTGCATCTGATATGAGTACTATACACAGCCACGTTACTTGTAAAGAACGGGGTATACTCGTCACTAGGGACCAATGAGTTAAGTCAGGTTAAGGGCTTTAAACAGTGATAATTTATTACATATACATGTATAAAAGTATAAACTTTTTTACAGTTATGAGCTAAATCATCTTCAATGAAAATAAATATTTTAGTGGGGTGTTAAATATGCTCTCAATACGTTCGAGGGCCTTAAACTGGTGAAATATAATTCATACAGTTTGCTTAATAGGTACTTATGATATCACAACAGCGATCATATATCTCCCTACTTTTCTGCTGTCCAAAGTTTTCAAAGTGTTGTCTGCAACCTCAGCAAATTTCTCTTTTAACCCTTTCACTCTCAATGACGTCATAAAGCGCATTTGCAAACAGTTTGGATCTTGATCAGATACCGTGCAACGCGGCGTCTGATCAGGATAAAAACTGTTTGCAATTTTGTTTGAAATAACGTCTGTTATACTGCCTTAAATCTAATTTTGAAACGATACTGCAGACAACAATAATGAAGCAGACGACACTATAGCGGTGAGTTTGATCATGAAAGGGTTAACCCATTACTCCATAGCCTGTTTATAGTTTTCAAGACAGGTGACCATTTAAAGCAGGTTGAAAGTAAAGCAGAATACGCCTTAAGGCCTTTGGCTACCGGAAGTCGGTCTTGCGGGCGAGCGGATATGCGTCTTGACGACACAGACTGTTTTCGTACGTGTTTATACTAGAAAATTTATATAAAGGAAATGTTGATACGAATTAGTATAATCCTTCATAGCGCAGTTAGTATAGTGGTTGACTAGCAATCAAAAGGTCATAGGTTCGAGACCCATCCGATCCAAATATTTTTTTTAGTGTCCGATTTATTGACTTGTCAATCCATAACGCAGTAATCAAGAGACATGTTATGTTTAGTCTTCGTTGATTAGAACTAGTGATGTTTACGGTCCAAGTATATGCCCACTTACCTGTACGTTTTAGTTTAATGACTGACAAGTCAATTAAATCGGTATACATGTAATCGATTTGATCGAACTATAAAGCCACACATTGAAGCTTATCAATACGCTAACCTTTTCAAGATCGATATTGCCCATTATAATTATGTTAAAACAATATAATAAACCTTGTATGCAAGTCCATGAATAAATAATAATGCATTTTAATGACAAAGTTTTAATTCTAAGGTAGGTAACTGTATCTAAACAACAAATATCCCACATTTTAATAAGAAAATATGTTATTACAACAAATCCTGACTGTAATATTTTCTAATTTTTTCAGGCTGACTAGTTCATCAACCATATATGTGAATAAAATGAAAACAAATATACATTGAATGAGTCAGTTTTTTGTAATTCAATTTTTTAGCATTTTGCAAAATTAAAATAGCTGATAACATCTTTCTGAACACCTTTATTCAAAATGTTTTTAGCTTTTCTTGTGATAAATGTTGTGGACTACTTATTGGGTGAGAAGTATAGTCATTAGCTTTATTCATTTTTAAGAAAAATAAAATCATCAAAATTCTAGGTTTTTGTCAGAAAAAAGACCTTAAGGACAAACCCCACGATAAATTTTGCCTATATTTACACACATTGTTTCTTAGGCTATTATCATTCTTCATGACAATTTTCATAACAATCGTATGGAAACTACGCGCATATGCGAAGTACCTTAAGGTGCATTCTGCTTTACTTTTAACCTGCTTTAAGCTTCCAACTGATGGATTATAGAAAATATGTATAATGACACATGTTTATGACTGTAAAGATTTGAACTATTTGTTTTTAGATTAGGATAAACTGCGCTTCTATTTGGGAAAGCGTTAACTCATAAAGCGCTCCCTCTCTACAACGACATCAATGGGAGACAAAAAGTATGTGCGTTGTTCGGAGGGAGTCATTTTAGGGAGAAAACTTGGCATACAATTGCTGATCTGAATTCAAGCTGTTTGTCACTCGTCATTATGTTTTTTTATGTCAAAATTTCCAATGTGTGACCTTGTGAAAACTTTTAAGCAGACGATATTGCAGAAGTGAAAGTATTAGACATTTAATTGTCTTTTTGGGGGGAACAGTGGCAAGGGTCGTTATAGGGAGGGAGTCGTTGTTTGGGGCCTTTGTAGAGAGGTAACACGTACTGTATTTTGACCAGTATGTCGAACAGTTTGTATTCAGAGCGGACGCCTTGCCAATTCCAGACAAACTGTGCCTCGCATGTGAAATAGCCTTATTCCGAGTAAAGTACATGTTGCTACTTGCAAACAGTTTGAATCCTGAATCAAAACTGTTTTACATTAGTTTCAATATTTCTAAAGTCGAAATACATGACATTGTAATTTTGGAAACAAAAGCAGACGGTAATTGTTTAAAATTGATGACCGCGCGGCAGTGAAGGGGTTACAACTAAAATGACAACTCGTTTAGTTGGTTTACTGCAACACGCATGCAGTGATCTCCCCTTGTGCGTTTAATAAATTTTAAAATACACCTGTACTATTATCCCATTCAAAAACGCTCCATTATTTTTTCAGGAATGGAGCGTTCGGAACAATAGGTCTCCATTACTTTTCCCTACACAATTGTGTAATACATGTAGTTACACAATTGTGTCGGAAAAAGTAATGGAGACTTATTGTTCCGAACGCTCCATTCCTGAATACAGTGGAGAATGCGTTATTCTTTCCCAATAAACGCGTTTACGCTAAAACTAGTATTTCCATTGCAATTAGTTTGGAGCCAGATTAGACGCCAGGTAACCCTGCGTCTGATCAGGCTCCAAACTGTTTGCCACTCAGATTAAAACGGATACTCAGAATTTTCAAAAAGTTGTAATTTGCTCCATTTTACTACAATGCGTTTGCGATTGGTGTGCGTTTAAACGGGAAAGAATAACGTATTATCCACTGTAAAAAGAGACTGCTAAGCGACCACTGACCGAAGATGCAGGGTGATCGTTTAAGGGAGGTTGCCGCTAAACGCAGGACAAAAATAAAACAGAAGGCTCCTATATGAACATTCTGTATTACTTTTGTCCTGCATTAAGCCGCAACCTGCTTATCGATTTTAGTGGTAGCTGAAGATAGGTTTGATTGTGCATACAGTAAAACCTCCCTATTACTACAACTAATTCTTTGTTTACTATTTGGTGACTAGATCCATTCAAGGAAAGTGAAAGTAACACAGAAATTTCATTTTGAAGCTTTCTGTTTTACTTACATCTTCCTTTACCTGTCACTTGTTTTTTATTCGCCTTCAGCAAGCTACAAACGACTAGACACTTAAAACGAATACCCTTACAAAAAGCTTGGAATGTAATAAGACGCCGAAAGATTTGGCGTCTTAATAGAATCCAATCAATTTAACATCAGATTAAAATAAATTTGCAAACAGCTTGGATCCAGCCCTGACACCAAATACGTCGATGTCTCATGTGGATCCATACTGGTTTACACTTGATTAATAGATCCATATCCTCAAGTATACGTGTAACTGATATTGGTTAGCTTTCAAAGTGAAGCAGACGATAACTTTAGAGACACTACTGGCTTTGGTATACAATAACACCTCTCTATTACGACCACTAAACTAGGTTATTTTTAAAAAATGTGTTTAAGGCAGGTGGCTGCTTAAAGTAAGGTTGATGAAAAATAGAAAGCACCGTTTGGAGCTTTCTGTTTTACTTTCATCTTTCTTTAAGCCCCACCTGGCTTTTATACAATTAATTAGCCTTTTGTTTAGTAGTCGTGATAGAAGGAGTTTACTGTATAAATTGCTCAAATGGTGTATGGTATGGGTTGTAACCCGTACTTACAATCGTGACCATAATAACATGAACAAACGCCTTAGATCCAGATCAGATGCCGGGTAGGTCGACGACGGATCCGGATCTAAGATGTTTGACTAATGTTACTTAGAAGATATTTTCAAGCTGCTAAATATACACTCATACACAAGTATAAGTCCCATTCGAAAGAAAGAAAATCCAGATTATGAAATAAATCCAACGTTTTCAAATCTTTTCCCGGTGTCATATTAACACAGACTGAGTATAGCCAGAGAGGTTCTGGTCAGCCATCGTCTACGGTGATTTTACATGAAATGACCAGTTAAAGCACTGTACACAGTCATTGTACACGACATTCTTTAAGGAATGGAGAGTTATTTCTAATTGCTAGAATTTCTTGAAAAAAGCATGCTCATCAGCATGAGTATCACTAACAGTGCATTTACACAATATTTAGCTGAGGGTACAAGTGGGAATACATTTGTTATTTAACAATACTAAATTCATGTTAGGTGTATTTTAAGTGGGAGAATGAACTCGTATTTCTCCATTCCTGAAAAATAATGCAGACTCGGCCCCTTCGGGGCCTCGTCTCCATTATTTTTCAGGAATGGAGAGATACTCGTCCATTCTCCCTAACATTATATCTGATTTATCCTCAATACATGTACGTTAAGAAGACAGACGTCTGCAAAAAATCTTGTTTTCGGCTGCAACAACTCACAATGTTTTTACACGTAAAGGTCTATTTTCTTTCAGAAAATAATATCCGAGTGCCAAACAGTCTGGATCAAGATGAGACGCCTCGTCAACCAAACTATTGAATATTTTAATCAGACTTTTTGTTGTTGATTAGTTCATTGCATTAACAACGAAAGGACGTTAAATTTCAATATATACAGTCAACTAACTTTAAGCGACCATCAAAAGTATGTCCATCAGTAGTTTACAATACGGGTAGATATTTAATGAAAGATACACTTAATGCAAAATACAATTATGGAAGTTTATTTCAACTCATCAATGGATATCGACATCAAAAGTAGACAAACAAGCAGTGAAGACCTTGATGAGTTTTCGCAATTGGCGGCGTTTCATTCGGGTCTATACTGTTAATTAGTTATTTCATTTTAAATTATCTGCTGTAACAGGGATTCTACTAATACAGAATACAGTATGTATGGACAAACACAGAGCTCGTTGCCTATAAATGACCCTCTGTATATCTAAATAAAATATTGTAGCAAGCACCTAGGGAGAGCTCATTGCAATACACAAGCATGGTTGAGTTTATTCGAATACTGCATTATCTATATTCAGTTAAAAAGTCGGTTTTTATTTGCTACACCAATCTCAAATGCAGATTACAGCAGCTGATATGGGTCTAGATCAATTCATTGATTATTTATTGAGAGATATGTTATCGATGCTCGTGTAAATGTTCACTTCCCTATTATTAACACGGTTGGTTTCTTATAACTCATACGTTGAATTTACTTTCTTAAGCCACGTCCACTACCGACCCTGCCACAGCACCATCAACTTCGGCCTCTATGCAAACAACTCCGGAAACAACTCCGGAACCAACTCCAGAACAAACTCCAGAGGCAACTCCAGAGGCAACGGATCCAAACCCAGAGGTAACAGATCCAAATTCAGAGGCAACAGATCCAACTCCAGGGGCGACACAAACAACAGTACAATCTACTGAAACAACTACAGGTAATGAGGATAAACACAAATACAGTGATGCTCACTTATAACGAACTTGGATAAGATGAAAAACTGCTTAATACAAACTAAAAATAATTCCCGACTGCTTCCTTCTTTATTTTAATGGACTCCTGATTGCTTAAGATGAACTGGAATCACTGGATATAATGAAAAACTGGATAAGACAACATGATTTTTAGGTCCCTACCTGTAAAATGGTTCTGTTAATACAACATGCCGGTCATTATCACAGTTTGACAAGTGGCTTCCAAAGGTGACAGTACTTAATTGCTTAGCTGCTCATCACCTCTGATAACAAAACATTACCCAACCAACATGTTTTGTAAAATTTCCTTTATTACTCTATTACTTATTCCTTTATTGTATATATGCTATTGACAAGATATTCAAACAACTGGAACTAGTTAGTTTACTGGGCACCTTATTTGTTTGGATCAAGATCAGATGCTTAATCACTGGGTGTCTGATCGGACTTCTTGCTGTTTGACACCTGTATTCTGCAAAAAGATAACAGCTACTGATGCTATATCAACATAGTAGATCTATATCACAAAAAAACTTTTTATGTTAATAAAGTTTACTTATTGAATATTCATAATAGGTTGAGTTTTCTATTTATACAAAAAGGTAACAGGTTAAAAATACAGTGTAATATTGGGTAATTGATAAACATTTTATACAGTAATATTCTCTATTACGACAACTAAGAATAATGCTAATTAATCGCAAGAAAGACAGGTGACAGCTTAAAGCAGGGTAAATGTAAAACAGAAAGCTCCTAAAGGAGCTTTCTGTTTTACTTTCACCTTGCTTTAAGCAACAACCTTTCGTAAACACATAATTACAACAATTTTGAGGTCGTACAAAAAAGAGAGGTTTTTACTGTATTGTACAGTGTAATAATAATGGGTCATTATAAACATTTATATATTATTTTAGGTATACTGTCAAACCTCAGAAACTAGTTATCGCTTTAGCCGAATTTACCCGCATTTCTTCTGTTGGCATTTGATAATTCAAGCTCGCTTAAGTCGAACGCCCCGTATTTCAAAGTTAAAACGTGGCTAAGCCACCCACCAATCACCAGGCTAAGCCACGTTTTAACTTTAAAATACGGGGCGTTCGACTACAGTGAGATCCAGATTTCAAGATTCGACTTATCTAAAACTTACAGACGGGCCATTCCGAAGCTTACTTAAGGTTAAAGAGTATAAGAATCCACCATGAGTGTTTATGTAGGATAGGAATTTTGCCCCGAGGGACAGAAAATTCATGCAATGACGAGGCTTGCCCGGTCCCTGCGTGAATTTACTAACCCGAGGGGGAGAAATTCGTATCCTACATCAACCAAACGAATGGTGGATGTTTTTCTCCCATTTAAATCTTTAAAACATAATACAAATTACGAAACAATTGCAATTTGTATGCACTTTTTTCCGCCATAACCTGACGTTCTTTATAGTAAAGTCATCAGAAATAATGACGTCATTTAGTTACCCGCGTCATGTAGCGCTTGTGGTTAAGCTGGGCAAACAAATAAAAGACGCCAAGTGGTATGGAGAATAAATTGATTTCCCATGGGACAAATCCCTATCCCACATCTAGGCAAAAATGGGAGAAATGCGTGTCTACACATCCACTCATTTTGATTATACAACTTTTAACTATTTCACTGGCTAAATGGTCGATCTTCTTAGTACCGTCAATACTGCCCTTTTCCAATTTTACAGTTTGACTCATTCATGCCTTAACATTACAATGAACTGTCCTTACGTAGTTGCTTTATATTACTAACTCGATTTACAAGGTAGGTCTTTAGACATTGCAGCGTTTGTCTTTACATTAGGGACCCTTTTCATAAAACTTCGTACGAACAATAGTGCCGTAAGTCAGCTGATAAAAGTCTCAATTTTCATTTATATCTCAATCTAATCCTGTCTTTTACCATCTCGTTGGAATCGTCTTGAAAATACAATTCCAAAGATATGTCAGAAGCCAGGGTTAGATAGAGAAATCAGAAAGTAAATAGATGTTTAAGTTTTGACTTACGACCGGTTTTATAAAACGGCCAAGATCATTTCATGTGAAATAGCAAACAGTGCAGAGCCTGATGAGACGCCGAAATGCATGCGGACGCTTGGCATTGATGGGTTAAATATAATTTCAGAACGTGTGTCAAACAGATTCGATCCTGTTCAGAAGTCGAGTTGCACGCAGTCCCATCAGAGTAAAACAAATACAACAAGATATGTTTGTAAAACAAGATGCCCCATGATGTGACCATGACCCCTAAATGACATTGACTTTGTCTGACATGACCAACTTTCAATTGATCTCGAAAACTTTTTGAGTTGAGAACACATGCAAAATATATCTCTATCACATGTAGTTCAAGAGTTATGGCCAATGATGAATTAACTTTATTTGAACTCTAAATGACCTTAACCTTTGACGGTCATGACTCAAATTGTATCGGGCTCAAGAGCTTTTCTAGTTGAGTACTAATTCTTAATATGAAGTGTTTATTGCATGTACTTCCAGAGTTAAGACCAATGGTAGATTAACCATATTTGACCTCTAAATGAACTTGGCCTTAGTTGGACATGACCAAAGTTGTACCGAGCTCAAGAGCTTTTTGAGATGAGCACATGTGTCAAACATAAAGTCACTATGCCATGCAGCTCCAAAGTTAAGAACAATGTTAAACTCATCCTATTTACCACTAAATGATCCAAAATGACATTGACCTTTGTTGGACATGACCCAAGTTGTATTGAGCTCAAGAGCTTCTTGAGATAAGTACACTATCGTAGAATCTATGTGGTTCCAAAGTTATGGCCAAGATTAAAGTTGTGGGCAGAGAGACAAACAGACGAACAAACAGACAGACTATATATGCTCGACTAAGCCGTGCAGGGGTATGACAATAACAGCGAGCTCTTCATAATGCACGATGCAAGAAATACATTGCCATATATTATCACAACAACTTGGAACTGCCTTGTTGTCTGTATATATGTAGTCTTTCTTTTCTGTTGCAGACACTGCAGCGTCCACGTGTGTCAACGTTTTATGGACCTTTGTGTGTACGTTCCTTGCCATAGCAGCAACCATGTAAACCTTGGCGACGATGAATCTTGGACCTAGGAGTCAGTTATCGCCCTTACTTGTGTTGTTTCAGTTACAAGTTGCGTAATCTAAATTTTAAACCATAATTGAGCCGTGCCACGACAAAACCTGCCTTATTTGCATTTCAGCATTATACTGACCAAGCATCGTTGTCAACACAGACTGTATCTGAGTTTGTTTTACACTACCACATACCGTATATAATACAGTTATACATAAAATGGTTAAGATGCAAGTGAGTGTTAAACGATGTAGATCAAGGCTAGCCACCGCGGCTTAGACGCGGACGCTGGCTTTGATCTATGTGCACTGTTTGATATGCAATAAAGCAGGTTTTGACACAGCTCATATATATAATATAACGTATTACCATTGAACACGATAACCAGTTACTATTATTTCAAACTTGAGCTGAACTACCGATTGATGAATAATGAAGAAATTAGGGTCCAAAGTTATAAAGCGTTTGAGTTGAGTCAGAGATCGTCCTCATGCACTGGATTGGTCAACTTTGAGCAAAAAGCTATAATCTGACCAATCAAATGATTGCGAACGATCTATGACTCAGCTCAATCACAGATTCTTTATAACCATCGAGACAGGGAATGTAGCGAAGACGCCATTCCTTCCCAATAAACGCGTTTACGCTTAATCAATTACTTCCAATTGCAAACAGTTTGGAGCTAGATCAGACACCGTGTTACCCGGCGTTTGATCAGTCTCAAAACTGTTTGTCATTCAGATTTAAGTAAACATTCAGAATTGCAAAAAGAAGTTTACATTTTATTGCATTGCGTTTGCGTTTAAACGGCAAAGAATTATAACTACTCCATGTATGACAAAAGTTATAGAGATATCGAGCTTTCTGTATTACTTTTATACTGCATTAAGGTTACCAAAATAAATATAATATATTACCACTACCAATTTACGCTCAATACTATGTTGGTTGTTGTATACGATATGATGTTTTTATTGCACAAAAAATACATACAATGCTTATAGCAAAACACATAATAAATACAATAGAAACAATAGTTATGATGCTGTCTCAACATCTACACAAATCCTAAGTTAACTACTTTAGAATTGGCCGAAGAGCTAGATTAGTGTCTTTTGGAGTTTTCCTAGTTAACCCAATTTGTTCACAACGTCCTATAAAGGAACATAAGCAAACAGTGTAGACTCTGATCAAACGCCGCATTATGCGGCGTCTGATCAGAGTCTACACTGTTTGGTATAGGAATTTCAATATGAAACAAAATGTAAATGAAAATTTAGACTAGGCACCCCTTAGAAAAAAATGAACTTATCCAATGAATAAACATTGAAGAATCCACTAAACATAAATGGGTTAAACTAGTAATACTAGCATATATAGTAAACGTATTGAATCACCTGTATGATTGTTTTTATATCGTAATTTACATGAAGCGTATGGCTGATGACGAGGAAATTCCTTTGATGATATAGCTTGAGGCTAATGTAGATTGATCATAATGTATATACCTCGTAATAAACCATGATCTTATACCATTATCTCAGTTGTTTTATTGTTCATTTGGTCCCACATTTATCCCCTCACTGGACATACTGGTATTGCATGCATTTGCAAACAGTTTGGATCCAGATCAGACGCTGAGTAACTTGACGTCTGATTAGAATCCAAGCTGTTCGTAACTCAATATCGATGTTTCTACTTTTGAAACCGTTTGAACCCTTTCGCTCTCAATGACGCTTAAAGGCGCGTTTGCAAACAGTTTGGATCCTTATCAAACGCCGCATATCTCGGCGTCTGATCAAGATCCAAACTGTTTGACACTCGTTTTGAAATATCCTCAGTCATACTGCCTTATTTTTTTTTAACTTTGAAACGACATTGCAGATAACAAAAATTGCAGCAGACGACAATGAAACGGCGAAGGGGTAACGAATAACGAATCACGAATAACTTGATCATGAAAGGATTAAGGAAGAAAAAAACATTTCAAGCAAGGAAATGGTTAAAAACCTTGACTCACTTACACTATCGCCCTCACGAAAGAGACCATTCTAAAAACTTTTAATTGCGGTTTTATAATGAATGACATGGATTTGATTACTAAATATATGTATGTTTAATCCCTTGACTCCCTTACCCCGAGTACAATATTGATTTAAAACAGTTTGGATCCTGATCGGACGCCGCATAATGCGTCGTCCGGTCAGAATCCAAACTGTTTGTCACTCATTTCAATATCTTATAAGTCAAATACCAAAATTTTAATTTTGAGAAAAAAACAGCAGACGACATTTTTTTTAAAACTGACCACGCCATGGCAGTGAAAGGGTTAAATCTCGATTTTAATTCGTTACGGTACAAATTGTTGTTGACTTTTTTCCTTCCCAATAAACGCAATTGTGCTATAACAATGACCATTCCAAAAACCAGTTTGGAGTCTGGTCAGACGCCGGGAAATCCGACATCTGACCAGGCCCCAGATTAAGATAAATCTTCAACATTTTCAAAACGCTGTCATTTTTGACATTCTACTGCACATCGTTTGGATTAAGTTTACGTTAACCCTTTGAGCCCTAGTCCCGCATATAGGCGTCCTTTTCAAACAGTGTACACGTGAATAGTACACTTGTCCTGTGCAAACAGTGAAGACCCAGATCAGAGGGCTCCGAAAGGAGCCCTCTGATCAGGGTCTTCACTGTTTGTCATAATGCCAAACAATGACAAAAACAACCCTTAAAAGTCAGAAATGGACTAGACTAAAATGGAAATGGAATTGTCCATTTAAAGTTTCAGGGAGGAAAGAGTTAAAGAGGTGCTGAAATGACAGTTCCTGTAAGATACGAGCCACTGATCACGGTTTGCACTGTTGGTCATTTTGCAATAATTGTAAACAAGAACTGGGCCACACCTAGTGATAAATACCCCAATATTTTATTTGACACTGGATTGTTTCTGCTGTTGTAAGCAGGCATATAAATATACGCATACACAACAAATGAAAATGGTACGCGACAATCCGTCATCTCAAAATGTATTCACAAACCTAATTTTGTGTCTGTAGCTGTTGAGGTGTAGTAAATATGAATCGGTCAGGTTTTTTTCGTCGCAGACAGGTGTGTTTTCTCTTTATACCTCTAGTTTCTAAACAATTTAACCAATCAGGAATGATCAGATATCTAGGCAAATGACCTCTTACTTGAAATGCAGTGCTCTCATTGGCCATTAGGCCGAAATGGCATGGACTGGTGTTCTGTTGTTTTTTGCACCATTGATGTCAGACTTTAAACCTTGCAAAACAATGAGAAACAGTCTAAATTATTGCGCTGTTACTATGTCATCATTTCTAAATTTAGCGCGGGTAATCTCTCCCAAAACGCTTTAACCTGCGACGGAATATAATTTTTAAAGATTTGTCTTGTCTATAATTGAAATAAACAGTCAAGGCCACATTGACCCGATTATAGTACACTCATCTGCCCTACGATATTCTCTAACACTATTTGGTATCCCTAGATAATGTGGTATATGAAACATGCCTCACGTAAGCTTTCTCTATAATTGAGGTCAGAGGCAAAGGCAAAGTTCACAGTGATCAACAAATGGTCTTCAACAGAAAAAAAAATAACAGAAAAAAATGGTAAACCAAAATTAAGGGTGATAGCAATTTTAAGTAATAACTTTTCTACGTTGGACTCTATAAGATGAATCATTTTACTGCAAAGGCAACCAACACCGGCATTTATAACAGAACAGAACAGAACAGAATTTTATTCAGATTTGTACAAAGTACATCATCTCATTCACATATAAATATTCACAAATATATAACATCACGTGACAATATGAGGATGAATACATCAATTATTTTCGTTTAAGGAACGTCTTATTCTAAGAGCGTCTCTAATAAATATAGATAAGTTAAACAAAATATGTTTATTTGTGTTTTTCATTAATTCAATAAATTTAAACATTGAAGGTCTTTGAAAAAAGTACTTCTTTAGATATTTCACTCTCAAATCCACATAACAAGGACAAACGCATATGAAATGGAATTCATCTTCAATATCACCAGAGTTGCAGCATAAACAAATTCTTTCGTTACGAATTAATCTATTTTGTGCAAATCTGCCAGTTTGAATTCTAAGAGAATGCGACGAATACCTTAATCTGGAAACACTGCATCTAAGTGAATAAGGTAAAATATCTAAATAGCCTTCATAATCGATTCTATTTTTTTCAAGAATGTGTAAGTGTTTAAAACAGGACTGCTATTGACTGAAACATGCCATTGCTGGATAAAGTTATCGATAACTCTTTGCTTAAAAATATATGGAAATGTCTTAACATTCACCTGTTCTGCATTATAGAAAACAAAGCCAAAACCATAATTATTCAAAAGACTTTTAACTCTAGAAACCCAGTTGTTTTCCCCCCTTCACAGTCATTGAGCCCTTGCTGATACAACGTTTTAATTAAAATGTTATCATTATTATTAACCAGTTTTAGCCAATATTTTATTATACTAAGTTCACCATATACAGCATTAGAGCTCGTGTTAAGCCTTACCCCTAACAATCTCTTGCAAAATTTCAAATGTATTCTTTCTATCTCTTTTGATTTTCCAAAACCCCAAATCTCCGAACTAAAATAGAGCCAATGAAAGAGTCAAACTGGCGTCTGGTCAGGGTTCAAACTGTGTGACACTCATATCAACGTTTCCTATAAGTAAACAAATGCGTAAATTGCAAATGTTTAAAGTAAAAGCAGACGAAAAATATTTCTAAGCAGACGATAATATGGCAGCGACTGTGTTAGACGAGTATTTCCGCCATAATGGCAAGAAACGGTTAGGTTTTACTGTTAACTGAACAATGAACGTATTGTCCTCCAGTTATTAATACAGCGCTCCCTCTCTACAACGACACCCTTTTGGAAACAACGACGGAGGAGGGAAAATAGAGACTTGACTTACATTCGCAAACATCTTGAATCCAGATCAGACGCCGCGTAACGCGGCGTCTGATCTGGATTTAAACTGTTTGTCACTCGTCATTATATTAAGTTATTAAAATGTCCACTTACGTGTAACTTTGAGAAAAACAGCAGAGGACACTTTTAAGCAGACAATATTGCAGCAGTAAAAGCGATAGACATACTTTTCCTGTTTAGCTAACTGCGGCAAGGGTCGTTGTAAGGAGGGAATCGTTGTTGCGAGGGCCGTCGTAGGTCGGGAACACTGTACAACCCACTATCCATCAAGAAACAGATGGATACCGCTGAAAAAAACATTATTATTTCCCGTTGAAACGATACGAAACGCAAACATATTGCACTTAAATGTAGAAGTTTACAGTTTCTTAAATTATTGACATTTTTTAATCTGAGTGGCAAACAGTGTGTAGTCTGATCTGGCCCAAAACTGTTTCCAATAGACATACAGTAAAACCTCGCTATTACGACCACTTAACCGAAGGCTAATTTATTGTATAATAGACAGGTGACAGCTTAAAGCAAGGTGACAGTGAAACAGAAAGCTCCTTTAGGAGCTTTCTGTTTCACTGTCACCTTGCTGTAAGCGGTCACCTATTGTTAACACCCTAATAATTAATATAATTTAGTGGTCGTAATAGAGAGGTTTTACTATATAAGGATTTTAGCGTAAACGCGATTACCGTGAAATGAAAGTCTGCTCAAGTGGCTCCACTGTAAAATACATATAAATTAGCACGTCACGTGTTTTTTGCATTTAATTCAAGACTGTTCGTATCAATTTTGAAAACAGATGTTCTCTTACCTGAACATGCCTTGCAATAAGTTAATAACCAGTGAGGGAAGGTAAAGTAAAACGAACGATCTGGCAGGTTTAAGGTAGATTGTATATCTATTAAACAGTAAATCACAAATAGAATATAACAATAATAGCATATCATGTTAATTACAAAAGTGATTAGAGCACTTGGACAAATCAATAAACAGATGGCATGTCAAATTATACTGTTTCAGCGAAACTTTGACAAATAAAAATGATGTTTTCAATTCCAGTTATCAAATTAGGCACCACAGGATACTTCGCACGGTAATATTATCGACGTACGCGACGTCTCGGGTCCTCATAAATAAAACCAACCATCAATAATCGAATGCGAATACAGTCCATTTTGTATTAAGCGATCACTAAATAAACGGTGTTGGGATTTTTACCCTCTGACCTTTGAAATATATTATTAAAATCAACCCTAAATAGTCAAAACTGGACTAGACTTATCTTGAAATTGGAATTGTCCATTAAATTTTTCAGGGGTGAATGAGTTAAAGACTACACATTTGCTAGATGGTCGCTTATTATATGTTTTATTGTAGATGTTGCCACGCTTACGTCAGACCTGGTTTCTTTTTTGTGATCATATCAATCAACCATGTTGTGTTTACTTACATACGCAGTCCCTTATTGTTCTACAACAGCAACAACTACTACTACAACAACATCAGAAATGTCCTTGCACAGTCTAGTTCCCCACCTGATGTATATTTACATCTTCAAGCAATACCCAAACCCATTCACACCAAACACTTCCATTCGCCCATAAGATATATAATTTGTATTCTAACTTTATATCAAATGCTACTACGTTATCGTTTAAGGGCTCAATGTCGTCTTTCTCGCTATATATAAACTTGTAATTGCTGCAATGAACTACATATTAATTGTCTAGCGGTACACAATGGCGGAAAAATTGATTGTTGTTATGTTGGTTCTTTGTCTTATCGGAGGAATCATGCTACCGGAAGTGGAAGGTAAATTTGCAAAGAGAAATAGAGAAAAACCCGATATAAAGGATTGTGCTTATAAAACGCATGAGCCGAGTCTGATTTCGTTCTCAAGCTTTCAAATCTTAACACTCAAAAATTTGAGAACGATCTCAGTTTCATCTCAAACACTTTATCAGCATGTGGCAAGGACCACTCAAACGAAACACTAGTTTTTGGTGTTGTTTATTACATAATATTGAAAGCAAATGAAAGTAAAGCAGACATCCCTTGGCATCAACTTTCACTATTTCTATGCTATGGTATTGGCTAAATGAAACTTTATGTTTGTTTTATGCCTCCAAAAGCTAGCGTTGATGCATATAGTGATTGAATGGTGCATGTGTCCGTCTGTCCGCCCATGTTACCTTTGCCCGGAGCATATTTCCTACACCATATCAGTTAGACATATACATTTGTTTTTGGGAATGTGCGTTGTCCTGTAACATTTTAAGGCCACCGTGACCTTTGATTTGATTTTAAAAAAAAATGACAAAAGCTCTTCTAGAGGATATTTCCTATATGACACCAGCTAGTGGTGCCAAATGTGTCGTGTAAGTACATCGTTGAATAGAAAAGCTATTTCACCTCGCTTAGAGTTACAATGTTTATTTCCCATAGACCAAAATGTGTTATTTTGCCTATTTTTTACATCTATCCAAACACTTCATTGTCACTCTATGACATTGCTGTCTGGGCTATGCGACATTCTTTTGCTATGCAACATTCTTTGGAATGCCACATAGGGGCAAGTAACTCTCATGCTAACTTTTGTGTGTGAGTATATCTTTGGATGGTGTGGTTTCGCGAACCATTTGCAATTCACTAGTACCTTAAGGATACCAAATTTTGTGTTTTTGTATCTTTGGGTTTGATTGAATCTCGTGCCATTTTTCAGGTCACATAAAACTTTTGCTTAACCTGAATAATTATAGAAAATAATTGTCTGTAGAACAAACTCTTTATAGTACATCAGCTAGGGATACCGATTTTGTTGTGAGAGTACATCTCAGGAAAGCAGAAGGCCATATGCAATTTCAGATATCCTGTAACCTTGACCTTGACCTTTGACTTTAGTTATAGAAAACATTTGTCATGGGCATATTTACCATACCATATTAGCATGAAAAAAAATGTGTGTGTGTTAAGATGGCTCAGAGTCGCGTAATGTAAAGGTCAATGTGTTTTGCGTATCAATGTAACGTCACTGTGACATTGATCTTGACATTTGTCTTTAGTTATAGAAAAATATATCCCATACCATACGAGCGTATTAGCCTGAAAAAACAAAATGTGTGTGTGATTACATCTTGAGATGGCTCAGAATCGCGAAATTTGAAGGTCAATGTGATCTTCATCTTGATATTTAAACTTAATTAAATAGCAAACACCAATTTCTTTTCCGTATCATAAGTCCTATACCACATCAGCAAGGCATACCCAACTTTGTGTGTACGTACATCTTTGAATTGAATAGTATTTTCGTATCAATGTAACGTCACTTGACATTTGACTTCATTTATGGACGAAGCGTGTCCTATATCAGATCAGCAGCAGCTACTGAAATTGGTATGTGGGTACATTTTGGCATATTTAAGGTTACTGTGACCTGGGGCCCGTTTTACTAAACTACTTTAGTCAAAATTTTAAATTTTAATTTATATTTTTTATTATCACTTGCTACAAACAGCAAATAGCCAGATCAGAGGACGCGCTTTTGGCGCGTCCTCTGATCTGGCTATTTGCTGTTTGCAAACGTTTATGATCGAAAAATAAGAGTTAAACGATTTTGACTTACGCATATTTTTTGCGTAAGTTGTGTAGTAAAACGGGCCCCTGGACGATGATATTTGACCTGAATTATAGATGAAAACTTGTTCAGAGCAGAGATGTTAGTACGGGATACATCTTTGAATGATAAAGTGTAGCGTACCAATTTCAAATAATGTGAATAAGTATATTTGATTGTCTGCGTACAACAGTCAAAGCCCTGCTGGCGCTGTTTGTTTTTACGGCTTTTTTAGATCATCTAACATACAGTGCCAAGGTCTGCTATGAGCTTGAAGCATTATCTTATTGTTACAGAAAAAATAGTTTGCGGTCTATGCGAACCTCAGACCTAATGTTTCGCACTACTAAAAGTCGTACACGTTAACCACTCTGCCATTGGACACCTCTTACTCCATTTGCTTTTTAAAGATATATGCCTTCGGTTTCTATTCGAGTCAGATCAATGCGGTCATTTTGTATATGCTCTTTATTTCCACCTTTACGTCTATTTATTTCTGTTCATTCCAAAATCTCACTTGAGTGTGTTGCTCGGTTCGGTTAGAATTGTGGTATATATGTTTTTACAATTAAAGCCATAAAATCAAAAACTGCATTTCAGTGTCCGTAAAAGCATTTGGGGTATTTGCCACTTACCAACCCAAAGAAAATCCGACATTAGCTTCTCTACGTCTGAGCTAGATCCCAAATGTTTGCAGGTGATAAGGCGTTCGGGTGATACTGTTTCAGTTAACAAATAATTAACTCTTTCACTATACAACAGGCGTCTCCATTGACATTTGGAAACAGTTTGAAACCAGATCAAATGTCGAGTATTTTAAACCATTTGCCCGCTGAGTGCAAAGTGATATGCATTTGCGAATACATGTAATATGATCTAAATCAGACATCCAATAACCTGACTCCTGAACAGGATCCAAATTGCTAGACACTGGCATTTACCTATTCAACTCTAGTGACGAATATATCGTCCTACACTAATGGTGTACATGTGAAGAGTACTGAAACACTGTTTGTATAGAGGTTAATAACCGGTGATATGGTGCCTTTGCCGTATTGGCATACTAAGGGAGGTATTGACCCCAAGGCTGTAGCCCTCTAATCTGGACATACCCTATTTGCAAAGGACAAGTGTACCCTAAACAGGTACATTGTTTTTCAAAGACGTGTATCCTCTTTGCTAGGGTTGTGTGTATGTTAAGGCTAAACATTTTTACCCTATATATACATTCAGGTGGCAATTGTGTGTGTCGGGTGTGGGGGTGCCGACGCCATGAGTGTAGACGAGGCCGTTGTTCTTGGGCTTTCCCTCACTTGTGCTGCCGCAGGGGATGGAAATGTCCCGTAAGTATAACTACAGTAGCGAAAATGTTACAGTGTTCCCTCCCTACAAGGCCCCTCCGAACAACGATTCCCTCCCTACAACACTGCTTGCCGCCGTTTCCCAAACAAGATCACTATGTCTAACCCTTTCACTACTACTGCAATACCGTCTGCTTAAAATTGTCGTTTTTCGTTTGTCGTTTTTTTTCTCAAAATTACGTATTGGACATTTTGACAGAAGAAACATAAAGACGAATGACAAACAGTTTGAATCCAGATCAGACGCCGCGTAACGCGGCGTCTGATCTGAATTCAAACTGTCTGCAAATGTACTCTAAGGATATTACGTGGCGAAATTGTCGTCTGCAAAATTTGTCGTCTGCAGAAATTATCAAAGTTGAATTTAATCCTTTCATCGTTCAATTTATCGTGAGAGCTTTACCCTTCGTCGTCTCTTTCAATATTGTTGTCTGCAATATCATATCAAAGTTAGATTTAAGGCAGTATTACTGACGCTACTTTAAAACGAACGTCAAACAGTTTGGATCCTGATCAGAATCCAAAATGTTTTCTACGGCGCCTTTTGGTGTCATTGACAATCTATGTGTTGGTCGGTACAAGCGCTCGTGCAACTTATCTTATTCATGTTTTCTATCTTGACGACTCAAAATATTTTTCAAAAATAAAACAAAACGAAAGGGTCAAGAAATTTTCTTCCAGAAACTATCATCGAAGTGTCAAACGGCCGGTAATTCGGCGTCTCGTCATGATCCAAAATCGTTGCAACAGTTTCCGTGAATTCGCCTGAGACGTGCAGATGTTTAAAAAATACTATTTTTTCTCGTTCCAGGGATAAACTCATATGGTACAGCCAGGTTGGGGAAACAGCCCTGCAAAGAATTGAGGAACCTGTAGCAGTTGAAGCCAAGTCCCTAGTCTGGAATGAATTGAATAATAAAACGAAATATATAATGTATATGTACAAAATCGAGTTAAATAATAAAATGAAAAACATAATGCGTATCTCGTAATACAAATATCTTGCATGTAACCCTTATCATGCTGATTTGTGCTTCAACTGTGTTGCCTGCGAAAAACATCAAAAACACAATTTGAGTTATTTGAACCGAAGAAAAATTAAAACTGAGTTCCAAACAGTTTGGATCTAGATTAGACGCCGCGTTACTGTGCGTTTAATCTGGTTCCAGACTGTTTTTAAAATCTTGCCAAGTCGCGTTGAGCACGACAATGATTAAAATGATTGATCTTTAATTTTTGGAAGGCTTAAAAACATTGAAACCCATGTTACGACCACTAGATAAAATGACTATTTCGGTGTTTAAGGCAAATGACAGCTTAAAGCAATATGAAAGAAAAGCAGAAAGCTCCTATACGAGCTTTCTGCTTTACTTTCATATTCCTTTAAGTTGTGATATGTCTTAAATACCATCAAGTTATGCTTTTTGTATTAGTATTTAAGGGAATTTTGTACAACAGCGTTGGGTTTTAGTTCAAATAGAATTTGTTTAACTGTAACATCATACAATGGAGACGCCCTTTTTTCTTTCCCAATAAACTCGGTTGTGATTAAACAACCATTTCAATTGCAAACAAGATTGAGCAACAACAACAAAAACAGCGAAAGGGTTACGTATGGGGTACATAAGAGTACCGTAAGGTTTTTAAAAAACAACCCTGAAAACAAAATGGTGTATTTGAAAATATTCAAATAAAGAAAAATGTGTTGCATTATCGTGCATCAAGCAATAAAGATATGTTCAGTCTTAAACATCCGTAAGAAAAATCGCCAAATCTTAGTATTTTAGATATTTTCAATCGCCATTTCTACTCCGTCGTATAGATAGATTGAATCCATTATGCATCGTTTGCGCACGCGCAGGTATAATCATGAAATAATAACATCTTCTCCCTCACTATACAGTAAAGTAGGTTAATTCGACCGTCGATAAATGAATGGATCGTTAGCCCAGTGATTAAAACGTTTGACTTTTTTCCGTCCCCGCGTCCCGGGTTCGAATCTGACCCGAGCTAAAAAAACAACAACAATGAAATGCATTTATAACAGAATTTCTTATCTTAAACAAATATTTGCGATTTATATAAGTGTTTGACACACATTTACAAATTATTTGTATGGCACCATTTGCTTTTCAGTCTCTTTAAAAGGACGGGCCATTAAAGAAAGATAAAAAGACCCGAGTATACATGAATTATACGTCACTCCGGTGTTCTAAGATGTAGCCACACACTATTTCGAACCCCTGGTTGATACATATGATATGGGTAATATGCCCCAGGCAAACTTTTACTATAACTAGGTCGGATGCAAATGCCAAGGTCAGAGTGGCCTACAAATGGTCTTTATAGCTCTTTGGAGACATGTTAAACTAATGTAGCAGATTTGCTAAGTTGGTCTTTATCAAATTAATCCTTTTACTGCATATCCGCTACCACTAGCATTTGCAATCAGTTTTGATTCTGATTAGGCGCCGCGTAACGACTCCTCTTATCAGAATCCCAACTGTGTGACACTCAATCCAACGATTCCTAATTCAAAAGCGCGTAAGATTTTGTTTTTAAAATTAAAAGCAGACGAAACATATAAGGAGACGATAATATGGCAGCGACTTGTTAAACGGCTATTTTTCTCATAATGACAGCGAAAGGGTTACGTTTGACTGTAAACTGAATAGAACAATTTATGTCTTTTCCTCTAGCTGTTAATACAACCAACTATCTATCAACAAACACACATGGGTATAATAGAGAACACATTATTATTTCCTGTTATGAAATGAAGCGCAAACGCATTGCTTTAAAGCGTAAGAAATAAACGTTTCTTAAAAGATATTGACATACATGTATGTTAATCTGAGCGGCAACCAGTTTGGAGACTGGTCTAGCTTAAAACTGTTTCCATTTGAGATGTTTGGAGCAATGGCGTTTATTGTGTGTGTGGGGGGGGGGGTTAAACACATATCCACTATAAAATAAATATAAATATACGTTTTAAATACTAATCATACTTGATACAAAACTGTTCTTATCAATTTTGAAAACAGATTTTTCTTACCTTACCGTCCTTTATAATGCCTCAACAGTAAGTGAGGAAAGGTAAAGTAGAGCAAACGATCTGGGCCCGTTTCATAAAACTTCGTACGACGAATGTTGTCGTAAGTCAGATTATAAAAGTCTCAATTATTATTTATTTCTCCATCTAATCCTGTCCTGTGACATCTCTTTGGAATCGTCTTGAAAAGACGATTCCAAAGAGATGTCACAAGACAGGATTAGATAGAGAAATCAGAAATTAAATGTATTTTAAAGTTTTGACTTACGACCGATTTTGTCGTAGGAAGTTTTTTGAAAAGGGCCCTGACAGGTGTAAAGTGGGCAGTTTATATCTTTCAAACAATAAGTCAACAAATATTATATACTGTAATAACAAAATCATATCATATTAAATACAAAAGTGATAAAAGCACTTAGGCATATCCATAAACAGTTAACATATCAAATAATACTGAAATATATATCGAACCTTTGACAAATGAAAGTCAGGTTTTCAATGCCAGTTATCATTTAACTCTTCCACTGTCAAGTTTCATCGTCTGCTTTAACCCTCTTGCCGCAAAAATATCGTCTGCAAGTTGCAGACTATAAAATCGTCTGCAACATTTTTAAAGTATTGGGATGTTTTGACTGAAGAAATTACCAATACCAATGTCAAATATGCAGTTTACGTCATGATCAGACGCCGCGTTACGCAGTGTCTAATCAGACCCCAACAGTTTGCAAGGTCGCCTTTTGGTGCCAATGACAGTGAAAGAGTTAAGGTACCACGATAATATTAACGACCACGCAACGTCACATGACCTCGTAAATAAAACCAATCGTCATTAATCGACTGCAAATACAGTGCCTTTTGTATCAAGCGATCACTATAAAATAGGAAATGGGAAATTAACAAACCGACAGGTGGGTGCTTAATGCAGTACAAAAGTAATACAGCATGTTCTTATAGGAGCCTTTTGCGTTACTTTTGAATTGCATTACGCTATCACAAGCCGTAAAGACAACACATATAATGTAAAGATGACTCGCCTCTTTAATCAGTCTACGGTAGATGTTGTCACTATTATATCTGACCTGGTCATTTTTGTGACCATATCAATAAACCTTTTTATGCTGACTTACATGCGCGGTCCCTTATTCTCCTACCGCAGCAACAACAACAACGTCAACAATAACAAATTTCTTGAAGAGTCTAGTTCCTTACCTGGTGTATATTTATATCTTCCCCTAGATCCCAAACCATTTCTCACCAAACACTTCCATTCCTTTGTAAGATATATCATATCATGTTCTAACTTTATTTCAAAGGATACGTTATCTGTTAAGGATTCAATGTCCGATATAAACGTATTACTGCTGCAATGAACTAATTGTCTTGCGGTACAAAATGACGGAAAAATTGGTTGTTGTTCTTTTGGTTCTTTTTCTTATCGGAGGACTTGTGCTACCGGAGATGGAAGGTAAATTTGCATACAGAATACCCCGATATAAGGGTTTGTGCAAATGAAGCATATGAGAATAACCTGCGATCGTTCTTAAGCTTTTGACTGGTCAGTTTGCTCAAAGCCGACCAATGAAAAGCTTGAAAACTATCTAAGACTCAATACAATTCAAACACTTTATAAGCATTTTATAAGCATTGGAATAGGAATGTTAAAACGATGCATTGTTTTTCAAATCCGGGTAGAGGTTTCAGACAAGAATAGTTTTAAGTGTTTACAATACATGTAGATATCACAGATTTTTGTTATACAGCAATATAAGGAAAATTTGCCCCACCCATTGGTGGCCATGGTTTTAAAACTGGGAAGATTATTTTAAAAGGTTTTGTAGAAGGTTACCTATGTGAATAATTTGTTTAAAATTTTAAATCCTATGCAAGTGGTTTCAGACAAGAATATGTTTTAAGGTTAAGCTTATTTTTTTTTTAACTTAAATGCACGGTTTTAGGTAATTTGATAGAGGGTCACCTCATAATCATTTTCATAAAATCAATTTGAAATCTGGCCATCGGTTTTGGAGAAGAAGAAATTTAAAGAGTTTTATTTCGGTTGCCATGACTACCAGGGTAATTAATTTTGACAGTGTATCACTTAAAGGCCATACTTGGAATGTTTAATGACATTTGGCCTTGTAATTTGAGAGGTTTGAAATAAAATGCTGACGACTGAGCACAATGTTTTCTACATATACATATAGACATAATTATGAGGAAAACATGCCTGATCAGGATCAACGCTGTTTTTCACTTGTCAATATATTGTCAAAATCACCCTTTAATATGTGAAAAACTGAAATTGGTCATGTCAAGTGCCATTGCCAAATCAAACTATCGATACTTTAAGTAAGAGCTACTATCGATAGTTGAACCTCTGTTACTTTCAACAAGAAATGTATTTAAAGTTGTTACAAATAACTCTCTCTACGAGTTGTACCCGACTTTTTCAGTGAGAGTGTGTTTTTATTTTGTTCAAAATGTGTGTTTAAGGTTTATTTAATCCATTTTCCTATAACTCGTTTTCAATATTGAGGACATGTAATTGCTTACAGCAGGTTGAAAGTAAAGCAGGATACGCATTAAGGCACATTCTAATTTACTTTCAGCCTGCTCTAAACTACCATCTGAAAGGATATAGAAAACATTAATTATGGTTTATATTCATAATAGTATAATATGTGATAAACTATCGTGATAGTATTGCAGTAGTGAACCCTACAATCGATAGTCTATCGTAATAGTGTTTTAACTATCGGTAGCTATCGTGCTAGCGATACTGATCGCAATAGTCAGCCCTACTGTTTTGTACCTTGCATCTCTCTAGCCATGACTCTTTGTTAGATTACATAAGACGTTTTCACTGATTCGCCACTAAAACGTTACATTAATTGTTCCAGTTTCTTTAAAGCCTAGTCCATCTTTTTCTAATTAGAAGTATTTTGCAGTTTATTACAAAAAAGACAAAAGGGTGTTGACCAAGATCAGAGGGCTCCCATAGGAGCCCTCTGATGTGAGTCAACACCGTTTGCATAAGAAAAGTTTAAACTATACAAAATTTAATTTAATACTTTGTTTTTAAAAGACAAGTATACTCGTTTGCTAGGGTTAGGTGTGTTCAGTCTATATGCTTTGTACACTATTTCTTCAGCTGGCAGTTGTGTGTGTCGGGTATTACCGTGCCGACGGCGTGAGTGTAGAGTTGGTTGGTGTTCTTGGGCGTTTCCGAACCTGTGCTGTCGCGTAGGATGGAAATGCTCGGTGAGTATGAGTACAGTATAGGCTAGAGTCATGTCGGTCTGTATACTACTCACAGTTTGCTAAGCACCAAGGGTAAAACTTCCATATGTTCCAATGCATTGAACCTACACTTTCTCACTGCATAACTTCCTATTTTTTTTCTTTCGATTCCTTCCAAACTGGAGGCTATATTGAAACGGGTTCACCTTACGGATTGGTTTTACACTTGTTTTGTTCGTGTTGGTGAAACCCGAGGAAATTATCAAATGTGAATTTTTTAAGAATTCACCACGCTCTTCAAATCCATTGAATTATACATTGTAATGTTCTAAGAGGTTTTAAAATGGGTACAATTGAACATTGAAAGGTAAAGAAATGTTTTTACCAATGATGAAAGCTTTAAGAACATTAGAATGTAGAGTTCAATGGGTTTACAAATTTTGAAGAATTCTCAGAAATTTCATATTATGATAATTTCCACGGGTTTCGCCTACAAGACATAGACAAGTCAATATAGTACCAGAATCCATAAGGTGAACCCTTGGCAATTGTCTCTCCAAATTTGGAAGGAATCGAACAAAAATGTTGGAAAGTGATAGGTGCAATGCGTTGAAACAAATGGAGGTTTTACCCATGGTTCTTAGCAAACTTTGAGTAGTATATGATAGTGGTGTGCCGAATAATCGTGGTACTCGGCGATCATGGGCGAAAATGTAATAGGTTTTGCCTTTAATTTGGAACCAGATGAAACACAAAATTACTCGACATCTGACCAGGATCCAAACTGTTTGCAAAAGTTTCCACAACGCCGTCGACGGTGTAGAATTTATCTTCTGCACTAAAGGATGCACACAACGGTTATTTCTAAAATCCTCGCGCCGGTGGTCTTCTTGACATCTACTTATCTCCTCCTGACTTTCACGCACAAACCAGAATCAAAACTCAGTCCTATATCAGTAAATACATCCCTAGGCATAACAAAACAGCATAAACCATTCACATAAGCACACGTTCAGATTCCTCTGTGGCCAACTTTATTGTTTGTTATGGTCGCGAAAACACATGACAAAAAAAACCAAAACCCACATTTTCTGCGAAAATTCGAGAGTGTTCGCCTAGGATAAGCACTTAGTAAAAAGTATTTTCTGACTCACTGAACCTGTTGCTTTTAGGATTTTTAGCACAAACAATAGGGATTCCATCTCGATTTTGCACAATTGTCATGTGTCTGCATCAAAGTTGATTTACAGAAACTACATTTATCATCAAAGTGTGAAACGGCCGAGTAACTCGGCGTCTCATCAAGATCCAAAATGCTTGCAGTTATTAACGTGAAAATAAATTCGCCAGAAACTCGTTAAGATATTTTTTTTTTTTCGTTCCAGCGCTAAACGCTTATGGTGCGGCCAGATGGGGGAACGAGTCCTGCAAACTGAACTGGGGCAGTGGGTAGCAGGTGTGACCAAGTTCTAGTGAGGAACGAATCAAATAATAAATCAAAATATATCATGTATATATACAATATGTATTTAACAATAAAAAGAAATATATAATGTATACATGTGTATATTCGTAATACAATCAAAGTTGGCAGCGTCACAAAGATCTGGCCAAAAGGTTCGAATCGTTTTCACGCATTTGATGTGATATGGCATTATAACCTTAGACATTTGATTGATCATATCTAAACTTTGGGAGGATTGAAAATATAAATACGTTGAAATCCAAATAACGTCCACTTAATGTATGAGGTGACGATTTTGGTGTTTACGGCAAATGACTGCTTAAAGTAAGATGAAAGTAAAACAGAAAGGGTCTATAGGAACATTCTGCTGTAATTCATATTGCTCTAAGTCATCATCTGTCTTAAATACCATTTTTATTCTTATAGGTATTAATAGGGGCTTCTGCACAACAATGTTGGGCTTGAGTTCGAATAGATTGGAAATTTTCTTGACAGTATAACATCATACAATGGAGACGACCTTTTCATTTCCTAATAAACGCGTTTGTGCTTTACCCTTCCGGTACCAAATTAATCGTATAAAAACAATTATATGTGGTCGAGACGCATTTCCGCTCGCCAGCAAAAAAAAACCCTCTTAAACTACGGCGAAATGATCAGCTACCTGGCATATCTGCACACATTTTGTTACTATAATTACGTCTATTATACTCTAAATTTTCATCAATCAAGACCTGCCTTTTAACACATCATTGCCCTTATAACCACATACATTTTCTGACCAATGGAAAAACAAAAATAGTCCGATTGGCATACTTCTACGTAGGATAATTCATTTTCATGAATGTTCGGACAAGTTTGTAAATCGCGGAAATTCGACTATTGTTGTTTGAGTTATGGCCCCTGTCAGTTCAAGTAGATCTGTATATTTAGCAGTCAAGAAGCGAACTATTTTCAATATGATACATTTAATCTCAATGCTTTCTAAGTACAGTTTCAGTTCATTTTGCAGCTCACTGGTCTTCTTTTTCACAACAGCCTGAAATACAAAATTGAATAGATGTAATTTAAAATTATTAATTCTAACACATGTCGCACACATCCCTATATAAACAATGAAGGAACGTATCTGTGTTTGAATTCTCAATAAAATACGCACGCGCTGTAAAATCATGAACTGAGTGTAATAAAGAAATTGAATGTAACGTTTTAACGTGACGTCATATGACTTCGAAAATGCGTACGCCAAAAAAGTGTAGCGTCGTTGCTTCAGTGCAGATTGTTGTTAAATTGAAGTTTTGAAATCGAAATAATAAATTAATACCATTGTTTTATCGTAAAATAAAACACGGGTAGTCGTTGAGAAGCTGGTAATTAAAATGTTATTACTACGTATCTCAACTCCTATCCGTGTTTTATTGCACGATAAAATACTGGTATGAATTTATTATTTCTTAAGTATAATTAATTTGTAAAAGATCTCTGTCTCGAAAATTCATAAATAAACACTGTAAACCTAGATGATACTTATATGCTTAACCCCTTCAATGACATGACGGAATCTGCTTTAACCCTTTCATGATCAAATAACTCGGGAGATTTTTACCCCTTTGTCGCTTTATTGTCGTCTTCTTTAGTATTTGTGTCTGTAAGGCACGTTTCGAAATTAGATTTAAAGTTGTTTGACTTTATAAGTATCGATATGAGTGTCAAACAGTTTGCGTAACGTGGTGTCTGATCAGGGTCCAAACTGTTTGCGAACGCGCTTTAAGGCGTCGTTGAGAGTGAAAGGGTTAAGCAATTGTCGTCTAAATTTATTTCTAAAGGTTCAAACTGTTTTCACATTACGATTATACTCGGGGTAAAACAGTAAAGAGGTTAAGGATATTACAAACAGTCAATTCTGTATTAAGCGACTATTCAATGCACATGTTGCGATTTGAAATCGTCTACGAATCTACGTACAGTGAACACTCACTATTACGACCACTGAATCAATTATTACTTCTTTTCTACATGTGCCTGCTTAAAGCAAGGTGACAGTCAAACAAAAAGCTCCTAAAGGAGCTTTCTGTTTCACTGTCACCTTGCTTTAAGCTGTCACCTGTCTTTTATACAATCAATTAGCCTTCGTTTTAGTGGTCGTAATAGAGAAGTTTTACTGTATATGGTGATGAAAGAGGTAAACTATTTTTAACTAATACAGTGCTCCCTCTCTACAACGGCCCTCCCAACAACGACTCCCTCCTTACAATGACCCGTATCGCAGTTCCCTTTATAGCACAAATAAGTCCAACGTTTTAAAGTAACAATTTCGTCTGCCTAAAATTACCGTCTGCTGTTTTTCTCAAAGTAACATAATGGCCATTTTGAAAGAAAATAAATTAATGAGGAGTGAAAAACAGCTTGAATCCAGATCAGACGCCGCGTTACGTGGCGTCTGATCCGGATTCAAGCTGTTTGCAAATGTAAGTCAATTTCACTCCCTATAACGACTCCCTCCGAATAACACACAAAATATTTGTCTACCATTGGATGTCGTTGTAAAGAGGGAACGCGCTGTACGTGAAAATGGGCAACTTGCTTAACCCCTTGAGTGTCGTGAGGTTATCTTTTTTTAACATTTGCCGTCTGATGTTATTTCTCTGTATTTACATACGCCCCATCGATTCCATTAAAAACATGACCTTTAATTACTCGAGGGGCGGGCCTTGTGGATATCTATCGCAGAGGAGGCGGGGCTTATGGATCTGTTCTCCGCGAATTAATCTTTCGAACTCGGACAACAAACAGTTGGGGGATTTTTTCAAATATGCTTCCTAATCGATGTTTGCCTTCCTATTGCCGGAATCCGGAATTCGACTAGAATTCTTTTTTATTAATGAGACAAATTTCAAGAAAATTGAAATACCTTATAAACAGCACCTGTCTGTATTTCTTTATGACAAAATAATCAATATATTTATATTAGTTTAAAGATGTCATTTCAAAATGAAGTCAAATCGACATTTTCGCGCCAAACTGTCAAGTTGATGACGTTAGAATGTTTACAATTGAACTTATTTGCCGAATGTACACAGCTTCAGTAATCAGTAATGCGGTTGTGGTTGATCATTTTAGGGTACAATTTAGTCGTGTTAACAATCTCTAATATGGATTAACATACAAGCATACTAATAAAATGTTCATTTGATATTATAATTTACACAGCAAATATAATGTAAATATAAGAAATGAACTGATTTTCGGCGCTTAAGAGAAATAAACGATAGAAAATGATCGGCATATTAACCATGAATTTGCAGTGCGATTAATGGAATTTGCCTATAATTTTCTGGCGTTGATTTCGCTTAAATGCCAAAAAAATCAGTTTATTAAATTTTAGGCAACTTAACTAAAGGGCTACCATAAGGTGCTCATAATAATTCTAAGATTTCCAACTTTTCAAGTGCCATTTCGCTGCCAGGAACTAGATAACACTAACTTATTTAATATGCAAAAGTTTGGATCGAGATCAGACACCGCGTAACTGTTTGACACCCATAACAGTGTTCCCTGTGTAATAAATGCATACAATTCCAAATGCTAAAAATAACAACAGAAATCCGATTACTTTGCAAAAAATCTGTAAGTCCGGAGAAATTAAGAAACATCCAAGGATTCCGGAGAAATGGCAGCCTTGTTGACTAGTGTAATACATTTACGCGGCGTCTGACCAGGATCCAAACTGTTTGTATTGCAACGGTTGTCAGATTTACGCGGCGTCTGATCAGGATCCAAACTGTTTGCAATAACCATTGTAAGGCAGCGAAGGGATTAGTTTGCATCACTGTTGTTAAAGGGACTCGCAACCGGATGGTGTACTTGTCAAAATAAAATAAAATACTCAAATAAAAGCAAATTTGTGGCATTATTTGGCTTCTGACATTAAAAAAATATGATCAGTCCAAAAAAAGTCTCAAGAATCGTCACCGAATCTTAGATTTTTAGATATTTTCCATCGTTTTTCTATACCGACTAGTAGACGGTATAGTTGTTGTTGTTGCTTCTCTACACGGGCTCAGACATAAACACGAGCCGAATTACGAAGTTGTATGCACTTTCGATCGCAACACATTGAAATACGTTAAATCGATCCGAAATAAACGGATAGTTCCGTGGTCCATTGGTCTAAGCGGTTTCCCCTATTTTGCCTTCTGTCCGCCAATGCCGGGCCCCGGGTTCGAATCCCACCAGAGAACAATATTTTTTTTTATTGAAATACATTTTTTTAAACAGAATTTCTTATCCTAAACTAATTCTTTACCATTTATATAAGCGTTTGACACATATTTACAAATTACTATTTTTAATGCACCATCTGGTTGCGAGTCGCTTTAACCCCTTCACTTTCTCACCAAGAGAACAATGTGTGTTGGCATACATCAGGACTTAAAGTCCCATTGTGTTTTCAGACCTTTTCTTAATGCCTGAAATACAATAACGGTTAATAATAATGTTTGAACATTCTTAAGGGCCAATGATGAAGACGGACCTAAATCACCAAAAAAGGGCGAATTAAAATCATAACAAACCGAAAATAGAACGTCTGACATAAACATTACCACACGGCTTAGTATCACGTGATACAGCCGAAATCAACTTCACTGGGTGCAAACCGTATCTACCTCTGCCCGTTCATCAATCAGTCAGTTAGACTATCACACGTTTTTGTCCGCTCTCTAACTCAACTATTTTGTATCCGATCTTCCACAAACTTGCTGAAAATGTTCATTGATATAACATCAAGGTTTAGTTTGATTACTACTAAAATCGCATAAGGTATTTTTGAGTTGTTGCCTGTTAATTAATAAAAAATGACTGTTTCAGTCATTTTTGCACTCTAAAACAAACAGCTTTTATCGGATATTCACCAAACATGCTGAAAATATTTATTCATATCAAATTTAGGTCAGGTTTGATTATTACTAAAAGCGCATGTGGCATATCTGAGTTTTTGCCCTTTATGTATTAAAAATGACTGTTTTCAGCAAGTTTTGCTCTCTAACACAAATACGTTTTATTGGATCTTCACCAAACTTGCTGAAAATGTTTATTGATATAAAATCAAGGTTTAGTTTGAGTACTAACAAATCGCATAAGGTATATCTGAGTTATTGCCTGTTTATTAATAAAACTTGACTGTTTCAATCACTTTTGCACTCTAACACATACAGTTTTTATCGGATATTCACTAAACTTGCTGAAAATGTTTAATTATATAAAATTTAGGTCTAGTTTGATTATTACAAAAATCGCATGTGACATATCTGAGTTTTTACCCTTTATGTATTAAAAATGAATGTTTCAGCATTTTTTGCTTTCTAACACATACAATTTTTATCAGAAATTCACCAAACTTGTTGAAAATGTTTATTAATATTAAATCTAGGTCAATCATCTTAACTACCAAAATCGCACAATGCTTGTTGGAGTTATTGCCCTTGAATGACTAGAAATTGACTACTTCAGGCTTGTCAGCTTTGTGACTCAAACAGTTTTAATTGGATCTTCACCAAATTTGCTGAAAATAATATTTGTATAAAATCTTGGTCCAGTTCTATAAATACCCAAATCGCCGAAGGCATGTTGGAGTTATGGTTCTTTAATATTTTAAATTTTGCTATTTTATCCTTATTTTTGCCCTGTCCACTCTGTAAAAGGACCAGTTTTCATTCTAGTTTTAGCCAAATATTTGGTCAATGGTTGCATGTGCTTCATCTTAGCCGTGTTGATAATAAGTTAAGTAATAAATGACCACTCCATTTCTCCTTTACCTCTTGAAGGATTTTCATTCAACTGTATTCGATTATTTTCCTTGACCTTGATTTAATACCAATACACGTTGTCAGCAAGTTTGGTGAAGATCTAATAAAAAGTGTTTGTGTTAGAGAGCAGAAAATGCTGAAACAGTCATTTTTTAATTATTCAAGGGCAATAACTCAGACATGCCTTATGCGATTTTGCTAGTTATTGAACCTGAGCTAGATATACTAATAAACATGTGTAGCAAGATTGGTGAAGATCAAAAAAGAAGTGTTTGAGTTAGAGAGCGGACAAGGCTGAAACAGTCATTTTCAGCAAACTCAAGGTATACATGTAGATTCTCCGTAATGTTTTTAATCGCTTACCCACTGTGAATAATATGTACACGTTGTCACTGGATCTCATAGTGTTTAGCCCTGTGCCTACTGGTCGTAACTTTACAGAGTTTACAAACTGTTTGAATCTAGAAAGACGCCGCGTAACGCGGCGTCTCATCTGGATCCAAACTGTGTGACACTCGTCTTAAGGTTTGTTTAATTAAAACAATGCATAAATCTAAACTGAACAAATTTTGCAGACGACAATGTCAAAGAAGACGTCTGTGCAGCAGAATATGGGTTAACCAGATGCTCCAGATACACATGTAAGCGGGAGTAATATGAACTAATCTAACATTTTCTCACTCATTTCAGCACCGTATGCTATGGTGTTACTACTGATTAAACCGTCTCTTCGAGACACTTTTAATGAGTATGACACCATTGGGTTTAAAAGCAGAAAAAAAGATTTTAGTTTTCGAAATACTTCCGTTATCTGGAGCCCTGTTTTTACAAAGTTGTCATTCTTTCCATTCACATGGTTAAACTCTTTTCTGGACGTTTTAGGCAGGTTTCTCCAAAACACAATGCGGCTTTAAACTGATTGACACTTATTTCAATATTTCTTAAATCAAAACACCTAACTTTGAATTAGGGAAATAAAAGCAGACGACAATTGTTTCAAATTGATGACGTCATGGTAGTAAAAGGGGTGAATTGCTGTTTGGCAAAATCAATATTCAGTACAGTCTCTCTATAACGACCATATAATTGTATTAATCATTAGGTGTTTGCAGCAGGAGACTGCTTAAAGCAACGTGGCAGTAAAACAGAAAGCTCATTTGGGAGGTCACATTGCTTGAAGCTGTCGCCTGTTTTTTATTCAATCAATTAGCGGTTGTTTCGTGGTTGTACAGTGCTCCCTCCCTACAACTGCCCTCCCTTCAAACAACTACTCCCTCCCTACAACTGCCCTCCAAACAACGACTCCCTCCTTACAACTGCCCTCCAAACAACGACTCCCTCCCTACAACTGCCCTCCAAACAACGACTCCCTCCCTACAACTGCCCTCCAAACAACGACTCCCTCCTTACAACGGTGTTTGCCGCTGTCCCTCGAACAAGACAATTATGTCTAACGCTCTCATTGCTCTTATATCGTCTACAAAAAATTGTCGTCTGCTGTGTTCTCAAAGTTACATAACGGACATTTTGACAGAAAATTATTTTAATGAGGAGTGACTAACAGCTTTAATCCAGATCAGACGCCGCGTTACGCGGCGTCTGATCTGGATTTAAGCTGTTTGCAATGTAAGCCATTTTTCCTCCCCATAACCACTCCCTCCGAATAGTGCACACATTATTTGTCTCCCATTGGGTGTCGTTGTAGAGACGGAGCGCTGTAGTAGAAAGGCTTCACTGTACATGTATTGGTACAACAGAACAAACCTGTTGGGCATATAGAATGTTTCTGACGGTCAGCACTTAAACCTATGTCTTCTGCAGCACCTTCTCATCCAGCCCAAGATACCACAGCGCCCTATATGCCACTCAAACCACCAATGTGCATCGGCATTGGGCTGAATGGTGAAGACAGAGATAGAAAAATTTCATAAACATGATACAATTACAAACCTGTTGGGCATATAGAATGTCTCTGACGGTCAGCACTTAAAGCTATGTCTTCTGCAGCACCATCTCCTCCAGCCCCAGACACCACAGCGCCCTCCGTAACACTCATGCCACGGATTACAACGGAAGAAGGTGCATCGGCATTGGGCTGCATTGAGATGACAGAGATAGAGAGTTTAGCCCAAAACATGATACAATTACCGTGTGTTGGCGTGGATAGGTTCGTGCGTGCGTGCTTACCTGTACGTACGGTCGTGTAAGAGAGATGGGAGAAGAGAAAGTGGATGAAGAGAAGAGGTTGATTGAGACCGTGGTAGGAAGATGCACGTAAAGAAACAACAACATAAAAACAGACAGATGGAGAACAAAATCAAAGTACTCACAGAACTGAAGATTTCTGACAGGCATTATAGTTTTTATAACATTGCCAAATGTAACGACTGATCTGGATCCAAACTGTTAGCTAAAATATGTAAAGACGCGTTCTGATCTGGATCCCAACTGTTTGCAAAAAAAATTCAATAAAGTCGCGATCAGCAGAGAGTGTTTTGGGACACTGCAGCAACTGGTAAGTTAAATATCAGACAGCGAGGTTTAACACAGACCAGATGTATAACAAACTCGAGGGTTTATCGGATGGTGGACATCCAGTGGTAACCCGCCATGATCTTTGGGTTATTCAAATTACTATACTTGCTGACAGCAGCTGTATATACATGTATTATGGGAGTTGAAGAACGAGAGACAAGAGAGAAATGGAGAGAGAGAGAGTGTGAGAGAGAGAGACAGGAGATAGAGACATGAGAGAGAAGGAGAGAGAGAGAGAGAGAGAGATAGGGAAATGATACATTTACAGAAGCACATGCCTATAAGGCTACATAACTCAAATGCTGACCTAAATAGTTACATTATAATTTAACTCATATCATGCTAATTTGTTGCTCACTTCAAAAACATGTATATCGTCTGCGAAACATCTGAAGAAAAAAGTTTTGAGCCTTTTTTAACTAAGAAAGTTGAAAATGGATGCCACACAGTTTGGGCTCTGACCAGACTCCACGTCATTTGGCGTCTGGTCTGGATCCAACCCTTTTGCAAAAGTTGTCTAAGTAGCTATTAGCATGATAGGAGTTTACAAACTGAATCTAAATAAGATGTGTGATTGCAATATAATACACTGTATAGGCCGATTTTATTGACCTGGCAGGGCACGTATTGTGTTGCATTTGAGTGATTTTGCAGGGTGTACATCCGTTTTTTTAACGGAGTCCCTAGTGATAATCGCTTGTTGGCAGACATGTAGACCATTCATCTATCAACATATTAGACGTAAACACGCAGTTTAATGTTTATTTATTGAAATTTGTTGTATTGAATATTGCATAGATCTATAAAAGATTCTTTATAGAAATCTGCTTTGGTATTTTCAAGGTGATAGCTGGCACGCATACAACGATAAATACTAGACATTTTAATTTAACAACAATCAATTTATCATTTTATCACGCAAGTCTCAGCGCTATGGTTTAGGTGTGAGCGAGTTAGTTTCTTGTCTATTATGACGTCAGCACGCGACGTATGTAACTTTTATGATGTAATTTTTCAATTGAAAACATCACTTATGCTGTTTCTTGTTTTGTTTTCCATGCTGTTGCCCAAGTCTCCAATCCTTAATCCTGTGATGATGGCAAGTCATCGTTATGGTACATACAGGAAGAAGCCTGAAACCTAGCCAGGTGTCTGTTGTAGCCCGGCCCGTCCGTTAGTAGGCCCTAAACACACATGTGACATGTCTATCAGGGCGATGGTTCACTGGAGTTTTTTGCCTTTGTAAGTATGTAAACAGGCGGAGCCGAACACCGACAGACAGAGGCCAGGTAATGTTTTTGAGGTTTAAACTTGTTGTTAAAGTAGAACTAGATCTACAATGTTGAAAGAAAAGTTGATGAAAAACTAAATTGACATATTGAAAATTTGTGCCTCTAAACCCAGTCTTTATTTCTCTGCCAAAAGCAATCCAAATCTGCAAAACAGTGCTTAATATTTGTTTGTTGGTTTGTTTTTAACAATTGATTTGAATTGAGACATTAATATACCCCACTAGGTATTAGGGGCTATATCGGAAACAATTTGTCTGTTGGTTTGTCGGTCCATCCCATCTGTCTGCCTATTCGTCCATCCATTTGTCCATTCGAAAATTGTACAGAACATCTCTTTTCATATATTTCTGTACTATAAGTTTTGTTTCGATTGTCTCAAACTATCGAAAACTAATCGGTTAGAGATTAATTACTGATAGAGAAAACATTCGAACTTTACTTTTTCATAATCGATAGTTTCTATAATTTCAAATAAAATTTTACTGATAGAGTAAAACATTCGAACTTTACCTTTTCATAATCGATAATTTCCATAATTTCAAATAAAATTTAAAAATATTCTTTTGTTCTTGTCATATTAAAACTTTAACAAAAGCATTTATGTCTGGCAAGCGTCCATCTAAAAGAATTCAAGTAATCTAGACATTTGTCGGAGCATTTCATGTTTGGTTATGGTGAATTCAGAGATCTTAATCATTTGCTTGATACTCACTCGTCTATAATTTGTATATACTTTATATTAATGGGTGTATGTCAACATTCATGCCGTCCGGTTGTTAAGTCCTTTTAGATTTATTGAATCTTTGAATGGTCATTTTAGAGGGTTGGTATCAGCAATTTAATTTTTCAGCTACAATTTTCAATAGATTTGGTACAAGATTCTAAATTAACCAGCAAAGGGTAAACTCTTGGCATAAATGTGACGGTACTCTAAAAGAAACAAATTGTACTGGTAACCTTATTTAAACCCGTTACATCATCCAATAAATCAATTATCAATCGGTGTAGTGTTTTTGATTGTTGATTGTGAGTTCCCGTCCGCTTCCCAACACTAGTATTATGTCATGTAGGATAACCATATCTGGTATGTGGATACATATTGCGATTACCAGTTTCAGGTTAATTTGACCCTGACATTGATAATAGAAAAATCTTGTTTTGACCTTGACCTCTGACCTTGATTATTGAAAATCCTTGTCCTAAACCATTTCTTTTATACGATGCTATTTACAATAACCAAACATTGGATGTGGATACATTTTTGGATAGCTGAGTGCCATGTACCACTTTCTGGCAAGTTGACCTTGACCTTTGACCACACATTTTCCTGAGTATTTCCTGTACCATATCATCTAGGATTCATAGCACATGAGGTGTAGATACATGTTGGCATGGCAGAGTGTCACAAACCACTTTTAGGTATATTTGACCTTCAAATCTGACCTTGATAATTGACAAATCTTGCACTGTCTGAGGACAACTCCTTTACCATAGCATCTACAATTTCCGAACCTGGTGAGTGGAAATAATTGCCAACTATCTTTAGATTGAGGAGTTTTACATACCTTTTAGCTCAATACGGCATTGACCTTGAATACTCTTGCCTAGAGCATATATCGTTTACTATATCGTCCGGGATTATCATACATAATGTATTGCTTTATTTTGACTTTGCCAAATGTCATGAAATATGTTCAGGCCACTTTAATCTTGTTCAGGTAATTCCTGGCAGACATGTTCTGTGACAACCCGAATACACTGAATGGTTAATTGAAAACAGTTAAGATCCTGAGCAGTCGCTGCAAAACACACAAACAAAAACCCCTAACTTAACTCTCCTTAATTCATGTATCAAATATGGGCAGCATTAAATTCTTTCCATTATATTCTCTGTAAAGGTTCGATCCGTCAAATTGGAATTTTATCACTGAGCATGTGAATTTTTTTTTTTAAACTAATATACAAACATCTCTTTCCATATAGGCCTACATGCAGATCTAACTTAAAAATCATAAATGAAATGATTTCTGTTTCTTTTATTAACAAAATTACTTTATAGTGTTATAAATTTTTACAATAGTTCTTACGTTAGCTCATTGTACACTTTGTTTTCTCAATATAAACTGGCTTCTTGTACTGAAATTAAAAAGTGGCCCACTTTGGATCTGGGCCGCATTTGAAAAGCTAAGTTACACGTGCAAATCTGACACTCGTCACACAAACAGTTTTATCTTCAATCGGAAATACAATTGGTTAGCTACCACAATAACAGGTTTGTTACGCTTGCAATAAACCGAACTAATTTACTACAGAATACCAGTAAATTGAGCGAAACCGTTCGTATTCAAGTTGCTCTTACTCTTTTGTTTTTCGTTTGAGTGTAGCAAAGATAAAAGTATCACATTAGCCACGTGGTATACTGTTTTACGGTCAATCCACTCATTCAACTAGCTATATGCAGCAGGTTGATTCCTGGTCTCGCTACAATAAAATAGCTACAGACCGACATAAAATATGCATATTGTTGGGTTGGAATATTTTTATTTTTTTTTTAAATCGCCCCTCGACTCATTTTCCCCATTATCCGTTAAGCATAGGGGACATTAAGATACATACCGAATGTCATGTCATCAAAATTAATCTCATTTATGTTTTTTCAAAGACAGATCAAGTTGGCCGGGGTCATCGGGTATTCATTTAAGACGTCATCAGTCCATTTTGTCCAGTCAAACTTTTACATGAGTATTTATCTGTCTGACTAAATGCCAAATATGTCAAACCACTCACTCGCAATCAGTTCACTGCCGCAGCCATCTGTCGAGTTATGTGGGCTTAAATATCGCAGCATAAGTTCCCGCGAATGCTGTCCTATTCTGTATCAAACCACACACTCGCTATCAGTTCAATGCCATTCTACAAAAAGCACTTAAGTCCTTAGGGTTATATGAGACGTATTTCCTGTTCAATTCCTTCAGATTTGGTGCTGCTACAATCATGGTAAACTTGGGTTTTTTCTTCTGAAGCACTACAGACTGGCTGGTTGCTGGACTCCGAAAGCATTTAAATATTATACTCGGTGTGGTGCTTTAAGGGCCATTCCGCGACATGCCTGAGTAAGCTACTCAATTTGTCAAGAAAAAGGGTAAATAAGCATGCAGCTTGTCCGATTTGAACTTCATTGCTGCATACTCGGGCTTAGTAGGTGCGTTTGATTTGGCTGCGAGCTTTCACTACTGTGTTCTTTTCGCATGGCCAATTGGTTTGGCGGTGGTCTGGGTAACTGCTACAGTTCCCAAGACCAGTTGGCGGATGCGAAAAGATGACAGTTTTAAAAATAAGAGGTTACAAATAATCATTTTGTACCTTCCTGGACTGGCTCCTGTAGGATCATGTCGCCTCAGAAGTCCAGTCTCAGTTAATTGCTAACATTGTAATTGGAACTAGTCTCAGTTAATTGTTACCATTGTATTAATTTGGAACTTTGGTGGTAAATATCAATATGTTGCCCAATTTGTTAAGGACTGTGATGATTATGACAAGTTGTCTTCTATGGTAACAATTGACATGTTGTGATGCCCACTGTGCTAAGGGCTATGTTGAACAATTGACATTATGTGTTGCCCACTTTGCTAAGGGCTTTGATGAAGCTATTTGTTGACATGTTGTGATGCCCACTTTGCTAAGGGCTATGCTGAACAATTGACATTATGTGTTGCCCATGTGCTAAGGGCTTTGATGAAGCTATTTGTGCTTTTTGGGGTCTGCCATATACTGTTGCGGCGACCCGGTTTTTGTCTACATATAAATGAAAGCCGCAGCCAAATATTGGCCATTCTTATTTAATTAAACATCAAAAATGTTAATACAGGTTTTGTTTGCTTTATGCATCCTTCGATAATAACGACTACTGAATGCATATGACCGTAGGCGAATTTATCGAAGGGGCGAATGTGATTCTTTTTATGTGTTATTCTTACAACATAGATTTTATCATAGCACCGTTTACATCATGTTTCAGTTTGGAACAGAATGTTTCTTAAATCTAGGTAAAAACCCACCCTCCACACCCTTTCTTTTACTTTTTGACCTGGTTGTGAATATCAATATGTTGCCCATTTTGTTAAGATTTTGTGTTGCCCACGTTGCTACGGGCTATGACGAACAATTGATATTATGTGTTGCCCACTTTGCTAAGGGCTTTGATGAAGCAATTTGTGTTTTTGAATTGTGTGACCTCCATGGCTCACTGACTTTGGTTCAGTCAGTACTTTAGGACAATTCTAAACATAAATATGTTATAATTCCTTGTATGTCTGGTGTGTCCCTTATTTGTCTCTGCTTACTTGGGTTATAAGCCTGTCATTTGGTACAGTTGCTGCTGCCTAGTTTGTTTTATTTTACAGACGCTGTGTTCCCCATCTTGGTTACAGTTTCAAGTTGCCAGCAGCCTTCAAGACTATCGTTCGGCGCGGCTTTCAGTTGGAATCTGCATTATTGCCAGAAAGCTATTTTACATTCGGTGGGACTATTCAGTTGTGCGATGAACTTGTCAATATTGTGTCACCAGTTCCATGTCAATGGTTCAGCCAGGTCATGATTTGGTTGGCTCAGCTAGTGTCGCTTCTGGTGCTAATCAGGTTATGCACTGGCGGATGCGAAAAGATGACAGTTTTAAAAATAAGAGGTTACAAATAATCATTTTGTACCTTCCTGGACTGGCTCCTGTAGGATCATGTCGCCTCAGAAGTCCAGTCTCAGTTAATTGCTAACATTGTAATTGGAACTAGTCTCAGTTAATTGTTACCATTGTATTAATTTGGAACTTTGGTGGTAAATATCAATATGTTGCCCAATTTGTTAAGGACTGTGATGATTATGACAAGTTGTCTTCTATGGTAACAATTGACATGTTGTGATGCCCACTGTGCTAAGGGCTATGTTGAACAATTGACATTATGTGTTGCCCACTTTGCTAAGGGCTTTGATGAAGCTATTTGTTGACATGTTGTGATGCCCACTTTGCTAAGGGCTATGCTGAACAATTGACATTATGTGTTGCCCATGTGCTAAGGGCTTTGATGAAGCTATTTGTGCTTTTTGGGGTCTGCCATATACTGTTGCGGCGACCCGGTTTTTGTCTACATATAAATGAAAGCCGCAGCCAAATATTGGCCATTCTTATTTAATTAAACATCAAAAATGTTAATACAGGTTTTGTTTGCTTTATGCATCCTTCGATAATAACGACTACTGAATGCATATGACCGTAGGCGAATTTATCGAAGGGGCGAATGTGATTCTTTTTATGTGTTATTCTTACAACATAGATTTTATCATAGCACCGTTTACATCATGTTTCAGTTTGGAACAGAATGTTTCTTAAATCTAGGTAAAAACCCACCCTCCACACCCTTTCTTTTACTTTTTGACCTGGTTGTGAATATCAATATGTTGCCCATTTTGTTAAGATTTTGTGTTGCCCACGTTGCTACGGGCTATGACGAACAATTGATATTATGTGTTGCCCACTTTGCTAAGGGCTTTGATGAAGCAATTTGTGTTTTTGAATTGTGTGACCTCCATGGCTCACTGACTTTGGTTCAGTCAGTACTTTAGGACAATTCTAAACATAAATATGTTATAATTCCTTGTATGTCTGGTGTGTCCCTTATTTGTCTCTGCTTACTTGGGTTATAAGCCTGTCATTTGGTACAGTTGCTGCTGCCTAGTTTGTTTTATTTTACAGACGCTGTGTTCCCCATCTTGGTTACAGTTTCAAGTTGCCAGCAGCCTTCAAGACTATCGTTCGGCGCGGCTTTCAGTTGGAATCTGCATTATTGCCAGAAAGCTATTTTACATTCGGTGGGACTATTCAGTTGTGCGATGAACTTGTCAATATTGTGTCACCAGTTCCATGTCAATGGTTCAGCCAGGTCATGATTTGGTTGGCTCAGCTAGTGTCGCTTCTGGTGCTAATCAGGTTATGCACTGGCGGATGCGAAAAGATGACAGTTTTAAAAATAAGAGGTTACAAATAATCATTTTGTACCTTCCTGGACTGGCTCCTGTAGGATCATGTCGCCTCAGAAGTCCAGTCTCAGTTAATTGCTAACATTGTAATTGGAACTAGTCTCAGTTAATTGTTACCATTGTATTAATTTGGAACTTTGGTGGTAAATATCAATATGTTGCCCAATTTGTTAAGGACTGTGATGATTATGACAAGTTGTCTTCTATGGTAACAATTGACATGTTGTGATGCCCACTGTGCTAAGGGCTATGTTGAACAATTGACATTATGTGTTGCCCACTTTGCTAAGGGCTTTGATGAAGCTATTTGTTGACATGTTGTGATGCCCACTTTGCTAAGGGCTATGCTGAACAATTGACATTATGTGTTGCCCATGTGCTAAGGGCTTTGATGAAGCTATTTGTGCTTTTTGGGGTCTGCCATATACTGTTGCGGCGACCCGGTTTTTGTCTACATATAAATGAAAGCCGCAGCCAAATATTGGCCATTCTTATTTAATTAAACATCAAAAATGTTAATACAGGTTTTGTTTGCTTTATGCATCCTTCGATAATAACGACTACTGAATGCATATGACCGTAGGCGAATTTATCGAAGGGGCGAATGTGATTCTTTTTATGTGTTATTCTTACAACATAGATTTTATCATAGCACCGTTTACATCATGTTTCAGTTTGGAACAGAATGTTTCTTAAATCTAGGTAAAAACCCACCCTCCACACCCTTTCTTTTACTTTTTGACCTGGTTGTGAATATCAATATGTTGCCCATTTTGTTAAGATTTTGTGTTGCCCACGTTGCTACGGGCTATGACGAACAATTGATATTATGTGTTGCCCACTTTGCTAAGGGCTTTGATGAAGCAATTTGTGTTTTTGAATTGTGTGACCTCCATGGCTCACTGACTTTGGTTCAGTCAGTACTTTAGGACAATTCTAAACATAAATATGTTATAATTCCTTGTATGTCTGGTGTGTCCCTTATTTGTCTCTGCTTACTTGGGTTATAAGCCTGTCATTTGGTACAGTTGCTGCTGCCTAGTTTGTTTTATTTTACAGACGCTGTGTTCCCCATCTTGGTTACAGTTTCAAGTTGCCAGCAGCCTTCAAGACTATCGTTCGGCGCGGCTTTCAGTTGGAATCTGCATTATTGCCAGAAAGCTATTTTACATTCGGTGGGACTATTCAGTTGTGCGATGAACTTGTCAATATTGTGTCACCAGTTCCATGTCAATGGTTCAGCCAGGTCATGATTTGGTTGGCTCAGCTAGTGTCGCTTCTGGTGCTAATCAGGTTATGCACTGGCGGATGCGAAAAGATGACAGTTTTAAAAATAAGAGGTTACAAATAATCATTTTGTACCTTCCTGGACTGGCTCCTGTAGGATCATGTCGCCTCAGAAGTCCAGTCTCAGTTAATTGCTAACATTGTAATTGGAACTAGTCTCAGTTAATTGTTACCATTGTATTAATTTGGAACTTTGGTGGTAAATATCAATATGTTGCCCAATTTGTTAAGGACTGTGATGATTATGACAAGTTGTCTTCTATGGTAACAATTGACATGTTGTGATGCCCACTGTGCTAAGGGCTATGTTGAACAATTGACATTATGTGTTGCCCACTTTGCTAAGGGCTTTGATGAAGCTATTTGTTGACATGTTGTGATGCCCACTTTGCTAAGGGCTATGCTGAACAATTGACATTATGTGTTGCCCATGTGCTAAGGGCTTTGATGAAGCTATTTGTGCTTTTTGGGGTCTGCCATATACTGTTGCGGCGACCCGGTTTTTTGTCTACATATAAATGAAAGCCGCAGCCAAATATTGGCCATTCTTATTTAATTAAACATCAAAAATGTTAATACAGGTTTTGTTTGCTTTATGCATCCTTCGATAATAACGACTACTGAATGCATATGACCGTAGGCGAATTTATCGAAGGGGCGAATGTGATTCTTTTTATGTGTTATTCTTACAACATAGATTTTATCATAGCACCGTTTACATCACGTTTCAGTTTGGAACAGAATGTTTCTTAAATCTAGGTAAAAACCCACCCTCCACACCCTTTCTTTTACTTTTTGACCTGGTTGTGAATATCAATATGTTGCCCATTTTGTTAAGATTTTGTGTTGCCCACGTTGCTACGGGCTATGACGAACAATTGATATTATGTGTTGCCCACTTTGCTAAGGGCTTTGATGAAGCAATTTGTGTTTTTGAATTGTGTGACCTCCATGGCTCACTGACTTTGGTTCAGTCAGTACTTTAGGACAATTCTAAACATAAATATGTTATAATTCCTTGTATGTCTGGTGTGTCCCTTATTTGTCTCTGCTTACTTGGGTTATAAGCCTGTCATTTGGTACAGTTGCTGCTGCCTAGTTTGTTTTATTTTACAGACGCTGTGTTCCCCATCTTGGTTACAGTTTCAAGTTGCCAGCAGCCTTCAAGACTATCGTTCGGCGCGGCTTTCAGTTGGAATCTGCATTATTGCCAGAAAGCTATTTTACATTCGGTGGGACTATTCAGTTGTGCGATGAACTTGTCAATATTGTGTCACCAGTTCCATGTCAATGGTTCAGCCAGGTCATGATTTGGTTGGCTCAGCTAGTGTCGCTTCTGGTGCTAATCAGGTTATGCACTGGCGGATGCGAAAAGATGACAGTTTTAAAAATAAGAGGTTACAAATAATCATTTTGTACCTTCCTGGACTGGCTCCTGTAGGATCATGTCGCCTCAGAAGTCCAGTCTCAGTTAATTGCTAACATTGTAATTGGAACTAGTCTCAGTTAATTGTTACCATTGTATTAATTTGGAACTTTGGTGGTAAATATCAATATGTTGCCCAATTTGTTAAGGACTGTGATGATTATGACAAGTTGTCTTCTATGGTAACAATTGACATGTTGTGATGCCCACTGTGCTAAGGGCTATGTTGAACAATTGACATTATGTGTTGCCCACTTTGCTAAGGGCTTTGATGAAGCTATTTGTTGACATGTTGTGATGCCCACTTTGCTAAGGGCTATGCTGAACAATTGACATTATGTGTTGCCCATGTGCTAAGGGCTTTGATGAAGCTATTTGTGCTTTTTGGGGTCTGCCATATACTGTTGCGGCGACCCGGTTTTTGTCTACATATAAATGAAAGCCGCAGCCAAATATTGGCCATTCTTATTTAATTAAACATCAAAAATGTTAATACAGGTTTTGTTTGCTTTATGCATCCTTCGATAATACACTGTATAGGCCGATTTTATTGACCTGGCAGGGCGGAGTGTCGATGAGGACCATTGCATTTCAACTTTGGGGGCGACAGCATGTTCGTTTATGATCGGAATTTACCGTTGTCGTCTGCCTTTTTTCTCAACGTCACATGTTAGTGGACATTGTGACTGAAGGAATACAACGACGAGTGACAAACAGCTTGAATTCAGATCTGGATTCAAGCTGTTTGCAAATGTAAGCCCAGTCTTAATTTTCCGTCCCTATAACAACTCCCTCCGAACAACACACACAATATTTGTCTCCCATTTTGTGTTGTTGTAGAGAAAAGAGCCCTGTTTATACAGTGGAGAATCTGTTATTCTGTCCCGTTTAAACGCAAACGTACGCAAACGCAAAGCGCTAAAACGTAGAAAAGAACAACTTTTGGACAATTCTGATATTTCATGTTTATCATGGTGGCAAACCGTTTGGAGCCTGATCAGACGCCGGGTTACCCGGCGTCTGATCTGGCTCCAAACTGTTTGTATTGTAAATAATAGTTTTAGCGTAAACGCGTTTATTGGGAAAGAATAACACATTCTCCACTGTACTATTTTCACGTGGATATGGATGCACGCATAAATTGTGTTTCTCCATGTTGAAAGTATCGGAGTAATCGGTTAGATATTGTGAAATTTAATTATGAGTATGAATAGATTACGAATAAAAATTGGAACAAGTCGCATTACAATGTAATATATAAAGTTAAAATCGAACCAGACATTTAGTGAAATGACGAAAGGTTTGTTTCAGTCTTTTCATGAACTGATTGAAAAAATCAGGTTTTCATGAAATGAATAGTTTTAAAGTGAGACTGTTTATAACATACTCGTGTGTACATACAGTGGAGAATGTGTTATTCTTTCCCAATAAACGCGTTTACGCTAAAACTAGTATTTGCAGTGCAAACAATTTGGAGCCAGATCAGACGCCGAATAACCCGGCGTCTGATCAGGCTCCGAACTGTTTGCTACCAAGATAAACATGAATTATCAGAATTGTCCAAAATTTGTTCTTTTCTACGTTTTAGTGCTTTGCGTTTGCGTTTCGTTTCGAAACGGAAAAGAATAACAGATTCTCCACTGTACTTATTTTGACCAGTCTGCCGTTGTATTTTTCGTATGACAAATTGACAACAAACACCAATGAAAATGTCAATCATACAGACCCAGATCAGAGGGCTTCTGTCGGAGCCATCTGATCTGGGTCTACACTGTTTGAAAATTTTATCAATGATCTCTACAAAGGGTTGCTGTGTTAAAAGGGGTAAAGTTTACCAAAGGGTTTTTATTGATTATTAAAAATGCACTTTACTATAGTTCGACGTAAGTGTCAAATAAATCGTTGAAAAGTTGTGACGTCTCGTTGGATAAAGGGCTTGTCTGTGAATACCAGTGTATTCAGATGCAAACTATTTCATTTGTGTTTACACTGTTTGCATTTATGCATGACATCATAGTTTATACTGATAATAGTTAATTGTTCAGGGCATTGCTAAACAGCGAAAAATTGTCCCTTCCGTGGAAGGAAGATTTTCCTACATTAAGAAGATTTTATTTCTCCTTGTGTACACATATGAACGAAAAAAAAACCTCTTACTTGCACTATTATATGTATACACGATCATATACCGGAAATTTCAGTACCATAAATATAAGCAAAAGGAAGATTTTCATTCAAAGGGAGATTGTGTTATTGTTTATAGTGTAATCTTCTGCATTTATTATGTAAACCATGTTAAAAGTGTTCATACTCTCGGCCTCCAAGATATTCATTTTGGGGAAGGAACCTTCCTTCCGCGGAAGGAAGAATTTTCTACAAAAGGAAGATTTTGTTTCTCCATGTGTACATACAGTAGAGAAAACTTTATTCTTTCCCGTTTAAACGAAACTAAATGCAAACGCAAAACACTAGAACGTAGAAAAATGCAATTTTTGGACAATTCTGATAATTCATCTTTATCTTGGTGACAAACAGTTTGGAGCCTGATCAGACGCCGGATTACTCGGCGTCTGATCTGGCTCTAAACTGTTTGCAATTGAGATAATAGTTTTAGCGTAAACGCGTTTATTGGGAAAGAATAGCGTTTTCTCCACTGAACGAAAAAACATTATTTTGATTGAAATTATGTTTTGAATTGCTATATATATAAGTGCCAACACCTTCCATGATATTTTAATGTATAGACGACAACAGTTATATCAAATCTTCTGTGATGATGTATATAGTTGTTTATTGTATTTTATAAGCGTACGCTAAGTTGCATGATAATCTAATTAATTGTCATATTTTAAGAGTTACACTGTCTCTCATAACTCATATTTGTGTGGTTCTGTACATTTTACTTATTCATGTTTGTATATTTTATCATGTATATAAGTGATACATAAATAAAATATCTGTCCGCCTGTCTGTCTGCCTTTAATTGATCTCTCCATTGAATAGTTCCTTTCATACAGTCATGAATATGTATTTATGTATATATCCTGGCAGATAGTAGCTTAAGGCATGCTAAAAGTAAGGGATAATGTGCATTCTGCTTTACTTTCAACCTTACATAATACCTGATGGCTGATCACCTGAAACAATAAACAACCTATGGGGTATTTAGGGTTAATCAGACGATGTTACAGCTCTGAAAGAGTTATAATTATATAGTTCCAGGGCTGCCATTTCTCCGGATTTTTTTCCGAAATCTTCGGATTTCTACTCTTCTTTAATAAATGCGTTTTTGCTTAGGAAACATTGTTATGGATGCCAAACAGTTAAGATCCAGATCAGACGCCGCGTAACGCGGCGTCTGATCTAGATCTAAACTGTTAATATAATTATGGAATTTCTTATGGTAGCCCTGTATTTCACATACCTTCTGCCTCTTCCACCAGCATGCCACCGAGTACTGCAAATATGAGAAGCGCCACTAGTAAAGTTCTCATTTTGTTAGATGGTACAAATGCTGTCGGAATCTGAATCGAATAGAAACCGTACTACGCTTTGTCCAAACCAATGGCTCCTTTTATACTCAGGTAATTGTTTGATTGATCGACCCAGAAAACCTTCACCTTAGGACCAATTACTGCTTTTTTTGGGCGTTTAATTTGTTCAAACTATTCGGTCAAATGTACAATAAAACCTCTCTATTACGACCACTAAATTGTGTTAAATATTAGGTGTTTACGACAGGTGACTACTTTAAGAAAGATGACAGTAAAACATAAAGCTCCTTTAAGCTGTCACCTGTCTTATATACAATCAATTAGCATTCGTTTTAGTAGTCGTAATAGAGAGGTTTTACTGTACCAATGTGACTAAAATGAAGGTTTGCTGCTTCTGTATTTATACTTTTGCGACAGGTTCTATTGTAGTTGTAAGTAATCTGTTTTCTTGCACGGTGTCCTTGTACTTTGGTTCTTTTATAATGTCTATTAATTTGGAGAATAAAGATATAATGTATCTTCTACAGTTCTCCCTCTCTACAACGCCATCCAATTGGTGACACAGATTATGTGTGTTGTTGGGGTGGAATCATTATCATTATAGGAATGGAAAATTAAGACTTGGCTTACATTTGCAAACAGCTTAAATCCAGATCAGATGCCGCGTTACGCGGCGTCTGATCTGGATTCAAGCTGTTTGTCAATCATCATTATAGTTATTCTATCGAAATCTCCACTTATATGTAACTTTGAGAAAAAGAGCAGACGACAAATTTAAGCAGACGGTATTGCAGTTTAGGGAACTGCGACAAGGGTCGTTGTAAGGAGGGAGTCGTTGTTGGGAGGGCCGATGATGAGAGGGAACACTGTCGCTAATTAAAAAAAGACATGTTTAAGTTATGCACTTCCTTCCCTAATCCTTCCTCTATCTCAATCAACACTATTTCATAATAACAGCATGCATTTTCTTTAAATTCAATCGAAACCATTCGGACTGAAGAAACACCCGGACATGACTGCTAAACTGTTTGGATCCAGACCAGACAACGAGTTACTGATCTAGATCCAAACTGTTTTCAAAACAGGTGTAAGCAAGCTTTGCAGTGTAGTGGGTTATTAACTCGAGCCTGGTCCAGATATCTCCAACCTTCTTTCCGCTATTGAAACTTCCGTAACAGCGTGCAAAACATGTAATTCGTTATGTGCCAGGCGACACCAGGCTCATCGATAATATTCTTTTACGTTTAGCACGACGTAAACTGTCGGCTGCAATAACTTTAAACGTTGATTGATCCACTTTAAAAAAAAAAAAGTAAATACAGTGTTCCCTCCCTATAACAGCTCTCCCAACAACGACAACCTCCTAACAACGACCTTTGCCGCTGTTCCCAAAACTAGAAAATTATTTCCAAATCTTTCTCGGCTGCAATATCGTCTGCTTAAAATTGTCGTCTGCTGGTTTTCTCAAATTTACATATTGGACATTTTGATAGAAAACACATATAATGACAAGTGACAAACAGCTTGAATCGTTACGCGTCGTCTGATCTGGATTCAAGCTGTTTGCAGATGTAAATCAAGTTCCCTCCCTAAAACGACTACCTCCGAACAACGCACACATGTGTTGTGTCCCATTGGGTGTCGTTGTAGAGAAGGATCCCTGTATCATCAGAATACCAAACAGTTTGTATCCAGAAAAGACGCCGGGTTACTCGACATCTCATCTTGATGCAAACTATCTGACACTCAATTCAATAACGCGGCGACTGATCAGGATCCAAACTGTTTGACATTCATTTCAATATTATATCAGTCAAAGATCATACAAATTAAATTTGAGAAATAAAAGCAGACGACAATTGATTAACTCATTCACCCCTGAAACTTTTAATGGACAATTCAAATTTCAGTATAAGTCTATTTAGGATTGATTTTAATAATATATTTCAAAATAACAAACAGTGTCGACCCTGATCAGAGGGCTCCTGAAGGAGCCCTCTGATTAGGGTCTACACTGTTTGCATGGGACAAGTGTAATCCTCACAGGTACACTGTTTGTAAATGACGAGTATACTCGTCGCTAGGGTTGAATGTGTTAAAATTGGTGACTTCATGGCCTTGAAGTGGTAAATCGTTTGTTCGCAATAGTTTCGTCTGCTACATCAGGGTCGTGTGTTTATTACTTTTCAAATTTGGGTTTGAAAATATTTTCAATGAAGAGATCTACAACAAAACACGAATTTAAACAGTTTTGATATTGATCAGAAGTCGAACTACAAAACGTATGGATCCAAACTGTTTGCAAATTAATATCAATTTTAATATCAATCGTTGATGACAAAGTGTTAATCACTTTATAAAAAATGTTATTAAAATGTAATTTAATGGCACGTGCTAAATTGTATTCTGTGTTACAGTTTGATATTGAAAATATGCAGGGCTGCCATAAGTTGGTCATGAAAAATCCTAAGTTTTCCATATTTTCTATTTCTCATGCGCGGCCACTTACAGCAGGTTGAGAGTAAAGCAGAATGCGACTTAAGGCGCAGTCTGCTTTACTTTCAGTCTGCTTTAAGCTAACGTCTGCTAGGATTAAAATGCAAAGATTTTCGGAAAATCCGGAAATGGCAGCCCTGAATATGTTACTATCATACAGATATATTTCAATATTTCATTGATTTTTTCATGCAAATTACGTCGTAAATTACATTGTATTTTCTTCTTGCATTACATGTTGGAATGTAAAGATATGTATGAATGTAAAATATGTGAATTAAACAATGAAAACAAAAATAAAACAAAAAATGTTACTATCATACAGCGGCAATGCGTTGTTCTTTTCAATAAACGCGTTTGTTCCCAAACCTTATGCACATTTCTAACAGTCTGGAGCTAGATAAAACGCCGGGTAAGCCGCCGTCTGAACAGGCTACAGTAGAGAATCTGTTATTCTTTCCCGTTTAAACTCAAACGTACGCAAAGCACTAAAACGAAGAAAAGTACAACTTTTGGACAATTCTGATATTTCATGTTTATCTTGGTGGCAAACAGTTTGGAGCCTGATCAGACGCCGGGTTACCCGGCGTCTGATCTGGCTCCAAACTGTTTACACTGCAAATAATAGTTTTAGCGTAAACGCGTTTATTGGGAAAGAATAACAGATTCTCCACTGTACAAGCTGTTTGCTATTCAGATGAAATAAATTGTCAGAATTTTTCAAAATGTGTATTTTTCTACATATTATTTCATTTTGTGCATTTCGTTTCGTTTTTAGAAAAACGGGGGGAAAGTAATGTTTTCCTCCCCTGTAACAATGATTTCATCATAATTATGTTCCAGTGGTTGCAATAAGATGTTACTTTTATTTAGAATATAACCTACATTTTAACCAACCAAACTGCCTTAAGTATCCCATTAAGTACGCCACTTAATCATTTATAATGTTGTTGTTTTTTGACGTCGCGTGGTGTCTGCACACGATATAGATAGCTCCGCCTCGTAGCAACTAGTTGTAAACACTGCCATATTTTGCGATCTCAAAACCAGAATAAGCGAGAACTTTGGAATGGGCCATTCAAAATATAGGTTATATTCTGAGTAGTCCTATCGTTGTGCTTTTCATCAAATGTTTTATCAATTGTTTTATCCAGTGTTTTCATTGCAAGTCTATACTGTTCGCATACACAATTTGTTAGCGAAGATGAGGCCCGACATCTACGTGGTATTGCTTTATGCAACTCGATACTTGCCATACGGGTACCATTTTCCAGAGTTTTTCTCTTATGAGATTTTTATCTCTGGTTTTTGTATGGGCGAATCGACCACATCGCAGGCAAATTATGTGACAAAGTTATGTTTACTAAGTTTTCGTTAGACCTATTTTGACGGATTTAATGTTAGACTCGCAGAGAAGGGTCAATTTTCATTGAACCCTATTGTATGGGAATTGAGCTTTGCAGAAATGTGTGATAAATTTCTAAATACATGTTACTTATGTTCTTGGGCGTTCCCTAACGTGTGCTGTCGCGTAGGATTGAAATGATCGGTAAGTATGAGTACAAAAGAAATTAGAATTTAAACCAATCAAACTGCCTTTTGCACCCCATTAAGTACGGCACTTAATCATTAAGAATTGTGTTGTTTTTTGACGTCGCGTGGTGTCTGCACGCGGTATAGATAACTCCGCCCCGTAGCAACTATTTGTAAACACTGCCATATTTGGCGACCTCGCAACCTAAATAAACGAGGTTTGTTTATAGGAACCGTGTGGACATTTTATCCTGGGCCAATCAAAATATAGGTTATATTCTAAGTTAGATAGAACATATTAAGTGAAATCTGAGTGGCTAAGAAGGGGCTCAATAACCTAGAGACATATCGGTCCGTAAGATATATATGATATATTGGTGTGCCGAATAATCGTGGTACTCGGCGATCACGGGCGAATTTGTGATAGGGTCACCTGGTTTGCCTACAATTTGGATTGCGATGAAGCACTAAACTACTCGATGCCTGACCAGGATCCAATTTTTTTTTTAAAAAAAGTTCCCACGATGCCGTCGACGATTTAGAATTTATCTTCTGCAGGTGGCGTAATTGTCGTCGGCAACAACTCATAACCGCTTCACTGCCACGACGTCATTAGCTTTAAACATTTGTTGTGTGCTTTTATTTCTCATAGATCTATTTAAATTTGATGTATTTTAACTTAAAGATCCAAACATGGGTGTCAAAATATTTAAATCCTGATCAGACTCTACGTTGCGCGGCGTCTGATGATGATCCAAACTGTTTGTAAATAATTGTACTCGGGGTAAGGCAGTGGATGGATAAAGCTAATTTAAAGGCATTTTCTTTCAGAAACTATCATGAAAGTGTCAAACGGTCGTGTAACCCGGCGTCTCATATGCATCCAAACTGTTTGCAGTAGTTACCGTGATTTAGCCCGAAACTCGTTAACTGAAAATACTTTATTTTTTGTTCAAGCGCTAAACCCTTATGGTGCAGCCAAATGGGGAAAACAAGTCCTGCAAACTGAACTTGAGAATTTGCAGCGGGTGTAGCCAAGTTCCAGTGCGGAACGAATCAAATAATGAAACGAAATATTCTATGTAAATGTAAAAACAAACGAATTAAAAAATAAACATATACTCATTAAAATGTGTACACGTGTATGTTCGTAATACAATCAAAGTTGGCAGCATCACAAAGATCTGGCCCAAAGAATATAAATCGTTTGAGTTGAGTCTGGGGTCGATCTAAATCATTTGATTGGTCAGATGTGAGCGTAAAAACCTTAGACTCTAACCTGTTATTGATGATATTTAATATGTGGAAGGATTGAAAAATCAATACATTGAAATCCTTATTACGTTCACTATAAATGAGATTAAGATTTCGGTGTTTAAGGCAGGTGACTACTTAACGTAAGATGACAGTAAAGCAGACAGCTCATACAATGGCATTCTGCTTTACTTTAATTTTGCTTTAAGTCGCCATCTGTCTTAAATACTTTTTATCAGTATTAATGGAGGGTTCTGTATATCAGCACTATTTGGTTTGAGTTCGAATAGATTTATCATACAATGGCGACGACGTTTTTCTTTCCCAATAAATTCGGTTGTGCTTAAACTATCATTTCCATTTCTTACAAGATTGGGCAAGGGTGTATGGGTATAAGGATAAATATTTCACAAACGATTTACTCTTGATTTTTTCCCACTGACAAAAAACCAACCTTGTAATACAAATGGCTTTTTGTTAGGAATGTATGACGTTTGTATGGCATTTCTCTTTGAACATTACGGACCAACTCTTTCTCCCTGAACATTCAAATGGTTATTTCTAATTTCCAAATAATTCTATTCCATTTTGACTATAAATGATTGTTTTTTTTGTTAATTTATTGCAATATAACAAACAGTGCAATTCCTGGTCAGATTGCTCTTTCAGAAACCCTCTGATCTGGGTATTCACTGTTTTTTATAGGACATGATCACTCTTCATTGCTACACTGTTTGCAAAGAGGACGCATATATGCGTGACTAGGGTTCAGCGGGTCAAACTAACATCAGTATCTTACTGATAATTGTACACTTACAGTCAAAAATTCGACACTCGAGTTTGCTTTATCCGATCATTTCCGTATTTCTAGTTTTCTGCCGTTCAATTTCTATAACTTGATCTCGATAGGGTCGAACATACGCGTAGTTCACGGTTAAAATGTTTGCCAGTGTTTTAAGTTTGATATACGGGTAAATTAAACTTAGCGAGTTAGAGTTTTAACGGTTCGATGATATATATTATTTTATATAAATATTTGTTAAAAATAGGTAGTTTTCTGAAAATTATGTATTACTTTTTCATATCAACGAGCTTTTGTTACTATATATACGGCTATTATACTCTTAATTTTCACCAATCAAAAGCTAACATGGTAACATATTATTGCCCTTATAACCACATACGTTTTCGACCAATAGAAAAAGAATAATTGGTCCGATTTGCATAATTCTAGGAACGATAATTGATTGTCAAGAACGTTCTGACAAGTTTGTATATTGCGGAAATTAGACTGTTTTTGTTGTGTTATGAGTTATGACCCTTGTTAGTTCAAGTAGATATTTAAAAGTCAAGAAACAAACTATTTTCCGTCTGAAACATTTAATCCCAAAGTTTTCTAAATGCAGATTCAAACCATTTCGCAGCCCATTGTTCTTCTTTTCTGCAATACCTGGAATACAAAATTAAACAGATGTAATATAAGATTAATTACGTGTAATTTGTCAGAAATACGAATGTGTAAAACCAAATAAGTAACCAACTCGTGACTTCTGTCTCGAAAAGGCATTGACAAGCAGTGTTAATCTACTAGAAAATACCTATTACATGCTTAATGATATTAGATCTATATACATTTGAAACTCGATAATTCGAACTCGCTTTAGTTCGAATATACCCATATTTCAAAGTTAAAACGTAGCTAAGCCACGTTTTAACTTTGAAATACGGGTAAGTCGAAGTAAGCGAGATCGATTTATTGAAATTAAACATGTAAAATACCCTTGAGATCGATTTGAGCGAGTTCGAGGTATCGAGTTTCGACTGTACAGTCAAAAAATGGATTGAGCGACTATTCAATGCAATGCACATTTATAAGCAATATTTTGCAAAATCGCCTAGATGCGCATTTAATTTGGTTGGAAAGAGTTCAACTCCTAAAACTAACTTAAACCCATCGTTGTCATGATGTCATTTGCTTTAAACAATTGCCGTCTGCTTTTATTTCTCAAAATTATCTATATCGTAACGAATGTCAGTCCACTACGCGGCGTCTGATCAGGATCCAAACTGTTTGCGAATAACCATTGTAAGGCAGAGAGTGGTTTATTTTACATGCAAATACAAAGCTCTTCATATTTAATCATATTTTATTGCATATATCAGATATCAATCATATACATTTATCGACCAACATGTATACAGTTTTTACAGCATATATGTATACAAATTATCAAAAGATTATAATATATTGCAAACGGGTTGGGCCACAAGTTATACCAACATTAGAGAAGGCCCTTCCCTTGATGTCAATCGTAAGTACGTTATGGTGTAATGCAGAAGAAAATAGTTCTATCTTAGTTTACAAAAAGAAAAGGGGAAAAAGAAACTTATTCAAGTATAAATAAGAAAAGAAAATCAATTTTTCCTCACCCACATGTGACCACCCAGCCCAGATCCAATCAATTGTTATCTACATAGTTTGTGGATATTGGAAAAGGTAAAGTATTATGTTCCAAAACGTTTGGATCTTTTAATAACTTTCTGAAACTCCACAAAGAGCAGCGAATTAACTTCGTGTGTAAAGTCAGTGTTGCAAAATAGCACAGTATTAGTATTCAGTGTACGGAGGTGTTGTGCTTTTTGTAGAAAGAGAAGACGTTCATCAGCATACCTTTGACATTCAAAAATAAAATGTTCAGTATCTTCTATATCAGAGCCGCATCTACAAGTAGGGCTTTCACGTAAATGATTATTGTATAGATCGAAATTAAGATCACTACAGTTGTTACGTATTCTACAGTGGTATACTAATAAACGTATGTCACCCTCTCCAAAAAAGGGTATTACTTTAGGGGCTTTATAAAGTTCTTTAAGTCGAGACTTTAAATTTGCTAAAGATATAGATTCACGAATGTTTAACGGGGTTTTATTCCACAGGTCTATCGATGAAGGAATTGTTGAGTTGGAGAATATTTCTGTTCTTCTGGGTATGGTTAATAAATCGTGCGAGTTCCTTAATCTATACTGAGTAGTTTCACCAACAGAAGGCGGAAAATGTCATTTACGTAAGCTGGTAACATATTATTTACTCCTTTAAATATTCATACTAAGTTTTGCATATGTCTTCTATTTTCTATTGTCTCTAATTAGTTTTGTTGATTGACACTGAACGTGTTAAGCCAGTAACAACCCTAGCTGCTTCGTATTGTAGTTTTTCTAAACTGTCTTTTTCATACATTGTGCACCCATCCAACACTATGGAAGCATATTCTAACAATGGTCTTAAATATGACAAATACATCTGATGAAGCGTTTTTCAACTGATCATATACTTTAATGTCCTAATTGACCCAAGTATTTTGTTCGCTTTTAAAGTGATTTGGTTAATGTGTTCATGCCAAGTACCGTTTACGCTAAGATTAAACCTAAATGTTTATGGTTTTCAGTAAAATACAATAATGAATCCTGAAAAATAATGTTTGGTCTGTAAGATTGTAAAAAATGAAAAGAACATGACCTCTGTTTTATTTGGGTTTAACTGGACTAACCATTGTTTTGACCATTCAGATACTTTCTGTAGATATGCGTTTATAGTGGCTTCAATTACAGCTATATTATCAGATGACTGTGCTAAGGAACTATCGTCAGCAAATAAACGTGTAGTACTTAATAAATTGTCTGCAATACCATTAACAAAAATTAAAAACAGAAGAGGACCAAGAACAGATCATTGCGGAACTCCGGCATTTAGTGTTTTATATTCAGAGATAGATGACCCGATAAAGACTAGTTGTTGTCTGTTTGAAAAATAATCCGATAACCAGTTGTAGAGATGGTCACATATTCCATATTGTTTGAGTTTAAAAAGAAGTCCCTTATGCCATACTCTATCAAAGGCTTTACTTACGTCAAAAAATACCATACATGTTGGTTCTTTATCGTCGTAAGCCTTACATATTTGATTATATATATCAACTAGTTGATATACAGTTGAATGGCCTGGTAGAAAGCCAGATTGATATTTATAAATAAGATTGTTTAAATGTTAATGAGTGTATATATACTTGAACACAACACGTTCAATTACTTTTCCAATACAACTAATTAAGAAAATGGGTCGGTAAATACATGGAGAATCCTTCTCACCTTTCGTATAAAGGGCCATTACATTAGCATGTTTCCAGCACTTAGGAAAATAACACTCTCTAATAGATCTATTAAATAAAATTGCCAAAGGTTTAGAAACACTATTTACGGTTTCTTTTAACATTCTGTGACTTATACCATCGGATCCAATAGCTTTATGTATATCTAAATGTATTAGTACGTCCTGAATGTCTTGTTCTGTAATGTCGATTCTGTCCTGTATAGCATTAGTCTTGTAGTTAAAGTCGGGTAAAGCAGAGTTAGAGTCATCATTTGTAGATATTGACGCAAAATAGTTATTTAAAGTATCAGCTTTCTCAAAATCTGTGTACGAAAAGTATTGTCTATTGTTATCAAAAAGAGAAGGAATCATAGTATTGCAACTCGAATTTTCTTTGACGAGCATTTTCACAATTTTCCAATACTGTCTAGGATTATTAACATTAATATCTGAAATAGAATGTTCCAAATTATTAAAAAATTATTCCTTTGCATGTTTTTTTCATATTATTTACTTTGTTCCTAAACTGTTTGTATTTTGTCCAGTCGTTTTGACTCTTACTTCTCAACGCAATTTGTTTTTGTCTGTCTCTTTGTCGTGAAGTTCTACGTATGTCAGTATTGTACCAAGGTTTGTCGTTAGGTCTAATTGTCGCAAGTGTTGAAGGTATACAGTCTTCTACAATACTTAAAAAACTTGTTGTAAATAAGTCTGCTGAGACATCAGTAGAGCTGTTATGAAGAAATGACCAAAATTTGCTCTTTTATAATTCCAAACTTTTCTTTTATAGTCATTTATTATAGGCATATTATTTTTAATAAAAGCAAAAGTAGCAAAGTGATAACTAATATTGTTTGGTGTCTTTAGTGTTCCACTCGTAAAGGATGTAATTGAGTTTGAAATAACAATTGGGTCAAGTAGGGTGCTTGTTAATGGTGTTATTCGTGTAGGTTCTTTGGTGATGTTATTCATGTTGTTTATAGTTAAAATATTACGAAATTTGTTATTGTTCAAATTGAATTGGTTTTCGTTTATATTACCAAGTAGAATAATATTATTACAAATTTCCTGGGCTTTATCAAAATACATATTTAGTTTTTCCCCAGAAGTCTATTAAATTGTGAGGAGGACGGTATACTACACATATGAGGAACTTGGTATTGCAATCGTGAACTTCAAACGATAAAGACTCATCAAGAAAAGCATCTAGCTCATAACACCTTCTAGGCGGTAGAATTGAGTTTATATATGCTAATAACCCCCCAGAATTATTGGTATTGTCTTTACGATATATTATGTCATAGTCGTCTATCAAAATTGAGCTATCTGTAATATCTGCCGTTAAGTGAGTTTCTGTAAAACATAAGATGTCAAAGTCTGCAAAAGTATACTTAATGTAATCAAGTTTATTACGTATGCTACGAATATTTTGGTGTAAAACTGAAAAGGCCCTTCACTGCATCACCCGGAGTAGATCTACAGTGGTTATGATCCTGATCAGATGCCGCGTAAACAAACAATTGTTAGGATTTATGACGTCATGCAAGTAAAAGGGGTTATTTACTATTTTGCAAAGTCAGTATATATGTACAATAGTACAAACCTGTAGGGCAGATGGAATGTCACCGACGGTCAGCAGCCAGAGCTGGGTCTTCTACAGCACCATCTCCTCCAGCCCCACCTACCACAGCGCCCTCTCTGACACTCATGCCTCCGATTGCAACGGACCCCGCATCGGCATTGGGCTGCAATGGGAAGACAAAGATAGAGAGTTGGAAATTCAAATAAAGTCAGACAAACAAACAAACAGACAGACAGGGAAACAAAGATTCGAAATAAAGCGAGTGATCCATGAGTTTTATCATATCATGCTTGCCCAAATAATGTATCTTCGATAGTATTAACCCTTTGCCTGCTGGTCGCGACTTTATTGATTTTTGCAAATAGTTTAGATCCAGATCAGACACCGCGTAACGCGGTGTCTGATCTGGATCCAAACTGTTTGACACTCTTCTTTAGGTTTCTTTACTTCAAACATATATAAATCTAAATTTAACAAACTTTGCAGACGAGAATTTCGAAGCAGACGACATCTCCGCAGGATTAGGGTTAATATCTGATAGACCAAGTGCACGTTTGGTGCAATCAATCTATCTTTGATACCGAGGGAGGATAGGGGCTATCTCTTTCACTACCACTTCACACATTCACCTCTGCCTTACGTTCAGTACTGTTGGTGTACAGTGGAGAATCTGTTATTCTTTCCCGTTTAAACGCAAACGTACGCAAACGCAAAGCACTAAAACGTAGAAAAGAACAACTTTTGGACAATTCTGATATTTCATGTTTATCTTGGTGGCAAACAGTTTGGAGCCTGATCAGACGCCGGGTAAACTGTTTGCACTGCAAATAATAGTTTTAGCGTAAACGCGTTTTTATTGGGAAAGAATAACACATTCTCCACTGTAGTATTCTTAAGAATTATTATGTATCAGTCTCTATAAGCGTTTTTAACAATATAAATGAACTGAAAATACATTAAAAAATCAAATCTAATGCTGAATAATTGATGACAATGTGTGAAAAATTGTTAAAGGGATTTACTTAAAATACACGAAATATTATTATTATTATTAGTAGTAGTAGTAGTAGTAGTTTCTTTCTTTTCTACTAAATGCATTTATTGGTAGAGAATAACGTCTTCTCTATTGTACGACACCGCGTTACCCTTACTGTTAGCTAGTAAGATTTTTAATAAATCGTCACTTCTCTTCTTTCTCCCTTGATTTTGCATTTTATCGGATTGCTAAAATTGTTTTAAGAATCTTTTAATATTGTACTGTGTATTGCAAACGTTGGCAAACGTTCTCATTCATGGTAATATTAAGAAATGTCGACCTGCTGTGTGCAGATTTGTAATGATGCTATGTTGGAGAAATTCAGTATGCATGCGGTTATGCAATTAATCAGAGTAAAACAGCTAGCAAAAAAACTTAAAATCGCAACGGCTATGTCGAGAAAATTTAACAATTTACAGTTGTTCGATCACCGGATGTACGTTTTTTTGGCTGACAAGGTTTTATTCAAACGGCAAGTTAACAATATATCAAAATCATCTCAGTAACTTTCACTCACTTACAGTGGAGAAAACGTTATACTTTCCCAATAAACGCTAAAACTATTATCTCCATTGCAAACAGTTTCGAGCCAGATCAGACGCCGGGTAACCCGGCGTCTGATCAGGCTCCAAACTGTTTGCTACTCAGATTAAAAAGCAATAATTAGTAATGTCCATAAAGGTTATTTCCTACATTTTAGTGATTTGCGTTTGGCGTTTGGTTTGCGTTTAAACGGGTTCAAAATGACGTTTTCTCCACTGCTAATGTACATTTACTCATTCGTCGGACAATATCGTCTGACCAGCTTATTTGCAATACAGTAAAACCTCTCTAATACGACCACTAAAGTTTGTTAATTATTAGGGTGTTTATGATAGGTGACCGCTTAAAGCAAGGTGACAGTGAAACTGAAAGCTCCTTTAGGAGTTTTCTGTTTCACTGTCACCTTGCTTTAAGCTGCCACCTCTCTATTATATAATCAATTAGCCTTCGTTTTAGTGGTCGAAATAGCGAGGTTTTACTGTACTCGTATAACGTTTTAAGCTTTAAGCGGTCACCTATCATAAACACCCTAATAATTAACAAACTTTAGTGGTCGTATTAGAGAGGTTTTACTGTATTTCAAATAAGCTGGTCAGCTGCTAATGTACATTTACTCATTCGTCGGACAATATCGTCTGACCAGCTTATTTGAAATATGGTAAATATAAAACTTTACACCGCCTGTAACTTAATAATCAGTGTTTTTAAAATGATCAACTACAGTGGAGAATCTGTTATTCTTTCCCAATAAACGCGTTTACGCTAAAACTATTATTTGCAGTGCAAACAGTTTGGAGCCAGATCAGACGCCGGGTAACCCGGCGTCTGATCAGGCTCCAAACTGTTTGCCATCAAGATAAACATGAAATATCAGAATTGTCCAAAAGTTGTTGTTTTCTACGTTTTAGTGCTTTGCGTTTGCGTACGTTTGCGTTTAAACGGGAAAGAATAACAGATTCTCCACTGTAGTAGGTATAACGGCTTTATTCCAGACAGGGTACAGACAATATTAGCTGTGACTGAAATTAAAAAAGTAATCAGTCAAAAAAATTCCGCTCGTTCTTCATAGGTTTGTCTTAATTCTTAAACATTTAGTTAGTATTGCTTTATATAGTTCACATACCTTCTGCTTCTTCTACCAGCATTCCGCCAAGTACGGCGAATATTAGCAACGCAACTAGTAAAGTTCTCATTTTGTTTCAAAACAATGTCGGAATCAGAATCGAATAGAACCCGTATACGCTTTGTCCAAACCAATTGCTCCTTTTATACTGAGGTTATATTTTGGATGACCTTGAAGACCTTCACCTTTAGAACCAATCACTGTTTTGGACGTTTCAGTTGTTCGCAATATCCGGGTCAAATGTACAAAAATGGCTAAAAAGAAGGTGTTTATACTTTTGCGACGAGGCCTTTCTAACTAAAGAAGCATCCGGATATGATTGCTGAACGGTTTGGATTTAGATCAGACGCCGAGTTCCTCGGATTCTTATCTGGACCCAAACTGTTTGCAAATGCAAATGTAAGCAAAGCTGCTTTGCAGAGAAGGGGTTTATTTACGCGAGCCTGGTCCAGATATCTCCAACTGTCTTTCCGCTATTGCAACTTCCGTAACAACATGCAAAACATGCAATTCGTGACGTGACAGGAGACAAACGGGCTCATCGATATCGTTAAAAATACGTTTAGCACACTGTATAATTACCGTCTGCAAAACTTTGTCGTCTGCAACAATTCTACACGTTGATTGGTCCACTTTAATCAGTAAATATTATCAGAATGACAAACAGTTTGTATCCAGAAGAGACGCTGGGTTACACGGCGTCTTATCCTAACCCAAACTGCGTGCAGCACCATTTATACGCTCGCCTGTGGAGTGTATAAACCTAATCTAATCACTCGAGTACAATAATTATTTGCATATACAGTTTGGATCCTGATCAGACGCCGCGAAACGCGGCGTCTGATCAGGATTCAAACTGTTTGACTCATTTCAATATTGTCTTATGTCAAAATACATAAATTTTAATTTGGGAAATAAAAGCAGAAGAGAATTGTTTAAAAATTGGCGACGTCATGACAGTGACGGCGTTAACCCTTAGCCCGCCAAATAAATTGTCGTCTGCTATATTTCTCGTCTGCTTCAAGTTTCAAAGTGCTTCAAAGTTGCTCAAAATTGCTGAAAATGTTGTCCGAGTGTCAAACAGCTTGGATCCGGATGTGACGCCGAGTTACTCGGCGTCTCATCAGGATCCAAGCTGTTTGCATATGGAGCTATAGTCGTGAGTGACAGGCTAAGGGTTAACCGTTTGTTCGCAATGGTTCGTAATGGTTTCGTCTCCTACATTGGTGTCGTGCGTTCATTATTTTTAATTCAGATTTTAACATATTTCAATGAATACTTTAAATAATTTTGATCTTGTTCAGTAGTCGAATTACTAAACGTTTGGATCAAAACTATATTTGAAAATTAATATCAATTTGCGTTTCGATGGCAAAGGGTTAATTAACTTAATTACATTATTAACATGTACTGTAATTAAAAAGTTACAAGTAATTTTACGGCACATGCTAAGTTGTATTCTGTGTTACAGTTTGATAAATATGCGACCATTATATGGGGGCCAAAACGTTGTTATTTACAGTAAACGCGTTTGTTCCAAAACATTATACACACTTCAAACAGCCAGGAGCTAGATCAGCCGCCGAGTAAGCCGGCGTCTGAACAGGCTACAAGCTGTTTACCATTCAGATCAAATAAATCGTCAAAAGTTTAAAAAAGTTGTAATTTTCTACATCTCATTTCATTTTGTTTGCGTTTCGTTTCGTTTAAATATCGGGGGAGAATAATGTTTTCCTCCACTGTAACTATGGTATCATCATAATTATGTTCTAGTTGCTGCAATAACATGTATGGTAAACGTACAGAACAGTACCGCCATTACATAATAATGAGCGCCGCCTATGGGGTGTTGGTACTGTGTGGCAAGTGGTAACGGAATTGGTCAAATGAAACAGGTTTAAACCCTTTGACTGCCATGACACAATCTGGGTCTACTCTGTTTGCAAACGTAATGAGTATATTTTAAGCAGGTCCATGGTGTTGAACAATTCAAACAATGGTCGTCTGCTTTAAGTTCCCTATTTTATTTTGAAGTGAATTCACTAAAATAATATCATAATGAGTGTCAAACAGTTTTTTATCCTGATCAGACGCCGCGTCACGTGGCGTCTGATCAGGATTCAAACTGTTTACAAATAACCATTGTATTTGTGGGGAGGCAGAGAGAGGGTTACGTACAATGCATAATTGGATGGAATTGGTGACTAATGGGTTGGAAATATACGCCAACAGCTGAGACATAGATTAACTATCTAGAATTAATAAATATTTCCAAATCCTAATAGGCGTCTGATCAGGATCCCAACTTTTTGCAAATAACCACGATAGAGTCTACTCGGGGAAAGGCAGTGAAGGGGCTCAATTTAACTGCAAATGCATTGGAATAAAACGAAGAAAAGGACAACTTATAGACAATCCTGACTATTCATTTAAATCTAAGTGGCAAACAGTTTGGAGCCTGATCAGACGCCGGGTCACTCGGCGTCTGATATGGCTCCAAATTGTTTGCCATGGAAATACTAATTGTAACATAAACACGTTTATTTGAAAACCATAGCGTTTTCTACACTGTACTATGTTGCATGTGTGGCAGCAACTGTTAACCAAAATCAATGAGTGAAAGGAAAATATAGGATCTGTCATGAGTCGATGTTTAAGACAAGCTGATCTCAAACGAGTCTAGAATTGAAATGTTATTAAGCGAGCATTGGCGAACAACGACGAGTGACAGATTCTTTTCTCACATTACCAACGATTTAAGCTATTTTAAGCAATATGCATTTTTTTTAACCCCGGTGATGTCAAAACGCCGTTATAAATAGTGATGTTATAGTAACGTCATCAAAGTGATAGCTTACACATGTTGGAGATATAGTGAATCTAACACCACCGTGAGTGTCAGATAAGAATATCCCACCCGAGTTTTGAAGATATTTTTGGAACACGAGGCTTTGCCGAGTGTTCCAAAAATATCTTCAAACGAGGGTGGGATATTCATCTGATACTCAACTGTGGTGTTAGATTTATTTTCTCACCTCGTCAACCCTAAAAACGCGTTTAACTTGCTATACAGTGGCGAGTTGTATTTTAAGGCGCTAATGCATGCATGACGACGTCATGACGACGTCAAAAGAACGGCAATAACAACCAATCATAAGATAGTTCCATTAGTTCGGCTTGTCTGTCCGGACAGATAAGGTTTTCTCACCTCTCGGACAGAGGTATCCCGAAATCTAGGGGGTGTGAGATAACCTTATCTGTCCGGACAGACAAGCCAAACTAAAAGAACTATCTTATGAATGGTTGTTATTGCCGTTGTTTTGATGTCGTCATGACGCCGTCATGCATGAATTAGCGCCTTAAAATACAACTCGCCACTCTATAGCAAGTTAAACGCGTGTTAAGGGTTGACGAGGTGAGAAAATAAATCTAACACCACAGTTGAGTATCAAATGAATATCCCACCCTCGTTTGAAGATATTTTTGGAACACTCGGCAAAGCCTCGTGTTCCAAAAATATCTTCAAAACTTGGGTGGGATATTCTTATCTGACACTCACGGTGGTGTTAGATTCACTATATCTCACACACCCTAGATTTCGGGATACCTCTGTCCGAGAGGTGAGAAAAGGATATTCGTCATCGTTGTTCGCTAGAAACAGGGGTAGTTATGTGAGAAAATACATATACGCATGCATACTAAATAAGAAACACTATTTCAAGGGACATACAGTGGAGAATCTGTTATTCTTTCCAAATAAACGCGTTTACGCTAAAATTATTATTTGCAATGCAAACAGTTTGGATCCAGATCAGACGCCGGGTAACCCGGCGTCTGACCAGGCTCCAAACTGTTTGCCACCAAGATAAACATGAAATATCAGAATTGTTCAAAAGTTGTTGTTTTCTACGTTTTAGTGCTTTGCGTTTGCGTACGTTTGCGTTTAAACGGGAAAGAATAACAGATTCTCCACTGTAGTAGTTATAAGCATTTTCGAAACCTAAACGCGGGTCCTAAGTTCAAGGTCAATGACACTGAGGTCAAATATTTTCGTGCATGGAAAAGCCTTGCCCATGATATACACATACATACTAAATATGAAAGTAATATCTCAAGGAATTTGGAATTAATGAGCATTTTCTTGAAATTGTTTTCGCCGTTCACAACGACGCTGACGACAACAATAACGGATATAATTATGATTAACTTCTAAACTTTTTGATTTCACACACAAACATATTGAAAGCCCAGTGAAACATCAGTTGGTTGAAAAAGCCTGTAGTACACAGGCGAAAGCTCCCAAAGGTAAAGCTTTCAATATGTTTGTGTGTGAAATCAAAAAGTTTAGAAGTTAATCATAATGAACAATACCACACAGTTGAATTTCCACAAGAATAACGGATATAGCATAAACTGTAAGTTGTACAGGCGAGCTAAAATGGTTATTTTAAGGGATAAAGAAATGTTGACAATTCTTTTTGATATGAATGGTTACCCGGCGTCTGACATGATTCCAAACTGTTTGCGATGGATACATTGATTTTAATATTTACTGGATAAGAATAACGTCTACTCCAATATGCAACCAAATATTCTTTAACCCCATAAATATACCTTTTAAACCAAATTTACTCACCCACCGAAGAAAAATAGTTCCAATTCATAAACTTATGAAAAATGTATCATAAGATATATTATGAAAAGGTATCATAAGAAATATTTTCTATCATCATACAGATGGTAGCTTACAGCAGGCTGAAAGGCAAGCAGAATGCGCCTTCATGCGCATTCTGCTTTACTTACAACCTGCTTGAAGTGGTCACCTATCTTCAATACTAGAAACTGGCTATGGGATATAACGGGATAATTCCGTATGACTGCTTTAGATCTACTTACAACCTGCTTTAAGTGGTCACCTGTCTTCAATACTAGAAAACAGGCTATGGGGTATAATGGGGTAATTCCGTATGAATGCTTTACTTACAACCTGCTTTAAGTGGCCACATATCTTCAATACTAGAAACAGGCCATGGGGTAATGGGGTAATTCTGTATGGCTGCAAGAATTAATGTAAAAATAACACTACACATATATATGTTCGAATATTTAATAGTCAAACACAAAAAAGAACACTGAACTAAGTCAAACTGACACACACAGTGGAGAAGACATTATTCTGTCCACTTATTCGCGATTAGATCAAACTCCTATACAAGCAGTTTAAAGTCATATCAGATGGCGGGTAACCCGGCGTCTGATCAAGCTCCAAACTGTTGGACTCTTGGATTAAAAGAATGTCAATAATTTAGAAACTCTACTGAAATTGCTATTTCTACATTTTAATGCATTGCGTTTCGTTTCGTTTTAATGAGAATAACGTTACATTTTATTGGAAAGAATAACGTCTTCTCCACTGTAACTTATTGTCAATCATGTTATCAAACCTGCTATGTAAACAAAAATATAAAGATACAAAACACTGTATAACAATGTATTTTTGTCCGTTTCTGCTCTCCTTACAGTTCCCGTTTTGCCAGAGGACCTGGACTGATACACCACACTGGCCAATATTCTCCAATCAGCCATCTTTTCCCCCGTCGGGGTTACACATAGTCGTCGTCGGGGTTGCAAAGAGTAATAGACGTATCCTACCATAATCTTGTGAGACCCACTGCCACTACAGCTATACTAAGACCTATAGCTAGCAAGCGCATCTGCAGAGAGAATACATATCAGTAAAACCTCTCTATTACTCCATTAAATTGTGTTAATCAAGATGTGTTTAAGGCTGGTGACTGCTTAAAGCAAGGCTGTTGTTGTTCGTCCATGAAATCAAGGTAAACGTCAACAGAAAGCTCATTAAGGAGCTTAAATCAAGGTGAATGTAAAACAGAAAGCTCATTAAGGAGCTTTCTGTTTTACATGGACCTTGCTTTAAAGTAGTCACATGTCTTTCATGCTGCCAATAGCCTTCTTTGTAGTGGTTGTAATAGAGATGTTTTATTGTATGTTACAATACAGTCTCGACTACTTTAACTCGCTTAACCCTTTATCTCATAAATACCTACGCCCTTTTACTCTTCCTATTATTTATACAGTATGAAAAGTAGTTCCCACCTAGGAAATCCTCAACATAAAATATACATTGTTAAAAGCAAGTTTAGTACATTTTCAGTTTCTAACTTAAAACATGATAGAATTAAAGCAAAACATTCTGAATTTGTATTCTGCTTTACTTTCAGTATTGTTAAATAGGTTCACTTAACATATTGTCAAGGAGTCTTCTGATCAGGGTCTGTACTGTTTGTCATTTTGAGATATAGTATATAGTAAAAGTCAACTTAAATCAGTAACAATGGATCAGGCTTTATTTGCAACTGGAATCGTCCATTACAGTTTCAGGGTCAATGCTTATAAAACGTTTGAGTTGAGTCTGGAACCGAGCCGAGGCTAACATCTGACCAATCAAATGCTTGAGAAGGAACTTGGACTCAACTCGAACGCTTTATAAGCATGGACCCTGGGATAAACGAATGGGATTTTGAAATACGGGTATGCTAAGCGAGTGTGAGACGGTTATGAAACGGACACTCTCAATAAGGGACTCCATGGCAACGTTTCATAAAACTTCGTACGACAGATGAAGTCATAAGTCAGATTTTAAAAGTCTCAATTATTATTTATTTCTTCATCTAATCCTGTCTAGCGACATCTCTTTGGAATCGTATTTTCAAGACGATTCTAAAGAGATGTCACAATACATGATTGATTAGATAGGTAAATCAGAAATTAAATGTATTTTAAAGTTTTGACTTACGACCGTTTTTGTCGTACGAAGTTTTATGAAACGGCCCCCTGACGAGCAGTAGAAACTTGAATTGACACTATAAGTATCATGAAAAGGATGTCAAATTCTTTGAAAATATTGACGATTCTATTCAATCCGAGAGGCAAACAGTTTGGAGCCTGATCAGACATCGGGTTCTCGGCGTCTGATCTGGCCCCAAACTCTTGGCAAATGATGTAATGTTGTTTAGCAAAAAAAAGATGGGTTCCTCGGAACACGTGTGTCACCTGCCAGTAAGCATCAGTCTAACATGGTCTTGCCATTAATTAAAGAAAATTCATTTAAAAATCTTCGGTAAAACAGAAGAAATCAACATGAAAAGAAAATGTTCAAAAAAGGGGATTAACTCTCACAATATTGATGCAATGGTTATTACCCTTGTGCAGTACACTTTCACTTGTCAAGCTCTTTCTATAAATGAAGTTTCATCTTAAAAGCTTCAGTAGAACAGGAGTTATGAGGCGTGACGCAAAAAGCGTGACGGACAAACATACGGACGGACAGACGCCGGAAAAGTGATCCCTAAGTGTCACCTCTGCCTAAAGCAGGTGACACAAAAAATGCTTTAGTTGAGAGAGAACTATTTTCTCGCCTTATTTTGATACTTACAGTTGTGTCTCTCACCGTCGCCGTCCTGAAAATTACAGAATAAGAGTTTATTTTAACCCATGTGTGCCCATGATCCCATATATGGGACATAGGCAAACAGTGTAGACTCTGATCAGACGCCGCATTATGTGGCGTCTGATCAGAGTCTACACTTTTTGCTGATAGGAATTTCAATATGAATCAAAATGAAAATTTAGACCGGGCATCCCTTTGATAAAAATGGACTAATCCGATATATGAACATGAAAAAATCCACTGGGCACAAATGGGTTAGTCTTAATGGAGTTCTACTTCATATCGAAATTTGCAAAGAAAAAAGGGGTTTTATTAGCTCAGAGAGAACTCAACTTCATATAGAAATGTGTATAAATAAAGAGTTTATTTTAGTACAAACGGAGCGCAACTTCGTATAGAAATGTGTACAGAAGACAGAACGTATTTTAGTACAAACCAAGCACAACTTCATATAGAAATGTGTATAAAAGAAAGAGCATAATTAGTACAAACGGAGCTCAACTTCATATAGAAATGTGTACAAAAGAAAGAGTTTATTTAGTACAAACGGAGCGCAACTTCATACAGAAATGTGTACAAAAGAAAGAGTTTATTCTAGTACAAACGGAGCGCAACTTCATATACAGTCGAACCTGCCTTAGTGACCGTCTGCTTTAAGAGACTACCTGTCATATATATAATCTTTATTAGAGTCATATGTGACCTTACTTGAGGCCCCCAACAGTTTTTACTATATATTGAACCTGAATTAAGAGACTACCTGTCTTATGTGACGAGTGACCATGAAATGTGACTCCCTTTGGCAATTATCACCCTGTATTTAAAGACTTTAAGGTAGTGTTTTAACACTTTCTAGCACATGGTCAAACATTTATGGTTAAACGTTTAGTTATTTGAGGTGTGACATTAACACATTTGAGTGTTTACTTAAAAGTCATTGTAGGAAATAAATTGAAATGGGTTTATATACTAGTGATAGAACTCTATGATCTTGTTAAATGTGTGTAAAATGTAAATACATTTGTTGTAACCATGATGAGACTCAAATAAAGAATGAACTGTATGTATTTAAGCCTAATCAATTATTAAATTATACATTTCTAATTAAAAAAAGTCATTTAAACATCATACTGTAACTTTGTATCCATAAAATTAATGAGCTTCTATTATAACTTTACTAAAATATCTTCTAATGAACTATTGTATAGCACATGTATCAAAGTATTCATAAACCATACTTGTCACATTTGCTTCAAGCTTACGATTAGGTACTAAGTGTTTGTTGAAAATGAGTTTCATAAACTTATTATGTTTTTCAAATGCATTTAAGGTACTTCGCATATGCGCGTAGTTTCCATACGATTGTTATGAAAATTGTCATAAAGAATGATAATAGCCTAAGAAACAATGTGTGTAAATATAAGCAAAATTTATCGTGTGGTTTGTCTTTAAGGTCTTTTTTCTGACAAAAACCTAGAATTTTGATGATTTTATTTTTCTTAAAAATGAATAAAGCTAATTACTATAATTCTCGCCCAATAAGTAGTCCACAACATTCATTACAAGAAAAGCTAAAAACATTTTGAATAAAGGTGTTCAGAAAGATGTTATCAGCTATTTAAATTTTGCAAAATGCTAAAAAATTGAATTACAAAAAACTGACTCATTCAATGTATATTTGTTTTCATTTTATTCAAATATATGGTTGATGAACTAGTCAGTCTGAAACAATTAGAAAATATTACAGTCAGGATTTGTTGTAATAACATATTTTCTTATTAAAATGTGGGATATTTGTTGTTTAGATACAGTTACCTACCTTAGAATTAAAACTTCGTCATTAAAATGCATTATTATTTATTCATGGACTTGCATACAAGGTTTATTATATTGTTTGAACATAATTATAATGGGCAATATCGATCTTGAAAAGGTTAGCGTATTGATAAGCTTCAAGGTGTGGCTTTATAGTTCGATCAAATCGTTTACATGTATACCGATTTAATTGACTTGTAAGTCATTAAACTAAAACGTACAGGTAAGTGGACATATACTTGGACCGTAAACATCACTAGTACTAATCAACGAAGACTTAACATAACATGTCTCTTGATTACTGCGTTATGGATTGACAAGTCAATAAATCGGACACTAAAAAAAAATATTTGGATCGGCTGGGTCTTGAACCTATGACCTTTGGATTGCTTGTCACCACTATAGTCAACCACTATACTAACTGCGCTATGAAGGATTATACTAAATTTATATCAACATTTCCTTTATATAAATTTTCTAGTATAAACACGTACGAAAAAAGTCTGTGTCGTCCAGACGCATATCCGCTCGCCTGCAAGACCGACTTCCGGTAGCGAAAGGCCTTAAGATACAGATTAATTCAAATGTATTTAATTCATAGTTTATTACTTAATTCAAATTATCCCATTTATTATGTATTGAATAATAAATAGCTACCACATATATGCAGATGTTCATAATAAATTGCACTACATCAAAAGTGTGTCTGTTTAAGAGACTACCTGTCATATGTGACCTTCTTTACGAACTCTCATGGAAGGTCTCTTAATACAGGTTTGACTGTAGATATGTGTACAAAAGAAAGAGTTTATTCTAGTACAAACGGAGCGCAACTTCGTATAGAAATGTGTACAAAAGAAAGAGTTTATTTTAGTACAAACGGGGCGCAACTTCATATAGATATTTGTACAAAAGAAAGAGTTTATTCTAGTACAAACGGAGCGCAACTTCATATAGAAATGTGTACAAAAGAAAGAGTTTATTCAGTACAAACGGAGCGCAACTTCATATAGAAATGTGTACAAAAGAAAGAGTTTATTTAGTACAAACGGAGCGCAACTTCATATAGAAATGTGTACAAAAGAAAGAGTTTATTTTAGTACAAACGGAGCGCAACTTCATATAGAAATGTGTACAAAAGAAAGAGTTTATTTTAGTACAATCGAAGCGCAACTTCATATAGAAATTGGTACAGAACAAAAACGGTGTCACAGTGACAAATGCACCCGATGTCTTTTGTAAATGCAATGTATTCTTATGGCTAGAAAATAAAATCATACAGCAGGTATTGTACTCCTTCAAATTGTTTTTATTCAATTTAAAAGGTTTAAACTATGTAAAACAAACAGTTTGGCAAATCGAGAAATCTCTTTTTCAAATGCATCATCACCATAGCATCGTGACGTCATCTTGATGTCATGATGACGTCGTCATAACAACGTTAGTCCTGACGGCGCATTATGCTTTACTTTCAAGTTGCTAAGTAATCGCACTTGAAAAAATGAGAACATTTTGAAATCTTAGGTTTTTTCATTATCAACTTATGGCAGCCCTGATCTGGCTCGGTTTATTTTGCTGCTCCATAAATCTAAACCATTTCGCTGTTAGATCCATCTGAAGCAAGCTCCTGATATTCTATAATTCTATTATGCTTTATACTTTATATGCTCACATATTGTTGCTTTTGTGTGTAACGTGTGACGATAATAAAGGTTCTGTTCTGTTCTGACATATTGGGGGCTATTTGCAAAAAAATAGCGTTATGGGCAATGTTGAATTAACCGTATTTGACCTCTAAATGACATTGACCTTTGTTGGACATGATCCAGGCTGTACCAAGCTCAATGGCTTCTTGAGTTGAGAACACATTCCAAATATAAAGTATCCATCACATGCAGTTCAAAGTTATGACCAATGTTAAATTCACCCGATTTTACCTCTAATTGATCTCTAAATAACCTTAACCTTTGTCGGACATAACCAAAGTTGTACTGAGCTCAAGAACTTCTTGAGGTGAGTACATATACCAAATACAAAGTCTCTATTCAATGTAGTTCCAAAGATATGACCAATACACTACAAGGTTTAAGTTGTGTACAGACAGACAGACCACAAACAATATGCCCCGACGAAGTCGTGCCGGGGGTTGGGGGGGGGGGCATTAAAAGAGCTTATTTTAGTACAATCGGAGCTGAACATTATATAGAAATGAGTACAGAAATAAGAGATTATCTAGTTCATATGGAGCTTTACTTCGTGCAATGAAGAAAACAGTTTATTTTAGTCCAAAGTGAGTTCTACTTCATATAGAACAAGAGTTGTCAGAGAGCCAACAAAACACACCATAGGCACATTTAGAAAGCAGCCTCTGAGGTCAATGTCACAGATGTCAACCTTTTTGCGTACATAAAAAATATCTTGTCCATATACACATGCAAACAAAATATGGCCGTAGTACCTCAAGGGACATAGGTATTACATGTATAAGCACTGGATGTATAACCTTTATGCAGACGCGGGCCCTAAATTCAATGTCAATGTCACTGAAGTAAAGAGTCTGTGTGCACGTAAAGGCCAGGGGCCCGTTTTACTAAACAACTTACGCAAAACTTGCGTAAGTCAAAATTTTAAATTTTAATTTATAATTTTTATTATCACTTGCTACAAATCGCAAATAGCCAGATCAGAGGACGCGCTTTTAGCACGTCCTCTGATCTGGCTATTTGCTGTTTGCAAACGTGTATGATTGAAAAATAAGAGTAAAACGATTTTGACTTACGCAAAAATGTTGCGTAAGTAGTTCAGTAAAACGGGCCCCTTGTCCATATACACACGCATATGAAATATACAAGAGGCCCATGCGGGCCTAAGTATCGCTCACCTGGAAAAACCAACACAAGGGTCACATGACCCCTGGGGTGGGATCACTTTTCACCCCAGAGACATAATTTCACAAATCTTGCTGATGAACTTGAAAATTAAGTGTACTGTCAAATATTTTGAACAAGGATGGTTTCAGACAGGAAGACTTTTCATTAAAAAAATCTATTTTTAGCTAATATGACCCAGATATGCAACAGACCCAAACCATTTCAGCAATATTGGTAAAGAACATCTTAAAGTGCCACTATGCTAAATATCAAAGCTCTTGCCATAGTAGTTTCAGAGAAGAATATTTCACTACATAACTCTATGTAAAACTGCAACCCCTAGGGCCTTGGCAGTTTTAACCCAAGGGGCATAATTTGAACTATCTTGATACAGAACCTAAAGATGATGCTTTGTGCCAAATATCTAAGCTCAAGGTACTGTGGTTTCAGAGAAGAATATTTTTAGCTCCTGTGACCTAGATATGCAACGGACCGGAACCAAATTTACAATATTAGTTAAGGGCTTCCAGAAGAGTCATCATGCCAAATATCAAAGCTCTGGCCATATTAGTTTCAGAGAAAAAGATGTTTGAAGATTTCCCTCCATAACTCTATGTAAATTTACGACCCCCGGGGCAGGGTCATTTTTTACCCAAGGGACATAATTTGAAAAATTTTGATAGAGGACCTATAGATGATGCTTTGTGCCAACTATCTAAGCACAAGGTACTGTGGTTTCAGAGAAGAAGATTTTTTAAGTTTTCATTGAAAAAATCTATTTTTAGCTCATGTGACCTAGATATGCAACGGACCGGAAATGTTTGAACAACTTTGACAGAGGACCATATAAGGATCATTCTGGCCAAGTTTGGTAAAAATCCATCCAGTAGTTTCGTCGGAGATGTTGTTTAAAGAAATTGTTGACGACGAACGAACGAATGGGTGGACGGACGAACGACGGACGAACGACGACGGACAGAGGACGATCAAAATAGCTCACCTTGGCACTACGTGCCAGGTGAGCTAAAAAGCAATATCTCAAGGGACATGGTAGTTATAAGCAATGTTCGAACCCTAAACGCAGATTTCGAAACCAAAACGTGGACCCTAAGATCAAGGTCCATGTGGCTTGGCTGTATTTTTGCATGCATGGACAGGTCTTGCATGCCAAATATGACACGAATATCCCAACAATTAAGGTCTGCTTTTATTTCTCAAATTTAGATTTTAGGTATTTTGACTTAAGAAATATAAACTTGAGTGTTAAACAGTTTGGAGTCTTGATCAGACGTCGCATTACGCGGCAGCTGACCAGGATCAAAACTGTTTGCAAATAACCATTGAACTCGGGGTGTTTACATGTTTAACCCATTACCCCATAGTCTGTATCTAGATTTGAAAGACAGATGACTAGGTTGAAAGTAAAGCAGAATGCGCCTTACGGCGCATTCTGCTTTACTGTCAGCCTGCTTTGAGCTGTCATCCGCTAGGATATAGTAAATATTTCGTAAACCCCGTCAGTACATATTCATGACTTATAAATTGGGACAATTTTCTTCAGTGGTAGAATAAATTAAATGTGCTAAAAGCCATTTCTATGGAGTAAAGGGATAAGTCAGTGAAGGGGTAAATAGCAAAGGGAGGTAGATTCTACTTACAATGGGAAGACTGGTTGACATGCCCACTTCCATTTCGTTATCACTGAAAGGTAATAATTAGATAAATGGGAATTAATGCCCGTATTCTTCCATTTTACACAACTGGTATGAATGGTCCGGTGGAGCATGCCTTATGTTCATTAACCCTTTCACTGCAAACGTTTTCGTGAGATTTTTACCCCTTCATCGTTTCATTGTTGTCTGTTTCAATTTTGTCGTATGCAATGTCGTTTCAAAGTTAAAGAATAAGGCAGTATGCCTGAAGAAATTTCAAAACGAGCGTCAAACAGTTTGGAACCTGATCAGACGCCGCGTTACGCGGCGTCTGATCAGGATCCAAACTGTTTGCAAACGCACAATTAAGCGTCATTGAGAGCGAAAGGGTTAAATCCTAGATTTGTATTAGATGTACTCATTAAATCATACAGACCAACCTTCAGCGACCACTGACTAAAAATGCAATGTGGTCATTAAACATTAAAGAGACGTGACCACTAAATGCATGGCATTTATAATATTATATAATGCATACGTAATGCAAAGGGCTCCGTTTTCTGCGTCGCTTTTGTACTGCAATTAGATATCGCCTGTATGAAAAACTAATTCATATTTAACACACAGAGATCCCCGTAATAAAATTGATAAATTCCGGACGAATTAGCGGATATCTTTGATAAATGTATGACCGAATAGCATATCTTCCAAACACCAAATAAGTCTACACGTGCATCCTAGCCTAAACCTGGTTACCCGCCACTTTATAGTAGAACCTCTCTATTACGATAACTATAACGAATGTTAATTAATTGTTTCAAAACAGGTGACAGCTTAAAGCAAGGTGACAGTAAAACAGAAAGCTCTTAAAGTAGCTTTCTGTTTAACTGTCCCCTTGCTTTAAGGAGTCACCTGTCGTAAACACTTCTTAGTAATTAACATACTTTAGTGGTCGTAAAAGAGAGGTTCTACTGTATACGGTTTTACATAGAATCAATTATTTGTCTAAGACATCAACAACTATAGATGTTCTGCAATCTTATCAAACAAAATAAAATAAAAAGCTTACCTTCATAAATTTCGGTGGTGCCTTCCCAAGGCACATGTACTATCATTTCACTGACATACTTTGGTATGGCAACCGTTCTGTTTTCTCCGTCTTGCCATCGCAGAACATTGCCATCTGCAGTTTAAGAAAATAAAGACTATACCTTTCAACCTGAATACCTTTCATCCTATTCAACTCGTTCGGCTCTAAGTAACTTTTGTGGATACTTTTAGTTACCACAACATGAACAAATATACTTGGAATTCTGTGTAGGCTAATAAATACTACATGTTCTCTAAATTAGCAAACAGTGTAGACCCTGCTCAATATCTAATTATTCGTATTTGACCTATAAATTCAATTGACATTTGTTAAACATGACCCAAGTTGTACCAAGCTCAAAAGCTTCATGAGTTGATTGCACATACCAAATAAAGTCTCTATCACATGCAGTTCCAAAGTTATGGCCAATGTTAAATTCACCCGATTTTATCTCTAGTTGACCTTGACCTTTGTCAGACATGACCCAAATTGTACTGAGCTCAAGAGCTCCTTGGGGTGAGTACACATACCAAATATAAAGTCTCTATCCAATGTAGTGGCAAAGTTATGGCCAAGGTTAAAGTTGTGTACAGACAAACAGACAGACAGACAGATCATACCAAAAACAATATACCCACGACTAAGTCGTGCGGGGCTTAAAAAACTATAAAACACTGGAAAAGGGATAGGATTTAATGTTCATATTTAACTTAACGGCATCTACGTTTGACCTAGATAAACCTTTATACAAAATTATCAGCATTCTAGTACAAATATTGATATGTTTTCCGATTTATTAAATCTTACTGGCAAACAGTTTGGAGACATATCATACTATTACTGATTACATATGCAAACAGTATAGACCCTGATCAGAGGGCTCATGTAGGAGCCCTGTGATCAGTGTCTGCACTGTTTGATATTTTCATTGTTTTTTGTAGTAGTCATTCCAAACCTGCAACAGTAGACTGGTTCAAAATGCATGTACTAGAAGAGTCCAAAAGGATTATAAATACCCACAAGAAAAAGGTGAGGTTGAAAAGGTTAAAGGACAAGAAAAGCGTCTTCCCCACTGTACCTTCATCCTTAACAATCCATTTGAAATCGAACGTCTCGCTGCCATCCTCGACATTAAAAGTGACAGTTTGTTTGGTGCCATCATGATGTTTAACACACGAGGCCGCCCTTGCAGTGTTCCACATGCCGAGTTCCTGAATGCCACCCACGGCAGCCACGTGACAATGCTCTTCCACTTCAAAGTCAGTCTCCAACATAACGACAACTGGCGCCATCTAAAATAAGCGAGGTTTATATGGTGACTTACATTGCTCCCTCCCAACAACGACTCCTCTTTACAACAATGCTTGCCACTATTCCCCCAAAATAACGATTATTCTAACACTTTCGCTGATGCAATATAGTCTGCTTAAAATTGTCGTCTGCTTTTATTTCTCAGAATTACATATGAGTGGACGTTTTAACAGAAGAAATATAATGACGAGTGACAAATAGCTTGAAACAAGATCAGACGCCGCGTTACGCGGCGTATGATCTGGATTCAAGTTGTTTGTCACTGTAAGCCAAGTCTTAATGTTTCCTCCCTATAACAACTCCCTCCGAACAACACACGCAATATTCGTCTCCAATCGGGTGTTGTTGTAGAGAGGGGGCACTGTATTAATTTGGCTTTACACTATAACTATCACTGAAGGTGATAAACACCCCGACATGCATAATCTCGTACCAAATTCTATCTAAATTGGTACAGAGATGTATAATTTTATACAAGTAATTTTCGGCACATTTTTCCCCAGTTCATTCAGGTGCCATTACTCAAGATATTCTAAAATGGATACGATCTGTATAATATTGGAAACGAGATTTCTCCATTTAAGATTGAAGAGGTCAATTAGTTAATGTACAGTAAAGCTTCTCTATTATGACCACAAAATTGTGTTCATTATTAAGTGATTACGACAGGTGACTGTTTAAGGCAAGCTAACAGTAAAACAGAAAGCTCCTTTACTGTTACCTTGCTTTAACCCTTTACCCCATAGCCTGGTTCTAGTTTTGAAAATAGATGAACACTAAAAGCAGATCGAAAACAAAGTAGAATGTGCCTTAAGGCACAGTCTGCTTTACTTTCATACTACATGTATTAAGCTACCATCTGCTAGAATATAGAAAACGGCGTTTATCAAACATATTCAAAACTGCAAAAATTGAAACTATTTTCCTCAGAAGACAGGGCTGCCATAAGTTGACATGAAAAATCTTAAGATTTCCAAATTTGCATTTTTCAAGTGCGATTTTACGAATCGAACATTTACCCTATAGCCTTATTCTTGTTTTTTGACATGCGACTACTTAAAGCAGGCTGTAAGTAAAGCAGAATGCGCCTTAGGGCGCATTCTGCTTTACTTTCAGCCTGCTTTAAGATACCATGTAATGAAAAAAATCCGGAGATTTAGGAAAAATCCGGAGAAATGGCAGCCCTGAGAAGAGAAATAAATTAAAGGTGTAAAATGGCGTATTTATGGGGTAAAAGCTGTTACATGTATTTTATTCAACTGACACATTGCTTTAACCCATTACCCCATAAATATGACTTTTTACGTCTTTCGTTTATTCCTTCACTGAAGAAAATAGTTCCAATTTATACAACTATGAATATGAATAATGAGGAACATTTTCTATATTCTAGCTGATGGTAGCTTCAAGCAGGCTGAAAGTAAAGCAGAATGTGCCTTAAGGCACATTCTGCTTTACTTTCAACCTGCTTGAAGTGGTAACCTATATTTAATACTTGAAACAGGCTATGGGGTAATGGGTTAAGCTGTCACCTGTATTTTATACAATCAATAAGCCTTCGGTTTAGTGGTCGGAATTGAGAGGTTTTAATTAATCTAATATATTGGATAGCTACACTGTTACCTTGATATTCTGTACTATTCCCCTGGTTTTTGCCTTCTACTCCTGGGTGTTGGGTGGCTTCCTGGTGGGTACTTCTACACCCAAACCAGCCGACGACGACGAGAACTGTGTAAATAATCCAAAAATACAGTAAAACCCTATTCTATAGGACCACATATAAGAAGAGTGCAGTGCTCTCTCCATATAACGGCCCTCCGAACAACGAGTCCTTCCATACAACAATGCTTGCCACTGTTCCCCAAAGAAGTGTCACTGCTGCAAAATCATCTGCGTAAAAGTGTCGTTTGCTGGTTGGTTTGAATTTGTTGTTTTTATTTTATCGCAGTTACGTATTAGACATTTTGACAAAATAAAAATAAAAACGAGCGACAAATAGTATTGACCCAGATCGTAAGCCGCGTACCGCGGCGTCTGATCTGGGTTCAAACTGTTTACAAAAGTAAGCACTCTAAGGGTATTGATTTCCCCTCCCTATATATAACAACTCCCTTCTTACAAAACAAACAATCTATTCTTTGTCCCCCATTGAATGTTGTACATAGGGACCACTGTAATTGGTGGTTTTATAGTCACAATAGTGGTCGAAGTAGAGAGATTTTATTGTTTATTGTAGTGATAAAATACTTAGAACAAAAATAGCTCCATACATATACGTGAGTATTTCGAAAACTCACTTTCTTAATATGTCTCCACCAATCTTACAGTTCAGAATACGTTATCTTTTTCAATAAAAGCTTTGGTGCTGAAACCTTTTTAATGGTTTCAGTCTATGAAAACATCTACAGTAGGCGTCAAGTTTTCAAAAGTTTTACTCAGTCTTACTCCTCTCAAGAAGGCAACACTCAATAATATCGTAGGACATTATCAATTCCATAAACAAAAAAAATCGATTACTTTTTTGGAATGTATTAGAAGAAACAGCGAAACGATAGAAAGATGAACTCGTCATAGAAAACGTACAACGACGTGCTACCAAAATGATTACTGGATTTAAAGATATGTCTTATGAGCAAAGACTAAGGAAATTAGGATTGCCTACACTTATCTACAGGAGGGATCGTTCTGATATGTTGCAAATCTTTAAAATTTTGAACAATTATGAAGAAGTTCACTTGGACAACATTAACATTGCCACAAATACCACTAGAGGACCTAAATATAAATTAGGAAAGAGTCACACGAATTCCAGACTGGGTCAGAACAGATTCTCTAACAGGATAGTTAATGACTGGAATGCCTTGTCAAGTGACACAGTAGAATCCAAGAATGTCAACTTATTCAAGAGTGCGTTAAATTCCTGTTGGAAGAACAAATCTAACAAGTTTTACTACCAGTAGACTGTAGCATCCATCGCGTACAACAAGCGCAACTGTATATAACCATATTATATTGTGTACAACGATTGAAATTGGGCCACCATGAGCAACGCTCACCAACGGCCAGCAGGACAAAGGTAAACAAGAAAATAATAAAACACTAGTGAGAAAAAAACACACTCTGAAGTAAATACGATGATCATAAAATTAGTAGAATCGACTTTCACTTTCTTTTGTGTACGCATAATTTCGGAATCAGGAAAGTGCCATGCTGCTTTGAAATGCGGCGGTACCGAGGGTGTCGCGGTGCATCGATTATGCGGTTGTTGAAAAAGTTTCCCAAGGCAAAATGTGTAGATAATTTCCGGCCTCTGATCTGGCTCTAAATAGTAAACTGATTCAATAATACAAATGAATTGATAACGTCTTCCATACTGTATGATGTGACCACTATATGATAATCTGGATCAAATAAGATTGAAAATACGCTCGTAACTCCAGTTGTGATTTCAGAATTGTGTATTTATAACAATATTTGCAATACGACAAACCGCACATACCTTTGTTTCTTTATTAATTACCCTCCAATTAGGTTTGATGTATTAAAAGCGTTGTTTAAAATCGAGTGTACACTCAAGCGGCGCAGCTCTTCGTTTGAATAGTTGCTATGCCTACTCTGACGTCACAGCGCCTAATTAAACGTCAGTATGACGTCCGATGATGACGGGGTATTCGACGTCGTTATAAACGTCAAATGTGTTAATATATAAGAATTTTGACTCTCTAAAAACTCCTCAGCTCATTTAATTTTTCAGATTCTGAGGAAAGTTATCAGTACATGTACCATACCCGTGTGACCCATAGACTACTCAAACCCATACGCTACACAGGGTCTTCTGTATGTGCAAATATTAATGCAAGACAAAACATTGGCATTACGCCATCTCAACGCACGTACAGTCAAACCTGTATTACACTGACATTTAAAAAAATGAGTAAATTAAATATGTATTTATACGATTGACTCCTGATTAATGTAAAGCAAAAGTAAAGGATACAGTTATGCTCTACTTTATTCCAGTATAAAAAAATGTCTTTTGACTGTTCAATTTTTTTTTTTTTTTTAAATGTCTGCTAAACACATATTATAATAGATCTACATGTATCGGTATCGTCCGATTGGCATGCTCGATATGAATAGTAAAGAGGTCTTAGAGGACGTTATTCTTTCCGGTTTAAACGAAATTAAACGCAAACGCGGTGCAATAAAATGTAGAAATGTCCGATTTTTTAACATTCTAGTGATTTATTTTTTCATCTGAGTAGCAAACGGTTTGGAACCTGATCAAACGCCGGGCTACCCGGCGTCTGATCTGGCTCCAAGCTGTTTACAATCATAAATGGACATACATTGTACAGTGGAGAATCTGTTATTCTTTCCCGTTTAAACGCAAACGTACGCAAACGCAAAGCACTAAAACGTAGAAAAGAACAACTTTTGGACAATTCTGATATTTCATGTTTATCTTGGTGGCAAACAGTTTGGAGCCTGATCAGACGCCGGGTTTCCCGGCGTCTGATCTGGCTCCAAACTGTTTGCACAGCAAATAATAGTTTTAGCGTAAACGCGTTTATTGGGAAAGAATAACACATTCTCCACTGTACTTGTTTTAGCATGAATGTTTTAATTGGGAAAATAATAGTCTTCTCCAATGTAACTACATTGTATTCAATAAGTAATATGGTTGTTTCTCCACACTGTGTTGGGCACCTCATGACTTATCTCCATACACGCTCACACAGTTTAGAACCTGACTAGGCAATGCATGAAAAGCCGAGACAGGTCAATATGTAGAAGGGATCAAACAAATAAAAGTTTTAAATAAATTCAGACAAGTTTAAAGCCGGATTAGGATTTAAAGGCAAGTCTTGTACTGGATTAAACGCCCAGCCATGCACAATTTAAAGAGACTAAAACCTAATTGTTTATTTGCAAAAAAAAAAAAAAAAATAATAAAAGAAAATACTAACAACAGCAAACGTGTGGCATTATCGTGCATTTATAAATAGCATTGAACATATATGGTCGGTTTATAAACATCCTCAAGAAAAATCACTTATTATTAGGTTTTAGGTTTTATTATATTGTTCCGTCCGATTTTGTACTCCGTCCTAGGACGGGGTTGAGCGTTGTCTTAAAATTCCGCTGCATACAATTCAAATAGGATAAAAAAAAAACTCCGGTGATCGAGTACATTTAAAGAATATGATCAGTCTAAAAACATTCTCCAGAAAAGTAACCATATCTTACCTTTTTAGATATTTTTCACTATTTTCGACTGCCGATGAATGATTGGTCGGCTTGTAGAGTGGTCTAGAGTCAATGCCAGGTTCCCGGTTCAAATGCCGCCGAGCTAAAAACAATTATTTTGCGTTTTTAAACAGAATTTTCATCCTAAACTAATGTTTACGTGTTTATTTTTAAGCGTTTTACATACATTAACAACTTATTTCTTTTATGATGTCGTTTGATTTTCAGTCTCTTTAAAGTAAATAAGAAATTAATAACCCGACCACTGTTCAGATCCTCTATAAATAGAACAATTGTGGTGGGTGGGTGGGTGGGTGGGTGAGTGAGTAGTGAGTGAGTGAGCGAGTGGGTGAGTTAGTGAGAAAGACAGACATAGACAAACATACATACAGACAGAGAGAGAGATAGAGAGAGAGAGAGAGGAGACGGAGACAGACGGAGACAAACAGAGAGGGAGGGAGTGATTGAGAGTGGGAGAGAGAGGGAGACTAAGACAGAGACAAAGAAAGACAGGCAGATTTACAAATAGACAAACTGGCACAGAGAGAAGTACTGACAGTTAGACACAGACAAACTGGACAGACAGACAGATAGACAGACAGACAGACATACAGACAGAGACAGACAAACAACACGCATACACATACAGCGAGAGAGAGACAGACAGACAGACAGGCTGGCAGACAGACAGAGAGACACAGCCAAATTTACAGAGAAAAGGAGAGGTAAACAGATTTGCTGACAAACGGTCAGACAGACAGATACATGCGAAGACAAACCGGCCGAGTCAAATAGACAGTGGCAAAAACAAGACAAACAGACACGTGAATCAGACAGACAGACAGACAGACAAACAGACAGCACGCATACACGTACATAGAGAGAGGCAGAAGACAGACAGACAGAGACAGGCAGACAGACAGACAGAGAGACAATACGCATACACGTACATAGAGAGAGAGATAAACAGAGAGAGAGAGAGACAGACATACAGAGAGAGATAGAGAAAGAGAGAGACAGACAGACAGAGAAAGAGAGCGAGAGAGACAGACAGACAGAGACAGAGACAGAGACAGAAAGACAGAGACAGATAGACAGATAGACAGAGACAGACAGACAGACAGATATACAGACAGACAGATAGACAGAGACAGACAGAGACATACAGAGACATACAGACATACATATATAGACAGAGGGTCAGAGACAGGCAGAAAGACCCAAGTAAAGACAGAGAGACGAACACAGAAAAAGACAGACAGGCAGGCAAACAGACAGACAGACATACATCTAGACAGACACACTGGCCGACAAACAGACAACTAAAGAGAGAAAAGAGAGACAGACAAACTGAGACAGAGAAACAGTTAGACTGACAGACAGTGACAGAAAGAGAGACATAGAGAGAGAGAGAAACATACACAGACAGAGAGACAGATTGGTGATTAACACATGCATATATATATTACCTACCTAGACAGATTATCCCCTTGACATTCAGCCACTATACTGGTGAGCCTTGACCTCTAGTGTTCACCCCATCTATCCCTATAGGTCGTTCTTCTCTTCACGAGGTTATTGTTCTAAGTAATGTTCATGATCTCCCACAGCACATGCCATGCATGAATGAAAAATAGCTGCACTAGGTGCGGATCCAGGATTATAGTCAGAACAGAACTGGGTGCAACGTGTAAAATTTTATCATTTGTCTGCTTCAAATTATATGTTCTTCCGACTATGATGGAAACTACAGTGTCGTCATTCCTCACTGTAGCCATGAAAAAAGAACTTAATTGAAGTGTAAACAGTGCAGACCCAGATCAGACCCAGTGATTATTTTCTCCTAATGAGACTAATGAAGTCGATTTTAAACCTTTTCATGCTAAACACAACTTGGATAACATTTGCAAACAGTTTGGATTCAGATCAGGCGACGCGTAACACGGCGTCTGGGTCTACGGTTATAAAGCTTTTGAGTTGAGTTTGAAATCGTTCTTAAGTATTTTAATGGTCAGTTGTGAGTTTTTGCTTTATAACCTTGGGTCCTGATCCGGATGGTCCGATCCAAACTGTTTTACAATCATGTAGATCTACAACCTTTATTCCGTTTTGTAGTAGATCTATACAATATGTTTGTTGGCAGATAATGAATTTGATGCAGACAATTGGACAAGGATAGATCTACTTCTCAAGACTAATGTGTTTACCACTTCTCCTGTCGGAATATCGACTGCTTAACCATTTCATGATCAAATTTATCGTGAGGTTTTTACCCTTCCCCGCCATAGTGTCGTCTGTCTCCATATTGTTGTCTGCAATATCACTGACGTAGATCTAATTTCGAAACAGGTGGCAAACAGTTTTGATCCTGACGGTGCATGATAAGATGATATGTATACATGTGTTATTAAAATTAATCCGCTGTTAAGTCTAGTGTCAAATAAAGAGGCATTTGCAAACAGTGTAGACCCTGATAAGACGCCGTGTTACGTGTTGTATCACCAGGGTCTGCACTGTTTGCCATTCTGCTGTATGGCAAAATGCTGTGCACAGTCTTGCATGACAATGTCTTAAATGAAATAGACCTGTCAGGCTCGAAGCACAGAGGGGAAGTTCATTGCGATATAGATTCTAGATCTAGCTCTAGATGGGTTATTTAATAAATTTAGATCTACATCTAGGTCTATTCAATGACTGGATGTTCTCGCAGATTTCATATATCTGCATTTTCTAAAAGCGTTGTTGCTTTCATACCGTCGTGTTAAAAAACCTTAAAGATCTAGATCTAGAGATAGATATGCCTAGACTCTAGGCTACTAGATCTAGATCTATTTTGACGATTTCTAAGACTAATAAATCGTACTTAGGGCTACTTGGCTAATGATCTGGATCGAAAATGTTTGTCACTCATATTTAACTTTTCTTTCGTTTAAAAAGGGAGAAAAACTATTTTTGTTCACAGACGATATATTTGAAGCAGACGACAAAAAATCAGCATGCAGAACATTACCAAGAGAGATAAATCTGTAAAACTTTAGCGCTTGTTAGTTCCCTTGATTGACTCTTCGGTAAAGAAGAAACACGATGTGCGAAGAGGAAAGAAAGCTGTACGGGCGGTAGCATCTATTTATTGAAAAAGCAAGAGTGCCATCAAAGGTAAACTTCTAACATTTGTGCCTGTCAAAAGATTAAGGTTTTTTCTTTAGAGTGCAACAGATGTCTGTCACAGAATTTCACATTCTGGCAGAGAATTTTAATGAAAAGTATTAATTGGGTCACGCGGGTAAAAATGGCCGGCGAGCGCGTCATGCGCGCATACCAAGCGCGTGCGGGCTCATTTGCATAAATCGGTTCTGACGATGTTGGCCGCTTAATTGGCAACTTTAAGGTACTCTGACACTTATTTGTTTTGAAATATTTTGTATGTATATGAATTAAGGTTGATGTTTGAGAATGTGTGTCGACATGGTTGAGTAATAATTAAACAGAACCTCAATAGGCCAGACAAAGAACATTTGAATAAAATTATCTCCCTTGCCATATTCTTGGCTCAATACAGTCAACACTTTAATGAATGATGGCATTTAGATAGGTGATAGATCTAGCTGAAAGCATTGAACATGAGAAAAAAGTTCCTACAGGAATCCTTTTACTTTACTTTCATCATGCTTGAAGCAGTCACCGTCTTGAACACACACAAAACTTGGCCTATTAAATAGCGGTCCTTATAGTGGAGTTTTACTGTACATGCTCACCTCGAATCTGTAGATTGTTTAGATTGTTGATAAAGTAGTTGGTAGAGATGGATGGTGTTATATGAGGTAGAACTGTACATGTGCAGATGGATGTGTTATGGCACTGCGACACAAAAATAGAACGCCAAAGAATGATGTGATGGTTTCAGGAAGATGATTTTGCTAATTTTTTATTATACCATTTTTTTGCAAAAAAGAGCTCCGGACCAAAACCACCGACCTTCCTTCCTTTCAATCATTGGCAGAGACGATAATCTCTAGTATGACAATTAAAGACATCTCCTGACGACCTTTTGGTAATACTAATAACGCATTGCCAGACAATTTCCTTGCAAAAAGCATGGGTCTTGTGCATATTGAACCATTGAAGCGTCTTGTGTGAGACTCTACCTTTATATTTGATAGTTTGGTGAGAAATAACCATTGAAAATCACTAGAGCATGAGTATAATCTGGACCTCACCAGATAAACTGAGATTGTACTGCACTTGATTTGACAGTTCCATTGATAACATCACCAGGAAAGCCAACTCTACCTTAGCCTTTCTTAGACGAAACATATCTGCCTGTCCTCCCCTTCAGAAAGAATCTGCCTACAAAACCTACGTCCGCCCCATTGTTGAATATGCCTCGTCCGTCTGGTCCCCACACTTTGACTACCAGATCAGACAAGTTGAAATGGTCCAACGTCGAGCAGCCAGGTTTGTCATGAGGGACTACCAAAGAGACAGCTCCGTTGACGACATGACAGAGCACCTACAATGGGACACCCTTGAACACAGGCGTGACATTGCTAGAGTCACCATGATGTACAAGATCCACAACGGACTGGTTCATGCACCCCCAGACCCTCCACTCCGCCCTACAAGATCTACTAGAAACCACGATCAGCGTTTCGCTCAGCTACCTTGGGATATGCCTGCATACCGCTACAGCTTCTTTCCTGACTCCGTCATACTCTGGAACAACCTGTCCCAACACACCGTGAGCCAGCCATCACTTGAAGGCTTCAAGACTGCGGTTGCGGGCATCCGCTCCCTCCGGCCGTAGACATCGATGGCCGTTTTTTATTTTTAACCTACTGTAAATAGAGAACTTTTTAAAAATCAACCTTCAGCTGCGCATGTACAAAGTTTTAACCACATCGCGAGTATGCTCTGGACAGGGCCCTGCGATTACGAGAGATGATGATGATGATGACACCTCCAGAACAATGGGCTGGTGGCCCCTCAATGGACTGAAGAAAAGTCTTTAAGCCCCAGAACCAGAAGCAAGTTGGAAGGTTTCTGGGGCAATGTTATGTATGCATGTTGCACTGACTTACCATGAAAGCTAGTTCTTTTAAGTGATGTGGTAGAGCTTTGGACTGCTTAATTAGCCAGAGGTCTTGAGTTAAATGTGAGGGAATGTAGATATTCCTTGGTACACATCTCTGATCAGGAATCGCAGACACAAGCGGTACAGTGACTACGATACCAGAGGATGTGTTTTCGATCCTCAACCGGATCAAGTCGTTCGGATTTAAGAATTTATAACACAAGGTCTGATGTACCATTACTTTAATCCTTCCCCCAATAGAAGAGCCTTTTAGCGTATTTAACGTATTTCTCCACTCAAGAAAATAGTTCAAATTTATACAGTCAAGCATGAATATATCTTATCAGCAATATTTTAAATATTCTAGCAGATGGTTGCTAAAGGCAGGCCGAAAGTAAAGCAACCTGCTATAAGGGGTCACTTGTCTTCAAAACTAGAAACAGGCTATGGGGTAATGCAGTGTTGTGCCTAGGCCGCGGCATTGCGGGAATCCCGCATTTTTTTCACGAACGTCCCTTAGAAATTCACCTCCCGCGGGCAGATGGGCGCGCCGAGAAAAAACCGCATTTTCGACAATTTCCACTAGTTTCTGCTCCATTCCGACTCTCCGGAGAATAGAGAGATCACAAAGGGAGATTAATCTAAGTATTGAAAATAGACTGTGCTCGTATAATATACATGAAGAATATTGGCATATAGAATCGGTATGTAAACCAATCTGTTCCGCTTTGTGATAATGGCGTCTAAGTGGATGCGCTTGACAGATTTTCTATCTGATTAAAATAGATAACTAGCAGACGATGCTTCGTCTAAAAAAAGTGTTGAGGAAACTCGTCGAACATCGTCTGAACCAAGACAATTGCTACCACATATTAAGAAAAAGACGAAAATCAGATTTCCCGTCGTGAACAGAGACAGCTAAAGATCGTAAACTTTATTCTAATTTGAAGGTAGGCCCATCGTGTTTTAAAGTTTTTTTTAGTGTGTCTCCCAAAAATATCAAATGTCCCCCTGAAATTTTGGCAGGGGGACACGGTGTCCCCAAAATTTTTGGACCTAGGCACAACACTGGGGTAATGGGTTAAATTGATCTTATTGTGATATCCTGTCATTCATTAGATCCTGAGATTTATAAATAAGTTCTTCCTGTCAAGCCATACTTTTCCTTCCTTATCTAGAAAATAATCAAAGATAATTTTCAGCTGATTACTTAAGTAACAGCTTTCAATATGTTGTCAGTTGAAAGTAGATAAGACTTACCTATAAGATGTTGACTTCACAAGGAAACAAGTAATATTGAGTGATGCAGTACTTTATGTAATAGACTAGACCGAATTTGGGAAAATGTGCTCCTAAAAAGTTGTGAAGGCAAATTGGGGTAATGCTTGGCATCCTAGTGTTTTAACCTAATTCAAGGGTGCTGAATCCAAATATAGTGGATGCCAAGCTGGATTCTGAATTTTAAGGGGCCAAAAAGGGGAAACAAAATGGCCGCCATAAATTGCTTCTTTTCCATCCAAGCTGAGTTTGTATTAGTTTAGGAAGGTACATTGCATGTAGCAAAAATAGTTGGCAAGTTGTATTACCTAATTGAAGGGTGCTGAATCCAACATAAGTTGACACCAAGCTGGATTTTGACCTTTAAGGGGCCAAAAAGGGGAAACAAAATGGCCGCCATAATTTTTTTTCAACCAAGCTGAGTTTGTATTAGTTTAGGAAGGTACATTGCAAGTAGCTTAAAAAGATGGTTTTGTAACCCAATTGAAGGGTGCTGAATCCAATACAAGTGAATACCAAGCTGGATTTTGCACTTTTAGGGGCCAAAAAGGGGAAACAAAATGGCTGCCATAAAAAATTCCAACCAAGCTAAGTTTGTATTAGTTTAGGTAAAGGTCCATTACATGTAGCTTAAAAGATGGCTAGTTTTATAACCTAATTGAAGAGTGCTAATCCAAATAAAGTAGATACCAAACTCGATTTTGACTTTTAAGTGTTCAAAAGGGGGCAACAAAATGGCCGCCATAAAATATACTTTTTCCCCAAAATATTAGCTATTTCCTTTTGAAATCAACTCAAGATGTGTTAGAACTGAAAGTAGCCCAACAACAAATCATAGGGAACTTGAACATGATATGTGTAGTATTATACTGAATAGAATATACAGAGTTCCCATTCACGTACAGATGTACGTGATTCACGTATAATTTCAAAAAATCACGCATAAAATCAACGCCCTGAACGTGCATGCACGTACAGATTTATGTTGCAGATAATGCCGAAATCGGATGTAAGAAGACCAGTTTTATTAACAAACAGCAAAATACAAGTTAAACGTCAAAGTCTGGCGTGTCATTCATTTTCCTTATAGTGTCTGTCGGGCGCTTGACAATTCTTATCATTTCTTATTACGTAAAGGGCCTGGTTCACCCGCATTGCGAATATGATGATTAAGCGGTTTAAAATAGATTGTGGGATTTCCCGTCTCTGTGCTTAATAAAGTTGCTATTTTTTCTATCAATTTTTGTTTTTATAAGAGTTCAATACTTATTTAGAGGAATACGTGTTTGAAAAATGCTGACAAATTATTAAAACAAAAAGTCCGGTCATGGGTCTAATTCTGGTCACTTTCGATTTCAAAACAGCGACGCCATTTTTGATGCGAAATCCAAACAACACAGTCGAAAACTGGACGGGTTATCAGATATATTTTATCCCGTCTATTAACAATGTTGAGGAAAATGCCTGATTTAGTGAGACACAGTCTTAGCATAGGCCTACGCATTCGTGTAGTCTGCAAATATGTCGGCTAAGTCCCAATTGACGGCCTGGTTAAGAAATAATGTGAGAGATACGAACAGTACACATCCAAACAAAATGATATAAAAATTTAGCGGTGGAACCACAAATTTCCAAAGATCATCCCTGGTGCGTATCCATTGTTTGAATACAGATTGCTACTTTGTTATGGGACCACTCGTCGTAGATACCTCATAAGCCTTTCGGCCCCGGCCTCATCGTACTTTGTCCCTGGTGTCCTCGCATCAGAAGAAACAGAAACACGTTTCATATGCACCCTCTGAAATTTGTCTGCACCCCCAAAAAATAGCCCTAGAGGGTGCATGCACCCTCAAAATTAAAAGCCTGTGGGAACCCTGAATATATATTCGCTTCACTTGCAAAAAAAGAACAATTTTCCTTTGGTATGTTGAGCGATAGTAGGGTTTCATATTTTAGATTTGAAATGAAAGCGATCCTTCTCCTTGTTTTCAATTTCCCATACTTGTAGCAGTCAGCAACAATTTGAAGAAAAAACAATCCCAATATGACTGCCACAATGGCAACACAGAGGTATGCATTCTTTCAAAAAGTCCTATAGCCATGCATACACATATGGAACCAGATTTAATAATGAGTACATGCAGTTCTAGTCTGCTATTAAGATTACAGTTCTAGATCTACCCATTGCTTCTGAATCAAGAGAATATGTTTTCTGCCCAGGCATATAGCTTACTTAAATTACATCTGTATCAAATGATTGATTCACTTGTTTTACAATAGGGCCCTGTTACTACTGTGTATTATCTTTATTCCATACTGACTTGTATCCTAAATTTCCAAACAATTGCTTGGATATTAAATGTACATGTATAAACTGATATATGTATATAAAACATGTATGTTTGCAATTCATTAGAGGCAATATGCGTGTATACAAACAGGCCCTTTTATGACTGATGTAGATCTTCCTAGAGGCTTCCTCGAATTGCTGGGTTGAATACATACATGACATTTTGAAGGTACTTGGCCAGCAAATGTCAGATTGCGGTCTCGTTGTGATATTACAGTTCTTAGCTGATTTACTTGGGCCAAATGTAGTTAACCACATCATGTCAGGGAAGAAATATGGTAGAGCTGTTTGCATGCATAAGCTGACATTACAAGCTCTGTGACAAGTGCTACTCCCACTGTTTCTTGAACATGGTCAATTCCTGAAGGCTAGTATGCAAGAAGAAGCCAATGATTTCGAGGGTGTTCTTAATGTCTTGGCATCTGGAACATTTAATGGGGAAATTGACTCGTGTCTTCGGATGACTTGCGCCGACAACCTGCTGGGCGCAAGATATGCAGCAGATGGATAGCATCCTTCTGCTCCATACTAGGTGAGACAGATTAGCCCAAAGTGACAGCATTTAATTGGGAGCTGCACCTAGATGCGTTCAAGATGATGATGTTGTTCTTCTTCCACTACGATCATAACATTTATGCGAGTAGGGGTTCTGAGATATGTCAGAGATGACCATACTAAGCTGAGGTCGAGTTCAAAGTAGGCAACTTAAATGTTGTTAAGGATTCAAGCCCGCCATTTAATCAAGTAGGCCTAGATCACAGCCAAGAATGGTTAATGCCACTGGTAAGACGTGGTGACATCTTAGTCATCAAAAAGACGACGTCTGCACTTAGTCAATTGGCATTGTCTTACAGTCTAAGAAGTCAGTTAAGTATATAGACTCGAAGAATCTTCAAGTGAGAAACAAAATGACAGTACAAACACAATGAATCATGTACAGGGAGATTGAAACAAAGTGAGAGAGATGAGGCCAAAATTGCCAATGCACTTCGGAGTGGAACCATATTTGTTAAACCAACAACTGCACAAGATATGCAATTGCAAAAATAGTCAACAAAGATCTAGCAACTACAGACATACATGATTCATTACTTGGTGCTAGACAACTAGGACAAGAAACTCTCAACAAGTTTGTAAAATCACGTCTGATTGTCGATGAAGTAGGGCAAACAGCACTAGCAAAATAATCCCCTAAGCTTTGCTTCTCTTTATTCTGTACCAAAGATGTCCAACTTCAAATCAGCACAGAATACTATCAAAGTGGATAGAAAGATCATACAAAGGATCATAACAGCATACAAAGCCAATCGCCCTGTAAACCTAAAGTAGATTCTTCAGCATTAATTGATGGCCGGGCCTGTGTCGCTGGCAATTATAGTGATGACTGCATGCAATGTGCTAGCAAATCACTCCTATCTGATATCCTAACCAATGATCTGGTAATTGCATCTAGCGTGACCCTATATGGAACAATAGCAATAGTCATAGATGGACAGACCTAAGTAATGGCTATTGGGAAACCACATGACATCACATTCCCTGACTATGCAGATGCATTTGTGAACAAATTGATGACCATGGATGCAAACAGCGAGCGGAATTATGTAGTTTTTGACCATTACTAACAACATTCCATAAAATCTGGAACAAGACAAAAGCGTGCAAAAGTATCACACCCAAAAAAGAGTAATGACAGACACGTCGATTCCGTTGCCCAGTAACTGGGCTTGCTCATTGTCAGAGAGCAAACAGGACTTGTCCGAATTTCTTACCAATCATATCATTCAGAATGTGCTGACCAATAAGACCATCGTAGTTGTTGGTGGTCTCAACAAGCTCATATCTGTTATATCATCAAATCCTGACCTGGAGACATTTCCACTACAAGCCAACAGTGAGGAGGCAATGACACAATGACACACGTCTGGTGATCCATTGCTTGAGCATTGATTGTGAGTCCATTGTAGTTGCTTCTCGGGATACAGATGTATTGGTACCCTTTGACACATGAAATGTACCTCCAAAATAAACCAAATGTGTTTCTTTTCATGACATCAAACAAAGTTTATCTTATCAATTTATTAACTTTCTGTTGGCCTTTCATGTTATTACTGGTCGTGACACTGTTTCATCGGCCCACATCAAGAAGACATCATGGAAAGTGTGCCAAGAACAGGTTCAGTTTTCAGTTGCTACATGGCCTCTAGCCAATGGCTACTGTATCAGCTGCTGAAGCATTCATACGCCGATTGTATGGAGTATTATGGACGACGATTAAGTTGTTCAGTAAATGTGTAGCCCAGGAGCCATTGTCACCCATCAGTGATGCCAGCAGGTTATACATCAAACGCTAACACTACCAGACAATGGTGTGGATTGTACTAAAACACTACCATCAGTTACTGACTTTGGTTGGATGGTTGCTGGTGATAATTTGCAGCCAGTTCTAATGATGCTGCCAGCGATTCTGAATTATTGCCTAGAGATCATAAGCTGTTATTGTGCCACGGGGTACACTAGTCTACGCTGAGGTGCACAGACTCTTGCAAATTATTGACACTACATGTATATCATAATGTGTGTCTAATATATTGACAGTCCACAAAATTAATGTGAGACTGGTCACGCATAATTTTGAATCATTGATAGTAATGTGTGAACTTTTTTGCTAAAACAAGGCAAAGCGTTGTCCATTTTGAGTTTAAAATAGCTGCCATCTTTTTCAGCTACATGTACCTTAAATGTAATTCAAAAATACATACTCAGCCGGGATTCACTATTTGAAACGATGTTGTATAATGATTAAAAAAAACCAAATGTTCTGGCGGCCATTTTGTTGTCCTGTTTTGACCATTTTAAAGTCGAAATCCAGCTTGGTTTTCCAATTTTTGGACCAGCACTCTTCAATTAGGTTAAAACACTAACCATCTTTTAAAGCAACCTGTATATTATCTTCCTAAACTAATTTAAATAAAATTATACATTTACTCAGCTTGGATGCACTATTTGATAAAATATTGTAAAACAATGTGAAAAAACAGTGGCCATTTTGTTTTCAATGTCTGGCCCATAAAAATTCAAAATCCAGCTTGGTATCCACTTGTGTTGGATTCAGCACCCTTCAATTAGGTTATCAAAATTGCCATCTTTTTAAACTACATGCAATGCACCTTCCTAAACTAATACAAACTCAGCTTGGTGGGAAAAAACATACTATGGTGGCCATTTTGTTCCCCCTTTTTGGCCCCTTAAAAGTCAAAATCCAGTTAAGTATCTACTCTTTTTAGATAAGCACTCATCACTTCGGTTATAAAACATGCCATCTGTTTGGCTACATGCAATGTACCTTCCTTAACTAATACAAACTCAGATTGGATGAAAAAAGATATTTATGGCAACCATTTTGTTTCCCCTTTTTTGGCCCCCTTTTAAGTCAAAATCCAGCTTGGTATCCACTTGTGTTGGATTAAGCCCCCTTTAATTAGGTTATAAAACTAGCCATCTTTATTTTTAAGCTACATGCAATGAACCTTTCAAACTAATAAAACCTCAGCTTGGATGGGAAAAATAGTATAGCGGCCATTTTGTTTCCCCTTATTGACCCCTTAAAAGTCAAAATCCAGCTTGGTATCTACCTGTGTTGGATTCAGCACCCGTCAATTAGGTAATGCAACTTGCCATCTTTTTTAGCTGCATTCAATGTACCTTCCTAAACTAATACAAACTCAATTAGGATGGAAAAGAAACAATTTATGGTGGCCATTTTGTTTCCCCTTTTTGGCCCCTTAAAAGTCAGAATCCAACTTGGCATCCACTATATTTGGATTCAGCACCATTGAATTAGGTTAAAACACTAGGATGCCAAGCATTACCCCAATTTGCCTTCACCTTTGAGATTTTTTGAAAATCGGTCTAGTCTATAACTCTTAGTCAAGGCTTCAGATATGGAGAGTTTTTAGTGTTTCCCCCAGGATTTGAAAGGGGCATGGTAATTTTTCCTGAAAAGGGCACATTATAACGCGCGGCAATCATCTCTTAGTTAAAAAGGTGCAAAGTAAGGTGGAACACAAGATATCTTAGTGAAACACTATACCCTATTATGTGACCATTATTCTGAATGACCTTGATCTTTGTCTGACATGACCAACTTGTACTCAGAAGCTTCTTAAATAGAGTTCACATACGGTACCAAATATGAAGTTTCTATCACATGTAGTTCCAAAGTTATTGCCAAGCTTAATTTTACAGTAGCATAGTTGACCTCTAAATAGCCTTGGCCTTTGTTGAACATGACACTAGTTGTACTGAGCTAAAGCACATCTTGACTTGAGTACAAATACCAAACATAAAGTCTATGTCATGTAGCTCCCAAGTTTATGAGCATGAAATGAGCATTAATAATTTGAGAAAAAAAATGAAAATTGCAGACAGTGCAGAATAAGATCAGATGGCGTTTTCAAGAGCCCTGTAATCTTGGTCTGTACTGTTTTCCCATTTCCAGATATGTAGCCCTTTTTTGTACCATAATTCTGAATGTCATTTGTTTTCCCCTTCAATCTTCAGACTTAGTAACATTAGGTTTAACAGGCATTATAACATTTAGTCTTCCCGCTTCACGCAAGCCGACAGCGAGGAAAACTGGTGGAAAAAAATCAAGTGTCCTACCACATAGAAACACGGCAAACATTCTTAAGGATGTCGGCCTGTCTTTTTGAGCATTATGAAATTTCCGAAAAATTTTACGAACTCATTTTCCGAAAAATGTTAAGAACTCATTTTTGGTGAATGCAAACAGTCATAAAATACTATTTTCCCAGGGAAAAATTATATTTTTCGTTCCGGAAAGGACTTTTTAAGTTATATGTCCTATTCGTAGTTTACAGCATACTCCGTTTTCATAGGTAGGTTGCATTTTGTTACATCCGATTTCATTTCAATTTCTCAGAATATAAGCATGAAATTTTCATGGAAGTACAGTTTTAGTATAAATTATAGATAATTCAAAAGATCAAATGATATTTTTTTGAAAAACAAATTTTTGGGTAAAAATACACCAAAAAGTGAAAAAATGGATTTTTTCAATAAAACGATCTATATCTTTTTTAAAAGATCCGGGACCCTGTGTTTTTATTTGCTATTTCACTAAAACTTTATGTTTGGAAGGCTAAAATCAACAAATAAAAAATTTGGTAATTAGTTTGCTACAATTTGTAGGGCAATTTTCACTGTGCCTTATTCTCCCATTATAAAAAAGTGGGTGGGGTAAATTTTACTCCTTTTCGGTAAAATCAAACATTTTTATTTTGAATCTTGACAAAACATTATTTTCAGAGTTTATTCTTACTATGGTAATATAAATTAGGATACTTTTTGTACAAATAGTTTGTTTAAATAAAGAATGAAAAACCGTAGTACAAAAAAGTAGGAGTTTTTGTGAAGTTTCAATTTTAGGGGGGTAGCCCTGAAAAATCTCAATTTGTGAAAAAGAAAGGTCCGGTACCCCCACTTTTTTCACCAGTTTTGTCATAGAAACTAATTTTACTGTCTGTATGCAAAGTTTGAAGAATTTGGTAATTACTTTCCAAAGGTGCACCTACCCCCTTAATAAACCTTCTTTTTTATCATAAAATCGAATCATCATTCGTATTTTTATTTCTATGTTTTCTCTCTTGGTGGTTGGGGTCACATTACTTTAAGTGGACTATCATTTCTGTTGAAAAAAGTCGCTAGCGTATATTCGCGAAAACTGATGACAAAATGTACGAATGCACGTTTAATCTTTCCAACAAAATTATTTCCGCTAACTGTGAAGTTACCAGCCCCGCGATGTTTAACATTCTTTTTTCAAACGACCATTCTCAATAAAACAGTAACGTAAAGGTTTCAATGAAATAGATAGATAAGATCGATTTGGAGTTGATTGGACGTCGGAAGTTTTCTGTCGCTAGTTCATTTGGTCTAGAAATGTGGGCGGGGCTACTTCCAGTGGCTGTAAATGACAGGGAATGAGCTAAAAATAAACTCGAAAATCGACTACGGAAATTAATGATGAACTATTGGAAGCATTGCTTGAAAATGTTCGGTCACTTCCGACACTATCCGAGTATCTATTAAGAATGGGTTACGATTATTTATGGGTGTGGTCGCGAAAACGTAATTGCTACGCTTGATCATAAGGATGATAAGCGAGGCGTTCAGATTGTAGGATGTGCTAAAATTATGCGCAGTAGAAACAATAACATCCGGATTGTCGTTGCCATCGTGTAAAGTTGAAAGATACAGTTAATTACTTTAGTTTTGGTTATAAATAGCAGGTGCTATGAAGGTGAAACCGCCTGAGACATTTTGGGAAACTGAATAACACGTCATATTAGCGGACTTTTACTTTACAAATCCTTCTTTTTGATTGGATTACTTCCTTAGTTCTCAGCATTCCATTGGTTCGTTATCGCAATTCGTGTGACGATGCATTGCTTACGATATGGTTCAATGCATATCGCCCCAGTAAGGGGTCAATAAGCGATCTATCAACCAATTTACCGAGTATCCTGTCAAGGTCTAATCGGCGCGTGTCAAGTCAGCCGCCTGACCAAAGGGGCAAACAAGCCACCAACATGAAAATAGGGCAGCTTGGCGGTTGTAAAGGGCAGGATGGCGGGGTAAAAAAGGGGCACGGCGCTGCGCCGTGCTAAAAATGCCTAGGGGAAACGCTAGTTTTTCAAAAATAAATATCTGTGTCGGCATGATAAAACCCCAAGAGAAGATTCTAATGAGAAATTAGTTACACCATAGGATTAAGTGCTGATACATGAAAGAGAAAATGTTTGATTTGTTCACAGTTGTAACTCTCTCAAAAATTATCTGGCGCTTTGCTCTTTGATATTCATTACTGTCATTTCCTCCCTGAAACCTAAAATTGCACAATTCTAGTTTTCAATCTAGTCTAAATAGTCAATTTCTGACTTATGGGTTGAATTTTACAACATATGTCAAAATGACAAACAGTGTAGACCCTGATCAGAGAGCTCCTTAAGGATCAGGGTCTACACTGTTTGCATAGGACAAATGTACTGCACAGGTACACTGTTTGCAAATGATACACATATGCGTGACTAGGGTTCAAAGAGTTAAAGTGGAATTATTTTATTCAGCGGAGGAATAAAATAAAGGCGAAAAAGGCATATTTATTTAACCCTTTACCTGATAGCCTATTTCTAGTACTTAAGATAGGTGACTTCTTAAAGCAGGTTGAAGGTAAAGCAGAATGCGCCTTAGGCCGCATTCTGCTTTACTTTCAGCCTGCTTTAAGCTATCATGTGCTATAATCTAGAAAATATTCCCCATAATACATATTCATTACTGATTAAATTGGAACTATTTTCTTCAGCGGAGGAATAAATCATATCCGCTAAAAGGCGCTTCTATAAGGTAAAGGGTTAACAATGGTTAAGCACTTGATATTTATGTTTAAAATTCATTCTACAGGTGAAATTGTCTATTTTCAGTATTTCAGTGAGAGAGGAATAGCTGTAACGGTGACCTGTGATATATCTGTGATAGAAGTTTGAGCCCTGTATGTTGTCATAATGGGTTCAGAGCTGGATGCGTTGAAGGACATCCCTGGTTATAAGGCAATTCTGAAGTCTGTATTGAAGTCACAGATACAACTTCTGGTAAGCTTTATCAGACTCTGTATTCTTTCATAACATTGAAATATGTTTGAACTAAGTACATGTACATACATCCTTTGCAAATTGTAAATTCAGATCAGCGGGCTCCACATTCTGCACTGACTTTAAACAGGGATCCCATGTATCAGTGCTATACAGTAACACTGGGCATGTAAAAGAAGCTCAGGGCCCTATTCTCTCAGACTCTGTATCTGCTTCTCTCTCTTTGGGACATCCTATTAGCCCATGATTGGAAGAAACAGATGTTAACTAAAAAATAGATAAAATGGTTCTGCACTGTTTGTCAAAACTTTAGACGGAAAAAAGCAAAGCAGGTTTAAGGTAAAGCAGAATGTTCCACAAGGTGCATTCTTCTTTACTTTCAACCTGCTTTAATAAGTGGTCAGCTGTCTTCAAATCTAGTAACAGGCTATGGGGTAATCTGTTAACCCTTTCCCACATAGCATATCTCTAGTATTGAATATAGGTGTCCACTTAAAGCAGGTTGAAAGTATAGCAGAATGCGCCTAAGGGCGCATTCTGCTTTACTTTCAGCCTGCTTTAAGCTATCATCTGCTAGAATATAGAAATTTTTTTGTATGATACATAATTATGAATGTATAAATTGGAACTATTTTCTTCAGGGCAAGAATAAACTGAATGCGCTAAAAGGCGCTTCTATGGGGGAAAGGGTTAAAGATGGGTAAACTGAACATTTCCAAAGTGATGTCACTCATGTCTCTTGTCGTTACTATTTCAAACCCTATGCTTATACATCTTTGTCAACAGATAGAGCAGCTGTCGGACCAGACAGGAGAAGAATCCATTATTCTGACAGCCAGCGTTAATGATGGTACCCTGTCTCACCTGGGCTCCAGTACAGGCAAAGGTTTCCTGGAGGGCCGGGATGAGATTAAATCGCAATTCCTGGGCTTCTGCCTCAAAAGTAAGTATGTCGTTGATTTAGAAGCATTTGATGTAATTAAATTGCCCGGTTAGCTCAGTTGGGAGAGCAACTACTTTTGGTACAAAAGGTTGTGGGTTCGATCTCAGTTGTGACACACCAAGGTTGTTAAAATCTAAGTCTTTAAAATTTTAAAAGTAGTGGCTCCCTTGCCAAGGCTCTGACTCAGTGTCATGCCAAGTGTTTACCATGAGCTTAGCTGCTATCATTCTGTGGCAAAGAGTGCAGACTCTGTCAAACAGATTACTGACGAAAATAATGCAGACCCTACTGTTTTATAAAAGTATCAATATACACTGATAGTTGGAAAATAGTTAACGTAAATCAGGGCTCCAGATAAGAGGGAGTAAACCAAACAATTCCAGCATTTTCTCCTTTATTTTAGCACCAAATCCTATGGTGTTACTACTCATTAGAATCGTCTCTTCGAGACGATTCTAATGAGTAGTGACACCATAGGGTTTAAAGCTGAAATAAAAAAATCAGTTTTTGAAATACTCCCCTTATCTGGAGTCCTGGTAAATGCAAATGATGTTGTTCTTTTCAGCTCATCATAGGAAGAAAACACAAGAGACAAGGTCACCATATCAACGTAGTAACATAGGAACCCCTAGGGCTAGCCCACAGCATTCTGTCACAAAACGTCCACGCATTCAACCCATGCCTATACAAAGGCAGGATCCACCTCAGTCATTTAGATCATTCTCAGACAGTAGTATACCACATCCAGGCTCTGATCTCAGTTCAATAACACCTGGTGTTGATACAAGTGATAACCAAGAAAACCAAAGCTTCTCAAATATAGTGAAACAAGAATCAGAATCTGGAGGCGAAAATCAAGACAGCTACAATCTTAGTGACACTGTGTCGTTTCCAGATTCTTTACAACGTAGTCATACACAGACCTCAGCCGACCAATCAAGTGCCGAGGCCGGTCAGTCTGTAGATAGAAGCGCAGATGAATCAAATGATTCTGCATCTGCTGACATTAAGATAGAACCAATAACTGAAAATGAAATGGAACTTGAAATAACAGGTGTTGAGCCAGGGAATACGTCAGCAGCTAGTGATACTAGCTGGAATCAAGGTCAAGGTCAATATAGTTCAGCATCAGGAGATCCCCTCAACCAGAGTGCAGACCAGACTGATTACAGTAAGTGGCAATATCTATTCCTATACATATTCATCACTCTGCTGATATTTGCCAAGAAATGATTCTAGATTGATGGCATTGCTAGTAAAAAGAGAAAAATATTACGATATCTCTAATTACTTACCCCTTTTTAAAACAGACCAAAAGTAAAGCAGAAAGCTCCTAACTCTCAGCCTGCTTAAAGACATTACTTGACCTAGCTTGGGTGGTAACACCTAGTCTATAAAAATTAAGATTAAATCATGGATAGTATGCAGTGTTTTTTTTCACCACTTTGGGAATGAGTTGGTACCCCTTCAATTGGGGAAAAATATGCCCTAAAACGGCGTAAAATACTTGGTTTTGGGGAAAAATTGAGTCGTAAAAGGCTCATTTTGGGAAAAAATTGTGCCGTGAAATGCTCATTTTGTGAAAAAAGTCCTTGTTTTCAATTGGGAACGGGTCCCCAAAAAAACCGCTGGTATGCTTTTATTGTTACAATACTATACAGATGTCTAGGCAAAGAATCATTCGGCTGTTTCATGTGAGGCCTGTACCTCTAATTTGATAGTTGGGTTTATAGTAAAACCCATTGAAAAACCCTTGAGTGTGAGCATGTGAGGGCCTCTATAGAAAACTTGAGATTGCTGACATTGGCTGAGCACATGTTTCCCATGCTTTACAGTTATTTTCACGCCCAATGAGAACAATGAGGGGGAATCAATGAATGGACTGGGGTAATGTCTTTAACCTTTACCTCTAGTTATTCATATACTAAGAAAAGAAGTCTTTAGCTAGGAGGTGAACAAAAAATAACCATTTCCTGTATCTTTCCAGATTTTAGCTTAAACTTAAAAGCATATAGATTTTGACCTGTCCATGTGCATCCATTCAAGGTTAACCAAATTTTACTGTTATGTCTTGCATCAACACAGCTTACTAGAAATTTTTGGTACTTAAGATAATTGTCACCTTGGACCATTTCCAGTCCACCCATATCGCCCAGCCATAACTTAATTTGGATGCAGAAAAGATTCAAATTCTACTATCTAAGAATGTCATTTATGTCATAAATTAATGCATTATTGAATGCAGCGTCTTTCAACATGATTCATTTAATATGAAAACACCTGAAAGAGAATAAAGTTGCTTTTCACATCTTTAATTATTTTGGGCTTCTTTTGTTTTCTGTGTAAACAAAAAGTAAAAGCCACAAACGTTTCGAATACAAATTTCAATACTATTTAGCTGTATCAGTCATCTAGAGCCATTTCAACGGTTACATTTCAGCAGAGTGATTGTACTGTGAAGTTGCCTGGACCAGTGACATTGACACAGATTTGTTCATAAATTGAGCAAAATATGTCCTATTGAAGGGCATACATATGACCTTTAACCTTTTACTCCATAGATACACCTTTAATTTATTCCTCCTGAAGAAAACAGATCCACTTTATACAGTCATATGAACAATTTCAAGTACCATAAGAATATATTTTATATACTGCAGTTGCAGATGGTAACTTAAAGCAGGTTGAAAGTAAAGCAGAACGCACCTTTTAAGGTGTATTCTGCTTTACTTTCAACTTGCTTCATTTGATGATCACTTGTCTTCAAAACTAGAAACAGGCTATGGAGTAAAGGGTTAAGGCATATAACATGATATTTAATATTCATTAGAATTCCTATAGTCAACACCTTATTAAGTGAAAACTCATTGAAGAAGCAGGGAATGAATTCCCCAAAAGGGTAAATTTATGTAGAACAGCTCCAAAAAGGTGATGTCTAAATTACTTTACTCTGGATGAAGGAAGCCACTTTTCCATCCTTTTTGAGTGTCTGCTTTAAAAAACCTACACAAGATTGAACTTTACAATCAAATTAATGTAGAACAGCAATATCTTTAGCAAGTGACTGCTTGGTATATCTATTCTGAAATGAATGACTGCTTGATATATCATAAACGAGTGCCTGCAGTCTGCTTCACTCATAGCTGGTTAGGGGTCAAATATTCTTGGTAAGGGCCTTAGGGATCAGCCATATTGTGAAACGTGTCCTTGCATTAAAGACTGATAGTTCATCCAGGGCTCCAGATAGGACTAGGAGATAGTAAACTGAACAAATCCCATCATTTTCTCGGCTCATTTTAGCACCAAATCCTATGGTGTTACTTCACGTTAGAATCGTCTTGAAGAGATGATTCTAATGAGTTGTAACACCATTGAGTTTAATGCAAAAATAGAATTTCAGTTTTTGAAGTACCCCTCTTATCTTGAGCCCTGTTCATCATTGAAGTTATGAGTGGTTACTTATCATAGGTTTTGACTATGTACTATGTGATACATTGAACTGCTGTCTGTGTCAGACTCTGATCCTGGGCAATGTCACAGAGAAGGTTGTACTCAAACAGTGTCCGTACTGCAGGGCTGTGAAGTTTCAAGTATTTGAAAAAATATTAATTGTTGAAGATCATAGTGAAAGAGTCTCGAGTTCTTTAGAGGAGTGATTGACAACCAGATAGCAACTGGCGGACATGGTTGAGGATGGAAACCAGCAAACATGGTCCAGGGGTAACAAGCTTGACTACTATAACAGGGGTTGTGAGATCTGATTCCCAGCCCGACCAACTCCTATGGATGAAACTTTATAAAAATTGAGATCCGATGTATCGGTGCCTTACACTGGGCATATAAAAGAATGAGAGAACTATGTAATTAATAAGAATAGGACTGCTGCCGGGTTTTCGGTATCCGCTCCCCTCTCTCTCTGGTTCGTCCAATTTTGACCAATAGATGGCAGGAATATATCATTCATTGTTACGTACAACGCCATCGAATATGCTATATGTGTAAAAATAGGCGTTTAATCAAATAAATCAGTTTGAGTAACAGAAATTTACAAAATTCAATTTTCTATCACCAGTAATGCTGAACATTATTACAATGACATTAACCCTTAGCCCGCCAAATAAATTGTCGTCTGCTATATTTCTCGTCTGCTTCAAGTTTCAAAGTGCTTCAAAGTTGCTCAAAATTGCTGAAAATGTTGTCCGAGTGTCAAACAGCTTGGATCCGGATGAGACGCCGAGTTACTCGGCGTCTCATCCGGATCCAAGCTGTTTGCATATGGAGCTATAGTCGTGCGTGGCAGGCTAAGGGTTAAGTTGATTAACATAATTATAAATAGAGTGCAAAACTCAATATTTTGGCCTGTTTTGCGCAATAAGGAGGGTTGGACTAGTAAATAAAAACTTAGATAATTTGAATTACCTCCCTTGCATTGGAGATATCTTACAGTATGACTGAGGTATAATGTAACCAAAGGAGATGTTTTAGGAGTTTTATTTGTACTTGCTCGCTTAACATTAGGCTTTTCATTTGCCTTAAGTTTAGCCGCATGGGATTTTATCCGGACCATGATTCATTTCTTTTCCTTAAGAAAACGTTATTGTGTTTATATTGACCTTTGCCCGACTTAGGATTCTATTTACAAAAATTGGTCTTTAAGTCTAAATCTGGTTGTCGATCTGTTCCTGCAGATATTTGATATTTGATTGAAAAGGTGAACATTCATGTCATTTCTTTCTACATGCAGATCAGTGCATGTTACAGAGGTGACCCACTGGCAGTCTAGTGTGCAACCGTTTTGCTTCAAAATTGTATTATTCTAAAACAATTCAAGAGAAATAGTAGAGAGTCTGTTATTCTTTGCCAATAAACATGTTATGCTAAAAATACCGTTTCCATTGCAAACAGTTTTGAGCCAGATCAGACACCGGGTAAATTGTTTGCCACAGAGTCTGTCTGAGATTAGAATGAATCTCAGATTTTCAAAAGGCTGTACTTTTCAACATTTTGTTGCAATGCATTTGCGTTTCGTTGGCAGTCAACTAGAAAGCATAAGTCACACAGAATTTGGACTGGGTTTTGTTGGTTATTTTGTAATAGCAGCACAAAATGATAAAAGTTTCTAGCTTTGGGTGCTTACATTTAATAAACAGTTGATTGCACTGCAGATATAAGCGCTGTTTGAGGGACCTTTTTGATACATGACATTTTTAGGGCTCCAGATAAGAGGGAGTAAACCGATCAAATCCAACATATATCTATTCATACTTATTTCAGCTCCGAATCCTATGGTGTTACTACTCATTTGAATAGTCTCTTAGGATTTAATGCAGAAAAAAGATTATAGTTTAGTTGAAATACTCCTCTTATCTGGAGCTCTGTTTGATTTATCAATGTTAAAGATAGGCATGCACTCTTCAGTAGGGGTTTAAAGAATGCATACATACACAACTTTGGTACCCTGTACATGAGTTTGGTGGAAACAGTTTTAAAATCAAAATAAGACTGGAAAACAGATTTTCAATATTATAGATATTAAAAAAAAAAAAGATTAAGAAGTGGCTATATTTTGAGGAAGATTGGAAGATAAATTACTGCTTAATGCAGAACAAAAGTGAAGCAAGAAACTTCTATGGGAGCTTTCTGCTTAACTTTTTTCCTGCATTAAGCTGCCATCTGTATTTTAAGACAGCTATTTCATCTAACCGTTAACTCAAGTTTGCCTGTGTTTTTATTAAGCTTTTAAAAAAAAGAAATGTGTTCAAAATCAGCCACAGTCTCTTTTTACGTGAAGTTTATAGCACAAAGACTGAAGTGTGCATGCCTATAGTAAAACTTGTATTAAGCAACCACGAACTGAAACCTGGTGATCTTTAAACACAAGTGATGGCTTAAAGCAGGATGAAAGGAATGCAGAAATCAGGGCTCAAGATAAGGGGAGAATTTCAAAAACTAAAATCTTTATTTCTGCATTAAACCCTATGGTGTCACTACTCATTAGAATCGTCTTGAAGAGACGATTCTAATGAGTAATAACACCATATGCTTTGGTGCTAAATTGAGTGAGACAATGTTGGATTTGTTCAGTTTACTCCATCTGATCTGGAGCTCTGAGAAAGCTCCACTTCTTTTGTCCTGCATTAAGCTTCCACCTGTTAAATAGTGCCATCTATAAATATACCATATATGTTAGTGGTCACTTAATACAGGGTTTACTGTATTTCCTGTTGCTATGGTTATTATTATATGTTTCCTGTTCCTAGTTGTAAGTTCTGTTTATAATTACATGATTATGGTGGTCGGGAGGACTCTTCTATTCTGCCTAATTGCATATTAATATAGGATTAACATGTCAAGTGTCTGTTTCAATATTGTTGTTTGCAAAATAATTTCATATCTCAGCAATGGACTAGTTGCTATTGTATTTGGACTAGTAAGGGGTGGATTGGATAGGGGTGGGTCCTGTAAAGGAACAATGTATTGGAATAAATCTTCCATCTGTCTGGACATTTGTCTGTGTGCCTATTCGAAAGTTAAAGAGTCACCGAGTCTGCACGAATATCCGTTCCAGCTTACTTAAACTACATGAGGCACACATAACAAGTCTTTTTTGGTATATCCATTGGTTTGATAAATATATCCAATGCAAAATTATAAAACGGTTCCCAAATCCTGGTAAAAATTAACTAATTAAGATTAAATTTTGTTCCGTGAAATAAATAGGGATACAAAACAAGCCAAAAACCCCTTAAATCACCAAACTAATTTTAACTTGCATATTAATTCCATTGATGTTTGCACCAAAACAAGGTTAAAACAAAGTTAAAATGAGGCTATCTTGCAAAAATCTATAAGACATGTAGATGAAAAATATAAGACACCTATATCATTTTAACACGACAGAGCTTTCTGCAGTGTGTCACATATCAACTCATTCATACCCGAAACTTCAAATTAGCATTTTCAGTTTCCACTAAAGTATAGTCCGTTTTCAACAAATCAGGGTAATTCTTTTACAATTCAATTTAATGCAAAATGTCAAAACAATGCAGACCCTGATCAGGAGGCTCTGGAGTCTACACTGTTTTCATACTGTTTGTAACAGACAAGTATACTTGCCGCTAGAACTCAATCTGTAAAGCTGCCACAAGTCGTGAAAGTGACTGCCTGTGATCTTGTTTTAAATGGTTTCTCAACATAGGCTTGACCGTAAATCAGTTAACCCATTACCCCCAAAATCTCCTTTTTACGCCTCCACTAAAGAAAATAGTTCCACTTTATACAATCATGAATATGCACCACAAGAAATATTTTCTATATCCTAGTGGATGGAAGCTTAAAGCAGGCTGAAAGTAAAGCAGAATGTGCCTTAAGGCAACCTGCCTTAAGTGATCATCTGTTTTCAAAACTAGAAACAGGCTATGGAGAAATGGGTTAAACTAGAAATTTTAGACTACTCCCGGTAACTTAGCCCAAGTAGAATCTACATAGCTAGTTATGGAACCATATTGATTTGATAGATTAATATCCTGCCATAGCTAGCTACATAGTACCAATTATTGGCTTGACATGCTTGCAGAGCTCCAGATAACAGGTCTGCAAATAAGGGGAGTATATTTAGAACTAAAATCAGCATTAAACCTTGTGATGTGATTTACTCATTAGAATCATCTCTTTGAGACGTTTCTAGTGAGTAGTCACACCATTGAATTTGGTGCAGACACAGAAACCATTGAAATTCGTTTACTCCCTTTTATCTGGAGCCCTGAGATAAGAGGCATACTTTAAAATCTGTATACATGTCCCCACTTTAACCTGTGGTATGACTACTTATTAGCCCATTACCCCAAAGCCTGTTTCCAGTTTTGCAGACAGGTGATCACTTAACTCTTTCCTCCCTGAAACTTTAAATGGACAATTCCAGTTTCCATTTTAGTCTAGTCCATTTTAGACTTTTAAGGGTTGTTTTTGTCAATGTTAGGCATAATGACAAACAGTGAAGACCCTGATCAGAGGGCTCCTTTCGGAGCCCTCTGATCTGGGTCTTCACTGTTTGCATAGGACATGTGTTCTATTCACATATACACTGTTTGAAAACCACGCCTATATGCGGGACTAGGGTTCAAAGAGTTAAAGCAGGTTGAAAGTAGAGCAGAGTGCGCCTTCAAGCGCATACTGCTCAGGGCTAAAAAAATGTGAAATTTGTCACTTGTCCTGCATATAAGACAATGAAGGCAATCCAAAAAATGCACTTTCCCTGCACATTAGATAAAGAAGGGAAAAAGCATGCAGGACAAGCTGACAAGTGGAATTTTTTACCCCTGCTACTAAATTACATTGAGCCTGCCTGCTTTAAGCTACAGTCTGCTGGGATATAGAAAATATTTATTATGGTACATATTAATGACTGTTTACAGACATCATTATAGAACTATTCTTCAAGGGAGGAATTAAATAAATGCATTAGAAACATACATGGTCTGAGTAATGGGTTAATTAGAATTGTAGATGTCGGACATGAGTTGCAGTATTTGAATATAGTTTGGCTAAAACACTAAGAAGAAAATGTTAACAGATATGTTTTAGTTATGTTTTATCTGGAGCTAAGTTAAAGTTAACCCTTAGCCTGCCACTCACGACTATAGCTCCATATGCAAACAGCTTGGATCCGGATGAGACGCCGAGTAACTCGGCGTCTCATCCGGATCCAAGCTGTTTGACACTGGGACAACATTTTCAGCAATTTTGAGCAACTTTGAAGCACTTTGAAACTTGAAGCAGACGAGAAATATAGCAGACGACAATTTATTTGGCGGGCTAAGGGTTAACATGTGTGCAAAAGGCAGTTTAGAAATCTCTTCAACCACCTAAAATTTATCAGAATTCAACCCTTTCCTCCATATATGTGCCTTATAAACTAAGGATCAGGGCTCCAGATAAGAGGTAGTTTTTTCAACAAATCCCACATTTTCTCACTATTTTTAGCACCAAATCCTATGGTGTTACTACTCATTAGAATCGTCTCGAAGAGACGATTCTAATGAGTAGTGACACCATAGGGTTTAATTCAGAAATAAAGATTTTAGTTTTTGAAAAACTACCCTTATCTGGTGCTCTGTAAGGATGCCATTTTGCCCTTTGCTCTGTATAAGCCCCACAAATGAATATTCATTGATACTGTTGAATACAGATGGCATCTTAAGTAAGATGAAAGTAAAGCAGAAAGCTCTTAAGGATCTTACTATTATCAGTATCCTGTCTAAACCCTTTCCCCACAATAGTGCTTTTTTGCGCCTTTAATTTTATTCCTCCATTGAAGAAAATAGTTCCAATTTATAGCCATAACATGTACAAAAAGAAATATTTTCTATATCTTAGTAGATGGTATCTTAATGCAGACTGAAAGTAAAGCAGAATGTGCCATTCTGCTTTAACCCATTATCCCATAGCCTGTGTCCAGTATTGAAGCCAGGTGACCACTTAAAGCAGGTTGAAAGTAAAGCAGATTATGTGCCTTAAGGCAAATTCTGCTTTACTTTCAGCCTGCTTTAAGCTGCCATCTACTAGAATATAGAAAACATTTCTTACAGGGCATTTTAAATTAATGACAGTATACATTGGAACTATTTTCTTCAGTGGAGGAATAAATAAAAGGCGTAAAAAGGTGTATTTATGGGATAATGGGTTAAGTGGTCACCTGTCTTCAAAACAAGAAACAAGCTAATGGGTTAAACACAGTGATAACGATGATATGCACTTTTGGCTGAGGAGGAAATGGATACGATCATATTGATAACTTGTAAAAGTGACAAGGCTTCAGATGAGGGATTGAACTAAAACTTTCTTACATTTTCTGTCATTATCACAACTTTACATGCTCTATGTAGACATAAGAAACTACAGCATGCAGCATCTTTGTCTGCGGACCTTGACCTTTGATATTTACCTGTGAGCTAGGACTAAGGTTCAGATTTTGCATTTAGGTCAATTTATATTAACCCTTTGAACCCTAGTCCCGCATATAGGCCTCCTTTTCAAACAGTGTAAATGTGAATAGTACACTTGTCATATGCAAGCAGTGAAGACCCAGATCAGAGGGCTACGAAAGGAGTCCTCTGATCAGGGTCTTCACTGTTTGTCAATGACAAACAGTGAAGACCCTGATCAGAGGACTCCTTTCGTAGCCCTCTGATCTGGGTCTTCACTGCTTGCATATGACAAGTGTACTATTCACATTTACACTGTTTGAAAAGGAGGCCTATATGCGGGACTAGGGTTCAACCTGATAAAGTGTTTATGGTCCAGCATGCCTCGGGATACCCATGGTTTACGAACACATTTGATTTCTAGTTAGTATTTGAAACCAATATCATCAGTGTTGTACTTTGAAATAATCCCCTTATCTGGAGCTATGCAATTTTGTTTAATTGCCTCCTATCAGAATCTGAAAATAAGCTTCCAGCTAGTTAGCCGGTGAATTATTAACCCTTTACCTCATAATTCATAATCTGGTTCTCGCTTCGAAGATGTCATGATGTGACCATAAGCTAATGCATATGCTGGGATAATGAATCCTTTTTCATGACTATATAAAGGGACTGCTGGAACGATTTTCTTCAGTGGAGGAATAAGTTAAAGGAGTAAGCATACATTACTATAGAGTGTTGGGTTAATTGTTTGTGCTTCATTATTGTGGTTATATAGTTGACTCACCACTGGTCTTAAATGAGAACAGTGATGCTGGACATACTAGTGTTACCCCAGTACATGTCCCTATGAATGAACACAGGTTACGGCCCCCAGGGGACATGCAATTTTATATGGTTCTGAGTCTCAATGAGTGCAGCATGTACCTTGTTTGATGATCTTGACCTTTGACCCTGACCTGACCTAGGTTAAGTTTCCCATCCAGGTCATTTGTGGACTTAGTATTGCAATTAAGAGTCACACAACTTCAATTACATAATAAACATACTTACGATTCTAAATGAATACAGCATGCTGCATCACAGCTTGATGAAGACATTCACCTTGACCTCTATGACTTAGCTTAATTGTTTGCTTTTTGGATAGTTTTGGCCTAAAAAATGTTTGAAGTTACACTCAAGCATACAGCTGGTATCTTTGTTTTACGAACATTTTCTAGTTTGAAATTCTTAAAATCAGTGTATAAAAGGCATCTGGGGTCTTCATGCACCTGTAATAAGCAGGATGTCAAGATATGACTGAAACACTGTTAAGATCATAAATCAATTCAAATCAAACACTTCTCTGCATTTGAATTGGATCTGAACTTCTATCAGTTTAAATGTTTCTTGTTCTTTACAAACTGCATGTTGTAATTTTTGGATCTTGTTCACCACTTCTATAGTCTTTGATCTGATTTTGACCCCTGTGACCTTGACCTCAAAAGGTGTGTTTAGGTTTCTAAAAGTATTCACTATGGCTGGACCTTCTGACTTGTAGTTTTCGTACTTGCAGCACACATACCTTGGGATAAGACCTTGCCATCTATAATGTGAACAATTTCTACCCTGTGACCTTGACCTCAGCCTTAGTGTTCAAGTTTTGAAATGTAACTTTGAGATTTGAAAAGTGCTCTCAACGGCTATACCCTTTGGCCTACAACTTTAATACTTGAAGTTGAAGAACACAAAACTTTGGGCAAGACCTTTCTATCCTTGTGAAAGTTTTGGCCCCTGTGACCTTGACCTCAGCTTCTGCCTTTAAGTTTTGAAATGTGCGTATAAGTTTTTAAAACTTCTGTACCCTTTGACCTACAGCTTTCATACCTTCAGTTCACATACCTTGTGACAAGACCTTTCCATCCATGTGAACATTTTGACTTCTGTGTGATCAGGGGTGGACTTAAACCCATTACCCCATACCCTGTTTCAAGTATTGAAGAATGGTGACCACTTAAAGCAGGCTGAAAGTAAAGCAGAATGTGCTTAAGGCACATTCTGCTTTACTTTCAGCAAAATTTGTAATTTTGAACTATTTTCTTCAGTGGAGGAATATTTTCAAAGCGTAAAAAGGTGTATTTATGGGGTAATAGGTTAATGGTTGTAATGCTATTAATATCAGTTGTCCTGGACCAGTAAATTGACATTCAGGACAACTTGCAGGAATTTGGAAGAGTCTATATTTTGATTTTATGAGAAAAATCTGGGCTTCAGATAAATGTGGGGTAAACTCAACATTTTCAAACAATTCTCCTTCATATTTCCATCAAACCTTTATGTTGTGACATCTAATTAGATTAGTCTCTTTGAGACAATTCTAATTAGTGGTCACAACAAAGGACTTTGTGAAGAACTAAGAAAGTTGGTACTCAAATTACCCACCTTTACTGGAGCTCCGCAAGTGTCTAGATGTGGAGAAAGACTGATACACAAGCCTCTTTTCTGGAATCCCCAGTGACGACTTCAATTAATTATAAAGTTTAAAGCAAACACTGAAAGAGAGAAAAAATCTCAATGTTTTACTTGATTTATTTTTATTGCAAACAACAGTTTTGGAGCAGACATTGTGCCATGAATGAAATGTTAATCTATTATGGTGAATCCTGTACAGAATCTGTCTTGACATGATGTTCATTTAATCCCAAATGCTGAGTAGAGTTCTAGAATATCAGTTTTGTCCTCTGTTATCATTAAAATTTAGTCATTGATCTAAACGGACGTTAACAAACCAAACCAAACAAATTAAACGAAATAAGATACTGTTAATATATTGAACCCAAACTGAGGAATATCTTCGAAATTCTCCCAGTTGATTTTGAGCTATGGGTAGGAGTAGTAGATTTGTGCAACGTCAGCGTTTTACTGGAGGAGAAGATATTTTGAAGCAGGAAGTGGAAGCTGATCTGACAGGTGGGTACTCTAGTAGTTTCTTACTCATATTAATAGTTCCAAAGGAACAGGAAACGAAAACTTGTCGTACATTAAAATGCATTGATTATGAAATGAACATACTTATTTCAGTGACTAGCTATACCCTGTTGTTATTTCTAAATCATTGACAAATTCTGACTTTTTAGCACACTTGAGCAAAGCTCAGGGTTAGCTGTACCTTTTGTTTGGGGTCTGTGCATCCGTATGTCTTGGGTCTGTCCATATAATGTCAGTCCGTCTGTCCTCAACTAGTTTGTTATCACTTTAGTTGATACAAATCTCATTAGATCTTAATGAAATTTGATCAAATTTTTATGCCCCTGGCATCGACACGGATAGATGCGGAGGCATATAGTAATCATCCTGTCCGTCAGTCCGTCTGTCAGTCCGTCCGTGCATCCGTAACAAGGTTAAGTAGATTTTACCGTTTCGTCTAGCATCAACACCCCTTACCCAAATGCTTGGAAACTTATACTGTTGTTGCCTGGGACCATTCCCTATCCACCAATTTCACCAAACTTTGATCTTGACCTTGACCTAATTTGGATTTAAAATACAGCACGACTGACTACAGTGCTTTGATTCTTATACAGTTGTTGCCTTTGACCATTCCCTATCCACCAATATCACCAAACTTTGATCTTGGCCTTGACCTAATTTGAACTTAGACTATTTTAAAGGGGCTCCTTCTTGGTTAACTAGATTTTACCGTTTCGTCTAGCATCAACACTGTTTACTACAGTGCTTTGATACTTATACAGTTATTGCCTTGGACCATTACCAACTCGCCAATAGTACCGAAGCTCAGTTTGACCTTGACCTAATTTGGACTTTAACTTAGAAAAGATTCAGAATATATTGTCAAGGATGCCACGGGGGCATAAGCGTTTATTGAACGAGCAGTCTTGTTTACCTCTGTAAAGGTTAGGCCTTGTTACAAAGTGGGTCATGTCCAGTCAAAAACTATGTCACTAGGTCAAATTAAAGCAAACCCTTGTTAACACTGTAGACAAATCTCATTGGATTTTAATGAAACCTACATGGTCAAAATGTTTGTTTAATTGAAATCTGGGTCAAATTCGAATATGGGTCTTGTCCGGTCAAAAAACTAGGTCACAAGGTGGCATCATAGAAAATACTTGTTATATTCTAGAGGTTCCAAAATAATCTCAGTAGATCATAATGAAACTTGGTCAAAAAAATGTTAACCTCTTTGAAATGGTCATGTCTGTTAAAAAACCTAGGTTACTAAGTTAAATCCTAGAAAAAATGATGGATTTGTTGCCCTGGAGGACAGGTTTGATTATGGATCCCCAGCAGTAAAAAAGTAGGTCACTAGGCTAAATAATAGAAATGCCTTGTTTGGTTTGTATGTTGTCCTGGATGAAATCTAGTTTTATATTGGCAAACTCTTTTACATGGCTATAAGTTCTTTGATGATTTTGAAATCTAAAGGTAAAGTTATCAGGTTCAGTATCCTCAGGTGAGTGATATCAGGGCTTTGATATCTGAGCCTTCTAGGTCCTCTTGTTATAATAGTAAACCCTTATTTAACTAAGAAGAAAAAGATCTGGTATTGAAATTCGTTGTTTTAGAAAAATTTAAAAGCTCTAAATTACATACCTTAATATGGCAAAATGATTGACACATTCAAACCAAGTGACCAAAGTATACGCCATGGCCCAAGATTAGACGAAGTAAACTGAACAAATCTCAACATTTTCTCACTTATATCACCAACAAATCCTACTCATTAGAATTGTCTTGAAAAGAATACTCTTAATGAGTAGTTAAACCATAGGGTTAAATACAGACATAAAGATTTTTGAAATACTCCCCTTATCTGGAGCTCTGATACACACCATTAATAAACAGTGTACCTGTGAAGAATACACTTGTCTTAAACAATTACTGTAGACCATGGTTAGTGCAGTAGCCCTCTGATCAGGGTCTGTACTGTTTGTTATATTGCAATGTATTGAAGAAAACAACCCTAAATAGTCAATCTCATAAAAAGACCAGCTTGAATTAAAATTTGGAATTGTCCTTTAAAAGTTTCAGGGTTGATTGATTTAATAAGGTACAAATTGAAGCATTAAAATTGTTGTCTAAATGTCAAACATTTATAAAGCTACTAAAGTTGGCTTACAAAGAGCTACACACGTTTATGGTTAGATTACACTGAAGTAAGTATGTTATTTACAAGTTCACTGCATGATGTTTCACCCATGTACTGTTTACCAAAGCTCCAGATAAGGTGAGCATTTCAAAAAGTAAAATCCTAAATTCTCCACCAATCCCTATGATGTGACTACTCTTTAGAATCGTCTCGAAGAGACGATTCTAATGAGTAGTGACAACATAGGGTTTTGTGAAAAAAAAAATTGAAATGTTCAGTGAACTCGCTCTTATCTGGAACCTTGGTTAATACTTTGACATATGGCCAAACCTGTGGTAAACAGCCATTAAAATTTATTGATTAAGCATGGCTAAACAGATGACTGCTCAATGTAGGATAACAGTAATGCAGAATAGTGACTGAGCTCTCTGCATTACTTTAGCCAGCATTTTAACTGCCACATGTTTCGTTCTAGTTTCACTGTTTAATGGTCCTTTGAAGGCCACCTTGCACAGGTTTGACTGTACATAAATTTATGATGTGTAAATATTATGTATGTACATGTACTTTGTCTGGAGAAGATGGTCTACGTGGCAGCAAAACATACAGTTTTACATGCAGTATCCCTTGTTTAGCAACAATTGAACTGAAGAAGCAGGGAGTGCCGAGGACAAGACTGTAATTATACTGCTTAATCATTAAGGATGGAGTGAGTCAAGCTAGTGAGTTGTGTTTTACGGCACTGCAGCACCTAATGGGTCAAAATAGCGAAGAATAGAGGACAAAAAGCTGCAGCTTCTTGATTAGTAATGAATCTATGTTGCTGGTACTTAATCCTTGATAATGAAAGTCATGATGCTTCTGTATGAAGGACCTAAGTAATGGTGTTCTATGAAGGACTCGCCCACTCGGGGAACACAGAAAATTTACTAGGAGCGTGCTGCCCTACTTTTATCCCATATATAGAAATCAACTGCTTGTCTTGAGAGGTCTCCCTGCTTCTTCATTGGATTGTCGCTCACCACTGGTTTGTCATGAGTTGTGGTCTTGGAAGATTTTAGGTCCCTGTTATTGTACAATATTCTATGAGAGCTGGAGATTGCAGTAAAATATATTCAACTGTACATGCATATGAATACATAAAACCTATGCAGGGCTTAGGGCTAAGGGGAGTATTTCAAGAACTAAAATTGTTATTTTTCCTTTTACCCTATGGTGTCACTACTCATTGGAATCGTCTCAAAGAGACAATTCTAATGAGTAGTTACACCATAGGATTTTGTGTTGAAATAAGTGAGAAAATGTTGGATTTGTACAGTTAACTCCCTCTTATCTGGAGCCCTGCTAACTTTTGCTGTTTGTATGTATGAAAAACTGAATCTGAAGCCCAAACTTTGTCTAATTAGAAGCTGTTGAAAACCCAGGCTTTGCCAATATTTCATATTCGTTTTAACCCATTACTCCATAAATATGCATTTTTAAGCCTCTTTTTATTTATACACTAAGGAAAGAAGTTCCCGCCTAAGAAGTCCTGAACTTAAAACACAGAAGCCATTTTCAATATTGTTATAGAAGGAAACTTAAAGCAAGTTGAAAGTAAAGCACAATGCTTCTTTCAATCTGCTTTAAGTGCCATGGTCACACATTTCCAAAACTAGACACAGGCTATGGGGTAAAGGGTTAAGGGATAAACCAAAATCTAAGAAGCCACAAAGAAAAACAAAAATGATATCTAAATTGTGTATTGTGTATATACATGTAGCTGTGAAAAGAGGGTAAAAATGAACTATATTACGTCAGAAAACAGAAATGGATGACTTGTTTTATGGTCCCCCTACAAGACTTGTTTTATTGCCCCTACAAGACTTGTTTTATGGCCCCCTACAAAGAAGTTTGGAATGTATATAGATCTGTAAAAATGTTTATAAATTGAACAATTGCTATTATTATGTTAATGATAAACCTTTGCTGTGTTGTACCGAAAATTGAACACATGCTGGATGTTCTTGTACAGTGGAGAAAACGTTATTCTTTCCGGTTTAAACGAATCGAAACGCAAACGCAAAACACTAGAACGTAAAAAAGTGCAATTTTTTGACAACTCTGATAATTCATATTTATCTCAGTGGCAAACAGTTCGGAGCCTGATCAGACGACGGTTTACCCGGCGTCTGATCTGGCTCCAAACTATTTGCAAAGGAAATAGTAGTTTTCGCGTAAACGCGTTTATTGGGAAAGAATAACGTTTTCTCCACTGTATGTTAAAAAAGAGGAAAACATGGAATATTTGCACTAGCTGGAAGATGATGGCGGTACAGAAGAGCATGGTTCAGGGTTCTAAATGAGGGAGTTTGCAAAACAAATCCCAACATTTTTTCACTCATTTCAACAACCAATCATATGGTGTTACCTCTCATTAGAATCGTCTCAAAGAGACGATTCTAATGAGTAGTGACACCATAGGGAATAAAGATTTTAGTTTTTGAAAAACTCTACTCATCTTGAGCCCTCATGGTTAAAAAAAAAACCTGTATTGTGACTAATCAATTTAGTAACCATTAGAGTAATCTTTATGAGACAACTCAAATGAGTGATAACAACATTGGTTTTGATAGGTACAAAAAGGAAGTTATTTGAAATATGTGCCTTATCTGGAGACAAATTAAGTTGAAATCAGTCTTTGACTGAGGTTGCATTGGGCTGACGTAGAGAGATTGAATTGATTAAATTTGTGTCAATAATTTGTAGTAGTGAATTGGATGTGTACTTCCAGTGTTTCAATTGGAAAAAATATGCCCTAAAATGACGAAAATACTTGATTTTGAGAAAAAATTGAGTCGTAAAACCCTCATTTGGGAAAAAATACTGACGTAAAATGCTCATTTGGGAAAAAATCCCTGGTTTTCAAATGAGAATGGTTCCCCCAAAATATGCTGACTTTCATGAACAAACTCGTATACAGTAGAACATGAGAAAAATTGAATTGGCAGCTTACCTTACAAAAGAAAAGCTGCATTAGCCGTTTGGAGATATCTCCCAAATCTGCATAAGTTTTGTCCCATATCAGCTGTATAATGCAGTCACCTGTCTTTATGTTTATCCATGCGTCATGAATGAATGGTAATTCACAAGTAACCATCATATCATAGTTCTATTCGGGTACCCCAGGACTTTCTGTGTATTCTGAATTTGTGGCTGGCTTAGAAGTGGATGCTAATCATATCAGAATGTGATGAGAAATTGGCTCATTGTAATTCACCAGGACCCTTAATAAATCTTGTGTTTGGCAACTTACTGTTTGAAAAGAATTGATTTTCTGGTTTGTCCAGGCAGCAGAATCTGTTTATTTTACTTTGAAGCTGACTTCTATTCATTGACACCATTGGTGATTGAGACTGTTAAACCCTTTTCTCCACAGAAATGCCTGATAAAGCCTCTCTCTATTCTTTCATAAAAGCGCCAAAATAAATGTTGTAATATACCAGGTAGTGTTAATAATAGATGACAGCTTAAAGCAAGAGTAAATTTGAAAGCTATCAAAGGTGCATTTTGCTTTACTTTCATCTTGCTTTATACAGTGTCTTGCCTTAAAACAGCTGTGATCTACAGCTCTAGGTGATCTGGACTGATGGCTATGTGGATAAGAGTATAACAATAGTTGTAGTGAAATTGTGCTGTAATATACTGACCGGTATATGGAAAAGACTGGAGAATTTGATTAAATAAATTATTTCAGTATTTAAACTTCATATTGCAATGGTATCTGAAAGTAACAACAAGGTGGTTATTAATTATGTATATCGCAAATTGGGGAATCTTGACACAACCTCTGAAAGCTTGTAACATGACCCGGCCTCAGAGAGTTGATTTACATATACAGTGAAACCCCCCTCTAAACCGGGACCTTTAAATACCGGAATTCTCTCTAAACCGGACAAAAGCTTTGGTCCCGTTTCCAACCCTTCTTTATTTTTACCCATTACACCATAATTACATCTTTTTACTTATTTGATTTATTCCTACACTGAAGAAATATAGTTTATTCTTTCTTGCATATGATAGCTTAAAGCAGGTTTAAAGTAAAGCAGAATGCGCCTGAAGGCGCATTCTGCTTTACTTTAAACCTGCTTTACATGTAAGTGGTCAGCTATCTTCCATACTAGAAACAATTGTTAAAAAGGTCAAAACCCCTCTAAACCGGAAACCCCTCTAAACCGGACATTTTTGTAGTCCCCACACATGTCTGGTTTAGAGGGGTTTCACTGTACAGACACTACTGTACAGACACTACTGTACAGCGATAAATGTTGTGTAGAATTAAGAAAAATATGTTCTAACAATTACAAATGACTTTAGAAGCCTAGATGTCATCCCCATTTTGTTTATAGAATATCATATGTTGCCTAACAACTACCGTCACTGGGAGTGTAAAATAATACATATTCTGTATAAAGGGTTTATCAAGTATTTCTAGAATAGTGTTAATTATGAGTTGAATTATAATACATTAAGAAGATTATAGTATTATGTATGTTGTGTTCTCCTTGTTTTGAGCCTTTTTGAACCTCTTATAAATGATTATGTTAATAATATAAGACAGTAAACTATGTATATTTCATGTAAATGAGTAATAAACGTATTGATATTTTATAAGTTGTGTTATCTTTGTCATACCCCTTACCAGGCAGCATGTGCATGATGAGTTAGTTAAAGCAAGGATTCTCATAGCAATTACAATTCAACTGGGTAATCCTTGTTTCAGTTTTCGAGGCCTATTTGAAAAGAGGAATGGATCGTCGTGAGATCCTGACAGCCATTGAACAAAATCCATCTCGGAGCCCAGAACCAGCTCAATCGTCGTCATACCTACTTAGCAACCTTGAAGTGAAGCATGCGTGCATGTACTGTGGTCGTAGATTTCTATTCGCTAGTTACCTGGAGCGTCACATGTTGAGTCACACTGGAGAGCGACCTTTCACCTGTGTGCTGTGTAACAAAGGCTTTACAAGACGATCAGTCCTCAACAAACACCTACGCACAATGCACAAGCCAAAACCAGAAGACACAGTAGACCAGCCACACAAGCCAAAACAAGAAGACACAGATGGCCAGGCACTAGATAAAACCATTTAACAAGGTACTGCTATATTGCAAATCAGGCAAATTGCAAAGAAAAAGAAAAAAATATGGCATACAAATTTACAGCAATTTTTTTTCAAGCATTTACAATTTAGTAGACAAAAGCATTTAGATCTTAACCCATTACCCCTTAAAAACGCCTTTTTACGCCTCTTACTTATTCCTCCACTGAAGAAAAAAGTTCCAGTTTATACAGCAAAGAATATGTACCAAAAGAAATATTTTCCATATCCTAGAAGATGGTAGCTTAAAGCAGGCTGAAAGTAAAGCAGAATGTGCCATAAGGCACATTCTGCTTTACTTTCAACCTGCTTTAAGTGGTCACCTGTTTTCGAAGCAAGAAATAGGCTAAGAGGTAATGGGTTAATTCATTAATCCCTCAGTGATGCATACAAATGATTTCCTAACTGTACCTGTAAGGAATATACTTGTCCTATGCTGACAGTTTAGACCCAGATCAGAGGGCTACAAGAAATTACACCTGTGCTGAGCACTAGTAAAATGAAAAGGCATTTCTGTCAAGGCCTGCATCAGTAACATATTTGCGAAAAAATGAGTAGAATGGACATGAATTGGACACAATCATTTGAATTTGAAACTGATTGAATTAAGTCGTTTGTAATTAGCCTACTGTTTTATGCCCTCCGTAGGAAGAAAATGGGGGGGGGGGGGGGGGTATATTGCTTTCCACATCTCAGTCGGTCTGTAAACCAAATGGTTTCCAATCAATACACACTATTCCTCCAACCTACAGCTCTCATATTTAGTAAGGAAGTTGGTCATAATGAATTGATGACCCATATTTCATTTGAGGTCAAAAGTCAAGGTCATTTCAAGGTCAAAGTGGCATTGGGGGGGGGGGCATACATGAATTACAGACATATCTTGTTCCCAATAGTGATAGGAGGCTGCAGTTAAATGATGGATTAATGGTTTATGGAGGTTGCAATAATGATGGATTAATAGATTATGTTGACTTAGGGGTGCAATTTTAGCAGCAGCTAGAGGGATACAGAGAGATATGCAATTATTGGAAATCTTAAGGGAATTTATAGTTGTTAAACTCTGAATCCAAATTCTATCAATTAGTTGATTGGGATGTTTCTAGGGCTCCAGATAAGAGGGAGTAAACTGAACAAATTTTCTAACTCATTTCAGCACTAAATCTGATGTTGTATATTCTCATTAGAATGGTCTATAGACGATTCTAATGAGTAGTAACACCATAGGGTTTTATGCAGAAATAAAGATTTTAGTTTATGAATAACCCCCTTATATCTGGAGCTCTGGTTTAGACTTGAACAATACAATAGCAAGGCCAATGCCAGTGAATCAAAGCAAGTTCTTTGACGAAGTTCAGAAATCTGGTTTGAGTAACTTTTTGTCCAATTTCTTTAGCGATATTTTAACAAAAGCATTGTTTTCTGAATGTTTGAATAAATAAAACAATTTTCAGTTTGGCTCCTTTTCTTTCTTTTCTTTAAATACCAGTCTGTTTAGATAAAATATAGAAATGTTTATGTATTGGAGTATGTGTCTTTGACAAAACTATTAAGTCCCATTATTATAACATTTTTGAATTAAGTGACAGCTTATGGCAGGATGAACGTTTTCAGGAGCTTTCTGCTGTATACTTTCATCTAACTGTAAGCTGTCACCTGCTTCTATTTTAGTAACTTTAGAGAGAGTTGCTTGATAGACTTGTGAAACATGTCTGTAACAAAAAAAGAATGTGCTTGGATATCGGGTGCGTCATGTTATGGTTGGACCTCACCCTTCTCCTGTATTTCAGGGCAGAAGGATCAGCAATGGAACAACTCGCTTCAGCAGGGTACCGTGTTCAACGATCAGCTGAACCTTCGAGTATATGTCTGTCCATTCTGCGGCAAGACTGCAGGATCGAACAATGACCTAGTGAGACATATACGGAAACATACTGGAGAGAAGCCGTACCGATGTAATCAGTGTGCTCGTGCATTTACTCGCAACGAAACATTGACAGCCCATAAGATAACGCAGCACGGCTTTCCGCATCAAACCTAACAGTGGCATGATTGTGCATACATAGTGTTGTAAAATCTGTTTGAAGATTTATCCTCTAAACACATGATGGACAAGGAGTCAAAATGAGTTTTGTTTCAAGGAACAGTGAACTGTACCAGTGTAGTCTTGCTATTATGATATTAAAATGTGACCAGTTGAAGCATTAACCCATTATCCCATAGCCTGTTTCTAGTTTTGAACACAGGTGAGTATTTAAAGCAGGTTGAAAGTAAAGCAGAATGTGCCTTGAGGCATATTCTGCTTTACTTTCAGCCTGCTTTAAGCTACCAAATGTTATGCTATAGAAAGTATTTCTTGTGTTGGATGTTCATATCTCTTAAAGTGTACCAACTTTCTAAGTTGGAGGAATAAATCAAAGGTGTAAAAAAGTGTATTTATTGGGTAAAGGGTTAAGAAAGTTAGTTGCTTATGTATAGCAAGATAAAAGTAGCACAGAAAGCTCCTGTTAGAGTTTTCTGCTCTACGTTCATCCGGTATTAACCCTTTACGACAGGGCAGGTTTCTAGTTATGGAGACAGGTGACCACTTAAAATAGATTGAAAGTAAAGCAGAATACCACTTAAGGTGCATTCTGCTTTACTTTAGCCTGCTTTAAGCTACAATCTGCATTGATATAGAAAATAAATTTTATGATGCATATTTGGGACTCTAAGTAATGGAACTTTTTGGACTGTGAAAGACTAAATTAAGGGCGTATTTGGGAGTACTAGGTTAACACATTTACCCCAATTTCTAGTTTTGAAGAAAGGTGACCACTTAAAGCAGGTTAAGGTGCATTCTGCTTTACTTTCAGCCTGCTTTAAGCTTTCATCTGCTAGAATAATATATAAAAAAATCTTATTGTGTATGTATATGACTTAAAAAGTGGTTTCTCCAGTGGAGGAATAAATTAAAGGTGTAAAAAGTTGTATTTATGGGGTATTGGTTTAAGCCGCAAATAGTCAGTACCTCTCGTCAATTAGTCTAGCTGACTAGCCAGACTACATGATCCAGTGATCAAGACAGATCGACTTACTGACTTATATCATTTTAGCTCAGCTGTGCCCCAAAAAACCCCAGTCCACTGTATATATGGCAAGCAATGTAAACCAAGATCAGGGCACGACAAATTTCATGAAAAGCTGGTTGCCCACAGGGCAACCAAAATTATTTTCTGGTTGCCCTGAATTTATCACACAAAAGATGTCCCAAATTAACCCGTTTAATTCAAACCCTTCATAGATGTACCAGATTAAGCTTTTTAATTAAAACCCTTAATTCACAGCTTTTAGAATACTCAAAAGGAAATATGCAACACCTCTCCCTAGATCTCGTCAGGCAGGTGAAATTATTAGCATTGGATAATACATAGACATAGATAATACAGATCATCATCTCCTGATACTGATAGGCTGTCACATTTTTTTTGGTTTATATTATTCATGTTTTTTCATTCTTAAATTTGAAATTTAGTTACTATTTCTTAACATCTCTATATATCTCTCACACCTTTTCTTTCAACAGCTGTAGCAGTAGCATTGTAATTTTAAAAATTTATCTCAGTCTCACCCTTCAAATTTATTAATTGACAGTATCAGGGGATTTCATAGGAACTAAGATGTAAGTTTTCTGTGTTCTTACATCCCGCACGGGGGCAGGGGCTCATGGTTTATTCATATCCACATTTTCTGGAAGTGACTTTCAGTTTGACTGAAGTAACTACACTTAAAAAACAAAATAAAAGTTCACGTTTTTCTGCCCATATTATTACACTCTCAAGTGATCGGATCCGTTTTTTTATCATTATTATTTGCTTTCCGAAAATTCACCAAACAAGTTTTTTACTTTACAAACTTCGAGGAAGACAACCCAAGTCCAACATTTCATTTGCGAACAAAACTATGTTAAAGTCCATAATTACTGCACCTACCTTTGAAAGTTATGACTTGAAAATCGCTGGTAAAACATATTTATTGCCAGCACAATGTTTAATCTTATTTAACAGTGTTTCATTGTACTTTCATAGGAAATCCTATATTCATCTTTCATATCATTCGGAGCTCCCCAGGTGTTATCGCTGAATTTAATGGTTCACAAAAAGTTAACTAAGTACAAATTCGTGTACCAGTCTGTGTTTATAAAATTCTTCTGCGATAAATTTAGAAGTATGCCGAATGTATCCACGAGTTTGTTTACACAAAATGACAAGCTCAGCATGGTGTTTGATCAAGCGTGAACTGCTAATTGGGGTGTGTTATCGCTAATCCACAAGAATCCTTTGTAACCGTTCTACCCTACAGACAAAGATAAGTGTTCACAGGGGCTTAATTAATCGGCAAATTTGTTGCACACTTTCAATATTTATGGCTTTAGTCTGATACTTCAGTCCATGTAGATGCAGTACCGCTAGACAGTAGTAGACACAAGGTCTTACTGTTACGAAATGCAACTAGTAGATGACTCGCACGGCATTATTCTGACATATTGAAATTTTCCAAAAGTGAAATAATCCGGGCATCTTAAAATGGAAATAAAGGGTTGCCCGCCGGGCAGCAGTTTGAAAAATATGGTTGCCCAAGCTAAACATTTGGTTGCCCGCCGGGCTCCGGGCACAGGATTTGTCGTGCCCTGCAAGATGTATTTTACAGCTGATTAGGGGCTGCAGCAGCTGCAGTGCCAATAATACTGCAGATTCTGATTAATCATAAATGTCTGATGGATGATTCATCAAGTTTTACACAGTTGGCGCTGTCAAGAAGCCCTTTCACCCTTTCCTCCTTTGCCAAAATTACTAATCACCTATATCCAACCATGTTTAAGGCAGGATATGCAGCTTATAGCAAAAGTTGAAAAAAAGATGAAAAGTTCTCTTTCGCCAATACTTCCATCTTTCTTTAAGCTGTCACTAAGTCTTTTATTCAGCGGTATTATAGTGAATTTTCATTTTTAAATGCTTATGTTGAAGAATGGGCATAATTGTGCTCATGCAGTGAAATAAGTTCTCATTGTAATGGCTTTAAAAGATCATTCTGAAAGACAATACGTAGTCAGCTTGAAGTTTTGAAGAAGGTGACTGAAAAAGAGAAAAATTCTTTCTGTTTCAAAATTTGATAAGTACTGGTATTTTTGTTAAAGCAGGTTGAAAATAAAAGCCTGCTTTAAACTATAATCTGGAAAGATACTGGAAATGCCCTTTGTTCCATGTTCAGGACTTTCTAGTTGCTGTTTACTTTGAAGTTTCCTTAACATAGAAATAATAAAAGGTGTAAAAATGTGTATTTATGGAGAAAAGTCTCCTGTTGGAGTTTTCTTGTTTACTTTTGTCATACATCACCTGTGTTTTACCATTGCCTCATATGAAGGAAGTATTTAAAAAACTAAGGTCTTATGTCTGTAGCAAATCCTATGGTGTGACAGACAACTCATAAGAATTGTTTCAAAAGAGATGATTCTAATGGGTAGTAACATCATAGGGTACCGGTAAAATTAGTGGAGTCTTGAAGGAGAAAATGTTGACAAAATTGAGTTTGTGTTGCCGTACATGGAGCACTATTTATATTACCAGATAACCCTTTTAATGGCCATTCAACACAAGTTTGACTGTATGATTTTATAAATAACACTTGTACAAGTGATGCTTATTTTAAGCTTTCAGTGGTATATTGGTGTAGTGGTATTTAATATTGTCAATGATGTGTTCTAATGAGATGTGGTGTGAGCAAAAGGGCCATTCAAACATTGCAAAAACTCTCAATCAAGATCAGCTGTTGGGTTTTGAAAAATAACCTATTATAGTATATGCTTATAAAGCATTTAAGATGAGTCAGATCCTTCTCAGGCTTTTCATTGGTCATTGAGTATTCTGCTAAGTCTGGCCAATCAAAAGCTTGAGTAAGATTTTGTAACTCACCTCAAACACCGTATTTAAGGCCTGCTCAGGGTCTTTACTGTTTGCAGCCATAGTAGATGAAATCTTTTTACACAATTGTATTTGAATAATGTGTGTAACATTTGACATTAAAACATGTTAAAACAAGCAAATGCTTATTTATAATTCTCTCCAACTGTTTAACCCTTTACCCCATAGCCTGTTTAAAGCAGTGAAGATAGGTGACAACTTAAAAATCATGTTTGAAAGTAAAGCAGAATGCCCCTGGGCACATTCTACTTTTCTTTCAGCCTGCTTTAAGCTACCATAGATTTATTATGGTACATTTTCGTTACTGTATCAATTTGAACTATTGTTTGCAGTGGAAGAGTAAATTAAGTGCGCTCAAAGGCGCTTCTATGGGAAAAAGGGTTAATGTCCTTGGAAGTTTTAACTATAAATCTAGATGGAACCATGGTTATAAAGCATTTGAGATCTTTCAACTATTTGATTGGTCAGATTTAAAGTTTCCTTAAAGCTGTGCAACCAGAAGCTTGAATGCTATATAACCATTGATTGCTCAAATCTGACCAATAACAAAATCTGACATTTGTCAAAATCGTTTTATGTTATTGCAAATTGAATACACAGCGTATGTTTAAGGCTGAAAACATGAAAAATTCTTGCTATTTCAAAATTTAATACTGTTATTTTTAACTCTAGTTATGCTAATTGTTAAAACATGTTTAAGCTTCACAAACTCAATTAAAACTAAAATCTGTCATTCCGAACACTTATTTCTTATTAAATCCACACAGGATATATTAAAGGCCACACAGGTTAGTTTCCACACAGAAACTAATACTGGTTTATACCACACAGGTAGTTCATTACAAATGCCACACAGATATATGCCATCACAGGATGATGATGATGATGATGATGATATAGTAGTGGCTATCCCACACAGGTCAAATACACTAACTGTTGTTGCCACACAGGCTATATGCAGTGTTGTAATGATCTGTACAGGCTTTACTAACAATTGTTCTATGAATAAATAACAGCATATTCTACAATTAATGGCACACTCAATTGTTCTATATAAAACAGGCCAACATGGGAGTTTATATGAAAATTTAGCATTGTAAGGGTAAATGACTTGGTTTCCAAGCTAGGCATTTTACTTGCACTGTAAACCTTAATATCATTGTTGGATGTTGACAGCATGTAGCTCTGCCTCTGGCAGCCTAATAGATGGATTAAAAAGTTAACTTTGGCTCTTGGAAACTGTCGAGAAAGAAGGTATGAACAATCATTTTATGAGAAACTGGTTCATGTATGTACAGTGCCTGTCATTTTTCTCAAGAGGTTGGAGTTGTTGTTTACTAATTGCACCCTTGCCTGCACTCCCCACACAGGATTTGTGCAAGTGGTAAAGGCATGAGATCATTTTATAATGGCAATTACAAGAGGAATAATTAAAACACAAAGAGATGATTCTATCAGTCTTAACATCAATTTTTTCAGACCACTTGCCCAAAACTGACAAAACTGCTTTTCGGATGCAAATATCACTTGCCCGAATCAGAAGGGACTTGCCCTGGGCAAGTAAGTTAAGGCAAAGACTGTTCTCATAATGAGGGAAAGTATTAATTGAGGTGATACTATTTAATATGAAATGGTTTAAGATGGTTTTGTATGGATTTAGTTTTCTGATTTTATTAGCCAATGTAATAGTTCAGATGAAAGGTTTTCAAAGTTGGCAGTTTTGTACAATAGGTTCAGTAATACCTGTAAAGCATTTAGTGATCTTGCCTGAAACTGAGAGTTTGTGTTAAAATTTCAGGGTATAGCAATTATAGGAAGCTGTACCGATGTACATTCTGCACTCAAGCGTTCCACTACAAAAGCCTCCTTGATCGACATATGCGAGTGCACACTAAGGAAAAACCGTTCCCATGCCGATACTGTGAAAAGGCCTTCACGAGGAAAGAGACGTTGAAAACACATATTGTGCTTAAGCATAGTAATAGTGAAATATGATTCCACAGTGCTATTGACATTAACATAGTCATGGGTCAAAATCACCTCCATGAAGCTGTGTATAAAACTAGATACTATTTAAAGCAAGATGAAAGTAAAGCTGAAAGCTCTAGTTGGAGCTTTCTTCTTTACCTTCATTTTGCTTTTAAGCTACTTTAAATTTCAGCAATTATTGTATATTAAATTTTGACAAGATGAAAGTCAAATAGGAGTTTTCTGCTTTACTTTCATTTTGCTTTAAGTTTCCACTTTAAATTTCAACAATTATTGAATATTCAAGCATTCTGCTCAAATCTGAACAACTTGAAGCTTGAAAATCATTTCAGGCTCGTCTGGAATGCTTTATAACTATTGATTGCTCAAATCTGACATGTGTCACAGTTTGTTTTCTGTTGTTGGTTTGTTTTTAGCTCACCTGAGCACAAAGTGCTCAAGGTGAGCTTTTGTGGTCGGTCTTTGTCCGGCGTCCGTCGTTCGTCGTGTGTCAACAATTTCTTCAAACATCTTCTTCTTCAAAACTACTGGTCTGATTGCAACCAAACTTCACAGTAATGTTCCTTGGGTCAAGCTCTTTCAAAGTTGTTCAAAGAATTTGAAACAATGCAGAACTCTGGTTGCCATGGCAACCAAAGTGAAAAAATAAGGAAATCTTAAAAAATCTTCTTGTCTGAAACCACAAGGGCCAGAGCTTAGATATTTGGCACATAGCATCATCTATAGGTCCTCTATCAAAGTTGTTCAAATTTTGCCCCTGGGGTCAAAATTGGCCCCGGCCCGGGGGTCACCATTTTACATAGAGTTATATAGTGAAATGTTCAAACATCTTTTTCTCTGAAACCAATATGACCAGAGCTTTGATATTTGGCATGGTATAACTTCTAGAGGTATTTGACATATATTGTTGAATTGGTTCCGGTCCGTTGCATATCTGGGTCACCGGAGCTAAAAATAGATTTTTTACCATGAGAACTTAAAAAATCTTCTTGTCTGAAACCATAGTACACTAAGCTTAGATATTTTGCACATAGCATCGTCTACAGATCCTCTATCAAATTTGTTCAAATTTTGTCCCTGGGGTCAAAATTGGCCCCGCCCCGGGGATCACAGTTTTACATAAGAGTTATTTAGTGAAATGTTCAAACATCTTTTTCTCTGGAACCAATATGACCAGAGCTTTGATATTTGGCATGGTATAACTTCTAGAAGTCCTTCACATATATTGTTGAATTGGTTATGGTCTGTTGCATATCTGGGTCACCGGAGCTAAAAATAGATTTTTTCAATGAAAACTTAAAAAATCTTCTTGTCTGAAACCATAGTACACTGAGTTTAGATATTTTGCACATAGCATATTCTACAGGCCCTCTATCAAGGTTGTTCAAATTTTGTCCCTGGGGTCAAAATTGTCCCCGCCCCGGAGGTCACCGTTTTACATAGAGTTACATAGGGAAATGGTCAAACATCTTTTACTCAGAAACCAATATGGCCAGAGCTTTGATATTTGGCATGATGTAACTTTTAGAGGTCCTTCACATATATTGATGAATTGGTTCTGGTCTGTTGCATATCTGGGTCACCGAAGCTTAAAATTTTTTTCCAATGAAAATTTTTAAAAATCTTCTTGTCTGAAACCATAGTACACTGAGTTTAGATATTTTGCACATATCATCGTCTACAGGTCCTCTATCTTAATTGTTCAAATTTTGCCCCTGGGGTCAAAATTAGCCCCGCCCTGGGGGTCACCTTTTACAAATCTTCTTTTCTGAAATCACGCGACCCATCCTAGTGTCACCATGGTCAGGTGAGCGATCAAGGACCATTCTGGCCCTCTTGTCTACTTGCACCCTTGCCGCCAGTCCCAATCTGGATTTGTGCAAGTGGTAATGGCATGAAATCATTTTCATATTTGGTATAGATAGCAATTAGAGGAGTTGGATTCCAATAGAAGGAATAAGTTAACCTTTTCCCCACATAGCATATCTCTAGTATTGAATATAGGTGTCCACTTAAAGCAGGTTGAAAATATAGCAGAATGCGCTTTAAGCGCATTCTGCTTAACTTTCAGCCTGCTTTAAGCTATCATCTGCTAGAATATAGAAAACATTTTGTATTATACATATTTATGAATGTATAAATTGGAATTATTTTCTTCATCGGAGGAATAAACTGAATGTGCTAAACAGCGCTTCATTGGGGGAAAGGGTTAATGTGCAAAGAGATGTTTCTATCCATGTAAAATCATGAACTGAGAGTAATAAAGAAATTGAAATTGATATCAGTCTTTGCATCAATTTTTTCGGACTACTTGCAGAGTTCCCATTCACGTACAGATGTACGTGATTCACGTATAATTTCAAAAAATCACGCATAAAATAAATGCCCTGAACGTGCATGCACGTACAGATTTATGTTGCAGATAATGCCGAAATTGGATGTAAGAAGACCAGTTTTATTAACAAACAACAAAATACAAGTTAAACGTCAAAGTCTGGCGTGTCAGTTTGGATTTGTTTTCATTTTCCTTATAGTGTATGTCAGGCGCTTGACAATTCTTATCATTCTTATTACGTAAAGCGCCTGGTTCACCCGCATCGCGAATATGATGATTAAGCGGTTTAAAATAGATTTTGGGATTTCCCGTCTCTGTGCCTAATAAAGTCGCTATTTTTTCTATCAATTTTTGTTTTTATAGGAGTTCAATACTTATTTCGAGGAATACGTGTTTGAAAAATGCTGACAAATTATTAAAACAAAAAGTCCGGTCATAGGTCTAATTCTGGTCTCTTTCGATTTCAAAACAGCGACGCCATTTTTATGCGAAAAACTGGACAGGTTATCAGATGTATTTTATCCCGTCTATTAACAATGTTGAGGAAAATGCCTGATTTAGTGAGACACAGTCTTAGCATAGGCCTACGCATTCGTGTAGTCTGCAAATATGTCGGGTAAGTCCCAATTGACGGCCTGGTTAAGAAATAATGTGAGAGATACGAACAGTACACATCCAAACAAATGATATAAAAATTTAGCGGTGGAACCACAAATTTCCAAAGATCATCCCTGGTGCGTATCCATTGTTTGAATACAGATTGCTACTTAGTTATGGGACCACTCGTCGTAGATACGTCATAAGCCTTTCGGCCCTGGCCTCATCGTACTTTGTCCCTGGCGTCCTCGCATCAGAAGAAACAGAAAAACGTTTCATATGCACCCTCTGAAATTTGTCTGCACCCCCAAAAAATAGCCCTAGAGGGTGCATGCTTTTCAGATCTATGCAAATATCACTTGCCCGAATCACAAGCCACTTGCCCAGGGCAATAAGGTTAACCCCTTTACTCCATAGCCTGTTTCAAGTATTGAGAACAAATTAAGTGACCACTTAACTCTTTGCATGCAGGGTAATTTTTTTTTGTCTGCAACATTTGTCGCCTGCTACTGTTCTAAAATTAGCATTTTCAATATTTCTTTTAAAATCAGGGTCAGAATGGCAAACAGTTTGGATCCTGATGAGACATCTGGATCCAAACTGTTTGCAAAGGCAATGACTGCGGTGGATATATCCGCCGCTAGCATGCAAAGAGTTAAAGCAGGTTGAAAGTACAGCAGAATGCACCTTAACTTATAAGCCAAACTGGCTGGCCCTTTCAATAGGGGTGACACTATAATAAACAAAGCCTTTACCTTTATAAGGTGCATTCTGCTTTACTTTCATTCTGCTTCCTGGGTTAAAGCAAAGCCTGTTCCATGAGGGAAAGTATCAATTTAGGTGATAATATTTAAGATGAAATAAAACGTGTGGTTTGGTATGGATTTAGTTTCCTTATCTTAGTAGCCAATGTAAGAGTTCAGATGAAAGGTTTTCAAAGTTGGCAGTCTAATACATGAATGTTTAGTGGACCAGGGCTCGATTGTAACTGTAGAGCATGTAGCAATCTTGATCTTGCCTGAAACTGAGAGTCTGTATTCAAATTTCAGGGTATTGCAATTATAGCAAGTCGTACCGATGTACATTCTGCACAAAAGTGTTCCACTACAAAAGTCAACTGGATCAGCATATCCGAGTGCACACTAAGGAAAAGCCGTTCCAATGCCGATACTGTGAAAAAGCCTTCGCAAGGAAGGAGACGTTGAGAACACATACTGTGCTAAAGCATAGTAATAGTGGAATATGATTCCACACATGACAGTGCTTTTTACACTTTCCTACATACGGGTAGCCATCGGTCAAGAGCTCTATTAAGCTGTTAAAGGGACTGGGAAGATTCTACTTAAAGCATGATGAAAGTGAAGATGAAAGCTCTAGTTAGAGCTTTCTGCTTTACCTTCATTTTGCTTTTTAGCTACCACTTTAATTTTCAACAATTATTGTATACAGTAAAACCTTGTTACGACCACTAAAACAACGGCTAATTGATTGTATAATAGACAAGTGACAGCTTAAAGCAAGATGACAGTGAAACAGAAAGCTCTTAAAGGAGCTTTCTGTTTCACTGTCACATTGCTTTAAGAGGTCACCTATCATAAACACCCTAATAATTAACATACTTTAGTGGTCGTAATAGAGAGTTAATACTGTATATTTAATTTTGACAAGATTGTAGCAATTACAGCAGTTGAATCCCAATAGAAGGAATATGTTAAAACACAGGGAGGTTTCTATCTTTGTATCAATTTTTTCAGACATCTCACCCAAAACAGGTTTAGCGTTTGGCGAGTCCTTATTGATCTTGCCTGAAACTGAGAGTCTGTTCAAATTTCAGGGTTTAGCAATCATACGAAGATTTACCGATGTACATTCTGCACTAAAGTGTTCCACTACAAAAGCGGTCTTGATCGACATATCCGAGTTCACACTAAGGAAAGGCCGTTCCAATGCCGATACTGTGAAAAAGCCTTCGCAAGGAAGGAGACGTTGAGATCACATACTGTGCTTAAGCATAGTAATAGTGGAATATGATTCCACAGGTGACAGTGCTTTTGACGCTAGCCTCCATAGCTATGGGTCAAGCTCACCACTATATAGCTGTGTTTGAGGGACTGGGAAGATGCTACTTAACCCATTACCCCATAAATACGCCTTTTTACGCATTTGATTTATTCCTCAACTGATGAAAAAAGTTTAAACTTATACAGTCAAAAATATGTTCTATAAGAAATAGTTCTGTATTCTAGCAAATGGTAGCTTAAAGGGACTCGCAACCGGATGGTGTACTTGTCAAAATAAAATAAAATACTCAAATAAAAGCAAATTTGTGGCATTATTTGGCTTCTGACATTAAAAAAATACGATCAGTCCAAAAAAAGTCTCAAGAATCGTCACCGAATCTTAGATTTTACATATTTTCCATCGTTTTTCTATACCGACTAGTAGACGGTATAGTTGTTTTTGTTGCTTCTCTACACGGGCTCAGACATAAACCCGAGCCGAATTGTGAAGTTGTATGCACTTTCGATCGCTACACATTGAAATACGTTAAATCGATCCGAGATATTTATTGAAATACATTTTTTTAACAGAATTTCTTATCCTAAACTAATTCTTTACCATTTATATAAGCGTTTGACACATATTTACAAATTACTATTTTTAATGCACCATCTGGTTGCGAGTCGCTTTAAAGGAGGCTGAAAGTAAAGCAGAATGCACCTTCTGGCGCATTCTGCTCTTCAACTTGCTTTAAGGGAACACGTTTCGAAACGAGAAACAGGCTACGGGGTAATGGGTTAAAGCAAGATGAAAGTAAAGATAAAAGCTCTTGTTGGAGCTGTCTGCTTTACTTTCATTTGCTTTTAAGCTACTACTTTAAATTTCAACAATTATTGTATATACATGTATTCAATTTTGACACGATTATAGCAAGTATAGGTGTTGGATCCCATTAGAAGGAATATGTTAAAACACAGGGAGGTTTCTATCAGTCTTTGCATCAACTTTTTCAGACATCTCGCCCAAAACTGGTTTAGCATATAGCGAGTCTTTATTGATCTTGTCTGAATCTGAGAGAGTCTGTATTCAAATTTCAGGGTTATGCTAATGTTAAAGCTTCATGAAACTCCATTAAAACTATAAAATCTGTCATTCTGAACACTTATTCCTTATTAAATCCACACAGGATATCTAAAGGCCACACGGGTTAGTTTCCACACAGAAACTTATAACTGTATTATACCACACAGGTTACTGGTAGTGGCATATAGTAGTGGCTATCCCACACTGGTCAAATACACTAACTGTTGATGCCACACAGGCTATATGCAGTGTTGCAATGATCTGTACAGACTTTACCAACAATTGTTCTATGAATAAATATCAACACATTCTACAAATAATGGCAAACTCTCACATAACAGGGTATAATAAAACTGGCTGACATGGGAGTAAATATTAGCGAGTCTTTATTGATCTTGTCTGAATCTGAGAGAGTCTGTATTCAAATTTCAGGGTATAGCAATCATACGAAGATTTACCGATGTACATTCTGCACTCAAGTGTTCCACTACAAAAGCCACTTTGATCGACATATCCGAGTACACACTAAGGAAAAGCCGTTTCAATGCCGATACTGTGAAAAAGCCTTCCCAAGGAAGGATACGTTGAGATCACATACTGTGCTTAAGCATAGTAAAAGTGGAATATGATTCCACAGTGCTTTTGACACTTTCCTCTATAGCCTTGGGTCAAGCTCACCACTATTTAGCTGTGTTAAACCCATTACCACATGACCTGTTTCTATTATTGAAGATAGGTGACCACTTAAAGCAGGTTGAAAGCAAAGCAGAATGCGCCTAAAGGCTAGGATATAGAAAATATTTCTAAGGATTTTTATCCATAACAGTTACTGTATAAAGCAAGATTATTTTAAGGGACTGGGAAGATGCTACTTAAAGCAAGATGAAAGTGAAGATGAATGCTCTAGTTAGAGCTGTCTGCTTTTCTTTCATTTTGCTTTTAAGCTACCACTTTAAATTTCAACAATTACTATTTATATTCACTTTTGACAAGATTATAGCAATTATAGGAGTTTGATCCCAATAGAAGGAATATGTTAAAACACAAAGAGTTTCTATCAGTCTTGGCGAGATGTCTAAAAATTGTCTCTCATACTGAAAATAAGACTGGGGTGGGGGAAGGGGTTATAGATTTATTTTCACCTAGCTTTGGGCAGCCATCTGATCTTAACCCATTACACCATAAATGCACATTTTTACGCCTTGATTAATCTTATCCTCCACTGAAGAAAATAATTCAGCTTTAGACGGTCATGAATTTTATATGAACCATAAGAAACATTTTCTATATTATAGCAGATCATAGCTTATTGCAGGCTGAAAGTAAAGCAGAATGCACTTTAGAGCGCATTCTGCCATACATTCAAATGTTTTAAGTGGTCACTCATCTTAAAAATTAGAAACAGGCTATGGGGTAAAGAGTTAATACCTCATTGACACTTATGTCAGGGCTCAAGATAAAAGTGTGGGGGGGGGGGGGGGGTTTCAAATGTTTGAGAAAGTAAAATCTTTATTTCTGCTTTAAACCCTATGGTGTCACTTCTCATTAGAATCGTCTTGAAGAGACGATTCTAATGAGTAGTAACACCATAGGATTTGGTGCAAAAGTGAGTTACAAAATGTTGGAATTATTCAGTTTACTCTCCCTTATCTGGAGTCCTGATATGTGCATCATTTACAGGGATGCTGTTTGTAAAATTTTAATGAAGCATGAAAGCATCATTAATGGTCAACTCATTACCCAATAAATATGCCTTTTTACACCTTTAACTTATTTCTTAAATGAAGAAGATAATTTTAAGATATCGTTTATTACAGTGGGCAATAACCTTTGGTCTCAGCAGCTGTTTGACCCCAAAAGTCGTCTGTACGTCTGTCCGTACTGTGGCAAGACTGCCAGACAGAAAACCGACCTTGTCCGTCATATCCGCAAGCATACCGGAGAGAAGCCCTTCAAATGCTCATTCTGCAAGAAAGCTTTCACAAGAAAAGAGACCATGACCATACATATGTACACAAAACATGCTGAAGAATGTGGGGCTCCTGCAATGCAAAACCTCATGGAGCCACTCTAAACCCATTACCCCATAGCCTGTTTCTATAGTTTTGAAAATAAGTAACCACTTAAAGCAGGTTGAAAGTAAAGCAGAATGTGCCTGAAGGCACATTCTGCTTTACTTTCAGCCTGCTTTAAACTATAATCTGTTAGAATATAGAAAAATTATCTTATAATACTTAATCATGACTGTATAAATTGAAAAAAAATAATTCAGTGGATATAATGGCATAAAAAGGGTATTTATGAGGTAATGGGTTAACCCATTACTCCATGGCTTGTTTCTAGTTATGAAGACAGGTGACTTCTAAAAGCAGATTGAAAGTAAAGCAGAATGTGCCTTCACACATTGAACCCGTAGCGACAAGTATACTCAACATGAACAAATCATATACTTGGTACCTATAATCAAGAGTAAAATTAAAATTTTGTCCTATGCAAACAGTGTAGATCCTGATCCCAGGGCTCCTTAAGGATCCCTCTGATCAGGGTCTACACTGTTTGTCATTTTGTAAAATAATATAAAAAACCACCCTAATTATTCAAAAGTGGAATAAATTTAATTGTTAATTGGATTTGTCCAATTTAAGTTGCAGGGGTGAATGAAGGCGCATTCTGCTTTACTTTTGGCCTACATTAAATTACCATATCCGATATCTGCTAGAATATAAAGATATTTTTTATTATACAATATTGATGACTGTATAAATTGGAACTATTTTATTCAGTGACAAAAGAAATAATATGTGTACAAAGGCGTATTTATGGGGTAATAATTTAAAGCATTCAACTTTTAGCATCCAGCAGTAACCTGTCAGTATGCAGATATCACACTATCAATTTATCAAAGAATTCAAAATTAACCCTTAGCCCGCCAAATAAATTGTCGTCTGCTATATTTCTCGTCTGCTTCAAGTTTCAAAGTGCTTCAAAGTTGCTCAAAATTGCTGAAAATATTGTCCGAGTGTCATACAGCTTTGATCCGTTACTCGGCGTCTCATCCAGATCCAAGCTGTTTGCATATGGAGCTATAGTCGTGAGTGGCAGACTAAGGGTTAACACATTCAATCCTAGGAACAAGTACATACTTATCACTAACAGCGTACCTGTAAAGAATACACTTGTCCTATATTCACTGTGTAGACCCAAATCAAAGAACTACTGCCGGAGTCCTCTGATAAGGGTCTGCACTGTTTGTTATTTTACGATATATTGGTAAAAGATCAGAAAATGGACTGTAGACCTAAGTTGAAGTAGGAGTTGTCCACTAAATGTTTCAGGGGTGAATGAGTTAAATGGTGTGATAGAAATATGTCATTTTGTTGAACAATTTTTTTGTGTATCAATGGTATGATTGTATTTTGTATCCTGGGAATTTTTTTCTTATTTTATAATCAAGTTTAATGGTTTAGATGTTTGTTTCATTTTTTATTTGCATAAAACATTAGAATGGAGTGTGTGATCAGAGCTCAAGATAATGGGAGTATTTCAAAACTAAAATCTTTATTTCTGCATTTTAAAAACCCTATGGTGTCACTACTCAATAGAATCTTCTCAAAGAGACGATTCTAATGAGTAGTAACACCATAGGATTTGGTGCTAAAATGAGTGAGAAAATGTGGATTTGTTCATTTTACTCCCTCTTATCTGGAGCCCTGTGTGATACAGCATTATGTGTAGGAGACTTTCGTGTGGAATAAAGTATGTACATACCGTGTCAATGTCGTTGTTAATGAATGCCAAACACCCACCATTTACTTTGAAAACTTCAATTTTCATGCATAGCTTGAAAAAAATTGGAACAGAAATGCTGTTGGTGGGCCTTTAACCCATTACTCCATAACCTTTTGTTAGTTTTGAAGACAGATGACCATTTAAAGCAGGTTGAAAGTAAAGCAGAATGTGCCTTAAGGCACATTCTGCTTTACTTTCAGCCTGCTTTAAGCTACCATCTGCTAGAATATAGAATAGATATCTTTCAAAACAAATTCTTAAATGTATAAATTAAAACTATTTTCTTAAGTGGAGGAATATATTAAAGGCGTATTTATGGGGTAATGGGTTTAAATGCCTTTCACAACATTGTCCAGGGCTAATCGTTCTTGGTCTGTCTGTCTGTTAACCTTTAGAAGTACATGTGATTAGGACTTCATATTTGGTATTTGTACTCGACTCAATACGCCATTGAGCTCTGTACAACTTATGTCCTATCTGTCAAAGGTCAAGGTCATTTAGTGGTCAAATACACTGAACTTAATGTTGTCATAACTTTGGAACTACTTGTGATAGAGACTTTATTTTTAGCATATGACTGTGTACTCCACTCAATTTTGAATAAGATTGAGTTGGATTTTACGGCAGCTGCGCTGCGCAGCACATGAAATTGTCATATGGTGCCGAATAGACAATAAGCCCATTGAGCGTAGTTAAGTTAGGGGGTTTCAGACTAAGGTCATTTAAATGTCATGGTCCCATCAGAGTGCATACACTGTTTAGTAAAGAAGAGTTGAATCTCATTGGTCAGTTTCACTTTTAATATAAACCATGTTGGAATCATAAGTATAAACATGATTTACAAACATTGCTGACCCAAATTAAATTGCTGCAATCAGAGTCTGCATTATTTGTCACAATCCTGTCACAATCCTGAATTATTTTGGGCGAACCCCTAAAGAGCTGATGTAAATATCATCATTTTGAAACAAACAAAAAAACACACACAAACAATAATCCTCTTTTTGGCTAGGCCTTACGGCTGAGTGTATTTTATTTTCTTAGGTGGGGACTACTTCTACTCTAAGTATAGAAATATATATTAAAAGTCCTGAGTACATAGGCATGGTTATGGAGTAATTGGTTAAAGCTGGTTTGATTGTAATTTGATCTATTTTTCAGTGGGAGTACCAGCTCAGTATTATCCCCTGCCACCTACTGCTAAGCCACGTGGCAGTGGTCCGCATGTGTTTCCTTGCCCGTACTGTCAGAAAGTGTTTGGTCAAAACATCATACTCGTGCGTCACATGCGTCGTCACACGGGGGAGAAACCTTTCAAGTGCGATATTTGCCAGGCTTCATTTCCTCGCAAAGGAACTATGATGAACCATCGGGCAAGGCTTCACCCAGAGGCTCCCGCAATTACAGTACAAACTGTGCCCGGGCAGTACTCATAAAGTACAGGATTACAAAATGGATTTTATAGTATTGAAGGTTTTAAGAGTTAAGACTGACAAGTGTATAAACGTAAGGAAAATCACTTAAAAGAACGCTGTCAACAGATATTTTCATAAACTGTGAGAATGTAGTGTGTTGAACTGGATATGGAACACCTGTTAACCAATTACTCCATAAATTCGCCTTTATGACTCGCAGGGACAATGTATATTGTTCCACTTATACAGTCATAAGCATTTACCATAGGATTTATTTTTTGTATCTTATAGATGGTTGCTTAAGGCAGGCTGAAAGTAAAGAAAAATGAGCCCTAGGCCCTTTAAAGGCATATTCTGCTTTACTTCCAGCCTGCTTTAAGCGACCACCTACTGGAATATAGAAACAATTTCTTGTGATACATATTCATGACTGTATAAACTATTTTCTTCAGAGGAGGAATAAATCAATGGTGTAAAAATGCATAGCTGTGGAGAAATGGGTTGAGGAGTGACTCCAACCCAAAGTTGTTAGAAGGACACTGTAACATTTCACTTCTGTTGAAGTAAATCCTGCTTGTTTACCAAAGACTTGTGAATGCCAAAATTATTATGTAGCATGATTATGATACCAGCTGTATATTATTGGGGTTTTACAGATAAGTGAGGATAAATTGAAGAAATCCAACTCTTTCTCATTTTACAACCAAATCCTATGGTGTTACTACCCATTAGAATCGTCTCAATGAGACGATTCTAATGATTGGTGACACAATAGGGTTTAATTGAGAAATAAAGATTTTAGTTTTTGAAATACCCTGCTTATCTGAATTCCTGGGTTTAAGCAGAGTGTGGATTTTGCATTTTAACCTGTTACCCTATAGCCTGTTTCTGAGTTTTAAAGCAGGTTGAAAGTAAAGCAGAATGCGACTTAAGAGCATTTGGCTTCACTATAATTCAGCCTTCTTTAATGCTATATATAAACTGGAACTATTTTCTTCCATTAAGGCATAAATCAAATGCGTCAAAATACGTCTCTATGGAAATAATCTAATTATAATAGATTAAAAGTTAAAACAGACATTTGTCACGATGGACTATGGCAATTATTTGATTGATTAAATTATTGTGTGCATAGCTTAGTAATGTTATAAATTTTGTGGCGTACTGGTATATCAAAAGTTGTAAGATATATGTTATATAGATAGCGTCACTGTGTAGTATAGACAATTTAATTGTGTATTTTAAACCTTTAGTATAGAGCTGAGTGTGTATTAAAGCAGATAAATTATGAATGCATGTGCATGTGTAGATCTAGTCAATGTTAGATTCTTTGGCTTGTTCAGCAAGTCTGTTTCAGGGCTCCAGATAAGAGGTAGTTTTTTCAACAAATCCCACATTTTCTCACTATTTTTAGCACCAAATCCTATGGTGTTAATACTCATTAGAACCGTCTCGACGAGACGATTCTAATGAGTAGTGACACCATAGTGTTAAATTTAGAAATAAAGATTTTAGTTTTTGAAAAACTACCCTTATCTGGTGCTCTGCTGTTTGCAACAAGATGGGATGTGCAGACATGTGCTCTGAAAGAAAGAGCTTCAGTCTGAGCCACTGATTTTAACCCTGTCCGCTGTCTGACTCGAACAGTTTTCATAGGAGTTTTGGTGTGGTTGATTCATTTATTTTGTTCTGCCGTTTTGCCTAGAGGTATCAGTGGTATCAGTATTATTGTTCACCTTGTATGTAGTGTCTTGGTCGATCATTGCCTTTTCCTCCGTAGGCAATGCCGCATTAGTGCAAATCACCTGTACCAAACTGATAGCATACATAAACTAAACTTTTGTGTTCAAGACAGATGGCTTCTATGGAGTAAAGGGTTAAGCTACCACCTGAATTAAAATTATCAGTAAAAACTCATTTGAATGTATTTATCAAGACATTGGTAGAGGTAACATATGGGTTTAGGCGGAGGATATGGGATAACAGCGCCCTTCGCTTGTTAATAGTTATTGAAAGCTTATATTATCATTGCTTCATGTCCTTTTGTAGTAAATGCAATAAAAGGTAAACAAAGTTTACTGGTCTGTTTTTTTGCTGTGAACCAGAAATCCCTCTTGGACCAATGATTAGATATCAAAATGTTGGCTTTCTTGAACTCATTGAGCTCTAGTGACGCATATATGTGTCATTTACCAAATGTGTACCTGTGAAGAGTACACCTTTCCTATGCAAACAGTGAAGTCCCTGATCAGAGGGCTCCTACAGGAGCCCTCTGATCTGGGACTTTACTGTTTGTCATATTTTGCAATTTATTACAAAAAACAACCCTAAATAGTCTTAACATGAACAAGCCTTTATACCAAACTGGAATTGTCCATTAGAAGTTTCAGGGGATATGAGTTAACCCCATAGAGTCTTTTGACCACTGAAATCTCAAATGGACCATTCCATTTTCCAATCATGTCTAAACTCCATTTTGAAATATTTAGGCTTGATCGATTTGAGTGATGTATTGCAAAATGACAAATGTCATGCAGACCCTGATCTGAGAGAGTTCTTATAGGAGCCCTCTAATCTATAACTCCAATAATGATCTAAGGACAAAAAAATGAACAAAGGACAACTAATTCTGCAGAGTTTGTGCTCCAAGGTTATAAAGCATTTGAGTCCGAGATTGTTCTTAAACATTTAATTGGTCAGATTTGAGCAAAAATTTGAGCTCCAGATAAAAGTGACTAAACTGATCATTTCCAACATTTTCTACTTCATATTTCAACCCAGTCCAATAGTATGCAGGGCAGAGGGAGTAAACTGAACAAATCCAGTATTTTCACACTCATTTTAGCATCAAACCCTATGGTGTTTACTGTTACTACTCATTGGAATTGTCTCAACCATAGGGTGTAATGCAGAAATAAAAAAATTAGTTTTTGAAATACACCCCTGATCAGGAGCTCTGAGTATGACTACTCATCAATATGGTCTCTTTAACATAATTCTAAGGAAAAGTCATACCATAGGGTTTGATTTACTTAGAGATAAGGAGTTTATTAATTTGGTAATGGGTTGATATTGGTGAAAAAACTTGCCCTGTCTCATGCTGTGTTGTCTGTTTTCAGATGGTACAGGTCCCACAGAACAGAAACCATACATACAATGTCTCAAGTGTAATAAACTTTTTGACACCATGTCGGAGTTAAAAAAACATTCATTTACCCATGGGAAAAGAAAAAGGTCAACAAGGGGGTCATATAACTGCAGCATCTGTAATCAAGTTTGCCGTGACAATTACGATCGCAGAAAGCATCAAAGGATTCACACGGGCGAGAAGCCATTCTCCTGCTTGTATTGTGACACAATGTTCTCGCAGAAAGCTCATGTAAAAGCTCATGTGTTGAAATTTCACCCAGACAAGAAACAATAACTCTTACCATGCTAGTGATGGATATGTGCCTTAGTGATTAATTTTGCAATTAGTTTGGATCCTGATGAGACACTGCAGCATCTCGTCAGGATCCAAACTATTTGACGATCCAATCCTGTTTTGAAAAGAAATTTAGAAAGTTCTATATTTAAAACAGTTGCAGATGACAATTTCTGCAGAGAGCTCATATTGGCAATCATGAATTATGTTTTGCTGAAGTTTCTTGCTTTCTTTTGTTCATTGTTGAATTTTCACCTAAGTTTTTGAGTTTTCATTCCAATAAAAGTTAATCTAAAATAGTTTGTTGTGTTGAGATATCCCATTTAAATGACTAGAAGATGTATACTAACCCTTAGCCCGCCAAATAAATTGTCGTCTGCTATATTTCTCATCTGCTTCAAGTTTCAAAGTGCTTCAAAGTTGCTCAAAATTGCTGAAAATGTTGTCCGAGTGTCAAACAGCTTGGATCCGGATGAGACGCCGAGTTGCTCGGCGTCTCATCCGGATCCAAGCTGTTTGCATATGAAGCTATAGTCGTGAGTGGCAGGTTAAGGGTTAAGTTAATGCACAAGATAATAGGCCTATAGATGGCATGATAAAGACTGAGAGTGTCCAAATATCACAGCTCCAGGTACTGTTAACCCATTACCCCTTGGCTGAATGCCCATAGCCTGTTTCTAAAATTGATAACAGGTGACCACTTAAAGCAGGTTGAAAGTAAAGCAGAATGCGCCTTAAGGCACATTCTGCTTTATTTTCAGCCTGCTTTAAACTTCCATCTGCTAGGATTTAGAATATATCTCTTAGGATGCATAATTATCCATGACTATAATTTTGAATTACTTTTAGTGGAGGAATAAATCAAAGGCATTAAAATGCGTATTTATGGAGTAAAGGGTTAAATATTTGATTCAGAAGTGTTGAAATCTCCTCAAAGAATTGAAATTGTTTTTGATGCCAGTATTTGGAAAAGAAGTTGTAACATTGGTGATTTTGTTGAGGTATCTGTGGTGGTTGAGGTTTACATGCTGAATTTTCAAATGGACTCTTCCAATTTTTGATAAAGGACCAATTTACTTTGACTTTCGAGGGGTAGTGATTTGTCCCCTAAAATAATTGAAAAAGACCCTGTGAGGGATCGAAACGTCAGACATAATAAAAGATCGAAAACACCACATTGCCTTGGTCGTGAGTGTCTACTGCCTTTCCTTTTCCACACATAAATATTAAAAAGATCAGAGATTTTGTAAAAACATTGTAAATGTTTTAAAAAGACAATATTTTATTTTTGCTTCTTTGTTTTCGTTTTAGACTGGATTGATGGTGGTATGGATGAACAATCAAGTAAAAAGGTTCGCCTGAATATGGATATTTCAGAATTGGCTCGGCGCAATGTTTTCACTTGCACCTATTGCCATAAGATCTTTTGCTCACATTCTGAACTTGTGCGTCATGTGCGCATTCATACGGGTGAGCGACCGTATAAATGTGATATATGCGGTATGGCATTCAGCGTTAAAAGCTCATTGACTACCCACTTTCGACTCCACACAGGAGAGAAACCGTATCAGTGCCTAGTGTGTCAAAAGGGGTTTGCCTCAAGGTCTCCATATAACTACCATAAAAGAACCGCCCACAGACAAAATGAAGGCAATCAGTCACAACAAAATACAGACAGCAAGGAGGGAAAACCAGCGCAAAATATTGTTATCAAAGATGAATTCTTTACGGTCACAGAAACCAAACCTTCTGACACCGAGACTAGTTCCCCAGAAATAGGGAAGGAAAAATCACCATCAGATGTATAGAAGACAATAATTCTCTAGTGACTTTGTTTAAACCATTGCCCATAAAAGGACCTTTTAGCACATTTAATTTATTCCTCCACTGAAGAAAATAGATCCAATATATTATAGTCATGAGTATATATTGTATCATAAGAAATTTAGGGCGTGTTCGATTATCAGTCCGGAATTGACGGGATTGACGGAATCGAAATCGAATGGTCCGGAATTCGATTCCAGAACTGTTCTATCAATTCTGCCCGAGGAGGTGGTGTGAGCAGAATTGTGACGTATCATCATGGTTCCCGGCACAATTTACGAACGCTTCGACAGCAAAATTGTAATAAGCAGGGAACCAGACTACCATATTTGCAACAGTTCAATTCCTTTTTTATTTGATTTACTAATTCCATGGAATCGTTCCAAACAGTTCTGGAACTGATAATCGAACACGCCCATAGTTCTAGTAGAGTGCAGCTTTTAGCAGGCTGAAAGTAAAGCAGACTGTGCCTTAAGGTGCATTCTGCTTTACTTTTAAACTGCTTTAAATAGGACCAGCTCACAGTCTTCAAAACCAGAAACGGGCTACAGGGAAAAGGGTTAAAACAATCAGTAAATTGAGGCCCCAGTGAGTCACATGGATGAATTGATAAAAGGTTCAAAATGTACTTCTGTGGAGGAAAGGGTTGGAAGAAACTACATGTACATTGTTTGGTCAGTCAGAGTGTAGAAAGGGTTGTGGCAAATTTTGAACAGTAGTCTCTTGACAGGCAGAAATATATAAAACTTTTGACATATGACAGCTTAATCAGTCGTTTTCAACTTCGAGAATAGATGTGTTTGTGCATATACTGTATAGGCCCATATAAATGCCACCCGGTGGTTGATGCTTAATTGTAATTAAAATTAAAGAGTTCTTGGTTGGATTGAGGAAGGGGGAGAGCGTTTAAATGGGACTATACAGGATACTTAATTTTAGTAGATGTTTGCATGTGTGCAAGTTTAACAACTCTTGTACCAGTTGTGATAAACAATTTTTACTAACTCTTAAATTGTCAATTTTCTGTTAATATTTCCTTGTTACGATGCTTAACTCTTCCCCCATAGAAGTGCCTTTTAGCGCAATAAATTTATTGCTCCATTGAAGAAAATAGTTCCAATTTATACAGTCATGAACATGTACCATAATAAATATTTTCTACATCCTAACTGATGGTAACTTAAAGGCAAAGCAGGCTGAAAGTAGAGCAGAATGCGCCTCAAGGCGCATTCTGCTTTACTTTCAACCTGCCTTAAGTGGTCACCTATATTCAAAACTACAAATAAGCTACATGTATGGGGTAAGGGGTTAACTCTTTCAACACCATGGACCTGTTTAAGAATATACTCATTACATTTGCAAACAGTGTAGACGCAGATCAGAGGGCTCCTATAGGACCATTTACCCCATTGCCTGATTCTACAGACAAAACTCAATACTTCGAACTCTTGTTAGTTTGAACATGTCCATATTTCAAAGTTAAAACGTTGCTTTGCCATGTTTTAACTTTGAAATACTGGTATATTTGACTTAAGTGAGGTAGATCTTATATTCTATCAAAATTAAACATACTAAATCACAGTAAGGTTGATTTTAGCCAGTTCAAAGTATGGAGTTTCGACTGTAGTTTTGAAGACTGGTGACTACTGTCACTAGATATAACTACCCCTGAAGAACATTCTGCTTTGCTTTCAAACTGCTAAAGCTTCCAACTGCTAGAAAATAGAAAATATTTCTCATGATACTCATTCATGACTGCATAAATTGGAACTTTTTTCTAGAGTAGAGGAATGAATTAACCCATTTTATGCGGGATACACTTTCAGGTGTACCTCTAGGCAAACAGTTATGATCTCAGATCAGGCCCACATTGTGGGGCCTGATCTGAGATCAAAACTGTTTGCAGCAAAGTCAATATTCTATCAGAAACTGCTAAAATCTTTTACAAATATTTGAGTTATACCCGCTGTAGACGACATTTTAAAATGGCCGCCAAATATTACCCAGCATACAATGGGTTAAATGCATAAAAATGCCTATCTATGGAGTAAAGGGAATTTTTCTTTACAGACTTCATTGTTCCAGACTTGACTGGCAAGGTAGGCCCAGTTGATATTCAGGCAACTACAGCGAGTATTCTTCAAGCCATCAAACATGCTTGCAAGTATTGTCACAGGCCATTTCAGTCGCGAAGAGATCGTGAACGTCATGAACTGATTCATACAGGAGAAAAACCGTTCATATGTGATTTCTGTGGGAAGGCTTTCAACCAGAAAGATTCTATGAAGACGCATCGTAAACGGCACGCAAAAGACTTGAACATTAATTTTTGAGGTGTAAAAACTGTTGGCATATTACAAGAAAGACAAGTTGAGAGAATTAATGTGAATAAACAAGCATTAGCCTTTACTCCATAGCTTAATGTTCTAGTATTGAAAATATGTGACCACTTAACCCATTACTCCATAAATACCTCTATTTTCGCCCTTCATTTATACATGTATCTCCACTGAAGGAAAAACTATTTGATACAGTAATGAATGTACAATATAAGAAATATTTCTTTTTTTCCCAGCAGATTGTAGCTTAAAGCAGGTTGAAAGTAAAGCAGAATGCGCCTTAAGACACATTCTGCTTTACTTTCAACCTACTTTAAGTGGGCACCAGTCTTCAAAACTAGAAATATACTGTGGGGTAATGGGATTAAGCAGGTTGAAAGTACAGCATAATATGTATTAAGGTGCATTCTGCTTTACTTTGAGCCTGATTTAAGGAAATATTTCTTATGATACATATTCATAATTGTATGAAATGGAACTATTTTCTGTGTAGGAATAAATACAAATGCATACTGCTGTCAGACAAATCCTATAAGAAAACTGTACAAATCCTTATCAGAGATCTTCTACAGCAGAGCACCAGATAACGGTAGTTTTTCAAATACTAAAATCTTTATTTCTGAATTAAACCCTATGGTGTCACTTAACTCATTAGAATCGTCTCTTCGAGACGATTCTAATGAGTAGTAACACCATAGGATTTGGTGCTAAAAATAGTGAGAAAATGTGGGATTTGTTGAAAAAACTACCTCTTATCTGGAGCCCTGTTCTACAGGAGCTGTCTGATCTTGGTCTACACTGTTTTTAAAAAAACGAGTACACTTAAAGCAGGAGTGGGGTTAAACCACCCATGCAGAATTATATCCTGTAGGTTTTTATTATCCCTGGAATTCTCAGGATTGGGGTTCTAATTACCACCAGCTAGGAATTTTCTAAGACTAGGAAATTCAAGGATATCCCAGGAATATACCAGGATATCTTTGGAAATCCCAGGATATTTCTGGAAATCCTAGGAAAACCCAGTATATTCCAATTACCACCAGGCTAGATCTCAGAACTCCTAGGAATTTCTGGGATATCCTAGAAATATTTTTCTTGGATTTTTGGGGGAAAATCCTAAGAAATTCTGCAAGGTCGTACATAGATAAGTGCAGTTAAAAAAAAGGGGGCCTCCGTGGCCTAGTGGTATAGTCACTGTGACTTACATCACTAAGCTCCTCATCGCTGTGAGTTCAATCCCAGTAGGGTCGTTCGGATTTTTCATGTGGGGAAGCCTTCCAGCTGGCTTGCGGAAGGTCGGTGGTTCTACCCAGTTGCCAATTTGTGCCTGTTACAGTGCATAAAGGACTTCTGGGGTCTTCCTCCACCTGTGATTAGCTGGACGTCGCGATATGACTGAAATACTGTTGAAAGCGACGTAAAATAAAAAAAAAACAAAGAAAACAAACAAAACAAAAGCAGTTAAAAAATTACAAAAAATACCGTAGTTCGTAAATCCTAGCATCTTGTTTAGACTTCTTGTTTATCAGGCTTTTGTATATAATTTACAAACAATTTCTAGTTCTGTCAATTTTGATATCAATAAACGTTGTACATTAAGTCAGCAGTTTCGTTTTCATTCTTTCTCAATAGATGCTTGTCTTAACCCTTTACTCCATAGCATGTTTCTAGTATTGAACATAAGTGACATTTTAAACTATGCTGAAAGTAAAGCAGAATGTGCCGAAAGGTATACAGGTATACCGGTATTGCTTTACTTTCAGCCTGATTTAAGCTACAATTTGCTAGAATATAAAAATATTTCATATGCAGCGCTACATATTCATGACTGTATAAATTGGAATTAATTTCTTTAGTGGAGGAATACATTCAATGCACATCTGTTGTGGAGTAATGGGCTAAATCAGACAAAACTATTTCAAATACGAAAATCTTTGTCTCCACCTAACCCTAACAGCTATGATGCTACTAATTAGATCTATCATATTGCAACAGTTGTAATGAGTAACTAACAAAAATGGGTTAAGTTGAGGTATAAAAAGGAAACTGGAAATTAAAAAAAAAAGTTTATTTTTACTTATCTGGAGCGCTGAAATAATTGTGTCTATTTATCTACTCGGTGCTAATATTTAATTCTCTCGAATGATGATATCTGGTAGAGTTATAAACTTGTGGAGCTTTCTGCTAAATATTTTCATCTTTAACAAGAGGGAGTAAACGAAACTTCTCACTAGACTTAATTGGGAACTGAAACTGTCCAAATCCTATTATGTTACTACTCATTAGAATTGTCTCTTTGAGATGGTTCTAATGAGTAAAGACCCTATAGGATTTAATGCAGAAATAAAGGATTTAGTTCTTGAAATACTCCTTATTTGGATCATTTTCTTGATTCAAAACAGTTGGTGAACTCTCATATGAGTGCATTGATCAATACTGGGTAGAGGCATCATATGGCATATACGGGGAGGAAGTGGGTCCTACATGTATATGGAGGAAAAGCTTAAAAGAAAATGAATTCATGTCGTATGTGACACGATTTTACTGTATTTACCAAGCTGTAGAACTTGCACCATTTAATAGACTTTCATGCACCGGCTATCTGCAAAAGTAACAGAAATTTCTTTGATTGCAGACCAGGGGTTGCCATTTCCTATACAGCTTGAAGCATTAGGTCTTCACGGTAGCACAGCGTCACCTGTTGACATGTCGTATCACCCACCACGCCACACAACCCAAAGCAAAAAGCCAGGCAATATGGCTCAAACTGGTGCCACCTATCTCAGCGATAGCATGAAGAAGTACCCTTGTCGGTATTGCGGGAAGTTTATTCGAAGTAAATACGACTTGGTGATACACGAGCGTGTTCATACAGGAGAAAAACCCCACAAGTGTGATGCCTGTGGCAAGAGATTCACTCAGAAGTCTAACCTCGAGAGTCATAAGAGTGTTCATGTTAAGATAGACTGGCCAGATAAACTTGCTTAACCATAGCTGTTGGACAGATAAGCCAATTTTAAATCCATAACCGCTGGACAGGTGGACCTGTTTAGTCCATAGCTGCTTAACCCATTTGGTGTATATATAGCTGCTGGACAGATAAGCATGGGTAGTCCATAGCTATTGGACAGATAAACTTAGTGTTTAAAATAGTCCATAGCTATTGGATAGATAAACTTAGTGTTTAAAATAGTCCATAGCTATTGGACAGATAAACTTAGTGTTTAAAATAGTCCATAGCTATTGGACAGATAAACTTAGTGTTTAAAATAGTCCATAGCTATTGGATAGATAAACTTAGTGTTTAAAATAGTCCATAGCTATTGGACAGATAAACTTAGTGTTTAAAATAGTCCATAGCTATTGGACAGATAAACTTAGTGTTTAAAATAGTCCATAGCTATTGGATAGATAAACTTAGTGTTTAAAATAGTCCATAAGATATTGGACAGATAAACATGTGTAGTGCATAGCTGTTGGACTGATAAACTTGTTTAAAATAGTCCATAACTTTTAGACAGATAAACTTGTTTATTTAGTCCATTGTAACTGTTGTTGACAGATAATTTGTTTAGTACATAGCTGTTGGATAGATAAACATGTTTAGTCCATAACTGTTGGACTGATAAACTTAATTAGTCCATAGCTGTCATTGCAAGCAGCCAATTAATATAGTCAAATTAACCTGCATGCAGAAAATCAAAAGAAATAAAACTTATCAGTCACAGGTCATAGCTTAATGCAGTACAAAGGAAAATAAAAAAGCTTCTATAGAAGCTTTCAGAATTACCTTTGTCCTGCATTAAGCAATTAATTCTAGGAAGTTTAATGAATACTCTTCTAAATTAAATTAGCAAACAATGTAGACCCAGATCAGTAGGCTCCTATAGGATATTAGTATATTTTGAACAGGTCTGTGGTGTTAAGTTATGGAAGGTGATTTCTTTAAGCACTATAATAGTCTTGAAACTTCAAATCAACACAATTTACTATATAAATGGTTGATTTTACAATACTTTACACAATTACAAACAATGTAGATTCTGACTAGAGAGCTCCTTCGAAGCCCTGTGATTTGGTTAAAACTGTTTTCAAAGGACAAGTGACAGTGTGCTCTTCATTGGTATTGTTGTGTTTTATTAACCTGTCGAAATTTAAATAATTATACGCTGGTTGAACACGCTATATATAGCTTCGGTTGATATCGACTGTTTCCGCTATGTTTTACCGGTAAATCTGGGTTGAAAGATGGGTTTATATTTAGAATAAGATATTGAAACCTATATGTCATTATGGTCGAGACAGTAGAGTAGTGTTTTACTGAGTATGGCCGTGAGTTCGATTCCAAGCGGCGGACGATTATTATTTTTTTATGTATAAGAGTCTGCAAGAAGGAGAGGCAGATTTAATTGAAAGTCCTTTTGGATCTGATCCCATATAACTTAAATTAAAGATATTGAACCCTAGCGACGAGTAAACTCGTCATTTACAAAGAGTTTACCTATACACTTATCCCATGCAAACAGTGAATACCAAGATCAGATGGTTCCTTAAGGAGCCCTCTGGTCATGTATACATACACTGTTTGCCGTTTTGCTGAGCTTGTCATACATGGACTATACTAAGTTTACAAAGCGTAACGTTTAGGTTATCTATGACACATTTTGCATTATAGAGATCTCTATGTTGAACAATTTAAGTAAAATAAAATGAAAAATAATGAGACAAAAAATATTGTAATAAAAAAAGGAATGAACCTAACGGGGATCGAACCCACAACCTCTTATCCTTTTACAAGTGTCCTTACACCCTACCAATTACTCTAACTCGATTATTGATTTAAATTCGACACAGAATGCACAGTATCCTTATATTTCTTTCTGTCAATCAAAACGAAAAGTATCGACTTTTATACCGAAGCTATATATATCCTTTCAGTGACGTATGAATATTCAATTTTTGACAGGTCAATAAAACCAAACAATACATGTATCTTTGGGGTTACTGAGTTAAAACAATACTAAAGTTAAGTAGAAAGTTCTTGTTGAAGACAAGAGATTTATTTTTAAAGCAATATGTAAATAAAGCAGAAAACTCATGCAAGAGTTTATTGCTATAATTACATCCGGCTTTAAGCTATCTTTAAAACAATCACTTTGGAACAGAATGTGCAGTAGGCAAATGCATGATTCAGTGGAAGAAATTGTTAATTTGTGGTTGACAGAAAGCAAGGACAAAGCAGTTGTGTTAGAATTTAAAGGAGTTGAAGGTTTACATCGGTGTTAAAAGGAACATTAGAATGAAGATTTGAGGGCAGTGTTGAAAGCAGCTGGCAGCATCATGCAGAACAGCTAATACAGACACTCAGACAGACCCAGATTTAAAAAAAATAAACTTAGATAAAAAACCTGAATTGTTGTTTTGATAATGGTTTTCCGCAAGAAGGAGCTAAAGCAAGGATAGGGTTACAAAATCACATGTCTTTCCATTCCTCTCTTTCTTAAACTTTTTCACACATAGCTTGTATTAACTATTTAGTAGTGAGGATTGGTGACCACTTTAAAACAGGTTGAAAGTAAAGCAGAATGTGCTGTAACTATATCAGTGGCTAATAAATAAGGAAAATACTTCCCAAGGAAAGAGTGCAGACTGATAGAATGCTATTAAGACCCTTTATGAAAACATTGCTGACACACAACAAATAGCTCCTTCAAGAGCTGGCTAATCTTGGTCTATGCTCTCTTAAACCATTACCTCATAAATACGCCTTTTTACACCTTTAATTGATTCCAACACTGAAGAAAATAGTTCCACATTATACAGAATCTGATATGAATATGCACTATAAGAAATATATTCTGTATTCTAGCAGATGATAGCTTTAAGCAGGCTGAAAGTAAAGCAGAATGTGCCTTTAGGCACATTCTGCTTTACTTTCCACCTGCATTAAGTAGTCACCTCTCTTCAAACTAGAAACATGCTATAATGGGGTAATGGGTTAAAAAGAGTCAATATAATTATACTCTTGAGACCAAGAGAAGGGTTAAAACATTTTTTCCTGATCTTTTACAGTAAAACCTATTATGACCATGTTAAAGAAGGCTAATTGATTGTGTAACAGACAGGTGACAGCTTCAAATAAGGTGACAATAAAACAGAAAGCTCCCATAGGATCTTTCTGTTTTACTGTCACCTTGCTTTAAGCAGTCACCTGTCGTAAAGACGTAATAATTACACAATTAAGAGGTCCTTATAGAGTTTTTTAAGGTATATCAATGTTCACAGTTGTTGAGACTTAGGTTTGGTTTAGGCTTTGGTGCACAAATTCTCGGCTACAGATAAAGGGAGTATTTTAAAAACTAAAACCTTTATGTCTACCCAAAAACCAACGGTTTTGCTACTTATTAGAATCTTCTGGAAGAGGCAATTTTAATGAGTAGTCCACACCATTGGATTTGGTGTAGACTAAGCAGGGCTCCAGATAAGAGGGAGTAAACTGCACAAATCCAATTTTTTCTCACTATTTTAGCATCAAATTCTATGGTGTTACAGTGGAGAATCTGTTATTCTTTCCCAATAAACGCGTTTACGCTTAAACTATTATTTGCAGTACAAACAGTTTGGAGCCAGATCAGACGCCGGGTAACCCGGCGTCTGATCAGGCTCCAAACTGTTTGCCACCAAGATAAACATGAATTATCAGAATTGTCCAAAAGTTGTTCTTTTCTACGTTTTAGTGCTTTGCGTTTGCGTTTAAACGGGAAAGAATAACAGATTCTCCACTGTACTACTCATTAGAATCGTCTCTTCGAGACGATTCTAACAAGTAGTGACACCATAGGGTTTAAGCAGAAATAAGAATTTAAGTTTTTGAAATACCCCCCTTATCTGGAGCCCTGACTAAGAGGAGAAAATGAGCCTTGGAGAAAATAGAAAGGAACTGGCTCATGTTATCCCATAACCTGTTTCTAAGTTTTGACAACAGATGACCACTAAAAGCAGGTGGAAAGAAACAGCAGAACGCACACTTAAAGCGCATTCTGCTTTACTTTCAGCCTGCTTTAAGCTACCATCTGCTAGGATAAAGAAAACATTTTTTATGATTCATGTTCATGACTAACTACTTTCTTCAGTGGAGGAATAATTTGAATGCGCTAAAAGGCGCTACGAGAAAGGGCTAACATGCTTTGATATTTTGTAGGTTTTATGCTGCAAAGGCAAGTAAACGTCCTGACTTACTTAGCAACACCGCGTCATCGAGTTACCCATGTTTGTCCATTCTGCCAGAAGGTTTTCCAAGGCAAGAGTCAGCTGAGGCGTCATGTCCGTCTACATACCGGGGAGAAGCCATTTAAATGTGATGTTTGTCAAAAGGCTTTTACACAAAAGTCACACGTGGAAAGTCATAAATTGGTCCACATGAAACATATTCTGTAAATGTTTATTCCTGGTGTGGTGACCTGTGTGATTTAACTTGTGTCATGAGAAAATGTGACTTATTGCGTGGTGGTTGGTCTTGTTCTGTGTTGCTAGTGATGGCAGTGGACAAAAGTGTTAATCCTTTCAACATTAAGTAACTCCTGTGGGTTGTAAGGTTCCCTTGTGGCTCTTTTTGAATTACCAAAATATGAACCAGTCTACTTGAAATTTTTGTTAGTTTGATAAATTACTGGTCTAAATTAGAAAACAGTGCAGACCCTGATCGGAGGGCACCCATAGGAGCCCTCTGATCTGGGTCTACATTGTTTTCAAATGTATTGAGTATATATTAACCCATTACCCCATAGCCTGTTTCTAGTTTTGAAAATAGATGACCACTTACAGCAGGTTGAAAGTAAAGCAGAATGTGCTTTACTTTCAGCCTGCTTTAAGCTAACATCTACTAGGATATAGAAAATATTTCTTATGATAAATATTAATGAAAGTATAATTTGGAACTATTTTCTTCAGTGGAGGAATAAATAAAAAGCATAAAAAGGTGTATTTATGGGGTAATGGGTTAAACAGGTTCATGGTATTTAAAGAGCTTAGTATAGATAATAAACCACAGTAACAGTATATAATCTATACTAAACTTTGAACATGCTTTGATGTTTTGTAGGTTTTATGCTGCAAAGGGAGGTAAACATGACTTACTTTACAAAGAAAAGACCGACCCCGGGCCCGGGAGCCGTTTGTCCGTACTGCAACAAGGTTTTCACAGACAAGGGGCAGCTGAAGCGTCATGTTCGTGTACATACCGGCGAAAAACCATTTAAATGTGGAATTTGTCAAAAGACCTTTACGCAAAAAGCACACATGGAAAGTCATTCGTTGATCCACATGAAACTTACTCTGTAATATTAGAGCTATTGTGCTGAAGTGACCTTTCAGAGCTTTGTGTTTCGCATGAGAGAATGTGTTTATAGTGTGGTGGCTGATCTTGTTCTGTGATGTTAATGATGAGAGTGGACAAAATGTCAGCTATGATACAGGGCTCCAGATAAGAGGTAGTTATTTCAACAAATCCAACACTATCTCACTCTTTTTAGCACCAAATCCTGTGGTGTTAATACTCATTAGAATCGTCATGAAGAGACGATTCTAATGAGTAGTGACACCATAGGGTTTAATTTAGAAACAAAGATTTTAGTTTTTGAAAAACTACCCTTATCTGGTGCTCTGATGATAGATTATAAATACAGCACAGTGTAACAGATATCAAACTTTTAACCTGCTTTAATGTTTTGTAGGTTTTATGCTGCAAGTTGAATCGGACAACATGTCTTCAAAGTTGAGGAAAAGATGGAGTAGGCTAATCTGTCGTTACTGTCAGAAGATTTTTGGAAACAAGTGCCATCTACGGCGTCATGTTCTTATACACACAGGGGAAAAGCCATTTAAATGTGAAATCTGTCAAAAGACCTTCACACAAAAAGTACACAGGGAACGCCATATTAAGTTGGTCCACATGAAACATGTTCTATGAGGTTTAATTGTGATGTGAATACTCTTGAGAAAATATGGTTACAGCATAGTGATGTAGCTAGTGGTGGCAGTGGACAAATAATGTCATCATTGATAATTTACAAATATAGTAAAACCTCTATTATGACCTAAACTGAAAGCTAATTGGTTGTTTAACCCTTTGCCCGCCAAATAAATTGTCGTCTGCTATATTTCTCGTCTGCTTCAAGTTTCAAAGTGCTTCAAAGTTGCTCATCCGGATCCAAGCTGTTTGCATATGGAGCTATAGTCGTGAGTGGCAGGCTAAGGGTTAACCCTTTGAGTTTCCCATATAGCATATCTCTAGTATTGAATATAGGTGTTCACTTAAAGCAGGTTGAAAGTAAAGCAGAATGCACCTTAAGCACATCCTGCTTTACTTTCAGCCTGTATATGCTATCATTTGCTAGAATATAAAAAAATATTTTGTATGTTACATATTTATGACTGTATAAATTGGAACTATTTACTTCAGTGAAGAATAAACTTAATGTGCTAAAAGGAGCTTCTATAGGGTAAAGGGTAAAAAAAACCAACAGATGACAGCTTAAAGCTAGATGACAGTAAAACAGGGAGCTCCTAAAGGAGCTTTCTGTTTTACTTTCACATTGCTTGAAGCAGTCAAACAGCTAGTAATTAACACAGTTTTAGTGGTCATAAGAGGTTTTTTACTGTACATTATTGTAGTATGCATCAATAGATCCTCTCTTGAGCGACATTGTCATGCTTGTATCTAGTGACCACTCAATAGATCATCCATAGTCGGTCTTAAATGCAGATTTTAGCTTGATGCAGGATAAAAAGTAATGCAGAAAAGCTACTTTAGGAGCTCTATGCATCAGTTTTTACTGCATTCGATCGCCCCTGCTTAGAGATTTCCATACTATTTCAATTAGTGGTTACTTAATTAACCCCTTTACCCCATAGAAACACCTTTTAATGCATTACATTTATTCCTCCACTGAAGAAAATAGATCCAATTTATACAGTCATGAAACCTGTAATGTGAGGAATATTTTCTTTATTCTAGCAGATGACCGTGGCTTATAGCAGGCTGAAAGAAAAGCAGAATGCACCTTAAGGCGCATTCTGCTTTACTTTAAACCAGCTTTATGTAGTCGCATGCATTCAAAACCAGAAACAGGCTATTCGGTAATGGGTCGATTAATGCAAAACTGATTTTAGATTGTCTTTGTAGTTAAGAAAGAAATGTGTAGTTTTGTAAATGTCTTAGTTTCATTGTTGTATTTGGAACCTTTATGCCTGTTGAAAAGTTCATTAAAACATATCGTCCTTATATAATGATTTTATTGTCTTTTTGATAGTTTAAAAAATGCTCTGGTTAAATTGTTGAAATACTCCCCTTATCTGTAGCCCTGGATTTCCTTTATTGTCTTTTTGATAGTTTAAAAAATGCTCTGGTTAAATTGTTGAAATACTCCCCTTATCTGTAGCCCTGGATTTCCAACGTTTCCTCTTTCTCCACTAAACCCTATGTTGTAAACAGCTCCAGATAAAGGGAGTATTTCAAAAAATAATTTATTTCTGCATCAAACTCTATGGTGTCACTACTCATTAGAATTGTCTCTTCGATACAATTCTAATGAGTAGTAACACCATAGGATTTGGTACTGAAATGAGTGAGAAAAGTTGAATTTGTTAAGTTATACTCCCTTTTATCTGGAGCCTTGGGTAACTTCTCATTAGTCTTCCACAACAGTTTGAAAAAGTAGTTACACCATAGGTTTGAAGAGAGAGAGAATGTAAACGAAGTCACAACATAGGTCTTGTTGATTGGAGCATTGTTAGTTACCCTGCTTTAAAGAGACTGAAAACCAAATGGTGTAATAAAAAAATAATTTGTAAATATATGTCTTGTGCTTGTTTAAATACATAAATATTAGTTTTAGACAAGAAATTCTGTGCAAAAGATGCATTTCAAAGAATTTTTTTTGGGCGGGTGGGATTTCAACTATAGGTCCTGGAAACAGAAAATGAAAGAGTCAGACATCTCTCTGGGCTAACAAGTCATTCATTTATTGACTGTCGATGTAACCAACTTTAGTGTCTGGTGAGCAGAGCACCAGATAAGGTTAGTTTTTCAAAAACTAAAATCTTTATTTCTAAATTAAACCCTATTGTGTCACTACTCATTAGAATCGTCTCTTCGAGACGATTCTAATGAGTAGTGACACCATAGGATTTGGTGCTAAAAAGAGTGAGAAAATGTTGGATTTGTTGAAATAACTACCTCTTATCTGGAGCCCTGCTGGTGAGGGAGAAGACATTATTCTTTCCTGTTTAAGCCTTGACGCATGCACAAACAATACAAAATGGATTTACTTAAGTCTAGTAGACAGAGTAGAAATTGCAATGGAAAATATCTAAAAAAAATTAGTATTTGTGACTTTAATTGTAGGTTTTTAAACTGATTATACATTTTTAATGCCAGGTGCACACATTTGCTTTATTTGAGTATATCCTTTTCATTTTGCAAAAATATGCTATTAGGTTTTTCAGTCTCTTTAATGTTTTGTAGGTGTTATGCTGCCCTATATATCGGACTTCATGACTTCAAGTTCTGGCACAACAAAGAAACGACGGTCTTTTGTTTGTACGGTCTGCCAGAAATCGTTTACAGATAAAGGCCAGTTGAATCGTCATCTTCGTGTACACACTGGGGAACGACCATTCCAGTGTGACGTGTGTGGAAAGTTCTTCAAACGAAAGGAGCACAAGCAAAATCATATGCTGACCCACATGGATCTTGCTGACATTAGTGCTACTGCCAGGGCCCCAGATAAACGGGAGATTTTCAAAAACTAAAGTTTATGTCTGTACCAAACTCTTTGATGTGACTACTCATTAGAATTGTCGCTTCGAGACGATTCTAATGAGTAGTCGCACCATAGGGTTTTAGATGGTTCTAATGAGTAGTCACACCATAGTTTGTTGCAGACATAATGGATGTATTGTTGGAAAACTTGAGTTAACTATTATCTAGAGCCTAGTCGGCCATCTTAGAGTTAACAGGGTCAGGGTCTACACCGTTTGTCATTTTTGCAATTTATTGCAAATCATTATCCTGAGTAATTTTCCAATAGACAAATAGACTTTTGAGACTGGATTTTATCCGTTTAAGGCTTCAAGTGTCAGTTAGTCAACTTAAATCTTGTGTTAATTTCAACACAGAAGAACACAGTGTTTAGAATATTTAAGGCAAGTGTCTGCTTAAACAAGTGATAAACCTTTCTAGTTTGTTCAAATGAGTCCTCTATTGGTGGTTGTTTTCAGTTTGAGAGAAGTGGATTAACTCTTTCCCCCTTAAAAGTGCCTTTTAATGCATATAATTTATTCCTCCACTGAAGAAAATAGTTCCGATTTATACTTTCGGTCGTTACCATGTACTGACAAAAATATTTTCCATATCCTAGCAGATAGTAATTTGATTTTACTTAAAGCAGGATGAAAGTAAAGCAGAATGTGCCTTATGGCACATTCTGCTTTACTTTCAACCTGCTTTAAGCAGTTACTTGTCTTCAAAACTAGAAACAGGCTTTGGGGTAATGGGTGAAAGAGTTGAATCTTAGTTTCATTGTTGGAAATTATTTTGTATTGGGGTTGAACAGTTTGTTTATTGTTTATCCTCTTCCATCCTTTAGACTAAGTTGTAGATTAACAATTATTTCGTGTTCTTGATTGCGTTTGTATTATTTACTGTTAAAAGTTTGCGAAATGTTGGATTATTCAGTGATATACATCTATCAGTGTCAAGTAGTGAATTGTTTAAGATTTCCTGATCTTGCTTGTGGCAACTTTTTGCCTACTATACCTTTGGCAAAGCAGGTTTCAATGTTATAAAGCTTTTGAGTTAAGTCTGAAGTCGTTCTCAAGCATTTGATTGGTCAGACTTTAGCATAGACTCAACTCAATTGAAAGGCTTTATTACCTTGGACCCAGTAGTACATTGAACTTAATGCTCACTGTTGTGGTTTCATATGAATGCATGATGCAACTATCATTATGTTCCATCATGTATTAATGCATTCAATTAAAGCTGCAATTGCAGTAAAACAGTTGCATTAATACATAAGAGAACCTTATAGCCATTGTAGAGGCAACTTATGGAACCACTGTAAAACCTCTCTATTACGACCACTTAAACAAGAGCTAATTGATTGTATAGCAAAACAGGTGACAGCTTACAGCAAGGTGACAGTAAAACAGAAAGCTCCTAAAGGAGCTTTCTGTTTTTACTGTCTCCTTGCTTTAAGCAGTCACCTGTCATTAACATCTAGTAATTCACACAATTTAATGGTAGTATTAGAGAGGTTTTACTATTGTTGCATTAATACATAAGGGAACTCTATAATGTCCATTGTAGCTGTATTAAGACATAATGGATCTTTATGGTCATTGTTCTGGCATTAGTCAAGGCTCCAGATAAGAGAGAGTAAACTGAACAAATCCAACATTTTCTCACTCATTTTAGCTACAAATCCTATGGTGTTACTACTCACCAGAATAGTCTCTTTAAGACGATTCTAATAAGTAGTGACACCATAGGGTTTATGCAGAAATAAAGATTTTAGTTTTTGAAATACTCCCTTTATCTGGAGCTCTGATTAGTTGATACATATGTCCATATTAGTGGCATTGATGCATGGTAGAACTTTATGCTCTTTGTAACATAGTGGCATAAACACATGACCCAACTTTATGCTCGTATGTTTTGTAGGTAACTTACTGCAATACGAAGCAGACTACACACCCTCGTACTATAACGTACCAAAGAAAAGAACCATACGAAGTTGTCCATACTGCCAGAAGATTTTCCCAGACCGGAGCCATCTGAATCGTCATATTCTTGTCCATACCGGGGAAAAGCCATTCAAATGTGAAATCTGTCAAAAAAGTTTCACACAAAAGACAAGCATGCAAAATCACAAGTATACCCACTTTAAGTAATGTAAATGTGTGTTGAGGTTACTGGTGGAAAAAACTGTTTGCAGCATGGAACTTGAAACACTTTTGCCTCATTGCTTGTTTTGACCCATTCCTCCATTAATTCTTATTGTTAAGATATGCCCATATATAGTGGCATTGATGCATGGTAGAACTTTATGCTCAATGTAGGGAAATGGCATTAATACATGACACAACTTTATGCTCATATGTTTTGTAGGTAACTTTAGACTGCAATACGAAGCACAATACTATAACGTACCAAAGAAAAGACAGACTACCATACGAAGTTGTCCATACTGCCAGAAGATTTTTCCAGACCGGAGCCATCTGGGGCGTCATATTCTTGTACATACCGGGGAAAAGCCATTCAAATGTGAAATCTGTCAAAAGGCCTTCACACAAAAGGGCAATATGGAAAATCACAAGTTTACCCACTTTAAGTAATGTAAATGTGTGTTGAGGTTCCTTGCAGCATGAATCATAAAACCCCTTAGTCCATAAATACACATTTTTACGCCTCCATTGAGGAAAATAATTCCAATTTATGCAGTATACTCTACAGAATATTTCATATATCATAGAAGATAGTAGCTTAAAGCAGGTTGAAAGTAAAGCAGAATGTGCCTTAAGGCACATTCTGCTTTACTTTTAGCCTGTTTTAAGTAGTTACCTTTCTTCATGCTATGGGGTAAAGATTATGCTGTCTCATTTGAATACAAACTTCTGAAATGAAGTACAGATACATGTAATCAGCTGATAAATGCTATATATGGCAAAATCGGCAATGTACAATTATGTAATATGCTTAAAGGTTAAACCTTCTCTTGCTGTAAGTGTATATTAAAGCTATTTGAAAACGGTGTACACCCAGATCAGACAGCTCCTGAAGTGTCTGATCAGGGCCTGCACTGTTTTTCTTAAAAATCTGTCTGACATGACAATGTGTCTGCATACCTACCTGGGAATAAAATTCATTTTTTTATAAGCCCATGTTATAGATCAGGGTCTATGCTTATAAAGTTTTGAGATGAGCCTGAGGTTATTCTCAAGCTTTTGATTGGTCCCGACAAATCAAAAGCTTGAGAATGATCTCAGCCTCAACTCAAAACGCTTGATAGGCACAGGCTCAGACTCTGATAATATATGTTCATAGTAAGTAGAACTCTATAAATGAATATTTATAACAGGAAAAGGATTAAAATGAAAGTTGAAAGAATGTTTGTGATTGATTGATTGACAATTTGTAGAAGTAGAGTAATACCTCTTTATTACAACCACTAAATTGTGCTGATGATCAGGTGTTTCAGGCAGGTGATTGCTTAAAGCAAGGTGACAGTAAAACAGAAAGCTCCTTTAGGAGCTTTCTGTTTTACTGTCATCTTGCCTTAAGCTGTCACCTGTCTTTCATACATTTTACTAGACTTCTTTTTAGTGGTCGTAATAGAGAGAGAGGTTTCACTGTTACATAGACTTAGTTTCATTATGGAAAGAGTGTTTTGTATGAGTTACTGTACAGTTTTCATAAATACAATGTTCATAATAAACCATCTGTCTAATTTTGTTTGTCTTATCCCATTGAACCCTAGCAATGAATTAACTTGTCCCCTACAAACAAGGTACCTGGGGCCCGTTTCATAAAACTTAGTACGACTAATGTTATCATGTCAGATTATAAAAGTCTCAATTATTATTTATTTCTCCATCTTATCCTGTCTAGAGACATCTCTTTGGAATCGTCTTGAAGAAATGATTCCAAAGAGATGTCACAAGACAGGATTAGATAGAGAAATCAGAAATTAAATGTATTGTAAAGTTTTGACTTACGACCTGTTTTGTCGAACAAAGTTTTATGAAACGGGCCCCAGTTTCCTCTGCAAATGAACACAGTTCAGAAGGCTCCTAAAGGCATGCTGTGCCCAGGGTCAGCACTGTTTGTCATTTCGCAATATTGTACAAGCAATAATAAACAGTATTAAAAAAAATCCCAAAAAAAACGGTCTTATGAGATTTAAAGTACATGATCATGGGAGTCGATACCTTTTACAGAACAATGATTCACATTAATTGGTTCTGAAATGAGTGTGAAAATATTTGATTTGTTCAGTTCACTCAAGCATATCTGTAGCCCTTAAAATAAGCACTGCCACATGACGGAACAACACTAAATTGACATGGTCCAAACACAAGCAGGCTAGCACATCTGGTTTATTATAAAATCAAACAAAGGAATAACAAGTAGTATAATTAAAATCATTCATACACAAACTAGTTAAGAGTTGCATTTACAACCTCCACTCATGGAATATTGGAAAAATTCATTCAAATGTATAGTTCATAAAATATTAACCAATTCCCTCATAGAAGCACCTTGTAGCACATTAAATTTATTGCTTCACTGAAGAAAATAGTTTCAATTCATAGTCATCATTAATATGTACCAAAAAAAGTAGGTTCTAAATCTTAACAGATGGGTTACATAGCTTAAAGCAGGCTGAAAGTAAAGCAGAACGTGTCTTAAGGCTTATTCTGTTTAACTATCAATCTGCTTTAAGTGTTCACCTGTCTTTTAAAACTAGAAACAGGATGGGGTAAAGGGTTAAGTAAGGTTTCAAATTATGGTTTAGTAGAGACAAAAAGATTTAAGTATTTGTGATATACAGTTGAAACTCGATACTTTAAACTTGCATTAGTTCTAACATACCCATATTCCAATGAGCCACGTTTTAACTTTGAAATATGGGTATGTTTGACTTAAGCGAGATCCAATTATCGAAATTCAACTTATAAAATACTAGTACAATCGATTTAAGCGAGTTGGAAGACTCAAGTTTCCACTGTATTTTTTTTAAAAAGAATAATCTTACTTCTCTGTCAAATTCTGTGTTATATGACAATTCTAATCAGGGCTCCAGATAAGAGGGAGTAAAGTGAACAAATACAACATTTTTTCACTCATTTCTGCACCAAATCCTATGGTGTTACTACGATTCTAATGAGTTGTGACACCATAGGGTTTTACGCAGAAATAAAGATTTTAGTTTTTGAAGTACTCCCCTTATCTGGAGCCCTGTCTAATGCATATTCACATCATAGGGTTTGGTGGAAACTCTTGCTCTTTTTGGATCCCTTAGTACATCTAGTTTAATGTTTTGTAGGTTTTATGCTGCCATTCGAAGCAGACCACATGGCGTCAAAGTCTAGTACGTCAGAGACGTCCCCAGGATCAACTTGTGCTTTCTGCTCAAAGACTTTTCCAACCAAGAGCAAACTGAAGCGTCATTTTTTTGTACATACAAGGGAAAGTCGATTCCAATGTGACGTGTGTGAAAGAAATTTCGCTCAAAATTGGCACTTGCAAAGACATAAGATGACACACCAGGGCCTATGTTTTCCAAAAATTGGGAAGGGGCCTCTATAGCCTTTCCATTTGGGAAATTCAAGCGTGATTTTCGACCAAATTGGGAAAAGTAGACTGACTTCCAAAATACATAAAAACTGAATGGAAGTCTACTTACTTACTTATAGTAAATAGAAAGTTTCATTAGTTTAAAACCAGAAAATAGAACTAGAAATAGGGACTGGAAATTGAATAGAACAATTTTTTTTTTTTTATCTTTTTCTGGATATTCTCCACCAAAATTGGGGAAAAAAAGCTGCAATTGGGAAGTCACCAAAAGTCGGCCTCTATTATAGAAGGTAAAAAAGCCCTGCACATTAGTAATAAAAAAAAAATTGCTCATGCGCATTTACAAGTAAGGGGAGTCAGGGGCGTAGCTAGACCAATTAGGAAGTGTACGCAGTCCTATACTAGGGGGGTCCGGGGGCATGCTCCCCCGGGAAATTTTTATTTCTAGATGGTCTGTGGTGCGTTCTGAGGGCATTTCCCGCCTTCAAAACAGGTGATAAGGTACACAAATCTATGCAAAAAAATGAATAAAAAAATAAACGACATTGACGTCACGACAGAATCATGGATGTTAATTTCAAACCAACAATGAGTAACATTCAGATCTGCAACAGAACCATTTACAGTTACGTTCCGTTTTGATAACACGATAAAGCAGGCCCGTATGAAGCAAACTGTGATTGAGGGCGCACACGTCGACGTCAGGGGCAAATTTAATTCATTTGGTGAACGCACTCTTACTTGGAATGCGGTATGTTCCTCCGGGGAAAAAATTTCCTAGATGGCTTTCGTGGGTTCTGATGGCATTTCGAGCAACCATAACGGGTAAAACAGAAAAATACCATCTGGCAAAAGCATTCCTATAATCTATATGTAAAAGTTGACTCCCCCTAACATAAATTGTATTTTATCGCGTGTGTCCCGGCCATTCATCTGATATTCTTACCCCGTCTTATTGGTTTAAAACCCTTACTCTAGAGGGGTCCGGGGGCATGCTCCCCCGGGAAAATTTTAATCCTAGATGGTCTCAGGTGCGTTCTGAGGTCGTTTTCCGCATTCAAAGACTTTGTAAAAATTTGACTCAAAATACCAAATTATTGATTCTAGGATAACGTTTTTTGTCTAACAGCTTTTCTTCCAGCCTTTGATCTCTACCCCTACCCCCTACGATTTTTATTGCATTTTTGGACTTTTCAATTTTTCTATATTTGCGGACAATGTGTACGCAGTTGCGTTTTTTGCGTACAGGTAGCTACGCGCCTGGGAGTGTTTCAAAAACTAAACTATTTTATTTCTGCATTAGACTCAATGATGTCACTACTCATTAGAATCGTCTCTTCGAGATGATTCTATTGAGTAGTGACACCATAGGATTCGGGGCTGAAATAGTTGAGAAAATGCTGGATTTGTTCAGTTTACTCCCTCTTATCTTGAGCCCTGGCCCGATGTTATAAAACTTAAGATGAACTCTGTGCTCAAAACTCAGAAATTTTCTCACCTCATACAACACTTAAGCAGACATTTTGTAAATAACAGGTATTTGCATACCATAAATCAATTGTAAAAATATATCCAAATCGGTTAAAATCTGCTCAAGCATGTTTTGTAAAAACTAGAGCATGTAATCAAAACAGAGTTTTGAGCACAGAGTTTCGTTTTAAGTTTTGTAACCTTGAGCCCTGGTTGTAACTAATCATTAGACTACAGTTAATGAGGCAATTCTAATGCACAGTCATAACAGAGGGTGGAAACTTGAAGGAATAATTACTGGTGTTCAATTTTCTCGCTCTTTCTGGATCCCTTAGCTCACATAGTTTAATGTTTTGTAGGTTTTATGCTGCCATTTGAAGCAGACCACATGGTGTCAAAGTCTAGTACGTCAGAGACGTCCCCAGGACTAACTTGCTCTTACTGTTTGAAGACTTTTCCAACCAAGAGCAATCTGAAGCGTCATGTTCTTGTACATACAGGAGAACGTCGATTCCAATGTGAAGTGTGTCATAGAAGTTTCGCTCAAAAGTGGCACATGCAAAGGCATATGATGATACACCAGTAGCGTGTTCAGTTACCGCTGTGTGCAATTTATGTTAGCAGTTTGTGCTCAGTGTGCAGACTATAGTAGAGAAAACGTATTCTTTCCCAATAAACGGGTTTATGCTAAAACTATTATTTCCATTGCAAACAGTTTTGAGCCAGATCAGATGCAGGGTAACTCGGCGTCTGATCCAGCTCCAAACTGTTTTCCACTCAGATTAAAACTGGTTGTCAAATTGTCAAAAAGTTGTCATTTTCTATATTTCATTGCAATGCGATTGCGTATGAACGGAAGAATAGCGTTTTCTCCACTAAATTTCAGATGGGTAGCCTGGCAACTTGCCAACGGTGGCCATCGGCAGCCATCAATTTCTTTTGCTGAACTCAAAGCAGTAGTGTGCTGTGTAGTGTTACTGCACTGTGTTGTGACCTTTAATTTACTGCCTCCTTTGGAATATTCATGACATTGTATCTATTCTGCCCTCTATCATGAACATCTATCATCTGAACTATTACAATTGTTGGTTTTTTAAACCGTCCCCCATGGAATATTCATGAATAAATTCTTCCCACTATCATGGAAATTGATCATCTGAACTATTACAATAGCTTATAAAATATGGAAACTTTCCCCTGAAATGAATATTAGACTTGTGTCAAGACAGATTCTGTAAGAAAAGTTACCTGGCTCCAAGGTTATAATGCTTTTGAGCTGAGTCTGAAGTAGTTCTCAAGCATTTGATTGGTCAGATTTGAGCAGAGGCTCAAATCTGACCAATCAAATGTTTGAGAACGATATTAGACTAAACTCAAACGCTTTATAACCTTGGACCCTGATCTTGGTCTATAGTGTTCAAAAAGCGAGAAAATCAGCTGAAAGATGGAACAGTGTTAACCCATTATCCCATAAATACACCTTTTTTGCCTTTAATTTATTCCTCCACAGAAGAAAATAGTTCCACTTTTTACAGTCATGAAAATGAACCATAAGAAATATTTTCTTAATGCTAGAAGAAGATGATGGCTTTAAAACAGACTGAAGGTAAAAGCAGAATGCAGCTTAAGGTTTCATTCTGCTTTACTTTCAACATGCTTTAAGTGGTTACTTGTCATCAAAACTACAAACAGGCTATAAAGGGTTACAGGGTTGCAGTTTGGTGGCTGATCTTGCTCTGCATTGTTGATTACATCAGCAGAAAAATTACCAGATAGGGTGGGTATTTCAAAAACTACAATCTTTATTTCTGCTTTAAACCCTATGTTGTCGCTACTCATTAGAATTGTCTCGAAGAGACGATTCTAATGAGTAGTTACACCATAAGATTTGGTTTCAAATAACTTTTTTTTTAAATAAGTGAGAAAATCGTTCAGTTTACTCCCCTTTATCTTGAGCCCTGTATTACATTAGCTATGCTTGATATCAAATATGTGCAACACAGTATAATCTATACTTTTAACCTGCTTTAATGTTTTGTAGATTTTATGCTGCAAGTTGAATCGGACGACATTTCGAAGGCTTACATGTCAAGCTGGAACAATTTTGTTTGTCCTTTCTGCCGGAAGATGTTTGGAAGCGAGAGTCATCTGAATCGTCACGTTCTTGTGCACACTGGGGAACGGCCGTTCAAATGTGAAGTCTGTCACAAGACATATAGACAAAAGTCGCACATGGATCGTCATAAGTTGACCCATTTGAAGCAGTTTCTGTGATGTTACTGTACTGTTTGTGACCTATTGAGTTTACTCAATGACATGAGACAGTTTAATGACAGCTGGGTGGCTGTTCTTGTTCAATGGTGTTAACCCATTTGCACCTTAGCATCCTATAAAAGGGGCATAGGCAAACAGGAGGGCTCCAGATGAGGGAATTATTTCAAGAATGAAAATCTTTATTTGTGCATTAAACCCTATGATGTTGCTACTCATGAGAATCGCCTCTTCGAGACTCTTCCTATGAGTAGTAACACAATAGGATTTGGTGCTGATATAACCAAGAAAAGGATTTATTTAGTTTACTCCCTCTTATCTGGAGCCCTGAAACAGTGTAGACTGATCAGACGCTGCATTATGCTGCGTCTGATCAGAGTCTACGCTGTTTGTTGATAGGAATTGCAACATACATGACTAAAATAATTTTTTTGACCAGGCACCCTTTATATAAAAAATAGACTAATCCAATATAGAAACATGGAAGAATCCAGTGGGTGCAAAAGGGTTAATGATGGCTGCTGACAATGTAGTGTATATATCACAAAAACAGTACAGGACAATCTCGCCTGAATGACACACCAATGAGAGAGAAGTGCTTAACCAATTACCCCCATATTTATGCATTCAATTTATTCATGCACTGAAGAAAATCATAAGCTCTTAATTTATAGTAATGAAAATATTTTGTGATTTAAAATATTTTCTATATTCTAGTATATATAGGTAGCTTAAAGCAGGCTGAAAGTATAGCAGAATTTGCCTTCTGCTTTACATTCAACCTGCTTTAAGTGTTGGCCTGTTTTCATAAGTAGAAACAGGCTATGGACTTCAGGAGTAAAGGATTAAAGGAGCTTTATGCTTCACTTCCGTTTGCTTTAACCCTTTCCCTTATATAAGCGCCTTTAAGCGCATATGATTTATTCCTCCGCTGAAGACAATAGTTCCAATTTAATCAGTCATGAATATATAGTATAGTGAATATATTATATATTCTAGCACATAGAAGCTTAAAGCAGGCTGAAAGTAAAGCAGAATGCGCCATAAGGTGCATTCTGCTTTACTTTCAACCTGCCTTAAGTGGTCACTTATCTTCAAATACTAGAAATAGGCTATAAGGTAAAGGGTTAAGCAGACACTTCTTTAAATAAGGAGAAATAAACAAAATGTTTAATCAGTGTCAACCAGTTTGGATCCAGATGGGACACCACATAACAGTTAAACATGGCATCTCATCAGGATCCAAACTTTTTGAAAAAGGTAATCTAAGGTGGGCAAAGACTTATTGCTCTGTGATGTGAAACATGTTTTGGTATTTAACCCTTTCATTGCCATGATTTCATCTGATTTAAATTCTTGCTATCTGCCTTTATTTCTCAAATTCAAATTTTAAGTTTATTTTGACTGAAAAAGTATAAAGTTGAGTGTCAAATAGTTTGGATCCTGATCAGCCACCGCATAACGCAGCATCTGATCAGGATCCAAACTGTTTGCAAATGACCATTGTTTTCAACTTTTGTTCAATAATTGTAACCAGACTGTCACTATTTATACTACACCTTGGTGTTATTTTCTGTTGGAAACTGCAGATCAATGATCAGTAAGATGATTGCTGTATAAGGGCTGATTCGGCTGATAATGATTTTGTACATAGTGTGTTAACCCTTTCCCCCATAGAAGCGACTTTTAGCACATTCATTTTATTCATCCGCTGAAGAAAATAGTTCCAAATTATACGGGAATGAATATGTGTCATATTTAATACTTTCCTTATTCTAGCAGTTAATAACTTAAAGCAGGCTGAAACTAAAGCAGAATGCGCCTTATGGCGCATTCTGCTTTACTTTCAACCTGCTTTAAGAAGTCATATATCTTCAATACTAGAAACAATGCTATCAGGTAAAGGGTTAACCCTTTACCCCATTGATATGGCATGTTACACTGTTTATTTATTCCTCCACTAAAATAGTTATTCTACATATAACGGACTTGCACCATAAGAAGTGTTTTATATATCATTGATTGATTTTATTTTGGCAATAGTGGCAAAACATGACATCATAAAACCAAGTTGAAAATAAAGCAGAGTGCTCTTTCAGACACATTCTGTGTTACTTTCAATCTTCTTTAAGCAATAACCTGTCTTCAATATTGAAAACAAGCTATTTGGGAAAGTGATAATGGTTAAAATGAAATTTGTAAAATATTTGTGATGATGTATATAGTTTGGTTAAAATACCGGTAGGCTTAATTTCTTTGTATATTTTTGGTTAAATGCTTAGTTTCTTAGTTGGAAAGAGTTTTGTATTAGTTTGTACAGATTTATTAAATAAAATACAAGTAACCGTCATTCTGACTTAACTGTTTTCTTTGGTAGAAGAATAGGAAATGACTGTAGGAAAGGTAATTATGCTCCTTCCAAAGCATTTAGGACACAGTGGGACTTTCTGCTCTTTGGAAAACATTAGTACACAATGGAATGTTATGCTCATTGCTAAGTATTGCTACACAATAGGACTTAATGCTCCTTGCAAAGCATTAGTACACAATGGAATGTTATGCTCATTGCTAAGTCTGCTAAACAATAGGACTTAATGCTCCTTGCAAAGCATAAGGACACAGTGGGACTTTATGCTCTTTGCACAGCATTAACACACAATGGGACTTTATGCTCATTACCAAATCATAAAATTATCAATGGGACTTTAGACTCATTGCAAAGCATTAGCGACACGGTGGGGCTTTATGATTATTTGCAAAGCATTTAATAGAATGGGATTTTATGCTCATGACATTAGTCTAGGATAGAACTATGCCCATTGCAAAACATTAGAACACAATAGGATTTTGCAAAGCAATTTACAGTGAAGATATTGTTATTTCCAAATAAACATTTATGTGCTAAAACGGTTATCTCCATCGCAGGTTGGAACCAGATTATATGCTGGGTATCCTAGCATTTGACCAAGTGCTAAACTGTTTGCAACTCAAATTATGAATTGAATCCAAGTTCATATTTTCCAAAACTTGTCTGTTCTCCGTGTTTGTGTTTAGTTTCACTGAAACGGCAATTTGTAGCATCTATACAAGTACACAATGGGACTTTATGCTCATTGCAAAACATTAGTCCATAATGAGATTTTCAGCAACACGTAGTCATATTGCAAATACTAGATTCTGCCCACAGTGAACATCAATCATCTGAACTATTACATTGGTAGATAAAATAAAGAAATTCATTCATAAGCTTCTGGGGCCCGTCTTACGAAACAAACGACAAATGTTGTCGTAAGTCAGATTATTAAGTCTCATGCAATTATTATTTATTTCTACATCTAATTTAGTCTTGTGGCATCTGTTTGGAATCCTTTTGAAGACGGTTCCAAAGAGATGTCACAAGACCGGATGAGATGGAGAAATTGTATAAGATGTATTTTAAAGTTTTTACTTACGACCTTTCACAAGACGGGCCCCTGGATTGTAAATTGGATTCATACTTTAAACATATATAACTTGTATTACATAACAAGTTCCTTGTAAAAGGAGTATTTCAAATGATGGTGATAAAACAGATGGAAGCGTAACCCACTACCCCATACATACACCTTTATATACCTTTAATTCATTCCTCCACTGAAGAAAATAGTTCCATTTCAAATGGTCATGAATATTTTCTATATCCTAACAGATTTAAGCTTAAAGTAGGCTGAAAGAAAAGCATTCTGCTTTACATTCAGCTTGCTGAAAGTGGTCAGTATGCTTAAGCCTTTAGGCACATTCCGCTTTACTTTCGACCTGCTTTAAGCTACAACTTGCAAGGATATCTAGAATATTTTCCATCATTCATGACTGCATAAAGTAGAACTATTTCCTTCAGAGGAAAATAGATTAAAAGCATCAAAAGGCGCATAGGATACTGGGTAAACTGCTTTGATGTTTTGTAGGTTTTATGATGCAAGTTGAAGCAGACCAATTGACTTCAATGTCTCCTTCTACAACAAAAAGACCCACCCCAGGATGTGTGTGTGTTTTCTGCCAGAAGATGTTTTCTGACAAGGCTCAGCTTCGACGCCATATTCGTGTACATACAGGGGAACGGCCATTCAAGTGTGAACTCTGTGAAAGGACCTTTGTACAAAAGTCACACAAGACAAGCCACATGATGACGCACATGAAACACGATTTCACTAACTGATTTCTGTTTAATGACCCAGGGCTCAAGATCATACCAGAGGGTGTTAATTGATCAAATGCAACATTTTCTTGCTCATTTCAGCACCAAATCCTATGAAGAGACTCATGATTCTAATCAGAAGTGACACCATAGGGTTTAATGCAGAAATAGATTTTAGTTAATACTCCCCATATTTGGAGCCCTGTGTTTAAGTGTGTTGGAACATGTTGATAGCAGTATAGACCAAGATCAGACAACTTTCTGATGGAGCTGCCTGATCAGGGTCTGCTCTGTTTTCTTTATCAGATCTTTCTGACATGAATCTGCACTCTTTCCTCTAGAAATGCTTCCTTTTATATTAGCCATTATAATAGTTCAAATGATAGATGTTCATAGTGGGCAGAAGTTTATATGAATATTCAGTGTGAAAATGGTTAACATACAGTGGAGAATCTGTTATTCTTTCCAGTTTAAACGCAAACCTACGCAAACGCAAAGCACTAAAACGTAGAAAAGAACAACATTTGGACAATTTTGATAATTCTTGTTTATCTTGGTGGCAAACAGTTTGGAGCCTGATCAGACGCCGGGTTACCCGGCGTCTGATCTGGCTCCAAACTGTTTGCACTGGAAATAATAGTTTTAGCGTAAACGCGTTTATTGGGAAAGAATAACAGATTCTCCACTGTAGCATTGAAAAAAATGTTTTCTCTGAAAGATGTCAAATTCAAAGAATTCACAGCCTTGATCAGATAATACATTTTCAATGTACAGTAAAACCTTTCTATTATGACCACTACAAAGAATGCTAATTGTTGGTATTGACAGCTTAAATTAAGCTGAAAAAATGCTCCTTTAGGAGCTTTTTGTTTTATTTTCTCTTTACTTTAAGCAGTCACCTCTTAAACACCTATTGATAAATGACTAAGATATTTTAGTGATCATAATAGGAAGGTTTTTCTGTACTGTAAAATTTCAAAATGTTGGGACATCCAGTATAAATGCCATTATTATCCTAAAATGTGAATAAGTGACTTTTAATTCAACAGTAATTTAATTGTCCAAAAGGTGCAAAGTGAAGGTGCTCATGAGGGTCTAAATTGAAGGTCTAAAATTGACATTGGAAAATATTACCTTGACATAACTCCTTTTGGAGCTTTCTGCTTTACTTTCTTCCTGCTTTCTGCTTTAAGTTCTGTCTGCTTTCATCTTGCTGAAAACTAAACGTCATTATTGAGTTGTCGTCTACTGTACAAGTACATGGATATAAATAGATGCTTTAAGTTCAGTTAAGTGATAAAGCCTTGAAAAGCCATCTCTATGAGGGAAAGTGTAAATTAATGCTGTCATACATTTATGTAGATCACCATGTTTCTTTACTGAATGGTTCTGTAACTCATTACCCCATAAATATGCATTTTAATGCCTTCAATTTATTTCTCTTCTGAAGAAAATAGTCGTTTTTTTATATGGATATGAACCAGAAGAAATGCTTTCTAGCTTAAAACAAAGTAAAGCAGAATGAGCTTTAAGGCCCATTGTGCTTTACTTTCAACCTGCTTTAAGTGGCAACCCTGACATCTAAACTATAAACAGGCTATGGGGTTATGGGTTAATCCGTCTCCTGTTTTGAGCTCACCGGAGCCTTCGGCTCAGGATGAGCTATTGTGATCGCTCTTCGTCCATCGTCCATCTGCCGTCGTCCGGCCACATTTTCAAACAACATCTCCTCAGAAACCACCGACTCAATTTCAACCAAACTTTGTCAGAAGCATCAGTGACAAAGGGGAGCAAAATCTTGTTCAAAGTTTTTGGCTAGAGTTATTCCCCTTGCTTTGGGACCAGATTTTCTAACATGACCGTATAGACAACTTTTAATGCATAAGAAAATCTTTAAAAATCTTTTTCTCTGAACCAAAAGGCCCAGTCCTTTGATATTTGGTATGTATCATGACCTAATGGTCTTCTACCAAGATTGTTCAAATTTTGACCCTGGGGCCAAAAATGGCCCCGCCCCGGGGCTTATCATTTTTTCTTAGGAAACCTTTGGAAATCTTCTTCTCTGAAACTGTATGGCCTAGATCATTAATATTTGACATGTAGCTTTGCCTTATAGTCCTCTACCTAGATTGCTCAAATTATGACTCAGGGCCAAAAATAGCCCAGCCTTCGGGCTTATTAGTTTTACATAAGACTTATATAGGCAAACCTTTAAAATCTTGTTCTCTGAAACTGTAAGGCCCAGATCTTTAAAATTTGACATATAGCTTTGCCTCATGATCCTCTACCAAGATTGTTCAAATTATGACCCCTGGGCCAAAATTGACCACACCCTTGGGCTTATAAGGTTTTCATTGGAAAACCTTTAAAAATCTTCTTCTCTGAAACTGTAAGGCCTTGTTCTTTAATATTTGTCACATAGCTTTGCCTTGTGATCCTCTACAAAGATTGTTCAAAATATGACTCAGGGCCAAAAATAGCCCAGCCTTCGGGCTTATTAGTTTTTCATAGGAAAACCTTTAAAAATCTTCTTCTCTGAAACTGTAACGCCCAGAACATTTATATTTGACATGTAGCTTGGCCTTATGGTCCTCTACCAAGATTGCTCAAATTATGACCCATTGATCAAATTTGGCCGAGCCCCGGGGCTTATTAGTTTTATATAGACTTATATAGGGAAACCTTTAAAAATCTTTTTATAGCTGTATATATCACAATATTGTCTTGCCCAGTCAGCTTATGTACAATGTTCTCAGGTGAGCGACTTGTGGGCCATGGCCCTCTTGTTAGTGTATATTGACGCCTTTTAAAACCATGTAGTTGTATTTATAAGACGCTTTTCAGATAACTTTGTCAGGATCTGTCTGACATGAGTCTACACCCTTTTCGGAGGGAAATTTTCCATATTTTGATAGCCAGTGTTATAGTTTAGGATGATAAATATTCATAGTGCATAGATGATATATATATATTCATAGTGGATAGGGTTTTATATATTAACACTCAGTGGAAGACATGAACACATTCCAGTGTGATTTTAATGGATTTGTATATATTCCTTTCCCAGTTTACGCTGACCAGCTGAATAGCGTTACCTTAATGGGCCAGGCCGGACGATATACAGCACAAGCCCTCGGTACTGCCGGCCTAGACCTCGAGTCCACACAATGTCCCAAGTGCCAGAAGCAAATGAACACCGTGGGGAATCTTCGACGACACATGTTGATACACACAGGAGTGAAGCCATACTCGTGCCCGGTTTGTAGTAAAGGGTTCAGCCAGAAGTCCAACATGGAGAGACACATGTTCTCTCACAAGAACAAACCCCAGTGTCGCAGTTGTCAACTAGTATTTACATCAAAGGAAAGTCTATGTGAACATGTAAAAATATTTGGACACTATATGTGAACTGGCCCCAAGGTTATAAAGCTTTTCAGATGAATCTGAGATCGCTCTCGAGCATTTGATTGGTCATATTTGAGCTTTTGCTAAGCAAAAGCTCAAATCTGACCAATCATATGCTTGAGAAGGAGTTCAGACTCAACTCGAAAGCTTTCTAACTTTGGACCCAGTGCCTCTGTTTGTCAACTGATATTTACGTCAAAGGAAGATCTATGTGAACATGATAAAAGATACGGTCACTGTACTTTGCGATAGTTGAAATGTGTCATATTGCCTTATTGGTGAACTTTGATTTGTTTCATATACATAAGGAACACTATAAAAAAAGATCTGTGTTAACCACAATATTGACTGTTTCATGTTTACACCGATTTTCTTTTATAGTGGTCCAGATGTATAGGAAACAAGTTATAGTTCAATTATCACAAATAGCAGGGATCCAGATAAGGGGAGTATTTCAAAAGCTAGAATCTTCATTTCTGCATTAAACCCTATGGTGTCACTACTCATTAGAATCGTCTCGAAGAGACGATTCTAATGAGTAGTAACACCATAGGATTTGGTGCTGTATGAGTGAGAAAATATTGGATTTGTTAATATTACTCCCCTTTATCTGGAACCCTGAAGTAGTGTCAATAATCAATATCTTCTGTTTTCTATACATTTGGATTACTATAAAAGAAGATTGGTGTAAACATGAAATTATTTGGACACTCAAGTAACAGTCAATCTTGTATTAAGTGACCACCAACTGAAACAGGATGGAGATCTCAAAAGACAGGGGACTTCTTGGTGCAGGATAAAAATAATGCTGATCTGAATTAACCCTTAGCCTGCCACTCACGACTATAGCTCCATATGCAAACAGCTTGGATCCGAATGAGACGCTGAGTAACTCGGCGTCTCATCCGGATCCAAGCTGTTTGACACTCGGACAACATTTTCAGCAATTTTGAGCAACTTTGAAGCACTTTGAAACTTGAAGCAGACGAGAAATATAGCAGACAACAATTTATTTGGCGGGCTAAGGGTTAACATTACTTTACATTGACTCCTGCTCAAGGGTTTGTTTTCCCCAAAAATTAGAATTTTGACAAACGGTGCAGACTAGTGCTAGGCTCCTTCAGTAGCCCTCTGGTCTGGGTCTACACTATTTGCAAATGTTGTACAGCGCTCCCTCTCTACAACTGCCCTCCCAACAACGACTCCCTCCTTACAACGACCTTTGCCTAAATTCCCTAAACAGGACAATAATGTCTAACGTTTTAATTTTGCAATAGCGTCTGCTTAAAATTGACTTTTGCTGATTTTTCTCAATAAACATACAAATATAGAAGAGATATAATAACGAGTGAAAAACAACTTGCATCCAGATCAGACACCGCGTAACGCAGCTTCTGATCTGGATTCAAGCTGTTTACAAATGTAAGCCAAGTCTTAATTTCCCTCCCTATAATGACTCCCTCCAAACAACACGCACACTCTGTGTCTCCCATTGGGTGTCATTGTAGAGAAGGAACGCTATAAACTATTGACCTGCACATGCAGTCGGGGTTAAACAAGAGTTTCAAACCTTCCATAGATATTGTGTTGAAATGTTGTGAAAAAAAATTGTATTGCTTTCATTGACTGTCAGTTTTTTCTGTGCCATCTGGTTTAGGTGACATTTACAGTCAAACTGGTACTAGGAGACAATCAAACCCCTTCCTTCACTTACACTCCATTTAACATGGCTCCAGATAAGTGGGAGAAAACTGAACACATCCGTTTCTTTCAATGTTTACTCATTTTTGCACCAAATCCTATGGTGTTACTACTCATTAGAATCGTCTCTTCGAGACAATTCTAATGAGTAGTGACACCATAGGATTTAATGCAGAAATAAAGATTTTAAGTTTTTGAAATAACCCCCTTATCTGGAGCTCTGTCCATTGAATGCTTTTATCCTATCCTCTGTATAAGCACGATTGGACGCCTATATCCTGATTTAATAAATGAGCTGAAATGAGTCGCTGGTGTTTTCTGAACACAAATGACTGCGTTAACAAGATTCAAGAAAAGCAGAAAGTTTCTTAAATTTTGACTTCCATATTGTTGGATGCATGTATAGCCACTTGCCTTGAACACAGGAAAAAGACTACCAGTACATGTAATAGTTTGTAACTATGTTTCTAATTATGTTTCTCTTCTTGTGTTGGTAACTAATAAACATTTGAAGATTTACAACTGGTTTCTAGTACATGTATTACCTCTTGTATTTCCTAGTTCCTGTAGTACAAGTAAAGCAAGTGGAGAAGAAAGTTATATTTTATGCAGTAATTGATATGTAACAGAACAGAAGTAAGGCATGGACGAGTACTCGGGTACCCGCGGTTAGGGTACATTTGGGCGGGTACGTCCATTTTTAGTACCCGGGTACCAGAGTTAGCTCTATAAGACCTTGGTCTAGAGTTAGAAATTCGTTAGAACGAATACCCGGGTACCCATGGGTAATGCTTAGCCGGGTACCTGGGTCCAAATTTACTACCCGTCCAGGCCCTAAACAGAAGAAATATTTGGTATATCTATAAGCAGGCTGAAAGTCTAGCAGAATGCGCCATAACCCTTTCCCCCCATAGCCTATTTCTAGTTTTGAAGACTTGCCCGCCCACTTAAAGCAGACTGAAAGTAAAGCAGAATGCGCCTTAGGTGCATTCTGCTTTACTTTCAGTCTATTTTAAGCTACATGTACCATCTTCTAGGAAAGAGAAAATATTTCTAATGGTACATGTTTATGACTGTGTAATTTGGAACATTTTCTTCGGTGGAGGAATAAGTTAAAGGCGTAGTAGGTTAAGGCACATTCTACTGTATATTCAATCTGCTTTAAGTTGTCGTCTGAATTCAAAACTGGAAACAGGCTTTTGGATAATTGGTTCAGATACCACTCTGACTCAGAAAAATGTAAATATAGAAATGGCATGAAAAAAGTAATGCAAAAAGCTTATATTTATTGAGCCAAGCATGATTGCACATTCGTATGCATTCTTTGCAAGAAGTATCATGCATGTTTTCGAATTAATAGTGTGAATGCTAATACAATCAGAGTAGATCCTGATTGAAGATTACCTATACCTCTGATCAGGATCTTAACTGTATGCCAGTTGTCAAAAAAAATTCCCAAAAGTAAAAAACGGGTGAGAGCACCAGATAAAGGGAGTATTCTTCATTTCTGCATTAAACAGAGTGGTGCACTACTCAATAGTTACACCCTAGGATTTTGTGTTGACATGAGTGAAAAAAATGTATTAGATCAGTTAATTTACTTTCTCTTATCTGGAGCCCTGTCAACCATCTTTTGGACTGAAGCTAACTGAAGCCATTTCAAGTTTCAGGAATCGGATATAGCCTTTGTAGCCCTTCTCCCGCTGAATATTCAAACATAAAACTCTGCCCACTATGAATAGTTATAATATTACACTGACCAAAAGATAAGGAAATATTCCACAGGGAAATCGTGCCAAACAGATCCTATAAAAAACCAAAACTGCAGACCCAGATCAGAGAGCTCTTTCAGGAGATGTTTGATCTTGGTCTTCAGTGTTTTCAAAAAGCATCAATGTACGCTTATAGCCACAGAAGAGCTAAAGCCTTGATTTTGATTATTTTTTCAGATTTCTCGCAGTATTCAGCGGGTGAAGGGCTGACTTATGATATGCCTGCAGGTGTATGGATGGTGTCGAACCCCTCAATAAATGATGAAGACCCCGCAAAGAAATATGTGTGCGGAATATGTGCAAAGGGCTTTAGATACCCTAAAGACTTGAAGCGCCACGAGCGTATTCATACAGGAGAACGACCATTCAAGTGCGGAGTATGTGGCAAGGGTTTCATTCAGAAGCCCCACTTGACGTCACATATGATTAACAAACATTTCCAGCAATATAAGGCCTCTTTGATCCCTGGCTCTATGATGAAGTAACCAACAGTCATGACGTTAAATGCAAATTTTGAGTTGTGAGAAAGATTTATTGCAAATTGCAAAATTGAGCAGCTTAAAGCTTAGTTTGCAGCTTAAAAGCAAGATGAAAGTAAAGCATAAGGCTCCTAATTATAGTTATGTGCTTTCTCCTATATTTTCACCATGCTTTAAGCAACCTTTTTCACAACATCAATAATAATTTGTGGTGCTTGTATATGGAGGAAAGGGTAAAAAGCTTCCTTATAATGACACTAACGTAGAGGAAAAGGTTAAAAGATTGCACCATTTGTGTTTGATTTTAAATGGTTGGTTTTACACACATTTGTATTTTCTGTTTCTCTGTATCTACTAGATTCATTCGGGTTTATCAAGAAAATTAACCAAAAGTTTCAATAAATTGTTTCCTGACTTCAACCAGTGTCAGTAATTCTTTGACTATATTTTGGAGCTGCTGTTTTATTTGTAGTGTGCTATTTGATTTGGATGCTGTTGGGATTTTAAGAACCTATAAAACTAATTGAAGCCATAGTTTGTAGACCCTTTGCTATATAGATTTTCCACCAAAACGTGACATTATTTACGTTAACGGCTTTCCAAATGACGTCATTTGGTGTCCTGCTACATGAAACATTTGTGGACGAACAGGCTGGGCCGGAGACCAAAAAAACGATAATCCACTAGTGGATTACGATATTTACATAATGGTTTTATGCAACACCCAGACCGTAGGTTATGTGATAAACATAACTCAGTAAATGAATAAAGGGGTAAAATGTTAGTCTAGAGCCCCAGATAAGACCGTATTTCAAATACTAAAGTTCCTGGGACCCGTTTCATAAAACTTTGTACGACAAAAACGGTTGTAAGTCAAAACTTAAAAATATTTCTGATTTCTCTATCTAATCCTGTCTTGTGATATCTCTTTGGAATCGTCTTTTCAAGACGATTCCAAAGAGATGTCACAAGACATGATTGGATGGAGAAATAAATAATAATTGAAACTTTTATAATCTGAATTACGACAACATTTTTCGTACGAAGTTTTATGAAACGGGCCCCTGATGTGTAGCAAAGCGACGATTCTAATGAGTAGTCACATCATAGGATTTGATATAGACATAAAGAAGAAACTATTGGAGATATAAGGCTTACTCGCTCTTAGCTGGTTCTATGTACGGTTTACTCGCTGTAAGCTGGTTACATGTAAGATTTACTCGCTCTTAGCTGGTTCTATGTAGGGTTTACTGAGTCTTAGCTGGTTCCATGTATGGTCTACGTACTCGCTCCTATTCCTAGCTGGTTCCCTGTATTAAGTCTCAAGTAGTTTCTTCAGTTAAGTTCATTTCTGTACACTTTGTGATCAATTGTCTTCTTTTGATTTCAGTGTCGGACAAGTATTACGGACTCACAAATCAACCATACACAAGTGAAGGCTATATCCCTAGTCCGTACTTCTTTGGCGATCTTCCCGGTATACCGCCTAAAACAGTTACAACCCCTCTCACACCAACAAAATCCAGTTTGACAATTCTTCCGCTGACCAATACGAGTCCTACAATTCTGAAAAACAAGATTTGTGACATTTGTGGTAAAGGATTTCAGTATAGGAAGGATCTATTGCGACACATTCGTGTGCATACCGGCGAGAAGCCGTACCCGTGTGACATTTGTGGTCGTAGATTCTCGCTGAAACAGAACATGACAACCCATAAAATTACACATATGAAGGATGCATATCCAACGTTCAATTAACCCATTACCCCATAGTCTGTTTGTAGTGTTTTGAAGACAGTTGACTACTTAAAGCAGGTTGAAGTAAAGCAGAATGCGCCTTTAGGCATATTCTGCTTTACTTTCAGCCTGCTTTAAGTTACAATTTGCTAGAATATAGAAAATATTTTTTATGGGCGTATATTCGTGAATGTATAAAATTGAGTTATTTTCCTTGATGGAGGAATAAATTAGAGGCGTGAAAAGGTGTAGTTTTGGGTAACCGTAATGGTTTAATAATGGTAGGTGTTTGGTGGATAAGATTTTGAAAAGGATTATGTTGCAAGTTTTATTGCAGAAAAAGACCCGAATATATCAGTTTTAAATTTCAAACTGATTTAATCCACTACTCTATATAGCCTGTTTCTAGTTTGAAGACAGGTGACTAGGTAAAGCAGAATGTGCCTTGAGGCCGTTTCTGCTTGAATTTCAGCTTGCTTGAAGCTTCCATCTGAAATAAAGAAAATATGGTATATTTTCACGACTGTATGCTATTTTCTTCAGTGGAGGAATAAAATAAAGTAAAATAAGGCATACTTATGAAGTAATTGGTTTATAAAATTTTGAAAATACTTGTTGTGATTACAAGACTTAGTTTAACCCATTACCCCTTAAAAACGCCTTTTTACACCTCTCATTTATTCCTCCACTGAAGAAAAAAGTTTCAGTTTATACAGCCAAGAATATGTACCAGAAGAAATATTTTCCATATCCTAGAAGATGGTAGCTTAAAGCAGGCTGAAAGTAAAGCAGAATGTGCCTTAAGGCACATTCTGCTTTACTTTCAACCTGCTTTAAGTGGTCACCTGTTTTTAAAGCTAGAAATAGGTTAAGAGGTAATGGGTTAATGCGTGCTTTTGCATCATAGACTGATTAGACTTATTATAGTGTTTGTTATTTTAATTATTGAAAATTCAATGTTAACCCTTAGCCTGCCAGTCACGACTATAGCTCCATATGCAAACAGCTTGGATCCGGATGAGACGCCGAGTTACTCGGCGTCTCATCCGGATCCAAGCTGTTTGACACTGGGACAACATTTTCAGCAATTTTGAGCAACTTTGAAGCACTTAGAAACTTGAAGCAGACGAGAAATATAGCAGACAACAATTTATTTGGCGGGTTAAGGGTTAAGTATGAAAAAAGATTGCAGAGCTCTAAGTTAGAACTGAATCAATCAAATGAATTGAATTGAACAGTTCAATCAGTAAATGAATTGAACTATAAATCAAATGAATTAAATCAAAATGAATTTTAGACTTTGGTCAGAGGGTGTCTATAGCCCTCTGATCTGGGTCTGCATTGTTTGTTTTCACCACATAGTATGTTTCTACTTTTGAAGACAGTTGATCCCAAGCCTGGTTTTGGATAGAAGTTTTGTGATGAATTGTAAAAAGTGATTGTAAAAAGGTTGTAAATGAATGAAGAACATGTTTTATTGAAATAAAAATCGAATGCACAATTCATCAATTAATTACATTTGTAGAGTTTCTTTTGTACCATTACTGTAACTCAGGGTTCTAGATAAGGGGAGTATTTCAAAAACTAATATCTTTATTTCTGCTTTAAACCCTATGGTGTCACTACTCATTAGAATCCTCTCAAAGAGATGATTCTAATGAGTAGTAACATCATAGGATTTGGTACTAAAATAAGAGAGAAAATGTTGGATTTGTTGAGTTTACTCCCGCTTATCTGGAACCCTGGTTACTGTTCATCATTAGAATGTTCTTAATTGTTCCACCTGCTGTATTAGTGCCCAGCCTTTTACCCAATAGCCCATCACCTGTTTCTAGATTGGAAGACAGGTGGCAGCTAAAATCAGGTTGAAAGTAAAGCAGACTGCTCCTCAAGGTGCACTATTGTATGCTTTACTTTCAGCCTGCTTTAAGCTTCCATTTGCTAGGATATAGCAAATATGTCTTATGGTAAATGTTCATGCCTGTGTAAATAGGAACTATTTTCTTTAGTGGTGGAATGAATTAACCCTTAGCCCGCCAAATAAATTGTCGTCTGCTATATTTCTCGTCTGCTTCAAGTTTCAAAGTGCTTCAAAGTTGCTCAAAATGTTGTCCGAGTGTCAAACAACTTGGATCCGGATGAGACGCCGAGTTACTCGGCGTCTCATCCGGATCCAAGCTGTTTGCATATGGAGCTATAGTCGTGAGTGGCAGGCTAAGGGTTAACCCATTTTATGCGGGATACACTTTTAGGTGTACCTCTAGGCAAACAATTTTGATCTCAGATCAGGCCCCACATTGTGGGGCCTGATCTGAGATCAAAACTGTTAACAGCAAAGTCAATATTCTATCAGAAACTGCTAAAGTCTTTTGCAAATATTTGAGTTATACCCGCTGCAGATGCCATTTTAAAATGGCCACCAAATATTACCCAGCATACAATGGGTTAAATGTGCCAAAAGGGTTGTTACCCTTCTCCCACTGGCTTCAGGTTTAATGTCCATCTGCTATGAAAATCTATCATCTCATTCATCTGCACTATTTATTACATTTGCCAGTAAACTAAGGAAATTTTACCAAGGAAAAAGTGCACACACAACTTATGTCAGACAGATTCGATAAGAAATCAGTGCAGAACCTCATCAGACTACCTTCAGGAGTCTAAACTGGGTCTACACTGTCTGATAAAAAGCATCAAGATATGCTGGTAAAGAGCGGAAGGGTAAGCTTGGGGTTTCAATCCTCTGATTCTGTTTGTATAAATCTAAAGAATTGTGAACCTAATTCAGAAGTTTAGCAGACACCATTTTAAACAGCAGCCAGCAGTTACTGAGTAGTCAGTAAAATGTTTGAATACTGAATAAATGGCACATTGTCAGTTAAAATGATGAAACTGAATATTGATTTTCAATGTTAGGGAAAATACTCTACATGTACTTCTAGCAGAATGCTCTCTCTATAAGCCAATTAGAGGCATGTCAACCCTTTCCTCCATAGTTAAACATGCAAACCAGTGACCTATATCAAACTGTGTTTAACCCTTAGCCCGCCAAATAAATTGTCGTCTGCTATATTTCTCGTCTGCTTTAAGTTTCAAAGTTGCTCAAAATTGCTGAAAATGTTGTCCGAGTGTCAAACAGCTTGGATCCGGATGAGACGCCGAGTTACTCGGCGTCTCATCCGGATCCAAGCTGTTTGCATATGGAGCTATAGTCTTGAGTGGCAGGCTAAGGGTTAATGCATTCACCCATAATTCAGATGGACAATTCCAGTTTCAGATTAAGTCTAGTCCAATTTTACATATTTAGGGTTGATTTTTAACAATTTATTGTAAAATAACAAACAGTTCAGACCCTGATCACAGGGATCCAGATAAGAGGGAATAAACTGAACAAATCCAACATTTTTTCACTCATTATAGCTCCAAATACTATGGTGTTACTACCCATAAGAATTGTCTTGAAGAGGCAATTATAATGAGTAGTGACACCATTGGTTTTCATGCAGAAATAAAGATTTAAGTTTTTGAAATAATCTGCTTATCTGGGGTTCTGTGATCAGAGGGCTCCGATCAGGGTCTTCACTGTTTGCATAGGACAAGTGAAGGCTTCACTGGTACACTGTTTTATAAATGACCAGTATATACTCTGTACTAAAGTTGAATGTTAAGGAGTTTTGTGACAGCACCTAAGCTTTAACCCATTACCCCATAGCCGGTTTCTGGTATTGAATATAGGTGACTACTGAAAGCAGGTTGAAAGTAAAGCAGAATGCACCTTAAGGCACATTCTGCTTTACTTTCAGCCTGCTTTAAGCTGCCATCTGCTAGAAAATAAAAGAATATTTCTTTTGACACATATTCTTCAATGTAAAGTGGAACTATTTCTTTCAGACTAGGAATAATTAAAGGCGTAAAAAGGCATATTTTTGATCAAGATCTACATTGTCATTATGCAATTTATATGAACATTGTAAAACAAAATCAACCCTAAAAAGTTCAAAGCGCACTAGACTCAAGTTTATGACTGGAATTGTGTATTCTAAATTTCAGGGTTGAATGAGTTGAACATTTTAGTAATTGAAAAATATCACATATTCGCAGCTATGAAAATTTCTCCCTTTGCTTTCAGCTGATCTGCAGTATATGTATCCAGTAGGGCTAACGGCTGCTAATATGCCTGATCCATTGGATACTAGTATTCCGAAGCCTTCATCCGTACACGGCTGGATAAAAAAAGCTTTGAAGAGACATACTTGTGAAACTTGTGGGAAATGTTTCCAGTACAAGAAAGACCTGACTCGTCACTACAGAGTCCACACCGGGGAAAAGCCGTTTAGTTGTGAGATATGTGGACGACGGTTCTCGCAAAAGTCGAGTGTGGCACCCCACAAACTTGTTCACATGAAATAGAAATTCTTAGGAGAGGGGCAGTTGTGACTGTTGAGTGCAAGTGTACTTTAACCCTATCTCCTATGGAATCACCTTTTAGTGTATTCAGTTTATTCCTCCACTGAAAAAAAAAAGTTCCAGTATATACATTCATGAACATGTACAATAAGGATTATTTCTTTATTCTAGCAAAGAAAGCTTAAAGCAGGCTGAAAGTTAAGCAGAATGCGCCTTAAGGCGCATTCTGCTTTACTTTTAACCTGCTTTAAGTGGTCACCTATATTTTAACTAGAAACAGGCTATGGGGTAATGGGTTAAGGGGTCACCAGTGTCATCAAAACTAGAAACAGGCTATGGGGTAACAGGGTTAATTTGTAATCAGTGAATGGAGGTAACTTTAGCCCAATGAACCCTAGTGACATGTATATCCATTGTACTGAAACAGTGTACTTGTGAAGAGTAAACTTGCCGTATGCAAACAATATAGACCAAGATCAGAGTGCCCTCTTAGAGTTCTTGTCGGAGACTTTGTTACTTGTTGTCATTTTACACTATATTGTAGATAACTGTAAATAATCAAAAACATAAGTTAATTGTTAGACTGGAAATTGAAGTGAACTTTAGGGCTCTGTGAGTTTAAAGATCCGTGAGATTGTTTAATATATAGGGCTGTAAATAACAGGAAGTTATTAAGCTTTCTGATCTCTTTGCATATTGCAACACTCCCCCCCCCCCTTTTATATTCATGACAGTTAATTGGCAGAAACGAATTTAAACAAACAAACCTAATGTTGTATTTTTAGAATTGCTGGTATGAAACTGTTTATAAAATAAATTGTAATGGGCAATGTATTCTTTGTTATTGAGCATGGTTCCCTGTCATCTTTATGCTGAATATTCATACATAAATCTGCACCCAATAGTCCAATATGGATATCTTTCAGCAGAACTTAATTGAATAATAAAATAAAGAATTATTTAATATATAACCTAGTTTAAGTTAATTTACATTTATATGATGTAAAACCAAATCTATTATGACCACTAAAATGAAGCTATTGAATATATATAAGCCAGGTGATATCTTAAAGCAAGATGACATACAGAAACCTCCTAAAGGAGCTTTCTGTTTTACTGTCACCTTGCTTTAAGCAGTCACCTACCTTAAACACCTAAGAATTTACACAATGTAGTGGTCGTAATAGAGCGGTTTTACTGTATAGATATATAATTATTATCTTGGAATATCAAACAGATGGTTGTTTATTTAAGAAGTAATAAATTTATACCAGTGCATTATCGTGCAATAGAACATGGGTACTTTACTTGTGAAATTATCCATATTTGGTAAGTGCATGAATGTAATAGTTCAGATGATAGATGTTCATTTTTGACAGTGTTATATATGAAGGGTAAATACCATGGTCAACGTACATTATTAAGGTTTGTGCTAGGACTGAAATTCAAGTAAAATACATGAAGATTGATTATTTGGACAGACATATATGGCTTGAAGCTTTAGTTTTATGCAGATTTACCCCTATCTTTTACACATTTTTTCATGCTTCTGTTTTCAAAATAATTTTATTACATTAATTTTTCATTTATTAATTGGCTGGTTTGTGTAAGGTAACCAAGTTAACTGCATATTAGATTTTTTAATGAAATTTAATTTCCAACATTTTACTTACAGCAGCCAGCTTTGAATCAGAAAACATAGCAACTGGTCGTGATATACCATTCCCGTTCCCGACAAGATCAGGAAAGGCAGCCTTATATGTTGGCCCAAACATGAGATGTGTAAAAAGTTGTGAGCTTTGTGGTAAAATGTTCAAGTCTCGAGTAGATCTGGCAAGGCACGTGAGGATTCATACAGGCGAAAAACCATTCCAGTGCGAATTGTGCGGGAAACAGTTTGCCCAGAAAGGAAACATGATGTCACACAAGGTCGTCCACATGAAGAGCCTTTTTGAGCAGTCTTAACCTATTACTCCATAGCCTGTTTCTAGGTTTGAAGACAGGTGACCACTTAAAGCAGGTTGAAAGTAAAGCAGAATGTGCCTTAAGGCACATTCTGCTTTACTTTCATCCTGTTTTAAGATACAATCTGCTCGTATCTAGAAACTATTTCCTGTGGTTCAATGGTGCCATGTTCAAACTATTTTGTGAAACTATTTTCTTCAGTAGAGGAATAGATTGACGGCATAAAAAGGCATATCTATTGGGTAATGGGTTAAAAGAAAACGGACAGATGATCACATCATGTTTTTCAACAAAAGATTATGTATTGGAAATGACAAAATTGAAAGCAGTTTCACAAGATATTTTCAGAGTAATGCTTTGATAGCTACTGTAATGTCCGTGGTTGTTTATGGGAGGAGGAATTTTCACATACACCACCATTTTGATGACCTTTGTGATTTCATTAAGTGCCATTCTGTGTATGTATACCACAACTAAGAAAGGCAGTTTGTGAAAATAAAATGAACATACTCTTTTAATACTAAATGTAGTTATACATATCTTTTAACAGTTGATGTCTAGTTGAATATTTGTGAAACTTGTAAGTTGAATACTTGTGTATTCTCTCGATGTTGTTTAGTCATTTTTTGCACTTTTATTCACAAAAATACATTGACTGGTCTTGAATCGGCATTGATGTGCATGCCTTGTTATCTTACCGGAAAGTAGTGCAGCAAAATTTTTCAATACTTTAAGCAATGTTTGTATTGTGTATGAGCTCATTGATTCTTAAAGACAAGTGTACAGCCATTTCCTTTACAAAGTTTAACAGTGTACTTGTCTTATGCAATCTGTGAAGACAGACATTTGAGGGCTCCTATAGGAGACCTCTGATCTCAGTCTGCACTGTTTGTCATTTGATGATATAATGTTAAACTACTCTAAATTGCTAAAAGTGGACTACATTATTTCAGTTTGAAATACAATGTATTAACCCATTACCCAGTGCCTGTTTCTAGATTTGAATACAGGTGACCACTTAATGCAGGTTGAAAATAAAGCAGAATGTGCCCTAAGGCACATTCTGCTTTATTTTCAGCCTGCTTTAAGCTACCATCTGCTAAGATTTTGAAAATATTTCGTTTGTTACACGTTTATGCTGTAAACATTGGAACTATTTTCTTCAGCGGAGGAATAAATCAAATACGCTAAAAGGCGCTTCTATTGGGGAAAGGGTTAAGTTGCATAAAATGGTATTCTGGTGTTAAAGTTGTATCATAGCCATTGTTTTAATGACATGATTATAGACATTTTATCATCATTGCATAAATGACATTTTAATTGTAATTATGACGATGAAATGCCATCAATACTGTCACTCTCAAAACAATACAGTGTGTAATATAATGTCATAATTACAATTAAAATGTCATTTATGCAATGATGATAAAATATCTATAATCATGTCATTAAAACAATGGCACTGTATTGTTTTGAGAGTGACAGTATTGATGGCATTTCATCGTAATAATGAAACTAACCTGTGCATTATAACGCTTTTCTTGTAAATATGTTGGAAAATCCTGATTGGTTTAATTGTATTTGAATTGTGACATTTCATCTACATAGTGGCATTTCAGAGTAATAAATTAGACCAGTATTTATTAAACAACCTAGAATTCCATGTGGACTGGTTCATGTTTTGTTGGCTAAAATGATCCATAAATTAACCTAATAGTCCACAAGAGTTACTTAGTGTTGAAAGAGTTAAGACATCTCCATACTTTTTCACGGAATGATAATGCTTAGCTCTTTGCATGCTAGCGGTGGATATGTCCCACACAGTGATTACCTTTTCAAACAGTTTGGATCCAGATGAGATGTAGTGTAATGCGGCGTCTTGTCAGGATCCAAACTGTTTGACAATCTGACCCTGTTTTGAAAAGAAATTTAGAAAGTTCTATTTTTTAAAACAATAGCAGACAACAATTGTTGCAGGTGAAAAGCTTACCCAGCATGCAAAGACACAAGTGTGTCTGTATATACATATCTACTTGTTGGTTTGGATCAAAAGAATTGTGAGCTGCTTAGTTAGTCAAAGGACTTTTCAGACATAATCATTCAGAGTAAGACTTTGATTAGACCTACTTGAAATGTCCAAACCATTATTCTAACACAACTGGTGCACACCCCTACGGCCTCATGATTAAATTGCTAGGCATCACAACTCCTATCTGTGTTCGATTGCAGGATAAAATACTGGTATGAATTTAATATTTCTTAAATTTCTTTCATTTAGTTTAGTACAAATTTAAATTAATAGAACATTTCTGTAGATTTTGTAAAAAATAAACAAAGCTGAAAATGTAAGTTTTTTCGTTTTATTTTCTACACCTCATGAATATTAAACATTAACTCGTATTGTGTCAAGGAAATATTGACAGTGGGCGGAGTTACAGTTTGTATATTAATATTCAGCAGAAGAAGGGTTGACCCATTACCCCATAGCCTGATTCTAGTTTTGAAAATAGGTGATCACTTAAAGCAGATTGAAAGTAAAGCAGAATGTGCCTAAATAGGCATTCTGCTTTACTTTAAGCTGTTGCCATCTGCTAGATTATAGAAAATTGTTCTTATCATACATTTTCATAACTGTATAAATTGGAACTATTTTGCTCAGTGAAGAAGTGAATGAAAGTCGTATTCATAGGGTAATGGGTTAAACAGATCATTCTATTCTAATTTCAGCTTACAGCCAACTTTCTGACCGAACTAGTATAACAGATAAGTCTCCTTACGGAGTAGCCTCACATTGGTTAACACCTGCTGAGGTTGGACCCTCTGACGGCTCTCCAATAACAGGCACCAGAGCATGTGGAATATGCGGGAAACTGTTCCAGTATAAGAAAGACATGACGAGGCACATGCGAGTCCATACCGGGGAGAAGCCGTTTCGCTGCGATAAGTGTGGAAAATCCTTCTCACAGAAGGCAAACATGATGGCACACCAGATTGTCCACATAAAGGACAAACTTTTTGACTAGTTTATTTTGATTGTTGTTGTTGTTATTGTTGTTGTTGTTGCTGCTAAGGCTAATAGTCCTGCAAGGCTGCATAAGGTTTTTCAGGTGCTTTTATTTTGAGGACTGTGTGGTGGAAGTTTCAGGGTGGGTGGTGTCGTATAGCAGTTTAACCCATTACCCCATAAATACGACTTTTTACGTCTTTCATTTATTCCTCCATTGAAGAAAATAGTTCCAATTTATACAAAACTTAATATGAATAATAGAAATATTTTCAATATTCTAGCTGGTGGTAGCTTAAAGCAGGCTGAAAGTAAAGCAGAATGTGTCTGAATGCACATTCTGCTTTACTTTCAATCTGCTTTAAGTGGTCGCCTATCTTCAAATACTAGCAACAGACTATGGGGTAATGGGTTAAGTTGAAAATTATGAAGTGTGCTCCCTCTTTACAACCATACCCATTCGAAGACAAAGAAGATTTTGCCTGCTGTTCAGAGGAGTTGTTATAGGAAGGGAAAATTAACCCCTTCACTGCCTGACCCCGAGTACAATGGTTGCTGGCAAACAGTTCCTCATCAGATGTAGTTAAGGATGCCTTCTGATTAGGACCCTAACAGTTTGACACTCATTAGGCAGGGCTCCAGATAAGAGGGAGTAAACTTCACAAATCCAACATTTTCTCACTTATTTTAGCATCAAATCCTATAGTGTTACTACTCATTAGAATCGTCTCTTCGAGACGATTCTAATGAGTAGTGACACCATAGGGTTTTAAGCAGAAATAAAGATTTTAGTTTTTGAAATACCCCCCTTATCTGGAGCCCTGATTAGGTATCTAGTGATTTTAGATATAAAAAATAAAAGCAGACAAGAATTATTTATAGCAGGTGACGTGATGGCAGTGAAGGGGTTTAAACATAATTTGTCTTGTTTTTGCAAGCATTCTTGTAAAGAGGCAATTATTGTTAGAAAACCAGATATAGGGAATGAGCTCTTCATTTTGAAACAGTGTCAGAGTATCAAACAATTTAGATCCTGATGAGACACTGCCTTATGTTGCGTCTCATCTGGATTCTTACTGTTTGCAAAGGTATTCACTCAGGGCACATATCCGCTGCTAGCATGGTAAGAGTTAAGTTAAAAATACAGTTGAACTTCGATATCTTGAACTCACTTAACTCGAACTATCTGATAGTTTGACACATGAATTGCATTATTTCATGCTCGGTTAAGTTGGAACATACCCATATTTCAAAGTTAAAACGTGGCTAATTAAACCACGTTTTAACTTTGAAATATGGGTATGTACCATTTAAACAAGTTCGAGATACGAAGTTAGACTGTACCTTAAATTAAAACTTAAAATGAAGCTCAACTCTTTTAATAGGGAGTTTGACATAACGATTTAACTGCATGTGTTTTTATATGCCCATCTTCTGTCTAGACAAGATTATGGAGATGTCCCTCCCTCTGTCTGTCAGGGTTTTCCACAATTTTCTATTGACATTTCTATATGATATTGTTTTGATAAACAACACATTGAGTGTATGTGTCTTCACAATTGATCAACTCCTTAATGAGTTGTGCCCCTTTTCGAACTTAAAATATTTTCCCTCCTACATGCTTTATCATATTGAGCTGAAATTTGGTAATATATGGCATTATTTTGATGACGTGCATATGGGGTTAGCATTACGCTTGAATCTGTCAAGTTTTCAATGAGTTAAGGTTGATTTTAGAAACTAATGATAACACTTTTTATAATCTTGGTAGTTATATTGAAAGAATTTCCCTTGTTCGGAATTTGTTTCCATGTAAACCCATAAGGTATCATGTTATTTTAGATCTAAATGTAGTTATTTGTCTTTTCTCGCTTTGTAGTTACATGTATTTGTCTTTTCTCGCTTTGTAGGTACATTTATGTTATTTCATGTGAAGCGCTTTTGAATGCACAACTCCTGTGTGAAAAGAACGCTATATAAATATGGTTTATGAATAATAATGATAATAATTATGGAATATTTGCAGTGTTTCTTGTTTTAATATTAAAGTTCTGCACAGCTACCAAAGCAAAAATGAAAGCATGCAAACCATGCGTTCTAAGATAATATTCTTAGTTTCCTTGCACAAAAAACCCAGTACATATACTGTACAGAAACTTTAGTAGTAACACCATAGGGTTTAATGCAGGAATTTAATATTTTTTAGATGCTCCCCTTATCTGGAGCTCTGAAATTAATTGTTTTATTTATCTGGTTTTCTCTTTATTATGTACGTACTATATTGTCTGTTTAGTAGTAAATACATCGAATAAAAAGTATTACATAAGTTCTTCAGTCTTCTCATATGTGTTCTTGATTTGCTCCAAATATTTGCTGGAGCAAATACATTTACAGTCAAAACTTGATACTTCCAACTTGCTTAAATTGACCTTACCAGTATTTCAAAAATTGAATTTTCATAAGTTGATCTCGCTTAACCCTTTCCCTTATAGAAGCGACTTTTAGCACATTCATTTTATTCATCCGCTGAAGAAAGTAGTTCCAAATTATACCGTAATGAATATGTGTCATATTTAATACTTTCATTATTCTAGCAGTTAATAGCTTAAAACAGGCTGAAAGTAAAGCAGAATGCGCCTTAAGGCGCATTCTGCTTTACTTTCAACCTGCTTTAAGTAATCACATATCTTCATTACTAGAAACAATGCTATCAGGTAAAGGGTTAAGGCACCTTCTGCTTTACTTTCAGCCTGCTTTAAGTAATCACATATCTTCATTACTAGAAACAATGCTATCAGGTAAAGGGTTAAGGCACCTTCTGCTTTACTTTCAGCCTGCTTTAAGTAATCACATATCTTCATTACTAGAAACAATGCTATCAGGTAAAGGGTTAAGGCACCTTCTGCTTTACTTTCAACCTGCTTTAAGTAATCACATATCTTCATTACTAGAAACAATGCTATCAGGTAAAGGGTTAAGGCACCTTCTGCTTTACTTTCAACCTGCTTAAAGTAATCACATATCTTCATTACTAGAAACAATGCTATCAGGTAAAGGGTTAAGGCACCTTCTGCTTTACTTTCAACCTGCTTTAAGTAATCACATATCTTCATTACTAGAAACACTGCTATCAGGTAAAGGGTTAAGGCACCTTCTGCTTTACTTTCAACCTGCTTTAAGTAATCACATATCTTCATTACTAGAAACAATGCTATCAGGTAAAGGGTTAAGGCACCTTCTGCTTTACTTTCAACCTGCTTTAAGTAATCACATATCTTCATTACTAGAAACAATGCTATCAGGTAAAGGGTTAAGTCATGCATACCCCTACTTGGCCACGTTTTAACTTTGAAATATGGGTATGTTGGAACTGATGTGATTTGGAAGTATCAAGTTTGGACTGTAGTTTTAAAACGTTTCAACCTGACAAGTATTTGTTACTACAGTAAATCTCTCAATTACGACCATTACCCCATAGCCTGATTCTAGTTTTGAAAATAGACAACCACTTAATGCAGTTTGAAAGTAAAGCAGAATGCACCTTATGGCGCATTCTGCTTTACTTTCAGTGTGCTTTAAGCTACCATCTGCTAGAATATAGAAAATGGTTCTTATCATATATATTCATAACTGTATAAATTGGAACTATTTTCCTCGTTGAAAGAATAAATTAAAGTTTTAAAAAGCATATTTATGGGGTAATGGGTTATATTAAAGGCTAGCTGATTTTATGAAAGACAGGTGACAGCTTAAAGCAAGGTGAAAGTAAAACAGAAAGCTTCTAAAGAGCATTCTGTTTTACTTCTCATCTTGCTTTAAGCAGCCTGGGCAATGGCACCTACCACTTTAATACCTAATAGTAACCCCAGTTTGAGGGTTGTAATAGAAATATGTTACTGGTATTGATTATTATGAGAAGTGTGCCATGAATTCAGACTAGGCAAACAGTTAAACCTGGATCAGCGATTTTGGTGGGATATAGTGAATCTAACACCACCGTTAGTGTCAGATGAGAATATCCCACCCGAGGTTTGAAGATATTTTAGAAACACGAGGTTCCATCGAATGCTCTTAAATATCTTCATACCGAGGGTTGGATATCCATCTGACACTCAACTGTGGTGTTAGATTTATTTTCTCACCTCATCAACTCAACGCGTTCAACTTGCTATACAGTGGCGAATTGTATTTTCGCTTTCGCCACATGAATGGCGGACGGATATAGAAAAAAGAAGTACACTAGTTTCAACAACTTAATATATTAACACATGTGTTATTGTTTAAAACCGTTACCTCACTTGATTTATTAACTATATAGCCTTTATGAACTTAATATAGATCTACTAACCAGATTCATAAGCGACAGTTTGGCTGTAATGTCAATGAGGATATTTTAATGCGCTAATGCATGCATGACAACGGCAATAACAGACAATGTTCGGCTTATCTGTCCGGACAGATAAGGTTATCTCACACCCCCTAGATTTCGGGATACCTCTGTCCGAGAGGTGAGAAATGCAAGTATTTTAGGGTCTCAGTAATAATTCTGGTGTTTCCACTTATTCAAAAAGACATGAATGAAAATAAAGTAGAAAGCTCTAGATAATAAAAAGAGTGAGTAAACTCATGTTTTACAACATTTTCTCCTTTATGTCAGCACAAAACCTTATGGTGTGACCACTCATTAGAATCGTCTCGGAAGAGAAGATTCTAATTAGTTGATTCATCAAAGTGTTTGCTGCATACATAAAGATTTTAGATTTTAGCTCACTGGACAATTGTCCCATAGAGCTTGTTTTGTCACCCGTTTGTTGGTGTCGGTACTGCCGTTTGCGTTAGCAGTTTTAAAAAAGTGTTCGCAAATTCTTTGCTCTTTCGCCTACATCTTTCATACTTTCATATCTCTATTGCAGATTATGTACTACAGTCAGGTGGCCTTGACCTGACGTCAAATGCAAAAACTCGACTTACTCAAGGCGTTTCTTCTCAACCTCGCAGTAAGAACGTGGAGTGTTCTATTTGTGGAAAGTTTTGGCAGACGACGGCCCACTTGAAACGTCACATGAGAACACATACTGGAGAAAAGCCATTCAAGTGTGACGTGTGTGGGCGGTACTTCACCCAGAGGGTTCACATGGAGTCCCATCGCTTACTGCATTACAACACCATATTGAAGAATTTTGAAAACGAGTAGAAGAAACAATACCAATAATTCATTCATACAGTAAAACCTCTCTATTGCGACCACTAAATTGTGTTAATTATTAGTTGTATACAACAGGTGGCTGCTTAAAGCAAGGTGACAGTAAAACAGAAAACTCCTGAAGGAGCTTTCTGTTTTACTGTCACATTGCTTTAAGCTGTCACCTGTCTTTTATAAAGTAAATTAGCCTTATTATAGTGGTTATAATAGAGAGGTTTTACAATAATTCATTCATGTGGTTGTGGTTGAAGTTGTTTCTAAGAAGGATTTATGTCACTCAAAGCCATATAATGATTATCATCCTGACCTTTGGGCTGGGTCAGCATCTTCAAAGTCTATGAACTGCTATAAATAAGTCTAACTCTTTAGCCCATAGAAACAAACACCTTTTGGTGTCCTGACCTACCGGTATTCTTCATAGGCATGACGTTGCATGCTTCTACTATGTCATCATCATCATCATCATCATCATCATCATCATCCTGTTTTGTTTATACAGGCCAGTTGATTAATCCTTTAACCCTTTGAACCCTAGTCCCGCATATAGGCGTCTTTTCAAACAGTGTACATGTGAATAGTACACTTGTCCTATGCAAACAGTGAAGGCCCAGATCAGAGGGCTCCGAAAGGAGCCCTCTGATCAGGGTCTTCACTGTTTGTCAGTAATGGCAAAATTGATAAAAACAACTCTTAAAAGTCAGAAATGACTAGACAAAAATCGAAACTGGAATTGTCCATTTAAAGTTTCAGGGAGGAAAGAGTTAATTGCTTTTCATGCCTTTTATTGATTCCTCTACTGAAGAAATTATTCCATTTTATACAGTTATCAATATTTATGAGAAAAACTTTCTTTATTCTAAAGCTGGCTGAAAGTAAAGCAGAATGCTCTGACTAATGTGCTTATTCGGCTTTGCTTTCAGCTGGCATCTGCTAGGGATTAGAAAATAATTTCTTATCAAGCAAATCCATAACTGTATAAAGTGAAACTATTTTCTTTAGTGGGGAAATAAATTAAAGGCATACTTATGGAGTAATGGGTTAACTCTTTCAACACCATGGACCTGTTTAAAATATACTATAGGAGCCTTCTGAAATGGGTCTACACTGTTTGAAAATGTAATAAATATTTATTAAACTACACAGAAATCCAAGTAGACTGGTTCATGTTTTGGTACCTAAAAAGATCCACAAGGAACCTATTGACCCACAAGAGTTACTTAGTCTTGAAAGAGTTAAACAACCATTCAAATAAGAGGCATGAGATATTAGACAATGATCACAATGTCTAGATGACTGACTAAAGTAATGCACATGGGTGTGACTGTCAATGGAGATTTGTACAGTACATATGCAAAGTTTGTCATAAAGACGGCCTTAGTACGGGTATCTTGTAAATAGTATGTTGCTTCACAGTCTTTATGATGATGGGGATTATGATTTGATATGATTTGAAGTTCAATGTTAACTCATGCACGCTAGTAGTGGAATTGTAATTATCCGTGCAAACAGTTTGGATCCAGATGAGATGCCGCATTATGCAGCATCTCATCAGGATTCAAATTGTTTGACACTCTGATCCAGTTATTAAAAGAAATTTGGAAAACTCTTATTTTAAGAACATTTGTTATAGATAAAAAAAATTAACCCAGTATGCAAAGAGTTAATCATTGTAGCTCAGTAGTTGGATGGAAGTTGAGGAGTCGTGTCCCAGGCTATGTGACAATTGATAGTATGATCAATCAGTTTTCTGATTATAGAACAGGTTTAAGGTATAGAACCCCTAATGAGATCAGGCCAAAATTGGTACTCTACTTACAGCGATTAGCCGTTCTCATCAACTGCTGGACTTTTCTGAATGTATTCCTCTCCGTGGAGTTTCCGATATTGACTGACATTGGCCCGATCTCAGTAGGGGTCCTCAACCTTATTGCATAAAGTATCATGACTATAAAGGCTTCAGTGTTCATTCTGCAGTAGCTCTTTCCCGTTTAGAGCCATACATGAAAATACTCTATATCCCACTGATAAGTCATATGAAATATCACTTTGTTTAACCCTTTCCTCCCTCTAACTTTAAATGGACAATTCCAGTTTCCTTTTAAGTCTAGTCCATTTCTGACTTTTAAGGGTTGTTTTTGTCAATGTTTGGCAACAGTGAAGACCCTGATCAGAGGGCTCCGAAAGGAGCCCTCTGATCAGGGTCTTCATTGTTTGCTCAGGACAAGTGTACTGTTTATATATACACAGTTTGAAAATGACGCCTATATGCGGGACTAGGGTTCAAAGGGTTAAGGCAAGTGACAGATTAATGCATGACAAGTATATGGCAACTATATGCATTCTTTACAAACAGTGTACTTGTGAAAAGTACATGTGTGCTATGCAAACAGTGTAGAACCAGAGACCTCAAACCAGTGTTTGCACTGTTTGTCAAAAGTAACACAAGGACTTGATTTAATTGGAAATTGAAAGTGTCTGATTTAAGTTTCAGTAGCATGCATTATTATACCAGTTAAAAGAAAGGTTTAACAATGCAGATCTTGATCAGAGGGATCCATATGGAGCCCTAAATTGGTCAGGATCTACAAACATTGTAAGAAATATAGTTTACTGGTTTCCAACAAAGAAAGTGTTAATGGTCAGTGGAATGGATTTGATACCTATATATAGGGCTCCAGATAAGGGGAGTATTTCAAGAAATGAAATCTTTATTTTGCATTAAATCCTATGGTTTGACTACTCATTAGAAACTTCTCTTTGCGAAGATTCTAATGAGTAGTAAAACTATAGGATTTGGTGCTTAAATGAGTAAAAAAATGTTGGATTTGTTCAGTTCACTCCCTCTTATCTGGAGCCCTGCAATGATGACATGCTGCAATGTAAATTCAAGGGAAAAGATCATCTGACTGAAAGCATAGTTGTAATTTTCTTTGCTGTAAAATAAAGTTCCAAATGTTCATACAATTTTGGTTTTTATCCCCTTGCATGGCTGTTAAATACATGGTAAACCTGCTTAGAACTGTGTTATACAATAAATCCTTTGTTATAGAATGATGCTTAACCCATTATCCCATATATATGCCTTTCTATGCCTTTGATTTATTCCTCCTCTGAAGACAAAAGTTCCCATTTCTACAGTCATGAATATGTTTGATAAGAAATGTTTTCTATATTCTAGAGATGGTCGCTTAAAGCAGGCTGAAAGTAAAGCAGAATGTGCCTTAAAGGGCATTTTGCTTTACTTTCAACCTACTTTAAGTGGTCACATGTCTCCAAACTTAAAAACAGGCTATGGGGTAATGGGTTAAAGAATGCTTTTTGTTGGTTTTAACTCTTTACTCAATAATCTGATTCTTCATTTTGAAGACAGGTGATCACTTAAAGCAGGTTGAAAGTAAAGCAAAAAGTGTGCATTCTGCTTTACTTTCAGCCTGCTGCAAGTTACCCATCTGGTAGGGTTATAGGAGATACATGTATTTCTAATGTTTCAAAAGTTCATAACTGATAAGGTGGAACTGTTTCTTTAGTGGAAGATTTTTATTGAATAGAATGCTTCGATTAAATTGGATATCTATGGAGTATAAGGTTAAAGCATGGTTTGAGCTTTAAACAAGATTAATGTAAGGCATAAAGCTTTTTTCAACAGCTTTCTGTTATACTTGATTCTTTTTTAACCCTATACTCCATAATCTGTTTCTACTTTTGAAGACAGGTGAGCACTCGAAGCAGGTTGAACGTAAAGCAGAATGCACCCTAAGGGGGATTCTGCTTTAATTTCAGTCTGCTTTTAGACATAATCTGCTTGAATAAAGAATTTTTTTATGATTTATACATGTTCATGATTGTGTAAATTGGAACTATTTTCTTCAGTGGAGGAACAAATCAAATGCACTAAAAGGTGCTTCCATGGTGGAAAGGGTTAAATAACAATTTACAAAAACTCCAGAATAGGCTTTCTTTTCTGTTCTTATTTACTAAGGTATAATGGGAGGTTAAAGTTAACTTTTGGAAACTTTTTGTCAGTGAATTGTGATCAGCATCTGCATGGGTTTTCATGTTTGCTGTGGAAAACTTTACTTAATTTATTCAACAATAGTACAGATAAGAAATAGTTATAGTGTTTGAAGTTTTATACATGCAGGGCTGCAGATAAGGGGAGTATTTCAAAAACTTAAATCTTTATTTCTGTATTAAACCCCCTTTTTCACTACTCATTAGAATTGTCTCTTTGAGATGACTCTAAAGAGTAGTATCACCATAGGATTTGGTGCTGTAATCAGTTTGAAAATGTTGGATTTGTTCAGTTTACCTCCTCTTATCTAAAACCCTGACATGTATATTAATATTCATTAGGAGAAGGGTCAGGTCTCCAGATAAGGAGTAAACTGAACAAATCCAACGTTTTCTCACTTATTTCAGCATCAAATTCTATGGTGTAACTACTAATAAAGGCATTTCTAATTAGTAGTAACACCATAGGGTTTAATGCAGAATTTGAGAAATAAATATTTTAGTTTTTGAAATATTCCCCTTATCTGGAGCTCTCAGGGTAGTGCCGTCTTTAGCACTATAGAAATTTCCAGTGGTCTGCATTAAAAAAAAGGTTGACATTCTGTGATCAGTTAACTTACGAATTATAATTTTAACTTTTTAGGAGTCTTCCTGAACAGAGGTGACTCTGGGGCATATTACGACACCCCTGTTGACATGGGTACATTTCCAGTGGTTCAACACCCGTCACCATCGCCAGAAGATCAGCTGGGTAGCATGCAGACAGTGGAATGTGCGAGCGAAAGTGGCGACACTAGAGTCAGTGTGCGGAGGTACGTGTGTAAAGTGTGCGGTAAACTCTGGGCCAATCGTTATAAGTTACGACGTCACATGCTTGTCCACACCGGTGAGAGGCCGTATAAGTGTGACGTCTGTGACCGAACCTTCACTCAGAAAAGCCATATGGAGGGTCACAAGATGGTGCACTTCGAAAAGGAAAATTTGGATTCTATATTATAGTCATACCTTGAGACTTAGTCAAAATAATAAATCAACTAGAGTGTACATGTAATTGTATTTAACCCTTTTAGCTCCATAGCCTGTTTCTTTTATAGAAGACAGGTGACTATTTAAAGCAGGTATGAAAGTAAAGCAGAATGTTCCTAAAGACGCATTCTGCTTTACTTTCAACCTGTTTTTAGTGGTCACCTGTCTTCAAAACTAGAAACAGGCTATGGAGTAAAGGGTTAAACATAATTCAATTTATGAAGTATGAGGTTAAGGCACCTTCTGTTTTACTTTCAGCCTTCTTTAAACTACCATTTACTAGGATATAGAAAAAAATTTTTTGGGTACATGCATGTTTATGACTGTTTGGAATTATTTTCATCAGTGGAGGAATAAATTGAATGCGTAACAACAATTATTGCAGATGAAAATATTACTTAGGATTCAAAGAGTTAATATATTTACATTGCTGTTTAGAAACAATTTCTCCTTTTCTCACAGTTATATAAAAATTGAGGTATAGCAAAATAATGGTCTGCATGATTAGGAATTATTTCTTGAGGTAGATATCTGGCTCTGTTGTATTTTAATGGTCCCTGGCATGTAAAGATGTGGAAGGTATGTAACGATTGTCATATCTGTCCGTTCGTCCGTCCATGAATACAAGGTTAACCAATAGGCCGTTTCTAGTTTTGAAGATAAGTGACCACTTAAAGCAGGTCGAAGGTAAAGCAGAATGTGCCCAAAGGTGCATTCTGCTTTATTTTCAGCCTGCTTTAAGCTACCATCTGCTAGAATATAGAAAATATTTCTTATTGTATATATTCATGACTGTATAAAGTGGAACTGATTTCTTCAATGGAGGACTAAATAAAAGGCTTAAAAAGGCATATTTATGGGGTAAAGGGTTAACCAGATTTTACCGTTTTGTCTAGCCTCAATACGGCTTTTTAGGAAGTCTATTAGTGGTTACTTGTACACTAGTTGTTGCACAGGATCATTCCCAATTCAATTTACCTGACCTAGATTTGAACGTAGAGTAGTAGTATTATATTGTTAAGGATGCGCTGGGGGCATAAGTTTTTATTCAACGCAGTCTTGTTTGAAACAAAATCAATGTTATAATCAGAGCTCCATATAAAGGGAGTATTTCAAAAACTGAATTTTAGTTCTGAATTAAATCCTATGGTGTCGCAACTCATTAGAATCGTCTCTTCGAGACGATTCTAGAGAGTAGTTACACGATAAGATTTTATGCTGGAATGAGTGCATGAGAAATTGTTGGATTTGTTCAGTTTACTCCGTCTTATCTGGAGACCCTGTAACTGTTTAAATTTCTTCAGGATGAGGGCTGGTGTAAGATCTGAAAGGAGGATGGTGGACGAGAGTGAGTGTGCTTTAGCGTCGGGCTCAAACGCACCTACAGCTACAGAATATACAGAATCAGATTACATGACTCTAGTAGAACATATGAAGAACACAGACGTTCAGAAAGTATTGACCACTTTAGCAAGAGCCCTCTTTTCTGATAACGAGCTGGTCAACTGTTCCAGAACGGGGAAATATACGGCCAAATGCACAGGCACGCCTCGTCCACCTTTTGACAAACAGAAGTTGGATTTATTAGAAACATTAGTTCAGAATAAAACACAAATTTCTAGAGATTCGTTTGTGAAAAAGTTTGACAACTTGTTGAAAACAACTAGAAGGAAATATAAGTTACCAATGGCCCATTACTCCGTAGATTCATCTTTTTTGCCTCTAATGGATTCCTCCACTATGGAAGATAGTTCCCCTTAAATACAGTCATGAGTATATGCACCATAAGACAAATTTCCTATATCATAGTAGATGTACTAGCTTAAAACAGGTTTAAAGTAATGCAAAATGTTCCTGAAGGAGCATTCTGCTTTACCTTCACTCTGCTGAGTTTCTTTTGAATTGCAGTCCATGTTGAAATGGGTAATTTTTAACATTTCTACAGTACGTATGGCTTGTAAATATTGTGAGAAAAGATGAAATTGTTCCTAAATCAGTATTGCCTACAGGAATGACATATTGTGTCTTTGCAGCCAATGGCATTTGAAAACATGTACATATACAGTTGCTATTTGGAGTATTTACTCAATTTGAGCATATCTTCATTTGTCACAATGTATGCAACTTTATTTGATGTAATATCTAAATTATTATATACTTTTTGTATGCTTACCTTTAAACTTTGATAGTTATCTGCAATATAAATATACAGTTATTGTTGTTCGTCTCCTCTAAAGATTTTTAATCTTGTATAATTAATTTGTGTTTTAACCCTTTACTCCATTAATACACATTTTTACACTTTTGATTATTCTTCTGAAGAAAATAATGTTTAACCCTTTCCCCAATAGAAGCGCCTTTTAGCGGATAAAATTTATTCATCCGCTGAAGAAAGTAGTTCCAATTTAATCAGTAATGAATAAGTATTATGGGGAATATTTTCTATATTATAGCACACGATAGCTTAAAGCAGGCTGAAAGTAAAGCAGAATGCGCCCTAAGGCGCATTCTGCTTTACTTTCAACCTGCTTTAAGTAGTCACCTATCTTAAGTACTAGAAATAGGATATCAGGTAAAGGGTTAATATATGTATATATTATGTTTATAACTTAAACATTTATAAATATGCAGTTCATAAGAAAAGATTTGTATCCTAGCAGATGGTTACTAAGCAGGCTGAAAATAAAGCAAAATGTCTGCCTTAAGACATTCAACCCTAGCGATGAGTATTCTCGTCATTTACAAAGTGTACCTGTAAGGATTACACCTGTCCTATTCAAACAGTGTAGACCCTGATCAGAGGGCTCCTTAGGGAGCCCTCAGATTAGGGTGAACATTATTTGTCATTTTGGAATATTGTTAAAATCAACCCTAAATAGTCAAAAATGGACTAGACTGATTTTGGAATTGGAAGTGACCATTAAAAGTTTCAGGGGGTGAATGAGTTAAGGTGCATTTTTCTTCATTTCAATCTGGTCCAAGTTGTTACCTGTTTTCAAAACTTGTAACAACCTATGGGATAAAGGGTTGAATGAACAGCTGCTTAACTCTTTCCTCCCTAAAACTTTAAATGGACAATTCCAGTTTCCATCTAAGTCTAGTCCATTTCTGACTTTAAAGGGTTGTTTTTGTCAATGTTTGGCATTGTGACAAACAGTGAAGACCCTGATCAGAGGGCTCCTTTCGGAGCCCTCTGATCTGGGTCTTCACTGTTTGCATAGGACATGTGTTCTATTCACATATACACTGTTTGAAAACCACGCCTATATGCGGGACTAGGGTTCAAAGAGTTAACTCATTTACCCAAGAAACTTCAAATGGACAACTATATATCCATTAACCATTTACCCATAAATATGCCTTTTTGCTCCTCTAATTTATTCCTCCGCAAAAGAAAGTGGTTCCATTTAAAACAGTTATAAATATGCACCAGTAAAATATATTCCATATCTTAGAAGATTGTAGCTTAAAGCAGGTTGAAAGTACAGCAGAATGTGCCTTAAGGAGCATTCTGCTTTACTTTCAACCTGCTTTAAGTGGCCTCCTGGCTTCAACACTAGAAAAGGCTACAAGGTAAAGGGCTGAGTTATTTTATCTGGTCCATTTTCTGACTATACTGAGTTGCTTTTACACCATATTACAAAGTGACAAACAATGCAGACCCATTATAATCAAAGGGATTCCTCGGAGGCATTAACTGGGTCTACACTTTTTGCACAGGACAATTGTACTTTTCACTGTTGATAAATGATAAGTTTACGTTTCTCTAGGGGTATATAAGTGAAAGCAAGATAAAAGTAAAGTAGGAGTTTTCTGCTTTACTTAAAATTCATTCCACTTTCAAAGCTGTCACTTGCATAATCAATGAATATTCATAGAAGTTATCAAGATAGAAGCTAGGACATTCCTGCTTTGTTATTTTAAGCTAATTCACTATTACTATGTTGAAAACCAGTATATGTATGCAGGACTTTAGATAAGGGGGAGTAAACTGAACAAATCCAGAATTCCCTCACTTATTTCAGCACCAAATCCTATGGTGTTACTACTCATTAGAATCGTCTCAAAGAGACGATTCTAATGAGTAGTGACGCCATAGGGTTAAATGCAGAAATAGACGATTTTAATTTTTGAAATATTCCCCTTATCTGGAGCCCTGACTGTGTAACACTTTCTATGCTAGAAACCAGTATATACATGTTTATTTTACAAACAGTGCAGACCCTGATCAGATGGATCCTTATGGAGCCTTCTGGTCAGATTGTGCACTATTCAAATATTTATGATTTTTCTGACACATTTTCTTTCAGTCTTAGAAAAACCCTTAAAATCAACATGGCCTTGTTGTTTCACATAAAAAAGGATACTTCCTATGAAATTTTTTATCATGTAAAGGTTGAAGCTCACCATTTTTTAGGTAGATATGTAGAATGTTCATAACAATTGTTTTTAAATTTGTATAAATGTGTTCGAATGTTTAATTTGTACAAAATGTTTTGTGTGTCTGGATATTAAATTCGTACAAGATGTTGTGTGTTTAGGTGTTAAATCTATACTAAATACTCCATATGTTTGCATGTTAAATTTGTACAAAATGTTTTATATGTTTTTAAAATTTTGCTGGAATAAATGATACATATTAAACACTCATGTGATTGCCTTTTATGTTTCACCCGTTCAAATAACTGATGAGATTGCGTATGTGTCATTTCCAAAGTCATAAAACCTAAAAGGTGACCAAAAGTACAGTGGAGAAGACATTATTCTCTTCCAGTAAACTTGTGTGTGCTAAACTATTTAATTCCATTGCAACAGATTTTGAGCCAGGTCAGATGCTAAGTTACCGTTGTCTGACCAGGAGCCAATCTGCTCACAAGTCCGATAAAGATAAATTGTCAAGATTTTTAAAAAGCTATTGTAGTCCACATTTTATTGAGAGAAAAAACCAACACTGTCAGGGCTATTATTTTATTGCTTTGCAGTTACCGCCACCAGTTTTGTTTAACTCTTTGAACCCTAGTCACGCATATATGCGTCATTTGTAAACAGCGTACATGTAAGGAGTACACTTGTTCTATGCAAACAGTGTATACCCTGATCAGAGGGCTCCTTAAGGAGCCCTCTGATCAGGGTATACACTGTTTGTCATTTTGACATATATTGTAAAAATCAACCTTAAAAGTCAAAAATTGTCGAGACTAAATTGAAAATTAGAATTGTCCATTTGAGGTTTCAGGGAGGAAAGGGTTAAATGGGCAAGAAAATGTCTCCTCCACTGTAGATACAATATGAATTAATTGTATTAAATAAATAAATTACAAAGGTTGCTCATGCAGTATCTCACCAGTATCCAAACTGTTTAAAACATTCTATTTGTAGAAGACTAGCCTCCTGTGACTCTTTAACCCTTTCCACCATAGAAGCGCCTTTTAGCGCATTCAGTTATTCTTGCGCTGAAGAAAATAGTTTCTATTTATATATCCATAAATAGGTATTATAAGGTATATTTTCTTTTTTCAAGCAGGTGGAAGCTTAAAGCAGGATGAAAGTAAAGCAGAAGGCGCCTTAAGGCACACTCTGCTTTAATTTCAACCTGCTTTAAGTAGTCACCTATTTTCAAAAATAGAAATGTGCTATGGGGTAATAGGTTATCAGAGCAAGGTAGAAAGATTACAAGATATTTCTAAATGGAAATAAATAAAGTTTACAAGGCATTTCTATTGGGTAAAGGATTGAGGATTTGTTAACCCTTTCCCTCATAGAAGCGCCTTTTAGCGCATTTGATTTATTCCCCCACAAAAGAAAATAGTTCCAATTTATACAGTTATAAACATGTTCCAACAGAAATTGTTTCAATATCCTGAGAGATGATAGCTTAAAGCAGGCTGAAAGTAAAGCAGAATGCGCCTTAGGGCGCATTCTGCTTTACTTTCAACCTGCTTTAAGGGGTCAATTTTTTTCAAACCAAAAACAGGCTATGGGGTAAAGGGTTAAGTGACTATCTGCGGTTAACAAACCTACAGTAAGTACAGTAAAACCTCTCTGTTATGACCCCTGTATGGTGTTATGACCCCTGTATGGTGTTATGACCCCTGTATGGTGTTATGACCCCTGTATGGTGTTATGACCCCTGTATGGTGTTATGACCCCTGTATGGTGTTATGACCCCTGTATGGTGTTAAGTGCAGGTGGCTGTCTAAAACTAGGTGAAAATGAAACAGAAAAGCTCCTTTAACTTTCTGTTTTACTTCCGACTTGCTTTAACCCTTTCCCACTTAGCATATCTCTAGTACTGAATATAGGTGTCCTCTTAAAGCAGGTTGAAAGTAAAGCAGAATGCGCTTTAAGCGCATTCTGCTTTACTTTCAGCCTGCTTTAAGCTTTCATCTGCTAGAATATAGAAACTATTTTGTATTATACATATTTATGAATATATAAATTGGAACTATTTTCTTCAGGGCAAGAATAAACTGAATGCGCTAAAAGGCGCTTCTATGGGGGAAAGGGTTAAGTTGTCACCTTCCTTTCATGCTATCCATACTATCAATTGGCTTCCTTTTAAGTGGTCATAAAGAGAGGTTTGTCTGTATTTACTGAAGAAGTTAAAGGCTCTGCTTAATCAGTTGGGGACTCCTCACAATTGAAGAAAGCCTGGAGATCAAAGTTGAGCTTTCTATACTTTGTTGGTCTACATGGAGCTTTTGCTTGTTTTAACCCATAGCCTAAAAGATACACCCTAATATTTTCTGTACTCAAGCAGATGGTAGTTTAATGCAGGCTGAAACCTGGCACACTCTGCTTTGTTCAACCTGATTTATGTGGTCACCTGTCTTCAAAACTAGAAACAGGATATGGGATAAAATATATTTACTGAAAGATCATTGAAAACAATATTGCAGTAGTTTAGGATTTCTACTAAACAGAGGATGTTTTCAATGATCTTTCATAGAAGATCTTGTACCTTGTGCTTCTGTCATTGAATATTCATACTTACTTAAAACTCCACCCACTATGAACTATTAAATTGACCAATAGAAAACGGAAAATATTCATCAAGAAAGAGTGTAAACTAATGCCAGACATATCATGTCAAGAAAATTGGTACAGATTGAACAGAAGGCTCCCTTATGTGCAGTCTGATCTGGGTCAGCAAACAATAGCAGTAAGGGTTTAAGACTTGGCAGAATAGAACAAAAGCAAAGGAGAAAACTCATACTGGAGATTTCTGATTTTAGTTGATCTTTAACTTTAAGCAACCATAATATGTATAACACACATTGTACCACATTGGTGGTAGTGTTTCTTGTTGTACTTGCATGTGCAGACCATTATGATAAACACTTTACTCCATAGCCTAGTTCTCGTTTTTAAAAAAAGATTTCCAATTAAAGCAGGTTGAAAGTGAAGCAGAATGTGCCTTAAGGCACATTCTGCTTTACTTTCAGCCTGCTTTTCCCTACCATCTGCTAGAATATAGAAAATACATTTTGTGGTGCTAAATCATGACTGAATAAACTGCAGCTATTTTCTTCAGTGGGGAAATAACATATTTATGGAGTTATGGGTTAAAATTATTATGAAAAAGGAATGTAAAATGGAAAAGACGTCCTGCTGGAAAGAAAATAAAACGGCCATCCACACTAGTGTAGAAAATGGTATTGTTTCGCAAATATAGACAGGTTATTTTCATATCAGTGGCAAACAGTTTAGATCTTGATCAGATGCCAAGTTACCTGGTGTCTGATCTGGCTACAAACTGCTTGCAATGCGCATAACTGGTAGGGTTTTAGTATCATCATTTTTATACCCTCACGACTCGTCGAGACAGTATATAGGGATCTGCCCGTTTGTGTGTGTGTGTGTGTGTGCACGTCCGTACGTAATGCTTTTTGTCCGAAGTATATTTCCTTTACCACATTAGCTAGGGACACCAACTTTGTTGTGTGAGTACATCTTGGGATGGGGGAGTGTCACATACTACTTTTAGGTCACTGTGACCTTGACCTTTGACCTCAATATTTTAATAAAGCTTTTCCGGAGCAAATCTTCTGTGCCGTATCATCTAGGAATAGCAAATTTGCTGTGTGAATACATCATGGGTTGGCGGAGTGTCATATACTACTTCTAGGTCACTGTGACCTTGCCCTTTGACCTCAATTGTAAAATTTGTGTATGTTTGTATGTATGTAACTCATTTTGTCCAGAGTAAATTTCCTTTCCCACGAAACTTCACACACATACAAAAAGCAATTAAGTAGTGAAAACTTGACTAGACTTTATTTAAAAATGGAAATTTGTAGTTTCAGGGATGAATTAGTTTCTATAGCTGTTATATCAATTTTACCCTTTATAAGTTTGCTATGTGTATTTCATTTACTTGTATCCAAACATAGACTGTCTTTGTTTTAGGGGCACCCCATACCCTGCTTATTGAGAGAGCTTCAGCACTGGAAGACGGTAGCCGGAAGTTTGCTTGCCAATTTTGCCCAAAAAGATTCACCTCGAATGCCGACCGGAAGCGTCACGAGCGGATCCACACTGGTTTTAAGCCCTTCAACTGTGATGTGTGTGGAAAAACCTTCAATCAGAAATCCAACATGGAGACCCATAGGCTCAATCACTACCAGTCTATGATATCCGGTGCCGCGGCATACATAATAAAGAGAAAACCAGATAAATAAAATATTTAATTTCAGTGCTCCAGAAAAGGGTAGTATTTACAAAATTTAAATAAAATACCTGCATTTAAACCTATAATGTTACTACTCATTAGAATCGTCTGAAGAGACGATTATAATGAGTAGTGACACTTTAGGATTTGGTGATGATATAGTAAGAAAATATTGGATTTGTTCAGTTCACTTCCTCTTATCTGGAGCACTGTAATTTTGATGAAAAGTCAGGGACCATGGCTAACAAATCAAACATCCAAAGAGTGTACAGCTTACATTGAGTTACACCATTAACCCATTACCTCATAAATATGCCTTTTTTATGCCTCTAATTTATTTCTCCACTGAAGAAAATAGTTCTAATTTATACAGTCATAAAAATGTATCATAAGGAACAATTTCTAAATCCTAGCAGATTATAGCTTAAAGCAGGCTGAAAGTAAAGCAGAATGCGCCTTAAGGCGCATTCTGCTTTACTTTCAACCTGCTTAAGTTGGCATTTCTCTTCAAAACTAGAAACAGGCTATGGGGTAATGGATTAACCCCTTGTGACTTGTATGCCCCTTACATGATTGCAGAAAACTCGGTTTGTCAATTAAGAGTTTCAAGGGTGAATGACTGAACAGAATGCCATGCCATGCTCTTTTAATGAATTGTGTCTTAAAGTTAATATTTTTATGCCCCAACATAGGGGAATATTGTTTTCGTCCTGTCTGTCTGTTTGTCTGTCCACAAATTTAACATTCACTTGGAACTATGTCATTTGATAGAGACATCATATTTGGTATGTGTACTCAACTCAATCAGCTCTTGAGCATAGTTCACATTTGGGTCACAGTTTTCGACAAAAATCAAGGCCATTTAACCTTCAAATAGGCTGAATTTAACATTGGCCATAACGTTAGAACTACAGTCATGTGATAGTGACTTTATATTATGTGGCATGTGCACACAACTCAGGAAGCTCTTGAGCTCAGTACAAGTTTAGTCGTCTCTGACAAAGGTCAAGGTCATTTATAAGTCAGATAGACTGAACTTTACATTGGCCATAACTTTGGAACCACATGTTATAGAGACTTTATATGACATGTGTACTCAATTCAAACAGTTCTTGATCTCCAAACAAATTTGGTCATGTCTGACAAAGGTTAAGGTCATTTAGAGGTCAAAAAGACTGAATTTAACATTGGCCACAAGTTTGGTCATGTCAGACAAAGGTCAATGCCATTTAGAGGTCATGGTCACATCAGGGGACATAGTTTTTCACGAACACATCTTGTTTTTACTGTGTCATGGAAAAAATATATCCTGTTGTCTAGTGTGAATTTACATACAAAAATATTAATTAATTAATTTATCCAGTGATTGCCCACATACAAATGTACAACGTGTTAAAACAGTTACCGTTCTAGTGAATGAATTTATAAGACGGTGTTTAAAACCATGTAATACAATACAGTTAAACCTGTGTTAAGGTTAAAGCAGCCATTAAAAGACAATACATTATTTTGTTGTAATCATGGCATGTGGCAGCTTAATACAGGGCAAAAGTCATGAAGAAGGCTCCTATAGGAACCGTTTGTATGACTTTTGCCCTGCATTTAACAGTTGTCTACCTTTAAAAATCACCAGGCATCTTCATTTAGTGGTTGTTTAACACAGGTTGGACTGTATTACAATATATCCCTTGAACAACTGCAATTGATAAAACTATTCTTCAGTGAACAGAAAACTGTTGTGAATGCATGAATTTATCAGATGAACGTTTGACTGCAAGACATTGCAACTATTCAAATTACCTCTTTGTCGTCTTCAACAATTGTTGTCTGCTACTGTTCTAAAATAAATAAAAAAAATCTTAAATACTATTTTTCATAATAGGTTAGAGTGGCAAACAGTTTATAGCCAAGTGAGAGGCCACAATATGTGGCGTTTTATCTGGATCCCAATTGTTTGCAAAGGAAATCATTGTTTCTCCATATACAGTGGAGAATCTGTTATTCTTTCCCAATAAACGCGTTTACGCTAAAACTATTATTTGCCGTGCAAACAGTTTGGAGCCAGATCAGACGCCGGGTAACCCGGCGTCTGATCAGGCTCCAAGCTGTTTGCCACCAAGATAAACATGAAATATCAGAATTGTCCAAAAGTTGTTCTTTTCTACGTTTTAGTGCTTTGCGTTTGCGTACGTTTGCGTTTAAACGGGAAAGAATAACAGATTCTCCACTGTAGCACACAACCACTTAAAGCTTGCATACAGTTTCTCGCGGTAATCTTGTAAATATTTATATGAAATATGTTATGGTGTACCATTCTACTATACATAGAATGGTGCACCAGTCTACTACAAATAGAAGTGTGTATCCTACATTTCTGCAAGGATTTTGTCTACCTAAAAATGCTAGCTGTTTTTATTTGCTTGCCAGACGAATGTCAAGGAGAGCCTTTGTCGTCACCCGGTCGTTTCTGTTGGCGTTGGCCACTTGTTTCTAAATGTTTGTTTAAATGTGATAAAATGCTTATAACTCATATGTCCCTTTTGGTATGCCTGTGTATATGGACATTGCCTTTCCTTGTACGCAAAAAAATTTGACCCAGAGACCTTTAACCTTGAACTGAAGAAAGACCTTTCCATACACGCAAAACTTTGACCCCAATGACCTTGAACTTAATACGGCTCACATGTAGGCGTTTAGATTTCGATAAAAGCTTATAACCCCTTTGAATGCTAAGCAATATTATTGTCTGCAACTCTTGTCGTCTGCTTCTGTTCTAAAAATATATAAATAGTTTTTTAAAAAAAATCATTTCACTGTAGGGGCAATACGTCAAACTGTTTCGATCTTGATGAGACGGGGTATCTCATCTAGATCCAAAGGGTTTGCAAATTGGAAACTAGAATTGTCCATTTAAAATTTCAGGGGTCAATAAGTTATGGATTCACCTACAATTAAAATGTTGACAAGCCTTCTTTTATGTGGCCGCGATAGCGCGACACTTTTTATTCCTGGATTACTTATCACATTCCCCACATGTAGAATTAAGCCGTTTTGTGTTTATATCTTGTGGCAGCAAAAGACAAACCAAGACTTGGCAATGGGTACGGTTTGCCTTTTCCACCGGCAGGTTAAGCTCAAACATATGTGGTTTCAGCTACAACGTTAAGTTTTTGCTTTAAGACTATTTTGGCCATGAATCTTATAACGGTATTCGATTGCTGATATTTGGCAAGAAGTTTCTAGAGGGGAATGACAGGGATGGTGTAAGGTCCGACCGATAAAATACGTTTTTCCTGATGTTTTGGACTTGCTTAACTTTTATCACACCTAAGAATGATGTGTCGTGCTTTGTTAGTACATGTACATTGTAATTCATTGTATGTCGTCCGTAAACTTAAAATGTTCTGAACAAACTTTGGAGGCCAAAGTCTTTTTTACCAATCTTGATCACACTTAATTCAGATTCTTTACATGACAACATCTAGGCTTAGTTCGAATATGGCTCCTATGGGATCAACAAGTAGGTTATTAGGTCAAATTTTTTAAAACAAGAATACCTTAGGAACACCTAGAGGCCTTAATTTGGAGCCCATGACGTCTTCAGCAAACTTGCTCCAAATGCTGTCCTGTAACGATATGTCTAAATGCTGTTAATGTGTATGAAACTCATGAATTTGGGAAATTTTCAAAGTATATGAAAACACTTTATGATGGTTTTCTATTGAAGAGCTATTTAAGATGAATGAAAAAATAGAAAAAGTGTACATTTTGGTGAAAACCTTTTGGCTCTACGACCATGTAAAATTTACACCACCCACTCTTTCTTATTTTGTCCTTTTCAAACAGCCCGCTTCAATAAAATCCATTTCGAATGAAAACAAATATGATAATTTAGTTTTGTGTTATTTATTTCCTGTCTATGGTAGTATTTCTTCATATAAAAACTAATTTAAAGAAAAAAGGCACCAAATGTGAACTTTATAAAGCTCTAAATATCATCGATATGGTACTTTTTTTGTAAATTTTGTAAAATGAGATAACTCATTTTACTTTAATAACTCAAAATTTTCATCTTTTCATATTTTGAACTGCCTTAGCACAGACTTTCATCAGGTAGAATATAAGAAAAAGTTTAATACTAGAACTATTTCATTTTCAAACTTTTTTACTCTTTTTCATAAAATAAAAAATCTAATAAAAACATGACCTATAAAAAGCATATTTTTAATTCAAGGATCCATTTTGTTCAAACCTGGTCCTGCTTTGTCTAAATTTGTTTTCTATATGTGAAAATACCACCATAGACATGAAATAAATAAAGACAACTCAAATTACCATGTTTGTTTTGTTTTGAAATAGATTTTACTGAAGCTTGTACTCTGAATGGGCAAAATTTGAAAAAGAAAATCCAAATTTGACATACCTTTTATAAATCGCTGTAGCTCAAAAAAAGGACACCACAATAATTATATATTTTCTTTCAGTTTTTCATTCATTATAAACAGCTCTTCAAAAAAAAAACTGATCGAAAAAATGTTTAATATTTTGAAAAAAATCGCTTATGGGTTTGAAACACCCTTAAAAGCGACTTAAAATCATACCAAATCAAACCAACTGCTTTTCTCGTCCTAATCTATGTCTTGTTTTAACACAAGTCGTTTTAGGCCAGAGATTAGGTCACTAGGTAAACTTAAAAAAAATGTTAACATTGTTCAGGTCACAAGGTCAACTTATAGAAAAGGCTTGTTGACATTTTTGCCCCAACTTTGAACCAGGTGAGGATAATCAGGCTCACGATGTCCCTCTTGTATACTGAAATTTCCATTTCCAATTGTTGATATTTGCATCTACGAGTTGGTTAAAGGCAATGTATCCCGTCTAATTACGGGGACTGATGATAGGCGAGCTATTTTATGTATAATTCCACGTTAATCTTGTAATATAGTCAATAAAGTTATAATTGTATGTTTTTAAATTGCATGTTTGTGAATATTGAATAAAATGATTTTATTTCTTCACTTTGGCCATGTTGTTTTATTTTGAAATGTCTCGATATAATAGGAGCTCTTAAATATATGTAATCTAATCATTTTCAAACATTTAACTTTTAGCATTCTGGGTAGTAATTTTCAACAGTTTGGATCTTGATTAGATACATTGTAGTTGCTTCTCATCAGGATCCAAACTGTTTAACAGAACACTCACGATTTCGCACATGCGTGCTAAGAGTTAACCCCTTCATTGATCTGACACCATCTGCTTCGAACGACTGTCGTCTGCTTTTATTTCTCATAATTGAAATTTTGACTTAAGATTAATTGAAAGGAATGTCAAACAGATCGGATCCCGATCAGAGGCCGCGTTACGTGGCGTCTGATCAAGATCCAAACTGTTTGCAAATAACCAGTGTAGTCTGGGTAATGCATTGAACAGGTTAACTTAGAATAAAGTTTTTGATCTTCCTTATCGGTAAAAAAGCCACAATGATTACATGCAAATTTGTTATTATATTCCATATACATTCCATAGTATATTTTGACTTAGTCGAGCTCTAGATATTGGAATTCAATTATAATAAATACACCAATTAACTCTTTGCATGCTGGGTATTGTTTACGTCTGCAACAATTGTCTGCTACAGTGGAGAATCTGTTATTCTTTCCCAATAAACGCGTTTACGCTAAAACTATTATTTGCAGTGCAAACAGTTTGGAGCCAGATCAGACGCCGGGTAACCCGGCGTCTGATCAGGCTCCAAACTGTTTGCCATCAAGATAAACATGAAATATCAGAATTGTCCAAAAGTTGTTGTTTTCTACGTTTTAGTGCTTTGCGTTTGCGTACGTTTGCGTTTAAACGGGAAAGAATAACAGATTCTCCACTGTACTGTTCTAAAAGTAGAAATTTCAAAATTTCTTTCCAAAACAGTATCAGAGTGTCAACTAGTTTTGATCATGATGAGACGTCGGTATCTCACCAGGATCCAAACAGTTTGCAAAGGTAATCGTCCGTTCCTAGCATGATAAGACTTAATAAATCAACTGATAGAGATTGAAGACTACGTTACAGTTGTTTCGTTGCAATTCAGGTGGTTCAGAGCTGCTTTATCCTACGTGTGACGATACATTTCCTGTTCAAATGCACATGTCAAGTATGAATAGAGGTCGAAGAAGACCGGGGAAGAACTTCCAGTGTGGGGTCTGCTTCAACTGGTTCTTCAAACGAGGAGACCTAAAGAGACACATGATGAGACATACCGGTGAAAAGCCGTTCCAATGTGGAATATGCCCGAAAGCTTTTACCCGGAAGTACCTGTTGGAGAATCACGTGGTCATGACGCACATCGACAAAAAAGACACTAATAAGTAAAAAAGAAAAAAAGAAAGAAAAATGGCTACAGTTTTGCTCTTTCGCTTTGGAACAAACTTTACTTCTGTGAATAAGTGGTAAAATTAAGTTTTCTTGATGATATTTTATATGCAATTTAAGTGTTTAGTGTTAAAGGTGTTCAGGTGGTTTCTTAATTTTTTGCATGCAATAATAGTCGTCTGCTACTGTTTTAAAAGCAATGTTCAAAATTTGTCTTCAAAATAGGGTTGAGAGTGTCAAATGAAATAACTGTTCAAATCAACTTTCATTATTTCTTGTTAGTTTATTACTTATCAATTAATTATCGATAGTAACATTGGATATATGACTGACTGGTTGGTTGTATTTGATGCAATGCTTATGCCTTAAACATAGTATTTACACGAATATCTTCACATGCTTAACATGCTTTAATTTGCGATATTTCTTTGTGGGAGCATCCATCGACTATTTCTTTTGTTTTGTACTGTAATGCTTTTGACTCAAATTTTCATTTTTCCTGTTATGTTTGTGCGTTTAGCTTTGATTGATATGTTCGAGCGGATTATAATTAATTGTTTATATTGCTAATATTGAATAAATAATGAGATTTTTGCACTTTGGAAAACATGTTGTTTGTTTTGTGAAAAGCTTTGTTCAAACTACTGTAAAATTATCAAATCAGTCATTTAGAATTAAGTTCTAAAATACTATAACATTCCTGTAAAAGTAAACTGTAAAGATTTACTGTAAATAGATGAAGTTGAACACATCTATAGGTGAGTTTATTTAATGGTAATGAACGGCGTCTTTCTGCTGTTTATCGGAGTATGAACCCCTTTGCTTTTCTGGATAAGTTTCGTAAACGTCCGATTGTGTTTACGTTAAACTTAGCCAGCTCAAAAAGAGCAGAAAGACGCAGGGCTGCCATAAGTTGGCATGACAACTCCTAAGGTTTCCAAATTTGCATTTTTAAGTGCGATTTTTCGAATCGTATTTTTATCCCATAGCCTGTTTCTAGTTTTGTTGACAAGCGGCTGCTTAAAGCAGGCTGTAAGTTAAACATAATGCGCCTTAAAGCGACTCGCAACCAGATGGTGCATTAAAAATAGTAATTTGTAAATATGTGTCAAACGCTTATATAAATGGTAAAGAATTAGTTTAGGATAAGAAATTTTGTTTAAAAAAATGTATTTCAATAAAAAAAATATTGGTCTCTGGTGGGATTCGAACCCGGGGCCCGTCATTGGCGGACAGAAGGCAAAATAGGGGAAACCGCTTAGACCAATGGACCACGGAACTATCCGTTTATCTCGGATCGATTTAACGTATTTCAATGTGTAGCCATCGAAAGTGCATACACCTTCGTAATTCGGCTCGTGTTTATGTCTGAGCCCGTGTAGAGAAGCAACAACAACAACTATACCGTCTACTAGTCGGTATAGAAAAACGATGGAAAATATCTAAAAATCTAAGATTCGGTGACGATTCTTGAGACTTTTTTTGGACTGATCATATTTTTTTAATGTCAGAAGCCAAATAATGCCACAAATTTGCTTTTATTTGAGTATTTTATTTTATTTTGACCAAGTACACCATCCGGTTGCGAGTCCCTTTAAGGCGCATTCTGTTTTACTTTCAGCCTGCTTTAAGCTATCATGTACTAGAAAAAAATCCGAATATTTAGGTAGCCCTGAAGACGCCGTTTATTGCTTATAGTTTTACATTCTTCCTCGTCAGTAACAAAGTGTATTGTGACTAGATTTGTTTTTACGTGCATCGGATATATCACATACCGGCCAAATGTGTTCATTAGATGTAATAGTCATTACTCGATATATATGGTATGGAAAGCAGTCCTACACGCGTACAGTGTTCCTTCCCTATAACGACCCCCCGAACAACGACACCCTCCTTACACCGACCCTTGCTGCTGTTACCAAAACAAGACGATTGTGTCTAAACTTTTCACGGTTGCAATACCATCTGCCTAAAATTATATGCTGATTTTCTGAAAGTAACACATTGGACATTGGACAGAAAAAACAAAATGACGAGTGACAAACAGCTGGAATCAACACCACACAAGGTCACTATTCAATATTGATTTTAACAATATATGAAAAACAGTGCACGAGTATATTCGTCGCTATGGTTAAAATGTGATGATAATAAACAAATCTGGTGGCATCATTCTATAGACTATGGAGTATGGATGGCTATGTAACAGTTAGTTTTCTTGCAATTCAGGTGGTCCAGAACTTGTTCGAGCACACCAATCAGATACGGATAGAGATGGAAGACCTCGGGAGAGGTTTGAGTGCGGAGTCTGTTTCAAACCTCAGAAGAAGTTCCAGTGCGGAATCTGCTTCAACTGGTTCTTCAAACATTGTGATCTTAAGAGGCATATGATGATACATACGGGAGAAAAACCATTCGAATGTAAAATATGCTCAAAGGCTTTTAGCCGGAAGTATGTGTTGAAGAATCATATGGCGGTGCACATGGAACCAGTGGTTATACGTCCTAAACAGAAAGAAGAGAAAGAATAGATATTAATTACTGAAAGTGTCAGTGATGACTTGCGTTTCATTCTGGCTAACCGGAACACGTTTGAGCCGTGCCATGACCAATCCGGCCCTATTGCATTTCAATCAGAGTTTATCAAGGCCGGCCTCCGTGTCAAAGACGCGGCGGCTGGCCTTGATGTACACTATTTTATACTCATGTGCACCTAAAGCATTTTATATGTAACTATATTATATACGGTATTTGGCAGTGTAGACCAAAATGTATAATCCATTAACTATAAAACGTCTGTATTGATACAGATATAGATATGAATGTCCGCAGACTAAGAGGACTTAGTCCAGCGGATAACTCCGATACATACAGTCTTGGATCATAGGCATTCGGCCGTAGGCTATGCCACTACCCCCCCCCCCCCCCTCCACCACCACCAAACGTGGATAAAATACCCTAAAATCTATCCATACATTCAATAATCATCATAAAAGAACATTTCCTGAAGTTTGTTTTTAAATTTCATGAAACTTCAGGAAATGTTCTTTTATGATGATTATTGAATGTATGGATAGATTTTAAGGTATTTTATCCACGTTTGGTGGTGGTGGAGGGGAGGGGGTGGGGGTAGCAGCTGGGGGTAGTGTCATAGCCTACGGGCCCAATGCCTATGTCTTGGATGACAGCGGTGCTTCGTCTGTACATGTACAAGTAGTGTATTGTAATGCAATAAGGCAGGTTTTGTCATGGCACGGCTCAATTGTAAATAAGGGTCGGACATTTTGCTGTATGATATCTGATGATAAACCCATTACACCATAAATACGCATTTATGCCTTTAATTTATTCTTGCACTGAAGACAATAGTCGCATTTCATACACTTATTAATATGCACCATCAGAAATATATTCTTTATCCTAGGATGATGGTTGCTTAAAATAGACTGACAGTTTAGTTTCAAACTGTTTTAAGCGGCCACGTGTCTTCAAAACTTTGAACAGGCTATGGGGCAGTGTGTTTAAAAAGTATGGAAGTTCCATGTTGATGTTACACTGTATGACCGCAGTGTGAGTACAGCACAATCTCTCTATTTCGACCACTAAAAAGAAGGCCTATTAATTTTATAAAATACAGATGACAGCATAAAGCAAGCTGACAGTAAAACAGAAAGCTCCCAAAGAAGCTTTCTGTTTTACTGTCACATTGCTTTAAGCAGTCCTCTGTGTAAAATTTCTAATAACTAATATAAGTAAGTGGTGGCAATAGAGATGTTTTACTGTATATTTCCTAGATCTGTGATCATACAGTGGAGAATCTGTTATTCTTTCCCGTTTAAACGCAAACGTACGCAAACGCAAAGCACTAAAACGTAGAAAAGAACAACTTTTGGACAATTCTGATAATTCATGTTTATCTTGGTGGCAAACAGTTTAGAGCCTGATCAGACGCCGGGTTACCCGGCGTCTGATCTGGCTCCAAACTGTTTGCACTGCAAATAATAGTTTTAGCGTAAACGCGTTTATTGGGAAAGAATAACACATTCTCCACTGTATTGTCACCCATAACATTACCAATGTGGACTACATCGAGACTTTCAGTCCCAGACCGTTACAAAAAGTAGAGCAGATCTATGCGTGTAGCAGCTGAATTTTATTTTTCCTCTGCTTTAGTTGAGAAGGTCTTATTTCTTCCTATTTAAACGCAAACGCAATTCAATAAAATGTAGAATAAAATAATGTTTGCTTTAAATTGAATTTAATCTGAGAGTCAAACATTTTGGAGCCTTATCAGACGCCGGGTAACCCGTCGTCTGATCTGGCTTCAAACTGTTTGCACTGGAAATAATAGTTTTAGCAAAAACGTATTTATTTGTAAAGACTAGCGTGTTCTTCACTGTAAAAAGTAAAACAAAGCCATACATTGCAATGTGGTCCTTTTCAACCCCCTCATTGCCCAATCTCGAATAAAATAGTTATTTATAAACAGTATGGAGCCTGAGCAGACGACGCGTAACGCAGGGTCGGATCAGGATTCAAACTGTTTCATACTAAGTTCAATACTTCTTAAGCAAAAATATCTAAGATTTAAATTTGAGTAATAAAAGCAGGCGATATATAGATGTTTAAATCAGATGAAGTCATGGCAGTGAAGTGGTTAAAATGGTTTCTGTCGTTTTCAAGTGTTTGGTTGTAAATATGGGAATAAATCTGCATTTGTTTCAGAACCATGACTCAGTTTTGTCATTTTTGCACCTACCCTAGCATAATAGTGATCTTTTGTGAGCTAGGCTTACGACAACGAAATCTTTCTGACCCCCTATCAGGTTTCCTTTAAGGTTCCTGCAGAACCACAATGCTCTTAAAAGGCATCGTAAAACACTGTACTGTTTTAACTCTTTTATATCCTAGTGGCGAGTTACAGTGGAGAATGTGTTATTCTTTCCCAATCAACGCGTTTACGCTAAAACTATTATTTGCAGTGCAAACAGTTTGGAGCCAGATCAGACGCCGGGTAACCCGGCGTCTGATCAGGCTCCAAACTGTTTGCCACCAAGATAAACATGAAATATCAGAATTGTCCAAAACTTGTTCTTTTCTACGTTTTAGTGCTTTGCGTTTGCGTACGTTTGCGTTTAAACGGGAAAGAATAACAGATTCTCCACTGTAGCACTAAGAGCAAATGGCAACATAAAACATTACTCCATTAATACATTATGTATTTTACGCCTTTAATTTATTCCTTCACTTAAGAAAATATTTCTTCTTTGAATTCTCCACTGTATTCGTCCTTGACAAACAGTTTAACTGTGGAAAATACACTTGTTCTATGCAAACAGTGAATATCCTGACCAGGAACCTCTTATAGGAGTCCTCTGATCAGAATATACATTATTTGTTAATGAAAAATGCATTGTGACAAACAACGTTACTGTCGTTAATGGTTCGTTACTGAAGTTATTGTAAACAACTAATTACATATTTTCACATCTGTACACTTTTATCTACATGTATTATACTGTTTTGAAGGTTCCGTACGAAATACATTTCATACTTATTATCAGCCAGCTTTAAGATATATAAGTAAAACATTATATGTAGTGTTTACAGCAGAATAGACGGGTGGTGTTCCCAAGTAAACGCGTCCTTGCTAAAAGTCTAATGTCCCATCCAAATGCTGGGAGACAGGTCAAACGTAAAGAAATCTTGCGTATGATCATGCTCCAAGTCTGTTTGCCGCTTGGGTTGCACAAGGTAATATATGTCTCCAGTTCAGTGATTTGCGTTTAGTTTCGTTCACAATGGACATATTTTTTTACAGTATAACCGGCCTTATCAGACATCATTCGGTACCAACTGTTGATGTCGGATAAATCAGTGTGCCGGTTAAAGCAGCTTTTTAGATACATTGTATATAGCCGAACTTTGTCATTACATACTCGCATAAGTGGAACATGTCCGTATTTCAATGTTAAAACGTGGCTTTGCCACGTTTTAACCTTGAATTACGGATATGTTCCACATAAGCGAGTTTGAAATATAGAAATTCATCAAAACAAATACGTGTTAGCTTGACTTAGAGGCTATTTCGATTCTAACACATATTTTAACCTTAATTTGCACCGAAGCAACGGCGCTACATTTCTTGGCGTACGCATTTTCGAAGCCAAATGACGTCACGTTAGAACGTTTAGCGCGTGAGTGTTCGACTGAAAATTCGGACATTGAGACGGTCCTTCTTCGCTCATATAGGGGTGTGGGCGGGGTGTGTTAGAATTAAAGTTCGATAACCCTAGCTAACCTACGTTGTACTAACCCATAGTTCTATTGGTGATTTTCGATCAGTCGAACATACATATATTTCACTACATTTCATCTTTGAAATACGAGTGTGTTAGATTTAATGAATCTTGAGTGATCGAAAATCGCCTATATAATGTTGCTAAATAATTAAGGTGACCTATTTCAGATTAATTAGCCCTTGTAACATTTATTTACTGTTTTCTTGCAATTCAGGAGTTCCAGAACAGACTTACCCTTTGATCACTCAAGCCCAACTACAAGAGCTAGGCGGAAATGTCTTCCCTGTTCAGTTGCACAAAGCAAGTCCTGGTGAAGTTAGAAAAAGACCCGGGAAGCAGGCTCAGTGCGAATTCTGTTACAAATGGTTCTTTAAACGAGGAGACCTGAACAGACATATGATGATTCACACCGGAGAAAAGCCATTCCAATGTGAAATATGTATGGTGTCTTTTAACCGGAAGTATATTTTGAAAAATCACATGTCCACGATGCATGCAGAATTTTCTCTGGATGGATGAGCTGAAAAATGAAATATATTGTAAATGAACAGTACTTAGTTAAAGTGTCAGTACTGTTCGGGGAGCATAAAAAAAATAATATTATTTTGCAAAATGACAAACAGAGCAGACCCTGATCAGGAGGCTCCTATTTACACTGTTTGCATAAGGCAGGTGTACCTTTCATTGGTGACCTATATGTAAATAAGGAGTATATTCGTCGTAGGGTCATTGCATTAAAGATCACTCTGAATCTTGTAAATGTCAAATACCGTGCGAATTTATGTCCTGGTTGTCGTAAGTTTGTGTACTCGTGATTCTTTGCTGTATTACTTTGTATGCCCCACACGACATAGCCGGGTATCCTGTCTTCCATGCCCCATTGGTTTGCTCTATGGTTCTGATCTTTGTCAGTAGACAAGTTACGTGGTTAGTGGCTTATTTGCTTCACTTTCATGGCTACCTGTCTTCAAAATTAGAAACAGGCTATGGGGTAATGGGATAAGAGAAGTATGTACCTGTATTCTTTAGAAAATTAACTCTACTTTATGGTATGCCGTTTGTATTCATCGTTACGAAATGTCCATTTTAAAACCGAATGGAAACAAGCAATTTTATAAGACTGAAATAGCGCGTGACAATGATACAGACTTTATTAATTGTCTTGCAACGTATTGCACGAAGTGTTTAACTAAAGAAATGAATTGTGAAAAATTGAATTAGTCATATGTGGTGATGTAACATAGCAGGTATTGATCGAAAGATAATGGCTCGTTGGAATATGCTTATTCCTCCTATTATACAGTCGAAACTCGATAATTCGAAATCGCGTTTTAGTTCGAGCATACAGTGGAGAATCTGTTATTCTTTCCCGTTTAAACGCAAACGTACGCAATCGCAAATCACTAAAACGTAGAAAAGAACATATTTTGAACAATTCTGATAATTCTTGTTTATCTTGGTGGCAAACAGTTTGTACTGCAAATAATAGTTTTAGCGTAAACGCGTTTATTGGGAAAGAATAACAGATTCTCCACTGTATACCTATTTCAAAGTTACAACGTGGCTTAGCCACGTTTTAAGTTTAAAATACAGGTATATTCGACATAAACGAGATCGACCTATCGTTATTCCACTGATGAAATATGTGTGCGATCGATTTAAGCGAATTTGAAATATCGAGTTTCGACTGTATTAACTATTGTAAAGAATAACTGTATAGATAGATTGAATGAAATGGTTAACTTGCTTAAATTGTACACATATTGCTTTGATCAGTGGATGAATTTGATATACATGTACACTACAGTGGAGAATCTGTTATTCTTTCCCAATAAACGCGTTTACGCTAAAACTATTATTTCCAATACAAACAGTTTGGAGCCAGATCAGACGCCGGGTAACCCGGCGTCTGATCAGGCTCCAAACTGTTTGCCACCAAGATAAACATGAATTTTCAGAATTGTCCAAAAGTTGCACTTTTGTACGTTTTAGTGTTTTGCGTTTGCGTACGTTTGCGTTTAAACGGGAAAGAATAACAGATTCTCCACTGTAACTGTGCGCTATAATCATAACAACTAATTAAAGCTTTTAGAACAGGTAACCCATGCCCCCATAAAACGCCTTTTTACGCCATTAATTTATTCCTACACTTAGGAAAATAGTTGTAATTTATAGCGATAAATATGCTTCTTAAGAAATGTTTTAGATATTCTAGCAGGCTGAAAGTAAAGCAGAATGTGCCTTAGGGCACATTTTGCTTTACTTTCAACCTGCTTTAAGTGGTCACCTACCTTCAATACTAGAAACAGGCTATGGGGTAATGGGTTAAAATCCGTTATTCATTTGTAGTAACAGTATATTAAATGCATGTCATGTTAAAAAATGACCGTGATTTGTGTCAAACCTTTTTTTTATCACAATTGCGGTGTATTATGTTTTGATATAACATGATAAGGATAACTTCTAACACTGTTCAATTGTTTAATGGATTGATAGTAGCAGTTTATTTAAACATGTCATATTAAACACGACTTTTGTGTCGAACGTATTTGTTTTCATCACATATTGATCACTTTTTCTGCTGTGTATTATGCTTTGATATTGCATTTATAGTTTTGTACATGATCAATGTCACTCTAGACACATAGAACGAATATTTGTAACTTGGGCCAGTGGTATAAATTGTAACAGAAACCCAGCATTGTAAGTGTAGGCCCAGATCAGAATGCTCCTGCAAGAACCTTTTGATCAGAGTTCTCACTCTTTGTCGTTTTACATTATATTGTTTAACCAATTCACCCCTGAAGCTTTCAATGGAAAATTCCAGTTTCGAACAAAGTCTAGTCCATTTTTGACTATGAAGGATTGGTTTGTTTTTCAAGTTATGACAAACAGTGTTGACCTTGATCAGAGGGCTCCTTAAGGAGCCCTCTGTTCAGGGTCTACACTGTTTGTATAGGACAAGTGTACTCCTCACATATACTTTGGTTGTAAATGACGAGTATACTCGTCGCTAGGATTGAATGTGTTAAAAGAACCCCAAAATACATGTAGTCGAAATGGACTAGACTTCATCGGAAACTAGAATTGTCCATTTGAAGTTTCAGGGATCAGTAAGTAAATCAAGTGAACTACATACCATTCTGAATGTTTATCTTAACCCTTTGAACCCTAGTCCCGCATATAGGCGTCATTTTCAAACAGTGTACATGTGAATAGTACACTTGTCCTATGCAAACAGTGAAGACCCAGATCAGAGGGCTCCGAAAGGAGCCCTCTGATCAGGGTCGTCACTGTTTGTCATAATGCAAAACATTGACAGAAACAACCCTTTAAAATCAGAAATGGACTAGAGTTAAATGGAAACTTGAATTGTTTATTTCAAGTTTCAGGGAGGAAAGAGTTAATCTAATTGGCAATCAGATTGGAGTCTGTTCAGAAGCCGGGTTACCCAAACTGTTTGCAATGTTTGTAATTGATTTAGGGTAAAAACGTTAATTGGGAAAGAATTACGTCCTTGCCACTGTCCTAAAATGCTTATATTATTGTTCTAAAGCTTTGTTAGTATATATTGGAATAAATCTGCATATTGATTTAGAATCATCACCCTGTTTTGTCCTTTTTTCACCTACGGTATATAGCATAATGATGATCCATGACAAAACATCAGCAAACTATTTTTAATCTGACCCCTTGTCAGTATGGTGGTATGGTTCTGACACCACTTACTACTTAGCTTTTCTGAAAAGTTTCAAGTTAATATCTCACATAATTATTTAGTAAGTGGAAAGTTGAATATTTTCATGAAAACCTGATAATTATATAAAGTTATGGTGGCATATTTCTGACAACAGTTAAACACTTGATTTATCTCGATAGTTTCTTGTTAATATCTCCCTTAAATACTTTACTGGGCAGTTTTCGCGAAATCTTTCGCGTTAGTATTAAGATACTTATCAAGTAAGTGGAATATGGAAAGTTTTCACGATAACCAGATAAATATCTTAATACGAATTGTGTCACTAATGTCGATAGTGCTTTAAACTGCCCCCACTTTACGAGTTTATCTAGCTATTTAACTAGTTATTGATCACGAAAACGGATATTTGCATAATAAAGTAAGTAGTTAAGCGATTTCAGAAATATGCTACCATACATTAAATACCCAAGAATTACATATGAGAAAGAAAAACAATAGCCAATTGTTTAAGGCAGATGGTGTCATAACAGAGAAGGATAACTGGATATTGAAACTTCTTTCATTTAAGCGGTCTAGCAAGACAATACATATAGTTTCTAAAAGGTATATATAAACACCTGGGATAAACATAATTGTCTTTGCCCCATATAAACTCCTTACATCGAGTATATGCATTCGAGATAATACAAAGAAGAAGGAAGCAATCGTAAAGATTGAAACAGATTAAACTTATAAAACAACACCTAAACCATTGCAATAATGAATGACACTGTTTAACCCATTTCTCCATAGAAACGCGTTTTAGCTCACCTGGCACCAAGTGTCAAGGTGTGCTATTTTGGTCGTTCTGTGTCCGTCGACTTCCCATTTGTCAGTCATTTCATAAAACTACAAGCTTTGGCAGGATTGATCCTTATATGATTCTCTTAGATTTATAGTGCTCATTGCTCGCATATATTGTGAATAATATAATCGGATTATATACTTAAGAAATAATAAATTCATACCAGTGTTTTATCGTGCAATCGAACACTGGTAGGAGTTGAGATGCGTAGTAATTTAACCACGAGGCCTTTAGGCCGAGTGGTTTAATTACAAGCATCTCAACGACTACCAGTGTTCGATCGTTAGATAAAACACTGGTATTAATTTATTATTTCGATTCTAACACATAATTTAACCTTAATTTGCACCGAAGAAACGGCGCTACATTTCTTGGCGTACGCATTTTCAAAGCCATATGACGTCACGTTAGAACGGTTTTGCGCGTGAGTGTTCTACTGAAAATTCGAACACTAAGACGGCCCTTCTTCGCTTATATAGGGGTGTGGGCGAGGTGTGTTAGAATTAAGAAATAATAAATTCATACCAGTGTTTTATCGTGCAATCGAACACTGGTAGGAGTTGAGATGCGTAGTAATTTAATCACGAGGCCTTTAGGCCGAATGGTTTAATTACAAGCATCTCAACGACTACCAGTGTTCGGTTGTTAGATAAAACACTGGTATTAATTTATTATTTCGATTCTAACACATAATTTAACCTTAATTTGCACCGAAGAAACGGCGCTACATTTCTTGGCGTACACATTTTCAAAGCCATATGACGTCACGTTAGAACGTTTCTGCGCGTGAGTGTTCTACTGAAAATTCGAACACTAAGACGGTCCTTCTTCGCTTATATAGGGGTGTGGGCGAGGTGTGTTAGAATAAATACATGTACATTATAACACACACAGGAATCCATTTGAACCTCGATTACAAAAGCTGGCTTACAATGGAGACAACGTTATTCCTTCCCGTTTAAACGCAAACGAAACGCAAGCGCATAACACTAAAAACGTAGAAAATGTAAATTTTGAGATATTTCTTACATTTCATTTTTATCTGAGTGGCAAACAGTTTGGAGCCTGATCGGCGTCTGATCTGGCTCCAAACTGTTTGCAGCGGAAATAAACGTTCTAGCGTAAACGCGTTTATTGGAAAAGAATAACACATTCTCCACTGTACGTCAAACTAACCCATAGTTCTACGGATGATTGTCGACCAGTCTGACATTCACATACTTTATATATTGTATAACAACATGTACGTTTTAACTTTGCAATACGATTGTATTGAACTTGAGTGATCGAGATTCGCCTATATTACCGGTATGTTAATAAAAAAAATAATAATAAGGTAACATCATTCTGAGTGACTAGCATGTGTTATATTTCGCTGTTTTCTTGCACTTCAGCTGTTCCAGAACAGACTTATGCTTTTGTCACTCAAGTCAAGCTGCCAGAGATAGGCGGAAATGTCTTCCCTGTTCAACTGCAGAAAGCAATTCCTGATGGAGTTAGATATAAAATTGAGAAAAAGTTCCAGTGCGAATTCTGTTTCAAATGGTTCGTCTACAAAGGAGACTTAAAAAGACACATATTAATCCATACAGGGGAAAGGCCATTCCGATGTGAAACATGCATGAAGACTTTTAACCGGAAGGGTATTTTGAAGAATCACATGGCTTTGATGCATGGAGACTTTTAACCGGATTGATATATCACATATACAGCGCTCCCTCTCTACAACGACACCCAATGGGAGACAACAAATGTGTTCGTTGTTCGGAGGGAGTCGTTATAGGGAGGGAAATCGGTTTCTATTTGCAAACAGATTGGATCCAGATCAGACGCCGCGTAACGCGGCGTCTGATCTGGATTCAAGCTGTTTGTCACTCGTCATTAAGTTTTTTTTGTCAAAATGTTCAATAAGTTAATTGTAGAAAAACAGCAGAGGACAACTTTAAGCAGACGATATTACAGCAGTAAAAGCATTAGACACAATTGTCGTGTTTAGGGCATTGTGGCAAGGGTCGTTGTTCGGAGGGAGTCGTTGTAGGGAGGGAACGCTGTATCACATATACTCATGAGAAGATCAGACTCTCCATCAGTCACAGTGTCAGTATTGACTAAAGTTGTGCTCTGGCTTTTCGGTGCAAACGTGTAGATAAATGGATGACGTTGGAGAGTTTACTGTATGATGTTTGATGCCAAAGTGTTTTAACCCATTGCCCCTTGGCTTTTCTCTAGTTTTAAATAAAGATGATCACTTAAAGCAGGTTGAAAGTTAAGCAAAATGCGCCCTAAGGCGCATTCTGCTTTACTTGCAGCCTGCTTTAAGCTATTATCTGCTGGGATATAGAAATTATTTCTTATGATACATATTCATCACTGTATAAAAGTGAACTATTTTCTATAGTGGAGGAATAAATTATAGGCGTAAAAAGGAGTATTTATAGGGGAATGGGTTAAACTTTATAGAAGTTGTTTCTTAATGGTTAGTGTTGATGTTCCACTATATGAACGCTGTGTCAGTGTCGATTGTGGTCTTTTTGTCACTCAGAATCTTGTAAATGTCAAATACTGAAATACTTTTTGTCGTGGTTGTTACAAAAAAAAATAACCCAAGTACGTGTACAGTAAAACGACTACAAAATCATGTAAATTATTAGGTGTTTACGAAAGATGACTGTTTAAAACAAGGTGACAATAAAGCTGTCACCTTGTTCTGAACTTTCACCAACATTTTATACAATTATTTAGCCTTCGTTTTAGTGGTCGTAATAGAAAGGTTTTACTGTACTCGTGAATTTTGCTGTATTACTGTGTATGCCCGCACTACATAACCGGGCATGTTTTGTTTTTTATGTCCCTGCGCGACTTAGTCAGGCCAAATTGGTTTTACTCTATGGATCTCAGGGCTTCCATTTCTCCGCAATTTTCCTAAATCTTCGGATTTTTTTCTCAGTTTATAGTAGCTTAAAGCAGGCTGAAAGTAAAGCAGAGTCTACCTTTAGGCTCATTCTGCTTTACTTACAGCCTGCTTTTAGTAGTCGTATGTCAACAAAACTAGAAACAGGCTATGGGGTAAAGGTACGATTCGTAAAATCGCACTTGAAAAATGCAAATTTGGAAATATTAGGATTTCTCATGTCAACTTATGGCAGCCCTGGGTTCTGATCCTGGTCAGTAGAAAAGTTACATGGTTTCTTATTTGGACATAACAAGAGAACTGTTTGAAAATGACAATACGCTTATAATTGTCAATACGCTTATAGGCGTACTTTTCAAACAGTGCACATGTGAACAGTACACTTGTCCTGTGCAAACAGTGAAGACCCAGATCATAGGGCTCCGAAAGGAGCCCTCTGATCAGGGTCTTCACTGTTTGTCATAATGCCAAACATTGACAAAAACAACCCTTAAAAGTCAGAAATGGACTAGACTAAAATGGAAACTAGAATTTTCCATTTAAAGTTTTAGGGAGGAAAGAGTTCAACTACCTTTTGCTGAATAGTCATATATGAACGTCCACCGTCTGTCATCTGAGCTATTAAATAAAGTAATAAAATAATATAAAATGGAACTATTTTCTTCAGTGGAGGAATAAATTAAAGGCGTAAAAAGGCGCATGTATGGGGTAATGGGATAATATACCCGGTAACATAATAGCAGGAGAAGAGTTAAAATATCATTTGATAAGTCCCAACACTTATCATTTAGAACTGTTTAGAAATTGGTATCCATTAGTAGTAGCAGTATATTAGACACAGTCATGTTAATAATGACCTTTGTTTCAAATGTTTTTGTTTCCATCGTATAGCACTGTGTTCTGTGTTTTGATATAACAGGATAGTATTGAACATGATAAAGGACACTTCTAGCACTGTTCATTTTTCTAATTTATTAATAGTAGCAGTTTATATAAACATGCCAATGTAAATACGACTGCTTTTTGTTTTCGTTTTGTATTTAAAACTGTTTCTTCTGTGTATTATATTTTAATATTGCATTATAATATTGTATGTGATCAACATTACTCTAGCCACTATAGAACGAATATTTATATCCTGGTCGGTGGCCTTAAATTAAAAAAACCAACAGCATAATAACATGTAGACCCAGATCAGAGGGCTAATATAACTGCCTTCTGATCAGGATGTGCACTGTTTGTCATTTTACAATATATTGTTTAAAATAACACGTACTACATGTTGTCGAAAATGGACTCGACGTAAATAGAAACTGAAATTTTCCCTTTTAAATTCAGAGATCAAAGAGTAAATAAAGTGAACTATATATAACCATTACGTTTATATCTTTAAAAAATGTTTTCTTGTAAATATTGGAATACATCTGTATAACTTTCAGAATCATGACCCTGTTTTGTCATTTTTTTCACCTACTCTAGCATAATGGTAATTCGTTGTGAGCAATGGCAAAAACCTCAGCAAACTATTCTTATTATATTCCCTTGTCAGACATTTCTTAGAATTTCATTAATTCTTCAGCGATAAACAATTATCAATGCTTATCTCTATACAAGCTAGAAGATTAACGTATGTCAAAATGAGTCAGTATGAGCTATTGCGCAATGACTCAATATGAGTCAGTATGGCTTAATGAGTTAAACTCATATGTATATACAGTAAATCTGTATAAGACAACGACTTAAAAGAAGTCTGATAGAATGTACAGTCTAACTTCGGTATCTCGAAAACGGTTAAGTCGAACATACCCGTATTTCAGTTAAAAGTTAAAATGTGGTTTATATACATACCCGAACATGAAAAAATGAAGTTCATGTGTCGACATATCAGAAAGTTCGAGTTAAGGGAGGTCGAGATATCGAAGTTCGACTGTATTTAAAGACAACTGACAGCTTAAAACAAGGTTATTGTAGAACACAAAACTTCTAAAGCGTAAGGTGCTTTCTGTTTTACGTTCACCTTGCTTTAAGCAGCCCTCTGTCTTGACATCAAGATGATTAGATAAATTAGGGTGATCTTATTTGTTCATGCTGTGTCCGTCGTCTTTCATCCGTCGTCATAAATTACAGCAATTGACATCTCCTGCTTAGCCACTGATTAGATTTTCACCAAACTTGGCATGATTGATCCTTATATGATTCTCTTAGACTTTGGTGTGTCCATCGCTCACATACTATTGTGGACAATATAAACAGTATATATATTTATAACATAACCTACGGTGCGAGCGTTAAATAACACTCATTGATTATTTCTCGTATATAATTAGTGGTTTAACTATGCAAATGAGGTTGTCATACTAAAATGTCTTCCCACGCGCTGTCAAAATGTGTAAACAAATATTACGTTAAGCGACATGTCTGTTGGCGTTCGAGTGGCTATAGATGGGAAGGGACAGGGAATGTTTGCTCCCTTGATTTATTCTGAATAAATCGGAATTAACCTTGGATCTACTTTTTGCATGTTTGCTCATCTGGGCGGTCCATTCAGGCGTCACCCATTGACTTTTATAGTGAGGCTAGCAATCTAAAACAATTATCGAGATGGTAAAAACGACATTGCCAGGTTATGTTATACATAGAATCTAACAATCGTGTTCACAATTTATTGGATTTATAAAATTCGTCTTTTAGAAAACGATAAAAACTCGGCAAGCCTCGTTTTTATCGTTTTATGAAAGACTCGTTTTATAAATCCAATGCATTATGAACACTCATGTAAGATCCTCTATATACTGATACATGTACATGTATTTAGGATACCTTATAACAAACTAGCTCGCTTACGTCGAACAAACTCGTAGTTCTACGGATTATATTCGATCAGTCGAACATACACACATTTCAAAGATAAAACTATAGATTTTATAACTTCATGTACGTTTTAACTTTGAAGTACAAGTATGTTAGACTTTTAGAGTGATCGAGAATCGCCTATGTTATGTTATAAATAGATCAAATGATTCTGATTACCTAGTCTTTTACATTTAGCCTGTTACATTAAGCCTGTAAGCCTGTTACATTTAGCTGTTTTCTTGCAATTCAGGTGTCCCAGAACAGACTTATTCTTTGATCACTCAAGTCAAACAACAGGAGCTGGGCGTAGATGTCTTCCCTGTTCAGCTGCACAAAGCAAGTCCTGGTGGAGTTAGAAATAAAAATGAGAAAAGGTTCCAGTGCGAATTCTGTTTCAAATGGTTTTTTAAACGAGGAGATCTAAACAGACATATGATGATTCACACAGGGGAAAAACATTCCAATGTGAAATATGCATGAAGACTTTTAACCGGAAGAGTATTTTGAAGAATCACGTGACTTTGATGCATGGAAACTTTTAACCGGATATATGTGTTGAAGTATCACATATACTCATGAGAAGATCATACTCTCTATCAGTCAAAGTGGCAGTATTGACTAAAGTTGTGCTCTGGCGTGTAGATAAATGAATGAGTTTACTGTATGATATTTGATGCGAAAGTGTTTTAATCCATTACCCCTTTGGCCTTTGTTTTAGTTTTAAATAAAGATGATCACTTAAAGCAGGTTGAAAGTTAAGCAAAATGCGCCTTAAGGCGCATTCTGCTTTACTTGCAGCCTGCTTTAAGCTATTATCTGCTGGGATATAGAAATTATTTCTTATGATACATATTCATCACTGTATAAAAGTGGACTATTTTCTATAGTGGAGGAATAAATTATAGGCGTAAAAAGGAGTATTTATAGGGGAATAGGTTAAACTTTATAGAAGTTGTTTCTTAATGTTTAGTGTTGATGTTCCACTATATGAACGCAGTGTCAGTGTCGATTGTGGTCTTTTTGTCACTCAGAATCTTGTAAATGTCAAACACTGTGAGACTTTCTGTTGTGGTTGTTACAAAAAAAATAACCCAAGTACGTGTACAGTAACACGACTACAAAATCATGTAAATTATTAGGTGTTTACGAAAGATGACTGTTTAAAACAAGGTATCATTAAAGCTGTCACCTTGTTCTGAACTATACAATTATTTAGCCTTCGTTTTAGTGGTCGTTATAGAGAGGTTTTACTGTACTAGTGACTTTTGCTGTATTACTGTTTATGCCCCGCACTACATAGCCAGTGTAACGCAGTAGAATGACCCATCCGTTCAAAAGGACCCGGGTCTTTATACTACGTAGAGAAATGACCCTCGACCGTAAGGGGGTTATTCTACTACGAGTCGATGGGGTCCCTTTTCTACGGTCTGGGGTCATTTTTCTACGTAGTAAAATGACCTGGGTTACTGATTAACGTAGTGACATGACCCATGTGTCATTTTAGCAGGGATGGGACATTCTACTGCGTTACACCGGGCAGATTTGGGTTTTTTATGTCCCTGCGCGACTTAGTCAGGGCAAATTGGTTTTGCTCTATGGTTCTGATCCTGGTCAGTAGAAAAGTTACATGGTTTCTTATTGGGAAATAAAAAAGAGAGTTTGAAAATGACAAGGACGTCCGCGTTGGCTATTAAAAGGTTAACCTACCTTTTGCTGAATAGTCATATATGAACGTCCATCCATCTGTCATCTGAACTATTATAAGTCGAACTTCGATATCTCGAACTCACTTAATTCGAACTATCCAATTTGCCGACACATGAATGGCATTATTCCATACTCTGTTAAGTCAAACATACCCGTGTTTCAAAGTTAAAACGTGGCTAAGCCACGTTTTAACTTTGAAATACGGATATGTTTGACCTAACCGAGTTTGAGATATCGAAGTTCAACTGTATAAAGTAATAAAATAAGTTAATGAAAGAATTCTCCAGGAAAGCGTGAATGCACTCAAGTCAGACATATCCTATAAAACAGTGCAGATATTTATCAGGCGCCTCTTCTAGGAAATGACTGATTAAGTTCTACACTATTTTTAGCTCACCTGAGCCAAAGGCTCAAGGTGAGCTATTGGGATGGCCCTGTGTCCGGCGTCCGTCGTCGTGCGTCGTGCGTCGTGCGTATGTGCGTCGTGCGTATGTGCGTCGTCGTTAACAATTGCTTCAAATGACATCTCCTCCTATACCGCTTGACAGAATTCAACCAAACTTTACAGAAATGTTCCTTGGGTCAAGCTCTTTCAAATTTGTTCAAAGAATTAAAAACAATGCAGAACTCTGGTTGCCATGGCAACCAAAGTGAAAAAATAAGGAAATCTTAAAAAATCTTCTTGTCAAAAACTGGAAGGGCCAGAGCTTAGATATTTGGCACATAGCATCATCTACAGGTCCTCTATCAAGTTTGTTCAAATTATGCCCCTGGGGTCAAAATTGGCCCCGCCCCGGGGGTCACAGATTTACATAGAGTTATATAGTGAAATTTTCAAACGTCTTCTTCTCTGAAACTAATGTGGCCAGAGCATTGATATTTGGCATGGTGACACTTCTAGATGTCCTATACGAAATTTGTTCAAATGGTTCTGGTCGGTTGCATAACTAGGTCACAGGAGCTAAAAATAGATTTTTTTCATTGAAAACTTAAAAAATCTTCTTGTCTGAAACTACAAGGGCCAGAGCTTAGATATTTGGCACATACCATCACCTACAGGTCCTCTATCAAGTTTTCAAATTATGCCCCTGGGGTCGAAATTTGCCCTGCCCCGGGGGTCACAGTTTTACATAGAGTTATATAGTGAAATTTTCAAACGTCTTCTTCTCTGAAACTAATATGGCCAGAGCTTTGATATTTGGTATGGTGACACTTCTAGATGTACTATACCAAAATTGTTCAAATGGTTCTGGTCGGTTGCATAACTAGGTCACAGGAGCTAAAAATAGATTTTTTCCAATGAAAACTTAAAAAATCTTCTTTTCTGAAACTACAAGGGCCAGAGCTTAGATATTTGGCACATACCATCGCCTACAGGTCCTCTATCAAGTTTGTTCAAATTATGCACCTGGGGTCAAAATTGGCCCCGCCCCTGGGGTCACAGTTTTACATAGAGTTATATAGAGAAAATTTCAAACATCTTCTTCTCTGACACTAATATGGCCAGATCTTTTATATTCGTATGGTGACACTTTTAAATATACTTTACATAATGTGTTCAAATTGTTCTGGTCTGTTGCATATCTAGGTCAGTCCTGGACCTAAATTATTATCGCCATTTTTTCAGATATTTTCTCAGGTGAGCGAAATATGCCCCATGGGGCTCTTGTTAAAAAGTAGTAATACATGTATAATATACCCAGTACTATAATAGCAGGAGAAGAGTTAAAACATCATTTGATCAGTCCCAACACTTATCATCTATTAGAACTGTTTAGAAATTGTTTTTCATTAGTAGTACCATGCTCCCTCTCTACAGCGGTCCTCCCAACAGCGACACCCTCCTTACAACTACCCTTGCCGCTGTTCCCAAAACAAAACTTTCATGTCCAACCTTTTCATGGCTGCACTTTCCTCTGCTTAAATTTGTCGTCTGCTGTTTTTTTCTCAAAATTACATATAAGTGTACATTTTGATAGAATAAATAAAACGACGAGTGACAAACAGCTTGAGTCCAGATCAGACGCCGCGTGACGCGGCGTCTGATCTGGACTCAAGCTGTTTGCAAACGTTTACCAATTCTCTCCCTATAACGACTCCCTCCGAACAACACACATAATCTGCGTCTCCCATTGGGTGACGTTGTAGAGAGGGAGCACTGTAGCCGTTTGTTAGACACAAGTCATGTTAATAATGACCTTTGTGTCAAATGTGTTTCCATCGTATAATACTGTGTACTATGTTTTGATATGACATAATATTATTTTTACATGATAAAGGTCACTTCTAGCACTGGTCAATTCATTAATAGTAGCAGTTCATATAAACATGCCAATGTAAATACGACTGCTTTTTGTTTTCGTCTCAAGTTTCTGCTGTGTATTATATTTTGATATTGCATTATAATTTTTACATGATCAACATTACTCTAGCCAATATAGAACTAATAAGTCGAACTTCGATATCTCGAACTCGCTTAGCTCCAACTATCCGATTTGTCGACACATGAAACACAATATTTTATGTTCGGTCAGTCAAACTTACCCGTTTTTCAAAGTTAAAACGTGGTCTAGCCACGTTTTAACTTTGAAATACGGGTATGTTCGACTTAACCGAGTTCGAGATATCGAAGTTCGACTGTATTTATTTCCTGGCCGATGGCCTTAAATTAAAAAAACACACAACAACATCAGCATAGTAACATGTAGACCCAGATCAGAGTGCTTATCTAACTGCCTTCTGATCAGGATGTGCACTGTTTGCCATTTTACAATATATTGTTTAAAATAAAACATACTACATGTTGTCGAAAATGGACTCGACTTAAGTAGAAACTGGAATTTTCGCTTTGAAATTCAGAGATCAAAGAGTAAATAAAGTGAAGTATATATTACCATTACGTTTATATCTTTAAATATTGTTTTCTTGTAAATATTGGAATACATTTGCATAATTTGCAGAATCATGACCCTGTTTTGTCATTTTTCCACTTCTCTAGCATTATGGTTGTGAGCATTGGCAAAACCTCAGCAAGATATTCTTAATATATTCCCTTGTCAGACATTTCTTAGAGTTTCATTAACTCTTCAGCGATAAACAATTATCAATGCTTATCTCTATACAAGCTAGTAGATTAACACGTGTCAAAATGAGTCAGTATGAGGCTATTGCGCAATGAGTCAATATGAGTCAGTATGGCTTAATGGGTTAAATGCATATGTATATACAGTAAATATAGGTATGACGACCACTTAAAAGAAGTCTGATAGAATGTACAGTCAAACTTCGATATCTCGTACTCGGTTAAGTCGAACATACCCGTATTTCAAAGTTAAAACGTGGTTTATATACATACCCGAACATGAAAAAAATGAAGTTCATGTGTCGACATATCAGAAAGTTCGAGTTAAGGGAGGTCGAGATATCGAAGTTCGACTTATTTAAAGACAACTGACAGCTTAAAACAAGGTTATTGTAGAACAGAAAACTTCTAAAGTGTAAGGTGCTTTCTGTTTTACGTTCACCTTGCTTTAAGCAGCCCTCTGTCTTGACTTCAAGATGATTAAATAAATTAGGGTGATCTATTTTGTTTGTGCTGTGTCCGTCGTCTTTCGTCCGTCGTCATAGATTTCTTCAATTGACATCACTTGCTAAGCCACTGATTAGATTTTCACCAAACTTGGCATGATTGATCCTTATATGATTTTCTTAGACTTTGTTGTGTCCATCGCTCACATACTATTGTGGAAAATATAAACAGTATATATATTAATAACACAACCTACGATGAGAGCGTTGAATAACACTCATTGATTATTTATCGTATATAACTAGTGGTTTAACTATGCAAATGAGGTTGTCATACTAAAATGTCTTCCCACGCGCTGTCAAAATATGCAAACAAATATGACGTCAAGCGACATTTCTATCGGCGTTCGAGTGGCTATAGATGGGAAGGAACAGGGAATTTTTGCTCCTTTGATTTATTCTGAAAAAATCGGAATGAACCTTGTATCTACTTTTTGCATGTTTGCTCATCTGGGTCCATTCACGCGTCATCCATTGACTTGTATAGTGAAGCTAGCAATTTAAAACAAGTTTCGAGATTGTAAAAACAACATTGCCATGATATGTTATAAATATAATCTAGCATTCGAATGTATAATTTATTGGATTTATAAAATTCGTCTTTTAAAAAACGACAAGCCTCATTTTTATCGTTTTATAAAAGACTCGTTTTATAAATCTAATAAATTATGAACAGTCATGTAAGATCCTATATTTACTGATATTTAGGACACCTTACAATAATCTAGCTAGCTTACGTCGAACACACCCGCAGTTCTACGGATTATATTCGATCAATCTACAGTGGAGAAAATGTTATTTTTTCCCGTTTAAACGCAACCGTACGCAAACGCAAATCACTAAAACGTAGAAAATTACAACTTTTGGACATTCTGATATTTCCTATTTATCTTGGTGGCAAACAGTTTGGAGCCTGATCAGACGCCGGGTTACCCGGCGTCTGATCTGGCTCCAAACTGTTTGCACTGCAAATAATAGTTTTAGCGTAAACACGTTTATTGGGAAAGAATAACACATTCTCCACTGTAATATACGCATATTTAAAAAAAAAACTATATATTTTATAACTTCATGTACGTTTCCACTTTGATGTACGAGTGTGTTAGACTTTTAGAATGATCGAGAGTCGCCTATATTATGTTAATAGATAAATCAGATGATTCTGAATGACATTAAGCCTGTTACATTTAACTGTTTTCTTACAATTCAGGTGTCCCAGTACAGACTTATTCAGTGATGACTCAAGTCCAGCTACAGGAGCTTGGCGAAGATGTCTTCCCAGTTCAGCTAATTAAAGCAAGTTCGGGTGGAGTTAGAAAAAACCCTGAGAGGAAGTTCGAGTGCGAATTCTGTTACAAATGGTTCTTCAAACGAGCAGATCTAATGAGGCACATTATGATTCACACGGGGGAAAGGCCATTCAAGTGTGAAGTATGCATGAAGACTTTTAACCGGAAGCATATATTGAAGAGTCACTTGTCCACGGTACATGGAGACTTTTAACCGGAAGTATGACGTATATATAACACATGAGCAGCGAAGACTCTCTTTTAGTTTAAAAAAAAGTCAATAATGACTAAAAAAAGTCTGACTGTTTAGAACAAACTTGTAAATAAGAATTGAATTAAAATGTTTTTATTGCATGATATTTGCTTCAAACGTATTCAGCATTAGATAGTTTGAGGATGTTTATCAACGTTTCAATGTTGTTGTCACACTTTATGGCCGTTATGTGAGTTGAGTGAATCTGACCTTTAGCGAAATTGGATTTAGCGAAATATTGAATATAACAAAAGTGTATGCCCAATCTTCAATTCACGTACAGTAAAATGAACTTCGTATACTGAGATTTGGATATATAACGAAATAAATGTGGGTCGATGCTTACAAAACGTTTAAGTGGAGTCTGGAATTGGTCTAAAGCTTTTGATTGGTCAGATTTAAGCATACGGTCAAATCTGACTAATCGAAACTTGACAACGATCTTAGACTCAGCTCAAACGCTTTATGAGCATAGAGTCTGGTACTCCATAGGAATTCGCTTTAAGGGTGTTTTGTATATATCTAGGGAAAGGGCCAATGATAATGTTGTAATAACTTGTAGCCCAATCCCTTTGCACAAAAAATTGAAATTGTTAGACTCTGGTGTATAGTAAAGAATATGTCTACTAATAGATTGTGTCGTAAAGTTCACGATTGGTCCTTAACGGTAACTAATTCTTGGGAGAAAAATATGATTAGATTTATAAACGACTTACAAATAACTGATATTATGCTATGTGAAAGTCCTTGTAAAAGTAATTGTATTCACAAAGTAAAAGAAAAACTGACATTAAAAGAACATAGTGAATGGATGACACACTTAAATAGAAATGGAAATGAAAATAATGGAAATAAACTAAGAACGTATAGATTATACAAAGATAAACTACAGACTGAGCATTATGTCAAATCTAATTTGAGAAAAGACCAACGTAGAGTTTTAGCCAAGTTTCGTAGCTGTAACCTTCCTCTAGCAATTGAAACGGGAAGGTACACCCGTCCAAAAACCCTGGTGAATCAAAGAACTTGTAAATATTGCTCATCTGGCGAAGTTGAAGATGAAACTCATTTTTTAATAAATTGCGCATATTTCGATGATTTAAGATATAATCTTTTCAGCACAGCCTCAAAGGGAAATATATACTTTAACACATATAGTTCAGAACATAAACTAATATACCTTATGACTGCAGATCACTTACAATCTAAAATTGCATCATGTTTACAAAAAATGATGACTCGCAGAAGTTTATCAATTGTTTAACCCATGTGTGCCCAAATTCCTAATGAAACGACCCGGTACATGATTATACCGCTCATTCAGTACCTAGCAAAAGCAAATAGTGTAGAACCAGATCGGACGGCCCCTGTGGGAACAATCTGATTTTGGGTCTACACGGTTTGCTTACGTCCAAATTAATGGACAATGGGCATAGACGGGTTAAATATATCTTAATGTTTCAGTATCACTATGTTTTATAAATACCGATATGAATAGTAAATTTTTATCTATGATATAAACAAGTTTAACCTCTATTGTATGTGGAAAGTGCTAATCTGTTTATTTAGAATCTGATTCTAGATAATACATGATCTCATAAAAACATTTTTACTGTATGCGGTTGCATTATATACAAAAGTCAGAATTTTAAAGATAAATTTCTTTTTAAATAGCTTTTATATAATTGAAAAATCTTCACCGGTTTTCCAATCATACCGATTAGCACTTACTACATTCATTTTAATTGTTATTTTATGTACATGCATGTTATAACAGTGTCTCATAGGTCGACTAACGGCCGAGTATAAAAGTTTACCAAGAAGTATTTATTGTAATTGAATGATGTTACTTTTATATGTGACACTTTAATAAATAATAAAAGTTGAAAGTTGAGTTATTATGCAAATAAATATGTTTAAACTAAGGGTGCATCAAACCCATAAGCGATTTTTTCAAGGTATTTAACTTTTTTCTTTCATGTTTATTTTGAAAAAGGTGTTTATGATGAATGAAAAAACAGGAAAAGAAACCATATGTTGGTGTATATTATTTTGCACTAAGGCAATTTGGAAAAGATGTGTCAAATTCAGACTTTTTTTAAAATTCTGTCAAATTTAAAGATTGAGCTTCAATAAAATCTATTTTAAATAAAAACAACATGATAATTTCATTATGTATTTCATGTCCGTGGAAGTATTTTGACATAAAGAAACTAAATCAAGACCAAATAGGCACCAGATTTGAAAAATATGAATCTCTGAATCAACAGCATGGTTTTTATGGGTTATGATATTTTTTTTAAACAAAAAATTATGAGAAATAGTAAAGATATAAATATTTCTAGTATTTAACTTTTTCTTATATTCTACCAGATGAAAATACATACAAAGGCAATTAAAAATATGACAAGAAATTGATAGGTTAGTGTTGGAAAATTTGAGTTATTGAAGAAAAAGGATTGATCTCTCTTTACAAAATTTACAAAAAAGTACCATATCGATGATATTTGGAGCTTCATAAATTTCACATTTGGTGCCTGTTTTGTCTTAAATTAGTTTTTGTATGAAGAAATACTACCATAGTCATGAAATAAATAATACAAAATCAAATAATCATGTTTGTTTTCATTTGAAATGGATTTTATTGAAGCGGGCTGTTTGAAAAGGATAAAATAAGAAAACGTGGGTGGGGTAACTTTTACACCTATTAAAATGGCTGTAGAGCCAAAGGTTGTACACAAAAATGTACACTTTTTTACTTTTTCATTCATCTTAAATAGCTCTTCAATACAAAACCATCATAGAATGTTCGTATACTTTGAAAGTTTCCCAAATTCATGCGTTTGATAACCCTTAAGAGAACTTTACTGAATGTCGACTGTGACCTGGTTTGTCTCCAAGAATCTTGTAAATGTCAATTATTGTGATGCTTTCAGTCGTGAGTCGTGACTGTCACAAGGAAAAGCTTAAGTTTCTGTGCTGTATGTATTATAGTTTATGCCACGCTAGACATAGTCGGTCCATATTGTTGTGTGTTTGTGTCTGTTTGTTTACAATTTTAACCTTTGCCATAACGTTGCCACTATAAATGATAGAGAATTCATATTTGGAATGGTGTACTCATCTCAAATAAGTTTGTAAGCTCTATACATTTTAAAGTATTACCGACGAAGGTTAACCCTTAGCCCGCCAAATAAATTGTCGTCTGCTATATTTCTCGTCTGCTTCAAGTTTCAAAGTTGCTCAAAATTGCTGAAAATGTTGTCCAAGTGTCAAACAGCTTGGATCCGGATGAGACGCCGAGTTACTCGGCGTCTCATCCGGATCCAATCTGTTTGCATATGGAGCTATAGTCGTGAGTGGCAGGCTAAGGGTTAATGTCATTTCGTGATAGATAGGCTGTATTTAACACTAGCCCTAAACTTGTAACTACATGCGATAGAAAATGTATATTTGGAATTTGTTCTCAATCAAAGAAGTTCTTGAGGTCGGTAAGTTTGGTCATGTTAGAGAAAGGTCAATGTCATTATGAGGTTATGGCCACATCAGGAGGTACATTATTTTCCAAACACATCCTCTTTTTTAAAAAAAATGAACTACATATTGTTTTATTACTAAGCGTATGCCGTGTTTTAACTTAGCGTGTATTGACGGAGAGATAATATTTCGTTGGAATTTGCTTATTTGTTATATACTATTAACTATTGTTAAGAATAACGATGAAAGATTGAATTAAACGACTCATTTGCCATAATGACATGTTGCTTTGGTCAGTGGATCAACTATGCACTATGAGCATAATAATGTACGCTAATCTTTTAGAACTGTTCAAGATTGTTATTAAATGATAGTAACTGTCTATTAAATACATGCAATGTTAAAACAATTTTATTGTCAAATGTTTTGGTGATTAATTGCTCTTTCTGCTATGTGGTATACATGTATTTTGATATGACAAGATAGTATTTTTATGATAAAACATCACTTCTAGAACTTCAAAATTGTAATACAGTAAAACCGCTCATTAAATACCACACAATTGTATCACTTATTAATTGTTTACGACAGGTGACTTCTTAAAGCAAGGTAAAAAAAAACAGCCCATAAAGCTCCATTTGGAGCCCTCTGTCTTACTGTCACCTTGCTTTAAGTTATCCCATTTCTTTTATGTTATAAATAAGCATTCGTTTCAGTGGTCGTAATGAGAGGTTTACTGTTCATTAATAGTAGCAGTATATTTTAACTTAAACACAACCTTTATGTCAAATGTTTTCATTTTCTATTGTTAATTGTTTCTGCTGTATATTATGCTTTGATATTGCATGCTCGTAGTTTATATGATAAAAATCAATCTAGATATTCTCGTATAGAACGAAAGGTTGTATATTGGGCCGGTGGACTTAAAGTTGAGGACCCCTTATGAAATCGGGCAATGTTGGACAATATCGGAACTCTACGTAGCGCGATCAGTCACTCTCGTCAACTGCCGAACTGTTCCGAGCTTTGCTAAAGCGTGGTTCGGAGCAGGTCGGCAGTTGACGAGAATAGCCAATTGCTGTACGTAGAGTACCGATTTTGGTCCGATCTCATTACGAATCCTCAATTTTAAATTGCATAAAGTGGAGAATCTGTTATTCTTTCCCGTTTAAACGCAAACGTACGCAAACGCAAAGCACTAAAACGTAGAAAAGAACAACTTTTGGACAATTCTGATATTTCATGTTTATCTTGGTGGCAAACAGTTTGGAGCCTGATCAGACGCCGGGTTACCCGGCGTCTGATCTGGCTCCACACTGTTTGCACTGCAAATAATAGTTTTAGCGTAAACGCGTTTATTGGGAAAGAATAACACATTCTCCACTGTAAAAACCAACACATTAAGTGAAGACCTAGTTTAAGAGTGCTACTTCAAGAGCCTTCTGATCAATGTTTGCACTGCTTGTAACTGTCGTTTTACAATATGTTGTTTAAATAAATACCTAAATGAATGTAGTCACAAATTGACTAGAATTAACTTGAAACTGGAATTGTCAATTAGATGTTTCATGGATCAATGGGCAAATCAAATGAGTTATATATATTTTTTGTAATATTAGAATAAACCTGCATATTTATTATTCACATTCATGAGCCAGTTTTGTTACGTTTTACCTGTATATCCTTTGCAGTCTAACTAACCGAAATATTCCTGATCTGAATCCGCCCCCGCCCCGCCCTTCAGAAAAGATTTTCCTTCTAAATGTAAATGTATGTATATTTGTGTTGCCATGACAGGCATGAGGTAACAGATTTCTTAATCACAGTCATGTCATAGACACTAACAGCAATGAAGCATAGTTATAGTGTCATTCTAGTGAAGGGGTTAACACATTGAGCCCTAGTGACGCATATATGCGTCTTTTATCAAACGTGTACCTGTGAAGAGTACACTTGTCCTATGCAAACAGTGAAGTCCCTGATCAGAGGGCTCCTGCAGGAGCCCTCTGATCAGGGACTTCACTGTTTGTCATTTTGGAATGTATTACAAAATACAACCCTAAATAGTCTAAAATGGACCAGCCTTTATTGCAAACTGGAATTGTCCATTGAAAGTTTCAGGGGATAATGAGTTAAAGGGTGCCCGAACTTCTTGCATATACACGTTTAGCAAGTAAATACTAGTACATGTACATGTAGTTTCTAAAGGGCATATGAGGTAAACGCTTGGAATAAATACAATGATGAAATTCACACTACGCGTTTATGAAATCTATATAATGTTTGCCTTAATATAAAGAAATTTGAATAAAAATTAAAGACTGAATCATATTTAGATTACAACATCTAAACTATTGCTATAAGAAGTAACACTGTTTAAACAGTCTTAAATATTCTTATGTGTCGTTCAGATCTTAACCCATTTTATCTATATATTCGCCTTTTTGCTCCATTGTTTCTCCCGATAAGCAAATGGTTTCACATTTTACAGTCCATATGCACCATAAGAACTATTTTCTATATCCTGGCAGATGGTTACTTCAGCTGGCTGAAAGTAATCACCGGTGCTGTATTTAAAACTAGAAACAAAGTTTTGTGTAATTGGTTAATGTAGTAGACACATGTAACGTACAATATTAAATCCGTCCCATCCAAAATCCATCGAAAACAATGACGTTTATGTCATATAAACGCAATTTCTCGAGAGGGCGGGACTCGTGTATATATTGCGCAGAGGAGGTTGGGCTTATATATCTGTTCTCCGCGAATCATTTTGTTCTGCGTTGCTTCAGCAACGCCGTGATGACTGTTCCTTTCTGGATTCACATTATTCGTGTTGGCAACCTCTAATGTGGATTAAACAAACATGCATACAAAGAAAATGTTCATTTAATATTAGAAATTTAAGCATATATAATGTAAATATAAGAAATGAACTGATTATTTCGGCGTTTAAGCGAAATAAACGACAGAAAGTAATCGGCAAATTTACCATCTATCGCTAGTGCGATTCATAAAATTTGCCCATCATTTTCTGTCTTTTATTTCGCTTAACCGCCGAAAAAAATCAGTTCATTTCTTAAATGTAATAGAACTATTTGTACATAGGTTTCGATAGTTTCAGTGCCTCACAATGTATTGGAATAGGAAAATGGGCATAACTATACTTATTATATTTCATAGGATACTTTATAACACCCATATAACTCAAGCTCGCTTAGTCAAACTAATCCACACTTTTACGGATGGATTTCGATAATTCTTGCTCATATAAGTCGAACATAGATCTACACTAGAAAAGTAACTTTCCATTTGAATTTATTATAAGTGATTGTTACTTTGGAATATGTGTATGTTTATTGAAAGTGAATTACCGAGATTCGACTACAGTATACAGCGCTTCCAACGGGAGACAAAAATCGTGTGCGTTTTTCGGAGGGAGTCGTTACATGGAGGGAAATTGATTTACATTTGCAAACAGCTTGAATCCAGATCATACGCCGCGTCACGCGGCGTCTGATCTGGATTCAAGTTGTTTGTCACTCGTCATTAAAAAAATTCTGTCAAAATGTCCATTATGTAATTCTGAGAAAACAGCAGACGACACGATTTAGCAGACGACACTGCAAACGTGGATAGGATTGACATAATTGTTATGATTAGAGGACTACGGCAAGGGTTGTTCTAAGGAGGGAGTTGTTGTATGGAAGGCCGTTGAAGGGAGGGAACACTATACAGTATGTCAATTGATAAATAAGGTGACATATTTCTATAGAACTTTGTGACTATGTTACATTTGGTTTGTTTTCTTGCAATTCAGATGGTTCAGAGCTGGCTTATCCTTCGTACACGCAAGTCCGACTGAGAGAACATCTTGACCGCGCCAAACCTGTACAACTGCACAAACCGAGTACCGAGAGAGGTGCAAGAGCACCTGGGAAGAAGTTCCAGTGCGAATTCTGCAACAAATGGTTCTACAAACGAGGAGACATAAACAGACACCTGATGATTCATACAGGACTAAGGCCGTTCCAATGTGAAGTATGCAAGAGGTCTTTTAACCGGAAGTCAGTGCTGAAACATCACATGCGTACATGCACATGAATGGACAGAACTGACTTTAATTAGTCGAAGGGCCAGTACGCTCGTATTGACTGACGTTTGGCTCTGGCTGTAAATGAATTATTGTAAATAAGGAATAGAAATTTGGTGCAAACATTGAGTGTATTTACCCATTCACTGCCGTATCCCAAGTATAATGACTATTTGCAAACAGTTTGGATCCAGAACAGACGCCGCGTCTGATCAGGTTCCAAACTGTTTGACACCCATTTCAATATTTCTTAAGTCAAAATACAATGTACCTTAAATTTAAAATTTAAAATTTAAAAATAAAAGCAAGCAGACGAAAGCTGTTTAAACATGATGACGTCATGGAAGTGAAGGGTTAAATACTTTGATGCTGATATTACTCTTCATGGCCGCTGTTTCAGTATGTTGACGGTGACTTGTTTTGTCACTCAGAATGTTGTAAATGTCAAATACATCTGATGTATGGTATATTGCTTTAAAAATACATTAAATTGTTGGTTATAAAAGAATCTGTCACTCGTCGATGTATGGTGCGTTCTATAATTTATTTTGCTGTTATAAAAGTACACAAGTACATGTACTCAGTTTTCGCTGCCGTTCAACCCTTGCTGTACTATTGTATTTCCTGCTTAAAACCTTCGCTGCTATTATTACGTAATAGTAATTGCCTTGTCAGTCAGCCAGTCCGTCCGTCCGTCCGTTAGTCAGTCAGTCCGTCAGTCTACGTCTTTTCTTGTCAGTTCTCTAACTCAAACAATTTTTATCCAATCCTCACCAAACTTGCTGAAAATGTGTATTGGTATAAAATCTAGGCCAAGTTGGATAACCGACAAAATCGCATAAGCCATGTTGGAGTTATTGCCCTTGAATTATTAAAAAATGGCTGTTTCAACCTTGTCCGCTCTCTAACTCTAGTAATTTCATCCAATCTTCACAAATCTTGCTGAAACTGTATTTGGTATAAACTCTAGGCCAAGTTCGATACCTACCCATATCGCGTAAGGCATGTTGGAGTTATTGCCCTTGAATTGTTAAAAAAAATGCATATATGCAGAACTTTGCAGTTTCTCTTGTGACTTTCTCCTCCTGACTCCTTTTGTGGGGCCCTTTCTGACTGGTCAGTATTCTAGTTGTACTTTTAAAATCGGAATTTTATGTGTTTTGTGACTTAGGATAGGAGTGTCAAACAGTTTGGATTCCGATCAGACGTCGCGTTACACAGTCTCTGATTTAGATGCAAGCTGTTTTCATATGTTAGTGTTATAGAGTATATGGCAGCGAAAAGGTTAAAAGGTTGTTTTCTCTCATAACTACCCCTGTTCTCAATAGCGAACAACGCTCACGACGTCACGATGTATAAAGGCTTTATTACGTCACTGGGATTCTAAAAAGTGGTCCATTGCTTTAAAAATACATTAAATTGTTGGTTATATGAGAAAAAGATTCTGTCATTCGTCGATTTGTGAGACCAGCTGATCTCAACCTCGTCTAGAATAGAAAAGTCATTAAGCTCGCCAAGGCTCGCTTAATAACATTTCAATTCTAGACTCGGTTGAGATCAGCTAGTCTCATACATCGACTCATGACAGATCCTATATGTTTATATTTCACTTTCATGTGGTTTATTTTTCGTATTTTATTGAGGAACATTGATAACTTGGATCCTGATCAGACACTGTGTTTCTCTGAAATGAAATTTTTCACAAATGCAAGTTCAGTCGACATAAAACAGATTTACATACTACTTAATTGGTTCCCATCTTCATCATATCAATAAGACAATTAATCATGATCGAATAAAGACTATTTAAGTTGTATATGCTTCATCTTAAATGTTTGCAATACGTTTCCCATATTCGTCTGTAGCATACTTAAAGAGTTTGCCTTGAAATCTGAGATAGCAGCAAACCTTCGAGTTTTTCTTGTCCCTGTGGGTTCCATTATGATGTATACATGTAACAATAATCAGGTGAGAGAGATATTACCACTTGTGTCCTCTCATATTATAGTTTAACGCCCCGGCATCATAGAACTTTTTCAATAATCTTCTGATTATTTTTATATTTTGTTCATAACTATACAAAGCTAAGTTAACTATGTATTTTTATATGAAATTTAAGTTTGACAAAAGAAAAATTGGCATACCTTGTATTAATTTTGTCTTTGGTGTAACAAGTGGCGTTTTAAAATGGGGAGTACGGAAGTATGATTTCATATTCCTTCTTTTTATTTCGCATAAAATTCATAAAAGTTTGTAAAAAGTTGTATTTAAGTTCGGGATAGAATGTTGATTCGGACTAATATATGTTTAACCCTTTACCCAATAACCCGTATATAACATTAAATACAGGTGATCACTTAAAGCAGGTTGAAAGTAAAGCAGAATGTGCCTTAAGGCACATTCTGCTTTACTTTCAGCCAGCTTTAAACAACCATCTGCTAGGCTATATAAAAATATTTGTTATGGTAATTGTTCATGAGGGTATAAACTGGAACTATTTTCTTGAGCGGAGAAATAAATTAGATACGCTAAAAGTCGCTTCTATGGGGTAAAGGGTTAAAGGGTTTTGGAAACATGCCCATTATGTGTCCACAACCTTAATTATCTTTGTACCGTTACGTCTAGCATCACAACCGCATACTAGAATGCTTGGAGATTCCCAATCCACCAGTATCGCACAACTTCGATTTGACCTTGACATGAATAAATGTTGACTTAAACGAATTTCAATGGGTACTGTTTTGGTAAATTATATATTACCGTTGGGTCTATATCAACACCGCTTACTAGAATATTTCAGTGTTGTTGCCTTGGATAATTCCGAATCCACCTATTACACACAACCTCGATTTGACATTGACCGTGACACACAGTAAAACATGTAACAAAGTTGCATATATATGCATTTATTGAACATGGTATTTATCTTGTTTTAACGGTATTATTATGTAAATACTTTTATAAATCTGTATAAGTTTCAGAATTTTAACAGATCTGCACAAATACAATTTCTGTTTCTTTTAACCATTTCCTCCGTGATAAAAATGCAAATTACCTATATTCTAATTTGTCAAAGATAAGTGACTGCTTTAACTCTTTCCTCCCTGAAACTTTAAATGGAAAATTCCAGTTTCCATTTTAGTCTAGTCCATTTCTGACTTTTAAGGGTTGTTTTTGTCAATGTTTGGCATTGTGACAAACAGTGAAGAACCTGATCAGAGGGCTCCTTAGGGAGCCCTCTGATCAGGGTCTTCACTGTTTGCATAGGACAAGTGTACTATTCACATGTACACAGTTTGAAAAGCACGCCTATATGCGGGACTAGGGTTCAAAGAGTTAAGCAAGATGAGTGTGAAGATGTCTGCTCTTGCCTTAAGCTGCACATGTGTTCAAAAATCATCACTGAATACTAACGTGTGATAGCTCTGTGGAGTTGTAGGTAGAGAGTTGTAGTTAGAATCGCGGTTCTATGCAGCTGTATGTAGAATCGCTCTAAGGTATTTCTATGGAGGAAAGGGTTAGGAAACACATTTCTTGAAGTCAAGTCTTGCAGGCAAGGTGAACGTAAATCAGAAAACTCCCAAATCCTTTCTGTTTCATTAAGCTGTCACCTGTATTTTATGAAATCAATTAGCCATATTTTCGTGGTCATAAAAGAAAGGTTTCACTGTATAAATGATACAAAAGTGTTCTTGTTTGAAAATTGTATATAGCCTGTAAAAAGAAAGCAATAAAGATTGATACATAAATAACTGAGTTCGGTTTGCGTAATCTCTTGTCATTGGTTCAAAACGATAAGTTGTACATAGTATGTTAATTCAGTCCATCGTGTTGAAAGTCTGTCATCTAAGATCATGGAAGTTTGGAATCTTGATTGCAGAATAAAGGCAATTAGAGAGCCCTTTCACTCTCAATGACGTTTGAAAGCGCGTTTGCAAACAATTTGGATCCTGATCAGCCGCCCGTCACGCGGCGTCTGATCAGGATACAAACTGTTTGACACTCGTATCGATATGTTTTAAGTCCTACTACTGTGAATCTTACTTTGAAACGATATTGCAAGCAACAAAATTGAAGCAGTCGACACTGAAACGATGAAGGGGTAAAACACTCGCGGAAAAGTTGGCAGTGAAAGGATTAAGGAGCTGTCTGATAAGGGTATGCGCTGTTTTCTTATAGGATCGGTCTGATATTAGTATGAGCTCTTTCCTTGGGAAATTTGTTCTTGTTTTAGAAGTCGATTTTAAATATTCTGATGATTGATATCCATAGCGGGAGAATTGTAAATATGAATATTCAATATAATGTCAAAATGGAATCATACACATATAATGCTACACTGGGGTGATATAATGATGATTCCGTATCATAAATTGTGTTTTGGCCAAATATATTGTAAAAATAGTATGATATAAGACATTTCGAACAGTTGATGCCATACATGGTCTGAATCATTTGAAGGAATCTTCGTTCAATATGGAATGATATACATGCAATGCTACTTTGGATTGATATAATGATGAATCCGTATCACATTTTGGCCAAATATATTGTAAAATTGATGTAATAATAAGGACAGCTGGTGCCATACATGGTTTGACTTGTATGATATAAGGAATCTTAGGGAATACTATCAAAATGGAATTATATAATGCTACTTTGGACCGATGCATTGTAAAAGAACGGTATAAAATAGCCATGGCTTTCCATACGAGTCTGTCTAGTAATGTTTACATCACAAAAACAGATACCATGTACTAGTTTGTCATCTTTGTTAGTGTATATGATACAGTTGAATCTATATATTTCGTGATCGCTTCAGTATTTAAATTGAAAATGAAGGTATACTCGATTACAGCGAATTCACGTGGTCGAAATTAGAGTGAACCAGTGCTTGCAAGTTCAGATTTCAGCGAACAAAAATTATTGACATTCAACTTTACTTGATTATGATATTATACACCAAACTAGTTCATTCTCTAAAGGTCTTAAAAGGGATATTATGCACAAAGCTAGTTCAATTGCTAAAGGATACATGCGTTTTAAGATTTATTTTTATGAAATTGAAGTATAAGGATTGGCAAATGCAGGCAGAAGTTACATTGGAAATTGGATATCGTTGAAATACAATATATTACCCAACTTTCAAATATTAGCCTTTCTTCTGCTAAATACAGTGCTCCTTCTCTACAACGGCCATCCCAACAACGACTCCCTCCTAACAACGACCCGTGCCACAGTTCCCCAAACAGAACAATTATATCTAACACTTTTACTGCTGCATGCTGCAATATCGTCTTCTTAAAATTGTCGTCCGCTGTTTTTCTCAAAGTTACATATTAGTGGACATTTTGATAGAATAAATATAATTATGAATTACAAATAGCTTGAATCCAGATCAAAAGCCGCGTTACGCGGTGTCTGATCTGAATTCAAGCTGTTTGCAAATGTAAGTCTTTATTTTCCCTATCTGTAACGACCCCCCTCCGAACAACGCACGCAATATGTGTCCCATTGGGTGTCATTGTAGAGAGGGAGCACTGTTTTCAAATATACAACTCAACACACTATGAACATTAATCACTAAACTATTGTAATGGTAAATTTTAAAATAAGGAAATAATTGACCAGGATAGAGTACAGACTCGTGCTAGGCAGATCTTATGAGAAATATTTGCAGACCCTTATCAGATATATTCTTAAGGAACTGTCTGGTGCGGATGAACATTGTCAATCAAATGAAAAAATCTGAATCTATGCTTATAAAGCGTTTGGGATTGGTCTGAGATTATTCTCAAACTTTTGATTGGTCATATGTGAGCAAAATGTATAAATCTAACCAAAACAAAGTTTCAGAACGTTTTCAGACTCGACTCAAACGCTTTAAAACATGGGTCAACTATATGCTAATAACTGGATTAGGGTAATAATGTATCAACACTTTCTTCCGAAAAAAGTATATTTGCAAGTTTTAATAGCTACAGCGAAGGCGCTTAGTAGTTGAGGTAGGACATCTTTATATCTGTACTATACCTTACGTTTTGACTTTTCATTAGAATGGCATTGCTTCTATTCAAAGGGTTAGTAACACCATAGAGTTCGTTGCCGACATAAGAAAAAGCACGGCCTACTCGGGTCTGAAAATAGATTGTGCCAGCTTTGATCGTACCCTTAACAGCCATCGTGCCATCTGAATAATCATTGATGTATGCTTTTACGTTTTCAACTTTAGATTTTAATTGGAGAAACTGCATGATTAGAATCCAAACTGTTTGACATTCATAGCCATGCCTCATAATCATACAGATATACAGTGTTCCCTCCCTACAACGGCCCTCCAAACAACCGCTCTCTCCTTACAACGACATTTGTCGCAGTTCCATAAACAGAAATATTGTGTCTAAGGCTTTTACTGCTGCCATATCGTCTGCTTAAATTGTCGTCTGCTGTTTCTTTCTCAAAGTTACATATAAGTGGACATTTTGATAGAATGAATATAATTACGAGTGACAAACAGCTTGAATCCAGATCAGACGACGCTTTACGCGGCGTCTGATCTGGATATAAGCTGTTTGCAAATGTTAGTCACTTCCCCTCCTTATAACATCTCCCTCCGAACAATTCACAATTTTTGTCTCCTACTGGGTGTCTTTGTAGAGAGTGAGCGCTGTATATAGATCTAGTTGAAGCTGGCGACAATTGTAAGCAGGCGGTATTCTGAAAATGAAGTGTTTAAAGCGCACCACCTAGTTGGATCGATTTTCTCAGTTGGGTTCAAAGATTCTGTATGCGAAAAGTTGCCTTCAATTATAATATTATATTGTCTGTTAGGTTTTGTCCTGTTTTCAACCGGACTGTCAAAGCATTAACCGTTGGTTAAAAAAGCATGTGCCAGCTTAGGAAGCTCCTTTATGAGCGTTATGTATGGTTCTGTCCTGCAATAAGTAGTCGCATGCTTTCAAAGATGGCCGATTGCAAGCATTTGGAAATATATTGCTTATCAGTAGAATGCCATAGTTTTCTTTACTTTCTCTTGTGTGGGTTTGGTCTTGTTTGATTTTTGTTTATGATTAGTGTTTCTAGTTGAAGATATTTTATTTGTATTAACATGAACTAATTGATGGTCTAATGTTATTGCAGGTGAGATGTATTTTCGTATCGATGGTGTTGGTGACACAACCGTTGACTTGACTACAGATGATTCTCCACCAGGAAGTCACGTGGTTAGAACGGTACCAGACTTTACCCCGGCGTTCAGCATCGTCAATGTCGCATCTCTAGCGCCACCTCCCCAAATACCAACACTGGTTCCACATTTTCTATATGACCCGACCACGCAGGTAGGATCAAGTCATATAGACGATTCCGTGGTACATGTTGTTACCCGGCAACGTGATGAGCCAGCCCAGTCTCACAGTCAAGCGTTTCCAGCCCCGGGAACAAGTCAATCCGATGATGGCCAAGATTATAGAGTGATTTCCCCTGCATCATCAGCTTCCGGAACTTCTGATGTACAACTTATAAAGTCTTTTCCCATTAATCCGTACGAAACTGTAAAATTCAACCCCGAGTTCTATGGCAAAAATAAATCTAGAATTATGTTAAAGCGACACATATGTCCGATATGCGGGAAGCGAATGATGAAGAAATGTGATCTAGAACGGCACTCCCGGGTCCATACGGGCGAGAAACCATTCCTGTGTCCGTATTGTCGAAAGGCTTATCAGCAAAAGAATACACTAAGAATACATATGTTAAAGCATAAGCAGCACAGGGAGAAGCATTGAGAGTGACCGGTAACACGCAGAGATAAACTTTTTTCTGTAAATAAATTTTGTAACTGTTATATAGAAAAAAACACTCTCTTTTACGACCACTGAAAGGAATACTTATGGTACATGCATTAATTAAAGACATATAGCACCTTAGGGAGACTTCAAAAGAACCTTTTAGAAGTAATTATTTTGGCTATATCTTAATGACATTTTATCAGTGTCATGTCCTTGATACAATGTAGGTTAATATAGGTCAAATTGCAGAATATGCGTTTTGTCACTCCAGTGTGGGCCATATGTTTAGTCCAATCTTTTTAAACTTGCACAGAAGGGTTATACATGTACACGTATTGACAAAAGCTAGTCTTCTCCGCTGTAAATAAAAATGTGTGCTTATGTATCACATGCGGCTTATTTATGTGACAGGACTAACAGCGTTCAGCCTGCTTGAACAAAGATTGTTACCCCTCCCATAATTTAAATTGATACATAATCAACTTACCATTTTACTTGTGCAATATAAACAAGCGATGGACTTTATATCAAAACTGGCAATCACGCCTCAAACACTGGGCCCTATTTTTACATATAGGTTTATGCTTATGTCTCGTATCTCGAGCATTGTATAGACACTGATAAAACACCATATTTACATCGTGGCCTGTGAAATAGGTTTACAGTGAGTGTTGGACCAATACTCCTATTACATTGCGCATAATTCGTCAAAACACCCATTTTATATTTTACCTTTATTGCCTTACCCTGAATGCAATGGTTATTTTCAAACAGTTTGGATCCTAGTCAAAATGAAATGAACTATTGAATGAAATGAATAAGCTACATGTACTTTATATAACGAGGGTTACTCAATTAGTCAGTCGACTATTCTGTTTTAACCCTTTCCTCCCTGAAACCTAAAATGGACAATTCTAATTTTCAATTAAGTCTAGTCCAATTTTTACTTTTTAGGGTTGTTTTTTATACGCCCGTCATCGACGGTCGTATTATGGTATACCCAGCGCTGTCCGTCCGTCCGTACGTCCGTACGTCCGTCCGTCCGTTAACTTTTCTTGTTAGCGCTCTCTCACCTTCATTTATTTACCGATTTTGATTAAACTTCCTACAAATATTCCATACCACAATAGCTCGGACGAGTTCGCGTTTCAGACGTTGGCGGCTATTTTTAGCAGAGTTATGCCCCTTTATTGTCAAAAATGGGCATTTTTTAAAAAAACCAGAATTTTTTTTGTAATTATTCAATTTATTTCAAATTTGATATGGTGATACAATGAATGAAGTTACTTAACATATATTACGGGTTTTTGGTTTGACTTCTTATTTTCAGAGTTATGCCCCTTTACACAATTTTTTTAACAATATATTGTATCCTGATAATAATTTTACTTACTTTTTGTCTATTGTAACCAAATTTCATATTTATCTTTCTCATCATGCAGGGAAGGCACCTGTGAATTTTGGTTCCTGTTAAATTATTTTTCTATGAGCTATGCCCCTTTACATCCTTAAAATTTAAAATAAGCCACACTTCGTCCGTTAACTTTTCTTCTTAGCGCTCTCTCACCTTCATTTATTGACCGATTTTGATTAAACTTCCTACAAATATTCCATACCACAATAGTTCGGCCGAGTTTGCGTTTCAGACGTTGGCGACTATTTTTAGCAGAGTTATGCCCCTTTATTGTCAAAAATGGGCATTTTTAAAAAAAAAAACAGAACTTTTTTATTTTTGATTCAATTGATTTCAAATTTGATATGGTGATACAATGAATGAAGTGACTTAATATATATTACGGGTTTTTGGTTTGACTCTGTATTTTCAGAGTTATGCCCCTTCACACAATTATTTTAACAATATATTGTTTCCTGATAATAATTTTACTTACATTTTGTCTATTGTAACCAAATTTCATATTTAGCTTTCTCATCATACAGGGAAGGCACCTGTGAATTTTGGTTCCTGTTAAATTTCAGACGTTGGCGACTATTTTTAGCAGAGTTATGCCCCCTTTATTGTCAAAAATGGGCATTTTTTAAAAAACCCTGAACTTTTTTCTTGACTATAGCAATACTATCGAGATAGTACTTGAGCTATCCCAATACTACAGCATAGTCTTTTTGAGATCGATAGTCGGGCCTACACTCCAGGCGACTTTTTCCAGTCGGCCTGAGTCTGGACGACTTTGACACACGCCGGCCGTGACGGGCGTATTTTGCCGCACTGCGGTGCTCTTGTTTTACAATATATGTCAAATGACAAATAGTGTAAACCCTGATCACAGGGCTCCTTAAAGAACCCTCTGGCCAGGTTCTACACTGTTTGCATAGGACAAGTGTACTCCTCACATTTACACTATTTGCGAATGACGCATATATGCGTGACTAGGGTTCAAAGAGTTCAGGCCCTCAAAAAAGCATTTCCTTCAAATCATATAATTAACAACAATATAATACAATCAATACAAACCAGCAATTTGAAGAATAAAACAGTATCTTAACCATTTGAACCATATACAGTCACGCATATATACGTCTTTTGCAAATAATGTACCTATGACGAGTAAAATTGCCCAATGCAACCCGTGACAGCGCGTAAAGCAACATCAGATCAGGATCCAAACCGTTTGACACTCAATTTTATATTTCTTAAGTACAGGGCTTAATGCCTTTATAGTTTATACATCCGCTGTATAACTAGACTCACATTTTTACTCCTGTAAATATTTCAATTCTAGTAATTTTAAAACATACAGTTGCCGTCAAAGATACAGTCTTAAACTTAATTAAATTTGAACACATACCTATATTTCAAATGTAAAACCTGGCTTAGCCTGGTGAGTGGCTTAGCCGCGGTTTAACTTTGAAATACGGGTATGTTTGACCAAAGCGAGATCGAATTATGAAAATTCAACTAATGAAATACAGTCGAACTTCGATATTTCGAACTCGCTTAACTCGAACTATCCGATATGTCGACACATGAACTTCAATATTTCATGCTCGGTTATGTCGAACATATCCGTATTTCAAAGTTAAAACGTGGCTAAGCCACGTTTTAACTTTGAAATACGGGTATGCTCGACTTAAGCGAGTTCGATATATCGAAGTTCGACTGTACTTGTAGATCTACGATCGGTTCAAAATATGGAGTTCGGACTGTATGTTAAACGGCCACTGAGAGGCTAGGAAATGTCAGTATTTTATGTATTGTACAGCATAGTGCTAGGACAAACGTAAAACAAAAGGCCAGTGCTGGACCTTTGTGCTTAACTTTTATCCACCACTATGAGCAGTCATTCTGAAGGCCTCTTTAAAAAGTGGTCGCTTTACATAAGAATAACAATGTATGTGGGAACGATACAGTGGGGCAGACGCTATGCTTTCCCGAGTAACGCATTTCTTTACTAATTTGCCTTTTTACGCCTCTATGTTTTTCCTCCTGTGACGAAAATAGTTCAACTTTATAAAGTCATGAAATGTAAACAATAAGCAATATTTTCTATATCATAGTAAATAGTAAATAAAGGAGGATGAAAGTAAAGCAGAATTAGCATTAAGGCGCATTCTGTTTTACATTCATCCTGCTTGCTTTAAGCGGCACCTGCCTTCAGTACTAAAATAGGATATACTTGTACAGTAAAACCTCTCTACTACGACCACTTAATTGTGTCAATTATTATGTGTTTATGACAGGTGACTGCTTAAAGCAAGGTGACAGTAAAATAGAAAGCTCCCGTAGGAGCTTTCTATTTTACTGTCACATTGCTTTAAGCTTTTACCTGTCTTAATTACAATCAATTAGCCTTCGTTTTAGTGGTCGCAATAGAGAGGTTTTACTGTATATTGTGGAAGGGGCCTCCGTGGCCTAGTGGTATAGTCACTGTGACTTACATCACTAAGCTCCTCACCGCTGTGAGTTCGAATCCCAGTAAGGTCGTTCGGATTTTTCATGTGGGGAAGCCTTCCAGCTGGCTTGCGGAAGGTCGGTGGTTCTACCCAGATTTGTGCCTGAAACCGTGCATAAAAGACGGGTCTTCCTCCACCTATAATTAGCTGGACGTCGCGATATGACTGAAATACTGTTGAAAGCGACGTAAAATCAAACCAAATCAAAACTGTATATTGTATTCACTATTGCATTGCGTTAGGACGGGGATGAATACAGTCTTCTCCATTGTGTGAGCCGGTACATAATGTGATAATTGTTATGAGATTATAGGTAATGTTGCTTGTTTCAGTATGTTTATTATTTGTTGTCTTTGAATCTTATATCTTCTTTTTACACCATGTTATATTGGATTTATTGTTCAGTGGGTTTTCATTGGTCAGTCTTACAGAACATAGTTAAGCGGTATATGCGTTTCAAAAGTATAGTTGCTTAACTCATTAAACCCTAAATGTCTACTCGGCCAATACAAACAATGTACAGACCTGTGAATATTACACTTGACCTATGTAGATGTAGACCCAGATCGGGGAACTCACGTGGGAGCCCTCTGATCTTGGTCTACACTGTTTGTAATTTTGCAATATATTTTAACAAAAATCGCCCTCAATATACAAAAATTGATTTGACACAATTGGGACTGACTGGAATCAACCATATAAAGTTTCAGGGGTCAATGAGTTAAAACGAAGTTGTCTTAATTTACTCTCAAATCAATACAATTAGCGAAAAACAGTAAAAACCTCTCTATTACGACCACTAAATTTGGTTAATTATTAGGTGTTTACGACATGTCACTGCTTAAAGCAAGGTGACAGTAAAACAGAAAGCTCCTATAGGAGCTTTCTGTTTTACTGTCACCATGCTTGAAGCTGTCACCTGTCTTTTGTACAATATATTAGCCTTCGTTTCAGTGGCCGTAATAGAGAAAATTTACTTAATTGAGTCGAAGGTTCTTCACTCATGGCATATCTAGCCGAACCAGTGTGTTAGTTTTCACTTTTGCATTAAGGGTTTTGCTATTTTAACCACAGGCGTCTATATGGCTCCCTCGACTCCTACACACTGTAAATAGTCTAATATATGTGTTATATCGTTAAAAGTAGAGAAATATAGAGTATCTTCTACTGACGTCCTTCCGAGGCACTTGGTCAAACAACGTTTCGTACATAGAATAAGGGTACCACTGTTTATATAGTAGAGAAAGAAACTAATTCGTACCGAGCGTATTGAGTTTGTGCTTTTTGATGCTCTTGCAAACAAAAAGCAAAAACTAATTTCGCTCTGTACGAAAAAGTTTCTTTCTCTACTATATGTTATATTGTTAATGTTTATGCTGTGTAGGAGTCAGTCGAAGGAGCGTATAGACCCATATGATTTTAAACAGATTCTTAATATTTTCAACTGTTTATGTCCAACAAACTCTGACATAAATTTATTATGTATGGGTGTTTTTATCGTCCTTTAAAAGCTTGAGCATATGTATTTGGTATATTTGAAGGTTGCCTTTCTTATCTGTGTCTTTCCAGAGCTTAAACAATGAAACCGTCATACATTTTATACTGCTTAACCCTTAGCCTGCCACTCACGACTTTAGCTGCATATGCAAACAGCTTGGATCCGGATGAGACGCCGAGTAACTCGGCGTCTCATCCGGATCCAAGCTGTTTGACACTCGGACAACATTTTCAGCAATTTTGAGCAACTTTGAAGCACTTTGAAACTTGAAGCAGACGAGAAATATAGCAGACGACAATTTAAGTGGCGGGCTAAGGGTTAATTTATGCACAGTAGAGAAGACGTTATACTTTCCCAATAAACATGCTTATTCTAAAACTATTATTTCAATTGCAAACAGCCACTCAGATTACTGGAATATACAGTAAGAAATGAACAATGTATAGTTTTCTTCATTTTATTGCAATGCGTTTGCGTTTCGTTTGCGTTCAAACAGGAAATAATTACGTCTTCTCCACTGTATCCTTTTCACTGGACTGATTGATCAAGAATTATTGCATTTGAACATAATGGAAGCAGCACAGATTTAAAAGACTGCCGCCACGTTTGTCTTGAGAAAATGTCTTCACATGGCAGTCAGGGTCCACTACTTACCACTTTGTATACTCAGTCAAACAAGAAAGTACTCACCCACTTTTGTTTTCTAAATTTATCAACGTCTCATACATAAACTGTATTTGATTTTACTTTTATAGAAAGTTGCAGACGGCATGGAATCTTTGTTGCTAAATAGCTTGCACATTGTATTGAAAATAAAAGATCTATAACTCTTTTTCCTGAAAACAACATTTTTGTTTAGAAATGTTTCCATAGAAGAGAAACAATGGTGCTCATAGTCAGCAGCTAGAACTGTTTCTTAAAGAAAACAAAAATCACATTAGATTTTCGGTCATCACAATATTCACCGCGTTATTAAGACTAGAAAGTCTTATAATGTCAAATTACCTCCCTTTGATTTGAAATAAGAATGAACTTTAAGTGTTTCCTTTTCATTACATTTGTCGTTTGAGCTGAATATTTGTACTGGAATACATTAGTGAACGCATGAGCCTTTAAAATTTCAAACTAAACTGGAGTTGATATGGTACTTTAACAGACATGTAACTTTAAAATTTGCTTATGGTAAAGACAGTTTAAAGACATGTGTACTTTCTTTTTTGGCTGAGTATATGTAAAAAATAGCAATATCAGAATGATACTGTCAACAAACAGAATGGAATCATCATATGCAGAGCAATACATTAAATGGAAAATATATTTGAGCCGTGCCGTGACAAAACCTGCCTTATTGCATTGCAAGCATCCAATGCACGGTTTATTGGTCTACACTGCTAAATACCGTATATATTACAGCTATATAAAATACTTTAGATGCATGAGGGTGTCAAACAATGTAGATCAAGACCAGCCGCCATGTCTTTGACGTGACAGCTGGTCTTGATCTGCACTGTTTGTAATGCATAAGGCAGGTTTTCTCATGGCACGGCTCATTTATAATGACTAAAATGTGTTATTTCCGAAAGCGAGATACAGGCAAACAGTGCATACCCAGATTAGATGTCCTCAATGGGCGTCATCAAGTCTGCGCAAGCACCGCTGCTCCTGTCTGGTACTCCTCTAAAATTAGAAATGTCTTTAAAATTCAGGATCAGAATGGCAAACAGTTTAGATCCTGTTTGCAAAGGTTATCACTGTGGCAGATATATCCGCCCTAGCAGGGTAAGAGTTATAGTTATATTGAATTGAATTGTAGATGTGTTTCTTATTGAAACAAGGCCTTACCAAACAAAAATCAATAAAGAACAAAAAGCAACAGAAACATGAAAAAAAGAAGATTCTACCATGTATACGAGTATTAACTCATAGAACCCTAGCGACGAGCTTACTCGTCCTATACAAAAATGTATATACGAAGAGTACACTTGTCTAATACATACAGTGAGGACAGTGAGGATCCCTACCAGAGGGCGCTAGCTGTAGGAGCCCTCTGATCAGGGTCTGCATTGATTGCATAGGACAAGTGTACTATTTACATGCACACTGTTTGTAAATGACGCACATGTGAGTCTCAATGGTTCAATGGTGTAATGTATAATCACAGAAATAAAACTTGATTCCGAAGCAGTCTCTCAATTTCTATCATTTCTGCATTTCTAAACGCTTACATTACTGACTGTTTCGAAAGTACATTGGATAAAACGTTAGACTTCCCAATAAAAGCGTTATCAATGCTAAAACCTCACGCCAATTGCCAACAATTTTGTGACAGGTCAGACGCTGGGCAACCAGGTATCCGATCAGATTCCAAACAGTTCGCTTTTTAGATTAAATGAAATCGTCAAAACCACAAGAAAATGCAATTTTCTACATTTGCATACGTAATTTCCTTGCATATGATTGGCTAACAAGCCGTAGACGTGAACTCATGTACCCTGTGAGCTAACATTGTTATGTTTTAACGGGAAAGAATAGTGTGTTCTCCATTGTGCTCATCTACCATTCATCATCAATTAGCTTTGTCTTAACCCTTTCCCTTATAGAAGCGACTTTTAGCACATTCATTTTATTCATCCGCTGAAGAAAATAGTTCCAAATTATACCGTAATGAATATGTGTCATATTTATTACTTTCCTTATTCTAGCAGTTAATAGTTTAAAGCAGGCTGAAAGTAAAGCAGAATGCGCCTTAAGGCGCATTCTGCTTTACTTTCAACCTGCTTTAAGTAGTCACATATCTTCAATACTAGAAACAATGCTATCAGGTAAAGGGTTAAGGGCTGTGGACATTTGAGCTGTTTATAGATCTTAACTCGGAAATAAATCAAATTATCAGAGCCAGAATGTGATCTTATTTATTATTAGCCATCATTATGTTGTTACAGGCTTGTCGCAAGTATTAACAAATGTTACCTGCACTTTTATTAGCAGCACTGACGCCTTTTAACCCCTTCACTGCCCTATCCTTGGCTCAAGAATTATTTGCAAACAGTTTGGATCCTGATCAGACACCGCTTTGATCAGGATCCAAACTGTTTGACACTCATTACAATATTTCTTAATACCTAATACAAATACCTAAAAATTATCATTTTAAAAGATTAAACCAAGCCATCATTGTTTTAAAATCGCTGCCGTCATGGCAATGACGGGATTAAAATTTGAGGAATACCGATATGAAATATAATAAACAAAAAGGACTTTTTGACATCACAAACAGTGTATACCAATGTCTAATACCGTTTTGGATTGCGTTGCTTGGTCAAAGTATACAGTGTTTGTAGATGCAGACAAAATACCATAGAACTGTGACATACGTCGTAGGTCTTTGCCAGAAATCAAGGTGACGATTTGCTTGATCTTGGTGTGTGTTTTCTGCCTTGTCCGAGGAGTTGTTGTGCGACTCTAATTATTTACCATAATGATCCTGGAGTCCGTCTTACGAAACGTCGAACGACAAAAATGGTCGTAAGTCAAAACTTTAGAATACATCTAACTTCTGATTGCTCCATCTAATACTGTCTTGTGACATCTCTATGATATCGTGTTTTCAAGATGCTTCATTCTAAATAGATGTCATAAGACAGTATTAGATGGAGAAATAAATAATAATTGAGAATTTTATAACCTGACTTAGGACAATATTAGTTTGATTGAGACATGTATGTGTTAGACAATTGTATTTGAAATTACCACTTTATCTGGAATTCTGTCTTATGTAACTAAATGCAGGGTAGTTAATGATACATTTATTTGTTGAAATCTCCTAAATGAGATCGGACCAATATCGGTACTCTACGGAGAGCGAGCGATAGGCCAATCTCGTCAGCCGACAACATAATTATTTGGCGGATTCAGGGTTAACCTGATGTTTGAATTTATTCTAACATATATGTAGTTCAAGTTTGACAGCTAAAAAGAACATTGCGACATACCCTCAACCTAGAAGTGTGCAATGGAGGCTGTTCCACTTATTGGAGTTTCAATACCTTTGAGAAAGCTATATTTTACAGTGGAGGGTTAAGGCAAAAGTATTATTAATGCTTGACAAAAGATGGTTTCCGTTTTGTATTGTCAGTCCTATGTTACTATTACATGCAACGGTTGATGATATTTTAAAGAGATATTTATGAAAACGTTAGTTTCCACAGCCACCAATGAAGCTATACTTGTACATCTTTAGCATGGTACTCATCTGATTCTGTGTGTTTCAGGTAATCTGTGCAACAATGCCTTGAGTTACCAACCAGTACAGCTGATCACCTACGATCAACCGGCAGGTGGCACTGAGTCTGTCCACTTCCTCTACCAGCCAATCCCAATGGGGAACCCGACCGGAAGTGCCCCCGTTGTCCATCAACCTTCCGTACCGACACCATCCTCAACCTCAACTCTTACCCAGCTTACCAAGGTAGAAATTCAAAATAACCCGTCTCCACAGAAGAATTTCCTACATATGTCGCCAAATATGGTCGTAGTTCCGCCAGACGACCCGAATGACCGTTATCTACCGATAACGAGAGAAAACTACGGGAAAGAGCGAGACAAGTGGGTGCTGAAAAAGTACATCTGCCAGTATTGTGGGAAACGGATGAAGAAGCCCTCGGATCTAACTCGTCATATTAAAGTACATACCGGAGAGAAGAACTACCAGTGTCTAATATGCAAGAAATGGTTTAGAGAGAGGTTTAACCTGAATGCTCACCTAAGGAAAGGCAACTGTAGCCAGTCTCCCATTTAACCAAATGACCCCTGAAAAAGGACCAGGGCTGCCATAAGTTGAATTGAAAAATCCTAGGATTTCCAAATTTGCATTTTTCAAGTGCGATTTTACGAATCGTACCTTTACCCCATCGCCTGTTTCTAGTTTTGTTGACACGTGCAGCTTAAAGCAGGCTGGAAGTAAAGCAGAATGCGCCTGGCGCATTCTGCTTTACTTTCAGCCTGCCTTAAGCTACCATGCACAAGAAAAAGAATCCGAAGATTTAGGAAAAATCCGAAAAAATGGCAGCCCTGAAGGACAATCCCAATTTCCATCGAATCTAGTCCAATTTCTGACTGCAGTTAACCTTTCTGTTACGACCACTAAATTTGATTAATTACCATGTGTGATTAAGGCAATTGACCTCTTAAAAGAAGGTGAACATCCTCTGTTTTACGTTCATCTTGCTTTAAGCTGTCGTCTTTTTTTATGAAATCAAATAGCTTTCCTTTTCATAGTCGCACTAGAGAGGTTTTACTCTATGTAGGATCGCTTCTACGGTAAAGTGCAAAATGACAAACAGTGCAGATACTGGTTAGTTGGTCTTGTGATCAGATTCTTCACAGGCGCGCTGTTTGTAAAGATGTAAATACGTAGCACTAGGTGTTAATGAGTTAATTTTGTCCCTGAATTGTGTTTCTGTGTTTAAGACAAGATGTTGCTTAAATTAGGCTGAAAGTAAACACAAAATCTCCTTTAAGGATTTTTCTAACTTTCCCTTGACCGCATGGCCTGCTTCAAACTTTGAAGATAGCTGACCACTTTAAGCAGGTTGAAAGTAAAGCAGAATTCGCCATAAGGTACGTGTTTATTAATGTATATTCTGGTATTTTTCTTCTGTGGAGGAATAAATTAAATGCTCTTGCAGACGATTCTATGAGGGAACGAGTTTGTGGAAACAGTCACCTACATGTATCAAGATACGGTACTTTACATGTCTTATGACATCCTAGGAACATAAAAACGCATCTTTAGCTAGAAATTGATTATGGCTGAAAAGGGCACTTCATGGGTAAATGGAGTGGAAGTTATTAAATGATTTCAGCGTGACAAAACACTCGAGTATCCCTGAAATATTCCGTCTTGCAATTTAGTCGAGTCTGTTTCTCATATTTAGGGTTGATGTTAACATCATATTGCAAAATGACAAACAATGAAGATCTTTAATAGGAACCTTCTGCTCCCGGCCCTTCTGTTTGCATAAGACATGTATACTCTTCAACTATACACTGTTTGTAAATGACGAGTATGCTCCTGTTTAGGGTTGATTGTTTAGATGACAGTCGCATTGAGTTAGCTGTTCGGGTAAGGTAAAAAATGTCCACATAAAAATCATTATTATGAAGTCTTAAAGAGGCTCGCAACCGGATTTAGCATTAAAAATAGTAATTTGTAAATATATGTCAAATACTTATATAAATGGGTAAGATTTAGTTTAGAAAAGAAGAAGCTCTGGTGGGATTCGAACCCGTGACCCTCCATGCGGAGACAAACATGAACAATGAGGAAGCGCCTTTACCGCCTCGGCTACCAGCGCTCTCTACATACATGTTTATCGTAGCGAATGAACGCACTTGACTGGTAGCGATTGATGGTACTTTATTCGGCTCGGGTTTATGTCTGAGCCCGTGTAGAGAAGCAACAACAACAACTATACCGTCAGCTGACGCTATAGAAAAACGATGGAAAATATCTAAAATAACTAAGATTCGGTGAAGATTCTTGAGACTTTTTTTGGACTGGTCATATTTTTTAAATGTCAGAAGCCAAATAATGCCACAAATTTGCTTTTATTTGAGTATTTTATTTTATTTTGACAAGTACACCATCAGGTTGCGAGTCCCTTTAAGTTTTAAAGTTATCTGTAGCTTATTTGGCATTGAGCAGAAAACGCACGCCAACATACTGCTAAAGCAATAGAGCTAAAGCAATAGAAAGAACATGTTCTGAATATTGAAAATATAGCGGTTTGGTGTAGTGATGATAAAATTGATGTCAATGCTCCAAAGAAGGACCTTTTAACGCATTGACATTTTCTTCAAAGAGGTGCTTTTTCAAACTTCTACCATATCTTATAAACCATTTACTCCTTAGAAACTCATTTTAACATATATTAATTATTCCTCCATTCAAGAAAATAGTTCCTCTTTATACAGCAATGAATGTGCAAAACAATAAATAGTTTCTATATCCTAGCAGATTGTAGTTTAAAGCAGATTGAAAGTAAAGCAGCATTCTACTTTACGGTCAGCCTGTTTCAAGTGGTCATCTGTCTTCAAAACCAGAAACATGCTATTGATTAAAGGGTTAAAGAGCAATAAAGCAGCCCCTTGGAACCTAACGACTTCCTAAATCAGGTGAAACGTAAAGCAGAACGCCCCTAAAGGACCTTACGAATTCACTGGTATTTGTGGACCCTTTTTCAGTCAAAATGCAAAACGTTTGAAAGAGAATAAAAAAATCCCAGATATTCTTTAGACATAAATTATGACAATATGGCAGCCAAAGAGTCATTGTCAGAAAAAGGAACGTTGTCATACTAGGCTCGATGTCTGAATTGTGTCTACATTGCAAACTAACTACAGTGGAGAATCTGTTATTCTTTCCCGTTTAAACGCAAACGTGCGCAAACGCAAAGCACTAAAACGTAGAAAAGAACAACTTTTGGACAATTCTGATAATTCTTCTTTATCTTGGTGGCAAACAGTTTGGAGCCTGATCAGACGCCGGGTTACCCGGCGTCTGATCTGGCTCCAAACTGTTTGTACTGCAAATAATAGTTTTAGCGTAAACGCGTTTATTGGGAAAGAATAACAGATTCTCCACTGTAATACAGCTACATAAAATGATTTAGACGCATATGGGTGTCAAACAGTGTAGATCAAGGCTAGCCGCCGAGTCTTTGACCTTGATCTACACTGTTTGCAAAGCAATAAGGCAGGTTTTGTCATGGCACGGCTCATATGGAATACATGTAAGTGTAGAGCCTCGTCTTAAGGATGTGGCAGAAAGACATGTACTGGGAAAGATAATGTTCTTCCTGGATTAAGACGTTTGTGCATAAACAATTATTTCAATTGCACATATTTTGGGGTCAGAACACATGCCGGGTTGGGTAATCAGGCGTGTGACCAGGCTTCAAATCATTTGCCACTCAGAAACAGTAGATTCTAGCTGGAAATCTTGCGGCAGAGTTGTCAGTAGACTGTATGGCTTTAGCTCATCTGTCTAGGCCTTGTTTTTAGCACCATAGGCAGTCAAAGTCGACTTTGCAAATAAAGAGCTGTTATTTTCTATTTTATTTTGTATTGAGTTTTGCGTTTCGTTTAGTATTTTAATAATTACGTATTTGCCACGGATCCTTAAATGGACACATTTTTCAAGTTTCCAAGAAAGTCTGGTCCATATGTTTGGTTGGGTTGATTTATGTAATATGTTTCAAAAAGAGGAACCGTGCAGAATCTGATCAGAGGGTCCCTTAAGGAACACTCTGATCAGGTTCATTACTGTTTGCATAATACATATGTACAGTTGTTCTCCTCACATATGCACTGTTTAGAAATGACGAGTATACTCGTCGCTAGGATTGAATATATTAATTTATTACACTAGTACCTCCCTTTACAGTATCACTGCTATATTACCACCGCTATTTTGTTTAAGGCAGGTACAGTGGAGAATCTGTTATTCTTTCCCGTTTAAACGCAAACGTACGCAAACGCAAAACACTAAAACTTAGAAAAGAACAACTTTTGGACAATTCTGATAATTCTTGTTTATCTTGGTGGCAAACAGTTTGGAGCCTGATCAGACGCCGGGTTACCCGGCGTCTGATCTGGCTCCAAACTGTTTGCACTGCAAATAATAGTTTTAGCGTAAACGCGTTTATTGGGAAAGAATAACAGATTCTCCACTGTAACTAACTGTGACTGCTTAAATTATTACGACAGTGAATTAGAAAGCTCTTTTAGGAGCGTTCTGTTAAACTGTGTACCTGTCCTTAATAAATCAATTAACATTTTTAAGTGGTTGTAATAGAGAGGTTTTACTGTAGTTTTCTACATTGTATTTTATCATGTATTACGTAAGTGACTATTGACTATGTGTCAAGTTGTCCTGTCGGACAAGCATATTGAAAACTAATTTTCCATTGACTGAATGTTTTCTGGTCACCGACAACTACATGTATTTACCCATTCACTGCCTCTCAAATTCAATTTGTAGGTAATCTGACTTGAGAAATATAGAAATGAGTGTCAAACAGTTTGGAAACTGATTGACGTCACTTGACGGGGCATCTTATCAGATGATTCCATACTGCTTGCGTTTGGTCATTTCAGGACTATATAGTGAATCTACTCCTTCGAATGTAAGGCACTTTTACTCTATAAATATTGAAATGTTAAATAGTTTAGATTTGATCTCTTGTTAGCAATTAAACTACAGTCGAACTTCGATATCTCGAACTCGCTTAATTCGACTATCCGATTTATCGACACATGAATTGCATTATGTCATGTTCGGTTAAGTCGACATATCCGTATTGCAAAGTTTAAACATGGCTTAGCCACATTTTAGCTTTTGAAATACGGATATGTTCGACCTAACGGAGGTCGAGATATCGAAGTTCAACTGTTTTTGCACATAACCTTTGTACTTGGTGTACGGCAGTGAAGAAATTATTATCAAATTATGTGTTAACCCTTTCATAATCAAATTATTCGGGAGATTTTACCCCCTCGCCGCTTTATTGTCGCCTGCTTCAGTATTGGTGTCTACAAAACACATTTCAACGTTAGACTTAAGGTTGTATGACTTATCGAATATGGATAAAAGTGTCAATCAGTTAGGGTCCTGATCAGACGCCGCATTCCGCGGCGTCTGATCAGGATCCAAACTGTTTGCAAACGCGCTTTTAAGCGTCATTGAGAGCTAAAGGGTTAACGTGTATCTTATTTATATATGTTCCCATATCAACATACACGTAGTTTTGTGAATTTGAGATTATTTATACAGTTTGATTTTATTGATATTGCCGTTATTCTTGTCATTGTCATAACATTTGCAGTTTCGAGTATGTTTTTCTCGTTCAGTTTCCAAACATTTGCAGTTACGAGTAGGGTTTTTCTTGTATATTTTCAAAACATTTGCAGTTACGAGTAGCTTTTCCTTGTATATTTTCCAAATATTTGCACTTACGACTATGTTTACCTTGTTCATATTGATATCATTTGCAGTTACGAGTATGTTTTTCTCGTGCATATTTAAACATTTGCAGTTACGAGTATGTTTTTTCACTAATGCTTGAAATAGTTGAATTGTTTTCAATTGACACTTCTTCTGCTTACTATATACAACGCCCACTATATAGTAGCATAATCATATTCGTTGTTAGGTTTTAATCCTGTATGGTAGTGAAAGGGTTGATATATATTAATACTTAAATAGGTATTTCATTGTTCCCTCCCTACAACGGCCCTCCCAACAACGAATCCCTCCTTACAACGACCCTTGCCACAGTTCCCTAAACAGGAAGATAAAGTCTCACGGTTTTACTGCTATAATATCGTCTGCAGATGTGGGTTTTTTTTTTCAGATATAGAAATTGAATACTTTGACAGAAAAAAACTTAAAGACGAGTGACGAACAGCTTTAATCTAGTTCAGACGCCGAGAACGCGGCGTCTGATCTGGATTCAAGCTTTTTTCAAATTTACACAAATGTCCCCTACCTATAACGATTCCCTACGAAAACGCAAATATTTTTGGTCTCCCGTTTGTTGTCGTTGTATAGAAGGAGCAATGTACATATACATATAGTAGGAGAAGGGTTAATATTTTATTTGGAAAACTTGATTATGTTTTACATCTCAAACTATGCACCTACGTCTGCATACAGCATCCGATCACATGTAACTAAACTTTAAATACCTAAAAACCTAATAAAACTTATATACATTATTTTTCTTTTACATCCAGGACTGCCATAAGTTGACATGAAAAATCCTAAGATTTCCAAATTTGCCTTTTTCAAGTTTGATTTTACAAATCGTACCTTTACCCATCGTCTGTTTCAAGTTTTGTTGACACGTGACGACTTAAAGCAGGCTGGAAGTAAAGCAGAATACGCCTTAAGGCGCATTCTGCTTTACTTTCAGTCTGCTTTAAGCTACCATGTACTAGAAAAAAATCTGAAGATTTAGGAAATGCGGAGAAATGGCAGCCCTGTACATCAAATTGTCCCTTTTAAATACAGTGGAGAAGACGCTATTATGTCGCAATGGGCGCGTTTTAGCTAAAAAAATAATAAAATATGTTTGACAAGTTTGGAACCAGATCAAACGCCGTGTAAACCGGTGTCTGGTCAGGCTCCAAACCATTTGCAACTCAGATTAAATAGAATCGTCAATGCATCTACATGTATTACGTTTGATTTCGGTTAACCCGTTCACTATCAAGTTCGACAACACTGTTGTACTGTCACAAACAAAAGTAACAGTGCAAACATAAACTGGCGATGAAAAGGGCTCAAGTAGACGATCAAATTTGGTATTGAAAAAGTTAAAAAAAAAACCAACAACACAACAAACAAAAAACAACAAACATCAACACCTGTTACAACACTATCAATGAGTATGAATTTGCGTGGTAAAAGCAGGGCTGCCATAAGTTGATCTTGAAAAATCCTAAGATTTCATTTTTATTTATTTATCAAGCGCGATTACTTAAAGCAGGTTGAAAGAAACACAGAATGAGCCTTAAGGCACATTCTGCTTTACTTTCAACCTGCTTTAAGCGACAATCTGCTCAGATAAATATCTGAAGATTTCGGAAAAGTCAAGAGAAATGGCAGCCATGTAAAAGTAGCAATATTTCATTTTAAAAAGTCAGTACGATGGACATATTTATTGTTTAACATGTATTTTGGTTTTTTTTATCAATACAAAAAAATGTTCTTTTCATATGTTTGTGTTTGTTTCTTTTTCTCTCCATTTGTTGCATAAGGATGTGTAGTCATAGACGTGCGCCCCTGCCAGATTAACTACACTTAGGGACGTGTGTACAATTGTAGTAAAACCTTTTTATGTTATAGTTAGAACATATTAAGTGAAATCTTAGTGGTTAAGAAGGGTCGGAGGGAGCTTCAGCGAGCGAGCCCCTTCTTAGCCACTAAGATTTCACTTAATATGTTCTAATTAACTTAGAATATAACCTAAATTTTGATTTGCTCAGGATAAAAAAAATCCCACGTTTCCTGTAAACAAACCTCACATATAATGGTTGTAAGATCGCCAAATGTGGCAGTGTTTACAACTAGTTGCTATAAGGCGGAGTTATCTATACCGCATGCAGATACAACGCGACGTCAAGATTAGGTGAGGTACTTTACCCATGCAAAAGGCAGTTTGATTGGTAAAAATGTACTTAATATTCTAATAGACTATTACAGCCACTGAAAAGAAAATTAATTGATGACGTTAAAGATACGCAATAAATTAAATCAATACAGATCCTACTGAAGCTTTTTGCTGTACTTACTTTTATTTTGATATAAGAAACCATCTACAGTGGAGAATCTGTTATTCTTTCCCAATAAACGCGTTTACGCTAAAACTATTATTTGCAGTGCAAACAGTTTGGAGCCAGATCAGACGCCGGGTAACCCGGCGTCTGATCAGGCTCCGAACTGTTTGCCACCAAGATAAACAAGAATTATCAGAATTGTCCAAAAGTTGTACTTTTCTACGTTTTAGTGTTTTGCGTTTGCGTACGTTTGCGTTTAAACGGGAAAGAACAACAGATTCTCCACTGTACATTGTACAGTAAAACCTCTCTATTACGGCCACTAAAATAATGCTAATGGATCATATAAATACAGGTGACAGTTTAAAGCAAGATGACAGTAAACTGTCATCTTGCTTTAAGCAGTGCGATGTTTAAACACCCAATACTCGATTACCGATTAATAATCGATGGTAATTGTACTATATACGTATTGAAGTCAGCAAATTACAAATTACGGAATTCTAATCTCTAGCAGGACCATTACGTCCAATGACTATTAGCACATCAAGTGGTAGCTTATATTTGGTTTCTTTTACGGCAGGGAAAACGTTATTCTGTCACAATAGACGCGTTAATACTTATCTCCTATGCAAACAGTTTGCAGTCAGATTAGACGCCGGGCATCTCGGCGTCTGATAAGACTCCAAACTGTTTGCCAATCAGATTAAAATAAATCGTCAGACTTAACAAAAAGAAGGCCATTTTAACATTTGATTGCAATACGTGTGCATTTTTGTTTCGTTTTAACTCTCCACTGTACCCACAGGTACTTGACACATATTATAAAAGAATAAAAAAATCTCTAAGAAAGGTATAGAGCTATATCCTCGGGAGAGTAAAAAAAATAACCGTGTCAAGTACCTGTGACTGAACCCTTCCGCCAACCTCTAGATCCAGATGGTGACATCATCATCTTGACAATGATAGAAGTATGGTCTTAATGGAAAGCATTACGGCTTTAGCCCATTTGTACATAGCGTCCTATAAAAGGGACATAGGCAAACAGTGTAGCCTCTGATCAGATGCAGCGTCTGATCAGTCTACACTGTTTGCTGATAGGTATTGCAATATAAAACAAAAATGAAAATTAAGAAAAGAAATCCCTTACATCAAAACTAGACTAATCCAATGTATAAGCATGGAAGAATCAATTGGGCGCAAATGGATTAAAACTAACTTTGAAGGAAACCAAATTGCCATATATGTAATGTGGGAAAAAACATTACTATTTTTCGTTGTGAACGAAACTTCAGTTGTGCTTAGTGTATTCTTCCATGCTTATATATTGGATTACTCCATTTTTGATGTGAAGGGTTCCTGGTCTAAATTTTCATTTCCGTAGGGTTTTATATCGAAATCCTATGCGCAAATAGTGAAGACTCTGATTAGACGCCGCTTTATGCGGCGTCTGATTAGAGTCTACACTACTTGCATATGTCCCTTTTATGGGATATACATAAGCACAGATGTGTTAACTAAACATATTTAAAGCAATAAAATGTAGAAAGATGTGTTTCTTGAAGAGTTGATGATTTTAAAAACACATTTGTGTCCACGATCTTATATATGGGACATAGGCAAACAGAGTAGACTCTGATCAGACGCCGCATTATGCGGCGTCTAATCAGAGTCTACACTGTTTGCTGATAGGTATTTATATATAAAACAAAATGAAAATGAAAATTTTGACCAGGCATCCCTTTGATAAAAATAGACTTATCTAATATATAAAATGGAAGAATCCACTGGGTATATATGGGTAAAGCAATTTAGAGTCTGGTCAGACGTAAGAATTTTGTTTTTCAGCGGTTTCACTGTAATATCGTGAACATCTAGTGCTAGATTCTTTCTCCATGTTTATTACAACATTTCGATTTAGGTACGAGATCGTGATCAAGCATTTGATCAGCTATTCTTACACACTTCGCACACGTTCCTATATAAACAAAGAAGGAACGTATCAGTGTTTGAATTCTCAATAAAACACTCACGCGCTGTAACGTTCTAGATAACAGACGTCATGTGGCTTCGAAAAAGCGCCAAAAATTGTAGCGCCGTTGCTTCGGTGCAAATGAAGGTTAAATTATGTGTTAGAATCGAAATAATAAATTAATACCAGTGTTTTATCTAACGATCGAACATGGGTAGTCGTTGAGATGCTTATAATTTAACCACTCGGCCTAAAGGCCTCGTGATTAAATTACAACGCATCTCAACTCCTACCAGTGTTCGATTGCACGATAAAACACTGGTATGAATTTGTAATTTCTTAAATCTAAGCCTTTTGCTAAAAGTTAACCAATCTGACGTTAGAGTACCAACTCACTTATATACATGTACAGTATAAGTACAACTGAAACTCGATAAAAGTCCCGTAGCTTAGGGCTCAAACATTATGGTCTCTTAGTATAGACACCAGTGGCCCGTTTCATAAAACTTCGTACTACAAAAAGGTCGTAAGTCAAAACTTTAACATACATTTAATTTCTGATTTCTCTACCTAGTCCTGTTTTGTGACATCTCTTTTGAATCGTCTTTTCAAGACGATTTCAAGACGATTCCACAGAGATGTCACAAGACAGGGTTAGATGGAGAAGTAAAGAATAATTGAGACTTTTATAATCTCACTTACGACAACATTTGTCGTACGAAGTTTTATGAAACCGGCCCCAGGTGCTCCTGATAAGAAGGAGTATACTGAACAAATCCAATATTTTCTCACTAATTTCAGCACCAAATCCTAAAGTATGAGGTTTATATAAATATTTTAGTTTTTGAAATACTAAACCTTATCTGGATGTCTGTTAGTACATTATTTCAATTTTGTTTTCAGATATGGATGAGCCTGCTGGATTTGACGAAAGTTTTTCGGAGGAGACTTTCACTTCAAAAACTCAACCTTACCAGTGCGGGATGTGTGACTATAGCTCCCAGTTCAGATCGAACTTAATCCGACACCTAAAGATTCATGAAGATGCCAACGCCTATACATCCTCCGCCACCTTAAGTTACCATATGTGTGACGTTTGTGGGAAACTCCTGAAGACCAAGTATGGATTGAAGCAACATACAGATACACAGCACAAATTATCATTTAGATTCATGTGTGATACTTGTAATAGGGGCTTCAACTCGCTTTATAATTATAAAGGGCACATGGCATCCCATCAAAAAGTCCTGAAGGAGAAGTGCAGCATATGTCTTGCTACATTCCAGTACAAGAGCAGTCTGCAAGATCATATAATGTCCCAGCACGATGGCGGTACCTATCAGTGTGAAGTAAAAGATTGTCAGAAGACCTTTACCTCAACCAGAGCTTTGAGAGAGCACAAACGTGTGGTGCACCAGAACAAGCGCTACACCTGTCCAAAATGCGATAAGACGTTCAAATGGCGTTCCTCTATGGCGTTTCACGAGAAAACTGCACATGCCAAGTAGAGGGAGTTACATTGGTATGAAACGTCATTTGCAGGGCTGTCATTTCTGCGGGTTTTCTGAAATATTTTTCTTTTATCCTAGCAGATGGTAACTTAAAGCAGGCTGAAAGTAAAGTCGAATGCGCCTGAGGGCGCATTTGGCTTTACTTTCAACCTGCTTTAAATAATCGCGCTTGAAAACTTGAAAAATTGTAAACCATATGAATTTCCATTAGGATCAACTTATGTTATGGCAGCCCATTAGAGTTACATTGGTATGAAATGTCATTTGTATCTTAACCCTTTCCTCTCTGAAACCTTAAATGGAGAATTCTAATTTTCAATTTAGTTTAGTCCTTTTTTTAGTTTTTAGGGTTGATTTTTTACAATATGTCAAAATGCCAAACAGTGTAGACCCTGATCAGAGGGCTCCGTAAGGAGCCCTCTGGTCAGGGTCTACGCTGTTTGCATAGGACAAGTGTACTCCTCACAGGTGCACTGTATGCAAATGACGCATATATGCGGGACTATGGTTCAAAGAGTTAAAAACAATAGGGAGAGGGTGATATTTTCAGCTCACCTGGCACAAAGTACAAAGATGAGCTATTTTGATCGTCCTGTGTCCGTCCGTCCGTCCTCAACAAGTGTTTAACCCACATCATCTCCGAAACCGCTGGATGGATTTTACCAAACTTTTGCAGACATGATCCTAATATGGTCCTCTTCCAAAGTTGTTCGAATAAAGTTGCTAAAAATGTATGTTTTCAATTCAACTTCAATAATCTTTTTCCCTGAAACTACAATTCCCCCAGCATAGACATTTAGCATTAAGTATCATCTACAGATCCTCTTTCAAGTTTTGTTCAAATTATGTCCCTGGGGTCAACAATGACCTCGACACTGGGGTAACAAAAATTACTTAGAGTTATATAGTGCAACTTATTCCCCTGAAACTACGATGGCAAGAGCTTTGATACTTCGCATGGAGGCACTTCTAGAGGTACTTTAATAATATTTTCCAAATGTTTCATGTCCGTTGAATATCTAGGTCACAGAAGCTGAAATTGATTTTAATGAAATTCTTCTCACGGTACCGTGAGCTTAGATATTTGGCATATAGCATCATCTACTTAGCAATAGGCAAAATAATATTGTCTTAAATCTCAGCTTTCTCAGATATTTTATGTTTACTCCCAGGTGAGCGATTTAAGACCGTATACGGCTCTTGCTTACCAATCTAACGCTAACAAAATTAAAATGGTACGCATTGAAGTAAGTTTCTTAATTATTTTTACACATGTCCTCACTCTGGTTTGCCATAAGAATGGATGTGGATCAGACGCCGAGTTACGCGTTTTCTGGTCCGGCTCCAAACTACTGTCAAAGGTATGAGTTTTAGATGCTTTAGTTTGGAAAAAGCGTTCCTCTCACTGCTAAGATGAAATACAATTGTAATTCATAACCGCGTGTACAGTGGAGAATGTGTTATTCTTTCCCAATAAACGCGTTTATGCTAAAACTATTATTTGCAGTGCAAACAGTTTGGAGCCAGATCAGACGCCGGGTAACCCGACGTCTGATCAGGCTCCAAACTGTTTGCCACCCAGATAAACATGAAATATCAGAATTGTCCAAAAGTTGTTCTTTTCTACGTTTTAGTGCTTTGCGTTTGCGTACGTTTGCGTTTAAACGGGAAAGAATAACAGATTCTCCACTGTATACATTCAAAGCTCTAAATTCCAATGTATCGATTCATTTTAATAAACGCAGCAAGAATGAAACGTTCTTTAACCCTTCTCCAATAGAAGCGCCTTTTGGCGCATTTGGTATATACTCCGCTGAATATAATTATTCAATTTATACCGTCATTGAATATATACTATGCCAAACTGCCAACGCAACACCTCCGAGTTCCCTTCTATTTTCATATCAGAGAGGGTGTTTAAAATCGATGGAAAAGTTGACACAAAAGTATTAAATGTTTTTATTTGTGTTTTTAAATTGATGTACTGTCCTCAAAGTTGTTAATATTGGCAACGAATTTTCATTGACACTTCTGACGAATAATAACCATCTATCCAACATATCGCTAATTTCTGGTTAACATTCCCCATTGAAAATGCATTGGAATGAGATTTCTGAAAACTTGTTATCACAAAATTCCATTTTTTCGGACCAAATGCCAATTCATTTTGTTTTTGTTTACCAAGAGTATTGTCCATTGATCACTCTATGAATTGCAGAAGAAATCTATTCAGGATATGCACACATTACAGAATTGACCAGACTAACTTAAGACATGATTAACATTGGAAGTAATGGGAATATCCGGGGTGTTGCGCTGGAAGTTTGGCTTAGTATAGTATCATAAGAAATAAGTTCTATATTCTTGCAGATGGTAGTTTAAAGCAGGTTGAAAGTAAAGCAGAATGCTCTTTAATGCGCATTCTGCTGAACTTTCAACCTGCTTTAAGTAGTCACCTACTTTTAAAAACTAGAAATAAGATATTGGGTAATGGGTTAAAACACACACTTGTTTTACCATATTTCCTTTGTTGCCTGAGTCCATTGTTGTAGAACATGTTTCCAGTGCTACAAATATTATATATTGTTGTGCGTTTTAGAAATACTCTTCCTCACTTTCGTATTCCTCAACCGATTTCTATGTTGTGATCATTCGTTGGAATCGTCTAGAAGAGGCGATTACAACGAAATGTCTCAACATAGAATCGTTTGAGAATAAATTAAGTATTGTGGAAAATGCATTGCTACCTGTAGATCTATATAACAATCGATATATCAATATATCATTGATACGCGGTATATCGATACAGCAAAGCTAATCGATGGGAGCCCTACAAGTGATGATCATCTTTATTGGAATTACTCCTTGATACCGTTATATATTTACAGTGGAGAATATGTTATTCTTTCCCTTTTAAACGCAAACGTACGCAAACGCAAAGCACTAAAACGTAGAAAACTTTTGGGAAATTCTGATAATTCATGTTTATCTTGGTGGCAAACAGTTTGGAGCCTGACCAGACGCCGGGTTACCCGGCGTCTGATCTGGCTCCAAACTGTTTGTATGGGAAATAATAGTTTTAGCGTAAACGCGTTTATTGGGAAAGAATAACAGATTCTCCACTGTACATGTAATTAAATGTCCAATAAAACCTATGAATGACGAACACTTCTATCAAAGCTACCACAAGTTGTTCATAAAAATCCTAAGATTTTCAATTTTTAAAGCGCGATTTTAGGAATCCTACCTTTCGCTGTCAGGCTGTAAAATACTGACAAGATTATGCAAACAGTTTCTATCTAGATTAGAAGCCGCGTATCGCGGCGTCTGATTTAAACTATACTGTTTGAGACCCATATCAATGTTTCTTATGTAAAAACGCATACAATTCCAAATTTTAAATGTAAGAGCAGAAATCCGAAGATTTCGGGGGAAAATCTGTAAGTCCGGAGAAATTAAGAAAAGTCCAAATGAAAGATTTCGGAAATCTCCGAGGAAATGACAGCCCTGTTTCATAGATGGACAATAGATATATAAAGTCAGGTGGCTGCTTTATGTAACCCTTTAATATTACTGTTACTTTCCTTTAAGCTGTTACCTGTCCTTTATACAATCAATTAGGATACGTTTCAGTGTCTGTAATAGAGAGGTTTTACTGTATATTAAGCAAGCAGCTGTCCAAATCCCACGATATTTCTGTATTGTATAATGTACCGTTTTCATAAGTGTTAATGTATATCCAATATCTACAGGTTAATGATCGTAGCTATCAGTCCACTCGAAATCCACGTCTGTTTATAGGTCATCAAAGGCTACATTTTATATATCGGGCAAAGACTGACTTAATTCGTATTCATATTGCAATATATTACAATGTATGTGGATGCTGGGCGCAGGACCGAGCAATGGCGTTGTGCGTTAGGTGGTCGCATACTTTTCCAGATCATTATGCATACTTATACAGTGGTCGCTCAACACAAGTTTGACTGTTCACACAACTCGTGATTTTTTTTATTGATTTGTTTTTGTTGCTATATTTATCACATAATTTAACTACATGCATCTTATTGAGTTGCATTGTGAATGCGTTGTGCATGTAGGTGTCTTGTTTGATCGTTAAATATGTAAATATGTTATATATCTTCATGAATGGAGGAAACGATAAATATATATATATAGACTATGTTTCCAGTCCCGAATCACCCGAGGTGCGAATGAAATTCGCGCTTTGGGTACTTCGGACTTGTTAAATAGTCCCCACTTTCAGGATATCAGGGCTGCCATTTCTCCGGACATTTCCTGAATCTTCGAATTTTTTTCTGGAACATGGTAGCTTAAAGCAGGCTGAAAGTAAAGCAGAATGCGCCATAAGGCGCATTCTGCTTTACTTCCAGCTTGCTTTAAGTAGACACGTGTCAACAAAGTTAGAAACAGGCTATGGGGTAATGGTACGATTCGTAAATTTGCAATTGAAAAATGCAAATTTCGAAATCTTAGGATTTTTCTCGTCAACTTATGGTAGCCTTGGGATATAAGTGCAGCAACAAAACAATTTTAATTTCAATTTATATTTTATAATCGAATATTTTTTCAGCAATTCGCCCGAGTTCGAATTTGTAACGGCATGTGACAAATAAATAGTCAGATCGTTTTCATCTAATCTGGATATCAACTAATATAAACACTTAACACCCAGAAATTGTTTCGTAACGAAGACACATATCTCATCTAGTCAAACAGTTTATTGTGGACCATATTGAAAATTGGTTTTTGATACCAAATATGTAATCCACAAGAAATAAAGTCGTTTCGTTATTATTATTATCATTATCATTATCATTATTATTATTCATGCTACTCTCAGGTAGTATTCAGTTTTATTGCACCTAGTCATGTACAGGCAGTGAATTTATGTTATATTTGTTAATGACGAAGTGTTCGTGTAAAATTAATATTTTCATAGTACATTATACTTTTCAGGTATATATTTCATTCATTTTGCTATTTCCATCCTGTGTGATGCGAAAATGCTTCAATGGACAGACTTTACAATACTTGATTGAATCACCTGTTGCTCACCAAGGAAGATTTGTATTAATCTTTATTATCACAACTTTGTAGGAAGAGGTGTGTTGAATGTTTTTAAAATTGAAGCACCATTGTAGATTATATAATTATACAATGAATATATATAATCCAGCATGTTAAGTTATTGCAAACTTACTCGTCAAAGTGACCTGCACCCACCCGACAGAGAAAGTACATGTATCGATAAATATCTCGCTTCTCAGCTTCCGGAAGGATACACAAGAGTTAACATACTGTGATTATGATAAAAGCTATTTTTGTATAAAATTTGTGTATGTTTTATATTTTCAGTTGCGATGGTTCCTGACCAAGATGCAATAGTGCCTCATGTAAGTTTACTACAGGGAACCTCGCCGTCCCAGTCTCACGTGTGCCCGTTCTGTAACAAGTGCTTCCGGTCGAACTCGCTGCTCGTGCGCCACGTGCGGATCCATACCGGAGAGAAGCCGTTCCTGTGCAGTGTGTGTAACAAGTCCTTTAACCAGAAAGTGTCCGTCAAGAACCACATGTATGTTATCCATAATGTAGTGTACCATGACAATTAAACAAGTTTCTTTTCCAATACTTACAGTGGAGAATGTGTTATTCTTTCCCAATAAACGCGTTTACGCTAAAACTATTATTTGCAGTGCAAACAGTTTGGAGCCAGATCAGACGCCGGGTAACCCGGCGTCTGATCAGGCTCCAAACTGTTTGCCACCAAGATAAACATGAAATATCAGAATTGTCCAAAAGTTATTCTTTTCTATGTTTTAGTGATTTGCGTTTGCGTACGTTTGCGTTTAAACGGGAAAGAATAACAGATTCTCCACTGTACAAACAGCATGCTCGTCCGAAAAAAAAATGCTTTAACCTCTTCACTGCCTTACTCCAAATAGAATATACAAAAGTTATTTGCAAACAGTTTGGATCCTGATCAGACGCCGGGTTACGCTGCGTCTGATCAGGCTCTAACTTGTTTGGAACTCATTTCAAGATTTCATCAGTCAAAATACAGTCGAGACTTCGACATCACTTAAAGCGATATTACCGGTATTTCATAAGATTAATTCGATAAACCGATTTCGCCTAATTTGAACATACAGTAAAACCTCTCTATAACAGCCACTAATTTGTGTTAGTTATTAGGTGTTTATGACAGGTGATTGCTTAAAGCAAGGTGACAGTAAAACAGAAATCTCCTTTAGGAGATTTCTGTTTTACTGTCACCTTGCTTCAAGCTATCACCTGTCTTTTATACAATTTATAAGCCTTCTTTTAGTGGCTGTTATAGAGAGGTTTTACTGTACCCGTATTTCAAAGTTGAAACGTTACCTAGCCACGATTCAACTTTAAAATATGGGTATGTTCGAACAAACGCGAGTTCGAAGTATTGAGTTTCAAAGTTTAAATTTGAGAAATAAAATCAGACGGCAATTTGTCAAATTGATGACGTCATGGCAGTGAAGGGGTTGAAATTATATCATCAGAGTGTCCAACAGTCGAACAGTTTGACATAATAACATTGTGTTCGAGGTCCTTGGTGTCTCAATTTTGATCAACAATGTTAGCAGTAGAAGTCACGAATCCATCATGCAAATGCTAAATCAGCAAGATTCCAAAAAATCCATTGTAAAGTTGAAAGTACAACTTTGAGCTGTTCAATGTTTTTTTTAGCTCGCCTGTACGAAGTACATGACGAGCTATTGCAATACCCCCGATGTAGTCGTCGTCGTGAACGGCGTAAACAATTTGAAGAAAATGTCTATAACTTCTATGTCCCTTGAGGTATTGCTTTCATAGTTGGTATGTGTGTGTATATGGACATGACATTTCCATGCACAGAAAAATTTGGACCCCTGTGACCTTGACCTTGAACTTAGGGTCCGCGTTTAGGTTTCGAAATCTGTGTTTAAGTTTCGAAAAATGCCTATAACTTCTATGTCCCTTGAGGTATTGCTTTCATAGTTGGTATGTGTGTGTATATGGACATGACATTTCCATGCACAGAAAAATTTGGACCCCTGTGACCTTGACCTTGAACTTAGGGTCCGCGTTTAGGTTTCGAAATCTGTGTTTAAGTTTCGAAAAATGCCTATAACTTCTATGTCCCTTGAGGTATTGCTTTCATAGTTGGTATGTGTGTGTATATGGACATGACATTTCCATGCACAGAAAAATTGGGACCCCTGTGACCTTGACCTTGAACTTAAGGCCCGCGTTTAGGTTTCGAAATCTGTGTTTAGATTTCGAAAAATGCCTATAACTTCTATGTCCCTTGAGGTACTGCTTTCATAGTTGGTATGTGTGTGTATATGGACAAGACCTTCCCATGCACAGAAAATTTTGGACCCCTGTGACCTTGACCTTGAACTTAAGGCCCGCGTTTAGGTTTCGAAATCTGTGTTTAGGTTTCGAAAAATGCCTATAACTTCTATGTCCCATGAGGTATTGCTTTCATAGTTGGTATGTGTGTGTATTTGGACAAGATCGTTCCATGCACAGAAAAATTTGGACCCCTGTGACCTTGACCTTAGATCCAGGATTAAGGTTTCGAAATCTGTGTTAAGGTTTCAAAAAATGCTTATATTTCCTATGTCCCCTGAGGTGTAACTTCATACATGTATTTGATTTTCATGTGTATATGGACAAGACCTTTCCATGCAGGCAAAAAGGTTGAACTCGGTGTCCTTGAGTATGCTTTTAAGTTTCTAAATGTGCCGATGGCGAGCTTTGTTGTCTCTCTGACAACATTGTTAAGCTCAAGACCATTTCCAATACGAACCTAAACAGCTCGAATTTGCTTAACCCAATACCACATAGCATGATTTTTAGCTCACCTGGCACGAAGTGCCAAGGTGGGCTATTGTGATCGCCCTGTGTCCTTCGTCCGTCCGTCAGTCAGTCCATCCGTCGTCAAACTTTTTCTTTAACGATCTTCTTCTCGGGAACCACTGAGCCAATTTCTTCAAAACTTCATAGGATTGTTCCTTGTAGGGTACTCTCTCAGATTTCTTCAAATATAGGTCATCCAATTGAAATTGTGGTTACCATGGCAAGCAATTGAAAAAACTTTAAAAATCTTGTCAAAAACTACTGGTCTGAATTGAAAATAATTTTTACCCGAATGTGCCTTTGGTGACCCTCTATCAGATTTCTTAAAATAATTTTCCTATCTTAAAAAACATGGCCGCCAGTGGGTGGGGCATATTTTCCTTATATGGCTATATAGTGAAAACTTTAAAAATCTTCTTGTTTGAAACGTCTGCTCCGATTTGAAAGTAATTTCACACAAATGATCCATGGGTGACCCTCTACCAGATTTTTAAAAATAATTTTGATATCTAAAAAACATGACCGCCAGTTGGTGGGGCACATTTCCCTTATGTTACTGTATAGTAAAAAAAAATAAAACTCTTCTTCTGGGAAACTACTGGTCCAAATTGAAAATAATTTTACACAAATGATCCATTTATGACTCTCTATCAGATTTCTCAAAATCATTTTGTTTTCTTAAAAAACATGGCTGCCAGTGGGTGTGGCAAGTTTTCCTTATATTTCTGCATAGAAAATCTTTAAAAATATTTTTCTCTGAAACTATTTGACTGATTTAAGATTATTTTTACACAAAAAAATGATTCATGGGTGCATGGCCCTTTACCAATTATCTTCAAATAATCTTCCTAGCTCAAACATGGCCGCCAGTGGGTTGGGATGAATTTACTGATGATGGCATATAGTGAAAACTTCACCATTACTGGTCAATTACCCAGACCGTAACATGGGTACCAGGTGAGCGATTTAGGGCCGCATGCGGCTCTTGTTTTAGTTTTGAAGACAGATGATCACTTGAAGTAGGTTTAAAAGAAGAGCAGAATGCGCCTTAAGGCATATTCTGCTTTACTTTCAGTCTGCTTTACGCTATCATCTACTAGGCTATGCAAAATATTTCTAATAGTACATGGATGTATAAATAAGAGCTTCTTTTTTCAGCGGAAAGACGCTTTTATGGGGGGAAATTGTAATGAATCATTTGAATTCGTCTGTATTTCTTAAGTTTAATTTCGATAACTCAATGTCGCATAAGTAGATGGCTGTGCCACATTTTAACTTTGGAATATGGGTATGTTTGACTTAAAGACAAACGAAGACAAACGAATTCGAATTATAGAATTTCGAATGAACCAAACGACTAACATGTATATTATATTACACATCGAATTCATTTGACCATGTTTATAGTACAGCTCTCCCTCTCTACAACGGCCCTCCCAACAACGACTCCCTCCTTACAACGACCCTTGTCTCAGTTCCCTAAACCGGACAATTATGTCTTACGCTTTTACTGCTGCAATGTCGTCTGCTTAAAATTGTCGTCTGCTGTTTTTCTTAAAATTTCATGTAAGTGAACATTTTGATAGAATAAATATAATTATGAGTGACAAACAGCTTGAATTCAGATCAGACGCCGCGTTACGCGGCGTCTGGTCTGGATTCAAGCTGTTTGCAAATGTGAGCCATGTCTTTATTTTCCCTCTCTATAACGACTCCCTCCGAACAACACACACAATCTGTGTCTCCCACTGGATGTCGTTGAAGAGAGGGAACGCTGTAGTACATATCTGAAGTCACGTTAGGTTAAACGAGCACATATAGTTTGGAGTTTTGTCACCTTTTTCGCCATATTTCACCATCCCTTTTATAATCCTTTAAATGTCGTCTGCTTAATTAGTCGTCTGCAGTTTTATGCCAAATTCACATTTTTGAAGTTCAGACGGAAGAAGTATCGAATCGAGTGCGAACCCGTTTGGATCTTGATCAGACGCAGCTTTACGGGACGTCTCATTTAAATCCAACTGTTATAGCAATTGTCGACAGTTGTCGCCCGTGATGGTGAAAGGGTTAACCCTTAGCCCGCCAAATAAATTGTCGTCTGCTATATTTCTCGTCTGCTTTACGTTTCAAAGTGCTTCAAAGTTGCTCAAAATTGCTGAAAATGTTGTCCGAGTGTCAAACAGCTTGGATCCGGATGAGACGCCGAGTTACTCGGCGTCTCATCCGGATCCAAGCTGTTTGCATATGGAGCTATGTTGAGCCGAATTCTTCACACTACGAATTCTTCACACCGTAATCAGACGTGTGAAGAATTCGTACGAATTCTTCCACTCGTGTGACCAATGTGTGATGAGTTCGTACGAATATGTCACACAATGGCAGTGTGAGATTTCCGTACCCCCTTTTTTAACGACCTGTTGGTACCTACGGATTCTTCACACATCACCTTCCGTTTAACATTTCCTTATGAAACAAGTTCTAACAACTTAGGCAAATCACTTTCCATAGCGCAAAAGATGGTGTATTGCGTCGTATTGTGAGATGACACTATAGAGTACTAGGGAAACCCAACGTCTTCGGACAGGCGACCCTCTCACGTACTGTCACGACATTGTTAAGAAGCGGGTGCGCTAAAACTGTGTTATCCACCCTTTTACATGCAGTTTTTACGATTTGATAAAAAAAGCTCTTAAACAGCCGACCTATATCCGAAGAATTATCTGTGGATAAGTGCATCCCTTTTTATCCCATGATCAAACTTAAGTTCCGTTGAGTTTATGCTTAGTTCTCGGCTTCCTTTGAGGCATAATAGGCCAACGACCGACAGGTTGCGGCCGAATGCTGGTAGATTGTTGGTATTCTTAACGGGATGGAGAGGGATGGGACCCGTGGCCGTGGTCCAGTGATCATAGTGACTATGACTTACACTCACTTAGCTCCTTACTGTTGTTGGTTTGAATCCCAATCTGAACACTTGGGCTTTTTCATTTGGAGAAGCCTTCAAGCTGGCTATCGGAAATTCGGTGCTTTTACCCAGATGCATATTTTTACCTGATACAGTTTATGACGTGCATCCGGTTTTTTCTCCCTTCTGCAATTAGCTTTATGTCGAGATATGACTGAAATACTGTTTACATAGTATGAACTCAGAATTCTTGGCCTCGGGTTTGATTTTAAAGTGGAGTTAAAAGCTAGTTTCAACGACGGTCATCGAAGCGACATCGATTTAAAATCGGTCGTTTCCGGGCACATTACACGTCGATCGGACCCGAGAAAGCTTTTGACCAAATATACAAACGTATACAAGCGTGTCAGAGGTCTCCATCCGGCTTTTGCCTATCCTATACCGGCCGGTGTAATGACGAAAAGTGCCCCCACCACGCAGACGTGTGACCCCGGGGCACTTTTCGACACAGAAAATTAACCTCCCGGGTCATTTTACATGTATTATGCCAAAGCAAGTCCCAATGACAGTTTTCTACATAAAAAATTGTCCTCATGTGTCACTCTTTAGACCGGCGCCCGTCTGGCAACCGGATAACACCGGTTTCCTTTCGGTCTCACACAGTATTGCACGTTATTACTGAATGCCCATGATGTGGACTATACGATAAGGCAATCGGTTGTATGGTTCCATGTAAGAAAGTGAGCAACAAGTGAGCAACATAACAAAGAAGTGAAATCAGCGCGTCTTTATAAACCTCATGCATATATTGAACCCACGATAACCAATATCGGGCGATGATGGTCGCCCGTCTTAAAACCGTTGCCCGTCTGGTATTTAAGGACTATCGCGGCAGCTTGTTCGAATTTTCAAAACATTCATTTTTTATTTTTGCATATTGCTAGTATATATCCTGTTGTGCAGAAATATGAAATAAAAATAGGGAGTCCCCGAACTGGTTCTTTTTTAATAGCTTGTTTTTTTGGTAGCCCCCTAATTATCCAGAGACACATGCAGAATTTGAAAAAAAAAATCTGAATGGTTTGAAAATTCGAAAAAACTGCCGCGATAGTCCTTAATAAAATTTAATTTCAAAAGCTTCGTAATGGCAGAATCTCCCGGAAAAATGTAGAAAGGGGAATACATCTCACGGTGTTGATACAAGAATTATGAACTTTGTTTGCAATACACATCTACTCATTAAACTCTTTAAATGAAATTTCAGCGTAAAAACTTCAGTGGAACAGGCGTTAGAGTAAAAAACAAAATCATGACAGTCGGACGATCGGACAGATAGACTACGGAAAAGTGACCGACCCCGACGTGTTATCTTTGCCTTCAGCTGGTGACACACATTTATAAAGTTCTTAGAATGCATGGTACAGACGGACCGAATAATATCCGATACGACGGAATCGAGTAAATTATATGGTTACCAAAATTGTTTTTATTACCATGATATTTTTCAGTTTTATGTGTCTATAATTAATTATATCGAGTGCTGAAAAATGTGACATTTCTCACCGTGTGACCTTGACCTTTTATCATTTAAACAGGCAGTCTAGTACATATGTTTTGTCATTATGTGAAATATCAAGTAAAGCAAACCTAATATGCCCCTTTATCCATCTGGATGGATAAAAGCTTTTTGGAAAGTGTGAGGTTTTCGTATGCACATAATTTTTACATTCGTTTTTAAAAAATTTCGACATGTGAAGAATTCGTATCTACTGTTAGGGGGGGCTGAGAGTCAGTACGAATTATTCACACATGTGTGACATATTCGTATGAAATTCCTACGAATTCCTCACAGGTGTGAAGAATTCGTAGTGTGAAGAATTCGGCTCAACAGAGCTATAGTCGTGAGTGGCAGGCTAAGGATTAATAGTTCTATCATTTCAATTTTTCTCGTTTAGTTGGATCGTTTTTAACCCTTTTCCTCATAGGAGCGCCTTTTAGCGCATTAGATATATTCATCCACTGAATAAAATAGTTCCAATTTATACAGTTATAAATAGGAATTCTAAGAAGTAATTTCTATAATCTAGTATGTATTAGCTTTAAAGTAGGCTGAAAGTAAAGCAGAATGCGCCTTATGGCGCATTCTGCTTTACTTTCAACCTGCTTTTAGTGGTTTCCTATTTTCAATACTTGAAAAAAGCTAGGGGGAATGGGTTAAAACAGTATAGATCTATTATTTTCTGCTTAAAAAATATTTGTGTTTTATTTTTTTTTCCAATGTTATTTTGCTTTTATTTTATTTTATTTGAATTTTTGGTTTAGGCCTAATAAATGTTGGAACAATGTATGCCAGACAGTTTAGGTCTGATCAGAATCCAAACTGTTTGCAAATAAATAATCATTGTATGCGTGGTAGAGTAGAAAATTATTAGTAAAATAGCAAATGAGGTGTATATATTTGATAACAGTGCTCCCTCCCAACAATGAGTTCCTCCTTACGACAACTCTTGCCACTGTCCCTAAACAAGGCAATAATGTCTAACATTTTCACCGCTGCAATATTGTCGGCTTAAAATTGTTGTCTTGTGTGTTTTCTCAAAGATACATATTGGCCATTTTGGCAGAAAGAACATAATGACGAGTGATAAAAAGCTCACGCCGCGTTCTGGTCTGGATTCAAGCTGTTTGCAAATGTAGCAATGTCTTGATTTCCCCTACCTATAACAACTCCCTCCGAACAACAACGCACTTTTGTCTCTCATTTTAGTTCACCTGAGCCAAAGGCTCAAGGTGAGCTATTGGGATGGCCCTGTGTCCACAGGGCCACGACACGATTGCTTTTTGAGAGAAAAAAATGTCAGAAGGTATATAGAGAGACAAGGGATACAACTGATTTTCAGTATATTCTCAACCCATCTCGACAAAACCGGGCATATCATGAATAAATATTGATGAAACGACACCGTTTTCGCCTTTCTGACTAGCTGATATAATACCATTCCATAAAAACATAACACAAAACAAAATGTAAGCATGCACTTTCAACAGTAACTGCGTTCACTCACTAAAATCACCGATTTTCGAAAAACGGGACAGGTGTTCGTTCATAGCAAACACAGCATTGACCAGTACTGTACGCTTGTTTAGGCGGTAATGTGAGTATTACAGTCATTGACCAGAACTGTACGCTTGTTTAGGCGGTAATATCGAACTTGAAAGTTTACAGTTGCATAGATATACATTTTTGACACTGATCAAAGCTGATTTCTTCTCAAATCAGTGCCGTACCAAAAGAGCATATATGTACAAGAATAAATTTACTGCCGATGAAAACATGCGAATTTGTTGATGGTATGGCAATGATTTGAGTACAAATCAGCTTTGATCTGTATCAAAAATGGATATCTATGGAATTGTATGACTGTAATGCTCGAAAATACCGCCTAAACAAGCGTCAAGTAGTGGCCAATGCTTTGTTGGCTATGAACGAACACCTGTCCCGTTTTCCAAATATCGGTGATTTCAGTGAGTGGGCGCAGTTACTGTTAAATGTACATGCTTACAGTTGGTTTTATGTTATGTTTTTAAGGAAGGGTATCATATAAGCTAGACAGAAATGCAAAAAGGGTGTCGTTTCATCAATATTTATTCATGACATGCCCGGTTTTGTCGAGATGGGGTGAGAATATACTGAAAATCAGTTGTATCCCTTGTCTCTCTATATACCTTCTGACGATTTTTTCCTAAAAAATCAATCGTGTCGGGGCCCTGTGCCTGTGTCCGGCGTCCGTCGTCGTCCGTCATCCGTCGTGTGGCTGCGGCCACAGGGCCCCGACACGATTGATTTTTTAGGAAAAAATCGTCAGAAGGTATATAGAGAGACAAGGGATACAACTGATTTTCAGTATATTCTCACCCCATCTCGACAAAACCGGGCATGTCATGAATAAATATTGATGAAACGACACCCTTTTTGCATTTCTGTCTAGCTTATATGATACCCTTCCTTAAAAACATAACATAAAACCAACTGTAAGCATGTACATTTAACAGTAACTGCGTCCACTCACTGAAATCACCGATATTTGGAAAAACGGGACAGGTGTTCGTTCATAGCCAACAAAGCATTGGCCACTACTTGACGCTTGTTTAGGCGGTATTTTCGAGCATTACAGTCATACAATTCCATAGATATCCATTTTTGATACAGATCAAAGCTGATTTGTACTCAAATCATTGCCATACCATCAACAAATTCGCATGTTTTCATCGGCAGTAAATTTATTCTTGTACATATATGCTCTTTTGGTACGGCACTGATTTGAGAAGAAATCAGCTTTGATCAGTGTCAAAAATGTATATCTATGCAACTGTAAACTTTCAAGTTCGATATTACCGCCTAAACAAGCGTACAGTTCTGGTCAATGACTGTAATACTCACATTACCGCCTAAACAAGCGTACAGTACTGGTCAATGCTGTGTTTGCTATGAACGAACACCTGTCCCGTTTTTTCGAAAATCGGTGATTTTAGTGAGTGAACGCAGTTACTGTTGAAAGTGCATGCTTACAGTTTGTTTTGTGTTATGTTTTTATGGAATGGTATTATATCAGCTAGTCAGAAAGGCGAAAACGGTGTCGTTTCATCAATATTTATTCATGATATGCCCGGTTTTGTCGAGATGGGTTGAGAATATACTGAAAATCAGTTGTATCCCTTGTCTCTCTATATACCTTCTGACATTTTTTTCTCTCAAAAAGCAATCGTGTCGTGGCCCTGTGGCTGCGGCGTCGTTAACAATTTCTTCAAATGACATCTTCTCCTATACCGCTTGACAGAATTCAACCAAACTTTACAGAAATGTTCCTTGGGTCAAGCTCTTTCAAATTTGTTCAAAAAATTAAAAACAATGCAGAACTCTGGTTGCCATGGCAACCAAAGTGAAAAAATAAGGAAATCTTAAAATCTTATTGTCAAAATCTGCAAGGACCAGAGCTTAGACATTTGACACATAGCATCATCTACAGGTCCTCTATCAAGGTTGTTCAAATTATGCCCCTGTGGTCAAAATTGGCCCCGCCCCGGGGGTCACAGTTTTACATATAGTTATATAGTGAACTTTTCAGACGTCTTCTTCTCTGAAACTAATATGGCCAGAGCTTTGATATTTGGCATGGTGACACTTCTAGATGTCCTATACCAAAATTGTTTAAATGGTTCTGGTCGGTTGCATAACTAGGTCACAGGAGCTGAAACTAGAATTTTTTCAACGAAAACTTTAAAAAATCTTCTTGTCTGAAACTACAATGGCCAGAGCTTAGATATTTGGCACATAGCATCGCCTACAGACACTCTATCAAGTTTGTTCAAATTATGCCCCTGGGGTCAAAATTGGCCTCGCCCCGGGGTCACAATTTTACATAGAGTTATATAGAGAAAATTTCAAACGTCTTCGTCTCTGAAACTAATATGGCCAGAGCTTTGATATTTGGCATGGTGACACCTCTAGATGTCCTATACCAAAACTGTTCAAATGGTTCTGGTCGGTTGCATAACTAGGTCACAGGAGCTAAAAATAGATTTGTTTTCAATGAAAACTTTAAAAATCTTCTTGTCTGAAACTACAAGGGCCAGAGCTTAAATATTTGGCACATAGCATTGCCTAAAGGTCCTCTATCAAGTTTGTTCAAATTATGCCCCTAGGGTCAAAATTTTCCCCGCCCCGGGGGTCACAGTTTTACATAGAGTTATATAGAGAACATTTCAAACGTCTTCTACTCTGACACTAATATGGCCAGAGCTTTTATATTCGGTATGGCGACACTTTGAAATATCCTTTACATATTTTGTTCAAAGGGTTCCGGTCTGTTGCATATCTAGGTCAGTCCTGGACATAAATCATAATCTCCATTTTTCAGCTATTCTCATGTGAGCGAAATATGCCCCATGGGGCTCTTGTGTGTTTTTGTAGAGAGGACGCACTGTACTACTCGTATATAAAGTATATATGTATTAGCCTTTTCATTGCTATACTATGGTCTGAATTAAACATTCTCGTTTGGCTTTACGTGTATTTCTCAAATGTTATCTTTAGACATTTTGATTAAACAGAAACATCGATATGAATGTCGAACAGTTTAGATCCTATTCAGACTCCGAGTAACTCGTCGTCTGATCTGGGTCCAAATTGTTTGCAGATGCAATGACATCGGACCAAGACAATGAAGGGGTTAATTAAATGTGTTTACAGTAAAGAAACTGTACATTTAGTTTGAAGGAATTTTGTTTATATTTGGTTTGTTGTACAAACCATAGACAAAGTTTGGTATCAAAATGCGCAAAAATGTTTTGGCTATACAATATAGTGCATTTTTGAATGAGATTTAATAATTTCCGATCATCATTTTGTGTGTGAATGTTGATGGTGTGAATAGTAAAAGTTGCAAATGTACAGTGTCTTTATCAAGTTAGTATATTATTAGTATTTATTAAGAAAGTTGCATATTTTTTTCAGATTGTCAAAAAGTTTACAAAATGTTGTGTGGAATTAGACTAAATGTATACTGTACAGTCAGTATAACCAGTAATGAGTTCTGTAATGAAATCGATGGCCGTCGATGGCCACCGATTGTGAGTTGGTTACCGGTCTGAAACAGTGGAGAAAACGTAATTCCTTCGTTCAAACGCATTGCAATGCAATATAGAAAATGACAACATTCTGACAATTCCGACTACTAGTTTTAATTTGAGTAGCAAACAGGTTGGAGCCTGATCAGACGCCGGTTACCCGGCGTCTGATCCTGCTCCAAACTGTTTGCAATGAAAATAACAGTTTAAGCATAACCGGGGTTATTTGGAAAGAAATGTTTTCTCTCCTGTACTCTACACGCTGCACACGGGGCACACACTGCTAACCTAAACAGCAAACAATGGTAATTGAACACGCTACTTGGCTACCATCAGTTTCCGAGTCTCATAAAATTCCTAAGATTTCCAAATTTTCATGCGCGAAGTAAAGAATCGTATTATCGTACATTTAACCCTTTCGCTGCTAGGCTGTATAACATTTATATAATTAATGATTATGCAAACCGTTTGGCGTCTGATCGGGGGCCCGTTTCATAAAACTTCGTACGACAAATGTTGTCGTAAGTCAGATTATAAAAGTCTCAATTATTATTTATTTCTCCATCTAATCCTGTCTTGTGACATCTCTTTGGAATCGTCTTGAAAAGACAGGATTAGATAGAGAAATAAGAAATTAAATGTATTTTAAAGTTTAGACTTACGATCGTTTTTGTCGTACGAAGTTTTATGAAACGGGCCCCTGGACCTTAACGGTTTACAGTCTTATTAATGATTCCTAAAGTAAAGAGCACATAAAATTCAAAAGTGGTAAGAGCAAAAGATCAGGCTTTACATGGGAAGGAAAATCCGTAGGTCCGGAGAAATAAAGACAAAAAAAAGTTTTTGGGAAAATCCGGAGAAATGGCAGCACTGATATAACCATTGATTTATTGACCCCTTCAAAGTTCAAATGGACGATTCCAGTTTCTAATTAAGCCTAGGACAGTTTGACTCTTGGATAAGGTTGTTTTCTTGTATATATGACGAATAGTGCAGCCCTAATCCTACTAATTTGTATGTATATTAATTGTTTGTTTATTTAGATTTTAGGTACTTCTTATTTAGGAAATATTGAAATTACGAAATATTGAAATGAATAACAAACAATTTGGATCCTGCCCAGGCGCCACATTACGCGGCGTCTGTGCAGGATCCAAACTGTTGACAGGTTTCTGATTTGTACATGATTTACGCCCTGCTCTAAGCAACATTTGTTTTAAAGACAGGGTTATAAGACTTAATTTTCTTTTCGCTACAGAATGGTTTTATTTATCTGAATAAGAAATGCCCTAGAATTTGGACCGTGTTGTTTCACGTATATAGAAATGAACAGAAATTATAGATATGGTTTCTAAATAAACATGTTTATATAATACTTCTTGGTGTTTTAGTTTTAATGTTATGATCGACCCGCATGTGACAGACTGGGGAATCTATGTAACCCTGTCCGAAATTTAAGGTTGAGGATCCCTAATGAGATCGGACCAATGTCGTTCAATATCGGAAACTCTACACAGAGTACCAATTTTGGTGACAGGTACGCAAATGCATCTTATGCAATGAAGATAATGCATGACGGATTTTTGAAAATGTAGCCGATTGAAATGAATCTGAGTGACAAACGGTTTGGAAACAGTCCAGGACCTGAGTAACTCGATTTCTGATCAGGTTCCAAACTGTTTACAATGGACATCATTGTTATAGCAACAGAAGATTCGTTGAGAGGCTATTAAAGATTCGCGGCATCTCAAGGCTCATTGTCTAAGCTTTCTTGTTAACCTTTTACCCCAAAGGCAAATTCTAGTATTGAAGATAGGTTACCACTTTTAAAAAGTAGGTTGAAGTAAAGCAAATTGCGCCGTTTATATTCATTCAAAAGCCAATTGTATTTAATCAAAATGGAAAATGGTCCTATTTAGCTATTGCGATGTCGCTCTGTCCGTCGTCCGTCCGTCAACAATTGCAAACGACTTCTTGTCTGAAACCAATTAATATCCCAAGTGTAATCAAACTTAGTTAGATACATGCTGTTGGTTGGGCTTCAAAAGTTGTTCAAATAAAGGGCTTAAGGGGGTGGGGCCAATGGTCTTGTTGTCATGGCAACCGTGTACAATATCGAGACAAATCTTCTTCTCAGAAACTAATGGTCCAATTTCGATTTGGTTTTCACCAAAATGTGGTTGAATGGTTAGACTTCAAACGTTGTTAAAAAAAATGATCCGTCAAAAAACATGGCCGCCAGAGGCGTGGTCATTTTCCGTGTTCGGAAATATCGTATTAAAAGTATTTAAAACACCTTCTAGAAGTCATAGTTTTGGCTATATCTATACGAGATCTTGTCAGTGGCATCTCAATGATAAAGTTTAGGTCACATTGGAATATAGGGCATGTCGGGTCGTAGAATAGGAACAGAACAGAACAGAACAGAAAAAGCTTGTTGACACTTAAAGCGACTCGCAACCAGATGGTGCATTAAAAATAGTAATTTGTAAATATGTGTCAAACGCTTATATAAATGGTAAAGAATTAGTTTAGGATAAGAAATTCTGTTTAAAAAAATGAATTTCAATAAAAAAAAATATTGGTCTCTGGTGGGATTCGAACCCATGGCCCGGCATTGGCGGACAGAAGGCAAAATAGGGGAAACCGCTTAGACCAATGGACCACGGAACTATCCGTTTATCTCGGATCGATTTAACGTATTTCAATGTGTTGCGGTCGAAAGTGCATACAACTTCGTAATTCGGCTCGTGTTTATGTCTGAGCCCGTGTAGAGAAGCAACAGCAACAACTATACCGTCTACTAGTCGGTATAGAAAAACGATGGAAAATATCTAAAAATCTAAGATTCGGTGACGATTCTTGAGACTTTTTTTGGACTGATCATATTTTTTTAATGTCAGAAGCCAAATAATGCCACAAATTTGCTTTTATTTGAGTATTTTATTTTATTTTGACAAGTACACCATCCGGTTGCGAGTCGCTTTAAGAGGTCATATTTTTAGCGCAATCTTCTTAAAACTTTCTTAGAAAGATTATCTTGCTTCATGTGAAAATGTGCTAGTGGGTAGCCTACACGTAAGCCAATTAATCACCTTTAATGATAAGTCTAGTTAAATCTGGGAACTTTGTACTCTGGTGAGCACCTTAGAGTCCAATTGGCTCTTGTTTTAATATTCGTATAGGACATTACAGATTTGGTCACATATATTTGATTGAACCTGTGTTTAGATGAAAATTAAAATGCACCGAATATAGGGCAGGTTCAGAATTATGTCAATTTATTTCAAAATAGATCTAGATCTATATCCCATATTTATTTGTATATATTCGTGTTATTGAAGGTTCATTTCAGAATTAGATCCGTGAACAAGTAAGAAATGTTACATCATATAGGCGCATGTGCGAAAAATATAGCTAAGGGTGGCGAAAACACAGGTAACCAGGCTACGATAAATATGGGATATATTTTGAAATAATTGACATAATAAATTATAGATTAATTATAAAGCTCTATTTCCGAGGTATGAAAAATTGTTTCATAGAATTTTATGATTTGTGATCACCGCGATCTTTTTGAACGTTAAGTGCACCGAAACTGGCCCATTCACGATATTATTGGCAAAAATAGGTGTGTGGTGTGGTGTGGTGTGTGTGTGTGTGTGTGTGGGGGGGGGGGGGGGGTCCTCGTCTTGTTCAGGACTACGGGCCTGCCTCTAGCACCGGCTTTTATAAAGGCATATTTCAACCTAAAAGGATCGAGAAGTATATTTTTCAACACTGAGTGCACTCTAGATCTACGTTCTAGACAACCCACACGCTGAATGGAATGATCCATGACGTCATTTCCTTGTGAGTCTTTCGTTTGCACCGGAAGTTAGAAAGTAAACAGTGCCATGTGGTTCATTTCCCCTGGTTGAAAAGGGTAGGCCATAACTTGTCAGTAAGTAGAAATGTTTAGGTTCCTGATTTTATTTAATTGAAATTCTTCATGTATTTGTTTTGTAATAAAATTTTAAAATATGTGTGACGTAATTATTGGAAACATGACGTCACTTTCATTCATCTAGATCTAACTGCACTTCCATTTTTGTTAACATGGTCTCACATCTAGATCTAGAGCTCTACCTGTGTATTGTCGCCTCATAGCAGACCATTCGGGAATTTGTAGACAGGTCCCCACATTATTTGACAATATTTGTACAGCAGTATATTGTAAAAAAAAACAACACCAAGAAGCCATGGGACACAAAAGGAGTTACCAGATACGCGGGCCATATCTGATAGGCTTACTGAAATATTTATAGATTCTAGAATAAAATAAGTAAAACCAATAAATGAGTAGCAAATTTCATAAAATAAAGATTCTAGCTTTCAATCGATTTGTTTCATAAATAAGATTTGGCATGTTGCAGCTGATGCAACATCATTACAAACACAGGGCTGCCATTTCTCCGGATTTTTTCGAAATACTCGGGATTTTTATCCTAGTAGCTTAAAGTAGATTGAAAGTAAAGCAGAATGTGCCTTCAGGTGCATTCTGCTTCACTTTCAACCTGCTTTAAGTAATCACGCTTGAGAAAAGAAAAATTGAAAATCTGAGGATTTTTCAAAATCAACTTATGACAGCCCTGCAATCATGACAAGTATGAAAGGTATCCAAGCCCGGTGTATCAATTCACCTAAATCCACCCAAATCTAGGGTTCTATCGTATAAAAAGACACCAAATCCATAATATAGGTTATTATAATTATGTTATATTTTTCATTATCTGAATGTCAATCAGATAGATCTACATTTAAGTAATAATTATGCCATTTGAACCTACTATATAAGTTGTTTAATTTATGAAATGCTCACCCAAATCCACATCGAGATAACTTTAAAACAACAAAAGAATAACCACACTCGATTAGTTCCCTTGAAAAGTATAACTTTTTTAAACACTCCGTAAAGTACAATAAATCAGAAGTAATTACTGGGTGAATTTTGGTGGTTTTGGGTGAATTGATACACCATCCAAGCCGGGCAACACTTTGGGTCATTTAGAAACAGTGTCAGATCGGTGATCGATTGGGTTTTACGGCTCCGCGACACATAAAAAATACATACAATGTGGAGTGTGAAGACTGAAGAGTAGGCTAAATTCGTCCTATGCAAAAGTGTAGGCCCTTAAGGACCTTATCAGAGCTCATCTAGGGGCCTTTTGATTAGGGTATGCATTGTATGTCATTTTGCAATATGCCTATAGATCTAGGTGTATATTGTTAAAATCAACCCTTAATTCTATATTTTGAGCAAAATCTCTTTTTTGAGCATGAGGGGGCCAGAGTCTCCCTTTCATGTTTTATTCATACAATTGGCATTAATTGCAATGTCAGCCACAATATAAAAGTCCCGCTATATATAGTATGCTATGGTCACAGTAAAACCCCTATATAACGACTAATACATTGTGTTATTTGTTTGGTGTTTTACACAGGTGACTATCGCTAAAGCAAGATGATAGTAAAACAGAAAGCTCCTGAAAAAGCTGGGGCTGAATTGTGATAGGGGAAGGTTTCTGTTTATTAGGCCGAGATTCTTCCCTCTACCAAGAAAGCATGTTGGTGGTTTTGGTCCCATGCGCTGCTTCGCATCATTATCCCATCTCATCATCATTCATCAATCATCGGCTAGAGATATAACATATTGCGTGCCACTAGTCGTCCTCCTAGATGTCGCAATAGCCGGACTCTACTGTCGTACCATGTTCGTGTACTAACGGATCCGTGACTGGCAGGCTGACAGCTTCCGTCTTCGCCGTAGACGTTTTTGTTGAGCTGAACTTTTGGCAAAATGTTCAAATATCAGTGGCGAAAACATTATCCTTTCCAAAAAAACGCGTTTACGCTAAAACTAGTATTTCCAATGCAAATAGTTTGGAGTAAAATCAAACACCGGGTAACCCGGCGTCTGATCAGGCTCCAAACTGTTTGCCACTCAAGTTAAAATAGATGGTCAGAATTGTCGAAAAGTTGTCATTTTCTCCATTTCACTGCGATGCTTTTGCGTTTCGTTTGCGCTTAAACGAGGAAGAATAACGTTTTATCCACTGTATCAGTCATGTAAAACTCATGAAATCATTGGTTCTGATTTTATTTTGTCACTTATGGTAAAGACTAATAATGAATTGCATGAAATGATAGAGAGAGAGGCTTTTATTGTTTTTCAGCAATACTGTGTTGATTCTGAAGAAGTACCACGTGACTGTTTGTAATGAGGTATGAATTTACATGTACCGCTTATAAATATCATATTAACCCCTTTACTGCCATGACGTCATCAATTTTAAATAGTTATCGTCTGCTTTTATTCTCAATTAGATCTTATGTATTTTTACTTTAGAAATATTGAATGATTGTCAAACAGTTACGCGGCGTCTGTTTAGAAATATTGAATGATTGTCAAACAGTTACGCGGCGTCTGATCCGAATCCTCAGACGCCATGAACTTTATTCAAGAAGCAGTTCAGTGTGTTTATTCAAAGGGGTTAATTTATTGCTCAAAGTTGATTTTTAAATAAACTAAAGTTATAAAGCATGATGAGTGTCGAAAGACTGTTTAATTCTTTTGCCAGGTGTTCATGAAATAGCTGGTTGAATTCACAAGTGCCATTATGATTACAATTTAATCGAGCGTTGGGCTCGATTATTTCTGATAAGCGTGATTACAGAACATGATTCTGATTCGATTAAAAAACGACCGAATCACAATCATGATTGCTAATCATGATTTATGATTTTGAATAAAAAAAACACATCCCTGTTTGCAACCCCCATTGTACTCGGGGTATGGCAGTTAAATTAAGGGGTTATCTCCAGTTAAATTTTCGTCTGCAATTATTGTCTTGTCCTGGTTTTATTTCTGAAACATTTTTTTGAAAATATGGTTATTGTGTCATTAAGTTTGGATAGTACTTTATTCGGCTCGGGTTTATGTCTGAGCCCGTGTAGAGAAGCAACAACAACAACTATACCGTCAGCTGACGCTATAGAAAAACGATGGAAAATATCTAAAAAAAACTAAGATTCTATGACTATTCTTGAGACTTATTTTGGACCGATCATATTTTTAGCTCACCTGAGCCAAAGGCTCAAGGTGAGCTATTGTGACCGCTCACCGTCCGTAGTACGTCTGTCCGTCTGTCCGTTCACATTTACTTCAAACGACATCTCCTCTGAAACCCGCCGATTGTAGGGAGAGTTCAAACTGCTCATGATGTTCCTTGGATGCTTCTCTACAGAAGTTGTTCAAAAAAAAGGAAAAAAAGCACAAACTCTGCTTGAAAAAGCAAAAAAGCAAAAATCTTTAAAAAATCTTCTTGCCCAAAACTACTAGGCCCTAAGCTTTGATATTTGTACAGTAGAATCTCCTGGTGGATCCCTCTATAGTTTGTTAAAATGAAATCCCTAGGGTCACATTTGACACCACCCTGCACAGTTTAAGTGCTGCTCTAGGCAGGTTTTACAGTATTTTTTATTTAGGCAGAACTGTATTTACCTGAGTTACCCTTAATATACTATGGGCAAATAACCAATATTTGCAAACAGTTTGGATCCAGAGCAGATGCAACATAATGCTGCATCTAATCTGGATCCAAACTATTTGCCACTCATTTACCAACTTAACATTTTCTAAAAAAAAAAAAAGTACATTTTTTACACACAGAAGGTATTTAGCAGACATCATTTCAGTCTGGTAAGGGTAAGCTCCCAGCAGCCAGTGCTGCTAATGCTACAGTACTCTTACATAATATTTGACCTCAGTGATCAGGCCAACAGAACTGAACATGTTGTCTGCTAAAGTTCCCCCAATAAATACTGACGTTTGTTAACCCATTACCCCATAAATGTGCATTTTTAGGCCTTTGATTTATTCCTCCACTTAAGAAAATAATTCCCCTTTAACCCTTTCCCCCATAGCATATCTCTAGTATTGAATGTAGGTGTCCACTTAAAACAGGTTGAAAGTAAAGCAGAATGCGCTTTAAGCGCATTCTGCTTTACTTTCAGCCTGCTTTAAGCTATCATCTGCTAGAATATAGAAAATATTTTGTATTATACATATTTATGAATGTATAAATTGGAACTATTTTCTTCAGAGCAAGAATAAACTGAATGCGCTAAAAGGCGCTTCTATGGGGGAAAGGGTTAAACAGTCATGAAAATGTAAGATGTGAAATAAGTTTCTATATCCTAGTAGATGGTAGCTTAAAGCAGTTTGAAAGTAAAGCAAAGTGTGCATTAAGACCCATTCTGCTTTACTTTCAACCTGCTTTAGGTGGCCACCTATTTTCAAAACTAGAAACAGGCTATGGGGTAATGGGTAAAATGAAATTGCCTATTTGGAAAGAGCCTAATGAGAGGAAGTGCCATTTGCAAAGGCCATAACTCTGACATCATTGTTTTTTTAGTTATTTCCCTTTGTCATATTTTCTTGTCAAGAAGACAACTCCAGTTCTACTGATGCTATTGTAATGAAATTTTATGTATGGAAAGAAACTGATGAGAGAAAATGCCTAGTGCATAAGGGCAGCAATATTTTGTTTTCCCCTTTGTCATATTTTATTGTCAGGAAAATAACTCCAGTTCTGCTGACGCTAGTGAAATAATTATCATTTACCGGAAATGGAAATAGCTTGATAAGAGGATGTGTCATGGATAAGGGTCATAAGCTTGGCAAGAAAATTCACTTTTGTCATGTTTTCTTGTCCGGAAGATAACTCCATTTATAGCTATATTAAAATGTTGTCTTGCCCAGTCAACTTAGGTACAAACTTCAATGTCCTCAGGTGAGCGAATTTAGGGCCATGGCCCTCTTGTTTTAATGTCAGAAGCCAAATTATGCCACAAATTTGCTTTTGTTTGAGTATTTTATTTTATTTTGACAAGTACACCATCCGGTTGCGAGTCCCTTTAATCTTACGAAAAAGTAGGTCAAACACATTTCGATTTTATTGTTAAGACTATTCAATATTAAGTTTTTGTCGGCTTAAAACTTAAGTATTATTCAAATAAACTAGGGCGGGTATTAAAAACGGTATGGCACTTTTTTTCTAAACTATATCAAATAAAGTATGATTAAGTTCAGTAGCAAATGTGGTCAGTGCCTTTGACTGATTAAGTAATGTCTAATTTTCCAAGGAAGAGAACCTTTTATTGTCAAGATATCACACATCACTGTTTCTGCAAGAATGTGCAGATTGTCAACGCTGTATCAGACACAGGGCTGCCATTTCTCAGGATTTTTCCTAAATCTCCGGATTTTTTCCAAGTTCATGGTAGCTTAAAGCAGGCTGAACGTAAAGCAGAATGCGCCCTAAGGCGCATTCTGCTTTACTTACAGTCTGCTTTAAGTAGTCGCATGTCAACAAAACAAGAAAAAGGCTATGGGATAAAGGTACGATTCGTAAAATCGCACTTGAAAAATGCAAATTTGGAAATCTTAGGATTTTTCATGTCAACTTATTGCAGCCCTGCAGACACGAAAATCCTACATATAGATTCCAAGAAAATGCTCAAGTAACAGAACTTTTTGAAGGAACCTCGTACTTCCATATGATTATATTGTACCTTTGACCCTTTACTCCATAGTTTGTTTGTAGTTTTGAAGACACGTGGCCACTTAAAGCAGGTTGGAATGAAAGCAGAATGCGCCTTAGTCTGCTTTAAGCTATCGTCTGCTCGAATAAAAATTCGAATATTTCGGAAAATCCGGAGAAATGGCAGTCCTGAGTTTGGAGCCTTGTCAGATGCCGAGACTATCGGCGTCTGATTTAGATCAAAACTGTTTGAAAATATCATTCACTGTATTCGTATATTCTTTATTTAATACGATAAGTACTTATGTAGTATATATCATAATATTGTCCCTGTTTTATAGTACTGTGCTCCCTACCTACAACGGCCCTCCCAACAACTATTCCCTTCTTAGACCAATAGATCTACTTAATGTTGTTCCCAAAACAAGGCCGTTTAATATGTCTAACACGTTCACTGCTGCAATGCCGTCTGCTTAACCCTTAGCCCGCCAAATAAATTGTCGTCTGCTATATTTCTCGTCTGCTTCAAGTTTCAAAGTTCTTCAAAGTTGCTCAAAATTGCTGAAAATGTTGTCCGAGTGTCAAACAGCTTGGATCTGGATGAGACGCCGAGTTACTCGGCGTCTCATCCGGATCCAAGCTGTTTGCATATGGAGCTATAGTCGTGAGTGGCAGGCTAAGGGTTAAAATTGGCGTCTACTGTTTTTCTCACAGTTACTTATCAGTGGCACTGTGGATATTTTGACTTAAGAAATTTAATGACGAGTGACATACAGCTTGAATCCAGATCAGACACCACGTTCGCGTACGCGGCGTCTGATCTGGATTCAAGCTGTTTTGTAAATGTAAGCCAAGTCTTAATTCCTCCTCCCTATAACAACTCCCACCAGACAACGCACACAGTCTGTGTCTCCTATTGGGTGTCGTTGTAGAGAGAGAGAGAGAGCACTGTAGTAGAGCTTCAAGCATTGGACCTAAATAGATAAAAGAATGTTTGAAGTTATTTTTGTCTGTACAATTCTTGCACAGTTTTGCCAACATCGTGGGTGCATGGACCACGTGGTCCCGACTGGCTGGGAACAATGACGACGACTGGGTGGACCGCCTCAACCACATCTACACTGTTGTTATACTCGTCGTTTTCGCCATCTTCATCGCTGGAGGACAAAATATCGGCGACCCAATCACATGCTGGGACGAGGGATTCACCGGTAAGTTATCACAGGAAAGGTGTTTTCACGGCTTTACACCCCGGTTACACAGAGCCATCGGTGATAGATCGGTTGTTTTTTTCCGCCAAACTAGGGAGTAGGGACCGATGAAAAGCTATTTAGTACCGACATCACCTATTGGCCACCTGTTTTCCACCTATCAATAGCTATTAGGTAAAGATGAGTTTCGTCGGGGAAAAATCATCGAGTGGGAATTTTAAACGTGCTTAAAATTCTCGATCGGTGAAAATATTTTACAAGTAACCGATTGACAACCTGTCTACTACCGATATCACCGACGAGTCACCGATAAAGCACCGATGAACTGATAGATTTCAGGACGTTTCGCTACCTGGATTTTCGCTACCCAAGCATGTTCGCTACCTTGTGGCTTTCGCGACTGGTCTTGTCGCTACCTAGACTTTTTCGCTACCCTGTCATATTTTTACACCTCTTATTTACTAATATGCAGGCGCAGTGCGTACGCATAATTGGTTTTTATTTACTCTTACAAAAACAAATGGAAGAGGTTTTATTTACTAATCTGGATCCATACTAATGGACAGAAATAAAAACATATTTTGACGACGCCACGCGTCCACATAAGACATTTTCATTTAAATAAAAAATATAGAATCATCATATTTAAAAGTGATTTTTTATTAATCTGGATCAAAGCTAACGGACAGAAATCATTTTAACTTTGACCAAATATTTGCACTAACTCCACACATTCACATCATACATTTTTATTTCTTAATCTGGATCAAAACCAATGGAATCACCATAAGTGATTTAAGTTTATAATCTGGATCCAACCTACGGACAGACATAATTACAATTTTGACGAAATATTTACGCAGACGCGTCCACATCATAGGATCAAACCAATGCTAGCTCAATATAATAGTTTTTATGCCCCCAGAATCTACGATTCGGGGGCATATAGTTTTTGTTATGTCTGTTGGTTTGTCCGTCTGTCCGTCCGTCCGTCCGTCTGTCTGTGCCAAAAACCTTAACCTTGGCTATAACTCTTGCATTTTTGTACCTGGACCTTTTATACTTGGCATGTGTCTTCCCTGTATCAAGACCTTTCCATTTATACAAACCTTTTTGACCTTGTGACCTTGACCTTGACATTTGACCTACTTTTGTAAATATCTTTAAATGGCTATAACATTTGCACCAGTAGGCCCAGGGCTTTCATATTTTGTATGTATATTTCTTTTGTCAAGACCTTTCCAACCATACCAACATCTTTGACCATGTGACCTTGACCTTTGACCTATTTAATCAAACTTTAACCAAAAACCTTAACCTTGGCTATAACTTTTGCATTTTTAAACCTGGGCCTTTTATACTTGGCATGTGTATTCCTCATGGCAAGAACTTTCCAACCATATAAAACTTTTTTGACCTTGTGACCTTGACCTTGAAATTTGACCTACTTTTGTAAAAATCTTTAAATGGCTATAACATTTGCACCAGTAGGCCCAGGGCTTTCATATTTTGTATGTATATTTCTTTTGTCAAGACCTTTCCAACCACACCAACATATTTGACCATGTGACCTTGACCTTGACCTTTGACCTATTTAATCAAACTTTAACCAAAAACCTTAACCTTGGCTATAACTTTTGCATTTTTAAACCTGGGCCTTTTATACTTGGCATGTGTATTCCTCATGGCAAGACCTTTCCAACCATATAAAACTTTTTGACCTTGTGACCTTGGCCTTGAAATTTGACCTACTTTTGTAAAAATCTTTAAATGGCTATAACATTTGCACCAGTAGGCCCAGGGCTTTCATATTTTGTATGTATATTTCTTGTGTCAAGACCTTTCCAACCATACCAACATCTTTGAACATGCGACCTTGACCTTTGACCTATTTAATCAAACTTTAACCAAAAACCTTAACCTTGGCTATAACTTTTGCATTTTTGCACCTGGGCATTTTATACTTGGCATGTGTATTCCTCATGGCAAGACCTTTCCAACCATACAAAACTTTTTGACCTTGACCTTGACATTTGACCTTCTTTTGTAAAAATCTTTAAATTACTATAACATTTGCACCAGTTGGCCCAGGGCTTTAATATTTTGTATGTATATTTCTTGTGTCAAGACCTTTCCAACCATACCTACGTTTTTTCCCTTGTGACCTTGACCTTTGACCTTTATTTGTATAAATCTTTATACGCCTATAACATTTGAACCAGTAGGCCTAGAGCTTCCATACTTTATATGTTTCTTGTGTTAAGACTTCTCCAACCATGCCAATGTTTCATTTACCCTACGACCATGACTTTTGACCTACTTTTGCAAATAAGCATTACATTACAGGACATGATTCTGGCTGGGGGCATTTGTGTTTCACAAACACATTGCTTTTCATCTGATCATCACCAAACTTTCTGAAAATGTTTGTTGACATAAAATGGAGACCAATTTGGATAACCAGCGGCACCAATTTATGCTAGGCCCTTTGGAGTAATGGCCCTTGAAGTCCTCAAAATGGCGCTCCACTACAGTTTCAGCTCTCTAACTTTTACATTTGATAGTCTGGATTCCCCTCCCTGTATCATCGGGGGCATTCGTGTAACTGGGACACGCTCTTGTTTATTTTATAAACTGGGTCCAAACTAACGTAACATAGGGGGGTTATTTATTAATCTGGATCCCAACTAACGGCATGGAGGAAGTATACTTCCTCCATGCTAACGGACATAAATAGAAGAGTTTTTATATACTAATCTGGATCCAAATTAACCATGACAGATATAATTGTAACAACATCAGAGATTTATATCTATTAATCTGGTTCCAAACCAATGGAATCTCAATAAAAGAGAATTTTAGCGAAAATGTACCGGTAGCGAAACGTCCAGGGTAAAAACACCCTGGGTAGCGAACTGACAGGCGCGAAAGCAACAGGGTAGCGAAACGTCCAGTAACCAACTGATACTTACCACCGATGAAAAAAGATGATAATTAAAACGCGGGATCTCGTCGGTTTTCATCGGTTGTTAATGGCAGTTCAATCGGTGATCAATCGGTGGCCGCCAGCATTTCATCGGTATTGATCAATGATTGATCGGTTGTTGGGCGCTTTTCATCGGTGGCCCATTGGATTTCATGAGTCGCCAATCGGTGGCCAATCGGTGGCGGGGTGGCGTTTGACCGATTGAACAACTATTTATCACCGATACCCGGTTACACAGAAAGCCTGAATTAAATTAAATCACTTATGACAACCGATCAAAACAGCAAATAATTCGACAGCCCGACCGTCTGTGTAACCGGGGTATTACTAAAATAATACAGGCCGTCATTTTAGCTCGCACGTTCGTAGAACGAATACAGCATGCTACGGTCTTTTGTCAGTTTTCATCAAATTTGTTTTCAATGTTTCTTTTGACAAAATATAGGTCAACTTTGAACAAGCGCAATGTGGGATCAAAAATATTGTTGTGAAACCCTTGTGCACACACTAGACCACAGGTACTTGACACATAGATCTAGATCTACATGTATTTAAAAAAAATGTTACTATACTTCTTTTAGGTTCTTATATATAAAGACTTTAATACAGTAGCCTATCTAGAAGTCTAGAAGAAAAAACAAGATCTAGATCCATGTGTCAATTAAGTACCTGTGCACTAGACGTCTACATTTATTCCCTCTTGCTATTCAACTTTTTCAGCAACAACCTTTAATAACAACATTTTCATACCAATCTTGATAAAAAAAAACTTGCTGCAAATGATATTGTTAACAAAGCCTATGTTTTAGTCTGAACCACAGGTACTTGACACATACATCTTGATCTATTACCAAAAAAATAAAAAATAAATCTAGATATGTGTGTCAAGTACCTGTGGTCTGAACATGGGTCAGGTTGAGTAAAAAAAGTAGGTCACTATGTTAAATAATAATTAAAGTGGCCCCCAATCATGTTGGGGCATTTTGTTTTTGTCCAATATGTTTGTCTGTTTGTCCTCAACCTTAACAATAGACAATGCATACTAAATATATTGCACATGTGTTGTCCCTATGAAGAGGTATATTATGAATGTACATGTTTATGACATGAAATGTCAATGTAACAGAGGTAAAAAACCCACAAATATTTGATCTGGCAATAACCCTTGACCCTCAATGGGGACTTTATTTTTGGTTGCTCTGCATAGGAGGTATTTGATTATAAATATTTAAGGCATGTGAGTATTGAAGGTCATGGTCACAGAGGTCAAAAGGTTAAAATTTTCACAACCCTAACATTGGCATTAATTTTGAACTATAAGCAATACAAACTCAATACATGGCAGATGTGTTGCCCATTTAAGGAGATGTATGAATATGCAGGTTTGGGCATATTGGGTCAAATGTCAAGGTCATTGAAGTCAAAAGGTCACATGTTTAAGAGATAACATTTGATTCTCATATGATAGTGACTTCGTATTTGGTATACATATATTGATCTAATTTAGAGGAATTTGAATATGCATGTTTTAGACATGTCAGATCAAGGGTCAAGGTCACATAGGTCAAAAGTTTACTTTCTTTCACCCTTAACATAGGCAATAACTTATGAGCTATAGCCAAAACACACTCCAAACATAACATAATTATGTGATGCCAATATGTTGGGGTAAAAAAATACAGGCGTTGGGCATGTTTAGTCAAAGGTCAAAGTCAAAAGGTTTAATATTTGAAATGACATGAACATTTGGGCCTCAAGTACATGGTAATGATTTAATATTTGGTATATGTACTGCTCTGAATAGGAGGAGCTTGAATGTGAATATTTTTAACATGTAGAGTCTTGCAGGACAAGGTCAGCAAGGTGAAAAGATTACATTTTTCACCATCTTAAGGAGGGAAATAAATTTTGAACTAGCACCAGTGCACACTCATTGCATATGTGTTGCCCATTTGAGGAGGTATTTGATATGCAGGTTTTGGGCAAGTCAAATCAAAGGCCAAGGTCACTGAGGTCAAAAGGTCAAATATTTGAAATAGCAATAAACTTTGACCCTCAAGTGAAAGGGACTTTATATTTAGTATACATAATTAATTATATTGCCATTGATCTAATTAAGAGGAATTGGATTTTGTATATTTTAGACATGTCAGATCAAGGGTCAAGGTCACAGAGGTCAAAAGTTCAATTTTTTGTAACCTTAAAATTGCCATTTACTTTTGAACTATAACCAACACACACTCTGTACATGGCCTATGTGTTGCCCATATGAAGAGATATAATAATTGGTATGTGTTGGGCATTTCAAGTCAAAGGTAAAGGTCAGAAGGGTCAAAAGGTTAAATACTGGTATTTGAAATGACATTGACCTCTGACTCTCTAGTGATAGTCACTTCATACTTGGTATACATATTGCTCTAAACAGAATTAATAGGTAATTTAAGAATTCAATTTCAGCTACTAAGCAGAAGTATATAACGAGCCACTGTTGGATTATGAACACCTACTATATCCCCATAAACTCTCCCATCTATCTCGACCCTGAAGACCGCCAGGCTGCGGAGATAGTCTACTACCAGTATATACCCCTTATACTGCTTGGCATGGCTCTGCTCTTTAAGGTAAAGTATTATCTCTTTCCTCCCTGATCTTTTAAATGGAAAATTCCAGTTTACATTTTAGTCTAGTCCATTTCTGACTTTCAAGGGTTGTTTTTTCAATGTTTGGCATTATGACAAACAGTGAAGACCCTGATCAGAGGCTCCTTTTGGAGCCCTCTGATCTGGGCCTTCACTGTTTGCACAGGACATGTGTACTATACACATGCACACTTTTGGAAAAGGACGCATATAGGTGGGACTAGGGTTCAAAGGGTTATTAAACTTATTATATAGGGGCCTGAAATCCATTTACAAAAATATGTTCAAATACTGTGGAATTGACATAAAATCATTACCCATCCAAATCCATTTACAAAAAAAAGTTTTTTTTGCCAAATCTGATTTTTAGACTATTTAACCCTTTGCCCCATAGAAGCATCTTTTAGCGCATTAAGTTTTTTCCTCTGCAGAAGAAAATAGAACAGATAATATACAATCATGAATATGTATCATAAGAATTTTTTCTACATCCTAGCAGAATTGTAATTTACTCATTGTCTGATCAGAAGTCTTAACTAAGTTATTCTTGCTTTTTTGTGTTTCTTCAATTTAACAGGCAAAAAAGATATTACATTATACATGTAGTTAGAACATATTAAGTGAAATCTTGCTGGTTAAGAAGGTCAAAGCGAACGCCCAGCGAGCGTGACCCTTCTTAGCCATTAAGATTTCACTTAATATGTTCTAACTAACTTAGAATATAACCTATATTTTGATTGGCCCATTCAAAAACTTCTAGTAAACAAATCTCGCTTATTCTGGTTCTGAGATCGCCAAATATGGCAGTGTTTTTACAACTAATTGCTACGAGCTGGAGCTATCTATATCACGCGCAGACACCACGCGACGTCGAAAAACAACAACATTCTTAATGATTAAGTGCCGTACTTAATGGGTAGCAAAAGGCAGTTTGATTGGTTTAAAATGTAGGTTATTTTCTAAAGTTAATTAAACCTAAATAAGTCGAATTTGCTCAAGTCAAATTTACCCAAATTCTTTAGTTCAAGTTCAATAAACTTGATTTAGTTTAAGTTGAACGTACCCATATTATAAAGATAAATCTGGCTAAGCCAAGTGTTATCTTTGAAATAGGGATAAGTTTTTTACTTTTGAAGATACTTTTGACCACTTAACCCTTTCCCTTATAGAAGCGACTTTTAGCGCATTCATTTTATTCTTCCGCCAAAGAAAATAGTTCCATTTTATACTGTCAAGAATATGTACCATAAGAAATATTTTCTATATCCTAGCAGATAGTAACTTAAAGCAGACTGAAAGTAAAGCAGAATGCGCCCTATGGCGCATTCTGCTTTACTTTCAGCCTGCTTTAATAGGTCACATATCTTAAATACTAGAAACAGGCTATGGGTTAATGTGTTAATGCAGGTTCAAAGTAAAGCAGTAAGGCCCATTCTGCTTTCCTTTCAGCCTGCTTTAAGCTATTATTTGCTAGAATATAGAAAATATTTCTTATGATCTTTTACTTGTGATAGTATAAACTGAAATTATTTTCTACAGTAGAGGAATTAATTTGGGATGCCAGATTTCGAGTTATAGAAGTTTGATTGTACTTGAACGTTTAGGACAACTGTTAACCATGCATAATAACATACTACAGTGCTCCCTATCTACAACGACATCCAATGGGAGACACAAACTATGTGCGTTGTTTGGAGGGAGTCGTTATAGGGAGGGAAATTGGTTTACATTTGCAAACAGCTTGCATCCAGATCAGACACCGCGTAACGCGGCGTCTGATCTGGATTCAAGCTGTTTGTCACTCGCCTTTGTGTGTTTTCTGTCAAAATGTCATTTATGTAAGAAAAACAGCAGACAACACTTTTAAGCAGACGATACTGCAGCAATGCAAGCACTGGACATAATTGCCTTGGGAACAGCGGCAAATGTCGTTATAAGGAGGGAGTGGTTGTTGGGAGGGCTGTTGTAGGGAGGGAACGCTGTACAAACTAAACACTTTCTCTCTGTTTCTCAGCTACCCAACATGGTCTGGCGGGCTCTCTCGGGTTACTCTGGGATAGAGTTAGACAAGATAGTGGAGATGACATCCTCAGCTCACTATCTGGAGGGTGACAAGCGAGCAGACAAGGTTGGCGATATAGCCAGCTGTATAGATCGCTGGCTGGAGGCAAACCGCCAGTACCACTACAATATACTAGTACGACTGAGACAGAAGGCATCCAAACTGTGCTGTTTCTTCCTGAACCGGCGAGAAGGCACCTATCTCACTGGTAAGCTCATTGAGAATACATCTGTGACACCAGAGTCCATGCTTATAAAGCGTTTTGAGTTGAGTTTTAAATCTTTCTCAAGCATTTGATTGGTCAGATTTGAGCCTAGGCTCAAATCTGACCAATCAAGTGCTTGGCAACGAACTCAGACTCAACTCAAATGCTTTATAAGCATGGACCCAGAGCTAGTGATATACACATTACCAGTTGACAGTGCGATACAGAGTGATGTATTTAGCTCGTGACGATTTTGGCGGAAATAGCCGATCTGACAAGCGCCTTGATCGGTTTATTATATGCCTTAAATACACACCAGAAACAATTAAATAGTTGTTTAAATAATTTTATAGCCAAAATTTATTAGTTATTTGAAGCAGAACAAGATTTTTTGTTTGCCACAATGAATAACGCGGCACTTGTACACGTACGTAAATGACGCCACGTTAAATCGAAAGCGAGGTCAGAGTAAAATACAAAGTGGCTGATACAAGGTGGCTGATACAGACTCTTGTATTTTACTGTGCAAATACACGCGGAAACGCTCGATATCATACAAAGACATATAATAAAAGGGGAGTATTTCAAAGATTAAAATCCTTTTTTCTTCATGAAATTCTGTGGTATTACTACTCTTAGAATCATCTCTTCGAGACGATTCTAAGGAGTAGTTACACCATATGATTTGGTGCTGACAAGAAGGAGAAAATGTTGAATTTGTTTGGTTAACTCCGTCTTATTGCTTGCCTGATGAATGCCCATGAGTGCTGATGTTGTAGGCCTGTCCTTTGCGTTGGCATGCCATTCCCTTTCTCATAAGCAGTTTCAAGGAAGTGTTCACAACTTCTATGCCCTTTCACCTACATCTTTCATACTTGCACCACACATGCATTGGAGCAAGACCTTTCAGACCATGGACATTTTGGACCCCTATGACCTTAACCTCAACTCAGCCACTGCGTTAAGTTTCGAAATGTGTGTTTATCTTTTGAGAATGTTTATAACTCCTACGTTCCTTCACTCGTATAGCTTTTATATTTGGTACGCATTTTAGTATGGACAAGGCCTTTCCCCATAAACTGAAAAGTTTGACCCCTGTGACCTTCACCTTGAACTTAGGGCCCACCTTTAGGTTTCGAAATCTGCATTTACGTTTCCAAATTGCTTACAACTCCTATGTCCCTTGAGGTATTGCTTTCATCTTCTTTTTTTTTAAAGGTGAATTGTCCATTTGAAATTGCAGGAATGAGTTAACCCATTACCCTATTAATACGCCTTTTAACGCCTGTACTTAAAAAAGATAGTTCCAATCTATACAGTTATGAATATATATCATAACAAATATTTTCCATATCTAAGAAGATGGTAGCTTAAAGCTGGCTGAAAGTAAGGCAGAATGCGCCTTAAGGCGCATTCTTCTTTACTATCAACCTGCTTTAAGTTGTCATCTATCTTCAATACTAGAAACAGGCTATGGGGTAATAGGTTAATTCACATTTTCTCATTCTCATTTATGATACTTGTGACCTGTCCTAACAAAAAACATTCTTTTTTACCAATAGGTCTGTACATGATTGTGAAGATGCTGTACTTTACCAACGTGGTATGTCAGTTTTTCATCCTGGATGCCTTTTTGGGTGGGTTCTTTGGGTTGTGGGGGTTGGAGGCTATCAACACCCTTGCTAGAGAGTACCACCTTAAAGAGTCGCGCAGGTTCCCCAGGATTACCATGTGTGACTTCAACATACGTCAGATGGGAAAAAATATCCACGTAAGTCACTGTGGTTTCCCGTAATTCTGAACTCTAGTGACACGTATATATGCGTCATTTGCAAACAGCATATTTGTCCTGTGGAAACAGTGTAGACCCTGATCAGAGGGCTCCTTATGGAGCCCTCTGATCAGGGTCGACACTGTTTGTCATTTTGATGTACATTGTAAAAATCAGCACTAAAAATTTCAAAAATGGACTAGACCTTAATTGAAAATTAGAATTGTCCATTTAAGGTTTCAGATTTTTAGATTTTTAGATTAACGTCTAAACACCGATGATGATGATGATGATGATGTAAATCGTTAACCCTTTCCTCCCTGAAACCTGCTGCAGTATACGTCATACATTATTTCTAGTTTTGATGCAGTCAAAATGCTTGAAATCTAAATATTAGAAATAAAAGCAGGAAACATTTGTTTAAAGCAGATGCTGTCACAGCATTAAAGGCAGTGATAATTTTACCTGTGCATCCCAAGTCCTATACTCTACTCATTCAATTTGCCAGGGACTCATTATTTAAAAAGTTGTGAGTCCCATAGACCCATAGCTTCTGGCCTTGATTAACCTATTACTCATAAGCGAATAGTAGCTGAAAGCAGGTTGAAAGTAAAGCAGAATGTGCATTAAGGCTTCAGTGGTCACCTGTCATCAAAACTAGAAATAAGTTATGGCATATTGGGTTAATTTTTCACCTCAAGGACTCAATGTTTGTCTCAAGGACTCATTTTTTTACAGAATGTGCATCCCTAGGACTCATTCATCTGATTTCTAAAATTATCAATGTAAAGGGGTTGATGATTTTGTCCTTGCACATTTATTATTAGGGCCCCATCATGAGATGGGTTCCCTATAGAAATCGGCCTGTCTGTTAGTCTGTCTGTCTTTCTGTTTGTCCTGTCTGCTCTATATCTTTAAAAGCTTTTATCAGATATTAGCCAATTTTTTTCTGACAATCATGGCATTTGTTACATCGTCACCATGTTGGTAATAAGGTCACAAGTGGTCACTCCATATCTCCTGTACCCCTTGAAGGATTTTCATTAAACATTTTTTCAAATGTTTGCCTCATGTGCTGATCTTGTGCAGTTTTCTATCTGTGCCTTACTCCTCATAATAGCTTGAAACCATTACTCCATAACCTGTTTGTAGTTTTGAGGATAGGTGACCACCTAAAGCAGGATGTTAGCCTGCTTTTAGCCCATTTCCTCATAAATACGCTTTTTACACCTTTAACTAGTTCCTCTACTGAAGAAAATAGTTCCAATTTATACTGTTACAGATAAAAAATCATGAGAAAAAGTTTCTATGTTCTAGTAGATAATGGGTTAAAGTGGGCTGAAAGTAAAGCAGAATGCGCCTAAAGGCACATTCTGCTTTACTTTTAACCTGCTTTAAATGGTCATATATGTATATTCAAATCTAAAAGCGGGCTATGGAGTAATGTGTTAAGCTACCATCTGCAACGCAGCAAGGATATACCAGTATGAAAACTTTCTTATATTGCACATTAATTATCATGGTATTAAATGGAACTTAGATGATAAATCTTCAATGAAGAAATTAATTAAATGCCTCAAAATGCATATTTATGGGTTAATGGGTTAATTGTGAGGTGCTTCCTGACTTGGTCGGTGTTCTTAGTTGTGTTTTGTCTATTTCAGCCATACACTGTTCAATGCCTTCTGCCGTGGAACTTATTCAACGAGAAGATCTTCCTGGTCGTCTGGTTCTGGATGGTCCTTGTTGCCATAGTGACAGGATACAACATGCTCTTCTGGTTTTGGAGGACAATCTTCAAACGGAACAGATGGATAATTGTGAAGAAATATCTCAAACTCAACTCAAGGTAAATTAGATATGGAAAACTCTTTAACCCATTGCTCTATAAATGTGCCTTTTTACACCTTTGATTTAATACTCCACTGAAGGAAATAGTTCCATTCTGTACAGTCATGAATATGTACCATAAAACATATTCTATATAAAATTAGATGGTAGGATAAAGCAGGTTGAAACTAAAGCAGAATGTGCCTTAAGGCATATTCTGCTTTATTTTTAACCTGCTTTAAGTGGTCACTTTTTCATGGCTTTCATATTGGTCTATGTCTTGCTTGTGTCAAAACCTTTCCAACCATGCCAACATTTTTTCTCTGTGACCTTGACCCTACCTTTGTAAAAGTCTTTATATGCCTATAACATTTTAACCTAAAGGCCTAGGGCTTCCATGCTTGGTACATCTCTTTCTTGTATTAAGACCTTCCCAACCATGGCATCATTTGACCTTGACCTTTGCCATACATGTGCTAAAATATTTAAACCCCTATTACATTGGATCCAATAGACCTATGACTTCCATACTTGGTTTGTATATTTCTTGGTTGAAGACTTTTCCAGCCATACCAATGATTTTACCATGCGACCTTGACATTGACCCTTGTACATACAACTAAGTCAATTAATAATCATAAAAAATAATTTTTTTAAAAAAAAGTATAAATGGTAAAATAATACTTGTATGATCAGCTTTTGGTTATACTGTGTATCTTTTCCCAGAAAGAATTGGCAAACAATATAGACAAGTCAAATCCTACAAAATCAGGTTCTCAAGTGATATCAAGCCTTGTGCAAACAATAATTACTCCAGGGCTCCAGATAAGGGGAGTATTTCAAAAATTAAAATCTTTATTTCTGAATTAAACCCTATGGTGTCACTACGCATTAGAATCGTCTCTTCGAGACGATTCTAATGAGTAGTGACACCATAGGATTTGGTTCTGAAATTAGTGAGAAAATGTTGGATTTGTTCAGTTTACTCCCTCTTATCTGGAGCCCTGAAATTTACTGCCATTACTCCTTTCATACACATTTTTATGCCTTAAATTTATTCATTCGCTGCAGAAATTAGGTTCAATTTATACCGTCATATATCCGATGATAAATATTTTCTGTATTCTAGCAGATGGTAGCTTAAAGCAGGCTGAAAGTAAAGCAGATTCTGCTTTACTGTCAACCTGCTTAATTGGTTGCCAATCTTTAATACTAGAAACAGGCTATGGAGCAATTGGTTCGATAACTATTTATATATTTAACCAGGTTACAGACGGAAACAGACAAAAAGATATGCAAGAAGTTTTCCGGTTTCCTCCGTGACGATGGCGTGTTCTTGGTTCGGATGATCCAGAAGAATTCCAATGACATCCTGGCTACAGATATTGTGTGTAAGCTGTGGGACATATTCCGGGACAAACCCATGACCAAGAAGATGATTGCCACCATTGACGGAAGTGGAAACAGTCACTATATGTGATGTCATTATATACAATAAACAGTTTAGTCAAATTTTGAGAAGAGCCACCATTGGAAAGATGCCCTTTGTTTTTGGTTTCCAAAGCCTTGCTTGCGGATGATTTCTTAACCCATTACCCCCATAGAAATGCCTTTTTTCGCCTTTAATTTATTCCTCCACTGTAGGAAATGGTTCCAATATATACAGTAATAAATATGTTTGATAAGAAATATTTCCTATATTCTAGCAGATGGTAGTTTAAAGCAGGCTGAAAGTAAAGCTGAATGTGCCTTAAGTCGCATTCTGCTTTACTTTCAAACTGCTTTAAGTGGTCACTTTTTTAAGAACTAGAAACAGTCTATGGGGTAATGGATTAACTCATCACATTGTAGTTTTGAAAACAGATTACCACTTACAATATAGGCAGAACGGAAGTAAAATAGCATGGTCCTTAACCCTTTACTCCATAGCCTATTCGTAGTATCTAAGATAGGTCACCGTTTAAAGCAGGTTGAAAGTAAAGCCAAATGCTTCTTGAGGTGCATTCTGCTGTACTTTCAGTTTTCTTAGCCCATTTCCCCATACTATACCTTTTTTACGCCTTCAATTTATTCCTGCCTTAAAGAAAATCTTTCCACTTTATACAGTCATGAATATATATATATTCAAGCAGATGACAGCTTAAAGCAGGCTGAAAGTAAAGCAGAATACACCTTAAGGCATATTCTGCTTTGCTTTCAACCTGCTTTAAGTGGTCATCAATTTCAGTAGTAGAATCAGGCTATCGGGTAATGGATTTATTAGCTACTATCAGACATCTGCTAGAATACAGAAAATATTTTTTATGCCTTATTAGCATAATGGTTATTTGCAAACCGTTTAGATCCAGATAAAATGCTGTGGTATGTAGCTTCTGATTAGGATCCAAACTGTTTGACACTCATTCTATTTCGTTAAAAAATTACTAGGTTATTTAAATGAGAATGTGCTCCATTACTTCAGTCAATATACCTACACTTAAAATTAATGCATTACCATAAATATGCCTTTTTACATCTCTAATATATTCTTCTACTAAAGAAAATAGTTCCACTTTATACAGTCATGAATATGCACCATAAGAAATATTTTCTCTATCCTAGCAGATGGCAGCTTAAAACAGGCTAAAAGTAAAGCATAATGCCCCTGAAGGCGCATTCTGCTTTACTTTCAACCTGCTTTAAATGGTTACATGTCTTCAAAACTAAACGCAGGCTATGGGGAATGGGTTATAGAAATAAAAGCAGACAGTATGCAATGGAGTGAAAGGTTTTAACCCTTTACCCCATAACCTGTTTCTAGTATTGAAGATAGGTGACTACTTAAAGCAGGTTGAAAGTAAAGCAGAATGCGCCCTAAGGCGCATTCTGCTTTACTTTCAGCCTGCTTTAAGGTATCACCTGCTAGAATTAAGAAAAATATTCCTTGTGATACATATTCATGACTATATAAATTGGAATTATTTTCTTCCGCAGAGGATTGAAATGAAAACGCTAAAAGGAGCTTCTATAAGGGAAAGGGTTAAGTAAAGATGCATGAGTCTCGTTCTAAGTTGAGTATGTGAGAAGTTCTTTGTGGCCATGAATGGGATCTGCATGCTTGTGAAATTCACAACCAAGCGATAGTATAAGCTTGTTTCAGTGTCTATGTACTTTGTAGTTATCCCATTGCTCCATAAATACACCTTTGATTAATTCCTACAATAAAGAAATTGGTTCTGCATTATAGTCATGTACAGTATATCGAGGGCTTGGTGCAAAACTATTGTAACTCCTTCACAATTGTGAAGGAGTTACAATAGTTTTGCACCAAGCCCTCGATATGTACCACGAGAAATCCTTACAGATGATAGCTTAAAGTAGGCTGAAAGTAAAGCAGAATGCTTCTAAAAGAGCATTCTGCTTTACTTTCAACCTGCTTTAAGTGGCCCCCTGTCTTCAAAAATAGAAACAGACTATAGGGTAATGGGTTAATAAAGCAGCATCTGATCTGTATTCAAACTGTTTGTAAAGTCATTTTTTGTTGCCTATTGCATTGAAAGGCTTTAAGATTCTGTTGTAAAATTTGAATGAAATCTCAATCATCATTATTTTACCATGGTAAAATGGAATAAGTTTTTACAACCAATTTTTTTAATATTAAGAATACTTTTTTTCTTATTGTCTTTAAATATGAAATAAAATTGTTCATACAATCTATTTCCAATTAAATCCGTTTAAGAATCTAAATATATTTTGTTATCATATTTATGTTTAAATTTTTGTTGTTTTGAGAAGTACTGTGCGCACGAAGGATGGGTGTCATTTAACCCTTTGCCTGCTGATCGCAACTTTATTGATTTTTGCAAACAGTTTAAATCCAAATCAGACGCCGCGTAACGCGGCGTCTGATCTGGATTCAAACTGTTTGACACTCATCTTTAGGTTTCGTTACTTAAAAAAATGTATCAATCTAGTTTTAATAATTTTGAAGACGACAATTTCGAAGCAGACAATATCACCGCAGGATAAGGGTTAAGACAAACTGAATGTCACTTTATCTGTTTAACTCCTATATTATTTAACGTAATAGTTTTACAGAATGTTCTATATATACCAATACCACAGATGTGCATATTGTCAGGATTATGATAGGCTTCACTTTTTCAAAGAATAAGGGGGCTTGATTTGTTTCTTACAGATATAGTGGAACCCCTCCAAACCGGAACCTCTAAATACCGGAATTTTCTCTAAACCGGACAAAAGCTTTGGTCCCGTTTCCAACCCTTCTTTATTCTTTGGTTTATTCCTACATTACAAATAGTTTAAAACATTTTAGCAGACGATAGCTTAAAGCAGGTTGATAATAATTTCTTCCAACCTACTTTAAGTGGTCAGCTATCTTCCATACTAGAAACAAGCTATTTGATCATGGGTTAACTCTTTCCTCCCTAAAACTTTAAATGGACAATTCCAGTTTCAATTTTAGTCTAGTCCATTTCTGACTTGTAAGGGTTGTTTTTGTCAATCTTTGGCATTATGACAAACAGTGAAGACCCTGATCAGAGGGCTCCTTTCGGAGCCCTCTGATCTGGGTCTTCACTGTTTGCATAGGACAAGTGTACTATTCACATGTACACTGTTTGAAAAGGACGCCTATATGCGGGACTAGGGTTCAAAGGGTTAAAACGCCCCTAAACTGGAAACCCCTATTTTTTTGTTGTCCCCACACCTGTCCTGTTTAGATGGGTTTCACTGTACATCTATACAGCTGGTTTTACTCTTATGATTTTCTTTGCTCTTTTAGAGTTCTATGAATTTTATGTTCATATCAGTATATACTATGTACTGCTCGGGCATAAAACCACTTCTCTGCCATAATATCGTCCCTGTACTAATTGTTGGTCTTTATTCCAAAAATTCTAATTACGATTTTAATATTCATTTTCATGAGAGTCAAACACTATGAATCCTGATAAATGTTGGCAAATGGAGTTTAAATTTTGTTTACAATTGATAAAATTGGAATTGACTAAGACTTTCTGGGTGAAAGTGATAGAGTATAAGATTTTTTCTCTCTTTTTTTACCAAAAGAAAAGTTTGTGGCGACACAATTAGTGCTGCACAATTTTCAGAGTGTCATCAATTTGTTGTTTTAACTCATTCAACTCTAAAACTTATAATGTGCACATACAATTCCAATTCAAAATTAATTTCAGTCCATTTTTAACCATTTAGGGCTGATTTTAACAATATATTGTAAAATGACAAAAAGTGCAGACTCTGATCAGAGGGCTCCTTATGAGCCCTCTGATCAGGGTCTACACTGTTTGCAATAGACAATTGTATTCTTCACAGGTGCTGTTTGTTAATGACGATATACTTGTTGCTAGGGTTGTTGCTAGGGTTGTTGCTAGGGTTGTTGCTAGGGTTGAATGTATTGAAAGAGTCTTCATTTTTGTTATGTGTTTAACCCGTTACCTGATAGCCTTTTTCTAGTACTTAAGATAGGTGACTACTTAAAGCAGGTTGAAAGTAAAGCAGAATGCGCCTTAGGGCGCATTCTGCTTTACTTTCAGCCTGCTTTAAGCTATCATGTGCTATAATATAGAAAATATTCCCTATAAAACATATTCATTACTGATTTAATTGGAAATTATTTTCTTCAGCGGATGAATAAATCATATCCGCTAAAAGGCGCTTCTATTGGGGAAAGGGTTAAAAGGAAAGAATGTCTGTCATATCCACTGTATAATTAACCCCTTCACTGTCTTACCCCCCAGTAAAATAGTTATTTGCAAACAGTTTGGATCCAGATCAGAAACTACATAATGCGGTGTCTGATCAGGATCCAAACTGTTTGACACTCATTTCACTATTTTGTAAGTCATTGAAGTACTTAACATTTTAATTTTAGAAATAAATGCAGACGACAAATTATTAGAATTGATGAAGTCATGACAGTGAAGAGGCTTAATGAGATTATATCCAGGGCGCTCCAGATAAGAGGGAGTAAACTGTACAAATCCAACATTTTCTTACTATTTCGCACCAAATCCTATGGCGTTACTACTCATTCGAACCGTCTTGAAGAGACGATTCTAATGAGTAGTAACACCATAGAGTTCGAGATGATTCTAATGATTAGTAACACCATAGGGTTCGAGACGATTCTAATGAGTAGATACACCATAGGGTGTATTGCAGAAATAAAGATTTCAGTATTTTTGAAATACTCTTCTTATCTGCAGCTCTGATATGAGTGTCATCTGGATTTAAACCTGTTTGTAAATGTTTATGTTGAAACTTGTTCTTTCCATCTGCATGAATAAAGTTTGCTAAAGATATTTCATGTTTTTGCTTTTGATATTATGTGCCAAGTTTTTCAGCTACATACATATCAATTATATATATATTTTCCTTTTCAAATACATTAACCCCATCACTTCCCTGATGTACTTTTTAGAATTTGAAATGAGTCATTCAGTATTGATCCTGATCAGACTTTGCATGATGGGGCATCTGATCAGGATCCAAATTGGTTGCAAGTAACGACTGTATTTGGAGTATGCCAATGAAGGGGTTAGACTCTTGCTATGATGAATTCTTAACTCTTTGAAACCTAATCCCGCATATAGGCGTCTTTTAAAACAGTGTACATGTGAATAGTACTCTTGTCCTGTGCAAACAGTGAAGGTCCAGATCAGAGGGCTCCGAAAGGAGCCCTCTGATCAGGGTCTTCACTGTTTGTCAGTAATGCCAAACATGAGAAAAACAACTCTTAAAAGCCAGAAATGGACTACACAAAAATCGAAACTGGAATTGTTCATTTAAAGTTTCAGGGAGGAAAGAGTTAATTTATGCTTTCAGTACACATTTATATAAAATAAACCTTATTTGTTTCCCAATCCAGCCAAAAACCACTGCTCTATCCCAGTTACCTGCCTTGGGTTTTACTAGTGTACATATGTTGCCCATCACTTTATATTGAAAAAGAGTCAAACAGTAAGTCTCCAGATCAGAGGTTGAGTAACCAACTTCAAGTGCTTCAGATAGGAGGGAATAAATTAACTCTGAGGAGGGAATAAATGAACTCTTTGTATGCTATTTTTAGCTCACCTGAGCCAAAGGCTCAAGGTGAGCTATTGGGATGGCCCTGTGTCCGGCGTCCGTCGTTGTGCGTCGTCCGTGTCGTCGTTAACAATTGCTTGAAATGACATCTCCTCCTATACCGCTTGACAGAATTCAACCAAACTTTACAGAAATGTTCTTTGGGTCAAGCTCTTTCAAATTTGTTCAAAGAATTAAAAACAATGCAGAACTCTAGTTGCCATGGCAACCAAAGTGAAAAAATAAGGAAATCTTAAAAAATCTTCTTGTCAAAAACTGCAAGGGCCAGAGCTTAGATATTTGGCACATAGCATCATCTACAGGTCCTCTATCAAGTTTGTTCAAATTATGCCCCTGGGGTCAAAATTGGCCCCACCCCGGGGGTCTCAGTTTTACATAGAGTTATATAGTGAAATTTTCAAACGTCTTCTTCTCTGAAACCAATGTGGCCGAGCTTTGATATTTGGCATGGTGACACTTCTAGATGCCTTTTACCAAAATTGTTCAAATGGTTCTGGTCCGTTGCATAACTAGGTCACAGGAGCTAAAAATAGATTTTTTCAATGAAAACTTAAAAAATCTTCTTGTCTGAAACTACAAGGGCCAGAGCGTAGTTATTTGGCACATAGAATCACCTACAGGTCCTCTATCAAGTTTGTTCAAATTATGCCCCTTGGGTCAAAATTAGCCCTGCCCCGGGGGTCACAGTTTTACATAGAGTTATATAGTGAAATTTTCAAACGTCTTCTTCTCTGAAACTAATATGGCCAGAGCTTTGATATTTGGCATAGTTACACTTCTAGATGTCCTATACCAAAATTGTATAAATGGTTCTGGTCCGTTGCATAACTAGGTCACAGGAGCTAAAAATAGATTTTTTTCAGTGAAAACTTAAAAAATCTTCTTGTCTAAAACTACAAGGGCCAGAGCTTAGACATATGGCACATATCATCAAAATTGGCCCCGCCCCGGGGGTCAGTTTTTTTGCATAGAGTTATATAGAGAAAATTTCAAACATCCTCTTCTCTGACTCTAATATGGCCAGAGCTTTTATATTCTGTATGGTGACACTTTTAAATATACTTTACATATTTTGTTCAAATTGTTACGGTCTGTTGCATATCTAGGTCAGTCCTGGACATAAATCAATATCTCCATTTTTCCAGTTATTCTCAGGTGAGCGAATATTCCCCATGGGGCTCTTGTTTATGCCTATAGGAGCCCTCTAATCAGTCTACACTGTTTGCTACATTAGAGCAGTATTTATTACACTACCAAGAATACTGGTTAATGTTTTGGTAACTAAAATGATCCACAAGGGAACCTAATAACCCACAAGAGTTAAGGATGGTTACAGAATTGACAGAAAAACAATGTACATTGTATACATAACAGCAACAAGTTTTATTACAAAAATAGTGTAAAAATACATATTGAGATCAGTAAACACATATATTTAAAGTTGTAATTTTGATTAAGCAGCTTCATATGTCAGTGTAAATTAATGAAAGTTAAGGTTTTATAATACTTTGCATTGCATAATAGTGACATTGTTAACCTTTTATTCCATAGATACCCATTTTTATGCATTTGGTTTAATACTCCACTGAAGAAAAAGGTTCCAATTTATACAGTCATAAATATGTATCGCAAGAAATATTTCCTATATTCTAGCAGAAGCAGACTGAATATAAAGCAGAATGTGCCTTAAGGCCAATTCTGCTTTACTGTCAACATGCTTTCACTGTGGTCACCTATTTACAAAACTAGAAACAAGCTATGGAGTAAAAGGTTACAAGTATTATACATATGGAGGATCACAAAACTTAAAGTTGAAGACTCCTAATGAGAAAATGTTGGTACAACCTTAACCCTTAGCCCGCCAAATAAATTGTTGTCTGCTATATTTCTCGTCTGCTTCAAGTTTCAAAGTGCTTCAAAGTTGCTCAAAATTGCTGAAAATGTTGTCCGAGTGCCAAACAGCTTGGTTCTGGATGAGACGCCGAGTTACTCGGCGTCTCATCCGGATCCAAGCTGTTTGCATATGGAGCTATAGTGGTGAGTGGCAGGCTAAGGGTTAATCCCATGAACTTTATTTTACAGTAAGTATGTAGTATACAACTTGTCTACACATTAAATCCCCTTGCATTACAAGCCTAACTATGCTGGCAGTTGAAAACAGTTTGGATCCAAATCAGAAGCCGAGCAACTACCTAGGCATCTAATCAAAATCCAAACTGTTAGTCACTAAAATCAATGCTTCCTCAGTAAAAATGCATAAAATTTTATTCTGAGATAACATATAGTAGTCAGTATTAACAGATTTTTCTGACTTGTCCGAGTTATTTTTTTTAGCAGAATAACTAATAATGGTAAATAGGTAAGCAAGGTAACATTGGATATATTATCTAATACTTTCCTACCTGAGATAAGTATGATCCTGGTGCAGCACCAGACCGCTGTGCTAACTTTACTGATATTTTATTCTTTTCCAATAAACACATTTACATATATATACTAAAACTGTTATTTCCATTGCAAACAAGTTGGAGCCAGATCAGACGCCGGGTAACCCGGCGTCTGATCAGGCTCCAACCTGTTTGCTCCTCAAATTAAAAATATAGTTAAAATTTCTAAAAGTAAATTTCCACAGTTTAGTACATTGCGTTTAAAAGGGAGAGAATAATGTATCCTCTACTGTACATTACGCACAGAAACTACAGCTATCCGTATCTCTAACTGGCTGTAGAGAAAACTCATCCCTTTTAAAGTTTTGGAATGTTCTAATCTAAAAATAACTTGGACAAGTCAGAAGAAAACACTAATATTTGGCAACAAAGAGGTTAATGAAGTAATGACATTTCTTTTGCCAAATAAATACATGTAAAGAGATTTACCATAGTACAGAGCATACTCTCTGGTCCAATGAATATCTGATTAAATATACAGGTTCTAGAAAAAGATTCTGGTCAAAGTGAGATATATATATTTCTTGGTAAATTGGATATTCCTAAAACTGGAATAGAGAAATATATCTGGTCAAAGGAATATTCTTAGTATATAGAAAAAGATGTTGAAAATATATCTGTATAACAGTGAACTTTGTCTAAAATAGTTACTCAAAATACAGTGAATAAGCTGTCTTTAACCCATTACTCTGGCTCCAAACTGTTTGCCACCAAGATAAACATGAAATATCAGAATTGTCCAAAAGTTGTTCTTTCTACGTTTTAGTGCTTTGCGTTTGCGTACGTTTGCGTTTAAACGGGAAAGAATAACAGATTCTCCACTGTAATGTCTTTATAGTTAATTATTCCTCTATTGCACAATATAGTATGAATTTACAGTCATGAATATGAATCTTAAAGAAATATTTTCTACATTCTAGCAGATGGTAGCTTAAAGTAGGATGGTCATCTATCTTCAAAATTAGACATAGGCTATGGAGTAAAGGGTGATGATAGGTGGAAGTTTCCTATACGAGGTTTCTCCTTTACTTTTGATCTGGGTTAAACAGTGACCTGCCATTTTAAATACCTAAAGGCTTCTTCAAAGAGTGGCTGATTAACCCATTACCCCATAAATATGCCTTTTTACGCCCTTAATTTATTCCTCCACTTAAGAAAATATTTTTATTTTATACTGTCATGAACATGTACCTTAAGAAATATTTTCTATATTCTAGGAGATGATAACTTAAAGCAGGCACATTCTGCTTTACTTTCAATCTGCTTTAAGTGGTCACTTATATTCAATACATGTACTAGAAACAGGCTATGGGGTAATGGGTTAATACAAGCTGCACTCTACATTGTCAGTGAAAATAATATAAAACAAGAGCGTGTCCCAGTTACACGAATGCCCCCGATGATACAGGGAGGGGAATCCAGACTATCAAACGTAAAAGTTAGAGAGCTGAAACTTTAGTGGAGCGCCATTTTGAGGACTTCAAGGGCCATTACTCCAAAGGGCCTAGCATAAATTGGTGCCGCTGGTTATCCAAATTGGTCTCCATTTTATGTCAACAAACATTTTCAGAAAGTTTGGTGATGATCAGATGAAAAGCAATGTGTTTGTGAAACACAAATGCCCCCAGCCAGAATCATGTTCTGTAATGTAATGCTTATTTGCAAAAGTAGGTCAAAAGTCATGGTCGTAGGGTAAATGAAACATTGGCATGGTTGGAGAAGTCTTAACACAAGAAACATATAAAGTATAGAAGCTCTAGGCCTACTGGTTCAAATGTTATAGGCGTATAAAGATTTATACAAATAAAGGTCAAAGGTCAAGGTCACAAGGGCAAAAACGTAGGTATGGTTGGAAAGGGCTCGACACAAGAAATATATAAACAAAATATGAAAGCCGTAGGCCTACTGGTGCAAATGTTATAGCCATTTAAAGATTTCAACAAAAGTAGGTCAAATGTCAAGGTCACAAGGTCAAAAAGTTTTGTATGGTTAGAAAGGGAAAACACATGTCAAGTATAAAAGGCCAAGGTGCAAAAATGCAAAAGTTATATCCAAGGTTAAGGTTTTTGGTTAAAGTTTGATTAAATAGGTCAAAGATCGAGGTTAGGGCCCCATGGTCAAAGATGATGGTATGGTTGGAAAGGTCTTGACACAAGAAATATACATACAAAATATTAAAACCCTAGGCCAACTAGTGCAAATGTTATAGCAATTTAAAGATTTTTACAAAAGAAGGTCAAATGTCAAGGTCAAGGTCAAAAAGTTTTGTATGGTTGGAAAGGTCTTGCCATGAGGAATACACATGCCAAGTATAAAATGCCCAGGTGCAAAAATGCAAAAGTTATAGGCAAGGTTAAGGTTTTTGGTTAAAGTTTGATTTAATAGGTCAAAGGTCAAGGTCAAGGTTGCATGTTCAAAGATGTTGGTATGGTTGGAAAGGTCTTGACACAAGAAATATACATACAAAATATTAAAGCCCTGGGCCTACTGGTGCAAATGTTATAGCCATTTAAAGATTTTTACAAAAGTAGGTCAAATTTCAAGGTCAAGGTCACAAGGTCAAAAAGTTTTATATGGTTGGAAAGGTCTTGCCATGAGGAATAAACATGCCAAGTATAAAAGGACCAGGTGCAAAAATGCAAAAGTTATAGCCAAGGTTAAGGTTTTTGGTTAAAGTTTGATTAAATAGGTCAAAGGTCAAGGTCAAGGTCACATAGTCAAAGATGTTGGTATGGTTGGAAAGGTCTTGACAAAAGAAATATACATACAAAATATGAAAGCCCTGGGCCTACTGGTGCAAATGTTATAGCCATTTAAAGAATTTTACAAAAGTAGGTCAAATTTCAAGGTCAAGGTCACAAGGTCAAAAAGTTTTATATGGTTGGAAAGGTCTTGCCATGATGAACACACATGCCAAGTATAAAAGGCCCAGGTTTTAAAATGCAAAAGTTATAGCCAAGGTTAAGGTTTTTGGTTAAAGTTTGATTAAATAGGTCAAAGGTCAAGGTCAAGGTCACATGGTCAAAGATGTTGGTATGGTTGGAAAGGTCTTGACAAAAGAAATATACATACAAAATATGAAAGCCCTGGGCGTACTGGTGCAAATGTTATAGCCATTTAAAGATTTTTACAAAAGTAGGTCAAATGTCAAGGTCAAGGTCACAAGGTCAAAAAGGTTTGTATGGATGGAAAGGTCTTGATACAGGGAAGACACATGCCAAGTATAAAAGGTCCAGGTACAAAAATGCAAGTTATAGCCTAGGTTAAGGTTTTTGGCACAGACAGACGGACGGACGGACGGACGGACAAACCAACAGACATGACAAAAACTATATGCCCCCGAATCGTAGATTCTGGGGGCATAATTATTGACAAGGAACACTTTGAAATAACAATATTCAAAATAGGTAATATTAACTTTATACAGTAAAACCTCTCTATAATGACCACTTAATTGCTTTAATTATTATGTGTTTAAGACAGGATGATGTTAAAAGCAAGGTAAAAGTAGTACAGAAAGCTCCTAGGAGCTTTCTGTTTTACTTTTACCTTGCTTTAAACAACATCCTGTCTTTTACACAATCAATTAGTCTTCTTTTTAGAGGTAATAATAAAGAGGTTTTACCGTACGATATAAATAAGGAACACTTTTAAATAGACAAGTTAATCTTTAAAGACACTTTTCTACTATGAACAACTTCAAGTAAAATAAATTCTTTGATCAATCAATACTGAATATGTATATTATACTGCAATGTAAATTCCTCACTTCTGATTGGCTAGCAAGCCGTAACCTGAAATCATATACCTTGTGTACTGACAAGGCACACAGAATATTAGAAAGTTCATATGATAGGCCCTAAATTTTTTTGCTTTGCAGAAAGAAAATGGCTGACAGCTTGACTCTGCTAAAGAAATAATTTGCCCAACCTTATATTGATATTGTTCCTGCTTTGCCAAAGCAGCATAATACATTTGATCCCTGTCATGCAAAAAACCTGTCTTATTGCATTGCAAACAGTGTATATCAGGGCCATCTCTGCCAGGTCAAAGACGCAACAGCTGGTCTTGATCTACACTGTTTGACACCCACATTCATCTAAACTTTCTAAAGCATTTTATGAATCTGTATTATATACGGTATTTGACAGTGTATATCAAACTCAGATACAGAGCCTGGGATGACACGGGTGCTTGGGTTGTACAATGCTGCAATGCAGTATGGCAGGTTTTGTCATTGCATGATTCATTTGCGTAATTATTTTAAGCTGGAACTTGAGTCCAGAACTCTCACTAATAATCAAGATTGTGAGTATTCTACACTGATAGGAGCCTTCTGCATCATCTTTATCCTGCATTAAGCAACCACTATATGCAAGACTACACATGGATATTCTGTTTTGTAGTGACTTAATACTAGATTGACAGTTTATAGAAACATTGTTACTAGTGTAAATTAGTTTGGATCCTGATCAGACACCTAGTTACCGTCTGTCTGATCAGGATCCAAACTGCATAATAAGGCACTTGAACTCAAGCCAAGGCAATTATCCCATTACCCCATATATACGCTTTTTATCTTTTCCTCCACTGACAAAAAGAGTTCCAATTTAGACATTCCTTAATAGGTATCATAAGAAATATTTCTATATTCTAGCAGATGTTAGCTTAAAGCAGACTGAAAGTAAAGCAGAATGTGCCTTAAGGCACATTCTGCTTTACTTTCAACCTGCTTTAAGTAGTCACCTATCTTCAGAACTGGAAACAGTCTATGGGGTAATGGGTTAAAGGGTCAACACATTCAACCTAGCAGCGAGTATACTTATCATTAACAAACAGTGTTATTGTGAAGAGAAACACCTGACTTATGCAAACAGTGCATATCCTGATCAGAGGGCTCCTGCAGGAGCCCTCTGATCAGGATATGCACTGTTTGTCAATTTGCAACATATTGTAGTCAACACCCCTACATATCAGGATCCAAAGTGCAAACAACAACACACTCAAACTCAAACCAAGGCAATGACATGGTCAACACATTCAACCTATATCTAGGGCTTGGTGCAAAACTATTGTAACTCCCTCACAATTGTGAGGGAGTTACAATAGTTTTGCACCAAGCCCTCGATATGTAGTAACCAGTTTACTCATCATTAAGAAAGAATGTATCTACCTGTCCTTTGCAAACATTGTAGACCCTGATCAGAGGGCTCTTGTATGAGCTCTCTGATCAAGGTCAGCACTGTTTGTCATTTTGCAACAAACTGTTATAATCACCCCATAATAGTAACAAGGGGCACTATGGCCCTAAATCGCTCACCTGGTAACCATGTACACCGTTGACCTAGTTTTTGACCGGGCATGACCCTCATTCTAACTTGACCTCGATTTCAATGCAACAAACATTTTTTTCAAGTTTCATGAAGATTCAAATAATTTTGTAGTCTCTAGAGTGTTAACGAGGTTTTTCGATGATTTGACCTAGTGACCTAGTTTTTGACAAGACATAAGCCACATTTGAACTTGACCTATATTTCATTGAGGCAAACCTTTTCATCCAGTTTTATGAAGATCAAATGAAATTTGTAGTTTCTAGAGTGTTAATAAGGTTTTTCGATGATTCGACCTAGTGACCTAGTTTTTTAACCGGACATGATCCACATTTTAACTTGACCTAGATTGTATTGAGGCAAACATTTTGATGAAGTTTCATGAAGATCCAATGAAATTTGTAGTCTCTAGAGTGTTAACAAGGTTTTTCGAAGATTTGACCTAGTGACCCAGTTTTTGACCGGACATAACCCACATTCGAACTTGGCCTAGATTTCATTGAGGCAATCATATTGATGAAGTTTCATGAAGATCCAATGAAATTTGTAGTCTCTAGAGTGTTAACAAGGTTTTTCAATAATTTGACCTAGTGACCTAGTTTTTGACTGGACATGACCCACATTCAAACTTGGCCTAGATTTCATTGAGGCAATCATTTTGATGAAGTTTCATGAAGATCCAATGAAATTTGTAGCCTCTAGAGTGTTAACAAGGTTTTTCGATAATTTGACCTAGTTTTTGACCGGACATGACCCACATTCGAACTTGACTTAGATTTCATTGAGGCAAACATTGTGACCAAGTTTCATTAAGATCCAATGAGATTTGAACCTGCTAGAGTGTTAACGAACAATTGTGAACGGACGGACGGACGGACGTTCTCACAGTTGGACATTTGTTGGGTATTTTTTTTTGTTTAAAAATACCCAACAGTACACTAAAATACCCAACAATAACAATAGGGCAATCACGGAATGAATGGAATCTATTGTTCTCCCTACCCAACAAAGGACCTTTCGTGCGCTCGGACGGACAGATAGACGATGGACGACGGACATCCAGCGATCCTAAAAGCTCACCTAAAAGGACTCGACCTAATTGGAAATTGGAATTGTCACATTAAAAATTTCAGGGATGAATGAGTTAAATAGGGTATCAGCTCGGGGCTCCAGGTAAGGGGAGTATTTCAAAAACTAAAATCTTTATTTCTGCATTAATAAAATTTAAACCCTATGGTGTCACTACTCATTAGAATCTTGTAGTACCAATTCTAATGAGTAGTACCACCATAGGATTTGGTGCTGAAATAAGTAAGGTACATGTAATGTTGGGTTTGATTTTACTCCCTCTTATCTGGAGCCCTGGTATCTTACAGCCGTCACAATTCTGAATGTTGACTTGTCATATAAGAGGCTGGAGAAAACTGAGGAACACTGGCTTGCTGTTGCCTAGTACCCTCCATACCGGGTGAGTAGAATGCTGATATGAGAACATTCAACGATGTCACAACCGTGATCAACGCTAACGAGATAAAGTTCAGAGTTTTTCTCTTCCTCTGATTCTGTCTATCCACCTCTTTGACCTGGGTCTTGTAGAAGTCTGACACTATGAGTAGAACACTGGAGGTGATCTGTAAAGTTACTGACAATGTTATAAGTGCTAGGAGTAGATTGTGGAACTCGTGACCAGGGTTAGACATGACACACCGCAGCTGGCTGGCATTGCTGGTCAGTAGAGATACGTCCATCATGCCCTTAGCAAATGTCTTGGTCGTTATGGACTTTCCCTCCTTGGACACTTTTGGACTCTTCCTGGGTGGAATAGAGTTATCTCCTTCTTCTGTCTGCAGGTATAAAACAAGACTGCATTCAATAAAGGCTTGTGACCCGGTGGCATCCTTGACAAAACAGTAAAACCTTTCTATTACAACCACTAAATTGTGTTAATTATGAGGAGTTTACGACACTTGACTGCTTAAAGCAAGGTGACAGTAAAACAGAAAGCTCCTTTCGGAGCTTTCTGTTTTACTGTCACATTGCTTTAAGCTATCACCTGTTTTTCATACAATCAATTAGCTTTCGTTTTTATTGGTCGTAATAGTGATGTTTTACTGTATATTCTAAATCTTTTCTAAGTCCAAACTAGGTCAAGGTTAAACTGGACTTGGGTAATGTGGGTGAATTGTTTATGGTCCAATGGCAAGGCAATAACTGTGTAAGTATCAAAGCATTGTAGTGAGAAGTGTTGATTTTTAAACGAAATAACAAATTCTAGTTAAACAAGAAATAGCCCATGTAAAATATTCTAAGTACAAATTAGGCACAGGTCAAGGTCAAAATCAATATTGGGTAATATGGGTGGACTGGTAGTGATCCAAGGTAACAACTGTTTTTATTATACTGCAAAGTAAATTCCTTACTTTTCATTGGTCAACGAGCCGTAGACATAACACGAAGTACCCTGTGAGCTGACAGGGTACATAGAAATGCAGCTGTTTCATTGGCTGACAGGTCCCTGAGTCTTGCTTTGCGGAAAATAAGATGGCCGATTGCTCGACAGGATTGAGTGCATTCAATCGTGCATCCTCCGTTTTAATTCCATTTCGGCTAAGAACCATTCGCTGTTTGGATCTTTCAACAGTCGCATTATTTCTGGGAAAGTTTGACGACGAATATGCCAATTTTTCTAATGAATAGCAACGTCAAAAACATATGACGTCACAAGTTTACGCTCAACGTTATCTGCTTTGGCGCGATATTGTTATAGTTTATTATAAGCGCTGTACACGACAAATTCCGAAATCTTTCGTTTGTACAGTGAAAACTTTGCAGTATAATAAATTCGTTATACAGTTTCTTCACAGTGTACATGAGAATTTCTTCCCGGCTGAGGTAAATCATGTAACCCTCGCCTAACGGCTCGGGCAACATGATTTACCTCAGCCGGGAAGAAATTCTCATGTACACTGTGAAGAAACTGTATAACTAATAAAGTATCAAAGTATTGTAGTCAGTTGTGTTGATGCTAGACGAAACAGTAAAATGTGTATCTATTGAGTAAAGGGTTAATAATCTTATGATAATTTTGGAATTTATTTATGGGTTAGTGGGTTAAAGCAGGCCGAAAGTTAAGGAGAAAGTCCCTTATCCCTTTACCCCATTGATACTCATTTTTACACATTTACTTGATTCCTTAATTGAAGAAAATAGCTCTAATTGATAGTCATGAATGTCCGAGGTATCATAAGAAATATTTCTCTATATACTAGCAGATGCATGCAGATAGCTTAAAGCAGGCTGAAAGTAAAGCAGAATCAATCTGCTTTAACAATTTACCCCATAACCTGTTTCTAATTCTAGAGACAGGTGACTGCTTATTATCCTAAGGTTTTCTACTTTACCCTGTTTCTGCATTAATTAAAACTGTCACCTGCCTAAAAGGCTGCAAACTAATCAATAAACTAGTATTCAATTTGTATTTTAACCATTTACCACATAACTTGTTTCTAATTTGAAGACAGGTGGTCACTTAAAGCAGGTTCAAGGTAAAGTTTTAAACTACCATCTTCTAGGATGTAAACTATTTTTAATGACATATATTCATGACTGTTTAAGTAGAACTATTTTCTTCAGTGGAGGTATAATTAGACAAATGGGATTGTATGTTATAAATCTGTATCTTACACATGTTGGTCTGTTTCCTTGCATAGAGTGTGGATATCTTCCAGTAGTTTGCTGTATACTATTGACTTGTGGTTCCCTTGTGGTCTGTTGATTAACTGATCCGTCACACAATCCTGCTTCATATCGACCCCAGTCTATTGGACCTTGCTGCTGTGATCCCCAGTGTCCATACTCCTGGGCCAACGGTTCCTGACCTGACAGATTGAAACTATGTCTTTCAGTTCCTATATCCTGTCCCCTATTAGGGGTCAATCTTTGTTGCCTTTGTAAAAGCTGCAATACATTTGGAAGATTTTGTAAAACATCCTGAACTTGTTGTGTACTGGGCAAAGAGCCTGGTTGTAGTCCAGGCTCGAAACTCCCTTGACATCCATGTAAATTGTTTGTACTTCTAGGTGTTGATGTTAGGAAATTTTTAGGCGAGCTTTCGTTGCTGTTGGTCTGATAATTACTGGGCAGTGGCAAGTTGTCTTCTTCTGACATAGCTCTGAAAAATAGAGACAAATCAATGTGATATATAGACCGATTTTATTGACCTAGCAGGGTGGAGTTTCGATACGGACCTTTGCATTTTAACTTTGGTGGCGGCAGCAGCTCTTCTTTTATCTGAATTTACCGTTGTCGTCTGCCATTTTTTCAAATTGTATTTTAGCCCTTTACCCCATAACTTCATTTTTTCTCAACATTACAAATTAGTGGACATTTATGATTTAGACGGAAGGAATATAATGAAGAATGACAAACAGCTCGGAGCTTGAATCCAGATCAGATTCCGCATCATCTGATCTGGATTCAAGCTGTTTGCAAATGTAAATTAACCAAGTCTTAATTTTCTCTCCGGCTATAACAATTCCCTCCAAACAATGCAATCTTTGTCTCCCGTTGGGTGTTTTGTAAAGAGGGAGCACATGTGGACATGGCAGGGACATGGCAGCACACCAATGCATTTCTCCATGTTGAAAGTATCAGAAAATAACGTTTTAATACAGAACAATACCTAATATCACCCCTAAAATCAAAGGCAAATTAGTTTATCTTTGCCAAAGCTAGGTTAGCTCTGCCCTGCCAGGTGAAAAAAAACGGCCTATATATGTAACTGAAATATGAACAGGGCTCCAAATAAGAGATAGTAATCATAATTAAAACAAGGGCCACTATGGCCCTAAACCGCTCACCTGGTAACCATGTACACCGTGTGACCTAGTTTTTTACCAGGCATGACCCTCATTCTAACTTGACCTCGATTTCAATGAGACAAACATTTTGTTCAAGTTTCATGAAGATTCAATGAATTTTGTAGTCTCTAGAGTGTTAACGAGGTTTTTCGATGATTTGACCTAGAGACCTAGTTTTTGACAAGACATAAGCCACATTTGAACTTGACCTATATTTCATTGAGGCAAACCTTTTCATCAAGTTTTATGAAGATCAAATGAAATTTGTAGTCTCTAGAGTGTTAATAAGGTTTTTCGATGATTCGACCTAGTGACCTAGTTTTTGACTAGACATGACCCACATTTTATCTTGACCTAGATTTTATTGAGGCAAACATTTTGATGAAGTTTCATGAAGATCCAATGAAACTTGTAGTCTCTAGAGTGTTAACAAGGTTTTTCGAAGATTTGACCTAGTGACCTGGTTTTTGACCGGACATGACCCACATTCGATCTTGGCCTAGATTTCATTGAGGCAATCATATTGATGAAGTTTCATGAAGATCCAATGAAATTTGTAGCCTCTAGAGTGTTAACAAGGTTTTTCGATAATTTGACCTAGTGACCTAGTTTTTGACCGGACATGACCCACATTCTAACTTGACCTAGATTTCATTGAGACAAACATTTGGATGAAGTTTCATGAAGATCCAATGAAATTTGTAGTCTCTAGAGTGTTAACAAGGTTTTTCGAAGATTTGACCTAGTGACCTAGTTTTTGACCGGACATGACCCACATTCGACCTTGGCCTAGATTTCATTGAGGCAATCATATTGATGAAGTTTCATGAAGATCCAATGAAATTTGTAGCCTCTAGAGTGTTAACAAGGTTTTTCGATAATTTGACCTAGTGACCTAGTTTTTGACCGGACATGACCCACATTCGAACTTGACCTAGATTACATTGAGGCAAACATTGTGACCAAGTTTCATCAAGATCCAATGAGATTTAAACCTGCTAGAGTGTTAACGAACAATTGTGGACGGACGGACGGACGACGGACATCCAGCGATCCTAAAAGCTCACCTTGGCACTACGTGCCAGGTGAGCTAAAAACCAACATTATCTCACTAATTTCTGCACCGAAACCTATGGTGTTACTTCTCATTAGAATCATTACCTTGATCTTCGGGCCATAATGTTGGATGTTAGTCCATCTAGGCCCCTCCAGTAAAGTTCTTCGTTAATGTACCGAATACTGATATAATATCTTCGTTAATAATGCAAAGAATTGGTTAACATGTTGGATGAAACTTTTTGATATTCCAATTAGTATCTTGTGGCAGGTTTTTCCAAAAATTGATTGATCTTTGTGAAAATGAGTGAAGACAGTCTGTTGGAGGTTATTTCTACACTTCTTCTTTGTAAATTTGAGATCTCAAAGAGACGATTCTATTCGAGTAGTGACACCATAGGGCTTAATTCTCCCTTTAACTTGATTTCTGTAAGAGAATGTTAAAAAATAAAAACAGTAATCCTTTCCTCACTGAAACCTAAAATGGACAATTCTAGTTTTCAATTTAGTCTAGTCCACTTTTGACTTTTTAGGATTTATTTTTACAATATAATTATGTCAAAATGACAAACAGTGTAGACCCTGATCAGAGAGCTCCTCATGGTCTACAGTTTGCATATAGGACAAGTGTACTCCACAAGTATGCTGTTTGCAAATGATGCATATATATGCGTGACTACCATACGGTTCAAAGTTAACAGGTATGTATACACTGCATAATTATGGTTCTGACATATACAGTACACATATATACAAGAACAGTAAAAATGCCTGTAAAGACACCGCCCCCGACCAACCAGTCGTAATGTTATCCCGAAATCATGAGCGCCAAGGAGGGAAGCCATAATACTACCAATTTTCAAGTCTTTGGTTTGACCCGGCCGGGGATTGAACCCGCAACCTCCTGCACAGTATAAAGCAGTAGTCCTATAAATAAGACCTGTAGCTTTTTCACATTTTAACATTTTGCATGATAAATGTAAAATGAAAATATCAGATTAATGAAAGTTGACTGTTAAATAGGGGCATGTAGATACGTCTAAATGTTTGGACTAAGTAAGCAGATGCTCTTTTAAACACTGAGTTATACAAGCGGTTTGGAAGACAATTTTTAAAGAAAATCTTTGATATGAGAAGATGTAAAAGAAGATCATTTTTTTTACGCTAAGGGTTGCAGGGCTGCCATTTCTCCGGATTTTTATCCTAGCAGATGGTAGCTTAAAACAGGTTGAAAGTAAAGCAGAATGCGCCTTTAAATGGCGCATTCTGCTTTAACTTCAACCTGTTTTAAGCAGTCATGTGTTTTTAAGACACATCCTTCTTCCTTTAACCCTTTGAACCCTAGTCCCGCAAATAGGCGTTATTTTCAAACAATGTACATGTGATAGTACAATTGTCCTGTGCAAACAGTGAAGACCCAGATCAGAGGGCTCCGAAAGGAGCCCTCTGATCAGGGTCTTCACTGTTTGTCATAATGCCAAACATTGACAAAACAACCCTTAAAAGTCAGAAATGGACTTGACTAAAATGGAAACTGGAATTGTCCATTTAAAGTTTCAGGGAGGAAAGAGTTAATGGGAAGAAGGATGTGTCTTAAAAATAAGAAACAGACTATGGGGTAAAGGTAGGATTAGTAAAATTGCGTCTGGCAAAATGAAAATTTGAAATCTTAGGATTTTTAGCTCACCTGAGCTAGCTCAGGGTGAGCTTTTGCAATCCTTGAATATCCGGCGTCCGTCGTCTGTCGTCAACAATTTTAGTGTTTACACTCTCGAGGCCACAATATTTATTCAATCTTTCTCAAACTTGCTCAGATTGTATATTACCATTAGAGTTCGGATGAGTTCGATTATGGTTGAAATCGGACTAATAAGTCAGGAGTTATCTACCTTTGAATTGCTGAAAATGCCATATTTAACAGTGTATACACTCTAGAGGCCACACTATTTATCTAATCTTTCTCAGACTTGCTCAGATTGTATATTACTATAAGAGTTCGGATGAGTTCGATTATGGTTGAAATCGGACTAATAGGTCAGGAGTTATCTACCTTTGAATTGCTGAAAATGCCATATTTAACAGTGTTTACACTCTAGAGGCCACACTATTTATTCAATCTTTCTCAGACTTGCTCAGATTGTATATAACCATAAGAGTTCGACTGAGTTTGATTATGGTTGAAATCATACCAATAGGTCAGGAGTTATCTACCTTTGAATTGCTGAAAATGCCATATTTAAGTGTGTTTACACTCTAGAGGCCACAACTTTTATCCAATCTGTCTAAAACTTTGCTTAGATTGTATATGACCATAAGAGTTCAGATGAGTTTGATTATGGTTGAAATCGGACGAACAGATCAGGAGTTATCTACCTTTGAATTGCTGAAAATGCCATATTTAACGTTTTTACACTCTAGCGCCCACAATTTTTATCCAGTCTTTTTCAAACTTCCTCAGATTGTATATTACCATAAGAGTTCGAATAAGTGTGATTATGGTTGAAATCAGAGAAATAGGTCAAGAGTTGTGTGCCCTTGAATAGCTGAAAATGCCATTTCTAACAGCATAAACACTCTTGCAACTACAATTTTCAATGGATTTTGATTATACTTGCACACAAAGTATATAGCTACAAGTTCTCAAAGCAGTGCAAGTATTGTTGAAATCTAATCGTTGTGGCAATAGTTATCTGCCCTTGATATACTTTGAAATGCTAGAAAAGGCTTCATTCCAGTATTGTTTTGGCTCTAGTTATCAGCCCTTGATGTACTCTACTATACTAAAATTATGAGATTGTATTCGAAAATTGTTTACATGCTATACTACAATATGAATGGATTTAGATTAAATGGGTGAAACAGAAAGGTAAAACTATCAGGCTTCAGTACAAGAGGTGAGCGATATCAGGGCCTTCAGGCCCTCTTGTTATGATCAACTTATGGCAGCCCTGGGGTTGTGGTTATAAGAAAGCAGAGGATATTATAAGTAAATCTAGTCCAAATTATTTAGACGTTTTGCTTGCTCTTTTTCATCATTCCTTATCGTGTAATTTGTAAACTTCAACCAGAAACTGAAAACTGTAAAATATCACTAGATCTATTAATTGAACAGTTGAACTTGAAGGGAAATGTTGATAATTTAGCATAGTATTGCGGCTCTCTATATCTAAGAAGATTGATAGCAAGGAAAAAATACAGCAAGAAGACGGATTATGAAATGTTTGATGAGCCATGTAAACCAAAACTGTTGTAGAAATAATAACCATCGGAAACTCAGTTAGCTCTTGGGCAAATATTATGAAGGGTGTGCCTCAGGGATCCATACTCGGGCCTCTCCTTTTTAATATCTTCCTAAACGACATCTTCTTCTTTATTCATCAGAGTACTCTTTATAACTATGCAAATGACAATACTCTATCTTTTTGCTCACCAAATTATGACGAGCTAGTCAAGGTCTTGCGAGACGAAAGCAACATACTTATTGACTGGTTTGCATTTAACTGCATGCAAGCCAATCCAGACAAGTTTCAGGCCATAGCCATTGGCAAGAAAACATGCTCTAGGAATCCTTACTTTGTTATAAAGGAAGCAAATATTATATATGACGATGTGGTCAAACTTCTTGGTGTAAATTTGGATTCTAACCTCTCTTTCCAAACTCATATAAGTAGCATCTGCAGCAAGGCAGCTCAACAATTGAACATTTTAACCCTTTCCCACATAGAAGCGCCTTTTAGCGCATTAAGTTTATTCCTTCACTGAAGAAAATAGTTCCAATTTATACAGTCATAAATATGTATCATACAAAATATTTTCTATATTCTAGCAGATTGTAGCTTAAAGCAGGCTGAAAGTAAAGCAGAATGCGCTTAAGGCGCATTCTGCTTTACTTTCAACCTGCTTTAAGTGGACACCTATATTCAATACTAGAAACAGGCTATGTGGGAAAGGGTTAAAGAGAATTGGGAAAAAACTCTGTAAATTAAGTAGGTTAACAATCTTTCATTCCTTTATTGTATCAAACTTCAGCTTTTGTCCTCTTACTTGGCATTTCTGTTCTAAAAGTAACTCTAACAAAATTGAAAAAATACAGGAAAGAGCTCTCCGCTTTGTGTACGATGACTACAATAGTTCATATGACCAACTGCTCGAGAAAGCAAATTTACCAAGCTTACATATTCGAAGAATTAGACTTATGGCAATTGAAACTTTTAAAATTCTAAACAACCTTGCTCCACCTGTTTTAAATGATCTTATTACTAAACGTGAATCTCGTTACCATTTCAGGTATACAAATTTGCTCCAGATTCCACAAGTCACATCAGCAAAGTACGGTAGTAGCAGTTTTAGGCATGCAGCTCCTGTTCTGTGGAACACTTTCCCAGAAAGTTTCAGAAAAACAAGTAATTTCAGCCAATTCAAAAGTTTTATGGCTCACTGGAATGGAAAAGAGTGTAAATGCTCTGCATGCGACATCACATAAACGCCCACTACGCCCACAGAACTGGAGATGCATGCCACACTGTTCTTGCTTGCCTCTGTTGTATTGTTATTTTGCTTTATGTGTACATAGTATCCTCAGCCTGCATGTGCTTGTCCTCAGCTAATGTATTTGTAGTTATTCTTTTTATTGTGAGAAAGGTGCTGATCAGTTCTCCCCAAATCTGATTTGAGGCGATAAGTGTTTTACTTTCTTCTTAACGGTCACACTTTTGTGTTTATTTTTGCTCTCAGCCTCTTAAAAATGTATTCATAATGCAGTTTTTAGGTCCTTAGATGGGCCAAGATCAGCATCTTTCTACACAATCCGCCTTGTCCCTTTGTAACTTGTGCAAATTGATGCATTGCTTTTATTTTTGTACTTTTGTAGTTTGACAGTCTTCGTTTTGCTTTTGGTTTCGCTCCAAATTTTACTTGTGCTTATGTGTGCTAACTCTGCCTTGACTATGCTGCTGGCCAGCCCACTAATCCTTTATAATTTAATATTTCATCAGTGTCTTTATTTATGTATTGTTATTTATATCAGAAACTCTGATTTACTAGTTAGTCTATCAACTTTTCCCGGTTAGTGCAATACCAGCAGTAAAGTCATCTCATAGTGTCATATAACTCTCATGCTGTATGTATGTTCTAGGTAGAAAATATGTAGGCTAGATACAAATCAAAGTGCACCCTATAATCCAAGGGAGATAATAATTTACAGTGCACCATGTTTCAGGTGTTACCTCCCTTTAACCAGTCCAACAGGCAATCACTGATGGTGGGCCGAAAGGAGACCAGAATGCCTTCAGGAGTCGTCTGGTTCTCTTTCAGCCAGCCCCTAGTGCAATTTTCGCAGTTACTAAGCTTAAACCTTAATATTGATAGTAAGCGGGAGTATGACAGAATGGTGCACTCTGTTTAACTCCCAGCCAGAATTAAGAATCAAACTCGGATTAACCTTTGATTTGTATGTCTGGTATGATATAGATAATTCATTTTGAAAATATTTTCTTTGGCTTAATATGGATGATCCTGGGGGCGGATGTAGCGCAATTCATCGAGAGCTCCTATGCACTTTTTGCTCTCACTCGGCCTCAGGTTTTTGAGCTCTGTCTGAATCTAGGTAAATATGTAAATCATTACTACTAAATGGTTAATATTGAGCAGGTCTCCACTTGAGATGAGTTGGGGATAAAGCAGAATGCTCCTTAAGGAGCATTCTGCTTTAGCCTCAATCAGTCTCAAGCTTTTAGCCAAAATAGAAATTCACTGTGATCCTTTTAATATGTCCTTTCTCCTAGCAGCTGTTTTACCATTGTTTTACTGCTTACAATTGTTTGTTAGTCGGTTAAAAAAGCTTTGCAGCTTATGTTCATTGTTATATGTCTTGCCGACTCAAAATAAAATTTATTTGATTTGATTTGATTTGAACCAATCATAAAATGTAGTAAAACGTAGTTACGAAACGCCATTGGGCGGTGAAGCAGGAAATGGTATTCGGGGCGAAACGCCCGATTTTCGCATTCTTCATACAAATACACAGACTATCGATTTATTCATATCATATTTTTTATCAGAATTAATATAACAAAAGTGTTTAAAACACACAAAGTTTTACTTCTTCGGGTTCAGGCTCAGACTTGGAGTGAAATTCACACGACAGTTATAAAAAACTTGCATCGACACCGCGTTACTGTGTAGATATAGAATTTTAAGAGTGTAGAGTTACCTCCCTTATTTCGAAAATGGTTCATGCTTCATGAATTAGAAAAATGACACCTTGGACATTTATTGTATCTGCTTCAAGACGACCACAGCGATAATTTGTAAGCATGCAATTTATTAATATTTTTATCGTTAAATGCTTAGAATGGTAAAATGTGTCACTTGTCCTTATAAAGACCTAAAATTTGAAGAAAAAAAAACCCACCCTACCTGTAAATTTAGGTGGAGTCACTGGAGGGAGTGGGGATTGTACTACAAACCGATATTAAAGAGATAGCTCTGTAGTTGGCCGGGTCCCTGTTATCTTCCTTTTTGTGTGCCTTAAGTTTGTGCAAATGATACTGAGAAAACAAGGGTGAGGCTAGACCAAATAATGAGGATGCATGATGAGCCTGAATCTGGTTTAGCTGAAACTGAAAAATGTAAAAAATCAACATGATTAACGTGAAATAATAAAAATTCGAAACACAGGGTCTTTCTAAAAGGACTAGGGTGAGGCCTGGTGCCAGTTTATCAGCGTAATCCAGCAGTAGTGCTTTTAGTTACCATATCGCTGGCCATCGATAGCCTCAAACACGTAACAATTTAACTAAATGACCTGTTTGCATGATATCGATTGCGAACGGCCTCAGAGGTAGTGTGCCAACAGGAACAAGAAAAATAAAAGGGCGACCAAATGAGTTTACAACAACAGCGAACAGTCCCGAGGTAATTTCTCATTGATTGATAAACTAACATTTTCCGATACTTAATGTACGTATCAAACCAAGCAGCTTACATCTAAGCAGCTAAATCTTAATTTTATTTTCGGTAAATTTGATGTATTTCAGTAGAAAAGTACACTTTTGCATGTGTTATTCCAATTCATACATAATTCATACTCTTGAAATGTAAATAAGCATGGGGGCGAAATGAATTATTATTGGAGAGTTTTGAAGAATGTTAGATGTCATACAATAAGGGTTGTTTTCTGATACGGTACTTGAACACGCTAGCCTAGAGAAACTTTGTAGGTATAATGCCGGGGCCCGGAGTGGACTTGTGAGGATCTAGGTCAGCTATGAGTTTTTTTCTAAACACACTCCGGGCCGATGCAGGAGCTCTGCTTCTCGGGGTAGGGATGTTGCGATTCCTCTCAGACTGTTGAGAACTCGTTCAAGGCGGCTGTTTCATCTGCTGTGGATAAGTTTGTTCCAACAAAGATGTCCAGCACAAGACAGAATCACCCATGGGTCCATACCAGCCTTAGGAGACTTATAAATGCGAAGAAAACAATGTGTACACAGAAAAGCTCGAAGACAGGAAGAGAATCCTAATGGAAACACTACAAGACTCTACAAAAAGAAGCACAGTCAGCTAGACGTACAGCAGAGAAGCTGTTTCTCCAGGACGTCGTTTGTGGAAATCTGAAACAGGATCCGAAACGCTTCTTCACCTATGTTAAGAGTAGGAGATAGGACTATGTAGGAGTGGGTGCTTGTGAATTCGCCTAGAGACGAACTCGCCTACAATTAGATATATAGTAACCTAAATGGTGAATTCGCCTAGAAAGCAATTATAAAGTGATTGTATTTCACACCTTGTAGTACAGTATAAGAATTTACCGTTTACAGGTAGATGAAATAAAATGTTTGTAGAGGATCAACTAATCTTGTTGCTTCCTTATCCAGATTTTTAAAAAAAAAAACAACAAAAAACCCCCGAAAGATCAGTGTAGCCCCTAATCACTTCACCCAGATTTGACAACCTGTTTGAAAGGGGGTGATGCCAACGTAGAATACATCATTTATCATATTGAAAGTAAAAATGCTGCTTGCACCTAGATCCACATTATTAACACCTGCATATGATGATCAGGGCCTACACCTATCGTCCGATCTTAGTAAACACTACCTGAAAACAAGTTTTGTTATGTTAAAGATACCTTACAATAAGTGTGAAATACAATCACTGTATAATTGCTTTGTAGACGAATTCACCATTTGGGTTACTATATATCTAATTGTAGGCGAGTTCGTCTCTAGGCGAATTCACCATAAACCGTAGGAGTATCCTCACTGATCGATAAGAATGGTTATCTCCACAAGGAATAGAGCGGACATTTTAAATGATCAGTTCCAGTCAGCGTACACCAAGGAAAATCTACATAGTATGCCAGACAAAGGCCCCAGCCCATATCCACCAATGCCTAACATTATATTTAGAACAGCTGGTATTGCTTAACTTCTACATAACTTGAAACCACATAAAGCAGCTGGACCTGATTCTGTTCCAACACACATCCTGAAAACCGCCAGTGAAGAAATTTCTCCAATTTTGACAAAGATATTTCAAAGATCCTATGACATTGGAATTCTGACAAACGATTGGAAAGACGCTAATATTGTACCAATGTACAAAAAGGTGATAAACAACAAGCCTCTAACTATAGATCAGTCTCTTTAACTTCAATCACGTGTAAGGTCATGGAACATGTCGTACATAGCAATGTCATGGAACATTTTCAAAATAACAACATCTTGTGTGACGAGCAACTTGGTTTCCGTAAAACACGTTCTTGTGAATCTCAACTTGTGACAACACTTGAAGGTATTGCAAGCAAGCTTCGCTCAGGAAGGGACCAAGTGGATGTCATCCTGCTAGATTTCTAGAAGGCTTTTGATAAAGTGCCCCATCCAGAGATTACTCTACAAGCTTGACTTAATGGCGTGAGAGGAGAGTATCTGCAGTGTGTTAATTCCTTCCTCAAGGATAGAAAACAATGTGTTCTACTAGATGGGAAATCATCATTTCAAGCAAACATAACATCTGAAGTCCCCCAAGGCACTGTCAATGGACCTCTTTACTTTCTTGCCTTTATCAACGACTTGCCTGAATGCACCTCGTCTAAGACCAGGCTGTTTGCAGATGACTTCTGTACAGGGAAATCAAGTCGGATAAAGATGTTAAATCCCTCCAACAAGATCTAAACTGACATTGGAGGAGTGGAAAGAACAATGGCAGATGCGGTTCAATCCCGAGAAATGCCAGGTCATACACATATGCACCAATGCACGCTTCAGATGCCGGAATAAGTACACCCTCCATAGGCATGTGCTTGAGGACGTAGACAGTACCAAGTACCTTGGGGTCCACATTAGCAAGGATCTGTCCTGGAGGACACATGTAAACCAGATGGCAGCCAAAGCATGTTGGACCCTGGGATTTTTAAGGAGGAACCTTTACAACTGCACAAAGGAGGTGCGTGATCAGTGCTACAACACATTTGTTGTGCCAACCCTGATCGAGTTATGCTTCATCAGTCTGGGACCCTCATCTTGCAGACAATATTGACCAACTAGAAAAAGTCCAGAGAAGGGGTGCCAGATTCGTACAGAATAACTATACAGACCAAACACCTGGCTGCGTCACTAGCATGATCAAGGACCTTGGTTGGCTCCCTTTGACAGACATAAGACGTGTCTATAGACTAAATTACAATGTACCTTTTCAAGATCAGGTACCATGAAGTTGATATTGATCCAGGCCTAAGGCCATCTACTACAAGCTAGTGATTCCCGTACAAGAGGGAAAGGCAGAATAGAACAACATGGTACCCAATCTGCAGTAAACCACCACTCATTCTATCCTAAGACCATAAGGGAGTGGAACCAACTACCAACATTTATTACCGACGTCAGTACCAGTGAGGACTTCGCAGCTGCCTTGGATGATCTCCTCAGAGGTGGCTCCTTCGTCTTCCTTGCGTAATAACACCTGAGTGCCATGTAATTATTTTTAAACTGTAAATACGGATATATTTTAAATCTGAAGGATGGTGGCTGTCCAATCACTCAGTTCATGTCAACTTTACAGTCTTAGTGGCTCCTGACCTTTCATTGGAAGAAAAAGAAGGGATGGTCTCCTAGTGATTTGATGGCTGAGTTCCTCCTTGGTGAACACACTGCTGAATTGCCTGTTCAGTATAGAAGCTTTGGTAGCAGGGTCACTGTGTCACTCCATCTGCTTTATGAGATTTACAGACTAACAGTATTAATTAAAACTAAATCTTGATTCCCCACATCCGGGTATTTCGGTCGTTTAGAGTTACTTCCCTTGCAATGCGATGAAGGCATGCTCGAGTCCGCCGTTGACTTAGCCTAGAGGGGGTTCACTTAGAGTAGAGTTTTACGGTTTTTACAACCTTTTATCACACATACCGTACTGTAATATGAATAACATGCACATTGCATCATAATATCAACAGTGCACAAGGGATTCTGCAGATTTGAAAAAAATGTGAATCATGTATGAAATTGTTTTGTCAAATTCATTTTAAGTTTTATTCAATCCCCCAGAGGTACAAAAAGTGATGCTGAAATGTTTTCAGACTCTGCTCATGACTGCATGTCTAGGTCATAGGAGCTAAAAGTAGATTTTTTTCAATGAAAACTTCAAAAAAAAAAATTCTAGTCTGTAAACAAAATTAAGGCTTAAAACTTAGATATCTTGTGCAAATGTTTGAAATCTTCAAACATCCTCTTCTCTGAAACTTAACCCATTACCCCATAGCCTATTTCTAGTATTGAAGATAGGATACCACTTTGACTTAAAGCAGGTTGAAAGTAAAGCAGAATGTGCCATAAGGCACATTCTGCTTTACTTTCACCCTGCTTTAAGCTACCATCTGCTAGAATATAGAAAATATTTCTTAAGATGTATATCCATGGTTGTAAAAAGGGATTTTCATCAGTGCAGGAAAAAATTAAAGGTGTAAAAGGTGTATTTATGGGGTAATATGGCCAAAGCTTTGATATTTGGAATGGCAAAACTCCTAGAGGTCATTATTACCGGTTCAAGTCTGTAACATATCTTATTATGTCACGGAAACTAAAAAAAGATATTTTCAATGAATCACCAAAAAATCTTCTTGTTCAAAACCACAAAGCGTAATCCACAGCTCTATCAATTTATAGCAAACTATTTCCCTTTATTTTTAATTTTAAAATTAGTTTCCATTCACATATCTGGATATGCTAATGGAAACTAATTTTAAAATTGAATAATATGCTATCCTGATGAATTTGTTTCGTGTATTTCCCTTTAGTAAAACATGTCCCAGCACAGGTTTTTAGCTCACCTGGCACGAAGTGCCAAGGTGAGCTATTAGGATCGCTGGATGTCCGTCGTCCGTCGTCTGTCTGTCTGTCCACAATTGTTCGTTAACACTCTAGCTGCTACAAATTTCATTGGATTTTCATGAAACTTGATGACAATGTTTGTCTTGATGAAATCTAGGTCAAGTTCGAATGTGGGTCATGTCGGGTCAAAAACTAGGTCACTAGGTCAAATCATAGAAAAATATTGTTAACACTCTAGAGACTACAAATTTCATTAGATCTTCATGAAACTTGATGACAATATTTGTCTTGATGAAATCTAGGTCAAGTTCGAATGTGGGTCATGTCGGGTCAAAAACTAGGTCACTAGGTCAAATCGTAGAAAAATCTTGTTAACACTCTAGAGACTACAAATTTCATTAGATCTTCATGAAACTTGATGACAATGGTTGTCTTGATCAAATCTAGGTCAAGTTCAAATGTGGGTCATGTCGGGTCAAAAACTAGGTCACTAGGTCAAATCATAGAAAAACCTTGTTAACACTCTAGAGGCTACAAATCTTATTTGATCTTAATAAAACTTGGCCAAAATGTTGGCCTCATTGATATCTAGGTCAGGTTTGAATGTGGGTCATGTCTGGTCAAAAACTAGGTCACTAGGTCAAATCATAGAAAAACCTTGTTAACACTTTAGAGACTACAAAAATCTTTAGATCTTGATGAAACGTGGTCAAAATGTTTGCCTCATTTATATCTAGGTCATGTTCCAATGGGGGCTATGTCCGGCTAAAAACAAGGTCACTAGGTCAAGTCATAGAAAAACCTTGATAACACTCTAGAGGCTACAAATCGCATTAGATCTTCATGAAACTTGGTCACATTGTTTGACTTATTGATATCTACTAGGTCAAGCTAAAATCGGGGTCATGTCTGGTCAAAAACTAGGTCACTAGGTCAAATCATGAAAATACAGTGTTTACACTCTAGAAGCTACATTATCCATTTGATATTGATAAAACTTGGTCAAAATGTTTGACTTAAGGCTACTGTTGAATATCGGTCATGTCGGGTCAAAATCTAGGTCACTATAGGTGAAGTTTTACATGGTTTACCAGTTGAGCGATATAGGGCCATAGTGGCCCTTGTTTAGCTCACCTGGCACGTAGTGCCAAGGTGAGCTTTTAGGATAGCTGGATGTCCGTCGTCCGTCAGTCCGTGCGTGCTTACGAGAGGGTACTTACGTGGCTAAAATTCTTAGCCCCATAATTGAAAAACATTAACCTGGCCGTCTCTTGTGACATTAACCTGGCCAGTTGTGGGACATAGGGTTAGGGGTAGGGTTAGCCTACAGATCATTATTTTTCAAGTTAGAGCAAAAAGAAAAAGTCAGTTGTGTGGCTAGCCACGCAAAAGAAAACAATAGAAAATAGCCACATAAGTATCCTCCCGTAAGAACGTCCGTCTGTCCGTCCGTTCACAATTGGTTCGTTAACACTCTAGCGGCTACAAATTTCATCCGATCTTCATGAAACTTAATGACAATGTTTGTCTTGATGAAATCTAGGTCAAGTTCGAATGTTGGTCATGCCCGGTCAGAAACTAGGTCACTAGGTCAAATCATAGAAAAACCTTGTTAACACTCTAGAGGCTACAAATCTCAATGGAATTTAATGCATTCTAGTCAGAATGTTTACCTTATTGATATCTAGGTCAAGTTCAAATATGGGTCATGTCGGGTCAATAACTAGGCCACTAGGTCAAATCATAGGAAAACCTTGTTTACACTCTATAGGCTACACATCTCACCTTATTTTCATGAAACTTGGTCAAAATGTTTGCCTCATTCATATCTAGATCAAGTTTCAATATGGATTATGCTAGGTCAAAAACTAGGTCACTACCGGTAGGTCAAATCATAGAAAAACCATGTTAACACTCTAGAGGCTTCAAATCTCGTTGGATTTTAATGAAACCTGGTCAGACTGTTTGCCTAATTGATATCTAGGTCAAGTTTGAATATGGGTCATGTCGGATCAAAATTTAGGTCACTAGGTCAAATCAAAGAAAAACATTGTTAACCCTCTAGAGGCTACAAATCTCATTAGATCTGAATGAAATATTGCCAGAATGTTTGCCTACATCAAATCTTGGTCAAAATCAAATGTGGATTGTGTCTGGTCAGAAACTAGGTCAAATGATAGAAAAATCTTGTTAACACTCTAAGGTTGATTGTGGGTCATGTCCAGTCGTAATCTAGGTCACTATAGGTCATGTTTTACACATGGTGTACCAGGTGAGCGATTTAGGGCCATGGTGGCCCTTGATTTTCAGGTGAGCAATTTGGGGCCATTTGGTCCTCTTGTTTCAGATTGTTTGTATTGGTTGTAACTGTTGGGTTTTACAATAAGTTTTTAGGATGGTCTCAGATCTTAGTTTCAGCTGTATTTTATGAATCTATACTTGTAACTTACAGGTATGTCACAGAATTTTAACAAAATTCTACTCACACTAAAACTGAGTATTTCTCGTTTAAAGCTGGAATAATGGAAGAGAAACAGCCAACCATGGAACAAGGAGAGTCATTAGGCCAAAAGAATAAACCTGCAGCAATTCACAACAGGCTACATACAAAAGAGAGACCTTACAAGTGCAGTATGTGTGAAAAGTCATTTACTCATACAAGTGATTTAAAAAGACACATGAGAGTTCATACAGGAGAGAGACCTTACAAGTGTGATACATGTGGAAAGTCTTTTACTCAGAACAGTCATTTAGTTGGTCACATAAGAGTTCATACAGGAGAGAAACCGTACCACTGTGATACATGTGGAAAGTCGTTTACTCTGAGAGATCGCTTAGTCAGTCACATGAGACTTCACACAGGAGATAAACCTTACCAGTGTGATACATGTGGAAAGTCTTTTACTAGGAAAGGTCGCTTAGTCAATCACATGAGAGTTCATACAGGAGATAAACCTTACAAGTGTGATATATTTGGAAAGTCTCTTGATGAGAAAGGTACTTTAGTGGAGCACATGAGAGTTGGCACAGATGAAATACATTATAAGTGTGATACATTTGAAAAGTCTATTACTGAAAAGGAAACTTTAGTCAATCACATGAGAGTTCATACAGGAGATAAACCTTACAAGTGTGATATATTTTCGGAAAGTCTCTTGATGAGAAAGGTACTTTAGTGGAGCACATGAGAGTTGGCACAGATGAAATACATTATAAGTGTGATACATTTGAAAAGTCCTTTACTGAAAAGGGAACTTTAGTCAATCACATGAGCGTTCATACAGCAGAGAGACCTTATAAGTGTGGTACATGTGGAAAGTCTTTTACTGAGAAAGGACATTTAGTCAATCACATGAGAGTTCATACAGGAGAGAGACCTTATAAGTGTGATACATGTGGAAAGTCTTTTACCGAAAAAGGAACTTTAGTCAATCACATGAGAGTTCATACAGGAGAGAGACCTTATAAGTGTGATACATGTGGAAAGTCTTTTACAGAGAAAAGTACTTTAGTCAATCACATGAGAATTCATACAGGAGAGAGACCTTATAAGTGTGATACATGTGGAAAGTCTTATACTCAGAGAGGTCCTTTAATAGAGCACATGAGAGTACATACAGGAGAGAGACTTAACTCATGTGATGTGTGCGGAAAATCTTTTAATAGCAATAGTAAATTAGCCCAGCACATGAGAATTCATACTGGAGAGAAACCTTACAAGTGTGATACATGTGGAAAGTCTTTCGCTACCAATGGCAATTTAGTCAAGCACATGAGAGTCCATACTGGAGAAAGACCATACATGTGTGATACATGTGGAAAGTTTTATAAAGATAAATGTTATTTAGTAGAGCATATGAGAGTACATACAGGAGAGAGACCTTATAAGTGTGGTATGTGTGCAAAGTCTTTTAATGAGAAAGGTTCTTTAGTCAGTCACATGAGAATCCATACAGGAGAGAGACCGCACAAGTGTGATACATGTGGAAAGTCATTTACTCATTCAAGTACTCTACTCAATCACATGAGAGTTCATACAGGAGAGAGATCTCACAAGTGTGATGTGTGTTGTAAATCTTTTATTAGGAAAGGTAATTTAGTCAAGCACATGAAAGTTCATACAGAAGAGAGACCTCACAAGTGCTATATGTGTGACAAAGCATTTACTGTTGTGGGTATTTTAGTTGAGCACATGAGAGTTCATACAGGAGAGAGGCCTTACAAGTGTGATATGTGTGAACAGTCGTTTACTAGGAAAGGTAATTTAGTCGCTCACATGAGAGTTCATACAGGAGAGAGACATCAGAAGTGTGATTTATGTGGAAAGTCTTTTACTGAGAAAGGTTCTTTAACCAGTCACATGCAAGTTCATACAGGAGAGAAACCTCACAAGTGTAATGTTTGTGAAAAATCATTTTTTCGTAAGAGTAATTTAAATTCACATTTGAGAGTTCATACAGGAGAGAGGCCTCACAAGTGTGATACATGTGGAACATCTTTTACTGAGAAATGTACTTTAGTCAATCACATGCAAGTTCATACAGGAAAGAAACCTCACAAGTGTAATGTTTGTGAAAAATCATTTTCTCGTAAGAGTACTTTAAATTCACATTTGAGAGTTCATACAGGAGAGAGGCCTCACAAGTGTGATACATGTGGAACATCTTTTACTGAGAAATGTACTTTAGTCAATCACATGAGAGTTCATACAGGAGAGAGACCGCACAAGTGTGATGTTTGTGGAAAGTCATTTACTGTGAAGGGTTCTTTATGGAAACACATGAGAGTCCATACAGGAAGAGAGATATCAAAAGTGTGAAATGTGTGAAAAGTCAAACATTTCTTTGGAAAGGTGCTTTTGTCACTCACATGAGAGTCCATACACATTTACTGTAAGTGTTGGGTAATTGAGTAATTTACTGGGAAATGTACTTTAGTCAATCACATGAGAGTTCATACAGGAGAAAGACATCTCATGTGTGATACATGTAGAAATTTGTTTACTGTGGTAGGTACTTAAGTCAATCACATGAGAGCCCATATAGGAGAGAGATCTCACAAGTGTGATGTGTGTGGAAAGTATTTTATTGGGAAATGTACTTTAGTCAAGAATATGAGATTTCATACAGGTACAGGAGAGAGACCTTGCAAGTGTAATACCAGTCCATGTGGAAGTCATTTACTGTGTTGCAGGGCTGCCATAAGTTGACATAAAAAATCCTAAGATTTTCAAATTTGCATTTTTCAAGTGCGATTTTACGAATCATACCTTTTACCCATCACCTGTTTCTAGTTTTGTTGACACATGGCTGCTTAAAGCAGGCTGAAGTAAATCAGAATGCGCCTTAAGGCGCATTCTGCTTTACTTTCAGCCTGCTTTAAGCTATACCATGTATTAGAAAAAAATCCGAAGATTTAGGAAAAATCTGGAGAAATGGCAGCCCTGATGTTGGGTACTTTAGTCAATCATATGTACGCCCATACAGGAAAGTATTTTACTGGGAAAAGTACTTGAGTCAAGAACATGAGATTTCATACAGGAGAAAGATCTTTAAGTGTGGGTGGAGTGGAAAGTCATTTAAGGTATTTTGTGTGTTTGTCAGACACATAAGGGTTCATACAGGAAATTGATATAGAAAATTACGTTCAAGTCATTGTAATTTTGATATATACATTGCAGGATTGGAAATACATGTATATATTTCTGTTCAGCTAAGGGATTTCCATCACAGAATATTAAAAATTAAACAATGAAATAAGACTTTGTGTTAAAACAATACATAGAGGATAGCTGTATTTTTAGCTCAACTGAGCACAAAGTGCTCAAAGTGAGCTTTTGTGGTCAGTCAATGTCCGGTGTCCCTCATGTTGTGTGTCAACAATTTATTTACAGATTTTCTTCTTCTTAACCATATTCCTGATTGGAACCAAACTGTACAGGAATGTTCCTTGGGTCAATCTCTTCCAAAGTTGTTAAAAAAAGTTGAAACAATGCAAAACAAAGTTATATACATGTAGTGAAATATTTACACATTACTCATCTGTAACTAATAAGGTCAGAGCTTTGGTTTTTGGTATGGTGTAACTTCTAGAGGTCCTTTAACTATGTTGCTGAATTGGTTTCGGTCTGTTGCATAACTTGGTCACCAGAGCTAAAAACAGATTTTTCAATGAAAACTTAAAATCTTTTTTTCCTAAAACAGAAGTCACACAGAGCGTAGATATTTTGGCACATTACATTGTCTACAGCTTCTCTATCAAGAGTCTTCAACTTAGAGCCCTAGGGTAAAAAACTGGCTTGCCCGAGGGTACAGTTTTACATAGAGTTATATAGTGAAACATTCAAACATCTTCTCAAGAACCACAAGGACCAGTGGTAAGATATTTTGCAGATAGTATAATCTCCAGGTCTTCTGTCAAGGCTGTTCAAGATTTGTCCCTTGGGTCACAAATGGTCCCACCTGTGGGGACCATAGGTTAACAAAGTTATGGCGTGAAATCTTCAGACATCTTTTTATGCCCCCGGCATCGACAGATGCGGGAGCATATAGTAATCATCCTGTCCGTCCGTCCGTGCCTACGCTAGGATACTTATGTGGCTAAAATTCTTAGCCCCTTAATAGAAAAACATTAACCTGGCCGTCTCTTGTGACATTAACCTGGCCATTTCTTGTGACATTAACCTGGCCAGTTGTGGGACATAGGATTAGGGGTTGGGTTAGCCTCCAGATCATTCTATTCCAAGTTAGAGCAAAAAGAAATTGTCTCTTGTGTGGCTAGCCACGCAAGAGAAAACAATAGAAAATAGCCAAAAAAGTATCATAGCGTAAGTACGTCCGTCCCTCCGTCCGTAACCAGGTTAAGTAGATTTTACCGTTTCGTCTAGCATCAACACCGCTTATTCAAATGCTTAGATACTTATACAGTTGTTTTCTTGGACCATTCCCTAGCCACCAATAATACCCAACCTTGATTTTGACCTTGACCTAATTTGGACTTAGAATACTTTGAATGGGCTATTTCTTGGTTAACTAGATTTTACTGTTTCGTCTGGCATCAACACCGCTTACTCCAATGCTTGTATACTTATACAGTTAATGCCTTGGACCATTCCCTATCCACCAATATCACCCAACCTTGATTTTGACCTTGACCTTGACCTAATTTGGACTTAGAATATTTTGAATGGGCTATTTCTTGGTTAACTAGATTTTACCGTTTCGTCTAGCATCAACACTACTTACTACAATGCTTCTCTACTTAAACAGTTATTGCCTTGGACCATTACCAACCCACCAGTAATACCCAAGCTCAGTTTGACCTTGACGTAATTTGGACTTAGAAAAGATTCAGAATATATTGTCAAGGATGCCACCGGGGGCATAAGCGTTTATTGAACGCGCAGTCTTGTTCTCTACTACTATAGCCAAAGTTTTGATATTTGGTATTTTGTAACTTCTAGAAGTCCTTTTTCAATGTTGCTGAAATTGGTTTTGGTCTGTTGCATATCTAGGTCATAGGCACTCAGATGAGTGATTAGTTAAGAGCTTTCCTGGCCCTCTTGTTTAGTGTCAGATCAAACTTTAATTCATTGAGTGAACATCAGACGTTTTATTTCCACAAGTGGCATAGCCACAAATGCAAAATAGAACAGTCTGATGTTATTGGATGAAATTATTTTTGATCTTTCATGGAGAAATACAGTTATTCTGGTTATTTCATGCTTTAAAATGACTTTTTGAACTTGATTGTTTATCAATTTTAAAGCAAAAGTACAAATTTTGCCCTCTGTTGAGCCCCTAAGTGTTTAGGTCGCCTGAGCCAAAGGCTCAAGGTGAGTTGTTATGACCGCTGATAGTCCGTGACATACTTCTGTCGGTCCGTCCGTTTATATTTGCTTCAAAAGACATCTCCTCTGAAACTAGTTGATTGAAGTGGATGAAATTTACTATGGATGTTCTTTGGAACTTGTTCAAATGAAGTGGAACCATGCAGAACTCTGGTTGCCATGGCAACAAAAGCAAAAAAACTTTTAAAATCTTCTTGTCAAGCTGGGACCTCAGCTTAGATATTTGGTCTAATAGTTTGTCCTAGTAAATTACTGTCAAATTTGTTCAAATCAAAGCCCTAGGGTCATAATTGACTCCATCCTAGGGATTTTCAGTGTCATTTTATACAAGTATGACTGTTTATACAAGTAAGACTATTTGGATCAACAAACTCATTCATATATACATCATTGTGACTTTTAAGGTGTGCTTATTTTCTTTGATGGTTTCATTTTTTTTTTTTTTACAAATTTTGTGTATTAAAATAAAGTTATTACTGTAGAAAGAATATTACTGCAGTTATGACTGTAGAATTTGATTAAAAACTAGAGATTCTGTCACTTATTTGGATACACCAGGTAGCTTTGTCCCCTATTAGACTGAGGCAACATGGCCAATATTTGCAAACAGTTTGGATCCAGATCAGATGCAACATTAATTTTTACATTATGCTGCATCTAATCTGGTTCAAAGCTTTTTGCCACTCGATGATTTACATAGTTTCTTCAATTTAGGAAAAATCAAGTTTGATTTTTTTTAGCTCACCTGTGCTACTAGCTTAGATTGTATATGACGATAAGAGTTCGTATGAGTTTGATTATGGTTGAAATCGCACTAATAGATCAAGAGTTATCTACCCATGCTTGATGTGTTGAAAATGCCAAATCTGAAAGTGTTTACACTCTAGAGGCCACACTTTTTATCCAATCCTCTTAAATCTAGCTCAGATTGTATATGACTATAAGGTCTCAGTTGAGATAAAAAATGGCTGAAATCAGACCAATTGGTCCAGAGTTGTCTGCCCTTGATGATTTGAAAAAGTCATATCTAACAGCTTTTACACTCTAAGCAACTAGTTTTCAATGGATTTTGATTATACTTGCACACAATGTATAATATAATAGCTATAAATTCTCAAACTATAGTTGAAATCTCATCATTGTGGCAAGAGTTATCTGTCTTTGATATACTTTGAAATGCTAGAAAAGGCTTCATTTCAGTATTGTTTAGGCTTTTAACGCGTTACTCATTACCCCATAGCCTGTTCCTTAAGTTTTGAAGACAGGTATTCACTTATAGCAGGTTGAAAGTAAAGCAGAATGTGCCTTAACTTGTAAAAAATCCTCTGGGACATTTCTGATTTACCTTAACCTTTCTTTAAAGTGCCACTTGCTTTTAATATAAATAGTTAGCCGCAATTTAAGTGGTCGTAACAGTGGGGTTTCACAAACTTTAATTCACCATTTCTTTTCTTTGTTTCTTTTTTCATGTAAGTTAAGCCATAACAGTGACAAAACTGAATGGTTTTCAGTCTAATGTTAATAGGACCTTATTTAAAGCACAGAACAGAAAAGTAATTGTCAGTATACGTGTAGCTTTCTGTTATAACTTATGGCATTAAAGTTCTTTGAGATACTTTCCAACTGATAATGATCAGATCTGTTCTGAGCATACCTGCAAATAAATTAGACAGTTTTAGACACAACAAAGCTTACTGTGTATGGGAGAAAGCTCTTGCAGGAACTATGCACTATTCTTACACCGTTTGAACAAGCTACAACTATTGTACAAAAAGAAAATAATGTCTCTGCCAGTTTGGCAATTCCTGCTACAAAGAAGCTCAAAGAAGCACTTGATTTTATCTCTGTTTCATATAACATAAGGTTGGTTACAGCTTTGAAAGCTTCAATTAACAAGCGCATGGCAATCTATGATAATGATGAAGTGTTCCAGCTTTCAGCAGTATTAGACCCAAGATTTAAGCTTGACTGGTTTGACAGTGACACTGAAGCTGCTTTACAGATAAGTTGGCAAAAATGTGTTCCAAGATATTTGAACAAGCTGGGGAATGTGACGGAGACACCGATATTTCATCCCCACCAAGCAAAATACTCAAGACTGACAGACCTGAGGATCTGTTTTTTACTACTCCTAGAAAAAATAGAAAAAGGAATCCATCATCAAAAGAAAAAGAAGTGAAAACTTATCTTAATGAGCAATGTGAAGACATTGCAACAGATCCTCTTAAATTCTGGCTTAATAATGAGCTACGGCTTCCTTTACTGGCAAAAATTGCTGCAAAATATTTGGGAATACCAGTCACATCTGCTCCAGTCGAAAGGCTTTTCAGCATAGCTGGCAAAACCTTTCGCCCGGAGCGATGTAGATTGAATGACGAAACTTTTGAAAAGCTTATGATGATTAAGTGCAATTCAAAGCAAGTGTAGACCCTGAACAGTAAACTCATTGTACATAAACTGTCTTACCCTGAATGACTCAATTGAATATGAAACCTTACATGAATAAAACAGTTTAATAAAATTATAGCCAGTGTATGTCTGAAAATATTCTCCAATGTAATCGATGTAATCGAAATGTAATGGTGATTACATTTTCCAAGTAATCGTAATTTAATCGATTACAGTACACTCTGAAATTTTCAAAAAGTAATCGTAATTGTAATCACATTTTGCTGTAATCGTAATCGATTACATTTCAAAGTAATCGGTCTCATGTCTGGCCTTAAGGCACATTCTGCTTTACTTTCAGCCTGCTTTAAGCTATAACCTGCTAGGATATAGAAACAATTACTTATGATAGATATTCATGACTGTATAATTCAATATTTTTTTGTTATCAGTACATTTTTGTTAGCTGTGATTAGCTGTATTTTAGCTCACCTTGCACAAAGTGCCAAGGTGAGCTATTTTGATCGTCCTGTGTCCGTTCGTCATCAAAAATTTCTTCAAAAGACATCTCCTCTTAAACTACTGGATGGATTTTAACCCAACTAATGGCCCAAATGATCTTTATATAGACCTCTTTGAAAGTATGACCACAGTACCCTGAGCTTAGATAGTTTGCACAAAGCATCATCTACCGATCCTCTATCAAGATTGTTTGATCTATGTCCCTTGGGTCAAAAATGACCCTGCCCTGGGGGTCACAAATTTACAAAGAGTTATATAGTGAAATCTTCAAACATCTTCTTCTCTGAAACTTATATAGCCATATCTTTGATATTTGGCATGGTGTAAACTCTAGAGGTTGTTCAAATTGTTCTGTTCCATTGCATATCTAGGTCACAGGAGCTAAAAATAAATCGTTTCAATAGAAACTTCTAGTCTGAAACCACAGTACCCTGAGCTTAATTAGCTATATGGCCCAAAGTATCATCTACAGGTCGGTTATCAAGAATGTTCAAATAATGTCCCTGGGGTAAAAGATGACCCCGACTTGGGGACACAAACTTACATAGAATTTTTTTGTGAAATCTAATTGTCCCGGTCCAGGTCACAGGTGCTAAAAATAGATTTTTTTTCAACAAAAACTTAAAATCTTCTTGTCTGAAACCACAGTACTCTGAACTTAGATATTTGGCATTAAGCATTAAACTGCTGTTTTTTATGCAAACTGTTTGTATCAAGATCAGAATAATAATAATAATAATAAAAATGGAGTATGGCAATGACTGGTACATATTCTTAATTTCTCTTGTTCTTATGTGCTATCTTTCTGTATATAACTTTGTACATGCCATGATTGTGGACCATATTGAAAATTGGTTACACACCAAATATGTTATCCACGTAAAATAAAGTCGTTATTATTATTATTATTATTATTATTATTATTATTATATAAACTACAGGTCCTCAGTAATGAAATTGTTTAAATTATGTCTATAGGGTAAAAAATGACCCCACCTGAGTTATAAAATGAAACTTCTAACATCTTCTTCTCTGATACTTGGCATGGTGAAACTTCTAGAGGTACTTTACCAATATTGTTCAAGTTGTTCCGGTCCGTTGCATAGCTAGGTCACAGGAGCTAAAAATATATTTTTTCAATGATACCTTAAAAACATCTTCTTGTCATAATTGCCACAGTACATTTCGAGGGCTTGGTGCAAAACTATTGTAACTCCCTCACAATTGTGAGGGAGTTACAATAGTTTTGCACCAAGCCCTCGATTTGGCACATAGCACCATCTACTCAGCAAATGGCACTATCATATTGTCATAATTTCTCAGCTTTCCAAGATATGTTACATTTACATAACGGTTCCCGGTGTATGAGCAGTTTGATTAGGGCCGTATACAGTTCTTGTTTTGATACACCTTTGTATGAAACTGCTTCACAGTTGCAAACAGCTTGGGGTGTGACCAGGTTATTTTTTCATACCTGCATGAATACAATAAATTATTTTCTTCTGTAGAGGAATAAATTTAAGGCGTAAAAATGCGTATTTATGGGGTACTGGGTTAAGTTGTTTGCCCTATGCTAGAAAAGGTTGTAATCTAATATTCTTTACATGCTATACTACAAATTTGAATGGATTTCAATTAAAATGGGTGAAACTCAAAAGTAAAGCCATCACTGAGGGCTTCATCACAACAGGTTAGCGAATTCAGGGCCTTCAAGGCCCTTTTGTTTTCATAATTTTGCATACAATAGAATTGAAGCAGACAACAATACAGCATCATGAAAGGTTAACCCATTACCCCATAAATACGCCTTTTTACGCCTCTTATTATTTCCTCTTTCTGAAGAAAATAATTCCATTTTTATGGTCATGAATAAGTAGCACAGAGATTTTTTTGTATTCTAACAGATGGTAGCTTAAAGCAGGTTGATAGTACCTGCTTTAAGTGGTCACCTATCTACCCGGCTGTACTTTTTCCAAGGTTCAGTGTAAAATTTCCATGGAATATGAATAATTTACATGGAATTTACATGGAATTCTAAAAGTTCCATGGTTATTCGTAACAATTTCCAAGGTTTTTGTTTAGTCATCCAACATTTCCAAGGTTTATGCATGCTTATGAACAAAAAAACCACGTAAATATCAAGAAAAAACCTTGTAAACTCTTAAAACCTTGGCAAAAGCTCGGAAAAATTGGACTTTGGCAAAAATAAACACGGAACAATCTCGGAAATAAGAACTTAACCATTTTTTAGCACGGAAAATCCTTGTAAAATAATAACTTAAACAATTTGCACCTCGTAATATTTGCTACAATTGTAAGTTTCACAAAACAGTGAATATTATACACACCCAGGACACCAGCTCACAACAATCAGAGGTCAGAGATTTAAGTTGTCTGTTTATCTATACTTTAAAATGTGAATGTGGCAAAAATTAAAGACTCCAAACCAGTTCAGACTCCTGACAAAAGATTCATGGTAAGTTACATAACTTACATAAATACAATTTTATCATGATCATAATATATCTTGGATATTTACATGATACAAACAAAAGCATGTGGTACCCCACCCACTAGTAGTTAACTATTCCTCGTATACTTTTCCATGGTATTTTGTCGAAACCACGTAAAATGGTTCTAACATTTCCGTGGTTTTTTGGAAAAAACCACGGAAATAACAGAGTAAATATTTTACAAGGATTCCTCGTAAACTTTTCCGAGGATTTTTGTTTCCGTGGTTTTTAGGAGAAAACCTTGGAAATTAAATATTTTACAAGGATTCCTCGTAAACTTTTCCGAGGTATTTTGTCAAACCATGTAAAAACGAAGGTCTTGTATTTTCTAAGGTTTTCTCGTCTTTTTTTCCAAGGTTTTTGTAATATGACCGTCCGAATACTCCGTGGTTTTTTCCATGTTTTTTTTTTCATAAAACCTAGGAAAAAGTACAGCCGGGTTCAATACTAGAAACATGTCATTGGGTAATGGGTTAAAGACATTTCCTGACCTACTTTCAGTGGTTTATAAGTTATAACACCAAACCAGGTATAAAATCATGCAGCCACTATAGGTTGTGCCCTTACTGCTATCTTGTCTAGAGATATACTCATCCAAGCGTTTCATGTGAGGCCCGTACCTTAAATTTGTTTGTTTGGTTAGTAAAACCCATTAAAAAAACCTTGAGTGTGAGTATGTGAGGGATTGACGGACATGAGCCCTCCCAGACACAAGCCCCACGGCTGATTTTGTGCGTGGTGACATGAGCAGAGCCCCCGCCCCTGCCTGTTTTGTGCGGGCGAACATAGACCCTGCTGGTCAGACAGATAATTAACTAATGTTTTGTTAATATTTTTAGCAAAAAATGAAGTTTTTCTTCGGCTAATAATTCGCCAATTAATGATTAATTATTTCATTTAAATCATGATACCTTGTAGGAAAAAGATAATGATGATAGCTCTAATAATTAATATTGTCTACTTAAATACACAATACATGTAGTGACAAAATTTGATAATTCTTAGATGATACCTGGAATTAATTGTTTAATTGACTCTTGTTTACTGGAGAAACACCACCAGAGAAACGTGTATGTTTGATAGATTGATTGAATCCATTGTCCTTATAATCGTATGTTAAAGGTGTTGTTTGTGTCTCATAATTTTCAAACAATTATCAGAGGTCTCAAAAATCTGGGAGTAAAAGCATGTACAATGTTGCCTAAAAGAAACCTACCCGTTATTATTCATGAAAGTGAATACTATTCAATAGAATTAATGACAAAAGAACACTTAAGAACACATTTTGAAGTTTAAAATCTACAATTTTACACAATGAAACATGTCAGCCGGGGGGCTCGTGTCCGGATGGGGGCTCATGTCAGCTTAACATGTGAGGGCTTCTCTAGACAACATGATATTAGTGACATTGGCTTTGCACTATTTACTATCGCTGTACAGTTACTTTCATGCCTATCAAGAACAATGTGGGGTAGGTCCATCAAAGGACGGAGGAACCTGAAGTGAGCACTGTTACATAATAGACAGCTGATGGTTCAACAGGTGCTGTCTGCTAAATTTTTGAAAACCAGGTTCTGTCTGCTTCATTGATCACCGTAGGAGCAGTGACCATATGGACTGCATTTACAACTTTACCTATGTTTGTGGGAAAGTGAAGAGTTTCTACATAACCTGATCTAACTTTCAGGTCTCTGTGACCTTGACATCTAACCTTGATTCTTGAAAACCTTGTCCAGAGCATAACTTCTTCACTATGTTATCTAGGATTACAAAACCTGGTCTGTGTATACATATTGGGATCGCTCAGTGCCACATGTATACTATTCTCAGGTCAATTTAATCTTGCCCTTAACCTCTGACCTTTATAATTGAAAAACATTGTCAGGAGCATACCTCCAATATGTACCATATCATTTAGATTACCAAGCCTGCTGTGTGCATACATCTTGAGATGGAGGAGTGTTGCTTACCACTTTCAGGTCACTCTCACAGCCCGTACGAAAAATCCAGGCGGAATCCGCCCGGAAATGAGGCGGAATTGGGGCGGAAATGGCCGATTCCGGGCGGACTTGGGGCGGAAACCTAAATTCCGCCTCAAGTCAGTCAGTTTTACGGGCGGAATTTTGAGAAGATTCCGGGCGGAATTTAAAATCCAGGCGGAATTTTGTACTTTGACATTTTTCAGAGGCGGAATTTCTCACTTAGACTAGCATCTCGAGGCGGAAAATGAGAAAACATTGGAAATTGAGGCGGAATTTTTGACTTAGACAATATCAATAAGGCGGAATTTCGGACTTAGTTAAAATTCTGCCTGAATGAGGCGGAATTTCATACTTAGACTATTGCAACAAGGCGGAATTTTGGACTGTGAATTTTGAAAAAATGTTTAAGTCCAAAACGTGAAAAAAGTTTTAAAAAATTGTATCTTTTTAATTATTTAATAAAATCAGGGTGTTCATGGATTCAAAATTATCGCCATAAAACAAAGAAGTCATATATGTACAAATGAGGAAGGTCTTTTGGTCAAATATAACAAAGGGGAATAACTCCGAAAATATTAATGTCTAGTCAGAGTTATGGACCCTGCACTTAATCTCTCCAAGCTAGCTATTTCCATTTATGAAATTTTATTCCACTAGCATCAGTTAAACTGGAGTAAATATCTTAAAAAAAAACAAGGGCCACTATGGCCCTAAATCGCTCACCTGGTAACCATGTAACCATGTACACCGTGTGACCTAGTTTTTGACCGGGCATGACCCTCATTCCAACTTGACCTCGATTTCAATGAGAAAAACATTTTGTTCAAGTTTCATGAAGATTCAATGAATTTTGTAGTGTCTATAGAGTGTTAACAAGGTTTTTCGATGATTTGACCTAGTGACCTAGTTTTTGACCGGACATGACCCACATTCAAACTTGGCCTAGATTTCATTGAGGCAATCATATTGATGAAGTTTCATGAAGATCAAATGAAATTTGTAGCCTCTAGAGTGTTAACAAGGTTTTTCGATAATTTGACCTTGTGACCTAGTTTTTGACCAGACATGACCCACATTCGAACTTGACCTAGATTTCATTGAGGCAAACATTTTGATGAAGTTTCATGAAGATCCAATGAAATTTGTAGTCTCTAGAGTGCTAACAAGGTTTTTCGAAGATTTGACCTAGTGACCTAGATTTTGACCGGACATGACCCACATTCGAACTTGGCCTAGATTTCATTAGGCCAATCATATTGATGAAGTTTCATTAAGATCCAATGAAATTTGTAGCCTCTAGAGTGTTAACAAGGTTTTTCGATAATTTGACCTAGTGACCTAGTTTTTGACCGGACATGACCCACATTCGAACTTGACCTAGATTTCATTGAGGCAAACATTGTGACCAAGTTTCATCAAGATCCAATGAGATCTGAACCTGGTAAAGTGTTAACGAACAATTGTGGACGGACGGATGGACGGACGGACGGACATCCAGCGATCCTAAAAGCTCACCTTTGCACTACGTGCCAGGTGAGCTAATAAAGACAATAACCCTCCGCCTCTCTCTCTCTCTCTCTCTCTCGGAATCAGTTGTGTGAATTTACTTTCAATTCAGAACTGCAGTTTCATTTAGGCAAGATTTTTAAAGTTGTTTCAATTGGTTGCCATGGCAACCACAGTTTCAACTGATAGACCTATATTTGAAGAAATCTGATACAGATTCACCCATTGGTATGAAATTATTTTTAAATTGAGTCAGTGGTTTCAAAAAAGAAGAATTTTAAAGTTTCCACTATATTATAGCCAAATAAAGGAAATACGAGTGCCCCACCCACTGCTGTTGTTTTCTTTATCTTGGAAAATTATTTTAAGAAATAGCCATTTAACTTTAAGGAAAGAACAATTTTAAATTCTCTTCAACGTTTTCCGTAGTTTTCATATGCGCATAATATTATTTCAGAGATAATTCACGATTATTCTCTGTTTCTAGCAGAAAGAATAACACATTATTTACGTGAAAGGCCGAAACTCTATGGGGTCGAAGTTTCTCCGTGTGCTCCGTTCCGCGCATGCGCTAGCTGTTGGTCTCGAAATTTGAAATGAAGAGCCATAATTTGTAACGACGATACATGAATGTCCCTGTGTTTTTACCAAGAAATCACACCTTGTATGGCTCATACACGCTGTCGCGGACAATGCGTGTTGTGATTAAAGGTAAATTGTGTATTTAAACTTGTATGTTCGTGTATAAATTAATTCAGATGTTATCGCACGCTGCCTGGGTGTTTGTTTTTGTCAGTTGATCCTACTAGGATATTGTAAGATTTAATGCAGATACATTTACATGTATTTAGATTTGTTTCAGTAGATAGGTGTTCAAGTCGAAGCTGCAAATATTTATTTACCTAATCCATCATTTGAAATGCAATTGATAGGCAGATTCAGGTGAATACAATCTCCTATGCTGAAAACGTAGCGGTTCAATTCGTCCCAAGTCAAATCGTAACTGGTTTAATTCGGCCTACACACTATAGAATAGTGATTGCAGTGTATAGTTAGATACAGAAAATCGTTTCAACATTTTGTAATTAAGTTGTCCCGTATTTGATTGTTTTTCTTAGATTTAAATACATTCTTTTAGTTTAAACAAGTTAATTAGAGTTTAATGTGTGGTAAACAAGTTATTTAGATGTGATTTTATCTATCTTCTCACAACTCAAATTTAGATCTAGATACACTTTAATTTTATCAAAGCATATGTCTCTATTTCAGATTCCATGAGTCAACCAATAGAATAGTTACAACACTGTTGAAACATCTTATTTAAAGATCCATGGACCAGAGATATTGAGGTGGCTTAACAGCTGTAACCATTTCACAAGGTAAAGACTGCCGAAATATTAAACAAGAGTACTTCTATTTTAGATGATCAACACTGACACAGTCTGTGTACGTAGCTCAGTGGTAGAGCATCCCGTTCTAGTGCAGGAGGTTGCGGGTTCAATCCCAGGCCGGGGCAAACCAAAGACTTAAAAATTAGTAGTTTTTAATGACTTCCCTCCTCGCTCAGGGTTTCGGGTTACATGTAGCATATATAGTAACAACTGGTTTCGTCGGTGTCACGATAAAGTGACCGGCCGGTAGTGTTGGGTCAAAATCAAATGGAAAAGTCAACGGTCTATTGTGATCGCCCTGTGTCCGTCGTCCGTCCGTCGTCAAACTTTTTCTTCAAAGATCTTTTTCTTGGAAACCACTGTGCCAATTTCATCAAAACTTCATAGGATTGTTCCTTGTAAGGTACTCTCTCAGATTTCTTCAAATATAGGTCATCCAATTGAAATTGTGGTTGCCATGGCAACCAATTGAAAACACTTTAAAAATCTTCTCGTCAAAAACTACAGGTCCGAATTGTAAATAATTTTACCCAAATGTGCCATTGGTGACCCTCTATCAGATTTCTTAAAATAATTTTCCTATCTTAAAAAACATGGCCGCTAGTGGGTGGGGCAGATTTTCCTTATTTTGATATATAGTGAAAACTTTAAAAATCTTCTTTTCAAAAACTACTGGTCCGATTTGTCAGTAATTTTATGCAAATGAACCATGGGTGACCCTCTTCCAGATTTCTTAAAATTATTTTGATATCTAAAAAAACATGGCCTCCAGTGGGTGGGGCAGATTTTTCCTTATGTTACTGTATAGTAAAAACTTTAAAAATCTTCTCCTCTGAAACTACTGGTGCAAATTCAAAATAATTTTACACAAATGGTCAATTGATGACCCTCTACCAGATTTCTAAAAAATATTTTGTTATCTTAAAAAAAACATGGCTGCCAGTGGGTGGGGCACGTTTTCCTTATGTTACTGTATAGTAAAACTTCTCTGAAACTACTGTTGCAAATTCAAAATAATTTTACAAAAATGGTAAATTGATGACCCTCTACCAGATTTCTTAAAATCATTTTGTTATCTTAAAATTAGCATGGCCGCCAGTTGGTGGGGCAAGTTTTCCTTATATTTCTGTATAGAAAAACTTTCAAAAACAATTTCTCTGAAACTATTGGTCTGATTTAAGAATAATTTTACACAAATAATGATTCATGGGTGACCCTTTGCCAGTTTTCTACAAATAATCGTACTAGCTCAAACAACATGGCCACCAGTGGGTGGGGTGAAAAAGTAATAATTACTGGTCCATTTACATGACCGTAATCATGGGTACCAGGTGAGCGATTTAGGGCCGCATGGGGCTCTTGTTTTATGAAAAAGGCGTGTGAATCGATCAGCTTTTTTGTGATAAAGACGTGAAACGTCGAAAGATGAAGTTAATAACCGAGTCTGCTGAGAAGATACTGTTATAATGTCGACAACGTGCGAGAAACGCATGTTACGCGTTTTTCGTAGTTAGAGAGTCGATTTCCGTGTTTGATGTTTCGGACCATGTCTATTTTGTAACTATCCGAATTCAAAGTCGCCAAAAAAATATTTGACACATTGATTCTTTATATATTATTTATTTAATCACTACTGAACACAATTTCTTTAGTGTGTTTTTTTAACACTAATACACTAGAATTCCACATTGTTTTGGCAATTTTGAATCTATGATATATATAAAATGAAAATTCAAATGAGTATTCCCCCCACCATTCCCTCAGAGTTACGAGAGTACCCATTAAAATACTTATTGAATTTGCAAAGGACTCTATTGTAAAATAGTTCTTTGAGGTGCAAAAACTCACAACTTTTTCACTTCAAGGACATCTCTGAAAGAACATTGAATTTGAATTAAAATTCCATGGACCCGTCCCTACAGTGAGTATAATTCTGGTTACTAATTAATTCATCACTAATTTAGATAAATTTTATTTTTCAGAAACTATGTAAATGATGGAGTCAGGACAGAAAATGAAGGGAAAAACCCATGATGTTGTTGAACTTTAATGTTGGATGGTTGTCTTGTGTGGTACAACACAGTCAGTGATGCTTTACAGCGGCGTGAGCCAGTCATCCATGATAATTAATATGTGACCAAATCATCAAATGGTAAGGATTAGAACTCCAGATCAAAGCGTACCATTTTTTATCGAAGCGCACCACATATACTAGATATATCACGAAAATATTCAATTGTGTATTAGGTGTAGATTTCTATTTGATGTTTGAATGATTTCAATAATATGACAAGCTTCCTAAAATAACAAGGTTAGCAGATTTAACAGGGGTCGTTTGTGATTTTGATATTGTTGCTGATAATTTTCCGTAGTGGTGCGAAAAACTTCATTTTGACAATCTAAAACCTCTTTTATCGCCGCGACATTCGATGGTTTGCAGCTTCATTTTGTTTTCGTCCGAGTCTTACTGGGCGCTCATTGTTTTATGAATGATGCCGATAACCAGAAGCTAAAATATATCACGCGGAACGCCTCCTGTTTTATCGTTGGGGTGCACCAAACTGCAATTAGTTAATTTTGTCACCAGTTTTCGCGAATTTAATATACTGGCGTATCTGTCAAATGCAGCGTAAAAGTTAACTTTTATTTAACGCAATCTAAACAAAATTAAAAGATTGAACAGGAAGTTCGGTTTTAATCCGATTTAATGATAAAACAAGTAGCTTACTGAAGTTAATGATTTAAGATTTAGGACCCCTAATAAGATCAGACCACAATTGGTAGTCTAATTTCTATGTCCATCAGCCATTCTTGTCAACTGCCAAAGTGTTTCGAACCATGCATGTTTCAGCACAGTTCAAAACAGGTCGGCAGTTGATGAGAATGGCCGATCGCTCTCTGTAGAGTTCCAATATTGACCGAATTTGGCACGATCTCATTAGGGGTACTCAACCTTAAGATCCATTTTAAAATTAATTCAGACTCAATTTTTTTGTAATAAATATTTGAAGTCATATTTTAAATTTAGTGTCTCCTGATTGTCTTTTAGATTATGTCAACACTTGATGTGGGAAAATATTGGCCAAGTTTTACCAACAAGGCAGTGAATGAATGATGCCCGGTGACAGTGACATGGAGATCATCTTATGCTAGGAAACAAGTTACAACTAAAACCTTAGACATTTGATATGGATGTGTCATTAGAACTAGACTTATCCTGATCCTAGAATGGATTTGTTTAGGTAATTCTGTAGGCCAAATTGAACATTACCTGTGTCATATTTTTTTAACTCTTTCCCTCATAGAAGCACCTTTTAGTGCATCTAGTTTATTCCTCCGCTGAAGACAATAGTTCCAATTTATAGTCATGAATATGTATCATAAGGAATATTTTCTATATTCAAGCAGGTGGTAGCTTAAAGCAGGCTGAAAGTGAAGCAGAATGCACCTTAAGGTGCATTCTGATTTACTTTCAACCTGCTTTAAGTATAGTCACCTATTTTCAAAAAGGGTAAACTCTATCAACACAATTGACCTGTTTAAAATATACTAGTTATATAATTTGCAAACAGTGTAAACCCATTTCAGAGGGCTATTCTGATCAGGGTCTACACTGTTTGTTTGTGTAGAGCAGTATTTATAAACTACCCAGAATTCCAAGTAGACATTGGTTCATATTTTTGTAACTAAAAGGATCTACAAGAGAACCTAATAACACACAAGAGTTACTTAGTGTTGAAAGAGTTAAACGAGCTAAAGTGTTTATGTCAAAGATAGAAATTTTCTGTTTGATAATCTGTAACCCATCAAATTTATATGAGGTTTTTAATAAGAAAATAGAATTCAAAGACAATGACTTGATAAATATCTCTGTAAATAATAAGTGTAAAATATTTGATTATACAATTGTACATTAGTTAAGACAGATTAAATATTTCCCTCAAAGACACTTTTTTATGGCATTAACAAACTGAGAAGACCCAGATTTGACTGTTCCTGATCTGTGTTTGCTCTGTTTGTTTATCAAATTTTGCAGGTGTTATCCTGCTCTTTTTACTTGGATAAGAAATTCCCATTCCAAGTTCAAACTATGTATATTTCTGTCAAGTACTAATTTGATTATAATTGGAGCATGACATTTTAACCATTATTCCATAGTTTGTTTCAACTTTTGAAGACAAGTGACCACTTAAAGCAGGTTGAAAGTAAAGTAGAATGCACTTTAAGACACATTCTGCTTTAGTTAATTTCAACCTGCTTTAAGCTACCATCTGCTAGGATATAGGAAAAACAGAACTTTGGGGTCATAAGTTAAAGATGTATTTATGGGGTTATGTAGGTTAAAGCAGGTTGAAAGTAAAGCAGAATGCACTGTAAGGTGCATTGTTTTGATTTCAGGCTACCATCTGCTAGGATAAAGAAAATATTTCCTATGAAGCACATTCATGTCTGTATAAACTATTTTCTTCAGCAGACTAATACATTAAAGGTGTAAAAAGGCATATTTTTTTATGGTTGAATGGGTTAAAGAAATAGTGCTGTTGGGGAACGATTTCAGGTTTGTTCTTCCAAGGAGATATTTTATCATACGAGACACATTATAAGACATTTGGTTTCTAGGACAGCATCAAGGTGTGTGATTATGTAAGTTAAATTGATTAATATGTTACTTTTTCAATTAAAAAGTTTAATGATATGCACTTTTTTGGTTGTTTATCTATTTTCAGTAGCTCTTGGAGTTTCTTTTTCGCAATCCTTGATGGAAGTTGTGATGGGCATGCCTAATTTGACTGCAAAATTAAAAGAGGATGTTCTAAAGTCAAATTCTACCCAAAATAGATTTTGCAAAGCTTCTGCCCTGAATATTCCCCTTCCTTTATTTACTTATTCTGCATCAAAATTTCAGCCCCAAAGAAAATTCCGCTTCATTTGCATATCCTAATTCCGCCTGAAGATTTTCCGCCTCATTTACATATTTCGCCCCAAATTCCGCCCCGTTTCCGCCTGGAATCCGCCCGGAATATATTCCGCCTCATTTGCATATCCTAATTCCGCCTGGAAGATTTTCCGCCTCATTTACATATTCCGCCCGGAATTTTTTCCGCCTGAAATTTTTTCCGTCCGTAAAATGTGCCTCATTTACATATTCCGCCCCGAATTCCGCCCCGTTTCCGCCTGGAATCCGCCCGGAATTTATTCTTTATTTCATATAAGTGGAAACAGGCGGAAATGCAGGCGGAATAGGATGTGAGATTCCGCCCCAATTCCGGGCGGAACATTTCGTACAGGAGACTTTGACCTTGATAATTGAAAAACCATGCACAGGCAATATCTCCTATACTTTGCCATCTAGGATTACCAAACCTGATGTGTGGAAATAAATTGGGATTTCCAGTCATGCATATCACTTTGAGGTCACTTAAAGCTTGGCCTTGACCTGACCTTGATAAAAAAAAACGTAGTCCAGAGCATAACTTCTATACCATTTCATTTACGATTACTTAACCTTGTGTTTACAGACATCTTGAGATGGAAAAGTGTGGCTTTCCACTTTCAGATCACTTTGACCTTGACCTTTGACCTTGATTACTGAAAAAACTTATTTATTAAATGTCAAACTGTGGACACTGATCAGAGGGCTTGATCCTGCCAACAGGAGCCCTTTTATCTGGTTCTACACTATAAGCATAGATCAAGTGTACTTTTTACAGCTACATTATGGCATAACAATATGTTTTATAACCTACATCATCACTCATAATAGATTTCGTTTATTTTTAGCTCACCTGATCAAAGCTAAGGATTGGCTTTTGTAAACTTTGAATGTCAGTCGTCAGTCTTCCGGGGTGCGACGTCTGTCAGTTTTAGTGTTTACACTTTTAGACAGACACCATTGCTCAGATTGTATATAGGGGCCTCCGTGGCCTAGTGGTATAGTCACTGTGACTTACATCACTAAGCTCCTCACCGCTGTGAGTTCGAATCCCAGGAGGGTCGTTCGGATTTTTCATGTGGGGAAGCCTTCCAGCTGGCTTGCGGAAGGTCGGTGGTTCTACCCAGTTGCCGATTTGTGCCTGAAACAGTGCACAAAGGACTGGGGTCTTCCTCCACCTGTAATTAGCTGGACGTCGCGATATGACTGAAATACTGTTGAAAGCGACGTAAAATCAAAACAAATCAAATCAGATTGTATATGACCATAATAAGATATCAAATGAGTTTCATTATGGTTGAAATCTGACCAATCTAGCCTTTATAGGCCTAGAGGACTCATGGGTTGACGTTGATGTATCAAAAATGCATGTATCTAACAGATTTTTTGTTTGCCCATTACCCAATAGACTAGTTTTGAAGACAGGTGAATACTTAAAGTAGGTTAAAAGTAAAGCAGAACGCACCTTCAGGCACATTCTGCTTTACTTTCAGCCTGCTTCAAGCTATCATCTGCTAGAATGTATTCAATATTTCTTGTGATACATAATTATGAATGTATGAATTTGAACTATTTTCATCAGTGGAGGACTAAATTGAAAGTGTTAAAACGTGTACTTATGGGTTAATGTCTGTTTCTCAGCCACCAATGGGCTAATTGTACACCTGAGAGAGTGGGGCGAAGCATTATCCACACTCACATCTCCTATATCAGATTTGAACAAACTATTCTTCTTTCGTAAAAAAGGTCCCACCACAGGGAGCAATTTAGGGTCTTGTGGTTCACTTGTTTTAGTTGGTTGTGATTATTTAAGTTTTAAAGGTACTTCTTTAGGATGGTTTCAGATCTTAGTTTCAGCTGTACTTTATGAATCTATAGTTTAAACTCGCACTAAAACTGAGTATTTCTCGTTTCAAGCTGGAATAATGGAAGAGAAACAGCCAACCATGGAACAAGAAGAGTCATTAGGCCAAAAGAATAAACCAGCAAATCACAACAGGCTACATACAGGAGATAGACCTTACAAGTGTGATACATGTGGCAAGTCTTTTACTCAGAAAAGTACTTTAGTCAATCACATGAGAGTTCATACAGGAGAGAGACCTTATCAGTGTGATACATGTGGCAAGTCTTTTACAGAGAAAAGTACTTTAATCAATCACATGAGAGTTCATACAGGAGAGAGACCTTATAAGTGTGATACATGTGGCATGTCTTTTACTCAAAAAAGTACTTTAGTCAGTCACAAAAGAGTTCATACAGAAGAAAGACTTTACAAGTGTGAAACATGTGGAAAGACTTTTGCTGAGAAAAGTCATTTAGATGAGCACATGAGAGTTCATACAGGAGATAAACCTTACAAGTGTGATATATTCGGAAAGTCTCTCGATGAGAAAGGTACTTTAGCTGAGTACACGAGAGTTGGCACAGATGAAAGACATTATAAGAGTGATACATTTCGAAAATCCTTTACTGAGAAAGGAAAATTAGTCAAACACATGAGAGTTCATACAGGAGAGAGACCTTACAAGTGTGATACATGTGGAAAGTCTTTTATTCAGAATGGTCATTTAGTCAATCACATGAGAGTTCATACAGGAGAGAGACCTTATAAGTGTAATACATGTGGAAAGTCTTTTACAGAGAAAATAACTTTAGTCAATCACATGAGAATTCATACAGGGGAGAGACCTTATAAGTGTGATACATGTGGAAAGTCTTATACTCAGAGAGGTCCTTTAATAGAGCACATGAGAGTTCATACAGGAGAGAGACCTCGTAAGTGTGTTGTGTGTGGAAAATCTTTTAATTACAATAGTCATTTAGCCCAGCACATGAGAATTCATACAGGGGAGAGACCTTACACGTGTGATACATGTGGAAAGTCTTTTGCTAACAATAGTCATTTAGTCAAGCACATGAGAGTTCATACAGGAGAGAGACCTTACAAGTGTGATACATGTGGAAAGTCTTTTGCTAACAATAGTCATTTAGTCAAGCACATGAGAGTTCATACAGGAGAGATACCTTACAAGTGTGATACATGTGGACAGTCTTTTGCTAACAATGGTCATTTAGCCCAGCACATGAGAGTTCATACAGGAGAGAAACTATACATGTGTGATACATGTGGAAAGTATTTTGCTCAGAAAGGTCCTTTAGTTGAGCACATGAGAGTACATACAGGAGAGAGACCTTATAAATGTGGTATGTGTGCAAAGTCTTTTAATGAGAAAGGTCATTTAGTCAGTCACATGAGAATCCATACAGGAGAGAGACCATACAAGTGTGATTTGTGTGGAAAATCATTTACTGTGCTGGGTACTTTAGTCGAGCACTTGAGAGTTCATACAGGAGAGAGATCTCACAAGTGTGACGTGTGTCATAAGTCTTTTTCTAGGAAAGGTAATTTAGTCAAGCACATGGAAGTTCATACAGGAGAGAGACCTCACAAGTGTGATTTGTGTGTCAAGTCATTTTCTGTGCTGGGTACTTTAGTCGAGCATATGAGAGTTCATACAGGAGAGAGACCTCACAAGTGTGAAATGTGTGAAAAGTCTTTTCCTCGGAAAGGTGCTTTAGTCAATCACATGAGAGTTCATACAGGAGAGAGACATCACAAGTGTGATTTATGTGGAAAGTCTTTTACTGAGAAAGGTTCTTTAACCAGTCACATGAGAGTTCATACAGGAGAGAGACCTTACAAGTGTAATGTTTGTGAAAAATCATTTTCTCATAAGGGTAATTTAAATTCACATTTGAGAGTTCATACAGGAGAGAAACCTTACAAGTGTGATACATGTGGAACATCTTTTACTGAGAAATGTACTTTAGTCAATCACATGAGAGTTCATACAGGAGAGAGACCTCACAAGTGTGATGTTTGTGGAAAGTCTTTTACTGTGAAGGGTTCTTTATGGAAACACATGAGAGTCCATACAGGAAGAGAGATATCAAAAGTGTGAAATGTGTGAAAAGTCAAACTTTTCATCAGAAAGGTGCCTTTGTCACTAACATGATAGTCCATACACATGTATGTGGTAAGTCATTTACTGTAAGTGTTAGGTTATTTAGTTATTTACTGGGAATTCAATCACATGAGAGTCCATACACATGTATGTGGTAAGTCATTTACCAAAAGTGTTGGGTAATTTAGTTATTTACTAAGAATTCAATCACATGAGAGTTCATACACATGTGTGTGGTGAGCCATTTACTGTAAGTGTTAGGTAATTTAGTAATTTACTGGGAAATGTACTTTAGTCAATCACATGAGAGTTCATACAGGAGAGAGACGCATGTGTGATACATGTAGAAATTTGTTTACTGTGGTGGGTACTAAATAAGTCAATCACATGAGAGCCCATATAGGAGAAAGGCCTCACAAGTGTGATACCAGTACATGTGGAAAGTCATTTACTGTGTTGGGTACTTTAGTCAATTATACGTGAGCCCATACAGGAAAGTATTTTACTGGGAAAGGTACTTGAGTCAAGAAAATGAGATTTCATACAGGAGAAAGACAGGGCTGCCATTTCTCTGGATTTTTCCTAAATTTGATTTTTTTTCTAGTACATGGTAGCTTAAAGTAGGCTGAAAGTAAAGCAGAATGCGCCTTTAAAGACGCATTCTGCTTTACTTCCAGCCTACTTTAAGCAGCAAAGTGTCAACAAAGCTAGACACAGGCGATAGGGTTAAGGTACGTTAAAATTGCACTTGAAAAATGCAAACTTGGAAATCTTAGGATTTTTTATGTCAACTTTTGGCAGCCCTGGAAAGACCTTCAAGTGTGGGTTGAGTGGAAAGTCATTTACAGCAATTTATGGGTTTGTCATGCAGACACATAAGGGTTCATACAGGAAATTGATATGGACAATTATGTCATGTCATTGTAATTTTGTTATATACATTGCAGGATTGAAAAAAAAACATGTTTTGTTCAGCTAAGGGCAAGCTGCTCAACATTTTGTTCTTGCCTCATATTTCCATCACAGAATTTTAAAAGTTTAAACAATTACATAAGACTTTGTGTTAAAACAATCTATAGAGGATAACTGTATTTTTAGCTCACCTGAGCACTTTGTGCTCAAAGAGAGCTTTTGTGGTCAGTCAATGTCCAATGTCCGTTGTCTCATGTTGTGTGTCAACAATTTATTTACAGATTTTCTTCTTCTAAAACACATGCCTGCATGATTGCAACCAAACTGTACAGGAATGTTCCTTGGGTCAATCTCTTCCAAAGTTGTTCTAAAAATTTGAAACAATGCAGAACATATTTATATAGTGAAATATTTAAGCATCTTCTCTAATAAAACTAATATGGCCAGAGTTTAGTATTTGGTATGGTGTAACTTCTAGATGTCCTTTAACTATGTTGCTGAATTGGTTTTGGTTTGTTGCATATCTTGGTCACCAGAGCTAAAAACAGATTTTTCAATGAAAACTTAAAAAATCTTTTTTTCCTAAAACAGAAGTCACACAGAGCGTAGATATTTGGCACATTACATTGTCTACAGCTTCTCTATCAAGAGTCTTCAACTTAGAGCCCTAGGGTAAAAAACTGGCTTGCCCGAGGGTACAGTTTTACATAGAGTTATATAGTGAAACATTCAAACATCTTCTCAAGAACCACAAGGACCAGTGGTAAGATATTTTGCAGATAGTATAATCTCCAGGTCTTCTGTCAAGGCTGTTCAAGATTTGTCCCTTGGGTCACAAATGCCCCCCCTCCTGTGGGGATCATAGGTTTACAAAGTTATGTTGTGAAATCTTCAGGCATCTTTTTCTCTACTACTATAGCCAAAGTTTTGATATTTGGTATTTTGTAACTTCTAGAAGTCCTTTTCCAATGTTGCTGAAATTGGCTTTGGTCTGTTGCATATCTAGGTCATCGGCACTCAGGTGAGTCAGATTAATTTAGAGCTTTCCTGGCCTTCTTGTTTAGCGTCAGATCAAACTTTAATTCATTAGAGTGAACATCAGACGTTATATTTTCACGAGTGGCATAGCCACAAATGCAAAGTAGAACAGTCTGTTGTTATAGAATGAAATTATTTTTGATCTTTAGCTGAGAAATACATTTATTCTGGTTATTTCATGTTTTAAAATGACGTTATGAACTTGATTGTTTATCAATTTTATAACAAAAGTACAAATTTTGCCTTCTGTTGAGCCCCTAAGTTTTTAGCTCACATGAGCCGAAGGCCTTAGGTGAGTTATTTTGACCGCTGATAGTCTGTGACATACTTCTGTCCGTCCGCTCTAACATTTTGGGTATTTGGGACTACGTGACGTAACATAGAACAAATGAAAACAATAGAGCTGTTCATTCCGTTAGTCCATATTGGGTTTTTGTCTATGTGGCTTCTTTATGTGGCTTTTCACACCTTTTTAACAATGGGAAAGTCACGTCACACAAACCTGAAATGTTAGAACGTCCGTCTGTACATATTTGCTTTAAACCACATCTCCTCTGAAACTAGTTGATTGAATTGGATGAAATTTAGATCTACTATGGATGTTCTTTGGAACGTGTTCAAATGAAGTGGAACCATGCAGAACTCTGGTTGCCATGGCCACAAAAGCAAAAAAACTTAAAAATCTTCTTATCAAGCTGGGACCTCAGCTTAGATATTTGGTCTATAGTTTGTCCTAGTATAAATGATTGTCAAATTTGTTCAAATCAAAGCGCTAGGGTCATAATTGACACAACCTCCCTCCCCCTTAGGGATTTTCAGTGCCATTTTATACAAGTTTGACTGTTTTATACAAGTAGGACTGTATTTGGATGTGCCTGTGCAAAAAAAAAAAAACCAACATACATACATTATGTATTTACATCACTGTTACATGTATTTTAGTGTGCTTGTTGATGGTTTTACAGTAAAACCTCTCTATAACGGCCACTAAAACGAGGACTAATTGGTTATTTAAATGACAGGTGACAGCTTAAAGCAGGTGACAGTAAAACAGAAAGCTCCTACAGGAGCTTTCTGTTTTACTGTCACCATGCTTTAAGCAGTCACCTGTCAAAAACAACTAATAAATTAGCACACTTTAGTGGCCGTTATAGAGAGGTTTTACTGTAATTTTGTTTATATATTTTGTGTATTGGCATAAAGTTATTACAATTTACTGTTGAAAGTTATGACTAGATAGGCAACATGGCCAATATTTGCAAAAAGTTTGGATCCAGATCAGAGGCAACATAATGATGCATATAATCTGGATCCAAACTTTTTGCCACTCATTTACATAGTTTCTTCCATATAGAAAATATCAAGTATGAGTTTTTAGCTCACCTGAGCTAGCTCAGAGTGGACTTTTGCAATCCTTGAATCTCCTGCATCCGTCATCAACAATTTTAGTGTTAACACTTTTATCCAATCTTTCTCAAACTTGCTCAGATGGTATATTACAATAAGAGTTCATATGAGTTTGATTATGGTTTAAATCAGACCAATAGGTCAAGAGTTATCTGCCCTTGCTTAATGTGTTGAAAATGCCAAATCTGGCCTCACTTTTTAGCTCGCCTGTTCGTAGAACAGCAGAGCTAATGTCATACCCCCGGCGTGAGCGTGAGCGTGAGCGTGGCCAAGGTTAAAGTTTTTTGGACGGGTTGTTTTAAAGCTTAATATTTGTGCTAGGGTTATGAAATTTTGTATTGAGGTTCATTTGGGGTTTAACATTGATGTTACGAAGTTGGAATTTAAAAATAATTTTAATTTATGTCAATTTTTTACATGTTTTGGACTTAGGTTTTTCGACTACAAATTACCAGGTTAAAGTTTTTTGGACGGGTTGTTTTAAAGTTTAATACTTGTGCTAGGGGGCTGAATTTTTGTACGGTGGTTCATTTGGGGTTAAATGTTATGATGTTTGAATTTAAAAATAATTTTAATTTATGTCAATTTTCGACATGTTTTGGACTTAGGTTTTTCGACTACATTGACCAGGTTAAAGTTTTTTGGACGGGTTGTTTTAAAGTTTAAAACTTGTGCTAGGGGGCTGAAATTTTGTATGGAGGTTTATTAGGGGTCAAACATTGATGTTATGAAGTTGGAATTTAAAAATGAATTTAATATTTGTCAATTTTCGACATGTTTTGGACTTAGGTTTTTCGACTACATATCACCAGGTTAAAGTTTTTTGGACGGGTTGTTTTAAAGCCTAATATTTGTGCTAGGGTGCTGAAATTTTGTATGGAGGTTCATTATGGGTCAAACATTGATGTTATTAAGTTGAAATTTAAAAATAATTTTAATATTTGTCAATTTTTGACACGTTTTGGACTTATTTGTTTTGACTACAAATCACTAGGTTAAAGTTTGGAAGGGTTGTTTTAAAGTTTAATATAACTAGACTAAGACTCACCATTCATTTAATAATATTTTTAAACTGAAAATTTGCTTTCCATACAAGATGTTTTTTATGCCCCCAGAATCTACGATTCGGGGGCATATAGTGTTTGTCATGTCTGTTGGTCCGTCTGTCTGTGCCAAAAACCTTAACCTTGGTTATAACTCGCATTTTTGTACCTGGGCCTTTCATACTTGGCATGTGTATTCCTCATGGCAAGACCTTTCCAACCAGAGACAACTTTTTGACCTTGACCTTGACATTTGACCTACTTTTGTAAAAATCTTAAAATGGCTATAACATTTGCACCAGTTGGCCCAGGGCTTTCATATTTTATATGTATATTTCTTGTGTCAAGGCCTTTCCAACCATACCAACATATTTGACCATGTGACCTTGACCTTGACCTTTAACCTATTTAATCAAACTTTAACCAAAAACCTTAACCTTGGCTATAACTTTTGCATTTTTGAACCTGGGCCTTTTATACTTGGCATGTGTATTCCTCATGGTAAGACCTTTCCAACCATACACATTTTTTTGACCTTGTGACCTTGACATTTGACCTACTTTTGTAAAAATTCTTTAAATGTCTATAACATTTGCACCAATAGGCCCAGGGCTTTCATATTTTGTATGTATATTTCTTGTGTCAAGACCTTTCCAACCATACCAACATCTTTGACCATGTGACCTTGACCTCGACCTTATACCTATTTAATCAAACTTTAACCAAAAACCTTAACCTTGGCTATAACTTTTGCATTTTTGCACCTGGGCCTTTTATACTTGGCATGTGTTTTCCCTGTGGCAAGACCTTTCTAACCATACAAAACATTTTGACCTTGACATTTGACCTACTTTTGTTGAAATCTTTAAATGGCTATAACATTTGAACCAGTGGGCCTACCACTTTCATATTTTGTTTATATATTACTTGTGTCAAGACCTTTCCTACGTTTTTGCGCTTGTGACCTTGACCTTTGACCTTCTTTTGTATAAATCTTTATACGCCTATAACGTTTGAACCAGTAGGCAATTTAACTCGTACATTTTACATTTGACAGTCTGGATTCCCCTCCCTGTATCATCGGGGGCATTCGTGTAACTGGGACACGCTCTTGTTAGACTTAAACTTTAAACAGGCGAGCATCAGGTGGCTTTGACACCCATTTCTGGTTTTCAAATCCTTTCCAATCTAGCTCAGATTGTATATGACTATACAGTCTCAGTTTTGAAGACAGGTAGTCATTTAAAGCAGGTTAAAAGTAAAGCAGAATGCGCCTTAAGGCACATTCTGCTTTACTTTCAGCTTGCTTTAAGCTATCATCTGCTAGGATATAGAAACAATTGCTTATATAGATTATTCATGACTCATTGACTGTATAATTTAATATTTTTTATTAGCTCACCTGAGCTAGCTCAGGCTGAGCTTTTGCAATCCTTGAATGTAAGGCGTCCGTCGTGCGTCGTTCGTCTTCAACAATTTTAGTGTTTACACTCTAGAGGCCACAATTTTTATCCAATCTTTCTCAAACTTGCTCAGATTGTATACCGGTATTACCATTAGAGTTCATATGAGTTTGATTATGGTTGAAATCGAACTAATAGGTCAAAATACAAGTTAATTTAACTCACCATGGACCTGTTAAAATGTACTTATTACATATGCAACAGTGTAGACACAGATCAGAGGGCTCCTACACGAGCCCTCTGATCAGGGTCTACACTCTTTGCTAATTAAGACTAGTATGTATAACTACCAAGAGTTCCAAGTAGGCTGATGAATGTTATGGTAACCAAACAAGATCCACAAAGGAACCTAATAACCTACACAAGTTTCTTGGTGTTAAAAGAGTTGACTGCATTTGTATCATTTTGTTGGCCGGATTGAAAATGCGGTCTATAGATTGGCGAATGCCGTCCGTCTGTCTGTCCGTCTGTCCTCACTTTGGTTGACCTTATTGTTAGTGTCAGTTTTAGCCAAAGCTTAAGTCCTACAGCAACCAAATTTGGCATGTACAGTTATAGTGAGGTCATCATCACATGCTGTGGGTAACAAGGTCACTGTGACCTAGATTTCACGGTCCAATGACTTAGAGAATTCTTGGTTAACCTTTTCGTTTGCGTCTTGGTTTACCTTTTTGTTAGTGTCAGTTTTAGTCAAAGTTTTAAGTCCTACAGCAACCAAATTTGGCATGTACAGTTATAGTGAGGTCATCATCACATGCTGTGGGTAACAAGGTCACTGTGACCTAGATTTCACGGTCCAATGACTTAGAGAATTCTTGGTTAACCTTTTCGTTTGCGTCTTGGTTTACCTTTTTGTTAGTGTCAGTTTTAGTCAAAGCTTAAGTCCTACAGCAACCAAATTTGGCATGTACAGTTATAGTGAGGTCATCATCACATGCTGTGGGTAACATGGTCACTGTGACCTAGATTTCACGGTCCAATGACATAGAGAATTCTTGGTTAACCTTTTCGTTTGCGTCTTGGTTTACCTTTTTGTTAGTGTCAGTTTTAGTCAAAGTTTAAGTTCTACAGCAACCAAATTTGGCATGTACAGTTGTAGTGAGGTCATCATCATATGCCATGGGTAACTAGGTCACTGTGACCTAGATTTCAAGGTCCAATGACTTAGAGAATTCTTGGTTAACCTTTTCGTTTGCGTCTTGGTTTACCTTTTTGTTAGTGTCAGTTTTAGTCAAATTTAAGTCCTACAGCAACCAAATTTGGCATGTGCAGTTGTAGTGAGGTCATCATCACATGCCATGGGTAACTAGGTCACTGTGACCTAGATTTCACGGTCCAATGACATAGAGAATTCTTGGTTAACCTTTTCGTTTGCGTCTTGGTTTACCTTTTTGTTAGTGTCAGTTTTAGTCAAAGTTTTAGTTCTACAGCAACCAAATTTGGCATGTACAGTTGTAGTGAGGTCATCATCATATGCCATGGGTAACTAGGTCACTGTGACCTAGATTTCAAGGTCCAATGACTTAGAGAATTCTTGGTTAACCTTTTCGTTTGCGTCTTGGTTTACCTTTTTGTTAGTGTCAGTTTTAGTCAAATTTAAGTCCTACAGCAACCAAATTTGGCATGTACAGTTGTAGTGAGGTCATCATCACATGCCATGAGTGACTATATTATATATATTTATATATACAAAGCAAAAGTGCAGACAATCCGGCCATACCGACATTGGCGGTTTCTCGTTTTCTTTCAGATTGATGGTGGCCAGCATATCTAAAAGCTAACCTACAACAGAATGATGAGAAAATTATTAATGTAGCTGGAGCAGCCATGAATGTCTTGATGACATCTCGTCATCATACCTGTGATGTGGACAAAGATGTAGTGTACAGGTGCGGTGACTGCAAGCAAGAGTTCACCACGATGTGTCAGTTACACAAACATTTCATTAGCCACGACTCTGGAGGCTCCTTTCATTTTGACAATTTTCTCAAAGTAGCCTTTGCTAAGTATGACTCTGCCTGCATGTCGACACAGACTGAGAGCACGATGGGAGGAGCAGTTGACATGAAACATTTTGCTCAAGTTCATAGATTCAAGAAGGTTAAACCGCAAAGTTTATCAAACAAGGAACATATAAGGAAACATACAGACACTGCATCTAGTGATTATGGTTTGAAAGGTAATTTGCATGCAGGAAATGATAGTACATTGGAAGAGTATAGTAGAATTCTACATGACAAAAAGTACAGTCTAAGAAGTACGGGAAAATCAGCTGAGATGCAAGCATTGAAGCAACCTCATAGTTCTGGAAAGAACTTGACTTTGATACAGGTTAAAACTCACAAATCTACCAAATCAATTGTTCCTTCAAGTAATATAACAGAAAGATCTTGCTCAAGTAGCCAAAGTGAGTCTACACCAGTTTTTGAAAGTAAAGAAAGCGAAGATTGTGTTCCAGCTGATATTCATTCTTCAAGTGAGAAGCAGCAAAAAGATTTCACTGAAAATACCAGAATTATAGGAAGGAAGAACAGGACTGGAAAGGGGACAAACTCAGAAATGGCTCAACTTCTCGATTCACCTGATGTTTATAGCAGTGGTGGTAATGACTCTATCGGGAAGGAAGTGCAAAGTTTAAATCGGACTGAAATATCCGTAGAGTATCCGAAAGTAAAACAGCTCATAGACAAGAAAATGCCAAGTACATCAATGTATATTCAGCATGGTCAGAACACTACACTGTCATTTGAGAGACAGGCTGACAGTGATTGTGTACAATCACTGTCAGCCTGTCTCGCTAATGACAGTATAATTAAAGTAACTGGTACTTGGTCACCTGCAGTACCTGTGGACGACAAGCAACAACAAATGAATGCTGGCGCAAGCTTAACTTCCCAGGCTGATATGGAAACCATAGAAGTTACAGAGGCTTTGACCGGAATAAGTGATGCCACAAGGAAGCAAGTAGATGGTAGGATCACTTGTGAAACTTGTGGGAAAAGTGTGATAAAATCTGGTTATGAAGATCATCAAAATATACATCTTGGTAAAACACCATACATATGTGAAATTTGTGGAAAGAGATACCGAAGCAAAAGGTCCTTGGCCATGCATAGAGTTTGTACACATTTGGATAAGAGGGAAATGTTAGAATGCAAAATCTGTGATAAAAAATTCCCAATTAAATCTCGCTTAAATGAGCATATGATGACACATAGGAAAGAAAGTGAATTTATCTGTAAAGAATGTGGAAGAATATTTTTCACCAAGCACTCCTTGATAAAGCACACAAAGCATTTACATCGACCAGTGCTGCAGTATCATCACTGTGAGAAATGCAACAAAAGATTCAAGTCTAAGTCAGCTTTGAAGGAACATGTTCTGTCGCACACACATACCTTTAGCTGCAATGTGTGCGGACAAAGCTTTAGTCGCTATAGCAGCAGACAGAGACACCTAAAGACTCACACAGGTGACAAACCACACAAGTGCCATATATGTGGACACGAGTTTATACAGAAAACTCCATTCTGGGTACACATGGAGAAACATCATGATCTTACTAAGACACAGTTGAAACAGCTGTTACCAAATCAGGGCGGAGAGAGAGAACATGTGACATCGATGTCTGAATTAGCAGAAGATCCCAGCAACATGCATTCATCATTGCATTATGAAATTCAGGGCTCCAGATAAGAGGGAGTTAACTGAACAAATCCAATTTTTTCTCACTCCTTTTAGAACCAATTCTAATGAGTAGTGACACCATAGGATTTAATGCGAAAATAAGGATTTTAGTTTTATTTTGGTTAAGAGTGAAATGTTAGAATGCAAATTCTGTGATAAAAAAATCCTGATTAAATCTTGCTGAACTCATTACCATTACCCCATAGCCAGTTCCTAGTTTTGAAGAGAGGTGATCACTTAAAGCAGATTGAAAGTAAAGCAGAATGCGCCTTAAGGTGCATTCTGCTTTACTTTCAACCTACTTTAAGCAACAATCTGCTAGAATATAGAAAATATTTCTTGTCATACATGAAATAACGGTATATTAAAAATTCAAACTATTTTCTTCAGTGGAGGTATAAATTAATGGCGTAAAAAGGCGTATTTATGGGGGAATAGGTTAAATGAACATAATCATGATGACAATATGAAAGAAAATGAGTGTATATGTAAAGAATGTGGAAGAATATGTGTGGACACAGAGGGAGAACATATGACATTGATGTCTGAATTAGCAGAGGATCCAAGCAACATGCATTCATCATAATATTTATGAAATAAATCCTTTACCTTATTGCCTGTTTCAAGTTTGAAAACTGATAACCACTTAAAGCAGGTTGAAAGTAAAGCAGAATGTGCCTTAACCCATTACCCTATAAATACGCCTTTTTTCGCCTTTAATTTATTCCTCTACTGAAGTAGAACAAATTATACTGTTATAAATAAAAATCATATGAAATATTGCAGATAATAGTTTAAAGCAGGCTGAAGGTAAAGCAGAATGTGCCTTAGGGCACATTCTGCTTTACTTTCAACCTGCTTTAGGTAAACTTCTGTCTTCAAAACTAGAAACAGGCTATGGGGTAATGGGCTAAGGCTTTTTCTGCTTTACTTTCATCCTGCTTTAAGCACCAGTACATGTATCCACATGTATGTAGTAAAGTGTTAAATAATTCTTACAGTATCATCTCTGTTATATAATTGATCCATTATCCCACAGCCTGTTTCTTGTTTTGAAGATAGGTGACTACTTAAAGCAGGCTGAAAGTAAAGCAGAATGTGCCTTAGGCACATTCTGCTTTACTTTCAGCCTGATTTAAGCTATTATCTGCTAGATTAAAGATTAAAGAAAATATTTCTTATGATTCTTATTTGTGACAGTATAAATTGGAACTATTTTCTACAGTGGATGAATAAATAAAAGTCGTAAAAAGGCGTATTTATGGGGTAATTGGTTAAACAGTTAAAATGCACACACAACTGTTGAATTGAGCTGTCTGCATTACTTTGGTACTGCATTATGATGTACATGTATACTAATCATTTACAAACACTGAACATGTGAAAAGTAAACTTGTCCTATGCAAACTGCGTAGATTGTATCTGCTTGTTCCACCGTCAATGAATAAAGACATGATAATGTGGAGGAGCAGATAAAGAATTAATTATTCACCCCTGAAACTTTAAATGGATAATTCCAATTTCAAAATAAGTCTAGTCCATTTTTGACTATTTAGGGTTGATATTAACAATATATTTCAAAATGACAAACAGTGTAGATCCTGTTCAGGGTCTACACTGTTTGCATGAGACAAGTGTTATCCTCACAGGTACGCTGTTTGTAAATGATGAGTATACTCGTCGCTAGGGTTGAATGTGTTAAATATGTATACAAACAAGAAATCAATTAATATTCTTTATTACAAAACAGTCTAAACATCAGCAAGTGATTAACAATGTGGTCTGTGCTTCATGGCATGTTTTTTAACTCTTTCCTCCATGAAACTTTAAATGGACAATTCCAGTTTCCATCTAAGTCTAGTCCATTTCTGACTTTTAAGGGTAGTTTTTGTCAATGTTTGGCATTGTGACAAACAGTGAAGACCCTGATCAGAGGGCTCCTTTCGGAGCCCTCTGATCTGGGTCTTCAATGTTTGTATAGGACATGTGTACTATTCACATGTACACTGTTTGAAAAGCATGCCTATATGCGGGACTAGGGTTCAAAGAGTTAAACTTAATATAACTTATGGTACAGTGCTTCCTCTCTACTACACCACCCAATGGGAGACAAAGATTGTGTGTGTTGTTCAGAGGGAGTTGTTATAGGGGGGGAAATTGGCCAATACTTTTCTGTCGTTTATTTTGCTTGAACGCCGAAAAAAATCAGTTCATTTCTTATATTTACAATATATTTGCTGTAATTTCTAATATTAAATTGACATTTTGTTAGTGTGCATACATGTATGTTTTATCCATATTAGAGGTTGATAACACGAATAATGTCTACTCTATAAGGAACAGCCATGACCAAATTACTGAAGCTGTGTACATTGGAAAGTAGAAAAATAAGTTCCATTGTTTACATTTTAAAATAACAACTTGACAATTTGGCGTGAAAATGCCGATTTGACATCATTTGGAAGTGACGTCATTTTTAAAGTAGGATAAATATATTGATTTTTATTGTCATAAAGAAATGCAGACAGCTGCTATTTATAAGGTATTTCAATTTTCTTGCAATTTATCTCATTAATAAATAAGAATTTTTGTCCGGAATCATGATTTCAGCTAATAGGAAGGCATAAATCAGTTAAGAACAATTTTTTGAAAATCCGCCAAAGGTTTGCTGTTTAAGTTCCAAAGATTAATTCGTGAATAAAAAATGCATATGCCCTGCCTCTTCTTCGAAACTAATACACAAGTCCCTACCTCTCGAAAAATTGCGTTTACACAAATTGAACCGCATTTTTTTTCAATAGATTTAAATGGGGCGAATGTAAATATGTTACTTTGAGAAAAACAGCAGACAACAATTTTAAGAAGACGATATTGCAGCTGTGAAAAGTTTGGACATAATTGTCTTGTTTGGGGAACAGTGGCAAGCATTGTTGTAAGAAGGGAATCATTGTTCAGAGGGCCGTTGTGTATTGGTAAAATGTAAAACAGTCAAAACTTATGGTAAACCACTATATAACAAACAAATACAGTGGAGAATCTGTTATTCTTTCCCGTTTAAACGCAAATGTACGCAAACGCAAAGCACTAAAACGTAGAAAAGAACAACTTTTGGACAATTCTGATATTTCATGTTTATCTTGGTGGCAAACAGTTTGGAGCCTGATCAGACGCCGGGTTACCCGGCGTCTGATCTGGCTCCAAACTGTTTGTAAAAGAAAAAATAGTTCTAGCGTAAACGCGTTTATCGGGAAAGAATAACAGTTTCTCCACTGTATATAACAAAGAGTTCAAGCATGGAAATCCATTAAAACTTGTTGGTGCCTAACCCTTTACTCCATAGTTTAGTTTTTATGCATTTAATTTTTTCCCTCCTATAGGAGCTTTCTGTTTTACTGTCACCTTGCTTTAAGCAGTCACCTGTTCTTAACGCCTAATAATTAACACATTTTAATGGTCGTAATAGAGAGGTTTTACTGTAATACTGCTAAAACAAAATGCTTTAGAATAGTGAAGATGGTTGCTAGTGAAAAATAGTGTAGATCTCGGACACACACAGGCTGGTCTGGATCCATACTTTTTGAAATGCAATAAGTCTGGGTTTTTTCATGACACAGCTCAAATGTATGTTATTTTTGTAGATGTTATGCTCAACACCAAAGGCAGAAAAAATAAACTTCAGGGGCCCATCTTACAAAATGATTACAACAGAATCGTCGTAAGTCAGAACTTTAAAATAATTTCTTATGTCTAATCCTGTCAAAGAGATGTCACTAGACAGGATAAGATGAAGAAATAAATAATAATTGAGAATTTTAAAATCAGACTTTCAACCACTTTTATCGTACGACGTTACGTAAGATGGGCCCCTGAAGTTTATTTTTATTAACTAGTTCCTCTGTTTCCAGAAACAACACAATTGGCAGATTGGAAAGTCAACACTAAAGCCCTTTAAACACACTGACCCCTGAAAACTCCAAATTCCAGTTTCCTATTATTTTATTTTAAGTCTAAGTCAACACTATAAATGGTGCACAAAATTTTAATTGGTCTCATGGGTTAATGCTGAAATTGTGGAATGCAGTTTGTTTTATTCTGAAACTATTCCTTTATAGCTATATGCAGGTTCACAATCAGTGCGGCAAATTGGGATCCTGATGAGATGACGAATTTTCCAGCTTTTGATATAGATCATTATGTTAGGTAGTTTAACCCTTTACTCTATAGCCTGTTTGTAATTTTGAAGACATGTGACTACTTAAAGCAGGGTGGAAGTAAAGCAGAATTCACCTTCAGAAACATTCTGTTTTACTTTCATCTTGCTTTAATATACCATCTGATAGAATATAGAAAATATTTCTTATGATACATATTCCTGACTCTATAAAGTGAAACTATTTTCTTCATTGGATGAATAAATGCGTAAAAATGTGTACAGTATCTGACTATCTATGGAGTAAAGGATAAAAATACTCTCCTTACCTGCAGCAACTGGATCTTCACTGTTTGCAGTATAAAGTCTGTTTTTCTCATGGCATCACTCATTTGTCAGGTACAAAATGCAGTAAAATATATCTGTAACAACCACTGCCTTGTGTTTATTAATCAAGCATTTGATAGGTCAGATTTGAGCAAAAGCTCAAATCTGCCCAATCAAATGCTTGAGAATGATCTCAGAATCAATTGAAATCTCTTAATAACCTGTATAACGAGTTTTCATTTGTGTTGATTTATCAAGACAGGGTAGAATCTTCCTTCCCACTTATCTGGGAGAATAGGGGAGGAGATCATTAGGCACTTCTGTCGAGGAAAGAGCTATGGTGCTTCTACATCACATTGTCCTGTTTTCTAACAAGATCAAACTTTCTAGCACAGCTAGTAGCTTTCTATATCAAATAGGACAAATTTCTAACACAGTATCCAACTGTGCTTGAGTGATCTGTTCTTAGTTCTTGTGTTCCAGCATACTGAATGACAGTCATTTCTGATGTTCACTGGTATCGGTTTGGCAGATTTATATCAATTATTTAACCCATTGAACCCTAGTAACACATATATGCATGAAGATGCATCCTTTATATCAGCAAACAGAGTAGACCCTGATCAGAGGGCTCTTTAGGAGTCCTCTGATCAGGGTCTACACTGTTTGCATAGGATTATTGTCCTCTTCACATGCACATGGTCTGTACAGGACATGTATACTCATCACTAGGAGTTAACTCATTATCCCCTGAAACTTCCAATGGACAATTCCAGTGTTCCAGCATACTGAATGACAGTCATTTCTGATGTTCACTGGTATCGGTTTGGCAGATTTATATCAATTATTTAACCCATTGAACCCTAGTAACACATATATGCATGAAGATGCATCCTTTATATCAGCAAACAGAGTAGACCCTGATCAGAGGGCTCTTTAGGAGTCCTCTGATCAGGGTCTACACTGTTTGCATAGGATTATTGTCCTCTTCACATGCACATGGTCTGTACAGGACATGTATACTCATCACTAGGAGTTAACTCATTATCCCCTGAAACTTCCAATGGACAATTCCAGTTTACAATAAAGGCTGGTCCATTTCAGACTATTTAGGGTTGTTTTTATAATATACATGTATTGCAAAATGACAAACAGTGAAGTCCCTGACTAGAGGGCTCCTGCAGGAGCTCTCTAATCAGGGACTTCACGGTTTGCATAGGATAAGTGTACTCTTCACTTGTACACTTTTGGTAAAGGATGCATATATGCGTCACTAGGACTCAATGAGTTAATAGTACATGTATTTTCTTGCTATAGTCTGTCTCACTGGTCAAAGTGTCGTTTCCCATCTAAATATTGCATAGACTCTGAAAATAGAATGATACATGATGTTCACCTTTAATCACACACATACATTTTGAACATGTGAGTCAACACTGTTTGCATAGGACAAGTGTACTCTTCACAGGTACATTGTTTTATAAGATATATATCCTCATTGCTAGGGTTCAATTATCTAAAGTAAAACAAAGCTGTAAATGTCAGGGCTCTAGATAAGAGGGAGTAAACTGAACAAATCCAACAATTTCTCACTCATTTTAGTACCATAGGGTGATAAAGATCTTATTTTTTTAAATACTCTCCTTATCTGGAGCTCTGAATTGTTAGCTTGTTATATTATTTTATGTTAACTAAATTGCTCTGAAATATTGATACAAAATAATTCTTGATTTATTTATTTGAAAAGAATCTATACAAACCTGCATATGTTTTAGGCATCACAGTTTTGACTGGCTTGTCTCTCGTGTTGAAGGTGAAGTGGAAGTCATTGGTTGTCTCCCTTGTATCGTCAAACGGGTTGATGACCTCCGCATGAACTTTGATCTGTAGTCTCGTATCTTGAGTGTATACAACCTGCATTGGCGACCAAACAATATAAAAGTTGTACTCTGTGATAGTTATATGGGATTGAAATAAATATGAGTGATTAGTCAGTTATTTTTTGTATAAAGCAAGACAGTCTTCAATAAAAGCTTAGCCTGCCAATGGCATCCTTGTCAATATATTCCGAATCTGTTCTAAGTCAAAATTATGTCTAGGACAAATCAAGGTTGGGTGATATTGGTGGATTTGGAATGGTACAAGGCAATAATTGTATACGTAGGCGTATTCAGGCATTCTAGTAAGCAGTATTGATGATAGCAGAAATGATCAAAGCTAGTTAACTTTGTACACATGGATGAACAGGACTATCAGTATCACTATATGCCTCCCTCATCTAATGATAGCAGAATTTAAGGTCCTGGGTCTAAGGTTATAAAGTGATTGAATTGAGTCTGAGATCGTTCTCAAGCATTTGATCGGTTAGATTTGAGCTTTTGCTTGAGCTTTTGGTATGTACAAAGGGAAACACAACAAGTATTGTAGTTTCATAAAACTTTGTATGACAGAAACGGTCTAAGTCAAAACTTTAAATACATTTAATTTCTAATTTCTCTATCAAATCCTGTCTTGTGACATCTCTTTGAAATCCACTTTTCAAGATGATTCCGAAGAGATGTCACAAAACAGGATTACCTGGAGAATTAAATAATAATTGAGACTTTTATAAGCTGACATACGACAACATTTGTCGTACAAAGTTTCATGAAACGGGCTCCTGGTGGAGAAGCAATTTTTCAAGCTCTGATCTATTGATGAGCTGTTCTTGGCCAACAGTTTGCAATGACAGCAGGTCTACTGTTTCTCAACAATTCTCATGTTAATGCCAATTTCTTAATTGTAAGTCAAGCTTTTAACTAATAAAAATTCATTTGTATACTTTTTATCATGCACACTACAGTATTAACCCTTTTCCCCAATAGAAGCGACTTTTAGCGTATTTAGTTTATTCCTCCGCTGAAGAAAATAGTTCCAGTTTATACCCTCATGAACAACTACCATTACAAATATTTTAAATAGCCTAGCAGATTTTAGCTTAAAGCAGGCTGAAAGTTAAGCAGAATGTGCCTTAAGGCACATTCTGCTTTACTTTCAACCTGCTTTAAGTGATCACCTGTCTTCAAAACTATAAACAGGCTATGATTTGTTTGTTTGTTTTGATTTTACGTCGCTTTCAACAGTATTTCAGTCATATCGCGACGTCCAGCTAATTACAGGTGGAGGAAGACCCCAGAAGTCTTTTATGCACTGTTTCAGACACAAATCGGCAACTGGGTAGAACCACCGACCTTCCGCAAGCCAGCTGGAAGGCTTCCCCACATGAAAAATCCGAACGACCCTACTGGGATTCGAACTCACGGCGGTGAGGAGCTTAGTGATGTAAGTCACAGTGACTATACCACTAGGCCACGGAGGCCCCATAAACAGGCTATGAGGTAAAGGGTTTTAAGTGGATTTAAAACTATTGGTTTTGTTTTCAAACTAGAAGGGTGTTCCTCAGAACACAATGTGTCCCCTGCTGTAAGCAATATACAGTAAAACTTATTTATAACAAACTCTGATGAGGCAAATTTTGGCAAACTAAATTTCGTTCCACAGCCAATCTTTTCATTAATTCTATACTGGATATAATGTTTAGTGCGAATTTGGTTAGAGTAAATGTTCGCTTAACACTTTCAACCCTAGTGACGAGTATACTCGTCATTTACAAACAGTATACCTGTGAGGATAACACTTGTCTTATGCAAACAGTGTAGACCCTGATCAGAGGGCTCCTTAAGGAGCCCTCTGATCAGGATCTACACTGGTTGTCATTTTGAAATATATTATTAAAATCATCCCTATATAGTCAAAAATGGACTAGACGTATTTTGAAAAGGGAATTGTCCATTAAAAGTTTCAGGGGTGAATGAGTTAAAGGGCACTGTAGAGTACAAAGATATATTTACCTGAGATGATAAAAACAGCAATGATCCAACTTCTACAGGTTTTTTAAAGCCAATATCGTCCACAACCTCTACTCGGGGCCTGGTCTGGCTGAAATTAACGAATTGTGTCTACCGAATACGCAGATAAATGATAAATATCAGGACTCAAGATAAGGATGAGTATACTGAATGTTTTAACTCTTTGAACCCTAGTCCCGCATATAGGCGTGGTTTTCAAACAGTTTATATGTGAATAGAACACATGTCCTATGCAAACAGTGAAGACCCAGATCAGAGGGCTCCGAAAGGAGCCCTCTGATCAGGGTCTTCACTGTTTGTCATAATGCCTAACATTGACAAAAACAACCCTTAAAAGTCTAAAATGGACTAGACTAAAATGGAAACTGGAATTGTCCATTTAAAGTTTCAGGGAGTAAAGAGTTAACATGTTTTCCTTTATGCCTTTGTTGTGACCACCAATAGAATTATCTTTTCAATATGATTGTAATGAGAAGTCACATCTTAGGGTTTAGTTGAGAATACGGATTTAAGCATTTGAAATGTGCTTCTCATCTGGAGCTCCTTGGGTGCTGAAATACAAATTAAATTGACACTATTTCACCCTGTTTGGTAATACTACTGTCAGCTGCTTATCAACAATTATAACCGTAACATTAATATTTGCAAAATTTTGTACTTTATGAATCAATCTTAGTTGAGTACAGTGAAACCTCTATATCTCGAATTCGCCCATGTTAGATATTTCCATATTTTAAAGTTAAAACATGGCTATTCAAAAACATACTGACTTAGGAAACTGCCCATGTTGTTCATGTAAAAGTCTTCTTTGGTTAAGAGGGCTTAACCCATTACTCCATAAATACACTATTTTGATGCCTCTAATTTATTCTTCCACCAAAGAAAATAGTTCCACTTTATCCATTTATGAATAAGCAAAATACAAAATATTTTAATAGATGGTAGCTTAAAGTAGTCTGTAAGTAAAGCAGAATGCTCCTTTAAGCAACCAGCTGTCTTCAATACTGATAACAAGCTTGAGGCAAAAGGGTTAAGTGTTTGATGGAAATACTTTTACCTACCAGTAACAGGCGGCATTAGCCCAGGCCAGCTCAAACGCCTTCCGCATCAAGTAGCCTCCAAATATCTTATTGTACAAGTTTCTTTGCTGAAATAAAACGCAATGAGCAAGACTTCATACACAGTAAAACGTCTCTAGTACAACCGCTAAATTGTGTTAAGTTATTAGGTGTTTACGACAGGTGACTGCTAAACCAAGGTGACAGTAAAACAGTAGGCTCCTAAAGGAGCTTTCTCTTTTATTGTCACCTTGCTTTAAGCTGTTGCCTGTCTCTTATACAATCAATTTGCCTTGTTGTCAAAAAGATATTTTGAGAAAAACTGAATTTTTTTAATACAAAATAAATCTGGTCTATATCATACTAATTTTGGCTTTCTTAAAAATGAGCTCTAAACTGCACCATGAAAAACCTCTGAAATCCAGACTTAAATTAGCATTTTTTCAGTATTGAATTTATTGAATGAGTAGGATTAAAAGATTGTTGCAAGCCTTGATCCAAGTTGTTCAATAAATTCAATACCGAAAACACACTCATTATCCTCTATGTGTTCATTATTATTATTTGATGTTTTTTCAAGGAAGTCTGTAACTCACTTCATGTGTATTATCTTTATATAGTGTCATTATGCCTTGATTATCAGATAAGGCATGTATTTCAAATATTTTCATTTATGACATAATCTGCAGTCTGGGAGTGGCATAGCCATTCTGTAAATATTGTATTCCACTAGTGAAATATCAATTCTTTTCCTCTGGTCCAACCTGTTTGTCCACATGAACTGCATGAAGTTGGACACCAAATGACGTCATGTTTGATGAAGTATTACCTTAAACAATGTCATATTTTGGTGGAAAATATCTATGACGGAGGGACTTCAATCTATGGTTGCAATCAACCAAATTGGTTTTCAAAATGTTTATGTGACAAAATCGCACATTTGTGCTCATTAATTATCAATTCTAATATATTTCACCACTTATCATTTTGATTAACTAATAGACTTAAATATTCTCTACATCTAACCTCAGGCATACAGACTATCACAGTTTTCAGCTTTGTGTCCTCCATCCACACAGAGTTCTCGGGTTTTACTCTGATCTTAAATGTATGGGCACTGCAAAAAACAATGACAAAGTCTTGTGAACTCTTTACATGCTAGCGCCGGATATATGTCCTAAAGTGGTAACCTTTACAAACAGTTTGAATCCAGATGAGACACAGCATAATGTGGCATCTCATCAGGATCCAAACTGTTTGACATTCTGACCCAGTTTTGAAAGGATTTTTAGAAATTCCATTTTTAAAACAGTAGCAGAAAATTTACACAACAATTAAAAGAGTTAAGATTAGAATTACACTGTCAGGTTTATATTTTGAAACATTGCTCACATACATTATACATTGTATATGTCAGGCATCATCATCTCAAACATTTCAAAGATAATTTAAACTTTTTTCTACCTTAGGTATTCTAAAAGTTGGCCTCTCTGACCTGGATCCAAACTGTATGCAAAGTTGAAATTCACCAAAAGAATGGTTGAGTCAAGATGAATAAAATTCGAGCTCAAAATAAGGTGCATATGATATTTCTTATACAGTATAACATCTCTATTCAACAAGTGAAAAATAGGCTTATTCATTGTATAAAAGACGGGACAGCTTAAAGCAAGGTGAAAGTAAAACAGAAAGCTGCTTCTGCTAAAGCTGTCTGTTTTACTTCCACCTTGCTTTAAGCAGTCAACTGTCAAAACATCCATTTATCAACACAATTTAGTGGTCGAAATAGAGATGTTTCACTGTAATACCTTCCTTGTTTCTTCAATAAATCAATAAATCCAACAAAGAGACTGATGGAAAACATTACAGGCCTTTGTCAGATTAGAGCTTTGTGCTAAAATCTGACCTCGGCTCTAAATGACCTTTTTGTGTCGATGGGCCGTAAAACGCCATTCATTCATTAAAATCTGACCAAACAATTACATGAGAACGTTCTCAGACTAAACTCAAATGCTTTATAATCTTGAACCCTGTGAATTTTTTTGGAAATATTCAGTTTACCCGCTCTTTACCCACTCTTATCTGATGCTCTGGATGATGTTTGCTTACCAGAAGAATTTGGAAAATTTACAGCAATTTCTTATAGTATGTGACACATATTTACCATAAATACAAAAGTGACGGCTTCAGAGCATTTATTTTTCCAAGTTTAATTCAATTCTTTCTTTTGCTTTTTATTAACAAATAAATATCCAGAGCTCAGGATGGTAGATAAAACAAGAGGACCTGAAGGCCCTGAAATTGCTCACCATTTGTAATGAAGCCTGATAGCTTTACCTTTGAATTTCACCCTTTTTATTATAAATCCATTCAAGTTTGTCGAGCTACTCTAGTATAGTAGAGTACATGATAACTAGAGCCTAAACAATACTGAAATGAGGCCTTTTTCTAGCATTTTAAAGTATATCAAGGGCAGGTAACTATTGCCACAATGATTAGATTTCAACAATAATTGCACTCCTTCGAGAACTTATAGCTATATACTTTGTATACAAGTATAATGAAAATCCATTGAAAACTGTAGTTGCAAGAGTGTAAACACTGTAAAATATGGCATTTTCAGCAATTCAAAAGTAGATAACTCTTGATCTATTTGTCCGATTTCAACCATAATTACCCTTTTTGAACTCTTATGGTCATATACAATCTGCCCAAGTTTGAGAGAGCTTGGATTAATATTGTGGCCTCTAGAGCGTAAACACTGTTAAATATGTCATTTTCAGCAATTCAAAGGTAGATAACTCTTGCCCTATTGGTCCGATTACAACCATAATTGATCTCCTTCGAAGTCTTATGGTAATATACAATCTGAGTAAATTTGAGAAAGATTGGATAAAATTTGTGGCCTCTAGAGTTTAAAACCCCTTAAATATGGCATTTTCAGCAATTCAAAGGTAGATAACTCTCGACCTATTAGTCTGATTTCAACCATAATCAAACTCATTTAAATTCTTATAGTCATATAGAATCTGAGCAAGTTTGATATAGATTGGATAAAAATTGTGAACTCTAGAATGTAAACACCGTTAAATATGGCATTTTCAGCAGTTCAAAGGTAGATAACTCTTGATCTATTTGTCCAATTTCAACCAAAATCGAACTCATCTGAACTCTTATGGTGATATACAATCTGTGCAAGTTTTAGAATTATTGGGTAAATATTGTGGCCTCTAGAGTGTAAACACTGTTAAATATGGCATTTTCAGCAATTCAAAGGTTGATAACTCATGACCTAATTGTCGGATTTCAGCCATAATCGAACTCATCCGAACTCTTATGGCAATATACCATCTGAGCAAGTTTGAGAAAGATTGGATAAATATTGTGGCCTCTAGAGTGTAAACACTAAAATTGTTGACGCCGCACGCCGGACATTCAAGGATTGCAAAAGCTCACCCTGAGCTAGCTCAGGTGAGCTAAAAACCTGGAAATGTTGTAAAACATGTATCTACATCAACATGTTACATCGTCTCAGTCACACTTGACTATTACGCGATGGGTGGTGCTAAGTCAGAAAAGAAAAATGAAATGATAGACAGAAACAAGAGGGCCTGAAGGCCCTGATATCGCTCACCATTTGTAATGAAGCCTGATAGCTTTACCTTTGAATTTCACCCGTTTTATTCTAAATCTATTCAAGTTTGTCGACCTACTCTAGTATAGTAGAGTACATCAAAGGCAGATAACTAAAGCCTAAAGAATACTGAAATGAAGCCTTTTTCTAGTATTTCAAAGTATATCAAGGGCAGGTAACTATTGCCACACTGATTACATTTCAACAATAATTGCACTCCTTCCAGAACGTATAGCTACATCCTTTGTGTACAAGTATAATCACAATCCATTGAAAACTGTAGTTGCAAGAGTAAACGCAGTAAAATATGGCATTTTCAGCAATTCAAAGGTAGAAATCTCTTGATCTATTTGTCCGATTCCAACCATAATCACCCTTTTTCCGAACTCTTATGGTCATATACAATCTGGGCAAGTTTGAGAGAGCTTGGATAAATATTGTGGCCTCTAGAGCGTAAACACTGTCAAATATATCATTTTCAGCAATTCAAAGGTATATAACTTTTGACCTATTGATCCGATTACAACCATAAATGAACTCATCCGAAGTCTTATGGAAATATACAATCTGAGTAGGTTTGAGAAAGATTGGATAAAATTTGTTTACCTCTAGAGTGTAAACACTGTTAAATATGGCATTTTCAGCAATTTAAAGGTAAATTACTCTTGATCTATTTGTAAGATTTCAACCAAAATCGAACTCATCTGAACTCTTATGGTCATATACAATCTGGGCAAGTTTTAGAAAGATTGGATAAATACTGTGGCCTCTAGAGTGTAAACAACATTAAATATGGCATTTTCAGCAATTCAAAGGTAGATTACTCTTGATCTATTTGTCCGATTTCAACCAAAATCGAACTCATCTGAACTCTTATGGTCATATACAATCTGGGCAAGTTTTAGAAAGATTGGATAAATACTGTGGCCTCTAGAGTGTAAACACTGTTAAATATGGCATTTTCAGCAGTTCAAAGGTAGATAACTCATGACCTATTTGTCCGATTTCAACCATAATCGAACTCATCCGAACTCTTATGGCAATATACCATCTGAGCAAGTTTGAAAAAGATTGGATAAATATTGTGGCCTCTAGAGTGTAAACACTAAAATTGTTGACGCCGGACATTCAAGGATTGCAAAAGCTCACCCTGAGCTAGCTCAGGTGAGCTAAAAAGAGTGTGGATAGTTAAAAGGTAGAAATAAGTCAAAAGTGTGTCCAGCAACGTTTTCGTCTCTTCAACCCAGACCTCTCCGGTTACGGTGGCCGCGGCGGGCACAGCAATGGGAATCATTAGTGACAACTGGTTGCTGGGCCCCTACAAGCTATTTAGAAAGAGAGGTGAGATAGCCCCTGCTTAAAGGATACCAAGTCGGGGGCTTCTGCTACCTCAGAGGGCAGGTTGTTCCATAGTGATATTGTGTATACATGACCTTTCTTAACCCTTTACCCCATAAATACACCGTCCTTTTATGCTTCCACTGAAGAAAATAATTCCACTTAAAAGTCATGAATAATAAAAATACAAAATATTTTCTTTTGACTAGCAGATGGTATCTTTACCCTTTATCCCATACCCATTTTTGGTTCTGAAGACAGGTCACCACTTAAAGCAGGTTGAAAGTAAAGCAGAATGTGCCTTAAGGCACATTCTGCTTTACTTTCAGCCTGCTTTAAGCTACCATCTGCTAGGAGCCTAGGAGAAAATCTAGAAGATATTTTTTATGGTACTCGTTAATCCAATCTCGCTTAAACCGAAATTCTCGTTAAATCAAATTTTTCTCCCGGTCCCGATTTTCCCCCTTCTTATTCTATATAAATCAACTCCGCTTTTATCCAAATTTCGTTTATCTGAATTTTCCGTTAATCCGAAGTATTAATCTGGTCCCTTTGAAAAGACTTACCCTCAAATTGACAGGCTTAATCCGAAGTGAAATTTTCACACCTCGATCGGGTGTCAGACTGGTCATAATTACCTGAGACCATACCCTCGCGAAAACTAATTACACCCCCTAAAGACTGTACACAATGTTTGCAGTATTGGCCAATTAAACACATTTGTAGAGATCTTTAAAAACACAAGCGGAAGGTGTTGACATACGTCGCTCAAATTTTTGTAACCATATTCTTCTTTGCGATATTGAGATCGCTACTTCACTTTGAACGTTGTGTGTACATGTACGTATGTAAATCGTTTACAAATGCGAAAAAAGTATTAGCGCCGTTTTTCGAAGTTTTAAGCTTTTGTTACGATTTAATATTTATGACATAAATGTATTAGATAAATTATAATGTATCTCATGATTTGTGTTATCAAAACTGTTGTCGTAAAACGTGCCGTTTTCTTTATGTATGCATGTGTGTAATGCCTTTATGAATACACATATGGGTACCGACGCGTATGTCCGTAAGTAGCAGAGAGTAAACAGAGGTTTGTGTTTAGTTGGTTTCATTAACTGGATTATGATATTAAACAAAGCTATCAAATTTAAAGCACATCATTATTATTGCATAAGTATTAAACCAAAACAAAAAAATAACTTTTTTTTGTATATGAATTAACTGAAAAGAAATATTACGGGAAGGACACCCTAACAAAAAACGATGACCGGAGATGGCAAAGTTGATACAGATGACTGTAATCGATCCAATCGTTTAATTCGTACTCTGGTTAATCCGAATGATTTTTCTTGGTCCCATGAAATTCGGATTAACGAGTGTGGACTGTATATGTTCATGACTGTAAAAAGTAGAACTATTTTCTTCAGTGGAGGAAAATATTAAAGGCATAAAATGTAGATTTATGGAGTGAAGGGTTAACACAAAGTCTAACCAGTTAAATGTAGCTAAACAAGAAGTCTAACCAAGAAGTCTTACAAACAGATGTACTAAAACAGCAAACACTTAATTGCCCATCATCTATCATGTTTTGGAAAATGTACAACTAATATTTACCAGGGGTCTATAGTGTTTAGGAAAAAGTACAACTAATATTTACCAGGGGTCTAAAGTGTTTAGGAACAGGTCGTGTATTAGAAGTCGTTCTTGTTCATCTGGCGGGGTCTTTAACAAGGTCTTCTGCATTTCAGTTACCCGCTTAACCTTGCTAGCTGGTAATGAAAAAAGAACAAACAAAAAAATTACTGTACAGTAAAACCTCTCTACAAATGAACACTAAGATAATTATGGCTAATTGATTGCATAAAAGACAGGTGGCAGCTTAAAGCAAGGTGAAAGTAAAACAGATAGATCCCTGAAGCCAGAAGGAAAACTTTTCCTGTGTCCTGACAGGTGGATGCTTATTTCAGGTTGGAAGTAAGGCAGAAAGCTCCTGGAAGCTTTAAACTTTCTGCATTACTTTTTTTACTGTCTAAAGATGCTAGGTGTCTTCAGACTGAATATGCATATATTTTAAACCCCATAAAAATGCTTTTTGACAACTATTAGAGAAAATATTCTGCACATGAATGTGTTTTCATGTTTCTACCGAAATATTCTGCACATGAATGTGTTTTCATGTTTCTACCGTCACTGTCCTAATAAAGAGCCATTGGAACCATTCCCTGCATCATTAACCCATTACTCTATAGCCTGTTTCTTGTACTAAAGACATGTGAACAATTAAAGCAGGTTGAAAGTAAAACAGAATGCGCCTGAAGGAACATTCTGCTTTACTTTCTGCCTGTTTTAAGCAATCATCTGCAAGAATATAGAAAATATCTTATATTACGTACTCATGGCTGTATCAATTGGAATAGTTTTCTTCAGTGGAGGAATCATTTAAATGTGTTAAAATGTGTATCTATTTAGTAAAGGGTTACAGTGGAGAATGTGTTATTCTTTCCCAATAAACGCGTTTATGCTAAAACTATTATTTGCTGTGCAAACAGTTTGAAGCCAGATCAGACGCCGGGTAACCCGGCGTCTGATCAGGCTCCAAACTGTTTGCCACCAAGATAAACATGAATTATCAGAATTGTCCAAAAGTTGTACTTTTCTACGTTTTAGTGCTTTGCGTTTGCGCACGTTTGCGTTTAATTGGGAAAGAATAACAGATTCTCCACTGTACAACATGCTTAAAATTAAACATTATGTTCCTAAAGGAGCTTTTTGCTTTATTATCTGCTAACTTCAATCCATTACCCCATAGTTATGCCTTTTTTACCTTCTCCTAGTGTGAATAATTTTTCCTCTTCTGTATTTTCTGTCACCAGTTTGTTTATGATTGCTGACCTAAAACAAACAAGATTTTAATATATTCAAATGTTAATACAAACATCGCTCAAAATAAGAAGTATATTTAATACAAACATCGCTCAAAATAAGAAGTATATTATAAGTCCACAATGGAAATAAGGAAACTAGTTCCCTTCTTATGTTATCCCTCATTTCTAGTGCACATTACATGGCTTTTATATGGTACACTTTTAACCCACAATATATTGTGAAAAGACATATGAAGTTTCAGGGATTAAACCATTTATGCCTGGATATTATAATGAACATTCCCTATGTGCTTGCTGGAAGATGTCATTGTAGATATACTGGGGTGATCCAAGGACACGGCAATATTTTTCCATACAGAAGACCAGTAACTGTTCATATGCCATAGCAAACAGTGCAGCTCATCAGGGTCTACATGTTTGCCAATGTCCTCTTTAATAGAAATTGGGCTTAAATGGGTTATTGAGTTTAAGCTAATGCCATATTAGGAATATAATAGTGATTGTAATGAAATATAGTTACTTTTTGGTGGCAGGATTTCTAGCAACCATGAGAAACTTGGCTGTCAGCAGGCGAGACCAGCTGTTATCAACCTCCTGGAATACAACATCACATGAGCTGTTTTGTTAGATAAATGATGATGTGTTATTTGATCAGAATATACCTGTGCTACCACTCAATAAAGGAACATAAAGACAGAATACTGCTTAAACTCTTTCAACACTAAGTAACTTTTGTGGGTTATTAGATTCCCTTGCAGATCATTTTAGTTGCCAAAACATGAACCAGTCTACTTGGAATTCTGGGTGGTTTGATAAATTTATACTGGTCTAAATAAGCAAATAGTGTAGACCAATATCAGAGGGCTCCTATAGGAGCCCTCTGATCTGGGTCTACACTATTTGCAAATGTAACAAGTATATTTTAAACAGGTCCATGGTATTGGAAAAGTTAATGCAAGACAAAAGTAAAGCAGAATGTAAGAGCTTTCTGCATTACTTTTGTCCTACATATAGCTCTCATATTTACATATGATTTATCTTGACATGAAACTTGAAATTGATCTTGCTTTTTGTCCATGTATTGCATATGCACAGTGCATACCCTTAACTCTTTACCTGATAGCCTATTTCTTGTATTGAAGATAGATGACCACTTAAAGCAGGTTGAAAGTAAAGCAGAATGCCCCTTAGGGCGCATTCTGCTTTACTTTCAGCCTGCTGTAAGCTTCCATGTGCTAGAATATATAAAATATTCGCTATAATATTTATTCATATCTAATTAAATTGGAACTTCTTTCATCAGCGGAGGAATAATTATATGCGCTAAAAGGCGCTTCTATGGGGGAAAGGGTTAACCTTTAGGAGCCCTCTGATCTGAGTCTTCACTGTTTGCATAGGACAAATGTATTCTTCACAGGTACACTGTTTGCAAAGAATGTAAATATGCAAGACTAGGACTCAAAGGATTAATTAACATTGTCTATCGCAGTAAGTGATGCTTGAACAATAGTGAAGGACACAATTTGAAAAGCTTTGGGCAAATGGGAGACAGTTAACTTCAGTTTTCACATCCATTTCATCTATAGTTGTTATACATGAATCTTAGTGGAATGTCAATCATCTCATCACAGTTCATGTTAACCCCTAGAGATGCATACATGCATCCTTTAACCTATTACCCTATAGCCCATTACTAATTGTAATGACAGGCTACCACTTAAAACAGGTTGAAAGTAAAGCAGAATGTGCCTACGGCACATTCTTCTTTACTTTCAGCCTGCTTTAAGTTGCCATCTGCTAGAATATAGAAACTATTTCTTACGGTATATATTCATGACTGTATAAAATGGAACTATTTTATTTAGTGGAGGAGTAAACAAGAGCTGTCGGAGAACAGCAAAGCTCGCCTAATTAAACCTTTCTTAAATAGGTAACTATCAAAAGAAAAGTGTATCAGTACATTGATATTCAAGCCACAGGGAACCTCCATTCAAAATATCAACTTCCTAATGCAAATATCTCATGTAGCATAAGTGCATTCCAACACTTACTCCTTAACTAATTTTGAAATTTCAGTCCCAAAACTCTAAGTCCACAAAAGGTGAAATTTTGATTAAATTTAAACTTTTTAAAAAAAATTAACTACGCAACATCAATGTTCAACCCAAGGGCACCTCCATTCCAAATATCAGCTTCCTAATAAAAATATTTCATGTAGTATTAGTGCATTACAACTCTTACCCCAAAACTTTAACCATGAGAAATCAGCCGAAAAACCTAAGTCCTCAACAGGTGAAATTTTGACTAAATTTTAACTTTTTTTTAAATTTTAACTACGTAACATCAATGTTCAACCCACAGGGCACCTTGCTTCCAAATATCAGCTTCTTAATACAATTATTTCAAGTAGTATTAGAGCATCACAACACTTACCCCAAAACTTTAACCATGATAAATCAGATGAAAAACCTAAGTCCACAAAAGGTGAAATTTTGACTAAATTTAAACTTTTTTTTAAATTTTAACTACGTAACATCAATGTTCAACCCACAGGACACTTCCAATCCCAATATCAGCTTTCGAATACAAATATTTCATGTAGTATTAGTGCATAACAACACTTACCCCAAAACTTTAACCATGAGAAATCAGCCGAAAAACCTAAGTCCACAAAAGGTAAAATTTTGACTAAATTTAATTTTTTTTTTTAATTTTAACTACGCAACATCAATGTTCAACCCACAGGGCACCTCCATTCCAAATATCAGCTTCCTAATACAAATATTTCATGTAGTATTAGTGCATAACAACACTTACCCCAAAACTTTAACCATGAGAAATCAGATGAAAAACCTAAGTCCACAAAAGGTGAAATTTTGACTAAATTTAAACTTTTTTTTAAATTTTAACTACGCAACATCAATGTTCAACCCACAGGACACTTTCAATCCCAATATCAGCTTTCGAATACAAATATTTCATGTAGTATTAGTGCATAACAACACTTACCCCAAAACTTTAACCATGAGAAATCAGCAGAAAAACCTAAGTCCACAAAAGGTGATATTTTGACTAAATTTAAACTTTTTTTTTTTAATTTTAACTACACAACATCAATGTTCAACCCACAGGGCACCTGCAATCCAAATATCAGCTTCCTAATGCAAATAGTTCATGATGTATTAGTGCATTACAACACTTACCCCAAAACTTTAACCATGAAAAACCAACGCCGACTCCGGGTGATTCCATAAGCCCCCCCATTCTCCGAATAGGCGAGCTAATTAAAGGTGTAAAAGGTGTATATATGGGGTAATAGACTAACTGTGAAAGAGTAGTCTTGTTCTACACAAACAATTATGCAGACAGTGTAGACCTATATTACAGAATAAGTGTGATCATGAAAGGTACACTGACAGTCTGTCTGTAAATGATATATGTACATGTCTCTAGGGTTTAATTAGTTAACTCCTGAAACTTTTAATGGAAAATCCTATTTTAAAATAAGTCAAGTGCATGTTTGACTATTTAGGGTTGATTTTAACAATATATTTCAAAATGACAAACAGTGTAGACCCGGATCAGAGGGCTCCTTAAGGAGCCCTCTGATCAGGGTATACATTGTTTGCATAGGACAATTGGACAATTGTAATCCTCAAAGGTAGACAGTAAGTAAATGACGAGTATACTCGTCGCTAGGGTTCAATCGGTTAAAGATAAGAGGTAGACATTTTTAAGGTGATTCTGGTACCTGGTCTAAGTCCATGGTCATCTCCATAGAGCTGGCACCAGCCCAGGTCACTTTACCCGTCATTTTGATGTCTTTATCTGCTATAATACTTTTGTCTGACAACTCTGTAAAGAAGAGATTTATTTTCTTGCAACTACCATTTACCCTTTTCCTGTCGAATAATCATAATGTAACACTAACTATGAACATCTATCTTCTGAACTATTGTGTTTGGTAATAAAATAAGGAAAAGTTTTCCCCATGAAAAAAAGTTTTGGGTAGAACCACAGACATCCACAAGCCATCTTGAAAAAGTAAAGACCCTGATCAGACAAAATATGGATGTACATTGTTTTCAAAAGGCGTCAAAATACACAAATAGTAGGAGATGGTTTAACACAATGTCTTTTTGAATAGAGTACATATGCTAAATATGAAGTCTATTTCACATGTAGTTATGGCCACTGTTTAACTCATGGTCAGAAAGACAAACCAACCAACCAACCAAGAGAACACAGACACACCAAAAACAGTATGCCCAAGGTCTTTGATCTCATGGACTTTTATAAAAAGGCAGTCATAGACAGGGTCCCAGATAAGAGTGCTTAAATTACTTAATTTTAAATGTTTTCTTGTTAATGCTTCCACAAAGCAGTATGTTGTGACCACTCATTAAAATCGTCTCTTTGCGACGATTTTAATGAGTGGTCACACCGTACTATTTGGTGAAGGCGTAAGGATTTTTACTTCTTTTAAGAAAACACTCCTTATCTGTAGCTCTGCATAGATATTGTAAACCAGATTACCTATTCGATCCACCAGCGCTGTAACAATGGCTACCGGAGACACCTTGCCTACCATACTCGGGTAATATGTATGTGTGTATCCTATGGCAACTGTAACCATGAAAACAAATATGATTTAAGTTTTCATCCATTTCTTGACATTTTAAGAACAAATATGGTTTAGAGCATAATACATAAAAGTTTCTTTACGAAGCAAAAAACTTATTCAAACCAAAGGTAAGGTTGGAAGTAAACACATTCAACCCTAGCGACAAGTATACTCATCATGAACCTTTCAAGAGTACACTTTTCCTATGCAAACAGTGTAGACTCTGATCAGAGGGCTCCTTAACCCTTTGAACCCTAGTCCCGCATATAGGCGTGGTTTTCAAACAGTGTACATGTGAATAGTACACATGTCCTATGCAAACAGTGAATACCCAGATCAGAGGACTCCGAAAGGAGCCCTCTGATCAGGGTCTTCACTGTTTGTCATAACTCCAAAAATTGACAAAAACAACCCTTAAAAGTCAGAAATGGACTAGACTAAAATCGAAACTGGATTTGTCCATTTAAAGTTTCAGGGAGGAAAGAGTTAAGGAGCCCATTGATCAGGGTCTACACTGTTTGTCATTTTGTAAAACATTATTAAAAACCACCCTAATTATTCAAGAATGGATTAAATTTAATTGTAATGTGGAATTGTCCATTAAAGTTTCAGGAGTGAATGCGTTAACAATTACAGTGAAGAAGATGTCATTCTTTCCCAATAAGTGTGAATGAGTTAATGAGTCAGTTAAGTTAATCTTCCTACAAATAGTGTTTCAGTTACCAGTATATGGAGATGGTATCTACTTGAGACAGATATAGTGCTGCCACACTATGATAGGGAACCATAGACACAATGACATGGTACCACAACCAGTCAAAGGACTTTGTAATTGAACGATTAGCATCTAAAAGATGAATTGAGCTAACTTGACATCTCATCAGAACCAAACTGTTTTTAAAGCCTTATCTAGGTTCATTCTAAGAAATTGCTGAAAATTATACCAGAGCTTTCTGTATTATTTTTGACTGCATTAAGCAGTCACCTGTTTTCCATGCTACAGTAGAACCTCGCTATTACGACCACTAAATTATGTTAATTATTAGGGTGTTTACGATAGGTGACCGCTTAAAGCAAGGTGACAGTGAAACAGAAAGCTCCTATAGGAGCTTTCTGTTTCACTGTCACCTTGCTTTAAGCTGTCACCTGTCTATTATACACTCAATTAGCCTTCGTTTTAGTGGTCGAAATAGCGAGGTTTTACTGTACTTCTTTTAATACAAGACTGACTATTACCTGCAAATGTATCCAGATCTTCCAGTATCCTCCCAAATCTGATACCTTGGAAGATGTTGAGGTATTTCTCCCTGACAGCTGGGTTAGAGCCAAGCGGTATGATAGCCTCCCTATAACTGTCTGACATTGTCCGAGTGGGTAGATCATCCTGGCTTGTTAAACCTAGATCAGGTGCTGGTGATGAGGATGCTGACCTACAGTAAAATCTCTCTATTACAAACACTGGTAAGTAGTCTTTTCTTGCAAATGCCAAAGAAAACTTGTGAAAATATAAATTACAAATCAGAAGGTTTTTTCTATGACTGCTTAGGAAGGCTTCCCCTCATGAAAATTCCAAAGTGCCCAGTCTGGGATTCACACCCAAAGTGGTGATGATTGTCAGTCACAATAGCCGTATTCGACTGCTCATGTTTCAGTTAAATAATGTTGTTTCGTTAAGCAATATCCCAGTCGAATACAAAAAGTTGCGTTAAATCGCAACCTCTCGGCTCTCTCGTTGTCTAACGCAAAATGAAAATAATTCAAGAGTTTGTTGAGCAACAGACGCCAAACATAATCCATAAACTATTGTTTGATGGGTCAGATTTTTTTCGTGGTGTAATCTCAATTGATGGAATAGCTAATATTTTGTCAGTCAAATACGCCTAATGACCACAGCAACTCTGCCATGGTGCCCCCCCCCACCTCCCAAATACCTTACAATATTACAATATTGAAACTACTAGTATACAGTGGTCACTCAATAGAGAATAATGGCAGTCTCTGAAGACAGCATATTTTTGTAATTTTCTGTATTACTTTTGTTGTGCATTAAGCTGCCACTATAATATACAAGACAGAATTTATTTACTTTCTTTTGAGTGACAGGTGTATGCAGGTTTTATTGCTACTTGTGCATACAAAATTTCTATACATACCCTTTCTGAATATTTGCTCCTACTAACACTTTCAACTTTGCTCGTGCTACAATAGGAAAGGGTTTATATTTAGTCAGATACATGTACAATCGAACCTCTGCTAACCCATTAACTTATAAATTTGCCTTTTTAATAACTTTAATCTACAATATTTACATTCGCCCCATTCAATTCCATTGACAAAAAGGGTGTTCATTTCGTATAAACACCATTTCTCAATTCTGGTGATGCTTGGCCTATCAGCCGCATTCGACACAATTGATCATGAAACATTACTCAATCGCCTTGAAAAAGACTTCAAAATCATTGGAAACCCACTTAAGTGGATGACCTCATACCTGAATGACCGTTACCAAACAGTCGCAGTAGATGGAGAATTATCTGCCCCAGTTCAAATGGAATATAGTGTGCCACAGGGCTCAGTCTTGGGACCCAAAAACTACATCTTGTACACAAAACCTGTCGGCTCAATTTGCAGAAATCATGATCTGGATCATCATTTCTATGCAGATGATTCACAGTTATACTTGTCATTAAGCCTAAAGACACATCTAGTCAACAAGAAGCCCTTTCAAAAGTCGAAGGATGTCTAAAAGACATAGTCTCATGGATGCGCCAGAATATGTTGAAGCTGAACACTGACAAAACTGAGGTCATACTGTTTCATTCAAAAAAGGTTAACGTTCCCGGAGATTTTCATGTTCAAGTGGGAAACTCTAAAATCAAACCGTCATTATGGGTGAACAACCTTGGTGCTAGATTTGATTCCCAAATGGATATGACACAGCACATCAACACTGTGTGCAGGTCTAGCTACGCACAGCTGCGGCAAATAGGTCATATTAGACAGTATCTTTCTCCAGAAGCTACAAAGACTTTGGTCAATTCTCTGGTCACATCAAAAATTGACTTCTGCAACTCACTGCTATATGGGATTCCCCAAAACTCACTACGAAAACTACAGCGTGTGCAAAATACAGCAGCCCGCATCATTACCAAGACTCCTCGGTACAATCACATCACTCCAGTCTTGAAGGAGCTTCACTGGCTTCCAGTTCAACACAGAGTTGAATTCAAAATTCTGACACTCACATACAAAGCCATGTGTAATGATTCTCCAAGGTACATTGTTAGTATGCTGGACGTGTATAGACCTCGAAGAGAGTTGTGGTCTGCGAGTAAATCAGTATCGCTGGTTGTGCCGAGAAGTCGTTTGGTGAAGTTTGGAGATAGAAGTTTCATGCATGCAGCCCCAAAGCTCTGGAACACTCTACCATCAGACATCAGAGATGCTTGCTCAATTGCAGCCTTCAAAAAACGTTTGAAAACTCACTTCTTTAATATCTGTTATTAGAAGAAAGTAGGTAATCAATGACTGCTACCTCTGGCTGTGTTCTTGCTGTGGATGCTGTGGGTCTAAATGGCAGTTCTGGAGTTGTACCATTGACCTTGTGCCTGTCTGGTAGATCTTGCTGGTAGGGATTGCCCAATCGCTTTGAAACTATTCGGCTAGGGGTCTATGGTGTAATTCTTGGCGGCTTTATGTTTATGAACTAAGGGTGTACCACGGCCATGGATTATACAATACTCAACCAAACAACACGGAGAGTATTGTTTTAAACATAATCATTCGTTTTATGACTTGTGAACTGCTCTCCAGCTCTACACTGAAACAAACAAACAAACAAACAAATTCAACCAAACAACATGGAGAGTATTGTTTTAAACATTCGTTTTACGATTTGTGAGCTACTCTCCGGCTCTACACTGAAACAAACAAACAAACCAACAAACAAAAAAAAACACTCTGTTTTTAATCATGCCATTGATCTTTTAATTATTTGACTCATTTTAAAAATGATTTTACAAACTTACTATAACAATTTTATAATCTTGGTAATAATATTGGAAGAATTTCCATGTTTCCATGCATCTCAATATTGTATCATTTTTATTGTGATTGTAGTTATTTGTATTTCTCGCTTTGTAGGTACATTTATATAATTTCATGTGAAGCGTTTTTGAACGCACAACTCCTGTGTGAAAAGAGCGCTATATAAATCAGGTATAATAATAATAATAATTTCTCGAGAGGGCGGGACTTGTGGAAAAGTCTCGAAGAGGAGGCGGGGCATATGCAGTTTTCATTGGAGAATTAATCTTTGGAACTTGGGACAGCAAACATTTGGCGGATTTTTTCAAAATTTGTTCTTAACCGATCTATGCCTTCCTATGAGGGGAAACCCTGATTCCCGACTAATATTCTTCTTTATTAATGTGATAAATTGCAAGAAAATTGACATACCTTCTAAACAACAACAGTGTCTGCATTCCTTTATGCCAAAAGAACGATATATTTATCCTAGTTTAAAAATGATGTCACTTCCAATGATGTCAAATCGGCATTTTCGCGCCAAACTATCAAAGTTGTTGATCTTAGAATGTAAACAATGGAAGTTATTGTTTTGCTTTCGAATGTACGCAGCTACAGTTATTCTGTCATGGCTGTTCCTGATAGGGTACACATTATTCGTGTTATCAACCTCTATTATGGATTAAACATACATGCATACATGTACTTACAAAATGTTAACCTAATATTAGAAATTACAGCAAATACATTTTAAATATAAGAAATGAAAAGATTTTTTTTGACGTTCAAGCAAAATCAACGACAGAAAATTATCGGCAAATTTACCATGAATCGCTATTTCCCGATAATTTTCTGTCGTTCATTCCACATGAACGCCAAAAAAAAAATCATTTCTTAAGTAAAATCTCTCTATTATAGGACCACTTAACTGTGATAATTATTTGGTGCTTATCACTGGTGACTGCTTAAAGCATGGTGATAATAAAACAGAAAGCTCCTAATGGAGCTTTCTGTTTTACTCTTACCTTACTTTCAGCTGTCACCTGTCTTTTATACAATCAATAAGTCTTAAGTTTTTAGTGGTTTTAATGTATTCCTCCGCTGACTCTAGACACGATGGTCAGATTTCATCCATAATCGAGCTAATCCAGGGACTTATAGTCATAAACAAATTATGTGTGAGCAAGATCAAAATCTATTCAATATGGTAACTAGTAGAGGGGTTACACTTTTAAATATTGCATTTTAACCCATTAACCCATAAATACGCCTTTTCACACTTTTAATTTATTCCTCCACTGATAAATATAGTTCCTCTTTATACAGTCATGAATAATTATGTACTATAAGAAATATTTTATATGTTCTAGTAGATGGTAGCTTAAAACAGGCTCAAAGTAAAGCAGAATGTGCCAGCTTTAAGGCACATTCTGCTTTACTTTCAACCTGCTTTAAGTGATCACCTATCTTCAAAACAAGAAACAGGATATGGGGTAGGTTAAACATATCAAGGCCAGATAACTCCCATATATTGGTTTGATTTCAACTATAATAGAACTCTTCCCAGATCTTATGGCCATATACAGTTTGTATAAGTTTGATAAAATTCGATGCAATTTTGTAGACACTAGAGTGGTAACAAGCTAACTATGGACAGATGGACGTCCGTAGAGACGCCAACAGAAATGAGATCCTAAAAGCGTACCCTGCGCTTTGCACAGATCACACTATTGCAGTTGGTAAAGAATTTTAGTATTTGAAATACTCATTTTCAGGAGTCTAGATATGAGGAGTACTTCCAAAAACAATCTTTATTTTTGCATTAAATCCTATGGTGTCACTACTCATTAGAATCATAGGATTTGGTGCTGAAATGAGTGACAAAATGTTGGATTTGTTCAGTTTACTCCAGCATTTCTGGAGCAATGCATTTTATCTGGAACTGTATAAATTGTAATCTTACTTTCTTGAATTGTCAGCTGATTGTTCTCATTCATGGATATCCACAAATTCCTAGAAGGGCACAAATAAACATTTGGTCCAAATAGCCGCAAGCATCTTTGAAACATCTTTGAGTATCTGTGAATATCAATATAACAACAGTAAACCTGGGTCCATGTAAATCTACCAGTATGATATCTGACAGAGCTCCAGATAAGGTGAACATTTCAAATGAAATACAGTAAAACCTCTCATATCACTGAAATGTTACGGCTTATTGATAGCATTTTAAGACAGGTGAAAGCTTAAAGCAAGATGACAGTAAAGCAGAAAACTCCTATAGGAGCTTTCTGATTTACTGTTATCTTGCTTTAAGCAGCCACCTGCCTAAAACTTGGAAAATTTTAATCTCAAGTACTGATGTAGTGGTTTCAGGGTTTTCCCCAGAAGAAATGAAAGGCCCTGGGGCAGGGGGAAGGAGGATGTGTGACCCCCTTGTGTATGTCAAACTTTTTTGAAGCTTTAGTGTATAATTGGTGTTCCCTGGGTGACTCTATAAAAGCATTATTTTAATGGTGTAGTAAAGATAAACAACCTGCTAAAACTTTAAATAAATTAATAAGGATCCGAAATAACAGACAGAAATTAAGAAGAGGTTTTTATTATTACAAATAATTACAATTTGGGTAGATATTTGCGCTGAGTCGCAGACCCCATGCGTCCACACAAAGAGATTTTTGTTCAATAATCTGGATCCAAACTAGCAAACAAAAATAATTACAATTTTTGACATAAATTTATATATTTGCACAGATGCCATCTAAGATGCAGTTCAGATAGCTCCTAAAAAGATACTGGGTGTTTAATTTGGATTCAAGCCATTTGTGTACTATGGAGTCTGTGGTTGGCTGGTTGCACTCACACTCCTTAAAAGTACTGCATGGGATCAAAACCACCAACATGCCTTCCTTTTAGATTTTGGTAGAGGGGATAATCTCTGACTCTGAGTCACTCTGTCTAGATGATAAACAGAAATAAATGTAGTGAAATAAAGGCAGTGTTAAGCTCTCGAGCCTAACATCTTGAATTTTAGCTCAATGGCTACAAAGCTCGCCTTCCAAGCTCATGGTTTGATTCCCGGGTCAATTCACTATAATGGCGCTGTCTGCAAATAGGTTTTTCTGCCCCATCTGGTGATGACTGTCCTTGCCCAATCCATGCATGGATCACCGTCAGAAATGATGTGTGGTACTGGTAGCTACCTTAAGTTAAGTTGAAACTGGTATTATCTCTCAGAGATAAAAGGGCCTCAAAATTAAAATGGGGAGGAGAGTACAGAAATATAGGCAGTGTCCGGACTTTTAACTCAATGGTTACACTGCCCGCCTTCCAAGCAGGAGGTTCTGAGTTCGATTCCTGGGTCTGTTAACTATATAATTTAAACAATTTAATTTTTTTCGCATTGATTGTGCCATTGGTCTGATTGGAAGATGATTGGTGGTCGAACTACTCATAAGCAGAGGGTAGACATTTGGAAATTTATTTGTGAAAGTAAACTGTAGCCCTGGTTCTGTGTGTGAAACAACAGACACAGTGTAGACCCCCTATATCCCTAAATGTCATTATCTCTTGACTATTACTCAACGGTTGGTGCTGGTCAAGAAAAAGAATTGAAGAGTATAGTACAGTTTAAGTTAAACCGGCTGTGTGGCTTAGTGGTAGAGCGTCCGCTTGCAGTGCGGGAGGTTGCGGGTTCAATCCCCGGCCGGGTCAAACCAAAGACTTGAAAATTGGTAGTAATGGCTTCCGTCCTTGGCGCTCAGGATTTCGGGTTAGCATTACGACTGGTTCGTCGGTGTCAGGATAAAGTGACCGGCCGGGTACAGTCCCATTGGTGAACCTTAAAAGTGCCCCTTCTCATAATCATCAGAATTGATGGTGTAGAAGCAGGGTTGGCAATCGACCGGTCAATAAGAGTATTGACCACCCGGGCAGTCAATACTGGTTTTAACCAGTCATTACTGGTCAATTGACCACTTCGAACCAACTTATAACCTATGTATCATACCCCTAGCAATGTAAATTGTTGTTTAATATATACAGTACATACAAACTGTACTGTTAAGGATATTTTTAAATAACTGTTTGATATTTTGATGTTGTTTTTCAAAGTTTTACTTTAATGACCACAAGTGGTCTTTTGCCAGGTGGCCATTTGATGTGGCCAATTCAATCAGACTACTTATAAAATAAAGTACTAGTACCCTACCTAGCTTATGAACACATTGTCATGATGAGCATACTGGGAATAATGATCATATCAAAGATTTAATCTAAAGATTGAAATATTTGAATTACATCTTGTAAATATTTGATAAAACCAGAAATACAAAGTGGTTGATTGAAGTGACCGGCCTTGTCAATTGAAAATCGACCGGTATTGACCACCTAGGATCAGTTTGGGAGTTTACCAACCAAAAGGCTAGCTATACTCATAATCAATCAACCACTAAATACTTCAACTCAATCAACTGTTCACTTACAACTCAATTGACCATTAAAAACCTCAATTGACCACTCAAAATTTCAATTGACCACTTTGGGAATATATTACAGCAAATAATTAACCATTAAGGTCATATACCAATAGTCTGGCAATAATTAAATGTTGAAGATTCATTGATGTCTATTATTTAAAATCATTTTAAAATCTTTTGTATTAATTAAAGTGACACCGATGACCAGTGCAGGGTCTAAATTAGAAACTGCACTGTATCCTGTGTAACTGTACATAGACTGGTCAAGGGAGACAAGATATGAATTACTTAAATGTAGTAAGGCATGGGTTGTCTCCCATTGACCAACTAAATATTTTATTTATTTATTTTTTAACATGCTTTGACCAACTTGCCTACTGTATTTATTTTGCATGCATGCCTGTGATCCTGTTTAAATCTGTTTTATTTGTTACTTGTTTATTATAACGTTTACCTATGTTTGTCGGAGTAAAAGCCCTACAGGGCTTATGTTATTTTGTTAAACCTATCCGACGTAAAATAAAATTTGTCTATGTCTATGTCTATGTGATATTCATAAGTATTTGCAAGTTTGCGACACCTGTAAATTGCTGTCAAAACAGATTATCATGTGTTATGTTGCCTCATGTCACTGCAGTGGGAGTAGCAGAGATCTGATTGTGACCAATCAAATGTCTTGATACAGGGTGATTATACACTGACAGGGGTATTATACACCAACACTTTGTTTTACCCCTGTTTGTGCCCAGGAAGCAACCAATGAGTCTGCTGAGCAGTATGACTGCAAGGTCTTCAGTATAGTCACAGATATTGAGAAGATATCTGTGATGAAGCAGAACCCAGCCTGACAGTTTATGGTTGCTCTGCACACTTACTGAATCAGCTGGGACAGGAAATTACTCCTGACCAGGTGATAAAGCAAGTTGTAGAAGTCAAGAAATACACTTAGTTCAATTGGCCAGTATGGTCTTTTCAGTACCAGAGTGGTTGATTCAATCCACCGGAAGTGGTCATTTCAATCGACCACAAGCGGTCAGTTCAAGCAATAAATGTGGTCAGTTCAATCGACCAGGGTGGTCTTTTTAGATTTAAAAATCCACTTTGTGCTTCCTATACCCCCTATATACACTTGAAATAGCTTCCTGTGTATCTGTAATACATCATTACACTATAATAAAACCCTTTTAAAGCTTCAAGAGCTTTATTTTAACAGAAAAAGAGTATTGACCGGTATTGACCAGTATTGACCACTTCAGGGAGTATTGACCGGGGCGGTTTTAACCGGTTAAAACCGGGCGGTTTTAACCGCCCCGGTTTCTACCGGCCAACCCTGTGTAGAAGTAATAAATAGAATATGAAGTTAGAAAATCAGTTTAGGATAAGTCTATCATCAATAGAAATAGTAAAAGTGTAACAGGGGAAAAACTCATACGATTAAAAGAGTGTTGCATGGGGCAGTCTTGTTAACGACTTCTATGCACAAAATGAAAAGGTTCTTTGAGGAAAATAATGCAAAATTATCAGACCTACCAAAAAGTTAGAAAAATAAACAAACACAAAACTGTTAGAATTACCTCCCTTGTCAATTTGGTGTTTTCGTGAGAACTGTACAATCGTAATTATCAAACTTATAGGAAGCGGGTAAAACATTGACTCGAAATAGCCGATGCGCTTATAAAAATATCGGTAAAAATTTGTTTTTATTAAAAAATGACGTTTGATTATGACGAGCAACCAATGAAGATATCAAAATTGAATGAAGATGACTTTACAGTTTGAAATCATAGAGAAAACAGTCGACGCACAACTTTGACCGTATCCAGGGATACATGGTCCCTAACTGAACACATTCACACATTCACCCCAAGAAATGTTTAATGGACACTTATAATGTCTCATTACGCCTAGTCCATTTTGACTACATAGAGTTGATTTTAACATCATGCTGCAAAATAACACACAACAGTGCTGATCCTGATCAAAGGTTAGTCTCGTCAATGAAATTCCTTGGCGAAAAGCTAATTTTGTGGCAAGTCCGTCTCAATGTCACTCTGGCCCGCGAGACTAAACCCTCTGACACAAACAGACAGACAGACAGACAGACAACTTGAAGAGACAAAGAAATAGAAAATATAAGTATAAGGACACACAGCGAGAGAGAGAGAGAGAGAGAGAGAGAGAGAGAGAGAGAGAGAGAGAGAGAGAGAGAGAGAGAGAGACGTATCAATACTGATGATTCGAAAGGCGTTTTCCCTGCTGTTGATTTATAGTGTACCCCTTTTTCATATCTACAAAACTCCGCATACGGTGGACATTTATCATTTAAATGATTTTACCTGGCTGATAGAATACGGAAATAGTCCCAAAGATATCTAGAGCGCAATCTCGCGCTAGACAAATCATAATATAGAAAAACAGCACATACCCTACATGACCAGACAGCTAATGCAGGGACTGTCTGATCTGGGAATTCAATATTTTTCAAAAAGTGCATATGTTACAGAGATTAAGTGTAATCAGGGAATACGCGTAATCCCTGAACTTTTTAGGGACTACACGTAATCACTGGACGTTTTAGGGAATTGATGAAATGTCACTTTTTTCATCAAATTAATAGATTTGCACTATCATGACATTTATATTGGTTTTAAACATTATGCTTTCTTGTAATATCATGGTCTAATGAACGTTCATACAAAGTTTCACGCACAAGTGAATAAAAATAAGTGAACAGTGTGCATTTAAGTCAGGACATTTAAAAAACAAGACACCTGTCTTGTTAATAAAGTTAACAACATATTTTATAGCGTGGTACTTTCCTTTGAACTTAATGAACTAAAAGAAGTAAGAATCATTACTTGAGCCAAAATTAACTGCCAACTATATATATAAAAAAAAAATCAACAAAAAGCTTCAAAATTACGCCTTTTTCCTGGGAGATTTAGGGTTTTCGTGAAATCCCTGAATTTTCAGGGATTTCACGTATTCCCTGATTACTCTAAACCCCTGTAACATAGCCAGAGAAGAACATGGTGAGGGGTCTGGTCTTGATCCAAACTGTTTGCAAAGGGAAACCAAAATTTCTTAAGTCAAAGTATCTAAAGTTTAAATTTGAGAAAGAAAAGCAGACGGCAATTGATTAAAGCCGATTACGTCATGACAGTGAAGGGACTTATTGTGAAAACATTGACATCTTGTCCCCTGTAAATAGCGAGACGGTGATTTATTGAACCAGACTCGTACAGAATATAGAAACAAACACTTCAGCTAGATATCGCATACTTTATCCTTTTTAATATGTTATCTGAATATTATAAACATAAACTTATATTGTGCATTTATTTTGATTATTGAATATATAACACCAGAAAATGTGAGTACTTCATTTACTGACATCATTATTACTCACTCAAACTTTATGATGTGACTTCTGAGTAGAATTTTTTCAAACTAAATCCTATTACACACAGGAACTTGACACATCGATCTAGATCTATAACAAAAACAATTTTTTTATTAGACTTCTATTATAAATATAAGGTATACAACGATATCCATCAGGTAGTCTTAACGATCGACTTAAACGGATACTAAAATAGACTAAATCGCCGATATTCTCTTGTAGTATCCTCGGGAAATGATTCATTTATCAATATCTACTTTTTATTTCATCAAATTCCGTCATATAACACCACAGTACGTGCATTTATAAACGAAAATGTGCACCAATTTTTTTTTGTCGTTCTGGACGTCATTACTCCTTAGCAACGGGCCTAAGTATATATCAAAGTAGATATTTATAAATTAATCATTTCCCGAGGGTACCACAAGAGAATATCGGCGATTTAGTCTATCTTAGCATCGGTTTAAGTCGATAGTTAAGACTACTTGTTGGAATCCGTTGTATACATTGTCTTTATAATACATGCTGTAGTCTAGTAAACAAATATACTAGACTCCTAGATGTATGTGCCAAGTACCTGTGCTATAACATAACGGTTCTAATGAGTAAGCACAGCATTGGGTTGGTTGGAGATATCAAGAACTACTATATACTTATTCGGCTTACTCACTCTAATCAGGGTCACTGCTGACAACTATCTAACTGATTTACTACAGCTAAATATACAGTGCTCCCTCTCTATAACGACACCTCATGGGAGACACAGATTGTGTTTTATGTTTGGCGGGAGTCGTTATAGGGAGGGACACGTTAAACTTTGTTTACATTTGCAAACAGCTTGAATCCAGATCAGACGCCGCGTAACGCGGCGTCTGATCTGGTTTCAAGCTGTTTGTCACTCTTCATTAGATATATCTTCTATCAAAATGTACGCTTAGCAGACGACAACTTTAAATTGACGATATTGCAGCAGTAAAATCGTTAGACATAATTGTCCTGTTTAGAGGACAACGGCATGGGTCGTTGTAAGGAGGGAGTCGTTGTTGGGAGGACCATTGTAGAGAGGGATCAATGTACTTCAATTCATAGGTACAATATAATTTTCAAGAAAATAAAAAAATCCTGATCAGGAACACTCTTAATAAGTATTGTTGTAGTTGTTTGCATTAAGTTATATATAATGCTTATACAATGTCACAGGTAATAATTTCAAGACAATAGTACATGTAGGATAGTTAAAAACTTTTCATGTTTACCGGTACATTTACATTGTATTATAGTAAATGCTCGATTTCTTGCAGCAGAGTGAACTTTAACCCATTGCCCTACAGCCTGTGTCTATTTTTTTAAAAGACTCCATGTACTTACATCAGACTGAATGTATTTAGTAGAATGCTTGTAAACTTACTTTCAACCTGCTTTAAACAACCATCTGCTAGGATATAGAACATATTTAGATTGGTGATAATTAACCCATAACTGTGTCAAGTTGAACTACTTTCTTTAGTGGAGGAATAAATATTATTACAGACGTAACATGGTTTATCTTTTTGGAAATGGATTAAGCAGGGACTGTCTTCTTTACGTTTAATACGTTGTAATGAACCACCTACCTAAACACCGAAACTTGAGGGAATGTAACAGCGTATTTATTTGCTATACATACGTTAGGATAACTCAAGATAAAAGTCCAGACCGATATAAATTCCTATACTAGACGAAACTCAAGGTTGAGAGGTAAAACATTTACATACACAGCTTAATATTATTCTCAAATCTCTTTCAAACTGTTTAGTAAATCAAATGAAAACATATTTACATGTAAAATATATACATTTTAAATTGATGTACAAGTATAGATGTATCATTTACGAACCCACAGAACCTTTAGCGGCACGTATGTACGCTCCAGTTAACCCTTTCATGGTCATATTTTTGTGTGTGAGATTTTACCGAGCTCTGAGATAAAGATGCCCAGATGTAAATGGTAAAGTTGTTCGTTTCATTGTGAAATATGAAGCATTATTGACTTGGAAGTTTTGTTTAAAGATCTCGAGATCTGACGACTTCACATCTAAACGCATAACTGTGGTCTAATGCACGATAATGCACAGATACGAACAGTCTGGGTCGAAAGAGATGCCGAGAAACTCATTTGGTTTCTCAATGTTTGACACTCTGGTGATACTTTAATTAGAGGCCAAGTTTCTCTTTAGCTATGGCTGCGGTTTGTATCCGACTAGTTTTACCAGTTCTAGTAAGTGGAGCCTCGTCTAGGACAACGTGATAGCGAGGCTTCGATGTTACTACAATTGAGGACGACTCTTCTAGAAATACCTCGTCGCAGTATTGCTTTACATCGTCAGGCGTCACTTTACAGCCTTCCTGTGGAATCACGCATGCGCAGACGACTTCATATGAACGCTTATCCGGGACCCCGACAGCGAAAGCTCGTAGTACTCCCGGCATTTTGTTCAGGGTTTGTTCTATAGACCATGGGAAAAATTTAATGGTCTGTGTTGAAATTAATTCCTGTTGCCTGCCCTCGACTATCAAGTTTCCATCCTCTCGTATGTGTGCCATATCACCGGTATGGAACCATCTAGAGCTATCAACCGCTTTCTGAAAGGCGGCGTCGTTTTCATGGTAACCAATGAACGTCCAGACACTCCGTGTTAAGATTTCTCCCATGGTTCCTTGCGGTACAGTGGCCCCGGAGCTGTCTATAAGTTTAATTTCCATTCCAGCAATAGGTTGTCCTGAAATGATAAAAACATTCTTTTAGAGCGCCTACAATGGGGTGAACGTTATTCTTTATAAAAAATAGTCTGTGCTAACACAGGATAGTTCCACTACAAACAGATTGGAGCCTGATCAGACCTCGGGTAACCCGGACTTTGACCAGGCTGCAAACTATTCGCCACTCATGGTAGAAAAAATAGCCAATATTCCAAGAAACTGCCATTTTCTTCGTTATATTTCATTGTGTTTCGTTTAAACTGGAAAGAAGAATGACACATTATCCCCTATACTTGAGCCCCAGAATAAATTAGTTCAGGAAATGCCACCATTACCGTGAAGAAGAATAACTGATATACGTACAAAAAATTAAGATACATAAAATACTTATTTTAAATAAACCTCCATACCACATCGAAAACAAACAATCGTGTGTTATAACATATTTTCTTATACTGTTTGGTTTGTTTGTTTTTCATAGAAAAATATCACACACGATTTCTGATAGTGTTGCAAACCTTTCCTTTGAGTTGACTGCTGTATATGTACGAGTCCTACCTTAAGTTACAACCTTTTGATATTCTTATCTTTAAACATGAATTTTTATTAGAATAACCATAATTAGAAATGTGATTGTTAACTGTAAACTGCAATCATTTTACAAAAAATAGTCCATAACTGAACGAATCAATAAAACGTAACCAAAGTAGCATTGGTCAATGTGAAACTTCAAGGTCACAATGTGTGGTAATCAATGAAGCGTACGAGCATTGTGAAATTGTGAGTCTCTGGGCACAATACTTAGTTCACGACTGACCTTAAGGCAACACATTAACCAACATCATACACGACGCGAAGGGTAACGCAATATGCCCGCCCTACTTCGTGGCGGGGTATGAAGTAATCAACACCAGGACACCTTTTCGACCTACCTATGATGCCATCTGCATAGCTTGTGGTTTCATCGCACTGGAAACTAGTGACGCAGCCGGCTTCTGTCGTGCCATAACAAGGAACTACCCGCTGGCAGAACTTGTCTTTGAATGCTGTGTATGTATTTGAATACCGCTCACCAGAAAATATGCACGTGCGTACATTTGTAAACTTGTCCGAGAGGTGTAGGTTGTTCAACAAATCCACTGCAATGTAGTTTGGGACATACACTACATCACATTTCTCTTTCTCGATGACATTAGCGATATTTTCTGTATATTTTCCAGACGAAGACAGTCTTGGGTCTACAAGCACTCTCGTGTTACCCTCTGCTAGGTATGTACGAGGAAATCCGACCGCCCAGCTAAACGTTCTGTCACAGAAGTAACGACTATCTTTCGTTATGCCGAACGCATAGTTAGATTGTTTTGTAAAGTTGAAAGCCGAAAAGTGTGTGTAAATTACTTCCTTTGGTCCCCCTGTTGTCCCTGAAGTACAAAAATATGCCAACGTATCTTCTGGTTGAACATTAGGAAGGTCTGTAGCGACATCCGGGATTTCACTCATGAGCGAGGCGAATGTGTCCCTGTTCTTGGTGCCCGCTGGAACGTTTCCATTACAAATGATCTGTTTGAGGGACGGCACAGAAACCGACTTCGGTGAGTCAGCCGGCCATACATTCTCAAGTAGGCTCCAGTTGGCGTCTCCTACATCAGTATCTATGATAAACATTTCACACTTCATGCGATTTAAAACGTGAACGAGGTCACTTCCGTCTTTCAAATTGGTTCCCATATAGAACGGGATACCACCAGCGCAAACCACCGCCATATTGGCAATGAGCATGTTCATCGAGTTGATCATGCAGCAGCCTACGGCAGTTTTGGGTCTCAGACCTTGGTCAACTAACACTTTAGCTAACGACATTGACTTTTCTAGTAAACCTTGTCTTGTTATTGCAGTGCGCTGCCAGTCAAGGTCATAGAAAACAAATGCTTCCCGAGCGCCATCTTCTTCCGCCAGGTGTCGCAGTCTGTCTGGTAGCGCTTCATACATGTAGTTACCAATCACAGGCGCACTGAGGTAACTCAACTTGGGATCCATACTTGGTAGGTCGTTGATCCTGAAATAGTAATTAATAATGTGTCTGTATTTCACCTCAATAAATCACGTAACTGCGGGGTATGGTCAAATATACTAAACTACAAACATTTGCATAGGGTATGGGGTAACTCAACCTGTCATCTGAATCCAAATTGTTTGACACTTGTAAAGATTTTTCTTCAGCAATAATGTCAAATACATGTACCTAATGTGATAAACACAAATATGCAATCAGAATTTTTTAAGCCGGCGATACGCGATATCCTGAAAGTGACGATGTTTTACCCAATAACCCTAAATGGCACACATGTACGTGTCAATTATAGTGTACCTGTTAGGAGTACATCGTTCATTGCAAAACAGTGAAAATTAGGTAAATCCTCATTAGAGGGTTCCCATAGAAGCTCTTTTTTCTGTTCAAAGTCTGCACTGTTTGTCATTTTACCGTGAATAAATGAAACTTGTATTTGTTTTTCGTTTGTAAATAGTAAAAACTGGAATAAGGAACTGAAAATATCAATTTGAAATGAAAGGAATGGAAAGGGTTAAAACTTAAAAATTATAACAAAATAACCTATGAAAAATCACTCAAATAAACTGACCACTATCGCAAAATAACCTGATAATTATCACACAATTACTTAGCCTATGGTCACTATCACAAAACAACCTGAAAACTATCACCCAATAACCTGGCAACGTTATCATACTTAATATATAACCACTATCACACACTACCTAATCATTATCACATAATATTCTGGCCACAATCACAAAATAACTCGACTAATATCACAAAATAACCTGACTACGGTTACATACTGACCTGACCTGACCAAATTATTACACAATTACCCGACTGTACTCCCGCAGTAACCTGGCCACTATCACACAATAATCTTGCCACTATCGCACAATAGCCTGAACATTATTACACAATAACCTTGCCTCTATTGCACAATAGCCGGAACACGTTCACACAATTACCTTGCCACTAGCGCAAAATAACCCGACTACTACTACACAGCAATCTGACCACTTACACACGATAAGCTGGCCATTATCACACAATAACCTCATCACTATCACACAACTACTTGAGATCATTTTCACACAATCACATAACCAGTATCACAAAATAACCTGGTCACTATATAACAATAACCTGACCACTATCACACAATAACTGGGCCACTACCTTTCAATACCCTTGCCACTATCGCGGAACAACCTCGCCATTATAACACACATACCTGACCATTATCACACACTAATCTGGCAATTATCACCAAATAAGTCAACTACATGTACTGCTAAAAACTTTATTGATCATGTAGTTTCAAAGTTTAAAATTTCAAGCACATGCACTGTCATTTCTTCCATGTCAATGATGTCTCACGACATTTTAATATGTCAACATGCGCACAGTAAACGTCGTTCTGGCTAAGATGAAAGTCTTTCTCTGATATGTGGTATCAGCCGATATTTCACGTTTAGGATGAGATGGAAAGATGTCAACGCATAGAACAGAATCAGCTTCTCACGATTGACAAGTATGGCAAGCATTTGTCAACATCTTGAATATCATTCCATAGGCACGGTTCCGCTAACTTGGTTGCTTATTTGTGTCGACATCCACGTCTATAATGGCCATATATTGTAACGGCTTCTTTACTTAAAGTTCACACTTACCAACTTCTATGTCTTGTTACTGTGACGGTGGTATCGCTGTATGGTATCTTTAATTGAACAATGGTAAGAAAACATGCAAAGTTTTATAGTATCAATATATAGAAACACTGATTAGGCCTACGCACATCTTCTACATCTACAGAATACGTTATCGGTCACTCTGGGCAATGTTTTCTCGGTGTCCTAGTTTAACGGTGAGATGATAACTGATTAGGCATAATCTTGTTTATTTACATTTTAACCCATTTGTGCCCAGTTGATTCTTCCAAGCTTATACATTAGCTTGGTCCATATTTTATCCCAGGGGTTCCTGCTCTAAATTTTAATTTTCGTTTAGTTTTATATTGAAACTACCATCCGCAAACAGTGTATACTCTGACGCCGCATAATGCGGCGTCTGGTCAGAGTATTTACTGTTTGCCTATGCCCCCTCTATGGGACGCTTTTCATACATGGGTTGAATAACCTTTCTCCTGTCGAAATATTATCTGCTTTGAAATTCCTGACTGAAAATGCTGTTGTGTTATGTTTGTTTTATCAACGAAACCTTTAAGCGTGAGACCTAACCGACTTGAACAATAATGTGGCGTCTGATTAGATCCAAACTACTTATGGGTTAGGCATATCTATAGTATTTTCTGATTCAGTTAAGTAAGCATTAGGCTATAATACGATATTCTATCGTATAAAAGTTTATTGTCCTTTGAATAACCCATTACTCCATAAATACTCATTCAATTTGTTCCTACTTAAGAAAATAGTTCAAATTGATACAATCATTAGTTTAAACATATTTAATTCCAGAAGTACATACGATTACAATTATACAGGCTAACGTTATTATGCAATACTTAGGAAAATGATTGAAACGAAAGAATAAACTTATTGATTTTCTCTCCTTACTTGTAAACTAAACAGATAGTCTTGTATTCAGCGGCTTCCTAGAAATCTTTCTTACTAGGAAAAGTATAGTTTCATATTGTATTACTTCGATCGCTGGATACAGAACAGAAGTAAAGGATTTTCCGATAAGTAAAAACTCGATACTTCGAGTTCGCTTTAGTTCAAACATTTCCATTATTTCGTAAGTTTAATTTCGATATCTCTATCTCGCCTAAGCCGAACATACCTGTACTTCAAAGTTTAAACGTGACTTACCCACGCTTTAACTTTGAAATATGGGTATTTTATTATATCCATATATTATTATGGGTATTTATGGGTTGCGACTGTATATAGATCTACATGTAGTATGCATGTAAATGTGCCTGAACTTTAGCACCCTACGAAATTGCATATGAAACAATTCCAGACGTTAATAAGTTTTTTCTATCAGAAAATCTCACCAGCAATATGGAGTCTCAGGAATTTAAGTATGCATATCGTTTTTTTTTGGTCAAAATTCGCAGACGAAAATTTCGAAACAGAAGCGGTTAAGAGGGGTTACACAAGGTAACGAATACAGTGAATTCCCTCAATTACAAAGCAGAAGACTAATTTTGTATCCCTTCAGTAACCTACATATTAATGGTAAGTACTTTAACAATTAACTGAGACTTACTTACCTTGGAAAGAAAGTTGAAGGTTGATTATAATTTCGTAAACTGCAAACTCCTTCACAGACAGGCAGTCAAAATGTAGTCTTTCTTAACGTCATCAATTTTTTAAAATAATTGTCGTCTGCTGTTTATCTGAAATTTAAATTTTATGTATTTTGACGTAAGAAATATTAAATTGAGAGTTAAACAGTTTGGATCAGGACTCAAACTGTTTGCACATAACTATTGTAATCGGGGTGAGGCAGTGACTGGGTTAAGGTGTTTGCATATATCTACTTGCGCTAGCAGATAAAGTACTACATTGTGTAACATCTATGCACTGCATATGCGTTTGTACATGTAATGACATTTGAAGACTAGAAATGCACCTTTTTATGGGGTTTATATACCGTGTCATCCACCTCATGAAATCAAAGCGTTTTGCGGGTAATCTTTCCGTTTCGCCTGCCGAAATATTGTCTGCTTTTTAAAATTGTTATCTGCAATTATAAATTTAATTTTAACAGACTATGTTGCAAAAATTGTCAAAATTAAAATTTGTGCATTTTTAAATTGAATGAATTAACACATGATTAAACATACATGTGAGTTGATCAAAGTCAGACGCTGCGTAACTCGAGGTCGCTTATGATGAACATACTAGATCTACATGTACAGGGTGTCCAAGAAAAAACGGAACCCTAGTTCAAAGGGATATTTTTCCTAAAGTAGACATATATTCTAAAAGATAAATATACAGGTTTGTAGATACATTAGTTTGGCATATTTGTGCCAAATTGTATGTAGAAATATAAATCGGTTTTAAAGTTATGAGTATTTTAATGAAGAGCCCTAAAACCCGTTTGACCATGATATTGGTTTTTGTGATTACACATGGCAGCTTTTTGCACTGTTAAAGCATAGTCAAAACAATCGTGCAACTGTTTATTCTTTACCTGTATACGTATCAATTGTCCCAGAAACTAACAAATATACATGCTACACATGCAAATTGAATATACTAAGTCATCTTATACTTTTTTTTAAGAATTTATTACAAATTGCCTGTCATTTGAGCGTATTTCAACATGCTGGTCAATGCATGGCTACCAATGGCGGTTATGAAACCCTACACATGTTTAATTTATGTCACGCGTCGTCAGATTATTATTGTCAATCATTTTAATTTGCGCTGTTTCTTTCATAACCAATTAATATGTACAGTTTGATATCTATGTTGGAACCATAGTTTATTTTTGTTTTACAACAAAACATTTATCCCGACATTGCCAAGTTATTTTCAAATACTCGTTTCATGCAGAACCCCTGTGGTAGAAATGATTCGTAGTATGATTCGGGATTTTTTTTCCATCTAAAATAGTATAAACTGTTTAAAAACCGATAAAACAAAATGAAATTACATTATAGACAGTAAAATAAATGAAAATAAAATCGTGTGATGCTGACTCCGTATCAAAGACGAAAATGTGGATAGACGTCAAATCAATGTACAGTGACATCCTATTTTTATATGTGCGCTGGCCAAGTGTAAAGAAATATCGAAATCATGGACAAACGGGGTTTTGATTGAATGCTTAAAATGCTTATATCTTAAAAACTGCTGAATATTTTTAGACCAAAATTGGACGACATACGGCAAAATGTCGTCTCTTCTTATTTATATATCTTTTATTTATCGGTTTTGATAGAAAATGGATATATTCCATATTTGACCCATGGTTCCGTTTTTTCTGGGACACCCTGTATATTACAAAAAGTAAAACATGACTAAATAAGCCATTGTTTAAACTTTGAACTACTATGTTAGACTTAAGTGAGTTACAGTTGTAAAGATGCAACTGTAGAAGTATGGCATTTGGTAGCATAGACCAAATTCAGACACAGATCATTAGGTGACAACGGTGCTTGGTCTGTACAATATAGCAACGCTTGTCATGGCACGGTTCAAATATAATTAACCCTTAGCCCGCCGAATAAATTGTCGTCTGCTATATTTCTCGTCTGCTTCAAGTTTCAAAGTGCTTCAAAGTTGCTCAAAATTGCTGAAATTGTTGTCCGAGTGTCAAACAGCTTGGATCCGGATGAGACGCCGAGTTACTCGGCGTCTCATCCGGATCCAAGCTGTTTGCATATGGAGCTATAGTCGTGACTGGCAGGCTAAGGGTTAAGAATGAATAAATGGGATAATATGCAACCACTAGAAATTCTCAGACATAAATTCGGGTTTGCAGTAACATATACGTTGTAAAATCAATGCTAATTATGGTAGGGGCCTACATAAGTAGAAACTCGATAATTCGAACTCGCGTTAGTTCGAATATACCCATATTTCAAAGTTCAAACGTGGCTTAGCCACGTTTTAACTTTGAAATATCGTTATATACAACTTAAGCGAGATCGACTTATCGAATTTTAACTTATGAAATACTGGTACGACCGATTTAAGCGAGTTTGAAGTTTCGACTGTAGTTAATAAAAAGTTAATACATATAGGTAATTATAGCTACAACTTCTTTCAATTTGCATAGTAAATTCAACGTTTATCACAATATGTATCTTGATGTAAAATACATATATAAACGGAAATTCAAAGGTCCGACAATATATAAATATTAGATGGCAGTTTGCGTGACACTCAAATTGTCAACCCGAGAAACAGAATGTCACCCCGAGGCGTCTGCGTCACGCGACATCTGATCAGGATCCAGACGGTTTGACAATAACTTTAACGATATGCTACTACAAAGGTTTTCCGCGCAAATGTTGAACGCAGCTCTTGTTGATCACAAGTCAGAATACCTACAATTTAACTATGAGAAATGAAAGCATATAACACTTATTTAAAATTGATATATTACCGGCATTGAATGGCGATATGATATAAAGCCAGATGGATGTCTTAAGTAAACGTTTGCTTAACGATGTATTAAAACTACATGTAATGCAGAACTATCCTATATGAGCGTTCTGCATTGTATTTATCTTTCAAACTGAGTGTAAGTAAATTTTTCTTTTAAAACGACCGTTCATAACATATTTGGTTTTATTATGAAACAAGATTAAGCAATAACAGTGAACATTTTATTCATCCAATAACAAAACGACTTAAGCAATTGATTTTACCCCTTTCACAACCATAAACCGCTAAAGTCGACTTATATTCAGATCAGGCGCAGCAAAACACAGCGTCTGATCAGGGTCCAACGGTGTGGTATAAGTATGAACATACAGCCTTAAACTTACTTTTAAAATGAATATATAGAGGACATTATTAACCCATTTGTGACAATGACAATGACAATGGATTTATTTTGTAATGGGGGGCCTCCGGCCAATAGCACAACATCATTTTACCATCAACTTATGTTGTGTCTATACTATATTACTATATAACACATATACTTTTGAAACGAATAAATGTAAAATGAATAATGTTCAAATTTAGGCAGTGTCTGTTTTGATCAAATGGTTATCGAATATTGTGAATACAGCGAAAGTTTAGACCAAAACTCACCGAACTATTAACTCAACGGCCTAGCGTCCTATCTAAAAATCAAAGTCTACACTATTTTCTGATCAGAAATGCAATATAAAACCAAAACGAAAATAAAAATTTAGACCAGGTAGGTCTATTCAAATGTATAAGCATGGAAGAATCCACTTGACGACATTTTGTCAGTGAGTGGGTAAAATCAGACGATAACATTTGACGGGAAACTTACAACAAGCTATGGACGAATTTTGCATCAACCCTTATCCTGCTGTAAAATCGTCTGCTTTGAAATTTTCGTCTGAGAAATTTGTAAAATTCAAATTTATACATTTACTAAGTCAAGAAACATAAAGACGAGTGTCAAAAAGTTTGGATCCAGATCAGACGCCACATTTCGCAAAGTGTTATCTGCTGCAAATTGTTTGGACCGAAATGAGCAACTCTGCAAATCGTTATTTTCTATAATGTTTGACAGTGATTTGCACTCTGGTGATAATATTCAGAGACCAAGTTTGTCTTTAGCGATGGCTGCTATTTGTATGCGATTAGTTTTACCAGTTCTAGTCAGTGGTACATCGTCTAGTACAACGTGATATCGAGGTTTCGAAGTTACTATAATTGAGGACGACTCTTCTAGGAAAACATCATCGCAATATCGTTTAATATCCTCTGGTGTAATTGTACAACCTTCCTGTGGAACGGCGCATGCGCACACTACTTCGAATGAACGCTTATCCGGGACCCCGACAGCGAAAGCACGCAATACTCCCGGCATTTTCTTCAGTGTTTGTTCTATAGACCATGGGAAAAATTTAATGGTCTGTGTTGAAATGATTTCCTTTTGCCTGCCTTCGGCAATCAGGTTTCCATCCTCTCGAATTCGTGCCATATCGCGAGTATGGAACCATCTGGAGTTATCGACCGCTTTCCGGAAGATGGCATCGTTCTCGTGGTAACCAGTAAATGTCCAGGCACTTCGTGTACATATTTCTCCCATGGTTCCACTCGGCACTGTTGCCCCGGAACTGTCAATCAGTTTAATTTCTATTCCACCAATAGGTTTTCCTGAAAAATAAGAACACCGTTATAGGGCGTCAAAAGTTTCTAACAAACCCGTCTATATGGTAACTTAAGTATGTCCATTGTATAAGATGGGAGCCAGTTCAGATAATTTGAAATCCATAGTCTGATCAGACTCAAAACTGTTTGCCCCTCAAAGTAAAATAAATTGTTAATAATTTCAACAACTTGTCAATGTCTATATTTTAGCGTTCTGTTTCAACGGGAAAGAATAACGAAGTCTGCACTTTACATGAAGTATAGAATAACCGAATAAGCAACACCCTAGGTAACGGTAGAATAATTGGTAGGCATTTATTGGTACTTAATGCAAGACTAAGGAACAATGTAGTAATTCAAATGAACACATCTTCTAAACCACTTGAAACTGTTAAAATGTTCGTGAAACTGTTGAAAAATATACTTTAAATATCCTAATGCGACAGACCTTAATCCATACAACACGACCATTTCATCCAACAAATAGCAATACATGTATTCGTCTTGATGGAAGTGATACTTTTTAACACAATTTGTCTGATGTTTTGACATGTAATCACTTTAATTAAGTAGACAAATCGATGGACTATTTGATCAGTTTTCTTTAATTAATTCTACAGCCCAGTTTGAATTTGTTATGTCCTAGTATTAGCCTACAACTGCAAGATTATAATCGTAGCAGTAGGCCTTTCCATACCATATTTTGTCCGAATCAGGTATGCATTGCAAATATTTATGAAGCTTGTTGAAGGTTTAATGGTGACATGCATTGAATGTATTTATATAAAACGTATACTGTTGTATCCCTTAAATAATCCACTCGTTCTACGTCTACATGTCATATGTATTGTCAGATGGTTCCAACCCCTTTCCGGTGTAGAGGTTGGTAAATGAAGACGATGTTAAAAGTTTCTAACAGCTTTATTAAAGTCATTGAAAACCAGTGTAGAGTAGACAAATGTAGTATTTCAACATAAGTAAATGAAATTACGAACTGTTCAGTATTTGTGTTCGTTAAAAACATCCTAAACCTAATGTCCGTATTACATTTTAGTTCATCTGGAAATCCCAGAACGAAGCTGGGTGGCCAATGCCATGCGCTAATGAAATTACATGTTGACAGTCCGAAATATAAATCTAAACTGCCTACTTTCAAATTCAAGAAAATGTTGAGAAAATATCAGACACGCCCCTCTTTCGTATCACGTGGCTCTGGCAGTTACGCAATAAACTGTCTGAAGCGCTTTATGAGAAAGGTGACGCTAGTTTTATGTGGCAAAAGCGATGAGCTTGCTTCCAATTGGTCACACCTCCCTGCTCTCTCCCCTGACTTATTTCTTATCTTATTACTACATAACCTTATAATTGACTGGTAATTGGAATGGGGCAAATGATATTGACCGGTTATTACCGAAAGTGTAACCAATTACACACAAATCCTTTTATGTTGGCATAAAATTTATATATGTTCTTATCTATGAAACCATGACATATGTCAATGCAGGGTTGATTGAGATGAATATGTTTTAACGGTAATTAACAGTCAGACGACCAGGGGACAACACTTTTGATGTACTGTGATAACTCAAAGATTTCTGCACGCACGTATTGGCTTCATAGTGGGAAGACATACGCCTGCATCACTGTATATGCGGAAAAGGGTAACACTAAAAGTCCCATTTAACTTCATGACGGAATATAAGGTAGCCAAATAAACAGCAACACGTTTCGTGCTTATAATGTTATCTATCGTTTGGTGGGTCAGATAAGAGCATTCTGCTCCAATCTGACCAATGAAAAGCTTGTAACGATCCCAGACTCAAACACCATCATACATATGAGGCTTGTTCGACCTACCTATTACACCATCTTCATAGGCGTTGCTTTCATCGCTGTGAAAATAAGAGACGCCGCCGGCTTCTGTCGTTCCATAGAAAGGACATATTCGCTGACAGAACTTGTATTTGAATATTGTGTATGTATTTGAGTACCGCTCACCCCCAAATATGCATGTGCGTACATTTTTAAACTTATCCGAGAGGTGTAGGTTGTTTAACAAATCCACGGCAATATAGTTGGGGATGAATGCAACGTCACATTTCTCTTTTTCTATGACACAGGCGATATTTTCTGTATATCTGCCTGATGCGGATAATCTTGGGTCGACCAGAACTCTTGTGGTACCCTCTACCAGATATGTTCGAGGACAGCCGAACACCCAGCTGAACGTTCGGTCACAGAAAAACCGACTGTTTCTCGTCATTTTGAACGCATAGTTAGATTGTTTTGTCCAATTGAAAAGTGAAAAGTGAGTGCAAATCACCTCTTTCGGTTCCCCAGTTGTCCCCGAGGTACAGAAATATACCAACGTGTCTTCGGGCTGGATTTGTGGAAGTTCTATATCCACATCCGGGATTTCACTCATGAGCGAGGCGAGTGTTTCCCTGTTCTTGGTGCGCGCTGGAACGTTTCCATTACAAATGATCCGTTTCAGGGACGGTACAGAAGCCGACGTCGGGGAGTCAGCCGGCCATACATTCTCAAGTAGGACCCAGTTGGCGTCTCCTACATCAGTATCTATGATAAACATTTCACATTTCATGCGATTTAAAACGTGAACAAGGTCACTTCCGTCTTTCAGATTGGTTCCCATATAGAACGGGATACCACCAGCGCAAACCACCGCCATATTGGCAATGAGCATGTTCATCGAGTTGGTCATGCAGCAACCTACGGCAGTTTTAGGTCTCAGACCATGGCCAACTAACACTTTCGCTAACGAAACTGACGTATCTAGTAGACTCTGTCTTGTAATTGCAGTACGCTGCCAGTCAAGGTCATAGAAAACAAATGCTTCCCGGGCGCCATTTTCTTCCGCCAGGTGTCGCAGCCTGTCTGGTAGCGCTTCATACATGTAGTTTCCAACCAAAGGCGCACTGAGGTAACTCAACTTGGGATCCATACTTTGTAGTTATTCGGTCCTGAAATAGTAATAATGTGCCTGTGTTTCATCTCAATAAATCCAATAATAGGCATTTCCTTATGTACTGACATTTGCAAAATGTATAGCCCCTGATGAAACGCATATTGATTCGACGTAAGGTCTGAATTCGGTTCGGTACTTTGATATTTATCCTTCAGTCAAATTGCCTTATATCTGAATATCATAAATGAAAGCAATCGTCGTTACATGAACGTGTGTCCCTGCGTTGAGAATCGAGTCAAGATCTTTTAACAACATCAAACAAATATATTTGATATTATTCAACGTTACAAAATACAGTGGGTCGAGTATCGATGTAAAAAAAAACCCACCATGGATGGAATCTAAACGTTATAAAATATAGGCATTACCTAGGTCGATTCCTATATATCATCTAGCCAACACATATCTAGAAGGGACTGATAAAACGTGACCTTGTTTATTTGCCATGTAACCCTTTCACTCTCAATGACGCCTTAAATCTTGTTTGCAAACAGATTGGACCCTGATCAGACGCAGCGTCACGTAGCGTCTGGTCAGGATCCAAACTGTTTGACATTGTATCGATATTTCTTAAATCACACTTCAATGAATCTTACTTTGAAATGATTTTGTAAACATCAAAATTGAAGCAAACGACAATGAAACGGTGAAGGGCTAAAAAAACTCACGGAAACGTTGGCAGTGAAAGGATTGATTTTCCCTTGTAATTAATTTAGTATCGTCTTCTTTGGTATTATCACCCGAAACTGTTGTCAAGTTCAGACTTATACATTTTTCGTAATGATGATACTTTGAAACGTGTGATTAATCAGTCTGGATCCAGATCAGACACAACTTTGTGCGGATTCAAACCGTTTGCGATACAGGCAAAGGGTGAATCCCTTTACTGCCATGACGTCATCATTTTTTAACAAATACCAGTTACTTTTATTACTTTAATTTACATTATAGGTGTTTTGACTTCATGAAATATTAAATTGAGTAACAATTAGTTTGGATCTTGATCAGACGCGGCGTCTTATTTGCACCTGCAAACGATAGCAAAATAACCATTGTACTCTGGGTTAGGCAGTAAAAGGGTTTAATTGGTTGTCGAATGTTGACATACTTTAACACCGCGGTCATATGAGGACACAGAAATGACTGCGTGAGCAGGACATCTTTATCATTCGTTTGCACCGTTTAATCCTTTCATGATAAATTTATTCGTGAGATATTTACCCCGTCACCGTTTCATTGTCGTCTGCTTCAATTTGTTGTCTGCGATGTCGTTTCAAAGTTAAAGAATAAGGCAGCATGACTGAAGAAATTTCTAAACGAGTGTCAAACAGTTTTGGTCCGCCTGATCAGGATCCAAACTGTTTGCAAACGCGTTTAAAGCGTCATTGAGGGTGAAAGGGTTAAGCATATTATCAGCTTTGTCTTAATCACCTAAGTTATGATTTAGTTAATTATTCTATATAGTGATTAATAAATCTTCCTACGATTTACGACTAATTATAAAATGAGTGTATTTGTTTAACCCTGAACTTTATACAAAATGTCCCTGTTTTAAGTTTTGAAGATAGGTGACCACTTAAAGCAGGTTGATAGTAAAGCAGAAAGCTCCTTAAGGCGCATTCTGTTCTACTTTTAATCTGATTTCAGCTACCATCTGCCAGAATATGAAAACTATTTTCTAATGATACATATTCATCATTGTATTAATAGGAATATTTTTATTCGGTGGCGCATGGTATGTGGAAAGTTAACTTTTATTATTTCACACCAAGATATCGCGAGTTGAATATAGCGCTATATAGTAGTATGTCTATATTACCTCCAACCATGGAGAGTCATAGTATACATATATTATGTAATACATGGCTTTATTCATCAATCAGAAAACCGGAGATGGAACCAATTAGTTATTTATATATAGTTTACCAATATCATCTTTCAAGTTTAATAATGAAATCTCGAAAATAAAAACAACTTCAAAGTCATTAACTGTGATAACAAAACCGATGATTTCTTAATTGATATCTTCATTTAAATTGATACAAACTGTTTATCCGTTCATTAGTGTTAAATTAGAGATTGAAAATACCAACAGGACCCTCAAACAATACAGATCAACAAAATATTTGTACTTACAACATAGCGTAATCACTTATTTGCTGTAAAGTTTACAATAATCACCTACTCAATGAAACGGTTGGCTTATTTAACACACATATAACTGTTAGAGTCACACTAAATACATGCATATGAAATTGTGTATGTATGTAACTATGTTTTTCCATCCCACGGAGTTTCCATTCCTAATAAGGAATAAGGAAAGGAGCAGCCGAGCGGCAACTACATACATGTACGTATAAAAATCTGAATAAGGGGAGATCCTTTGAAAGCACAGAAAACAAAGCAAATACTGAAAATCGCAGTCTCGGTTTAATTGAGTCTGTTCATAAGCAATACTGAAATATGCAACAGTGCTCACGCCCCTAGCACCAGCTTAAGCGGAATTCAACTTTCAACTATAAATGCGTTGAAATCAATGATTCCAAAGGACCAGAAAGTATAACAACACTGAGAATGAAGTACGGGGCGACTTTTTACAGCCGCCACACAAGCACTTAACATCTGCTGTTGTGAATTATATAAATCTGAATAAGAGGAGATCCTTTGAATGCACAGAAAACAAAGCAAATACTGAAAATCGCAGACTCGGTTTAATTGAGTCTGTTCATGAGCAATACTGAAATATGCAACAGTGCTCACGCCCCTTATCACCAGTTTAAGCGGAATTCAACTTTCAACTATAAATGCGTTGAAATCAATTATTCCAAAGGACCAGAAAGTATAACAACACTGAGAATGAAGTACGGGGCGACTTTTTACAGCCGCCACACAAGCACTTAACATCTGCTGTTGTGAATTATATAAATCTGAATAAGAGGAGATCCTTTGAATGCACAGAAAACAAAGCAAATACTGAAAATCGCAGACTCGGTTTAATTGAGTCTGTTCATGAGCAATACTGAAATATGCAACAGTGCTCACGCCCCTTATCACCAGTTTAAGCGGAATTCAACTTTCAACTATAAATGCGTTGAAATCAATGATTCCAAAGGACCAGAAAGTATAACAACACTGAGAATGAAGTACGGGCGACTTTTTACAGCCACATTTACCCCTTTACTGCCATGGCATCATCCGCTTAAAACAATTGTCGTCCGCAATTATTTATCTTTAGATTTTAGGTTCGTTGATGTTCGAAAAATAACAGTTAGTGTCAAACAGGTTGGATCATGATCAGACGCCGCGTTACGCGGTGTCTGAACAGGATCCAAACTCTTTACAAAAATGTCTGTACTCGGGGTAAGACAGGAGGGGATTAAGTATATCAGGTAATATACTCGTACTTTCGTCATAATAAAAAGCTAAAGTTTTAATGACACGTCGATGAGATCATTTAGCGTGTTTTTTGCAAACAACTAGTGCATCACAGCTATAAGTATAGGATCCTCAAAAGATATGCAAGTAATTAGAATGAACTCATGATTATACAAATCTAGTAATTAATCTACTACAATTGATCAAAATAAAATCAGTTTTAACTTCGTCATATAGTCTGCCGTGTTAGTCTGTAAATACTGTTGCTGCACAAACTCATATGTTCATAACTATCTATGATTTACATCAATTACAATTTAATGATTACAAGTACGTGTTTATTTATTTCAGATGAAAATAAACTCTGAGTGACCTTCCTACAGTGAAGCTACGAGGTAAAGACAGTGATTCGATTGATAGTAAGTGTTGAGTCTCGAGCCAATATACATGTTATACCCTGACAGGAAGTTCACATTAACTGCAGAAGCGACTTTGTACATACACAAAACAGTAACAGCTGAAAGCAAACTGATATAGACGACCATGATAGTGCTGTCGAATGTTAACAAGGTCATCAATTATATTTGATTCCACTGAAATGTAAATGCATAATTTGTTCAAAAGATGCAAAAGTAAACCAAAGAAAACTGGGCAATGATGTTTAACCTGTGTGCCCTGGTAAGAAATCGACAATATTGCCAAGAAAACCTGAAGCAACAGATACCACTGAAACATTTGAAACTGTTTGGGTGTTGAAGAAGATAACGAGGGAAGTGTCTTAACAATGTCTGAACTTATTTCTTTGATGGAAGATACATGTGAGCAACGTGATGAAAAACGAGTTAACTTACTAGTTTAGAGATCCATGTCAATAACTAATTTCAGCAATACTGACGCTATGGTCACAATGAAATTAAAGTATCATAATTATTCACAACGTCTAATGCAATATACAAGGACAATCTGAAAACGAAAAAGGGGAAATAAACATATAGTATCTTCAACGGCAAAACTGATAAAAGCTGAAATTAATTCATCCAAGCAGAGACCAGAAAGACTGTTTACCCTTCATTTTCTACTGTTCCGTCTGCATCGGAAACCAGGAGTTTATAGACATTTCTGACTGTACTCGGAGCCATATCAGGCGTTGAAGTAGAGGAACCCTAAATAGATCGGACCAAAATCGACCGCCCATTTTCGCTAACTGACGGCCTAAAAAGTTTGTCCAACATTTTTTATTCACTGAAAGGGACTTGTGATACAAGAAATCGACAATTCTGAGTTAAAAGCAGAAGGATTTTTGACTGCAGCAAACACGCAAACCCGGATCAGTGGGTTACCTTATATGCTTTTAGTCCCCCTTTATGAGTGGATGGGCATTTGTTTTTGTTATGATTTTACGACGCTTTAGCAGTATTACAGTCAGATCGCGACATCAAGCTAATTACATGTGGAGGAACACACCAGAATCCCTTTATGCACTGCTCTATGCACAAATCGGCAACTAGGTACTAGAACCACCGACCTTCTGTAAACCACTGGAAGGCTACCCCGCATGAAAAATCCGAATTCCCAGGCGGCGAATGTAACCCACAAGGGTGAGGAGCTTAGTGATGTAAGTCACAGTGACTGTACCACTAGGTCTACGAGGTCCCCTGGATGGACATACATGTATAAATTATGTATTTGAATAACCTATTACTCCATAGAAACTCATTTTACGCAACCACTGAAGAAATTAGTTCCATTTCATACAGTAATGAATGTGTAACATTAGAAATGTTTGTTATATTCTTGCAGATGGAAACGTAACTTAAAGTAGACTGAAAGTTAAGCAGAATGCACATTAAGGCACATTCTTCTATACCTTTAACTTGCTTTAAGTGGACTAGACACCTGTCTTCTTAACTAGAAACAGGCTATGGAGTAAAGGGTTAAATGCATGCGTATTTTCAAGTTTCCAGTCAAGTTATCCTCGGCCATGATATTCTGTCATATGGGATTGTATGCTGCCGATGCAGGAGGCATATTGTTGTTGTCCCCTACGTCCTTGTGTCTATCCGTAGGTACGAGATTAACCGGCTTTTACCGTTTCGTCCGATCATTATAAAAAGGAAAATCAACCATTTTGTCATATATTTAGAGAGACAGAAGGGTATAATCGCCTTTAATCATGTGCACATGTAAATAATTTTTAGCTATTGGTCAAATCTTCCATAAATTATCAAAGAAAGTTGTGTATCATCAACATACGGATATGTTGGTACCTAACTGAATCTTTTGTGATGACCTTCATATAAGGTCAATTTTCTCAGAAATGCCCGATCAGAATAAGTGCAACTTTTTTTCTGTGTTACTACACATATTGAAGTTTACGAAAATAAAAGAGACGTTTTTGTTGCAATTAGTCCGAGACATGGTGCCAACTTAGATTTCGTTTATCAGCCTATTAGTATTTTAATGGAGATGAACTTTGTTAAGTACTTTTGCATCACTACACACTGCACAATCCAGACCAAAGACAACCCACGGAGCTGTCTTCGTAATTTCTACCCCGCATTGGGTGTTTCTTATCTTTAGATATAAGTGTATATATAAAACAAATGTTTAATAGTTCTTATTAAGTTGTACAATGCAGGTGAAAACTAGCATAGGGGGCATCTGCATGAGTTATCTGCATCACATTTATCATCAATTGCGCAAGAATATTAATTTGAGATGAAATTTACCAAATTAATAGTGTAACATTATTCACAGCACAATACATTAAATGTTAGATTCTTTGTACCAGTATACATATGAAAGTATTGTAACGGGCTAGTGCCCAAGTATTGTGTATTGTTTGTGTTACGTTTCCTGCTTGAGTCTTTCGTATTTATTTATTAGTGCCCGAGTAGTTTGCTCTAAGTGTTGATTTGTTGATCTGGCTCTCTACCCTTTTTTCTCCTCCTAAGCCAACTCGGTAAGTGTACTCTCAGTACTTGGATTATAAGTAGACACAATGCCCAACAAACAATTAATAATTTATTCACATATAAATTATTAGAATTTTAACTGACAATTTATTTGGCTTCAATATGATGAATTCTGATTAAAACAACATTGAATGTCACTGCAGACTTTTGTAATGATTTAAATTAATCCAACCAGTTACACTTGTGCATTACGTATGCCCAAAGGGAATTTACTCTGATTACATCAGCATCAAACAGAGAAGTTGACAGTATCCAATGTTTATCAAAGTCGAAGCTTTCAAATGTTCTTTAATCGTTATTTCTGCTAAGAATACTAGATTAACTTGTGAAAGTATTCTCTGGACTATGGATTTAGTGTTCGTACTCTTTGGAATTTGATGCCGAAAAGAGAGAAGATAATTTTATAAGATTTGATAACAGATGTGAGTTCGTCGAAATGACTAGCCAAAATGACGTCTAAATGAACTGTGTCCGAGCGTTCCAAACACGCTCGCTTTTATACTAACAGAAGTGGATCGCTCCCACTGTATGGGTAGGATCACCATAGAAGTGGGTATGATCACCACAGAATAGATCACTGTGATCAGTGCCCCGAAACTGGATCGCTAGTGATCAGAATCTGATCACCATACTACGTCATCAATACCTGCGTATAAATGGAATACGCAAGAAATATGGCAACGTTGTATGACTTTTACCCGCCATGGAGTTTAAACATACGAATATAAACACAAACTATCAGTGTGTCTGCAGTGACAATACACAAACGTGTTGACGTTACACTAAATGATTAGATAATTAGGTTTTAACCTGTGAATAACATGAAAGACTCACATTACATATGGAATTCACCCATTGGCTATAAGGTTTCTCAATTACAAGGTAAGTTGTTGCATATTAGTTATAGCAATCGTCATGATCCTTTCATGTTATGTCCAAACACTGTATTTAATATTTCTAATAATGATAACACTGGGGTGTTACACTACCCCCTACAAAGGAAGGCAAAGCTCCTGCTGCCTTACTACTTAAGTCCACTGACAGTCTTAGGAAATATCAAAACTTTTAATCATGAAGAATAAATTACTTTAAATGTCCAACATCATTATATTCAAAGATTAAGGTACTTCGCATATGCGCGTAGTTTCCATACTATTGTTTTGAAAATTGTCATGAAGAATGATAATAGCCTAAGAAACAATGTGTGTAAATATAGGCAAAATTTATCGTGTGGTTTGTCTTTAAGGTCTTTTTTCTGACAAAAACCTAAAATGTTGATGATTTTATTTTTCTTAAAAATGAATAAAGCTAATGACTATAATTCTCGCCCAATAAGTAGTCCACAACATTCATTACAAGAAAAGCTAAAAACATTTTGAATAAAGGTGTTCAGAAAGATGTTATCAGCTATTTAAATTTTGCAAAATGCTAAAAATTTGAATTACAAAAAACTGACTCATTCAAGGTATATTTGTTTTCATTTTATTCAAATATATGGTTGATGAACTAGTCAGTCTGAAAAAATTAGAAAATATTACAGTCAGGATTTGTTGTAATAACATATTTTCTTATTAAAATGTGGGATATTTGTTGTTTAGATACAGTTACCCACCTTAGAATTAAAACTTTGTCATTAAAATGCATTATTATTTATTCATGGACTTGCATACAAGGTTTCTTATATTGTTTGAACATAATTATAATGGGCAATATCGATCTTGAAAAGGTTAGCGTATTGATAAGCTTCAAGGTGTGGCTTTATAGTTCGATCGAATCGTTTACATGTATACCGATTTAATTGACTTGTAAGTCATTAAACTAAAACGTACATGTAAGTGGACATATACTTGGACCGTAAACATCACTAGTACTAATCAACGAAGACTAAACATAACATGTCTCTTGATTACTGCGTTATGGATTGACAAGTCAATAAATCGGACACTAAAAAAAATTATTTGGATCGGATGGGTCTCGAACCTATGACCTTTGGATTGCTAGTCAACCACTATAGTCAACCACTATACTAACTGCGCTATGAAGGATTATACTAATTTATATCAACATTTCCTTTATATAAATTTTCTAGTATAAACAACGTACGAAAAAAGTCTGTGTCGTCCAGACGCATATCCGCTCGCCCGCAAGACCGACTTCCGGTAGCGAAAGGCCTTAAGTTGAATAATAATGTTAATGTCCAAGCTTTTCAATTAGAAGGAATTCTATAAGTTTCTCATGAAATTTTCCTTTTCCCTTTTCAGGAAATGCCCATTGGATAGCGACTCCCTTGGACCATCCTTGGACTTCCTGTTTCTGACGTCTAGAATCGCAATCCATCTGGACCTTTCCTTATATTATATTATATGCAAATAAAATCATCTGAATATGACTTGTCTCTTATTCATCTCTAATTATTATCATAAGATTAGATAAACAGTTCACAGTCTCTTACTTGTTAGTTATTTATAAAGTTAATTTATAAATTCCTTAAGTTACTATATTTAACACTTCTCATTAAAAATTAAGGTCAACTGTCCTAAGTTTTGCACATTCTATGTGGCACTGCATCAAAGCTTGTACTCTAGGCAGTGGAAACCCGTCAGGTTTAACTAGGGCACTAACATGTCTGTAGTCAATGCAGGGTCCGATCGCACCTGACTTCTTCACCACAACAATGGGACTTGCCTTTGGCCAGGCACTCCTCCGCATCATTCCTTTCCTCAAAGGATCTGGTACTGGCTTCCTCTCCCTTTCGGCATAGGCTAAGGGGACTCTTCCTGGTCTCTGTTTGGCAGGTCTGGCATTCCAAGTGTTGACAGGATCTTCTTCTGGAGGTGTCGGTCCTAAACCCACGTCTTCTTTCGGAAAGGTCCCTTGATGCTGGAATGGATCAGCTGCAGCCGTCTCGTTGTAGTGAGGTTTTCCATCAGCTGAATTTGGATGAAGTTCTCTCAAATCTTCAGGTGATTCACAATCACCTCCATGGTCACACCCAGTTTTGCTGCTTGGCAGTTCCTGCATACTCTTCGCATACAACCGTCTCACATGGTTCATGTCATCAATGCTGTCATCTTCTTCAAACTCAGTAACCACGGTTACCACTCTGTAGGCCTTCTCTGCTACTGCGATTTATTCAGCCTCCTGCAGAGCAACAGGTTCTGTAAATGGGTTCTTTACTCGAATTTTGCATGTGGGCTCTCTATTGATATCTACCATAGTTGGTGCCATCATCAGCTTATACCGCATGTGAAAGTCGTCCTTAGGCTCCAGTACATAGGTAGACATAGGATCTAGGTCATCTTCTTCTTCCCTTTCTATGTACACATTAACCAAGGCTTCAGACAGTCCCGGTACCATCGTATCATCGGCAAACACCATCTTTCTGGCTCTTTGGCTCTGTCTTCCTCTGAAACACTGTATCTCTTGACCTCCCAACACAATCACATTTCTGCTCAATATAATGTCTGCTGGTCCGCTATCACTTTTCCCCAGGATGTCATAGCCCAACAGAACATCATCTTCTACTTCTGCAACCATAGCTTCTTCTTCTACTTCTAGGGAACCCAGCACAAATCTAAATGTTGCTCTGCCCAATCCCTTTATTGTAGCACCTCCTGCCCCTTTCAGATTTGTCACTCCCATAAGAATAGGCCTCTCTTCTTCTCTCATCTTGTGATACACCCTTGTTGAGATCACGGTCTTAGATGTACCTGTATCAGCAGTGAAGACCACTGGTACGCTTCCTACCATACCATCTATATACAGCCCATCGCCAGAACCCTGAAGAGATTTCTCAGCCATCGGTACCCTGTCTTCCGTCTTAATATTGTTTTTGGGCCTTCTTCAAACTCTTCACTTAATTGGACCTCCCTTTGGCCACAAGAGCTGGTCCGTCCATGTTAAAAGATTGCTGTCCTGTTTTCGTCCATTCTTCCCGTCTTCGTTTCTTATAATGGTTGCTGCCTGCTTTTGGACATAAACGTGCGTAATGTCCCATTTCTAGGCATTCATAGCACTGAACATCTTTCCTTTCTTGACCCTTCTTGGGATACCTACCCCTTTGATTCTCCAGCCTTTCAATTCTATCTTTCAGCTCTTTGATTATGCTGTCTGATTGGCTGTCAGGTTTATTCCGTGTAGACACGGAGTCGTCTGCCTTTCTGTCGGGCGTGCTAGATCTCACATCGTTCACTGTACATATCGATTCTCCTGGCACACCGTCACAGTCTTTTGTTCGACGCAAATGGTCTTCCCTTTTTCTTCTGCTATGACTGGCATTTCTTATCTCTGTTAGGTTGACGACATGGTACACGGCTTCATCAATATGGTATGGCTCTTTGCTGAATTCAACCTCCATACCTATGCCGCCATCATGGAGCCCGTCTAGGAATCTACTCGTCAGATCATCGTCTTTAGTTCTCCTATCACACCACCCATGTGCTTTGTCATAAAGGCGTTTCAATTCAGCGGCATATTCCTCTGCTGTCTCTCCTGGTTTCTGGTTGCGCCGACTAAATTTTGCTGCAAAGGATCTGGCTGTTTCCACGACTCGAAATCTGCTGTTCATTTCGGCTACTATTTCCCGATATGAGTTCAGGGTAAGTGGAGACAACTGTGAGAAGACAAACTGCGCAGCTGAACCATCTAGCCTTGGAAGAAGTTGATCCAATTTGTCATCTTCCGACCACTTAAATCTAGATGCTATTGCTTCAAATCTGGCAATCCAGGTCACCCATTCTTCTTTTCCTGTAAATGGAGGTATCTTGACACTGGGAACCCTTTGGTAAGCAAAGCCTTGGCTGCTAGACGCATTCACAGGAGGATTGGCACACTGGAGATGATTCTCACGGCATCTGCCATCAGCTCTGTCTCTGCCATAACCATGGGAGTTGAACTTGGATCCACCACTGGCTTCACTGTGATTTTAGCTGTGACTATCAGCATCTTGGCCTCTGTAAAAATCACCAATGCTGTACTGCTGGGCCTCACTGTTGCGCCTGAATGGGACACCTCTATGCACAGCATAGTTCTGTTGATACTGGTCTGGAAAGCAAGGTCTGTCTAACTCTGCATGGTTGTTGACCTGGGGCTCTCGTCTCTGGCTCCTGTACGTCACCGTCTGTGCCCCATAGGTGTGTGCGTCAGGCTGTCTCTGGCTTCTTGCTGAGAAATAACTCACTTCTGGACCCTGGTTATCTCTGTATGGGTTAATATGCCTCTGCACTGGTGTGCCCAGGTCTTCAGCTTCGTTGGATCGTCCTCTTAGACTCATCTGGTCTCTGTTCTGGGATGCACTAGGACTGCTTTGCTTCACCTTTTTCAGGTCACGGATTTCGTCAACCAAGGATCTCAAAACACCGGACACTTCTGTCATCATGGCTGGCATAGATCCTTGAATACTGCTACTTGTTGGCATTCTCGTATTAGTCTGGTCTACACTGGTCTCTGTATTGGATGTCTGCATCTCTGTATCTTCATAGAGGTTCTGTTCCCTGTGACCCTGGGATGAAAGCTTATTTCATCATCTATTTGTATTGATTCACATATCTTATCTGAAGCCATTTTAAATTTCAGCTCACTATTCACTTAACTTAGAGCTCTATAGATAAATATAGATTTATAGATCTATTTCACTAGTAAACTGCTCACTAAAGCATTCGTATCACTGGATCTGCTTATTTTTATCAAGCAAATCCCACCGCTGCCACCATAAATGTAACGGGCTAGTGCCCGAGTAGTTTGCTCTAAGTGTTGATTTGTTGATCTGGCTCTCTACCCTTATTTCTCCTCCTAAGCCAACTCGGTAAGGATACTCTCTGTACTTGGATTATAAATAGACACAATGCCCAACAAACAATTAATAATTTATTCACATATAAATTATTAGAATTTTAACTGACAATTTATTTGGCTTCAATATGATGAATTCTGATTAAAACAACATTGAATGTCACTGCAGACTTTTGTAATGATTTAAATTAATCCAACCAGTTACACTTGTGCATTACGTATGCCCAAAGGGAAGTTACTCTGATTATATCAGCATCAAACAGAGAAGTTGACAGTATCTAATGTTTATCAAAGTCGAAGCTTTCAAATGTTCTTTAATCGTTATTTCTGCTAAGAATACTGGATTAACCTGTGAAAGTATTCTCTGGACTATGGATTTAGTGTTCGTACTCTTTGGAATTTGATGCCGAAAAGAGAGAAGATAATTTTATAAGATTTGATCACAGATGTGAGTTCGTCGAAATGACTAGCCAAAATGACGTCTAAATGAACTGTGTCCGAGCGTTCCAAACACGCTCGCTTTTATACTAACAGAAGTGGATCGCTCCCACTTTATGGGTAGTATCACCATAGAAGTGGGTATGATCACCACAGAATGGATCACTGTGATCAGTGCTCCGAAACTGGATCGCTAGTGATCAGACTCTGATCACCATACTACGTCATCAATACCTGCGTATAAATGGAATACGCAAGAAATATGGCAACGTTGTATGACTTTTACCCGCCATGGAGTTTAAACCTACGAATATAAACACAAATTATCAGTGTGTCTGCAGTGACAATACACAAACGTGTTGACTTTACACTAAATGATTAGATAATTAGGTTTTAACCTGTGAATAACATGAAAGACTCATGACACATTACATATGGAATTCACCCATTGGCTATCAGGCTTCTCAATTACAAGGTAAGTCTGTTGCATATTAGTTATAGCAATCGTCATGATCCTTTCATGTTATGTCCAAACACTGTATTTAATATTTCTAATAATGATAACATAGAGGATAATTGTTTTTTTCAGTATAAGATAGAAATTTTATCCATTGAGTGAACATCAGACGTTATATTTTCACGAGTGCCGAAGCCACGAGTGAAAAAATAACAGTCTGATGTTCAAGAAATGGATTAAATTCGATCTTATACTGAAAAAATACAATTATTCTATTTATTTATGCTTTTAAGCCACTTTTTAAACGAAATTGTTCGACAATTGAGAAAGCGAAAGTAAATGATTTACCCCGTGTTCAGCCCCAACTTTATATCGAACACATTTTCGAAACAGTTTCCCGTACGATGACGTCACTTATTTATTGATTTGACGTCATCCGAATTACTTCGTTGCTCCCGAGTTTGGATTCGTGCTCTTCCGGTGAGTAGTTCGCGACAAATCGGACTGCCGGAATTTAACGATAAGACACGATTGACTACGATTCTTGGGGAGCCCTACGGGGAAAATTCATAATAAAACCGATTGGTGATAATCCACTAGAGTGGATTACCAAGTGATAATCCACTGCTATTTCGTGGTAATCCACCGAAAAGCATAAATAAACTGAGGTGTTACAGTATATTATTTCGAAATGAAATTTGATAATTACTATTGTATTACACACGTAGTTAGTCGTTCTTACTGTTCGTTGTACAAATGCTGGTTTAAACTAAAATAGGGAGCCTCTGCATGAGCTCCCTGCACCACTTTTATACAGGACTGCGCAATCATGTCTTTATCTAAATTGTTTGCTACGTGGTATGATAAGTAAAAATCATTTCAAAATACATACATGATGTATGATTAAATCGACAAAATGCCACCTATTTGGAATGTGTGTTTTAATTTGATGATAATCAATGCATGTAAATACCAATTGAATAATATAATTAGGGGGTAAAAGATTCAAATGCAAGTGATTATAATTTTGCCGAAAGTATTTGAAAGTACATATATATTATGGCCTGGTTCTCCCTGTATTGTCTCTGGCAGCAAACAATGAATGCACCAGAAGCAATAAAGCAAACAAAATACATTGAGTACCTAATGAGGTTGGACAGTTTGATCCCACGGTTGACCAAGTATTTCAGATCAGCCTTTATAAACTGAGGTCCGATGCATTAATGCTTTACACTAGGCATCCTAAAGAACCTGAGAAATCGGGTTTTCTGTATCCGCTTCCACTCTCTAGGGCGTCCAATTAGCCCATAGATGTCAGAAACGGACGTTAACGAACAAACCAACTCTTAATGGTACGGTAAATAAATTATTTTACGTGCTATTTGATTTGTTTCTGTTCGCATTGATGTTTTGAAATTTAAATACATTTAGGGTTGTAATGAAGGCAAAAGCCTACTAAGCAGTATATAGAAACTGCCATATCCCCTTGATTCTCCCACGTATAGATTTGGGCTTAACCCAGTTAACCCAATCATATTTAGTCCAAACTCTGTCTCTGCCTCACCAGAAAACTAGGGCAAAAACGATGATTTTTACGTGACTCGGTTTGGTTGGGTCTTGTCACTCTGCACTGGTTGATGTGGTGAATTATATATTACCCAACTCAGTGGAGACACATCGTCAGTCTTTTATCAGGCTGGTAACGTTTTTAATAGGTTTACCATGAACGAGACTCTAATTAAGAAATAATAAATTCATACCAGTGTATTATCGGACAAAAGAATACGGATAAGAGTTGAGCTGCGTAGTAATTAAATCACGAGGCCGAAGGTCGAATGATTTAATAACTAGCATCCCAACGACTAATCTTGTTCTATTGCACTATTATTCACTAGTATGACTTTTTTATTTCGATTCTAACACTTGAATTTAACTACAATTTGCAACGACCCAACGGCGCTACATTTCTTGGCGTACGGGTTTTCGAAGTCATATTACGTCGCGTTCAGCCGTTACAGCGCGTACATATTTTATATTGAATTTAAACAGATACATTCCTTCTCTTTTATATAGGGATGTGCGCGAGGTGTGTTAGAATGAATGTTTATTCATTTTCACTAAACTTCAGGCTGCTTGACTTTGTAAACCTCATTGCAATCTACAATGTCTTGCAAATTTCTTTACTGAATCAAATTTGGACAGGATTATAGAAGCACACTCTTTACTGCATACGAAATGTGTGTTTATTTTCTATATAATTTCAAACTATAACAAGACACATCTGTCATGTAAGCATTAAGGACCAATATTCCAGATAAGACCTCTTCAACATTTGCTCCTTGATGTTTTAATCAAACCCAATGGTATGACTACTCATTTGAATCGTCTTAGAGAGTATAATAAGTAGTCATACTATAGGATTTAAACAGGCATAAAGATTTTAGTTTTCTAAATACACTGTGCTTCTCTTATCTGGAGCCTCCAAGTACACCGCACAATTTGTTTTATGTTAAATCGTATTAGCAGAAACTGATTTGGTGCATGCAACAATGTTTATAATATCAGAAACAGATTGCTGCGATATTATATTAGTCATGCAGTCATAAAAGTTTTGGCCATGCATTCCAAAAAATTAACAATGTATGTAGAAAATATAAGCCTTGAAGTCCAAAAATATTAGCTATGTAGTCAAAAAATATTAGCAATGCAGTCCAAAATATTAGCAATGTAGTCCAAACATATGTAAATAAATGTTGCAAAGTGTTGAATCGTAAATATGAACTGAAAGTGTATAACAATAGTCCAAAAGCAATAAACAAAAACAATATCTCGATTTTACAAAGAACAGTAACATTAAGTTTCATTTCATAACTGTTTTGAACGTACGTGCTTCTGTTAAATATAAAACTATACAGTTGTTTCCCTTAACATATGGGTGTTTTAATGAATACGTTTTTGGCACTTGAGTGTATCACATGGCTCTACGACACCTACAGTTATACTTGGATGTAGAAAAAGGTTCACCAATAATTTAAGCTACCGAACCTGATGAATTATTTATCAGGGGAAACGACGGGAACTGTACAGTCCGTGATAAGAAGAAAACTACGAAACATTATATATATATATGTTTTATTTTTTATTTACTATCTTGATTATTGAATACGTTTTTTCTGTTTGTTATTTATATTTCAACTAACTTTCTTTCTTCGACGATGTACAAGCTTTAGAAGTGTTTATTCTTTACCTACGTGTGATGACTTCGTACGGATCAGGTCCCCGTTTCATAAAACTTCGTACGACAAATGTTGTCGTAAGTCAGATTATAAAAGTCTTAATTTTTATTTATTTCTCCAGCTAATCGTTACCTTTCAAGACGATTCCAAAAAGATGTCACAAGACAGGATTAGATAGAGAAATCACAAATTAATTGTATTTTAAAGTTTTGTCTTCCGACCTTTTTGTCGTACGAAGTTTTATGAAACGGGCCCCTGGTCGGCCATGTGTCAAACTCGACCTCATATTTATATAGCTATCACACATGAATCAAGTCCTATAAATCTATACATTTTTGCATTGCACAACAATAGTCATCTGAGATTTGGTCAATAATCAAAACAAACACTGAAACAAACTAAACTACTTAAATACTGTAAAGATGGCGAGTGTCAAATAATACTTCTAGTACACTGATGACTGCCAAAACCCCAAGATAAAGCAGTGAATTTTCAGTTATATCAGAAAAGTATTGAACAGTCATAGAATTTCTTGGAGGTCATGTGACCATTTGTTTACTATAAAATTACTTAATATAGTCGTCAATGACATTTTTGCGTACAAAAAAAGATAATGTGATTGTTTGTTTACCAGTGAATACTGTATAGACTTCTAGAAAATCGACATAGTTCCATACTATTCTGTCATATTCTTCTCTAGTCTGTGATCCGTCTGATTAGGATCGAAACTGTTTGCAATTGCGTTTTATGCCGTCATTGAGAGTGAAACGGTTAACACTTTCGTCACCATTTGCACTCTGGTGGTATATTATTTATAGACCAAGTTTCTCTTTAGCGATAGCTGAGATTTGCATCCGATTAGTTTTACCAGATCTAGTCAGTGGAACACCGTCTAGTACAACGTGATAGCGAGGCTTCGATGTTACTATAATTGAGGACGACTCTTCTAGAAAAACATCATCGCAGTATCGTTTAACATCGTCAGGCGTCACTTTATAGCCTTCCTGTGGAACCATGCATGCGCACACGACTTCGTATGAACGCTTATCCGGGACCCCGACAGCGAAAGCTCGCAGTACTCCCGGCATTTTCTTCAGGGTTTGTTCTATAGACCATGGGAAAAATTTAACGGTCTGCGTTGAAATGATTTCCTTTTGCCTGCCTTCGGCGATAAGGATTCCATCATCTCGGATTCGTGCCAGATCGCCGGTATGGAACCATCTTGAGTTATCAACTGCTTTCTTGAATATTGCATCGTTGTCATGGTAACCAGTGAACGTCCAGGAACTCCGTGTACAGAGTTCTCCCATGGTTCCATGCGGTACAGACGCCCCGGAGCTGTCAATCAGTTTGATTTCCATTCCAGCAATTGGTTTTCCTGAAACAACAAGAGAATTATTACAGAGCGCATACAGGCGGGAAGAACGTTATCGCGTGCATGTCAACGCAATAATATCTTTTGTAAATAGAATGGATCTAAATAAGACGCCGAAAGAAGTAGTAAGAGAACTATTAGAGAGACTCTACTGTTGTGTTTTTAGAAGTGGGGGTCACAGGTTCTCTGTACTTTTAAATCTATTCAAGGGGCGTTGCTGGCCACAGTATTTTAGCCAGTAATTAACCTCTGTGATTGGCGGAGAGTGTTGGCAATCAGGGGCCAGTGCCGTAAGCTGGGGCCACTTGTAGGAGGGGCTCAGATCTCTTATATGGGAGTTATGGGACCCTAGGGAGTTTTGTCTGACTAGGCTCATATAAAAGTACAGAGATACCCGTCATTCAGGATCTTTTGGCGAATCTTTTGGTAAATATCTTTTGGTCATTTTGGATATTAGAAGCAGATCTCTTTTGGGCAGATATCTTTTAGGAACTTTTGATACACATTAACATATGGAATTACCTTTAAATCAAGGGAAGCAAGGAAGTTAAAAGAAGTTAAAGAACTTTAGAAAACTAGATAGTAGAATTAAATGTTGTAAAGAAAAGATAGTATCATTTTATAGTGTTTCCCCAACTCCCCCAGCTTCATATATTACGAAATTTAACACTGGCGGTAGCGGTGGGATCTTGTTTTACAAAAACTTAACACTACAGTGCCGAGAACATTATTCTTGACCCAATATACGCATAGCCTAAACACGTGCATTTCAATTGCATACAGTTTGGAGCCATGTCAGACGTTTGCTAGCACAGCGCTTGACCCGGTTCCAAAGTGTTAGCCACTCCGAGCACCAAGTCCGTGTTCAACAAAGACAAATGTCTCCGGTGGCAGTCTTGACAATATATTCTGAATCTTTTCCAAGTCAAAGGTCAGGGTTCAATTGAGGTTGGGTAATATGGGTGAATAGGTTATGGTCCTAAGGCAGCAACTGTATAAAAGCTTTTGACATTTCTTTGTAGTCGATAGTATTGATGATAGACGAAACGGTAAAATCAAGGTAACCAAGAAAAAGCCAATTAAAAATATTCTAAGTCTAAATTAGATCAAGGTCTACGTCAAAATCAATGTTAGGTTTTTTGCATGGATTGGTAGTGGTCCAAGACAACAACTGTATAAGTTTTCAAGCACTGTAGTCAGTTGTGTTGATGGTAACATCTTTTCCAAATTGTTAATGCCAACACTTAAAAATCGGGATAGATATGGACGATGGTGCCATAATTAGTCCAATTACAAGGGTAGTAACCTTTACACACAAAAAACAACAATATTTCGACGTACCTATGACACCATCTTCATATGCGTTGGTTTCATCACACTGGAAAATAGAGACGCCACCGGCTTCTGTCGTTCCATAAAACGAACATATTCTCTCACAGAACTTGCCCTTGAATGCCGTGTATGTATTTGAGTACCGCTCACCCCCAAATATGCAAGTGCGTACATATGAAAACTTGTCCGAGAGGTGTAAGTTGTTCAACAAATCTACGGCAATGTAGTTGGGGATAAATGCAACATCACATTTCTCTTTTTCGACGACAGTGGCGATATTTTCTGTATATTTTCCTGATGCGGACAGTCTTGGGTCGACTAAAACTCTCGTGGCGCCCTCTACAAGATATGTACGAGGAAATCCGACCACCCAGCTAAACGTCCTGTCACAGAAGAAACGACTGCCGTTCTTTATTTCAAACAGATTGTCAGCTTGTTTTGTCCAGTTGAAAATTGAAAAGTGCGTGTAAATCACTTCCTTTGGTTCCCCTGTTGTCCCTGAGGTACAAAAATATGCCAACGTATCTTCCGGCTGGACATTTGGAAGTTCTGTAGCAACATCCGGAGTTTCACTCATGAGCGAAGCGAGTGTGTCCCTGTTCTTGGTGCCCGCTGGAACGTTTCCATTACAAATGATCCGTTTGAGGGAAGGTACAGAAGTCGACTGCGGGGAGTCAGCCGGCCATACATTCTCCAGTAGGCTCCAGTTGGCGTCACCTACATCAGTATCTATGATGAACATTTCACACTTCATGCGATTTAAAACGTGAACAAGGTCACTTCCGTCTTTCAGGTTGGTTCCCATATAGAACGGGATACCACCAGCGCAAACCACCGCCATATTGGCAATGAGCATGTTCATTGAGTTGGTCATGCAGCAACCTACGGCATTTTTTGATCTCAGACCATGGTCAACTAACACTTTCGCTAACGAAACTGACTTGTCCAGTAGACTCTGTCTTGTTATTGCAGAACGCTGCCAGTTAAGATCATAGAAAACAAATGCTTCCCGGGTGCCATCTTCTTCCGCTAGGTGACGTAGTCTGTCTGGCAGCGCTTCATATATGTAATGTTCAGCCAAAGGCGCACTGAGGTAGCTCAATGTTTTATCCATTACTGGTAGTCAGTTGAATCTTAAAATAGAAATAATGTGCCTTTATTTCATCTGAATTAATCAACCAATAGTATAAACCTCAATGAACAGTATCAAATCAAGATCTAATGACGATTAATCCAGTATCTGATCCGAATCCAAATTGCTGAACACTTCTATATTAGATTTTCTTCAGTCAATAATATAATATCTTAGTAATTTACTCCATGGCCAGTTTCTATATAGTTTTGACGACAGTTGACCTCTTTATGCAGGCTGAATGTAAAGCAAAATGCGTCTGTAAGTTAGCATCTTCTAAGAAAGAAAATGTTACTTATGGTGCATACTCATGGCTGTATAAAGTGAGAACAATTTTCTTTCTTTAAGGATTAAATTATATGCGCAAAAAACCTATATGTTGGGTAAAGGGTAAAAGCAATAAAAGCAGTCGGTAATTCATGAGCAAGCGATAACCTGACTTTAATGAAATTTAGCTTCTTAAAGACACACACACACACACACACATATATATATAATTAGGCATAAATTACAGTATATATGTGAAGAACATACTTTTCCAACCAAACCTTGTATATGCTGAGCAGAGAGCTCTTACAGGAACCCTTTGATCAGTGTCTGCACTTTTAGTACCTATTTATTATAAAATATATCTCTAGAAATAGTCAAAATGGACTTGACCAAATTGGCAACTGGAATTGTCCATTGAAGATTAGTGTTAAAAAGTACAAGTACGTTATTGTCGTGGGTTTTTGTTGACTATTTTGTCGTGTGTTTTGTTGAGTGTCTAGTTGCGTGTTCTGTTGAGTGTTTTTGTTGTGTGTTTTTATTGTATGCTTTTGTTGTGTATTTTGTGTGTGTTTTGATGTGTGTGTTTGCTGTATGTGTTTGAGTTGTGCGTTTAGCTGCGTCTTTTGTTCAGTGTTTCGATGTGTGTTTGTTATTGTGTGTTTTAATGTGTGTTTATGTTGTGTGTTTTGTGTGAATGTTTTATAGTGTGTTTTATTATGCGTTTTTTAAAAGAGAAAATATTTAACACATACCCCAAGCATAAACGCGTCCGGTGCGAAAAGGTCACTCCTTCTCGCGATATATATATATACATTAAACCCTTGCGAGGAGTGTGCTAGTCATGAACAACACGTGCACAAACTACACTTGTCCTATGCCAACAGTGGAGACACTGGTCAGAGGGCTCCTGCAGGAATCATGCAGGAGCTCTTTGATCAGCGTCTGTACGAGGGTTGTCCCAGTAAATCTTACGGTTTGTCATTTTGCAATATATTGTTAAAATCAAACCCAAACAGGCAAGGGCTAGATTCAAGCGGAATTGTCAATTAAAAGTTTTAGGGTGAATAGGCTAGAGGAACATGTGTTGTAATTTGTAAATATTTATCATCAACTTCAGATGTCAAGTTACTCGGGGCCAGACCAGGATCCCAAATGATTTACACTTGAACCAGTAACGAATTAAATAGTTTCAGAGTGTTAATAAGGGGATGACAATGCTCATAGAAGTCCTGTTGATTTATCTAAACTCGTAACGGTTTTGACCAAAGCATGTTATTTGGCTTTAGATATGATTCTAAGGGGCCAGGTGGTGACAGGTAGCATATTGCTCATCTTGCTATCGCACTCTATTGCGTGCAATAATAATATTTATACCTATCGATGATTTATAGAAATTGCTCAGTTAGATAAATTTGATATCGTCACTGTTGATATCATCACTACATGTAGTGATGATATCATTTTTAGACGCCACGTCAATAAGTTTATTGATGTCGCGGTAATCAATTTTTTGTGTTTTTTCCTGTAAAACATAATTAAAATATCTATAATAAATAGAATAATCAATTCCTTTGAATAGATATAAAAATATATCACTCGAATGGGTTGTTATCTGGTTAAAAAACTCGTTCTGCGGACTCGTTTTTAAACCAGATAACAACCCATTAATTCTCGTGATATAGTTTTCATATAAATCCAAAGAAATTGATTATCCTCTATGAACAACGCCCTACACCTATATGAATGGGCGACGCCACATATAAACTTTCTTTATTAGTGAATAAGTAATATTAAATAAGTGATTTCACTATTGAATAATTATGTGATATCTCTCTTTCGAATAGGTGATATCAGCAAATTTGATTGAGTGATGTCACTCATTCTCAAATGATGTCACTAAAATGAGAATTAAAAGAAAAGCGGCGCCCAATACGTCTGTGTCTTATTTGATTGGCAAACTTGCGAAAGTTTTATGTGATTATTCTAGTTACTAACAACTGTCTATACTTTATAGTAAGCATATTTATTCCTCTCCCGTTAGTACAGTAAAACCCCTCTATAATGACTACTAAAAAGAAGGCAAATTGATAGTATGAAAAACAGGTGACAGCTAAAAGCAAGGTGAAAGTAAAACAGAAAGCTCCTACAGGAGCTTTCTGTTTTACTTTCACATTGCATTCAGCAGTCACCTGCTTTAAACACCGAACAATTTGTACACTTTCGTGACAGTTTAAATTTGAGTTATAGGGGTATTTACTTTATTTATATACATTTACACTAATTAGGCATACTCATATCTTCCACATCTACTCAATCGGTATAGCTGTCATAGTTGACAATTGTTTAATGGTCAATAGGGACTATTTTAGTGAAATGCCTGGCTTAATCGAGGGAGTTACTCCCCTTGAAAAATAAGCCGATAGCGACTTTCCAGCATGAAGCCATCAATTTAGGTTACATAGAATATATAACGAATTTTTTTTTGTAACTGCAATAAAACCATTATTGTTCAAATCACAATATCCGCCCCGTTATGAGTTGAATGGTCTAAATCTACACTTTATGATGGTATATTTTGTTTTAAGATAATATTTCATCTTCAACAGTATTTTTTTGATTATTTAAACAGTAAAGTGCTGCCTATATATTCTTATACGAATATGCAAAAAAGTGGGAGTGGTGTACCTTTCTTTGATCTTAAAAGCAATTTATTTATCAAAATCAAATATCCGCCCCGTTATGGGTAAATTGAGAAAACATTGCTCTTTCTAATGATATAAATTTCAGAAAAATAGATTAGTGTCTTGTACAGTATTTTTTAAGTTGAATTACACTATATTTCATGATTTCAAGCTGTTACACTCGTTAATCCTACGGAAATTACCGACCATAGCATTACAGTACTGAACCTTATTAAATTAACAATTTTTGCGATTCGCTTGCAATTTGATGGCAATTCGCTTGCGATTCGATGGCAATTCGCTTGCGATTCAAAGTAGTAACTTTACCCTCGGGTAAGTTTTCTTGAATTGTGTATCTCACAAATGTTCGCAAATATGCATCCGTTAATTTTTTTTATTCCATTTTTGTCACAACCGCCTCGGAAAATTTGCGTAAACATATTCAAGCGTAGGATTTGTTTTTTGAAGCGCCCGATTCGATGGCAATTCGATTGCAATTCGATGGCAATTTGCTTGCGATTATCAATTTAATTTAATAAGGTTCAGTACTGTATCATCGGGTGACCCCCTGGCGCGTTTAATTGCGCGGTATCATAAAACTGCCATGGAGAAGGATATATTATCTGTCATGTATTGAAATAAAGGGAGAAAACCACAATGCGTATTTCGGCTTCTTTACTAGGTCTTTAAGGGACGCAATCCAGTGATTTTGCTAAAAATAGTTCCTAATGGTGCTAGATTACGCTGAGTTAGTTACCGGTTAGCATACTTTGCGTGTTAGCGATTTAAATTTAACTATTAATTCTCTTGTTATAAAACAAATAGTGCCTGGCTTGAAAAATGTCTGCAAATTTTGTTGTGTTTTAAATTTATGCATTTTTGTTGATGAAACATAAAAACGTGTGATCAATAATATTGGGCCAATACCTGCGGTTAGCCAGGTGACAGAGCTCTTAACCCTTATCCTGCGGTGATATCGTATGATTCGAAATTGTCATCTGCAAAATTTATTAAATTTAGATCTATACAGTGTGTAGGTAAAGAAACCTGAAGACGAGTGCCAAACTGTCTGGATCCAGATCAGACGACGCGTTATGCGGCGTCCGAACTGGATCTAAACTGTTTGCAGCAATCAGGAAAGTCGCGATCAGCATGGTTTAGTCTTAACCCGCTATATAATTGTATATGTATAAACCATTTTAACATTTAACTTAATTTATAAACGCTTTCTACATCAGAAAATCTCATCAGCGATATCAATCTCAGAAATCATGCATACTCGTTTTTCCACAAAGTTCGCAAAATGCAATTTTAAAACAAAGCGGTAGAATAAGTGTGAATAGATATTTATTATAAAGCTTATATTAATTCGTAAGAAGTATATATGCTTACCGTGTGTGCTGACAATATCCCGTGAAGTTACCTACACACGTAGATATATCCTTATTGTCTAACTCACTCAGGGTTAGATTCCCACCAGTTACCCTATGATCCAGACCGTGCAGTATAATATTATGCTGGTTCATACAATCTTGCACTTCAATCTACATGCACATAAAGTTTGATGCGCCACGATACCGTCTGCTTAAATGTTTCGTCTGCTTTGAGTTCTTTTAAATATGCATTTATATGTGAATGACAAAATGTTGATAAAAGCAAAGCTATTCAGGACCATTATAAGTTACTCGGTTTCAAACTGTTTGCAAAAGCATTACACTCATGGCTGTCAGAAACCCTTAACCTCTTCACTGCCATAACGTCATCAATTTTAAACACATAACGTCTGCTTTGATTTCTCAAATTCAATTTTTAGGTTTTTTGAGTTAAGAAATATTGAAATAAGTGTCAAACAGTTTGCGGCGTCTAATCAGGATTTAAACTGTTTCGAATAACCGTTGGGTAAGGCAGTCAAGGGGTTAACCCTTAAACTGGTGACCTGAATAAATTATCCAAACAGTTTGCATCGATCCAGATCAGACGTCGCTACTCTTATATTTATAGTGCCCAAAATCTTAATTTGAGAAGTAGACGACACTTTACAGGCAGACGATATTGCAGCAGCAAAAGGGTTTTTACAGTGTGTTACACCTATGCACACTAGGTGTCTACACCTATGCACTACTGACCTAGATATAGACGAGGGACGCAATTTGTATCGGATATGCCGAGTTAGAGTTATCTACCTTAGAAATCAAAACAAGTAACCATTCCCTCCCGAAACCTCGTCTGCTTTGAAATTATCGTGTGCAAAATTTGTTCAATTCAGATTTATGCATTTCTTTAAATGAAATGATGATGAATAAACTAAAAGACGAGTTTCAAACAGATTGGACCTAAACTGTTTGACAGTTGACAATCTCATTTTCATTTGCATGAAACTACCCAAACAAAAAATACAGGGTAACAAATAACTATAACAATGAACTAATTCTGTACAGTTCATTATTAATACATAATTGGTTGTCAAATCACATGCAAATGAGGTTAACATTAAGAAATTGTAGAAAACAACCTTTACCAAAGTAAACGAGAGCACCGCAAATTGTATATAATACTCCCACTAGCAAAGAAATATATATAACTTTATCAAAATCTATTCCAATTTGTAGACACTAGAGCATAAGCAATACATGTACTAAAATAAAGCCTTTTCTAGCATATCTGAGTACACCGAGGACAGATAACTCTTGATACAATGATCCAACTTCAATAATAATCAAACACTCTAATAAACTTATACTTCTATGATTATTTTGTGGGCAAATATAATCAAAAAAAATTCACAACTGTAGTTGCTTTAGTGGTAAAACTGTTAAATAAGGCATTAAAGCAGATATGAGTACATCAAGGGCAGATAACTATGTAACGACAAATCAAATGAACCTTTAATTTCACTCAGCTTTAGATCTTTAGATCCTTCCAACAGTTTTCCGAGAAAACTCCGGACAAGCTTTTTATAGCATATTTGAGTATATCAAGGGCATTTTACTCTGTTACGACAAATCGAATGGACCTCAAACTTGACTCAACTTCAGATCTTTATGCATAGAACATGTGTGTGAAGTTTCATTAATATCCTAAAGAATGCTTTCGGACAAAACAAATGTTGACGGACAAACGAACGAACGGAGAGGGTCATGCCAATATACTACCACCTTTAGAGATGGACGTATAAAAATGGAATTGTTTAAATTGGAAAATGGAATTTGCCATTTGATGTTTCTAAGGAGGGTCATTCAAGGTACACTGTCATTTTGTGGTATATAGTAAGAACAGAACTTTCAATTTAATAGTAAAACTGGGCGCGACATTATATTTAATCAAACATTGAAACTGCCCATTTGATGTTTCAAAGGAGAATGAGTTATGTTTGAAAATGCTTACAGTGTGCTAGTAGAAAACTTGTGATCTACAGAGTAGACCTATATCAGAGGGTTCATAAATGATCCCTCTGTTCAGGGTCTGCACTGTTTGTCACTATACAGGCTGTCTGAATGGTATTGTGATATCCCTCGAGGTTTGTTTGCAGTACCTTTCTGATACATGCTTTAATTGCACAGCTGAAATTTGGTTTACAAATTGTTTTGATGAACTGCATATTGAGTGTCAATGTGTGCTCTAATACGCTCGTATTGTAAAAAGCAAAACTTTTAATCCTAATAATTTATGGACATGGCGTATAATTTTATTAACCATTGGCTTTGTCCATTTGGTGCTTCAAATGAGAATAATTTAAGTTTGAATGGGCCAACAGTTTACCACAGTCCAGTGACTGGAAACGTGCTCTGTACAATCAATGTAGATCCAGATTAACCGAGACCCAGACAGACTAGCATCAGCACTTTTCCTCATTATACGATCGTCTGACAGGTTTGATGGTGTCCATCCAGGTTTTCCGCACCTTTCTCATACATGTATATGAAGCTGAATTTTGGTATATGCACTGCACATTGAGTTTACATGGTGTCACAAGTCATCAACTTCTGTCTTATAATACCACTTTTGGGGTGTTTGGATATTTACATCATTCTATTGATGTAAACTTTCTTCTTAGAGTGCCCCCAGAATGTATCTTTTTGGTGTTAACTTAAAAAAATGTCCGACCCTAAATTACAGTTTTCTGAGAATCAATTTTCTTTTTCTCAAGTTTACGTATAAATCTTCTTTCTGTCTTATGAAACCACTTTTTTGGGTGTTTCAGAGGGATGTTAACATCATTCTGGAATGCCCTCAGCATGCACCATTTTGATGTTAATTTTAAAAAATTTCCGGGGGAGGCCCCCCGTACCCCCCTATGGGAGGGGTCGAACCCCTCCCATACCCTCCCCAAGTGTGACCCCCCCCACTCAGAAATTTCTGGATCCGGGCCTGAACAATGTACTAGTAACAATGTACTAATAATGAACTTCCAACAATGAACTAATAAAGAACTAACAATGAACCAATTGTGTACTGTCGATCACAATCATGCACTGTTAACAATGTACTAATTATGTACTTATAACAATGTACAATGTACTAATCATGTACTCATAACAATGTACTAATGCTGAACTGTTAACAATGTACTAATGCTGCACCATTTCTGAGCTATATATACATAGGCATGCAGATTTCATTGACCCCTTTGTCATTTAAAACAAGCAATTTTCCTTCAATGAAACTTTTGATTTGTAAAAATAATATGCGGCAGCCTATAACAAAACGTTAAACTTCTATCTAGATAAACAGTACATGTATTATTCTATAGTTTAGAGGTCGAGTCAATTCGGGGTCGATTTGACGAGGGACCGAATTGACCCGGGATCTTCTAAATTTTGTAAACAATCACGGAAAATTCTCATGAACTAACCTTCATCGGCTTCGCTAACAAAACACAGTTGAAAACCCAAGCATCGTCGACTGCGTGTATTAATTAACGGTTCAACTTCACACTTTATGCAAGATATCTTGGTTCAAACATCGATCGCTCCCTGTTGGTTACAATATTCCAGATTTGAATTTCTGCCGAATTCTCCCGAAGTGGAGAGTAGATTCAAAAAGGGGAATAACCGCACGTAAACAATGATGAACTATTAATGTACTATCCAGATTGTTCAAGTTTAATTATGAACCAATGCTGAACAGTTATAGAAGAACTATGTTAAATGATGAACTATTAATGTACTATCCAGATTTTTTAAGTTTAATAAAGAACCAATGATGTACAGTAGAAGCAAGTTAATGTTCAATGCTGAATTAATAATGAACTGTCTGCTTAATGCTGAACTATCAAAGTACTCTGGTGAATCTGAAATATAGTACATTGTTAGGGGTCTAATCGTGTACTTTTCAATGATGTACTAATACTGAACCACAACTATGTATTAAACAGTACATTATTGGTTCATTATTGGTTCATAATTAGTTATTTGATTCATTTTATTTTTGTTTGGGTAAATACTAAAAGCAAATACATATACTGGTATCTAGGTCTCTGCTAAAAGCATACGCCTTGCGAGCAGGCGGCATTTCAACAAGATAAGGAGAGAAATACAATAAGCTGTTTTGCTTTCGTTTCAACCCTAAACTTTGTTGTCTATGTTTGTTTAATACATGTAAACTATTGAAATAAAATATGTTTAAACCAACCAACAAGATAAGGGCATGCACACAGGGGGCCGTCACAATGACATATAACACCCCCCAATAAAATAAAATAAAATAAATATGAATATATATCTAAATAAATGGTCATAATTGTTTTTATTTTTTTTTGGTTCATATTTTATTGTGACGGCCCCCTGTGGGCTTGCACACATACTCAAGGCGAATCAAGTGGATACGATTTCTGTAATGGATATCAAAGGTCAATGTCAAAGTTACAGGGTACCTGTAAAAGGTATGTGCACTCCATCACTCACGCTTAAGGGGACATTTTATCTGACGGTCTATTTGTTTTATGTAAGTAGCTATAAATTGCTTACTATCCCATATTTATTAAATAATTACACATATAATTAAAACTGCAAACAGTGGGGTTTTGTCCTACAGTGTATTAGGTATATATACATAATTAAAACTAGCTGTGAGGTTTTGTTCTGTGTACAGTGTCTTAGGAATTGTCATGCAGTCTATAATGCCATTCTATACAAAGATACATAGATCTATTAAAGATTAAGGCGTATCTCCATATGTGACTTACTTTACATTCCTATCCCTCATATTCCTTTAAGTTTAGAATTAGCTACTATATTAAAGTTGCAGAACACAGTAATCAACAAAATTAACACTTAGTTTCTCAATCTAAGTCCACCTATCATTTTTCCATGTCAAATATTGTGGTCAACATGTAAAAACATTTATCAAAAAAACTTAATGACAAGTGAGTTGATGGCTATTATGAAAGTCATCTTATACAGTTGCAAAAGACAATTCATTTGGTGGATTTTCATTGGCTGAAATGTAATAAATCATTCTGTTATGATAACCCTGTGTGATCATACAAAGGGTCCAGTCAGGATGTCCTTCTGTGAGCTACAGTTGAAAAAAGATTAAAGCCATAAATCACCACCCTGTTCCATCTAACTAGGTATGACCCTTGACCTGTATCATGCTGGTGATTATAAGTGTAATAACTACAATACATTCGGCATTTTAATTTCAGAAAATCATGACTTCAAAGTCTGTAACTTGGTACCATTGCGTAAATATAACAATATAAAATTATAACAAGTAACAATCTGTAAACATTTATAAAATTTACGATATGGTGTATTAAGATGTTTTTGCCCCAGATCTGTTCCTAGATCCTGTATAGTTAATTCATTTACAAGTTATATTAAACCTACTGGCAAACTGTTTTCATATTCAGATTGGCACAAAGTAACTTGCAACGCTTATGTTCTGATGGTTAGGATCCAAATCTATTCCTAGATAATGTATAGTTTGGATCCAGATCATATGGATCCAGTCAAATCATTTACAAGATTACTGGGAAACTGTTTCATATTCAGACTGGGTTGGGGAATACGTTACCAAAGACACTGCACAATGTTACCAATGTTACCAATGAGAAGAAGGGTAACAAAATGGACCTATTTGTGCAGTGGTGCACATTTTGTGCCCTATATATCTGTAATGACTGCCTAATATACATTTTAAACACAAATGTGTGGTGCGATCTTTATTTAAATGGCTTAATTTTATTCTTTACCCCTCAAAACATTGGTATAGACACCTAAATTGTTTTGATACCATACATACTTTCTGAGATATTGACCAAAATGAAATGTTTAGTAATGACTGCCGAAATAGGCCTTTTCAGCACAAAATATTGGTATGATCCTTACAAAAATGGCTCTATCGGATTATTCACCCCTCAAAACATGGGGATATACACCAGAATTAATTTGATACAATGGACAGTTACTGAGATATTTGCGAAAACAGGATTTTCAGTAATGGCTGCCTAATTTGCATATTGTGCGGATTGCCCAATGATGACAGAGTGGCATTATTCAGATCCTTAAAGAGCACATCTTAGAGGTATAGAAACAGCAAAAAACGTTGTACGGACCGTATTGCAATGTTCTCCAAAATATGGGTTTGGCAACCGGACTATTATACTCAATGGGGTTTATCATTGTTGTTAGTGTTACAACAATTCCTCAAACAAGAAAATAATGTTTATCGCTTCACTGCTGCAATATCTGCCTTTTTTCTCAAAGTAATATAATAGTAGTCATTTTTACAGAAAAAAATTAATGACGAGTGACAAACGTTTATTCACGTGCAACATCCAGGTCATGAACAAAGATGTCTTCCAAGTAAATATGAATACAGATACAAAACCCGATAATTCGAACTTGCGTTCGAACAAACCCATATTTTAAAGTTAAAACGTGGCTGAGCCACGTTTTAACTTTGAAATATAGGCATGTTCGACTAAAGCTAGATCGGGATATTGAAATTCAACTTATGAAGTAGTGGTAAGGTCGAATTAAGCGAGTTCGAAGTATCGAGTTTCGACTGAATATTCAAAACAGAATGTTTCAACCCTAAATATCTCTTGTAGGTATCTATAATCCTGTTGTGTTATTCTAGTATAAACATTCTACTGTTGAATGTTTTATATGACAACAAAACTATTTTAAATTGTCAAACAGTGCAGATCCTGATCTGTGTCTACACTTATTTCAAATAAAATCAGTGATCTCTACAGACGGGGATATGGAGTTTTCTGCATTACTTTCGTTTTGATTTTGAATAAATAATGTCTTAAGAGCATTGCTTTAACGTGCTTTAATCCTAATTTCTTACCAAAATGGTACGATATTTATCAAAGAAAATGCCAATATCTAAGTAGAAATACTCGATACTTCGAACTCGCTTTAGTTCGAACATACCCATATTTCAAACTTAAAACGTGGCTTAGCCATGTTTTAACTTTGAACTATGGGTATGTTCGACTGAATCGAGATCGATTTATCCAAATTCTGCTTATGTTATACGATCGATTTAGGCGAGTTCGAAGTATCGAGTTTCGACTGTGATTAATTATCTTAAGCACATTCAATATTTATACGATGTATTAACCAACTAAACCAAGTTAACGCACACAACTCCTTTTACCAACATCTCTTTTAGTTATTCTAGTATCGGCATACTACAATCCCAGATACTCTCTTGCTATGGATGCTATTTTTCTACGGTCAGTTTTTCCTGACCTTGTCAAAGGTATGGCTTCCAATACAATATGGTATCGTGGCTTGGTTGTTAGAACCATAGCGGATGCCTCCTCCATGAAAACTTCATCACAATATTTCTTGACATCCTCCGTCGTTATTTTAACATCCTCTTTCGGTACCACGCATGCGCAAACGACTTCATTTAGACGCTTATCTGGGACGCCAACAGCAAAAGCGGTTTGTACTCCTGTCATCTTTTTCAGCGATTGCTCTATTGGCCACGGGAAACACTTTTTACCATGAGTTGAAATGATCTCTTTTCGCCTGCCGTCGACAACAATATTACCATCTTCACGCATGTGTCCCAGGTCTCCGGTGTGGAACCAGCTCGAGTTGTCCACGACTGAATGGAACATGCCGCCATTGTCGTGGTAGCCGGAGAATCTCCACGCCGTCCGCAAGCACAGTTCACCGGACACTTCGCGAGAGACCACTGCCCCTGATTCGTCAATTATCTTGATCTCAACACCCGGCAATGGTTTGCCTAAAACAGCAATAGTAGTTTAGAAACACTTTCACATGAACTTTCCAGAGACCCTCCTATACCTTGCCGTGGTTCTGGGGCTTAAATGTCATAGGGGAGGTTTCTGGTTATTAGACCGAGATTATCTGCTCTACCAAGAACTAAAAGGAATGCAGATCGGTTGGTCATGGTTGTTATGTTTGGGGAACAGCTGCAAACATTTTTATGAGAAGGGAATCTTTGTTCAGTCGTTATCGGGAGGGAGCACTCTCGTTGCTGCAATTTATGTAGTTATGGACTTAATTCGATGTCTGATCTGCATCAAATGTTTTAATCCTGCGTACAGTGTATTGTGATATTATGTTTTGCCATAATGGCGCAAAACGCCCTCACAAAGGCTTAATGACTTATTGAACTCTATTTGTTTACAAAATGGACATAGAACGTTGTAAGACTTACGCGACGTTAGTTGAAAATATTGAAAGCCACCAAATTGTTAGCCCTTAAACACGGTCAAACTCTCTTATTTTACTTTCACTAAATAAAATCGTATCTCACCTACAATCCCATCCTCATATGTCTCGCGTTGGTCGTTTGTAAATGATGCCACCCCGCCTGTTTCAGTGGTTCCATAGAGCACCATGAATCTTCTACAGAACTTGCCCTTCATGGCTACAAATGCCTTAGGAATGCGCTCGCCAGCCATAACAATTGTTTTAACATGTGTAAACTTATTGGCCATTTCAACGTTGCTCAGCAAATCTACGGCTGTATAACCTGGTAAATACAACACGTCGCACTTTTCTTGTTCGATTATGTCGGCCATTTTGTTGAAATTGTGTCCCGATAGCGACAGATGCTGGTCTACAAATACCCGCGTACATCCTTCACTCAGGTAAGTCCTTGGGTAGCCAACCTGCCAACTAAATGTTCTATCTGAGAAATACCGGCTATCTTTCGTAATTCCAGCCACACGATCGATTTGTATGGTCGTATTAAAGGTCTGAAAGTGGGAGCACATAACTTCTTTGGGTGCGCCAGTTGATCCAGAAGTTCCAAAGTACATCAGCGTGTCTTCTGGTTGTACTACCGGAAGTACAACTTCTGTTTCCGGTTTTGCAACCATAAGAGAAGAAAGTGAGCACCGTTTCTGGTCGTGTTCGGTAATGTTTCCATTGCAGATTATTGTCTTGAGAGAAGGAGCACTGTCTGATTTATTACATGCAATTGGCCAAATATTTTCAATTATCTGCCAGTTATCGTCATCCATGTTTGTATCAATGAACAGCATTTCTGCACTGGAGCTGACAATAGCATTTATGACATCACTTCCGTCTTTCAGACTGGTTGCCATATAAAATGGAATCCCGCCAGCACAAACTGTCGCCATACTTGCCACTAACATATTCATAGAGTTGCTCATACAAAACACAGCCGTTCCCTTGTTAGAAACTCTCCTGCCTATCATTACCTTTGCCAATGACATGGACTTTTCGAAGATTTCCTTTCTTGATATTGCTATACGTTTCCAGTTCCTGTCATAATATACAAATGCCTCTTTGTCGCCATCCTCTGTCGCCAGGCTGCGCAGTCTATCCGGAAGTGCCTCATAAATGTAGCTTTCTGTCATAGAAGTGCTGACGTAACTCAAATTGGAAGCCATGCTTAACGAGCTGTTCTGAATTAAACAAATTGCAAAAAATTATATTATCTGTATTCAAAATCCAACCGCGCGGGCACAAAAAAGAGAAAAAAACCCAAAGAAAACCAACAAACAAAAAATTAAAGACATTATTAAAGACACATTTTTTTTTATATAAATTATATCAGTGCAGTCCTGGTTTAACTTATTGGACCTTGTAACTTACAATTGACAGGTCCAGTTAACATTTAAGTCTATTTATGTATTAAGAATATTCAATATTAAGTGCTGATGGCTTATACGAGCGTATATATTAGTAAAAATTCAATAAACTAGAGCGAATATTAAAACGGTGTGGTATTTTTTTTCTAAACCATATGATATGAACACATGACTATAGTTCAGTGATAAATCTGGCCAGTGTCTATAATGACTGACCCACATTGATGTCTATTCTTCACATCGAAGAGAAGTGTTGTTCTCAAAGTATTATACACCCATGTTTTCGCAAGAAAAGGTTCTTTTCAACAATGTATCACATATGATTACTTTTAATACTATACGTGTAGATTCCAAGAAAACGCTCAAGTAACAGAACTTTTTGAATGGCCCTCGTACATGTTCATATACTTGCAATAGACGCCTGGTCATGGAGTACATACGACTTTGTGAAAAATTGGTCTATTAGTCTTTATTTTGCAGGATAAATGTATCAATCTTTTTATATACTATTACATGTTATCTCGGTATTAGGACGACTGGCAAGGATGTAGTGAAGGTTTACCAAATTCAACCTTAGCGACGAGTTTGTCATTTATAAACAGTGCACGTGTGGAGAGAACTCTTGTCCTATGCAGACCCTGGTCATAGGGCTCCTGCATGAACCCGTATATTGATAAAATAAACCCTAAATAGTCAAAATTGGATTGGACCTGATTGGAAATTGGAATTGTCTATTAAAAACTTTAGAGAAACAACGAATCTATTCTGTGTAAGTCTTTTGCGAGGTATAATGATAAATAAATAAACAAATATTTTGGAACCAAACCATGACCCCATCTAGACTTTCAAAGAACTCTACCAGGCTTTCAGACAGTTCAGATTCTGATAAGAAGTATAGTTAAAGAGTTCCAAAAGTAAGGACCCTTGGCCCGTTTCCTAAAACTTCTTACGACTTACTTTGTCCTAAGTCGGATATAAAATTCTCAATTTTTACTTATTTCTCTATCTAATCCTGTCTTGTGACACCTCTTTGGAATCGTCTTGAAAAGGCGATTCCAAAATAAGTGTCACAAGACAGGATTAGATAGAGAAATCAGAAGTTAAATGTAGTTTTAATATTAGACTTACGATCGTTTTATTCTTAAGATTTTTTATGAAACGGGCACCAGGATCAGAGACCGGTCACGTGATCTGTTTGACAGATCTTATCAGTTTATATGAGAAATCATGTCGGGTTATGAAGAAATATGGATCGATTGAAATAAAGACATCTATCGTTTGTATTTTGGACCCCGCTACAGTACAGTTTGATGCATTTTACAAAAGCCTAAATATAGAAATAATTTAAATCATTTTTAAAGGGCATTGGAGTATCAAAACTGTTTGAAACCGCAGTCTATAGTCTGACACTTGATTCCGTGACAAATCAGTCAACACTCTAACATTTAATCGTGTATAAAGACGTATATTGGGCAGAGAAAATGGTAACCTTTCGCCGGTTTTATTAAAATATCGTCTGCGTCATAGTTGTCTATTGTGATCGTTGTTGTTGTTTGTTTGTTTTTTTAAAAAAAACTCTAAAGCTATTTTAGCTTAACCCATTCCCCCATAAAAACGCCTTTTGACACCTCTAATTTATTTCTCCACTGAAGAAAATAGTTCTAATTTATACAGTTATGAATATAAATCATAAGAAATAATTTCTATTTTCTAGAAGATGGTAGCTTAAAGCAGTTTGAAAGTAAAGCAGAATGTGCCTTAAGGCACATTCTGCTTTACTTTTAACCTGCTTTAAGGGGCCAGCTATCTTCAATACTAGAAACAGGCTATGGGGTAATGGGTTAAGAAATATCAAGATGTTGGCCAATCAGCTTGGACCCAGATCAGATGCCGCTGGATCCAAACGGTTTTCAAATTCTAGTTAACTCGAGATAGGCAGGAAAAGGGTTAAATTATGCATATGTAAGCATTTGTATTTTATTTCTTCCCGAATAGATCTTCGTCGGTTTTACAGACAATTTTGGACCTTATATCAATTTCAATTTTCTTTATTACACTCAGTTCATGATATACATGGATTGATTGATTGATTTTATTTTGGCAATAGTGGCATAACATGGCAATACAAATGCATACACATATAATGAAAACTATAACAAATAATGCATATACATGAAAATGCACATGATACATGAAGAAAACGTAATATAATGCCGAGTAACCCGGTGTCTAATCAGGATCAAAACTGTTTGGCATTGGATTTCAATGTTAATTACTTCAACAAAAAAATAAGATATTAAATATTTGAGTTTGAAATACAATGCAGACGACAATTTAGAAGCAGACACCATTACGACAATGAACGAATAATGTTTACAGAGTTGGTTCGACAAACAAATTATTATAAACAATACACCTTTTCAAAGACGACACACACTTACATATTATGTCCCGATAGAGATCCTTTGTGCTCAGTTCGTATGTTGTGTATAGATTCATATTATGCTATGGCAGTTGTGTATGATACAGTGGAGAATAAGATATTCTTCCCATTAAATGCGTTTATGCTAAATAAGTAAAGTCTATTGCAAACAGATTGGAGCCAGATCAGACGCCGGGAAACCCGGCGTCTGATCAGGCTCCAATATGTTTGTCTCTAAAATGAAATTGAGTCGTCAAACGTTTACAAAAGATTTCATTTACCCCATTTTAGTGCATTGCGTTCGTAAATTCATTTAAGTTTAAATGGGAAGGAAACATATATCAACTGTACCTCAATTCATGTAGCGACGGCCAAGTGCGTTTGCTGTATTGTCGGTGCAATGTATTGGTGTGCATTCATCCTGCACATTGTGTAATGTATATTGTATAGGCATATGGAAATATCGTCTGCTTCGTTTGTGACTCGAGTTGACCCGCTAAGCACGCAAATACGTGCCATTTACAAACAGTATACCTGTGAAAAGTATACGCATCCTATGCAGTGTCGACATAGATCACTCATGTAGGACTCATACTGTAATATAATTATGTTGACTCTATCCAATTTACAATTAATAAGGGTTATGTCATATACTCTTGGGCATTCTATTTACACACGGAGCCTCCGTGTCCTGGTGATATAATCACTGTGACTACATCACCAAGCTCCTCGCCACTCTGGGTTCGAATCCCGGTCTTGTCCTTCGGTTTGTCATGTGGTGAAGCATTCCAGCTGGCGTGCGGAAGATCGATGAAAAGGGCGTAAGTTCGGCATATACATGATCGAGCTCAAGCTATTGCACAACACCGAGTGACCTTGACTTTGACCAAAAAACCGTTCAATCAACAAACCTGGCTGCTTTATCACAAAAGTATTTTATTTACAAGTCATCACGCATTATCTCACTTAATTTCTACTGAAGTTATTGAATGAAACAACTTTTTATATATTTCGTAGCAGTGACATTGACTCCAGAACCTCCACATACAGTCATAGATTCACGTTTCAACTAAGCTATCTGCGATTTAAATTTCAGAACAATATCATTTTAATTTTTAAATCATTTGTAAAATCATTATTTTCTGCCTTTAGTTTTACTAAGAGTGGTCTTGGCCTCACGATCTCAACCTTCAATACCAATCTGTTTTTATATATCATCTACTAGTATCTATATGTGAAATTTTAAAGCAAAAGTTCCCTTCTTACAAAATTACCGGGTCAAAATCATTTTTCTATTAAAAATATCTTGACACAAAGGCCTTATTCATCTGCAATCCTGCCTTTTCATATTTACTATGAATTTGTAATGCCATAACATAAGCTCATTTCTGACTGGTGTTATTATACGGAACACACTTCGTCTATTTGATTTAAAAAAAAAAATGGACACTGCAATTGACCGCCATCTTCAATTATATTAGCGATATTTCGTTGATGTTTCAAGGCTCTAGCGCATTTCTTTTTAAAGATATTTACACACTCAACCCTACTAGCAATTAATTTACTGCACTGCCTTCTTGTGGAAGCCCTTTGAACAGAGTCTGCACTGTTTGCCAATTTGCAATATATTGTTAATGTCAACTCAGATTATGAAAATAATCGAATGGACTTAATAAGAAACTGGAATTGTCCATTTAAAGTATCAGGGGTGAATGAGTTAATCCCTTTTCTGTCTCCCTGTGACAAAGGAGCATAGCAGACGTGAGACTAGTACTTTTTTGAAGATCTTGGAAATCCCTTTAATGACAGATATGGTGAACTGTTGGTTAAAGATATTGGAATGCAGCTTGTTATATACTTTCTAAACAAATCAGTTTGTTCCGAAGAGAAAGTTTGCACTGTTACAGTATCAACAGTTAACATGGTTTTATTTAAGGACTTTTGTATGAGCCACTTTGATCCTTTGAAATTTTCAACACGTTACAGTTATCCCTTTATAACTTGCAACCAATTCTTGACGCAGTACCGATGACTGTTTCCTTAACCCTTTCCCTTATAGAAGCGACTTTTAGCACATGCATTTTATTCATCCGCTGAAGAAAATAGTTCCAAATTATACCGTAATGAATATGTGTCATATTTGATACTTTCCTTATTCTAGCAGGTAATAGCTTAAAGCAGGCTGAAAGTAAAGCAGAATGCGCCTAAGGGCGCATTCTACTTTACTTTCAACCTGCTTTAATTGGTCACCTATCTTTAATATTAGAAATAGGCTATCAGGTAAAGGGTTAACCATGAAAGGTTTACCCATACACATTTTCCTTACTAAGAAAGGCCGTATGCATCACTGAGGCAGAAAGAGGGTAAACATTTTGACTGCCCGATCTGGACCCTCGCAGACTGGCTGATGCACTCAATGGTGCTGTTCTTGTTCAAATAATTCTTCCAATAAGCTCTATAGGAAACTATTTCAGGGACGGGTTTGTACCATACATTCGTTCTTATTTGAAACAAATTACTAAGTTGACATTGACTCTATGCTTTCTTGAAGATGAGTATGACGATCAATCGAACCCGGAGAAGAGGAAATAGAACCACGAGGTGAGTGCAATAATCAACTGCACTTCCTGGCAATTTGCCCGCTTTTCTTTTTGTAGACTTGAACCAGCATACAATATTTGATGAATTCACAAAAGAGGTGATGCATGGGACATTTGAAAACAGAAAACAATTCTTTATTGCATCCTTCTCAAAGTGTGTAGCTCACCTGCTGATGCTGATGTGAGTGCAACGACGCATTGTACAAACAGGAAAACTGATAGTATGATATTTGTGCATGTGATTGTAGCTTCCTTTGCGGGTCATCGCCCAGTGGTTGTTAAGAAAAGACAGTTTTAGTCAATTTATAAACATATTCAGAGCACCAGATAAGGGTAGTTTTTCAAAAACTAAAATCTTTATTTCTGCATTAAACCCTATGGTGTCACAACTCATTAGAATCGTCTCTTCGAGACGATTCTAATGAGTAGTAACACCATAGGATTTGGTGCTGAAATGAGTAAGAAAATGTTTGATTTGTTAAAATAACTCCCTCTTATCTGGAGCCCTGATATTGTGTTTCAAACATTTACAGCCTTCTTGTTGCAAAATGAGAGAGAGATTGATGATACTTAGGCTAACATAGTGTATTCTTAATGTATTTTACATTTATATGATTTCATGCGAAGCTTTTGAACGCACAAAAGAGCAATGTATAAATCTGATATAATAATAATGATTTCAGGATGTTTCGCTACCCTAGCATGTTCGCTACCTTGTGGCTATCGCGGCTGATCTTTTCGCTACCTAGACTTTTTCGCTACCCAGTTTTATTTTCCATACCTCTTATTTATTAATATACAGGCGCCATGCGCCTACATAATGGATCTGTATTTACTGATCTGGATCCGACCTAACGCAAAGAAGTTGACGAGGTTTTATTGACTAATCTACGGATCCATACTAACGGAGAGAAATAAAAGCATTTTTTTTTGACAAATTATTTGCGCAAACGCCAGGAGTCCACATCAGACCGTTTTCCCTTAATCTAGATCCAAACCATATAAGTGATTTAATCTAATAATTTGGATCAAATCATTACAATTTTGACGAAATATTTGCGCAGACGCCACACGTCCACACCAGAGATTTTTATTTACTATACTGGATCCAAACCAAGGCTAGCAAAATATAAGAGGGTCATATTTAACATACGGGTATGTTCGACTTTGAAAAGGTAGGTTTTTCTTTATTACAGGCATGAATAGAAGAGATTTCAATACACTAATCTGGATCCAAACTTACCATGAAATGCATATACATGTATATTGATAATTTTGACGAAATATGTGTGCAGACGCCACGCGCCAATAGAGAGATTTATATTCATTAATCTGGTTCCAAACAGTTGGAATCTCCATAAAAGAGAATTTTATTTATTTACGCTTCTCAATGCGGAAAATGATTTACTAATTGGATTTTTGCGGAAGCTGATCTTTATCAAACAAAGAAATGAAATGGCATAAATCGAAATTGACAACTGCTAATTAAGAATAACTAACTAATAACTAGACCTATCACAAATGGTGATTCATACCCCCAGTTAGGTCTTGTCACAAGAGGTAAATGTTTCTGGACAAGGTTGATGTGTGCACTTAAGTGCTCCCTAACTTGGAAAAAAATAACAAAGGGCAACAACTGCAAAAATGGATAAAAATAAAACAACAAAGGGTAATAACTCCAAAAATATGGATGACAGAGTAAAGGTTCTTATGCACTGCACTCGTGGTAAATGAGATCTATGTGTATTTGAAGTTTGAAGTCAATAGTTCATATACTTTGGAAGTTATGCTCCCGACAAGACTAAATTGGATAAAATATAACAACAAAGAGAAATAACTCCAAACATACTGATGACAGAGTAACGGTCCATAGGCACTGCACTCCTAGTCAATAAGATCTATCTATGTATGAAGTTTGAAGTCAATAGCTCTTATATTTTTTAAGTTTTGCTCCGGACAAGCCTAAATTGGGTAAAAATATAACAACTAAGGGCAATAACTCCAAATATACTGATGATAGAGTTATGATTCTTGCCCACTGTACTCCTAGTCAATGAGATATATCTGTCTATGAAGTTTGAAGTCAATAGCTCTTATACTTTGGAAGTTATGCTCCGGACAAGCCTAAATTGGGTAAAAATATAACAACAAATGCCAATAACTCCAAAAATACTGATGACAGAGTTATGGTTCTTGCGAGATCTATCTCTATATGAAGTTTGAAGTCAATAGCTCTTATACTTTGAAAGTTATGCCCCGGACAAGCCTAAATTGGGTAAAAATATAACAACAATGGACAATAACTCAAAAAATACTGATAACAGAGTTATTGTTCTTGCGCACTGCACTCCTAGTCAATAAGATCTATCTGTATATGAAGTTTGAAGTCAACAGCTCCAATACTTTTGAAGTTATGCTCCGGACAAGCCTAAATTTGAAAAAAATAATAAAGGGCAATAACTCCAAAAATACTGATGATAGAGTTATGGTTCTTGTGCACTGCACTCCTGGTCCATGATATCTATCCGTATATGAAGTTTGAAGTCAATAGCTCTTATACTTTAGAAGTAATGCTCCGGCCAAGCCTAAATTGGGTAAAAATATAACAACAAAGGGCAATAACTCCAAAAACACTGATAACAGAGTTATTGTTCTTGCGCACTGCACTCCTAGTCAATAAGATATATCTGTATATGAAGTTTGAAGTCAATAGCTCCAATACTTTCGAAGTTATGCTCCGGACAAGCCTAAATTTGAAAAAAACAATAAAGGGCAATAACTCCAAAAATACTGATGATAGAGTTATGGTTCTTGTGCACTGCACTCCTGGTCCATGATATCTATCCGTATATGAAGTCAATAGCTCTTATACTTTAGAAGTTATGCTCCGGACAAGCCGGACGGACGGACATGGTGACTCCAGTATACCCCACCCCCCCCCCCCCCCCCCCCCCCCCAATTAACAAAAATATACTTACTTGGGTAATAGAAAATGTGGGGTAGCGAAAATATACGGGTAGCGAAACGTCCAGAGTAAAACCACACTGACAGGCGCGAACGCAAATGTGTAGCGAAACATCCAGTATAATACTGATAATGTTTCCAATTGCGCATTTATATGCATATTAATGAAAATAAACTAATTAGCAAAACAACACATCTGACACATTTTAAAACGATTTTCTTTGTTTAGACACTATTTAGAATGATTTAAATTACGATGTAGCAAATATAGAACTAAATATTGCAACCGATATTAGTCGCTTTGGAGGATATTTTATCAGTTTAAACTATAGATTGCATTTGCATTGGTAAATATGCAAACATTGTGTACCAAATATTTACAGCCTTCATGTAACAAAGTAAGAGATATTGATGTTATTAAATTTGAAATGTATGTATTTTTGGCGAAAATTCATGCTTGTTTCCAATTGCTCAATAATATGCATATCTATGGGCTTTGGGCAATATTTTACTACTTAAAACTATAGATTTCGACATTTTTGTAGTAAATTTGTAATCATATTGTGTACAAAACATTTACAGCCTTCATGTTGCAATCTGGGGTAGATATTGATGATATTTACGTTGAAAAAGGTTGTTACCCGTGAAAATTCATGGTTATTTCTAATTGCTCATTAATATGCATAATAATGCAAATTCGGTATTTAGCTAAACAAAACATCAAACAAATTGCACAACAATTTGCTTTGTATAGGCACAATTTAAAACAAGTTCAATTACGATTAAGCTAAGACATAACACAATATTGCAAACCATATTAGTGCGTATTGGGTTTTTACCCCACCCACCCTACCATCGCTTTTGCCAATATGTTATCACTTAAAACTATTAAGTATGACTTTTTTATGTAAATTTGTTATCATTCTGTGTTTCAAACATTTTTAGTCTTCATGTTACAATTTTGGAGAGATATTGACGATATTATGGTTAAAATATGTGTATATTTGTCAAAATTCATGCCTTTTTCCAATTGCTCATTAATAATCATAATTATGCTAATTAGCTAATTTCCTAAACATCACATCAAATATATTTCACATCAATTCCCTTTGTTTAGGCACCATTTAGATCGATTTATATTACAATTAAGCAAAGATATAACATAATATTGCAATATACATGTTCTGTCTCAAAATCATGGGGGTTGCCATGAAAACGATTAAATTAAGCGCTTATCCGGCGACGATAGTCCATCCAACAACCAGATTTCTTAATCACAGTGTCTATGCTACAAGAAAATATAGGTCTGCAAAAGTCTGGTTAGTGGGGGAGGGTTTCACTTATTGGCTCATTACCCATATATAGCTTTGGACCCGAGATATTTCTCTGCAACATCTTGTTGAAACCCTGAAAGTTGGAAAGATGCATCTCTACCAAGTAAAGACCTGAACATTGAATTTTGGTTCCGAGTTTGGTAAGCAGTATCTTAGTATCAGTTTTGCTTCTTTGCTACAGCAAGCAACCTATATAGACCTTCTTACAATTATTATAGGAACTGTCTAATCTGGGACCCTGTTTTAAAAAACAAACATTAATAAATGCATCTAGCAGGAGAAGAGTTAACCTCTGAAATATCGCACTCATAAGTTCATAACTATTGTTGCAGGGCTGCCATTTCTCCGGATTTTTCCTTAATCTTCGGATTTTTTTCCAGTACATGGTAGCTTAAAGCTGGCTAAAAGTAAAGCAGAATGCGCCTTAGGCTAAGGCGCATTCTGCTTTACTTACAGCCTGCTTTAATTAAGTAATGGCATGTCAACATAACTAGAAACAGGCCACGGGGTAAAGGTACAATTCGTAAAATCGCACTTGAAAATGCAAATTTGGAAATCTTAGGATTGTTCATGTCAACTTATGGCAGCCCTGTTGTTGGAATCACAATATGTCAACATGGTCATGGTCAACATGTATATATCAATATAATCATATTGTTCATGGTTTGACAATTTTATTTACATTCATAAGTCATAACACTTAATAATGAAACAACAGGAAATATACTAGCAAATAATCCATTAACTCTGATCATTAACCCTTAGCCCGCCAAATAAATTGTCGTCTGCTATATTTCTCGTCTGCTTCAAGTTTCAAAGTGCTTCAAAGTTGCTCAAAATTGCTGAAAATGTTGTCCGAGTGTCAAACAGCTTGGATCCGGATGAGACGCCGAGTTACTCGGCGTCTCATCCGGATCCAAGCTGTTTGCATATGGAGCTATAGTCGTGAGTGGCAGGCTAAGGGTTAACAGGAAATATGGTAAATCACAGCCATTGACTTTTAGGTGCTCCATAAAATTTTATATTTACATGTGCTTTTTCAACTCTACATTAGAGTTGGCTTATAACTGTCTATACACTCAATCTATAGATCACACAACTTCAAAAACACTCATCTTGTAATTAACATATGAGTTCATGTCGTTCTTAACTTGCAGTTTGCACATGAATTTATACTACATGTATAAATAATTAACAGGTTACACAAGATTGCAAACTACATGTACAACTTACTTGTAGTAACATCTGATTTCGCACACAAGTCAAATTCTAGATTACACAGAATTTCATACCACACTTAACTTGTAATTAACACAAGATTTCATACCATATTTTACTTGTAGGTTGGATACACACGATTTCGCTCTTACATAAAAGTTTGTTCATGGTTTCATAATAACCTTTACTTGTAGTTTACATATGATTTCTAATCCATGATACTACAATTGTAGTTTAATCATGATTTCATACCACACTTGGGTTGTAGTTTACACATGCTTTCATACAATACTTAACTTTCAACATACACAAAAAAATCATAGTATGCATTATTCTTATCATGATTTCATTTCATTCTTAACTTGTAGGTAACATATGCTATTATACAATATTTAAGTTGTTTTACATATGATTTTATATCATTGCAGTTTACATATTTCAAATCCTTCCTCAAATTTTAATTTAAATAATATGTCATCTTACCACATTTGGCTTGTAGTTTACACACTATTTACCCCAATAATTCACATTTTTATACATGATTTCATACCAAATTTACATAAAAATATACACGTGCGTTCATATCATGTTTTACTTAGTTTAATTAACCTAATAAAAGGAGTTCACACCATACACAAAGTGTAGCTTACACATACATGTATTTTCATACACTCAACTTGTACTTAACACATAGTTTCATAACATACATTACTTTAAGCTTATGCATAAACTATTACTATGTACTATTGTACATGTAGTTTACATTTCATGTCATACCTCACTTGTCTTGTTCTTAACACATGCTATCATAAGATAAGATAAATTTTATTTTAAGTCGGCAAGACATACAAAAGACAAACATAAGCCATTAGGGCTTTTGAACCGACTATAATCATCATATCATATTTAAGTTATTAGTAACATATGCTTTCACACCATACTTTACGTGCAATTTGCTCATAATTTCATACCATAGTCAACTTGAAGTTTACACAAAATGTAATACCATACTCAACTTGTAGATTACACATGGTTTCATATCAAATTAAATTTGTAGTTTACACAAGATATTATGCCATACTAAATTTGTAGTTCACACGTGATATTAGTTTCAGTTTCAGTTTCATATATCCTATCATACTTAACTTGTAAACTACACATATAAAACTAAATGTAACATTCTAGTTTACACATGATTTAATAACATACTTATCTTGCAGTTTATATAAGATTTTTTACCATAGAAGCACCTTTTAGCGACTGTGATTTATTCCTCCGCTGAAAAAATAGTTCCAATTTAATCAGTAATGAATATATATTATAGGGAATATTTTCTATATTTTAACACATGCTAGCTTAAAGCAGGCTGAAAGTAAAGCAGAATGTGCCTTAAGGTGCATTCTTCTTTACTTTCAACCTACTTTAAGTAGTTGCCTATCTTCAATACTAGAAATAGGCTATCAGGTAAAGGGTTAATTTGCAGTTAGGTTTTCTTTAATGTTCCTTTAATCCACTGAACTACAGTGATACATACTTTATGAATAGTGTAACTGTGCAGAGTACACCTACCTTATCATTATGCTCCTATAAGAGCCCTCTTATCTGGATCTACACTGTTTGTCATATTGCAATACATGCTAAACATATCCCTGAAAAGTTGGAAACAGACTAGACTTAACCCTTTGAACCCTAGTCCCGCATATAGGTGTCATTTTCAAACAGTGTACATGTGAATACTGAATAGTACACTTTTCCTGTGCAAACAGTGAAGACCCAGATCAGAGGGCTCCGAAAGGAGCCCTCTGATCAGGGTCTTCACTGTTTGTCGTAATGCCAAACATTGACAAAAACAACCCTTAAAAGTCAGAAATGGACTAGACTAAATTGGAAACTGGAATTGTCCATTTAAAGTTTCAGGGCGGAAAGAGTTAATGAAAACGTGAACTGTGGTTTTATGTCTGAAGAGTCAATGGGTTAAAATCGCCTTTACAGCTTCTTGTAAATCCTTCACAACAACATTAATGTCAGATTTGCTGGTTCCCCTTCCGATAGATAGTCGTATAGCATTCCTGGAAATGTTCTCTGGTATGCCGAGAGCCAGTAGTATGGGTGAAGGTCTAAAGAGAAACAAAGATAATGTCAGACTAAAAACTAGAGCTTGTTTTTGAGAAAAACACATGTCTCCCCCCGGTACCCCACCCCAGGACCCATAAGAGGAATAAATTCACCCCTGGCAACCTCCACCCTGGCACCTATAAGAGGAATAAATTCATATGTCAAAATACTGACATTGTAAATTTTAAGCAATTTATTTTCAGATTAAAATTGTGTGTATACTTACTGTGTGACTTCTGTCATAATTGTTGCAGCCCATATGCCTATCTACATGACCATCCTCACATATAGCTGGTTCATATGTAAAAGTTTGAATGAAAACTCTTACATAGTATAGGAGGAGTTAGCTGCACAAGACTTTTTCGCTATATAATCTATATAAGGAAAAACTCCAAAGGGTCATAACTTCTGTCAAAATTGTTGGAGTCAAAATTCGAAACCACATGACCGTCCTCACATATAGCTGGTACATGTGTAAAAGTTTGAAGTAAATCCCTCAAATAGTGTAGGAGGAGTATAATAATTTTTCGCTATATACTCTATATAAGGAAAAACTACAAAGGGCCATAACTTCTGTTAAAATTGTTGCAGCCAAAATTCCAAACTACATGACCATCCTCACATATAGCTGGTACATGTGTAAAAGTTTGAAGTAAATCCCTCAAATAGTGTAGGAGGAGTTAGCTGCACAAGAAGTTTTCGCTATATACTCTATATAAGGAAAACCTACAAAGGGCCATAACTTCTGTTAAAATTGTTGCAGCCAAAATTCCAAACCACATGACCATGCTCACATATAGCTGGTTCATGTGTAAAAGTTTGAAGTAAATCCCTCAAATAGTGTAGGAGGAGTTAGCTGCACAATATTTTTTCGCTATATACTCTATATAAGGAAAAACTACAAAGGGCCATAACTTCTGTTAAAATTGTTGCAGCCAAAATTCCAAACCACATGACAATCCTCACATATAGCTGGTTCATTTGTCAAAGTTTGAAGTAAATCCCTCATATAGTGTAGGAGGAGTTAGCTGCACAAGAATTTTAACAGACAGACGGACAGACAGACAGAAAGCACAACACCAATATGTCTCCCTCCCCTTTATAATGCTTAGCACTACTTGGCTATACCTTTGCAAACAGTTTTGATCCAGACCAGCTGCTGTGGGCTTTGATCTAGATCCAAACTGTTTGGCACTCATATTCAATTTTATATCTCTTTAAAAGACTGATTTTAATTTTATTGGTAGATGATATACAATGAAGCAGGCAACAATTCAGCATGATAAGGGTTAAGCTACACAGTGTGCTAGAAAATTGAAAATATTTCTTATGGTATGTACTCATGATTGTATAAAGTGGAACTATTTTCTTAAGTGGAGGAATAAATTAAAGGTGTAAAATGTGTACTTATACATGGATACAGTGGAGAATCTGTTATTCTTTCCCGTTTAAACGCAAACGTACAGCGCTAAAACGTAGAAAAGAACAACTTTTGGACAATTCTGATAATTCTTGTTTATCTTGGTGGCAAACAGTTTGGAGCCTGATCAGACGCCGGGTTACCCGGCGTCTGATCTGGCTCCAAACTGTTTGCACTGCAAATAATAGTTTTAGCGTAAACGCGTTTATTTGGAAAGAATAACAGATTCTCCACTGTACATGTAAACTTAAATTGTGCTTTACCTATTTGAGCTGTGGCATGCAGCCCCGACACTGGCCTGTAGCCTTTGACATCTACCTAACACCTTGTGGCCTGAAAATATAGTTTGATAATCTTCCTTTTTCTACTTTATCAAAAAAAGCTTGTTTACCTCCCTTTGTCCAGTTTATCATACATAAAGAGTCCATAGAGTGGTTCTTAACCCATTACCCCATAGCCTGTTTCTAGTTTTGAAGATAGGTGACCAATTAAAGCAGGTTGAAAGTAAAGCAGAATGCATCTTAATGTGAATTCTGCTTTACTTTTAGCCTTCTTTAAGCTATTATCTGCTAAAATATAGAAAATATTTCTGACGATACATTTTCATGACTGAATAAATATGACATATTTTCTTTAGTGGAGGAATAAATTAGAGGCATTAAAAATAGAGTATTTGTGGCATAACAGTTTAATATATGATCAAGGGAATAGAAAACATAAATGAATTTTCAGCATATCAAATATGCATATTGCTTAGACACTGCTACAGACACCCAGAACTTCCAACTAGCCACCTGGTACATTGGCAGCCAAGATAGGGTACTCGTAGTAGGGGTGGGTAAAGAGAGACCTACATAGACGGTCTTTTGGAGGACACCAGAAAGAGCAATACAGAGGAAATTGCAGAATGTATGCTTATCAAAGAAGTTTGGAGGCCCACGGCTCGTCGTGAGTGAGTGAGTGATTGCTTAGTGAAGGTACCAAATCAAAGCACAATTGACAGCTCTACGACTCTGTAGCACTTCTAATTGACTGTTTTAATTTTGTGATTTAAAAGATTACTGTAACTTTATGTAGCAAACTAAAAGTGATGCAAAACTCCTCTATAAATCCTGATATATGTACAGTAAATTACATGTACAATATAACTGCCTCTAAAATGTGGGTCATTTTCTGATTTAATGTAGGCTGTTGCTTCAGCAGAATAAAAATAAATCAGAAAGCTTCCTTAGGAACTTTCTGGTTTACGTTTAACCTGCTTTATACAACAACCTGTCTTCAACTCCAAATTATAGCATACAGTTGAACTTGGATATCTTGAACTCGGTTAGGTCAAACACAACTATATTTAAAAGTTAAAACGTGGCTTAGCCACGTTTTAATTTTGAAATACGGGTATGTTTGTCTTCACCCAACATGAAATAATGCAATCAATGTGTCGACAAAATGGATAGTTCAAATTAAGCGATTTTCGAGATATCGAAGTTAGACTGTACTATCATTGACATGTAATGTCATATATCCCTACCTTCTAAACCATCACCAATCAAGGACACATTACAGGTGTTAGGTAGTCGCTCATTTCCTGGTAGTCTTCCATTGAAATGAACCTTGCAGGGCAGCTCAGCCTACAATAACAAATATTGATAACTATGGATACAAGAGCTGTCCGTAAGACAGCATGCTCGACTATCTGCTGCTTTGTACTAAATGCAGTTATGGAACAGAAACAGTAGTTGAAGTGATGTATGCTTTAAGTGGAGGACATTTTCTAGGTTTATCAAAAATCTTAACATGGATGTCTAAGTTCAAAAGGGGAGATAATTCATACAAAATACCATCTAGAATTATGCGCATCTAGTGTGAACAAGTAATATGTTTGAGGTGAAGCGATTATTGAATAAAAATATTAGTTGAATTGATATATGCTTTAAGAGGTTGGCATTTTCTAGGTTGATAAAAAATCTTAACGTGGATGTCTAAGTCCAAAAGGGGAGATAATTCACCCAAAATACCATCTAGAATTGTCCTCCTTGATGATTGAGGGCAGGTTAGATAGGTATGGTAAAATTAAAATGCAACATAAGTGATATATGCTTTAAGAGGATGGCATTTTCTAGGTTGATCAAAAGCCTTAACATGCAACGGCGACGCAAGGGTGACTGTAGTAGCTCTCCATATTCTTCGAATAGTTGAGCTAAAAATGTCTATAAGCAGCTTTTCCAATTTGACAAATTTTACATATTTGCTGTGCTACTGACCAAGTTTAGGGTTTTTTCTGTTTGTATATTTTTTTCTTTTTTTTTCTTCAAATCTACATTACATGATTAACACTTTACTCAATAGCCTAGTTGTTGACTAGAAGATAAGTGACCAATAAAAGGAGGTTGAAAGTAAATCAGAAAACACCTTAAGGCGCATTCTGCTTTACTTTCAAACTGCTTTAAGCTACCATCTGCTAGAATATAGAAAATATTTCTTATTTTACATACATATAATTATCGTATATAAAATGGAAATATTTTCTTCAGTGGCGGAATAAATTAAAAGCCTTAAAAATATGTATCTATGGAGAAAAGAGTATAAACTGATCCTATATGAGATTTCTGAATTACAGCTGTCAAGACAAAAGCCTATACAAATTCATCATCTGCATCTAGCTGATCATTCTTTCACCTATTACTCCATAAATACACATTTTTATGCCTCTAATCATTTCTACACTATGGAAAGTAGTCCCCACCTAGGAAGCCCTGAACATAAACACAGAACTTGAGAAGGCATTTTCAGTATATTTCCAGATGGTAGCTTAAAGAAGATTGAAAGTAAAGCAGAATACTCCTTAACTCTTTCCTCCCTGAAACTTTAAATGGACAATTCCAGTTTCCATTTTAGTCTAGTCCATTTTAGACTTTTAAGGGTTGTTTTTGTCAATGTTAGGCATTATGACAAACAGTGAAGACCCTGATCAGAGGGCTCCTTTCGGAGCCCTCTGATCTGGGTCTTCACTGTTTGCATAGGACATGTGTTCTATTCACATATACACTGTTTGAAAACCACGCCTTTATGCGGGACTAGGGTTCAAAGAGTTAAGGAGCATTTTGCTTTACTTTCACCCTGTTTTTAGTGTTCACCTGCCTTCAAAACCAGCAACAGGCTAATGGGTAAACTAAAGGGTTAAATTTGCCTACCTCAAGTCTTGATTCCAGATAATCCCTACACTCCCTCATATTTTCTTCATATTTTGACACATTGTTAGTTACCAACTCTGATGCCTGTAAAATGTAACACATTGAGTATTGAATAAAGTAAAACTTTTCTATAATGATAACACATTGAGTATTGAATAAAGTAAAACTTCTCTATAATGATAACACATTGAGTATTGAATAAAGTAAAACTTCTCTATAATGATAACACATTGAGTATTGAATAAAGTAAAACTTCTCTATAATGATAACACATTGAGTATTGAATAAAGTAAAACTTCTCTATAATGATAACACATTGAGTATTGAATAAAGTAAAACTTCTCTATAATGATAACACATTGAGTATTGAATAAAGTAAAACTTCTCTATAATGATAACACATTGAGTATTGAATAAAGTAAAACTTTTCTATAATGATAACACATTGAGTATTGAATAAAGTAAAACTTCTCTATAATGACTATTAAGTAAAACAGAAAACTTCTTTCGGATATTTCTGTGAAACTCTCACCTTGTTTTAAGCTGTTACATGTCATTTAAACAATCAATTAGCATTCTTTTACAAAGTGACCAGATGATAGTCTGTTTATAAACTAATGTTTCCCTGATTGCTATATTACTCAAATACAATACTAACATGATATCTCAAATGTAAAGAAATCTCCATACTTTACCAAGACCTGCTATCATGCCTGTATTCTCTGTTCTGGAAAGTAAAATTAGATTGATATTAACCCTTTACTCCATAGCCTGTTTCTAGTTTTGAATACAGCAGGGCTGCCATTTCTCCGGATTTTTCCTAAATCTCCGGATTTTTCCCCAGTTCATGGTAGCTTAAAGCAGGCGCATTCTGCTTTACTTACAGCCTGCTTTAAGTGGTCGCATGTCAACAAAACAAGAAAAAGGCTATGGGGTAAAGGTGCGATTCGTTAAATCGCACTTGAAAAATGCAAATTTTGAAATCTTAGGATTTTTCATGTCAATTTATGGCAGCCCTGATACAGGTGACCACTTAAAGCTAGTTGAAAGTAAAGCAGAATGTGCATATAAGGTGTATTCTGCTTTACTTTTCAGCCTGTTTTAAGCTATCACCTTCTGGAATTTAGAATTATCTTATAGTACATTTTCATGACTGTAAAAATTGGAACTATTTTCTTCAGGTGAGGAATAGATTAAATGCGCTAAAAGGCGCTTCTATGGGGGGAAGGGTTAAAATGTGTAGTCTATGGTTAAGTTACCACTGACTTTCGAGTAATATGATTTGAGATTTACAAATCACACATTTCCATTAATCCTTTATCCCATAGGCTGTTTCTAGTTTTGAAGACATGTGACCATTTAAAGCAGGTTGAAAGTAAAGCAGAATGCACGTAAACCTGTATTTAGCTATCATCTTGAAAGATACTGGAAAATCTTGGTGTTTTATGTTCAGGACTTAGTATGTGATTGACTACTTTCCTTAATGTAGAAATAATAAATAGAGGATAATTGTTTTTTTCAGTATAAGATAGAAATTTAATCCATTGAGTGAACATCAGACGTTATATTTTCACGAGTGGCTTACAACAGGCTTTCAACCTGCTTTAAATAGTTACCTATCTTAACCCTTTCCCTCATGTAAGCGCCTTTTAGCGAATACGATTTATTCCTCCGCTAAAGAAAATAGTTCCAATATATTCAGTCATGAAAATATATTATAGGGAATATTTTCTTTGTTCTAGCAAATAATAGCTTAAAGCAGGCTGAAAGTAAAGCAGAATGCGCCTTAAGGCGCATTCTGCTTTACTTTCAACCTGCTTTAAGTAGTCACATATCTTCAATACTAGACACAGGCTATGGGGTAATGGGTTAAATACTAGAAACAGGCTTTGGGGTAATGGGTTAAACAGGCACCTTTCTTCAGAAACCCCTCTTTCAATGAAACACTGCTTCTCCATTGAATAATATTTTAGCCCTTTACTCTATAGATACATCTTTTTAGGTATTAACCCATTACCCCTTAAAAATGCCTTTTTACACATCTATTTATTCCTCCACTGAAGGAAAAAGTTCCAATTATACAGCCAAGAATATGTACCAGAAGAAGTATTTTCTACATCCTAGCAGATGGTAGCTTAAAACAGGCTGAAAGTAAAGCAGAATGTGCCTTAAGCCAAGTTAAGGCACATTCTGCTTTACTTTCAACCTGCTTTAAGTGGTCACCTGTTTTCAAAGCTTGAAATAGGCTATGAGGTAATGGGTTAATAAATTCCTCCACTGAAGAAAATAGTTAAATGGTGTATCTATTGGGTAATGGGTTAATGCAAGAAAAAAGGTAAAACAGAAAGGCATTAATTTTGTCTTGCATTTAGCTGCCACCTATATACATGTACATTGTATAAGACTAAAGTAAAGAGGTTTCACCAAAGATGTATACAGTGCTCCCTCTCTACAACGGCCCTCCGAACAACGATTCCCTCCTTACAACAACCCTTGCCGTGTTTCCCGAACAAAACAAATATGTTCAACCTTTTTCACGTATGCTATAGTGTCTGCTTAAAATTGTCTCCTGCTGTTTTTCTCAAAGTAACATAATAGACATTTTGACAGAAAAAAATTAATGATGAGTGACAAACAGCTTGAATTCAGATCAGACGCCGCGTTACGCGGCGTCTGATCTGGATTCAAGCTGTTTGGAAGTGTAAGCCAATTTCCCTCCCTATAACGACTCCTTCCGAACAACGCACACATTTTATGTCTCCCTTTGGTGTCGTTGTAGAGAGGGAACGCTGTACATGTTTATACCCAGGTCTATATGTCTTCTCCTGTCCACCGCCAAACAACATTGGGTACAGCAGGGTCTCCTGCTGTTGTAGATTCCTGGCATATAGAGCTCCATTCCTTGGACCGTAGAACTATAATCAACAGAATCAATGAGAAGTCATGACTATTATGTGACATTCTTTCTCAAGTTTAAATGGCTTATTTATTTCTAAGTCCGTGCTTACAGTGGAGAATGTGTTATTCTTTCCCAATAAGCGCGTTTACGCTAAAACTATTATTTGCAATGCAAACAGTTTGGAGCCAGATCAGACGCCGGGTAACCCGGCGTCTGATCAGGCTCCAAACTGTTTGCCACCAAGATAAACATGAAATATCAGAATTGTCCAAAAGTTGTTCTTTTCTACGCTTTAGTGCTTTGCGTTTGCGTATGTTTGCGTTTAAACGGGAAAGAATAACAGATTCTCCACTGTATAAACATTACCTGAGTACGATCTCAGACTCACAGGTGGGTTTTGTGCTCAAAGTTGAGCATGACTCAGAAATCAGTGCTTATAAAGAAATCTGAGTCTGAGATTGCTTTAAACCATTACTCCATAGATACACATTTAACACATGTAATTTATTCCTCCATTGAAGAATGCCAATTTATACAATCCTGAATATGTATCACTGGAAATATTCTACCAGATGGTTAGAAGGGGCATTCTGCTTTACTTTCAACCTGCTTTAAGTGGTCGGAGCCGAATGGTTAAGTATTGGCCCCAGTTCCAGATTTCCCGAGAAATTTTTATGAACCTGCCTGTTAGGCAGTGCTATGACATGATGTTTCTATTTTTAGATGATAACAGCTGATGTTTATTTATAGCTAAACAGTGATAGCTTTATTAATGTGAGGATCCATACCTGATGAATATTGAGCTTAATCTCGGAATAAATTAACCTACTTGGATGCTTAAAATTCAATCCTAGACTTTTTCTTATGGCTTGAAGTATCAGAAATGCTCATTTGCTCATTGTCTTAAACTGGAAACCACAAGTTGAGATTTGGTGATTTTAGACCTTCGCCTTGTCATACCCTATATTTTCGGCCTTTTTTTTGCCATTTTGAACCCTTTGTTTTCCACAGCTATCTACAGCATCACTTCCATAAGGTGTCGGCCTGGTCTAATTTCGCCCTATATAATCTATAGTAAAATGCCTAACTTTCAGAGCCAACAGCTCCCTCCAAAACATTTTCTAGGCTATAAAAGACATACCCTTCAATTCTATAGACATTTCCCTATTAATTGAGGCCAGTATACCTATAACATCGCCGGCTACATTTTTTGCTATCAATGATTTGCTAACCTCACTGTCAAAATAAAGGTAAACAACTTTCACCTTCATCCCATTCACTGTGTTTCCATATGCATCGGCCTGGAGAAAAAGTCCTATTGGAGCCCTCTGATCAGGGTCTGCACTGTTTTTCAATTTAGACCAGTATTTATTAAACTAACCAGAATTCCAAGTAGACTGGTTCATGTTTTGGTAACTAAAATGATCAACAAGGGAACATAATAACCCATGAGAATTACTTAGTGTTGAACGAACATAACCATACCTTATGGCCGACTATGGTGAGATAGTCAACCCCAAGGTCTTCTACATTCACAGGAATTTTACCGATCGCCTGGGCGGCATCTGTGTGGATTAATATCCTCTTAGTCTCCCCTGGGCCCCTTTTCAAGCTTTTCACAGCTCTACAAATCTCGGCCACAGGCTGAAATAAAATGACAACACTGGTCAAAAAAAAAAAATCAAGTTTAAAAAACATGTTGCATTCCAAATTGTTTAAGTTTAACCCATTACTCCATAGTCTGTTTCTAGAATTGAAGATATGTCACCACTTAAAGCAGGTTGAAAGTAAAGCATAATGCGCCTTAAGGCGCATTCTGCTTTACCTTCAGCCTGCTTTAAGCTACCATCAATTAGAATATAGAAAATATTTCTTATGATACATGTTCATGAGTGTATAATTTGAAACTAATTTCTTCAGTGGAATAATGAATTAAAGGTGTCAAAAGGCGTATTTATGGGGTAATGGGTTAAATGATTGAGTTAGGTTTTACGGCACAGCAACACATGAAATGGTCATATGGTGCTGAAGTATAAGTTTAAAATAAATTTAAGGTTGCAGCATAATGCAGAAAGAAGGTAATGCAGAAAGCACCTTTGTGTATTCCTTTTATCCTGCTTTAACCCTTTACCCCATAGAAGTGCCTTTTAGCAAATATGATTTATTACTCCGCTGAAGAAAATAGTTCCAATTTAATCAGTCATGAATATATATAATAGAGAATATTTTCCATATTCTAGCACATGATAGCTTAAAGCAGGCTGAAAGTAAAGCAGAATGCGCCCTAAGGCGCATTCTGCTTTACTTTCAACCTGCTTTAAGTGGTCACCTATCTTAAGTACTAGAAATAGGCTATCAGGTAAAGGGTTAAGGCACATTCTGCTTCCATCCGCTAGAATATAGAAATTATTGTTTATGATATGTATCCATGACTGTATAAAATGGAACTATTTTCATCAGAGGATGAACAAATTGAATGTGTTAAAATGTGTGTCTATGGAGTAATGGGTTAACCTACCTGTATAATGCCCGTTTCATTGTTGGCCAGCATTACAGTGACCATGACTGTGTTGGGTTTGATACATTCAAGGACTGTCTCCACCTCTAGACGACCTGTGACCTTAGACAGTGGGGCATAGGTAACTTCTGTAATACGAAAACACTTTTACCTTTCACCCGTCATTGAAATTTGGCTTTCCTTTCAGTGAGTGTAATACATGTGTTATTATTTTATTGCAATGGGTTTACTAAGATTCTCTTGTTGAAATAGAGATGGCATTTGACCGGGTTCCTCGGCAAGTGATTTGGTGGGCGTTGAGAAAGCTTGGGGTTGAGGAGTGGATCGTGAAGCTTATCCAGGGGATGTATGAGAATGTGCGGAGTCGTGTTCGGGTTGGCGAGGGTCTCAGTGAAGAGTTTGAGGTGAAGGTTGGTGTACACCAGGGCTCCGTGCTCAGCCCTCTGCTCTTCATTATTGTTCTTGAGGCCTTGTCACGTGAGTTCCGGGCTGGAGTGCCTTGGGAGGACCTTTACGCTGATGATCTTGTCATCATTGCCGACTCTTTAGATGAGTGCGTCAGTAGGCTACAGATCTGGAAGGATGGCATGGAGAAAAAGGGATTGAGGGTTAATGCCAGGAAGACCAAGATCATGATCTGTGGTACAGGCCTGGACCTCCTACAGAGCTCAGGAGACTTCCCATGTGCCATCTGCCGCACCGGTGTAGGCAGCAACAGCATCTACTGCAACGGCTGCAAACACTGGGTGCATAAGAAATGTAGTGGTCTCAAGCGTCTGACAGAGGACTCCAATTACAGATGCACTAGATGCCTAGGAACAGCCCGGCCCATAGATGGAAGGCCACATAACGAGGTTCAGGTCGGAACTGACAAGCTGGAGGTTGTAGCATCCTTTTGCTACCTGGGGGATATGCTCTCTGCAGCCGGTGGATGCGAACTTTCAACAACCACTCGAGTGAAAACTGCTTGGAAGAAGTTCAAGGAGCTGCTTCCAGTTCTGACATCTCGCCACCTCTCCTTCAAGACCCGTGGTCGTGTATATAGCTCCTGCGTGCGGAACGCAATGCTACATGCAAGTGAGACTTGGCCGTTGACAAGCCCAAATCTCCAGCGTTTACGTCGCAACGACAGAGCAATGATCAGGCAGGTCTGCAATGTAAAGCCAGAGGAGGTGGATACTGTCACATCAAACCAGCTGCTGAGGCAACTTGGTCTGGATGACCTGGATATCATTCTAAGAGAGAAAAGGCTTCGCTGGTACGGACATGTTCAACGCTCTAGTGGTGCAATTAAAACAGTATGTGACATGCAGCTTGAGGGAAGACGTGGGCCAGGGCGGCCCAAGATGACCTGGAAGGCTTTAGCAGAAAGAGACAGACGGGAGTGGAAACTCTCTGAAGTCGACCCTGTTGAAAGGGATGTATGGAGATCCAATGTGAGATCCGCTGTGAGTTAGCCAGCTGCCTGGAAGGGGGACCACCGATGTGGACGACACTCCCACTCCTGCACGTTAATATAAATACCGATGATGATGATGATGATGAAATAGCAAGTTGTTTTTTGGATTAGTGTTTGTTTCGTTTTATTTTATTTTATTTAAAAAAAAAAGATGTTCCCTCAAGTTCTCATCTTGAAAAATAATATTGTTTACATAACTGAAAACAACTTTTCTATCTTCATTGCTATGGAAGTACAATTAGAGTATCAAAAAGTTTAGAATCATGTTTAGATATCACATTTACATGGAATCTATATATCTATGGTGTGAAAACTCATTAGAATCATCTCAGAGACGCAGGCTTCCAGAAAAGGGGAGTATTTCAAAAACTAAAATCTTAATGTGTGTATCTAATCATATGGTGTGACCACTCAATAGAATTGTCTCAAAGTCACACCATAGGGTTTAGAGCAGACATAGAGGAGAAAATCCCACTTATCAAGAGCCCTGATTTGAATATCATAGTATAAACACTTTAAACCGTTACTCTATAAATACACCTTTTTACTCATTTAATTTATTCCTCCACTGAAAAATATATATAGTTCCAAGATTATACCTTCATAATATAAATTTTCAAACCATAAGAAATGTTTTCTATATCCTAGCAGATGTAAGCTTAAAGCATGCTGAAAGTAAAGCAGAATGTGCCTTAAGGCACATTCTGCTTTACTTTCAACCTGCTTTAAGTGATCACCTATCTTCAAAATTAGAAATAGGCTATTGGGTAATGGGTTGAGCATGGTATGGAGGGGGTCTCTGACCTGCTGTCTCTTTGGCAATCTCTTCCAGATAGGCATTAACTGCTGGATGTTCAATGTGGGACGAGATGAAGTGTGGGCGTTGGCAGACCTGGCTGTCCAACCCTGGTGTCATGTCTTTTACCATGTTGAAGTGCATTGCTGCTGTCATTAAGATCATATTATTGGCCTGAAAATTAATAAGCGTTCTTTACTCTTTTCCCTTCATATAAACACCTTTTTCAAGTATTTGCCTATTTCTACATTTATAGCCCTTAGGACATATGGCAGCTTAATTCAGAACAAAGGTAACACAGAAAGCTCAAAAATTACTTTTGCCCTGTATAAACACATTAGTCAGTAGATGTATATTTCAGGGTTCCAGATAAGGGGGAGTATTCTGAACAAATTCAACATTTTCTCACTTGTACTGAACCAAATCCTATGGTGTTACTACTCATTAGAATCGTCTCTTTGAGACGATTCTAATGAGTAGTGACACCATAGGATTCATTGCAGAAATAACGATTTTAATTTTTGAAAAACTCCCCTTATCTGGATCCCTGATATTTACTCATTTAATTAATTCCTCCTCTGAAGAAAATAGTTCCAATTTATACATTCATGGAAATGTATTGCAAGAAATATTTTCCACATTCTAACACATGGTAGATTAACCCTTTCCCCAATAGAAGCGCCTTTTAGCGCATATTATTTATTCCTCCGCTGAAGAAAGTAGTTTCAATATATTCAGTCATTAATATATAGTATAGGCAATAATTTCTATATTCTAGCACATGAAAGCTTAAAGCAGGCTGCAAGTAAAGCAGAATGCGCCTAAGGCGCATTCTGCTTTACTTTCAACCTGCTTTAAGTAATCACCTATCTTCAATACTAGAAATAGGCTATGAGGTAAAGGGTTAAAAAGGCACATTCTGCTTTATTTTCAACTTGCTTTAAGAAGTCACCTGTCTTCAAAACTAGAAACAGGCTATGGATTAAAGCATTAAACAGTCACCTGTCTTTAAATACCCCATGCTTTCTCATTCAGAAATTACTTAAAAGACATTTCCTCAGTCCTTTGATGGACTCCCTCCCATTGTTCTCAGTAGGTGTGAAAATAACTGTAAAACAGGAGCAAAGTGTGCACAGCGAATGTCAGGAATCTCAAGTTGTCTAGAGAGGCCTTGACATACTCACACTCGAGGGGTTTTCAATGGGATTTTCTAATCAAACTAACAAAAATAAGGTACGGGCCTCACCTGAAACACTTTAATGATTTTTTTCCCCTAGACAATAGCACAACCGGCACAGGGCTGCATGTTTTTATACCTGGCCAGGTGTTATCACCGAAAGTAGGACAAGAAATGTCTTTAACACAGCATTGACTGAATACTGTTTTCTAAATGTCCTTATTTGATGATACTAGTCTAGTATCAAGTAGTCCTACACCTTTTGATGCAGCAATTATAATTTCAATCCTATGAAAAATTTGGACACTCTACTTACCTCTGTTCCTCCTGATGTGAAGATGATGTCTGAAAATAAAAATGTAATTTAGATAAAAACTCAACGATTCTTAACCCTTCCACTGCTATTAGCTGCTATTAGCTGCTATTAGCTGCTATTAGTTTTTTTTTTTTTTTTTTTTTTTTTTTTTAACCCATTACCTCTTAGCCTATTTCTAGCTTTGAAAACAGGTGATCACTTAAAGCAGGTTGAAAGTAAAGCAGAATGTGCCTTAAGGCACATTCTGCTTTACTTTCAGCCTGCTTTAAGCTACCATCTTCTAGGATATGGAAAATATTTCTTCTGGTACATATTCTTGGCTGTATAAACTGGAACTTTTTTTTCAGTGGAGAAATAAATAAAAGGTGTAAAAAGGCGTTTTTAAGGGGTAATGGGTTAAATAGGGTAGACCCAGATCAGACAGCTCCTGAAGGAGCTATCTGATCAGGATCTGCACTGTTTTCTAAATCAATCTGTCTGACACGAGTCTGCACTCAGTCCTGAGGAAAGCTTTCCTGATTTTATTGGCAAATGTAATAAATCCAATGACTAATGTTTTTAGTGGGTGGAGTTTTATATGCAGCTTGAAAGTAAAGCAGAATGTGCCTTAAAGGTGTACTCCTTTCAGCTTGTTTTAAGCTACAATCTACATGTACTTGGTGGTTAGAAACTATTTCATTTTGTACATATTTATGACTGTATAAAGTGGAACTATTTTCTTAAGTGGAGGATAGGTTAAAGGTTTAAAAGGGATATTTATGGGGTAATGGGTCAAGTTTGTCCACTATACATGTACAGCGCTCCCTCTCTACAACGACACCCAATGGGAGACAAGCATTGTGTACATTGTTCAGAGGGAGTCGTTGTAGGGAGGGAAATTGACTACACTTGCAAAAAGCTTGAATCTAGATCAGATGCCGCGTAATGCGGCGTCTGATCTGGATTCAAGCTGTTTGTCACTCGTCATTAAGTTTTTTTTCTGTCAAAATGTCAATTATGTAACTTTTAGAAAAACAGCAGACGACAATTTTAAGCAGACGCTATTGCATAAGTAAAAGCGTTAGACATAATTGTCTTGTTTAGTGAATTGTGGCAAACGTCATTGTAAGGAGGGAGTCGTTGTTGTGAGGGCCATTGTAGGGAGGGAGCACTGTACATTATAATCCATCTTACCTGATGGTTTTGCTCCAATCATCTGTGCAACATCCTCCCTTGATTTGTCTATCATAGCCTTGGCTTTCTTTCCTTGTGAAATAAAGAATAGTCACTATAATGTTTGGCAACCTCTCATTCAATCTGGATTAAGTTCTCTAAAACATGTGCTTGCCTAACCCTTACCACCAAAGTCTGTTTCTAGTTTCGAAGAAAGGTTGCCATTTAAAATAGGCTGAAAGTAAAGCGAAATGAAATTTATTAAGTTAAGGCACATTCTACTTTACTTCCAGCCTCTTTAAGCTACCAACATTCATTTTCAATTGGCAAATAAAGATAGATTACACTCAATTGGAAACAGAAATTTTCCATTTAACCCATTACCACATAGCCTGTTTCTAGTTTTGCATACACGGTGACCACTTTAAGCATGTTGAAAGTAATGCAGAATGCAACTGTGACTTTAGGCACATTCTGCTTTACTTTCAGACTGCTTTTAGCTATTATCTACTATGATTAAGAAAATATTTCTTATACATTGTAGTACATATTCATGACTGAATAAAAGTGAACTATTTAACTCAGTGAAAGAATAAATTAAGGCATATAAAGGCGTATTTATCATGTAAATGGGTTAAAGTGTTCATGTCTGGGTCAATAAATTCATGCAGGACACAGTAATGCAGTTCTAAAGCTATTCTTCAGTTTTGTCCTGCATTAATCTGTACCATCTTAAACCATTGCAAACAGAATCCAGATCAGATGCCGCATACTGCAGTGTCTGTGGATTCAAACTGTTTGACACTCGTCATAAGGTTTGTTTATTTAAAATCTATAAAGCTAGATTTAATGAATTATGCAGACAACAATTTCAAAGCAAACGAAATCACAGCAAGATAAGGGTTAAGAGGTTGCAATGTTTTTATTTTGAGTGTTTTACTGTATATACCCAGGGCTGCCATTTCTCCGGACTTTTCCTAAACCTTCGGATTTTTTTCTAGAGCATGGTACTTCCAGCCTGCTTTAAGTAGTCACGTGTCAACAAAATTAGAAACAGGCTATGGGGTAAAGGTACGATTCGTAAATTCCCACTTGATATATGCAAATTTGGAAATCTTAGGATTTTTCATGTCAACTTATGGCAGCCCTGTATACCTGCATCATGGGAGCTGCTTGGATTTCCCCAACCATCAGTCAGGGCCTCCTGTATACTTGTGACAACCTCAGGCTCCAGAGGAGTCGTCGCATTGTAATCCATGTAGACCTTCCTGTGGCAAAAAAGGTGAGAGATTGCATCAGGGCTGCCATAAGTTGATCATAAAAATCCTAAAATTTCAAATTTTCAATTTTTAAGACGCAGTTGTACTAATCGTACCTTTACCCCATAGTCTGTTTCTTGTTTTGAATACACATGACTGCTTAAAACAGGCTGAATGTAAAGCAGAATGTGCCTAAGGCGCATTCTGCTTCACTTTCAGCCTGTTTTAAGCTACGATCTGCTAGGATAAAAATCCTAATACTTAGGAAAACTCCGGAGAAATGGTAGCCCTGTTGCATACCTTGTGTAAAATTCTTTCATAAATCTGACAATTGTAACTGCAGCAGTGCACATACAGAAAAATAAAGAGAAAGGTATTTTTTTCTGTGTACATAGTCCAGCCATGTCTTTGTCATCTCTTGTCTCCATATAGACGATTCTATTTCCGATAATTAGACGGCCGCCATTATGAGTCACGTGACCTAGCCGCCATTAATACGCTGCACTTTAAGCAATCGGAGAGTGAATCAGTTAATACATAGTGACACAATCACTAGTAATATATCATTTCTTTCGAAATTAAGTTCGCTCTAGACACCGAAATTTCTGTTTCTTCGTTTAGTGACAATAATAAGAAGAATTAAAGTAATTTTATGTCGACTGATATAATAAGAGTTTTGATTAAATTGATCATCTACAAAACAATGATCTCGCCGCCTCCATCCTTTTTCCTTTACGATGAAATGAAAACGACTGACCGAAATGGTTAAAAATAATCAATTACATAGCCCTTTTCCCGATATTGTCGTAGATCTAGTTCTTTATTCAACATCTCCGAAATGTAGAATTAAAATAATGTCTTTTACTTTGGTATTTCTGACTGAGCTCCAAAAATGTTGTTTGTAAAGTACACATTCGTTTCAAAATCGTTTCTCATCAATAAAGCGGTAGCCATAAATTTCTTAAATTCAGGTCAATGTTGGCTCGGTGACAAAAGTTACATCACTGTGTATGTAGGTCATTTAATTACCAACAGATGTGCAATATTTCCGGTTGATTGGTTTATCCTTCGAGCAGGGGGTAGATTGCGTAAGACACCCGCAGTTTTATTACCCCCTAGTAAAACACCGACATAATCATATCTCATGGATCATAGATAAGACCCATATAGCTTTGTTGGTTAAAAGTAAAAAACTGAAATATTTTACAGCATATAACACCATAGGATTTCAATTTAATTTGCACACAGTTTGGATCCAGATCAGACTCCGATAACATGGGCGTCTGATCTGGTTAAATACTGCGCTTGACACTTGTATAAGTGTTGCTTTCCTATTCACCGTTAGCGTGTTAATCGCCACATGAGTAACACGTGCAGTGTGAATCCAGATCAATCGGATGCAAAGTAATTGGAGTCTTGTCTGGATACAGACTTCAAATAATTTTTAAATGTTCATGATAATTATGATAAGCTACCTTTTAATCAAAAGTGTGTTGTTCGCCATTTGTATTATCATTCGCCAGCATTGTGGATCCAGATCAAAAACCTGATCAAGTTATTAAGCATATGATCTGAATCTCCCATTCAATGTTGTGTCTCAGAAAGGTTGCCTCCTGCCACATCGAGAATATGTTTTGCACATCTGTGTCTAATTAAGTAATTAAAGATTTCACACGACCTCTATCAAGTTTGTAAGCCATCAGAGATATATTTTAGCAAATCATATAGATCTAATTCTAATCAGTGATTAGGTTGATGATTTCTATTGTCACCTCTAACTTTCATTCATGTTTACATTCAATAGTAAAAAAAAAGAAAAAATTATTTTAATATTTTGCCTGCCGATCCTGACTTGACTTATATTTGCAAACAGCTTGGAACAAAACCAGACGCCACGTAACTCGGCGTCTGATCTGGATCCAAACTGTTTGGCACTCATATTCAGATTTTATTCCGTTTGAAAAAGAATAAAAACTTATTTTGATTTTTATTCGCAGACGATATATTTGAATCAAACGACAACTCACAACTCCCAATGGTAAAGGCTTAAATATTTTCGTATGAGTTACGTTACAGTGATGCTCACTTATTACGAACTTAACCGAAGAAAAACTTCATTTTTTGCTACAAATATTACCAAAACATATTAGTTAATTATCTGTCCGATCAGGGGCGGGGCGGCTCATGTCCGTCAATCTTTCTTTTGTGTTATATTTTTATTCGCAAATTTTGTTATCAGTGCAGACCTTGCACTGATTTCTATATTCGGCTTGATTGTTATTAACAAGATGAAAGCAAAGCAGAATGTGTATATAAGAGCTTAAAGCTGTAGTTTCATTTTGCTTTAAAATACAATGTGAAATCAAGACCTTCACAAGATATCTAACAAGTTGTCAAGCGTACTGGACCTTAGAACAATAGACAGAACGAGTTTCGTCAAGATCAACACCTTCACTGCCATGCCGTCATCTGCTTTAACCCTTTTCTCCATCGATAGAAACTATCTACCAATTTTACGCATTTACGAAATACTATATCACTGCAGATGATTGCTTAAAGCAGAATGCGCCTTTAGGCACAGTCTGCATTACACCGAATCTGCTTTAAGTGGTAATCTGTCCTCAAAATTAGAAACAGGCTATATGAGTAAAGGGTTATAACAACTGTCGTTTGCTTCTATACTTCTCACTTTGAAAGTTCTAGGTAAGGTCACTTAAATAGAACTTATATTGTCATGAGTGTCAAACAGTTCGGTTCCTGATCAAACGCCGAGTTATGCGTCTGATCAAGATTCAAACTGTTTTCAAATAACCTTTGTATAGATCTATTCAGGGTTAAGCGGTTATGATTGACCCTTTATCGATTTCGTTCGTTCCGCAGCGTATTGATGGCGGACGGAGATATTGAAGAGTAGTTATCAGGGGAGATAAATCATGCAAAACTTTTAAATAGAATCGTCTATATGTGCATTTTTATGCATTGATTTCTCCACTTAAGAATATAGTAATATTTTCTATATTCTTACCAATGAAAACAAGCTTAAAGTAGGCTACAAGTAAAGTACTGTAGAGTGCGCTGTAAGGTGCATTCTGCTTTACTTTCAATCTGCTATAAGTGATAACCTATCCTTAATACTAGAAACAGGATTGGGTGTTAATTTATGTGGCCAGGACTCCAGATAAGGGGAGTAATTCAAAATCTAAAATCTTTATTTCTGAGTAAACCCCTATGCCCTATGGTGTTACTACTCATTAGAATCGTCTTTTCGAGACGATTCTAATGAGTAGCAACACCATAGGATTTGGTGCTGAAATGAAAAAGAAAATGTTGGATTAGTTCAGTTCTGACTCCCTCTTATCTGGAGCCCTGTGTGGTCCAGCCATGTTTATTTGATATGAATTTCGGCCGAGTGATTAAATTACCAGCAACTCAACGACTACCTGTGTTTTATTTCACGATAAAACACTGAGTGTGATTATTTGGATTCTAACACTTCAATTCAACCACAATTTGCACCAACGCAACATTTTTTGGCATACGCATTTTCGAAGCCATATGACGTCAGGTTAAGACGTTACAGCCTGTGAGTGTTTTATTGAGAATTTAAACACAGATACGTCCTTTCTTTGTTTATATAGTCCTAGGGCGTGTGCGGTGTGTTAGAATTATCAATAAAAAGTTCAAGAGATCAACTGACAAAATTCATCAACTGTGACTTTATCTAGTGTTTAATTACGTCATCAAGAGGAACATCTGGTTGTCAGTCTCATTAAAACTATTTTGGACAATACAGCAACAATTCAAACTATTTAGTTCGAATCAACTCAGGTCCGAATTGTGCCTACCTAATTCCCTCATCGCCTTCCATTTTGCAAGATTTTAGAGTAAATGATTGGTAGATTATGTGTATTTAAGATGTGTTGATCACTTATATGTCTGCTTAAGTAATTCATAAGACTGTATGCTAAATGTGCAGCGTTTAGAATGTTTTGTACTTTTCGGGCGTTTTACTGTATGGGGTTGAACTAGAAGAGGACGAAACCAAATGTCGCTTAAAACAAATAAAATATATTTACAAAAGAACACAAATATGCTTACTTCTACACAATATGATAAGAAAAAATCATAAAAGTTAAGTTATATTGCATGTTTTATTCTAGAAAAAGGAGTTTTACATGATAATAACACAATAAAGTTTCATTTCAAGGTATTTCTAGTTTTTGTTGTTCTAAGCGACAGTCTAAAGTCCCCGACCCTGTGCAATTTGTAAACAAACTAAGAATGTAATGCAATCGTCTATTTTGCGCAATGTCAACGACTTCCTTTCTATACAGAATATGCATTAAATACTTCCAAGCAATTTTGCAGTGGATTTTTCCACGATTTAAAGATATTTCACAGGAAATTGTGCTGATTACTGGAGGGGGTCGGGGACTAGGGCGAAAAATAGCGTTGCAGTTGGCTACATGTAAACCAAAGCATGTGAGTAAATGACTATTTAACACTTACCCACATAGGTTATTTAGAGTTTATAAGACATTTGGGTGCTTAAATCAGTCTGAAACGTAAAGCAAAAATCACCAGAAAAGGTATGACAAGTCTGACAGGCATGATAGAAGGGCACTAGGCCTAGTTACTGCAATTAGAATGAATGAATGAATGGTGTTTTACGGCCCACTGCAATTAGAAATCAAAAGGGTAGATGAGCAGGCACGTACAACAAGTGCAGTCCAACTAGGATGCCAAGTGCACTGGACAAGGGGGACCCCTCCCCCTTGACAATGAATGACATACTACTGTATTAATCAACATTCTGCATAACTGACAGCCTACAGGTGTTAAATTTTCAAAAATGTAAATAAATAAAAAATCTCTGTAAAAATGTAACTATTTCTATCTGTTAATTTGAATCGAGATTAGTAAATAAAAACCCATTTAGTGGACATATGACGTCTGCATATTGGTAAGTACATGGTGCAAAAAACAAAACTGGGTAAAACAAAATAGTCTAGGTAGCGAAAAGACCAAGTCTAGTAAATGACCAATCATGAAAGCTACAAGGTAGCAAAGATGCAAAAGTAGGGAAATGTCCGGTAACCTGGTTAAATCTGGACTTGCTGTGAACTTAAATTGAATTCAACCAAAGCGGATATATGTTGTGTACATGTAACTCCATTACTTAAGGTATCTAATGTAGATTCTTCTTTTTTCTGATTGTTTAGATTGTGATATGGGGAAGAAATGAAGAAAGTCTCCAACAAACAATAGATGCCCTCATTGACTACGGTGTCCAAGCTTCCTATTATGTATGTGATGTCAGTAAAAGAGAACAGGTATATGAAAAGGTAAGTCTCATACCTTTTACTGTCAATCCATTACCCCACAGTCTAGTTCTAGTTTTGAAGATAGATGATCGTTTAAAGCAGGTTGAAAGAAAAGCAGAATGTGCCTTAACCCTTTCCCACATATAAGCGCCTTTAAGCGCATTCATTTATTCTTCCACTGAAGAAAACAGTTCCAATTCATACAGTCATCAATATGTATTATAAGAACTATTTTCTATATTCTAGCAAATAACAGCTTTAGGCAGACTAAAAGTAAAGCAGAATGCGCCTTAATTAGGCTCATTCTGCTTTACTTTCAACCTGCTTTAATTGGTTAACTATCTTCAATACTAGAAACAGACTATGGTGTAAAGGGTTAAGACACATTCTGCTTTTCTTTCAGCCTGCTCTAAGTTCAGCCTGCTCAAAGTTATCATCCGCTAGGATAAAGCAAATATTTCTTATGATTCATATTCATATCTATATAAATTGGAACTATCTTCTAGAGTTAAAGAGTAAATTAAAGGTGTAGAAACGCGTATTTGATACTATTTATGGGGTAATAGGTTAACCGCTGTTTCTAACTCTCTAGAGCATTGCTTACTAATGCTTAGTCTTTGACCCATTACTCCATGCATACACGATTTATACCTTTAATTTATTTTTGCACTGATTCAGTGAAGAAAAACAATTCTATTGATGCAGTCATTAATATGCACCATAAGATTTATTTTCTATATCCTAGAAGATAAAGGAAACTGAAAGTATATCAGAATTAACCTTAAGACACACAGCTTTACTTTCAACCTGCTTTAACTCTTTCTTCCCTGAAACTTTAAATGGACAATTCCACTTTCCATTTTAGTCTAGTCCATTTCTGACTTTTAAGGGTTCTTTTTGCCAATGTTTGGCATTATGACAAACAGTGAAGACCCTGATCAGAGGGCTCCTTTCGGAGCCCTCTGATCTGGGTCTTCACTGTTTGTATAGGACAAGTGTTCTATTCACATGTACACTGTTTGAAAAGGACGCCTATATGCGGGACTAAGGTTTAAAGGGTTAAGTGGTTACCTTTCTTAAAAAACTAAAATCAGGCTTTGGTGCAATGGGTTAAATGCTCACTCATTATAATATTATTCTTACAGGCCAGGGCAGTTCAGAGTGATGTAGGTGATGTGACAATGCTTATCAATAATGCTGGTGTTGTCTTTGGCGGTACAGTACTGGAGTCTGCTGATGAAGATGTCATAAGGACATTTCAAGTGAATTCCCTGGCCCACATCTGGGTGAGTACACCATGGAATCATAAACTTCAATTTAAATATGTGTAAGTCTTAATTTTTAAGTCAACAATTTCAAAACAGACAGTATTACGACTGAATTCTTGATCACATTAGAGTAGGTAATTAAGCTTGGTATAATGCAGTCACATTTGTGTAAACTGCCACTTAGAGACAAAACATCATTTTTTAATAATAGTGATAGCTTAATACAGAATAGAAGTAAAGCAGAAAGCTCTGATAGGCACTTTTTGCACTACTTGTGTTCAGCATTAGGCAGTCACCTGTCTGTAGAAAGCTTCACGCTGATTCAAAGTGTGACCACTTGATACATGACAGACCTTATTAATGTCTCTATTACTGACATGTCCTTATGATTCTTTCTCTTTCAGACAATCAAAGCTTTCCTGCCTTCCATGATGGACCACAATCATGGTCATATAGTTTGTATGAGCTCAATAATGGGTCTTCTAGGGTTGAAAGGCATGGGTGATTACTCAGCTTCAAAGTTTGCCACCACAGGTATACAAGTGGTCCTGTAAACCCTCCTGTAAAATTGTTTTCAGTCTTTCGAAGACAGGTGGTTGCTTAAAAGCAGACTGAAAGTAAAGCAGAATGCTCCTCAAGGAGCATTCTGCTTTACTTTCAGCCTGCTTTTAGCTACCATTTGCTAGGATAAAGGAAACATTTCTTTTGGTGCATGACAGTTTGACTGTATACTGTGGAACTATGGTTTTCAATTGAGGAATAAATTAAAGGTGTAAAGAGGCATATCTATAGAGTAATGAGTTATTGTTGTTAGTATGAGTAACATATTTTATAACAAGCTTATAATGGAGAGTTTTGTCTTGGTGACTGGAGTAATAGTCAGCTCCTTTGGGTTATCTAGCTGTCATCTAATCATGCTCTAAACTGTACAAAGGCAGGGCTCCAGGTAAAGAGGGAGTAAACTGAACAAAACCAACATTTTCTCACTCATTTTAGCATCAAATCCTAAAGTGTTACTGATCATTAGAATCGTCTCTTCGAGACAATTCTAATGAGTAGTAACACCATAGGGATAAATGCAGAAATAAAGATTTTCAAATTTGAAATACTCCCCTTATCTGGGGCCCTGAAAGGAAATACATAAAATGGAATTGGTTTAGTACAAATATATTTTTGGGAAAGACTGTGCTTGAAAAATAACTCCATACTCTCTAACATATAGATGTAACCTCTACCATTTTAACCCTTATCCTGCGGTGATGTCGTCTGCTTCGAAATTGTCGTCTGCAAAATTTGTTCAATCTAGATTTATGCATTTTTAAGTAAAGAAACCTAAAGACGAGTGTCAAACAGTTTGGATCCAGATCAGACGCCGCGTTATGCGGCGTCTGATTTGGGTCCAAACTGTTTGCAAAAATCAGTAAAGTCGCGACCAGCAGGCAAAGGGTTAACATCTTCTCCACTGTACCATGCCTGTAAATTAGCTCCCTGATCTGTAACATTTAGATGTTCATGTCTATGATTATAAATGTTTTACAGGCCTTATGGAAAGTCTTATGCAAGAGGTTGAGGAGTACCCTGGTATACATTTCACCACCATACACCCATACCAGATAGCCAACGACATGTTTGCAGGGGCTACTGTGAGGTAAGTCTAGTCAGCGGTTTGCAATTGATATACAGGGCTCCCTTTCTACAACCACACAGGATGGGAGAGAAAACTGTGTGTGTTGTTCGGAGGGAGATGTTATAGGAAGGGAATTTTGCTTACATTTGCTAACAGCTTGAGTTCAGATCAGATCTGAATTCAAACTGTTTGCCACTCTTCATTTTATTTTATTGTGTAAAATGTCCATTCATCATCATCATCATCGGAATTTATATTAACGTGCAGGAGTGGGAGTGTTGTCCACATCGGTGGGCCCCCTTCCAGGCAGCTTGCTAACTGCACACATAGCAGATCTCACATTGGATCTCCACACATCCCTGTCACAAGGGTGGACTTCAGAAAGTTTTCATTCTCGTCTATCTCTCTCTGCTAGAGACTTCCATGTCATTTTGGGTCGCCCTTGACCACGTCTACCCTCAATCTGTATGGTGCAGACTCTTAATTGCGCCACTGGAGCGTTCAACGTGTTCGAACCAGCAGAGTCTTTTCTCTCTCAGAATGATGTCCAGGTCATCAAGGCCAAGTTGTGTTAACAGCTGATCTGACGTATAACAGTAGCCACATCCTCTGGCTTCACATTGCAGATCTGTCTGTCTCCATTATGTAAGAAAAACAGCAGAAAACAATTTCAAGCAGACAATATTGCAGCAGTGAAAGCGTGATACATACACATGTAATTGTCTTGGGAACAGTTGCAAGCACTGTTGTTAAGAGGGAGTTGATCGGAGGGCCATTGTAGGGCAGGGGACATGCACTGTAGTTTACATACAAGGATTGGTAGACTATTCCTGTTAACTTGATTTACTGTTTATTATTTTGGTTAGATTTACTGTTTGTTATTTTGGTTAGGTTTCCACGGTTATTTCCTACACTGAACGAGGACTATGTCATCAGAGAGTCTGTTACAGCTATACTCACAAACAGAAAGCAGCTCATCCTACCAGCATACTTTAACCCAGTACTGTTCTTAAAAAGGTAATATGGACTTTTGTTTATCCCAATAACCTGAGGTCTGTGAGTGGCATTAACTGCAACCTATGGCTTCAATTAACTAAATTTTAGATTTTTTAAATGGTTATGCGATAAATAGAATCTCACATTAGTGCTCATTAATTATTGTTTTAAATAAACTCATTGACTAAAATATTATTTTAGTCAACTCATTTTTTTTAAAAATGATAAAGCACTCATGTTATATTCTCAATATTTCCTACATACAGTGGAGAAGTTATTCTTTTTTTCTCCATGTAAACAAAACTAACGAAAACAAAATGAAGAAAATGGCAACAATTTATGACAGTTTTCAGAGATCTTGGTATTTCAGTTGGATAAATGAGTTGATCATAAAACAACTCTTTATGTATACAAAGTTTTGTGTGATTTGAAAGAGATTCAATTTGAATCAAATACATAATTAAACTCATTACCCCATAGTCTGTTTCTAGGATTGAAGACTGATGATTACTTAGCAGGTTGAAAGTAAAGTAGAATGTGCCTTATGGCACATTTTGCTTTGCTTTTAGCTTGCTTTAAGCTTAAATCTTCCAGGGAAAGAAAAGATTTCTTATGGAACATATTCATGACTGTATGAAGTGGAACTATTTTCTATGATGGCGAAATAAATTAAATCCCTTAAAAGGCATAAATACAATGTATGAGATAATCGGTTAGAGGGGGTTATAGGCAAACTTATATTAATGAGCCGTGCTATGAGAAAACCTGCCTTATTGCATTGCAAACAGTGAAGATCAATGCAAGCCGCCTGGTCTTTGACTTTGTGGCTGGCCTTGATCTACTCAGTTTGACTCCTACAATCATCTAAAGCATTGAATCTAGCAGTATTATCTATGGTTTTGGCAGTGTAGACAAACACAGATGCAGAGCCTGTGATGACAACAATTTCTGGTCTGTATAGTGTTTCTATGCAATAAAGCAGGTTTTTGTCATTGCACAGCTCATTTGTTTTTGTTGTTTGATGTAGCACATACCATTGTCAATTTGCAGCATTTCTTTTTGTTCTAGAAGACTAAAGTTTATGAAGAATATTTTGAGATTATGGAAATTTTTCATAGTCTTTATTATCTTTGTTTTCTTCATTCTCCTCACAGCTTTTTGCCAGTTTCAAGCCTGTTGCCAACATTTGAATTCTTGGGGTTGGATAAAACAATGGATGCAATTGGACACAAAAAGTCAACTTCAACTACTTCCCCATAGTCAAGTGGAACAGTCTCTTAGTTACCTGTGATAATATAGATTTATAATAAGGTCATATTATTTACCCATAACCCCATAGCCTGTTGCTAGGTTTGTAGACAGGTGGCCACTTAAAGTAGGTTGAAAGTAAAGCAGAATGTGCCTTTACTTTCAGCCTGCTTAATACTAGCTACCATTGCTAGGATAAAGAAAATATTTGGTATACTTCGTATTTATGATTGTAAAAAATGGAACTTTTTTCTTCAGTTGGTGAATAAATTAGATGTGTAAAAAGGCATATCGTGCATGAAATAGTGCATAAATGACTTCTGGGTTCTTCCTCCACCTATAATTAGCTGGACGTCGCGATATGACTGAAATACTGTTGAAAGCGACGTAAAATAAAAAACAAATCAAATCAAATCAAATAAAAAGGTATATCTGTTAGTTTATGGATTAATGAGTTGAAGGCATTATTCTTTCGTAGTAAATGTTTTATGTTAAATAACTATGTTTGTTGCAAAAAATGTTTGGAAGGCTGAAAGGAAAGCAGAATGCACCTTATAAAATGTAGCTTAAAGCAGGCTAAAAATAAACTCTTCCTCACTTAGAAGCGCCTTTTAGCGTATTTAATTTATTCCTCCACTGATGAAAACTGTTCCAATTTATACAGTCATAAACTTGTAACATAATAAATATTTTCTGTAACCTAGCAGATGGCAGCTTAAATCAGCTGAAGGTAAAACAGAATACGCCCTTACATCAGATTGAAAGTACAGCAGAATGTGCCTTTATGCACATTCTGCTATACTTTCAATCTGGTTTAAGTGATCACCTGTCATCTGGGTAGAGGGTTAAGCAGAATGTGCATAAAGGCACATTCTTCTGTATTTTCAACCTGCTTTAAGTGCTCACATGTCTTCAGATCTAGAAACTGGCTATGGAGTAAAGGGTTAAAGCAGATGACTGCTTAGGGTAAGATCAGTGTAAAATTGAAAACTGCTGCTGTAATGTTATCCTTCTCTCGCTGAATATTCATATGTCAAACACGGTCATTCGTGAGCATCTGTCAGCTGGCTCTATGCTTATAAAGTGTTTGAGTTGAGTATGAAGTCATTTCTCAAGCTATTGATTGGTCTGATTTGAGCATATGCTCAAATCTGACCAATCAAAGGCTTGAGAACGATCTCAAGACTGAACTCAAAGATTTATAAAGCATGGTCATCTGATCTATTTCATTGGCTATAAAAACTAGTAAAAAAATCCATCAAGAAAAAGTACAAGTGGATGTTAGACCTACCCTGTTAATAAAACAGTGCAGACCCTGATCAGATAGCCCCTGCCGATCTGGGTCTACACCGTTTTCAAAAAAGGTTAATATAGGCTTGTAGTAGGAGAAGAATTATAGCTGAAAGCAAGTTCAATGATACTTGAAATCTCCTTTACTTTAATGTTTATATGCCCACAAGATTGAGGGTATTTTGTTTTTTGCCTGTCTATCTTTCTGTCTGCTTGTCTGTTTTGCTGTCTCAGTATTTGTATCTCTCTGTTCCTGTCTGTTCACCACTTCAACACTGGTCATATTAGGCTTATATACTTTTCTCAAGAAGCCCTTGAGCTCGATACAACTGTGGTCATGCTAGACAAAGGTAAATGTCATCTAAAGGTCAAAGAGGCTCAATTTGTAATTGGGAGCATAGTATTTACCCATTACCCCATAGCATGTTTCTAGTTTTGAAAACAGGTGACTGTTTAAAGCAGGTTGAAAGTAAAGCAGAATGCGATGTAAGGGTATTTCTGCTTGAATTTCAACCTGCTATAAGCTTTTATCTGTTAGGATATTGGAAAAATTTCTTATGATGCAGTAAAAAGTGAACTATTTAAAATGCTTCAGTGGAGGAATACATTTAAGGTGAATTTATGGAGTAATGGGTAAAATACAAACATATCTTGTTCAACTCTTTCAACACTGTGGACCTGCTTAAAATATACTCATAACATTTGCAAACAGTTAAGACCCAGATCAGAGGGCTCCTATAGGAACCCTCTGATCAGGGTCTTCACTGTTTGCCAATTAAAGTATTATTTATTAAACTACCCAGAATTCCAAGTAGATTGGTTCACATTTTGGTAATTAAAAAGGTCCACAAGGGAACCTCATAACCAACAAGCGTTACATTGTGTTCAAAGAGTTAACATCATTTTTTTTCTGTAGAAGTGTATGTAAAGGCATATGTTGGCTGCTCGCTCAAGACAGGTTGCTTTTTTAACACATTTGTTTTGTTTTCTCACTCAGGTAGATGTTCCTAATATTTGGTTGTCTCTGTTCTATTGCGTGCAGCAATCTTTGGTCATCCAGGGCATTACTGGGCAGCAGCCACAAAACACCTCTGAATTATCTTGTAATCGGCCAAATTTGTTCATGTTTTGTTATTGTTATGGTGGAAGAATGTTTATCTTTTAGTAGAATTTTAGTTGCCTTGATAAGTTTATGATTATTTGCTTTGCTTATATGTATTGATTAACTGTAGTTGCTTGGCTGAAATTAGTTACCTTTTTATGATTATTTGCTTTGCTTTTATTTAATGATGAATTGTAATTGTTTTGACAAAGAAATATATATTTTTGTTTGCTCGCAGGGAGATATATAGCCAGAATCACCGGTTGATTAATTTTCATTATATATTACAATGTTGGTGTTAGAGGAAGACCATATTCTTTCCCATTTAAACCAAAATCATAATCAGTAAATGCATTAGATAAGAAATTGAAAATGACATCTTTGTGAATTTTTTAGTGGCAAACGCTTTTGAGCCTGGTCAGACACTGGATTACCAGGCATCTGATCTGGCTTCAAAATGTTGCATTGGAATTCAGTTTTTATAAAAACACAAACAATTTTGTTTTTAAAGAATAATGGCATTCCTCCACTAAATCAGTGAAAATTGGCAAAACAATACAAACACCAGTGACTTTTTACCTATTTTTATACTATGTATACAGATTTATATGCTTATATATAATCAGTGCAATTAGGCTGTCTCAATGACTAGATGCCATATTCTATTAGATTTAAAGTTTTTAGTTTTAAATAATCTTTTTCTCCATATAATCTCCTTTTTTTCGCATTTTTCATGCCTATGCAATTGCATAAGTGCCCCAAGGTGTTCAATACAGATGGTTTGCTTTAAGCAACGTAAGCCAAGCAGAAATATGCTTACTGCTTGAGTTTTAGCTTGCCTGTTCGTACCCCCTGCGTGAGCGTGGCCAAGGTTAAAGTTTTATGGACGGTTTGTTTTAAAGCTTAATAGTTGTGCTAGGGTTATAAAATGTTGTATGGAGGTTCATTTGGGGTTAAACATTGATGTTATGAAGTTGGAATTTAAAAATAATTTTAATTTATATCAATTTTTGACATGTTTTGGACTTAGGTTTTTCTACTACAAATCACCAGGTTAAAGTTTTTTGGACGGGTTGTTTTAAAGCTTAATATTTTTGCTAGGATGCTGAAATTTTGTATGGAGGTTCATTAGGGGTTAAACATTGATGTTATGAAGTTGGAATTTAAAAACGATTTTAATTTATGTCAATTTTTGACATGTTTTGGACTTAGGTTTTTCGACTTCAAACCACCAGGTTAAAGTTTTTTAGACGGGTTGTTTTAAAGTTTAATACTTGTGCTAGGGTGCTTAAATTTTGTATGGAGTTTCATTAGGGGTCAAACATTGATGTTATGAAGTTAAAATAATTTTAATATTTGTCAATTTTTGACATGTTTTGGACTTAATTGTTTTGACTTCAAATCACAAGGTTAAAGTTTGGACGGGTTGTTTTAAAGTTTAATATTACTAAACTAAGACTCACCATTCATTTAATAATCTTTCTAAACTCAAAATTTATTTGTTTTGGATACAAGATGTTTTTAGACTGAAATTTCAAGCAGGCGAGCATCAGGTGGCTTTGACACCCATTTATGGTTATTTTGCTGTTAGCAGCCGCCTGCCTGTAACCCAATACTATACATGTACATGGTATATGAGTTAGATATACAGTCAAACTTTGATGATTCGAATTCACTATACCTCGTGTTAACTGTGAAATACAGATATGTTTGACTTAACCCATTACCCCATAGCATGTTTCTAGTTCTAGAAACAGGTGACTTCTTAAAGCAGGTTGAAAGTAAAGCAGAATGCACATTAGGGAGCATTCTGCTTTACTTTCAGCCTGCTTTGCTTTAAGCTATCACCTGATAGAATATAGAAACTATTTATTTTGCTTCATATTCCTGACTGTTTAAATTGGAACTATTTCCTTCAGAGGAGGAGTGAATTAAAGACGTAAAAGGCGTATTTATTGGGTAATGGGTTAAGGGGTTTTGATATAATGAAACTGTAGAAATGTTTGAGTATGTGAACTTATATCATACATAAGAAGTATGGGGTACCTTTGTAGTCAAGATTTATATACAGACCCTGTTAGTCATCCTGTCTGTCTTTTGATTTATTTATCAGTGTGTTATAGTCATATATTAGTCTACCTCCATTTTTAGCTCACCTGAGCTAGCTCAAGGTGAGCTATTGCAATCCTTGAATGTCTGGCGTCCGTCGTCCGTCGTGCGTCGTCCGGCGTCAACAATTTTAGTGTTTACACTCTAGAGGCCACAATATTTATCCAATCTTTCTCAAACTTGTTCGGATGAGTCCGATTATGGTTGAAATCGGAAAAATAGGTCATGAGTTATCTACCTTTGAACTGCTGAAAATGCCATATTTAACAGTGTTTACACTCTAGAGGCCACAGTATTTATCCAATCTTTCTCAAACTTGCCCAGATTGTATATGACCATAAGAGTTCGGATGAGTTTGATTATGGTTGAAATCAGACAAATAGATCAAGAGTTATTTACCTTTGAATTGCTGAAAATGCCATATTTAACAGTGTTACACTCTAGAGGCCACAATTTTTATCCAATCTATCTCAAACCTGCTCAGATTGTAAATGACTATAAGAGTTCGAATGAGTTCGATTATGGTTGAAATCAGACTTATAGGTCGAGAGTTATCTACCTTTGAATTGCTGAAAATTCCATATTTAACGATGTTTACACTCTAGAGGTCACAAATTTTATCCAATCTTTCTCAAACTTACTCAGATTGTATATTGCCATAAGACTTTGGATGAGTTCAATTATGGTTGTAATCTGATCAATAGGTCAAAAGTTATCCACCTTTGAATTGCTGAAAATGATAATATTTAACAGTGTTTACGCTCTAGAGGCCACAATATTTATCCAAGCTCTCTCAAACTTGCCTAGATTGTATATGACCATAAGAGTTCGAAAAAGGGTGATTATGGTTGGAATCGGACAAATAGATCAAGAGATATCTACCTTTGAATTGCTGAAAATGCCATATTTTACAGCGTTTACACTCTTGCAACTACAGTTTTCAATGGATTTTGATTATACTTGTACACAACGGATGTAGCTATACGTTCTGGAAGGAGTGCAATTATTGTTGAAATGTAATCATTGTGGCAATAGTTACCTGCCCTTGATATACTTTGAAATGCTAGAAAAAGGCTTCATTTCAGTACTGTTTAGGCACTAGTTATCTGCCTTTGATGTACTCTACTATACTACAGTAGGTCAACAAACTTGAATGGATTTAGAATAAAACGGGTGAAATTCAAAGGTAAAGCTATCAGGCTTCATTACAAATGGTGAGCGATATCAGGGCCTTCAGGCCCTCTTGTTTACTGTGTTTAAGTTTAGTTCAGTGAATCCTGTTTAATACATATACAGTAAAACTTCTATGTTTTTACCACTAAAACAAAGGTTAATTAGTTACATATAGATATAGAAGAATAGATATAGAAGAATGATTGTTATACAGTAAGTCTCAAACAATTGACTCAGGTGTACTTAAATTTTATCCTACCAGATATAGCTGAAATGGCATATAAAACAGTTTTATCTAGGTCAGCCACCAATTAACCCTTTCACTGTCAAGACTGACAACACTGACATTAGTAAACAGTTTGGATCCTGATCAGATACTACATAAAGTGGCATCTGATCAAGATCCAAACTCTTTGACACTCATATCAATGTTTCTTAATTAAAAAAGTAAATATAATACATAAAATCCCGAATTTTATAAGTAAGAGCAGATAAAAAATATAAGTATACAATAATAATATGGCAGCAACTGTGTTAGACAGGTTATTACCTCGTAATGGAAGAGAAAGGATAAAATCAGCATTAGATATTGAACCAAACTGTTTGAAATAATTAACTTTTTTGATAGACCATCATATTTGATTGTCGGTGATAGAAATGCATATATCTAAATTGTTGTCTCTTCCAGAATATATCCAAATTATAATATTATATAGATAACTTGTTTATTTTAGTTTTGATATTTAGATTCATTTAGTAGCTGCATCCTTATTATGTGGTAGAAAAATATATAGGATCGGACATTAGGTGTCTTTGTAGATAAACTTGTTTAGACATTTCTGAAATGTGTTTTACTTTAAGCTAGTTATTTGCAAATGTTTTAAAATTTAACCCTTTACTCCATAGATACACCTTTTACACATCTAATTATTCATTGACTGAAGAAAATAGTAGTATTTAGTATAGTTATGAATATGCAACATAATTGATTCCTGTATCCTAGCAGATGGTAGTCTAAAACAGGCTGAAAGTAAAGCAGAATGCACATTAAGGTGTTTTATTCTTTCTTTTAACCAGCTTTCAGTGGTCACCTGTCTTCAAAACTAGTAACAGGATATAGAGTAAAGGGTGGTTTGTATGTGGGTTTTGTAAAGTTGATCCCATAGGGAAGACTCTTTTCACCACATACAGTAACTTGTGTGTGCTGACTATCTAATTGAAGATACCTGCGTCCAAGGTTATAAAGAGTTTGAGTTGTGTCTGAGATCAATATCAAGCATTTGATTGGTCAGATTTTAGATTTTGCTAGAAATATCTCAAATCTGACCAATCAAATACTTGAGAACGATCTCAGACTCGACTAAAACTCTTTATAACGTTGAGGCATGGATATCTCTAAGGACAGATGATACAATACATTATAAAATATGTGAGGGAAAGCTTCTTTAACACATTGAACCCTGGTGACAAGTATACTTGTCCATTACAGATTGTGTTCCTGTGTAAAGTATATGTACATGTATTCTATGCAGACATATTGTATACCCTGATAAGAGGGTTCCTAAAGGAGCCCCTTGATCGTGGTCTGCACTGTTTGTCATTTTGCAAATATATTGTAAAAACAACTGTAAATAGTAAAAAATAGAAAGTAGTTTCAGGGGTAAATGAGTTAAACATTTGTTAATACTTTTGTCCTTCAATAATTAGCCAAATACCTTTAGAGACAGCCATGTATGTTTTGCTGAAAAGTTAATCAATACAAGAGCAAAGCCTTTTAGTTGAGTCATTTTGATTTCAGTCAGTTACATTACTATTATTTTAATTTTATTGGCATCTTCTTTAGTGGTTGCTTAATACTGAGTTGACTACTGGTACGGATAAGTTTACAGTTACTCTATATTAGTAGATTATTGTTTAGTAGTTTTATCATTGTTATATAATTGTACTATTGGGATTTTAAGGAAGTTTATGTAGTTAAGCCACATTTTGTATACCGGTATATATGGAGGGATTTTTGTCTGATAAATTCTATTTACACTGCTTAATATAACAATTATTCTGCCATAATATATTATACGTTTGTCGTCAGCATAGTTTGTAAACCTGAAATTGTGTAACTGTCTTTCCTGTTTTAGCATATGCTGAATTGAAACCATATATTTTCTGTTGACAGTGTCAATAATGATATAAAAAAGTGTAAACATTCGTAATTAGCAGTACATGTATTTTGGAAAAAAACTGGCGAGCTACTGCTTTTACCAGTTTCGTTAATATCTAAATTTCAATAAAACCTTATTTCTGTGTCTACTCATTAAAATAATCTCAGATAGTTCTATTACCTAATCATAGTTCAAATCTAGTGGAGGCAAACAAGAGACAATTTAACTGTTCTGTTAAATTTCTGTTATATGAAACCCTTAATGACCATTTCCTGTGCAGAAATGCCATATAACGAGTTTACCCATTCCTTCACATATGCACTTGATCTACCAATGTCATGATTATTCATGATGGAGTTGAATACAGGTGACATGCTAAAAGAAAGATGAAAGTAAAGTAGAATACTTTTTCACAATTATTTCTGTTGTTGCAAATTGTGCACCCAGTATTCGTGTTAGGCTGAAAACGAGACAACTTGCTATTTCAGAATTTGATATTCTGGTATGACTCTGCACATGCAAATATGTTAAAACATGTTTTAGCTAAATACAGTGGAGAATCTGTTATTCTTTCCCAATAAACGCGTTTACGCTAAAACTATTATTTGCAGTGCAAACAGTTTGGAGCCAGATCAGACGCCGGGTAACCCGGCGTCTGATCAGGCTCCAAACTGTTTGCCACCAAGATAAACATGAAATATCAGAATTGTCCAAAAGTTGTTCTTTTCTACGTTTTAGTGCTTTGCGGTTGCGTACGTTTGCGTTTAAACGGGAAAGAATAACAGATTCTCCACTGTAGCACATGAAACTCAATCAAATCTACCGAATCTGTCATTTAGAAAACTGTTATTACTTATTAAATCCACACAGGATAATGAAATGCCACACAGACTAAAGTATCCACAAAGGAAAATGCCACGCAGATAATTCATTATGAATACCACACAGTTGTTATAATGTTGATGCCACACAGGCGAAATACTATTCAGTGCCTATACAACACAGGATATATAATGACGTAAAGATTCACACTGGCTTCACCAACTAATAATATATAAGCAATTGGCAACCAATACTTTCAAATTCTCCCACATATTATGGTATATAAAACTGACCATATCAGCTTAGTTGTCTTAATTGAAACAAAAGGTAGATGAAACTAAAGTATAAATCATCACACAGGTAACGTGTGTACACTATGCTAGGCATATATAAGTTCAGTTCCGAATAATGTCCATGTAGCACTAAAGGTGTGGTACGAAATTAGACTTTTACCATAAGGAGTCTAGCACAAGTTCCTGAGCTGTACGCAACAAGGAAGCTTCCGGCTTACTTACCATACATATTCCTTTCAGCAGCCACCCACTTTAATTAAACACAGTTTGATATTGGGGTTTTGGTTTTGAAGGTATAAAGTAACAAGCTGTTAGCACAAATGAAGAACAACGTTGTTCTTCATTCATGCTGATAGTAACTCCTGATATGTCATACCGTACTTTGATAAGGTTTTATATAACACTTACCAAGAGCAGATACATTTATTATTGAAATAATGATATGCAGTAGAGAAGAAGTTATGCTTTCCCATTTAAAAAAGATATTAAATGCAAATGTGATGCATCAAACTACAGAAAGTGATAGGATTTTAAAAATGTTGATTTATTTTAATCTTAGTAGCAAACAGTTTGAAGCCTGATCAGACTGATTTAATTCCAAACTGTTTGCTATGGATGTATTCAACTTTGCATAAGCGTGTTTACTGAGGAAAGAATATTGCCTTTTCCACTGCTCTTTTGATGTAACATTGGGTTTGAAATATTTGAATTATATTTCCTTTAAAATTAAATGTTTCTTGTTGTTGTTTTTATTGGTTTTCATTATTAGGATTTAATGGTATATGTCATAAGTCATATTCTGTTATTCAAGATCAGACTTGCAAATACGGTAGTTTTTATCCATATCAAATTCCGTGTAACTCATACCCTGCCATGCGTTCAGTAAAGAAGTCGATGGCCGTAGTTGGCCATCGATTGCGAGTTGGCAATCGGTCTGAAATACAGTGGAGAAAACGTTATATATTCCATTTAAACGCAAACGCATTGCAATGAAATATAGAAAATGACAACTTTTTGACAGTTCTGACTACCAGTTTTATTCTGAGTTGCAAACAGTTTGGAGCCTTATCAGACGCCGGGTTACCCGGCGCCTTATCTGGCCCCAAACTGTTTGCAATGAAAATAATAGTTTAAGCTTAAACGCGGTTATTTGGAAATAAAACGTTTTCTCTACCGTACTCTGCACGCTGCACACGGGGCACAAACTGCCAACCGAAACAGCAAACAGTGGTAATTGAACACGCTACCGATGTGGACTATTTTAAAACGTCTTGACTCTTGTATTCAAACACTCAACCCTAGTGACGAGTATAACTGTCAATTATAAATAGTGTATCTGTGAAGAGAACATTTGTACTATGCACACAGTTTAGACCCTGATCAGAGGGCTTCTTCGGATGCCCTCTAATCAGGGTCTGCACTGTTTTTCCTTTTGCAAAATATTGCAAACAACAACCATATAAATGTGTACTGTATAGCCAAACTCGGAGTTGTTATAGGGAGGGGAAATTAAGACTTGGCCTACAGTGGAGAATCTGTTATTCTTTCCCGTTTAAACGCAAACGTACGCAAACGCAAAGCACTAAAACGTAGAAAAGAACAACTTTTGGACAATTCTGATATTTCATGTTTATCTTGGTGGCAAACAGTTTGGAGCCTGATCAGACGCCGGGTTACCCGGCGTCTGATCTGGCTCCAAACTGTTTGTATGGGAAATTATAGTTTTAGCGTAAACGCGTTTATTGGGAAAGAATAACAGATTCTCCACTGTACATTAGCAAACAGCTTCAATCCAGATCAGACGCCGCGTCACGCGGCGTCTGATCTGGATTCAAGCTGTTTATCACTTGTCATTACATGTATGTTGTTTTTCTGTCAAAATGTCCAATATGTGACTTTGAGAAAAACAGCAGACAACAATATTAAGCAAACGATATTGTATCAGTGAACGGGTTGGACTTTGGGAACAGCGACAATCGTTGTTGTAAGGAGGGACTCGTTGTTCAGAGGGTCGTTGTGGAGAGGGAGCACTGTACGAATAAGTTCAAGATAAGCAAGTTCAATTTATCGATGTTTGACTGTGGTTCACTTTGTTTATAGGCGAACCTACTAACGTGCGTCTCTATAACCACGTTGACATTTAATTCATCACTGATGTTATAGCGACTAATGAAAGACTTAAACCCTTCAAACTATGACGTCATCCGCTTTTAACAATTGTCGTCTGCTTTTATTTCACAAAATTAAAATTACGATTAATGGACTTAAGCAATATTATTCATAATGAGTGTCACACCGTTTTGATCCTGATCAGACGTTGCGTTGAATCAGGATCCACATTGCTTGCAAATAATCAGTATACTCGGGGCAAGACAGTGAGGGTGTTAGCGTCACACAATTCATCAAAATGTAAATGTGGACTTTAAATCCATCTTTTTCCTTTTCATCGTCTGCTTTGAAATCTTTGTCTGACAAAAAGGTCAGATCATTCTAGTTTTGAGTGTCATTTTATGACTAGAAATCTCAGAAACGAGTGTCAAACAGTTCTGATCCAGATCAGACGCCATGTTACTCGGTGCTTAAGCTGGAGCAAAACAGTTTGAGTTTCTCGAACGAAGCCTAATCTCGATTTAAATTCAAATTTAAGTCGCTGACGGTAAAAAAAGAGTTTAAAATTAATCATGTATATTTGTACATACATCATTAACATTCTAACCCTTTCAACGTCATACGCGGTTAAAGTCGACTTATCAAACAGTTTTGATCCAGATCAGACGCTGTTTGACATTCTTATCGACATTTCTTCAGTCAGACAAGTTGAGACAACCTTAAATCTAACTTTGAAGCGATCTTGTAGACAACAATATTGAAGCAGACGACCGTCGATAAAGCGGTGAACGGGTAAAAATCTCCCGAATGATTTTGGGCCGAAAGAGTTTATTAAAAAGGCTATTAGAATGTAACATGCAGAACTGGATGGCTGGTGTTGACAATAACTAGGTTATGGGCTTACATTCTGCATTTAAACTTCATTCAAACTTTTTTTGTTTATGAAAGTTATTTAGATGTATTGTTTAGTAATTTAAGATGGTTCAGATTGTCATCAGATTCTTTAAGAATTCGAACGGGACGTACTATAGGCTTGACTTGTGTCTGATACAAGACATTGAAGACGAATATCCTTTTATTTTGATTTGATCTTAATTAAAGAAAAACTCATTACATTAAGAAATACTATTATGTTGGACCAAGTAATTTAAAATACACAGAATTAATGCGAACCAATAATAAAACATTGCTTTTTAATTTGGCAAAGTATATCCAGGAAGCTTTCATCTTCCGTAAATTTACGACATATAAGATGATTTTTATCTGAAACTTGGAACACTATTTATTCATACCAATATTATATAGAAAACGTCATACGACCTATTTAGTTTGAAGTATGAGTGCTATTGTTTTTGCGCATGCAACGAATTTCCTCGTACAAGTTGTGGTAATAAAATTGTTTTCAAAATGTTATTGTACTCGGAGTAGGTCAGTGTATGGTTAAGTAAGTCTATTCCATGCTTACTACTTTGTGTATATCCTGATCAGAGGGCTCCTTTGGGAGCTCTGTGATTTGAGTATACCGTTGGCACTGGACAATAGTTCTCTAAACAGATACACTGCTTGTAAATGACGAGTATACTCGTCACTAGGGCCTCGATATTGACTATTGTGTTTTTTGTAATTGAATAAACAAGTTTCTTATTTCAAAAACTGTTTCTATTCTTATCAGAAGACAAGCTTCTCAGAAAACGGTCTGAATCCAAACTACAGTCGAAACACGATACTCCGAACTCGCTTAAATACCTTACCAGTATTTCATAAGACTGCTTTAATTTCGCTTAAACGAACTCGCTTCAGTCGAACAAACCCGTATTTTAAAGTTAAAACGTGGCTCAACTACGTATTAACTTTGAAATAAGGGTATGTTCGAACGAACGCAAGTTCGAATTATCGAGTTTCAACTGTATATTAAAGTACCAGCTAGACCGTGTTAGCAAAAGAATGATGGCAAAACGCAAACCGTACCAGGGACCCGTTTTACTAAACTACTTACGCAAAATTCTTGCGTAAGTCAAAATCGTTTTACTCTTATTTTTCGATCATAAACGTTTGAAAACAGCAAATAGCCAGATCAGAGGACGCGCTAAAAGCGCGCCCTCTGATCTGGCTATTTGCTGTTTGTAGCAAGTGATAATAAAAAATAGAAATTAAAATTTAAAATTTTGACTCACGCAAACATTTTGCGTAAGTAGTTTAGTAAAACGGGCCCCAGGTAGAATGGGGGCAAAATGTTATAATTTCTAGTTTAAACGAAACTAAACGCACATGGAATGCAATAAAAGTAGAAAATTAAAGGTTTGTGAAAAAGTACTTAACGAGTAAGTTTTATCTGAGTAACAAAGTGTTTGAAGTCTGATTAGCTACTCGGTTACCCGGAGTCTGGCATAGGTCCAAACCATTTCCAACGGACGTAAGTAATTTTAGAATTAACGCTTTTAATAGGAAAAAATAACCTATTATACACTGTAGAACATAGAGGAACTGCTTAACCAATTATCCTATAAATACGCCTTTTTACGCCTTCACTGAAGAAAATAAGTCCAATTTATCCAGTCATAAATATGAATCATAATAAGTATTTTCAATATTCTATCATATGGTAACTTAAAGCAGGCTGAAAGTAAAGCAGAATGCGCCTTAAGGTGCATTCTCCTTCACTTTTAACCTGCTTTAAGTGGTCACCTATATTCAATGATAGAAACTGGCTATGAGGTAATGGGTTAATTGGTTTAAAATAATGATATGTTATGAATCTAATGATGCGTCTGGACTATAACAAAGTTAAACGAATGTTTGTTATTTTGTCGTGGCGCCAGGTTTCGCTGTGTATCAACTTACAAGTACTTGTTTCGTAACCATGGTGGCTCGAGCGCCGGACATTAGTTAATAGTAATCACTAATGATGACCGCTGTGTGATGGACTGACAGTTGGGCGACCACGTGGACGACAGTTTTCTGGTTAACAACTTGTAATATCAGCACGTACATGCCCCCCCGAGGCGGACATACACATCTCCTTGCACCAAACACACACTATAACCTGTGCTTAATAACCACTTGAATCAAAATAAATTAACATTCTTTGAGGCAGGGTGTCAGCTAAATGCAGGACAAACGTAAGGCAGAAAACTCCAATAGGAGTTTTCTGCCTTACTTATGTCCAGCATTAACTAACGACATTGTCCTTAAAATTAATCCAATGGTTGGTTTATTGCCAAACACATGTATGTGTGTATTTAGATGCGTGTTACATGTCTTAAGAAACATATATACCTTATATAAGTTTTCATTGTTGGGTTTGGACACGTATACTCGATGTACGCTGTAGATTATATAGAGAGATATACATCAATGAACTTAAAGCATTTTGTGAAGTCATCATTTAACAAGAGCAAAACACAAAGCACGGGAGGCCAAAAGCTTTTCTCTACTCGGGTATAAAGTGGCTCTTATTTGTTGGCATTTAATCTTGGCATAGTACCGTTTGTATTTTAAGATGATGAGCCGTTAGTTTTATATTACATTTGGGGAAGAGGTTAAATAATATTATCTCTTGTTTAAACAAAACGAAATGCATAAAATGTACAAAATGACAACATCACAATTCTGTTATTTCTGAGAGCAGTGAACAGTTTTGTAGCCTAACTAGACACATGGGGCCCGTTTTACTAAACAACTTACGCAAATTATTTGCGTAATATAACGTGCAAACCGAGTGACCCAGCAACAACAAACCCCGTCGGTGCAAAGCTTAAGCTCACACCAAGAGATGTTTGTTGCACTATATAATTGACTCTACTTGCCAACATACAACGGTTTGGGAAGCCTCATTTGCATATACCAACGTACTACGTACGTTACATAACTCTCCCCTCCGAGAAGTCTCGTCCCGAGACTTTGACCCTGGGAGAACAGTGGGTAATGCAACTCCGGTCTGGCAGTTGTCATTATCCCTCCGCTGCCACCATTTGTAACGTGCAAACCGAGTGACCCAGCAACAACAAACCCCGTCGGTGCAAAGCTTAAGCTCACACCAAGAGATATTTGTTGCGCTATATAATTGACTCTACTTCCCAACATACAACGGTTTGGGAAGCCTCATTTACATATACCAACGTACTACGTAAGTCAAAATTTTAAATTTAAATTTATATTTTTTATTATCAATTGCAACAAACAGCAAATAGCCATATCAGAGGAGGCGCTTTAAGCGCGTCCTCTGATCTGGCTATTTGCTGTTTACAAACGTTTATGATCGAAAAAACAGAGTTAAACGAATTTTACTTACGCAAAATTTTTGCGTAAGTAGTTTAGTAAAACTAAAAAACGCCGTTATAAATAGTGACGTTATAGTGACGTCGTCAAAGTGATCTTACACATGTTGGAGATAAGGATATTCGTCATCGTTGTTCGCTATAGAAAACAGTGGTAGTTATGTGAGAAAATTACATCTCCCACTGTATGACCGCCTATAAGTTTAATAATTAATCAAATGTTTGATAAACAATATTGTCATCAATTCTAATACTCTGTACTAAACACCATATCTACTACAATAAAACCTCTCTAATACGACCACTAAAATGAAGGCTAATTTATTGAATGAAAGACATATGACCGTTTGAAGCAATGTGAAAGTAAAACAGAAAGCTCTTAAAGGTGTTTTCTGGTTTACTATCACTTTACTTAAAGTAGTCAAATGCCTAAGACACGTGTAATTAACATATTAGTGATCGGAATGGAGGGGTTTAACTATGTACTCGGTTATTCTATCAAATCGTTTACATTGACCCATTTTATAATGACTTGTTCATAAAGGGACTCAAAATCTCACAAAATGACCTGTTTATGTTGACTTTTAGGACCGAATTAAGAAACAGAATAGAACAAACAGTTTATACCCTTAACCAAAGAGTTCCTCAAACCTTTCGCTGCCAAATTAAACGTGAGACTTTTACCCCATTCACCGTTTCATTGTCGCCTGCTTCAATTTTGTTGTTTGCAAGATCGTTTCTAAGTAAGATTCAATATAGTATGACGTAAAAATATCGATACGAGTGTCAGACACGGTTAGGGTCCTGATCAGACGCCGCGTCTAATCAGAATCAAAACTGTTCGCAAAACGCGCCATTTGGCGTCATTAAGAATGAAAGGGTTCAGGAGCCTTCTGATCATGTTATACATCGTTTATAATATAATATTGAAATATATATATATTGGTTTTGTGGCATGGGAGAGGTAAAGGTGTGTGTAATGAATGACAACTCTGTAAAGGATATTGAGACCGTTGAATCCGGAGAATAGTAGAGCAATTCTTCAATCCATCATGCACACTGTTCCCAAAGCATGACACATTTACAGGTTACCAGTCAACCATTTATATACAACGTTAGATATCTAATAATCATATATAGTTTCATCATGTATTATTACAACTAATGACACATGCATTGAATCACCAAATGATTATAACTAACTGAGTGACAACAAACATTTATCGAATTATCCCATAAATACGCCGTTTTACGCATTTTATTTATTACTCAACTAAAGAATAATGTGCCACTTTAAACGGTCATGAGCATCATAAGACAAAGTTACTATATCCTAGCAGATGGTAGCTTAAAGCAAACTGAAATTAAAGCAGAATGCGTCATACAGCGCATCCTTCTCTACATTCAACCTGCTTTTAATCAACTATCTGTATTCAGTACTGAAAAGAAGCTATAGAAAAAGGGAGTACAATTATTATCAAACACTCCTGTGTTTATAAAAAGTGTGAGGACCCGCTATTCTCAAATGAAGACAAATTGATAGCGTTACATTCATAACCCCTTCACTGCCATGGTGTCAACAGTTTTAAACAATTGTCGTCTGCCTTTATTTCGGACTTTACAATTTAGGTGATTTTACTTACGAAATATTTAAATGAGCGTTATACTGGTTAAAACGAAATAATTTCATTTCGTTTAGAAAGCTTTCATTGGAGTTTTCTGTATTATTTCTATTCTGCATTTAGCAGTAAGTTGACTAAGAGTTATCCATATTGCTTTACTGAGTTGTCACTTACATGTATTACACACCAATAAGAGACTTATCTAAGATATCGGTTAATTGCTTTTTGGCAAGCCTTTTCAGTTTGATTTCCACGTAACCCGAAATTATTTATGGTTCCTCTAAATAAACCTCAATTTATCATGTTGCCCTTGATTCTAATAGTGAAACTCTATTTTACATAAGTACATGTAAATTGACATTTACCATGTACAGCGTTCCCTCCCAACAACGGCCCTCCCAACAACGAATCCCTCCTTACAACGACGCTTGCCGCAGTTCCCTAAACAGGACAATTGTGCCTTATTAGTTATGCTTTTCGATGGATTACTAGGAAATAGCAGTGGAATATCACTTTGGAGTTCACCTTAAATTGGCGTCTGCTTTTTTTCTCAAAAGTTACTTAATGGACACTTTGACAGAAAATAAATCAATGACGAGTGACAAAAAGCTTGGTTCCAGATCAGACGCCGCGTTACGCGGCGTCTGATCTGGAATCAAGCTGTTTGCAAATTAAAGCCAATTTCCCTCCCTATTATGATTTCCTTCGACCAACGAACACAATTTGTGTCTCCCATTTGGTTTCGTTGTGGAGGGGGGGGGGACTGTATTGCGAAACAATAGACATTAAAGACTAGTACAATCGATCTTGAATAGAGGGCTTGTTTGGAAGACTTAAATAAAACAAGTCGCTTAATCCTGGATAAACATTATGAAGAAAGCTCCCATAGGATATTTTCTATCTAATCCTATCATGCATTAAGTTGTCGCCTTTCTTACGATATCTCATCGTTTCTTCAATAGTTGGTCGCTTAATACAAGACTGACTGTGATTCAAGCACGAACTAACCGCTCGTGACTAACACTATAAATCAAAGTTAGTAAAGGATCTCTATAGTGATTCTTCACTATCAACACCTGTCAATGACGATCACTATTAATCTTCTTGTCATTTGATGTCTTAGTTTTTCACATTTGTTTCGATTCGCATTGGTAGCTATTGGTGTCCTATTGCGTCGTACTATAATTCAAACTTATCAATCGTTTTAGTATAGCCTGGTATTCATAATTAAAGCCCTTGCGATGGGAAGAGGCGATCTTTGTCTACTTATAATACAAAAATTTGTAGTCGAACTAAGTTTAACACATGCAACTCTAGCAATGAATATCCTCGTCATTTACAAATATTGTACAGTGTTCCCTCTCTACAGCGGCCCTCCCAACAACGACTCTCTCCTTACAACGACCAATGCTGCTGTTCCTCTAACAATGCAATTATATGCCTAATACTTTCACTTCTGCGATATCGTCTGCTTAAAACTGTCGTCTGCAGTTACATAATATACATTTTGACAGAAAAAAACTTAATGACGAGTGACAAACAGCTTGAATCCAGATCAGACGCCGCGTCACGCGGCGTCTGATCTGGATTCAAGCTGTTTGCAATGTTTCGCCAATTTCCCTCCCTGTAACGACTCCCTCCGAAAAACGCACATAATGTTTGTCTCCCATTGGGTGTCGTTGAAGAGAGGGAGTGCTGTACCTATAATGTGAAGAGCACAATTGTGCTATGGAAACAGTGTAAGCCCCTATCAGATTGATTCTAAAGGGGCCCTCTGATCAGGGCTGCACTGCTTGTCATTTCTCAATATAATATACATGTAGAACACATTCGAAATAGTCAAATATGGAATAAATCGTATTTAAAACTTGAATTGTCTATTAAACATGCAGGGGTGAATGAGTTAAGTTTCTTGTCAAACAATGTCACTTCTTTTTAGATGTCGCGAGCATTATTGCAGACAACCAAAGCAAAATTCACTGATTTACAGAAATAAATATTGGAAAATACTCACCGGACAATATCTATCTGAAACACGACTGTTAGTGAGTGCCCAAATTATAAACAGGCATAACATTCCGCAAAGTCTAGTGACTGCAATTCAGGTATTCTGTACAATGTTCATGTTATGCGACAGTATGTCTTTGTTTAAGTCTGTTAGCCTTTCCATGAGAAGTCGAGACTTATTGCATTGCAATCATTGTACACCAAGTAAAACGCTATGCTCAGTCGTCAAAGATAACGGTTATGCTATATTTTACATGTTATTTGAACTACTTCAGATACGGATGAGTGTCAAACGCGGCGACTGGTTCAGATCTACACTGTTTACAACGCAGTACGCCTTGCTTTCTGATGGCGCAGTGCAATATCTAAAGATTAAGCAGTCTTGAACTTGATACTTGGTTTTTATTCCCAATACTAAAATTTCTGTATTGTTTGACATTGCTGACATTCGAATTACAGCAGTGAAATGTCAATTTAATGTGCATGTATCAGATATTTGTAGATTTTAAACTTTGCAGATCCAATGCTAGTATTATCTTTGCAGCATGTTGACTTCAGGCTAACATCTGTTCGCGGAATAATATTTATTTTTACAACCACTCGAAGGATATATTTAGGATTTTATTGCACGTTTTAAAGTCATGACAATTATTGTTAATTACGTTTATGTGATGTATTGATAGACCATTGAGTCATCTTCACTGTGTTTATATTGCTATAATGTGCATGCTATTGTCGATAAGGTTTGACCTGACGGTTCATGCATATTCCGTCTTTTTCCGTAAGTTATTCGTTAGCTTCCGAAAACAACTACAGTGTATTGAGAATAGACAATTCAACGGTGACTCGAACTGGAATAGTGTTATCGGTTATAGATAAATACAGTCGGTGATGGCTCAGTGGTAAGGTCGCCGCGCTACCAAGGTAAGGGTATTGGGTTCGATCCCCGGTAGAGTTTTGTATTATTTATTGAATATGTACATTTTTTTTTTAAATGCGGATAGACGCATGCAAATCATGACATTCATGCAATTGCATGTACATGTATATGAAATAGAGTACAGTGCTACTTGCCTAGGAAAAACTTGGCTAGAAAACTGGTCCAAAGAACACCACGTTATGCAAAACACTCCCAGAAAGCACTATGCGTTACTTTTGTATTTCGTCAAGCATCAAAAGGCATCAGGCAGCAGGCCGTTTTTCAAAAAAAATGCTGACTGGTTTATCTTAGTATCGTTTAAGGCATACTAAACTTTTAATTTTTTACTATTTAAAAAATATTTACAGCCGAAGTTTACAAAACAGTACCGAGAATCGAACCCATGACCCTTCCACAACGAGTCATTAACGCTATCCATTCAGCTATTGCAACACAGTGACTTTTGGTGTCGCCTAAATTATATATCAATAAAGTATCCGGAAACTCCCGATTGTACCACCGATTGTACCAACGAAAGCTGACGGAAAGTGATGACCGTCAGGTCAAACCTTATTGATAATACGTGACTGTTTTGATTTATATTTTATAGACATTGGAACAATTTAGTTTCTTGAAAAACCTAATTTACGTGGACAAGGATTAGTTGCAGTAGAGCATAATTCATAACGCATATATATTTATTTTAAAATTCGGAATTTTACTTGCGGAAAACAGTCATGTCTATGTTGGGCAACCATAAATAACAAAACATTGTGATATGTAACAACAGATTGGTATTTAAGTACTGTAAACAGGTATTTTTCGCGTCATGAATGTTTCGCGTATTGCGAGTTTGTTTCAATTCGCGACATCATGCAATATTTCTAGAAGGTGGTAGCAAGGCACATTCTGCTTTACTTTCAAATTGCTTTAAGAAATCACCAATTTTCAAAACTAGAGACTTTCGCGAATTAACGCGTAAATTATATTCTCGCGAATAAAACCGGTTTTACAGTATTTGAATCAGAATACTGTCTATTTTCTAGCAAATTGTTGCTTAAAGAAGGCTGAAAGTAAGGCAGAATGCGCCCTAATGTTTTAAGTGGTCAACTATCTTCAATACAAGAAATGGACTACGGGGTAATGGGTTAATTCGTATTGATGTATGCGCCATATTCTTTACCAACAAAATTTAATCATGCACTGCTTCATGTTGAGTAAGATTTGCTCAGTCAGTTGATGGATACAGTGGAGAAAACGTTATTCTTTCCCGTTTAAACGCAAACGTACGCAAACGCAAAGCACTAAAACGTAGAAAATTACAACGTTTTGACATTTCTCACTATTTATTTTAATCTGAGTGGCAAACAGTTTGGTGCCTGATCAGACGCCGGGTTACCCGGCGTCTGATCTGGCTCCAAACTGTTTGCAATGGAGAAAATAGTTTTAGCATAAACGCGTTTATTGGGAAAGAATAACAGATTCTCCACTGTAAGTAAATATGCGTCATGTGTGTGATATATCCTGCTCTACTTTTTTTATTAGTTTGCCAGACTTTGATCAGACGTCGTGAATGTGATGACGGCTAGTCTTAGTCTACACTGCTTTGCAATGTAATAAGTCTGATATGTTCATGGTATGGCACATACAGGGGAGAGGATGACTTTTTTCTGATTAAACGCAAACGAAACACAATTCATTTAAATGTATAAAATAAAATATTGGACATGTTTCTTTATTTTAATCTGAGTGGCAAACTGTTTAAGCCTGATAAGACGCCGGGTTTCCCGGCGTCTTATCAGGTTAAAACTGTTTTCAATGATAAAAATTGTTTAAGGGTATACACGTTAATTGGGAAATAATAACGTTTTCTTCACTGTATGTATATCATATATAGAGTTCTTTTTAGATTGGCTAAAACTGCAGATAAAATACGCCTAGCGGAATGAAGATTCACGTAGAGGCAAAACAAATTAAATTAGATGCATAAAATTCTGTCAAAATGATAGATGAACTGAGGACATGTACCTTTTTCTACTTTGAATACATTTTAAAGACTCGCGACCACTTTCCAAATAATATTTCATTTAAGCAAACAGTTTGGAGCCGCCAGATCAGACGCCGGAATACCCCACATGTGACACCTAAAACTGTTTAGCTGTTTGTTTCTCAGATTGAAATAAAACTTCCAATTTTTTAAAACGCTTTTATTTAGTACAATTTATTGTGTTACGGTTCGTTTAAACTGGAACTACTAACGCCCACATTGTACAATCTGCATAATTATGAAACAATTAATGAAGATACTGATGATCTTGGCAACTCAGCTGGAAAGAATTTTGCAAAAACAGTTATACATTTGACTTGGGTTAGAGACAATAGTCATAGTTGTAATACAATGTGGATGTTTACTCTTTCCTCCCTGAAACTTTAAATGAACAATTCCAGTTTCCATTTTAGTGTAGTCCATTTCTGACTTTAAAGTTTTTTTTTGTCAATGTTTGGAATTATGACAAACAGTGAATACCCTGATCAGAGGGCTCCTTTTGGAGCCCTCTGATCTGGGTTTTCACTGTTTGCATAGGACAAGTGTACTATTCACAATGTACATTGTTTGAAGATGACGTCTATATGTGGGACTAGGGTTCAAAGGGTTGAACTGAAAGCTACTACAGTGGAGATGATATGCATTCGCAATAAACAAGTTACAGTGGAGAATGTGTTATTCTTTCCCAATAAACGCGTTTACGCTAAAACTATTATTTCCACTGCAAACAGTTTGGAGCCAGATCAGACGCCGGGTAACCCGGCGTCTGATCAGGCTCCAAACTGTTTGCTACCAAGATAAACATGAAATATCAGAATTGTCCAAAAGTTGTTTTTTTCTACGTTTTAGTGCTTTGCGTTTGCGTACGTTTGCGTTTAAACGGGAAAGAATAACTGATTCTACACTGTACCACTACAACTGTTAACATCTACTGCAAACATTCTTGAGCCAGAGCAGGCACTGGATAGACAGGCGTCTGATCAGGGTCAAAGGTTATAAAGCTTTTTAGTTGAATCTGGGATCGTTCTCAAGAATTTGATTGGTCAGATTTGAGCCTGGGCTTTAATCTGACCAATCAAACGCTTGAGAACGACTTAAGACTCAACTCAAAAGCTTAATAACCTTTGAGCCAGGCTCCAAAATGTTTGCCACCCAGATATAAATAATTGGTCACAATATTTCAAGAAGTTATTTTCTACATTAATATTTTTTGCGTTGTGTTTACATTTGGTTTCGATTAAAAGGGTAAGAAGAAACGTTTTCTCCACTGCAATACGTTAGAGCACTAAAACAGGAATGCCGACACATGTAACAAGTTTCAGGATAAACATCAAAAAGACATACGAGAGTTGATTTTGTTTGTTTATATTTTTTATTTGAACACAAATTTTTTCATCTAACATACGACAAATAAATAAGATATGGACAAACGGTATGGATTGTAAAGCATGCTTGTACACAATAAAACAAAAATAAGAGATAGTATCTTTCTCAGTCTGACGTCTTAATAGTTGATGGTGTACCGCGGTAAAAACAAAGTGTCCCAAAAGTGATCACGTGATCCCCTCACCACAGCGTGCAGCTTTTTTCTGAAGAAGAAAAAAATAATAAAAATTAATGATCGACTAATTACATTAATTACAACTATTCATCATGAGTTTCATATCATTAATCTACCGTAAAAAGGACTGCATAAAATAACTATATATGTTCCCGTTTTTACGACGTCTGAAAGTAAATGAATTATGTGACAAAGCCATGTAGCTATCTAAAGCAAGGTGAAAGTAAAGCAGAAAACTCCTTTAGGAGTTTTCTGTCTTACTTTCAAATTGCTTTTAGGCTACCATCTGTCTTAAGAGTCGAAAATCTTAAGTTTTATAGTTGTCGTTTAAGAGTGTTTTCAGTGTATCAATTATAAGTTTATGGTCTATTTAATGAGGTAAAGGTCTCCTCTGCACCGCCAAGAGATGCGTGGCAGTTTCAACCTTATCCTGCTGCATTGTGGTCTGCGTTGGTATTGTTGTCTGTGAAATTCATTACTTGTAGATTTATATATTCTATAAGTAAAGAAACTTAAAGGCGGCTGTCAAACATTTCGGATCCAGATAAGACGCCGCGTGACGCGGCATCTGATCTAGGACCAAACTGTTTGCAAAAACAAAAAGTGACGTCGCGATTAGCAGGCAAATGCTTAAGAATGTGACACACGCTTGCTCAAACCTATGCCCATATGCATTCATTGTATGTTTCAATTCTGCTTGTTTGACTTGGTTACTACCTTTTTCAAGAAAACTAAGCTAGAATTGACGGCGTGTAACATTCATTCATCCCCGAAAAAATAATTCCAATTTTCTATTTAGGGCTGGTTTTAAATATATTGCAAAAAGGCATATAGTGAAGACAGACCCGCTCAGAGGACTCCTGCAGGATCCCTCTGATCATGGTCTACAATGTTTGCATTATCCAAGTATACTCTTCATTGGTACATTGTTTGTTAATGACAAGTATACTAGTCGCTAAGGTTAGTTATGTTTATAGGTAAAGCTGGCGTTAACAAAACTTAGTCTAGAACCAGATTACGCGCTACATATATTTTATTGTAGGTATATTACATATAAGCATCTACCTTATAAGCTCATATCACATTGTTTAAATATTGAGGTATGCACCGTTTCAAGTCTTCGACAGTATATTTGAAACAGTTTTACCGCAGAATCGTTGGAACTACTCGAAACGGATACCAAATAGTGTTTTCTGGATCAGCCGCCAAAATATTCGGCATCTGATCAGGATCGAAACCTTTTGCAAATCTCAGTATAGACACATTAAACGGTGCTACAGCTAATTTGGGATTCGCCTTGACAATTTACATAATATAACGTGTCCGAGATAATAAGGAACACATGTACGCTCAGGTAAGAACATAGGGGACATAACAATAAAACAATGTTGACCACTTGTTACAATGTACAATTGAGGAGACATTATTATTTCCAGGTTAATCGCAAACGGAATGCAAACGCATTGTAATACAATGTAGAAACTATTATGACAATTCTGACACATAATTTCTCTTTTAGTGGAAAACAGTTTGATGAACCTGGGTTAAAAATGTGTGCAACTGAAAAAAATATTTTGGCACAGACCCGTGTAATGGGAGAGAATAACGTTTTTCACCAATGTATCATTAAACTAGAAAACAAAACGGTATTTATACAATAGAACAAACGAATACATTATCAAATAATGCAAATGCATGTCATTGAAGAAAATAACAGCTTTTTGACAGTGTTGGCGATTTATTTAAATCTAAATGGCTAACAAGTTTCGTCCTAATCAGACACCGGATTGCCAGGCGTCTGAAGCAGACTCAAAATTGTCTGCGATTGATATACATGTAGTTATGTAATTATCTTATCATTGACGCGGTTATTTGAAAAGAATGTATCCTCAATTCTGGGATAACCAAAGGAAGGTATGGTTTCGGAGTTATTGGTATGTGAACGCTTAGAACATTAATTTTTGATTATAATGTAGTATAATGTAAAATCAAAGTTTGTTTACGATGATCGTAATGTACACATATAGTATATATACACGGATAACGTCAAATAAACATTGATATTCGATGTTGTATTGGAAATAAAAAATAGTGAACCAAATCAATGAGATTTATCTATGTTGTTACTTTAAAATCCAATCTCAACCTAGCTAGTTAAGTAAAAATTAACCATTCATGTTTTGAAGAAAGTGTCCTGTGTCAAAATCTCTACACATTAGAAGGTGAATTTGGCAATCTTACATAATAGAGGTGAAAACTCTATTCAAGGTAAAAGAAATACGGAAAGCTTCTTAAGGTAAATTACGTTTGCAGTAATTAAGCAGTAACTTTTTCTAGAAACAGCCACGATTCATCACTTAACCTATTACCCTATGAATACGCCATTTTGCGCCTTTAAATTTATAATACAATGAAGAAAATAGTTTCAATTTATACAGCCATGAATATACACAATAAGAAGTATTTTCTATATCCTAGCAGATGGAAACGTTAAGCAGGCTGAACATAAAGCAGAATGTGCCTAAATACGCAATCTGCTTTACTTTCAACCTGTATTGATTGGTCACCTGTCTTCAAAAGTAGAAAAATGTTATGGGGTATCGGGTTAATGTCTGCTGAACACAGGACAATAGTTTAAAATTATTGAAACTGCTCTCATCTAATATTTCGGTCTCTACTGATCTTTAGTAAAGAAAGTCATGTCCCAAAGCTCCCTACATATTTGATACATTCAAACATAAAGTGGTACAGTGGAGAATCTGTTATTCTTTCCCAATAAACGCGTTTACGCTAAAACTATTATTTGCAGTGCAAACAGTTTGGAGCCAGATCAGACGCCGGGTAACCCGGCGTCTGATCAGGCCCCAAACTGTTTGCCACCATGATAAACATGAACTATCAGAATTGTCCAAAAGTTGTTCTTTTCTACGTTTTAGTGCTTTGCGTTTGCGTACGTTTGCGTTTAAACGGGAAAGAATAACAGATTCTCCACTGTATACAGTAAATCCTCTGTAAACCCTTTCACTCCCAATGACGCTTTAAAGCACGTTTGCAAATAGTTTGGGTCCTGATCAGACGCCGTGTTACGCTGCGTCTGATCAGGACCAAATCTGTTGAACACTTATCGATATGTATTAAGTCATAAAACCTTAAATCTAACTTTGAAACGTGTCTTGCAGAGAACAATACTAAAGCAGACGACAATAAAGCGGTGAAGGGGTAAAAATCTCCCCGAATAATTTGATCATCAAAGGGTTAAGAGAACACTGAATGAAGATGCATGGTGATCTTTGAAGACAGGTCACCGATTAATGCAGGGAAAAAGTAATGCAAAAGGTTCATATAGGAGCATTCTGTATCAGTTTTGCCTTGCATTAAAATACCGGTGGTATGAGTACTACAAATATTAAACCGTCGTTTTACAATCTTGACTGTGAAGTCATTTGAATGTATGGCTGAATACGAAATATTGTGACGTGTATTTATTTTTAAAAAAATCGTATAATGTATAAATTCCCATTTTGTGACATCTTCAATGTGGATTTCAAAATAATCTTTTACTATTTCACAATGTCCTACGTTGAGTAGAAACACTTCATTTTATTAACACATTCAACCCAATTGAAAAGTATACTCATCATTAATATACAGGATTAAGAGTACACATGTCCTTTGTAAACAACGTTGATCCAGATATGGGGACTATTTTGTCATTTTGAAATATAATGTTAAACCAACCAAAATAATATAATTTGGACTAGACGTAATTAGAAATTAGACTTGTCCATTACATGTTGCAGGGGATAAGTTAAAATGTCACAATATTCGTCACGAATCTACTGCTTTAATGTTAAAGTGTGGTTGAAGATCATACATCTATCTTCATCTACCTTATTTACTGTTTAATTTTCAAACCGCGTACACAAAATGAATGATGAAAAATAGTTTTAAGAAGTTAAATCGTTTTTTGGTTTGAAACATTGCCAAAATGTGAGGTTTCACATGAGGTTAAAGAAACGTCCAGCTAATTACAGACACACGAAACGAGAATGCTGTATTTAGGGCATGTGGCTACTTAAAACAGTATAAAAGTCAAGTAGAAAGCTCCTGTAGTAGCTTTCTGATTTTCGTTTTGCTTGCTTTAAGCTACCACATATCGTCTCAATGCAATAAAAACCCTCTATTAACACATTACCCCATAGCATTATTCTAGTGTTGAAAACAAGTGACCACTTAAAGCAGGTTGATAGTAAAGCAGAATGCGCATTGAGCTACCAGCTGTTAGAATATAGTAATTATTTCTAATGTTAATATTTACAACTGTATAAATTGGCCGATGATTGATTGCTCAATGCAAGAGTGTTTTATGTAGTATATGAAAAGTCTGTTATTCGATAATAATGTAGCATACTGTAAAATAAATATTAATATTCGATGATACTGTAGTATAATGTAATAATAAACGTTTGTATTCGATTATAATGTAGTACATAGATAATATTACATACACATTGATATTCGATGATAATGTAGTATAATGTAAAATCAACATAATCATTTGTTGATAATGTAGTGTAATATAAAATTAATTAATATGTGTTAATACTATAGTATAATATAAAATCAACTGCAAAACCCCATCAGCAATGAATTGTACAAAAAGTTTGAAAACAGATCAGACGCCGATTTACCTGGCGTCTAATCAGGATCTATCTGTTTTATCTCAAGTTACGTTTAACTGTAAAACGCCTCAAAATCTAAAATTTAGAAATACAGTAACACCTCTTCATTATGACCACTGATACGAAGGCTATTTGATTTTATGAAAGACAGGTGACAGTTTGAAGTAATGTGACAGTGAAACAGAAAGCTTTTAAAAATCACCTGTAGTAAACACCTCATAATAAACACAAATTGGTGGTCTTAGTAAAGAAGTTTTACTGTATCTCAAATTCAGAAATGCGTGCAGATGACACTCTTTAAGCAGACGGATATCAGCATTATAAAGGTGATATGGCGCGTAACGTCACCGCCTTGTAGGACTATAATGGTCAATGCATGTTCCTAAGCGTGACAACAGTGGACATGAATCTGTCCAACTTGTCATACACTGACCATGATGTCCGTCTATAGAGGACCGAACACACACCTCTGGTGCATACACAATGTCCTGTCGATGATAGATCGCATAATCACACACACTCATCGCATAATTAATCATTATCATGCAATAGTCATTGTTGTCTGCTGCATTTGTGTCATCTGCTTGCATTTCTTTTAACCCATTCACTGCCGTGACGTCATCGGTTTTAAACAAGTGTAGTCTACTAGGATTTTAGTTTTTTTTTCAAATTTAAGACTTCAGTCCATTCCTAAATTTTGGACGAAAGGTAATACACCAAAACCAACAATGGAACAAAACTGATTATGTCTTTGTCACATTTGTCATACACTTTATAGTTATATAACCACTTAATTCAACCCATTTGTGCCCACGATCCCATTTATGGGACATAGGCAAATAGTGTATACTCTGATCAGACGCCGCATAATGCGGCGCTGATCAGAGTCTACAATGTTTACTGATAGTAATTTCAATATAAAACGGAACGAAAATTAAAATTTAGACCAGACATCCCTTAGATAAAAAATTGGTTAATCCAATATACATGTACAAAATGTATAAGAATGGAAGACCCACTGGGCACAAATGGGTTAATGTGACGTCATCGGCTTTTAACAGTCATTTGCTATTACAATCGAAACTCGATACTTCGAACTCGCTTTAATCGACCTTTCAAGTATTTCAAAAGTTTAATTTCGACAACTCGATTTCGCTTTAGTCGAACATATCCCTTAAGCCATGTTTAACGTTGAAATATGGGTAATTTCGAACTAACGCGAGTTCGAATTATTGAGTTTATACTGTTTTTCTCGAATCTAAATTTTAGGTATTATAACATAAAAAACATAAATACATCGTCAAAGATTTTGAAACCTGATCAGATGTTGTGTTACTCGGGGTCTGATCAGGATTCACATTGTTAGCAAATAACCATTGTACTCAGTGTAAGACAGTGAAGGCGTTAGCAAATTGCTCCTATAGGAGCCTCCTGTTTTATTCTATGATGTAATTCAACAATCGACTGTATTCGTCCTTTACGCCTTAGATTATGTTCTGTATTAACACGGAGTAAACACAGATCTGTGTTTACTCCGTGGTATTAAAGACAGGTGATTGCTTAAAGCAGGCTGAAAGTAAAACAGAATGCTCCTTAAGGAGCATTCTGTTTTACATTCAGCCTGCTTTAAGTTACCATCTTCTAAGATATACAAATATTTGGCAGTGCAAGCCTTACATGTAACATCTGATCATATTAACTCAATCTAGCTATCGTTTCTCACCATATTTGTATTTGGGAGTAGTAGGCTCTAGTAACGCCCAAACGTCACACAACATGCTTTCACTCTCCATCGTCTCACGGCATATCTACCACAGGCTAGGGGCCACAGGTATCTGAAGGCATACTCCTCATATCGAGGGGGTCGGTAAACACAACGTCTTCGGCACACGTATCGGTAACATATACCTGAAAAACACACACATACATTGACATTGTATACAAAGATATAGCCGAATTGCACACGTATCTGTACTTTGCATATACACTCAAAATACTACTTGTTCATAATGAGACCTTCTTACCTTGTCGAGGTTCTGAACCTTAATTTGCATAGGAAATGTTTTTATTTACGTAACGTTTGACATAGAGTATTTTATTTACGTAATGTTTGACAGAGAGTATCTACTCTGCCAAGAACTAAAAGGAATGCAAGTGGGTTGTTTTGATCTCATGCCCTTGCTTTGCAGCGAATGTGAGTAGCCGAACTCACATTCACCTTCCTGAAATTATTAATCAGCGCTATTTGACATATTATGTGTCGCAGTGTCGTAAAACCCAACTCATCCATGTTTTGTTCATCGTGAACATGTCAATGGTAGCTTTGGTCAATATTGACAGTAACGAATCTCCTTTTTGGAACCGTTTCCTGTATTTCATCTGACCTAAATACCTGTACCTCAGTGGCATTGTTTCTAGTTTTGAGAACAGGCGATCACTTAAAGCAGGTTAAAAGCAAAACAGAATGCGCCTTAAGGCGCATTCAGCTTTACTTTCACTCTGCTGTAAGTTACTATCTGCTAGGCTATAGGAAATATTTGTTATTTCATATGTATAAAGAGGATCTATTTTCTTCAGTGGAGAAATAAATTAAAGGCGGAAAATGTGTATCTATGGAGTAACGATACTCTTTGGACCCGCCCCTTCCCCAATAGAGTTCAAACTCACGACAGACGGATCTCATAAGAAAACAGTGCAGAACGTCCTCAAAATTTACTTCAGGAGCTTTATGATTCGGGTCTATAATATTTTCGAAAATCCTCAAAAAACGCTGAATGCAGGGGAAGAGTTTACTGAAATAGATGGCTGTGCCATTTATCCGAAATTCTCAAGGGGTCCGAAAGAAAGCATTCCATACGGACCAAAGTGTATTGGATATTGTTTCGTTCGTATATTTCTAGCGTTTTGGTGTAGTACTACACAGTTTGCACTCTCTTGGTTTAAACATATTTAATTTCAGATATTTTACACGAACACGATACATTGATACAATTAAAAAGGATTGGATCAAAAGCTATGCTTATACAGATCATTTCATTGTCATCATTAAACAATATCTATACGTCTACTCCATTCATATGTCTTCCATAAGTAACTAATTCGGTATCTACGTAACCCATTATCTCCTAGTGGACTACATATACATTCTACCTGTCATTTACAAACAGTGCACTAGCGAAGAATACTCTTGTCGTTTGCAAATGGTGTAGACCAAGACCAGATGGCTCCCACAGGAGCCCTCTGATATGGGACTACACTGTTTGTCATATTGCAATATATTCCAATAAGAACTGAAAACAAGTTGACCTCGTTATTACAGTGGAGAATCTGTTATTCTTTCCCGTTTAAACGCAAACGTACGCAAACGCAAAGCACTAAAACGTAGAAAAGAACAACTTTTGGACTATTCTGATATTTCATGTTTATCTTGGTGGCAAACAGTTTGGGGCCTGATCAGACGCCGGGTTATCCGGCGTCTGATCTGGCTCCAAACTGTTTGCACTGTAAATAATAGTTTTAGCGTAAACGCGTTATTTGGAAAGAATAACACATTCTCCACTGTAAAGGGAAGTCAATGTAAAGTCATTAGCTTTTTAGGCAGGTATGGTGTAATTGGGTCTTGGTAACAGTTTACTAAAGTTATGAAATGAGTTTACATTGTCGTTCGCATGCACTCGTGGGGCCAATCTATATCTGGATTCCATGTTTTAGCTGTGTCTATGTTAAAAACAATTAATGTTAATAATAGAAATTGTAATAATGTTGATGATAGTAGTTGTAATAATGATGATTATGATGAAACTATTATTATTAATTGATCATAAATAATAATCATAACAACAACAATAATAATAACATTAATGATGATAATGATAATAATAATACTAATAAAAGTAATAAAAAGAAGAATAATGACAAGAAGAAAAAGATGATGAAGAAGAAGAAGAAGAAGAAGAAGAAGAAGAAGAAAATGAAGTAAACAACAACAAAATAACAATAATAACTATTATACACATTTTAGTATTTATGACTGTATTGTGTGTCCCGATATATGTTTCTGAAAACAGTCTTTTGATTTACAGATGTCTTATTTTCGTAAAATAAAAACAATTTCATTATTTTATTTACCCTCCACTGATGACATCTGCAGTGCCATAAGGCTGCACAGGAGTAACACAACAACGAGCTTGGAATTCATGTTGACGTTATTCCGTATAATCTTTCCTTCAACAGACTGTCTCAAATACTGAAGAAGCGGTGACAACGTATCTTGTCTTTATTGAGTAGCAACTGTCATCGTCCCTCGCGCCTGACTGGAGCTGTCAATCACGAGAGGGTAACCTACAACGCTTTTACTGCTGAACTATTGTAAGCTGAAAAAATGTCGTCTGGCGTATTTTTAAAAAATAAAATTTTGAAATTTTGACGGAAGAAATATTTAATACGAGTCTCAAACAGTCTGGATCCTGATCAGACGCCGAGTTACTCGGCGTCTGATCAGGATTTAAACTGTTTGTAAATTTCAGATAGATAGCTCGGTACGCTAATGGGTAATTGTTGTATTGTTTGTCGTACGTCGCTGTGAATGGCGGACGGGGACGTACGTAATTTCCTGGCGTAACGTTATCACTCAAAACACGCACGTTGACAATCGAAATATATGATAGGTCGGTGGCTTTCAGCGATCAAGGAAGTATTGACCTATGCAATAATAGCTGTTTGTTATTTAATTAAGATCGCACAATTTTGAAATTATTTTTTAAAAAAAATGAATTGGAATCCCATTGTTAAGACTTTTAAAGAAATAACTCCGTTGACTTAGAATCCCACTGTTGTAACTTTCAAAAGAAACCCCCTTTGAGTATGTTAAAGACGGACGAAGACTCAATCCGAAACCGCCCAGTCTCAAATTATGCCTAGTCAATTTCTAACAATTTAGCGCTATTCTCTACATTGTATAGCAAAATGACAACAAAATGACAAAATGACAGTCCCTGTCCAGAGGTCTTCGTTACAGTGTCGGAAACCTCTGATCTGGGTCTACATTGTTTGCAAAGGACAAGTGTACTTTACACAGGTACACTGTTTGTACAAGTGTACAAGTCACTAGGGTTGTTAAGATCGCAAAAATTTGAAATTATATTTAAAAAATAAATGAGAATCCCTTGGTTGTGGATTTCAATAGAACACCCATGGCCATCGAATACCTTAAAGACAGACAACAGCTTCAAGCATGGTCACACATTAAAACCGAAAACTCCCACTTTGGTCTTTTTCATTTCAGTCGGAAGTCTCTGTCCATTTAAGCAATCAATTGTTAACGAAATGGCCACTATGTGGTCGGGTATCGGGAACTTTACGATATATGATAGATAGGCGGCTTTCACCGATCAAGGAAATATTGACTGGTAGATGTTTTATCATTAGCCTCTGACTTTGTTAGTCTGCTTTGAATTCTGAAATAATGGGAAAAAAATAATAGAAAAGTAGTCACAACAATAAAGTATTCGAAGATTTGAAATCGCGAAAATGGTAGATCTACTAAGCTTAATATTTCAAAATAATTTCAAATGATTAAGACCTCATTTAGCGATATTATTAGTATCAACAACGGATCAAAGCAATTTTCAGTGATAATTTTAAAATAGGGACTAGCCTTACCCGGTTTACCTTCCGATTGCGAAAATGTGTCCAACATTATACCAACAATGACACGGTTTTCCTTTTTCATTTTTACACTTTACTCCATAAGTATGCATTTTAAACAAGCTGTTTTGCTCCTGCTTCAATCTTTAACTTTGTTTTATGTTTGTGAAATAGATGGACACTATCTAAAATAAAATATATTTAAACCAAGTATGCCTTTGTTACATCTTAAATGTTTTCCTCCACTGAAAGAAATAGCTCCACTTCCTACAAACTCCTAACAGACGGCAGCTTAAAGAGGGCTGTCAAACTGCTTTAGGTGGTCACTTACTAATCGACAGAAATAGAATCAGGTTATCTTAACCCTTTCCCTTATAGAAGCGACTTTTAGCACATGCATTTTATTCATCCGCTGAAGAAAATAGTTCCAATATATACCGTAATGAATTTGTGTCATATTTAATACTTTCCTTATTCTAGCAGGTTATAGCTTAAAGCAGGCTGAAAGTAAAGCAGAATGCGCCACATGGCGCATTCTGCTTTACTTTCAACCTGCTTTAAGAAGTCACCTATCTTCAATAGTAGAAATGCACTATCAGGTAAAGGGTTAAGCTATCACATGTCTTAACACTGTTCTACGGTTCTTCTTTTACAACTGTTGACATATTACTGATTTGTGTTGGATTGCGTTATTATACCTGTCAGAGCCTTAATACATTCTGCAATAACCCATTTGTGCCTATACAAATAAAAGGGGCATAGGAAACAGTGTAGACTCTGATCAGAAACCGTATGATGCGATGTCTGATCAGACTCTATCATGGTATACTCCATTTGGCATAAATGGGTTAGCCCATTTACGGTTACTACTCGTATATCGTCTGCTTTTGAAACTGTTGCCTAAACTATTACAGCGTTCCCTCTCTACAACGACACCCAATGGGAGACACAGATTGTGTGCGTTGTTCAGAGGGAGTCGTTACAGGTAGGGAAATTGGCTTACATTTGCAAACAGCTTGAATCCAAATCAGACGCCGCGTTACGCGGCGTCTGATCTGGATTCAAGCTGTTTGTAAACCGTCATTATATTTATTCCATCAAAATGTAATTTTGAGAAAAAACAGCAGACAACAATTTGAAGCAGACGATATTGCAGCAGTAAAAGTGTTAAACATTTTGTCTTGTTTGGGGAACAGCCGTAAGGGTCGTTGTAAGGAGGGAGTCGTTGTTGGGAGGGCCGTTGTAGAGAGGGAGCGCTGTATTTCAAATTGAAAGTATGACAGCGACTTCTTTTATTTATAATAATCATTTATATTGATAGCCAGAGTATACAGTGATTATTATAACCAATACATGAGGCTACGTTCTCAGTGTTTGGGTCAGGTGGTTGCTTTGGGCCGGGTGACAGTACAGAAGACGACCCCTTTATAACCTTTAAGTTTTGCTTTCATCTTGTCTTAGACATTCGCTGTCTTTGAGACCTCGAGTTCGTAAATATTGGGTGGTCGTGATAGAGAGGTTTTATTCTGCAACATTTTTTCCACCAACTCAAAATATCAGTTTTTATGAGAGGGTCTCTATAAGCATTAAGCTTTCGACCCAATGCTTGTGTATATGAAATGTATTTATATATATTGTATTACTCGAGTTGGGTCATACTATTGTTATCCAATGTACATGTACATGTATAATATAATATTTATAGGTATTTAACAGACAAATATCTAAAACATTTTATTCTTATTTCCAGACGATAGCTCATTATGATAATTGTTCAAACAAATGACATTTAGTTTAGTTGTAAATATTAATCATTCAGAGAGAAAAAATACACACCGTACCTCGTTTGTAACATTGTTTTCACTGAGTGTTATGTGTTCATTACAGAAAAGACGGTACTGCCCGGCACTAAGACACAAGTTCTACTAAATACATCAGAGAAGACCTTATTCTTTCCCATTAGAAGTGCTAAAACTAAAAATCCTTCTACCCATTACAAACATATTGGAGACAGATCAGATGCCGGGTAACCCGGCGTCTGATCAGGTTCAAAACTGTTTGTCACTCACAATAAAACAGAATTGTGAGCATTTTCCAAATATTGCAATTTTCATTGCACTGCATTTCGTTTTGTTTTGATGGATGGAAAAGAGTTTGGTTAAATACGGCTCTGCGACACAAAATAGGTTATTTAGCGCTGATGAATGATCAGGCATGATGAAATGAGATGATGATGATTTCAGAGAGATGATTTTGGCTAATACATGTATAATTCGCTCTAAAGCAGCGTATTGGGTAAAAAATACGAAACTGAATTCCTTTTAGTTCTTGGCAGAGAGGATAATTGCGGTCAAATATAAACAGAAATATTCCCTATTGCTTGACAGTAGGACTAGTTTCTGATGTACCTGAACTTTATCAGCTCTATATATTTATTATGACATAGCCAAGAGCCTCCTAGAGGAAGTGGTTCAGGTAGTACAACTCCAATGAAAGGGGGAGGGACTATCGATCAAGGTCAATCGATATTGGTATTCTATTGGGAGTGCCAGAAAAATGATTTTTGTTTTCCTTTCTTTTTTATACCTCCTTTTTTATTTAAAGTATTAGTCGACATTTGAAACAAATAACAATAAATCATACGACGGACCATAGATTGGTACGGACGGAAGATTAAGAGAATGGCTGATCGCTCTACATAGATCGACCGACATGACGATCGACATTGACCCATCTCGTAATAGTGATACTACCTTGAGATATGTGGACATTCGCTTAATCTCGATGTCTAAATGTCTTTCGAATAGGACTAAAATCCGAGTTCCTTTACCAAGGTAACCACTCTTTTACAAGGACCCAATACTCAAACCATATATCCATCAAAATCACTCTTGAATCGCCTTTTAATCGTGAGGAGGAAGTACATGTATTGGGCAAACGTTGGCGGACGGGCGTTAACCGCAATAACCACTCTCTTGCTTTAACCTTTTAGCCGCCGTAGGCAACTATGTTCGACCTTACAAACAGTTTGGATCCTGATCAGACGCCGCGTAACTCGGCGACTGATCAGGTCCAAACTGTTTGACAATAATTGGATGTATATTCAGTCATATATATACGTACTGCCTTAAATCTAACTTAGAAATGATTGTGCAGACAACAGTAAAGCTATTTTGTCTGAGAAAAAAGGGCTATTACGATAAACGTGTCAAATCACCCACGAAACGATCTCAAGCTTTATATGCCATATCTCTCTGTCAGATCTCTCTAACCACCACCTACACTCTCGGTCAATGATGATGCTTTAGTAACCTTTGTCCTCTGCATCAACCTATTCACTGCAATTATAACATCTGTCTTAAATATTGTAAATATCCCAGCTTCTACTGGGATTCGAAACCTGTAGCCGAACAGTTGTCCAGAGGTTACGCACTGGACTGATGACAGGCGGGGGATTTACTGGCGCGAGTCTCCGCAGCACCACTAACAGTACTAATGGCCCTTAGGATGAGCCTTTCAACCGAGTTTCCATGTATCGGTGCCATTCCTCCAGCACATATAAGAACCTTTGGTTTCTCCAGCATAATGTGCATCTTTATCCGTACTTAAAAACCTTCAAAATGCTGTAAAATATCTAACGCAAACTATGATTGGCCGTTGCTAACCGTCGTCGCAGTATGTCCAAAATAATCAGTGTTGGAACCGCCAGCAGGTAAATTTCATTTGGTTGAGGTCAATAGGAAGTTCCATAAAACTTAGCAATATTGGTTTGCTGTTGTGAATTTCTTTGATTAAATATATGTACAAAATTTTAAATATTTAGCCAGGTTAACTAATTGTTTGTTTAAATGTTACTGTTCAGTAATAAAACTTTCTGACTGATGAACATTGACAAAAATATGGTTTCAAACAATATCTGGGTCAAAGTAAGTGACAGATGCCCCCAAAATCGTTTAATGACGCTGACATGCATTTTGTTGTTGGATGCAGACCTGGGGCCCGTCTTAGAAAACGCCGTACGACAAAAAATGGTCGTAAGTCCAAACTTTAAAATTTTACATCTTATATCTAGCGCGATTCATGGAACTTGTTAAACGCCGAAAATACTAAGTTCATTTCTTAATTACTCGGCCATTACGAGATGATCTCATTCTCTAAATTTGGTATCCCTAACTGATGTGGTAGAGGAAATCTCCAGATGTACTAGCGCACCATATTTGGCATCCTTAATTGATGTGATGAAAATATTATTCCCTGGAAAACGGGTTTGCTGCTATAAATTAGGTCAAAGGTTAAAGTCAAGGTTCAAACAACAAATTAAATATCTCTAAGTGGTGTTGTATAGGAAAATAAATCTTCAAACAAGGTTTTTCTATTTTTTCTATAATGGATGTCAAAGGTCAAGGTCACAGTGAGTTGAAAATGTTACAGTTCAACGCACGTTCCCAAGATATACTCACACAACAAATTTGGCTTCGCTAACTGATGTGGTACAGGAAATACGCTGCGGGAAATGGGGCCACCCGCGGACGGAAACACACATATGTATGTGCCCAAACCTAGCATTTAGGGCAAAACCCCTTCATGTGTAGTAATAACAGGACTAATGAATAAGAAACATTGGCCTATGCTGTTGGGAAATGTCCTTTGACGACAAGAGATTGATTTACTATAAAGCATTAAGTAAAATGAAATGTCAAACTTTAAATAGACCACAAGTTCGTTAACAAATTAGCGTATGTTTGTTTACAGCATTAAAAAACCTACGTGGGTTTTGGTGACGTAATGTGTAACGCTTATCATAAACTGACATTTGACAAATCTGTTTTTAATTTAAACACGGTTTTGTGATTTATATTTTGAAGTCTGTTTCAAACAGTTTGGATCTAGATGAGATGCGGGGAACTCGGCGTCGTATTTTCGGATCCAAACTATTTGAGTTTCTGACAATATTTCCTAAATGGAATAGTAGATCTATATTAAATGTTTTTTGTTGCAGACTATTCATTCTGCAGACGACTATCGCCTGTTTGCTAATGGTATTAACCCCTTCACTGCATACATATTTGCGTAAGTCAAAATTTTAAATTTTAATCTATATTTTTATTATCACTTGCTACAAACAGCAAATAGCCAGATCAGAGGACGCGCTTTTAGCGCGTCCTCTGATCTGGCTATTTGCTGTTTGCAAACGTTTATAAATGATCGAAAAATAAGAGTAAAACGATTTTGACTTACGCAAAAATTTTGCGTAAGTAGTTTAGTAAAACGGGCCCCTGGTCAGGCGCCGCGTTACGTCTGATCAGTATCCAAATTGTTTGACACCCATTGCGATGATTACTTAAGTCCTTTGACATAAAAGTGAATTTTCACAAATAAAGCACACGACAATTGTTAAAAAACAGATTACGTCATGTTAAAACCGCATTACTCAGCGGAATTATTTGCATGATATTATTGTTACGGTATATCGCTTAATCATAGTAAACAGTTACCTGTAGATCTATATATGGTTGCTTGTACATGCAGGGGGGGAAACACCTTTTGATATGTAAAAGGCTGTTGACCTTTTCATGACTGCATAGTAGCCTCTTTGACCTAATGACCAAATACATTTACAGTAAATCCTCTCTATCACGAGCACTATTAACAAGGCTAATTGATTTTACATAGTTTTTGGTTGTTATAGAGAGGTATTTCCATACACATTTGAACTTTGATATCTCAAACACGCGCAAGTAGAATTTGTCCTTAGTTCAAATTAAAAATTTGGCAAACGTTGCAGTCTCGTTTAAACTTGAAATAAAGGTATGTTTTATCTCAACGCGCTAGAATTATTGAATTTGAGCTGAAGAAATGCGGGGAATATCAACTTTTAAAAGAGAGTTCGAATTGTCGATGTTTCATTGTACCTCACTTTTCGAGTTATTTAAGTATTTCAGTAACTGGTTGCATAATAAACGTACATTAAATAAGGTTGGTATTTTCAAAGTTGGGATGTAATGGAGAAGATGTTATTCTTTCTCCTTTAACCCTCTCCTCAATAGAAGCGCCTTTTAGCGCATATGATTTATTCCTCCGCTGAAGAAAATAGTTCCAATTTAATTAGTCATGAATGTTAAGTATAGGTAATAGTTTTTATATTTTAGCCCATAAAAGCTTAAAGCAGGCTGAAAGTAAAGCAGAATGCGCCTTAAGGCGCATTGTGCTTTACTTTCAACCTGCTTTAAGTGGTCACCAATTTTCAATACTAGAAACAGGCTATCAGGTAAAGGTTTAACGTGAAACGAAACGCAATCGCAGTGTGCTAAAATGTAAACATTGGCATTTTCTTTAAAATATTGACGATTCTTTTTAATCTTAGTGGTAAAAGGTTAAGTGTCTAGTCATATGGGTTACCCAGAGTCTGATATGGCTCCAAACTACTTCCAATGGAAAAACTTGTGTTAGCACACACTCATTTATTTAGAAAGAATAACTTTAGGCTTTCTGCCTAGTTGTCATCTTACGTTAATCTTTACTTCATCTTTAAGACCTTTAAAGAGTCATATTTTGAGTGACTTTAAAGAGCCACATTTTGATTGACTTAAATAACATAGCAGTCACACACTCACGGTATGTAGGGGTATCCAAGCGGGTACATGGTGAACAGAATATTATTAGAACGGTCAGTACTTTTGCCAAATTATCTTTCTAAGTAATAATTTGGATAAGACTTGTTTAAAGTTGACGTACGACGGAAGCCAGGTCGTAACAATCTCATTATTGTTTGAACTTGCAATTTCAACATTTTATCTAGAATTTTCAGAATGTTCAAGATACTATTTGATAATTCAAGATGAATAAGTTAAAAACTGAAGTTGATAAGTCAAAAATGTAACACCTAGTCGAGAGTGCATGCGTCCTTTACAAACAGTGTAGCAGTGAAGAATACAATTGTCCCATACAGACAGTATGTGCCATGATCAAATGATCCTGAAAGGAGTTCTCTGACTAGGATCTAGATTCTATACAGCTTGTCATTTTGTAATATAGTGCAGAAAACAGTCCTAAGTAGTGAAAATTTAACCTAATTGTAAACTGGAATAGTCCAATTGGAGTTTCAGGAGTTAATGAGTTGAACAATCACGTGCCTTAAACACTTAGAAATAGTGTTAAAAATTCAATTTGTATTCTTTTGGGTGAGCACAAGTTCGGTTATTTGGTTCTGGTTTCGATTTATGCTTGAGCCACATCATAATACGACCAGACTTATTACACTGCAAAACAATGTTGTCCAAACTTGGTCTCCATCTCAGACTCAACCTTTCACAAAGGTCTAAACTGGCAATCAAACTTGGTAATATACGTGCTTTTTATGTAGATGCAGGCGAGTGTCAACCCGTGCAGATCGGATCAGACGCAACGTCTCTGACGCCGCGGTCCCTGGTCAGGTTCTATACCTTTTGCAATACGATAATAAGACATTGGCCATTTCAATTTGATATCTTGATTTTTCAAGTTAATGTCTTGTATATTCAATATAGTATCTTGATTTTGTCAAGTTAAAATCTTGAATCATTAATATAAAACATGTATCTTGAATTTGTAAGATGCTATGATGAACAGTCAAGTTTTCAAGAAAAAGGCACTTCCCAAAAATGCAATATCAGGCTTCCGTGCGATCATATTGCAAATCAATATCTCCGGGATTACCATGATTTATTTATTGCCTATGATTTATACTGCACCTTTAAACACTTAGACCACATCGTAACCGCACCATTAATCAAGACACGTTACCCTAATAAAGTGCAAATAATATTAAGCGATATTTTTAAAGCAGATACAATGGTAGTCTGTCGGACAAATGATTACTAAATACAGGACAACAGTAATGCAGAAAACTCCAATAGGACTTTTCTAAATAATATTTGCCCTGGATAACTCAGAGTCCTGTCATTTAAATCTGATTTTGCCTTCATTTATTGATAGCTGAAACAAGTTTCACTATATGCAAATACAGAGTCTCGGTCTGTATTGTTTGTGTGGTCGTAGTATGTTAATTCTTCCTGATGGACGGTTGCTTCCCTATAACAGCCCACATAAACACTTTTGTTCGCGGTTGATACAGCTCTCAGGCTTTTCACAGTGTTTATATTTATTACTTAAGGTAGAAAGTCCCGAATAGATAGGATATTTCCAAATCCTTATAAACTATAATATTCTAAATCTATATTCTGTCCAAAAAATGTATGCATTTCAAAACGACAAAAAAGTGATACGAACTATATTGGTACATTGTATATGATTTGAACATACAAAGTAGATTGCTGTTTGACATGAGAGTGAGGGCGTGGAGGCTGGAAGATGGGATCACTTATGCATGGCTTTGGCTTTTTTCCAGGGTTTTATTTCACAGTCTCTTTAGCTTGGAAAATAAGTTTTTAAATAACCCTATATTACTACACAAATCTTGGAAATTGGGCATTAGTTTTCAGTTGATGAAAAATATACAGTATTAATATTAGTATTATGATATACATGTACATGTGTTATGACGTTTTCCCGCTTATTTATCAAAGTATAAATCATTCAAATTAGTATGTGTGTAAATATGGTAAATTCATAGACAAAAGGATAAATGCTTAACAATGTTTTTTTTTTTCATCCCTAAATATATACCCATTACATTATAACTAAGGATAAGATAAACAGTAACTGTGGTTCTGTATAAGTCTTTTAGCTTGGTTCTTTGCTTATTTTCCGCATTTCTAATCAGCCAACCGATATTGTTTTGACGCAAAACGCATAACTACGTACAGATTACATTTCTTGATTTTTTTCTCGCATTTTGCAATTCATCGGAAGTACTTCATTAGGGACCGTTACTTCCTTAAGAAAAAACGCAAACCGAAAATACAATAAGATTGTGGTTTGGTCAGGACGTTTACGTTCGGGTTTTGTCAAAAGTGTGCTCACCCCATTGCGGTGTAAAACAACCTTACACAGGTTGAGGTGAGAACAAACTGTCTTGGAACATTGTGGAAACCACAGTCAACCTTTTGCACACTACGTGCGATTTCCTGGTTACGATTACAAACAGTTTGGACCCAGATGAGACACCGAGTAACTCGGCGTCTCATCTGGATCCAAACATTTTGACACTCTTAGGATATTTCATGAAACAAAATACAGAAGAACCATTTATGAGAACTGTTGCAGACAACTTTTTTGCAGACGACAATAACATGAGATTTCTTTAGGTTTACGCATCGTAAGAAGCTGACATCAAATGAAAAGTTCGGAGGTTTTATGAGGTCAACCTTAAGTATCGCATGAAAACATCAGCAATAATGCCGAGTCTACTATAATCAGCGCCACGGAATATCATAAAAACCTTTATAACCACTGTTTATATCGTGTTGCTGTGTTTACGCCCCGACGTGCATGCCTTCCTGTTCATGTACAAGGAAGACCAAAAGGATTGGGGAATGGCTTTATATTCCTTTCTCGTTAAAACGAAACGAAACGCAAACGAAATACAATAAGGTGTAAATAATTACCGGTTTATGAATATTTTGAGAGTTTATATGTTTCAGAGAGGCACACTGTTAGAAAGTGTTCTTATAGACGCCAATAATTCGTCGTCCGACTTTGCATCAAATTGTTAGCTGTAGATGTAATTGTTTTAGAACAAAACGCGTTTATCGGGAAAGACGTATGTCTTCGCCATTGTATACACGAATGTTGTGAATTTATTTTATTGTTTAGGCATGCCTTTTATCGGTTATTCATTGACACCGCTTTCACACTTAACTACGCTTAATATTGTAATGTAATATGTAGTTTAAATAACCCATTTATCATTAGAATATTGCCAGCTTATTTGAAATTGTCGTCCTCTGCTATCGATAGGAGAGTCAAAAAGTTTGATTTTCATCAGACACCGCGTTACCCGTTGTCATTTCCAGTTCATTTAGGCCATGGTAACGACTAGATTAACCATTGGACTGTGATTATGTAATATTGCATTTGCATTATGTGAATGGCAGTGTGGGCATAATGCCATTTTCCTTGCCATAAATATGAATAAGGGGAGATCCTTTGAAAGCACAGAAAACAAAGCAAATACTGAAAATTGCAGACTCGGTTTAATTGAGTCTGTTCATGAGCAATACTGAAAAAATGCAACAGTGCTCACGCCCCCTAGCACCAGCTTCAGCGGAATTCAACTTTCAACTGTAAATGCGCTGAAATCAATGATTCCAAAGGACCAGAAAGTATAACAACACTGAGAATGAAGTCCATGGATTGCTATATCGCCTAGTATCGTTTTAACTACAAATTGACTTGTGATTCCACTTCGTGTCATTCAAATTGGCGTTTATTTAGGCGTTACGTGTATTATAAATACAACAACAAATCTGTAACACAAACTTTGAAGATAACAGCATTGTGCCAGATAATAATTACGCTTACTAGGAGTCGATATTGTAGATTATACTGGAAGAAAGTGTGGCAAGACATGTTTTCAATATATTTGAAATAAAATATGATTAAACTAGGTTTGATTTTCGATCAAACAATACGTAACTGAGAGATAATGTACCACAAAGTGTCCAATTGAGTGGCTTAAAGATAAAACTATCATAAGGTTGTGTTGGTTGGTTTTAAGATCCTTCAGCAAAGCGGTCTCATTGAGGCGCCCGAAAGAACCAATCGCCAAACCTAAGACATTATATTTAACCCCTTCACTGCCATACCGTCATCTGCTTTTATCTCTCCTATCTAAGTTGTGGAGATTGTGATATGCGAAAAATGGACATAAGTGTCAAACAGTTAGGATCCTGATCAGACGCCGCGTTTCTCGGCCTCTGATCAGGATCCAAACTGTTTGCAAAAACACTGTACTCGTGGTAAGTCAGTGAAGGGACTAATGCAGGTTATTGAAACGTAATGGAGCCATCTGTTGAAGTGAAGGGTCTTTCTGTATCGTTGTGCCTTGCATTAAGCAATCTTATTCACACTAACCGAAGGGCTGGTCAAAAGAAGATAAATTCTTTGTAAATCGCAAGCTTCTAGTGGATGTTTGGTAAAAAAAAAGATCATTTCTCTGAACCATTTGCAAGCTTCAACTGTTTTTTGTTGTACATTTGTACATTGTCGGAAATCTACTTGGTTTGTATGGTATCATGTTTTTGTTTTGTATATACAATGTATACAAATTGTTCTAGTGATTTTAGACGTACATTTTCGCTTTACGTAAGGCAAGTAGTTATATAAATATATTTGTATATTTGTTGTATAACTATGTGAGAGGTCATCTGGCCTATGTGTGTCTGGATAGCCATATTCGAACAAGGTCAGCAGGTTATGTTTTATGTAAACACAGGTGTATGTGTTAACAGTTAGCCTGCCAATCGCAATTTGGCTGGTACATGTATTTGCAAACAGTTTTGATCCAGATCAGACGCCGCGTGACGCTGCGTCTGATCTGGATCCTAACTGTTTGACAACCGACAACCATCTTTCAGTTTATTCTATTTAAAGATACGGAAATAATTAATTTCGCAAATTTTGTTGGCGATAACTTAAAGGCAGGTTATATTACGACAGGAAAAAGGTTAATGGTCTACAATAGCCACCACCTAGGGCAATTTGCATGATGTTCGATAGTTCATTTGCATGTTTCAAGGACAAGGTCCAGGTTATAGTCTACTAACACCGTGTTCAACTGTACTTTATATTTATAGGTAACTTGGTGGTATTGGAAGATAGAGTTGAGAAGGACAGATATACATGCACAGAAAAATAGAGAGGGAGAGAGACACCTACAGATATACAGAGAGGCACGGAGAGACTTTGAGAGAGACAAAGAAAATGCCAAAGAGAGAGAGAGACAAGCACATACAGACATGCAGACAGATAGACGGACATCCAGACAGAAAAGACGGACAGAGTGGCATATTGTGTACGTCAGATTGTGAAACTATCGTTTATTGACTGATATCACATTATGGAAATTGCTTTTGTCGTTGACATTTGACCTCAGTTATATCAATAGCCTGTTCGACGCATTTTACATATACATGTACCAAACCAGATATGGATACCAAATTTATTTTTTGAGTACATCTTTGGACGATGGAGAGTTGCATACCATTTTCAGCTCACAGTGACCTTGAACTTTGACCTTAGTTATAGAGAAAACTTGAAATCAGTGGTTTACTAAGGAAATGCGAACGTTGATTTAATGAACCACATATTTCAATACCAAACTGTCTTGCACTGTTGTAATAAAATCACTCTGAACGTTTACCACCTGAGATGTGACATTTCCAAACCAACAGTTACTGTGGAGAATACGATATTATTTCCCTGTAAACGCGTTAACGCTATTCTTGTCTGTGCAATCATGAAGAGCTAGATCAGACGCCGGGTAACCCGGGGTCCGACCAGGCTCCAAACTTTTTGCCACCCAGATTAAAAAATAATGTTAGAATTTCATAGAGTTGCAATTTTCTACAATTAAATGCATTACGTTTGCGTTTAAACGGCAAAGAAACACATCGTCTCATATATAGTGTCTACGTCTTGAACAGATAGCGGAATGTCGCATGCCAATTTCCTGTCACTGTGACCTCTAGATTTGATCTTAATAGAAAAGGCTTGTCCGAAACTTATTTACTGCATCACATTATTAGCTAGTGATATGGCCCCGAGGTTATGTAACTTAAAACGAACTCGGTGGTCACAACTCTATTTTCGATTACAGTCTCTAGCTTCTTATATTGCTACACTTTAATTGAGTTTAGTAAAACAGTAGAATATGCTTGCAAATACTGAGTATACGTGTTTATAAACTGATTGGTGTGCGTGTACATTCTTGTATTGCGGAGTGTCGAGTACCATTCTCAAATGCATGTTGTGTGTTGATTTACAGCATACACCAATAAAACGCATTTCAGTATCAACAAACGCTTTGGGTCATAACTCACTGCCCGAAACTACCGGGCTGCCCGAAACTACCAGAGTAGATGGTAGTACAATTTAGTATTTAGAAAAGCTTAAAGTAAAGAATACTGCTAAAAAAGTGATGTCACCTGCAAACATCTTGGTGTCAGATCAGATGCGGGAAAATCAAACGTCTATCGCTCTAACCTTTTCAAAAAAGACGATTTTGCGAACAGTTTGGATTCTGATCAGACGCTGCGTGGTGCGGCGTCTTGTCAGGATTCAAAACTGTTTGACAAACATTTCCCTCTTTATAACGACATGCAACGGGAAACAAAAAGGGTGTGTGTTGTTCGGAGGGAGTCGTTCTAGAGAGGGAAAATTAAAAACATCTTGAATCCAGATCAGACGCCGCGTAACTCGGCGTCTGATCTGGATTCAAGCTGTTTGTCACTCGTCATTAATTTTTCCCGTCAAAATGTCCATTTTGTAACTTTCAGAAAAACAGCGGACCACAATTTTAAGTAGACTCTATTGCAGCCGTGAAAAGGTTGAACATAATTATATTGTTCGGGGAACAGCGGCAAAGGTCGTTGTAAGGAGGGAACCGTTATTCGGAGGGCCGTTGTAGAGAGGGAGTAGGCAACAGTATATTTTTACTTGTATGAGAAAGTCTTCTTTCTCTCTCTACGTGTGTCCTTTATTTGTTTCACCTAGATAACGTTGATACATTATTTCTAAAAAACATTCAGGTGGTTTTCGTTGGTGCGATCAGTATCATTTTATTCTCATCCATTATTTTCAAAGGTTACTGATCATCTTGAAAACAATAAAGTGACATTTCCCAGGCATGACTTGATCGAGAAGACTTGCGTCACTGAAACGGTTTTCTTACACGTATGTCTGCTTGATGAATTTAAATAAGCCCCTGTATGGATTTCGTCTTTATAAATGTTTATGTTTTCAAAACAGGATAGATTCTGATGGGTCTCTGTTTAAGATAATAGCAAATAATATCACGTTCCGACTTCAATAGCCCAGACCTACAAACATATGCTGCTATCAATTTCGACATCTAACTTTAAGGTACATCGCTCCCTGTCTATAACGACACCCATTGGGAGACACGGATTGTGTGCGTTGTTCCGAGGGAGTCGTTATAGGGAGGGAACTTATTTTACATGTGCAAACAGTTTGAATCCAGACCAGACGCCGCGTAACGCGGCGTCTTATCTGGATTCAAGCCGTTTGTCATTATGTTTTTTCTGTCAAAATGTCATTTATGTAAGAAAAACAGCAGACAACAATTTTAAGTAGACGATGATGCATCAGTGCAAGCATAAAAACATAATTTTCTTGGGAACAGCGGCGAATGTCGTTGGTAGGAGGGAGTCGTTGTTCGGAGGGCCGTTGTAGAGAGGGAACACTGTAGTACGCTCCTAATGAGAGTTGGTCAATGTTTGTCAATATGGGAACTTAACGTAGTGCAGTGGATCATTTTTGTCACCTGACGGAGTAAAAGAAAGTGATCATTCACTCTATACATAGAGTACCGATATAAACCAACATTGACCAGATCTCATTAGGGACGTTCCACCTTAAACTGAAGGCTTTTTCTTTTTTAATTTAATGTAAAATTTGAATTTTGTGTTTCAAGTATTGACCCAATCACTGCCATTACGTCGTAAATCTTTAACAATTGCTATCTGCTTTTTTCTCTCAAATTTAAATTTGAGGTATTTTGACTTAAGAAATACTGCAAAAAGTGTCAATTAGTTTGGATTTTGGTCAGATGTTAATTTGTATGTATTTGTTAGTGTGTGTGCGTGTGGGGGTGCATATAACCACATGTTATATTTAATACCTTTGTCAAGGAGTTAGGGTGGGAAAGACGGGAGGAGTTGAGACCGAATCCTTACCCTTTCCTCAGAAGGTCATGACAACGGCCCAACATATTATGTAAAATGGTGAAAACGATGTTACCCAACTGCCAAACACTCTTACCATTGGGCTACCAGGCCACAGATTGAGGCCTATCAACCACTTCACCATAATCTTAACCCGGTCACATACATCCCTCTACACAATAATGCATCCCGAATTCTTACGCAAGAACGATTTATTTACGTTGTGCGAAAATATTACATGGTGAAAAAGTTTTGTCTCAACTGAGACTCGAATCCAGTGCCTTTGGCTTACTATGCCAACACTCTAACCACTGAGTTTTTAAGCCATACTGTGACGCTTATCAACCATTTCACCATAATCTCAACCCGGTTGCAATACATCTACATACATAATCACATATGATTATTAATTGATGGTGGCACATATGCGTTGCAGAGTAGGACGACAGTGTTTTTATAGACTTACCACAATAGCCCAGTGACATACGCTTTATTTACAAACAATGCAGCTATGAATAGTACACTTGGCCTACGCAAACAGCGTAGACTCCCGATATCTGCAGATCTGAGGTGTTTCTTCAGAAGCCACCATCTGATCATGGTCTGAACTGTCATTTTGAAAAATATGATAAAAACAACATTAATAAGTAAAAATGAACTAGACTCAATTGGAAACTTGAATTGTCTATTAGAAATTCCAGCAGCTATTCCGTTCAACAGTTCATTACATTAGATCAATATGTATATCAGAATTTATATCACATGACTTCAATTGTTGTTTTAAGAGCCCATTTATGATAATCATAATTTTATAGCCATCATTTTCGCTGTGTCACATTTAGTTTGTTTTCGCCAGGTGTTTTATTGTAATGTTTATTATGACATGCCATACATCGCAGTTTAATGGCCTTTTAAGATGTGCACCGGAAAAAAATAAGCATATAACATGGACCGGAAGTGCCGAACGTGCCTCGTTTTCATTACGGCACTTATTCTGTATTTATAAACCTTTTTCTTCTGTAATATCGTCTAATTTGTCGTCTGCTTTAGGTTTTAAACGTTAAATTTTGGTTATTTTGTCCAAAGAAACATCGGCACGGATAGCAAACAGATTGGATCCTGATCCGACGCCGCGTTACGCGGCGTCTGATCTGGATCCAAAGTGTTTGCAAACGTTAGGCGCGATCAGCACTCCAAGGGCTTAACAGTATGTATCGTATGCAATAGTAAATCAAATTCAAAAATAGATTTCACTAAGATTTTTTTGTCTGCACTCAAACAATGCTAACCTAGTTATTACACCCAAGCGTTTCAGCATGAAGCTGAAGACATAGCTAGCGCATTATGCATATCGTACGCTAAAGTAGATATTTTAACAAACAATGTAGACTTTGATGAGACGTCGCAATTGCCATGAGCGTCCAATGAGCGTCTGCACTGTTTGCTGTTTCATGGGATTTATTCTGCTGCACAGACAAGCACTGCGATGTCATTGGAATACCCTTGTATATCTATAATGAAATATTCCAAAAAGCAAATCGGGAGAGTTCTTTGCAACTCTCAAGCAGAACTGGGTTTAGATTGTTTAGTCCATTATCCCTTTTTCCACTATATCATCGTCTAAATTGAGCGTCCCCAAACATCTATGTTACTTTGGATTAACAAAACATCGTATACACCTGTAAACAATGGGATATTTAGTAGAAAACTAGTTAATCAGTGTCTACTGTTCAAACTGTCTGAAAATGTCAATCGAGTTGCGCTAATAGGGGTGATAAAGCCTTAACCCTTTCATTTTCAAAATTATCTTGAGCCTTTACCTTTTCCTCACATTTTATCGTATTCTTCAATATTTGTGTCTGCAATATCGTTTCAAATTTAAATTTAATGCAGAATGACGTAAGCAAGTATGTCAAACAGTTTGGATCCAGCTCAGACGCCTCGTGGCGCGGCGTCTGATCAGGGTCAAAACTGTTTGCAAAATTGCATTTTGGCGTCAGTGAGAGGGTCAACAGAAACAGTTTGTTGATGACATGATAGAATGATACAAATTGAGTCGGTTATTCTTTGTTGTGGTTTTCAAATACATCATTGCGTTGCCCTTTTATTTCAACTAGACGGTAAGGACCACTTTTCGACGTGTCATCGTGGTTGTTTTATTCCCGGTTGACTTATACAATGGCTAATGTGTTAAGTGAGAGATGTGTTGAGCTGTTCAGGACATTTATTGAACTTTTCAAGAAAGTTCATAATGAAATAGATCTACATGTATATGTCACAGTGTGTAGGTTTATCATGACTTGTACGGCCTCGCTGTACAAGCACGCTTTTATGGCGACGTGGTAGAGTGCATGACTGCGAACCTACCACGTCGCCATAAAAGCGCGCTTGTACAGCGAGGCCGTACAAGCGAGTGTTTCTTTATAAGAACACCCGTCTACATATAGTAATAAAATGTAGTTCTGGAAACAGTAAAAGGGTAATGTGGGAAACCAAGCTTCTGATCAGTTTCTAAACTGTTCTTTGCTTTTCAGAATAACATGTTCTTTTTTAAGAACAACAACAAACAAACGAACCCTGCGTTTACGTATCTATAGATACCTTTTAACGGTATAGTATAATGCTTTCTCTTCACCAAATGTCGTATTCCCTTTTACAACTGTTTCTTGGCTAATAAGGTAAAATGTTCAAGGACGTAGAGATGCACGTTAGGGCAATTTACATTTTGTCATGCCGGTATCAAGTGACAATTCAGCGAAGAATTATTGAAATCTCAGCACACTCTTTTAGCAGATAGTTGTTTGATAAAGGATACCAGAAAATCAAAACAGAACTCTCCAAAAACGTTGATTTTTTTGTGCATTAGCCCTTTCACTGCTAATGCCAACAACTTTGACATTTGCAAACAGTTTGCATCCTGATCAGACACCACGTAACACGGCTTTTGATAAACTGTTTCATACTCATATCAATAAGTCATAGACGCATAAAATTCCAAATCTGAAAGAGTGAAAGCAGACGGTAAATAGTACAACGACTGTGTTAGCAATTTATTCGGGAGACATTTACCCCTTCGCCGCTTTATTGTCGTCTGCTTCATTATTGTTGTCTGCAATACACGTTTCAAAGTTAGATTCAAGAGTGCATGTCTTAATAAATTTCGATAAGAGTGTCTGATCAGGATCCAAACTGTTTTTCAAACGCGATTTTAAGCGTCATTGAGAGTGAAAGGGTTAAGCTACAAAACTATACATTTTATTTGACTTGTGAATGGCCGTTCAATACAATGTTAGATATATGTAACATCTACGAGAGTTATAACTCTTGAACTGCCTAATTATCGTTTGCTGAAAAATGGTCGTCTGCAATTTTTTGCCAATTTTTTTTTTAAATTTTACTTTAGAAATATTGACATGAGTATCAAACAGTTTGGATCTTGATCAGACTCTGCATTATTCGGCGTCTCATTTAGATCCAAACTGTTTGCAAATAATGATGATTTCGTCATTGGCAATCAAAGTTAATACGTTTCAGTGCATTGAAGTAGTGTAAGTCTAAATAGCCTGTGAACAACTTGATGTTTAACTAAAACCGACAAGTGTAACACATCAAGAGTAGTACATGATGTCCAACATATGAATGTATCACCGAAGAGTGTTTCCTAGAAACCACAACATTCTAAAAATAGCTTGCACTTGGCCCATAGTATGAATCATAAACTGGAGAAAGTGGCAACCGTCCACACTTTCAAACAACATCTCCTCAGAAACCACTGACCCGATTTCAACCAAACTTTGTCAGAAGCATCCGTGACAAGGGGGAGCGAAATATTGTTCAAAGATTTTGGCTAGAATTATTCCCCTTGCTTTGGGACCAGATTTTCTAACATGACCGTATAGACAACTTTTAATGCATTAGAAAATCTTTAAAAATCTTCTTCTCAGAAACCAAAAGGCACAGACCTTTGATATTTGGTTTGTATCATGACCTAATGCTATTCTACCAAGATTGTTCAAACTTTGACCCTGGGGCCAAAAATGGCCCCGCCCCAGGGCTTATCAGTTTTTCTTAGGAAAACCTTTGAAAATCTTCTTCTCTGAAACTGTATGGCCTAGATCATTAATATTTGACATGTAGCTTTGCCTTATGATACTCTACCTAGATTGTTCAAATTATGACCCCGGGTCAAAATTGGCCCCGCCCCCGGGCTTATCAGTTTTACATAGAGTTATATAGGAAAACCTTTAAAAATCTTCTTCTCTGAAACTGTGAGGCCTAGATCTTTAAAATTTGACATATAGCTTTGCCTAATGGCCCTCTACCAAGATTGTTCAAATTATGACCCCTTGGCCAAAAATGGCCCCGCCCTTGGGCTTATCAGTTTTTCTTCAGAAAACCTTTAAAATTCTTCTTCTCTGAAACTGTATGACCCAGATCATTTATATTTGAAATATAGCTTTGCCTTATAGTCCTCTTCCATGATTGTTCAAATTATGACCCCCGGGTCAAAATTGGCCCTGCCCAGGGGCTTATCAGTTTTACATAGAGTTATATAGGAAAATCTTTAAAAATCTTCTTATCTGAAACTGTAAGGCCCAGATCTTTCAAATTTGACATGTAGCTTTGCCTTATGGTCTTCTACCAAGACTGTTCAGCTTATGACCCCTGGGCCAAAAATGGCCCCGCCCTTGGGCTTATCAGTTTTTCATAGGAAAATCTTTAAAAATCTTCTTCTCTGAAACTGTAAGGCCCAGATCATTTATATTTGAAATGTAGCTTTGCCTTATAGTCCTCTACCAAGTTTGTTCAAATTATGACCCCCGGGTCAAAATTGGCCTCGCCCCGGTGCTTATCAGTTTTACATAGACTTATATAGGAAAACCTTTAAATTTCTTCTTCTCTGAAACTGTAAGGCCCAGTTCTTTAATATTTGTCACATAGCTTTGCCTTGTGATCCTCTACCAAGATTGTTCAAATAATGACCCCCGTGCCAAAAATGGCCCCACCCTCGACTTATTAGTTTTTCATAGGAAAACCTTTAAAAAAACTTCTTCTATGAAACTGTAAGGCCCAGATCATTTATATTTGACCTGTAACTTTGCATTATGGTCCTCTACCAAGATTGTTAAAATTATGACCCTTTGATCAAATTTGGTCCTGCCCCAAGGCTTATCAGTTTTATATAGACTTATATAGGAAAAACCTTTAAAACTCTTTTTATAGCTATATATATCACGATATTGTTTTGCCCAGTCAGCTTAGGTGCAATGTTCTCAGGTGAGCGACTTGTGGGCCATGGCCCTCTTGTTTTAAGTATATGGCAATAGTAATCATACCCTAATGTTAATGAAGTACTGTCATGTGTACTATAAACGTTGGTATACAAATACATTAAAAGCTTTCTAAACTGGGCAATCTTTGGAAAAGAAGGTTGACCACAAAATACAGGTGACTACAGTGGAGAATCTGTTATTCTTTCCCGTTTAAACGCAAACGTACGCAAACGCAAAGCACTAAAACGTAGAAAAGAACAACTTTTGGACAATTCTGATAGTTCATGTTTATCTTGGTGGCAAACAGTTTGGAGCCTGATCAGACGCCGGGTTACCCGGCGTCTGATCTGGCTCCAAACTGTTTGCACTGCAAATAATAGTTTTAGCGTAAACGCGTTTATTGGGAAAGAATAACACATTCTCCACTGTACTTAATGCAGGATAAAAGTAAGACAGAAAGCTTGCAAGGGGATTTTTCATTCTAATTACTGTTATCATGCATTAAAGTAACCATGCACTCTTTACCAAATGGTTAAGAGGCCAGCAATTTTATTTCATAATGGTCCAGTTTAGAAAGGTTTTCTCTGTAAATTTGTTTAATATTTTGAGTTGTATGTTTTGTGCTCATATAGTTATATGATATTACATGGTAGTAGTTCGCGTTAACTCACTTCTTCCTATTATTGATGATATGATATGATGATATGTTTTATTCAGCAAAGACATACATGTCTATCAGCATTATATAATATAATACATATAAAGACGAGTAATGAAGGGCAGTCATTCTTATAACAATAATCTGCAAAGTATATTAGAATCTGCACATTATATATTTTTTGTGTATGAACTATTGATTATTTAACACATTTGTTTTCTCTTCAGGATAATAATTCCAGCATAAAAATTATTTCAAAACTCTAGAAGTTTGCAGATTTAAGCTTCAAAACTGGCTTAAAGTAAGGCAGAATACGCATTATGACGCATTCCGACTCTACTTTAAACCCGCTTCAAGTATTCAACTTTCTAAAAACGAGCTATGGAGCAAAGTGTTAACTATCGGAGAAAGCCCCCGTTTGTTAACCTATTGCTCCCTAGACACGCAATTCAACACTTTTGTATTTATTTCGAAGTAATTCCTGCTTATGCAGTCACGTTTCTTAAAATAAATTATCTCTATACTCTAGCTGATGGTACCCTAGAGATTAAAACTTAAAACAGGCTTAAAGTAAAGCAGAACGCGCCTTAAGGCGTTTTCTACTTCACTTTAAATCCGCTTCAAGTGATCACCTAAACATATCCCGTTTATATAATCATGAATATATATTATAACGAATATTGTCTACATTGTAGTAGACAATATATGATGCCTTAGCTATTTAAGCTTAATTCAGGTTGAAAGCAAAGCAGAATGCGCTTAATACGCATTCTCCTTTGCGTTAAACCCGCATCAAGTGATCATCTAAACCTATCCCGAGTATATAATCATGAATATGTTAGAACCACAAGTAGTTTCTATATCGTAGTAAACAGTAGGTGATACATAAGATCTCTTAACTTAAAGCAAGTTGAAAGTAAAGCAGAACGCATGTTTAGGTGTATACTACTTTACTTTAAACCCTCTTTAAGTGTCCACCTGTCTTCGATGCTAGAAACTAGCCTACGGTCATGAATATGTATCAAAACATATACAGGTGGTAGCATCAAACGCTAAGTTTGGCATAGGCTGAAAGCAAAGCAGAACATGTCCTAAGGCGAGTTCTGATTTGCTCTAAACCGCCTAAGAAAATGACAACGGTTTTATACAGGTATGGATATGTACATGTATCGTAACAGATATATTCGATATTATTGTAGATGTTAGCTTAACACACGTAAACTTAAGGCAAGTCTATAGTAAAGCAGAATGCGCGTTAGTGTGCTTTCTGCTTCACTTCAAACCTACATCAAGTGAACACTTGTTAAGTCTAGGGATAGCAGATGGTTTTTATTTAAACTCTATGCGTAAACTCTATGCTTAAAGCAGATTGAAGGTGGAGCAGAACGCGCCTTATGCATTCTGCTTCACCTTAAATCCGCTTTAAGTGGTTTCATGTCTTCAATGTTAGGTAATGACTATAGGTTTATAATGTATATACAATCCTGGATATTCATCATAATCAATATGTTCTATATTGATAGCTTAAATCTCTAAGCTAAGTGCAATTTGAAAGCAACGCAGAATGCATGTTAAGGTACACTCTGCTTTACTTTAATTCCACTTCAAGTGGTCACATATCTTCGATGATAGAAACTGGCAATGCATTTATAAAGTCTGTACAGTCTTGAATGTGTATTAACAAATATTCTCGATATTATAGCAGATGGCTGCTTAATGCTCCAAGCTTAAAGCAGACTGAAAGCACTACAGGATGCGTTTTACGGCGCATTCTGCTTTGCTTTAAAACCGTTTTAAGTTGTCACCTATCTCCAGTGTTAGTTTATGCAGTCATAAATATGTTTTGTATCAAATATGTTCAGAATTGTAGCAAATGGTAGCTTAGAATTTATAAGTTTAAAGCTTAAAACTTAAAGCAGGTCAAAAGTAAAACAAAATGCGCCTTAAAGTGCATTCTGCTTTACTTTAAACCAACATCCAGTCGTCAGTTATCTTCACAGCTAGTAAACTTGAAATGGCTAAACTTAATATTATTGATATAATAAGTAAGTGTTGGTTTTCGAACCGACATAGTTTGTATCTGGTAGAAAAATACATCTATATGAAACAAATTTCGCAAGCGAGCGCACAGTAATTGATGCAGAGTTGCGGTGTGTACCTCACATTTCCATTATGATACCAGATTAAATGCTTTGTAAATATAAATACTTAAGTTTCTCATTTCTTTTTTGTTACTTGTCGAGAGAAGTTCGATTAGTTTTGGTATATTGGGTCTCTGCCAATAATATTTATTAATGTAAGTAGACCTTAAGCTTCTATATTTTCTACACTTAAATAAAAAATGAAATTCATCTTCAAGCTCGTGACATTCTAAACACTTTCGGTCGTTAAGAGGCACTGGGTTTGGTTTTTTGTATCGGCCCTTCTCTACTTCTAATTTATGTGAAGACAGTCTCAATTTAGTCAATGCTATTCTAAACTTTGTAAATGTGACATGATTTAAGTAGTCTTGAAAACAAAAATTTGAAAATAACCTGTAAAAACGAGCTTTTGGTGAGTTATTTAATCTAGTCTGCCAAATTTGCATCATGTTGTCTTTCAGTCTTTGTTTGAAAACAGACAGAAAATAAGTTTTATTTCCGACTCCCTGAAATAGCCAAACTTCATAAAAACCCAAGTCTGACAACATCTTTTTCACAAGGGATGCCCAGTTATCTTTTCTTGGCATTTTTTCAATGTCATTTACAAGTGTTATATATGCATGTTTTATGTATTTTGTTTCCGGACATTGTACAATTTTCAACCAATATTTTACTATTCTGAGGAAACGATTAAACTGCAAAGGGAAGCGCCCCAATTCCCCATAAACCATATCTGTTTGTGTGCTTTGTTTTACATGTAATAGTCGTTTACAAAATTGCAGATGAACTTTCTCGACCTTGTCGGCCTTACAAAAACCCCAGACTTCAGAACTATAACAGAGAATGGGACTGATAAGTTTATCAAAACGTTCTAGATAATGTTTGAAAGGTATACCCTTAAAACTGTACAAATATTTATTCAGTTTAAAAAATGCCTTCTGTGCTTGTCCAGACAAGGTAGACTGTGCCTCAGAAAAAGCCCCTCCAGTTGTGAAAACGATCCCTAGGAAAACAAATTTGCTTACAATTTCCAAATTGGTAGTACCGTAATAGAAACTTAAACCCCTCCTTGGTAAACCTCCCTTCCTGAATACCATACATTTAGTTTTCGAAGTATTCACAGTAAGTTTCCATTTCATACAATAATTTTCAAGAATATTAAGACCCTTCTGCAGGCATTGTACATGTACATATACATGGCTAATGACTCTTATATACATATTACTTATTGCCAATAAAATTGAACTGGTATTGAGTTATGTTGAATTATATTCTTAGTTTTGTCCGAGGAATTTGGTTTGTTTGTTTTTATTATTTGAATACTGTATTTGAATAATGGATTTGTTGGTTGATTGTGTGTGATACTATTTTAATGCGTATCATTAAACCTTACATGTCCTGTCTTTTGAGTATATATCAACTGCACTGGCTATAAATATGCCAATGCGTTTTTAATGCCAAATAAAGATTATGCTATGTTATATTTTTCTGTATCTGTGTCTTTCTGATAATTTGTCTGGATATATATGTGTATGTGCGCATGATTAGAATAAGTGGAATGGTCAAGTACATGTTTGTGAAACTACCGTTGAACAGCTACATACGGGGGAGAATGTGTTATTCTTTCCCAATAAACGCGTTTACGCTAAAACTATTATTTGCAGTGCAAACAGTTTGGAGCCAGATCAGACGCCGGGTAACCCGGCGTCTGATCAGGCTCCAAACTGTTTGCCACCAAGATAAACATGAAATATCAGAATTGTCCAAAAGTTGTTCTTTTCTACGTTTTAGTGCGTTGCGTTTGCGTACGTTTGCGTTTAAACGGGAAAGAATAACAGATTCTCCACTGTACATAATATTGATTAAAATATATGGATATGGAGTTTTAAATAAGTTATGTACATTTTCATTAACCGTCTGTCATATTTGTTGTTAACATATACCGAAAGGCATGTATTGACGTCACACTGCCATGCTAAACAAAATGACAACCTCCATGAAAGGTCGTTATCCAATATATCACTGTCCTAAAAGCTGCTGACACCAAAATGTTAAAAATATTTGAAGACATTTTTTAAAAACATTATATTTCGTTTAAAATCAAGTTGTAAGCAGCTGTCCGTTTTGCTTTAAAACATAATAACGCTATTTTAAAGTGGGCGAGGTGGATATGACTAAAGCATATGTCTCTCTTTTACAATGTATGAACTATTTGATGATTGAAAACTTTGATGTAAAACTTTGTGTGGAAACTTAGAAACATCATGTTTACTGTTTTCTGTATCACATACCTTAAATTGTTTTAATATTTGAACGCGAATAAAACACATTACCAGTTGATTATGCACGATACAGAGTGATGTATTCAGTTCGACAGGTTTTTGGCGGAAATAGCCGATCTGAAGAGCGCCTTGGCACGAGTCTGATCGGTTGTTTCCGCCAAAAACGTCGAGAGCTGAATGCAACACCCTGTAGCACTGTCAACTGAATTCTTGTAGGCCACAAAGAATAACACGGAAATTGTACATGTACGTAAATGACTTCTTGCTAAATCGAAAACGAGGTTGGAGTAAATTACAAGGTGGCTGATACAAGGTGGCTGATGCAGACTCTTGTATTTTACTGTGTCGATACACGCGGAAACGCTCTATATCATACTAAGGCATATAATAAAATAGAAAACCTGTTATTATGATCACTAAAAACGTATTGACTATTAATATGTTTAACCTTTTCTCTGTCATTATGATGGAATTATGCCTGTTAACATAGTCGCTGCCATATTATCTCTGCTTATATTTTTCGTCTGTTTTACTTTAAAAATTCAGAATTTCGTGCGTTTTTATTAACCATTACCCTATAGCTTGTTTGTAGTTTTGAAGACAGGTTACCACTTAATTCAGGTTGAAAGTAAGGCCTTTAGGCGCATTTTCCTTTATACTTTCAGCTTGCTTTAAGTTATCATCTGCTTGGATATAGAAACGTTTTCTTCTGATACACACTCATGATTGTATAAAATAGGACTATCTTCTTCAGTGGAGGAATAGATTAAAGGCGTTAAAGGGTGTATTTATCTGGTAATGGGTTAAGGAAACATTGGTATGAGTGTCGGTGTTGTCGACCTTGTCATTGAAATAGTCAATATGTTTGAATTACACGATTGATTGTAAGATAAATGTAAACCAAACAACTTCCATGTGTTCTATTTTCCTTCTGTTTTAACCATTTACCCATATACATATAGAAGCGCCTTTTAACGTATTAAATGTATTCCTCCACTGAAGAAAATTCCGATTTATACAGACGTGGATATGTACTATAAGAAATATTTTCTATATTATAGCAGATGGTAGCTCAAAGCAGGCTGAAAGTAAAGCAGAATGCGCCTTTACTTTCAACCTGCTTTAAGTGGTCACCTGTCTTCAAAACTTAAAACAGGCTGTGGGGTAAAAGGTTAATAACAAATATTGCATTATGACCGAGTGTTCTTGTGAGCTATAAAAATAACGGGATATTACTGTACTTATTGAACTATGTTTAATTCCCTACAATGATGGTCAATGTAACATAGTTAGCCAATCACGGCACGTTGTTTCTGGTCCATATGAGTTATTTAATTATTCAACTGAGTTACAGTAATTGCTATTAGAGTGGGAACACGATGGACTCTTTGATGTGTTAATATTGACATGATAAAAAACATATGTTTACTCGTTATGAATATGGTAGTTATGAGCGTTACAAAATGTAATTTCTAGGAGTCAAATATAAATGTGTTAAAGTAGAGAAGATGATATACTTTCTCAATAAAGTCGTTTGCGCAAAAATAAATAACCCAATTGCACCCAGTGGATTCTTCCATTTTTTTATATTGGATAAGTCCATTTTTTATATAAGGGGCACCTGGTCTAAATTTTCATTTCTGTTTTGTTTTAAATTAGATACCTATCAGCAAACATCATAGACCATGATCAGACTCCTCATTATTCAGCGTCTGATCGTAGTCTACATTGTTTGTCTATGTCTTATATATAGAACCGTGGATATAAATGGATTACTTCAATTGCAAACCGGTTTTAGGCAGATCAGACCAGGTCATGTACAGTGGAGAAGACGTTTTTCTTTTCCTTCCCGTTTAATCTTTTAACTCAACAGGCTTCTATAAATATGATGCTTAACCCATTTGTGCGCACGATCCCATATATGGGACATAGGCAAACAGTGTATACTCTGACCAGACGCCGCATTATGCGGCGTCTGATCAGAGTCTACACTGTTTGCTGATAGGAATTTCAATATAAAACAAAATGAAAATGAAAAATTTGACGAAGCATCCCTTTGATAAAAATGGACTAATCCAATATATAAACATGGAATAATCCACTGGGTATAAATGGGTTAATTCAAGTATGACTGTAACTTACATATTGTTCAAATATTTTTCACGACAGCCATTCATTGTTATATAAGACATTCAATTCTGAAACTTTAAATCGACAACTCCAATTTCCTTTTAAATATAGCCTGTTTTCTATTTTGTGTTTTCTTACTTTCTAGCTCACCTGAGCTTTTGCAATCCTTGAATTTCCGCCGTGCGTCGTCCGTCGTGCGTCGTTCGTGGTCAGCAATTTTAGTGTTTACACTTTAGAGGCCACAGTACACTGTTTGTTATGACGAGTATACACGTCGCTATAACAGGCATTCTTTAGTTAGTTACACATAAGGCCTCATTGAGCAACATGTGTCACTTGAATATTAATGTGAATCAATTTGGACTTTGTTAACTGATCTGAATCAATACTGCTGCCAAAGGCCAGTGTAAGCCGTCGGGGCCAAAAAGGGATCAAATATTAGTATGCATTTTGACACGAGAAAAGGTTATCTCTATAATTCTCTTTCAAGTTTTTTAAAATTTGTTTGTACAACCCGTTTACATATTACCTTTTTATCTTTTCTTATTGATTTTAAAAGTGCAAAACCCATAATCTTAACAACCATCATCAGGCCTTACCATGAAATACGAAATCAGAATGTCAGTCAACTACTTTTGCAAACAATCGTTTATATACATATGGATGGTCGAGTATATTTCCATAATCATTGACGGTTGACATTGTATTTTATCCATGATAAATAGAAACCACAAATTGAAACTGATAATGGCAGATAGGTCAATGTATATTTAAGTTTTTTACCTACTGATTACAACCACAATATCATTTTGCTACTTAATTGTGCTAATCTGGGCAATTGAGACAATATTTTCTCGTTATAAAACGAATATACATGTAGTACGAACAAGGCACCGAATTGAAATTTACTAAGTTTGAAAAAAGTAGAAGGATAGAAAATGAAAAAGATGATATATTAAAACTAAAATGTAAAAATATACGGTTTGCAGAAGTTTGATAGTTGTTGGGATAAATAACATGAGATATACGAAAAGTACTGTTTTGAATAGAAAGTGCGTCTCTTTTGTGTCATTAACACCTACCCTTTCACTTGGAAATGCTTTATTTCGCCTCTGGCACTTGCCTTTTTCACAAATAAATTGGTTGTGCTCTTTTCCAACCTTTTCTTATTACCATTTATAAAAATGGTTCAAGTAACAGAAGTTCGACATGTGGTCGTCGAATTCTGACAGTTTCCTTTTCGTACCTATAAATGACAGTTATGGTTTTGATCGGTTGCTTATAAACTCGGCTACTGAACAGAATCAACGCTGTTTACAAGCGTAGTCGCGATGAGAACTAATTATCGAAGTCGGATTCCCATGAAAATATAATGAACTTGCTAGAATTTCCTCAGTAGTTTGGACTATTTCTAGGTACGGACAGTTTGGAGCCTAACCAGACGCCCGGTAACCCGGCAGACACATTTCGATCACATTAGTTCACTATAGCACTTCGTTCAAGGTAGCCTAAAAAGGCCGTCAAAACATCATCGCCAGCAGGTCTCCTTTTGTTTTGTTTTTTTTGCAAAATTACGTTAATTGCTTTAGGAGCCCTCTGATCTGGGTCTACACTGTTTGCATAGGGGAAGTGTACTCATCATAGTACACTGTTTGTTAAATACGTATATACTCAACGGGTCGTGCAAGTGCGTGTGAAGTGCACTGTAGTCTTAAGACGTTTTTTATTTTTCGTTTAAACGCAAACGTAACACAAACGCACTGCAATAAAATGAAGAAAATGACAACTTCTCGATAATTCTGACCATTTTTATTAATATGAATGGAAAACAGTTTGGAGCCTGATCGGACGCCGGGTTACCCGGCGTCTGATTAGGCTCTAAACTGTTTGAAGTGGGAATAATAGTTTCAGTGTAAACGCTTTTATTGGGAAAGAATAACATCTTCTCCACTGTAAGTGCACACTCGAGTATGCTACGTGCCATTGTTGTGACAGCGGTAATGGATCAATATATCTTCATCAATTTTAAAAAGTGATGTCTGCAATCTAACACGCATCGATAATGCATTTGAACTGCATCAAACACACAGTGTAAATTATATTCTATACGTACCCTTTTTCTGCTTATCGCCACTTGACTGGTGTATGCACAGGACAATTTAAAAGCCGCAAATTTAACTCATTCTAGATACACAGAAATTGTTAATGAAAAATTCAATTTTTCAATTAAAACGTAGGTCTAGTCCATTGTTTACTAATTTTGGGTTGCTTTTAACAACATTTCGAAGAGTTGCAAAGAGTGTGAAGTGCTCCCTCCCTACAAAGACCCTTCAAACAACTATTCCCTCCTTACAAAAATGTTTGCCGCTGTTCCCCAAACATATTAGTGAATATTTTGACAGAAGAAATATAATGACGAAATCTAAGTCACTGGATTCAAGCTGTTTGAAAAAGGTAAGTAAATTCTCAAGTTTACCTCCCTATAACAACTCCCTTCGAACAACTTCCACAGTCTTCGTCTCCCAATGAGTGTTGTTGTAGAGAGGGAGCATTGTATTACCTGATTACTGGGCTCTTTAAGGAACCCTATAATGTTTTACTTTATCAAGACCAGTCCTATCTTTATAGACTAGACTTAATTGGAAACTTGACTTAAACCTTTGAAGTTCCGGGAATGAAAGAGTCATTATCAACGATAGAGTCTCTTCTCTCATCTTCTTAAACACATTACTCAAAACAGCAGTTAATATTTCAAAACATGTTCTGCTGATGTCATGGAAAAAAGGCGGTTTTATAAAATGTAAGGTGAGGAATTAAGACGTTGTCCTTCGCAATGACGCGCTTGTACTTAACCCTTTCATGATCATGTTAATCTGGAGATTTTTACACCTTCACCGCTTTATTGTCGTCTGCTTCAGTATTGTTGTCTGCAAGAAACGTTTCAACGTTGGATGCTACTCGTTACGAATAGGCTCTACAAGACGCACAAACACAGAATACTTTCAAAACAGAAAATTTACTTGGACATCGGAAAAGACAAAAGCACTTGGCATAATTTTTCACACAGATAAATCAAAGATGATAACAGAAAATTTTGCAAAGAAAATTCAAGAATTTGATTTAACATTAACCCTTTGAGCCCTAGTCCCGCTTATAGGCGTCCTTTTCAAACAGTGAACATGTGAACAGTACACTTGTCCTGTGCAAACAGTGAAGACCCAGATCAGAGGGCTCCGAAAGGAGCCCTCTGATCAGGGTCTTCACTGTTTGTCATAATGCCAACATTGACAAAAACAACCCTTAAAAGTCAGAAATGGACTAGACTAAAATGGAAACTGGAATTGTCCATTTAAAGTTTCAGGGCGGAAAGAGTTAAACCGTTGGAAACATAGAAAATTAACACTCTTTGCAAAAATCACAGTCATAAAAACGTTTGCACTCCCAAAACTCATATACCTCCTTAGTACTCTTCAAATCCCCGCAGCAGAAACATTAAAAAAACTAACGAAAACAATGCATGCTTTTCTTTGGGACTCGAAACCTGACAAAATAAGCCGGCAAACCATCAGACAAGATCCTTTGATGGGAGGTTTGAAAATGATAGATCTAAACCTTTTCACCAACGCACTAAAATGTAGTTGGGTAAAAAGAATTATAGAAGAAAAAAACAATGGACGTTGGAAACAGAAATATGTAAAATGTTTAAACAAATATGGCGGAAAACTTATTTTCGAAGGTGAACTTAATAAAACTATCATTTCAGAAATGTTCAAACAAAATACTTTCTTAAAAGAAATCATGATTGCATGGACACAAATAAATGATGACACAAACAGTACAAAAATAAGCAATAGAATTTTATGGAACAACAAAAACATATTAATTCAAAACAAAACTATATTTAGAAAGCATTGGTTCGAAAAAGGAATTAAACACATTAGTGACATATACGACTACAGAACAAATGAATTTTATAAGTTTGAAACCCTAAAGGACCTATACAATCTAGCTGAAAATGAGATTTTCTTTTATAACCAACTTAAGTCCTGTAAACCAAAACAATGGAGAGATAAATTAAAACTAGAAAATATAAATGATGCAATACAACCAAATGAAACCTTACTGCAAAAGCTGCAAAAAGCTAAACAAACAAATAAATTCTTATACAATATTCAGTTAAGAAAGCTGAAATTTGACAAGCCAAAACCACAAGAAAAGTGGGAACAGGACTTAGACAATACAGAAATAAATTGGATAAATACCTACAAAAACATATATACCGCTACAATTGACACTTCTCTCAGAAGCTTCCAGTACAAATTTATTAATAGAATTATTCCAACAAACACATCACTGATGAATATAATATCAAACAAAGCAATATATGTGATATATGTAATATGCAGGTAGAAACAATAAAACACCTATTCTGGGAGTGCAATCATGTACAACACTTTTGGAATAACTTATCTAATTGGTTAGAAAATATGAACATGAGCATAAATATAAATTACCAAACAATCACATTAGGAATAATAAGCAACAGAAACAATATGACTGACCATGCAAAGAATTATATACTTATAGCAGCAAAACAATACATATTCCAAACAAAAAACAATAAAGAAATACCGACTTTCAAATATTTCAAAAATACCCTAACACGAAAAATAAATATTGAAAAACAAATAGCACAAAACAGAGATAAACTAGAAATACACAATTTAAAATGGAGACCATTCCTAGAACAGACATAAAAACCTTTATACATGTATATATATATTTTTTTTCCTTAGAAAATATTATATTAAAAAGATTTAGACTGGTACTGTAGTCCAAAATTAGAGTCAAATTTCAACTCCTTCGCAAACAAATTTCCTTACTCCTCTCACTATCCCTCTTTTCTCTCTCTCTCTCTCTCAAAATAATTAAAATTTTCATCTCATGTGTATAAATGTATGTTATGTAATATGAAATTGTAGCATGAAAAATGATGAAATAAAATTCATTACAAAAAAAAAACGTTGGACTTAAGGTTGTATGACTTGAGAAATATCGATAAGAGTGTCAACATCTGCTACGATATAGGGCCTATTCTATTTCTTACGGTGCATAAAATGGAACTATTTTCTTTAGTTGAAGAACAAATTAAATGCGTAGAAAGAAAGCGTATTCTTGATTACATGGTAACACGGAAAGATTAACGTCTACTCATTACACCGCAAACTATTGCCGTAAACAGATTAACCCTTTCACTGCCAAATTTTACGTACGTTTTTTACCCCTTCGCCGTTTCATTGTCGTCTGCTTTAATTGTGTTTTTTGCAAGATCGTTTCAAAGTTAGATTTAAGGTTGTATGACTAGAAATATCGATAAGAATGTCAAACAGTTTGGATTCTGATCAGACGCCGCGTAACGCGGCGTCTGATCAAGATCCAAACTGTTGCAAATGCGTTTTTCTAAAGGCGTCATTGAGAGTGAAAGGGTTAAAATTGTGTTTTGTCATTGAAAGATTGCGGTTTACGCACTGTACCTGTGTGTGTGTTGTTATGTGTCACTGTGTCGAAGGCAAATAAAAATTCAATGGCCAAGCAGTACGATGCACTATAAAATAAGCTGTACATAGTGCACATCATGTCATAAAGACTGCAGTACAATATAGTTGAATAATTTTTTTCCTGTTCACTTAAGACGTCATCAATATTAAACAATTGCCGTCTCCTTTTATTTCTCAAATTTAAATTTTAGGTATTTTGACTTGGGTGTCAAAAATTGAAATTGCTGTCAAACAGTTTGAATCCTGATCAGACGCCGCGATCAGTATTCATTACGTTTGCAATAAACTATTGTACTCGGCGAAAAGCAGCGAATGGGTTAAGTGATTGATTTTGGATATTTCATCATAGATGCATATAGTAATAAAACAACATTATTATTGTGTTGGTCATTCACAAGGAACATTGCGTGCAGTGGATAATAGATTATACATTATAGCGATGATGGTCGAGCATGTATCGAATTTAATTTTCAATACAGGGAACGTGAGTTCGAGCCCTCGCCGATCCATAGGCCTGGCTAAGGTAATTTACCTACCTCGGTGATGTACACGAACGGTCTTTGCGAGATATGCACCGCAAATTGCTCCTCTCCACCCAAAACCTTTCGAGGGTCATTAAAGAAATGAACTGATTTTTTCGGCGTTTAAGTGAAATAAACGACAGCAAATGATCGTTCATTTTTTATATTTACATTGTATTTGCTGTAATTTATAATACTCAATGAATATTTTATTATGCATGTTTATGTAATCCATATTAGAGTATGTTAACACGACTCATGTGTCCTCTGAAAGGAACAACCATAACCGCATAAATGAAGCTTTGATTCGCGGAGAAATGATCCATAAGCCCCGCCTCCTCTGCGAAATATAACCACAAGTCCCTCTCCTAGAGCAATTACATCTATACGAATTAAACGTCATTTTCTTTCAATGGAAATGAATGGGTAGATATTAATATATGCATGTAGACATCGGTGGTGATGCTCAATGGTCGTTTTTATTGGCAAAGTTAATTCTGCTTTTCTTTCAGCCTGCTTTAAGATACCATCTGCTAGGAAATAGTAAATGTTTCTTACGACACATGTTTATGACTGTATAAATGAGACTGTTTTCTTCAGTGGAGGAATAACGTAAAGACCATAAAAAACAATTCTACGTCGGAAAGGATTAAACAGATGTATATATATATTAATTAACACATTCATCTTTAGGCCAAATAAAAAATTACCTGTGTTTCCTATTACATGCCCAAAAAATTAGGGACGGACGGTCGGAGATTTTTTTTAACACAATCATATAATAATATACCTAACTTTTCTAATGGAGTATTTTATATAATCACATTCATATATGAAAATACATTAATGTATTTTATTTTGCAGAGCCCTGGACTATACATAAAAACCCTTAAAATATCAATTCAAATTGTTGATTTAATTGATAGGTCTCATTACCAAAATTACCTTAAAAATTGAAACTGGTATGCTTGTTAACCAATATTGGTATACCAAACCGACAAAGTACTGACTTATATATGATAGATGGAATTAATAATGTTTGAAATGTTTTGAATGCATGTAAAGCGTGTCAATTAAATGTGTTGTCTGCATGTTGAATGTGTCAATGGTTAATTAACTAGCAGATCATATCCACATGGAAGGTACTTTATGACAGATTTAGATCAAATTTCACTTAGATATTTGCTAAATCTTATTTAAAAATTAATTTTTAAAACACTTAAAGGACTATAAAGTAGCTTTCTAAACAATTAAGTGGATAATAGCTTCTATTACACGTTCCTCAAAAACCGACTGTCACATGCGCCGCAAAAATGACTGACATTCACCGAAACAATTTTCGAAAAATGAAAAAACAAGTTTAGGGTTGAAGGGAAAAACAAGGGTCGGTCGGGTTACCGGAAACAGAGGTATTTTTTTATTTGGCCTTAGCGACGAGTATACTTGTCATTTACAAACACTTTACATGTTAAGAGCACATATTTCCTATCCAAACGGTATACACTATGATCTCTATAGGAGTCCTCTGATCAGGGATTGAACTGTTTCTAATTTTGCAATAAATTGGTAATTAACAATCATAAACTGTCAAAGATGGACTAGACTTAATAGGAAACTAGAATTGTTTAGTTTGGTGCTTCAAAGATGAACGAGCTTAAATGAGCCAAAACACCTTATTGTTCACCAGAAATGTGTTTGAATATCACCGTATCTGATTCTGATAGAATTTATCATACATAGAGGTGATTGAACTGTATCAAATTTGACATTTAATGTTAACCCTTTCATTCTCAATGACACTTAAAATCGCGTACAGTTTGGATCCTGATCAGACGTCGCGACACTCGTATCGATATGTTTTAAGTTATACTACATTGAACATTACTTTGAAACGATCTTGTAAAGAACAAAATTGAAGCAGACAATGAAACGGCGAAGGGTAAAAACCTCGCGGAAAATTTGGCAGTGAAAGGGTTAAACAAATTACAGTCGACTTTGTTGTTACTATTACAATTAGTTTGGATCCCGAGGACACATCGATTAACGCTCTATCCAAAATAGATTGTTTGAGCATTGCTTGGAGAGGAAAGTGTTTAAGAGTTAAATCCCCAGAAAAAAGACATGGATCCGTACTTGACGACCACTTATAAAGTGGACAGAGTTAGATGTAAATGTCACAAAGGTTGTTTCAAGAGAAAAAGCACTTTTGTTTTAAGGTTATATATTCGTGATACAATGTACATCGCTCCCTTCTCTCCAACGACACCCAATGGTGTCTCACAAAAACAAACTGTGTGAGTTGTTCGGAGGGAGTCGTTATAGGGAGGAAAATTGGCTTACAATTGCAATCGGCTTGAAGCAGGCTGTCTGTAACTCGTCATTGAGTTTTTTCAGTCAAAATGTCTATGATATAACTTTGAGAAAAAAACAGCAGACGACATTGCAGCAGTAAAAGCGTTAGACATAATTGTCTTGTTTTGGGAACAGCGACGAGGGTCGTTGTAAGGAGAGGTTGTTGTTAGTAGGGTCGTTGTAGGGAGGGAGCACTGTATATTAACTCCACAAGTTCGAGAATAAGTGTTTTGCGAGAGATTGCTACTTAATACTAGTTGAAAATAGAAAACATCCTTCATTTCAATCATTATTCTGCCGATCATTACTTGACGGTAACCTGTTCTTTGCAAACAGTTTGGACCCAGAACAGACGCCGCGTTACGCGGCGTCTGGTCTGGATTCAAACGCTTGTGGCACACGCCTTTAAGTTTCCTCAATTTAGAAATGAAAAACTATTTTTTTGATCAAACTTGCAGTAGACAATTTCAAAGCAGACTGTATTCAGTAGGATAAGGGTTTATTTATTCCTGCTCTTTAATTTGAATTCCCTTAAACAAGGAAGGAAAACGAATCCTCTTAGAAAGGTCATAACAGAAGAGCTTTTCTGCCTTCGGGAATCCACTATTCTTTCTCTTAACTTTCCTCCCTGAAACTTTAAATGGACAATTCCAGTTTCCATTTAAGTCTAGTTCATTTATGATTCTTAAGGGTTGTTTTTGTCAATGTTTGGCATTATGACAAAAAGTGAAGACCCTGATCAGAGGGCTCCTTTAGGAGTCTTCTGATCTGGGTCTTCACTGTTTGCATAGGACAAGTACACTGTTCACAAGTACACCGTTTGCAAAGGACGCCAATATGCGGGATTAGGGTTCAAAGGGTTAATGTAAATAGAAACTGCAGTCAAACTTCTATATCTCGGACTCGCTTATCTTGAATTAACTACATACGAATTACATTATTTCAATCACATTGTAAAAAATGTAGACAATGACAACCTTTGTGGCAAACAGTTTGGAGTCCAAACGGCGCTGGCTGACACACCGTCTGATCTGGCTCCAACCCGTTTGCAATGGAAATAATAATTTTAGCATAAACGCGATTATTTGGAAATAAAAACGTCTTCTCTTCTATCCATGTGGTTACGATTCCCTTAAATATTATAACAAGGAACCCATGGTTATAGTTCCGGAGTTCTGTTTTAAAGAAAAAATGAACGAGGCTATGAATTTTGTTAAATTATTATTCCCGGTATACATAAAATACTTAAAGAAAGCAACAAAAAAAAACGACACTGGCCAACAAATAAATACGAAAGAAGACTCAAGCAGGAAACGCAACACAAACAATACACCCATCTCTAAAGCAGAACACACACACAGCCATACCATAACAAACACACACAACCACACACACACGCAACACCATTCCCTCATCTACACACCAAACAGAAAACAACACGCAAGACAAACATAAATACCACAATAGATACTAAGATCAGTAAGATGTAATATTAAATTATAGTGTTGCCCATGGTGTAAATTTCCCCATTCGCCCCACAGGCGTGCGTATTGTTCAGTTTCACATTGTAATAATTCAACCATACAATTAATAAGATCGGCCACACAGGTCACTCTAAATCAGTATAGTAGCACAGTCAAAAGTCTGATTACACACATGTTACTTTAAAAGAATATAGCCACACAGGCGTAAAGTTCAAACCTGTATTTTTCACACAGGTATAATGTTCAACCACACAGGTTATATCAAATTAATTCAACCACACATGCCTAAAGTTTAATATTACAGGAACTACTTATTAATACAACCACACAGGCAAAACTCTATGTCTTTGTATATTTTTGTATAACTAGACAAAAGTTTAGTTTTAGTTCCAAAAACTTAAAATAATATATAGCAGTATGGCATGGTATCCTAAGGTAGTATCTCAAACTGAAGAGCTTTGTCTTTTACACAATCAATTATCCAATGGTTTAGTGGTCGTAATAGAGAGATTATACTGTATGCTTAATTTGTCATCCATATAACAACTCCCTCCAAACAACAAACCAAATATTGGTCCACTAGAGGATTTTATTGCAGAGGGAAAGCACTGTACACCATATATTTGAGGTACCTTTGCACTTCGACTTCCTTTAACCCGCTACAATATCGACTGCTTCAAAACATCAACTGAAAAAAGGTTTCGCGCACATGTATTTTACACCAGATAATAGAAAAAGGAATATCATATGGTTTGAATCATGGTCGTGTAACTCGATATCTTGTCTGAATCGTAACTGTTTAGAAATGTCAGTTCTCTCGCATTTAGCAGGATAAAGATTCAAAAACAGTTTAACCCCTTCACTGTCTTACCCCGAATGCACTGTTGTCTTGCTAACTATTTGAATCCTGATCAAACGCCGCGTAATGCGATTTCCTGATCAGTACCCAAACTGTTTGACACTCATGACTATAGCATTTCAGTTATTTTACGTTATATTTAAATTTGAGAAATAAAAACAGATGAAAATTGTTCAAACCAATGACACCACGGCAGTGAATGGGTTAACGACGGTGTTTCAACATGTTACAACATGTTACAGACTTATTAGTAATGTAGCTGATAGACCTTTATTTTGTCCTCATTATCCAACCCTATATATAGTCTCCCCGTATTCTTACAAAAGGATATGGCACTAGGATTAAGCAATCCATCTGCCGATGTCAGAACAGTCTTGAGTTTGGTGCATCCGGTGGATAGTAGATGGATTTTGTCAAAGGTCTCGTCACACAGATATACCACCCCTGCCTGATCTATGGTGCACTCGCCTACTGCCGATCGCTGACGGTCTCTGTATTCTGCCAAGACCGTTCCACTAAGAGACAATTTTATCAGACAGCCATTAGCCCTGTCTGATACAAACATGGCGGGCTCCTCCATGTTGACACTGACATACTTGGGGTTCATGAGTAGTTGTCTTCCTTGGTGATCCTTCTCAAAGAGCTGTAGGACTTCTCCTGCCATGCTCAGTATCTCCAGTTTACCTGGGTCGTTGAATGTTACTATGAGCTTGTTCTGGTAGTAAGCGATGCCATAACACTGACCCCGTACACTGACCTCTCTGTCGACCACAAGCTTAACATCACACGTGATGAACAAAATCTTCCTAGTCCATGGTTGAGTTACCGCAACTTCAGTCTTGGTTGTAGCTGTGACAGTCCATGGAGGGCATTCAAGTTGAAGTTCAGATGTTATCTTGTTACTGACTAAGTCAATGAGTTTAACAGTATCATTCCGACTGACAGTGACCACTAGTTTTTTCCTAGACATCGCACACAAACCACTAATACCATATGTTTCAGTGCTTCGTTTCGATTTAAACTTTATATCAGGCATACAGTCAGCTCTTATCTCACTGGCATTCTGTAGTTTTCCAAGGACATTTGTTGCTTTCAGCATCTGTAGTATATTTTCATTAGGGCAAAACGTGTAAATTTGAGGAGTTATATCTTTATCCAGTTCGTCAATTATGCCATTTAGCTCCGATAGTTTACTCTCTGTGTTCTTCATTAGTGTAAACATCTCACAGTTTTGTTTCTTGCTGACCAGTTTCTTGAAGTTTGCTGCTATCGCCTGTAACTCGTCATTTATTCTACTGACCTCTCTGGATGCGGCTTGTAGTCCCTGTGTTATCTGTTTGTTTATTTGTTCTAACTTCTCGTTAACACCTGTTTCCATTCTGTCAAGGGCAGTATTTATTTCCTTTCTGAAAGTACGGATGTCCCGCTGAAAGTTAGCATATAATCCAGCCGAAGCCTTCAAATCCTGTTCAGATGACTTAAACATCATATTCGCCTTCTGGATTAGTTGATCAAGATGTCGTTGGAAGGTCTTGTACTCTGGCCTATGTTCAAGTCCTTCAGATACTTCAGGTATATAGGCGACATCCTTACACTGTTTGTGTTTTAATGTCACACATACATTGCATCCTAAGTAATTGTGAGTGGGGCAAAAATATTCAATAATCTTATCCTTGTGTATGATACATGGCGCGGTGCAGATGTCCTTTCTAACTGAGTCTTCCTGGTCCAATGGCATGTTATCTTTACCAACCATTCTATGTTTCTTTAGAGTAGAAAGCCTTCTGTGATACATAAAACACTGCTCACAAAAGTGTTCACGACAATCCATGCAGTAGCCCTCTGCTTCTCTGTGAATACCCTCACTATCACACGGAATACACACAATGTCAAACACAGGCTCCGATCCTGCCAAGAGTGAGGCACTTTCTTTTCCCGCTGCCATATTTCCACTTGGACCTGTCTTTGTGATCAAGTTATTAGATTCATACGGAATCCCGTCATTCTGTTACCATATATTCTGTTACTGATCATCTCACGCATTTCCGTGTCCGTTTGCTCACAATTTATCTACACTCATGAGGTGTGTCATAATATCTACCGAGATGTAATAAATTGTAACTGAGTACAAATTTCCCTAATGCGGAAGTTTAATTAAAAACACTTATCTAGAACCTAGATATGTTAATTTTGATAAAGGAAATAATAACGCTTGAATCCATTTGTCAGATAATTTGGACTCTGATCTACTACATCGAGTTCCTAGATTTCAAATTTGAATCCAAACAGTTTGCACAGTATTCATATCTGAAAATGAATGTATTGAGAAACTAAGGGTATCTTGTAAAGTATTTAGGCCAAGGGGACATTTGTTGTTATGACAATTGCAGGGATAGCATTTAACAGAAATTATGTTCGTAGTATTTCTTAACTTAGGGTACAAATAATGACTCAATCTCCTACAAGAGCGTTAATATTTGTATATTGTAGTGTCGCGAACTATTTCATTTCACGGTTACATCAACCTTAAACGTCTCCGGGGATATTTCCTACAACACCATTTAGAGATACCGCATTGTGTGTGGGTACATCTGTGGATTTTGGTGTTTCGTGTACCATTTTCAGGTCACTTTGACATTGACATTGACCTCAATAATAGAAAAGAACTGTCTGGAGGATATTACCTGTACTGCATACGCTACGGATACATGTATCATATGTTGTTTGGGAGTACATAACAGGATGGTAAAGTTCCGCATTAAACTTGGACATCCTGTAATTTTGTCCTATGACTACAGTTATATAGAACACTTGTCCATGGCATATTTCCTTTACTACCTGAGCTAAGAAAACCACCATAATTATATTTGTGTGAATACATCTTGAGATGGCGCAGTGCCGCATTACATTTTGGATCACTGTGACCTTTGACCTCAATTATACAAAATTCTTATCCGGATTATATGTCGTACTACACATTAGCCAAGGATGCCAAATTTAGTATGCGAGTACATATTGGGATGGTGCAGTGGATATTACTATTGTCAAGTTACTGTGACATTGACCATAACCATTTACCTCAACTATAAAAGAAAGCTTTCCAGGCTCCGAGGTTATAAAGTTTTTGACTTGAGTCTAAACTCGTTCCCAAGCATTTGATTGGTCAGATTTGAGCCTATGCTCAAATCTGACCAATCAAATACTTGGGAACACACTCAGACTCAACTAAAACGCTTTATAACCGCGGTGCCTGGGCATATTTCCTATACAATATCAGTAACAGAAACCGAGCATGTACGTACGTCTTGGGGTGGCGGAGGGTCGCATACCATTTTAAATATCGTGTAAGCGTACATTTAATGATTAATTTGCATACAACAACTTAATTAATGTCATAGTAAGTTAACGTTGTTTTGACATCTCCCTCTTTCTGTGTGACCCGGCTTATTGTCTTTTAAGTCATAACACTGAACTCAAAATTTAAGTCTTTGGGCAATTGTATTTATTTTACTTGCCTTTATATTTATCTAAACTGTTATTCTGTCGCCTTTCATTTTGCTTGTGTACCAAATGGGACCAAACACATCTAAAATATTAAAATGTTACAACGAATTAACCAAATTTCCTCTGGAAATTGCATTGCTTTCTTCCTATGTGAGTGCTGGACTATTTTACCGCAGATACACAAGGATGCTGATAAAGCTACTGCGGTGTTTGTCCATACTGCAGAACACTTTGTATTATGCAGAAAACAGTGCAGACCCTGATGAGACGTGGCATCTTATTTATTTATAAAGTCTATAATGTTTGATCATGTCTACCTCTGTGGACACTGGGCAAACACGCAAGGGACTACATGTATATATGCTAAAGTCAAGCTGTGTAATCAGTCATTTCATGAAATGACTGAAAATATCAGTAATTTCGTGAAATGGCTGTTTCACTAAGTCATTACACGAAATTCCTGAAATTTTCACTAATTTCATGAAATGACTGAAATTTACAGGCCACTTTTATGCAGACTGGCATCCACTTTTATGCAGATTGCATTTAGTTACCGGTAATTGACTGAAGGTGTTTTCATGCATTTCGTGAAATGACTAAGGGAAACAGTTATTTCACGAAATGACTGAAATTACATGAAATGACTGATTGCACAGATTGACTGTAACATATATAAAGGGACAGAACTCTAAAACAAACAAAATGCTATTAATATGCACAGTTATCTCCTATGCCTGTACATTGGACACTTTTAATCAGGGCTCCAGATAAGGGCAAGTAATCTAAACAAATCCATTTTGTCTCACTCATTTTAGCACCAAATCCTATGGTGTTACTACTCACTAGAATCGTCTCTTCGAGTAGTGGCACCATAGGGTTTAAAGCAGAAATAAAGATTTTAGTTTTTGAAATACTCCCCTTATCTGGAGCCCTGTTTTAATGCAAGCAACTATTCCTTTTATACAAGGACAAGTAGACGAATTGTCTCCAGTTTCGTTTTAAAATCAACAACGAAAAAGTCAACCATATTAATTTTTTTCGGCAGTGATGTCTATGAGAGAACGAAATAAACACAATGTAAAATACGTTGCAAGTATTGTCTATATGTGTCTATTTCTGTTGGTCTGCCTGTATGTATCTCTGTCTCGCTGTCCCTGTCTACCTCTCTGTCTTTTCTCTATATTTTAGACGTGGCACAATGCATGTTTGATTAACACATTGAGGAAAACACACGTCATTTAAAAAATAGTATGCCTGTATAGAGTCCACCTGTCCTATGGAGACGATGTAGATCCTGATCAGAGGGTTCCTGTTTGAGCCCTCTGATCATGATCTGCACTGTTTGTCATTTTGTAATATGTAACAAAACCATCCCTAAATATTTAAAAATGGACTAGACCTAATGAGAAATTCGAATAGTCCATTAAAAGTTTCAGGGGTGAATGTGTTAAGACTTGAGACATTTTTTACCCCTATCTCTCTGTCAAAATCACAACTTCTAAAACAGCTTGATATTTTTTACGTTTTATTTGATCGATTAACAATAATAAACTTTATATCATTTCATGAAATGAGTCATTAAAATATCAATGCCCATTTAATCATAAATAAATTACATATACTGTACATGTAGATTTGTCCGACTAGATATACATTATGTTAATATACTTGTGTAATATATCAGTTTTCCGTGTAATGTAGCGAGTGCTTAACTACAAGTACAAGGAATGTGTACATACAGTGGAGAAAACGTAATTCTTTCCCATTTTTACGCAAACGAAACGCAAACGCAAAACACTAAAACGTAGAAAGTAAAACTTTTGGACAATTCTGATAATTCATGTTTATCTTGGTGGCAAACAGTTTGGAGCCAGATAATAGTTTAAAATAAACGCGTTTATTGGGAAAGAATAACGTTTTCTCCACATTATATTGGGAAAGAGTTATTCAATAAGCGCGTTCATGCACATTGCGTTCACTGCAAAACGTCTGGAATCAGATCAAACGGCATGTTACCCAACGTCTGATCATGCTCCAAACTGTGAGCCATTCAGATGGAAAATAAACCGCATTTAAAAAAATGTCGTTTTCAACATTTTATAACATTGCGTTTGCGTTTAAATACATTTAAACGGGAAGAAAACTGCCCTTTCTGCTGTACGTCATATCCTGTATATGGACGTTAACCCTTTCACTATCAATGACGCAAAAAACCCGCGTTTGCAAACAGTTTGGATCATGATCAGACGCCGCTTAATGCGGCGTCTAATCAGGATACAAACTGTTTGACATTCTTTTTTTTAAATTATTCAGTCATACTTCCTATAATTTTATTTTGAAACGATATTGCAGACACAATATTCAAGCAGACGACAATGAAACGATGGAGGGGAAAAATCTCCCGATTAATTTGGCAGCGAAAGAGTTACACGTACACAGGGCGACCAATCACGTGACTTTTGTATCGATAGTATTTACTAACAATGGCCGACAGCTTTCAAGAAAAAAGGTGAGTTTTGCATTTTTCTTCGTCTATAGGTATTCTTGCAATCCGACTTATCGACCATGGTCTGGTACACACATTTCCGGTCATTTTGGTACCAAAGGCTCAACGCCACATGCCATAGTTTCTTTGGAATGCTTGTCACAAGTTTCGAATTGAGGGGAAAGATTCTTAAATTTTCGGGATACGGTTTACTAACGAAGCTTATTTTGGCATCTAACTCGAAAACGTTTTTATGTCCTGTGACTTCAGATGTAGAAACACATTCTACAAGATTCAGTTTGCCCAAAAATGTGTGTTTTTCATAAAAAATCAAATAGTTGCGTGATAGAAAGGATGATGTACAAGAAGAGTAGTGTATTTTAACGAAATAATGGAGATAGAGAATACTAATCAAAATGGATAGAGTATTTTAATGATGGCAGTATGTCCAAAACGAGCCAGTTTGCATGGTATATATATACTTTGGAGTGGAGCAAACGGTTAAAGCAGTTAAACTTGACTTCTATCTAAAGTGTAACTTAGCTTGGCTTCTATCTACACTGCAAGAAGGACTAAGCCTGTGAAACGAAAAATTCACCTTTGGAAGAAGGCTGATCTTGACTCGCTCAGGTCTGAATGTAGTAGATACCAGGAAGATTTTGTGCGAAAGTACACCAATGCCAGCGATATCAACACCATGTGGGATGACATTAAGAACTCACTTCTTGGATTCCTAGAATCATGTGTTCCTTCCAAGATGACTAGTTCTCGTTTTAGTCAACCATGGATAAATAGAGAGGTGAAACAGCTCAGTCGAAGAAAGAAGAGGACTTTTGCAAAGGCTAGAAAGACTAAAAGTGCCAGGGACATCAAACGCTAAAAACATCTTAAGAAATTATCAAGAGATTCTTGTAAATCTGCCTATAATGAATACCTATCGAATATAATTTGTCCAGAAACATCTTCCAACCCAAAAAGATTATACAGTTACATTAAAAGCAAAAAGACCGATAACCAGGGTGTTGCACCACTGAAAGCAAAGACTGGCATCACACATTCTGACAGTGCCACCAAATCCAACCTACTTAACGATCAGTTTTCCGCAGTCTTCAACAAGGATGAAGATGTGACATCAATCCCCGACATGGGTCCTAGTCATCACCCTCCTATTGGCAATATAACCGTTACAGAAAAGGGGGTCTTCAAGTTGCTTTCTGACCTGGATCCACACAAGGCAACCGGTACAGACCAACTTCCTGTTAGACTGTTGAAAGAACTTGCACAGGAGCTTACTCCAATCTACACAATGTTCTTCCAGGCATCGCTGGACCAAGGCACCATACCACTAGACTGGAAATCAGCAAATGTTGTACCACTATACAAGAAAGGGGACCACAGTAAGCCTGAAAACTACAGACCTGCCTCTCTGACATCCATTACTTGCAAAACCCTAGAACACATAATCAGCAGCTCAATCATGCAGCACTTGGACCATCACTCTATATTTACCAACTGTCAACATGGCTTTCGTAAACGAAGATCCTGCGAGACCCAACTGATTCTAACTATCCAGCAACTAGCTAGCAACATTGACAATGGAGGAAAGACAGACGTAATTTTATTAGATTTCTCTAAGGCTTTCGATAAAGTTCCTCATCAAAGACTTCTCTCCAAACTTGAATATTATGGGGTCCGCAGCAACATCCATCAGTGGATTGGCAGCTTCCTAGAGGGCCGTACACAACAAGTAGTCCTTGACGGCAGTACAACGGCACATGTTTCAGTCCAGTCAGGAGTACCTCAAGGCAGCGTTCTAGGTCCCTTGCTATTTCTTTTATCAACGATCTACCAAACTACATCTCTTCAGAATCTACTGCAAGGCCTTTTGCTGATGATTGTGCTTTACCGGCCAATCAAGTCTGCTCAAGAGGCCCATGCTCTACAACAAGACCTAAAGCAGTTACAGGAGTGGGAAAAGGACTGGCTTATGGAATTCCATCCCCAGAAATGTCAAATTCTACACATCACCAATAAGAGAAAACCATTAAACCTACAATACAACATCCATGGACATACACCTGAAGTAGTCGACTCCGCTAAATATTTAGGCCTGTCCATTCAAAAATCTCTCAACTGGAACAACCATATCAATACTGTCACAAGAAAAGCAAACAACTCTAGGGCCTTCCTTCAACGAAACATCTCACAGTGCCCCAGGGAGACTAAGGAACTCTGCTATACCAGCCTAGTCAGACCCTTGATGGAGTATGGATCAATCATATGGGACCCATTTACAGAGTGCAACATCCGGAAACTGGAGATGGTGCAGCGCAGGGCAGCCAGAATGGCTTTTTCCGACCACAGAAGAACCTCCAGCGTCACACCTATGCTGCAACAAATCCAGTGGCTAACTCTCCAAGAACGCAGAGCACAGGCAAAGGTCATCATGATGCATAGAATTGTTTATCATCTTGTTGACGTCCCAACCATCCACCTAACTCCTATCAGCTCTATCAGAGGCCATGAGCTTAGCTTCCTTGTACCTTTTGCTAGAACCTTATGCTACCAGAAAAGCTTCTTCCCTGACACCATCCGGCTCTGAAACCATCTCTCCCAGTCACTAGTATGCTGCCCCACGTCAGACAGCTTCAAGAGGGGAGTACAGGATGTCCAGCTCCGATAAAACGCACTGGATGTTTTTATCTGCACTGTTAAATAGATTCTTTTATCCTGGCACCTGTAAATATATGTAAATAGACACTTCTTGAAGCACCATGCGCCTGTACGATTATACGCCAGATGGTGTCAGTACATTGTAGGAAGAAGAAGAAGAAGAAGTGTGACTTTTATTTCAGATAATGGGGAAAAAAGAACCACTTTAAGAAAGTACCTACGGCGAAGAAGTGCGGCGACCACAAATGTATGCTTTCTTCACACAGGGAAGAGGAAAGAGTGGACACGCCGACTTAAAGACAGGCGCCATTAAAATCACCATTCAAGTCGCCTCTATATAAATGCGCGCCTGCAACGAAAAAGTTTAAATCAGTCAAGTCTCCATACAAAGACCAAGTTTGTAAGTTGGTCAGTATAGAGAATCCTACGGATTATGATCCATAGTTGGAAGCCAATTTTGACCATCACCCTTTTTTCATGAGCAAATCACAACTTTAACTACACTCACTGGTGCTTAAATGTGGGCAGCTATAGCAGAACGTATGAGCGTGTTTTACTTTAAAATATGTTTAGTAGCAATAAACAATACTCCTTACAAATTGTTAAACATCCGTGCATGCATGAACTTTGTGGGATATTTTGGTTACTTATCTCCTTATCGCTCGTTCAAGATAAATCAGGTGCGGATCCATGATTTTCAGTTAGGTGGATCGGGTTAGGTTCCAGACTTTCGTAACAACAAAAACAAAACAAGGTCGTAAGCACTTCTAACAAATAATATTCTCTTATTTTAGGGTTTTGCAGGGCAGGCTATTCTGTTTTTCGAATTTTTGGCCAACGAAACTAAACTTAATCGGTTTTTTTAAAAAGATAAACGGTTTAAAAATTCATAAATTTGGGCAATCGTGGTGGGGCGTATGAGTCCGCTCTAAAAGGCACAAAATCAGCAACGGGAACACAGACCTCAACTAGAGATATTAGATCTGAGTAACCAATTTTCTAAAAGCTATCAGGTCAGAGTGGTCAATTAAACTGTCCTAGAATGTCATGGAACACTTGGCGAGCACACTTACCGGATTTATAATTAAACCTTTTGAACGCGACTAGCAACCTATAACAAACAAACAAAAAAGTTCAAAGGTAATGATGACATGTTGTTCGTGAGCTCTTGAAAACAAACGGTGCCTCTTTTCGGAAATGCCACGCAAACTGGCTCGTTTTGGACATACTGCCATCATTAAAATACTCTATCCATTTTGATTAGTATTCTCTATCTCCATTATTTCGTTAAAATACACTACTCTTCTTGTACATCATCCTTTCTATCACGCAACTATTTGATTTTTTATGAAAAACACACATTTTTGGGCAAACTGAATCTTGTAGAATGTGTTTCTACATCTGAAGTCACAGGACATAAAAACGTTTTCGAGTTAGATGCCAAAATAAGCTTCGTTAGTAAACCGTATCCCGAAAATTTAAGAATCTTTCCCCTCAATTCGAAACTTGTGACAAGCATTCCAAAGAAACTATGGCATGTGGCGTTGAGCCTTTGGTACCAAAATGACCGGAAATGTGTGGACCAGACCATGGTCGATAAGTCGGATTGCAAGAATACCTATAGACGAAGAAAAATGCAAAACTCACCTTTTTTCTTGAAAGCTGTCGGCCATTGTTAGTAAATGCTATCGATACAAAAGTCACGTGATTGGTCCCCCTGGTACATGTAGCCCTTAGAAGGCGGAGCATGCATAAACCTTCAATCATGTTCAATTTGCGTCTGCGAAAAACTCAAAATAATTTTAAACTATTTAAATTGAAGAAACGTAGAGTATATGTATGAGTGCTACATAGTTTGGATTCAGATTAGACACCGCGTTACGCAGTGTCTGATTTTCATTCCAACTGTTAGAGCAAACACTTGCCAAGTTGGGCTTAACCCAATGAGGGTTATCTAGCATTTTTCGGTGTGTGCTTTTAACCAATATTACTGGGAAAGTTTACATAAGAAGAATATAATCTATATTGTGAGTTGGTGTCAGATTAAAGCAAAACGAAAGTAAAACAGAATGTTTTAAGGAGATTGCTGTTTTACTTTCATCGTGTGTTAAATCTGAAACCTTATATACAATTTGAAACTAGAGTAATAGATACCCCTCTATTTGAGCGAGTTCGAAGTATCGAGTTTCGACTATTTGTGACAATCAGAACATGCCTCATAGACATACAGTCCCGTGCTTACATGTATAAAAAGCGTTTGAGATAAGTCCGAAATCGTTCTCAATCTTTTATTGGTCAGATTTGAGCATTATGATTAAAACTGACCAATCAAAAGCTTGAGAACAATCGCTGACTAATTCTCAAACGCTTTAAATAGGGGCTCTATGGTTAATATACGGCTCGTATTAGTATATCCGCTTTTGAACATAGTGCTAAACAAAAACTATATCTACATTTATACAAATTATACAGAGTAAATTGTACGGACTTCAAACGAAACGAAACACTGTAATTCTACAGGTAATACAATAAACTATAGGACATTACAGTGTTTGTTTCTTTTGTTTATTTGTTAGTGTTTACGTTTCATGTGAATCAGTGTCTGGTCTTGCACCAAGCTATTTGCAATGGGTAACCATGCCTGGGGTACAAATACTAGGACGAGTAAATTCAATTTAACCATGTACAGTCGAGAAAATAATATTCTTTCCCCGTAACCAAGTTTGGTGCAAAAAACATTTTCAATTACATGAATATACAAACAATTGGAAGACAGACCAGACGCCGGCGCCTGATCGGGCTCCAAATCGCTTACAACTCAGAAAAAATGTTATGCTGTTTTCTTTGTTTTAATACATTTTGCTTGTGGTCAGTTTCGTTTTCAAAAAACAAGAAAGAATGACGTTTTATCTACTGTACACAGCGACAAACATAACTGTAACCCATTACCCCATAGCCTGTATCTCGTTTTGAAAATAGTTGACCTCTTAAAGCAGATTGAAAGTAAAGCAGAATGCGCCTTAAGGCGCATTCTGGTTTACTGTCAGCCTACTTTAAGCTATTATCTGCAAGGATATAGAAAATATTGTTTATAATACTTATTCATAACTGTATCAAGTTAAACTTTATTCTTCACTAGAGTAATAAATGAATAGTGTAAAAAGGCGTATTTATGGGGTAATGGGTTAATCGTTTACATTCATAGAATACGACATACACCATAACCTCTCTCTTGCCGTTAACCTTACAATTACACATCTTACATCCTTACAACGAAATCCTTTTCAAATATGGTTACCTCCGATAAATATCAATCTTTCCTAAACCCTTTCATTTCCAAATTTATCGTGAGGTTTTTACCCCTTCATCACTATTGTTTGATCCAATGGTGTTGTCTGGAATATCGTATATAATGGGGTAAAAAACCTCATGATAAATTTGACCATGAATGGGTAAAGATCATCTAGTTTCTTCATTCAGTGTCACTTCATACATGTACAAACTTGACTGACACACTGGCACACCGTATAATCCCGTATAGCATACTGACTTCTCTGTTTAGCTCGGTTGTTGAATAAAGCTTGCTTTAGTGTCAATCACAGCAACTTTCTAACAAGACCTAGACCATTTGTTAGAAACGAAAGTGCATGCTCTATGAGCAAAGCCATAAGCTGAAGAAACGAACAAATACGGCATGCCCTTCGTTTGCTTAGATCTTAAAGCATAATCTCTAACACATTGGTCCGACTTCTACAGTTACTAAGGCTGGTGTAATCCTTTGTTTTGGAGATTATTCTCGCAGACGCTTGGGGGCACGCCAAAGTGTCAGCGGTCAAGGTTATAAAGCGTTTGAGTTGAGTCTGAGATCGTTCTCAGGCATTTGATTGGTCGGATTTGAGCTTTAGCTCAAATATGACCAATCAATTGCTTGAGAACGATCTCAGATTAAACTTACATGCTTTAAAACATTGGACCCAGGTATTACACTAGCAAATTTCGGGAGTAAAGCCAAAGTGTCTGATATTAGTCTTAAGTACATTGTATCATGCTTTGCTTAAGAGTATGTTGGGTCATAAACTCATAGCCCAACTATAAAGGAACACTTTACATCCTTTGGCTCATAGTCTCGTCAGCAGTTGTTCCCTCCGCGTATTGGCTCGCCATATCAATGCCCGAACTACCAGAGTTCACACTTAATGTCTCTTTACTCGACTTTTGGAGCTGAACTGTTGTTGGATGAGTCGCTGTATAGTCCGTTATTCCTTTGGAGAAGTCGTTTCGCCCCTTTTCAATTTCGTCCTCGTAAGTGTAGTAAGCATTGTTCCCGTACCAGTTTGGTTCCGATGATGCTCTGGACATAGTAGCTTGATCGAAGTCAACAGATGATGGTGAAGATCCAAGCTGAAACAGGAATAATATGGCCCTACAACGTTTTGCCTGCTAGTCGCGAATATAACTAGAATTTGGAAACTGTTTGGCATTTATTATTGGCCTTGATTTACAGTTGTTCGGGTTTCAGTGATTTCTGGAAATTAGGTTTTCTAAATAGATTAAACATTTCACTATCCAAAATGTTAGTCTAAAATTAGAATTACTCATTGAAATCGTTTATCCCCATAGAAAACTAAAGACGAATTTGAAAACTTTGTTTGAATCCAGATCAGACGCCGCGTAATGGGGAGTCTGATCAGGACCAAGACCGTTTAGCACTTACAAGTATCAAATTGTGTTCTTTAAAAAAGAATGTTGTACAAAACCACATACTACAAATACATCAGAAAACAGTTTGTCGCGATAACGACATAAAACAATAAGCTTGCAACTGTTATTGTTTATAAATATATCATTGAGTTTAAAGGTTTAACTGTCCCATAATATTGAAACACGGTCATTTTGCAGAACTATTTTAAGTCTTAACAGTGTTCCTAATGAGTGCGAACTGCTTACCTTGAACACTGGTTTCCCTTGTCTGTAGCGGCGCTTAGCTCGGGTAACAAATGGAATGAACAGGGCCAAGAAGACGATGACGAGGACTAAAACACCGGCGAACACAGCCGGGGCCAGCGGGTAGGACTCCTCTTCCACGGGCCGATCAATGTGGACTGTGAAGGGTAGAGGGTTAGATACTACTTTTCCATGTCCATTAGTAAGGTACACCTAAAGCAAGAAATACAACATTTGATAAAATGTATTATTATATGCCTTCGTATGTTATCGAGCGTTTCCGCGTGTATCTGCAGAGTAAAATACAAGAGTCTGTATCAGCCACTTTGTATCAGCCACTTTGTATCAGCCACTTTGTATTTTACTCTGACCTCGCTTTCGATTTAACGTGACGTCATTTACGTACATGTACGAGTGCCGCGTTATTCTTTGTGGAATACGAAACTTCTCGTTCTGCTTCAAATAACTTATAAATTTTGGATGTAAAATGATTTAAACAACTATTAGTTGTTACTGGTTTGATTTCAAGGCATATAATAAACACATTACCAGTTGGCAGTGCGCAACAGAGTGTTGCATTTAGCTCTCGACATTTTTGGCGGAAACAACCGATCAGACTCGCGCCAAAGCGCTCGTCAGATCGGCTATTTCCGCCAAAAACGTCTCGAGCTAAATACATCACTCTGTATCGCACAGTCAACTGGTAATGTGTATATATTGTACATGTATAGTTATAGTAAGGATGATGTTACTTTCCCAATAGACGCGTTTAAGCTAAAACAATTGTTTCCGTTGCAAAATGCAAAAAGTTTGGAATCAGATCATACGTCTGGTAACCCGGCGTCTTCTGATCAGTCTATAAACTGTTTGCCACTAACATAAAACTAATTTTTTTTTATTTTCAGGGGTGAAGCAATGAAAAACATGTATATAAACACCTTTCCCACCGACCGCAACTTGTTTAACATTTGCAAACAGTTGAGATCTAGATCAAACCCTGCCCTACTTACCCTCTGATGAAAATAATTCAGGATTTAACTCTGAGTAATATGACCCTAAGAGAGACAAGCCTGTGTAAACAGTGTAGACCCTGATCATACTGTTACCTCGTGGGCATTGTGATCAGGGTTTGCACTGTTTGCCATTCAGTTTGCACCTTTTTGTGCGATATAAGCAATAAATTCGTAATTTAGGATAATAACAGCAGTTATACACGATGTCCAAACTTTTAGAATGTTTATGATGAATCGTGCATGATGTTTCATATCACTGGTGTTGTATCTCAACATGAACATTTTATAGGAAGTGGCTAAATATTAACTCTCTCGTCATGTTTTGAATCGATTTAGCCCCCAAACCAAATTGCTATCGATCGCTGACTAAAATTTATTAACCAACGCCAGCTGTAAGTATATGTACAGTTGAGAAGATGGTATTATTTCCCAACAAACGCGTTTACGTTAAAACTATTGTTTCAAATCCAAAACGTTTGGAGCCAGATCAGACGCCGGGTAATCCGGCGTCTGATCAGGCTCCAAACTGTTTGCCACTAGTATAAAAATCGATAGTCAGATTTGTCAAAAAGTAGTTATTTTTTAGAATTTAATGCAATGTGTTTGCGTTTCGTTTGCGTTTAAACGGGAACGAATAACGTTTTCTCCACTGTATGTGGAGAAGATGGTAGTCCTTACCAATAAACATGTTTGTAACCCGGCGTCTGATCTGGCTCTTAACCGTTTGACACTCAGTTATAAATAAATCGTGAACAATTTAAATTTAACAATTGAACAATTGAACAATTTGATTCATTTTCCTCCATTTTTCCTGCATTGCAGTTTCGTTTAGTTTTGTTTAACCCACTGTAAAATAAAAGATGCTCAGTCGATATTTTGTTAGGCCGCTCCCAAATCTTACACGATTAATCAAATAAAGGGTAGAAATTGCAACTACAGCGCTCCCTCTCTTCAACGACACCCAATGGGAGACAAATTTTGTGTGCGTTGTTCGGATGGAGTCGTTATAGGGAGGGAAATTGGCTTACGTTTGCAAACAGCTTGAATCAAGATCAGACGCCGCGAAACGCGGCGTCTGATCTCGATTCAAGCTGTTTGTCACTCGTCATTATACATATAATGTATTCTATCAAAATTTCCACTTATATGTAACTTTGAGAAAGAACAGCAGTCGACAATTTTAAGCAGACGATATCGAAGCAGAAAAGGCGTTAGACATAATTGTTCAGTTTAGGGTATTGCGGCAAGAGTCGTTGTAAGGAGGGAGACGTTGTTGGGAGGCTCGTTGTAGGGAGGGAAGGCTTTAGAATTACTCACATAAAACTCAATAGATACATGATCTTCGAATTCCAAAGTATCGTTAACTTTGATGTAATTGTCCTTTGGATCTACATAGAATGCAGATGTCTCTTCGATAATATATGACACCGAGCTGTGAATATCTCGTTTGTGAACGTTGACGGCATGCCCATTAAGGCCGTGGTGAACTAGATGGATGGGATGTAGTGGGTGCCCGTGACCACGGCGTACACCAATCGTCGGCGTTCTGAACATCGATAATGAGGATGTGATGTCATGGGGATATGATGAGGTTTCCCGGTCTTGGTTCTCAGTTGTTGGTTCCTGATTTATAGCCGTAGGCCTGGGTGCCATGATACCGCTTGTGGCCTTGACCTTCTGTGCTGTAGAGACTAATGTCAATGCTGTTGGTCCTGCAAAAATATATGACAAATGCGATTTTAGAACTTCAAACGTATGATTGAATAGTGACAAAGACAACATGCCAATGTGCACTGTTATGCGAAAGCTAGCGTTGTAAAGTTGGAAATCAATTATTTCCCAATAAACTTATATGTTCTACAACAATTGTATTCATTGCAAACATTTTGGAGCCATATCAGACGCTGATTAACCCAGCCTTGTCCATGTCATTTTCTCAGACAATTTGATACAAAAGTTCTGTTGATCGGTTTGTTCTCGATTTAGTTTAAACAATAGTTTACGCAGAAACCTTTGTTATGATGTAAATGAAAATACGTCTAAATTGATGTATTATCTGAATTACCCTTTACTGTTGCCCATATTAATCATTTTTCGTGATCTAAACCAATAAGTGTTACCTTGAGTAGGATTGTTAACGAGGAAAACCGCTAGGTGTTGATGATTTCATTTAACGCATAAAACTTTAGTGACGAGTATAGGGTATACTCGTCACTTACAAACAGTGTAGCTGCAAATAATACAATTGCTCTATGCAAACAACGTGGACCCTCATCAGAGGGACCTCTAATCAGGGTCTGCACTTCGTGTCATTTAGCAATATATTGTAAATGAACTCTAAATACATGTAGTCAAAATTTGACTAAACTGGAAATTGAATTGTCCATTTGAAGTGTCAGGGGATTATTGGTGAATGGTAAATATGTTAAGCTATACAACGGACAATGCGGTTGAGTTTGGCAGTGGAACAGTTACAGTGGAGATTCTGTTATTCTTTCCCGTTTAAACGCAAACGTACGCAAACGCAAAGCACTAAAACGTAGAAAAGAACAACTTTTGGACAATTCTGATATTTCATGTTTATCTTGGTGGCAAACAGTTTGGAGCCTGATCAGACGCCGGGTTACCCGGCGTCTGATCTGGCTCCAAACTGTTTCTCTGCAAATAATAGTTTTAGCGTAAACGCGTTTATTGGGAAAGAATAACACATTCTCCACTGTACATGTAACACATTCTCTCCTGAATCGTCTAATGGACAGTTCCAATTTCAAACTAAGTCTAGTCTATTTTTGACTATTTAGGGTTGATGTTTTACAATAAATTGCAAAATAACAGCGTACAAACGGATCAGAAGGCTTCTTAATGAACCTTTTGATCATGATCTAATAGGTTTGCATATAGAGTAACGTGTACTTTTGCACTGGTTCAACGTTTGTAAATGACGAGTGTACTCGTTCATACCATAGGGTTCAATGTGTCAAAGGTTTAAAAATAAAGTCCATGTTCGGGTTTCACCTACCTGTTTGATGCGTTTGATGTTGTCTGGGTGACGGGTGTGGCTTTTCCGTCGTCATGATAATGTTAAAGTTTTGTGTGGATTTCGATGCCTGAAACAGAGAGCAAGAGCAACTGTAAACACGATCATGTACAGAACAATCATATACATGTAGCGGTCCGTTCAGTAAAAGAAATAGTGACACTCTTTGACACTTATTTGCCAATGCGGATGCTAAGTTGATATTCATTGTCATATTTTTACCATGTAATATTCAAGAAATATTGTGGTGGCTAATTAAAGCAGTCTAAAAGTAAAGCAGATATGTCCTATTCAAGCCTGCGGGGACTTTCTAATTTTCTTTTGCCCTGCATAAAGACTACATATACATGTATTGAACAGTCCCTGTTTATTCTTCATTTGAATGAGCACTTACCACATAGAAATCTAGCGACGAGAGTACTCTTTCCCTATACAAACAGTGCAGACCCAGATCAGAGCGCTCATAGAGGAGCCCTCTCACCGAAGTCTACACTTTTGATCATTTCGCAATCATGTATCTGGCAAAAAACAACCGGCATATATAGTCATAAATGGACGTGACTTAATTGGAAACTGAAATTTTCCATCAAAAAGTTTCAGAGGCAAATGTATTAACATACGCTTGGCCGTATTGTATAAAGAAATGATTGTGTACCATGTGTTTTGGATTCTGTGTGTAGGTGAGCTGTAGATATTTATGTTCTGGCTCGTGCCCCTCCTCGTGCCCGTGTTCTGGGATCAGGGTCTCCACTATAGCCCGGACCCTCTCACCACGTGCAGTGTCTATACTGATCGCCCCGGACACGGCATGGCTCACCTCATACAGGTGATACGGGTAAGCAGTATCCCCCTCACCTAAAACAAGGCCAACACATATAGATCCAAGGACTTTAACCCTTTCCCCACTATAGAAGTGTCTTTTAGCACATTCAATTTGCAAAATATTTCCAATTTATACAGTCATAACATGAATCATCAGATATATTTTCTATATCCTTGCAGATTGCAGCTTAAAGCAGGCTGGAAATAAAGCAGAATGCGCCTTAAGGCGCATTCTGCTAAATACGTTCAGCCTGCTGTAAGGGATCACCTACATTCAATACTAGAAAAGGGCTATGGGGTAAAGGGTTAATAAACAATCAATTACTTAAGCTACACATCAGCAGCAGCAACATCTGCAAAGCAACCTTTCTCGCCGTCGTTATACAGTGGAGAATCTGTTATCCTTTCCCAATAAACGCGTTTACGCTAAAACTATTATTTGCAGTGCAAACAGTTTGGAGCCAGGTCAGACGCCGGGTAACCCGGCGTCTGATCAGGCTCCAAACTGTTTGCCACCATGATAAACATGAAATATCAGAATTGTCCAAAAATTGTTCTTTTCTACGTTTTAGTGCTTTGCGTTTGCGTACGTTTGCGTTTAAACGGGAAAGAATAACAGATTCTCCACTGTAATGTGTACAATACATGTACAAGAGAAATGATGATAATGAAGAGATGATGACAATAATAATAACAATAATAATGATAACGATAATAAATAATAATAACAATTCTAACACGACTCGAAACCTACGGCATATAGACAAAGAATACTGAGAAACGTATATTACGTCGCGATAATGAACTGCACGCGCGGCGTTTCCATCCGCTGTTCCATTTGCCCATACGCGTAATACATAAAAAGTAATTTTACAATTAAAGTCGCGTTAGAATAAAAATTTGTTAAGTCTTAATTCTAACACTTCTCGAAACCTATGTAATAAAGACAAAGAATAGCGAGAAACATATATAACGCCGCGATAATGAAATACACGCGCGGCGTTTCCATCCGCTGTTCCATTTGCCCCATACGCGTAATACATAAATAGTATTTTTATAATAAAAGTCACGTTAGAATTAAAATAACAAATTCGTAGGTTTTCATTACCGTGCATTAGATCACAGTTAGTCGTTAAGATGTTGGTAATTAGATCACTCGGCCTAAAGGCCTCGTGATCTAATGACTCCACATCTCAACTCCTAACTGCGATCTAATGCACGGTAATGAACACCTACGAATTTGTTATTTCTTAAATAAAATAATAATTATATAATACAGTAAAACCTCCCTATTACGACCACTTAATTATGTAAATCATAAGGGTGTTTACGATAGGTGACCGCTTAAAGCAAGGTGGCAGTGAAACAGAAAGCTCCTGTAGGAGCTTTCTGTTTCACTGTCACCTTGGTTGAAGCTGTCACTTGTCTATTAAACAATCAATTAACCTTCATTTTAGTGGTCGTAATAGCGAGGTTTTACTGTAACAACAATAATAATACATGTAATAATAATTATAATTATTATCATTCAAATAATAAAATTAATAATGATAATGATGTAGGAGTAAAATAAAGATATCTTATCATTCAAAGCACTCTATAATTGAAACGGTTTGTCTATTATTTTCGTTATTTTTTTTATTATCCTTCTTATTATTATTTTATTATCATAAAATCTATTGTTATTAATATCATTATCATTACTAATTTTACTATCGCCTCGTCCAATATGGATTATGACTGCTGTGCACTCGTCCAATAGAACACAGTATTGTACTCAACACTGTTATATAACCTCTTAATATATATAATGCATGTACATCAAAAAGACACAATAATAATTAATAGTGAGCTACATGTATTTCATTAAACCCAGACCTCTAGACAAGGGCCGTATTTCAAAAACTAAAATCTTTATTTCTGTTTAAACCCTATGGTGTCACTACTCATTAGAATCGTCTCGAAGAGACGATTCTAATTAGTAGTAACTAATGGGATTTTATGCCAAATATTAGAGAAAATTTTGGATTTGTGCCCTTCTTATCTGGAGCCCTGTACCCTTTACTGGCATGACGTCATCTGCTTGAAACAAGTGTCGTCTGTTTTGATTTCTGAAATTTAGGTTTTAGGCAAATTGACTAAATAAGTGTCGTTTGGAGTCTCAAACAGTTTGGTTCCTGATCAGGCGTCGCGTAAAGCAGTGTCTGATCAGGATTCAGGTCTGTTTTATAAGCATTGGTCTCGGGGTAAGGCAGTGAATGCGCTAATGTTACAGTTTATAGTTTCTAATTCAACTCACCATTTCCGGATGCGCAGCAGATTATTCCGATGAACAAGGGAACGAATAGTTTCATTTTATCTGAAAGAAACAGTAAAAATAACATGAAAACACAATGGTGAAGATAAATTGTCAGACTGGTTCAGCTAACTTACTTTTAATTCGAAAACAATCACTTTTCGAAGCCATACAACCTATGTAATTCGCTCCTTCAATTATGCGCAATCATTTCTTGAACAAAACAAACTCCTAAGAGATCATTTATTGAAAAAGTATGGACACCTCCCGAATACATATGTTAAATGCTGGATGAACATAAAGCAGAAAACTGTGGTAGAAGCTTGCTGCATTGTGTTCGTCCCGCATTTAGCAATGACCTGTATTAAAGTCAAAACTAATCATAAAATCCTCTGTTGACTTTTTGCTAATAAAAGTTTGGCTGTACTCAAATATTTCAATCATTTTTTCTGACCGAAAGCTGATTTGTAAGACACCTTACATGAGCTTATTGAACAGTCCTATCATTAAGACGTATTCCATATCAGTAAGTATTATCTATATTAAGAAACATTGTAATCATAATACAAACAGCCATGTCTAGGTTTAAGACAACTAAACAAAACACTAATTAACTATGTCGAAAATGGTCGACAGCATCGAGCAAGACGAGAGTAAAGCACAAAGCACCTTCTACAACTTTTTTCGTTGTTTTTACTGCTTTCAAAATCCGTCAATCTGAGACTTTGAATGTAACCTCATTTTGATTGGTCGTAATAATAGGACTTCACTGTACGCTTATCAGTTGAATAGATTGACAGAGGGTATATCATTCTCATCAAATTATTACAGTACCCGCTTTAAATTCGTTATCTACGTACATTCAAATTGATGTTAAAGTATTTGTTTCTGAAAAAAAAAAAACAACAACAAATTGAGTTATAAGCGGTTTGAATCCAGATCAGATCAAATACCTAGTATTTTGTGTCTGATTTGGATTTTAAATGTTTGCACGTGCCAGCGAAATGCGTTTAGCACGTTAAGGGCTCAACAAGAGGGTAAAACATTGAATAATCTTGTTTCTCAGCTGAAGCAATCAATGCACTTTTCTCATAACATATTAACCCCTTCATTGTCATAGCGTCATCTATTTTGAACAAATGTTTTCTCTTTGTATTTCTCAAATTTAAATTTTAGGTAAACAGTTTGGATCCTGATCAGACGCCGCCGCGTTAGGCGGCGTCTGATCAAGGTTCAAACTGTTTGCAAATAACAATTGTACTACGAGTAAGGCAGTGATTGAACAACCTTTTGCAACCTACGGGAAAACTGGTGAAAAATAGATGCAAACAGTTTGGATCCAGATAAGACGCCGTGTAAGTTCTGTATCTATAACTCAATGCGTCATCTGAATCCAAACTGTGTTGCACTCTGGTGATGTCTTCAGAATGAAAAACCAGAAAAAAGTTGAATATAAGGCTTGTTGCAGACAACAATCGTTGCAGGCGACAATATTTGCAGAAGACAATCTTTGCAGCAGATAATATTTTCAGAGGACAATATCTGCAGGCGACAATTTCCGGTACAATCAGGTTAAACGGGTTCAACTACCTCATAGCAACGATGACAATTACAGTGGAGAATCTGTTATTCTTTCCCGTTTAAACGCAAACGTACGCAAACGCAAAGCACTAAAACGTAAAAAAGAACAACTTTTGGACAATTGTGATATTTCATGTTTATCTTGGTGGCAAACAGTTTGGATCCTGATCAGACGCCGGGTTACCCGGTGTCTGATCTGGCTCCAAACTGTTTGCACTGCAAATAATAGTTTTAGCGTAAACGCGTTTATTGGGAAAGAATAACAGATTCTCCACTGTAGACGAACCCCTTCACTGCCTTACCCCATAATACGCCCTTTTACGCCTCTAATTAATTCATCCATCAAAGAAAATAGCTCAAATTGATACAGTCATGAATATGTATCACAAGAAATATTTTCTTTATTCTATCAGATGGTAGCTTAAAGCAGGCTGAAAGTAAAGCAGAATGCGCCTTAAGGCGCATTCTGCTTTACTTTCTACCTGCTTTAAGCAGTCGCATATCTTCAAAACTAGAAACAGGCTATGGGATAATGGGTTAATTGCCTTATCCCGAATATAATGCTTATTTGCAAACAGTTTGGAGTCTAAACAGACGCTGCGTGACACGGCTTTTGACCAGGATACAAACTGTTAGACACTTATTGCAATATTCCGCCAGTCAAAATGCCTGAATATTAAAGGGAAATAAAAGCAGACGACAATTGTTTAAAGCTGATGACGTCATGATAGTGAAGGAGCTGAATAAAAATAATTCAATATTAAGGCATGATTGAGTCGCACTATTCTGACCACTCAAAAAAGTCCTTATTTTGTTGTTTTATCTGTTCAAGCAGAATGAACTTAGTACAGAAATTTTCTACGAGATATTTCTTCTTTACACCCATTCTGTTAGAAATGACAGCACCTTCCTATAACGTCAAACGTAATTCCCCGTTGCGTATTGGATTATTTCACTAATAACATATATGTACACAATGTGATATATATCAATATCCTAGGTTTTATACACTTTTGATCGTACCCATTTAACTCTGCAATACAGCCCACAAAGTGTTAATCAGTCAAGACGTTTGGATCTCTCCAGCAACGATTGACCACTTAATGCAGGACTAGAATAAAACCAAAAACTTATATCAAGTGGAGAAAACTTTTTAGTTTTCAGTTTAAACTGAGTGAAAAGCAACACAATGAAAACGTTTTGAAGTTGTTAACAATTTATTTGAATATTGGTGGCAAACAGTTTGGAGCCTTATCAGACGGCGGTAACCTGGCTTCATATTGTTTACAACTGAAATAATTATTTGAGCATAAACGCATTTATTTAGAGGTAAAGAATGTCTTCTCAGTGTAGAATCGTTCCGTTTTCCGTTTGTTATGTAAGACGTAGTATTAAAGATTAATTATCAAACTTCTTCTAAATTTCCGCTTAACAAAACGTGAATTAAAATTCAATGTGTAATTCCAACTGACTTTTCATTTAGACAAATCCTGCAGGAACAATATTAGCTTTCACAATACACATCCAACTGATTTAATACTGTAAATGTTAACGATAAACATAAAAATGATTCAAATAAAATGATTTTGTAAGTCATTATAAAAATGTCACTTCGACTTCCGGTGAGGAATATCAAAGCTGACATCAACGTGTGTATTGGAAAGTGCCCCCGGCATTGTTCACCACTCTCTCAACGGTAACGTCGCTTTTAATCATGGCGGCGCACTGACTTCCGGGTACGACAAAAATGGCGGCATGTTAAAGACGCGTATATAGCATAAAATAATATATAAGATAGGACAGTATTGCACAGTTCTAGTAAACAGTTATTAATTTAAGTAGTAATAATTCATGTATTACTGTGAATGAAGTTCGATATATCTGATAGATTGTCAGCTGACCTTTGAACCACGGAAGGTGTGACCTGTCTGAGTAAGATGATTATATATCTAAATATAAATTGTTTTTATATAAATGGTCGTATATAGAACAAACTTATAGAATGTTTTACAGCGTGTTGATTAATCGAACATCACATAACAATAATTTGATTGTAAATAAATATGCGACCTATTTGCACATCTAACAATTGAACCCTAATGCCAAATAAACGCATCATGTACACATAGTGTACCCGTGGTGTGAAGAATACACATTCCCTATACAAATAGTGTAGACCCCGATCAGAGGACAATCTTGTTAGGGTCTGCAGTGTTTGTCATTTTGATACATATGGCCAATATAGCCCTAAATGGTAAAACTCCTACTGAGACTTGTTGATGGTGCTAAAGACTTAATCTTGATAAAAGTGATACAGGAACTATTAGAATGAATTGCTGTACTTCTATATACTTTCTTGCTTTAACACACTGCCTCATAACCTGTTTGAAGTTTAAAATGGAATGCTGCCAATTAAGGCAGAGTAAAAGTAAAGCAGGATGCGCCTTCAGACGTATTCTACTTTACTTTCAATATGTTTTAAGCTCTCATCTGGACAGGTACTGAACATGTATTTTATGTTTCATACTCAACACTAATAAGCTGGTGACTGGTTTTTTTCTAAGTGTGTAAAACGTGAGCCGTGCAATGACAAAACCTGCCTTATTGCATTGCAACACTACTGACCAAGCACAGATGTTATCCCAGACTCGGTGTCTGAGTATAGTCTACACTGTCAAATACAGTATATAATATTGCTATGTATGTTTTAGATGTATCTGAGTGTCAAACAGTGTAGATCAAGACGAGCAATCGCGTCAATTACACTGTTTGTAATGCAACAAGGCAGGTTTTCTGATGACACGGCTCGTGCGTATTTATAGGGTAAAGGCTTGAGCAGGTGCATGCTCCAAACCTCAAAATAACATTTCATTTAACTGTTTGTATGTTTTAAAATGTGTATGCTATATGGGAAAATTTACACAAAAATAAAAGAAGTTGAAACACTTCCTCCAAAATGGGTTGTAAATATTTATCTGTGATCACTGTGGAGAAGACATTTTATACCCATTTAACTCTTTCCTCCCTAAAACTTTAAATGGACAATTCCAGTTTCCATTTTAGTCCAGTCCATTTCTGACTTTTAAGGGTTGTTTTTGTCAATGTTTGGCATTATAACAAACAGTGAAGACCCTGATCAGAGGGCTCCTTTCGGAGCCCTCTGATCTGGGTCTTCACTGTTTGCACAAGACAAGTGTACTATTCACATGTACACTGTTTGAAAAGAACGCCTATATGCGGGACTAGGGTTCAAAGAGTTAAACGAACCTGAACGCAATCACAATTCAAAAAGATGTAGAAAATTGCAATATTTTGCTCAGCAAATAATTGTTTAAGCACAAACTCGTTAATGATTATTGGGAAAGCATAAAGTCTTCTCCATTGTACCGTTATCTTGTATGGCGCGACATGACTCGCTATTTCAAACAGATCTGATACAGTGGAGAATCTGTTATTCTTTCCCAATAAACGCGTTTACGCTAAAACTATTATTTGCAGTGCAAACAGTTTGGAGCCAGATCAGACGCCGGGTAACCCGGCGTCTGATCAGGCTCTAAAATGTTTGCCACCAAGATAAACAAGAATTATCAGAATTGTCCAACAGTTGTTCTTTTCTACGTTTTAGTGCTTTGCGTTTGCGTACGTTTGCGTTTAAACGGGAAAGAATAACAGATTCTCCACTGTATAGATAAGATTAGGATAACTGTACATTTGTTTACTATACAGTTAGGAAGACATACGCTCGAAGCTAGTATTTCTAATACATTTTGCATTTATTCTAAACGTCTTTAAGTCCATTGCACACAGTTTGAAGCCAAATCAGACGTCGGGTAACCAGGCGTCTGAACAGGCCCCAAGGTTATAAAGAGTTAAAGTTGAGTCTGAGTTCGTTATATCAAGCATTTGATTGGTGAGCTTTTGCTCAAATCTGACAAATCAAATGCTTGACAACGATCTCAAACTCATCTAAAACTCTTTATAATCTTGGACCCGGACTCCAAACTGTTTGCCATTCAGACTAAAATGAGCTGTGAATAGTTTCATAAACTTGCTATTCTTTACAATTTAGTATATTGTGTTTGATTTTAGTTTCTTTTAAAATGGGGAAGAACACTGCCTTCTCTAATCTACATGACCAAGGTTTCATCGTTTGAATTAAAGAGAAAAACGAAATCGTAAAGTTCAATTGAACTACATGTATTTGCTATTTCTGAGGCATATTTATCTAAACTGACTAAAATGTTAGTGACTTAGTGACGTGTTACAGATCATCTGATCAAGATCAAAACCATTTGGTACTCGTATCAATATGTCTTCAGTCAGAAATAACTTTGAATTTTGCATAAAGTTGCTAAAGATAAAGTTTAGCAGACGACAGATGCCTGATATATTCAATATATATTTAATGTATATAATTCATAAAGATCTTATTACATTGTGTATCATTTTGCCCTGTATTAAGCTGACATATTGTATAAGATTTTCAATTCAATTTCTTTTGTGTATATTCATACTTTCTGCACGCTGCGAATTTGTGATAACGATTGCAAACAGTATGGACCCAGATAAGACGGCGAGTAATTCGGCGTCTCATCTGGGTCAACACCGTTTGCTATACTGATGATATTTTCTGAAAGAAAATTGAGACAAATCAATTTTGAGATATGTTGCAGAATACAATCTTTGCAGACGACAATTTCATAGCATGCAGAAGGTTAACCCATTGATTGCCATGACGTCATCAGCTTAAAACAATTGTCGTCTGCTTTTATTTTTTAAATTTCAAATTTAAGGTTTTTTACTCAGGAAATATTGAAACGAGTCGCAAACAATTGGGATCCTGATTAGACGCCGCGTTACGCGGCATCTGATCAGGATTAAAACTCTTTGCAAATCTCCATTGAACTCGGGGTAAGGCAGTGAAGAGATTTAAGATTAGATGGATTATTGATGACACAACGAAGTCTTGACCATCACCTGGTGAATAATAATAACAACTAACTCTACAAGCTTTGTCAACAATTCTATCGTCATGTCTGTATTCTAGTAGGCGACCCTAGTTAACATCCCGGAGTCGATAACGTATCAAACGTTGGATAATGAACTAATAAGAAACTGCCATAAAATGCGCTGTAGTTAGGGACAGAGTTATTGCAGGGATATTTATCATAGAGCATTGATCATACAGCGATGTGAGGACGCCTGCTTATATATTGCTAGAATAACAGTGTCAGCAGAATTAGGAACACAACAATTCCTTTGAACCCCACTTACATGTATTAATAAGTCCTCGGCCGTCTGCTTTCGTCAAATGCAAATTTCGATATATCAGGCATATCATATTTCACTGTACGTTAAGCAGAGATGGGGACTATTGTTTATATTATGATATCCAATATTTCGTTGTTTCTATTTTCGTTGTAAACGAGCTTCACTCTATAATTATTATTATTTAAGAAATAATAAATTCATACCAGTGTTTTATCGTGCAATCGAACACTGGTAGGAGTTGAGATGCGTAGTAATTTAATCACGAGGCCTTTACTCAGAGTAAGGCAGGGAATAGACTAAGTTAACCACACTATCTCAAGTTCTTTGATAACCATTCTTGTTACTGTAAATCTCACTGTAAGACAAGTGAGAACATTTACAAGTTTGATTTTTCTTGACAAAACGATGCCAGTACTGATCAAACCTATATCAAACAATACGAATGTAAAGATACAAATAAGTACTAAGTAAAACTTCACATTAACTCTTTTCCTGTCAAGTTTGTCGTCTGTTTTAACCCACTTACCGCTAAAATATCGCCTACATTGGAAGTGTCGTCTGCAATATTTTTAAAGTCAGTTTTAGGGTTATTTTGACTGAAGAAATGTCGATACAAACTGTTGCAAAGTCGCACTTTGGTGCCGTCGGCAGTGACAGAGTCAATGTGTTGAAGAACCTAATGGATTAACCCTTTGAACCCTAGTCCCGCATATAGGCGTCCTTTTCAAACAGTGTACATGTGAATAGTACACTTGTCCTATGCAAACAGTGAAGACCCAGATCAGAGGGCTCCGAAAGGAGCCCTCTGATCAGAGGCTTCACTGTTTGTCGTAATTCCAAACATTGACAAAAACAACCCTTAAAAGTTAGAAATGGACTAGACTGAAATGGAAACTGGAATTGTCCATCTAAATTTTCAGGGAGAAAGAGTTAACCGGGTATCATTTACACCAGGTAACCTGTTATCGTGGTTAAACCTTTCAACGCCAAATACAACTTAAATTCACTTTGCACACAGTTCAGCGTCTAATCAGGATCCAAACTGTTTGGTACTCCATCGATATGTATCCAGTAATACTGCCTTATTTATAACTTTTAAATAAATCTGCATTCAGCATTATTAAAGCATACGATGGTTTGTCGTTGAAAGGGTTAAAGTAAACGGATAAATTTGGCATTAAAGGGATAAGAGTTTGATAAACAAATTGATATGTCTAAAATGTACTGATATGATAGCTGTTAATATCAATCAGTACAGTCCCGTTGCAATATCCAATTTAACAAAAATGCATTGGATTTGTTGAAAACAGATGACAGCTTTCAGCGCAATGCAGGTAAACCAAAAAGCTCATATTGGAGCTTTATATATCTATTTACTCTGCTGCATTGATTAAAAGCCTTGGTATTGCGGCGCCCTATATCTCAGTTTTTCTGTTATACCCACTTTTAATACGAATTGTTTGTCTCGTTAATGTGTTTAAATATAATTAGCGTGGTAAAGTATTGGCTTTCAAAAGGTCATGCCAATCTACATAGATTGAAATATACCAAGTGAAGTTATGGCGTAAGGTTTAGTTAAAGTCAGTTAGGTTCCTGGACTTTAATACGATTTAGTAATATACGACGAAGCAATGTTATTTTACATGTACTGTGATAGTGATTTCATATTTGGCATGTACAATAAACTCAAGATGCCTTGAGCTGATATACATTGAAACTACGTGATAAAGTCTTCATATTTACATAAATAGTCCTCTTTTGGAAGCCTTTTAGCAAATAAAAAAATGGGTCATGTCATCAAAATTTCAAGGTCATTTGCAGGTTAATATCACTGCAGGGAACATAGTGTTTTACAGACAGATCTTATATTACGGGGTTGTTTTTTTTTTTAAATTTTGGACAATTCATTTAAATCTGAGAATCAAACAGTTTGAAATCTTACCAGCCGCCGAGATAGCAGTTGTTTTTGTGTGAATGGTCGACGTGGACCTGAAAATCTATCCTATAATCCAAGTTTACATACGGGCGGTTAAAAGGCGAATTTCAATCGAGACCAGTTTTGTTTGTCATTTTTCATACACACGTTTAAGCTTTATGAACAGAAAGGAAGAACTATATAACGCATGCGTGAAACATGGATTACACGTCTTCAAACTCAGTGATAAAAAATCAAATTTAAACTGTTCAAATGTGGATTTTAACTAAAGGAAATTAGTGCATTTAGTGATTGAAGGATCTATATACATGTCTAAAGCGACGGGGAGTGAAAAAACGAAGGCTGCACCAAGAAAACGGAGAAAGACGAAACGGCCACCCACGTCACCATTGGACGATAACACGGACAATAGTGGTCAAACCGGTTTCGACAATGTACAAGGTTTGTGTACACAATCAGATAAGGCCTCGAAAACCAAACTAACTAGTGAAATTAAAGGCTTAAATAGTGATACAGGACATATTTTCAACCATTGGAATAGTTTAGGGATGGCGTTCTCTCAACAACCCCCATTTCAAATGCAGCAACCTCAGTTTTTTGGCGGACAACAATTATCTCCAACAATGCACGGTAGCCAGTTCACCCCTCAAATGACGGGTCAAGCACCCCCTCCATGGGCGACAGAGATGCTAGAAGAAATAAAAAGTATTAAGCAAAAAATGAAAGTGATGGAGAAAATAGAGCAGACTGTCGATGTGATAAAGGTGAAGGTCACAGATCTTGAAAGCAAAGTTAAAGGCATGGACGATCGGCTTTCGGACGTAGAGAAAAGTTGCTCCTTTCTAAGCGATCGCAGTGACAATAGTCAAATGCAAATTAATGACACCAAATGCGAAATCGACAAACTACGAAAATCCTGTAAAGACTTTGAAACCAATGCAAAATCACTCACAGAAACAAATAAAAGCCTAGAAGATAAACTTACCGACCTAGAAGCGAGATCGATGCGAGAGAATCTGATGTTTTATGGAATACCAGAAGCAGGAGACACTGAAGACTGTGAAATTCTAGTAAAAAATGTCTGTATTGATACACTAGCAGTACCAGAAGCAGAAGCTATGAGATTCGACAGAGTACATAGAGTCGGGTCTAGAGTAGGAACGAAACCCAGGCCGATCGTAGCAAAGTTCCACTACTTCAGCGACAGGGAATCAATCCGCAAACAGTCCTACGAAAAGACAGCCAAACTAAAGGAATCGAGCCTAGGGGTCGGAGTACAGTGGCCAAAGAAGATCCGCGATGCCAGAAAGGAACTTTACCCAGTAATGCAAAAGGAAAAAGCCAGCGGCAAAACGGTCAAAATGGTGAAGGACAAACTTTTCATCAACGGGCACCAGTACGTTAAGAACAAAGCACCAGCAGCCACAGAGATGGAACACTAGGGTCGTCACGAGAAGCACCTTAAGGTAACCTCATGGAACATTAATGGTTTAAAGCGAAAACTCGTAGATATAGACTTTATAGATTTTGTGAAACAGTTTGATATAATTTGGTTAAGCGAAACATGGATATCAAAACATGATGAAACAGACTTAAACATCAGTGGGTTCAAATGTGAGCATATATTTGGAAACAAGTCGAAAAATACGCGTAAAGGACGATTCAGTGGTGGCTTAACTATCTATTTTAAGGAAGAACTACAGAAACATGTAAAAATTATTGAAAAACAACAGTGGGGTATTATGTGGATACAGATAAGTTCTGATTTATTTGTCTTTGATCAAGATGTTTATATATGCCATGCTTATGTTTTACCTTTCGATTCCAATGTTTTGATCCACGATGAAGTTGATTTTTTTGAAGAAATAGAAACAGGAGTCTCCAAGTACGAGAATCTAGGCAAAGTTTTTGTATGTGGAGACCTAAATGGGAGAACATCTAATTCATTAGATTATATTGATTATGATAAATACTTAGATCAAAATATAACACAGCTGATTAGCACATCAAACATTCCTACAAGAGTTAACAGTGACCACGTGACTGATCGCAATGGAAGGCGTATACTAAATACATGTATTACTACTGGTTTACTAATAGCAAATGGCAGATTGCATCAGGATCAAAACATTGGAAAGTATACTTTTTGTAACCCAATGGGAACGAGCACTGTTGACTATTTACTTATCAATCTTGCAGATTTTAGATATATTACTAATTTCGACATTCTAGAACAGAATGAATTTTCCGACCATGCTCCTGTTTTGTTTACATTTGAAATTAACAAGCCAACACATCAAACCGACAATGATAACAACATTCCTACTATACAGAAATTAGCGTGGGAAGATTCTAAAAGTCCACAGTTCAGGGCCAACCTCATGAATAATAATGATATAATGCAACAGATTATAGACAGCGTAGCCAGCGATCCCATTGATCACGTGCTCCAAACCTTTACACAATTCATGTACGACAAAGGCTTTCATGTGTTTGGTAAAACCTACACACCGGGTAAAAAACACAGACACAAACAAACAAATAAATGGTTTAATGAAGAATGTTATGAAGCGAAACATGAATTTAAACAATCAAGAAATATATTTCGAAAGAATAAAAACAACGTTAATAGGAGAAAATTTACATCAGCTCGTACAAAGTATAACAAAGTGAAGCGTAAAAACATACGCAAGCACAACATAAAGGAAAGTAAACGTTTAAATGCTTTAGCAAAAAACAACCCTCGCGAATTTTGGAAAACAATAAAAAATTCAGCCAATAATAAGCAACCTTCAAGTAATACACTCACTGTTAATGACCTATTTACTCATTTTAAATCTGTATTTGAAAATGAAGATGGTGAAAATCATGATAATCACTATGTAGACCCAGACGATGTATTTGATGACGATTTAGACACGGACATTTCGGAATCCGAGTTACAAAAAGCAGTTTTCTGTCAAAAGAATAATAAATCAGCCGGAATAGATAATTTAATTCCAGAATTATTTAAATGTTCATACGATATTATAATGCCGTTCTTGTTAAAGCTATATAACAGAGTTTATAGAAATGGCGAATACCCTAAATCATGGGGAGAAAGTATAATAGTACCAATTTTTAAAAAAGGCGACATTAACGATGCTCAAAACTACAGAGGAATAACGCTAATAAACATTCTTGGAAAAATCTACTCACAAATTTTACTAAATAGACTTGAAAAATGGTCCGCCAAATATGAAAAAATACCCAACAATCAATTCGGTTTCCAAAAGAATAAATCCATCACAGACTGCATCTTTATTTTTCATTCAATTATCTCAAAAGTACTATCATCGAAAGAAAAGCTATACTGTGCATTCATTGACTATGAAAAGGCTTTTGACAAAATAGACAGAACATTACTATGGCAGAAAATGATAAAGCAACATGTTAGCTCAACATTTGTTAAGGCCCTAAAAGCAATGTACTCTGTAGTAAAGTTAAGTGTTAGATACAATTCGGAATACTCGGACTTCATCGACTCAAATATAGGCGTAAAACAGGGGGACCCGAGCTCATCTCTCATCTTCATGATGTACATTAATGACATCGATGAGAATATTAATACAGATCTAGACGATCTATTTTGCTTAAATGAGTTAAGACTGTTCTTGATACTTTATGCAGATGACCAGGTAGTGTTTGCTAAATCCCCCGAATCCCTTCAATTATTACTAAACGATATTGAAAGCTACAGCAATAAATGGCGTTTAAAGATCAACATAAATAAAACTAAAGTTATGATTTTTGAAAACGGTCGTCGTACTGATAAAACGTTTTATCTTTATAACACACCGTTAGAAACTGTTTTCTCTTTTAAATATCTAGGTGTCTATTTCTTTAAAAATGGCAACTGGTACCGTAGTCAAAAATGTATTGCTGATCATGCATCAATTGCCTTACACAATTTATTCAAAATATCGCAAAAGCTGGAATTAACTATAACAGACAAATGCAAATTGTTTGACTCACTGGTTGGGTCAATTTTAAACTTCAGCTCCGAAGTGTGGGGTTATCACAATGCTGCAAATATAGAAGCTATTCACACAAAATTTATGAGAAGGATACTAGGTGTTAAAAAATCAACAAATTTATCCGCTTTATATGGCGAATTAGGCAGAGTGCCACTCAAAGTTATGCGCACAATACGAATAATTAAATACTGGATAAAAATATTAAAATTACCTGATAATTCATTAGTAAAAACAATATATAACATGCTCAGGGATGATGCTGATCAATTACATAATTACAACGGAAATAATTGGGCTGCACAAGTCAAAGACATTCTTGAATCACATGGTCTTGGTGAAATATGGTTAAACCAATCTGAAATAGAAATCCCTTTCAATTGCATAAAGCAGAGACTTCTAGACACCTTTTATCAAACCTGGTATTCTGACATAAACAACTCACCCAGACTATCATGGTACAGTATTTATAAACATAATTTCACACAGGAATCTTACCTTAACTTTATATTTGAAAAGAAATATAGAATAGCTTTCACTAGATTTCGTGTCTCATCCCATAACTTAGCAATAGAAACTGGTCGCTATAATAATACGCCTAGAGAAAATAGAATATGTACATTGTGCTCTATGAATGTGGTGGAAACTGAATACCATTTCTTACTTGTCTGTCCATTCTATAGAGATCTAAGACTCAAATTTATGAAGCCTTATTACTGTAGATGGCCTAACATATTTAAATTCGAATCACTCATGTCGTCAAAATCATCTGATGTTGTAAAAAGTATTGCTAAATATATATACATTGCTTGTCAACAAAGACCCTAATAGCTGTATTTGTTCCTTTGCATTTCAATTTCATATATAGCAATTGTCCTGCAGAAATAAGTCATTACCCTTACAGTGTTCAACAGTACTGTATAATACAGTCACTAATTTATATACATACAGTCAGTCCTATGTACAGTGACGGTGTTATGTGCCTTCATTGCATAATACATGCCTGAATTTGTTGATACATATATTTATATATATATTATGTATTTGTAACAGTCAAACTCGTATCGAGCGACCAATCAATGAATGTTCTCTTTAGACATATGTCTGTTTAACACGGGGCGGAAATAATGTATAAATCTCCCACTGGGAGCTTAATATATTGCATCTGCTCGGGGTTGGACAGTCATCTATACCACATTACCATATTGGGTATATTGCTCATTGGGCGCTTGATGCAAGTTTGACTGTAATTAATGTAAAAAATGTTGTTTTCCCCAAGCTGAAACATCTAAAAAGTGCAGAATCTCCGCAAAGATATAATGTCGAAGTAGGGAGGCATGACTGTATATTGATTATTTCCGTGACTCTGCCACGTGATACATAGTATATACATAGTATTTATTGTAAAACGCCCACCTTGTAACACGTGACACATGGCGGGAAACATGTCTGCATATTCATATAATGTCAACCAATGATATCACTGTAACGTGAGCGCACTCTAACGGAACATAGCCACTTGTACTACAAATGTTTGATCTACAGTCGCACCTCGTACTGGACATTCTAGAAGCAGTAGCTTCGTTATTATAGATGCTCAATATTCTTTTGATACAGTCAAGCTCGTGTTTAGCGATCAATGAACTTATAAACTAGAATAATAATCAAAACACACTGCTTTGCACCGAGTGAAAATAATGCACAAATCTCATAGGAGCTTTGTACATGCCACATCTGCTCGAGGTTTCAGTGATTTATATCAAAGACTTACAACTAACCTACTATTGAATAAACGCTAAATGCGGGTTTGACTGAAATTGAAATTAAAATGATTGCTCTTGTTACTCTTATGTTAGATCCTGTTGAATGCAGAGTCGATATAGAATGTCCATACTGTAGTAGACAAGTCGGAATGTTTTCCGGGGCCAAGTCACGTGATACTATACGTAACACGTGACAGATGGCGGGAAAACTGCGGCCAAAATATATCACGTGAGTGTAAACCACACGCACAATCTACATGTATATATCTACAGACACGCCTCTCTGCATCGATATGATCGATGGACGTTTTTACAATATTTCAAATTAGAATATTAGCGAGTATGACCTAGCGTAAATCTCTAAAACAGACAAGGGCTTATGGTGGGATGAAAACGACACAGAAGACTATAGCAGTAGCTTTCTGTGTCGTTTTAACTCAACTTCAAGCGACCATTAAAGATTTTCTAAATACTCCTTGAAAGACTAACTTAACTTCTCCCAGTAAAACTATAAAATAAAACTATAAAATAAACCCATTACCACTCATCGTATTCCCTTATATTGAGTGGCGGTGTAGCCCGTCCTCACTGTAAGGGAATACTGGAGTAAGTCTCAGATACATTGTAACTTTATTTTATAAGGTACGATAATGTTATTATTACTTGTTGATTTATTTATGCTTCTCTGATAAAATGTTATTTGTATGTGTAATTTTCATGTTCACTCCAGTGACACTGGATGGCTAGAAGTAGCAATTGTACTTAATGCCAATAAAATATATTGTATTGTATATAACACTCATACACGTTATTGTCTCTTCCAACGCACGCACCTTTAATTCGGATATGCATACCTAATTAAAATTACCAAACAAGTTGTTACCTTGGCTTTTTGGCCTTTCCCCGCATTTCGTTTGATCTTGTAGTCAAAATATAGTTTATCTCAACACCTCCTGCTCGCCGCATACGAATTTATGATAACTGTTGCAAACTGTTAAGATCCAGATGAGACGCCGAGTCACTCGGCGTCTCATCTGGATCTAAACTGTTTGCCAGTCTGAGGATATTTTCTAAAACGGAACATATAGATAAATATCGTTTGAGAACTTTTGTAGACGTCAAATGTTTACAGACGAACATGATCTAACATTCCAAAGGTAATAACTGTGAACGCACTGCGTGTCTCAAAGATAAAGGGCCTTTAATCGCGATAACGTTGCGCTAATAAGGGTTTTAAAAATGTATTTCTTTGGCATTTCACGTGTTGTGGTGTTTGCTGTTGGTCGAATTAGCGCTGATACTATTGATAAACTACTATTGTGAACGTTGTACATTGCCTGTTGCTCAAATTAGCGTCTGTCTGAATTATAAAAATTACAATTTTTGCCAACACAAAATTTGCACTGTTTAGCTCGAGCATTATCTTCGGTCCTGTGTGTCTTGCATCTAATCTAACTAAACGTTTATAAATGCCCATGCAAGTGTTAACTTAATTCAAAATATTCAACTAGCTACATGTATGATTTTGTATTAGCAAAAAACATGCATGAATTGCAAAAAACATTACACATTCGTTACGTCAAACTGTGCGCTGTATCTCGACAAACATGAGTACAGAATTCCATTACTAGTGAGACCATAGTTTTGCACAAAAATACTGAAATATTACTTTAGTTAAATTATCACATAAAACCGCATCTGGCAGTGTACTAAAGCCATTTCATAAAATGAGTGAAATATCAATACTTGGGCTCCGGCCCTACCTGTTCGTCCACAGGCGCTGCATGACGCGGCACACCTAATGACGTCATTTTGCCATGACGATACCATAAACAACGTCACATTTAAGCGGGAAATACATATGGCTGAGATACTTCAAACTATGGATTCGATTGACTTAAAAGGGTTCTAATATCGTTATGTGTAAAATAGAATTTCACATTCGTGCTCTTTATTTATCATTTTTAAAAAACTCGTTGACTAAAATAAATGAAACGTTCGCCAAGGTTCCCGTCATATTGTTTTAGTCAACTCGTTTATTGAAAATGATAATTCATGAGCACTCATGTAAGATCCTTTATTTATTTTTCTACAGCAAAATGGTTCATATGGTTTTACAAATAGTGCAGATCCTAATGAGACTCCGCGCAACGCGGGCTTTCACCAGGGTCTACAATGTTTGCGGATATCCACTTTAGTAGACACTAGGCTTCAATGGGCTTACCATAAAAGTACGCATTGTTTTCATCAGTGTACACCTGAATTTGTCAAGTCTTTCTCAAAACCAATAAAACACGCGTTTATGATAGAAGATAAGATTAACCCTTCTCTGCCTATCGCAAGGTGACAAGTATTTGCAAACAATTTTGATCCAGTTCAGAAACCGACTAAATGGCTTCTGATCAGAATCTAAAGCATGTGTCATTATTGCTTAAAGTAAAACGGCATAAACACTTTCCTCGAAATCTTGATTTAGGACATTATTGTCGCAAACAACCTATGGTAAAATTAATCCTGATAATGCCAGTAACTCTCCCCTGCAGGGATTTGTACTGTTGCATATTGCGCGTCGGGAAAATACCAGTGTTACTCTGTATGCAAGACACACGATACCTATCTTTCTCTCTTTGTGTGCGTGCGTCTATCTCTCTGTGTGTCCCTGTGTGACTCTAAATGGCTCTCATTGTTTCTGTATAATAACTCCAATTGTCTCTCCTCCTCCTCTCTTTCTCTTTGTATCCGTCTGTGTCAGACTATCTGTGTGTCTTTGTATTTCTGTGTGTCTGTTTCTCTGCATGTCTTTCTCGTTTTCTGTATCTTTCTGTCTATGCATCTGTCTCTTTCTGTTTTCTGTATGTATGTCTCTGTGTGTGTGTGTCTCTCTCTCCGGCATCTGATCAGGCTCCAAACTGTTTGCCACCAAAATAAACATGAGTTATCAGAATTGTCCAAAAGTTGCACTTTGCTACGTTTTAGTGCTTTGCGTTTGCGTACGTTTGCGTTTAAACGGGAAAGAATAACGTTTTCTCCACTGTAACAGTTTTACAAGCACAATAAATATGTTAACATTGCATACTAGCATGTACTGCAATTAGTACATTCTACTTCGATTATTACAACAGTAACTGCAAAATATGGTATGTATGAGGTAACGCTTTCGAATATAGTCAGGCTTTCACGACAAATCAAAAGCGGTATTGAAGACTGGTGGCTCCTATAGGGGCTCATTGTTTCGCTTTTATCCTGCATATATATGCGTCAATGTCGCAACCTGTATTTGCAAACAGTTTTGATCCAGACCAGCTGTTGAGATAGTCGGCGTCTGAAAGGTATGAAGTCGACGCCTGCTTTAAATACCATACACATTAGTCTTTTAAAAACACGTTCATCTCTTATTGAGCTGACTTTGCACACAGTCGGATTCTAATTAGACGTGGCTTTACGGTACTTATCTAAAACACATTTAAAGCAAACTACATGTAAAATCTCTTTATTACGACCATTTTATTGTAATTAGTATTAGGCATTTAAGACAGGTGACTCCTAAAAGCAAGGTGACAATGAAACAGAAAGTTCCTATAGGAACTTGGAAATTTCTGTTTTACTTTTATCTTGCTTTAAGCTGTCACCTGTTTTTTAAACAATCATTTAGCTTGCGTTTTCTTGGCCGTATCAGAGAGATTTTACTTGTAAATAATGAAGGTGAAGAGGTTATAGAAGCAGAAGATAAAAATGGCATTAAAGTGTTACATGCTTGGTCTTATCCGCATGCGTTCACACACATAACAAATACCATACATAGTTACATACCAATATGTTCCCCCAAAATACGAATTACAAAGTGAGAACGAAACTATACAGCATAATATAGCGGTATGGTCAGATCTATTTTTATTCGTGATTTCGCAATTATCAATGTGCCTATTCCAAATCAAACATATCCCATATAACCTTTTAATATGATATCAGCATCAGTACATTTGTAGGTTCCCGACCATCTCTCCTTTAGCAAACGAATGAAAAATATACATGCTTAACCCTTTACCTGATAGCCTATTTCTAGAATTGAAAATAGGTTACTACTTAAAGCAGGTTGAAAGTAAAGCAGAATGCGCTTAAGGCGCATTCTGCTTTACTTTCAGCCTGCTTTAAGCTATCCTGTTCTAGAATATATAGAAAAAATTCCCTATAATATATATTAATGACTGATTAAATTGGAACTATTTTCTTCAGCGGAGGTATAAATCATATCCGCTAAAAGTCGCTTCTATGGGGTAAAGGGTTAAGATACAATATGTATTTTCATATATGATTTTAATGATATTTAACATATTACAGACATAATATAAAATTATGTTGGTTTTCATTACTTAAATAATAACACTGTGCCTGCTAAACGCGACTTTGCAATCATTTGCAAACTTACTGTATCCAGATTCGAGGCCGCGAAGCCCGGAATCTGATCAGGATTCAAACTGTCTGACTCTGGAATTTAGATTTCTGAAGTTAAATGACATTGAATGCCATTTTAAATGAAAATGAAGACAACAATTAATGTGAAGCAGATCGATATTGTTATAACAGGAGAAATGTTCAACGTATATTTCAGCCGTATACATGTATCTAACTCTGAACACGCTGGCGACGAACGAGGATAGTATTGCCAATAGTTTGGGTCCTGATGAGACGCCGCGTGTTCGCGGCGTCTCATCAGGATCCAAAATGTTTGACACTGACCAGAGTGTGAAACGAAATTTACATGTAGAAACCGTTGTAAGAACAGTAGCAAAAGACAAGTGTTGCAGAAGAGTAAAAAACCAAGCATGCAAACATTTAAGTACTTATTATCAGTGGTTATGTTGGATTTAAGATATACCATTACGCATTTATTTGACAGCTACTTGTACAGTAAAATACGGTAGAACATCAATATCTCGAACTGCCTTTAATCGAACTTATTCGTATTTCAAAGTTCAACCGAGGCTTTGCCACGTTTAACGTCGCAATACAGGTGTGTTCGATATATGTGATATTGAAAGTATGTAATTCAACTTCATTTGTACATGTATATCAATACGGGTCAATACGACTCTTAAAGCGAAGTGTCGACATTTGATCGACCGCTACTGATATCAACAATGGGGCTACATGGTTTTGCTTCAAAACAGTTTGCCTATACTAGTTAAAGAAACATATTTAAAACATACGACATAATGGCAGTGAAGGGGTTAATTCAGACAGTGAAATTTCTCGGCCATTGTCAATTTAAAGAGTTCCGCATTTGATCGGGATTCACACTGTTCGACAATCGTCATGATGATCGATCGCTTAACTTAAAAAGCTTCTCTTTATGAAAAAAAAAAGATTTTTTTTCCCCCAATGACATTTTGTTAAAGTAGATAATATTTAAATAGAAAATGAGCTAATCCATATCCCGCTGACTATTCCTATATAAAGGTCTACCAAATACGGATAAATATAAACAGAGCTATTACATTGGCTAATAAAATAAGGACAGTCGTTCACTAAAAATTACAGACTCATGGCAAATAGATCATAGACAACCTTGGTTAGACAGCCCCATCTGATCTTGATATACACTGTTTCAAAATAAGCAATATATACTTGTTTAATTTAGAATGATTTTTTCTTTCCCACTTAAACGCAACGAACGCAATGTACACTCAAATGTAGAAAATAACATTTTTGACATTGTTCACTTTTTTTTTTATCTGAGTAGCAAACATTTTGCAGCCTGGTCAGTAGCCGGTTTACCCAGCGTCTGAACTGACTCCAAACGGTTTGCAATGGAAATAATAGTTACCCGGCGAGCACACTGCTTTGGTTCAATGTTCGCTGGGTTAAGCGTCAAAAGCGTTTATTAGGAAAGAGTTATGCCTTCTCCACTGTAGCAAGAGAATGGTTAGTTGGTCTGCCAGCATAGGTTGAACTGTAATGTTATCACTCTGAAATGTAGTTATCAGAGAGAGAGCTGGTCATTTTGCAATAGTGCATTATATAAATCGAGCAAATCGTACGACTTCTTTGTTATTTGACGTCAGCATTATCTAGATAGTGATGGAATGATAGGTTACCGGGAATAAGTAATAATCGAAACTAGCTTTGCAATATAGAAAGTAATTCAATCCCCACACATCGCTTTTTATCATACTAAACTAGTTAAACCTTTGTGACGGGTATATATATGTCATTTACAAACAGTGTTGTAGTGACGGGTATTCTTGTCCTACTCAAACAATACAGAAACCGTCTGATCAGGGTCTGTACTGTTTGTCATTTTGCAATATATGGTTAAAAACCCTAAATATCTAAAAATTGACTAGTCTTAATTGGAATCTGGTATTGTCTATTCAAAGTTAAAGGGGTTTGTAAGTTACACAGTAAGAATCTGCTTTGCTTTCTTATCTTTTAATCCCGTGCCTGGCTTTGACAGTCTGACACTGGTAAAAGAAAATATGCGGAATAAAACAGCCAATTTTTAAGCAGTCAATATTACGGCAGTTATCGAGTGGATCATTCATCAACATGAAACGTTGAAACAAAACAATAGTCTTCGTGATGGGAATATTGGAGTTTGTCGTATACGTATAGAAACGAAGTTAGAACAGAAAACCAAAACCAAAACCACAAACTACCAAACCGACTAAAACAATTACCGGCTTTAATACTGCACTCACAAAAAATACCAATTCACACTTTCAGTTACTAGGTACGTTTTGCTTGTCATAACAACCAACAAAACTGTAGGACATTTATAATGAATAGTGTGTTAAGTGGTATTTCATTGCATAACAGGGTTGGCTCTGTTATGGCAGACGATAGCTTTATGTGGTACAAAAATGAAGCAGAAATGTCCTAAAGGAGCCTTCTGCCGTATATGTGTCCTGCATAAAGTTTTCACTCGTATAAAGTACTGTGTTTTGATATTTTCAGAGGCCGTGTAGCACATGTTTGACTGCAAATAGAATTGTGTCACCTAGATATGTTTTAGACATCACTGACACGAATCTTGTCAAAATTAGAAGATTACAGAACAAACATTGTAACAAACTTCATACAGTGGAGAAGACGTTATTCTTTCACAACAAACTCGTTTACGCTAAAACCATTATTTTCATTGCAAACGGTTTGGAGCCTGGCCAGACGCCAGGGGCCCGTTTTACTAAGCTACTTACGCAAATTTTTTGCGTAAGTCAAAATTTTAAATTTTAATTTATATTTTTTATTATCACTTGCTACAAACAGCAAATAGCCAGATCTGGCTATTTGCTGTTTGCAAACGTTTATGATCGAAAAATAAGAGTTAAATGATTTTGACTTACGCAAAAATTTTGCGTAAGAAGTTTAGTAAAACGGGCCCCAGGTTACCCGGCGTTTGATCAGGCTTCAAGCTGTTTGCCTTTAAGATAAACATGAAATTATAGATCTGCCAAAAAGTTGTTATTTTCTACGTTTTCTTGCGATGTGTTTGCGTTTGCTTTACGTTTAAACGGGAAAAAATGACATCGTCTCCACTGTAAGGTAGTCAATTTTGCATTTCAGAATAGCTTTTCTGCAGTAATAGTTAACCCCAGCCTACCCAGTGTACAGTGGTTATTTGCAAACATTTTAGATCCAAATCAGACGCTGCATATTGGATCATTACATTTTAATCAGAATCCAAACTATTTGACACTCATCTCAATATGTTTCAAGTCGAAATATCTAAAATCTTCATCTTAAAGCAGACGAAAAATGTTTTATTAGGTTACGCAATATGCGCGAATGAGTCATTTACCAATATATTAACTTAAGTTAATCATTCAGTAAAATCGGAGATGTACGTATACAATATACGATCAAATCAAGTTTATAATACATGAAAATATGAAATCTCAACAGTTTGCATTACTTTTAAATGATATTAAGCATTCATCTGTCTTTAGCAATCGTTCTCCTATCTTATTGGTTGGTCTCTAAAGAGAGTGTTCGGTATTTTAAGCTATGCTAAATCGGGCATTCACAACGCTCACTGGATCTAAATGTACACATCTTACTGAGGGGAAGACGCTATTCTGTTACAAAAAGCTCAAAACGCGTTTTGGCTAATAACAGTGTGTCAATTGCAATCAGCTTAGGACTAGAGCAGACGCCGGGGTAAGTTCGGGTAACCCAGCGTATTGTTAACTTCCAGACTATCAACCACTCAAATTAAAAAAATACATATTTTCAATAAATTGCCATTTTCTCCATTGCATTGCTTTTTGTTTCGAATAACGTCTTCTCGTTGTAAATGTGGCATGTAGAACTGAATACTGTTATAGAAATACGTTTGATAGTCGCAGTCGCGTAACTATAATACTAGAATCAGTTTTTCAGAAAAATAGTGGCAGCGTAATTCAGAATAGAAGTAATGCATGACGTCCCTTCAGGTGCAGTAATATGTATTTAGAAACATAGCAATAATATATATTTTGAAACATAGCAAGACATGTAATATGTATCTAGAAATATAGCAAGTATATGTATTTAGAAATATAGAAACTATATGTACATGCATTTAGAAGTATAGCAAGAATTTGTATTTAGAAATATAGAGATACTATGACTGTATTTAGAAACATAGCGAGTATATGTATTTAGAAATGTAGCAACAATATGTATTTAGAAATATAGAAATAATATGTATTTAGAAATATAGCACTAATATGCATTTAGAAATATTTATTATTGACCTCTCAACATAAGCTATGTAATATTGCATCCTCAGGGTTACATTCACTATAGAGGAAGACGTCTTGCGTTCCAAATAAACGCGTTTGTGCTCATGTAATTATTTCCGTTGCGTCTGACCAGGATGAAATAGTTTGCAAGTGTTAGTGGTGTTTGTTTTACTACTAAAGGCGTTATTAACGATAGTCTTTTTAGTCCAGATGAATACTTTCAAATAGAAGCAGGCTATCTTTTGCACTAGATCTATATCAAAATTAGTCTGCATAGTGACATGAGTTGCATAGTGTCATGCGTTAAAATTAATGATTGATTATGTAACGACAAAACTATAATCCATATTGCATAACGCTCGACTAAGTGAAAAATAGGGTAAAACATTACGCAATAAGGAAAAGATCAAAAGAAAATAAAAATTACAAAATAATTAGAAAAACACGCTAAACTCAAAACAACTATTATATAATGAAAATCGGCGGCAAACATACCTAAGTTGAGGTTATTCCAGCAAGTGAGCTTGTCCAAATTTACGTAAATTCCTAAATATCGCTGGTTGTTTGTGGCCCTGGAGGACGTTTAAGTGGGCTCTGTATACCCGACGTAAGGAAAACAGCGGGCTCAAGGTGACACTACACGAGTACACGACCCTCGAGATAATTTAACCCTTATCCCGCCAAAATATCGTCTGCTATAAAATTGTCGTCTGCAAAAATATTAAAATTCAGATTTTTAACGTTTCAATTGGTTGCACATGTAAATAAGTGTCAAACAGTTTGGATCCAGATCAGACGCCGAGTTCCTCGGCGTCTGGTCTGGAGTCAAACTGTTTGCAAGTTTATATAAAATCGCGTTTAGCGAGACTTGGGTTAATAGATAAATATAATTTAGGTTAAGCAATGAATATATATATTTATCTTACACCCAAGATTGTCTACTTTAATTCAAGACTTTATACGAAATGACTTCGACAAACTGATTGAAAACTGGCAGTTGACAAGCATACTTAAAATTGACAGTTATTGATAAGTTGTATATAAGAGAGAAGACATTATATTTTTTACCAATAAACAAGTTACATGTATGTTAAAATTGTTATGCCCCTTGCAGTGAGTTTAGAGCCAGATCAGACATCAGGAAACCATGTGTCTGGTCAGGCTCCAAAATCCTTTGCAACTCATATTATATTAACCCTTTCCCCAATAGAAGCGCCTTTTAGCGCATTTAATTTATTCATCCGCTGAAGAAAATAGTTCCAATTTAATCAGTTATGAAGATATATTATAGTGGATATTATTCATATTCTAGCACATTATAGCTTAAAGCAGGCTAAAAGAAAAGCAGAATGTGCCTTAAGGCACATTCTGCTTTACTTTCAACCTGCTTTAAGTAGTCACCTATCTTAAGTACTATAAATAGGCTATCAGGTAAAGGGTTAAGTTGCATTGCATTTACGTTTAGATTCTCATTTCGTTTCAATGGGAAAAACTAACGTCTTCTCCATTGTGTTCTGTCAATTGTGTCACTGTGTACGGCTGCCATTCTCTAATTCATTCACTCTTGAAACGTTTTATTGACAATTCCAGTTTGCAATAAAGTATGTGATATTGTTTACTATTTAGGATTGTCTTTGACAATATATTTCAAAATTACAAACAGAAGGAGCCCTCTGATCGGGGTCTAAACTGTTTGCATAGAACACGTATACTCTTCACATGAATGACGTCACAAGGATTGAATGGGTCAAGTCGGCATTCTTCCAAGAATAATATGTACCTGTAAAGACAGAAGACGGCAAACCGTGCAGAATGAAAGTAAAGAAATTTTCTGTTTTAACTTTGCTCTACATTTACGAAAGACATATTATTGATTTTACTTTGAGTACCTCTAAACAGAAGCTAAGTTTTTATATTTGATAATATTACGACATTCAAGGAAAACATATTTTAACCCTTTACACCTGAACCTGTTACTAGTTTTTAAGTGAGATGACCACTTAAAGCAGGTTGAACGTTAAGCAGAATAAACCTAAGGCGCTTTCTGTTTTACTTTCAGCCTGATTCGAGCTAACATTTGCTAGAAAACACAAAAAATCTTATGATACATAATCACGACTGGATAAATTGGAACTATTTTCTTCAGTAAAGGAATAACTCAAATGCGTAAAAATGCACATTATATAGGGTAAACGGTCAATACTAACAGTTGCTTTATACATGTACATGGCAAAGGTTTGCAGAAAGCTTAAAATTGATTAACATGAATTTTCAATACTTATAAAACAGGTGGCTGTTCTATGCAAAATAAAAAATTAATAACATAATTTCCAACAGGATATTTTGTATTTGAATTCTGTTTTTCATTTAGCTGCAGCTAAAGGTTGCGAACGTCTAATTTTAATGGCGGTTTGTCCTATGTTTCATAAATGTTATGAATGTTTTATTTGTGATATATAGATTTGACTAATGACTAGTTTGGACCTATAGACCAGCAAACAGGCTAAACATGGAGTGAATTTCAAATCAATTTTTCTTTTTAAACCGTGTAGATCCAGACCAGACAGCTCCTGGCGGACCTATCTGATCAGGTTCTGTATTGTTTTAAATAGGTCTGTCTGACACTGCCAGTCTGGAATTGTTTCCCTTTTTTATTAGCCAAAGCAATAGTTAAAATGATAGATATTGAAAGTGGGTAGAGTTTCATTAATGAATTTTCAGCAGGAAAATGGTTAATTGCTTTATACATAACCTTTTGCACTGTAATATTGTCGTATATATGACAATATTACGTACAGTGCAAAAGGTTAAGTAAATTCCATTAACATCAGCTGCCACTGGTTACCAACTTGATGTTTATATAGTACAGACACGCCAGTATAAAGCGATCATTTAAAACAGAGCTCATTGAATTCTTAAAGGAATTCATATGTACGTATGACACAGAAGTCATACGTGTAGCTCTTTTACCAGCTTTGTGGTTTATTTCCTTTCTCTTGCATTTAACTTAAAATAAAATTGTCTTCTGTTTTTCACTATGCTTCTTAAATCAATGGTCGCTTGAAACATGATGAGTTGTAAGGATTTACAGTCTTTAACCCATCGACTACCGACTTATCGTCTGCTTTGTAATTGTCGTCTGCAAAGTTTGAAATTATTTCTTTAAGATTATACAATTTTAATGGAAGAAGTTTTCAGGTGAGTGTTTAACTGTTAGAACCGAGATCAGACGTCGCGTTACACGGTGCCTCATCTGGATCCAAACTGTTCCAAAATGCGAGCCAGGTCGCGATAGGCAGGCAAATGAATAAGGATTAAAATGGCAGCCGCAAGTATTAAATCGCCTTCACAGATTTTTCGAGTCTTGATTTTATCCTTTCAAGTAAGTGCCTCTATACCCGAACTGGCATTTGCAGTTTGTATCCATATGAGACCCAAATGTGGTTGTTTTTTTTCCCCAGTCAAACTGTTGGCAGAGGATTCTCTTGAAACAGGTAATATTCTGACAATGAAATGGTTAACAATCACAACCCATTTACTGCCATGACGCCATAACCGACGTCTGATTTTATTTGTCAAACTTAGAATTTCAAATAGATAAATTAATTGCCTGAAGTAATGTTGTTACGAGTGTCAAATGATTAGCGTCTGATCAAGATTCAATTATTTTTCAAATAACAAATATACTCTTATATTCTATTAGAGCCAAGATATGACCAGGTGATTTTCTTTGTAAAAGGTTTTGTCTTTTCTGACTTTGCAGAGGTAGGATTAGGTTGTTACTTGCGCGGCTAGCCCACGACAATAAATTCCGTTGCTGCAAGATTGGCTGCCAGACCATTGTCTGATATTGTTCTCCGAATAAGGTCTTTAGCCCGGGGAATAAGTGAAAACATAGTTCACTTCATGAAGCAAGCAATCCACTTGGCAGGTATACACATAAGACCCTTGTATAACAATAGAAACCGTTAGCCATCGCTCAACAGGTGGTAGTTAAAAATGGCGGCCATTTTTCAAAATGGCCGCCATACATATTTTAAAGAAGTTATATACCTGTCATTAAGACGATTTTTTCACCTATTGTTTCAATTTTAAAAACACACTTGCATATCATTTTGTATGGAAATAAATATTATGTATTATAATATCTAAAATGGCGCACAAAATTCAAAATGGCCGCCATTGTATGTCATTTTTTCATAAAATTATCATGTTTTGATGGATTTCAACCTGTTCATATGTCACATTATAGAAGTGTTAACGTAGGGAACTGTTCTTACACTCATTTAATCTATTTTATAGTTAAAAGGTTGTATTTTGGTATATGATAACAGAGAACATGTGTAGAAATACTCAGAAACACTTCTAGAAATGTAGCTATTTAAATATATTAAACCGTTTTGGCAGTATCGGGATTGTAAAGTTAAACAAATCTATATTAAAACGTAACTTTAACATCACAAATATAAAGAATTATCAATTTTGAGTTGTGATTTGTGTGTGTTGAACTACTTGTTGGCCACCATTTTATGATTTAACATTTATAAATGAATATGGTGTTCATTCCTTAGCCACGGTGAGATCAGTAGTCATAAAAGGGGAAACAAATCAGATCTTTACAACGATTTATCACAGATAAAATATGGATAAATATAGAAATTATTATTTACATTAAAATGCTTTTTACAAATATCACAGGCGAGTTATCACAGATCGGCTTCTCAAAACGGGATGTTTACGACACCGGACAATCAGTTAATTTATTTGCAATGATTTGAAATGATTTGCATACTCATACACAATGGTGATAAAATCAAACGTCCAGTGGAGTAAAGAAAAACAGCATTATGTTATCAAACTACCTTTTTGTAGTTCACATTCGCTCAGTTTCTTCAATTCTTTTTAACTTCTGAGCGTTTATGAGTTACATTGGATGAAATTAAACCTTGTAAGACAGCATACTTGAGGAGGTAACGGAGGAAAAAAATCGTTGGGTTGCTAATTGACACTTAATTAAGTTTTGAAGGACACATTAGCGCAAAAGTCAACAAAGCCAACGCAATGTTTGCTATAATAAGAAGAAACTTTCAATATCTGGACGCTACCCTCTTTACAAAACATTAGTGAGAACCCATTTAGATTATGCCAACTCAGTTTGGGCACCATGTCAAAACAAACATAGAGATTTAATTGAAGGAGTACAAAGAGAGACAAAACAACATCATGGCTTTGCAAACCTAGCATACCAAGAGAGACTTAAGAATCTTAAATTACCAACACTCGCCTATAGGAGAATAAGAGGAGACATGATAGATGTGTTCAAAATTCTAAATGGAATCTATGACCAGAAAACAGATAAAAAATTTAAACTAAAATGTGATCACACTACTAGGCCATGTGGTAGAGGCAACTCGAGAAAACTTTATTCACAAGCATCGCGAATAGATATCAGAAAGTACAGTTTCGCAGTTAGAACGGCAAAGCTTTGGAATAGCCTACCAGAATAAATTGTATACGCTAAAACACGAAACACATTAACAATAGGATAGATAAATACTGGCAAACCAAGAAATAGTTTATAATTACACTGCCCGAATAGATACCGGAAGTAAAGTATATATTGGAGATATTAACGAAGAGTCTGACATAGAGGATCTGACAGGGCCTGCGTTGGGAAAGAAGTAAGATGAATAATTTTGAGAACAACTGAAGAAATCAAGTTTCACTTTTCGGATTGGTTAGTAGAGCTTGTGTGTATCTTCAGTGCTAAGTCGTGTCATGATTTTTTGAATTTTGAGCTTCATGTGTCATAATGGCTGATGAGCAGTTTGGCAGAGGCTTCACTTGCAACGACTTTTGTATCAATTGCGAGAAGATCTGCTGTTTCATCTTCAAAATGGTTTCCCATCTCATTGATGGTCGTAGATAAATTTGTAATTTTGTCTAGCATAGAAATTTGCGCACTTCTCGCTTGCTCATGGTGAGTTTCGGTGCCAAGGACGTTGTTCGTAACCGACTCTAGGTCTTACTCTGCGCAAAGACGGCTAACCTCCTGGGAAAGCAACCCTCCATCGTGTCAGAGCTGAAGGACCCATTGTGATTCCGATGGCAAATCCGTCGCCTTTTATTATCGCATTTGCTTGTTTGTGCGCCTAATCTATTGCAAGAGCAGAGAAAGGTCTCTTTGACTTGAACAAAACAAACTTTCCTGCCTTACATACTCTGAATAATGCAAGGTGTGAATGTTCCAATGCTAACATATCCCTGAGGTGATTTGGCAGCCATCGGGCATAGTTAACATTATTGCAAAGAAACATGGTATCAATGCCATTAACACATTGCAATATAGACTGAAATCTGCTTCCCGGAATGCCCTGACAAGTGAAAGGATTGTCAGTTCCATGATGAGTACCTAGTACCAGTATCGAAATTGTGACGTTTTATCTTTTTGCGCTTCGCACCACTGTAAAAAGTCGAAAGGAATCTTGTTTGGATCTTGTGATTCTTCATCATAGCGGCTGAATGCATCGTGTAAGAGTTTATACAGAGCACAAGTCGTTATCTGGTGGTCCTGGTGCGTTCGATTTACACTCGATGCAGACAGATAGGACTCGGCTGTTCCAGGGGAAGTGATCTCTGCCTCAACTAGAACAGAAGTCCAACCACAGGACTGTAGTAAGCTTCCAATTGACTTTGGAGCGACCGTTTTGATATGAAGACCTCCAAACATAATATCAAGTTTGTCTTCGCCACTCCCATTGGGTCTGCTTTGCTATCCCATACATTGGTTGGTCTGCGGAAATGACTGGAGTTTTCCCAGGGTTAAGATATTCGACAGTGTCTAAAACCTTACCCATAACATGCCTTATCGTTGCAACTGACTGTGCAGATTCTTTGAGGAGTGGAAGTATTGAAGTCAAACTAATTTCAAAAGGCTTTCCCCTTTGCTTTGAGATGTGGTGAGATGCCCGCGTAATTTGCAACGTGTCGTCAACGGTTTCTGTAAATCGAACATATTCTAACCAGGCATGCTCTTGGACAAGGGAAAACGTTTTGTCAATATGAAACTATCTGTCAGTTGTGGGAGGCAATAGGGTTTTCGATTTGAACGCAGCAAGGTGAACGTTAGTGTAAGTATCGGGTTATTCGGGTACTTTCTTTACCCCAGAAACACCTTCATTGTCGGGGGTTAGGTGTTGAAAAAAGGATATGCTCGTTCCGTAGAATGACGATGTTGCTGACGTTGATGAGGGATTGTGGTCGATGCTGTCCATGGCTGCGTTAGTGAATATACCTTTTCTCAGAGACAAAGGACAAACTACCCTTTCTTCAACGTATCTTTCAACTGCAGCATCACCAAGTTGAGTGGATATTTCAGGAACTCGCTTATATTTTATGCTTAGGCCATGCTCGCGTAGCATTTCCACAAGGCCCTTTATGTGCGTTTTATGAGTACACAGACATTCCCATGAAAATTGGAAACGGTGTTTCGCGATCCCTTATGTGTCTATAACTTTACCTGCCTTCTCTGTAGGCTGCGTAACAGTTATACTGCAGCAGCTGGGCCATTGCCAGATCTTTTTTGGATGCCCCAAAGCTTATCTGCGATTGTATATCGACGCCATACTCTGTCATACTCACAAATTCAGTGAGTGAGGACGAACTGCATCTTCAACACGACCGCCGTGTAACTTGCCATCAAATGAGAATTTGTGGTTGAGCTTTTCTTTTCTTAGGACCTTTGCAGCTTTTCCACGAATTATGGGATGTGAATACATGTAATTAGTTGCATTTTATAACACGGGCCCAATGTCTTTCTTAAAAGTCAGTATTACCTGTTTGTCATCTTTGTGTACTTCAAGCTCAGGGATCTCCGCTAACAGTTTCTCATGTTTTTCTTTGAGTCGAGCTCTGCTAATATCTGTTTCTGACATTTGAATTCCAAACTGTTGTAGCCTTTTCTTGTAAAGCTTGGTCAAATTTCCTAATGGCAAAATTGCAGGCATTTCCGTACTAGTCTGTGATTCTATGACGTAAACCAGTAGCTCTGAAAATACTACAGCATGAATCTGTATTTCTCTTGGTGTGTCAGTACCTCCCATCTCTTTATTACGGAGGTGATCTCGTTCTCTGTTGTAAAGAGTGGTTAAACAATATTTATGGTATACAAACTCTTGTGCACTACAATTCCACCACTCAACTTTGACAAAAGTTTGCCGTCGTTTCGATAACGCGCACATTCATTCAAACGTTTGTCAAAACCCATGGTCAATGCTTTTCTCAGTGTTTGTCGTCTGGTGGCAACTCCCTCGCACAGAAAGCATTTCCGTGCAGGTAAACTTGACTTTCTTTTCTTTGGACTTGCAATATCTGCAACTTCGATTTCTAACTAGATATCTTAAAGAAAGATTTTCGATAAAAATAGCATAAATAGCGGCCATTTTGAATTTTATCGCGGCCATTTTGATTTTTTTTTAGATATTAAGATTAATTCAAAGTTAAACACTATTCTTTAGGACAAATATGTCATTTTCCTATCTCATTTATGGACAACCATTGTACTGATGACTATGTCACAATATCAGAAAATTGAAAAAGACGCCATTTTGAAAATGGCCGCCATCTTGAATCTGACAAGGGAAATTGAAGTGGCTAACGAGTGTTTTTTGACAAGGTATATCTAAACATCATTTGTGGAAAGTCCCTTGCTTGCTTCATGAAGTGAAATGTTTTCATGATAAATCGACTTAACGCCCCAAGCTACTTGGGCAATTGGACAAGAGAAGCCTCGACAATAGTGTACATATATTGGATACTCATCAGTTCTACAGATAAATGGAAATCGGGTTTCGATCAGCGTGAGTTATTCGACATCAGAATTTCAGCTAGATATATTGTTCAATGGGTAATTTTGATATTTGATCTCCAGCATCAAATAAACAAATGAAATTCGAGTATCAATCTTTTACTCCAAAACATGTTTCTACTACATGTAGTTAAGATATGTTAAAACATGTTGAAAGTAGAACAGAATGCGCCTTATTGCACACACGGCTTTACTTTTAGCCTGCTTTAAGTTACCATTTACTAGGATATAGGAAATGTTTCTTATGTTGCATATTCATTACTTTACAAGTAGAATTAGATTCTATTTTCTCTTATAAGGGGAATGAATGGGATGTAACTTTATCTATGGAGTAATGGGTTCAACTGAAAATCATGTTAGCTGATTGCAGGGCTGCCATAAGTTGACATGAAAAATCCTAAGATTTCGAAATTTGCATTTTTCAATTGCGAATTTACGAATCGTACCTTTACCCCATAGCCTGTTTCTAGTTTTGTTGACACGCGACTATTTAAAGCAGGCTGGAAGTAAAGCAGAATGCGCCTTATGGCGCATTCTGCTTTACTTTCAGCCTGCTTTAAGCTACCATGTTCTAGAAAAAAAATCCGGAGATTTAGGAAAAATCCGGAGAAATGGCAGCCCTGTGATTCACATTGGTTAAACTGTCTAAATTAGTTAAAACTGAACGAACTCTGTAAATAATTGGGTGTAGCAAACCGCATGCAATACATTCAAGGAATTTGCTCTGACCATTAGCATAAAAAAGACTGAAGTCATGGCCCAGGATGCCCAAATACGACCTCTGTCAATAAGCACCAATGACTCCACACTGGCTGTTGTGAACAACTTTAGACGCCTTGGATCCAATATCTTTGACAAACTGTCTCTCGATCCCGACATCAAAGCACGTATCGACAAAGCAGCAACAGCCATGTCCAAATTGAACAAGAGAGTATGTGAAAACAAGAACTTAGCCCTTAGCACCAAGATGAAGGTCTATCATGCATACGTACATGTAATAAGCACTCTCCTTTATGGAAGTGACACGTGGACCACTTACACACGACAATAATCCAAGCTGATCGCATTCCATATGATATGTCTACGAAGACTGCTCAACTTATCATGGCAGTACAAATTTACCGAGACTGACGTCCTTAGCAAAGCTTCCACAACAACAATCTAAGCAATGCTCACTGAAAGGCGTCTCTACTGACTCGGACATGTGCACCGTATGGACAAGGGACGCATTCCCAATGACTGTTATATGATCGGCCGCCCATTTCTCCGCTTCAAAAATACTTGTCCACATCGATGTTGACACCTGGGAAGGACTTGCATCAGACCACAACCAATGGCGGAACACTGTAAAAAGTGGAGTAAAGAAGGCAGAAGAGAAATGGCGAAAAAAGAGGGACCTCAAAAGGATGAATCGGAAGGCATCGTATGCCAGAGATGACACAGTCTCCATCTGCGCGAGCTGTACAAGGGACTGTCACTCCAGTATTGGTGTTCACAGCCACCGCAGACGCTGTTCCAAAACAAATAGAACAAATGAGCGCAATCCATCGTCTACAGCGACGGACGGAGACCGAGTATGAAGAACAACGTTTCATTGGTCGCATAAACGGGACTTTAGTACTCCCTCTCTACAACGACACCCAATGGGAGACACAGATTGTATGTGTTGTTCGGAGGGAGTTGTTACAGGGAGGGAACATTAAGACTTGGCTTATATTTGCAAACAGCTTGAATCCAGATCAGACGCCGCGTAACGCGGCGTCTGGTCTGGATTCTAGCTGTTTGTCACTCATAATAATATTTATTTGATCAAAATGTCCGCTTATATGTAACTTTGAGAAAAAAAACAGCAGACGACAAATTTAAGCAGACGGTATTGCAGGGCCATGAAAAGTTGGACATAAATGTCTCGTTGGGGAAAAGCGACAATGGTCGTTGTAAGGAGGGAATCTTTGTAGGGAGGACCGTTGTAGGGATGGAGCGCTGTACTTGCTGTTGTAGGTATCGACTATGAAACTAGCCTGTTATACTTAGCGTTTTGGTAAGTAATTGGAAGTTAGAAGTTATGGTAAATCAAATTCCATATTTTATTTGAATTAAAATGATTATAAAAAGTTTTTTTGATTGATCGAATAGTTTGAATACTTACGTGAATGTAACCAGTAGTTATTGTTCGAACAAACGAACTCTTTTTAAAAAGCTTCTCAAATACTGCTTGGGGTTGAACCGGGTTTTGTTATGTTGACAACCGAGAATGTCATCGATACTCTGCTACCAGAATGCTCAAACATTTTACTATAAACCCATTACCCAAAAGTCTGTTTCTAGTTTTCAAGACAGATGGCTACTTAAAGCAGGTTGAAAGTAAAGCAGAAAACGCCATGAAGCACATTTTGCTTTACTTTCGTTTATGATTCAAGCTAGCACCTGCTAGATGTAGACAAACATACTTTTGATATACTTATATTAGTGACTTTACCAAGTGAACCTATATGTATTTTCTTCATAGGAAGAATTAATTAAATGTGTAACAGTGTGTATGTATGGAGTAAAGAGTTAAGCACAGAAAATACTTTTTATTGCTAGTGTCCATCTTATCATATTGATTCGTTCATATGTATTTACTGTTTAGTGTTAAGGTTATAATGTAATTGTACGTACTCTATTACATATTAGTCAATATACAGTAATGTTAAATGGCTTCCTGTAGTTTAATTTAATGTCTTCCCCAAATTCCTCTGGCTATGTACGGTTTTACCGTACACATCCCTAAAATCAGAGACACCCTATATACCTGCTTGCTGTAATTATCCTAAGATTTGAAATACATACAAATACAACAATGTACAGTCAATTTTAGTCAAACCTATATTACTATAGTCTTGAATTAAACTGCCACCTGCTTAAAGGACTTTAAATATATCGTGTTTATACTGGTCGCTGAATACAGGTTTGACTGTAATTACTTTTAGCACAGTAATTTGCCCAAAACGTGCAAACTTTATAGCAAGCAGTGAAAACCCTGACCAGACTGCTCCCTTATGAGCAGTCTTGTCAGGGTTTTCACTGTTTGCTTATGTGTGTCTATCCAAATACTTATGGTCCATGTTACGGTGTGTCAGCTTTGACTCAATACGTTGCCTTTCTTGGTGGGAGTGTAGATTGGGTGTCATTCAACAACGGTTTAATGAAAGTCATGAATGTGTTAAATTCCTATAGGTAAAAGACGCAACAATGCACAACGCCGCTTAGAGTAACGATCTTCCAAATACAAACCACGCTTTTAAAGACATTCAAGGCGGTTACAATAACGTACCTAAAGCAAACATAAACTAATGTAGAAAGCTCTTAGACGTGGTTTCTGATTTTTTTCTCATCATGTTTTATATTCTGTGGTTTGTTGTAGCACTAGAAATAGTGTTACCGTCTAATATGCCGTTATAGCTGGATGTTCATGTTGTTAAACCGTTCATTAAACTATATATGGTGTCAAAAAAAAGTATGCCAACTGACCAAGCCAAGTTAATATACCAGTAATACTTTAACTAGGGCTTTGAACTTGTCTTCCTCACATGTAAACACACCTGGAATGACGCACACAAAACATACATTAAAGAGGGATGAGCATATTTACTATGCTGTGTAATTCTGGTATGATCCATCAATTAAACAGTAAATTGCGTTATTAGTTATTGCATGTACAGGTACAACGGCAGTGTTCTTGTTAAACCTTAATTTCATAGCCTGTTTCTAATGTTGAAGATAGGTGACCACTTAAAACAGGTTGAAAGTAATTAAAGTAGAATGCGCTTTAAGGTGCAGCAGATGATTTACTTTCAGCCTGCATTAAACTACCATATGCTATGACATAGAAATTTATGACTGTGTAAAGTAGAGCAATAAATGAAAGGCGTTTAAAATGCCGGTATTTATGGGGGAATGGGTTAATGATATGTGGCAGTTTCCAGAGTCCAGAACAGAACATAGAACCTTTTATTTCCATGTCCGGTTACACTTGGTAACAACAGGGCTCTATATAGCCCAGTATTTACATTTCATGGGTATTAACATATAAATATCAGAGTCATGCACAATGTTATTTGAAGATGATCAACAATTATTGGCTACATATGTATACAGTATTGAGTATTCTAAGATGATATTGTGGGATACAGATACATGCATTTCGAAGCTTAAACAAGATGAAAGTGAGGCAGAACACTGGGTGTGACTTTCTATTTTACGTCCACATTACTTTAAGGGTGTATCAATGTCATGAATTTGGGAACTTTTCAAAGTATATGAAAACACTCTATGATGGTTTTGTATTGAAGAGCTATTTAAGATGAATGAAAAAATAGAAAAAGTGTACATTTTGGTGAACAACAGTTGGCTCTACGGCCATGTAAAATTTACCCCACCCACTTCCTCTTATTTTGTCCTTTTCAAACAGCCCGCTTCAATAAAACCCATTTTAAATGAAAACAAATATGATAATTTGGTTTTGTGTTATTTATTTCCTATCTATGGTAGTATTTCTTCATACAAAAACTAATTTAAGAAAAAAAAGGCACCAAATGTGAAATTTATAAAGCTCTAAATATCATCGATATGGTACTTTTTTTGTAAATTTTGTAAGGGGCGATAACTCTTTTTACTTTAATAACTCAAAATTTTCAACACTGACCTTTCAATTTCTTTCATATTTTGAGCTGCCTTAGTATGGGCTTTCATCTGGTAGAATATAAAAAAAAGTTAAATACTAGAACTATTTCATTTTCAAACTTTTTTACTTTTTTACATAAAATAAAAAATCTAATAAAATCATGCCCTAAATAAAGCATATTTTTGGTATTCAAGGATCCATATTGTTCAAACCTGGTGCCTGCTTTGTCTAAATTTGGTTTTTATATGTGAACATACCACCATAGACATGAAATAAATAAAGAAAACCCAAATTAACATTTTTGTTTTGTTTTGAAATAGATTTTACTGAAGCTTGTACTCTGAATGGGTAAAATTTGAGAGAAAAAATCCAAATTTGACATACCTTTTTCAAATCGCTGTAGCTCAAAAAAAAGGACACCACCATATATATTTTTTTTCATTTTTTCATTCATCATAAATAGCTCTTCCAAAAGAACAATGATAGACAAAAAGTTTAATACTTTGAAAAAAATGGCTCATGACATTGATACTACCTTAAGCTGTCACATACCTAAGTAAGCGAACACATTGTTTTCCTTTTAGTGATTGTAATTTAGCAGGGCTTAATCTAAGTGAAATAATATAAATGCTTATGTTCAAGAAATGTGTGGTAGAGAATGTGGTCTCCAACAATCAGAAACCAAACATGATATTATCCATGTTCTAATACATTCCACGCTGAACGTATAATTTTTGTCACATTAAACTTTTAACAAACTTCATTTGATATTTGTACCATAGAATACCAAAGTTGAAACATTTCTGGGCCATATTTGTATGTCAACACGACAAATATTATTTAGCATCCCAGACACTGATCTATCGATTTGTATTATTCAGGAACGTACGTTAATAAACGTTCTTGTGTCAGTCAACAAATATAAGGCATGCGAGTGTCAGTGGCTGAACATCAATTTTATGTAGCTAACTCATTCGTCCCTTTTAACTTTTGATGGACAATTTCACTTTCCAACTAAGTGTTTACAACAACTTAGCCCAACAGCAACAATAACATCATAAAAGCTGACTTCATATGGACTCACCACTAAACATTACACACGTGAGTAGCCCAAATATTAATAAATTGCTTATACAGTAAAATTTCTCTTTTACGATCATTAAAATAAGGCTAATTGATTGCGTAATTTAAGACAGGTGACAGATTGAATCAAGATGAATGTAAAACAGAAAGCTGATAGAGGACCTTTCTGTTTTATGTTCACCGTGCTTTGAGCAACCGCCTGCACGAAACACCCAACATATAACCTAATTCAGTTGACGTGATAGAGAGGTTTTGCTGTACTAAGTTGGAAACGAGAACTTTCTGTTTGAAGTTTAAGGAGTAAATTGGCTAAAAGTTATATGTGTATTTTGTTCATGAAAACTAACAACTTTTTCACCATACTCACATCTTTTTTCACTTATAGTTTTATTCATGATGCGATATCTTTGTTACTTAAGAACCACTTTACAACAGCAGTGATACCCTGTGTTTATATGAATCTGTCAAAATAATAAATAACATCACACCTTAAAACATGACAAGCGAGATATGGCGACCTAAAAGCCAAGTGTGCCTAGCCGTTAAGACACGCGTATACCCCACTACATGATATTGTTTAAAATTGTAAATGATGTCTTTAAATTTGACCCCTTAACTGTTTGTGTGCCTTAGTGTATTCTCTGTTGTTCCAAGTGTCTTTTATATCGCTTTCCAGTCCTTCACAAAACGGGACAGCTGCCTATGAGCCCTTGGTTAAACAACTGACTTAACTTTAAGCTCACCTGGCACATAGTGCCGAGTTGAGTTATTTTGAGCGTCCTGTGTCCGTCTACAACACTTTGTACATTGGTGAGAAAAAAATACACACAAATACCTGGTAACAGCTGACTAAGCAATTTACGATATATAAGCTTTTCTGATACCATGTTAACCCTTTACTCTATAGCATGTTTCTAGATTTAAAGGCAAGTGACTTCTTAAACCAGGTACAAATTAAAGCGCTATAATATAGGAAATATTTCTTTAAATACATATCCATTAATGTATAAATTGAATTATTTTCGTCAGTGGCAAAGTAAATCAAATGCTTTAAAATGAGAATATATTGATATGAGGGTTAAGGTGACAACCTTTAAGACCTAGACTCTTTACAAGAAGGGTAATTACTGCTTAATGCAGGACAAAAATATTGCAGAGAATTCTAAGAGCAGTTTCTGCATTTCTTCTTCAAAGTATAAAGCAGGCACTTGCATAAACGACAATGAGACTTTTGACGTGTTTTTTGGTGTTTTCCTTAACTCATAGTGTGCGCGAAAAGAAAATATAACTTAACAGCATTAGCAAACAATCAGAGGACACCTTCCAAAGTCTGCACTGCTCGTCACCCTTATAGTTGAGCCTTGCCATGAGAAAACATGCCTCATTGCATTGCAAACAGTACACTATTTGACATCCACATGCATCTAAAGTATTTATGCAGCTGTACTATACATGGTTTTTGGCAGTGTTGACCAAATACAGATCCTGGGATGACAATGGTACAATGCAATAAGGCTGGTTTTGTTCTGACACGGCTCAGTTATTTTTGCAATAAACTCGTCAATATTAGGAAATGGTATAATTCATTTGGAGAGTCAGCAGTGTAAAGGTTATATTATGGGAGGTTTTACCGGAAAAAAAATCAGACAAGATGAATATAACGTTTTGCTCTGTTTATTATCAAGTCATATGGTTTTTTACAATGTATATAAACTTCACAAATATAAACAAAACTGCAATATAATAACCAGACCCAAGAAATAAAGTATATGTCTCTACATAAATGCCATTCAGAAAAAACTTTCAACGTTGTCTTTATTTGACATTTCGATCTATTTTTCACATCAAACTTAATTTTCTCATGCTAAAAACATTCAACAATGATAATTGACAGACAGGTCATATGCACTATTAACCCTTTCCCCCCATAGAAGCGCCTTTTAGCGGATATGATTTATTCCTCCGCTGAAGAAAATAGTTCCAATTCAATCAGTCATGAATATATAGTATAGGGAATATTTTCTATATTCTAGCACATGGAAGCTTAAAGCGGGTTGAAAGTAAAGCAGAATGCGCCTTTACTTTCAACCTGCTTTAAGTGGTCACCTATCTTCAATACTATCAGGTAAAGGGTTAAGGCATTGAATATCAAATAATGTAGCTGATTTGGGTCAACAAAGTTTGCACATGTCTCTGTAACATTTTATTCATTATCAACAATGTAACTGACAATCTATAAACATATAACTATTTGCTTGCTAAATACATGTAGTGTTATATTGTAAATTCTGCTTAAAAAGTGTTCAAATTACGTTTAAACTACATTTATCAAAAATAGTTAACGTTGGTCCTTATCAGGTACAAGTTACATAGCATCTGAATAGGATTAACTGATTTAATTTCTACCAGTTAATACTGACCTTTTTTTTACAATTTACTGAATTAGTCACAACCCTTATACATTGTCAGTGCAATATTTTTCTATCTTTGAAAATGAAATATTGCACAGGAACTTTGATAATAAAACTGACACAACAGAAACTAGTCAGCAAGAAGTCCTGATAGAGAAACAATAATGTATGCAACATTTAATTCTTCAACGTAAAGTTAAACCTCTCTATTACATCCACTACATGAGATAAAAATTTATAATTTTTTGACAGGTGACTGCTTAACGCAAAATGACACTAAAGCAGAAAGCTCCTATATCATCTTGCATTAAGCTGCCACCTATCTTAAATGCAATCAATAAGCCTACATTTCAGTGGTCATATCAAAGAGGCTTTACTGTAATATTCATTCCTTAACAAAATGAAATTCAGAAAAATTCTGCTATTTACATGAACTCAAAATAAAGCTTGGTTTTGTTTTTAATGCAGGTTGCTATTTACAGCAAAATGGCAGTAAAAACAGAGAGCTCATGCTATGCCACTTGTTATTTAACTCTTACCATGCTAGGGGTGGATATGGCCGACAGTGATTACTTTTCCAAACAGTTTGGATCCAGAGGAGAGGCTGGGATTGGCAGCGTCTCATCAGGATCCAAACTGTTTGAAACTCTGACCCTGTTTTGAAAAGAAATTTAGAAAAAATATATTTTTAGAAATGTAGCTCACCACAATTGTTGCAGACAAAAATATTACCCAGAATGCAAAGAGTTAAACAATCAATGTGTCTTTATATGAGTGATAGTAGAAGAGGAACCTCACTTCGATTTAAAATAAGCACCAGCAAATATTTGATTTCATATATTATATACATCAGATTCAATTTTTCACAACTACAGTCATTGGACATAATTATTCGCCACCCTACAACATTTTGGCATTTTTTCCACATATTTTTCCATTAATGGTGAGGCCACAAAATTGTTGAATTCTGTGGAATTGAATGTCTCTCCTGTACTGCTTCATCAATCAATGTAGGCTTGATACATATGTATTCCTATTTTGGTTGTTCTAGCACTTATACTATTTTAAGTAATTGATTTAAAGCCAAAAAACTTATTGTTTGAGTTAAATCCAAATGTTTGACTCAGACACCAACTACTACTATAAAGCAACATATTATGCTCCTATCAAGGTGAGACAAAAAACACTACTACTGAAGTGAATAATTAATCCTTATCCTGCCGTAATACAATCTGCTTTGAAATTGTTGTCTGCAAAAAGTGTTCAATTTAGATTTATACATGTACATTTTTATTTGAAACTTAAAGACAAGAGTCAAATAGTTTGGATTAAAATCGCACGCCACATTATGCGGCGTCTGATCTGGATCTAAACTGTTTGCAAATACCAGTCAAGTTGCGATCAGCAGGAAAATGGCTAACAAACTTCTAACACATTAGTTATTGAAGAAGTAATATCTGCATAAATAAAATGATAATTTTGATTTTCATTTCAGATATTGGCATATAAGTCTATATATCTGCTGATAAATTTCATTCTATAATCACTTTTTTCAGGATAACCAATGCATTAAAATAATTGGGCAATTGTTTTTAGCATTACCGGGGTACATGTTATCAGTACCAGGGTGCTCAAAAACAGATTTGTCCACTTGTTTACTGAAGCCTCATACGATATGTATGAATGTTATAACAGAACACTTGAACACTTGCACCAAAATTGAAATATCACTGCGTCAACAAAAATACGAGGTACACTATATTAAATTTGCTATTTTTCTAAATTCCAAACAAACTTTTTCCCAAAAAGTCCAAACAGTTTTCAGCAACCTTTTAAAGAAGATGCATAGATGTCTCTTGAATATAAAATGTTTAATAATACTCTATTGCTCAATTAATGCCACATTCATATAAGCATCTTATAATTTATTAAAACCTAAGCATGATGCTTGTATAAATATATGAAATAAATGGAGCAATAAAATATTATAAGGCCAAAAAATATTTTCAAGAGATTTCAATGCATTTCAAAATATGACTTAATTCCTGCAGGACAAATGTAATTGCATAAAGTTCCCTAAGGAACACCTGTATTACCTTTTCCTGCATTAATCTGCCACCTATATTGACATATATATCAAAACTGAATTTTAAACTAAAATTGACTGTTTAATCACATTTTCAATGGTAACTTAGCTCATATTTGACTGTTTGTGACCTCATATAAGTTAATATAGTCTAAGCTGTGTTAAGCAACCATTCCAAAGATGATATTCATGTAGTATTCATGACAATGACAGCATAATGTAAGGAAAAAGCAATGCAGAAGAGTCCTATAGGAGTCTTCTGCATAACGTTTGCCCAGCATTAAGCAATCCCCTCCCTTTAAAGATCACAATGCATCTTCATTCAATGGTCACTTTGCCCTTTACTCCATAGGTATGCATTTCTACACATTAAATGTATTTCTCCATTGAAAAAGATTTTGTAATGAATATGAATCATAAGAAATACATGTATTTTATATTTTCTAAGAGATGTTAGTTTAAAACAGGCTGAAAGAAAAGCAGAATGTGCCTTAAGGCACATTCTGCTTTTCTTTCAACCTGCTTTAACCCTTTACCTGATAGAAGCGGCTTTTAGTGTGTTAAATTTATTCCTTCACAGAAGAAAATAGTTCAAATTTATACAGTCATGAACATACATCATGTATACCATAAGAAATATTTTCTATATCATAGCTGGTGATAGCTTAAAGCAGGCTGAAAGTAAATCAGAATGCACCTTAAGGCACATTCTGCTTTACTTTCAACCTGCTTAAAGTGGCCACATGTCTTCATAACTATAAACAGGCTATTGGGTAAAGGGTTAAGTGCTCACCTTTCTTCGATATTAGAAACAGGCTATATAGTAAAGGGTTAGCACAGGTTTGACTGTATAATGAGACATTATGCTGCTGCCTCCTGTTTCTCTGGAGCCTCTGACACTGTTCTTTCTATTGGGGGTGAGTCTAAATATTTCTGCTGGGTTTGGAAGAACTCCTTCGTCTTTCCGCACACAGCATTTGTGCACATTGGACATCGCAAGGCATTCTGGGATGAACAGGATTTATTCGCCTGGAGGTGACTGTGAACCAAATCAGCCAGTCCCTGCAAAAATATAATATGTAACAAGTATGAGATCACTTTAAATATTTTATTAAGAAATGAATTGATTTTTTTCGGCTTTCAAGCGAAATGAACGACAGAAAATTATCGGCAAATACCATGAATTGCTAGCAATTCATGGTAAATTTGCCGATAATTTTCTGTCGTTCATTTTGCTTGAACGCCGAAAAAAATCTGTTCATTTCTCATATTTACAATGTATTTGCTGTAATTTCTAAAATAAGATTAAGATTTTGTAAGAATGCATGTATGTTTAATCCATATTAGAAGTTGATAACACGAATAATGTGTACCCCATCAGGAACAGCCATGACCAAATTACTGAAGCTGCGTACATTCGAAAGCAAACAAATAAGTTTCATTGTTTACATTCTAACGTCAACAACTTTGACAGGTTGGCGCGAAAATGACGATTTGACGTCATTTAGAAGTGACATCATTTTTTTTGCAGGATAAATATATCGTTTTTTTGGCATAACAGAGGAATGCAAACAGTTCCTGTTAGTAAGATATGTCAATTTTCTTGCAATTTAACTCATTAATAAAGAAGAAGTTTAGTAGGGAATTGTGGTTTCCACTTATAGGAAGGCATAGATCGGTTAAGATCAAACTTTGAAAAAATCCGCCGAATGTTTGCTGTCCAAGTTCCAAAGATTAATTCGCAAATGAAAACTGCATATGCCCCACCTCCTCCTCGAATCTTTTCCATAAGTCCTGCCCTCTCGAAAAATGGTGTTTATACGAAATGAACAGCAATTTTGTCAATGGAATTGAATGGGGCGAATGTAAATACAGTCCAAACTCGTTAATCCAAACTCTCTTAAACCGAAATTCTCGTTAAACCAAATTTTTCTTCCGGTCCCGATTTTTCCCCTTCTTATTCTATATAATTCAACTCCGCTTAATCCCAATTTCGTTTATCCGAATTTTCCGTTAATCCGAAGTATTAATCTGGTCCCTTTGATAAGACTTACCCTCAAATTGACACGCTTAATCCGAAGTGCGATTTTCACACCTCGATCGGGTGTCAGACTGGTCATAATTACTTGAGAACAACTCTCGCGAAAACTAATTACACCGCCTAAAGACTGTACACAATGTTTGCAGTGTTGGCCAATTAAACACATTTGTATCCAATAGTAACTGTAGAGATCTTTAAAAACACAAGCGCAAGGTGTTGACATACGTTTCTCAAATATTTGTAACCATATTCCTCTTCGCGATATCGAGATCGCTACCTCACTTTGAACATTGTGTGTACATGTACGTATGTAAATTGTTTACAGATGCAAAACAGGTACTATCGCCGATTTTCGAAGTTTCAAGCTTTTGTTACGATTTAATATTTATGACATAAATGTATTAGATAAATTATAAAGTATTGCATGATTTGTGTTATCAAAACCATTGTCTTAAAACGTGCCGTTTTGTTTATATATGCATGTGTGTAATGTCTTTTACAAGTTTTTAATACATAGCTCAATTATCAAGTGTAAAATAACAGATTCATGAGAAATAAATGTAAAGTATACAGTGGTAAAAATGGTACTTTTTTCCCGGTGAAACAAAACAAATGATGTAATAAATAGAGGATCTTGCGAGTGCTCATTATTTATCATTTTTAATAAACGAGTTGACTAAAATAATATGATGCGAGCCTTGGCGAGCATCATATTCATTTTAGTCAATGAGTTTATTAAAAAATGATAAATAATGAGCACGAATATGAGATTCTTTTTATCACATAACAATTCCAAGTACCTATAAAACTAATTGAAGCCGTATGTTGTAGACCTTCTGCTATATAGATTTTCCGCCAAAACATGACGTTGTTTACGTTAACATCATTGCAAATTACGTCATTTGGTATCCTGCTACATGCAGTGCTTGTGGACGAACAGGCTGGGCTGGAGCCCAGAAAAACGATATTCCACTAATGGATTACGATATTTACATAAATGCTTTATGCAACTCCCAGACCTCAGGTTATGTGATAAAGAAAATGACATGTTCTTGAAATTGCTGATGATTTGTTTTAATTTGAGTGGTAAATACAATTACATGTAGATTGAAACATGATCAGACTTTTTTTAAAACAATAAGCTGACACGTTTATATAAGACTGCAAACCAATCTTCTTTCAAGGAATTGCTGTATAATCTTTTCCCACATAGAAGCTGCTTTTAGCGCATTTGATTTATTCATCCACTGATGAAAAAATATTTTCAATTGATACAGTCATGGACATGTACCGAAAGAAATATTTTCTATATCCTAGTGCTCAGATGGTAGCTTAAAGCAGTCTGAAAGTAAAGCAGAAGGTGCCTTTAGGCGCATTCTGCTTTACTTTCAACCTACTCTAACTGGTCACCAGTCTTCAAAACTAGAAACAGGCTATTTGGTAAAGGGTTAAGCTCAACTAGAGTCCAAGGCAAGCTTACCTTTATAAATGCAGGGTTGTCATTTGGGGCTGCCGACCTCTTTATAGTAGCACCAAGCTATGAAAACAGAAAAAATACAAATCAGGTGCATGATAATCATTACATGAATTTCAACTTAAAAGCCAAAATCTTGACTGAGTTGTAAATATTTGGCTTTTTTGCAGTTTTAAGAACTGGCTGTAGAACATATCAATAAACTGGTAAAGTCTATTAATATTTTTATCCAAAACAACACTCAGAAAATATATATCATTTGTTTTAACTAATTGATTTATAGACAATCCTTTTCTGCTGAATGTATGGCAGAAAGCTCCTAGGCTTTAGGCAACAGCCTATCTTAAGAAGATCTAGTGGAGAATGATGTGGCTTGCCTGCTACATAATTGTATTAACACTTGCATGTAAATCCTAACCAATACTGATGTGGTGACTACATAAGTTCTTGTATATTTTGAATAGGCAAGTTAATAATAAAGTGAGATATTTACCTCTTCTCCCAGCTCCTTGGAATACTCCAGGTCCAGTTCAAACAGTGTCTCTATATGGTCACTGGTAAATGCTATAGGCACTAGGAGTATGTTCTTCTTACCACGCTGCACCAGCCCCTTGATAGCCTCGTCTGTCTGTGGGGCCAACCAGGGCAGGGGACCAACCTACAGAAAATTACAGTAAAGGAGTCACAATATACATGTAGTATAATACAAACAATTTTACCACATTGTACCAGCCCTTGATGACTGTGCCTGTCTGTGTAACGGGCAAAGCAGGAAGGGTGAACCTACAGGGGATAACAGAAAAGGAGGCACAAATTTGATATCTTGAATTCGCTTGACTCAAATTTTCCTGTATTTCTACAGTTGAATTTCATTATTTCTACCTCACTTAAAGACATTACTTTTGATACACTTCCCGTTATTCTCAATAGGCTTGAATGTAACTGTAAAATCAAGAGACATGTATGCAAAATATGGCAAAGCTATCTCATTTTATCTAGAAAGGCTCTGACATAGCTGTTTGAACCGCCTGTATAGCTCAGTGGTAGAGCATCCGCTTGCAGTGGGAGGTTGCAGGTTCAATCCCCGGCCGGGTCAAACCAAAGACTTGAAAATCGGTAGTAATGGCTTCCCTCCTTGGGGCTCAGGATTTCGGGTTAGCGTTAAGACTGGTTCGTCGGTGTCAAGATAAAGTGACCGGCCGGGTACAGACCCAATGGTGCACCTAAAAAGTGCCCCTTCTCATAAAGTCATAATCATCAGAATTGATGGCGTAGAAGTAATAAATAGAAATAGAACATGCTTATACTCAAGGGGTAATTCAAACCAATCTATCAAATGTAAAAGACAAGCCATATATGGGACGCTTCATTGATTTTTTGTGGTCACCCTTCTTCAATACTAGAAACAGGCTATGGGGTAAAAGATTAAGACACAGTTTATGTAAACTTACCTTTGATTGCCAAACAAGCCTGTAAGGATGAGTATTACCAAGAGCCTCCATCACAGATACAACTGTAGACGCCACTTCTGTGCTGTATGGGTCACCACGGTTCTGGCACTGTAGAGAAAACAAAAATACAAGGTATCTATACAAAGAAAACAGCAAATCTTCACCCTTTCTCCCACTAGATGCACATTTTATCCAATTAATTTATTCCTCATAAAGATATCTTTTAATTGCTTTGAACATGCCCAGTTTAAGAGACATAGAAAAGAAAAGTATTCCTGTATCCTGAGAAGTAGATGCCTTAAAGCAGGCTGAAAGTAAAGCAGAAAGCTCCTGAAGGAGCTTTCTGCTTTACTTTCAGTCTGCTTTAAGCGACCATCTGTCTTAAACACAGGGAAAAGCTATGGGGAGGGGTATGGTAATTTAATCAATGTGCGCCAGATTTATCATTCACAGACTTCATTCATTGACTCGTTCACCCTTAAAATTTAAAATAGACAATTCAAGTTTCCAATAAAGTCTAGAACATATGCCATTGTTCATGTGCTCTACATTTAGATTAGAAGGTGTCACATCTGTACGGAAGTGCTTCCGGGTCGTAGGGTGCCTAAATAGTACCTAGTGAAAAATTGATGTGTGTGTGTTCATGGTCATATTTTTTATTGAAAGTGCTGATTAACTGCAGATGCATTTGTTTTTGCGCTGAAATAGTGATGTTGTTGATAAATCAAAGGTGTTTCTGGGTTCTATTTGGGAACTAATTTGTGAGAACATGTGGTCAGAGATGCGAGTGTGGTGCGGCGGGTCATCAACTTTCATTTTGTAAATATTGACGGTGACCTAAGAAATGTGAAATTTGTGGAAAAGTTGAACCTTCATGGTGCCACTTTCTGTTGATAATTCTGGTGACTTATAATTGCTTTCCATGGAAACAGGGCCAGTATATTGCTCGGTACGTCAGGAAACTGGACAGAGATAGGAGAATATGGACAATTTACTATAGAGTTCTATGGAGGGATTTTGTACAGGAGTGACACCAGAAGCAGACTAAGAGGTAAAGAGTTAATCTTACCTTCTGAGGTAGAGAGTGTGCAGAAAAGAGAATAACAACCTCATCACGAACATGGTCAGGGAACTTAGCCAGCTCAGCTCGGATATGATCAGCATGCGTCTGAAACATAAACACTTGGATGAACTTGGAATGGATCATCAACATTGCAATGAAAACTAGCAGTGATACCATGATAATCTTTGCAAACAGTTTGGATCATGATGAGACACCTTGCAAACAGTCTAACATGTTACACTAGACCAATGTCAGCTGTTTCAAAATACTGATAGTGTTGATGTACCAGAGCTCCAGATAAGGGCAGTATTTCAAACATTATCTTTATTACTTCACTTAACCCTATGGTGTTACTACTCATTAGAATTGTCTCTTCAAGACGGTTCTAATGTGTAGTAACACCATAGGATTTTATGCTGGCATAAAGGAGAAAATATAAGATTTACACAGTTATCAGTACTCCTTCTTACATTTGAGAAGACTTTATTCTTATCAAATAAAAATGTTTACGCTAAAACTGTTATTTCCAGTGCAAACAGTTTGGAGCCAGATCAGACGCCGGGTAACCCAGCATAGCATCTGATCAGGCTCCAAACTGTTTGCCATTTAGATTAAAAAAAATAGTCAGAATTGTCAACAAGTTGTCATTTTCTATGTTTTATTGCAATATGTTTGCATTTAAACAGGAAAGAAACTGGAATCTCTGTACAATAAGTGTTACCTGTACAAGGGGTTGATGAGTGGGCCATCTATCTATACTACTCCATGTTATAGGGCTGGGTCGACCTAGTTTGATGTAATGTTTGTAGATGGCGTTCATGCTACTTCCTGTTGTTGAACAGCTGTATTGTGGGTACTGGGAAAAGGCAACTCCCCTCTTAACACCGTCTCTGAACAAAGAATACAATTTATCATAAAATACTGTAAAATACTGTTCACTGGTCAAAAAGTTTGCAAAATTGATGTTTGGCCGGCAGAAATGATCAAGAGAACTTAATTTCTTTCTCAGTCTGTAATATTTGCACATTGTAATAATCAACCTGGCGGTGTATGGCTCGATCATTGCTATTGGGACCAGCAATCATAGCAGTTTTTCAGAAGTATGCACAATTATTAGTGTCTACTCCTGCTTTAGATTAACTATTGCCTGAGTGTCAATCAACCTTGATCTGAAAAAGACGTTTTTTTCATATTTGCGAAATTCGCAAAAATATCCACTCATTCTGTTTATTATCTACCTCATAAATTCTGCTACACACCCTCATGGGTAATTCAGAGCAGTGCTTTCTCATTGTAACATTAATATAAAATGAGTACAAATTAATCTCGCAAAATACATTTCAGTAGATCTAAATGTGTTTGATAGAAAATTAATTTATAAAAATCAATCAAGGGAAGTAATTCATAATACATGTTTAACATATTCATGAATGCATAAACCAGCACTCTTTTTTTCAGAAGAGGAATCAATTCGAGGGGTACAAAGTGTATCTTCTAGGGAGTAATGGGTTAATTAGTCTTATTTCACAGGCTGCACTATTTCCCATTACTGCATGGCTAAGAGCAAAATGTTGTTAACCCTTTCCCCCTTGGAAGCGCCTTTTAGCGTATTTGATTTATTCCTCCGCTGGTGAAATAGTTCCAATTTATACAGTCATAAATATGTATCATAAGAAATATTTTCTATATTCTAGAAGATGATAGCTTAAAGCAGGCTTAAAGTAAAGCAGAATGCGCCTTAGCGCATTCTGCTTTACTTTCAACCTGCTTTAAGTGGACACCTATATTCAATATTAGAAAGAGGCTAATGGGGGGGGGGGGGGGGAAAGGGTAAAACAAGAAGGTTTATTTACCTCTCCATCTGGTTCAGAGAATCTTCCGTAAGAGGGTTCACATATCGGAAGCCAATATAGAACTTATGTGGAGCTGCAATATAAATGTTCATGATATTTACAGTCAATATTGTGTTCACCAATTACCCATTCAAATACACCATAACTTTATTGAGTTTATTCCTCCACTGAAGAAAATAGGAAATATCTGTCCTTTCTTAACCCATAAATACGCCCTTTTACCCCTTTCATTTTAGTTCTCCAAAGAAGAAAATGGTTTGAATTTTTATAAATACAGTTATGAATAAAAAATTATGTATAATAAAAAATATTTTTTATATTCTAACAGATGGTAGCTTAAAGCAGACTGAAAGTAAAGCAGAATGCCCCTTAAGGCGCATTCTGCTTTACTTTCAACCTGCTTTAAGTGGTCACCTGTCTTCAAAATTAGAAACATGCTATGGGGTAATAGGTTAACGTATGCCTTTACTTTATTCCTCTACTGAAGAAAATAGGACATATACTCCCTTCTTATTATTCAAACACTAAGAAAAGAATTCCGCAACTAGAAGTCCTTAAAATGAAAAACAGCGCTCCCTCTCTACAACGGCCCTCCCAACAACGACTCCCTCCTTACAACGACCCTTGCCGCTGTTCCCCAAACGAGACAATTATGTCCAACCTTTTCACTGCTGCAATATTGTCTGCTTAAAATTATCGCCTGCTGCTTTTCTCAAAGTTACATTTTTGACATTTGGACAGAAAAAACTTAATGTCGAGTGACAAACAGCTTGAATCCAGATCAGACGCCGCGTTACGCGGCGTCTGATCTGGATTCAAGCTGTTTCCAAATGTAAGCCAATTCCCTCCCTATAACGACTCCCTCCGAACAACGCACACAATTTTGGTCTCCCATTGGATGTCGTTGTAGAGAGGGAGCGCTGTATAACCTTTCCAGATGGTCGCTTAAATTAGACTTAAGTTAAGGATCGTTCTGCTTTACTTTCAACCAGCTTTAAGGGTTATTTATAAGAGGAGTATATGTACAGTCCGCTGAGCGGTCATTCGGACTGAAAGTAGACTTTAACTTGGTACATGTATATTTTTTTTTTATTTTTTTTTCAAAAACTAGAATTTGGCTACAGGAAAATGAGTTAGACTGAATCCCTTCTGCCTGTTGACTATTTACCTGTTTCTGGGCTGATTTTGTCTAGAATCTCCACCATACCCTGTCCCTGTATTGTTGTCCATTTCTTGATGGGCGAGCCTCCTCCTATCTCCCGGTACTGCTCCATTATCTTTGGAGTCCTACGCTTGGCAATCAAAGGTGCTAGGCGACTGAAAACAGATCAAGTTAATATTCAAAGACAGTAAAATAATGTTTAAAGAGGTTATTATTTGTAATGCATATATCTCTAAATATACAGGTAAATGCTAACTGCAGGACAAAAGTAAAGCAGAAATCTCCTTCAGAAGCTTTCTACTTTACTTTCAGCATGCTATAAACATTAACTAGTCTTGATGCAGGCCATGGTTTTTTACAAAGTCCTAGTAAAACAAACCGTATTCCTATGAGGCAGGGTTATGTTGGAAACAGAACTTTACTCTTTTAACACCATGGACCTCTGTTATCAATACATAAATTTGCAAACAGTGTAGACACAGATCAGAGGGCTCCTGTAGGAGCCCTCTGATCTGGGTCGACACTATTTGATAATTTAGACCAGTATCTAATTATAGTATTTAACTACCAATTGTAACGGCTGCGGCATTTTTCTATAGAAAAGTACCCCGGTTTAATTTGGATACCGCACACTTTGTAGTGGGCGGAGTTTCACCGCCCATGCAATAACTGGTAGAAAACCATGCAGTTAACTAGTTAACCGCACAGTAATGGCGGACATCTAGTTAACCGCACAGTAATGGCGCACATCCGGTGTGGCAGATATCTGCATAGCAAAGCCCCAGATAAGAGAGAGTAAATGGAACAAATCCAAATTTTCTCACCCACACAACATTTAATCCTATGGTGTTACTATTCATTAGAATCGTCTCGAAGAGACGATTCTAGTGAGTAGTGACACCATAGGGTTTAATGCAGAAATAAAGATATTAGTTCTTGAAATACTCCTCTTATCTGGAGCCTTGGCATAGTAATAGCAGCACAATTAGTCACAATGGAGAAATTACACGATTCGTTTTGAACAATAAACAATTTTGTGCAAAATTGATAATTCCTTTTCAACCAGTTTGGATCCAGACCAGACGCTGGGTCCAAATATTGTGCAAAGGAAAAATTGCTAAATATAGCATAAAGCCGTTGATTGAGAAATGCAAACGTGTTCTCGACTGCAAATCGTCCCGTCATCACTGTGCCGATATCCATATTAATCATTTTAAGTAAACACGCGCGAAAGCTAGTGACGCAAATATTCCCAGAAACTAGAACATTCGTCTTTACAGCAAAAATTTATTAACACAGTGCCCGTGAAAGCGATCTATGCTGGAAGTTGTTGGATTGGTTAATGAGTATATGTTCCAGTCTTTGATTGGTCTCTTTTATGGGGTTTACACAACCTTTGATTAGCAAAACGCTCAACATTTGGTATAACTTGAGCAGATAGCGATATTGTTCCTGTCACTGATTGGTTGTTCAAATGGGGATTCTAATGGATGTCAAAAGCACTCAATATTTGATGTAAATTGCACAGAGCCCAACCTCTTGGTCTATATTTAGCCATTTTACAAGCAATATATTGCAGTATCTCCACTCGTTATCTAATTAAACACGCCCACATACACTCGTGCGCATGCCCGCACTCATGTACAGTGTGGGCGTTTAATTGAGATAACTCGTGGGAGCTATGCAATATATATAACAAATTCCAAGTAAACTGGTTCATGTTTCGTTAACTAAAAAGATCCATAAGGGGACTTAATAATCCACAAGAGATACTTAGTGTTGAAAGAGTTCAGTCAATGTAACTACTAACTAGAAACTTCCATATTAGCTGTATACATGGTAAGATATTTGGTGTAATGACATTTGACTTGTTTACCCCTGCAACTTTAAATGGAAAATTCCAATTTCACAATTAATCCATTACCCCCCATAGCCTATTTCTAGTTTTGAAGACAGGTGACCACTTAAAGGGATACTTGCGTATTTGAAAAATTCAACAGAATCTCATGAAAAGTTCTACAAGTTGAATTAAGGTATATATAAGCAAATTGCTAAAATGAAAATTGGGGGTTGCAATGCTTTTTTCAGCTCTAGCTGGCTTTGAAAAGTCTGACGTTTGCCGCATATGCTCATTGTCAGAGCAGAAAACGTCATAAGGGACAAATGCACTTATATTACTACACAAAAACATATTTCTAGTACACTTTTTAAGTTTCTAGCATTCACTCATCACAAGCAAGTGTGAAATAAACTTTTTAAAGCTCTTTCTTGTGTTTTTAATGAGCTTTTGGGCTAAAATGAATGCTGAAAACCGGGAAAATAAGACATTTTTTCTTGCCAATGTCTTACAAAAACATCAATTATGTAAAAAAAATCCAATGAAAATTCTTTAAACTTTCTAGGCATCTAGGTTAAAGTATTTCTTATCAAATGGTGTAAAGAAACCTAGGTGTCGCGTTGTTCATTTATGAAATATAGTCAAATTTCTAACCCTACCCCCTTAGATTTTATGCAGAAAATATACCTCCCCCAATAGCCAAATTGGGTCTCTGTTGAACTAAAAATGAGAAATATTCATCCAATAGTTGCTTAAATTGGTAAATATATGAGTGTATGTGAATACAATAGCATTAAATAAAGTTTTAGTTACTTAAAGCATTTACAGTGCTGCTGATAAAAACATAAACATAATTTCTACAAGAACTGCTACTCGGGACAGTTTTTTCAAATCTTGAAACAGTGCCTGTACGGAAAGGACTATATTTTACATAATTTACCAATGAGAACTTTTCAAAATTCATTTTTATGGTTATAAATGTATTGCAAATCAGAAAATATATAGTAATCAAGGTATTTAAGAATTTTGTTTTTCAACATTTTTAATATAGGCGAGTATGTCTTTAAAGCAGGTTCAAAGTAAAGCAGAATGTGCCTCAAGGCGCATTCTGCTTTACTTTCATACTGCTTTAAACTCCCATCTGCTAAGATATTTATAGAAACTTTATCTTGCGGAACATAATCATGACTGTATAAATTGGTACTAATATTTTTAGTGGAGGAATAAATAGAGGCGCAAAAAAAACCCCGCAATTACAGGGTAATGGGTTAAGTCCATTCTTGACTATTTCGTATTTAGGGTTGATTTGAACAGTGTAGATATTTCAAAATGACAAATAGTGCAGTCCGTGATCAGAGGGCTCCCTAAGGAGTCCTCTCTGAGACTCTGATCAGGGTCTACACTACTTGTATCAATATGGAGTCACGACAGAGCTCCAGATAAAAAGAGTCTTTCAAAAACTAAATATTTATTTCTGCATTAAATCCTACGGTGTCACTACTCATAAGAATCGTCTCAAAGAGACAATTCTAATGAGTAGTAACACCATAGGATTTGGTGTTCAAATGAGAGAGACAATGTTGGATGTATTTGGTTTACTACCTCTTTGATCTGGAGCCATGTTAGGGTAGCGAGATACTTACTCTTGGGCTGGTAGCTGTATGAGGTCCCTGTCCATGAACAGGTTGTACAGGAAGTCATGCACTTCTTCTTGCTTCTCTGGACCTCCCATGTTCAACATTAAGATGCCAGTCTTTGGAGGTCTGAAAAAATAAGGGAATGTAACTGTGCCACTAGGGTTCACTGGATAAAACGAGCATTGTTTAACCCTTTACTCAAAAGCCTATTTCTAGTTTTCAATACAGGTGACCACTTAAAGCAGCATGGTTGAAAGTAAAGCAGAATGCGCCTTAAGGCACAATCTGCTCAACTTTCAGCCTGCTTTAAGCAACAGTCTGCTAGGATTAGGAAAATATTTCTTTTGGTACATGTTTATGACAGTATAAATTGGAACCATTTTCTTCTGTGGAGGAATAAAATAAATGTGCTAAAAGGTGCTTCTATCAGTATGGGGGTAAAGAGATAGGGGACATATCATAGGAGTTTGACGATTCTATGATTCTGTTTCTTTATTTAAAAAACAACAAGAAAGAAGAACTATATCTAAGGTTGCGGGTGCCAACTAGTTTTGAAGATCATAGAGAAATACATTGCGTAGTAAAATTAGGTCAAAGGTCAAGGTCAATTGGTAAAATATTTTTGTATGTCTTGATAGGCCTTGTCAAGTTTAACATGCATACCAACATTGAAGTAAGTAAAAGAAAACTTGAAGAAGTAATGGCCAACTTTAAGATTTCTGACGACAACTGCAGCATCTAACAACTCAAACTCCGGAGTGAAGACAATTTAGCTCATTTTTTTTCTTCTATAAACAAACAAGCAAACTAGAGGGTTCCAGTAAGAAGCTATGGTGTTTATGAATACCTCATTATACTACAGTTATTTTGACAACCAGGATTTTGGCTGAAATAGAATAGAATTTCAGATCAGACCCCATCCATAGTAACTGTTGACTTTTCTGCTGAAAAGCTAAAATTCTGAAGCTGGTATAAATATATAAACATATACCGGATCTAATTAATATTTTTCCATTTGTATCCTGGTGTTTAGTGTGCCTGATCTAGATCCAAATTGTTTGCAATATAGACTTCTTGACAGATTCTGTGTTACCAGGTAATTGAAAAGGCTACTTGATTTGCAACTTCCTTTAAATGAAATGCAATTGGTTTAGTAGCTTAATCTTTTTTAGTAGAGGTTTTAGTTTTTGAAATATGGTACTTCCTTTATCTGGAGCCCTGTTTAATAATAGATCACCTTTGAAAGCTAGTACATGTACATACATGTACAGTGAAACTTGTTTATAATGACCACTTGAAAGAAGGCTAATGCCACCTGTCTTAAAAACCTAATAATTAACACAATTTGGTGCTCATAATAGGTAGAGAAAAATTAATTCCTTTGGATTGATTTGAAAAATATTTCACGAGAATAGGTTGTTTTCTGATTAAAAACCGAGTCAGCAGGACAAGGTTTTTTTAACCAGATAACAACCCATTCAAGTGATATATTTTCCATATCTATCCAAAGGAATTGATTATTCTATTTATTAATTACACATTTAAATGACGTTTTTTCAGAGAAAACACAAAAAAAATTAATTGTTTACGCACGACTTCACAAAAGATATTGTGATGTGACGTCACTAAAATGATATCGTCACTGCAAAGTGATATCATGATCACTAGTGATGATATCATTTGTGACGCATGTGAAATTTATCTAACTGAGAAATCTCTATAAATCATCAATAGGTTTTACTGCAGGGCTCCAGATAAGGGGAGTTTTTTCAAAAACTAAAATCTTTATTTTTGCATTAAACCCTATGGTGTCACTACTCATTAGAATCGTCTCTTCGAGACGATTCTAATGAGTAGTAACACCATAGGATTTGGTGCTGAAATGAGTGAGAAAAAGTCAGATTTGTTCGTAAAACTCCCCCTTATCTGGAGCCCTGTTACTGTATTACCTATCTGTACTGTTGAATCTTTTTGACCCTGTGATGCATATTGCTGGACTGGTCTTGTCAAATACACATTTTTTCCCAGTAGATGTCTGTCTCTGAAGAACTGCAATTACAAAAATTAAAACATCAAGACAATTTGATACAGTTTGTGACAGTTTGTTCTGATCTAGCAATTATAAGTCAAACTTGTTCTAAGCATGAGCCACACGAAATTGGATGAAATCACGAATGAACTATAACCGGATCTGAAATGATGTATTTCCCCAATGATGCTGTCGTTTATTCGCCGATCGATACATGTCCGTCGACTCGCGGTTAATCGATCGATAAACAATTCTAAAGCGCGCGCGTTCGCCTGGGACGGCATCCAATTGTTAATTAAAATTCCGTTAAAACTTTAATTTTCCTCCGATTTCTAAAATATAGGGCTCAAATGAGAGCTAAGATATTCAGCTTTCATTTGTGAAAATAATAACGTTCTATATTGAGCGAGTGATTGTTTACGACAGGTTAAAGAGTATAAACCTATAGAACCAGCAGGCATTTGATCGCAGATTCTCGCACAAGAAAGGGTTACCTACCGTTATAAAAAAGCCTATAGACAAATCATTTTTCATCCTATTTTTACAGTCAATGTCTTAAAAAAAAGCTGAAATCTGTATCTTTAAACTGTATAAAAACCATGAATTCATGTTATTTTAAACAAGAGCAGTCGTGAGTTATATATGAGCCTAAGCAAATAATGCAGGCCGGACAGCTGCCGATCAGCTCGCCGTCCCGAGCGGGACAAAATGGCGGATTTCTATTTGTACGTAATGCCGCCCCATTTTATAGAAAGGTATTTCTTGTTGTCCATTTTTATTGAAATTAATACAAATACTTAAAAAGATACTGATGCTTTTGTTTTTAAAATTTGGTGAGGATTGGTTGTGTCTTTCTTGGTGAGTTTAACGCGTGAAAACGACAATTTTTCATGTGTGTTGTTAAATTCTTTAATATGTAGGGTGTGGTAGCGCCCATTTTATAGAAATGAAACCTATTTGTGATATTTACTTCAGAAAGGTTTCTTTGTAATAAGAACATGTTGATGCATTTGTTTTTAAATTTTGGTGAGGATTGAATGGATATTTCTTATCTTTTTCATGTTTTGAATGTAGTACTTTTTTTTTCAATTTTCGAGCATTGCAGAAATTTTGAAATCTGTTATGTGTTGTCTAATCGTTGTCTCAAATTCATTCAAAATAATCAGATTTTGTATTATTTTCACTGAAAAAGGTTTGCTTGTTATGAAAATATCCTATTTTTACAAATATAACACCTATAATGTGGTTTCTTTTTATATCAGTCTCCCAAATCTGTTATAAAATTCATCTATTTTCATGTGTCCTACTTTTTTAAAATGGTAAAGAATTTAAATAAAAAAAACTAGTTTATCATTATTTTCATCATGCCAAGTGTTATGTCTAATATGTTTTTTACTTATATAGGTTTCTCTACTAATGTGAAGTGGTGGCCAACCAGTACCGGCAGTCATGCCCCCAAAGAAACGACCGAGGCACGGATGTTATTTTGACATATATTGTAAAAGTCAATCCCAAAAAGTCAAAATGGACTTGACTAAATTCAAAACAAGAATCGTCCATTTGAGGGAGGAAAGGCCCTCATACTTATATCTACTGAAGACCAGTTCAAACGTCTAGTTGTATACATCTTCTAAAGGCTAGCAGGCATTTTAATCCCTTTATCTGTCCAATTAGTGGTGACAGGAGATATTGTTTATTGGAAATCTCCTCTGAGGGAAGGGGACATATGGTTTTGGGGGCTAAGACAGGAAGTCACCCTCCCATGATGTAAGATTATGCAATCAGTCAATCACCATCATAAAACACTGGTCTAAGTGTAATCACTTTAGACTTAGACTCTAACAAGCGACTGAAGACTACAAGCTCAGAAAATGCAAAAGCTTTTCAGTCATTGATACTCTTTAATTGACAGGCCGCTTTATGTCTCACAAGAAATATTTTCTACACCCTAGCAGATGGTAGCTTTAAACAGACTGAAAGTAAAGGAGAATATGCCTTAAGGAGCATTCTCCTTTACTTTCAATCTGCTGTAAGGAATAACCAATTTTCAAAAAAAGAAAAAGGTAATGGGTTAAAGGAAACATGCATTCACAAAATGCTGAGGAAACCTGTTTACAAAAACTAAATTCTTCATTTCTGCACAAAACCCTATGGTGTCACTACTCAGGTTTGTCTCGAAGAGACGGTTCTAATGAGTAGTAACGCCATAGGATTTTTTGCAGCATTAGCTTGAAAATGTTGGATTTGATCACATTACACCCCCTTATCTGGAACCCTGTGTTGTTAGATGCTTACTCTGAACATGAAAATGAAATGTTTATAAGAAATAAAAATTAATTATTCACTTTATCTTTGTTTTATATGTCCTTTCAAATAAGTGCATCCGATACATGTGCAGAGCCAGTATTGAAGGCAAAATATATCCCTGATCACTTACACTTTCAATTCAATGTTAATTATCAATGTTTTAGGAGAATTCTTTTCATCTTAAATGTACTTTTATGGTTATTTTGCATTGACAGTTTGTGGTACAGTCATATCTATAATACCTTGATTAATCCTTTACCCCATAGCCTGTTTTAAGTTTTGAAGACTGGTGACTACTTAAAGCAGGTTGAAAGTAAAGCAGAATGCTTTAGGGCTTAGGGCACATTTTGCTTTACTTTCAGTCTGCTTTAAAGGTGTATCAATGTCATGAGCCATTTTTTTCAAAGTATTAAACTTTTTTTCTAACATTGTTTTTTTGGAAGAGCTGTTTATGATGAATGAAAAAATGGAGAAAAAAATAATATGGTGGTGTCCTTGTTTTCGAGCTACAGCGATTTGAAAAAGGTATGTCAAATTTGGACTTTTTTTTCAAATTTTACCCATTCAGGGTATAAGCTTCAGTAAAATTTATTTCGAAACAAAACAAACATGATACTATTTGGGTTTCCATTATTTATTTCATGTCTATGGTGGTATTTTCACATATAGAAACCAAATTTAGACAAAGCAGGCACCAGGTTTGAACAATATCGATCCTTGAATATCAAAAATATGCTTTGTATAGGGCATGATTTTATTAGATTTTTTATTTTATGAAAAAAAAGTAAAAAAGTTTGAAAATGAAATAGTTCTAGTATTTAACTTTTTCTTATATTCTACCAGATGAAAGCCCATGCTAAGGCAGTTCAAAATATGAAAAGAAATTGAAAGGTCAGAGTTGAAAATTTTGAGTTATTAAAGTAAAAAGAGTTATCGCCCCTTACAAAATTTACAAAAAAGTACCATATCGATGATATTTAGAGCTTTATAAATTTCACATTTGGTGCATTTTTTTTCTTAAATTAGTTTTTGTATGAAGAAAAACTACCATAGATAGGAAATAAATAACACAAACCCAAATAATCATATTTGCTTTCATTTAAAATGGGTTTTATTGAAGCGGGCTGTTTGAAAAGGACAAAATAAGAGGAAGTGGGTGGGGTAAATTTTACATGGCCGTAGAGCCAACTGTTGTTCACCAAAATGTACACTTTTTCTTTTTTTTCATTCATTCTAAATAGCTCTTCAATACAAAACCATCATAGAGTGTTTTCATATACTTTGAAAAGTTCCCAAATCCATGACATTGATACACCCTTAAGTCAACATCTGCTAGAGAAAAGAAAATATTTCTAAATATACTTATTCATGAATGTATACTATGAAACTATTTTCTTCAGTGGAGAAATAAATAAAAGCGTAAAAAGGCGTATTTATAGGGTAATGGGTTAAGTAAAAAAAAAATGAATACCAGTGTTTTATCAATTGCAATCAAGCACGTGTATAGTCCCGCATAAGCTTTTTCAGATCTTGCAATAGAAACGGTCAACTTATAAATAAACAGTAAAACCTCTATATAACAACCACTTAAGTGTGATAATTTATTAGGTGTTTTCGACAGGTGACTGCTTCGAGCATGGTGACAGTTCTTCATTCGTGTCAAAACTGAAGAAACATTATTTCATCAGTTCTTTGTTACGAGAAAACTGTCCATCCTCTTTCTACTGCAATAATCGTGTCCGGTCTGCATTATTTGCTTAGGCTAATATATAACTCGCGACTGCTCTGGTTTAAAATAATATGAATTCATGGCGTTTATACAGTTTAAAGATACAGATTTCAGCTTTTTTTTAAGATTTTGACTGTAAAAATCGGATGAAAAATGATTTGTCTATAGGCTTTTTTATAACGGTAGATAACCCTTTCTTGTGCGAGAATCTGCGATCAAATGCCTGCTGGTTCATTAGGTTTATACTCTTTAACCTCTCTTCGGCGAGCTGATCGGCAGCTGTCCGGCCTGCATTATTTGCTTAGGCTCATATATAACTCACGACTGCTCTGGTTTAAAATAACATGAATTCATGGTTTTTATACAGTTTAAAGATACAGATTTCAGCTTTTTTTTAAGACATTGACTGTAAAAATAGGATGAAAAATGATTTGTCTATAGGCTTTTTTATAACGGTAGGTAACCCTTTCTTGTGCGAGAATCTGCGATCAAATGCCTGCTGGTTCATTAGGTTTATACTCTTTAACCTGTCGTAAACAATCACTCGCTCAATATAGAACGTTATAATTTTCACAAATAAAAGCTGAATATCTTAGCTCTCATTTGAGCCCTATATTTTAGAAATCGGGTTAAAGTTTTAACGGACTTTTTATTAACAATAGGTAGCCGCCCCAGGCGAACGCGCGCGCTTAAGACGTGTCTATCGATCGATTAACCGCGAGTCGGCGGACAGGTATCGATCGGCGAATAAACGACAGCATTATTGGGGAAATGCATGTGTAAATAGCTGGTTTCAGATCCGGTTATAATTCATTCGTGATGAAATCTTACTCAATACTAAGAAGCAGGCTGAGTGGTGCAGTTTAATGAAAGAAACAAAGAAAAGTAGAAAGCAAAAGGATGTCAAAGCTGGAATTTCTATAGATTTTGTGTTCACACATTTATTTTGTAACTTAGTCCATTTTATTAGCACAAACGTAAGACTCCCAAGCCTAAATCGAAACAAAATGAAATGCCAACAAATTTACATTCACCAGCTGTTGGAACAGAACATTCAATGTCATCTTTATTGGGACGTGTGTGTTGGATATTTTGATAAGTTTCAGAAATTCTTTCAGAACTGTATTCTGACAGATTACAAAATTTAATCTTCTTAGTTCGGTTAGTCGCCTTGGCAATCAACCAAATCTAACCAGTAACCACATACTGACTTTCCCCACTAAAAAAACAAAAGACAAAAGTCTTACAACCTGGTGCAATCTGATAACTGGATGTCTGGCAGGGTTTGCTGTGATCCCACACTGCCTATTTCTCATTTCTTTTCAAAATTGAACAATTTATTTATCTGCATCCTGACAGAATTGGACGCCCCACAGAGTCTGAGAGGGAAGCCTCAACAGAAAACAAAGATTTCTGGTTCTTTCAGATGCCAATTTAAAGCACTCATAAATCCAACCTCAGTTTTTATAAAGTCTCATCCGAAGGACTTCTGGTCTGGTGGTGACTGAATATGGACGATGTGAACCACCGCCGATGTGAACCTAGACGATGTGAACCGGGTTTTTGGACGATGTGAACCTATTTTCAGGACGATGTGAACCTCCCTATTGGATGATGTGAACCTTTTTTTTCAAACTTAAACGACCCAAGTCTTCTTATTTTTTTATCATTCCTTGTATTGAACAATACTCATTCAAAAGTGAAGAGTGTTCTCATGAAAACAGCCTAGATCCAAACTGCCCAAATCATAATAGTATTTTTATACAGGAGATTTTATATAAATATTGAAATGAACTTTTATAAATTAAAAAAAAATGCTCAGACTAAAAATTACAGATTAGGTACCCATCAAATTTCTATGAACGAGGTTACATTTTTCAAATGTCATCAAACATGCAAACATGATTATAGAGTTTTTAATTGCACAACCATACTTCAGTTTGGTATAATAATACAGTTATGAAACAATTAATTACATGAATATGTTTGTTTGCTCATTTCTAATAGATTAAGAAGATGTGAATATAATTGCTCCAATACGAAATATTTACAAGCATATTTTTAATGATATTAAATCGGCAAATTAAGCTTTTGATGTATATGAACGACGCACCTGGCGATGGTTGAAGTATTTGACAGTTTGGATAATCAGGAACGGCAAAAATGCTTTAGATGTTCATTAAGATAGAAGAACGCATATTATTGGATGGAGTAAGTATGTTCTTTTTAAATACTTTAACAGTTTGGTGTCATTTCAGACGCCGGGTAACCCGTGTATGATTACATTTAAAACCAGTTGCTTTTCAATGTTAAATGTTAGTACAATAGTGTCATAAACTTGTCATTTTAGCCATTTTTATGCTGCATTTAATGCTGTAAACTCAATTTAAACAATATATATAATTATGTAGATATGTTGGTCAAGATATATGCCCAGTTTAACTAATCCTAACAGATTTCTATGTAGATCTTCTTGTGTCCAATGAGAATTTACCAATATTTTGTCCACTTAAAGTCGCTAAAATGGGGTAATAGACATTTTTCGCTGCCGCAACTAGCGGTAAGTGTATAGCGGACTAAATTTGGAGGGTCATCTCAAAACGTATGATAACGTGTTAAATTTGTACCTGTGCAACAAGAGTGGATCCTGCACCATTTTAGAAGGGATTCTTTTCTTTCTTTTTTTTGCTGTAACTTAATAAACTATTAACTGCTAGCGGCCAAAACATGGTAATCTTGACAAACAGTTTGGATCCTGATGAGAGGGGGCATAGGATGGATGAGTTGGGTTTTACGGCACTGCGTCACAAAATATTGTTAAGTCATATAGCGCCGCTACTAAAATGCGGAAAAATATATTTTAAAGGGTCACTGTAGCATACGGCATTTGTTTCAGATGAAATATTATCCAGCATTCAAAGAGTTTACGAAAACACGAACAAAATACCATGTCGTTGCTTTATTGTATGATCGAATCACAACAGCAATTTAATTGGGGCCGTAGCCATTACCACGCAATACATACATAAAGTATCCTAAGTAACCTGGGAGATGTTGTGTTTGTACAAAGTGGAATTCAACAGGCTCTTTAAAGCAGTTTACTTTAATGTCTGATATAGGTCCACGGGACATTCTATAGATTTCCCACAAGAACTAAATTTGTTAGCAGACAAGATATATCCGAACAGGCATCCGCTTCTGACTGCTCTGCACAACAGGCTAGAAAGCAAGGAAAGATTTTCAACAGAGCAGAAAGTTTTAACAGCTAGGCTTCTTTCATCATATCTAGTGAGTGTCGAGGATGCATGTATTGCCAAGCTCAAGTCTAACAAAGCAGTGAACTCCGTGTGGAGACATTCAATGTCTCTTTTAGGACGAATTGTGAAAATATGTGCTGGTATTATAGATCTGCAGACAAAGGTACTACATAAATGAATATCATTTTACTTCTTTGTATTTGTAACTCATTCATCTGAATAGTTACCGATTTAGTAACCCAGAAATTTTGGACCAAGAAGTGCACGTGTACCATTTTACCAAATGTCGACGGAGTCAACACTGACACGCTGTATGGTAGACTAGGGATACCAGAGGTCACGGCATCACTGAGAGCCAGACGTCTGAGGTGGTATGGGCATGTTGAGCGTGCCACTTCCTGCACAAACTCAATCACGAAGATGGCCATTCCTGGTGCCAGAGGTAGAGGGAGACCAAGAAAATCGTGGTCAGACTGTGTTAAGGATGACTTGCACACCTGTGGCATGGGACCCAGAACAGAGGAGCATGGAAATCAGGGGTAACAGACGCTCTAGCCGCCTGCTGCCTACCCCAGCTACTGGGACTAATCGTGCAGCAGATGACAAATAAACTCAGGATCAAGTCAAGTCAAGTCAAGTCGTATGCATACAGTAATTGATTTCTCTTGCAAAGTTTGGTTTATCTTCTACTGTAAAGCATTGCCTTCTGTAAAACTAGTCTCAATATTCTGCTTTTTCGGACAGAAAATATCAGCGAATATCAAACAGTTTGGAACAAGATGAGATCCATCGTCATGCAAAGTTTCGCCTGAATCAAAACTTCAGCCGTAGTAGGCAGAATGTTAAAGCGCTACTCCATAGATACTCGTTTTTTACGAATTTAATTTGTTCCTCCACTGAAGAAAATTGTTTCAATTTATGCAGTGAAAATATGAATATGTATCATAAAAACATTTCTTTTTAGCAAATAATAGCTTAAAAACATTTCCTGACCTTTTGATGATAAACCCTACTGGGGCAGTTTCATTACTAAAATCTTGATTGTTATCGATACACGTAATTACCTTAAAACAGACAGGCGCTTCATGTGAAGCCCGCACCTTATATCAGATAGTTTGGGTTAGTAAAACCAATTGAAAAAAACATTGAGTGTGAGTATGCAGGGCCTCTCTAGACAACTTGAGATTAGTGACATTGGCTGGACAAACTTTGCCACTGCTTTCCTATAGGAGGGGGGGGGGGGGGAGTTTAGTTTAATATTTTTTTGCTCATGGGGGAGTCCATCTAAGGACTGAGGAAATGTCTTTAAAGCAGACTGAAAGTAAGCATCTTGCCCATGAAGGCGCATTCTGCTTTACTTACAACCTACTATAAGAGGTCACCCATATTCAGTACTAGCAACAGTTATGGGGTAAGGGGTTAAAGTGTATATACACATCCCGCAACATTGTAAAGACTAGATCAAATTTGATGTCCAGTATGCGTGACAAAACTATATATTAGTGTATAAGTGCTTAAAGCAATTCACTTGTTATAAGAAAATAAGCAGACGACAAGAAAATAGACGATAATTTCAATTGAAAAATAATTAGGTCCGAATATTTTGAGAACCCGGGCCCCCCTCTCAAACTAGTCGCGTACCGCGCCTCGCTACCCGCAATCAGCGGCAGCTAAAAATGTCTAGAAACAGGTCAATGAACATTAAAAAGTATACACAGTTTTCAATTGTTACAAATAAATCTGATATTTCACTTATAAAACTAAAAAAAAATATAGGTTCACATCGTCTTAGGGGGTGATTCACATCGTCTGGTAAATCGGTTCACATCGGCGGTGGTTCACATCGTCCCTAATCCTCGTGGTGAACCCTGGTAAGTCGAATGCGCTACACTAACGTTTACCTTGCTAAAGTAGATCTTGGCATCCCTTTCGGGTGTGGTGGCTGTAAAAGACTTGCATGACAACAATGATGCTCATTTTCTGGCTTTATTAAAAATTAAGATACTGAACATATTGTGATGATTTGGGTATGATTTGGGTGTTCCCTGTAGTTTTAGTCTGTTCCCGCTAATTACATTATAAATAGAAACTTCCGGTTAACACTAGCGACAAAAACAGACTGAATATCGTTGAAAACTTTGAATGTAAGTTATGTTTTAGTGGTTTTATTAACAGTTTATCATATAGAATTGATTCATGTTGCAAATTATTAATGACAATAAGTTTTATGTAGAAATCATTCATTGTTTTGGTGACGCTGTATGGATCAACGAAAATGTCAGAGGGTTCCGAATGAAAACGCCTATATAAGCCGCAAAATTCAGCGGAGAGATCACTCTTGGTCTGACCGTCGGAGTGTTAACATCGAAATTAATTAAATAAATATTATTCTACAGTTACTGGGACTTTGGTGGTGCAGAATACATAGAGGAACCTCAGACCTGCTACATTGGCTCAGATATACGTGCAGCCTTTGTTCAAACGTGCAGGGTTCTCTATATTCTCTTTCACACCATACCAGGTCGTAGCGCCGTAGTATATATAGCAGTGCGAGAACGTAAGATAGGTTCGGTGTGAGACCGTTCTATTAGATGTATAGTAGGCTCTGTGTGAAACAGTTCCAGATAGTATTTAACTAAGTTAACAGGTTCGGTGTGATACCGTTCTATTAGTTATAATAGGTTCAGTGTGAAACCGTTCTAGCGTGAATAGGTTCGGTGTGAGACGGTCGTGATAAGAGTCAAAGCACGTTGTTTGATACATACAGTAGTTTTATCCCGTGTTAGTTTGTTTTATTGTTTGATCAAGCCAAAGCAGGCTGTGTATATACATTTGTTAATCATTTTGTTATATAAGGAACATATTCCGCACATTTTAGTTTTAGTAGATCTGATTATTGAAGCAAGCAGCTTAAGGAAAATTTTGTGTATGAGACAGGCTGTCTCGGACCGTTTGTATTAGCGATAGTAACCTCGGTAGCGTTACATTTGGTGGCAGCGGGTGGGATATTTGGATGAACATACCTTTATCCCGAACTCTATATAATGGCGCATAGTGCCCGAGACAGAGAGGTAGAAAGGCTGTATCAGCAACTTGCTGAGCTTAGGGAAGAGAATGAAAGGTTGAAATTAGATAATGAAATCGTTTCGCTAGAGAGAGAAATAGATACATGTAGTAAATCTACGATGCAGCCAGCATTTTCGACCCCGAAAAAGTCTAAGAATGTCTCAACAGGGACAGGGCAAACAAGTTTCATACATCACACCATACCTTCTCAGCCTAACTCTGAGTCAAACATAACACCTTTATCAGAATATGGTTTGGTGTCAGACTGTAAAGAGAAAGATGGTGACACACGTTGTGAAACAAAAGACAAGAAACGCATCACAGTTATGAAACCAGCAACATATGATGGTACAGGGTCTTGGCTTGATTATAGAGCCCATTTCGACGCCTGTTCTGAAATCAATAACTGGTCTGATAGTGACAAGGGTCTATACCTTGCAGTTTCACTTAGAGGCCAAGCACAAGGTGTGCTTGGGAATTTGACGAAGAAGAACAATGATTATAAGGAACTTTGTACGGCACTGGAGCAGCGTTTTGCTCCACCTAATCAGACAGAATTGTATCGTTGTCAGCTCAGTGACAGGAGGCAAAAGGCGTCTGAAAGCCTGGCTGAGCTGGCGCAGGACATACGGAAGCTTACAAACCTCGCATATTCTACAGCACCATCGGATGTGAAGGAGACATTGTCCAAAGAGCAATTTATTGACTCTCTGCACAGCTCAGATATTCGTCTGAAAGTCAAGCAGGCCCGACCAACGAATTTGAATGATGCCGTTCATCATGCAATAGAGCTGGAAGCTTATTACAGGGCTGAGCAGAAAACTACTGCTAACAAGGGTATCTTATACTCAACTGATACAGATACACCCGAGACCAAGCCCGAACCGAGTGATATGCAAACATTGAAAGATGCACTTTCTTCACTACAGAATGAATTCAGATCCTGGAAGAAAGAGTCTGAGGAAAAGTACACACCAAAACATGCCTCACACGGTCGGTTTCAAACACCAAGGAGATTTAATCAAAATTCTGCAGCAAATAGAGGACAGAACCCTTCAACAGGGTTGAGGCGATGTTTTGAATGTGGTTCGGAACACCATATCAAAATGAACTGTCCGAAACTACAAAGGTATGACACTAAGCTACAGTCTGGGAACCGGAGATCGCCGAGTCAGGGGAACTCAAGCACAAACGTTGATGCGAAGAAGCAAGGTGATAGTTCTGTGAAAGCATCAAATTATAAAGGTTCCGGATTGTATATTGAAGGCATGATAACTGGCCTAGTTGTTGATTGTCTGGTTGATACCGGGGCAACGTTGACACTTGTTTCAACACAAGTGTGGGACAATATCGTCTCTGAAACGAAACAGTTGGATGTATTTAGGAAATCATTAGTGTCTGCTTCAGGTGACCAGATTGTCATTAAAGGAAAGAGCAAGATAGAGCTCAAAGTCAATGGCATGGAATTCTTGTGTGAAATGGTTGTAGCAGACATAGACGGTGATGTCATTTTGGGCCTAGATTTCCTAAAGAAAGAAGGTGGAAAGCTTGACATTGAACGCAACATTTTAACGTTGCGAGGACAAGATTGTCAGTTAAGCTGTACAGGGACAATAGGATGTTACAGGGTAGTAATCTCTGAGAAGACAGAAATACCGGCACGGTGTGAAAAGATTGTTAAAGGCAGTATCATCAAACCAAAGTTTGGTAAGAGAGATCTTTGTATGATCGAACCTGCGGAGAAAGTGTTTCATAACGGAGAGAGTATAGTTGCAAAGGCATTGGTACATGGAAAACAAGAAGTTCCGTTGCGCGTTATGAACCTATCAAATGACGCAAAAACCTACTACCCAGGAACTCATGTTGCAACTGCATGTCAAGTTAGTGACATACAGAACACAGGGTTTCACACCAAACCGGTGTGCAACAACCAACCAGTTCCAGACCACTTGAAAGACCTGTATAATAGAACAATAACAGGTTTAGACAAACAACAAAGAAAAGATGTTGCAGCTTTGTTAGTGAAGTACTCGGATGTATTCTCTGAGAGAGACTCTGACATTGGTCGGACAGGCATAATCAAGCATAAGATAGATACTGGCGACTCAAAACCAGTGAAACAACACCCTAGACGTGTGCCGATGCACATGAACACTGAAGTGGATGAGCAGATTGACAAAATGTTAGAGAAGGACGTCATACAGCCCTCAAAGAGTCCGTGGGCAAGTAGCATTGTGCTAGTGAAAAAGAAAGATGGAAGCAAACGTTTTTGTGTTGACTATAGGAGCTTGAACGATCTGACAATAAAAGACGCATATCCACTGCCCAGGATTGATGAGTGTCTCAACCAGCTAGCGGGTAACCATTGGTTTTCATGTCTCGACTTGAACTCTGGTTACTGGCAGGTTGAGGTTGACGAGAAAGATAGAGAGAAGACCGCCTTTGCTAGTAGAAAGGGACTTTTTGAGTTCAATGTCATGCCGTTCGGGCTCTGCAACGCCCCCGCAACATTCGAACGGCTCACGGAGACGGTATTGGCAGGTTTACAGTGGGACGTATGCTTGATCTATTTAGACGACATCATAGTGTGTGGAGCCACGTTTAATGACATGATACACAATCTAAGCAAGATCTTCGACCGATTTCAGGCTGCAGACTTGAAACTCAAGCCGAAGAAATGTTGTTTGTTTGCCAGGGAAGTTGAGTTCTTAGGTCATGTTGTATCAGCAGATGGAATAAAGACAGACCCGAAGAAAACAGAATCAATCGAAACATGGCCTGTGCCGAAATGTGTACGAGACGTTCGTTCATTTCTTGGTCTTTGCAGTTATTACCGGCGCTTCATTTTTCAGTTTGCTGAGACTGCAAAACCTTTGCACAAGTTAACAGAGAAAGGCCAGAAGTTCACATGGACAGACGAATGCTCACATGCGTTCGAAACACTAAAACAGAAGTTGACAGAAGCACCTGTGTTGGCACATCCAGATTTCACCAAACCATTTATATTAGACACAGATGCTAGTGACATGGCTATCGCCGCAGTCCTGTCTCAAAACATAGATGGGTATGAACATGTTGTGGCTTACGGGAGCAGGACCTTGAGCAAGTCAGAAAGGCGGTATTGTGTCACACGAAAAGAGCTGTTGGCACTTGTCCATTTCGTGAAGCACTTCAAACATTATCTGTATGGTAAGCAGTTCCTTATTCGAACAGACCATGCATCACTGAGATGGTTACTGAATTTCAAAAACCCAGAGGGGCAAGTTGCCAGGTGGTTAGAGGTGCTAGCTTCGTTTGACATGAAAATCGAACATCGGGCTGGGCGATTGCATAATAATGCTGATTCACTCAGTAGACGTACATGCAAACAATGTGGACTAGACTGTGGTATACAAGAGAAAGCACAGGAGACGCCAATAAGTGCGAATCAGGTTCGTACAGAAGACACGTCTCAAACTAGTAGTTTTCAGCCAGAGGTTGATTTGTGCACAGCACAAGTGAAAGACAAAGACATTGAGAAAGTGATGGAATGGGTTGTATCAGGTTGTCGACCTGATCAAAAAGACATTCTTGCAGAAAGTCGATACTTGAAGTCGCTTTGGGCTCAGTTTGAAAGACTTGCCATCAGAGATCAATTACTGGTGAGGAAATGGGAAGTTCTTGGAACCGATGAGGTTCGCTGGCAGGCAGTAGTGCCACTGTTACAGAGAAGAACTGTGCTGAAGTATTCACATGATGTTAGAGCATCAGGCCACTTAGGTATCAAAAAGACATTGAGCAAAATTAGGCTAAGATACTATTGGCCTGGCCTTCAAAACGATGTCAAGATATATGTGAATGGATGTTCACATTGTGTGAAACGTAAGGGACCAAACAAAACAAAGAAAGCCCCAATGCAGGTTACGAGAAGTGGCTTCCCAATGGAACGAATCGCGGTTGATATACTAGGTGAGTTACCGACAACTGAACGTGGCCACAAGTACATATTGGTGGTCTCAGACTACTTCACAAAGTGGACGGAAAGCTATCCAATGATAAATATGGAAGCTTCCACGGTGGCAAGGGTGATGGTAGAACAGCTCATATCCCGTTTTGGGATACCAATGAAGATACATTCAGACCAGGGCAGACAGTTTGAGAGCAAGCTGTTCGCCGAAATGTGTAGGTTACTGAATATAGAGAAGACCAGGACTACACCATACCACCCAGAGTCAGACGGGATGGTAGAGAGGTTCAATCGTACATTGTGTTCGATGTTGAGTGCGTATGTTGAGGAAAATCACAGAGACTGGGATAGTCATTTACCATTTGTTATGATGGCATATCGAGCCTCAGAACACGAAACAACCGGCATGAGCCCAAACATGTTGATGCTGGGTCGAGAAACATCTACCCCACTTGATTTGGTGTATGAAATGCCAACTAGCATCAAACGTGTTCCAACCAGTGAATGGGTATGGAGCTTGCAAGAAACACTTGAGAATGCTCATAGGTTTGTTAGAGAGTATACCGGTCGATCCATACAGCGTCAGAAAAAGTATCATGACACTAGGCTTAGTTTTGAAACTTTAGATAGGGATGACCATGTATATGTTTATTTTCCAGTCAAAAAGGTTGGAACCTCCTCCAAGTTCACTTCTTTCTGGCGAGGACCGTTTCAGATCAAAGAAAAGATATCGGAGGTTCTGTACAAGGTTGACTGTGGTAGATATGGTTCATTTCAGGTTATCCATGTAGACAGGTTACGCAGAGCAAAGGATCAAACCTTGATTGGTGAAGAGTTACCTCAACCAACTTGTATTTCAGAGCCAGAGGCAAATGATGACCTGATACCCGAAATTAGTGAAGAAGATACTGAAAATGCTAAGTACAGTAGAAGAGAAAGGAAAAAGCCAGCATGGCATCATGATTACCTTTTCTCTATTTTCAGGTCTGGGATGGCTAAGACGAAGACTACACCTAGGAAGGGGAGTGGTCCCCAAACAATCTGTGCTGTTTGCAAGAAGGCAGTACCTGAAAATCAAAGGTACGAGGAACATGTACTGTTATGTGTGAAGAACAGGTTCAAATGCGAAGAGTGTGGCTCTGATTTTAAGAGCAAAGATTATCTAAGGCGCCATGTTAAATGTAAGCATCCAGCAGCTTTGACAGAAAAACAACAGGAAGCCCCTACTCCTCCAGTTGACTCAGACAGTTCGTCTAGTGACTCAGAATGGGATAAGGATCCAGATGTTGAGTTGGGGGACAAGGAGCACTTGCACATGGGAAGGCTTGTCCGTAAACGTACATCCCCTGCCCCAGTTAGGGCTCCAGTCAGAAAAGACACAGATACAGCCAGTAGTTGCTCAAGCCAGCCTGCAGCTAAACGGCTTTGTGCTAACCCAAGTACCAGCTATGACAAGCCGTTGCAAGAGACACCAGTTGTGAAGTCAGGCAGAGACAAAGAGGTTCAAACCTCTTGTGATATGAACAGCAAAGCAGTGCAAGTGTCCAGTCAAGACAGTGGGAACAAGCTACACAAGTGCAACCACTGTGGTATTTACTACGAAGATGTAGCAATGTTCTTTGTGCACATGGGTTGTCACTCAATCAATGACCCGTTTCAGTGCAATGTTTGTGGATCAGTGTGTGAAGACAAGCTCAGGTTTTCTATCCACATTTCACGTGACCATAGAAATGCAGACTAGTTGTTCTGCTGTTGTTGTATTGACCAAGTGATATCACACATTTTCAGTCAGTTTCAGAGATGTTGAAGTTAGATATGTTGTTGTTGTTGTTTTTTATAGTTTAAGGTCAAGTAACCTATAGTCGCGAGACACGAGTGTGTGAAGAGAAATGTTCAGATGGTTGTTATGTTCTTGAAGATCAGTTTATACAGAGTTATTTTCAAAGATTTGTTTTGTGATGTTTTGTATCCCATATCAGTTAAGCGGGACGCTTAAACCCGGAGGCGTGGGTAATGTGATGATTTGGGTATGATTTGGGTGTTCCCTGTAGTTTTAGTCTGTTCCCGCTAATTACATTATAAATAGAAACTTCCGGTTAACACTAGCGACAAAAACAGACTGAATATCGTTGAAAACTTTGAATGTAAGTTATGTTTTAGTGGTTTTATTAACAGTTTATCATATAGAATTGATTCATGTTGCAAATTATTAATGACAATAAGTTTTATGTAGAAATCATTCATTGTTTTGGTGACGCTGTATGGATCAACGAAAATGTCAGAGGGTTCCGAATGAGAACGCCTATATAAGCCGCAAAATTCAGCGGAGAGATCACTCTTGGTCTGACCGTCGGAGTGTTAACATCGAAATTAATTAAATAAATATTATTCTACAGTTACTGGGACTTTGGTGGTGCAGAATACATAGAGGAACCTCAGACCTGCTACATTGGCTCAGATATACGTGCAGCCTTTGTTCAAACGTGCAGGGTTCTCTATATTCTCTTTCACACCATACCGGGTCGTAGCGCCGTAGTATATATAGCAGTGCGAGAACGTAAGATAGGTTCGGTGTGAGACCGTTCTATTAGATGTATAGTAGGCTCTGTGTGAAACAGTTCCAGATAGTATTTAACTAAGTTAACTAGGGATGTCAACGGATATTCGGATATCCGGATATTCGGATAGCACCGAATATCCGGATATTAATTCGGTATCCGAATAGCTCTGGACGAACTTTTTTTTTTTAATTTCTCTTTTTTTCAACTTATTTGATTTAAATTTCGACACCAACCCATTCAAATTCCAATACTACCGCAAGCCTTGACGATTATTTCATTGTCTGCCTGAAGATACAGGTAGCGATCAAACTGTTACATAACCAGTGCAATTACCCATGATCCCCTATTGTAACATAGCGGTAAAATTGTGTTCGGAGTTTGCAAACATCGCCCTATACTGGCCTTTGACATCAGTTAAAACAACATGTGTGTAATTGTTATGGTGTTCTTGTCGCGGATTAAAGGTCATTGTTTTGATAACGGCTATCACAGTTTGCCTGGATCAGCAGGGCCGCATGGGTCGCATTGTCTGGGGGCAATTATCACAAGTCACTAATGAGGTATTAGGAGCTTGACTTAGTGCTAATTGGGTTATGCTTATAAAACTTTAGTTTTAGAACTATTTAAGATAATTTGATAGATATGTCAGTAAAATGTTAAAATAAGTAGATCTATGTCGTTTATTATTATTTTTCTTGTCCAATTTCAGTTGATATTGTGTTAAGTTCTGATGAATTCTCGGAGGTGTCACTCCTCTGTGTGAAAGCTTACAGCCATATTACGTAATTTCATAAGCAATTCGACAACAAGTTATTAAAGGCCTAAACATATCAAGTCCCAATTCTAAATCAAGAGTGATGCTAGACCTTTTTATATCCGATTATAAAGATTGGTGAATTAAATCTGCACGTATTTCACAAAAAAGTAGACTAAGTTAACAAGTTCATTGTTTGAAGTTTAATGGCTGTTTTATACTGGCCCGGAAGCTGCACAAACACAGCGACGGTAAACTACACATGTGTAATACATGTAAGGTTAACATGATTAGCTAGCGCGTGCAACTAATTATCATAATAATAGGAATCGACGTGTAATAGGTATGAAATTAAACAAGATTTACAAGTAATTGTTCCACAAAGAAACTTTATTACGGTATATATACAAATTATTTGATACGTGCAGACTATATACGTGCAGATTTAATTTACTTTTGAATAATCAACAACAAAAAATGTCGTCGGTAATTTCCATGTGATTTGAATGGATGCGAATATCCGAATAGTATCCGGATACTCATACGGATATCCGAATAGTGATTTTGGTATCCGTTGACATCTCTAAAGTTAACAGGTTCGGTGTGATACCGTTCTATTAGTTATAGGCCTAATAGGTTCAGTGTGAAACCGTTCTAGCGTGAATAGGTTCGGTGTGAGACGGTCGTGATAAGAGTCAAAGCACGTTGTTTGATACATACAGTAGTTTTATCCCGTGTTAGTTTGTTTTATTGTTTGATCAAGCCAAAGCAGGCTGTGTATATACATTTGTTAATAATTTTGTTATATAAGGAACATATTCCGCACATTTTAGTTTTAGTAGATCTGATTATTGAAGCAAGCAGCTTAAGGAAAATTTTGTGTATGAGACAGGCTGTCTCGGACCGTTTGTATTAGCGATAGTAACCTCGGTAGCGTTACAATATGGTCATTTATAATTAAATCGTTAAAAATCGCATCCGTAATTAAATTGTGTGACAATTTAAGTTATTATATTTCGATGAATTCTTAACATACCTTCAAATGCGTACGGTTGACAATCACAATTCACTGTGAAATTTCTGGATTCCAGTTTTTAAGGAAATCAGCAATGCAATGAACATTGTTTACATAACATCCAATGACTAACTAAGTTTTCTGCATTTTTAACAACAAGTGAATGTCCAACAGAATAAAAATGAGTTTGATGAAATAAAGATTTATTCTAACGCAATCTAGATTGACATTATGTTAAATCAACATACCAGAGAAAAAGTGTTTGTACAATTTTGACATGTTGTCCACCGGCAGATTTTGTCCTTGGAAGATCACCGAAGTCATCCAACGAGCCCAAGATGTTGCGGGACAAAATCGCCCCGTGTTTGATTCGCCCCAAAGCTGCTTTGATTGAAACACATTTGACAATAATGAACAATAATATTAAAACATTATCCATGAATCATATATACTCAAACTTGAATCTTTCAATAATGTGATTAAACAATGTATTGATCATGATGAAAGTTAACTGATAATTTTCGAAAATAAACAAGAGTAAGCTCCCTTGCCGGACGCCATCTTTTTTTTCAACAAGTGAATCCGCACAGACAATAAATATGTTTTGTGCGTATACTTTACTTTCTTGGTAGGTAGATAATATCAGATTGCGCTGAATTCAAATTAGATTCTCATATTTCCCCGCAAAAGCACTGATTCTGTAGTAGGGCTGGAAATTATGCTGTAGAAGCCAGACTCCAAATAAACTGAACATTACTTCGGGTTACACGTACTGCCGGATAATACCAAACAATATGGTGTTATATGACCTTTCAGTACATATGAGCTAGTTTTTACAAACTCTAGTGATTTAAAAACTTAAATGAGCCTTTTCAATGCATTTATAACCCCAAAAGGGCTCGCTCTAGATTAATATTTGGAATTTGAACTCTTAAAACTTTTAAAGTCAGTTTTGGGGCAATATAAAAAATCGGGTGACGGACGTTTCGGTAAATGACCAGTTCGGTAAATTGATTTTATATAGTGAAAGTCTGGACGTTTCGGTAAAAAGGTAAATTATAGTAATTATAGGTTTATGTACAGGTCTGTATATCACACCTTTCGCTAGATCAATAACTGATGGCGCTTGATCTCTAATCACTTGTACCTTGTAACGTCTTGCAAATGGATTGGGTCTAAACTATACGATCTAGTTCTGGAATTGGTAACATTTCTATGCCGAATTGGGGCAATAAAGTCGGTTATGAAGTGTCACATAGCTTTTCTTCACATTTCGTTTTAGTCAGTGTAAATATCATTGTAATAGGTTTCCTCAAACTTAACCCCATAGCCTGTAACCACTTACAGCACTTTGAAAGTAAAGCAGATTGCATTGTGGGCGTATATGTATATAAATGTTTATCTCCTATGTCCATCTTTAGTTTACTAGTCATTTACGACAGTGTTTCTTATTTTTGCATGGTTAGATATGTAAACAATGTAGACCCAGATCAGCAATTGATTAAACCCAATAAATATTTGCCGAAAAGTTTGGATTTTGATCAGAAACAGCGATCAGAATCCAAACTTTTTGACAAACAAAATTACAAGTCCTTAATATAATATGCAGCTGAGACAAAGGTCACCGTCAGCAGATCTGGAATCAGTCAAAGTTACTTGCGAACAGTTTGAATCCTGCTCAGACAAATCAGAAGCATCTCAAAATGATTTTAATCTACAGATACTTCACCTTAAAGAAAAACAACGCAATGGTAGTGAATTGCGTAGAGATCTACATTGGTCTTCTTGTGTTACGCAGATCTATCATTTGAGTATTATTCTGTAAATATGTATATTATAAACATGCCCATAAATATAAATTTTGTTTTTTTAGTTCTTAATTATTTTGAGATGTAACAATTATCTCATCTCCTTATAGAAGAAATGAAAAAAAAAAATATTGAAGAAATCAAGTTATTTTTACCCCCTTCACATGCCCTTTATTTCGTTTTGTAAACAGGCCGAACAATTGTATCTGTTGGTAGATCAGGATCAACACATACTAAAACAACCCTGCAAACTTGGCACAAACACTGTGCCACAATCTCATTGTTACCGAGAGAGGTGCGATGTGCGATATACTTAATCCTATAATTACTATAATTTACCTTTTTACCGAAACGTCCAGACTTTCACTATATAAAATCAATTTACCGAACTGGTCATTTACCGAAACGTCTGTAAATCTAAAAAATCCATAATAGTGTCAAACAGTTTGGATCCTGATCAGACACTGCATTACGCGACATCTGATCAGGATCCAAACTGTTTGCAACGTTGCCTTTTAACGCTGTTGGCAGTGAGGTTTCCTGAGGAGAAATATCAGAACACCCCTCTCCCAAAATTAGAGAGTGTGCTTACAATTAAAACTCTAGTTTGCCCCCAGTTAGAGTATGCGAGCTCCATATGGGACCCCCATACCCAAGTGAATACAGCAAAGGTAGAAATGGTGCAACGACATGCTGCCAGATGGGTCAAAAATGATTATTCTCACTACTCTAGTGTGACTGAAATGCTTGGTAAACTGGTCTGGAGATTCTCCAGGAGAACGTTGGAGCAGAGAAGATCTGATGAACATCTGTGTCTGTTTTATAGAATTATTCATGATTTGGTTGCTGTTCCAATGCCAGCCTACATACAGTATTTACACCAGGGCTTCTCGACACTGTCACCCTTTAACTTTCAGACAAATACAGTAACACACTGTCCAGAACCAACTACTACAAGTATTTGTTTCTTCCTTTGGCTGTTGTCCAGTCATGGAATGCACTCCCAGAATATGTGCTGTCGGCTGACTTGAACAATTTCAAGGCTGTCGTCAGCAACATCATCCACCATAAGCCTTAAGTCCTGCAGTGATGTTTTAACTAACTAGTCTGTTTTTATCCTTATTGTCACTTTTTACTATGTTATTTTACTTTTTCTTTTCAATTATTTCCACTAACAGACACAGACGGGCAACTGCTCAAAATCACCCGTGAGGGTGTGAAGCAGTAAAAAAGAGAAAAATAGATAGATAAATAGATAGTTCTAAAGAGTTAAATCCATATAAAACCTATTATTTCGAATGAAAATTCCAACATTTTGATGATTTTCTCAAATCATTTCAGCACCAAATCCTTTGGTGTTACTACTCATTAGAATAGTCTCACCATAGGATTTAATACAGAAATAAAAAAATTAGTTTCTGAAATACTCCCTTTATCTGGAGCTCTGGTAGAACTAGAAGTCAACATTTGGCTGCTTCATGGCGCCTTCAAAAGATCCTTTATAGGCGAGTACCGGTAACTTGAACCTCAGAATCTCGACTACAGTGCCTATCTCGACGATTGTCGCAAGTCCTGGAATATCTGACATTCTTATTCTTATGTAATCTAACCTGTCCTTTTTTTGACTGGATTACCCCCGGTATTTCGACTAAGTAGATTTTGACCATATCCTTTTAATTTTTCTTGATTAACACCCAGTATCTCGACTAGTGTTTGTCGTTATGATATGCATTGGTCACACTCACCAACTTTGATCGGACTCTGTGGAAATCACAGGTAAAATCATTTACAGGAACTATCGGTAGCTTTTCATGTTTCTGCATGGGTGTTAGGTGATAATTGTCAAACAACAGAACACTATCGCTTAAAGTTTGGTTGCTGCATCCTTAAAATATGTCTCCTAATAACCATCATAATTGGTGTTGATCCAATTTGCAAATCATCAAGAGTAGCGCAATTCTGAATGCTCATGCATAATTTTATATTCAATGTTTGCAAAAAAATATATTACATCACGCAGGAGCTATTTAATACATCTACTTAGTCACATACTGGATAAAAACGTGAGTAATACATGTGTGTACAATATAAACAGTAAACGTGTAACATCATAATCATCATTTAACATGTTAAAACGTTGCGGCATTTCACGTGAGAGTACATACGTACAGCGGTTTTGTTGTTCACAGGCTTACTTTCTATAAGTTTGAAATTTGTACCAGTTTGGCCCTGTTTGGGTATCTCGAGCCCATGTCTATCTCGACGCTATTTCATTCGTCCCGATACCATCAAGATACTGAAGTTTGACTGTCACTGTATTTTATTTTTGTGGATTTAATTGTATCGTCAACGTCCCTGTTTCGGTGAGGGACCTATTTCGGTGCATTTTCCATCAACAAAGCTGTCTTCTTTTTGAAGAGCTCAGTCATGTCATCACTTTTTGCAATCGGCAAAGACTTTACCTGTCATCTTGTCAAAAATTCAATGCAAACGGGCAATTTATTTACAATATTTGATATAGCATTATAACAATTTGAACCAATTTCCTTAAGTCTATTTTCACTCCGAAAACCCTCGTTCCAAAATAACACTTTTTAGCTCACCTGAGGCAAAGGCTCAAGGTGAGCTATTGTGACCGCTCACCGTCCGTAGTACGTCTGTCCGTTCACATTTACCTCAAACGACATCTCCTCTGAACCCGTGGATTGTAGGGAGGATTCAAACTGCTCATGATGTTCCTTGGATGCTTCTCTACAGAAGTTGTTCAAATGAAAGAGAAAAAGCAAAAACTCAGCTTGAAAAAGCAAAAAAGCAAAAAACTTTAAAAAATCTTCTTGCTAAAAACTACTAGGCCCTAAGCTTTGATATTTTTACAGTAGTATCTCCTGGTGGATCCCTCTATAGTTTGTTAAAATGAAATCCCTAGGGTCACACTTGACACCACCCTGCGCAGTTTAAGTGCTGCTCTAGGCAGGTTTCACAGTATTTTGATTTAAGCAGAACTGTATTTACCTGAGTTACCCTTAATATACTAAGGGCAAATAGCCAATATTTGCAAACATTTTGGATCCAGATCAGATGCAACATATTCATAATGCTGCATCTAATCTGGATCCAAACTATTTGCCAATCATTTACCAACTTAACATTTTCTAAATTGTTTTTTTTGTACAGTTTTCACATACAGTAGGTTTTAAGCAGACATCATTTCAGTCTGGAAAGGGTAAGCCCTAGCAGGCTCTACCATACTCAACAACTGTTGCATAATATTTGACCTCAGTGATCACTGGTCGTGTCAGCTGAATATGTAGTCTGCTAAAGTTTAGAAAATTTTTAATGGTTCAGTCTGCTTCATACTTAGAGAAATAGGATCTGGAAGTGATCCACTGACAGTTATGTAATTATGTCTTTGGCCATATTTATACTTATGTTTAATATTGGTTTTGTCAGAGTTATCTGTATGTCTTGTCATTTTTTCTTGTCCAGGATTCAACCCTTCCTCCATAAATACTGACGTTTGTTAACCCATTACCCCATAAATGTGCATTTTTAGGCTTTTGATTTATTCCTGTACTTAAGAAAATAATTCCACTTTAAACAGTCATGAAAATGTAAGATGCGAAAGTAAAGCAAAGCGTGCATTAAGACGCATTCTGCTTTACTTTCAACCTGCATTAGGTGGCCACCTATTTTCAAAACTAGAAACAGGCTATGGGGTAATGGGTAAAATGAAATTGCCTATTTGGAAAGAGCCTAATTAGAGGAAGTGCCATTTGCAAAGGCCATAACTCTGAGTTATTTCCCTTTGTGATATTTTCTTGTCAAGAAGACAACTTCAGTTCTACTGATGCTATTGTAATGAAATTTTATGTATGGAAAGAAAATGATGAGAGAAAATGCCATGCACAAGGGCAGCAATATTTTGTTTTTCCCCTTTGTCATATTTTATTGTCAGGAAAATAATTCCAGTTCTGCTGACGCTAGTGAAATAATTATCATTTATTGGAAATGGAAATAGCTTGATAAGAGGATGTGTCATGGATAAGGGTCATAAGCTTGGCAACAAAATTCACTTTTGTCATGTATTCTTGTCCGGAAGATAACTCCATTTATAGTTATATTAAAATGTTGTCTTGCCCAGTCAACTTAGGTACAAACTTCAATGTCCTCAGGTGAGCGAATTTAGGGCCATGGCCCTCTTGTTACATTGATAATCATAAATTTGTAGCGGTATGCATATTTTGTTATCTGTAACTGTGTTGCACCAAAGTCGCGTGACATAAATGGCCCGTCCATTTTGTTTCATGTACAGTGCACTTACAAAAGTATGTTATAAACGGTTATACATAATGGAAAACAGGGGTGTTAAATTCTACTCGCCCACTCGCCATGGCGAGTTACATTTTGTCAGGGCGAGCAGATTTTCTGATGATTTATATCAGAAACTAATGAGCCAAATATCATTAACACCCAGCAGGGCGAGTAACAATTCTGAAATTTTTACACCCCTGGAAACTGTTTTTCAGTAAAATATATTTAGAATGGCTGGATATTGAGATTTGTTTTACAATATTTAAGCGACTCTTTTGAAGAAAAAAAGATGACAAAAATAGCCTACAGGGTATACTCGTCAAAATGATGTGACCGCTCCCATCGTTCTGAGTTTCAACAAAGGCCTACATAATTCATAAAGGAGTGACTGAAAATAAAACTGTTGTTGATTTTAGAGCTGTCATTGATTCAGCAAACGGCATATCGACGATATTGATATATCGGGAGACAAATATCATCGATATTATCAATTTGAAAATTCAAATTCATCTAGACTCAAGAGATAGGTTATTTATTAGAACTTATTTCTTAGTTGAATCAACTGTTTAATTAAATATTTACCATACTTATTACCATGTACCTGTAAATGAACATTCAACAAAATTCTCAATATCTATACATGAAAAGTAATTTTTATATATGAATACAAGCATTCAATAAACTATGAGTATAATGTGCAAAAGCTAGCAGTGTAGATTCAGAAAAGGGACTTTTTCATCATCACATTTCTGGTCAGTTTTATTTTCCATTGTATTGATACTCTGTGAAAATGTGTTTCGATAATCGATCGATGAACTAATATCGGCGATACTTCGATATCGTTCCTATCAGCTCTAGTTGATTTCTTATTCAAATGGGATAGAGGCATTCCAGACTGTTCTAAAAGGAGAAACTCTTCTGTTTCTGTATGTCAGTTTGGGTCCAGATCAGTTAATAAGAATCCATTATGTGGGCCCCGCAAGGCGCCTGTATGTTAGTAAAGAAGAGGTGATAAAACTGGGTAATGGAAAAGACTAGGTAGCGAATAGACCAGTCACGAAAGCCACCTGACAGGGCTCCAGATAAGGGGAGTTTTACAAAAAGTATAATCTTTATTTCTGCATTAAACCCTATGGTGTCACTACTCATTAGAATCATCTCAAAGAGACGATTCTAATAAGTAGTAACACCATAGGATTTGGTGCTGAATTGAGTAAGAAAATGTTGGATTTGTTCAGCTAACTCCCTCTTATCTCGAGCCCTGCTCCTGATGAGCAGTTGTATAAAATATTTCTTTTACACTATTACAGAAATCTTCAGCGGTAAACTAGGAATATATTGGCAAAGATGGCCTCCTGGAGTATGGCAGAGGAGGAGATCGTCACAGATTTCTCAGTTGAACATCATCAGCAACAGGAAAGAAGTTTGATAGAAAACAAAAATGCCATGAATATATTAGCCAAGCTGAAGGAGTTCCGTGACAAGAAAATACTTTGTGATCTTACCTTTCAAGTCAACAAAGCTTCATATCATGTACACAAGGCAGTATTTGCTGCTTGGAGTCCTAAAATTGCCAGCCTTATCCTGTCTAATACAGACACAAAGACAGACATGATTTTATCAATGGGGTATGATAAAAATGAAGTTTTCTCAGAATTCCTGGAGTATTGTTATTCAGGCTTGGTCTTGCCTACAGAGCAGAATGTTCATTCCTTACTGGACATTGGCAGAAACTTTCTTGTTGAGTCTCTCGTTAACACATGTGAGGAGTATCTAAGAGCTAGTTTATCTACAGGAAATTATGTGTCAAGATTTTTCACTAGTGTTAAATATGGCTTGACCTCTCTGGAAGAAACTGTGATCTCTTTCATGGAAACAAACCTTGCTAGCTTGATGGATCAGCCTGGGCTTTTAAACCTGAGGGCTCAAGATTTTGAACTATTCCTCTCAGCTGGTAGAATGAGCAACGCCAAGCCAGAAGTGAAGCTATCCTTGATCATCAACTGGGCTGGTTTCAGTCTCTTAGACAGAAACAAGCTCTTGTTCTATTTATTGAGTCAGATCTCATGGGATCACACAGTAGGTGACCTGCTTGTCCAGATCAACTCATCTGAAAACATTTTTACCTCCAATGAGTTCTGCCTGTTTCAGCTGCTGCAGTGTGTTGTTAACAGTGTGGGCTATCACCTGGGTCCGTTCCTGACCACATATCACCGCCTGTATTCCTTGTATTCACACATGTTGGAGGAGCTGGCTAATCCTAAAGTGTTCACAGCATCAAGCTCAAGAATTGATGATATAGCTCTAATCCCTATCGTTGTTATGTGTCAAAGTGAGCCTGCCTCTAACATGAAGGATGCTGAAATGAACACTGATGTAGATAGTTCTTATTTCCAAGACACACCAACAGCCCTTATTACTCAACCATCACAAGAATCACCTACTGAAAATACTGAGCTTGAAGAGGAAGTCAGGACTATTGAAGAAAAGGAGCTATGTGACAAAACTAATGATGATATTTGTGAAAGTAGTGTTGATATTGCAGAGAACCTCTGCAATATCAATACTACTTTCACAAATATCCCACAGGAAAGGGCAGAGGTTATCCCGCAGGAAAGTGCAGATTCGGCCAGTACCACGCTTCATGCTAAACATAGAAGGAAAGGCAGACCCAGAAAGATAGCTGTCCCAGAACAACCTAGACCCAAAAGGAATAGAGGAAGGCCAAGAAAATCTAACAAAAAGGAAACTAATGATGACAGTAATGATAAAAGCATTCCTTTGACATCAGCATTAGACAGTATGAATGACAGTAGTATCAGCCCTGACAGTAAGCCATCTAGGAAGATGCATGAAGGGGTTGAAATGGAGGTACCGGTATGTGATAGTGATGGACAGAGCAAGGCAGATAACAATAATGATGGCAGTGGCGCAAAGAGTGAAATGGTGGACAATGTAGAACCGATTGAAACAAGTTTGGAGGAGACAAAACCAAAAATAAAACTGAACTTGAAGCTGAAGTCTTTGAAAAGTAGCAAATCCAAATCCAGGCATAAAGCAGGGGGTATCAATGTCAGTAAAAAGTCAAATCGTAAGGCGAGGAAGCCGAGATCAGCTCGAGTATTTAAGTGTACATATGAAGACTGTGGCTATACTTCAGTGACAGAATACAGACTAGTGATACACGTAGAGAATGTTCACAATGTAGATGTTACCTTACACTGTAGGATGTGTGAGTTTACTACAAATCAGATGAGAGATCTATGTTTCCACATGAAGACTCACTACCCCAAGACACCCTATTACTGTGATGCTCCAGGCTGCAACCAGAAGTTCCTGCGTATGGGGTTGCTGGTTCGACATCAGATGTCCCATATGAATGAGAAGCCGTACAAATGTGATACATGTAATTGTAACAAATCGTTTGGCACCCTGAATCAACTACGCTGCCACAAAAAGCTTCATGAAGGTATGATTTTAACTTTTTGTCACTCTTATAAAGCACCCTTTGCAAACAGTATGCCTAAATGGAGAATACATTTGTCCTATATAGATGCAAACAGTGAAAAACCAGATCAGAGGGCTCCTAAAGAAACCCTCTGATCAGGGTTTTGCACTCTTTGTCTAAAGACAGTTGACTGCTTTAAGCAAGTGGAAAGTAAAGCAGGAAACTTCTATAGGAGCTTTGCATATATGAATCTGTCTGATTTTCTTTTACTCAGAGCGTCAGTTTGAATGTGATGTTTGTATGAAGAAGTTCACCACTAAGGGAGCGATGCAGCAGCACCGGGCCATCCACTTTGACAACAAGCCCTACCTGTGTGACACCTGTGGCTTCTGTACTAAACATCTCTCCCATCTCATCTCACATCGCAAGATACATTCAGGTACCATTTCATGAATACATTATACATATTATACAGTTAAACCTCTATATGATGACCGTTAAATGAGACAAAAAAAAAAGTTTTAAGCAGGTGGCTGCTTAAAGCAAGATGACAGTGAAGCAGAAAGCTCCTGTAGGAGCTTTCTGCTTTACTGTCATCTTGCTTTCAGCTGCAACCTGCCTTAAATGCTATCAATAAGCTTACATTTCAGTGGTCATATTAGAGAGACTTTACTGAACATATCAACAGTTCAGATTTGAAAAGGAGTACCGTCAAAATTCTAAAAAAATTGGACACCCTCTACAAGTTCTGTAATTATCCTAAAATTTAAACTTATTGCTTTATCACACAGAAATTTGTCTAAAAGGTGTAAACTGAATGGCAAGCAGTGAAGACCCTGATCAGACTGCTCTTGTGGGAGCAGTCTGATCAGGGTCTACACTGCTTGCTCAGGCCTCACTGTCCTAATACTTAGGATGATTGCTGTACACTGAAAATCTATATTTTTGCCTTGATGGCTGCATCAAATTCTATCATATGTCCTGAGGTTGTTCAAATGAGTGGACACGGTACAGAGTTTTATTTATCACATAATTTGCGGCCTGGGAGTTGCATAAAGCGATTGTATAAATATCGTTATCCACTAGTGGAATATCGTTTTTTGGGCTCCGGCCCAACTTGTTCGTCCACGAGCGCTGCATGTAGTGGGACGCCGTCATCTACTATGAGGTTAATGTAAACAACGTAACGCTTTGGCGGAAATTCTATATGGCGGCGGGTCTACAAAGTACGGCTTAAATCAATTTAATAGGTGCTTAAACTTGTTATGTGATAAATAGAATCCCACATTCGTGCTCATTATTTATCATTTTTAATAAACTCGTTGACTAAAATGAATATGACCCTCGCCAAGGCTCGCGTCATATTCATTTAAGTCAACTCGTTCTTTAAAAATGATAAATAATGAACACTCATACAAGATCCTCTATGTAGGCATAAAGATTTGTATTTGAAAGAATGTCACCTTTATCTGAGATTTTATATTTTTCTGAATGAGTATCTTGAATCTTTCCAGGATTTTTAGTGTAGCAGCTGTTAATTATTAATATTTTATACCCAAGTCATAGGTACAATATTTACTCTTTCAACACCATGTACCTCTTGAAAATATACTCATTAAATTGACAAACAGTGTAGACTAGGAGCCCTCTGATCTGGGTCTACACTGTTTGCTATTTAGAGCAACTATTTATTAAACTACCCAGAATTCCAAGTAGATTGGTTCATGTTTTGTTACTGAAATGATCCACAAGGGAACAAATAACCCACACATCAGAGTTACGTAGTGTTGAAAGAGTTAAGCGTTTGCTTTTTTAGCTCACCTGAGCCAAAGGCTCAGGATGAGCTATTGTGACCGATCTTCGTCCGGCGTCCGTCTGCCGTCGTCCGTCCACATTTTAAAACAACATCTCCTCAGAAACCACTGACCCGATTTCAACCAAACTTTGTCAGAAGCATCAGTAACAAGGGGGAACGAAACGGTGTTCAAAGTTTTTGGCTAGAGTTATTCACCTTAAATTGCTATAGGACCAGATTTTCTAGCATGACCGTATGAACAACTTGTAATGCATAAGAAAATCTTTAAAAATCTTCTTCTCAGAAACTGAAAGGCCCAGACCTTTGATATTTGGTATGTATCATGACCTAATGGTATTCTACCAAGATTTTTCAAATTATGACCCCGGGCCAAAAATGGCCCGCCCCTGGGCTTTACATTGAATTATATAGGAAAACCTTAAAAAATCTTCTTCTCTGAAACTGTAAGGCCCAGATCATTAATATTTGACATGTAGCTTTGCCTCATGGTCTTCTACCAAGATTTTTCAAATTATTACCCCCGGGTCAAAAATGGCCCCGCCCCGGGGCTTATCAGTTTTACATAGACTTATATAGGAAAACCGGTAAAAATCTTCTTCTCTGAAACTGTAAGGCCCAGATCTTTAATATTTGATATATAGCTTTGCCTTGTGGTCCTCTACCAAGATTGTTCAAATTATGACCCCTGGGCCAAAACAGGCCCCGCCCTCGGGCTTATCAGTTTTTCATAGGAAAACCTTTAAAAATCTTCTTCTCTGAAACCGTAAGACCCAGATCATTTATATTTGACACGTAGCTTTGCCTTATAGTCCTGTACCAAAGTTGTTCAAATTATGACCCCCGGGTCAAAATTGGCCCGCCCCGGGGCTTATCAGTTTTACATAGACTTATATAGGAAAACCGTTAAAAATCTTCTTCTCTGAAACTGTAAGGCCCAGATCATTGATATTTGACATATAGCTTTGCCTTGTGGTCCTCTACCAAGATTGTTCAAATTATGACCCCAGGCCAAAAATGGCCCCGCCCTCTGGCTTATTAGTTTTTCATAGGAAAACCTTTAAAAATCTTCTTCTCTGAAACCGTAAGGCCCAGATCATTTATATTTGACATGTAGCTTTGCCCTATGGTCCTCTACCAAGATTGTTCAAATTATGACCCCTGGATCAAATTTGGCCCTGCCCCGGGATTTATCAGTTTTACATAGACTTATATAGGAAAACCTTTAAAAATCTTCCACTCTTAAACTGTAAGGCCCAGATTCTTAATAGTTGACATATATCTTTGCCTTGTGGTTCTCTACCAAGTGTGTTCAAATTATGACCCCCAGGCCAAAATTGGCCCCACCCAGGGGCTTATCACTTTTTATAGGAAAACCTTTAAAAATCTTCTTCTCTTAAACCGTAAGGCCCAGATCATTAATATCTGACATGTAGCTTCGCATTGTGGTCCTCTATAACCAAGATCAAATTATAGCACCTGGGTCATAGCTATATCAAAATGTTGTCTTGCCCAGTCAGATTCTATGGTACAGTGTCCTCAGGTGAGCGAAATGTGACCCTCTGGGTCTCTTGTTCCATCCACATTTCGATTAGACTTTGTGTTGTGCTGCATTGAGTGTTGAGTGATATTTGTCCAATTCTGTTCCAGGTGATGTCTTACACTGTACCTTCCCCAACTGTAGCTACACTTCTCCCAAACAAGCTCATATGACTCAACATATAAACAGACATCTTAACATACGTAACCACATTTGCCAGGTAGGTCTTTTATATGCTGCAGGCATCCCTTGATAGCTAGGCCCATTGTTATAAAGTATAGCACCATAGCATTTGACAGTACTATCTACTAAACATCATACACATATGTATATGATGTATAATAGATAGTACCATCAACTGCTATGGTGCTATAACAGGCCTTATTGTTATGAAGCATTTGAGATGAGGGAGATTGTTCTCAAACTTTTGATTGGTCAGACTTGAGCATCTGCTCAAATCTGACCAATCAAAACTTTAAGAACCATCTCAGACTATCTCAAATACTTTATAATATGGGCCCAGTTATCAAGGGAGGGTACATACTACATAAGTGGATTTCTGGATCTACTCTTCTTAGACTTGTTCCTTCATTTTAGAAGCAGGCTTGATCCTCTGTTTAAACCTCCTGAAAATGGCAAAATTTAACTAGCAGACTGAAGTAATTATGAGGTTTGCTTAGTTGGAACAACCATTTGTGTTCATGGATAAGATAGAAAAGTAATTCCCAGGTATAAAATGGAAAGAGACCACCAGTTACTGTTGGAACAACAGTTACCATTTGGTCCTCTTTCTGTGACATCTGTTGTTTTCCATATATTTGCATATATATATTATCCATTAATGAAATAATCAGAAATGTCAAAATGGTGGCATTTTGTACATTTACCTGCAATGCATCATGCTTCCATTATGCTTTTAGGTGTGTGGCAAATCATTTGTAGTCCGTGGCAAACTACTGAGGCATGAGAGAATTCACTTAAAGGAGAAACTTTATAAGTGTAAACAGTGTGATTACCAGACCTCACGCCTCGACAGAATGAAACTCCACATAGAAAGTCACGGCATCAAGTTCAAGAAGAAGAAATACAATCTTCCATTAGACGAAGAAGGTGAGAAACCCGATATAGACTTTCATCAGTTCTACGAAAGGGTTCAGGCGAATAACTGTAGTTCGGAGATGAATGAAATGACGCTGACATCGATCGCGGGTACAGAGTTAAAGCCGATGGATGCCATTAGTCTGGCAGCTAGTGCTTCAATGATAGTGGACAGTTACACAACGCCGCGGTTGTTGATGGACCCCATTAGTGGTGAGGCTACCATGGAGGAGGGTCTGACATTCCAGCAAGGCTTTGAGAGAATACATGAAGCAAGCTTTGATCAACTGTAAAACAGCTGTTGTATCTTTTTAAATTATTCCCCTGTAGCTTGTTTCCAGGTTTGTTTGGACTGGTGGTTGCTTAACCCATTACTCCATAGCCTGTTTCTCGTATCGAAGATATATGATCACTTAAAGCAGGTCAAAAGTAAAGCAAAATGAACCTTAAAGCACATTCTGCTTTACTTTCAGCCTGCTTTAAGCTACCATCTGCAGGGATATATAGGAAATATTTCTAATTGTACATATTTTTGACTGTATAAAATGGAACAATTTCTTTAGTGAAATGATGAATTAAAGACATAAAATGATGTATTTATGGGGTAGTGGGTTAAAGCAGGCTTTTTGGAGCTTTCTGCTTTACATTCAGCCTACTTTCAGCACCCACCTGTCAGGGTGCATAGAAACTTTTCTATGCCTAGAATTAACCCTTTACCTCATAGAAGTGGCTTTTAGCGCATTCAGTTTAATTCTCCACTGAAGAAAATAGTACAGTCATGAATATTTTCTTTATTTGAGCAGGTGGTAGCTTAAAGCAGGCTGAAAGTAAAGCAGAATTCACCTTAAGGCACATTCTGCTTTACTTTCAACCTGCTTTCAATAATCACCTGTTTTCAAAACTAGAAACAGGCTATGAGGTCAAGGGTTAACAAGGCATAATGATATGTATGAAAAGTCTCTTGCACTCATTTATCATATAGGAGTATATAAAAGACATTTCTATGAGGAATAGGTAAACGCATAGTTCTAGATAAAGGGAGTATTTCAGGAACCAAAATCTTTATTTCTGGATTAAACCCTATGGTGTCACTACTCATTAGATTAGAATTGTCTCTTCGAGACAATTCTAATGAGTAGTCATAACATAGGATTTGATGCTGAAATGAGTGAGAAAATAATGATTCAAGTAAGACCTGCTTTACTATGACAGCAAATTCAGAGCTCTAGATAAGGGGAGTTTTTCAAAAACAAAATCTTTATTTCTGGACCAAACGGTATAGTGTCACTAGTCATTAGAATCATCTCTTCGAGACAATTCTAATGAGTAGTCACATCATAGAATTTGATACTGAAATGAGTGAGATTTTTTTTGATTTGTTCAGTTTACTTCCCCTTTAATAACTGGAGCCTTGCAGAAATAGATAAACAAAGAAATGGACAAATAATTGGGAAATAGAAATATGTTGTTTTGTTAAAACATGTATTCTTATTGTGGGTCTAAAATATATGATATTCTGTCTTGTTTAAAAGCCATTTTTGCTAGGTAGTTACTTGTTATGAATAGGATAAATTTTAATTAATTTCAAGTAAGAAAAGAAAGCCAATTATGGAAAATAGATCTTTACCAGGCAGGTTCCTGGTATGAGTCGAATAGTTAGAACCAATGAAAGATAGAAAGATGCTGTTTTGTGGTACAGTGGAGAATCTGTTATTCTTTCCCAATAAACGCGCTTACGCTAAAACGTTTATTTCCACTGCAAACAGTTTGGAGCCAGATCAGACGCCGGGTAACCCGGCGTCTGATCAGGCTCCAAACTGTTTGCCACCAAGATAAACATGAATTGTGAGAAATATCTAAAGATTGACATTTTCTACGTTTTAGTGCAATGCGTTTGCGTACGTTTGCGTTTAAACGGGAAAGAATAACAGATTCTCCACTGTACTGGTATGTTGTGTGAATTGTTAACTCATTGAACCGTAGTAACCAGTGTACATAGTTTACATATGGAGTATGTGTGCAGAGTACACTTGTCCTATGCAAACATGTAGACCTTGATCACATAGGTCCTTTGATTAGGGGCTGCACTGTTTGTTCTTTAGTAATTACATGTTATAAACCCTTGAATAGTAACAAACAGACTGGACTTGATAGGGGCACTTCTGGTGAATGAGTTAAATTTTCTTAAGGTGTATTCAGTTGCCATTGGTCACTGAGTCACTGAGAGTCTGTATCCCTGATTAACAAAGCACTTTAAGGGCTACTGATAATAGGGAGTAAAGTAAATATTTTCAACATTTTCTCCTTTATTTTTGAACTAAACCCTATGGTGTGGCTGCTCATTAGAATCGTCTCTTCGAGACGATTCTAATGAGAAGTGACACCATAGGGTTCTGTGCAGACATAAAGGTTTTGGTTTTTGAAATACTCCCCTTATCTGAAGCCCTGACTTTTAGAATTTGATTGTTTATTGGTAGACTTAGTAAAATACATTCCATATAGGCATTCCATTTAGAGCGAATTAACAGATATAGATAATAGAACAGTCCTTCTATGAAGATAATTGAAAAATAGATTGTTCACAGTGTTTAACCCTTTTACTCTATGGATAAACATTTTTAGGCCTTTAATTTATTCCTCCACTGAAGAAAATAGTTCCAATTTAATGACTGTAGGCAGATGGTAGCTTAAAGCTCGGTGAAAGTAAAACAGAACGTGACTTAGGGCGCATTCTGCTTTCCTTTAACCTACTTTGAGTGGTCACATGTCTTCAAAACTTGAAACAGGCTATGGTGTACAGGGTGAAAGATAGATTTAAGAAATAGTCCTTGTTATAGCATTTGTTATTGCTTCATATACCACATTTTGGAGTTCTGACATGCAGCAAATTAACCATGAAGACCCTAATGCTGAGTGGTTAATTTGCAGCACATCAGAATGACAAACCATGGTATATAAAGCAATAACCAATGATGGAAAGAAGAGTATTTCCAATTCTAACATTGTAGCCTATATATTTTTCGCGTTGTGACTTGTGGCAGAATATGTATTCAGGGCTCCAGATAAGAGTTAGTTATTTCAACAAATCCAACATTTTCTCACTCTTTTAAGCACCAAATCCTATGGTGTTACTACTCATTAGAATCGTCTCGAAGAGACGATTCTAATGAGTAGTGACACCATAGGGTTTAATTCAGAAATAAAGATTTAAATTTTTGAAAACCTACCCTTATCTGGTGCTCTGTATATTGCAGAATGCTGCATTAAGCAGGATAAATGTAAAGCAGAAAGCTCCCGTATATTGTTTACGGCTCTTAGCCAATTCCATATTTTTGTAAAAGTTCTATGTTTTTGAAAACATTCTGCTCCATTTTCAGGGGGGGGGGGGGGGGTTGTATATAGATATCACCTTGTCTGTCTGTCCGTCCGTCTGAGTAGTGTTTTATGTAGTTTACTAATGCCGATAAGCCTCGAAGCGAGCAGAGCTTAAGAGCATGAGCTTAAGAGCAGCTCCTAAAATGTCAGGTATTGAGCTTGGGAGCGGGCCAGGGTTAAGAGCGACTCCTCCTTACCTCTCAGTTTCAGAGCCTGCGAGCGAGCCAGGGTTAAAAGTGGCTCCTAACCTCTCAGATCTGGAGACGAGCAAGATTTTACAAAGGGTTACGCCTCAAAACCCGTCATTTACTATTAAACACCCCGCTGATGAGCAACAGAGAGTGAGAGAGAGAGAGAGCGCCTAAGAGATCAACTCCTACACTAACAATCTAGAGGAGTGTCAGAACGAATTCTTTACCTAGTAGCGAGCACATCTAATCCACCAATAACAAGCCCCAAGCCTCTTATGGTTTAGAGCTGAGCGCATCACTGGTAGATTCGAGTCCGTGCAAAAAGTGATTATTGTGAGCTCCAAACTAAGCGCTCGCAGTATATAAATTTTCGTCGTTCCCTTGAAGATAAAGATAAGCTCCACATAATTATGATCAGCTTGTCAACAAATCAATCAGAAGCTCTGCAACACTCAATAGACTTTCTTAACTGATTACTTCCAACAACAAAACATGTTGGAATTTACACTGCTGCCACTATCCCTTTCTTATCCACCTATTTATGGGGTGGGTGTTAGTTTCAGCATTCGTGGTTCAAATCTGCAGTGAGCGAAATATGCACTTGCATTTATTGAGTTTATATTCTTTTTCCTTTTTGCTGTAAAAAAATAATTTTTCCGATAGAATGATGCATAAGATTTTATTTCTAACAAAAACCAAGAAATCATTTTTTTAAATGTGAATTAACAGTAATCAAATCAAACACAAATACATCACTGTTCTACTTAAAATGCCTTGATCTTTAGAGGTTGGAATATGTCACCTGCGAGAATGTCTACTTTCTTAGTTAGGGTATCGTGTTGGTTTTTGTCATCTTCTGTAAGACCTGTATGTTGATTCTGGTGGTTGATGATAACACACATTCATTCTGGTTGAGGATTTGTAGATGTAGTAAAACGGTCCAAGGTAGAGCCTTTTTATGCTCCCTTTTAGGGGCGGGGAGTATACAGTCGCCGCTTTGCCGCTTTAATAAGTGCATAATATGCTGCAAGCATAGGGGCCCGAAGTTTGCTCTCCAACACAACTTCTTGAAAATCCCTGATTTCCCCCATAAAATCACCTCTGATGCCAAATTTACATCTATCTTCAGGAAAAAACGTTTCGAATGCAGTAGGCAAGAATTGTGTGATACTGTGATTAAAACTTTGTCCAAAACAAAATGGTGAGTATCCCCACCATTTTGTGTTCTCACTTGTTTGTATACCTTGGAAACATTGTTTAAGTTCATCCATCCCAATTCAACTCATGTTTAATCTTTGTGAATTTATATTACTAGATGCTTTTTATTATTATGCCCCCGGCCTCTATAGATGCTGAGGCATATAGTGATTGTCCTGTCCGTCTGTGCCATACAGTCCATCACTATAAGGTGTTGGATGGACCCATGCAGTCCATCATTCCGGTCTTTAAGTTGCTGTTGTATAGTCTGCAGGGTAAATGTCAACATGATCTTGTTGAATGGTATAATACAGCCCCTTGGCAAACTACTGTGAAGCGATGCCTCGAGATTAGAGGGAGTTAACCAAGCAAATCCAGCATTTTCTCACTTGTTTCTACACTTAATCTTATATAGTATACTATACATTGGAATTGTATCTGTAGGGACATTTGTAGTTCGTAGTAACACCATAACATTTTATCAGAAATAAAGATTTATGTGTTAACTCTTTCCTCCCTGAAACTTTAAATAGACAATTCCTTGAGTTTCCATTTTAGTCTAGCCCATTTCTGACTTTTAAAGGTTCTTTTTATCAATGTTTGGCATTATGACAAACAGTAAAGACCCTGATCAGAGGGCTCCTTTCGGAGCCCTCTGATCTGGGTCTTTACTGTTTGCACAAGACAAGTGTACTATTCACATGTACACTGTTTGAAAAGGAAGCCAATATGCGGGACTAGGGTTCAAAGGGTTAATACTCCCTGTATCTGGAGCTCAGATTTCAAAAGCTTTAAAACTTTGGACCTCGCTTGATGCTAGTAGAGGTTTTCTAAGACAACTCAATGGCAAGAACTGCCTGCTTCTTCCTCCTTTAGGAGTATATCAGTGATAGTTGATGCCTGTGCAGTGATCAACACTTCTACAGGGCTATTCCCAATGATATACAGTAAAACCTCTCTATTACGACACTTAAACAAAGGCTAATTGACAAGTTTAAAAGACAGGTTGCAGCTTAAAACAAGGTGAATGTAAAACAGAAACTTCTGAAGGAGCATTCTGTTTTACATCAACTTTTAGGGCTAAACAAATCCACTTGTCCGACGCCCCGGGCAAGTCAAAATTTCGTTTGGGCAAGTCCAACTTTGACAGCAAATTGCCTGGGGCAAGGCCGATTTTCCGATCTGGGCAAGCTCAAATTCTTGGAAAAATCTCGTAAATAAACCAACCTATTGTCTAGTTGCACTTGGTTATCAATCAAACAGTGCCCCTGCCCCAAACTGTGACCCCAATGGTGTTTCTGTAAAGTCGAAGTCGTGGTTGACTTTAATCTCATAGATAATATAGTAAAAAGCTGAAACAAAGCGAAACAACAATTACTTGACTGACTAGATTAGAAAGTAAAATGCTGAACCTTCAAACCCCTTCACAAATACAAATACAGAATACAGATCTCCTGGATTTACTACCTTGACTTCTTGTTAACTGTAAACTGTCTTCCTTACTTTAATTTTATCTTTCTGTTCACTGTGTGTCTTTGCACTATAATTGCCAAGTCTACTAGATCTTGCACCATGTTCGGAAACATGTGCTCCTTGATCCTCAATCATCAACCTGTCCATTTCCATAAATGTGCCAAACACTGTGTCATATACTGTTCTTAGAATTACCTCTTGGGACTTCTTTTCATAATCACTATCTTCTGTTCTTGCACGATCTAAGAATTGGTTGAATAAGTCATTTTCATTCTTATAACTAATGAATAAATCATTTAATTGTGATCTCATGGTTGCACACGTTTCAGCATCTATTTCTGTAGTTGAAAACTGTGTCACTACTTGCTGAATGTTTTTCCTCGCCTTGATTAGTCTTTCAAAATATTTCTGTTTTTGTTCCTCATACTGTTCGGCTCCTTTTTCTGTCAAAGGTCGTACACGACGCAATTCTTCTGCAACTGTAGCTCCAACATTGACGGTTGGCTGTGTATCTGTTTCTTTAACATGGGCTTCTTCTGTTGCTAGTGTAAGACTACCTCGGTCTTCCTCCACCTGGCTGCCTGGGTCTGATGGGGGCTTGGTTCCTTCTTCTGACATCTTGCGTAGTCAGGGTCTTTTTACTGTAAAGTCGAAGTCGTGGTTGACTTTAATGGCTTTAATATCGTAGATAATATAGTAAAAAGCTGAAACAAAGCGAAACAAGAATTACTTGACTGACTAGATTAGAAAGTAAAATGCTGAACCTTCAAACCCCTTCACAAATACAAATACAGAAAACCCAGATTTGATACCGTGTATTTACATGCATCAGAACAGGGTCTCTGCAGTTTGCCACACAAATTGAACCATTAGCTTGATTAGGTTACAAATAAAGGCTTGACCAATAAAGGAATTAATATAAACTAGATCCACACTGATCACGGAAATTATACACACAAAATAATGACAAATTGACCGGAAAGAAGGGGTTAAAAGATTAAGCATATCATGTACTTTAATATGACACAAGGGAGATCACTGCTTTATTACTCCCTTAAAGTTCTGTATGGATTATCGTTCCTTGAAAGTTCACGTGTTGAAATGGATTTTGAAGAATAATCATTGACAGTTTGACACACTCCGACGAGGTAGTAAACAGGTTACAATAACCGTTTAAGGTTTGTTTCTGTACTTTTAAGACACATCTCTAACTATAAAGAATGATAACATTGATTAAAGCATTTCGCGCTCCATGGCACGGTGACGTCACAGCCAAAACACAACTTCTCAAAAAGCGTAAATTTCAAGGGTTTTACCATTAGTTTAATGCATGACACTGTACATGCTTATAAAACATATGTCTACTTATTGATTTATGTAGCAGAATAACAATTTACTCATACCATGGGGACAAAATGCTCTTTCAAAGTTTACAAAACATTGCCATGTGCTTCTTGTACATACACAGAACGGGAGACAACGTAATGGACAGAGTCTAAAACATTGACCACAATCAAACAATATTCACCGATACGCGGTCACTTAGAGCGCAGCTGACAACACAGTTTCTGATGCATGAAACGACCGACATGGGTCTGTGAACGTGACCCATGCTGAGATTTCATGTTCTGGTCTGAGTGACAAAACTGAAAAATTGTTTAATGTTGGAGCCGAATTGGTAAAATACACTGATGAGTATGTTCATCATTTCTTCATGATGCCGCGGAGGTCACTGATAGGTAATAAGTTATTTGTAATTAGGCTTCAAAGCGAGTTTTTTGAAGCATATATAATTTCCTCTAATGTCAATATTCATCACAACGAGGCTCTTGTAAAAGTTAAACATAGACTGGTTCACCATATGTTTTAAAACTATGACGGCATTTCCATGCAAATATTTGTGCACCAGTCAGTAGATAAAATATACGGGCCAAACAGTCAAGAAACTATACGATAAGAACCGAAATTCCGAATGAGCTACACCAAGGAACGAAGGACGCTTATGAAGTGAAAGTACGCTGAAATAACTGAATCGATAATGTTGGATTTTGCAACAAAAAGTAACTGTTGTCATGACTGTCTAGCTTGATTATTATTTTCTTCATTAGGTAAGATAAATATCGCCTTTCACATATATTTTTGCGTTTTCAAGTGTTGCGAAACTGCTTCGTCCTCGGCAAGATTCGTTTAAAATGACAAATAGATTCGCGATAAATTTTTTAAAGACGACTCGCCAGTGCTGAGTCCAAGATTGCCTCAGATCCTATAACATCTGGTTCCAAAGCATTCGATTGGCCAGATTTGAGCCTAGGCTCAAATCTGACCAATCAAATGCTTGGGAACTCACTCATACTCTCAACTAAAACGCTTTATAACCTAGAAGCCTGTTCATTCTTTGAAAGAGTCTCATGGTTTAGATCCAAAAGGTAGCCAAAATGCTAAGTTTCATAAGGGTTCTCGTGAGGGACACAGACCTTTAAGTCTATCGTTTCTTTAAGGGTCCAAGGAGGGTAATTCTCATGACCAATCCTCGACCGATATATCTGATCGTGTTTCAACCACTAGTCGTTGTGATGTTTGTATACTTTGTAAGGGTCTAATTGCTCATGTAGAAAAATATGCTTGCCTCTTTTCTTGGTAAAATCACATGTTCCAAACCATATGTACAGACATACACAATGATGCTGTCTAATTAATTTGTCAGCGTTTCTTTGAATCCATTTCAATCCATATAAAGGTGTTGAGCCTCCTTTAGAGTACCATTCAATTTTCTTTTCTGTAACTGATGTCTTGTTTATAGAAAGCCTCAAGTATTTTCCTTTACTGTCACTCAGAATTACAGGTTTATAAGCTAGGTCGTCTACTTTTATTTCATGCATGCCATGCTTCTTCAGTCTATGATCACTCATCAATAAGATCTGGCAGAGTTTCTACTGTTACGGAAGATGAAAGAACAGACGCAAAGTTGCTTTACTGACATTTATAGGGACATGACGGATCCAACTCTATGACAATGACGTAGAAACTGAAAAGACAGACAATAAACCTAATAAATACAGAGTACAGACAAATCGTGATCTAATCTTATATGGAGCAATGTAAGTGCACACCATACGCAGTACAAAAACGCAAGTCAGAACAATAAATATGACATCTGACGCAAAATATAGAAAATACCTCTATGCGCCTATATTCTTGCATACATTGATCGCAAATCGCAGAAATGATCAATTGTTGGTATGTTAATCTAAGCCCTGTCTAGCTCTTACATCAGCAACATCGCATGTGCTTTTCCGCGGGAAACACCTTCAAAATTACTTTATTGTAAGAATAAGACTCGTAATAAACAAGTAGCGATTCTATTAAAAGAGTCGCAGTTACAGTCCCATCCAAGGTGTAGAATTCCAATTTCGCTCTGGCTGTCCAAAAAAATACACACATGATTAAATCTAAGCCTCTGGATCTCTTCAATGCAAAATTTCAAGGTTATATTGATTGCCACTAATTCTCCAAGTTAAATTGATGCCTTTTTTGACACTGGCTTCCTTAATTTTACACCTTCGTCTTGCCTTGGTACATATACAAATGAACCTGCGCCACATGGCCCCGGATTTCCATGGCATGACCCTTCTGTAAAGGCTATAATTGTAGCTCGGGTCCCGTCTCTTGGATTTGTGTGTTGATTGACCGACCTTGCTTCTTCTACTTGTAATTTGGTTCTTGATTAGAGGAACCGAGAGTTTTCCAATATTCCGGTGTTCTTCTTGATGGTTGGAGACCTTCAATATAGGAGAACTGTTGTTCCGTATTGTGAAAACACAATCCTGTATTGGACTGCATATCAGAGATCTGTGTCCACATAAGTCCTAGTGGTGAAATGTTGCACCAATTATCCAATGTCCTCTTTATTTTGGACTCATCATCTTTGCTGAGAATCTTTGCCATTTCCATAACTGCTAACTCTCCTCTCCTTAACCCTTTACCCAATAGCCTGGTTCTAGTTTTGAAGACAAATGGCCATTTAAAGCAGGTTGAAAGTAAAGCAGAATGTGCCTTAAGGCAAATTCTGCTTTACTTTCAGCCTGCTTTAAGCTATTATCTACTAGAATTAAGAAAATATTTCTCACCATACATATTCATGACTGTATAAAATGGAACTATATTCTTCTATAGAGGAATAATTTAAAGGTGTAAAAAGGCGTATTTATTGGGTAATGGGTTAAATCAATTGGCATAATACCTGCTTCAACCTCTGTTGCCTCTAATCTTGCTGTGAGAGGAAGTCCTAGTGCTATGGCTAGGCCCTTTCTTTGTATCTTGTCCAAAGAGGAGCAGTCTCCTACCTGCCAAACTGATGAAACATATTCCAGTTGAGGGACAACTAGATTTTTATAAAGTTTCACCAAATTACTTGTGTTAATTTTTTACCGTTTTGGCTACCATTGCCAGTGAGTTGATAGCTTTGTATGCCTTCCTTTCTACATATCTAGCATGGTCTTGAAAGCTTAGTTGCTCGTCCAATAGCACACGAGCAACTTTGGTTTCCTATTTCTTCTAATCTCACTACCATCATATGACATGCTGTAAGTACGTTGAAGAATTTCAGCACTCCTGGAGAAAACGCAATATTCTGTCTTACTAATATTGATTTTCATCCTCCATTTTTTCATCCAATGCTTGATGTTCTCAAAGTCTTTGAGAAGTGCTTCTATCACATCTGATCATAAACCTGATTCCCAGTTCCCCAAATTGTTTCATCATCAGCGAATTTCATCTTTGAAGCTTCAACTTTGTCGTATATGTCAGAGAGAAATAGGTTGAATTATAATGGTGATAGTACACTCCCTTGAGGTAGACCAAGATCAGTGACGAATTTTGAGGTCGTAATAAAGAGGTTTTACTGTACTCCGCTATGTCCCTCAAAGGGCCATCTTCATTTGAGAGACTCTAGGAAATATTTTGTTGTTTCAACAGAAGACTATCCCCTGAGTCAGGGTTCACTCTAGCTTAATTTTTTTAGCGCCAAATGAGAAAAGTTTGCACCAAAATAATATTATGTAATTTTCTGGTCCGTCAATGTTTATGCGTAGCAAATTTTCGAAGATTTTTGTTGTCATTCTGTTTCTCAAAGATGTTTTAATCAAGTTTTGCCTGCTGAATCCCCTCTTGCAATCAACTGTTGACACTGGGGCCATACATGCCATTCTGTTCCTTAAAGATGTCTTTATCAAGTTTTGCCTGCTGAATTCCCTCTCACAATCTACTGTTGACACTGGGGCCAGCAGATATCTCTTTGCAGCCTAAGCAGTAGCCAGAAATGTCTCCTTATTCTTTATGGCCAGATTGCACACAACCCTCATGTTAGTGACTAACTTACTTCCATTGTCACAGAGACTTGAAACATAATCTGAAAACTTGGTCAGTTCTTCCCTGAAGACGTTTTAGAAATTGATAAGGGGTTCAGGCATAAACCCCAGCCAAATTATGTACTCTCCATCGATACAGACTGAAGTACGTTAAATCAATACGGTTATCAAAGATATGATTAGCCCGGTGGTTGAGTGGGCTAAATGGTTGACTTATTTTGCTACTCTATCCCCAAATGCCGGGTCCTGGGTTCGAATCCCACCATAGCTCAATAATTTTTTAATATTGAAATGCATTCTTTAAACAGAATTTCTTATCCTAAACTCAATCTTACCCATTTATATATGCGTTTGACATATATTTACAAGTTACTATTTTTAATGCTAAATCTGGTTGCGAACCTCTTTAAAGAATGGTTCTTTTAACATTAATAGACATTTTTCCTAATAGTTTTACTTTCAAATGTTTAGTGTCATATAATAAGCATATGAAATACCTCAATGTTATCATGGTCATTAGGAATCTCCTGTGGATTTTTAATGTCTATGAAGGTTATTCATGTGTACTAATCTCATACATGGTGAAACTGACCCAGGCTCTTGAAGCTGGTTTATGCTCTTTTGATGCTGAACTATAAAAGAACCAAAACATGTCTGAATACAACAATATGCCACCTCTATCTAGTTATTATTCAAGTTATTGTGCATTTTAAAAAAAATGAAATACATGTTGATCTAATTACAGAATTATATGTTCAAAAGAGTTTGGTAAGAAGTTGTACCTAGTTTCCTTATTTTGTAATAAAAAGCTTCATTTATGAGTCTGTCTTAAATATTTCATATACTTGTCCGAGTGTTGGTGTTGGGTCTGTGTCTTCGTCTAGGCAGATGGTGGATGATGAAGATGAAGGAGAAATTGATGGGCTGATGTATAAATCTTGGAGTTATTCTTGGTCTGTCATTTTGGTGGATGGTGGAGTCTTTTTAAGCGATGGTTTTTTCTGCTGGAACTAATCTAAATTTTAGGTTTGCTGTTGTAGTTGGCGTCCATGTTTGGTTATTTTCTGCTGCTGTCTGGTAGATGTGTTTGTTCTTTCCTTGATTCCCTGTTTTCATAGGGTATGCCTTTTTAAATCCGATTTCCTGCTGTAGTTTCCGTGCATTTGTTGACGGTACAGATATATCTCCTAGTCTTTGTTGCGTGGATAGTTTTGATATGCCATCAGAAGCTGGGCCATTGTCATGTTGACAATGGCCGAGACTCTGGAGCCGTTGGACACAACTAAATACAACATGAGACTGTTATGCAAAAACATGTAATTGCAACTAGGATTTAGTTGAAAATCTATGTAAACCCTTTCCATATCTTCACATTTAAGGACCAGTTCTCTAGCTTCCCTAGAGATGAGGGTTTTTGACTGTTCCTGGACAGCCGCCACCTGCCGCTGGGCGTTCAATTTAGCCAGGCTGTCACCTGTATGTAATTGACACATTCATTCAGAGTGACAACGGGGTCATGAAACCACTTTTGAGTTGTGGTATACCAGTTTTGTTTCTTTGTTTTAGTACAAGATGAACTGTACATGTAGCAACCATTTCTAATAATTTTTGGCACACTGGAAAAATCTGTTTCCCTGAAAAACTGGATATGATGTTTTAGTTGTAAGCGAACTTCTTCGTCAAGAGTAGAAGTTGGCTCTGTTGGCATTATGACTTTGCACAGAAATGCATCATGGCCAATTTTCTTGTCTGTGCTTTCCGAGAAGTCTTCAAAAATTCTCTGCTTCTTCCAGTGTGTTATGAGCTATGGTATCTTAAAATATTTAAGTAGATCTATATGCGTAATAAAATAATAAATACATGTAAAACTAAAATTATGTTGCAAGCATAGGGGCCTGAAAGTTGCTCTCCTGCATTACTTCTCCTTTAACCCTTTGAACCCTAGTCCCGCATATAGGCGTCGTTTTCAAAAGTATACATGTGAAAATTGCACTTGTCCTATGCAAACAGTGAATACCCAGATCAGAGGGCTCCTTACGGAGCCCTCTGATCTGGGTCTTCACTGTTTGTCATAATGCAAAACATTGACAAAAACAACCCTTAAAAGTCAGAATTGGACTAGACTTAAATGGAAACTGGAATTGTCCATTTAAAGTTTCAGGGAGGAAAGAGTTAAAGGCCCTGATTTCGCCCATAAAATCAGTTTTGATGCCAAATTTACACCTATGGTTAGGAAAAAACGTTTCGAAGGCAGTAGGCAAGAATTATGTGATACTCAGATTTTTGTCCAAAACAAAATGGCGAGTACCGCCACCATTTTGTGTTCTCACTTGTTTGTATACCTTTGTAACGTGTAAATTCATCCACCCCAACTCAACTCTACCGTTCAGCCTTTGTGCATTTTTATTACTGGCTGTTTTTTTGTGTGACTGATTGGCCCTGAAAAAATAAAATTGAAGTAAATTCAGTAAACACTGTTGCATTTCTTTAGATGTGAATGGACTAAATTCGAAGCAGTAAGATGTTTGTAAATAATATGTAGACATCTTTTGCTAAGTAGATTAGAATTATCATTAAACTATTTAAATTTAAAAATAGGTTTATAAGATAAAATATAATAATAATAATAATTCTTTATTCAAACAATGACTTGAATTAACAAAGTCCTCATTACTCACATATTTACAGATTACCAAAGTGGTCACACAAACATGCTCACACACACATCAGCAGAGACTTGCAGGAAACTCGTGAGCTCTTTCAACTCTATAAAGTTCCCTTCAACAATAGCGGTAAGTTTACGTACAGGCCCACGCTAATTTGTTGCTTTAACAAAGATGGCAAATAAGAGGCTAAGTTGTCGCTACTTACGCGCAATAATTCGGATGTTTGCATGCCCGACAAGCTATGAACTGGGGCCTTCAGTGAAGGGGGTCACGTGGTCCCTGACATTCGTGTAATAATTATTCTCTACACATGAAGCTGTTCCGTGTGGGACCCGAATATTGTTTTGTTGACTTTTGCGTATTATCCCCAACCTTACAGTCATTACTACCGGCTGTAGCTTTATTGGTTTCTGTGAAACCGCTTTCCGTCAAGATTTGTTCAAAATCAATAAAGTTTGGGCCATTTGGCCCGATACCTGGATTGTTTTGTAAGATTGCAGACCTTTCTGGCTCCTCCTCAACTCTTGTCTGGCTCCTTGTCCTCCTGGTAGCTGTTGTGGAAGGCTGAGGCTAACGGGAGCCTTACGTTTAACACCTTTCCCCCTCATCTTCTTGACTTCTATCTTATACTAGAAATTACTTGAAGTAGTGGATTCGTCTTAGCGGTTAGCAAGAGGGCGAAAACTTATGTGCTTGTCCCTTATATACCCGAGTGTAGGCCGGAAGTGACGATTAACGTGACTTGCATTTATAGGCGAGACTCTATACCTATTGTAACTAGGGACGCCAGCCCGTCTCTGAAATAAATTGTACCATTTTGATATAAAACCAAAATAATACCTATTACTAAGATATCCAATACAACTAAATAGGTTGTTTCCAAGCTCAGGATTTGACATATTGATGAGTTTTTCATGACTCTGAGCAAAGTTTGTTTTTACCTGTAATTTTCGGAGGTATCGCACCTCCTTCGTCAGCACTATGAGCTAGTTTGGCGGGTCACGGGACCCGCCAAACTAGCTCATAGTGCTGACGAAGGAGGTGCGATACCTCCGAAAATTACAGGTAAAAACAAACTTTAAAACGGGACCCGCCAAACTAGCTCATAGTGCTGACGAAGGAGGTGCGATACCTCCGAAAATTACAGGTAAAAACAAACTTTGCTCAGAGTCATGAAAAACTCATCAATAAGATATCCACTGTTTTACCACTGGGAATAAATTGACTTATTATTTCAATGTTTTCTAATGTTTTCCAACAAAATATTTCAATGTACAGTAAAACCCCTCTATTACGACCACTAAATTATGTTAATTATTAGGGTGTTTTACGGTAGGTGACCGCTTAAAGCAAGGTGACAGTGAAACAGAAAGCTCCTTAGGAGCTTTCTGTTTCACTGTAACCTTGCTTTATGCTGTCACCTCTCTATTATACAATCAATTAGCCTTCGTTTTAGTGGTCGTAATAGCGAGGTTTTACTGTACATGTACTCCATGGAATACCTAGGATTTTGATTTGGAAACAGCGCTCCAAATACACATCCATTATCTCTGGTAATAACTATAGGTTCAAAGAGGTTTTGACAACACTGTTATCACTGCTGATCTCCGGCATCTGTAAATTTGGAACACTTTGTTCTGTCATTTCCCCTCTTAACCCATTACCCCATAAATACGCAGTAGGCAAGAATTGTGTGATACTCAGATTTTTGTCCAAAACAAAATGGCAAGTACCCCCACCATTTTGTGTTCTGATTTGCTTGTATGTCTTTGAAACATTGTTTAGATTCATCCACCCCAACTCAACTCTACGGTTCAGCCTTTGCGCATTTTTAGCTCACCTGAGCTAGCTCAGGGTTAGCTATTGCAATCCTTGATTGTCTGTCGTGCGTCATCCGGGCGTCAACAATTTTAGTGTTTACACTCTAGAGGCCACAATATTTATCCAATCTTTCTCAAACTTGCTCAGATGGTATATTGCCATAATAGTTCGGATGAGTTCGATTATGGTTGAAATCGGACAAATAGGTCATGAGTTATCTACCTTTGAACTGCTGAAAATGCCATATTTAACAGTGTTTACACTCTAGAGGCCACAGTATTTATCCATTTTTTCTAAAACTTGCCCAGATTTTATATGACCATAAGAGTTTGGATGAGTTTGATTATGGTTGAAATCAGACAAATAGATCAAGAGTTATTTACCTTTGAATTGCTGAAAATGCCATATTTAACAGTGTTTACACTCTAGAGGCCACAATTTTTATCCAATCTATCTCAAACCTGCTCAGATTGTAAATGACTATAAGAGTTCAAATGAGGTTGATTATGGTTGAAATCAGACTTATAGGTCGAGCGTTATCTACCTTTGAATTGCTGAAAATGCCATATTTAACGATGTTTACACTCTAGAGGTCAAAAAATTTATCCAATCTTCCTCAAACTTACTCAGATTGTATATTGCCATAAGACTTTGGATGAGTTCAATTATGGTTGTAATCTGATCTATAGATCAAAAGTGATCTACCTTTGAATTGCTGAAAATGATAATATTTAACAGTGTTTACACTCTAGAGGCCACAATATTTATCCAAGTTCTCTCAAACTTGCCCAGATTGTATATGACTATAAGAGTACGAAAAAGGGTGATTATGGTTGGAATTGGACAAATAGATCAAGAGATATCTACCTTTGAATTGCTGAAAATGCCATATTTTACAGCGTTTACACTCTTGCAACTACAGTTTTCAATGGATTTTGCTTATACTTGTACACAAAGGCTGTAGCTATACATTCTGGAAGGAGTGCAATTATTGTTGAAATGTAATCAATGTGGCAACAGTTACCTGCCCTTGATATACTTTGAAATGCTAGAAAAAGGCTTCATTTCAGTATTGTTTAGGCACTAGTTATCTGCCTTTGATGTACTCTACTATACTACAATAGGTCGACAAACTTGAATGGATTTAGAATAAAACGGGTGAAATTCAAAGGTAAAGCTATCAGGCTTCATTACAAATGGTGAGCGATATCAGGGCCTTCAGGCCCTCTTGTTATTACTGGCTGTTTTTTTGTGTGACTCGGATAGGTCCTGAAAAGTAAAATTGAAGTAAATTCAGTAAACACTGTTGCATTGCCTCAGTTGTGTCCTTCAGATGTGAATGGACTTGAGTGATGGAGCCTTGCCACTGCTCAGTGGAATCCTTTAACCCATTACCCAATAAATACGCCTTTTTACGACTGTAATTTGTTTCTCCACTGAAGAAATTAGTTTCGATTTATTCAGTCAGGATTATGCAGCATAAGAAATATTTTCTATATTCAAACAGATGATAGCTTAAAGCAGGCTGAAAGTAAAGCAGAATGTGCTTTAAGTAGTCACTTTTATTTCAATATGAGAAATATCTATGGGGTTATGGGTTAAGGCTCTCATGGACTACACTGAAAGTGCCATGCAGTCCATCACTAAGCTGTTGGATGGACCAAAGCACTCCATCAGTCCTGTCTTTAAGTTGCTGTTGTTCAGTCTGCAGGGACTTGTGTAAGTCAGTGTTAACATATTTCAGTTGCTGTAGAATATCAGCTTACTGTCTGTTGAGAATGTTACTGTTTTTCCCAATTATTGCAAACACTGTAAACCAGAAATATGCCACAAACTGTCCTGCTCACTGTGCAGCCTACAGGTTGTGCCACCTGGAATGACACACCTTGCAAATGCTGCATCCGTAGACCATCTCACGTCATACATTCAGGTGCTTTAGATGGTACCTGCACCTGCATTCCTTTCCTTCCACCCTGGAGTTGATGTGACCTTGGATGTTTTCTTCGTCCATCATTCCTTGGAAAATGTCCAGCGTCAGGAACCGATCGCTTCCGCTTTGAAAAGCCACCTATCAGCTGTTGCAGAAGTTCCAAGCGAAAGTCCAGGTGTGCATAGCGTGGCTTCTTTGTGGCTCTGGTAGACACGCTCTTGTAAATGATGAAAGTGTTGACTATCCCGGCATTGAACAGGCCCGTTTCATAAAACTTCTTACGACAAATGTTGTCGTAAGTCAGATTATAAAAGTATCAATTATTATTTATTTCTCCATCTAATCCTGTCTTGTGACATCTTTTTGGAATCGTCTTTTCAAGACGATTCCAAAAAGATGTCACAAGACAGGATTAGATAGAGAAATCACAGATTAAATGTATTTTTTTAAGTTTTGACTTACGACAACATTTGTCGTAAGAAGATTTATGAAACGGGAACCAAAACATGTACCTCCAGACCTTCTTCCCCTCTTCCCTCCAGACCTTTCCTCCCCTCTGAAATAGATCACTAATGTATATTTATTTGTAATAAAACTAATATTACATCAGTTGAAAATTATATCAAGGAAATATACACATAAATAGATTAAAGTCCTAAAATTACCTCCCTGTATATAAATGAATTTCTTAATTAATTACCTCCCTTTAATTATGACCACTACATTCCCCCCACCTCAACAAGTGTACAATGTAATTTGTTTAACAAATTCAAAAGTCAAGCCCAAAGAAAACATTCAAATATTAAATAACCTATTATAAATACAGATAAGTAAACAAAAACATTTAATAAGGTGAAAGCCACCGTCAGTGCTCCCCCGACCATGGGTTAGATCCTTTAAGAGAGTACCCCGGGAAAGAGACGTAAAAACGAATAAAGCAAAGCAAAAGCCACCGTCTGTCCACACTCTTTGTCTTTACTCCTCCTCTCACAACTACAATCTCATCCCGACAATCACAGTCATTTGTCACTAAAACATCGGTGTTTCCATTGGTTATATGCGCATCATAAATGCGTTTATTAGCAGCTTGGGTCTTTTCTTGTTCTTTTGTTGCTGAAAATCTGTATTGGTGTGCGCTACCAGGGTTTCTATAGTTTTTATTTTCCTCCTCTGCAATTTGTATTTCAATGTTAGATTCAATGCCATTTTGTGACTTGTAGTGTCTCTTTAACTGATTCTTCCTAGTGTTTTTAAATAAACCCAAATCACCCCTGAACACAGGAACCTAAGTGGCTTGGTGGGTACTTTTCCAGTGTGCCATAAATACATACAGTAAAACCTCGCTATTATGACCACTAAAACGAAGACTAATTGATTGTATAATAGAGAGGTGGCAGCTTAAAGCAAGGTGACAGTGAAACAGAAAGCTCCTAAAGGAGCTTTCTGTTTCACTGTCACCTTGCTTTAAGCGGTCACCTATCGTAAACACCCTAATAATTAACAAAATTTAATGGTCGTAATAGAGAGGTTTTACTGTAATTGTAAGTCCTATCCCCACGTTCTACTACTGTGCAGCATGACCCAGGCTTGAAAATTGGACGGAGGGCCTTATCTAGAGATCGCAGCTCACGCTGTGTAACATCTAGTTGTAGACAGTCAGACATCTGAAGTTGTAAAACGGGAAATAGTAAATTTGTCAAATATGATGATCAAACAAAATCATTGAAACAACATGAACATGATGATAGGATGACTTGCATTACAAAAGAAGTCAAACTCTCAAATTTCTATACACCACTACACGCAAAAACAATATAAACAGCGCTGAAGTACGCAAAATAAGATATTGTCAAAAGCTCCGTATTGTATGATGAATTCGGGATTTTACACACAAGTCACCTATGGCACCTTCCGTAATATTGAAAGTTTCTCTCAATGACTGCAATTTATCCCATTACCATACAATACTTTGCCACCAATATTATTCTACAATACCTAGGATAACTATGGAATTGACCACTTAGGCGCTCTTTTTTTCTCCCTCTCTCTCTTTCCTTCTCTCTCTCTCTGTTGCTCATCGACAGGGCCTTAACTAGTTAACGACAGGTTTTGAGGTGTAACCTTATGTAAGATCTTGCTCCTCAGCTCGCTCCCAGGCTGCAGAACTCATAGGTAGGAGGAGTGGGTCAGAAGTGCGGCAAGGGGTATTAGTTATCCCCTAGGCGACAATTCTAAGTTAAAACTGAAATTTCAGGAGAGTCTGTAGGTTAATAAACATATTTGTAAGAGCTCATATTTACTACTGTTCGAATTTCATTCACTAAATGGCAATTACTGTACTATCAGTATTAAATAATGTGTGCCATTTCAGGGCTCCAGATAAGGGGGGTATTTCAAAATCTAAAATCTAAAATCTTTATTTCTGCTTTAAACCCTATGGTGTCACTACTCATTAGAATCGTCTCGAAGAGATGATTCTAATGAGTAGTAACATCATAGGATTTGATTTTGAAAAAAGTGAGAAAATATTAGTTTAAAAAAATTGTGCAGTTTACTCCCTCTTATCTGGAGCCCTGTATTTTAAGTAACATATCAATCAGATACATTGCAGTGATGCAAAGGGAAACTGTAACTCAGGCTTGTAGTAAAGTAAATTGTGGCTGTTTTCCCAAACTAGCTAGTGTTAACCTTTTACCCCATAGCCTGTTTTAAGTTTTGAAGACAAGCAGCCACTTAAAGTAGGCTGAAAGTAAAGCAGAATGTGCCTTAAGGCACATTCTGCTTTACTTTCAGCCTGCTTTAAGCTACCATTTGCTAGAATATAGAAAGCATTTCTTATAATACATATTTATGACTGCATAAATTGGAACTATATTTCAGTGGATGAATAAATTAAAGGTGTAAAAATGTGCATTTATCGAGTAAAGGGATAACAGAGCAGATTACAGACTTTCTGTTCAATATTAAACTTGCTGGACAATTATGCTAGCTATAATCTGTATGGAAGATATCCTACCATTTATAGTTTATTGTGGGTATTGAGTTTGGGACATTTCTATTCCAAGATGTTTTTGCTCAATGATTTTAAAGATATTGCTATTACAGTGAAGAAGCTGTTATTCTTTCCTGTTTAAACAAAAGTAGCTGAAAAAGTATTGCAATTAAATTGATAATATAACGGCCTTTTGAAGCTGTTGACACATTATTTTGATCTAAGTGGCAAACATTTTGGAGATTAGGCATCTGATCAGGCTCCAAACTGTTTTGAAGTGGATAATTGTTTCAGTACAAAATGTGCTTATTGGGGAAGAATAAGGTATTCCCCACTGTTAAAGTAAGGGCAGGTTAGTCAAGATATGTCTTACCTTTAGTCTGCATAAATCTGTAATAAATATAGCTGATTTGTATATATATAGTGATTACTGAAATTATTCATAGCAGATTATTATGATTTTTATGCCTCAAGATGAAACATCAGGGGCTTAGTTTTGATCTTTTTGTTTGTTATAGACCTAGTTATTTTATATTTGGCATAATGTACTCCAGTCAGTAAGTCCATATATAGTTATGCCAGGTCATAGTCATAGTACCCATCAAAGGCAAAGTGTTTCTTAACCCATTACCCCATAAATATGCCTTTTTATGCCTATAATAATTTATTCCTCCACTAAAGACAATGTTTCCTCTTTATTCAGTCATGGATATGTACCATAAAATTATGTTCTATATTCCAGCAGATGGTAGCTTAAAGCAGGCTGAAAATAGAGCAGAATGGGCCTTAAGGTGCATTCTGCTTTACTTTCAACCTGCTTTAAGTTGTCTCCTGTCTTCACAACTAGATAGAGGCTATGGGTTAATAGGTTAAACCCATTTTGTTAGTTTTTCTTTGAGAACATTCTTTCAGTAATTGTCAGGGCTCCAGATAAGAGAGAGTAAACTAGAATAAATTTCAATAATAGTTACCTTGTGTCTTCACCATGGCAAATTAACCCTTAGCCCGCCAAATAAATTGTTGTCTGCTATATTTCTCGTCTGCTTCAAGTTTCAAAGTGCTTCAAAGTTGCTCAAAATTGCTGAAAATGTTGTCCGAGTGTCAAACAGCTTGGATCCGGATGAGACGCCGAGTTACTCGGCGTCTCATCCGGATCCAAGCTGTTTGCATATGGAGCTATAGTCGTGAGTGGCAGGCTAAGGGTTAATGGTTCAACATCACCTGGAAGATAGTATTGGGTAATCACAACATATAGTTTAATTGTGACAGAAGGATTTAGAATTTGAATTACTTCTCTTATCTGAAGCTATGGTCTATATACAAAAATTAACAAGGGATATTACTAGTCCTATATTGTTTTCTTGCCAATGAGAAGTAACTAGACTAATTACCACACATAGGAGCTTTCTGCCTTAATTCTATCCCGCATTAAGTGCGAATTGGTCTTCATAGGTCTTACAAGGTACATGTACTTGTTTGAGTGATTGTTTGATACAAGTTAACTTTAAGTTTAACCCTGTACTCCATAGCCTGTATCTAGTTTTGAAGACAGGTGACCACTTAAAGTAGGATTGCTTTTTGTACCTGTGTATGAATACTATCAATGCATCTTCTATTGAATGACTTGTGTACACAAGTTTAACCCACTGCCCCATAGTCTGTTACTAGTTTTGAAGATAGGTGACCTTTTAAAGCATGCTTTAAAATTAATTTACCATATGCTAAGATTTAGAAAATATTTCTTACATGGTACATGTTCATGACTATGTAAATTGGAACTATTTTCTTCAGTGGAGGAATAAAAGATGGTAATGTCTATTGGTTAACCCATTACCCCATAGCCTGTTTATAGTTTTGAAAATAGGTGACTACTTAAAGCAGGTTGAAAGAAAAGCAGAATGCGCCATATGGCGCATTCTGCTTTCCTTTCAGCCTGCTTTAAGCTTTTACCAGCTAGAATAAGGAAAGTGTTAAATATGACACATATTCATTGCGGTTTATATTGGAACTATTTTCTTCAGCGGATGGATAAAATGCATGTGCTAAAAGTCGCTTCTATAAGGGAAAGGGTTAATGGGTTAACTGTTAGTGTATGAATGTATTTACGAACCATGTTTATGATTTGATTGTTGTATGAGTTGGGAAAATATTCCAGTTATTTCAAGTAAAGTACAGTGACTTTACTTGTGATATTATATTTTATAAATTCCCCTGCTATAAACCCCTACTATGCCATGAAGTCATCAATTTAAAAAAAAAAAGTTATCATCAGATTTTATTTCTCAAATTCAAATTTTACATATTTTGAATGGAGAAATATTGAAATAAGTGTCAAACAGTTTGGATCCTGATTAGACACCGCATTATGCGATGTCTGATCAGGATACAAACTGTTTGCAAAGTCGACTTTATGCGAGGTGCTGAAAGAGTTAAACTTCACTCCATAGATACGAAACAAATAACTATTGTACTCAGGATAAGGCAATGAAGGGGTTACCATATATTGAAACTTGACACTTTGCTTTAGGTGGGTTCTAGTCTTATTACATATCAAACAGAAACTTGTACACTTAAATGAATAGTTTTATGAATTAAACAATGCTTGAGAATCAAATAATTCAGCTTTGTTTATTTGTCAGTGCTTGTTCCTGAAAACAGATTGGGTTGTAAACAATTAGTTTCTCTCTATTACTTAAATTGCGAGACATTTTCCTTTGAGTATGTAGTCTAGTTAATTCATTCATTCATTCATTCATTCATTTATTCTAGTTCTGTTTTATGGTTGTGTAAAGGTTCTCTATATTTATTGTTAATCTGTACAGACAAACTTTATCCCATTACCCCATGTTTCTTGTCTTGAAGACAGGTGACCTTAACTCTTTGAACCCTAGTCCCGCATATAGGCGTGCTTTTCAAACAGTGTACATGTGAATAGTATACTTGTCCTATGCAAACAGTGAAGACCCTGATCAGAGGGCTCCGAAAGGAGCCCTCTGATCAGGTTCTTCATTGTTTGTCACAATGCCAAACATGGACAAAAACAACCCTTAAAAGTCAGAAATGGACTAGACTATAATGGAAACTGGAATTTTCCATTTAAAGTTTCAGGGAGGAAAGAGTTAAAGCAGGTTAAAAGTAACTGCAGAATGATCCGCAAGGAACGAATAAAGCATTCCCAGCTGTAGTGTAATGCAGGACAATTAAAGGTAAAGCAGAAAGCTCCTATGGGAGCTTTCTGCACAACCATTAGCTTGTTGTATGCACAGCTCAACCTCTCTATTTAGTATTTTAACCTCTAAAAATGAAGGCCAATTGATTTTAAAAAGGTCAGGTGACAGCTTAAAGTAAGGTGACAGTAAAACAGAAAGCTCCTAAAGGAGCTTTTCTGTTTTACTGTCACCCTGCTTTTAGTAGTCATCTGTCTTTAATTCCTAATAGTTGGCACAATTTATTGGTCGTAATAGAGAGGTTTCACTGTAGTAAAATGTCTGTATAGGGTCATAATAATGGTTCTCCAAAGAGTGATTGTATTAAGTTTGACTGTACATCATCATGTAATATGATTTGAATGTTACTGAATATTTAATGGTGTTATAAAGATGAAAACAATTTCATAGAGTTTAATTGTGTTGGGGAAATTTGATTTACATGTACATTGATATGAAGTTTTACATTGTTCTAGTCGTGTTATGACATTTGATGGATTCTATGAAATAATTAAAATGATATTCTCTAAACAACAAATGATGTTTGTTGTCATTGTACACTAAGATATACACAAGTTGCATTTGGTTGTTACTCACTTGAGGTGCGAGTCTGGGGCCAGTTTCGTAAAACTTTGTACGACAAAAACGGTTGTAAGTCAAAACTTTAAAATACATGTAATTTCTGATTTCTCTATCTAATCCTGTCTTGTGACATCTCTTTGAAATCGTCTTTTCAATACGATTCCAGAGATGTCACAAGACAGGGTTAGATGGAGATTAAAAAATATTTGAGACTTTTAAAATCTGACTTACAACAACATTTGTTGTACATGTACAATTTTTCTGAAACGGGCCCAAGCTTCATAATTCTGACGTCAGGCCTGCCATAAGTTAATAAAAAAAGTCCTAATATTTAATTTTTTTCAATTTTTCAAGTCCCGATTTTCCTGATTATACTTTTGACCCATAGTCTGTTTCTTGTTTTTAAGACACGTGATGCTTAAAGCAGGTTGAAAGTAAAGCAGAATGCGCCTTAGGCGCATTCTGCTTGACTTTCAGCCTGTTTTAAGTTTCCACCAGTTGGAATAAAAATCCGAAGATTTCGGAAAAATCCGGAGAAATGGCAGCCCTGTGACGTGTAGAATTGATAACCATTTTCCTTATACAGTGGAGAAAACGTTATTCTTTGCCAATAAATGAGTAAATGCTAAATCTATTATACCAGGGCTCCAGAAAAGAGGTAGTTTTTTCAACAAATCCAACATTTTCTCACTCTTTTTAGCACCAAATCCTATGGCGTTACTACTCATTAGAATCGTCTCTTCGAGACGATTCTAATGAGTAGTGACACCATAGGGTTTAATTCAGAAATAAAGATTTTAGTTTTTGAAAAACTACCCTTATCTGGTGCTCTGTTATACCATTGCAAACAGTTTGGAGCCAGACCAGACGGCAGGTACAGTGGAGAATCTGTTATTCTTTCCCGTTTAAATGCAATGCACTAAAACGTAGAAAAGAACAACTTTTGGACAATTCTGATAATTCATGTTTATATTGGTGGCAAACAGTTTGGAGCCAGATCAGACGCCGGGTAACCCGGCGTCTGATCTGGCTCCAAACTGTTTGCACTGCAAATAATAGTTTTAGCGTAAACACATTTATTGGGAAAGGATAACACATTCTCCACTGTAACCCGTTGTCTGTTCTGGCTGGAAACTGTTTGCCACTCGGAGTAAAATTAATGGTCAGAATTATCAAAAAGTTGTTGTTTTCAACATTTTATTGACATGTGTTTGCCTTTAACCCTTTACCTTATAAGCCCTTTTAGTATTGAATATAGCTGATCACTTAAAGCATGTTGAAAGAAAAGCAGAAGGCGCTTTCTGCTTTACTTTCAGCCTGCTTTAAGCTACTTTCTGCTAAATCATATAAAATATTTATGATAATACATATTCATGACTGTATAAATGAGAACTATTTTCTTTAGTGTAGGAATGAGTAAAAAGTGCTAAAAGACGCTTCTATTGGGTAATGGGTTAAACGGGAAATAATAACGTCTCCTCCACTGAATCAATTTCCTAAACAGAAGCTTTAGAACACCTCTACTAAAAGGAGCTTTCTGTTTTACTTTTATCTTGCTTTCAGCAGTATCCTGCCTTAAACATAGTCCGATGTAGGTTATTTACACTTTAAGTTATGAAGGAAAGGGATAAAAAATGGGTAAAACTTACATGGTTCATAGCTTACTTGCAAACTAATTGTGGCTTAGCAGCTATTACAATTGTATTAGGGTTGTTGTTAATAAACTTGAAAACATTTAAACCCTTTTCTCGCTGAATATACATTTACGAGGGCCAATGCAGTGCCGATGCTTATAATTTCATAGTGGGTGGAGTTTATACAGTGGAGAATGTGTTATTCTTTCCCAATAAACGCGTTTACGCTAAAACCATTATTTGCAGTGCAAACAGTTTGGAGCCAGATCAGACGCCGGGTAACCCGGCGTCTGATCAGTCTCCAAACTGTTTGCCACCAAGATAAACATGAAATATCTGGCTCCAAACTGTTTGCACTGCAAATAATAGTTTTAGCATAAACGCGTTTATTGGGAAAGAATAACACATTCTCCACTGTATATCATCTGCACTATATTGGCTGATAAAATAATTAACCACCTCCCGCAGAATGAAAAGCTCGAACTCGCTTAAATTGGTGTTAACAGTATTTCATAAGTTTAAATTCGATAACTCGATCTTGCTTAAGTCGAACATTACCCTATTTGAAAGTAAAATTAGGCTAAGCCACTTTTTAACTTTGAAATCGGGAGGGGGTACATTCGAACCAACGCGAGTTTGAAGTATCGAGTTTCGACTGTACAACGAAAGGGTGAAATTTTAACAACCTGTCACAAAATGAAGGCGAGGTCAACGATATATTTGTTTGAATGTGTTTGGAGTTCAAGATGATTACCCTTGTCAGTCAGTTAGGAGCCGGATGAGACGCCATGGATCGAATTCAGGTTGTGTTCAAAACCGTTAACCCTTTACCTGATAGCATTGTTTTAGTATTGAAGATGTGTGACTACTTAAAGCAGGTTAAAAGTAAAGCAGAATGCGCCCTAAGGCGCATTATGCTTTACTTTCAGCCTGCTTTAAGCTATTAACTGCTAGAATAAGGAAAGTATTAAATATGACACATATTCATTACGGTATAATTTGGAACTATTTTCTTCAGCGGATGAATAAAATGAATGTGCTAAAAGTCGCTTCTATAAGGGAAAGGGTTAAAAGCAGTCATAAATATCGACTTCCGAAAGTTGAAAGAAACTGTCATTGTAGCTCGCTTGTTCGTAGAACAGCAGAGCTTATGTTATACCCCTAACGTGAGCGTGGACCAATAGGGTAAAGTGTTTTGGACGAGCTTTTTTAATGCTTAATACTAAGTATTCTATAGGGTGCTGAACGTTTGTAAGTAGCTTCTTTTGGGATCTTACACTGATGCAATGAAGTTGAAAATTAAAAATGATTTTAACAATTGTCAATATTTGGTATGTTTGGACTTTGCTTTCCCCCAAATTACCAGGTTAAAGCTTTTTGATGAGTTGTTAAAAATCACTGTATTATAGAGATTTAATACTTGGCGTGAAGACGCCATTGAGCCCGGTACAACACGGGCAATGCCATTCAAAGGTCAAGGATATTTAGTTACCAAATACTATAGTAGGCTGAAATAGTCCTGTTCTAAGGCTTGTGATAGTGATTTTATATTTGACATGTGTACTGAGCTCAAGAAGCCTAAGAGCAATTAAATTGCAACTAGGGTCATGATCGAAAAACACCAAGGTCATTTAGAGGTCAAATAGGCTGAATTCCACATTGGCCATAACTTTGACCTCACAATTCTAAGCATTGAAAAATTGAAAAATTGAAATTGAAAATTTGAAATTGAAAATTGAACATTGAAAAATTTATATTTTATACATGTTTTTATACTTAACTTTTTAACAGGCGAGCACCAAGTGTCCTTGACACCATTTCTGGTTACATTTTATTGTTCTGCAATAGTATATAATTTAACCTCAGCCGTGCCTGTTCACACACCGTTCGCAACACCCAAATGATTCTGTCCACAGTCAGGAACGTAAATAGAGGTGTACGTATATATTATACATTTATAGAGATGTACGTTCCTGGTACAGCCTTGATATGTAGCGCTCAGGACAGCCTATTGATGCAATGACGTACTAGTTGAGGTCCCTGAGTGACAACAACAGTAACCAACCTTACCATCGTCTGCAAAATTTCTCGTCTGCGGCAATCATAAAGTAAATTTATCAGCTTTTTCATTCTTGAAATATAATCAGAATTTCAAACAGTTTGGACCCAGATGAGACGCCGAGTCTCATCTTGATCCAAGCTGTTTGCAATACTTACTAAGAATTCAAGTGCACTGTACATGAAAGAGACAGAGTCCTGGGGCCCGTTTCATAAAACTTCGTACGAAAAAATCGATCGTAAGTCAAAACTTTAAAATGCATTTAATTTCTTATTTCTCTATTTAATCCGGTCTTGTGATATATTTTTGGAATCGTCTTTTCAAGACGATTCCAAAAAAATGTCACAAGACAGGATTAGATGGAGAAATAAAAAAATATTGAGACTTTTATAATCAGACTTACGACAACATTTGTCGTACGAAGTTTTATGAAACGGCCCCCAGACTCTCTGAATTACTCCCATCCATTCAATCTGACAGTAAATAAAGTATATGGTCACATTTATTGCAAATCTCATGTTAACATTTATCCTGTGGTAATATCGTCTGCTTTGAAATGGTTGTCAGCAAAAATGTTATATATATACATGTATTTAGATTTACATGTATACGGTTTTGACGTAGAGATATCTAAAGACGAGTGTCAAACAGTTTGGATTCAGATCAGACGCGGCGTCTGATCTGGATCCAAACTGTTTGAAAATTCCAGTGAAGCGGCGACCGACAGCATGATGGATAACATAATCAAGAGTCTGTTACCCATGTATTTGCGAAAACTAGCATCATTCTGCGACATTACATCTCTTGGACGAAAAACCAGTAAGAATAAATAGGAAATTTTCATGGGCATATAACTGCTTTCTATAAAACTTCCATCCTGCATTAACCCTTTCCCCCATAGAAGCGACTTTTAGCGTATTTAATTTATGCCTCCGCTGAAGAAAATAGTTCCAGTTTATACCCTCATGAACAATTACCATTACAAAAAATTTATATAGCCTAGCGGATTTTAGCTTGAAGTAGGCTGAAAGTAAAGCAGAATGTGCCTTAAGGCACATTCTGCTTTACTTTCAACCTGCTTTAAGTGGTCACATGTCTTCAAAACTAGAAACAGGCTATGAGGTAAAGGGTTAAACGTCCACATAACTCTCTAAAAACCGACATTGAGACTTTCAGAAATTTCAAATCGACTATTCCAGATGTGTATTAAGTATAGTCCATTTTCTTTACTATTTAGGATACTTATGCAAAAGTGACAAAATAATGCAGACCCTGATAAGAGAGCAACTACCATAATTATATAGTGGGCTCCTATAGGAGCCATTTGGTCTTGATCAACAAGTTTTTCATGTATAAAAAGCTAAGTGTACTCTTCACAGGAGCATTCCTTGTAAAGATGAATGGAAGAGTTGAGATTTACGGCACCAGTGCGACACAGAATAGGCCATATAGCGCCGATTCTTTGTAAAGAACGCGTATACATGTTACCATGGTTCACAGAATTGAGGGATGAACTTTCTGTGATTTCCATAATCGAACATTCTCTACATTTTAATTAACCCACTTGTGCCTAGTGTCCTAAAAACGGGACATTTAGGAATTTCAATAAAAAACTAAACGATAATGAAAATTTAGACTAGGCACCCATTAGGTAAAACATGGATTAATCCAGTATATAAGCATGGACTATTCCATTTGGCACGAATGGGTTAATATGCCACTTGGAAAACTATATATTGCAAATGTGTCGGTTAACTCTTAAAGAAATACAGTGCTCCCTCCCTATAACGGCCCTACCAACAACGCCACCCTCCTTACAACAACGCTAGCCGCTCTTTCCATAAACAAGCCAAGTATGTCCAATCTATTATCGGCTGCACTGCCGTTTGCTTAAAGTTGTCGTCTGGTGTTTTTCTCAAATTAACATAATGGACATTTTGATCTTAAAACTTAATGACTAGTGACACACAGCTTGAATCCAGATCAGAAGCCGCGTTACGCGGCGTCAGATCTGGATTCAAGCTGTTTGCAAATGTAAACCAATTCCCTCTCTATAACGACTCCCTCCGAACAACGCATACAATTTGTGTCTCCCATTGGGTGTCGTTGTAGAGAGGGAGCGCTGTTTCGTCTTATGGCATATACATGACCACCCTAAACATACGGAGTTTGAGGAATTGCAAACAGTGTCGACCAAAGACGTCAACACAAGATACCATCCTACCTTGTCAGGGCTGCCATAAGTTTATTTTGCAAAATCCTAATATTTCCAAATTTTCTATTTTACAAGCGCGATCACTTAAAGCAGGTTGAAAGCAAAACAGAATGCACCTAAAGGCACATTCTGCTTTAATTTCAGCCTGATTTAAGCTACCATCTGTCAGGATAAGAATCCGAAGATTTAGGAAAAATCCGGAGAAATGGCAGTTCTGCCTTGTCGTGGTGTTGGGGCTTAATTGCCGTATAATGTTTGCTGTTTATTATCTATAAGCGATACTATCCTCTCTGCCAAGAACTAATGCTGCGTTTACACTCAGCCACGATAGCTACGACGTCCACAATTGGGAAAAATCGCAGAGCTTCACGATTTATTTTCTTTTTCTACGCTATATCACGCTTTCTTACGCTCTCTGTGCGTCTTGTTACCTCCTGTAGCGGTTTGTTACGAACCCAACAAGATTCTTATGAAGACCTGCCACGATGTCACCACGTTCTCTCAAGCTCTCTTACGGTAACCACGATACATTATCACGTTTTATCACGTTCTGTTAAGATCTATCACGATAAAACGTTCTGTTAAGCTCTCCTGCGATTAATGGCAACGAATTCACCAAGAGCAATGCGTTTTGAGCACGACTTGCGTATGAAAAGGAGGCATGGACCATCCACTGATTCTCTGGATGCTGGTGTCAAAGTCTGATGACATTGAGATGACGCATCTGAAAGTGCTTGGTGGGAAGCTTCATCCTATCAGGAACACCAACAACAACCTCATTATATTAATTCTATCCAAATGTTAACTTATATGTAATTTTGAGGAAAATAAGCAGACGACAAATTTAAGCAGACAAAGTTGCTGCAGTGAAAGAGCTTGAAATACGGTAATTGTCTTGTTTATAGGAAAATGAGGTAAGTACCGTTGTAAAGAGGGAGTCACTGTTGGGAGGGTCGTTGTAGGGAGGGAGCACTATAACATAATAATACAAACTTAAAGAATCGCCTTTCAATGTTAACAAAGATCCGCTACGTTAGGGCTCCACGATTTGATGCGCTCTGTTAAGTTCTGTTGAGATGTACTACGCCCTACTAAGATTCACACGTTCTCACACGCTCTCTCAAGATATAAAACCAATCGGGGCCATCTTGGCTAAATTTTTGACAGTCAAAAATTTGGCCACGATCCTTGCGCTCTCCGCGATTCCTCCAAGCTCCCTCACGATCACCAAAATTCAATCCCACGACCCCCTACGCTCAACACGATTCTGTCAATCGTGGACATCGCAGCAATCGTGGCTGGGTGTAAACGCAGCATAAGAGGAAGTCCGGGCGGTAGTCTTGGTCCCATGCGCTTCTTAGCAGCGAATGAGATTAGCCAAAGTTATCTTCCTGAAATCATCATTATCTCATCTCATCACCCCTCTTCTATATCATCGGTGCTTTATGACAGATTTTGTGTCACAGTGTCGTAAAACCCAACTCATCCATCCAAACCGTCAAGTTTACGTCTAAAACGTCTGCATTTTCTTATATGGTTCGTGCCTGTCAAGTACATATTTAATAAAGTAATGAGAGACTTGCTGATTTTCTCAGTAACATTCGAAACTTCAAATTGAAATTTTCAGTGATCCATGAAGACTCGTTAAGATTTGACTATTTTGAATTGTCTTATTCACCCCTGGAAGTTTTAATTGACAGTTAAGTCTAGTCCATTTTTGACTATTTAGAGTTAATTTAACAATATCTTGCAAAATGACAAACAGTGTAGACCCCGATCAGAAGGTCTCCTGTAGGAGTCCTCTGATCAAGGTATTCACTGTTTGCATACTAGGACATGTGTAGTCCTTACATGTACACTATTTGTTCATGACGAGTATACTCGTCAATAGGGTTGAATATGTTAATCCATTTGCGCCCAATGGATTATTTCATGCTTTAATTTATGTTGAATTACATGCACATGTAGTCGGTCTCTTATCTAAGGGTGCATGGCCTAAATTTTCATTTTAGTTTTGTTTTATAATGAAATTCCTAGCAGCAAACCGTGTAGCTTCTGTTTGTTTATCTTATGGGATAGTGGGCACACATGGGTTAAACGACACAATTGGACAGTTGGACTCGTGTATGAACCCTCTGATCTGGATATACACTGTTTAAATGAGACACTACAAGGGTGCACTTTAGTTGTACACTGCGTAGGAAGCATACGGGACCACTAGGGCTCTCTGATTTAAGCCGTTCTTTAGGGTAGATCCGCACTTGTAGTTTGAGGGCCAAGGTCCCCATGCCCGAGTGTTCTTGGTTGCCTTGTTTATCTTCATTGCAGGAAGTGGGTCAAGTCTCGATCCTAATGATCCAGGGGGTCTGGTTTGCCTCCATTGTCTGCATCGCCTCTCAATAGGTCAAACGCCACTAGATACTGTTAGCCAATGCTGGATACTTATGCTGGTCTAGTATAGAAACATAGCCCAATTATTCTAATAGGTTTCGCTGTGGTCTGTATGGTCGTAATAGAAATACAGTGTTCCCCCTCTATAACGACACCCAGTGGGAGACAAAAATGTGTGCGTTGTTCGGAGGGAGTGGTTATAGGGAGGGAAATTGGTTTCCATTCGCAAACAGCTTGAATCAAGATCATACTCCGCGGAATGCGGCGTCTGATCTGGATTCAAGCTGTCTGTCACTCTTCATTAAGTTTTCTTCTGTCAAAATGTTCAATATGTAACTTTGGGGAAAACAGCAGACGACAATTTTAAACAGACGATATTGCAGCAGAAAAAGCGTTAGACAAAATTGTCCCGTTTAGGAATTGCGACAAGAGTCGTTCTAATGAGGGAATCGTTGTTGGGGGGGGGGGGGGTTGTAGAGTAGGAACACTGTAATATAAATACATGTATAGGTTTTACTGTATGTAAATGATGCCATATAAATTCAATGATGTTTCTACCTCTATGCGTCAAGACATTACTTTCGCTGAAACATGTCACTGTAGGCAGTTTGTCCAATCAACTGAATAGTTCACAAGAAAACAGAATTATTCACTAGAAAACAGCTCAATGCGAATGCCATTCTGTATCAATACCCTTTGGGTGACTGTTAAAATAACGTTGTTTTCTTCTTAACCCTTTACCCAATAGCATGTTTCTTGTTTTCCAGACATGTTACTACTTAAAGCAGGTTGAAAGTAAGGCAGAATGTGATTCTGTTTTACTTGCAGCCTACTTTAAGTTACCATCTGCTAGGATTTAGAAAATAGTTCTTAAAGTAAATGTTCATGACTGTATAGATTGGAACTATTTTCATCAATGGAGGAATATTTGAAATGCTAAAAAGGCGCTTCTATTAGGGGGGAAATCTTAGCCTGAGTATGCACAGCATCTCAAACGAACCATAAAATGGCACAGGCAAACAATGAGTCAGGGCTTCCTTTGAGAAACAGTAGATGAACATTTACAGTCATGCAATATGGTGGCAGTAAAGGCATACGAGCGTTAACCCTTAGCCTGCCACGCACGACTATAGCTCCATATGCAAACAGCTTGGATCCGGATGAGACGCCGAGTAACTCGGCGTCTCATCCGGATCCAAGCTGTTTGACACTCGGACAACATTTTCAGCAATTTTGAGCAACTTTGAAGCACTTTGAAACTTGACGCAGACGAGAAATGTAGCAGACGACAATTTATTTGGCGGGCTAAGGGTTAATTTGCAATTCGCATTCGCTAGCCAGTTTACCATTACGTTATAATTACCTTTATCTAATAAAGGGAGAATTGAATTGTGATTGTGTGTTGTTTACTGTATAGCAATATCTAATGTTATGCTTAAATACGAACAATCGAAACTCGATACTTCGAAATTGTTTAAATCGATCGTTCCAGTATTTCATAGGTTAATTTCGACAAGTCGACCTCATTTTTTAACCCTTTACCTGATAGCCTATTTCTAGAATTGGAGATAGGTGACTACTTAAAGCAGGTTGAAAGTAAAGCAGAATGCGCCCTAAGGCACATTCTGCTTTACTTTCAGCCTGCTTTAAGCTATCATGTGCTTGAATATAGAAAATATTCCATATAATATATATTCATGACTGATTGAATTGGAACTATTTTGTTTAGCGGAGGAACAAAGCATATTCGCTAAAAGGCGCTTCTATTGGGGAAAGGGTTAAAGCGTTCATACCCGTGTTTCAATGTTAAAACGTGGCTTAGGCACATTTTAACTATGGAATATTGGTATGTTCGAACTACAGCGAGTTCAAATTATCGAGTTTCGACTTTATACCATATTGGCGTGCTGTACACACTTAAATTGTATAATTTGATATCCCTTACATAAGTACATATTAAATAGAGGATCTTACAAGAGTGCTCATTAATTATCATTTTTATTAAACGAGTTGACTAAATTAATATGACGCGAGCCTTGGGGAGCATTATATTTATTTAAGTCAACGAGTTTATTAAAAATGATAAATAATGAGCACGAATGTGAAATCCTATTTATAACATAAACATTTTAAAACCCTATTAAGTCAACTGAATCCGTAGTTTGTAGCCTCTCCGTCACTCTAAATGACGCTTAAAACGCGTTTGCAAACAGTTTTGATTCTGATCAGACGCCGCGTAACTCGGCGTCTGATCAGGATCCAAACTATTTGACACTCTTTTTGAAATTTCTTCAGTCAAATTGCCTTATTTTTGAACTTTGAAACGACATTGCAGACAGCACAATTGAAGCTTGAAGCAGACAACAATTTGAAACGGTGAAGCGGTAGAACTCTCACGAAATATTTGGCAGTGAGAGGGCTAAGCAGTCATCTGTATGTATAGAAAGGTCTGTTTTTATGAACCGGTCTCTGTTCACAATTCGTTGATATAGCTGTAATAACGGAGCGCAGAAATCACCCAATACATATAAACTGTCTATTTAACCCTTAGCCTGCCAGTCACGACTATAGCTCCATATGCAAACAGCTTGGATCCGGATGAGACGCCGAGTAACTCGGCGTCTCATCCGGATCCAAGCTGTTTGACACTCGGACAACATTTTCAGCAATTTTGAGCAACTTTGAAGCACTTTGAAACTTGAAGCAGACGAGAAATATAGCAGACGACAATTTATTTGGCGGGCTAAGGGTTAAGCAAATGTTTTATATTCCAAATTAGTCCAAGGTTTTAGATAAAAGTGGTTACACTGAACATTTCCAAATTTGTCTCCTTTGTTTCTCCTCAACCCCTATGATGTGAACACTCATTAGAATGGTACAGCGCTCCCTCTCTACAACGACATCCAATGGGAGACAACAAATGTGTGCGTTGTTCGGAGGGAGCCGTTATAGAGAGGGAAATAAGATTACATTTGCAAACAGCTTGAATCCAGATCAGACGCCGCGTAACGCGGCGTCTGATCTGGATTCAAGCTGTTTGTCACGTCACTAAGGTTTGTTATGTCAAAATGCCCAATATGTAATTTTGAGAAATACAGCAGACGACAAATTTAAGCAGACGATATTGCAGCCATGAAAAGGTTGGATATAATTTCTTGTTTCGGGATCAGCAGCAAGCGTCGTTGTGAAGAGGGAATCGTTGTTGGGAGGGCCGTTGTAGAGAGGGAGCGCTGTATCTTCAAGACAATACTAATAAGTGGCCACACCATAGAGCTTGGTGGAGATATAAGAAAGTTAGTATTTGAAAGGCCCACTTGATCTGGAGCTCTGCATTACGAGCAAATTCAAATACCATCCCTCCTCATATACAATGTATTTTAATAATTGTTAAATGAAATGTGCTATTCATACTATTTTGATTGTGCTTACAACATAATATTATGGAATCTAACTAATATATCATGTTGATGCAATACCAAAGCTGTCATATATTAGTTTTACTACATATATTCAGCATGTATTAAATTATTTAGAACGATAACTACGGCAATAGTATGTGGCATTTTAACTTTATGTTATGTGATGATGCGTGTGTGTGTGTGTACACGTCTGGTAAAAGATATATCTGTTCTGTTCTGAATTTATAGTATAATCTGCAGAATATATAATTTGCGGCCGTTAGCTGAAAATATACCCACTATCATGTATTGTTTTATCAGTGTACAAAGTAGTACTAGCTGATAAATGCCACTTAATGTCAATGATATTACAATGAACAATCACGGGTAATATAGACTTTTGATGTCTGTTCTGTAAATAGAGAAATCAAACAGTCAAAGAATACGCGTGAAGCTTTTTACAAAATTGGTGCGTTTAACGTCACCTTTTTTGTAGAACGATGTGAGTAAATTCGTTGTAATACCGGAAAGTGCAATAGCTTGGCATCTGATCTGGGGCCCGGTTGAGGGTTCAAAAAACTTTGCACGACAAATGATGTCGTAAGTCAGACTATAAAAATCTAAATAACTACTTATTTCTCCATCTAATCCTGTCTTGTGACATCTCTAAAGTGGAATCGTCTTGAAAAGACCAACGAGATGTCACAAGCCAGGATAAGATAGAGAAATCAGAAATTAAATGTATTTAAAAGTTTTGACTTACGAAGTTTCATGAAATGGACACCTGGGGCCCGTTTCATAAAACAAATGTTGTCGTAAGTCAGATTATAAAAATCTCAATTATAATTTATTTCTCCATCTAATCCTGTCTTGTGACATCTTTTTGGAATCGTCTTGAAAAGACGATTCCAAAAAGATGCCACAAGACAGGATAAGATAGAGAAATAAGAAGTAATATGTATTTTAAAGATTTGACTTACGACAACATTTGTCGTTAGATGTTTTATGAAACGGGCCCCTGAAACCTAACTGTATATTTTCTAACTTAAATGAAAACTGAAGTTTAGCTCTCTAAGAAAAATCAAATACGCACAATTGGCGATGATGCAATATACAGTGGAGAATCTGTTATTCTTTCCCGTTTAAACGCAAACGTACGCAAACGCAAAGCACAAAAACGTAGAAAAGAACAACTTTTGGACAATTCTGATATTTCATGCTTATCTTAGTGGCAAACAGTTTGGAGCCTGATCAGACGCCGGGTTACCCGGCGTCTGATCTGGCTCCAAACTGTTTGCACTGCAAATAATAGTTTTAGCGTAAACGCGTTTATTGGGAAAGAATAACAGATTATCCACTGTATGTTTTACCCCTTCACTGCCTTACTCCGAGTACAATATTCATTTTCAAACAGTTTGAATCCTGATCAGATCCCGCGTTGGCCGGCGTCTTCAATCCAAACTATTTGATATTCATGTCAACATTTCGTATGTCAAAATACCTAACATTTGATTTTGAGAAATAAAAACAGACGAACATTGTTTAACCCTTTCACCGCCAGAATCGCCTAAAGTCGAATTTGCAAACAGTTTTGATCCTGATCAGACGCCGCGTTACGCGGCGTCTGATCAGGATCAAAACTTTTTGACACCCGTTTCGATATGTCTTATGTCATACTCTCTTAATTCTAACTTTGAAATGATATTGCAGATAATAATATTGAAGCAGACGACACAATAACGGTGTAGGGGTAAAAAACTCAAAAATAATTTGGCGGTGTAAGGGTTAAGCTGATGACGCTGCAGTGAAGGGATTAAATGCGCTGGGCGAGGTTGCAATAGACGTTTGCCATGCTATGTCATTTCGTCAGATAAATAAATCTCAGAATTTGCATTAAGAAGATATCATCCAAGTGTCAATAACTTTGGATCTAGATGAGATGCCGAGTTACTCGGCGTCTCATCTGGATCCAAACTGTTTGAAACAGTTATCACAAATTAGTTCACCGCGTGCAGAAGGGTCATAGACAAAGTTGCAACACTTTTATGCTACATTTACCAAAGCTCTATGCTCAGTCTATATTACCGTTGTCACTAGTACGTTACAGTAAAACCTCTATATTGCGACAACTAAAACGAAGGCTTATTGATTGTATAAAAGACAGGTGACATCTTAAAGCAATGTGACAATAAAACAGAAAGCTCCCGAAGGAGCTTTCTGTTTTATTGTCACCTTGCTTTAAGCAGTTACATGTCGTGAACACCTAATGGTTAACCTAATCTTGTAGTCGTAATAAAGAGGTTTTACTGTATTCAGTTCTGTAGAAATGACGTAACCTAATTATCTTCTATAATTGGAAGTTGTCCAATATGATCTTTTCCCACGTGAAATTTGCTACTGATTGTACGTAAATAGAGAATTTGCCTAAACCTTGAATTTTATATCAGAATACATTAATATCACGCCATTACAGTAGACAAGACATCCTCAAACGCAAGTACGATGCCTAAATGTTATAAAATTACATAAGCTTGAAAACAGTACCAATTTATTTGTTTCTGAGGGCAAACCACCTAGAGTCTGTTGAGACGTCGGTTACCCAGCGTCTGATCTTACGCCAGCCTTTTTGCAATCGAAATAATCGTTTTTAGCGCAAACGCGTTTATTGGAAAACAATATATCCACTGTACTAGTACCCAGAACAGGACTCACTGATGTGTTAAAACTAAAACAGATGGCACATTGAAACAGGATAGAAGTAAAGCAGAAAGCTCCAAAATGAGCTTTTTTTTCTTTATATACAGTATGTTTGTGATAGGATCTAGCCTCAAAGCGCAAACGGCGAACATTAGTACCGGTATTCCAAATGGCCATCATAAAGAGATTTTACTCGATAACATATTTATGCGGGTACTATTTTAAGTATACAAATTTACATGTTTTTTATTTTAACCAAACAGTAAGTTTTTAACCAAACAATTTAGAACCTATCTAAAGTAGATGCTGAGTTACTCCACGCAAACTTGTTTGCAATAAAACGTTGTTTTTGTACAATGCATTCGTTGTGAAACAATAACATTTCTCCAGTGTATAAACACAATCTTATTGCGCTTATTTGTAACGCAATCTAATTCGATTTCAAAGATATTTAAAACCATTTTGAGTTGTGAAATTTAATGCGGACTTACTTTGAACAAAATGCAGACACCAGGCAAGTTGAATACAGATGAGACTCCAAGTTACTCGGTGTTTAATCTTGATTTAGGCTGTTTGTATCTGTCCGTTAAGTCGATATCCTCTGGATGAGCACTCTTATCTTAGAGTTAAGAAGCCACACCTAGTAAAAATATCGGATGCAAGCAATATATATGTGAATAAACATTGAGGTTATTTTTGTAGACAAGTGTCTGTTACATATTCACGAGCGTTTTGTCGGTAAAATAGTTATATAATGCATGTGGTATAATGATTCTACATATGAGCCGTGTCATGACAAAACATGCCTTAGTGCATTGCAAACCGTGTAGTTCAAGGCCAGCCGCCGCGTCAAAGACGCGGCGACTGCCCTTGATCTACACTGTTTGACACCCACATGCATCTACTTAAAGCATTTTATGTAGCTGTATTATATATTGTATTTACCAGTTTAGACCAAACTCAAAAACTCAAAAACTCAAAAACAGAACCTGGGATGAAAATGGTGCTTTGGTTGTACGATTGCTGCAATGCAGGGTTTGCCATCGCATGGCTCATTTATATTGAAACAACCAGAACCTGTATGGGATTTCCATGCTCAGTGCCGCTCACAAGTCTGACACCATTATCGTGAGTGGTTTAGCATGTTATCAGTTGTCTCTGTTTACTGTATAGTTAACTTATGTGTCATTTTCTTTTCAAGTCACTTCATAAATAGAAAACTTCAATGTAAACTGTGGTGAGTTAACTCCTTGCAAGATGGGTATTTTTTCCATCTTTTTTGTCTGCAACAATTTTTGTCTGCTACTGTTCTTAGAATAGTCACTTCAAAATCTCTTTTCCAAACAGGGCCAAAATGTCAAATAGTTTGGATCATGAGACGCCTCGCTACCGCAGTGGAATTGTTAACAAACCAACTGTATATTTTGAATGCTATACATACATGTAATGTTAACCAATTGACTGCCTTACCACGTGTACGAAGGTCATTCACAAACAGTTAAGATCTTGATCCTCATCATGATCTAAGCTGTTGACACTCAGTTTTGTATTTCATAAACAATTAAAATTTGATCTTGAGAACTAAAAGCATACGACAATTGTTTAACGTCATGGCAGTGAAGTGATTACGTTCGATTTGTGTCTGTTAGGAAGATGTACATAACAAGCGTAAGTAAAGAGTACTTTCGTCTCTGCCATGATCTAGGGTAATTGTGTTCCCACTAGTTTCAGTTGACATTTTGCTGGTCTCTAGACGGCAGTTGGTTGTTTCTGACTGATAATGAACAATCATTTAGCAAACTGTTCACGTCGTTTGAAAATGCTTTGAAAATGCTTATTGAATGTCATATTTTATAATATCGAATCTATTTGGTCGGGATGCAATTTGTGAATTGCCACTGATGCACTTTACCAAGAGAAATAGGTAATTTACCAATACATTCGTAGGCGTCATACTCAGAAATAGTCTCCAATACTTTAGTTTGTCATTAAACTTAGAACATTGTGGTAGACCAACCTGTCCGACTATTAAAAAAAACTGTCTGAGATTATGCTTTAGAGGCCATCTCCTCACCAAAGATTTGAGAAAAAAAGTTCAAAGCGTGTTTTCAGTAGTTAGTGAGGGAATGACCTACATACGTTACATGCACAGTAAGTAACCACGACAAAAGTTCATGTTTAAGCTTTGTGGGTGTAGATATATAGTTTATAACTCATGAACAACATTTTATTTATATTTTCTATAATTCTTCTTTTATTTATAAATAGAGAACCTAAAGTATGTTTATCTTAATTAGAGTAATCCACTAACATTTGATAAGCGTATACAGTGGAGAATGTGTTATTCTTTCCCAATAAATGCGTTTACGCTAAAACTATTATTTGCAGTGCAAACAGTTTGGAGCCGGATCAGACGCCGGGTAACCCGGCGTCTGATCAGGCTCCAAACTGTTTGCCACCAAGATAAACATGAAATATAAGAATTGTCCAAAAGTTGTTCTTTTCTACATTTTAATGCTTTGCGTTTGCGTACGTTTGCGTTTAAACGGGAAAGAATAACAGATTCTCCACTGTAGCTATTTTTATTATTTAAACTAAAGTATGGTTAAAGTGTCCATGTTTCTTTGTCTCGGCAATAAGGAGTAGCTTTCTCCATCATTTACATATGAGCCAAGCCATGACAAAACCTGCCTTAGTGTAGATCAAAATCATCTGCAGCGTCTTTGACGCGGCTGCTGCTTTTAATCTACACTGTTTGACACCCATATGCTCTAAAGCATTTAATGTAGCTATGTTATACGGTATTTAACAGTGTAAACCCAAATCAGATATAGAGCCTGAGATGACAACGGTGCTTAGTATGTACAATGCTGTAGTGCAATAAGGCAGGTTTTGTCATGACACGACTCAATATACAATTTAAAACACTGTCTTGTATTGTTCAGTGTTCATGTGTTTATCTTTACAATAAACCCAGTGGAGAAGAGGTTTATCTTTCATTATAAACGCGTTCATGCTAAAACCATTATTATCATTGCAAACAGCTTGGAGCCAGATCAGACGCCCGATAACCCGGCGTCCGATCAGGCTTCAAAGTGTTCGGCACTCAGAACAAAAAGATCAGTCAGTATTGTTAAAAGGCCGGCTTTTCTACATTTCATTGCAAAGCATTTGCTTTTCGTTTGCATTTAAGCGAAAAAACTGTAACTTTCTCAACTGTTATATTGAGCGACTTCCCTTGGAACTATGGTCCGATCTATAGTGTCTATAGATCCAAATGAACACCGGTTGGTTCGACTAAAGTAACGTTATTTGACCTGTGAACCTAACCGCGGACGGACCATTCTCAGTTTTCATTGGTTCGACAAACGGTATTCCTTTGCCGACCTTAATATGCATGGGCCAGCCGCAATTTTGCCTGACTAAAGGTTCGAACTATAGTTCCACGTGAAGTCGCTCATTGTCTGTGGTCACGTATTCCATGTTTCAAACTCTTTAATAGCACGGGATAGACGTTTTGTTCTGTATAAATGTCATTGCATGTCGCATAGACTACTTTTGTAACGGTCTCCAACTCTCCATCATTCTAGGTCTGTAAACATGAAAATCATTTTCCATTGCTTTCAACAAATAACTCTGTCTGCAGTACTGCTATAGTAACAGTGTCCATGTTAAATCGATAACATTCTCCGTCATTTACAATACATAACGCTAACCGTTACGCTATCTGCCCTTACAAGTGACCACCATGTTCTCAGTTGGTAAGCAAAGTCTACACTATTTACAATTAATAAGTGAAACAATGTCTGCATTGCGAAATATCCACTATAATAACGGTGTCTATGTTTCTCTGTCTGTAAACATGGATAACACCCTCCGTCATTTGAAATATATAACACTGTCTGTGGCATTAGCAGGTATAGTAACAGTGTCCTAGTTTCTCTGTAAACATGGATAACACCCTCCGTCATTTGAAATATATAACACTGTCTGTGGCATTAGCAGGTATAGTAACAGTGTCCTAGTTTCTCTGTAAACATGGATTACACTCTCCGTCATTTACAATAACACAGTGTGAGTGAGGCATTTTGGTAACTATATTAATATATTCATCATCCATGTTTCCCTGTCTGTAAACATGGAAAGCATTTTGCTTTATTTACAATAAATAACACTTTCAGCGGTTTTTGTCAAGGTTATCAAGGGTGCCCATGTTTCTCTGTCTATAAACATGGATACCATTTACCTTAATTTACAATATAAATTATGACACTGTCCGCGGCATTTGGCAACTATGATAAGGGTATCCATGTTTCTCTATCTGTAAACATGAATAACAGTTTCCTTCATTTACACAGTAAACACTGTAAGCGGTATTGGCAACTATACTAACCCTTTCACGTCATCAATTAAAAACAATTGTCGTCTGCTTTTGTTTCTATAATTTTACTTTTGGGTATTTCGATATCAGAACTATTGAAAATAGTGGCAAACAGTTTGGATCCTGATCAGACGCCGCGTTACGCGGCGTCTGATCAGGATTCAAACCGTTTGCAAATTACTCTTGCACTCGGGGTAAGGCAGTGAAGGGGCTAATTGTGTCCATGCTTCTCTGTCTAAAAACATGGATAACACTCTTCGTCATTTACAATAAATAACACTATCTGAGGCATTGGCCACTACAGTGATACTGTCCATGTTCACGGGTCTGTAAAGGTATCTGGCACTGGCTGACTGCATACGGCGTACTGTGTTCCATCGACAGAAGAACCAGGCAATGGATATAAACCAGACCACCAGGAACAGCGAGATCAATGCAAGTTCATCGTACCTTACCTTGGAATTCTTAACTGGATCACCCCAGGTACCTGGAACAGAAAAATGCAACACAAGTGCAATTGTAGCTCTTGCAATATCCATAAACATTGTAAAATTGTTTGCTTAACCCTTTTCTCTATGACACTTGAAATGGACAATTCTGTTATTCTAGGTTCCAATTTAGTCAAGTTCCACCTTTGACTATTTAGAGTTGTTTTATATTGCAATATTACAAACAGTGTAGACCCATATCAGAGGTCTCATTTAGGTACATTCTCCCCTATGTCTTCACTGTTTGCATAGGACAATTGTATTCTTCACATGTACAATATTTGAAAAAGAACGCCTATATGCGTGCCTAAGGTTAAAATGGTAAATCAATTTCATAGCTAGCTATATGCTTGCTTGAAGATTTCTTAATATATATACAAGGATGATCTGAAATTGCTAATTGCCTTGTCTTACACTGTTTGCCAATGTTGAGTATAAATAAGTCATTTAGTTTTCTATATTGTTTAGCCCCTTCACTGCCTTTACCCGAGTACAACGATTATTTGCAAATAGTTTTGACCCTGATCAGACTCAACGAAATGACCAGGATCCAAACTATTTGACACTCATTAAAATATTCCGTGAGTAAAACACATCAAATTGAATTTGAGAATTAAAAACAGGCGACAATTGATGTCATGGAAACTGGAGAACGAATGTCGAACAGTTGTGATCCGAGTGCGAGGTCGCGTTACTACGGAATCTGTGATTAAGATGCACTTTGTTTGCATTCGTAATAAATAATGCCATTGGAAAGATTAACACTTAGCCTGCCACTCACGACTATAGCTCCATATGCAAACAGCTTGGATCCGGATGAGACGCCGAGTAACTCGGCGTCTCATCCAGATCCAAGCTGTTTGACACTGGGACAACATTTTCAGCAATTTTGAGCAACTTTGAAACACTTTGAAACTTGAAGCAGATGAGAAATATAGCAGACGACAATTTTTTTTGGCGGGTTAAGGGTTAAGTAGTAGAAGATAACAACTGCATTTTGTAGTTGCATTAAGATGTCACACCTACTAAAAGCGTGTCATGTCAAATTCGTGCAATATATTAATGCAGTGGGGAAGACGTTATTCTTCCCCGTTTTAAACGCAAAAGCAATTCAATAACATATAGAAATTATATTTTGTTTTGATATACTGACGATTAATTTTAACATTTATAGGTAAACAGTTTAGAGCCTGATCTGACGCCGGGTTAACCGGCGTCTGATCAGGCTCCAAACTGTTTGCAATGAACATGATAGTTTTTAGCACAAACGTGTTTGTTTTAAAAGAATAACATCTTCTCCACTGTATAGGTACATATTTTCATTACTTGAACAGATTACTGACGTAAATGTTGCCCACTTTAGCTCGTCACAGATACATGTACAGTGGAGAATCTGTTATCTTTCCCAATAAACGCGTTTACGCTAAAACTATTATTTGCAGTGTAAACAGTTTGGAGCCAGATCAGACGCCGGGTAACCCGGCGTCTGATCAGGCTCCAAATTGTTTGCCACCAAGATAAACATGAAATATCAGAATTGTCCAAAAGTTGTTCTTTTATACGTTTTAGTGCTTTGCGTTTGCGTACGTTTGCGTTTAAACGGAAAAGAATAACAGATTCTCCACTGTAGTTCTCGTCTGATAGTTGATTTACGTTATTTTTACCCAATGCATGCATTTATGCTAAAACAATTATGTCCATTGAAAACATTCTGAAGACGCCGGGTACCCGGCGTCTATTCAGGCCTTAAACTGTTTGCCGCTCAGATTAAAACAATTATATCGCATGAACATTTAAAACATGTAAGTTTCTACATTATATTGTATTGTATTTGCGGTTCGTTTGCTTTTAACCCTTTCCCCAATAGAAGCGCCTTTTAGCGCATATGATTTATTCCTCCGCTGAAGAAAATAGTTCCGATTTAATTAGTCATGAATGTTTAGTATAGGTAATAGTTTTTATATTATAGCCCATAAAAGCTTAAAGCAGGCTGGAAGTAAAGCAGAATGCGCCTTAAGGCGCATTCTGCTTTACTTTCAACCTGCTTTAAGTGGTCACCTATCTTCAATACTAGAAACAGGCTATCAGGTAAAGGGTTAAACGGGAAGTTATAACGACTTCTCCACTACATCTGCCATAACCTTGAAATATTACAGTGGGCCAGATATCTTTAATCGTCCTATCTTGTTTTACACTGTCTGTAAGCCGAATTTTGCACAAAGTGTGATACAGTTTAATTGCATTTCTCTTCTCTCTTCTGTCGCTTATCATCTGTAAACCATAGTCAAACTTTAAATTTCCAATTTGGCATACAATTTCAGTCGACAAATTTAAGCAGACAATGTTTTGTCATGATACAATTAGGCGGTGAAAAAGTTAATAACCAATGCATAATTGGATTAACCCTAGCATTGCGGATCACGACTAAACTACAGTTTACAAACAAGCTGGATCAAGATCACATGACGAGTTACTCTACGTTTGATCAGAATTTTAACGTTTGTAACTCATACAGAGGATAAGCCATTATTATTTCCCATTTAAACGCACACGAAATGCAAGCGCATTGCTATAACATGTACAAAGTTACAACTTTTAGATTTTTTCACGACTTGTTTAAAACTGAGCGACAAACAGTTTGGAGCCTGATCAGGTTCCAAACTGATTGCAATGCGTATAACAGTAAGAGTAAACGCGTTTATTGAGAAAGAATTACGCCTTCTCTACTATATCAATGTTTCTTAACCTTTAAACTCAATGTGGTAGATATGAGCTGACAACATTTTATGTAGCAACTGCTTGCAGTGAAAACATGAATTCCTATTATCTTCCGGTTGAATGTGCTGTTTTATAGGGGATTCGTCTTTCCCTGATAAGAAGTGAAAATGTCAATGTACAGTCGAGCTTCGATAACCCAGGTTTGCTTTTAAAAGTCAAAGGTAATCAACTTTTTTTAAATTAACTTTGGTTATTAGATTTCGCATATTTTCGATTTAAACGAGTTAGAGTTATCGTGGTTTGACTACAGATAACCTGGATAGAACGAAATATTGGATATTACAGAACAACTCTTATTCCCTTTCTCTTAATATACGTACTGTAAAATGGACCTGATATGACGAAATTTGGATATATAACGAAAGAAACCAGAAGGTCCCGACGACTTCTTTTTAAGTGAGTTTCATTGTAAATTAAAGGTATCTGAAAGTCAGTGCATGTATTAATTGTACAGCGGAGTTATGCAGTAAAGCCTTATCTATTCCGACCACATAATTGTGTTAATTATTGGGTGCTTGAGACAGGTGACTGATTAAAGAAAGATGACAGTAAAACAGAAAGCTCCTTTAGGAGCTTTCTGTTTTACTTCCACCTTGCTTTAAATAGGCTGTCAACTGTGTTTTATAAATCAATAAGCCTTCTTTTTTGATGGTCGTAATAGAAAGGTTTTTTTAAGACCGGTGGAATCATGTCAGAAGCCATTGCAATGAGGAAACGTATTACGATAGACGACCTTTATTGCCATTATCGGTAAACAGCTAACTAGTCCTATGAATAAAGATTACAGTCGAACTTCGATATCTCGAACTCGCTTAACTCGAACTATCCAATAGTTCGACACATGAACTTCATTGTTGCATGATCGGTACAGTCGAACATACCCATATTTCAAAGTTAAAACGTGGCTTAGTTTTTATTACTACTAGTGGAATCATGTCAGAAGCCATTGCAACGAGGAAACGTATTACGATAGACGACCGTTATTGCCATTATCGGTAAACTGCTAATTAGACTTATGAATAAAGATTATGTAAACGTGGCATTATGTACTATAAATGAACATTACATGCAGTTTCAGAATTAGCAAGAAACCTTTCATGTTTTTACTCATTCATCCCTAAACTTTTTAATTGATGTCTCCAATTTCAAAATAAGTCTAGTCCATTTTGACTTTTAGAGTTGATTTTAACAATATATCGTCGCGTGAGTCTTACAACGTTCTATGTCCATTTTGTAAACAAATAGAGTTCTATATACCGTTGGAAAGCTATTTTTAAGAGCTATCTCCTAGTGCAAATCATATGTTTATCCGAGCTTTCTATTTGAGGTTATCGCCAGTATTACAATGTTCTATCTCCATTTTTAACGTTTTGTTTAGTCTTACAATGATCTATGTCCAATTTATCCAGTCATTGTGTTCCAATTGGATCACGTGACAAAAATTTCCAAAATGGCTGCGACCTTCATGGTTATTGGCGTACAGTGTAATAGGCGAAATACCCATGTATCTTTAACTTCATATGTAGTTCAAAGTAAAGTTATTAATTCAAAGCAGATGGCTGCTTAAAACAATATGAAAGTAAAACTGAATATCCCTTTAAAAAAGTACCACCAAGCCAAGTCGCACAAGGGAGACTTTATAAACCGAGGTCGCATGTACGGATGTAAACAACAACAACAAACCAAACCAAATTCTTAACAAGTATTCTGCTTTGTCTGCTTGTCAGCGATCTGCATTTCTTGGCCGAGGGGATAATTTCATCAAAATAAGCAAAAATATCCCCTATGGGGAGTATTTAGAATGGACATAGAACATTGTAATACTGTAATTGTTCATACAATTGTCTAAAACTGTATTGTTAATAATGTTCTATCTCCACAAAATGGACATAGAACATTGTAATAATGAGTGAAATAGAAGGTAGAGTTCGAGAAAAGATCTATCTCAAACCGAAAGTAAGATATATCTAAAAAACCATGCTTACAATCTTCATAAAACTTTAAATGGAACCCTTTGCATTCACAATTCATCAGGTAAAGTCGAAAGAATTTTCAAAATCCATCAAAATAATGCTGTTTATTTGGTTCAAAACTTTAAAGTCGATTTTCTCAAAACAACCCTCATGTGAGATAGAACGTTGTAAGACTCACACGACGATATTTCAAAATGACAAACAGTGTAGACAGGGTCTAAACTGTTTGCGTATGAAAAGTGTAATCCCCACAGGTACACTGTTTATAAATGACGAGTATACTCGTCGCTAGGGTTGACTGTGTTAACCTTTAAAACTCGTTAGGTTTTTGTCTGATTGAGTATTGCAACATTATGATTCTGATCTTGATCGAAACTGTTTGTTGTGACACTTCTTGCTTTATCTTAAGCGTAATGATTTATTTTTAAAAAAAAAACCCAAAAAAAACGTCTTTTGCACTGTAGATCTATATAGATCTAATGGATGTAAGATGCTAGGCATGCCATCACTCAATCAATAAATAAATCAATAAATCACTCACTCAGTCACTAACACAATCAATCAATAGATCGATCGATTGATCACTCAATCAATCAATCAACCAATCAATTTATCAACCAAACAATCAATCAATCAATTACTCAATATCGTTTACATTTATCCTTTCACCGCCATACGTGGCAAAGTTCAGATCCTACTCTGTCTCCTGGTTCCGCTCCCTCGTTTCAATATTTATTTGGTTAAACTGTTTTAATTAATAATTTTTGCATCAAATTTGATGCAGGCGATAAAGTTCGAAGATAAAATGGTTAACCCGTTTGTGCCTATCATCCCATAACAATTGGACATACAGTGGAGAATCTGTTATTCTTTCCCGTTTAAACGCAAACGTACGCAAACGCAAAGCACTATAACGTAGACAAGAACAATTTTTGGATAATTCTGATATTTCATGTTTATCTTGGTGGCAAACAGTTTGGAGCCTGATCAGACGCCGGGTTACCCGGCGTCTGATCTGGCTCCAAACTGTTTGCACTGCAAATAATAGTATTTGCGTAAACGCGTTTATTGGGAAAGAATAACAGATTCCCCACTGTAGGAAATCAGTGCAGACTTAGATTAGCCACTGCATCGTGCGCTGTTTGATAGCAGGGATTACTATAATATATAAAATGAAAATAAAAAAAAAGACAATGCACCCCTGAAATGAAAAAAAGGACTCATCTTATATTAGTCGTTTGTATGTTAACTGATTATTAATAAACAATAAAACCTCTCTATTACGATAACTATATTGTGTTAGTTATTAGGTGTTAAGGCAGGTGACTGCTTAAAGCAAGGTGACAGTAAAACAGAAAGCTCCTGTAGGAGCTTTCTGTTTATCTTTCACCCTTCTTTAAGCTGACGCATGTCCTTTAAACAACCAGTTAGCATTCTTTTTAGTGGTCGTTATAAAGAGGGTTTCCTGTATAAAATTCCGCCAACTTTGAACACCTATCATCTCAACCTTTATATTGCCTGACAAAATAAAAATATTTCCTCTAAGAAAGAGTACAAACTCCTTTCAGACATGTCAGACGGACCCAATAAGAAAACAACATAGACCCTGACCAGTCAGCTCCTAGAAATGTTGGCTGATCTTGGTCTACACTGTTACAAACAAGCGACAACATTACGGGAATAACAAGAGAAGGGTTAAATGCCATAACTATATCGACTGATATTAAATTAATAATCCGATAATCCACGAAACATTGACTTCGCTTGGAAGTATATAAGGCGTGAATGAGTTGCCGTTGATGCCACACAATGTTCATAAAGAAACAACACAGGTTTTCAATGCACGCAATGTTCATAAAGAAACAACACAGGTTTTCAATGCACGCAATGTTCATAAAGAAACAACACAGGTTTTCAATGCACGCAATGTTCATAAAGAAACAACACAGGTTTTCAATGTATGGTCGCGGCTTATATGTGTTTCTTTAGGATTCTAATAATTTGACGCTTTAATAATTCAATAATAGCTAGGAATTGCAGGCACTCGGGAGAAGATTAATTAGGCTTATTATTATTAAAGCGACACATTTACAAATATTAACTGCAAAATTTGTTCAATCTATAGTTATACATGCTTAGTAAAGAAACCTAAGACGAGTGTCAAACAGTTGGGATCCAGATCAGACGCCGCGTTACGCGGCGTCTGATCTGGAGTCAAACTCTTTGCAAAAATCAATAAAGTCGCAATCAGCAGGCAAAGGGTTAATGTCGTAGGGTGATCGACGACATTAAACACTAAATCATTGAAATATAACGAAAGATCATCACCCTAATTTAAAATTCGTGCATTGCAAAGTTCTATACAGGTCACCCAATCGTCAGAATCAACACCAATGTTTTCAGTAATACAAAAACCCCTTCACTGCCTTGTCTTGATTTCAATGGCTATTTGTGTAACGGGGCATCTGACCAGGATCCAAACCGTTTGACACTCAATGCGATACTATTTTAGTCAGTTTACCTAAAACTAAATTGAGAAATAAAAATCAGATGACAGTTGCGTGAACAGCGTATATATCCTGATTAAAAACCTTGCCCGAGGTTTTACAAAATAATTATGTTTGCAAATACTACATGTAGTTGATATGGATATAAAATATGTTTACAATAGAATTATGTGCGCAAATATTCTAAGACGAAAAAGAAACGCAGGGTACATAAAATATTCAATATTTTTTTTATTACTTGGCCTAAATTTATGAAAATCCGTAGCTTGAATATCTTGGCTAATATCCACAATTTCCGGTGGATAAAATTACGTAATCTCCTTAAAGGTAGCCGTACGCGGGGAAGGTGTGAAAATGCAAAACACCCGTGTAAAATTTTGATGACGAGATATTCAATTGTTAAAATCAGTCAATGGTGTACTTTTGAAGTGACACATTGATTTACGGAATTAAAAACTCCTTTCAAGCTGTTGTACCACTATTGGTACGTCGAGGCTAACCACAGGCTGTTGCTTAGTTCAATGTGCATTTCTCGTGTATGGAACGTCTTGTCAGACGCATGCGAGAGACGGAAAGCCTTGCAGACCGACCGCGGGCGGGACGTTCACAGGTACGTCACGACGTCACGTTAGGACAGGACTATCTACCCATCCCACCTGCGCAATCGTCTCTACCCGCCACCGTATTGCCAGTTAAATCACTGATAACACGTTAGGCAATCATAGTCAACATATCCATGCCGACAGATTACGGAACTGGTTACGCGTGAACGGTCTGCGAGCCTGACGTCTTTACGTTGGTTTGCCACTTGCCGCTCAGCGTCGCGCACGCCGTAGCGGTGGTTAGCGGCATATTCGACAAAAATCTTTCCACTGATGTAGTGGAGACAGGGTCTTCGCCAATATGATCAATAATGATAAGTTGTCAACATAAAATAATCGTTCTGAATATTCGATTAAATGATACCATTTCAAACTACATTGAAAGGTTACCCTGCGTTTCTTTTTCGTCTTAGTGTTGTATTGATAATACATGTGTATCAGCGCCATGTGACCATATTTTATGTGTCGCGGTGCCGTAAACCCCAACTCTTTCAATCAATCAATCATTTGAAATATTTGCTAAAGTGTTACGAGTTGAGAAAAATATCTGAATTTTGAGCATGCAGGTCATGTGAACCTTTATAACATCGAACACATGCTCTATGTACATTAGGTACCTAATCTTGGTGGACACTGTTTGCTATGCTTAGATGTCTGTACTCTACAAGCGTACATGTACTAATTTACCTGTTGTATTGTTAGTGTCATGTCTAGCCGTTACATACACTGTATCTGCAATCTTCATCATATGTTTGCATTACGACCTGTGTGTCCTCACATTGCTTCGAATAGGCGAACATGTTAGTCCATAACTCCATCCAACGGCACTCACGAGTTTTGTAGGTAGAGACTAAAACACAAAATATGTTTCTTACAAATTATAACATAACGTCCGACATTTAGTACAGTAAATCTTCGATATCTCGACTCATTTTAGTCGAATTTACCCACATTTCATTTTTTTTTCATTTCATTATTCAAAATCGTTTAAGTCGAACATATTATGTATTCCAAAGTTAAAACGTGGCATAGCCACGTTTTAACTTTGGAATACAGATACGCTTGACTTAAACGATTTCGTCTAAATCTAGTTCGAGCTATTAACGTTCAATTGTACTACACTGTAACGAATAACCAGATTTCTATGTGTCGAAATTAACTTTTTAGTAGAAAAGTTTGTTTTATATTTGGATTTAACTTTCACCTCACAACTGGCGCATATGCCCACGAAGTAAACAATATAACTTCAGTTGTTACCAAGGGCGGATCTATTACTTTAAAACCAATTGTACATCCCTAAAATATCTACATCTTATGTATTCCACTATTATAAGACAAACGTTACGAAGACTTATATTCGAATACGGTAAACAACAAGCCCTCGTTTATCACGTTGTTACACACAAGGAAGAGGTTGGCCTACATTCTTGCAATGCCGTTCGAAATTTATCTGAATAATAAAAAAATATTCAAACACATTTAAACCCCTTCACTGCCTAAGCATTTAATTACTGTTGGGAATCTGATGAAATGCCGAAAACCTCGTCCTCTGATCAGTTTACAAACTGTTTGACACGTTTGTTGGCGCCATGTGACCGTTTTATGTCTTGCGGTGCCGCAAACCACCAGCCCAATAAGGCATGCCACTCATAAAATGTTTCTTAAGTCAAAATGTCAAGAATATGATTTTGAAAAATGAAAACAAGACAACATATTTAAAGCAGACATTATCCTAGTAGTGAAATGAGTTAAAAGTTGTGATCCAATAGGATACATCGCGTGTTATCTAGGCGAATGTTCAATGTATATACTGCTTACTATATATCCAAAAGTCGTAGTTTTCAATGACATAACTAAGTAATATCTGTATCCAATATGACTTGCTAAGGTGACGCGTGTTCAAGATCAACGTGTTTGAAATACCGCATTACAAACTGCGTTCAACATTTTAACCGTAAAAGTATAGTCTGCATTGAAGCTATCTGCAATATATTACAAAGCGTTATTTCAGGCACTTTGACAATAAATATCTATACAATTGTCAGAAATTCTGGATCCTAATCAGACTCTTATTTATGCTATAGGGATCTTAACTGTTGTCAAAATCGAATACTGGCGCCTTTGATTGTAAAAGGGTTAACGTTCGCTGTCCTTATTTATTGTTTTCACGTAAAAGCAAAAACAAAGTGTTCTACATGGTTTACACAATTACATTTTGAATATGGTCCACTTACAATTCCATCCAAACTTAGATTTTATGTCTCGTGTTTTTCAGTAACAATCGAGCTTAAATTCCAGATACGCTCCTGGTTACAAAACTTAAGTGCACTTTAGATTTTATAGGTTTAGATATAGTGTGGCAAGAGTATATATAGCCAAACTAGCCAGGTAAAGCTACTGGTTCTCAATAACTTCGCTGCTTAGCAAATGAACATCCCTAGAGACTCCGTAAGAGATTTCCAATAATTAACATATTTATACGCTCAAACTGATAGAGTGCAGCAAAAACCGGTGCATGTAGTTATATAACCCTGTCATTGTCAGTAATGCCAAAATGCGCTTTTGCAAAACAGTTTGGATCCTGATCAGACACCGCGGTTTGACACTCGTTTTCGTCAGTCATACTGCCTAAAATCTAACTTTAACCCTTTCCCTTATAGAAGCGGGTTTTAGCGCATTCAGTTTATTCATCCGCTGAAGAAAATAGTTCCAAATTATACCGTAATGAATATGTGTCATATTTAATACTTTCCTTATTCTAGCAGTTAATAGCTTAAAGCAGGCTGAAAGTAAAGCAGAATGCGCCTTAGGGCGCCTTCTGCTTTACTTTCAACCTGCTTTAAGTAGTCACATATCTTCAATACTAGAAACAATGCTATCAGGTAAAGGGTTAAACGAAATCGAAAACGGAACTACTCGAAACTATTGAAGCAAATGAGAACATAGCGGTGAAGTGGTAAAAACCTCATGATAAATTTGACCATGAAAGCAATAAGCTGCGGTAGTTCAGATTGTGTTCATAGTAGTTTTAGTTTTCTGTTTCTTTCCCCCGCTTCACTAGCATTTGCAATCGGCTTGGATCGAGATCGGATGCTAAGAACAGCGGAGGAGGCGCGTTTTATATATAGAAACTCGATACTTCGAACTCGCTTAAATCGACCTTACCAGTAATTTATGTTGGATTTCGATAACTTGATCTCGCTCATGTCAAACATACCCGTATTTCAAAGTTAAAACGTGGCTCAAAGCCACGTTTTAACTTTGAAATCCGGGTTTGTTCGAACTAAAGCGAGTGCGTATTATCGAGTTTCGACCGTAAACCGAAACTGTTAGCAACAGTTACAAGTTCGCCCATTGAGCATTAGACATGTACATCCGCCTATTTTACAACAACAACTGCAATAAGGACTCATATATCAGAACACTAGACATATACCCATGGAAACTGCAAACTGTATGGAAACAGATCAGCTATTGCTTTGAAACGAAACGTCCTATAACGGTTTACACTGTATGCCAGGAGCTAAATAGCCCACGAAATGTACGAATATGCCATTTGTTTAATCAGCGGTGAAGAACAAATGGTTTTAAGCATTTCAGCGCCAAGGACGACTACAGCCAACATTGCAAAAATGTTTGGATCCAGATCAGACACCGTAAAACACAGCGTCTCATCTAGATCCACACACTTTAATAGTCGCAACGATAATTTTTATGTCGTGCTGCCTTAAAACTTGCTTTAAAACGATATCGCAGACAACAATATTAAAGCAGATGATAATATGTCGGTGAATGGATAAAAACGTTAACGATTTGGCGGTGTATGGGTTAATATTCAATATTTGCCAATACAATAAAACCTCACTTTAAAAACCATTTAAAAGAATGTGTGATAATCGTATTAATCACCGACTGCAACTGAACCCTTTCATGATAAAATTATTCAGGAGATTTTTACCTCTTCGCCGCTTTATTGTCGTCTGCTTCATTTTCGTTGTCTGCAATGTCGTTTTAAAGTTAAAAAAGGCAGTTTGACTGAAGAATTTTCAAAACGAGTGTCAAACAGTTTGGGTCCTGATCAGACGACGCGTTACGCGGCGTCTGATCAGGATCCAAACTGTTTGCAAAAGCGCTTTTAAGCGTCATTGAGAGTGACAGGGTTAAACACCGACTGCAGCTTAAAGCAGGGTGAACGAACATTCTGCTTAACTTCAGCCAACTTTAAGCAACTATCTGTTAAAATATAACTATTGCTTATAGTGCATATTCATGCCTATATAAAATGGAACTAATTTCTTCCGAAGAGGAATAAATTCGTAAAAAGGCGCAAATATAGAGTACATGGTTTACGTAAAATAGCCTTACTTTAAATGTCAGTAATTTTGGGATTTAACTGTTGTGGCATTTAGCGAGTGCTTTCCTAACTGGCCGAGCAACAGCATTTACATATGGTGATTGTTTTTTATTGATATATTAATTCCCATATCATGATATTGTAAATGTCAAATGGATACTGACACAATACAAAAATGTGGTAATTGGATAAATGACAATATATCTAAATATCTAATTAGCTAATAGTTTAATATAATATGGTTTTGTAGAGCACAGAACTACCGTGGTGAATGCTTATACGACTGCTTGCTATTTCGATCTTTAAGAAATGTGTCTGCTTTTAATCATGTTGGACTTTGCTGTTTTTAAAATTCCATCACGCTTAAATATTATATCGATCTTTAAAACATTAACATTTATTAATTTAAAGAGTTCTTTGTACATACCATTTTTTGTATACCTTAATGACAGGTTCAGTCCTCCATGGGAGAACCTTCATCAGACTGTGATCTTCGATGGAAACGTGACGACGTCACAGGGCATGTTTACAGCTGGTCGGGTTACCAGTTACCTACTTCTGTTTTACATTTGGATAATTTTATCTATACTAGTATATCTATCATGCAGTGATTGTATAACATAGTTATATCGTTTGCCTAAAGTATCTTATGATTCCATTAAGGAATGGAATAGTACTATTTTACTCGATTACCCAAATAGATACGTCTTTAATTTATTCGACAACTCACGAAAATAGTTCCATTTGATATAATTAAGAATATATACTGTAAGAAATAGTTCCAATATCCTAGCAGATACTAGCTTAATGCAGGCTGTAGGTAAAACAGAATGTTCCTCATGTCTGCCCTTTTGAACACAAACTACGGGGGAAACGGTAAGTGAACGACAATGTTCGCTTGTTTCATCATGTCCAGTTGTTACTGTTTTACGTGAATGGTTGTGTTTTAATGAAATTAAAATAACGTTAGTTCTACTTCGGTTAGTGTTTAACCGTTTACTCCTTAGCCTGTTTCTAGTTCTGAAGGCAGGCGACCATTTAAGTCAGGTTGGAAGTAAAGCAGATGCGTTTCCTAGGATATAAGAACTATTTCTTATGCTGCAAACTTATTCCTGTATGAAATAATCTATTACTGTTTAAAAATGGAACTTTTTTCTTCAGTGGATGAATAAACTAAATGCGTGAAAAGGCATAACTATGAAAAGAAGGGTTATAAAGTCTGTTTGGGAAGTTCGAAATAGTTATTCTAAGATTTAAGTACACACCACTAGTGAGTCAGACGATATTATACAAAGGCCCTCCCGACAACGACTCCCTCCATAGAACGACCCTTGCCGCAGTTCCCAAAAATACATAATGGAAATTTGACAGACAAAAAGCTTAATGACAAATGACAAACATCCACTGAAGAAACAAAATCTGGATTCAAGCTGTTTGCAAATTTCCCTCCTTATAACGACTCCCTCTAAACCACGCACATAATTGTTGTCTTCCATTGAGTGTCGTTGTAGGGAGTAAGTACTATAGCAGGAAAATTGTTAATTGTAATATAATGCATGTAACATGTATATAGACTCGTTTTTAATTTAACCCTTTCATACAAAATTTTATCGTCTGCTTTAACCCGTTACACCGGTATTACATAGTCTGCTTTACAAAAATAGTGTATTTGCTATTGTTTTAAAGTGATATTTAAAGCAGTTTAACTGAATACAAACATACATCGATACTAGAGTCAAACCTTTCGGATCCTGACCAGGATCTGAATTAATTGCAAAGCATGCTAAAGGCGTCCTCGGAGGTGAAATGGTTAAGTGTATTATCAGAGGCATGGCAATGAGTGTAACGGTTGTTTACAGTTATCCACTTCCCCCATTATAACAATGGCTTCTGACACATTTTACTGGCCGTAGTGTTAGTCCAATCGTGATACATTAACCCCATCACTGCCATGACGTCATAAATTTTAAACAATTGTCGTCTGGTATTATTTCTAAAATTAAATATTCAGTTATTTTGACTTATGAAAAAATGAAATTAGTGTAAAACAGTTTGTATCCTGATCAGACGCCGCGTTACGCGGCGTCTAATCAGGATCCAAAGTGTTTTCAAATTACTAGTGTACTTGGGGTAAGGCAGTGAAGGGATTAAGTCACTGCGTATATTTAGTACGTTGACATTTGCACCAATTGTCCTTTAACACATTTAACTCCTAGTGACGCGTATATGTGTCGTTAAACATAGGTGATTGCCTAAAGCAAAGTGGTCAACCAGCTTTCTGATTTATTTTTACCTCGCTCCAAGCTGTCAACAGTGTTTTATACAATCAACTAGCTTTCGTTTAAGTGGTTAGAGTAGAAAGGTTTTACCGTATTATTGAAGGGAAAGTACGTTGTTCCTCCCCGTTTAAACGACATAAACCACTATCTATAAATGTCGATTTTATTAACATTCGAAGTGGCAGACATAATGAAGCCTTTTCAGAAGCAGGGTTACCCTCTGTCCGATATGGCTCCAAACTGATTGCAATACAAACGATTGCTTTACCAAAAATGCGTTTATTGGTAAAGACTCACGTTTTAAATATTATGCTAGCCTGATCATCTAAAATAAAGCATATTGTGATGTTATAAAGTGAGCTTTCTGGTTTACTCTCACCGTATTTGAAGCCATCGCTTGCCTCAATACCCGTGTTCCTTTATTTGGACCGTATATTTTGGATTTACTGCATTCTGTAGGAAAAGCACATACTCAATTCAATTAACTTTAGAATTGCATATCTAAATGTGCAGCTTCTAAGTGCATTGCTGCATAATTGTTTTCTAAGAGCTCAATACATTTTGTCAGAAATTTAAACCATGTTTTTGCAATTTCATTTATTTGAGAACATCCTTGCGATCGTAAACAAGTAAATGTAGGAATAATTTCATTTAAATGCCAAATACATGTACAGCATTTCGAAAGTTTAATTGAACCGTTCTCTTGAAGAAATATCGTCTGCTTCGAGATTGTCTGTTTGTCAAATTAAGTCATGCATTTCAAACAGAAACCGCAGAAAGACAAGTGGAAAAAGTTGGATCCAAATCAGAAATCTGATGTCGATCTAAACTGTTTGAAAACAGTAGCCAACCTGCGATAGGCAGCCTAAGGGTGAACTCGTATGTACTATATGTTCAAAACGTTTCAATTTATACATAAACCAATTAACCAACTTAATCAATTAAAATTGCTATTATATACAACAACGAATAAATGTACGAACAAGTTGGCATTCTTTAAAAGGAAACCAAGCGGACATAGTCAGCAGCCAGAAAACATTCTTGTCAAATATTCTATTTACCGTAACAGTTTCGATCCGCCATTGGAAGATCTTCCTCAGACTGTGACCTTTGGTGGGTTTACTGCTGGATTGGTTCCAAGCAGGAAAATAAAGGCCTGTACATAGGGCTCATTTTCAGGGTTCCAGATAAGAGGGAGTAAACTGAACAAATCCACCATTTTCTCACTTATTTCAGCACCAAATCCTATGATGTTACTACTCATTAGAATCGTCTCTTTGAGACGATTCTAATGAGTAGTAACACCATAGGGTTTAAAGCAGAAATAAAGATTTTAATTTTTGAAATACTCCCCTTATCTAGAACCCTGCATTTTGTAGCACCCCTCGTCTCTGTTCATTGTCTGTGCCTTCCTTGCTATGTTTTGGTACTCTCGCAACAATGGGGTATCGAACTGGTCACGTTAAACAAAACTTCTAGATAGTATATATAACCTTACAATAATTATTATTTTCCGCTTATAAAAACAACCGAACATCAAACTCAATGTATTAAGATATATAAAACATGGCACTTTCTTGAAAAAGTTGATCATTATTTTAATCTGAGTAGCAAGCGAATGGAAGCCTAATAAGTCGCCTGGTTACCCTTTGTCTGGTCTGCCTTCTGGACATACGGTTAGGTATTTATAAGCTTTTACTGAGCAAGCATAACGATAGCAGGAGTTTTCTGAATACGTTCACTCTGAGTTAACGTATGTACACTTGAAATTTATATCAGTTGTTTCAAACTTAGTAATTAAAGTCCATTTATGGCTATTCGGGGTTTGGTTGTTGTTGGTTTTTTGCAATTAATTGCAAAATGACAAAAAGTTCAGACCCGGAGCCCTCTGATTTAGGTCTTCTCTTTTTTTTTTATAGGCAAAGTAAACGTTTTACAAGTAAACGGTTTATTAATGACGACTACAATAGCCGCTAGCGTTGAATGTGTTAAGACACAAACACTGATTGATAAACAGTGCGATGGACAACACGAACATTCTGATCCAATGTTTTTGCGTCAACAGTTTCAAACATCTTGTATCCTGGAGAGATGCATCTGTATCAACACATCTGTATCCAGATTGATTGTCGCACAGTTGATACTCTCCAAAGAAATGTCAAATAATTTAAACATGAACATTGCTAGAGAAGACAAACTAATATTGTAAAAGCATATTTGTTAAAGCTTAACTCATTCCCTTTTTAATGGACAATTCCATTTTCAAGTTGAATCTCATCTAATTTGATTATTTAGTTTTTGGTGTTTGGTTTTGTCATAAACGGCAATATTTCAAATAGGGCAGACCCTGAGAAGAAGGTTTCGAAGAGGTTGTATTGGACAGGACTACTACCGGTGTTTACCGGCGCATTATTTGTTAATGACCTCGCTATCGCGTCGCTATGGTTGAATAAGTTAAGGAGCCAAAATATCATGTTCCCTGAACGTCATTTTGGCATAATGACACATTTTCGTTTCCTTTTGCTTTTATTTATAACATTTAGAATTTTATACGTTTCTTACTAAGGAAGTATGAAATAATTTGGATCATGAACAGAAGCCGCTGATCTGGACACAACCTGTTTACATATGTTCGTGTTGTTGAACTTGGCACTGAATAGGATAATTTGTATTTCTTATTTTTTCTTTTTAAAAAGTCAAAACATGTTCAAGTGTATGGTCAGGATACCAGATTGTAATGCTAGTGCGGTGGGCAAACGTACAGTGGAGAATCTGTTATTCTTTCCCAATAAACGCGTTTACGCTAAAGCTATTATTTGCAGTGTAAACAGTTTGGAGCCAGATCAGACGCCGGGTAACCCGACGTCTGATCAGGCTCCAAATTGTTTGCCACCAAGATAAACATGAAATATCAGAATTGTCCAAAAGTTGTTCTTTTCTACGTTTTAGTGCTTTGCGTTTGCGCACGTTTGCGTTTAAACGGGAAAGAATAACATATTCTCCACTGTACAGACAAATAACGACTTGATTATTAAAAGACAAAAACAAACTGTTGCAGTTTCGTGCCACCATTCTATATGCTATTAGTTTATAAATAAATATGGTATTAGAAATCTCTTGTGGACCCTCTGGTGATGCTCTGGATCCATGCTTATAAAGCATTTGAGTTGAGTCTGAGTGTGTTCTCAAGCAATTGATTGGTCAGATTTGAGCTTAGGCTCAAATCTGACCAATCAATTGCTTGAGAACACACTCAGACTCAACTCAAATGCTTTATAAGCGCTGGGCCAGATGCTGAGAAGGTAATGTTATTGGGGAGCAAGTAGTTTACCTGGCTATATTGGCTATTTATACTTGTCACACTATATCTTAATCCCTTAAATCTGAAGGAACGGATCTAGGATTAAAGATTGACTGCTGCAGAATTGTTATGATAAAACATAATCTCTGAGTTTGGGCAGGCATTGAGTTTGCATTTAGGACTAAGCCCCTTTATACCCGGGTATTGCAATACATTCTCCCTATGTGATTGCCAGAAGGTTTCATTATACAGCGCTCCCTCTCTACAACGACAACCAATGGGAGACAATGATTGTGTGCGTTGTACGGAGGGAGTCGTTATAGAGAGGGAATATTGGTTTACATTTACAAACAACTTTAATCCAGATCAGACGCCGCATTACGCGGCGTCTGATCTGAATTCAAGCTGTTTGTCACTCATCATTAAGTATTTTTCTGTCAAAATGTTGAATATGTAATTTTTAGAAAAACAGCAGACGACAACTTTAAGCAGACGATATTACAGCAGTAAAAGCGTTAGACATAATTGTCCTGTAGGGAACTGCGACAAACGTCGTTGTAAGGAGGGAACCGTTGTTGGGAGGGCCGTTGTAGAGAGGGAGTACTGTACGTAGATACAAAATTACACATTGCTCTAAGGACACTGCATTGTGTGTCAATATAGCAGATCATTTCATCATTATGAAATGGAAAATTGTGTAGACCACACTGCAATTCGCGGCGCCTTATCAGGGTCTACCCAGTTTGATAATGTATATGTTTATGAACGATAGGCATTGATTGGTTAATATAAATATTTCCATATCATTGAGAACTAGGGCTACCGGAAACAATGAATAGTATAGACCTATAGCACTCGCCCAATTACCACGCAGCGTATGATACATGTAATGGTGCGCAACTGTTGATGTATTGGACACTATATTTTATGATTCTGATATATTCATAACAGCGTCGTTGGCGAAGAATGCAAATAGTACAGGTCAAGGTCATTTACCGTATAACACCGTGACACTTTAGGTCTTGATGTTTGCAACGACCCTTGCCACGTTGATCTTATACAGTGGAGAATCTGTTATTCTTTCCCAATAAACGCGTTTACGCTAAAACTATTATTTGCAGTGCAAATAGTTTGGTGCAAGATCAGACGCCGGGTAACCCGGCGTCTGATCAGGCTCCAAACTGTTTGCCACCAAGATAAACATGAAATATCAGAATTGTGCAAAATTTGTTCTTTTCTACGTTTTAGTGCTTTGCGTTTGTGTACGTTTGCGTTTAAACGGGAAAGAATAACAGATTCTCCACTGTTATAGAATATGCAAAATATAAATATTCATAGGGTGTACTCGGGCGTGAGCACTGTTGCATATTTCAGTATTGCTCATGAACAGACTCAATTAAACCGAATCTGCAATTTTCAGTATTTGCTTTGTTTTCCGTGCTTTCAAAGGATCTCCCCTTATTCAGATTTATAATTCACAACAGCAGATGTTCAGTGCTTGTGTGGCGGCTGTAAAAAGTCGCCCCGTACTTCATTCTCAGTGTTGTTATACTTTCTGGTCCTTTGGAATCATTGATTTCAGCGCATTTACAGTTGAAAGTTGAATTCCGCTTAAGCTGGTGCTAGGGGGCGTGAGCACTGTTGCATATTTCAGTATTGCTCATGAACAGACTCAATTAAACCGAGTCTGCAATTTTCAGTATTTGCTTTGTTTTCCGTGCTTTCAAAGGATCTCCCCATATTCAGATTTAAAGAGAATAGATCCGTACCTGACTACTTCTGAAGATGCATTGTTTACTTCGTGGGCATATGTGTCAGTTGTGAGGAACAGTTAAATCCAGATATAATAAATGAATATTTCCGCTAAAACGTTGATGTCGATACAGGGAAATGCGAATATACGATACAGTGAGATCCTAAATGTCTGACGTATGGAATAATTGAGAGACTACTGTGTGATACGGATTATGTGTTATTTTCTATACCTATAATACTCTTGAGTGTACTGGATGGAGTTATAGGCTACCATGTTCGACTATCCGAAAGGTTGTATGGACAAAAAGTCCGGCATGCAAACATATGATGAAGATTGCAGACAAAGTGTATGTAACGGCTAAACATGAGATTACTAATACAACAGGTAAATCATTAAACAGTCGAAACTCGATACTTCGAACTCGTGTTAGTTCGAACATACTCATATTTCAAAGTCAAAACGTGGCTTAGCCAAGTTTTATCTTTAAAATATGGGTATATTCGACTGAAGCGAGATCGAGTTATCAAAACTTATTACATACTGGTAAGGTCGAATTAAGCGAGTTCATAGTATCGAGTTTCGACTGTATTTAGATACTTCACTAGAACACGGCCACTGAGGCGTTGCAAACATCCGTTTCTATCGAGGTTTCTCGTTTTATATATACATGTATATATATATATATTTAAGAAACTCTAGTTTGACGGTGACGATTGACAACCAATATAAAACTAGATATGTCCGTTTTCTAACTCGGATTTCAAGTCAAATTTTATTGACATTAAGCATATGCAATGATACATTTTGGAATGTCTGTTTATTACTTATATTTTGTTAAGTCTTTATTTAGTAGCATTTTGTATCAGGAACGTTCTCCTATCTCAAACAACTCTAAAAGCAACATTTTGCTAATGAATAATCACCGATATTTTTTACTCATTCTCCCCTGAAACATCAAATGGGCAATTCCAGTTTCCAATTACATGTATGTCAAACATGTTTTGACTATTTATGGCTTTTTAACAGTATATCGGATATGACCAAATGGCAAACAGTGTAGATCATGAACAAAGGGTTCATTTATGAGAGTACACGCTGTTTTCAAAGGACAAGGGTAGTGTGCTGTAGTAGACTGTAAATGCTGCATAAACGTGGCACTAGAAGTTAATCAATGGGCCAGAGAAGTGTATAGCTACAGTGGAGAATGTGTTATTCTTTCCCAATAAACGCGTTAACGCTAAAACAATTATTTGCAGTGCAAACAGTTTGGAGCCAGATCAGACGCCGGGTAACCCGGCGTCTGATCAGGCTCCAAACTGTTTGCCACCAAGATAAACATGAAATATCAGAAATGTCCAAAAGTTGTTCTTTTCTACGTTTTAGCGCTTTGCGTTTGCGTACGTTTGCGTTTAAACGGGAAAGAATAGCAGATTCTCCACTGTAAATGGACATAGGCACTGAGAAAAGTATGTGTGTTCTGTTTAAATTATACCCAATATTCAGCAATAAAATTGCGATAAAACTAATTTGCCATTTTCACACAAGTGTTTTTAGGGTTTTACTGGATGCTTCAGTTGCCATATTGTTTTGATTCCTATCGTACGCATAAACAGTGCGGAAGATGTTATTCAATCAGTGTGCACGACTCTAAACGCAAAATAGACTAAATAAAGTAAAGAACATTCAATATTTTCGAAATTGTTGTCGTTTATTCTTTATCTGAGTTTAAAAATGTTTTGTACCTCATCAGACGTCTGGTTACCCGGTGTCTAATCTGGCTACAAAGTAAGCAGGCGTCTGGTCATGCTCCAAACTGTTCTCAGTGTATATATTTGTTTAAAAACAAAGGCATTTTATGAGACATTACAATATCTTCACACAGTGTAAACTAAGTGTCGGAAATGGACCCGGACTGGTTGTTTAGAATGTCCCGAAGTTGCCATTAGAGTGGCTGACGGATAATGATAATGATTAGGCTTCACTTACGAGAGCTAGTCTGGTACTCGTTGTTTTCTATGTTCAAAGGTCCCTGGTTTTACAGCGATGCTCAAGTCATATAATGAGTCTCTTACTATCTTTGTGAAAATTGCATGGTATCGATGGCAGCTAATTCAAACCTTACTTTCCAGTGAAATCTTTTCTTGGAATAGATCGGATTATCAGTCAGTATATCTACTGCATTTAAACCCTTTCCCCCATAGAAGCGCCTTTTAGCGCATTCAGTTTATTCTTGCCCTGAAGAACATAGTTGCAATTTATACATTCATAAATATGTATTATACGAAATATTTTCTATATTCTAGCAGATGATAGCTTAAAGCAGGCTGAAAGTAAAGCAGAATGCGCTTAAAGCGCATTCTGCTTTACTTTCAACCTGCTTTAAGTGGACACCTATATTCAATACTAGAGATATGCCATGTGGGAAAGGGTTAACAAGTCACAGAGCTCCAGAAATGAGGGGGTCAATTGAACAAATCCGATTCTTTCGCACTCATTTTAACATCAAATCTTATGGTATTACTACTCATTAAAAAAGTCTCGAAGAGACACTTCTTATGTGTAGTGACACCATAGGGTTTCACGAACAATATGCTATGCAGATAATATGCTACACTCAATGACTGATTCTTTAAGATTTTCCATCCCGAAGGTAAAATATTTTGGTTAAAAGACATTCTCATTCTCTGGATGCTGTTTATGGAATAATCTGCCACAGTCAATAAGGAATATGAACACTATTTCAGCTTTTAAGATCAGTGTTAAGGATGATCTTTTTAAAAGTTTTGAATATTTTTAACATTTATTTAACTAACATTTTACCGCCCTCTGATTGAATGAACTCTTTTATTTTAAACACTTAACAGCCATTCAGTTTAATTATGTGATATTTATAACTTTTAATCTATGTCACACAATACTGTATCATAAGGACTACAATGGAAATAAGAGTATACAATCGAACTTCGATATCTCGAACTCGGTTAAGTCGAACATAACCGTATTTCAAAGTTTGAAACACGGGTATGTTCACCTAAACCAAGCTTGAAAAAAGGCAAATTCATGTTTCGAAATATCGAATAATTCGAGTTATGCGAGTTCGAGATATCGAAGTTCGACTGTACGTTTGCTCCCTTTTTTGCTATCCCTATCGTATGATATTGTTTGACATGGTCTGTGGATTTATTATGCTAACTATTGTGCTATGTTTTAATCAATGTGCCATGCAAATGTACATTTTATGATGAATACTTCTAATAGGGGTTTACTGCAGAAATAAATATTTAGTTTTTTAAATGCTTTCCTTATCTGGAGCTCTGATACACATACAATATGCTTAACCTATTACTCTATAGATACACATTTTTATGGCTTTCATTTATTCCTCCACTCCAGAAAATAAATCGAAATTGTACAGTTTTGAATATGTGTCATAAGAAGTATTATATATATACTAGCATATTATAACTTAAATCAGGCTTAAGGTAAAACATAATGCGTCTAAAAGCGCATTCAGTTTTACTGTCAACCTGTTTCAAGAGATCACCAATCTTCAAAACTAGAAACAGGCCATGGAGTAAAAGGATGAAATAGCAAACTACAAACTATGGTTAACAGAAATAGTAGCCCTATCCATTGCCTTATCCCGAGTACAGTGCTTATTTGCAAATAGTTATATCCTGTTTGGATCGCATAAATCGGCATCTGATCAGGATCTAAATGTTGACATTAATTTTAGCGTGTACCACCAATGTTTTACCCTTATTCCGATTCGGAATCCGTTTCCGATTAAGTAAGAAATGTCTGTTTCAAAGACGGATTCTAGGTAAGCCTGTGTCTCCATGGCCTAGTGGTTATATTCACTGTGACTTACAACCGCTATGCTCCTCACCGGTGTAGGTTCGAATCCCAATCGGGTTTTCTTATGTGGGAAAGACTTCCAGCTAGCTTTTGGAATGTCGGAGCCGATTTGTGCCTAAAACAGGGTTTCAGAGGGATTTATTCACCTGTAATTAGCTGGACTTCGCGATAGCACTTAACTAATATTAAAGCGACGTAAAATCATAACAAATCCAAATCCAAATCAGCGCTAGCATACTTTGCAAAAGGTAAAAATGGCTATCTGCTACCAAAAAACAGGGGTTTCTATCAGAAGAGATGATATTTAACCCTTTCATCACCATAAACGACTTACATCTTATAATTCTGAATTGTTGTCTGCATCAAATATATCGTCTATGAAAACAATAATGAATGTTTATCCTTTTTAAACTTGAGGAAATGTTAGCATGACTGTGTCAAATAGCTTTGATCCAGATCAGACGCACATGGATCCAAGTTGTTTGAAAATATTAGCCAAGATGTGCGAAGCACGATAAGGAATAAGTCGATATTGCAAACCGTCAGACTCATATAAATAATTCTTCAATAAAAACTTTCAACGACAAAAAATTGTAATAAGGTTGCAGACGAAAGAAGAGGGTCGATGTCATAGTACACTCAAAATACCATCATGGGAATCCGATTCTGAGGATTTAAAATCATGATGTATTGATTTACATCATGAATATTATTGTTAACAGTTTGGATTCTGTTCAATAGCCAAGTTGAGAGGCAATCGATCAGGATCAAAACTGTAATTTATGGTAAAAAAAACTTTCAGAATTCAACGACCATATGCCGAACTTCTGTTGCTTGCACCATTTTTGCAAATGGTAGAAATAAAGAAGTAAAGAGGAGCATAGTCAATTTTATTGTGAAAAAGGCAAATGCCAGAGGCGCATTCAAACAACACTAGTTGAAAGGTTAGTTGGTCCCACAAAAGAGACATATTTTCTTTACTAAAAAGTAATGTTTGTTTTAGATCGCATGTACTTTATATCCAAACTCATTATAATTTTGAAAAGATTTACTTAATCATTGAAACGCTGAAATAAATATCAAACTTTTGCAAACTGTATATTTTTAATGTTTGGTTATTAGTATTCGATCGTTTTATTCTTAAACCTTCTACTTTTTTCAAAGTTTTTGAATTTTAAAGCGTTGTCATGTTCGTACTATATACGTTTTGCATTGAGTATAAGTTTTCTCATTTACCCGGATTAACAAAAACTGTGTCGAAAAATGATAGTGTGATTGCTATCAATAGGTAGAAAACTTAAAAATACGTCGAACTATCTATCATTTTCAGCTTCATTTCATGATTTCTAATTACTAAGGATATAATACAATGTCAATCCACAATGATTATGCGAATACTCTCGACCATCTATATGTATTCTAGAATGCGAATCATATTACGTGTATATATACAATTGTTTACTTATATAATTGGACGAAATGTCGGAAGCTAGTGTATACTATTGCTTTCGAAGATTTCTGGGGTACGCCCGGGTGATGGTTGCAAACACTATCGTTTTCGTTATTTTAAAGTAAGTAAGAAGGGGTAGGATAGGAGGGAGTGAAACGAAAATGAACAATGAAGAAGAAGTTTCAATCACAGGCACTCGGGATCAATTCGGTCATTTAAAATCCCTTTTTGTCCCTTCCAAAATTCTGAATTGTCATATATGCTTTTCCGTTCACATTGTCAACACAAACCGTATTGAATAGATTATCCCCCTATTTGATACACTAGAATACCTGTTCATCCTTTTACGCCATAGCCTGTTTAAGCCATTGCCTATTTCCAGGATTAAAGATAGATGTCAGCTTAAAGCAGAATTAAAGTAAAACAGAATACGTAATTTGTTTCACTTTCAGCCTGCCTTAAGCCACCATAGGCTTTTCTAAAAAACAACAACATTTTTATGGTAAATTAGTCTTAACTCAGTCACGGTATAAATTGGATCTAAATTCTTCAGTGGAGGAATATTTTAGAAGCGTAAAATACTTATGTATTGATTTTCGGGTTCGAGTATGGTTTTTATCTCGTTTTGAGTTTCCTTTTTCTCGAGTCTATCATAACATTGTTCCTTTTTTCAGTACATTTCGTTTTTTTTGCTATTGTTCATCTTTATTGTCATTTAAAAATATACATAACAGTATTGTAAACAAGCAGACGACTATAATGCGAACCTATTAGAAGGGGAGGGATGTTTCTATCGTTGGGATAACTTTCTGCCATCAATCTTACCTAACAAGCGCACGAACACCCCCTTTCTGAATGTGGTTCATATAGTACATACAGAACCTTATTAAATTAACAATTTTTGCGTGTGTGTGTGTGTGTGTGGGGGGGGTTCAATAAATTGTGCAAAATGAATTATTTACTGTTTAATAGCCAATTTGCGGTTTAAAATTTAATTATATCTTAAAAAATGAGTCTAATGCGCTTGCGCCTGCATACAAGAGCAGCACACACATCTACCACATCTGACAAATTAGGTCGGGGTGTCTCCAAAGACAGTTTAATGATCTGAATGTCCTAAGATTGGCAAAACATGCTCAACACAAGCTGTTGTCAGACAATGACCTGCACACGCCGCTGTCAGACAAGGACCTGCACAAGCCAATTGTCGAGATGCTGCAGCAGCCGCTCTGTCATCAGACAAGGAGGACGTCCCGCCTAGACGACGACGTCGGCTTTGTGAACTTATAAGGGAAACTCATGAACTGTATAATAATTTCATGAACAAAACACTTACAAAGATAAAACGTGAGCTTAGTATTTTAAGTGACAGTGAGTAACATATTGTATGCTTGTGTTTGTTCATTTCTGCATCTGTATTTTACAATAAAGGCTTTCTGGTGTATACCTTAATACATATACATTTTTTGCTTGACCTAAAATAAATAACAAAATACTTTTGAGACGCCCCCTCCAATTTAGCATGTACTACCAACGGTTTACCTTTTTCCGATTCGGATTCTGTTTCAGATTAAGTAATAAATGTCTACTAGCAATAATGGCTTTCTATCGTTATACGTTTCCCTGGCACAATGACTTCTGACATGATCCGTTCACAGTGAAGAAGACGTTAACCTATTGATGCCTGGATATTGAAATGAACTCTTCCTGTGTACTTGCTGGAAGATTTCGTTATAGCTATACAAAGGTGATCCAAGGACACTGCAATGTGTGTTTCCATACAGCAGAACATTTTATATGACATAGCAAACAGTGCGGCATCTCGTCCGGGTCTGCATTGTTTTCCTAAACATGTATGTCATTAACCCTTTCATGATCAAATTTATCGTGAGATTTTTACCCATTCACCGTTTCATTGTCGTCTGCTTCAATTTTGTTGGTTGCAATACACATTTCAAAGTTAAAAAATAAAGCAGTATGACTGAAGATATTTCAAAACGAGTGTCGAACAGTTTGGATCCTGATCAGACGCCGCGTGACGCGGCGTCTGATCAGGATCCAAACTGTTTGCAAAAGCGCTTTTAAGCGTCATTGAGAGTGGACATGTTAAAGGTTAAGACATGTAAAGGTTTCTGAAACTGTAATGTTCGTTTATGGTACGTAATGCAACGTTTATGTAATCTTTATTCAGAAGGCTAATTAGCAGTGTAACGATAATAGCAATAATGGCTTTCTATCGTAATACGTTTCCCTGGTACAATGACTTCTGACACGATCCGTATACAGTGAAGAAGTCGTGAATATTTTCCGTCCAGACGAAACTATTTATTTATTTATTTATAATACCAGATTTATATAGCGCTCTTTTCACACAGGAGTTGTGCGTTCAAACGCTCTTCACATGAATTCATATAAATGTACTTACAAAGTGAGAAAGGATGTACAATCAAGTACAGACATCCTACTTGTAATGCAATGGAGAAAAAATTTATTCTTTCCCAATAAATGCGCTTACGCTAAAACTATTATTTTTATTGCAAACAGTTTGGAGCCAGATCAGACGACGGGTAACCCGGCGTCTGATCAGGATCCAAATTGTTTGCCACTCAAATTAAAATAGATACATGTAGATAGAAATGTATAAAAGATGTCATTTTCTACATCTTCGTGCATCGCATTTGCGTTTCCTTTGCGTTTAAACGGGATGGAGTAACGCCTTCTCCACTATTCAATTAAATATAGATAAGGACAGGTTTACTTACATGTAGACGTTTTTTTTATTTCAGAGTGGTAAAAAATATCGAACCTGATCAGACGCCGGGTTACCCGACATCTGATCTTGCTTAGAAATATTCGCAGTAGAAATAATTGTTTTTAGCACACACGCGTTTATTCGGGGAAGAACATCTTTTTCTCCACTTTATACCATTCTATTGCTAGTACATGTACATAGTGATATTCAGATACAGATTACTCGATACTTCAATCTACTCGATAATTCAAACTCGCTTCAATCGATCATGCAAGTATTTCACTTGTTGATTTTCGATAAGTCTAACTTATTTAAGTCGAACATGCCAGTATTTTGAAGTTGAAATTTTTTTTTCTTTTATGAACTACCTACTGGAAGTCCGTTTATTTACAAAGAATAACAAAGAAGTTGAAACTTAGCTAAGCCCCGTTTTAAATTTGACATATGGGTATGTTCGAATTAAAGCGTGTTCTTATTATCGACTGTCGACTGTATTTAGCATATTGACATTTCCACTGTTTATCTTGCAAGACGAACTCCTATAAAAGAAGCATATGCCGGAATATCGTTGAAAGCTAATCTGAATTAATGTTCTCACTGCGAGAATCTCGTCTAATGTAGCGTCTTCTTTTATCTTTATAACTACATGTACAGTGTTCCCTCCCTACAACGGCCCACCCAAAAACGACTCCCTCATAACAACGACCCTTGCCGCAGCTCCCTTAACAAAACGATTATGTTTAACCTATTCACGGCTGCAATGTCGTCTGCTTAAAATTTTCGTCTGCTTTTTTCTCAAAGTTACATAATGGCCATTTTGACAGAAACTTAATGATGAGTGACAAACAGCTTGAATTCAGATCAGACGCCGTGTTACGCGGCGTCTGATCTGGATTCAAGCTGTTTGCAAATGTAAGCCAATTTTCCTTTCTATAACGACTCCCTACGAACAACGCACATACTCGTTGTCTCCCGTTGGGTGTCTTTGTAGAGAGGGAACGCTGTTGATGCATGCCATTAGGATGAGAACTAATCAATATGAGTGTTAAATAAATTTATTCGGAACAGACTCTTAGTTACCCAGCTTCCGATCTGAGTCTAAACTGTTCATGAATAACTGTGTGGTATGTCAGGCAGTGGGTGTTTATTTTATATTCTACATATATTTCAATGTTAACGGCGCCAAAAGTGCTGGACACTCTTATCGCGATATGTTTTCAGTTATACTACATTGAATTTTACTTCGAAACGATCTTGCAAACGACATTATTGAAGCAGACGACAATGAAACGATGAAGGGGTAAAAATCTCACGATAAATTGGGCAGCGAAAGAGTAAACGGAGTTTGAGTATTCGAGGTTCAACTGTATAAATCATATACAGTGCTCCCTCTCTACAACGACGCCCAATGGGAGACACAAAATGTGTGTGTTGTTCGGAGGGAGTCGTTATATGAAGGGAACATCAAGACTTGGCTAACATTTGCAAACAGCTTGAATCCAGATCAGACGCCGCGTAACGCTGCGTCTGATCTGGATTCAAGCTGTTTGTCACTCGTCATTATATTTATTTTATCAAAATATTCACTTTAATGTGATTTTGAGAAAAACAGCAGACGACACATTTAAGCAGACGGTATTGCAGCAATGAATAGGTTGGACATAATTGTCTCGCTTGGGAAACAGCGGCAATGGTCGTTGTAAGGAGGGAGTCAATGTTGGGAGGGCCGTTGTAGGGAGGGAGCACTGTACATGTTATACACCGTTCGATAATGTGTACAAGATGCGTAATCTCCATACAGGCAAGGCAGAGCAAATTCATATATTTAGTATGCTATACTGTATATAATATAATATCAGGGCTCCAGATAAGAGCAGTTTTTCAAAATCTAAAACCTTTATTTCTGCATTAAACCTTATGGTGTCACTACTCATCAGAATCGTCTCTTCGAGACGGTTCTAATGAGTAGTGACACCATAAGGTTTGGTGCTGAAATGAGTGAGAAAATGTTGAATTTGTTCAGAAAACTACCCCTTATCTAGAGCCCTGTATATGTATAGGATGTCGCATCCTTTTGTATGACATATCATATATATTGTTTATATTCAATATGGTTAAATGAAAGTTCAGTTTCTCAGCAGCTGTGTAGATGTCAATGGCAATATTAACTTAAGATTTATTATATTAGGTGTTCACATTCTAAAAATATCTTATATGTGACAGTGATGCTGTTAAATAGTAAAGAAGCCGCGTATCCATTAATTTCCTGCATTTGGCACGTCAGTTTGTTTTCGTATTTAGCTAGTTACCGTAAACCCCTTAAAATTGAGATACAATTATCCTTCTCTACAACGACACCCACTGAGAGATAAATATTATGTTTGTTGTTCGGAGGGAGTTGTTATAGGGAGGGGAAATTGGCTTACATTTGCAAACAGCTTGAATCCAGATCAGACGCCGCATAACGCGGCGTCTGATCTGGATTCAAGCGGTTTGTCACTCGTCATTATATCTTTTCTATCAAAATGTCCACTTATATGTAACTTTGAAAAAAAACTGCAGACGACACTTTCCCAGATCTGTCTGTCCCAATGCTTAGGATAATTACGGTTTATAACATTATACTCAAACTCGAGTGCATCTTCATTTTCATGGTCCCAGCCGGTCGCCTTTATCTGACATAAGTATGAAAATAGTTTGGACAAAGCTCAAACGTCGAGTAACAGTATGTCTGATCAGGATCCAAACATTTTCACACTTTTAATTAGGTGTATTCAGGTGAAAATATTATATTACATAAGAAGGATATAAACTACTCTACATGTTGAATTTTCTATTCTAGGTACCTTTGGTGATCCAGTCAATGGTTCGGGGACCAGGTATGATGAGCTAGCATTAATCTCACTGTTCCTAGTGGTCTGGTTTATATCTATCATCTGGTTTTATTGTCGATGGAACACAGTCCGCCGTATGCAGTCAGCAAGTGCCAGATATCTTTACAGTCCTCAGAACATGGACACTATTACTATAGTTGCCAATGCCGCAGACAGTGTTATATACTGTAAATGACGCAGAGTGGTATCCATGTTTACAGGCAAAGAAACGTGGACACTATTACAACGGCTGCCAATGCCACAGACAGTGATATAAACTGTAAACGACGGAGAGTGTTATCCATGACAAGTATTACAATAGCTGCCAATGCCACAGACAGTGTTATAAATTGTAAATAACGGAGGATGTTATCCATGTTTACAGACAGAGAAAAATGGACTCAATTACAATAGTTGTCATTGCCACAGACATGGAGTTTTATCCATGTTTACAGACAGAGAAACATGGACATTATTCCTATAATTCACAATGTCACAGACAGCGTTCTATATTGTAAATTAAGCAAAGTGTTATTTATATTTATCTACCGAGAAACATGGATACTATTTCTAAAGTTGCCAATAAAGTAGGTAGTGTGATTTATTGTAAGTAGTAAAAAGTGTTATTCATATTTATATATGTAAAAACATGCGCATGGATGCAATTACCATAGTTGACAGTTACACATACAGTGTTATATAGTGTAAATTACGGAAAATGTAATGCATGCAATTACAAACAAAGAAGCATTGACACGCTTACTACAGTAATATCTATTCAAACGACGGTAAATGTAACCCATTTAGTTACAGACCGTAAAATATGGACACAATTACCATAGTTGCAAATGTCACAGAAAGTGTGATACGTGGTAAATTACGGAAATTGATATAGGTAATTACAGAACTAGAAACATGGAAACCAAAACCATAGTTGACAACGCCTTATACAGTAGATCTAGTATTTCTTCAAATGACGGAAAGTGCTATCCATGTTATTACAGACCTAGAAACATTAACCCATTTGTGCCCGTCTGATTTTTCATTTTCATTTTGTGTTATATTGAAATCTCTATCAGCAAACAGTGTAGACTCTGATCAGACGCCGCATAATGCGGCGTCTGATCAGCGTCTACACTGTTTGCCCATGTCCCATATATAGGATCGTGGGCATAAATGGGTGAAGGATATTGCTACAGGAGACAATGCAATAGAAAGTGCCATTGATCATAAACGACGAAGAGAGTTGTTCATGTTATTGCAGAATGAGAAAGATGGCCACATTTACCATAGAATGCGAGTATTAACCCATTTGTGCCAACGGTACTATATAGGACATATACAAACAGTGTAGACTCTGATCAGACGCCGCATGATGCGTCGTCAGATCAGATTCTACACTGTTTGCTGATAGGAATTTTAATATAAAGCAAAATGAAAATGAAAATATAGACGAGGAATCCCTTAGATAAAAAAAAATGACTAAACCAATATTTAAGCATTGAAGAATCCATTCGGCACAAATTGTTGAACAATACCGAAGACACTGGCATTCATTTAAATGGCGGAAAGTGTTTCCGTTTTATTACAGCCCTAGAAACATGGGTATTGATTACCATGGTTGTGAATGCAGAAGGCAGTTTTTTTTGTTTACATTTACATGGCGGGGCATGTTATCTAATATATGTTTTTTATAGACCAAGGACTGTAATTGACAGTCAAACACAGTCAAACTTATTTAACATAAGTGACGAAGAGTGATATGCATGTTATTTCAGACCAAGAAACAATTACTGTAGTATTCAATACCGTACATGTATATACAGTAGAACTTCGATATCTCGAACTCGGCTAAGTCGAACATACCCGCATTTCAAAGTTATAACGCGGCTAAGCCGCGTTTTAACTTTGAAACACGGGTATGTGAACCTAAACCAAGCTTGAAATAAGGCAACTTCATGTTTCGAAATATCGGACAATTCGAGTTAAGCGAGTTCGAGATATCGAAGTTCGACTTTAGTGCTATTTATAATCTCCATACCGGTGAAACTGATGGACTATAATGTTTCTGTTCGTACGTCTGTTCATCTTCCAATTCGACCGACTGTATGCCTGCCGCTCTGTCAGTCTCTTCATCATTACCTTTCGTTAAGTTTTGTTATGGCTCTTCATTTTTTCACTACACGAACAGCGACCAGCAGATTTCTTGAATAATTCATAGGCAAATACAGAAATTATCATTACCTCATTAACCCCTGAAATTTTTATTGAACAATTCCAATATCAAAATAAGTTTTTGACTATTAAGGGTTGATTTTAACAATTTATTTCACAATTACAAACAGTGTAGACCCTGATCAGAGGGAACGGAATCCTAGCAGGTACACTGTTTGTAAATGACGAGTATACTCGTCGCTAGGTTTGAATGTGTTAATTGCATTATTTTCTCACACAATGGAAAATATGAGCACTCCTTTGACTAGACTTATATTCACAACAGGTGATACTATACGAGGGGCATTGAGAAAGTTCTAATAACTGAGCAATAACTTTAAATTGCATGGTCTCAATTTGTAAAAAAAAAAAAAAAAGAATTCTGAAAGATCAATCATTCCGCGAGACATCCATAGTAAATTTGTTATCATAAATTTGAGAATTTCTGTTTAATCGGTATTCAGACAAGACATGGTTTCAGGCATTGACTGCAATGCCTCTTGTATACGTGATGTAATAGCTACTGTATTTACTACTTGTTGATATGCGGTTGCTACAGTGGAGAATCTGTTATTCTTTCCCGTTTAAACGCAAACGTACGCAAACGCAAAGCACTAAAACGTAGAAAATAACAACTTTTGGACAATTCTGATATTTCATGTTTAACTTGGTGGCAAACAGTTTGGAGCCTGGTCAGACGCCGGGTTACCCGGCGTCTGATCTGGCTCCAAACTGTTTGCACTGCAAATACTAGTTTTAGCGTAAACGCGTTTATTGGGAAAGAATAACGTTTTCTCCACTGTATATTGGTAAAACATCTGCTAATTCTATAACACTTACCCCATATGTATTCTGTGAATCAACGGCCTACAACAACAGGGGTTTAAATAACAGTGGAGAATATGTTAAAACGCATACGAAACGCAACCCCGATCAGAGGGCTCCTTGAGGAGCCCTCTGATCAGGGTATACACTGTTTGTCATTTTGAAATATACTGTAAAAAATCAACCCTAAATAGCCAATAATGGACTACACTTATTTGGGAAATTGGAATTTTCCATTTTAAAGTTTCAGGGGTGAATGAGTTAACTGTCAACACTCCCCGCAGGATGTAAGGCGAGTGTATCTACTACTATGTGTTCATGACACTGGGATACTGGAACTATCCACCAATATTTATATTAACCCTTTCATCGCCAAATTATTTGTGAGTTTTTACCCATACACCGTTATTGTGTCGTCTGCTTCAATATTATTGTCTGCAATATCATTTCAAAGTTAGAATTAAGAGAGTATGACATAAAAAATATCGAAACGGGTGTCAAACAGTTTTGATCCTGATCAGAACTGTTTGTAAATTCGACTTTAGGCGATTCTGGCGGTGAAAGGATTAATCTGAATTATAACAATGTCGTTGTAACTGTATATATAATTGGGTCCAAACAATAATGTTGATATAACGAACTCACGCTGCTATTCATATTTCCACTGAACATATTGGTAGTACATGTATAAAGCTCATTCACTGCCTTATAACGGATACAATAGTTATTTAAAAACAATTTGGATTCTGATAAAACGCCGCGCCACGCGGCGTTTGATCAGAATCCAAACTGTTTGCCATTCATTTCAATATTTCTTAAGAAAACATAGTTTAAGTTTTAGTTTGAGAAAAAAAGCAGTCGACACTTGTTAAAATTGATTACGTAATAGCAGTGAATGTGTTAACGCTTATGATGTCAACAACAACACACTACAGTAGCGTGTTCAGTTACCAGTTTGCTGTTTAGGTTAGCAGTTTGTGCCCCGTGTACAGCGTGCAGAGTACAGAAGAAAAAACGTTTTCTTTCGAAATAACCGCGTCTCGCTTAAACTATTATTTTCATTGCAAACGGGTTAGAGCCAGATAAGACGCCGGGTAACCCGTCGTCTGATCAGGCTCTAAACTGTTTGCCACTCAGATTAAAACTGGTAGTCTGAATTGTCAAAATGTTGTCATTTTCTATATTTCATTGCGATGCGTTTGCGTTTGAACAAAAAAAATACGTTTTCTCCACTATATTTCTGACTGGTAGCCAACTCGCAATCGATGGCCATTGAAGGCCATCAATTTCTTTACTGAACACGCTACTGGTTTTATTTTGAAAATCTGATAATTCTTCACTGACTTTCGTCTTTGTATGTGTATGAACAAACACCACCGGTGTATTTAATGTATATATCTAAGAGTAATTCTATAGTATATAAGTATTTCTAACATTTGAACTACATGTATATGTATATGGTATATGCCAGGTATTTTATCGTTTTTTTTTAATATAATACCATTTTTACACTAATAAAAAATGCATAATAATGGATGTTACTTGTATATACGAGTATTTATCAACTAATTGACGTTTGTCATATAATTATATATTCTTCGTTGTTAGTAATGTCATTGACAATCGGCAATACATACAGTAGATGCAAATGATCATTGTTTAATCCATTTACGCCCAGTGGATTCTTCCATGTTTATATATTGGATTAGTCCATTTTTTATCAAAGGGATGCCTTGTTAAAATTTTCATTTTCATTTTGTTTTATATTGAAATTCCTATCAGCAAACAGTGTATACTCTGATCAGACGCCGCATAATGCGGCGTCTGATCAGAGTCTACATTGTTTGCCCATGTCCCATATATAGGATCGTGGGCACAAATTGGTTAACCGAACTAGTTGAGATAGCTGGTCCGTCCAGTTAAAAAGTTTGGTAACACAGGTATAATATTTTTGAAGCTTTTTTGTCCATAAGCTGTTTTCGTGCGTGTATACTAAATGTCAAATCAAGTAGTGCAGAATCTGACCCAATTGCCCTTTAGCAGTCATCTTATCTTGGTGTATACTTTCTGCTTATGTCCCATTTGTGTGATTGTCGCTGTTACTATGTGATCACATACCGGTATAAACTCATTTTATTCTATGAACGGCAAGCAATGCATTATTGAGCCGTGCCATGACAAAACCAGCCTTATTGCATTGCAACACTGTACAGACCAAGCACCGTAGTCACCCAGGTTCTGTATCTGGGTTTGGGCCACACTGTTAATACCGTATATATTACAGCTACGTAAAATATATTTGATGCATTCTTTGACAGGGCGGCTGTACTTGATCTACACTGTATTCAATGCAATAAGACATAATTTCTCACGACATGGCTCATATGTACACATGTACGTATATTATCGTTATCACAGAATACAAGGATAACTGCATTACTATTCAATACAGTGTTAGTGGGAATAGCTTGATGAATCAGTTGTGCCATGTCATAGATAATAGTCAAAGGATGACGTATCTTAACAGTGACCTTTACTACCGTGATATAGGCTTTTTATTCTATCAGGACTATCATAAAGAATAGCCTGCTTCATCAACGGGAGTTATAGTTGTTCGTTTCATTAAGCCACCATATCACGTCTGTTATACCTTACTATAAACTATATCACCACACTTCTATTGCATGGTCACACATTTTCACCTGCATCTAATCAAAATAATGATGATTAGAGTGTCCGATACATTGGCTAAGTTGGCTCTATACGTGAGTGTATAGCTATAGCCTAGAGCCCAACTAAACTGTTTGAGGGAACAATTGAGTCTCACACCTAAACATTTGCAAACAGTGTAGACCCTGATGAGAGGCCGCATCAGGATTATTTCATATGAAATGGTATGCTCTATGGACAAACATTCTACTGATTTTCGTTCACCCTTGTATAGCTATTTTGAAATCTTCCAGTACAGTGGAGAAAACGTTATTCTTTCTCAATAAACGCGTTTACGCTAAAACTATTATTTGCAGTGCAAACAGCTTGGAGCCAGATCAGACACCGGGTAACCCAGCGTCTGATCAGGCTCCAAACTGTTTGCCACCAAGATAAACATGAATTATCAGAATTGTCAAAAAGTTGTACTTTTCTACGTTTTAGTGTTTTGCGTTTGCGTACGTTTGCGTTTAAACGGGAAAGAATAACAGATTCTCGCCACGAACAATTTTGTAATTACAGTGTTCCCTTCTTACAACGACCCTCCCAACAACGACTCCCTCCTTATAACGCCCATTGTTGCAGTTCCCTAAACAAGACAAGCATGTCTAATGCTTTTACAGCTACAATATTATCTGCTTAAAAATGTTACTGCTGTGTATTTTTGAAAGTTACATATAAGTGGACATTTTTATAGAATAGATATAATGAGGAAATTCAAGCTGTTAGTAAAATTTAAGCCAAGTTTTAAGTTTCCCTCCCTCTAACAACTCCTCCCTCCGAACAACGCACATAATCTTTGTTTCCCATGGGGTGTCGTTGTAGACAGGAAGTACTATTCCATCAACATTTTCAAAGGGCGGACACATTTTTAAAACTGACTCCCCATAATTAATTAAGCAATAAAAGTATATGCTCGTTATATGTATATTTCTGATGTATCTCTTTCGAGCGTACGTGCCTTTTATTTATTAGTGTTTTCTACTGAAATGGCCGAATTATTTTTAGATTGGAACATTCTAAACTTTTAAAAGAGATGAGTACCGTACTCGATGATTTCCGTACAGCCAGCTAGAGATAAGGATAGCTGTATTTATTGTGCGTAATGTGCAGTAGATAAGACATTATTCTTTCCTGTTTAAACGCACTGCACTAAACTGTAGAAAATCACTTTTGGAAATTTCTATCTTTTATCTGAGTTGCAAACAGGTTGGAGCCTGATCAGACGCCGGGTTTCCGGCCTTTGATCTGGCTCCAATCTGTTTGCAATGCAAATAATAGTTTTAACGTAAATGCGTCTATTTGGGAAATAATAACATATCAGTAAATTTAGCGCATCGGTCTCGTGCTGTACGGGGACCATTAGGAAAGTTAACGAATATATGTCCGATGTTACCTTGCCGACCTATTGACCAGTATAAACTATTCTTTTTCTAGAAATAACTCGGCCATGTCAGAAACTAGGATAATACTAACTTGCGCTGGATAGAGCGAGGAAAGCATCAACTGATCTTCATTAATCCTCTCCCCTGTAAGTGGAGTAAGTAGGCTATTAAGAAATTTGCCAGTGCTACACGTCAATATGATATACGTTTATTAGCAAAACCTGATTTATTGGTACTCTATGAACAACACATCATTGTTATAGTAAAGCTCTGCTATATCACTGAACTTCTCTCACAGTAATTTGAGTTTATGGACGGATGTTGTTATGGGCTCTTCCTATGTGCCTCTTTATGTATGAGGTATACACTTGTATCTCTAAAAACACTGCAATTTGTGTCCACCTAGCATATCATATCATAAGAAATAGAAAATAGTGCAGATCCTGGTAAGGCACAAACTTACCCAGTGCCTGGTCTTAATTTTACGTGTTTGCAAACCTCAGTCTAGTTGTGATCGGAAGGAAGGGGACTTACAATTATTCATCCCTTAAATGACTTACCTCGAGTGTATTTGTTTATCTGCAAACAGTTTGGATCCTGATCAGACGCCGCGTAACGCGGCGTCTGATCGAATGCAAACTGTTTGACACTTATATCAATATTTCTTATGTTAAAATACCTAAATTGTAATTTTGAGAACTAAAAGCAGACGACAGTTGTTTAAAACTGATGACGTCATGGCAGTGAATTTGTTAATATGGTGTACATATGGTTTAATGTTAATTACAAGAAATACCATTTCGTATAGAATCTCATGTATAATAGTTACTTTATTGGATAACTTTACACTTTAATTATGATATACTTGCGTGTGTATATTGTTTATGCAAAGATGCATGAGATACATAGAAATATTTTATCAACTTTTTCTAATTTCCGTTAGAAATAAGAACCTATGATTAAAACACATAGTAATACTATCGACCTTATTTCATTAATGTAATTGATTGGTTACTGAGAAACTATAAAATCCATTATCTCAACGTAAGCAATTTAATCCCTTCACTGTCTTACCACGAATACAATGGTTACATTGTATTTGCAAACTGTTTGAATTCTGAGCAGACGACGCTTAAAGCGGCTTCTGAGCAGAATCCAAACTGTTTGGTATTCATATCAATATTTCTTATTTCAAAATACCTAAATTGTAAGTTTGAAAACTAATAGCAGACGACAATTGTTTAAAGCTGATGACGTCATTGCAGTGAACGGGTTGATATATATAAGGTTTTCTGTTACTTATCTCAGATAGCATTTTCATGTTGTGGCGCTATGGAATAACCTTAAACTTTAATTATGATATACGTGCGTGTGTATATTGTTTATTTTATCCTTTCTTCATAATATCCATTAGATGTGAGACACTATCATTGTAAAATATATAGAATCGACCTTATTTCATTAAGTAATTGATTGGGTTCTGAGAAACTATAAAATCAATAATCTCAACGTTAACCATTACAATGTAAAAATATCTCCTGCTTTCTGCTATTGTGCGCATTGATTCTTGAAAATTATATTTGAATTTTTGATACGAACGTCAATACATCTGGATCCTGATCCGGATCTAAATTATTAGAAAACACCCTTGCTTCTTTAGTACGTAATATTTCATAAAGAAATATTACACTGCTTTTCAGTTGGTATTATATTGCATAATATAACCCTTAGATATTTAATCCTTTCATTATCAAATTTATCATGATATTTTTACCCCTTCACCGCAATATTATCGTCTGCGACAATATTGTTGTCTGCAATAATTTAAGGCGGTAGAACTGACGTAATTTCAAAACAAGTGCCAAACAGTTTTGATCCTGATCAGACGCCGCGTTACGCGGCGTCTGATCAGGATGAAAACTGTTTACAAATGCGCCTTATGACTTCATTGAGAGCGAAAGGGTTAAACACTGATCTAGACTTAATTTAAAACAGGAACTGCCCAATTTGCAGGGCCAATAAGCGAGTTCGAATTATTTATCAAAGTTCGACAGATACTCTATTTAATGACCCACAGTTTTAGGACATACAGATCTGAGCAAACAGTGTAGAGCTTGATCCGATTGCTCCCAATTATCACGTGACCTTCTAATATGGCGGACAAGCTTTTTTCAAAGAGAGGACAATCAATCTGATTTCTAAAATTTTGACTACGTAAACTGTTCGTTTTTAGCGAATTGGATTTGACTGATTGTGTTAATATGTGTTTAATCGATTTGTGAGTTAAAACGGGGATTATGAGGCGAAAAACTGTTGAAAACTGTGACTTTGTGTGTGTGTGTTTGCGCGGGACACTGATCTGAGAAAGGACTTTTGTTATGTGCATGAATGGGGAAATCGAAATCCAATAAGAAACGGACTAAATCACAATCTTCCCCAGATTCGGTAAGTGATAGACCAGATAAACGTTCGAATATGGCTGATCAGAATACGCAAAATGTACAAAACACCCAAATGCCGTCACCATCATCGCCATACAGTATGCCTTATATGGGACACTATTTACCTCCACACACACAATTTTTGACCCCACAACCATCACAACAAACACAGCCAAACAGCAATTATCTGAATCCTCAGGCAGTCATGGACAAACTCGAATTGATTGAGGTTCGATTACGTAAGCTGGACACGATTGAAAATCAAATGTCAACGCTAAGCAACAAAATGACCCACATTGATGAACGAGTTTCCTCCCTTGAATCCAAACTCTCAGACTCTAACCATAAACTTACAGCAATGGAGGCTAGCAGAAATTTTGATTCTCAAATATGTGATGATATCTCTCGTAAACAGGCCGAAATTGAAAAATCCTTGAAATCTGAAAAAGAACGTGCCACAAAAATCTCTAAACAGTGCGATGACGTTAAATATGAAAACCAGAAACTAACGGAAGAAATAATCGATTTACAAGCCAGATCAATGCGTGACAATTTACTCTTTTTCAATTTTGATGAATGTGATACATTTGAAGGCAGAAAAGACGAAGACTGTTGTTCTAAAATATTGGAGCTGTGTGAAAACAAGCTTGATATGCCAGACGCCAAAACATCCGTGAAAATCGATCGTGCTCATCGTATCGGTAAATATGTGCATGGTAAAAAGAGACCGATCGTGGCAAAATTTAACTTTTTTCGCGACGAACAAGAGGTCAAGCAACGAATTCACGAGCGTCGAGATACAGTCGGTATTAAATCTAGCGACCAATACCCGAAAGCCGTACAGGACAGGAGAAAACAACTCATCCCGGAAATGATTAAGGCAAGAGATGCTAACCATGATGCTGTTCTCCGGTATGACAAGCTATACATTGACGGGCATCTGTTTCGCTCTGTACCGGAAGCTGCTACAACTACTGATTAGGGGGACGACGGGAAGCAGTTACGTTTTGTGCTATGGAACATTCAGGGGATTGTAGGCAAATTAAATGACGCAGATTTTCTTAATTCTATTAAACAATATGACATTTTACTTTTAACAGAGACGTGGAATTCGAAAACTTCAAATATATATAGTCATGGTTATTGTGCTTTCTCTTGCTATAGGCCTAAATCTAACCGAAGAGCAAAAAGGCACAGTGGCGGTGTAATTATTTACTATAAGGAGAAATTTTATAATAAGATTGAACTAGTGTCAATAAATAATAACGGTATTATTTGGATTAAACTTAAGAAAGAATATTTTGGTTCTGATAATGGCATTTACTTATGTACATGTTATATACCACCAGAAGATTCAAGTGTGTACAAAAGTGTTAACTCTGATTTATTTGAGTATGATTTTTTTGAACAATTAAACACTGATATTAGGAGATATAGTTTTTGCGGTGACGTATATATAACGGGCGATTTCAATGCACGAACTGGTGTAAGCTCTGATTTTATAGCTAACTCAAATCTTGACCGTTATGTCGATCTGCCCGATGATATGTCGTCATTTCAACACATACCTAATAGAAAATCCAATGATAATTGTGTTAACGGGTTTGGTCGAAAGTTGTTAGTATTGTGTAAAGAAAATAATGTTATTATTGTCAATGGTAGAAGCGAGCCAGGCGATTTCACTTACCATAGTTTGTCACGTAATAGATATGCAGCGAGCGTTGTCGATTATCTAGTAACTAGTTACGACAATTTTCCGTGTATATCTAGCATGAACGTTTTAGACCCAAACGAGTTTTCGGATCATTCTCCTATTGAATTTTCTTTACATGTTGAAAATGCCTTCTTTTACCACAACGATGTTTTAACGTATGATACGATTATTTGGAAAAATACTGATATGTAAGTATTTACAGATTTACTGAATGATAATAAACATTTATTTGATACTGTATCACAGCAGTTTATATCCGATGAAATAGACATCAATTATTGTATGAACAGGTTAAAGGACTTGGTATACGATATTTCTTTTCAGGTACATGGACGTACATTTTCTGCACGACCAAATCGTGTAATAAAGGTGAAATCGCTCTGGTTTAATGATAGCTGTAAAGAAGCGAAATCTGTTTTCTATAGATGTAAAAGGGATTTTAAATCTAACCCTACAGAAGAAAATAAAACAAATTTTATTATCTAGTAGAAAAGCATTTAATGACGCTAAGCGAAGGGCAAAGTACTCTTATAACTGTAAAGAGAAGAGTAAGTTATCTTCCCTTAGTAAAACTAGTCCGCGCAAATTCTGGAAATACATAAAGAAATATAAATCCGTGAATAGGAATCCTTGTGCTGATGTCACATTAAACGATTTTACTGAGCACTTTAAATCTATTTCCAACCTTTCTTTCGGTAATTTCCAAAATGATGAGAATAATCCTGATATTCATCAACATGATATTCAGGTGGAAGAACTTGACTGTCCGTTTACATTAGAAGAAATTTTAAAGTGTATTAGTTCTTTAAAAAGAAACAAAAGTAGTGATTTTGATGGTAATGTAGCTGATTTTTTCATTGATGGCAAGGATTTTATTAGTCCATATCTCCACGTAATTTTCAATAAAATATATGAATCAGGAATTTATCCTGATAGCTGGTGTAAAGGTGTAATCGTGCCAATGTTTAAGAAAGGGGACAGCACTGATCCTGGTAATTACAGGGGCATTACTCTTATAAATGTTATGGCTAAATTGTTTTCCTTGCTGCTCAGAAATAGACTGAACAGATGGTGTGAATCTGTTAACCTATTTCATGAAAGTCAGTTTGGCTTTAGAGAAAATCACAGTACGGTTGATTGTATTTATATCTTACATTCTATTATACAGAAAGTTTTATACAAAAAGTCTAAATTATATTGTGCCTTTATTGATTACGAGAAAGCTTTTGACACTGTTAATAGGGAAGCACTGTGGTTGAAACTTCTTAACTCTGGTTTAAGTTGTAAATTAATAACGATGCTTAGATCAATGTATGAAAATGTTAAATCTTGTGTTAAATTGTATCCAAATATGAATTATTCTGAATTTTTCGATTATCACTTGGATTGAAACAGGGGGAGCCACTCTCGCCGATTTTATTTATCCTTTTTATTAATGATGTAAGCAACAATTTAGACTTAAATAACTTGACTGAGAATGATATTAACTATTTATCTATGTACATGCTCCTATATGCTGATGACATAGCTTTGTTTACTACAGATCCAGTGAGTCTTCAGACGCAGCTTAATTGTATTTTTAGATACTCTACGAAATGGGGGTTAAAGATTAATACTAAGAAAACTAAAGTTTGTATTTTTCAAAGTCGAAAATCTAATAATGTTTATGACTGGTTCATCAACGGTGATAAAATTGCAGTTGTTGAATCATTCAACTATTTGGGGATAAACTTTCATTATACTGGTAATATGAAGGTAGCTGTAAAATCTCTTTCTGATCAAGCCCTTAAGGCTTATAACAGTCTTTTAGCTCTTTTTGACAAAGTAAGTTTGGATATTAAGACTAAAATGTCGTTATTTGATACCATGGTTTTGCCTATTCTTTTATATGGCTCTGAAGTCTGGGGTGTCTATGATATAAAATAATTAGATAAGATACACATTAAATTTTGTAAGCATATACTTGGGGTTCGACAACAAACACCTAATGTAGCTGTTCTGGGTGAACTAGGCAGAATTCCTTTATCAGAATTAGCGAAAGAGCTAGCACTTCGCTATTGGTTAAAGATAATGCAAACCCAAAACATGCCAAATCGTAGGGTATTTAATGAGCAAATTATAGATGGTAATTCAAAGTCTTGGGGAAATCTTGTAAAAGGTATTTTAGATAGGCTCGGTCTTGGGAACATGTGGAACGATTTTGGTAATGTATCTTTAGCACTGAAACTATGTAAGCAAAGACTTCATGATCAGTATATACAAACATGGAATACATCGGTTTATAATACTTCTAAACTTGACTATTATAGAAAATTCAAAACTCAATTTTGTTATGAAAACTACTTATCTTTTCTTGATAATGAAAAGGCACGCAAACAGTTAACTAGATTTAGAGTAACATCACATAATTTAGAAATAGAGTCTGGTAGAATTGCTGGTAAAACGAGACAGGAACGTATATGTAAAGTTTGTACAAGTAATGCTGTCGAATCTGAATATCATTTTCTATTATGTTGCCCAAAGTATTCTAGCATTCGTTCTAAATTTCTAGGTCATACTTTTTCTTCATGGCCATCGATCCAAAAGTTTGAAAGAATTATGTCTTCCAATAATAAAAGAACCATAATTAATACAGCTAAATATATAAATGAAGCATTTTCTATTCGTAAACAGTCCCTCGATGTATTAACTGCTCCATAAAGTAAAACAGTAATTTGATATGTTTAGTTCATGTTTTGTTTGATTTGTGTATGTGTATTGTGTTTATGTTCTATTCTATATGTAGTTATGTTCATTTATGCATGTAAAATACTTTGACGAGGCTGTCTTGGTCATATTAGATAAATTTGTTTTGTAAATGACCAAAGGCATCGATGTATGCTGGTTGTCAATAAAACTGAAACTGTTCTATACTGTTTGTCCTTCATCTGGCACGCTTTAGACAATCACGGTGTGATGAAATAGTTTGTTCAAATTTTAGGATAACTAAAGAAGCTATAGCAGATTGAGTGTCGGTATTTCATTTTTACGTGTAAATTGCAAATCAAGGATTTCCTGAGTGTCTGATGTATATATAATTGTTTTCGCGGAGTTTATTTCCTTATGTCGGAAATTAGGTAGTAATATTTCGAAAATGTTCTTGCAGTTTTATTTATTTTAGAACCTCCTACTGGTCGTAAACAAATAATTGTAGAAATAACTTATTTCAGATGCCGATCACACCATTTTCAAAACATAGTCAATTTATATACAGCTTAGCTAAGCTTAATCTCTTCTACTAGTAGAGATATATCTACTGATTGAAGAACCTGAAGAAAAGGAGCCAAGTAAACGTATGTTAGAGCGATGACCCCTGGGAACTGAAGAGGACAATTGCAGTTTCGTATTAAGTCATGTGTAATTTTACTAACTATGGTTGGTTTTTGTTTTACAATATATTGAAACAAATACAAACAATAGAGGGGTCAATAGGAAACCTTCTGAGATTGGTCTGGACTGTTTGGATATGATAAGTGTTCAATTTACAGACATACTATTTATTAATGACGTGTATACTCGTCAATAGGGATAATGGATTAAGCGGTCACTGAAAAGTAGAATTATTACAGCGTTCCCTCTCTACAACGACATCCAATGGGAGACAGAAAATATGTGTGTTGTTCGGAGGGAGTCGTTATAGGGGGGGGGGGGGGTGAATTGGCTGATATTTGCAAACAGCTTGAATCCAGATCAGACGCCGCGTAACGCGGCGTCTGATCTGGATTCAAGCTGTTTGTCGCTCGTCATTAAGCTTTTTCTTTCAAAATGTCACTAATGCAACTTTTAGAAAAACAGCAGACGACAATTTCAAGCAGACGATATTGCAACTTCGAAACGTTAGTCATACTTGTCTTGTTTAGGGAACTGCAATAAGGGTCGTTGTAAGGAGGGAGTCGTTGTTGGGAGGGCCGTTGTAGAGAGAGAGCGCTGTAGTTCTAAAACTGATGGGAGCTTAGTGCAAGATACAGGAACTTTCTGCTTGACTTTTTATATATCAAGCCGATATAGGTCATACGTTGTATGAATCATTGCGTAGAAATGCATTGTATATCCAATGTACAGCGAACGTTATTTAAGAAATATGGCGATCCCTTACGAAGAGTTATTGCTACACCTTTTCACTGTCGTTGATTCCAAAAGGCTTATTTGCAAACAGTTTGGATCCTGATCAGACACCGTGTAACTCTGTGACTAATCATGGTTAAAACTGTTTGACACTCGAATCGAAATTCCGTCAGTCGTACTGCCTTAAATCTAACTTTTCAACGATATTGCAGACAACAATACTGAATCAAACGACAATATGGCGATGAAGTGTTAAAACATCAGATAAATTTCACTATGAAAGAGGTTAATGAAATACAAACGTAACTCAAATATCCCATCATGTTTCCAGACACAGCACCAGATCAGAGGGCTTATGCAGCGTAACCCTTTCATAATCAAATTTATTGTGAAATATTTACCCCTACACCGTTTCATTGTCGTCTGTTTCAATATTGTGGTCTGCAATATCGTTTCAAAGTTGAATTTAAGGCAGTATGACTGTAGAATGTTTTTAAAAAAGAATGTCAAACAGTTTGGATGCTGATCAGACGCCGCGTTACGCAAACTGTTTGCAAACGCGCTTTCATGCGTCATTGAGAGTGAAAGGGTTAAATCAGAATGAAAGTAAAGCAGACTACACATTCAATCGCATTCTTAATTACTTTCAAGTTGCTTTACCTCATAGCTTGTTTCTAGTTTGAAAAACAGGTAACCACTTAAAGCAGGTTGAAAGTAAAGCAGAATGTGCCTTAAGGCACATTCTGCTTTACTTTCAGCCTGCTTTAAGCTAAAATCTGCTAGGCTATATAAAATATTTATAATGGTTATTGTTCATGAGGGTATAAACTGGAACTATTTTCTTCAGCGGAGGAATATATTAATACGCTAAAAGTCGCTTCTATGGGGGAAAGGGTTAAAGTGGTAACATGTCTTCACAACTAAAAGCAGGTTTTGGGAAAGAGGATTAACGCATTTATTTGAAACGAAATGCGTCTTCATTACTGTACATACAGTGGAGAATCTGTTATTCTTTCCCGTTTAAACGCAACGTAAGCAAACGCAAAGCGCTAAAACGTAGAAAATAACAACTTTTGGACAATTCTGATATTTCATGTTTATCTTGGTGGCAAACAGTTTGGAGCCTGATCAGACGCCGGGTTACCCGGCGTCTGATCTGGCTCCAAATTGTTTGTATTGTAAATAATAGTTTTAGCGTAAACGCGTTTATTGGGAAAGAATAACAGATTCTCCACTGTACATGTAAGTTATACAAGGCATTGTTTTGACCGTGTGTACTCTAGTTTCGTGCATTCTATTAAAGACGGTTGTTAGGAAAATATAGGTTTAATTCTCTGTATACGTGTTGACCTATGCACCTATGTTGTACTGGTATTCAATGGAAAATAGGGGATTTCTTTCCCAATAAAGGCAATTCTGTTTAAAAAATGTCCTTTAGGTGCTTTCTGTTTTACTGTCAACTTGTTTTTATCTAGTTCCTATCTTTCATAGCAAATCAGTGGTCGTAATAGAGAGATTTTACTGTATAAGAAAGTTAAATAAAGATCGTCATTGTTTCTCCAAAATGAAAAACACCTCAAAGCTAATTACATACTAGTAATAGCATTCACTAATACTTATATCTTTTTTGTACAATGTATAGGGATGATAAACTGTATGTTTAAATCCGAAATAAAGTGTATTCTGATTCTGATTCTATTAAGACTCATTATCTTCTGACTATTTAAGGTGGACTCGTGGTTTTATAAAGAAATTCCCACCACAACCTAAATGCTACCTAATCAGTATATTGCTCAGGGAACTATTTGAACGCCGCGAAACAATTAGCCAGACCTATCTGTAGGCGGGACACCTAGTGTTTTGCAATTACAAGGCATGTGTGAGAGTTTTAAATATTGCACGAAAATAGTTTAACGTTTCTAATAACGGTCGTGTTCAATTAGCGTCTTAAATCGGGGTTCGCTAATCATTAACCCTAATCGCTCTTCTTTCGGAATCGTGATCGCTTCAAACAATTCGGATCCACATGAGACGCCGAGTAACTCGGCGTCTGATGTGGATCCAAAACGTTTGAATCAAATTCCAAAATGTTTAAAAAGTAATCGCAAATGAATAAACTCAGAAAATTATTGAAGACGACACTTTTTGCAGACCTATTGCCAAGCGTCCCAAAGTTTAAGTAACTCGAGTTTCTAAATTAGACCTATAGTGTAACCTCTCGGCTGTGCCATTTCTTTATACAGCTCTCCATCTCTACAATGACAATCAACGGGAGACAAAACATGTTTGCGTTGTTCGAAGGGAGTCGTTATAGGGAGGGGCATTTGCAAACAGCTTGAATCCAGATCAGACGCCGCGTAACGCGGCGTCTGATCTAGATTCAAGCTGTTTGTCTTTCGTCATTAAGTGTGTTTCTGTCAAAATGTCCATTATGTAATTTTGAGAAAAAAAGCAGACGAAAAGTTTAAGCAGACGACATTGCAGTCGTGATTAGGTTGGACATAATTGTCCTGTTTAGAGAATAGCGGCACGTGTCGTTGTAAGGAGGGATTCGTTATTGGGAGGGCCGTTGTAGAGAGGGAGCGCTGTATACATTTAGCTATATATAGTCACACTGACATAATGGAAACTAAAAGAACTGTGACGATAGTGGCTTCTATTTAACGCTTCAATTGCGTGATTACATGGTCGAACCTCGATACTTCAAAACCACTTAAGTCGAATTTATCAATATTTCATAAGTTAAATTTCGCTAACTCGATTTCGCCTAAGTCATACATACCCGAATTCAAACTTTGAAATACGGGTAAGTTCGACTTAAGTCATACGAATTATCGAGATCCGAGTGAAACTAGGATCCAGCAAAGACGTCAATAAACCCGAAAACAAGTTACTTTTGAGCCCGTTCTGGATCTAGAATTATATGAATGTTTCCCGTTTAAACGCAAACGTACGCAAAAGCAAAGCACTAAAACGTAGAAAAGAACAACTTTTGGACAATTCTGATATTTCATGTTTTTCTTGGTGGCAAACAGTTTGGAGCCTGATCAGACGCCGGGTTACCCGGCGTCTGATCTGGCTCCAAACTGTTTGTAAAAGAAAAAATAGTTTTAGCGTAAACGCGTTTATCGGGAAAGAATAACAGATTCTCCACTGTACCCATAGCTGGGATTTGATATGTTAATTTGATATACATGTACTAACCAAGGGACAATATACTTCAAGATTGACTTTGACAGCCATAACGATGATTAAGTTATGAATTTTGAAAATATATACTATCACAACTGTTTAAGATGATTTTAAGCAGACGATAATATGACAGTAAATGATGAGTTCAGATTATCTATGGAATAAGTTACTTAAAGATTTTTAGAAGTGCAATATTGACGTTGACTAAAATATAACGAACCCCTTGAGAGTGTGTAGTGAGGTCGTTTAGCAGAGAAAAATGCTACTTTTAGTATTTGATTATGACGGGAAACCTTATCCTATAACATTCATAATTTGTATCTTTCCAAGAAAGTCTGAAATAAATCAAAAAGTCTACGTGTCCAACACTTTAACCCCTTACAAACCATGATCTCAAAGTACTGACATTTAAAAACATGTTATGCATAAAGAAACAATTATTTACCACAATCAGGATACAGTTTATTTGACACTAGTATAAAGTGTTCTGTCAAAATGCTTGAATATTAATCAAGTAATTGAGCAATAAAAGTAGACGAAACTGACAAGAAATTCAGACCCTGAGTTGTACTGTTTGCATGGATCAATGGTACGTTTATGGGCATTCTGCAGGGCTGCCATAAGTTGACATAAAAAATCCTAAGATTTCCAAATTTGCATTTTTCAAGTGCGATTTTACGAACCGTACCTTTACCCATCGCCTGTTTCTAGTTTTTTTGACACGTGGCTGCTTAAAGCAGGCTGGAAGTAAAGCAGAATGCGCCTTAAGGCGCATTCTGCTTTACTTTCAACCTGCTTTAAACTATCATGTACTAGAAAAAAATCCGAAGATTTGGGAAAAATCCGGAGAAATGGCAGCCCTGATTCTGTATTCGTTTCACTTGGGCCAACGGATAAAGGATTAATGTATCTATCCCTCACTTTTGAACTCTTGCAAAAGGCGATCCTTCAAGCAGTTTGGATCATTTTATCAGACACCGTGTAACGCGTATCGCGGTGTCTGATCAGGATAAAAGCTGTTTGACACTCGTATCGACATTTCTTCAGTCACAGCAGCCCTAAAGCTGACTTTAAAACTATTTCAGACGACATTGCCAATGCAGACGATATATTGGCGACAAAAGGGTTAAAGCACATTTTAAAACCTGGCAGTGAAAGAGCTAAATGGACAATTTCGCGTTCCAATAAAGTATTGTGCATTGTTTTTATTTTTAGGGATGTCTTCAATAACATATTGCAAAATGACAACCAGTGCAGACACTGATCAGGGTCCAAACTGTTTGACACTCGTTTCGAAACTTCGTCAGTCATACTGCCTAACATCTAATTATGAAACGATATCGCAAACAACAATATTTAACTCTTTGAACCCTAGTCCCGCATATAGGCGTCCTTTTCAAACAGTATACATGTGAAAAGTGCACTTGTCATATGCAAACAGTGAATACCCAGATCAGAGGGCTCCGAAAGGAGCCTTCTGATCAGGGTCTTCACTGTTTGTCATAATGTCAAACATTGACAAAAACAACCCTCAAAAGTCAGAAATGGACTAGACTTAAATGGAAACTGTAATTGTCCAATTAAAGTTTCAGGGAGGAAAGAGTTAAGGAGACGACCATATCTCGGTTAGGGGTAAAACATCACCATAAATTTTACCATGAAATGATTAATTAAGCTTCTTTCCATATCATTAAGAGGTTAACATTGATTTCTCTTTGGATTTGTTTTTGAACATATTTCTAAAAAAGTGTAATCACATACTCTTTATTGTTTTAGGTTTATTTTAATGAGGTAAAACACGTGAATGCGTATGTATATATATATATCATAATATGTCATATTGAATTTAATTTAATTGAACCGAAATAATTTAACTCTTTCAACACCATGAACCTGTTTAAATAATTATACTCATGACATTAAGCAAATAGTCTAGACGCTGATCAGAGGGCTCCTATTGGAGCTCTCTGATCAGGGTCTATACTGGTTGCTAATATAGATTTGTGTTTACTCCGAATTCCAAATCGACTGGTTAATGTTTCGGTAACTAAAAACAAATCCACAAGAGAGCCTAATAGCCCACACGAGTTACGTAGTTTTAAAAGAGAAAGCCAAATGTCAAATTTCCATTCTGTAAACAGTGAAGAAGACGTTATACGTTCCCAACAAAATGATTTAAGATAAGGAATTTATGTTCATTGCAAACAGTTTGGCACCAGATCATTTTTAGAATAAATGTCATTTTTTACATCTTACTGCATCATCTTTAGTTTAGTTTAAGCAGGAATTAATAATTACTAAAATGTACTTTTGTTTGATAGGCTCATGAGTTATATATTTTATATTTATTTATTTATATATATAAATATACACAAGGGTAACGTAATAAAACGTTTTGATCTGCTCTGTTTAAAAATCAGATATCTTACCAAGATAATCATTTGAAGTAGGAATATAATTATAATCAATCACTTCACCCTTTGCCTGCTCACCGCGACATGAATAGTTTTGCAAATAGCTTTGATCCAGATATGAAGCCACGTAATGCGGCGTCTGATCTAAAGCCAAACAATTTGGCACCCGTTTATAGGTTTTCTTTCTTTAAAAGTTATAAAAAGATAGATTTAGCGAACTTGCAGAAGACAATTTCAAAGCAGAAGGTATTACAATAGGATAAGAGCTCAACAGGTGCGACTACATCTTCAGGATTTTATTCTCTGCATCAAGCATTAACATTTAGCTTTACTTAGCGCACGTTCTTTGAAGACGCAAGTACCTCTGTATTAAAGTTCATCCGGATGCGTGCTAAATGACTGATAAATGTAATGCAGAAAGCAAAAAGAGATATTTCTACTTTACTTTTGTGCTGCATTACCCTTTCACCCGTGACTATGAGTTTAACTCAACATCATTTGAATGGCCACATAACTTAACAAAAGTTTGACTTCATAAGTATTTACAGTGAAAAATGCGCTATTCATTCCAAGTATAAACACGTTTATGCTGATTCAATATGCCCCATTGCAAACATATTGGAGCCAGAGCAGACACCAGGATACCTGGTGTCTGATCAGGCTTCAATCTGTTTGCTTGTCAGATTACAAATATTCGTTCATAGTTGTTTTCTGCACTTTTTTGCAAATGCAAAAATTGTGTTTGCATTAAAAGCTTCGTTTAACTCTTTCAACACCATCGACCTTTTTACAGTTGCAAACAATGTAGACTCAAACCAGAGGGCTCCTATATGTGCCCATGATCTTGGTCTACACTGTTTGTTAATGAAGACCAATATTTATCAAACTACCCAAGTTTCCAAGTAGACTGATTTATGTTTTGGTAACTAAAATGGTGCACAAGGGAATATTATAACCCACAAGAGTAACTTAGTGTTGAAAGAGTTAATAACGGGAAATAAAAACGTCTCCCCCACTGTGTCTACAGTGGAGAATATGTTATTCTTTCCCGTTTAAACGCAAACGTACGCAAACGCAAAGCACTAACACGTAGAAAAGAACAACTTTTGGACAATTCTGATATTTCATGTTTATCTTGGTGGCAAACAGTTTGGAGCCTGATCAGACGCTGGGTTACCCGGCGTCTGATCCGGCTCTAAACTGTTTGCACTGCAAATAATAGTTTTAGCGTTAACGCGTTTATTGGGAAAGAATAACACATTCTCCACTGTACATCTAGCGGCTGCATAGATTATCATCAGTATCAAACAATACATCATTCCTGTAAGGCATCGTAAGTCAAACTTTGATGCTGTAATTATAGTTTAATATCTTCACTACCCGCTGACAAAATGTGCGTAAATCAAATTTTATAAAGATCATTGATAAATCTTCAAGTTGCATTTTATGATTATGTTGATAGGTTGATATACACAGGACATACAACAGAGCTTCTCTCTTACGGACACCCATGTGTAACGACTATCACTCTTGTACGGTCACTAAATAAGATTACTTTTTGGGGTATAAAGGCAGTAGATTGCTTAAAACAAGATGAAAGTATTGCAGAAAGCTTTCTGTTTTATATTCATCTTGCCACCTGTCTTTAATCCATTTGTGGCCACGATCTCATATATGGGACATAGGCAAACAGTGTAGACTCTGATCAGACGCCGCATTATGCGGCGTCTGATCAGAGTTTACACTGTTTGCTGATATATATAAAACAAAATGAAAATGAAAATTTTGACCAGGCATCCCTTTGATAAAAAATGAACTAATATAAAACATGGAAGAATCCACTGGACGCAAAGGGTTTTTTCCACCGATCTGTCCTCTTTCAAGTGGTCGCAATAAAGAGGTTGTACTGTACAGCTTAACCAATTTTGTGCTGAATTTTTCGCACGGGCTAATCCACTTTTGCAAAAAAGACCAGTACAAGTTGACTTAAAGGGCCGTTTTACTAGAACATATTTCAGAAAGATAAAAGTAAACACATATATCAGAACCCTTAATGAGCACTCTGATCAGGATCTACAATGCTTGTAAAATATACAAAAACATATAGGGGATTCAAGAAAAGACAATGTTAACCCTTCACTCTGAATGACGCTTAACAGCGCGTTTGCAAACAGTTTGGATCTTGATCAGACGCTGCGTTACGCGGTATCTGATCAGGATCCCAAATTTTAGACACTCGTATCGCGATTTTGTCAGTCTTACAGCCTTAAAATTAACTTTTGAAACGATATTGCAGGCAACAAAATAGAAGCAGACGAAAAGGAAACGGCGAAGGGGTAAAATTCTCGGGAAAAATTTGGCAGTGAAAGGGTTATGGTGTAAAGAAATAATTTTGCTAATTTAGTTTAATAGTTTTACCACAGGAAGCCGGATATCAGAATATCAGAAATTCTTGACTTCTATCTTATAACAATAAACCGATTTTGTTTAGATAATCATAGCTTATATCTCCATGAACCTGATCGAATTGATTACAGTTGTATTTCATTCATGAACAAAGATATATTTCGGTATTTACAGTAAAACCCCTCTAAACCGGACATGTCCGGTTTAGAGGGGGTTCCGGTTTAAAGGGTTTTTAACACATATCTTGTTTCTAGTATAGAAGCTAGATGATCAATTAAAGCAGCTTCAGGCGCATTCTGCTTTACTTTCAAACTGCTTTAAGCTATCATCTCCTATAATATAGAAAACATATTTCTGATGATACATTCTTCAGTGTATGACCATATCATATTTATGGTGTAATGGGTTAAAAAAGAAGGGTTGGATACGGGACCAAAGGTTTTGTCCGGTTTAGAGAGAATTCCGGAATTGAAAGGTTCCGGTTTAGAGGGGTTTCATTCACTGTATATCTTTAATTCTTTGCATGCTAGGTAATATTTATGTGCGCAACAATTGTCGTCTGCTACTGATCTGAAAACAGATTTTTCAATTTTCTTTTCAAAACAGGATCAGAGTGTCAAACAGCTAGGACCCTGACATGACATGACATGACTCACCAGGATTCAAAACAGTTTGCACAGAAAATCTCGATTCCGCCGCTAGCGTGCAAAGAGTTCCTCCGTATAGGCACCAAACGGCGACTTTCAAAACAGTTAACACCCTGATCAGACGACGCGTAACGCGACGTCTGATCAAGATCTAAACTGTTTGACACTTAAATCTTGCATTACGTCCAATTGTAACCAGTGTTATGAATACAGTCGAATTTTTCCAATAGCATTTTGACTATATCTTAGTTTTTCAATAGGTTATGACCGTTTGAATGGACGAAATATGAAACTAGATGTGTCATACAAATTGCGATAATTGAACTTATACCACTGTTCGTTAACGTTATACATGTATTAACCAATTGTGAAGTACAGTGCTTCCTCTCTATACAAAACACCCACTGGGAGACATCGATTGTGTGTGTTGTTCGGATGGAGTCCTTATAGGGAGAGAAATTTGTTTACATTTGCAAACAGCTTGAATCCAGATCAGACGCCGCGTAACGCGGCGTCTGATCTAGATTCAAGCTGTTTGTCATTCTTCATCATTGTGTTATTCTGTCAAAAAGTGCAATATGTGACTTTGAATTAAAAAAATAGCATACGACAATTTGAAGCTGGCGATATTGTAGTCGTGAAAAGGCTGGACACAATTGTGTTGTTTTTGGAACAGCGGCAATGGTCGTTGTAAGGCGGGAGTCGTTGTTCGGACGGCCGTTGAAGGGAGGAAGCTCTGTACATACATGTGCATATAGGCATCATTTAAAAACAGTATACCTTTGAAATGTTCATTTGTCCTGTACAAACAGTGCGAACCTATCAAGGTCTGCATTAATTTACATTTGGGGTGTTCGGATAGCGCAGTGGTAGCGCACTGCTTCTCACAAATGCGGTCTCAAGTTCGACTCGATGTCGGGGCAGTATGTGAGAGGGTACATTGGTCGCCCGTCTGAACACGTTTGTTTTCTCCGGGCACTTGGGTTTCCTCCTACAGAAATGACCAAATACGCCACCATTCGATCCATCGAGAGGGATTTGTATAAGTTAATGTAGCTTGTTTCATAATCGATGTAAAAGAAATAAAGTTTAAACTAAATGGTTCTTTTTTTCATTTTCAAAATATTGCATAACATCATCAACAACAACACCAACACCAACCATAAATAGTGAAAATATGACTACACTTAATTGGAAACTAGCTCAGGGGTCAACGAGGTACTGGTGTCCTGGTAGAAGAAGTTATCACTAATGAGCCACTTGTCTGGCCGACTAATTATTGGTCAATACATTTTTATCGTACACATAACTTATATGACTTAGATTTACCATAACCATTTCGGCGCCAAATTAATCGTGAGAGCTTTACTCCCCTACTCCGTTATTTTATCTTCTGCTTCAATATTCTTGTCTGCAGGATCGTTTCAAAGTTTGATTTAAGGTCGTATGACTTAATTTATATCGTTACGCGGCGTCTGATCAGGAACCATACTGTTTGCACATGCGCTTTAAGGCGCAATTGCGAGTGAAAGGGTTAAACTTGAATAGGCACTTATAGACGAGCGTCTGATCAATATCTAAACTGTTTGACACTTAAATACTGCATTAAATTTAACTTTTGAAAAAACTATTGTAACCAGCATTATCAATACAGTCGACCTTTTACAATAGAATTTTACTATATAAACCCCAGTTTCTTAATTCAGTTTTTCAATAGGATATGACATTTTGGATGGACGAAATATGAAGCTAGATGTGTCATATAAATTGCGATAATTGAACTTATATCAATGTTCGTCAATTTATTAACCATTGGTGATGTATATATGGAGCGTTTACAAACATGTATCTGATGTTTATAAATATATGCTTTGCCATAAGCATCCTGTATGATGTTTAACCCTTTACCCCATAGAAGCGACTTTTAGCGAATATGATTTATTCATCCGCTGAAGAAAATAGTTCCAATTTAATCAGTTATGAATATGTATCATTGGGAATATTTTCTATATTATAGCACATGATAGCTTAAAGCAGGCTGAAAGTAAAGCAGAATGCGCCCTTTGGCGCATTCTGCTTTACTTTCATCCTGATTTAAGTAGTCACCTATCTTAAGTACTAGAAATAGGCTATCAGGTAAAGGGTTAATTCAGTTTTTCAATAGGATATGACATTTTGGATGGACGAAATATGAAGCTAGATGTGTCATACAAATTGCGATAATTGAACTTATATCAATGTTCGTCAATTTATTAACCATTGGTGATGTATATATGGAGCGTTTACAAACATGTATCTGATGTTTATAAATATATGCTTTGCCATAAGCATCCTGTATGATGTTTAATGCAATACAAGATTAATTGATTGATAAAAAACAAACGGTATTCTTTTGAAATGTACACTTTGTCCTGTACAAACGGTGCGAACCAATCAGGGTCTTTATTATTTATATTTTTCAATATATTGCATAAGAAAAAACAACAACAACAACCATAAGCAGTGAAAATGTGACTATAGGTAAATTTTGCACGCTGAACCGTGACCGAGCTTTTCTATTTATAGAAGTTGCAACCATATCATGTTATGGGTAAGTTAGGGTTCAAACCTTAACTTGATATCTAAAATAAGATTTTGATACCTATATTTGTCATCGTGGTCGAGAGAGTAGAGTACTTGCTGCACGTGGATAGCGTTTTACTGAGTAAGGTCATGGGTTAGATACCCAGTGGATGCTGTTTTTTTTATTTGTTTTTGGTTTGGAAAGGTATTTTATACTACATATGACGATAACCACAAGGACATAAAGTAATTGATCAGTATTTAAATAATACACATGTATATATTAATCAATTTATTATTACATTTCTAAAGATGGTACGACAGACAAAAACACCGCGTCAATAGTCTAAAATTCCATGGCAATGAAGCTTGTAGAAAACGTCTACGTGCCTGTAAGAAGGAGAAGCAGAAATGATTTAGAATCCAATAAAACTGAAACGGGAAGTATACTCGTCATTTAGAAAGAGTGTACTTCACTTGTCTCCTGAAAACAGTGAATACCAGATCAGAGGGCTCCTTAAGGAGCACTCTGATCAGGGTAACACTGTCTGTCATTTTTCAATTGTCATACATTAACTTGACCTAATTGGAAACAGAAATTGCCCGTTAAAATTTCAGTGATAAATGAAAACAAATTACATACATTTAAAACTTTCAATACTTCAAAAAGTTAAACGTTTTAGGTCGTCCATGACATATTTAGCATATATGTTAAACAATTCAAATAAGCTATTGTTTGAAAAATAATGCAATAAAACATAAAAGTTAAAATTTAAAAGAAATAATTTCTATTGGGAATCGAACCCACAGCCTTTTTATCCTATTGCAAGTACCCTTACAGTCTACCTATTACTCTAACTCGATTATTGATTTAATTTCACTACACAAGGCACAATATCCTTAGTAAACCATGAAAGGTAGATAACTCCTGAACGAATTTATGCTTTTTGGTGCGTTTTACCTCTTTGGGTGGACTCGTCCTAAAGGTCACGGCTCACGGGTCGAAATCGGACTATACACGTAATTGGAAACTAGTTCAGGGGTCAACGAAGTACTGCTGTCCAGGTAGAAAAAGCTATCACGAATGAGCCACTTGTCTAGCGATTATTGAGGGTCGACTAATTATTAATAAAAAATGTTGTAAAGTACAGTAAAACCTCTCTATTACGACCACTAAATTTTGTTAATTATTAGGGTATTTACGATAGGTGACCGCTTAAAGCAAGGTGACAGTGAAACAGAAAGCTCCTTTAGGAGCTTTCTGTTTCACTGTCACCTTGCTTTAAGCTGCCACTTCTCTATTATACAATCAATTAGCCTTCATTTTAGTGGTCGTAATAGCGAGGTTTTACTGTATATATTACTTCTATGAAGAACAAAGCTACTGTACGATTTACCTTAACCCTTTCGGTGCAAAATTAATACTGATAGGTTTACCCAAACACCGTTATTGTGTCGTCTGCTTCAATATTCTTTTCTGCAATATCATTTTAAAGTTATATTTAAGGTAGTTTGGCTTAAGAAATGTCGATACGAGTGACAAACAGTTTTGATCCTGATCAGACGCCGCGTTACGCGGCATCTGATCAGGATCCAACTGTTTGCAAATTCGACTTTATGCGACTTCGGCACCGAAAGGGTTAAGCCTTAACTCCATAGATACGACCTTTTACGAATCAAAGGCATTCCTCCATTGAAGAAACTATATCCATTTCATACAGTAATGAATATGCACCACAAGAAACGTGTCTTATATCCGAAGAGATGGTAGACGAAAGCAGGCTTAAAGTAAAATAAAGATATTTCTCTTCAAAACGAAGAAATAGGCTATGGAGTAAAAGGTTTTAAACCTAAAATTCGTCAAGATAAGAGGCTAAGCTACATTGCCATCTGACATGGGTCCAAACAGTTTGACACTGCACGTTGAATTTTTTAGCAGACAGCAGCATACAAGGCTAACGGTAAATATATTGAACCCATGGGAACGAGTATACTCGTCCTTTACAAACAGTGTACCTGATAAAAGAGAACAGATGTATTAAGAATTATCCATGAAAATGTTCCATATATGAATGAGTTAAAACAGTTTCTTGCGTTCGAGGGTAGGCGGATCATTTACTTGCAATTCACGTAAGCGGTTCATTTACTTCCATTCCAGGGTAACGGTTAATTTACTTGCATTCCAGGATCACGGTCAATTTTCTTGCATTCCAGATCGACGGTTCATTTACTCGTATTCCTTGTAAGCGGTCCATTTACTTGTATTCCTTGTAAGCGGTTCATTTACTTATATTACAGGTAAGCGGTTCATTTACTTGTGTTCCATTGAAACGGTTCAATTACTTGCATTCCAGGGTAACCGTTAATTAACTTGCATTCCAGGTTAACGGTTTATTTACTTGCATTCCTGGTAAACGGTTCATTTACTTGCATCAAGGGTAGTGGACCATTTACTTACATTCCAGGGTAACGGTTCATTTACTTGCAATAAATAATACTTTCGGCGGCATTGTCTATGACTGTTATTGTATCCATGTTTCTTGGTCTATACATGTATCTAGTGTAACTAGATTCGACAGTCTGCATCTGGCCGACCGTGTTCCACTTAGAGAAGAAGCAGTAGATGGACACAATCCAGACAGTCATAAAGAGTAGTAGTAAAACAAGCTCTAAATACTTCAATAATGTGTCCTGTGGTCCCGGCTCCATTATATCGCCTGTAACATAAAGTGATAAGTCGTGATCCATTATATTGCCCGAAATAATGTTATAACATATAAAACTGCATGCAATTTTGATGCTTTGTTATAGTCTACAATTACTGACGTCGGGATTTGATTCGTGTTGCGAACAGTGTGTATCATACAGAAAACTTATACGGACCCCTTACAGTATATATGATAATAACTCTGGAAACTTAAAGAGTTACATATCTTTGATATACGAGCAACATTAATATTTACATGTATCTTTATCGAAATTAACAAATCTATATATTGCAATATACAAACGCTAATGTTTTCTGAGAAGTTATATGATTATAATATTTATGTCAATAACTTTTTGTCAATTATAAATGGAATTAAGATATAAATTGGTAAAAAACAGAGAATTTATATCTTACAAAACGCAACTTATTGTATATGTCTTAGTTATACTAAATGTAAAAGACTTAAAAAGAATATATTAACCAAAATAAGTTCATTCTCTGTACTACTTAAGGGATTATTTCATATACTTAATAAGTATATTGCTGAACATATCTTCACAATATTTAATAGATCGAAGTTAGTGAATTAAACCAGATAAATAGTGTCCTTTTATGAGACAATTCGGGCTAATCTTAATGTATTTCAGTAAAAGCGAATTATTTATATTTCAAGGCTAAATATTAGAGACTTAAAACTGACGTGTTATGTAGTACCCAACGTATATCATTATTGTTTTAAAGCATTTTTATATCATAAAACTGCGTTGCATTTTTACACATTTATTGTACAGTCGAAACTCAATACTACGAACTCGCTTAAATCGATCTGTCCAGTATTTCGTAAGTTTAATTTTGATAAGTCGATCTCTTTTAAGCTGAACATACCCGTATTTCAAGGTTTAAACGTGGCTAAGACACGTTTTAACTTTGAAATATGGGTACGTTCGAAGTAACGCGAGTTCGTATAATCGAGTTTTGCTGTATATATAAGGGGTCCGTATAAGATTCCGTAGTATCCTGAACAGGCACGGACTAACACAGTGTCTATATCAGAGTCCAAACTGGGTTAAATTGTGATGACATAATTTTTACTATGACTATGAGTATTGATCAAAACGGATTTGCCGTAAAATCACAATATAACAGTATTGAATGACGAAAAATTTCCTTAATGGGGGAAATTCAATAATTATACTACTACAGGCATTTTTTATCCTGACTGTGAAAGTGTTAAACAATCAAAACACTTGCGCGAATCCATATTGTAAATAATTATTTAAAATCCTGTAAATCTATCGAAATTATTTTATGCTATTTTCACAACAAAAAAGATCATTTATTGCGCCTTTTCTACGAATTATTTGTGAAGGTGTTCACTCAAGTTAATACTTAAAGCAAAATGAAGTTCCTGTAGGATAGTTTTGTTTTAATTTTTACAAGGTTGTAACCTGTTTTACACCACATGCGTTTTTGAATGTTTATAACAAACGGATATAGTGAAGCTCCCTTATAACGAAATTGGATATAACGAAAAATTGGAAATAGCATAACAAAATTTACACCTAGTCTCTAGCTAACGTATACATGTAGTAAATTTGGTATGATATAACGAAATTTTGATATAACGAAAGAAAGTAGGACTTCGTTATAAGTGAGCTTCAATAAACAGTCGGACTTCGATATCTCGAAGTCGGTTTTGTCGAACAAACCCGTATTTCAAAAGTTAAAAAGTGGCTAAGCCACGTTTTATCTATGAAATATGGGTATGCTCGCCATAACCGAGCATGAAATAATGCAGTTCATATGGTGAACTATCGGATAGTTCGTGTTTAACGAGTTCGAGATATCGAAGTTCGACTGTATTTTTATACGAGAAGTGTGCACATGAATATAACTGTAGACCATAGTGGTATTCAAGGTTGATAAATTGTCTAATAAAATATTACCTGTTGTATTTACATGTCGGTCCTCAGTCATCACACGATAAGTCCCTGTTATATTATGCATTATCCATATTCCGTTCGTAAATTCTGACCTCTCAAAGTTTGCAATATGTGCTACCATCGCTGTATGAAGTCCGAATAGACTATACGTCATTAAATGTCCCAACAATTTGCAAGGACGGATCTTGACTCTTTCAACCCTAAATTTCACTTGTGGGTATTTATAATCCTTTTGGACTCTTCTAGTACAGGTATTTTGAACTAATCTACAGTTACCTGTTTGGTATGGCAACAAAAACCAATAAAAAATATAAAACAGTGCTGGTCCTGATCAGAGGGTTCCTATAGAAGCCCTCTGATCCGGGTCTACAATGTTTGCATATGTTATCAGTAATCTCTACAGAGGGCTGTTCATAGGGTTGAAAGGGTTAACCAATTTGTGCCTAGCGTCCCCATTAATGGCACATAGCCAAACAGGACAGACACATACAGTGGATAATCTGTTATTCTTTCCCAATAAACGCGTTTACGCTAAAACTATTATTTGCAGTGCAAACAGTTTGAGGCCAGATCAGACGCCGGGTAACCCGGCGTCTGATCAGGCTCCAAACTGTTTACCACCAAGATAAACAAGAAATATCAGAATTGTCCAAAAGTTGTTCTTTTCTACGTTTTAGTGCTTAGCGTTTGCGTACGTTTGCGTTTAAACGGGAAAGAATAACAGATTCTCCACTGTATCAGACTCGCATTATGCGGCGTCTGATCTGAGTATGCACTGTTTGCTAACAGGAATTTATATAAAAAATAAAATGAAAATAAAACATTAGACCAGGCACTCCTTGAATTAAAATTGGATTGAAATACATGAACTGTTAAAGCGACGTAATATCATAACAAATCAAAATTCAATATGATTATCAAAGAAGAATTTACTTGGAATAAATTAATAACTAAAGCCCACCTTATTCCATAAAGGCCCTAAATGGAATGAAAACCAAATTGGACATAAACTGGTTAGTTGGAACGTACTTTTTTCATCAATACAGTAAACCTGTCTATGGTGCCCACCAAATGGGTTTATGTTTTCTGTATTTTTATGTCAAATAGTTGGATAAAGCAAGATAAAAGTAAACCAGAAAGCTCCAATTGGAACTTTCTGCTTTAGTAGTTTCTTGCTTTAAGCTGTCACACGTCTAAATAACGTTTAAGACACATATTTCAGTGGTCGTCATAGAGAGGCTTTATACTATATCATGGAGAAATTACTAAAGGAATTTCTCCATGACTATACGAGAGTATGTATAATTATTATGGTATATCTAAAATTGCCTTTTGACTACAATTCATTTCTAGACATGAGTGCTACATGTATTAGGCCCAAGAACAGGGAAAATAAAAAAATACGTTATTACTTCTCGTTTCTAAAAAAAGACGAAGTTAAACGCAAACACAATACATTTCAAAGTACCAAATGACAATTTCTTCGAAGCATTGGCCATTTAGTGTAATCTGAGTGGCAAACAGATTGGAGCCTGATCAAACACCGGGTTTCCCGGTGTCTGATCTGGCTCCAAACTTATAGCAATGGACAAAAGTTGTTTCAACACAAACGCATTTATTTGGAAACATTAACGTCTTGTCTACTGTATAGAAATTAGCTACACGGATCACGATTTATGTACATGAGTATTAGACGGATGTACAGTGGAGAATCTGTTATTCTTTCCCGTTTAAACGCAAACGAAACGCAAACGCAATGTACTAACACGTAGGAAAGAACAATTTTTGGACAATTCATGTTTATATTGGTGGCAAACAGTTTGGAGCCAGATCAGACGCCGGGTTATTTGTTAAAGAAAAAATAGTTTTAGCGTAAACGCGTTTATCGGGAAAGAATAACAGATTCTCCACTGTAAGCCCACAAAGACCTGCATAAAATGTGTTATGATATTATTAATATGTCTACAAAAGCCCGATCGTAGTTTGAAAATGGTTGAATAAGAGAGACAGTCACATTTACTCTTTTATTGCCAAATTTATCGTGAGAAATTTACCCCCTCACCGCACTATTGTCATCAGCTTCAATATTGTTTTCTGTAATTTCGTTTAAAAGTAAGATTTAAGACAGTATGGTTGACGAAATTGCGAAAATTTCGAAACAAGTGTCAAATATTTTGGATCCTAAACAGGGGCCGCTTTACGTCTGGTCAGGATCCAAACTATTTGTAAAGATGCATTGTGGCACTATTGGCAGTAAAAGGGTTGAAGAGTCATTGTTTATCATTTTACCGCCATAAACGATACTCTTTCTCTGCCAACGGCGCCAAAAGGCGACTTTGCAAATAGTTTGGATCCTGATCAGACGCCGCGTATAGACATTTGCACAGTCAAAAACTTAGACGACACTACCAATGCAGACGATGTTTTGGCGATAATAGGGTTAAAGCAGACGATAAAACTTGGCAGTAAAAGAGGTAAGTTGACATTTAAGTTTGAATCCAGACTAGGTGCCACGTAACACTGCGTCTGATCAAGATCCAACCTCTTTGGCATCTACAGTCCATAGCAGATTTATGCCGACGACATTTTGTCTTCCACACGGGGTTTAATCAGACGGTTGAACACCGCCAGTCTGTTTTTTCAATTTCGCATATTTTAACGAGCTTTTGTACTTCAAAAATCACTATCGGACGATCTTAGGTATTGAGATTCAAAATATCAAATAGACGTGAACCAGACAAGTTAATTGGACCTTCTGATTTGTAAGTAAAGTAAAACCTCGCTATTACGACCAATAAAACGTTGGCTAATTGATTGTACAATAGACAGGTGACAGTTTAAAGCAAGATGACAGTGAAACAGAAAGCTCCTAAAGGAGCTTTCTGTTTCACTGTCACCTTGCTTTAAGCGGTCACCTACCGTAATCACTTTAATAATTAACGTAATCTAGTGGTCGTAATAGAGAGGTTTTACTGTAGTAAAATTGAACTCAGGTTTTATGTTATTCAAACAATGTTTTGTCAAGTCTCTTTTTCCTCTTGCCAGTCGTATTAACGCCGGTATTTAATAAAAAGTTATGTCCGGAGAAACCACAATCTCTCAAATATTGTAAAATACAGATCAATCGCTAGTGATTCTTATTTCAACTTAAGCCATGGAGCCTCATTCATTATTTACTCAAGACATCCTGATCAGTGGTCTTATATAGGAGCCTCCAGATTAGGTTCTGCACTTTTGTCATTTTGCAATATACGTATTACAAAAAAACATAAAATAAAAAAAAATTAGTGAAAATGGACTGGACATATTTGGAAACTGGGATTTTCAATTAAAAGTTGCAGGGGTGAACGAGTTTAAGCCGAATAGTTTTTCGTATATCCCTATACTTCAGGGGCCCGTTTCATAAAACTTCGTACGACAAATGTTGTCGTAAGTCAGATTGTAAAATTCTCAATTATTATTTATTTCTCAATCTAATCCTGTCTTGTGGCATCTTTTGGAATCGTGTTGAAAAGACGATTCCAAAAAGATGTCACAAGACAGGATTAGATAGAGAAATCAGAAATTAAATGTATTTTTAAGTGTCGACTTACGACCGTTTTTGTCGTACAAAGTTTTAAGAAACGGGCCCCAGTCCCTCTTATTGATGGATCCGACCCTGGATTATGATCGCCTCTGTCACTCAGAATTCTTATTATTATATGCCTGGTATCCCGTTTGTGTTGTCATTGACCTGTTTTACTCTATCGGGAGCCATACAATATATGTCTAATTACCCTCACATCCATATAATAAACCCCATCATATAACCCAATCAAATAACGCCATACAATATCGCCATACAATAAACGTAATTATCAACCGTTGTTTTATACAGAGAAACCTATATTCGACATCAGGTATTGAGAGAACGAGCGGTTTGTGCATCGTACTGGACCACATCTATGAATATTGACCCAGGGCTGCCATTTCTCCGGATATTTCCTTAATCTTCGGATTTTTTCCCAGTACATGGTAGCTAAAGCAGGCTGAAATAAAGCACAATGCGCCTTAAGGCGCATTCTGCTTTACTTCTAGCCTGCTTTAAGCTACCACATGTCAACAAAACTAGAAAATAGGCGATTGGGTATATCACACTTGAAAATCACACTTGAAAAATGCAAGTTTGGAAATCTTAGGATTTTTCATGTCAACTTATGGTAGCCCTGTTGACCTGAAAGAAGACAAGGGAAAACGAGTCCATCTAAACAGCCCAAACCTCCCTAAACCTCTTCAAACCACTTGAAAATCAACCCAAACTACTTTAATTCTTAATATCTACTCAAATAAAACTTTTAAGTGGCGAGTCGAAGCTAAAATAATGAAATAAATGTTAACTTAAATTTAAATCTACGGTTTTTTTTAGATTTTCAAGGTAACCAATTCGTACAAAACATAAAATATCTATATACTGTTACTTATAGATATTAATATAGCCTGTTCATGATTTCGAAGACAGGTATCCACTTAAAGCAGGATGAAAGTTAAACAGAATGCACCTTAAAATACTTTACTTTTAGCCTGCTTTTTGCTACCATCTGCTAGAATATAGAAAACCGATTGTTTTTAAAATGGTTTGGGGCAGTTTGGAGATGCTTGGGAAGGTTTGGGGTCTTTACCGGCCAAGTCGTCTGCGAAAATTGTCGTCTGCAACAATTATCAACGTGCAAAGTGTTAGCAGATTATATGGCTTAAGATTGACTATTAACTCTGCCAGAGCTGATCGCGACGTGACTAACATTCGAACAGTTTGGATACTGATCAGACACCGCATTACGCGGATTCTGATCAGGATCAAAACCGTTTGGCACTCGAGTGATCATTTCTTTAATCCAAATACACTAAAAGTTAACGCAAGAAAAAGCCCCAAAATATTCTAGTTACTTTTAATTGAAGACTTGTGACCACTAAAAGTTGGTCGAAAGTAAAGCAGAATGCGCCTTATTTTCATTCAGCCTGCTTTAAGCTAGACTTTGCTAAGATATAGAAATATTTTATGTTAGATCTACATGTTTATGATTAAGATTGGATTTTCTTTAGAAAGTCACTATATTGCAGCAGCAAAAGGGTAACTATTTCGTTGCTGTATCGTGTGCAGTGCCCTCTCTCTACAACGACACCCAATGGGAGACATAGATAGATAGATAGATAGATAGATTTATTTCGGTAAAACGTGTACATAACATGGCAAAGCATAATTAAAGCAAAACTTATAAGAGCTATGTAATGCGCACTAGAAACCAAGGATAACACAAAAAAGGAAAAATATTTTCCTTATTTCCATTGTGGTCATTGTGAGACACCGATTTTAATGCTGTTCGGAGGGAGTCGTTATACAATTAAGACATGGCTAACATTTGCATACAACTTGAATCCAGATCAGACGCCTCGTATATGTAACTTTGAGAAAAAACAGTAGACACGTTAGACATAATTGTCCCGTTTAGGGAACTGCGGCAATAGTTGTTGTGAGGAGGGAGTCATTGTTGGGAAGGGCGGGCGTTGTAGAGAGAGAATACTGTATTATCTTTTGCTGAACAATCGTCTATTTTAATTTGGAAAAGTTAGATTTTAAGCATTTTTGATGAATGAAACAATCACAAGAGTGTAAAAACAATCTTTTTTCTCACATAACTACCCCTGCTTTCTATAGGGAACAACGATCACGAATATCCTTGTCTCCAACATTGATGACGTCACTCTAACGTCACTATTTATAACGGCGTTATTAGGCCACTGGGATTTAAAAAAAAAAAACCTATTGCTTTAAAAATAAATTAAAATCGTTGGTTATGTGAAATAAAGAATATGTCACTCGTCGATGTTTAAGACAAGTTGATCATAACTCGTCTAGAACAGAAAAAATGTTAAGTTCGCCAAGGCTCGCTTAATAACATTTCAATTCTAGCCTCGATTGAAATCAGCTTGTCTTAAACATCGATAAATGACATATCCTATATGTCTCCGATCGGGTGTTGTTGTAGGGAGGGAGCGTGGTAGTTATTTTTCCATGCCCAGTGTTTAGCACTGATACTTATGACCTCATTTTAAAGTCACGTCCGAAAAACATGATCCTGCGGGGGATTGAACTCACAACCCTTTGGTTGGCAGTCAGACGCAGTACCTTATGACCACGGTCTACCGGACCGTATCAAACCAACCTATACACACACTGCAAATCTGGATAATGTGTCATGTAGTCTAGTCCCTGACCTGACGAAATTTGTCCTATTTTTATATGAATAAAATTTCATACACTTTTAATTATGATGATGAATATCAGATATAAAAAAGCAGATATTCAGCGTTATTTAACTATATATTTGATATGGTAATACCCTTTAGGTGTACATGTAGCTGAAAGGTGACTATAAAACGACATAACACGCATTGGTGTTGTCTAATACCTTTACGTCTAGAACTTCAAATGGACAACAAATTTCCAGTGAAATTTAGTTCTACTTTAAATATTAAGGGTTGATTTTAACACTAGATTGTACTATGACAAACGGTGCAGACCCTGATCAGATGGCTCTCATAGGAGTCCTTTTAGCAGGGTCTATGCTGTTTGCGTAGGATAATTGTTTCTTTTCACAGATCGTACTCTGTTTGTAAATGATGAGTATATTCGCCGATAGGTTTGAGTGTGTTTACATTAAACCAACATGCCATTCCCTCTTTGATTGCTGTTGTGCTTAGTAAAGACCCCATTAGTTTTGATAGGTATATCTAGCAGCCAATAGGATAAGATGACAAAATAACAATTCTACATTAAATGAAATTTTATCTGAAAAACATCAGTAGAACAGGAGTTAAATCAGAAAAATAGAAAACGTAGGTAAGGGCAATAACTCTCACATTATTGATGCAAGAGTTATGAATATTGTGCAAGACACACTCATCAATCTCCTTCCATTAATGAAATACAATTTCAAAAGATTAAGTATAACAGAAATACTCTTTTAGAAAACGTAATGAAAAAGCGGAATCACTCTCACGGTATTGATACAAGAATTTTGAACCTTGTTCAAGACAATTTCACTTGTCAAGCTCTTTCAATATGGGTAAATCACTTTAAAAGCTTCAGTAAAACAGGATTTATAAAATGTGAATGAAAAAGCGTGACAGACGGACAGACGAACATTCTAAAGTTTCAGGTTTATGTGACTTTCCCATTTTTAAAAAGGTGTGAAAAGACACATAAAGAAGCCACATAAACCAAAAAAAGCCCAACAACCCAACATGGACTAACGGAACGAACAGCTCTATTGTTTTCTTTTGTACTGTGCTATGTCACCTAGTCCCATATACCCAAAATGTTAGCGCGGATATACATACAGACGGACATACATGCAGACGGACATTAATTCAGACGGACAAACCAGACGACAGAAAAGAGGTTCCTAAGATAAGAAAAGTGTGGTTTTTTTCCGATTCATTCCACTATAAGCAATGAGCTTGTCTTCTTACGTTATTCTAAAAAGGCGGCTTTTCAACAAATTACAAGAATCAGAGCAAGCAAATTATCTAACATTAAACTATAACTAATGGACACTAATGTTACATATTATGTAAACATAAATAATATATTGTGTTTTTGTCATGAATTATCGTCTTAAAAGTTCTAAACCAATGCTGACTATATTCACTGCGCTTTTCTCAAAGTGTTTGCTAGTGAAAGCATTACGATATCCTCTCACATCTTCTCAAGGATGGCAGTACAAATTGTTTCAATATCAGGATGAAATTCTACCTCGTTGTCAATTGTTACTACTTGTATCCGAGTATACAACTTGAATGTTTTGAGTAAAAATGGCCACATAGTTGACTCATCTATTTCGTCTTTGTACATTTGGAAAATTGGCTTTCCCATTAAATACGCACGTTCAAATTCCATGCGACAGTAAGAGCTCCGACAATAATCCGCTGAAATCACTGACAGAAATACACCGGACATTTCAAGACATCGTATAACTTCTTCACAGATACTGTAACCGGGTTTAAAATGCAGGTCACCAACACATACTAGGTCAGCTTCAGTGCCAATGCAAACACGCAAAGCTTCAAGAAGTGGACTATAGACCCTATCTAAGACAAAATCTCCATCAGCATTGCAGAAGGATAAGAAGACTGGATATTTGTGTTTATGAGAACGTGTCCTGAGTTTGTTGATGTTTTCGTTCAATACCTGTACGCGCTTTCGGCTTCTTTTAAAGTGACGTATCTTGAGAAACGCTGCAATTGCGACTATAAGAATTGTTAAAGTTGGCACAATAGTAGAAAGTAAATATAACCGCAGTCTTTTCAATCTTGTACAGTCATATATAAGATTATCCAATGTTCTTTGTGTTACATATTTTGTACTCCCTCCTTGCCTGCACGAATAGAAACTGCCACGAAAGTAGAACATTTTCGAGGAGATAAACCATTTAAGAAATGGAACTGTGTCGCACGTGCATTGCAGTGGATTTCCCAACAGGTTCACTTGAAATGTTTTATCATATGATTGTTCATAAACATTTTGCAACCAAGACATACTGCGTGAATTCAGGTATCCAATATTATTTCCCAAAAGATCCAAATATGTAAGATTGATAATTGTATGCAAATTAAATTGTGTCAATAAATTGTTCCTCAAATAGAGTTTCTTTAGTTCATTATTTTTGTCAAACATCTTACGTGAAATTGTCGTCAAGCCGTTTTGTGATAAGTCGAGCACCTGTAGTTTATGTAGGTAGACGGTCAAATTGGCAAACTTCGCTGAGTGGATTTGGCGCATTCTCTCAAAGTTATTATTTGAAAAATTTAAAATTTCTAAATTTTGTGCAGCATATAGAAATTCGGGCTTAAAGTATTCAATCAAATTAGCTTGCACCTCAAGTATTTTTAGATTGGTCAACATATCAGGTGGGGCAACAATATTTACGTCAACGTACTGAAGCATATTACTTTGTAATGATAAATGTTTCAAACCCAACTGTACTTCTTCCTGAGGAAGTATCAATGTAATATTGTGTAGAATCGTGGCATACCGGTATAATGTTATCAGATTGTCTAATTTCAATGTTGTTATGTGCCGTATGCCGTCGAAAGTTAATCCTGCCAATGACCCGTTAAATGTTTTGTTCCATGCTTGAACACCTGAGATGGGGTAAGGAAATGTTACGCGACTGAAATCCACATAGTGTACCGATTTGCTCCACACGCTAAATAGTACAGCGTCAATTACTTGTATTCGTGAATAACTGATATCGACAATTTCAAGGTTAGTCGGGACATTTTTTGATGGTACGTCAAAATCGAAGATTTCCGTGTGTAAATGAACCTCCGAAATGTTTCTCAGAGCAATTGCTGTATAGAAGGTTTCGTTCACGTAGAAATAGGGTTGTTTTCCCAACAGATTGAGACCATTTATCTGTAAAGAACTGATGTTCGGAAATGACTGATTGTTGTAAAATATCGCTAACACTTCTGACAGTGGTAACCTCAAGAAATTTGACAAAGTAAGGTACCGCAGAGATGGCATTCCAACAAAAGCATCATGGTCCAAATGAGACACGAACGTAAACTCAAGTTTTAAGTATTCTAATTTTATCAAAGCTTTAAATGTTTTGCTAGATAATTCAGTATTGTGGTAAACACCAGGTTGTAGCGTTTCATTAAGCACAAGGTGTGTAACTGTATTCCAAGTAATGTCGCTGAAATTTGTAGAATTGAATGGAGAGGCAATATTCACTATTTCCACGTCTGTGACATTCCTCGGGACTTTTACTGGTATTGTTCCTTCGCAAACCATAGTCCTCATCGAAACAACACATTGTCGGGGTTGTAGATCGCCATATATAAGAAAGAAAAGCCAAATCATCCACATTGAAATCAATTTCCACCTCTGTATGGACATATTCGTACCTATTCAAACACAGCCCAAGAGCAGAATAGTTAAATATGAGAAAAAACGTTCCCCCTGTAATTTGATACTATTGAATTGCCAAAATCTAAAATTTACCAGCTATAAGAAATATCTTCCTCATTATGGACATTTTCGTAACTATCCAAACACAGCCCTGAGACAAATGGTTACAAAACACAAACAGAGTTGCCAACGGTAATTCGATACCATTCCAAATACAGCGAAACCCCTCTAAACCGGAACCTCTAAATACCGGAATTCTCTCTAAACCGGACAAAAACGTCGGCCTCGTTTCCAAACCTTCTTTATTTCAACACATTACACCATAAATATGCCTTTAAACGCCTTTAATTTATTCATTCACTGAAGAAAATACATTCATGAATATGTATCATCAGAAATATTTTCTCTATTCTAGCAGATGCTAGCTTAAAGCAGGTTGAAAGTAAAGCAGAATGCGCCTTAGGGCGCATTCTGCTTTACTTTCAACCTGCTTTAAGTGATCAGCTATCTTTAATACTAAAAACAAGCTATGGGTTAAAACCCCTCTAAACTGGAAACTCCTCTAAACCGGACATTTATGTTGTCCCCTTACATGTCCGGTTTAGAGGGGTTTCACTGTACTATGAACCCTAGAGACGAGTATACGGTTTACTCGTCCTGTACAATCTTTCTACACATACCATTAAATAATAAATGTGTCCTAGAAAAACGGTGTAGTTCAAGATCAGATGACTCCTATTGCAGAAGACAATCCTTTATTGCCAAAATTGGAACTGGAAATGTCCGTTAAATAATAATAGCGATTTTGCAAACAGTTTTTTCTGTTTTTGACACTCATATCGATATGTCTTAACTCAAACTAACAATAAATCTAACATTGAAACCAATATTGAAGCAGACGACAAAATAACATTGAAGGGGTAAAAACCTCAGGATTCATTTGGCACCTAAAGGGTTAAGGGGGTGAACGAATTAAACACTATAGCACAATACCAGTATTAACACAAACGCTAGCAAGACTTTGGAGTAAATCACCCATGCAATAAACTTTAAATCTTTCACTGCAAATATCGCAACCGTCTTTATACGCAAACAGTTTGGAGAAAGACCGGAGCCCGCATAACGTTGCATCTAGTCGGTACACTAACTATCTCACTCACTCCAATATAAGTCGATATAGTATGAACTTTTATTTGTCACAGTGTATAAACGAACTGTATGATGACCGGGTAAAGTGACTAGCTGTAACAACGAATGTTGACATTTGTGCAGAGGTCGGAACATAAACCTGTTAATTTTGGATATCTTCTTCGAACCCATGCGAGCGAACGTAAGTTATAATTACAATTATACATTTATTTTGTATCGTAGTACACTTGTAAGGGTGTAGGTAGAGAGGAAATTGTGATCTGATTGAAAATCAACACAGAGTGTCGATTTCCCTCTCAAATTTGGCAACAGTTCTTTGAAAATGCCCTTTGTTTTAATCGCATATAATTACAATACGGTACTGTATGTTATCTAAAAAGACCGATAAACAAAGCAACCACTTTTTGTTTATCGTAAATCGCCATTTGATTATAAATTTAGGCAAACTTCTACATGTAGACTGTATCATTTATTGCAATCATCTGCTATCATTTAAAGCGACTACCCAACAATGTGACTGTATGACATATAGCGACAAGATTCCCCTGAAATTTGTATGACATATAGCAACTAGCTATACACGATTTCGAAAAGCCTGCTTGGTGTATTATTATAGTTTCTTAAATAAAAGCTGTATCAGAGTGATACGTATATATACGTGCAACATCTACGACTTATAGTGTGTTCGTGCAAATTACCATTTTCCACCATATTTTCGGAAATGTGTATGACATATTGCGACTCGCTTAATATGATTTCACCAATTCTGCATACTGTATTGTTATTATTCGGACATACTGATTTTTCCCCAAATCTTCGGATTTCTGCTCTTACTTTTAAAATTTGGACCTTAAGCGTAGTTTGCGTTGAAAACATTGATATGAGTGTCAAACAGTTTAGATCCAGATCAGACGGCGCGTTATGTGTCTGATCTGGTTCTGAACTATTTGTAGAGCTTTGCAGCGAAAGTTCCTGAAACCGCGCTTGAAAATTTAGAAATCTTAGGATTTTTAGCAACTTATGGTAGCCCTGATTTCAGCCTTCACCTTCACCTATCCCTTAGTCCGGAGGACCGTAGGGGCACTGCAGATGACCTGGCAACCAGCTCCTTCCATTCCGCTCTGTTTTCGGCTTTCCGCACTGTTTCCTTCAGACCCATGCCTGTCCAATCTGCAATGTTGTCTTCCCAACGTTTTCTCTGTCGACCTCTTCTTCTCCCTCCGCTTACTGTGCCTTGTAGAATGGTCTTTGAGAGTCCTGAAGATCTTGTAACATGACCGTACCATCTCAGCTTCCGCTTTTTCCAAGTTGTTAGGAAATCCTCAAATGGTCCAATGGTGTCCCTTATCCTGCAGCAAACTTCTTCATTTGTGATGTGCTCAGTGTATGATATACACAATAGTTTCCTGAAGCACCTCATCTCAAGTGCGCTTATCCTGCGTTCCAAATCTGCCTTCAAGGTCCAAGATTCACTTGCATACATGAATATGGACATCACCAGTGCACGCATAAACCTTATTTTTGAGCTGAGGCTTATGCTTTGGTCATCCCATATTGGCTTCAGCTTTGCAAGTGCTGCTGTGGTCTGTGCTGCTCTTGCAATTATCTCCGGCTTTGATCCTTGATCGCTGACTATGGCACCCAGGTACTTGAAACTATCAACACAATCCAGCTGTCTCCCTTCACCTGTATATCTGTGCTGATGCCATTGGTATTGTTGGTCATGATCTTAGTCTTCTCTGCACTAATTTGCATGCCATAGTTGGTAGATGACTCATCTAGGCGTTCCACTAGCTTGACTAACTCCTCTTCCTTCCCACCTAGGCCGTCTATGTCATCAGCGAAGCGTAGATTGGTTACTATCCTACGATCGATGCTGACGGTTCCTTCGTGGTATGCCAGAGCGTCTGACATAATTCTCTCCAGGAAGATGCTGAAGAGGGTTGGGGAGAGTAAACATCCTTGCCGTACACCCACTGTCGTTCTGAACCACTCTCCCACACTACTATTGAAGAACACTGCACTTGTTGCTCTGTCATACAGATTCTGTATCGCTTTTGTAAGGTTGGCGTTAATATTGTACATTGTGGCCCACAGTGCCTCGTGCCATACCCTATCGAATGCCTTCTTGAAATCTATAAAGACATGGTACAAGTCTTGTTGATGTTGCAAGTACTTCTCGCACAGTATTCTGAGGTTGAATATCTGTTCAGTAGTGTTGCGCCCTGGTCGAAACCCAGCCTGCTCCTCAGCTATTATCTCTTCAGCTTGTGGTTTAAGTCTGTTGAGAATGACTTTCAGCATTACTTTACTTGGATGACTTATGAGGCTGATGGTTCGATAATTCTGGCACAATTGAAGGTTGCCTTTCTTTGGAAGAGCTATGACAAGCGACTGTGTCCATGTCGTAGGCCATTCTCCTGTTTGCCAAATTCTATTACATATTGTATGAAGTGCACTTATCATAGCTTCTCCCCCTGCTTGGACTAGTTCACCTGGGATATTGTCTACTCCTGCTGATTTCCCCTTCTTCAACGACTTCACTGAAAGCTCCACCTCTTCGCGAAGGATAGGATGACTGTCTGTGTTGGTCGCTGGCGGGACGTTCAGAACTTCTGGATCTCCTGAGGCTCTATAGTTATACAGTTCAGAGCAGTATTCAGTCCATCTGTTCAGTATTTCTCCTTCTTCTGTAAAATGTTCCACTTTTATCTTGTATTGTAGAGGTTTTAACTTGTTTTGTGCTTGTTAGGTCTTTTACTATTTGGTATGCTTTCTTGCTGTTGTTTCTCTTGAGGTTGTTTTCAATGTCCTGGCACTGCTCTGCTATCCACTTTTCCTTTGCACCTTTCACTGCTTTCTTGATGTCGCTGTTCACCTTCCTATACTGAATTGCACCTTGCGCAACATTCTTTTTCTTCTTTAATTCTCTCCGTTTATCACACAGATCTAATATAGCTGTGACCCAGGGCTTCTTGATAATGCGCTTTTTCCCGAGGATCTCAGTGGCTGTGTCATTGACAGCTGTGTTGAATGTGTCAGTCAACTCGTCTGTGTCACTCCCGTCAATATCAAGAGTAGTCAGTGCTGCAAATTTCCCTCCAATCATTGCTTGAAAAGCTTCCAATACTTTTGGGTCTCTCAGTTTCTCAAGGTCAAACTTGATCCTGGTGTTTCCCGGCTTCTTGACTTTCTTTAGGTGAAGTTTGAAGTTCATCATGACAAGTTCATGGTCACTGCCGATATCGGCGCCTGGGAAGCTCCTTGTCTTCATAACGTTTATGCTCGACTTAAAGCGGCTTTTCACCATGATGTAGTCTATCTGATTGTGATGCTTTCCGTTTGGACTATGCCATGTGACTTTTCTAGAAGTTTTGTGCTGGCCGAGTGTGTTAGCTAAGATAAGGTTGTTGTATGCAGCAAATTCCAAAAGTCTCAGGCCTCTTTCGTTTGACTTGCTGTTGCAGTACCGACCACAGGTACCTTTCCAATTTTCGAAGGCGTCTTCTCCCACTTTAGCATTCCAATCTCCTTGTACCACAATAATATCTTGCTTTGGAGCTTGATCTATGATGTCTTGTATTTGTACATAAAACTCTTCGACAGCCTCGTCGTCATAGTCTGTTGTTGGTTTATACGCTTGTATACTGGTGATGTTAAACGGGGATGCACGTAGACGAAGGGTAATGAGTCGACTAGAGATAGGTCGACATCCTATCACACAATCAGTTACAGACTTGTGAACAAGAAATCCAACACCATGTTCATGTTTGTCCTTGCTACCACTGAAGTAAAACTTGTGACCCTCCTGGGTGGTTGCCTCTCCAATGTTTTTCCAACCAACTTCACAAAGCCCCAAAATGTTCCATTTGTATCTGTCCATCTCGTAAGCCAGTATTTCCAATTTCCCCTCTTCCCTCAATGACCTGACATTCCATGTACCAACTACGACAGTGTTTCTTGTGTTGATCCTACTCGGCACGCCTAACATTTATCAATTTATGTTTCAGGTTCAATGGATAATTTCCAGTGTATCTACTGCACTTTCAGAATGATAGTACAAACATGTATGATAGTGTAAAATATGTGATGGAAACTAAATATTCCTGCTTAACTTATTGAATCCTAATTACGCAAATATGCGTCATTTGCAAGCATCTTACCTGTAAGGAGTACACTTGTCTTATGCAAACAGTGTAGGGCCTAATCAGAGGGTTCCTTAAGGAGCCTTCTAAACAGGATCTTCACTGTTTGTCACTTTGACATATATTGTAAAAAACAACCCTAAAAAGTAAAAATGGACCAGAATACAATGAAAACTAGAATTGTCCATTTCAGGTTTCAGGGAGGAAAAGCTAAACTTTATATTAACTTAATTATATATGTGCATACATAAACAAAATGTCAGCATCAGCTTGGGAGTTGGAAGGTAGCGGGTTTGATCGCCAGTTGCGACAAACCAGAGCCGTAATATTGCTAGGAGCAGCTCTCTTTGGGGTCTACATTTTGTGCAAATTGTCAAAAGGAGGCATTGTAAGGTAAAGGGTTGAAAAGAGATTTATTTAAACTTTGTTAAACTAACAAAAGGGCGTTTTGGACGTAAAAGGATCATAAAGTCGTCTGAAATCGTTACCGTAAGATCGCTATAATTGATACAGTATAGTCGCTATAATCATTCAGATCACCGTGTAGTCTGATTCAATAAACAATACAGTTTCAGTTTCATCAGTGCAGTACTTTGAACGTGGATATTTTATTAAATCTCACAGCTATTGTGGTTGTACTGCTATCTAAATAAGAGTACATAATTTTCTCAAGTTTTAACGCCCGATTAGATGTCAGGATGTGTATAAACTGCATATATGACACGTTTGTAAACACGGCCTCGTGTCAACATTGCCAGGTATTTATTGATGTAATAGAAATATTTTGTTTGGAAAGCTTGATAACGGAACAATGACAGTCAGGTAAATATCTTAAATCAATGCACAATATAATGTACGTTTGCTTTTCTTAGTGATCTACTTAGAAAACAATGAAAACAGATGAAAACACATACCGTACATGTCCGCGTGTCGCACTGAATCGATTGACTCCTTACAAGCTAGTCGCAAAATCTAGTCATCATACAGTTCGTTTATACACTGTGTTTGTGGCAAGCGACAGTCTGCAAGATTGAAGCAGACGATAAAACGACAGTAAAATAAACCGATGAAGAAATAGTTCGGTATTAATTTGAATCAATCTCCAAATCAGACAGATATTGTTCATCATAGACTGGCTCATAATCTTAATCTAGCATCTAGAGCATGAAAAAGAAGGAAAAGCAGTAACGATTCGGTGAGATGAATAAACTGGTGTTTTAATTTCACCTGGATATCGGACAAACAAAAAGTTCGGAGTTTTGGGGTAAGTGTTTGTGTTAGCACCGTCTCATATAGCGCATGCGCTTCTCGATATGTGTCTCAAAGGTAAACCATCTGAACAGCGATCGCATCTTTCTCGTGAAACGCGTAAAAACGTACATTGCTACATTTTGCGGATATTCGTAATAGAATAAGTCAGAACATAGAACTTACGATACAAGACATGTTAAACACCATTCACGAATTCTTGAAGCAGATATGCAATCCTAATCGTTTTAAATAGGTATAGATCTAGGTGGCAGCACGGATTTCTCACTTTATGGAGCGTTTCAAACAATTTACATACGGCATATATCGAGGGGCGTTTTCCAAAAATCTCAAAAGTTTCAGGCTATAATTGCCAGCACGCGCCTACATATTGTTCGACAATATTGACCTGACGTTGGTGACCTCTATTAGCATAATTACACACGTTGTTGCATTTCTAAATATAGCTTCGGAACACTTCGTTATCATTTATACGAGAACGCACATTGTAACCACATCGGCACCGAGAAAATATAGCATTGCCCGGTTCTACAAATATCGACAGGTATTTAGCGCAAGTGGTAAGGAAGATGACTATAGATTATTTTTCCGTACAGTCATTGGTTCGAATCCCATGCAATACTCGTACATTTTTTCACCTTTTTTTTTTTACTATTTATGCTGTTTCTTTTAAGTTATCATACAACATTTATATCGATTGGAACACGATTCTTTTGTTATTTTTAAAAACATTATGTCATAGCGTCTGTTTGGTCTATAAAATAACATTTTATAAGATAAAAATATTTTGACCTCTATCGGGATTCGAACCCGGAACCTCGATGTTACAAATCCCTTGCTCTAATGACACACCTATTGCAGACTAGTTACATCTGGGGGTAGTAAATTAGGTATATATTGGCAAGAGTCGCAGGTGAGAACATCGATGATCTTACCTGGATTAAAAACCCACTCGAAAGCGCAACATGATGCGTTTTAGTAGATGCGATTATACTAAGAGACTCGGGAATAATAGTTTATCAACAATAATCTTTTGAACTTGCTCAATGTGGAGAGTTACATGTAATCCACTGCGGATTACAACTGTAACAAGTTTCACGTAATCAGCCGAAACAACCCGAAATTGTACGTAAGCTATCGAATATTGATTTATACTGCGTCATCTTTTTATAATTCATTCATGCATAAAGTTCAACGTCAGGTCAATATTGTCGAACAATACCCGCGATCTAGGTGTGTAAAATTACTATATAATAATAACGTTGGCCATATGACTTTAGTTTACTATAGAAATTATAGGCGGCCATACGACTTTGGTTCTACTATACAAATTAAGGTCGTCCATAGCGACGGTCGGTCATATGACCGTCACCTATTTATAACATTAATTTCGAGATATTTAAACAATTCAATTCAATTCAATTCAAATTTTTATTTGCATTAAACATACAATGTCCATAGCCATATAACATATTATTATTTACATGACTAGCAACAGATAAATCTATTGTACAAGATCAGGAAATACAATTAGCAGGAGAAAAGTATGAAATATGTGTCATTTAGTATTCAGTAGTATATATAGTAGAATATATATTATAAACTGACATTATTTATAAATAAACCATGTTTATAAATAAAAGTTAAACGATTTTGACTTACGCAAAAATTTTGCGTAAGTTGTTTAGTAAAACGAGGCCCCCGAGACGTAAAGCACGGCTTACAACTTTTCATAAAATAGTCCATAACAAAATTAACATTAAAAAGTTCCTCTTATCCCCTACATACTCCACACAATACATGCCCATCCAAACACCTTCCGAGCACTCCCGTTTAGAACCCAGACTCGAAAATACTCATTCTTTCCTAGAACTATAGTAGACTGGAATGCTTTGCCACCTGATATCTCGTCAATCCAATCAACAGCTGACTTTAAATCATCAATTAGTTTATTAAACTTACGACCTTGTCATACGTTTTGCGTAATTGGACACAATTCTGACATAATCTTGATGAAGGTGGTCAGTAATGCTTAGATATAGAGATGTAGATGAAAAACTATTACAGCCTTTCACAGACGACTTTATCCTTTCATACATCCTTAAAGACATTTATTCAGTCCTTTGATGGACACCCCCTCCTCATTGTTCTCAATAGGCGTGAGCGTGGGACCTGTGCGCAAAATATGACAAACCATCTTATCCTGTCTAGAGAGGCCCTGCCAAACTCATATCCAAGGTTCTTTTACGAACCAAATCAACAAATATAAGAAACGGGCCTCACATTAGACGCTCAAATGTTTCTTTGCTACAGTCACAAGCTCGTGCGGAACAAGATTTTACCTGGATAGGTGTAAGTCCCCAAAATAGGTCAGGAAATGTCTTTAACAGTTTCCCTCTTATCCCTAGTTTGAACGGTTTTAGCCACAATGCATTCCTATATACACTGCCAAAGCATTGTTTCAGATCTATGTTAAAGGCAACTTACAGGCGTTTATTGTTACCAAGATAGTGTTGTACTACATATAACAAAGCAAACATGGCGTCTATTGTCGATCTACCTTTACGGTTTCAAAACTGTGCATTAGACACAGTATTATGGTCTGTACAAAACGCCTCTTTTCTATTGTTTAACCCTTTCAACCCTAGTCCCGCATATTGGCGTCCTTTTCAAACAGTATACATGTGAAAAGTGCACTTGTCCTATGCAAACAGTGAAGACCCAGATCAGGAGCCCTCTGATCAGGGTCTTCACTGTTTGTCATAATGCGAAACATTGACAAAAACAACCCTTAAAAGTCAGAAATGGACTAGACTAAAATGGAAACTGGAATTGTCCATTTAAAGTTTTAGGGAGGAAAGAGTTAATACACTAGTAAACAGTTTAGACACGCAACTAGGTAACGTAATACCACGATAATTCTGCACATTGTTACTGTCCCCCTTTTTTCAATGACGGTATAATGATACCATCAGGCAATCCCTCTGGGTAATAACCCGAATCCAAAATACTATTAAATATATCAATGGGGCTCAAATATCTGCTCTTTCGATAAAAATACTCATTTAAATTAGTATCGTATCCATGCGCCTTTCCAGTCTTCTCGATCTCTGATAACTTTCTTAATTCAAAGTTACGTTATTTCTACGCATTCTTTAGAGTTTTAAACATTAGTTTACGTTCACATAAATGCAGTCTACTGGTCTCTGTTTTTAACTGGTTGAAAACACGCAATGCCTCAAGATAACTCGAATCCATCAGCTTGCTTGACAAAAGAAACATCATGAAAAGATGTTTAACATATTTTGTAAACGTATTTAGAATACAATGGATCTGCCACAATTCTTATTAAAGAAGTAAAATTTGATACTAAGTTATGTATAGACTCTTGAAAGACAATTCAATATTTCCTGCAAATGTGTTAAAATCAGGTGTTTTCCGAAAACCCAGATCTAAAACTGTTTCATCTATTATCGTCCCAATTCACATTTACCTGCCCCTGGTCTTCAGAGACCGGTAAACTGTCAATTTTACAATACAATGAAATTGACAAAGGTGTATGATCACTTCACTCATTGAAAGCCTCGATAGAAAAGTCCGCTATGCACAAGAAATTGCGTTCTTCAGTGAGTAAATAATCAATGACAGAAGCGCCCTGGCTTGACAGGAATGTATAGAAAGATATATGGATACTTCATTTATACATAATACCAGCGGCCCAGCAGTACACAAGCATACAAAAGAATCCTATATCTAATCAAAGTCAAAGTATATTTTAATGTTTACGAGGGGAAAGTGAGACATAAAATGTGAAATATTCACATATAGTGTTATCGTAAAGACACGAGGTCGTATTGTGGTCACACTCATTTGTTATCGTAGAAATATTTTCCTTTTATTGGTTATATGTGTAAAAGAAGTTCTCGTCTTTCGTGCACCGAACGAATTTAAGCATCCATTCCATGTACGGAAGATGAAGACGTCAGTTATCATGTCTCTCCCAATATAATAGCTATCACATATATATATAGCAGTCAAAACCTGTGTTTAACGGCCCTTCGTTACAGAATCATGTACACACCCATGGACAGAGGCTGTTCAATGCAGACAACGGGCAGATCAGAAGTTAAAGATCCTTTCTGAACTTCCCGACCCGCACCAAGCAGTCATATGTCCCAAAAGCGCGTTTCAATCGCATTTTAAGTGGCCGCCAAAGACAGACGTGACTGAACATATACTTAGCGAAAAAAAATGTTTAGTCATATATTAAGGATGCAAACCACGTCTGCGCGGTACATTTTATCACTCATATATCATAATGACATAAGTAACCGAACTTCATAGAACAGAGAGAGATATCTACTGTGCCTTAAACATCTGCGTATTGGGAGGTAACTCCTCTTGTATTGTAACTGCTTTACCAGTCATAAACGAGATGTCAGTCATGGTTTTCTCATTAAAGTTAGCAGTTGTGTTGAAAAAGTAGCCAGGAACAAAAATCCAGCACTTTAGAGAATCATTCTTTACAACTGTGTGAACAATCGTCCGTTGAAAAGGCGATTTTTTAAAATTACCTCCCTTTGCATTAAAAAAGGAGTTCATTGTGGAACAAAACTGCTCGAAAACAAACTATTGCAACCGATATCTCTTAATGCCATCCCCTTAACTGTGAACCTCACTTTATTTTCTTCTGTTCCATATTTCTTTGATATTGCTTTCCAGACCTAAAGAAAACTGGGAATGTTGTCTATGGGAAATCCTATGTTAAACAACTGTCTAAACTTTTTTCGCTCAGTATAGTTATAGGTATATACAATAGTCATTTTATTATTGTGCATGATAAAGGGAGGTAATTGTGCACAATTATTGTATTAGTGAAACGGATTGTATAAAAATGTTTCTGGTACCAAAATTAATAAATAATGATTTTAATAAGAATACATTAATTTGATAATTTTGCATCTTGATATTGAGTTGGTAGAGCAAATCTATGGTTATTTAGATACACTTAACCAACTCGAGATCAAGACATCCTCTAAGTGTCCTGAAAATTTATACGAATATTGATTGGTAACTTAAATCTATTTACTTGAAGTCCTATACTAAACGACTACACAACAGAAGAGCAACTCAGGTGGCCGACCAATACAGAACTAAAATAATGCAGAAAGCTCTTTAATGAGCTCTCTGCCTCATCCAAGCTCTACACAAGCGGCCACCTGCCCACCAATTAGTGTTCGCTTAGCACAGGACTTCTCCGTAATACTTTTCACACATTATTTACATAAAAAGTGTCGCTTCTTAACTTGGAGCGTTCATGTACATACATATATAAGTTTCTTAATTTGGTTTCGTTTTCTGATTTAAGGCCTTTCGCTACCGGAAGTCGGTCTTGCGGGCGAGCGGATATGCGTCTGGACGACACAGACTTTTTTCGTACGTGTTTATACTAGAAAATTTATATAAAGGAAATGTTGATAGAAATTAGTATAATCCTTCATAGCGCAGTTAGTATAGTGGTTGACTATAGTGGTTGACTAGCAATCCAAAGGTCATAGGTTCGAGACCCATCCGATCCAAATATTTTTTTTAGTGTCCGATTTATTGACTTGTCAATCCATAACGCAGTAATCAAGAGACATGTTATGTTTAGTCTTCGTTGATTAGTACTAGTGATGTTTACGGTCCAAGTATATGTCCACTTACCTGTACGTTTTAGTTTTATGACTTACAAGTCAATTAAATCGGTAAACATGTAAACGATTTGATCGAACTATAAAGCCACACCTTGAAGCTTATCAATATGCTAACCTTTTCAAGATCGATATTGCCCATTATAATTATGTTCAAACAATATAATAAACCTTGTATGCAAGTCCATGAATAAATAATAATGCATTTTAATGACAAAGTTTTAATTCTAAGGTATGTAACTGTATCTAAACAACAAATATCCCACATTTTAATAAGAAAATATGTTATTACAACAAATCCTGACTGTAATATTTTCTAATTTTTTCAGACTGACTAGTTCATCAACCATATATTTGAATAAAATGAAAACAAATATACATTGAATGAGTTTTTTGTAATTCAATTTTTTAGCATTTTGCAAAATTTAAATAGCTGATAACATCTTTCTGAACACCTTTATTCAAAATGTTTTTAGCTTTTCTTGTAATGAATGTTGTGGACTACTTATTGGGCGAGAATTATAGTCATTAGCTTTATTCATTTTTAAGAAAAATAAAATCATCAAAATTCTAGGTTTTTGTCAGAAAAAAGACCTTAAAGACAAACCACACGATAAATTTTGCCTATATTTACACACATTGTTTCTTAGGCTATTATCATTCTTCATGACAATGTTCATAACAATCGTATGGAAACTACGCGCATATGCGAAGTACCTTAAGAAGATCAATAAATTTAAACAGATTGGAATATCTCCAGTATATGATTGTTTTATGTAACTTTTCCGTAAATCGTTATAAAGAGGATATTCCAACAGAAAGTGATATTCATCCTCAAGAATTTTTCTTCTGACCTGTCAGGGTTGTTTTTAGATTGGAACATTCTAAAAATTTAAAAGGGATGAGTTTTCTCTACATCCAGTTAAAGATACGGATAGCTGTAACTTTTGTGCGTAATGTACAGTAGAGGATACATTTTTCCCGTTTAAACGCAAACGCAAAGCACTAAACTGTGAAAAGTTACTTTTAGAAATTTTAACTTTACTTTTAATCTGAGTAGCAAACAGGTCGGGCTCCAACCTGTTTGCAATGGACATACTAGTTTTTTAGCGTAAACACGTTTAATGGGAATGAATAACATATCAGTAAAATTAGCGCAGCTGTCTCGTGCTACACGATGCTCATACTTATCTCAAGTTCAAAAATGTTACCCTGTTACCTATTTACCATTATGAACTATTCTGTTCTAAAAATAACTCTGACAGGTCAGAAAAATCGGACAATAACATAGCTGGAATGTTCTGTCTTGACGTGGCGAGGGATTTTGTTTGTGCCAACGTCCTGTTTCAATTTCAACTTTATGTGATGAAACTCTTAACCGAGTTAATTCTTTCCTAAATTTAGTAAAAGTAACTTTGTAAAGATATTCTTTAAAACCGAAATCTGAAAATAAACGATAGCTATCTGCTCTTGAAGAGTTTGAAATTTGATCATGCCACACTTGAAAGACATTATCAGTTAGTCTCTGTTAAAGATATTGAGAAAAAGTTTAGGATTCCCTACACCTTGGTGCAGCCACACGTCATAAACCCCAAGTGATTTCAATACACTTTTTCACTTTTGATAACCACGATTGTTTATGAGGCCACTTTTGTAAATCGTCTAACATCATATTATATACACACTTAACATAGTTTGCATCATGAGTCTTTAACCAGTAACGTATTACAGAAATAAATCTATATTCGTTCAGTGAAGTTCTGCCTAATTCTCCATAAATGAAATTATTCTGTGATTGCCCTTTGACTCCAAGCAACTGTTTACAAAATTTTAAATGCACTCGATCTAGCTTTTCTGTCTGTGAGAATCCATAAACTTCACTCCCATAAGTCAGTTTTGGTTATATAAGTTTATCAAACAACTCAAGATTATTTGATACAAACATATTTGTAAAATTATAGAGATGTGACTAAAGTTTAAAAATGGCTTTCAAAGCCTGACCTGCCAGTGCAGTGTCTGTTTAAAAAAAAGCACCACCCGCAAGTAAACACTATGCCTAGGTAGTTAAATTTTGAAACTTATTTCTATATCGGCATTATTGTATGTAAATCTGGTACCTTTTCGTGTTCTGCCACCTTTCTTGAAAATCATAACTTTGGTCTTATCAACATTAAATACAAGCTTCCAACTTTGACAATAGTCATAAAGTATATATAACCCTTTTTGTAAGCCATGTTCTGAAGTAGAGAATAACAAAATGTCGTCTGCATATAAAATTAAACAAAGCTTTATCATATAAATGTCAATACCTTCGAATCCCTTTATGAGAAAGGTCTCATCCAGATCATTTAAAAACATGGCGAACAAAAACGGCGAGAGACACTCCCCTTAGGCTACTCCAAGTGTTAAAGAGAAACTTTCACTTAAGCGATTGTCATATTTTACCTCAGATTTAAGTTTGAAATACATTGATTTGATTACATTCAATATCTTACCTCTAACCCCATATTTCACAAGTTTAAACCATATAACATCACGTACTACAAAATCGAAAGTTTTTTCAAAATCTATAAAAGCAATAAACAATTTCTTATTTTCGTTCAAAAATGGGATACAGCACCATTAAGAATAAATATATAATTTATTGTGCTCATGTTTTTTCTAAATCCAGCTTGTGCCACATAAACGTTGTATTTTTCTGCCCATTCAGTAACAATGTTATTCCCCAATAATTGCTTGTTTCATTTATATCACCCTTTTTAAATATAGGCACTATATATCCATCTGTCCATTGATCTGGGAAAAGTCCTGTATTTAAGACTGTATTAAACAAGTAATGAATATAAGGAATAAGTGAATCTATACCGTGTTTAAAAAATTCGTTTAAAACTAAGTCTGGTCCCCCAGATTTGCCAGATTTAATATCTTTACAGGCTTTAAAAAATTATTCTCTTGTAATACATACGTTAAGCTCTGAAAACATTACTTGGAGCTCTCAATTCAAATATGTTTCTTTAAATAATAACACATCTTCATCTGGCTGAAGAATACCGAACTTGGGTCATTAATCGCCTTAAAATAATCACAAACATCCCTGGCATCCAACTGTTTCGACTTTAATTCTGAAGTTGTTCCTTTCAACATTTTCCAATATTCTTTAGCTTTTTCAAATCTCATTGATTTCAGCTTTTTAGTCTGGCATTTATTATATTCTAATTTCTTACTATGGGTTAAACTTTTATATGCTGTTCTTAATGACGTCATATTAATGCGGTTCTCTTCAGTCTGATTCAGTCTGTACAAATCTAAGAGTGTATAAAATTCATCGCGTTTTTCTTTACAGCTTTGATCACACCATGGTTCATTATTGTTAATTCGATATGAACTCTGTTTTCAGTCATTATTTGTACATTTCTTAAATAAGGGATCACATATACCATCCATTAAAGCATAAACACTTTCTAAATTCCGGTCTAAATCTTCGTTATTTTGAACTGATGCCAAATCCGATGTAATATTTTCAATTCTATCAATGAAATCTTCATTCAGTAATAAATCCTTATAGTCTGATCCTATTTGTACTTGAAACCACTATTTGTAGTATGAGTTGTCTCCCTTCCATCGTTCATATCTATCCTATTAGCTTTACAAAGAGAAAACTGTAAAACACAGTGATCCGACAATATATTTGGATCCTTAATAGAAAAGCTGTTGAAGTATTGAAAAAGAGATGTTCTGCACATAACAAAGTCTACAACACTTCTACCTGCATTCTTAACTCAAGTAAACTTACCCAAGCCTTCACCCTTATACATTCTACCATTTACGAATCTAAAACCAGTTTGTTTACAAAATTCTAGTAATTCAACGCCAGTTTCGTTTACCGTCTTATCTTGAGACGAGCGGCTTATAAATGAATCCTGTACATAATCGTCAGGCAAAATATCTAAATTTAACAAAAACTCATTTTGTACAAAATCAGGTCTTTCACCTACCCTGGCATTAAAATCTCCAGTAATTAGAAACTGACATGAATTACCATATTTGTTTCCAAAGAATAATAAATCTTCTACAATACAGTCGAAAATACTTTGAGAGGCAAAAGCCTCTCTACTGCTACCAGTTGGTACGTTATAGCATAAACACAGTAACAGATGGTTATCAAACCCCATTAATTCACCATCAAATTTTAACCACAAACAATTATCATTTACTGTTTTCAAACAACTAACCTTATCACTTATTCTATCAGAAATATATACAATTAGTCCCCACTGTCTCTGACGCTTCTTTTGTGCTTAAATTGTCTATGTAGAGCATGAATTGTAAAACCCGCAACGTTGTAGTCTATGTGATCATTTAACCAAGATTCGGTAAATAAAAGCACGTCATGACTTTCAAAAAGATTTTTTAAGGGTTCACTATTAATCTTGTGGTAGGTTTTACCTTTCAGCCCTTGAATGTTTAATACACGAAAAGATAATGCGTCACTTTCCCCTCCGAGTTCCTAACCCGGAGTATCATTGCCTGTTGCGGCCCAACTAGCTGTCAAATTCTGGGAAGGCTCTGTGCTATTTATAGAATGTGTACCGGGATTTAACACGTGTTGTGAACTATAGTCATTAGTGTGACTAGTGTCAGTGTTTTTGTTTGTTTCACTGGGCTACTTTGCACCTTAGTGTTTTTCCGGTTTGGACCTTTGGACTAATCTGTTTACCCTGGCTGCCTTGGCTTGAATAGGATTTCTTATGAACAGGTGATTTACTTTTTTTAATGTTTGTTCCAGTCTTGTTTATTTGTGTGTTATCACGTGACTGATTATGTGACATGTCTATTTCCCTATGTTTGTAAAATTTACATCAAGATGGGCGTTCCTGTCACTATCACTAAAGTTGTCAGTTTGACTCTGCATCTGCGGTGACATGAAAACGCAATCGTCACTCGAAGCTGCATCACTTACGCTGTCGATTTCCGTCTCATCGCTATATATTTGCGTTTGGTTCATATTGAAATGACTGTTCTTTATGTGACTTGATCTTTCTGTCCGGTGGATAGGGTCCTCGTCATCATCAAGCTCGATCCTCTCAAAACCAATCCCTGTCAGGCGACTTTCACCCAACACTTTATGCCAGTCAGGAAACTTATCGCGAACCAGCAATTTGAAGCTTAGCTGGATACAAAAGCTGTACTTTCTGCAAAGCACCAGATAAGGGTAGTTTTTCAAAAACGAAATTTTTTATTTCTGAATTAAACCCTATGGTGTCACTACTCATGAGAATCGTCTCTTCGAGACGATTTTAATGAGTAGTAACACCATAGAAGTTGGTGCTAAAAAGAGTGAGAAAATGTTGGATTTGTTGAAATAACTACCTCTTATCTGGAGCCCTACTTTCTGTCTATTTAGGCGTGTTGCTTTAGCTTCAGGTGAGTTGAATAGCTCTCGCCGAGCATCTACTATCTCTTTCAGATAGTCCCTGTCAATGCCAAACGTGGACCCTTTCAGTTTGAAAGCATTTCTCATAATAATCTCTGTATCTTTGTAATCTCGAAAACATACAATAATGGGTCGTTTCGGGTCATATTTGTTTCTAGCTTTAGCAAGTGAACCAAGACGGTGTACTCGGTCAATGCACATGTTGGACGGGTCAGTATCTAACGAGTCATCTATGAAATTCAACTCAAGATTTTCAATGTTTAGTTTACTTCTCTCAGTGATTCCCCAGAGAATTATGTTGTTTTGTCTCGACCTTGCCTCTGTATCAATCGAACGGTATGCCAATAGATCCATACATTGTGATTGTTTGTCTACAACTCGTTCTGCACGGTCTACACGGTCAATAAGTACATGTATATAAGCTCCTACATTGTGATCACCTTCTAATCTACCCTTACAAATACGTACACTAGACACTTTACATAGATCTAACAATCTAACCCTATAGTTATTAGATTTTTTTTATCTTGGGAGGCCCGTACAGTGGAGAAAGTGTTATTCTTTCCCAATAAACGCGTTTACGCTAAAACTATTATTTGCAGTACAAACCGTTTGGAGCCAGATCAGACGCCGGGTAACCCGGCGTCTGATCAGGCTCCAAACTGTTTGCCACCAAGAGAAACATGAAATATCAGAATTGTCCAAAAGTTGTACTTTTCTACGTTTTAGTGCTTTGCGTTTGCGTACGTTTGCGTTTAAACGGGAAAGAATAATAGATTCTCCACTGTACCAAATATCATCCAGCAAATCGTTGTAACAGTCTAGAACAATAAAATCATTCTTAAGCCAAAATCTACTATTAAAATCACCGACTACAAACACAGACCCATTATTACTTCTAAAATACTCGATGTCAGTTTCTAAAAGCTCAAATAAATCAACATTTAATATGTCAGTTCATGCTCATTCTTTAATACTTTAAATTTACGAAGCGTGCAGTATTTGAGCAATTCAGCTGTTGAGCAATCGCTGCTTCACCATTCTGACTGAGTGATTTATGACGATTGCATCTCGCATTCTGCGCACGTTTGAAACGGAATTGTGAAACATAATGTTCGTTTCATCGACTGTGGTGTAAAAACTTTCAAATATACTGTCAAATCTTGCTACACATTCATTCTTTTGCGCCATATTTCGCGCCACATAAACAAAGACGAATCATCAAGAAAAATTCACTGCAGCTAATTTATATTTGTAATTAAGCGGAACAGGAACAGATAAATGAATAGATGGATGGGTTTGGCATTGCGGCAATGCGACACAATTTAGAACAAAGGCATCATTAAACCATACCAACTGGATACTGATATTGAAAATTATGTAACAACATAACACTATCTTGTGTCTTTGTCACGATTATTTATCATTATATTTTTCAAACCAATGCGGACTATACATTGATGTACTTTACTTATAACATTTGCTTGTAGAATACCTACAATACTAGTATATTCTTACATCTTCTCAAGGGGCCCGTTTCATAAAACTTCTTAAGACAAATGTTGTCGTAAGTCAGATTATAAAAATCTCAATTATAATTTATTTCTCCATCTTATCCTGTCTTGTGACATCTTTTTGGAATCGTCTTTTCAAGACGATTCCAAAAAGATGTCACAAGACAGGATTAGATAGAGAAATAAGAAGTAATATGTATTTTAAAGATTTGACTTACGACAACATTTGTCGTAAGATGTTTTATGAAACGGGCCCCAGGATAGCAGTGCAAATTGTTCCAATATTAGGGTGAAATTCTACCTCATCGCTAATTGTAAATACTTGTATCCGGGTATACAACTTAAATGTTTTACGTAAAAATGGCCACATAGTTTCCTCTTCAATTTCTTCTTTGAACATTTGGAAAATTGGCTTTCCCAATGAATAGGCACGTTCAAATACCATGCGACAGTAAGAGCTCCGACAATATCCGCTGAGATCACTGACAGAAATACACCGGACATTTCAAGACATCGTATAACTTCTTCACATAAACTGTAACCAGGTTTAAAATGAAGGTCACCAACACATACTAGGTCAGCTTCAGTGCCAATGCAAACACGCAAAGCTTCAAGAAGTGGACTATAGATCTTATCTAAGACAAAATCTCCATCGGCATTGCAGAATGATAAGAAGACTGGATATTTGTGTTTATGAGAACGTGTCCCGAGTTTGTTGATGTTCTCGTTTAATACATGTAAGCGATTTCGGCCTCTTTTAAGCCGACGTATGGTAATAAACGCTGGAAAAGAGACTAAAAGAATCGTTAAAGTTGGCACAACCGTACAAAGTAAATATATCCGTAGTCTTTCAAGTCTTGTGCAGCTGGATATAAGATTATCCAAGGTTGTTTGTGTCAAAGATTTTGATGTTCCATCATGCTTGCACGAATAAACACTGCCACGGAAGTGGAACATCTTCGAGGAGATAAACTATTTTAGAAATGGAACTGTCTCACACGTGCATTGTAATGGATTTCCCATCAAGTTCACTGAGAAGTTTTTGTCATCTGATTGGTCATACACTTTTTGTTACCAAGACTTACTTTGCGAATTCAGGTATCTAAGGTTATTCCCGAAGAGATCCAAAATAGTAAGATTGAGGAAAGTATGCAGACTAAACTGTTTAAAGGCATTGTTTCGCAAGTACAGCCCTTTAAGCTCATTATTTTTATCAAACATCGTATGTGACATTGTCGTCAAACCATTTTGTGATAAGTCGAGCACTTGAAGTTTCCGCAGGTAGGAAGTCAAATTGGCAAACTTCGCAGAATGAAGCTGGCGCATTCTCTCAAAGTTATTATTCGAAAATTTAAAATTTCTAAATTGTGTGCACAAATAAGAAATTCGGGCTTGCAATATTCAATCAAATTAGCTTGCGCCTGAAGTGTTATTAGATTAGCGAACATATCAGGCGGAGCGACAATATCTGCGTCAATGTACTGAATCATGTTACCTTGCATTGATAAATGTTTCAAACCCAACTGTACTTCTTCCTTAGGAAGTAGCAATGTAACATTGTGTAGAATCGTGGCATCTTGTGTTATCAGATTGTCTAACTTAAATGTTGTTATGTGCCTTATGCCGTCGAAATTTACTGCTGCCAATGACCCGTTAAATGTTTTGTTCCATGCTTGAACACCTGAGAGGGGGTAAGGTAATGTTACACGACTTAAATCCACATAGTGCACCGATTTGCTCCACACGTCTAATAGTACTTCATCAATTACTTGTACTCGTGAATAACTGATATCGACAATTTCAAGGTAAGTGGGGGCACTGTTTGATGGTACGTCAAACTCGAAGATGTCTGTGTGTAAATAAAGCTCCGAAATGTTTCTCAGAGCAATTGCTTTATAGAAGGTTTCGTTTGCGTAGAAAAAGAGTTGGTTTCCTAACAGATTAAGACTATCTATCTGCAAAGAACTGATGTTTGGAAATGACTGGTTGTTGTAAAATGTCGCTAACACTTCTGACAGTGGCAACCTCCAGAAATTTGACAAAGTGAGGTACCGCAGAGATGGCATACAGACAAACGCGTCATAATCCAAATGAGACACAGAATTAAACTCAAGTTTCAAAGATTCTAATTTAATCAATGCTTTAAATGTTTTGTTATACATATTAGTTACACGGTCTTCAGATTGCTTCGTTCCGTTAAGCACAAGGCGTGTAACTGTATTCCAAGTATTATCACTGAGATTTTTAGAATTGAATGGCCAAGCAATATTAATTACTTTAACATCTGTGATATTACTCGGGACTTTTGCTGGTATTGTTCCTTCGCAAATCATAGTCCTCATCGAAACAACACATTGTCGGGGTGGTAGATCGCCATATACACAAATACAAAGTGGAACCATCCACAGCGAAAGCAACATCCATCTCTGTATGGACATTTTGGTATTTATCCAAACACAGACTTTGAGAAGATGAACTACGTAATACGATGAGGAAGTAAGGACTATATTTGAAACCCTTTACTTCCCTAAATCCACCTATACGGTACACAAACTGTATATACAGGTGAAACTTCCCCTTCCATGTGTACAGTGGAGAATACGTTATTCTTTCCCGTTTAAACGCAAACGAAACGCAAATACAGTTAACTAAAATGTAGACAATTACAACTTTTCTAAATTTCTCACGATTTATTTTAATCTGTGTGGCAAGTAGTTTGGAGTCAGATCAGACGCCGGGTTACCCGGCGTCTGATCAGGCTCCAAACTGTTTGCAATGGAAATAATAGTTTTAGTGTAAACGCGTTCATTGGGAAAGAATAACGTTTGCCCACTGTATATATGTAAAACATCCGCTTAACCCTTTCATGATCAAATTATTCGGGAGATCTTTACCCCTTCACCGCTTTATTGTTGTCTGCAATACACGTTTCAAAGTTACATTTAAGGTTGTATGACGTAATAAATGTCGATAAATGTCTGATCAGGACTCAATCTGTTTGCAAACGCGCTTTAAGGCGACAATTACAGTGTTCCCTCTCTACAACGACATCCAATGGGAGACACCGATTGTGTGTGTTGTTCGGAGGGAGTCGTTATAGAGAGGGACAATTAAGAAGGCTTACATTTGCAAACAGCTTGAATCCAGATCAGACGCCGCGTAACGCGGCGTCTGATCAGGATTCAAGCTGTTTGTTACTGGTAAATATATGTATTCTATCAAAATATTCACTTATATGTTACTGTGAGAGAAAACAGCAGACGACACGCAGTAAAATAGTTAGGCTTAATTATCCCGTTAAGGGAATTACGGCGAGTGTCGTTGTAATTGGGAGGGCCGTTGTAGAGAGGGAGCGCTGTAGTCTATCGACATAATTTAGGCAGTAGACAACTCACGAGTACAGTCGTCTCAAACAAACTAGTTCTGCACTGTTTTTTCAGTTTGCAATACAGTGTCTCCCCGCTACAACGACTCTCCTAATAATGACTCCCTCCTTGCAAGAACAATTTCCGCTGTTCCCGGAACAAGACAAGTATGTCTAACGCTTTCATAGTGTGACGTAATGACGTCATTATCTGTTTAGATCCAGATCCCCGTGTTAAAGTTATGCAGGATAAGGGTTGCTTTTAAGTAACATTCATACAGTATAAACTGAGTTCACCAGCTGTCGAGATACAAGGAAGCAGACCTTGCAAATACATAATGTTTCCGATGTTGTTCAAGGAAGTGTTTCCTTAATTAAGATATAAATACCAGGGATTATTACCTGGATGAGAGAGATGGTCAGAGGTAGTCGAATAGACATGGCCAGTTTAGACAGTCAGATGAAGTAGGCTGTTAGATAGAGAGTTGGGCAGAAGTTAGCCTGAACGGCTACTATGATCATTCTCAGTATGTTTGAACTTGAAGGCAATTCATGTTATGGTGTCAGCTTATATTAGAGAAATCAGACTTTGTTGTTAAGATGCTGTATTAAAGATAAATCACAAATGGACTTGTGTGTGTTTTAAGACTCAATTACGTGACACGTATATATAAAATTGGTGCTCGTTGACCAAGGTCGACGCGAGATGCTGCTTCTATGCGATCACAAGACCAGAGGAAAAGGAGAAACAGAGGAAAATGTGAGTACTGTTAAAAGTCTTTGTGGTTAGAAATGACAGATCAGAATATTTCAAAATTGTTGCAAAATGTTTAAGTCTTCAAATGCTTGCAGTATTACAGAGAGCACATTAAATTTCACGGGAATGTAAAAATTATTTAAAGGCTAGGTAAGCAAATTGAAAAACATGGCACTGTTTGGAATAAATTTGAAACGGCTCAAATTAAGAGATTTTCAAACAAAAGAAATTATTAGCGATTATGCGAATCGACATACTTAAGTAAAAAGTTTTAAGAATGAACGCGAAAACATCTGGAACAAATTGTGTTGACTCGGTCATAAGGTTAGAGAGGGAGACAAATTCAAAACAGAAATTAAAGGGAGATTAGCAAAGTGTTTACATGTGTAGAACTAGCAGACATTTTATTGAGCGTTTTGCTGAATAAAGTTTAAAGCGGAAATAAAATATGAATCAGAGAGCTATGAAATTACGATCACTTTTGCGGCTACAGGTCAAAATAACAAAGCTTGGGTTTAGAAAAATTGAGCAATTTAGTAGCAAAAATGTACATAATGAACAACATTAAGGGAGAATTGTTAACTGTGAAACGCGTATATAATAAAAAGAAGTTTATAGCGTGATTGTTTAACTAAATAAAGCTATGAAAAATATAAAAATGCGGTCATTTTTGCGGCCAACTAAAACTGTAAGACGGCTGAATTAAGCTAAAGACACATACAGCACAAATCTGTATTTAGATCAGAAAGAGAACAGAAAAAGGAGAAAAACAGGTAGGGTTAGACAATTTCGACTTATTGTACTCAAATTAAAGTAATTTTGCATATGGTAGGCTACTGTAGAATAAGAATTAAGAACATTAATCTGTTTAAGATGAAGAAAACATGTACATGTACAAAAAGGTAGGAAACGCTTAAAAGTCATGAATATTGAAATCTATGATGGGATGTGGGGACTGTATATTAAAAGGGAAATGTATATTAAATGTAAAAGATAAGGCATATCTGATTTCATCAAAGGGGTAACTCCAATCTGGGATCAACGCATCTAAATTTCAAGGAAATTGATGTTAAAGGCTGTGAATGCACACCTTTCATTGGAACCTTCAAAGGGGTTTCTAAGTTGCATGCCCGTTGAGGATAAGAATAATACCGAGATGGTAAAATTGTGGGGTTAAAACAGGGTTTGAGTCGGAAATGCCATAAAACATATACAAATTAAGAACAGAAAATATTTTCAGAGTCAAAATGCAGTCAGCTATAAATACGGCAAATCTGTCAGATAGATCTGTAGCTTAAAGGTTAAGGAGAAAAATCAACTAATTCAGAGTACTTTTAATTGAATTGACAAGTTAAACATGCAATGGGTTGTAGGCAAATGCAGGAAGTATTTGTTTAAAGAATAGGAAATGTAATGTAGATTAAAGTAGGTCTTACCATGTTATGTAATGAACGCACGCATATATGGCCGGGAGTAAATATGTCTGGTTATAAAAAAAACTCCTAACGGTGACTGAGATATAGTGTATCTGATACGATATCCAAAGAATGGTCATCTTTGGCACCGATGGTAAAATGGAGTAAAGCAGAGAAATAACCTTTGCTTGGGCTACGTGGCTGATATTCAGACTTTCATTCATACGGCAAATGATTCGGGGAGAGATCCTTTAATGCGTGACGTCATTGGCTTTTCATGTATATTCCTATGTAACTGTTAAACATTGAGTGTGATTATAAAGTAACGCAAATAAAGCAGGCTTTTTCTCAAAGTAAAGCCAATAAAATCTGATAAGCAATCTATCAAAATTGCGCAAACGAAAATACTGGTAAATACGTTATAGTAAGTAGGTTACAGGTAAAATTTGAAACAAAATATAGTTAAAGCAAGGGCATCTGTCAATATAGGCAAACACCACTTAAATATAATTATCATACGCTTTTAATCAATTAACCGTGCCAAACAAATATTGCCACGCTAATTAAGATTAAGAATAACTTGCTGTAAAAGTCATTGTTCTATAGTATTGTAGTTAACTATAGGTTAAAAATTGTGAAACAATAGAAAGTTCTCAGTATAGCATGGATTTCAAGACAGAAAGTATCTCTATTAATAATGAGAGTAATTACTAGGAATATGTTGTATTAATATTGATCTGTCTGGAATGCACAAAGTGGGTTTACACAGTTCCCGAGATGGTGGCCAGCCACATGGCGTGTTTGCATAAGACATTCAAAGGCTGATTATCTTTGACACCACATGGAAAATAAAGGAATTTAGCGGAGAAATAATCTCTCTTGCTATGATACTCATTGTAATTGAGTTGGGGACTAACTGTGAGATTCATTGGCGTGCAACTATGGATGTATTACTATGTACACATGTGTGTATATACCGGAGACTAAGTAAATGTCTCACAATATGGAATCAACGCAAAGGAGTTGACAACTGCCAGACCCAGAACGAAACATGGGCTTATATTAGGCATGTGTCAAACCAGGAGACAATTGTGTTAGAAAAACTGAGATATGTGACATCATAAACTATTATATGAATATGAACTGTAAGCTACTGAGTGTGTATATTGCCAGCCATATGCGTATACAGGCCTGTGCGCATATATAAAGGACTTGCAGACAACATGGAACTACGCCGAGCAACTTGGTGGGTTGACGAACCTAATACCAGACAGCGTGTCAAGACGATCAGACGTGGCTCTTGACGACGGCAGAAGTTAGTTGATGACAACAGTCATACACCCAAGTTGGGAAATCGTATTAATGTTATAAATAATGTTTTTACTGGTAATGAAGATCCATGTACTGTATATACTCAAACATGCATTCTGTGTTTAAACAGGGGAGGGTTAGCCCTGATGTAAAAGACTGAACATTATAAAGCATAGACTTGTGCATTTTGTAAATTGTGGTTTAGGGATGAATAGTTTCATGCAGATGTTATATAGTTGATATTGGGTAAAGGGATTTTATTTTCTCATTGAGTATTGTATTGTTATATGTATGTAAGCATTGACACTGTTACATGTAAAAAGCCTGAACGAGATAATAAGTAAGTATTTAACCTTTGGAAACATAAGTTACAAACTTTGATTTAATTGATTGTCAATAAAATCAGTTGAAGTGAGGGAAGAGTGTGACGTAATGACGTCATTATCTGTTTAGATCCAGATCCCCGTGTTAAATCTATGCAGGATAAGGGTTGCTTTTAAGTAACATTCATACAGTATAAACTGAGTTCACCAGCTGTCGAGATACAAGGAAGCAGACCTTGCAAATACATAATGTTTCCGATGTTGTTCAAGGAAGTGTTTCCTTAATTAAGATATAAATACCAGGGATTATTACCTGGATGAGAGAGATGGTCAGAGGTAGTCGAATAGACATGGCCAGTTTAGACAGTCAGATGAAGTAGGCTGTTAGATAGAGAGTTGGGCAGAAGTTAGCCTGAACGGCTACTATGATCATTCTCAGTATGTTTGAACTTGAAGGCAATTCATGTTATGGTGTCAGCTTATATTAGAGAAATCAGACTTTGTTGTTAAGATGCTGTATTAAAGATAAATCACAAATGGACTTGTGTGTGTTTTAAGACTCAATTACGTGACAATAGCTGCAATATCGTCTGCTTAAGATTGCCGTCTGCTGTTTTTATCAAAGTTACACGGAAGTGGACATTCTGACAGAGGAAATACAATGACGAGTGACAACAGCTTGAAACAACATCAGACGCCGCGTTACGCGGCGTCTGGTCTTGATTCAAGGTATTTGCAAATGTAAGCCAAGTCTTAATTTTCTCTCCCTATAACAACTCCCTCCGAAAAACACACACAGTATGTGTCTCCTATTGGGTGTCGTTGTAGAGATGGGGCAATGTATACTATAAAATCATCCTAGGGGTGACGTCGACTAAAAGGTTTGCAAAATGTCCTAAGATAAATAGAACAAATTATGAAAGACAATTTGACTCATGAAAGATGAAATACATTATTTGTATTTGCATTAGACATGCCCTATCCTTATAAAGCGATCAAAACCTTGAGACCGATCTCAGACTTAACTCAAATCATCGACCTTGATGTTTATTAGTGTTGTTGCTTCATTAAGTTGTCGCTTAACTCTTTCCTCCCTGAAACTTTAATTGGGAAATCCAGTTTCCTTTTTAGTCTGGTCCATTTCTGACTTTTAAGGGTTGTTTTTGTCAATGTTTGGAATTATGACAAACAGTGAAGACCCTGATCAGAGGGCTCCTTTCGGAGCTCTCTGATCTGGGTCTTTAATGTTTGCATAGGACAAGTGTACTTTTCACATGTACACTGTTTGAAAATGACGCCAATATGCGGGACTAGGGTTCAAAGGGTTAATACAATACTTACTGTATTAACCCATATTTTATAACCTGTTTCTAGTTTTAAAGAAATATGATAACTTACAGCATTGAAAGTGAAGTAGAATGCGCCTTTAAGGCTCATTCTGCTTTACTTTCAGTCTGCTGTAAGTTATTATCTACTAGGATATAGAAAATATGTCTTATGATACATATTCATGACTGTATAAAAGGGAACTATTGTCTTCAGTGGAGGAATAACTTATAGGCGTAAAAAAGCGTATTTATGCTATAGTCGTTTGCTCTCATGACTAACACAATGATTTACCCTTTCATGATCAAATTTATCGTGAGATTTTTACCATATTTCACCGTCATATTGTTGTCTGCTTAATATTGTTGTCTTCAAGATCGTTTGATAGTTAAATTTAAGGCTGTATGACTGAAGAAAATTCAAAACGAGTGCCAAACAGTTTGAATCCTGATCAGACGCCGCTCTCATGACTAAAACAATGATTAACCCATTTATAATCAAATTTATTGTGATATTTTTACCCATTCACCGCCATTTTGTCGTCTGCTTCAATATTGTTGTCTTCAATATCGTTTCATAGTAAATTTTAAGGCTGTATGACTGGAAAAATTTCAAAACGAGTGCCAAACAGTTTGGATCCTGATCAGACGCCGCGTTATGCGGCGTCTGGTCAGGATCCATACTGTTTACAGATGCGCTTTATGACGTCATTGAGAGTGAAAGGGTTAAATACGATTGACGGTACTTACATGGTACCCGATCTGAATCCAAACCCTTCGTATGTTCAAGCCTATAGCTAGTAGATTGAAATGATATTTGCAAACAGTTAAGCGAAATAAACGACAAAATATGATCGGCAAATTTACTAGTGATTCATGGTAAGTTTGCCGATAAATTTCGGTCGTTTATTTTGCTTAAACGTCGTTCATTTCTTACATTTACATTATATTTGCTGTCATTTCTACTATTAAATCAACATTCTATTAGTATGCATGTATGTTTAATCCATATTAGAGGTTGTCAACGCGAATAATGTTTACCCTGAAAGGAACAGCCATAACTGCACTTCTGAAGCAACGCAACGAAATGATTCGCGGAGAGTAGATCATAAGCCCCACCTCCTCTTCGAAAGGTATCCACAAGTCCCGCCCCTAGACAAATTGCGTATATACGAATAACAGGTCATTTTTAATGGATTTGAATGGGGGTGTAAATATATGAGAGCGTTTGACACTCGTCTTTAGGTATCTTCAGTCTAGAAACGCTTATATCTGATTTTGACAAAATTTACAGATAAAGACTTTCAAGCAGACGATAATTACGGTAGAATAAGGATTAAGGGTCCATATCTATTCTTAATACATATTCAGTTACAGTGCTCTCTTCCTACAACGCCCCTCCCAACAACGACCCCCTCCTTACAACGATGTTTGCCGCTGTTCCCCAAACAAGACAATAATGCCCAAAGTTTTAGTGATGTAATATCGTCTGCCTACAGTTGTCGTCTGCTGTTTTCCTCAAAGTTACATATTGCACATTTTAACAGAAAAAATTAAATGACGAGTGGCAAACAGCTTGAATCCAGATCAGACGCCGCGTAACCCAGCGTCTGAACGTGATTCAAGCTGTTTGTAAATGTTAACAAATTTCCCTCCCTATAACGACTCCCTCCGAACAACGCACACATTTTTGTCTCCCACTGGGTGTCGTTGAAGAGAGGGAGTGTTGTAGTTCTTATTCGTTTAGTGACCATATGCATGACTAATATTGCAATTACAAAGTTTTACCCTTTCATGTACAAGACGACGAAATTACCCCGCAGTCTGGTTTTAGTTTTGAAGATAACCACTCAAAGCGGATTGAAAGTAAAACAGAAACACAATCTGCTTTATTTCAATCTGCTTTAAGATAACATCTGCTAAGATATAGAAACTGTTTCTTTTGGTACATGTTCATAACTGTATAAATTGGAAATATTTTCTTCATTGTAGGTTTAAATTAAATTCGTTAACAATCGCTTCTAACACGTGACTGCCTTTGACATGCATTAGGATGTCCATTTGCTTACCCTTTGACCTCCGGGGTCGCATCAAGTCGACTTTGCAAACAGATTTGATCCTGATCAGACGTCGCGTACAAACGCGGTGACTAGATCAAAACTGTTTGACACTTGTTTCGATATTTCATATGTTATAATCTCCTAAATCTAATTTCGAATGATCTTGCAGACAACTATACTGAAGCAGATTACAAAATAACGGTGAAGGGGTTAAATACTAGCGATTAATTTGGCGCCGAAAGGGTTCAAGAGTGTTAGTTCATTTTCTTCGGAAAGGTAGCTAGCACAAGGTTGTCACAAATTTAACCCATTTAAACCGGTTTATTGCAATGGACACTTCCCATATGCTTACTGGAAGAGTTCATTAATCCCATTTGTGCCTAGCGACCTATAAAAGGGACATGGGCAAATAGTGTAGACTCTGATCAGACGCCGCATTATGCGGCGTCTGGTCAGAGTATACACTGTTTACTGGTAGGAATTTCAATATAAAATAAAAGTAAATGAAAATTGAGACCATGCATCCATTACATGAACATAAAAATGGACACATCCAATATATAAGCACGGAAGAATCCACTGGGCGCAAATGGGTAAAATATATACACGCCTGATCTAAAGACACTGCACTTTTTGGACGTACAGTGGATAATCTGTTATTCTTTCCCAATAAACGCGTTTACGCTAAAACTATTATTTGTAGTGCAAACAGTTTGGAGCCAGATCAGACGCCGGGTAACCCGGCGTCTGATCAGGCTCCAAACTGTTTGGCACCAAGATAAACATGAAATATCAGAATTGTCCAAAAGTTTGCGTTTAAACGGGAAAGAATAACAGATTCTCCACTGTACATGTTATACAGCAGAGCCTCATATATGAAATAGGAATGAGTTAACCCTTATCCGGCTGCGCAAACGTCTGCTTCAACAGTGTCGTCTGCAAAATGTGTTCAGTTTAGATTTATGCATTTTTTAAATTATAAAAACCTTAAAACGAGTGTCAAACAGTTTGGATGCAGATCAGACACCGCGTGACGCGGCGTCTGTTCTAGATCCAAACAGATTGTAAACTAAGTGAAGCCTGAAGGCAAAGGGTTAACCGCATCTCATTTGGGTCTACACTGTTTACCAATGTCTACTATTTGTGGACGTAGAAATGTTATAGGTTCAAACAGTTTGGACTTGAAATGAGATATGTTGTATGATAACAAGCAAACCACGGGCCTACATTATATAGATTTACAAGTTAACATACACTTCGTGAACTAACTATAAGTGTAGTAAACCGTGACACACATCCAGACAACAATAAATATGCAATGCTATGCCAGTCATGAATACAGTGGAGAATACGTTATTCTTTACCGTTTAAACGCAAGTGCATTTTCCAGTGAAATGTAGAATATTACATTTTGTTTTTTAATTACACATTCTAACTATTTGATTTTAATTGACTGCCGAACAGTTTGGAGCCTGCATGATTAAACCGTTTGCAGTGGAAATAACAGTTCTAAAGTAAACGCGTTTATTGGCCAAAAATAATTGGCTCCTTTAGTGTTTCTGTTTTATTTCTCCTTGCTTTAAGCTATCACCTTTCTTACATATGATCAATTAACATTATTTTAGTGGTCGTAATATTTAGGTTTTATTGTTATGTATACGTTGAAGTAAAGATAAGAGTGCGATCAATGTTAAAACAGCTGGTCCTATTTTGTTTTGAGTTTAACCCATTTACATCCAGTGGATTCTTCCATGTTTATATCTTGGATTATTCCATTTTTTATCACAGGGATGCCTGGTCAAAAATTTCATTTTCGTTTTGTTTTATATTGAAATTCCTTTCAGCAAACAGTGTAGACTCTGATCAGAAGCCGCATCATGCGGCGTCTGATCAGAGTCTACACTGTGCCTATGTCCCATATATGGGATCGTGGGCACAAATGGGTTAATAAATAACAGGTCAATAATATCGGACTTAAACTGCTGTCAGTGTAAACGCACGTCACGTGATTAAAAATTATCAATTATTCGGTAAACCGTGACACACGAGTCGACGACAACAAACTATGGCTGTATATGCCATTAATACGGTCATTTGTGTTGTGCTGGTGTCGGTGTTTGCCTCTGTGTCAGGTGTTAGGTATGAGCCCAACTGGAAGTCCCTGGACTCTAGACCATTACCTGGCTGGTATGACCAATCTAAGATAGGGATCTTTATAGTGTGGGGAGTTTATTCTGTGCCCAGTGTGCAATCAGAATGGTTCTGGCAGTTCTGGAAGGTACGGAAAACGCCGGAAACAGTCGAGTACATGAAGAAGAACTTCCGACCAGACTTCACGTACCAGGACTTCGCGGCGGACTTTACAGCAGAGTTGTTTGATCCAGATCACTGGGTGGACGTCATCAAAGCTTCAGGAGCAAAGTAATAGTGATATTTCGTGATTGTACATGTATCTGCCTCAGTGTAACAATTTACTTATGAATCTTTAAATGGACAGTTCAAGTCCAATTTTGAATAATTGTGGTTAATTCTAACAGTACATGTAAATTGCAAAAAGCAGAACCTAGTCAAAGGGCCCCTGTATGAGTGCAGGGGTCCTCTGACCAGGGTCTACACTATTTACATTTGACAAGTGCACGTCTCACCTGCCTGTCCACTGTTTGGTTATGAAGAGTATACTCTTCGCTAGGTTTGAATCATCAATGTATTAAGTACGACACACATAAGTATGTTACCCTTCCTGCGCTGAAACAAAACTTAAACATCATTTGTGATATGTCAAGGAGAATCACTGACTTTAAAGAGTACGCAGTCACGTAAACATGTCATTTTAAAAAATGAAATGGAACAATCTAACTGGGTATTAGTAATAGCATCAGTAGTATTGTCGGTGGTGATGGTTGCGGTAGTAGTAGGTATAGTAGTAGCAGTATAAGTTAAAGTGGTGGTGGTGGTAGTAGCATTAGTAGTAGCAACTTCGGTGTGGTGGTGGTGGTAGTAGTAGAAAAAGTAGTAGTAGAATCCGACGTAGTTTAAGTAGAAATAATAATGTTATTAGTTGAAGTACTTAGTCGTTGTAGGAGTAGTATCAGTAGTAGTAGTAGTAGTAATAGTAAATACTATCAGTTGCAGTAGTAGTAGCAGTTGTAGCACAGTAGTAGTATTAGCAGTAGTAGTAGTAGCAGAAGTAGTGGCAGAAGTAGTAGTAGAAGTAGTAGTAGTAATAGTAGTAGTAGTAGTACAATGTAATAGAATTACTAATGGTAGCAGTAGTTGTAGTAGTAAGAATAGTCGATACTTTGAACTCGCTGAAATCGATCGTATCAGTATATTTCATAAGTTAAATTTGGATAAATCGATCTCGGCTTAAGTCGAATATACTTTTGATATGTTTGAAGTAACACGAGTTTTAAGTATCGAGTTTCTACTCAAAATCTACCGGTGATACCGGTATAATAAGCGTATATTTATATACAGTAAAACCTCTCTAGTACGACAGCTTATACGAAGTGAATTGGTTGTATAAACGACAAGTGACAGCTTAAAGCAACGTGTTAGTCAAGTAAAAGCTTTTAGTTTAACTGTCAACTTGCTTTAAGCAGTCACCTGCCGTAAACACATAACTAACACAATTTAGTGGTCGGAATAGAGAGGTCTTACTTTATTTATTGACAGGTGTGCAGTGGAAAGACGTTATTAGTTCTTGTTAAAACAAAACTAAACGCAACTCAGTGCGATACGGTTAATAAAATGAATGGAAAATTAAAAATAATATATTCAATTCAATTATTTATTGCATTAAAGCGACTCGCAACCAGATGGTGCATTAAAAATAGTAATTTGTAAATATGTGTCAAACGCTTATATAAATGGTAAAGAATTAGTTTAGGATAAGAAATTCTGTTTAAAAAAATGTATTTCAATAAAAAAAAATATTGGTCTCTGGTGGGATTCGAACCCGGGGCCCGGCATTGGCGGACAGAAGGCAAAATAGGGGAAACCGCTTAGACCAATGGACCACGGAACTATCCGTTTATCTCGGATCGATTTAACGTATTTCAATGTGTAGCGATCGAAAGTGCATACAACTTCGTAATTCGGCTCGTGTTTATGTCTGAGTCCGTGTAGAGAAGCAACAACAACAACTATACCGTCTACTAGTCGGTATAGAAAAACGATGGAAAATATCTAAAAATCTAAGATTCGGTGACGATTCTTGAGACTTTTTTTTGGACTGATCATATTTTTTTAATGTCAGAAGCCAAATAATGCCACAAATTTGCTTTTATTTGAGTATTTTATTTTATTTTGACAAGTACACCATCCGGTTGCGAGTCCCTTTAAAAAAACATCACATACCTATAGCAAACTTGAAAAGATTATTAATTCAATTATTTATTACATTAAAACATACATCTCATAGCTATAGCAAACTTTAAAAGATTACTCAATTCAATAGTTTATTGCATTAAAACATACCTAGTTAGCTATAGCAAACTTGAAAATATCATTCAATTCAATTATTTATTGCATTAAAACATACATCACATAGCTAATTTAAAAGCAAATTTGAAAAGATCATTCAATTTAATTATTTATTACATTTAAACATACATCTTATACTTATAGCACACTTGAAAAGATTATTCAATACAATCAGTTATTGCATTAAAACGTACACCAAATACCTATAGCAAACTTGAAAAGATTATTCAAGTCAATTATTAATTGCATTGAAACAACCATTATATAGTTTTTGTATTGAAAAGACACATATGATCTGTTTTAGTCTCGGGTCATATTATACATGTGTCTTTTCAGTATAGTTCTTTCAGACTGCTATTCAATCTCAACTCGATCGTATGTGTATGATAGTTGATATGTTGTTTAAAGTTGCTTGCTTATAGTATCTTATAACTCTAATTAGAGTGATAGTGTATAAAGTGACTATTGGTGTGTTCTGTAATTACTGATGTATTGTACACTGAAGAGAAATAAATAAATAATATACCTATAACAAGCATATTACAAGAACACAGTGACATACGATAACATACATGTATAAATACATGTAGACAGAAATAAATGCTAAATCTAGATTCTATACCGCCTTAGTTTAAACTTTAGTTATTACATTTTTCTCATACAAACAATATACACATATAAGTACATCACTAGTTATAAGCACGGATAAGATAACAAGTTACAGAATATTTATATAAATTATTCTCCATGTTGGCGAGATAAGCATGTGCAAATTAGGGTATTATGGTGAAGTTTACAGAAACTATACTGTCTACCCTACTATGCATAATATTAACTTCCTTATTCATCTTATCTGTAGGTATATTGTCTTGACAACAAAGCATCACAGCGGGTACACACTCTGGCCATCCAAATACTCTTTCTCCTGGAATGCAGGAGACGTTGGACCTAAACGAGACCTAGTCGGTAGGTGGCTAGCCAACCTTAAACTTCTGCACGTCTCGAGTGAACTTTGTGATTATTGTTGCAAACAGTTTGGGCAGTTACCGGTGCCTCGGCTAGATCCAAACTGTTTGATACTCTGACATTATCTATAGATAGAAAAACAACCCGAACGATTCAACTCTGAAATATTTGCAGATGACTTTTTCATAGAGTGCATGAGGTTACATTTGGTAAGGAAACTGCCGTAAAGGAACCAACCATTATACAAAACGTAGAAGACGCTATTCTATAAATAATAATAGCGTCTGATCAGGCTCCAAACCATTTGCTATTCAAATAAAATCAAACTGTCAGAAGTTTAAAAAAGCTGCCATTTTCTACATTTTATGAGACTGTGTTTGTGTTTAGTTTTGTTGAAAGGGGAAAGCAGTACGTACTGTACCCAGTATATCACTGGATATACCGGTTCATTCTTTTTACAGGTGCCGTTGCTGATTCCCTCCGGAACAAGTCTGACATTCACCTAGGACTATACCATTCCCTGTTTGAGTGGTTCAATCCACTGTATCTGGCAGACAAAGAAAACAACTTCACAACCAACGAGTTTGTAGAGGTAATAATACAATAACTTCATAATTATCACTACACTAATCACCATCAGCAGCAGCACAGTCATCGACATATTTACCATTACCATCGTCATCATTATCATCATGCTTCTGCATGTTCGGAACAAATCGGCAGATGACGAGAATGAACGATCGCTGAACGTAGCGTACCGATTTTGGTCCGATCTCATTAGGGGTCCTCAACGTTAATTAATAACCTGAAATGTGCAAACGAGGCTGCAGGGGTGAATTACTTACACGCCTTCGAGGTAGTTAAGACAACCAAACTGTGTTCTAATTTGAATGGCTCCGTAACAAATATCATGAACTGCAAAATATTTGGAGTCAGATCAGACACCGAATAGCCGAATAACCAATCTAAAATAGTTTCAAACCCAAACAATCTGTTATTCGCGGGCATCAAGTTTTTACCCTGTTTATTTGTTTATTTGTCTGTGTCACACATCCTTATGAGTGCCTATAAATATTTGCACTTTAATACGTTGCGTGTGTCTTGCTTGTGTCAACTTCGAAATAAGGATAGGTTAGACTTATAAAGGGGCGGCGGGAATATTGAAATTAACCGTAGAAATACGGGAACATTCGAGTCAATTTAGTTCGAGATATCGTAGTTCGACTCTATTTAGTTCAAAACGATGCCTGAAATGTATGACATGGCCAGACAGGTATGTTTGGTCCCGATGTTTTAACTCTGCCACTGCCAATGGCGCTACAGTGGAGAATCTGTTATTCTTTCCCAATAAACGCGTTTACGCTAAAACTATTATTTGCAGTGCAAACAGTTTGGAGCCAGATCAGACGCCGGGTAACCCGGCGTCTGATCAGGCTCCAAACTGTTTGCCACTAAGATAAGCATGAAATATCAGAATTGTCCAAAAGTTGTTCTTTTCTACGTTTTAGTGCTTTGCGTTTGCGTACGTTTGCGTTTAAACGGGAAAGAATAACAGATTCTCCACTGTAATAGGCTACTTTGCAACCCGTTTAGACCATGATCAGACGCCACGTACCCCGGCATCTGATCAGGATTCAAGCTGTTTGACACTCGTATAGACATTTCTGCAGTCAAAATATTCGTAAAGCTGACTTTAAAAATACTGCAGACGACATTTCCAATACAGGCGATATTTTGGTAGCAAGAGGGTCAACACAGTCGATAAAACTTGGTAGCGAACGAGTTGACAGGCGATTGATTACCTGTACGAAGTTTCTAGCTTTGTTCTTATATCAATGTATAGTGCAAGTTTCTTACTGTTTGTAACGTCGACCTTCTATTTAGTTCAAGACCATGCCAGAACTATATGAGCTGGTACAGACGTATAAGCCAGACATTATATGGTCTGATGGGAATGCCGGGCCTGACACCTACTGGAACTCCACCCACTTCCTAGCCTGGCTCTACAATGACAGGTACAGCAGGGCTCCAGATAAGGGCAGTACATGTATTTCAAAACCTAAATTTCTTAATTTTTGAATTAAACCCTATGGTGTCACAACTCATTAGAATCGTCTCAAAGAGACGATTCTTATGAGTAGTAACACCATAGAATTTAGTGCTATAATGAAAGAGAAAATGTTGAATTTGTACAGTTTAATCGCTCGTATGAATTTAGAGCCCTGGTACAGCAAAATAATCCTAAAAAATAGGAGACCCTGTATACGTGCTGTTTATTAACCTAAATTTTGAACATTATATTTGTTTTTATCACAGAGTAATACCAAATGTGCAAACTGAATTACAAACAGTGTAGACTCTGATCAGACTGTTACCGAAGGAGCAGTCTGCTCAGCGTCTATACTTTTTGCTCAGACATGCCTGTTCGTAAACTTAGGGTCAATACGGTGATCAAACAGTAGTTGTAAAAAAACTCCAATATGTCATGTCTTAATGTACATGTATACATGTATCAAACGAAAACATAATGTCAATCTAGACATTTTACAGGAATCTTCGATGGACAGGTTGCAAAAGCCAATTGATTGAAACTAAGCACGATACATGCATACAGAATAATTTAATTACATTATCATTTAGTGACGAAGTTTTTCTATATCTAAAAACGGGTGTTTTAATGCCGAACAAAACTGTTGTAAGCTCCATGAGAGTTCTCCTGTCCGGCTGTTCTTCCTCATTTAGGTGCCCCGAAACATATTTGGACCTTTACCGTCACCAAGGCACATTTGCCTGACATGGGATAACTTTTCCAGACTTAGCGTTTTATTCTAAGAAATTTCGGGAAAAATAGCGAGTTAAACAAGATGTTGGTCGACCAACAAGGTCTTATAATTTTCAGAAGACTTAAAAAATAAAGCTTCAAGGGCTTGACTTTTTGACAACGTAGATTTTACCCCAAAAAAATAAAATTCTAAACAGATTGTTTAGTCTTAAAAGCTAGCTTGTCTTCCTTGGGAGCTAGAGAGCTTTCCAATGGAGTTGCAAACAGTATTGTCAAAACCCTAACCTAGTTATATTTAAGCATTTTAGTTATTTTGGATTGTACTTAATGGAAATCAACCTGAGAAATTTAAAGAGACACTGTATTTACATAAGATATACTTGTACTGTAATTCTATAATGGCCATGTAGCATCTTAGTGTTTATCTTAATCCAGTAATCGTTTTTCCCATTTACACTTTTCTTTTCTAATATATCTATTACACACTTGAGATGTATCGCATATGGTAAATAAAACAAATTATGTTCATGTAATGCGAATTTGTCCATAAATGCCAGCGTTTCACTATAACAGAAATAGAATTAAGTATTAGGACAGACAGGGTCGAGCAAACAGTGTAGACCATGATCAGACTGCTCCTGATGGAGCAGCCTGATCATGGTCTACACTGTTCGCCATTAATTACCATCCTTTAGACAAATTATAGTGTGGTAAAGGCAATTTGTTCAAATTTAATGATATTTACAGCAGTGATACACGATATCCCAGTAGTTAGGATTACGGTAGATCATGATTCATGTTTCTGGGGCCCGTCTTACGAAACGTCGTACGACAAACATTTTCGTTAGTCAAAACTTAAATAGTTTAAAGACATGTAATTTCGTATCCCCCCATCCAATCCTGTCTTGTGACATCTCCTTTGAATCGTCTTGAAAAGACGATTCCAAAGAGATGTAACAAGACAGGATTACATGGAGAAATAAAGAATAATTTAGAATTTTAGAATCTGCATTACGACATTATTTATTGTACGACGTTTCGTAAGACGGGTTCCTGGTTGGTACTAGTACTTTATCTGATGTACACATTATTGCATTATAGTCCTGTGAAGGATACAGTGGTAACCAACGACAGATGGGGAGATAATGGTATAATGTGCCACCACGGAGGCTTCATGACGTGTGACGACAGGTACAATCCAGGTTTGTAAACATATGAGCCCTTTGTTAAGTTAAAGCTGAACCCTTATCATGCTAAATTGTTGTCTCACTCACTCACTCACTATCCTAGTTTAGCGTCTGTGTTCCCTTCGTCAGGGGTTCGACGTTGTCTGGCTGTCTTAATACATCGTCTCCAGTGATCACGGTCGTGGGGGTCCACCTTCACCATCTGCCACTGTACACGGTCTTGCCTGATGGTTTCTCTCCAGGTCTTCTTTGTGCGTCCGGTTTTCTTATGACTGGCCACTTTCAGATCCCTGCACGAGTTGATTGGTCCACTGCTTCTTTCAACATGTCCAAACCAACGTAGTCTGTTAGTATAACGTCCAGCGGTTGGATGGCCAATGTCTCAAGTAAGGTCTCTGACCTAATATGCTGGGTCTGGTCTGGTTTAACATGGCAGATCCATCTGATCTTGGCCCTATCGTTCCGACGGAGTCTGACGAGTGAGGACTGAGAGAGTGCCCAACATTCACTTCCATACAGCATGACACTTCTGATGCAGCGGTCATAGACTTTCCCTCTGGTGGCAACAGGGATGGTTCTAGATGTCAGGATGGGCAGGAGTTATCTGAATTTTCCCCATGCTGTCTTTACCCTGATAGTAGAGCTCAATCCACAGCCCCCACCAACACTCAGCATATCTCCCAGGTAGCAGAAGGAGTCTACCACCTCCAGAGTGTCTTCACCAACTTTCATTTCCTGGCAAGGGCGACCCTCAATTGGTCGAGCAAGTCCCTGGCACCTTTTACACTTGAAGTCAGGGTCTGGTGTGAGTCTGCCACGTACTCCGGAACATGTTTTGTGTACCCATAGATTACAATGGTTACACTGTATGGCATTGCTCCTTACCCCCTTTCTACACACTGCACATGGATGTTGGCCCGAGTTCTTTAGTGCATGCAGTTCAGGCCCACTGACCATGACTTTTGTCTTTGAGGTGTTGACCTCAGTCCTTTCGCTTCCATTCCCTCTTTCCAAGCTTTGAGTTTCTCCGCAAGCTCCTCCATGGTCTCAGCTATGATAGCAAGGTCATCGGCATACAAAAGTTCCCAAGGGCATCCGGTGCGGAATTCTCTGGGCAGAGCCTCAAGGACAATGATAAACAGCAGCGGGCTGAGGACTGATCCTTGATGGACACCGACGTTGACGCTAAAATCATCGCTGTAACTGTCATCCACCCACACTCTGCTTCTTGCATTAGTGTACATACTCTGTACTAGCCGGATAAGCCACTCCTCTACACCTAGCTTCCTCATTGCCCACCATAGTACCTGCCTGGGGACCCTGTCGAATGCCTTTTCTAGGTCGACGAATGCCAAGTAGAGCCTTCTATCTGCCCCAATGTACTTCATATAAAATCGTCTGCGAAAATGTAAAAAACACAAAATCTTAAAAAACGTATGAATATGATTTGAAAACAGTTTTGATCCAGATCAGACGCCATGAGAGGCGATACGCGGACTCTGATCTGGATTCAAACTGATTTCAAATATTAGCCAAGCACGATAAGGGTAAATGTTGTTGTTGTTGTTTCTAAGAAGTATTTAAGTCCACTCAAAGTCATGTAATGATGCGTATTCCAATTCCTGGCAGCTATGATCAGTATTTGCTCATAATTCTGTTGACGTCGAGAGATAAACATTTGCGCCTGACCCCAATGTTATAAAGTGTTTGAGATGAGTATGAAATCATTCTCATGACTTTGATTGTTCAATTTTGAGCATCTTCTGAAGTCTGGCCAATCAAATACTTGTGAATGATATCAGAATCATTTCAAACGCTTTATTATCTTAGGCTCTGGATATTATATTGAATTTGTCCGGTGTGTTTGCTGGTTTATTTCAATAAAGCACTGTTTCCATTAGCAAGTTAAACTCCCTGCCATGCGTTCCTCAGGTAAGCTACAGAACCGGAAGTGGGAGAATGCCATGACCTTGGACTTCACCTCGTGGGGTTACCGGCGTGACATGACCTTGAAAGATGTGATGACGATGGAGGAGCTGCTGAGTCTGGTCGCAAGTACAGTCAGGTTTGTAACAATTTTAATATAATTAGGAGTGTTAAATACTTTATATTTATATTCGCCCAATTCAATTCAATTGAAAAAATGACGTTTAATTGGTATAGATGCAATTGCTCTAGGGGTCGAGACTTTTGGATAATTTTCGAATAGGAGGTGGGTCTTATGGATAAATTCCCCTCTATCCATAGCTTCAGTTATGCGGCAATGGCTGTCCTATCAGAGAACATATTACTCTATATAATGCGGATTAAACATACATGCATACTAATAAAATGTTGATCTAATATTGTAAATTACAGCAAATATAATGTAAATATAAGAAATGAACTAATGTTTTCGGCGTTTAAGCCATTCATGGAATTTGCCGATCATTTTCTGTCGTTTATTTCGTTTAATCGCCGATAAAACAGTTCATTTCCGAATTGAAGGGTCTGTGAAAAGGGCACACGTTTAGGAAACATGTATGCTCATACCATAGAATAAAGATGTAGTTTTATAATGCATTAGCGGTGTAATGAGCTTTCTTTTAATACTCTTGTATACTTTCAACTGCTTTAAGCAGCCACTTGCACCAAACAGCAAATAACAAAAATAACTCAGTGGTCGTAATAGAGAGATTTTGCAGTAAGTGTTGTTATTTTCAGTTGCGGTGGCAATATCCTAATAAATATCGGTCCAACTAAGGACGGCCGAATTATACCCATATTCGAGGAGAGGCTCCGGAGTTTAGGCGACTGGCTGGGTGTAAACGGAGATGCAATCTATGACACCGTACCCTGGAGTGCACAGAATGATACCAAAACACCGAATGTCTGGTAAGTACAGACTGGACTATGACTTCTGTAATGTTTTGCTTTAAACAAGCATCTGATTTAAATTGTCGTTTTGAAAAATGATATACTTTTACAACTAAAACGGTTGTTTCAATGCTCTGAGTAGTGAAAATCAATTAGAAAGATAAGCTTTAATTTTTGTTTTGTTTTATTTTTAAATACGAATTGTTTGCAAAGTCGTCAATAAAAGTCTATTGTTGTGAGAGAGTTATATAACAGGAGTGCCATGAATTCACTCTGCAAACCGCACAAACCCAGATTAGACCCCGACAAATCGTAGCACCTTACCTGATTATGTCAAATGCCTGCTTATGTTTCTCTTGCTGCATTTTAAAAGAACAAACATATCGGCAAAATGAAAGTTGTAATGTAATTTCTTCTTATGCTATTAAGATGAGCACATTCAGTACAATGTATGTTACCATACTTAAACCGAATGTTCAATAGCCCACCTAGGAACTGTTTCATCTTTTTTAAGTTGTTTTACCAAGTTTAGCACATGGCTTGGAGCTCTCGGCCAATCAGAGGCCTCAAAAACCTGTGAATATATCGTTTATTTTACAAAACCATGAAATAACTAACACACTGTTCACTTATTCCAAGCTTCCGTCATATCAAGGCAATTTGACGTCACAACCCTAGATCGGAGGGGAACTGCACTCGCTTGATGACGTCATATTATGTACAGTGAGACCTAAACTTTAAAGGCAATTAATAATGAATTGTGCTTACATATAGAGCTTCAATAAGCGTTATTTATGTTGGTGTTAAAGCATGCTTAATGTCTCAAACTGCACATTGAAATAACCTTTCAATTTAAGTAAAGTATTACAAATGAAATGATTTTTTCGTCTAAAACAAAAAGTAGAAACGTAGGGTCTTCTTGTTTTCCTCGAGCCCAAGCCAGTGCTAAATAGGTTAGACCACGGTTGCGCGCGAATAAACGACATAGTTCTCGGGGGCTACGCCCCCTCGAACTATATCGTTTATTCGCTTGCAACCATGGTCTAACCTATACATATACGGGAACATTATTTTATTGTAGATAACGCGTACTCTGCTGACGCTGTAGAAATCTTGCCTACAAAATCTTATATTCGTAATGTCACGTTCTATAATGTCAGATCAACTACAAGTTACATTTGGTTAATATATTCAGTCTTCATACATGTATATATTTTCAGCGCCGAGCCAAAATTTCAAAATGACTGAGCAAATCAAACAAATACCATTACAGTATTTTAAAGCAGACTTAGTATTAGCTATACATAATGGATATGAAAGATTTGTCTCTTTGTTCGTTCAAATACGATTTTTTCCCGCAGGTACACATCGAAAAAGATACCAAATCAGAACACGGTTGTGTATGCCATAGTACTGCAATGGCCCGCCCCCGGGGACTTCTATCTAGACAGTGCCACGCCCACTGCCACCACAGAGGTCACACTGCTGGGCTACCCCCATCCCATACAATGGAAACCTTCAGAGACAGTGAGCGGAATAAATCTAGTTATCCCGACCGTGCCCTTTCATGAAATGCCATGTAAATATGCATGGGTTTTCAAGATGACTAATTTGGCCTAATTGCAATTTAGTTTTACAGCGGGGACGTTATTCTTTCCAAATAAACGCGTTTATGCTAAAACTATTACTTTCACTATTACTTTCTTTTTCAAACACTTTGAAGCCAATCAAATGCCGGATAGCCCAGCGTCTGAACAGGTTCCAAACTGTTTGCCACTGAGATTAAAGTAATTAGCCACGGTAGTCAAACGATTGTCGTTTGTGCCATTTTTATTGCGATGCGTTTCGGTTGCGTTTGAACGGGAAAACATAACGGCTTCCCTACTGAATACAGATATAGCCAAGCATATGGACAGCGACCAATCGTTTGAGGCGCTGTACAGAACACCTGTGTTGAGGGACCACTCATTGATACGACATGGGGGAATCTCCCAAGAAAAGTTATTGCTTTATGCAGTGCAAAAGAAATTTAGAAAGCTCATATAAGGAAGCGTGCTGTTTTACTTTGTCCTTCGTTAAGCTGCTGTCTTTATCTAAGCCTTTCAATCCATTGTATTTTAACCCTTAGCCCGCCAAATAAATTGTCGTCTGCTATATTTCTCGTCTGCTTCAAGTTTCAAAGTGCTTCAAAGTTGCTCAAAATTGCTGAAACTGTTGTCCGAGTGTCAAACAGCTTGGATCCGGATGAGACGCCGAGTTACTCGGCGTCTCATCCGGATCCAAGCTGTTTGCATATGGAGCTATAGTCGTGAGTGGCAGGCTAAGGGTTAAGTGACCGCATAACAGAGATTGTGTGCGATGAAGATATCACAAATCATTTTAAGAATGAGACCAACTAACAATGAAGAAGGATTGCATAATACGATCAAAAATTTATTTTCCTGTGGAAACCCTTACATTTACAGACTCATGATTCTTTGTTAGTAAGAAAATCTGAAAATAAATTCGGCTTGTTACATGCCTATGGATGCATGTTATGGCCGAAGAAAATCTACGGATAAATTTAGTACCGGATCTTCATATGGAAAAAAGTCTAGTATTCACAAAACTTTAGTTTTGCTCAGCATAATTTTTATTATGTCGATGTCATCTCAGTGTTCACCACGTCACACTACTAAATCACATGCGCAAAATGTGATTTAGAAATACATGTAAATACAAATTGGCTTCTTTAAAAAAGAAGTCAGGGAAGCCGAGCAGTTTTAATGAAGTGACATGTATATATGGTAGGAAACAAAACTATGTAGGGTTGGGGAAAAGAGTAATATAGGTGAAAGGTATACTTGAGATATTTGAGAAGATATTTTATGTAAAATGAACCTCTCTCTATATAGCGACAAGTAAATTGCGTTAACGTCAATTCTCGTATTCTCAGGGTTTCTCATAAGCTCGTGTCTAACGAATTCAGATGAAATGGGCATTTCTGACATCCAGAAATATATCAACTTTTTTCTTCCGATAAATTTCTGTTGGAATATGTTGCATGAACCCATACATCATCAATTGGATTTGAATTCTCTATTTTCGAAGTTTCACATGTAAAACCTGCTGCACATTGTCATTTATTTAATACCTGTGCATAGTTCAAATCTCAATAAACAAACAAAAAATGATGCCACAGATGCAGAAATTTTCCCTATGATAGATTTTAAGTGACTCTAAAAATACTTACACCGAACTGAAAGAGATGACCCCCTCCATAGCGAAAACCCTTGACAACCAATCGGAAGGCCGGAGAATATGGGGAAACATTTGACTGATTTAGGTTATGCAGTGTGGTGTATTCAAACGTAGAAATGACCTAGATAACATTTTATTATTCTTTTTTTTTATTGATGTTATACTTTATTCAGAGTGTCAACTGACTTTTAAGCTACAAAGAAGAATTCTTAATAACAATTTATGTGCTTTATATATATTCTAAGGCTTAGCCCCGCGAGAATAGGAGACACCAGTATAACTGTTGTTTTAGACAGTTCCTTGTTTAACACAATGCTGCTTATAAGACAATATGAGTAAACAGAGAACTCCAGTAAAATGTTTCAATTTTACTTTCACCTTGCCTGAAGCTGCCAACTGTCATTCATACAATCAATTAGCGTTGAGTCTTATTCCTTATCGAAGTGACAAGTTCCGGTACAGGTTTTATTCCTAACCACAATATTTGAATTTCGTAAAAATTGGTTGCTGCGAAAAATGTATGCAACCTAGTTTCAGGCATGCGCAGACAATGCTTTTTGACTGGTTGTACAATATTGCGCCAATTATTTTCACCGTTTCGCAATAAGCAGAAGTTCCTTCCAAGAAAATGGCTACATTCAACCTAAACTCTGAAGAAGACCCCTGAATGGGCTTCCAATAAGAGTATACCATGGAAGATACTGGTTTTGCATTGAAATGAATAAGCATCCTGTGTGCCATTTGTTTAAACTCTCTCCCAAGAGACAAAGTACAAACCACTTATATCAGCTGTGCTGCAGGAGGAATACTGCTTAAATTATTGTGAAACTTTCACCTTGTTTTAAGCTGTCATGTGTATCCTAAATCATCAATGAATATTCATTAGAGGTGCTTTTGAAGTGGAAGGGGTAAGGTAACCTTTGTCGTTTACGCAGAGGCAATGATTGTTCAAGAAGCCTGCATTTATATTAAATATGAGCCGTGTCATGACAAAACCTGCCTTATTGTATTGCAACATTGTAAAGACCAAATAATGCTCTGCATCTGAGTTTGGCCTACACTGACAAATTAACACATATATATATATAACACAGCTACATAAAAATGCTTTAGATGCTTGTGGGTGTCAAACAATTCGGATCAAGGTGCTGCGACTGATCTTGATCTACCCTGTTTGAACTGCTGTAAGGCAGATTTTTCCATGTCACGGCTCATATATAATTAATAAACGATGCTGTATTTGCATAAATGAATAACAAATGTATGCGTATAAGGTTTAACACATTCAACCCTAGCGACGAGAATACTCATAATCTGCTAACAGTATGCATGTGAAGAGTACAATTTTTATATTTAAACAGTATAGACCCGGCTAAGAGGGATTATGCAGGCGACCTCTGATCAGGGTCTGTACTGTTTGTCATTTGAAAATATTTTGAAAATTCTTTATTATTTATAAGTATTTTCTGTAAATAAAATGCATTTAGAATTTGAGATGACACGTCATGTATATGTGAATTGAGTTTTTTAGAAATAGCTTTTTATCCATTTTGTCAGTATTTTCTGAAAATAAATTGTTTTCCAATTATAAAAACGTGTTCATTTTTCCTGCTTCCCCGTTATTGCTAAAAGTTTTGCACATGTGCAGTGTATAGGCAACCGGTTGTAGTACATGTAGCACTGAGTCTATTATACAGTGGAGAATCTGTTATTCTTTCCCGTTTAAACGCAAACGTACGCAAACGCAAAGCACTAAAACGTAGAAAAGAACAACTTTTGGACAATTCTGATATTTCATGTTTATCTTGGTGGCAAACAGTTTGGAGCCTGATCAGACGCCGGGTTACCCGGCGTCTGATCTGGCTCCAAACTGTTTGCACTGCAAATAATAGTTTTAGCGTAAACGCGTTTATTGGGAAAGAATAACAGATTCTCCACTGTAGTACTGTACTCACAAGTTAAAGATAAGTGTTTGCATTTCAAACACACATCGTCTTTGTCTTTTCTGAACACAAAAGGTTGGGACAGATGCATGTTTATGAGTTACTTACCTTTGTCCTTCAAGAACTGGCATTTCCCGTTCTATTTATATTTACATTATGTCATGTTTTCCAACAAATATTTGTCTTCAACAATCATGAAAGGAATCAGAATTCACATGAGAAAAAACTACTACTGTAAAACATGTATTTTTCGCGTCATGAATATTTCGCGTTATGCGATTTTGTATTAATTCGCGACATCATGCAATATTTCTAGCAGGTGATATCTTAAAGCAGGTTGAAAGTAAGCAGAATGTGCCTTAAGGCACATTCTGCTTTACTTTCAACCTGCTTTAAGAAGTCACCTATTTTCAAAACTAGAGACATTCGCGAATTAACGCGAAAATTATATTCTCGCGAATAAAACCGGTTTTACAGTATCTGACTATGATGCTCTGTCTTAACAACAACAGGAGACAAAGATTAAGTTTATTGTTTGAAGGAGTTATTATAGGGAGGGAAATTTAATACACTTAGAGTGCTGAGCATGACTTGACTTACATTTGCAAAATGTTTGAACTCAGATCAGACGCTGCGTAACGCGGCATCTGGCCTGGGTTCAAACTGTTGGTCACTCGTCTTCATGTTTCTTCTGTCCAAATGTCCAATATGTAACTTTCTGAAAAGGCAGCCAACGTCAATTTTAATCAGACGACTTTGCAGCAGTGACAACGTTAGAATATTTGTCTTGTTTGAGGAACAACTGCAATTATTGTTGTAAGGAGGAAATCGTTGTTCGGAAGGCCGTTGTAGGGAGGGCGTACTGTAATAAACAATATACAGTGGAGAATGTGTTATTCTTTCCCAATAAACGCGTTTACGCTAAAACTATTATTTGCAGTGCAAACAGTTTGGAGCCGGATCAGACGCCGGGTAACCCGGTGTCTGATCAGGCTCCAAACTGTTTGCCATCAAGATAAACATGAAATATAAGAATTGTCCAAAAGTTGTACTTTTCTACGTTTTAGTGCTTTGCGTTTGCGTACGTTTGCGTTTAAACGGGAAAGAATAACAGATTCTCCACTGTAGGTTAACACTATTGTGTAAAAGCACAGTAACATCTAGTCAATGCCACTTAAAAACATTCTTTGCGTACTTAAAGGCAAGTATAATTTGAAATTGTCCATTTGACGGTTCAGAGGTGAACGAGTGACATGTAAGCAATATCCTTAGCAAGCCCGGCCGATTTTGTACACATAACACACACACTACTGGACTAGTTTGGAGCTCATTTTCTGGATAAACACTACACTCTGACATCTCAAAACTACTCTGACGTGTCAACACGAAACTGAAAGTGACAATCTATTTTTAGAAGCGCTATATTTAAATTGCGTTCACGCAATACCCAAACGACTTAACAAAAAAAAAAAAAAAAAATAGGATCCTGAGCTCAGTTTGAGCTCAGTTTGAGCTTTGTGAGCTTTGTGTTGACATGTCAGTGTTACTGAATTCCAGCATGAGTGCTATTATAACGGGTTTTGACAAAAAGGTCGCGTACATTTTAAACCGAAAGTAGAAAGATGGACCGTTTCGGCCCCTCTGGCATTCGCCTTTTTCCAATCTTGCAAATTTGTGTCTGGATCCATTTTCGATGCGGCCTGAAAGTGTCACATTTTGCAGGAGACCATTGATATTCTAGAAATAGGCAGTGCCGAACCTGGCCTTTCAGAAAAGTCTTCCAACGCGATGTGCGAATCATAACTTTTCATTCTACGGAAGCCAAAATGTGCCATAAACGTCAAAACGTTTTAATACGTTATGGGCGTGGAAAGGATATAAAATAAAAAAACAGGTAACTCCTGTTTGACTTTTCTGCTTCACTTACATAGTGTTTTCAGCTGTCCTTAACAGTTGTATGGGGACGATGTAATATGAAATATTAAAACTCTGACAATATGTTAACATTTGTTCTGCTAATGACATATATTACAACTTTTTAAACCTGTGTTGATCATAAAGATCCTGGAACATACTTATCAGGGTCTACACGGTTTTCTAACATAATCTGTTTGGTATCGATCACCAACTCTTTTCCGGGTAAATCCCTATTTTACCAGCTAATAGTACAGGTAATATGATATACAATGCTCCCTCCCTACAACGGCCCTTCTAACAACAACTCCTTACCGCAGTTCCCTAAACATGACAATTATGGCCAACCTATTCACGGTTGCAATGTCGTCGATTTAAAATTGTCGTTCGCTGTTTTTCTCAAAGTTACAAGTTGGAAATTTCAACAGAAAAAAAACTTAATGACGAGTAACAAACAGCTTGAATCAAGATCAGACGCCGCGTTACACGGCGTCTGATCTGGATTCAAGCTGTTTGCAAATGTCCCTCCCTATAACGACTCCCTCCGAACAACGCACATAATTGTTGTCTCCCATTGGGTGTCGTTGTAGAGAGGGAGCGCTGTATATTATAGGGTTTATTAATATTCAACAGGAAATATTTCACTCACGAGACAGTAATTTGTTTATGCGACAGCTGACTGCAACCACTGATCAATAACATAAAGTCACGTGATTAACCTTTCCATGTCTCTACCATATCACTTAATAACTTGTCATACACCTTTACTGCAATAGAATCGTCTGCTAAAATATTTCGTCTGCTTTTATTTAGAAAAAAGTTGCTGTATAGGACTGTTTCTTACTTAACCCTTTCACTACCTGTTTACCCCTTCTCCGTTTCATTGTCGTCTTCTTCAATTTTGCTGTCTGCAATGTCGTTTCAAAGTTTAAAAAAAGGCTGTATGACTGAAAATATTCAAAACGAGTGTCAAACAGTTTGGATCCTGATAAGACGCCGCGTTACGAGGCGTCTAATCAGGATCCAAACTGTTTGTAAACGCGCTTTTAAGCGTCATCGAGAGTGAAAGGGTTAAGAAACATTGATATAAGTATCAAACAGTATGGACTCTGATCAGGATCCAAACTGTTTGCAAAACTTAGTACTGTCAGACTTGTCTGTGATGTAGTTAAGAACATGCCACAGTTTAAATCTTCAATCAATGTTAAAGTAGGTCTAAATTAATATGGTCTAGTGTAATATTTTACCCAATACTAACTGGGGGTTTAAACTTATACATGTACTGTTAAACTTGTACAAAACGGGCATACACCGACGATCCATGAACGTCTAAAGATATGTGACTGCTTAACACCCGAACAACATTAATGCAGAAATCTCCTTTAGGAACATTCTGCAAAAACTTTTGGTCTGCATCTGGCTGTATATAATATCCTAAGACTGAAACTTCATCCGTATTTTGAATAGCCAGCTTATCAAATGGTTGACACTGAAGATTGGGTCAGATGTTATCGTTTTGCAATTGTACGATTATAGTATAGTGTATGATATATAATAAGCAATACCACTAGTGGATGTATACCTATTTTGATATAGCCTTTTGCATGCAAGCGGCACATTTGTGAAAACGTATGCAAATAGTTTGAATCCAGATGAGACGCCGAGTAACTCGGCGTCTCATCAGGATCTCAACTGTTTAACACTCTCAGGATATTTGCTTAAAGGAACAACTGCAACTAATTTGGCGCAGACGACAAATTTTAAGCACAAATCATTAGCTTGATAAAATCAACTTGATTGTCAGTCACGTGATACCAATATCAATTATGCATTAACCCGTGACACACAGCCGACCACAAAACAACATGGAGTTCTATGGAAGATTAGCGATTTCTAGCTGTGTACTTCTGTCGGTGTTTGCCTCTGCGTCAGGTGTTAGGTATGAGCCCAACTGGAAGTCTCTGGACACGAGACCATTACCAGGCTGGTATGACCAATCTAAGATAGGGATCTTTATAGTGTGGGGAGTTTATTCTGTGCCCGGTGTGCAATCAGAATGGTTCTGGGAGGATTGGAGGGAGAAAAAATCTCCAGAAACAGTCGAGTACATGAAGAAAAACTTCCGGCCAGACTTCACGTACCAGGACTTCGCGGCGGACTTAACGGCCGAGTTGTTTGATCCAGATCAATGGGTTGACGTCATCAAAGCTTCAGGAGCAAAGTAATGTTCTCATCTTGTCCTGTGTTATCTGTTAACCCATTTATGTCAAGTGGATTCTTCTATGATTATATGTTGAACTAGTCCATTTTTATTTAAGGGGTGCCTGGTTTAAATTTTCATTTTCAAAATCAGCAAACATTCTAGACTATGATCCAAGACCCATTATGCAGCGTCTAATTAGAGTATTTACTATTTACCTATGACTATGTCCCTTTCATGGTATGCTCGGCACAAAGAGTTAAACATTGTGTGTATGCAAACATTTTTTTACAAGTACCAATTTTCATTAAGAAACAATACAAAGACCCAAATCAGAGGATTAATGCTCTGATTATAGGATCGATACTGTTTGTCATAGTGCTCAGACATATTAATAACACAATACTCAAAGTAGACCGGCCATATCTAAAAACGTAAAAAGCAGTAGTAATAGAAGTGATAGTAGAAGTAGTAGTAGTAGTTGAAATCCATGTAGTATTGGTAGCTGCAGTAGTTGTGGTGGTAGTGCTAGTAGTATGATTAGGAGGAGGACACGTAGTAGTAGTAGTAGTAGTAGTAGTAGTAGTAGTGGCATAATACAATCAACAGCAGATAGGAATAACCAACAATATAGAAGGGAGGCACAATACCCGTAGAGGTAAAACGCGTCACAAACCATGAATTTGTTCAGAAGTTAACTACCTTTCATAGAATACTAAGGAGAATGTGCATTTCGTATCGAAATTAAATCAGAGTAATCGGTAACGTGTTAGGGTACTTGCAAAGGGGAAAATATTGTGGGTTCGATTCCCATTAGGATTTATTTATTTTTATATGATAATTACATGTACATGTATTTTTATGTTTTATTGCATAAATTTTTCGTTCAACATAGTGTTCTATGAAAAATGTATCATAGATAACCTAAACGTTACACTATGTAAACTATTGAAAGTTTTAAATGTATGTAAAATGTTACCCGGTGTGGTCCCACACTTCTAGATAACAATTACGTTAACTCATTTATCACTGACTTTTTAATGAGCAATTCCAGTTACAAATTACGTCTAGTCAATGTATGACAATTGAAAAATGTCAAACAGTGTTTTTCTAAATGGCGAGTATGCTCGTCGTAAGAGTTCAATGTGTTCGGTAACTTAGGGATACTTAATAAGAAATTGAATACATATGCTATTGAAATACTGAAGAATTACTATGAATTCCTTGTGGTAATCGTCGCGTGCACTTAAAAAATACCTTTCGCAACCAGAAAAAGTATCCGCTTGGTATCGAACTCATTACCTCAATCAGAAAACCACTAATCTGATGACTCGACCACGATGACAATTAAGTTTCAAAATCTTATTTTAAATATCAGGTTAAAGTTTCAACCCTAACTTACCCATATCTTGCAGTGGTTGCAACTTCTATAAATAGAAAAGTGCGGTCACAGTTGTTGTTGTTTCTGCTAAGGTTTATAGTCCCGCATAAGCTTTATCAGATGAGTCATCCCATTGTCTCAGGATTGGGACAGTGGTCAGCATCATGCCTATTATTCAGTGGACTTTGCTGTGGTGGCCCTGATAAAGGCCTTTTGTTGCCGCTGGTCGTCGGGAAGGAGAAAATGCTGTCTTGTCCTGGAGGTGTTGTTGTTTATGGTTCCCAGTGGTTGGCTGTTAACAGATCCATGATGCACCTTATCCGATTCGGGGCTCCCACCGGAAACCTGTCAGGCTATCCTCGAGCCTTGCTCAGATTCGACCATCCAGGCGTCCTAATGCAATCCCCCTTTTTTACCTTGTGCGTACCATGGTTCTGGATCCTGGTGGCCTGTGCAGCGCTCGGTCCGTTCCCATCAGCCACAGGGCGCCCGACCGACCATAAGGTGGTACATGTATTCATAACACCCCCTGTTCGGCCGTGCAACCCAGGGGCCTCCAGCCCGAGCGCCTCACATGCCCGGATACTGGCTATGTCTTGCTGCTCGTGTTTGCTAGTAGGCTCATCTTTGAAGGTAACGGTACGTTGTTAAGTAGTCACACTGCCTGCAACAAAGAGACTCATAGGATAGGGGTTCTGAGGGATTTGTTTGGTTTTGGTACTTGGGGGGGGGGGGGGGGGGGGTGGACCACGACTTGATTGCCGTTTTTACCTGTTGAGTTTGGTCCGTTAACCATTCTCTTTCATATTGGGTTGGGTTCTGATTCTATACTCAACAAATAAAGTTAAGGAATTTTCAGAAAATCATCGCACAAAAGTACACAGAAACTAACCATTATCATTTTTTTATTTATTTGTTTAGATACATGTCATTGCTTGAAAAAAAAATTATTCCTTTAGTTTGATATCACTTATATCCTTGCTGTAGCCCTGTTTCAAGTAACCTAAGGGCCAAAGTCATTTTTCACAAAATAAGTGTTTACAGAGTAATCCCTCTTGTTATGCAAAACACATGAATGAGTCTCGAGTTTTTATAAAGTGAAATTTAGCTCTTTTGAATGTATAATGACATTAACATATGTCTATTCTCCCACTAGCATCAATTGTCATGCATGGAAGATGAGAATATTTAAACAAGAGCATGCATGCAAGTTTCATCGCTCGTCTGTTGTTTTGAAGATCAGTGAAATTTTACAGTAAGATTAGGTGTAAGGTCAATGTTAATATTATTTGATATGCCTGAATAGGCAATATCACGATGAACATGCATACCAAAAATGAAGATTGTAGATGAACAATTAAAGAAGTTATGGCGAAATTATGCTGAGGGAACATCCTCCTTTTTCTCCTGCAGAGCCGCCCCATGAGCCTTGAGGGTTCTTGTTATCGGTACTCTGCGGACTCTCTGTCTTAGAATATCATATCCATGTTAAATGGGAGACATGTCCAGTGTGCGACTTTGACCTTTGACCTTATTTTTATGTACTTTGCACTGATCTTCAAAGCTTATTCGGGTGTCTTAAATAACACCAATGTAAACACTTATTTTGTGAAAAATGACCTTGACCATTAGGTTACTTGAAACGGTGCTACATCGAGGATATAAGTGATATCAACTTAAAGGTAATATTTCTGTCAAGCGAAGAAATGGATCTAACCACATAAATAAAAAAAATGATAATGGTCAGTTTCGGTGTACTTTTTTGCGATGATTTTCTGAAAATTCCTTAACTTGTTTTGTTGAGTATAGTATTATTTGTTCCCCATGTTGCACGAAGTGTTTTGGTTTTTGTTTTCCACTTAATGTTGCATTTGAGCTCTTTAGCACATGATTTGTATGTATGTTTCCTGCTCGAAGGGGTCAGTTATTCGTCCTTTGTTCAGGTTTCACACAGCAATTTCTGGTTTGTATGGGATCATTAAATAATTTCTTCCCATCATATTCAAATTTTCAAATCTCGCCTTAATCACTGATTTTCATTTTATTTAAATACATTTGGTATCCATACGTTGATTGATATGATTATCTGAAAGAGAACGCTGAAAACGCTGGGTTACGTCTTCTACCTTTTATGCTTATGCTAATTTGAGAGTTGTGTGGCCACAGCTCAGTGACAAAATCCTTTATATTAACCACTGTAGCGAGGTATCGATTCGGTAACTGAACTAGCTATACTGGTGAATGTATACCTATTTTGAGATAAACTTTTGCACGCAAGGGGCAAATTTCTTAACTGTACAATTCTTTGAGGATATGTGCTGAAAGGAACTGCTGCTAATTTAAACACTGAAAATTGTCGCAGACGACACATTTTGAGGACAAATTATCAACTGATTGTCAGTCACGTGATACCAATAAAAAATTATGTAAACAATGCAGTAACCAGTGACACTCCCCCGGGCCAACGACAAAACAACATGGTGTTCTATGGAAGATTAGCTATTTCTAGCTGTGTACTTCTGTCGGTGTTTGCCTCTGTGTCAGGTGTTAGGTATGAGCCCAACTGGAAGTCCCTGGACTCGAGACCATTACCAGGCTGGTATGACCAATCTAAGATAGGGATCTTCATAGTGTGGGGAGTTTATTCTGTGCCAAGTTTTCAGTCAGCATGGTTCTGGGAGTTCTGGAAGGAGAGAAAATCACCGGAAATAGTCGAGTACATGAAGAAGAACTTCCGGCCAGACTTCACGTACCAGGACTTCGCGGCGGACTTAACGGCCGAGTTGTTTGATCCAGATCAATGGGTGGACGTCATCAAAGCTTCAGGAGCAAAGTATTGTTCTCGTCTTGTCTTGTGTCATCGTACAAGGATTGTGTATTTATAGAACAAGTAAAAACAAAATACCAGACATGTAGTTAAATGTTTACTCTTATACCGCCTGGGTAGAATTTTCAAATAAAAACGATGTAGACTCAAACCAAAAGATAAATCCTCTGACTAGGGTCGGTACTGTGTGTCATAGCAGACAAGTGATAGCATAAAACTTAAAGTAGACAGGCCATTTCTTAAAATTTGAGATTGAATTTGTAAGTTAAGTAGTAGCAGTAGAAGTATTAGTACATGTAATAACAGAAGCAGCAACAAAAGCACTATTGACTAACAGTAGTGGTAGTAATAGTAGTCGTAGCTGCAATCCATGTAATAGCTGCAGTAGTGGTGTTATTGGTTATGGTGTTGGTTGCAATAATAGTAGTAGTAGTAGTAGAAGTAATGATAATAATAGTAGTAGAAGTAGTTATAATTGTAGTTATAGTATAGTTAGTAATACATGTAGTGTTTATAGTAGTAGTATAGGTAAACTTGTTGTCGCTTTTGTTGTTACATTGGTAGTAGCAGCAGCAGCAGCAGCAGCAGTAGTAGTAATAGTAGTAGTAGTTGTAGTACATGAAGTAGTAGTAGTAGTTGATGTTGTTGTTTAGTAACAGTAATGGTTATTGTTGTTGCTGCTGTTGCACAGTAGTGTAAATAGTAATTGTATAGTAGAACATGTAGCTGTAGCAGTAGTATAAGTAGTAGGGCAGTGAATTCATGATTCATTTGAAATGAGCACTTTGATATGCATTGCAAACAGAGAGTCCAATCAGGCTCCAATCTGCTTACATGTACCACTGGGTCAGATAAATAATAATCAAACACTTCCTTTATCAACATTTATTGCATTATGGTTGCGCTTCATTTCGTTTAACCCCTTCACTGCCTTACCCCGAGCACAACAGTTTTTTGCAAACAGTTTCGATTCTGATCAGACGCCGCGTTGCGCGGCGTCTGATCAGAATCCAAACTGTTTGACACTCGTTTCATTATTTCTTCGGGCAAAATAGCAAAAATTAAACTTTAAGAAATAACACCAGACGACAATTGTTTGAAATTGATGACGTCACGGCAGGGAAGGCGTTAAACCAAAAATAATAATATATTCTCTATACTATATAAGCATTTGTAGTAGGTGATGAAAATAAGGCTGACCAGTTGTCAGACGAGGGTTGTTATATAAAATTGGACTTCGATAGCTCTAATGCGCTTAATGTCGTGCTTACCTGTGTGTCAAAGTTGAAAAACGTGGCTTAGCTTTACTATTGGTCTGTTCGACTTGAGATAGCAAATGCAGAAATACGGATAAGCTCGCATTAAGCGACTGTTCGAGTAACTAAGGGTTTGCTGTATTTATAACATTATTGGCAGAAAAAGTTGGCAAGCTGTGAGTAACATACTGCGTTCAATTGTAAATAGCTTTAACGCAGTTAACCCTAGTGAAGAGTATAGTCGTCTTTAAGGTGGTTCGACAGCGGGCGGCCCGCATCTCGAGTTCCGGAAATGCTGATGACTTTCACCTGATCTTTGCGACACGTGCTTATAGTAGAACATTTAGATAAAGAAAAGTTTGATCTGCTTTAGTGTTTTCTCTTTTAGCGCAGTTGGTACGGTGAATGACTTGCAATCCAAAGGTTCTAGGTTCGATTCCCACTCGCTTCAAAACTTTTTTTAATAAATTGTCCGATTTTAGTGACTAGTCAATTCATAACACAGTGATCAAAGGACATGCTATGTTTAGTCACGTAATAATGAATAATATCAGATGCAAGTATAGTCAAGTGACAGCTAAATTTGTGAGGATTTATAGCCTATATGACAGATGGCAGCTTAACACAGGACAAAAGTAATGCTAAAAGATAGATCCTAAACGAGCTTTTATGTATTACTTTTGTTATGCATTAAGCAGTCAGCTGCCTTTAAAGATCTACATGCTACTGTATTAAAGGGTCCCTTATTACAGGTTTGACTTATGGTATTATTTAGAGCTTACGGCATTTTAAAGTTGAACTCAAGGGAGGTTACTCGTTCTGTGTTAACATTTTGTCAGAATTTCAGGAAATCATGTATAAAATGTAAATTCTACTTTAGATTTTCATTTACTTTTTGTGACTAGTAGAATTAAGTTATATCTATCTAATAAGAGTAAAATGAGTGTATGTTAAACAGCTAGATTTTTTGTAATTTGAGATTTTGTGTCAGAATTTGACTTTTTAAAATATTGATATTTCCAGAAAATATGTCATAAAATACTTTTGTTTTCCCAATATCTTTACAGTACAGTTAACTTGAATGTACAGAATTTTTTTAGTTATATCATTTATAAAGAAAATATTCCTGTTTATTAAAAAAGGAGCTTTTCTCGACCAAAGGTCCTGTCAGAAAAAAAAACGGCACTGTAATGTTATTTTATTTTAACGTTTTTTCACTCTCCATATGGTATATTTCAATTTAATCAAGGTTTCAAAGAATTCTGACACAGAATAAGCTGACCCGCGAACCACCTTAATATACAGTGTACAGTTTAAAGGTACATTTTTCATATATAAACAGTATACGTAGACCCTGATCAGAGGGCTCCTACAGGAGTCGTCTGATCAGTGTCTTCACTATTTGTCATAATGCAATATAATTGATAAGTTGACCTTAAATAGTATAAAATAAATATCTTAATTGCAAATTGGAACAGTCCTTTAAAAGGCCCGCTGCAAATGAGTTGGTAGTGACATTAAAGTGATCATATTACAAAATTGATCGAGGTCATTGAAAAGTTTCGTCGAAGAAAACAAAACACAAACATTGTAAATAAATTTTTGGCGTTTTTTGTCCGTATGGCTTGGATTGTAATTTCAAATTAGGTTTAGCTCATTGATGGTATCTAAGATTGTATTAACAACAAGTGTATATATTGCAAGATGGCAAACAGCGTAGGCCATGATCGGAGTGCTCCTGTAGGGACGCTCTGTTCAGGGTCAACACTGTTTGCATAGAACAAGACTTAGTGTGTCCTCACATGCGCACGCGTGGTAAATTGTGTGCATTCCTGTCGATAGGGTGCAGCGGATTGACAATTTGGACCCTTGCTACAGTTATATTCGTCCTTTACAAATAGTGCACCGGTAAAGGGTACACTTCTCCTATGCAATTTTGTAAGTCCCAGATCAGAGGGTTCCTACAGAAACCCAGTGATTAGGGTATGCTCTGTTTGTCATTTTTCAATATATTGCAAAAAACATTACAAAGTAGTAATGAATGGACTTAACTTATTTGGCAAGTGAAATTGTCAATGAAAGGTTTCAGGAGTGAATGAGTTAACCCCCCTGTTTGCTGTTTTGTAGGTATATCGTGTTTTCGACAAAGCATCACAGCGGGTACACACTTTGGCCTTCCAAGTACTCATTCGCCTGGAACTCCGGAGATGTCGGACCGAACAGAGACTTAGTGGGTAGGTATCTAGCTAAGCTTCTACATGTAATGGATGCAGAACCAGTAAACCTAAACCCTAAACTCCATACCTTGTTTCTATAGTTTTGACGGTATTCGACCACTTAAAGCAGGTTTAAATTAAAGTAGAATGTCCCTTAAGTCTCCTTGAAGCTACCATCTGCTAGGATAAAGAAAACTATTTCATATGGTGCACATTCGTGACTTTATAAATTGGAACTATTTTCGTCCGTGGAGGGAATAGATTAAATGCGTATAATTAAGTATCTATGGAGAAAAGGGTTAAAGAAAGGCATGGTGGCGCCAAAAGATTAAATCATCATTATCGTTATTACCATCATCGTTTGCATCATCATCATCAACAGCAACATCTTGTTTTGCTTAACTATGTCATTGATTTATCCTTCTTATAAGTGTGAGGTCAGGCTGTGCAGTCGAGAACGACAGCATCGTCTCCAAGCTTGGTGCTATTTTATGGGATAGCATTATCAGGAGGATCTCACTGTCACAATTCAAGTGAATTTCGAACCATTCCTGTTTAAAAACCGAAGCTTCATTCTCAAACGAAACCAAAAATAGACGAGCCATAGCTACATGTAATTGTGAATTCATTAATCACTAGCGATGAGAATCATCCTTTACAAAGAGTACACATGTGGAGTGTATACTTGTCCTACCCAACAGTGTAGAGCCATATCAAATGGCTTCTGCAGTTTATCATATTGCAATATAACTCCAAAACAGTATTTAAAAGTAAGGGTTAGACTTAATTGGATGTTTCAGATGTGCATGTGCTTGATATTTATTTTGATTGTTTGCTGTGGAAAGCCAACACTATAAGTGTCTCGGTTCGTATCGTTACAGGTGACATTGCTACTTCCCTGCGGAACAAGTCTGACATCCACCTTGGACTATACCATTCCCTGTTTGAGTGGTTCAACCCACTATACCTGGCAGACAAACAAAACAACTTCAAAACCAACGAGTTTGTAGAGGTAATAATACAATAATCTTACAACTATCACTACACATACCCCATCCTCCTCGGCATCATAATCATCATCACCATCATCATCATGCCAATTACCAAAATAACACATCATTCATCAACATAATGTTAACCAGTGAAAAATAAACAACATTATTTCGTTGAAACTCTCATTCAACAACATCAAAATCACGTTATATAGTCATCAACATAAGGGTCAAAGGTTATAAAGCGTTTGAGTCTTAGATCGTTCTTAAAAGTTTTATTGGTCAGATATGAGCTTGAGCAGAGTTTAAGTTTGCTCAAATTCGACTAATAAAATCTCAGACTCATCTCAAAATACTTTATAACATTGGAGTCCTTCTTTAATCATACTGCCTTATTTTTCAACTTTCAAACGACATTGCAGACAACAAAATTGAAGCGTATGACAATGAATCGGTGAAGGGGTAACATTCTCACGAAAAAGTTGGTAGTGACAAGGTTACATGTACAGTGGAGAATCTGTTATTCTTTCCCAATAAACGCGTTTACGCTAAAACTATTATTTGCAGTGCAAACAGTTTGGAGCCAGATCAGACGCCGGGTAACCCGGCGTCTGATCAGGCTCCAAACTGTTTGCCACCAAGATAAACAAGAATTATCAGAATTGTCCAAAAGTTGTTCTTTTCTACGTTTTAGTGCTTTGCGTTTGCGTACGTTTGCGTTTAAACGGGAAAGAATAACAGATTCTCCACTGTATTACTCTTTGTGACAATTACCTTCTCTTCAGGCTAAGACGATGCCCGAGCTGTACGAACTGGTGGAGATGTATAAACCAGACGTGATCTGGTCAGATGGTGACTGGGAGGCCAGCGACACCTACTGGAACTCCACAAACTTCATAGCATGGCTCTACAACGACAGGTACATGTATACAAACCTGCTAGGAATTCATCCCTTGAACTTTTAATAGACACTACCAGTATGTCTAGCCCATTTTAGACTATTTTGACTTGTTGCTTGAAATAATTTTAACAGCAGAATTGTTTTTAATCGTCAGAAGACAAGATATATACTCAAACGCAATGAAAACGCACCACTCCTAAAATATAAATATTTTTCCAACTAGGTTTAGTTTCTGATTTTCGTTATTTAACCAAGCTTATGTCTTGCATAGGTACACACTGCTAATGTGTTTTTGTATGTCATGTAACAACACAATGACGTCAACGTGCCGTCCGTGCAAATGCCAATATTTGTATATTCATGTAACTTTTTAATATTTTAATATATATATACACGTATTGATTCATTTAAGCCCTAAAATAAACTTCTGTCTATACATGAATAAAAAACGCGAACATAAGATACCAACGTCAAAGTTATGGGACATATAAATGACGTCCAACAATAACAACATCAATATTCCTCATTGGTTGGCATTTTCACCTGATCTGAACCAACTGAGTACATTAGGGACCAGTTTGGACGTCGTGTGTACAACGGCGTTCTACAAATTCAGAGCCATCATGATGTGATTGACGCACTAGTACAGGAGTGGATTGGTATTCCACAATATCGAATACAGCTTGTGGTCCGCCGTAAACGCTCCGGTATTGCCAGGCTGTGGTTAATGAAGTGGGTAGTCTTACCAGAAACTGAAATTTGTGACTTTTGAAATTCGACCTGTCTTGTTTAAGAACTTACCATGAATTTTACAGTTACTGTTGTGACAATGTGTGTTAAAATGATTCACCATTGTCTTATTAAAAAGAAATTTCAAATGTCCTTTCACACAAACAAATTACCTGAACTTTAGTATGGTCGATGGCTCTACGTAGTATGCCGATATTGCCCGATGCTGGACATTTTACTTGATGACAATTTTATTGTATTGTAGTCCTGTGAAAGATACTGTGGTTACTAACGATAGATGGGGAATTGGCGTCACCTGTCACCATGGTGGCTTCTTGACCTGTTCAGACAGGTACAATCCAGGTATGTGTTTGTCGGAGAAGCTCTCTGGTGAGTTAACCCTTTCGGCGCCAATTTAATCGTAATGTTTTACCCCTACACCGTAAGTTTGTCATCTGCTTCAATATTGTTGTCTACAAGATCATTTCAAAGTTTGATTTAAGGTAGTATGACTTGAGAAATATCGATACGAGTGTTAAACAGTTTTGATCCTAATCAGACGCCGCCTTACGCGGCGTCTAATCTGGATCCAAAATGTTTTGCAAAGTCGCATTTATGCCACTTCGGCGTCGAAATGGTTAATCAGGCCATAGGTTATTTGATATAAAATTTGATTTGTAAGAGTTGCACTTTTACTTAGCAAATGCTCTAATCTGACCAATCAAATGTTTTAGAACGATTTCAGACTCAACTCAAACTCTATATAGCATTGAGACCAGGCACGCGTCGCAATAGGCTTGCAACTTGACGATAAGTAACCTTATCTTGGACAGTTTAATTTTAATCATAACAATGAACTAAAACTACAATGTCAGTTGCAACAACATTTACAACAACTAACATAACAACTGCTACATTATTGTTGTATGTAGTTGTTTGAAGGTCAATATAGATTTAAAGAAATATAGAGTGCGGCAAACAGTTTAGTTCCTTCTATCTATCTATCTATCTTCCAGTGAGTCAAACCCCTGTTGGGGACCTAGACTTGACGCGCGTCAACTGTCGAGAATGTTAAGTGAATAAAAGTAAAAGTTAAAAGATACAGAGAAGAATGTTAAAAGCAGGTTTAAAAACAGGTCAGGTTTGATTATGGGGAGATATGTTCAATCTGGGTAACAGCCAGACTGAACTCGGGTAGGGGCAGGGTTACAATGTCAGGGGGTAGAGCATTGCAGTGAACAATGGATCTGGGGAAGAAGGAGTACTTATGGTAGTCTGTTTTAGTTTGAACTTGTTGGAATGCTTTAGAGTGGGACTTTCTTGATGGTCTAAAGGGTGGAGTGATCTATTCAGGAAGAGGAACTGCTACTGGATTATTAATAATATTATAAAACATGATAAGTATTTTGTCAATACGGCGCAAATCTAGTCTTCTCCAATTTAGGGAGGTCAACATGTCTGACACACTGGAAGTTCGTCCATAGTCTCTCATCGCCCAGCGAGCAGCCCTTCGCTGTACTGACTCTACCTGGTCAACCAGTGCGCCAGTGTGTGGTGCCCAAACAACTGCGCTATACTCGAGCTGGGGTCTGACAAGTGTTCTTTACGCTGTGGACTTGAGAGTTTCTGAATGAACTTTGATGTTGCGCCTTAAGAATGAGAGAGTTTGGTTTGCTTTTCGTGTAATACTGTCTATGTGTGTGTTCCATGTAAGATCATCTGTCAGTGTAATCCCTAAGTATTTTACTGATGTGACTATGTCTTGTGTTGTGTTGTGTAGTGTATATCGTGTAGGTATGGGAGTTTTTCTATTGGTGATTTGTATGACTTGGCATTTCTTTGGGTTGACGGACATGTCCCAGTGTTGTTCCCATTTCTCAAGCTGATGCATATCTTGTTGTAGAAAGCTAGAATGATTCACGTTGGTCAAAGAGAAGTAGATAGCAGTATCGTCTGCAAATAGGCGTACTTTAGAGAAGTTAACATATTCGGGAAGGTCATTTATATAGATTAAGAAGAGCAGGGGACCTAGGACAAAACCCTGAGGGACACCGGAAGGGACTTGGATAACGTTTGACATGGAACCATTTACTAAGACTGACTGTGACCTATTATCTAGAAAGCTCTTAATCCAAGATAGGGTGTGGCCTCTTATGCCGTAATAATGAAGTTTGTAGAGCAGTTTCTCGTGGTTTACCATATCGAATGCTTTAGAGAAATCCAAAAGAATCAGGTCCGCTTGGCTTTTTAGATTTACAGATTTCAGAATGTCGTCAACAAGCATCAGGAGTTGGGTCTGGCATGATCTTTTTTCCCGAAAGCCATGTTGTAATTCATAGAATAGGTTGTGTTTAGTGAAGTGATGCTAGATGCGATGACATGTTCGAGAGACTTACAGAGGATACATGTGAGAGAGATTGGGCGGTAATTGGCGGGGTCTGACCTGGTGCCTTTCTTAAATACTGGAGCAACGTTCGCCATTTTCCATATTTCTGGGAGGGTGTGGGTCGCAAGAGATTTCCTGAATAGTTCAGTGATGATTGGGGCAATTTCTTTTGCAGTATTCTTCAGGACTATGGGCCTTATCTGGCCAGAGCCTTCAGCTTTGTGGGGGTTAAGGTCTAAAAGGAGTTTCTCTACTCCATTCAATGAAACTTCTATGTCTGGCATGGCTGCATGTGGACTAGGCTTTGAAAAGGGGATCTCTATAACTGAGTCTCTGTTTTCCTGTACTCTCATCTCAGAGAGGCGTTTTAGTGACAGTGGTGATTTGGTGGTAAAAACTGACTGAAATTGTTCATTGAGAATGTTTGCCTTATCCTTGTCTGTAATGTGATTTGTTGTGTTTTTTCAGTGTGTCTATGTCCGTCGAGTCTTGTTTAGAGTGTTTGACTAAGGAATAGAGTTTTTTTGCTGTTTGGTCGTCGTTGTGTAGGGTTGTGTGTCTGGCTTGGATCAGAGTCAATATTCAAGATTTCTTCCAAGTATTTTTGGTATGCCAGTTTGGTCTCATTTCTGCATTGGTGTTTCAAAGATAGGTATTTTTCTCTCAAGTTACTAGTTCCCTGAGACTTGAACTTTCTGTATATTTTGTCACGTCTCCGAAATAATCTTTTCAAGTCTGCTTTTATCCATGGTAATTTGTTCTTTGTGGATGCCCATTTTGTAGGGATAACACTCTTCCATAGATGAGGAGATGATCCGCCAGAGATCTTCAGTGGTAGTGTTGTTGTATGTGTTTGATGTTGTGAGTGCATTGTGCAAGTTCTGTAGATGTGTCTTCAGTCCGTCCCAGTCGGCTTTCTTGTATAGGTGGATTTTTCTAGGGGTTTGGGGTTTCATGCGAGCCGATGTGTGAGACTCTATCAGGATAGCATCATGATCACTAATACCTGGTATAACATTGGTTCTGCTAACAATTGAGGGATTATTTGTCAGAAAAAGGTCGAGTATGTGGTTTTCTCGGGTCGGTTCAGTCACTAGTTGGGTAAGATTTCCGTCATACAAGATATCTATGAATTCTCTATAAAAGGCCTGAAGTTTGCAATCTGGTGTAGGTGAGATGGTAGATCAGTTCATTTTGGGCATGTTAAAATCACCCCCAACCCAGAGTGTAGCTTTTGTTTTTGCAGGAAGGTTAGTGATTTTTGAAATTCTGCTAGACTGTGAGGATCGCTTTCTTTGGGCTTGTAGTAACACCCTATCAGGAGGGGCTTTGTGCCCTGGATTTCGACCTTGACCCATAGGATTTCACAGTCTGTGTGCAGTTGGGTTGCTTCCTGAGCTAGGAGTGAGTTCTTGACAGCAATGAAAACACCTCCACCCACCTTGTCCTTTCTGTCTCGTCTAAATGGTGTGTAGTCTAATGTCGGAGAGAAAACTTCATTGTCAAAGTGCTTGGGTTTTAGCCATGATTCTGTGCCTATTATGATGTCGGGCTTAGTTGACATTACCATGTTTTCGTATTCAGCTTTCTTGTCAACAATGGACCTACAGTTCACCACAAGCACTTTGAGTGAGCGTCTAATAGTGTTTATCTTAGTTTGCTTCGGTTTGTGCTTGGTTTGTTTGTCAGGTTTGGGTGTTGATGTGTTGGGTTGATTGTTTGAGTGTGCATGGGTGATCGTAGGGCTCGTATTGTCAGTGGCGCGACGTCTGATCTTGGTACAAACGTTTTGGAAAGTTGACTACTGCGGCCAAAGACTGAAAGAGCATTTTTGTTTATCGAGTAGGTAAACATGTTGTTCCCGTTCTACATGTATGATTTTTCAAATGTCCCAGTGGCGCTACGCGGCCGCTAAAATGCATATGGAAAATCAATGTAGACTCCAAGGAGACAAGAGACAAAAGCAGCACGTGAATGCATCTTTTATATCGCTCTTGTCTACATAATATGTAATTTTCAACACAGCAAAACCAGCTTTTCAGTCAAAAGCTCTATTAATTTTCGAATCCTTTTCTAACTAGTCGTTTAGTCCTTAGTTTGAGCAGAGATTCAAATGGAAACTCGGGATTTGAAACTAGCAGCTTTAAAATATTCCTTTCCAGCCAGTATGTTTAATAGAAATATTCAATAACATATCTACTATTTTAACTCGCTAACGTTTTAGCTAGCTGTACTTTCCTCACTTCTGTTTGGCTAACAAGCCGTAGACGTGGGTCCATGTACACTTTTAGCTGATTGATTGATTGATTTTATTTTGGCAATAGTGGCATACATGGCAATACAAATGCATACACATATAATGAAAATTTTAACAAATAATGCATATACATGAAAATGCACATGATATGCTCACCAATACCAAGGATTGCACAAAAAAGGGAAAATGTATTTTCCCTTATTTCCATTGTGGTCCCCGATACTAGTGGCAGATCCATGAAAGTCATGCATTGATTACATGAACAAAATAATAATTTAATGATATGAAAATATTTAGCAAGTTTTCAATATCACATAGTTTATGAAAATATCACTTATTGCATTAGTTAAATTATGTATTACTCTTGAAAGACATATGCAGACTTCTTATCACAAACTAATTATGATATTACTGACGTAAGAATAATTCAATGTATTACACTCAATAAATTAAATGACCATAAACGGAAGTTATTGCACAATATATGCCGTGTTGAGATAATTTAAAAGGTCCTAAAAGAAACAGAACTTTACCCAGATTTAAAAAAGAATTGAATAAATAAAATATCAATCAATCTGTCACAAACAAGATATGACAATTTGATATAAAATAGAGTTGATTTCATAAAAATTTAATATATTAATCTGTAAATATATATTAGGAAACATACACAAAGTCATGAAAGTTTGAGTAAATAAAATTATACAGTTAAATGATTTTTCCCAATGGTCCTGTCTCAATGACTTGAATTCACTGAAACACAACTATCAAGAAGAATCATACTTACAATACTGAAAATACTGCACCTCAAAAACTTTATATTGTAGTTAAAAGATGTTTCTTGGCGGACAGTTTAAACCTCAAATTGTCAGTGATGTCTCTTAAATACTGTGGGAGACTATTTCAAGACTCAATACCGTGCCAAGCAAATGATTTTTCACCAAAACCACGTACCTTGGGGTTCGCAAACCGCCCAGTATCAGAAAAAGTCACATTAGAAAAATCTCCACTTAGACTAACAATTTTACTTGATCTTGTGTTACGGTTATGAACAGAATTCAAAATTTTAAAATTATCACTTAAGTAATCAGGGGCAGAACCGTATCTAATTTTGTGAACATGACAGGTGGCAGGGTACATATAATTTCTCCTTGGTAGGCCCTGCAGTATTACACATTCGTTGTACAGTTTTTCCCAGGGTACGTTAGGATTTATTCCCGTCTGGTAAAATCATGTAACCTTCGCCTAACGGCTCGGTCAACATGATTTTCCTCAGCTGGAAATAAATCCTAACGTACACTGGAAAAACTGCATAACTAATTGTGTAACACTAAAACATTCGATGTAATACGTGAGTATTAATGGTATTCTTTTCTCAGGTAAGCTTCAGAAGCGGAAATGGGAGAATGCTATGACCTTGGACTTCACCTCTTGGGGTTACCGGCGTGAAATGGCATTGAAGGATGTTATGACAATGGAGGAGCTCATCGGTTTAGTCGCACGGACAGTCAGGTGTGAGACCATTAATCCCTTTACTCTCAATACCGACAGAAGACGCCTTTTCAAACAGTTTGGATCCTAACCACATGTCGCGTAACTCGTCGTCTGATGCTTGACACTCAATTTGAAATTACGTCAGTCAAACTGCCTATAATCTAAACTTGAAACGATATTGCAGATATTAATACAAGTATCTAAGCTGGCAAAAAAAAGGCGGTGAAGGAATAAAAACTTGAACAAATTGACTGTGAAATGGTTACAATCTCCTGCAATTTCATATAGTGAAAGAGACCAAGAGACATTAGAGTTACTTTCCCCTACGTGACATTCCAAAGAATGTTGCACAGCAAAATAATATTGCATACATCTAGCTCAGACAGTAATATCATAGTGACAGTGAAGTTTTTGCATATAATATGTACAAATTATGCAATATGTTAAATTTAGTCTATGGGAAATTCATATTGTAACTCAGAGCGAGTTGAAATAAGACACAATACTCAATATTTGTATTCATCAGTTACTCCTTCACCTCGTTAACCTCGTGCACAATGCTTTTTGCAAACAGTTTGGATCCAGACGACATTTGTTTAAAGCAGATGACGTTATGGCAATAAAGGTACGCTGTACATTAGTCTTCTATACAATTTGTATTTTGCACCATTTCACAGACACGATTAACCTGCCTCTTCTACCAGAAAATGTTATCCTAGCGTGGACCATATTGAAAATTTGTTTACACACCAAATATGTTATCCACGTAAAATCAAGTCGTGATTTATTATCATTATTATTATTACTTTTATTGAACAGTTTGTTTGGGCAGCGGCAAGCATTGCTGTCAGGAGGGAATCGTTGTTTGGAGGGCCGTTGTAGTGAGGGAGCACTGTACCATTTTCAATAACCCTGACTGCTAACTCATTATCTCGCTTATTGCAAGCTGGTCAGTTTGCTAATCAATTTATGCCATGTTTAATTTATTCCATGATAGTATAGTGGATGCGCTAAAATATTATTTAAAATGGTGCGGGATTTAAGTTTTCCCATTCTTTTTCATTGTATGGTGATAGAAAGTCCTGTTAGCTTATAAGATATAGTGCAGATGCAGATCGAAAAGTCGAATTATGCGGCGTCTTGTTTTAATCTGCACTGTTCGCTATTTATGGAACACTAGGCACAAATGTGTTAAATGATCTGCAATGGTGCAACGGGAAACCTAATAACGAATCTGTCCTTTGATTTCATGGTTTGTTTCTTTTGAAGTTGCAATGGCAATATCCTGATAAACATTGGTCCAACGAAAGATGGCAGAATTGTACCGATATTCGAGGAGAGGCTCCGGAGTCTAGGTGACTGGCTCGGTATAAATGGAGAGGCAATCTACGACACCATCCCTTGGTCAGCACAAAATGATACCAAAACACCCCATGTCTGGTAAGTGCCTAAACACATCTCAACCACCTCTGAACTTTAAATGGAAAATTCCAATCTCATATTACGTCTAGTTGACTGTTTAATGGTGTTTGTTACAATATATTGTAGGATGACAAAAAGCGTAGACCCTGATCAGAGGGCTCCATAATAAAAAAGATGACAAATAGCGTAGACCCTGATCAGAGGGCTCCTTATGGAGCCCTCTGATCAGGGTCTACACTATTTACATAAAACAGGTGTATTCGTTACAGATATACTGTTTGTAAATAAATGTGTCTCGCAAAATGAATATCTGCTTTCAAAATAGTTTATACAAGACAGATCAGTACGATTGCCAACAGTATGGACCCTGATCAGACGCAAAGTGTCTGACCGATATCCAAATTGTTTGAAAATGCCTAGGGGCAAAATACATTTAACCATTTACTCCATAGACGCGCCTTTTAGCACATTAAATTTATTCCTCCACTGTCGAAATAATTCCAATTTATACAGTCGTACATGTGTATCATAAGAAATGTGTTCTATATTCTAGCAGATGGTAGCTTAAAACAGGCTGAAAATAAAGCAGAATGCGCCTTAAGGCGCATTTTGCTTTAACTTTAACCCTGTTTTAGGTAGTCAATATATTCAGTACTAGAAACAGTCTATGGAGTAAAGGGTTAATGGTAAAGAAAGAGATTGTCGACGCTTTGCTTTTGAGAAAATATTAAAATTTCATGCGGGTTCTTCCATATTGCTCCATTTTGGTATTCTCCTATGTTTGTGCCAAATGTTTGAATCTAACCATTTATCGTGTTTTGTCTGCCTGTCCCCAGATCACATTGAGTATAGTTTATTTGGTACGATGATTTAACACAATATCTGGATTTTAGCTTTGAAGAACCACTTAAAGATGGTTGAAAATACAACAGAAAGCGCCTTAAGTTGCAATCATTTTTACTGTCAGCCTGCTCTAAACTACAATGTGCTAGGATAAAGAAATTATTTTCCGGTGGATTTTCATGACTGTATAAATTGAAACTATTTTCGTAATGAGTGGAGGTATGAATTAGAGGCGTAAAAGGGCGCATTTATTGAAAAGGGGGTTAAATGAGCCCTTCTGTAATTCTACTTTTACATTTCGTAGGTACACATCGAAAAAGATACCCAATCAAAACACGGTTGTGTACGCCATAGTACTGCAATGGCCCGCCCCTGGGAACTTCTATCTAGACAGTGCCACGCCTACCCCAACCACAAAGATCACACTACTGGGCTATCCCAACCCCATACAGTGGAAACTTTCAGGGACAGTGAACGGAATAAACCTAGTTATCCCGGCCGTGCCCTTTAACCTAATGCCATGTAAATACGCATGGGTTTTCAAGATGACTAATTTGGCATAACACTACATGTAAATATTATTACTCGGTACTTAACCCTTTCACTCTCAATGACGCTTAAAAAGCGCGTTTGCAAACAGTTTGGCTCTTAATCAGACGCCGCGTTACAAACTGCTTGACACTCGTATCGATAAGTCATCCTACATCAAATCTTACTTTGAAACGATCTTGCAAACAACAAATTTGAAGCAGACGACAATGAAACGTTGATGGAGTAAAAATCGCACGAAAACAATCGGTAGTGAAAGGGTTACTTTGGCATCGAACTACTTGATACTCGGATGAACACATTTGTCCCCGAATATTGCCATGAAGTATGTCTGTGTGCTTCCTGGACCATTTCATTATACGGAATGGCCATTGACAGTCGACTGTCATTAGCAAATTTAACTTAAAACCGCTATTGACAGTTGACTGTCAATAGCGAATTTGTCGTGAAATCGCTATTGACAGACGTAAGTAAGAAATTTTCTTTGGATACTAATATTTCAATATAATTCTAATATGATCTCTTTACTACGTAATGAATCTTTACTGAACATGTTCTCATATTGTCGAAAACAGTGATAATGTGGTGATGAAAATAAAGACATCGCCCCTTCTTCAATATTGAACAGATGTAATGTTGACTTCAATAGTGTTACATGTATGTTGTTTGTCTGTCTACCTGTCTGTCCGTCCGTCCGAGCTCGCACGCCGGTACTTGTGTGGCTAAAATACCTAGTCACATAAGTGAAAAACATGAAACCTGGTCATCTTTCGTGACAATAACAATTTACCATCTCTTTTTAGATTAACCTTGCTATTAGTCGGAATAAGGTTGTGGTTAGGTTCTAGGTCATTTTATTCCTAAGTTAGAGCAAAAAGAAATTATCTGTTATGTGGCTAGCCAAATGTGTAAGGAAACATAGGTAAACCTCGTCCGTCCGTCCTTTCGTTCCATCATGTCCTGTCTTGTCTGTATATATGTCCGCCCGTCTGTCCCTCTGTATGTATGTCTGTCTCTGTCTCTGCCACTCTGTCTCAATCTACGTCTTTCCATCACTCAGCCTCGTTCATACATCACATAACTGTTATTGCTTACTAACACAACTGTCAATAGCAATTCCACGTTGAATTCGCTAGTGACAGTCGGCTGTCAATAGCGATTTTAACGTAAAATAGCTATTGACAGTCGACTGTCAATAGCGAATTTGACGTGAAATCGGTATTGACAGTCGACTGACATTAGCGCCTTCCTTCATAGACATGTAGATAAACAAGATTGATCTAAAGGTATCGCAATATTTGTCCTTTCATGTATGAAGTAGAAAACAATACAGACTCTGATGAGACGCTGCAAATTGTGGCATCTCATTAGGATCTACACTGTTTGCGTATGTCCACTTTTGTGTATGATAGGCATTTATGGATTAAGATAATCTAATCGTCAATATTTTCAAAAGACATGGGTACACATTTTAATAATTTTCACTTTTCGTTTCAAATACTGAGTTAAAAGGTCAGTTTTGTTTGACATGAATGAGCAGTGTGATATGCAAGTTTGCTCTATCGTTATCTTTACATCATTGCTAATTAATGTATAGTGCCATTTGTTAAGTGAATAAATTATTACTAATGTACTGTGTTTTGTTATACTTTGCAATACAGTATTTGTAACGAATAGATATAATGAACATAGTGGTGATACGTTATTACTAAAAACAGTTACTCCTGATCAGGACGGGAAAGCACCCTACCAGAATAAGCACACCCGTTGGGTCGATGACAGTGACAATATTGTTGAAAATGACTTGTTTGAGGACTGAGTCAGTTCAGTATTGGCAACCTACATCATTATAAGTAAAATGAATGCTTTGTAACTTGGATGTACACTGAAGTAGATTGTTGTATATTTTGCAAAACATGTTGGTGTGATCAATACTGAAATGGTTGAATCTGCTTCTTTACCCCTACAAACATGAGTACAGACGCCAGAAGTATGTTAAAACATATATCATATGTACACGTAGTTGCTGAGGTATTGACGAAAATGAGATTTTCAGTACTGGCTGACTAAATATGCATATTCAGAAAAACTATTTGTGTGATATTTACTGAAATGTCTTCAACGGATTGTTTACCGCTAAAACATGTGACTATACGGCAGAAATACTCTGATATAATATGTCGTAGATGCTGATATATTGACGATAACAATATTTTCGGTAATGGCTGCCGAAAGATGCATTTTCATCACAAACTTATAAATATATTTGTGGGATCAATACTGAATGGTTTTATCTGATTTTCTACCCCTCAAAACATCGGGATATACACCAAAATTATTCTGATACCATATGTAGTTACTGAGATATTGAAGAAAACGAGATTCTTAGTAATGGCTGCCTAACTATGCCCTTTCAGCACAAAATGTTGGTGTGATCTTTACTAAAGTGGTTTAATCTTATTCTTTACCCCTAAAATCATGGGAGATATACACCAATATTATTTTGATACCATGCACAGATACTGAGATATTGACGAAAACTAGATGTTCAGTAATGGCTGCCTTAATATGCCTATTCAGCACAAAATATCACTGTGATCGTTACTAAAATGGCTTTATCTGATTACTTAACCCTCAAAACATGGGGATAGACACCAAAATTATTTTGATATCATGCATAGTTACTGAGATATTGGCGAAACAAGATTTTCAGTAAAGGCGACCTTAATTTGCATATTGTGCAAATTGCCCAATGATGCCAGAGTGGCATCATTCAGATTCTTAAAAAACACACATCAGAGGTATAGAAGCAGCAAAAAAACTTTGTACGGACGGCAAAACACGCTTATCGGTCTCTGCCACCGGACTAATAGGGAATTTCCCATAGACAGAATTCCCAATTTTCTGTAGGTCTGGTAAGCAATATCAAAGAAATATAGAACAGCAGAAAAAAGTGAGGTGCACAGTTAAGGGGTTGGCATTGAGAGATATCGGTTGCAATAATTTGTTTCCGAGTATTGTTTCAAAATGTATTCTTTTTTCATGGCAAAAGGGGATAATTTGAAAAATCGCAATTTCAATGAACGATTGTACACACACGTTTATGACTGGTAAAACAGGTACAATACAAGAGGAGTTATCTCCCTATACGCATATTTTTAAAGCACAGTCGATATCTCTCTCTCTCTGTTCTATGAAGTTCGGTTTCTTATGTCATTATACAATATGAATGATAAATTGTACCGCGTAGACGTGGTTTGCACCCTAAATGTATGACTAAACTTGATTTCTCAGTATATATAGTCGTTTCCGGCATCACGCCGACATTATTTATTATAGTATTGAATATAGATGACCATTTAAAGCGCATTGAAAGTAAAGCAGAATGCATTATTTGAGCTACCATCCGCTAAAATATGGAGAGAAAAAATGAGATACATATTAATTGCTGTAAAAATGGAACTCTTATCTTCATTGGAGGAATAAATTAAAGTCGTAAAAGACGTTCTAATGGAGTAATGGGTTACATGTAAAAATCCTTCATGTACCAACAGGGCTGCCATTTCTCCGGATTTTTCCTAAATCTTCGGATTTTTTTCTCCAGTACATGGTAGCTTAAATCAAGCTTAAAGCAAAGCAGAATTCGCCTTCAGGCGCATTTTGCTTTACTTTCAGCCTGCTTTAAAGTCCCATTGTGTTTGCAGACCTTTTCTTAATGCCTGAAATACAATTGTTTGAACATTCTTATGGGCCAAACTGATTTATGAAATGATGAAGACGGACCTAAATCACCAAAAAGGGCGATTTAAAATCATAACAAACCGAAAATAGAACGTCTGACAGAAACATTACCACACGGCTTAGTATCACGTGATACAGCCGAATTCAACTTCACTGGGGGCAACCGTATCTACCTCCGCCCGTCCATTCACCAGTCAGTTAGACTAACACACTTTTTTGTCCGCTCTCTAACTCAATTATTTTTTATCCGATCTTCCACAAACTTGCTGAATATGTTCATTGATATAAAATCAAGGTTTAGTTTGATTACTACTAAAATCGCGCAAGGTTTTTTTGAGTTTTTTGCATGTTAATTAATAAAAAATGACTGTTTCAGTCATTTTAGCACTCTAAAACAAACAGCTTTTATCGGATATACATCAAACTTATTGAAAATATTTATTCATATAAAATTTAGGTCTAGTTTGATTATTACTAAAATCGCATGTGGAATATCTGAATTTTTGCCCTTTATGTATTAAAAAATGACTGTTTTCAGCAAGTTTTGCTCTCTAACACAAATACGTTTTATTTGATCTTCACCAAACTTACTGAAAATGTTTATTGATATAATATCAAGGTTTAGTTTGATTACTACTAAAATCACATAAGGTTTATCTGAGTTATTGCACTCTAACACATACAGTTTTTATCGGATATTCACTAAACTTACTGAAAATGTTTGATTATATAAAATTTAGGTCTAGTTTGATTATTACAAAAATCGCATGTGGCATATCTGAGTTTTTGCCGTTTATGTATTAAAAAATGAATGTTTTAGCATTTTCAGACGCAGCTGATCAGGATCCAAACTGTTTGACTCTCATCACGATACCAGTTACCCTAAATCTAAATTTGAGAAATACTCGTAAAAAGCAGACGATATATGTTAAAAACAAATGACGTCATGTCAGTGAATACAAGTACGGTGGAGAAAACGTAATTCTTTCCCGTTTATACGCAAACGAAACGCAAACGCAATGCACTTAAATGTAGAAAATGACAACTTTTTGACAATTCTGACCATTGATATTAAGCTGAGGGGCAAACAGTTTGGAGCCTGATCAGACGCCGGGTTACCCGGCGTCTGATCTGGCTCTAAACTATTTGTACTAAAAAAAAATAGTTTTAGCGTAAATGCGTTTATTGGGAAAGAATAACGTTTATCCGCTGTAATGTACACATGTATGATTCACGTTCTATAATTGGTTGTTTAATCATATTTCGCAACAGCTGCTGTTTAAATCGTTAACGTTTTCCCTACCAATCGCAATCTCGCTTGCATTTGTAAATGGGTTAAATCCAAAACAGATAAGGATCCAAACTATTTGACACTCTTACCAAACTTTCTTGAACTGTCAAAATGTTAGAAAATCTTAAATCGTAAATTAAATACAGACGGACAAATTTTAAGCAGACTGAATATGGCAAGTAGTATTAGAACGCATCTGGAGCAAAAAGATCTATACGTTCAATCAGAAGCATGATTTCTCGTATATTAGTTGTATGTTGTTGTACGAACATAATGTGGACCGAAATGTAACATCGATCCGGACCATTTCGGTCATCTCCGCCAATCTGTAGCCGAGTGACTTCGAGTGGTGTTTTGGTTAATTATAATTATACAGCTGTGTATTCCGTTGAATAATGTAAAGACGTTACACGTACATGAATATTCATTTTACTTCAACAGTGTTGTTGTATTTATAGAGCACACAGTCGTGCCAAATGCGTCTTATTAGGTTATAGTTAATGCTTTAGAAGCAGACGACAAAATGTACATGTAGTTTTAGGGATGCTCAATGGACTGAATACACAAGTATTATATGTATAACAATAGAAACCTCTGCATAACGACCACGAAATGGTCGTTAAGTGATAATTTCGAGACAGGTGATCTAGCTTAAAGCAATATGAAATAAAGCCGACCGCTCCTATAGGAGCGTTTGTATTTACTTTCATCTTGCTTTAAGTAGCCACTACGTACTCTTTATCACTACAAAGTTAAACTTAAATAGTAGCCGATATAGAGAGATTTTACTGAGTTTAATGTTTACTGACTGGCCTTTCAACTTTGGCATGCTACGTGAAGAAAACCCCAGACATGTAATACACGTATTCGGTATATTGTATTTTATTCTGATAACAAATTAATTTACATGTATTTAACAAATTAGTGTACACGTATTTATCATTTGTGTAATATATGCATTTCCAGCTCTGTATTTTGCGCAATAAGCAGCAGGTGGATATTAAACCCGGTTGGAAAATGACAAATGTTTAAAAGCAGACTATACATGTTTATTTTGTAAAAACTATTTACATAGCCTATATGCCGTGAACTGGAAATCTTGTACATTGTTCGACAAAACGTGTTCAGTTCAGATTTTGGGATGTATTGATAAGGTAGGTACTACTTTTAACCTTTTCTCTTTAGCTCTTTAGTCATGCACACTTAACATACTCTAATTTACTCTAAGTAAAAGTAAAGGAATGCGTTATTGTATAGTACAGCAAAATCCCTCTGTTACGACTATAAAGCTGTGGTAATTATTAGGTGTTTACGACAGGTGACTGCTTAAAGCAAGGTGACAGTAAAACAGAAAGCTCCAGAGGAGATTTCTGTTTTACTGTCACCTTGTCAAAGTTTAAGCTGTCACCTGTCTTTTATACAATCAATTAGCCTTCTTTTTTTAGTGGTCCTCATAGAGAGTTCTTACGTACTGTAATAAGTTATTGTACAGGTAGTAGTGTTCTGCTTTACTTCCACCCTCCTTTAAAATATTCACCTCTAAAACTTCAAATGAACAATTCCAGTATTCATGAAAGTCTAGTCCATTATGACTATCTAGTATTGTAACTTACCATGACTGTATTGTAAAATGATAAACAGTGTACTACAGAGCTTTCTGATCTAGGTCTACCCTGCTTGCATAGAACGAGTGTACTCTTCAAAGGTACACTATTTGTTAATAACGAGTATAGTCGCCGCTAATGCTCAATGGTTGAATCTGATACCTGCTTTTTTATTCATCGTAAATTAGCCTATATATTTGAAGGTTGATGACCGCCAATGTTGGTCAATACTACAGTGTTCCCACCCTACAACGGCCCCCGCAACAACGACTCCCTCCTGACAACGACATTTGCAGCTGTTCCCTAAACAAGACAATTATTTCTAATAACGCTTTTACTGCTGCAATATCGTCTGCTTAAAATTGTCGCCTGCTGCTTTTTCTCAAAGTAACATATAAGTGTACATTTTGATACTATAGATAGAATGACGAGTGATAAACAGCTTTAATCCTGATCAGACGCCGCAAATGTAAGCCAAATATTAATGTTCCCTCCCTATAACGACTCCCTCCAAACAACACACAATATGTGCCTCTCAGTAGGTGTCTATGTAGAGAGGGAGCACTGTAGTACGCTACGGAGAACGATCGACCATTCTAGTTAACTGTCGGCCCTCAACCTTAATGGTTCTTGTAGCATTTTATATTAGCACTGTGAAACCGTTAACGTTTTGATCCACATCAATTAATGTACAGATCTCAACATAAGGTGGTTACTCTGAATTCTAACTATTCCTCGGTCTCTCTTACTTTGATATTTACAAAACCGTATGTTGTATCGACTCATTAGAATTGTCTCGAAGAGACAATGTCTCTTAAGACATTATTTGACCTAGCATGGGTGGTAACACCTAGTCCGAAAAAGGTTAGAAATAAATCATGGATAGCATGCTTTTACCGTACAAATATCTAGGCAAAGAATCAGTCAGGGGTTTCATTTGAGGCATGTACCTTTAATTTGATAGTTGGGTTAGTAAAACCCATTAAAAAACCTTTAGTGTGTGCTTATCAGGGCCTCTATAGAAAACTTGAGATTGCTGTTATTGGCTAAGCACACGTTTCTCATGCTTTACAGTTACTCTTATGCCCAGTGAGAACAATGGGGGGGGCAAATGAAGGGATGGACTGGGGGTAATGTCTTTAATGGGTGGCCACAACATAGGGTCTCTTCGAGACAGAAGAAAAATGGTTGGGAAAGTTAATTTTTTCACTTTAACTTGAGCTCTGACTTTGACATTGTCAAAAACAAACTTTTGCTAATGTAATAAAACCTCCCCATCACGACCACCAAAAAATAAGGATAAAGGATTGTATAAAATACAGGTTCCAGCTTAAAGCAAGGTGGAAGTAAAACGGAAAACTCATACTTCTATCTTGCTTTAAGCAATCACCTGTCTTAAACACCTAATAATTAACATTCTTCAGTGGGGGTTTATTGTAAAATATATTATGTGATTTTCTACATTAAATACATTTTTTTTTTCATTTGAATTTAAACGGAGAAGAATAACGTCTTCTCCATTGTAACTTATATACAGTTGCGAATCTGTTATTTTTTCCCGTTTAAACGCAAATGTACGCAAACGCAAAGTACTAACACGTAGAAAAGAACAATTTGGGGACAATTCTGATAACTCATGTTTATATTGGTGGCAAACTGTTACCCGGCGTCTGATCTGGCTCCAAACTGTTTGTAAAAGAAAAAATAGTTTTAGCGTAAACGCGTTTATCGGGAAAGAATAACGTTTTCTCCACTGTACCACCAAAGTCATAATCATTCATCACACCGCATATCCATCACGTCTCCCAAATAACGATGATAAGTGAAAGTAGTTTAGTTTTTTTGGTAAATGGACCGTTAAAAACAACATGATTTTCACATTAACATCGCTGTCATCTTTTGTCATAGTGCATGCTACAGACGAATTCGTGATACATGTACAGTGGAGAAGAAGTTATTCTTTCCCGTTTAAACGCAAACGAAACGCAAACGCAAAGTACTAACACGTAGAAAAGTGCAACTTTTGGACAATTCTGATAATTCATTTTTATTTTGGTGGCAAACAGTTTGGAGCCTGATCAGACGCCGGGTTACCCGGCGTCTGATCTGGCTCTAAACTGTTTGCAATAGAAATAAGTTTTAGCGTAAACGCGTTTATTTAAGAAATGAACTGATTTTTCGGCGTTCAAGCGAAATGAACGACAGAAAATTTCGGCAAATACCATGAATCGCGCTAGCGATTCATGGTAAATTTGCCGATTATTTTCTGTCGTTCATTTCGCTTGAACGCCGAAAAATTCAGTTCATTTCTTATATTTGCAATATATTTGCTGTAATTTCTAACATTAAATAAACATTTTGGCAGTACGCATGTATGTTTAACCCTTTCACCGCCAAATTATTTTTGAGATTTTTACCCCTACACCGTTATTGTGTCGTCTGCTTCATTATTAGTATCTGCAATATCATTTCAAAGTTAGAATTAAGAGAGTATGACCTAAGGAATGTCGAAACGGGTGTCAAACAGTTTTGATCCTGATCAGACGCCGCATAACGCGGCGTCTGATCAGGATCAAAACTGTTTGCAAATTCGACTTTAGGCGAATCCGGCGGTGAAAGGGTTAATCCATATTAGAAGTCGATAACACGAATAATGTGTACCCTATAAGGAACAGCCATGACCGATTTATTGAATCTGTGTACATTCGAAAGCAGAAAAATTAAGTGCCATCTGTCAACAGTTTGGCGCGAAAAATGCCGATTTATGACGTCATTAGAAGTGACGTAATTTTAAAGTAGGATAAATATATCGGGGTTTTATTGTCATAAAGAAACGCAGATATATGCCGCTGTTTATATGGTAGATTCTTATGTCAATTTTCTTGCAATTTATCTCATTTATAAAGAAGAATATTAGTCGGGAATCATGGTTTCCACTAGTAGGAAGGCATAGATCGGTTGAGAACAAATTTTGAAAAAATCCGCCAAATGTTTGCTGCCCCAAGTTCCAAAATTGGTGTTTATATGAAATGAATACACTTTTTGTCAATGGAATTGAATGGGGCGATTGTAAATATTGGGAAAGAATAACGTTTTCTCCACTGTATTATCGAGAGCATGGCTCAAACCGAAAGTAGAGCCACATGTAATCAATATGTACTGCCTTGTATAATCCTACTACATACCACCACATACACACATCGATATTGTGAGCTGACTTTCTCTTTAGAATCTATATTCAGGGTTCCAGATAAGGGGAAGTAATCTGAACAGATCCAACTTTTCTCACTATTACTGCAGCAACACATATGGTGTTACATGTACGTAGGGTTTAATGCAGAAATGCAGATTTTAGTTTTTTGAAATACTCCCATTTTCTTGATCCCTGTATACTGCAATGCGTACGGTATACAGTGGAGAATCTGTTATTCTTTCCCATTTAAACGCAAACGTACGCAAACGCAAAGCACTAAAACGTAGAAAAGAACAACTTTTGGACAATTCTGATATTTCATGTTTATCTTGGTGGCAAACAGTTTGGAGCCTGATCAGACGCCGGGTTACCCGGCGTCTGATCTGGCTCCAAACTGTTTGCACTGCAAATAATAGTTTTAGCGTAATAGCGTTTATTGGGAAAGAATAACACATTCTCCACTGTACTATACTAGCAAAGAACATATAAATCTAATAGAATCCTACTCATGTTAACTAGATAATTTATTAATATGACAACCAACATTATCCAAATTCATTGAATATGCATGCTGAATAGATTTAAAAAATTCAATCACTAAAGAGAGTTTTACGCAAAATTGCACTTATTCCTAATAATATGCCCTTTGTCCCTTCTACCATTAATTGATAAAGAGTCACTGAAAACGAACCTGTATCACGAGAAGAGGTTGCTTTAACCCTTTCCCCCGTGGAAGCGCCTTTTAGCGAATATGATTTATTCCTCCGCTGAAGAAAATAATTCCAATTTAATCAGTCATGAATATATATTATGGGGAATTTTTTCTATATTCTAGCACATGGAAGCTTAAAGCAGACTGAAAGTAAAGCAGAATGCGCTTTAAGGCGCATTCTGCTTTACTTTCAACCTGCTTTAATTAGTCACCTATCTTTAAGGTAATACTGCACGGCCATATTGAATTCTGGCTAGTGTAGCCAACTTTGAGGTCAAATGCTACTCATGCTTTACAGAGATGAGTCTCAATCAAAACACACAGTCCAATTCAAAGCATGTGTATATGTTCTAACACTGACCGAACTATGCCGACAAAAGCTGCCTTGATAATTATTTACAAGCATTAAAACAAAGGGATTTTTTGGGCAAGTGCACCGCACTGTATATCAAACAATTCAACAGAACAACTATGACAAATTGCAACCCGGTTCTTCATTGAGATGACAGGAATGTTATTTTCAAGCATTTCTTTCTGAAAAGGTGTTTTGAATATATTTACCACGTGTCGTGAAACAAATCCATCTCCATTTTGAAGCCAAAACACGACATGTATAGTGAAATGTGGTACGACTACTTTGGATATAAAACTCTGTTCCTACGTTGATCGTACACTTTTACTTGCTTTTCTACAAGGCAAGAAATGAGACTACAACATGTACGTTTCTGATTCCAAGATCAATATTGTTTTTGATTAGATTCTCTCTCCTGAAAATCTGTTCGCTTTTGTTTACATACAGGCTAAAAGATGACACCGAATCACTCGTAATGGAAGAAATATTATTGCGCTCCAAAACTGCTTTCGCGAAAAAGATCGTATTTATTTTCATAAACGTGAACGTCATTGTTTTAGATACAATTTTTCAAATTCAGATTCAACTGTTTTGAAAACGAAGTCGAAATTTATAGCGTTTTAGATAATTTTGTTGTGATTTTTTTCTTCATAGCCGAATAACTCATTTAAAGTACAAACGACAATACTGATCCCGTCTTTGCGCAAAAAGAACACATTCATACCCTATAGATTATAACATATATGCGAATTAAACAATTAATTCCAAGCATAAAATCAGAAACGTATGCTAACATTTGATACTCGCACTAAGATCTGGTTCAAAACTAATAATATAATACAGGTATGATCTAATTATATTGGCGTGAGTTAACGATCTTCGTTCGATAAGGGCGAACTCTCATTGTTGCTTACAAATGGGTTGCCTTCGGAAATCTTGAAAATCCCGTGCAAATTGTGTGCAAACACCAGGCTGCAGGTATAAAATATCTCATCTACGGTGTGGTGTTTGGGTCCGAGTTAAAAAAATTCGCAAATTTCTCTCAACTCAACTCAATTTTATTTCGGCTTTGGTTCATAATTAACATGAACAGCTAAAGCATCTGGGATCTGGATCTGGATAAATACGCTGCAGGGCTTATTATGCATGTGCGCAGCGGGAGAGAGTGTTGGAAGTACTAATCGTACTTCAGAGCCGTCTTGAAGCTCTGCACTGAATCAGCGCACGCAACTTGGCTAGGCAGATTGTTCCATTCCACAACAGTTTTTGGGAAAAAAGAGTTTTTATAGGTAACACTGTTACATTGAAAGGTCTGAAAACGCTTCTGATGATTGATCGCCTGGTTTGTCACAATGTTGTTGCTAACGCAGTCTGTGAGAAGCATCAAGTAATATACATACATAGATCTAATAAAGAATATCAAAATAGGTTGTGTCAGTGAGGTCTTATAAGGATCAAAAGTAATTATCATTTAAGTATAGGAAACGACTACTTTAAATAATTTCATTTGCATTTAAAGGGCATACTACTCATCCGTTTGGATCCTGACCAGTCATCCTGTTTCTGAATGACTGTTCTGGATCCAAACCGTCATTCTGTTGTTTATATTTTCGAAAAAGACAGCTTATATCTTTATTAACATAAATGTTGTATTATACTAAACATCTATATGTAATTAGCACCAGGAACGTAGATTATATCTAATATACGTTCCTGTTAGCACTAATGTAATTGTAGATAGGGCGCATGTGAGAAACAAACTGCTTATAGCACGGATAGGGACTCTAAGTTAATATAATTATTGATGAAAACTGATTAGATGCAGAGAAAACGCCGATTTATTTAGAGTCTTATCTGGATCTAAACCGAATGTTAAGAGACATAAAATATTACATTTCAGACATACCGGGTATACCGTATGAGAAGATATCATATCGAGCTCTAAGCCATACACAAGAGAGTAGAAATGCTTTTTTACGAATCATATCGCCACTCTTGTGTGAGACGTAATCTGATAAGTAATTGTATACAAAAGGTTTATGTACCATCATTTGATTTACATCTATACAAACAAAAATTATTCATTTGAATTATAATCGATCTTCCTTCCAATGCGGAATAGAAATTTTCCCCTGGGGAAAATAAAAGGGGTTATGGTCAAAGCGTACCATAGTCAAAGCATACCCAGTCAAAATGTACCCTTTTTGGTTGAAGCGTACCACATAAAGGATATGTAGGGGGGACGTTCAATACGGCATTATGTGATAATTAATTGATTTTCGCACATTTTATACCTGTAAATGCGTAATTAGTGTATTTTACAATAAATTGCTCGTTTTCACCCATACACCTACTTATCTAGCACACGATGAACAGTTATGGCATGTGCATGCATGTGTCTCTTATTGTTACATTAAATATACTACGCCAAACTGCCAACGCAAGACCTCCAAGTTCCCTTTAATTTTCATATCAGAGCGTTTATTTTAAATCGATGGAAAATATGACACAACATTATTTAATACTTTTATTTGTGTTTTTAAATTGATGTACTGTCCTCAAAGTTGTTAATACTGTATTGGCAACGAATTTTCATTGACACTTCTGACGAATAATAACTATCTATCCAAACGTATCGCTAATTTCTGGTTAACATTCCCCATTGTGTCGGAATCTGCCGGTTCCTCATGATAAAAAAAGCGTCCGCTATAGAGAATCGTGAATTTCCGTAATCGACATTTATTTTTAGCTCCCTTCATGCCATTTAGATCTACATCAGTTTGGAGTGAATGACGAAAAATGCCACGCCCACATACGAGACAAAAGGTTTCTAATCGCTATAAGCCCTAATGAAAAATAAATACCATGTTTAAATCAAACAGACGTCGCGCTGCCGCATATCCCCATTAGATATAATTTAAACAAAGAAGGAACGGATCTATACATGTAAGCGTAAATGTTTTTGTTGACAGTGCATCAATTGTTTCTATCAATCGTACACAAACATTTTGTCATCAGTTTTCGCGAATTAACGATAGCACTCAGCGTATTTCAACAGAATTGAAACATATCGCTAATCATTTAGAAAGAAAACATACAGTATAAGAATGACAATCCAATTTCATGACAAAATGCTATTTATTTAAGCATTTTGGTCATGTTTGTACGTCCGTGAATTGATTAGACCAAACATCTTATAAGTTTTCTCGGAATTATGATAGAATTAGCAGAAAGAAATGCCTTTGAAACAAGCCATGTTAAAAAGTCAAAATATTATGGAGTAAATACAAATGACATTCTGATTTAGGATTATGATAGATTTACATCTACAAAACATGTCTGTATACAGGAACATGGGAAAACAGTACAGAGTACAGACCCAGATTTGAGAGATCTTATGATCTAGTACTGCACTGTTTGTATTTCTTTTTCAAATTATTATAATGCTTATTCATCATCATGATAATCAGAAAGCAAGTGAATGTAGGTAAACTGTTTCCTTTACTTCTCTGTCAAACCGTGCATTGAATTTGTTTCAGAGGTTGACTGAGATATTAGTCCTTTTTGTATCTACCTTTTACATACAGATTCTAGCAAGGATTTCTTTATACATCATAGTCAATTTAGTCACACAGCAAAATTGATCAATTTAAAAACAAAGTTTTAGCAGGCTCTTTATCTTTATAACACCACTGAAAAAGTGCTTTAAAGTCACCCAGAGAACACCATATATATATATCAGTATCGACAATGGAAAAGGGACAGGTATATAGCTGTGTCATTAGCGAATAGGTGATTTACATTCCCCCGGAGATCATTAATGTATGTGTGGAATAGTAAAGGGCCAAGAACATTGCCCTGGGGGACACTCGCTGGAACTGGGATGGTGGAGGACATGGAAATATTTGCAGCTACTGGCAGAGACCTGAGAGATATGTCCTCTTATGTCATAGTGTTGTAGCTTGATCAGTTATTTTTCATGATTGGCCATATTTAATCTTGTCCGCTTTCTAGCTCTTATACTTTTCATCCAATAAATAAATACGAAAGACTCAAGCATCATTACCCTTGAAAAACTATAATTTGTCAATTTTAGCCTTGTCCTATTTGGGACTCGAGAAGTTTTAAGCTGAATTGTAAAATCTTTTTGAACATGTTGATATGAATGTGTAAAACCTTGGTCAACTTTGAAAACAGGCTAAATTGGATAAGGCATACTCATTTATAACAAGAACGACACCATTTTAGCCCTGTTTTCTGTGTTACTGAAATAATTTTCATGGGATTTAGCCAGATTTTCGGACAGTGTTTGCAATAGTTCAGTATTTGTAATGCTGGTAAGAAGGTCACGAATGACCACGTCGTATCCTCTTTACCCCTTGAATGATTTTCATTTAACTCTAAGTTTTGGCTTTGTTGATACTATGCGTTGAATTTAAGCAGTTTACTCCTCCTTTTGTGGGATATTTTCTGACTTGGTCAGTGTACTAGTTACACTTGGAATCCACAATGGTTTGTACAGGTACTATGTAGCATTCATTTGATGTTTTTAACTTTGACAATGTTTGACCACCATACTTTTGAAAGGATTATTTCAATTACATGTGCTAGCCAATATGGAGAATTGAAATTCTTGGTGATAATGGGTATAATGTCAGACTATATAGTGTTCAAATGGACATTCTAAAGAGAAAATAAGGATTCCTTGCACCTCGGGCACAGTTTGAAAATTACTATGCCATAGATAGTTTTGGAATTAGTTAGCCGCAGATGTTGGTGGACGTGCCCAAAATTTGGTAAATTTGGAGGTAATTTCTTTTCACTATAAAAACGTTTTTATTATTATCTATAAATGCAAATGAAAAGAGGGATATATTTATCAGTTGTATAGAGTGACATTTTTAGGAGTTGAGCAATATATGTGCCGTTTTCACCATAAATGCACCGCCACTACTTGTTTTGGTGGCCATCTTGATTTGCACTGCACTATTACCTTAATACTATAAATAGGCTATCAGGTAAAACGTTTTAAGCAAGCTGAAAGTAAGGCAGAAAACTCCTGAAAAGCGTTATTCTTTAATTTTACTATGGATAAAGGGTAACCCTTTTGGCACCGGAGTCGGATACAGTCGATTTTACAAACAGTTTAGATCCTGATCAATATTAATTTAATAAGTATTTCAATAACTGCTATAATGATATGTAAACATGTTTTATATTACCCTTTGAAATCTGTGCAATACAATGTACTTTAGGCAACTTTGTTATCGCTTCGTCAAGATACTATTATAATGAATGTGCATAACTAGAAAACATTTATGCAGTTGTTATCCACTCAAACATAATATAGATAACATCCAACTGGTTGCATTTTAAATTTCTATTGCATATGTGTAGTACAAGTAATACATATAATGTATGTAAAGCTGCCACTCAGTCGAAACTGAGAAATTGGCAGTCTTAAAAAACAGAAGGTAACTTAACATATTAAAGCTTAGCAGTGGGTATACTTGGCATTTACACACAGTGTACGTAAGAAGAGTATACTTGTCCTTTGCAAATAGTGAAGACACAGATTAGAGGGCTCATATGAGCCCTCCGATCAGTTTCTGCACTGTTTGTCATTTTGGTATATATTTAAGAAAACAACACTCAATAGTCATACATGGACTAGATGTAAATTGAAAGTGGAGTTGTCCGTTAAATATATATTGAATGAGTTTATGCAGAGCAATTTACTTATACAGAAAATACAGTATTATATAGGAATGAGGGTGTTGGTTTACCATGTGCAGTACTAAAACTGTTTACAGTGCTCCCTTCCTACAACGGCCCTCTCAACAACGATTACTTCCTTACAACACGACCATTGCCGCAGTTCCCTAAACAAGACAATTATGTCCAACGCTTTTACCACTGCAATATCGTTTGCTTAAAATTGTCGTCTGCTGTTTTTCTCAAAGTTACATATTGGATTATTTTACAGAAAGAAACTTTTTGACGAGTGACAAATAGTTTATACTCAGATCAGACGCCCCGTTACGTGACGTCTGATCTGGATTTAAGCTGTTTGCAAATGTAAACCAATTTCACTCCCTTTAACGACTCCCTCCGAATAACGCACACAATTTCGGTCTATCAATGGGTGTCGTTGTAGAGAGGGTACACTGTACAACTGAAATTGCGATATCTGGTCAGAGTCTGTGTTGTTTGAAGCGTAGTTTATTAACAAAATGGTTGTTAAACATTGACTATACAAACGATATACATTGTAGTCCCTGATTGATAGCCGTATTTCCATGGTGATTGTGTACAGTGGAGAATCTGTTATTCTTTCCCGTTTAAACGCAAACGTACGCAAACGCAAAGCACTAAAACGTAAAAAAGAACAACTTTTGGACAATTCTGATATTTCATGTTTATCTTGGTGGCAAACAGTTTGGAGCCTGATCAGACGCCGGGTTACCCGGCGTCTGATCTGGCTCCAAACTGTTTGCACTGTAAATAATAGTTTTAGCGTAAACGCGTTTATTGGGAAAGAATAACACATTCTCTACTGTATCTATAAGCAATACATTGTAATGAGGTAAGATGTTTCGAGGATGATAAAGTGGGGAAAACGTGTAACCGGAACTGAACGCAAACGCCTTGCAGTAAAGTGTAGAAAATGTTGACGAGTAAAGTCAATTTAACTTCTGAACAGTTTGGAGCCTGGTCAGACGCCGTGGTTTTTCGGCGTCTGATCTGGCTCCAAACGGTCCGCAATAAAGAAAATCTGAATTTAGTACAATTTATGGCGGGAACGATAGTACTGTTTTAATTCCGAATTAAACTGTTATTGACATCAATTTTCTACAATTTTCAGGACTTTTACTACCTGTTGTCAATGCTGTAACACTGTTGGTCATCTCTAGGATGGGACGGTGCGGCGAGGTGGGGCGGTTGGTTTGGCAACGTATGAAAAAGAAGAAGCATATTGCGGTAGACGACACAGGTACGGATCTGGAGCGATGTCTCACCCGGGGTAGATTGACGTTCATTGGGCTAGCCAACACGGTCGGTGTGGGTATCTATGTTCTCATTGGCGTGGCTACGAAGGAGTATGCAGGTAGGTGGGTTCTTATTTGTTAATTTAATTATCGTCGGCTTCAAATTTGGAAGATGACTCAAAATATTTTATTTTTTTATCAAAACAAGCTGCTATGATGCTGATTAAGTTAAGTGGATTCAAACTGTTTATAAAATCATAAAAATGCAAACCAAATTACGCTCAGAATCAGAATTGTGTCATAACCATCGCTCAGGAATGCTGTTTAAGACAATAATATAGAAAGCCTCTTGAGAATATTTCTGCTTTCTTAATCTATCCTACACACCGAAAACACAAAACAAACTATAGAATTGTCACAGTGTGTAGGTTTATCATCACTTGTACGGCCTTGCTGTACAAGCGCGCTTTTATGGCGACGTGGTAGAGTGCATGACTGCGAACCTGGCGACCCGGGTTCAAACCCGGGTCGGAGCGAGTGTTTCTTTATAAGAACACCCGGCTACAGAATATTGCGAGACTCTCATTCTTCTTCTTCTTTTACAATAATGGCCTCAATCACTAATGATCATTATCGCCATGCGCTAGAGTTAAAAACACTGAAAAGTAAAAATGCCTAGAGATCAAGCTACTCGATCGTTCCACCTGAACCCCCTAGACAAGGTGCAATGCAATGTACCTAAATATTTAAGAATTGGATTAGTTCGGTGTTCTAGCACGGTCTATATAGCTATCTTAAGTTGTGTACGAGTTGCTATCCTTGAAATAAAAAAAAAACATCGTAGATTTTATTCTAATTTAACAGTTTTCCATTATTTTAGCCTTAATTCGCCATTTATAAGCTTTATTTGATTAGATATTAAGGAATTTAATTAGTTTTTTAAAGTGATTTTGGAGAGGTTTGGAGAAAATTGGAGTGGTTTGGGGAGGTTTGAGTCTTTAGACAGACCCGTCTGCAGTGTACATGTATGTGTTTTAATGTTTGACTATTCTACCTATAAGATTTTAGCACAAAATTACCCTCTATTGCATTTCTCGAAAATGGATCGAAGCAAGCAGAGTGTCCAACATACGTGTTACTGGTAAACACCGATTTACTTTGAACATGACTGAGCGCATATTAAGTATTTGTCGATTACAATATTCTGTCTTCAATATGTACGCATATCCTTCTCAAACTTATTGCTTTTTTTGCCCTCCACAGTGGAGGAGTCGTTATTCTTTCCCAATGAACACGTTTGTGCTAGATCTAAAACTATTATTCTCATTGCAAACAGTTTGGAGCAAGGTTAGACGCTGGGTACAGTGGAGAAAACGTTATGCGTTCCCATTTAAACGCAAACGAAACGCAAACCGATTGCAATAGAATGTAGAAAAACCCCAACTTTTTTACATATCTGACTATTTTTTTTAATCTGAGGGGCAAACAATTTTGAGCCTGATTAGACGTCAGGTCACCCTGTTTACACTGTTTACAATGGAAAAATAGTTTGAGCCTAAACGCGTTTATTGGAAAGAACAACGTTTTCTCCACTGTACATGTAATCCGTGTTCCGATTATACTTTAAACTGTGTGCCACTCAGAATGAAATATAGATCGGTATTTGTTTTTCAGTAGCATGTCGCTTTGGACATTTTATTGCATTACTTATGCGTTAAGTTACATTTAAACGGAAAAGTTTCCATTATTTCCAGGTCCATCGATCGTGCTGTCCTTTATCATAGCGTTCTTTGTGACGTTACTGAACGCTCTGTGTTTCGCCGAGTACGCCTCCCGTACACCTAAGACAGGGGCACAGTATACCTTCCTCTACCAGACACTAGGAGAGGCAGTGGCATTCAACATAGGCTGGTTCGCCATTATAGGTTTGTATATATGAGCCGTGCCATGACACAACCCGCCTTATTGCATGACAGCATTGTATAGTTCAAGAAAAGAACAGAACAGAACATATTTTATTTTGACTTATACATAAAGTATTTCGTCAATGCTTAAATACAACATAATACATATTAATGTCATGCAAACTATGGCTGAATCAATTGGTCTTTATAACTGGTACCAAATAGAAGCATCGTGGTCATCCTTGGTTCAACTTCTGAGTTTGGTCTATACTGCAAAATATATACTACTGCTAAATACAATGCTTTAGATGCACATGTATGTCAAACAGTGTAGATCAAGACAAGCCGCCGCGTCTTTGACGCGGCGGCTGATCTTGATCTACACTGTTTGCATTGCAATAGGTTAGGTTTTCTCATGACACGGCTCATATCATGGTTGACTGCAGTTGCCTTGCAATTAATTTCTGATCGTGTAACACTACGTCTGAGCAGGATCAAAATGGTTTAACATTTTGCCCTTTTTTCAAGCGAACTGTATGATTTGTTTTGTTTTTATTAAAAAAAGAATAAAGGAAAAACGAAAATGAATAATTACAAGCAATAAGTTTGCTGCAGACGATATTTAGAAAATGCTAGTATTAAAACAAAATATAATTAGTCGGTAAGACATCAATCTTCTATACATTCATAAGCCATCTGTTCCAAAATTATCGCATGCAACCGTTTTAAATTTTAAACATATGTCTATGTTTAACCCTTTCATTCTCAATGACGCTTTAAAGCGCGTTTGCAAACAGTTTGGGTCCTGATCAAACGCCGCATCACGCGGCGTCTGATCAAGACCCAAACTGTTTGACATTCTTATCGATATTTATTAAGTCATACAACACTAAATCTAACCTTTGAAACGTATACTGAAGCAGGTGGCAGTTAAGAGGCGAGGGGGTAAAATTCTCCCGAACATTGGTTAAGAATAAAACGATAAATTTAAAATGAAGCATGTGTCAAAACAAAACCTTTAGTTAGGGCCTATTCCATCGCTGATCTTGATCCCTAGTGTTTGCCAAATACAAATATACCAGTAAATCTTTAGACTGCTGATTGGGTCTGGTGCTAGGGGGCTTGAGCACTGTTGCATATTTCAGTATTGCTCATGAGCAGACTCAATTAAACCGAGTCTGCGATTTTCAGTATTTGCTTTGTTTTCTGTGCTTTCAAAGGATCTCCCCTTATTCAGATTTATATAATTCACAACAGCAGATGTTAAGTGCTTGTGTGGCGGCTGTAAATAGTCGCCCCGTACTTCATTCTCAGTGTTGTTATACTTTCTGGTCCTTTGGAATCATTGATTTAAGCGCATTTATAGTTGAAAGTTGAATTCCGCTTAAGCTGGTGCTAGGGGGCGTGAGCACTGTTGCATATTTCAGTATTGCTCATGAACAGACTCAATTAAACCGAGTCTGCGATTTTCAGTATTTGCTTTGTTTTCTGTGCTTTAAAAGGATCTCCCCTTATTCAGATTTCAAACTGTTTCTCTCTAATGTCGATGTTTCTTCGCTGCAAATGCATGAAACCAAATCTTGAGGAGTTAACCCTTTCACGATCAAATTACTGTAAAACCGGTTTTATTCGCGAAAACATAATTTACGCGTTAATTCGCGATTGTCGCTAGTTTTGAAAATAGGTGACTTCTTCTTAAAGCAGGTTGAAAGTAAAGCAGAATGTGCCTTAAGGCACATTCTACTTTACTTTCAGCCTGCTTTAAGCTACTACCTGCTAGAAATATTGCATGATGTCGCGAATTAATACAAAATGGCATTGCGCGAAATATTCATGACGCGAAAAATACCTGTTTTACATGTAGTATTCGGGATATTTTTACCCCTTCGCCGCTTTATTGTCATCTGTTGTCTGCAATATCGTTTCAAAGTTTAAAAAATACGACAGTACATGTATAACTGAAGAAATTTCAAAACGATTGTCAAACAGTTTGCATCCTGATCAGACGCAAGATCCAAACTGTTTGCAAACGCGCTTTTAAGCGTCAATGAGAGTGAAAAGGTTAAAGCAGACGACAATTTAAAAGCAAGGAACTATTTAGAAGTCAATTTAGAAGTCGATGATATAACAACAGAGACAAATTTCATGTGCGCATTACAGGTTATATTTATGTCTTTACATGTACCTGTCGGGGCTTACATGTAACCATATACATGTACTCGTATGTGTCAGGTTAAAGCTGGCTGATATGTGATCTAAATTTTAAACTCGGTTCATCCAAAACATGTTACAGTGGAGAATACGTTTTTGGCTTTCCCTTTTAAAAGCTAACAAAAACGCAAGCGCGTTGCAATGAAATGTAGATAAAATGTAGGCTTTTACCATTTTTGAAAAGTTTAACTATTCATTGTAAGCTGTGTTGCAAAAGGTTTTGAGCCTGATAAAACACCGGGTCACCCATAGGTCTGCTTCATAGACAATCTTAAAGACAGTATCCTTGTTCATTTAACCCTTTCCCTCATAGAAACGACTTTTAGCGTATTTAATTTGTTCCTCCACCGAAGAAAATAGTTCCATTTTATACCCTAATGAACAATTACCATAACAAATATTTTATATAGCTTAGCAGATGGTAGATTAAAGCAGGCTGAAAGTAAAGCAGAATGTGCCTTAAGGCACATTCTGCTTGTCTTTCAACCTGCTTAAACTGGTCACCTATTTTCAATGTAATATACGGGTTATTGGGTAAAGGGTTAAGGATTCCCCCCCCCCCCCCCCCCATCCCCTCCAATTGTTCACACTAGACGTGACAGTAACTGTAAAGCAGGTGAAAAGCGTGCAATTTAGCGTCAGCAAACTGAAATTGTCTAGAGAGGCCCTGACATACTCACACTCAAGGGTTTTTTCAATGAGTTTTACTAACCAAACTATCAAACATAAGGTATGAGTCTCACATGAGACGCTTCAATGTTTTTCTTGCCTAGACATTTATACAGGTAAAAGCATGATGCATGCTCGAACTCAAACTTTCTATTTGACAAGGTGTTACTAGGTACCTCCCAAGCTAGGTCAAGCAATGGCTTAAGCATAATTATTAATGATTGCAAACACCTGTTTTCGAGCACAGACTCTTCGCTGTATGCAATGGTCAGTTAATTACTATTGTCTTTTCTTTTCTTCAGTTTCTGCTACGTCGTTTTCCACGTCATGTCGGGGGTTCAGTGGTTACCTAGACGCCATTTTCCATCACGCCATTCAGAACTTCACCATCAACCACATAGCAAACTGGACGTCACACGGTGAACCGTTTCCGGCCTACCCAGACTTCCCGGCAATAGCGACTGTTATTGTTGTCATGGCGATAACGTCAATAGGTGTCAATATCTCGACCTTGTTCACGTCCATTCTAGCTGGCATTTCGTGCCTTCTTCTAGTCTTCATAACAATTCTCGGATTCTTCTTCGCCGATAAAAATAACTGGTTTAACGACCACGGTGGATTCTTCCCTTATGGCGTGAATGGCGTTCTTAAAGCGTCTTCCGCTTGTTATTATGCCTTTCAGGGATATGACGTCATAGCAATGTCGGCAGAGGAAGCAGTTAATCCAGAAAAGACAATTCCGCAGTCAATGTTATTAACACTTCTTTTGGTTACTGTGTTATACTTAGGTGTGTCAATATCATTTACGTTAATGGTTCCCTATAAGGCAGTCAACATCAATGCGCCTTTTCCAGGAGCTTTCCAGTATCATTCTGTGATATGGGCGAAGTATGTGATATCTGCCGGGGCAGTGTTGACCCTTGCAAATCTGTGCGCGCTGGCAATGTATGGCGTGCAGAGATTAATATACTCAATGTCAACTGACGGACTTTTATTTAAATGCTTCTCGAAAGTGAACGAGAGGACTAAAGTTCCGGTGAGACCGGTTTTGGTGCTAGGTCCAGTAGTTATTATATTGATTTTGTCCATAGATCTTTCAAACCTTATCAGTTTTATGGTTATGTATGGCTACATACAGAGTTCATTCTTCGCTGCCTATATGATTATTTTACGATACGAACCTTCTGATAAGGAAGTAGAATCAAAAGAAGCCGGTGCAACACACACACGTAACGCTCAGAGAACAGATGATACTACTACATGTGATAGTGTCAATTCAGAAAGACACGAGAACGTTGTAGAGGATACAGCTAATATAGATCAACCAATCAATAGTAAACGTTCCCGATACTCATATAGATATCTAACAGACGGTTTCACAGTCCAACATCTAGTCTTGATCGTGTCAGTGGCTTGCTTTTTGTTGTCTATACAATTAGTGAAAGCTATACAAGACGTTGAAGAAGGCAACCCGCTAGCGATGTGGTCATTGACCATACTGACATTGACAGTATTGCTGACTACAATGGTGATCTGGAAAAGGGAGCAAAGGGGTCAGACTAAGGGATTTTTGGTGAGTAATTGCTCGATGTTAGCCAATCAATATAAAGTTTCTGTAAATAAGTTCTTGTTAAACAGTGCAAACCCTGATGAGACAATGTACTACGCGGTGTAATATTAGGATCAGGGGCCCGTTTCATAAACGTTCGTACGGTCAAAACGGTCGTAAGTCAAAACATAACAGTACTCATGTGCATTTAGTTCCAAATGTCTCTATCTAATCCTGTCTTGTGACATTTCTTTACAATAACCTTTTCAGGACGATTCCAAAGAGATGTCACAAGACAGGATTAGATGGAGACTAAGTAATAATTGAGACTTTTAAAATCTGACTTTCGACAACATTTGTTTATGAAACGGGCCCCTGAACTTTGTCTCTATAAGGAATTTTCAGCTTTATGGACAAATGGCTTTTATTTTTCTTTGATTAATAATGAACCTTTTAAAGAAAATCAATATAATAACTATCTACATGTATTTGCCATTAATCTTAACTAACACAATAAATAATGTTCCTGTGAAGAGTATATATGTTGAATACCAACAGTCCAGACCCTGATAAGAGGGCTCCTACAGGAACCCCCGATAAGGGTCTGCACTATTTTACAATCTGTTATTCTAGTACACCCTTAATACATGTATTCCAAAATGGACTAGACTTAACTGGAAACAGGAATTGTCCATTTGAAGTTTATTTGGTCTTTTATATACAGTTTTCTGCCATTAGAGATATGGGCCGATGGTCCTCTATATAAAAGTAGTTAACTCTTTGAACCCTAGTCCCGCATATAGGCGTGCTTTTCAAACAGTGTACATGTGAATAGTAGACTTGTCTTATGCAAACAGTGAAGACCCTGATCAGAGGGCTCCGAAAGGAGCCCTCTGATCAGGTTCTTCACTGTTTGTCACAATGCCAAACATTGACAAAAACAACCCTTAAAAGTCAGAAATGGACTAGACTAAAATGGAAACTGGAATTTTCCATTTAAAGTTTCAGGGAGGAAAGAGTTAAACTATGTATTAAACCCATCAGAGAATTTTTCAAAGTATCTAATGTTTTATTATCTTTCATGGGTTTGGTTTTTGTTTATGATAAAGGAAAACATGAAATGCCAAAAAATCATAATTATGTTGATGTGCATTTGTATTACGGCCATTTTGAAAAGGTGTGTCAAGTTAATATTTTTTATCTCTCCAACTTTTGTCCTATTTAAAGTGTAAGTGTTTAGTAATATCTATTTTAATTGAGAACAAATACGGACATTTTGTTGGGTTTTTTTTTTATAATTTATTCCATGTCAGTGGAAGTATTTTCACATAAGGAACTAAATCAAGACAAAACAGACATAATATTTAAAAATATAATCTCTGATTGTCAACATGTTTTTTATTGGTAATAAATGTTTTGGTGTTTGTTGTTTTAATACACTAAATACAGGGCTCCAGATAAGGGGAGTATTTCAAACACTAAAACCTTTATTTCTGCATTAAACTCTATGGTGTCAGTACTCATTAGAATCGTCTCTTTGAGACGATTCTAATGAGTAGTTACACCATAGGAGTTGGTTCTAAAATGAGTGAGAAAATGTTGGAAATGTTCAGTTTACTCCCTCTTATCTGGAGCCCTGTAAATAACTTTAAATAAAACAACAGAATATTTTTAGTATTTAACTTTTTTTTATTTTTACCAGATGAAAGCCCATGCTAACGCAATTCAAAATATGAAATTTAGAGTTAAAAATGTTGATATTAAAGAAATAGGAGTTAGCTCCCTTTTCAAAATTTACAAAATAGTACCATATTGATGATCTTTAGAGCTGCGCATGTTTATATTGATTTAGTTTCTTTGTGAGAAAATACTACCATTGACATGGAATAAATAATTCGAAACCACATTACCTTGTTTGTTTTCATTTGAAATAGATGTTACTGAAACATGTTCTTCGAGCAGAACACATAAGAAAAATTAAATATTAGATTTGACACATATTTCAGAAATTACTGTAGACCTAAACATGTACAGCAAAATATAATTTATTTCCATCTTTCCTTTCATCATATATAGTGAAAGCTAATTAAACACTTTGAACACCATTAATACAAGTTTGAAAATTATTTCGTTTCATGACCCTATGCTTATTAAACTTTTGAGATAAGCATGTGATCGTTTTCAAGCTTTTGATTGGTCAGATTTGAGCATTCTACTCAAATGTGACCTATCAACAGCTTTAGAATGAGATCAGACTCATCTCAAACGCTCTATAGCCAGGGGTTTGTATGTGGCTTTGTTCCATGTCCTTCAGGTTCCGTTGATGCCGTTCATGCCAGTGGTTACTCTGTTCTGTAACATGTTAATGCTCGTATCTATAGCCGAGAGGGGAGTTGTCATAGCGGCTATTATATTTCCTACCGTTGGTAAGTGGAGTAGTCTAGAGTTTCTTGTTATTGTTTATACAGTACAACCAGCCTCATATTATATAGCTACACTTCAAAATATTTACAGTGTTGAAGACGTGAGATTTTTTTAGTTTAACCCTTTACCTGATAGCCTAGTTATAATATTGAAGATAGGTGACTACTTAAAGCTGGTTGAAAGTAAAGCAGAATGCGCCCTAAGGCGCATTCTGCTTTACTTTCAGCCTGCTTTAAGCTATTAACTGCTAGAATAAGAAAAGTATTAAATATGACACATATTCATTACGGTATAATTTGGAACTATTTTCTTCAGCGGATGAATAAAATGAATGTGCTAAAAGTCGCTTCTATAAGGGAAAGGGTTAAATCCAAATCATCATTGGCTTTGAACAATTGGTATCGGTCTTTTTTTCTTAAATTTTGATTGTAGCTATATTGACTATTCATTAGTTTCATTAGATAAGTCTTCTTTTTTATGGTAATAAGAGTAACAATAATAATAATGATGATAATAATAATATATACGTCCATGTACTATTGAATTAGATGATTATAAACCAATTAATTGCCAAATATAATCCTTTGATTGCCAAACTTAACTGTATGTTTAATCTTTTCGCTGACAAAATAATAGTTTGCTAAATATATTTGTCGTCTGCAATTTTATGCCAAATTCAAATGTATGATGTTTTGTCCGGAGAAATATTGATACGAGTGCCAAACAGTTGAACCACACTGTTTGCAAAGTCTGATGTAGTCGCACATTGAAATAAAATGTTATCTACAGTGGAGCAGACGTTATTATGTTCCATTTTGACACAAATGAACGCTAACTCATCGCAAGTAAACGTAGAAAAAGTCAACTTTTCAACAATTCTGACTATACATTTTAGTCTGACTGACAAGCAGTTTGGAGCCTGATCAGACACCGAGCTACCCGGCGTCTGATCAGGCTCCAAACCGTTTTCAATGGAAATTATAGTTTTAGGTTAATCCGTACCCCTTAGAAGCGTCTTTTAGCCCCCGTTTAGTACCCCACTGAAGTTACTAGTTTATACTTTCAAAAATATACACCGTAAGAAATAATTCCCATTTCACAACTGATGTTAGCTTAAAACAGACTGAAAGTAAATCAGAGTAGGAGCATTCTGCTTTACATTCAACCTGTTTTCAAAGCAAGCTAGAAATGGACTATGTGGTATTTGATTACACGCATTAATACATATCCACTATAGAATTACATCCCCCTATATAGTATTCATACATTTGTATTTCTCTTGCAGGAATAGCCGTGTACCTGTGCATGGTGACGTATGGAGCTGTTAAAACTTCCAACTCAAGTAATCTATCCCAGGACAGTCTGTTACAGAATAGCTACCTTGAAGTCTCAGATCCTGATGAACTATAAATAGAATCACGCGCTTCAATAAAAATGGTTTAGCGATTGGACATTAAAACTTGGTTATTTGTCATTTATGTCCAGTGCTCACTCTAAAATCTCAGGTAAACGCTTTGGCTGGCCATGGTCTGAATTGTTGTTCGCTGTTGCATATGGAATTAGCAGCCCGTTTTATGAAACGTCGTACGACAAAAACGGTCGTAAGTCACAATTTAAAATACTGCTAACTTCTCAAGACGATTCCAAAGAGATGTCACAAAACAGGATCAGCTGGAGAAATAAATAATTATTGATATTTTTAGAATCTGACTTACAACCATTTTTGTATGGATTGTATAAAATACAGGTGACAGATTAAAGACTTATAACAAGAAACGGAAAGCTCCTTAAGGAGCTTCTTTTTCTGTCACCTTTCATTATGCAGTCACCTGTCTTAAACACCTTATAGTTCACACAACTTAGAGGTCTTAATTGAGAGGTTTTACATGTATAAGAAAATAGTAAGTCTTTGATATTCAGCGATGAGATGTGTAATATTTTTCAATGTACCATGGTCCAAGACTGGTTGAAACTCATATCGACATTCTTTCAGTCAAAGTGCTTTATATCTGACTTTGATAAGTATTGCAGACAACAGTATCACTGCATACGATAGCAGTAAGAGTGTTAAAGCAAAAGACAGTTGGTGGTGATTAAGTGAAATGTTTAATTGTCAATACATGTATAACACTGTGATAAAAATAAAGTGTTTTGAACACTACCACACTTGCTTTCTATTTCACTCTTATCATACTGAATTGTCGTCTGCTTAAAATATAAAACATTTCTTCTGCGAAAGCACAAATGATAGATTTTGGACTTTATAAACTTCAAAAATATTTATATGATTTGCAAGCAGCTTGGATCTAGATGACACCGCTTTATGCGGCGTCTAATCATTTAGATCCAAGCTGTTTGCAAATTTTAGTTTAAACAGTCTCTTTTCCGATGTATACTATATACATACAACGACATACATACAGTGGAGAATCTGTTATTCTTTCCCGTTTAAACGCAAACGTACGCAAACGCAAAGCACTAAAACGTAGAAAAGAACAACTTTTGGACAATTCTGATAGTTCATGTTTATCTTGGTGGCAAACAGTTTGGAGCCTGATCAGACGCCGGGTTACCCGGCGTCTGATCAGGCTCCAAACTGTTTGCACTGCAAATAATAGTTTTAGCGTAAACGCGTTAATTGGGAAAGAATAACAGATTCTCCACTGTACATGTAGGTACTGGATTTGCAAAAAGGCTACATGTATATAGCTTAGTCAGTTCATCTTCTTATAAATTCATCTCCTTGCAAATATTAACCAAGTCGCGCTTAGCACATGTTTCTGATGATATTATTTTGAAAATAAAAAGTAAACGAAACTGTTGTAGCGTGAAAGATATGGTTGCTTTGGGGTTTGAAACAAAGGGACCAACAGTTTCGTTTACATGTAGCCTTTTTGCAAATCCAGTACCTACATGTACAGTGGAGAATCTGTTATTCTTTCCCAATTAACGCGTTTACGCTAAAACTATTATTTGCAGTGCAAACAGTTTGTGAGCCAGATCAGACGCCGGATAACCCGGCGTCTGATCAGGCTCCAAACTGTTTGCCACCAAGATAAACAAGAATTATCAGAATTGTCCCTAAGTTGTTCTTTTCTACGTTTTAGTGCTTTGCGTTTGCGTGCGTTTGCGTACGTTTGCGTTTAAACGGGAAAGAATAACAGATTCTCCACTGTACTACAGTGGAGGAGACGTTATTTTTCAACTAAAGGTATAAGTGATAAGCGATATCAGACGCAGGCAATGCATTATGCGGCGTCTGATCTAGGTATTCACTGTCTGTCTATGTCCAAAATGGGTTTATTGAAACAGTAATTACAAAACCAGCTGCACACAAATATCCATGTAGAATGCTAAATATTGGCGTACCAGTTTTTTGGCAGACGACCTAATTCAGGATGACGATAAACCTATGACAAACTATGTCAGGATTGTGCATGTTCATACCTGTTTACGTACGTCTGTGCGATGTGTGGTCATTCACGCCCTAGGGAAAACACTTCCGCATTCATATCATACAGGGGAGAGGAAAAACTTTCCAACCAATAGCCGGTGTACTTAAAGATCCGAACGCCAACAGTTTCAAACCCCCAATGGGATGGAAGGAAAATAGAATACACCCACTGCCCGAAGTTGCATGCAGAGTGGTAAGACTCAACCCAAAAGTGATACTCACATATTCACATACATGCCTACAAACCGGCGCTATTAAATCATAATTGTGTGGCAGTTCCGTTAAACAAAAGATAAATGCATGCAAACCGGCGCTATATACCCATCTTTTTGTTGCAGTTCCGTTTATCAAAAGAAACAACAAAAACAAATAACAGTTTCGAGCCATGTCAGACGCATTGTCAATATTTTCAGATATTTTCATTTTTTATTGCTATTTTCATTATCTAAACTGCTTTCCGATTGCGATTTGGCTACTTTAACCCTTTTAAAATCACATTTTTCGTGAGGTTTTTACCCCTTCACAACCATAGTGTCGTCTGCTTCAATAATGCTGTCTGCATATCGTTTCAAAGTCAGATTTAAGGAAGTATAACTGACGTAATTTCAAAACAAGTTGCAAACAGGATCGAAACTGTTTGCAAATACGCTTTATGACGTCATTGAGAGTTAAACACAAGGATACTGTAATTGTTTTTCTTGTTAATGTTTGATTTATTTTAAACTATTTCTCATACGCATTTTAACGCCTTTAACTCATTCCTCCACTGAAGAAAATAGTTCCACTTTATATAGTTATGAATAGACATATGTACTACAATGTATAAGAATTGATTTCTAAATCCTATCAAATCGTAGGTTAAAGCAGATTGAAAGTGAAGCAGAATGCACTTAAAATGCCACCCACCTTTAAACAAACATGAACAGGATATGATGTCTAATCATGCTCCAAACTGTTTGCAGCTCAGACTAAAATAAATAGACATTTAGAAAACAATTGTATATTTGATTGCATCGGGTTTGCATTTAAACAGGATAGAATATCGAATTCTCCACTATATAAATATAATGTATCATCCCATTTATTTTGTTCATATCCTCATACCTTTTCCTCTCCAATCGCCTTGCACTTGTCACCGTTCGGTACAATAGTTTACATCAACATCATCTGGACAGAAGCTCGTAATTAATTATAGTGAGAAGGACGTATTCTGTACAAAGATAATGGCTTATTCTTCCCAGGTAAACGGGAAACATATTGTCTCTACTGTAAATTATTAGATACATTTCCCGACTGTCCCAAATAGTCATGTGCCTATGCTATTTCCGTGTAGTTACCTACAGTAAAATCCTGTTAATGTACTATATTTTGTAAGTTGTTACTACTTCCCGTTAACCCCTCACTGCCATGCCGTCATACGATTTAAACAATTATTGTCTGCATTTATTTCTCAAAATCAAATTTTTGGTACTTTGACTGAAAAAAATATAGAATTGAGTATCAAACAGTTTGGATCCTGATCAGACGCCACGTTACGCGGCGTCTGAATCACTGAGGGCCAACTACGTATTATCATCAAAATGTTTTGCTACGGCAACTTATATGGGTATTATAATAGATTTGGGCCATGTCATGAGAAAACCTGCCTTTTTGCATTTCAAACAGTGTGTATCGAGGCATTGATCTATACTGTTTGATACCATGCATCTTAAGCATTTTATGTAGCTTTATTATATACGATATTTGGTAGTGTAGACCAAACCCGGATATAGAGCATGTGATGACAACGATGCTATTTTTGTACAACGTTGCAATGCAATAAGGCTAGCTTTGTCATGACATGGCTCATTTGTATTTCTACAAAAAAAACTGTATATAAATTATCGTAAACTCAGGTAGTTTCGGACTGCCTGGTAGATTCGGACACTTTACAAATTTCACAAAATGGATCACATCCTTTTCGCTTTAGCAAGTCAAAACTTTGGAAAGAAGAAATTTCTCCATTTAAAGAAGAAAACACCAGGGTAATTGACTGTATTAAAGAATTTGACTGATTGATCGTAATTACAAAACAAAATGACCGTCTCATACCTACCGTCACGTTTGTCTTGAGAAAATTACTTCCACAAATCTTTCATTATCTTACCTTCGTGTGTAAATAATTCACATCTCGTAGTATCCTAAAAGTGAACTGCAGTTGCAAAACATGTCGGCATAAGCCTCCATATGATGTCATAAATCAGATCGTCCGAATGTACCAGAAACACTTGAACAGTGATACAGATTGGTCATTGGGCATGTGTGTTACATTCTCTGTTGACTATTTTAAATACTTTTTGTTAAGTTTGAGTTTTGGAATAAAAGATGTTCCATTCATGCAAGATATAAGTGCGCATGTGCGGATAAACGGTTAAGGTGTCCGAATCTACCTCACGCCAGGCTACTGGGAAATGTTTTGCTACGAAATCAAACTTGCCTTCGTAGGAATAAACATTTATTATAATACCATATGACTTGTCGTAGCAAAACATTTGATGTTACAGTGTTCCCTCCCTACAACGGCCCTCCCAACAACGACTCCCTCCTAACAACGACCTTTGCTGTAGTTCCCTGAACAGGACAATTATGTCTAACGAGTCTACTGATGTACTATCGTCTGCTTAAAGCTATCGCCTGCTGTTTTTCATATTTGTCATTTTAACAGAAAAAACCATAATGACAAGTGACAAACAGCTTGAATCCAGATCAGACGCCGCATTACGCGGCGTCTGATCTGGATTTAAGCTGTTTGCAAATGTTAACCACTCCCCTCCCGATAACGACTCCTTCCGAACAGCGCACAAACTTTTGGTCTCCCATTGGGTGTCATTGTAGAGAGGGAACGCTGTATTACCTAATGCTCTATATAATTTGTAAATCGTTATTTTTGACTGTTTTGTTGTGTTATTCTGTCATTGTCTAATCCAGGGGAAACAGTTGAAACTGTTTCCCTCTATAACGTACTATTCCATGCGTGAAAACGATGCACAGACAATTTTAAAATCCATCTGGTCAATGCGAGGATATTGTTTTTCTGTACGGTAAATTGGTTGGTACCAGACGAAGGTTTAATATATCATTCCATGTGTTATTATTAATAATACGACTGGTATACGCATATGTCGTTCAAGGCATCACATCCTATTTATGAGTCATAAATAAAATAGTTTACTATTCTAACGCTCCAAAATAATTCTACTTTACTTTTGATTGGGTGCCGAGGCCTAGACGTGATCCCAAGTACTCTGTGAGCTGACAGGGTACTTAGAAATGCAACTGTTTTATTGGCTGACGGCTCGGGCAACATGATTTACCTCAGCCGGGAAGAAATCCTCATGTACACTGTAAAGAAACTGTATAACTAATATTGCTATTATTAAATTAAGATCTATCTTGAAGTCTTCTTTGTCAATAAAATATATTTTCGGAGCAAAACCGTAAGATTTTAACATCTATTGATAAACAAGGTTATTTCATCGGTGTTTCGGGAACAGTCAAAACATTTGTCCCTCGTTGTTAGGGAATATATTTGAGCTGTTACCCTGCATCTACCGCTCCCTGATACCTCGGGCTAATACTTTTGACTGTTCCCCAAATACACATAAAATAACTGTTTAATACCTAGTTGTTCCCAAGTTTGATTAGAATCCAAACTGTTTGCAAATAACTATAGCACTCGGGGTAAGGCAATGAGGCAGTTAAACCGAAATTTAAACTCAATAACAAACAACAATTAAAAGGATTCTTAATAGTCTTACAATCTATTTTTAAAATGAGTGGCAAATAGTTTGGAGTCAGATCAGACACCGGATTACCCGGCGTCTGATCTAACTCCAAATTGTTTGATGTGGAAATAATTGTTTTAGCATAATTGCGTTTATTAGGACAAATATCACCTTCAACACTATATAAAAAAGTTGTCTATCGACAGTCCACTGTAATATGTAAATTATGCCAATGTATCATCAGATATAGGTCACATGTATATTGAATGGTACTAATTGAAACAGAAACATGCGCGCAAATATAAAAAGTAAACAGCCAGTAGATGCAAACTAAAAATGCTGATAATTCATGCTTATAACAGATAATCAATAATCATAAATACTGTTTATACATATGTCACATTAATATAAATTGAGAGTAACACTTTCAAACAAAGCATTTCATGCAATAACAAAATGCAAAACAACAAACCGACATTTAAATCATGCTTATTTATGATCCGTTTTTCGTTGACCTTTTGTAGGATTCAATATCATTTATAGGCAAATTGTATTCATGAGTTATCGATAATTGAGAAAAATCAATTACCAGAGTTGTAAACAATGAGTCAATAAATGCTTTATAATTAGTGGGTCAACGAAAGTATTTTATAAAATGACTTACAACAACACTTGCCTTATAACAGCGGGTCTATTAAAATATCATTTATGAATGTATAATAAAAGGCTCCATTACAGTGTGCCACTGAAATGCCTTATAACAGCGGGTCGATAAAATGCTATTCAAAAGCATGTCATTTAAATGCCCCATAACAGGTGGATACTATAAAACTCGTTATAACAGTGATTCAGTGAAACACTATAACAGGAGACCATCACTAAAACACTTGTAAACAATGTGTAAGATAACGCTTTGTTGCAACGAAATGCCATACAATAGTTGGTCTATAAAATGCCTTATAACAATAAAAACTATAATGTCTCATAACATAGCGGGTCATTAAAAACGTTTTATAAGTGTATAGTACAACGCTCTATAACGGCAGCGGGTCAATAAAGTTATTTGAATAGTTGGTCAATGAATTGCTTGATAACGATAGCATTTCTTATAAGCATAGACCTAGTAAAAGTATTCATTATACATGAAGTTGATCTATAAGCTTATAACAAAGGGTTACATTTCTTTATAAAAGGTAAAAACTGAAAGTCCTTTCATAAATTGTTTTAAACATGAACAGCAAATGAGTGAAATTGCTTTTATATTCAATTCAAATGGCGATTATCGATATTATTAACACATATTGGACCAAGAAACTGCTTTATACATGATTTGTATTCAAAAATTATTAACAAGTATTTGATTGATAAACGATAGTTATCTGACGTCGTCCATCTATTATGGCTTAAAGTGCACGACAGTATGTAAGAAAAGTAGTTAATCCCAAAAGTGCATGATGTGTAATATGTACAAGTGATTTCATGCAGTCACTTCAAAGCACATTTCCCAATGGAAAGTCTTACATAAAAGAGGTAGGAATAAACGGTAGTATCTCTTATCATATTAATATATTAAATGTTTCTTGTTGACAACTGTCATTTCGTGATTTTAAACACCTGGTTTTATAACTGAGCGGATATTTATTCCCCTCTTTAATCACGAGTGACTTATCACAGAATCTTAATAGCGTCGAGCATCTTAGTAAACACACATTGTCTTATAATTACCGGTATGTGTATATTATTTCTAACCTGAATTCTTTTTTTACTAGATACTGCAGACGTTCAACAGTCATGCATAAATCTGAATAATTCATAAGCCATGAATGTTATATAAAATGCATGCACTCGCCCTCAAGATTTCAAAGTGAACTAATTAGAATAGTACTAAGCGTAAACAGTGCCAAACGCAAGTGAAGTGTTACCATCTTTTTGTGTCAGCAGTGATGGATTAATTGGACTTGAACTCATTTTAAACGAGAATCTAATCACTATGACATAGGCTAATAGTGTAGACAAAGATCAGATGACTCCTTTGGCAGCTATCTAATCTGGATCTGTACGCTTTTCTTAAACAATTGATATAGCAGTTGTATTCGAGTATTTGTGAAATGGTTGTTCCAATGCAATATGCTTATGAACAAACATTTTGAGCTCTGTTTTGAATCTTTGTTGTATAAGAGTATTAAAGTTTTAAACAAAAACTCTGGTGATTTGTAGGTTTATTTTAACAATCAATCAGGACCGGATGTTGTAACAGTTGTTGATGTAGAGTTTGTAGACAGGTGAATGACTTAGATAAGAGATGTATTTAGTTGTGCACCATAATCGGTTAAAGTTGTTATTGTACCTTTCACTGGATTGCACTTTTCTCTTGGGAACAACGTCACGCAACATCCATTTCCATTGAACTTTTGCATTAAGAGGCGCCCAGTCATCTCAATTAGACACACACTGTTTGCATTTCCCTGTAACATGCAAAAAGAAGTCAAACACCGACCTTACGCACGTTGACAAAATAGACGATGGTATTAGAATCCAGATCTGACGTCGAGTTACTACGACCAAACTTCAAATGCTACGGCAATCACGCAAGGCTGATTATGAACTACAGGGGTTAATATCGAAATCCGTTAATTTGTTGATTATTTTATTCAATGGACCGTATTTGATTGCTTGACCAACAGGCTGTACGCGAAGGTAATATTGAAAATGAAAATGAATGCACAATCTTTAAACAGGTGCTTCTTTGTGCTGCAAGTATCCGTTAACCTTTTGCTCTCTACGTATTTGTAGTTTGCAATAATTCTCATAATTGCATAATACTTTCATTTTACGGCATTTTGTGTAAAGTCGATGTATGACTTACAATTGCAGACGACAATTGAAGCAGACGATAAAATGGAAATGTAACGTTTCATATTTATGTGGTTTATCATTGAAGTTTGAAAGTTCCGGGTTATAATTCTGTTTCATAGTTCTACAGGGACGTACAGTCAAACCTGTTTAAGGCAACCACCTTAAACTGACGCACATAACTCACTGCTTGAATTATACAAGCTGTATATGTGGTTGCTTAATGCAGAACAAAAGTTGTAGGAGCTTTCTACATTACTTTTGCCCTGCATTAAGTTGTCCCTATTCTAATACCCAATTATTCGTTCTTTTTTATGGCAACTTAACACAATTTTGATGTTTGCCTTTGAGGTTATTCCTACTTCCCATCCATACAATGTTAACTAGGGTTCACATATTTTGTTAAGTCAAATAGAGGGCGTATAGTAGGCGGGACGTCATTGTGTTTTAGCGCGAGAGATGGATGTTGCTATTCGTGTTACATTATGATAGACACCGTACAGGTACGTCACTTTCAACGTGAAATTAACCTTTAGGACGTGAGGCAGTTGTCTTCTGTAATATGTGTGGTCTGTGTCGATTATCGAAGTGCCTTTATCTGTAATATTGTTAAGGTTTATTTACAGCTTTATTGACAGTTTTGATGCAGATGAAACGATGCTCCAGTTGGTGTTTAAATTGTTGGTTAAAATTGTAAGCCAAATTTCCTAAATGTTCGCATAGTGTGTTGAAGGTTAATTCTTCCACTGCTAGTCGCTACTTAATTGACAATTGCAAACAGCTAGTAGTTACAGATTCGACGCATTGTAGTTCCGTAAATGTTTGAATCCAAACTGTTGAATATTAATCGCGGAATTTATTCAAATAATACCAAATGTAAATATAAAATGGACAAATATACTAACAACAACTGTTAAGAAAAAAAGCATTTGGCAGTAAAAAGGTTTAATACATGACAGAGTTAAAAATATGTACAGCTCTGAGTAATTGTGAAGTGTGCGTATTTAGTGAACTTAAGCTGATGGTTAAGCCAATGAAATCCTAGTGAAAAAAAATTTCTTTTGTTGACAGTGGCGTATGTATGAGACCTACATCGCCACTATATGAAGACACGTCGTATCAAAATGATGCCATAAAAGATAAGGACATCGATCAAGATGGACTATTTTAAGGTTTTATTTAGTTTAACATATATTCTCGAATTTGTGAATGCGGTTCATCATGTTACTAGTGAAAGCTGGGTAAATTTAAATCCCACACGAGCGTCATTGGATTTAAGTACTGCTTCGTTAACAACAACAGAATGGCCAAGTCGCTGGTCGAGTTTATGGTCAAGGCGGTACGGAGGGACAATACCGCATCTTAGAATACGTTATTTACCTCCGATGTATCTACGAAGCAGGCGGCGACAGTTACGACGTCAAAAGTTACGTCGACTAGTAAAGGCTCGTCTCTTACGACAGAATGCTTTAAGAAAGGCAATTAAAAACGCACAGGGCGTGTCACCTGTAACCTTAGCAACGGATGTTACTAATAAAGGATTCCGAAATTTAAAGCTAATGCCGCCAAACACTCACGATGTAACAGACATAATATTAATAGAGACTCCAGTAAATGATCGCGTTTCGGAACATACTCTGAACAACAATGCGTTAATGGTATTGTTGAATAGTCGAGAAAGAAGCGACAGAAGTGTGGAGGATGAGAAGGTTATTGGTAGGCATCTTGTTGCCTTAGGCTCAATACGGAGTAACAGCAACACTGCCGCCAGTACTGCCATACAACGCCAGCTTAGATATATAGAGAAGATACCTAACACCGCTATAAGACGAGAAACACTGAAACTCTATGTCAAGGACATGGTCGACAAGAGTGGATTCTTGTCTAAATCAACGGACCACAAAGTTATAGAACTATCTGAACTTATGGCGTTAGTAGATAGACTAAGTGAAATAACAGAGAGATTCAATCAGAACTCAGTCGATACAGGTGTAAGTATTACTGAGGGGAAAAGTCTATCGAGAATATCAAACGCCCTGGCGGCGTATACGGACACTCCAAAACAAATAGAGGTACCTAGCGGTACTCCTTTTCTGAATGACTTAAATTCATTTAAATCCAGATGGAACTCTGCCAATGGTCGGCCTAGTTTAGATCGCGTTGCCAAGACTCCATTGGCTGTGGCCGAGAGAGATTCGATACGTATGCCAGTGGTGGGGAAAACAATATACGGGGAGACCCCTAAGCTATTGGTTCGCCTGTCAACCTCAACGACCACAACGCCAAAATCAGTAACAACAGCCAGAGTGAGAAAATCAGGTAACATATACCTTATTCTGTCTAAATTTATGGATTACATTACATGTAAATGCAGTCAGACTAAATACAGAAACATGACGACCATTAGCCCTTTTACTGCAATAATCAAGTACAATCGATTTGAAAACAGTATGGAAAGCTGTGAGTGATCAGGATGTAAACTTTATGCACTCGCATCAATATTTGTTCAGTCAGAAATTGGTTTGAATTTGGCTTTCACTAAGCAGACAATATTACTGCAAAAATGTGAAGGCAGACGTAAATGAAAGATGATTTACTTTTTCTTTGTAACGTTGTCTGCCTTTTCAGTTAGGTTTCGGACACATTGGTTGAACAAGCATCAATGCAAATACAGCTTGTTTGTTGATATAAGTCCGTGTTACGCAGCGTCCTTTCAGACTCCAAATTGTTATCAAACACGCCTTTTGGACTCGCATTTCACCAACTGTGAAAGTGTTAAAGGATGGTGGTTACTTAATGCAAGATAAACGTAAGTTTGTCCCTCATTAAACCACATCTGGTCATAAAAAATACAAATCTATATTTTAACAAATATAAGTTAATCCGTTTTGAAACGTTATTTGCTTAAGCAATTTCAAACTAGTTTTAGAATGAATCTTTTAGGAATCAAACCCAGTTTCGTACAAACCATTAGATGTAATATGTTAAAATGACATCTGCCTGTGGTTATAGCGAACGATCTGTCGTGCTTTTTAGGCCTATAATTTCTTTTGTTACCGCACAAACCAAAAGTGACATGCGCTGTTGACAAAGTAAATTATTTTACAGGTAGAACGATTAGGTAGGTCATGTATAATTATCGTCGCTGATTAATGACTATTCCACTTGCATCCCATTCACTATCTAAGATAAATTTGAGATTGGGGATACAGTGAAGAATCTGTTATTCTTTCCCAATAAACGCGTTTACGCTAAAACTATTTATTTGCAGTGCAAACAGTTTGGAGCCAGATCAGACGCCGGGTAACCCGGCGTCTGATCTGGCTCCAAACTGTTTGCCACCAAGATAAACATGAAATATCAGAATTGTCCAAAAGTTGTTCTTTTCTACGTTTTAGTGCTTAACAGTTTTAATTAAAAACATGATTTATACATATTTACACACTGTTTTATACCCTGGTCAAATTCCGAGATAACCGAGATATAATCTTAATTCAAAGTGTTTGAAAATGCCAGTTATAAATATATCGTCATTAGGACTGAAATAGAGAATGTGACAGACAAGTGTATAGGAATGATGAAGCGTTTCATTAACCCCTCCTCTGCAATGCGAATACAATATTTGATTGTATTTTAGGTTTCCAAGGGAATGTTATGGATATATTGTGTGCTATGTGCCAGACCAAATCAGTTAACGAATGCATTATGAAATACTGTTTGAATTCCACACACAATAAACGGTAGGCTGCGTTGTAAACTGGATTTTGTAGACTCCCCTACGTGCATTTATGTTTTTAACCCATTACCCCATAAATACACCTTTTTACACCTTTTATTCATTCCTGCACAGAAGAAAATACTTCTAACTTATATAATCAAGAATATGTAACATAAAAAACAAATTCTATATTTTAGAAGATAATAGCTGAAAGCATGCTGAAAGTAAAGCAGAATGCGCCTTAACCTGCTTTAATTTGATCATCTTAAAAAGCTAGAAACACGGTAATGGGTTAAATAGCATGCGACAACAATTTGTAGAACTTTTACATATCTTATAATTGGCATCCCTCTCTAAATTTTCGTAGAGTATTTACACACTGGATGTTGTCGATTTCTCTTCATATTGGTTAAAGATATAGATTATGTCCGTCACTCAAGTGTAGTAGACTCTACATCAACTAAGTATTGTCAACTTCTCTACATATTAGTTAAAGATAATGCCCGCGACTCAAGTGTAGAAGACTCTACATTTAATGAGTATTGTCGACATGTGTACGTATAAGTTATAGATAATGTTCGCTATCCAAGAGTAGTTGACTCTATCGATTAAGTATTATAATATTTCTCACATAACTACCCCTGATTTCAATAGCGAACAGCGATGGCGAATATTCTTGTCTCCAATATGTGTGAGATCCATTTGATGAGATCACTATATAACGTCATTGTTTATAAACGCGTTTTGACGTCACCGGGGTTCCAAAAAAGGACTATTGCTTTAAAAATTGCTTAAAATCTTTGGTTATATGAGGAAAAGAATCTGTCACTCGTCGCTGTGTGAGACAAGCTGATCTCAACCTCGTCTAGAATAGAAAAGTTATTAATCCCCCGTCAAGGCTCGCTCAATAACAGTTCAATTCTAGACTCGGTTGAGACCAGCTTGTCTCATACATCGACTCATGACAGATCCTATATATCTGCATATTTGTGATAGAAAGTAGCCGCCACTCAAGTGGGGTCGAATTATCTACATATGTAATAGATAATGCCCGACGCAAAAGTAAAGTTGTCTCTAGCAACCAAGTGATAACGAAATGGTAAAGGTAAATGTGTATTATAGATATTGGCCGACACACAATAGTACATGTATATAGAATAGTTGATTCTGGTGATAAAGTTTTGTCGGTTTCTCTATTTATTGGTTATAAATAATGCCCTGCACTCAAGTGTAGTATACTCTAGCCACAAAGTATTGACTAGTTCTCTATACGGTTAACGATAATACCCTCACTCAAGTGTAGTAGACTCTGGTGACTCTGTGTTGTCCATTACTCTACATATTTATAACAGTGAATGCCTGACGCTAGTGTTAAATAGCCTTAAGTGACTAAGTGTTGTCGATTTATCAAATACTTGTTATAGATATTGTGATATACTAGTAAACATTGAGCGCCAGTAAGTGTCGTAGACTTTAAACTACCTAAGTTTAAAAAGATACTAGTTTTGCATAATGATAATAACAAAACAAAATAATTCAGAAAGGTAAATGAGCTAGATTACAAGTATATTTTTTAACCGATGATGAATATGTTTTGCATGGAATCTAGCTCATTTAAAAGATTACATTTTATCTTCTGCTAATCAGATAAAAATCTGGTTTTTTTCTCAATAATTTACAAAATTCCAAACTGCTCTGGGGCGCTGTAATGATATACATTAAACTAGTAACTTCATTATCATTTTGAAAACACGTTCCATCTCTTAATTGCAAAATACACGTCGTGTTCCGGATACTAATTGTAAAAATGTTATATTTTGAAATGAATCTAAATCCGTGAATAGCTTTTGATAGAGTGAAATGTGTAGTTTGTTGATACAGATAGTTGGTTAACACAGGACAAAGGATAAGAAATATAGTTGACTTCCATTTTACTCTGCATTAAGCAATCATATTTTTATTTCGAAGATTTTAGTTTTGTGCTAAATATCATTAAAACTGGGACAACCTGTATAACTGCGGTAGTTATCCTAATTGCTTTTATCACACAGCAATTTGTCCAAAAGGAGCAAACTGAATGGTAAACAGAGAAGACCCTGATCAGACTGCTCGAGGAAGCAGTTTGATCAAGGTCTACGCTGTTTGCTCAGACTTGTCTGTCCCAATACTTAGTGTCATCAAGGTATTGCCACTTGTCATTTAACTCATTGAGCCCTAGTGACGCATATATGCATCCTTTACCTAAAGTGACCTTTGGAGAGCACATTTGTCTAATGCAAACAGTTAAGTCCCTGATTAGAGGGCTCCTGCAGAAGCCCTCTAATGAGGGACTTCACTGTTAGTCATTTTGCGATATTTTTATATAAAATACCTAAATAATCTAAATTGGACCAGCATTTGTTGTAAACTGGATATGTCCATTGGAAGTTTCAGGAGATAATGAGTTAAAACAAGCGACACATTGCTGTTGTCATATTCGCGTGCCCTAGTTCCGAATCATTAGACATTATGACATCTTCAATCAAATTAACCCATTCACCACTGAGGCTGCAAATGGATTATTTCAGTTTCTAATTAGAATCTATATCTTATCTATTTTAACATATTTAGGGGTGACTTTAACAATACATTGTAAAATGAACATATTTAGGGTTGATTTTAACAATACATTGTAAAATGACAAACAGTGAATACCCTGATCAGAGGGCCACTGCGGGCACCCTCTGATCAGGGTCTTCACTGTTTGCTTTGAACAATTGTATTTTTCACAGGTATACTCTTTGTAAATGACGTGTATACTCGTCGGTAGGGTTGAATGTGTTAACTGCAAATAAACTACATCAGTCTTATGTCAAAATGAAAGGAAATTTGCATTTTGACTAAAGAATCAGCAAAACTAAGAATAAAAGGTGTTGATCCAGACCAGACACCGATTCAGGAGTTCAACTATCTTCAAATACAGTGCTCCCTCTCTACAACGACATCCAGTGAGAGACTAACAATATGTGCGTTGTACGGAGTGAGTCGTTGATCAGAGGGAAATTGGCTTACATTTGAAAACAGCTTAAATCCAGATCAGACGCCGCTTAACGCGGCGTCTGATCTGGATTTAAGCTGTTTGCCACTCGTAATAATGTTTTTTTCTCTCAATATGTCAAAAATGTAAATTTAAGAATTTTAATTTGGATTTTAATTATACTATAACTTTTGCAGCCGTGAAAAGGTTGGTCATAATTTAATGGTTTTGGAAACAGCGGCAAGGGTCGTTGTAAGGAAGGAGTCGTTGTTGGGAGGGTCGTTGTAAGGAAGGAGTCGTTGTTGGGAGGGTCGTTGTAAGGAAGGAGTCGTTGTTGGGAGGGTCGTTGTAAGGAAGGAGTCGTTGTTGGGAGGGTTGTTGTAAAGAGGGATCACTGTAGCAGCCAGGTTAGCCGTACAATTAGAAAACTAAACCCTTTTGATGTAATGCGACGATGTCGTCATTTACAAACATTTTAGATCCGAAATAGACACCCATGCAGTTACTTTGCGTCTGATCAATATTCTACCAGTTTGAAATTCGTTTTAATATTCCTTTTTACAAATGCCTAAATTCCTTATTTGGAATTTAATTCAGTCCATAATTTATTTATAAGCAGACGATAATAACGACAACGGAAGGAGTGATGGATGAAGAGAATTATGAGAAAAGTGAAAAAATGCTATATTTAGCACAGCGCATGTCATGACACTAATTTGAAAAGCCATTAACTATGTTATAATTTACATAAATGATAACGGGCGTTATGTGTGGTTGATTGATCTGACGTATACTGTAATGAATTGTCGTCTGTTATGAACTTTGCGCGTCTGCAATATTTGTTGATATATATTTCTCGCATTGCTGCACATGTGACCTCGTCGTAATGGTTTGAAAGTTGCATCAATGTATTTTTTAATTTGATTTTGTCATGTTTAAATAGTACACATTTGTATTTGAGTCATCACCCAATCTTTAAAGTTAACCCATTAAATCCTGATGACATGTTTAGTTTAAAGATAGATAAAATTTCCACATAATCAAGGAAATGGAGTTACATGTACATGTAGCCTATATGAGTCATTAACAAACTGTGTGTCTCTGTAGAGTACACTTATTCCACAAGGTCGAAGGTTATAAATATTTTGAGTCGAGCCTGAAATCGTTCTCAAACATTTGATTAGTCATATTTGAACTTAGGCTTAAATCTGACCAATCGAATGTTTGCGAACGAACTTAGACTCAACTCAACCGCTTTATAACCTTGGACCCAGGAGCCCTTTTATCAGGGTCCGCATTGTTATATTGTAAGCACTGGACTAGACTAAATCGGCTAAAGAACATTGACAATTTATAGCTTCGGGGTGGAGAAGCCAATTTAGTTGCTCATAAAGGCCATTGTACTTTCAATTACAAATTCTTTTTAATACTTTTATAGTCGTATTCTACTTTAAATTATCAAATTGTATTTTAATAATTTTATTTTATCTTAATTTCCTCTTTTGAATATAATGCTATTCCTAAACTCAAGACAAGTTGAATATGAGTGAGATGACAAATAGTATCGCCTTATCCTCACTCCCAACCTCCCCTACAGTATGTTTAAAATCAGTAAAATATCGATACTTTGAACTCCAAACCCCTCGTACCAGTATTTCATAAATTGTATTTCGATGTGTCGATATCGGTTAAGTCGAACATACCGTATGTCAAAGTTAAAACGTGGCTAAGCCACGTTTTAACTTTGAGATATCGGTATGTTCGAACTTACGTGCATTCGAATTATAGACTTTCGATTACGGGTCAAATAGTTCTTTGACCATAATGAGAAGTTTTGATCCAGTTTAAACATCGAAGTACTCGCTGTCTCGTCTGGTATCCCACATTTTGTAATTATTACTGCAAATGTATCCGTAGCGTACAAAATTTTATAAAAATGTTTGAGTTTAATCTGAGATATCGATCTCAAGCTTTTGATTTTGCCAGATTTAATCAGAATTTTAGTATTCTGATAAAATCCGACCAATCAAATGCTTGAAAACGGCACCCAACTGACCTCAGACGCTTCTTGAGCATGGACCCAGGCCCAGCGCTTATAAAGCGTTTGAGGTGAGTCTGAAATCGTTCTAAAGCATTTGATTGGTAGATTTGAGCCTAGACATATGCTTGAGAATGATATAAGACTAAACTCAAACGCTTTAAAAGCATGGGCCCTACTCTTGAGTGCTCTTGAGTGTTGCCAATTTAGTATATTCACCGCAATTCAATGTGTTTTATATTTTTAGAGCCATTGGGTGGTACAGGGGTTTACTGGACACACCTCCGATCAAGTCTCGTCGATCTGTTATGTAGACTGTGCCAAGAACGAGATGAACAACCCTGTATCCTGCGCTACTGTAACAACGATAGTGCTCTCCCCTGATTACAAACAACACGACAGGAATCCCAGAACTACTCTCCCCGAGTGCTACAATAACATCGGCAGTGCTCTCCCCTAACTACCATAATGATATTATAATATAATAAACTGCCAGATACCGTAGATAATACTGCTAAATACAATGCTTTAGATGATGTCAAACAGAGTACATCAAGGCCAGCCGCCGCGTCAAAGACCTTGATATACACTCAGTACAAAAAGAAACGCACATTGTGATCAGGCGCAGATTAAGAGACTTTTTTAAGATACTAAGACCATATCTCAAGATCAATTTAATTCTGCCACAAGTTTAGAAAAACATATACTTAAAATTACTGTGCTGTATTTTAACCCTCTCACTCTTAATGACGTCAAAAGGCGCGTTTTCAAACAGTTTGGATCCTTATCAGACGCCGCGTAACGCGGCGTCTGATCAGGATCCAAACTGTTTGATACTCGTATAGACATACTTTAAGTCATACTACTTTGAATCTTACTTTGAAACGATCTTGCAAACAACAATTGAAGCAGAAGACACTGAAAAGGTGGTGGGATAAAAATATCACGATTAATTTGGCAGCGAAAGAGTTAACTAGTGCCTGTTGAAAACACCGCACCGATTTGTACAGGTTGTGATGATACCAATTCAATGATAAACCTCCCATTTTCAAGATTGATAGCCCAAGACGGAACTACTGACTGTAATGAAACGATTATTTCACAAATACTTTCCTTCTACATACAGATAATATTGTAATAAAAGTGTGCGTTTCTTTTTGTACTGAGTGTACACTGTTAGCAGTGCGATAAGGCAAATTTTGTCATGAAATGGTTTTACATAATACAAAATTATTATGTATCAAATTATTTTTATAAAAACCGTTTGGGTAAAGCCAACTTCTGTAAAGAAGATACTTGGAAACTTTAATGAAACGTGCCTTCGTAGTGTATGCAGGACAAAAGCAATGCAGAAAACTTTTACATGACATTTTATGCATTCCTTTATCCCGCATACCTAGCACACGTGTGGTTGTATATACTATTAATGTAACAAGTAGGAATTATGATGCTAAAGACTGTTATCCAGGTAGCGCCAGGTAGCTGACGCCATCCTCGTTTCAAAACATACCTTTGCATAATATAGACATTGTGTTGTAGAATAGTGACATTGTACTGTAAACTATGTTGTAAATTTATACTTTTCGTTTAAACGACTTAAAGGGACTGACACTTACATTGAAAAGTTGTGAATTGATGTGAGGCGCTAAATATAAATACTTAAATCTTAGTTAAGAAAATAAATGTATTATTGTAACCCCTTACCATGACGTCGCCAATTTTAAGCTATTGTAGGCGTAACGTGGCGTGGCGTCTGATCAGGATCCAAACATTTTGCAAATAAATATTGTTCTCGGGGTAAGGCATTGAATGGGTTAAAATGTATATTCAAAACAATCTCGGTCGGGATTTTAATCCATACAAAAAGGGCACTTAAAATTGAAAGTCCTGGGTTCATGCTTATAAAGCGTTTGAATTGAATCTGAAATCGTTCTTAAGCATTTTATTGGTCAGATTTGAGCCTGTCATATTGAGCAAATGCTCAAATCTGACCAATCAAATGCTTGAGAACACATCAGACTCAACTCAGACGCTTTGTAAGCACTGGGCCTGTGCTCCTATTCCTTGATTATATCGAGTTATTCTACTATGAGGGTCTGTATTATACTATTTGCATTGTATGCAAAATATACGGAGCGAAGTTTGTCTCTGTTATAAATATATTATAAAAGTACTTAAGAATACAAATGATGGTTTCAAACTGAAAACCCGAGGTATGGAATGAAATGGAAACAAGGAGATTATAAGTATTTTATGTTTCTTTTTTAATGTCTTTGATAGTAACTGTTTTATATATACTGATAACTGCTATCATTAAAGGATACTTTAAAGACCCCCGGATTTTGGCTTAAACCCTTTTTATAAAAGAGTTAAGCGCTTGAATATTATTTCAGGCATATTTGGAGATTATCTAGTACACATATGGCCTTTGAACATCATTAACTATCCCAAGGAACCTTTTTCCAAAACCTTTCAAAGTAGCATGCCACTTTCTTGGCCCTGAACTTATTCATACTCCAGATATTATTCATACACAAAACAATATGAAAGTAGATTCTACTAATTTTATGAATATCATGTTTACCTAGAACTGTTCTTATTTATTCACTAGAAGTTGAACATTTTCATATTGTTTTCATTGGTTCGTTTAGTACATTTCTCAAAATATTAATGATTATTAATGATATCCGATACTGATAATTCCACGAGTGTTGTTTACTTGGGTGGATGAGAATAGACTCAACATTTTTAAAACCCGAAGCTGACTATAATAGATGGTGTCAAAGATTGAAACCACCAACAATATATCTACCCGTATTACATGTAGGTCAGAGTATAAAAAGCGATGGAAGAAATCGAAAACTGCAAGATTCAGTATTTTTTATTGAGGGTCTTTTTATACAGATCATATTATTTAATGCAATATGCACGTTATTGCCACAAATTCGCTTTTATCTGAGAATGTTTTTTTGGGGGGCTCAACAGCATCGGTTTTTCAGTCTCTTTAACCCATTATCCCTAGCATATTTCTAGTTTTGTAGACAGGTGACCATTTAAAGCAGGTTGAAAGTAAAGCAGAATGCGCCTTAAGGCGCATTCTGCTTTACTTTTAACCTGCTTTAAGCTATCATCTGATAGGATATAGGAAGCATTTCTTTGTATTCATATTGATGACTGTATAAAATGGAACTCTTCAGTGGAGAAAAACATCAAATACGTAAAAGGGCGTATTTACATGTATAGGGTAATTGGTTAAAGTGTGTCTCACCTCTTTATATCCTATGACAAAGTGTCCTTACGCACAAGTGTTTTAAATACGAAGGCGCATTATGCTTTATTTACAACCTGGCAAAGTGTTCACCTGTCTATGAAACAGGCTGTGGGGTAAGGGGCTAAACAATTGTGTCTGTATTTAACATTGATGTACTATTTATTTAATTGACAATAAAAAAAACAATATATCCTGAAAATACTGATGTATGTTCTCCTTTTATTCCTTATCCTTTTTTCCCTAAGTATACTTATACATAACTCTACACACTATGGACATCTATTATCTGAACTGAGCTTATAAAATAAGGACATTTGTCTAGGAAAATATGCAACATTATGTCAGACTAATGATGTAAGAAAATAGTGCATACCCTGATCGGACGACTCCTTAAGGAGCTGTCTGATCTGGATGTGCATGTACTTTGTTTGTTTCCGAAAAGCATTAAAGCATTTACAGTGTATAACAGAACATCGATAGAAACGTCGAAATTTGAATAACTTTCGGTTCTACTTTAACTGTTTTATTGTCTCGGTAATTTTTTGGCTGGTCTCATCGCATGTTTGTTTAGCCCATTTACGCCAAGTGGATTATTACATGCTTGTTTATTAAATTAGTCCATTTTGTTATGTAAGGGTACCTGGTGTAAATATTCATTACCGTTTTATTTTATATTGAAATTCCTTTCAGCAAACAGTGTAGACTCTGATCAGACGCCGCATTATGCGGCGTCTGATCAGAGTCTACAATATTTGCCTGTATCCCTGTTATGGGAGGATAGGCACAAATGTTTTATTTAGAATTGGCAGATTGATTGTTAACCGGTGTGACCAATCGGTGTCAGCGATTTCTAACTGCAAACGAGTAAACGTGGACAGCACATGAATCGATAACAATTAATGCTGCCCAAAATCCCAATGAAAGTCAGCAACCTTTCCATGATTCAATAAAGACACGCGAATATCTCAATTTAAATATAGAAATAAATACATAGATGAATGGACAGAAGATTAAAATGATGCATGAATGGATACTTGAGAAAGACACACAATTAAAGAAAGCTTTACAGACAGCGACAGATAGACAGAGACAGACAGATATACATATAGAGAAAGTGAGACAAAGAGAGACAGACAGACAGGGACACAGACAGAGAAACAGACATACCGACGGGGATAGAGAGGCAAACACAGACAGACAGAGGGCGAGAGAGTTGAGAGAGAGAGAAAGAGAGAGAGAGAGAGAGAGAGTCTATAGTTATCTTCGTGTGAAGCTCAGTTAGTTCAACTAAATAACATAGTGTAAACGATCGGATTGACATACTTCTGACGTACTGACAGTTTTATACGTTAGCGCAAGATGACCTGAGATGACCTACATATCTACGCAAAGATTAAGTACACAAAACTGTAGCTTCTCTCGGTGACCCAAATATCAATAGCCCGAGAAAACATAATAGCGTGGTGACCTTGTCCGCTATATAAAAGTTATCCGATTTTCAGTAACACATAACCCTAGGGTGGAGTAACAGCTACGGCTACAGATCATACGGGATACAGCTATGCAAAAGGTAGGTCATATTCTTAACACTTATACTCGTTTTTTGAGGTAAATAACTCATTACTACGATTAGCGTCTGCTTCAGAATTTTGTCGTCTGCGCTTGTTTCTCAAAAAAACCTTCTCTTGTTGGTACATGTATACTTTGTGCTTTGAAATTGTTTTCTTAATAGTTTTGCATGCATTAAATTGAATATTCCTTCAAATGAGTTTCAAATAGTTTGGACCCAGACGTTACGCGGCGTCTAATCGGGGCCAAAACTGTTTACAAACACCAATCACGCAGCAATTAATATACAAGGGCTAGAGCATTTAACTATAGGGACATTCATATGAGTGTCAAATATAGTAAAGATCAGGGCTACAGATAAGGGTAGTATTTCAAAAAATAAAATCTTTATTTCCACATTAAACCCTATGGTGTCACTACTCAGTAGAATCGTCTCTTCGATATAATTCTAATGAGTAGTGACACCATAGGGTTTGTTGCTGAAATGAATGAGAAATTGTTGGATTTGTTCTGTTGACTTCCCCTTATCAAGAATCATAAGTTACTTAGAGTCTGATATGGACCATAACAATTCCGTTTTTCAATGGTCTGTCATGTGCCTTATTCCTGCTACAGAGTCCAGCACTGATTTATCTATATTTGAGGATAGGAAAAGACAAATCTGAATGGGAAAAGGGGGGAAATAATATTTTTTTAATCTACAATTACAGAGACTGAATCCAGTCTAGGTGTTATCATGTATATAACTAATGTATTTCGATATCATATTGTCGTCTGCTTAAAATTGTCGTCTGCTTTTGTTCAAGTTTTGATTATTTGCAATTTGATCGAGGAAACATTGAATCGAGTGTCCGGTAGGTAGGGCCCTGAATAGATATTTAGATACATATACCTAATAACACAGAGTTTGACCTGAATCAAAACTGTATGCCCTTTTGTTTAAGTATAATTTAATTGTAGTCACGGTTTGAAATGAATATCCACTGAATCAAAAAGTATGGCTATTATATATTGTAAAAGACACGTGTCTAGTGGTACCTGTAGCTTGATGCAGAAAGCTCATAACTTCCCCCTGCATTCAGCTTCCACCGGTCATTAAATCTTTCGTTATACATGTACATTTGTATATTCTTTTCAATGGGCGTGTGCTACAGTGGAGAATGTGTTATTCTTTCCCAATAAACGCGTTTACGCTAAAACTATTATTTGCAACTTGCAAACAGTTTGGAGCCAGATGAGACACCGGGTAACCCGGCGTCTGATCAGGCTCCAAACTGTTTGCCACCAAGATAAACATTAATTATCAGAATTGTCCAAAAGTTGTTCTTTTCTACGTTTTAGTGCTTTGCGTTTGCGTACGTTTGCGTTTAAACGGGGAAGAATAACAGATTCTCCACTGTATCTGCTTGGATAAACCGTTCTTGCATATAACTATATTTTGATGCTAAGGTGAAAGACGGTCTTTTGAACTTCGTTCACTGCAAATAGATTGAATAGGAAACGGTCCTATTAAAAGCTTTTAATTCTTCCGTAACGGAGTGTAAGAAAGGGTACCGTAGAGCAAGGGTCAATCAAATTACTATCTTTATATAGGTAACACATTAATGCAGAACGATTAAAATACAGGAAGCTGCATGTAAGTGGTGCAGAGGGGGTGGAAAGTAGGGCTCCAGATAAGGGGAGTATTTTAAAACATAGACTATATGAATATGTTTGCATCTAACCCTCTAGTGTGACTACTCAGTAGAATGAGTAGTCACTATATATGGTTTAGAGCAGACAAGAAAGAGAAAGTTTTGCAAAACTTGAGATTACTCCTTCTTACCTGGGCCCCGGGTGGAAGAGTTAGGGGTGTCCTTTCGCTTTGCATGCAGCAGCTATGTGTTTTAGCAATCCCATTTTTCTTTATTGATTTATGACTTTCTATCACTGGTCTGTCTGTAATCTGATGTGTGGAATCAAAGTAAACGTATACAGAGACAATCCACCAAAAAACAAGGATTGCTTTCTATATTAACAGGATGAAGCTTAAAAATAGAAACATGTAAACCAGTGGGGCTTGCTGCTTTAGTTGTATCTTGCTTTGAGCCTCCATCTATCTATAGAGGTCTTACATGTAACAATAAAGGACCATATGATTTTGAGGGGAAGTAATAAAGAGGCTTCTATAATCATGCATATTCATGATGAAACATTAAACACAGCGGATAGTTATTCGGCGTATGTGTTAGAGGCTTAGAGCAGAGAGAATATGTTATTCTTTACCGATGAACGCGCTTAAAAGTGCTTAAACAAATATGTTCTTTATAAACCGATGTCTGATTAGGCTCCAAACTGTTTACCACTCAGATTTAAAGTAGTAAATATTTGCAAAATCCTGTCACTTTCTATATTTTATTGTATTGTATAGTTTACAGTGGAGAATGTGTTATTCTTTCCCAATAAACGCGTTTACGCTAAAACTATTATTTGCAGTGCAAACAGTTTGGAGCCAGATCAGACGCCGGGTAACCCGGCGTCTGATCAGGCTCCAAACTGTTTGCCACCAAGATAAACATGAAATATCAGAATTGTCCAAAAGTTTTAGTGCTTTGCGTTTGCGTACGTTTGCGTTTAAACGGGAAGAATAACAGATTCTCCACTGTAACAATTTCAATTTCAATGACGCCAAAATACGCGTTTGCAAACAGTTACTCGGCGTCTGATTAGGATCCAACTGTTTGACACTCGTTTCGAAATTTCGTCAGTCATACTGCCTTAAATCAAACTTTGAAACGATATTGCAGACAACAATATTGAAGCAGACGATAATATGGCGGTGTAGGGGTAAAAAACTCACGACAATTTTGACAATGAAAAGGTTAAGTGGTTTGATCTCAGAGGCAAAACAGTAAACAAGGTGATTGCACGTAGGCTAACTAGTACCACAGGTGAACTAGCATAATAATATACCTCACAGTTCAGGGCTCCAGATAAGAGAAAGTAAACGGAACATATCCAACATTTTCTCACTCATTTCAGCACCAAACTTACTATGGCATCACCACTCATTAGAATCGCCTCGAAAAGACGATTTTAATGAGTAGTAACCGTAACAACCATAGGGTTAAATGCAAAAAAAGATTTTAGTCAGATAACTCATATGTACATGTATGCATTAAACCACTTTTTCACAGTCCACTACCCTAATCAGTCGGATATAGTCATTATTAAGGCTCCCTGTTATGGGATTTTACCTAACATATGCTATAGACATACATTTACATGCGAGAGTTGATGTATCTATAGGATACACAGTAACTGTTGATGGCATTTTGTGTGTGCCTAAATAATGACTATGATTGGTAAGATGCAAATTCCCCTGGTCAGTTCGGAGTGTTAGGACATCCAGTGTATATATAGCTGGTGGTGAAGCAATTCTTGAGTTGTTTAGCTACCAGTCTGTTGTTATGCACTGCGTGTCTTAGCTAAGCGCTGCTGCCGTATCCGACTGATTAGAGTAAGTGGTTTACTGCATACATATGAGTTATCTGATTACCTCCCTTTAACACACAAAATGCCAAAGATTTTAGTTTTTGAAATATTCCTCTTACCTGGAGATTTAATTAACTTCAGTATCTAATTAACAAATTTATCTCTAGTGTGTTTACTAAACGTTGACATTGGCAATAGTGTAAACCTTGATTATACATCGCCTTGGGATATCCTAGATCCGCATTTGTGGTACATGTATGCATATCAATCACACTTTACTTCATAACTTTGCAACAAGCACGCTCCTTTGCGCAGTAAAGATTATAATGATATCTAATACGAAAAGCATCGTAAGTCATGGTTGTGGAACTTGTGTTTAAGACATGGTGTTCTTAAAAGCAGGAAAGTAAAGCAGAACACTTCCAGAGAAACTTTCTAGTTTCCTTTATCCTGCTTTCAGCTTAACTCTTTCCTCCTTAGAAGGACCTTTTAGCGCATTCAATTTATTCATGCACTGAAGAAAAAAGTTCCAATTTTTGCAGTCATGAAAATGTACTGTAAGAAATATTTTCTAAATTCTAACAGATGATAGCTTAAAGCAGGCTGAATATAAAGCAGAATGCGCCTTAAGCCGCGTTCTGCTTTACTTTCAACTTGCTTTAAGTGGTCATTTGTCTTCAAAACTAGAAACAGGTCATGGAGTAAAGGGTTAAGCATACATAGGGACAGAAATCAGGCATTCGTTTGAGTATTCGTGTATACCAATCAGAAATGCTCAGAAATCTAGGTCACTGTTGACTTGCATGAAACACAATACTCTCATTGGCGAATGACTCAGGTTGGTTTATTGATATTTCACAAATGTAACTTAGAAGGAAAATCTTGCAAAATAATGAGATACAGTCTAAATCATGACTGTTACTGTTCTAAGTTTAAGCATGTATTATTCTGTTTTACTTTCAACCTGCTGTGCTCATTTGTCCTAAAAACTTGAAACTAAAACACGATACCATTGAAAATAAGACAAAAACGGATATTTTTAAGATATATAAATTTCACCATTTCAGCTCATGTTGTCGGAGACACATTTCGATGACCTGGTGCACAAAGGTTACACTGTGGTAGGTGGTGTCCTCTCTGATGCCGAATGCGATGATGTGATTGGTCAATACCAGCAGTGGCTGTCACAGTTCAAAGATGGCGCCTGGCCGACCAGTCACTTTTCCCTCATCCAGCACTACAACAGTGGCAATATGTCCCCAACATGGTATGTCAGACTAAAAACCAAACCCGTCTGGGCACAAATATGGAAAACTGATAAACTGCTGACAAGTGTTGACGCCATAGCTATTGGTCGGCCACCGGAAGATGGGCAGGAGCCGTTTCATAAGCCAGGATCTCATTGGCTGCATTTAGATCAAAATCCACCCCGTGTCGGATTACACGCCATACAAGGAGGTGTGTATCTTGAAGACTCAGATGAAGACGATTGGACATTGGAAGTACTAGAAGGGTCGCATTTACATCATAAACAACATTTCAGGACCCAAAGCTTGAATGCGGAAAAGAGCCAAGTACTTACTGATGAGGATATTGTAAACTATCTAAAGTGGGGTTGTGTAAAGAAACGTATACCAGTGCCTAAAGGTGGAATGATTTTTTGGGATTCGAGACTAGTGCATGCTAATGCAAGACCTAAAGAAGGACGCAAACACCCCGGTAGGTGGCGTTGGTGTGTGTTTGTTTCTATGACACCAGCCATATGGGCTACAGAAGAAGATATCCGAACAAAAAAGATAGTGTACGAGAACGCTTACATGACGTCACACTGGTCATCCATGGATATTAGTTACTACGAATCTGCTGCTCCCTCAGACTCACCGGAAGTTAGTTATCCCAGAGAGCTTCCGGATATTGCGAAAACAGACGAATGCAAAAAACTTTGTGGTTTTCTTCCTTATGACTTTAAGGATAGACAACCTACTGCAAAAGAACTTACTCCGAAATATGAAATCGTGAAAGAAGTTCAACTCGACAATAACTGGTTATTCGGGGCGGGAATGATCTCTCTCTATATTGGAGTGTTTGGTTTGATCTATGCTATGTACAGAATGAGATCAAAAACATAGCAGACATATAGTCTATATGTGGACATCTACCTCCTTGAGCAATTTGCTTATCAATATTGTACTACTACCTTGAGTGACCCTTTAAATATATCACATTGACAGTCTTAAAGGCAGATGGCAGCTAAACCCATTGCAGGGCTGCCATACGTTGAAAAATATGAATTTTTCAAGTGCGATTTTACGAATCGTACCTTTGCCCATCGCCTGTTTCTTGTTTTGTTGACACGTTGCTGCTTAAAGCAGACTGAAAGTAAAGCAGAATGCGCCTTAAGACGCATTCTGCTTTACTTTCAGTCTGCTTTAAGCTACCATGTACTAGAAAAATCCGGAGCCCTAGTGATGCGTAAACTTACCCTTTACAAACATTGTCTGAATCACAGTAGACCGGTATTAGAATGTTTCTAATAGCAGCATTCTGATCAGGGTCTGCACTGTTTTACATTAGACACTAGATTATAAATAAACCTAAAAAGCGAAGAAATAACTAAAGTTAATTTGAAATCAGAATACATGTATTTCTATCTTGAAAGGACAACGATCATTAAGTTATTGCAGGACAAAAGTAATGCAGAAATTTGCTACAGGAGCTTCCTGCATTACCAGTACTTATAAACCCTTAGAACTCTAGTCCCGCATATTCGCGTCCTTTGAAAACAGTGTACATGTGAATAGTACACTTGTCCTATGCAAAAAGTGAAGACCCAGATCAGAGGGCTCCTAGGAGCCCTCTGATCAGGGTCTTCACTGTTTGTCATTAGGCCAAACATTAACAAAAACAACCCTGAAAGTCTGAAATGGACAACACTTAAATGGAAACTGGAATTGTCCATTGAAAGTTTCAGGGAGGAAAGAGGTAAGTACTGTATGTACAAATGTAGCTGCCACCTGCATTTATAAACTAAGAATTCAATTCGCCCATAATAATTGTTCGAACAGTTTTTACTTCTACTGCTGAAGTAATGCCATATGTTCTACACTCGACCTCGAGAACTCGAACTCTGTGTACAGTGCGTAGGTTTATCATCTGTACAAGCGCGCAATTATGCGACGTGATAGAGTGCAAGCATGCCTGCAAACAAGACCACCTGAGTTCGATCCCGGGTCGGTGCAGATGTTTCTGTATAAAAACGTCCGGTTACATTTGGCGCCCAACGTGGTTTCTGTGACTGTATATGATTTGAGTTCGATCCCCAGTTGTTCTCATACAGTGGAGAATCTGTTATTCTTTCCCGTTTAAACGCAAACGTACGCAAACGCAAAGCACTAAAACGTAGAAAAGAACAATTTTTGGACAATTCTGATATTTCATGTTTATCTTGGTGGCAAACAGTTTGGAGCCTGATCAGACACCGGGTTACCCGGCGTCTGATCTGGCTCCAAACTGTTAGTATTGTAAATAATAGTTTTAGCGTAAACGGGTTTATTGGGAAAGAATAGCACATTCTCCACTGTACCTATATATAGAATTCGGGACGAATTTCAAGTTGTCGGGGGAGTATGTCACAGTGTGTAGGTTTATCATCACTTGTACGCCTTGCTGTACAAACGCGTTTTTACGGCGACGTGATAGAGTGCATGACTGCGAACCTGGCGACCCGGGTTCGATCCCGGGTCGGCGTGGGTGTGTCTTTTTAAGAATGTCCGGTTTAGTCGAATTTACCCGTATTTCGAAATTAAAATGTGGCCGTGCCACATTTTCACTTCGAAATACGAGAAACGTCAGAGTTTAGCCTACTAAAGGGTTGTCGAAATTCCAAGGATAAGATACGGGTTATTTCCATTTCAGCGAATTCAAGTTATCAAAAGTCGCTTGTACAGTGGTCCCTCCCCACAACGACCCTCCCAACAACGACTCCCTCCTTAAAACGACGCTTTCCGCAGTTTCCTAATCAGAACATCTATGTCTAACGCTTTTACTGCTGCAATATCGTCTGCTTAAAATTGTCGTCAGCTGTACAATGTACGTGGACATTTTGACAGAATAAATATAATGACGAGTGACAAGCAGCTTGAATCCAGATCAGACGCCGCGTAACGCGACGTCTGATCTGGATTCAAGCTGTTTGCAAGTGCTAGCCAATTCTTAATTTTCCCTCCCTATAACGACTCCTCCCGAACAACACGCACAATGTGTGGCTCCCATTAGGTGTCGTTGAAGAGAGGGAGTACTGCATTTATTGTTGTAACAGTTTTAGTGTACATGTACAGTGGAGAATCTGTTATTCTTTCCCGTTTAAACGCAAACGTACGCAAACGCAAAGCACTAAAACGTAGAAAAGTACAACTTTTGGACAATTCTGATATTTCTTGTTTATCTTGGTGGCAAACAGTTTGGAGCCTGATCAGACGCCGGGTTACCCGGCGTCTGATCTGGCTCCAAACTGTTTGCACTGTAAATAATAGTTTTAGCGTAAACGCGTTTATTTGGAAAGAATAACACATTCTCCACTGTAGTTATCAACCACACAATAAATAGATAATGCAGCCAAGCTTATATTAAGTGACCACGTGATAATACTGTGAGGAGATGTTTTAACACAATTCTTCGATTCTCATAGATTGGACAAGTCCTTTTTTATGTTTTTTATTGAAGTCTTATCAGCAAACAGTGAAGATTCTGATCAGACGCCGCATAATGCTGGAAGTTCAATTTGAAATAGCTGGGATCAATAGGGCCCCTATTGAAGGTGTCGGCCTGGTCAGGAATCACTTCCGGGTCGTTGTGGTCTTGCAAGTAGTACCTTGAAAAATACAATTTCAAAGATTTGCAATGTTTACTGTTGCCTGTGGGTGAGTTTGAATGGTTTTCTTGCTGAAAACTGGTTATTTGTGGTCATTTCCACCAAATGGCATTGTTTTAGGGATCTCATTTCAGGACTTTTTCCCCAGGCGGATGCATATTGAAACACAGTGAATGGGTTGAAGGTGAAAGTTGTTTACCTTTATTTTGACAGTGACCTTAGAAAATCATTGATAGCAAAAATGTATTAGCCGATGTTAAAGGTTGACTGGTATCAATCAACAGGGAAATGTCTATAGAATTGAAGGGTATGTCTTTTATAGCTTAGATCCTGTTTTTGAGGGAGCTGTTGGCTCTGAAAGTTAGGCATTTTACTACATATTATATAGGGCGAAATTAGACCAGGCCGACACCTGAAGGCCCCTAAAGAGAACCTCTAATGAGATCGGGCCACTGATAGTCAATATCGGAACTTTACGGAGAGAGTTTTCGGCCATTTTCATAAACAGTCTGTCTTGTCTGCCCAAGCATAGCTCGGAACGGACCTACAGCTGACGAAAATGGTCGAGTGTTGTATGTGGAGTACCGATTTTGGTACGGGAGCAAACACTTTCAAGTAAATTAGTAGGCTCATCGTCTTTTTACCAGCCAGTTGAACATTGTTTTCTTTGTTGCCATAGTAGTATGTTTGCTAATTATATAAAACATAGTTCCCGGTGTATGGAAGGCCGGTGCGCCATGCTAAATGCTAAATGCGAATTGCTTAATGCGAAATGCTAAATGCGAATTGCGAAATGCTATTTAAGTACAAAACTCTATTAGGGGTGTTTAATGCTAAACGCTATTTGTAAAATGCCAAATGTTAAATGCTGATTGCGAATGCGTTTTGCGAAATGGCATTTGCGGATTGCAAAAATGCTAAATGCGAATTGCAAAAATGCTATTCGCAAATTCCTTAATGCCAATTGCGAATTGCTGTACTAAGACCAAACAAAAATACCTCGGTTTCCGGTACCCAAACCGACCCTAGTTTTTTTTTTAACACAATCATATAATGATGATATACATGTATTTAACTTTTTCTGATGGAGTATTTTATATAATTATATTCAAATTGTTATTAATTTAATTGATAGGCCCCAAAACCAAATTTACCTTAAACATTGAAATCTGGTATGATTGTTAACCCATATTGGGATACCAAACCGGCAAAGTAGTGGCTTATATATGATAGGTGGAATTAATAATATTTTGTAATGTGTTGTATGTTTGTCAAATATGTCAATAAAATGTGTTGTCTGCCTGTTGAATATGTCAATGGTTAATTTCGAAAAATGAAAAAAAAAGTTTAGGATCGGAGGGAAAATCGGAGGGAAAAACTAGGGTCGGTCGGGTTACCGAAAACATATGGTTTTTTGTTTGTTTGGCCTTAGTACAGCACTTCGCATTTGGCATTTAGGAATTTGCGAATAGCATTTTTTGCAATTCGCATTTAGCATTTTTGCAATTAGCGAATGGCATTTCGCAAAACGCATTTCGCAATCAGCATTTAGCATTTTAAGAGTTTTGTATTAAACTAGCATTTCGCAATTCGCATTTAGCATTTCGCATATAGCAATTCGCATTTAGCATGGCGCACCGGCCTTCCATACCGGTGCTTCTTTTATTAGTATACATATTTTGTGAATATATAATTACATGTATTATGTCTAAGCCTTGTCTGTCAGATTTCAGGGCCGGATCCAGAAATGGATACAGTGGTGGGGCACAGTTTGGGAGGGTATGGGGGACACGTGTCCCCTGTGCCCCCCCCCCCCCCCCACCCCGGTAAATCCGTGTCTGGGTTTACAGGTTCCTAGTGTCTGACAGGGCTGCAATAAATTGATCATTAAATTCCTAAGATTTCCAATTTTTCAATTTTTCAATCGCGATTACTTACAGCAGGTTGAACGTAAACAGAACGTAAATCAGTCCGCTTTATGATATTATTTGCTAAGATAAATCCTGAGAAATGGCAGCCATTTGAGAAGTTTATTAAATATTATATAAACTGACATCGTTTCCTTGTTTTACCGATAAAATACAACTGTGTATCCTTACAATATAAATCAATGGTATATCCTTTACTCGAAAGCATGTTATAGTATGGAATACAGGTGAATACTTAACTAATTACCAAATATCCTGTTTCTAGTTTTGAAGACAGATACAGAGGACTATACTTAAAGTAGGATGAAAGTAAAGCAGAATGCGCCTTAGGGCGCAATCTGCTTTACTTTCAACCTACTTAAAGCTATCATCTGCTGGGATGTCGAAAATATTTCTTCGAATAGCTGCTTATTTCTGTATAAATTGGGAGCTATTTTCTACAGTGGAAGAATGAATTATATGCGCTAAAGTGCGCCTCTTGCGGAAAGGGTTCAAGCAGGTTGAAAGTACGTTCAGCCTTTTTAGGGTACTATCTGCTAGAATTAAAGAAATGTATCTGATGATGCATATTCATAACTGTATAAAAAGAATCTTATTCTGTGTAGGAATATTTATTATATATCAAAGGTGTAAACAAACTAAATGTAGGAGAAACGCAGCGTCTGATCTGGATAAAAACTGATTTCAAATACACGTCGAATTCCGATTGCTTGAATAAGGATTCTATATCAAAAACAACTTCTATAACAAATATCAACTACATTTTAGTGGATATGAGCTCAGTGTCCAAGGTTATAAAGCTTTTGAGTTGAGTCTGAATTCGTTCTCAAGCATCTGATTGGTCAAATGCTTGAGAACAAACTCAGACTCAACTCAAACGCTTTATAACTTTGGGTCCAGGTGTCCGTGGTCGTTGCCAATCAGTAGCTACACGAAATGGGCGGTAACTCATTTTAAAAACAGTTGTAACGTAAGATAGAATTATCTCCCCTGAATATTTTTATTTAGTTTGCGTTACGAATCTCTCTAGTTCATTAGAAGTCTCACTCACTGTGTATACCCGTACACTGGATATTGGTACCAGCGAGTCGAGAGAGTAAGTCGGCCGCTCTGCAGTGCGTGTGTGTTTTTCATGATTTTATTGCATAAAATGTCTATGATCAACATGTTTATAATACCGAATTAAAGCGTGATGTTTCTGGGATATGCTGATGTCAAAACAGTTCTGTTTTATTTAGAGAAACTCTCGTTAAATATATAAATATGCTGCCTAGTACCGGCAAATAACAACGATTGCTGACGAAAAATTATGATATCAACTGTTTCAAACGCTCCTGACTACAATATTTACATGAAACGCTTAAGTCCATTTCATAATGATTCATGTAACTCACTAATACCACACTGTTGGGTCATGATTTTAGGAATAGAATTAAAACAAATTTGTGTCAAGTGTACGGCATCTTGGTTGTGAATGAAATAGCACTGTACGGCATATTGATGTGTCACTGTACGGGGGTTTGATACCAGATGTTTGGCCCTAAAACGTTTTGCTCTGTCACAGTTCGTCCTCAGGGTGTTACCGTTCAAACAAAGGTAGCTGTGTACCGAGAACAGCCTTCCTATTTATAAATCATATACTTTTCATTGTTAATTTACTAAATATAGATAAACTAGATCTAGAGCGGGAACACCTAATAAGTTGAAATTGAAACAATGAATATACGTAAACATATTCTAATAGCTGTTCACGTAACAGAATACGTTTGAAGCAAACGAGTAACTGTATCAGAATATATCTAATTCGAAAAATTCTATTTAAATCTAACACAGAGTCAGTAATGATTGCGGTCAATTTATGATATCAAACTAATCCACCCACTTCTAACATATTGAATTACACGTACACAACTATAATTTTCATCTGCGTTTTTCCATTTTACACGAACATATCGTGCAGTATATTTACTGGGTTATGCGGCATCATTTACCATAGTGCAGTCAGAATAAGTTGCCAACTTTAAAGTGTGCGGTATTCAATTTAAAGTAACACCAAACCAGGTATAAAATCATGCAGCCATGTGCGAGTTTTGTCCTTACTGCCATCTTGTCTAGGGATATACTCATCCAATCGTTTCATGTGAGGCCCGTACCTTAAATTTGTTAGTTTGGTTAGTAAAACCCATTGAAAAGACCCTTGAGTGTAAGCATGTGAAGGCCTCTTTAGACAACTTGTGATTAGTGTCATCTGCTAAGCACACTTTACTCCTGATTTACCTGTATTTTCACGCCTATTGAGAACAATGGGAGTTCCACCAAAGGACTTTAAGCGGCGTCTTGTCTTGTTCCAAACAGTTTCCAAATGTTATCCAATGAGCACTTAGGGTTACATGTTGCTCAGCGTTGACAGCACGCCTGTAATAATGAACAATAACAGTAAGTGTACAATTACAGACGTTAGAGAGCAGTTTTTTGGATAGTTCTGCGGGTTGGTATATCCTTGAAAACCCTTTACTCCATAGTACAGTGGAGAATGTGTTATTCTTTCCCAATAAACGCGTTTACGCTAACACTATTATTTGCAGTCACGAGTGCAAACAGTTTGGAGCCAGATCAGACGCCGGGTAACCCGGCGTCTGATCAGGCTCCAAACTGTTTGCCACCAAGATAAACAAGAATTATCAGAATTGTCCAAAAGTTGTTCTTTAATACGTGTTAGTGCTTTGCGTTTGCGTACGTTTGCGTTTAAATGGGAAAGAATAACAGATTCTCCACTGTATGTTTTATGTTTGCAGACGGATTAGTACTTAAGGCAGGTTTAGAGTAAAGCCAAGGTTGGACGCATTTTGAGCTACTTTCAGTTACCATTGAATTACCTAAACATCATGACCATTGTCTCTACTGTATTTATTATATGTTTTTGCTATAAGCATTGTATGAAATGTTTTATGCAATAAAACTATCGTATCGTATCGAATAACTTACGAGAGTAACTTCACCAGAGTATCTCATAAAGGATGTCGACTTTTCTTAGTCGAACCAGCGAACAACATGTGTGATAAGCAAGGGAAATTTGCCTTCAGAGACCAGCCGATTGAATGCTATATAATCCCCAAGTTTGCCAGTCAGTTTCATTTCGGCGATGACGCTTCGGATCAAAGATAGTAATTCTTTATACTTCCGAGATACCTTTACAACAGGCAATTCGGTGTCTTGCAAACAAACATTCTCATGTTCTTCGTTATATGCAAAGTTGCACATTTTTTCAATGGAGAGTCTTTGGGTGCAACGTATCGCTTAGATATATATTTTTTGCGTCTATTATAGACATAATTCTCCCCTCCCCTCTACTTTGTTCAGGTATAATTTTGAAGTTGCACACTTCTTCGGATAAAACAACGCTGGCGAAGGTATTTTAATTTCTGTATCTCGATCAAGTGGGATATTACCTCCCGGAACGTTGGTAGTTGTTACTTACAGTACGAACTTCTGTACAGGTCCATGATCTGTATAAATAAATGACAATGCACAGAATATATACTTGTTCAAATCAAACTGCCGTCGATTTCGATGTAGATTAAGCAATGTGCCGTACACTCGATTGAAAGGATTTAGCAATATGCCGTTCACTAGCGTAGCAGGTTGCCGTACACCTTACCAAATTTCTTTTCGGGTTTTTAAAGCACATACGTCAAAAACAATAGTTAAAGTTTCATAAATGTCAATCAGGATAGCATAAATTACTCGTAAAACATGAATAGTTCTCTTATGCAATGACTAAAAACAAATTACAACGATATTTTGTCAACACTCGTTGTTATTTACCGGTACCAGGCAGCTTGTTTATACGTCTTACGAGAGACTGAAATATTATGACATCAGCATGTCCCAGAAACATCACGCTTTAATATAGTATTATTTTATATATTGATCCTAGATATATATTTCTACAAAATCACGAAAACATACCTGCACTGCAGAGCAATCTGCTTACAACTCCATAACTCTCTCGACTCGCTGGTACCAATATCCTGTGTACGGGTATACACAGTGTCACTGTTTGCTTACACATGAACCAGCTTCGAGAAAGATATTTCACCGTTCATTATTGTATAAACAGTTAAGTTTCGTCTGAATGTGTGTACTTCCCCATTTAAGGCAATAGTGCAGTGCAAATCAAGATGGCCACCAAAACAAGTACATTGTAGTGGCGATGCATTTATGGTGATAACAGGAAAGATATTTCTCAACCCCTAAACATGTCAGTATATACAACTGAATAAAGAACCGGGTTGCAATTTTTCATAGTTTTTCTGTTGAATTGTTTGCTATACAGTGTGGTGCACGTACCCAAAAATTCCCTTTGTTTTAATGCTTGTAAATAATTATCGAGGCAGCTTTTGTCAGCATAGTTCGGTCAGTGTTAGAACATATGCACATGCTTTAAATTGGACTGTGTGTTTTGATTGGGACTTGTCTCTGTAAAGCATGAGTAGCATTTGACCCATTTCATATGAGGCAGAGCTGTTCTGCTGTATGACCAAACGCTGCATTGTCGTTAGATAACCCTTGTACTTTCTATGATGAAATCTTCCGGGAAGCATATAGGGAGAGTTAATTGCAAGAACAGGTAAGACCGGAGTCCAAATATTGATATTTCACTGTCATTTATTGTTACACTGCCAGAGGCGATTTTAATAAATAAAGTATCTACTAAAACCGCTTTGTTACGAGTAGAGGGAGATAAATCTTACAAACATTATACACTTGTTTCATAGGTACTGAGGGAACAGTCAAATCATTGACCCGAGGTAGCAGGGAAGACCTTGAGAACTGTTGCCCGAGGCCAACGGCTGAGGGCAACAGTTCTCAAGGTCTTCCCTGCTACCGAGGGACAATGATTTGACTGTTCCCGAAGTAAATATGAAACAAGTGATTTATTACCGGACTCTCTATTTAAGACAGATCTAATTCCTGAATTGTACATGGCTGAATGAAAAGCTAGATCTAGATCTACATGATTTGAACAACTGTATAAATTCTAGAGATTATTTATTTGTCATATCTTTATTTAATTCACTACAACAACTGAACGCACAACCACTGTATTTAGAAAAGGTTTCTCTCAAATATTCATTTTTTCAAATACGATTTGAAATGTTTATTTACAAACATTTTCTTATTGACTAAAATTGATTGACACTTAGTTTCAATTACGTCATAAATTCATGATGACATGACGTCATTTAGAATGTAGATCTAACGTCATAATTTGTTTAATAAAAGGAAGATGCTAGATCTGCAAGTGGTTTAACATTTTTTATTCGGAGTCTACTCATTCTTAATACTAGATTATCTATATGTAGCCTTTTTAGGGTATTGTTCGAGAGAGAAATATAGCCCGAAAAACCCGTAAAATGCTAGATCTATGTAAGACGGTTCCGATGCAGAAAATGTTTGCGCACCATTTTCGCACAGGCAACAGTGCCGTGCAACAGTCAACTGTTGACCGGTCAACAGTCACCTAGCATAAGTCTGGGAATTATTTACCAAAAAACAGTCAAAAATGCTTAATAAACACTTAAATAGAGAGTCAGGTAATAACATAGATTGAAAGACAGCAGTTACATTTATTGATGTCACAAACACATCAAAAACAGCTTCTGCTTAATAGGAAAATTTTGGATGTTATTAAAGGGTTTCAAGTACAAAGAAGTCTAACATTGATAATTTCATGATTTATAAACATGTATTGTTAGAAATATTAATAATTATAATGAATAGTTCCAAACTCACATGATGTTGCAATGACGTCATTTCACTTTTGCAATTTGGATTGGGGCAATGCCGGTAACCTTTCATGATCAAGTTATTCGGGAGATGTTTGCCCCTTCACCGCTTTATTGTCGTCTGCTTCAGTATTGGTGTCTGCAAAACACGTTTCAAATGTTTATCGATAATAGTGTTAAACAGTTCGGTTCCTGATCAGACGCCGCGTAAGGCAGCGTCTGACCAGGACCCAAACTGTTTGCAAACGCGCTTTTAACCCTTTACCTGATAGCCTATTTCTAGTATTGAAGATAGTTGACCACTTAAAGCAGGTTGAAAGTAAAGCAGAATGCGCCTTAGGGCGCATTCTGCTTTACTTTCAGCCAGCTTTAAGCTTCCATGTGCTAAAATATAGAAATATTCCCTATAGTGTATATTCATGACTGATTAAATTGGAACTATTTTCTTCAGCGGAAGAATAAATCATATCCGCTAAAAGGCGCTTCTATTGGGGAAAGGGTTAAATAAAGGCGTCATTGAGAATGAAGGTGTTATTGGGCCCTGTTTTGGTTGTGTAGGGCAGTCTAGATAAAACCATTAGCCGGAACGGTTGTATTTATGTAGTTCATTTTACAAGTGTGCGGTTTTAATAAACCGGAACAGAATAGAATATTTAACAAATGGAAAGACCGTTAAACATGTGTTATTTGCCTTACACTCATACAGTGGAGAATGTGTTATTCTTTCCCAATAAACGCGTTTACGCTAAAACTATTCTTTGCAGTGCACCAAGATAATTGTCCAAAAGTTGTTCTTTTCTACGTTTTAGTGCTTTGCGTTTGCGTACGTTTGCGTTTAAACGGGAAAGAATAACAGAGTCTCCACTGTATCTTGTATGTCTCGAGCAGATAAAATATACCCGATAAAGTCGATTTAAGAATTGCAAAGTCGATATGTGCTTTGCACAGACAGCATATGCCTTGCAGAGTTAACATTTTATGTTGTTAAGACCAGGCATCCACTAGAGCGCGGACATGATGCGGAATACAAATTAAGTAAATCCGCAACCTTTCAGCATATTCTTAAAACATCATTTTTATTGTCATTATTGTTTTCTGAACACTTCCCAGTGATTCTGCACCTTCTGGAGGAGTAAAACTGTCCGCGTCAAAATTTTGGTCGAGAGCAGAATTTCGACGCGGAAATTAACTTCCTGACACATACCGAAACCAGTCTACATTGTTGTGCTGACATCGTCAGGACACCCGTCCTTTCCTTAAACAGTCAGGCTCTTCCGTTAACGCTCTTGCAAGCTTCCGTGGTAAATCGAGATTCGCAGGCCGGTGGGAAAACATGTGGAAGACAAGCGGAAAGTACCCCGAATCCTTCAATCCGGTGAGGTTCTGTATAAGTGAGTGCGAGGAACCGCCACGGACAAAGTATAACGTGACTATTTCTATTTTGCCCTACAACGGTCGGGATGTTCGGTGGTCATTCTGTTTCATTCCTGTTTGATTCCCAGGACTTTCTCAAATATGTCTGCAGACAATACGCAGGGCCTGATGGAAGAGGTTCACAGTATTGCAAAAAAATGAGCATTGTTTCGTACCTGACGCGGAAGCTATGTCAAAATGCCATTTTTGATACCGCAAACTTTCCTACTAGCGGACGCCAGGCATAAGCAAATATGCATTTATACACTACTCAAAATTTGCTCAGGATCAAGGGTACATACAACTTTATAGGTTCCAATGCAATGACCATATCATTTTCTCACGGCATAACTTCCAACACTTCCATATTTAGAGATATGTGTGCCAAGGGTTCCCTTTACATATGGTGATAGCATTTATTCTTGTTCAGGTCCTGTAGGCGAAACCCGAGGACATTAATAAAACAAAAAGGAATTTCAGAGATTTCGTCAAAATTTTCAAATCTATTAAAGTTTTCATTTATATATCTACATATATATATTATTTAAGAGGTGTTTTTCGTTACAAAAAACAATGTTTTACCTTAAAATGATCAATTGTACCTATAATTGAAATGTAAAGCATGTCCATTAACTCAAAAACACAATTTATATTGCAGTTTTCAGTAAAAAAGTAATATGTTATATTTTTTTACCAATGCATCTACATTTACATGAGTAAGTCACATAAGAACCAGTAGAAGAGATCTCTAGCTACAACTCCTGAACAATTTGTTGAAATTGAATAAATCTGTGAAAAGTTATGAAGTAAGAAAGTGATAGAGTGGATGCATTGGTTCCTATGGAGGTTATACCTTTGATCCTTAGCAAACTTTGATTAGTTTATATCACAGCACAGTATAAGAATTATGAATTTTTATCAAGGGAAACTGTGACAGATACGGTCACGCCTGACCATGTGTTCCACTGACATTTACTCGTTTATGTAAGTCACAAATTACGAAGATAAATAATCCAGATAGCGTGTGCGGCATATTTCTGTCTGCCTTGGTTTAAAGAATACTTGAACTGAGACATTCTCTTACACTTAAACTACATACAGTGGAGAATGTGTTATTCTTTCCCAATAAACGCGTTTACGCTAAAACTATTATTTGCAATGCAAACAGTTTGGAGCCAGATCAGACGCCGGGTTACCCGGCGTCTGATCAGGCTCCAAACTGTTTGCCACCAAGATAAACATGAAATATCAGAATTGTCCAAATGTTGTTCTTTTCTACGTTTTAGTGCTTTGCGTTTGCGTACGTTTGCGTTTAAACGGGAAAGAATAACAGATTCTCCACTGTATCTTACTCCCCACAACGGCCCCCTTAACAACAATATCATCCTTACAACAACGCTTGTCGCTGTTCCTCAAACAATCTTTTTTGTGTCAAACCTTTCCGCGGCTACAGTATCGTCTGCTTAAGATTGTCGTCTGCTGTTTTTCTCAAGGTCACATAATTGACATTTTGAAAGAATTAAACATTATGACGAGTGACAAACAGCTTAAATCCAGATCAGACGCCGCGTTACGCGGCTTCTGATCTGGATTCAAGCTGTTTGCAAATGTAAGTCGATTTCCCTCCCTATAACAACAACATCTAAACAACACGCACACTTTTTGTCTCCCTTTGGGTGTCGTTGTAGAGAGTATGTATGACATTCTCTTATAAAAACAATGAGCCCTGTGCACCCTCCCGTGACAATTTATATCAGGGTTATCTGTTAAGGTCTAGTCATCATATTAATGCACATGTATAGTAGTTAAAAGTTAAAGTTTTAAAAAAAAATTAGTTTCATTGCATCTATTTTCACACTCGAATAACTTACAGGTGAAATACATGTTTGTCTAAGTATAACCCCTTCTCTGCTGTGACGTAATCAAATTTAAACCAATTATCGTCTGATTTTATTTCTTAAATTTATAATTTACGTTTTTTGACTTAAGAAATATTGAAATGAGCATCAAACAATTTGGATCCTGACCAGACGCCGCTTTACGCGGCGTCTGATCAGGATGCAAAATGTTTGCATATAACTATTGCACTCAACATTCGGCAGTAAAGGGGTGGACATGCATTTTATGTGGATACTCGCATCGTTATATGTTTACGGCGCAGGAACAATGAAAATGTCGATTTCTGGAACTTTAATTACCCTCTTTGGATTACTTCATGTTTTTTCTGGACAAGTTTTGGCAGGTTAGAGACACGTAAATGTGTTTTTCATTACATACATGTAACTGCATAATTACTCGCTTCGGTTCATTTTTAAAGTGGAAAGGGTTTGTCGCCATTTTGTGTTACGTGAGGTTATTTTACCTTGCTGTAGCGGCGATTACGTTATTTTTGTATTTTGTTTCAAACGCAACCCAAACGCAAACAAAATGCAATAAAACAAAGAAAATGACAACTTGTTGACACGTCTGACTATTTATTCTAATCTGAGAGTCAAACAGTTTGGAGTCTGGTCAGACGCCGGGTGACCCGGCTTCTGATCTGACCCAACTGTATGCATTGGCGGTACATCCCCGCTGTACAAATATAGTGTTACCTCTCTACAACGACCCACCCAACAAAGATTGCTTCCTTACAACGGCCCTTGTCGCAGTTCCCTAAACAGGACAATTACGTCCAATCTATTTACGACTGCAATGTCGTCTTCTTAAAATTGTCGTCTGCTGCTTTTTCTCAAAGTTACATAATGAACATTTTGACAGAAAAAAAACCTAGTTAATGACGAGTGACAAAACAGCTTGAATCCAGATCAGACGACAAGTGACGCGGTGTCTGATCTGGATTCAAGCTGTTTGCAAAGTTCCCTTCCTACAACGATTCACTGCGAACAACGCACATATTTTTTGTCTCCCGTTGGGTGCCGTTGTAGAGAGGAAACGCTGTAGTTTTATTCAATTTCGAGTTCAAAGAAAGAATGCATGATTCACTGTACCGGTAAAGGATTACTGGGGGCCTCTCTGGCCTAATGGTATAGTCACTGTGACTTACATTACTAAGCTCTTCACTGATGTGAGTTCGAATCCCAGTGTGATCATTCGGACTTTTCATGTGGGGTAGGCTTGCGGAAGGTCGGTGGTTCTACTCGGTTGCCGATTTGTGACTGAAACAGTGCGTAAAGGGCTTCTAGGGTCTTCCTCCTCCTGTCATTAGCTGGACGTCGCGACGTAAAATCATAACAAATTGTAGCAAATGTAAAGGATTACAAACTAAACTAGTGTCAGCACATTCAAAAATACATTTTAAACCTATGGCATTTTCAGTCGTCAAATTAGATATGCAATATTAAAGCTTTGGAGCCTATCATTTACTAATAAAACAGAATAAACCCTTTCAACGACGAATTTAGCTAATCTAATCAATAACTTTAGAAATATCAATACGAATGCAAATCAGTACATGTATATGGCACAGTGATGCGACATGATTGATTTTTGAGAGAAAAAATATGTCAGAATAAATATATAGAGACTAGGGATACAACTGATCGTCAAATAGTTTCACCCTATCTCGACACAACTAGGCATATCATGAATAATAATTGAAATAATAGTTTTAGCGTAAACGCGTTTATTGGGAAAGAATAACAGTTTCTCCACTGTACATATGTTTGAGAAGAAATCAGCTTTGATCGGTGTCAAAAACGTATCTATGGAACTGTAGGACTGTTATGCTCGATATTACCGCCGAAACAAGCGTACAGTAGTGGTCAATGCTGTGTCGGCCAGGGACGAATAACTGTCCCGTTTTCAAAACAATCGGTGATTTCAATAAGAAGACGCAGTTACTGATGAAAGAGCATGCTTATAGTTGGTTTAAAGTTATGTTTTTATGGAAGGGTATTATATTAGCTATACAGAAATGGAAAAAGGGTGTCGTTTCATCAATTATTATTCATGATATGCCCAGTTGTGTCGAGATAGGGTGAAACTATACTGACGATCAATTGTATCCCTTGTCTCTATATATACATTCTGACATTTTTTTCTCTCAAAAATCAATCGTGTCGCGTCCCTGTGGTATATGGTTCCTGGCCAGACGCCGCGTAACTCATAATTATAGGCCGAATTTACTGACCTGGCAGGGCAGAGTTTCAATGAGGGCCTTTGCATTTCAACTTTGGGGCCAGCAGCTCATTCGTTTATTATCGGAATTTACCGTTGTCGTCTGTCGAGTTTTGACAGAAGGAATATAATAAAGAGTGACAAACAGCTTGAATCCAGATCAGACACCGCGTCACACGGCGTCAAATCTGGATTCAAGCTGTTTGCAAATGTAAGCCAAGTCTTCATGTCCCCTCCCTATACATGTAACAACTCCCTTCAAAACAACACACGCAATATGTGTCTCCCATTGGGCGTGTTGTTGGGAGGGAGCACTGTACTTACCTTTGTCATGTGGATATGGCTGCACGCTCTTGTGTTTCTCCATTTTGAAGGTTTCGGAAAATAACGATATAATACTGAACAATACCTATCACCCCTAAAATCAAATGCAAATAAGTTTGTCTTTGCCAAAGGTTAGCTCCGCCCTGCCAGGTAAATAACCGGCATATACAGTGGATTAGACGTTATCCTTTCCTATTAACACATTCGTTTATAATACATTTTGTTTATGTTGTGTTTTTTTAACCTGTCAAAATTTAAATTATTTTACACTGGCTGAACATGCCGTATATAGCTTCGGTTGATATCGATTAGTCCGCAACGTTTAAGGTACTTCGCATATGCGCGTAGTTTCCATACGATTGTTATGAAAATTGTCATGAATAATGATAATAGCCTAAGAAACAATGTGTGTAAATATAGGCAAAATTTATCGTGTGGTTTGTCTTTAAGGTCTTTTTTCTAACAAAAACCTCGAATTTTGATGATTTTATTTTTCTTAAAAATGAATAAAGCTAATGACTATAATTCTCGCCCAATAAGTAGTCCACAACATTCATTACAAGAAAAGCTAAAAACATTTTGAATAAAGGTGTTCAGAAAGATGTTATCAGCTATTTAAATTTTGCAAAATGCTAAAAAATTGAATTACAAAAAACTGACTCATTCAATGTATATTTGTTTTCATTTTATTCAAATATATGGTTGATGAACTAGTCAGTCTGAAAAAATTAGAAAATATTACAGTCAGGATTTGTTGTAATAACATATTTTCTTATTAAAATGTGGAATATTTGTTGTTTAGATACAGTTACCTACCTTAGAATTAAAACTTTGTCATTAAAATGCATTATTATTTATTCATGGACTTGCATACAAGGTTTATTATATTGTTTGAACATAATTATAATGGGCAATATCGATCTTGAAAAGGTTAGCGTATTGATAAGCTTCAAGGGTGGCTTTATAGTTCGATCAAATCGTTTACATGTATACCGATTTAATTGACATACATTAAACTAAAACGTACAGGTAAGTGGACATATACTTGGACCGTAAACATCACTAGTACTAATCAACGAAGACTAAACATAACATGTCTCTTGATTACTGCGTTATGGATTGACAAGTCAATAAATCGGACACTAAAAAAAATTATTTGGATCGGTTGGGTCTCGAACCTATGACCTTTGGATTGCTAGTCAACCACTATAGTCAACCATTATACTAACTGCGCTATGAAGGATTATACTAATTTATGTCAACATTTCCTTTATATAAATTTTCTAGTATAAACACGTACGAAAAAAATCTGTGTCGTCCAGACGCATATCCGCTCGCCCGCAAGACCGACTTCCGGTAGCGAAAGGCCTTAAGGAAAATTATCATCATACGGGGTAACCTCACAATAAAGGTATCCCTCACACATTGAAACCCTAGTGACGAGTATAGTCGTCATTTACAAAGAGTGTACCTATATACGTGTCCCATGCAAACAGTGAAGAACAAGATCTGAGAGTTCCTTAAGGAGCCCCCTGATCAGGGATACACTGCCTCAGTTTGCCTGCCATCTTTGAGTTGTCTTACATTGAGTAGAATTGATTGGAAACTGGAATAGTCCATTAACTCATTATCCCCTGAAATTTTCAATGGACAATTCCAGTTTGCAATAAAGACTGGTCCATTTTCCACTATTTAGGGTTGTTTTTATAATATATTAAAACATGGCAAACAGTAAAGTCCCTGATCAGAGGGCACCTGCAGGAGCCCTCTGATCGGGGGTTTTACTGTTTGCATAGGATAAGTGTACTTTTCAAAGGCACACCTTTGGTGAAGGACGCATATATGCGTAACTAGGGCTCAATTAGTAAAAAGTGTCAGTGATAAATGCAATCGTTATCTAGCAGGTAGAGACCACATCGGGTAACATTTTTACATACACATTTTTAACCTTAAAAAGTTTACAACTTATAGCACATTTTGCATATCATGTTGAACGTTTCAAGTAAAATGATTGTTTAAATATAATAAAATAAACATAATTATAAATGATTATGATATAAGAAATGAAACCTTATTGGGATCGAACCGACAACCTTTTACCGTTTAACAAGTACTATTACAAGCTTCCAATTACTCTAACTCGATAATTGATTTAATTAAACCGCAATTTCTTTTAAAGTGGTGTATTCGAGCTCTGCTCTCGGTGACGTGGCATTAAGTTATTATTTTATTGTAGTATGTCCAACTGGCTGGGAAGCTTATGGAACTAATTGCTACAAGTTTGAGAAGGACGACAAGCTCATATACGATGAAGCAGACGCACAATGCTGGGTGGGTTACTATCACGAGAATCCTATTACCAAACTATAGTTTGCTGAAATATGTCCAAATGTGACAACTTCTTGAGACTGTTTACGTTAACTTTGAACCTAACTAGCAAACAGTTTTGAGCCTGAGCAGACACCAGGGTACCTAAACTGAGTCCAAACTACATTTCAGCAGTGTTATCAGAAAGTTTGACTTATTGCAATTGCAAGCAGTGTAAATCAAGGCAATGGAAACACATATTTAAGCATTATTATTATTTACCGTTTGCCCTAGATTGCCAGCCAATGAAAGGGCTCCATTTCAGCGAGAAATGAAAAAATATATCGCATATTCGTTCAATTTTGTACTTGGGTATGGCAGAGAAATAAACAAGTCATGAACACGTCAAGGACACCGCGTGCTAAGGAGGAGCATAGCGCATCATTACGTCATACAGCAACCGCCCAGATGCGAATTACAGTATAACGTATGTACTGCGGCCTTTCAATGACGAGGCCCGAATAAATCAAACATTTCTGTAGACAGGAGACTATAGTTAGTGCATAATGAAATTAATATGAAACGCATTCATCATGTCCTGCATTTACTCATTGAACCCTAGGTGACGAGTACACTCGTCATTTATAATGTACCCGTTACACTTGTCAACAGCAAACATTGTAGAAAGGGTTAAGCAGCCGTAATCTGTGGGTATTGTCTTCTTTTGTGTAATCGTTTTACAAATATTCGACTGTAAAACGCCTCGAAAGCAAAGTGTTTACATGTATTTTCAATATTGTACTAAAATACGGTTGCTTTTTATCAATGCATAAGGCAAGCAATACAGAGGCTCCTATAAGCGTTTAATTCTTGCGTTAAACAGCCACCCGTCTTCAACCCCCTCGGTGTCATGGGCATTTTTGTCATTAATGCATTAAACAACACAGTCCAGATGAATGTCATTTAAAAACCAAGAATGCTATTGACTTATGATGTTTTAACCCTATAATCTGTGGGACTTTTTTTCTAAACTGACTTTAAAACAATTATTGCTTGGCTCCATTAGTGGGTTAAAGGACTCGAATCTTGGTTGATCAGGTGCTGCTTAATGCTTGCTATTTTTAGCAAATAAATTGATCAAGCATTTTCATGTCACGCCAGTCCACAGCAGCTCGTTCACATTTGGGTGACTCGCTAGCTTTTGTTTCTAAATGGAAATGCCTACAGCGAGCCCTACATGCGTACAGGGTTCCCGGTCGATTTTCTAGTTTTTCGTGTGACGTCATATGTAAAAGTGAACTCGCCGGCTTCCGAAAATACATCTAGCACCGCCCTCCGAAATAAAGCCCTTTCATTGGCTAACAAACTAGGTCGAGCGGTAATTTGGGTTGAGCGATGACTTACTATAGGTAAAGTAGGTTGAACGGTAACTGCCATACACTAGCCTACGTGCCATATTTGAGGCAAACGGTAAATCAGTTATAGTTCATTTGTTTGAAAATTATACAACATAACCTGTTCGCTCCCTACGGTCGCTCCAGGTTATATTGCATAATTTTCAAAAAATGAACTATAACTAATACATACCTACCAATGTTCTGCCCGAAATATTTCTGTATTTTATCGAACAAATACACCTTGACGGATTGAAAATTCCGTATTACCCATGTACCTTGTGTAATGGGAAAAGAACGTTTACTGTGTAGTCGGAAGTTCGGAACTACAGTACAACCTCTCTATTACGACCACTAAATTATGTTAAGTATTAGGGTGTTCACGGTAGGTGACCGCTTAAAGGAAGGTGACAATGAAACAGAAAGCTCCTTTAGGAGCTTCTGTTTCACTGTCACCTTGCTTTAAGCTGTCACCTCTCTATTATTTAATCAATTAGCATTCGTTTTAGTGGTCGTAATAGCGAGTATTTACTTTCACGCGCCATTCCCCGAAGTGTGACGTATGGGGAATCCCGTTTATTTATAGTAACGCTCGAAACATTTCTATCGTTTTTCATTTTATTTTTATTATAAGAGGTATATAATAAAAGGAACATTACTATACTTTGCATATCTTATGTACCGGATCACTCTCGTTGTGTGTGTAAAGGCTATATCCAACTCGACCTCCGGTCTCGTTGGATATAGCCTTTACACACACAACTCGAGTGATCCGGTGCATAAGATATGCAAAGTATAGTAATATTCCGTTTTTATACGAAAGCCCCGTGGTGACATTCCATATTCCCACTTCCAAGTTAAAACTTCCACGTTTTGAGTTCCAAGTTCCATGTTCCGACTTCCAAGTTCCATGTTCCAGGTTCCAACTTCCTACTTCCAAGTTCCACTTTCCGACTTCCAACTTCCAAATTTTTACTTCAAAATCTAACTTTGTTCTTGACGGCATAGTTACTCGCCGTTTTTATTCACGCATGTCTATTTTTAGACCCCTAGCCCTAGGTTACGGGCAAACGGTTTTCCGACTGATAGTGATACACATACCCCTCTAAAGCTCTCGTCGTTTCGCTATAAACTCAACCTGGCTACATACGGTTATCTGTCTTATCAATGTACCTGGAATTGGGTAAAGAAGTGGGTGGGGCGGCATTATTCCATGTCTACTTTACCCTTTATTATATCCGTTTAACCGGGCAATTAATTGATTTACACATCTTACTAAATACATACAAGTATTATGAAATTAAATCAACAAACTTATCATTGTTGAAACGAGCGTGTATGCCATGTTTTAATTTTTTTTTTGTCTTCGTGTTTCACTTCCCTTGCAATGTGTTGAACACGCACGAAATGTCTGTGACGTCATAGTCTATACATGTGCTGAGGATAAACGTGGAAGTCGGAAGTAGGAAGTCGGAACATGGAACATGGAAATCGGAGCATGGAACTTGGAAGTCGGAACATGGAACTTGGATCTTGGAACTTGGAAGTCGGAACATGGAACTTGGAAGTCGGAACTAAGAAGTAGGAACTTAGAACTCGGGCGATATGCAATAACCATAATAGCAAATTATCATTGAAGTAAGAAGTAAGAAGTAAGAAGTTGTAAGATGGAAGTTGGAAGAAAATATAGAATGTCACCACGGGGCTTTCGTATTATTATATACACGTTACTATAGCAGTTAGTTTAGGTGATCGAAATGGAGAAGTTTAGCGAACATGTTTATAATAAAGTACAGGGGTTTGATATTATGGTCAGGATTTTATTGCAATTTGTATTTGTTTGACAGGTGACTGGGTCCCAGCTCCTTACAATAGACAGTGACGCCGAGCATGAGTTCATATCGAACTGGTTACTGGCTCATGATGACAACGTACGGTAAGACATGTCGCTTGCAAAGGTATACTCGTCTTAGAAGATAGTGCCTACCTCGTACTTTGTGGTCACTCAAAAGAATGATGGATTGGTTATTTAAGAAATAATAGATTCATACCTGTGTTTTATCGTGCAATCGAACACGGGTATGAGTTGAGATGCGTAGTAATTTAATCACGAGGCCGTGGGCAGAGTGACGATTTAATTACGATCATCTCAACTACACTGATATTAATTTATTATTTCGATTCTTTCACTTCAAAGTAACCATTATTTGCAACCACGCAACGGCGCATCATTTCTAGTCCTGTACCTGGCCTGAAGACCCGTTTGCAAAATGGTGTTGAGAGAGTTTCTCACTTGATGTGAGTTAACGAGACCCCAGACATCAAAAATCACCGAGGTGCTTGTCTGCCACACTGACACAAGCCCCACAATATCCAAATCCAATATGGCCGCCGCCAGCCATTTTGAAAAAGTTAACTTTTTTGTTTTTTGGTGAATAAACAAATGTAATACCTCTAAATTGATTGTTTTTTTGGTGTGGAGCTCATTTCTGATGCCCTTTGTGCACTCTGGGGTGTCTTTGATTTGGAAAGGTCAAGTTTCACATTAGCCAAATCCATTATGGCCGCCGCAAACCATGTTGGAAAAGCTATTTTCGTTGTTTTTTTTTAAGAAAAATCAAATATAATACTTCTCAATTGATTTTTTTAGAGTATAACTCACTTCTGATGCCCTTTGTGCAACCTGTGATGTCTTTGATTTGGAAAGATCAAGTTCCACGATAGCAAAATCCAATATGGCCGCCGCAAGCCATGTTAAAAAAGCTAAATTATATTTGATTTTTCTTTAAAAAAACAACGAAAATAGCTTTTCCAACATGGTTTGTGATGGCCATAATGGATTTGGCTAATGTGAAACTTGACCTTTCCAAATCAAAGACACCAACGATTGCACAAAGGGCATCAGAAATGAGTTCCACACCAAAAAACAATCAATTTAGAGGTATTACACTTGTTTATTGTCCAAAAAACAATAAAGTTAGCTTTTCCAAAATGGCTGGCGGCGGCCATATTGGATTTGGCTATTGTGGGGCTCGTGTCCGTGTGGCAGACAAGCACCTCGGTGATTTGTGATGTCTAGGGTCTCGTTAACTCACATCAAGTGAGAAACTCTCTTAACACCATTTTGCAAACGGGTCTACAGGCCTAGTCCTGCACTATTCTTGGCGTATGCATTTCCGAAGCCATATAACGTCAGTAACGTCACATTTTAGCCGTTAAAGCGCTTGTGTGTTTTACAGAGAATTCAAACATATTTGCGTCCTGCTTTGTTAATATAGGGATGTGCGCGAGTTTTGTTAAAATTCACATGAAACCCTGAAATCCATAGACTGTTTTAAGTTTTGAAGACATGTGACCACCTGAAGCAACTTGATTGTTAAACAGAATGTGTCTCAATATAATTAGTTACAGTAATACCTTATCTTTTGATTTCTATGTATACACACAAAAGTTGATGCTCCATTAGGTGAACCTCTAGCTCGACTTTTAACTCTTTCTCTGCCAACTTTTATCGTCCGCTTTAACTTTCTGACATCCAAAACATCATCTGCATCGGTAGTGTCGTCAGATATTATTCTAAAGTCAACTTTAGGGCTGTTTTTTGCCTGAAGAACTGTCTGTCGTTAGTAGTGATTTAGTTAACCCTTTCACTGTCAATGACGGATCCAAACTATTTGACACACGTTTCTAAATTTCTTCAGTCCTACTGCCTTACTTTTTTTTAACTTTGAAACAATATTGCAGACAACAAAATGGAAGCAACGGTGAAAGGGTAAACATATTAGGAATGATTTGATCATGAAAAGTTTAAAGGTGCTTGAGTAATCCAGTTTGCATCTGTATATCATTCCTAATCCACAGACTGTTATTTCAGGCCATCAGTATGGTTAACACGCGGCAAATTCCAGGATGGTATAGTTAAGTTGGACGACAACTCTCGCTTACAATTCAGCAGCAATCGGCACTGGCTGAACTGGTACATTCCCGACAGTCACATCCATACCAGGCTAGCATACATCCTAGGTAAGACCATCCGTTATCATCTCTGATTTGGACAAGTCCAGTTTCCAACCAAGTCTAGTTAATTTTTCTCGTTTAAGTGTTGTTTTTACAACGTATATTGCAAAATGTTAGGAAGTGCGCATCCTAATCAAAGAGCTGCTGTATGAGCCATTTGATCTGATCCCTACACCTTCAATCAGTTTGTAACCAGATCTCTTTTCCTAATTTGGGATCCAAAATGTTTGTCGCTCGGATTGGACATCTACTAATTTAAAGCAGAACAATAATATCAGCATTTAAGCAAAACGTCTTTATTATTTTGTTTTTAAATAAACAGTTGGAATTAAATGGATTCATTGAGCATGGGTTGATACGACCGTTAGCTGGCGAGAATTGGAGATCTCTCTTAGGAGAGTACCGCTTTTTACCGACAATGGTCCGATCTCATGAGGGATGATCTTAAGCAACTTCAGGAACAAAAGGTTTTGGCTTTAAACCGCTTAATTCTGTATATGTTACATGGATTAAGTGTAATGAGGGAATACTTAATCTCCCAGGGAAAAGTCGTGAAGCTTTTCGTTGATTTTTTATAAATATTTGGCAGTTACTTTTGGTTGAAGTAATGAATCTTATCTCGTTTAGTTCATTAATATCAAAGGCAAGTACCACGCTATAAAATATGTTGTTAACCTTATGAACAAGACAGATATCTTGGTTTTTTAATTGTCCTAACTTGAATGCACACTGTTCACTTATTTGTATTCACTTGTGCGAGAAACCTTGTATAAACGTTCATCATACCATACTGTTTCAAGAAGGCATGACGTTTGAACCAATAGAAATGTCATGATAGTACAAATCTAGTTAGTTGATAAAAAAGGGACATTTTATCAATTCCCTAAAAAGTCCAGTGATTACGCGAAATCCCTAAAATGTTCAGGGATCACGTGTAATCCCTGATTACACTTAATTCCTGTTACATATACACATTCTAGTTGTGGGTGTCAAACAAGGTGATGTATTCAACTAGAGAAGTTCTCGGCGGAAATAACATATCTGACGAGCGCATTGGCGCGAGTCTGAGAGGTTGTTTCCGCCGAGAACGACGAGAGCTGAATACAACGCAATGCAGCGCACCGCCAACTGGTGATGTGTTTATTATAAATACACACTAAAACAACTGGATCTAAATAGTTGTTTTGATAATCTTATACCCAGCTTTACGCGGCCTCTGATCAGAAAGACAGAAACCAAACTGTTTTTAATGCCAGTACTGTTGGTCTGTGCAGTGCAATGTTAATATTGATAATTTGTTGATGACTTTTAATTTCTTCAACAATCCAGTGTATATATCACAAGGCTTCGTGTTGACTGTCGTGTCACCGACTGTACCATATGCGTATATCTGTGAGATGCCAATGACCAATGCCTTTGAACAGAAAATGCTTGAGAGAACCTTTGGTAAGCAGCTCACTAGTATACTACACAGTAGGCTAGCTACTAGTCTGATACATGTATTATCTTTAATAATGTATTCTGTTATTTCAATAAAGGAAGGAATGACGTATATTTGCGGTTTACGGGATTGTAAACGCATGGGCTTAGCTGGATAAGTTTCGTACATGCATGAAGCGCGTTTACGGTAAACTTACCCAGCTAAACTCATGCGTTTACAATCCCGTAAATCGCAAAAACACGTTGGTTATTGCTTATACATGTATATATATTTTTTCATATTTTTCCATGTCCTTTACAAAGTGAATCTTGACAAGATTGGTTTGTGTGAAATATGAATATATCATATACCGGCTAAATATGTTTGATAAAATCTTATCCTGGATGTAACAGCCGTTCGATCTCTATATTACTTTTCATGTATATGGTATTAAACGTAGTCCCTAATACCTGATTTGGAATTGCATTACAAATTCAAGTTTTTACTCAGTAAACTGTCTCTGTATGCTCAACGAACACTAATGAGTCATTAAAAATAAACAATGCAGCTTGAATATCTATTATTAAAGCATATTTTAACAAAATAGGTCGCAGATGTGTATTTCAGCCTAATAACACGTAGCTTGGTCGCTATCTTTCCGACGGAGACTCTGCCCTCTTTCTAACAGGCTGGAACCAGTTTCAATGTGTAGGTTTACCAGAATTATACTTCATATTTTCAATACGCTTCTAGAATGCGTTACAGGGCGAATGTAAATATTGGTTTGTAACTTGTGTCTTATTTATATAGCCAAGTACTGACCTGTAGTCTTGGCTAGGAAAAAGACAAACTAGTATGAATAAAAGGGAAATAAAAGGAACTATTGATTAAATCTAACAGGTACTTACGCGAACGATGACTGCTTACTGCAAGGTGGCAGTAAAACAGAAAACTCCTAAAGGAGCTTTCTATTTTACTGTCACCTTAAAAAATGTTCAGCAGTCACCAGCCTTAAAAAACATATAATTCACCCTTTCATGATTAAATTTAGTGCTTTTTACCCCTTCCTCACGATAATGTCGTCTGCTTCAATAATGGTGTCTGTACTATCGTTTCAATGTTAAATTTAAGATAGTATGACTTCAAACTTAAAACGAGTGTCAAACAGTTTGGATCCTGATCAGACGCCGCGTTAGGATCCAAAGAGTTTGCAAAGTCGCCCTTTTTAGCAGTTTGCAGTGAAAGAGTTACGTTAGAGCTCAAACCAAAGAGACGATTCCAATGAGTGTTTAATGCAGAAATAAAGTTTTAGTTTTTAAAATGCCCTTCTTTCCTTGAGCTCTGACTGTATCTTTTTCACAGAATATGGCCGGGGACACGTTGATGCCAACACCATAGAGACTGGTCCGATATTCAACTCACAACCGGTCAACACCGTGTTCTACCCGACCACACCCGAGGTCTCCATAGAATGTGGGGTGGACGGAAATCCTCTACCATCATTTTCCTGGCGGCGCAACTTTGTAGAAGAACTCTCTTCAAACACTGACAGGTAAAATCAAAGCGCTGAAAGCGCTGGGAGGCTGTTGGTATACTAATAGAACAAGAGCTTTCAGCTGTACCATTCTGTGTGTTAAACCTCTTGAAATATTCCCAGGCAAAAGTTCCATTTTGAAGAATGGCGCTTTTTTTCGCGCCAAATTGTGTAATTTGAACTCGGCGTTTCTTCTGTATCCAAACTGTTTGCAAATTCCTAGGAGTTAGCTGCACATGGTTTTTAACAGACAGAATAGAATGACAGAAAGCACAACCTTAGTACATCTCTACCCATATAGGTGGGACATAATTGCAGTTGTTCAAAATAGGTTGCAGCTAAGTTTAATGCAAGACCGCAGTAATTTTAATAAAGCATAAAGTCATAGGAGCTTTCTGTATTAGTGTTAGTGTATGAAGCAGTGAACTAATGTAACATGGTGAAAAGGTTGTGACTCAACTGGGACTTGAACCAAGGGCCTTTGGCATAATATGCCAAAACTCTAAATTCTCAGCTTACCAGCTAAGTATTTCAACCTGTTTCACTATAATCTCAGCTATAGATAGGCTTTGATTTGATTTGATTTGTTTTGATTTTACGTCGCTTTCAACAGTATTTCAGTCATATCACGACGTCCAGCTAATTACAGGCGGAGGAAGACCCCAGAAGCCCTTTATGCACTGTTTCAGACACAAATCGGCAACTGGGTAGAACCACCGACCTTCCGCAAGCCAGCTGGAAGGCTCCCCCACATGAAAAATCCGAACGACCCTACTGGGATTCGAACTCACAGCGGTGAGGAGCTTAGTGATGTAAGTCACAGTGACTATACCACTAGGCCACGGAGGCCCCCTATATAGATAGGCGTTATTCTTTCCAATGAATGTGTTAACTCTAAAACTATCATTTCCATTGCAAACAGTTTAGAGCCAGTTCAGACGCTTAGTTAACCCAGTGTCTAATCAGGATCTAAACTGTTTGCCATTCAGATTTAAACTTATAGTCAGGGTTGTCTAAAAGATGTAAATCTTGCCAGATATACTAAAGCTACATTCTCATCTCGTTAAAGTAAAACAATCTGCAAAATGTTCTTTTATTCCTTTGGAATTGCATTTTCATCAATGAAAAAAAAAAACTTAAAAAAAACCCAATAAAAAACACCACCAGTTAACCTGTTCCTAGTCATATCACGATTGGAAAATTAGGTCTGTTACAAACCAGTTTCAAGATGATGGCAATTTCTCATAAAATAATAAATATTTATTTAGCATAAAATAAGTGTGTACCGATTATTCAAGCTGATTGAAAGTAAAACAGAGTGACACTGTGCCATAAAGCAACTCTCAACCAGGTGTATTTGTAAAATTAAAAAAGAAACTCAAATAAAAGCAAATGTGTTGCATTTATATCTTGCATTGAAAATATATCGGATCAGTCTAAAAACATCCTAAAAAAAGTCATCTAATATTAGTGGGTTTTTATTTTTTGATATTTTCCATCGCTTTTCTTCCTCCCTCTATACACGGGGTGAATACATTTCGATACCGTTTTCGACTAAATTGAAACTGTCGCCGCGTCATGTGCAAGCATAAACCGAAAAGAATACCATTTGCTCCAACGATATAAACTGAAGTAGTTGAAATCAACCGCCTTGAAATGAATAGCCTGCTTAGTTCTATCGGTAAAGCGTGTAGCTTAATTTTCATTTTCAGTCTCCGCATATGCTGGGTCCTGGGCTCGAATTCCACCTGGGCTAAAAAAAACATTATTCAATTTTATGCATACAGTTTTTGAACAGATTTTTTTATCCTAAACTAATTTTTACTCGTTTATATAAGAGTTTGACATACATTTACAAATTACATGCACTATACTTTTTATATGGTTGCAAGTATCCTCAAGACGCGGTCTGCTTTAATGTCAGCTGACTTTTAGCTTTGTGTGCATGCATATAAAAAAGGGTAACCGGATACAATTGATACTTTTGTCTATTTCAAAGGGTTTCGACATTGCACGTAAATAGATCAAGCCTTCGCTTAAACCAATTTTTGGCTCGGAGAGCCTATTTCGAATCCTATTGTATGAAATTGGTGCGAGACTAGCTCCCCCTACAAACAAATATCCTGTCATACGCTGTTTACATATGCTGATAACGGAGCTTCAGTTGCTGGGTACGTCACTATCAGATAAACCGGTATAGCAGAACTGATTTAAACTCAGGATCCTGAGTCTGTACCTGGGTGATTTAAACACCGTATTTACCCCCTTGTAGTAAACATTCACCTAGTAGTCATAGCAGACTATGCATTATAAGACATGCACAGTACAAAATTCTTTAGGGTCTTTAAGCGCTGCATGTTTCTACTTAATGCATGGCAATGGTAATGCAGAAACTCCATAATTAGCTTTCTGCATTACTTTGTTCTACATTAAACTGAAAGTCCGAGCCTGCAGTGCTTTGATTATGTCACCTTTCATGCTGATACAATACGAAATACATGTGTGTTCACTGCTGAACATTACGTTTCGTAATTATGTATATGCCAGTATTCTCTTTACTCTACAGCCTGTTTCTACAATGTAGTATTGCAGATATGTGATCACTTAAAGCAGGCTGACAGTAAAGCAGAATGTGCCATAAAACGCATCTACTTTACTTTCGTCTGCTTTAAGCTTTCACCTGCTAGAGTATAGAAAATATATCTAAGAGAAATGTAGCAGTTTAATGCAGAAATGATTTAAATCAGTTAACTGCATTACTGTTGTCCCTCATTAAGCTAAACTTTCTCGTCGAATATCCCGTGACCAGTATCACTGAGTGGACGTATTATTCAATAAGATACAGCGTTAAGCTAGATCTTGGTCCAAACTGTTTTGAAGAAAATGCCTTCAATTAAACTGGCAATTGCCGTAAAGGGTTTTGTAAGTCATGACACCAAATGCGAATTCTACTGCTTGTAACTAAAATTATCCATAAGGTTTGACCTGTCAGTCATCATTTTCCGTCAACTTTCGTTGGTACCATCGGAAGTTTCCGTATACTTTAGTTATACATCAATGACAACTTCAGGTAGTATACTACAGTCGATGATCTAACGCCAGTGTCGCAATAGCTTAGTGGGTACTGTTATTGACTCGTAGTGCTAGGGTCGTTGGTTCGATTCTAGGCACTGTTTTGCAAACGTCGGCTTCAGGTGTTTTTTTCGATAATTATATATTTTACTAAAATAAAACAGTAAACGTTTGGGTAAAGAAAAACTTGCTGCTTAACGAAATACAGAAGTAACAAAGGGTGCTTTTTGCCAGAGAGTGCTATGAATAACGTAATGTTGCTACAGTGGAGAAAAACGTTTTCTTTTCAAATAAATGCGTTTACGCTTAAACTATTATTTCCATAGCAAACAGTTTGGAGCCAGATCATACGCCTGGTAACCCGGCATCTGATCAGGCTTCAAACTGTTTGCCACTTAGATCAACATGACTAGCAAAAATTGTCGTAAATTTGTCCCGCTCTATGATTTATTGCTATGCGTTTGCGTTTCGTTTGCGTTTAAATGGGAGAGAATAACTTTTTCTCTACTGTATACACACTTTTCTATCCAAGTTTCCTTAGGCAAGTTCACTGTACTTTATTTTATACAATTGCATGAATATTATGGTTTGTATGTGTCTACCCTAAAAAAGTTTTTTAAAAAAAGACACATTAAGAAGTTACAAAATAAACTCTATCGGGTTTCGAACCCATAATAGCCTTTACGTTGGTAGCGCAGATACATAACCACTGAGCTAATACCGACTGTAGTTATCTTTATCAGATAATATAATCAAATTCGAGTCATCGTTGAACAGCTTATTTACTTTACAATGTTTTGTTGTTTCCGGAAGATAAAAATAGCTTACGGAAAAAGACGGAATATTCATAAACTGACCGACAATACTCGATAAGTATTTGATGTTATTTGTACTAAACCGAGTGTCAAACAGTTGACCCAGGTCTAGATCTGGATCCAAACTATCTGTATCAGTAATCATGAATTCGCCCCAAAGCGTGTAATAGGTTAATATAATCATCTGGATCCAAACTAGTTCCAACAATAAGAAAGTTCACGCTTCCAAACTTGGCTAGCCTCCTGCTTGCTATGACATTGTCGTATGCAAATTTCATCTGAGTAAATTGTTTTGCATTTTATTTCATCATAGAATTGTATCCGGGTGTAAAACGTTTGTTCCAGACCTCATCTCGATCGAAAATACCCGCAAATAATCACACTTAAAAATTGGGTTAGCCTTCTGCTTGCTATTGAATTGTTGTCTGCAAATTTTGCCGACTTCAGCAGTTCTCAGAGTTTATTTTTCCTTTCATTTACTTAACTACAAAATCGTACCCGGATGTCAAACAGTTCCTATCCAGAGATCTGATCTGGATCCAAACTATTTTCAACATTAATCATGAATTCGCCTCAGTTATCTCAAATTCACAGTTCCCAAGTCATTTCCCCCCCAAGTTTATTCTGTGTAAACACACTTTGCACATGTACACAATTTACTTTACCCTTCTGACATAATCGGCAGTGATTTCCGACATGTACATGTATACAGTAGCCCAGAATTTCAGTCTCCATAGGTGTTTTTATAACTTTCTCACACATTGCCTTCTAGTGCCATTACCGGGGGGGAATGTAATTACAGGTTGTGGGCAGTTACAATTATAAGTTAATCAATTTGTTATCTACCATTTATAAGTATAAAATATTCCGCAGATTAGCCAAACAGCGAAAACGTGCTTAAGTTAGCTGACACTGTTTTCTTGCAACTTTGTGCCCAATGCATCTGGTACCAGGCTTTTATAAACAGTCCCAAAGGTGATGCGGGTACCAGCATGCTTTAACCTTAGTCTGGTTCCCTGTCTCCTAGATCTCCCATCAATGAAATGACCTGACTAGCTTTGACCTTAGATAACCTAGTTTTATCTTTGATATTTTTCTACAAGATATAGTATGTACAGTAAGAATCACAGTAATGTTATAATCTCTATCTGTGTAATAACATTTCATTACACAGATGTAAGCAAAAACTGCAAAACTTTACTTAAAATACTGCTTTAAAACTGTTATTTCGCGCGCACTATTTTTCACCATATAACTAACTGTAAGCATACGCCAGATGACCTCCATAGAACTATATGAAAATGCAAGGGCGGATCAGCAGCTCACTTACCTAATCAATTATGCTTGCTGCAGACGTAGTGCAAGTTTCGGATATTTTTTTCTGTATATAGTTTAACACAACGACAGAAATACACTATCTGAGTAAAAATCCAAATGTAAGGGAGTGTTTCTACATGCAGATCCTAACCATAAATTTGCACCACTTGATAGTGCTTGTGTGTGGATACGCACTTGGTGCATTAATCTGAAATAGTTAAAGGTGTTTGGCAGTAGGATTGCAGCTCTCAAAATATGGTATTCATATTGCTAAAGGCTGTTGTTCCAACAGCCTAAAAATGATAGCAGTCGAGCGCATAATCACTAGATACCACGTCCCCCGATACAATACTATCGTATGCTTTTTTTTCGGCGGAGCTGTCTGGTTTCTATTTAGCCACACTTTCTATTTGGCCACACATTTCAACCAATTATATTTGATCAGAAATTTAGAATTGAGAGCACCTGTTGAAACTGAATAGTCTCATTGTATAGTAGCCAGGGCTCCAGATAAGGGAATTATTTCAAAACTCAAAATCTTTATTTGTGCATTAAACCCTGTGGTGTCACTATACATTTGAATTGTCTCTTCGAGACAATCAAAATGAGTGGTAACACCATAGGGTTTGTTGCTGAAAGGAGTGAATCAATGTGATTTGTTTAGTTTACTCCCTCGTATCTGGAGCCCTGTAGGCTGGTCTATGTCCAATTACAGTTTTCCCAGATATGGACTGTGAGTGTAAAATTTAAAGGCACAGACCAGACTGTTTACTACACTGGGCTGATGCAATTATGATTCTATTTTAAGATGACATCTGAAATCTTTTTATAGATATACAGAGGAAGCTAGGTGTTTTGTAATTGTTTACTACCAATTTGTTTTAATTGTTAACTATTTGTACACATTTACCATACATTAAAAGCAATATTATATATAAATGGCCTCAAGTGAGTTAAACACAATCGTGTGGTTTCTCATTATTTACAAGAGTGAAGTACAGCAGACGGTTGAATCTGTACATTTGTGTATGCTATAGTTTGTTTCAAGAAACTCTATGAATGAAGTTTGATATATACATGTAGAACAATAGATTAAAGTGAGGATCTCCTACCAGTAGCTAGGCTATGAGTTAAATTATTGTTTTGTTTTGCATTTCTGTACATGATAGTTTTGCATTCTAAATAAAAGTTCCTGTTTCAATTGTATACTTTTATTTTTTGATTTTCAATCCAAGATATTACAATTCTTTGAAAACCTCAATTTCATTCAATTTTGCACACCCATCTATATAACCTATATAACCACTCATTCCGCCGAATATCTTTTTTAAAGATATTTATTGTTTTAGTTTATAATTGGATATTTCTTGCTTAATCGGAAACGATATCCGAGTCGGAATAAGGGTATAACTTTGGTAGTACACGCTTAATTAGAGGGGGCGGTTCAAAAGTATTTTTAACTTTCTGGCATCAATCTAACCTAACAAGCCCACGAACATCCCCTTTCTGAATGTAGTAGTGCATACAACACATGAAACTCAGATTAATCAGAGAGGGTGTCAATAAAATCGGTATCTCGGTGTCTGATCTAGATACATTTTGTTTAGCCTGGCACTTGATCAAGTAATAAAGTAATTATCAGATTGTATGCTGAAGACAAATATTTTCCAAGTTGTAGGGCACGTGCTTAGTTAAAGAAACTGACTATGGGCGTGACGGTGCATTCGTCCACAAGGGATGTGTTAGGGGTGTTCAATAAAATATGCAAAATGCATTCTTTACTGTTTAATAGCCAATTTGCGGTTTAAAGTTAAATTATATCTAAAAGAAAGTCCAATGCGCTTGCGCCTGCATACAAGAGCAGCACAGACGACATCTACCACATCTGGCAAATTAGGTCGGGGTGTCTGCAAAGACAGTTTAATGCTCTGAATGTCCTTAGATTGGAAAAACATGCTCAACACACGCTGCTGTCAGACAAGGACCTGCGCAAGCTGCTGTCAGACAAGGACCTGCACAAGCCGCAGCCAGACAAGGACCTGCACAAGCCAATCGTCGAGATGATGCAGCAGCCGCTCTGTCATCAGACGAGGAGGACGTCCCGCCTAGATGACGACGTCGGCTTTGGGATCTAGTGAGGGAAAATCATGAACTGTATAATAATTTCATGAAAAAAACCACTTCCAAAGATAAAGCGTAAGCTTAATATTTTAAGTGACAGTGAGTAACATATTGTATGCTTGAGTTTGTTCATTTCTGCATCTGCATTTTACAATAAAGGCTTTCTGGTGTATACCTTAATACATATACATTATTTGCTTGACCTAAAGTAAATAACAAAATGCTTTTGAAAAGACCCCTCCAATTTAGCCTGTACTACCAACGGTTTACCTTTTTCCGATTCGGAGTCCGTTCCGATTAAGTAAGAAATGTCTATTAGGCTGCTATTTCAAAGACAAATTCTAGGTAAGTATGTGTCTCCGTGGCCTAGTGGTTATAGTCACTGTGACTTGCAACCGCTATGCTCCTCACCGGTGTTGGTTCGAATCCCATTCGGGTTAGCTTATGTGGGAAAGACTTCAGCTAGCTTGTGGAATGTCGGAGCCGATTTGTGCCTGAAATATGGCTTCAGAGGGATTCATCCACCTGTAATAAGCTGGACTTCGCGATAGCACTGAAATAATATTAAAGCGACGTAAAATCATATAAAATCCAAATCCAAATCAAGGCTAGCATACTTTGCAATAGGAAAAAATGACCATCTGCTACAAAACAGGGGCTTCTATCAGTTGAGATGATATTAAACCATTTCACCATCATAATCGAATTAAAGCTCATAATGCTGAATTGTTGTCTGCATCAAATATATCGTTTATGAAAACAATAATTTATTATGAATGTTTATCCTTTTTAAACTTGAGAAAATATTAGTATGACTGTGGCAAATAGCTTTGATCCAGATCAGACGCACATGGGTCCAAATGGTTTGTAAATATTAGCCAAGCTGTGCGAAGCACGATAAGGAATAAGTCGATATTGCAAACCGTCAGACGCCGCACTCTTATAAATAATTCTTCAATAAAAACTTTCAACGACAAGAAATTGTAATGAGGTTGCAGACGAAAGAAAGTCTGGGGTCATAGTATACTAAAATTACCATCATGAGAATCCGATTCTTGATTTACATCGTGAATACTATTGTTAACAGCTTGGATTCTGTTCAATAGCCAAGTTGAGAGTCAACCGATCAGGATCAAAACTGCCATTTATGGTAAAAGAAACTTTCAGAATTCGACGACCATATGTCGAACTTCTGTTGCTTGCACCAATTTTGTAAATGGTAGACATAAAAGTGTAAAGAAGAGCACAACCAATTTCATTGTGAAAAAGGCAAATGCCAGAGACGCATTCAATCAACACCAGCTGAAAGGTTAATTGGTCCAACAAAAGAGACATATTTTCTTTACTAAATAGTAATGCTTGTATTAGATCGCATGTACTCTATATCCAAAATCATAATAATTTTGAAAAGGTTTACTTAATCATTGAAACGCTTAAATAAATATCAAACTTTTGCAAACTGTATATTTCTAATGTTTGGTTATTAGTATTCGATCGTTTTATTCTTTTATCCTTATACTTTGTTTTCAAATTTATTGGATTTTAATGCGTTGCCATGTTCGTTCTATATACGTTTTGCAATGAGTATAAATTTTCTTTTACCCGGATTAATAAAAACTGTGTCGAGAAATGATATTGTGATTGGTATCAATAGGTAGAAAACTTAAATATGCGTCCACCTATCTATCATTATCAGCTTCATTTCATGGTTTCTAATTATTAAGGATAAAAAACTATGTCAATCCACAATATTTACATTCACCCTGTAAAGTCTCTATGTAATCGTATTAAAAATATGCAGGTCAATTTTCGATGAACCTACGAATCGAATCCGGTTCCAGCCAGTTAGAAAGAGGGCGGAGTCTCCGCCGCGAAGAAAATCTTCCATACGGCGGAGATATACCGACCAAGTTAGGATCTACTTTTAGATTATCCGTTTGGGTATCTCGAAACCCCTATTTAAAGTCGCAGACAGTTCAATTAAAATCAAATTGCGATAAAAAAAATTAAATGCTGTTTTTAAGGGAGGTTATCATATTACGCTCCGTCATTAAAGCTGTACGCGTTCTCTCCCTTCTCCGAGTGAGTGGTGTTTATTTATAGATTAGATAGAGGATAACTGTTTTTTTCAGTGTAAGATCGAAATTTAATCCATTGAGTGAACATCAGACGTTATATTTTCACGAGTGGCGAAGCCACGAGTGAAAATATAACAGTCTGATGTTCACGAAATGGATTAAATTCGATCTTACACTGAAAAAAACACAGTTATTCTATTTATTTATGCTTTTAAGCCACTTTTTAAACGAAATTGTTTAAAAATTGAAAGCGAACGTACATTATTTATCCCGTGTTGAGCCCCACGTTTTATGTCGAACACACGCGCGTGACAGTTGGCGGTATAATCACGTCACTCGTTGCTCCCGAGTTTGGATTCGTGCTCTTCCGGTGAGTAGTTCGCGACAAATCGGACTGCCGGAATTTAACGATAAGACACGATTGACTACGATTCTTGGGGAGCCCTACGGGGAAAATTCATAATAAAAAGCGATTGGTGATAATCCACTGCAGTGGATTACCAAGTGATCATCCACTGCTATTTCGTGGTAATCCACCGAAAAGCATAAATAAACAAGTTGTCTTCCAATTACGGTTTGAAATTGACAAGTTCACCAGAATTACATAGGAAAGTCGCTCAAACACAAAATAATGCATTCACACTTACTAAATTGGTAACGTAATGTTCCGTTATGACATATTGAAACTAGCCTATGTGTATTGGATATGCCACGGATAGCCGCGGGTGTGTGTACACGCTGACTGTGTAGTCGCATTTCAGCGTTGCTATTCGCGTTGCTATGTGTAAAGCGTGTATAAAAACTTGCGCCACCTAATTGTTTAAACTATGCTTTGATAATGGATATTCAGATTGAAATTTTTGTTTTAGTTTCTTACGAGCGTTCTTAAAGCACAGCGAGAAAGTTTACTGCGTAAAACCCTGAAATTATCATGCAAATACAGTACATGTAGTAAGGACTACTTTTGACACCAAATTTAGAAACTGGAATGGCTATTACATCGATATTACATCTATCAAACCCATTTGGCCGGTATATGATATATTCATATACATGAAAACAAATCTGGTCAAACTACACATTAAATGGATGACAGAAAATAAAAATATAAATATAAGGAATAAACAACATCTTTTTGCCGCTCATGACGGTATGACTACATTAGCTTAGGGGGTAAGTTTTGTAAACGCCCTATGTTGTTTATTCCTATAATGATTATACAAATACTCTGGACCATATATATATTTTCTAGAATGCGAATCATATTATATATACAGTTGTTTTACTTGAATAATTGGACGAAATGTCGGAAGCTAGTGGATACTATTACTCTCGAAGATTTCGGGGTACGTCCGGGTGATGGTAGGCTAAGAGGGAGTGAAAAGAAAATGAACAGTGAAAAAGAACAGTATAACCTATGTTTTTCTTTTTACCATGGTACTAATCCAAATTTTTGAAGAACCTATGCAGAAATATTCATAGAGATCCTACGTGGATTTCATTTGCGCCCGTATGTTTTAAAGACATTACCCCCAGTCCATTCAATGAACACACCCCCCTAATTGTTCACGCCTACAGTCATTTTGCGTTGTCTAGAGAGGCCCCGACATACTTACACTCAATATTTGTTGTTTTTTTCAATGGGATTTACTAACCAAACTATCAAATATAAAGTACGGGCCTCGCATGAGACGCTTCAGATTTCTTTGCACAGACCAATCAATCGTTTTAAGCATGGATTGCACAAGAATGTAACTGATGGGTATAACCACCCAAACTAGGCCAAGTAATGTCTTTTAATACTCTTGCACCGACGTAAAATCATAAGAAACCAAAATCCAAATCCGGCCTGCACAAACGGAAACCACAAGCCTGCAGTCCTTTAGTACTTTGATTTATAAACGAGTTGACTAAAATTAATATGACGTATCATTTTAATCAATGTATTTATTAAAAATGATAGATAATGACACTGAGACAACTCATGTAAGATCCTCTATTTATATGATCGTTAAACTGTTTGGAGGCTGATATGGCACAGTGCTACGTGGTATCTGATCTGGGTCCAAACAATTTACATATGTTAGTTGAATGGGTTAACTGAAACGAACAAGCTTTAACCCATTTGTACCCACGACCCCATATATGGGGCATAGGCAAACAGCGTAGACTCTGATCAGACGCCGCATTATGCGGCGTCTGATCAGAGTCTACACTGTTTGCTGATAGGAATTTCAATATAAAACAAAATGAAAATAGAAATTCTGACCAGGCAGCCCTTTGATAAAAAATAGACTAACCCAATATATAAACGTTGAAGAATCAACTGGGCGTAAATGGGTTGATTGCTTCGCTTTATTGAATGTTCAATTGACAGACAAAGCAATTGTAAAATATATCAAATGGTTTGTACGGAACTAACTTCCGTTTCTAACTTCCGTTACTAACTTTTTATACAATTTGCTTTGGCATATAAAGGGCAAGGCAATGGAAACAACCATTTGTTCAAGTTGTCATAGATGTTTGATTTCATGGTCGATGTTTCCTCATTCTAGATATACAATCAGCGGCAGTAATTTCACAATCCAAGAGCCCGTTCAACAGAATGATACTGGAAAATATCAGTGTATTGCAGGAAACGAGTTCGGTAGCCTGCTTAGTGACCCGGCTGGGCTGATATTTGGATGTAAGTTATTTTAACCCCTTCACAACAGTACCCTGACTGCATTGACCCTTGAAAATAGTTTGGATCCTGATAAAAAGAAGATACAGGAAATATTAGTGTATTGCAAGAAACAAGTTTGGTAGCCTCCTTAGTGATTCGACTATACTTTTCTTTTGATGTACGTAATTTTAAACCTGTGCAACCCTTTCTTGATTGACATTCGCAAATTGTTTGGATCCTGATAAAGAACAATATGCTTGAAATATCAGTGTATTGCAAGAAACAAGTTTGATAGCCTCCTTAGCGATCCGTCTATGCTTATCTTTGGTTGTAAGTTATTGTAAACCCTTTACAACAATACCTTTACTGCATTGATATTTTTAAATTGTTTGGATCCTGATAAAGACAAATGTGCAGGACATATATGTGTCAGTGTATTGCAAAAAACAAGTTCGGTAGCCTCCTTAGTGACCCGGCTATGCTTATATTTGGATATACGTAATTTTAAACCTTTACAACCGTCACTTGATTGACATTCGCAAATAGTTTGGATCCTGATAAAGAACAAGATGCTGGAACAACCGTTGTATTGCAAGAAACAAGTTTGATAGCCTCCTAAGTGACCCGTCTATGGCAGCGTTTTTTTTCTTCTTTGGACGGTACCCGGGAAAGGACCCGTTCCCAATTGGAACAGGAACCGTTCCCAATTGGAACAGGACCCGTTCCCAATTCAAAGAAGGGACCTGGCAATGTGGTAAAAATAGTATTTTCAGTGAAAAAAAGAGAATTTCTGTTACTAGTGTTAGCATTGCCTGTTGATATGAACTGCATACATGTAATTGCAACTTGATAAGTTAGATCAATATAGGCTTACATATATTGTAAAATAAACTTCCCAAATTCTTTTTTGTCATTATTTCACGACTTGTTTTTTTCCCAATTTGAAGTTTACGCGACAAGAAAAATCCCAATCTGACAAGAAAAATTCCCAATCTGAGGGGTACCGAACCCGTTCCCAATTGGGTGAAAAAAACGCTGTATGCTTATCTTTGGCTGTAAGTTTTTGTAAACCCTTAACAACAGTACCTTTACTGCATTGATATGGATGCTGATAGAGACAAAGGTGCAGAACATATCAGTGTATAGCAAGAAACAAGTTTGGTAGCCTCCTTAGTGACCCGGCTATGATTTTCTTTGAATGTAAGTTATCTTAAACTATTCACAACAGATGTAAGTTATTGTAAACCCTTCCTAACAGTACCCGCGCTGCGTTACGCGGTGTCTGATCTGGATCCAAGCTGTTTCCAAATGTAAGCCAAGTTGCGCTCAGCATGATCAGGGTTGAGACAGTACAACCCCTAATGAAGTCGGGTCAACGCAGGGCTGTCATTTCTCCGGATTTTTCCTTAACCCTTTCCCTCATAGAAGCGACTTTTAGCGTATTTAATTTTTTCCTCCGCTGAAGAAAATAGTTCCAATTTAAACTGTCATGAACAGTTAACATAAGAAATATTTTTATATAGCCTAACAGATGATAGTTTAAAGCAGGCTGAAAGTAAAGCAGAATGTGCCTTAAGGCACATTCTGCTTTACTTTCAACCTGCTTTAAGTGATCACCTGTCTTTAATATTATAAATAGGTTATTGGGTAAAGGGTTAATATTCGGATTTGTTCGCTTAAAGCAGGCTGAAAGTAAAGCAGAATGCGCCTTCAGGCGCATTATGCTTTACTTCCAGCCTGCTTTAAGCAGCCACATGTCAACAAAACTAGAAACAGGCGATGGGGTAAAGGTACGATTCGGAAAATCGCACTTGAAAAATGCAAAATTGGAAATCTTTCTTTTTGGATTTTTTATGTCAACTTATGGAAGCCCTGTCAATGGCGGTCAATATCGGTACTATCCGTAGAGTAATCGGTCATTTTTGTCAGAACTATGCTAGAGCCAGGTTCTGCTAGGAGTACAGTACTGAACCTTATTAAATTAAATTTGATAATCGCAAGCGAATTGCCATCGAATTACCATCGAATCGGGTGCTTCAAAAGGCGAATCTTACGCTTGAATAATTTTACGCGGTTTTTCCGAAGCGGTTGTGACAAAAATGGAATCGAAACAATTAACAAAGGCATATTTGCGAATATTTGAGATAAACCATTCAGTCAAACTTAACCGAGGGTAAAGTTTCTATTTTGAATCGCAAGCGAATTGCCATCAAATTGCAAGCGAATCGCAATAATGGTTAATTTAATAAGGTTCAGTACTGTATCACGTGTCTGTTGACTTTGCTATTGCAGACTTCATGCCGTTCACCATGGCGGAGCACCGTAATGTTGAGGTCACCATGTATGAAGGTACCAGGATCATGTGTGAGGCCCCGACAGCCTACCCAGGTCAGTTACACATTCACTCATTCGTATCCTTAGGCGCCATTTAACCCATTAACCCATAAATACGCTTTTTAACGCCTTTTATTTATTCTTCTAATAAAGAAAATAGTTCCAATTTATACTGACACAAATGAAAACTACAAGAAATATTTTCTATATTCTAGCAGATAATAGCTTAAAGCAGGCTGAAAGTAAAGCAGAATGCGCCTTAAGGCGCATTCTGATTTACTTTCAACCTGCTTTAATTGGTCACATATCTTCAAAACTTGAGACAGGCTATGGGGTAATGTTTGTTGTCAAAATAGTTTAAGTTAAGAGCATTATGAAATATACGGACATTTATTGAATGTGTTCTCTCTTCAACTGTTAACTAGTTTAAGTACACATCTGTCATTTACCACTTATTTCAAGTGATTCTGAGTGTTTCCTTTACTGGAAATAGTCACTGAAGTTGTTATGTATGTACAAACAATCCAACTTATATTGTATCACTCTTGAAATTTGTAGATTACGCATGCGCATTCAATGTTCAAGCATCCTCTTCCGATTGTTGAGTGTTCAGTGGAGATCAAGCTATTTTCTCAGGGGTCCCAACCCTTTCAGTGCCAATTAAAATCATCTGTTTGTACCATTTAATCGCACAATGTAGCCCTCTGATTTGATCACATATGTGTAAAATATAACCATCTTCGTCAGCCCTTTCACCGCCAAATTTAACCGTTTTCTTTAACCCTTTACCCAATAACCTGTTTATAACATTAAAGGCAGGTGATCAATTAAAGCAGGTTGAAAGTAAAGCAGAATGTGCCTTAAGGCACATTCTGCTTTACGTTCAGCCTGCTTTAAGCTACCATCTGCTAGGCTATATATAAATATATATTTGTTATGGCAATTGTTCATGAGGATATAAACTGGAACTATTTTCTTCAGCGGAGGAATACATCAAATACGCTAAAAGTCGCTTCTATGAGGGAAAGGGTTAAGGGGGTAGATGCACCTTTGGAAAGTAATTACCAAATTCCTCAAACTTCGCATACAGACAGTAAAATTAGTTTCTATGACAAAACTGGCGGGTACCTGACCTTTTTTTCACATTTTAAATTTTTCAAGACGTATAACCCCCTAAAATTGAAGCTTCATAAAAACTCCTATTTTTTGTACTTCGTTTTTTCAATCTTGATGTAAACAAACTATTTGTACAAAAATATCCTAATTTATATTACCATAGTAAGAATAAACCCTGAAAATAATGTTTTGTCAAGATCCAAAATGAAAATGTTTGATTTTACTGGAAAAGAGTAAAATTTACCCCACCCACTTATTTTATAATGGGAGATTAAGGCACAGTGAAAATTGCCCTTCAAATTGTCTAATTACCAAATTTTTTATTTGTTGTTTTTAGCCTTGCAAATATAAAGTTTAAGTGAAATAGCAAATAAAAACACAGGGTCCCGGATCTTATAAAAAATATAGACCATTTTATTAAAAAATTCCATTTTTTCTCATTTTTTAACTTTTAAATGTATTTTTATCAAAAATAACTATCTTTTTTTTAAATCATTTGATCTATTGAATTATCTATAATTTATAATAAAACTATACTTCCATGAAAATTTCATGCTTACATTCTGAGAAATTGAAATGAAACCAGATGTAACAAAGTGCAACCTACCTATGAAAACGTTCTATACTGTAAACAACGAATTGGACAAAATGTTTAAAAATCCCTTCCGGTACGAAACCCAATTTTTCCCGCGAAAATAGTATTTTATGATTGTATGCGTTCACCGAAAATGAGTTATTAACTTTTTTCGGAAAATGAGTTCATAATATTTTTGGGAAATTTCATCATGCGCAAAAAGACAGGCCGACATCATTAAAACCGTTATATCCATTTTTATTTTAACCATTCATTTACGGCAAAATGATTAAAGTCACATCGAAACTGTTTCAAAGTTTGCATTACTTTCATCAAAATGTAAGCAGTTCCTTACAACAAATGCAGTATGTTATAGATGACTCAACTTTAGCTAATGGAAAAAGGATTACAACTGATGGTCCCAGAAAAGTTCTTGCCAATTCCAGAAAACGATAACACACACAACAGTTGGGTGTGATCTGAACCCTCAAGTCTCCCCCTGGATTCGCGCATGGACGTTGCACTTTCTCTATAGTCTTTTACAGTGTTCCCTCCCTACAACGGCCCTCCCAACAGCGACTCCCTCCTTAAAACGACCCTTGCCGCAATTCCCTAAACAGGACATTTATGACCAACGCTTTTACTGCTGCAATATCGTCTGCTTAAAATTGTCGTCTGCTGTTTTTTCTTAAAGTTACATAACGGATATTTTGACAGATTTTTTTTAATGACGATTGACAAACAGCTTGAATCCAGATCAGACGCCGCGTTACGCGGCGTCTGATCTGGATTCAAGCTGTTTGTAAATGTAAGCCAATTCCCCTCCCTATAACGACCCCTCCGAACAACACACACATTTGTTGTCTCCCACTGGATGTCGTTGTAGAGAGGGAGCGCTGTATTTCCTCTTATAAATCAAACAAAGAAGTTACTTGTTTTCTAGCGGGGATCATGTCGAACATGACTTTATAAAAAACGTTTCATTAATAACCCTTTCACTCTCAATGACGCCATGCAGCGCGTTTGCAAACATTTTGGGCCCTGATCAGACGCCGCGTCACCCGCCGTCTGATCAGGACCCAAACTGTTTGACACTCTTATCGATATTATTAAGTCATGTAACCTTAAATGTAACTTTGAAACGTTTCTTGCAGACAACAATATTGAATCAGACGACAATAAAGCGGTGAAGGGTTAAACATCTCCCGAATAATTAGATCTGGAAAGGGTTAAGGGATTTCCGCCTAGGAGAGGAAACATCGATGAGAAATCTATTTGCAAGCCATTCCATTATAAAACAGTACTTTCTATTCAATAAGTGTCTGTTGTAAAACTGATCTTAGGTTCAGTATCAATGTGTCTGATCTGTTCCAAACCTGTGTGCAAATTGCAGTTATTTCGCCACAAACAAGCAAAAGGTTAAGTTTCCGGATTTACACTATTTTAATTGCAATTATCACCAAGACATCTAATTCCACGAAAGTTATGTGGATCTAGTGTACATACGTTTTATGCAAATGATTCCGGCGAAAAGAAAAGGCATATTCCTTCAGCGAAAACTGTAATACCAGCCTCGTACAAATATCAAGTATTTAAATTGTTTTAAGAACATCACCCGCACAATTTAACCAATTTACCCAATAAATAAATACATTTCTCACATGACTATATCTACCCCTGTTTTCAATAGCGAACACCGATCCCGAATATCCTTGTCAGATGTCTCCAACATGTGTGAGATCAATTTGATGATTTCACTATTTAAGGTCACTGTTTATAAAGTCGTGATTACGTCACTGGGATTCCAAAAATGGCCTATATTGCTTTACAAAAAGCTTTAAATCGTTGATAATCTGTCACTCGTCGATGTAAGAGACAATCTGATCTCAACCTCGTCTAGAATAGAAAAGTTATTAAGCTCCCCAATGCTCGCTTAATAACATTTCAAATCTAGAGTCGGTTGCGATCAGCTTCTCTCATACAGCGACTCATGACAGATCCTACATGTATACCTTTTTCGAGCCTTCTATCTATTCTTCCCCTGGAGGAATGAATATATACCATGCGACATATTTTCTATCCTAGCTGATGGTAGATTAAACAGACTGAAATTAAGCAGCAGATTGAAAGTATAGCAGAATGCTCCTTAAGGCGCTTTAATTTCAAGCTGCTTTAACTGCATGGTCCCCCATATATATATTCAATGTTAGAAACAGTTTGGCACTCATTTCCTTATTTCTTTCGGTAAAATACCTAAAACAGTTATCCAGAAAAGAGGGAGTAAACTGAACAAATTCAACCTTTTCTCACTCGTTTCAGCACTAAACCCTATGGTGTTAATACTCATTAACCCTTTACCCAATAACCAATTTATAACATTAGATACAGGTGATCACTTAAAGCAGGTTGAAAGCAAAGCAGAATGTGCCTTAAGGCACATTCTGCTTTACTTTCAGCCTGCTTTAAACTACCATCTGCTAGGCTATATAACATATGTGTTATTGTAATTGTTCATGAGGGTATAAACTTGAACTATTTTCTTCAGCGGATCAATAAATTAAATACGCTAAAAGTCGCTTCTATGGGGGAAAGGGTTAAGAAACGTCTTGAAGAGTAGTGTATTGACACTATCGGGTTAATGCAAAAATAAAGATTTTAGATTTTGAAAAAACTCTAATTATCCTGGAGCTCTGTAAAAGTTAAAGTTGATAAGTAAAAGCAGACGACAATTGTTTTAAAAACTGATGACGCCATATCACGGAAAAGTGTTAAGTGCTTCCTGAGAACCTACTCAAGTTGACATGAAGAACCGCGATGACCTCGAGTGTTCAAGATGTCGAGTCAAGTTGACCCTGTGAATCAGTATAGTCCTATATCTTTTTACAATGCACGTGTCTTCTCAGTATGCCGTTGTCAGTCCATTGTCCACTGCTAGATTTGATTAATCGACATTTACACTAAAAAGCAGTGTTCCAAATATTTTACATTCAGATGTAATGACTAATGAAGCCAACGTGATCACGTGATAACTATTGCGTTTACTAGATTTATCAAGTGGTATATTTCATAGTGCACTATTACTAGACTTTACGTGTTATTGTAATATAACTCCTGCACACACCCCTATATAAACAAAGAAGGACGCAACAAACACTCCCGCGCTGTAACGGCTAAAATGTGACGTTACTAACGTAATATGTCTACGAGAATGCATACGCCAAGAAATGAAGCGCATTTGCGTCGGTTCAAAGTGTAGTCAATTTGAAGTGTTAGAATCGAAATAATAAATTCTTACCAGTGTTTTATCGTGAAATAGAACACGGATATTCATTGAGATTAGTGTAATTAAAGCACTCGGCCTGCGGCCTCGTGATTAAATTACTACGCATCTCGAACTCATACCATTGTTCCATTGCACGATAAAACACTGGTATGAATTTATCATTTCTTAGATAAAGCAACTTTATGCTAAACGAGGTTTGGTTTAAAGCTCATCTAAAAGGCTTTTTTCGTTATTTCTGTCCATTCAAAATGCTCATGTTTTATAATTAGGTTATACACCAATTCTTTCATATTTGATATACAGGGGCGTAACTAGACCAATTAGGAAGTGTACGCACTCCTGTACTCGGGTGGGGGGGTCCGGGGGCATGCTCCCCCGGGAGAATTTCATTCCTAGATGGTCTCAGGTGCGTTCTGAGGGCGTTTCCCGCATTCAAAACAGGTGATAAAATAACATAAATCTGTGCAAAAATTTGAATAAAAAAAACCAAAACGACATTGACGACAAAATCATCAGGAACGTATATATGTCTTATGTACGTTCCTGAAATCATGGATTCTAATTTCAAACCGACAATCAGTAACATTCAGATCTACAACAGAACCATTTGCATTTACGGTCCGTTTTGATAAAATGATAAAGCAGCCCCGTAGGAAGCAAACTGTGATTGAGGGGGCACATGTCGACGTCAGGGGCAAAGCTAATTCAATTGGCGAACGCACTCTTACTGGGAATGCGGAAGGCTCCTCCGGAAAAAATATTCCTAGATGGGCTTTGGTGAGTTTTAAGGGCATTTCAAAACGGGTTAAACAGAAAAATACCATCATCTTTTTTTGATGTATATGTAAAATCCCAATAACATAATGTTTACCCCCTCTGATTGGTTTTTAAACACTCTTACTCTAGAGGGGTCCGGGGGCATGCTCCCCCGGGATATTTTTAATCCTAGATTGTCTCTGGTGTGTTCTGCGGGCGTTTCCCGCATTCAAAGACTATGTAAAAATTTGACTCACCATAACAAATTATTGATTCTAGGATAATGTTTTTTTCCTGACAGCTTGTCTTCCAGCCTTTTATCTCTACCCCCTACGATTTTTATAGCATTTTTGGACTTTTAAATTTTTCTATTTTTGAGGACAATGTGTACGCAGTTGTGTTTTTTGCGTACAGGTAGCTACGCGCCTGATATATGTATACATGTACACTCGAACTTCGATTATTTTACAATAAAGTGTGCCATAGTGCTAATATAAAGTTACCATAATTATGTAAATACTGTGCCAATTAGGAATAACATCACAGTAACCAAACACGTCACTGAGATTACATTCGGCAAGAATTCAGGAACAATTTCTTTTCCTAACAACCCAATCATCATGGGGGATGCAATAATGCAGACCTAACTGTCGAAAGTGCTCGGGAAAAACTTGCATAAATAAGCTAAAACTCATTTTGCACTGTACGAATAAGTGTCTTTCTCTACTTGATAGACTTCTTGAAACATGTTATGGACATTTTTACTGGAGAAAACATAATGGCGAGTGATAAACAGATTGAATCCAGATCAGACACCGCGTAACACAAATGTAGACCTATTTTCCCCCCAATAACATATTCGTCCGAATAACACACACAATCTTTGTCTCCCATTGGCTGTCGTTGTAGAGAAGGATCACTGTATAAATATATAATATTATACCGGTATACTTGATATCCTAAAAATATCAGTATTTTCTCAATCTCGCCAAAACGAAGAACGAACAAGATCTAGATCTACAGTGTTCGGAGGAAAGCAATTTTATTATATACCTACCAATGTTCTGCCCGAAATATTTCCGTATTTTATCGAACAAATACACCTTGACGGATTGAAAATTCCGTATTACCCATGTACCTTGTGTAATGGGAAAAGAACGTTTACTGTGTAGTCGGAAGTTCGGAACTACTTTACACACTACAGGGGCATAGAAAATAGCTCGAAACATTTCTATCGTTTTTTATTTTATTATTATTATATGAGGTATATAATAAAAGGAACATTACTATACTTTGCATATCTTATGCACCGGATCACTCTCGTTGTGTGTGTAAAGGCTATATATTGTGGATATAGCCTTTACACACACAACTCGAGTGATCCGGTGCATAAGATATGCAAAGTATAGTAATATTCCGTTTATAGTACAGGTATTGTCGTGCGGCTTTGATATAGTATTATAGAGGTATTATCTTGTATATGTGAATGTACATACTGAGAAAATGAAGATTAAAACTTGGAAAACTTGAAAACTGTGATAAGGAATAGTATTGAAACGACGGTCGCGGGCATAATCAGTTTAATCGGAACGACGGTTGTGCGAATAAGAGCTATTATCCACACGACCGTCGTGCCGATAGACACTATGAACTAACAACTTCGCCTCACTTTATGGAATGAATATCAGGGCTCCAGATAAGGAGAGTATTTCAAAAACTAAAATCTTTATTTCCGCATAAAACCCTATGGTGTCACTACTCATTAGAATCGTCTCGAAGAGACGATTCTAATGAGTAGTAACACCATTGGATTTGGTGTTGATGATTGAGAAAATGTTGGATTTGTTCAGTTTACTCCCTCTTATCTGGAGCCCTGAATTTGTTTCCCCCACCTTACTTCTGTGTTGCAAAAGTATTTTATTTGTTCAATGAAAATATTTACATTCAGTAAAATACATTGATTCGCAAAAAATAATTGAAATTTATAGAATAGATATATATTTATTGAACACATAATTATGTGTCAGATGGACCAATTATTTAAATATTTTGAATAAATATTCTTTTTATTGAAAACTTATTTCGTTTATGGAATTAAAATATTTATATTGAACCATTATTTCTTTTTGCAACACTTCACATGCCATACATATAATTATATAATTCAATTTTGTTTCTTTATCTTTGGTGAGCTGTGATTGGTTGTATCTTTGTTATAAAGAAATATAAAGAATGTTTTTTGTTTCCATGACGGTATGAATAAAAACTCTGATCACACTGTATGAAACTTCGGATCGATTGAAACTAGGCATTTAATTTCCCATGATATTGAGTATTCCTTTACAAACCCATGGTCCTCCATGGCATAGAGGTATACTCACAGTGACTTACATCTCTAAGGTCCTCATCGCTGTGGGTTCGAATCCAAGTCTGGGCACTTCGGTATTTTATTTTCATGTGAGGAGGCCTTCCAGCTGGCTTGCAGAAGGTCTATGGGAGAACTATCCGGTTGCCGATTTGTGCCTGAAACAGTGCGTATAGGGCTTCTGGGGCCTTCCTCCACCTGTTACAGTGGAGAAACTGTTATTCTTTCCCACTTAATGCGTTTTAAACGCGTTTGAAAGGCGTTTGAAACGCGTTTTATCTATTAACTTACAAACGCGTTTGTAAGTGCGTTTAAACGCACTTATAAGTTTATAGTCATAATATGGTTTTACATTGCATTTTGGGTGTTTAAACAACGTTAAGAAAGATATTTTCTCATTTTTGCACTTTAAAAGTGCTTTATATATACACAAGTTGTGCGAATTGTGTTTTTTAAAGAGTTTTATCTCATTCGATCGTTAAATTAGACGATCTGTGTTTCGTTTAAAAATATGGTGGTCCAACCGAAATATTTGTTAATTGCTTGGATTCAGATCAGTTGTTAAATTACTGGGCATCTGATTCGCATCAATGTTTGGATCCAGATCAGATGCCGAGTTACTATGATCAAATTTTGCACATTCTGATTTTTTACAAATATGTTGTTACACTCACATATTTGTACTAAATTCTATACATGGAATTGAAACAGTGTAGACCCTGTTAGGTCCATTCTTTTTGGAGTTTATATAATGATAGGTTATAACAAAACTAATCTAAAATTATCATAAAATCATCTAAACGCATACCTGATAAGTTCAGACGTTATTCCAGTGTCAAGTCAACATATTCAAAAGAATCATTAAGTCACATAACATTTAGATGAGCTGTAAATATGAAGGATTTTATCTATCTGTAAAGTATAACTGTACATGGTCAAAAACATCAATATTATAATTGCCCATCGTGTAACCACTGAATTCTTGTATAATATAATTCTGTGGTGTAACTAGCCGACATCTCGTTGCGTCATCCACCGGATATGGGGTAATAAAACTTCGGCTTATCAAAGTAAACATAATCCTAATTAGGGGTGCGAGTCTGTTGGGGGCAATTTTACAATTTATAGTTCGCCACCAAAATTGTCATTTTTATGGTCAGGTTACTTTCACAAGAAATGGCCACACTAGTGTAAATCTATCATATAAAGTAGATCTAATTTGACTTTATCAAAGCTGTCAGTTTGGATCCTGATGTATTGCCGATTTAACATTTTACTAATTTTACCCCTAAATCCCCCAAAGTAATTGAAATAGATTCAAACCGTTTGAATAGAAATCAATATGATTTTAATTAATCTAATAAAATTTAACAGTTAAGATCTCGCTGGAACGCCGAGTCACTCAGCATTATGATGGAGAACAAAACTGTCTGGTTTTTTAATCAAAATATTAATTCGTTCTATAACGTACATCAGTTTAGATCTTGATTAGATCATGGAGAAATCACAGACTGCTCCGTGATTAGATGGCGAACTTATCGGCGTCTCATCTACATGTACATAGAAAAATGTTTTCAAAGGTCACATAAAAATTGAGCGATATTGAGAAAATGCGTTTGCGTAGATGAATAACAGTATTTATTTGATCTTGACAAACTGCATACGTGACGCAATTTTCAGACGGGAAGATTTTCAAACAGTATCATTGATTGGAGCCAGATCAGACGCCGAGTTACTAATCATTTGATATGAACCAATGCTTGGATCAATATCATACGCCGAGTTACTCATGTCCTGGTCTACATAAATGATTCCACCCAGTTCATACGCCGAGTTACTAAGCATGACTAAAATGTCAATTATTGGTGACTGCATCAGCATGACCATATATGGGAGATAGTAAAGCCGGACGTGTACACAGCAGGCATTGTCCGCCCAAGGCCTCTGGCAATCTATACACCCTGTCATACTGTATACACTCACAGTTTTATCTAGGCATACATTTACATGTAGGCATAAGAAGGGTACTATAAACCTAGTATAATTATTTAAATACCTTTCGGATTTATTTTAATTCGTATAATTGATCGGTCTCGATAAAAACAAAGGTATGCCGAATGAAACGCAAAAATCCGCTTATAAACGCGTTTATAAACGCAAAACTCACTTATAAACGCAAAACGCGTTTATCGTTTATCGTTTCGTTTGCGTTTCGTTTGCGTTTCGTTTCCGCATGCTTAAGCATAAACGGGAAAGAATAACAGATTCTCCACTGTATTAGCTGGGCGTCGCGATATGACTGAAATAATGTTAAAGCGACGTAAGATCATCACAAATCCAAATTGCAAACCCAGCACATGGACACATTGCTAGAAGCGTAGATTGTGTCATTTTGATATAGGATTTTAATGTAATCAAATGAAATTGTCGTATGTTTGTATTTTTTATTAAATTGGAAGGAAGTATTGGGCCGTGTAACCTGCCAAAGATTAGTAAACATGCAATAGTAAAGGGTTTATAAGCAGGGCTCCAAATCAGAGGGAGTTAACTGAACAAATCAAAATATTTTCTCACTCAAGTTAGCACCAAATCCTATGGTGTTACTACACATTAGAATATATCGTCTCTTCGAGACGATTCTAATAAATAGTAACAACATAGGGTTTAAAGCAGAAATAAAGATTTTAGTTTTCGAAATACTCCCTTATACAGTCGAAAGTTAAATCGATACTTCGAACTCGCTTAAATCGAACTTACCAGTATTTGATGATTTATATTTTGATAAATCGATCTCACTTAAGTAGAACATACCCGTATTTCAAAGTTAAAACGTGGCTAAGCCACGATTTTACTTTGAAATAAGGGTATACATGTTCGAACTAACGCGAGTTCGAAGTTTTGCATTTCGACTGTATATACAGTAGAGAAAACGTTATTCTTTCCCAATAAACGCGTTTACGCTAAAACTATTATTTGCAGTGCAAACAGTTTGGAGCCAGTTCAGACGCCAGGTAACCCGGCGTCTGATCAGGCTCCAAACTGTTTGCCACCAAGATAAACAAGAATTATCAGAATTGTCCAAAAGTTGTTCTTTTCTACGTTTTAGTGCTTTGCGTTTGCGTACGTTTGCGTTTAAAGGGGAAAGAATAACAGATTCTCCACTGTAGCCCTGTGTAACGTGTAATGTGTGTTTACTTTTCACAGCTGCACGGTTCGTTTGGATGATGGGGCAGATGATGCCGATATATCAGGACCGAGCAAACGTATTTGTCTCCAACTCCGGCTACCTCTACTTTTCTGAGGTTATGCCGACAGACGGCGGCAGGTACTATCACTGTATTGCAAGTGTCTCCCCAAAGTATTCACAGGACAAAGAGGCCATTGTGCAGGCACCAACCCATTACAGTTCTGGGGTGCAATTTGTTGTCATACAAACGGGTAAGAACATTAACTCGGTTAACCCTAGCGACGAGCATGTTCGTCATTTACAAACATTGTACCTGACATAGTACATTTGTAATATGCAAATATTGTACTGTAGACCCATTATAGAAAAGCAATCTGATCAGTCTCTACAATGTTGTTTTTTTTTGCAATATATTTTAGAAAGCAACCCTAAATAGTAGCTAATGCTAGCTTAAAGCAGGCTGAAAGTAAAGCTGAATATTTAATTTTAAGCTACATTCTGATTTACTTTCAATCTGCTTTAGGCTAACACCTGCTTGAAACTATGTTTATAATTGTATTAGTTACTATTATAAGTAACTATTTTCTTCAGTGCAGGAATACATGTAAATTAAATGTGCTAAAGGACGCTTCTCTACAGTAATGTATTAAAAAATTTAATAAATAATTTTAATACATATTTAAAATGGACAGGACCTTATTTGAGAATTGAATTGTCCATTTACCGTTTCTAGGGTGAACTAGTTAATATTTCTGTATACATCTAGTTAAAGTCTCGGTCTCATATTATATAAGAAAACCAGAATGAAATATCAACTAATCAGAACCAATCTAGATTTGTCTTTTCATAGTAACAAATAAGCTGTTTTAATATAGTAAAACATATTGTATAAAAGACAGGCGACAGCTTAAAACAAGGTGGCAGTATAACAAAGTTCCTAAAGGAGCTTTCTGTTTTACTGACACCTTGCTTTAAGCAATCACCTGGCCTTAGAAACACCTAATTAGAGCATAATTTAGTGCCCGTAATAGAGAGGTGCCATTTATACTCAAAAGTCCCTCTTTTTGAACTACTCAATTTGTTTCTTCATCTCAAAATAAATACTTCGGTACATGTATGGCATCTCTAATTCAATTATGCATTCCTATGTTATATTTACAGTGGAGAGTGTGTTATTCTTTCCTAATAAACGCGTTTACGCTAAAACTATTATTTCTATTGCAAACAGTTTAGAGCCAGATCAGACGCCGGGTAATCCGGCGTCTGATCAGGCTCCAAACTGTTTGCCACCAAAATAAAAATGAATTATCAGAATTGTCCAAAAGTTGCACTTGTCTACGTTTTAGTGCTTTGAGTTTGCGTTTCGTTTCGTTTAAACGGGAAAGAATAACACATTCTCCACTGTATCAAGTGAATGATGACTAATTATGAAATTAACTGATTTTCGGCGTTTTTACAGCGGAATAAACGACAGAAAATAATCGGCTAGTTCCATGAATCGTTAGCGCGATTCATGGTTAATTTGATGATCCTTTTCTGTCGTTAATTTCGCTTAAACGCCGACAATTCAGTCCATATCTTATATTTACATTATATTTGCTATAATTTCTAATATTAAATGAACGTTTTATCAATACGCATGCATGGGGCCGAAGAACTACATCTTGTACACAAAACCTGTTGGCTCAATTTGCAGAAATCATCAGCTGGATCATCACTTCTATGCAGATGATTCACCGTTATACCTGTCATTTGAGCCTAAAGACACATCTTGTCAACAAGAAGCCCTTTCAAAAGTCGAAGGGTGTCTAAAAGACATAGTATCATGGATGCACCAGAACATGTTGAAGCTGAACACTGACAAAACTGAGGTCATACTGTTTCATTCAAAAAAGTTTAACGTTACTGGAGATTTTCACGTACAAGTGGGAAACTCTAAAATCAAACCATCAGTGTGTGTGAAGAATCTTGGTGCTAGATTAGATTCCCAAATGGATATGACGCAACACATTAACGCTGTGTGCAGGTCTGGCTACTCACAGCTGCGGCAGATAGGTCATATTAGACAGTACCTTTCTCCAGAAGCTACAAAGACCTCAATCAATTCTCTGGTCACTTCAAAAATTGACTACTGCAACTCACTGCTGTATGGGATTCCCCCAAAACTCACTATGCAAACTACAGCGTGTGCAAAATACAGCAGCCCGCATCATTACCAGGACCCCTCGGTACAATCACATCACTCCAGTCTTGAAGGATATTCACTGGCTTCCAGTTCAACACAGAATTGAATTCAAAATTCTGACACTCACATACAAAGCCATGTGCAATAATTCTCCAAGGTACATTGTCAATATGCTTGACGTGTATAAACCTCGAAGAGAGTTGCGGTCTGCGACTAAATCGGTATCGCTGGTTGTACCGAGGAGTCGTTTGGTGAGGTTTGGAGATTTTGAAGTTTCATGCATGCAGCCCCAAAGCTCTGGAACAGTCTACCATCAGACACCAGAGATGCGAGTTCAGTTGCAGTTTTCAAAAAGCGTCTGAAAACACATTTCTTTTATATTTGTTATTAGAACACTGCTACCTATGCGTTATGTTCTTGCTGTAGATGTTGTGGGTCCAAATGGGAGTTCTGGAGTATTATCTGGTTTTTGGTATCTTATAGAAATTTTAGTTATTGTCGCATGCTATGTTTCCTAGTTATGTTACATTGGGCGGCCTGCATTGGGCGTTCTGCTATTATTTCTATCAGTCGGCATAAAGAAGCCATTTCCTTCGTTGCTAATTGGTTGATGAGGTAATGCAATCGCCATTTTGGGGGCTGTCTTTTGTATGTTTAGTGGCCTTCATTGGGCGCTCTACTGTTATTTCTATCAGTCGGCATAAAGAAGCCATTTCCTTCGTTGCTAATTGATTGATTGGGTAACGTGATCGTCATTTTGGGGGCTGTCTTTTGTATGTTTATTCATGTTTATATCTAATTGTAGTTATTTGTCTTTTCCTGGCGGCCTGCATTCGGGCGCTCTACTATTGTTTCTATCGGTCGACAATCAGAAGCCGGTCGCTTCATTGCTGATTGATGGGAGTAATGTGATCGCCATTTGGGGGGCTGTCTTTTATATGTTTATTCATGTTTATTTTAGATCTTATTGTAGTTATTTTGTCTTGTCTTGCTTTGTAGGTACATTTGTGTAATTTCATGTGAAGCGCTTTTGAACGCACTACCCCTGTGTGAAAAGAGCGCTATATAAATCTAGTAAAATAATAATATGTACGTTTAATCCATATTAGAGGTTGTAAACACGAATAATGTCTTCCCATTAAAGGGACAGCCATTACTGCCATTACTCAGGGAACGCAAAAATAAGTTTCGCGGAGATCATATCTGTAAACCCTGCCTCCACTGCGAGGATATCCACAAATCCCGCCCCCTTGAAAATTGCGTTTATACGAAATAAACGTCAATTTGTTTAATAGAATTGAATGGGGCAAATGTAGATACAGTGGAGAATGTGTTGTTCTTTCCCAATAAACGCGTTTACGCTAAAACTATTATTTGCAGTACAAACAGTTTGGAGCCAGATCAGACGCCGGGTAACCCGGCGTCTGATCAGGCTCCAAACTGTTGCCACCAAGATAAACATGAAATATCAGAATTGTCCAAAAGTTGTTCTTTTCTACGTTTTAGTGCTTTGCGTTTGCGTACGTTTGCGTTTAAACGGGAAAGAATAACAGATTCTCCACTGTATGGCTTATGTTTTCTATTTACAATTTGAAATTCCAATAAACTCATTCTTCCTTGAAACTATTAATAGAAATATTTAATTTTCCGTTTTTTGAATATATTTATATGGTTGATTTCAACAATAAACCACAAACTGTCGAACATTACAGACCCTGAACAGGGTTCTCTTGCAGGATCCCCCTGATCATGGCCACCACTGTTTACATAGTTATATGGGAAATATTACTGATAACAGGAACATTGTTTGTTATCGACAATAATACTCGCTTCTAGGGATGAATGTGGTAAATTGAGACATGAGGAACATTACATGTCCATGTCAGATTGATCTTAAAGAAGGAGCTGTCCAGCGTAATGCGGTGTTTGATCTAACTCAAAACAGTTTGACACTCTTTTCAATATTTGCTGAAAGAAAATAGATCTACCTACAATTTAAATATGAGAATTCAAAGCAGATGCCAAATGTTTAACCATTTCACTCTCAATGACGTCATAAAGCGCATTTACCCTGTCACTCGCAATGCGTTTGCAAACAATTTGAGTCCAGATCAGACGCCGTGTATGCGGCATCTGATCAGGACCCAAACTGTTTGACGATACTGCAGACAACAGCATTGAGGCAGACGACACTATGGCGGTGAAGCAGGGCTGCCATTTCTCCGGATTTTTTCCTAAATCTTCGGATTTTTTTCTAGTACATGGTAGCTACAAGCAGGCTGAAAGTAAAGCAGAATGCGCATTAAGGCGCATTCTGCTTTACTTTCAACCTGCTTTAAGCAGCCACGTGTCAACAAAACTAGACACAGGCGATGGGGTAAAAGGTACGATTCCTAAAATCGCATTTGAAAAATGCAAATTTGGAGATCTTAGGATTTTTCATGGCAGCCCTGGTGAAGGAGTAAATCACCCTCGACAAAGTTTATTATGAAACAGTTAAGCACTTGACAATTTGCTCGTACATTTGAACATATTTCATCTCTTTCAGCACTCAAAAACTTCAAGCCAACTATAGTAGACACACATGTGTTCCCCGCCCCAGCTCTTAAAGGAAGCCAAGTCAGGATGGAGTGCGTTGCTTATGGCACGTAAGTACTGGTCCTTAGTATCAGGACAGACATACCTGAGCAAACAGTGTAGACCCTGATCATACTGCTCCTGGGAGGAGCAGTCCGATCAGGGTCTACTCTGTTTGTCATTGAATTCGCACCGTTTGAATAATAACGGCCGTTGTACATGTAGGGACAGTGTGTTTGTTACATGAATGTTTATGTTACAGACTACCCCTTACCTACTCATGGCACCGTGAGGATGGTCGCCCATTCCAGAAGGGTACCATACTGTCTGACCTGAACCGTGTACTTACCATTGACAATGCCAAGCTGGAGGCTGAGGGATACTATACCTGTGTTGTGGAAGGACCCGAGAGCGTGGCAACAAAGACAGTCAGTCTCGTCATTGAAGGTACATAGTGCAGTAAAAGGTAGTGTAAGAAAGTACAGGCCCGTAGGAACAGGGGTTGCACGGGGTATGCCCCCCCATAATGTTTGCCAATAATAGTAACCTAACAAATGTTTCTTTATTTGTTCTAGATATACGCCACAAAACTCATTTCAGATGGTGATTTTTAGCGCACAACCAAAACGAAACAAAAACGTTGTCAGCCGCTGAATGAAGAGTGTGCCCCACACCCCAATGAAAACTGCCTAATGACGAGTGTATTATGATAATTATACGTATTTGGCAGTATGGAACCATCTCAGATACAGAACCTGCGATGAAAACGGTGCTTGTTGCAGTGCTATAAGGCAGGTTTTTCCATGGCACGGCTCATTTTGAAAATTTACTAAGTCTTTAATTTCAATATTTCAGCCAAACCGTATTTCCCGTCTGGTATTGGTAACAGATTTGTCGATCGTGAACATACACTGCTTTGGAGATGTCGGGCTGTAGCCCGGCCTGCTGCTGTCTACTCCTGGTATAAAAATGGGGAACTCCTCGCTAATATTTCTGGGGAAGTGGAGGTTCATGGAGACTACATCGAGATCAGTAGAGTCAATGAGGGAAGGGACAGTGGCATGTACCAGTGTGGAGCTACTAATGTTCATGGTACTAGCTATAGCAATGGACAGCTGCAAGTAATTTGTAAGTAGACAGCCCTTTCTGTATAAACCATTACACTGAATATATAATTAAGTCACCAAAAAGCAAAACAGTGATATATATCAGTGTTGCCATTAGTTGATCTTGAAAAATTCTAAGATTTCTAATTTTTCTATTCCCCCCCCCCCCCCCCCCCGCGCAATTACTTAAAACAGGTTGAGAGTGAAGCAGAATGCGCCTTTACTCTCAGCCTGTTTTAAGCTATCATTTGTTAGGATAAAACTCCGAAGATTTCGCAAGAATCCGGATAAATGGCATCCCTGCAATAGTAATTGTCAGCTAAAAGTACTATGTAAGTAGATAAACCATTCTATATAAACCGTTCTCCTCACTGTCAAAGTATCAATGTCAACAGTAAGGTCAACTAAGATTTCTGTGTAAAAAGAAAACCCATCTGGGGCCCGTCTTACGAAACGTCGTACGGCAATATATAAATATTAGATGGCAGTTTGCGTGACATTCAAATTGTCAACCCGAGAAACAGCATGTCACCCCGAGACATTCTTGTTTTCGAAGGTTGACAATTTGAATGTCACACAAACTGACATCTAATATTTATTTTATTACACCGAGTTTATCAACCCTGGCTTTGGAATCGTTTTATTCGTCTTTTATAAAATGTGTTGTGAATACCAATTTAGCGCGGACATGTACATAACGCGGGAAATGACGTCGCCGTCTTACGACGTCACATTGTTTATAATTATATTACAAGAAACAAAGAAGAACGTTATGATAAGTAAATTGAAGAAACAGCGTCTTTACATTGTCTAGGTGGCAAATATCCTCTTCCGAAAGGGCGGCAAATCGTTCAGGAATGGACAAAAGGAAGCAACTTGTACAGAAAATGCCAAAAGTTGCTCAGAAGTTACCACTCTTTAAAGCGTTCCAATGTATCCAATAGCGAAATTCATGTCAATGCTGACTGTACGTTTTCGGACGGAGTAAAAAAGTAATGTCCTTTAGAGTGACGTCACAAAAAGAATATCCTAAAGAGTGACAGTATATTTTGGATAGATGTAAAAGACATGCAAAATGTTAACTGTAGGTCTATGGGAAGTTAACATTGTAACTTAAATCGAGGTGTAATAAATGATGTTATTATACCTCTCTTGATTTATCTACTATATAGCCTAACGTGACGTCAGATGGTGAAAATACGTATTATTGCACCTCGATTTAAGTTACAATGTCGATGGCAGAGGCCTTTATCTGTCTACTCTACCCTAAAAACGAAATAAATCAATAAATTCGATATAAATAAATGAATAACACCTCATTTTGTCCAAATCTTACAAAAGACTATCCAAAAGTTCAATATCTATAGTCTACAAGTGTGGATTCAGACTGTCTCGTATTCTCAGAGTTTCTCCTATAATCGGGGGTTATGGAAAACGTATGAAATGAAAGCTTCTGACATCCGGATAGTGCCACTTTTACAATTTTTAAAAAACAATTATCTTGAAAACTCAAGTTATTATCTTGAAAATTCAAGATAGTATCTTGAATTTTCAACATACTATCTTGAATATTCAAGATAATAACTTGAAAATTCAATATAGTATCTTGAATTTTCAACACGCTAACTTGAAAATTTCAAGATACTATCTTGAAAATTCAACATACTATCTTGAAAATTCAAGATAATATCTTGAATTTCCAAGTTAGTATGTTGAAAATTTAAGATATTATCTTGAATTTTCAAGATAGTATGTTGAATTTTCAAGATAGTATCTTGAATATTCAAGATAATATCTTGAATTTGCAAGATAATAACTTGAATTTTCAAGATACTTATCTTGAAAATTCAACATACTATCTTGAAAATTCAAGATAATAACTTGAATTTTCAACATAATAGAGCTGGAATAAATCTGTTGTACGGAAGGTGGATAGTGCCACTTTAAGAATTCATAGTAGGCTGAGTCTCGAATAAATATTCAAGGGAAAAGTATTAAAGGCATTTTTAAAGGTCAAAGGGTTAAAATCCAGATCAAAGAGAAATAGTTGCATTTATTTCTAGCTCATCTGATCACAGCTTTGTGCATCTTGCATCTTTCGTAAACAGTTTAGCTCACCTGAGTTTATGCTCCGGGTGGGCTTTTATGGTCACCTTTTGTCCAGCGTCTGTCTTTCTAATCAAATATTACGAAGCTCACATCCTGCACAGAACAGACTTTAACGCAAAACCTTAACGTTGAGCCTAGAGGTAAAGGCCAAATGTCAAGGTCACCAAACTGCGGTGCATCATGGTCTACTCATACAGGCGAATCAGCCGGAACATGCTCTAAGTTATGAATATACTTTAACGCAAAACCTTAACATTAACCCCAGAGGTCAAGGTCAAAGGTCAATGTCACTCAACTACGTTTTACAATGCTGTACTGATTACGGCGCAATTATGGTTCAAGTTGGTTCAAGTTTCATAGACCTAGTCCTCATAGTTTATGATAGTTTAAGATATCCAGTCCGGACGCTGACGCCGGTGTATAGCATATAAGCCCCCTCACTTCGTGAAGGTGAGCTTAAAAGCATCGATTTGGTAGAAATTAGCTCAGTAATTTCTGGAAAGGTTTTCAAAGATTTTTCAAAGTTTTAAGTGGTTGGTTGCCATGACAACCACGATTCTTCACGTAATACCATAAACATTAGGAATTTGCATAAGACTAATATTTAAGTATCATTCAGGTAAATTTTGGTGCAAATCTATCAAGGGGTTTCACAGAGAAGACTGCTAAAACAAGAGGGCCATGTTGGACCTTAAATCACCCACCTTTAGGCTAAGAAATTCTACTAGCTTCAGAGAAAACAAGTGAACCCTAGGGCAGGGCTAATTTTGACCCAGGTGTATAATTTGAACAAACTTGGTAGAGGGCAACTACATACCGTTATGCTACATACCAGTTACCAATTATCAATGCCCTAGGCCTTGTGGTTATAGATGTTATACTTTCTGGTCCTTTGGAATCATTGATTTCAGCGCATTTACAGTTGAAGGTTGAATTCCGCTTAAGCCGGTGCTAGGGGGCGTGGGCACTGTTGCACATTTCAGTATTGCTCATGAACAGACTCAATTAAACCGAGTCTGCAATTTTCAGTATTTGCTTTGTTTTCTGTGCTTTCAAAGGATCTCCCCTTATTCAGATAGAGAAGAACACTTTAAAAAATTGCCATGTCAACCACAGTTTTGAGTGGATTCAATTTATTTGAATACTGTTTGTAAGGATCAAGTTTCATAAAAGCTGGTCAACTGGTTTTCAGCTAAGAATTCGTTTACAGAAAGTGGTTGATGGACGGACAGACAGACGGACGTCGGACGAAATGCGATCACAATAACTCACACGGAACATAAACTCAGGTGAGCTAAGAGTATTGACGAAAGATGCACGATGCAAAAAGGACATTCCAGGGATCACAAAACCTCAACCTGAGCTGTAATCAGCTGAGTTAGAAATAAATTAAACTTTTTCTCTTTAATCTGTATTTTAACCCTTTGACCTTATATAAACGCCTTTAATAAATTCCTCTTTGTATACTTTTACGAGACTCAGCCTTGTATGAATTCTTAAAGTGACACTATCCACCTTCCATACAACAGATTTATCCAATCTCTATTATGTTGAAAATTCAAGTTACTATCTTGAATTTTCAAGACAGTATATGTTGAATTTTCAAGATAAGTATCTTGAAAATTCAAGTTATTATCTTGAAAATTCAAGATATTATCTTGAATATTCAATATACTATCTTGAAAATTCAAGATACTATCTTGAAAATTCAAGATAATATCTTGAAAATGCAACATACTAACTTGAAAATTCAAGATAGTATATTGAATTTTCAAGATAGTATGTTGAATTTTCAATATAGTATCTTGAAAATTCAAGTTATTATCTTGAATATTCAAGATAGTATGCTGAAAATTCAAGATACTATCTTGAATTTTCAAGATAGTATCTTGAATTTTCAAGATAATAACTTGAATTTTCAAGATAAAATTTTTTTTGTAAAAATGGCACTATCCGGCTTCCGTAGTTAAATCTTAATAAACAAGCAAACAATGGCACCATATGCGCAGAAAGTTTCTGTATGATAGATTTAAAGTGACTCTAACAACTTTTTTCTGGACTGAAGAGTTTACCCCCTCCCTAGCAACAATCATTGACAACTGTAGCGGGAGTTACTTGACAGGTGGCGCAGTCCTGTTACACAACCAATCAGAAATCCCGAGAATACTGAAAACTTTTAAGTGATTTAGATCATGCAGGGTGGTGTATTCAAACGTAGACATGATCTAGATATTTGTTTGTTGTTATAATTTTTATGGATGTTATACCGTATTCGGAGTTTCAACTGTTATTCCCGAGAATACAGATCATGTAGGGTTGTGTATTCAAATTAGAAATGATCTAGATATTATTTTTTTACTATTCTTTTTAGTTCACCTGGCACGAAGTGCCAAGGTGAGCTATTGTGATCGCCCTGTGTCCGTCGTCGTCCGTCCGTCCGTCCGTCGTCCATCGTCAAACTTTTTGTTCAAAGATCTTCTTCTTGGAAACCACTGGGCCAATTTCATCAAAACTTCATAGGATTGTTCCTTGTAGGGTACTCTCTCAGATTTCATCCAATATAGGTCATCCAGTTTAAATTGTGGTTGCCATGGCAACCAATTGAAAAAACTTTAAAAATCTTCTTGTCAAAAACTACTGGTCCGAATTGAAAATAATTTTACCAAAATGTGCCATTGGTGACCCGCTATAAGCTTTCTTAAAATAATTTTCCTATCTTAAAAAACATGGCCGCTAGTGGGTGGGGCAGATTTTCCTTATATGGCTATATAGTGAAAACGTAAAAAATCTTCTTGTCAAAAACTACTGGTCCGATTTGACAGTGATTTTATGCAAATGATCCAGATTTCTTAAAATTATTTTGATATCTAAAAAAACATTGCCGCCAGTGGGTGGGGCAAGTTTTCCTATAAAATGTTACTGTATAGTAAAAACTTTAGAAATGTTCTTCTCTGAAACTACTGGTCTAAATTAAAAATAATTTTACACAAATGGTCAATTGATGATCTTCTACCAGATTCTTAAAATCATTTTGTTATCTTAAAAAACATGGCCGCCAGTGGGAGAGGTATGTTACTGTATGGTAAAAACTTTAAAAATCTTCTTCTCTGAAACTACTGGTTCAAATTCAAAATAATTTTACACAAATGGTTAATTGATGACCCTCTACCAGATTTCTTAAAATCATTTTGATATCTTAAAAAACATGGCCGCCAGTTGGTGGGGCAAGTTTTCCTTATATTTCTGTGTAGAAAAACTTTCAAAAAAATTTTCTGAAACTATTGGTCTGATTTAACAATGATTTTACACAAATAATGATTCATGGGTGACCCTTTGCCAGTTTTCTTCAAATAATCTTCCTAGCTCAAACAACATGCATGGGTGAAGGTGAATCAGTGAAAACTTAATCATTACTGGTCCATTTACATGACCGTAATCATGGGTACCAGGTGAGCGATTTAGGGCCGCATGCAGCTCTTGTTTTGGATGTTATACCGTAATCGAAGTTTTAACTGGTTTTTAAGCCACAAGAACAATTCTGTAATAGTGATATATGTGCTTTATAAATATTCTAAGAGTAAGCCCAACAAGAGTAGGAGACAACAGTCTATGGAGACAAAACTATTCGCGATCGTTACCGTGGTGATTAGATTTATATTATTGTTCGGTATAATAAAATAAATATCACATCTCACAGAGGGTGAGAGAACGGATTGGTCACCCTCGACAAGTAGATGTCGACCTCGGCTCACGTCTCAGTTGATATTACTTGCCTCGGCTGACCAATACGTTCTCTCACCCTAGGTCTGTGAGAGGTGACAGGGCTGCCATAAGTTGACATGAAAAATCCTAAGATTTCCAAATTTGCATTTTTTCAAGTGCGATTTTACGAATAGTTACTTTACCCCATTACATCGCCTGTTTCTAGTTTTGTTGACACGTGGCTGCTTAAAGCAGGCTGGAAGTAAAGCAGAATGCGCCTTAAGGCGCATTCTGCTTTACTTTCAGTCTGCTTTAAGCTACCATGTACTAGAAACAAAATCCGAATATTTAGGAAAAATCCGGAGAAATGGCAGCCCTGATGTGATATTTATATATTGTAATTCATATTATAAATTTCTAATTTATTATTTATTTTTCCATCTAATCCTGTTTTGTGGCATCTGTTTGGAATTGTCTTTAAAGAGATGGCACAAGGCAGGATTAGACGGAGAAATGAGAATTTAGATGTAGATGTATTTTAAAACTTTGACTTACGACCCATTTTGTCGTACGACGTTTCAGACATTTCATAAAACCTCTTCTACTCTACTGATACTGTTCACTTGGGACTACTGATTGAAGTAAAAGGGAGATCTTTATCGATGTGAAAATGTCTGTCTGATTTTGTGTACCTCTTTCCTAGTTTTCATGTTCTCCAAAGCTAACCATTGGGTATATCCATGATATTTCTGTTGTATCCCTTTCTAGATTTTCCACCTAACTTCAACCGCCACCCCCTGCCGCATAGGACCCAGATGCCCTTAGGTGGTACCTTCTCTATCCCCTGTCAACCGGAGGGCGCGCCACTGCCTGAGGTTTGTAGTACAGAGCTCCCTCTCTACAACGACAACCAGTGTGCGTTGTTATGAGGCAGTCGCTAATGGGAGGGAAATATATGCTTACATTTGCAAACAGCTTGAATCCAGATCAAGCTGTTTGTCACTCGTCATTAAGAATTTTTCTGTCAAAATGTAAACTATGTAATTTTGAGAAAAACAGCAGACGACAATTTTAAGCAGACAAAGATTGCAGCAGTTAAAGCATAATATATAAATGCCCTGTTTAGAAAATCATGGAAAAGGTCGTTGTAAGGAGAGATTCGTTGTTGGGAGGGTCGTTGTAGATCTAGTGAACGCTGCATTGTGTTACCCACAGCAGGCACAAATACAGTGCAGTAGAAGTAACAATTATACGGTTATTCTTTCCAAACAATGAGTTTGTGTTCAATTAATTACACTATTGCAAACAGTTTTGAACAAGATCAGACGCCGGCTATCCGAGCGTCTACAAGCTCTAAACTGTTTGGGGTTTTTTCGAGTTTTTAAAAAACCAAAAAACTTTGGGGGGTCTTTTTAGGGGTTGGGGTATAATATCGTCTGCGTCTTATCAGGCTCCAAACTGTTTCGCACCTCGATTAAAGAAGATCGTCATAATTTTAAATAACTACAGTGCTTCCTCACCACAACGACCCTCTGAACAACGATACTCTCCTTACAACAACGCTTGCCGCTCTTTTCCTGACAATATGTCCAACATTTCACGGCAGTAATACCGTCTGGCTTAAAATTTTCGTCTGCTGTTTTTCTCAAAGTAACATATTGGACATTTTGACAAGAAAATAAACCATAATGAAAAGTGACAAACAGCTTGACTACAGATCAGACGCCGGGTGACTGGTTGAAGCTGTTTGCAAATGAAAGCCGATTTCCTTCCCTATAACAACTCCCTCCGAACAACGTACACAATGCTGTTGTTTGGTTTTTTTTTATCTTCCATTGATTGTCGTTGTAGAAAGTGAACACTACTCAATTTCTTCTTCATTTTATTTCTTTGTGTTTGCCATTACATATTAGTTTCATTTAATCCATGACACCATGACCTTTTTCTAGATTAAAAGACTTGGTCTTTCCATCGGATGCACACATTGGATACAAAATAAGGCGTATTAATTTATAGCGTAATGGGTTGAAAGGGAAAATAGTGAGTTTGTCTCCACTGTAATACGGTAAATGTTATTACAGCAGAGTCGTTTCATAGCTCCTGATATGTTGAGTTTTGTAAATACTACATTGCAACATTTGGGTGGTGCTGCTACGTTTAATTCGGCGGAGATGTACATGTTGTATGATATATTTTTGGGCCAACATTTTCCCATTTACAACCAATGGTAAATAATCAAAATTTTAAGCGTACCTGCTTCACAGGTGAAGCAGGAACGGTAGTCTTATTTGGCCGGGGTCAGGCTGGTCTTCTTACTTTTACATTTTAAGTTCACCTGGCACAAAGTGCCAAGGTGAGCTATTTTGATCGCGCTGTGTCCGTCGTCCGTCGTCGTCCGTCGTTCGTTCGTCGTCCGTCGTCAACAATTTCTTTAAACGACATCTCCTCCTAAACTACTGGATGGATTTTAACCAAACTTGGCAGGAATGATCCTTATATGATCCTCTTTGACAGTTGTTCAAATATTTCCTATCCGTTGCATATCTAGGTCACAGGAGCTAAAAATAGATCGTTTCAATAAGAACTTAAAAAATATTCTTCTCTGAAACCACTGTACCCTGAGCTAAGATATTTTGCACAAAGCATCATCTACAGGTCCTCTATCAAGATTGTTCAAATTATGTCCCTGGGGTCAAAAATGACCCCGCCCCGGGGGTCACAATTTTACATAGAGTTATATAGTGAAATCTTCAAACCTCTTCTTCTCTGAAATAATGTGGTTAGAGCTTTGATATATGGCATGGTGTAACTTCTAGAGGTACTTTACCAATATTGTTCAAATGGTTCCGGTCCGTTGCACATCTAGGTCACAGGAACTACAATAGATCGTTTCAATAAAAACTTAAATATCTTCTTCTCTGAAACCACAGTACCCTGAGCTTAGCTATTTTGCACAAAGAATCATCTACAGGTCCTGTATCAAGATTGTTCAAATTATGTCCCTGGGGTCACAAATTTACATAGAGTTATATAGTGAAATCTTCAAACCTCTTCTTCTCTGAAACTAATGTGGCTAGAGCTTTGATATATGGCATGGTGTAACTTTACCAATATTGTTCAAATGGTTCCGGTCCGTTGCATATCTAGGTCACAGGAGCTAAAAATAGATTTTTTCAATAAAAACTTAAAAAATCTTCCCTGAGCTTAGCTATTTGGCACAAAGTATCATCTACAGGTCCTCTATCAAGATTGTTCAAATTATGTCCCTGGGATAAAAAATGACCCTGCCCCAGGGGTCACAAATTTACATAGAGTTATATAGCGAAATCTTGTACATCATCTTCTCTGAAACTAGTGTGGCTAGAGGTATGATATTTGGCATAGTGACACATCTTGAGGTGCTTTAACAAATTATTTAAATGGTTTCGTTCCATAGCATATCTAGGTCACAGGAGCTATAAATAGATTTTTTTCATTTAAAGCTTCAAAAATCTTCTTCTTTGAAACCACAGTGCCATGAGCTTAGCTATTTGACACAAAGCATCATCTATAGGTCCTCTATCAGGATTGTTCAAATTATGTCCCTGGGGTCAAAATTGTCATAACTTCACAGCTTATTTACATCAATTGTTCCAGGTGAGCGATTTAGGGCCGCATACGGCTCTTGTTAATATTAATTGATTATATATTAACCATTCTGTAACTGTCTGTGTCTCTTAATCTTGCACACAGACTGTTGCAGAATGTTTGATATGTAACGGCGAACAAATATTATGTAATGCAATTTAATGCAACTGCTAGTGATTCGTAGTTTTACGATATCAAAAACTTTATTGTTTTCTTTAAAACACTTCTTATACTTATCAATCAATGTACAATTACAGCAAGAGATCTTCCTACCTTGTCATGGTTCTTGGGCTTAATTGTCATAGGGAATTTTTTTGTTTATTGACCGAAATTATCCCCTCTGCCAAGCACATACGGAAGGCAGATCGACGTGTTCGATCCAATGCGCTGCGCCGCAGCGAATGAGATTAGCCGATATCATCTACCTGAAATCATCTAATCTCGTCATCCCTCATCATTCATCATCGCTACGAAAATGCTCTAATAAAGGGTCTGTAAATTGTTTGATGTCGACTAAATGTATGTATAAAAGTGCACATTTTTTTCTAGCGGAAACAAAACATGGTAATAGTGTTGTCGGAGATTTTGACCTTCACCTATATATGTAGGTACATGTATATTACCCATTGGATTGTCGACAAAATTAGTCATAATAGCACTTGAAAGGGATAACATTAATGCTAATATTTTGCATAATTTCTCTCCGATTTATTTGGAATTTACATTTAGCATGTATTAAATAACTGTTTATCTAATGGTAAAAGTACATTATTGTCCCGACAGTAAGAATAATTTATGCTGTATATGGAAAATGCCGTGACCCAAATCCTCTCAAAATTAACCATTTTACCGGAAATACGCCATTTATACTGCTTGACATTTTACATGAGAATATAATACATGTGGTCATTTTGTACATTCATCTGTTATTATTATTAACCATTAACCCGAAATTCAGAAATATGTATAATTTGAACAGAACCATAGCTTAAATAATATGACCACGTGACCAAACACACGTAATTCTAGAGCTATAACATCACATCCTCGAAACAGTATTTCGTAAACAAAAAATAATTGCTGTAGATTATCATTGTATGCATTGTAACGAAATCTTCCAGCAAGCATACAGAGGCAGACCATTTGAATGTGAAAGGATAAACGGGTTAACACAAAACAAAAATTCTGTGCATGTTTTCCTTTATTTGGACTCTCCAAAAAAGTGGGGTTTTGTGTAATAATTTTTATGATTTTCACCCCAAAAGGACATTTTTTAAAAGTGTTTTATCCTTATTAGTACTACATGTATTTGACATTAGAAATAACTCGGTTTAGGCCCTCCGCATTTTTCGGTGTTAAATTGCTTCATACTAACAACATAGGTAAGAAATGAAACAAATGGGGCCAATAGTAAAAGGTTGTTATCCTTTAGAGCAGAGAGAACCGATCTCAAACCATCTTTAGGGATTATGCGAAATCAAGCATCCTTTAAGTTTTTCTTCGGCAGAAAGGAGCTATTTATGGGTAGCTGTGTTCAGCGCTGTTACTGGCCGATCTTAGTGGAGTGCACCAATATGGTTCATCTCATTCAATAGCAGTGCTATAACCTTTTATTGGGTATTTAAAATCCTCTGAAGATGGGGCATTGCTTCCTATATGGCGAGGTAATTGAAAACAACTATGCACGTAATCCTCCAGCACAGGTACGCCAACAACAACAAAAACTGTCAGTCTAATCTGAAGATTAGGAGTTTTCATATTAATACTTAAGGTCGTAGTATAGAAATTCCAAAATTTCTGATTTTCATTTATTATTTCAATACCCCAAAAATCGTTTTTCGCATCGTTTGTTTTTCTTAGATCTTTTTCGCTTGTTATTCGGTACATGTTGTAGCATAAAAAAATTATGAAAACACAAAAATCATTTCTGTGCATTTTTTCACAAAGTTTAAACCTTTCACTCTCAATGTCGTTTAAAGCGCGTTTGCAAACAGTTTGGGTCCTGAGACTGTTTGACACTCTTATCGATATGTATTAAGTCATACAACCTTAAATCTAACTTGCAAACGTGACTTGCATAAAAAAAATGAAGCAGACGACAATAAAGCGGCGAAGGGGTAAAAATCTCCCGAATAATTTGACCATGAAAGGGTTATAAAGTCTCAACTGTGAACCGAAACAATGCATATGCTCAAATGTTATTTGACTGTTGGGACAGGTGGTCTGGCTGAAGAATGGTGGTTCTCTGGGCCTGATGCCTGGGGACAACAGTGGGAGGATTGGAATGTCCTTCGAAAACAGCCTCGTCTTCAACACCGTAGAGGACACTGATGCCGGTCCCTACAGGTGTAAGGCCAGTAACATGTATGGTGACGCTTACAGTTTAACAACAGTGGAAGTTATAGGTAAGGCACTATACAGTTTAACCCATTACCCCATAACCTGTTTCTAGTTTTGAAGAAAAAACCCTGCTTAAAGCAGGTTGAAAGTAAAGCAGAATGTGCCTTAGGGCGCATTCTGCTTTACTTTCAGCCTGCTTTAAGCATAATTCTGCTAGAATACAGATATAGTCTTATGATATATATCCATACTTGTGTAAATTGGAACTATTTTCCTCAATGGATGAATAACCTAGAGGCGTAAAAAACCGTATGTATGGGGTAATGGGTTAATCATATCGATGCTAAATAGAACGTTTTACTTCAAAGTTGTGGTTAGATGCAGTTCATGTCTAAAATAATAAGCACAAGTTACACACACACCAAAAAATGAGGAAAAAAACCAACTTCAAGAAAAGGAAACTTATTTAAAGTTGAAGTCAATATTTCGAAACAACTTGTTTTGGAATGCTTTTAATTGAGAGCTAAATCCAAATCCATAATTCTATCTTAAGTTCTAAACTCTTTCCTCCGCGAGCTATAAGTATTGATTATCTTATAGGGGTTAAACAATACGGCAATATATTGTTATATTGCAATACGCCTCTCAGCAATACGTATTGCAATACGGGTTTTTCCGTATTGCAATATTCTGTATAATATTTGAGCACATAAAGAAGGGATGCCCTGTTAATTTAAATGTTATGCTGTGACAATTATAACATTCACAGCAAATGTCTATGTTCATTTGGACTCTCCATCGTATTTAAAGCTCTCCTTTTACCCTTTCAATGCTATAAATAAGTTTTCAATGCTAATGCTTATTTCTCTCCTTTTTTTGTACTTAACAAGTTGCCATAATATATTGCAATACGATTCATCTGTATTGCAATATATTGCAATTCGGTTTTTACCATATAGTTACACGCCTACTATCTAACCCCTTGATAATGCCATCTTTCCTCCAAGAGTTATGTTATAATACTGTCTTAACACTTTCCTCCACAGAAGCGCCTTAAGACGCACATACATGTACCTACTACATCACATACCCAGTAAAAGGACCACGTATATTGTTAATCGTCATCTCGTGCCCGGGAAGGATGGTTATGTGGGATTCGAGACTAGTGTGTGCAAACGAGAACTTATTCCGACATTTTAAATCGTCGACCATAGTAACTGGATATTCAGATCTCCATTATATTGACCTGAATGGGCTGATCTTTGCTACAAATAAGAATATGTTATTCTTTTCCAATCAACTTGTTTATGTTAAATGCTTATGTATACATGTATTGCAAAATGTTTGAATCCAGATCAGACGCCGCGTCACGCGGCGTCTGATCAGGATCCGAACATTTTGAAACTAATGTCAACATTTCTTATGTCAAAATACCAATAATGAAGAAATTGGAAAAAAGTGCAGTCGACAATTATAAGCAGACGATAATATGGCAGTGAAATATGAAAATGTGGAAGGAAAACCTCATTCCTGTCATAAACAGTCACCTACATTAGCCCTTTACTCAATGGTTGTGCCTTTTTACACTTTTAATTATTCTCCACTTAATAAAACAGTTCCAGGGTTATATGCACCATCAGAATTATGTTCTACATGCTAGCAGGTAGTAGCTTAAAGCAGACTGAAATCTTGCAGCTTGTTTTATGCAACCCATTGTTTCTATACTGAAATTAGATATGGGGAAATGGTCACCAACTGAAAGCAAATGTTCCTGTTAGTTCCCGGGCTGTAAAGCGTAGTTTAATGGATTTAAAGCCAAATCTTACTTAGATTCAATTCAAGACAGAAAAAGATGTACATCTCTAAGAGAAGAATGACATTGTAAAGTATGAAACTGTTTTCTGAATTACTTTTGTCCTGCATTAATTCATTCACCTTGAAACGTTTAATGGAAAATTCCAATTGCAAAATAAGTCTAGTCATTTTTTGTCTATTTAGGGTTGATTTTAACAATATATTTCAATATGACGAACAGTGTTAAGGAGCCCTCTGATCAGGGTCTACACTGTTTGCATGGGACAAGTGTAACCTTTACCGTTACAGTGTTTGTAAATGACGAGTATACTCGTCGCTAGGGTTGAATGTGTTAAGTTATAACTTTCCTGTCCCTTGAAGACTGTCAATCCATTCTCTTTTGAATTATCTTTTTACAGAGTTTATTTTATCGCCATGTATATACTTATTATCCCAAATCCAGAATTAACTCTTTTAACTCGTTGCCAGGCTCTATAACACCAATCAGTTTGAATCCAGATTAGACGCCACGTTACGCGGCGTCTGATCAGGATCAAAACTGTTTGGCAAACATATCAATGTTTCAGAAGTCAAAAAGTCATAAAATTCCTAATTTTATAAGGAAAAAAACGAAACCTTGAAGCAGACGAAAACTTGAAGCAGACGAAAACTTGAAGTAGACAATTGTGTACGCCATAATCATGGCGGCGAATTCGTTAAACTAGTGCTGCATTTATCTTTGTATAGATCTACTGTGACTGATAAAATAGCAAACCAGTATGTAAATACAGTGGAGAATCTGATATTCTTTCCCGTTTAAACGCAAACGTACGCAAACGCAAAGCGCTAAAACGTAGAAAAGAACAACTTTTAGACAATTCTGATAATTCATGTTTATCTTGGTGGCAAACAGTTTGGAGCCTGATCAGACGCCGGGTTACCCGGTGTCTGATCTGGCTCCAAACTGTTTGTATTGGAAATAATAGTTTTAGCGTAAACGCGTTTATTGGGAAAGAATAACACATTCTCCACTGTATGTGACTATTGTCTATAATGTATACCGGTGTTGTCCATATACAGGCACCAGAGAAGCTTATTAAATATTCTACAACAATCTAATATGTTGTTAACTCTATTTTACCGATAAAATACTACATGTAAGTCAAACTTCGATTGTTCGATCTCGCTTAAATCGAATTTACCCGTATATTTTTCTACAGTTTAAGTACATTATGTCAAAATCGTTAACGTCGAAGATGTTATAACATGGTATTAATTTTAACAATTCAACTGTTCATGGTGTGTTTCAGAAAAGGAGTAAATTACTGTTTATTAACTTTTAAAGTAGTTACTTTACAACTGTAACAGCAAACCAGTATTAACCCTTTCACTGCCATGGCCGCCAACACTGGCATTGACAAGCAGTTTGGATTTTACTCAACTGAGGTTTGCTAAAGGTTAAAAGTTAAAAAGCTGACAAATAGATAATATTCAAGTTAAGCACGTTTGAGAAACAATTAAAAAATAGCTGTCAATGATAGAGTTTCGTTCTTATTCTCATACGAAACAGTTCGGAGCGGAGTGTTCAGTTACAGTGGAGAATCTGTTATTCTTTCCCGTTTAAACGCAAACGTACGCAAACGCAAAGCACTAAAACGTAGAAAAGAACAAATTTTGGACAATTCTGATATTTCATGTTTATCTTGGTGGCAAACAGTTTGGAGCCTGATCAGACGCCGGGTTACCTGGTGTCTGATCTAGCTCCAAACTGTTTGTATTGGAAATAATAGTTTTAGCGTAAACGCGTTTATTGGGAAAGAATAACACATTCTCCACTGTAAGCCTAACGGTTGCAGATTGTATTGGATCAGAAGGTCTGCAATTCACTGGAACTAAGCATTTGAAGCTACATTGATTTACTTCCTTTCAATATTTGCTGTCGATCTATATATTTCATTGCAGAAAACATTATTCTTTCCAATAAACTCTTTTAGATCTACGCTGAAACTATTTTTTCCATTGCAAACCGGTTGGAGCATGTTCATATGCCGTGTTTCTTGGTGTATGATCAGGCTCCAAACTGTTTTCCACTCATATTAAAAAAACAAGTGTACGAAATTCAAAAATATTGGAATTTTTTAAATTTAATGCAATGCGTTTGCGTTTTGTTTGCGTTTAAACGGGAAAGAATAACGTCTGCTCCACAGTATGATACACCAACTCAAACGATGGCTTATTGATGGTGCTAAAGACAAGTGGAAGTTTTAAGCAAGATGAGGAAAACACATAAGGAGCGAAGACAAATGTTGTCGGTAAAAGTCAGATTATAAAAGTATCAATTAAAATTTAATTCTCCATCTAATTCTGTCTTTAGACATCTCTTTGGATTTGTCTTGAAAAGACGATTCCAAAGAAATGTCACAATACAGGATTAAATAGATAAATCAGAAATTAGATATATTTTAAAGTTTTGACTCACGACCTCAAGGAGCGTTAACAAGAGCTTTCCGCAATACCTTCATCTAGTACAGTGGAGAATGTGTTATTCTTTCCCAATAAACGCGTTTACGCTAAAACTACTATTTGCAGTGCAAACAGTTTGGAGTCAGATCAGACGCCGGGAAACCCGGCGTCTGATCAAGCTCCAAACTGTTTGCCACCAAGATAAACATGAAATATCAGAATTGTCCAAAGGTTGTTCTTTTCTACGTTTTAGTGCTTTGCGTTTGCGTACGTTTGCGTTTATACGGGAAAGAATAACAGATTCTCCACTGTAATTAACTGCTTTCTTTCTAAACCTCTTCAGACTTGTCTGATCAGATGCCGAGAAACGTCTAATCAGTCTAATCAGGGCCAAAAGTGTTTTAACCCTTTCCCTGATATAAGCGCCTTTTAGCGCATTTAACTTATACCTCCACTGAAGAAAAAAGTTCAATTTTATACAGTCATGAACATATAGCATAAGAAATATTTTCTATATCCTAGCAGGTGGTAGCTTAAAGCAGGCTGAAAGTAAAGCAGAATGCGCCTCAAGGCGCATTCTGCTTTACTTTCAACCTGCTTTAAGTGATCACATGTTTTCATAACTAGAAACTGGCTATAGGGTAATGGGTTAAAGGCGTAACGATATTGTTTTAGTCAAACTGTACAGTATCAACAGTGAAGATAACATTGAACAGCATGTTGTTGTGACATGGTTTGCCTAGATACTATTTTTGCGATACAGTGCTCCCTCTCTACAACAACACCAAGTGGAGACAAAGATTGTGTGTGTTGTTCGGAGGGGTCTGTCATTGGGAGAGAAATTCATACCCTTAGTGTGTAAGCATGACATGTCTTACATTTACAAAAAGGTTAACCCCGGATTAGACGCCGCGTTACTGGGTTCAAACTGTTTGTCACTCGTTTTTATGTTTCTTCTGTCATAATGTCCAAAAGATAACTGAGAAAAACAGAAATTACGTTTCAAAGTTTATGAAGAAAATATTACAGCATCGAAAGCGTTAGACTTTTTGTCTTGTTTAAAGAAGAGCGGCAAGCATTGTTGTAATGAGGTGAATCGTTGTTCGGAGGACCGTTGTATAGCAAGGGAGCACATTAAAATGCTATACTCGGCATAATATCGCCTGCTTCAATTTCGTTATCTGCTACATTTCTAAAATTAAACATTATTTCTGTAGAGTTTCAGAAAAGTATCACCTCAAGTGGCAAACATTCTTGGTCTTATCAGACGCCGCATAACACTGCAACTGACATGTCTAGAATGTTTGCAAACATGCAAATATTCACTGTTAGCAATAAGTATTAGACTTAACTTTAACAGCCCAAGACCCTTGACCTGTTAGCGTTAGAAAAAGAGTTAAACACTCTTTTTTTAAAGTTTGCATCCGTTGAATGTCATTATTTCTTCCTTCTATGTATTTTGCTTTATTCTTCCTTTTGCGTCACAGCCCCCATGCCCTTCATTATTCCGCACTGAGTGTATAGAAAAGTGATTAATAGATGTAAGGCAAACTAATAAAGCCTTTTGCATTGCTTTTGTCCTGCACTAAGTTGACACCATTTATAAATACAGTCGAAACTCGATACTTTGAACTCGCGTTAGTTCGAAAATACCCATATGTCAAAGTTAAAACGTGGCTTAGCCACGTTTTAACTTTGAAATACGGGTATGTTCGACTTAAGCGAGATCCCCTTATCGAAGGTCAACTTATTAAATACTGGTACGATCGATTTAAGCGAGTTCTAAGTATCGAGTTTCGACTGTACTACAAATGTAATGTATTTTATTGGTCGCAACAAACTGGTTTGGCCGTATGGAGACTATGATTTTCTTTTATAGCTCAGTTTTTGTACAAAATGCCACATTGTTCAATTCTAAAAAGGCCTGATCTGTATATATATTCCTCCCTATACCTGAATGAAAAATACTTAAACATGTCATACGCCTAAACCCGATTAATAAAAAAGTTAGCTTTATCTATGCATGCCTTCGTTTCTCTTTGTCAATACTTTCATAACATACACGCACATACATTCCAACAAATATATGTACACTTAAACAGCACTGCCGTTCCTCTGGATTTTTTTTCCGAGTCAGGTTTTTCTTAATTTCTCTGGATCTTAGTTTTAGAACAAATTTATTTTGTTAAATAGTTTGTGTATTACAGTGGAGAATCTGTTATTCTTTCCCGTTTAAACGCAAACGTACGCAAACGCAAAGCACTAAAACGTAGAAAAGAACAACTTTTGGACAATTCTGGTATTTCATGTTTATCTTGGTGGCAAACAGTTTGGAGCCCGATCAGACGCCGGGTTACCCGGCGTCTGATTTGTCTCCAAACTGTTTGCACTGCAAATAATAGTTTTAGCGTAAACGCGTTTATTGGGAAAGAATAACAGATTCTCCACTGTAGACTCCCAATGACAGCGTGATAGTTTGAAACTTAAGGATTTTATGGGCAAAGTATGGCAGCCCTGCACAAATACATGTTTATTCCTACACATACATACTCTTTTCGGTAGGTATCAAACCTATATTCAGTAAGCATCAGTACACGTGCCTACTTGTATGAATACTACAGGCTTTTTACCAGACTTAGCTTTCCTCACGTGACAGTATATTCACTTTTAATTTAATTATTGCATGACAAGATATTATCTCCAAATCTTCATTATCTGCTCTACTCTCGACCCCTAATCTTTCACAATCAGTACATACATTAAAACACTTTTAGAATCATTTCTAATACAGCGCTCCCTCTCTACAACGGCACCCAATGGAAAACAATAAGTAGGTGCGTTGTTCGGAGGGATTCGTTATAGGGAGAGAAATTGGCTGACATTTTCAAACAGCTTGAATACAGATCAGACGCCGCGTAAAGCGGCGTCTGATCTGGATTCAAGCTGTTTGTCACTCGTAATTAAAGTTTTTTTTCTTTCCAAATGTCTATTATGTAATTTTGAGAAAAGCAGCAGACGACATTGCAGCCGTGAATATGTTTAACATAATTGTATTGTTTAGGGAACTGTGACAAGGGTCGTTGTAAGGAGGGAACCATTGTTGGGAGGGAACACTGTAGAACTATCTAGAGTTTCTATTTCCGTGTATTGTTTCCTACTTCCATTTTTCTCCAAAACTATGTAATGTTGGAGGAAACAAGTTAATCATTTTCAAGTCGTAAATCTTACTTGAAACAAGACATTTATTAACAGAAGATATTTAGCGGAGTGCGTTAAAGTAACGCTGTTGATGATGTGTGCATATTGTGTGAAACAGTGGTTTTCAAAGAATTGTAATTACTAATACCTTGGAATGAAGTACGAAATAACATTTCTGCTGGACTAATAGTAAGATTAATGAAAATATACCATAAATACTTAAAAGTTATCTTCTACAGAAATGCAAAACGTTAATTCAAACCTTATCCTGGAGATCGGGGATTCTCACATTACTATCTACTGTTCTATACGGTATATCAAACTTCATTCGTGGTGTTTGTTGAAACAAACTATACTTTAACATTTCAATTCAATATCTTTATTTCCTCCAAGAATGGACACATCATTGGTACAGTAAACATATTTACAAATAGCATGTAACATATTATATATATTTCTATGACGAAGTATATACAGTTTTATATAAAACCCCAACATCGCCAATGTCCAGAGTAGTGAATCCACCTACCATTTCCATTATTTGGTCTAAAAGACTTAATTGATAGAACATTGTAATTTGACTATTATTAAATATTGTCTGTTATATATGCCAATGTTCGTACCGTAGCCCATCGTTCGTCGCACAGTATAGTACTAAGTGTTCTATTATGGAGTCTGTCATTAGTCTACATTTTGGGCAAATTATATTGTATTTTGTGGAGGAAAGCTTACCTATAATAAATACGATGTCATACCACAATACAAATCAATTCAATTCAATTCAATTAAAAGTTTATTGGCATTAAACATAATTATTCATGTGTATAGCCATATAACATATAATAATTATTATGTATATGACTTACAATAAATATTCTATGGTACAATTACAGAAGCAGGAGAAAAGTATGAAAAAGTGTGCGATTATAGCGATTTTGAAATATGCAGTAAGAAGATGAAGTCGATCTGCTGTGTCAAAAAAAATACTACAGTGTTCCCTCCCAACTACGGCCCCAACAACGACTCTCTTCTAACAACGACCATTGCCGCAGTTCCCGCGCTTTTCCTCCTGCAATATCGTCTGCTTAAGAGTGTTGTTTGCTGTTTGTTTTCTCAAAGTTACATAATTATAAGTGGACATTATAATGACGACAGACAAACAGCTTGAATCCAGATCAGACGCCGCGTGACGCGGCGTCTGATCTGGATTCAAGCTGTTTGCAAATGTAAGCCAAGTCTTAATCTTCCCTCTCTAAAACGTGTCTCCTATTGGCTGTCGTTGTGGAGAGGGAGCGCTGTAATGATTTAACAAAGGCAAATATATAACAGTCAGATACAAAGTGTTTCAGCCTGTAAAAGAAAGGTTTATGTCTCTTAATATAATTTTACACTCAAAATGCATCTCCATTAAAAATTGTAAAAGTACACAAACCAGCCTAACCCCATGCCCATTCAGACTATTCGGTTTTCAGCAGATGCCCTTTAACCTAGATTTCTGTTCATTTATCTTTGGATGGAAATGCTGCTTGAAATAGATATTACACAGCTCCGCTGAAAATATTACAAAAGACGTCCTAAATGCAGACGATGGTTTGGCATTGAGAGGCTTAACCCTTTCCCTTATAGAAGCGACTTTTAGCACATTCATTTTATTCATCCGCTGAAGAAAATAGTTCCAAATTATACCGTAATGAATATGTGTCATATTTAATACTTTCCTTATTCTAGCAGTTAATAGCTTAAAGCAGGCTGAAAGTAAAGCAGAATGTGCCTTAAGGCACATTCTGCTTTACTTTCAACCTGCTTTAAGTGGTTACCTGTCTTCAAAACAAGAAACAGGCTATGAGGTAAAGGGTTAAAGCAGACGAAAGAGTTAACCGGATGCAAATTGTGGTTTACAATGATAGTAGCTTGTGATGAGATAACATGATAAACCACACTGACTAATATCACCTGACCACATGTACACTTTATCCAGTAGGTGTGTAAATATTTAACCCCCTTCACTTTCTTGCTCCGAGTACAACAAATGCTTGCAAACAGTTTTGATCCTGATTAGGATCTAAACTGTTTGAAACTCATGTTAATATTTCTGAAGTCAAATACCTAAAATTGAAATTTGAGAAATAAAAGCAGACGACAACAGTTTAAATTGATGACGGCATGGCATTGAAGAGGTAATGTTATGCTGATTAGAATTTCAAACGTTTGTTATGCATCACACCTATATTTTAGATCTGCGCGTGTATGCTATCATAGCTAATTTTAGTATCGAGCCTTCTATTAGGTTACTTTCATTTTGAAGAGAGGAAGCAATACTGACGGAATTAGCGTTGTCCCCGACAGGTAAGATCTGATTTAAGTGTTATGTAATCTACAGTAAAATATCTCTTTTACGATCACTTAATTGTGTATTTAAAACACGTTTACTGCTTAAAGCACGATAACAGTAAAAAAGATTCTGTTTCACTGTTACCTTACGTTGAACTGCCACCTGTATTTTGTACAATCAATAAGCCTTCTTTTCGTGGTCGTAAAAGATAGGTGCTACTGTATTTCATTTTGTTGTCACATAATTGTCAAACGCATTCACTGCATTTCAAGGAATAGATCTATATTTGTTATTTGTAGACAGTTTGGATCTTGATCAGAATCCAATCTGTTTAGCACTCGTTTCGATGTGCATGCAGTCAAAATACCTGAAATCTAAATCTGGGAAATAAATGCAGACGACAAATGTTAAGAAGATAATGTCATGAAAGAGAACGATTTTTTTTAAATTGTCACGTGATCTGTTTATTTTGTTTAAACATAAAATGTGTGTTGTATTGTTCCAGTATGGCCACAGTATGAGGAGAATTTGCGTAAGGTTAAATTAACTCATTCACCCCTGAAACTGTTAATGGTCAATTCTAGTTTCCAATAAAGTCTACTAGTCAATTTTCACTATTAAGGGTGGTCTTAAACTCTATATTGCAAAATGACAAAGTTTAACCGTGCTCAACCTGATCAGAGGAACCATTTGGAGCCCTCTGATCTGGGGCTACCCTATTTGCATAGGACAAGTGTACTCTTCACAGATACAGTGTTTATAAATAACGAGTATACTTGTCGCTAGGGCTAAAGTTACGGTTAATCATTTATATATGCAACAGCTCAAGGTAAGGAAAGTATTTCAAATAGCCTACTACATATTTAACTTCCGTATATATCGGTCGAACCCTATTATATGTCTGCTCATTAGGATAGTCTCACTCCCAACATCGGGTTAGGGTCCCGTAATTTGACTCCCGACACCTCTATCACTAATAATTATATTATTAGTGATAGAGGTGCAGGGGTCAAATTACGGGCCCCTATGGTTAGGGTGAGATTTGAGAGAAAGTAAGATTGATTTAAAAGAGTTCGAAGTATCGAGTTTCGACTGTACATGTATATGACAAAAATCTAATATCCGGCGTCTGATCAGACTGTAAACTGTTTGCCACTCAAATTAACATAAACCATCAGAAGTTTAACTCTTTCCTCCCTGAAACTTTAAATGGACAATTCCAGTTTCAATTTTTGTCTAGTCCATTTCTGACTTTTAAGAGATGTTTTGTCAATTTTGGCATTACTGACAAACAGTGAAGACCCTGATCAGAGGGCTCCTTTCGGAGCCCTCTGATCTGGGCCTTCACTGTTTGCACAGGACAAGTGTATTATTCACATGTACACTGTTTGAAAAGACGCCTATATGCGGGACTAGGGTTCAAAGGGTTAAAGAAAGCTTGTCATTTTCTACATTTTATTGCATTGCGTTTGCGTTTAGTTTTGTTTAAACAAGAATGATGATGGTGATGATGATGATGATGAGTTCGGTTTTACGGCACTGCGACACTTAATAGGTCATGTAGAGCCCATGAATGATGAGGGATGATGAGATGATGCGATGAGATTATGATGCTTTCAGGAAGATGATTTCGGCTTATCTCATTCATTGCGAAGCAGCGCATGCGATCTAAACCACCGACCTGTCTTCTTTTTAGTTCTTGGTAGAGGGAATGATCTCGGTCTAATAAACAAAAACAATTCCCTATGACAAGCAAGCCCCAAAACCACGTCAAGGTATATATAAGAGACAGGAAAGAACAACAGGCAAAAGGTTTAACTCATTTGCCCCTGAAACTTTTAATGGGCAATTCCAATTTCAAAATAAGTCTAGTCCATTTTTGCCTATTTGGGGATGATTTTAACTATATATTTAAAATAACAAAAAGTGTGGACCCTGATCAGAGGGCACCTTAAGTAGCCCTCTGATCAGGGTCTACGCTGTTTGCATATGATAAGTGTAATCCTCACATGTACACTGTTTGTAAATGACGAGTATACTCGTCGCTAGGGTTGAAAGTGTTAACAGCTATTTGATACTTCAGGGAGCCCTAGCGACGAGTATAGTTGTATTTTACATTTGAAGAGTACAAAGCCCTATGAAAAAAGTTGTAACCCTGAAATGAGGCTCCTGTATTAGCCCTCTTATCATAATCTGCATTGTTTGTCATTTTGCAGTAAATTGTTAAAAATCAGTCCTAGATATTGTTAATATTTTTCTTTGAAAAAACATGTAGGACAAGACTTAATTGGAAACTGGAATTGTCCATTTGAATTTTCAGGTTAGAGTAGAAAGAGGGTAAAACCTCCAAGCGTCTTTAAGGTACTTCGCAGGTGCGCTTAGTTTGAACTTTCCATACAAGGTGTGTTATGAAACTTTTCATGAAGAATGATAATAGCCTAAGAAACAATGTGTGAAAATATAGGCAACATTTATCGATTGGTTTGTCTTTAAATGTATCTTTTTCTGACAAAAACCTGGAATTTTGATGATTTTATTTTTCTCAAAAATAAATAAAGCTAATGACTATAAATCTCGCCCAATAAGTAGTCCACAACATTCATTACAAGAAAAGCTAAAAACATTTTGAATAAAGGTGTTCAGAAAGATGTTATCAGCTATTTAAATTTTGCAAAATGCTAAAAAATTGAATTACAAAATACTGACTCATTCAATGTATATTTGTTTTCGTTTTATTCAAATATATGGTTGATGAAAAAGTTAGTCTGAAAAAATTAGAAAATATTACAGTCAGGATTTGTTGTAATAACAGATTTTCTTATTAAAATGTGGGATATTTGAAGTTGAGATACAGTTACCTACCTTAAAATTACAATTCTGTCATTAAAATGCATTATTATTTATTCATGGACTTGCATACAAGGTTAATTATATTTTTAAACATAATAATAATGGGCAATATCGATCTTGAAAAGGTTGACGTATAGATAAGCTTCAAGGTGTGGCTTTATATAGTTCGATCAAATCGTATACATGTATACCGATTTAATTGACTTGTAAGTCACTAAACTAAAACGTACATGTAAGTAGACATATAATTGGACCGTATATAACATCACTAATTCTAATCAACGAAGACATGAAAATAACATGTCCCTTGATCACAGCGTTATAGATTGACAAGTCAAAAAATCGGACACTTAAAAAATTACTTTGGATAGGATGGGTCTCGAACCTATGACCTTTGCATTGCTAGTCAACCATTATACTGACTGCGCTATGAAGGATTATACTAAATCGTATCAAACTTTCCTTTATATAAATTTTCTAGTATAAGCACGTATGGAAAAAGATCAAGTCGTCAAGACGCATATCCGCTCGCCCGCAAGACCGACTTCCGTATGCGAAAGGCCTTAACGCTATCGATATGTATAATATGAGTTGAAAATTGAGATTGCTTTCTTTGTTCTTTCAGACAATGTTGACTGATGAAAATTTCGAGGACCTCAGAGTCAAAGGTTATACAGTGGTTAAGGACGTGCTGACGTCAGATGAATGTGACGTTGCCATTGGTCAATACCGAGACTGGTTGTCTCAGTTCAAAGACGGCCACTGGCCTATCTCCCAAAGCTCTTTGATAATGCGATATAATGTTGGACATATGGTTCCCTCGTGGTCTGTCAGGCTAAAGGCCAAACGAGTATTTGCCCAAGTTTGGAAAACTGATAAACTGCTGTCTAGTTACGATGCCATAGCGATTGGGCGACCGCCAGAAGACGGCCAAGAAAGTTTCTATGATCCATTACAAAGCTGGCTTCACCTAGACCAGACTCCGTCACGGGAGGGTCTTCATGCCTACCAAGGGTCTGTGTATCTAGAAGAAGCAGCTATGGATGATTGGACAATGGAAGTCATGGAAGGCTCTCATCTTCACTTTAAGAAATTCTTTGACAAGAATAAGGAAGCAGCCAGTGAGTCAGATAAGGAGAGTTTCTACATGATAATGCCATGGGAAATACAACAATACAAGGATAACAACTGCCCAGTCAGAAGAGTACCCTGTTCCAAAGGGGGTATGATTCTGTGGGATTCCAGACTGGTACATGCTAACGCAAAGCCAGTCCAAGGTCGAGGTCATCCCGGCAGGTGGCGCTTTTGTAATTTTGTTTCAATGACGCCGGCTATATGGGCCAATGAAAAAGAAATAGAAAACAAGCGGAAGGCGTACCAATTAGTCCGTATGACGACGCATTGGTCCTCTCAGGGCATCGGGCTTTTCAATTCAAGCATTCCAGAGAAAGACAAAGGCAAGATTGTGTTCCCTACCGAGATTCCGGACATAGCCAAGACAGAGGAAGCTAAAAGACTTGCAGGAGTACTGCCGTATGACTTTAATGATGGGCGTGCAAATTGTGAAGAGCTGATGCCCAAATGGAAGTCAGAAGACTCTAGAAATAGAGTTTTTGACCAGTCAGTGTGACAAAACAATGACAATAAAACTATGAAAACAAACTGATATTAACTCGTTGGACCATAATGTCACTTATCCCTTTACCTGATAGCATTGTTTCTAGTATTGAAGATATGTGACTACTTAAAGTAGGTTGAAAGTAAAGCAGAATGCGCCTTAAGGCGCATTCTACTTTACTTTCAGCCTACTTTAAGCTATCCAGCGCTAGAATATAGAAAATATTCCATGTAAAATGTGGTCATGACTGATTAAATTGGAACTATTTTCTTCAGCGGAAGAATAAACTGAATGCGCTAAAAGGCGCTTCTATAAGGTAAAGGGTTATATGCGTCTTTCACAAACATTGTACCTATGACGAGTACATAATTATGTCCCATGCATACAGTGAAGACTCAGATGGGAGGGTTCCTAAATGAGCTCTTTATAGAAGAATTCTGGTCAAGGTCTACACTGTTTATCCTTTTTTTGTAACTGTTTTGTAATATAAGAACCCGAAATAATCAAATTGGACCATACTTTATTGGAAACTGGATTTGTCCAATTTTAGTTCCGGTGGTCAACGGGTGGTTAGGAACGTGTTTTGCGGGATTCCAAACAGAACAATTTTCTCCATTTTTTTTCTTATTGATCACCAACTTTTATGAATGCTCTTAAGACATGTTGATTTTAAATGCATGCCATCAGTATTGCTGAAAGCTCCTTATTGTATTGCATTAAGCTTTAGACTGTACTTCCATTACCCCAAAGTCTATTTCTAGTGTTTTTAAGACAGATTACTACTTAAAGCATGTTGAAAGTAAAGCCGAATGCGCCTTAATGCGCATTCAGCATTACTTTCAACCTGCTTTAAGGTATAATCTGCTAGAACATAGTAAGTATTTCTTTTGGTGTATGTTTATGACTGTATAAAGTGGTATATAGTCTTCAGTGGAGTGATAAATTAAAGGCGTACAAAGGCGTATTTCTGGGATAATAGGTTATACAGATTGTGTTATAGACAGTCGGTTCAAAGCGCCGTCTGTAATATTAACAAAACAATACTGTTCGCCGGTCTAGTGGTGTTTTCTAAAGGAACAACAAGTACTTTTAGAGTTAACTCAGAAGACAGGTTTAGCAGGTGAATTCTGCACTTAGCATTTTAAGGTTAATGTCAGAATGTCGAACAGTTTGGATCCCAATGATACGCCGATATACTGTCGTCTCATTGAAATCTAAATTTTATGCGACATATATCATGACACACATTCGCCCAAAAAGTGCTTAAGATTAAAATATTTAAACTTGAACTAGAAATGACGAGTGATTTTAATCAGGATTCTAAATGCTTAAGACTCCATACCAAATTATACAAATGACAATTTTGAAATAAAAAAATTACAAGATGTGATTTTGAATCACTATGTCCCGTGATGTGGCACTGACATCTTAATTATCCTTTTTTTGAAAACACTGTGCCCCTTGATGTGACCTTAACCTCAAATTGACATTGGCCTTTTTCTGAAATGGCCTACATGTACAGTGGTGAAGTCGTTATTCTTTCCTATTTAAACAAAAACGCAAACTCATTGTAATAAAATGCAGAAAAATAAAACTTTTTGACAATTCTGAATGTTGGTGTTAACCTGGATAGCAAACAATTTGAAGCCTGATCTGGCTCCAAACTGTTTGCATTGCAAATTATAGATTTAGCGTAAACGCGTTTATTTGGAAATAATAACGTTTTCTCCACTGTAAGCACAATGCGCAAGGACCTTTTGCAGAATCATGTACATGTATAAACTCTATTGCATTACTTCAAGTATCTTCGTTAACCACTTTTGCTGGAGGCTATTATCAGATTGAACAATAGTTTTTTATCCAGATCAGACGCCAATTACTTGTATCTGGATACAAACTGTTTGCAATTATATTAAAAACAAATTTAAACATGGCGAGATTAAGGTAGAAATTGATATAATAAATATAACGGCCACCTGTCTTTTTTTATTAACCAATTTAACCCCTTGCAAAACAAATGCAGACAACATTCATAACCCATGTACAGTTGATAATGTGTTTTTCTTTCCCAATAAACGCGTTTACGCTAAAACTATTATTTACAATACAAACAGTTTGGAGCCAGATCAGACGCCGGGTAACCCGGCGTCTGATCAGGCTTCAAACTGTTTGCCACCAAGATAAACATGAAATACCAGAATTGTCCAAAAGTTGTTCTTTTCTACGTTTTAGTGCTTTGCGTTTGCGTACGTTTGCGTTTAAACGGGAAAGAATAACAGATTCTCCACTGTACATGTAAGCCCCTCGTCTACACAAGTACGAATAGACATTAGCAAACGCTGGTGAGAGTCGACAATTTTGTGGCGTTTCATTAGGGTCTGCATTGTTTGCTTTATCATATGAAATTAACTGTTGTAGCATGTGTGCACAAACACTGGAGTGTCTATAGTCACCCTTATACGAGTATATCTATAATGAATTATTCTAGCAAGCACATAGGAAAATTTCACTGTAATATCCAGGGATATAAACGGATTACTACTCGGTATCTAATTAGATATTAACTTTGTCAATGCCCAATAGACGACTTCGCAACACAATGTGGATCCTGATGAGACGCTGCGTTACGCGGCGTCTCATCAGGATCCAAACTGTATGACATTCGTATCGACATTTCTTCAGTCAAAACTGCCTTAAGCTGACTTTAAAAATATTGCAAAAGAAACTACATATACCAGAACAGAACAGAGCAGAAGAGAACTTTTATTTCTCGAATTCTACATAACATAGAATATATGAGGTACAACAAAAGAGTATAAGTAATTACTGTCACGTGGTTTTTATAACTAATATCTAATATGGTGACGGGGTGGGAGGGGGCTGTGCCCGGTAATAAACTCTTCCAGACATCGTCATTCGTAAGGTGCGAACCATAGAAGGCTCCCACCTCCCGACGACCGATATCTGTTCAGCGTAATGCGTGTTTATGTATAGTATTATGCTTTCATACAGCGACATTGTCGTGTTTTTAAAAATTTATAATTAAATTTAAATATGGCTTTGCCTTTAAAACTCATCTTTGAGATATTTTATAGAGATACATATAGATATGTACTAATGCAGACAATATTTTGTTAGAAATAGGGTTAAAGCAGACGATAAAAATAGTTAACCTTAAAAATACATTTATGCCGTCTTCTTGAATAATTGTCGCTTGCAAAGTATTTCAGATAAAATTTTATGCAGTTTAGCCCATTTCCAGGGCTGCCATTTCTCCGGAATTTTCCTAAATCTTCGGATTTTTTTCTAGTACATGGTAGCTTAAAGCAGGCTGAAAGAAAAAGCAGAATGCGCCTTAAGGCGCATTCTGCTTTACTTCCAGCCTGCTTTAAAGCGACTCGCAACCAGATGGTGCATTAAAAATAGTAATTTGTAAATATTTGTCAAACGCTTATATAAATGGTAAAGAATTAGTTTAGGATAAGAAATTCTGTTTAAAAAAATGAATTTCAATAAAAAAAAATATTGGTCTCTGGTGGGATTCGAACCCATGGCCCGGCATTGGCGGACAGAAGGCAAAATAGGGGAAACCGCTTAGACCAATGGACCACGGAACTATCCGTTTATCTCGGATCGATTTAACGTATTTCAATGTGTTGCGGTCGAAAGTGCATACAACTTCGTAATTCGGCTCGTGTTTATGTCTGAGCCCGTGTAGAGAAGCAACAGCAACAACTATACCGTCTACTAGTCGGTATAGAAAAACGATGGAAAATATCTAAAAATCTAAGATTCGGTGACGATTCTTGAGACTTTTTTTGGACTGATCATATTTTTTTAATGTCAGAAGCCAAATAATGCCACAAATTTGCTTTTATTTGAGTATTTTATTTTATTTTGACAAGTACACCATCCGGTTGCGAGTCGCTTTAAGCAGCCACATGTCAACAAAATTAGAAACAGGCGATGGGTAAAGGTACGATTCGTAAAATCGCACTTGAAAAATGCAAATTTGGAAATCATAGGATTGTTCATGTCAACTTATGGCAGCCCTGCATTTCAGATCTCCTAGTGAGGTGTAAATGCGTTTTTACAAACAGTGTACAGTGGAGAATCTGTTATTCTTTCCCGTTTAAACGAAACGAAACGCAAACGCAAAACACTAAAACGTAGAAAAGTGCAACTTTTGTACAATTCTGATAATTCATGTTTATCTTGGTGACAAACAGTTTGGAGCCTGATCAGACGCCGGGTTACCCGGCGTCTGATCTGGCTCCAAACTGTTTGCAATAGAAACAAGAAATATCTTTAAAAAAGATATTCGGCGGAATGAGTGGTTGAACTAAGGCTATATAGATGGGTGTGCAAAATTGAATGAAATGAGGTTTTCAAAGAATTGTAATATCTTGGATTGAAAAGCAAAAAATAAAAGTATACAATTGAAACAGTAACTTTTATTTAAAATGCAAAACTATCATGTACAGAAATGCAAAACAAAACAATAATTTAACTCATATCCTAGCTACTGGTAGGAGATCCTCACATTAATCTATTGTTCTATATATCAAACTTCATTCATAGAGTTTCTTGAAACAAACTATAGCATACACAAATGTACAGATTCAACAGTCTGCTCTACTTCACTCTTGTAAATAATGATGAAACCACACGATTGTGTTTAACTCACTTGAGGCCATTTATATTTAATATTGCTTTTAATGTATGGTAAATGTGTACAAATAGTTAACAATTAAAACAAATTGGTAGTAAACAATTACAAAACACCTAGCTTCCTCTGTATATCTATAAAAAGATTTCAGATGTCATCTTAAAATAGAATCATAATTGCATCATCCCAGTGTAGTAAACAGTCTGGTCTGTGTCTCTAAATTTTACACTCACATTCCATATCTGGGAAAACTGTAATTGGACATAGACCAGCCTACAGGGCTCCAGATAAGAGGGAGTAAACTAAACAAATCACATTTATTCACTCATTTCAGCACCAAACCCTATGGTGTTACCACTCATTTTGATTGTCTCGAAGAGACAATTCAAATGTATAGTGACACCACAGGGTTTAATGCACAAATAAAGATTTTGAGTTTTGAAATAATTCCCTTATCTGGAGCCCTGGCTACTATCCAATCAGACTATTCAGTTTCAACAGGTGCTCTCAATTCTACATTTCTGATCAAATATAATTGGTTGAAATGTGTGGCCAAAACAGAAAGTGTGGCTAAATAGAAACCAGACAGCTCCGCCGAATAATAGTTTTAGCGTAAACGCGTTTAGTGGGAAAGAATAACGTTTTCTCCACTGTACTAGTGAAGAGCTCATGTGCTAACACAGTAGATCCAGATCATAGGGTGTTTGCAGGAGCACAGCGTCTCCCCTGTTTGTCAATATATGTTTGTCGATATATTATGACAACTCAAAAAGAATGTTTAATATATAGCGTTTTGAACAGTCGGCTGAAATAAAGCAAAGAAAAAATAAAGCAGAAAGTTACAGTTTGATATTTCTGCTTTATTTTGAAATTTTCTTCTAAGCTATCGGGTGTTTGCGTGGCTGCTAAAGAGGGATATTTCTTTTTATCAAATAACTTGCGGTCTGGGAGTGATATAAAGCCATGATGTAAATATCGTAATCCACTAGTGGAATATCGTTTTTTGGGCTCCGGTCTAACCTGTTCGTCTACAAGCGCTGCATGTAGCGGGACGCCAAATGACGTCATTTGCAACGTCGTTTTAAACTTGTTATGTGATAAATAGAATCTTACATTCGTGCTCATACAAGATCCTCTTTTTATCTGCGCGTGACATAGTACGCTCATGATGTGGAAGAACTGGCCTAATAACCCTTCAGTGCCATGGCATCATCAATCTGCAACAATTGTCGTCGCTTTTAGTTCTCAAATCTTAATTTGAAGTGTTTCGACTTAAGAGAAATTGAAGTGAGAGTCAGTCTGAATACTGATCAGACGCTGGGTAACGCTGCGTTTAATCAGGATTGAAGTTGTTTGTATATAACTCTTGTACTCGCTGCCAACCAGTGAATGGGCTTAACTTGACCTTTTGCCGCACGACGTATTGTGCAAAGCTATGTGTTTTAATTTAAGCATATATTACAGTAAAACCTCTCTATTACGACCACTAAATTGTGTTAATTATTAGGGTGTTTACGGTAGGCGACCGCTTAAAGCAGGGTGACAGTGAAACAGAAAGCTCCTTTAGGAGCTTTCTGTTTTACTGTCACCTTGCTTTAAGCTGTCACCTCTCTATTATATAATCAATTAGCCTTCGTTTTAGTGGTCGTAATAGCGAGGTTTTACTGTATTGCCATATATTTTTACAACCATGTTTTTTCTACAACATGTAGTTGGTTTTTGTCGTGTGATTATACATCAATTAGTTAATCAAACCCGTCCAATATGTTGACACCCTCATCACAGTTAAATTGATATACTGAAGAATTTAACGTTATACCCTTACAATGTATATCATATATGTCTGCATTAGGCTTAATTATGCTAAGCACGACTTGGCTACAATGTTACATTTGGAAATAGTTTGGATCCAGATCAGACGCCGCGTTACGCGGTGTCTGGTCGGAATCCAAACTGTTTAGCACTCATATTCAACTTTATAACATTTGTACGTTTTGAAGACAAAAACGCACATACCTTTCTAAAGGTAACCCCCTGGCCTCGTGCTGCACGAGGTGCTTGTACATTTCGTAGAGGCTACGTGTTTTCTATTCTGACTCTCAATTTGCTGTGTCTTGTTGGATTTAAACACATTAATCGATTAACCGTATATATTTTCAATATTTCACAATAAATCTAATATATTTTACAATATAAAAACCCTTGTATTTTGAAACCTTTAACGCTTCTCTAGATAATTATGTTTATTAATCGAGACGCCGAACAGTTTCAATATATTCACAATACATGTATATCAAATATATATTAAAACATTACATATGTTTTTTTGAAAACGTATGCTTGAATCTACTATTGTACAGTGGAGAATACGTTATTCTTTCCCGTTTAAACGAAACGAAACGCAAACGCAAAACACTAATACGTAGAAAAGTGCAACTTTTGTACAATTCTGATAATTCATGTTTATCTTGGTGACAAACAGTTTGGAGCCAGATCAGATGCCGTGTTACCCGGCGTCTGATCTGGCTCCAAACTGTTTGCAATAGAAATAATAGTTTTAGCGTAAACGCGTTTAGTGGGAAAGAATAACGTTTTCTCCACTGTACCTGCTGGGATAAAGACATCTCTTATGGTTCATATTTGTGACTGTATAAACTTGAACTATTTTCTGCAATGTGTGAATAAATTAAGGCGTAAAATGTGTATATATGGGATAATAGGACAGATGCTTAACAATATATGGTTTTACAATGGTTATGGGACTTTATGAAAACCTTATCTACTTATCATCGATCGATCATAATATTATAAAGCAACTCGTTATATAATAGTGTCGGTATTTAAAGATTGGACACCTCGTGATATCACTCTGGGCTACGGATGCACGGATATCTTACCTGCCTGCGAAAGATAAGCAATCTAGTGTCATGTTTTAATTGTGCCGCGCTGGCATTTCATTGGCTAACATTCTGCCTTGAAACAAAACTGTGCACACTCCCGTGACCAGTTATATCAATCTCACTTGTCACCTGGTCGCAACAACAACAACCTGGTCGCCTAATTAACGTTCATGTAGCGCGCATGTATGTTATGTGTAGACTCACATAGCTATGGATATATGACTCAGGTGTGATAAAAATGTGGATTTCGGGAATTTTAATTGCTCTTTTAGGATTATTTCGTGGACTTTCTGGACAATTCCTCACAGGTAAAAAGATACAAACGTCTGTTTTATTTGCGTAACTGCAAAACGCAAAAAGCTCACAGTGATTCATTTAAACAACGGAAGCGCCGCCATTTTGTGTTACTTTTATATTACTAGATATGAGCTTAGTTTTTTTAATTAGTAAGCTTCATAATATGTGATTACAGCTTAAATATTTACTACATTCAAATTCCCTTTCGATAGAAACATTCTGCAAAAAGAGACAGTATCTTAAAGTTCGTTTTTAAAGATTATGGCCTTTAAATTAATCAACATACATTAAAATTATTACTGCTCCGAATATTATGGAATCTATCAAATATACACTTACAACCATTTGACCATGTCGTGTATGTTTAAATCAAAAACATATTTACATAATTAGATATAAAAAATATATATATATTTCTATTTTGTCCTTCATCTAACAAGATGAAATTTGTCTTCTAGTGAACAAATGACCAAAAGTGTCCTCTCTTCAACACACAAAACAATTGTTTCCTTATGATCATCATTTCCGTCTTTATTTTAACTCTTTCACTGCCAAGTTTTATAATTGTCTGCTTTAAATTAATCCTCTTACCGCCAAAATATCGTCTGCATTGGTAATGTTATCTGCAATTGTCTTAAGTCAGCTTTATGGCTGTTTCGGTCGAAGAAATGCATACGAGTGTCAAACAATTACGCGGCGTCTGACCAGGATCCAAACTGTTTTCAAAGTTGCATTTTGAGGCCTTTAGCAGCGAAAGAATTAACATATTTTCATTCGCTTAACTCATTCACACTTGAAACTTCACATGGATAATTCCATATTCCAATCACATGTATGTCGAGTTAAGCATTAACAATCTATGAATGTTTGTATAATATACATCAAACTGACAAAACTTGAGTACATATCCTGGTCAAAGAGCTGGCTCCTTTAAGATCCTTCTGATATGGGTCTACACTGTTTGCATATGACATGTGTTCTCTTTATAGGTATAGTGTTTGTAAACGACGAGTATACTCGTCGCTGGGGTTAAATGTGTTAAAAGCAGTACCTAGTAAACTGTCTCGCCTTAAGCATTGGTCATTTTCTTAAATGTTGTAATTCTGAAACATTTACATGTCTTGTACGCAGTTTGTGCTTGGGAACGTGTGAAATTGTACTGCAAGCTAGTATTATACATGTACCTAGTAAATGTGCGTTTGAATATCATATTATTTTTCATTTTTGTTTTGTTAATTATACCCGTATCTGTCACGGACTCAAATATATACATGTAAGAAACCCGGAATCGAATATACTAAAACCTACTGAAATTTAACTAACTAATAATACACAAAACTATTTGTTTGAGAATATGTAGTATTTGTCTTTGTATATATTATATTTCCTCATGTACTCATGTAATTTATGAACTGAGTGTAATAAAGAATTTAATTTGATTTTAATACCTTGAATTTTAACAAAATACTTCTCTCGTCCAGTCTAATTTACTGTTTCAAACTATCTCGCAGTTTCTACTGTATGGTAGACATGTCAGAAAATATATTTGAGGCGGCAATGCTTTTGGTTTGGTCATAAAATCTTTTGAATCACATTGCATTGTTTAACCCATTGCCTCATAACCTGATTCTAGTTTTTAAGATATGTGACCACTTAAAGCAGATTGAAAGAAAATGCAGAATGCGCCCTAAGGCGCATTCTGCTTTATTTTCAGCCTGTTTTAAGCTAAATTATCTGCTAGAATATAGAAAATATATTCATCTAATTTTTATTTAGGACAGTATAAATTTTCTTCAGTATATGAATTAAATAGGCATATTTATGTGGTAAAGGGTTAAAAAGACTGATGGTTTGGTAAGAAAGCACTTGATACGTTCAACCCTAGCGACGAGTATAGTCGTCCTTTATCAACAGTAAACCCATTAAGAGTACACATATTCGATGCAAACAGTGAAGACCCAGATCAGAGAACCCATACAGGAACGCTCTGATCAGAAACTGCAACATTTGTCATGTTGCAATATATTACAAAAAACAACAATAAATAGTAAAAATGGCCTAACTATAATTGAAATTTGTCTGTGAAAGCTTAGTTATATAGAAATGAAATGAGGGGTTTTGTTAAATTGTTTGTTTTACATAAAATGACGTGTTTATTTATATACCATGCAAACTTTGGACTAATCGGGTGTTCTCTTATCAGGGTCTGCACTGTTTGTACAATTAAATCAGTATTGATTGTTCGGGAGTACACAGATGTTGTCATTTTACAATACATGTATTATGTAATAGATACAGTACTCGTTTCGCTTTAAAAGTGTCCTGTAACATTAAATATACTCCCAGTCAAATCAATGGGCTGCACTTAATTTAAAAGTGAAACTATCAATTGTATGTTTCATGGGTTAGAAATATGCCATAAGTCTTAAGAGATGTGTTTCTTTACTCCAAATGGTCCGAGCAACAATAGGTTGTATTGCACAAAATGAAAATGAATATGAAAATAATTTTTTCGATTGAAGTTGGTGTTGAACAATTAAGCATGCATTTAATTGTATTCAACAAGGTTTTCACAAATTTTCTTTGTGCGAAACCTAAATCAGAAACGTTTAACGAATACCTGTTATTTTTTCTTATATTTGTTTTTAAATGACATTTAAAATAAATGTAAATGCATAGGGTTAGGAGCCGTACAATGACACAAACCAGCCTTATCATTGCAACATTGTACAGACCAGACACCACCTTATAGCATTGCAACATTGAATAGACCAAACACCACCTTATAGCATTGCAACATTGTACAGACCAGACACCACCTTATAGCATTGCAACATTGTACAGACCAGACACCACCTTATAGCATTGCAACATTGTACAGACCAGACACCACCTTATAGCATTGCAACATTGTACAGACCAGACACCACCTTATAGCATTGCAACATTGTACAGACCAGACACCACCTTATAGCATTGCAACATTGTATAGTACAAACACCATTGTATTTGAGTTTGATCTACCCTGCCAAATAAATACCATATATAATGCAGCTACATAAAATGCTTTCTAAATATGCATGTGATAGTCAAACAGTATAGATCAAGACCAGCCGCAGCGTCTTCGACGCGGTGGCTGGCCTTGGTCTATTGCAATAAGGCAGGGTTTATATAATTCACAACAGCAGATGTTAAGTGCTTGTGTGGCGGCTGTAAAAAGTCGCCCCGTACTTCATTCTCAGTGTTGTTATACTTTCTGGTCCTTTGGAATCATTGATTTCAGTGCATTTACAGTTGAAAGTTGAATTCCGCTTAAGCTAGTGCTAGAGGGCGTGAGCACTGTTGCATATTTCAGTATTGCTCATGAACAAACTCAATTAAACCGAGTCTGCCATTTTCAGTATTTGCTTTGTTTTCTGTGCTTTCAAAGGATCTCCCCTTATTCAGATTTATCTAATGCCACGGCTCATATGTAATTAATATACGTTAGATTGTCTGTTGTTTTAAAAGTCTCTGTTTGGGGCGATTAACGCTGAATGCTACAGTTGTTCAAGGCAAAAAAACTCAATGTTTACATCGCAATTTTCACTACACATGCACGCATGCCCTGGGGCAAGTTTGACATAGTTTTATGATGACATATGTGTGTTAAGACATACATGCGTACTAGAAATACCTCATCAGCTGACTAGGATCGGCATAGAGAGATGTAGACTGCTAGGATTGTCAACTGAGTGTCTCCGCTTCTCTGTCAATACAAATTGCAATGGTAGAAAACCGCAGCTTGGCGTCTTGCAAAACCGGATACATGTACAATTGGAAAATAGAGTACATGTAAATTATTTAAAATCGACATGAATTCCATACAAACAATACATGTTCATGGACAGAAGGGACCAAAATAACACAAATAACTAATATATATATATATATATATATAAGTCAGCTGCTTGTGTTCTTTATCATGCAATACTGTTTGCGCGATTCAGTAATAGAGCTCTAATGTGAGCAACTCTACCAATCTAATAATATAGTGACGAAAAAATGGATATTTTTTGTTTGTGGTCTTTTGCTTGTTTGTTTTTTGTTTTACGATATATAGAGAAGTAGAATTAAAATATAAATAGCAGGCTGAAAGTAATGCAGAATGCTCCTTTAGGGGCATTCTGCTTTACTTTCAACCTGCTATATAACTTATGTTAACCAAAAAGAATGAGGTCCTTTTTTGCCCTGTTAAGTTGATACGATTGCCTATGTTAACGTATTTCACAAATATGACAAACTCATGAAGGATTTGTCCGACGTGTGCGTCTGTATTAAGCCTCACAGCGAGAACAAAATGCACTTTGACAAGGCCAAATACATAGATCCAAGCACTTGTCAGCGTCCCCTAATCCATCGCTTTGGAAACATGTCGTGTAACCATGTTTTCGAAGTTTCATTGTCTGAAGCAAACGTTAAAAACCCAAAGCAAAATGATATATTGTGGACCTGAATCCAACGTCAAATAAATGTACCGGGCAATGTGTAAAGTGGCATAAACAGATTTTTATTAATTTCTCCGGACCTACGGATTTTCCCCCAAATCCTCGAATTTCTGTTTTTACTTTAAACAAATTGTAATTTTATGCGCTGTTTACTTATGAAATATTGATATGCCTGTCAAACAGTTACGATCCAGATCAGACGCCGCGTTACGCGGCATCTGATCTGGATCTTAACTGTTTGCATAATTATGTTAGTGTTATAGAGCCTGGCTGCAAAAGGGTTAAATGTACGATTCCTAAAGTCGCTCTTGAACATTTGGAAATCTTAGGACTTTTATCAGCATCTTAAAGTAACCCTGATGAAGACAGATAAATGTTGAATGCATGACAAAACTGAATGCAGTAACTATATTCCCACCACTCTCCTACACTTACATGTATGTTATGTTGTTTGTCTATTTGTTTATATGTGTTTGTCAAATTCTGTCACGTTTCTTTCTTCTTATATGTCATGCTACTGTAATCTTCATATTATGGAGGAAATAAAGATATATATGTATGTATATGAGAAACGAAAAATACTCTTTGTCCCACAGGGCCCCGACACGATTAATTTTTAGGGGAAAAAATTGTCTGAAAGTATATATAGAGACAAGGGCTACAACTGATTGTCAGTATATTCTCACCCCACCTCGACAAAACCGGGCATATCATGAATAAATATTGATGAAACGACACCCTTTTTGCATTTTTGTCTAGCTAATATGATACCCTTCAATAAAAACATAACATAAAAACAACTGTAAGCATGCAATTTTAACAGTAACTGCGTCCACTCACTGAAATCATCGATTTTCGGAAAACGGGACAGGTGTTCGTTCATAGCTAACACAGCATTGGCCACTACTGTACGCTTGTTTAGGCGATATTTTCGACCTCTAAGGTATATAATATAAAAAAATTTTTTTTTTTGAAAAATGAGCTTTTGGTCAGAATATGGTGTTTGTTCATAGAAAAGGACGTTTTTATGGTTTTATGCCTTTTATTTGTGTTTTGAGGTACATATTTGGTCAAAGCATGCGTCTGGCACCTGTGGGCGTAAGCTGTGAACGAAATTGAATCGACAAACAATTTATTGACATTGCAGACAATAAATTTGAAGCAGACGACAATGAAGCGGTGAACAGGTAAACATCTCCCGAATAATTTGATCATGAAAGGGTTACAGGCTGCCAATTCATTGTAAACATATCCCATGATCGGGATAGGGTTACATGCACAAGGACTGTACGTTTCGTGATTAAGGGAGGGCGATTACGTCTTTTTCACGGTGATGTTCTAAAAAGTTATTACTGTTTTGTAGGATGTCCAACTGGCTGGGAAGCTTATGCAAATGATTGCTACAAGTTTGAGAAGGACGACAAGCTCATATACGATGAAGCTGACGCACAGTGCTGGGTAGGTTTACTACATGTATACCACGTGCTTCCGGTTGTTAAACCACTTCCGGTTGAAACACATTTCGTCTGCATAAAATTGTCGTCTGTAGCATGGAGAAATTTGTAGTATATTCATCTAGGCATAATGACTGAAAAAATATCAAAACGAGGGCTGAATAAAATACGATTAGCCCATATTATACGCCGAGTTTATTGTAAGTAGATCTAGATCTCTTGCTTGTTGAGATTTTCGTCATGTCTGCAAATTGTGTAAGAGACCATGCTCCGAATTGACTGCAACCTGAATTCTCTTGTTGAATGTCTTAATTAAATGAGATGGTTGTTATAGGATTGTGTGCATGTCAATGACGTTCTTGTGTTTGTTTGACAGGTGACTGGCTCCAGGCTTTTAACAATAAACAGTGATGCTGAGTTTAGGTTTATATCGAAATGGCTACTGGAACATGACTCCTTACGGTAAGAAATGTAGCTCATCTCAAGCTAACTTTGAAGGTCGTGTTAACCCTTCTGCTGCTGATAGCACTGGTAATGTATGCTTAACCCTTAGCCCGCCAAATAAATTGTCGTCTGCTGTATTTCTCGTCTGCTTCATGTTTCAAAGTGCTTCAAAGTTGCTGAAAATGTTGTCCGAGTGTCAAACAGCTTGGATCCGGATGAGACGCCGAGTTACTCGGCGTCTCATCCGGATCCAAGCTGTTTGCATATGGAGCTATAGTTGTGCGTGGCAGGCTAAGGGTTAACCTATTCATCTACCTAAGACAATAGTGCCAATTCATACAGTTATAAGAAAGAACCAAAACAAAATAGATCTAGATTCTATTTTCTTTATCTTAATTAGCAGATAATAATTTAAAGCAGGCTGCAAGTAAAGCAGAATGTGCCTTAAGGCACATTCTGCTTTACTTTCAACCTGCTTAAAGTGGTCACCTATCTTCAAAACTAAAACATGTTATTAGGTAATGAGTTAAGAGAGGTTCTATTGTGCATACTTTTATTATTTGTTTCTTTAATGAATTAGATTCTTCATTTTATGTATACCATAAAACCTCTCTTAACAACCACTACCTGACATTAAAGTTTCATTGGTTTATACCGGTGGCTGCTTAAAGCATGATGAAAGGAAAGCGGTATAGGAGCTTCCTGCTTTATTGTCATCATGTTTTAATTTTTCACCTGGCTGAAATAAAACCATTTAATCTGATTTTAGAGAGGTTTAACTGTATACAGTTTTAGCTTTGAAGACAGGTGACCATTTAAGCAAATGCATAAATCTACTATTTATTGTTCTTAAAAAACTATAATGGCAAACACTGAAGAACCTGATCAAAGGGCTCCTAAGGAGCCCTCTGATCTAGATCTACACTGTTTACATACTGGACAGGTGATTTTTATGCCCCCAGAATCTACGATTCGGGGGCATATAGTTTTTGTCATGTCTGTTGGTTTGTCCCTCCGTCCGTCCGTCCGTCCGAGCCACTAAAGTGGGTTAGAGGGCCAGATAACGGTAAACATAACAAAAGAAGACAATGGAGTTCATTCCGTAACAATACACTAAGGGGCCGTGGCCCGTTATTCGAACAAAAGAAAATAACAAAAGAAAAGGCCCTCTAACCCAATTCGGTGGCACGTCCGTCTGTCCGTCCGTCTGTCTGCGGCACTAAAGTGGGTTAGAGGGCCAGATAACGGTAAACATAACAAAAGAAGACAATAGAGTTCATTCCGTAACAATAGAATAAGGGGCCGTGGCCGGTTATTCAAACAAAAGAAAATTACAAAAGAAAAGGCCCTCTAACCCACTTCGGTGGCACGTCCGTCCGTCTGTCTGTGCCAAAAACCTTAACCTTGGCTATAACTCTTGCATTTTTGTACCTGGACCTTATATACTTGGCATGTGTCTTCCCTGTATCAAGACCTTTCCATCCATACAAACCTTTTTGACCTTGTGACCTTGACCTTGACATTTGACCTACTTTTGTAAAAATCTTTAAATGGCTATAAAATTTGCACCAGTAGGCCCAGGGCTTTCATATTTTGTATGTATATTTCTTTTGTCAAGACCTTTCCAACCATACCAACATCTTTGACCATGTGACCTTGACCTCGACCTTTGACCTATTTAATCAAACTTTAACCAAAAACCTTAACCTTGGCTATAACTTTTGCATTTTTAAACCTGGTCCTTTTATACTTGGCATGTGTATTCCTCATGGCAAGACCTTTCCAACCATATAAAACTTTTTGACCTTGTGACCTTGTCCTTGAAATTTGACCTACTTTTGTAAAAAAAATTAAATGGCTATAACATTTGCACCAGTAGGCCCAGGGCTTTCATATTTTATATGTATATTTCTTGTGTCAAGACCTTTCCAACCATACCAACATCTTTGACCATGCGACCTTGACCTTGACCTTTGACCTATTTAATCAAACTTTAACCAAAAACCTTAACCTTGGCTATAACTTTTGCATTTTTGCACCTGGGCATTTTATACTTGGCATGTGTATTCCTCATGGCAAGACCTTTCCAACCATACAAAACTTTTTGACATTGACCTTGACATTTGACCTTCTTATGTAAAAATCTTTAAATTGCTATAACATTTGCACATGTTAGCATAGGGCTTTAATATTTTGTATGTATATGTTTTGTGTCAAGACCTTTCCTACCATACCAATATCTTTGACCATGTGACCTTGACCTTCACCTTTGACCTATTTAATCAAACTTTAACCAAAAACATTAACATTTGCTATAACTTTTGCATTTTTGAACCTGGGCCTTTTATACTTGGCATGTGTATTCTTCATGACAAGACCTTTCCAACCATACAAAACTTTTTGACCTTGTGACCTTGACATTTGACCTACTTTTGTAAAAATCTTTAAATGGCTATAACATTTGCACCAGTTGGCCCAGGGCTTTAATATTTTGTATGTATATTTCTTGTGTCAAGACCTTTCCAACCATACCAACATCTTTGACCATGTGACCTTGACCTCGATCTTTGACCTATTTAATCAAACTTTAACCAAAAACCTTAACCTTGGATATAACTTTTGCATTTTTGCACCTTGGCCTTTTATACTTGACATGTGTTTTCCCTTTCTAACCATACAAAACTTTTTGACCTTGTGACCTTGACATTTGACCTACTTTGTTGAAATCTTTAAATGGCTATAACATTTGCACCAGTAGGCCTACGGCTTTCATATTTTGTTTATATATTTCTTGTGTCAAGACCTTTCCAACCATACCTACGTTTTTGCCCTTGTGACCTTGACCTTTGACCTTTATTTGTATAAATCTTTATACGCCTATAACATTTGAACCAGTAGGCCTAGAGCTTCCATACTTTATAGGTTTCTTGTGTTAAGACTTCTCCAACCATGCCAATGTTTCATTTACCCTACGACCATGACTTTTGACCTACTTTTGCAAATAAGCATTACATTACAGAACATGATGCTGGCTGGGGGCATTTGTGTTTCACAAACACATTGCTTTTCATCTGATCATCACCAAACTTTCTGAAAATGTTTGTTGACATAAAATGGAGACCAATTTGGATAACCAGCGGCACCAATTTATGCTAGGCCCTTTGGAGTAATGGCCCTTGAAGTCCTCAAAATGGCACTCCACTACAGTTTCAGCTCTCTAACTTTTACGTTTGATAGTCTGGATTCCCCTCCCTGTATCATCGGGGGCATTCGTGTAACTGGGACACGCTTTTGTTTTTCACAGACCTGTACACTGTTTGTATATGATTCATATTCGTGGTGTTCTGGGATATTTATGAGAAATAAAGTATCATTTGTTTCATTTCTTTGTACCTGTTATTTCAGGCCATCAGTGTGGTTCACCAGTGGCACCTACCAAGACAGAAGAGTTACCTGGGATGATAACTCTCGCTTTGAGCCCCTCAGCAATATCTACTGGCAATACGGATACCCTCCAAACAATAACATCAATAACAACAACAAAAATAACAACAATCAAAATATCAACAACTTTAATAACAACAACAATATCAACAATAACAACAACAATATCAACAATAACAACAACAACAATAACAACAACCTTGATGACAACAACAACAACAACGCAGATGGCAATGGCAACACTGGGAGTAGCTTTAGTGGCTTCTTTGGCAACTTCAACCCTAATCGCAATAAGTTCACACCATATACTAGGATTGCATACACTCAAGGTAATAAACTCTTTCAACACATAAAGTAACTCTTGTGGGTTGTTAGGTTCCCTTGTGGATCATTTAAGTTACAAAAACATGAACCAGTCTGCTTTGAATTATAGGTAGTTTAATATATGTTGGTCTAAATTAGTAAACAGTGTAGACCCTGATCAGAGGGCTCCTATAGGATCCCTCTGATCTGGGTTAACACTGTTTGCAAATAGAATGAGTATACACAGGCTAATACAGCCTTTACAATAGTTTATCTATCTAGAAAACATTATGTCCTATGCAAACAGTGAAGACCCAGATCAGAGTCTACACTGTGAATTGTGAAAACATCATTCTAAATAATACAACAAAATGAAAAGGGTTTGACCTTAAAGGGGCTCGCAACCGGATTTAGCATTAAAAATAGTAATTTGTAAATATATGTCAAATGCTTATATAAATGGGTAAGATTTAGTTTAGGATAATAAATTCTATTAAAAAATGCATTTAAAAAAAAAAAAGAAAAAAGAAGCTCTGGTGGGATTCAAACCCGTGACCCTCCATGCGGAGACAAACTACCAGCGCTCTCTATACATTAAGTAGCGAATTAACATACTTTACTGGTAGTGATTGATGGTACTTTATTCGGCTCGGGTTTATGTCTGAGCCCGTGTAGAGAAGCAACAACAACATCTATACCGTTAGCTAACGCTATAGAAAACCGATGGAAAATATCTAAAAATAACTAAGATTCGGTGACGATTCTTGAGACTTTTTTTTTAACTGATCATATTTTTTTAATGTCAGAAGCCAAATAATGCCACAAATTTGCTTTTAGTATTTTATTTTAATTTGACAAGTACATCATCCGGTTGCGAGTCCCTTTAAAATGAAATTGTTCATTGGGAGTTTCTGAGGTGAATGAGTTAAAATGTTTCAGAAACACAAATGTTTTGTTTCAAATCAATGAATAGTAATATTTATTATTTGTTGTTGATGAAACTTAATTTATTCCTTGGTACAGGCTATTCAACACAAGGGTTCGTGTGGACGGTTGTTTCTACCAGTGTAGCATCAGCCTATATCTGTGAGGTACCAAAGGCCAAAACAATAGAACAGAGAATTCTTGAAAGAACCTTTGGTAAGCAACCCTCTATACAGTGGAGAATCTGTTATTCTTTCCCGTTTAAACGCAAACGTACGCAAACGCAAAGCGCTAAAACGTAGAAAAGTACAACTTTTGGACAATTCTGATCATTCATCTTTATCTTGGTGGCAAACAGTTTGGAGCCTGATCAGACGCCGGGTTACCCGGCGTCTGATCTGGCTCCAAACTGTTTGTAAAAGAAAAAATAGTTTTAGCGTAAACGCGTTTATAGGGAAAGAATAACAGATTCTCCACTGTAACTACAATACTCCTTCCCTATAACAGCCCTCTGAACAATGATTGCTAATAAATGTTCTTTTGTCGGAAATTCAGTCTCTTTACTTCATGTTTTTGCTCCGATTTTAGTTCTACAAAAACTTTCTGTTTTCCCACTTTAACCCTTTACCCCCTAGCCTGTTACCAGTTTTGAAGATATGTGACCACTTAAAGCAGGTTTAAAGTAAAGAAGAATGCGCCTTAAGGCGCATTCTGCTTTACTTTAAACCTGCTTTAAGCTTTTATCTGCTAGAATAAAAAAATATTTCTTATGATATTTATGTGTGACAGTATAAATTTGAACTATTTTCTTCAGTAGAGGAATTAATTAAAGGCGTAAAAAGGCGTATGTATGGGGTAATGGGTTAAGCCACTATCTAATAAAACACTGATTGCTGAGCACTGTTCACCAAACAATATTATACATTTATGTCTTAATGCCTTAACTGTGGCAATATCATCTACAACCTGTCTTTTGCTGTTTTTATGCCCCCGGCATCAACAGATGCGGGGGCATATAGTAATCGTCCTGTCCGTCCGTCTGTCTGTGTGTGCTTCCGTCCGTAACAAGGTTAAGTAGATTTTACCGTTTCGTCTAGCATCAACACCGCTTACCCAAATGCTTTGATACTTATACCGCAACCGTGGCCTAGTGGTTAGGGCGTCCGCCTCGGAAGCGGGAGGTCGAAGGTTCGAATCCCGGAGCCGGATACGGGTCGGGGACTGATATGGCCGGTTGGTGAGCCGCCAGCTAGTTAAATGAATGGTTACCGTAGGCCCGTCTCTGCCAGGCGCCCGGCAATAAGAGAAGGGATTCGGGAGGTACTGTGCGCGCAAAAAGGATAGGTGTCTCATAAGCCAAACTGGCTGGCCCTTTCAATAGGGGTGACACTATAATAAACAAAGCCTTTACCTTTATACAGTTGTTGCCTTGGACTATTCCCTATCCACCAGTATCACCAAATTTTGATTTTGACATTGACCTTGACCTTATTTGGACTTAGAATATTTTAAATGTCTTGGTTAACTAGATTTTACTGTTTCGTCTAGGATCAACACAACTGACTACATTGCTTTGATACTTATACAGGTGTTGCATTGGACCATTCCCTATCTACAAACATCACCAAATCTTGAATTTGACATTGACCTTGACCTAAATTGAACTTAGACTACGGTATTTTAAATGGGCTCTTACTCGGTTAACTAGATTTTACCGTTTCGTTTAGCATCAACACTGTTTACTGCAATGCTTCAATACCCATACAGTTATTGCCTTGGACCATTCCCAACTCACCAATAATACCCAAGCTCAGTTTGACCCTGGCCTTGACCTAATTTGGACTTAGAAAAGAATATGTTGTCAAGGATGCCACCTTGGGCATAAGCATATGTTGCAGGGCTGCCATTTCTCCAGATTTTTCCTAAATCTCCGGATTTTTTTTCTAGTACATGGTAGCTTAAAGTAGGCTGAAAGTAAAGCAGATGCGCCTTAAGGCGCATTCTGATTTACTTCCAACCTGCTTTAAGCAGCCACATGTTAACAAATCTAGACAAAGGCGATGGGGTAAAGGTACGATTCATAAAATCGCAATTGAAAAATGCACATTTGGAAATCTTAGGATTTGTTATGTCAACTTATGGCAGCCCTGATGTTGTCAAGGATGCCACCGGGGGCATAGACTTTTATTGAACACGCAGTCTTGTTTCTCAATGTCTCAAATTAGACATTTTGACAGAAGAAGCGTAAAGAAGAGTGACAAACAGTTTGAACCCAGATCAGACGACATCAATTGCGGCGTCTGATCAGGGTTCAAGCTGATTGCAAATGTAAGCCAAGTCATGCTCAGCACTCTAGGGGTATAAACTGAACTGATTTTGTCACTCATTTCAGCACCAAATCCTATTGTGTTATTACTCTTTAGAATTGTTTGAAACAGAAATGGGTTTAAAACAGAAATAAAGTTTTTAGTTTAATTAAATTCCAGGGCTGCCATAAGTTGATCATAAAAATCCTAAGATTTCAAATTTTCAATTTTTCAGATGAAATTTTACTAATCGTACCTTTACCCCATAGTCTGTTTCTTGTTTTGAAGACACATGACTGCTTAAAATAGGTTATAAGTAAAGCAGAATGCGCCTTAAGGCGCATTCTGCTTTACTTTCAGCCTGTTTTAAGCTACCATCTGCTAGGAAAATTCCGAAGACTTAGGAAAAATCCGGAGAAATGGCAGCCCTGCAACATATGCTCATGCCCTCATCCGAAGCTCTGTCTATATATTTTTTTACAGAATATGGCTTGGGTAGTGTTGATGCCAAGAATATAGAAACTGGTCCAATATTCAACAAGCAGCCAGTGAACATGGTAATCTACCCGGGTACTCCCAGTGTCTATGTGCAATGTGGGGTAGTCGGAAATCCCCTACCATCCTTCTCATGGAGGCGAAATTTTGTGGAAGAAATCACCTCAAAAACTGACAATAGGTAAAACAATTTTTGGGTAGAAAATTGAGGTATATTTTTCTTGTTGGACAATGGAAACTATTTTGTTTATCTTCTAGGGTACATGGATTGGTTTTCCTTCAATGGCAAAAAAAACAAAAACATTTTAAGGTAATCCAAGACTGAAGATCGCCTTTTTCCGAACACTCCCATATAAAACCTGGACGATAATATTAGAAATTATCCAAGCGTATTCCGAAATGTTGCAAATCTCGTCTTGTAAATTTGCTTGGCCTTCCCCGCACGGGTTCGAATCCGGACCGAGCTCAATATATATTTTTTTGAAATATATATCTTTTTTAAACCAAAACTTTTCCTAAATCAATGGTTAGATGTTTATAAATGCGCCTGACATTAACTTGCAAACATATTTAATTATAAGCCAAATTTATTGTGCAGTCTTTATAAAGTATTCATGGTCTCCAACACTTTATCGAAGACAAAATTATTTTTTTCCAGTTAAGTGCGGCCAAATGTCTTCATAGTTTGGATATAGATTGCGTAGAAATTGTATGAAAAAATAAGCAAGTGGTGTTCTTTGCCTAAGTTATCATTTTGGTACAAACATACAACCTTTTAAGTCATATAATGTAAAATCGTATGGAAAATATTGCACATTTTTAAGAGGACGGTTCAGATTTTTTTAATTTTTCACATCATATGATGCAAATATTGGGACAATAACTTTTATTTTGTGATGTTCACGTCTTCTGGTATAGGCATGACATAAAAAATAACAGTACTTTAGGTTAGAATAGGTAAAAATCACCTTTCAGGAATATTTGTCTTTAAATTTTCTCGCATATTTTCCTACCTGTAAGGCTATATACAATATTTCAAATATTTTCAAGAAGAGATGGCGAAAAGCCTTCATATTTTACACAAGACACGGGAATTACATGTAGTACCCATTCATGATATCATTTTCACATTACAATTATACCCTACCTTCAGTGTTGGAATACCTTAAATTAAGCATCAGCATTAGCATAATGAACCTTATCAACTCTTCATTTACAACCAGTGAGTGTTCTGATGAATACATTACCATGTTTCCTATGCAACCAACAGGGCTGCCATAAGTTGACATAAAAAATCCTAAGATTTCCAAATTTGCATTTTTCAAGAGCAATTTTACGAATCGTACCTTTTCCCCATCGCATGTTTCTAGTTTTGTTTACACGTGTCTGCTTAATCCAGGCTGAAAGTAAAGCTGAATGCGCCTTAAGGCGCATTTTGCTTTTCTTTCAGCCTGCTTTAAGCTACCATGTACTTGTAAAAGAATCCGAAGATTTAGGAAAAATCCGGAGAAATGAACCAGGGAGTCCTGTGATCACAAGGCTTCCATAAGTTGATCACGAAAAATCCGAAGATCTGCTTTACTTTCAGCCTGCTTTAAGCTACATTTGCTAGGATTTTGGAAAAATCCGGAACATGGCAGCCCAGGTGTGTTCAGGTCCTGCAGTGTTTTGTCAGTTTGAATTATGTATTTCAGAAAACAACCCTATAAATAGTAAAAAAATCTAATTGGAAACTGGAATCAAATTCTATCAAAAGTTTCCGGGGCGAATGAGTTAACCCTTAATTATCTTATAGCTGGTTTCTACCATCTGCCATACTTTTCAGTGATCATTATTACTGATATTTAGTGAAGTTGTTTTTATGTCTGCAATTTACAGATTAACCTAAATAACATGTGTGTCCATATGAGGTTTAACCAAATATTTTACCGTTTCATCTAGCATTAACACTGATCACTAGAATACTTTTGTACTTTATCATAAATAGTTGTTTTCCTAATGATCCATTAATTCCCTGTCCACCAATTTGACCTTGAACTAGTTTGAACTAAGAAAAATATACAAAATCATTTGACCAGCATGGCACTGGGACCATATCAGGGCTTGGTGCAAAACTATCGTAACTCCTTCACAATTGTGAAGGAGTTACAATAGTTTTGCACCAAACCCTCGATATTAGATACGTTTACCAGTATTGAACACAGCATTATATTGTTTCATTTTAGATATACAACCAGCGGCAATCGTTTTACAATCCAAGACCCCGATACACAGAAGGATGCTGGGAAATATCAGTGTCTTGCGAATAACAAATTTGGTAAACTCCTAAGTGACCCAGCAGAGCTGATCTTTGGCTGTAAGTTTTCTATCCATTGATTGTTATACTTCATAATTTTTCTTTCTTAACCCTTTCACTTTCAATGACACTTAAAAGCATGTTTGCAAATGGTTTGGATCCTGATCGCGTAAAAGCGGCGTCTGATCAGGATCCAAACTGTTTGACACTCATATCAATATGTTTTTAGTCACAAAAAACTTTAAATCTAACTTTGAAATGTGTCTTTCAGACAACAATACTGAAGCAGACAACAATTCAGCGGAGAAGGGGTAAAAATCTCCCGAATAATTTGATCATGAAAGGGTTAACCCATCAAAGAGTTTTTACCTTCGTAGCTCTAGAGCTCAAACTCGCTCATGTCAAACTTAAATGTGTATTTTTTCTTTTGAATTTCGATGACTTGTATTCACCTATGTACAGTAGAACCTCTCTATTACGACCACTTAGTTGTGTGTCAAATATTAATCGTTTAAGACAGGTGACTGCTTAAAGCAATGTGAAAGTGAAACAGAAAGCTCCTACAGGAGCTTTCTGTTTCACTTTCACATTGCTTTAAGCTGTCACCTGTCCTTTATACGGACAATTAGCCTTCTAATTAGTGGTTGTAATAGAGGGGTTCTACTGTAGATCTTAAATTTTTGTCAAAAATAAAACGTGGTTATGCCTTGTTTTAACTTCAACATAATGGTATTGACTAAACCCTTTCGCACGTAGAAGCTCTTTTAAATGCTTTTAATTTATTCCTCCAAAATAAATAAAAATATTTCCAACTTAAACATTAATGAATATTATACCATATGAAATATTTTCTATATCCTAGTATATGATAGCTTTAAGCTACCCTCTGCTAGGAAATAGAAAATATTTCTTATGGTGCATATTCATGACTATTATAATGGGGAAATTTATGCTTCGATGTCAGTATAAATTTAAAGCGTAATAGGCGTATTTTTGGTGTAAATGGTTAAATATTTGAAGTACTCCTCTTATATGGAATCAGAAATATAGCTGCTGTTGTTATTGCAGATCTTCAGTCATTTTCCCCCGTGAAGCCCGAGGATGTGAGAGCCAACAAGTTTGAGGGTACCAGGATCAGTTGTCAGGCCCCAACAGCTTACCCAGGTCAGTTCACAATAACCTCTGAACACTAAAATTCTTAAAATTTCATTTCTCTGAATTTCTCAGTCCCAAAACATTTCTGCTTGACCATAAATGTTAAATAAAATACATACAGTAAAACCTCTCTATTGCTTCCATTAAAAAGATGGCAAACTGATTATATAAAAAAACAGGGGAAAGCTTAAAGAGGCTCGCAACCGGATTTAGCATTAAAAATAGTAATTTGTAAATATATGTCAAATGCTTATATAAATGGGTAAGATTTAGTTTTGGAAAATAAATTCTGTTAAAAAATGCATTTAAAAAAAAAGAAGAAGCTCTGGTGGGATTCGAACCCGTGACCCTCCATGCAGACAACATGAAAACAAAGGCAAACGCCTTTACCCACGCGGCTACTGGCGCTCTCTATCTATATGGTAGCGAATTAACGTACTTCATTGGTAGCGAGTGATAGTACATATTCGGCTCGTGTTTATGTCTGAGCCCGTGTAGAGAAGCAACAACAACAACTATACCGTTAGCTAACGCTATAGAAAAACGATGGAAAATATCTAAAAAAAACTAAGATTCGGTGACGATTCTTGAGACTTTTTTTTGGACTGATCATATTTTTTTTAATGTCGGAAGCCAAATAATGCCACAAATTTGCTTTTATTTGAGTATTTTATTTTATTTTGACAAGTACACCATCCGGTTGCGAGTCCCTTTAAATTAAGTAAGGTGAATGTAAAACAGAAAGCTCCTAAAAGAGCTTTCTGTTTTATATTCACCTTGCTTTATGCAATGCAGTCAACTTCCTTAACACACAAAATGATAAACTTACTTTAGTTGTCAGTATAGAGAGGTTTTACTGTAGATGAATAAGAGAAAAGAGAGGTTTTACTGCAGATAAATTAGAGAACAGACAGCTGCTTAATTCAAGACAAAGGTAATGCAGAAAGCAGCTGAAGGATCATCAATTGTTCAGCATTAAAATGCCACCAGTCCTGTATATCAATTCTGAATTTTGAAAACAAAGCACACATAGAAAATTGCAGACTCTGTTTTATATATAAATTGAGTCTGTTCATAAGCTAATTAATTTTTTTTGTTTGTTTTCACAGCTGCACGTTTCAGTTGGAACCAGCTGTCCCAGGGTGAGATGATGCCCATATTTCAGGACCATGAGTACATGTTTATCTCCTACTCGGGCTACCTGTACTTCTCTGAAGTCCAGCCCACAGACAACAGGAAGTACTTCTGTATTGTCACAGTCTCAGCCTCCTCACAGTACGTGGAGGCAATCAGGCAACCACCTAGTAGGACCAGTCTGGGGGTGTGGCTTGTTGTCACAGGAACAGGTAAACCACTTTGTTGGGATTATTTTATGCAAATTAAACCTTTCCCCCATAGAAGCGCCTTTTAGCGCATTAAGTTTATTCTTTCACTGAAGAAAATAGTTCCAATTTATACAGTCATAAATATGTATCATACAAAATATTTACGATATTCTAGCAGATGGTAGCTTAAAGCAGGCTGAAAGTAAAGCAGAATGCGCTTAAGGCGCATTCTGCTTTACTTTCAACCTGCTTTAAAGACTTTTCCTCAGTTCATTGAGGGACCACCAGCATATTGTTCTGGAGGTGTCAATGTAACTGTAAAGCATGTGCAATACAATCTCAGAATACCTGGTTAGGTCCATGATTATACTCATGCTCTAGTGATTTTCAATGGTTATTTCTAACCAAACTATCAAATATAAAGGTTCGGTCTCACATAAGACGATTCAATGGTTCAATATGCACTAGACCCATGCTTTTTGCAAGGAAATTGACAGTAAATAATCTGGCAAGGCGTTATGACCAAAAGGTCGTCAGGAGATGACTTTAAGTGGACGATTCTAATGAGTAGTGACACCATAGGGTTTAATTCAGAAATAAAGATTTTAGTTTTTGGAAAACTACCCTTATCTAGTGCTCTGCTTTATTCGTGAATTCCTGAGATTGACATAAATTTTTATAAAGACTCAATGGCAATGTGCATTTCAAGGCAAACCTAGTTTCTAAGGATCTAAGACATAGAGCATTTTCTCTCTTACAGAACATGGAACCTTCAAGCCTTATTTGTACACACATGTGTTCCCCTCGCCAGCTCTGAAAGGAAGCCGAATCAGGATGGAATGTGTGGCCTATGGATCGTAAGTCATAATAAAAAAATCAACACTTTAACTCTGCACAATAGCATGTTTCTAGTTTTGAAGACATGTGACCACTTGAAGCTGATAAGGTTGTAAGTACTGCCGAATGTACCCATTTTGCTTTACTTTCAGCCTGCTTTAAGCTACCATCTTCTAGGATATATATCATATTTCTTATGGTACATGTTCATGACTGTATAAACTGAACCTATTTTCTTCAGGGAAGGAATTCATTGAATTTGTTAAAAGGCGCTTCAGGATCTTCACTATTTGCATAGGACAAGTGTATAATGACAAGTATTCTCAGGTCTTGTTGCTGGAGTTGAATTTGTTAAAAATGTTGATTGGAAAGACTTTCAAATATTTGCTTCTAGTTGTGAAAATTTGAGCCTCAAATATTTAACATGTGCTGTATTTCATTATTTGTATGCTATGCATGTTACAGGCTACCATTGGCCTACTCATGGCATCGTGAAGATGGTCGCCAATTCCAGAAGGGTACTAAGCTATCAGACTTGAACCGTGTACTCACCATAGAAAATGCCAACATAGAGGCGGAGGGAAACTACATCTGTAGTGTGAGGGGACGGCAGGATGTCTCTTCAAAGACAGTCAATCTCATCATTGAAGGTTAATCCTTTAAATTACTCCATAGACTGTTTCTTGTTTTAAATACAGGTGACCACTTAAAGCAGGTTGAGAAAAAAACAGAATGCTCCCTAACCCTTTACTCCGTAGTCTCTTTTTAGTTTTGAAGAAAGGTGACCACTTAAAGCAGGTTGAAAGTAAAAGCCGAATGTGCCTTAAGGCACATTCTGCTTTACTTTCAACCTGCTTGAAGCAACCATTTTGCCAAGATATATGACAAATTTCTTATGTTGCATAATACATAAACTGTATAAAAAAAAGTGCACTATTTCTTTAGCGGGTGAATGAATTAAAGTCGTAAAGAGGATATCTATGGCAAAATAGGTTAATGCAAATTTGACTTCAACAGTTAATAAAATTTATGTCCTCCTAAATCTGGCAGCCATCTCTCTGAAGAATTAGCAGAATTTGTAGAATGTTTGTTCAAATCAGAGTTTGGTAATTCTAGGCTCATGATTTAAGCAGTGATCTGCCTTTAAACATTGAAAACAAGACTTTTGCAGATTTTGATAGTATTGCATTTTACCTTTTTTGTTTGTTTTCAGCTAAGCCATATTTCCCATTTGGTATCGGTGACAAGTTTGTAGACCCTGGGCAGACCCTGTACTGGAGATGTCGGGCTGTAGCCCGGCCTACTGCTGTCTACTCCTGGTATAAAGATGGCAAACTCCTCACCAATATTCCGGGAGAGCTAGAGGTTCGTGGAAACTACATCATGATCACTAAAGTCAACCAGAAGCGGGATAGCGGCATGTATCAGTGTGGAGCTACTAATGTCCATGGCACAAGCTATAGCAATGGCCAGCTGAAAGTACTGTGTAAGTAGGCAAACCTTTATGTATAAACCATTACTCCATTACGTCACCAAAAAGCAATCAGTGATATGTATCGGTGTGGAGCTACTAATGTCCATGGCACAAGCTATAGCAATGGACAGCTGAAAGTACTGTGTAAGTTGACATAAAGGATCTGTCATGAGTCGATGTTTAAGACAAGCTGATTTCAAATGAGTCTAGAATTGAAATGTTATTAAGCGAGCCTTGGCGAGTTTAATAACTTTTCTATTCTAGACGAGTTTGAGATCAACTTGTCTTAAACATCGACCAGTGACAGATTCTTTTTCTCACATTACCAACAATTTAAGCTATTTTTTAAGCAATATGCATTTTTTTAGAACCCCGGTGATGTCAAAATGCCGTTATAAATAGTGACATTATAGTGACGTCATCAAAGTGATCTTACACATGTTGGAGATAAGGATATTCGTCATCGTTGTTCGCTATAGAAAACAGGGGTAGTTATGTGAGAAAAAAAATTCTGTACAAAACATTGTACTGGACATATACTTATCAATGTCCATGTCACAAGCTATAGCAATGGCCAGCAGAAAGTACTATGTAAGTTGACAATAAGCCTCTTTATAATCCATTCTCCTGGTAATTTATTTCGAGTAAGATTCAAATTAAAGAGAGTACATGATTGTTATGTTGCTCCATATTGGAAGCTTTCTTCTTTTTGTTCATCACTTGTCAGATCGTCTGGTGTTAACACATTAGACTGTAAATCCAAGGGTCTTGGTTAACAATACTCCCTCTTTACAACGGGCCTCCCAACAACGGTTCCCTCTTTACAACGACTATTGTCGCTGTTCCTTAAACAATGTAATTATATTCAATATTTTCACAATTGCAATATAGTGTATTTAAAATTGTTGTCTGCTGTTTTTCTCAAATGTACTTATTATACATTTTGACAGAAAAAAACATAGTTACGAGTGGCGAAAAAGTTGAATACAGATCAGACGCAGCATAACGTGGCGTCTGATCTGGATTTAAGCTGTTTGCAAATGTAAGCCAATTCCCTCCCTACAACGACTCCCTCCGAACAACGCACATAATTGGTGTCTCCCATTGGGTGTCTTTGTAGAGAGGGAGCGCTGTATTCCTAAAATGGACCAAGTCTTTTGGAAGAGACTTTAAGCAAAGGTCCCATGTATCAGCTCTCCACACTGGGCATTTAACAGAGCCAGAAGGCTCAATCAATTGGATAATGGGATAATAAATAAAACAAACAGATTGTATGTGCATTGATTATCTCCCTTCTTCCTTTGAAACTTTGCATTGATTATCTCCCTTCTTCCTTTGAAATGTTGTATGCATTGATTATCTCCCTTCTTCCTTGCATGGATTTTCTCCCTTCTTCCTTTGAAAACGTTGTATGCATTGATTATCTCCTTTCTTCCGTTAAAAAACATGATTATAACCATCTAAAGAATGCTACACCCTCTACCATAAATAGAATTTGCTCCAATTTTTTACAGGTTAACTACTTATGTGAAAATTTATAAATGTGGTTTGTAATTTTCACTGTGGCCTTTTTAGGGGATGTCATGGAGACATGCCTTTCCCCAGATTTTTCAACGTATTTCAACTGTTCTGTTATTTTTTTCCAGGGCTGCCATAGGATTGTTCATGAAAACTCCTAAAATTTCCAATTGTTCAATTTTTCCGCAAACGCAATTTTACGAATTATACCTTTCACCCTTTACTCCATAGTCCATAAAATTTTCTAGTTAGAAAACAAGTGACCACTTAAAGCAGGCTGAAAGAAAAGCAGAATGCGCCTTAGGGCGCATTCTGCTTTACTTTCAGCCTGCTTTAAGCTACCATCTGCTTGGATAAAAATTTGAAGATTTCGGAAAAAATCAGGAGAAATTACATCCCTGTTTTTCCAGTTTACCTGTTTTACATTCAACTTCATGTATTTCTATGTTGAATTCTAATACACTTCCCGCACACCCCTATAATAAACAAAGAAGGTATGTATCTGTGTTTGAATTCTCAATAAAATTCATGCGCTGTAATGTTCTAACGTGACATCATATGACTTCGAAAATGTGTAAGCCTTCGGTGCAAATTAAGGTTGAATTATGTGTTAGAATCGAAATAATAAATTAATACCTGTGTTTTATCTTGCAATCGAACACAGTTAGTCGTTGAGATGCTTGCTATTAAACCACTCGGCCTAAAGGCCTTGTGGTTAAATAACTATGCATCTCAACTCCTACCAGTGTTCCATTGCACGATTAAACACTGGTATGAATTTATTATTTCTTAATTATTCTGTTTTATAATCCTTTCCAGCATTTCCACCCAACTTCAATCGCCATCCTCTGTCTCCTAGGACTCAGATGCCACTGGGTGGTAACTTCTCTATCGCCTGTCCAGTAGAGGGGGCACCCCTACCTGAGGTTTGTATTACCTGTATTTATGTGCTACCTGTGCTTTAAGTTTAAACTTTATTTATTTTACATCAATTATGAAACTAGTTTTAACAACTTTGGCAAATCACTTTCAATGGCAAAGAATTAATGATGTTAACCCATTAAGCCATACTGACTCATATTGACTCATTGCGCAATAGCCTCATACTAACTCATTTTGACACATTTTAATCAACTACCCTGTATTGGGATGAGCATTGATAATAGTTTATCGCTTATGGGTTAATGATGTTAAGGTAAACCAGGCTCAACTATCGTCTCAGTAATTGGGTACAGTGAATCCTCTGTTTTACAGACAGTAAAGAGCATAATTGAGAGCATAAAAAGACATTGAAGTAATTTATTATACTTATCCAAGGTATTTGTAACAAGTGGCAGCTTAAACCTTTACTCCATAGCCTGTCCATAGCTTTGAAGATAGGTGACCATTTAAAGCAGGTTGAAAGTAAAGCAGAATGTGTCTTAACCCTTTGAACCCTAGTCCCGCATATAGGCCTCTTTTTCAAACGGTATACATGTGAAAAGTTCATATGTCCTATGCAAACATAAGGAGCCCTCTGATCAGGGTCTTCACTGTTTGTCATAATGCCAAACATTGACAAAAACAACCCTTAAAAGTCAGAAATGGACTAGACTAATATGGAAACTGGAATTGTTCATTTAAAGTTTCAGGGAGGAAAGAGTTAAGGCACATTCTGCTTTACTTTCAGCCTGCTTTAAACTACCATCTACTAGAGTATAGAATTTTTTTTATGATAGTACATAATATGGAAAAAAAGATATGGGAATTCCAGGTTTCGGTGCAATTTAAAAACCATTGAAACCAAGCGTTGTTAAGCTTTGAACAAAACATTTCCATTTTAGGCATAAATAACCCACAACACTCACTTGTAATGATTTCCTCCAAAGGATAAAGCTTAACTCTTTGAACCCTAGTCCCGCATATAGGCGTGGTTTTCAAACAGTGTATATGTGAATAGAACACATGTCCTATGCAAACAGTGAAGACCCAGATCAGAGGGCTCCGAAAGGAGCCCTCTGATCAGGGTCTTCACTGTTTGTCATAATGCCTAACATTGACAAAAACAACCCTTAAAAGTCTAAAATGGACTAGACTAAAGTGAAAACTGGAATTGTCCATTTAAAGTTTCAGGGAGGAAAGAGTTAAAACAGTTCAATTCATACCCTTAAATGCATAAAAGATCATTATTTGCAAAAAGCTACTTCTCAACGGAACTGATAAAAATAATGGATTATAACAAGACTTAAGGTACTTCGCATATGCGCGTAGTTTCCATACGATTGTTATGAAACTTTTCATGAAGAATGATAATAGCCTAAGAAACAATGTGTGTAAATATAGGCAAAATTTATCGTGTGGTTTGTCTTTAAGGTCTTTTTTCTGACAAAAACCTAGAATTTTGATGATTTTATTTTTCTTAAAATTGAATAAAGCTAATGACTATAATTCTCACCCAATAAGTAGTCCACAACATTCATTACAAGTAAAGCTAAATACATTTTGAATAAAGGTGTTCAGAAAGATGTTATCAGCTATTTAAATTTTGCAAAATGCTAAAAAATGGAATTACAAAAAACTGACTCATTCAATGTATATTTGTTTTCATTTTATTCAAATATATGGTTGATGAACTAGTCAGTCTGAAAGAATTAGAAAATATTACAGTCAGGATTTGTTGTAATAACATATTTTCTTATTAAAATGTGGGATATTTGTTGTTTAGATACAGTTACCTACCTTAGAATTAAAACTTTGTCATTAAAATGCATTATTATTTATTCATGGACTTGCATACAAGGTTTATTATATTGTTTTAACATAATTATAATGGGCAATATCGATCTTGAAAAGGTTAGCGTATTGATAAGCTTCAATGTGTGGCTTTATAGTTCGATCAAATCGTTTACATGTATACAGATTTAATTGACTTGTAAGTCATTAAACTAAAACGTACAGGTAAGTGGACATATACTTGGACCGTAAACATCACTAGTTCTAATCAACGAAGACTAAACATAACATGTCTCTTGATTACTGCGTTATGGATTGACAAGTCAATAAATCGGACACTAAAAAAAATATTTGGATCGGATGGGTCTCGAACCTATGACCTTTGGATTGCTAGTCAACCACTATACTAACTGTGCTATGAAGGATTATACTAATTCGTATCAACATTTCCTTTATATAAATTTTCTAGTATAAACACGTACGAAAACAGTCTGTGTCGTCAAGACGCATATCCGCTCGCCCGCAAGACCGACTTCCGGTAGCCAAAGGCCTTAAGAGTAAATCAATACATCATCAACATAAATAATGACATAATTATTGGTGGTCATATGACTTCCAAAAATAGTTTAAGATTGCATTATAGGGGTATGAAGGAGTTTTAACATGTATACATGGATGCTTATAGATCTGTTTGATTATTTGCCAAATTGGATTGACACCATATAGATATTAACAATTTAGGTATATAATAAAAGTTTGAGTTGGTTGTGTAATTCAGATCACATGAGAGGCGTAACATCAAGTGTTATCTGGATTACACAATCAACTGATACAAGAGCATTGATCACATACTGGTGATATATATTTTCCTTTTTCAATACCGGTAGTACAATTTTGCTTTTTATTTTCGCCCATTATTAGGCAAAGCCTAAATACATATCATTATTATTCATGACTGTATAAACAGGAACTATTTTCCTCAGTGGAGTAACGAGTTTAGGGTGAAAAAAGACATATCTATGAGATAATGGGTTAAACCAGCCACCTGCTTTTAACACCTGTAACTTAATTAACTTAAATTAGTGGCCTTAGTAGGGAGATTTTACTATATCATGATTTACACTTGGATATTTTGTCTGTAGGTGGTGTGGTTGAAGAATGGTGGTGCTCTGCCTGTGAGGCCGGGGGACATCACTGGTAGGATAGGCATGTCCCAGGAGAATGACCTCCTCTTTACCATCATAGAGTACGCTGATGCTGGTATGTACACATGCAAGGGTACCAACGACAACGGTGAAGCTACCAACACAACCAGGGTGGAAGTAATACGTAAGTAATTTGTGTGCTTGAATCATGTGAATGCTGATAATTATTGTTTAATAATTTGGGCAAATTTTAACCATTGATTGGTAGTTTTTCCATACACATTACCTTGAATCATGTGCACCTGTTGCAAGGAAACATTCAATACGAATGCTGGTCAATTTTCAGGGCTTCAGATAAGAGTAAACTAATATTTTCTTCTTAACATCTGCACTAAACCCTATGGTGTGACTACTCATTAGAATTGTCTGGAAGAGACAATTCTAATGAGTAGTCACACCATAGCATTTGGTGAAGATATAACAATTCTAGTTTTTGAAATACCATACTCCCCTTATCTTTAACTTCAGAGCCCTACAATTTGTTTCTAAGGCTTTAGGCATTAACCCATTACCCCATAGCTTGTTTCTACTTTTGGAGATAGATGACTACTTAAAGCAGGTTGTAAGTAAAGCAGAATGCACCTTTATGTGCATTCTGCTTTACTTTCATCCTGCTTTAAGGCACCATCTGCTAGGATATATAAACACTTTGTTATGGTGCATACTCTCAAGTATATAAATTTGAACTATTTTCTTGAGTGAGTGAATAAGTGAAAGGTGTAAAAAGGCATATTTATGGGGTAATGGTTTAAGACGGTTTCTATCTTTTTCAGGTGGCATTTCCTTCCTGAAGACACCAGTAAACACCCCGGTGATGGTGAACAGAACAGCCTTCCTGTTCTGCCAGGCTTCCTATGATAGTTTTGCCTTTGATCTGACTTACCTGTGGCTCTTTAATGGTCATCCCATTGACTTGATCCATGACCCACACTTCATACAGGTAAAATATTTATACCTTAACCATTTGAACCCTTGTCCCGCATATAGGCATCCTTTTCAAACAGTGTACATGTGAGTAGTACACTTGTCCTGTGCAAACAGTGAAGACCCAGATCAGAGGGCTCCTTATGGAGCCCTCTGATCAGGGTCTTCACTGTTTGTCATAATGCCAATTATTGACAAAAGCAACCCTTAAAAGTCAGAAATGGACTAGACTAAAATGGAAACTGGAATTGTCCATTTAAAGTTTCAGGGAGGAAAGAGTTAATCCATTACTCCTAAATACGCCATTTTACGAATTTCACCTATTCTTTCACTGAAGAAAATAGTTCCATTTTATACAGAAATAAATATGTATAATAAAAATATTTTCTATATCCTATCAAATGGTAGCTTAAAGATTTCTATGAGCACGATGAATTCGTAGGTTATCTTATACACATTTTGTATCAAACAGCTCCTACTATTCCTACTATTCTATTGAAAATCTTCCTACTTTTACCTACTTTTCCCCTTGAAAACTTCCTACTTTTCTCCTACTTTTTGCACTGAGACCAGTAAACGGCCTGAGCATAGTGTTTCACAAACACGTACACCTTGTTTGATTTAACATTGTAGAGCAAGAAGTCCAATTTGGATGGACTGTACATCGCCCACGCCCAGTTTGAACACACGGGTATGTTCACATGTCAAGCCAAGACTCCTATACACACTGTGTCTGCCACTGCTAGGCTCACTGTTGTAGGTAAGTTATGCCCTGCATGGCCCAAAGGTTATAAAAGAGCTTGAGTTAAGTCTGAGATCGTTTTCTCAAGCATTTGATTGGTCAGATTTGAGCGTTTGCTCAAATCTGACCAATTAAATGCTTGGGAATGATCTCAAGTCCTGCATAGTCTACACTGTTTACAGTTTAAAAGCTTTTGTATTATTTCTATCCTGCATCAAGACTCCTATAGACACCGTGTCCGCCACTGCTAGGCTCACTGTAGTAGGTGAGTAATGTAGACCTGTGATGAGTTCAGTAAAGAAATCGATGGCCGTCGATGACCATCGATTGCAAGTAAATGGCTACCAGTCTGAAATACAGTGGAGAAAACGTAATTCTTTCATTCAAACGCAAACCCATTGCAATGAAATATAGAAAATGACAAACTTTTTGACAATTCTGACTACCTGTTTTAATCTGAGTAGCAAACAGTTTGGAGCCTGATCAGACGCCGGGTTACCCGGCGTCTGATCTGGCTCCAAACTGTTTGCAATGAAAATAATAGTTTAAGCGTAAATGGGGTTATATGGAAAGATAAATCTCTACTGTATTCTGCATGCTGGACACAGGGCACAAACTGCTAACCTAAACAGCAAACAGTGGTAATTGAACACGCTACTGGATGGTCTTTAGGTAATAAAGAGCTCGAGTTAAGTATGAGGTCGTTCTCAAGCATTTTATTGGTCAGATTTTAGTGTTTGCTCGAATCTAACCAATCAAATGCTTGAAAATGTTCTTTAACCCAAGTCTATACTGTTTGCAGTCTAAATGAGCTTTCTGTATTATTTCTATCCTGCATCAAGGTGCCACTTGTCTAAAGACTGCCAGGTGGGGAATTGAATATTGTCCAGTTGTCTGAGACCACTAAAATTTAATTTGATCAACCATTTTTAGACACTAAAAATTGACAAAATATCAGAAATCATTAGAAAGAAAGGTAGGATGCGAATAACTACAGGCACTGATATCAGAAAATTTGCCAAAAGGAGTATTCTATTCAGTGTCTGCACTGTATGTAATTTTGCACTAGATTGTAATAAAAAAATGTACATAGTGAAAAATGGATAAGTTAAAGTCTAAATTTGAATCTGGAATTGTCCATTCGAAGGTTCAGGGATAAATGAGTTTACCCATTACCTCATAGCCTGTTTCTTGTTTTGAAAACAAGTGACCACTTAAAGCAGGTTGAAAGTAAAGCAGAATGTGCCTTAAGGCACATTCTGCTTAATTTTCAGCCTGCTTTAAGCAACCATCAGCTTTGACAAGGAAAATATTTCTTATGACATATTCATGACTGTATAAATTGGACCTATTTTCTTTAATGGAGGAATATATCAAAGGCGTAAAAAGATGTATTTATGGGGTAATGGATTAATACAAGGTTGAGTGAAGTTTGTATGGTTTTATTCCAGGTCCACCGGATGCCCCAGCAGGTCCGTATGTCGAGTCAACGTCCGTGACATCCCACTCTGTAAGACTGGTTTGGACTGCCACACAGTTCATGAATCACGGAGATCCCATCTCTAAGTATGATATAGAGGCAGAACTGGGCTACTACCCCAATGAATGGAAGACCATAGCAACAGGTATGGGTCAAGTACCTCATGACAGTTTAGTGCTTATGAAGAATGAAACACAGTCAACACAGTACTGCATAATCGTTTTGTTCTACCCATTTATTGTTTCGGTTATAATGTACATGTACAGTGGAGAATCTGTTATTCTTTCCCATTTAAACGCAAACGTACGCAAACGCAAAGCACTAAAACGTAGAAAAGAACAACTTTTGGACAATTCTGATAATTCATGTTTATCTCGGTGGCAAACAGTATGGAGCCTGATCAGACGCCGGGTTACCCGGCGTCTGATCTAGCTCCAAACTGTTTGCACTGCAAATAATAGTTTTAGCGTAAACGCGTTTATTGGGAAAGAATAACAGATTCTCCACTGTATCATTTAGTAATGGTGGTTTTTTTGCATTATTTTGTCTTGCATTAACCCTTTACCCCATAGTTTGTTTCTAGTTTTGAAGATAGGTGACCACTTAAAGCAGGTTGAAAGTAAATCAGAATGTGCCTTAAGGCACATTCTGCTTTACTTTCAGCCTGCTTTAAGCTACCAACAACTAGAATATAGAAAATATTTCTTATTATACATATTCATGATAATATAAATTGGAACCATTTTCTTCAGTGGAGGAATAAATGAAAGACGTAAATTATGGGTTAATGGGTTAAGCACTAAACTGTTTTAACCCTTTCCTCCTGTTTCTTATATTGAAGATAAGTGATTATCTGAAGCAGGCTGAAAGTAAAGCAGAATGAGGCTTATAGCACATTCTGCATTCCTTTCAGCCTGTTAAGAAGCTGTCATTTGCAAGAGTTTACATTAGTCAGGGGCATATTTTATACATTGTCTGTTTCCATTGAGTGTTTTGTCAGTTTATCTGGCTGTCCACAACATTATAACGATAAAGTCTGCATATTTGGCATGTGTACTCAATTGAGGAAGCTCTTGAGCTCAATTTAGTTTGATCATGTCCAACAAAGGGCAAGGTCATTTAGAGGCTGTAATTAAAAGCTACGCAATTAACATTGGCCATAACTTTGGAACTACATGTGATAGAGACTTCACTTGGCATCGTGTACTCAACTTAAGAAGCTCCTGAAATCAGTACAAGTTGGGTCATGTCATACAAAGGTCAAGGTCATTTAAAAATTACGCTCACATCAGGGGTCATAGCTAGTGTTTCACAAACACGTCTGGTTTTACAATATTTCTCAAATGGGTGCACTCTGATGCTTTAGTATTGCCTAAAATTGTTTCTTCTTCACAGCAGTAAGAGACTTCTAATCCTGCAGAAATTAATGTACAGTGCTTCCCCTCTACAACGACACCCAACGGCAGACAACAATTGTGTGTGTTGTTTGAAGGGAGTTATTATAGGGAGGGAAATTGACTTATATTTGCAGACAGCTAAAATCCAGGTCAGACGCTGCGTATACGCTGCATCTGATCTAGATTCAAGCTCTTTGTCAGTCATCTTTATGCTTTATTTCTTTCAAAATGTCCAGTATGTAATCAAAACAGCAGAAAACAATATTGCAACAGTGAAAGCGTTAGACACAATTGTCTAGGGAACAGTGGTAAACATTATTGTTAGGAGGGAGTCGTTGTAGGAAGGGCGCAATGTACATATTTATGTATATATCCATTCACACTATCATTTGAATGTTTCTAATCGAACCTATTAATTCTATATCCTTTTTGTTCTGTTCTTGTAGATGTTATGGACCATGTTGCAACTATAGACGCTACGAACTTCGGTCTGCGTGCAGACCTGAAGACAACCATTGTGGAGGGACTATTACCTAACACAGATTACAGGTTCCGAGTGAGGGCCACCAACATGTATGGCAAGAGCCCTGACACTAGCAAACCATCTGGTAATACCCGTACCACACACTAGCTGTCCTTTATAAAGCTGAATTTGTACCTTCATTGACTCTTACAGTGGAGAATCTGTTATTCTTTCCCGTTTAAACGCAAACGTACGCAAACGCAAAACACTAAAACGTAGAAAAGAACAACTTTTGGACAATTCTGATATTTCATGTTTATCTTGGTGGCAAACAGTTTGGAGCCTGATCAGACGCCGGGTTACCCGGCGTCTGATCTGGCTCCAAACTGTTTGCACTGCAAATAATAGTTTTAGCGTAAACGCGTTTATTAGGAAAGAATAACAGATTCTCCACTGTACATACTCTGATAAATGACTTATGGGTAGACTACTTCTCATTGACTCATTAAAACGTTCAACCCTATAGTGACAACTATATATTAATTAAAAAAATAAATGATGTATTATAGGCTTTAAAAACACAATTTTATTTCTTCAAATAATGCGCGACGCGTTTCACTATAATTCATCAGGCGCTATCAAACATTGTACCTGTGAAGAGTACACTTGTCCTATGCAAACAGAGTAGACCCTGATCAGAGGGCTCATGCAGGAGCAATCCGTGAGACCTTCGGATGAGACTTTATAAACCCAGGTCCAATGTATCAGTACTTTACACTGGGCATCTAGAAGAACCAGATAATTCTTTTGATAATAAAAGTAGGGCATCGCGCCTGGGTTCTCCGTATCCACTACCCTCTTTCATGGGCGTCCAATTAGCCCATTATAAGATGGCATTGAAACGGACGTTAACAAACAAAAACAAAACTCCGCGAAACAAATCCTATAAGAAAACTGTGCTGACCCTCATCAGCCAGATTCTGATATGTTCTTCAGGAGCTGTCCGATTTGAATCTTCACTGTTTTCAAAATAAGTCAATATACACTAACCCATTACCCCATTAATACACATTGTACGCCTCTAATTTATTCTGCAACTGAAGAAAATAGCTCCACTTTAAACAGTCATGAATATGTATTGTAAGAAATACTATCTATATATATTCTAGTAGATGGTAGCTTAAAGCAGGCTGAAAGTAAAGCAGAATGCGCCTTTTAGGCGCATTCTGCTTTACTTTCAACCTGCTTTAAGTGGTCACCTACCTTCAAAACTTAAAACAAGCTATGAGGTAATGGGTAACAGTAGGAGAAGTGGTTTGTGATTGGATGACGATTACATAATTATGTACAGCTGTTTATTTTTGTGTTATATTTCATTTTTTCAGCCTCTATAAGAACCCCATCTAAAGCTCCTGTGGTACCTGTGAAGAGCGTCCGTGGTATAGATGACGCCAAAGTGGGAACACTGACAATCGTATGGGATGTGAGTATCACAAAATAAAACCTGGATAATAGCAACTGCCTGTCTTAACCCATTACCCAATAGTCAGTTTCTAGTTTGGAAGATAGGTGACCACTTAAAGCGACTCGCAACCAGATGGTGCATTAAAAATAGTAATTTGTAAATATGTGTCAAACGCTTATATAAATGGTAAAGAATTAGTTTAGGATAAGAAATTCTGTTTTAAAAAATGTATTTCAATAAAAAAAAATATTGGTCTCTGGTGGGATTCGAACCCGGGGCCCGGCATTGGCGGACAGAAGGCAAAATAGGGGAAACCGCTTAGACCAATGGACCACGGAAACTATCCGTTTATCTCGTATCGATTTAACGTATTTCAATGTGTAGCGATCGAAAGTGCATACAACTTCGTAATTCGGCTCGTGTTTATGTCTGAGCCCGTGTAGAGAAGCAACAACAACAACTATACCGTCTACTAGTCGGTATAGAAAAACGATGGAAAATATCTAAAAATCTAAGATTCGGTGACGATTCTTGAGACTTTTTTTGGACTGATCATATTTTTTTAATGTCAGAAGCCAAATAATGCCACAAATTTGCTTTTATTTGAGTATTTTAATTTATTTTGACAAGTACACCATCCGGTTGCGAGTCCCTTTAAAGCAGGTTGGAAGAAAAGCAGAATGTGCCTTAAGGCACATTCTGCTTTACTTTCAACCTGCTTTAAGCTAATATCTGCTAGAATAAAGAAAATATGTCAGATAGTCCATATTCTTGACTGTATCTGTATAAATATGAACTATTTTCTTCAGTGGAGGAATAAATAAAAGGCGTAAAATTGTGTATTTATGGGGTTATGGGTTAAACACTGATAAAAAGTTATTTGGTAAATGGTCAACCAAACATAATGATCATGAGTAGCAAAACATCATTCTAAAGCAAGCTGAAAGAAAAGTTGAAGCTACTTTAGGAGCTTTCTGCTTTCCTTTCAGCCTGCTTTAAGCATGCACTTCTTTACCTAGATTTCCAATGGCTTTTGATTAGAGCATGGTAGAATCATGAAAAGGCATCGTTATGATGATAAAGTAACATAACTAAAGTGTACTTTTATCGAGGAGAAAGGGTTACAATCAGTAGAAGCCTAGTATGTAGAATAAAAGTACACAAGTAATGGAAATAGATCCTTATAGGTAGCTGTCTGAGTTATTGTTGTCCTGCATTTAGCTTATCCCAGTGATGCTCATTAACCCATTACCCAATAGCCTTTTTCTAGAATTGACAAGAGCACCGCAAGCCGGGCACATTATACGCCCGTCAAATCGATCTTAGAATGTAGTCATACCAAAACCCTATCAAGGTAAAAACAAAAGGGGAAGAACCCTGAAAGTTAGGGGTCATATGCTGACCAAGTTTCAAAAGGATGGGAATAAATTTGTTTGAGAAAGAGAGCTACAAACAAAAAATGCCCGTTTTTGACGATAAAAGGGGCATAACTCTTGAATGTCAGGGGCAATCTTGCTGGTTATGGAGCTTGACCGAAACATTATGGTCGTACACATGCTGACAAAGTTTCAAAAGGATTAAAATAAATTTATTTGAGTTAGAGAGCGGACAAACTAAAAAATGCCCGTTTTTGACAAAATAAGGGGCATAACTCTTGAATGTCTGGGGCAATCCTGCTGGTTATAGAACATAACCGAGACATTATGGTAATACACATGCTGACCAAGTTTCAAAAGGATTGGAATCAATTTGTTTGAGTTAGAGAGCGGACAAACTAAAAAATGCCCATTTTAGATGAAAAAAGGGGCATAACTCTTGACTGTATGTGGCAATCTTGCTGGTTATGAAACATAACTGAGACATTATGGTCATACACATGCTGACCAAGTTTCAAAAGGCCTGAAATAAATTTGTTTGAGTTAGAGAGCGGACAAACTAAAATATGCCCTTTTTTTACGAAAAAAGGGGCATAACTCTTGAATGCCTGGTGCAATCCTGCTTGTTATCAAACTTGACAGAGACATTATGGTCATACACATGCTGACCAAGTTTCAAAAGGATTAAAATAAATGTGTTTGAGTTATAGAGCAGACAAACTAAAATATGCCCGTTTTTTACGAAAAAAGGGGCACAACTCTTGAAATCTGGGGCAATCCTGCTGGTTATCGAACTTGACCGAGATATTATGGTCATACACATGCTGACAAAGTTTCAAAAGGATTAAAATAAATTTGTTTGAGTTAGAGAGCGGACAAACTAAAATATGCCCGTTTTTTACGAAAAAAGGGGCATAACTCTTGAATGTCTGGGGCAATCCTGCTGGTTATTGAACTTGACCGAGATATTATAGTCATACACATGCTGACAAAGTTTGAAAAGGATTAAAAAACATTTGTTTGAGTTAGAGAGCGGACAAACTAATATGCCCGTTTTTGACAAAAAAGGGGCATAACTCTTGAATGTCTGGGTCAATCTTGCTGGTTATCGAACTTGACCGAGATATTATGGTCATACACATTCTGACCAAGTTTCAAAAGGATTAGACTAAATTTGTTTGAGTTAGAGAGCGGACATGAAAAAGTTAACGGACGGACAGACGGACGGACAGACGGATGGACAGCGCCACGACATAATACGTCCCGTCTGAAGACGGGCGTATAAAAATAGGTGACTACTTAAAGCAGGTTGAAAGTAAAGCAGAATGTGCCTAAAGGCACATTCTGCTTTACTTTCAGCCTGCTTTAAGCTTTCAACTGCAAGGATTTAGAAAACTTTTCTTATGATACATTTTTATGGCTGTATAAATTAGAACTATTTTTCTTCAGTGGAGAAATAAATTAGAGGCGTAAAAAGGTGTATGTATGGGGTAATGCATCAATTAAATACATGTAGTTGCTTTATGCATATCTGTTTGTTACAACATGCTTATCTACTAAAAATTTGTTTTTGATATTAATCAATTTTTGTTATTTTCAGCCATTGGATATATCAGAGCGTGCAGGACCTGATGTCGGCTACCACGTCTACTTCAAAAAGAAAGGAGATCAAAAAGACTTCCTCAAGGTAACTGCTCATACTGACAATGGCTTGTCTCTTTCATTGAGGTCAAAATATTAGAAAAAAGCAATTTTATAATTTTTACACCGTAAATAGTCAAAAATGGACTAGGTTTTATTGGAAACTGGAATTGTTCAGTTGAAGTAATTGGAAACTGAAATTGTTTAGTTGAAGTAACTGGAAACTGGAATTGTTTAGTTGAAGTTATTGGAAACTGGAATTGTTTTGTTGAAGTAACTGGAAACTGGAATTGTTCAGTTCAAGTAATAAGGAAACTGGAATTGTTTAATTGAAGCGATTGGAAACTGGAATTGTTTAATTGAGAATTATTTTTTTTATAAACCTTTCAGGAAACTGTGATGGGAGAGGAGGAGTATGATTACACACACCTGGTGGGGGCTGAAAACTATTACCTACCCTACACTGTCAAGGTTGGTGCTTTCAATAAACACGGGCCGGGACCCAACACCACCGAACATACTGTCATGTCAGCAGAGGGCAGTAAGTATATATCACACTAGAAATTAGTACTTTTATGTGTTAACCCTCTCCTCTCCTTTAGGAGCTTTCTTGTGTTAAGCTGTCATCTGTCTAAAACCTACCTACAATTTTACACAATTTGGTGGTTTTAATAGAGAGTATACTAAAATCATGTTTTTATGCCCCCAGAATCTACGATTCGGGGGCATATAGTTTTTGTCATGTCTGTTGGTTTGTCCGTCCGTCCGTTCACTCGTCCGTCCGTCCGCACAACCGAAATGGGTTAGAGGGCCTTTTCTGGCCAGATAAGGTAAACATAACAAAAGAAGACAAAAGAGTTCATTCCGTAGCAATAGAAATAGGGGCCGTGGCCCGTTATTCAAACAAAAGAAAAGTTCAAAAGAAAAGGCCCTCTAACCCACTTCGGTGGCACGTCCCTCCGTCTGTCCGAGCGCACGAAAGGTCCTTTGTTGGGTAGGGAGAACAATAGATTCCATTCATTCCGTGATTGCCCTATTGTTATTGTTGGGTATTTTAGTGAACTGTTGGGTACTTTTAAAAAAAAAATATACCCAACAAATGTCCAACTGTGAGAACTTCCGTCCGTCTGTCTGTGCCAAAAACCTTAACCTTGGCTATAACTCTTGCATTTTTGTACCTGGACCTTTTATACTTGGCATGTGTCTTCCCTGTATCAAGACCTTTCCATCCATACAAACCTTTTTGACCTTGTGACCTTGACATTTGACCTACTTTTGTAAAAATCTTTAAATGGCTATAACATTTGCTCCAGTAGGCCCAGGGCTTTCATCTTTTGTATGTATATTTCTTTTGTCAAGACCTTTCCAACCATACCAACATCTTTGACCATGTGACCTTGACCTTGACCTTTGACCTATTTAATCAAACTGTCCGTCCGTCTGTCTGTGCCAAAAACCTTAACCTTGGCTATAACTCTTGCATTTTTGTATCTGGACCATTTATACTTGGCATGTGTCTTCCCTGTATCAAGACCTTTCCATCCATACAAACCTTTTTGACCTTGTGACCTTGACCTTGACATTTGACCTACTTTTGTAAAAATCTTTAAATGGCTATAACATTTGCACCAGTAGGCCCAGGGCTTTCATGTTTTGTATGTATATTTCTTTTGTCAAGACCTTTCCAACCATACCAACATCTTTGACCATGTGACCTTGACCTTGACCTTTGACCTATTTAATCAAACTTTAACCAAAAACCTTAACCTTGGCTATAACTTTTGCATTTTTATACCTGGGCCTTTTATACTTGGCATGTGTATTTCTCATGGCAAGACCTTTCCAACCATATAAAACTTTTTGACCTTGTGACCTTGACCTTGACATTTGACCTACTTTTGTAAAAATCTTTAAATGGCTATAACATTTGCACCAGTAGGCCCAGGGCTTTCATATTTTGTATGTATATTTCTTTTGTCAAGACCTTTCTAACCATACCAACATCTTTGACCATGTGACCTTGACCTTGACCTTTGACCTATTTAATCAAACTTTAACCAAAAACCTTAACCTTGGATATAACTTTTGCATTTTTAAGCCTGGGCCTTTTATACTTGGCATGTGTATTTCTCATGTCAAGACCTTTCCAACCATATAAAACTTTTTGACCTTGTGACCTTGACCTTGAAATTTGACCTACTTTTGTAAAAATCTTTAAATGGCTATAACATTTGCACCAGTAGGCCCAGGGCTTTCATATTTTGTATGTATATTTCTTGTGTCAAGACCTTTCCAACCATACCAACATCTTTGAACATGCGACCTTGACCTTGACCTTTGACCTATTTAATCAAACTTTAACCAAAAACCTTAACCTTGGCTATAACTTTTGCATTTTTGCACCTGGGCATTTTATACTTGGCATGTGTATTCCTCATCGCAAGACCTTTCCAACCATACAAAACTGTTTGACCTTGACCTTGACATTTGACCTTCTTTTGTAAAAATCTTTAAATTGCTATAACATTTGCACCAGTTAGCATAGGGCTTTGATATTTTGTATGTATATGTTTTGTGTCAAGACCTTTCCTACCATACCAATATCATTGACCATGTGCCCTTGACCTTCACCTTTGACCTATTTAATGAAACTTTAACCAAAAACATTAACATTGGCTATAACTTTTGCATTTTTGAACCTGGGCCTTTTATACTTGGCATGTGTATTCTTCATGGCAAGACCTTTCCAACCATACAAAACTTTTTGACCTTGACATTTGACCTACTTTTGTAAAAATCTTTAAATGGCTATAACATTTGCACCAGTTGGCCCAGGGCTTTAATATTTTGTATGTATATTTCTTGTGTCAAGACCTTTCCAACCATACCAACATATTTGACCATGTGACCTTTACCTCAATCTTTGACCTATTTAATCAAACTTTAACCAAAAACCTTAACCTTGGATATAACTTTAGCATTTTTGCACCTTGGCCTTTTATACTTGACATGTGTTTTCCCTTTCTAACCATACAAAACTTTTTGACCTTGACATTTGACCTACTTTTGTTGAAATCTTTAAATGGCTATAACATTTGCACCAGTAGGCCTACAGCTTTCATATTTTGTTTATATATTTCTTGTGTCAAGACCTTTCCAACCATACCTACGTTTTTGCCCTTGTGACCTTGACCTTTGACCTTTATTTGTATAAATCTTTATACGCCTATAACATTTGAACCAGTAGGCCTAGAGCTTCCATACTTTATATGTTTCTTGTGTTAAGACTTCTCCAACCATGCCAATGTTTCATTTACCCTACGACCATGACTTTTGACCTACTTTTGCAAATAAGCATTACATTACAGAAAATGATGCTGGCTGGGGGCATTTGTGTTTCATAAACACATTGCTTTTCATCTGATCATCACCAAACTTTCTGAAAATGTTTGTTGACATAAAATGGAGACCAATTTGGATAACCAGCGGCACCAATTTATGCTAGGCCCTTTGGAGTAATGGCCCTTGAAGTCCTCAAAATGGCGCTCCACTACAGTTTCAGCTCTCTAACTTTTACGTTTGATAGTCTGGATTCCCCTCCCTGTATCATCGGGGGCATTCGTGTAACTGGGACACGCTCTTGTTTTTGGTAGTTAACCCATTACCCCATAGCCTGTTTCTAGTATTGAAGAAAGATGGCCACTTAAAGCAGGTTAAAAGTAAAGCAGAATGTGCCTTAAGGCACATTCTACTTTACTTTCAACCTGCTTTAAGCTACCATCTTCTAGAAAATAAAAATCATTTTATATGATATATATTCATAACTGTATAAATAAGTACTATTTTCTTCAGTGGAGAAATAAATTAAAAGCGTTAAAAGGCGTATTTATGGGGTAATGGATTAAGACATCTATATTTTTCATCTTTTCTGTCTTGTAGTGCCCATAGCAGCAGTGTTGATGGGAGACTGTGACAACTATAACGGAACAGCGTTCTCAATGTCCTGGACACCAGTAGAAGACAACCGAATAACCATGAAGGGCAGACTGAAGGGATACAGGGTATATATCAGACTGCATTAACCCTTAGCCCGCCAAATAAATTGTCCTCTGCTATATTTCTCGTCTGCTTCAAGTTTCAAAGTGCTTCAAAGTTGCTCAAAATTGCTGAAAATGTTGTCCGAGTGTCAAACAGCTTGGATCCGGATGAGACGCCGAGTTACTCAGCGTCTCATCCAGATCCAAGCTGTTTGCATATGGAGCTATAGTCGTGACTGGCAGGCTAAGGGTGAACCCAATTTACCATAGCCTGTTTCTAGTATTAAAGATAAGTGACCACTTAAAGCAGGTTGAAAGTTAAGCAGAATGTGCCTCAAGGCACATTCTGTTTTACTTTCAGCCTGCTTAAAGCTACCATCTGCTAGAATATAGAAAATATGTCTTATAATACATTATTCATGACTGTATATATTGAAACTATTTTTTGCAGTGCAGAAATAAAATGAAGGCATAGAAAGGCTTATTTATGGGGTAATGAGTTAACAATATAGCATCCACTCAAAACCAACAATTTTAACCCTTTGAACCCTAGTCCCGCATGTAGGCGTGCTTTTCAAACAGTATACATGTGAATAGTACACTTGTCCTATGCAAACAGTGAAGACCCAGATCAGAGGGCTCCGAAAGGAGCCCTCTGATCAGGGTCTTCACTGTTTGTCATAATGCAAAACATTGACAAAAACAACCCTTAAAGGTCAGAAATGGACTAGGCTTAAATGGAAACTGGAATTGTCCATTTAAAGTTTCAGGGAGGAAAGAGTTAAAGAGGCTCGCAACCGGATTTAGCATTAAAAATAATAATTTGTAAATACATGTCAAATGCTTATATAAATGGGTAAGATTTAGTTTAGGATAATAAAGTCTGTTAAAAAATGCATTTCAAAAAAAAAAAAAGAAGAAGCTCTGGTGGGATTCGAACCCGTGACCCTCCATGCGGTGACAAACATGAAAAATGAGGAAGCGCCTTTACCACCTCGGCTACCAACGCTCTCTATATATGTGGTAGCGAATTAACGTACTTCTCTGGTAGCGATCGATAATACTTTATTTGGCTCGGGTTTATGTCTGAGCCCGTGTAGAGAAGCAACAACAACAACTATACCGTCAGCTGACGCTATAGAAAATGATTGAAAATATCTAAAAAAAAAAAAGATTCGGTGACGATTCTTGAGACTTTTTTGGACTGATCATATTTTTTTAATGTCAGAAGCCAAATAATGCAACAAATTTGCTTTTATTTGAGTATTTTATTTTATTTTGACAAGTACACCATCCGGTTGCGAGTCCCTTTAAGGTATTTGAAGCAATAGGTCTTTCTTGGAATAGAGTGACTTCTTGGAATAGCCTCAGTGATGTCATCAAAGTGATCTCCCACATGTTTGAGATATTGAGATCATTGTTCGCAATGCGAGAAAGTGCAATTCCAGGTTACTATGATGTCAGTTCCTTCAGGAACTGTCTGATCAGGGTGTTCTTATAGGATCTGTTTGACATAAGTCAGTACTCCTGGGGGGAAAAGATCGCTAAATTAAAGGCAAAAAAAGATGTATAAATGAGGCACTGGGTTTAAGCAGATTACTCATAACACACCCTTATTTTTTCATGCTTCAGATTCGATACTGGCACAAAGAGCACCCCGGCTTTGTCACATACCGAGATTTATACGGCCAACACGACAGCGCCATAATGATTGGCCTGGAGGATAACACTAACTACTGGGCGTCCGTACAGGTCATGAACTACGCAGGTGTAGGACCCATAGGAGAAATACGATTGGCTGAAACATTCCATTTACGTAAGTTCCTTAAAATACTTGTCACTGAAAAACAAAACACTAGTGAAGATTTTCATTTTCAAGGGAGGTTACTATCTGAACATCAAAATTTCCACTTTTGTTCAATAGAAAATCTTTAATCACAACGTATCCAAACAAAAATATATTTATTTTTTCTGACCAACTATTTCATCAACTGTGTTGGTGAATAGAATGGAAAACTATACATTGAATGAGTCTTATGGTAATTCAAGTTTTTTATGACAAAAATAGCATTTTGCAAAATCAGAAAGTTGATATCTTCCTGAACACCATTCATTTTCTTGTTATGAATGTTGTGTACAACTAATTGCACTAGACTTATGGACATTAACTTTATTAATTTTTGAGAAATATTTTCTTATTAAAATTCCCTTTTTTTTTAAAACAGAGTTCTTTAAAGACAATAAATTTTGCATATATTGGCATATACACATTGTTTCGTAGACTAGAATAATTCTTCAAGCACATTTTAAGTATCATAACATCTTTCATGAAAACTAAGCTCACCTGCGAACTACCTTTACTTTTCTGTCTTGTGTATGTAAACACTTGATTATATATCTTACAGCACCTATGCAATATCCACGTCATGTGCAGGTGTTCAGCCACACAAAACACTCGGTCAGGGTCAGATGGCAGGGTATAAGTACCGCCTTTGACGAGGAGACTTTACAAGGATATATTGTAAGTAACACATAACCAGGACATTAAACTAAAACTTGCAACAAGAAATATTGTTGCCATGGCAATAAAAAATGCACAAAATTCTTGATTTTTAAACTTAAGCTTCCATAATGTTTCGTTGTCATCCCATTCAAACAAGTAATCAGTCAAACATTTATGCATTTGCACTAAATTTCCAACTTATACTTGCACAGTGTTAAATATGGGTGGTTTCTTAAAGCCGACTGAAAGCTTCGCAAAAAATCTATATATAGGAGCTTTCTGTTTTTCTTTAGGATGCTTTAAGTAAAAATTTCACCTATCTGTAAGTAAGATAGGTTTCTTATGATTCTTGATCAGGGCATAGTAAGATGCATGAAACCTTTACACCTTTAATTTATTCCTCCATTCAAGAAAATAGTTCCACTCTGTACAGTCAATGTTATTAACGGTAAATTATTTTTATATCCTAGTAAGGATAAGATGGTAGCTTAAAGCAGGCTGAAAGTAAAGCAGAATGCGCCTTTAGGCGCATTCTGCTTTACTTGCAACCTGCTTTAAGTTGTCACCTATCTTTAAAACTAGAAACTGGCCATAGGCTAATAGGTTAACCCATATAAATAGCTAGCCTGTTTGCGTTAGGAGCTTTTGTTTTACTGTCACCATGCATTAACTCTTTCCTCCCTGAAACTTTAAATGGACAATTCCAGTTTCCATTTTAGTCTAGTCCATTTCTGACTTTTAAGGGTTGTTTTTGTCAATGTTTGGCATTATGACAAACAGTGAAGAACCTGATCAGAGGGCTCTTTTCGGAGCCCTCTGATCTGGGTCTTCATTGTTTGCATGGGACAAGTGTACTATTCACATGTACACTGTTTGAAAGGGACGCCTATATGCGGGACTAGGGTTCAAAGAGTTAAGCTGACGGCTGTCTTTTATACAATCAATTAGCCAGTTTTATGACCACTAAATCATCATCAAATACCGATGATGATGATGATTCAGTGGTCGTAACCGAGAGGTTTTACTGTATATTCAGTGGAACAAATTTGATTGTATTTGTTGTTGTTGTTTTCTAGATCCGAGTGTGGAAGATTCAAGAGGACATTCGTACAGCTGTGGACACGGTGGTGGAGAAGACTAATCGGGCTATAGTGGATAACCTACAAGCCCACACTGTGTATGTCATGAGGGTCCTGGGCTGGAGTATAGGAGGGGATGGAGCCCTTAGTCCCCATGTCTACTTCACAGTTGATGGTAAGTGTATAACAATTTGTTAACTCTTAAATTCTCCTGCTCTTAGAGTATTATTAGTATGTTTTGAAAAGAAGGTAGATCCTGATCAGACACTTCCTAAAGAAGTTATCTGATCAATGTCTGTACTGTTTTCATATAGGATCTATTTGATATGAGTGAGCACTCTTTCCTGGGGATGGGGGACCTGACTATGGCCAACTGGTTAACCCTTTACCCCATAAATACGCCTTTTTACACCTTTAATTTAATCCTCCACCGAAGAAAATAGATCAAATTTATACAGTTATGGATATGCACCACAAGAAAAAATTTCTATACTCTAATAGATGGTAGCTTAAAGCAGGCTGGAAGTAAAGCAGAATGTGCCTTAAGGCACATTCTGCTTTACTTTCAACCTGCTTTAAGTAGCAACCTATCTTCAAAACTAAATATAGGCTATTGGGTAATGGGTTAAAGTCACTGTGACTGACAATCACCTAGCTTCTCACTGTTGTTGGTTTGAATCCTTGTCTTGTCGCATTGCATTTTTCATATGGAGAAGTTTGCCTGCTATTATTATGATGGGTGTTTGTATCCAGTTGCCAACTTATGTCTGAAACAACATGTATGAAGGACATTTGAGATTTTCCTTAACCTGTAGTTGGCTGACATAGGGATATGACTGAACACGGAATTATACAAAACGGAATTGCAACTAAGCGAAGTTGAATAGGCGAGTATCTGAGCTCTCGAGGCGGTTGAATTTTGCGAGATAATGTGTCACGTGACAACATCTTCACTTTTTGCCTTGTTGTCCGCCATTTCTGGCGTGAAATTTACTGACTCGAGTGTTTTTATTGACATTTTATAGGATTTAAACGACTTGGTGGACATTCCTATCAATTCATGGGAATATAAACCCGTGAACAATGCTTCGAAAACACACATTTATCATATTGACTACCGATAGACAGTCTCTTATCAAGTCTCGCGAGTCTCGTATCCGCCGCACGAGATTTACGATATAGCGCGAGGTTTCGATTCCATCGGTGTATAATTCTGTGGACTGAAGTACTATTGTCTTCAGTTGAGGAATAAATTTAAAGGTAAAAAAGGTATCTGTGATGTAACTTGAGTCAAGTGACCACCTGTCTTGTAAACCAAATAAATCATGCTAAATAAAGTTACCATTGTTGTGCTGTATTGAGGAAGTATGTATGTTTAAACAGGGCTCCAGGTAAGAGGGAGTAAACTGCACAAATCCATCATTTTCTCACTTATTTTAGCATCAAATCCTATGGTGTTACTACTCATTAGAATCGTCTCTTCGAGACGATTCTAATGAGTAGTGACACCATAGGGTTTAAAGCAGAAATAAAGATTTTAGTTTTTGAAATACCCCCCTTATCTGGAGCCCTGTTTAAAGTTTGTTATTTATTGTCTGATTTCAGGTGGGAACATACCATTTGATCCTGTCACCACACAGTACTGTTTTGACCAGACTAGGGACATGTGTGAATCAGGGGTCTCTATTCAACTGTCACTAGTGGCTGCCATCTTCACGTGTCTATGTCATTACATATTCTCATAACATATACAACCATAGCCTCAGGCTGATCTAACCCATTACCCCTTAAATATACCTTTTTACCCCTCTAAGTTATCCCTTCGCTGAAGAAAATAGTTCAAATTTAAGTATACATTGTATGTAGTGATGAATATTTACCATAAGAAATATTTTCTATATTCTTTGAGTAGTTGGTAACTTAAAGCAGGCTGAAAGTAAAGCAGAATGCGCCTTACGGCGCATTCTGTTTTACTTTCAACCTGCTTTAAGCGGTCATATATCTTCAAAACTAGAAATAGGCTATGGGGTAATGGGTTAAACTAGTCATCTGTCATCTACATCTTATACATAGTGAAGCTAAAGATGAGTTTTCTCTTACAAAACAATCTCTTCAACTCAACAGCTGGTCAGAATTGTAACACTTAAAAAGTTACCTTGTACTTTTAGTTTCAAAATGGACATTTGAAATAGCTTTATACATATTTTAGAATTATTTTAAATTTTGACTTAATGTTTTTAAACTTTAGATACATCAATATAAGAAAGTGTCAAGCGCTTAGAATTTTAAGTCTAAAGATGCTGAAAAAACATTTAGAATCTCAATGAAGTATATTGTAAAAAGCATGTTTTTACAATCACTCAAAGCTGCATTGTCTCCCGTCTTCAAAAGTTTTAGGCATTTTCTGCTTTACTTTCATTCTGCTTCAAAATCCAATCTCTACATGTATATCAACAGTCTTTATTTTTAACCCATAGCCTGCCACTCACGACTATAGCTCCATATGCAAACAGCTTGGATCCGGATGAGATGCCGAGTAACTCGGTGTCTCATCCGGATCCAAGCTGTTTGATACTCAGACAACATTTTCAGCAATTTTGAGCATCTTTGAAACTTGAAGCAGATGAGAAATATAGTAGACGACAATTTATTTGGCGGGCTAAGGGTTAATGGTTGTCATGTAAGGGAGTTGCTGTTAAAAATCAAATCTATTAACCGTTTATCATTTCTTTCTTTATCAAGTAAAATAAATTCTCTTCTATAAGAACAAGATATGATGATAAATTATAAAGTTTTGCATGTTGGTATCTATAATGTGAAGCAATGCAGACCTTTATCAGAGTTCTACTAAAGTGACAAGTCTTTCGGATAGGACTATAAACCAAGGACCACCATCTTTATAACCTAATTGTAGATGCGACATCAAAACTAAACCACCATCACCTACAGGAACGTTTTCGTTTGTTTTCAGACCCCATTTCATAATTAAATCACAATTTCATAATCTTAAAAACATGTACAGTAAAACCTCTCTATTATGACCACTAAAACCATTTTTTAAGGCCAATTGATTGTATAAAAGACAGGTTACATCTTAAAGCAAGGTGACAGTTTTACTGTCGCCTAGCTTCAAGCAGTTACCTGTCATAAACATCAACATTTTTAATGATTAACACAATTTAGTGGTTGAAATAAAGATAGTTTACTGCGGCGATGGTTACAATACACAAATAAAGGAGCTTTTATGTAGGACATTACAAGACAAAAATTTACTCAGTGCTAGTTAGATTTGTCAAAAGTTCAACATAGTGTATATAGTTTTATGTCTATTTTTGTACATAGTTTTATGTAAAGTTTGTATATAGTTTTATGCCACTTACTTTTGTATCATTTTTATAGGCATGACCAATGCTTTAAATAAAGAAACATCCACGATAGTACTGATAGATAATTGTTTGTTCTTTATCCCTGTCAATGTATAATGGGTGCTTCCGGTAGCGAGTGGTTATATTCAGGTATATATTCCTTCTGGGCAGTTTTGGTCCCATGCGCTGTTTTGCAGCAAATGGGATTGGTCAAAATCATCTTCCTGAAATCATCACAATCTCATCTCATCGTCCCTCGTCATTCATTGGCACTCTATGACCTATTATATCTTTTCTTATTATCATCATCATTTTTTTTTATTTATTTTTTTTTTTTTATATAATTATTTTCATTATGTTTTTAACTGCTTTGATTCTATCTTGATGTACAACGCCATTGAAAGCATGATATGTAAACCAAATTATAAAGTTTCAAGATAGCTCCTCAAAGCTGTCGGTCGAATCTCATGCAGTCTGGGCACTTTGAAATTTGTTTGTGGGTCCCTGGGAAGAAATCAATTTGTGGTGGCTTGCAGAAAGTCAGTTCTATCCAGTAGCTGATTTCAAAACAAACAAAGCCTGCTTATTTAATAAAACTCTTTAATTTCAAATGAATACTGTCAAGCAATGTTCTATAAAACCTTTTTGTATGTAACATTATTCATTCAACCATAATAACGCCAGGGCTCCAGATAGGAGGGAGTAAACCAAACAAATCCAAAATTTTCTCACTCATTTCAGCACCAAATGCTATGGTATGACTACTCAGTAGAATCACCTCAAAGAGACGATTCTAATGAATGGTAACACCATATGTTTTAATGCAAAAATTAAAGATTTTAGTTTTTGAAATACTCCCCCTTGTCTGGAGCTCTGTTTTAAACTCTAGGTATAAAACAACAATACATGAGGCAATCATAAAATACATACACAGGGCTGCCATTTCTCCGGATTTTTCCTAAGTCTTCGGATTTTTATCCTAGCAGATGGAAACTCAAAACAGGCTGAAAGTAAAGCAGAATGTGCCTTAAGGCGCATTCTGCTTAACTTTCAACCTGTTTTAAGCAGTTATGTGTCTTCAAAACAAGAAACAGCCTATGGGGTAAAGGTACAATTAGTAAAATTGCATCTGAAAAATTGAAAATGTGAAATCTTAGGATTTTTATGATCAACTTATGGCAGCCCTGCATACAAGAAGACATTATTCTTTCCCAATAAACAAGTTTACGCTAACACTGTTATTTCCATTGTAAACAGTTTGGAGCCAGATCAGACGCTGGGTCAACTGCGTCTGATCTAGCTCCAAACTGTTTGCCATTAGATTAGATTACAATAATTCTTAGAAATGTCAAAAATTGTAATTTTCTACATTTTAGTGCATTGCATTTGCATTACATATGCGTTTTAACGGGAAAGAATAACATCTTCTCCTTTTTAAACAAAACACTCGGCAAATCCCTCGAGTGCTAACACTGCCAGTAATTACCGGTGTGCAGTCAAACCTGTATTAACCCATTACCCCATATATACACCTTTTTACGCCTTTTACTTATTCCTCTACTGATGAAAATAGTACCAATTTATACTGCTACAAACAAGAGTTATAAGAAATATTTTCTATTTTCTAGCAGCTTACAGCTTTAAGCAGGCTGGAAGTTAAGCAGAATGTGCCTTTAGGCACATTTTGCTTTACTTTCAACCTGCTTTAAGTGAGAACCTCGGTCTTCAAAACTAGAAACAGGCTATGGGGTAAAGGATTCATTCACCACTTAACAAGTGATTAAGTTGTAGCAGCTTTTATTGAGTAATGGCTAAATACAAGTTTTGACTTTTCAGAACTTCGGGACAAAAATGTTTTGTTTTAAATGGACAACATTTATTTAACATTCAGAAAAATAAACAGCTTTACAGTAAAACCTCTCTACTACCACCACCACTTAAACGAAAGCTAATTGATTGTATAAAACAGGTGACAGCTTAAAGCAAGGTGACAGTAAATCAGAAAGCTCCTAAAGGAGCTTTCTGTTTTACTGTCACCTTGCTATTAGCAGTCACCTGTCATAAATACCAAAAAACATAATAATTTAGCAGTCGTAATAGAGGGGTTTTATCTTATTATAGTTATGTCACAACATGCATATCACTCAGTAAAACACTCATGAGGTCATAATGTTTGTAGATTAGTGGCAGTTTACTGCCTATACACAATGACAAACTTGCTATAGTAACATATACTACATGACAACATCACTTAACCCATTACTCCATAAACACTCCTTTTTACGTATCTGCATGATTGTTGCGACACTGAGAAAAGTAGTCCCGCGCTAGGATTTTAGTCCTGAACATTGTATTTACAGTAACTTTACAGATGGTGAAAAGGCATTTCCAGGACCTTTATAGATGGAATCTTAAAGTAAGCTGAAAATAAAGCAGAATGCTCCTTAGGGAGCATTCTGCTTTATTTTCAACCTGCTTTCAAAAGTAGAAACCGGCTATGGGTTAACAGGTTAAACAAACGAATATATGACTTAAGTCAACAATTTTATAAAAGAAAGATGCATAGTCTTACAGGTGACTGCTTAACACGTTCAACACCTGTTTCAATAACAATAACCCTTTACTCCATAGATTGGATTTTTTATGTCTTTAATTGCATTCCACTACTGAACGATAAACTTAATTTATACATTAAAAGATTGAATATGTACGGCCATAAGAAATATTTTCTATATTCTAACTGATAGTAGCTTAAAGCAGGTTGAAAATAAAGCACTTTCAACCTTCTTTAAGTGGTCATCTAACATCAATACTAGAAACAGGCTACCAGGTGTTCGGGGTTTACCAGTGTTTTGTGTGCGTGATTACAATAGCAAGGACTTGCTGTTTTACAATTTACCCATTACCCCATAAATACGCCTTTTTACGACTAATTTATTTTCCAATAAAGAAAATAGTTACACTTTTTACAGTTAAAGAACAAGAAGTATGTTCTATATCCTTGCAGATGGTAGCCCTAAGGCACACTCTGCTTAATCTTCAATCTGCTTTAAATGGGCATGTGTTTTCAAACTAGAAATGGGCTATGGGGTAATGTGTGTGGCAAGGGTTGAGCAATAAATTTACAGCCTTAGTATTCAATTTTCTGATGTCTTTCTGTTACAGTCACAATGACATCCTTTCCCTGGAATAAACATGTTTATGCTTAACCCTTAACCCCATGAATATAGCCTCCAATGTATTCCTCCACTTCAGAAAATAGCTCCAACATTTACAGTTATGAATATGATTGTGTCATAAGAAATATTGTCTATATTCTAAGAGATGGTAACAGCTAAAAAAAGGGGGTTAAAAGTAAAGTAGAATGCACTTTAAGGTGCATTCTGCTTTCTTTCAACCTGCTTTAAGTAGCCATCTGTCTTCAAAACTAGAAACAGGTTATGGGTTAAGGTTTGAAGAAAGTTGAATTTCAATTTCAAACATATTGCTAGAGCTGAAGAAACTTATTTGATAGCATCAAATAATTTACCCTTACCCCATAGCCTGTTTTCAGTATTGAATACAGGTGGTTGCTTAAAGCAGGTTGAAAGTAAAGCAGAATAGGCCTTCAGACACATTCTGCTTTACTTTCAACCTGCTTTAAGGTAAAATCCTGTTCAGATAAGGAAAATAGTTCTTGTGGTTCATGTTCATGGCTGTACAAAGTGGAACTATTTTCTTAGGCCGATGAACAAATTAAATGGGCTAAAAGGAGCTCCTAATGGGGAAAGGGTTAAGAACTATCAGAAAGCATGCTACTTGACATCTGATATACAGTAAAACCTCTCTATAACGGCCACTAAAACGAGGACTAATTGGTTATTTAAGTGACAGGTGACAGCTTAAAGCAAGGTGACAGTAAAACAGAAAGCTCCTACAGGAGCTTTCTGTTTTACTGTCACCATGCTTTAAGCAGTCACCTGTCAAAAACAACTAATAAATTAGCACACTTTAGTGGCCGTTATAGAGAGGTTTTACTGTAGATCCAAGCTTTTTTAAAATCCAGTAAAACAATGTTTTAGCAAAGAGATATGGGACAACAAAATTAAATGGAAATTGCAATTTAGGTTAACAAACATTTATACAAACAATGTATATGGTAGTATCTAGCAGTGATATAATAATAATATAAACATTCAATAAATTAAGTATCACATGGACATTGGGTCAATATGGATTTTTATTGAAAAATAACGCCAGGTGAATTAATAAATGGAGCTGTTAAGAAAACCAGTTGACACACAATTTTATTTAAAGCATTTGTTCACCACAAGCAATACTTTGTGTACAAATTATTAACCTACGGCCTTGTAAAATGACATATGGCCTGGAACCAGGCACTTGGAAAAATGAAAATAAATTGAAATCTGAGGCCTGTTCGAAATGAACTCTGTGGCTATTTAAGGACCAGTCAATATGCTTCTAAAGTGTTTGAGACAAGTCTGAGATCATTTTAAATCTTTTGATTGGTCAGATTTCCTCATTCTGCTAAAATCTGCAAATCAAAAACTTGAAAACAATCTCAGATTCAAATGCTTTATAAGCATTGGGCCAGGCAACTCCGGAATTGCCTGACAAGGCTTTGGCAATAAATTTGATCTCATGTTGAACAAAGCTGTCCAATGCGTTTGTCTTTGGCAGTGTAATATCTGGGTTCAAGGTTATAAATGTTTGAGCTGAGTCTGAGATCGTTGTAAAGCATTTGATTGGTCAGATTTGAGCTTTGGCTCACATCTGACCAATCAAATGCTTGAGCACAATCTACGACTCAACTCAAATGCTTTATAACCTTGGACCCAGAAGTTTTGGTGAATGCAATGAGTTTAACTACAGACTGCAAACTTTTAAGTTACCCAAATAACACTCCTCCAGTTTTTGTGTAACTTGTCCTATTTGCTCAGTAACACTTAACGGTTAACTGCATAATAAAACTTTTGATTGAGCAATTGCTTGATACAGAAAATAAGAAAATCTGAAATGTATTTCCTTAAATCTCATTTTCTATATTTTTGCTTCTAGCCTATATATGTATGACTCAATTAGCAAGCATGTGTCATGAATGAATATGCAAATAGGCTGATTTAATTGCTGTTTAAAAACATTAAGCAGTATTCATACATACTAGCTGAAAGACTAAAACTCTATGCAAACAAAGTACATAATAATACAAACCAAAAATAATGTTTCTTAGCAACATGTATAAATATATATATAATAATTTTCAGACTACATAACATGTACAAAGGTAATGCTGATACACAAAATACAACACCTTACAACACACATCATGCTATACCGTAAATAACTTAAGTATTGGGATAGACATATATGCCTGAGCAAACTGTGTACACCCTGATCAGATTGCTCCCTCAGGAGCAGTCTGGTCAGGGTCTACACTGTTTGCCATTCCGTTTGCTCATTTTGGACACATTACTGTGTGATAAAAGTAATCAGTTAAAATTTTATGATAGTTACTGCAGGGTGTCCCAAATTTTAAGATTTTTACGGTATGTATATGAATAAATTATATTTTTCTCTAATATCACAGATATTTGAAAACTGTCATGGAAAGGTTATCATGAAAGTATATAAAAAAAAAAAATCTTGAATCGAGAAACCACATAGCCATTTGGCAGACCATACATCGGGGCAGACCATACATCGGGCCTGCAATTCACTAATACCTTGTCTAAAGTGACATAAAATATCATGGAATGTCTAAAGAGATGCAAATCATCATGGAATCATTGGAATGTCATATGTATCACAGCTGGGACTAGGGTAAGGTGGCATAGAATACTATACTTATAAAATTATGTATATCACCAAACATTTGCTGATTAATAGGCTATTCAACAGGGGCCCGTTTCATAAACATTCGTACGCCAAAAACGGTCGTTAGTCAAAACATAAAAAATACATTTAATTTTCTATTTCTCTATTTCATCCTGTCTTGTGACATCTCTTTGGAATCGTCTTGAAAAGACGATTCCAAAAAGATGTCACAAGACTGGATTTTATGGAGAAATAAATAAAAAAAACAGATTTTTATAATCTGACTTACGACAACATTTGTTGTACGAAGTTTTATGAAATGGGCCAAATAAGGTGAATTGCAACTTAACCCATTACCCCATAACCAGTTTCTAGTTTTGAATATAGGTGACCACTTAAAGCAGGTTGAAAGTAAAGCAGAATGTGCCTTAAGGCACACTCTGCTTTACTTTCAGCCTGCTTTAAGCTATCAGCTGCTAGGATATAGCAAATATTTCTTATGAAACATATTCATGACTGTATAAAGTTGCACTATTTTCTACAGTGAAAGCATAAATCAAAGGCGTATTTATGGGTTAATGGGTTAACCCTTTCCCCCTGAAGTGTATAGATACTCATTTCTATACACATTTAATTTAATACTCCACTGAAGAAAATAGTTCAAATTTATACAGTCTGATAGGTATCATAAAAAATATTTTCTGTATTCTATCAGATGGTATAGCTCAAGCAGGCTGTAAATGTAAAGCAGAATGTGCCTTAAGGAACATTCTGCTTTGCTTTCAACATGCTTTAAGTAGTCACCTATTTTCAAAACTAGAAACAGGCTATGGAATAAAGGGTTAAGATTAGTAGTTGTTTGATCTACACTATAAATATTTGTACTGGGCAATAATAATTGACAAGAGAGTAGAAGCTAATCAGGGGCAACTGATGCAGCTGAGCTTGGTCTACTTTGTTTGCAATGTCAACCTGGCTAGTTTAACAAGTAATCTTTAAACCTTTAAACTGAATGCAAATTTTACAATGTTTGTAAACAGTGAGCTTTCAAATAACTTTTCCAACATTACCTGTTTATAAGCTTTATTAACAGTGGTTTGCTTTAAGCAGGTTGAAAATAAAGCATACTAAGGAGCTTTTTGCTTTACATTAATCCTGCTTTAAGCATCCATTTGTCAGATTACAGGGAATTTTTCCATTGGTTTATCCAAGACTGTTCCTGTTACAGTGGAGAATCTGTTATTCTTTCCTGTTTAAACGCAAACGTACGCAAACGCAAAGCACTAAAACGTAGAAAAGAACAACTTTTTGACAATTCTGATATTTCATGTTTATCTTGGTGGCAAACAGTTTGGAGCCTGATCAGACGCCGGGTTACCCGGCGTCTGATCTGGCTCCAAACTGTTTGCACTGCAAATAATTGTTTTTAGCGTAAACACGTTTATTGGGAAAGAATAACACATTCTCCACTGTTAGAGGAGTGACTGAATAAGCTAACCAAGTTTCAAATAGTTTATCACCTAATCAGGAACAACTATTCTAAAACTTCAACTTGTAGTTTTACAGGCAGGATAAGGCTTCCTTTGCAGTAATCATAATGAAAAGTTGTGCAGCAAAGGAAAGAATAGGTACTCATATAAGACAGATTCGATAAGAAAACAGTGCACACCCTTCAGGAGCTGTCTGATCTAGGTTTGCACTGTTTCCAAATAGCTTCAATTTCCACTAATGGCAGGAGATACAGGGTTAACTCTTAGCCCGCCAAATAAATTGTCGTCTGCTATATTTCCCGTCTGCTTCAAGTTTCAAAGTGCTTCAAAGTTGCTCAAAATTGCTGAAAATGTTGTCCGAGTGTCAAACTGTTTGCATATGGAGCTATAGTCGTGAGTGGCAGGCTAAGGGTTAACTCTTATCACATAATGAGCAAACTAGTGATAAGACGAGACACTAAGTTACTTAGCATCACATCTGGATCAACTCTGTTTGCCACTTTGGCTCCATGCTTATAAAGCATTTGAGTTGAGTCTGAAATTGTTCTCCAGCATTTGATTGGTCAGATTTGAGCCTAGGCTCAAATCTGACCAATCAAATGCTTGAGAACAAACTCAGACTAAACTCAAACTCTTCATAAGCCCTGGGCCTGATAATAACTCAGATAACAATTTCTGCATATATAAAAAATCCTAGCATACTAAAGATTAATTTCCTCGCTCTAGATTTTCCCGTTCTCTTGAAGAAGATGTTGCTGCAGAGTTTGGTTTCGTTCCAGAGCTGAGGCTTTCTGCGTGGGTCATTTTAAGTCTCACCTCCTCTAACAACGAGTCGGCAATGCCTACTTGGCCTAGTGATACTGATAATCTACCGAGAGTGTTGGTGGCTTCCTTAAGACTGTCTGTTGTCTTAGACAATGTATCCACTACAGTGCTAACTTTAGCCTTAGACTCTGCCTTTGCTGGCGACTCCTCTGTATCTTTACCTTCTATACTTTCCTTTTCTACCTCTTTCTTAGAATGCTCATCACTTTCTTCAGTTTTGTCTTTTTCTACTGTTTCTTTAACTTCAGTACTTGTGTTAGTTTTCTTTGTGGCCTCTATTGGTCTTGTTCTAGAGATTCTAGTGACTGTTTTAGTGTTCATAGTTTTGCCGGCGGTAGCCCCGGCTGATTTGGACTCCTCCTTCGAATTACTAGCAGAGATAGCACTAGAGTCTGTTTTCTCTGAATGTCTCCGTTGACTTGAGGTGTACAGGGGCGTACTTTGTGTAGAAGTTCTCTGTGGTTGACGTAACATACCGACAGGTACAAACTTAGCCTTATCGCCAGAACTATCCTTTACAGGAGATACACTTCGGCTCTGGCGTGGTATTATGGTGTTTGGCCGTGTGCCACAATACAATATTGTAAAGTTTTTCAAGTGTTGTAAAGGCATAAGTGGCAAATTCTTCCGACTTTTCTCAAAGCATTCAATGGCAACATCTGAAATAAGAAAATAAAGCAAGTGATGATAATGTGAAATTTAAACAGACAAGCATTATATATTTGTAACAGGACTTCCTCTTTTCCACAGATACTTAAATCAGATTTAACCCCTTTCAGACTTACTCCATAGATACACCTTATTATGCATTTAATTTATTCCTCCACTGAAGAAAATATAGTTCCACTCTATACCGTCATGAATATGCTCCATAAGGATATTTTCTATCTCCTAGCAGATGATAGCTTAAAGCAGGCTGAAAGTAAAGCAGAATGTGCCATAAGGCACAATCTGCTTTACTTTCAACCTGCCTTAAGTGGTCACCTATCTTTAAATACAGAAACAGGCTACCAGGGAGTAATACAAAACAAAGTTATCCATTTTAGCCCTTTACCGTCCCCATAGCCTTTTTGAAATACAGTTAACAATGTGTTTAGCTGTCATAATCTATTAAGAATCAAGGAAATATCTATAAGCAGGGTACTGCTCTCTCTATCTCTTTTTGACAGCAACAATAAAGTGCTACCTCTTGTCGTAAAGAATGACTATGCATCTTCTCTAAAATGGCCGTTAACCCATTACTCCATAGATACACATTGTGATGCATTTAATATATTTATCAACTGAAGAAAGTCAGTTCCATTTTATACAGTAACATAAAGGTTTTCTGCATTCTAGCAAATAGTAGCTTAAAGCAGGCTAAAATAAAGCAGAATGTGCCTTCAGGTGCATTCTGCTTTACTTTTAACCTGCTTCAAGTGGTCACCTAGCTATCTTCAATATTAGAAACAGTTTACGGAGTAAATGGTTAAACACAAATTTCACTGCATGGCATACTAGTATATATAATTGCTTGCTTATTATGGCATTATTATGTATAAACCCCCTCAAAATCATTGTCAAGCAGATACTTAAACAGAAGTATGATTGACAGACAATAATAATCCACATGCAAAGCCAACAAAATCAAAATGTTATAACATTTAAATGAACCGAAATCTTGAACAACAACTAATCTGGTTACTACTTTCTTTCTGTAAACAAAGACTCTCAAATGTCTGTACTGCTCATCAGTCCACATGGTGCTAAGCAATCATTTAACCCATTACACAATAAGTATGCCTTTTTATGCCTTTAAACTATTCTTCTACTGAAAAAATAGTTCCACTTTATACAGCCATGGAAATGTATCGTAAGAAATATTTTCTATATTCTAGCAGATGGTAGCTTTTAGCAGATTAAAGGTAAAGCAGAATGCTCCTTAACCCTTTCCCCCATAGAAGCGCCTTTTAACGCATTCAGTTTATTCTTGCCCTGAAGAAAATAGTTCCAATTTATACATTTATACATATGTATTATACGAAATATTTTCTATATTCTAGCAGATGATAGCTTAAAGCAGGCTGAAAGTAAAGCAGAATGCGCTTAAAGCGCATTCTGCTTTACTTTCAACCTGCTTTAAGTGGACACCTATATTCAATACTAGAGATATGCTATGTGGGAAAGGGTTAAAGCGCATTCTGCCCCACTTTCAACCTGCTTCAAGTGGCCATTAGTTTTCAAAACTAGAAATAGGCTATGGAGTAATGGGTTAGAGATGATGAACAATGATTTTTGAAAGCATACGGTTTCTTAACCCTTAGCCCGCCAACTAAATTGTCGTCTGCTATATTTCTCGTCTGCTTCAAGTTTCAAAGTGCTTCAAAGTTGCTCAAAATTGCTGAAAATGTTGTCCGAGTGTCAAACAGCTTGGATCCGGATGAGACGCCGAGTTACTCGGCGTCTCATCTGGATCCAAGCTGTTTGCATATGGAGCTATAGTCGTGACTGGCAGGCTAAGGGTTAAACCTTTACTGCTATTAGTATATGTATTGATGCCTTTTGAAACAACATAGATCCAGACCAGACAGCTCCTGCCCTATTTAAAATTTTATAGGACCTGTCTGCAGTTTTTCCTGGGAAAACTTTTTTTAAAAGCCTGAAGTAATATAATTTATGTAGTTCAGATGAAAGCTATTTATAGAAGGCAGAGTTTTATATATATGAATGTTTAGTGGGTACAGGTTAGTACTGGTCGTAGATGAACTTAATGCAAAGAGACTTGTCTTTTTGATTGCCCACTGTCTCAAATAGAGTCCAAAACATTTTGATATGTCTTCTAAATGCAGATTTATTAAAATACACAGCAAATGAAAGAATGCAGACAATTTTGATCCAGGTGGGCATTAATAGATCACTTACTGTGGAGACCTTGTTCTTTCCTGTTTTACAAAACTTAAGGCAAGGCAAAAAAGGTACAAAATGGCAGGCATTTGAAAACATGGGTGATTAGTTCAAATCTGAGTAGCAAATAGTTCGGAGTGATCAAATGCCCGGTTAATCCATTACTCCATAGCCTATTTCTGGGCGACCACTTAAAGCAGACTGAAAGTAAAGCAGAAAGTGCTTTAAGGCACCTTTCGGTCTGCTTTCAGTTACCATCTGCTAGAATATAAAAAATATTTCTGATGATTATGTAACATATTCATGACTGTATAATTATATTGGAAAATGCAAATAGTCAAACAGTAGTTTGCTATATATTGGAACTATTTTCTTCATGGTATGAATAAATTAAAATGTGTAAATATGCATTTCTTAGTTATAATGGAGTAAAGGGTTAAAGGGATGAGCAAATAACATTCCTGTCAAGTTTAGTGGAAATTGGTCAGACAGTTAATGATACAAAGTTAATTGATAGACAATGGTATTGGGATGGTTAAATTCTGCTTCAAGGTGTCTTGACAATTAACCATCCCCCAAAATATGTGTGTCCTTTATCTTTTTATTCATCATGTTTCTCTGAGATTTAAATTGACTATCCTAGCTTTGACTTTGTATTGAAAAACTAAATACAAAAGTATCAAAACTTTTACACTGAATTTAGTATATGAGACTGATAGTACATGTATATATACACTGACTCACTTCTAATGTTCTACTTATAAACAGATATTGTCCGTGTTAAAAATTGATGCATTCATATCTTTAATTTATCAAAAATTAAAACATGGTTCCAGGCGGCTTTCACACTGCTATAACCATTAACCCTTAGCCTGCCACTCACGACTATAGCTCCATATGCAAACAGCTTGGATCCGGATGAGACGCCGAGTAACTCGGCGTCTCATCCGGATCCAAGCTGTTTGACACTCGGACAACATTTTCAGCAATTTTGAGCAACTTTGAAGCACTTTGAAACTTGAAGCTGACGAGAAATATAGCAGACGACAATTTATTTGGCGGGCTAAGGGTTAAGGTAACCAGTCTGAGGAATTAAAAAGCATAAAAACAGCTAGATAAATTTGAAATCAGGAATGTGTCTAGCTATAGCTTTCAAAAATTTTCAAACCCCCTTCAAGCCTTATGCACTGCAAAGTCAGGTATAATAAAAAGTTCAAGATTATCCAAACAAAATCAAGTCAATACCCCTTGTCCAGTCAGTGTTGAAATAAAGCAATATACATTTGTATATCTGATTAACCCTTGGTGAAGCAGATGCACTTATCTAAACAAGCTCTGTATATCAGATACACCAACAAGATGTTAATGTAAAAGACATTAATTATGAATGAACAATAGAGTGCTCAGCTTTACTAGAAAGAGAATAGGTGTTCTGTGTACGTATGATGTAAAGTTAATGATAATATATATCAACTGATAACCCTTGTCATGCTAACAATAAAAATTATGCATTTGTATATTGATGACCTTTCAAACAATTTAGATCTAGGTGAAAAACATCTCATCATGATCCAAAAGTCAATCTTTAAATACTGTAGAAACATTTTTGTTGAAGAACAAATTGTTTTAAAGAGTACTAAATTTATATGAAACTTCATCATAGGAAGGGTTACTGATATATATTCTATATTTGCACTAGGTATACAGATATACTAGCTATAAAGATACTTGCAGTTCTTGTGCATATGTCAAAATAAGTCTGCTTAATGTAGGATAGAGTTTAAATGTAGAAAACTTCTATATACATGTATCAGCTTTCTACATTACTACTGCCCCATATCAAGCAACCAGACTGCCCTTAGCTCATTGATAATATTATGAAATGCGAATGATATATCTCGAAAAAAATATTCACATCTAATACTTTATACAGTCAAACTAGTATTGAGCAAGAATTCAATAATGTATATTAGCCCAGGATTCCAGATAAGGGGTAGTAAATTTAACAAATCCAGCATTTTCTCGCATATTTTAGCACCAAATCCTAAATCCTATGGTGTTACTACTCATTAGAACCGTCTCGAAGAGACGATTCTAATGAGTAGTGACACCATAGGGTTTAATTCAGAAATAAAGATTTTAATTTTTGAAATACTTCCCTTATCTGGAGCCCTGTTAGCATTTTCAATGCCTAATCTAACTGTGTCTTCTAATCCTTTTTCCAGACAATATACATGTACCATCTGCTTAAATGTTTTGTCTGCAATTTTATGCAATTTTGAAGATTTTACTACAAATATTGATCTTAATGCCAAACAATTTGGATCCTGATCAGATGCCATGTTCTAATCTGGATCCAAACTGTTTACAAAGTCAGTAAAAGTGTTAAGATGACATCTGCCAATATGAAAATGTAAGAATAGTTTCTCAACACAGGTTAACTATATAAGTGCAACAGTAAAACCTCTCAAAGACTTATTGATTGTTTAAAAGACAGGTGACAGCTTAAAGCAAGGTGACAGTAAAGCAGCAATAGTTTTACTGTTACCTTGCTTTAAACAGTCACCTGTTCTGAACACCTAATAGTTAACACGATGTTGTGGTCATAGTAGAGAGGTTTTACTGTACTCTACGCTTGTATAGCATATATTGTATTCTAATATATGACGGGTGCATAAGCATATCTACTACAACGTTGGCCCCGTACACCATGAACAGAAGACAAAGGGAGAGAACTCTAGTGTGTTCCGTGTGTATATTACATACATAAGGATTCCTCTACGACGCCCGGGATGACCTCTTTAAGAGCCTCACAGTTACAATGTAGGGCCGGGTTAGTGTTAACCTCGATTAAATGGACCTGCCAAAAAATAATCAAGTATACATGTGAACCATGGCATTATACAAAGCAATTTAGGCTGCATAGGTTTGCTGAGAAATTACTGATGTCAAATTTCTGTACGCTGAGATGTTGAATTTAGTTACCAAATAAAATATGATAAATTGGCTACAATCAAACTTTTGTTTAGCAACCATTCAATTAAGAAGCCTAATGATATCTCAAAAGAAAGAAATCAGCTTAATAATGAACAAAGTAATGCAGAAAACCTTTTAACCCATTACCCCATTAAAAAGCCTTTTTACGCCTTTACTATTTTTCTCTAATGAAGAAAATAGTTCCACTTTATACACACATAAATATGTATCATCAGAAGTATTTACGATATCCTAGCAGATGGTAGCTTAAAGCAGGTTGAAATAAAAGCAGAATGCTCCTCAAGGCGCATTCTGCTTTACATTCAACCTGTCTTAGGTGGTCATCTATCTTCAATATTAGAAACAGGCTATGGCTTAATGGGTTAACCCACAGGTACTTGACACATACTTTATTATCTATGAACCCCCTCCCCCTTAAAAAAAAAAAAAAAAATTTTTTTTTTACTATACTTCTATTATAGATACAAGGTAAACAGCGCAATTCGACACCTAGTCTTTACTATCGACTTAAACTGATGCTAAAATAGACTCGATCGCCGATATTCTCTTGTGGTACCCTCGGGAAATGATTCATTTATCAATATCTACTTTTTATTTCATCAAATTCCGTCAAATAACGCCACAGTACGTGAATTATAACGAAAATAAGCTTCAAAAAGTTTTATGTCGTTTTCTTGGTACATAGCAACGAATGTACATGTAGGGGTGATCTGTTATTTGTCCACAATAAACGGCCTATGCCACTGGAACTTTCACCAAATATTATAAATCATCTTTAAATGAAATATTATCAGTTTTATATAATTTACATAGAATGCAAAATTAAAAGAAACTTTACCTGTTTAATTTTGACCAATGAGATCGCTCCGTTCATTCGATTCATTCCGGTATTCAAAATGGCATTGAAAATGAAATGAGTCTTTCACTTGTCAATTTCGTGCCAAATTACATGTATATTTCATATAGCTGATAGTGAAGAGGGTCATGTTCCGACACAAACTCATTTGCTCTAATGAAATTAGGTGAAAGTTCCAGCCATAAAGGCCGTTAAATGTGCAAACCGACTAGATTATCCCTTATTTTGGGCAATAAATTCTGTACCAAGAGAACGACATAAAACTTTTTGAAGCTTATTTTCGTTATAATTCACGTACTGTGGCGTTATTTGACGGAATTTGATGAAATAAAAAGTAGATATTGATAAATTAATCTTTTCCCGAGGGTACCACAAGAGAATATCGGCGATCGAGTCTATTTTAGCATCAGTTTAAGTCGATAGTAAAGACTAGGTGTCGAATTGCGCTGTTTACCTTGTATCTATAATAGAAGTATAGTAAAAAAAAAAAAAATTTTTTTTTTTTTAAGGGGGGAGGGGGTTCATAGATAATAAAGTATGTGTCAAGTACCTGTGGGTTAACCCATTACCCCATAGCCTGTTTCTAGTTTTGAAGACAAAGACAGGTGCCCACTTAAAGCAGGTTGAAAGTCAAGCAGAATGCGCCTTAAGGCGCATTCTGCTTGACTTTCAACCTGCTTTAAGCTACCATCTGCTAAAATATAGAAAATATTTCTTATGATACATATCAATGACTGCACAAATTGGAACTATATATTTTCTTCAGTTAAGAAATAAATGAAAGGCGTAAAAAGGCGTATTTATGAGGTAATGGGTTAAGGAGCCTTCAGCATTTAAGTTTTGTCTTGTATTAACCCTTAGCCTGCCAGTCACGAATATAGCTCCATATGCAAACAGCTTGGATCCGGATGAGACGCCGAGTAACTCGGCGTCTCATCCGGATCCAAGCTGTTTAACACTCGGACAACATTTTCAGCAATTTTGAGCAACTTTGAAGCACTTTGAAACTTGAAGCAGACGAGAAATATAGCAGACGACAATTTATTTGGCAGGCTAAGGGTTAAAGCAGTGCACTGTCTTTAAAGATTCCAGTGTTTCTCTATTCAGTAGCCACTATACACAAATATGACAGTTAAGTCTTTCTGACTATCGAAAATGCATATACAGTATAACCTCTCTATTACAACCACTAAATTGTTTTAATTATCAGGTGTTTAAGACAGGTGACTGCTTAAGGCAAGGTGACAGTAGAACAGAAAGCTCCTTTAGGAGCTTTCTGTTCTACTGTCACATTGCTTTAAGCTGTCACTTGTCTTTTATACAATCAATTAGCTTTTGTTTTAGTGGTTGTAATAGAGAGGTTTTTCTGTACTTGTATCATCACAGAAAACTGAAACTTCTGTGAAATTGTAAAATTGAACATTTTGCAATAAACTGAAACTTTCATGAAATTGAAACATCACATGCTCAGCAAACATATGCAAAAAGTGTAGAACTATTTGTGTCAAGCATGCTTATAAAAGGATTTACTTTAGTCAGTACAGTCATTCTTGTATTAAGAGACAGCTATTTGAAGTAGCACAGCTATTTACAGTAGCACAGTGATCTTTGATCTCTGAAGATACATGACTGTTTAACGCAGGATAAACATGGTGCAGAAAGCTCTTGAAGGAGCTTCTGTATTTTCATCCTGCATTAAGCAATTACCTAAATTCAAGATTACCACTAAAGGGTTTTCTTTTAGCGGATGCTTTGAATTACAATATTAACTGTAGTTATAGTCAAAGAAATTAAAAAAAAAAATTGTATTCAGTTTTTCACATAACAGTTTGATAGCTATTTGAATTAATACGATAAGCATGCTTGCACGAGTAGTTTCTACACATAAGAACATCACTTAAGCAACTATGTAAAGAATTCTACAACAAAAAACGTACATAGACTGTCGGCTATCAGACCGGGGAGGACTTCTTTCTGACAGGAACATTTACGGGAGAGTGATGGGTTCACATTTATCTCTAAAAGCCATGTCTGAAAGAGAGAAAACTGTCAGTTACTTAGACTGAGACAGACTCTTCCTAACCTAACAATTTAAAGAGGCTGAAAACCAAAATTGGTCTTAAAACTTTCTTCTGTTTATGGATGGGTGGCATCTAAATAAACACATAATGTTAGGTTAGGAAAATAATTTAGTTAAAAAAAAGATTTCAAAGAAAAAATAATGAGCTCTGCAGGGATTTGAAACCATGTGGAGAGGGCAAAACAAGATATGCCCTAAAATTTAATTAAGCCAATCAGCGAACTATTCTTATCTGAAGGTCTATTTTATTCTATTTGAATTGTGTGTATTGAAGTCTAAAGCAAACATCTACATGTACTCAATGCCAAAACAGAGTAGAAAAAGCAATGGTAACTCTCTCTAAAATAAAACTAAGATTCTGTGATATCTGTTCTGGCTGTTTTAAGACAAATCATACATGTTTAATGCCATATATTAATATATAGGCACGGTTATGCCAACATTTGCTCTTATTTTTAGAATGTTTCCTAGGTTTTAAAAATACACCGTTCGGTTTTCAGTCTCTTTAATAGTTTGATACCCCTAAAGTGAAATGAGGCAGTATTATGTATTTGTACAGATGACCAGTTTACAGTAAAGGTTTTTCCTATAATTCATTCATCAGAACAGGGAAGAACCATTAAATGCCATTTCTATAAGGAAAATAATTATAGGCCATATTGATTTATAGTAAACTGAAACCATTTAGGCAGCTTTATTCTTTATTCTAGCTATTCAGAAATGAATGGTAACATCAAAGTTATGCTTTGGTGATTGAAACCAATAAAGTTTGAAATAACTTCAAACTCGAAGATTATTTAAAATAAAATAATAAATTAACAGTAAGGTCAAGTTTGAGCCTCATTTGATAATAAAAGCGTGAAAAAAGAATGAGATGACCATTACATGAAAAACACAAGAGATTTCTGCATTATTTTTATCCCTCATTAACCTTTTACCCTGTTTTGCAGACAGGTGACCACTTAAAGTGGATTGAAAGTAAAGCAGAATGTGCCTTAGGAAATGGGTTACCGGTAAGTTGGTGGGTTACGGGCTCTGTTGAAATAGGTTAAGCATATATTCAACAGCTTAACACTATATAAATATCACATCTCACAGAGGGTGAGAGAACGGATTGGTCACCCGAGGCAAGTAATGTCAACCGAGGTTGACATTTACTTGTCGAGGGTGACCAATCCGTTCTCTCACCCTCTGTGAGATGTGATATTTATTTTATTATACCGAACAAAAATTTAGATCTAATTACCACTGTTTTCAATAAAGAACAACGATCGTGAATACATGTATCGGAACTATTTAATTTTCATTACTAAATACAAATAACGGAGAAGTTAATTTTTAGACGCAAAAACACAATAAATATGTTTGTTAACCATTTGGTATCCACAAAAAAAAAAAAATTGAAAAAAAAAAAAGTTTGGATCGATCGGGATTCGAACTCGGACCGCCGTGGGCAGAGTCGACCATCATACCGCTAGACCACGGACACAGATCACGTGACGTCGATTTAAGTTGTATATAAAGTTTTTATATTGACGAGTTTTTTTAAAAAAAAAATGCAAGCAACAAACCTTTATTCTGAAAAAATATTGCCAACAAAAAGTTAACAAACACATATCCATTCGTTATTTGTATGTCCATATAGCTCTACGCTGTTATAGACCATTCTACAATCGTCTCCAATTCTGTCTGTCTTATTCTATTTTTAGCAATACGGCACTCTAGCAACAAGTTGACAGATACTTTAGGTAGGCTAATAGACAAAGCAGAATGTCAAATTTAGTAGCAAATTTCGACATAAATATTGAACAGGATGCAGAGTTTGAATCTAAGGAGTGAGTAAAGAAACTGTTCCAAAATAATGAACGACATTGATTAGCAACGCGAAAACTGGTGACACTTTGCAGTCGATTGTTTTAAAAATTTATCTCATGAGATGAAGCGTAAAGTAGATGGTCCATTTGATTTCGATTGTGTAACTTTACAAATTTGAATCGTCTCACTTTTCCAGTTCATTGCTGTTATTTCACTAGAAGCGTTTTGAATCTTCCTTTTTCTGAACTGAGGGGTACTAAAACCCGGGCCGAATACGCAGGGTAATTTCGTGATGTTACGCGGGCCGAAATGTAATGTTAGCCATGTAACATTACGGATTTTCACCTTCTGACGTCACATTAGGCTATATAGTAGATAAATCGAGTGAGGTATAATAATACAGAATATCTTCTTTGGTTTTGTCTTACAGGTAGGCACTATTATTAGACACTTTGCCAAGACTTAGACTGTTTTTGCCAGTATGGCTATGAGAGTACATTGATATTTATCTAGAGCTGTACTACATGTAAGTCGAAGCCTCCCCTGATGCCTTTGTTAAAATGATGCATGTTAAAGTCTTCTCTCCTTTATCAAAATCAATGTAGCAATTTATTAACAAAAGTGTGATATATATATGTAAAATGTCATAAATCCTCAATTATGACAAGTATTTCAAATGCTGAAATAACTATGTCTCCATCAAACCTTGTTTTGACTACTCATTAGAATAGTCTTGAAAAGATGATTTTAATCAATAGTCACAAAACAAAGAGTTTAGTAGGTCATAAAGCAGAAAATAAAAAGATTTAGTTGACTCATCTAACTCCTTTAACACCATGGACCTGTTTAAAATATACTCATTACATTTGCAAACAGTGTAGACCCAGATCAGAGGGCTCCTATAGGAGCCTTCTGATCTGGGGCTACACTAGCGGTTTGCTTATTTAGACCAGTTATTAAACTACCTAGAATTCCAGGTAGAATTTTGTGACTAGAATGATCCACAAGGGAACTAAACAAACCACAAGATCTGTAACTCAGTGTTGAAAGAGTGAACTGTGTCCTGGTCCTAATAATGCTTATAAAACATTTGAGATGAGTTTAAGATCATTATCAAGCTTTTGATTGGTCAAATTTGATCAGAAAGTTTAAATTTGACCAATCAAAAGGTTGAAAGTTGCTTTTCTCCTGCCCTATTGACAAAAACATCAAGAAGGCCTACAAAACCTGATTCAGGTATATTACCAAGCATTCATATAATTTATATATCTAACTTCATTTACTGCTACAATATATACCGAACATCAGCAAGAAAGTAAATACACAAACAATATAAATTGACAACATCGTGACAGGTATACTATATAGGACCAGTACATACCTTCATGTCCGTATCCACCATGAAGTCTAGACCAAACAGGTCAAAGAAGCCCACCCTCTGCTGCAGCTTGTGTTTCACACTATTAAAACAGTGTATCATGATCTTCTGCATTTGTTTCTGAAAAAAACACAATCAAAACATTAATCTTTAAGAGCTATTAATATGAAATAAATTAACACATTATCCCATAAATACGCCTTTTTACGCCTGTAGAGTATTCCTCCAATCAAGAATATAGTTCAATTTAAACAGTCATGAATCTGTATCATGAAAAATATTTTCTATATTCTAGCAGACGATAGCTTAAAGCAGGCTGAAAGTAAAGCAAAATGTGCCTTAGGGTGCATTTTGCTTTACTTAAGTAATTACCTGTCTTCAAAACTGGAAACAGGCTATAGGGTAATGAGTTAAACCATTCTTGCACGACATGTAAGATGGCACTTAAATCAGTTCCTATTATCTCCCTTTGACCAGCATTCTGTTGTCAATTCTTCTTCTTGTATCGTTTTAACGTCTCACCCAAACAAGTTAACGGTTCTGTTGTCAATTAGCACTTCAAAGCCATAAAAGGCCGATTTCTAGTTCCATTCATTGGCTGCCACTTTTATGATAGCTGCATGGTACATTGTTATAATACTAAAGTTATCAGTCAACACATAAGTTAGTATAAGGTTGTTTAATACATTACCCAATTATGAGCCTGACTTCTTAAAGCAGGTTGAAAGTATATAGCTGAATACTCCTTAAGGTTCATTCTGCTTCACTTTCAATCTGCACTAAGGAACCATCTGCTAGGATATAGAAACTACAATATTTATTATGCTACATATTCATGACTGTTTAAAGAGGAACTATTTTCTTCAGTGGATTGAGGAATAAATCAAATGGGTAAATAGGGGATCTTGAATGAGTGCTCATTATTTAACATTTTTAATAAACAAGTTGAATAAAATAATATGACGCGAGCCTTGGCGAGCGTCATATTCATTTTAGTCAACGAGTTTATTAAACTGATAAATAATTAGCACGAATGTGAGATTCTGTTTATCACATAACAAGTTTAAGCACCTATTGAATTGATTGAAGCCGTAGTTTGTAGACCACCCGCTATATAGATTTTCCCCAAAAACGTTACATTGTTTACGTTAACGTCATCGCAAATGACGTCATTTGGCGTCCCGCTACATGCAGCACTTGTGGACGAACAGATTGGGCCTGAGCCCAAAAAACGATATTCCTCTAGTGGAATACGATATTTACATATTGGTTTTATACAACTCCCAGACCGCAAGTTATGTGATAAAAGGGTATATCAATTGGGTAATGGGTTTATTGAAATAAATCAAGCCCCCAGAAATTTCCTACAAGTAGCACAGTATTTTGTCAGTCACAATGACACCCTGTTTCTGTCACATGATGCCTGTCCCTATCATATGGCAGTCTGTCCCATGACCCTTTTCTTTCTTAACCCATAACCCCTTATATACACCTTTTTATGTCTTTAATTTATTCCTTCCACTGAAGAAAATAGTTCCACTGTACACAGTTATGAATATGTACCATACCATAAGAAATATTTTCTATATTCTTGAAGATTGTAGCTTAAAGCAGGCTGAAAGTAAAGCAGAATGCGCATTAAGGTGCATTCTGCTTAATTTACTTCAGGCTGCTTTAACTCTTTGAACCCTAGTCCCGCAAATAGGCGTGCTTTTCAAACAGTGTACATGTGAACAGTACACTTGTCCTATGCAAACAGTGATGACCCTGATCAGAGGGCTCTGAAAGGAGCCCTCTGATCAGGGTCGTCACTGTTTGTCACAATGCCAAACATTGACAAAAACAACCCTTAAAAGTCAGAAATGGACTAGACTAAAATTGAAACTGGAATTGTCCATTTAAAGTTTCAGGGAGGAAAGAGTTAAGTCATCACATATCTTCAAAACTAGACACATTGTTTGGGGTAAAGGGTTAAGCTAATATCTGCTAGGATATAGAAACTATTTCTTTTCAAACATATTCTTGACTGTATAAAGCTTCTTCAGTGAAGTAATAAATAGATGTATTAAAATGAGTATCCATGGAGTAAAGGGTTGACACGGTACTTACAGTAAATGTATTGTAGACCCAGTCCTCCTCTATATCTACATGACTGTTGGGTCGCACAACTGTGTTGATGTAGTCATTGAACTTGTCCATTGTCCATGCTGTACTCTCCTTAATCTCCTTGTAGTTAGGGTCCTTCTTCTGTACAAACTGATCAATACAAAAACAATACATATGTACATGAATGAGAGAGAAACAAAATATACATTATACACTGAAACATGGCCATTTAATACAAAATAAACTGTATAAATATCTATCAAAGGCAATGTATGAAATGACTGGTATTTGCAAACAGGGTATACCAGAGTTATAGGGCTCAGCCAGGTCCTGATTTGGATCTTCACATTTGCCATTTAACCCTTTGAACCCTAGTCCTGCATATTGACGTTCTTTTCAAACAGTGTACATGTGAATAGTACACTTGTCCTATGCAAACAGTGAAGACCCAGATCAGAGGGCTCCTAGGAGCCCTCTGATCAGGGTCTTCACTGTTTGTCATAATACCAAACATTGACAAAACAACCCTTAAAAGTCAGAAATGGACTGGACTTAAACAGAAACTGGAATTGTCCATCTAAAGTTTCAGGGAGGAAAGAGTTAAAAGTAAAACTCTAAGAAAACTCTTTTAATATTTATGGACATCCCATTTTCTTTCTATCTCATTCAAAATGTTTCAGCTAAATTTCAACACAAAGGTGTGGTTCAAAATCAAGGCTTTATATCATTCCACATAGTGCAAGTCAATATTGAGCAATCTAGCTTAACTCATTCACCCCTGAAACTTTAATGGACAATTCCAATTTACAATAAAATTTAGTCCATTTTTTAATAATAAGGATTTTTTAACAATATTTTACAAAAAAACAAACAGTGTAAATCCTGATCAAAGGGCTCCTTAAGGAGCCCTCTGATCAGGATATACACTGTTTGCATAGGACAAGTGTATTCTTGAGAGTTATATCATTTGTTCATGACGATATACTTGTCGCTAAAGTTCAATGTGTTAAATATTATCATATCTTGCCGCCAAAAAAGTTTTAAAGTTAAATGATTTTGTAATTTTTGATTACCTGATTGGTGAGGTGTACTCCCAGGTTTTGGTCATTCTCGTCGTATTTTGTACAGGTCAGTCTCACATAGCCCTTGTGGTAGAGGATGAGGAAGGGTACAGCTGATGCCACCAACATGTACGCACGCACATCAAACTTACGCTCATCCAACAGTAGAGGGTTCATTATATACCTGGGGGAAAAATCAAATCATTGAAACAATTCACCAAAATGAAAATAACAAGAATGTAAAGCCATTTTTATTGTGTTTTCAAACTTTAATATTTGGATGAGAAAGAAGTCATGGAATTACTTCAATAACTTCCACATTATATTTTACTGATGATCACTTAATTAACCCATTACCCCAAAGCCTTTTTCTAGTTTTGAAAATAGGTGACCACTTAAAGCAGGTTGAAAGTAAAGCAGAAATGTGCCTTTACTGTCAACCTGCTTTAAACTACCATCTGCTAGGATATAGAAAATAGTTCTTATCATATATTCATAGCTGTATATATTGGAACTATATTCCTCAGTGGAGAAATAAATTAAAGACGTGAAAAGGCGTATTTATGGGGTAATGGGTTAAGAAACATAATAATTTTTATTCTGGCATTAATTATATCCTACATCATGCTGCCAACTTTATATATAAGACAGCCTGGCTTAATAACCTTTTGAGTGACAAATTAAACAAAATATTTTGGTACATATACAGTATAAGCGCTCTATTACAACCACTGAATGTAGGTTAATTGATGGTATTTCAAACAGGTCACAGCTTAAAGCAAGATGAAGGTAAAGCAGAAAGCTTCTATAGGACTTTTCTACTTTCATTTTCACCTTGCTTTAAGCAGTCACCTGCCATAAAACAGCAAACATTTGATCTCATTTAGCGGTCGTAATAGAAAGGTTTTACTGTACATGTATTGAATGAAGCTTCAATAAAAGAAAAGTGGGTAATGAAAGACTATATGATTGATTAACTCTTTGAACCCTATTCACCATATATGCATCCTTTGCAAACAGTGTACATGTGAAGAGTGTACTTGTCCTATGCAAACAGTGTAGACCCTGATCAGAGGGCTCCTTAAGGAGCCCTCTGATCAGGGTCTACACTGTTTGTAATATTGTAATACTTTGACAAAAGCAACCTTTAAAAGTCAAAAATAAACTATACTAAATTGGAAACTGGAATTGTCTACTTGAAGTTTCAGGGAGGAAAGGGTTAAAGTAAATTATGTGACATACAGATGTTAGAATAAACTGTTATGCCTACCGCTGCACTATCCTGTTCATGATTGGTCGGCCTGGTTTCTGGGGTCCCTGCTTCTTCTGTTCTCTCTCCTCTAATACTTGGTTAATGGCTTCCCGTGAGCGGATCAGGAAAATACCCTTACCTTGGTTCATACCTACCGGCTTACAGATCCAGATCTCATTTTCTGAAATTAAGAAATCGATTTTTAACACCTAATGTCAGTCCAACTTATTCAGTGAGTGTTTAAAAGCATGCAGTCCTTCCAGAAAAGACAAATTACCAATTCTAAACAATTACCCCCAGTTCTTAAGTACTAAAAATAGGTGACCCCTTAAAGCAGGTTGAAAGTAAGGCGCATTCTGCTTTACTTTCAACCTGCTAGTCTTCAAAGCTAGAAACAAGATATGGGGTAATGGGTTAATTTGATTAAGCCCATTACCCCATAGCCAGTTTCTAGTTTTGAAAATAGGTGACCACTTAAAGCAGGTTGAAAGTAAAGCAGAATGTGCCTTAAGGCACATTCTACTTTACTTTCAGCCTGCTTTAAGCTAACATCTGCTATAAATAGAAAATATTTTTTATCATACATATTTATGACTGTTCAAATTGAAACTTTTCTTCAGTGGAGGAATAAGTGAAAGGCGTAAAAAGGCGTATTTATGGGGTACAGGATTAAACCACTTGGGCTGCAATGATGACGTGACTTTCAACCAGTAATACCTCTTCAAGCTCACATAAAGCACCTATAAGTCATGATATTAACTATTTGTTCTAACTTTGGTCCACTATTTTTATCACCAGATAAAGTGGTCAGAATACACTGAAACTTTTGATAAGCTGCCACTCAAAACCAGGACACTTTATCAGTCCTGTATACAGGTAATGGGGTAATCGTTGGTTATGTGAGAAAAAGAATCTGTCACTCGCCGATGCTTAAGACAAGTTGATCTCAAACTCTTCTAGAATAGAAAAGTTATTAAGCTCGCCAAGGCTAGCTTAATAACATTTCAATTCTAGACTCGTTTGAGATCAGCTTGTCTTAAACATCGACCCATGACAGATCCTATATATCAGCAATTAGCATGACAAAAGTAAAGTAGAAAGCTCTTATTGGGGCTTTCTGCTATACATCTGTCCTGCATCAAGCAGTGACTCATCTTTAGAGATTTTGATGATCTTTCTCAAAGACTAACTGCTTGGAATTAGTTTGACTGTACAGTAAAACCTCTCTATCATGACCACTAAAACTTACTTTTTGAGTTTATAAAAGACAGGTGAAGTGAGCTTAAAGCAAGGTGAATATAAAATAGAAAGCTCCTAAAGGAGTTTTATATTCACCTTGCTTTAAGCACCCACCTGTCTAAAACACCTGCTATTTATTGCAATTTATTGGTCGATATAGGGAGGTTTGACTGTATATGGAAATAGCATAGCAATGTTAACCTTTGCTCCAGCATGTCACAATATTGTATGATAACTACAGTAAAATCCCACTACTATGACTGCTAAAATGACGACTAATTGACTGAATGAAAAACAGGTGATAGCTTAACTCTTTCCTCCCTGAAACTTTAAATGGACAATTCCAGTTTCCATTTTAGTCTAGTTCATTTCTGACTTTTAAGGGTTGTTTTTGTCAATGTTTGGAATTATGACAAACAGTGAAGACCCTGATCAGAGGGCTCTTAGGAGCCCTCTGATCTGGGTCTTCACTGTTTGCATAGGACTAATGTACTACTCACATGTACACTGTTTGAAAAGGACACCTATATGCGTGACTAGGGTTTAAAGGGTTAATGCAATGTGACAGTAAAACAGAAAGCTCCTAAATGAATTTTCTGTTTTACTGTCACCAAATGCTATAAGCAGTCACCTGTTTTAAATTCCTAATAATTAACCCTTAGCCTGCCAGTCACGACTATAGCTCCATATGCAAACAGCTTGGATCCGGATGAGACGCCGAGTAACTCGGCGTCTCATCCGGATCCAAGCTGTTTGACACTCGGACAACATTTTCAGCAATTTTGAGCAACTTTGAAGCACTTTGAAACTTGAAGCAGACGAGAAATATAGCAGACGACAATTTATTTGGCGGGCTATGGGTTAACACAATTTAGTGGTCATAATAGAGAGGTTTTACTGTATACAGTCACATTTGTATTGTCAGACCATTAAATGAAGAAACATTGCCATTTTGCAGGCCTTTTTCTAGTGCATCCAAATGGACCCATTCCCTAAATGAGAAATTGTAAAATAATTCCCAATTTGTAAACTATCTGCTAAAAAATTCCCAAATCAGACATTGCATTTTTCCCAACATGGCCAGAAAAGGGCCTGTTTTGACAGACAGGACTGGTGATAGTTTAATGCTGGGCAAAAGTAATGCAGATAGCCCTTAAAAGAATTTTCTGCATTTCTTCTGCTCTGCGTTAACCCATTACCCCATAAATACGCCTATTTACACCTAAAATTTATTCCTCCCCTAAAGAAAATAGTTCCAATTTACACAGTCTTGAATATGTATCATAAGAAATATTTTCTTTATTCTAGCAGATAATAGCTTAAAGCAGGCTGAAAGTAAAGCAGAATGTGCCTTAGGCACATTCTGCTTTACTTTCAGCCTGCTTTAAGTGGTAACATGCTTTCAAAGCAAGAAACAGGCTATGGGGTAATGGGTTAAGCTATGACCTGTACCTGAACTAAATTGATAGTCTTTTGGTTGCTGAATAAAAGTCTGACTAAAGTCATGTGCTCCATAGATTACAGTGGACTATGTCAGATAAGTGGTTAACAGAATGTAGATTGGGAATTATTTGTTTAGGTGAAGGGTTTAATTCTATTTATGCAGACATTTATGGGCATTTTCGGTTTGAATTTATTATTTTGGGTGTTCATGCCATGTGTCAGAAGGCATATCAATATATCTCACAAATTAAATAACTTCTTTATGTCATATAATATAAAACCTGAAAACAAGGTATTGAAGATCTTGGCAAACAGTTTGGGTCCAGACCCCTACAAAACAATTTGGGACCCTATGTTAACCTGTTTGGTGTCTACTAAAGAGGACATGCTACTATGCAAACAGTTTATACCCAGATATCATGTCCCTAATAGTAACACCCCATCATAGTCTGCACTGTTTGCCAGTATGTTTTCAGCCATATTTACAAACAAACAAAGATTATTACAAAGATGCTTTAACTGATTAATACATCTTTAACCCATTAACCAATAAATACACATTTTACGCCTTTTATTTCTTCATCCACTGAAGAAAATTGGACCCTTTATAGAATCATGAATATGTATTATCAGAAATATTTCTTATCCTAGGAGACTGTAAAATAAAGCAGGCTGAAAGTAAAGCAGGAGGTACCTTTAAAGGTGCATTTTCTGCTTTACTTTCAGGTTCATTAACTCACAGGGTAACCAATCTTCAAAACTAGAAACAAGCTTTGGGGTAATGGGTTAAATGATGACTGGCCGTTAATTCAAATTATAAAACTAGGTTAAAGGAAAAGTATCAATGAATGTATCCCAGTTTGAAGACAAAACAAGCCTAAAATATAGGTAAAGTTGTAAAAGACATTCACCAATTTAAGCATAGTGTCTATGAAAGGGGACACTGAAAAACAGTGAAGACCCTAATGAGACGCTGCATTACGCAGCGTCTCATCAGGCTCTGCACTGTTTTCAATTGCAAATGAAACATTCTGTTGCATGGGAAAACATTGCAGAGTCTTTATATCACCCTTGGATATCTATAATAAAATCACCTCATCAGGCTCTGCACTGTTTTCAATTGCAAATGAAACATTCTGTTGCATGGGAAAACATTGCAGGGTCTTTATATCACCCTTGGATATCTATAATAAAATCTTCTCATCAGGGTCTGCACTGTTTGCAATTGCAAATGAAACATTCTGTTGCATGGGAAAACATTGCAGAGTCTTTATATCACCCTTGGATATCTATAATAAAATCTTCCAGCAAGTATATAGGAAGAATTCATGGCAGTATCCAGGCATAAATGGGTTTAATATTGCAATGTTAGTTTTGTACCTTATTTCATTCTTGAAAAACAATCTGATTCAGGCAGCAAATTAAACAAGTCTCACCTTTATAAACTTCTAAGAAAATTTCCCTATCTGATTTCTCATCTAGTTTGTAGGTTTCTGGGTGGAATTCTGACATTTTGAGACGAGGTAGTCTCCCTTTGGTACTCAGAGTTACCCGTTCATATTCCTTGAGGCTGTTGAGCAGTCCGAGCTTGTTAGTGAGCAAATGAGAGTTGGGCAGGTGATTAACAAGTTGTTCACCTGAAATAGAAATGTATTAACAGTTATTATTCAATGTCAATGAAATATGCAAAATTAATAACTTTGATTTTAACTCTTTCAACACCATGGACCTGTTTAGAATATACTATTACATTTACAAACAGTGTAGATCCAGATCAGAGGGCTCCTATAGGAGCCCTCTGATCAGGGTATACACTGTTTGCTAATTCAGACCAGTATTTATCAAGCTAACCAGAATTCTAAGAAGACTGGTTCATGTTTTGGTGACTAAAATGATCCACAGGGGAACATAATAACCCACACAATTTACTAAGTTTTTAAAAGAGTTAATAGATAAAGACATTTCAGTCATTAAAACTTTAATGCCAAAATAACTGAGACAATACAACAAACTAATTTTTATACATTTTGACAAGGTTAATCTTTACTTTAACCCATTTCCCCATAGCATGTTTATAGTTTTGAAAACAGGTGACTACTTAAAGCAGGTTGAAAGTAAAGCAGAATGCGCCTTAGGGCGCATTCTGCTTTACTTTCAGCCTGCTTTAAGCTGTCGTCTGATAGAATATAGAAACTATTTCTTTTGTTACATATTTTTGACTGTATAAATTGGAACTATTTCCATCAGTGGAGAAATAAATTAAGGTCGTAAAAAGCCGTAATTATGGGGTAATGGGTTAAGTGTCTCTCAATATAGCACAGGATCAAGAGAAACTATAAATTTAGTCTGAGTGTGGAAATTGCCAATAATTCTGATCTTGATCAGAATCTGGCGCCTTAATCAGGATCTAGACTGTTTGCAATATCAAAAAACCTTATCTAATAAGGAAACTATTTTAGAGGAATATCTTAAGTTTTGGGAATGCATGCTAATATTTTATTTTGTAGATTTTCTGTATATTATAAGACAACTTGACTGCAAACACATTGTACAGTAAACTGGACACTCTGGTCAATCTCTCGATAAAAATCAAGGAGCAAAAACATAAAATAGTTTCCACAGACATGATTTCAGTGTTTGTGTATCACAATGACTTCTTGATAAGCATAGTGCAAACAAGTAAATAGACAGTTAAACACCTCTTATAAAACACTTAACCTTGTCCTTAATGTCATTTGTATTGGCAACCTCTTGGAATCCATATCTTAAAGCTTTTTTTTAAACCAATGTAGACCCAGATCAGACCAGCTCCTGAAGAAGCCCTCTGATCAGGTTCTGCACTGTGTGTTATTTTGAAAAAGATTTCATAAAACAACCCTAAACTGGCTTAACTTGTCATAAATGGACTATTGGAAACTGGAATTGTCCATTTTATGGAGTTGGATCTGCCGGGCCCGTTTCATAAAACTTAATTTGTAAGACAAATATTATCATAAGTCAGATTATAAAAGTCTCAATTGTTATTTATTTCTCCATCTAATCCTGTCTTGTGACATCTCTTTGGAAGAGATGTCACATTAAGGCAGGATTAGATAGAGAAATCAGAAATTAAATGTATTTTAAAGATTTGACTTACGACTTTTGAAACGGGCTCCTGTCTGGCACTTTTTCTTGTGGAAAGTTTTCCTTATTTGATTGGCCAATGTAGCAGTTCATAGTAAGGGGCGAAATGTTATTTATAAATATTCAGCAGGACACAGGTAATTGGCTAATGGACTATATATACTTGCTTACCTTCCCTGAAAGCGCCGTAGTTGATTTTGCTTTTACATTCCACCCATTTCAACTTGAACCTCTCATCGTATTTATCTGTGACCCTTTTCCACCCGAGGCTTGTTAGAGGAGCTTCAACTCTGTCGTAATAAACATGCCAAGAGTGTTTACAAGTCAACAACAAAGTGTGTCAAGAACATGAGCAATGCAGATAAGCAACTTGAACGATTGAATAATCAACTCAAGATTTGTGCGACTGATTTGGTTACCATAATATTATCGGGTATATTCATTACCAATTATAATAATAATTATTACTTCTTATTTTCTTTCCAGCACTGAAATGCAACTTATATTATCAAATAGCCCCATGTCAATTGGTTCCAGAGTCTTACTCTTTTGTATTCAATGTTTTGCTTCAACACTATATATGCATGTATCAGACAGAATGCAGTATTGATCAACCAGTACCCCATAAATACCCCATAAATACACTTTTTTACGCCTTTTATTCCCCTACTGATTTTCATTTCATACAGTCATGAATATGTTATATCAGATCCCTCCAAACTATTTGCCACTCAGATTCAATTGAATACACAGAATTGACAAAAAGTTGTCATTCTTTACATTTTATGGCACTGTCTTTGCCTTTCCTTTGTGTTGGGGTATAACAGGGCTGCCATAATTTGACATGAAAAATCCTAAGATTTCCAAATTTGCATTTTTCAAGTTCGAATTTACGAATCGTACCTTTACCCCATAGCCTGTTTCTAGTTTTGTTGACACGTGACTACTTAAAGCAGGCTGGAAGTAAAGCAGAATGCGCCTTATGGCGCATTCTGCTTTACTTTCAGCCTGCTTTAAGCTATCATGTTCTAGAAATAAATCCGAAGATTTAGGAAAAATCCCCAGAAATGGCAGCCCTGGTATAAGAGTTAAAATGATTAAGACTGTACATGTGGAAATTGTTTCAGTACAACACCATGTATGAAAAAAATTACAGCCTGAAAAATCTATAGTAATTGCAGCTTGAATGATTTCCTTAGACATATTATGGCAAATGTATAACGCTACATAAAGCTCATTATCTCCTTAAACCTTTTACAAAGTTCACTTTCCAAATTATCTTTTTTCTATTTTCTAAATAATGACCAGTTCACATTGACTTTTGAGGAGTTTATCCTAAAAATATTCAAAAGTATGGCAAACATTGCAGACCCAGATCAAAGGGCTCCTGAAGGAGCCCTCTGATCTGGGTCTTCACTATTTGCAAATGATGCATATACTTGTTTCCCTGACTGTAAGGGTTAAGCCAGTGTTTGCTTGTAACCAGGTAGACTTGACTTATAGAAGCAATTGATTGGATATTATAGGACAATGACCTTATTGGACCAAGCTCCTGCCATATGAGCCAGATGTCACAAGAAAAACTAGACCTTGTTCTGCTATATGAGAAGTGTCAAACAAGGCTCAATTAACCCAGTACTCCCAAAGCCTGTTTCTAGTATTGAAGATATTGGATACCTGTGACTTAACTTATAATTACCCTATAAAAATGTCTATTTAGGCCTTTAATTTATTGATCCACCATACAGAATAGTTTACATTTGTAGTAAATGTATATTGCACCATAAGAAATATATTCTTTATCCAAGCAGCTGGTAGCTGAAAGTAAAGCAGAATGTATGGTAAGACACATTCTACTTTACTTTCAACGGTTGCTTTAAAGCGACTCGCAACCGGATGGTGTACTTGTCAAAATAAAATAAAATACTCAAATAAAAGCAAATTTGTGGCATTATTTGGCTTCTGACATTAAAAAAATATGATCAGTCCAAAAAAAGTCTCAAGAATCGTCACCGAATCTTAGTTTTTTAGATATATTCCATCGTTTTTCAATAGCGTCAGCTGACGGTTTTGCTGTTGTTGTTGCTTCTCTACACGGGCTCTGACATAAACCGGAGCCGAATAATGTAGTATTAAGCGCTACCAGTAAAGTATGTTAATTCGCTACCATATATATAGAGAGCGCCCGTGGTCAAGGCGGTAAAGGCATGTCCTCATTTTTCTTGTTTGTCTCCGCAGTGGAGGGTCACGGGTTCGAATCCCACCAGAGCTTCTTCTCTTTTTTTTTGAAAATGCATTTTTTAACAGAATTTATTATCCTAAACTAAATCTTACCCATTTATATAATCATTTGACATATATTTACAAATTACCATTTTTAATGCTAAATCCGGTTGCGAGCCTCTTTAAGTGATCACTTGACTTCAAAACTGGAAACTGGCTATGGGGTAATGGGTTAAAGCAGGTTTTGCTTTATTTTCAACCTGCTTTTAAGCTACCAACTGTTTGAATATAGATAATATTTCTTATGATATTCTGAAAAATTAGAACTATTTTCTTCAGTGGAGGAATAAATTAAATGGGTAAAAAGGCATAATTTATGGGGTAATAGTTTACTACTTACAGAGACACCCCATTTCCCCCGCCGACGTAGAAAGTGGGTGTCATGTTGGACGGGAGGCTGCAAGAAGGCAGCTTGGCTATCTTGGGCCCACCGGGCGACTTCTTCCCACCTTTCTTCCTGCCCGACTCCGAGCCACTATTGTCATCCGCCACCTCAGAAGGGTTATCTGTTTCTATCCCTGGAAATAGAGAAAGGATACATGTGATTTTATACCTCTTATAGAGCACATTGTGGGTAAGAGACGCCAAAATGTGGCACTTAAGGAGTCAATTAATGAATTAACCCTTCACTCCATAGCCAGTTTCTAGTTTTGAAAACAGGTGACCACTGAAAGCAGGTTGAAAGTAAAGCAGAATGCACCTTAAGGTGCATTCTGCTTTACTTTCACCCTGCTTTAAGTTGTTATCTACTATGATATAGAAAACATTTCTTATGGTATAGATTCATTACTGTATAAAATGGAACTACAGGGTGTCCCATAAAAAACGGAAGCCTAGCTTCAAAGGTATTTAAAAAAAAATCATAAAGTAGACAAAATATTTAAAAGATAAATATGAATATTTGTAGATACATCAGTTGGGCATATTTATGCCAAATTGTATTTATAAATATACATTGATTTTAAAGTTATGAGTACTTTAATGAAGAGCCCAAAAATCCGTTTGACCATGATATTGTTTTTTGTGAGTACACACGACAGCTATTTTGCACTGTTAAAGCATAGTCTAAACAATCATGCAACCGTTCTATTCTTTACTTGTATATGTATCAATTGTCCCAGAAACCAACCCATACACATGCTGCACATGCGAATTGAGTCTATTAGTCATCTTATATTTCTATAAAGAATTTATAACGAATTGCCTGGCATTTGAGCGTTTTCCAACATGCTGGTCAGTGCTTATAGCACCAATGGCGATTATCAAATGCTACACATGTTTAATTTATGTCACACGTCGTCAGATTATTCTTGTCAATTATTTTAAGTTGCGCTGTTTATTTCATAACCAATTAATCTGTACAGTTTAATATATATTTTGGAACCATATTTTATTTTTGTTTTAAAACAGAATATCCCGACATTGCTAAGTTATTTTCAAATACTTGTGTGATGCAGAGACACTGTGATAGAAATGACATTTATATTGTTACGTTTTTTCCACTCATTGAAACGGTAAAAACTGTTTAATAACTGATAAAACAAAATGAAATTACATTATAAACAATAAAATAAATCAAAATAAAATCGTGTGATATTTCACTCAGTATCAAAGGCGAAAAATGTGGGTAATCGTCAAACCACTGTACATGTGACAACAGCTTAACTATGCGCGCCATTAGTGTAAAGAAACGTCGATATCATGGACAAACGGGTTTTCGATTGATTCCTTGAAAATACTCATATCTTAAAAACTGCTGAATATTTTTGGACCTAATTTGGACGTCATATAGCAAAATGTCGTATCTACTTATCTATATACTTTTTATTTGTTGATATTTATAGGAAAGGGATACATTGCATATTTGACCCAGGGTTCCGTTTTTCTGGGACACCCTGTATTTTCTTCAGTGAAAGAATAGATTATGTTGAATGTTGGCTGTTACATGTAATTGTGGTGTTGAAATAATATTTGTTGGCTACTTTCTCATGAGTTTCAAACAGTAAGATTAATGTCTGATTTATAAAGAAGATCATGTACCATATTATACAAGTAACATACAACTTGGGAGAGTTTTTGTAAAATTTGCATCAACTCAAAGTTTCACCCATTATCCCATAGCCTGTTTCTAGTTTTGAAGATTGGTGATCACTTAAAGCAGGTTGAAAGTAAAGCAGAGTGCGCCTTAGGTGCATTCTGCTTTACTTTCAGCCTGCTTTAAGTCACCATCTGCAGGCATGCAGAAAATATTTCTTATGATACATAATCATGACTGTAAAACTTTGAACTGTTCCCTTCAGTGGAAGAATGAATAAAAGACGTAAAAAGGCATATTTATGGGGTAAAGGGTTAAACTAGCTATTAGATGCAGCCATGTTTTATACAAACTCTGCCAAGTTCCTCCTATAACGGATCAATCAATAATTACTCATTCTAACATGGCCAAGATGGCAGAACAAATAGACTTAAATAATTCATGGTATATAAGGCATGCCAACTATTACACCTTTACGAATTCTTGGAGTAGATATACATGCAATATTCTACAGCAAAACCTCTCTATTAAGACCAATAAATTGCGTTAATCATTAGGTGTTTATGACAGATGACTGCTTAAAGCAAGGTGACAGTAAATCAGAAAGCTCCTACAGGAGCTTTCTGTTTTTACTGTCACCTTGTTTTAAACTGTCACCTGTCTTTTATACAATCAATTAGCTTTCTTCTTACTGGTAGTTATAGAGAGGTTTTACTGTATTATGTGAAAGTCAAAGCATGTAAATCTCTCAAGAAAGCTACGGTGACTTCTGAATGTGAGATAAATATCATGCCGATAGCCCATTATGACTGGAGCTTCCTGCATCATTTTAACTCGTTACCCATTACATGTGCAACCTGTTCCTTGGCTTGAAGATCAATATGTTACCACTTAAACCAGGTTGAAAAATGAAGCAGAATGCTCCTTAAGAAGCATTCTGTATTACTCTCAACTATTACTTTTAACTACTATTTTGAAAGATAATGGAAGACACTTGTGCTTTATACTGAGGGCTCCTTAAGTCCGGAACTATATAATTATACTTTCCTAAATGTAAAAATAATTAGAAGGGTAAAAAAACGTACTATGGAGTAACGAGTTAACATTATCTGTGTTTAAGGTAACTCTGTGATCTTCTTTTGAATGGTAACACTTAATTTATACCAGATTGACAGGCCAGGGCTGCCATAAGTTGATAAAGAAAATCCTAAGATTTCAAAATTTTCAATTTTTCAAGCGCAATTTTCAAAACTTTTCTTTTAACCCATAGTCTGATTCTAGTTTTAAGACACGTGATGCTTAAAGCAGGTTGAAAGTAAAGCAGAATGCGCCTTAAAGCGCATTCTGCTTTACTTTCAGCCTACTTTAAGCTTCCATCTGTTGGAATAAAAATCGGAAGATTTCGGAAAAATCCGGAGAAATGGCAGCCCTGACAGACCATCAGGATTTTCTGAAATACTGACAGTTTGAATACAGATGAGATGCTGAGCTATATTGGCAACTAAATCGTTTGTATCCAATTGTTTGCAAAAGTAGCCAATACTGCGGCATATAGCATATAAAAGATTAACCAAATACTCCATAGATTTACTCTTTTTTACACATTCAATTTATTCCTCCACATTCCTTAATATTAGATAAAATTTTACCTAAATCATTGTAGATAGGTAGCACTTTTCTCTCTGAAAAATACCTATACATTGCTAAACACTCTGAAGCCATTTAATACTAATGGTATTATAAGTGTCACTTGCAATTGTAGCTACATATAGGTCAAAGCCTGGGGTACCATTATTGTTAATTCTTTCTCCAACACCATTTTCAACAAAATATTTTTATAGAGTATCACAACATTCTCGCGCAGAAAATCCTTTACAATATTAGAATACTATTATCCATGTTTAAAAGCTCCCACTTTTACTGTCAAAATATGTATCTATGTTAGATCTACATGTCTTTTACAGTTCAATACATTTTTCCAAAACATTTCACAAAATATTCCATTTGATCCCGCATAGACTTACTGAGTTTCCATTCTGTGTTTTGAATCTAATTAAACCCTGCCTTAGCTGGAACAGATTATCATATGAAAATAGTGAAGACCCAGATCAGTTGGCTCCTGAAGGAGCCAACTGATCTGGGTCCGCACTGTTTATCATATTTAAAAATATTGTGGAGATACCCTTTCTAGTAGCAATGTAAAGCTGATTATTATTTTAAAATGGAAGTGTCTATTTAAGAATTCAGCACAATAAGGGTTGTATATGAAATTCTTAGTGTATTTGGCTCTTTAACCCGCCGCAAAATACATTAATATTTCAAAAAGAATTTAAGTTACTGTGACATATTCTTACTTACAGCATAATATAATCTGTACCTAAAGCATGAAGAGTTTTTTAGGAATAAATTATGGTGACATAGACATATAATGATGATAACACAAAATCAAATAGAAGTTTTACTGCGCTGCCTTTCAACAATTTGCTAAACCCTGAAATTAACACTGCAACACGTTACTAATCTAGACAAAAACAAGATCAACATGTATACTCAAAATTTAAGTCCACGGCTAAAAACAATATTAAATTCTAAGCCAGCAACAGATTTGAATATGGGAACCCATTTTTTCAAAACATTTCTCACAATTAAAGTGCAAGTAAAAGATATGTTTTTTGACAAGCAGGACTTAGTTAACAAAGGTCAATTGGTATCCTTGACTTACAGCCCGGGCTGAAAGCAATCATTGCTACATGAACAATCCAGCACAATAGATCACTGAACGCTTCTATTGACCCCATTCAGGAGAAAATCAATTTAGAAGAAATCAAACACTATATATAAACAGTCTAAAACCTGCAGGTCACAGTTAGTGAGTCTAAGAGTGATCACTTCAAGCAGAAATACTGTGAGTTAAATAACTCATTCAACCCTGAAACTTCAAATGGACAATTCCAGTTTTCAATACAGTCTATTCCATTTTTACAATTTATTATAGGAATAAACAACATATTTTTGACGTTCATGACGGTATGACTACATTAGCTTCGCAGGGGGTAAATTGCGAAAACGCCCAAAGCGGCAAAGAGATGTTGTTTATTCCTTATATTTATATTTTCTGTCTTGTCAATTAAATGTGTTTATTGGCCAGATTTGTTTTTCTTTATAAGAATTTATCATATACCGGTCAAAGAGGTTTGATAGATGTAATGTCGATGTAATAGCCATTCCAGTTTCTAAATATGGTGAGAAAGTAGTCCCAACTACATGTACTGTAACTGTATTAAAAATTCAGGATTTTTTCCAGTTAACTTTCTCTCTGTGAATGGAAAAGACTTACAAGGCAAACAAATAACAGTGCAACTTGAATATCTATTGCCAAAGCACATTCTAAAAATACAGGTCGTGGTTGTTTTCTTAACCAATTTACACACATAGCAACGCGATGGCAACAACCTATGGGTCTGTATCACTCCGCTAGTGTCATATGACCGTCGACCAATGGGAGCTTAGTGTTAAGTGCGCGATGTAGTCTATTTGAAGAAGTCCACGAATAGCACGGGGAAAATCCGAACTGGCTAAAACCAGTTTCGAATTGTAGGTTCATCGAGGGATGACCTTCAAATTTTTAATACGATTACATAAAGACTTTACAGGGTGAATGTAAATATTGAAAAATGACAAACTGTGCATACTCTGATCAGAATGATTTCCAATTTATGTATTCATGAATATGTATTATATCAGAAATGTTTTCTATATTCTAGATGATGGTAGCTGAAAGCAGGTTGAAAATAAAGCAGAATGCACCTTAAGGCACATTCTGCTTTACTTTCAACCTCATTTAAGTGGTAACCTGTTTAAACAGGCTATGGGGTAACGGGTTAATAGCTTCATAAATGTGTACATGCACACAAGATTGATGTACTAAATCTTTAACCACTGTCGTGTCACATTCTTCAGTCAGCACTTTACTGTTTTATCTGCATTCTAATTGGACTGATTAACCTTCACAATTCAAATCAATACTTGCAGTAACAATCTGCCTTAGATTTATATCTATTTGATATTAAACTGTCTGACTAGACAGAAATTAAGTGTAAAATGGTTAAGATTTTTGTAAAAAGGCCCGTTAATCAATTTATTCCATAGATACTCATTTTTAAAACAGTTAAGATATTTTGTTAAGGCCATTTACTCTTTAACCCTTTACTCTCATTATTTTACACATTTAATTTTTTCCTCCATTATTATAAGTAAACAAGTAATATCTTTAAACAAGACTGCATGCGCATTCAATAAACGCTTATACCCCCGTAGGCAGTCTTGACAATATATTCTGAATATTTTTTTAAGTCCAAATTAGGTCAAGGTCAAGGCTAAATTGAGGTTGAGTAATATGGGAGAATTGGTATTGGTCAAAGCCAACAACTGTATATGTATAAAAGCATTGTATTCAGTAGTGTTGACACAAGATGAAATGGTAAAATCTAGTTAACTAATACTATTGTCCAAATTAGGTCAAGGTCAAAGTCAAAATCAAGGTTGGATGATAAGGGTTGTTTTTGTCAATGTTTGGCATTATGACAAACAGTGAAGACCCTGATCAGAGGACAAGTGTACTATTCACATGTACACTGTTTGAAAATGACGCCTATATGCGGAACTAAGGGTTCAAAGGGTTAAGTAAATGGTGCATAAGAAATATTTTCTATTTTCTAGAAAATGGTACATGTAGCTTAACGCAGGCTGAAGAAAAGCAGCATGTACCTTAAGGCACATTCTGGTAAAAACCCTTCAACCTGCTTAAAGTGGTCACCTATAATATTCAATACTAAAAACAGGCTTTGTCTATTATGAAGTAAAGGATTAAAAACTAACATGATTTTGGATCCCAACTGTCTTCATCTTTGCTGGTAGCTGACCTATGCAAACAGTGCAGACGTTGCTGCAGTTACTAACTCTCTGATCAGGGTATGTACTGTTTTTCATTTTGTAATATCTCTTAAATATAATCTAAATATTCAAAAATAGACTAGATTTATTTTGAAATTGCAACTGTCCATTAAAACTTTAAAGACTGAATGTCAGTTTAATAAACAAATTACAATGTTTCATACACTACGAAGAACAAACTAATCCTGTAGCATCAATTTGTGCCATTTGTGTGCCATGAACTTTGCTTCTCTGCAGGATGTTTCAGGAATTATGTAAGGTAATATGACATCTCTCAGTCTTGCAGTGTAAATATTTGGAATTTTAATCGCAAATCTTGTTTAAACAGGGACAATGCCTAAGCAATGTAAGTGAATATTGTTGATTCAGTCACGGTATTGAGGAACCATCAATTCTTTATTTAGAGACTGCATACTTAACCCATTACCCCATAATTAGGCCTTTTTGCGTCTGTTATTTATTCCTCCACTGAAGTAATTGCTTCGACATACTACAATCTTGAATGTTTACCATAAGAAAGATTTTATATATCCAAGCAGATTGAAGCTTAAAGCAGGCTGAAAGTAAAGCAGAATGTGCCTTGAGGCACATTCTGCTTTACTTTCAACCTGCTTTAAGTGGTCACCTTTCTTCAAAATCCTAAGAAACCGTCTATGGGGTAATGGGTTAATGATAGTTAGACTTTACTTATGTTCTGCAACTGTATAACATATTTCAGCACAAACTTTAAATAAAATTTACTTACAACCCTTAAATCAATTAGCTGAACATAAAAAAGGTTGAATCAAATATAGACAATAAAAGTTTACTGCATCTGAACAGAATCAAAAGCGATTGTCTGTTTTTTATCTGCATGGTTGATAATTATTATCAAGATACATGTACATCTTAATTAAAAAGAGTTAAGCAAATGGCATAAAGTGAAGCAGATGACATTTATTAATTGTTCTAAAGGTTAAAAGTTTAATTGACATTAAAGTTCCAAATTGAAAATTATAAAATGTTTGTAAGCCTTAAGATAGACAGCCATTGCTATCAGGAAGCTATAATTGAATTTTTAAACAGCTGAATAAATATTGTATGCTAAAAACGGTGTCTGCTTTTATTCTGAAGCTGTTTTTTTTTTCTTTTTTCTTTGCAGATTTACAGTTCAGCAGAATTCCAGATAGGAGGGAGTAAACTGAGTTAACTCGCTCATTTCAGCACCAATCCAATATTGTGTTACTACTCATAAGAATTGTCTCTTAATTTGAGACGATTCTAATGATTAGTGACACCATAGGGTTTAATGCAGCCATAAAGATTTCAGTTTTTGAAAAAAAAACCTTATCTGGAGCTCTGATCTGGATCTGATATTTTTTGTAAAAACTTTGGAAACTTGGCGCCATAGCATTGAAAGGGTTATAAACCCTTGTTCTGTCTTAATATAATAAAATCAACTTATATCACATTACTTCAACAAATCAGAGAGTGTGATCAATTTTGAGGAGGTAGACCAGTTTAGATCCTAATCAGAATTAATGCATGTTGTAATCTTCTATTACAGTGTGATCTGCGGCTACACTGTTTTCTTTCTGTTCTGCAGAATTCTCATTTCAAGGTCGTTACGACCAACCTTGGATGTCTCATAAACATTCATTATAATCATGATGCATTGTTGAAACTGTATAATTATATTCATTAACCTTCTACTTATCCTATTACCCCATGGCTTGTTTTTAGTTTTGAAGACAGATGACTCCTTAAAGCAGGTTGAAAGTAAAGCAGAATGCACCTTAGGGTGCATTCTGCCTTACTTTCAGCCTGCTTTAAGTCACCATCTGCAAGAGAATAGAAAATATTTCTTTTGATACTTATTCATGACTGTATAAAATGAAACTATTTGCTTCAGTGGAGGAATAAATTAAAGGCATAAAAAGGTGTATTTATGGGGGAATGGGGTATACAAGGCATATATTATGTTAATTTGTCTTTAATTTAACCATACCCTTAATGGCCATAATCAACTTATGTCAACTTAAGTGGACTTTGCAAATAGTTTAAATCCAGATCAGACTGTGACTATGTTAAATTTTTAACCATTTCCGCATTGAAATTTCACATGGAAAATTTCAGCTTCAAATTTTCCAGTTTTGGGTTTTTTTGGTCAATGTATTGCAATATATAATGACAAATAGTGAAGACCCCCCCCCCCCCCCCACCCCCCCCCCCCCACCCCCCACCCCCCAATCAGAGGGTTCCTTTGATCCGAGTCTTTACTGTTTGCATAGAACAAGTGTTCTCTTCACAGGTACATAATGTTACAAAATATGTGTATATACTTGGCTACGGTTTAAAGGGTTAACCCTTAGCCTGCCATTCACGACTATAGCTCCATATGCAAACAGCTTGGATCCGGATGAGACGCCGAGTAACTCGGCGTCTCATCCGGATCCAAGCTGTTTGACACTCGGACAACATTTTCAGCAATTTTGAGCAACTTTGAAGCTTGAAGCAGACAAGAAATATAGCCGACGAAAATTTATTTGGCGGGCTAAGGGTTAACCATGTAGACCTTGGATCACACACCTAGTCTAAGCGGACAGCTAGACATTGTCAACACTGTTTGGTAATTAATGCAATTAGTCTGGTTTTTTGCATGGCAATTGGCTCAAATCTATTTTAGGACAACTAATGTACGTATTGACTTACACTGTAGAGAATACGTTATTCTTTCCCATTTAAACCTAAAGGAAATGCAAAGGCATCACAATAAAGCGTAGGGTAACTTTTCGACAATTTTGAAAATTCCTTTTAATTTTAGAGGCAAACAGTTTGGAGCCTGGTCAGACGCCGGGTTACCCGGCATCTGATCTGGCTCCAAACTGTTTGCAATGGAAAATATCATTTTTGCATAAACGCTTTTATTTGGATCTGGCTCCAAACTGTTTGCAAATGGAAAATATATTTTTTGTAAAAACGGTTTTATTGGGAGAGAATAATGTATTCTCCACTGTATGGTTATGTTTGTCTAAACCTGGTTCATAATTCAATCACCTTGTAAAATGACAGCATACACACTAGATGGGTACGTATTTTATTTCAATTCGTGGAGAAAAAAACCTTGACTGGCAAATTAATTATGAACCAACGACTTTTCAATACAGTTTTAAAATAAGTTTGGCTCAATGCCATATCTTTTGACAAGAGAAAAATGAATAACGATTTCCTTTCTAATCAAGAATTAACACAACTGTAGAATAACAACTTATACCATATCAATAGCTAGATCTCATAATTCAATTAAGCATCTTATGAAAAAGTAGTCATCTTCATTATAAATCAATGACAAAGTTTAAAGGTAAGTTGAATCGCCAAACACTCTTTCCCCGTAAAAGTTTATTTTCTGCTACATACTGTTAATGACCCTAAGTATTGGGACAGTAAGGACTTGGAGCAAACAATGTAGACCCTGATCAGAAAGCTTCCCGAGCATGAGCAGTCTTATCAGGATATACACTGTTTGCCATTCAGTTTTCACCTTTACAAATAACTTGTTCATCAGTATAGAGATCCAGATAAGTGGAGTATTTCAAAAACTAAAATTATTATTTCTGCTTTAAACCCTCCCCTGCGAAACCAAGTTCTTGATTTTAAGAACTGTTCTTGAACAGTTCAAGAACTTCAAGAACTGTTCTTGAACTGTTCTTAACTAAAAATGTAATGTGTTCTTGAACTGCAGTTCTTGAACTGTTCTTGAAACTGTTCTTGAACTATTTAAGAACAGGTCAAGAACTGCTTCAGTTCTAAAACTGTTCTTGAAAAGTTCAAGAACAGTTTCAAGAGCAGTTCAAGAACAAAAGTGTTCTTAACATGTTCTTAATGTGTTCTTGACAAGATTTAAGAACATTTTAAGGACAGTTCAAGAACAGATGTGTTCTTAAAATGCTCTTAATGTGTTCTGGACAAGAATTTAAGAACATTTTAAGAACAGCTCAAGAACAGATGTGTTCTTAAAATGCTCTTAATGTGTTCTTGATTATATTAAAGAACATTTTAAGAACAGTTCAAGAACAGACAACGGGGAATAACTCAAAACATGTTGATGCCAATAAATAATAACTCTTTTAAATGGCACTTTCTCTCATCAAACTCTGTTCATATATGAAATTTCATTCCATTAGCATCAGTAGAATTTGAGTTATCTGCAGGCAGGAACGTATATAGATAGGGACTGGCCACTTCTTATCTAATCGGGTATTTTATCGATTTATCTCTGTCTTCCCTTTCGCCGCGGTAGATAAGCGGGTGTAGCCGTTTTGGGTAGGTAAGCCTCTTGCCGCTACATTTTTAGATAACAGATAAGCTCATTTCAGTAATTAATGCGTGCAGCTCCGAACGGCGTGTCCAAGTAAAACAATATTTGTCACTTATTTAGTCAATTTTTGTAAGTGTTATTAAATCGAGGGAAGCAATCCTCAAAATAGACATTAAATAGCTTAAAATACCGAATCTCTCCATACCTCCATAGACGTACATAAATAATCAATTTCTATAGTTCCCTTTGTGTACAGCTCCCAAGTTAATTAATCCGTAATTGAACAATTACACAATGAACGATCTTCAACACCTCTAGACTTGAATACCTAACATCGGCTAGGCCGTTACGTCACTGTAAATGATTTGTCCAGATGAATGTGTTCACAATCTAATTTAAACGCGCAAGCGTCAACAGTTAGTACACACACAAATTAGCTGCTCTAAATAGCCGCGAGATGTGCAGGTTATTTCTCCCAAAGATTAACACTGACCTGTGTTTTAGTGTCAATTCACCTGGCTTGAAATTGAATTTCTGTGAATCTGGATTTCTGTTTAAAGTTACAATTACAATTTATTTTGTATATTGATACAGAATAGGAGATTAGGACAGCATTCGCGGGAACTTATGCTGCGATATTTAAGCCCGCATAACTCGACAGATGGCTGTGAATATACGGTAATTATTATAATTGGTATTCTTTTGTGGTGTGTTTGTTTAATATTAACCTGGTAAGTTATCAGTGAAATTATTAAGTAATTAACGTTTCTCATCAATAAATTTTCTAACACGTTCTATAGGACGCTTCACACGGCATCGCAGCTCATTTTTCAAATTCTGCAAAACATATTTACACAGATTAGATATGCAACCATAAAATAAATGATTATAGATCTACATGATAGCAGACAAAATTTGTAATTATCTCAATAGCAACATCAATTTAACACGAAATAAGCTACTCTTCGTGTATAATAACAAATTACCGATAAGGCGGACCGGGAAATGCCGCCATTTTGTAAACACTGAATCAGCATGATTATGGGCATTTTGCAAAGACAACAACTTCTTTTAAACACAGTACACGATTAATGCAAATAGTTCATGCCACCCTTTATTCTTTTATATATCAGTACACTATGTGATCTTTTCAATCGAGCCTGCAGTTTGGTCACCACAACTAGAATAAAAGTACCTATAACTCATAAATCGAACAAAAACGAGGGAATTTTTGCAAATATGACCAACTTCGCAGGGACAAAAATGTACTTCAAACATATTAAAAAATAAAAATATATACCTCACACCACCATTTTATGTTTTATCTGTAAATGCTGCGTGTAATAAACCCCCAATTTAGCTCGAGTTAGAAGTTTATACTGTTATAAAATACAACCCAAAAGCTTAACCGCTTATAGCGGCTACACGCGTACGATGGATTTTTTGCAAATATGACCAACTTCGCAGGGACAAAAATGTACTTCAAACATATTAAAAAATAAAAATATATACCTCACGCCACCATTTTATGTTTTATCTGTAAATGCTGCATGTAATAAACCCCCAATTTAGCTCGAGTTAGAAGTTTATACTGTTATAAAATACAACCCAAAAGCTTAACCGCTTATAGCGGCTACACGCGTACGAGTAAGATATCGGGTAACACGTTATTTTGCGGGATTCCGCGAGACTCTAATCCCTATAATGTACGTTCCTGCTGCAGGCTAAGAACAAATGACAAAGGGAAATAACTCCCTAAATATTGATACAAAAGTTATGACCCTTGCAAATGGCACTTCCTCTGATCAAGTTCTTTCCAAACATGAAATTTCATTTCCCTAGCATCAGCTAAGAATTGGAGATATCTTCTGGACAAACAGACAGACTATCTGTAATATGTGCTATAATTGTAAGTTTCACAAAAAAGTGAATATTATGACACCTGATATATCCACAGTCATCAAGGGCACAGATCTAAGTTTACTGTTTATTTATACTTTAAATGTGAATATGGCAAAAATTAAAGACTCCAAACCAGTTCAAACTCCTGAAAACAGGTTTATGGTAAGTTACATAGCTTACATTTATACATTTTTATCATGAGCATAATATATTTTTGATATTTACATGACACAACTAAAAGCATGTGGTACCCCACCCACTAGTAGTTTACTATGACACAAGTATTATTACACATGATTTGTATGCCTTTGCAAGCAAAGTACTAATGCCAGTTTAGAAAACTGTTAAAAGTATTTCTGTTATTGGAGCTTATTAGTTTTTAACTTGACTTTGTATTAATTTGAAAATATGATGTTAAGGAACGTTGAAGGATAATTATGTTCTTGAACATTTCAAGAAATGTTCTTCAACATGTTCTTGAACATTTCAAAGAACTATGTTCTTGAACGTTTCAAGAACTGTACTTAAACAGTTCTTGAACGTTAAATGAGACAATGTTCTTGAATTCCTCATGTTCAAGAACAGTTCTTGAACCGAATGATTCAAGAACTGTTCTTGAAATAACAGTTCTTGAACTGTTCATGAACAAACAGTTCTTGAATTGTTCATGAACAAATAGTTCTTGAACTGTTCTTAAACGAATGGTTCTTGAACTGTTCTTGAACTGTTCTTGAACAAAAGTTCTTAAAAATTTGTCTCATTTAACGTTCAAGAACAGTTCCTGAACAGTTCTTGAACTGTTTAAGCACAGTTCAAGAACAATTCTTGAACATAATCCAGAACAGTTCAGGAACATTTCTTGAACTGTTCTTGAAATTCTCGCAGGGGCAGTATGGTGTCACTACTCATTAGTCTCGATGAGACGATTCTAATGAGTAGTAACACAATAGGTTTTAGTGCTAAAACAAGTGAGAAATTGTTGGATTTGTGCAGATCACTCCCCCTTTATCTTGAGCCCTGTTCATCAGTGAGAAAGTATATTATCTAAATGAAACATAATTTAATTACTATGTACCTGTTCTACTTCGACGCATCATCTCTGACCACGACTGTGCAGATCCAGCTCTTTTCTGGTAAGAATATATGACTAGTGACAGATTTCTATCTGAGTCATAGGCCATCACATGCACACAGGGCCCATATCCTCACCACACTTAAACAGATCTAAAACTAAATATCCATGGTTTTAGATCACCTAGGCTTCAAGTTTGTTCTTAAATCCAGTCAGAGGTTTTAGAAGCACCATGAACTTTCTATCTATTCCATACAGGTTTCTTATTTAGTCTTGTAGCATGATCTAACAAAGTCGCTAGGCCATTCCTGTTACATGTAAGTACTGTATTTAATACTGAAGTAAATCCTCTGTTTCCACAAGTTTCTACTTTCAAGCAATCCTTATATATCCATTATCTGTATCTGTAAAAGGGCTTTATAGAATCAAGTATGTATTAACCCTTTGAACCCTAGTCCAGCATATTGGCGTCATTTGCAAACAGTGTACATGTGAATAGTACACTTGTCCTATGCAAACAGTGAAGACCCAGATCAGAGGGCTCCTAGGAGCCATCTGATCAGGGTCTTCACTGTTTGTCATAATCCCAAACATTGACAAAAACAACCCTTAAAAGTCAGAAATGGACTAGACTTAAATGGAAACTGGAATTGTCCATTTAAAGTTTCAGGGAGGAAAGATTTAAGCTACCATTCTTTTTAACCTTATACTCCACAGATACACCTTTAGATGCCGGAAGAAAATTGCTCAACTTATATTAAGCTTAAAGCAGGCTGAAAATAAAGAAGAATGTGCTTTAAGGCACATTCTGCTTTACTTTAATCCTGCTTCAATTGGTCACCTTATCTTCAAAAGTCTTAAGAAATCAGGCTATAGAGTGAAAAGTTAAACTCTATGATACTTCATAAAGCGCCTTAATTACTATTCACACACTCTCACTATGTTACAATTAAACTCCTTCATGTTACCGTCCGGCCGCTGTACTATTACTTGTTTTAAGTTACAGTGGAGAATCTGTTATTCTTTCCAGTTTAAACGCAAACGTACGCAAATGCAAAGCCCTAAAACGTAGAAAAGAACAATCTTTGGACAATTCTGATATTTCATGTTTATCTTGGTGGCAAACAGTTTGGAGCCTGATCAGACGCCGGGTTACCCGGCGTCTGATCTGGCTCCAAACTGTTTGCACTGCAAATAATAGTTTTAGCGTAAATGCGTTTATTGGGAAAGAATAACACATTCTCCACTGTACCTGTAGTACACTACCTATATGCCAAATACTAAATATAATTGATATTAGTTATTAAAATCCTAATCTGTATTAAAAACACTTTTAAATTCTTTACAACTATTATAAATTTAATTAAGTCAGTAACAGCTATTATACATGCACTCTGTTACAGATTAAATTTATAACAAATGCCCCGTTTCCTTTTTAATATTGAAAATCTAGATTTTTTTCTCTCTAATAATTGTAGTTAAATATATACTGCACTTCTGAGTGTGTGACATATACAATTATATATAAGCTTAATAACAGCTTCACTGCTTGTCATTCAAAGTCAGTTTCTTACTTTAATTTCAAACGTTTTTATCCATTTCAATTATAAATAAGCTTAATTATCATTAATTGTTTAGGATAAAAATGTTTCACACCCCTTATAATAGTGCAAAAACAAAAAGACAAAAAAAATATGATTTGATTAATAAAAAATAGTTTGGAGCAGACAGTATTATAGAATCATTAAAAATTTAAACACGAAACAGATCTACATTATTCAAAACAAGATTATACTTTTTACTTTTCAAAAAAAGAAATGAAATGAAAAAATTCAAAACCAGTATTCACTGTCACAACTTGTTTTTCACTTTAACAAGTCCCATTCAACACACTCCTTTTCATGTTACAGAAATGTGTTCACTGCAGTTGTTGACAAGAAGTATAAACCTGTTTTCAAATGCTATTTCTATTTCTGCACAATTAATTCTTTGCATGCTGGGTAATTTTGTCATCTGCAACAATTGTCGTATGTTGCTGTTCTAACAACAGAATTTTCAAATTTTCTTTTCAAAACACAGGTTCAGAGTGTCAAACAGTTTGGATCCTGATGAGATGCCGCGTTACATCAGGATCTAAACTGTTTGCAAAGAATATCATTATTTCGCCGCTAGCATGGAAAGAGTTAAGATATCCGAAAGTATTAGCATAAATACAGTAAACCGTCTGTTCAAGCTCAGCCACCACTTATTGAGTTCAAGAATACAGTTCTTTCAACAAAGGTGGTTGCTATAAATGCAAGATAAAAATAATGAAGAAAGCTCCTACAGGAGCTTTCTTCATTATATTTATCCTCCTGCATTAGCAACTACCAGAGACATTATGTCTTTTATCATAGGGTTGTTTTGTAGTAGACCTTAAAAGAACACTCCTTGGTTAAGTTCAAAATCAGCACTGACCCTAAGAGAAACATTATGCCCAAATATGGACACTCTTTCCTGCAAAATAATGATATTCTTGTTCAAGATATTATTTACATCTCCAGGATATTTCAAAATGCTGAGATCATGCAGTACTTGACCATATCTTATTAATGACCTAGAACTGGTTCTACACTGTTTTTTAATTTGCAAATTAGTCTTGACCAATCCTAAGAGTAAGGGTGGCCACTTTTGTAAAACTTGCTTATAATCCCTGGATTAAAATTTCCTAAAATACCAGTAATCTCTGAGTGCATTAATCTTAGCTTAGTTGGCATATGCAAAACATTTCAAATCCAGATCAAATGCCAAGTAATTTGGCATCTGATCAGAATCCAAATTGAGTGATACTCTTACTCTTCAATAAGTTATGATTTAGTGATTAACTCTTTCAACACAATGAACCGGTTTAACTCTTTCCTTCCTGAAACTTTAAACGGACAATTCCAGTTTCCATTTTAGTCTAGTCCATTTCTGACTTTTAAGGGTTGTTTTTGTGAATGTTTGGCATTGTGACAAACAGTGAAGACCCTGATCAGAGGGCTCCTTTCGGAGCCCTCTGATCAGGGTCTTCACTGTTTGCATAGGACAAGTGTACTATTCACATGTACACTGTTTGAAAAGCACGCCTATATGCGGGACTAGGGTTCAAAGAGTTCAAATATACACATTACAATTGCAAACAGTGTAAACCAAGATCAGAGGGCTCCTATAGGAGTCCTTCAATCAGGGTCTACACTGTTTGCAAATTTAGAGCAGTATTTGTCAAACTACTCAGAATTTCAAATAGACTGGTTCATGTTTTGGTACCTAAAAAGACCCACAAGAGAACATAATAATCCACAAGAGTTACTTAGTGTTGAAAGAGTTAACTCTTTGCATGCTACATAGCTAGTGGAGGAATTGTAATTATCTATGCAAACAGTTAAGACCCAGATGAGAAACAAGCTATTGGGAGAAAGCTTTTTAAATTCCCCTTAATAAATGGTTACGCATATAGTATAAAGTCCATTAGCACTAGATCAATTATTAAAGATAATCACAGAAGTCACATAACAAGAGTTATCCAATATCCATGACATTTTACTGTCACTATTCCAGTTTGTCACACACCCAACTGATTATAAGTTCCGTTTCAAGAACGCAGTTGAACAAGCAGATAAAAAAAATCAAAAGTGGTAAATATAATAACCTGCCTTTCATGAAAAGCTGGGAAAACGTCAGCCACTGTTTGACATTGATTTATCCGGGGTCAATAAAACACCACTTCAATATACAGTCGAACTTCAATATCTCGAACCCGCTTAGCTCGACCTATCCGATATTTCAACCCTTGAATTGTATTGTTTCATGCTCGGTAGAGTCAAACATACATGTACCTGTATTTCAAAGTTAAAACGTGGGTATAAATGCCACATTTTAACTTTGAAATAGGGGTATGTCTTTGACTTGAACAAAGTTCAAGATATCGAAGTTTGACTGTACAACTGTCAAGTCTTGTCACCATTGCCTCTTGAGTAAAAGTTTCTTTTCAGGTTTAAGTAGGTTGCTGCTTAAAGCAGAATGAAAGTAAAGCAGAAAGCTCCTAAAGGAGCTTTCTGCTTTACTTTCATCCTGCTTTAAGCTGTCACCTATCTTTAAACGTAAACAAGTAGTTTTTGTTAATGTGGTTGTATTGGTCGGAATTGTCTGTATTATGACTCTATACATGTAAACAGAAGGAAACAACAGGGAATATTCCTCATTGAAAACTGGAATATTCTATTGAAATAATCACCTTTTGATTGCCAGAAAAGATCATATATCTTAGCAAATAGTTTGATCAAGCCCTAACAATTTGTGATCACCTGCAGGATCAGCGTTTAATTTGCTACTTAAATGACATTTCTAAACACATGTACAAGGAAAAAATAGATAAGTTTAAAAAAAATCAGCAGATGTCATTTCTCTTAGCGCTAGCAGAGTAAATTTTCATGTAGCTCTCAAAGGGTTCAAAGAAAAGTTAATTGAAATAAGCCTTTCCATGCAGTGCTTTCTAACTATGGCATGTTATATTGAGGTAATAATTGACAACATTTTATAATTCTTACCAATTAACCCACATCAAACTGCATGCAACTCTAGCATCTAAACACTTTTATTTTATTTTTATGTGCAAAGAAAGGAGGCAGTTAACAGTTATCAATATATTTATTTTATGGAATAGCAAACAATATTTTGGTACCAGCAGTTGCATGGTACCGTACTAGGTAAAGAGTTAATTGCAGAAATCGCCAGTGTTTCTCTTGTCAATATTTAATTGTTAACCCTTATCATGCTAAATGTTCAAATTGACTCATCTATTTTCTGATAAAGGACCAGTTAACCTTTAATCTTAAACGATAATAAATCCCGAAATATAGAATATGACAAACAATGCAGACCCTGATCAGAGGGCTCCTTCAGGAGCCCTCTGATCTGGGTCTACATTGTTTACAGAGGATGAATACACCTGTTTCTGAGCATAATAAGGGGTAGTTATAAGGTATTGACTTGTTTTGACAACAGGTATATATTAGTGGGAAAAACATTGATGCCAATATATCATTATTCTTCTAGGAAAAATTCAGTCTCTTGTGATTCGTTATTACAAATGAACGTCTCCGGTATGTTCAATACCAGGATATTGTGTGTGCTTGAAATTGCTATCTGCTTTTTCAAAGCATTACATTCTGACTATGCAAACCATGATATCTTATGTCAAATGTATCAATCCTCATCAGATGCTGATCGAGTTATTTGGAATCTGATTAGTATGCAATTAAAACGTTGTGCCAACGTTTCATACAGTTTCTTTCTTTCAAAACTTTGGTTTAAAAACACTGTAAAACGACATGAAAACTCAAGGTATAACGCCTTAAGCCTTAACGTTCTTAAATCTTGTCAAGAACACATTAAGAACATTTTAAGCATTTTTGTTCTTGAACTGCTCTTGAAACTGTTCTTGAACTTTTCAAGAACAGTTAAAGAACTTAAGCAGTTCTTGACCTGTTCTTAAATAGTTCAAGAACAGTTTCAAGAACAGTTCAAGAACACAGTACATTTTTTAGTTTAAAGAACAGTTCAAGAACAGTTCTTGATGTTCTTGAACTGTTCAAGAACAGTTCTTAAAATCAAGAACTTGGTTTCGCACTGGGGGGATGCACCTTATAAGGCACATTCTGCTTTCTTTCAACCTGCTTTAAGTGGTTTAAACAGTAAGCAATATTGTCAAAATATTTGTTAATAGTGTGAGAATAAAAGAATGTTCTGTTCTGTTCTGTCATCTGCAACAATTAATTATTGCTCCTACGAAATTTTCTATCCAAAATGGGGCCAGTGTCAAATAGTTGGTTACGCTGCATACTGCGATGTTTTGTCTGGGTCCAAGCTGTTTGATTTAGAAACAATGTAGCGGCTTTGAAATTGATGCAGAAGGCTTTCTTAGAAAGTTTTCTGCATCAAGTTTGTTGTGCATTAATCTTTTATCTACGTGTATCTTCAAAGATCTTCCATGTATCTTCACTAAATTTAAATGTTTCTGAACAGTAGTAAAACTACACCAATTAATTTATACAGCAACCAAAGTTGTAAGAGAAATCATGATTGAGAGCTCAGGTAAATATGACAGGACATGCAACAAAAAACTTTCAGGTGTAAACCAACATATAAACACAAACAGTAGCAAGTGTCATATATAGCTAGACTGTCAACGTAGACTGTTACCTGATCTCCGTTTCTTACGTGGCCTCCGACCCATAGTTTCCACGGTAAGTCCATACACCCACAAACAAATATTTTCCTACTCCTGCTACGGCTATTACGGTTTAATTCAACATGCATAAATTTGTAAACAGTTGACCAATAAATACACAGACACTGTATACAGGCGTACAATACACAAAACCTGATAATTAGGCCATTCTTTTCAGTTGTCAGGTCGCAGAGGGATCTTATGATATAGGCCAATATCTATAATCCTTTATTATAGTTAGGTAAACAAAGACAACGGGTGGCTCTCCAAAAAATGGAGAAGTTCTTGCTTATAAGTAAAGACTAATTCACAAGATTACATCTATAGGCCTTCGATAAGAGGGAGTATAAACTCAAATTTTCTGACCTTGAAGCCTTTAACCAATTAACCCATAAATACTCCTTTTTACGCCTTTAATTCATTATACTCCTTTGCAGAAAATAGTTCTACCTTATACAGCAATGAATAAGTAAAACAAGTAAATGTTTCTATATCCTAGCAGATGATAGCTTAAAGCAGGCTGAAAGTAAAGCAGAATGTGCCTTAAGGCACATTCTGCTTTACTTTCAACCTGCTTTAAGTAGTCATCTGTCTTCAAAACTAGAAACAAGCTATGGGGGTAATTGGTTAACCCAATCCCCTCTATATAGATACTCATTTTTACACTTTTAATTTATTCCTCCATTGTAAAATATATATACATATAGTTCCAATTTATGCAGTCATTAATATATATCTTAAGAAATAATTTCTATATTCTAGTAGATGATACCTTAAAGCAGGCTGTAAGTAAAGCAGAATGTGCTTTACTTTCAAATTGCTTTAACCCATTACCCCATAAATACGACTTTATAATAGTATCCATCCAGTGTCGAAAAAAGTCCAATTTTAAGTCTGGCATATATATGAGCCGTAAGAAATATGTGCTATATTCTAGCAGATGATAGCTTAAAGCAGGCTTAAGGTGCATTCTGCTTTGCTTTAAATGGTCACCTAGTATTCAAAACTAAGAAACAGGCTCTGGAGCAAAGGGTTAATACTGAGTGTCCTTTAGTCATAAGGATGAGACTTAATAAATCTATAGGTTTGGTCCTAGGTAATGACCTTGCGACTGAAGGGATGTAAAATTGATATCATTGATTCATCCTTTATGTTTCTACTATAAACACAGTATTTTATGACTATACTCATTAGAATCATCTCTCTCATCAAGACAATTTTAATGAGTAGTCACACAATACAGTTTGGGGGAGATAAAAGGGATTTAAATTGCTACCTTTTTTTGAGATTTGTACAGAAATTGAAAATCTTGAGATTTGTACAGAAATTGAAAATCATGGGAATCATGAATTATCTGTAGTTGATGGGGATGGATGACCATTTCTTAATTCTTTGCATGCTGGGTAATTTTACGGCTGCAACAATTGTCGTCTGATACAGTTCTAAAAATAGAAGTTTTAAATTTTCATTTTAAAACAGAATCAGAGTATATCAAACAGTTTGGATGCTCATTAACTCTTTGAACCCTAGTCCCGCATATAGGCGTGCTTTTCAAACAGTGTACATGTGAATAGTACACTTGTCCTATGCAAACAGTGAAGACCCTGATCAGAGGGCTCCGAAAGGAGCCCTCTGATCAGGTTCTTCACTGTTTGTCACAATGCCAAACATTGACAAAAACAACCCTTAAAAGTCAGAAATGGACTAGACTAAAATGGAAACTGGAATTTTCCATTTAAAGTTTCAGGGAGGAAAGAGTTAAATGCCATGTTACGTGGCATCTCATCAGCATCCTGACTGCTCACGCAGATAATATCAAGTCGGCCACTTAAAGCATGCAAAGAGTTAAAATCTGAACTATGAATAATTCAAATGGGTTAATCATAAACTCTTAGCACGCCAGCAGTGAAACCATTCAATTTGACCTTTGCAAACAGTTTGGATCCGGAGGAGACACCATGTAACACGGCATTCCATCAGGATCCAAACTGTTTGACAATCTGACCCTGTTTTGAACGGAAGTTTACAGAATTCTATTTTTATAACATTAGCAGACTATATAATTGTTGCAGACGAAATTTATTACCCAGCATGCAAGGAATTAAGTAATAGGCTTCCAGAAGCTAACAGTAATAAACCATATACTTCAGTTGAGTTTAGTGATTGAACATTATGGAGATTTCTTCTTTTTAAGATACGAAATAATCTTGAGTTTAACCCATTACCCCATAAATACGCCTTTTTATGATTTTAATTTATTCCTCCACTGAAAGAAATAATAGTTCCAATTTATACAATCAGGAATATGTAGCAAAAGAAATATTTTATATATTCTATCAAATGATAGCTTAAAGCAGGATTAAAGTAAAGCAGAATGTGCCCTAAGGCGCATTCTGCTTTACTTTCAACCTGCTTTAAGTAGTCACCTGTTTTCAAAACTAGAAACATGCTATGGGGTAATGGGTTAAGACTTGAGTGGCTTAAACTAGTTACCTATGATATTTTGTTTGTTAGCAATATATTTTGAAGTTCACTTGTTTTAAGCTCTGGTATCTCACAAGTTACCAAATTATACTGGTTTGGTAGCTCAAAAACTAATTACCGTTGGAATCTCACTAATTATTAAGTTACTGAGAATTCTAAGTAAGCTCACTAGTTATTTATTTATTATATTTCAGCTGTTAATTTTAGGATCTCACTAGTTATCAAGTTGTTAAGTACGGAATCTCACTTTCAGGATACCTTTGGTATCTCACAACTTATTTGATAGCTAAACAGTTACCTTTGGTATCTCACTAGTTATCAATGTATTAGGTAGCTCACTAAATATATATAACACTTACTTTCAGTACCTCTCTTGTTACAAATGTATTGGTGGCTAACAGTGAGTTACCTTTGGTATCCCACTCTGGTTACCAAGTGGCAGGGTTACTTATTTGTTAATTTTGATCTCTCATTAGTTAACAAGTGACTAAATGGTTGTACACTAGCTACTTTTTGTATCTCACTAAGTTACCCATTGATTTTGTTTTTGTACTAGTTACCTTTAGTATATCTCACTAGTGATCAAGTGACGATGTAGCTCACTAGTTACCTTTGGTATCTCATATCTCAAGTGACTTGGTAGCTGACACTATAGCTACAATTGGTATTTCACTAAGTGACTTGGTATATCACTAGCTTAGTAACCTCTGGTATCTCACTAGTTTACTTTGGTATCTCACTTTTTATCAATTCACTTGGACCTAACAAGTTACCCAAAGTCGATAGTAACATTTGAAGCAGAGAGCAGTTTCAAGAAGGTAAGTGAGTTAAACTGATCAAATATCAACTAGTTAGCAGATTGATATTCAATATCTCAATGAGAAACCAAGCCTATAATTTTTATAAAGTATATAAATAAGCCTTCAATCTTTGAGCTCTATGTAATATTGTTGACTACAACAATTGTCCTCTGCTACGAGTATGTTCAAAGAATTCAATTTTTAAAAGTTTCTTCAGGGTAAGCTAGAATGTCAACCTGAGTTTGATTCCTATTGAAACTCCACATTATAATGCAGCATCTTATCAGGATTCAAACTGTTTGCAAAGGTATAAATCAGTTTCAGTGCTTAGGGTGCAAAGAGTTAAAAGATCCTACTAGGCAAACACATGTTAAATCTATCCAACAGAAGATCAAGGTTTTCAGCTATCTCTAATGCTAGGTTCACACCAACAGCGATTTGATGGCGCTTTAAAGCGGCATGCAAAGCGGCACAAAAGCGTAACAAAGCTTGATTAAAGCGTCAGGGTCGTAATAGATTGTGGGAAAGCTTGGAGTAAAGCGGGACATTCGGCAAGAGCGCCAAATTTTTTTAAACGGTTTAAAAAATTTGGGCGCTCTGTTACGAATTGATTAAAGCGCCTAGAGCGTATCAAAGCTTAACAAAGCGTAACAAAGCTCAGCAAAGCTTGACTCAAAGCGTAGGAAAGCTTAACAGAGCTTAGTTCAAAGCGGGGACCCCAGTCTTCACGGTCTGTCACCACTTGACACGCTTCGTTAAGATGTCTCAAGATTTGTTACGATTTGGCATGAAGATCTGATACGAGGTCAGACGCTTTCATCAAGATCTGACACGCTTTGATACGCTTTGTTACGTTTTCATGAAGGACTCTCACGCTTTCTGAAGAATTGAGACGCTTTGATCAAGGATTGACACGTTTTGTTAGGCTTTGTTACGCTTGGCAAGCTTCCTCACGCTCTCTCACGCTCTTTCAGGCTCTCCTACGATACTCACGCTCTATCTCCATCCCTATAAATAGCGCTGCGACTTGAGTACCACTCATTGCATTGTTTCAGATAGATCATATTCTGGTACATCAGGAACTTCTGGATCTTGTTGTTCTGACATCGTGTTCTGGAGTCAAAAAGCAATGATTTTGTGGATCTGCTGCATCTCTTTTTAGGCTATGGATCAAAAGCGGCATGAAATCGGCGATCTTGACATTTTCCAATGCCTAACAGAGCTGAACAGAGCGTAACAATGCACAACAAAGCTTGATAATCGAATCAGAGCCTGATTTAAAGCGTCACAATCGCATCAAAGCGTAATAAGGCTTATAAAAGCGTGATTTCAAGCGTAGCAAAGCCTGATCAAAGCGTGAGGAACCGTAACAAGTCGAGAAATAACTCGTCCCAAAGCGGCAACCAATTCGTATCAGAGCGTATCAGAGCGTATCAGAGCGTAAGAGATCGTGATATTTTTGGAAAAGTAAACAAAAATGATGACGCTTTGCTCGCCGATTTAAAGCGCGGCATTCGCCGTTGGTGTGAACCTAGCATAACTCTTTGCATGCTAGCAGAGGATCTGCCACAGTGATTACCTTTGCAAACAGTTTCGATCCAGATGAGACGCCACATAAGGCGACGTCTCATCAGGATCCAAACTGTTTGTCATTCTGACCTTGAATTTAAAATAATTTTTGAAAATGCTAATTTAAGAACAGTAGCAGACGACAATTGTTGCAGATGAAAAATAATTACCCAGCATGCAAAGAGTTATAATGGCATTTTTAGGGGCTGCTGATGTCGAATAGAAATAAGCAGTCATCTGTCCCTTTTTGGAAATCTTCAATACTTCTTTAACCTATTATTCCATAGCTTAACCCTTAGCCCGCCAAATAAATTGTCCTCTGCTATATTTCTCGTCTGCTTCAAGTTTCAAAGTGCTTCAAAGTTGCTCAGAATTGCTGAAAATGTTGTCCGAGTGTCAAACAGCTTGGATCCGGATGAGACGCCGAGTTACTCGGCGTCTCATCCGGATCCAAGCTGTTTGCATATGGAGCTATAGTCGTGCCTGGCAGGCTAAGGGTTAATGTTCTATTTTTGAAGATAACTGGTGACCACTTAAAGCAGGTTGAAAGTAAAGCAGAATGTGCCTTATGGCACATTCTGCTTTACTTTCAGTCTGCTTTAAGCTATTCTCTTTTATGATATACATGTAGTTACTATTTTTTATAGTACATATTTATAGTGTATAAATTAGAACTATGTTCTTCAGTGGAGGAATAAATTAGAGGCATAAAAAGGCACATTTATGGTGTAATGGGTTAATTCAGCAGTCACCTGTCTTTTTATGAAATCTCCAATACTTCTTCAAAAGAATAGCCTCTAAACACCAATGTGACAGTATGTGGAAATGTCTTGTAAGCTTGTATTGCTTGCGTAGATCAATTACTCTTTAAATGGTTTTTCAAAAGATCAATTCACTGTAGTTTTTTAAAGTGTCTATTCAATACTGTTACACAGTGAAGTCTATGATTTACGAGAAATTGAATATCTTAATAAGTAACAGCTATACAACCTTGGTTCACCTCAAAATTAAGATAAAAATATCTATCGGAAAATAAACAAGGTCTTTAAAGATCGGAGATTATCTCTTTGACTTATCAAAATATCATATCTATGGAAATATAGTACATGTATGAAAATTCTTAACCATGGTCAACATATAATATATGTTAAAAGATCTAATTCATAGTCAATAGATATACGTCACAATCCTCATATATGTCATAGACCACTGATCTAAGTCATTAGACCACAAATATAAGTCAAAGTCCAAGGATCTAAGTCATAGTCCTCATAAATCGATAAGACCCCTGATTTAAGTTGTACAGTCCAATCATCTGAGTCAAGGTCCTCATTTATAGGTCATAGAAGACTGATTTAACCCAAAGATCCATATCTAAGTCATTGTTTAAGTATCTAAGTCACAGTTCTCACAAAGATTACAGCTCTTAGTCATAATCCAAGCATCTAAGTCATGGTCCTCATAATTATATAGGTAATAGACCACTGATAATCTAAGACATACATCACAGATCTAAGTCCATGTCCAAGTATCTAAGTCACCATTCCCATATTAGGCCATAGACCACAGAGTTAAGTCAAAGATTACAGATCTAAGTCATAGTCCAATTATCAAAATCATAGTCCTCCTATATAGGTCATAAACTACTGATCTAAGTAGCAGACTGTAACAGATCTAATTGGTAGTCAAAGTATATAAGTCATAGTCCTCATATATAGGTCATAGACTACTGATCTAAGTCATAGACCACAGCTCTAAGTCACAATCCAAGTATCTAAGCCAATGTCCTTATATATAGGTCATAGACCACTATCTTAGTCATAGACCACTGATCTTAGTCATAGTCCAAGTATCTAAGTCACAGTTCTTATATATAGGAAAATAAACCACTGATCTAGCCCACATATCTAAGTGTGTCACAGTACCATGTGTAAGGCAGATATTTAAGACAGAATAGATGTTTGAAGCAGACTGAAAAGAAAGTAGAAAGCTCCTTTTACCCTTCATCCCATATCCCTTTTCAAGTTTTGAAGACAGATGATCACTAAAAGGGGTAGAAACTAAAGCAAATCTAGGTTATAAACCACATATCTAAGGCATAGTCCAAGTATCTAAGGAATTATTCCTTAGATAATTATATGGTTCAGAGACTGATCTGTCATACAGTATATATTTAATTCAAAGTCCAAGATCTAAGTCAACACCCATATACATGTATATAGGTCATAGACTACTGATCTCAGTCATAGACCACAGTTCTAAGTCATAATCCAAATATCTAAGTCATATAGTCCTCATATATAGGTCATAGAACACTGATCTGAGTCAAATACCACATATCTAAAATATGAAATAATACAGAAAGCTCCTATATTGGTCACCTATATTAAATCTTTTGTATGAGACTCGATCTTCTTGTGAATGGTCACTTTGTACAAGAATTAGATTGACTATTGCAATTTAATGCTTTCAACTGTTGCAGGCTTTCAAGACACTGATGGACATATTTCAAACAACAAACAAGCATAGTGTGTTTGTGAACACAAATGCTTCCAGGCAGCAACATGTTAGGTACTGTACAAGTAGGTCAAACATCAAGGTCAAGGTCATAAGGTAAAAAACAATGGTACAGTTGGAGAGACTGGTGTATAAATGCAAGGTAGATACATACATGTACCAAGTATGAAAGTCCTTTGCCAATTGGTTCAAATGTTAAAGGCTGCATTAAATAGTTTTAGAAAAGAAGGTCAAATGTCAAGGTTAATGTCACAAGGGAAAAAATGTTGGCAGGGTCAGAAAGGTCTTTCGGACACAAGCACTTAAGGCCATGCCAAGTATACAATCCCATGTGCAATAGTGCACAATGATATTTATTTTGATATTTTCAACAGGTTTATTGTTATAGTATATAAAGCTTTCTTTAAGTGGGCTCCAACATGATAAGAGCATATAATCCTGTATGTGTTTACCATATTGATCAATGGTTAATACTCAGTTTTGAATGGGGCTGGTTACTATAAGCTTCTTTTCATGTTTAACTTGTGACCCAATGGATTGGAATACAATAAAACCTCACTATTATGACCACTTAGTGAGCTAATTTTTCTGTGTTTAATGTAGATTAAAGCAAGATAAAAGTAAAGCAGAAATCTCCTAAAGGAGTTTTTCTACTTTACTCTTTTTTGCTTTAAGCTGTCACCTGTCTTAACCCTTTACCTGATAGCATTGTTTCTAGTATTGAAGATATGTGACTACTTAAAGCAGGTTGAAAGTAAAGCAGAATGCGCCTTAGGGCGCATTCTGCTTTACTTTCAGCCTGCTTTAAGCTATTAACTGCTAGAATAAGGAAAGTTTTAAATATGACACATATTCATTAGGGTATAATTTGGAACTATTTTCTTCAGCGGATGAATAAACTGAATGCGCTAAAAGCCACTTCTATAAGGGAAAGGGTTAAATGCTGTCACCCTAGACTCATTTTCAGTAGTCACAATAAAGAGGGTTTACTGTATATTACACTATAACATGTTTTATCTGAGCAAGGATTGAATAGTTTAAGCTTTGTCTTCTGATTTTAACATCTCTACAGTACTAATTTTAATCATCAACAGTAGAATCAAAATAATTATAGTGTATCTTATTATAAGCAATCACTGTAAAGAAAACTAATCTACGTTCTGTCTAGATTCAGGTAGTTGCTTAATGCAGTATAAAAATAATACAGAAAGTTTCCATAGAAGCTTTCTGTAATATTTCCATCCTGCATTATAAGCTGTCAAAGTTGTCTTTAGAGAGTTCCATGATTCTTCAATTCATGACTGGTTTAAATTAACCCATTACCCCATAATTGCACTTGTTTTCACCTTTAATTTATTCCTCCACTGCAGAAAATAGCTCTGTTTAACCCTTTCCCCCATAGAAGCACCTTTTAGCGCATTCAGTTTATTCTTGCCCTGAAGAAAATAGTTCCAATTTATACATTCATAAATATGTATAATACAAAATATTTTCTATATTCTAGCAGATGATAGCTTAAAGCAGGCTGAAAGTAAAGCAGAATGCGCTTAAAGCGCATTCTGCTTTACTTTCAACCTGCTTTAAGAGGACACCTATCTTCAATATTATAACTAGGCTATCAGGTAAAGGGTTAAGGTGCGTTCAGCTTTACTTTCAACCAGCTGTTAACTAATTAAGTGGTCACTTATTTTCAAAACTAGAAAAAGACTATAAAAGAAACTAAGCTGGAATATTAATCTATTGGAAAGCATAAGTTTCAAACTTCCTTTTGAAAGTTTTAATGTGTAATCATTGTTCTGGTTCAATTCACTCTTTGAAAGCAGAATAAAAATGTCTTCTGCTTCAATATAATGCTGTATCTGCTAAAATTAAGCAAATTTCTATCCCTAATCTTCTTAAACATCTAATTCCTGTTTGCATTGTAAATAAAATATGTAGCAAGTGAGAATCAATCCTGATCAGAAACTAAATAACTTAACCCTTAGCCTGCCAGTCACGACTATAGCTCCATATGCAAACAGCTTGGATCCGGATGAGACGCCGAGTAACTCGGCGTCTCATCCGGATCCAAGCTGTTTGACACTCGGACAACATTTGCAGCAATTTTGAGCAACTTTGAAGCACTTTGAAACTTGAAGCAGACGAGAAATATAGCAGACGACAATTTATTTGGCGGGCTAAGGGTTAATAGGCCTAATTTGAATCAAGACTTTGAAAAAGAGAATTAGCTCCAAATTTCAATAAGGGACATCACTCTTACAAATGGATTTTGTTGACAGTCCTTGCAGAGTTGTTTTTCTTGGTAAAATAATTGAGAGTACTCCACTTATTTTGCAAGAGTTGTCTCGCAAATTATGTAGCCAATATCATTCTGATAAAAATTGAATGATCTACACAAATATTTCTGAAATGCTTAATCAAAATCAAGAATGAAAGAAAAATTAAATTAATATAGATGTAATTATACGAGCTATTCCATAAGAAAATCAGGCTTATTGGGTTGAATTGCAAATCATTATAATTATAGCCATCTTTTAAGGTCTACAATGTAATAAATTTCTCTTCATTGAATATACTCAGGGCCAAAAACAGCAGTGATACCATTGAACATATGCATTATCAAACATGCATGAATGACAAAAACAATTTGTTAAATTAAGTAGTCATAAACATTTTAGTTTCATTGTTTATTCAAAACTGCATGAATATTTTAAATGCTTATGAAAAAATGCAAACTGTTGTCTTTACATTTAACTATAAATGTCATGCACCTATATGTAGCAGGCCTTTATGTACGATTTTGAGTAAATTTAGTTATTCAATACTTTCTCATTTATTAAAATATGTCTCCCACAAAATTAATGCTATGCTTTTAATACAGTACTAATAACAGAAGTGTCTTTTAAATTAACCTCTCTGCAATCGACCCTCGAGAGAGAGACACCTGGAGATCAGGTGTAAGAACTGCCATGCGTGCAGCAAGCCAGCTACCTGGAAGGGGGCCCATTGATGTGGATATTGCTCCTGAACCTGCACGTTATTAAAAAATCCGATAGTAGTAGTAGTAGTTATATCCCACAGCCTCTTCCTACTTTTGAAAACAAAGCTGGTTGAAAGTCCTAGGGCACATTCTGCTATACTTTCAGCCTGCTTTAAACTACCATCTGCTAGGATAAGGAAAATATCTTCATGGTACATATATTCATGACTGTATGAGTTGGAGCCATTTTCTTCAGTGGAGGGATATCCTAACTACATAAAAACTTAAAAAGGTGTATTTATGAACAAATGGATTAAGACGACTTTCATGAATAGTCACAACATAGAGATTTGTGGAGACATAATAAAGGAAGTCTAACCAATTCCCTCATAAATACACCTTTTTGCGCCTCCAATATATTCCTCCACTGAAGAAAATAGCTCCAATTCATACAGTTATAAATATTGAACAGAAATTTAACAGACATGTTCTATATTCTAGTAGATGGTAGCTTAAAGCAGGCTAAAAGGAAAGCAGAATGCACCTTATGGCGCATTCTGCTTTACTTTCAACCTGCTTTAAGTAGTTACTGATTATCAATACTAGAAATAGGCTATGAGGTCATCACTAATGGCCGGGTTAAAGTAGCTTGAAAGTAAAGGTGAATATAATTATTAAAGGAGTATTCTGCTTTGCTCTTAACCAGCTGCTTTAAGTGGCGACCTAGCTACAATGTGTCTTCAAAACTTAGACACAAGACTATGGGGTTATGGTTAAGGGTTAAAATGGCAAAGTTACAACTGTCTTTTAAAGACTTTTCCACAGTCCATTGATGGACTCCCCCCCTCCCAATTGTCTGGATAGGTGTGAATTTTAACCTCAAAGCATGCATCACATGCTATACCAATCTCAATTTACCTGGTGATGCCAAGATTATACTCATGCTATAGTGATTTTCAATGGTTATTTCTAACCAAACTATCAAATATAAAGGTCAGGTCTCACACGAGAAGCTTCAATGGTTCTTTACTACCCACATGTCCATAAGATCCATGCTTTTTGCAAGAAAATTGTCTGGCGAGGCATTATGATCTAAAGGTTGTCAGGAGATGTCTTTAATTATGCAGGTATGATTCTGCTACCACAGTCTAACAACATTAGACAAATATCAAGCACAGACTGATCAAAGAACTTTAACCTTGTTTGAATAGTTCAGTTTTATTGACAATTTGCAATACATGTACATGTATATTAATAGGCACCTAGCTATAAATCTGACTGATTCAGTCACTTGAAGTACATATCATAAACAAATAGAAACATCATAAAATGTGCATGTTATAGTACATACAATAAAAACTCTCTATAACTATATCACTTAATTTAATAATTTTGTGTTAGAGCAGGTGGTTGCTAAAAGCAAGATGTAAGTAAAACAGAAAGCTTTATGTTTTACTTCCACCTTGCTTTAAGCTTCCACCTGACTTTCATACAACCATTAACCCTTAGCCCGCCAAATAAATTGTCGTCTGCTATATTTCTCGTCTGCTTCAAGTTTCAAAGTGCTTCAAAGTTGCTCAAAATTGCTGAAAATTTTGTCCGAGTGTCAAACAGCTTGGATCCCGATGAGACGCTGAGTTACTCAGCGTCTCATCCGGATCCAAGCTGTTTGCATATGGAGCTATAGTCGTGAGTGGCAGGCTAAGGGTTAACCTTCATTTCTAGTGGTTGCAATAGAGAGGTTTCACTGTATATGAAACTTTCATTTTCCCATTTACATGTATTAGTTATAAGCATTATGCTGACTTCTAAGAGTATCATGTATTATTATGGCAAAGGCAAATGCTACATATATGAAACTACATGACTGTATAAACATAAAATATCGAAATAATGCAGCAAACAAATGAAAAAGATTTCACAGACGCAAATATTGTCATCTATGAGATATCTTAACCCTTAGCCCGCCAAATAAATTGTCGTCTGCTATATTTCTCGTCTGCTTCAAGTTTCAAAGTGCTTCAAAGTTGCTCAAAATTGCTGAAAATGTTGTCCGAGTGTCAAACAGCTTGGATCCGGATGAGACGCCGAGTTACTCGGCGTCTCATCCGGATCCAAGCTGTTTGCATATGGAGCTATAGTCGTGAGTGGCAGGCTAAGGGTTAAGCTTGGACAAATTTGACATAGGTGGTGGTAATAGCATGATGCAAAAGTTTTCTGCATTACTTCCATCCTGCTTTAACTCTTTGAACCCTAGTCCCGCATATAGGCGTGTTTTCAAACAGTGTACATGTGAATAGTACACTTGTCCTATGCAAACAGTGAAGACCCTGATCAGAGGGCTCCGAAAGGAGCCCTCTGATCAGGGTCTTCACTGTTTGTCACAATGCCAAACATTGACAAAAACAACCCTTAAAGGTCAGAAATGGACTAGACTAAAATGGTAACTGGAATTATCCATTTAAAGTTTCAGGGAGGAAAGAGTTAAGCAGCCTTCAGTAAACATCCAAATCAAGTCTTTGAGATTTTTGTGTGGTTTACTGTACAGTGACTACCTATTTGCTATACCAATGCCCACAGATCTATAATATTTGATTAAAATTCTATTTATCACTTTGCCCACATAGTAAAGTATCCATGTTTATTTCAGTACAGTAAATACATTTGTCAGTTTAACAAGTTGTTTGCCTAAACAGTTTGTCACAAGGTGTTGGTTGTGCCACAATTGTCAGCTTGAAGAACTTCCTTGATTTACTATTTAAATCTGAATTAAATATCAGAGAGTGCGTCTAACTGCATGATAACCATAGATCGATATGCATTTTTATGTCTTTAATTGAATAGTTACATACACTTTATACAGTCATGAATATACATCATAAAATACAGCTCATATACCCTAGCAGCACATTCTGCTTTACTTTTAACCTGCTTTAAGTGATCATCTGTCTTCCTTGCTAGAATCATGCCATGGAGTAATAAATTAGATCTCACTGCTTCAGGGCTGCCATTTCTCCGGATTTTTCCTAAATCTTCGGGTTTTTTTCCAGTACATGGTAGCTTAAAGCAGGCTGAAAGTAAAGCAGAATGCACATTAAGGCGCATTCTGCTTTACTTACAGCCTGCTTTAAGTAGTCGCATGTCAAAAAAACAAGAAACAGGCTATTGGGTAATGGTACGATTCGTAAAATCGCACTTGAAAAATGAAAATTTGGAAATCTTAGGATTTTTCATGTCAACTTATGGCAGCCCTGCTGCTTCGTAATAATTAGTTGACATGCAGGTTTGACTGCTACTTTGGTAACTGACTGAGTATTGTTTTAAGATTATATTGTTGCATTGGGGTCAACTAAGTTACTTAAGAAATAATAAATTTATACCAGTGTTTTATTGCACGATAAAATTTTAAATTATATTTAAACTTATTATTTTGATTCTAACACTTCATTTAACCACAATTTGCACCGTCGTAACGGCGCTACATTTCCTGGCGTACACATTTTTTAAAGCAGGCTGAAAGTAAAGCAGAATGCGCATTAAGCTTTACTTACAGCCTGCTTTAAGTAGTCGCATGTCAACAAAACAAGAAACAGGCTATTGGGTAATGGTACGATTCGTAAAATCGCACTTGAAAAATGAAAATTTGGAAATCTTAGGATTTTTCATGTCAACTTATGGCAGCCCTGCTGCTTCGTAATAATTAGTTGACATGCAGGTTTGAATGCTACTTAAGTAACTGACTGAGTATTGTTTTATGATTATATTGTTGCATTGGGGTCAACTAAGTTACTTAAGAAATAATAAATTCATACCAGTGTTTTATTGCACGATAAAATTTTAAATTATATTTAAACTTATTATTTTGATTCTAACACTTCAATTTAACCACAATTTGCACCGTCGTAACGGCGCTACATTTCCTGGCGTACACATTTTTTAAAGCAGGCTGAAAGTAAAGCAGAATGCGCATTAAGCTTTACTTACAGCCTGCTTTAAGTAGTCGCATGTCAACAAAACAAGAAACAGGCTATTGGGTAATGGTACGATTCGTAAAATCGCACTTGAAAAATGAAAATTTGGAAATCTTAGGATTTTTCATGTCAACTTATGGCAGCCCTGCTGCTTCGTAATAATTAGTTGACATGCAGGTTTGAATGCTACTTAAGTAACTGACTGAGTATTGTTTTATGATTATATTGTTGCATTGGGGTCAACTAAGTTACTTAAGAAATAATAAATTCATACCAGTGTTTTATTGCACGATAAAATTTTAAATTATATTTAAACTTATTATTTTGATTCTAACACTTCAATTTAACCACAATTTGCACCGTCGTAACGGCGCTACATTTCCTGGCGTACACATTTTTTAAGCCAATTTTATGACACTCACGTTAAGATGTTACTGCTCATGTGTGTTTTATTTTGAGAATTTAAACGCAGATACGCTCCTTCTTTGTTTATATGAGGGCGTGCACAAGGTGTGTTAGAATTATAAATAATGAATATATGTTTATATTTCAATAGCAGTTATTCCACAAGAATCTCTCTTTTGAACCAATAAATTTGAAATGCCATGATATGTTGCATGTCATCTTGGTTTGCACTATTTACAATGGAATTTTTAATGTATGTAGTTAATATATAGCTTAATACAGAACAAAAGTGAAACAGAAAGCTCCTATAGGAGCTTATTGTTTCATTTTTGCTCTGTATTAAGTGGTAACCTCACAGTTTGAAGAGGTATAAACAGTTCTGTATAGAGTGGCTACTAATTAGCCAAAGTATCTATATAATTATTTTTGACATTATTGGACAATTTACGCATGCATGCATGCCTTAACACAAACATCCATTTCCAGTTATGAACCATTCCAACATGCATTATAGAAGCATGCAATGACTAAGAGAAAAATGGTATAACTAAGATAATGTTTTTCAGATTAACTCAAATCTTTATGTCTCATACCAAACTCTATATCATTTCTACTTATTTAACCCATTACCCCATAGAAATGCATTATGCCTCTTATATATTTCCCCACTGAAAAAAACAGTTCCACTCCATATAGTTATGCATAAGAAATTAATGTTTCTATATATCCTAGAAGATGGTAACTTAAAGCAGGCTGAGATTTAACGACATCAGTGACCACTTAAAACAGGTTGAAAGTAAAGCAGAATGTGCCTTTAAGCACATTCTGCTTTACTTTCAGCCTGCTTTAAGATCTACCATCTGTTAGGATACAGAACATGTTCATGAGTGTATGAATTGGAACTATTTTCTTCAGTGGATAAATAATTCAATGGTGTAAAAAGGAGTGTCTATTTATGGGGTTATGGGATAAATGTGCATGCCATTTCTGTATCTATGTCAATAAAGCATACCTGTTCAGGCATGATTAGCCCTTAATAATGAATATCTACTTCAAATCATTTAACAAGTAGATCATAATCTACTTAGCACAATAAACAAGGTAAATGATTTACCATGTCTTAAACCCTTACACTACGAGTACCAAGTATTACCTATAATTTGCAAACAGTGTAAACCCTGATCAGAGGGCTCCTGAAGGAGCCCTCTGATCAGGATCTACACTGTTTGTCATATTTTTAATCATTTTGGTACAAAAGTCTTTTTGAGAACTCAGCATTGTATGGGTAAAGAACAGCAAACAGTATGAACTAAGCAAACAAGGTTTTAATTTCAGTAACTGTTGTAATGACATATTCTAAATTGAACTATTTATTGAGACCCAATTTTAATGTCAAGCTATTAAATTATTATCAAAACCCACGCAAACGTTATTACAAATAGAGTCACACGCACAAATACGACACGAGCAATCGACTTGCCTAAATAGTAGATTTACAAAGACATCAGTTGCTTGTTTACCAATGGCTGCCTAAGCAACAAGAAATAAGTAGTTTGTTTCTTCCCTTGGCTGTCAATCAATAGTCCAAAAATAGAATTGAAACTAACATCACTGTTACACGGTTATTACAATGTGCTCCAAATGAAATGTGTGAATTTTTGTAATGTTCACCGACCTTCATTAGGGGCCTGGCTCATCCTGGTGTATTGGGGGCTTACATGGGAGCCCAAGAGTTATAGATTGTTATATCTCAAATGTGTCTATGTACGTTTAGAGTGTGCCAATGTTTTATTGGTTATACTGCTCTCAAAATAAAGGGTGACAACCAAGCTGGCCTAAACTTGTTGAATGCAAACTTTAGAAGCTATGTAAACTATATAAGTAACTTTTGCCCACAAATTGGGCCCAGATCAGATAGCTTAATTATAGGTTAGTGTTTGATCAGGGTACAAAATGATGTCATCTGGATGTTTCTTTCTGGAATTATACAAAGGAATGTCTCAGTTAAATTAATATGTCAACAGAAATCATTTTCATGGTTCCTGAAATATGACATGTGATACTCATATTACACTAGGTTTCTTCAGTTAAAATATAAGAATATAGTATGAGAGTGCTTAGAGCAAAACATGATAATATGCCTGTCAAACTGTCATTTGCACGCATTTTAAACTCAGCCCGCATTATAACCAAAGATAGTCAGAACATTGCAGTTTATGAACATTTGCCCAAACTGTTTTGGCAAAAAAGCATCCTACAAAGCTATTAAAGCAAGATGCTTTTGTGAAACACTATGCAACCCCACCAGCTACCCTTGTGATGTGACCATGACCCCTAAATGACCTTGATCTTTGTCTGACATGGCTGAACTTGTACAGAGCACTCTTAGAACTTCTTTAGTAGAGTTGTACACATGCAAACTATGAAGCCTCTATCACATCTAGTTGCAAAGTTATGGCCAATGTTACATGTAGATTCAGCCTATTTGACTTCTAAATGACCTTGACCTTAGACATGTCCAAATTTGTACTGAGCTCAAGAGCTGCGTACACATGCTTAATATGAAGTTGCTTTATTGCCAATGTAAAGTTCAGTCTATTTGATCTTTACATAACCTCTAAATGCCCTTAACCTTTGTGGGACATGCCCTAACTTAAACCGAGCTCAAAAGCTTCTTGAGTTGAGTAGGCAGGCAGACAGGCAGACAGGCAGGCAGGCAGGCAGGCCAGACAGGCAGGACAAAACAATATGACCCCGAATAAGGCGTGCCAGTGCATAATAACGAAATTAAATCCCAAAACCTTTCTTCTACCTGTAAGCTGGACTAAAAGGTATACTTTACTGGTCTTAACCCTTTGAGCCCTAGTCCCGCTTATAGGCGTCCTTTTCAAACAGTGTACTTGTGAACAGTACACTTGTCCTGTGCAAACAGTGAAGACCCAGATTAGAGGGCTCCGAAAGGAGCCCTCTGATCAGGGTCTTCACTGTTTGTCATAATGCCAAACATTGACAAAAACACCCCTTAAAAGTCAGAAATGGACTAGACTAAAATGGAAACTGGAATTGTCCTTTTAAAGTTTCAGGGAGGAAAGAGTTAAGTCACCCATTAATGTCCAGACTTTTTTTGGACAGTATTGAAAGTTTGAATGGGCTTACCAAGTGTATCAGATACACTATTGTGTTTTTGAAGTAACCAGCCCTGTTCAAACAAGACCAGATAGATAAGCTGATTCCAAATAAAGTAGTTACTCCAGTAAGCAGATTGGTGTTGGCGATCTACAATATACCTCTGGTCTTTCATAAAGCCTGTATGATTTAACAGTTTAAATCTGCTTTAACCCATTACCCCATAGTCAGTCTCTAGTTTTGAAGACAGGTAACCGCTTAAAGCCTGTTGAAGTAAAGCAGAATGTGCCTTAACCCATTACCCCATAGCCTATTTCTAATATTGAAAGTTGTAGACCACTTAAAGCAGGTTGAAAGTAAAGCAGAATGTGCCTTTAGGCACATTCTGCTTTACTTTCAGCCTGCTTTAATTAAGCTACCATCTACTTGAAAATAGAAAATACTTCTTCTGATAAATATTTATAATTGTATAATTTGGAACTATTTTCTTGTGTGGAGGAATAAACTAGAGGCGTAAAAAGGGGTAATGGGTTAAAGTGCATTCTGCTTTACTTTCAGCCTGCTAAAAGCTCCCATCTACTAGGATATAGATACATTTCCTTTTGGTACATGCTTATGACTGTATGAATTGGAAATATAATTTCTTCAGTGGAGGATCAAATGAAAGGCGCTAAAAGGTGCTTCTATGGGGGGAATTTAGGTTAATGGTTAGAATGCACAGTATTATAAGCATAACTGATATTTGCAAACAGTTTATATCCAAATCAAATGTAAACTTCGCAATTGATCAGGATTTAAACTGATTGTCACTAAGATTATGTTAATGAAAATATATAACAATAAATAGTATTTAAAAATTTAAAGCAAACAATATTTTAAGCTGACATTTTTTCCTTTCAACTTGCTTAACCTATTATTCCATAAATATACCTTTTTACACCTTTTATTAATTTATTCCTCTACTGAAGAAAATACAGCCATTTGTAACGGTAATGAATTATACATCATAGAAGATAATTTTCTATATCTTTGCAGATGATAGCTTAAAGCAGGCTGAAAGTAAAGCAGAATGCACATTAAGGTGCTTTATTTTCAACCTGCTTTTAATTTGAGTTTATTTTCCTAACTTTTTAATCCTGTAGTCTTTTTCTAGTTTTGAAGACAGGTGACCTAACTTTAAGAAAGTTGAAAGTAAAGCAGAATATGCCTTAATTAGGGCACATTCTGCTTTACTTTCAGTCTGCTTTATATAAGCTACCATCTGCTAGGGTATATTTCTTATGGTGCATATTCATGACTGTATCAAGTGGAACTGTTCTCTTCAGTTGAGATAAAATTTAAAGGCATAAACTTATGGAGTAATTGATGGTTAAGAGAAAGGAATAGATTGCTATATTATGTAACAGATTATCATTATCTTTTCTAGTCTCTCAATTTTAACTAAATTTGTATTACAATATTTAAATGGTTATTGATTATTTTATTAGTATAACCACCAGGTTTAACATCCAAAACGAGTTAACTTTACACATTCCAGATATAGCATGTCCATGTCATATTGCGGATAGAATACAGTGATTCACTTAGTATGGAGTGCATATATGGCCAACAATGATCTAATATTAAAAGTGCAGCATGAAAAAAATAGGTTCCTTTCATGTTTCCCCGCCAATATCCATGCGAACCAATGTATCTATAAGCCAAAATGAGGTGTCCAAAATCAGGGTGCCCTGATTATTAACCATATTGTCCACAGACAAACATGTTCTAAGAAGTCAAATTTTCTGTTTTTCATAACTTAATATGATGTAGATGAAAAGTAAACACCAACAATCTTCAAATCGATGTAGGTCTTTATTCCCATAAAATAATTCAGCTGTCCAGAAAAATGAAGTGAATTACGTTACCATGATTGAACAAGGTAAGTGATTTTGTTATTGTTATGCAATCTCATTGGTATTTATGCCTGAAATATCGTTTCAATATCAACTAAGTTGCTACATGTCTTAAAAAATGCTCCACACCTTATTAAGAATACAGTGACGTTTTTATTCAAACGCATAGAGGAAATACATAAGAAAAGTGAATTACGTTACCATACTCTATGCATGGTCTGATGATGCAGTTGTTTATTACCCCTCATGCTTCAAGAGGGTGCCAGCGTATGTAACTAATGCCAAAATATTATTTTATAGAATGCTTGCTTTTACTGTTTTGTGGGCAGTTACATTAAATTCATGAATTACGTTACCATGAATTACGTTACCGTGAAAATAAAGAAGGCAGTAATATTCAAACCCAGATGAAATATACGAGGTATATTCTTGTATTAACACTTTCTACTCTTTCCGGTGTAGTAGTAAAGTACATTGCAGACGCTCTATGTTGAAAGTTTAAAGTGAATGGTCAAACTCATTGAAAACGGATTGAGTAGGACAAGTAAATTCATTGAAACTCAGAGAAAATCACTTTCGGTTGCATTTTTTCTGCATTGCTTAACAACTTTACATGTAATACTAATGTACTATAGCAAATTATCAACTATATATATACCACATGTTTTTAACTTCTACGTTCATATTGGTAACGTAATTCACAATTAGGTAACGTAATTCACATACTCAACTATTTATGTTTCGCTTGTGTTTCTGATTCAAGTTAATGACGAAGTCGCATGCTTATATACAAAGAGCTTGTCGCGAAAGAAAAAAGGCCAAACCAAGGTAACAAATACCTACAGAAAGCGTGACAGAGCTATGTTAAACGCTATAACAAACCAACCACTGAAATAAACAATGCAGCAATTGTTAAATGAAGGAAGAAAATAACAGAATGCTTGCAAAATCAAAGAAGAAGGCATAAAGAAGTGGCATTAATGGGAAGAGAGGCACAGGTTCACGATACATGATATATTATTGGACCAGGCGACTCAATAGAAACGATTGACCAGGAGCCATGTGATTCAACATCTGGGCCGAGTACAAGCAAATTACAGGTGAAGGTGACCTTCAAGAAGAAATTCTAGATTTACTAAAAAGGGAAAAAATCTCTCATTAGCGAAGAAAAAATCTCTCATTAGCCAAGAAAAAGATACAAATTTAGAGACACCGATTATTTAAAGTTAATCCAAGCGCCGGCAGTTTACGAAAACAACTGTTGAATCCTAACAAAACTCTCAGGTACACAGATTCTAATGACAGTAAGAATGACTGTAAAGTTTCAGCAAAATTGACACAATAAAAACAGTAGGAGAAGAAGCCCAGACAATATGGTAAAACAAACATACTCCAGAAATTCGAAAAAGGGTAATACATAATTTTGTAACTCTGGAAATAATTGTAAAATCGTAACCGAATTGCAGATGCACAGGTTCTAATGACGGTAAGAATGACTATTAAGTTTCAGGAAAAATTGACCAAAAAAATGTAGGGGAAGAAGCCCGGACAAAAGTGTGTCTACAGACGGACAGACAGACAGACAGACAGACGGATGACCTGATTCCAGTATACCCCTACCACTTCTTTGTGGGGGTATAATGACTATAACATATCCTTCGTGACTGAATGCAGTAAAATGAAAACATACACATTTAAGTGCCCAGTCAAAGTCATACTCTCTGGATCCAGGAACAGGCATTTTGTTGCAATGTAGCTGAGCCTGCACTTCAAGGGAACACTAGAAAGGTGTGCAAATTGTTTCCAGAAGACGTGCAAACAGTATAAACACTGTTCAAGACATATTCATACACAAAGTGGGCATCTTCTGTTAGATAACTCCGAGAAAAAAAACTTTTATTTTTTTGTGTGAATTACGTTACCGTTCAGTATCAAATCATACACATGTATGTTACGTTGGTCAAGTAGTTAACATTCAATCCATCAAGTACTAGTTTTAAAACAAACGATGCTTGTTCTGGTTGTTTCAATGTTGTTAGTTTTAGTTAAGCTAATTGTGTTAAAATATGACAAGTTTTACATAAAGGTCATTATGCATGTACAATACTTCTTTTTAAATGCACACATTACAAAATGAAATTATAATGAATAGCTGATTACATTACGGTAAAACATTAGTTACTACATTGTATTTTGTTTTTGTTTGTTTATGGATCTCATCTAGTCTTTGTATATCATGTACTCTGTTTCATTGATATCATTAGGCTTAAAATGGTGAATTACGTTACCTTTGGTATAGTTAACATATGTTAAAATTATGTTTGAAATAGTAAATCAATTACAGTTTTCCTTCGTTTTCTGAAGAGAATGGAGTTTTGCTTAACTGTTGAGCTAAGTCATACATGTTTTAGACAGTTCAACTGTTACATAAGATTAATGGAAGATGACTATTATTCCATTTTTATTACATTTCTAGTGATCCCTAACATTGATTAATTTAGAATTGTGTTTTTTTTTGTCCGTGGTGCAACCGTCACAGAGTTTGTATCTCGTAGACCATTCTTTGGGTTTTATATACGCCACGTTATATCAAAATCATATTTCTTATTTTTGTTTCCCATATTACAGATATATTTACCAATGTAATAGTTAAGTAACGTAATTCACAGAGAAATTACAGGTGGCATTTTAATACCATAGTTTTTTGGCTTATCCTTATATTGCCAATACTTTCCATATGCTTATAAACCCATTTATACCTTTAAAATTCAAAATAAGTAGGATAAAATGGAATCCATGACTAAAAATGTTGCGGACAAAATTGTTCTAAAATGTGTAAAGTTAACTCGTTTTGAATGTTAAACGGTATTATTTACTGTCACCCAGCAAGTGGTTGCTTAAGAGAGGGTGATGCTCAAGAGAGGTAAATTTAAAACAAACTGTTTATTTGTGAAACAGCTACATGTGTTCATAAAGAGAGGTTTGACGATAAAAAGAGGACACCCTGCAAGTGGTTGCTTAAGAGAGGGTGTTAATATTGCTCAAGAGAATTTTATTCATAATTTGCAATATCAACAATTCAGCCAGTGTACAGATCGAGGTAAGTCAAATACAGTTAAACCTGAACTTATCCAATATTCCTTATTCAATAAAGGAACATCACATTCCTTATCAAACACATTTTACAGGTGGTTGCTTAATGCACGACAAAAGTAATGCAGAAAAGGAGCAAATTAAGAAGCATTAATTCAAGTCACATTTCCTCAAAACTTAAGAAAACAGGTTATGGAGGGATGCCTAGGCTCAAATCTGACCAATCAAATGCTTGATAATGATCATAGACTCAACTTAAAGGCTTTATAACCTTGGACCCATGCAGGTCTAACTGTACATATACAGTTATAGCTCACCTATTATCTATTTTAATTGCACAGCTATTTATGGAACTGCCAGCTTTATAAGATGACAAGGAATTACAATAAAGACTGTACAGCAAACATGCCAAAATATACAGGGCTGCCATTCCTCCGGATTTTTCCTAAATCTTCAGATTTTTTTCCAGTACATGGTAGCTTAAAGCAGGCTGAAAGTAAAGCAGAATGTGCCTTAGGGCGCATTCTGCTTTACTTACAGCATGCTTTAAGTAGTCGCAGTGTCAGCAAAGCTAGAAACCTGCTATGGGGTAATTTTAGGTACAATTCGTAAAATCGCACTCGAAAAATGCAAATTTAGAAATCTTTAGGATTTTTCATGTCAACTTATGGCTGCCCTGAATATATGTATGATAAACCCTAACCTAAAGGCTGTCTTTGCCTGTAAAAATTGACATGTCCAGTAGTTATACCAACAAGACCAAGCATATTTAATGTTGAATACCCCTTTTTACTGGTTGTAAAGTAAAGATTGAAGAAAACCCTACAACTTGGTAGGCTGGCATCTGATCAGGCACCAAACTGTTTGATCCATAAAGACTTTTCTTCAAGAAATAAGCTGTAATTGCATTATAATTAATAGCAGCTTAAAGTTTAATAGATTAGTGGTGATAACGGTTTATATGAGATTAGGTATCCATTACCCTCGACATGACAGCTCCGAATGGCCAACGCTACAGCATTCCAAATAATGAATACTACAGTTAAACCTCTCTATTACAAACACTATAAATAAGACTAATAGATTATATTAAATACAGGTGACAGCTTAAAGCAAGGTAAACATTAAAACGAAAACTTTTAAAGGAGCTTTCTGTTTTATGTTAACCTTGCTTTAAGACGTCACCTGCCGATACAGTGGAGAATCTGTTATTCTTTCCCAATAAACGCGTTTATGCTAAAACTATTATTTGCAATGCAAACAGTTTGGAGCCAGATCAGACGCCGGATAACCCGGCGTCTGATCAGGCTCCAAACTGTTTGCCACCAAGATAAACATGAAATATGAGAATTGTCCAAAAGTTGTTCTTTTCTACGTTTTAGTGCTTTGCGTTTGCATACGTTTGCGTTTAAACGGGAAAAATAACAGATTCTCCACTGTAATTAACACAACTTAGTGGTTGTAATAGAGAGGTTCTACTGTATATATAAATGTGACATAAAACAAAACGTCAAAAATGAATTGTTGATTGATAACACAAATTTACTGCTGCAGCTTCATGAAGGGTACATGCATAATAAAAAGGAACTATCTGCATCTGCACTTCATAAAGCTGACACAGGTTTGATATTGGGTAAAGAGGTTCAAATTAATGAGACTTCAGTCAAACTTCGGTATCTCGAAGTCGGTTTTGTCGAACATGCCCGTATTTCAAAGTTAAAACGTGGCTAAGCCACATTTTAACTTTGAAATATGGGTATGTTCGACTTAACCGAACATTAAATAATGCAGTTCATATGTCGAACTATCTGATAGTTCGAGTTAAACGAGTTTGAGATATCGAAGTTCAACTGTATAATCTTTATGCTTCATTCATACTTTACTTATGTGACAACTATTTATGAGTGAGTGTTTGATGAAAACATAAAGATTTTTAGTACTTGAAGTAATTTGCAAAAAATACCAATACTGGTATATGTATATAGATATGCAGCAATTTTCAAGGGGTGTCCTCTGATAGCGCACCTGTAACCTTCTCACTTGATTTCTGGAACAGTTCTACAACCAGAGTTCTCGAATATATTCTAGAAGCATAGGTCTAGAACATTTCTAAAACAAAATGTTCCAGACGTTTGTCTCATTTAATATACTTGAGCTTTTCCAGATTTGTTCTAAAATATAATTATCTCTTTGGCTTCAGAAAAGAACTTTTTAACTGTAAAGGAGGAACATAAAATGGTGCCGTTACATCTCAAACATAGGTATACATGTATTAGGCACTAAATTTATTGCAAGTCACTCATAACCAACACTTAACAAACAAATGTACACATGCATGCAATCATATATGTTAAAGCAGCCAGCTACAATAAAAGATATTTGGTAATCTATACATGTAGTAAACTAATGCAGGGCAAAATAAATGCACAGTTTTTGCTCCAACAGGAACTTTCTGCATTTCTTTTGATCTGTATTACAGAACCTCCATTTTTCTTTAATGCTAGACTGCTGAACATAAGTTTGACTGTCTTACAATAGTGCCAATTAAGCTTATTGATAATTGTCAATGACACAATACTGGCACACTATTACAAAATAGAACTACAGGTAACCATTGTCTTGCCCGATCTCAATACACTCGTATAGCAATGCTGTTTGAACCTAATTAGATGACTGACTTTAACCTACTACCCTATAGCCTGTTTCTAGTTTTAAAAGAAAGATGACCACTTAAAGCAGGTTGAAAGTAAAGCAGAATGTGCCTAAAGGCACATCCTGCTTTACTGTCAGCCTGCTTTAAGCAAAAATCAGCAAAAACATAGAAAATGTTTCTTATGGTACATAATCCATAATCGTGTAAATTGGAACTATTTTCTGCTATGTATGAATAAACTAGAGACCCCTATAACCTGTTTCTTAAGTTTTGAACACAGAAGACCACTTAAAGCAGGCTGAAAGTAAAGCAGAATACTCAATAACTCATTCACTCCTGAAACTTTTAATGGACGACTCCATTTAAGTCTACATGTAGTCCATTTTTGACTATTCAGTGTTGATCTCAACAATATCTTGCAAAATGACAAAAATGCAAACCCTGATAATGCCAGAAGCATCTTGCAAGAGCAATCTGATCAGGGTCTACATTGTTTGCTTTGGACAAGTGAACTTTTCACAGGTACACTGTTTATCATTGACAAGATGCATGGATGAGTTGGGTTTTACCGCACTGCGACATAAAAGTTCATATTGCGCCGAATAATGATATGATGATGAGGAGGAGCTAGGAGGAGCAGGAGGATTTCAGGAAGATGATTTCGTCCCAACTGTCAAAAAAAAGGTGGGACATTTTCCAAAATTTAATGGAACACTCCAATTTTTCGCAAAAAAAATACAGCTAAAAAAACTTGAAAATATTACTCTTAGGGGCAGGTTTGTTCTTGAATAACTTGACTCAATTTAACAATTAACCGTGTAACAAGTAGACCTACAATGTCTTAATGTCTTTAAAATAAAACAAAAAAATGAATAAATAAATAAACTTTATTTCTTTTACATCGATTAAGAAACAAGCTACAATAACTTATACACATCACTCTCGATGGCTCGAATGATGGCGTATTTTGGTCATTTCTGTGGGAGGAAACCTGAGTGCCCGGAGAAAACCCACGTGTTCGGACGGGCGACCAATGTACCCAATCTCACATACTGCCCCGACCCGGGATCGAACTCGAGACCGCATAGGTGAGAAGAGGGTGCGCTATCCGAACACCTTTTAATCTTTAACTCAAAGCCATTAAGTAGTCTATTGTCCTACACTTCTTGATTTATAGATAAGATATAAACTAGTATGTTACACCATCTCAGTTATTTTATACTGATATGGTGCACAGTGCTAGTTAATAGCTTATTGATAAATCAAGAAGTATAACTCTGCCAAATGTTTAACTTTGAGACAAACAGTTATTGTAGATTTACTTCCCTTGGTATGTTATTAGCATCAGCCTAACAACGATATTGCAGTCATATCAAACACATGTAAACATGTGGGTGGATGACTCCATGGAATTTTTTGCACACCGATAAATATAAAAATTAAAATGTGCATTTGTAACGAAAACAGACTGAAGTAAACAGATTTTTTTTTATCCAAGTTGAAAGACACTCCCATCCCGTCCAAACAAAGGTTTTATTCATGTAGATGCCTAGATGGGTGTTGTATATAAATATGGTCCTGATTAAGTATTAACCCATTACCCCATAGCCTGTTTCTAGTTTTGAAGATATGTGACCGTTTAAAGCAGGTTGAAAGTAAAGCAGAATGTGCCTCAATTCTGCTGTACTTTCAGCCTGCTTTAAACTTTTATCTGCTAGAATATAGAAAATATTTCTTATTATTTTTATTTGTAACATTATAAATTGGAACTATTTTCTTAAGAAGAGGAACAAATTAAAGGCGTAAAAAGGTGTATTTATGGGGTAATGGGTTAAAACATCTTTTCTGGTGCATGAAATGAATATGCATACGTACAATAACTCCAGTCATGTCTACACTGCTTACATACTGCATCCTTATACAGTAAAACCTCTCTTATTATTAAGACCAATAAAAAGAGCGCTAAATGCATTATATAAAATACACATGAGTTAATAGCTTAAAGCAAGGTGACAGAAAAACAGAAAGCTCCTAAAGGAGCTTTCTGTTTTACTGACACCTTGCTTTAAGCACAGAATTATACACTGACGGAATCGAAACCTCGTGCTATATCATAAATCTCGTGCGGCGCATACGAGACTCGCGATACTTGATAAGAGACTGTCTATCGGTAGTCAATATGATAAATGTGTGTTTTCGAAGCATTGTTCACGGGTTTATATTCCCGTGAATTGATAGGAATGTCCACTAAGTCATTTAAATCCTATAAAATGTCTATAAAAACACTCGAGTCGGTAAATTTCACACCAGAAATAGCGGACAACAAGGCAAAAAGTGAGGATGTTGTCACGTGACACATAATCTCGCAAAATTCAACCGCCGCGATAGCTCAGATGCTCGCCTATTCAACTTCGCTTAGTTGCTATTCCGTTTTGTATAATTCCGTGCTTTAAGCAATCACCTATTCTAAACACCTAAAAATTAGCTCAATTTAGGGGTCTTAATTTAGAGGTTTTACTTCATAATCCATTTGATTGCAATGTACTTGTTTACTTAAGAACCTTGCCTTTATCTATAATTATGGAAAACAAACTTTTTTTCCTGCCAAGGATGATCTCTTTATTTTGTGACAACTGTTACTAACCATATGTCTCTTTAAACATTTCACCCATAGCCTATTTTTGAGTTTTGAAGACAGGTGACGACTTAAAGCAGGTTGAAAGTAAAACAGAATGCACCTTTAGTAACATTCTGCTTTATAACTTTCAGCCTGCTATAAGCAACCTACTGCTAGGATATAGAAAATATTTCTTATGATGCATACGCATGACTCTATAAATTAGAATTACTTTCTTCAGTGTAGAAATAAATTATAGGCATACGGTTAAAAAGATGAAATTATCGGGTAATAAAGGATGTACACAATTCTAATGAGTTGCCACAACAAAGGGTTTGATGGAGGCATTAAAGTATAGGTCTGTGGCACCGCCTTATCTTAACTCTTTCAACACCATGGACCTGTTTAAGATATACTCATTACATTTGCAAACAGTGCAGACCCAGATCAGAGGGCTCCTATAGGAGCCCTCTGATCTGGGTCTACACTATTTGCTAATTCAGACCAGTATTTATTTAACAACCAAGAATTCAAAGTAGACTAGTTCATGCTGTGGTAACTAAAATGATCCACAAGGGAACATAATAACCCATAAGAGTTACATAGTGTTGAAAGAGTTGACCCAGGTGACCACCTAAAGCAGGTTGAAAGTAAAGCAGATTATGCTCCTTGAAAAGCATTCTGCTGTACTTCTAACCTGTTTTAAGCTTACCTAACATCAGGAAAGATTAATTATTATTAGAAATTCCTTCTGGTTTTTATGTTCAGGACGCCCTAGATATGCACTTCTTTCCTTAGTGTAGACATTATCAATTAGAGGAGTAAATGGGTGTATTTATGGAGTAACGGGTTAAGTGTTTGCAATGGTGGGCCATGTATCTTCAGACATTATTTGTCATAAGATGGTTTATGACATAAACCCCTGACTTCCTGTTTATTGTTGAGTAATAATGCCTTGCTGTCAGAACATGCAAAAATGATGAAATATATTGGGACACTTCATAATAATAAGTAACAGTCACCGATCAGATGTCTTTTTACAGAAGAACTTCTCTTAACACATTCAACCCTAGCGACAAGTATACTCGTCATTAACCCTTTCCCCCATAGAAGCGCCTTTTACCGTCACTGTAAACACCCCTGCGAAAATTTCAAGAACAATTTAAGAAATGTTCCTGAACTGTTCTGGAATTATGTTCAAGAATTGTTCTTGAACTGTGCTTAAACAGTTCAAGAACTGTTCAGGAACTGTTCTTGAACGTTAAATGAGACAAATTTTTAAGAACTTTTTGTTCAAGATCCGTTCAAGAACCATTTGTTTAAGAATAGTTCAAGAACTATTTGTTCATGAACAGTTCAAGAACTGTTATTTCAAGAACAGTTCTTGATTCATACGGTTCAAGAACTGTTCTTGAGCATGAGGAATTCAAGAACATTGTCTCATTTAACGTTCAAGAACTGTTTAACATAGTTCTTGAAATGTTCAAGAACATTTCTTGAAATGTTCAAGAACATATTATCCTTCAACCTTCCTTAACATCATATTTCCAAATTAATACAAAGTCAAGTTAAGAACTTATAAGCTCAAATAACAGAAATACTTTTAACTGTTTTCTACTTTGCTTGCAAATACAAATCATGTGTAATAATACTTGTGCCATAGTAAACTAGTGGGTGGGGTACCACATGCTTTTAGTTGTGTCATGTAAATATCAAAAATATATTATGTTCATGATAAAAATGTATAAATGTAAGTTATGTAACTTACCCTAAACCTGTTTTCAGGAGTTTGAACTGGTTTGGAGTCTTTAATTTTTGCAATATTCACATTTTAAAGTATAGATAAACAGACAACTTTAAATCTGTAACCTTGATGACTGTATTATCAGGTGTCCTGGTGTATCATAATATTCAATGTTTTGTGAAACTTACAATTATAGCACATATTACAGATAGTCTGTCTGTCACACTCTTTGTCCGGAAGATATCTCCAATTCTTAGCTGATGCAAGGGAAATGAAATTTCATGTTTGGAAAGAACTTGATCAGAGGAAGTGCCATTTGCAAGGGTCATAACTCTTGTATCAATATTTAGGGAGTAATTTCCCTTTGTCATTTGTTCTTAGCCTGCAGATAACTCAAGTTCTAATGATGCCAATGGAATGAAATTTCATATATGAACAGAGTTTGATGAGAGAAAGGGCCATTTAAAAGGGTTATTACTAATTGGCATCAACATGTTTTGAGTTATTCCCCTTTGTCTGTTCTTGAACTGTTCTTAAAATGTTCTTTAATATAATCAAGAACACATTAAGAGCATTTTACGAACACATCTGTTCTTGAACTGTTCTTAAAATGTTCTTAAAGCTTGTCAAGAACACATTAAGATCATTTTAAGAACACATCTGATTTTTAACTGTCCTTAAACATTCTTAAATCTTGTCAAGAACACATTAAGAATATTTTAAGAACACTTTTGTTCTTGAACTGCTCTTGAAACTGTTCTTGAACTTTTCAAGAACAGTTTAAGAACTTAAGCAGTTCTTGACCTGTTCTTAAATAGTTCAAGAACAGTTTCAAGAACAGTTCAAGAACTGAAGTTCAAGAACATAGTACATTTTTAGTTAAGATCAGTTCAAGAACAGATCTTGGTGTTCAAGAACTGTTCAAAAACAGTTCTTAAAATCAAGAACTTGGTTTCGCAGGGGAGCGCATTCAGTTTATTCTTGCCCTGAAGAAAAAAGTTCCAATTTATACAATCATAAATATGTATACTACAAATAGCTTTTATACTCTAGCAGATGATAGCTTAAAGCAGGCTGAAAGTAAAGCAGAATGCGCTTAAAGCGCATTCTGCTTTACTTTCAACCTGCTTTAAGTGGACACCTATATTATATACTAGAGATATGCTATGTGGGAAAGGGTTAACAAACATTGTACCTGTGAGGATTACACTTGTCCCTCTGATTAGGGTCAAGACTGTTTGTCATTTTGAAATATATTGTTAAAATCAACCCTAAATAGTCAAAATTGGACTAGACTTATTTTGAAATTAGAACGAAACATCTATCATCAGAACTATTACATTGGCTAATAAAATACGAGAAAATGTTCACCTGAGAAAAAAAAGCAAATGAGTCATGCAGACAAATCCTGTAAGAAATCAGTGCAGACAGTTTCTTCAGGCAGCTGTCTAATCTAGATCTACACTATTCCAAAAAGCTTCAATATATATGCTTGAGGCAAGAGTTAAATTTAACTTAATATATATGATGAAAAGCCCGAACCAAAGGAATGCAACTATCTCTGAACAAGAGAGGTAGAAATATAGTTCTAATATGTGCTCTAGTTTGTGACTGATTAAAGGATTTGGCAGCTGCCAATGGGAGACGGGTTGGTGGAGAACAAATCACCATGACGACTAAGTCACATAAACATATCTGGTGACCAAAATGCTCTTGAAAAAATTTGCATCACATTTTTTAAATCTGTCATGTCACTGGAATATTTAATCATCTTTATGAATGAAATATTCTAATGCATTAGATACATTGAAAGTGTCATACAAAGTTGACTCTATTTGTAGAACCTATGTACAGACCGCCACAAAAAAGGTTACTGACATATAAACTGATCAAAAGATCTAAATAAAGGATGGCAACTTAATGAAGGACTATAGTGATGCAGAAAGCTCCTATAGGAGCTTTCTGCATTACTATAGTCCTGCATTAAGCAAGCGCATATATGTAGCTATATCCATAACTTCTCAGTAAATGAGTGATGACATATATTAACCCTTAGCCCGCCAAATAAATTGTTGTCTGCTATTTTTCTCGTCTGCTTCAAGTTTCAAAGTGCTTCAAAGTTGCTCAAAATTGCTGAAAATGTTGTCCGAGTGTCAAACAGCTTGGATCCGGATGAGACGCCGAGTTACTCGGCGTCTCATCCGGATCCAAGCTGTTTGCATATGGAGCTATAGTCGTGACTGGCAGGCTAAGGGTTAAAAGCTTGACTGTATTCAATACAAATTGTATGAATTCTATCGTATATTCCATAGTACATCTGCTACTTTGAAAGTCATTTGAAAGATTAGTACATCGATTTGAAATGGATTGTTATGGTGATTAACTGACATTTGCTCCATGTGTTCATGGGTAAATGAACCTTTATAAAAGTACATTTTCTTGATGTATGCCAATATTTGACCTTAAACTGACATGCCTAGACTGGAGCTCAAACATATGGCAGAGGTAATGACTTGTCATGGCATTGCCAAAAGGGCATTTTCTAAGCTCTGTTCTCCATATTCCAACATCTTACAAATACAAAACCTTTGCCATACTTTTTTCTTCCCAAAATCTCCTCTAAGGATGTCATGATGGAAATATTTGACAAGTCAACTCATGCCCAGACATACATACCGCAGAGTGGATACATGTCAGCTTGTCATGAATTTGCCCGAAAAAAAAATTCAACAAACACGAGTATACATGATACAAAAGTCATGTAAACTCTAGCTAACAACCATGATTTGACAAAAAACAAGCATCCCATATGATACATAAGTCATATAAATTCTGGCTAAAAACCATGCTATGAGATTGAATAACTGAACTCCCTTATTTTTTTGTTACTGATTTCAAAGATAAGTTCTAAATTCAGAACACTCTGAAATCAAGTTTAAACAAGATTTGAAAAGAGCACAACATGTTTTTATCAATCCCTGAAAAGAAAATGCACTTTGCAACAGTTTTGTATTATCTACCACAAGTGACTGCAACCACTGTCACTTCTTTATTTTCACTATTTGCAGATCTGGTTCTACAGTGGAGAATCTGTTATTCTTTCCCGTTTAAACGCAAACATACGCAAACGTAAAGCACTAAAACGTAGAAAAGAACAACTTTTGGACAATTCTGATAATTCATGTTTATCTTGGTGGCAAACAGTTTGGAGCCTGATCAGACGCCGGGTTACCCGGCGTCTGATCTGGCTTCAAACTGTTTGCACTGCAAATAATAGTTTTAGCGTAAACGCGTTTATTGGGAAAGAATAACACATTCTCCATTGTACAAATCTTCCTGAAAGAAAGTGATAGACCAGTAACTGTTGTAGAACAAATATTGTGTTACCTTTGTTTTCTAGAACTGTTCATATTATATCCTAATAAGCCCCTGTGAAAATGGCTAGAACATTTCAAAAAGTTTACCAGAACTGTTCTGTACCAAATTACTAATTGTGTTAAATAATCTGTTTAGCATTTATTGACCATTTGTAGAACCTTTTCAAGTTCTGTTCCACGAGATGTTGTCATGCTAGAGCTTGTAATATGTTCTAGAAATAATTCTAGAACTTGTCTAGAAACCAATATTGGTACAGTTCTAGAACTTTTTCTAGAACAAAGATTTGCTGGGGAAGACTAATTAAACCCATTACCCCATAGCATGTTTCTGGTTTTGAAAACAGGTGATTATACTTAAAGCAGGTTGAAAGTAAAGCAGAATGTGCCTTATGCCTGCTTTAAGCTACCATCTTCTATAGAATATATGAAATAGTTCTAATAAAATATACTCATAACTAAATAAATTGGAACGATTTTCTTGAGTGGAGGAATAAATTACAGGCGTAAAAAGGCATATTTATGGGTAATGGGTTAACATGTTTTGAAAGAATTTCTGCCAATGATGTTACCATGGCAAGTGGCTTATAATAACCAATTGAAAAGTATATATAATCAAATTTTACCCTGCCAGTAACTGACAGTAACCTTATGGCTAAGTTAAAAAAATCCTGAAAAATATGACATTGACCTTGACCTTGAGAAGGTGGGGTATCCTTGTTAATGTTTCTACAGATGATTTTACAGGCTAAAATAGAATAATACACAGAAAACTTACAATGAAATAGGGGACATCATGAAAAATATTAAACAAGGTCCACAATTGAAGTAATTAAGGTTTGTTCTAACCAAACACTTTTTTCAGTCCAGAAAGGTTTGGTTTTCTGAGGTCTTACTGTAATGGTTTACGCAATAATATCAATCAATAACCTTCCCATCCAGCTCAGTTTGATGAGGTTGTAAGTGGCCATAGCAACAGTCTAAACACCCCAGCTTCTAACTGTACCATTTCAACCAGATATTTGAAACAATCTTGAATAAAACATTTTGATCACCAGAAAACGTTACGGAACAAAGACGAAACCAAAACCGTACCAATTTTATTTGTTCCAGTCAGTAACAACAGTGCCATAAATTAACCCTCATCCTGTGAGAGTATCGTCTACTTCAAAATATTGTTAATATTTCTATAAAAAAATAATTTCTTTTTGTCTAAAATTGGCTGAAAATGTCCATGCAAGGGTCATACAGTTTGAATCCAGATCAGATGCCAAGTTACACGGCATCTGATCTGGATAGAAACTGTTTGGAAATGCCAGACAGGTACCACATTGCATGGTAAGAGTTCAGAGAAATGCTTAGAAGTCATTCAGTGTAATAGCTCGTTAATTAGACAGAATTGAAATCAAACAACTAGTGGCTAGTAGACTATGTCGAGAACTAACCGGCATGTTCTTTAAAACACAGTCAAAGTTTGGTAAAACGACCATAGCAATCAATGAAGAGGTTACAAAGGTAAAGATAAGTGATAGCTTAATGCAGGAAAGAAGTTATGCAGAAAGCTCCTAAAGGAGCTTTCTGCATAACTTCTGTCCAGCATTAAGCTGCCCGCTTTTTTAAAGACTGAACATAAATCTTCTTTTGAATGGAAGTTTTAACACATTTTATTTTATCAGTCCTGTTATCACATTTCAAAATTCATTGTGGTACTAACATGGGTACCCAGATACCCAAGACAAGTACCCAGATGACCTTCAATAAAACTATTTGTTGTGTAACGTTTATGGAATGTTGGTACATGTATATGCAAATGAGGATTCCCAAATCATTGCATGTATGTTTGAAAGTGAGTTAATATACCGGTATATAGCGCAACAAAAGCCTCTTGGTGCAAGTATTAAACATCGACAAGGTTTGCTGTTGCACAGGTGTCACTCGGTTTGCATGTCACAAATGGTGGCAGCGGTGGGATAAACCCAACTGCCATCCCAGAGTTGTCTTACTGGGGTCCAAGTCTCAAGACAAAACTTCTCGGAGGGGAGAATTAATTATTACATTCATGGAATGTTAGTACAATGTATATGCAAATGAGGTTTCCAAAGTAATTGTGTGTTGGGAAGTGAGTTAATATATATATATAGCACAACAAACACATTTTAACACCTCTTGGTGCGAGCTTAAGCTTTGCATCAACAGAGTTTGTTGTTGCCATGTCACCAAGTTTGCATGTTACAGTTGTTTGTCTACTCTTCTTCTGCTGATAGTGAAACAGGGCTGCCAATTCTCTGGATTTTTCCTAAGTATTCGGGTTTTTATCCTAGCAGATCGTAGCTTAAAACAGGCTGAAAGTAAAGCAGAATGCGCCTTTAGGCGCATTCTGCTTTACTTTCAACCTGTTTTAAGCAGTCATGTGTCTTCAAAACAAGAAACAGACTATGGGGTAAAGGTACGATAAGTAAAATTGCGTCTGAAAATTTAAAATATTAGGATTTTTATGATCAACTTATGGCAGCCCTGGTGTATAATTAAATATTGATGACTATTGCAATCGGTTTATATCTAGATGAGATGACAAGTAATTCACAGTGACACTGTTTGACCAACAAATTGTTCTTCCATAGCATTATCAAGGAAGAAAAGGAAATTTGCAGATATTTTATTGGCAATTATAACTTTTAGATACATGTACATGTATAGAAATATCATAATAATTATTACAGCATTTTTCAAGAAGACAAATTGTAATTGAAACATGTTTTATCTGGAAGTAAGCAAACATGTACATGCCTTAACCAAAAGCAAGTAAACTCTGCCTAGAGAAAAGCAATACCATATAATTTAATGATATTGCTCCTTTTTGTAGTGAAACAAAAAATATAATAATAAGTAAAACTTTTAGAACTACGGACTGCATACATGTGATATCTCCCGATTTGGTCGGGAGCTCCCGAAAATAGACCTCTACTCATGATGTCCTGGTCGGGAGACGAAATCTCCCGATATTTCATTTAACCAGGTTCATTTTTTTCAATATGAACTTTTATATCATTTATCTCGTTCGCCGACTCTAAAATCTTAAAATTGACTTCAGAGTTCTCTGGCTAATCCCTACACACGCGTATCGCCAAACGCTACTGTTGTGTGTAAACACATTACGTAATCGTCGATAAATTTGTTAGTTTAGCACTATTATGACAGGCTGAGTCATAACAATGTTGGGTAAAAGTTTGACCACACGCGCCGAGTACCGGTAGATCTAATTGGTTATCAAAAAAGTGATTGACAGGTTCACCCCGAATCGGAGACTTTAACAACGACAATTTCTAAAAGCTATGTCCCCGATACGGACCGGATTAAAATCAGACAATTCTCCGTAAGTTCTGGACAAACACACCTTTAAGATGAAGCTAATCAGAATTAACATTTAGGAATTGATTCCTACCACAAAATACTTTGAATATTCACATAACAGAAAAATACTTCGAAAATTTTACCGTTACAAAATGACGGGGCGCCTTAATATTTGCTATGAGAATTGCGTATATTTTGATAGTCTAAAAAGTATTCCCAGCGTCGTTTTCTAACAATCAATTAAAATTAAACATTGGATCTAAATTCTTCTGTTTGTTAGATACGATTTGTGCAAATGTATGTTTATTAAGTTAGATTTTTTGACAAATTACGCTCGTAAAATTGATTTGCAATCAGTTTTCGCGGTAGAAATTTTAGACGCGTTACTTCGTTGTTAGAACCACGCCCATTTTATGGCGCTAGTAAATGTCGTCTGCAGATTTTGTCGTCTGCAACAATAGTCAATACTCTGAATTAATTTTTGTGCATTTTCTTTCAGAAAAGATCAGTGTCAAACAGTTTGTATCTAGATGAGATGATGCGGCGTCTCATCTGGATCCATACTGTTTGCAAAATTAATAACAAATTGTTTTTTTGATCTACTCCATAGATAGAAATCTAGAACATTTGAACTAATTCATTCATTCTCTCAAGAAAATAGATATAGTTCCACTTTATCTTTACTAGTCATGAATAATATAAGAACCATAATAGGAAATAGTTCTTATATCCTAGCAGATTGTAGATCAAGCTTAAAGCAGGCTTAAATTTTTGCTGAAGCAGAATGCTCCTGAAGAGTATTCTGCTTTACTTTCAGCCAGCTTTACACAACCATCCTTCTGCAGTACTAAAATACTAGAATAATAGGCCCATGTCAGTATTATAAGAACTATATCTCTGGGTGAAAATTGTCTCTGTCTTAGTGGTCTATAGACTTCTTTATTCACTTATTTAAAAAAAAAAAAAAAGCAATTAGATCTAGTAATTAACTTATGAAAATATATAAAATTATTGGAATTTCATCGTCTGCGCCTAGTTTTGTCGCGAAAAAAGTGTCGCGAAAAAAGCTCCCTATTTGGCACCCCAATCTCCCTATTAAAATTTCCAAATCTCCCTATTTGGGTCCAAGAAAATATCACATGTATGACTACGGTACATCTTTATAAAGTACAATTGTTCAGTAGGAGAATGATTAAGACATTCTAACATATCTGATACCTGTCAATTAGAAAATGGTATTTTAAAAAAACCAACATATTAGAAGTTAATTTGCTACAAATTTTGAACTAATGATGGCAATTCAATTTGTTAAACATTTTTTAATGTCTGAGCCGAGTCCTTTTAAAAGTGCACATATAGAGAATATTGCTCAAAGGGGTGTCCCTTAAACCTTGGAGAAGAAAGTCATCAATTAAAGATGATTATACTTTCAAACTGACATTTGAATGAATAAGTTCACAACTACCAGAAAGATTGCTGCATAGAAATCCCACATTAAAAAGGTTACTTAGTGATAAAGATATTATGACTATCATGTGCCTTGTACTAACAGGCCGTCACTGGGGCAAAAACATCAGTTTTCATTCTGCAAAACCATCCCTTCAATTAATCATGATTTGCCAAGCTCCCCTGTGAGTCGGACTACTCAGGATCAAAGGGATGCTTTACTAGTGTTTTCTCATGCAGTGTTGCATAACTGATTTTATCTCATTTCACAAATTGAACATTTTCTGATAGAATCTCACAGTCTGCTTTTAAAAAATTCTTTATGACCAGTTTTCCTTGGTTGATATGCCCCCCATGAAAGCTACAGCAATGGGTTCTGTCATCTTTGCCCATGCTACTAAACTATGTTTCTTTAACAATCCATGAACATTTTATATTTTGGCAATATTTTACATTATTGTTAAGTAAATGCATGTCTAGGTGACAAATATTTAAATGCTTTTAAGATATCACATAATTCTGCATCAAGTCTGGATCTTGACAATTAACTACTCTTTAGCAGTATGAATATTAACTTATTAAGGGTTTAAAAACTTTAAATATTTAAAATATACTATTTTGCAGTAACTGTTACTATTTTTATTTTATTTCTTAAAAAAAAAAAATATTTGCAGACATACAATCTGAGTAGCAAACAGTTTGGATCAAGATCAGGCCCCACATTATGTGGGGCCTGATCTTGGCCAAAACAGTTTGCAAAGGTATTGGATACATTTGTTTCTTGCATGAAAAGGACTAATTCTTACTTTGATGTGTTAGAATGCTATGCCATGTTGGTTATATGGCCTGCAAGGCAATTAAGCAGCCTGTAATATAGATAGGGATTGATGAAATAACTATGTCAGCTAAATATGGTCATGTTTTTGCTTCTTTAATGTGAGCTTTAAGTAGAAGCTTAAAACCATAAAACGCACATATTAGGTAATTTTAATATACTGAGTACAGACGAACTTGTATTCAATATACAATGTTGTTGTTGTTGTTGTTTCTAAGAAGGGTTTAAGTCTGCTTAACCCATTACCCCATAGCCAGTTTCTAGTTTTGAAAATAGGTGACCTCTTGAAGCAGGTTGAAAGTAAAGCAGAATGTGCCTTATGGCACATTCTGCTTTACTTTCAACCTGCTTTAAGCTATTATTTTCTAGAATATAGAAAATATTTCTTACAATTTTTATTCGTGACTATGAATAGGAACTATTTTTTTCAGTAGAAGAATTAAATAAAGGCATAAAAAGTCATATTTATGGGGTATTGGGTTAAAGTCATGTAATGGCTAACATGCATTATCCCATTCCTTGCAACTCTAGTCAAAATCTGCTATTTGTTGTTGGGACATCATCTCGTAACATATTTATATGTTTATCTTTATACATGTAAATGGTAATTAATCTTAAAATTAAAATGGCCTATGTATATGATCATTTTATCAGAAATACTACATGTTTTGGCCTATGTAAATGATATTTTTACCAAAAATACCACATGTTTTTGGCCTATGTAAATAATAGCTCTATAGAGAGACTAAGTCAACATGGGACATCAATTCAACATACATGTTTACTGTCTTACCTTGGTCTGACTATATATTAATTTTAACATTAATACCACATGTTTTGGCCCATGCAAAATGATATTTTTACCAGAAATACATTTTTTGGCCTGCAAATGGTATTTTTACCAGCAAAACACATGTTTTGGCCTTATGCAAATGATAATTTTACCAGAAATACCACATGTTTTGGCCTATGTAAATAATAGTTTTACCATGAATACCACATGTTTTGGCTTATTGTACAATTAATGATAATTCTACCATGAATACCACATGTTTTGGCCTATATATATATATCTGTAAATGGTAATTTTACCATGAATACCACATGTTTTAAGTTACCTACATTGGCAATTCTACCATAAACATTACATGTTTTGGCCTACCTTTATGGCATTTACCATAAAAACAACATGTTTTTGGCCTTAATTTTTATCATAAGAACTTAATGTTTTAGCCTACTTGCAATTGCAATGTTGTCATACACACTGAATGTTTATGTCTAAACTTTTACCAAAAGCAAGAAATGTTTTGGCCTAATTTATGACATGGCAATATAGACAGCCATCATTATGTAACACACTAAATGTTTTGACCTATCTACATGGTCATTTTAACTAATACTATAGATCGATTTTATTGACTTGGCAGGGCCGAGTTTCGATACAGACCATTGCATTTCATCTTTGCAGCACGCTCTTTTATTATCGGAATTTACTGTTGTCCTCTGCCGGTGTTTTCTCAACATAACATATTAATGGACATTTTGACAGAAGAAAGATAATGAAGAATGACAAACAGCTTGAATCCAGATCAGACGCCATGTCAAGCTGTTTGCAACTTAATTTCTCCTCCTATAACAATTCACTACAAACAACACACGCAGTCGTTGTCTTCCATTTGGTGTTGTTGTAGAGAGGGAGCACTGTATATACCAATTGCATGTGGATATTGATGCACGCATAAATTGTGTTTCTTCAAGTTGAAAGTATCGGACAATAATGATATAATACGGAACTATACCTATCAACCCTAAAATCAAAAGTAAATTAGTTTATCTTTGCCAAAGGTTAGCTCTGCCCTGCCGCGTGCCAGTTGAATAAAATCGGCTTATACATGTTTTGGCCTCCCTACATGGTAACTTCACCATAAATACCAAATATTTTGACCTATGTGAATTGTGATGAATACCATACATACCACAATTCATGCTTGAGTCTAAACCTACAATGAGAATTTATCATAACCACTACATGATTTGCCCTATCTATGTGGTATCTTCACAAACACTAAATGTTTGGGCCTACTTTTATAACATTTTTTCCATAAACACTAATGTTTTGGCCTACTTACTCTGCAATTTACCATAAACACTAAATGTTTTGGCCTACGAACTGGGCAATTTTACCATAAACACTAAATATTTTGGCTAACTAACATGGCAAGTTTACCATAAATACTAAATATTTTGGCTAACTAACATGGCAAATTTACCATAAACACTAAATATGTTGGCCTACTAACATGGCAATTTTACCATAAACACTAAAATGTTTTGTCTACCTGCATAACACTTTTACCATATATAAACAGTCCCATGTTTGAGTCTACATACACTAAAATTATAGCAACACCATAAACACTTTGTATACATGTTTTGGTTACCTAGGCTACATTGTAATATCAATATACAAACTAACTGTTTTGGTCTAATATCTACATTGTAACTCTACCATAAATACATATACAAGATCTTGGCCTATCTTCATGTAATTTTAACATAAACACTTACTGTTTTGGTCTGACTAAATGGTAATAATTTACCTTAACCCATTACCCCATAAATACCCCTTATGAAAATGCAGAGATGATATGAAAATAGTTCCAAATTTTTACTGTTACAAATAAAGATAATAAGAACTTTTTTATATTCTAGCAGCTGGTAGCTCAAAGCAGGCTGAAAGTAAAGCAGAATGTGCCTTAAGGCGCATTCTGCTTTACTTTCAACCTGCTTTTAGAAGGCACCTATCTTCAAAATTCGAAACAAGCTATGGGGTAAAGGGTTAGATACATGTACAACTTGCTTTTGATTACCTCTGTGGTAATTTTAACATAAGCAACAGATGTTTGGCATATACATGTATTTACATGATACTTTTACAATAAATTGTGACCAAGTTGTTTGGTCTATTTACAAAGTAACTTTACCATAAATTTAACACTTCAATTCATTGTGAACTGCATGTTGAATTTACTACTCATAGTACATGTTTTATCTACTTGTCTTTGCACTGGTTATTTAAACAAAAAGTCCAAAAGTTTGTCTCCAGTGTGTTTTTACAATAATAATAAATTAAAATTGATTGGTCTTATCTCATGGTAAGTTTTATTTAGAATTGTAATTAACCCTTAGCCTGCCAGTCACGACTATAGCTCCATATGCAAACAGCTTGGATCCGGATGAGACGCCGAGTAACTCGGCGTCTCATCCGGATCCAAGCTGTTTGACACTCGGACAACATTTTCAGCAATTTTTAGCAACTTTGAAGCACTTTGAAACTTGAAGCAGACGAGAAATATAGCAGACGACAATTTATTTGGCGGGCTAAGGGTTAACATGTAGTCAAACCTCAAAGACTTGAACTTGTTTTAGAAACACTAACAAAATATTTCTTCAATTGAATTTCGATAACTCAAATTCTCTTCAGATTAACTTACCCTTATTTTGAATTTAAAATGTTATCAAAGTTTGATTGTACTGACAGAGAAATCTGCACTAACAGTTTATTGGTTAGTCTACTAGCATGACTAAAAACTTAAAGACTTAACCCCCAGTCCATTCATTGATTCCCCCCATTGTTCTCACTAGGTGAGAAAATAACTGTAAAGCATGGAAAACGTGTCCTCAGCCGATGTCATCAACCTCAAGTTTTCTATAGAGGCCTTTACATAATCACACTCAAGGTTTTTTTTAATTGGTTTTACTAACCAAACTATCAAATATAAGGTACGGGCCTCACATGAAACGTCTGACTGATTCTTTGCCTAGACATCTGTACTGTTAAAAGCATGCTGCATGATTTGACTGAAACTTTCTACAGGGATAAGTGTTACCACCCAAGCTAGGTCAAGTAATGTCTTTAAAGACATCTCCTGACGACCTTTTGGTCATAACGCATTGCCAGACAATTTCCTTGCAAAAAGCATGGGTCTTGTGCATATTGAACCATTGAAGCGTCTTGTGTGAGACTCTACCTTTATATTTGATAGTTTGGTTAGAAATAACCATTGAAAATCACTAGAGCATGAGTATAATCTGGACTTCACCAGGTAAACTGCACATGATTTGACAGTTACATTGACACCTCCAGAACAATATGCTGGTGGTCCCAAAATGGACTGAGGAAAAGTCTTTAACTCTTTCAACACCCTGGACCAGTTTAAAATATACTCATTACACTTGCACACAGTGTAGACACAGATCAGATCAGGGTCTACAACTTCTGCTGATTTAGAGCAGATACTGTATTTATCACATAATTTGCGGTCTGGGAGTTGCATAAAGCGATTGTATAAATATCGTAATCCACTAGTGGAATATCGCTTTTTAGGCTCCGGCCTAACTTGTTCGTCCATAAGCGCTGCATGTAGCGGGGTGCCAAATGACGTCATTTACTATGACGTTAACGTAAACAACGTAACGTTTGGCGGATAATCTATATAGCGTAAGGTCTACAAACTACGGCTTCAAATCAATTTAATAGGTGCTTGAACTTGTAATGTGATAAATAGAATATCACATTCGTGTTCATTATTTATCATTTTTAATAAACTCGTTGACAAAAATGAATATGACGCTCGCCAAGGCTCGCGTCATATTATTTTAGTCAACTCGTTTATTAAAAATGATAAATAATTAACACTCATACAATATCCTCTATTTATCAAACTTGTAACCCAGAATCCCAAGTTACTAAGACTGGTTATAATGGTTTGGAAACTAAAAAGATCCAAAAGAAAACCTAATAATCCACAAGAGTTGGGTTACTCAGTATTGAAAGAGTTTATTGTTAGTCTACTAGCATGGCTAAGCCTTAACCAGTTTTTGGGCAATTCAGACATGTGATTATGTTAACCCATTAACCATAAATACACTTTTTTCATCTTTATTTTATTCTCCCACTGAAGAAAATAAATCCAATTTATACAGTCATGAATATCCACCATAAGAAATATTTTCTATATCCCAGCAGATGGTAGCTTAAAGCAGGCTGAAAATAAATTATTTTCAGCCTGCTTTAAGTGGGCACCTATATTTTTAATTTAGAAAAAACGCTTTAGAGTGATAGGTTAAATGACTGTTCTTACAGAAAAATCTGACAACAAAATAATTGGTTAGTATACTTGCATGGCTAAGCCTTAACCAGTTGTTGGTCAATTCAGACATGTGATTGGTAATGGATGTCTGGATCATGTGACATTATAGATTTTATTGTCAAGACACTGGAAGAGGCTAACATGTTTTCTCAGCGGTTGCATGCAGTGGCCAATAACTACCTGCAATATCGATACCTGTGCTCGTAACATTCCCTTTATGATTAGCTGATGATGCCTGGATATATGATAAATTAATCCAGCACACGATATATCTCCACACATCTCTATTCTACAGTGGTAAAGACGTTATTCTTTCCCAATAAACGTGTTTATGCTAAAATCCATTATTTCTACTGCAAACAGTTTGAAGCCAGATCAGACGCCGGGAAACCCGGTGTCTGATCAGGCTCCAAACTGTTTGCTACTCAAATTAGCATGAATAGTAAGAATTGTCAAAAAGTTTCCATTTTCTACATTTTATTGCATTTTGTTGGCATTTAAACACTGGATAGAATAATATCTTCTCCACAGTACCCATGCAATCACAAGACACATGTATAACTCATTATTCCCTGAACATTTTAACCCATTACTCCATATCCTGTTTCTAGTTTTGAAGATGGGTGACCACTTAAAGCAGGTTGAAAGTAAAGCAGAATGCACCTTAAGGCACATTCTGCTTTACTTTCAGCCTGCTTAAAGCTAGCATCTGCTAGGATATAGAAAATATTTCTTATGGTATATATTTATGAATGTATAAAATTTATCTATTTTCTTCAGTGGAGGAATAAATTAAAGGTGTAAAAAGGCGTATTTATAGGGTAATGGGTTAACGGAAAAATCCAGTTTCCAATTAGGTCAAGTCCATTTTTGACTATACAAGATTGTGTTTTGTAATTTTTTGCAAAACGACAAACAGTGCAGGCCCTGCATTATCAATTTAGGGCTCTTGCATGAGCCCTCTGATCAGGGTCTATACTGTTTGCATAGGACAAGTGTACGCTTCATAGGTACACTGTTTGTTAATGATGCCTCGCTAGGTTTGAATGTGTTTACCCTTTTCCTGCTTTAGTATATATACATGTATTAGGGGTGAAACAATAAGGTAAAATCTGAATTGCAATATATAATGCAATACAGATGAACCATATTGCAATATATTGCAATATATTGTGGCAGCCTGTAAGCACAAACATTGCACAGAAATTAGCCTTTAACCCTTTCCTCCCTGAAACCTCAAATGGGCAATTCTAATTTTCAATTTAGTCTAGTCAATTTTAGACTATTTAAGGATGATCTTTACAATATCTGTCAAAATGACAAACAGTAGAGACCCTGATCAGAGGGCTCCTTAAGGAGCCCTCTTATCAGGATCTACACTGTTTGCATAGGACAAGTGTACTCATCACATATACACTGTTTGCAAATGACGCATATATGCGTGACTAGGGTTCAAAGAGTTAAAACTTATTTATACGGAAAAAAGGCTTGCCTTTTTTCCGTTATTAAGTAATGCGTGATAAAATCAAAGGTATTCCAATTCTATTCAATCACTGATAGACTTTGAAAAGTGTTGATTTGCGCGTGAATAATTTCATCAAAACTAGGCAACTACACAACATGGGGGCTGACATCTTGGATGATGACGTCACGGCTTTTACGAAGAGTTGTGCGTGACGTTTCGGAATTCCCGATTTAGGTGATATTTTTAAACCAGTATAAGAATGAATAACCCACAACACTCACTTGTACTGATTTCCTCCAAAATGACAAAATTTCAAACAGTTCAATTCATACCCTTTAACGCTAAAAATGAACGTTATTTGCAAAAAGCTACTTCTCAATCGAACCGATAAAAATAACAGATTACCAACACGTCATCAATATAAATAATGACGTCATTATTGGTGGTCATATGACTTCCAAAAATAGTTTCAGATTGCATTATAATACAGAACTGCCATCTAATAACTTGGTTGAAATGAAAAAACCTAAGATTTCCAAATATGCATTTTTCAAGCGCGATTTTACGAATCGTACCTTTACCCAATAGCCGATTTCTAGTTTTGTTGGCATGTGACTACTTAAAGCAGACTGGAAGTAAAGCAGAATGCGCCTAATGGCGCATTCTGCTTTACTTTCAGCGTGCTTTAAGCTACCATAACCTGGGGAAAAATCCGGAAATTTAGGAAAAATCCGGAGAAATGGCAGCCCTGATAATATAGCTGTACGGAGGAGTTTTAACTTTTAACACTGTATACACTTATATATCTATTTGATTATTGGGTAACAACATATAGATCTTGTCCCAAACAATTTAGGTTTATAATAAAAGTTCGAGTCGGTTGTGTAATCCAGATCTCAGTCACGAGAGGCGTAGCCTGGAGTGTGATCTGGAATACACAACGAACTGATACAAGAGCGCTGATCACACACTGGAGATAGATCTATTCCGTTTTCATTAGTACAATTTTGCTTTTTTCCGTCCATAGGCAAAGCCTAAATACATATTAGCATTGAAAGGATAAAAGGAGTGCTTTAAATATGAAGGAGGGTCCAAATTAACTAGCCATATGGTGTGAATGTTATAATTGTCACAGCATTACATTCGAATTAACAGGGCACTCCCTCTCGTATATGCTCAAATAATATATAAAATATTGCAATAGGGAAAAACTGTATTGCAATATGTATTGCCAAGAGGCGTATTGCAATATAACAATATATTGCCGTATTGTTACACCCCTAATATATATTGACACTTTTTAAAAACAACAAGGACTCAGATTAGACAGCTTTTATTATCTTAATATAGTGTCCAAATCTTTTTATTTACAAGACAATGAATATGTAAAGCGTGTGTTACGTCACAAGCGAATCATTCTCCATTTGCACACATGAACCTAATACTCCATTAATAATTTTTTTATTATTGTATTCCTCCACTGAAGAACATAACTCCAATAGTTACGAAATTGGGACTTATGGACGTACTGATGGACAGACAGACGGACGATGCAATGACTAAATGCCTGCCTTCGGGGGCATAAAAATGTTGAAAATACAGTCGAACTATCCGATTTATCGACACATGGATTGCAAAGTTTCATGCTCGATTAAGTCGGACATACCCCTATTTCAAAGTTAAAACGTGGCTAAGCCACGTTTTAACTTTGAAAAACAGGTATGTTCTACCTTACCGAGTTTGAGATATCGAAGTTCAACTGTATATCATTGACACACTCGATGTCAACTTCTACAGTGTTCCCTCCCTACAACAACTCCCTCCTTACAACAACCATTGCAGGAGTTCCCTAAACAGGACATTTATGTCTAATGCTTGTATACCGCTGCAATATCGTCTGCTTAAATTATTGTAGTCTGTTGTTTTTCTAAAAGTCACATTATTGACATTTTTACAGTAAAATAACTTAATGACGAGAGACAAACAGCTTGAATCCAGATCAGACGCCGCGTTACGCAGTGTCTGATCTGGATTCAAGCTGTTTACAAATATAAACCAATGTCCCTCCCTAAAACGACTCCCTCCGAAAAACGCACGTAATTTTTGTCTCCCATTGGATGTTGTTGTAGAGAGAGAGCACTGTACAAATAGTTTCAGAAGTCATCAATATCCAGGGCTCCAGATAAGGAGGAGTAATCTGAACAAATCCAACACTTCCTCACTTATACAGCACCAAATCCTATGGTGTTACTACTCATTAGAATCGTCTCTTCGAGACGATTCTAATGAGCAGAAACACCATAGGGTTTAAAGCAGAAATAAAGATTTTAGATTTTGAAACACTCCCCTTATCTGGAGCCCTGATATCATAATGCTATAACATGATGAGAGTAAAAGTTACCATATTTAAAATTCATTAAAAATTCAGATCAACATTAATAAATTAAAAGCACTAATGTACATGTTATGTAGCTTTAGAGTGCATTAAAACATTCAAAGGCAATAAAATCATTGGATTGTTTCAAGGAAATTGCAGCATGCTAAGTACAGTACCTTTATAAATTTGGGCTATTTTTGTAGTCATTAAAAAAGAAAGAATTCTCTTGCCATAAATACAGTACAACCTCTCTTGAACTACACAAGTGATTTAATTGCCAGCATCTCAACGACTACCCGTGTTTTATTGCAAGATAAAACACTGGTTTTAATTTATTATTTCTATTCTAACACTTCAATTTTACCAGGTTAACAACAATTTGCACCAGCGAAACGGGGCCATATTTCTTGGCGTACGCAGTTTCGAAGGCATATGCCATCAAGTTAAGACGTACAGCGCGTGAGTGTTTTATTGAGAATTTAAACACAGATACTTTCCTTCTTTGTTTATATCTAGACGTGCATGAAGTGTGTTAGAATTATAGACAAATTATTGACTGGTTACTGAAGAAAATAATGAGAAAAGCTCCTGTGTAGATGTTCAATCCTTTACCCCATAGCCTATTTTCTAGATTTGAAGACAGATGAACACTAAAACCAGGTTGAAAGTAAAGCAGAATGTGCCTTAAGGCACATTCTGCATTACTTTCAGCCTGCTTTAAGCTAACACTTGCCATGAAAAAGAAAATATTTCTCATGGTGCATAATTCAAGCCGTATAAAATTGAACTATTTTCTTCAGTGGAGCAAAAATTAAAAGTGTAAAAATTACCAATGGGGTAATAGTTTAAGCTGTCAATTATCTTCAGAGTGCACTTTACTTTTTCAAAGAAGGGCCACTATTATATAAGGCACAGGTTTAATTGCATGCCTAATCTTTCTTCAGTGGAGGAATGAATTAAATGTGTATAAAAGGCATATCTATTGAGTAAAAGTTTTAATTAATATATATATAGTCAAATGAAATAACTTTGACAGCCTTCTCACATATGTAGCAAATATTTGGGTGTAGAAATTGTCACTTATTTGTTCACCGTGTTATCTATAATTACATCAGTATCTACAGTATTCATTTCAAGGTTGACTAGGATAGAAAAGTGAAAAATATTTCATTTCATAAACTATTTGTGCCTTATAGTTTGATATAACAAGAACATACAAATTGCATACTAGAGCCCTAGTAGTATACCTTATAAGCAATGTTGTGTTCTTTTTAGAAAGCTTTTAAGACCAAAGTGCACAGTTGCAGATGAAAAAATTACCCAGCAAGCAAAGAGATTTGTCAAATTAATGAAAAGAACCTTAACCCTTTCCCCCATGCCTTTTAGCGCATTGAATTTATTCATCCACTGAATGAATGAATGAATGAATGGTGTTTTACGGCCCATCGACACAAAAAGGTCATTTAGAGCCGATCATCCACTGAAGAAAATAGTTCCAAATTGTACAGCCATGAAAATGAATAATAAGACATATTTTGTAAATCCTAGCAAATAATAGCTTAAAGCAGGTTGAAAGTAAAGCAGAATGCGCCTTAAGGCGCATTTTGCTTTACTTTGAACCTGCTTTAAGTGGTCACCTATCTTCAAAACTAGAAACAGGCTATTGGGTAAAGGGTTAAATGTAAATCTCTATGAACACTAAGTCTTAGAAGTGCATCATTATATACAGTTGAAACTCGATACTTCGAACTTGCGTTAGTTCGAACATACTCTTTTTTCAAAGTTAAAACGTAGCTTAGCCATGTTTTAACTTTGAAACAAGAGTATGTTTATCATAAATATAATGAGATTGACTTATTGAAATTCAACTTATGACTTACTAGCTATAGGTACGATCGATTTAAGCGAGTTTGAAGTATTGAGTTTCGACTGTATTGTCATCTGCATTTATTCTCATGTGCAAATGTTCTCAAGTTATAATTATCTTTTCAAAACAGGGTCAGGGTGTCAACAGTACAGATCCCAACCTGGAGCCTAACTGTGTTTACACAAAACATCATAACCTGAGTATTCAATACGATGGGTAATTAGCCACCCACCTCATTAAGTGATGGCACCGCTTATAAATAAACAACTGTCAGATGATAAATAAAACATTTTTTGCTCCGTCATATCAACAGGTTTCCATAACAAACATATTGCACATCGGAAACTTCCTCCTCGTTGCTATGGGTTTAGGAAGACCGGACTCAATCGACTCTATCCCATGGGCGGTTGCCATCTGGAATCAGGACAGCTTAGACTCACAGATCAGCCGATACCAGTGATACAACCCAGCCTTATAAATTATCAGGGCTCTAGATAACAGGGAGTAAACTGAACAAATCCATAATTTTCTCACTCATTTCAGCTCAAAATCCTATGGTGTTACTACTCATTAGAATCGTCTCTTCGAGACGATTCTAATGAGTAGTTACACCATAGGGTTACATGCAGAATTTTAAGATTTTATTTTTGAAATGCCGTTACAACCCTTGATAATCTGGAACCTTATATACTATGACCCTATAAACAGGCAAAACAGTGTTCACTAACCTGAATCCATTAAACCATTACTGAAAAGATAATGCCTTTTTTCGCCTTCAATTTATTCTTTCACTGAAGAAAATAGTTCCACCTATACAGTCATGAATATGAAATGTAAGAAAATATTTCTTACAATGATTCCTAGTAGATGGTTACAGCTTCCAACCTCCTTTATTTTTTAAGTTGTTATCAGATTCCAAAACTAGCAACAGGCTATGAGGGAACGGGTTAACTAAAGCCTCATGGAAATATTGAGTTATCTCCCTTCTATGGTCCCCCTTTCAAATAAATATGACATCTCATTTTAACGAACAAAATTAATATCTTCTATCTTAAGCCTGATTCAGGAAATAAGAGACAGTCTCATGTGTGAAGAATATACAACATTTGTCAAGAAGACAATGTGTTTTACACATTTTAACCCTTCATCCCAAATTGTGAGCCTGTTTTAAGTTCTAAGGATGGATGACCACTTAACTCTTTCCTCCCTGAAACTTTTAATGGACTATTCCAGTTTCCATTTTAGTCTAGTCCATTTCTGACTTTTAAGGGTTGTTTTTGTCATTGTTTGGCTTTATGACAAACAGTGAAGACCCTGATCAGAGGGCTCCTTTCGGAGCCCTTTGATCTGGGTCATCACTGTTTGCACAGGACAAGTGTACTATTCACATGTACACTGTTTGAAAAGGACGCCTATATGCGGGGCTAGGGTTCAAAGGGTTAACTCTTTACTTCATAGCCTGTTTATAGTATTGAAGATCATGTAACCACTTATATGATACCACACGGCTTGAAAGTAAAGCAGAAGCTAGGTGCTGGCACATTCTGTTTTACTTTCAACAAGCTTTATACTAAAGCTCCAATCTCCTTGAACAATAGAAAATAATTCTTATGGTTCAAATTTATGACTGTCTAAATTCGAACTACTATCTTCAGTGGAGGAACAAATCAAACGCGAAAAAATGAGTACATGTATCTTAGGTAAGGGTTACTGCAGAATGTGCCTAATGCTCGTTCTGCTTAACATTCAGCCTGCCTTAACCCATTACCTCATAAATACGCATTTTTACGCCTTTAATTTTTTCCTCCACTGAAGAAAATAGTTCCTCTATAACTAGTAATGGATATGTATTATAAGAAATAATTTCTATATTCTGGCAGATAAGGGCTTAAAGCAGGCTGAAAGTAAAGCAGAATGTGCCTTAAGGCACATTCTGCTTTACTTTCAACCTGCTTTAAATGGTCAGTTATCTTCAAAACTAGAAACAGGCTATGGGGTAATGGGTTAAGCTACCTTAATTCTCCTAGAATATACAAAAAGGTTCTTATGTTGCACATTCATTTATATGTACTATTTTTCTTCAGTAAAGGAATTAATTCAAAGTGTGAAAAGGCATATCTATGGCATAAAGGGTTAAAAAAGAAACAGCTAGTGTTTAGCATGAGAATGGCTAAACAGAGAGGCTTCACTGTAATATAGTGTAAAATGTTTCTATATGAATCCACCATGACGGATGGAAAAAAGCCTATATATTTGCCCTTTTACGAGAGATTTAGCCGATAGAAAGAGAAAGCATTCAGGTGAGACTGACACACCAATCTGATAAAACGAGCTAAATGGCTTGAATATTTTATGATGATTGAAGCGGGAATATCAAATGAAAGCTTTTATGAACAGATTTCTTCAATATGTCAAAAAATGAAGAATTGGAGATGAATTTCACCCATATAAATTTGCAGTTAGCGATTGCTGCAACTTTTACCTTACCTAGAGATGGATATATCCCACTGTGATATAACCTTTGCAAACAGTCTGGATCCAGATGAGACGCCGCATAATGCGGCGTCTCATCAGGATCCAAACTGTTTGACAATCTTACCCTGTGTTAAAAAGACATTTAGAAAAAAATTATTTTTAGAGCAATAGCAGACAACAGTTATTGTTTGCAGATGAAAAAATTACCCAGCATGCAAAGAACTTTACAGCTAGCTGATGAAAAGTTTTGCCAAATAACAGTGCAAAGTACAATTCAATCATAGACCATAGTCACTATACAATAGAAATGAGCTCCTAGGACAATCTTGAAAACAGGTGGTTGCTTAATGCAAGATGAAAATAATACATCCATTACTACACTATTAGCAGGAAAAGGGTATATGTAATATCAAAATCTCTTGTACAAAATATTTCTGCAATGGACAGGTGACCACAAAATTTAATTAATGTAAACCAATAAAGGTTAGATGCAAGTCCTATGCTCAAAGACAGTAGATGACAAAGCTATATTTTTTTATCAAGTGTTGGACGTGCTGTTTTAGACAGACACCGATCATTTGTATTGATTGGTTCTCACTACGATAACAGGAAGTGTCAGGTGGCTGGTTTCCTGTCTCCAGGGCTCCAGATAAGGGGAGTACCGTATTCCAAAAACTAAAATCTTTGTTTCTGCTTTAAACCCTATGGTGTCACTACTTTGAGACGATTCTTATGAGTAGTAACATTATAGGATTTGGGGCTCTATGAGTGAGAAAATGTTGGATTTGTTTGGAATACTCCCCCTTTATCTGGAGCCCTGTGTCTAGCTGGCTGGTGGCAGACTTCAAGTGCTGAGATAGCATTTTCAGGTGTGCCACCGCCAACACAAATACCAACAAAAAGATGGTGGAATCAAAATCAGTCTTGTATTACCCAAGTTCACCACAAATACACTTTTAACCCATTTAACCCATTACCCCATAAATACGCCTTTTTACGCCTTGAATTTATTCATCCACTGAAGAAAATAGTTCCAATTTATAGTGTTATAAATAAGAATCATAAGAAATATTTTCTGTATTCTAGCAGATTACAGCTTAAAGCAGGCTGCAAGTAAAGCAGAATGCACCTTAAGGTACATTCTGCTTTACTTTCAAGCTGCTTTAAGTGGTCAACTGTTTTCAAAATGAGAGATGTGATATGTGGTAATGGGTTAATTTATTCCTCCACTGAAGACCTCACCGCTGTGAGTTCAAATCCCAGTAGGGTCGTCGGATTTTTCATGTGGGGAAGCCTTCCAGCTGGCTTGCAGAAGGTCGGTGGTTCTACCCAATGCCGATTTGTGTCTGAAACAGTGCATTAATAAAGAAAAGGGCTTCTGGGGTCTTCCTCCACCTGTAATTAGCTGGACATCGCGATATGACTGAAATACTGTTGAAAGCGACGTAAAATCAAAACAAATCAAATCAAATCCACTGAAGAATTTTTTTCCAATTCATAGCCATGAATAATTATGTACCTTAGAAAATATTTTCTACATCCTAGCAGATGGTTGCTTAAAGCAGAATGCTTTACTTTCAGCCTGCTTTACGCAGCTACTTGTATTCAATACTTCTTTTTAAAGTTTCTCAGACCAAATAGTTTTGAGTGGTCTCCCCTGAGTATAAGATACTTTACTCAATTAGCACAACATCAATGTGGCATCAAGTCATGAAAGACAGCAATTTCCATCTGTAATCTTTTATTGTTCAAAACATTACGTATCCCACCCATTAATAACAGAGAAGATACTGGTACAATAAAATACATATATAACTGTCACCAAGGTACATATAAAATATATCACACATTGCTTGTAGTAAGTCTACTAGGTATAATGTACTATAATATAACTCATCAATATAGACTAACTGTAAGGGCTGCCATTTCTCCGGATTTTTCCGAAATCTTTGGATTTTATTTTAGCAGACGGTAGCTTAAAGCTGGCTGAAAGTAAAGCAGAATGTGCCTTTAGGCGCATTCTGCTTTACTTTCAACCTACTTTTAGTATTCACTCTTGAAAAAAAATCTTAGTCTTTTTCAAGATCAAGTTATGGCAGCCCTGAACTATTATTGTGCAGAAAATATTGATACAATAAAACCTCTTTATTATGACCAATAAAACAAAGGCTAATTGATTGTATAAAACACAGGTTACCATACAGCTTAAAGTAAGGTGACAGTAAAACAAAAAGCTCCTTTCAGCAATCCCCTGCCTTGAACAGCTATAAATTAACACAGTTTAGTAGTTGTAATGGAGAGGTTTTACTGTATATACATCCTTAGTAAACATTGTAGAACCAGATCAGAGCGGGCTCCTTAAAGGAGTCCTCTGATCTGGTTTTGCACTGCTTCCTATAATACTGAAATTAATTTAACAAACTCATCCAGAGTCAATGTAAGCTGGTCATTACTTAGAAAATGGTCAAGTTAATTTGGAAAGTTAGCAGTGTAAGAGTTATATAAAATATAAATAGATCTTACATTCATGCTCATTATTTATCATTTTTAATAAACGAGTTGACTAAAATAATATGATGCAAGCCTTTGGGAGCGTCATATTTGTTTCAGTCAACGAGTTTATTAAAAATGATAAATAATGAGCATGAATGTGAGATTCTATTTATCACATAAACATTTTAAAAACCTATTTAGTTAATTGAAGCCGCAGGTTGTAGTCACTTTTGCCATATAGATTTTCCGCCAAAACGTGATGTTGTTTACGGTAACGTCATCGCAAATGATGTCATTTGGTGTCCCGCTACATGCAGCGTTTGTTGACGAATAGGTTTGGCAGAAACCACAAAAACGATATTTTACTAGTGGATTAAGATATTTATAGAATGGCTTTATGCAACTCCCAGACCACAGATTATGTGATAAAATATATTACATGTCTATGTACTTGTGATTGGTCTGTTACATAGACCTTCCTACATGGCAATGAAATGTAAAGATTATAAAGATGCAACAGAACTGTATAAATCCCTCATGGCAAGAAAACATAGATGTTATAAAGTAGCAAAATCTCTTTGTATGAACCTTTCAAGTGTCTTATAATCAGCCTGGCCCCGAGGTTGTAAAGCCTTTGACTTGAGTCTGAGATCATTCTCAAACTTTTGATTGGTCAGATTTGAGCAAGCTCAAATCTGACCAATCAAATATTTGAGAATGATCATAGACTCAACTCAAACGTTTTATAACTTTGGACCCTAGGTTCCAGATTAGGTTAATTCACCATTCAATCCATTGCAGTGACATTACAGTTTAATCAATATTTTATTCAGAGAAAAGGGTTGGACAACTGGCAAAGCCTAGGTCCTCTCCAATGACATTCAGCAATGGACCATTATGACCTCCAGGGCAATAATAATGAAGATAGTTCCATTATCTGCTTTCAGCATTATTACTGTCTAGCATTTAACCCATTACCCCATAGCCTGTTTCTATTTTTGAAAATAGTTGACCACTTAAAGCAGGTTGAAAGTAAAGCAGAATGCGCCTTATAGCGCATTCTGCTTTACTTTCAGCCTGCTTTAAGCTGTAATCTGCTAGAATATAGAAAATATTTCTTATGATTCTTATTTGTAACAGTATAAATTGGAACTATTTTCTTCAGTGGATGAATAAATTAAAGGCGTAAAAAGACGTTTTTATGGGGTAATGGGTTAAAGCAGCCACCTGTCTTTAGAGATATATAATTATGTGCCTTTGTTGAACTGTTAGCGTTATGAGACCAAAATATTTTTTGTTTTCTGAGCCTTCCAGTACTCAGAAATTTGGTTTTCAAAGGTTACTGACCCAATAGTAAAACATACAGTACTAACATACGTACACCATGCTTCAATACTTACAACAGTTCATTGTGCTTGTATTTAAATCACAGTAATGCAATATATCACAAAAAGTACTAATGTGCATGTACAGTCTGATACATCTCTTATAATTTAAACAATCACTCAGTCAAGTACTGTGTGGAAATTAATCACTTAAAGACACTAAAAACCAAATTGCAATATAAAAATAAAATTATATGACTCAAATAATTTGAGGCAAATAATTGTGGCATTATAGTGTATTTGACATTAAAAAAGTTTGATTGGTCCTTAAAACATACAAGGAAAACCACAGAATCTTAGCTTTTAGATATTATCCGGCAGTTTTTCACTCCGACCGGAGACGGAGTAGATCTTTGTTGCAAACATTCCTACATACAATTCAAACAAGATAAAACAGACCTCCAGAAAAGAATGTTGCCATAGTCGTGTGGTCTATTGTGTATACATAGTTACCGGCATATCTTCTTGTGCCTTCTCCTCACTGGGATTCAAATCATGACAGAGCTTATCGTTTTTCGAAATTTGCTTTTCTTAAACTTATATACAGTCGAACTTTGATATCTCGAACTCGCTTAACTCAAAATATCCGATATTTCGAAACATGAATTTGCCTTATTTAAAGCTCGGCTTAGGTGAACATATCCTAATTTCAAAGTTAAAATGCCGCTAAGCCACGTTTTAACTTTGAAATACGGGTATGTTCAACTTAACCGAGTCGAGATATCGAAGTTTGACTGTACAAATGTTTACACCTGGCACCCATTTACCCAAAAACAAAATATTTCTATCCCAAATTTGGTTTGCAGGCTCTTTAACCCATTACCCCATTGCCTACGTCTAGCTTTGAAGGTAGGTTACTGCTAAAGCAGGTTGAAAATAAAGCAGAATGCGCCTTAAGGCACATTCTGCTTTACTTTAAGCATGCTTTAAGTTACCATCTTCTAGAATATAGAAATATTTCTGATGACATATTCATGAATTTATAAATTGGAATTATAGTCTTCGATGGAGAAATAATTTAGAGGCATAAAAAGGCATATTTAAGAGGTATTGGGTTAAGACAAAAGACTGCTATGCAGGCTATGGCAAGTATATTGTAGAATTAAGCTCATATAAGAACTTTATGCATTATCTTTATCCTGCAATAAGCAACCAATTGTTGCATTTAACTCTGCAGAAGGACCGTCTATTGAGTCCTTGATACAGACGTGACTGTAGTTAACTGTATTTAATGACTGCTGAATTGTCTCTGCAAGCCTACCAATTCATTACTTTAATTGCCTTAATAGTCATGTTGATTTCATACATGTACCTTGATGCATAATGTTATTAACAATTAAACAATTGTGTCAAACTGCTAAACTGGCAAGAAGCTTTGACCTTATTTAAAAGATAGGGTGAATGTATAATGCAGGACAAAAGTAAAGCAGAAAGCTCCTACAGGAGCTTTCTGCTTTACTTTGACCTGCATTAAGCCACGATCTAATTTGAATAGTCCCACAACAATGCCAGTTAAAGTAACTGGTTGCAAACATATGTTTCACTGTTCAATGTTTTAGGTGTAAAACAATCTATGAAATGTAAGACAGCTGTTAATTATTACTGAGCTAATGATGCATTTGAATGTTCAAACCTGCTTTCTGTGCAACCATGATTCATTCTTTAACTCTTTCCTCCCTAAAACTTTAAATGGACAATTCCAGTTTCCATTTTAGTCTAGTCCATTTCTGACTTTTAAGGGTTGTTTTTGTCAATGTTTGGCATTGTGACAAACAGTGAAGACCCTGATCAGAGGGCTCCTTTCGGAGCCCTCTGATCTGGGTCTTCACTGTTTGCATAGGACAAGTGCACTTTTCACATGTATACTGTTTGAATAGGATGCCTATATGCGGGACTAGGGTTGAAAGGGTTAATGGCTAGCAAATGATATCAGTCAATATACAGACCACCAGGCTTTATAATATTTTATTATATGCCTTCGTATGATATCGAGCGTTTCCCTATGTATCTGCGCAGTTAAATACAAGAGTCTGTATCAGCCACTTTGTATTTTACTCTGACATCACTTTCGATTTAGCGTGACGTTGTTTACGTACATGTACAAGTGCCAAGTTATTCTTTGTAGCATACACAAATTCTTGTTATGCTTCAAATAACTAATAAATTTTGGATATAAAATGATTTAAACAACTATTTAGTTGTTTCTGGTGTGTAATCAAAGCAAATAATAAACACATCACCAGTTGGCAGTGTGCTACAGAATGTTGCATTCAGCTCTCAACGTATTTAACGAAAACAACCAATCAGACTCGCGCCAAGGAGCTCGTCAGTTCGGCTATTTCCTCCAAGAACGTCTCGAGCTAAATACATCACTCTGTATTGCACTGTAAACTGGTAATGAGTATATCATATTTATGCTGAGACATTTAATAGTCTCATATAAAAAGCATTAAGATCATTCATTCAGGATTTTACATCAAATTACAAAGAAACAGCATAGTAATAATTTATTTCTCATTATTTCTCAAAGACAAACCATAACCAGTAATAATTCTATCACCATGCATAAAGGCACAAAGTACCTGCTTTAAAAAATTCTCAAAAAGGTCATCAAATAAAGTACGAAAAGACAAACGAATAAATAATATTCAACCTATCTGACCTCTAAATGACCTTGACATGTGTGTGACATGTCCCAAGTTATACCGAGCTCAATTAACCCATTCACCAATGAAACTTTTAATGGACAAAATAAGTCTAGTCCATTTTTTACTTTTTTAAGTTGATTTTAACAATATATTTCAAAATGACAAACAGTATAGACCCTGGATCAGAGGGCTCCTTAAGGAGCCCTCTGATCAGGGTCTTCACTGTTTGCATGGGACAAGTGTTATCCTCTCAGGTATACTGTGTGTAAATGACGAGTATACTCGTCGCTAGGGTTGAATGTGTTAATGGATTCTTGAGTGGAGTGCACAAAAAAGAAGCTTCTATTACCTGTATTTCAAAAGTTATGACCAAGGCAAAAGCTTTGGACAAACAAAGCTAAATTTGGACAAACCAACAAACAAGCAGAGACACCCAAAACAACATTGCTCCCAGATCATCCATCTCGGGACATAACATATCACAGATTAAATGCAAAACTACTAACTAGCAATATAAAAGTGGACGGAATAATTTTATTTTGAAATAAAAACCTAGATTCCAAAATCTTGCTAAACTATCAACATAAAAACAAAATACTTAAGTGTAAAATATGTAAACATTATGAATGTGTTTATGTAAAAGTATTCCAAAATATAAGCCTATCTGACAATGATGTTTGTGTCTTCAACAAGCAACAAAAAGTTGCATCAATGGTCAAACCATTACCTCATAGCCTGTTTCTAGTTTTGAAGATAGGTGACTACTTAACCCTTTCCTCCCTGAAACCTCAAATGGACAATTCTAATTTTCAATCTAGTCGAGTCCATTTTTGACTTTTTAGGGTTGATTTTACAATATGTGTCAAAATGACAAACATAGTAAACCCTGATCAGAGGACTCCTTTAAAGGAGTCCTCTGATTAGGGTCTACACTTTTTGCATAGGACAAGTGTACACCTCACATGTACGCTGTTTGCAAATGACGCATATATGCGTGACTTATAGGGTTCAAAGAGTTAAAGCAGGTTGAAAGTAAAGCAGAATGTGCCTTAAGGCACATTCTGCTTTACTTTCAGCCTGCTTTAAGCTATAATCTGCTAGAATATAGAAAAATTATCTTACAATACTTATTCATGACTGTACAAATTGAAACTATTTTTTTCAGTGGAGGAATAAATTGTAAAAAGGCGTAAAAAGCGTATTTATGGGGTAATGGGTTAAACCAAGTTTTTACCTCAATAGCTTGTGTTCCATGTGTAAGACAGCTAGGTCACGAGGTGAACACTTTAAGATGGCTGAAACTAAAGCAGAAATCTCCAATAGGAAGATTTCTGCTTTTCAATCAGCTTTAAACAGCCACCTAAAAGTAAATATTACAGGAAAAGTTTTGATGGTCATTTGACCAGGACATGGTATTTGGGTGGAATTATTAGGATTTGATAATATTTCAAAATATTTCTTTTAACCAGTCCTATGATGTTTATTATTCACAAATCATATTTACAATTTGTCAACAATTAAGCCTGGGATATTTAACTAATTACCCCATAGCCTTTTCCTTGTATTTAAGATAAATGACCACTTAAAGCAGGTTGAAAGTAAAGCAGAATGCGCCTTAAGGCGCATTCTGCTTTGCTTTCAGACTGCTTTAAGCTACTATCTGCTAGAATATAGGACATTATATTAATTCTTAAGGGGCATTGTTCACGCCTGTATAAATTTGAAATATTTTCAACAGTGTAGGAATATATTAAAGGCATAAAAAAGCGTATTTATGGGGTAATGGGTTAAAACCTTTTTCTGATGAAGTATTAAACTAAGTTACAAACCATGAATTTTGAACTTAAAAAGACTCATCACACAAAATAAGTTTCATAATAAACAACCTAGAAATGACTTCTGTTCTGCCTGACCCAAAATTGTACAAAAAAACATGACAAAGAATATGCTTCTGCACTCAGCCAATTTTCTGTACTTCAAACACCGCAGAGACAAAATAAGATTATATGAGACAATTTCTCTAACATTAAATTACATATTTATGGCTATACATAGGCTATATTTCATGCCTGTTTGTTATGGCTAATTGACAACATTGTGTGTAATTGGATTTGAAACACTCGTTTTATATTCTTTGTGCAAAAGAAATACACTCTTTCAACTTTTTCAACTTTTTCTTCGCAATGCGTTGATGACAAGATATAGGGTCGAGATTGCCCATTAGACTCTATCATTTAAGGACTATGGTTTTGGCTTAATCATGTATACCAGTTTATGTAATACTATTTCTTGAAAGTAGTGTCCTGAAGGAGCCAAGAGACTGATCAGGGTCTGCATGCACTGTTTTTTTATTTTCATTTTAACATATCACTCCATAGATACTTATTTTTACACCTTTTACTCATTTTTACACCTTTAATTTATCATCCACTCAAAAAAAATAGTTCTAATGTATACATTCATGAATAGGTATCATAAGAAATATTTTCCATATACTAGCAAATGGTAGTTTAAAGCCTTTAGGCGCATTCTGCTTTACTTTCAAGCTGCTTTAAATGGTCACTGTCTTCAATAGTAGAAACAGGCTATGGTGTAATGGGTTAATAATATTTAGAAGGATTCTTAAACAAATCAGAATTGATAAGTCTTTAAAATGGAACAGTCCATATAGTTTTTTAAAATGACAGAAGCGGTAGTTCATTTGATAATTACTGCATTGTAAGAGTTGGAATGACCTCAAACCAGCTGGCATTACTAACAAAGAAGCCATTTTACAAACAATTAAAAAAAAAAATTAATACAGGGTAAATTTACACAATACACAGAGACGTATGGTCTCTGCAATACAGAATGACTTTATTAGAAATAAAAATGAAACATAAGGTTATGTTTTTATGAGACTGTTGATTCCTATTACTATTAATAGATACCAGGGCATGCAATTAAGCCTTTCTGTGAGGCACTCTCTATTACGACCACTAAATTGTGTAAAAAATTAGTCGTTTAAGACAGGTGACTGCTTAAAGCAATGTGAAAGTGAAACAGAAAGCTCCTACAGGAGCTTTCTGTTTCACTTTCACATTGCTTTAAGCTGTCACCTGTCTTTTATACAGACAATTAGACTTCTTTTTAGTGGTCGTAATAGAGAGGTTCTACTGTATATATATATCCTTTGCAAACGGTTTTCTGTAATCCATTTGCACCCAATGAGTTCTTCCATGTTTATATATTGGAATAGTCAATTTAGTATCTAAGGGGTGGCTGGTCTAAAATGTTCATTTTCGTTATGTTTTATATTGAAATTCCTATCAGGGAAGGCATCTGATCAGAGTCTACACTGTTTGCCTATAGTGTCTCATATATTGGATTGTGGGCACAAATGGGAAGTGGCTTCAGTCTAATTAACCCTCAATCTCTTGCTATAAGCATTTATTGACTCTTTTTTAAAAACAGCGTAGACCCAGATCAGAGCAATGCAATATTTAAACCCTTCTCCTGCTATAATTAAACACTGAAATTTTTAAAACAGTGCAGACCCAATTCAGTCAGCTCCTGAAGAAAAATTTTCCCAGGAAAGTGCAGACTCATGTCAGATATTTCCTATAAGAAAACAGTACAGAACCTGATCAGACAGCTCCTGAAGGAGCTGTCTGATCGGGGTCTATACTTTTTTCAAAGATATAACTATAAGCTAAAGGCAGGAGAGAAGCTAAATGCAGAAAAATGTCATGCAGAAAGCTCTGTTATACTTTGTGGTCACTAGATTCTACAGAAATTCCTACTGGCCAAATCAACTGGGATTTTATTTGTGTTTTTTACAAATCAAAGAGTATACAGTGCACAATAGATCTACCACATTAATTGGGCTATAAAATGTTGATTGATTTTTGTTTGGTAACCACAGCGATTTAATGTATTTTTGTTATATCTAGGTGTAATATGAGATGTGTTTGTGTTTCTATTTATGGATATAAACATTTGTCCAGACAATACAGAGACTAACATGGGAATCATAATGAAAGAAAACATTGGACAATGAATAGCCCACAGAATTAGAGGAAATTACTGGAAAAATCTTAAAACAAAAAAATCAATTCATGGCATTCTGATGTATTTAATGCAGGTAGGTGCTTAAAGCAATATGAAAGTAAAGCAGAAATCTCCCAAAGAGAGATTTGTTTTGCTTTCATCATGTTTTATTAAAATAAGTCACCACCCTAGCTATTTCTTTTACATCATCAAAGAATCTTCTTTTAAGTGTTAAATTGTCAAAGCAAGGTGTTTAACTGTACAAAGACAGACAGACCAATTTTGTACACCTTTCATCATAATCATAATATGCTATAGAATCACCTTTGTGTTGGCAACAGAAATAAACTTCAATCAGTAGATGCATTTTGAGTGATCTTCTCTGATCTTATAATTCCATACACAGTCAAACTTCGATAAATCGATCTTGTTTTACTCAAACATACCAATATTTCAAACTTAACCCATTACCCAATAGCCAGTTTCTAGTTTTAAGTAAAGATGACCACTTAAAGCAGGTTGAAAGTAAAGCAGAATGCGCCTCAAGGCGCATTCTGCTTCACTTTCAGTCTGCTTTAAGCTACCATTTGCTAGAATATACATGTAGAATATGTTTCTTATGATACATACTCATGGCTTTATAAATTAGAATTATTTTCTTCAGCAGATGAATTAACTAAATGCGCTAAAAGGCGCTTCTATCAGGGAAAGGGTTAAACATCCGTTTTGACACTTTTCAACTTTGAAATAATGGTTTGTTTGACTTAACCAATTTTGAGCTATGTTTGACCTAACCCATTATCACCTCGGATATGCCTTTTTACGCATTTAACCTAATTCCTTTTCCAAAGGATTTGGTGCTAAAATGAGTGAGAAAATGTTGGATTTGTTCAGTTTACTCTGGAGTCCTGGCTCAACACTTGATTTCCTCTATGATCTATACAGAGTTTAGAGATCAGGGGCCCGTTTCATGAAGCTTCGTACGACAAATGTTGTCGTAAGTCAGATTATAAGTGTCAATTATTATTTAAGACTCCATCTAATCCTGTCTTGAGGCATCTATCTCTTTGTAATCGTCTTGAAAAGACGATTCCAAAGAGATGTCACAAGGCAGGTTAGATGGAAAATCAGAAAACAAATTTATTTTAGTTTTGACTTACGACTGTTTTTGTCGTACTAAGTTTTATGAAACGGGCTCCCTGGTTAGAAGTCAAATTACTCAGTAAACATTATAGAGTCAAACCTTTTGCAAAGGTCTGTAATAATAAATTCATGCATTAACCCTTAGCCTGCCACTCACAACTATAGCTCCATATGCAAACAGCTTGGATCCGGATGAGACGCCGAGTAACTCCGCGTCTCATCCGGATCCAAGCTGTTTGACACTCGGACAACATTTTCAGCAATTTTCAGCAACTTTGAAGCACTTTGAAACTTGAAGCAGACGAGAAATATAGCAGACGACAATTTATTTGGCAGGCTAAGGGTTAAAACAATTTTCAACAAGAACAGTAAACATGTATAAATGCAAAACAGATACAGTTGAACCAAGATAACTCAAACTTGCTTTCATCTTACTCATATTCCATAGTGAAAACATTGCTTAGCCTAGTCTCAACTTTGAAAATAGGTAAGTAAGTTGAAAAACCAGTAAAAGCAACTTCTATATACTGAAATCATCTATAGAAAAGCATCATTTCGACTAAAGCTAGTCTAGCCCATTTCTACAAAAATACAACTTGTTTACGCCTTTGCTGAAGAAAATAGTTCCACTTAACTCTTTCCTCCCTGAAACTTTAAATGGACAATTCCAGTTTCCATTTTAGTTTAGTCCATTTCTGACTTTGAAGGGTTGTTTTTGTCAATGTTTGGCACCATGACAAACAGTGAAGACCCTGATCAGAGGGCTCCTTTCAGAGCCCTCTGATCTGGGTCTTCACTGTTTGCATAGGACAAGTGTACTATTCACATGTACACTGTTTGAAAAGGACGCCTATATGCGGGACTAGGGTTCAAAGGGTTAATACAGTCATGAATATGTACCTTAAGAATTTTTTTTATATCTTAGAAGGCAATTAATTAAAGCAGAATTCTCCTTAAGGTGCATTCTGCTTTACTTTCAGCCTGCTTTAACCCATACCTCAAACCCTTTACCTCATACACGTTTTTAGTATTTAAGATAGATGACCGACTTAAACCAGGTTGAAAGTAAAGCAAAATGCACCTAAAGGCGCATTCTGCATTACTTTCAGCCAGCTTTACACTTCAATCTACAAGGATATAGCAAATATTTGTTATGGTACAATTTTCACAACTGTATAAATGGGAATTATTTTTTTCAGTGGAGGAATAGGTTAAAGACGTAAAAATGAATTAATGGGGTTATGGGTTAAATGGTCAACTGTCTTTAAAACTAGTAACAAGCTTTTAGGGTTAAGAGTTCAATCATAGAGGTTCAACTGTACTTGATTCAGTAACAGTAACTGTTAACAGTAAAGCTTGAACTTGTCATGCAGCAGTAAACAGACCTCCAGATAAGGGGAGTATTTCAAAATTTAAAATCTTTACTTCTGCAATAAACCCTATGGTGTTACTACTTATTAGAATCGTCTCGAAGAGACGATTCTAATAAGTAGTAACATCATAGGATTTGGTGCTGAAATAAGGGAGAATATATTTGATTTGTTCAGTTTACTCCCTCTTATCTGGGGTTTTTAGTAACTTATACAGCACCTTTTTCACTATACTGCGAGTCTGCTAGACTTATACTACTCATAGTGTTCATCCTAGAGTCCGCTCTACTACTACCAGGTTCATCATCTACAGAATCTGCTGATGATCCTCCAGATCTCTCCACTATAAGCCTTAGATCTTGAACTGGAGTTTTCTTGACTGGAACTGTTGCCAGTGTTGGAGTTGTCTCCGGTTTCATTTCAGTTTTCTTTGTTGCTTCCTCCTTACTCTGGTTTATTAAAGCATTGTGGCTGACATTTACAGCAGAGTCTGTGAGTGTTAGTTTCTTTAAGTTATCTTCCAATTCTACAATAGCACCAAGTACTGCTGGCAAGTTATCGGCATGTCCTCCTACATTAGGACCACCTTGAACATCGAGGGCTGTGTCATTGTTTCCTACACTGTTCATCCCTGATATATTACTAAATCTGTTGCTGTTCTTCTTCTCATTCTCTAATACACCCCTGCCTTCTACACTTCTATCAGTCAGTAGTTTTTTATGACACAGATCACACTCAGTGAGAAGTTCACCAATAAGAATACCATCAGCTGGCTCTGTACTGTCATCAACACTAGTCCTATCCACTGGCTCCTGATTAGTCTGACCTACCATACTGTGTATATACAGTCCTCTGTTTCCCAGACCAACAGAAAAGCTTCCTCCAGGTTGTACAGTATTATTCCCACTGCTGACAGCCTTAGACTTGATGGCAACATAATCTTTCTTTTCTTTAACATCATCTAGATTCTCTATATCTTCATCAGCATCTTCCTGATCAGAATCAGGACTAGCATCACACATCTCATCATCAGTTTCTTGCCCCTCGTCTGGAGTTCCCCTTGTCCTGTCAGCTTTCTCTGTGGGGTCTGGAGAAGCCCCAGAGTAGGTGCTGCCCCTAACCAGGAAGTTGTCCTCATTCCCATCATCCCCTGCTGGCTGGTCCTGCTGTTGTAAGTCCTGGTCAGATTCTATGTGGAAGATCGATTTCTTCGAGGGGCTGTACTTGCGCCTTTTCCAGCGATGTTCTGAGCAGTGACTGAAAATATACAAATAAAAAAAATACAGTCAAACTTCAATATTTCAAGCTCACTTTTAACTCTTTGCATGCTGGGTATTTTTTTCGTCTGCAACAATTGTCGTCTGCTTATGTTCTATAAATAGAATTTTCTACTTTTCTTTTCAAAACAGGGTCAGTGTCAAACAGATTGGATCCTGATGAGACGCCGCATTATGTGGCGTCTCATCTGGATCCAAACTGTTTGCAAAGGTAATAGCATGCATTAAAATTTGATTATATTCAAATTTCAAAATTAAAATGTGGTTTAGCCTGACTTTTAAGTTTGATTGTTCAAATTCAGTTGTAGAAACATGGCAAATTTAAAGTTAAGCAAGTTCAAGTAAAGCAGAAAGCTCCTTTATGAGCTTTCTGCACTACTGTTGCCGTGCATTAACATCATACCAATCAGTACACTTGCACTGAACAATACTAAACCAAAGGGGAATAACTCCAGGCCAGTTTTTTGACAGGTTAGGTATATCCTATAACTAATGAGACAGATTGGCAATAAATCATAATTACCGATACATAAATAGTCCGCAGTATTGTCCCTATCACCAAAACAGAGAGCCATCAGACTACAGTGCTCCCTCTCAACAACAACACACCATGGGAGACAAAGATGTGGGGTGTGTGTTGTACAGAGTGAGTTGTTAAAGGGAGGGAAAATGGCTTACATTTGCAAACAGCTTGAATCCAGATCAGACGCCGCGTAACGCAGCATCTGATCTAGATTCAAGCTGTTTATTACTTGTCATTATGTTTTTTCTGTCAAAATGTCCAATATGTGACATTGAGAAAAACAGCAGACAATTTTAAGCAGACGATATTGCAGCCATTGAAAAAGAATGAACACAATTGTCTTGTTTCGGAAACAGTGTCAAGCTTTGTTGTAAGGAGGGAATGTTGTTCAAAGGGCCGTTGTCAGGGATCGAGGGAGCACTGTACTGCCCGTAGCTCATGATCATAGAGTGCTCCTTAATCATAGATGTCTGCTGATCACTTTATACAGTCAAACCTGTGTTCAACAACCATCCCATTATACAATTACCACAATAAAATATCAGTATGCCTTTTTACTTTTTGGGCCTTTGATTTATTCCTCCACTGAAGAAAACAGTTTTTTTTATAAAATTATGAATATGCACCACAAGAAATATTTCCTACAAGCCATAATTATAAGATGTTAGTTTAAAGCATGCTGAAAGAAAACAGCAGAAGGCTCCTTAAGGAGCATTCTGCTTTACCTTCAGCGTATGTTTAAGGCAACCATCTGTCAAAAGTTTAGTTTGTGAATTTAGGGTTAAGTTATCGCCTTGTACATGAGGCAGTTTAATGCTGGTGGAACATAATGCAGAAAGCCTTAAGGAGCTTTCTGCATTACTGTTCTCCTCAAAGTGAGCACAATTAAGTCTTTAAAACTGATCATGCATTCTGATTGGTCAATTTCTGTAAATAAATGTGTGATTGTAATTTAACTCGTCCCAAAATGGTTCAATATAGAAAGTACAATATGGCAGAGCTTGGATCCTGATATTTTTTGGATTTTTGCCAGTGTCTACTCTAATTAAGATGGTTTATTTACAGGAGGGTGAGAAAAGTGAGTGAGAAGACTGATTGTGAGTGTAAGCACACAATGTTATCTGGCGGGCACAAATTAATGATTCTGCCATAATGCTAATCATTATGATATACAAAATAATGGGGCCTTTCTCGTAAGTCTTTTGTAATCTTTACACTTAGTATACAGTATGAAGCAACTGATAATTGACTCTATGACATATTGTATTCAGAAGCATGCAGGCACACTTATGTTAACATTTAACCCATATCCTGTTTCTAGTATTGAAAATAGGTGACCACTTAAAGCAAGTTGAAAGTAAAAACAGAATGTGCCTTAATGCGCATTCTGCTTTACTTTCAGCCTGCTTTAAGCTACCATCTGCTAGAATATAGAAAAAGATTATACATGTATTTTGTATACATAATTATATACCGGTATTCACTACTGTATAAAGTGGAACTCTTTTATTCAGTTGAGGAATAGATTAAATGTGTTAAAATGTGTATAGATCTATTGAGCAATGGGTTAAGCAGCAACTTCAGATTTTGAAAATGTTGAAGAGTCATAAAAATTTGATTGACAAGCTGAGTTAACTCTTTCCTCCCTGAAACTTTAAATGGACAATTCCAGTTTCCATTTTAGTCTAGTCCATTTCTGACTTTTAAGGGTTGTTTTTGTCAATGTTTGGCATTGTGACAAACAGTGAAGACCCTGATCAGAGGGCTCCTTTCGGAGCCCTCTGATCAGGGTCTTCACTGTTTGCATAGGACAAGTGTACTGTTCACATGTACACTGTTTGAAAAGCACGCCTATATGCGGGACTAGGGTTCAAAGAGTTAAAGGAGCCTGACTAGACATCAAAGTTACTCGACATCTGATCATGCTCTACACAGTTTGCAATGGATACCATCGTTTTAGCTCAGACCTACTGTACAACATTATTAGATGAGAGCAACATATTTCAGTGTTCAAAGAGCTGTACTCACGGGATACCCCTTTACTCCATAGATAGCATGTTTCTTGTATTAACACATTACCCCATAGCCTGTTTCTAGTATTGAAGATAGGTGACCACTTAATGCAGGTTTAAAGTAAAGCAGAATGCACCCTAAGGTGCATTCTGCTTTACTTTCAGCCTGCTTTAAGCTATAATCTGATAGGATATAGAAAATATTACTGATGACACATGTTCATGACTTATAAAAAGGAACTATTTTCTTTAGTGGAGGAATAGTTTTAAGGCGTAAAAAGGCATATTTATGGGGTAATGGGTTAAAGAAAGGTGACCACTTAAAGCATGTTGAAAGTAAAGCAGAATGCACCTTAAGGTGCTTTCTGCTTTACTTTCAGCCTGCTTTAAGCTTTGTAACCATCTACTAGGATATAAAGAATATTTCTTATGGTACATGTTTATAACCCATTACCCAATATATACACCTTTTAACACCTATCATTTATAACTCCACTAAAAAAAAAAGTTCTAATTTAAATATCCATGATTATGTATAATAGAAAGATGGTAGCAGATGGTAACTTAAAGCAGATTGAAAGTAAAGCAGAATGCCTTAAGGCGCATTCTGCTTTACTTTCAACCTGCTTTAAGTGATCACCAGTCTTCAAAAGTGGAAACATGCTATGGGGTAATGGGTTAAGACTGTATAATGTGAAACTGTTTTCTTCAATGGAGGAATGAATTTATGAGCTAAAAGGTGTTTCTATGGGGGAAAGGTTTACCATTTGTCAGCACGTTTTCAAGTTGACTACAAACTTTTACACATATATCACAGGCTTATCAATCATGGTAAAACTTTGCATATCACTTAAAACTCATTTAAATACAAAAATGGTCAAATTGGTGTTGAGCCATCACTCAACTTGAAAAGAATGCAGAAGTAAACTAAGACTACGATTTTAACAGTCTTGGTAGCTAGAGGACTATTACATGTACGTAATGCTATAATTACACAAAATATCTAAACTTACATATAGGGCCTTGTAGTGTTTCAAAAGAGATTTTTTAAAAACAAATTCTCATAATAAATTATGCAAAATGTGTGACCCTGGGTTGAGGTCAACCCCGTGTTTGATCAAGCTCCAAACTGTTTGCCACTATTATAGATTGTCTTTGACAACATAATTGTAATATGACAAAGTATGCTGACCCTATTCTGAGAGCTAATTTAGGAGCCCAACGACCTGGGTCTTCACTGTCTGCATACTTAGGACAAGTGTACTCTTAGCATATACAATGTTTGCTAAAGATGTATATAATATGCTTAGCAAGGGCTCAAAAGGGTTAAGCAAGAGAATTACACCTCGACTCCACTGGGATATGTCAAAGTCCTGCCCAATGTTCAAGATCATACAACTAGTAACTTTTACGTCATGATACCTCCCGCTCGCCTAACACTTGTCGAGCAACTTCATTTAAGAGGGAGGGACTGTCTGCTTGGTAAGTGGAAGCTAAGTTGAACAAATCTCGGGTGACCCTGCCCTACAAGCCCAGTTATAACTGATCACTGTACTGACCTCAGTAACTGATGTATCTACTTGTCACAACAAAGAGAAGACCTAATTAAACTCCCGTAACAAAATTTGAAATCATTTCTGTTTGAAATACATTGTTTAACTCAATGCCACTTGTATGGGTGTCTATAATTATTACTCATCAAATTTAGGATGCTTACACGTTATGATATCCTTTGCAAGCGATTTGTTTCCAGATCAGGTCCCACCTTCAGTGAAGCTTAATCTGGACCAATAATGTTTGACAGTCATTATAAATATGTCATACTATATAATTCAGAGCTCCAGATAAGGGGAGTATTTCAAAAACTCAAATCTTTATTTTTGTATTAAACCCTATGGTGTTACTACTCATTAGAATCGTCTCGAAGAGACGATTCTAATGAGTAGTAACACCATAGGATTTGGTGATGTATAAGTGAGAAAATGTTGGATTTGTTCCAATTACTCCCTCTTATCTGGAGCCCTGTAATTGGAATAGTTTATATTCCATATATATTAGACATTATTCTTTAGCTATTCTTTGTAGAAGACTAGTTTCTAGCCGGATAAGGGTTTTATCCCATATTACTGTTGAGTGTTGTTCCTTTGCAAATAGTGTCAACCCAGAGCAGAGGGCTCCTGCATGAAGGAGCCCTCTGATCTGGGTCAACACTGTTTGCCAATCATTTTAATATTTTAGGGCCAAACAACACCCTGGAGAGTCAATGTTCACTAATCATATATCAGAAAAATATATAGAAGAGTCTATTTGTAGAGGTTAACCCTTTACCTGATAGCCTATTTCTAGTATTGAAGATATGTGACTACTTAAAGCAGGTTGAAAGTAAAACAGAATGCGCCTAAAGGCGCATTCTGGTTTACTTTCAGCCTGCTTTAAGCTATTATGTGCTAGAACAAAGAAAATATTCCCTATAATATATATTCATGACTGAATAAATTGGAACTATTTTCTTCAGCAGAGGAGTAAATCATATTCGCTAAAAGGAGCTTACATGAGGGAAAGGGTTAAACAGTTACTCACACCTATTAATGCTTGTTTGATATTGGACTTCACCTGTCTCCAATATGACATATCTATATGACACATCAATTGGATTTTATAGGAAAAGATGCCAAAGAAATGTTTGCAATGGTTTGAACTTAAATTATTATATCCTTGCATAATTATTATTGTGGTTTATTTGCATATCCTTTGAACCTTCCTTTTTCATAAAAGCTTGTATTATGTTTACCAGTAACCCATATAAAGGAGCCCAACCAATAGGGATCGAGTAAACTTTAAAACTCCAACATACTTTATGCTATGACTATTTATTAAAATAAAATTTAAAAGGCAATTCTAATGAGTAGTCACGACAGAGGTTTTTTTTGTATTTGAAATACTTGCTTTATCATGAGAGTCAAGGATGCTTTTGAAACTTCACAGTGGTTTTCAAACATAGCATGCAGTGTAGACCATGAATAGCTGATGCAGAAACATTGGACCTGAACAGGGTTCTTTGTTTACTAACATGTCGATCATCAATGCAGACTTTGTCATCTACACTTAAGTCATGCGTCTAGATCTTCATTATTGGTGTCGTCAAGGTAACGGTTTTGTTTACATGGTCCATTTTCAATAAGACCTTGACAATCCAGGACACAACGCAATTCAAGTACTCAACAGGTTAAGCTCTAGTCAGATTGGACACTGATCTGGATAAAAACTGATGTTAGAAACCATCACCATAAGACACAGGTGATTACACAAAGTCCACTAATTAACCTGCTGTCATATAAGACACACAGTTAATGAAGGTTGGACAGTTCTGTTAATTAGTCTAAGTCTTAAACCTGCCAAAACAAAGGTTGTCTTTTCACAACATATTTGATGAACCAATCTCATACTCAATTTTCAAAGGGACTCGTCAGCTTTCTTATGAATTTGCGCACTGGTAGTTTATATCGTTGGTTTTTGCCAAAATATTTTTTGTAAATATAAGTACAGTGCTCCCTCTCTACAACAACACCCAGTGGAAGGCAAAGATTGCGTGTGTTGTTCAGAGGGAGTTGTAATAGGGAGAAAAAATTAAGACTTGGCTTACATTTTGCAAACAGCCTGAATAAAGATCAGACGCTGCATAACCTGGAATCTGATCTGGATTCAAGCTGTTTGTCACTCATCATTATATTTCTTCTGTCAAAATGTCCACTAATATAAGAAATAACAGGAGACTACAATTTTAAACGTGCCATATTGCAGCAGTGAAAGTGAAAGTGTAAGACATACATGTACAGTAAAACCTCTCTATTACGACCACTTAATTGTGGTAATTATTAGGGTGTTTACGATAGGTGACCGCTTAAAGCAAGGTGACAGTGAAACAGAAAGATTGTGATCAGAGAAATCATTTACATTCTTTCCCGTTTAAACGCAAACGCATTGCAATAAAACGTAGAAAATGACAACTTATTGACAATCCTGACCTTTTTTTTTAATCTGAGTGGCAAACAGTTTGGAGCCTGATCAGACGCCGGGTTACCCCGCGTCTGATCTGGCTCCAAACTGTTTGCAATGGAAATAATAGTTTTATCGTAAACGCTTTTATTGGGAAAGAATAACGTTTTCTCCACTGTAGCTAAAAGCTTAGATGCTTCACAGTTTCTTTGCACTCCTCTGGTTAAATGGTCTACACTGTTTGCAATAACAGAAGGTTGCATTTTCATTTGATGTAGCTCATACCAGTATTATGACAGTTGTTTCATTTTTCATTCAGTTTCCTGGATCTTTCTTATCTACCTCAGGTGATTAATGTCATAGAAGACTGCGTCATTCATAAACTTGTTAAGTCTACTAATTAAAAGATGTCGCTGATTAACGCCTCAGTTTGTCAGATCCTTTATGATTTTTTTCAGTTGATTTTATTACATGTCACAATAACTAGGTATATATATTAGCTACTATGTATATAATATACGCCCTTGCTTTGCAAGGTCATACAATTGTGAATGATCTACAGACCAGCCATCATTTTTCAATCATTAACTGAAAATTCAGTTTAATTGAAAACATTTTTTTAAGACAAGTGGTTGCTTAACCAATTACTCAATTGACACACATTTTTATGCAAATGGTTGCTTAACCCTTTCCCTCATAGAAGCGCCTTTTAGCACATTTGATTTATTCATCCACTGAAGAAACTAGTCCCAATTTATACAGTCGTTAATATGTGTTATAAGAAATATTTTTCACATTCTAGAAGTTGGCAGCTTAAAGCAGGCTGAAAGTAAAACAGAATGCGCCTTAAGGCGCATTCTGCTTTATTTTCAACCTGCTTTAAGTGGTCACCTATCTTCAATACAATAAAATGTTTATGAGGTAAAGGGTTAAAGCAGACTGAAAGAAAAGCAGAAGGTGCCTTATAACCCTTTACTCCATAGCCTGTTTCTAACTTTGAAGACAGGACGTGATCAATAAAGCAGGTTGAAAGTAAAGCAGAATGTGCCTTAGGCACATTCTACTTTTTTTCAGCCTGCTTTAAGCTATCATCTGCTAGGGTCAAGAAAATATTTCTTATGGTTCATTTTTGGGGACTGTATCAATTGGAACTATTTTTCTTCAGTGGATGAATAAATTAAAGGCATTATAAAAAGGCATATTAATGGGGTAATGGGTTAAGCACATTCTCTTTTTCTTTCAGCCTGCTTTAAGTGATTAAATGTCTTCAAAACAAAAAATAGGCTATGGAGCAATGGGTTAAATGCAGAAAGTCCTGTCTAAAATAGCTCTCCTCCATGTATAGCATATTATATTGAGACTGAGACAAATGATATTCAATTCAGGGCTCCAGATAAGGGGGACTAATCTGAACAAATCAAACATTTTCTCACTCATACAGCACAAAATCCTATGGTGTTACTACTCATAAGAATGGTCTCTTCGAGACCATTCTAATGAGTAGTGACACCATAGGGTTTAAAGCAGAAATAAAGAATTTAGGTTTTGAAAAACTCCCCTTATCTGGAGCCCTGTTCATGGATGGCAACGATGTAACCCATATATCTTGCTAAAGTAATGACTTTGCTAACATAACTACACTTTTAATATAAATTATAACAGATGCTGAGAAACCTTTTGTCTGATCAGAATCAAAACTGTTTGACACTTATATTAGGATATTCTTACTTTATAAGAAACATAAATACAGAGTCTGATTTTGTTCGCAGGTAATAAACAGTAAAGTTGAAGCTGCAGAAAATTTAGCAGGCTATTCGGAGATGCACTGGTTTTCTCTCCCCTACAACCATAAACCAATCCATATCATTAAAATGAATTGTTATTATGGCAATCCTATCTGCTAACTTCAAAGAACATGATCAAGAAAATTATGCAATAAAATAGTCCTAGAAATTCTTGGGGTTTGGAGATGGTTCTCCTCTTTGTTTTAACCCTTTAAGAGCAGGGAACCGGTTTGTATTTAAACCTTTTGCAAATAGTTTGGATCCTATTCAGACGCCGAGTAACTCGGCGTCTGCCCAGAATCTAAACTATTTGTAAAGTAGAAAGTATATCTGCAAATACGAATATGAAAAAAACTTATTACAGAATAAAAGCAGACAACAATTTTAAAAAGACAGAATTTATTCAGCACTCAAAAAGGTTTAAACAAAAATGCCTGAGCATCTGAGAATTTTCAAAGAAAATTGCTCTTTGTGAATGCTGATAAAAAGCTATAAAAATATTGAAAATTATAAAGCTGATGAAGTCTGCCAATATCTCTTGGTTGTTCAAAGGCTACCATAGCCATAAATCATACTTAAAGGTCCCATTCGCAATCAAGGATATACACTTCCATAAAACAAAATGGTGTATTCCCCACCGGGACACACGGTATATATTGTACAACTGGAGAGTAGTCTGTTTCTACTTTTGAAGACATGCATAATCATTTAAAGCAGGTTGACATTAAAGCAGAATGCACCTTAACCCTTTACCTCATAGCCTGTTTCTTGTTTTGAAGACAGGTGACCACATAAAGCAGGTTGAAAGTAAAGCAGAATGTGCCTTAAGGCACATTCTGCTTTACTTTCAGTCTGCTTTAAGCTAAAATCTGATAGGTTATGTAATATATTTGTAATGGCAATTGTTCATGAGGGTATAAACTGGACCTATTTTCTTCAGCAGAGGAATAAATTAAATACGCTAAAAGTTGCTTCTATTGGGGAAAGGGTTATAATTAAGGTGCATTCTGCTTTACATTCTACCTGCTTTAAGCTACCATTCTATTAGAATATAGAAAATATTTCTTATGATATATATTTATGACTGTTATATTGGAACTATTTTCTTTGGTGGAGGAATAAACTAAATGCGTAAAAATGTGTATCTATTGAGTAATATATTGTTTAATTAAGACACAAAATATTATGTAATCAACTTTTTTTAGAAGAAACAATTCTAATGAGTAGACACAATAATTATATAGATGTTAACCAAGTCATTTGTATTTTAGGACTTCAAATACTCCCCTTAACTGTAAAACATTAATACAACATGTAAAATACTTGAGATTTTGATCAAACATGAGCAGGTGGAAACCTTTTAAAATCTCAGCCATAAATAGTGTATCGCTTTGGGCTGAACAGTTAAGCAATATGTATATTTTTCAATAAAACAGATTTTTTTCACCTTGCGTAAGGTAATGAAATTTCCTTAAATAGCAGTATCACGGGCTCGTCAATTATTGAAAGTTGTTCAAATGAAATTAATACCCTGAATGCCTCGCTAATTCTCAAATATGCAAGCTGCCACATCTCACTGGGAAAGTACCCTTTCCCTATCAGGACTCCAGATAAGAGGGAGTAAACTGAACAAATCCCACATTTTCTCACTTATTTCAGCACCAAATCCTGTGGTGTTACTACTCATTAGAATCGTCTCGAAGAGATGCTTCTAATGAGTAGTGACACCATAGGGTTTCTTGCAGAAATAAAGATTTTAGTTTTTAAAGTACTCCTCTTATCTGGAGCCCTCTCCCTATATACTCTTTCAATACTGAATAAGTACTTACTATGCTCAAAATGCCATCAGCTTTGAATTCTAGAATGAAGTATTTCTTTTCTACCTTGGCGGATGCATGTACAAGGTACAAGCAGTAATTAATTCGGACTCTGATCACAAACCAAATGAACCAGTCTGATCTTGATCTGACCTGTTTGCATAAGTCTAGAAAAACGTTTTTCCCGCCTTAACCCTTTCGGTGTCGGAAACAACTACCGGTAAACATATAAATTATTTACACTGTTTGCCATGCTTTACAAACCCCAAGAATCAATGTAAAGTGGTTGTTATTTACAACATTTAAGAGTCCATTTGTTAAGTACGAAGTGTAAGGATTAAAGTATTAAAAGTATGCTTGCTACTAGTCTCCATTAATAGATGTGATAATATCGTCAAGGTCTAGTCAATCCTATAAAGGCCTTAAATGATCATTAATAAAGAACATGCATTCGGCAGTCACAGACTTTAAGACATATGATTACTGAATGCAGAACAAAAGTAATACAGAAAGCTCCTGTAGGAGCTTTCTGCATTACTTTTGTTCAGCATTAAGCAGCAATTTAGCTTCAGAAATGTCAATATATCTTCATTTAAGAACTTCCAAAATACATGTTTAACTGTAGGAAAAGGGGAGATTGCACATGTATAAATGTTGAGAAAAATGTAACATGGATGAATGAACTGCAAGTAATTTTAAAATTTAGATAAATCAGATTCATGTATAAATATGTATAGATAATTTGAAAAGTATTTGGCGTCTTTTAACATCTGTGCCTTAACTTAAGTGATCTGACTCGCCAAGATATATTTTGCCGAAAACTGTAAGTTACGCCTGTATGTCTACCTGGGTGTGAAAAAAAACCTTTAAAGTCAGAGAATTTAGCAAATATTCATTCGAAGAATTTTAGCTAAAATTTGAAAGTTTCTATAAATATCCTGAGATGGAAAGGTTGTGCATCATTAATGATCTCATGAGTGTTACCAGATTTTTTTTTTAAATCTTACTTAGTTACCAAACCAAAACACTAAGTACACAACTAAAATGCAGACCACAATCAAAGGACTCTTCAAGGTCTACACTATTTGCCAAAACATAGTACAGTAAAAACCTCTCTATTATGAATATAAAATTGGGTTAATTAGTAGGTTTTAATGACAGGTGACTACTTAAAGCAAGGTGACAGTAAAACAGAAAGCTCCTTCAGGAGCTTTCTGTTTTACTGTCATCTTGCTTTAAGCTGTCACCTGTCTTTTAAACAACCAATTAGCCATCATTTTAGTGGTCATAATAGAGAGGTTTTACTGTATAACAAACCATGCAGACTTGCATTCTCCTATACATACCTCTCACAAATCCCCTTCAGCCACGTGTCCAGGGACTTGAAGTGGTACGTTTCATTGTAGTAACTTTTCGCCACAAATTTATAGTGATCCCACACCTGGACCTTCCCATTGTTCCAGCGAGATCCGATCGTTTTCGGACCGTCTCCGAGCCAGATCTCTACATGGGTCATATTGTGTCTTTGTTTCTTCGCTATGAAAGGAGAACAAAAAATTCATATAAAAATGCAAATTTACAACAAAAAGATTGATTGGTGTTTGAGGCGTGGTGATAACAGATAAAAAAGAGTGCATTACCAGCAGGTATAAATCAATTACGGTTGATTTGGACTTTAACCCTTTACCCCATAGAATCGCCTTTTAGCGCATTCAGTTTATTCCTCCGCTGAAGAAAATAGTTATAACTTAAACAATCATAAATATGTATTATAAGAAATATTTTCTTCATTCTAGAAGATGGTATCTTAAAGCAGGCTGAAAGTAAAGCAGAATGCGCCTTAAGGCGCATTCTGCTTTACTTTCAACCTGCTTTAAGTGGTCACCTATCTTCAATACTAGAAATAGGCTATCAGGTAAAGGGATAACCCTTTACCCCATTTCCAGTTTTGAAAACAAATTACCACTTAAAGGAGCATTATGCTTTACCTTCAACCTGCTTTAAGCTACCATCACTCTGGAAAGATGCATTCTGTGTTGAATGTTCAGAACATCCTATTAGCTTTAACTTGCAGGGCTGAGGTACTCTGAACAAATCCACCATTTTCTCACTCATGTCAGCACCAAATCCTATGGTGTTACAAATCATTAGAATCGTCTCGAAGAGACGATTCTAATGAGTAGTGACACCATAGGGTTTAAATTCAGAAATAAAGATTTTAGTTTTTGAAATACTCCCCTTATCTGGATATCGAGTTCTGTATTGTGGTGAATACTTTCTTTGGTGTCGAAATAATTAGAGATATACAAAGTTGTATTGATGGAGTAATGGTTAATGGAAATAACAATAATCTATGTTTTTCAAGGTTTAAGCTCTCATAAAATTTATAAGCTCATTTGTATGGCAATTATGACTAATTTTGACTGCTGCTAAATGACAAACACAAGTATACAGCATTCCCTCTCTACAACCACATTCAGTGGGACAATACAATGTGTGCCTTGTTCGGAGGGAGTTGTTATAGGGAGGGAAATTGGCTTCCATTTTCAAACAACTTGAATAAATATAGATCAGACGCCGTGTCTGATCTGGATTCAAGCTGTTTGTCACTTTTCATTAAGTTTTTTTTCTGTCAAAATGTCCAATAAATAACTTTGAGAAAAACAGCAGACGACAACTTTAAGCTGATGAGTATACAGCAGTAAAACCGTTAGACATAATTGTCCTGGTTAGGGAACTGCGGCAAGGGTCGTTGTAAGGAGGGAGTCATTGTTGGAAGGGCTATATGTTATATAGAGGGAGCACTGTAGTACATATTGTAATACCACTCTGTTAAAGAGGCCAGGTAAATGATGCATTAATAGGGTTCAATTACATCTTGAAAGTATGCTTGTCAAACCTTTTAGAGATAACTTTAAGTGGCCACCCTCGAAATATAAAAACGTATTTAGCCCTATAGCGCTATGGCTCATTAGTGTTGTTTTAAAATCCATTTGAGGCGCTATTCAGTAATCAGCAAGAATCTTTTTGTAAGAGGTTGACTGAAACCCCTACAGATCATTAGCCACAGCCCTTTAATGTTCAGTCAAACAATTTAAAGTAAAAAAAAATCGTAACCCATTACCCCATAGCCTATTTCTAGTTTTGAAAATAGGTGACCATTTAAAGCAGGTTGAAAGTAAAGAAGAATGCGCTTTAAAGCGCATTCTGCTTTACTTTCAACCTGCTTTAAGCTTCCATCTGCTATAATACAGAAAACATTTCTTATGCATCATATTCATTACTGTATTAAGTGGAAGTATTTTCTCCAGCGGAAGAATAAATTAAAGGCATGAAAAGACGAACTTATGGGGTAATGGGTTAAACCCCTCTGTTGCTATAGTAGCATATATGTATATGACTTTTGCAAACTGTTTTGATTATGATGAGATGCCAATAATGGCCACACAAACAAGGCTCCAGATAAGAGGGAGTATATTGAACAAAATCAATATTTTCTCCTTCATGTCAGCACCAAACCCTATGGTGTTACTACTCATTAGAATTGTCTCGAAGAGACAATTAATTCTAATGAGTAGTAACACCATAGGGTTTAATCCAGAAATAAAGATTTTAGTTTTTTAAAATATTCTCCTTAACCCATTACCCCATAGCCCGTTTCTAGTATTGAAGATAGGAGACCACTTAAAGCAGGTTGAAAGTAAAGCAGAATGTGCCTTAAGGCACATTCTGCTTTACTTTCAGCCTGCTTTAAGCTACCATCTGCTAGAATAAATAAAATATTTCTTAAGATGTATATTCATGACTGTGAAAAATGGAACTATTTTCTTCAGTGCAGCAATGAATTAAAGGCGTAAAAAGCCGTATTTATGGGGTAATGGGTTAACTGGAGCTCTGCACAAATGAGCTTCATGCATACAGTCATCTGCTAATCAATTTCAGATGTTCATATTACAAATGTGTTTGTAAAATGTTGATTCCCTGCTGTATTCTTGACCATAAATGTCAACCACTTTATTAGTGTATAATTGACCTAAATAAAAAATTCAACCTTGGTCAGAGGTCAAGATCAGCAAGCTGCAATGCAACATAATGAACCCAGCATGTGCTGTTGCATGACCCTAGCTGCAGACTGAAGTTAAAGACAGACCTAAACTTGGACTCGGCTTTCCTGGGGAAAAAGTTTCCTTAATTAACCCTAAATTCCCCCCATGGAAGGGCCTTTTAGCGCATCTAATGTATTCCTCCACTGGTGAATATAGTTCCAATTTATACAGTCATGAATATGTATCATAAGAAATGTTTTCTATATTCTAGAAGATGATAGCTTAAAGCAGGCTGAAAGTAAAGCAGAATGCGCCATAAGGCGCATTCTGCTTTACTTTCAACCTGCTTTAAGTGGACACCTATAATCAATACTAGAAACAGGCTATGGGGTAAAGGGTTAATTTATCTGGCAAGCAAATTAGTTCAGATGATAGATGTTCATAGTGCCAAAGTGGGTGGAATTTTGTATATATAAAAAGGTTAATACATTGAAACAACTAGCCAAATTGAGCACACTTGTCATTTACAAACAGTTACTGTAAATGGTACATTGTGCTTAGTGCAAACAATTATGACTCTAGATCTGCGCTGTTTGTCATTTTGCAATACATTGCACAAATCAATCCTAAAAAGTCAAAAACTGATGACTAGACTAAATTGGAAACTGGGAATGTCCAAAATACAAGTTTCATGGGTGAACGAGTTACCGTAATTGCTAATATAATCAAGGTCACATTTTAAAGAGTTTGAGTTCAGACTCAACTCAAAAACATTAATATAACTTTGTGGCCAGGCATCCATATCCATAACTCACATTTAGGATTGTAGTATGTGGCTGATACAAACACCAAGTCCCCTGGTTTCATGTCTTCTTCTCGATGTATAGTTTTAGGCAACGTGTCGTACATATATGCCTGATTCCATGGACCGAGGATGAACCCAAAGTTGTAGGTGAGGTCACGCATCACCTGTCGCACAAGACCACAACAGTCAAGGAATAACTTAGACTTGTACTCTGGGGCTGAAATGTAAAAAACAAAACCTCATGATAAATAGAAAGGTTACAATCAGACTACAGTAAAACCTATCTATTACAACTGCTACAATGTATAATTTAGGAAGGTGACAGCTTTACTCTTTGAACCCTAGTCATGCATATATGCGTCCTTTGCAAACAGTGTACATGTGAAGAGTATACTAAACCTATGCAAACAGTGTAGACCCAGATAAGAGGGCTCCTTAAGGAGCCCTCTGATCAGGGTCTACACTGTTTGTGATATAGTAATATATTGAGAGAAAAAAACACCAAAATTAGCAAAAATATACTAGACTTAATTGGAAACTGGAATTGTCTATTAGAAGCTTACAGGAGGATAGGGTTAAAACAAGATGACAGTAAAACAGAAAGTACAAAATTTAATGTATATGCATTACTTCTGACTGTCCTACATTAACCAATTACATGTACCCCATAATTACACCTTTTTACACCTTTAATTTATTCCTCCACTGAAGGATATCTCAATTTATACATGCATGAACATTCAGCATAAGAAATACTTTATCCTTGAAGAATTGGTAGCTTAATAAAGCATGCTGAAAGCTGCTTTAAATGTTCACCAAACTTATAGGAAACAGGCTATGGAGTAATAGTTAAGCTGCCATCTTTATAATACAGCAATAATACAGTTTAACCCTTTCCCCCATAGAAGCGCCTTTTAGCGCATTCAGTTTATTCTTGCCCTGAAGAAAATAGTTCCAATTTATACATTCATAAATATGTATAATACAAAATATTTTCTATATTCTAGCAGATGATAGCTTAAAGCAGGCTGAAAGTAAAGCAGAATGCGCTTAAAGCGCATTCTGCTTTACTTTCAACCTGCTTTAAGTGGACACCTATATTCAATAATAGAGATATGCTATGTGGGAAAGGGTTAACAGAAGTTCACGGAGATGAAGTTATGGTCTTCTTCGAAATCGAAGGACGAACTACTATAATACAGCAAATTTATCTTTTTCAATTAAGTGGCTAGCTCTACACAGCTTTTATAGCATACCTATATCATTTATGGCCTTTTCCAGCCTATAATCTAAATTTGATCATAAATTACTGAATTTATCTATAATTATAACCACGTTTAGTCTACCAGTATTTTGATGTGCCCCACCCATATCCAAGCAACCATCAATATCGGCCTAGAAGCTTGACTCATAAATCAAGGGAGGCAGGTGATTGTAACTGATTACTTAAGTGTCTCAATAATACCTACTGTAATCTGATTGGTTCAAATATGTCACATGATTATTAATGACCATTTAGGGCTTTTCTGAAGTGTTTCCCTAGGGACAATATTTAAACCTACAGTACATCGTCTCTCTACTACAACCACTTAAACAAAGTTTACTTGATTGTATAAAAGACAGGTGACAGCTGAAATATTTTCTTTAACCTATCAGATGATAGCTTAAAGCAGGCTGAAAGTAGAGTAGAATGCGCCTTAAGGTGCAATCTGCTTTACTATCAACTTGCTTTAAGTGGTCCTTTAAATATCTTCAATACAAGAAACAGGCTATGAGGTAATGGGTTGATCATGTATATATCATAAAATGATCTCACACAAGACTCACATCATCACATGTGTACCCATTTTGAAATAGAAGTTTACAAATATAGTTTTAATCGAGACTAAATATGGATAATTTAGTTTCTGGGCCCTACTCATGCAAAAAATCATCTTATTTACAAACTTATTTCAATCAGAAGCATGAATTTTGAATTTTAATTAAAACTGGAATATGTTAAGCAAATAAACTACCGATTCAGTCTTTAAAAACGCAAGAGTCAAACTGTCGACACACGTCTAAAACATCAAAGAGATTTGATCAATACAAGTCTCCAAAAAAAGAATCTAATGTCAGGGGTTGATTTATCTATTTATTTTATATGAATATTTAGTTATGATAAAAGTAGAAAATTGTATACATTGGGTTATAAACTGAACAAATAGTAGATTAGTATAAATGACAGTCACACCTAACTCTAGCAACCATTCAATATTTGACGAGCAGCATTGGTATCTCTAAAGACATGGTATTGCTTATTTAACCCATTACCCCATAAATACGCCTTTTTATGCCTCTAAATTACTATTCTACTGAAGAAATAAGTTCCAATTTTTACAGTCATGAACATGTACCATATGAAAAATTTCTATATTCTAGCAGATGGTAGCTTAAAGCAGGCTGAAAGTAAAGCAGAATGTGCCTTAAAGACATCCCTAGATGACCTTTCGATCATAACACCTTGCCAGACAATTTCCTTGCAAAAATCATGGATCTTATGGCCATGTCGCTAGCAAAGAACCATTGAAGCTTCTCGTGTGAGACTCTACCTTTATATTTGATAGTTTGGTTAGAAATAACCATTGAAAAGCACTAGAGAGTGAGTATAATCTGGTTCTCACCAGGTAAACTGAGATTGGTACACCCACCGGCTGCACGTGCTGAACATGTTTTGACAGTTACATTGACACCTCAAATTCAATGGGGGGGTGGGGGGACTCTTTCAAAGGACTAAGGAAAAGTCTTTAAGGCACATTCTGCTTTACTTTCAACCTGCTTTAAATGATCACCTATTTTCAAAACTAGAACAAGGGTATGGGGTTATGGGTTCAATGACAATAGTATTTTAGAAATTCTGCATTAACTCTTTCAACACCATGGACTTGTTTAATTATTATATACTCAATACATTTTCAAACAGTGTAGACCTAGATCAGAAGGCTCCTATAGGCAAATTTATAGGGCATGCAGTGAGTTACTATTTATTAAACTGCCCAGAATTCCAAGTTGACTGGTTCATGTTTTGGTAATTAAAAAGAACCACAAGGGAACATAATAACAAGAGTTATTTAGTATTTAAAGAGTTAGTCTCAAACCAGAATCTTTGACTTTGATCCTTTCCCTATGATACATGTACCAAAACAGCAATTTACCTTTTATAATATATGTTTAACTGCTTAAAACAAAAATCTTGCTTTAAGCAGTTAGCTTGCTTTCAATACCCTCAATTAATGAATACTCCCTTGTGAATGGCTTATACGTGGAAGAATTAAAGTATCAAAGGCGTTTCTGTACCGGAGAGGGTTAAAAAGTCACATCACATTGATTTGACTGTACATGTATTGAATTATAAGTATGATATATATTTCACATCAAATGAGACCTAAGTCTTTTATACACTTTGTTCCTTTTCTATGCTGAAACTTCAAATACGATTCTTCTTTCACTAATTGTGAGTCTATCGATCATTATTCTACAATCGTAAATAAGGCTGTGCAGGAATCTCCCCCCCCCCCCCCTTTTTTTAAAAAGGTGCATTAAAGCATATATAGCTGAATTAATGCTTAAAATTCGACATTAAAATCAATCAATCTTGTTCTTTTAACAGTCAAAGGGTGAAAATATTTTTTTTAAAGACAGCATGCTACATTATGTATTTGAGCTCACAAAAGCATTAACGCATTACCCCATAAATACGTCTTTTTATGCCTTTAATTTATTTCTCCAATGAGGAAAATAGTTCCAATTTATACAGTTAAAATCTGTGATAGAAACTATTTTCTATATTCTAGTAGATGGTAGCTTAATGCAGGCTGAAAGTAAAGCAGAATGCCCCTTAAGGGGCATTCTGCTTTACTTTCAACTTGCTGTAAGTGGTCACCTATTTTCGAAACTAGAATCAGACTATGGGGTAATGGGTTAATTTCTTCACCCACCTCTCAACCCACTTCCCCATATAACTATCTGATCATGCATCAATGCAAAATGGAAAAAAAGAAGTAAGCTTTATGCTTTACTTTCAATATGCATCAAGTGGACTGCTGCATTAAACACAGTGATTTGCACATTTGGCTGCGGAGGACAGGGTAAATGCTTGATAAAAACATGCAAAAAGCTCCTTAGTAACTATAGGGCTTTCTTCATTTCCAGATAACATGGGTCTTCAAATTCAAACTTGCTGACATGTCAGTCACACTCTATGTCATAACAACTCATTCAAGTCTTAGAATCCTCTGAAAGATATAGGATTTGGAGGGAACATAAAGGAGAAGATTTTCAGTTTTCTCTATTAAGTAAAACTCCTCTATTACAACCACTTAACTCTTTCCTCCCTGAAACTTTAAATGGACAATTCCAGTTTCCATTTAAGTCTAGTCCATTTCTGACTTTTAAGGGTTGTTTTTGTCAATGTTTAGCATTATGACAAACAGTGAAGACCCTGATCAGAGGGCTCCTAGGAGCCCTCTGATCTGGGTCTTCACTGTTTGCATAGGACAAGTGTACTATACACATGTACACTGTTTGCAAAGGACGCCAATATGCGGGACTAGGGGTCAAAGGGTTAACCCATTACCCCATAGCCTGTTTCTAGTTTTGAAAATAGATGACCACTTATTCCTCCACTATAAAAAAATAGTTCCAATTTATACAGTCATGAAAATGAAACATATATCGTATGCAGTGAGGTACATGAAATTCTAACGCAAGCTTGCATTTTCATAGGCGTGCGCAAGCTTGCATTTTCACAAGCTATCACCAAAATATAAGGAAGTTGCCCTAGCGTGCGCAAGCTTGGACAAGCAAACATGCAAGCTATTTTGGTTTTGGATTAGAAATATTTTCCATATTCTAGCAGATGGAAGCTTTAAGCAGGCTAAAAGTAAGGCACATTCAGCTTTACTTTCAAGCTGCTTTAAGTAGTCACCTGTCTACAAAACTAGATATGGGGTAATGGGTTAAAGCGAATATATCAAATCTTGTAAAACATGCAGAGACATCCGGTGACCTGTGAGATCTAAACTATTTGAAACGCTGATTTTTATTTCTATCAAATGATTGTGAAATGGTTTCATGTTTCAAAATTATTCAGCAAATGACGTTATTATATATAAAAGAAACATATTAAAAGCAGGTTGTAGATAATTAGGGTAAATTGTTAATATCATATTTCACTGTTTTTTGACTATATTTGCTACACTAACAAATTATTAAGCCATTAAGAATGGGCATGAAAGCAGCTAAAGCACATAAAAATGACACCTAATTTTTATATGGTGATCGATATGTGTGTTATTTGTGTGACCGCTCAGTAAAAACTCAATACCCTGTTTCTAGTTTTGAAGACATAGGTGATGACTTAAAGCAGATTGAAAGTAAAGCAGAATGTGCCTTAAGGCACATTCTGCTTTACTTTAAGCCTGATTTAAGCTACCATCTGCTAAAATATACAGGTGTAGAAATATTTCTTATGGTGCATATCCTTAACTGTTTGAAGTGGAACTATGATTTTCTTCATTAGTCTAGAGGAATAATTTAGAGGCGAAGTTAAGAAATTTTAGTGTCTGCTTTAATTGCAAGACAAAGGTTTTAATGCTTGTAGCTTCCTGCATTAGTTTTGTATGCATTTAAAGCTTAAAACTAACGAAGATTTCAAATTCTTCTTTCGCACAAGTTGACAGTAAGGAAAATTGACTATACCTGTATTGAAAACATTTCCATAGAAAAGAGCACAAATTCATGTCAGACATACATGTATAAGAATTAAATCACTTGCTGAGATTTTAAAAACAAATTGAAAGGAAGATTGAAAAATGGAAGAAACAAGATAATTGATAAAAACTGTACTGACATATAGTTAAACACTTACAATCAGGGGGCCAGTACTTTTTAGCGTACGGATAGCCAAAGTACTTCTTGGCCTGATCCACAAACTTCTTGCGCAGAATGGCCATCTTGGCAGGGTCTCCCTTTCGAAGTTCATTTCTCTTTCTTAGAAGTTTGGCTTTCCTGAGTTCTTTCTGAAAATAGAAGAAAAACAATAGGTATATTGTCTCTATTGCTTGTTTCAGTGTATTTGTTGAAGTTTAGCAGGCTTTTTCCATGAAAGGTACAAGTTTCATGTCAAAGTGACATTGAAATTTACATAATTATACACAATTGAATCTTTACCAAACATAATCGGGTGATGATGACAACAGCACACAAATAAATATTGAAGTTTTCCTGCTAACAAACAAACAATGTTAACACCCCCACCCCACCCATCCACCCAATCCTTTCAGTCATAGGTTTTATTGAGAATTTTAGATCAGAAGGAGATCTATACTTGAACTATATTTTCAGTCTGCTTTAACCCTGCATGCTCACCAATAGCCTGTTTCTCATTTTGTAGAGAGTCAACCAGAAAAGGTAGGTTGAAAGTAAAGCAGAATATGCCTTAAGGCACATTCTGCTTTACTTTCATCCTGTTTTCGGCTACCGTCTGCAAATATGGGAAAAATTATATTTGCTACCGTACATATTCATGACTGTATAAAGTGGAACTATTTCCGTTAGTGTAAGAATAAATCAAAGGTGTAAAAAAGTCATATCTATGGGCTAATTGGTTGATCTTCTCTCAGTGTCATCAGCTTTATCATTATGACACCTTTAACAACTTTAATTGACTGTCAATTTATCAAGAGTCAATATTGCTTCAATGTTAATTACATAATTAATGTAAGACACTGGAGTAAGCTAACGAGCTGATAGCATGTAAGTCTGCCATCCACTGTAGGGGCAGAAATCACAGTATCTGATATAAATACAGATCAGCTGCAGAATTACAAAAACAAACACTCTAAACCCATACATATACAAACAATGTCCTCTCCCTGTCTCTCTTGTGCTGTTTGTCTCTCTGTACGCTCTGACTCTGTCTGTCTGTCTGTCTGTCTGTCTCTCAATCTCTCTCTTTGAATCTATTAGTAGCAAACTGACATTAACTCTAATAAATTGCCAGAGGTGAAACCATGATGTTGGAAAGGAAAATGGGATGAAAGATAATATTGGTTGAAAAGGCGTTGTGTCTGCTTTATTTTTATTTCTACTACTGCATGGGCAATCATACAGTCATGTATACAAATAATAACCTTGTGACATGTACACATGACGTATAAAGATGGTAGATGATGTTGTATAATGTCACGCTATATTCTCAACATATGATTACCTTCATTTGCAAACAGTTTTGACATTCTGAAAATGTTTCGATAAGAAATTTCGAAAATTCTATTTTAAGAGCTGTTACTAAGCAGACAACAATTATTGCAAATGAAACTATCACCCAACATGCAAAGAGTTAAAGACAGGTGACTGCATGAATCAGAATGAAGGCAATTAAGCCACCTGTGCTTTTAGACACCAACAGTGTTTATATAGAAGAAAGGTAAATTGGGTGTCCATGGCATAGATGTAATTTGGTTGTTGCAGAAAACTTCTATAGGAGCTTTCTGCATTACATTTATCTGACATTAAGCAACAGCCTGTTTTCATAGATCTATATTGCTACATGTATTCATGAACTTAAATGTTGCAGTAAAACCTCTCTATTACAACAACTGAAAAGACGGCTAATTGATTGTATGAAAGACAAGTGTCAACTTAAAGCAAGGTGACAGTAAAACAGAAAGCTCCTTAAGGAGCTTTCTGTTTACTTTCACCTTGCTATAAGCATCCACCTGCCTTATACACATAACAATTAGACACAATCTAGTGGTCGTAACAGAGGCGTTTTACTGTACTCATTTAATTTTGCAAAAAGTGCTGAGCTGACAACAGGTTTGTAACACATTAAGTGTGAATATCATCAACGTCATTTACAATTCAATTGTAAGAGCCGCCTACAAATGTGTTTTAACTCCCACCATATGGTGTATAAATGCCATTTACCTGACTCCTCAATGAATATGCTTAAAACCGGTGACATGCTGGAACTCGATATATCAACCGTTTGCAAACAGTGTAGACCCAGATCAGAGGGCTCCTTTAGGAGCCCTTTGATCAGGGTCTACACTGTTTGTCATAATTCTACATATTTTAGGAGACATTACCTGGATAGTCTTGTAAGCGAATAATTTATCAGAAAACAAATGATTCTATTTTTAAATTGCATCATGGTAGGGGTTAAAACCTGAGACTTTTGAGTCCTGACGGAATACCTGGTTACATAGTCATTGTCATTAGAAAGTGAACATTAAACTGTTCACATTGACACTGTAAAGTATGTCATTCAAGTAGGTGCCTAATCTACTGAAAATGTCATCTGCTAGAATTCTGAAGTTGTTCCCATCTTCTTTTTTTATTACAGATTTAGGATAAAGAGCTTCAAAATAATTCAGCATCTCGTAGCTACAGTATTTTTACAGTGACTCATCAAAACATTAACTTAACTAAAATCACAAAGGTCAAGGTCACCAAATTGAGATGCAACATGCTGCACTCATCAAGATGTGAAGTTTTGTCATGTCTGCAGTTGCAATTATGACTTTAGTCAATATTTAAACTATTATCCTTGAAGATTATCAAGGTCAAGGTCACCAAACTGCAATGCAACATGATGTTCTATTTGGCAGGCAAAAGTATGTGACCGCTAAGCTGCCAAACTTAGTCCACATCAGTAACTGACCTCAAAGCAAAAACTTAATGGTTACAGAGGTCAAGGGTCAAGGTCATTAACCCCTTCCCCCATAGATACATTTTTATGCTTATAATTAATTTTATTCCTCCAAAGAAACAGTTCCCTTTTATTTAAGGAATAATTCGAATATTTATTGTATTCATGGAGGCAGGAAAAAAAACCTGGTCACACTGTATGAAACCGTGAAGCGGTTTCATACAAAAGTGTGACCAGGTTTTTTTTTCATACCTCCATGAATACAATAAATATTCCGAATTATTCCTTATAATTTAATATCACTTCTGAATTGAAGAAAGTTGTTAAATAGAGAATCTGACGCGAATGTTCTTTTTTAAACGCTTTAAAACGTAGGTTGTAGTCCCTCCGCCATATATATTTTCCGCCAAAATGCGACGTTGTTATGTAGTAAAGCCGACGTCAATGACGTCATTTGGCATCCTGCTTTATGCAGCGCTTGTGAAGAGCAGTTGGACTAAGGGAAAGTAGTCCTGACAAGGCGTGGCCTGAATTTTATTTTTTTCATGAAGTTATGAAACGAAAATTACAGCCAATCACAGCTAACCAAATGTAATGAAAACAAACAATATTAAATTATACAGTCATGAATATGTATCATAAATATTTTCTGTATCCTAGCAGATAATAGCATAAAACAGGGTGAAAGAAAAGCAGAATGCACCTAAAGGCCCATTCTGCTTTACTTTCAACCTGCTTTAAGTGATCACCTGTTTTCAAAACTAGAAACAAGCTATGGGGTAAAAAGGTCAAATTGCCATGCAACATAATTAATGTACTCATCAAGGCACAATTAAGCATGTGAAGATTTTTACTCTACAGCTTTTGTTCTTATTCACAACTGACATAAACACAACAAGAGGCCCAGAGGGCCACATTTCCGCTCACCTGAGAACATTAGAAGCTGACTGGGCAAGACAACATTTTGATAAAGCTATGACCCAGGTGTCATAATTTGATCTCGTTAGAGGACCACAATGCGAAGCTTCATCTCAGATATGGATGATCTGGGCCTTACGGTTTAAGAGAAGAATATTTTTAAAGGTTTTCCTATGAAAAACTGATAAGCCCTAGGGCGGGCCATTTTTGGCCCCAGGGTCAAAATTTGAACAATCTTGCTAGCAGATCATTAGGTAATGATACATACCAAATATCAAAGGTCTGGGCCTTTGGGTTTCTGAGAAGAAGATTTTTTAAGATTTTCTTATGCATTAAAAGTTGTCTATACGGTCATGTTAGAAAATCTGGTCCCACAGCAAGGGGAATAACTCTAGCCAAAAACTTTGAACAAGATTCAAGAACAAGATTCCCCCTTGCCACTGATGCTTCTGACAAAGTTTAGTTGAAATCGGGTCAGTGGTGTCTGAGGAGATGTTGTTTGAAAATGTGAACGTACGACGGATACCGGACGACGGACGCCAGACACCGGACGATGGATGACGGACGGAATGGTATCACAATAGCTCATCCTGAGCCTTCGGCTCAGATGAGCTAAAAACTTATCCTTATAGGATAGACGGACATTGTAACATTCAAGGCTATTATAATACTACATATTCCCAATACCCTAAGGAGCTGTCAGATCTCAGTCTACACTGTTTTCAGAAACGACAATATAAGTTTTTAGCAGGAGAAGAACAACTAACAAGTTGTTTGCCATAGTATTTTTGATACCTTCCAACACTGACAACAGACTCTGACAGTAGTCTGACAGGGTTTAAGGCCTATAAGCTTGAATGAGACAGGAAATCTCTGATAGCTAAAGCAGGGTACAGGTTTATTCCCCCCCTTCAATTGTCAAATTAACTGTCAAACTTATGCTGATATAAAACGTATGTAAAACTTATGTTTAAAATGTATGTCAAACTTATATTTAAAACTTAAATACTGTGAAACTTATGTTTAAAAGAGCTACTGGAGATGGAAATGAAAGGGGCAATTAGAGATTTTAAAGACAATTTGAATCTTAATGCAGGTAACTGCTTTATCCCATTACCCCATAGCCTGTTTCTAGTTTTAAAGATATGTGACTTCTTAAAGCAGGTCTAAAGTAAAGCAGAATGTGCATTAAGGCGCATCCTGCTTTACTTTCAGTCTGCTTTAAGCTACCAGTGGAGGGATAAATAAGAGGCGTAAAAAGGTGAATCTATGGGGAAATGGGTTAAATTCTGCGTCTGAAGATAATTAACCTTAACCTCCATTATCCACATGAACAACGCACCTATAACTAACTTGTTCCAAACCAAGTTTTTCCTTATTCAATTATCCAATATAGTTCTTCAAATGATGGATATTCTAAATGGGTGGAGTTTATATGAATATTCAGTGAATTTAAGAAAGGTTAGACATTTTGTTATATTTCCTGATTGTCAGATGCACTCAATTCTCAAGTGTTCTAAACATTCATGTCACATTCTAACACATTCACTGACAGTAAATCTTTACAAACAATTAGGGTTTTGACAAGAGGCTCAATAATAAAAGTATAATCAAGATGAACATCATTTAGTGAATCAGCAATATACATTTAACCCTTTACCCCACAAATACACATTTTTACACTTCTTATGATTCATATACAAGAAAATGAAGTGCCACGCTAGGAAGTCCTGAACATAAAATGCAAGCCATTTCCATAAAGTAGCAGCTTTTGAAAACAGGTTTAACATTTACCTGTGACTTAAAGTAAACTTTCAACCTAATTACCACTTAAAGTAAACTTTCAGTTTAATTAAGTGGAAACCTATTTTCAATTAAAGAAACAGACTATGGGGTAATGGGTTAACACAGTTAATTGCCTTAAATTTAATCAATTTGATGATCTTTGAAACAGAAAACTTTCATTATCTTTAAATTACAATGAAACCATCACTGAATCAAGAAGTATCTTAATAGACTGAATTTGATGTTAACCAAGTGAAGGACAAAAATTACATGCAGAAAGCTCCTGTAGGAGCATTCTGTATTAGGTACTTGTACCCAGCATTAACTCTTTCCTCCCTGAAACTTTAAATGGACAATGCCAGTTTTCATTTTAGTCTAGTCCATTTCTGACTTTTAAGGGTTGCTTTTGTCAATGTTTGGTATTATGACAAACAGTGAAGACCCTGATCAGAGGGCTCCTTTGGGAGCCCTCTGATCTGGGTCTTCACTGTTTGCATAGGACAAGTGTACTATCCACATGTACACTGTTTGAAAACGACGCCTATAGGCGGGACTAGGGTCCAAAGGGTTAAACTGCGTACATATAGGATATTACATGAGTGTTGATAATTTATTGGATTTATTAAACGAGTCTTTTAGAAAACGATAAAAACGAGGCTTTGCCGAGTTTTTATCGTTTTCTAAAACGACGAGTTTGATAAATCCAATAAATTATTAACACGAATGTTATATTCTTTTTATAACAAAACCTAGTAATGTTATTTATCGCAGCCTTTGAGGTCAAGTGAATGCTAAACGCGCTATAAGTAGATCTATAAAGGAAAAAAGTTGTTCCAAATTAACCCCGTAACTAGCATAATGTTTATGCTGTTATATGTATTAATAAACACTTTCATGTAGATCTAGATCTAATATTGATTAATTACACCAAAAATCTATAAGTTGAATCTACATGATGGAATGAAGACGTTGGAAATCGAACGCGCATAGAACGCATTTTAACGACGTTTACAAGTAAACAACGTCCTGGCGTACCTCATTTGCATAGTTATATAACTAGTTATATATGACATTTAAACAACGGGTGTTATTCAACGCTCACGCCGTCTGTTATGTTATAAAATGAAATATCTACATACCAGTAAGTTTGTTTCAACAGTTGCTGAACTCATTATCCCATAAATGTGCCTTTTTTCACCTCTATAGCTAATTCCTCTACTGAAGAAAATAGCTGAACTTTAAACAGTGGTCAATATGTATCATAAGAAATACTTTCTTTATTCTAGCAGATGGTAGCTTAAAGCAGGCTGATAGTAAAGCAGAATGTGCCTTAAGGCACATTCTGCTTTACTTTCAACCTGCTTTAAGTGGTCACCTACCTTCAAAAATTAAAACAGGCTATAGGGTAATGGGTTAATAAAAGTTTGGCTTGATAAAGAACACCCTTTGTCCTCTGTTAAAAAAGATTTACAACTTGGAAATCTTAAAGAGCTTACTGAGATTTGCACTGACAGTATGTTTGCTCAACTCTTAAAAACAAGAGATCCCAATTTAGAATGAAAGTAAAATTTATGGACAGGTCTCAAGGAGTATAAAAGGCCATCATTCTATGTTAATTGTATATGGAGAACTCTTTAGGATTTACTGAAAATGGCACTTGCTTCCTCCTACGGTATCTTACATGTTATCAACCAATAAATATAAAGCCACTGTTGCATCAATGGAAATTTATGACCACGGCCAATTAACCCTTAGCCTGCCACTCACGACTATAGCTCCATATGCAAACAGCTTGGATCCGGATGAGACGCCGAGTAACTCGGCGTCTCATCCGGATCCAAGCTGTTTGACACTCGGACAACATTTTCAGCAATTTTGAGCAACTTTGAAGCACTTTGAAACTTGAAGCAGACGAGAAATATAGCAGACGACAATTTATTTGGCCGGCTAAGGGTTAATCCTTTCAGTGCTGGAAACCAGTATATAATTTTTTTGCAAACAGTGTAGACTCTGATCAGAGGGCTCCTTAAGGATCGAGCCCTCTGATCGGAGTCTACACTGTTTGTTTAACTTTTATATTTCTACTATATTTTCTAAAATCAGCCCTGTAAATGGATATTAAATGGGAATTTTTTCAAAAGGAGAACAGTTCACATGAAGAAATCTGCATACAAAGTGTTGAAGATACTTTTCTCGAACATGGTTTTCGTTTTTCCTAAGATTGTCGCTGCCTTGTAAAAGTGTCTTTAGAGAGGTACTTGACTACATAAAAACTCCATGAAAGATTGAGACATTAAATCAAAGAGTAGGCAAAGTGAAAGAGTAGGTTTTAAGGAGTGTTAGGCATATTGTAGATTACTAGGAGGCATTGAGGTCAGTTTAACCTTTAAATGCAAGAAAACAGGCTTTTATACACTTCTCTTGCTTTAAGCTTGTCATATTATGTAAACTTTTTGAAAACAGTGTAGACCCAGAACAGACAGCCCCTGAAGGAGCTGTCTGATCAGGGTCTGCACTGTTTTTTATAAGATCTGTTTAACATGAGTCTATACTCTTTCTTTAGGGGAGAAGGATATAAAATCCTAATAAATATAATAAACAATGACAGAGTATTCTCCCTTGATCAGTAAAATATGGAGTAACCTCCCTTTCCTTACATACTGTGAATAATGTAGAATTGCACAGAGTCAAACTTGTATTAAGTGATCTCTCTTTGAATCACTCAATCACTTTGAATAAGCATAAATATCAATTAAAACAGGTATAACTGCTACAAGCAAGACAATGGTAAAGCAGAAAGCTCCTTTTGGAGCTTTCTGCTTTACCATTGTCTTACTTTAAATAAGCTATCACATGCATTATAGAATATTAATATTTTTTGAGGGCCATGGGCTGTTTGACACAAAAATGACTATAAGTGAACAATGAGCTTTTAGACTAACAAGTCTAAAATACCATGGTAGCAGCAGATATGTGCCACAGTGATAACCTTTGCAAACAGTTTGGATCCTGATGAGACGCCGCATAATGCGGCGTAGCAGCAGATATGTGCCACAGTGATAACCTTTGCAAACAGTTTGGATCCTGATGAGACGCCGCATAACGCGGCGTAGCAGCAGATATGTGCCACAGTGATAACCTTTGCAAACAGTTTGGATCCTGATGAGACGCCGCATAACGCGGCGTAGCAGCAGATATGTGCCACAGTGATAACCTTTGCAAACAGTTTGGATCCTGATGAGACGCCGCGTAGCAGCAGATATGTGCCACAGTGATAACCTTTGCAAACAGTTTGGATCCTGATGACACGCCACATAATGCGGCGTAGCAGCAGATATGTGTCACAGTGATAACCTTTGCAAACAGTTTGGATCCTGATGAGACGCTGCATAATGCGGCGTAGCAGAAGATATGTGCCACAGTGATAACCTTTGCAAACAGTTTGGATCCTGATGAGACGCTGCATAATGCGGCGTAGCAGAAGATATGTGCCACAATGATAACCTTTGCAAACAGTTTGGATTATGCATTATGCGGCGTCTCATCAGGATCCAAACAGTTTGCCACTCTGACCCTGTTTTGAAAATAAATTTTGAAAATTCTATTTTTAGAACGATAGCATACGACAATTGTTGCAGACGAAAACATTACCCAGCATGCAAAGAGTCAATAATGGGGGCCGACATCAAAGCTGCATGTACAGTGTACAGTCTCCAGCGCTAATGACAGGGCTCGTGTGACGGCCAACATGTTGACATGTGCCAGTAATTACACACCTCCGAACCTAGTAGCTAGCATGATTAATAATCTCTTGTAAGCTAGACAAGTTTCCCCACCCATTAATCATCAATCTGAAATTAACAAACCACTAATATGATCTTAAGTACTCTAATATCTTGACATTGAATTCCGAGCGTGGAAGTTTCCTCAGATTTAGGAATTTGCAATTATACAGTCGAAACTCAATAAATCGAAAAACACTAATATACATTTTTATGCTGAAGAAACTATTTCCATTATACACTGTCATTAACCCTTTCCCTCATAGAAGCGACTTTTAGCGTATTTAATTCTTTCCTCCGCTGAAGAAAATATTTCCAGTTTATACTCTCATAAACAATGACCGTAACAAAAATTTCTATATAGCCTAGCAGATGATAGTTTAAAGCAGGCTGGAAGTAAAGCAGAATGTGCCTTAAGGCACATTCTGCTTTACTTTCAACCTGCTTTAAGTGATAACCTATATTTAATGTCATAAACGGGTTATTGGGTAAAGGGTTAATATACTCTAAAAAGAATATTTCTATATCCTAGGAGATTGTTACTGGCTGAAATTAAAGCAGAATGCTTCTTAAGGCACATTCTGCTTTGCTTTCAATCTGCTTTAAGTGGTCACCTTTCTTTAAAAGTAGAACAAGGCCATGGTGTAAAGGGTTAAATAAGAATTTGTCTTAAAAAATGTTGCCTAACAGTCTATTATATTGGAAATAGACCTTTTTGTCTGTATATTGAAATAAAATATTGAGTTTTCAAATAATTTTGATCCATATAAAATGCAAAATTTCTTTGCATATAACGTCCGGATCCTAAAAATTTGCAAAAGTCAAAATACGGCTTAGCAGTTGAATGGGCTAAGATCAAAATCTTATTCTTTCAAAAAGGCTTATAACTAAATTCTTTTAAGAAAAACAACCAGATTTAATAAGTTAACCTATCATATCTATGATTGATTAGATAATTCCAGTTAGCTAACAATATGTTTGCCTTCCCTTCAACGAAGTTACCCATATTCAAGCTGCTGATCTAACAAGATTTATTCTGGGTTTTCTCTGTCAGACAAAAGTGGCCCAAAGGATTGTGGGTTAAATGAATAGTTTAACTTTGACCTGCTCCATATTTGACTGCTTTTAAAGCTACCATCAGATTCTGCTAGATAGAGAAAATATTTCTTCTGATGCATAATTCACAACTTTGTACAGGGCTCCAGATAAGAGGAAGTAAACTGAGCAAATTCAATATTTTCTCACTCATTTCAGAACCAAATCCTATTGTGTTACTACTCATTAGAATCGTCTCTTCGAGACGATTCTAACGAGTAGTGACACCATAGGGTTTAATGCAGAAATAAAGAATTAAGATTTTGAAATTATAACTCCCCTTATCTGGAGCCCTGTTTGCAAAATGTTGTGGTACATGTAACGATTTATCTATGAATTGGGAAGTACTTACTGTGGGTACCCGTAGTAAACTTATAAAAACTATCTTCCTCAGTGGAGGAAAAAATTAAAGGTGTATCTATGGAGTAATTGGCCAAAAATAAATAATAGAGGGCACAAAAAAAGTGGATAGAGAGTCGGACCTTCGCGCTAGACAAATGAAAGAGGCCATCCAGATTCGAAAACAAAAGTCGACTATGAACCAGGAGGAAGGGGCCTACAAGCTGTCTCACATCTGGGACCCGGTTTTCGTCAGCAAGTGCGCTGACGGAAGTAGCCGATGATCCACGGAATCAGTTGGATTTTTGAGAAAGGTGACAGTAGTCACCGAAACTGTCAAGTACGTAAATATTTTCTAGTAGTGTCATAAGAAATTTATATACATATGGATCTACCTACTAAATGAATTCTTACAAGGATAATCATTGATTGTTTTAAATACATGTAGCATCTTTACTTTCAGTTATTTCTCATCTCAATTTATAATTTTTTCATAATTATCCACATCATAGTGCTTGATCAGGTGGCATATAAGGATTTTCGTTTTTCAGATAGTCACCTTATCTGGGACTTTGGAAAGGCATTACAGATTATATTAATTATAACATTTTCTTGATTGACCTCCTACAACTCTTGATATTTAGCCAATCACAGCCCACTTGATATTAAGCCCTTACAGGGATTAGTATTATCAGCATTCTTTATTTGGACATAACCCTGGACGCTTCACTTTCTCATTCTCGTTTTCTAATTAAATTGATAAAAGACAGCTCCCAACCTCAGTGTCTCTCCTATCATATTGATTAACTCTTTGCATGCTGGGTATTTTTTTTTGTCTGCTATTATTCTAAAAATAGAATTTTCTAAATTTCTTTTCTCAAACCATGTTCAGAGTGCCAAACAGTTTGGATCCTGATGAGATGCTGCGTTACGCGGCATCTCATCTGGATCCAAACTGTTTGCAAAGGTAATCACTGAGGTGGATATATCCACCGCTAGCATGCAAAGAGTTAACTCTTTCAGCGCTAATTTTTTTTCGTCTGCAACAATTGTCATCTGCTTCTGTTCTAAAAACAGAATTTTCCAAAAATGTCTTTTTCATTGAGCGTCAAACAGTTTTGATCCTGATGAGATGCTGAGTTACTCAGCATCTCATCAGGATCAAAACTGTTTGCAAAGATTGTCACAAATTCTCTATTGGCCTGCAAATATAAATTTTCTACCTGAGCCCAAGTCTATAGAGCATGGGCGACACAAATCTACAAAACCAATCGCTTCTCCCTCAGTCACCAAACAGAAACAGACTGCTCCCCTACAGCAGCTCCGCAGCAAACTGTCATGCCAATTGTTGATTGGCTACCTGAGGCTGTGTTATCAACAGTAGCAGATAGCATGAGTAGATGTCATTATGTTGTCCATAGTCTGATAGTAGCCTTTCTGATGTTGGTTTAACCCTTTGCATGCTGGGTAATTTTTTCGTCTGCAAAAATTTGTTGTCTGCTACTGTTCTAAAAATAGATCTTTCAAAATTTCTGCCTGATAGAGGATCAGAGTGTCAAACAGTTTTGATCCTCAGATGAGACGACGGGTCACACATCATGCGGCCTCTCATAAGGATCAAAACTGTTTGCAGAGATAAATGCGAGTCCGCCACTAGCGTGCAAAGAGTTATCCCTTTCAATGCTAAATAAATAAAGTCTGCTCATATTTTTCCTCTGCCCATTACTCCCAAATTGACAAATTCTTCAAAAAGTGAATCTGGATACAAACTGGTTGCAAACATCTAGAAACATACTTCATTAAACCATTCCAAGTGCTGAATAATTGTCATCAACTGAAAATGACTTCACCTTTAATTTAAAATATCTTGATCACCTTTATATTTACAGATATCCAGGGGACACATTTAACGGACATAATCTGGATACAAACTGTTTGCGAAATCATTTCCAATACAGGTTTTTCCGGTATTAAGAGAGATAACTCATCAAAAGCAATAGAGTACAGTTAAACCTCTCTAATTACAACCACGAAAACGAAGGCTAATTGATCATATGAAAGAGAGGTCACAGCTTATAAGCAAGGAGCTTTCTGTTTTACTTTCACCTTGCTTTAAGCAGCAACCTGCCTTTAATATCTTATAATTAACTGCAATATTAGTGGTCGTAATAAAGTATTTTTACTGTAATTGGTATCAATCGCAAAAAAGGACACCTTGAAAACTGCTCCCTGTAACAGTATGGATTTTCTTATCAGGAGGCTACAAACCCAACCATTCAGGCAATCAAGGCATAAATACAGGGACATTTACCTTTTTTCACTCTCTTTTATCACTAATTACAGAGCTTACTTAGGAAGAGAGCTCCAGATAAGATGAATGTTTCGCAATCAAACTTCCTCACTAAACGAAAGTGTTCCAGAGTTTTGTCCTGAAATCAGCACTAAACCCTTTGGTGTGACTAACTAATAAAAATTGTCTCTTCAGGATGATTCTAATGAGTAGTCACACCATAGGGTTTGGTGCACACAAAAAGATTTTAGTTTTCCAAATGCTGATCCCTATTAGCTATGAGCATGCAACTAATAAAGCAGGATGATAGTAAAGCAGAATACCTCTTTTGGGCATTGTGCTTGAATTCCAACCTGCTTTTAGTGGTCACCGATCTTCAAAATTAGAAAAAGGCTACTCAGGGTAATGAGTTTGGCTGCAAATGTACAAGCATTGATTTTGAACTCAACCGCTGGAACTGAATTAGTCAGTGATTACCTATCTGCCTGTCATATAGCGAGAAAACTAGCATGAAAAAAACATTATACTCTTGCAATAAATGTACTCAATACAGTTGTTTCCAATAAAAAATGTTCTAAAAATACATAAATACAAAACTATTGGGAACAATTTCCACAATAATTCAATTAGATTTGTATCATTCACTGGCATCCTGTTCTTGGATGACCTCAGTCCTATAGCCATTTTAACCTTTATCTCGTGAGGCGTGATCTGGTTCAGTACTTGTAAACAGTTTGGGTTCAAATCATATATTAAAGAACCTGATATCTGACCAAGGGTCTACACTGTTTGACACTTGTTTTTATGCTTGTTTGGTTTATAAAACTTTAGATATAAATTAAGTTGGCATACAACAATTTTGGAAGCAATGATGTAGCAACAGTTAGGGTTAAAGACCATAATTTCCTCAAGGCTTTTCTGGGTAGCTGTTGTCTATAAAATACAGTTCTCTTATGACAACTTCTCCTACAAAAGTAAATTATGGTTATTAAAGACAGGTGCTAGCTTAAATCAGGCTGAAAGTAAAGCAGAAAGCTCCTTTACTTTCAGCCTGATTTAAGCACAGAAAACACACCTTCTTTAATTGGTCAAAAAAATTGGATTTCTATTGTATACAACTGATGCTACCTCTGTTGTGCAAATCTCTGGACTCAATTAAACTATGAAATTGTATGAAATTTTATGTATGAAAAATTGAAAATATTAATTTACATGTTAATTAATAATTATTATTTACAAAACTGATTTCAAAACAATTTCTCTGAAGAGCTGTCAGAGATTTGTTTGTAAAGAGTATAGTTTTACATGACTGGGGATTTACCTGGAAGTTAAAGGTTAATGCAGTTCTCATGTTTCAGCAATGGCAGTGGACAATATACTTTTGAATTGCCCCCAAAAGAAATTATAGAACTCTCTTTCTCTCTTGAATAGCAACTTTAAAAACAAGGACTGTCTGCTTTTTGAACAAACAAATAAAAATGCAAAAGACTTGTTCAAGCAATTTCATAATTACTTTTGTCCTGCATTAAGCTGTTACCTCCCTTAAAGATCAGCTGTTAAGCTCTTGTTAGTGTGGCTAAAGAGAAAGAATTTTTTAATGACCTTGTATGGGGAAACAAGGACTACCAAATTGGTGCACAAAGTGTATAGACATAGCGGTGGCCACACCCCTTCAAAAATGAACATAGTTGACCATTAATGTTAACAATGTTAAAACCAGAGTGTGTACATAATTTTGATAATTCTATTTGCTAACCAATAAATCATAGTCATATTAAACAGTTAAACTTGCATTCATTTAATTCAATCATCAAGTTTCAGACCATTGTTGACCATGGTCAAGAATGGTCAACAATGGTCATTCATTTCAACCATGGTCACTGGGCATTAATTCTATTGAAATGAGTCTGACTGTCAGAGATCCAACCAACATGTTAGACTTTTATTTTAAATCAATGACATTCAGGCTTCAAATGTTGTTGACCATGGCCAACTATGGTCTCATGGCCAACCATGGTCTATAATTTGAACCATGGTTACAGGAGTTGAAATCAGTATCATAAAGTCCCCATCTTTATCATCCATGGTCAGCCTTGGTTGTATTGTTGGCCATGGTCAAGGCATGGTCAACAAAGGATCCTACTTTAACCATGGGTAACCATTTTGGGAGTCTAATATGTAATTATTTTATGCAAAGTTAATTGGTAACATCTAATCTAGACCAAGCTTGTGCAAATTAGACATTATTCACACTCTGTGATTGCAGATGGTAAGATGAAGATCAAGGCAATACAGGTCTATACATACAGACAAACTAATGTAAACCCAAAATTTTGAGTATGAATCTAAACATTAGTATCCAGGTTTCAAGACTTAGTGTTTTTGTCATTCAAATTATGATATAAATGAACTTCTTCCAGACAGTTGGCAGCTTTAGGAGCTTCTATCTTACTAGTTTTGCTTAAGGTCCTAGCATGCAAGCAGTCACCTGATCTCAATAAATGATCACTTCTAAAACACAAATTAGACTAACATTACATTCAACGTACAACAGCTTATTAATCTTAACTCATTCACCCCTCAAACGTTAAATGGTCAATTCCAGTTTCCAGTTAAGTCTAGTCCATTTTATAACCCTCTAGGGTTAAATTGTTTCCTGCAATGTATTGCAAAATGACAAACAGTGCAGATCCTTCAAGAACCCTCTGATCTGGTTCTACACTAGCTGTTTGCATAGGACAAAAGTACTCTTTACAGGTACACTGTAAGTAAATGACGAATTGAATGTGTTATATTATGCAGGTTAAAGGCTTTACATGATGGAATATTCTTTGCACATCTCTACATCATATTCAACCATTTTTGAAAGTCGTTAACATAATTGCTTTGCCAAATTGCTTATAAACAGCTTGATTTTTACAAACTTATAGACATCGACCTTGACTTTCATTTTTTTTGCCTACCTAGTTAACTGACACTTTAAAATACATGCTTCAAATACGACGAAATTTGTCAAAGTGTTGATCACTTTCCATCACAGAAATGTCATTTTCACACATTTACCAACATTTTCTCTTAGACAGATAATTAACCCATTACCCCATAAATATGCCTTTTTACGACTTTAATTTATTCCTCCAATGAAGCAAATAGGTCCAATTTATACAGTCATGAATATGTTTAAAAAAATAATTCTACATTCTAGAAGACAGTAGCTTAAAGCAGGCTGAAAGTAAAGCACAATGCGCCTTAGGGCGCCTTCTGCTTTACTTTCAGCCAGCTTTAAGTGGTCATCTGTTTGCAAAACTAGAAATAGGCTATGGGGTAATGGGTTCAATGCCTTTTCAATTGTGTTTACATATTCCTTAACAACATTACCCACTATAGCTTGTTTCTAGATTTGAAGATAGTTGACCACTTGAAGTAGGTTGGAAATAAAGCAGAGTGCACCTTAAGGTGCATTCTGCTTTACTTTCAGCCTGCCTTAATGTTCTAACTGGAAAAATATTTCAAAAGCCATCCACAACTTATTTCCAGAACTTTTAAGCTAAGGACTATTTTTCTAAAGGTATTTAAGAATAACTATAGAGGTGTTAAAAGGGGTATTATGGAGTAAAAGGTTAAATAAATGTTTTCCTTGCTTCTACCTTGTTTCTGGTAATAGATTATTTTCATAGGAAACTGTTGCTACATCCTAACAGATGTCAATGCTTTAAGTGGAATTCAAAGCAAAGTCACTTGACACCGGTTTGAATTGTATTGTAAAACATGTGTGCATGCAGTGGTCAATTCACTAAATAACCATTGATAATCAACTATAGAAACTTTGTGCATTACTTTTGTCCTATGCATCATGCCACTTCTCTTCTCTAGAAGAAAACTACATTTTATCTTACTTTGAGCAGTCTTCCCCAATGAAAAGTGTTCAAGAATTTTAGAATATTCATGAACGTTAAATGGCCACATCTAAAATTGTTCTAGAGCTTCAAGAATTACTTTACCAGTTCTACAAAAGGAGTTCAAGAACTTTTGTAACTCTAGAACATTATGGTTCTAAAATCATCAAATTTCTAAAAAATTTGCAGAATGTTCATGAATGTTAAATGGCCGCTTCTAGAATTGTTCATGAATATTCAAGGAATTATTCTGGAATAGTTTTAAAATAATTCAATACCTAATTCCCACAGATCTGACATTCTCAAGACTGATTACTTTAGAAACTTTGTGCATTACTTTTGTCCTATACGTTGAGCCAATTCTCCTCTCAAGGTCTAAGTTAACTTATCTTACTTTGAGCTGTCTTGTCAAACAGACTGTATTGTCAATGAATCATTTTGATTATTGTCTCTAGTAACAAAATACAGTAAAACTTCCATATCTCAAACTAACTTAAGAAAACATATCCATATTTCAAAGTTAAAACATTGCTGTAAGCCACGTTTTAACTTTGAAATAAAGATATGTTCGACTTAACCCATTACCCCATAAATAAGTATTTTTACGCCTATAATTATTCCTCCACTTTAGAAAAAAGATTTTCTTTATACACTTATGAATATGTACCTTAAGAAATATTCTTCTATATTCTTAGCTAAAAGCAGGCTGAAAGTAAAGCAGAATGCTTTAAGTGGGCACCTGTATTCAAAATTAGAAATAGACTATGGGGTAATGGGTTAATTAAGCAATAAAGAAATAATGAAATTCAAGAGTAGAAATAGGAAAAATTTGAGTTAAGAGTTCGAGATGTCGAAGTTAAACTGTAGCATACCCGGTATCTCAATTTTTCTTGTTTATGTTTTTATCTACCCACACAAAACCCAGGTAGGTGTTGCTGACACTTGTAAATGAGTGATGATGTTTATTTCTTTAGAAATTCAACGAGTTTTTGTAAACATTGACATCAAATTTCAACACACACCATCATTTTATGGACAATCATACCAGTATGTATCATGTTTTATACAAAAAGATCATGTTCCCTAATATATTGCCAATAAAAGGGACCACTCATGGATACAGCAGTACTTTGGTTATTTAGCATCTAACAAAAAGAAAATGATGTTGTCAAACCTGAATACATAATTGAACTCAAACTTACTTATGTTGAAATTACCTGTATTTCAAAGTTGAAACATGGCTTTAAACCAATTACCCCATAACCTTTTTCTAGTTTTGAAGACTGGTGACTACTTTAAGCAGGTTGAAAGTAAAGCAGAATGTGCCTTATGGCACTTTCGGCTTTACTTTCAGCCTGCTTTAAGGTACCATCTGCTAGGATATAGTTAATATTTCTTATGGTACATATTCATGACTATATAAATTAGAACTATTTTCTCCAGTGGAGGAATAAATAAAAGGTGTAAAAGGTGTATTCATGAGATAATGTGATAAGCCATGTTTTAAATTTGTAATACAGGTATGTTTAAATTCAGCAAGCTTGTGGAACTACATGTATATATCAGAGCTCCAGATATATTGAGAGTAAACATTACAAAGATGTTTTATCCTTTAAATTATAAGTGTCTTCAACAAACCCTATGATGTGACCACTCATTAGAATAGTCTCCAAAAGACAATTCTAAATATGTACTTAAGTCATAAGATGATTCTAAATACGTAGTCAAATCATAGGGTTTGGTGGAAACTGTGATACGGGTACAAGTAGACTGGTTCATGTTTTGCATGTATGGTGACTAAAAAGATCCACAAGGACACTAAATAACCCACAAGAGTTATTTAGTCAGTTGAAAGAGTTAACCCTTTACCTGATAGCCTAGTTATAATATTGAAGATAGCTGACTACTTAAAGCAGGTTACTTTCAGCCTGCTTTAAGCTATTACCAGCTAGAATAAGGAAAGTATTAAATATGACACATATTCAGTACGGTTTATATTGGAACTATTTTCTTCAGCGGATAAATAAAATACATGTGCTAAAAGTCGCTTCTATTAGGGAAAGGGTTAAGCAGACACTATCCTGGTTGTATGGGTTCTAACAGTAAACCTTGTACTAGGTCAGACAATCAAGTTCATTTGGATCATATTGCATGTGTTTTATATTGCAATCATTTACCATCTTTCTTAACCCTTAGCCCGCCAATTAAATTGTCGTCTGCTATATTTCTCGTCTGCTTCAAGTTTCAAAGTGCTTCAAAGTTGCTCAAAATTGCTGAAAATGTTGTCCGAGTGTCAAACAGCTTGGATCCGGATGAGACGCCGAGTTACTCGGCGTCTCATCCGGATTCAAGCTGTTTGCATATGGAGCTATAGTCGTGAGTGGCAGGCTAAGGGTTAAATGTGAGCCTATCTCACGTAATACTTCTGATGAGAGCGCTTTAAGGAAATCTTTATCCTTTAACCTGCTGTTGGCAAACTTCGCTCCCCTACTGCTGTGCCAACGGCCCTCACATACACGACCTAGTGAGAGGTAACAGGGTATCTATTCATAGTGTAAATCCATTTTAATTGCAGCTTTTGGCGCACATGAGTTACGGTTTAAATAAAATTTAAATAAAAATCAGAACATTTTGGGGCTACAACTGCTCTGCGGATCAGTAGAGCCAGAATCACCACATAAACCACATCCTTTATAATAAGTAAATCTTTATCTTACCAATTATTAATTTTCATAAAAATTAGTCATTTTGGAAAAATTAATATTCAAATTTCAAGCATTTTATTTTGGCTGAAAAATACTCAATAAGTGTAAAAAGTTTGGATCTAGATCAGACAGTGAGTTTACTCAGTGTCTGATCTGGATCCATACTGTTTGCAAAAATTATAATGAAATAGGGTTCTGATGGGATAAGGGTTACGAGTTAGTAGGGAGAATAGGGACAGCTGTTGGAACAAGTGTTATAAGCCTGCGGGTATAGTACAAATCCTGCCTCTACCTACTGCTTCCCTCAGTGCAGCAAGAACAGAACCATCAAGGCCCTTAACTCCTACCATCCAACAACGAACACTCATATTTGCAAACAGACTGGTTCCAGATCAGGCTCCACGTTAGTGGGGCCTGATCTGGAACCAGTCTTTTTGCAAACAGATATTTTTCTGTTTGAACAAAGTTGGGAAAATTGGGATTTTAGAATTTAGGAAAGGGAGTTGTTTGATTCCGGTAATATTTGTTCGCAAAAGGGATGGAACATTCCGAAGCTCCGTCGGCAACAGATGAGGAAGATTGGATACAAATGGTATTAATGTCTTTAAAGCTTTGGTGGGATTTTATTTCTGCAATAAGAATACTTATCTAACAGCCTGTTTGTTGCTCTGAGATGAAAATACATACAGTAAAAACTCGATTCTTCAAACTCGCGTTAGTTCGAACATACCCATATTTCAAAGTTAAAATGTGGCTTAGCCACATTTTAACTTTGAAATACTGAAATGTTTGACTTAAGCGAGATCGGATATTCAAAATTCAACTTATGAAATATTGGTAAGATCGAAATAAGCGAGTTTGAAGTATCGAGTTTCGACTGTAGTTATAGAACAATACTTCAGCAGAATTCTGACGGCACCTGGTCTGATTGTGGCACCTGAAGCTAGGGATATCCTTCACCTAAGTTCTTCAAAGGCACTGAGTACATTTACCCCCACCCACCTTCAGTATTACAATTCACTCAGTATGCCAGTTTTTGGTGTTTAAAGACAAGTGGAAGTTTAATGTAGAATAAATGTATACCATGCAGAAAGCTGCAATCTATAACTGTATGGCATAAAACATTCTAACAAAAAACAATACCACATAGCCATAACTACTGTTTTAATTACAAATGAGAATTGCCCTGAGAAAACTGGACTTCAAAATTGCAAAGCAAAACATATACAAATATATAAAAAGCACATAATGTTTATGAACCATTTATGCATGAAATTCATGAATAACTTTTATTTGTTCATCATCTGGAAAGAAATGTTCATGAGCAATAATTGTTCATGAACATTTATGTTCATGTATCTGTTGCATTTTCATGAAGATAATCACATATATTCATGAACATTTTAACATGTTCATGAACCAATATTTATTTTCAATGAATATAATTGCATGTTCATGAACATAATCACATATTCATGAACAATTAGCTAAAAGTATTCATGAACATTTTAACAAGAGCATGAACCAACAGAAACAGAACTTATTAGATACTTCATGACTAATTAAGCTATTTCTAGCTAAGGGTAAGCGTCTACGTACACTGCAGAATAAGCCAACAAAATTCTGTAAAAATGTTTGTGAGTGTCAAAAAAGAATTAATTGTGACTAAGTTACTCTTCAATGCAATAATTAAGTTTTGTTTTCATTCTGGCTCAATTTTTTGACACTGAACAATCCTTCAATTCAAGAACCACATTTGTTCAAAACTATATGCATAGTAACCAATGCAAATGTATATGTATGGTACTATAAATCCCTGCTTAACCCATTACCCCATAAATACGCCTTTTTACGCCTCTAATTTATTTCTCCAGACAAAAATGAATTTATTATGAAAAAGGGAGGCAATTCAATATTTGGAGATGACAGAGTTATAATTCTTGTGTACTACACTTCTTTTTGTCATCCTCTAACACAGAATCAAGTTTCATCAAGTTACAGTGTGGCAGAAAATTTGATTTTTTAAAACATTTATGTAGAAAAAGGGAGATAATTCAATATTGGGAGATGGCAGAGTAATGATTCTTGAGTACAGCACTCCCTCTGTCATCTCATATCACTGTATCAAGTTTCATCAACTTACAATACAATGCTGAAAAGATATGCTCCAGACAATTTTTTTTTTTTTAAATAGAAATGGGAAAAAAGATTAAATAATAAATATAGGGAGATGACAGAGTCATGGTTCTTGTGTACTGCACCTCCTTATGTAATCACCTATCACCATATCAAGTTCCATTAACTTACAGTGTAGCAGTCAAGAGATATATACTCCGGACAAAATTGTTTTGTATTTTTTGAAAAAAGGAGATAATTCAATATTGGGAGATGACAGAGTTACCCTTCTTGTGTACTGCTCTTCCTTCAGTCATCCTCTATCACTGTTACAAGTTTCATCAACTTTCTGTGTAACAGTCCAGAGATATGCTCGGGACAAAGTTGATTTTTTTTTATGAGAAAAGGGGAGATAATTCAAAATTGGGAGATGAGAGAGTTACGGTTCTTGTGTACTGCACCTCCTCCTGTTATTCTCTATCACTGTATCAAGTTTCATCAACCTACAGTGTACCGTTCAAGAGATATGCTCCGGACAAAAAAGTGTGACGAACGGATGGACAGACAGACAGACGGACACACGTACGGACGGACATAAAAACTAAATATAGGATATGGGTAATGCATGGTTAACATGTACCACATTTGTGTTATGTATAATGTACCAATCTAAAATAATCAGATACCCAAAATGCCTGAAGCTTCAAATGGTCAATTCTAGTTTCTTATTAAATCTAATCCATGTTTGACTATTTAACCCTTTCCCCTATAGAAACGACTTTTAGCGTGTTTAATTTATTCCTCCGCTGAAGAAAATAGTTCCAGTTTATACCCTCATGAACAATTACCATTACAAACATTTTAGATAGCCTAGCAGATTTAAGAAAGTAGAAAGTAGACCACTGACATACATCATATACAGTAAAACCTCTCTATTACCACCTCTAAATGGTGTTAAGTGTAAGTTTCTCCATATAGCAAGGTGACAGTAAAACAGAAAGCTCATTTGAGAGCTTTCTGTTTTACTGTCACCTTGCTTTAAGTTGTCACATGTATTTTATACAATCAATTAGCCTTTGTTTCAGTGGTTGTTATAGAGATGTTTTACTGTATATACCACTTGCAACTTGCATTACAAAGTTGAATGACTCCATAAATCATTAAATACATGTACATGTATTATAATAACTTTGCAGGACTGAGCTGCAGATAGCTACTAGGGTAGTTATTAAGTCTCTGTTATATATATAGTCACCATGGGAGACTATAAGCACAGCTGTTCCACATGATCACAGACTTATAAAACTGGTTCTCTATCTAAAAGAGTACTGAATGTGATAAAACATCAGACAATCACCAAGTTATAAACTTCCAAACAATATTTATCTCTATATATACCAGTATGATGTAATTGAGAAGACTATTGTGTATCAAGACTTTTATTTACAGTAAAACCTCTCTATTACGACCACTAAATTTTGTTAATTATTAGGTATTTACGACAAGTGACTGCTAAAAGCAAGGTGACAGTAAAACAGAAAGCTCCTACAGGAGCTTTCTGTTTTACTACCACCTTGCTTTAACCCTTTACCTGATAGCCTATTTATAGTATTGAAGATAGGTGACTTAAATTAAAGCAGGTTGAAAGTAAAGCAGAATGTGCCTTAAGGCGCATTCCGCTTTACTTTCAGCCTGCTTTAAGCTTCAATGTGCTAGAATATAGAAAATATTCCCCATAATATATATTCATGACTGATTAAATTGAAACTATTTTCTTCAGCGGAGGAATAAATCATATTCGCTAAAAGGCGCTTCTATGGGGTAAAGGGTTAAGCTTTCACCTGTCTTTGATACAATCAATTAGCCTTCGTTTTAGTGGTCGTAATAGAGAGGATTTACTGTTCAGGAAAAAGAATTATTGAATGAACATTTACTGTACATTAGAAATGATTGTCTTCATATTTATTGATGGTATTGAGTGCAGGTGGTGGTTAAAACTTACTGTCATCTTGCTTTAAGCAGTCACCGACCTTAAAGCGACTCACAACCAGATGGTGCATTTGCAAAAATAAAAGAAAATACCCAAATATAACCAAAAGGGTAGCATTATCGTGCATCTGGCATTGGAAAAATATGACCAGTCTAAAATCACCCTCTAGAAAAGTCGTCAAATCTTAGTTTTTTATATATTTTCCGTCGTTTTTTTCATAGCGTCGAAACACGCTATAGAAATTGATCACGGGCTCAGACATAAACCCGAGCCGAATTATGTAATGGTTTGTACTTTCCATCGCTAGACACTGAAATACGTTAAATCGATCCGAGATATATGAATAGTTCCGTGGCCCAGTGGTCTAAGCGGTTTCCTTCTTTTGCCTTCTGTCCGCCAATGCCGGGCCCCGGGTTCAAATCCCACCAGAGCTCAATTTTTTTTTTTTATTGAAATACATTTTTTTAAACAGAAGTTCTTATCCTAAACTAATTCTTTACTGTTTATATAAGCGTTTGACACATATTTACAAATTTCTATTTTTAATGCTAAATCTGGTTGCGAGTCTCTTTAAAACTAAACACATTTGAGTGGAGCTCAACACAAGTTTGACTGTATTCAAGTATTGTTCCACTACAATGAGAAAATACAGTAACATTACTGTACTACGACCACTAAATAATCCAGGGATAATGACCATTGCTTACCATGATTAACCATGATCTATTTTTTCAATTGTTAACCATGGTCAACCATGGTCTTAATTAACATTAACAGCTATTGAAACAACAATTATAAGTCAATCATGGTCTACACAAATCCATGGTTGACCAAGGTTATAATGTAATAACTGACTATGATGAATAATTCTGGTTGACCACGGTTTGGTGACATTGTTGTGAATATTGAAACCATGGATGACCATGGCTATATAAACATGGGCAAAACAGCCAGCAACATGCATGTTTTCAGGTGGAATTTCGACGGAAAATGCACTTTAAGATAAAGAAAATAGAAAGCTGTAGGTCAAAGGGAATAGTAGTTTCAAGGTCAAGGTCACAGGGGTCCAAAATGCCACATGGTCTGAAAGGTCTTGTTCCATGGCACCTTTGGTGCAAGTCTGAAAATTCTTTGTCAAGGGCATAATAGTTGTGAACACTTTCTTGAAACTGCTAATGCAAACAGAAACACCGATTGCCAACGACCAGGGACAACAATGGCTTTCCTTGACATTCATCCTGTGAGCTCTTATAAGAACTTTCTTCTTTTCTTTCATCCTGCTTTAAACAGTCAAATATCTCTCATACCACTGCTAATTTTTCTTATAGTGGTCGTGATAGAAGGGTTTTACGTAGTGTCATGAAATTCAAGACTCATAGCAATTGTAGAAAAAACACAGCAACCAATACTTCAGCATGATGAACTCCGCCTTAATTGTCTTATCACATAATTTCATACTGCATAGCTGATTTATTGCCATGGATACATCTTAATATAAATCAGACAATGGCATCTGAATTATTGATGTCGGCAATGAGTTTAATATAGCCTCCAACACAATGATGCAACATGTTTCTTTGTAGATTCCAGTCAAACTTGTATTGCACAATCACTCTTTGACAATTCACGGAAACCTCTTAAGACAAATTACTGCTTAATGCTGAATAAAAGTAAAGAAGAAAGCTCCTTAAGGAGCTTTCTGCTTTACTTTTATCCAGCATTAAGCATTCACCTGTTTAAAAGATAACTAATTCTTTGACTATAAAGCGGCCGTTTGACATAAGTTCTACGGTGTTTCCGTTTTTTTGCTTATCTTGTGTTATGTGCCACTAAATGATGAATATTACTATAACATAATTTTTTTACGGCCTAAACCATAGTAACTTTCATTTGCCGAGGTCTGTAATGAACACTGTTCCCCATTAGCTACTCAGCAAGGAGTTCTCCTTAACGTTCTCGCAACACGCCTAACTTAAAACCGTCAAACTTCTCTCCCCACTTTTCCTTAAAATTTTAAAGACATCACATTGACAGTTTTCAGGTCTTTAGATCAAGACTAAATGATAATTTTATATAAATCATGAGGAATTTGATAAGGGGCAGTAATTTGTAAATCAGATTTGCCTCCCTTGTTGCCAATTAAGGGTTAATTATTGATACTCAAGCCCTCTTCAGCAAGTAATCCTACTTCTGGCGCCGAACCCAGTCAGAATGTAGAAATTTCATCTCGTACAGCAGGACTAGGGTCTGTATAAAACACTACTACCCACAGAAACAAGTTAATTCCTACCATGCTAGCGGCAGATATGTGCCACAGTGATTACTTTTGCAAACAGTTTAGATCCTGATGAGATGCCGCGTAACGCGGCGTCTCATTAGGATCCAAACTGTTTGTCACCCTGACCCCATTTTTGAAAAGTAATTTTTAAAATTCTATCTTTAGAACAGTTGCAGACGACAATTTTTACAGAGAAAACAATTACCCAGCATGCAAAGAATTAATAAACTTCAAAGGAAAGCTATGATCTTCACTGGGACAGGAGTCTCCAACGGAGCAGAGAGCTAACAAGAGTTTTTTCCTTATCCCTTTTCCTGTTGGCAGCATATATCTGAGAATTCATTTCAGACAGCATGGATCTAGATACATGGCAGAATAACTTAGTAACTTGGATCCAAATTCTTTTTGACACTAAGAGTGTGCATCCACAGCCAATAGGAAAGGAATACTTATTTTTTAATCTATAAGACAGCATTTTTAAAGTGAACAATATTGTTAGAAGAGACAAGTTATTCATCATAAGAAGAGCTAGAAAAAACAAAATCTGTAAAACAATCATTTAGAACTTGTTCTAGTGGAATAACAGGGTTTGGGCTGAGGGGGGATGAATGCTTTTTTGATAAAATTTAACCATTTTCATGCATTCCCTGAAGATATAAATATCTGGCTCCAATCTCCGCTACAGTGGAGAATCTGTTATTCTTTCCCGTTTAAACGCAAACGTACGGAGACGCAAAACACTAAAACGTAGCAAAGAACAATTTTTGGACAATTCTGATAATTCTTGTTTATCTTGGTGACAAACAGTTTGGAGCCTGATCAGACGCCGGGTTACCCGGCGTCTGATCTGGCTCCAAACTGTTTGCACTGCAAATAATAGTTTTAGCGTAAACGCGTTTATTGGGAAAGACTAACAGATTCTCCTCTGTATTTGTGAGACATTCCTGCTTCAATAGCATTGGATGCTTGTATTTTTGTATTTGTACAACATTTTAATATTATCAAACTTATATTCAGCAACCATTTATGCCAATACCCATAGCCTGTTTCTACATTTGCATTATGAGTACATGTATCTATAAAGACATGTTATTGATTAACCCTTAGCCTGCCACTCGCGACTTTAGCTCCATATGCAAACAGCTTGGATCCGGATCCAAGCTGTTTGACACTCGGACAACATTTTCAGCAATTTTGAGCAACTTTGAAGCACTTTGAAACTTGAAGCAGACGAGAAATATAGCAGACGACAATTTATTTGGCGGGCTAAAGGTTAATGCAGGACAAACGTGATCCAGACAGCTTCTCAGGAGCTTTCTGTATTATTTTTGTCCTGTGTTTACTGCAACCTTTTTATCAACATCAAAAGTGACTGAATGAGGAAGTGTCCAATAACACATTCAGCCCCAGCAAACAGTGTAACTTTGAAGAGTACACTTCTCCTATGCACACAGTGTAGACCAAGACCAGAGGACTCCTAAAGGATCCATCTGACCAGAGTCTGCACTGTTTGTCAGTTGCAATTTTTCAGAAAACAACCCTAAATATGAATACATGACTTGTATATGAACTAGACAAACTTGAAATTCGAATAGTCCATGATAAGGTCCTTGGGAGTGAATGAGTTGACCCTTTTCCCCATGGAAGCGCCTTTGATTTATAGTATACAGCGCATTTGATTTATAGTATATAGTTTATAGTTCCAATTTATCGCAAAATAAAGCAACCTGCTTTAAGTGCTTACCTGTCTTTGAAACTTGAAACAGGCCATGGAGTAATGGATTAAACAGAGGTTTGACTGTAGTATGGGAAGAATGCACTGTATTTACATGTCAAAGGAAACTTCAGAGACTGTGAGGAGTTGTATGTGTCAAGTAGCTTGGCTTTGTTGTAGTAACATATATAGAGAGCGGGGGAATATACATGTTTCATAATTATATAGCTTACCACAGCAAAGACAGCATAATTAACAGGCCCTTTGCTACAGTCTGTACGTAATTTCCTATAGACCCAGCCTTAGTCTTTTTTCTCCCTTTAATTCCAAAGCCTTTTATATTCATTTCATGCAGTTGTGGAATGGCTTATCTTAAAATAATATAAGTGTTTTACTAAAGTAAAACTGTTTTTATAAAGAAGAAAGCATGCTGATTAATACTTGGTTGATTTTTTATCTATTAGATATATAATATGCATATAAGCTAGAACAATAGGTATATTCCTTTGATCTCATACCTTTTTACATTGTTTCATTCATAGTATGGAATTATTATAAATTATTAAAATTGTCACAATACATCTTTGTGTGCTTTTAATAGTTCATTGTTATGATAGTAATTTTGCATATTACTTCTTTATATAGTATTTTCTTTGCATTACTATTATTTTATCATTCAACTCTTTGTATACATTTACTACTACAGTGGAGAATCTGTTATTCTTTCCCGTTTAAACGCAAACGTATGCAAACGCAAAGCACTAAAACGTAGAAAAGAACAACTTTTGGACAATTCTGATAATTCTTGTTTATCTTGGTGGCAAACAGTTTGGAGCCTGATCAGACGCCGGGTTACCCGGCGTCTGATCTGGCTCCAAACTGTTTGCATAGGAAATAATAGTTTTAGCGTAAACGCGTTTATTGGGAAAGAATAACAGATTCTTCACTGTACATGTATTTCCATTTGTTAGCCCTCTGTATACTTTCATTTTCTCTGGCAGGGCTCCAGATAAGAGGGAGTAAACTGAACAAATCCAACAATTTCTCACTCATCTTAGCACCAAACCCTTTGGTGTTACTACTCATTAGAATTCTACAAACATTAAAAATGCAGAATGTTCTTTGCATATAACAACTGCCAAATCATTTTTGGGTAGTAACTGCTGCTTCTATGTGTCACAAATCTATCATTTGACTGGGCTGCATGCTTGCATTTTCGACACTGGAATTTGTGCAGTCAGGTTATATTTAGCAAAAGTTGTTTCATTTATGGAAATAGGTTTAAAAGTTCTTTGTATAGATATTATAGCACTTGCTATGGCATTATTTTAAACAGTTGAATATATTCTGTTGATATTCTAAACCTATTTTTTTATTGTGAGTTTTTGCTATTTTGTAATGAGCCTCTATGACAGAAACAGTGTCATACTGATGTGCAGAAGGCTAGTTTGTACAGCCTGTGTGGCTAGAAAGTTTATCTTCCTGTGTGGAATAGTTGTAAGCCTGTGTTGCTATATCTAATAATCCTGTGTGGATTGACATTTGCATGTGTGGTTATAAACAATAATATTATCCTGTGTGGAATTGACATTGCCTGTGTAACTATAGACTTAAACTATGTTGTGTGGAAATGACAGGACATTGACATGTGTGGTTTAGAGACATTTAAGGAATGCTTGTTGCACATTCACCTATATCCAGCATAATGCTCCTTAATCTTTACAACTTTCCAGTAGTATGCATGGTCTTTATATATTACCACCAGTGTTTTACCATTTTCATAAGAATGGTACTACTTTACTAGTGTGTACCAATTTATAAGTATTATGTTGTTTGTATAGATCTATTCAGTTTTCCAATACAATAATCTTTGTATATTTTCCCTTTTTCACCATGGTTCTCTTTGCATTTAACATTTTCTGCCACATGCTGACTATATATCTGAATTTTCCAGCAGTATTTTTTGTTCAATGTTTCCAATTTTCCAAGGATTTCTTTTTGCCCAATACAAATGAACAGTAAAATTTGTATTTGTCTTTAAGCAGCCACTAAATGAAGAAGCATGAACTTCTTTTTTTAAAAAAAACCAGGTGGTTGCTACGAACAGGAGAAATGTAATACACAAGTACAGATAATTGCTTAGAGCAGGAGAAAAGTAATGTAAAAAGAGCCTAATGGAGCTTCCTTGTAACATTACCCTTTTCCTGCATAATAAGATCATCTTCTCTCTCGACTACAAATGTACAACCCTCTGAGTGGTTGTTTATTACAAGTTTAGACTGTACTACATTATAGTTAAACCTGAGTTCAAAGTTATATCAAACATTTGAGTTGAGTCTGAGATTGTTCTTAAGCATTTAATTGGTCAGATTGAGCTTGTGCTCAATCGAATGCCTAAGAATGACCTCAGGCTCAACTCAAATGCTTTATAACCTTGGACATTGTACTGATTGGTCATTCATATGAAGATGCATTGACTGTCTTAACCTTTCCTCCCTAAAAATTCAAATGGAGGATTCCAGTTTCCAACATAGTCTCATCCATTTTTCGACTTTTTAGGGTTGTTTTTAAGACTATAAGGTGACTTAAAGCAGGTTGAGAGTAAAGCAGAATGTGCCTTATGGTACATTAAGCTTTATGATCTGCCTACTTTGAGCAACCATCTGCTACAATGTGGAAAATGTTTCTTATGATACATATTCTGTAAAAATCGTAACTACAATGTATGTTCTGTGGATGAATAAACTGAATGCGCTAAAAGGTGCTTCTATGGGGGGAGGGTAAAGACTGTTTTGTTTTTGTTTGCATAACAGTTTCAACCTATGAGATGTGTAACTTGGCAACTCATTCAGATCCAACATGCTTGCAACAGCAATCGCATTTTAACCCATGGCATGGTCAAAGTTTAATATTTCAGCTTTCCTGTGCAACAGTAAAACCTCTCTATTATGACCACTAAATATAATATATATAATTGTATAAAAGACAAGTGACAGTTTAAAGGAATGTGAAAGGAGATTTCTGTCTTGTGTCTGTTCACCTTGCTTTAAGCAGTCACCTGCCTTAAATACATTATAACTGAAACAATTTAGTGGTCATAAAAGAAAGGTTTTACAGTACATTTCTCCAACATTAACTCTTTCCTCCCTGAAACTTTAAATGGACAATTCCAGTTTCTATTAAAGTCTAGTCCATTTCTGACTTTTAAGGGTTGTTTTTGTCAATGCTTGGCATTATGACAAACAATGAAGACCCAGATCAGAGGGCTCCTTTTGGAGCCCTCTGATCTGGGTCTTCATTGTTTGCATATGACAGTTGTACTATTCACATGCACACTGTTTGCAAAGGACGCCTATACACGGGACTAGGGTTCAAAGGGTTAAGTTCCTTCATTGCATTGGCCGCATTCACAGGTTTGACTTACAGTCTTGGTTCATCCTGTGCAAACAGTGTAGACTCAGATCAGAGGGCTCCTGAAGGAGCCCTCTGATCATGGTCTGCACTGTTTGCCATACTTTCAAATAGTTTTGTAACAAACCTCCATTGTAAATGCGAACAAGTCATTTATCCGAAAATGGAAGAGTCCAATTTAGTATTGCAAGCGTTATAGCCAGATTACTCCTTATTACAATACAAAAAGTAATGCAGATGTAAGCTCTCAAAGGAGCTTTCTGCATTTTTTTTTAGTCTTGCATTAAGCAGTCACCTGTATATAAACTAGATTCTTATATCTTTGAGTGGCCACAGTAAATAGGACTATGTACCGTATACCCCCTATTAAACACAACCCTTCTCTAATAAATATCCTTTCCAAATATCTGCCAATAAATTATCCAAAAACAATGAATTCACGAAAACTGTTGAGCTTAACTTTTTAAAAGGCTAGATAATTTTTTGTCTGCTACATTAAATCTTTAGATTTTCCAAAAGGAAAATTAAGTTAAAATAGTGTCAGAGCATCAAACAGTTTGGATCCTGATGAGACACCACCTTCTGCAGCAAATCATCAGGGGCCCGTTTTACTAAACTACTTACGCAAAATTTTTGCGTAAGTCAAACTTTTAAATTTTAATTTATATTTTATATTATCACTTGCTACAAACAGCAAATAGCCAGATCAGAGGATGCGCTTTTAGCGTGTCCTCTGATCTGGCTATTTGCTGTTTGCAAACGTTTATGATCGAAAAATAAGAGTTGTTTAGTAAAACGGGCCCCTGGACCTAAACTGTTTGCAAAGGTAAACACCGATATCCTGATTTTTTTTAAACTTTGCATTACCCAGGGGGCATTTAAAAGGTATTATATGGTACTTTAAATAAACAACATCTATAAGGCCCATGCTCAAGAACCATGAGCATGAAGAACAACACAACAACAGTATAGGTGTATCAATGAATTTTATTTTATATCTCTTTTTTCTTCTTATTTCTTTTCAGCATTGATACAAATACATCTTGAACAGGATTACTCTTTACCCTCTTTTTGGGGTCTTTCTTTATTCTCTTCTTTTAGTAAGTAATTTTTTTTTTATTAGTAAATTTTTTTTAGTGTAGTGTTTGCAATTTGTTTTTTTTCTTTTTTATTCTCTTTTTCTTTCTTTTTTCTTTCCCCCCCCCCCCTCAATAATTATCTATTAACTATGTAGATTAACAAACAGCACAATAAGTCTCTAAATTAGTTCAATATAAATCCAAGCTAGAGTACTACACCCTCTCTCTCTCCCACAATTGTTCTCTCTCTCTCTCTCTTCAGCAATATAGTTTTATATATTGTTTTATTTATAAAAAAATCATGATTGTAAAAACATTTAAAATACTCAATTGAATCATTTTTCATCAACCCATTACTCCATAAATATGCCTTCTTATGCCTATAACTTAATCCTCCACAGAAGAAGATAGTTCCAATTTATACAGTAATGAACATTTGTTGTAGAAATATTTTCCATATCCTAGCAGATGGTAGCTTAAAGCAGATTGAAAGTAAAGCAAAATGTGCCTTAAGTCACTTTCTGCTTTAATTTCAACCTGCTTTAAGTGATCAGCTGTTTTCTAAAGCAGAAACAGGCTATGGAATAATGGGTTAAACTTTGCCGAAAAGTGCAAGTGACCTTAGAGATGCCAGCTGTGAACAAGCTCATAAGAGGTTCAATTTACGGCTCCCTGGAAGTGATCTGCACTTTAACTCTTTCCTCCCTGAAACTTTAAATGGAAAATTCCAGTTTCCATTTTAGTCTAGTCCATTTCTGACTTTTAAGGGTTGTTTTTGTCAATGTTTGGCATTGTGACAAACAGTGAAGAACCTGATCAGAGGGCTCCTTTCGGAGCCCTCTGATCAGGGTCTTCACTGTTTGCATAGGACAAGTGTACTATTCACTTGTACACTGTTTGAAAAGCACGCCTATATGCGGGACTAGGGTTCAAAGGGTTAACATATATAAGAGGGTGTAAACTAACCATTCCCTAGTTGTTATAATAAATATCACCATCAAGCCCTATATTGTGTCTATCCATTGGAACTGTCTTGAAGCTGACAAATTCTTCTACTTAAGTGACAAGCAAAGTGGATCTTGATCAAATAGCAAGTTACATAGAATCTGATCTTGGTCCAAACTGTTTCAAAATGTATTGCAAATCAGGTCCCGAGGTTATAAAACTTAAAACGGACTCTGTGCTCAAAACTCAGAAATTTGCTCAGCTCATAATATTTCAGAAAATATTTGATTTATAACTAGTTTTTGCATACATAATTCTGCTGTAAAGTTGCATCCAAATCAGGTCACTTAAATCAGTTAACGCGTGTTTTGTAAAAACTAGAGCCTGTAATCAAAACTGAGTTTTGAGCACAGAGTTCATTTAAAGTTTTATAACCTCGGGGCCAGTGTTCTACATTCTTATTTTAAAGACATTATATTGCAATCAAACACACCATTAAATATTGCATGATTTCTTTATATAAAAAACACTCACACTTGAACAGTTACAATTTTCATATCACATTCCATTCAATCAAAATTTCAATGTTTCTACTTACACTCAAACTTGTATTCAGCAATAAACCCCACTCTTTTTTTCGACGGGTGGGTGGGTTTTTGGTCTTAATATATTAAAATTGAAACCTCAATGCAGGACAAAAGTGATGCAGAAAGCTCCTGTAGGAGCTTTCTGCATTACTTTTGTCCTGCATTGAGTCAGCCTTTACATTAAGAGGACTTCACATGCTCTTTCATTGAGTGGTTGCTTAACACAAGTTTGATTGTGCAATAAATGTTACTAATTCAACATAAAATTATGCTTGATTTGACACAAAGGACATACAGAACATGTTCTCTGTGACAACATTACAATCGAGTACTTACCTGTCATTTTCAATCAAGAGTGAAAAGATTCACAATATCTCACAAGGTCAGTTATTGCCATATACCCCCCTTATCTGTCTGACTGTCTAAAACAATCAACAAACTTTGAATCATATCTTAAAAGAAAATCAAATTTGTTGAACACCACCCAATGTTTCCTTTATGGACATTTTATGATATCTGATGTTTGAAGTCAAAAGTCGCACATGGCTGAAAGTTACTTTGCATTCCTTTTCAACAAACCTTAAAGTCATGAATTTTATGCCATATTACATAAGATTTCATTCAAGCAGTTGGATATTGTTGTTCTGACAAATAAATTGCTATTTGATCTGCTACAGCAGCAACATTCAATTAATGATGCTAAAAATAAATGTTTGTTTTTATCATATGCAGACAATTTCTTGTTTTTCATCATAATGAATTTCATTTACTATGGCAACCCTATGTTTCAATATTCCAGTGTGGACTAAGCCCAGGGGTATTGTGTAATCAAATCATAAATTTAACTACAAAAATCCCATAATCTACAGTTCTTAAATCTAGTCTTTGTTCTCTGAAACATGAAAGGCATCCAATTAGATTCCCCCATAACTATAAACTGTTGAAGGTTTAACTGTTGGACCCCCAGGGCTTCCCGCTTGCTGAAGGCAATTCCCTTAGCTCTTTGCATACTCAGTAATTTGCCTGTTTTTATCCTAGCCTTGCTTTCTTAGTGAGTAATTTTTAAACCTCAGTTTTTTGTAGAAATTAGATCTGAGTGTCAAACAGTTTGGATCCAGATCAGGCCCCACATTTGTGGGGCCTGATCTGGATCCAAACTATTTGCAAAATTTATTTAACATTTTAGAGAAAAATAAAATCACCACCAATGTGCAAAGAGTTAAACAAACATGGTTCCAATGGTGATTGTTGCCATGGTAATTAAATGCATATTTGTAAAAAGAATGAACTGTTTAAAGGATGATTACTCTTTTCGTTCTTTCATCAGCAACTCTGATCAGTTTTTATTGGAGATCATGTAAAAGATGGTTGTATTTGGACTGCGTTGCCTGCGGCCAAACTTTCTTTTCTTCCAGTCGAACATGGTTCATGCAGACAAACGTGCTGGGCAGATTATAATCGGAGCATCAAACAGTTTAGCTTGATCCCATGTTGTACTTTCTGAAGTCTGTATCAAACATCTATCTGTTCTTTAATTTTTGGGCAGTAGAAACGTCTTATTTTTTGAATGGTGTTGCCCCTTGTTATATTAAACAAGTTGTCTTTTTAAAAAGTATACTTCACAATATTTCTGATTGAAAGGCAAAACAGTGCATGTATAAATGTATACTTTAAATCAGGACAAAAAGCAGAAAGCTCCTACAGGGACTTTCTAAATTACTTCTGTCCTGCATTAAGCTGCCATCTTAGTATAAATCTGTACAACCATCTTCTTAAACAGCATGTGAATTTAATTATTTAACCCTTTACTTCATAGTCTGTTTCTTCAATTTGAAGACAAGACACAGGTTGAATGTAAAGCAGAATGTGCCTTCATGCCAATTCTGCTTCACTTTCAGCCTGCTTTAAGCTTATATCTATTAGGCAATAGAAAATATGTCTTATGGTGCATATTCTCGATTGTATAACCCTTTACCTCATGGCCTGTTTTTAGTTTTGAAGACAGGTGACCACTTAAAGCAGGTTGAAAGTAAAGCAGAATGTGCCTTAAGGCACATTCTGCTTTACTTTCAGCCTGCTTTAAGCTAAAATCTGCTAGGCTATATAAAATATTTGTAATGGTCATTGTTCATGAGGGTATAAACTGGAACTATTTTCTTCAGCGGAGGAATAAATTAAATACGCTAAAAGTCGCTTCTATGGGGGAAAGGGATAAAGTGGAACTATTGTCTTCAGTAGAGAAATTGATTAGATGCATTATAAAACAGGCATATATGTGGAGTAAATGGTTAAAAGACTGGAAATGCAGCAGTTTATTTCTGACTAATTACTTGATCAGGGCTCCAGATAAGAAGGGGTAAATTGAACAAATCCAACACTTTCTCGCTCATTTTACCACCAAATCCTATGGTGTTACTACTCATTAGAATCGTCTCGAAGAGACGATTCTAATGAGTAGTGACACCATAGGGTTTAATTGAGTAATAAAGATTTTAGTTTTCGAAATACCCCCCTTATCTGGAGCCCTGCTTGATGCTGGTTTATTATTATTATAATACACACACTATGTTCTCATGAATTCAGTGTTTAGAACATGTAGTCTGTGTTTGGTAACAAATACATACCCCACCACCACCCACCCTAGGGAGCACTAATTAGGATCACTTTGGTATCCTGAAGCATAGACCCATCATTATGGATGACAAAAATGACAAAATTTTGATCTACAACTGTGTGGACCCCATTAAATTCAACATAACTGCCCTTATCTTAGATATAATGTATGACCGAAAGAAAATTTACATACAAATAGCTCTAGTAACATATGACATTCTGTACATTGAATACAAATAGCACTTCAAAGAAACAGTAATATCACGCTCAACTATATCATAGAGCTGAACTAACTGCAGAAAATTGAGCATAATCAAAACAAACATAAATGCTCAACAAAAATATCAAAGAATCTGGAAAAATAACCCAGACTTTACAGTAGACTCTTTCACGCTGACACTGTCAAAAATGTGCCCAACGATTGTCTATGTTTGAAACCTTGCTTTAATGTTTTTTATGCAAGCATGGCAAAATTGAAAATAAACTGTTAAAAAATATGCACTAAATGCAAAAATAACAGTATTCTAAAACTTCAAAAAGACTTAACTACCATTTTAAATGGTCAGTTTTAGAGCTTAAACTTGTATCAATCCTTTCCCCCATAATTTGTTTTCAGTAAAACAGGTGGTTGCTTAAAGCAGGCTGATAGTAAAGCAGAAAGTTCCTTTCGGAGCTTTCTGCTTTACTGTCAGCCTGTTTAAAGTAGCGATCTAAATTCTGGAAATGTTTCCTATAGCTCTTATTTAGGCCAGATAGAGGCATGAAAATGCGTTTCATTGAGGAATTGATAAAGTGTAGAAAAAGCACTTCTATGGTGAAAAGGGTTCACATAAGTTCATTACTTAAGGAGACGTTGACGAAAACAGGAAAACAGTACATGTACATACTTGTTGAAAGCAAAACTTGTTGAATGCCAAACTGGTAGTTATAAATTCATGAGGTTTTGATGTATCATTTGAATTCTAATGACATTTAGTACAACAATGGCTAGGAGTTCATACAGCCGTATCGTATCGCCACGTAACTGAACACATCCCACGATCTCCCCCATACAGACATGAACGATGACTGGCGACACATTGACAAATCTCCACGTGAACAATCATTCATATGGTTTTTTTTATACATACAGTTTATAACAAAAACCCACACATGTACAGAAATGCATCACTATTACTACCGCCCAAACAGAAGGTCTAATTTGGATTTTAAAGCAGGTTGATTTCTTAAAGCAGGATGGAAGTAAAGCAGAAAGCTCCTAAAGGAGCTTTCTGCTTTACTTCCATCCTACTTTAAGCAAACCCTTGTCTATTAAGAACTGTGATTGAATATTCGTCTGAGTGGTTGAAATAGTGAAGATTTTTCTGTAATTACAGACGTGTTTGAAGTAAATGTACAAACTTTATACACCTGCCCGACTGTATATTCAAATTTAGACAAAACTATGCACATTTCTTAAGTCTTGAAGAACATTGTTGAACCCACAGCATTTTTGATAATACAGATATACTATATTCTCAGGATATTGGTATCTCTAAAATGTTCACTTTCCTTACCAAAAAAACCTAAGTAAAATGCAGTAAAACCTCTCTATCATAATCACTAAAACCAAGGCTAATTGATTGTATAAAAGACAAGTGACAGCTTAAAGCAAGGTGCTTTCTGTTTTATTGTCACCTTGCTTTAAGCATTCACCTGTTTTCAGTTCATATTAATATATACAATTAAGAGGTTGTAATTGAGAGGTTTTACTGCATACCTAATTTTGCCTCAATAAAAATTTAATACGGCAGTTGTCTTCAGTGTTAAAACACAATATGGACTTTTGAAAGATAAATGCAGTTGTCCCGATTATTTACCCCAAAAAAATCACAATGTACCAAATGCTTTGGCAAAAATGAAGTTTATGTTACTTAAAGTAACTGATACTTATACCTAAATCAAGAATGTCAAGTTCAGGGGGCAGGAGTTGTTAACACGCAAACCAGGATTCACTCTGAAACCTCACACTGAAAAATACAGATGTACATTACACATTAATTGTCAATCAAAAAGCTTGTTTATTTCAAAAGTAAAAATCTTAACAATGGTGTCAGACATTTAAAACAATCTAACTTTTAAATCCCTTAATGCTGACATAAACAATATCATGAAAATTGAATTTAATATGCTTTTCATACAGATATAATAGTTTTATTTTGTTTTAATAAAGCCGCATTAATATAATAATGAGGTATACATACAAGCAGGCAACATGCAAAAAGGTGTTCCAGATAAAGGTGAGTAAACAAAACATTTCAACAGTATCTCCTTTATGTCTCTTGTGAATCATACATTGTCACTATTCATCAGAATCGTCTCAAAGAGACGATTCTGATGAATAGTGACAATGTATGGATTGGCAGAGACAAAACTTTTTTAGTATTTGACATACTGATACTCTCCTTATCTTGAGTAATTATGAGCAAACTGCCAGGCAAGAATACATGCATTGATAGTTCATATTAGTTTATATTCTAGACTTACAAAATTGCATGTGCTCTATCAAAGCTGTTCACAATACTTCAAAATGTGTAATTTTTTATTTCATTGATAATTTGCAAAATGACAATTAAGTCTTCAAAATGTGTAATTTTTTATTTCGTTGATAATTTGCAAAATGACAAAGTCTTGTATTTTGTATAGCCCTACTTTAGTAAACCGGGTACACCAGACTAGAAAGTTTTTAAAGAACACTCTTTTCTGGGGCTACACTGTTTACTAATCAAAGCAAGCTTTTATCTCAACATGACAAAAATCTTATTATTTTCACAAACAGCACAGCAGAGCCTAGTATGAGTAGAAGCCATGAAACCTATATTTAGACGCCTAAATTCTAAAACAAAATGCACAACAGCAACACAGGTGATAGACACAACATTAATCTCCATGTTTTTATGTAGATGTTCGCATTCCTTACTCTGTGATTTCTTCTCTCCAACGATGACAATAAAAGCTGACAATATGTGTACAGACCGTTCACTTCAGTTCAGGAACCAGTCACATACCATATTAGCCAGGTACAGCTGCTTTGGACAAAACAGGGAACCATCTTACTGCCAAATATTGAAGACTTCTTGGATTCTGTGTAGTATGATCCTCTGGTGTTCCTTCTTCCAAGACAATGTTTATTCTGTCAAATACCAGTTGGTTTCAGCTTCATATCAGTCCACATCATCTCTACAGCTTGTGAAATAAAATTCCATATGCCCTTGGATTATTTTGATGGTACCCAGGAATGCTGCTATTGCTGTACAAGTTAGTGAGTATCATTTCCAGAATGTTTGTTTGGCCCCTCTTCAACTCAGATTGCAAATGAATCTTCATGGTTACCAACTTCAAATATTTCTCTAAACCCCTGCAAGCAATTTCTGAATCCATCCGATTTTCTATGTTCAAAGATATCTGAAATTTCTTTTCTCTGCATGCAACAACTTTGAAGTATGTTGCAAACAGCTTGTCAAAGTCATATACCCTATAACAAATATATGACTAAGAAGCAAGAGTATTGGCAAGTTCAAACATTTCAAAGCAATGCATTTCTTAAGCATTTATAAAGAATTCATTTATAGAATTAAATTATTATTAAGACAGTGGTAGCTTTTTCATAAAATTAAAACATATAATTTGTAATATATAACATTAAAACATATAATTTGTAACATATAACATTAAAAAAGAATAGTCATTAATGCGTAAAAGAATATTTTTTCATAATATACAAAATATACAATAAAATAATTTTAAATAAGAGAAGAAAAGGATAAATAAATATATAAAACAAAACCTCTGCACATAAACCAATGCCAATGGTAAAAGAAACCGACAACAACTTTGACAATAATAAAGGGTATTCATATCTCATTGACATTTGACACCAAATCATGGGAACACATAATCCCTTTTTAATGAAATTTATAAGCTTATAAATCTGAGCAACCATACATTAATTATGATACACAATACCCTAGCCACAATCTGGCTTTCTGACCTATATAATACTGCAGGGTTCAATGGCTGACCTTGTCGTAACCCCAGCCTACCTGTAAACTACAGGTACATCAGTGACCAGTGGTCAGTTGTGACAAGTTTCACACGTACCTGCCAGATGGATAATAAAGTCTGTGAACTTGTCACTGATGTCCTGAAGTGACCAGACCTATGGCCATTAACTCTCCCTCACTCTCACTCACTTGCTGACCTCTCTACCATTCATTGCTGTGAATAATTTGTTGTAAGAAAACAACATTCTGTTTTATTGACCACACTGGATCACAAAATCCCTCCAATTTATTTCAAATTATCAACTAGATAATTAAACCATTCTTTAAAGAACCATTACCTTAATTAGCTTGGAAACAAATTGTGGACAGTAAAACCTACCATTAGTTGTCATTCAAAGAAGATAAATTTGTTTTCATATACAAAGGTAAATGTATAGCCACAATCATTCTTTCAAGGTGGCAACTTAATGCATGATAAAAGAAATGCAGAAAGCTCCTATTGGAGCTTTCTGCATTTCTTTTATCATGCATTAATAAGTAGTTACTCGTCTATAAGAAATCCAGTTCCTTTTTTCAGAGAATGCAGGTTTGACTGTATATCGAAATGTATAATTTCATAATGGATGCCAATGTTCATATATTGAGATCTCATCAAGATCTGAATGTTTTCCTACTCATAAAACCCTGTTTGTTAAACAGCCCCCATTGAGAACCTAAACTGTAACGTTGACAAAGATCTGGTAACACTCCATTGATATACAATGTGGCTTCACAATTCATAGCCTAAATACAAGGTTTAATGATATGTGAAGAGCCATCGGTGTTGGATGACCACTTGACCAGCTGACCTGAGATGACTTTTGGCGAACAAAGAGGCTACTACCTGTATGAGTTATTGACCGAGGGCTGGACCAACTTGCGTGAATATAGTATAACATGACTCTGCACATGTCACATACATTCTATGGCTCGAAACAGCAATTAAACAGTGAAATAGTGACAATAAAACTCCTATATTGATAATGCTACGCCCTCAACAATGAAACTGGTGTTTGGGTGTAAAAAAATCAATTCATTCATTTCAATGTCATTGCCATTACTGCACTAAAACATAAATCACAAGAGCAATGAGAACACGAAATATACAACCTTGCCAATTAATGAAATCCACACATTTCTTGTTCTAAATTTTTGAAAAATGGAAACCAAAAATAGCAACATTGTTCCAAAGACCAACAGAGAAATATCAACATTGTTACACTGAAAACTCAAAAACAAAACAAGGACCAATTGAATTGGACATCTTGCCATTGTGATGGTTCCAAGAGCATTAAATGTTGTACAACAGAGAGTCTATGTATGACCATAAGTCTTAAATCAGTACATTCCTGATGGATTATACTCAGGTCCTAGAATACTGCACCAAAGAAAGACCAGGCACACCCATATATGGTATAATACTGAACATGGTTCTGTTTGAAACACCCATAAAAGGCCCTTTGCTAGAGATGGTGGCTAGATAAGCTTGCAATACAGTTTTAGCTTTGTAATACACCTAATCCAAAGAAGGTGGATAAATGCTGGATAAAAGTGGTGCAGAAAGCTCTTAGGAGATCTTAGGAGCTTTCTGCACTACTTTTATCCTGTATTAAGCACTTTTTTTTCTTTACGATATATCCATTCTCCAGTCATTGACTGGCTGATAAATAAAAGTTTAATTGTATAAAAGCACATGGCAACCACTGCCATCGTTTCAGAGTTCCCTAATTAAGCTAATGGCTCAGAGCACATAAAAGGCCCGGACTGGCAACAACAGAGAAAATTTGGGGAAAAGCTTTTTTCTTTTATCATTTATTGCATCTAGTCTGGAGCTTGTACAGCTTTTATGGCAATGGTTCCCTTTGACAGTCACACACAAACTATGACGTATAGGTACCATAACCCTACCATAAAACATGCACCGCCATTATATCATAGAACAGAGCTTATGTTAGGGACTTAGTTACACTCTTATTTTAGGCAAATGACTATACTAAATTTTTTCCCAAAGCTCCAGATAAGAAGAATGAGATAATCTTTATATATTTTCTTCTATATTTTCATTCTTAACTTAACCATATGTTGTGACTATATATACTCACTAGAATTTTCTCTTCGAGAAGATTCTAATAAATAGTCAAAACATACTCAGGGTTCAGTGCAAGCAAACTTCAATACCAAAATAGGCATGATGCTGACCAGCGTCACAACTGATAACATTGGGATAATGCATCTGAGAAAACTTTCATTGGATGCTAAACCTTTGCAGAAACAACAACAACTTTGTGCAAGCATAAGGTTTTTAGTATCTAAAATGCTCCCTTTGTATGTACTTTATTTATCAGATTGAAGGACCAAGTTAAAGGCTGAATGACTCGTATGTTTTACATTGATGAAATAATTAAGTCTGTCATTAATGAAATAATTAAGAATATCAAATAGAAATCAGAAACATTCTCATGCTTAAAACATTTCTCAATACTCCATGTGTAAAGAGTCTGTTTTGAGGGGAATTGCTTTTTAACCCATTTCTCTATAGCCTGGCCTGGATCTAGTAGTAAAGATAAGTGACCACTTAAAGCAGGCTGAAGGTAAAGCAGAATGCGCCTTAAGGCGCATTCAGCTTTACTTTCAGCCTGCTTTAAGCTACAATTTGCTAGGATATAGAAAATAATTTTACAGAATATATTCCAAGTCTGTCTAAAGTGGAACTATTTTCTTCAGTGGATGAATAAATTAAATGCATTAAAATGTGTATCTATTGAATAAAGGGTTCAATATAGTATATGATTAAGAGCTACAACATTTGCAAAGTGTGCTGGTTTTTTTGTCTAGCAATTCATAGTTAGGACCTAAATAAAGGGACCATTGTTGAAGTGAGGTACTGAGTGGGTGGACAGCAGAGTAATTAAACTGACAAAAGGGCCAGGTACAGGGCTACCCTTCACCTGCAGAAAGGTCAGACCTCCAGTTGAGGGGTCACTAATGCAGTGACCAGTGACCAGGGCTCAGATGACACCATACAATGCAGAGGTCGGAGGTCGGATAACAGATCGTGGGGCTCAATCGCACGGGTAGGCTAAGTCTGGTCATGGGTGAAGAGCTATTCTTAGGCCACGTGGGCATGACTGAGGCTACTGTAATTAATCCTTTATCTGTACCAATGAATTTACAAATAGCCAAATGACTGCTTAAGCAAGGATGAAATAAATCCTGCTGCTAATACCTGCCAAACATTAGAAAATGCATCATAAAGTGTAAATGAATTTGGGAAACAGATAACAGCATCAAAATGAGCAACTGTTAATTTAGAAAGGATTAACATTTATTCCTGCTTGAATATTGTCTGTTTCAAAACTGTCACCTGCAAAAACCTCTAGCATTTAATGCATTTCTAACTGAGGAAACTGGTATAGAAATGTCAGAAAGTAACGATCTTGATCAGAGGCCAAGTTAGTTGAACAATTTGTTCTAAATTGTCACTGTAGTAATGCCGAACAAAATAAAGGTAATGTTAGCAGATGAAGTTGTTTTTATTAACTGCACATCATATTAGGTTAAAACAATTATTTGCTTCATTGAATATCATTAAATTTGCTCCATTTTAATGAGAATATTATCTATATTTACCTACCCCAGTAAATTTTATTTCTAGAATTATCAATAACATTTCAAAATATCTTGAACTCTTTGAAGGCTAATTTATATTGCTATTTGCAACAGCTGTTGTCTGCTACTGTTCTAAGAAAAGAATATTTGAAAAGTTTTTGGTAAAATTAGGTGAAGCATGTCAAACAGTTTAGATCCTGATGAAGCGATGTGTAGCATGGCACCTCATCTGAAGCCAAACTATTTGCAACGGTAAATCGCAGTTTTATCGCTAGCATGTAAAGACAAAACGGTAAATCATATTCTATATTTAGAACAACTGAAATAATCATTGCTGAAAGACGTTTGCTTGATACCAACAAAAACTACTGCCAACAATTCTCTGCCCAAATATGAACGCATCAGGCAACAGTTGGTTACCATGGTATTTTCCTAGTGTATTTATATGTCCATATCAATACTGGGCTGTAAGCCAGGAACCAGAGCTGATATCATCTATTACCAATATGTGGGGCATGAAGCAGGAACCAGGACAATGGTGTTTATCATCTATTATATCCGCCACTTTATATGAACACACTTTAATTGCTTTTATGGCATACTCACATGCAAATGACTATATGATGGCCGTATTAGCTACAGCGAAATGCTGTCTATAATAGTCTGGTTCCTAGACATGTATATACAGTATATACATGAAGCTTGAAACCATTTAGTCTACAAAAGTACATTAGTTTCCCTGTTACTTTTTTCTTTGGGCGCCTTTACTGTCTGAAGGTGAAAACATTAAACATTTACTCACTGAAGGTGTTGTAAGATATTAACAGCTTAAAACAGGATAAAAGTAAAAGCAGAAAGCTCCAATTGGAGCTTTCTGCTTTACTTTCGTCCTGTTCAAGCAGCTACCTGCTTTAAGCATTAAATATAAGTCTGTGGAATGATTTTGCTGTGGAATATAATTATGTGATGTATCATTTGAATTTATGCAAAACGTATTGTACATGTACATGTATTGGTAAATTATTAGATGAGAATTTCAGAAGTATTTATTTTTAGCATTTAAAGAGTTGAAAAGACCTTACATTTATGATTGGTTCTGATTTAGATCTACATTGTTTACAGAAGCTTTTCAATATGTTCATTGTATGTAAAGGATCATTAATTATGAGTACAAATATTCAATATTCAAATGTTCTGATAAAAGACTGCATGTATGACTGAAATATGATCAGACATTTCATCTGAATAAAGCACTGACCGGTGATCGGAGATGACTGACCGATGGCTAATGACTGCTTTGTTTGGATGAGTGTACAAGAAGTGAAAACAAAGGTCACTGTCTATCATAAAAACTACAAGAGTGGACAGAAAGATCACTGCAAACAAGAGACACTCAGGGCTCCAGATAAGAGGTAGTTTTTTCAACAAATCCCACATTTTCTCACTATTTTTAGCACCAAATCCTATGGTGTTATTACTCATTAGAATCGTCTCAAAGAGACAATTCTAATGAGTTATGAGTGACACCATTGGGTTTAATTCAGAAATAAAGATTTTAGTTTTTGAAAAACTACCCTTATCTGGTGCTCTGGACACTGCTAGTTTAAATGACATCAAATTAAGTCTTCTACTAAAATAGCTTTGGAAGATCATTTAACAGTAGCATTGCATATATGCTACTTCAATAAACTCAAAATTTTTAAAAAGTATTTCCTTTAAGTTTGCACCTTGTCAAAACCTATGTTGTGACTTCTCATTAGAATCATCTCTTCGAGATGATTCTAATGAGTACATGTAGTCACAACATAGAGTTTTCATCAGGCATTGAGTTTTTAGAATTTGAAACATCACCCCCTTAAATTACCTTGAGATACGTCTTCAACAAATTTTATTCTGAGCAGAATTAATCTTGTGTAAATGCTATACACTAGATACATTATATGTAAAATGAGATATTTTGTAATAAGTATTCATAAAAGTGAATGAAATATAATGACTTTTTATACCGAGACCTTCTATTGTAACCATTAATCATTTACACGTCTAGCAATAATTGAAACAGCAATTTTCACATTCCGAAAACAGTATACAATATATTTTCAATACAGACTCTTGTCAAATGAAATCTTTCTCCACATTGAAATGGACTAGAATCAATTTGAGGGGAGATCAGATTGGTTATATTTCAATCAGATTCATAATTTACCCAACTCTTTCATCTTCCCAACATAATTGACTTGTCTATACTACTTTCCATAGGATAGCGATCTGACAGGCGACTGGGGAAATATTACTGATGTAGATTTTACAACTAGTCTAGTTTTAATTTAAGATAACGAAACTCATTCTATAACTAAACTATAGAAAAAAGCGAGCCAAAAGGCAAAAATATATCATTACACTGCAGACTGTGTTGACCCATTTCAGCTGCCACGTTTCCAAATCTGTTTGCAACAACATTTAACAAAATTTTGTTTACCCTGACCACTAACAAAAATTAATAGTGTAGTGTTGATCCTGATCAGATCATGAGGGTTACAGTGGAGAATCTGTTATTCTTTCCAATTAAACGCGTTTACGCTAAAACTATTATTCGCAGTGCAAACAGTTTGGAGCCAGATCAGACGCCGGGTAACCCGGCATCTGATCAGGCTCCAACCTGTTTGCCACCAAGATAAACATGAAATATCAGAATTGTCCAAAAGTTGTTCTTTTCTACGTTTTAGTGCTTTGCGTTTGTGTACGTTTGCGTTTAAACGGGAAAGAATAACAGATTCTCCACTGTATGTAACGTGTTCCCTATGCACTTGCTAAAATATTTCATTTTAGCTATACTGTATTGATCTATAGACACTGCAGAGGTTGTCCATACAGACGATAGAGGGCTCCCATAGAAGCCCTCTGATCAGGATCTGCACTGTTTACTAATTTAGACTAGTATCTTTTTAAATTACCAAGAATTTCAAGTAGACTGGTTCATGTTTTGGTAACTAAAAATATCCACAAGAGACCATAAATAACCCACAAGAGTTACTTAGTGTTGAAAGAGTTAAAAAGAAGTGTTATACAGACAGGTAGCAATTTAAAGACCAACTAAGGTGAAATTCTCCATCTGCAGTCTTAACGAACCTGACAATAGCCCCCCCTGCAATGAAGTCAAAACTGTGACCAAACCAGTCTATCAAAAACTGTGACGGAACCAGTCTATCAAAGGCACAGCCTCCTTGACACTAGAATCCAACAAACACTCCAAACTTTTGTTACTTCTAAGCTTATTAACCCTTTGAGCACAAAGACATTGACTTGACAACCATTTTCCAAAACAGACTGGTACCAGACCATACAATCAGTAACTCAGCGCTCACTGAGGAAAACTGGTGCACAACATAGTCAATTCCTGTTATCCCTACAAAGACAACAAAACTAATATGACAAGAATTGTTGGCAACAATTTTGAGACGGCGGATATTGGTGCATGCCAAGGGTTAAGCCCACTCTGATGCAGACTTAATACCCATTCAAACGAGAATCAATTTCAAGTACAATATGGAAATAGTACAGTTAGTTCATTACAGTCACACTTTTCATTTTAGCAACTGCTCAAAAACAATTGATGAATGTGCAGTCTTATAAAATATTGTCAGCTAAATGCAGGTCAAAAGTAATGCAGAAAGCTCCTACAGGAGCTTTCTGCATTACTTTTGACCTGCATTAAACAGCCATTAAGCAGCTAAATTCATTTAGAGAACCCCTTGCTCCTTTATTGAATGGTTGTATAACACAAGTTTGACTGTATCTTTCCAGCAGGTTGAGGATAAATAGACCCAGGGCAAGAGGAGCAGAAGATTGGAGAGGCAAGAGAGAAATACAATAGAAGAGAGGCAGAGCCAGCGGTGATCCCTGCCTAACACTGCTACAGAATGGCAGAGTGAATGCAAATTTATAATGAAATGCTCTCAAGTTTCAACAGCCCCATACCATCTGGTGATCCATCCAGTAGTAAAAGTTGCAATTTTACTTAATTATCACTTCTATTGAAAAGTTAGTTAACCCTTAAGACAGGTGACCTATTAACTCTTTCCTCCCTGAAACTTCAAATGGACAATCCCAGTTTCCATTTTAGTCTAGTCCATTTCTGACTTTTAAGGGTTGTTTTAGTCAATGTTTTGCATTATGACAATCAGTGAAGACCCAGATCAGAGGGCTCCATAAGGAGCCCTCTGATCTGGGTATTCACTGTTTGAATAGGACAAATGCACATTTCACATGTATATTGTTTGAAAAGGATGCCTATATGCGGGACTAGGGCTCAAAGGGTTAAACTAAAAGCAAATAGAAAATATAGCAGAACGCTCACTAAGGAGCATTCTGCTTTACCTTAAAATTCAATTTGCTTTAGGCTACTATCTGAAAAGATCCTGGAAATGTCCTCTGTGTTTTATGTTCATTTCAACAGAATTTTCTCAAGTGAGGACTAATTGGTCTTTCTTTAGTGAAGAAATAGTTTGAGACTTATAAATGTGTGTTTATGGAGTATTAAATAATTGAGCAATAATCATATACTGTGAATGTTGGTTTGTTTTTGTGTACAAATATAAGTTTTATAGAGACCCATGCTTAAAAGTCTAAACATGCATGGCCACTTAACACTAGCTTGACTGTAACGATTACTTGTATGATACTTAAAAAATACCACAAGACCCTTAGATCTAATACTCTGAGTGCATCACCAAAAGTGGTTACTACATGTATAGTGTTATGTTTGTAGGTTAAAAACTATCAAGTATAATTATGTATAGCAACTAATCACTGTACAGAAGGTGGAAGTGGGTGGGGGTACAGGAGCAATTCTGGCGACCTCAGACAGTCTTATCACACTGAAAACAGCTGTTGTCCTTAGGCCTACTGTCGTAAAACCGGAGTAGCTACCTTAACCTCACCAACACTTCATAAACAAAGCGAAATTGTCTATAAATATCTACAGTTTACTTAGTACATTTTGAGTTGAAAAACATTGCTTGAGAGTTTGAAATTTCAAACAGTGCAGACCCAGATCAGAGGGCTCCTAAAGGAGCCCTCTGATCTGGGTCTACACTGTTTGAAATTGATACAAATCATGTATTTGCACATGGAAGGTTAATGTATGTAAGTAGGGTTCCCTTTAAATGACTGTTTGTATATTATATCACTTAATATAACAATGGTATGAGAGTCAGAAAATAGATGTGGAAAAGGCTGACTGACATAGATCAAATTGGTTTGGCATAATAATTATGAATTTTGTCATTAACATGATGTTTTTAACTTATTTCTGCATGTTCAGAAGATTGTTTTTGTTTCGCAAGACTGTTTCAGTCATTTAAACATACAAGTGTTACCAAGATACTTAACCTCCTCACTGAAATGATGTCATATGCTTATAACAGTTGCTGTCTGCTTTTATTTATCGCATTTGAATTTCATGTAAAATTGACTAGTGTAATGATTGTAATGAATGTAACAGTTTGTATCCTGATAAGATGTCATGTTATGTATGTCTAATCAGGATTCAAATATTTGCATATATCCTTTGTAAACAGGGCAAGACAGTGAAGGGGCTAGCCCCTTTGTTTGGTGCTAATATTATTCAAATACTCTCTGATGGGCTCCTGATAAGATGCAGTTTACCATTCCAAGCATTCCCTCTTCATTGTCTACTCTAAACCATGATATTGTGAATATTCATTAGAATTCAGCTATCTCTTTGAAACAGTTTTTAACCCTTTACCCCATGGCCTGTTTCTAGATTTGAAAACAGGTGAGCACTTAAAACAGGTTAAAAGTAAAGCAGAATGAGCCTTAAAGGCGCATTCTGCTTTACTTTCAACCTGCTTTCGGCTACAAATGATAGGATATCAAATTTATTTCTTTTGGTATATGCTTTTGACTGTATAAATTGAAACTATTTTCTTCAGTGGAGGAATGAATTTAATGTGCTAAAAGGCGCTAGGGTTAATGTGTAGTCACAATATAAGAGTTGATGGAGCATAATGTCCATTAACAAACATAGGAAGCAATTTCACTATGCATGTATGTTTTTGTTTGTGTAATCATATTCTAAACATTTGTTCAAAATGAGATATAATGTTTACAAAGGAAATAAGAATATTTTATGATTTCAAAATCTAACAAATTAATGATTTGTTAATAAATACTGATATTAACTTATAGTACACTAGTATCTTTAATCCTGCATTTCCACAGCTAAGAATGATCGACTACTGAATTGTCTAGATCGACAATAGACGTAACCTGAATCTGAATTTGATCTCAATTCAATATCATCATATGACTGTACCAATATAAGCGTTGCCAAGGAACATATGGGAATAGACCAATTAAATATGAGAACATATTTCTTTCAATACAAAGGTTTATAGATTTGTAGATTGTATTCTTCCTCCCAATGCAATCAAAAATGAAGACGACTTTTGTCCTTTCAATGTCTATCCCCATATATAGTCTACAGGTTAAACACTATGTACCTGTTTAAAATATACTCATTACATCTGCAAACAGTGTAGACCCTGATCAGAGGGCTCCTTTAGGAGCCCTCTGATCAGGGTCTACCCTGTTTGCTAATTTACAGCAGTATTTATTAAACTACCCAGAATTCCAAGAAGACTGGTTAATGTTTTGGTAACTAAAATGATCCACAAGGGAACCTAATAACCCACAAGAGTTACTTAGCATTGAAAGAGTTGACATATAGGCGTAGGAGGCAAACTAGCTACATACTGTACTATGATAACAGTGCTAAAAATATTTCATTATTCTTACTCTATATTATCATTTAACCAGTAGCACATGGATATTAAAACAATTCAAACTCTATATAAAGTCAATCTGCTTCAACATTATGTTTTATGCTTATAATTTCTATAATCAACTCATTCTATTATAAATTTCCAGAGAACATATTCTAATATGACATTTTAACAGTATGTGGAGTAACCTGATTGGATGCCATGTTCTTATGGAGCTTTCTGCTATACGTTTATCCTAAATTTAAGAATTTTTAAAATCTGATATTTTTATATTTTTTAGTGACTGCTTATTAAACTCAATGTTTGACTGTGCAATTGTATACTTTTATAAAAAAAAAAGAAAGACAACTTATTAGGCAGCAGACTGGTTAACTACATTTTTATGTGGTGTATGATGGAAAATGTTCAGTCTTGTGACAAGCAAGTACTAAAAATAAGGTGATTAATAAACCAGTCTATTATAAATAGAAAAGCTTAATGTAAAACAAAAGAAAAGCAAAAAGCTCCTATAGGAGCTTTTTGCTTTACTTTTGTCCTGCATTAAGCATTCATCTGTCTTCAGAATGTGTCATTGACTTTTTTGGAAAATAAGTGGTTGTTTAATACAAGTCTGACTTATCAAGCGTGCCGTATGTTGCCGTCCCCACTGCGTGGAGTTGGCTATGATTCTACCCTGTCGATCTCAAATGACGCGTTCTCCATTCATTGCCGCATCCTTCCACTAGAAACATTTGGAAAACCCTACAATCTATACCATGTCCTCCATATAACATTCAAACAGTCCTGTCATACTTCTTAAAAGCCTAAACATTCAATTTCAATCTATCTATATTTTGATATGCTTGTTCATTCATAAAGAATTCTGTCGCTTAGATTTCTGTGGATTTTTTACAAGAAGTTCAGAAAATAAGTCGGCCATTTAAAAGTACAGGGAGATCCCAAGTCATTATACACCTGTGCATTACAGTATTACCGGCATCAACTGACATAGTATGCCCATTGAGACAACTTCCATTGAGAAACGCCAATATCAGGTGTCTTAACTCAGTGAATGCTAAGTCATTTTGCATCTGCAACGATTGTCGTCTGCTACAGTTCTAATATAAGAATTTTCTTGAATTTCTTTTTGTGATAGAGCCAGATCTCGAGCTACAAATAGTTTCAATTGGAACCAAGTTACTTAGCATCTCATCTGGATACAAACAGTCTGCAAAGGTATTCACAAATTCGCTGTTTAAGCATGCAAATATTTAAACCACCATTCCTTATAATTATACATTAAACCACAAAAATTCCAACTTCAAACAGTCTTCTATTCCTTCTTTTATCTTACTTAAATAACTATAATATTCAAAATATGATCTGGACACAATCTGCATGTAAATTCAGATTAACACCTTGCGGCTATATATGGAGTGTTTTACAGGTGTCCCAAAATCAGACATACACCCATTTTTCACCTGGGCAACGCCACACCAAACATGACTCCTGGGGTACCATTATATCCTGTATCGTCCTTAACCCTTACCCTACTCAATTTTCAAATGGACTCACCCAACTTCTAATAAAGGACCAGTTCATATTGATATCAAGGGGCCTATTTATAAACTATTTAAAGCTTTGTCAAACGGTGTAGACTCTGATCAGAGTCTACACTGTTTGTAAATGATGTATATACTCAGTCGCCACACTGGGTGGGTTAAAACTGAAATCAGATCATATTTCTGATAGAATTCTTTGGATGACCTCAGATGGAAAATAGGCCTTAAAAAGCCCCAAATTTAAAGTGGGGCTAAGCCCAGTGAAAAGATTGGGCCGCAGATAACGCTATGTGGTCCTTGTCTCAATATTTACACTAGAGTTAACTACTACCTTGCCGCACATATTAACACAAATATCACACGCCTCACTTCAAGACATGAGGCAGATGGTACCAGATCACCAATAATGAAACTGTCACCAAGCTTGTAAATGAAATAAACATATTTATGAGACATGACATATGAAACAGACATGTGTACCCGGCTAAATTGCCAGAAATGCCACTTTGGTTAAACGTTGATCAGCTTCTACAACTCGTAAAGTAGGGAAAATGCTAATGACTGACAAATGACTTAACAGTATAGACCCTGTCATCAACCTTGTAAATGAAATCAACATAAATTATATTATGAGACATGACATATGAAATAGACAATGTGTACCCGAATAAGTCGCCAGAAATACCACTTTGGTTAAAAACTGATCTGGTTCTGCTACTTGTTAAAAAATATTGTACCAGTAGACACAATTCCGATGATTGGCAAATGACAAAACAGTATCCCTGATCATATAATTAATTTTCAACATTCTGGCTAATTTCTATCGACACTGTTCACAATGACCAAATATGTATTTTTTTCTGCAGAGTAGCTCAGGTTGGATACTATTATTCATATCTCACTACGTGTATAAATAGAAGTTTATACAGTTAATTGTGATTTGTATAAATTAAAATGACATCAATAAACTTCAAGTAGTATTTAAACCCTTTAAAATGCTAAGCAAATACAGACAACTCAAAATGGCATCAACTTTAATTTAGAAACTGACTTTTTTAATGCTATATTTTGCTGATATATGCAATGTGAGCGACATAAAGTTTGGAATTTGATCAGATGTTGAGTAATATAATGTCTATATCTGGATACCAACAATTTGTAAACGTTTAGAAACTCATCACCGGGATTCAAAAGGTTTAATTATGAGTACAATATGTTGCCACAGTCAATTGACCTAATTTAGTTTCCCCGCTAACTATAAGTATAGTTAGAGGAACTTGTGGTTTAAACCCTTCTAATGATAGCATATATTGACACTTTTTGAAAACAGTGAAGACCCTGATCAGACAGCTCCTAACGGAGCTGTCTGATCAGGGTCTTCACTGTTCTAGTTCTCATAGAATCAGTCAGATTCCGCACTCTTTTCTTTGGGAAGGAGAAAATATTCTTATTTTAGGCCAATGTAATAGTTCAGATGATTGATATTCATTGTAGGCGGAGTTTTTGTATAAATTATGAATACTCAGCAGGGAGCTGGGTAAATACTGCAGAGCTCAAGATGAAGGGAGTAGTCTTTATGTTCCTTATAAAGACCCTATGTTGCAGCTACTCATTAGAATTGTCTTTGGTGATTAGACACAAATAAGAAATGTTTTGGTATGTTCTTTTTACTCATTCTTACCTCGAGCCATGAATGATTCTTGCTCTACATTGAAAAAACAAACAAAAAAAACTCGACCTGAATGACCGCGGGTCTTTGTTAAGTTTAATGTGTAGAAACTCTGGCCCCGTATTTTGACATGAGATGACACTGTGTCATATCAAACATGGACAATTAATTGTCAGGTACAGATCCAGAGGGAGGCAATTAACGATTGGGACATCCCCAAGAAATTCTGGCACAACTGTAGTTACCAGATTTCTTAGAAAGGATTACAACATTTTGACCATTTGGATGATCCCTTCCCGCCATAGCAAAAGTGAAAACCTCCTTTATCCAACTGTGATTAATACAGGTGACAGCTCAAAGCAAGATGAAAGTAAAGCAGAAAGCTCCTATAGGAGCTTTCTGCTTTACTTTATCTTGCTTTGAGCTGCTTCCTGTATTTAACACCATTATTTATGTATTGTATGTAGAAGTGTTTTCAGGCTCCACTGCAGAGCAAAAAGGTTAATAGGATCAAGCCCACTATTTGAGAAATAAATCTTGATCCGCTCCTGTAATTATACATTGTTCATCCCTTTCAGCAGACACTGGTGGGTGTGTTTCGCATGTAAACATTCATGTAGATTAGTCATAGTACAACGTGGGTTAAATAAAGAGAAATACGCGCCTATTCCGCGTACCGTATATGTATGTTGCCTTGGTTAACATAACCTTAAGCATGTTGTGAAGATTTCATCATCGGAAATTTTAACGCTTCAAGCGATACCTAAAGTTGATTTTTCTGCTATTTGTTTTTAACAATATCACCCGTGGCAAACAATTTTGGTCCAGATGAGACGCCATGTAACTCAAAATTCTATTTGGATCCAAACTCTTTGCAACAGTTAAAACAAGTTAGCCAATAGCGTGTCAACACTTGAACAAATATGGCCGAGATGGATATCACCTGAGGACCATACATCTAGGAAGTGAATTTTGTTTTAAGTGTGTGTCAATATAAAGGGCTTTGGGCACAAAGCGAAAGGACAGTAAAACTAGGGTGTTTTGCCCGTAAAATACCACATGAACTAACACACTTGTAATATTTTGTGAATATGGACAAGAGAGAAGGACTCGCAGTTGATTGAAAAAGATTGCTAATTAGATGGCATCTTCTTACAATATGTAAAATAGATTGAAGTTAGTATAGGTACTGTTTTTCTGATGGTAAAGAAACACCATTTTGTCACAGAAACCCTTTGGTCTACGTTATAAATATATGCCAACCTAATATAAGAAAAGTATTTCAAAAGCTTTTTTTTTGTTTCTTCGAATTCTTATGTTGTCTCTTCAAGACTTAATTGACTCCTCATCTTAACTTAATTGATATCCAGTGGTAATTAAACTCATCAACACACTTAAAAACTGTTATCCAGTAGTATAACGTTATAATGAGACCTACAAGTCAAGCTATTTATAGCACAAAAACTGTCAATGAAACATTAAAATTCAATTAAACTGTGTCGTAATAAGAATAGTACATTCATATACCTAAGTGGTAATTAGAAATGAGTTATAGCACATTATAACCCTTTTACTTCATAGCCTGTTTCTAGTATTGAATATAGGTTACCACTATTTTAGGCTTTACGTTCAGCTTGTTTTAAGCTATCATATGCTAGGATATAGAAACTAATTCCTATGGTACATATTTCTAACTGTATAAATTGGAACTATTTTCCACAGTGAAGGAATTAATTGACTGTGCTAAAAGGCACTTCTATGGAGTAAAGGGTACTGCCAGTGTGTGTATGACTTGTTCTAGCATTCCAAGGCATAAAAACTCATTTTACTAATCAGTATAACCCCTTCTGTACAATATTTAATCTATGTCTCCCAATCTGACCTGGGAGTCAAAGGGAGTTCGCAATCTAAACGATGGTAGCGGGGATTTATTACAAAGTGATTATCTGTTACAATAACCGCATAGTTCAGTATCTATATCTTATAGAGATTTATCAGGGAGATTTTCAATCTGATTATACTGACTCTGAATGGCCCAGTATAAACCGTATGGCCAACCCTGAACAACTTTGAAATTCTACCCCACCATTAATTAAGTCGATGTTATAGTTGAGAAAAGCCTCATTGCATACAACACTACACTACCATTTACTACCAGTAGCTAAATTAAGTTAAGAAACCATGCATTCATCTTAAGATACATAGACAAAGTTTAAGACAGGTGGAAACTCTCTGCATTACTCTCATCTTACATTAGACAACTATACCATTCAGAGACCAAAATGATTCTTATTATAATGTCATCTCAACTTTTGAATAACAAGATTCTTATTTGTCATCTTAACTTTTGAATATGGCTCTCTTCCTATTTCCAAATGGGCAATTAGTGTTTGACCACAGTGATATTCAAATCAATCTGACTTAAGTTCCAGTTATCAAGACCGAAATGTATGTCTATGAACTCATTTGAATAAATTCTTACTTATTCTGTATACCCCACAATTAAGAGAATAACAGCATTTGTAAAATAAAAGCCATCAGAGATAGTTAAAAAATTTAAGTTGCTACTCCTGTCCAACATCGAAAGTCAACCAGAGACTGAAAGTATAGGCTTCATAGATTCTGCAATTTTCTTCCTTCCATTCAACTCTTATCCTTTCACTCATCTTTAAGTTTCTTTAAGAAAATTGACATGTATGAACCTAAATTAAACATTTTTATTTTGCAGGAGACAATTTCAATATAGACTATTTCAGGGTTATAAGTGGCACCTCCACAGCAAGAAGTAAATAGAACAACATTGTCCAATAGAAACCATTACCTCAATACAACAAGAACCCCATAAACAAAGCCACCAAGAGACTGTATGACAAATAATCTGAAACAATAATATAAACAACAGTGATATACACAACCAAGAACCCCATAAACAAAGCCACCAAGAGACTGTATGACAAATCAACCTGAAACAAGAATATAAACAACAGTGATATACACAACCAAGAACCCCATAAACAAAGCCACCAAGAGACTGTATGACAAATCAACCTGAAACAAGAATATAAACAACAGTGATATACACAACCAAGATGCACAAGAAATCAATGCAATTAATAAGACTGAACTAATGCAATAAACGATAAAAATCACCAAAGGCATTCAACAACTCAAAAGCAATATTATCAAAGCAGGGAAAATGAAACAAAATGGTAACTAAATCATATCCCAATAAACAAAGCTAGATACAAAAGATGGAAACAGAAAAGTATGCGTGTTCTCATCTCATTATTCAAACCTTTCAATGTTTTCACAACATGGTGATTGCCCGAGCCCAACTAAATATTATCACACGTTGAAGCTCGGACACTCATCAAGGGCCAGCTTAGATTCTGGGTGAAAATATCATTAAATTCTGACTTTTTTTTCACCCAGAGTGTAACCCAGCCTAGAAAACATCAGAAAGGTTGGAATCAGAACATGCAAAATAAAGAATTTCTCTAGGCTTCCAATGCATTCCATGGTTACAGAAGACATTCTCCCGTGGTTGTCAACTGTTGTGGCAGACAAGAGACTTCTTGAAGACTTAAGAAAGACAAACTAGTACTCTTTCACTACTTGACAAACCTACAGATCAGTAACTACATGTAATAACATACAAGAACAAGATAGAGAAGTCCGAAAACAATGAGATCAGGATTTCATGTGTAGCAACCAATCTACCAATAGCAACTTCTCGTTTACACCTTTATCAGGGCTCCAGATAAGAGGGAGTAAACTACACAAATCCAACCTTTTTTCACTTATTTTAGCATCAAATCCTATGGTGTTACTACTCATTAGAATCGTCTCTTCGAGACGATTCTAATGAGTAGTGACACCATAGGGTTTAAAGCAGAAATAAAGATTTTAATTTTTGAAATACCCCCTTTATCTTGAGCCCTGCTTTATTATGTGTCATGAGAAAACCAGACTTATTGTATTGTAAATAGCATAGACCAAGGTAAGCAATGATGTGTCTCTGATGCAGTGAGTATAGTCTGGATCTACTATGTTTGACACTCACAAACATCTACAGTACATGTAATATGTTACTTTAATCTGAAAACAGTGTAGACCTTGATCAGATGCTGAGACTCTGAGATCATGGCACAGGCTTGGTCCACACTGTTTAGCAATAAGTCTGGTTATCTGATGGCATCAGGTTCAAATCTTTCTATTGAAATTTCTCAAGTCAAAGAAACTTAGAGATACACAAACTTTATGTCAACCATCCAAGAATGTAACCCACAAGCTGTCTGTGCTGATTGTACAACAGTCCAAAATACAAGCCCATGCTACAATAGCCTTTTATGACAAAAACCAACATCACAATCATCCAACAGGCCAATTTAAACAGTTATGCAATTAAATTCTCATTAGATGTCCATTCAATAAAGCAATTTTGATATCTCTAGCAACAGATGTTTATCAAAGTACTGAAATCCAGCAAGTCCTACTTTGTAACCACTCATTAGAACTGTTTTGAAGAAACAATTTAATGTGTAGTCAAAAGATAGAGTAAGTTTTGGAATCCTTGGTATCTCTGGCCTTGCAAATAATATGGCAAACTGGTAGCAAACAGTGCCTAAAAGTTGCAACTGGTGGACACATTGTTCAAGGTTCTCACGCATATGATTGGTCAGATTTGAGCAAAAGCTCAAATCTGACCAATCAAATGCTTGAGAATGATGACCTTGAGACCAGCAATACTATATCAAGATCACAGTGAACTTCAAGCAGTGTATATTCTGAGCATGCTTAACCATTCCTATACTGAAAATCAGTACATTTGTATATGTATATGTTGAAAACAGTGTAGACCCTGATCTGAGGGCACAGCACAGTTGGTTATACTTTTGTTTTTCGGGCATACTATATCAAAAACATCTCTAAAACTCAACAACACAGACTGATCATTTTTCAAAAAAATGGAATAGTCCATTAGAAAACTTCGGTATGAAATAAAGGTTAAATATGGCTGAAGCAAAGACCAGACTATTCATTTAGCCTGGAGGAAACACAAACAGCATCAATCCATCAGCACACCATGTCTACAACAACACCAAACAGAAGTGAACGCCCTAGAGGAATCATGACAAAGTCACTGCTATCATTAACTGACAACTGTTGCCAGACCTCTGAAGGTTTCCCAGGTAACGGGTGTCATGGCTCCAGATACGGGGAGTATTTAAAAAACTAAAATCTTTATTTCTGCTTTAAACCCTATGGTGTCACTGCTCATTAAAATCGTCTCGAAGAGACGATTCTAATGAGTAGTAACATCATAGGATTTGGTGCTGAAATGGTGAGAAAATGCTGAATCTGTTCAGTTTACTCCCTCGTATCTGGCGCCCTGGGTGTCAATTAAAACTGTTTCCAACATTTTTAACTTTCTGTCTATGCTATACAATATGTTGTGACTTTATAATAACTCACTGGAATCAACTCAAAGAGATTGAATATAAAAAGGGTCAATTAATTTTTATGATTGAAGCAGCAATGGCATTTCCAGACAATGTAAAATACCTGGAAATAGTTGGGGAGTTAACAGTTCTTTTCGAATTTTAAATAATGCCAGAAATATGCCATAAACATGTGTTCAGAATTAACACATAAAGAAGCATGGACTTCTATAATAATAGGTTATTTTTTAATGCATGATAAAAGTAATACAGAAAGCTCCTAAAGGAGCTTTCTGCATTACTTTTGCCATGCATAACGATAATCTTCAATATGTCTGTATACTATACCTGTCAATTTATGTTTGAAATGTTTGTTAACCCTTTCCCCCATAGAAGCGACTTTTAGCACATCTAATTTATTCCTCCGCTGAAGAAAATAGTTCCAGTTTATACCCTCATGAACAATTACCATAACAAATATTTTTATGTAGCCTAGCAGATGGTTGTTTAAAGCAGGCTGAAAGTAAAGCAGAATGTGCCTTAAGGCACATTCTGCTTTACTTTCAACCTGCTTTCAGTGTTCACCTGTATTTAATGTTATATACGGGTTATTGGGTAAAGGGTTAAGCATAGGTTTTATTGTAATATTGTTGAGCATAGGCATTGTAATGTAATGGTTGGGAAAATAGTTATGGGAATTCTTTTACAATTAGAAACATCAGCGCTATATCAAACATGGCCGACAAGATGAAACAGTTTAAATACCATCTAAATGAATCCCTTCCCACAATAAAACCTGCCTTAACAAATGAATTATGCCGGGAGTTATAAAATGCCATTAAATTCTTTGGCAATGTTTTGCTGTTCTCACAACCAAGACCTACCTAATTAATAACCAAAGGTAGCGCATAATTTGAATCATAAATGATGAATCTTTGATCCACATGTATAGGTCTATAGATGTTGCAAAAATAGTAGCTATACAAACCAGGACGGAGGTAATACGCTCAAAAAGCCAATCTCTCTGTGTGACAGAATGCTTTTGAAAGAGCAAAGAGGGAGTCGGCCACACCACTCGTGTTACTAATTACTCCGTAGCTTTCTGAGAGGTTCGTAGTTCAACATGATGTATACAACTCTAAGATGACTTTAACCTTGACCGTGCTGAGGGAACAAATAGACTCCCCCAATTCTAAAGAATTACCAGTTTATGCTTAACATTAAAGGGGTATATACCATTAATATTTAAAGTATTGCAAACAGTGAAGACCCTGATCAGAGGACTCCTGATGGAGCCCTCTGATCAGGGTCTTCACTGTTTGCATATTAAGTATATACTCAATCCCCTGTACAATAAGGATGAGGACATGAAAATGGAAGAAAAACGTTGGATCAAAGAAAATCACTTAACATAGTTATTACAGCAGAAATATGGGAGTAATAAGCCAGAACCCAGTAGAAAGTAGCAGCTTCCTCCCAAGCAAATAATCCCATCGTAAACTATCGTCATAAACACCGTCATAAAAACTGCAATTCGTACCAAGTTCTACAAGGATCTGGAGAGGGTGAAAAAATTGCTTTAATATTGTATCTCTGTATTAATTATAATGTTGGGTTGTTTTTTTATATATTGACCATGATATGATATTATAACGACAGCTGTGAGAATTCTCACATATGGCAATGGTTATGTTAAGTACTGTTAAGAATTGTTTGGATGAAAGAAAATTTCATTGACTGCTGGTTGCTTGTTCACAATGGTAGACTAAGGGTAGATATTTATCATGTGTAGCATATAATGAGAAATTAGAGCTCTGTACAAATGAATGTAATTAGTGCTATGTATAGTACATGTACACGTATGCCATCTACATGTCATCTACATTTATTTCAGGTAATGGGAGTATTTCAAATACTAAAATCCTTACGCTTACAGTACATTAACCCGTTACTCCATAGATATGCCTTTTAACACATTTATCTTATTAACCCTTTCCCCAATAGAAGCGCCTTTTAGCGGCTATGATTTATTCATCCGCTGAAGAAAATAGTTCCAATTTAATCAGTAATGAATATGTATTTTAGGGAATACTTTCTATATTCTAGCAGAAACTAGCTTAAAGCAGGCTGAAAGTAAAGCAGAATGTGCCTCCAGGCACATTCTGCTTTACTTTCAACCTGCTTTAAGTAGTCACATATTTTCAAAACTAGAAACACGCTATGGGGTAAAGAGTTAATACACTGAAGAAAATAGTTCCATTTTATACAGTCTTGAATATGCATCATTATTTGATGGCCATATGGCTCCAAACTGTTTGCTACGGGCATTATTATTATTATTAGGCTTTGGGATCATCACGCTTTTTGGGACAGATTATAGTCTTCTGTACTGCAGAAACCATAAAGCATTATAGCAAACCATCCCGAAAGGATAATGACTCCAAAGGCACCTCTAAATATTTAAATAGAACTTAAAGTATTATAAGATCTACCAAACTTCATGAGAAAATCATTTCATATAACGAATAATCTAATTAGTTACTAAAAGGTTGAAACTAATCACTAAATAAACTTATAAAAGAGCGCTAGGGGTGGCATGGACATTGGTGAAAAACCTTTACAAATACAACCTTACAAAACTAATTCTGTCAGACTTTAATCAGATTATCATCAAATTGCTACACTAGTGAATTCTCACGGACACTGAAAAGACTTTCTCTAACCACAAATAGTAGACCCCACTTTCTTGCACCGCAACCTTTAAAACACTATGAAATTGTCGTCTGCAAAAAATTGTAGTCTGCAATAATGCTTAAAATTGAAATTTTTTATATTTTTTTTCAAAAAATATTATAAAAGTGTCAAACAGTTGGGATGCAGATGAGACGCCGAGTAACTCGACGTCTCATCTGCATCAAAACTGTTTGCAAACGTAAATAAGAAGTCAGGTGTAGCGTGCAGAAGGTTATCCTTGTACTGAAATACATTCTTTGTTAGTTAACGCTGCTTTCCAACCATACAGATCTCAAGCCTTTTCAATTCGGAAAATTAAGGATATTATGTTCATATCAAAACTATAGACACTGAAGTGTATTTATACCCCGGGTGAAAGCCGATCTCCATATTTCTATCCTGAACGACCCAGTGTGAAGACAGGTTTGTAAAATGTTAATGAGCTATTTGATACACACACAATATTCTCTTGATACCTGCATTGAGCTTTAAGTGTCAAAACTAAACTTGCAAAAGCACACAGACCTCGGAGAAAGCAAATTATTTGAATACCATTCGGCAATTTTTGTGGCTTAGCAATTGAATGGGTCGGCCCAGCAAGCTAGACACCCGGTAATTTGAAAATTACGAGGTAGATGAAGAGTTTGCAATATGGTTAAACCTCCCTTAATCCTCCCCCTCGTAGTTTGTATTAAGTGCTTAATTTAGACAGGTGGCTGTTTAAAACAGGCTGGTAGTAAGGTAAAATCTCACATTAGACTCTTAATTGCCCCTCACCATTTGTTTTCTATGTACGAAACATGCGGCTGCTTAAAGCAGACATTAGCGTCTCAAAAATGCCAAATCATCTCACCTGGGTCTTCAATGTTTGTAAATGATTAAAATTTATCCATTTTTATGTTTGCAAACGAATAAAAATTATATTTTTTATTTCCTATTTCAAAACGAAATTTGAAATTGTAAAATGAAATTGCAGATACGAGAAATTTGATCACTCCTTAGCAACCAACCTGCTTCAATTAAATTGACCTTTTGCAAACAGTGTGGATCCAAGGAATTCAACATTTGATTAGATCCTAACTGTTTAACACTCATTTTTAAATTTCTTCAGAAAACAAGAAACTCAGCATCTGATCAGAATCTACATTGTTTGACACTTATGTTCAAATTTCTTCAGAAAACTTTAACCCTTTCAATCATACTTTAACTCTTTCAAAACCATCCACCTGTTTAAAATATTACCATTACATTTGCAAACAGTGTAGACCCAGATCAGAGGGCTCCTATAGGAGCCCTCTGATCTGGGTCTTCACTGTTTGCTAATTTAGAGCAGTATTTTTTAAACTACCCAGAATTCCAAGTAGACTGGTTCATGTTTTGATAACTAAAATTATCCACAAGGGAACCAAATAACCCACAAGAGTTATACTTATAGGTGTTGAAAGAGTTAACATAGTTGTGAATGAGAGATCTAAATATAGGGAAAAGAAAATTCCGTATAACGAGAGCTGAGAAGACACAAGCAGAATGACATCCACAGAGGGACAAACATTCGGACAGAATCAAACCTGTGGAAGAGTTACTCTATTCATACAACGATACAATCCACAATCCGCAGCGTAAATATTTACAAACGGTAATCGGAGTCAAGTGCAATGATTGTAGAACTAATGGATATTCCATTTGAATGTAGGGAAAAAACAGCAGTAGGTCTATGCCCGGTCTTCCTAAGGCTGTTATTTTCACATGTTTTCAGAAAATATGGGCCAGTATGTCACAAAAGACTTGTACTCAGGAGTTAATGATAACTGACTCACAATAATTATCCCTGGTATTGCTGAATTTTCAAATGAACTCATCTGTTTTATGAGTAATGATCAGTTTACAACTCTTGAAGGTTTTTCTTCCAAAAAATAGAATAAAAGGAGCCCTCTGATCAGAGTCTTCACTGTTTGTAAAATATATAGATACTGTTTCATTTAAAAGGTTTAAATTAGCCCTAAATGAACATCATTAAAATTGAGTTTAATAAACCTATTACAGTAAAACCTCTCTATAACGGCCACTAAAGTGTGCTAATTTATTAGTTGTTTTTGACAGGTGACTGCTTAAAGCATGGTGACAGTAAAACAGAAAGCTCCTGTAGGAGCTTTCTGTTTTACTGTCACCTTGCTTTAAGCTGTCACCTGTCATTTAAATAACCAATTAGTCCTCGTTTTAGTGGCCGTTATAGAGAGGGTTTACTGTATTGCAATTCAGTATGCAAACCTGGTAATTAAATACCAAGTTTTTATCGAAAGAAATATATGAAATTATAGGTTTGCAAATAGATATATACAAAATATATACATTGAGAGGTCGTTATTTTTACGTTAACTATTTTCCATTGTAAGTTAAAAGCAAAATATTAATTCAGAAAAACCGACATCAATGCATTATGTAAACACCGTGATTGACAAGTCCCTTCCTTTGAACTAATGATTTCTGTAAACATAATATCCATTTACAGACCCAGCTAAATATTTACAATACTGTTTATCTAACATAATTTATTCCTTTTACCCGGGTGTGTCATGCACGTACATGATCCTCATGTCACAGAAATATATGGCAGTAATTTTATAGTAGCACTTCATAATGGGATATACCTTGGCCTGTTCATTGAATGATGGATGAATGAATGGAGAAATATTCTGGACTCACAAGTATCTACAGGTTAACCCATTAACCCATAGCCAATTTCTAGTTTTGAAGCCAGGTGACCACTTTAAAGCAGGTTGACTGCCCCTTCAGGCGCATTCTGTTTTACTTTCAGCCTACTTTATAAGCTACTATCTGCTAATATTGCTAATACATCTTAAAGATACAAATTCATGACAGTATAAATTGGAACTATTTCCTTCAAAGAAGGAATAAATTTAATGTGAAAAAAGGCATATTAATAGGGTAATGGCATAAACATTAGTGTGACTCTCACAGAGCTCCAAAATAGCGGAATACATGTATTTCAAATAAGAAAGTCCTTAGAATCCAAAACCTATGTTGTCACTTCTCATTACAATCGTCTCAAAGAGACAATTCTAATGAGTTGTAACAACACTGATTTTACTGAAGAAACAAAATGGAAATTTTATTAACCACCTTTTCTAAAACCTCGTTTCCATATTGTCTCTATACGCTTACAATGCATCCACACAATACTGTCACCACGCTGTGTCTTTGATCTATACACAGGCAATTCCAGGCAAATTAAAAAGATTGCACAGATATGCACAGATGAGACAGGCTCCAGTTTTATAGGTGTTTTCCAATTAATTATTCACCAAATGATTCAACAGCTATGCATACAAAGCAAAGGGAGTTTTAGAAAACTCTGATGCAATAAGCTAATCACACAGGGCTGATTCATTTACCAGGTCTAAACTTGTAAAAACCTCAGTCTCAGAATTTAAGTCTCGCAGGCAGCTATCACTACGGTTGCCACTTAAAAATGTAGAGAAACAAGAAAAGTGGTTCTAAAACTCAGTCTTGTAAATTTCTTACAAGAAAGAGCCAGGAATGGGGCAATTGTCAAGGTCAAAGTTATACATACATGTGACAATCTCATTTGCGCTATGTAGTGATGCAATACAAAGCAGACCTATGTAAATTTTTACTTCATTATTACATGTTTTGCATTTACTTTAGAATTTCTTTACTTTTGAAATGAAAGTACATGACTGTGTAAGACCATATGGGCTCAAGTAAAAGGAAGTAAACTGAACAAAACCAACATTTTCTCATTCCTAGCTTCTAGCATCAAATCCTATGGTGTTACTATTCATTAGAATCGTCTCGAAGAGATGATTCTAATGAGTTGTAACACCATAGGGTTTAATGCAGAAATAAAGATTTTATTTTTTGAAATACTCCCTTTACCTAGAGCCATGCATGAATAAATCATCTCAGCGGGTAACTACAATAATTAGCAGTAATAGGTAGGGTGTGGAGTTCTACCTGATGGAAACACTCATAAAGATGCAATTTTATGATATACCGCCACATGAAACCACTGGACCATTTAATTAGGTCCAACCAACTGTAACCGCGGCAACCACGCCCTGAGAGAAGCAGCCTCGAAAATCTACCCAGACAAGACCTTCAACATGTATCAATTCAACATTAAAAACTTTAACCCTTTCCACCATAAAGGCACCTTCGGATGTCTTTCCCTATTCCATTGCAGTAAGTGTCCCTTTTAAGGACTCCTCAATCCTTACCTTGATAAATGCATGTGAATAAAGTTGCATAAAGTGACAACTTAAGTTTAAAGCTAGGTCAAAGAAAAGCAGAAAGCTCCTAAAGGAGCTTTCTGCCTTTCTTTAATCTTGCATTAATCAGCCACCTACCTTAGCATAGATTACTATAATATACAATATAAATTGGATATGGGTGATTTGCAAAAAATGCCAACGGAGGAAAAGGGCTAATCGTAATAATATATAATCACCAGTGGAGGTCAAAACCTTGATCTGTTATAAAGGATTTACATAATCAAAATGAAAATAAAATATATAATATATACATCAATAATATATATAAATATATATACATCAATAATATATATACAAATCATAATATAACATATAAGCATATAGATATATATACATAAATATACAGACATATGTACATTATGAAAAAGCTACCACTGTTTAAAATACTTTTAATTGAAAGGGATCATTATTGCTTTGAAATGAAATACCTGTATGATGTATCTGTACGAGTTGGTTATGTTGAGGCTTTGTGATGTCCTTTCTTTTCTTGTTTCCTTATCTTTCTTCGCTGATCAGTTGATTTTCCAGTTTAACTGCAAGTCCTGTTTCCTTACTCCATTCCGATTCCCTGTCCTAGAAAAATCCTGAAAAAGCCTCCTCATCTAATTTGAATTGGCATTCCGTTGCTATGGAAACTAAAAATAGGCGTATCATAATCAAACGTGGGTTACAAACAGAAATAAAAACATGCTTTAGGTGAGAGGTGCGTAGACTCTTTTTTGTGTCGATTGATTGGGTTGTCCTGACGTTTTCTGCATTCGATGTTCGCAAGCCCAGTTGACATCTTTACCTGACAGTATTAGATCCGGAAAGCCAGTCTAATGCTACCAAGTAAGATGGCGCCAAAACCTGCACAAATACTCGAACTCTTGTTTTCCGCAAAATCTCTGGAATATCTCGACATCGACAGAGTCACATCTATATGGCTATACTATGTTGTCTATGTGATATAGTAGTGCTAGGAACAACATTAAATATCAAAAGCAGCATTTGCAACAGGCATATAGTATATTAGGGTAGCAAGACGAATTAAATTAACCCATTCCCCATTAATACGCATTTTTACGCCTCTAAAATATTCATCCACTGAAGAAAATAGTTCCTTTTTATAAAGTCATTAATAATAACCATAAGAAATATATTCTATATCCGATCGGATAGTAGCTTAAAGCAGGCTGAAAGTAGAGCAGAATGTGCCTTAAGGCACATTCTGCTTTACTTTCAACCTGCTTTAAGTGGTCACCTGTCTTCAAAACTAGAAACAGGCTATGGGGTAATGGGTTAAGGTACTGTCACAATGCATTATGGGACTAGAAGCATTCTCCAAACAAAATTAAAGATAAATTAATATCGTTATTACAGCTGTTTACTTATTATATTCATACAAAGCAATATGTTAGTCAAAACTACAAGATTGAAAGTTGCAGTATGGATCCTAACATTTTGTTCACTGAAAATTAATGAAGAGATTTTCCTTTTTTAAATTTGACAATAAACCCAAAAATTACATTCTTTCTTGTCAGACTAATGAAGCCATTTTTATCACTTTTAAAACAAATATATATAAATCTTTTTACAACAAATGCTTTAAAATCAGCAATTTACTTTCAGGCTGAGTGAATGGTTTAAAACTCCCTTTACACAATGTCATCACCGATCAGTAACCATAGAATTAGAGAAAAAATATGTTTTTGTTTTATATTATATACATGCACAAGTATGAACAGTTTTCCCCCTTTACCTACATGTGACTAATTAATGCATGTAGCTATGGCAAGGTAAGGTATTCTAAAAGCAATTAATTTGTAAAACAGTTGTTAATTAACTCTTTGAATGCTGTGTAATTATTTCTACTGCAATATAACTGTCAGCAGCTACTGATTTAAAATCAACAGTTTCTAAAATTACTTATCAAAATATAGTCAGTGTCAAACAGTTTTGATCCTGATGAGACGCCGAGTAACTCAGCGTCTCATCTGGATAAAAACTGTTTGCAAAGGGTAGTCCAGTTTCGCTAATACTTAGCAAAGTGTGCTACTTATTAAATCATTTTCTGACAATTTATGCAATAATTTTTTAATATTTAAGTACTTGGTATAGAATCAGCAATTTCTACATGCACAGACTTCAACAAGTGAATATTCACTGCATAAGATAAACTTCTTAAAACAAAAAAAAATCATTTTACTATTGCCCTTTCACAACCTTTTAAAATGGAAAAATATATCACATACTGCGTAAAACTAAAAAAAATGGAAAAAATATATTATATACTGTGTAAAATTCAAAACTTTGTTTTCTCTAAAAATTCCCTCTCACTAAAATTGAACTTTTTCACTATGATAGAAAAGAGAAGAACTTGACTTACAAAAAATTCCCTTATCCCTCATACTAAAGATTAAGCTTTAACAAATATAACTACAATATAAATTCTCCAAACCCTACAATGTACATAATTTTATCCATCTCATAATCATCATCTATCCAATGTACACATGTTTCCGGTATATGTCCGAAATCACTCCAAGTCACAAGCGGATCTCTTACGTTATGTTGTAAAACTCTCTTGCCTCAAGTACGATCTTGATGTGTGTGTCGTGTGACTTTACAACTTGTAGCAGTCGTTGTCCGAGAGCAATGTCAAAGATAAACCATAATGTCCGCAAACCTTAGTAGCCGGCCTAAATACCATAACTATCATATCCACTGTATTAACCACATAAAAATCCCCTTTACAGTAACCGTTACTGTCTACAAAATTACTCAACTCTGATTTTATGATCTTTAATTGAATGAAACCTTTCCAATTTCCAAACAGCTTGGATCCTGATCAGACGCCGCATATGCGGCGTCTGATCAGGATCCAAGCTGTTTGCAAATATAAAATCAAGTCACAAATGGCGTGAACATGTTTACAGTCAATACCTATCATCCATTCGTAATTCATGCAAAGAAAAAGCTTGCGAGTGGAGAACTGTAGATCGACATTCAACCTGACTTCACCTCTGGTCGACTGTGCGTTCAAACCATGAACTAATCATCTCCTATTATTGAACAAGCGTGTAACCACACAGGTATGCCAAAGCCATGGCCAAGGGAGATAACTCCCAGATACCTCATCAATATACTATACTACCAGCTAAAAATGCTTTTGGTTTATTCAAATTATTGTAACCATGACATGTGACTTACTTACAGATTTACAGTTCAAATAAAACCAAAAAAAAACTTAATTTACAGTGTATGAATTAAGAAATTTGGAATTCTGACGGAAATCAAGTGGATTTTAAATTTTAACCCTATTTAAGGCTGTATAAATACCATGTGGTAAAAATGCTGTCTGCTTTACTCTTAAATCGATTCTTCTTAGCAATTGCAGAGTTATGCTTGTAGTGGCAAACAGTTTGGATCCTGATCAGAAGCAAATTTAACTCAACATCTGAACTTGATCCAATCCTGTTTCAAAGATCTACAAAATTTTGTTCCTGTATTAAAATGATAATGTAATGAGAAAATAACTTAAAAATCTATTAAGCTGAACTGTGAATTTTCTAATGATAGATTACTTGTTTTAAAAAAATCAATGACAGTATGTTCAAAACCTAAAAAAATAAATTCCAATTGTGTCTACATTCGAAAAGCACTATTTTGAAAAGTTGAAACTTGCTCATGAATCATATAACATTTTTACCTGAAATTTAATCCTTGTATTTTAAGCTTGCTAGAGTTAGTTACTTAGCAATCAAATTCTCCATTAAAAGCTCAATTAATTTGTAGCATGTGATGGGTAAAATTGCGAAAAATTTATACAAATAGTTTGGATCCTGATGAGACGCCCAGGAACTTGGCGTCTCATCTGTATCCAAACTGTTTGACAATCTGGTAATATTTAAAACACAGCCTACAATTCTTCCATCATGCTCTGCCTAACACTCTTAAAACATCTTAAACCCTATTTTCAGCATGAATTACAAAATGAGAAAACCAAGCCATGGCAGTAAAACACTTTATGAAAACACGATGAAGTGTCGAAGTATCCAAGTTGTTTGTCTCTCGATTTTTCAACAACCTAGTCTATCACAAGGTGGCTTATAGAATAGACCACTTAGCTCAGTTGGATCTTTACCGCCCTTATAACAACTCACATATGCTCACTACTCTCCACGTAGCGGCTTTGCTTGACTGGTCGTAAAAGTTATTTTTTCCACCGTCACACTTACTAGTCAAAGCAAGTCGATGTATGACTTATTCATCTTGTTTGGCAAGTTTTTTACGCCTAACATAGCTTGCTATATTTATCAGCAAATGCATCAGAATCCCCGATCACTACACTTCCCGCCTGTTGGGAGTGAGAGAGAGCGGGCGGCCTATTTGCGCGGCTCTCCCAATCACATCTGATGTATTAGGCCTCTTCCCTCGTAGATTAATACACCAAAAAAAATGTATATTTATTGACCTTTAGCCCCAGGCAACCGAATCCATCCAAGTGTAAAAGGCAAGAAAAAAAATTAATGCACAAAATGGAGGCAAATGAATCCATGCTATTAACTGGGACTGAATTTGAAATATTTTCCTGTGGGGCTGTATATATTGCCTTTAAATACAGTACACCCTCTCTTAAACAACACTCACATGTATTTCAAAGTTATTTTGCCAGTTGGATGACAGCTTAATGCAGGACAAAAGAAATGCAGAAAGCTCCGAAAGGAGCTTTCTGCATTTCTTTCGTCCTGCACAAAGAACCATGCACCTACGTTTAAAAAATCTCCCTCAATCTTAAAAAAATTGGTCGTTCAAGGGAGGTAACACTGTAAATGCCAATCACTGCCTCCTTTTACATATAATTTGTAAAATATGAAAGGTTCCGCTCGGCTGGTCATAAGGTTTACTCTTCAGCACAGCTGGAGAACCACTTCACAAAACTTATGAATTTTACTGCTGCTTTTATAAGTTAGACAGGGCTAATATGATACTCAGTCATCTGAAAGTGATGGAGCCCATAAAGGAGAGATCACATCTCATCTCATATTTCAAATACCAGCAGTCTACGGCTAAAATGGACCTCAGTAACGGAGCAACATATGAGGGGAGTATTTCAAAAACTGAAATCTTTATTTCTGCATTAAACCCTATGGTATTACTACTCATTAGAATCGTCTCTTTGAGTAGTAATACCATAGGATTTGAAATAAGTAAAAAATGTTCAATTTGTTCAGTTTACTCCCTCTTATCTAGAGACTCATGGTCTCTTTTACTGAACCTGATAAGGGAAGTATTTCAATAAACTGAAATCTTTATTTCTGCATTAAACCCTATGGTATCTCTTCGAGACGGTTCTAATGAGTAGTTACACCATGGGATTTGGTGCTGAAATAAGTGAGAAAATGTAAGATTTGTTCAGTTTACTCCCTACTTATCTGGAAACTCAGAGTCTCTTTTACTGAACCACAACTCTTTTCCTGCTATTAGCATACACTTTTTGAAATAAGTGTAGACCCTGATCAGACAGCTCCTGAAGGCACTGCAGTTTTTGTCCATACAGCAAACTATTTCATATGATATAGCAAACAGTGTAACATGACGTCTCATCAGGGTCTACACTGTTGGCCAATGTCCACTTCAGTAGACACTAGGCTCAAATAACGTAACACAGCATCTTATCAGGGTCTACACTGTTTGCCAATGTCCACTTTAGAAGACACTACTAGTCTGAAGATCCCTATTCTATCCACAAGGTTGCGGTTTGCGACTGACTGTACTAATATAGCCTTTTATAGAGGCTACTAACTGAGGACAGTGTCCTAGTGACAGGGGTTAAAGGTCATTTAATATGATAATATACATCAAGCCTGGAGCTCTACTTATTGCTGAATGAAATTACTTGTTAAAAAGTCAATAAATCATTGAGATAGAAGTTTTGAAATTGGCTACAAAATTACATCCTAGCAAGGGGCCGCCATGCACAAGTGGCTGTTTCTTCAGCTGATGGTTCCCTAAGTTATTGGTGAATGTCCAACAGGGACGAGACCTTTTAACCCTTTACTCCATAGATTAACCTTTTTTCTAGTATTGAAGATAGGTGACTACTTAAAGCAGGTTGAAAGTAAAGCAGAATGCGCCCAAAGGCGCATTCTGCTTTACTTTCAGCCTGCTTTAATCTTCCATCTGCTAGACTAAAGAAAATATTTCTTGTATAGTGCATATTCATGATTGTATAAAATTACTATAAATTGAAACTATTTTCTTCAGTGGAGGAATAAATTAAAGGCATAAAAAGGCATATTTATTGGGTAATGGGCCGTATTTATCGGGTAATGGGTTTAAGTTATTGGACAGTGGATGTCCAACAAGGCCTAGCTCTTTCAATATGAGGGAAAATAGCAGCAGACTGGTGGAGTCCCAAATACAGTGCGACATTCAGCTGACCATCACTGCAAGGGATGCAGGGAAGTCTGGAGGGATATAAAACCTTATTAGCTACAACAACAGCAGCCTGATGCTGGTGGTCATGCTCAATCCTGAGACTTGACACCATGCCTTGAAGTAACACATCAGCAAAGTCTGCAGTTATTGCAATATAATTTGACAGTCGTCTTTCAAGCAGACATCATTTCCAGTCCATAGATTGAAATTGATACAAATATGAGCATTATTTGGTTTGCAATTTGAGTGATTTTCCATGCATGTAGAAAGTGATATTTTACTTACAAATAAGTAGGGGAAAAAACCTTACAAATATGACTCAGTATAAATTATCAGAAGTAAGATTTAAATTCCATTAGCTACAAATGAGTGAATCGACCAATCAGAAGCAGCCACATGTTTGTTACAACCCATCTATGACAGATACAATTTGAGATAATCCATTTACTTTTTCCATATAAAGCATACAGTAAAAATTGTATTAAGCAGTAGCTCGAAAGATTATTAATAAGTTTTATCTAATACAGATTTCTGCTTAATGCAGGACAAAGGTAAAGCAGAAAGCTCCTTTAGGAGCTTTCTGCTTTACTTTTGTCCTGCATTCAGCAGTAAGTTGCCTTCTTTTACGGAAATCCATGCTTCTTTAAAGAGTGTGCTTTATATAGCTTGATTGTAATTTCATAGCAAAGCTGATTTTATACCTTCCATTTCTCCCTCCAGGTATGTAAATTTGTCGTGCATGTCAATAGATAATCGAGAAATTTCGGTGTAAATTAAACGTAATTGTTGCCCATTATACCAAATTTCCTTTCAAAAGCTTTCTGATGAGCTTGTAACTAAGCTTTTACAAGTCCTTGAGCTAGTCATTTTCACTTTATCTGCCGTAGATTTGCTACAATCAACAGTACTTATTAAGCAAAAGGGTCACCCTTTCTTTCATCTTTCACTTTTCAAACACGACTCGCTTTAATGTCATGATATATGTTGGCTGTTTTGCAATGAAACTTTATGCCATATATGGCATACATGAGTATCAAAACCATTATCATAAACCCATTTACTACCAACCCTGACCATAATTATAAGCATTTTACAAAATGTTTAAATCCAGATCGATCAGCAATGTCAAAATTGACATCTGATCATTAATCTGTTCCAAACCATTTAACACTAATATTGATGTTAAATCGTTAAGAATGCCTAAAATCTATTTAACATTTGAATATTGATATTTCATAAAAAATTATTAAAATGTCTAAAATCTATGTCATTTACACATTGTTTCAGTTTAATAAATGCAGGAAAAAAGTAAAGCCATTTCATAGCTATAATGTATCAACTTAATGCAGGACTTAAAAGTAAAGCAGAAAGCTCCTGAAGGAGCTTTCTGCTTTACTTTTGTCCTGCATTGAGCTGTCACATGTCTTTAACCGTTTCCTTCATTGCACATTTCTAGTATTGCATACAGATGCAACCACTTAAGACAGGTTGAAAGTAAAAACACATTCTGCTTATCTCACATTCTGCTTTACTTTCAGCCTGCTTAAAGTTACCATCTGCTAGAATAAAATACATATTTCTTATGATACACATCCATGTATAAATGACTTTATTTTCTTCTGCCGAAGAATAAAATTTAATAAAATGCGTAAAAAGCGTATTTATAATTCTATATAATAGTAAGGAGTAAAATGTTCAAGAGAACCATGCTTGTTCAAAGAATAGAGGTTGCATACAAGTCTGAAAGTAGTCCTGTTGACCATCTTGTCTCTCCTAACTTTCTAGCGTATAATTATCCTTCATTAAGTAGTAGTCGTCATTAACCCTTTACCTGATAGCCTATTTCTAGTATTGAAGATAGGTGATTACTTAAAGCAGGTTGAAAGTAAAGCAGAATGCGCCTTAGGCGCATTCTGCTTTACTTTCAGCCTGCTTTAAGCTTTCATGTGCTAGAATATAGAAATTATTGCCTATACTATATATTCATGACTGATTATATTGGAACTACTTTCTTCAGCGGAGGAATAAATCATATGCGCTAAAAGGCGCTTCTATTGGGGAAAGGGTTAAAGAGAACTATTCTTCAGTTTCTTCTACAGTATACCTGTTGACCACCAAGTCAAGTCTAGACAGGTGTGCTGTAGAGATTTGCCTCTAACTTCTTATTGCTTTAAGGTATTATACAATATTTACATAGCCACTAGTTGACTGCTAACTCAAGGGTTCTTGTACAAGCTTAAACTTTCCTTTAACCCTTAGCCCGCCAAATAAATTGTCGTCTGCTATATTTCTCGTCTGCTTCAAGTTTCAAAGTGCTTCAAAGCTGCTCAAAATTGCTGAAAATGTTGTCCGAGTGTCAAACAGCTTGGATCCGGATGAGACGCCGAGTTACTCGGCGTCTCATCCGGATCCAAGCTGTTTGCATATGGAGCTATAGTTGTGAGTGGCAGGCTAAGAGTTAATATGCATTCAGAACATTCCCTGCTTCAGAAACATTTGTCAATGACAATTTGAATCAATTTCAATTACATTTTTCCCTTGCCACAAACTTTTTGGAAACCCTTTAAGCAAAAGTGTAGATTCCATTCTAATGCATACCATGTTAATACTGGGCAATTGATTGCAGTATTGTAGGTAGAAAGATTAGTAAAGCAGTCTGTACAAGGCTTACAGTGATAAAGCCGTTGACCAAACATTTTCATCATCTACACTAATCTCAAACCTAGATTATTATATAATCCAATGAAAGACTTCCACTAGTCCTTGTTGACCAACTAATAGTTCCTAAGATATCATGACACCTTGGATATCCACAAACAAACAAACATCGTTCTCTTTCGAATTTCGATCAAAATTGAGTTTCATTACAGAATTGGCATAACATTACCAAAAGAAATTAAGAACTGACCAGATATTCATTCTAAAACATACACTTCACCAAATAGATGTATAATGTATACATTACAACTGATAGAACATTTAGGTGTACATAAACTACCAATTCAAATGCAAAAGCAGAAACAGTAAAACCTCCAAATATCAATACCACTAAAAAAAACTTATTCATTGTTTAAAGACATGTGACAGCTTAAAGCATGGAGAAAACAAAACACAAAGCTTTCTGTTTTACTTGCACATTGATTTAAGCAGCAACCTGCCTTTAACACCTACCAATAGAGGGTTTTTACTGTATTTCAAAAATATATCTAAAAAGAGAAATACAAGGTAAGAATAGTACAAAGATTTCGTTTAAATGTTGATCTTATGGACTATGTCCTACACAATAACAAATGTATTAAACAATAAAAAAAAAAGATTTGGCAATCACTGACAGCAAAACTTCTTGTACGGTTTTATTCACATAAAAATTCTTGAAAACTGTTCTTCTAACTGATCAGCATCAGTACCACCTTCACTAATATTCTCATGCACCAGTTCCCACTTTCAAAATTTAACATACACATTATAGCTCTCCTTATCTGCTATTAAACAGCAAACAAGTCAAAAAGACAAGAAAAAAGTTTTAAGTCATCACTAATTTCTATCCTGTCACTTGTAAAACATCATTCAGTCACCAATCTCCTCCATTTAAAGGTAAAAATCTTCCTCCTGTTCTCCAAAATGTTCGTTAAAACTCATTTAGTCTTTATATGAATCTCCATCTTTAGTTACCAAACACTATTTCACAAAGAACCGTTGTTACGGATGTCCAAGCCATATCATACCTATATCAATATTCGCTCAGACTGGTGACCCGCCACTATGTCCCATAACTCTGTAGAAATGGACATGACCAGTCAGGAATGATCGGCCCACCTTAGGTATTCTTCAGGGCTGCCATAAATTGATATGAAAAATCCTAAGATTTCCAAACTTGCATTTTTCAAGTACGATTTTACGAATCGTACCATTACCCCGTAGCCTTTTTCTTGCTTTATTGACATGCAACTACTTAAAGCAGGCTGTAAGTAAAGCAGAATGCGCCTTTGGGCGCATTCTGCTTTACTTTCAGCCAGCTTTAAGCTACCATGTACTGGGAAAAAATCCGGAGATTTAGGAAAAATCCGGAGAAATGGCAGCCCTGATTCTTGTTAACCCTTCAACTCTTTGCATGCTGGGTATTTTTTTCGGCTGCACCAATTGTTGTCTTCTGCTGTTCTAAAAAAATAATTCTAAATTCTTTTCAAAAAAGGGTCAGAGTGTCAAACAGTTTGGATCCTGATGAGACGCCGCATGATGCGGCGTCTCATCAGGATCCAAACTGTTTGCAACAAAAGTTATAATGATTTCATCGCAAGCATGCTAAGAGTTAACCCTTGGAAACTGTTGTCAACTGAAAATGTTGTTAACTTAGAATTTTCTAATTTGTTAGGCTGTCTTAAAGTTTACTGAAGCATGACCTAAGTGTCAAGCAGTTTGGATCCTGATCAGGTTCCACTTAACGTGGGAGCTTGATCAGGATCCAAACTGTTTGCAAAGATCTTCTATACAAGTTTTCAGTATTGAAAGGGTTCACCATTGATCTGTTACTGATAAAGAAATATGATTTTAAAATCACCCACAGAATTTTCAAATTGAAAATTTCATATCTTGATTTCACCAGAAATCACAAAGAGTGTGTCAATCAATTTCACTTTTGGTCCGGCATTGCTATATCAATTATCAAGTTAAGTTGATAACAAGTCAAAAATTGAAGAAATTCAAAACCTTAAAAGCAAAGGTGCGATGTAAGATCATAGCCCCTGTGTCAATAACGGAACTCTCTGACAAGGCTTAGCGAACAACCATCAAACACTGCTATGCAAACACACGGGACAAAAGGACGGAATCTTTGTGACCAATCAAGTGGTCTGACTATTTACAGGAACCAGATTGTCCAACAAATTACCCCTACTCCACTAGCCTGCTTAGTGATGATATATGATATTTACTCCTTTATTGACATGGTCACCAACACAAACTGCCCCATACCTAGACAGGGCTCCAGATAAGGAAAGTATTTCAAAAACTAAAATCTTTATTTCTGCATCAAACCCTATGGTGTCACTACTCATTAGAATCGTCTCTTCGAGACGATTCTAATGAGTAGTAACACCATAGGATTTGGTGCCGAAATAAAGATCTTAGTTTTTGCTTAGTGATGATATATGATAGTGTCTCCATTATTGACATGGTCACCAACACAAACTGACCCATAGCTAGACAGGGCTCCAGATAAGGAGAATATTTCAAAAACTAAAATCTTTATTTCTGCATCAAACCCTATGGTGTCACTACTCATTAGAATTGTCTCTTCGAGACGATTCTAATGAGTATTAACACCACAGGATTTGGTGCTGAAAAAAAATCTTAGTTTTTGCTTAGTGATGATATATGATAGTGTCTCAATTATTGACATGGTCACCAACACAAACTGCCCCATACCTAGACGGGCTCCAGATAAGGAGAATATTTCAAAAATCTGCTTGAAACCATATGGTGTCACTACGAGACAGACTACGTAGTAACATCATAGGATTTGAGAAAAAAAGCGATTTGTTCAGTTGACTCTTACCTGGAGCACTGTAGACATTACGATCTATTAATTTATCTGACTGGCACCATAGGACAACAGGTCCATAGACACTGCAAACAGTGGAAGACCATGACATCTGCCATGTTTGGAATGTAAAATATCTTGCAATGGTTTACATTGTTTGCTAATTAATTCAAGGTTGTTCAAGTGATTTCTAAGCCTTTATCAAGCCCAGTTATATATTAGAGACCCTTTCTGAAAAGTGCAACCAAACCTAGCTGATCCTGTCCAATTGGGAAGTCTCTGACATGTTTCATAGATAATGTTTAGGCATTAAATTAATTCCCCCACTAAAGAAAATAGTTCCATTTAATACAGAAATGAATGTGCAACATAAGAAATAGTTTCTATAGTCTAACAAATGGTAGCTTAAATATAAACAGGCTGAATGTAAAGCAGAATGCTCCTTATTCAGGCACATTCTGCTTTTCTTTCAGCCTGTTTTAATTGGTCACCTGCCTTCAGGACTAGAAACAGGCTTATAATGGAGTTAAGGTGTTTACATAGTTTTCTCCATATCATGTTATAAATTTCATGTTTCATAAAAGTACTTATCTAAAAACACTTTCTCCTTAAAATACTTCCAGTCTCATGCTTTAAGCAACAACCCATCTTTAAACAATGAATAAAACTTAGACATAATGGAGGATTTCATTGCTGTACAAAAACAGTATGAAGAATCATCTGTTTTGAAGATAGATTTAAAATACACCTGCAAAATTAGGTCACATACATGTATTTAACATTAGAAATTGGATGTATTAAAGTTGTAAAGTTTCAACAAAAACAAATATGTATGTCAAACTTGGGATTTCTTAACCCATTACCTCTTAGCCTATTTCTTGTTTCGAAAACAGGTGACCACTTAATGCAGGTTGAAAGTAAAGCAGAATGTGCCTTAAGGCACATTCTGCTTTACTTTCAGCCTGCTTTAAGCTACCATCTTCTAGGATATGGAAAATATTTCTTTTGGTACATATTCTTTGCTGTATAAACTGGAACTTTTTTCTTCAGTGGAGGAATAAGTAAGAGGCGTAAAAAGGCGTTTTTAAGGGGTAATGGGTTAAACGTTCAAACAAGTAAATTAAACCAAGAAGAAAACATGTACAGTCCAACTTGTCTGGAACGAAACATGTTAACCTTTATTAACTCTTTGCATGCTAGCAGCGGATGTGTGATTATCTGTGCAAACATTTGGGTCCTGATGAGACGGCTTAACCCATTACCTCTTAGCCTATTTCTAGATTTGAAAACAGGTGACCACTTAAAGCAGGTTGAAAGTAAAGCAGAATGTGCCTTAAGGCACATTCTGCTTTACTTTCAGCCTGCTTTAAGCTACCATCTGCTAAGATATGGAAAATATTTCTTCTGGTACATATTCTTGGCTGTATAAATTGGAACTATTTTCTTCAGTGGAGGAATAAATAGAGGTGTAAAAAGGTGTTTTTATGGGGTAAAGAGTTAAATTGTAATGTGGTGTTTCCACAGTATCCAAACTGTTTGACACTCTGACTCTGTTTTAAAAAGTAATTTTGAAATTTTATTTTAAGAACAGTAGAAGATGACAATTGTTGCAGACAACAAAAATATCCAGCATGCAAAAGAGATAATGTAGGGTAAAAACAAAATAGATGGTCTCTCATTTTATTCCCGTTCTCTTCATATATAAAACTTCACCTGTCTATAACACCATTTACCCATTGAACCCTTCGGTGATGACTATACAAGTCATGTTAAATACCGTATGAACAGTGTATCAGGGCTCCAGGTAAGACATAGTTTTTCCAACAAGTCCTACATTTTCTCACTATTTTTAGCACCAAATCCTATGGTGTTAATACTCATTAGAATCGTCTCGAAGAGACGATTCTAATGAGTAGTGACACCATAGGGTTTAATTTAGAAATAAAGATTTTAGTTTTTGAAAAACTACCCTTTTCTGGTGCTCTGGTGTATGATGAAAACAATGTAGACCCTGATCTGAGGACTCCTACGTAAAGGTCTGCACTGTTTAAAATTTTGAAATATAATGTTTAAAATCAACCCTAAAGAGTCAAACATGGACTATCTGACATCATTGGAAACTGGAATATATATTGTTCATTTGAAATTTCATGGGTTAACCAATTAATAAATCATGTTTAGATTGATAGTATAAGCAAGATTTTACCATATTTGACACAAAAAGAGCTTTTTTCAAAGTGGTTGCAACTTCTCTACAATGGTTTTTAAATAGAAATTGTATTTGACAAAATGTACCAATTTTCTCCCCCATTGATCTGGATATAACAACATATACGTGTACGACCTGCTATATACAACATGTTATCTCTCAGCCTGCGGCAAACAGATTCACTCGATTTTGCTTTTAGGGCAAAACAAATAAATTGCACGATTGATGTGTTTCCCAGCGGTTTGTCTGATCAAACAGACTGTTTATGCAGGAATGTTTATGTAAATGATGACCCAGAGCATTCATCAACTTAAAATACAAAAAAATATACCAAAATAAAACAGTGTTTGCTGTAGAAACTGTATCAGTTAAACTCATTGGCTCCCCATAAACTGTTAATGGACAATCCCAGTGTCTAATAAAGTGTACGTAGTACATTATTGACTATAAGAAGATATACAGTAAAACCTCTCTATTACAATCACTAAATTGTGTTGATTATAAGGTGTATTGAGACAGGTGACTACTTAAAGCAAGATGACAGTAAAACAGAAAGCTCCTAAAGGAGCTTTCTGTTTTACTGTCACCTTGCTTTAAGATGTCACCTGTCTTTTATACAATTAATTAGCCTTCGTTTTTACTGTATTTAAAGATAAAGATGCCCTCTGATCTGGGTGGCTGCACTGTTTTGCATATGACAAGTGTACTTTCTCACAGGTACACTGTTTGTAAATGACACATATGCATGTCACTTGGGGGTTACTGGGTTAAGATACTTAATAATTAGTTTCCAATTAAGTGTAGTACACTATTGACTATTACAAGATATATTTATTCATTGCAAATTGAACGGCAAACAGAACACACCAAGATCAGAAGGCTCTTAAAACCCTTGATCTGATCTTGGTCTACACTGTTTTGCATATGCCAATTAAGTGTACTCTCACAAAAACACTGTTTGTAAATGACATCTATGCAATTGTCACTTATGGCTTTAATGTCACATAAGATATGTGTAATATCAATTGACATCAGTTTTGTTCACGCTAATATATAATTATGTCAGCAACAATGAGCAACTTTGTGTGATCTGGATCCAAACTGTTTGCAAAATTAATGCAAGTAAAGCAGAGCTCATGATTATGCAAAACTTGTATGTTTCTACTAAATCCTATGTTGTAATTATTAATTTAGAAAAATGGTATATGAGATAGCATATACATATAGGGTTTAGTGGAGACAAAAAATAACTATTGAAACTCTCAAAGAGACGATTCTGATGAGTGGTCACGTACAACATAGGCTTTACTGCAATAAAAAATGGACATGTTTGAATTCTCAAAGAGATAATTCTAATGAGTGGTCACAACATAGAGTTTATTGAAGACATAAAAAGTAAAACCTTAGAAATATAAAGATATCCTTCTTTTATTTAAAGCCCTTAAGGTCAAGCCTTCATAGAAGATAAATTTTAAAGCTTGATTTGGTAGGCGTTATTGACAATATTCTTGTGTCAGTTAGACTTTCAATAGTGAACATTTAAGATGTTTGTCTACCCATTGTATTAAAACGTCAATCTTTATTATAGGTAATGGTCAATTCATGCTAAACTCTCGATCATACAATACTGACTTTTATGTCCATTACTCCTTAATACTATCATCAGTTTTTGTTGGCAAATTATTACGCTAGCAACTGCCAAATCAGAGTTTTCTGCCAAATCTTTGTACACGTTTATTCTTGAAAATCAAAAAGTTTGGATCATGATGAGATGCCGAGTTTACTCGGCATCTCATCAGGATCTAAACTGTTTGCTTAAGTGATCGCAATGTTAGTGATAGATCGCTGAAGGTTGACTATAAATTGTTGATTTCAGTCCGTCAACAGTGTGTATGTCTTCTGGACATGAATATTGACTATATATCTTGTCCGTAACCTGCTGGTAATACATAAATTCTCATATATTTGGTCATCAAACATTATGACAGTCAACTGAAATCTTATAGCACATTCCATGCTCAAGTTTGAAGTAAAACATTTAAGGTAATTTATGACTGGAGTTGACAGCAATCCTTAGTGTCTCATCTTGGATCATTTATATATGATTGTATTTAGATGTGGGACTCTCGGGACACCCTAAAGGTCGGTTCATTGACCACTATTTAATGACTTCCTTTGTTAGGGGACTCTTCAGAACCTGTGCACTCCTTTGAACCCTTATCAACGCCCTTAACCCTTTATGTGCTGATAACAAATCTATGTATACTTTTACAAACAATGTAGACCCTGATCAGAGGGCTCCTTAAGGAGCCCTCTGATCAGGGTCTACATTGTTTGTTTTATTTTAATTTTTTTCTGAAATTATTTGCTAAAAACATCCCTAAAAATCAATATAAACTGGTCATTTTTCCGAATTTGGAAGAACTCATATAAAACTTTCAACATAGAAAAGATTAATCTGTTGACATATTCACAATAGTAACTATTGACTTTAATTTCAAATCATCTATTTGATGATCAAATTACAATATTTTCCGTCTTGTCCAGTTTTAAGTACAATAACATTTTAACTCAAATTAGGCTGCACTACAAACGATCAATGGAAACTCTTCAAAATAGGCGTCATCTTAATGCCGGACAAAGATAATGCAAAAATCTTCTAAATTAAGATTTTTTTGCATTACTTTGTTCTACATTAAGCAGTTATCTGTTTCCTTTCTCACCTTGTGACAAAGCACTTTAGGGCCTATTAATCAGCCCTGTCAAATCAAGAACTTGAGATATTGAAATAGTTTCAATACGGTAAGTCATAATTAAGTTATCAGAAATCATTTTCATTAAAAAAGATTTTCAAATTATAATGTCTTACACTACTTTCAGTTTTGTAATTCAAATGAAGATTTTAAGCTTAAGGAAGTCTTAATGAACTGTTCAACCTATTCTACATTACTTAAATGATTTAATTAAGAAACTTTGAGATGATCTAAACACAAGTGAATCAGCTTAATACAGAATGAAAGTAATGCAGAAAGTTCCTTTAGGAGCTTTCTGCATTACTTTCATCCTGTATAAAGCTTAACGTTTAAAAGCTTTGAATGCAAATTTCGAACAAACTGTAAAACCCAAGTTGAATTGTGTTTCTATAGATAAGATGGGAAAAGCCCCTTTAACATTTTCCATGAATCATAACTTAGCACTTCATATCTTCTCGCTGTTGACAAAGACGCCAATGATAAATCTGTTTGCATGGTGTCTAGCTGCCCATAAATAAACCCTCTACCCAAGCAAACTTGTCATGTGCTTAAACCTGACACATGATACCAATGAAATATCAGGCTTGTAGATGCTAAAACTTAGCTATAGTATTACTTATACCAACCAGTACCAGGAGAATTATTTATATATGTTTTGTATCAAAACTTATATTAATATCATAACACTTTGTGAAAATTTCATGTATAATGTCTGCTTCTAAATATTCAAACAAAATATAGAAACAATTCAGATAAACATTATGTTTTGTTTGAATTTCTTGAAAAAAAATATCAGCTAGCTGTAAGAGCTGACCTTCACAAACTTTCGCAAGGAGAAGTCAATGAAACTTTGACACAGGATTAGTATGAGTACCAGGAACTTCACAATGGATCATTCTAGGACTTAAGTCTTAATTGACACCTAATCTCTAACGTTAAATGAGTTCTTTTGGTTAGGTCAGTTGCCTAAGAATCATAATAGACTGATTTGGTATGAATATATGTATATAAATTGTTAAGCAGAACATTCTTAGTTTAGCAAAAAACATTTTCATAAAATAATTGCCTGAATAGTGAAACAAAGCCTAAATTCCATCAACAATATACGAAGATACATGGCTTTTAAAGGAAAAGCTGCTGCTAAAAGCAGGACAAAAGTAATGCAGAGGAAGCTCTTGAAGGAGCTTTATACATTATTCTTGTTTAACATTAAGCTGCTACGTATCTTGGAAATTGCTTCTTTTTCTTGATCACTGCCATATGAAGGTGTGACTGTATGGAGACACATGTTGATGAAAGTAATAAAGTGTGGAAACCAGTCCATTTCACAATAAATAAATGTTCATTATCAATTCAGGATGTAATAGTCTGTTGCCTCTGTTTGAAATCCCTGGTGGCTTGATTTGGGATTCTGGCTTATAGATGACATCCATAACCCTAGACTGTGTCACAGATAATAAATTGTGGACCAGAGTTCATGTTTGATTGAACAGAACCAGTCTGTGAATAGTTGTCAGAACGCTATACCAGTCTGGGACTGTCACAGACCTACATCAAAACCATTCTAAATATACAAAGCCCTGCAATGCCAAAGGGCAATGAAGAAGCATTTTTAATTTTTATTGTAACCGTATCTCTTTTAACCGATAATGTGTTTGTACAGTGAAACTCTCTATTACGACCACTAAATTTTGTTAATTAGTGGGTGTTAAGGCAGATGACTGCTTAAAGCAAGATGATAGTGAAACAGAAAGCTCCTTCAGGAGCTTTCTGTTTCACTGTCATCTTGCTTTAAGCTGTCACCTGTCTTTTATACAATCAATTATTCTTCATTTTAGTGGTCCAAATAAAGAGGTTTTACTGTACTTGGTAAAAATATTAATTCAACTGCGGCAAACAAAGTAGACCCAGAGGAGCTCTATACTTTGACCAAGAGGAGCCTCTATATGATCATATGGTATGCTTTGTTGGCCATACTTTTGAATACAGGTATTGTGCTGATGCACCTTCCAGAAATCACTATTAACTCATTCCCCCCTGAAACTTTTAACGGACAAAGCCCATTTCAATTCCATTAATGACTATTTAGGGTTACATGTTTTCTGTGATAAATTGCAAAATGTACTCTTTACAAGTATACTCATTGTAAAGGATGAATATATTCCCATTAATAGAGCACAATGTGTAAACTGGACAAAATTAATAGACAATTACATTTTGTAAAAGTTCACATTGTAATGGTGAACTTATAATGAAGCCTTCAACACTTTATAGGTGATTTATAGGTGATTTATAGGTTGATCAACATGGATAGTCATTTGCCTTGGTGCTACCATTTTCTGTGGAAGAACGGTCTGAATGTTAGAGTTAATTTGGGACTGGGAAAATCTAAAAATCTAAACTGGATCAAAACTGTTAGCTATAAATATACGGTATATTACTAGCATGGGTAAGGCTATGTTACCCTTACCATGATGGATGTTCAAATGGACTCTGAATCAATGGTAAATGGCAAGTTACCATGCTTTGGATATTTATGGGTTTAATTGTCCCAGAAATATCTAAGAATATGGCAAACAATGCAGACCTTGATGATCTGGGCACCTTCTGATGAGCCCTCTGATCTGAGTCTACACTGTTTGGAAAGAATGGATGAATCTAAGTTTCAGTGGCCCGTTTCATAAAACTTCGTACGACAAAAACGATCGTAAGTCAAAACTTTAAAATACATCTAATTTCTGATTTCTCCATCTAATCCTGTCTTGTGGCATCTTTTTGGAATCGTCTTGAAAAGACAATTCCAAAAAGATGTCATAAGACAGGATTAGATGGAGAAATAAATAATAATTGAGACTTTTATAATCTGACTTACGACGACATTTGTCGTACGAAGTTTTATGAAACGGGTCCCAGCACTACAAGAATTAAGATCAGCAACTCAGAAACCTTAAATCTGATAAGATATTAGTGAAACGTTTGCTCTGTTTGTGTATATTATCTAACACATTGTCTAGGTCTACCAGGTGAGCTGATATGTACACAACACTGTGTACACTGATTCCTTGCTAGATAATAAATATGTTAGCTAAACCAATTAACAACTTCCATATATACCCATAGTTGAGTTGTTTGAAAAGCCTTGGGGTGATGAGTGGTCACGTGATATTTAAAATGCGTAATTGTGGACGGCAATAAATAGTTTACTATAGCCGTCATTCTCCTTGCGTCCACTTCTACTTCGCCCGTGCAAATATTAGCCGAGGACAGTGCCATTGTCCCAAATTAAACATCGCTGTATTTGCATTTAACCTTTAACCCAATAGCCTGTTTCTAGTTTTGAAGACGGGTGATCACGTAAAGCAGGTTGAAAGTAAAGCAGAATGTGCCTTAAGGCACATTCTGCTTTACTTTCAGCCTGCTTTAAGAAACCTTCTACTTAGGATATTTATGACTGTACAAACTGGAACTGTTTTATTCTGTGGAGGAACAAATTAAAGGTGTAAATATGTGTACCTATGGAGTAAAGGGTTATGAGAATTTAAGCCAATCAATATCTATTCAGAAACAAAGTCATCTACAATTTTTGAAAAGTAAAGGTCCTAAACCTTTCAGGCACAATAAAATACAAGGTGCCTTTATCACAGTTTTTACACATCTAATGGAAACAATAGAATATTGGAACAGTCCTTTCTGCCATAGAAACATTTTCTTTTCTTTTTTTTGAAAATAAAACAGCTTGATGTAACTCTTTTCTTCATAGATAAGCTGCAGAAAACTGTTCCTACTTCTTGACAGCTGATTTCTTAAAGCAGACTGAAAGTAAAGAAAGTCTTTACAGAAGATTTCTGCTTTACTTTCAGCCTGCTTTAAGCATGCAGTAACCTGTCTAAAACACATGCCACTAAAGAAAATAGTTCCACTTTATAAGCACTAAAAGAATGTGTTAGCAGAGTTACCATCCTAGCAGATGGTAACTAAGTAAAGCAGGTTGAAAGTAAAGGAGAATGGGCCTAAAAGGCCCATTCTGCTTTACTTTCAATCTGCTTTACTTAGTCACCTGTCTTCAAAACTAGAAACAAGCTATGGGGCAATGGGTTATAAACACATCTCTAAAAGGGCTCTTAGTAAACGCCATTCCTTAATTAACCCTTTGAACCCTAGTCCTGCATATTGGTGTCCTTTGCAAATAGTGAACATGTATATAGTACACTTGTCCTGTGCAAACATTGAAGACCAAGATCAGAGGGCTCCTAAAGGAGCCCTCTGATCAGGGTCTTCACTGTTTGTCGTAATGCCAAAGATTGACAAAACAGCCCTTAAAAGTCAGAAATGGACTAAGACTAAAATGGAAACTGGAATTGCCCATTTAAAGTTTCAGGGAGGAAAGAGTTAAAACCTCACTATAAACAGCTGTTGATAAAGTAAAATACCGAATATCTTTGTACCAGTGTTACAATGTAACTATGTAATGATATATTTACATGTTTTTGATATTAAGTTTATATGACTGCTCTATAGTTGTATTTTCCGAGTTGTAAAACCTCAAAATGGCTGCAATTTCCGTAATGCATTACGAATGCTTTATGGGCTTTCCTCGACACCTGAATCATGCATTATCGGACATGTTCCTGTCATTATAGTGGTTTTCAATTAACTTGCTTTCCCTCTCTCTACTAAAACTCTAATACAAACTGTACCCCTTTTCATGCTGAATTTGTTAAATGGGCTATTTCACTTTCAGAAATTACAAGTTTATGTATTTGTTGTTCAGAAAAAACCCCAACTAAATCTTAAACAGTGCAGACCCTGATCAGAGGGCTCCTTTAAAGGAGCCCTCTGATCTGGGTCTACGCTGTTTACAATATATAAATATACCGGTTCCCAGCACGGAAAAGGTTGTTATCCAGGCACTCTAGCCCTTCATAGCATCCCTGCAAACAGACATGAAAGTTTACAAAAGTTATCAATACAGTTTGTTCAGCATTTTTTCTCTCTCGATTATCAATAAAAAAATCTTCAATTTTACAGAAACACATTTAAATGCTGATTAAACACATATAAATCTTAAAGCCAATCTCGTATCAAATGTCTCCACCAGGATAAAGGGCCGCACGGCAGCATCGATATCTATGATGAAGAGGACACTGTTGACATGTTGTTGATACACCTGTTGTCATAGACACAGAATCAGCCAATCGCAGCTCCTGACTTACAGCCATCTCCAGGGAAGATGGGTGTTGCTATGGAGACCAAACAAAAACACATCCTGGGATTTACAAACCAATAGAGTTAATGGTTTTTCTGGCAGTGTTTGCCCTGCCTAGGCTACTGGTTCAATAGCAGCATGATCTGTGCAATAGATCAACCTTCAACATGATGAATGGCCTGTGTTTTAACCCTGTCCCTCATATAAAATGCCTTGGCCCATGTTTTAACTCTTTCCCTCATACAAATGCCTTTTAAGCTTCTTGGACCAATTCCTCATAGAAATGCTTTTTAACTCATTACCCCATAAATAGGCATTTTTACGCCTTTAAAATATTCCTCCACTGAAGGAAATAGTTCAAATTTATACAGTCATAAATATGTCTGATAAAAAATATTTTCTATATTTCAGCAAATGTTAGCTTAAACAGGCTGAAATTAAAGCAGAATGTGCGTTAAGGCACATTCTGCTTTACTTTCAACCTGCTTTGAGTAGTCACCTATTTTCAAAACTAGAATCAGGCTATGGGGTAATGGGTTAACACATCAGTTCTATTCCTGTCCAGCAAAATATGCAATGGAAAAAATTCTTACATCTTTACACTGTGCTTGCTTTAATCATATTGAAAGTAAATCAAAAAGCTATTATAGGAGCTTTTCTGATTTTCTTTCATGCCTCCTGTCTTAAAAGCTGGAAACAAACTAAGAGGGAAAGAGTCAGCTATGTCACTTTAACATCATTGTATAAAAAAAAGTAGTTTGATTATCAAATAACTGTTTGATCTAGAGCAGAACAGTTGATACTTAATACTGATGGCCATGCGCTGAATGGAGACAGCAAGAGTTAATACAGCTTCAGAATGGAACAATTAAAATGACAATAGTTCAATCAAATAGCAATTAACATGCCAAGACTGATGGCCTGTACAGCTAGATAAACCAAGTTACCGCATCTTCTTTTGCAGTACAGCAAAATCTGTGTTAACTCATTACCCCCATAGCCTGTTCATAGTTTTTAAAACAAGTTACTACTTAAAGCAGGTTGAAAGTAAAGCAGAATGCGCCTAAGGGCCCATTCTGCTTTACTTGCAGCCTGCTTTAAGCAAAAATCTGCTAGAATATAGAAAATATTTCTTAGGTTCATATTCATAATTGTGTATATTGGAACTATTTTCCTCAAAGGGTGAATAAACTAGAGGTGTAAAAAGGTGTATTTATGGGGAAATGGGTGAACTCATTAACTCCATATAGCCTGTTTCTATTATTGAAGACAGATGACAACTTAAAGCAGGTTGAAAGTACAGCAGAATGTAAGAAAGCTAAATACAGTTTAACCCTTAGCCTGCCACTCACGACTATAGCTCCATATGCAAACAGCTTGGATCCGGATGAGACGCCGAGTAACTCGGCGTCTCATCCCGATCCAAGCTGTTTGACACTCGGACAACATTTTCAGCAATTTTGAGCAACTTTGAAGCACTTTGAAACATGAAGCAGATGAGAAATATAGCAGATGACAATTTATTTGGCGGGCTAAGGGTTAACCCTTTTCCCCATAGCTTTCTCTAGTTTTTAAGACAGGTGACCACTTGATCAAGCAGATTGAAAGTTAAGCAGAATTAATGGGCCTAAGCCACTTCTTTTGATTTTGGGAAGCAATGTGTATGCAATAGCAGCAATCTGCCTCTTTGGTGATCAACCTATTTTCTTTATGCAGTGAATGCTCAGTGCATGCTGCGGTTTATTCTGTAAAAATGGAGATGATTTTTATTTTTTCTTCAAGTATTGATGATGCTCAGATTTCCCAGCAAGTATTAACAGGTGTCAGACAATTGAACAGCTGATCACTTCAAGCAAAGCACAGTATAAAACAGTTAAAAGTTTGAAACCATCAACTCTTTGCATGATGGGTAAGTCTTTCGTCTGCAACAATTATTGTTGTCTGCTACTGTTCGAAATTTGAATTTTTAAATTTCGTTTTAACCCTTTCCCTTATAGAAGCGACTTTTAGAGCATTCATTTTATTCATCCGCCAAAGAAAATAGTTCCATTTTATACTGTCAAGAATATGTACCATAAGAAATATTTTCTATATCCTAGCAGATAGTAACTTAAAGCAGACTGAAAGTAAAGCAGAATGCGCCCTATGGCGCATTCTGCTTTACTGTCAGCCTGCTTTAATAGGTCACATATCTTAAATACTAGAAACAGGCTATGGGTTAATGGGTTAATATAGGGTGAGAATGTCAAACAGTTTGTATCCTGATGAGACGCCGCATTACGCGGCATCTCATCAGGATCCTAACTGTTTGCAGATAGTCACAATTCCAATATTCTAAGCATGCAAAAAGTTAGGTATCAACCCTTATCCTGCCATTCACATACAGACTATAGTTCTTAATAATACAGCTTTGATCCTGAGCTGACATAGAGTAACTTGGTGACTTATTAGGATCAAAACTAACAGGCAATTCATATTGACAAATTTTCTATCAAACACAGTTTGCAGACATAAGAATTATTAGAACAAGTCTGAATTTTGAGATTTTTTATTGACATGAATTAAAGTTTGAAAACTTGAACAGTGCTCTAGATAATTATGATGGAGTAAAATGAACCAATCCAATACTTTCTCACTCATTTCAGCACCAAATCTTATGGTGTTACTACTCATGTAGAATCGTCTTGTAGAGTCGATTCTAATGAGTATTGACACATTAGATTTAATGCAGAAATAACGATTTATGTTTTTGATACTCCCCTTATCTGGACCCCAGTGATTTGAGATTTTCTATCAACAAGAATCTTGAAGACGAGAAAGTTACGGCTAGAGTATGTCAAGTGGCTAGTATCGTCCTATCTATGTTGAGTTTGAAAGTGGGATATACTGTAAATGCAAGCATACACTGTAACAGTTTATCAATCTGAAATTTTGACCAACTGTGCTGAAAGAATCTGAAATAAAATCGGTAATTTATGCATTCAAATGACTGCCTCCACTGAATAAGATTTTCATTTTAAACAGAAGTGAGTGTGCAACATAAGTATATCCTATTATCCTAGCAGATGGTTGCTTGAAGTAGGCTGAAAGTAAAGCAGAATGTGCCTTAAGGCACATTCTGCTTTACTTTCAACTTGCTTTAAGTGTTCACCTAGCTGTCTTCAAAACGAAGTAACGGGCTATGGCGTACAGCAATCCACTCATATGATGCTGAAACATCAGTCGGGCATAAGGTTAATAGTTAAATGACCCACAGAAGTAATGCAGAAAGCTTATTCAGGAGCTTTCTGCATTACTTTTGACCTGCATTCAGCAGTAATTTATAATTATATACAACACTTTTCTATGAATTCAAACATTGTTGTTTTCTTTTCTAAACTTTTCACAACTCTTCGATATACATGTACTGTAAAACAAAGCTACAAGAAATTCAAGAACATCTTTATAGACTGACAATGTTTAAGTTTGGCAAAGGTTGACGATGGCGGAGGTAGCTCCATGACTGCCGCGGAATGTCAAGTGCCGTAAAGCCTAATATATCTGTCTAGGTGAAGACTGCCCTGTTTGTACAGAGAACATAAGGTCCCTCACAGTCTCATCTATTATTTTATCAAAACTTTATAAAAAAAATCCCTTGCAAATACAGATGGTTGAAATCAGAAGGTAAAATCACTAAAAAAACTGGATATGTGAAGATGAAAATGAATACATGTACAGTAAAACATCTCTATTATCATTATATTAACTCTTTGAACCCTGATCCCGCATATAGGCGTCTTTTAATACAGTGTACATGTGAATAGTACTCTTGTCCTGTGCAAACAGTGAAGGCCCAGATCAGAGGGCTCCGAAAGGAGCCCTCTGATCAGGGTCTTCCCTGTTTGTCAGTAATGCCAAAAATGACAAAAACAAATCTTAAAAGCCAGAAATGGACAAGACAAAAATCGAAACTGGTGTTCATTTAAAATTTCAGGGAGGAAAGAGTTAAGTCCTTTAGGAGCTTTCTGTTTTACTGTCATCTTGTTAGAAGCTGTCATCTGTCTGTTATACAATAAATTAGCATTCATTTTAATGGTAATAATAGAGAGGTTTTACTGTAGCTTCAAATAAAGAGGGCAGGGTTCTAGATAAGGGGGAGTATTCTGAACAAATCCAACATTTTCTCACTCGTATTGCACCAAATCCTACGGTGTTACTACTCATTAGAATCGTCTCTTCGAGACGATTCTAATGAGTAGTGACACCATAGGGTTTATTGCAGAAATAAAGATTTTGATATTTGTAATACTCCCCTTATCTAGATCCCTGAAGAGGGTATTACTTTTCAAGCATTACAATCCTAATGTCTGTACCATACTTTATGTTGTGGCGGCATTGCGTTATGCAATGTCTCATCAGGGTCTACACTGTTTGCTATTTCACATGAACTATTTTGCTGTGTGGGCAAACACTATAGTGTCTTTAGATCACTATTGAATATATCTATAATGATACATTCCAGCAACGGTCAGGGAGAGCTCATTACAATATTCAGGCATAAACGAGTTAACAGTATACTGCATGTCTCAATATAATTGACCATAACACTATAACTTGCCGATCTAGATTTATTGAATTATAATAATGGACAGCAATGAATTAAGCAGACATTGCTAGTTTAGATGTTTGGAACCAGCTTTAAAGGTCCAAGCACAAATTAAGCCAGGACTCAGCCAGACAGTAGGACCCATCATAAAGAGAAGAGAAATCACCAGTGTCATTATGCTGGTGTGATTGCTTATCCATTACGCCATTGACACGTACTTGTGTAATCTTTATTGCGACACAGGTTGCTCCTCAACCAATGAGAGTTTCCTACAACGAGGACTGTCATTAACGTGAAACTGTGCTTCAGATTTTACACAGGTCCAGATACTGCAGTATTTCAAAATATAATAAAAATATTAATGTAACCATTAAACCTTATGATGACACTACTCATTAGAATCGTCTCGAAGAGACGATTCTAATGGGTAGTCACATCATAAGGTTTGATTGAGACATCAGGGAGAAAAAGTTAACAATTGTAGTTTATATATTCCTTCTTATCTGGAGTCCTCTTGATACAGATAAGGAGCAAACATGGCCATACAAAGATGACAAAAATGGTGGGTGGTTGAGCCAAGATTAAGCCATTACATAGGTTCTTACAGAGCACCAGATAAGGGTAGTTTTTCAAAAACTAAAATCTTTATTTCTGAATTAAACCCTATGGTGTCACTACTCATTAGAATCGTCTCAGAGAGACGATTCTAATGAGTAGTAACACCATAGGATTTGGTGCTGAAATGAGTGAGAAAATGTTTGATTTGTTGAAATAACTACCTCTTATCTGGAGCCCTACCGTTCGAGCATACTCAAATCTCAGGCTTTAGAATGATAATACAAGCATGCCTGTGTATTAACAATAACGATCCTATACTGAATTGGGATCATTCAAGGCAAGTACCTGCATGATACAAAATGAAAGTAAGTTGCTTTCATCCTCATTAAAACATAGTCTGTTTCTACTTTTACAAGTTAGGCGACCAATTAAAGCAGGTTGAAAATAAAGCAGAATGCACCTTAAAGTGCATTCTGCTTTACTTTAAGCCTGCCTTAAGCTTATGATCATCTTCTAATATTTCTTATGGCACATATTTGTTATTAGTTAAAGTGAAAATAGAAATTATTTTTCAACGGAGGAATAAATTAAAGTCGTAAAAAGGAGCATCTATAGGGAAATGGGTTAAACTACTACAGTGAGTGTCTTAACCTTTTTGCTGCTAATAGCATATATTTACACTTTGGAAAACAATGTAGACCCAGATCAGGCAGCTTATCTTATACTGGGTATACTGTCTGACACAAATCTGCACTCTAAGATCCTGCAGAAATGTTTTTCTAATTTTATTCACTACTATAACAATTTTATAATCTTGGTAATAATATTAAAAGAATTTCCATGTTTCCATGCATCTCAATATTGTATCATGTTTATTGTGAATGTAGTTATTTGTCTTTCTCGCTTTGTAGGTACATTTATATAATTTCATGTGAAGCGCTTAATTTTGAACGCACAACTCCTGTGTGAAAAAAGCTCTATATAAATCGGGTATAAAAATAATAATAATAATAATAACCAATGTAATAGTAAACATGATATACATTCATAGTGGCAGAGCACCAGATAAGGGTAGATTTTCAAAAACTAAAACCTTTATTTCTGAATTAAACCCTATGGTGTCACTACTCATTTGAATCGTCTCTTCGAGACGATTCTAATGAGTAGTAACACCATAGGATTTGGTGCTAAAAAATGTTGGATTTGTTGAAATAACTACCTCTTATCTGGAGCCCTGTAGTGGGTAGTCTCAAGTTCATAGATGAATATTCAGTGGGAGATTTAAGAGTTAATGAAATTTTGTCAAGGGCATGTTCTGCTGATGATGTGAAAGTTTCAGAATGAATTTCGAGCGAAACATGAAGACAGTGCTTCAGCAGTTCTCGGTACAAATTGTCTGCTAAATCATTTAACCCTTTCTCCGCTGTAGTACTGTCTGCTTAAAATTGATCGCCTCTGGAAAAAACAGTAATTAATTTTATTCTTTATCAAACTTGTGGAGATAATAATATGACTGGCAAACAGCTTGGATCCAGATCAGACGCCGCATTACGCGGCATCTGATCTGGATCCAAGCTGTTTGCAAATATTAGCCAAGTCCGGCTTAGCACCATAAGGGTTAACACTTTCTCTGTTGTAAAACAGTCTGCTTAAAAACTGCTTTAATTTCTCAAAATTAGAGTTTAGGCATTATTACCAAAGAAATAACAATATGGGTATAAAGTCTGGATCCAGATCAGATGCCGTGCTACAAGGTGTTTGACCTGGATCCAGATTGTTTGCAAATCATTTCCAAGTTATGATTAGCGCTCAAAGCGCTCACCCTTAACATGTAGATATGAGATCATGCTGAGGAGGTAAAATCTGTTAGCGTTTAATTTACTCTTAACCATCTACCCATAGCCTGTTTCTAGTTTTAAAAGACAGGTGACCACTTAAAGCTGTTTGAAAGTAAAGCAGAATGCTCCTGAAGGAGCATTCTGCTTTACTTTCAACTTGCTTTCTGTGTTAAAGCTGTGGAAATTTACGCTTTGCAAACAGTCAGGATCCAGATCAGATACCCTGGCATGTTGTGATATCTTATCAGTATCTAAACTGTTTGTCGTTTGGATTGAATTTCTGAAAATCTACCTAAACTAGAGTTATTATTTAATATTTTTATGACCAGATGATATTCTGTAATTTTTATCATTAAAATAATCATCCTGAAATTTATCTGCCAATATTTTAGATGAAATCATCAGGGGCTCAAACAGTTTTTGATGTAGATGATATAATGACCGTAAGGAGCTTTCTGTCTTTTATACACCAAATTAACAGTAAACCTTATTTTAGTGGAGGTAATATAGATGTTTTACTGTAATACATGTATACTCAGATCATTTTGATTTTATACATTTAACATAATATCCACAAGCTTGCTTTATGATATACTGTCAGTTATGCTGCCAAAAACACGGCAGCTATTCTCTTGTGCATCCAATTAGCTGTAAGCAGGTTTGCTGCCTATTAAACCAAGTATCATAATTACGCATTCTTTCATGTATCATGTTCTCTCTAAGCCGAGCAGCTGAAAGGCTTATAAACTTCTTGCAGTTGAATCCAAGCACCCCATCAAATAAAGCTTTTCTGGAAACATACGTATGATAGAAAGCACAGTGCCAGACTAGACGGCGATTAGGTACAAATCTATACCAAAACGAGGACAAAAACTATTGCGCAAGACTTCATTCACATATGCACGCCAATAAAAAGCTTCATGTTGACAGTTGTTTTTGTTGTGACACTCTCTCAAGTTTGTACACAAGTGCTACCTCTATCAGGGCTCCAGATAAGGGGAGTATTTCAAAAACTAAAATATTTATTTCTTGATTAAACACTATGGTGTCACTATTCATTAGAAGCGTCTCGAAGAGACACTTCTAATGAGTAGTAGCACCATAGGATTTGGTGCTGAAATGAGTGAGAAAATGTTGAATTTGTTCTGTTAACTCCCTCTTATCTGGAGCCCTGCTCTATCCTAATCTTATGCCTGATTTTGCCAGCTTTTTTCTCTGACTGTGAGAACAGTCTATTGCAGAATAATTAGTGTACCACGGAGTGAAGTATGTGTCAGCGGAAGTACCAGCCTGTAAAAGTCATTTACAAATCCCTGATGTCTTTTACAAGGTCTTCCAACAGGTATTTTTGTATGCCCTAGAGTGTTTTAACCCTTTTCCAACCTGATTTTCTCAAAATAGAATCTTCTATTAGCATATATGGCCCAGTTGATTTGTCCAAAAAGGTTATTTGTTGCTAAAATAAATCTGAAGGGCAAACAATGCAGGCCAAGATCAGAGGGCTCCTAATTTGAGCCCTCTGATCTGGGCCTACACTGTTTGCACATACAAGTGAATGCACTACCTATGTTAAAAGAGACTCAGCTCTTTATCAATGATTCTTCAGCTCCAACTTGGGTCTGAGTCTACTATAAAACATAGGTAAGGCAGGTTTAAAGACTTTGATAGTTGTGTCTTGCAGTCTCCGCAACATCCATATTTTTGGCTACATGATCTGGATATGTTATTAACTATAATCAGTACTCGGTCTCCTGATTGTAAAGTGTTTAACTAGTGCAGCCCCACCCTAACTGCAACGCAGTGCTGTCAAAATACAAGTCTGCCGAGCAAACATAATTCAATGTAGAAGTTGGTGCACCTGCACTACAGAAATTGTGCATACAACAATATTTAATGTAAACACGATCGAATAATGATGGTAGTCAAATTTATGCTTTTAACCCTTAGCCTGCCACTCACGACTATAGCTCCATATGCAAACAGCTTGGATCCGGATGAGACGCCGAGTAACTCGGCGTCTCATCCGGATCCAAGCTGTTTGACACTTGGACAACATTTTCAGCAATTTTGAGCAACTTTGAAGCACTTTGAAACTTGAAGCAGACGAGAAATATAGCAGACGACAATTTATTTGGCGGGCTAAGGGTTAACTTTCAATGACCATTCATTGAAGCAGGAAGTATAGTGCTCTCTCCCTACAATGGCCCTCGGAACAACAACTCCCTCCTTACAACAACCCTTGCCACTGTTTCCCAAACAAGACAATTCTGTCCAACCTTTTCACAGCTGCAATATGGTCTGCTTAAAATTGTCGTCTGCTGTTTTTCTCAAAGTTACATATTTGACAGAAAAAAACTTAATGACCAGTGACAAACAGCTTGAATCCAGATCAGACACAGTGCGGCGTCTGATCTGGATTCAAGCTGTTTGCAAATGTAAACCAATTTCCCTCCCTATAACATCTCTCTCCGATCAACCCACACAATTTTTGTTTCCCATTGGGTGTCTTTGTAGAGAGGGAACGCTGTATGAAGATCTCAAATGACAGTTGACTGCTTGCTGGGCAACAAAACAAGTATCTCTCTACATTAATGCAAAACACAATTGTTCTTCTGTCATGCATAATATTATGCACTTTTGCATGCTTTTGTCCTGCAATAAGCTACCAACTCCGATCAAGTCCTGTAGTAAAACATCTTATTCAATTTTTTTTGGAATGGCTGCAGAATGCAAGTTGGATTGTAACAATTTTAAACAAAAAGAAACTGATTTAGCCCATTACTTAATTCATCTGCCCTTTTACGCTTCTAATTTATTCTTCCACTGAAGAAAATTATTCCCATTCATACAGTATTGAACATGCAAGATAAGCAGATGGTAGCTTAAAGCAGGCTCCTTTACTTTCAAACTGCATTAAGTGGTCACTTGTCTTCAAAACTACAAAAAGACTATAGGATAAATGGTTAAATTAACCCTTTTCCCTAAAACTTGCTATCAGTGTTTCCGGTAGGTGGTTACTTAAAGAAGTCTGAAAGTAAAGCAGAAAGCTCCTGAAGGAGCTTTCTGCTTTACTTTCAGTCTGTTTTAGGCAAATACCTGTCAGGATGCAGGAAGAGATTCTATGTCTCTTCATCAAGGAGTTGGTAGATGCATGAAAAGTTGAAAAAGACAAATCCAACATTTTCTCACTCATTTCAGCACAAAATCCTATGTTGTTACTACTCATTAGAATAGTCTCTTCGAGTCAATTCTAATGAGAAGTAACACCATAGAGTTTAATGCAGAATCAAAAAATTTAGTTTTTGAAAAACTTGCCTTATCTGGAGCTCTGAAACCCATTACTACAATGAATAGGTAAAGCACGGTCAATAGGTGTTTCTAATGGGGGGGGGGGGAATAGATTTAAATCCTCCCATTTATTATAAGTTTCACATATCTAGGCCATAGCGGCGATTTATTGTTGATTTCTGTGTTGGTTATGTCTCCTGCAGCTGTAGCATTTGCTTATAATACCTCGAAGTTCATATTTCCATTTATTTCAAACGTAAAAAAAACTCATTAATAAAGAAAAAAGACCGCAATACTTGTATGAATGCAAGCAATCTCAACACACAAAAAAATGCCTGATATTCGACCTAAACAAGAAAAATTCTGCTATTCCATAATTGCTAAACGTATTACTAACCTTTAGACTGCAAATGAAAAAATTCTGTTTGTTTTCGAAAAGTCAAATCCAGGTGAGATGCTGAGTTACTTGGTGTCTCCCATCGAGATACAAAACTATCTGTGAGCGATATTTTGCTAAAGATGTAGGAGATATCTTATTTGGAATTGCTGTAGGTGACTAATTTTGCACATGACGCCTGTTGAGCGCATTAAAGGTTAATGAGCACATGTTACTCATAATCATTGCGACTATATTCAGGAAGTTATATAGCAGCTCAGAGCTCCAGATAAGAGGAGTATTTCAAAAACTAAAATCTTAATTTCTGCTTGAAACCCTATGGTGTCACTACTCGTTAGAATCGTCTCGAAGAGACGATTCTAATGAGTAGTAACACCATAGGATTTTGTTCAGAAATGAGTAAGAAAATGTTGGATGTGTCCGGTTTACTCCCCCTTAACTGGAGCCCTAGCTGTAGCAGGCTTCTATTACAATAGAGAATTGTTGGATGTTCTATAGTTTGCTCCCAGCCCCTGCTGTAAGCCTTACAAGTTAACTCTTTCCTCCATTATAAGCCTAAAGTGCAAATCAACTATCCAAATTCATTAAGCCATTACCCTATGGCATGTTTCTAGTTTTGAAGACATGTGACCACTTAAAACAGGTTGAAAGTGAAGCAGAATGCGCCTTAAGGCGCATTCTGCTTTACTTTCAGCCTGCTTTAAGGTATACTCTGCTAGGATATAGAAACTTTTTCTTATGGAACATATTCTTTACTGTATCAATTGGAATTATTTTCTTCAGTGAAGGAATAAATAAAAGGCGTAAAAAGGTGTATTTTTGGGGTAATGGGTTAAACTAAAGGTACATTCTGCTTTACTTTCAACCTACTAAATTGTCACTTGTCTTCAAAAGTAGTAACAGTCTAAGGGGTTCCAGTTAGAGAAGGTTTAAAGTTCAGCTGAAAGCTCATGAAAGAGTTTCCTGCTTTACTGTCAGCATGCTTTAATTTAGCATCCACCTGTCCGAGTATGCAGGAACAATTTTCTAGGGCTCTTTAACATATATAGACATGAAAGCTTGTCAGGGTCTTCACTGTTTGGCACTAACCAACATACATGTTTTTACATGGTTTGCTCACCTTGATCAGACTCCGGCTTTTGCTTACAGCTAGACTTGATCTACACTGTTTTGCAATATAGTAACCTTCCAGTTTTCTCATGGCAAGGATGAAATGAAATACATGCAATTACAACATATTTGTTTGATGTTCTTAACCCATTACCCCATAGCCAGTTTTTAGTTTTGATGATAGGTGACCACTTAAAACAGGTTGAAAGTAAAGCAGAATGCGCCTTAAGGCACATTCTGTTTTACTTTCAGCCTGCTTTAAGCTATTATCTGCTAAAATATAGAAAATATTTCTTATGATTTTTATTTCTGACAGTATAAATTGAAACTATTTTCTTCAGCAGAGGAATAAATTAAAGGTGTAAAAGGGTGTTTTTATGGGGTAATGGGTCAAACATGAACTGTGTGTTCAGTATTCAGAGATTTTACATGTGTCATCTGTGTGGCAGACAGTGACAAGTTTTGTTTAGTGTTGATTCATAGTTAGGTTTGTTGTGGTTCTCTAATAGGACCACTTAAATGTAAGCTTATTGATAGCATTTAAGACAGGTAGAAGCTTGAAGCAAGATGACAGTAAAGCATAAAGCTCCTATTCTGTTATCTTGCTTTAACCCATTACCCCATAAATACGCCTTTCATTTATTTATCCACAAAAGAAAAAAGTTTCAATTTCTGCCATGAATATGAATCATAAGGAATATTTTATTTATTCTAGCAAGTGGTAGCTTAAAGCAGATTGAAAGTAAAGCAGAATGTGCCTTCAGGCGCATTCTGCTTTACTTTCAACCTGCTTTAAGTGGTCACCTGTCTTCAAAACTAGAAACAGGCTATGGGTTAAGCAGCAGCCACCTGCCTAAAACTTGGAAAATTTTATCTTATGTAGTGGTTGTAATAGAGAGGTTTTACTGTATCTCTTTAGATGTACAAGAAACACTGTCTGCTTCAAAAATATAGTCATCTAAATTAGGAAAATTAACGCTTCGTGCAAGAAGTACAACAAGTGACAAGTAGTTTGGTCCATCAAGATCCAAACAGTTTGCTGTTAAGCATTTAACATTTGGGATCCTGATCAGCTGATTGCATCCCAATATATCTATAATACATCTAAACTTTAATTATTGAAACGCCAGACAAAATACTGGTGAGTTAAAAAAAAAAAAACTTTCTCTCTCGATCATCATTATGCAATCTTTCAGTGCAAAAATCTAGAATTTTTCGCCCCGAAAATATAATCAGCATACAGCTGCTATGTACATATAACATGAACTATCTATTAAACTCCACTCTATATATTGCTGCCTTAGGCAGGTTATTATCATAAATACAAAGCCCTTCATATACATAATGATATATACAGTATAACCTATCTCAATGGTCATCATCTATACATTTTCAAACAGAAATTAAATCCAAGACAGAAGAATGTTTAATGAAGCTAAAAAGTAATGCAGAAAGCTCTTTAAGAGCTTTCTGCATTTCTTTTCAGCTGTCAAAGCAGCCTGTTAAAAATACTGTCTAGGTGCTATGCAGTTTTGTTTAAACTGTCAGTGGCTCAATGCCGATTAGGTCGTCTAGTATAACTGGGACTCATTGGTATGACAAAGACTATATTGAGGGAGATAACTTGAAACTATTGTGTCTTTAAACCTATTCAAGTTATTGTCAAAATTAATTGACCCATTAGTAGGACATTCAGTCATAGACATATAGTGAATACAACAGAACTGTTTCTAATGGATATGTCATAGTGCCCTGCTTCTTAATCCCATTACCCCGTAGCCTGATTTTAAGTTTTGAAAATAGGTGACCACTTAAAGCAGGTTGAAAGTAAAGCAGAATGCACCTTAAGGTGCATTCTGCTTTACTTTCAGCCTGCTTTAAGTTACCATCTACTTGTCAATTAGAGGCGTAAAAAGGTATATACATGGGGTAATGGGTTAAAGAAAATTGTTCTTTATCCTTTTCTATGATGGAAATCAGAATATATGTATATTTTTCAAACAATGTAGATCCTGATCAAAGGATTCCTTATAAATATTATCTGTGCAATGAGAAAACAAGGCTTATTGCACTGCAAACAATGTAGACACGTCGTAGCTATTGTGTCACAGAGGTAGCATCTGTTCAGGTCTACACTGTTTTGAGACACATCAGCATATACATGTATAGCATTATGCCAATTCTTCTTTGCAAGAGAAGACTTTAATCAGACGCCAATTCTAAGATCATGGCTCGACTTGGTCTACACTGTTTTCATGCAATAAGTCTGCTTTTTCTCATGGCATAGCTCATATTTATAAGTTTTAAAGGTACATTCTAGCTGGATCAAAGTTGGATATTTTCAACAGGTGCAGGATAAGCATCGGGTAGACTAAACTGCTGGCTCAGCAATAAATCCTAAATAAACAGTCTCTTAAAGTATGGCATACTTTTCTTTGTTGCACTTAATAGAAGGGACTAGTGATATCATCTGGTTCACGATATTTATCCAGAACAATAGCTTATTGTGCAACTAAAGTCTTTGTTTAAACAGATTACAGTAATAGACTTTCAATGCAATCAAAATTGTGTTAAGCAGTCACTAAAACAATGTGAACTTGCAGATCTTTGGGTTTATTTACAGGTATCAGCTTATGTAGGATAAAAGTAAAGCATAAAGCTCTTTATGCAGCTTTCTGTATTACTGTTGTTGTACAGCTATAAGCACTTGTCTTTTGAATAGAGATCACCATATTTCTTCAAACAATGGCTGCTTAGCCCCTTTCCCCATAAATATACATTTTTTCCGCCTTTAATTTATTCCTCCACTAAAAAGAGTGCCACTTTACAAAGTCATAAATATGCACCATAAAAAAGATTACCTAAATTTTAGCAGATGGTAGCTTTAAAAACAGGTTGAAAGTAAAGCAGAATGTGCCTTTAGGCTGCTTTACTTTAAGCCAGCTTTAAGTGGTCACCAGTTTTCTAAGCTAGAAATAGTCTATGAGGTAAATGGTTAAACTATAAAAGAAATTCACTTCATGACCTTTGCAGCTATATGGTTATATGGAATTTATGACTGAATGAAGTGTTTCATTGAGCAAATCTTTATTACACACCATAAATAACAATGTTGTCTTTGTCGTTCAGATCCTTCAACATATTGATGTAGATGACCTAGATCATCAGGCTAGATGGATTCTTGATACATGAATAACATTGGCACTTTGCAAACATTCATGACTATGATTATAAAAAGAAGTATTTCTCTACAAAGAAAACAAATAAACTGCACATAACTTAAAACAACGATGTTTTATGAGCAAACACTTAGTCAAATTTAAAAGAATTTATGTTCTGTTTCTGGTGTTTTCATAACCATGATAGATGTGTCAATCAACTGGTAATGAATCTTAACCCATTACCCCATAAATACGCCTTTAATTTATTTCTCCACTAAAGAAAATAGTTCTAATTTATACAGTTATGAATATTTTTCATAAGAAATAATTTCTATTTTCTAGAAGATGTTGGCTTAAAGCAGGTTGAAATTAAAGCAGAATGTATGTGCCTTAAGGCACATTCTGCTTTACCTTTAACCTGTTTTAAGTGGCCTCCTATCTTCAATACTAGAAACAGGCTATGGGGTAATGGGTTAATGATAAATCGTATGATAAGGATCAGATAAGGATCAGAAAGACAGTCATGTCAATAATTAAATGCAAGTCTGAAGAGCATTATGTACATGATTTGACTCTAACTCAAAAGTACACTTTAACATATTCATATAATGTGTATCATTGAGCAAGTTATATTTGTTTACCAAAAGCATATATATATGGTTTATTGAATTATTTTATTAATATGTCAATTTATATAACCTTGCCATAACAAAGTTCTTATTCATTAAATCTGACCTACTGACCAACAATCAAAATAGTGTCATGTCCTCATTTTGCCTGCATTGTTTCTGAGAGAAAGGCCTTTAACCCCAAACAGAAGATCCATTTAATCATTTTCAAGCTCATGTGCTGTTTCTGAAGCAAAGTATTCGTTATTGTTTCCATTGGGGACATTAAAAAATTATTGACCCAGACCGAATTCAGGAAAATGATGATGTTGACAAAAGTTACTCCCCTTTTATGTAAAAAGAAAGTAGAGAAGTTGGTCACAGAGAAGTAAGAAAATTCCTACCTGTTTCGCTTTTCTGTATCGTTTGAATGCTTCCTGTAGGGATATATTACTTTCATTCTTGTTTTCAGTCCCCTCGGCATTGCTTACAATGGTCGTATACTTCAACTTTACATCACTTTTATTCTTCGACTTTGACATGTGTCTACCGGTGTCGGCCATTTTGTTTGTTTACAGAATGAGGTTCTATTTTACGACAGCATTTAAGAGCATATTGGCGTTTTTTAAAATACATGTGGAATTCAGGGTGGTAAATATTTATATAGGTAAGAAAGGTTTTCATAAATTGTGTACCAGGGTATGTAACATAATTCGTAACAGGTCGAAATGTTTGCAGACAGTCCCCTAGATTCCCGAAAACAAACCTGCCTAACTACGCGTAAACAAATAATTTCATTCGCTGGCACTCGCTTCAGATAACCAATCGCTGAGTGTATTGATCGAGAAAGGCTGCACGCCAGAGTTAATCAATTACTGAGCGACTGAATAAATTTTGATATACAAATTAATGAACTACGAATCTGTTTAAAGTAAATAATACCTTAGGATACGAACGTTTTCAAACAATATTTTAAAATTTACGCTTTCAAACATGTGAATTTAAAAAGAGTTGAAGTAAATGACAAGTGTTGTGTAAGATTTAGATCATAACATAGGACTTTGCACACCCTGCATTTAAATACAGTAAAACCTTTCTATTACGGCCACTAAAGAGAATACTAAATGGTTGTATAAAAGTCAAGTGACACCTTAAAGCAAGGTAACAGTAAATCAGAAAGCTCTTAAAGGAGCTTTCTGTGTTACTGTCATATTGCTTTAAGCAGTCATTTGTCTTGAAACACCTAACAATGGACACAATTTAGACGTCTTTGTATAGAATTTACTGTACAGTCGACTCTACAGAACTAAAAAATAGTTGAATACACAGTAAAAACCCTGTATTACGATCACTAAACTTTGTCTAAAAATGTCACAACTTAAACTAAGGTTAAAGCAAAACAGAAAGACCATGAAGGGGCTTTCTGTTTTACTTTCTATCTTGCTTTTTTAAAGGCAGTCACCTGTCTAAAGTAGCCTACCTATAATAATTATATTATATTAACCGGCATACTAGAAGAGTTTAAATACCGTTAAACTACGTAAAAACGTATCTTGCTGTTAACTTTAATTTAAGGTCTAGTTGAAAACAGACTAAAAGAAGAATAGTACTAGCTTTGGTGACAAATATCAACCCTTTCCATGCCTTAGGCGACTATTAAAGTCGATTTTGCAAACAGTTTGGGTCTAGAACAGACGCCACGCCAGTCACGCGGTGTCTCATCTAAAAAACTGCTTGGCACTTGACATTTCTTCAGTCAAAACTTTAACAATTAGAATCTGGCTTGAATTGCAGACGACACATTTCAGCAGTCTGTAAAAGTGTTAAACAAAATGGAATGAGTAGTCGCTCAACCCCTTAGCTGCCAGGCTCTGTACATAACCCTAATATTCACAAACTGTTTGGATCCTGACCAGGATCAAAACGGTGTGACATTTATATCAATGTTTCTTAAGCTAAAAATGCTCAAAATTCCAAATCTTACTAACAAAATCAGGCGACAATCTTAATCAGACGACAATATGGCAGCGACTGTGTGAGATGGGTATTTCCGTCATATTGGCAGCAAATGGGTTAATAATACACGATTTACTGTATAGGACACGCCCCATACCGACAGATAAAATGATGAAACAACTAACTACATAAGTGAGGGAAAGCAAACGCACTATCTGATGATACTAGTAATTTCCCCATTCTCACGCGCCCCCAGGGGCACTAGATACATGTATATTGTGTCACTCTTGGAACAAACAACTATACATTCTTCATCAGACTCAAGTTAATAAAAAAGTAGATCTACCACCCTTGAAATCAAGATTCTCTCGCTGCTAACTTGACAAGTTCGACCGAGTGCAATATACAGAATCATAATTAACAAAACAGATTGAAAAGAGGGCACAAACAGTCTACGAAACCCATGTAAATCTAACTAGTGACATTGTATTCAGTTAGGACAATCATATATTCAGACATGATATACAAGATTAAAGGTTCTTGTAAAGTGGTTTGCGGTCATGCGTGGTGTGTTTTTCCACAGGAAAGTGCCATTTAGCCCGCCTGGAACCAGTTGGAAAGCATTGTTTATCAAAGCCATAGAGATCCAAGAACAAGACAATCACACTTGTGCCAAACTGCCATTTTCAAGAATATCCTAACGTTATATCCTTAAACAAGGTTTCTGCTTAATGCAAAATAAAATAATGCAGAAAGCTACTACAGGAGCTTTCTGTATTATTTATATTTTGCATTAAGCAGTCATCTGATTTAGATATTTCCCAATGCCTTTTCATTGAGCTTAACTCTTTCCTCCCTAAAACTTTCAATAGACAATTCCAGTTTCCATTTAAGTCTAGTCCATTTCTGACTTTTAAGGGTTGGTTTTGTCAAAATTGACATTACTGACAAACAGTGAAGACCCTGATCATAGGGCTCCTTTCAGAGCCCTCTGATCTGGGTCTGCACTGTTTGCATAGGACAAGTGTACTATTCACATGTACACTGTTTGAAAAGGACGCCTATATGCGGGACTAGGGTTCAAAGGGTTAAGTTGCCAACTCCAATTTTGACGGTACAGTGCTCCCTCTCTACAACGACCCTCCCAACAACGACCCTCCCAACAACGACTCCCTCCTTACAACGACCCTTGCGGCTGTTCCCCAAACGAGACATTTATGTCCAACCTTTTCACTGCAGTAATATCGTCTGCTTAAAACTAACTGCTGCTGCTTTTCTCAAAGTTACACTTTTTGACATTTTGACAGACAAAAACTTAATGACGAGTGACAAGCAGCTTGAATCCAGATCAGACGCCGCGTGACGCGGCGTCTGATCTGGATTCAAGCTGTTTGCAAATGTAAGCCAATTTCCCTCCCTACAAACAACGCACACAATTGTGGTCTCCCATTGGATGTTGTAGAGAGGGGGCACTGTATATTAACAGGTAGTATTCTAAGGTTTGTGAACAAAATAAAACGGTATCCTTAGATACGATCAGTTCATTAATGTTGGATGGTTGTTGCTTTATAGAGTGAAAGTTCGCATGCGGCGATAGCGTTTTCCCTCAAAAAGAATTTTAAAGTACCTTTGTCGCGAAACGTAATGTATATTTCATGTTCAGGAGATTAATGATCCATAGAATAGCGTTCCAAGCCGTCTCCATAGCGACAACGGAGATGCTAGGCTGACAGAGGCGCCGCCTGGTGAGAGGATGACAGCAGAGCGCATGGCCATTGAACAGGCAGACAGTATGGGGATGCAAGTACAGTCGAACTTTGTATTAAGCGACCATTCGACGAAAAATATAAATAGTTCAACAGACACAAAATATGTTAAATATAGAATAAAAGGTATGCAGAAAGTTTGATGGAAACTTTCTGTGTTATTTTTTTTTCTAAATCAAGTTGTCACCTGGATTTATAATATCCTTAAAGCTTTTGATATTCGTATGAATTGCCGCTTACGTCAAGTTTGACTGTAAAATAAAATTGTCATAAAATGGAAACACGCGCTAAATTTATAATTATGAGATTATGTGGACCGACCCGGGTATGGAAATAGACTGACACCTTTCAGTGTGTAAATGAACTACTACCGTCAATCTTATATTAAGCGATCAATGAATGAAAAAAGAAGAAACTGACCAAACATATACCCATTTAACGCAAGACAAAAATGATGCAGAAAGCTCCATAAGGAGCTTTCTGCATTTTTTGGTCCTGCATTAAGCAACAATCTGTAAGAATGTATATAAATACCAATTATGACTTTTATAAGAGGTTGCTTAATACGGGTGAGACTACATGTAAATTGTATCGAATTGATTGGCTTTGATAGACTCGGGTAGACGACGTCGCGCCAGAAAATAGAGAACAAATCAAGCAGAAATGAGTCGTCAAGCTGTTGATTCATTTTAGATATACAGTCAAAGCTCTCTATTACGACCTCTGAAAATAAGAATAATTGATTGTAAAAAGGACAGGTGACGGCTTAAAGCAAGGTGACAGTAAAACAGAAAGCTCTTTTCGGAGCTTTTTGTTTTACTGCCACCTTGCTTTAAGCAACCACCTTCCTTAAACCGCTGATAAGTTACATAATTTAGTGGTCGTTATAAAGAAATTTTACTTTACAGAAAACCTTGTATCACGCGTCATTGAACACGAGAATTATTCGTTGTCCTGAAGACATTTAATTGCTTAATGAAGGAAAACTGTAATGCAGAAAGCTCATATGGTAGCTTTCTGCATTACAGTTGTTCTGCATTAAGCAGTCAATTTTATTAAATGATTATGGTGTTTCTTTATTTAGTTGTTGGTAAAACCAAAGGTGAACTGTAACGTATTGGGATGAATGATATGGAAATATCGTTCCAGGGCTGCCATTTCTCCGGATTTTTCCTAAATCTCCGGATTTTTTCCCCTGTACATAGTAGCTTAAAGCAGGCTGAAAGTAAAGCAGAATGCGCCCTAAGGCGCATTCTGCTTTACTTACAGCCTGCTTTAAGTAGTTGCATGTCAACAAAACAAGAATAATGGGTAAAGGTACGATTCGTTAAATCGCACTTGAAAAATGCAAGTTTGGAAATCTTAGGATTTTTCATGTCAACTTATGGCAGCCCTGTCGTTCTATACAAATTAACAACACGTGACCACATTGCATTGCAGCAATGTGCTTTCACAATTCATTCAATTTCGCTGCCAGGAGCGCCGCTGTACTCCTAAATTCCTCATCAACCCTTTCTATGCTGTCGACCCTAATCCTAACAGGGGTGTCTATAGGGAACTCATCGATAAAGGTCTTCATTGGTTTATTTTACTTTATTTTTGTCAGAAATATTTTCTTAAAACAACCATAATTATATATATTCTAAAATTTGTCTCTTTTTTCAAAAGCGGAAGAGTTAAGATTTAATACGGAAATATGGTTAAGCACAGCTTTATCAAACTCCTCTGAATTAACCATATTAAGAGAAAACTCAGATGTCTGACCACTGTAATCAGTGATGCCATATGATCCGTGATCGCCTTTCTGCAATTACCGTAGCGTTCATTTGTTTTTCAATGTCCTAGAGCTTTAACACATTCTGATTTCACTACCATGACGTCATATTTTTTAACAATTGTCGTCTGCTTTTATTTATAAAATTCTAAAATTTATTCTGCTTTCAACACGCAGACTTTTATTAACCCTTTCACTCTCAATTTTTTCGCGAGATTATTGCCCCTTCACATTTTCCTTGTCGACTGCTTCACTTAAGTTGTGTTCAATATCATTTTAAAGTTGAAAATCAGGATCCAAACTGTTTGCAAACGCGCTTTCCAAGCGTCATTGAGAGCTACCATCTGCAAGGCTATAGAAACTATTTCTTAAGGTGCATACGCAGGCATGTTTAAAGTGGAACTAGGATACACTAAAGGTGTTAAATATATTTTTTGGATTACTGTGTTAAATACTCATCTGCTTTGCATTGTAGTTTATTCATGCCAATTAGGTGACAAATACAGTGGAGAATGTGTTATTCTTTCCCAATAAACGCGTTTACGCCAAAACTATTATTTGCAGTGCAAACAGTTTGGAGCCAGATCAGACGCCGGGTAACCCGGCGTCTGATCAGGCTCCAAACTGTTTGCCACCAAGATAAACATGAAATATCAGAATTGTCAAAAAGTTGTTCTTTTCTACGTTTTAGTGCTTTGTGTTTGCGTACGTTTGCGTTTAAACGGGAAAGAATAACAGATTCTCCACTGTATCTACGTTTAACCCTTTCGCCCTCAATGACGAATAAAGGCACGTTTGCAAACAGTTTGGATCCTGATCAGCGTCTGATAGGATCCAAACTGTTTGACACTCGTTTCGAAATGTCTTCAGTCATACTGCCTTATATTTTGAACTTTGAAACGATATCGCAGACAACAAAATTGAAGCAGACGTAAATTAAACGGTGAAGGGGTAAAACTCTCACGAATAATTTGATCACGAAAGGGTTAAATGCTGACGAAGGCATAGATTTTGTCAAACTGTTTAAACCCTTTCCCCACAATAAACTATTGCTACATGTACGTAATTGTTATCTGCACTTTGCGTTCAAAATTAAGAGTTTAGGATTTTAACTGAACAAACATTGACACGAGTGGCAAACGGGTTGAACCCAGATCAGACGCCGAGTTACTCGGCGTCTGTTCTGGGTTCAAACTGTTTGCAAATTTCTGTCAAGTAACTTTTTGCATCTTAAGAGTAAATGTCATAAAATTTAAAACAAGCTACCGCGTCCTATAAAATCGCCAGAGCGAAGTCGCTAAAAAGCCAGAGCGAAAATAGTGAAAAACACATTCTCTCCCACAAAATCTAAATTACCCATAATATTTCTTGCACCAGTGGATCGAAACGAACAGGGTACATTAGAATATGTTTTATGTATTTTGTGTCAGATTGTTAATTTTCAGCGTACATTTTCTGACACCCATTAGCTTGTGATTCGTTCTTTGCAATAGCCCTTTGGTCTGCAACGTGATTGTCTTACAAGTTTGTCATCTGCATTTTGAAGTTTCTATACGCTGCTATTTTGATTTGTAGAAACTCAAAATGCAAGAGTAAAACAGCCTGAACCATAGTCCAACGTCGAGTTTCTTTGCGTTTGATCTGGGAACACACTGATGCAAATACAAAAGTCAATCCGAGCTTATCAGGAAAAAGGTTAAATTTTCACCTTGTATCTCTACAATTTGCTACTTTGATATTTGCAAGAAGCTTAAATGCTAATTACAAATCGATTAACTCGACGTTTGGGGATTCAAAACGAATGATGAAGCAAAGATCAACGATTTTACTTTCACGCTGGAAGAGAGAATACACGATCTAAAATACGTTCTAAAGAAAATACTTTTAGTTGACAAACTTTGAATATAAAGATAGTCAACGGTGCATGACTGTTATTTTACGAACGTCGTCATGTACATTCGTGGACAGACATGTGCTTTTAACTTTTTCACTACCAACTTTTACGTGAGATTTTTACCCTTCACCGTTTCAATGTCGTCTGCTTCCATTTTGTTGTCTGCAATGCCGTTTCAAACAAAAATTCAAAGTTTAAAAATAAGGCAGTATGACTGAAGAAATTTCAAAACCAGTGTCAAAAGGTTTGGATCCTGATCAAACGCCGCGTTACGCTGCGTTTGATCAGGATCTAAACTGTTTGCAAACGCGCTTTTAAGCGTCATTGAGAGCGAAAGTATTAACTCAATGCATTTGCCTGTCTTAAATCGTTATGCATTAGTTGAAAATTCGATGTCATCTTGGTCACCATAAGCAGCGAAACACTGAATAATTGACAACCCATAACTTGTTTCTAATTTTTAAGACAGGTGACCACTTACAGCAGGTTGAAAGTAAAGCAGAATGCGCATTGAGACACATTTGGCTTTACTTTCAACATGATTTAAGATACCATAGTCTAGGATATAGAATATCTTTCTGATTGAGGATATTCACGACTGTTTTATAAAGTAGAAATACTTTCTTCAGTGGGGGAATAAACTAAATAGGTAAAAGACGTATTTATGGAATAATGGGTTAAATCCTTCGCCAAATTGCTCATAACCACTTCACTATCTTAATATTACTTTTGGTACAAACGTATTACGTGTTTCGTACCGCCAAACAGCTTTCTCATCCGCCCTTATTTATTGATTCGTACGAATAACTTGTTGCCTAAAACGTGCAATAAATTATCTTGATGGAAACACTTCGAAAATATATCTGTTAATAAATGTCTGCCTATTTCTGAAAAGTTACGTAGAGTAACATAACAAAAATACCGAGATGAGTATTGTAGGTATACCAGGGCTGCCATAAGTTGACATGAAAAATCCTAAGATTTCGAAATTTGTATTTTTCAATTGCGAATTTACGAATCGTACCTACCCCATAGCCTGTTTCTAGTTTTATTGACACGTGCCTATTTAAAGCCGGCTGAAAGTAAAGCAGAATGCGCCTTATGGCGCATTCTGCTTTACTTTCAGCCTACTTTAAGCTACCATGTTCTAGAAAAAAATCCGAAGATTTAGAAAAAATCCGAAAATATCCGAAGAAATGGCAGGCCTGGTATACTAGTATTATTTATGCATAGGAAAGTCAAAATGAAACGGCAGCTGACGGCATCTAGACTAATATGGTCTAAAACAAGCGTCTCAAGCACTTGATGTACGTGCTAGGGTGCATTTTTGCAACTTGAAGACCAAAACTAGTTCCCGAAATACTTATTTATAAAATTATATTAATGACATGTTTTAGAACCTGTTCAAGCTTTACAAAATCCAGGGTATCAGAGTTCTCGTGACATGACAAACATAAATATATCTGCAGTTAAACGTTTTCACTGTTAGTTATATATAACTATGAAACATGTATACAGTTGTAGTTTTCAGCTATGGTACATGTATACAATTGAAGTTTACATCACAAGATAGTGGAAATGAAAACAAAATCAGTTAAACACGTGTTAAGCGACCACATAGTTGAAAACTCAAGCGATTATATGAACTGACACAATAACAAAATATAGCAGTTTAATGCAAGACAAATACATTGTCCTATAGTAGCTTTCTGTTTTATTTTTGTTCTACAATAAGCATTATTCTGTCTCTAGAGCTATGTACACGCTTCATCATTTAATTATTACTAAATCAGATTCTACTGTACCTTCATAAAACCTCTACAATGAAACTCCATGATAGAAATATTCATTAAAAATTCCAGACCAATTATTGTATAAACCAGTTTCTATGGAATCCCATCTTCACTGCATTAATAATTATATATTTATCGTAGCTACTTGGCCTTTCAAACATTTGCCCTCAAAATATTGCTGGTGGTAAATGTATATTTTGTTTTTATGAAATTTAAGAAATTATCTTCTGTGCTAAAGCCTTTTTCAAGTATGAAGCAATTTTCGGTTCCCAGAGTTTTACGAGAAATTCTTCAGCTGCCTCGATGATGGGAATAATTTGTATAAAGAGATATACGACTGCATCCAATTAGATACTGCTCGTAATTTAATGGGAAACCACCATTTTCTGCAATAACGCCTAGCAGGGGGAGAATGAACAGTTCCCATAAAGACTACAGCCACCCTTGCGCTAAGCGGTCTACATTTTGAACAAACACATGGTGACTACTTAATGCAGGACAAACGTAAAGCAGAAAGCTCCTGAGGGAGCTTTCTGCTTTACATATTTCCTGCATTAAGTTGTGACATGGTTTATGTACTGATCATTTATCAGCATGAGATTTGCGTTAAACAAACGTTTTACTAAACATGTACTTTCAATAACTTAGTAATATGGATTGCCAACATTCGATAGTATATTATATATATAGGTATATATAGGTATATAGATCACATCAACCTGTCTGCATGTATACTGCTCGTATTGTTATAGGGAAATGAATGTTTATTAATATATTATATATGCCATACACAATATATCGTTTGATGTAGAAACATTCACATAATCAATAAAATATAAATTGTTTAATTTAATAAACGATTATCACATGTATCAACAATTTCAGTAGAGAAGGCGTTATCCTTTCCAAATAAACACACCTGTGCTTAATCAAACTGTTTTGAGCCTAATCAGACGCCGGGTAACATTGTTTCATTTTATAAACAATTACTACATGTATCAGGAATTTCAGTAGAGAAGGCGTTATCCTATCCAAATAAACGCGACTGCGCTAAATAAATTATTTCCATTGCAAACCGGCTTGAACCTGATTAGACGTCGGGTAATACCGGCATCTGACCAGGCTCATTACTGTTTTCCACTAGTATTGAAAACAATCATCATGATTTTTAAAACTTAAAACGTTATTTACTATATCGTATTGGTATGAGTTTGGTAATAGATAGGTTTAACAGTATATAAATTACAAACATATATTTATATATTGTCATCTTGGTATTGCTCATGTTTGTACGTATTGGATTGCACGATTAATCTTAATGTTGGCAGTTAAGCCATGTCCAATAAAACACGACTGCGAAACTCTTTTATCATCTCATGGTTTGCAATGCCATTGACCGACCAAAACAGTTCAAGTACAAACTAGACCTTCCAGAAATAATCCATGTGCGACCAGTGGATTCTTCCATGCTTATATATTAGATCAGTACATTTTTTATGTAAGGGGTGCCTAGTCTATATTTTCATTTTGTTTTCTATTGAATGTATTATCAACAAACAGTATAGACTCTGATCAGAGTCTACACTGTTTGCCTATGTCCCTTTTATGGGAGACTAGGCACACATGGATTTAGAAGATTTGTTTATTTCTCATATCCTAATATATTGCTTAAACTACTTCATCGCCAAAATTTAATCGACCTCTTTTAATGTTGTTGTCTGAATATTCATTTCAAAGTCAGATTTAAGACATTATGACGGGACACATGTCAATACGAGAGCCAAACAGTTTGGATCTTGACCAGACATCGCGTGACGCGGCGTCTGGACATGCTCTAAACTGTTTACAAGGTAGAAATACATATGTTGCCTATTTCACCGACAGGGCTAACGTTTTACTGGATTACAGCCAATTCATAAATTCACAAGTATATCTGATTTATATTTAAAAAGAAAATAAGCAAAAAGGCGTAAAGTTAGACGTAAAATCAATTATATATATTTGACAAGTATTTACAGATGGCGATATTCAAATTTGTATTCATAAAACAAGTTACAAATGAATGTGTCACTCTGTTCACATGGAATACAGTTTTTCATACAACTGATGATAAGCCCTTTTGACCGAAGGGAAAGTCAATTTCAAATGTCCATTCAGAACCATGACTTGGCGAATCGCTGCATCAAATGCGTGGGTTGAAAATGCAATAAAACCCGGATAATTCGAACAAACTTAACTCGAACGTACCCGTATAGCAGAGTTAAAACATGCCATAAAAAACGTTTTAAGTTTGATATATGAGTATATTCGAAATTGCGATGTGATGTTAACGAAATTCATCTGAAGAAGTACGATTAATTTTGGGAAAAGCTAGTTCGAGTTATTAAGGTTTGACTGTATTATTCATCCAACTTAATTCGACATTTTTCTGATGGCAACAATATAGCAACTGTGCCTGTTAGTATGAATATTTAATGAAGGACGTGGCAAATAGTTTCTATTTATAAAAAAAGGGGAAGCTATCAATACGGACACTCCAAAAGAAGGCTTTGCGTTTTTGTTAGTGTCTAAACAGGTTGTTGCTTAAAGCATGATATAATTAAAACAGAAAGCTCCAATGGGAGCTTTCTGCTTTATTTCCATCCTGCTTTAAGCATAGTAACTGTCTAAAACAATATTGAGTTTTCTTTTGAATGGTAATAAAATCGGGAGTTAACTTATGATCGTCAAACCGGGACTTCACTGTATCTATAAATAATTATTCTGGAGTCGAGAGTTAATCAAAGAACATCAGCAAACCCTCTCTTCATTTAAACCCGATTATTCAGTATTCGTTCAAATTTATCAAAAAGTCATTACACCTGTCCAATATTCAATGCCTTGGTATGCCCCTATTCGCGGGTCACGTGTGGTTTCCCATCAACCATTCGGCTGGGATGGGGTTAAACTATCTGAATTTCAAATTCAGCTTTACTTAAGCCCGAACGGGCGCCTGGATAAAATACCCATTTTCTCTGCTTCCCTTAACCTTAATGCAATTCAACCTTTAGAATGTCATGTGAAAATAAATTGTGAAAACGTTGTTAACAGCTTTGATCCTGATAAGAAGCCCAATAACCGGACCTCTTACCGGGATAAAAGCTGTTACACAGAATGTTTTCTATTTTCAGACACGTTGCCATAATGTCAGATATATCTAAAGAGTTAAGGACATTATATAGTAAGAGACGGTACATGTTGCAGACTAAACTGCACAGCGCGCTAAAGGTTAACCTTATTATGGGCATTGAAAAACGTATGACAAATCTATTTATGGATATGCTAAGTAGAAAAATGTAAATCAAACTTTAATGAAGATCCCATTTTTCAAGGAGAGTAACTATAATAACAGGTTATACTGACAGTGTCACACTTAAAGCAGAGCACGTGCAATAATGCAACATGTAAACAACCACACTCCGACGTCTTCAGTGAGACTACCCGATGCGTAATCCCTACCATGCCTTAGAAACGTCTCGATAAAAAAGTGGTTTGCATTTTTCTTCACAAATTTCTTTTTTTCTAACTATATGGACAAACATCAATACAACTGCCGAAGAGTTTGGATTCAGATCAGACGCCGACTTACTTGGTCTGAATCCTAATATTTCGAAATTGCATTTCCGTCGTGAATGAGTTAAAGTATGTTTTAAAAACATTATTCTGACACGAATTAAACTTGAATTAAGCGCCATAAAAGGTCTAAATATGGTCAATATTGATGCCATACTAAAGTAAATGATGCAGATAAAGCGTTCGTTTAAATGAAAATAGTTCGTCTATGTTAGAAAAATATCTAATATATTACCAACTGTTCAGTTAATTACCTATTGCTCTACGGATAAACGAAAGCTTGTTAAATAGAGATGAATTATGATTTTTCTTGCAATTATTTTTTCATTTATTTTCTTCTTTGATTCCGGGCCATGCATAACCCTGGAACTTCAGTCTCCTGCTTGGGTAGTCTCTTATTGAAGACGCCAGGTTTAATATCACAGGCTTTCAGTGGGAATTATAGGTATTAATGCAGCAAAAGAACCAGAAATATAGACTCGCTTCCAATTTCCTGTGTAACATTGAGTACTTTGCATGTTCTCCCGTAAACCAGTCTGGCAACGGCGCAGTATAGGGCGTGGCTTATGTCTCAACAACGAGAATTAGTCCAGCTAGCATCAGCGGAATTTCCACCATTGGTATGGTATCACTCACATTAAAGGACAAGGGGTTATCCAATGTTTCATATATTAATTCAAATAATAGTATTATAACAATTCCTATGGCGATATTGTTATATGAAACAGTTTCGTTATGTTTTTATTTAATAATTTATCTATTTGTTGAAAGCATATTGTTATTTATTTGCAAAGGCCGTGATTAAAAACCTGAAATTGCCAATCAAATGGGAAATACGTTGAAAATTTACTTTTTATAGAATAAATTTTCATTTTGCAAATCGCGTTCGGCATTATTGGAAACTTTATGGGAAAATGAAAACCAAAAACAGCGTTAGAAAATAAATTTGACGGAGATTTGTTGATATAAATACTGAAAAACATGAAAATGTTTTTCAAGAAATTAAACTTACAGACTGATTCAAGATTTTTATTAACAGACACATACATTAGTGTATCTAAACTGAGTTAAACAATAATAAATTTGGTTTGAGCTTGGACAATGAGATCCTCCCCTAAAAAATTGTTTAGCATTTCACATTTTATGTTAAAATAGTATTCGTTTATTTAGTACGTATTCTACAATATGAAATATGACGCCATCATTGCAATGTCTGTTTTCAGGTAAGCCGCCCTCTACTGCACGTGCGCAATGGGCTAACACAGAAATCACTCACTGTTAAACAATAAATACAGGTAAACAAGTTTTCTGTTTCTTCTGCATTTTTTGAAACAAGAACAAACAACACATAATACTTTAAGTGATCCCTCAACACCAGTGCAAATTCGTAAAATATAATCAGTTTAAATTTACAATATTAGCAACCACATACCGTATGTGTATATATCAGTGCGATATTCTGTAGTAGCAAATCATTTCAATTCTTGGATACATTACTGTTGTCTCAAAGACAAAAAATTGAGTATATTGTTTTTATTTTTTATACAGAACATTATAATTTATACAAATGCATCATCATTGTGCACAAAGTTAACATGAATTAAAGATGCATCATTTCTTACCTTATGTATTTGAGAAGATACATTTTGTCGACGTCTTGGCATCTCCACAGTAAGCACATGCTTTACGCTGGACTCCTTTCGACATGCTTTGGTCGGTTTTAGTCTAGTCTGGGAAGAAAAGTAATAAAACAACGGTCCATCTCAGACTTCCCCCATAGAAAGGATCCTGTTATCGATGGTACTAAAACACCTGCCGAGAAAAAGGAATAGAATTAATTATTTAACATGGTTCCGTCAGGAAAGAACGATGCACGAACTTGGGAATGTACGTTTTCTTTTACAGAATTAAAGTATATACACAGATAAAACAATAAACCAAGCATCAGAAGAGGCGCTTTGCGTAATTATTACAACAATGTGGAAAAGGAACACATGTTCCGGTCCTTGGAACACGAAGGGCATATTCAGTTACTATTTTAAATTGTAGTGATGGGTATTTAACTAGTTTTCTGTCGAAACTGGATATATTGATCGAGTAACAACCCAACAAGATGCATCAGGCCTTGATTGATGGGCTTAATCACCCGGAGGTCGGATTAAGAATAAATATTTCATCTTCACCTTTTATCACTTTTCATCTTAAATTTCCTTTCTTGTGCATTTATAAAAATTTCATTATGCTTGGTAGCACGTACCCTGCCAAAAAGGTAGCACATTATTGTCCTTTATTTTAGATTTAAACCATATTTAGACACGGAGAAGTTAAAATGTGCATCTATAAATATTCAATGAGCATAGAATATGCCGTGTACGGTTATGATTTGTCAAAAGGACGTGAAAGTTTCAAATGAAAGTTCACGCTCTAACGTACATTTCATTTTTCAACGTCCGTTTATATATACATTTCAAAAATTAAAATATCTTTTCAGAATATAATTTTATCAACGACATAAACTTTTAAACATTTTTTATTACATACTATCAACCCTTTTCTATAAATAAATTCGTTATTATGTATTAAATATTGGTCGTAAAATAATATTATCCACCGTCAGCACAATACTTGATGACTGTTATGCCAACCATGCAATTTGAAAACAAGGAAAGAATTATCAGGCTAAAAAATAAATAAACAAACATCTATTTTCTTATTAAGATTGGGAATGTAAATTTTGTTGTGATGAAAAGAACTATTTATTAGATTAACAGTAATGAAGTTTTATTTGCTTCATGATTTTGAACATGGAAAACATATTTTTGTCCCTCAGTATGGTGGAAGTTTTCCTTTAACAGTAATAGATATAATAAATATGTATGTATAGTTAAATATGGTTGAAAGTTATGTGATCTACTGTTACAAACACAAGGTCGTTGAGCAGTTGCCAAATGTGATTAAATAACATACAGTTTTAAATACATCAATCGAGATTCGTTGCGATGTTAAAGGGTTCTATTGCAACTCTTTATATGCTGGAAACAAAAGTAACGCAAACAATACATCTTAAAGAGCCGTCTGATAAATGTACGTATTGTTTGCGCTACTTTTATTTTCTGAAATGTTTGCTAAAAGCAGTTCTGAAATCAGCATTGAATGATCTTTTTACACAACGCATGATCAGGATCCAAATTGTTTGCTACTCTTTTCAATATTTTTTAGGTCAAAATACATCAATTTTAAGCATGTGAAATAAAAACTGTCGACAATTGTTTGAAGTATTTGACGTCATGGAAATGAACGAGTTAATACGTTTTCTAAATATATGAATGCGTGTGTCCGCTCTTAATCAGGTAAGTGAACCTATGGGATACGAGAGAATACAGGTCATACTTATATGGAACGTAACTCTATCTTAGTTAGATAAAATATTAAATAAACCTATTTGAATGCTAACACGGTTAATATTGAGTTGGCTAAACACGAAGCGAAAAACAGAAACAATTGATTTATTCGTCCGATGTTTACATATTATCACCATGAAGCCATAATTCAAAATAATATTACATGTCAGTTTTTTAATGCAGGAATATTATCCATTTGAGAAAATTACCTAAGGAGAATATCTTTCATATTTTGATATTAAACCTTTCGTAGGAGGGTATTTGAATAGCGTCAATGTTTAAATGTACTCATGCATCTTATTTTGTGGTGGACAGAGCCAATTAGAGAACAAAGCGAGCATTCTGGTTAACACTACAACCATAATCAAATATTTCGATCTTAATCAATTATTATTATAATTATTTATTATTATAATTATAACTAACATTTTTATTATAGCATATGAACTGTTTGCTAATTAAGTGCACAAATAAAGGTAACTATAAGTATACACATGTAAATTACAAACAATTTAAGTAAATGATGCAACCTTTAGTTTCATTATATATTTACTTAACAACGAAACTATTTTCATTTATTAGATAAATTATTGTATTTCGCTTTAGTCAATATGGCCATAATATATGAAAAAGAGGCAATAAAACCTCTGAATATATACTTTTGAGTTTCATGCATCTGAACATGGCGGGCAAACTTAGTTTAAACATATTTCATTTCATAATATATACATCTTTTATGAACAAAAAATGGATATACATTAGGACGAGATCGAAAGCAAAAGCTTATTTGGTTCTTCTCCTAATTTGTGAAAATGTTGCCAACAGTTTTGACTGCTTGCCGTCTCATCTGCTTCCAAATTGCTTGGTACTGTAAGTAGACATGTATATTCGCAAAGAAAATGCCTTCAAACAATTTTGAGCATTGTTGCAGACAATATTTAGATAGCGTACAGAAATTTAGATATACATGTAAAACTTTTGATATTTGACGCAACATATGTTCATGTAAAAACTGATTTCGTAACTTATCGGCATCTGGATCAACACTTCGTGGCGTTAGCATTTAGGTTTCGTTTCTTCGCCCATCAGCGTCCATTGACCACTATTTTTAAAGTAAACTTGGGATTACAATCATGAGTAACGCACGTAGGCGCATCCTTCTAGACTTTTGTTGCCTTACCACGAGTACAATGGTTACTTGCAAACGGGTTGGACCCTGCTCAGACCCCGCATATCGCGGCGACTGATCAATTTCCAAACTGTTTGACACTTATTACATGTACAATATTTCTTCAGTCAATATACCTAAAATTTAAATGAGAATATAAAGCAGAAGACAATGTTTTTAAGCTTGATTACGCCATGCCAGTGAATGGGTTAACCTGGCGAACGGCGCTTGTCTATCAAATATTATTAGTTTGGAAATAACTGCATATTTCTCTTTTTATGAATACTGTGGCTCCAGATAAGAGGTAGTTATTTCAACAAATCAAACATTTTCTCACTCATTTCAGCACCAAATCCTATGGTGTTACTACTCATTAGAATCGTCTCTCTGAGACGATTCTAATGAGTAGTGACACCATAGGGTTTAATTCAGAAATAAAGATTTTAGTTTTTGAAAAACTACCCTTATCTGGTGCTCTGCCTGCTGTGAGGCTACATTGTAGGCGCCATCTGAACTAACGTTTATGATTTTTTTTTGTGTGAAAAATACTCAAAATGAAAATATTTGATAAAACATTTATAGTTTTGGATTTCTTGGTACAGTTTATATTCCCTTGTAATAACCTCATGATTTATACCCATGACACACCTAATGTATAATTTTAATTCGTATGTGTTTAAATCTAGTTTCTATAAAAATGGGAAATTAAAAGCAACAAAACACAAACCGTAGAAATTTGTTTTGGGGCATTTTGAGCTCTAATGTTAGATGTCATTATGTAAAATTATTCAACAAACTTGCAAAACTAGGGCATGACCCCTTATCACCCCGTTCACATTCAAATCAGTCAAACTATTTTCAACATATTTTACTGTATCTTCTACAATCTACTTCTTATAATATAGTACTTACATTAATTATTAGTATTGTTGTTATTCTTTTTTCTTTTCTTATTTTTAATTAATAATGATTTTACAAATAGATTATTTTTATGTCCTCCAATACCATTGAATAATGTATTGCATAAACCATCTATTGTTTCCTTTTTTGGTTATATGCAAATGATGCAGTGTTTTCGTCGTTTACTGATTGAATAAATGGTAATATGATATATGTACGACAATCGTTCGTATATTCTAGTTTTTAAAACATGCATTTTATACACAATGACGAAGTGTGAAACAATATTGCGTACACCATTGTCATTTTGTCACTACCAAGCACGACTCCCCTGACACTTTCAAACTCTGTGGATAAAATATATGATTTTGTTTTAACTTTTTTCTGTCATAATTCAACAACAATGAAAAAAAAATGCCAACAACAATTGTATTAAACAAATAATGTTTAGTTTTATCATTTAGGCTGTAATACAAGTAAAAATATTCATAGGAACATACGACTGTTTCCCGAACTCACACATTTCTTGACAAACAATTTATTATACGAAAAAGATAGCTGCACATTTATTTACTCCTCTAGTTAACATAAATACAGGAAATTGGTTCATAAACACATATGCATACACCATTTCAGTATAAATTAGAAAATTCCCTTTTCATAGGACATTATTATAATATGAACTGTCTATATTGTTTACATTTCTAACCCACTAAAGTGTCTACAAGTAAGTGGTAGAATTAAGATATAGATCTCAGTAATATGTTTTTAAATATGTATCTCCTTTGTCATTAAATGTTACTATCGTCTACCACAATTGTTGTCTGCAAACATTCTAGATTTTTTATACATTTTAACTGCAGAATGACACACGCTCGTGTAAATCAGTTTTGATACTGATCATAAATCGAAACATCCAGCGCCTGATATTTATCCAAACATATTTGTAAATAGAAGCCAAGTGGTTCTTGGTAGGGGAAGGGTTAACACGTTTTTATTTCTCCTTAGCAAAAGAATGCTGAATATAAAACGCAGCTACAGGGCTGCCATAAGTTGACATGAAAAATCCTAAGATTTCCAAATTTGCATTTCTCAAGTGCGATTTTACGAATCGTACCTTTACCCCATAGCATTTTTCTTGTTTTGTTGACATGCGAATACTTAAAGCAGGCTGTAAGTAAAGCAGAATGCGCCTTAGGGCGCATTCTGCTTTACTTTCAGTCTGCTTTAAGCTACCATAACCTGGGAAAAAATCCGGAGATTTAGGAAAAATCCGTAGAAATGGCAGCCCTGCAGCTACATTATCTCGCCGATTACCATTTCGCTTTTGACCATACTTTACTTGTTTGTTGTTATTGTTGTCATTTTAAAAAAAATCCCAAAAATAGTAAATACAATTAAAAATTGAAAAGACAGGGTAAATAGATTTTAGTCTTCTGTACGCTATGCAATTGTCGTCTGCAGCAATTCTCAGAGTTGGTTTAGAAACATTTTCTTCCAGAAATATCATCAAAGTGTCAAACAGTTTGGACCCAGACGGTTCGCCGAGATGCTCGACGTCTCATCTAGACCAAAACGGATTGAAATAGTTATCACAAATTAGCACACAGCGTACAGAATATTAGTTTAGAGTCAAATTCTAAAGACAGAGAGTTTATCTCATTAAATTGAAATTAAAAACATTATTTTACAAAATATGCAATTCTCCATTTGATGTGGCATATACTCTATAAAGTACCGATGTGTTTATTCCTGAACAAATATTACTGACAAATTTAAGCATAATAAAAGCACGTATTTACAAATTCACAAATGGATAAATATAATTTCGGATAGAAGCTGTAATAGGAGCTTAATAAAGAACTTGGTCTTTCGACCCGATGTATTTTGCCCCCTGTAATGCAGAGTTCGTCTAGCGTATTTCTAACTTAATTTATCCGCCAAAAAAATGAGTTAGAGCCCGCAAATATTAAACTTGACTTTTCATAGATGAAATGTGTGATAACTGCTCAACCATGAAGTCTTTATGGGTAAATTTACATACGATATGAATAGAATCATGTGAAAGGGAAAAATATTTTAAAATTTCGCTACGTGTCGCTCTAGCTTTGACAGTCACCAGAGACGTGGCGGTACGAAAGTGAAAGGATCAGAGTTGCAGATAAGAGTGAGTAAATTAACAATTTTCCCTTAATGTCTCAACCAAATCATACAATGTGACTACTCATTAGAATCGTCTCTTAGAGACGATTCTAATGAGTAGTCACATCATATGATTTGTTTGACAAATAAGGAAGTTCATATTAGAAATACTCACCTTATCTATAGCTCTGACGGATGTTGTTAAATAGCAAGTTAACTATATGGCATGCATGAAATATTATCAGTGTAAACCCAGTAGGCGCTTGCAATATACACCGTCAATATGAAAACATGCCAATTTATACTTATCAGATAATATTTCGTCTTTTCGGAGCTGTTTGGCGGTCTGTTGAAAGTCACCGTACCATGCAATTACTACCATTTAAATTACTTATCATGATTACTGACAAAAATAAATAAACAAAACCGGGTACCTACCATTGAGTGACGTCATCCTTTCCTTGTTTTTTTTCACACGTTCCTCCCATCATCAGGTAAGGTAGAACCACGTTTGTTTCTTTCAATGCCGTCACCATGGCAGCTGTACGCGGGATATCCCACGCAAATTGATCCATATTTATGAACTACTTTTGAAAATCACACCCGGCGGTTAGAACCACATGATAGATTTTCTTTATGTCGTTGTCAGTTATAGAATGGTCCAAAACTTAACGATTCCAAAAGCAGAGAGACAGCTTGGTGCGTATATTCTTACATAAGCCGACTTAAGCTGAAGCGTATCAAACACCCCAAAAGCTTCAAAGTGTACTTATTGTTTGAAATCGCCCGCAGCATGTTTCATACACATTCTATAACACGCCCCTAATTTTAAAACAACTTCTCTGCTGCATGATAATACAAAAATAGATGTTTATCACAAAGGGACCATGTTTTGTTGAAGAAGACTGACTTGCTAAAATTCACAATCTTGTATTTCCACGGCTGACTTGATTTCGTCCATTAAACTTCGTTGCATAGAAACTTCTTAAACAGCAGACGGTTTTAATGAAATATAAATGTGTTACTCGCAAAATATTTACGCCGGAAATTTCGTTGCTAGGATGTTACCATGTTAATTGTGTCTCTATTTTTGAAGTTAAGGGCAATAAATTTTCAGAAGCTTCTGTACCATGCCTTTGATGGTGCTTTTTAGCCAAGGAGAAAATGAGCTTCATTGCGTTCCATTCCACTGCTCAACCCTTTGCTTATTACGCGCGGGTTGCTTCACATTTGCTTATAATTTAGATACTGATCAGACACTGAGGAACTCAGCGTCTGATCGGGATCCAATGTGTTTGGCACCGGTTTCAAATTTTAACATTAAAAAGACAATTTTTTTTAAAATATGAATTGTCTTGCACACGTCATTGTTTTAAAACAGACGATGTTTAATGACGTTAAGGTTTAAGATTGGTAACATGATGTAAAATATTATATAAGAGCCCTAATGGGTGATGTATTTCTGCAAGCTTGTACTAAAATAGGAAGGACAGAACTATAAAACATGACAATCAAATAATATTCGATCGAGATCCAGTTTCCACCCAGCTGCAGCAGTTTGGACACAACTTGAAAATGGTGGCTTCAAACAAAGGCACCAATTATGCCACAATTAACAACACGCATCGCTTGCTTTTATCCTAGTAAAAAGTATTCTTTTTGTTACGATTTCAGTTTTCTCTGTTTGTCATATTAGGTCTGCACTGTTGGTCATTTTGCAATATATTAAGAAATATCTCTAAATAGTAATAAAGGGTCTTAAACTAATAGGAAACTGGAAATGTTAATCAAACGTTTCAGGGGAAAATGAGTGAAAGTAAAATGAGATTGGATGTAATCAATTCACAATAAAAATAATTATCTAAATGATATTAAGCTTACAGTGTACATGCAGACCAATTAGCTTATTTTCGATGTACCAATTAACTAGCCCAGCAGCATACACATGTTTACATTTTTAAGGACCCCGTGTAGTTTGGTACAACAGACAATCTTGACAATATTTTGTAACCAATGTTAGGAAAAGATTGTCCATTTCTAACAAACACAACAACAAAGATTTATTATATTATTACAGTGAGCAAAGCAAAACCTTGCAATATGTAAACTTCTTTGAATTCTGCTTTACTTTCAACCTGCTTTAAATGGATACCTGTCTTCAAAACCAGAAACATGCTATTGGTTAGTTAGTTAGATCCAGAGTTTTCAACTGCTGCGGGTGTCCCAGTTGCTGTGGCTAGAGTGTCTAACACCCAGTTTTCACTCCTCTCTTTACAGTGGGTATATGGTTAATATTTAGTAGTAACTGTATATAGTTATCTTAACCCTTTACCCAATAACCTGTTTCTAGAATTGATATTAGGTGACTACTTAAAGCAGGTTGAAAGTAAAGCAGAATGCGCCTTAAGGCGCATTCTGCTTTACTTTCAGCCTGCTTTAAGCAACAACCTGCTAGAATAAATAAAATTTTCCCTATATTATATTTTCATGAATGTATAAATTTGAACTATTTTCTTCAGCGGAGGTATAAACGGAACGTGCTAAAAGGCGCTTCTATTGGGGAAAGGGTTAAGTTTTGTACCAGTCACTCCCCTTGAAATGAAAAACATCGTAAATTTAATTCTAATTTATCATTTCTTTCATTAATTTAGCCTTAATACGCCATTTTTTAAGCTTTATGTTATAAGGAATTTAAGTAGATTAGGTTGTTTTGTTAGTGATTTGTAGAGGTTTTGATTGGTTTTGAGGAGGTTTGGGGTCTTTAGACGGACCCTTCACTACGCTATGCATCTGTTGTCTGCAACAATTTTAAGACTTAGTTCATCCTTAATTTCGTTCAGAAAATATCTACCTAGTTTCAAACAGTTTAGATCTAGATGAGACGTCGAGTTATTCGGCGTCTCATCTGAATCCAAACTGTTTGAATAAGTTATCACAAATTCACATATACAGTAAAAAAAAACCTAAACCGGACATGAGTGGGGACAACTTTAATGTCCGGTTGAGAGGGGGTTCCGGTTGAAAGGGGTTTTAACCCATATCTTGTTTCTAGTATAGAAGATAGCTGATCAATTAAAGCAGTTTGAAAGTAAAGCAGAATGCGCCTTGAGGCGCATTCTGCTTTACTTTCAAACTGCTTTAAGCTATTATCTCCTATAATATAGAAAAAATATTTCTGATGATACATTCTTCAGTGTATGACCATATCATATTTATGGTGTAATGGGTTAAAAAAAAAGAAGGGTTGGATACGGGACCAAAGGTTTTGTCCGGTTTAGAGAGAAATCCGGTATTTAGAGGTTCCGGTTTAGAGGGGTTTCACTGTAACGCATAGAGGGTTAAGGCGCCTTTCCCCAAGCGATATTGGGCGCCTTTTCACTGTTTATAATCAGGTACGTATTCTGAAATGAGGATTTGCGGATGGTGTCAAATATAGTAGGTAGCTTAAAGCATATGCTATTAAATGAATATCATCTACTAGAGTTACATGACTTTGATTCGAACCGTTGGCTACGCAAGAAGAAGTTCAAAATAAGCAGCTGAAAATCAGGATTAAGATATATTGCAAGTAAACCCTTTCAAACATCATAGGCAACTAGACTCGGTTTTGCAAAATGTTTGGGCCCGGACCAGACACCACCTGAAACAGCGTCTGATCAGAATTCAAATTGTGTGGCAAAAACTTCAAATTTTTGAATTTGGCATAAAATTGATGAACCTATTTTGTCTGCAAATGTGTTTAGCTCTGGAGCATCAAATTGGCAATTCCAGTTTCAAAAGATGTGTAGTCTATTGTTGAATTATTAGGATTGTTTACCAATATGTTGTAAAATGATAAACAGCTCCGGCCTTGATCAGAGGGCTCATTTAGGAGCCCAATGACCATGGTCTGCATTGTTTGTCATTGTTGACATGATTTTAAAATAATATTGTAAAATGACAAAAAGTACAGACTCTTATCAGGGTCTACACTGTTTGTAAATGACAAGTGTACACTTATTTACAGGCAATGGCAAGTATACTCGTCGCCAGGGTTCAGTGGTTTCAAGCAGACTGTAAGATGTGATGGTGTCAGTGTACCACTTATAAAGGCACCTGCATGATGTGCCCATATGTATTTAAAGCATGCTGACTTATTTATTATATCAAATGTTATAGTAATAAGATCTAATTTTTATCCATTAAAATTATCAGATTATGTCATCGTAGACCGATTATATCAGTTTCTTTGTTAATCGCTAAACACATTAATTATAATACTGAATTGTTATCTTCTTTATATAGATCTATATCTTCTGCGAAAAAATCAGTTTGCATGTTTTTTAGAATGAAACAAAGTTGAATATAAGTGACAAACAGTTTGGATCCAGATCAGATGCCTCTTTTGCAGTTGTTGGCCAAGTCGTTCATTGTATGGTAAGGATTAACCTTTTGCAAGTTGCGGGCGAATTCGTGACACCTAGTTTGGACCAGTTAAGACACCAACGTTATGCATGTATATACAGCTTAATCTAAACGGTTTGACACTATAATCATTCAGTCTGGAAAACAATGCAGAAAAATTAACTTTTAGAATTGTTGCATATGACATCATTTGTAAACGACGTTGACATAGCACGCTCAAGGTTAAAAAATTGGAAAACAGATGGTGTTTCATTTGGAAAAGGAACATTTTAGCATAAAAAGTAATTGCAGTTTTTGTGCAAAAGGCACTTTAAAGTTCATAATTGACAGACCAAATATTGCCCTAATGGAACATCAATGAATCGCATTTTTTTTATTTATCACATAAACGTGCAAAATATAGAGGGCCGTAAAAATCGTATGGCCCACTGGGCATATATTTTATACTAATTTTCGAATCACCAAAATACTGTATTACTACGCCGACTTTAAATCAGTTAAGAATATCTAGACAAAATAAGATCACCACTAGGGTTTTAAAACATTTCCAAGTGTCCTAAAAACATTATCCCGAGCAGTCCCGCAAACTCAGGCTGCAAATTATGCTCTGTAGAGCTCTGTTATAACAGTGACTCAGACAGTTTTTCAAATTTAGACGTTACAATGATAATGACGTCGTGTTGCTATAACGACGTTATTTTGAAAACAAAACTTGACTCTAACCGTCAAATGATCAATTTTAGTCAGTAAGAACAGTTTTAAATTAAATATTAATTTAAAATTTTAATATGGTATCGGAGAAGTCTTTTCGCAACACATTGATGTTGATTTTCTTTATTTTAGCTTGGTAGGTGTTTTTACCTTCGGATGAATAAAACCGAATAACACCTATGGCGAATCGTTTTCCATAGAGCCGAGGGCAAAAGTGAAAGTAAGACCGTTCGGATTTTCGTATCATTTGGTGTTTATGTGATAAATAGGATATAAAATTCGTGTTTTTTTCAGTAATAAATTTATTGAACTCGTTGGATAAAAATGATATGTTGCTCGCCAAGGCTCGCAAAATATCATTTTTATCCAACTCGTTCAATAAATTCATTACTGAAAAAACACTCATTCAATATCCTCTATTTATGCGTCTTTGACAAATAATGCACCTGTTAAGCGTATACTAATCCTATGCAAACATTATTAACCAAGATTAGAAAGACTTACATAATACTCTGATCAGGGTCTGCAGAGTTCGTCATTTTACAATACGAACACAATGCAAAAACAACCAAATGTAGTAAAAAATGGACCATTATTCCCGCTAATTTCTAACACCATAAACGTGTACATGTATATTCCGGCTGATTTCTGTACGCATGTTTCAAAACTTTACTACATGTAATAGGGTTGTTATTTAATGCACTGAATTTTAAGTTACTGTTGTGTAGGTCCAGGTTAATAGTATGACTGTGGTGCTTTTTTCTTTCTTGCCGTGACTGAATATCTATTTGAGCAGAAAATATATAATTTTATGTTTTGCTTTCTATTCACAGATTACAGGAGACACAGAGCGAGTACAAGAATAGTTCTTATGCCAGCTAAAAGAGTAAAGAAATGTCAAATGCTAATGCTCAATCTGTTAGACTGCTCTTTTCTTATGAGTTTTCGTTGTAATGTTTTGTATTTATAAATGTAATAATTCGTTTTATCATCTTTGTATATTGAAATTAAATTCATTGCAGTAAATTGTTTTACTTATCATAGTCACCCCATAAACTTTAAATGGACTATTCCGGTTTTCCATAAAGTCTGATCTATATTTTACTATTTAGAGTCGAAAATAATTGATATATATTCCAAAATGACAAGTACAACTGACCCTGCTCAGAGAGCTCCTCATGGAACCCTTTTATCTGGTTCTACACTGTTTGCATAGGACCAGTGTTCTCTTCACAGGTACAATGTTTGTAAATGACGGATATGCTCGTCGCTATGATTGAATGCGTTAAAAGTAACAAACATTCATGACTCTATCTACTTACATGCATGTGGAGAATGGATAACGACCAACTCCAAAGGAGTCTAGAACTGTTAGTTTTAAAAGAAACAATGTACATAGCTTTCACAATCAGTACAAAAACGAAACAGAACGCGCATTCAGAAACTTATTGCAGTAATTCTACCTCTTTTAAGCAACAACATGTCTTTTAACAAAAACCGCGCCGTACTTTGAGCCGTGGCAATATGAGATTGATACTGTGCTTAATCAAACTATTACACGTTCAAAATGTAATGAAACGACGAATTTGAATACGAAACTGCGGCTGAATTAACTAACCATTTCAGAAGTGTGGAAATCGATATTCACATATAGGTTTCGTTCAATTAAGGTTTATTGCTTAGTCATGCAAGACTGGCACGACATCATCAAAGTGACTAGATATTGAGTGAAATTTCAATAAACAAGTATTGATTGTCTGGCACTATCAATTATACAGTAGAGAATCTGTTATTCTTTCCCGTTTAAACGCAAACGTACGCAAACGCAAACCACTAAAACGTAGAAAAGAACAACTTTTGGACAATTCTGATATTTCATGTTTATCTTGGTGTCAAACAGTTTGGAACCTGATCAGACGCCGGGTTACCCGGCGTCTGATCTGGCTCCAAACTGTTTGCACTGTAAATAATAGTGTTAGCGTAAACGCGTTTATTGGGAAAGAATAACACATTCTCCACTGTACGAACCTGCCAGGGGCCCGTTTCATAAAACTTCGTACGACAAATGTTGTCGTAAGTCAGATTATAAAAGTCTCAATTATTATTTATTTCTCCATCTTATCATGTCTTGTCACATCTCTTTGGAATCGTCTTGAAAAGACGATTCCAAAAAGATATCACAATACAGGATTAGATAGAGAAATCAGAAATTAAATGTATTTGAAAGTTTTTACTTACGACCGTTTTTGTCGTACGAAGTTTTATGAAACGGGCCCCAGTTGTCTGAAAACTGCCATCAACGTGAGTTTTGTACTAGAGATACATGTTTACAGCAAACACAGCTAAAGGAAAACATGGCATTCCAGAATACAGTACAAGAGCAACACAGAAAGCTTCTAAAGAAGCTTGCTGAATAACTCTTTGTCCTACAATAACATATAGCGTGTTTATTAGATTGTAACTCGTATGCTATGTGGAGTGATCGCCGTGTAAATCTTAAACTACAATATATGGGTGTCTAGTGTTTTTACAGGGGAACCTTTAATGCAGGGTTTGCTCGTTGGGTCTTTTCAAAATCATATAAAGCGTTGCCTCCCTACAACGGCCCTCACAACAACGACTCCCTCCGAACAACGACCCTTGCCGCAGTTCCCTAAACAGGACAATTATGCCTAACGCTTTTACTGCTGTAATATCAACTGCTTAACGTTTTCGTCTGCTGTTTTTCTAAAATTTACAAATTGAACATTTTTACAGAAAAAACTTAGTGACGAGTGACAAACAGTTTAAATCCTGATTAGACGCCGCGTTACGCGGCGTCTGATCTGGATTCAAGCTGTTTTTAAATGTAAACCAATTTACCTCCCTATAACGACTCCCTCCGAACAAAGCACACGATTTTTGCCTCCCATTGGGTGTCGTTATAGAGAGGGAACAATGTACTGGTAAACATGTTTTATGTTAGGGGCACTTATTATGAGTAGTTACATATTGAAACAAGCTTAGGGTAATCAAACAGAGACCTGCATGATATGATGTGTTTAGGCTCTGAAATAGAATGGATGATGCAACACAGTATTGCATTATTTACTTAATCACTGTATTAAGGTTAGCCTTGTGGTTGCCTATTAAAAGAAATTTTGAATTAAGAAGCTGCCTACACATAGTAAACAGGCATTGCACACTAATATGCAATGTAATAGAATTCAATAAAATGCAATACAGTATAAGATGATATAACATAAAACATTACAATACAACATACTTTATTGCATTACCTACTTTTAGATATATATGGTCGAAAATTGGTCGAAACAAGGTCTGTTTTCGCTTATCCCAAATAATGACGAAAACTCCACGCCAACTGCATATAACGATGTACTTGGCACGTCAAATATCAAGGGTATTCTATGAACTCGTAATGTGACTATATGTGTTTATCTAACTTTGAATTCAATTTGCACAGTACCTTCTGTGGTTATTATATAAGATCAGCACAACAAAAAGCAAAGCCCTGCTGTTATGGCGACAATAATATTACTACCCATGTTATAGCAAGGTGAAAGTAAGTACAGTGGAGAATCTGTTATTCTTTCCCAAAAAACGCGTTTACGCTAAAACTATTATTTGCAGTGCAAACAGTTTGGAGCCAGATCAGACGCCGGGTAACCCGGCGTCTGATCAGGCTCCAAACTGTTTTCCACCAAGATAAACAAGAATTATCATAATTGTCCAAAAGTTGTTCTTTTCTACGTTTTAGTGCTAAATGCGTTTGCGTACGTTTGCGTTTAAACGGGAAAGAATAACAGATTCTCCACTGTAGAAAGCGAGGATTCTGCTTTACTTTCATGTTGCTTTGAGCATCTCAATGCCTAAACACTTTACCCAATAGATACGCATATTTTTAAACCTTTTATTTGATCATCTAATCAGGAAAATAATTCAACCTGATATGCGCACAATCTTACACCATAAGAAATCTTTCCTACATCTTAGCAAATGGTAGTTTGAAGCAGGTGGAACGTAAAGCATACTGCTCCTTAAGGAGCATTCCGCTTTACTCTCAGCCTGCTTTCTGCAGGAGCCCTCGAATCAGGGACTTTACTGTTTGGGATTTTGCAATTTATTACAAAAACACCCTAAATAGTCTAAAATTGATCATCCTTTATTGCAAACTGGAGTTGTCTATAGGAAGTTTCAGGGTATAATGAGTTTAGCCAGACTGTGCATATATTACGGACTAAGCAAGGCATACAAGTGCCTCAATATTCCACTTTGTTTACAGCAACAACGAAACAACACGTTTATGGTTTAAGAGTGGCCGCGAAGTACATGGTTAAACAAGTTGTAAATACTTGGTTTACCATAACAAAGATAGCCTAAAGTTCAAGTTGGGAAGCAGTTTGTTATACAAATATCTGAAAAGGCGTTTTACATAAATCAGTGAATATAAACACATAAAGTGTATTAATTAACCCTTTCACTGACATTATGACGTCATGACCCGTCTAAGAAATCACAGCCATAATATAGGGTTTTTTTAAAAAAAAAAAATTATATAAAATTTGGAATTTATACGTTTTTACTTCAGATACATTAGTATGAGTTTCAAACAGTTTGGATCCTGATCAGACGCCGCATGACGCGGCGTCTGATCAGGATCGCAACTGTTTACAAAGGTGAGTGTTCTCGGGCTGTGCAATGAAGGAATTAAGCAGTTATTGTAAAGTAAAGCCATATTTAATGTCGCCAGCAACATGAGACATTCAGAAACCCGCATTTCTTATGTATTATTACATTTTCGATATTTACAGAGTGACGTCAGGGCTATGGTGGTTCTTGTTTACCATGTTACATTTCATTTGCATTTGGGAAACATTTCCAGGGCTGCCATAAGTTGACAAAAACAATCCTAGTTTTGTTGACACGTGGTTGCTTAAAGCAGGCTGAAAATAAAGCAGAATGCGCCTTAAGGCGCATTCTGCTTTACTTTCAGCCTGCTTTAAGCTACCATGTCCTAGAAATAATCCGAAGATTTAGGAAAATTCCGGAGAAATTGCAGCCCTGCATTTCAAGAATACAAAAGACAACATGATAAAAGTGGTGTTAGGTTTTTAATTTCTGAAACAGATTATGTTAGAAACAACATCTTTATGGCAAGCTAAAATGAAAGCAATATATTCGTGATAAAAAGGGAACAAATAACAACATAAAAAGGAAATGCATGCACTGTAGTCAAACTTGTAGTCTGAGATTAGTCTGAGATCGTTCTCAAGCTTTTGATTGGTCGGATTTGAGTATATCATCATATCTGACAAATCAAAAGCTTGGGAACAATCTCAGACTCAGCTCAAACGGTTTATAAACATTGACCCAGCTGGTTAGCCTTTAGTATGAGTTGCAATCTCTTTCTCAGTTTCTGCAATACTTTAGCAGTTTATTGGGCAACCATCGTAATGACATCTGCATATAGGAAAGAAATGATCTCTTTCAGTGGATACTCATCACAAGTTTGACTATGTTATAGGGTGTATTAAACCATGAAGAGCATTCAGATGGACCATTCCACTTTGTAAAAAGGACCAGATTATATTGAATTTAGGGTGGTTTTACTTTAAGGACATATTTCAGAAAATGTAAAGGTAAAACAAACAGTGTACGTCCAGATCAGAGGCCCTCTGATCAGGATGTTCACTATTTACAAAATACAAATACCAGCATATTGGTTTCAAGCCTATATTTGTGTTCAACACATTCAACCCTAGCGACGAGTTTACTCGTCATTAACAAACTATATCAGCTAATAGTAAAGTAAATTATGTCCCATGCAAACAGTAAACCCTGATCGAAGGACTCATACGGGAGCCTTCTTATAAGGGTCTACACTGTTGCTATTTTGAAATATATCGATGAAATCAGCTCTAAATAGTCAAAACACGGACTAGACTTAAATGAAAGTTGCAATAGTCCATCAAAAGTTCCAGGATCGAATGAGTTAAGCCAGTCACGGGTCTTACCTTTACTGTTAGACTTCAGATACGCTGAACGGTGTGCATAGTTCTTCACCAATGAGTTGGCCTTGTAGACTCTCTGACCTGGAAGATATGCAGGCACAACGACATACTTATACTGTTGACCAATCTTGGTCAGAACCAATGTTTGGCGATTGGACATGCGCTTTGTCGTGACAACTAGCTTAGGTTTACTTCCGTATACACGTTTTAGTTTTTCCAACTTTGTCTCGGGATTTTCAACCGGGGTTAGCTCGGCAGGTTTTTCTAGTGTCTCAATATCGATGGTTCTTAAAGTTGCTAAATGTCGTTCTGCTTGTTGTTCCTGAGGCTCTTGATCTTGTTTTTGTGGATGACTTTCCTGCTGCGCAACAGCTTCATTATTTGCAATTGCGATATAATAACCTATTGTGCCAATTTCAAATGCTTGAGGACTTTGGACCGATTGATCAATTGGTGTTGCTTCGGAATGATCTTTCTCAGTTTCAGGTTTATGTTCTTGTCCATTGTGGTCAGAAGGTGTCGTTTTGGAATAATCTTTCTCACTTTCAGGTTTATGTTCTTGTCCATTGTCTGTAGTAGAGTCGTCAACCTTATCACCGCTCTTCTCTTCGATGACGTCATGCGCATGTGAGTTTTCTTGTGCAACTATATCGATTAGTTCATTGAAGAGAATAGTGTCTGCCGGATTGGCTTTGGTAAGATCAATCACTGTTTTCTCTCTGTCGAATTTACAGGAGAGATTTGACTGTGTCAGTTTCATGGCTATTTCAAACATGTCTTCACTGTCGTCACTATCATTCTCCTCCTCGCGTGGATGTTTACTGTCTGTCACGCGATCACTGTCAGCGGGAATAAACTTAGTTATGTTGATATCCGCATCTGTTGTGTTTGCATGTTCTTTTTCCGGTGTTTTCTCCTGAACAACTTCTCTCGTCTCTCGCTCCATTATCATTGTTTCATCAAACTTTCCTGGAGCTGAGCCCATCCTAAACTATTCACTTCACCAATAAATCACAGTCAAAACTAAATACTTCGAACTCGCTTAAATCGATCTTACCAGTATTTCATGAATTTAATTTCGATAAATTATTCTCATTTAAGTCGAACATACCCGTATTTCAAAGTTAAAACGTGGCTAAGCCACGTTTTAACTTTGACATATGGGCATGTTCGAACTAACGCGAGTTCGAATTATCGAGTTTCAACTGTATGATTGCACGTGCAGATAGCCAGTCGTTGCCACGTAAGTAAGCAATAATCACTACAGTGGAAACATCACAGCTTCCAGTAACGGTCGCAACATATGTTGCTTTATATTTTGTCACCAATATTTATTCGTATTACATTAATAAATCCGTGTAAACTTGAGGATAAGAGCTTGCCTTCAACTGATTTCAATAATCTTTTTAATATGGAGCGTTTAGACTTACAGCCACTTCACCGTGTGTCTGTTATATTTGTTTAAATTGTTTTACAGCTCGTGTTTGTACCACGGCAAACAACGCCAAACAAAAACCATTTTCTTATACATGCTAAATCAATATATTATGATTGTTACATGTAAATTATATACTGTAGGAGCATTCACCCTCGAGACTGTATGAATCTGTATTTTGTTCGCTTCCTTGCATATTGACCCATGAATGAGCTGTTTTGTATACCCCTATAAATGCACAGGGAAATTAATCAAAGATTTCATTTTGATTGAAAGAAATTCATATCGAACTGGCGCGCTCAAAAGGCAAAGTATACAGGCTGAACTGCCTGATGGAGTGTTTATTCATAACATTTCTCTCCTGAATTATCGTCTGCTTAAAAATGTCGTTTGGTGTATTTTCTAAAAGTTCAACATTGCACTTTTTGACAAAAGAAGAGCATATATGAGCGTCAAATAGTTTGACTCAAGATCTGACGCCGCGTTACGCGGCGTCTGATCTGGGTCCAAACTGTTTGCAAAAGATAGGTAAATCGAACTCAGCACTTTTACGGTTAAAATACCAGAGAACATTGATTTAATCAGATCGATTGAACTTCGCCTAATGTTCACCTACGTAAGCCTTATGTGATGGTAACCATAAATAACATACTACACCTCGTAACATATTAACCATTTTAGCCCTAGTCCCGCATATAGGCGTTCTTTTCAAATAGTGTACATGTGTATTGTACACTTGTCCTATGCAAACAGTAAAGACCCAGATCAGAGGGCTCCGACAGGAGCCCTCTGATCAGGGTCTTCACTGTTTGTCATAATGCTAAACATTGACAAAAACAACCCTTAAAAGTCAGAAATGGACTAGACTAAAATGGAAACTGGAATTTTCCATTTAAAGTTTCAGGGAGGAAAGAGTTAATTCTCCCATTACTCCATAAGTACACCTTTTACGCCTTTAACATTTTCCTTATTCCTCCATGAAGAAATATGTTTCTATATATACAGCCATGAATATATACAGTGGAGAATCTGTTATTCTTTCCCGTTTAAACGCAAACGTACGCAAACGCAAAGCACTAAAACGTAGAAAAGAACAACTTTTGGACAATTCTGATATTTCATGTTTATCTTGGTGGCAAACAGTTTGGAGCCTGATCAGACGCCGGGTTACCCGGCGTCTGATCTGGCTCCAAACTGTTTGCACTGCAAATAATAGTTTTAGCGTAAACGCGTTTATTGGGAAAGAATAACACATTCTCCACTGTACAGTAAGAATTGTTTTCTATATCCTAGCAGATGGTAGCTTAAAACAGAATAGAAAGTAAAGCAGAATGTGCCTGAAGGTGCATTCTGCTTTACTTTCAACCTGCTTTAAGCCATCGCCTACCTTCAAAAATAGAAACAGGCTATTGTAAGAATTAGTAAACTTTTTTAACAGCACGACTTAAGATTCGAAAACTAGTTTTGAAGACATTGTCTGAAAGTAAGAACATATTTGAAGTTGAGTCAAGGTTCTCTTGCATGCATTCAGGTGTCGGTGTTTTATGTTTAAAGCAATTTTCTTGAGATGTGTGCATCGTAAGCAGAACTTTCATCTACGAACGTTCTACTTTATTTTCACCCTGCTTTCACCTTGAACCATTCTTTAACACCATTTTTGTACCATTCCTTAACATCAAGTGCTAATCTTCGCATTAATTTTGGTCGACCTAAAAGAGACTCTTTGTTGCATAAAATTATACAAGCTATGAAATCACTCCGCAGAGACGTCCTTGCAACATATCCTAATGTTATTCAAAACTACGCTTACTCAGTGGTAGTGGATCTTGGATCTGGATCTCCTTACTTCATGATTTACCCATTTGTGCCCACGATCCCATATATGGGACATAGGCAAACAGTGTAGACTCTGATCAGAGTCTACACTGTTTGCTGATAGGAATTTCAATATAAAAACAAAATGAAAATGAAAATTTTACCAGGCATCCCTTTGATAAAAAATGGACTAATCCAATATTAAACATAGAAGAATCCACTAGGCGCAAATGGGTTAATGACATAATTCAAAATATCAAGCTGTGCATAAAAGACGAGTAGGAAATTCATAATTAAAACACGGTTATCCACTCCACTGCCTTACCCCGAGTACAAATATTAATTTGAAAACAGTTTTGATCCTGATCAGACACCGCGTAACGCGGCGTCTGTTCAGGATCAACACTGTTTCACACTCATTTCGATATTTTTAAGTCAAACTACATAAAATTTAAATTTGAGACATAGAAGCAGACGATAATTGTTTAAAGCAGATGACGTCATGGCAGTGAAGGGCAAATCCCTTCATCGTTAGGATGCCGTCTACATTAATCCTGCGGTGATGTCGTCTGCTTCGAAATTGTCGTCTGCAAAGTTTGTTAAATTTAGATTTATACATTTTTTAAGTAAATAAACCTAAAGAAGAGTGTCAAATAGTTAGGATCCAGATCAGACACCGCGTTACGCGGTGTCTGATCTGGATCTTAACTGTTTGCAAAAATCAATAAAGTCGCGACCAGCAGGCAAAGGGTTAAAATTGCCATCAGCTTTAATTTGTCTAAATTAGATTTTAGGAATTTTGGCTTACGAACTATACGAAATGAGTGTCAAACAGTTTAAATCCTGACCAGACGCCGAGTTACTCGTCGTCTTACTAAGGTAAAAAATATTTGCAAATATCAGTACACACGGAGTAAGACAGTGAAATGGTTGATATCATTATATATACCACAGATGTCGGTGGTATATTAATATGACACTTAGCCAGTTAAACATTATTTACATGTATTTGCATTTGGAAGCAGATTGGATCTTGGTTTAGCGCCGGGTAACTAGGTGTCTGAACAGTATTATTTGTTTTACATGGTCCATGTTGACCGTTCTGTTAAACGTACATTGTATCACATATAGTACCATCAGTTTTATGTTATTATGTATACCGGTATATGTTATGATGATGAGCTTGTATGCTTAAGTCAAACAAAACCTCTGTTCTGTTCTGTTGTGTTTTATACTAGTTTTAAATAGATATGTACCATGCATGCAAGCAGCTGTGGTAAGTAAATGGAATAAGGATAAATCGACTGTTAGGCCGTTCAATATCTTTCATTTTAGGAAGCAAAAAAAAGGTACATCAGTTATCAAACCGTTTGAACCACAGGTACTTGATACAAAGGTCTAGATCTATTACCAATTATTTATTTTTTTTTGGGGGGGGGTGGGGGGGGGGGGGGGGGGGGGTAATAGAAATTGATCTATGTGTCAAGTACCTGTGGTTTAAACCCAAGGTTTAACGTTACACGTTATCTGGTCTAGACATATAGTAAGTAAGTAAGTAGGTAAATATTTTATTATTGTGACATGTGCATAGTACATTATGTTTTAACAAAATATTGTTTAAATACAAACAATTTGCACCCGGCCCAGTGGGCCTATAAGTCACCACATTTTAAACATAAATGCCTTGCACATTGTTATATACATATAAAGAATATATAGTTAACAAAAACATGAAACAGTGGCGAAAATTGCAGTTCATCGCAAACGCTGGCGATTCGCTTAAACGAGTGTCTGACAGTTTGGAGTCTGGTCAGACGCCGAGTTTCTCGGTGAGTGATCTGGATCCAAACTGTATTCACTGAGCACCATCAAACACATTTTAACATATATTATAGTGGCAAAGACGTTACTCTTTCTCGTATAAACGAAACAGAGGGAATAATCTGAGTCAAATAAACAAAAACACACCACATCTGACAATCGCGACAAGGTAGGAAGGTCTCTGGGGCCTGTATCCTAATTAGACATGGAGTTACCCCTAATTGTTTGAAAATGTTTGTCTTTTTGGAAATGTTTACTTTCAAACTACAGGGTGTGGTTGTTTGAGAGTTGGGGACTGTGTCAACACAATCACAAGGTAACGTTATATTGACGACTGTGTATTCAGTCAGATATGCAAATTAATAAGCTTTTTGCATGCAAACAGTTTCGAAATGCGTTTTAAATTTCAATCATAATCTTCCGGTTCAATGAACATGTGATTGCTTTTCTGCCATATTAATTAAGTTATCGATATTTTAATATACAGTCAAGCTGTAACCAAGCGATCACGGACGTTAGAAGCATGCCGATACTTAAACCCTATCGCTGCCATTATGACGTAAACCCGTCTAACAAAAACAGTTGACATAATATCGTCTGCATTAATTTGTCGTCTGTTTTTATTCATAAATTTGGAGTTTTCAGCTTTTTTAACGCGGCGTCTGATCAGGATCCAAACTGTTTGCACAAGTTAGTGTTTTCGAGCCTGGGAGCGGAAGGGGAAAAGTAATTGCTTCACACATTAACCCTTAGTGACACTTATACGATTCATTTACAAACAATGTTATATTAAGGAGTGCACTTGTCCCATGTAAACAATGTAGACCTCGATTCAAGAGCCCCGACATGACCCATCCGATCAGTGTCATTTTGCAATATATTGTTAAAACAACCCTATGTAGTCTTAACTTGACTAGATTTAACTGGAAATTTGAATTGATCGTTTGAAGTTCGCAATCATGAATATGCACTATAAGAAATACTTTCTATATCCTAGTAAATGCTAGCTGCGTAGTCTGCTTTACTTTCAATCTGCTTTCTTTCTTGTCTTCAAAACTAGACACAGGCTATGGAGTTAAGAGTGGATTGGTAAAGAAGTACGATCGTATCAGGACCCAAACTGAGTGACACATAAATTAATTCTGTGCCAATCATTCAATACATAAGTTAAACTAAATTGGGCTTGTTTTCTACATTTTTAACCAGACGTCAATCTAGTAAGATGGGGTTATCGATAACAAATTGAAAGTACATATATATTGTGGTGCTATACGGTTGGGTTGAAGGGATCCTAACACCTTTTATTCATATGCTTATCTAGAATTTGTGGCGATTTGGAGTGCAAAACGACTGATATACGTTTTGTAATTTTCATAAAAGTTAATCCAGTTAGCGCAGCTAGTATAAAAATCGAAAGAAGAACTATATAGTATTATATTATATTGTATTTCGATGTGACCATGTGAATTTAGAGTGATGGCGCTTTTTGTATTATTTTGATAATTAAGATGAACCTGTTGAATATAAAACTTGTTTTATATAATATGCTATAGATTTCACTAGAAGTAAGTTCATCAACAGTACAATAGTTGACTTCTTTGAATAGATTCCCACAATGAGAATCACCGACACCTTTGCTTACAGTGGTGTCTTTTTTGTATTTATCTACATGCACCGATGTGGTGAATGAGACGCTTGCTGTTCTTTTACAAGTGCAGCATCTGAGTGCCTGACTTTGTCTGTAAGACATTCAGCTTCCTTTCTTTGCACAATTCCTTCAAACGGATAGTGCAACAATGGATAGAAGTCCGACATATGGTCGTCGGATTCTGCCAGCTCCGACTCTCCGCCACAATGGTCTGCATCAATTTTACGTTCAACTCCTGGATGGCTTAAGTCAAACATGCATGTATTAAAGCTTTAGGTTTGAATAACATTATGTTTAATTTGAGCAAGAATATTGAGATACTACTGTAGCTATAATGTGTGTTCAATTGGTCGAGAAGTTCCACTATATTCATTGCTGTCTACAGTTAAACCTTTGAATTATCAGCATTTAAATTCTACTTCACAATTAAAAACTCCAACCTCTCTCTCTACACCAGCACCTAATGGGAAACAAAATGTTTGCGTTGTTCGGAGGGAGTCGTTATACAGAGGGACATTTATTGTCACATTCAAACAGTTAAAATCCAGATCAGACGCCGCGTAACGCGGCGTCTGATCTGAATTCAAGCTGTTTGTCACTCGTCATTATGTCTTTCTATCAAACTGTCCAATATGTAAATTTGAAAAAACCAGCAGACGACAATTTAAGGCAGACGATATTGCAGCCGTGAAAGGTTGAAATATAATTGTCTTATTTGGGGAATAGTGACAAGAGTCGTTGTAAGGAGGGAGTCGTTGTTTGGAGGACCGTTATAGGTACGGAGTACTGTAGTTAGGAAATGCTTTCCGTTTGCGAAGAATTTGAGCCTGTCACGAATTCTGGGTGGAGATAACGTGTCTTGCCCATCCATCCACTCCACATGTGGTCGTTGTACGACCAACCTCCCCCATCTCTGACGAACACAATACATCATGTCACATATCGCATACTGGTGATATACCGATTAATTGTAATACTCATTAATTGCAAAGGTGGACTACACTGCATTAACCCATTACTGTAGGACGCATCTCTGTAGACGGAAACAATGTTTTACCTGGTACCCTTTTAGACACTTTTATAAGTTGTTTTTGATACTGTATATGTTTAAAACTATTATTCTCGCCATAAACTTCTCCCTTAAAGATATGGTTTTAAATATAAATGTCTTAACAATTGTACTTCTAATGCTGCTTATTGCCGGTGATATAGAACCTAACCCAGGTCCAGATCAAAATTCCACTATAAATTCTAGCTGTCTGTCAATAACACACTTAAACATACGCAGTTTAAGGAACAAAATGAACTTTATAGAGACAAGTTTAGCAGACTTTGATATAATATGCCTGTCAGAGACACATCTCTCTGTAGATATTAAAAACGATAATATAACATTAGATGATTATAATATATTCCGACGTGATAATACAAATCATTCAGGTGGACTTGTTACATATATTTCGAGTGATTTTGTATCAAAACGACGAATTGATTTAGAATCACCAGCAATTCAAACTCTCTGGACTGAGATAAAGTATAAAGAAAAAACTGTTTTTATTTGTAATGTTTATCGCCCTCCCTCATCGCTAGTTTCATTCTGGGATATTTTGAATACTTCAATTGAAAAAGCACTCGAAATCCAAGATTCAGTAATAATAGTAGGTGATATAAACGAAAACCAATTGAATAATAATAATACTAAACTGAAACATATTGCCCTATTAAACAATCTTACAAATGTGATTACTTCTCCAACACGCATAACTTCTACGTCATCTTCATTAATTGACCCAATTTTAATAACTAATAACTTAGAACACATTAATAGCGGTACATTTGACACCCCCTCAGAAATAAGTGACCATAAGACAACTTTCGTCTATGCCAAATTTCCTTTCAGTAAAACTTTAACATTGAAAAGAAAAGTTTGGTTATATAAAAGAGCTGACTATGACAAATTAAACTCACTAATAGAAGCCGAAGATTGGAGTTTTATAGAACAAGAAAATGTTAACAGAGCAACAAATCTCTTTACTAATAAATATTTACTGTTACTGAAACAATGCATTCCATACAAAGAAGTCACTATTAGAAAAAATGATAAACCTTGGTATGACTCAGAAATAAGAAAATTTTCCAGAAAACGTGATAGACAAAAACGAGTTGCAATTAAAATAAATAACAATTTACAATGGGCTAAATATAAACATCTTAGAAATAAAGTAAGTAATTTAAAAAAACATGCAAAAGAACAATTTTACAGTAATCTCGAATACTTAGTTCTCGACTCATCTCAAAACGATCATAACAGCTATTGGAAACTTCTCCGTCAATTTATGAAATGCAATAAACCTCTTAATTCCATTCCTCCATTAACTTCTGCACAACCTAACAATATACATACTTATGCATTCACAGATGATGAAAAGGCCAACTTACTAAACGAATACTTTGCATCTATTTCAACTATAAATGACAGTCATGTCTCTCTTCCCCCCTTTCAGTCTTTAACTAATTCATTCATTGATGAAATTATAATTCAAGAAGATGAAATTGCAGATATAATACAATCTTTAAAACTTAATAAGGCAGTCGGTGAAGATTCAATAAGTCACAGAGTTTTAAAGAACACAAAAGATACAATAGTTAAACCCTTGTGTAGACTTTTCAATAAATCTTTATCTGACAGAGTATTCCCAGACTCATGGAAATCTGCAATTGTGATGCCATTATTTAAAAAGGGCGACTCTAATACTGTATCGAACTACAGACCTATCTCACTTCTTAGTTGTATTGCTAAATTGATGGAAAGGGTAATGTATAAACACTTTTATAACCATTTGATATCTAACAAACTTATTTATGCTAAACAATCAGGGTTTCTTAACGGCCATAGTACAGTTCATCAGTTAGTCGATATATACCATCAAATTGCATTATCATTAGATAATAGGATGAACACTTGTATGGTATTTTGTGATATATCAAAAGCATTTGACCAAGTGTGGCACAAAGGCTTAATTTTCAAATTAAAACAAAATGGATTTAGTGGACCTGTTCTGTATTGGATCGAAAGTTATCTGTCTGGTCGTAAACAAAAAGTATTTGTAGGCTCTTCTATGTCAGAGGTTCGGTCAACAAATGCAGGTGTTCCTCAAGGATCTGTACTCGGCCCTCTGTTTTTTCTCGTTTTCGTGAACGATATAGTCCACCAGCTCTTAAGTTTATCCCGTCTGTTTGCTGACGATACATCGCTTGCATTTAGTTCACGTAATATTCATGATATAGAAGCCATAATGAATCAGGACCTCAGAATTGTATCTTCTTGGGCTAAACAATGGTTAGTTACGTTCAATCCGAACAAAACTGAAGCTCTTTTCTTTTCTCTTAGTTCTATTGAAAATCGACCCAATTTACTCTTTGATAATGTTCCTGTCCAGTTCGTCAACGATCACAAGCACCTAGGTCTTACTTTAAGTGATGATGGAAAATGGCACACTCATATTGATACTCTAATCACTTCTGCTACTAAACTTCTAGGAATGATGAGGAGCATAAAATTCACTATAAAACGTAAATCACTTAATCAAATATATATTTCTTTTATACGGCCTATCCTTGAATACGCTTCAGTCGTTTGGGACGGTTGCACTGGTTACGAAAAAGATGCGCTAGAAAAAATACAACATGAAGCTGCCAGAATAGTCAATGGTCTAACGCGATCTTGTTCATTAGAAAATTTGTATATGGAAATAGGCTGGTTGTCACTAGCAGATAGACGCAAATACCACAAACTTGTTTTAGTCCAAAAGGTAAAATTAGGTCTTACACCTGGTTATTTCAATGATCTTTTTCCACCTTCAGTTGAAACGTTAACAGATTATAATTTAAGAAATTCAGAAAATTTCAACGTGGTAAGCAGACGAACAGAACTATTCTCTCAATCGTTCGTTCCGTCTGCAATATCTCTTTGGAATTCACTCCCTTTTGATATCAAAGATTCACATTCTCTGTCAGCGTTTAAACACTATCTAAATAATGCCCTTTTCAAACCTTTTATTGTGCCAACTTACTATGGATCTGGTGAAAGAAAACTCGCTGTTATCCATGCCAGACTCCGTAATAACTGTAGTAATCTGAATCAAGACCTGTTTCAAAATCATCTGAGAGATCAAGGAACCTGTGAATGTGGTTTTGTAAATGAAGATGCTGAGCACTATTTCTTCCAATGTTATCTCTATGTAAATGCAAGACTCCGACTCTTCCGTTCAACCCACAAGTTTCATCCTCTTAACATTCATTTAGTTCTTTCTGGCTCTATCAATCTCAGTGACGACGAGAATCGATATATATTTTCCTCTGTTCAGACATACATTAAGGATACAAACAGATTTGCGCCCTCCTAAGTTGGCGTAGCTAACCCCTTACCATTAAGACAGAACAAACATCTATCCCCTCTTTCGTTTCTTATTTCTTTCTTCTTCTTAAATTTAGGATATAACCAAAATGATTATTCAGTTGTCTATTTCTGGAACCTCTCATAACATTTTTCATTGTTCTTTTCTTTTTCAATGCTATTTTTGTTTTCATATTTATTGTCTTTCAACAAAATATATAATGTAAAGCAATTGTAGACACGCACACGTCATAACAATGATGTAAACTTATTAGAAGGGGAGGGCTGTTACTAACGTTGTAAGAACTTGTAGCCCGACCCTTTTGCACATATATTTGTATGTAAGATAACATTATTTGTAAATTTGAATTGTTATATTAACCTTTGTACAAATATTGGGCAATAAAATATGTTTAAACTAAAATTGTAATACTCATTAATTGCAAAGGTGGACTACACTGCATTAACCCATTACCCCATAAATACGCCTTTTTACGCCTCTGATTTATTCCTCCATTGAAGAAAATAGTTCAAATTTATACAATCATAAATATGTATCATAAGAAATATATTCTATTTTCTGACAGATGCTAGCTTAAAGCAGGCTGAAAGTAAAGCCAAATGCGCTTTTTTAAGCAAATGCGCCATAAGGCGCATTGGCTTTGCTTTCAACCTGCTTTAAATGGTCAACTATATCCTATACTGGAAACATGCTATGGGGTAATGGGTTAATGCGCACACAGTGGGGCCCATAGTTTTGCAATCAGTGCAGCACCAGCCACAGCTAATACGAGGGTAGTTCAAAAAGTTTTGATACTGATTCAATAACTTCATTAGGGACTATTTTTAGCAAAATCACTGGATTGCGTCCCTTAAAGACCTAGTAAAGAAGCCGAAATACGCATTGTGGTTTTCTCCCTTTATTTCAATACATGACAGATTCCCCATGGCAGTTTTATGATACCGCGCAATTAAACGCGCCAGGGGGTCACCCGATGATAATGCTATGGTCGGTAATTTCCGTAGGATTAACGAGTGTAACAGCTTGAAATCATGAAATATAGTGTAATTCAACTTAAAAAATACTGTACAAGACCCTAATCTATTTTTCTGAAATTTATATCATTAGAAAGAGCAATGTTTTCTCAATTTACCCATAACGGGGCGGATATTTGATTTTGATAAATAAATTGCTTTTAAGATCCAAGAAAGGTACACCACTCCCACGTTTTTGCATATTCGTATAAGAATATATAGGCAGCACTGTTTAAATAATCAAAAAAATACTGTTGAAGATGAAATATTATCTTAAAACAAAATATACCATCATAAAGTGTAGATTTAGACCATTCAACTCATAACGGGGCGGATATTGTGATTTGAACAATAATGGTTTTATTGCAGTTACAAAAAAAATTCGTTATATATTCTATGTAACCTAAATTGATGGCTTCTTGCTGGAAAGTCGCTATCGGCTTATTTTTCAAGGGGAGTAACTCCATCGATTAAGCCAGGCATTTCACTAAAATAGTCCCTATTGTTCATTATAATAAGAGCAAAATACATGTGTCATACATGTATATCATTTTCACGGTGGTGAAATGCATGATAAGATCACATTACTCAATCGGTCACAAATTAAACCTAAATGACCCCTACTACAGGACACTGGACCTTTTTGTGTATTGTTGAGGTAATTTTTTGGAACAAAGTTTGATACTATAATTAAATTTGCGGCTTATTATTTCGAAGAAGTCTATGAAACTTTCTGTCAAATAAAATCAGACAATTATGCACACTTCACTGTTTTAAATATTATTATTTCATAAAATATCAAAAAGATAGCTATTACTAAACACGTACTTAAAATGTCATAAAAATTAATCTACTGTTATGTATAAAAGTAGTTGGTGAAAGCTCAAGCTCATTTTCTTTTTATATATATTAAACCAGTTTATAATTAACGCATATTTTTATGTTTTAAAAATCAAAATGTACATTTACTGATCTAGAATATTTTCATAGCATTCAAAATTGTCATTAGCAAAATAAGAAGAGTAACTTTTTTTTTAAAAAAATGAGATTTAAGACAGTTAACCATTACAGTTTCAATGAAATTTTATTTACATTAAAAATCAGACATAAACTGATATATTTCAATAATACTTTAAGAAATTTCACTTTTAAAAAAGTTATTACGTCAAAAAGTGCTATGTTCAATTGTCCTCGAGTAGGGGTCATTAACGTTCATTTTGGGACTGATCAAGTAATGCAAATTTATCGTGTTTTTTACCACCGTGTCGGCAAAGAATTGCCCTTTAAATAATATATAACAAGTGCATTTTGCACTTATTATAATGAAGTTATTGATCCAGTATCAAAACTTTTTTGAGCCACCCTCGTAATATTGTTATTCTGTCACAATTAAAGAACAATGCGCACTTCTGCTTTACCGTCAATCTACTGTAAGTGTTCATATGTCTTCAAAACTAGAAACAGGCTATGTGGTAAAGAGTTAAAAGAAAAGAAACTAAAAGTAATGAAATACATATGTAGAAAAGTGGCAGCACCTTGAAAATATTGACGGATTGATTTAATTGGAGTGGCTCTAAATTGTTTCACATGGCTATACCTGTTTTATATACAAACGCGTTTATTAAGAAGAAACAAATAGTCGTCTCTAAACCTATTTAAAAGTTGGTCTGTATGGTTCAAACATTTCTATTGTTAGTTTCTTCTAAAATATTTGAACACATATACAGACAATTTCGGTTTCTGCTTAAGTCAAATCGAGTTTCGATTATTTTGGGTTGTCTTTATTTTATAAGGCTCGTTTATTTGAAAATGACATACATTGCAGACCCAGATTTGAAGGCTTCTGAAGCAGCGTTCTGGGATGGGTCTATGTGGTTTGCATATTACAAGTACATTTACACTGTTTGAAGTTGTACGATTGTAAATGATACCTATACTCGCCTCTTGGATTCAATGGAAAAAGGCATTTAAACTACAGGAGGTTAAGAAATGTACAAAGAAAAATGCTAGGAAAAAAGAATGTTATCTATATATTTAATTTGAGTGATATTCTAAGTAACCGTTTTGTCGCCGTTATGACGTAAAACCCTGTCTAAAACAGTCGCTTCAATACATGTATGTCTGCTTAAATTTTTCGTCTGTTTGGTTTTACAAGATTAGGAATTTTAAGCGTTTTTAACTTAAGAAACTTTGATATGAGTGTCAAACAGTTTGGATGCTGATCAGATGCCGCCATATGCTGTTTGCATATGTTAGTGTTATATAGAGTTAAAAATTGATAATCTTGATATTAATTAGCCTTTATATTCGGTTACAATAAATGAGGGTTAGATCTTATTAACCTTTGGCTGGCTGAGCACATTTCTTTTGCAAATTTTGTTATCTACATCAATTTTTAACTGTTTTGTTTTGACGAAATATTATCAGTGTGAAACATTTCGGATCTATTGAAATTCCACATTTCATCGGGGTCGAAACAGTAAACAATAAGTATCCCTAGTTGATCAATATTTTGTTGAATGTTTAAAGACAATATATTTCCCACAATGCCTTTGAAGAGTTTGCAAGCTTATACCCAGCTCAAACATCAGACAATAAAGTGTAATGTACTTTTTATAATCAGAAGGTCAATTAATATTTTGGCAACTTTTATTAGTTTAGAAATCTTGCAAGATCAACGATTCAATACAAAAAAAATATCCTTTTGGAATAGACCCGTACTTAAGCTTCATATGAGGGTTTTATGATTCATTTTCATCTAGGTTATGGATGATAAATTTTGGTATAACGTCATACACTAAAACCGTGTTTATTGCAGACATGTGTTCCAAACATATAACATACCCTTACCCACAACATGTCTTGCGCAATTTAAACTGCATGCATTCATATGTAAACATTTAAAATCCAGATCAGACGCCGAGTAGACTCGGTGTCTGATCTGGATTTAAAATGTTTGTCGCACATCTTGGTGTATATAAACATAGTCATATTTTGGAAATTAAATTATACGACAACTTTGAAGCATGTGAGAGTACTGTATGATAAGGGCTAGGATTAAAGGCCTTAGGCTACGTCTGAACATTTAGAATCTCACGCAGATGTTTCATATTTCAAACAATTGAACTGGCACAATCTGATCAAAAGCTTTTCACTTTTTATTATTCTCATAGAAGCATTGTAATTTTTTGTTGTAATCGTTTGTACATGTTCCTTTGTACAACACTCTTCCATAAACCGTTTGAATATCTTACTGCGAAAAGTGTATAAGCGCAGTTGGCTGAAACAGTGTATATTTTATGATATGTCTACATGATGAACCAGAAAACACATTCAATCGCATAGTTTGTACACTATTATTGCAGAAACATAATCTACAAAGGTACCCATGTTGGTTGTAAGTAGGTCTTTTTATTTCTAGATCTATACTTTTATCTTTTTATTTCTATACTTTTATCTTTTTATTTCTATATTTTTATCTTTTTATTTCTATATTTTTATCTTTTTGTTTCTATATTTTTATCTTTTTATTTCTATATTTTTATCTTTTTATTTCTATATTTTTATCTTTTTGTTTCTATATTTTTATCATTTTATTTCTATATTTTGTTTCTATATTTTTATCTCTATATTTTTATCTTTTTATTTCTATATTTTTTATCTTTTTATTTCTATATCCATCATAACCATAACCATACATACACGAGGTTTGTATAGTTAGCTTTAAATCCTTGACGAGTTTTACTTTAATTGATCAAATGGTGTTGATTGTCATTTTTTGAACTACAGATATACATGTATATGATTAACCCTATCACTGCCATTATGACGGAAATACCAGTCTAACACAGTCGCTGCCATATTATCGTCTGCTTATATATTTCGTCTGCATTAACCTTTAAAAGTTGGAATTGTATGCGTTTTTTCTTAGAAAACATTAATATGAGTGTCAAACAGTTTGGATACTGATGAGATGTCGCGTTACGCGGTGTATGCTCTAAACTGTTTATATATGTTAGTGTTATAGAGCCGGACAGCGAAATGTTTAAATATACTTGTATAGTGTTTTCTGTTTGCAAGTGGGATAAATCTTGACAAGGCTTATTAAAAGTGCACATCTATCTTATCTAAATATTATCTAAAATCGTTGTTGATTATATTATATGTTGGTCCTTACAAAATGGAAGGTGTTGCCAGAAAAAGATGATCTTCTGGCATTGAAAACAGTATAGACCAAGACAAACCACTTAGTACTTCATCTTACAGTAACATACATATCTGATCAGCCGCCGTGTTTCCAACGTGGTAGTTGAATTAGATCATCTAAATGTCACAATCCCTTCTTAACGGAACACAAGTGATATACAGTGGAGAATCTGTTATTCTTTCCCGTTTAAACGCAAACGTACGCAAACGCAAAGTACTAAAACGTAGAAAAGAACAATTTTTGGACAATTCTGATATTTCATGTTTATCTTGGTGACAAACAGTTTGGAGCCTGATCAGACGCCGGGTTACCCGGCGTCTGATCTGGCTCCAAACTGTTTGTAAAAGAAAAAATAGTTTTAGCGTAAACGCGTTTATCGGGAAAGAATAACAGATTCTCCACTGTATATCTTTGAGAGAAAAAATCTACACCTTCTATTCGAAACCTTTCGGTGCCATTTCTAGTCGTCCGTCTTCAATTTTTCGTCGTTATTATATCGTCTTCTTTAAACAGTGTTGCCTGAACTATTATTTCAAAGAAAGATTTAAACCTTTTAATACCTTCAATTTACCCCTCCACTGAAGAAAACAGTTCCACTTTATACAGTCACTAATATGCACCATAAAAAATAGATTCTATATACTTGCAGATGGTACCTTTAAATAGGCTGAAGGTAAAGGAGCCTTCTGCTTTACTTTTAACCTGCTTTAGGCAAACGTTTGTCTTCAATACTAAAACAAGCAATGAAGGAATGGGTTAAAGCAGTATGATCTAAACTATAGCTAAGAGTTCAAGCAGTGTGGCTACTGATAAGATGTCCCGTTACAGACCTGGTGCCCGTTTCATAAAGCTTTGTACGGCAAATGTTGTGGTAAGTCAGATTATAAAAGTCTCAAACATTTTTTCTCCATCTAATACTGTCTTATGACATCATTTTGGAATCGTCCTGAAAAGAGGATTCCAAAGAGATGTCTCAAGACAGGATTAGATAGGGAAATCAGAAATTAAATGTATTTCAAAGTTTTGACTTACGACCCATTTTGTCGTACGCAGTTTTATGAAACGGGCCCCAGACTCCAAGCTGCTTGCAAAGAAGACTTTAGTTGTCTATGACATCTTGACGAATTGGAAGTTCTTTTCTCTCTTATAGAATTAACCTTATAACATCCGGATCTACAACTCATATCAATTTATTAAATCCATTTATGCCCGGATATTGCAATAAACTCTACAAGTATACTTGTTGGAACTATTCCATTGTACATGTAGGTATACAAAGTTGATCTAAAGACACTTCAGTGTTTTTCCATACAGAAAAATAGTTCATATGATAAATCAAATAATGCAGACCCTGATGAGACGCCGCATAACACGTCATCACATCAGGGTCTACACTGTTTGCCAATGTCCACTTTAGTAGACACTAGGCTTAATTCGGTTAATGCACATTCGATTGACATTCCATTACTCGAACTTACTTCAATTTAACCTATTTTACTTGTTGGTAATGTCATGCTTATATTTTGCATGAGTCCTTTGTTCATTCTAGGGAAGCCATGTCTAAATTTCATTTTGTATTTAATAGAAATTCCTGTTAGCAAACAGTGTAGATTCAGATAAGACGCCGCATTATGCGGCGTCTGATCTGAGTCTAGACTATTTGCCTATGTCACATTTATGAGACGCTGGGTACACATCGGTTTACTGTAAAACAGGTATTTTTCGCGTCATGAATATTTCGCGTAATGCGATTTTGTATTAATTCGCGACATCATGCAATATTTCTAGCAGGTGGTAGCTTAAAGCAGGATGAAAGTAAAGCAGAATATTTAAGGCACATTCTGCTTTACTTTCAACCTGCTTTAAGAAGTCCCCTATTTTCAAAACTAGAGACGCGAGGCAACACATTCGCAAATTAACGCGTAAATTATATACCTGCGAATAAAACCGGTTTTACAGTACCTGTACTCCAATGTGTATCAAGGTTAACCTGAACGCACTTTGCATGTATTGATGCAGGTTAGTATGACATAGACAAGTGCGATAAACCGAGTCCAATTTCAAAGTGAAAACGTAGGTACAGTTGATAATGCCTTATTCTTTCATATTTTAACAAAACTAAACGCACACACAATGCAATAAAATGGAGAAAATCACAGATTTTGGGGAAATGGTTATAACTCATTTTAATCAGACGCCGGGTTGCCCGACGTGTGACCAGGCTCCAAATTGGTTCAATTGCAATATACATTATATCTTCGCATAATTGCGTCTATTGGGAAAGTAAAACACAATTACCACTGATATGTTATCGAGCAAGTTTTCTACATTTTATTGCATTTCGTTTGCGTTAAGTTTCTTTTGAACGACGTCAATGGTTGTCATAAAAGGATTCGCATAAATTCTCGTTTATAAGAAATATGATAGTACAGTGCTCTCTCCCTACAACGGCCCTCCCAACAACGACTCCCTCCTTTCAACAACGATTGTTGCTGTTCCCTAAACAAGACATTTATGCCCAACTTTTTCATGGCTGCAATACCGTCTGCTTAAATTTGTCGTCTACTGGTTTTTTTTTCAAAAATACATATAAGAGGACATTTTATAGAATAAATAAAATGACAAGTGACAAACAGCTTGAATCTAGATCAGACGCCGCGTCACGCGGCGTCTGATCTGGATTCAAGCTGTTGCAAATGTAAGCCAAGTCTTAATTTCTCCTCCCTATAAAGACTCCAACACACACAACCAGTGTCTCCCAATGGGTGTCTTTGTAGAGAGGGAGAACTGTATAGTGTTTTCCATGTCTCAAGTCAAGTACCGCAACAGTCTTCAATTATTATTTTATTTTATTACTTAAGCATTCGTCTGCTAGACGCGAATTTACTAGAATTTGCAAACAGATTGAATCCAGATCGAATCCGCGAAACGCGGCGTCTGACCAGGACCGTAAATGTTAGCTCCTCATGTGTAGATTTCTTAATATCAAATTGTTTGCGAAATATATTTTAGAAACAATTACGCTATTACAGTGCTTAACCCTTTACCTGATAGTCTATTTCTATTATTGAATATAGGTGACTTCTTAAAGCAGGTTGAAAGTAAAGCAGAATGCGCCTTTACTTTCAGCCTGCTTTAAGCTATCATGTGCTAGAATATAAAACATATTCCCTATAATAGATATTCATAACTGATTAACTTGGAACTATTTTCTTCAGCGGAGGAATAAATCATATTCGCTAAAAGGCGCTTACATGGGGGAAAGGGTTAATCTCTACAACAACACCAAATGGGAGACACATATTGTGTGCGTTGTTCAAAGGGAGTCGTTATAGGAAGGGAAACATATCTTTAGAGTGCTAAGATCGACTACATTTGTAAAGCGGCGTCAGATCTGAATTCAAGCTGTTTGTCACTCGTCATTATGATATTTTTTCAAAATACCCAATATTTAACTTTGAGAGAAAAAAAACAGCAGACGACAATTTAAAGCAGACGATATTGCGGACGTGAAAAAAGTGGACATAATTGTCTTGTTTGGGGAACAGCGGCAAGCGTTGTTGTAAGGAGGGAATGGTTGTTCAGAGGGCCGCTGTAGGGAGGGAGCACTGTATATACAACAACTCAGGCAGTCGATATTTATAGAAGGCGAAAGGTAAAAACGAAATCAAACACAAGTTAAATGGAACCGGTAAGGTTTGTTAAAGCTTTGAAATATGAAACACATATATAGTATACGCGCGTTATCGCGGCGTCTCATCAAGGTGAGCATTGTTTGCTATTTCATGTGAAATGATCTGTTGCATGAATAAACAGGGCTGCCATAAGTTGACATGAAAAATCCTAAGATTTCCAATTTTGTATTTTTCAAGTGCGATTTTACGAATCGTTTCTTTGCCAAATAGCCTGTTTCTAGCTTTATTGACAAGTGACAACTTAAAGCAGGCTTGAAGTAAAGCAGAATGCGCCTTAAAGGCGCATTCTGCTTTACTTTCAGCCTGCTTTAAGCTACCATGAAATTGGAAAAAATCCGGAGATTTAGGAAAAATCCGGAGAAATGGCAGCCCTGAATAAAGACGACAGTGTCTTAGGATCATCATTGTACATCTATAATGAAATCTTTCAGCAAGCGCATAGGTACAGTTGATTTGGATTTGTTATGATTTTACGTAGCTTTAACAGTATTTCAGCCACATCACGACGTCCAACTAATTACAGGTGGAGGAATACTCTAGAGCTGTAGATTAAAACTGTCCAAGTATAAATGAGGTTTTTTTTCAAGTAAAACAGTGCAAATTATGGTCAACTCTGATTATAACATAGTAGCAAAATGGTTAGATATTAGTTAACCCGCATTATTGCTCCATTAAAGAGACTATCTCCACTTTTTTCAGTCATGAGTCATGAGTATACACCCAGTGACCATAATAAATGATATACGGATATTTCCTTGCTGATAATAGCTTTAGGCGCATTCTGTTTTACTTTCAGCCTGGCCCCGAGGTTATAAAACTTAAAATGAACTCTGTGCTCAAAACTCAGAATTTTTCTCAGCTCATAAAACTTCTGCAAACATTTTATTTTAAAACCAGTATTTTCATACATAATTATACTGTAATAATGTATCCAAATGAGGTTACACAAATCAAATAAAACGTGTTTTGTAAAAACAATAGCCTGTTATCGAAACTGAGTTTTGAGCACAGAGTTCGTTTTAAGTTTTATAACCTCGGGGCCAGTTTTAAGGGACCACCTGTCTTCAAATGTAGAAATAGAGTCTGGGGTAAAAAGGTTCACGTCTACAGCAAACAAAATTTCACAAGTGATTTTCTGTAAAATGTGCATTTAACCCTTTACCTGATAGCCTATTTCTAGTATTGAAGATAGTTGACCACTTAAAGCAGGTTGAAATTAAAGCAGAATGCGCCTTTAAGGCGCATTCTGCTTTACTTTCAGCCAGCTTTAAGCTTCCATGTGCTAAAATATAGAAAATATTCCCTATACTATATATTCATGGCCGATTAAAATGGAACTATTTTCTTCAGCGGAGGAATAAATCATTTCCGCTAAAAGGCGCTTCTATTGGGGAAAGGGTTAAGAAACGCACACACATTGCAATAAATTGGTAAAAACGACAAGTAGTCTTTGGCAATTCTGACAAGTTATTTCAATCTGAGTTGCAAAGAGTTTGGTCTGGCTCCAAACTGTTTTCAACAGAAATAATAGTTTCAGCGTATGCGTTTATTTGGAAAGAATAACGTTTTCTCCACCGTATTTAGAAACTAAGTATAAATAGGTTAGAAAAATTTCAATCAAGACATTCTTTTTGTATCTAGAACAGATTTCTTTTGAATAAAACATGTAGTGATAATCAGATTTACAGGTTTTGATGAAAAGAGAATGTTCAGCTATTAAATTTTAATGAACCGACCTATATACCCTGATAAATTAACAATTGAGCACGCTATGCGTCAATTTGGTACAGTGGTCCATCTCTACAACGACACCCAATGGAAGATAAAACGTGTGTGGGTTGTTCGGAGGGAGTCGTTAATGGGAGGGATATTGGTTTGCATTTGCAAACAGCTAGAATCCAGATCGGACGCCGGGTAACGCGGCGTCTGATCTGGATTCAAGCTGTTTGTCACTCGTCATTAAGTTGTTTTTTCTGTCAATATGTCCAATATGTAACTTTGAGAAAAACAGCAGAGGACAACTTTAAGCAGACGCTATTACAGCAGTAAAAGCGTTAGACATAAGTGTCCTGTTTAGGGAACTGCGGCAAGGATTGTTGTTAGGAGGGAGTCGTTGTTGGGAGGGCCGTTGTAGGGCTTACGAACACAGGGCAGATGTGAAGCCGATTACCTCGAGCGGCGTTTCATTTTGACCCACTTGTTTGAAAATCTATTGATTCTTGTTGAACCATTTCACTTTCTCACCCCGAGTGTAAGTTAATTGCAAACAGTTTTGATCCTGATCAGAACTGTTTGACACTAATTTCAATAGTTCTTAAGTCAAATTACCTAAAAATTAAAATTTAAGAAATAAAGGCAGACGACAATTGTTTCAAATTGATGACGTCATTGCAGTGAGGAGGTTCAAAGTAACGCTGCAGACGAAAAGTGTTGGGAGCTTCTCCAGCTGAATATTCATACAAAAATTCAGCACACATTTTATACCCTATGGTGTCACTATTCATTAGAATCGTCTCTTCCAGACGATTCTAATGAGTAGTAACACCATAGGATTTGGTGCTGAAATAAGTGAAAAAATGTTGGGTTTGTTCTTTTCACTCCCTCTATCTATATATTTAGAAACAATAAGGGTCTTTCTGAACAGTAACAAAAGGAAGTCAAGAGATGCCTACGGCAGATGTTAGTTGTTCCACTTTATACAGTCATGAATATGTACCATTTGATGTTACTTTTTTATTTTGATTCCTCCACTGAAAGCCGTAGGCGGCGGACCTCCTACAAACGTATGCTGTAAATGTGTTTATAAACACATATGCAGTAGAAAAACGCATGGAAGGTATACAATATTAACATACTTGTTAACCAAAGATTTTCATTAAACAAAACTACGCATATAATAATAATCATAGGTCTAGAAAAATTTCAGACAAAATTTATTTTTTTATTATATCTGTTCAACTTATGAAACATTAGTACCATGGTTATATAACATTTTTTTCCTTTCTACGTTTTGTTACATAAGGGAGGTAATTAAGTTTTAAAGCCACTATTCATATATCAATACATGTAAATTGGCAATAAAGCATATATCTGTTAACACATTGCACCTTAACGACAAGCATATTTGTCATTTACAGTGTCCCTTTAAACAGTACATGTAGCATATATATGTACACATGTCCTATGCAAACACTGAAGACCCATATTATGTACAGTGGAGAAAACGTTATTCTTTTCCAATAAACGCGTTTACGCTAAAACTATTATTTGCAGTGCAAACAGTTTGGAGCCAGATCAGACGCCGGGTAACCCGGCGTCTGATCAGGCTCCAAACTGTTTGCCACCAAGATAAACATGAAATATCAGAATTGTCCAAAAGTTGTACTTTTCTACGTTTTAGTGCTTTGCGTTTGCGTACGTTTGCGTTTAAACGGGAAAGAAAAACAGATTCTCCATTGTAACATATTGTACATGTTTGTCGTCTGCTTTAATTTCTCAGGGTTTCAAAGACAGTAACATCAGATTTAAAATTAACCGAGAAAAACGATCAGACGAAATCATAGCAAAATTATTTCCCCTTTTGTTACTGTCATTGATGCTGCACTTAACCCTTTAGGCGCCGTAGTAGCCTTAAGTCGACTCTGCAAACGCGGCGTCTGATCGGGATCCAAACTGTGTGACACTCTTTTTCGATAGTTCTAAGATCAAACAACCTTAAATCTAACATTGAAACGTTCTTGTTGGCAACAATGAAGCAGACGACAATAAAGTGGTGAAGGGGCAAACATCCCCCGAACAATTTGGCGCCAATAGGGTACACTAACCTACAGTTTAACCTTTTACCCCATAGAAGCTCCTTTAAACGCATTCAATACATTCCTCCACTGAAGAAATAAGTTCTTCTTTATAAAGTCGTGAACATGTACATCATTAGAAATGTTGCTATATCCTAGCTGATATGGTAGCTTAAAGGAGACTGAAAGTAAAACAGATTGCAATGACTTATAAAATCATGCATTGTCACTCGGGAAGGAGTAAAGACACATTTAACCCATTACCCTATAAATACGCCTTTTTACGTCATTTATTTATTCCTCCACCAAAGAAAATAGTTCATACTTATACAGTCAAGAATATGTATTATCAGAAATATTTTCTTTATTCTAGTAGATATTAGCATAAAGCACTTTAAGTGGTCAACTATCTTCAATACTAGAAACAGGCTATGGGGTAATGGGTTAAGACCGATCCTATAAGAAAAGAGTGCAGAACCTGATGGGACATATCTGGATCTTCACTGTTTCCAATACGCTTCCATGGACTGTTATAGCAGAGGTAGGATTAATGTCGTCTGTCATCGCTTAACCCCTTTGCCGCCAAATTAATCGTAAGGCTGTTACCCTTTACCGCAATATTGTCGTCTGCTTCAATATTGTCGTCTGCAAGAGTATTTCAAAGGTGTATTTAATGTAGTATAACTTAAGAAAAAATTATTTGAGAGTCAAACACTTTGGATCCTGATCAGACGCCGCGTGACGCGGCGTCTGATCTGGATCCAAACTGTTTGCAAAGTCGACTTCGTGCTACATCGGCGCAGAACGGGTTACAAATGTCCTCGCTTGCGATGTCATGCATTCTAAAACACAATATAGATACAAAAAGCCATTCAGTGTTGGGGCCATCAAGATATTATTTATTACATCATGAAGTCGCCATTTAGAAATAGAAAAGACAAACAGACACATAACGAACACGTGGCTTTTCAACCTGTAGTTAGTCAAACCTGTATTATTTCCATTAACTACCATGACGCCACCAATTGTTGTCTGCTTGTATTTCTCAAATTTGAATTTTAGATATTTTGATTTGAGATATTTTGAAATAAGAGGCAAACAGTTTGGATCATGACCATACGCCGCGTCACGCGACGTCTGATCAGGGGCAAAACTGTTTGCAAATAACCATGGTACCGTGGGTAAGGCAGAGAACGGGTTTGGTGACTACTCCAAACACTGTCTATAAGCAGCCTCATGTAAAATTAATGTGCTTGCTAAATGCATGAAAAAGAAATGCAGAAGGCTTATACAGGTCCTGAATCGTTCTGCATTATTTTTTATGATGCATTTAGCTGTCACTTGTAACTGAACACATGCAAACTTCTTCAAAGAAGGGTCGCTTAAAACAGGGTCGACTATAATTAATTGTGATATCATCTTGTATTGTTGGGCATAGCAACCATATAAATAATACAGAGTTGATAGTCAGGTACCGTGGTCCAGATCTCACATGTGTGGTAATAGACATGTGATGTTCAGGTCTGATAGAGGGTGTGTTCATTTGATCTGGTCATGTTTGTTACTACATTAAGTAGGCCTAGAAATTGTCAGGGTGGATTCCTCAGTCTCAGACTCGCCATTATTCAAACTTTTAGTAACCACCCACTAATATAAAAAGTTATGTGTAGCTTACAGTGGAGAATCTGTTATTCTTTCCCGTTTAAACGCAAACGTACGCAAACGCAAATCACTAAAACGTAGAAAAGAACAACTTTTGGACAGTTCTGATAATTCTTGTTTATCTTGGTGGCAAACAGTTTGGAGCCTGATCAGACGCCGGGTTACCCGGCGTCTGATCTGGCTCCAAACTGTTTGCACGGCAGATAATAGTTTTAGCGTAAACGCGTTTATTGGGAAAGAATAACACATTCTCCACTGTATATGACACTTGATAGCTTAACCCTTTCACTCAACAAAAGCGCTTTTTACCACGTTTAATTTATTCCTTCATTAAAGAAAACAATTCTAATTAATACAGTCATGAACATATACCATAAGAACTTTTTACTATATTCAGCAGATGGTAGCTTAAAGCAGGCTGATAGTAAAGCAGAATGCGCCTTAAGGCACATTCTGCTTTACTGTCAACCTGTTTAAGTGGTCACCTGTCTTTCCAACTTTAAACATTTAGGCCATGGGGTAAAGGGTTAAAGCAGGACAAAATATATTTGCCCTGCATTAAGAAGTCACTTGTCTCTACCGTTCATCGGCTATCTTCATTCAGTGATGGCTTAATGCAAGTTTAGTTGTATAGCCCTCCCTCTCTACAACGACACCCAATTGGAGACACGGATTCTGAGTGTTGTTCGGAAGGAGTCGTTAAAAGGAGGGAAAATTAAGACGAAGCTTACATTTGCAAACGGCTCGAATCCAGATCAGACGCCGCGTAACGCGGCATCTGATCTGGATTCTAGCTGTTTGTCACTCGTCATTATATTTATTCTATCAAAATCTCCACTTATGTAACTTTGAGAAAAAAGAACAGACGACAATTTTAAGCAGACGATATTACAGCAGTAAAAGTGTAAGACATACTTGTCTTGTTTAGGGAACTGTGGCAAGGGTCGTTGTAAGGATAGAGTCGTTGTTGGAGAAAATGAAGTAACCATGCCACTGCCATGGCCAAAGTGTTCTGATATTTGCAAATTGTTGAGCTTTCTCAGTATCTCCGGCGCGTTTGATCAGGATCCACATACGTATTTATGTTTCAATCACAAAGCATGAAGTCCAATATTAACCTTTTCACTGCCAAATGTTTCGTGAGACATTTACTCCTTCACCGTTTGAATGTCGTCTGCTTCAAATTTGTTGTCTGCAATGTTGTTTCAAAGTTTTAAAAAAAAGGCAGTATGACTGAAGAAATTTCAAAACGAGGGTCAAACAGTTTGGATCTTGATCAGACGCCGCGTTACGCGGCGTCTGATCAGGATCCAAACTGTTTGCAAACGCGCTTTTAAGCTTCATTGAGAGTGAACGGGTAAAGCGAAAATAAAAAGCACACGACAAGTTTGAAACAGACGATTTTGTGGAATGCATTCACTACAAGGGTTAATAAAATAACTATTTGATCCACTCACAATATACATGTAGCCATGTCCATTGGAAACACAATCAAATGGCAAAAATAAACAACCAATGATATATTAGGTGCTTTTATTTGTTATTCTGTATCTCAAAGGGCGTCGACAACGCCTTCAAATAACAAAAAGGTAAAAAATGACACACCTAAACAATTTCAATTAAAGAGTGTATGATATTTCAGAAGACTATCATCTTGTTAACATATGCCTTACTCGAGCACTGTTATTCTCAAACAGTTTAAATCCTGATCAGACGCCGCGTATCGCATCAGGAGCAAAACTGGTTGACATTCACAGCGATACTCATTTAGTGAATTTGTCTAAAACAAAACATTTCAGAAATAAAAGCAAACGACAATTGCTTAACCCCTTCACTGCCATGACGTTATCAAATTTAAACAATTGTCGTCTGCTTCTATCTTAAAAAAAAAACAATTTTTTAGGCAATTGAATAAAGAAATATTGAAACGAGTGTCAAACAGTTTGGATACTGATCAGACGCCGCGTGACGCGGCGTTTGATCAGGATCCAAACTGTTTGCAAATAACTACTGTACTCGGGGTAAGGCAGTGAAGGGGTTACACGTTTAAAACAGGTCATGTCAGTGAAACAGTAAATTGTTAACATATGTTGCCTCTTCTACATGTATGTCGTCCGCTGTATGTCTTATCAGGATCCAAACTGTTTTCAAACACAGTTTAGCTCGGTGTAAGTATAGTGTAGGGGTTACCGACGAATGGTACGTGGCTACTTAACACGTTATACGCCATAGCCTGTTTTAAGTTTTGAGGACAAGTAACAGCAGATTGAAAGAAAAACAAAATGCGCCTTAAGGCGCATTCTGCTTCACGTTCAGTCTGCTGTATGCTACAATCTGTTAAGACACAGAAGCTATTTCTTATGGTGCATATTTATCACTGTCTATAGTGGTACTATTCTCTCTAGTGAAAGAATAAATTTCAGGTGCAAAGAGGCAAAGCTTGAATAACGGGTTCATGCACTAGATCGGCTTTGTGCATGTCTCTGGCATTAAGTTGTTGTCTGTCCTAAAGACTGACAATACGATTAAATGTAAGAAGTCTACTGTAAAAATAGGTAAATTGAAATTACCCGCTGAAATATCTAATTATAGAGAGATTAGAAACTAACCATCTCCCTGCATAGTTAACCCTTAGAATGTAAGGTAATGCGTGAATCGCAATACAAAGTTCAGACTGTTTGGATATAGACCAGGCACACCGGTACCCGCTCTCTGACCAGGATTTAAACTGTTAAAACTCGTATTCTCCAGCTAGGGCAACGAAAACATAAATTTGGTGTTAACTTAGTAGACAAATTATAGCAGACAAAATAAAACCAATATATGGGTAAAATTTGTTGTGAAGGAATTTTTTTCTGCGAACAAGCTCATCCTATTTTCTTGTTTTTCTAAATCTTACAGTCGAGTCACAATAAGTAGACCTCACTTAAGTCGAACATGTCCGTATTTCAAAGTTAAAACGTAGCTTTGCTACGTTTTAACTTTGAAATACGGGTATATTCGACTTCATAGAATTCGAATATTCAATTAACTTTTCGAATACGGTATTCGAATTTTCAATTAACTTTTCGAATACGGTTAAATCTCGATTAATCGATGTTCGGTTGTATTTCTCTACTGTAGTATTATCGACCATGTTTGATCCCTTCAAAAGCATCCATTATCACACGAAACTCATTACGGCTCCATTATGCTCAGTTCATTAAATATAAAGGCATGACTATTCTCAAATCCCTGCAATCAGAGGTGTTACCAAGATCAATCCGCTTTGATAGTGTCTCAATCAGAAATACCTGCTTTCATTTTCTTCCTATCTCCCTCCAATCTTGTACAGCCTTGCCTGTGATGTATACTTCCTAATTACGATAAGCTCTTGCCCACAATATCGTCTGTTTCGGCCCTTTACGTCCTTACCTTGAGCACAATATTTATTTGCAAACAGTTTGGATCCTGATCAGACGCCGCGTAACGCGGCGTCTGATCAGAATACAAACTGTTTGACAATAATTTCAATATTTCGTAAGTAAAAAGTTCCTAAAGAATTTAATCTTTAAAAAGAAAGCAGGCGTCAATTGTTAACTTGATGACGTCATTGCAATGAACGAGTTAATTATGACGTCTGTATTTTTTTTAATTTGATTGATTGTTTTTGAGCTTCGAGAGAAGATAATTTAATTCTGCTTTAAATCATTCACCCCTGAAACTTATAATTTAAAATTCCTGGGGCCCGTTTCATAAAACCTCTTACGACAAATGTTGTCGTAAGTCAGATTATAAAAGTCTCAATTATTATTTATTTCTCTATCTAATCCTGTCTTGTGACATCTTTTTGGAATCGTCTTGAAAAGACTATTCAAAAAAAGATGTCACAAGACAGGATTAGATAGAGAAATCAGAGATTAAATGTATTTTAAAATTTTGACTTACGACAACATTTGTCGTAAGAAGTTTTATGAAACGGGCCCCAGTCTCCAAACAAAGTTTATTACAGTTTTTACTATTTCCGATTGTTTGTACAACATTATTGCAAAAATGACAGACTGTGCAGATCCTGCTCAGAGGGTATTTCTATGATCAGTGTCTATACGCTGTGCATACGACAAGGGCACTTTTCAGAATCTAAACTGTTTGACACTAATTTCAATATTTCTTAAAGACATCTCCTGACGATCTTTTGGTTATAACGCCTTGCCAGATTATTAACTGTCAATTTCCTTGCAAAAAGCATGGGTCTTGTGCATATTGAACCATTGAATCGTCTTATGTGAGACCGGACCTTTATATTTGATAGTTTGGTTAGAAATCACTAGAGCATGAGTATAATCTGGACCTCACCAGGTAAACTGAGATTGTGTTGCCCGTGTTTTACAGTTACATTGACACCTCCAGAACAATGGGCTGGTGGTCCCTCAATGGACTGAGGAAAAGTCTTAAAGTCAAAATACCAAAACGTTTGATATTGGATACAAAAGCAGACGACAATTGTTAAAATAAGATGACGTCAAAGCAGTGAATGGATTAAGCTATCACCTGTATAACGTATCGTTAAGCTTAACCCTTAGCCCGCCAAATAAATTGTCGTCTGCTATATTTCTCGTCTGCTTCAAGTTTCAAAGTGCTTCAAAGTTGCTCAAAATCTCTGAAAATGTTGTCCGAGTGTCAAAAAGCTTGGATCCGGATGAGACGCCGATTAACTCGGCGTCTCATCCGGATCCAAGCTGTTTGCATATGGAGCTATAGTCGTGACTGGCAGGCTAAGGGTTAAGTATTCCACCTGTCTCTAAGCTACCAACTGTCTTTAACATCATTAACGCGATTTCTAATGATCAGTTTCTCTATTAGAGTGAATCGCTTGCTTTTCGGAAACTATTAATGAAAATATGTCTAGTTCAAAATATAACAAGCTAGATCTAACTCATTTTATTCTCATATTGTGTAAAAACATTTTCATTTAACTGTTATTTGAAATGGAGTCACAATAATCATGTATGGCCTTTATGTAGTAAATATTACCCACGCATGACGCGCAACTTTGTTAAAAAAATGTTGAAATAAAGTCTGCAAAAGTGTCACTGTGTGCGTGTGTGTTGTTTATAGTATGTGTGTGTGTGTGTGTGTAAGGCGCCAATATTCAAACTTTCATTTAGCCAAACTGGATGCATCAACTATAACATATAGAGTACATCCGCTAAACAAACCTTATATTGTATATAAAACATTTTTTTTGTTAACTTTCATAAACCATTTATTTCAGCACCAACAGTCTCACAAGTATGTTTATCTCTTTCACTACTACATTTGTCTACAGTTATATAGTGGACCCCTCCCCCAAACCGGAACGTCTAAATACCGGAATTCTCTCTAAACCGGACAAAAACTTTGGTCCCGTTTCCAACCTTTCTTCATTTTTACACATTACACCATAAACACGCCTTTTTACGTCTTTGGTTTATTCCTACAATGAAGAAAATAGTTTATAGATTCTAGCAGATGATAGCTTAAAGCAGGTTTAAATTAAAGCAGAACACGCCTTTAAGATGCATTCTGCTTTACTTTCAACCTGCTTTAAGTGGTCAGCTATCTTCCATACTAGAAACAGGTTATTTCGTATTGGTAAACCCCCTCTAAACTGAAAACCCCTTTAAACCGGAACGTTTTGTTGTCCCCGCACATGTCCGGTTTAGAGGGGAATATTGACGCGGCGTCTGATGAGAATCCATTGTTTTCGCTCTAATTACGATATGACTTAGTAGTTCTACATAAAATTTAAATTTGAGAAACAGAAGCAGACGTCAATTGTTTCAAGCAGATGACGTCATGGCAGCGAAGAGGTTAATAAAGTTGTATTTGGTTTTTGATATTCGATAGGTTTAGGTAATAAAATAAGATTTTATGATTAACCATAAAAACGATAAATATACCTTTTATTAGTGTGTTGACATTTCTAGCTCAGTAGCTGTGTGAACCTTTAAAATTCACTCGTAGAATTCCACGTACGGAAAGGCGTCTCAGAAAAACTTAACCTAATTAACCCATTCACTGCCATGACGTCATCAATTGTATACAATTGTCGTGTGCTTTTATTTATTAAATTTTAATTTTTGCTATTTTGACAGAATAAATATTGAAATAAGTGTCAAACAGTTTAGATCCTGATCAGACGCCGCGTAAAGCGGCGTCTGATTAGGATCCACACTGTTTGCAAATGACTGTTCTACTCGGGGTAAGGCAGTAAAGGGGTTAAAGCCGCATTGTGTTTTTGAGAAACCTGCATAAAACGGTTGTTTGGGGTCCCATTTGAACTACGTGGGACGTGATTCTTTCACAAAATCCGGCTTTATTTAAGAAATTCGCTTTTTAAATTTTATTTATAATAGTTTTGTGCGGCACAATTAAAAAGTCTCCCTTGTGAATTGAAAGAAGGACAACTCTGTAAATACAGGGCTCCAGATAACGGAAGTATTTCGAAAACTAAAATCTTTATTTCTGCTTTTAAACCCAATGGTGTCATACTCATTAAGATTGTCTTGAAGAGACGGTTTAATCAGTAGTAACGCCATAGCATTCGGTGCTGAAATGAGTGAGAAAATGTTAGATTAGTTCAGATTACTCCCGCTTACATGTGTATCTGGAGCACTGAAAATAAAGCGGTTAACCCTTATTCTTCTGCACAGACGTCTGCTTTGACATTGTCGTCTGCAAAATTTGTTCAGTTTAGATTTATGCATTATTTTAATTAAACAAACCTTAAGACGAATGTCAAACAGTTTGGATCCAGATGAGACACCTCGTTACGCGGCGTCTTTCTAGATTCAAACAGTTTGTAAACTCCGTAAATTTACGACCAGTAGGCACAGGGTTAAACTATGATATCCAGTCAAAATGTGTAAATATTATTCACGGGGGGTGAGCGATTAAAAAAAAATACGGAGAATCTTTACCTTGGGCTTGCTGAAAATGACTGTTTCAGCATTGTCCGCTCTCTAACTCAAACACTTCTTTTTGGATCTTCACCAAACTTGCTACAAATGTTTATTAGTATAGAATCTAGGTCAGGTTCAATAACTAGCAAAATCGCATAAGACATGTCTGAGTTATTGCCCTTGAATAATTAAAAAATGACTGTTTCAGCATTTTCTGCTCTCTAACAGAACAGAACAGAACATAATTTTATTCGGATTTGTACAAAGTACATCATCTCAATCACATAGAAATATTCAAACAATAAATCATCACGTGACAAAATGAGAAAAGTAACTGCTTCCCCTTTGAGGATGAATACATCAGTTATTTTCAATAAAGGAATGTCTTATTCTAAGTGCATCCCGTATATATATACTTAAATTATACAAAATCTGTTTATTTGAGGATTTTAATAGTTCGATTAATTTAAACATGGATGGTCTCTGAAAATAATATTTTTTCAGATACTTCACTCTTAGATCAACAAAACGAGAACAAACACATATTATTTTTTATACTTAAAGGGCAAAAACTCAGACATGCCTTTTGCGATTTTAGTAGTGTATTCAAACAAAACCTTGATTTTATATAAATAAACATTTTCAGCAAGTTTAGTGAATATCCGATAAAAACTGTATGTGTTAGAGTGCAAAAGTGACTGAAACAGTAATTTTTTTATTAATAAACAGGCAATAACTCAGATAAACCATATGCGATTTTAGTAGTAATCAAACTAAACCTTGATTTTATATCAATGAACATTTTCAGCAAGTTTGGTGAAGATCCAATAAAATGTATTTGTGTTAGAGAGCAAAACTTGCTGAAAACAGTCATTTTTTAATACATAAAGGGCAAAAACTCAGATATGACACATGCGATTTTAGTAATAATCAAATTAAACCTAAATTTTATATGAATAAATATTTCCAGCATGTTTGGTGAATATCCGATAAAAGCTGTTTGTTTTAGAGTGCAAAAATGACTGAAAAAGTCATTTTTTATTAATTAACAGGCAATAACTCAAAAATACCTTATGCGATTTTAGTAGTAATCAAACGAAACCTTGATTTTATATCAATGAACATTTTCAGCAAGTTTTGTGGAAGATCGGATAAAAATTAGTTGAGTTAGAGAGCAGACAAAAAAGGTGTGATAGTCTAACTGACTGATGGATGGACGGGCGGAGGTAGATACGGTTGCACCCTGTGAAGTTGTATTCGGCTGTATCACGTGATACTAAGCCGTGTGGAAATGTTTATGTCAGACGTTCTATTTTCGGTTTGTTATGATTTTAAATCGCCCTTTTTGGTGATTTAGGTCCGTCTTCATCATTTCATAGATCAGTTTGGCCCATAAGAATGTTCAAACATTATTATTAACCGTTATTGTATTTCAGGCATTGAGAAAAGGTCTGAAAACACAATGGGACTTTAAACCTGAAACGTCAATGGAGAATTTAAGTTTACAATTTTAGTCGAATTCATTTTTGACTATTTAGGTATTGTTTTAAACACCTGTTTTGACGGGACGGGGCTCAAAGTACTTTCCAGATTATAAAGTTTGGTTCTGTTTGACCTATTCTAACCCAAATTTCATATTTATCTTGTTCATTTTACATAGAAAACACAAGGTTTTTGCCCCGGTTCTATGATTTATGCCCAACGTTATGCCCATTAAAAAAAGTCCATTTGAACTTTCAGAGGTCAATGAGGTAAAGATGAAGCAGATGCCTAAATCAAAGGTTTAGGCAAACGACATACATGTTCTGTGACAGTTTAACCCTTTACCCAATTACTCCATAAACTGTTTCTAGCATTGAAAATAGGTGACCACTTAAAGTAGGTTGAAAGTAAAGCAGGATATGCTTTAAAGCGCATTCTGCTTTACTTTCAGTCTGCTTTAAGCTATCATCTAATGGAATATACCCAGCGGGCTAACAACGTTGGTTCAACGTTGAAATCAAGTTGAATTATCGTTGTGACGTTTATCAACATTGGTTCAACGTTATTTCAACGTTGCATATTTCAACGTTGAGGAACGGTTGAAATCCAACGTTGTTTCAATGTTGAAATATTGTTGTACATTGTAAACTCGACCAGAGTATGTAAGATTAAAGAAATTAAATAAATATTTGTTGTTTTTTTATATTTAGATCTACATGCTTGTTAAAAGGATTTCTAAATATTGATCTAGATCTACGTGATCGGGGAGATATTTATATACAAATAGAACTTATTTCTGATGATGAATTTTCATAACTATAAAGTAGAACTATTAATTTTGTATTTACTTCAGTGGAGGAATAGATTAGAGGCGTAAAAAGGCGTAACTGTGGTGTAATTGATTCATTAGCAGACGACAATATTGCAGCAGACGATAATATCAAGCACGGTACGTGTTGTGTAAGTTACATGTACGCTCTGACACTGATAATGGCAGTGGAATCAGATTGATGAAATGAAATACTATAAAACTTTCACATTGTCTGATTAATTGAGTTTCTCTAGGCAATACCTTGGGAATCGATACTCTCGATATAGCTCCAGTTTGATGCAAGTATCGTGTGTGATCTACAGACCCCGGGCTGCTGAAATCACCATGGTTTCTGACAATGGTCCCTTAATGCTGCCACGGAATCACCAACAGTATACACAAAAACACCATCAAAGACTTTCAGAAATTAAAAACAATTAACCCTTTTATGATCAACTTATTCGAGAGAGTTTTACCCCTCTCCGCTTTATTGTCATCTGCTTCAGGATTGTTTTCTACAAGACATGTTACTAAGTTAGATTCAATGTTGTATGACTTAATAATTATCGGTAAGAGTGTCAAACAGTATGGATCCTAATCAGACGCCGCGTTACGCGGCGTCTGATCAGGATCCAAACTGTTTGCAAATGCGCTTTCAGGCGTTATTGAGAGTGAAAGGTTTACAGGCTGGTTTATAGCCGCCCCTTGGAGCTAGGTGTGATTATTTCGCCCAGTCACGCTGAATTCCCATGTGCTGGATGCAATTATTGCTTTCGTCGGTATATTTGTATTACAGTCGAGTACGGATAACTCGAATGCACGGTTAACTCGGACATACCTTTATTTTAAAGTTAAAACGTAGCGTTGCTACGTTTTAACTTTAAAATAAGGGTATGTTCGATGTAAAAGATTAGAGCGCGTTCATATTATCGAAAGCAATTCTAAGAAATAGAGATCAGTTAGACTTAAGAGAGTTCGAATTATGAGCATTGGTTGTAGATTTGCCTAGAAATGTGCCTGTCATTGTGTTGCATGTTAAACTATTTCATTGCCCATATATACTGCCAACAGTTGAAGTAATCAATACTTTTATTGCGTATGAACGTGCATGTCAGTGAGATGAGTTGGGTTGGGAAACATAGATTTTACATGTAGAAAGGAAGATATGCATGCACATGTTCATTCTAGAATTTCTGGTGCATAAATTCACACCTGAAACTTCAAATGGACATATCAAGTTTAACATTGAGTCTAGTCCTTTTAACATATTTAGGGTTGGTTTTAAAAAATATATTGTAAAGTGACAAACAGGACAGGTCCTGATCAGATGGGGTCATGTAAGGTGTACACTGTTTGAATATGACAAGTTTTATATTCATAGGTATACTATTTGTAAATGATGAATACACATGTACTCAACTCTAGGAAATGATGTGCTGAACAAACTGTGCAAATACACAGCCTCTTAACTGATTAAACTGGCATTGGCAAATGGTTTGAATAACGCTGGTAGTTCGGTATCTGATCAGGATTCTCAGAGATGGAAACTAACTTTAAATCTTTCTTACTTATATGGCAATTAATACCAACCTGTATCTGTAGCATTATACGGGTTAACAGGAACAATTTGAATGTGCTTTTCTAGTGTATGTCTAAACGTTCTGAAAAACTAAGCTCTTGGTTTGTATTTTTAGGTTAACCAGCTCGGACAGAACACTTTTGCGTCTGTTTTTTTCCTGTACTTAAACATTGCACGTTTGGAATTCAAATAGGAACAGCGAGTTCCAAACTTAAATCAGGGTCTCTGTCAAGACAAACCAACTAGGTCCGACCAACTCGTTTTGTTTTAATTTTCCATTGCACAAGAACATATAAGAGATTTGATACATGAGCAGACAGAATATCAAAAGATTCCAAAGAATACTCGTTAATAAGTTGATCACCGGCATATGCCTTGTTCCTTTTCAATTTTCTAACAACAGCTTCGATTTCAGATTGTGTAATCGGAGAATATAGAGTTCTGCATTTTTTTTTAATTCTTTGATCAAGTTTGAAAGAGCTTGAACCAAGGAACATTCCTGTAAACTTTGTTTGAAATCTGTCAAGCGGTATAGGAGGAGATGTCATTTCAACAGTGGAGAATGTGTTATTCTTTCCCAATAAACGCGTTTACGCTAAAACTATTATTTGCAGTGCAAACAGTTTGGAGCAAGATCAGAATTGTCCAAAAGTTGTTCTTTTCTACGTTTTAGTGCTTTGCGTTTGCGTACATTTGCGTTTAAACGGGAAAGAATAACAGATTATTCACTGTACATTAGTGTAGTAATGGGCAACACTTAAACTTTTTGTTTTACGTTAACCAAATTTGGCCGTTAACCTTTCCCCCATAGAAGCGATTTTTGGCGTATTTAATTTATTCCTCCGCTAAAGAAAATAGTTCCAGTTTATACCCTTATATTTTTATATAGCCTAGCAGATGGTAGTTAAAGCAGGCTTAAAGCAAAGCAGCACATTCTGCTTTACTTTCAACCTGCTTTAAGTGATGACCTGTATTTAATGGTATATACGGATTACGGGGTAAAGGGTTAATTGCCATTATATAAAGTTGTCATTTTTCTCAATCTCTCCCCCAATAAAATACCTTAGATGGCTTATATAATAGAGAATAATGTTCCATGCACATTTGCGCTAGTTTTTGGCTTAGATTCGACCACGCTTCCGGAAAAATATACATTTGTTTTACTCAGACTTGCAATTTGCATTTTACAGAGCTAGGTTTACTTTAAATCTAGTTGTAAAGTACCAAACGTATCAGCAATACGGGCGACAATGTTATGTTATTTCCGGGACGGTTACACTTTATTCCTAGATCTGAGTCAATAAATTAAACGAATGCATGTGTCATGCGAAATATGTGTCAAAGATGAATTCAACAATACAGTATATACAGTGGAGAATCTGTTATTCTGACGTCATTAGTGACGTCATACAGTGGAAAATCTGTTATTCTTTCCCGTTTAAACGCAAACGTACGCAAACGCAAAGCACTAAAACGTAGAAAAATACAACTTTTGGACAATTCTGATAATTCCTGTTTATCTTGGTGGAAAACAGTTTGGAGCCTGATCAGACGCCGGGTTACCCGGCGTCTGATCTGGCTCCAAACTGTTTGCACTGTAAATAATAGTTTTAGCGTAAACCCGTTTATTGGGAAAGAATAACACATTCTCCACTGTACAGCATGTTCATGTATTTGCATTCGCCCCATTCAAATCAATTGAAAAAATGACGTTTAATTCATATAAACGCAATTTCTCGAGAGGGCGGGAATTGTGGATATCTTTAGGGGAGAGGAGTCGGGGCTTATGGATTGACTCTCCGCGAATCATTTTGTTGCGTTGCTTCAGTAATGATGTTATGGCTGTTCCTTACAGGGTACACATTATTCGTGTTAACAACCTCTAATATGAATTAAACACACATACATACTAATAAAATGTTGATTTAATATTATAAATTACAACAAATATTATGTAAATATAAGAAATGAACTAAATTGTTTCGGCGTTTAAGCGAAATAAACGACAGAAAATGATCGGCAAATTTACCATGAACTGCTAGCGCGATCAAAGCAGTTTGAAAGTCAAACTCCATTCTAACACACATCGCACACGACCCCTATATAAAAAAAACGTTTATTATAAAAACACGCACGCGCTGTAACAGCTTAGTGTGACGTTATATGGCTTCGAAAATTCGTGCACCAAAAAATGTAGCGCCGTTCCGCGGTGCAAATTGTAGTTAATTGAAGTGTTAGAATCGAAAAAAATCACACCAGTGTATCACCGTACGATGGAACACGGGTAGAAGTTGAGATGCCGGTAGTTAAAACACGAGGCCGTACTTAATTACTACGCATCTCAACTCCTACCCGTGTTCTATTGCATGATAAAACAGTGGTATTAATTTATTTCTTAAATGATTTTTTTTGGGGGGGGGGGGGGGGGTAAAATGCAGACGTTTAATTCTGAGAATTTTTGCAAATGACATATTTTGCAAACGACAATTACATAGCGTGCTTAACCCATTTACGCCCAGTGGATTCTTCCATGTTTATATATTGGATTGGTCCATTTTTCATCATAGGGGTGCCTGGTCAAATTTTTCGTTTTCATTTTTGTTTTATATTGAAATTCCTATCAGCAAACAGTGTAGACTCTGATAAGACGCCGCATTCTGTGGCGTCTGATCAGAGTCTACACTGTTGCCGGGATCGTGGGCACAAATAGGTTAAGGTTAAATATCGAAAACAAACATTCTTTTAGTGGTCATAATGACGGCTTTTTTACTTTCCACTCAAAATGAGCTGTCGGATCAGTGGCTGCACTGTTTTCTTATAGGGTCTGACTGGCATGAGTCTGGATTCTTTCACGGGGAAACACTCCCCAATATTATAGTTAAGATGAAAGATGTTAATACTGGGCGGAGTTTTATATATGAATATTCAGCGGAAGAAGGGTTGAACGTCGAGTTGCAAAATCTTATTGATTTAGTCAGACGAGTCCTTCCATTCAGCCTTTGAGTCCTACATACTTTTCGTCTGCTAAAATTATCTGCTTTCAAAAAATAATTATTTTATCTCTATATTTTTAAGTATATAGAATGTTCAATATAGTTCCCAATCATGTCCCACATTTATTGGATCGTGGTCTAGGTCATAACCGATTGCAGAAGTCACCAATACTTGTCTCAAGTATTGAAAGGGTTAAAATGAATCATGCACAATGGAATGTAAGGGAGATAACGCAGTAATTTGTAAAATAATAAGGCATATAGTAGTTATTCCCCTTGAAATTTACTTGTCAACTCCTGCATCACTTTTCTAAATATGCAAGTGTTAATTAATACGACTTGTAAGTTCCCGTTAATCTACAGGAATATTCTTAGGGAAAATGAATTAATCGGTATACTTAACAGTGGTGTAAAAACTCAAACAGCGAAATGTCACATAAAAAGCTGGGTATTTTACATTATAATCCCTCTTGTATTAGATTGAAATGATTATTTTACAAGGGACAATACAGTGCCCTTTCCAACTAAGTACGTTTTGTACTAAAACATCAAACGTCCGTTGTAACCAGTCAAAAGACAGGACAGAAGATGGAGAACTGAAGTCGTTCTCAAGCATTTGATTGGTCAGATTTGAGCCTAGGCTCAAATCTGACCAATCAAATGCTTGAAAACAAACTCAGACTCAACTCAATTGCTTTATAACCTTGGACCCTTGGCATTTTGACCAGACTCCAAAATGATTGAAACTCATTTCAAAGTAGTGTCCACATTTTCATGAAACTGATTTTTCCACATGTTTCTGCATTGTGTTCAGTTTCGACTTAACAGGACAGCAAACATTTTTTCACTTTATATTTATAAATAAGAACACCAATGGGCTTTCTTAAATATTTTATATTAATAAATATTGCACATGACCAATAGTGGCAATAGATCCCGAACACTACCGGGGATGGTATTTACTATCAGTTTATGACCAGATCAGATGAAACAAATAGATCAGCAGCTGATCGGGATCCAAACACTGTTTCTTCTGTATAAGTAGATTTTACGAACAAGCTTGTATAATAGAAAAATATTGATATGGCAACATAATATATTATGCTTACAACAAGGTAATGCTCGACACTCTAGTGTAAACCTGTCTCAACCCAAATGGAAATGCAATGTAGATCTTGACATACAGTGGAGAATCTGTTATTCTTTCCCAATAAACGCGTTTACGCTAAAACTATTATTTGCAGTGCAAACAGTTTGGAGCCAGATCAGACGCCGGGTAACCCGGCGTCTGATCAGGCTCCAAACTGTTTGCCACCAAGATAAACAAGAATTATCAGAATTGTCCAAAAGTTGTTCTTTTCTACGTTTTAGTGCTTTGCGTTTGCGTACGTTTGCGTTTAAACGGGAAAGAATAACAGATTCTCCACTGTATGACGTCACCAATGACGTAAGAATAACAGATTCTCCACTGTAGTTACAGCCGAGAAGACGTTATTCCTTCCCGCTACAACAAACAAAACACAGAGCAATAAAATGTAGAAAATTACATGTTTTGGAAACTTAAATCTGAGTGGCAAAACACAGTTTGGAATAAGATCTAGCTGAAAACTGTTATAGTTGGCATACATGTGTAATTGTTAGTACAAAATTGTTTATTGAGATAGATCTATAATTATATCTTCTCAACTGTACATTCTGTGGTATCTTGTCTTGCTTTGCAATGTTTTCTATCGGTCTTTTTAACTTTACATCTATACACGCAGCGGGGCTCTAAATAAGGGTGTTTTTTATCTAAAATCCTGACTACCCATTAGAATCGTCTGAAAGAGACGATCGATTCTAGTGAGCAGTGACACCAATGGATTTGGTGCTGACATGAAGTAGAACCTGCTGGATTCGTTGTTTTGCTCCTCCTTATCTGGAGCCCTGGTATATTTTTCACACAACGATAGTTCAATATACAAACAAATATTAATAAATATACAAAATATACAAAAATCCCTATAAACGAAAATGAATCTAAATTGCACAACGAATGTGTTCATTTAGATATTAATTATTAGTTATGAATGGGTTATATACAATGGCGTCCAAGGAGACACACAATGGACATAAAAATTATGCACATTAACATACATTCTTTCAAGTACATATAGTTTAACCTGATTAAGCAGCAACTTAATGGAATATGAACTGGAATTCTTACGTAATGGTCACAGTTTAATGCAGGACACAGTTATTCTAGAAAACTGCTTTAAAGCTTTCTGCATTAACATTTTTCTGTAAAGGAGCTTTCTACATTAACTTTGTGCTACATTAGAACAAACCCATCTTAAGAGATCTACAATAGGTTCTGTATACAGCTTAGAAAAAATGAAATGTTAGTTTTCAAGAGACATTTACAGTAACTACGTATGATTGCCACAATATATAATTGTGTAGAATAATGTCAACGTCAGTGTATATATAACATATGATAAAACGACACTAGAGGACGCTGAACACGTTCTGTCTTCGTAACAAATCTGAGTCGTACCTGGGTCTATACGGATTTGACCACCTGAAAAAATATCATACACAGATGTTAAAATTATATATTATTTCTACTAACAAGCGGAATAAGAAACTAAAAAAATAAAGAAACGGGTTCACATTCAATTGAAGCAACACTGCTCTCTACACATATTTCTATAACTGTGTTCGTATTGTCTCACTGACACTTATAAATAGCAGCAGAATTGAAATTTGTTTGCAAAAGATATTTATGAATCCTGCTGACTAAAATATCATTATTATTGCTGTTGCTGATGTTGCTGCGGCTGCTGTTTGATAAGGACTAATCCTGGTCATCTTGAACAATGCTAATCAAAACGTGCACACCAGTTTGTTTACATATATATTCCATGCCATTTGAAAACTCCAAAATCTATACAGTATTTTGTTATCTTAATTGTTATTTTATACAGTAAAGACCATGCATAGAGTTTGAGATAACAGATAGGATGAGTGCACACTATTTTGGTATGCAATACGTCTGTTTTGCTCATATCACGGCTCATATATAATGGTGTTTTTTTACATCCCTATATGCACTCAATAATACATTCTCCTCTTTCTTTCTTGCGACTCGTGATTTATGCAATACCTTTTATAGTGAAGTAGACTGGTTCACTCATGACGCCGTCGCCACCAGCACTCGTTCCCTGCACTCGTAGCTGGTACACAGTCTTGGTCTGTAGGCCATGGATGATAACCTCATTCTGTAGACGGTCTGACGTAGACTCGTTAGCGTTACGTATATCTGAGTTCACTTCCCAAACCTTAACCTGTATGAAAACAAAACAGGGACATTGACTTCGTCATTTGACATTACTTCTGCTTTTAGCGCTTTATCAGGATCCAAACGTATCGACCATAAGTGTTTCTATATGTCATCAGTCATTATGTCTGCCTGATCCCTTTCGTTGCCAAGCTCTATAACACTAACATATGCAAACAGTTTGGATCCAGTTTGTCTACTTGTATTTAAGATAACGTTTAAGTTTTTATGGATAAGATTGACTACATAGATATCCAGTTTCCGGAGTATATAGGTAAAAGACTGACTAGAGATTATTCATAAAATGCGAACCTTGTAGCCCGTGATGATTTCTTCATCGACAGTCGTACTGATACCTTGCCATTTGACTCTAACAGAATGATCACTTACAGAAGTCACCGTAACGAACCTGGGGTACCGTAGTGGGGCTGAAAACAAGATGACCTATCATTAAAAACTGAATTAGACATAATAAATAGAATATTGAAAAATGTGTTATTTAGATAGGGCATTTGAAAGGAGGAATATACTTTTAAGTAGTATGCAATAACGAAGCGACATTCGACATAATTAATAGACTTTTGACTGTTGTGTTTAAACAATATGGCATTTGAAATAAGAAATCGAATATTAGATATTGTGTTACAACAGTGAGACATTTGACAAAATAAACAATTATAATATTGAAGTTTGTGTTATTGAAATAAGACATTTAGAGATACCACGGAATGAGATATTTGACGTAATAAATAGACTATTGACTATTGTGTTATATTAATATGGCATTTGATATTTATGCTTTTAAGCTTCTTTTTTGACGAAATTGTTCGACAGTTGAAAGCGAAAGTACATGATTTACCCCTTGTTGAGCCCCTTGTTAATATCGAACACATTTGCGTGACATTTGCCGTACAATGACGTCACTGATTTATTGACTTTACGTCATCGGAACTACATCGTTACTTCCGATCTTGGATTCGTGTTCTTCCGTTGAGTGGTTCGCGACAATTCGGGCTGCCGGAATTGAACGATAAGACACGATTGACTAATATTCTTGGGGAAAATTCATAAAAGAAGCACGCGCGACGATAATCCCACTGCATGAAACAGTGACATTATCAAGTGATTCCTAGTAATCCACCGAAAAGCATAAATAAACGAGAGCACCGCAAGCGGTACATTATACGCCCACTGGCAAAGAAATGTATAGTTTTATCAAAATTTATTCTAACTTGTAGACACTTAGAGCTCTGAGAGCATAAACAATACTCAAATAAAGCCTTTTCTAGCATATCTGAGTACACCAAGGGCAGATAACTACACAATGATCCGATTTCAATAATAAGCAACCCTTTCATGAACTTATACTTCTATAATTATATTGTGGTCAAACATCAACATCCATTCAAAACTGTAGTTGCTAAGTGTGTTAACACTGTCAAATAAGCCTTTTATAGCATATTTGAGTACACCAAGGGCTAATAACTCTGTAAAGAAATATCAAATAAATCTCAAACTTCACTCAGCTTCAGATCTTGATGCATATAACCTTCATTATTATCCATCAAATAGTTTCCCAAGAAAACTCTGGACAAGCTCTTTATAGCATATTTTAGTACATCAAGGGCAGATACCTCTGTAACGAAAATTCGGATGAACCTCAAACTCAACTCAACTTTAGATCTTGATGCATTTTACATTTGTGTGAAGTTTCATTAATATCCCTTCAATATTTTTCCTAAAAATCTCCGGACAAGCTTTTAATAGCATTTTTGAATACATCAAGGGCAAATAACTCTGTAACAAAAATGTGAATTAACCTCAAACTCAACTCAGCTTTAGATCTTGATGTCTTTAACATTTGTGTGAATTTTTTTTCATATCCCTCCAATAGTTTTCCCAGAAAACTCCGGACAAGTTTTTATAGTATATTTGAGTACATCAAGGGCAGATAACTCTGTAACGAAAATTCAAATGAACCTCAATCTCGACTCAGCTTTAGATCTTGATGCATATAACATTTGTGTGAAGTTTCATTAATATCCCTGAAATAGTTTTCCAGAAAAACTCCGGACAAACAAAATGCTGACGGACGAACGAACGGACGGACGGACGGACAGGGCCACGCCAATATACGACCACCTCTAGAGGTGGGCGTATAAAAAGAATATTAAGTAACGTGTAATAATAGTGAGACGTTCGGCAAAGTAAATAGAATTTTAACTAGTCTACTATTGAAACAATGCATTTGAAATAAGAAATATAATTCTTAAGAGTGTGTTATGATAATAAGACATTTGAGAAAATAGGTAAAATACTAAATATTGAAATAAAGTATTAGAAAATAGAAACAGAATAGTATACATTGTATTATAACAATGAAAAAAAGATATTTGAAAGGAGAAGCAGAATATTAAAAATTGTGTTAAAACAAGGCAAAAATGGTTAGAATTATGTATGACTATTACAATGTACTTGAAGAAGACCGATTGTAAAGTGGAAAACTCCTTTTGTGTTTAAGTTTAGTCTGTTTAATGATGCTCCATAAATGACCATTAGCCCTTAATGACGCGTATATGAGTCAGATGCATATAGTGCATCAGTTAAGAGTAGATGGTACATTTGTCCTTTGCAAACAGTGTTATTGAAATAAGACATTTAAAAAGAGAAACAGAACATTAAATATTGTGTTATAGCAGTGGGACATTTGACAGAATGAAATATATTATTCAAATGTGTGTTATACATGTAACAATAAAGCACTTTAAAGGAGAAACGAAACATTAGGTACGTACTGTGTTTTAACAATGAGATATTTAGCAGGTCTAACAGAATATTAGATATAGTGCTATAAAACTGAGGCATTTAACACAAGAAAAAAAATCTAAATTCATGTTCCGTGTCATAGCAATGAGATTTTTGACAAAATAAATAGAATAAATGATGTTATCAACACTAACACAATATCCTAAAATCTCGACAATGACCATTTCTTGGAATTGTTGACGATTCGTTGTAATCTGAGGCACTAAAAGTTTAGAGTCCGATCACACGCCGTTGTTCCCGGTGTCTGATCTCGCTCCAGATTGTTTACAAGATAAATAATAGCTTTTGCGTAAACGAGTTTATTGGAAATAATTACGTGTCATCCAGTGTTCCCTCTCTACAACGACACCTAATGTGAGACAAATATTGTGTGCGTTGTTCGGAGGGAGTTGTTTTAGGGAGGGAAATTGATTTACATTTGCAAACAGCTTGAATCATGATCAGACGCCGCGTAACGCGGCGTCTGATCTGGATTCAAGCTGTTTGTCATTCCTCATTAAGTATTTTTCTGCAAAATGTCCATTACGTAACTTTGAGAAAAACAGCAGACGACAATTTTAAGCAGACGATATTTCAGCAGTGAAGGCGTTAGACATAGTTGTCCTATTTAGGGAAACGCGGAAAGGGTCGTGGTAAGGAGGGATTCGTTGATGGGAGGGCCGTTGTAGAGAGGGGGCACTTTATTACCATATCCGGCTGTTTCCCCTCTGCGCCACTCTCCAATGGGTCCTTTGCCAGCAGTGGTGATGATTTGCATTCGGAAGAAATACTCTGCGTTGAGCACCAGGTCTATTAACATGATATGATCGGCCTGGCCCCATACATTCTTCTTATGCAGATTTGTCATCTTACAACCAGTCATTGGGTTACAGCCGTTGTCATTCCAGTTGTACTGGCACTGAAAACAAAGCAGGTTTAACCCATTTGCGTCCAGTGGATTCTTCCATGTTTTTATATTGGACTAGTACATTTTTTATCAAAGGGATGCCGGGTCAAACATTTCATAAACATTTTGGTTTTTTTATGAAATTTCTATCAGCAAACAATGTAGACTCTGTTCAGACGCCGCATAATGCGGCGTCTGATCAGAGTCTACACTGTTTGCCTATGTCCCATATGTGGGATCGTGGGCACAAATGGGTTAATTCTTTCAACACTAAGTATCTCTTGTGGATTATTAGGCTAACTTGGACATCGTTTTAGTTACCAAAAGAAGAACCAGTCTATTTAAAATTCTGGGTCGTTTAATAAATACTGCTCTCAATAAGCAAACAGTGTAGATATAGATCAGAGGGCTCCTATGGGTTTGCAAGTGTGACGAGTGTATTTCAAACTTGTCCATGGTGTTAGAGAAACACCTTTTACCGACAAAGTCTAACCATATGTTTCAATTTATTTGGCATACAAACTATCGTCTGATAAATTACTTTCGTCTGCAATTGTATGCAAACTTAAATACGCTCGTATGTTTGAAGTTGTGTCTGAAAATAATTTTTCTAACACGTTATCTTAAAAAAGCAGAGGAAAACGACAATAGATGCAGACGAAAAAGTTCTTAAGTGTTCAAAAAGTTAAACTTTAGTTCTGACATTCCTTCAGTGCACTTGCATTTAAAATGTAAAACTACAGTCGAACCTCCTCGATGACTTAAACTCGGTTTAAAAGTCAAACTGACTCGTATTTCTATAACCCTTTCCCCCATATAAGCGACTTTTAGCGTATTTAATTTATTCCTCCGCTAAAGAAAATAGTTCCAGTTTTTAACCTCATGAACAATTACAATAACAAATATCTTGATATAGCCTAGCCGGTAGTAGTTTAAAGCAGACTGGAAGTAAAGCAGAATGTGCCTTAAGGCACATTCTGCTTTACTTTCAACCTGCTTTAAGTGATCACCTGTAATTAATGTTATCAACGGATTATTGGGTAAAGGGTTAAAAGTCCTGTGTTTAGGAGATTTCTGCATTGTACCCGGTATTTGACCCACACTTAGGGGACACCTTTCCTAACGACTATAAATGTATTATCTTTTGATTTGTAACTTCATGCAAGTAAGTTGACAGAATATCCTTACTTGGTAACCCTTGATTCGCCCCTTGACATGTTCGCGGTCATCTGGAACCTGGTTGAAGTAAATAATGTTCGTACTACCGTTGATCCCTACTATGTCCGTGACGGAGGTGACAGCAACCGGCACTGTAGAGAAGCAAGCACGTGAATGAACAAAAACAATTGACAGTCTTATCTGGTTCCCTAGGTACTTTAGTAGTATATGGGGCAGATATAGTTCAGACTTAAGTTTTCTCTTTTTTCGATTTAAAGTAAAACGCCCCTAATTAAATCGGGCCAATGGATCTCCTCTGTTTGCAAAGGACAAATGTACGAAATTATACTCTTCACTGATACACTATTTGTAAGGGATCCATATACACGTCACTAAGGGCTAATGGGCAATTCAAAATACTGAAAACTGATATTTTTAAACACTTACCTCCAGTCAGTATTAAAAAATAACTTGTTAAATTTAGAACTTCACATGAAGGACATCATTATTGAATGTTGAGAAAACATTTTTACAAATGGGTTTAACCCTTTCGCTGCCTTACTTTGAGAACAGTGGTTACAATTATTTCATTTTATAACGATCTATCTGCTTTAAAGTTTAAAATAACGACATAAATTAACCGTTGGATTTGTCTTTTAAAAGCTATCTTCTGAACATCAAGTTCTTTAAACCCCATGCCTCGTTCAGGAGTTGCCGTTAGTAAAATTGTGCTGTTTACACAATTGAATTCTAACAAATTTGATAATTCAGAGATATGGTCGACAATTAGCCCGACCAACTACTAATACAAACACAGTATAACGACTTTTTGTGCACATGGCCAGTTTTTACATAAATTCTATTGTCTTCTATCAATATTTTGCTCCAAAATTGCATTGATATATTGCATCATATTGACCAATAAAAAGATGTGTATCTCACTTAGCACCTCGTAAAATTAAACCAAATGGTTTTTCACCAAACTGCTCTATCTGGTCACACACAATGTACACAGCATATATGGCTCCGACAGTTCTATGACAAGGAACGAATGTCAACACGATTAAAGTATTATAACTAGTCATTTGATTTTGCAAAAACAATGTTAAGTAATAAATATATCGCATTTTGGGTGCGTTTTTCATCAAAATTCATGAGATGGCAGCCGGGTCTAAATTTAAGGTGCCAATTTTCCAGCAGTTTGGGTCCTGATAGGGGACCACATAACGCACGTGTGATTAGAATTATAACTTCCAAATTGCTTCACACTCATAACGATATTATTTTATTCTGTTAAATCTACCTAGAATTTGAATTTGAGAAATAAACGCTGACGAAAATTGTTACAGTGAAGAATCTGTTATTCTTTCCCGTTTAAACGCAAACGTACGCAAACGCAAAGCACTAAAACGTAGAAAAGAACAACTTTTGGACAATTCTGATATTTCATGTTTATCTTGGTGGCAAACAGTTTGGAGCCTGATCAGACGCCGGGTTACCCGGCGTCTGATCTGGCTCCAAACTGTTTGCACTGCAAATAATAGTTTTAGCGTAAACGCGTTTATTGGGAAAGAATAACAGATTCTCCACTGTAAAGCAGATGGAGTACATGGCAGTGAAGAAACTTACTTCCCATGGCAGAATATATAACCTTCACTGTAGAGTTGGGACCGTCTCCTAGGTCGTTGAATGACCCGACCTTCACCTGATACTGCAGGTAATAGTTGTTGGCTCCCACAAGTGGCACGTGCATATCAACATTCCCTTTAATTACTACCTGTAATGACATGTGCATACTAGAAATGTTCTTCAAATAATAACAGTAAACGTACATATACATGTATAACAAAATTGTCTGTAACGAAATATTGGATATAGCAAAACTAAAATTATTCCCCAGCTCTTATCAACGTATTGCAAAATGTACCCGATATAACGAACTTTGGATAAAACGATGCAAATCAGACAGTCCGGAAGACTCGTTACTGTACATTAGAATTGGTTTAATAACACAAAGAGTTATTCACTGTCTGTTCAGGACCAGTATTCCGAACAATCTAAGATAAAATAAATGTCTAACAAAGTCATGTTTCGGCACTTTCAATAGATACAGCCGAGAATGGATTATTGTGAAATACGAACACATAAACCGTTTATCTCATAGACAGTTTCTAGTTTTGAAGACAGGTGACCACATAAACCAGGTTGAAAGTAAAGCCGAATGTGCCTTTTAAACGCACATTCTGTTTTACTTTCAGCCTGCTTTAAACTACCATCTGCTAAGGTATAACGGTATCTATAACACATTGTTTTTGGTACATATTCATGACTGTATCTTGGAAGTATTTTCTTCAGTGGAGGAACGAATTCAAAGCACAAAAAGGCGCTTCTATGGGGCGGAACTAATCAAGTTGATAAGCGAAATGACTAAACATTTTATGATTTTACCTTTTGCCAGGAAGCCAACTTTTCTTCCTTGAGACGCCAGTATACTCTGTAGCCTATACCCGGGCCACACTGCTCGGCTGGTGGGAGGGGCTGAAAACGGAAACAGTATGACCAGACCAGGAAGACATAAAGTTAGCATGTCTCTCGCTGAATATTTATATATATATATATACCCCACCCGCTTTATACGACAATCATCTGAACTGAACTGGCTAATAAAAGCATGGAAGATATTCGTCAGGAAAAAGAACAAACTCAAGTAAAACCAGTCCTTTATCTCTTAGCACACTAGCGGCGGATTCGTGATTATCTGTGCAAACAGTGTTTACCTTATGATCTAAACTGTTTGACACTCTGATCTTATTTTGAAAAAGAAATTTTGAAAATTCTACTTTTAGAACAAAAGCAGGCAACAATTTTAGCAAACAAAAAAATAAACAAGTTATGCAAAGAGTTAAGAAACCAATGCCCACCCTGAATAAGCCGTCTCCGCATAAGTTGGAAAACCATACAGATTTTGCCAAAATCGCATGCATTAAATTAAAAAAAATCCAAAAAAAGAAGACACACCACAAGAACAGAGTTTTAACGACGTAAATAACCAAAGGGAGACACACGTCGATAGATCAGTAATGCTTAATACTGAAATAAATTTACCATAAAAGTCAATTAAGAATCTTTCTGCATAACGTTTATAAATCCGGTAAAAAGTCTATTACTTGTTAAATTCTACTTTAATCCTTTCAGCATACTGGCAACTACAATCGTTTGGCGATCGTATCAATACTTAAACAGTAACATTGTTTTTCAATGTTGCATCAAATTGAAGACGACATAATTTGCCTACGAAAGGGTTACATGCAAAGCGGGCTGTAAAAATTAGCGGTAGGAGAGTCAAATATTATTGATTTACAAAGTAAACGGCAAAAACTTAGGGCGTGTTCGATTATCAGTCCGGAATTGACGGGATTGACGGAATCGAAATCGAATGGTCCGGAATTCAATTCCAGAACTGTTCTATCAATTCTGCCCGAGGAGGTGGTGTGAGCAGAATTGTGACGTTTTATCATGGTTCCCGGCACAATTTACGAACGCTTCGACAGCAAAGTTGTAATAAGTAGGGAACCAGACTACCATATTTGCAAGGGTTCAATTCCGTTTTTATTTGATTTACTAATTCCATGGAATCGTTCCAAACAGTTCTGGAACTGATAATCGAACACGCCCATAGCAGACGGGTATAAAAATACTTGTGGTATGTTTACTTAAGACAATTTAATACAGTGAGTATCTAAGTTTACATACCGTCCATTTTATGGTGAGTGTTCCGACCTTCCCCCACCCACCCTTGACGCCAGACGGTGCGTTCACTGGCTTGGTAGCTGGCGTCTTGATACTTGCTATAAATAGCGAAAAACAGTTGAATCTCGAGCTCGCTCCACCAGTTAAAGCATAGCCTTTTCAAGTTTTGAATGCAGATTACCACTAAAAGTAGGTTGAAAGTAAACCAGAATGATCCTTTTGAAGCATTTTATTTTACTTTCAGCCTGCGGTCCCATCTGGAATGCCTTTTTACATTTCATGTTAAGAACTTTCAAGCCATGGACTACTTGTTTGATATATAAAAGATGAATTAGAAGCGTAAAGTTGTGTATTAAAATCTCTCTAGTAGGAGCTTTCTGTTTTACTGTCACCTTGCTTTAAGCCGTCACCTGTATTTTATACAATTAATTAGCCTTCTTTTTAGTGGACGTAATAGAGATATTTCACTGTACAAGTTTATCTATTTCTACCCAACAATATTAGAGTAGTAAGTTAGACTGGTTAACTTTTTTGTTAACTTGTTTCGTATCACTATGGTAAAATATCTGTGTTAAATCAAGATAAAGCTGTTTGAAACGTACATATATTTGTTTGTGATTTGTTTTCTTTGACAAACAAAATAAATACAATATTTGAAAAATGTTAACCCATTCACTGCGGAGGCCGACACCACTAATCTCTTTGACACTCGTACATGTATTAATATTGCTTAAGTAAAAAAGCATAGAATTCCAAATTTTATAAATAAAATCATACAAAAAGTTTAATTTGATCTGGATTCAAACTGTTTTGCAAAACCATTCAAATGTTGATCGTCAGACAGATGCTTTGAAAACGTTTCTACACTTTAACCTACCCGAAGGGGCGCTGGCTTTCTGCCCTCTTCCGTAAAAGTTGACGCCCCGAACCCTGAATCTGTAGTCTGTGTTTGGGACCAAACCTTGGACCACTGCTGACCGCTGGTCATCACGATCAGCATCGTCTAGCGCCTCTTGTGCTGCAACGTTCTCCTGTACATCTACAGACACAAATAAATGAAATACAGCAAACAGAAAGTCAAATTAGAATAATTTACAGTTTTAACCCTTTAATCATTCACCCCTGAAACTTTTCATGCACAATTCCAATTTCTCATTAACTTTTTCATTGCCAAATGCGCTAAAAGGCGACTTTCAAACAGTTTGGATCAGGATTCAAACTGTTTGACACCCGTATCGATATTTTTTTTTCAGTCAAAACAGCCCAAAATCTGACTTTAAATCTACTGCAGACGACACTATAGCAACGCAGACGATATTTTTAGGTAGAGCATAGTGTTAAAGCAGACGAAAAATCTTGGCAGCGTAAGAGTTCAGTTCAGTCCTTTCTTTGACTATTTGATTATAACAATTTATTGCAAAACATTCTACATCACTGCAAAACGTTTGCGTTTCGTTTGCGTGTAAACGGGAAAGAATAACGTTTTCTCCCCTGTGTCTCATTTGTCAAGACAGTATGATGATGATTAGTTGGCTTTTACGGCACTGCGACACAAAATATGTCATATAGCGCCGACTCTCGACAGTATAAACATACCCGTCATTAACGGGTGCCATTCCCCGGGATAGTAGTTGGTCTCCGCCTCTATGTCATACGCACTGACGCCTGCACCGTGGGACATCGCATTGGTGACAGTCCAAATGACACGTGACCCAAATGACGTCACTGACGATGGCTCGACGTAGACACCGGCAGGTGGTCCGGGAGGTCCTAATACCAAGACAAAACAGTTGTCAAACCTTAGTTTAAAGGTTTCGCAAATTTGGACAAAATACATAATTATTATGATATAGATCTAATTCATTATCGCATGCTTATTTAAAGTTAATAGTCATTATTGTTAATCTCGATAAGAATAGTCGATAAACATGTATAACATTTCCTATACAGATACTCATTTTTACGCATATAATGTATTCCTTTGCTGATAAAAATAGTTTCAATATTGTTCATCACTGTCTTTAAATTATCTTCGGCTTAGCGCCTGACTTATGTAATATTTCCACATTGATAAAACTCTGCTGCTGGCCAGTTTTTCATTTTATCCTAATTTTGTCAGGGCTTACCCCTCCTGCAATCTAGCAAGCCAAGCTCGACTTAAATAATTCTGTGATAAAAAATAAATATTTATACAACCCACATTGTAAGGTACTGTACCAGCAGAATAGTTCTATCTGTGAATATATTTATTCCAACCTACTGTTTGCATCGAATGCTCTATACAGTAAAACCTCGCTATTACGACCACTAAATTATGTTAATTATTAGGGTGTTTACGATTGGTGACCGCTTAAAGCAAGGTGTCAGTGAAACAGAAAGCTCCTTTAGGAGCTTTCTGTTTCACTGTCACCTTGCTTTAAGCTGTCACCTGTTTATTATACACTCAATTAGCTTTCGTTTTAGTGGTCGTAATAGCGAGGTTTTACTGTATTTAGCTGCTTTATCTTTGTTATAATTAAACATATGTTTTATAGTCGGTTCAAAAGCCTTTATGGCTTATGTTGTCTATATTATGTCTTGCTGACTTAAAATAAAATTTATCTTATCTTATCTTATCTTTATACTTTAGCAAATTGTAGCTTAACACAGGTGCTCAACCTGCTTTAAGTGGTTACTTATCTTGAAGTGTTGAAAACTATATACGATACGTGCACAGGCATACTACTAAAATTTACTAAGCACCAAAGGTATACACTTTCAAAAGTACCAATGTATTGACCCTATCACTTTCTCATCGCCTAACTTCCAACATTTTTTGTTGAATTCCTTCGAAACTTGGAGATTTTTTGTCAAAGGTTCATTTTACAGATTCGGATAACTTTACACTTGTTAAGGTTCGGTAGGCAACTCCGAGGAAATTATTAAAATGTGAAAACTCTGAGATATCACCAAAATATTCAAATCCATTAAATTCTACAGTTTAATGTTCTAAGAGATGTTATTCGTCGGTAAAAACAATGTTTTACCTTTCAATGTTCAATTGCATCCATTATTGAAAAGTAAAGCATGCTCTTTAACTCAAAACCACAATTTGTACCTTTCGCAGTTTTCTTTGAAAATGTGAGTTTTTACCAAAGCACCTGCATGGGACATTTTCAAGAGCAAGTCAAATTAGAAACTGTTGAATGGACCTCTAGCTACAACAAATTTTGTTGAAATTGACCAACACTGTGGACATTTATAAAAGAGAAACTGTTAGGGTCGATGCATTGGTTCCTATGAAAGTTATGCATTTGGTGCTTAGCAAACATTGAGTAGTGCATATTATTAACCCATCCACACATCATTTACAACCAGTGTACTATTGATGAGTACACTTTTCCTATCTAAACAGTGTAGATAGTCAGCCCTCTCATCAGGATCTGCATTGTCTGTCATTTTATAAAAAATATGTGATTTTAAACGTCAAAAATGACAGAACTTAATGTTGGAATTTGAAATTTTCCGTCTGAAATTTCAGGGTATGAGTGAATTAGCTCTTTCAATGCCAAGTTTTATCGCCTGCTTTATTACTCTTACCGCCAAAATATCGTCTGCATTGGTAGTGCCTTCTGCAATATTTTTTTAATAATAAAGTCAGCTTTAGGGCTGTTTTGAATGAAGAAATGTCTTCACGAGTGTCAAACAGTTTGGAGCCTTATCAGACGCCACATGACGCTGCGTCTGATCAGAAACCAAACTGTTTGCAAAGTCGCCTTTTAGCGCCAATGGCAGTGAAGGAAAATTTAGTATGTCTCTGACTGTTACGTTCTAAAATAGTAGTCAAGACAATTTACACCTACCTACAACTGTGATTAAGGCGGTCTTTCTGTCCATGTGTAGTGGGGTCCGCGCCACACAGCTGTAAGCCCCACTGTTCTCGAACATGGGGTTCCTGATATATAATCCTCGCAGACCATCCTTCGATCCCTACATGATAAAATGTAATACAGAATATGAACTCGTTCATCACTGAAATTTCAAATGGAAAATTCCGGTTGCCAATCAAGTATTTTCTTTTTTTCACTAATGGAGGTTTTATTTTCTTAAAACATGTACACAAATGTATTGCTGAATGATAAACAGTGCAGATTCTGTTCAGAAGGGTTCTTCCCTGATCTGGACCTAAACTGTTTGCTTAGGACAAGCGTACATGTACTTGTAAACCCTGTTTGTAAATTACTTGAATACTCATCACTCGAGTTTAATGACTCAACATAAAATTTAATGCAAATTCTGTATTATGGCCAGTGGGCGAAGGATTTGTGGACATAAAAAAAGAATAAGTGTTCCTTTTGAATTCAAATGTTTATCCAAATATGCTTAAAATGTACTTTGTAGTTGGTTGTCATTTTCATCATATTTTCAGAGTTGATATACATGTATTTCTAATTGCGAGTCAGCATTGAATTTAGTTACATACGAGCCATGGAGGGTTTCGTGCGATGAAAAAGTGTTGGTTGTGGATGAGTTACTTACCATGACATAGTGTGGGTTATTGTGAAAGTCTATCTCATGACCATTGAACTGCCACAGGTAGGCCATGTCTATCTCTCCATAGTTGTGTGAGGCCGTGCAGTACAGGAAATGGGTGGTGTTGACGAGAACTGTTCCTGGCTGTGGTGGTTTGTCAATGACCACGCCATCTATATAAATGTACCAGAATACATACAGTAAAACATCTCTATTATGACCACAAAATTGTGTTAATTAGTAGATGTTTATGACAGGTTATTGCTTAAGGCAAGGTGACAGTAGAACAAAAAGCTTCTTGAGGAGCTTTCTGTTATTATTTATTATTATTATACCAGATTTATATAGCGCTCTTTTCACACAGGGGTAGTGCGTTCAAAAGCGCTGTCACCTTGCTTTAAGTTGTCACCTTTTGTTTTTACAACCAATTAGCATTCGATTTAGAAGTCGTACTAGAGAGGTTTAAAACGGCTCTAGTACGACTTCTAAATCAGTAAACTGTAACTGTATTGTAAAACTGTTCATGGTATGAAATACTGATTATAACCAGATCATCAATACATATGTACCAGAATACATATCTGTGACAATGTTTCTGGTATAAAATATGTCAATAACAGCACAATTTATATAAATGTATCAGAATACATATCCGTTATATTGTTTATGGTATAAAATATGTAAATAATCACTCCATTTATGTAAAAGTTTCAAAATGCATGTCTATTATATTGTTTATGGTATAAAATACGTAAATAATCACTCAATTTATGTAAAAGTTTCAAAATGCATGTCTGTTATATTGTTTATGGTATAAAATACGTAAATAATCACTCCATTTATGTAAAGGTTTCAAAATGCATGTCTGTTATATTGTTTATGGTATAAAATACGTAAATAATCACTCCATTTATGTAAAAGTTTCAAAATGCATGTCTGTTATATTGTTTATGGTACAAAATACGTAAACAATCACTCCATTTATGTAAATGTTCCAAAATACATGTCTGTTATATTGTATATGGTATAAAATACGTAAATAAACACACCGTTTATATAAATGTACCAGAATGCATGTCTGTTATATCGTTGATGGTATAAATACGTAAATCATTTATATAAACACCATTTATATAAACGTACAAGAATGCATGTCTGCTGTAGTGTTTATGATATAAAATACGTAAATAAACACACCATTTATGTAAATGTTTCAAAATGCATGTCTGTTATATTGTTTATGGTACAAACACGTAAACAATCACTCCATTTATGTAAGGTTCCAAAATACATGTCTGTTATATTGTATATGGTATAAAATACGTAAATAAACACACCGTTTATATAAATGTACCAGAATGCATGTCTGTTATATTGTTGATGGTATAAAATACGTAAATCATTTATATAAACACCATTTATATAAACGTACCAGAACGTATGTCTGTTGTAGTGTTTATGATATAAAATACGTAAATAAACACACCATTTACTGGTATATTAATGTACCAGAATGCATGTCTGTTATATTGTTTATGGTATAAAATACCTAAATAAACATACCATGTAAATGTACCAGACTACATTATATAATTTTATTATAATATTCATTGTATAAATATATGAACACATATGTCAGAAAACAATGCATGTGCTCGCAAATGTATTGGGGTTATTGTACATGGCTCTATACGTGATTACAATAGTTAGCCCATTGACTATCATGACGTCATCAATTTTAATAATCAAACGTTTAGTCAACACCAACATTCTTGGATATAACAGAACAGAACAGAACAATAATTTTATTTGACTTGTACACAAGATACATCGTCATACTTGTACAATACAATTTAAATACAAACTTTTACGTGAATCAATAGGCTTATCCAAACCTATACCAATATACATGATATACATATACGTTGTTCTTTGTCTCTGCTGGGAGAGTAAAAACTTAACATACTATGGATCTAATAAAGCTTACTTAGTTCTTAAACAAAGAGATCTGGGTCCAAGCTTATAATGCGTTTGAGCCGAGTCCGAGATCGCACACAAGTCCCTGATCGGTCAGATTTGAGTATATGCTCAACTCCGACCAATAAGAAGCCTGATACCGATCCCAAACCTAACTCAAACGTTTCCTAAGCATGGTGGCTGGTCTTTTTAGAAAGAAAGTATAAATTACTCATGTACAATATTAACATATCTGCTTCTTAAACTAAATGCTTCTTTAGTAAATAAAGCTAAGTTTCGAAGTATTTTCTTATCATGACTAAGAAACATTTGGCATAATTTAAACATTGATGGTCTTACAAAGTAGAATTTATCTAGATATTTATGTCTTATCTCGTTGTAAATTGGACAGACACAAATAAAGTGATAAATATCTTCTATGTCCAAAAGATTACAAAAAGTACAAATTCTCTCGTTTCTTGGAATTCTATTAATGCCGTAACGTCCGGTCTGGATTCTAAGCGAATGAGATGATAACCTTAACTTTGTTATATAAAGTCTTAGGTCGTGGGGTACAACATCTAGATACAGCTCATATGAAAAATTGGGTTTAAAGTGCTTATACTCTTCCAAAATAGGACTGTTTTGTATTGACTCATACCATTCCTGAACAAAACAATCAACTACACGTTGTTTGAATAAAGCCGGAAATGTTTTAACCGCAGCTGGATTCAAATTATTAAAAATCTCAGAAAAACCATAAATATCAAGCAAATGTTTAACCTGCCAAACCCAATTTTTCTTACCCTGTTCGAAGTCTCCCATAGCCAAGTTATACAATCTATTCAAAATTATGTTGTCTGTTTGGGTTACCTTGCACCAATATTTAATTACATTATAAAAACGGGTAATAAAAAGAGGATAGCGACATAGTTCCCCATAAACACCAATGGTACTTGAATTTATTGGAATTTTTAGAATGCGTTTGCAAAACTTAAGGTGAACCCTCTCAATATCTTTTGATTTGGTAAAACCCCAAATTTCCGACGAGTAATTCAAAATGGAACCCACAAACGAGTCAAATAATTGGCAAAGCGTTTTGGGCTTTAAAGGCACTTTACTACAATTAACTAGTAATGTATACAGTGCCTTTAAAGCTTTACCAATAACGAACTCATTATTGGCACCAAAGTTACCATTATACTTTAATACTGTTCCTAGGTAGTTGAATGTATCCACATTTTCAATAGGCAAACCATTGTAAGTCCATTTTTCATCTTCACGCAAAGCAATTCGTTTTCTGAATACCATGACTTTTGTTTTTGCGTTATTTACTTCAAGACCCCATTGTTGACAATATGAAAATAATAAATCCAGATTTTCTTGTAAGGCTGAGGGAGACTCCCCAAACAGGACCATATCGTCTGCAAACAATAACAAAATGAGTACAATATCGTCTATCAGCAAACCAGAAGTTGGTTTTTCTTGTAAAAATAGCTCCAAATCTTCTAAAAATAACGAGACTAGGATTGGCGAAATTACCTCCCCTTGTCTTAATCCAACTGAATAAAAGAAATAATCAGAATAGCTATTACAGTGCTTCACACACGATTTAACATCATCATACATGTTTTTAATAATACGCAGTACTTTTCCCTGAATACCAGTTTTAAACAATTTAAGCCATAATGCATGTCTATAGATACTATCAAAACATTTTTTCAGGTCAATAAAAGCAACATATAACCTTCGATTATTATTAAGATAATTTTGCACAATTGTATTCAATGCAAAAGTAGCGTCCACTGTAGACCTCCCTTTCCTAAAACCAAACTGAGCATCAGATAAAGAATTAAATTTATCACAATAAGCTACAATTCTCTGATTTAGAATAGAAGTAAATAACTTAGACATACAACTTAGAAGCGTGATTCCCCGATAATTATTACAGTCATTTTTATCTCCCTTTTTATACAAAGGAATAACTATACCTTCTCGCCACTGTTCAGGAAAACAACCCGTATCTAATATAGCATTGAACATGTCACATATATAAGGAGATAAAATATCTATGCCTTCAATAAAATATTCATTCAAAAGACAATCCTTTCCATATGCTTTATTAGATTTTAACTTTTTCACTGCTTTCAAAACTTCGTCATGTGTAACTGGATAATCAAGTTCCTCATCAGATTGAACAGAATTAAAATCAAAACTGGAACAAAACTCTTCAGCTTCAGCATTTTTACATTGATAAATATCATTCTCTAAGTTTGAAAAATAATTATAAAAATCGTCAACCGAAATAGAGGAGCCCACTGTTGTATTCTTTTTTTTAAACTGTTTCCAAAATGCCTTCGGCTTACAATATTTTAACCTTTCTAGTTGTTCGATTTGCTTTAACTTATAATTTCTTTTCTTTTTCTTTACTAGATGCTTATAACGTGTTTTACATTCACATAAATATTCCCTACATGTATCACTTTTATACTGATTAAAAACTCTCAGTGCCTCCAAATAACCTTGTTTAGCGTATCGACAATCGTTATCGAACCACTCTGCGTCGTTTAACAAAGACGTGTCGGTAAACGAACACTGTTCCGCATGAAATGAGCTATGGGCAAATAACGGGTCAGCGGTGTCCTTTAAAATGTTGGAAAACTCAACAACTGTTTCATTTATCGAGCCTGAATCATGTGTATTCAAGTTTAATATCAAGTTATTTAAAGCAGGTAAAGTTGATATCAGACTTGATCTAAAAGCAGATTTAAGGTTGTCGTTCCACTTATACCGTGTTTCACAATGTTCGTTTACTACATCGGCTTTATAATTACAATTAAGGGAAAAGCGGACAGGTGTATGGTCACTCCACTCTGTCAATGGGTCTACCTGAAAGCTCGATATGCACGAGAAGTTACATTCCTGTGATAGTAAATAATCTACTACAGAGGCCCCGTTATGGGATACATATGTAAAGGATCCAATACCGTAGTCATCACCCAGTCTGCCATTAACAACTCTCATCTTTGTAGATTTACAGAGATCTAATAACTTTGTGCCAAAATTGTTACACTTTTTATCAAGAGAGGCCCGACTACAGTATTCATCCGGAACATAGTCAGAGTGATCAATATAATCAACATTTTTATCACAAATAATAAAGTCATGTTTTATACCTGTTCTACTGTTAAGGTCACCACAAATAAACACAGACCCTAAATCATTGAATACATCAATATCATTTTCTAATAATTCAAAAAAATCAATATTCACAAAATCATAAGCAGGTGACTCTTCACCCCATAGATATATACCACAAAGATAAACATCAGATTCCATTTTAAAAAATACATGATCAAGTTTTAACCAAATAACGGTATTATGATGCGTTTTAATAATCTCTATACCTTCTTTAAGTGACTCTCTATAATACAATGCAACCCCGCCACTATGCCGTTTTGCATGTCTATGTTGAAACGGCCTATAAAAGTTATGGGAAATGTAGCCAGAAAGCTCAATATTACTATCACTACCAGTCCAAGATTCATACAAAAAAATAATATCATTCTTCAACACACAGTCAACAAACTCACTACTTTCCATCTTTGTCTTAGAAAGTCCATTTATATTCCATGACAAAACGTTTACAGAACTCTCCCCGAATCCCTAGTCCTTCACTGCCTTCCCATCGATATAAAGGGTATCGTAGGCGACCCATGCTGTTTTGCCCTCATTACGTGCAGCTTTCATTTTCGGAAATAACTTTTTCCTCTTCTCGTTAACCTCCCTTGGGAACTGTTCGTTTACAAAGTAAGGGGTACCTTGTATAGACTTCCACTGTTTTCGCACTAATTCTTTGTCTTTAAATTCCAGGAATTTAGCTACTATCTTCCTACACCTGCCGGACTGTTTGGGACCGATCCTATGCACCCGTTCCATAACCATACGCTGTGCTGTCTCCTTCGCCACATTCATCTTCTCTATGATAAAGTCTCTCAACTTCCTTTCTGTTTCTTCGTTGCTTTCTGATTGCGATTCTGGAATATTCGAGAATATAAGATTATTCCTCATTGATTGTGCTTGAAGGTAAACTACCTCATCCTTTAACAGGTCTCTTTCTTTTTCCAGGGTTATCACTTTTCCGTTTATGACTCCTAGTGCAAAATCACCACTCTCAACTCTTTCCTCCACTCTGATGACACGCTCTTCAACTTTCTTTGTCCTGTCCTCAAACGCTAGCCACATTTTTGATATTTCCCCCTCAAACACCACCATTTTGTCCTTTACTACTTCTAGTGTATCCAGCCTCTTTTCTATTGTTTCTAATTTACCTAATCTACTCTGAATGCTGTTAAGGCACATCATTACGTCGCTCAATGAGGGCTGAACCTGCGTTGTTGACGCTTGTCCCGATCCTGACGTTGACGTTGCCGTTTGAGGTGACTTCTTCGCGCCATCCATATTGTCCTTTGTTTGCTTAGTACACGAAGAAGGAGAAAACACACTATCGTTTTGATCGTTAATGTCACTTTGCTCTAACTGGTCAGTATCATATAGCACAGAGTTTGTTTGGCTAAGCAATTCACTTACTGAGATTTCCCCTCCGCCTCCGGTCGCGCCTCCCTGTTTCAATGTTTTCCTTTTGTTCTGACCTTCGCTACTCTCGCTGCCACTGCTCGATTTCTGCTTTTTCCTTTTTCCCATTCCATACCAGCGCAAATAGCGCAAATTAACACCAAAGTAAAGTCCAACTACATCACTATCCGTTTAAGCCAGATGGTTAAGCTGAAGACACTTTAAATAACTCAAAAATCTTAAAAACGTTTTTGTTTACTCAGAGCAACAGAAAACTCGACCTGCTCCGCCATTGATCACGTCTGGGCTATATCAGACGTATAAATGTACTGATATCAATATATAAACAAAGTGAACTATGTGTTACACAATTAATGATTAGGTTAGACCTGCAATATAAACTGGACATTCTTTCCTTTTAAAGGGAACTTTTATTATAACCTTTGGGTCAGGATGCAGAAGTACATTTCGTTTGCTTGTAGATATGTATTATAATCTGAGACACTCACGAACTATCCGGATGTAGGTTGAGTTCTTTGCCTCTCCATGGTCGTTCTGTGCCCGGCACTCATATCGCCCCTGGTCCGTCATCTGTAGCTCGGTCAGTATGAGGGCATTGGCTAGGGTCATCTTAAGACGACCATCAAGTCTACCAGGATATACGCCTAGATCACTACCGTCCTTATTCCAACTCACCTGGTTAAAAAAGAGCAATGCGTCAGATTGCCTAACCCTTTTATGCTATTGAAAATTAGGTACAACCTAGAAGAACCTCTCTATTACGACCACTAAATTGTGCCAAATATTAGTCGTTTAAGACAGGTGGCTGCTTAAAGCAATGTGAAAGTGGAACAGAAAGCTCCTACAACTGTCACCTGTCTTTTATACAGATAATTAGTCTTCTTTTTAGTGGTCATAATAGAGGGGTTCTACTGTATAAAGTTTCTTGAAAAAAAATACCCGTTGTTTTCAATTGGTACAAAAGCCAACAATTCAAACATCATGCATTTGTGTGACTTTTATAACGCTTTAATCTCATATTCAAATTATATAGATCATTTTACACTCAGCAGCTGGGTAGGTTCGATACTCAGCACGGTGGTGTAGGGGTGGACGCCTGTATGTCCTAAATAGTATACAATATATTGCCTGGTCAATGGTGTGTTATTATATAAATATTAGATGGCAGTTTGCGTGACATTGAAATTGTCAACCCGAGAAACAGAATGTCACCCCGAGGCGAGCTTATCAACCTTTGGAATCGTTTTATTCGTATTTTATAAAATGTGTTGTGAATACTAATTTAGCGCGGACATGTACGTAACGCGGGAAATGACGCCGCCGTCTTACGACGTCACATTGTTTATAATAATATAACAAGAAAGAAAGAAGAACGTTATGACAAGTTAATTGAAGAAACGGCGTCTTTACATTGTCTAGGTGGCAAATATCCTCTTCTGAAATGGTGGCAAATCGTTAAGGAATGGACAAAAGGAAGCAACTTGTACAGAAAATGCCAAAAGTTGATTAGAAGTTACCACTCTTTAAAACGTTCCATTATCGCCAATAGCGAAATTCATGTCAAAGCTGACAGCATTTTTTAGGACGGAGAAAAAAAGTAATGTCCTTTAGAGTGACGTCACAAAAAGAATATCATAAAGAGTGACAGTATATTTTGGATAGATGTAAAAAAACATGCAAAATGTTTACTGTAGGTCTATGGGAAATTAACATTGTAACTCAAAGCAAGGTGGAATAATGCAAATTTGACCTTGACATAGAAATGATTCTTACCTTTGGATTAGGAGCGCCCTCTACCATACAAGGAATTGTTATCTCCCCTCCGTCTGCTGCCAGGCGGTAAGGTGGCAAAGGGTAGCGATCAAAGTTAGGAGCAAATGCTGGAAAATATATCACACGCTACTGATGCTAGTAAGGTTTGCCTTTAACTCATTACGCTAGCCTACTACTAGTTATGAAAAAGGTGGCCACTTAAAGCAGGTTGAATGTAAGGCAGAATGCGCCTTAAGGCGCATTCTGCTTTACATTCAATCTGCTTTAGGGTACATTCTGCTAAAATGCAAAAAAAAGTTCTTATTATACGTATTCATAACTGTATGAAATGGAACTTTTTTTTCAGTGAAGAAATAAATTAAAAAGAATTTAAAATGCGTATTAATGGGGTAATGAGTTAACATAATATGCAAATGTCGCCAGCAAGAGTCATCGGCTGCAACAATACTGTAAGTTACTTAGTATTATCTTCAGTGTCGAACAGCTCGAATTAAGATAATACGCTTAGTTATTCGGCGTCCAAACTATTTAAATTTTTTATCACAAAGCAGTTTGACAGTTATGTGTACTTTCATGGTTCATTCGTTTCTGCATAGCTTAGTTTTAGCGTCTAGGACAATTGGTTGCTAAAATCAAGCTGAAACTTAAGTATGGTAAATGTTCCGCAGATATATACTTTGGCGGTTGTACAATAAAAGATGAAAAATATTTGCGGAAAAAAAGTCCTAAAAAATGTATGATGTGTGAAAACTTACAAATGACCTTCAACTGTCCGGTACTATAAGCGGATCCGTGCTGGTTGGTTGCACCACATTGATACATTCCCTCGTCTCGCTCTTTAGTGACTTTCTGAATGACCAAGACGTTGCGCCTTACCTCGATCTGTCCTGATGAGAAGTAAAAATCAATAAATAATAATGATGTCACAAACTAATTGCTCATATCTGTAAATACCATAAAAGGCTTAAAGCACTTGAACTACAATGGCGCATATATAAACGCGTCCTTTACAAACAGTGTACATGTATGGTGTACATTAACCCTTAGCCCGCCAAATAAATTGTCGTCTGCTATACTTCTCGTCTGCTTCAAGTTTCAAAGTGCTTCAAAGTTGCTCAAAATTGCTGAAAATGTTGTCCGAGTGTTAAACAGCTTGGATCCGGATGAGACGCCGAGTTACTCGGCGTCTCATCCGGATTCAAGCTGTTTGCATATGGAGCTATAGTCGTGAGTGGCAGGCTAAGGGTTAATAAATATGAAAACAGTGGTAAACCACGATAAGAGGGCTCCTACAGGTCAGGGTCTCAACTTTGTCATATTTCAAAATAAGACATTCAATCAAAAGCTGTTGTTTAAACATATTAAGTAAAGAAATAATTTAATTTATTTATGCTTTTCGGTGGATTACCACGAAAAAGCAGTGGATGATCACTTGGTAATCCACTGCAGTGGATTATCACCAATCGCTTTTATTATGAATTTTCCCCGTAGGGCTCCCCAAGAATCGTAGTCAATCGTGTCTTATCGTTAAAATCCGGCAGTCCGATTTGTCGCGAACTACTCACCGGAAGAGCACGAATCCAAACTCGGGAGCAACGAAGTAATTCGGATGACGTCATTATACCGCCAACTGTCACGCCACATGTGTTCGACATAAAACGTGGGGCTCAACACGGGATAAATAATGTACGTTCGCTTTCAATTTTGAAACAATTTCGTTTAAAAAGTGGCTTTAAAGCATAAATAAATAGAATAACTGTGTTTTTTCAGTGTAAGATCGAATTTAATCCATTTCGTGAACATCAGACTGTTATATTTTCACTCGTGGCTTCGCCACTCGTGAAAATATAACGTCTGATGTTCACTCAATGGATTAAATTTCGATCTTACACTGAAAAAAACAGTTATCCTCTATATATCCATTCAGAAATTCACATTTATTCGTTTATTGTTTGAAATATACAAGGGTTTTGTTATGAACCCTTTGCCTGCTGGTCGCGACTTTATTGTTTTTTGCAAATAGTTTAGATCCAGATCAGACGCCGCGTAACGCGGCGTCTGATCTGGATCCAAACTGTTTGACACTCGACTTTAGGTTTCTTTACTTAAAAAAAGTATCTATCTACATTAAACAAACTTTGCAGACGACAATTTCGAAGCAGACGACATCACCGCAGGATAAGGGTTAATACGTGTTAACTCTACTCCTACCGATCGTAACTTGAATTGTACACGAACCTTTGGTTTTGTTTTGTTTTGGAACAGTACAGTGGAGAAAACGTTATTCTTTCCGCAAACGTACGCAAACGCGGCAAAGCACTAAAACGTAGAAAAGAACAACTTTTGGACAATTATGATATTTCATGTTTATCTTGGTGGCAAACAGTTTGGAGCCTGATCAGACGCTGGCTCCAAACTGTTTGCACTGTAAATAATAGTTTTAGCGAAAACGCGTTTATTGGGAAAGAATAACACATTCTCCACTGTATGATCACGATCAGTGGGCTTTGGATTAAAAAATATTTAACACTCATCGTTATGTTCTTCAATTCCAAAAAAGCAAAATAGAGGAACAAGTTTCACAATTTGGATGTCGTTGGTATTACCTGGTATATTTTTGAGGAGTTGACCATCTTTATACCAGGAGTAGACAGCTTCCGGTCGCGCGATGACCTTACACAGCCATTTTACCCTTTGTCCTGGATCCACCAACATGTCATTGATTGGGTCAGAGAAATACGGACTTGCTGCAAACGAGTTAATAAAAATACATATACAGACAAACCAATATAAATCAGAAATTGAATACAATACCCTTTGGCAGTCTATTAACCCCTTCACTGCCATGGCGTCATCAAATTTAAACAATTGTTGTCTGCTTCTATTTCTAAAAATCAATTTTTAGGTATTTTGACTTAAGAAATATTGAAACGAGTGTCAAACAGTTTGGATCCTGATCAGACGCCGCATTACGCGGCGTCTAATCAGGATCCAAACTGTTTGTAAATAGCTACTGTACTCGGGGTAAGGCAGCGAAGGGGTTAATCAGGTTGTTGCTAAATGTAGGAGAATCATAATGCAGAAAGCTCCTGCAATATCTTTCAGCATTATTTCACTGTGCATGTAGCTCTCATCTGTCTTTGGTGACCTATACGATTCTTCAAAGACATGTTGCTTAACCCTTTGAACCCTAGTCCCGCATATAGATGTCCTTTTCAAACAGTGTACATGTTAATTGTACACTTGTCTTGTGCAAACAGTGAAGACCCAGATCAGAGGGCTCCGAAAGGAGCCCTCTGATCAGGGTCTTCACTGTTTGTCATAATGCCAAACATTGACAAAAACAACCCTTAAAAGTCAGAAATGGACTAGACAAAAATGGAAACTGGAATTGTCCATTTAAAGTTTCAGGGAGGAAAGAGTTAATACTTTACTGCAAACGTATTTACAGACGATTGTTTTACGGTAACTTGTGTGGCCTTTGTTTTTCACATTGCTCCGGACCCGCCCTGAAAATCTGGCAAAAAATGTATATCGACTTGTTCGTAAGCAACATTAGAACAGTTACGATTTACCTATACCTCATTTTGCGACGTTAATTAACTATATACTAGTACAACTTTGTTTCAGACAAGTGACTGCTGAGAGCAAGGTTAAAGTGATGAAAAATAGAGATAGGAGCAGACCAGACGCCGATCAACCTGGCGTCTGATCAGGCTGAAAACTGTTCGCAACTCGTAATTGAAATGAATCATTGACAATCTGTCATTTTCTTGCGTAAGAAGTCTACTTAACGGAAAAGAATAATGTCGTCATACCCAAATATATTTTGCATAGGACAAGAGTACTCTTCACACGTACATTGTTTATTAAAGACGAGTATACTCGTCGCAAGGGCTCAATATGATAATTAAGTTTTTCCAATGTATATGTACATACCTTCCATGACAAGTGCTACAACTTTTGACGCATGCGCCGTAGTTCGTAAGACAGAACAGATATAGTTCCCTTCAGCCTCTAGCGGGGCTGATGTAATGGTGAGAACCCTATTTCTGCTACTTAGTTTAGTCCCCTTGGTGAAAGGCCGTCCGTCCTCTCTTCTCCAACTGTAGACCAGGGGCACTCTGACATAGAATAAACAAAACTTTCACAGTTTAACCTCCCGCATGATAATTTTAGCACAAGCATGTCCATCAGGGAAGAATAGTTCACATTCCCACGACAATGAATCAATGCTGACCACAGCTGCAAGAAATGGAAGTATTCATCATTACTTGGCTTTGAGTGAACATGAATTCCTCCTAGAAACAACAACAACGGGACAGAATAGCGTCTTCCTTACGAAACATTAACATGTACGCGACAAATTGTTCGAGTGTTTCACGTCATGAAATTCTTAATTAAAAATGCTAATAGTCTAGAAAGGCGAGTTATTGGACCGTTTTGATCCGGTGATTACAAAACAGTGTGTAAATAATAAATCATACAAGAAGCTTTTTCTGTTAGTACGGCCTACTTGATTTTACCATTTTAGAACTTGATAAATTAAAAGCTTTACTCACGATCCATATGCGATACATTCCATTCGTATATTACTTCCACGTAGAGGAGGAGAGGGGAACACATGCGTGAATATGATTGGTCCATATCTGTTGTCATTTTCTGGAGATTACAAAGTTGAGACGTTACGTATGGCAAGGGGAAATAAATAATACATTTCCGATAAACACGTTATTATGTCCATTGCAAATAGTTCTGAGCTTGGTCAGACGCTGGAAAACTAGTATGTGGCAAGGGACAAAATGTGTGCTACTCAGATTAAAATGAGTCCACATATTTTAATAAATCTGTGATTTTTAACTGTTTTGTTTTTATGTTAACTCATTGAACCCTAGTGACGCATATATGCGTCATTTACCAAATGAGTACATGTGAAGAGTACAGTAATTTTGTCCTATGCAAACAGTGAAGTCCCTGATCAGAAGCCACCTGTAGGAGCCCTCTGATCAGGGTCTTCACTGTTTGTCATTGTGTAATAAATTAGTTAAAACAACCCGAAATAGTCGAAAATGGACCAGCCTTTATTGCAAACTGGAATCGGCCATTGGAAGTTTCAGGGAATAATGAGTTAAAGACACAGAATAAAGACCTACACTCTGTGGGTGTAGGTTAATATCTTGCAGGCGGAAAATGTATCCCTTTCACCGCGAAATTCAACAATCTGATTCAATCATTTGACAAACAAAATATCGTCTGCTAAATATTTTGTCTGCTATTGTTTACATTTTTTAAAGATTAAATTGAAGAAACATGTATGCTGGTACGAGTGTCAAACTCAGTTACACGGCGTCGAATCTGATTCAAACTGTAGGTTAAGGAGTATTTTTTAAAAGAAATGAAGTCGATGAATATGACCATACATTAGGGCTCGATATAAGAGGGAGTAAACCGAACAAACCAAATATTTTCTAACTTATTTCAGCACCAAATCCTATGGTGTTACTACTCATTAGAATCGGCTCCGTCTCTTCGAGACGATTCTAATTAGTATGCCACTATAGGGTTTAATGCAGAAATAAAGATTTTAGTTTTTGAAATACCCCCTTATCTGGAGCACTGTAATCCATCTATCCATCAAAGCCATGGAAACTGAACATAAAGGTTAGTTTAAACTTCCCTGACCCTGAAACCTCACTATTTATACGTCAATCTTATCCCGTCCGGAAAGTTTCTGCAACCTGCAAAGGTTTGAACATACATGATACTTACTTCCGGCATTTATATTCAACCTGGTTCCCATACTGACACGACTTGGTGCGATGGAACTGTCCGGCATCATGTCGTACGTGTGACTGAGAGTGACCACGCAGTAGTACTTCCGGTCATCAGTGGGCTGGACACTGGAGAAGTAGAGGTATCCGGACTGAGAGACGAAGTGATACGGGTGGTTGGGGTAGACAAAGTTGTGAGTGTGAAACTTGAACCACGAGTATTCCACCTCTGCAAAATACAAATTCTCTCAAAAACTTGCATGTTGCTTAGACGACTAAATTATAAATATTAAAAATATTCCAAAAAGAGAGTTAATGTAATCTAACATACAGTGTTCCCTCCCTACAACTGTCCCCCCAACAACGACTCCCTCCCTACCACGACTCTTGCCGCAGTTCCCTAAACAAGACATGTATATCCAACCTTTTCATGGCGGAAATGTCGTCTACTTAAATTTGTCGTCTGCTGTTTTTCTCAAATGTACATGTAAGTGGACATTTTGATAGAATAAATATAATGACAAGTGACAAACAGCTTGAATCCAGATCAGACGCCGCGTTACGCGGCGTCTGGTCTGGATTCAAGCTGTTTGCAAATGTAAACCTGTTTCCCTCTCTATAACGACTCCCTCCGAACAACACACACACTTTTTTTCTCCCATTGGATGTCGTTGTAGGGAGGGAGCACTGTAATGCAATTGCTCTTTTCTAATATTTCGACCTCTATGGACCATTATCATAGTAGCCAATGTCCAATTACATGTTACAATTTTGTTTCATGCATTATATATGGTATATACCTTATTTGATTAAATATGGCTGAATGCACAAAAACAAAACTTGACGAGTATTTGGACATTGTTTTCAGTGAAAAGGGTCCATAGCGGTCGAAATAAAAGAAAATAGTAATTTTATAATTTATAACGTTTTATCCATTAAGTAAGGAAGAATGAAGATCGTAAAAGCAAATATCTGCTTAATGCAGGACAACGGAATGGTGTAGAAAGCTCAAAAGTATGATGACATCTAACTGTAAGACAAACAATGGGACTTATCAGAATATTCCTTTGGTGAGCATTTCCGTATTTTGTTTGACGATTTATTTGCATGCAGAAGACTCTAAACAGATGAAAACTCTGACTTTAAGTGACTTATAATCACCAAACAATACGCGTATTCTTTTTTAATCAACGCTAAACCATGTGAGAGCCAAACTGTTGTATGCTATATAGTTGTATACGATTAAAAAATATTAGAAAATATAATTTATTGTTTCAACTCATTTATTTTTCGTAGTAAATGAAGGTATGCTAAGAAAATTAGCTTGGGCCCTGTTTCGCTAAAAATAGTGTCGTATTTGGAACATGTTTTCTTCAAATCGCATTACTTTCTATCTTTAATTGCTAATTGTTTATTGCTGATCAAGGACGCGGGTGAGAAGTTGTCACGTCGCAACGGTAGTCTTGGGGATGTCCACAGTACTTGGCGAAACAGTCAGCAATGGAAAAAAAGTATATATGTTGCGAATTTTAGAAATTGTTTTCTCCGAACATGGAGACACAATTCTGGTTGAATCTAAAGCAGAAAACTCCTGAAGGAGCTTGCTGATTTACTTACATTCTGATGTAAGCAAACTTCGAACTTCAACCCTTTCACTGTCAATGCCAAACGGTACATTTGCAAACATTTTGGATCCTGGTCAGAAGCCGCGTTACACGGCACCTGATTAGGATCCAAACTGTTTGATATTGCCTTAAACAGATATGGCGGTGTGGTTGGGAGAGGGTTTAAAAATATCACGATAAATTTCGCGTGGAAAGGGTTCATCATTGAGTGATATTTACTATTGTAACTGAATATACAGCGTCTGATCTGGTTCTAAACTGTTTGCAATGGAAATAATTGTTTCAGAACAGACGCGTTTATTGCAAACGAAATAAACGGGGAAGAATAACGTCTTCTCCACTGCTATGTCTATGACGCGGATTCCTGGGGCCGAGGTTATAAAGCGTTTTAGTTGAGTCTGAGTGTGTTCCCAAACATTTGATTGGTCAGATTTGAGCCAAATACTTGGGAACGAGTTTAGACTAAAGTCAAAACCTTTTTAACCTCGGAGACTGAAAGTGTGTTCAAACAGGCGTCTTACTAGGGCTGTAGGCAGGTGTCATACAGCTGATCCGAGTCCCCAAAAAGGCTGTAGTGTTCATGTCATCTGGCTTCACTGGCGGGAACGCCTGCAGGTCTGAAAATAATACAGATGGAATACATGTAGCGCAAGGTAATAGGGTCATACCATTATTCCAGGTACATTTAATATACATGTACAGAGATTGGCAAGGCGATCTACTGCAGAATACATATACGCAAGTGGAGGAGTTGTTATTCTTTCCAAAGGAACGCGTTTACGCTAAAGCTATTATTTCGATTGCAAACATTTTGGAGTATCATCAACGCCGGGTAACTCGGCGTCAGATTAGGCTTAAACTGTTTGCCATTCGTGTTGAAATGATCATTAAAAAGTGTAAAATATATGTAATTTTCTAAATCTTTTTGCAATGCGTTTGCGTTTCGTTTGCGTTTAAAGTTAAACAGGAAATAATACCATCTTCATTGCCGTTCCTTATATATTAACAACATACTAACTGTGCAATCAGCACTATACGAGGTGATCACTATAATTATTGAATTCCTTTGGGTAATATTTTGTCGCTTATTGTAGAGTAAACAATAACTAGGTCACAGTTAGGGAAATATACTCCCAAAGCCTTTATTGATGCTGGAATGCTTTTTGGTGTTACCTATGCAGACAAGTAAAATTCAAACACAATATCTGAAAACGATACTTGACACTCCGTCATCCCAACATGTACTCTAACAACAGATTATGTATCGAATTCAATTATGTGTAGTCAAACCTCTGTTAAGCGATAGAATTATGAAGCATATTAATATTTAGAGACAGGTTTCCTAATTCGTGACAAAGGCGTTGCAGAAAGTTCTAATAGGGGTTTCTGCATTACACCCGCCTTGCACAAACAAGCCAATAACCTTTCCCACTACACATATACATGTACCTTATTTTAGTGGTCGCCTAAATACAGATTCCACTCAAAGCAAACTTAGATACATTTGTAAATGTACCAAGCATCATCCCTATTAGGCAGGGGGTGGGGTATTTTTAGGGCAGCAATTTTGTTGCCTCTCCTAGACCTTTGTCTCGCTCAATAAAGTCAAAATAAGAGGGTTCCTTTGAAAGCATCGAAAACAAGGCATATATGGAAAATCGCAGACTCCATTTTATTGAGTCTATTCATTAAGCAATACATGTACTGAAAAAGTGCAACGTTGCTAAGCACGTCCCTTAACATGACCTTCAGCAGATCCTAAAAGACCAGAAAGCCGTATAAAACAACGAGACTGAAGCATGGCCAGACTTTTTACGACCGCCATGGCATACACGCACATAACATCTGCTGTTGTGGAGGGACGCCATGGAATATCTGAATATCTTCATAAAAGTCAGGTGAAGGTCATATTGACCTGAAATTGTTTAGGGAAACACTGCGCATTCCTAAGATGTATTCACATAACAAACTTGGTCTCCCTAGCTCATGTTGTATAGCAAATATGCCCCGGACAAATGGGACACGGGCGAGCAAGTGGACAAACGGACTGATTGACAGGCAGAATTACCGAAGGACACACCCAGAGTTCAATTACTATAAATGCATCGCGTTTGCGTTTCGTTTCACTCAAACGGGGGAAAAATAACGTTTTCGCCACCGTCATGAAGTAAATTTTATTATTGTTTTCTCAAGTGTATGTGGTGTTATTAAAAGTTCAATATCTTGAAAACCATTTTGAATTTGATATTAAAACTTTGGCAGGCCCTCCAAAACAATGTGTATATTGTAAAAAGGCAAAAAACAGAAACCGAAAATTTTGTCATTAAGACCGTTTTTGTCAGAACGACTCATATGTGCCCTATAAAGCTAGCTTGGGTTGGGTTAAAATAAAACAGAAAGAAAATGTAAGAGTTCTCTGCATTAGCTTTATCCTTATTAAGCAGTCACGTGTATTCAGAGATATACATACTACTTTCAACAAATGATCGCTCAATACAACATTTACTGTATACATGTCGTTTTCTATCAGTAAAACGCCAAAAGCAAGCATGTAATTGGGCAGATAGTAACAAATCATAAATTACATGATATTTGCACATTCAATATTTTATCGCGATTTTATCGCAGAAAGTTAAGGCGCATGTGAACTCACAGCCAAAGAGTATCTGGGCCTGCTGACTAACTATTATGCCGTATTGGTTCTCGGCCGTACACCAGTAATAGCCGCCGTCAGCTTCCTGTTCCGGGTTCTCAATGGATATCCTCCCTTTGCTCAGTGTATACCTGAAATTGGATAAATAGAATATCGTCTTCATTTAACGCATTGACCCGGGGCTGCCATTTCTCCGAAATCATCGGATTTTTTATCCTAGCAGATGGTAGCTTAAAGCAGAGTGAAAGTAAAGCAGAATGGACCTGAGGGCGCATTCTGCTTTACTTTCAATCTGTTTTAAGTAATCGCGCTTAAAAAATAAAAAACGTAGAATACATGTGTATTAGGACTTTTCATGATCAACTTATGGAAGCCCTGTCGACCCTAGAAACTTCAAATTGATAACTCCAGTATCCAATTAAGTAGTCCAATTTTTACTATTTATGGTATGGTTCAACTGTACGGATAAATTCGACTTTAGCGGCTCGAATTATCAAGGTTTAACTGTACGGATAGGTTAGACTTTTAAAAGCGAGAGTCGAGTTATCAATGTTCGCAGTTCAGTACCTTTCATTGGTTTTGGAAGTGATCAGCTCGGCCTCCTTCTTCCCTCGGTACCAGTGGTACTTAGCCGGTGGGTTGGCTTTGGCCAGGCACTCCAGCATGATCGTCCTTCCCGTGTTACCGTACACGACCACGCCCTCTGGCTCTGTAGTCATCACTGGCCCGTGCGGTAAGTTTTCAGGATTCACTAAGCCCATACCGTAACCTGAATAAGAAATGTCTACTGTGAATAAACGAAATTCAATACAGATATTATGACAGAAAAAACAGACACTTTGCCTATAGTAAAGCAGATTTTTCATTGCTTTATTAGATACAAAAAAATGGCAATCATTCCGTGGGCAAACCAGTCAGTATATAGGATTCAGAATTCACAACGGACAAACTCTAAAGTACTGAAAGAGAAGACGGTGCTGAATATTAACGTGTTGGCGAACCATGACAACTTTTAAGGAATCTGTTTGATGCCGTAATCACACATTCACACTTATAGTTTTCAATGGCATATCGGTGTTATTAGATAACAACTTTTTATTTCAATTCAGATAAATCACACCAAGCTACAATGACGTGACGTTAATTTGTTCAATAACTCTGACACCAAGTGAAACTGCTTGCAATCTAGAATCTATAGCACATTGGCCAAAATGTCAATTTTCGCCCTCAAAATATACGATGGAATTCTTACTGAAGTCCCTCTGAGGGAGGCCTATAATGAGGGCGTCTTCCTGTGGGATCTCACAGATGTAGTTGGCTGGAACACTGGAAGACACCAGGCTCCACCGGTACCTGTGTAGTCTATGACCTGTCAGTGATACATTGAGAAATACATTATATGTATTATTTCCATTAACCGAACATTTTATTTGGATTTTAATATGGCGTGCTTAGAAATGTTGACAAATCACTTAAATCTGACTGGTAGTTTGGAGCCTTTAAGTGTCAGACACGTCGCCCCCAACTTCCCCTCTCTCAATGAAGTGAAACATGTACAGTAAAGTCAAACCATTACAGTGATAAGGACATCATACATACATTTATGGCCTTTTTTTGCAGGGAGATTTAAGGGGTTGTTTACCCTCATAAGGCATATTTCTCTAGGGCATAGCCGAGAAATATGGCTTATGAGGGGAACCAAACTTTCTATTCACATCTCCCTACAACAAATAAATCAGTTCTAGGGATTATTGCAATTGAAAAATTTGTGCAGGCATCATTTATTGATATGGGCAGATTGCCAAAGGGCTGTTAACGTTATTAAGGCCAATTCAGACAGTGCTCTCTTTGTAGCCATAGAATGCTAACAAAGAAAATACCGTTAGTTATGCCGAAAGTTTTGTTAACGCTTGTCATGCTGAATTGTCGTCTGCTTCCAATATATAGTCTGCTCAAAGAAACTAAATATTGGTTTCCATGCGTTTGAAGCAAAAAGAAAAGTTGAATATGAGTGACAAATAGTTTGGACCCAGATCAATCGCCGCGTCACGCCCAAACTGTTTGAAAATGTTAGACAAGTCGTGCTTAGCATGATAAGGGTAAACATATATTATAAATTGTTGCAGTCAAATTTAAGTTCAGTGGCATCTCAGAAGAAACGAAAAGACAGTGTCTAACCATTTAAGTGTCAAGGCCGCCAACACTGACATTTGCAAATAGTTTGTCATGTCAGTGTTTCCGAAGTCCAAATATATAAAATTCTAAATTTCAAAAGAAAAAGCACACGAAAAATATAAGCGCACTATAGTAGGTTTATGGCAGCAACTGAGATTAGTGGTATTTCCGTCATAATGGCAATTAAAGGGTTAGCAAAGATGACATTTCATTGCAGCAGAAAAATAATGCAGAGAGCTTCTGTGTAAAAATAAGAACAAAAACTTTTGTTCTACAGTAAGCAATGATCTATTTAGAGATCTTTATATTTTAATGAAAGGCCGCTTACACATTAATGTCCTTTCTATACAATGGAGACTTCTATTATTTTATTGAATTGAGTTTTCGTTTAGTGTCCTGTTAATCAGAGAAATGTTTATGTCTTCCCCACTATAGTTATGATATCCGCGTTTAAACTTCACTAACCTGAGAACTTATAGGCCACACGGTTGAAGATTTCATTTGTCTTGGGCTCCTCGTTCCAGTCCGTGGCCACCACGTTGTTAACATTGGTTGGTTCAGCCTCCCAGACCACGTGATTGTCGACATATAAACCACATGTAAACCATGTGGACTGGCTAAACAGGGAAATATATCAACTTAAGTACAACATAAAAGTAAAAATAATAAAGTGTCCTTTGACAAGTTTTAAATTGTAAATATAATGTACTATTAATGCGTACAGTGGAGAATGTGTTATTCTTTCCTAATAAACGCGTTTACGCTAAAACTATTATTTGCAGTGCAAACAGTTTGGAGCCAGATCAGACGCCGGGTAACCCGGCGTCTGATCAGGCTCCAAACTGTTTGCCACCAAGATAAACATGAATTATCAGAATTGTCAAAAAGTTGTACTTTTCTACGTTTTAGTGTTTTGCGTTTGCGTACGTTTGCGTTTAAACGGGAAAGAATAACAGATTCTCCACTGTACATTGGCTCTTGAAAAGAAAACAAATAAACATGTTGTATTCATGTGACAGCTTATTGAAGAACAAATGTATATAGGAAAAGCCCATATCGGAACATTGTGCTTTACTGTTGTTCTGCATTTAGCTGTAACCCTTTCACCGCAATGACACTAAACGGCGCCTTTGCAAACAGTTAAAATCCTGATCAGACGCCGCGGAACGCGAAATGTCACCAGTCCTAAAACTGTCTTAAAACTAACTTTGAAACGTTGTTCATACAACAATATTGAAGCAGGCGATAAAAGGGCGGTGAACAGGTAAAAAAACGACAACGACGTTGAAAAGCTTAAAATATCATGCTTTATTTTGAGATACCATGTTTGTTTCTAATATTGTAAAATATCACAAGCATGGTTGTTATATACTAAAACTTAATGGTACTTATTTGAATACAGCTACATAACTACAGCAACATGTTTAGGTGTATTGATAATACAGAAAAAAATACTTAAAACGTAAACCAGTCCCTATGACAATATCACACATGTGTATGGTTTAACACGAGTTCACTACATATATAATTTGGAGCAGAAAATTGGTTCAGCACAGTTTAACTAAATGAAGTTCATTATTAGTTCATTATTAACACAGTTAAACTAAATGCAGTTCATTATTAGTTCATTATTAACACAGTTTAACTAAATGCAGTGCATTATTAGTTCATTATTAACACAGTTTAACTAAATGCAGTTCATTATTAGTTCATTATTAACACAGTTTAACTAAATGCAGTTCATTATTAGTTCATTGTTAACACAGTTTAACTAAATGCAGTTCATTATTAGTTCATTATTAACACATTTTAACTAAATGAAGTTCATTATTAGTTCATTATTAACACAGTTTATATAAATGCAGTTCATTATTTATAATTTAGTTCATTATGAGAACAGTTTATATAAATGTAGTTCATTATTAACACAGTTTAACTAAATATAGTTTGTTTTTTTAACAAGTTTCAAAGTAAAAAAAACCAAGAACATATAATGTTGCTTTCTTCAGTGTTCCCCTGTGAATCAAACCATATTTCTCTTAAAAGTGCCTATTTGGTTGTATTGTTTCAATTTACGGGCAGCTAAGACAGCTGTCGTATACTTACAAGAGGATGTCATTTTTCAACAGCCAATTAGCTACGAAGTTGTGCTCAGATAGAGTATCCACCTTCAGCAGAATAGCTCCATAAGTCTGGCAAAGAAACATGGTAACCATAGTAGTTAGATTTTTAAAAATAGTACAGTGGAGAAAACGTTATTCTTTCCCGTTTAAACGCAAACGTACGCAAACGCAAAACACCAAAACGTAGAAAAATACAACTTTTGGGCAATTCTGATAATTCATGTTTATATTGGTGGCAAAACAGTTTGGAGCCTGATCAGACGCCGGGTTACCCGGCGTCTGATCTGGATCCAAACTGTTTGTAACGGAAAATATAGTTTTAGTGTAAACGCGTTTATTGGGAAAGAATAACGTTTTCTCCATTGTAATACAATATCGTATGCAATTAAGACACATGCAAAAAACGTAGGCCAAGAAGATATTCCATGTAGCGTATTATTTGTCGTTATGTATTTTACGGTGTTCAATGTAACAAGTGTAACTATTCCTTTCTTATCACAAGCGATTGGCGAACTTGTGATAGCTATCACTAACGGTTTGGATCTTAATATGACCATCGAGTTAACTCGGAATGTCATCTGGATCCAAACTGTTGAAAGTCTGCTGAATTTTCTATACAGAAATGAGATATTAAGTTTCTTTCAAATGCCGAAGACTACAAGCTTTGTTGATGTGTAGCTACTAGCTACTTAGTCCGTGAGGCTTGTACATGACATGTACAGTGGAAAAACTTAAATATTTTCCAATACACAACATGCATTCAATTGAAAAACGGTAGGGGGCCAGATCAGACGCCAGGTAACCTTGCGTCTGATCTGGTTCCAAACTTTTGGCTGACTCAGTTTTAAACAAGTCGTCAACATTTGAATAACCATTTATTGTTGACATTTTATTACATTTGCGTTTAATTTAGTTTAAACGGGGGAAAACAATATATTCTCCGCTGTACGTTGTCAGTAAGAATAAACATTAAATCTATACAAATCTATGAATTATGTGTTGATCTTATTTGATTTTTGTCAACATACTTACTACAGTGGAGAATCTGTTATTCTTTCCCGTTTAAACGCAAACGTACGCAAACGCAAAGCACTAAAACGTAGAAAAGAACAACTTTTGGACAATTATGATAATTCTTGTTTATCTTGATGGCAAACAGTTTGGAGCCTGATCAGACGCCGGGTTACCCGGCGTCTGATCTGGCTCCAAACTGTTTGTTAAAGAAAAATTAGTTTTAGCGTAAACGCGTTTATCGGGAAAGAATAACAGATTCTCCACTGTACATGTTGATGATACAATAAATATGGTCTGCAACAACTTAGAGAATAATAAAACACGACCTCGTTTACAATAGTGTCAAGAATTCAGAGAACACTCGTTAAAACCATTACCCCATATCATGTTTATTGTTTTGAAGACGGTGACAACCTAAAGCGATGGAAAGTAAAGCAGAATGCTTTACTTTAAGGCTGCTTTAAGCTACCATAAGCTAGGATAACGAATATCAATATGCATTATTTATAAATATGAAATATATTCTTTATAACAGGAATAAATTAAATGCCTGCAAAGGCATATTTATAGGGTAATGGGTTACAAAAGGTCAATTTGGTATGAAGACAGGGGGAAGATTGCAGAAAGCATTCGTACAGTGGAGAATCTGTTATTCTTTCCCGATAAACGCGAAACTATTTTTCCTTTTACAAACAGTTTGGAGCCAGATCAGACGCCGGGTAACCCGGCGTCTGATCTGGCTCCAAACTGTTTGCCACCAAGATAAACATGAATTATCAGAATTGTCCAAAAGTTGTACTTTTCTACGTTTTAGTGTTTTGCGTTTGCGTACGTTTGCGTTTAAACGGGAAAGAATAACAGATTCTCCACTGTACGTCCTGCATTAAGCAATAATCTGTGCATGTTTGTTAATTCATTATTCGCTTAATACAAGAACAAGATGAAGATAGTTTTCTATAACATCAACCAATTCAGACCAAAACAGTTGTGGTTACCCTTTTTTATTACTTATTTTTGACAATACCCTATAATTACATGTATGGTATTGCTGATTTTTTTGTAATGTGTAAAGTACCTGTGGTACAGTTTCTTCTTTAGGTGACTTCAAACGTAAATGTCACCTACATGTATTAAACTTTACGCAATTGTCCCCAGACACACGTACACGCGTCCTTTACAAACAAAATGGAACAAAGCACTTGTTAAAAGTGCATGTGTCCTGAAAACAGTGTTGACCCAGATCAGAGGGTCTATATAGAAACCCTCTGATCAGTGAGTGCACTGTGTGCCATTTTGTTATTTCATTGTAAAAACAAACACAAAAAGTCAAAAATGGATTGGACTTAATTGGAAACTGAAATTGTCATTTTGACGTTTCAGGGGTGAAAGAGTTTAAAAAGCAAGTAGGCGAACATTTATAAATACATGTACTATCAAACACTTTTAAAATGAAAATGCCAATGTTGTTTGAATTGTTTAACCCTTTCACTCTCAATGACGTCATAAAGCGCACTTGCAAACAGTTTTGATCCTGATCAGAATCCACGTAACGCGTCTGATCAGGATAAAAAATGTTGCAGACAATAATATTGCAGCAGACAACAATATGGCGGTGACGGGGTAAAAACCTCACTATAAATTTGATCATGAAAGAGTTAACTCAAAACAATTGTCGACGGCTGAAAATGATACAATATAACCTTTCTATTACGACCACTAAATTGTGTTAATTATTAGGTCTTTACGACAGGTGGCCGCTTATAGCAAGGTGACAGTAAAACAAACAAAATCTCCTTAAGGAGCTTTTGTTTAAGTGTCACCTTGCTTTAAGCTATCTGTTGTCTTTTATACAGTCAATTAACTCTTGTTGTTCATGATACAGCGTTCCCTCTCTACAATGACACCCAACTTGTTCGAATGGAGTCGTTATAGGGAGGGAACTTGATTTACATTTGCAAACAGCTTGAATACAGATCAGACGCCGCGTAACGCGGCGTCTGATCTGGATTCAGGCTGTTTGTCACTCGTCATTAAGTTTTTTTGTTTAAATGTCCAATATGTAACTTTGAGAAAAACGGCAGACGACAAATTTAAGCAGACGATATTTCAGCCATGCAGACATAATAATATTGTTTTGGGAACAGCGGCAATGGTCGTTGTAAGGAGGGAGTCGTTGTTGGGAGGCCGTTGTAGGGAGGGAGCACTGTTGTAATAAAGATATTTTACTGCAAATGGCACATAGTGTGCCAACTCAATTTTTATAGGTTTATGAAGGGCTTATTTAAAATTAAACTACAGCGTGAGCAAAAATTACTTCGGCTGTTCGTTGTAATGAACTGATTAATTATAAACAATAAGTTGTGTTTACAAATATGTTTATATTAAAAGCACGCATTCTTAAACCGGTTTTTTTTTAGATTTACAGATTCTCTAGCCATTTGCCATTTTATTTGCAAACCCCGACTTAACTGAAATCCTCAATAAAATGTTGATCCAAACTTTTGGACACTAAATTTGGTGAATTTAGTGATTTATTTAAAACAGTGTATAATGCACATCAAATGTTTGGCATAAACAGTTTTATTGGGGAAGGTCAGTTTAAAGAACAGCTCACTAAAACTTGAAACGAAAAATTCCATTTTCGAAAAAGTCTAGTCCCGGTTTGATTACAGTCGAAACACGATACTTCGAACTCTCCTAAATCGGTCATACTAGTATTGCAAAAAAGAGTACAGTAAAACCTCTCTATTACGGACACTAAAAGAAGGCTAATTGATTGTATAAAATACAGGTGACAGCTTAAAGCAAAGTGACAGTAAAACAGAAAGCTCCTATAGGAGCTTTCTGTTTTACTGTCACATTGCTTTAAGCAGTCACCTGTCATAGACACCTGTTTATTTACTTAATTTAGTGGTCGTAATAGAGTGGTTTTACTGTATGTTTGAACTAACGCGAGTTCGAATTATCCAATTTCGGCTGTTAGCACTGTTTGTAACATACATAACATAACATAACATACTTTTATTGGCTCAAACATTTTTACAATGTTTCTTGCCATTTGAAGGCAAAACAAGATGAACATATTTACAGAGAAGCAATATATCACTGCAATACCGTATACTGGAGTAAGGCAGTATAATATAAACAGTTAACATTTCTTTCATGTAACCGTCATTCAAATGTTAATTTTTTTTTATCTCATTTCAAATTAGTTTAGATTTTAATATAACATACAATGTATTATAAATTGGCTAATATGACAAATAACGTTTTTTAAATAACATGCCACAATCCTTTCTACATGTATTATAGCTTCTTTGCAGTGTTTAACTCTTTCCTCCCTGAAACTTTAGATGGACAATTCCAGTTTCCGTTTAAGTCCAGTCCGTTTCTGACTTTTAAGGGTTGTTTTGTCAATGTTTGGTATTATGACAAACAGTGAAGACCCTGATCAGAGGGCTCCTAGGAGCCCTCTGATCTGGGTCTTCACTGTTTGCATAGGACAAGTGTACTATTCACATGTACAATGTTTGCAAAGAACGCCAATATGCGGGACTAGGGTTCAAAGGGTTAAGACAGATTGTTGTTTAAAGTAGGCTGAAGTAAATTGAGTGATATTTTCAAAAGGTCAAAGAGCTCATGCACAAACCACCACAATCTCGCTACAGTGTCACTCAATTTGTAAAATTTATCTTTTAACATAAAAATCAATATAAAGCATGTGGTATTACATTGAAAAGGATAAAAAAAATCATCGCTCAATGTCTAAAACGCTATTTCACGAATTGACTAAAATAAGATATGAAATAAAAGTTCTTTTTTATGCATGAAATCTTTGAACTTAAAAGGAATGGCATCGTGATGGCATCGTGTATCATCATGATAAATTGTATCACTAAAGTACTATGTAAAAAAGTAATTTCACATATAACTATTCATTTCGTGAAATGACTGGTTACATGGATTGACTGTAACATAATTCTATAGACATCGTACCCAGCAGTTGGAATCAGCCTCCTCGTATATCTTGGGCGAATCACTCACAAACTTGTAGCACGCACGCTCATAATTTACCCAATCCTTTGGACAGCCTGCAAAGTTTCAAAAAGATGTCCTCATTTTGATACAATACTTTGGCGTATCAATGACGCATGCGCTTTTATCCTCAAACATCCTAAATTATGATCTGCTTCATAAATGTCTTCTGTAAAATAGTTCAAAATTTATAAAAAAAATAGCAATGTATTAATGACAATAGTAATTTATTACTGCTTCCCTGCATTAAGCTGTCGTCCGTTTTAAACGACCGTAATTTCAGTGTCTTTAGGATGGTTGCTCAATCAAACACCTTATTAATCCGGACACTTCATTTACCGAATGATCCGGACATCTCTCAAATTTATCATTTTAAAATAGTCTGGAAATGTTCAGCCAATTTGTATCGTCTGTTTTAACCCACTAAACCCATAGCCGCGATTACATTGTCTGCTTTTACAAATGTTGCCTAAACTATTATTTCAAAATAAGACTCAATCAGTTTGAACGAAGAAATATCAATACGAATCCAACTGTTTGGATCCTGTTTAGAAACCGATTAACTGATGGCTGTCAACGATTACCAATTTTGTGCAAGAGAATTTTCTTATTTGGGATACTAACTACGAGCGTATATGGCATACTTCATGATTTTCTTCGTTTTGGCATTACATAAACCACTTCTCTGCTTTACCCAAAGTACACGACAGTCGAACTTCGATATCTCGAACTCGATTAATTCGACTATCCGATTTGTCGACACACGAATTGCATTATTTCTTGCTCGGTTAAGTCAAACATACCCGTATTTCAAAGTTAAAACGCGGCTAAGCCACGTTTTAACTTTAAAATACGGGTATGTTCGACCTAACCGAATTCGAGATATTGAAGTTCAACTGTAGTTATTTGCAAACAGTTTGTGTCCAGGATCAAAATTGTTTGACACTCATTTCAGTATTCCATAAGTCAAAATACCTAAAATTTAAATTTGAGAAATACAGGGCTGCCATTTCTCCGGATTTTTCCTAAATCTCCGGATTTTTTCCCAGGTTATGGTAGCTTAAAGCAGGCTGAAAGTAAAGCAGAATGCGCCCTTAGGCGCATTCTGCTTTACTTACAGTCTGCTTTAAGTAGTCGCATGTCAACAGAACAAGAAAAAGGCTATGGGGTAAAGGTACGGTTCGTAAAATCGGACTTGAAAAATGCAAATTTGGAAATCTTAGGATTTTTCATGTCAACTTATTTCACAAGAGACATTTGTTTTAAAGTTGATGACGTAACATTTGGCAGTGAATGGATTCGCGTTGTTTTGAGTTTCCTTTCAAAACGAGAGTTTTAACCTTTCAGCACATTATGTACTTGCCGTTTGCATCATTGTCGTAAGCACCTATGAATAAGGTCGATTTTTCGCCATTTTCTTTCCGAAAATATAAGCAGATTGTCAAACAGTGTGGATCCAAATGAGACACAAAATTGATAGGCGTCGCATCTGGATCCTAACTGTTTTGCAGCAGTTATCAGAAACTCAGAAGGTTAAGTAGCAAGTGGCTGCTTAACCCATTTCTTTACCCTTTCTCAATGACGTTTCAAAGCGCGTTTGCAAACAGTTTGGATCCTGATCAGGACCCAATCTGTTTGACCCTCGTTTTGAAATTTCTTTACTCATACTGCCTTATTTTTTAACTTTGAAACGACATTGCAGACAACAAACTTGAAACAGCCGACAATGAAACGGTGAAGGGGTAAAAATCTCACTGACATTGGTAGTGAAAGGGTTAATACTCGTTTTTACACATTTATTTCTTTACCGAAGAAAAATATCCAATTAATACAGCCATTAATATGTATACATGTAATAAGAAATTGTTAGAACAGAGTGTAGCTTAAGGCAGTCTGAATGTAAAGCAGACTGCGCCAAAATGCGCATTCTGTATTACTTTCAACCTGTTTTAATGGTCACTTGCTTTCAAAACTAGAAACCGGCCATGGAGTAAATGGTAAAACAGATTATAACTAACCATTTAACCACCTAAATCGACTAAAGTTTGAAACGCGTAACGATGCGTCTTATCAGGATTCTACCTTTTTGAAACTCATACTCGTATCAATGTTTCTAAAGTTAAAAACTGCTTAAATTTCCAAATTTTATAAATAAAAGCAGAGGACAAATTTAAGCAGACGATTATTATGTCAACGACTGTGTTAGACGGGGCTTTACGTCATAATGGATGTGAAAGGGTTAAAGCAGATGGTAAAGCTTTTTTATTGTGAAAGAGTTAAGGTGAATAGGGTAAAGATATATAAAGTGACTTTAACCTTAACCAATTGCGCCATAAATACGCCTTTTGGCGCCTCTAGTTTATTCATCCACTGAGGAAAAAAGTTTGAATTTATACAATCAGGAATATGTACCATAAGAAATAGTTTCTATATTCTAACAGCATTTTGCTTAAAGCAGGCTGAAAGTAAAGCAGAATGCGCCTAATGCGCATTCTGCTTTGCTTTCAACCTGATTTAAGTGGTCACTTGTCTTCAAAACTAGAAACAGGCTATGGGGTACATGTAATGGGCTAAAAAGTACTATAGTACTGAATACATGTTTTTTAAAGGTCAATGTCCCTATATGAGAAAATAAGCATCATACTAGTTCTACAGACACGAGAAGCAATGTCAGAGTCTCAACCTGCAAACTGATTAACCCATTCACCCCACTGATTTCAAAGGGATTTTTTCAGTTTCCAAATGAGTCTGGTTCTCTTTCGTTTAACATTTTTAAGGTCGATTTGTAAAAAAAATAATTAAAAAGAGAGATTGAAAATGACAAACAGTACCCAAGACCCTTATCAGAGGGCTCCTGCAGGAGCCCTCTAGTCAGGGTCTTCATTGTTTGCATAACACAAGTGTACACTTAACAGGTGCACTGTTTGTAAATGATGAGTATATATCAGCCCATGAGATATTGCATTGTTCATATTGCGAATGCTCAATGCAATTAACAATTAATTTGTAATCGGTAAAAAAAGAGTTAATTTGTAATCAATAAAAACCAAGATACGATTTACAATATAAGTTTTGTCATCGAAATAATCATCATCAACAACATCAAAGTCATCATCATCACCACCACCAATTACAGTATCGTCAGCATCACCAGCACCAGCAGCAACACACAAGTAGCAGCAACATCACAATAATCATCAATATTTATTGTAACATTGTACTATCATTGTTGTTACACACGTTTTGGTATAGTCATTTTCTATGATTGTAACAATAATAATACATGTAATAATAATTATAATAATAATAATAGTTATAACAATAATGATAATAATATTATTTTATTATCATTATTATTATTATTATAACATCTCGTTATTTTTGTCGATGATGATGTCGGCGTCTTAGTAGTCGTCATTTAATCATTATCCTCAGTATCAATATCGTAATTATTAGCCTATGTATCGTCGTTAAAGTGATAGAAAGTTGATATTCCATGTTAAATTTGCGATGTGTTGGCTATATTTTTATCAAAGCATGTGAACTTATTACTTCTTCAATAAAATCAATTTTTCAAAATCGATTTTTTTTTAAATCATATATTAAAGTAATCAGAAACATACCATTTATTATTACTTGCCCGCTACAAAATCCACAAACGTAAATCCAAAATATTAAATTTGATTTGATCATGATTTCAACGTTGTTATAATTTCTGCTTATAGTAAATCATGAATATCATAATTGTCACGTGACTTAATGATGAAGACAACGAGCTACACTATCGGGTAACGGAGTTATGAACGCTATCTATAACCAACTCACCTTTATCCTGCTTTAATGTCGTCTGCTTAAATATTTCGTCTGTAAAATGTCAAATTTAGGGGAAATTTTATTTTTCAATTGAGTGACAAACTACTAACGTATGTCAAACAGTTTGGATCCAGATTAGACGCCGCGTTGCACGGCGTCTGATCTGGATCCAAACTGTTTGCAAATGTAAGTCATGCCCTTTTCGCGTGATATGTCTAACAATATAGTCGATTTAACTCTATAAATAAATTAGCAGACGATATTTCAACAAAAGCAGACGACATGCCCGGGAGTGTCCGGTATCGTGATACGGTTGCTAAGGCCATTAGCATAATGATTCAAACGTAAGAACGAATGGCTGACGATTATGTCATTTAATGTATGGCATTGTTTTATATTCGAGAAGACATGAAATGCGCCTGATTATGGTAACTAGTTAACCGCAGCATTTCTTCGTGACTTTGCTGGGTTCTAGTCATTGCTTTGTTGTGGAACTAATACATAGTTAGTAATGCTGGGTTTACACCAGGGCTCAAGATAAGAGGAAGTAAACAAAAGTTCACTGAAATTTTCAAAATTCAATTTCTTTCATTTAGTTTCAACATATCTTATTGATATAAACATACAACATTTATAAATACATTTCATATGCAAAAGGATTGGTCGAAAGAACATAATGCTTATGGAGACCCTCTCCTACAGTGGAGAATCTGTTATTCTTTCCCAATAAACGCGTTTACGCTAAAACTATTATTTGCAGTTCAAACAGTTTGGAGCCAGATCAGACGCCGGGTAACCCGGCGTCTGATCAGGCTCCAAACTGTTTGCCACCAAGATAAACATGAATTATCAGAATTGTCTAAAAGTTGTTCTTTTCTACGTTTTAGTGCTTTGCGTTTGCGTACGTTTGCGTTTAAACGGGAAAGAATAACAGAGTCTCCACTGTACGCACTGATATATTTGAAAAGGTTAGTGAAACAAATTGTGTACAGTAAAACCTCTCTATCACGACCATCCAAAATTTACCATTTGGCGGTCTCAAAGACAGCGAACGTCGTAAAAGCAAGATAAAAGCAGGAAGGAAATCTTATACAGGAGTATTCTGCTTTATATTCATCCCGCCCAAAGCAACAACCTGATTCAAACAATGACAGCGTAACCTCGTGTAGTGGTTGTAATAGAGAGGTGTCACTGTGTTGTCTGAATATCAATATAAACAACTAGAATGAAACAGGAAAGGGTTCAAACCAAATTTATTTTTCGATTTTTCGACCAAATAACATCACCCGAGAGAGATGTGCATAACGGCCTTGTGACAGCTTGGATCAGACCAGAAGGCTCGTAGATGTTTCAGAATTTTAGTCATTTGGAGAACTGTTGACAGAACAAGATTCATTGCGAGGTTCAATGAGCTCGTGAATTTTTGGAGATATATTACACTTATAAACCCCCTTCACTGCCATGGCGTCATCTGCTTTAAACACGCATCGTCTGCTTCAGGAACGACATTAGATATCAACGTTCCTGTCTGCTTGTGCAATGTACTTCTAAAATTAAAAATAATGTAATTTTGACTTCAGAAATATCAAAATAAGTGTCAAACGGTTTGGATCCTGATCAGACAACGCGTAACGCGGTGTCTGATCAGGTCCCAACTGTTCGAAAACACCCATTGTACTCTGGTCCACATGTGTACAGCTAGATAATGTAAAACTATATTTCGAATGGACCATGTCTTCCAGAGACGACACCTGTCGCAAATTTAGCATGCGGTCACAGGGTTTCATTGATAAGACTACTTGTACCCTATGTATAATGAAAGGGGTAACCCTAAGAGTGCTGTAACGCCGCTTCCACTAACGTTTACAACGTGTTAAGAGTATTGATACGATGGGAAGAAACTCGTCTCATCAGGGGCCAAACTGTTTCTAAAGCTTCTTAACATCCCTAGAATAGACACGGTAAACGTTTTCAAGATATGGACAGGTGACACCTTCAATAAAGTTGAAAGTTAGCAAAAATTATTTTTCTTTGCACTATTCTCGTTCTATGTTCAGTGGAGAAGATGTTATTCTTTCCCTATATAAACGCGCTTATAAATGCTATTCCAAACAGTTTGGAGCCAAATCAGATGCTGGATATCAGTTTGCCATTTAGATTTCTTTTTAAAGTCAACCCTTTTAAAACAGTAAATTTCTACAGTTTATTGTATCAAATTGTGTTAAACCCAGATAAACTAACATGTTCTTCCCTTTATGAACTTTGCTACACCATTGAAGTGCAGTTTCGTCTGAAATCTGGCCCAATGGTTATAAAGCGTTTGAGTCGAGTCTGCGTTCGTTCAAATCTGACCAATCAGATGTTTGAGAACGAACTCAGACTCATCTCAAACGCCTAAGCCTACAGCACCTACAACGCAGACGTGGAGTGATGACAAAAGCGTGTAGTTTATTCGAAACAGATGAACTAAAAGCCCATCTAAATAGTCATCAATGATTTAGATTTAATTGGAAATCAATTATCAATTAGAAGCTTCAGTGGTTAATAAATTGGTCCATTTGAAATCTGGTGCAGTCAGATACATGTACATAGACCTTGATGAGCAGCCATCATATTTAAACCTAAATGTATTTCATTTTTCTTGTAACAAAAACCAAGCAAAAACAAATAGTATTTTCATATGTTTTAATATTTGATTATATAAAAGTGTTGGGTAGACATGGGTTACATCTTAACAACATTTAACACAGCTTTGCTTTGGGAGTATCCAACATTCAGGTACAACAGACAACACCTGTCACATTTATCACACAGTTAAAATGGCTCATATAACTTCCAACTAATACCATACATGCTGTAAGATTTACAATAAACTTGTATAATGTCATATGTGTATTAACTCATTCACCCCTGACACTTTTAATGGACAATTCCAATTTCAAAAATAAGTCTAGTCCATTTTTGACTATTTAGAGTTGATTTTAACAATAGAATTAAAAATGACGAACAGTGCAAATCCTGATCAGAGGGCTCCATAAGGAGCCCTCTGATCAGGATCTACACTGTTTGCATAGGACAAGTGTAATCCTCACATGTACACTGTTTGTAAATAACGAGTATACTCGTCGCTAGAGTTGAATGTGTGAAGTGACCAATGACAGGAGAAACAGGGGAGTTTTGTTTAAGATATGCAACTACTTTAAGAAGTGCAAAAATAATGTAGAAAGATCCTTTGAGGACTTTTTGAATTACTTTTGCAGAGCTCCAGATAAGATAAGTGTTTCAAAAACGAAAATCTTTATTTCTGCATTAAACTCTATGGTGTCACTAATTCATTAGAATTGTCTCTTTGAGACCATTCTAAAAGAGATGATTTTAATGAGTAGTAACAAAATAGGATTTGGTGCTGAAATGAGTGAGAAAATGTTGAATTTGTTCAGTTTACTCCCTCTATTTGGTTTTGTGAGGACCATATCAGATTATAATATTCAGGGCATTCAAACATAAATGGAATGAAGCATCTAATGCAACAAACACAAACAAAAAAGAGTTATCCACTTATACAAACTTCTTGCAGATTCTTTTAAATATGAAAATACTTCATTGTTAAAGTTGCAGTCAAAATTGTATTAACTCTTTGAACCCTAGTCACACATATATGCATCATTTGCAAACATTATACATGTGAGGAGTACACTTGTCCTATGCAAACAGTGAAGACCCTGATCAGAGGGCTCCTTAAGGAGCCCTCTGATCAGGGTCTACACTGTTTGTCATTTTGACAAGTTTGTAAAAATCAACCCTAAAAAGTCAAAATTGGACCAGACTAAATTGAAAATTAGAATTGTCCATTTGAGGATTCAGGGAGGAAAGGAATAAGCTGTAACTTAAAATAGACTATAAGTGTACAGTGGAGAATGTGTTATTCTTTCCCAATAAACGCGTTTACGCTAAAACTATTATTTGCAGTGCAAACAGTTTGGAGCCAGATCAGACGCCGGGTAACCCGGCGTCTGATCAGGCTCCAAACTGTTTGCCACCAAGATAAACAAGAAATATCAGAATTGTCCAAAAGTTGTTCTTTTCTACGTTTTAGTGCTTTGCGTTTGCGTACGTTTGCGTTTAAACGGGAAAGAATAACAGATTCTCCACTGTAGCACTAAGAGCAAATGGCAACATAAACCATTACTCCATTAATACATGATGTATTTTACGCCTTTAATTTATTCCTTCACTTAAGAAAATATTTCTACTTTAAATGGTTATGAATATGCACAGTAACAAAAATTTTCTTTATCCTAGCAGATGTTAGCTTAACACTGGCTAAAAGTAATGTGCATTTCGCTTTGCTTTCAACTTGTTTTAAGTGGTCACCTGCCTTCAAAACAACAAGAAACAGGCTATGGGGTAAAGGGTAAACTTTCTGCTTTACCTTTATCCCGTATTAAATGGTCACATAGTTTAACAAGTTTGATTGTACACCATATGAATTTCCACCTTTTATAACTCTCTAATAAAAATCACATATATGGGAAAATTGTATAAAATGTGAAATTACAACAAACCATATAGATGTGAGCATGAACATATACACACACATATAGAGCTACTCTGTGAAAGACCTTATTCGTTCCCAATAAACATGTTTATGCTAAAACAATTATTTCCACTGCAAACAGTTTGGATTCTGATCAGAGAGAGATGCTGAGAAAACAAGCTTCAGATCAGGATCCAAAACTGTTTGCCATTCAAATTAAAAAGAAATTGCCATTTAAACAGGGGGGAAATGTATTCTCTGAAACACTATAAACATAATCACAGAAAAAAAGACTAGCAACAATCTGAGCAATACTAGGCTTCTCTAGTGAGCACTGTAAAAAACAACAAAAACCTAATTGCTACAAGACAGACATTTTTCTCTTAATGTAATTTTTTGTAATTTTATGGATCTGACAAACCTGTATTCAGTAACCTCCAAACATAAGGCATATATTCACCTTACTATATGTCTTAAACTTAACCAAACCTATCATTTTAAAATTAGACAATGGAGCTTTCTGCATTCTATGTGTTTGCATTAAGCAGCCACCTTTATTAGCCTAGGTAATTGCCAATGTTCTGCATTAACTTAAATTGGTGAAGAACATTTTCAATCACCTAGACTAACTAAGTTGCCCCTTGTGATTAGAGGTTTCAATGTTTGGTATTATAATTAATCTGTCACCTGTAGTTAACAATATTTCACCCCTGACACTTCCAATGGACAATTCCAATTTCAAAATCAGTATAGTCAATTTTTGACTGATTAGGGTTAATTTTAACAATATATTTCAAAAATGACAAACAGTGTAGACCATGATCAGAGGGCTCCTTAAGAAGCCCTCTGATAAGGGTTGACACTGTTTGCATAGGTCAAGTGTAATCATCACATGTAAACTTTTTGTCGATGACGAGTATATTCGTCACTAGGGTTGAATGTGTTAATGCAACTGCAAAAGGTTGCTGAACACATGATTGCCTGTATTTTTATGTACAGTAAAACCTCTCTATGACAACCACTATATTGTTTTAATTATTTTGTGTTTATGGCAGGTGACTGCTTAAAGCAAGGTGAACATAAAACAGAAAGCTCCATTAGAAGTTTTCTGTTTTACTTTCATCTTGTTTTAAGCTGACTCACTTGTCTTTTATACAATCATTTAGCCTTATTTTTAGTGGTTGCAATAGAGTAGAGAGAGTCTACTGTACATCTGTGTCAAAAAATGATAAAATTTATAAATATATTGTACACAAAATCAAATTCCAACCCATTACTCCATAAATACCTTTTTCATAACTTGAATTTATTCCTCTACTAAATAAAATAGTTCCACTTTATCAAGCCATAAACTTGCATTGTAAGATATATATTTCCTATATCCTAGAAAATGGCAGCTTAAAGCATGCTGAAAGTAAAGCAGAATGGTACTGCTAACTTTCAGCATGCTATAAGCAATCATCAGTTGTCAATACCAAAAACAAGCACAGTGGGAATGATTAAACCAAGTAAAAAGTAAAGAAAGTATGACAGAGCCTTATCGTAGACATAAATACCTTTTCCATTAACCCTTTACTCCATAGCTTGTTTCTAGTATTGAAGACAAGTGACCACGAAAAGCAGGCTTAAAGTAAATTAAAATGCACCTAAAGGCGCATTCTGCTTTACTTTCAGCCTGCTTTAAGCTATCATCTGCTAGAATATAGAAAATATTTCTTGAAACATATTCATGACTGTATAAATTGGAACTACAGTATTTTCTTCTGTGGAGGAAATATATTAAATGTGCTACAATATGTATCTATGGAATAAACTGGTTCTATGATTCTGACAAAAATCACTGATATCTCAACAATGCTTTCTGTTTAACTCATGCCCTCCAATAAGCTTCTGAATGTATTCAAGACTACCAGTATTATGTGTCTTCTCTTTGAGTGGCTGCCTAACACTGGTTTGACTATTAATGTCTGTCACAGTAAATGAGTATGTAGAAAGTTTCAAACTTAACAAAAGTCAACTTGAGATAAAACTTTTCAGTAAACAATAATATATAAATATTAAAAGCAATGTGAGCTTTCTGCAGTTGCTAAATATATACAGTCAATTTTGTACCAAACTTTACTTACTTTACTTAACCCTTTAGCCGATAGCCTGTTTTTAGTTTTCAATACAGGTGACGACTTTAAGCATTCTGCTTTACTTTCAACCTGCTTTAAGTGGTCATCTATCTTCAAATCTAGAAACAGGCTATGGGGTAATGGGTAAAGTAGTGATCGCTTAATACAAGATTGACTGTATATGAAAGGGAAACTATAAGAATAAGAAAAGCATAAATAAATAACATGAAACTTTTGAGATATTTTTCGCTGAGTGAGTGAAAATGCATGCTATAAATGGCAGTCAGCTGATTCAGTTATATCATGACATTACATGCCAAATTAACAGTTATTCAACCATGATTTAACCCACTTAAATAGGACACATGCCATCGTATAAAAAAATACAAAATATACAGAACAATGTATCAAATTTCGGTAAATCTTAAAAATGCAAGTACATATAAAAACGTCATCAAAACGAGATTGAACTGTGATGGTCCTTGCCATGTGTATAAATAAACCTTTATATAAATTTTATATTTAAACTTTAAAAATTTATGTAAATAAATTATATTTCCTAGCAACACCTTTGTCAGGTTTTGTTGAGTCCCTTGGCATTGCAGAATTCTAAGAATCGTTTATTTTCTAGCTCTGTCATAATTTTATTAAGTGCATATATTTCCCGTCGTTGATGTAATTTGAGTATCTTCTCTCTATCCTTCATCTGTTGTTTGTCCAGTTTGGCCTGGACTTCTTTCTGCTTCTCTTTCTTCTTCTGTGCATCTTTCTCCATTACCTGGAGCCGGGTCTTCACAGCTCGCTGTGCCTGAAATGAAGATATAGCAAAATGTCAAACAGTGCATATCTGGATCAGAGGGCTCCAGCCAGTGATACTTTACATGTAGATACAGTTAACACATTACCCATATATATGGCTTTTTACACCTTAATTGTATTCATCCACTGAAGAAAAAAATAGTTCCAATTTATACCGTCATGAATATGTGTCATAAGAAATATTTTCTATATTCTAGCAGATTGAAGCTTGAAGCAGGCTGAAAGTAAAGCAGAATGCACCTTAAGGCACATTCTGATTTACTTTCAACCTGCTTTAAGCGACCACCTATCTTCAAAACTAGAAAAGGGCTATGGGATAAAGGGTTAAACTATTGGTTTAAACCGGTGTTTTCTGTAAATTAGTGGAATAAACTTTTGTTATGTAGCCATTTATATTAGACATAAAATTATGGAACTATCTAAAAGGAGGTGACACTCATTTGCCATTGAAACTTCAAATAAACAACTCTTGTTTCCAATTAAGTGAAGTCCCACATACTCCAGCTACAATGCTGCAATGCAATGAAATGTTGAATAAGCATTTTTGTTTGCATTCTGCAGTATTTTATCTTTAATCCACAAGCATTCCTTCATAACTTTGATTCACCATACAGCGAAAGGACATTTTTTTAAAAAAAATTAGGTTTCTTAACTCTTTGCATGCTGGGTAATTTTTTCGATTGCAACAATTGTCGTCTGCTACTGTTCTTAAAATAGAATTTACTTAATCTCGTTTTGAAACAGGGTCAGAATGTCAAACAGTTTGGATACTGATGAGACACTGCATTATGCGGCGTCTCATCTGGATCCAAACTGTTTGCATAGGTAATCACTATGGGACATATATTCGCCACTAGCATGTAAAGAGTTAAAGCACTTATAGTGCAGTAATTAACTGTTTACATCCCTTACAAACAGTGCAGAACCAGATCAGAGGGCTCTAATGAAACCCTCTGATCTGTGTCCGCACAGTTTGTCATACTCTTAAATTGAGTGGAACTATTTAGAGTCAATGTAAACTTGTCATATATTGGGGAGTGGAAGAGTTCATTTCACACTTCAGCAATTTAAGGGTTTATAGACCTACAGTGGAGAATCTGTTATTCTTTCCCGATAAACGCGTTTACGCTAAAACTATTATTTCTTTTACAAACAGTTTGGAGCCAGATCAGACGCCGGGTAACCCGGCGTCTGATCAGGCTCCAAACTGTTTGCCACCAAGATAAACATGAATTATCAGAATTGTCCAAAAGTTGCACTTTTCTACGTTTTAGTGTTTTGCGTTTGCGTTTCGTTTCGTTTAAACGGGAAAGAATAACGTATTCTCCACTGTAATCGCCTTTTTCAAACTGAAAATGGATATGTACAATCAACTATGTATCAAGGGACCATTAAATGCAGTTTTCATTAGCATTCTCCAGGGCTCCAGATAAGAGGGAGTAAACTGAACAAATCCAACATTGTCTTACTCACTTCAGCACCATATCTTATGCTTTCACTACTCATTAGAACCATCTTGAAGAGACAATTCTAATGAGTAGTGAAACCATCAGGTTTAATGCAGAAATAAAGAGTTTAACTTTCAAAGTTCTCCCCTTATCTGGATCGAGCTCCGATTCTCTTAAAGAGATGACAGTTTAAGGCTAAGTTTGTAAAGCATTTAACTGTTAGAAAATTCATGTTTTTTAAAGAATAACTAAAGAGTGAATATCTTACCCTTATATCTGACATGCAAGGAACATACTCATATTTCCTGAGTAAATCTGAAATAAAAAAAACAATTAAAGGTTATATAATATATAATTATGGTTTTTAGAAGTATTTTTGAGACATTAAAACTTCATAAAGCAAACTACAAGTACATGTATATGCACATATTATATATGAATATATAAGCCTAAATGTAGCAAATCTGTGATATATTATCAGAATCAATATTAAATCAAACACAATAACTATTTTCATACATGTGTATTAACTGTATTTACAATATTTATATCATATATAAGTGTATCCCTTTACCCCATAGCCTGTCAAGTTTTGAAGACAGGTGACTACTTAAAGCAAGTTGAAAGTAAAGCAGAATGCACCTTAAGGAACATTCTGCTTTACTTTCAGCCTGCTTTAAGATACTGTCTGCTAGGATATATAAATTATTTCTTTGATAAAAATCCATGAACTTTTTTCTTCAGTCGAGGAATAAATTGAATGCGATAACAGGCCTGCACTTAGGGTTATAGTTACAGACATTTCTTTCTTACAAACAGATGACATAAACATTCAAAGCCCTTCAAAGATGCCAAGTGTTGTGTCTGATTAGAGATTATTTGTAAATGGAATAGAGAGTGCAGGGTTCCAGATATGAGATAATGAGCTAAACTTTACCAAAATCTCTACATTATTTATTCTCAAAGCCCTATGCTGTTACTACAATACTATACAGTTCTACTGAGTTGTATCAATAAAGATTGAGTTTTGTTAAGCTATAAAATGCCATCTTAAAATAACACTCCTGTTCTAAATTTCAGACGGTCTCAATATTACTCATGAGATTGTATGGTTAATGCGTATATGGTGCCCTAAAAGCTTTGATTATATCATTAGTGGAAAAGACATTCATTCCCATTAAACGTGTTTGTGCTAAAACAGTTAACAGTTATTTCCATTGCAAACTGCAGTTTGTTTAGCCGTCATCTGATCAGGCTCAAAACTGTTTGCCACATAGATTTTAAAACATCATCAACCCTCTGAAAAACTGTCATTTTCTCCATTTTATTGCATTGTGTCTGCATTCGTTCTTGTTTAACCCTTTACTCCATTGCCTGTTTCTAGTATTGAAGACAGATAAAATCTATATTTAAGACAGTAGCAGATGACAATTGTTGCAAAAGAAAAAAATTCCTCACCATGCAAAAAGTTAACCCGTTACCCTATAAGGCCTATATATACGCCTTTTTACGCCTTTAATTTATTCCTTCACGAAAAAAATAGTTCAGATTTATACAGTCATGATTATATATCACAAGAAATATTTTCTATATTAGCAGATGGTAGCTTAAAGCAAACTGAAAGTAAAGCAGACTGCATCTTAAGGTGCATTCTGCTTTACTTTCAACCTGCTTTAAGTGATCACCTGTCTTCAAAACTAGAAAAAGGCTATGGGGTAATGGGTTAAATCAGGCTATCACTGTAACATGTTTTCAAAAGCTAGAGTTGCTACACATATCTTGAGGAGGAAAGGCATTTTAATCTGTATGTTTTAATATCAAGCTTCAGATAAATGCAATGCATTTTACAAATTGGGTCTTGAAATAGAATTTATTATCTCTGCACACATGAACATGCATTGAACATGCAGAGATACACATCTAGGTTAATAACAGTCTTCACTAAAATGCAACAGTAAGCATATACATGAATTGTGCACTTGATGCTTTACCTTTTTGTACTCTTCTTGTGCTATTTTTTACTAAAACTCAAACTGGGAAAGCATTTAGTAAAATTATTTGGTTGTAGCTTGAAAACTCATACATGTCCGAGCTCCAGAGAAGGGGAATATTTAAAAAACTAAAATCTTTATTTCTGCTTTAAACCTTATGGTGTCACTTCTCATTAGAATCGTCTCAAAGAGACGATTCTATTGAGACGATTCTAATGAGTAGTAACACCATAGGATTTGGTGCTCAAATGAGAGAGAAAACGTTGATTTGTTATACTCCCTCTTATCTGGAGCCCTGCATGTATAGGAGAAGAACATAATGTTCCATATGATTCATGTGGACAGACAGATGAAAGGAAAAATGAACAAATGGATGGACTGCTGAGGGATAAAATAGTACCCCCAACACTGAGTGTTGTTTGGGGGGGGGGGGGGGGGGGGGGGGGGGGTCTAACATCTATGCAACTGTGACCTTGACCTACAATAAATCTGGCCCAAATTCAATAGGCTTTATTTCATCCTACTGGGCAACTTGCACTGTTATAGGTATGATTAAAAGATTAATCTATTTTACAGTTAAAAGCTGTGAATTTGACCCTTGAGGGAACTTGCCAAAAATCAAAGATATGTGTGTATTGGAGGCATAAAGGAAAGGGTTGGATTTTTTATCATTACTTTTTTCTATCTGAAATCCTGAACTAGCTGCAAAGACAAAGTGCCAAACAAGCAAGCTATACACTTTTCAGTAATACACTGTATATTACTGTTGTAATGATCTAAATCATGCATACAAATTCAGTCTAACAGCAGTACCCGGTATATAAATTGCTGCTAAGAGATGGTAGTGCACACTGAACCCGAATTGATGGGCAAGAAATCTAAAGAGCCAATACTTATCTTTAACATATAGAAATCACATTGTAAGTATGAAGAAAAAAGATCCATGTATGGCAAAGTTATGCGTTTAATCCTTTCTCCATACCTTGTTTTTATTGAAGACAGAATATTTGCTTTAATTCAAGCAGGCTGAAAGTAAAGCAGAATGCTTTATAGGAGCATTCTGCTTTACATTCAGCCTGATTTAATCTACCATCTAGTAAGATATATAAGAAATATTTCTGCTGGTACAATTAACGTATGACTGTATAAAGTGTAACTATTTCCTTCAAGGGAGAAATAAATTAAAGGCATAAAAGGCATATTTCTGGAGTAATTACAAAATGTAGTTAAATAACAGATATAGAAGCAAGAATATACATGTACATAGAGGAAGTGAGAAGGTGAAGCACTACAGACAGACACAGTCACACTATCTAACAAACAAATACTGCATTACAGAGCTCCAGATAAGGGGGGGTATTTTAAAAACTTAAACTTTTATTTCTGCTTTAAACCCTATGGTGTCACTACTCATTAGAATCGTCTCGAAGAGACGATTCTAACGAGTAGTAACATCATAGGATTTGATGTTGAAATAAGTGAGAAAATGTTGGATTTGTGCAGTTTACCCCCTCTTATCTGGAGCCCTGGCATTATCCTGTACTTTCATCTACAATTTCTTCAAAATTATCAATTTACAAAATATTTAGATAATATAAGTACCGTCCGTATGTAGTAAAACTGTCTTTTATACAACCAATTAGCCTCCTTTTTATTGGTCATAAAAGAGAGGTTTTACAGTATTATGTCTTGATAATAATTAAATTATGTGAGTTTTAAGATACATTAATACAAGACTCAACAGTTTTGGATGGTGATCAGATGACTTGGCATTTAATGTGGATCAACACTTTATCAAATACTAGTCAAAAGGTACTTAATACAGTAGTACTTAGCAGGATAATGGTTATACAGTCAACCCTGTGTTAGGCGACAACAACTTGGAGAAAAGTAGAGCTCTCTGAAGACAGGTGACATCTTAAGGCAGGACGACAATAATGCAGAAAGCTCATTTAAGAGCCTTCTACATTAGTGTAACTGTTCATCTGCATATATCAACCATCTTATCATTAATGTTGAAAAGTTATTTTTAGTGGTCGCTTAGTACAATGTTGACTGTATAAGAAAGTAGAAGTAATGAGTGAAACAGTGAGACTTGGACCAACAGCATTTTGATTTACCTATCACCTTCACAGAAGCGTAATATGTGACCTATTTACCTATTCCTCCATATAAGCAACATATAATACCTTAATGCACTTACAGCTGAAAGTAGATTTTTCACTTCATTCTTCTTTTAAAGTAAAACCCTTTCCTTCTCATTTAGCGTCATACGCTACCTTAACCCACTCTGCCACATAATCACCAAAATTAACTATACATTGATGATGGTAAATATACAGCTAAATACAGACAATCTTTTAAGGAGCCTTCTGCCTTAAGTTTCATCTGGCTTAATGGAGGAATGGGTTATAAAGCTGAGTATGTATGTTTATCAAAGCTTGTTTATCAACTTATATATATTAGTGAATTGATCTCTAAACTTTCAAATTCCTTACTTCCTTTATGATAAATAAGAAGAAACCAGATGCATAGGTGTTAAATGGATGATTGCTTAGATTCAGCATTGTCAACTCTAACCATGCTACAGCAGATATGTGCCTTTCCAATTAGTTTGGATAAATATGAGACACTGCTTAATGCGGCATCTCATCAGGATCCAAACTGTTTGACACTCTTACCCTGTTTTGAAAAGGAATTTACAAAAATCTGTTTTTTGAAAAGTAGCAGACTACAATTATGCAGACGAAAAATATACCCATCATGCAAAGATTTAATGGATGATTTCTCAGATTCACCATTGTTAGACAACTTTTGTACCTGGATTGGGAGTTGCTGGTGGAGCACAAGGATATTCCTGTCCACTTTCCTTCAGTGTTCCAGATTGTCTATCCGACAAAAATATCTTTTTTGCCTTTTTCAGTTCCTCTACTTGATTTGCTACGCGATTGGCTGTTTGATACACAGCCCCATAGATGGCAGTTAAAGCAGCTTCTTTTGTTGTATTCTCAGTGGTATTAGAAGAGGTGGAGCCTCGTCTTACAGAACTATCTGATGTTGTTTTCAGAGATGGATGCAGACTGCAAGATTTAGCATTTAATGACAAGAAATCACTCTGTGGGGCAGAAGCAGTTTTTCTTACATTCTCATTAGTATTGGTATTCTCAGCTGTATTTACAGATCTGATACTGTGACCAGACTTCACACGACTAAATTCTGTCTGGTGTAACTGAACAGTATTGCCTTGAGCCTGAAGTGCACCTTCTTTATTTGAAATGTCAGATGTTGCAATGCTGTGGGTGTAATGAAGAACATTCTGTGTATTATTAACAGTGGAAAGTTTAGAAGCACTAGAGGGAGCTGAGTTCAAGTCTCTATATATAGGGTTACATGCAGAATTAGGATACATTCGGCTAGCAGTGTGGCTACTTTTGAAACTGGTTGGTGCACAGGAAAGGACAGATGAAAGTGACAGCTTACTAAGGGGTTCACTGGACACTCTTCTGGTTGGCTGAAGGACAGTCTGCGAATTTACAGAAGACTTCTCCATGCCAGTTGATGGAATTGAAATTTTACCATGTTTGCTCTTTTTAGTTTTTACAGTTGTTTTTGCTCTTTTTCTTTGCCTCTTCTCTGAAAAATTAAAAAAGCAATAAGAAAGATCCATTCTTGGTTACATTAAGACATCTGACTCAAGTTTTGTTTTCCGTCCCCTTTTCCTTATAAGTCTTTTTATAATCTTTTTATCTTCTTTGAAATATATTTTAAACAGAATTTCTTTCCCAAAACTATCTACTAGCAGATGTAGTCGAGGGGTAATGCACTCGACTACGATGCCAGGGGTCATGAGTTCAACCCTAAGCTAATATTTTCATATAATTTATATAAGCATTTGACAAACATTTACAAAATATTTTTATGACACCATTTGGTTTTCAGTCTCAGATGCATTCTGCTTTACTTTAAGCCTGCTTTCAGCTACCATCCCATGATCTGCTGCATGACTTTTTCTTCTTTGCAATGTCATGCAGAGCTGCAAATTTGCTGGCGTACTCGCAAGACTGCTATGATATAGAAATATATCCGATGTTGCACATATATTTCATTAAGTATGCAAGTATTTAGAACTAATCATTTCTTCAGAGGCGGAATTATCTAAAGGCGTAAAACCTGTATCTGTAGAGTAATTGGAAAATGTTATAGTAATCTAATAAGCTACATTGTCCCAAATTCATTGGCATATGTCTTATTTTAGGGAAAACGTTATGGTAATCTAATAAGCGGTTACTGGACGTTTATCAACCCTGTTGCCTTCGCGCCTGTCAGTTTGCTACCCACGGTGTTTTTACCCTAAACGTTTCGCTACCCGTACATTTTCACTACCTTGGAACTAAATCATAAGTGTTTATTTATCCTAAATACTTTAAATTTAGCGTATTTTACGAGTATGTAAGATTATTAAATTGTAAAAGTGTAATGATCTGAAATTTGCAGATAAAAATGAAACACACAAATCCAATCAGTAAATCATTCATTTCCGCATCGAGAAGAGTAAATCTAAAAACAATCTCTTTATGGAGATCCCATTGGTTTGGAATCAGATTAATTTGTTGAGGCTGAGAATCTAAATATAATTTCTTATGTTGACGTTTGGCGTCTGGACAAATATTTTGTCAAAATTATAAGTATGTCTGTCACGGCTAGTTTGGATCCAGAATTCCAGATAAGTATATTAAAATCTATTATATTTATGTTCGTTGGTAGGGATCCAGATTGATATATAAAACCCCTTATGTTCTGTTAGTTTGGATCCATATTATTTAATAAAACCTCTTATATGGATCTTGCATTGGTTTTGATCCAGGTTAATAAATAAAAAATCTCTTGTGTGAAAGTGTGGCCTCTGCGTAATCATTTCGCCAAAATTGTAATTATGTATATGGTTAGATCCAGATCATTACCTTAAATCCCATATATGGCGATTCCATTGGTTTGGATCCAGATTAGTGAATAAATCTCCGACGTTGAGTCTTGTTTTTGAATATTTCGTCAAAATTGAAATTTTATTTCTGTCCTTTAGGTTGGATCCAGATAATCAAAAAATCACTTATATCTATAGACTAGTGATTCATTGGTTTGTATCGAGATTAATAAATAAGAATCTCATATGTGGACGTGTGGCGTCTGTGCAAATATTTTGTCCTTTTTTTTTATTATTTCTGTCAGTTAGGGTGGATTCGGATTTATATAATTTAGTAAATAAAACATCTGCTATTTCAATGCGTTAGTTTGGATAAAGATTAGTAAAAAAATCCATTAGACCTATAGTTGCACATTAGTAAATAAGAGGATGAAAAATAAAACTGGGTAGCGAAAAAGTCTAGGTAGAGAAAAGACCAGCCGCGAAAGCAACATGGTAGCGTATTTGCTGAGGTAGCAAAACGTCCTGAAATCTAATAAGCTATATAATTACGCTCACCATTCTTATGACCTTGTTTACCAACAGCGATTCCAGTGTGGGCATTGTTTGAATCATCAGTTTTAACAGCGGGCAAACATGGTGCTGACATCTCACCAAATATTTTTTGCATATTGTCATCTGATATATGAGTATGGAGATGATTTGTCGACTTTAAAGAACTTCCGTCGTTGTCGCTTGCTGGAGTCACTTTATGTAAACTATTTATAGACAATGGTGTTTTGCACCGACTTTTTGGTCTTGCATTGTCATTTGACAAGAGCAGTTTTTCACCACGCTTAAAAGCATCAGTGATGCGGTCAAGTCTGTTATCTGGAAATAGTTGTTTACTTTTGGATATTGGATCTCGATCAATCGAAAGAGTTCTCAGTGCTTCTCTAAAATCTTCGCTGATATTATCAACATCCGCATGTGGTCCATTTCTATGCACATGACTTTGAGTATCTTTGGGAGTTACTGGCACGTCCAGTGGACTGTGTCTAAACTGAAGAGCAGTCATGGCAGTTGGTGCTTCAAACATTGATGGACCTGTCCTTAGATTACCCGCTATATGCAGATTAGCAGCTGCATCCATCATGGCCGCTGGTTGGCAAATCATGTTTGTAAAGATTCACATATTTTAATTTGATATTGAAACTGTGTGGGATTTCCCATTTGTTGGATTTGTTTTTTCTAGTGAAAAAATTGCCGCGTCGGCGGCCATATTGTAAATAAGCACTATGGTTACGTGAAATCTCGCGAGACACCGGCATGTCCTGGTGTCCAGCGTGAGATTCATTTACAGCTCCCAGGTGCATCTAATACGGGAACCATCCTGTGTGCCGGAAGAGAGATTGGTTCCCTGTTTTAGTGGTTATAAAGCAGGAACCATACTTACAGGAAGCACGTTGTTGATGAAAAATAATCTGAAGAAAACAGACATTCGGGATAATCATGAGGCCTTTAACAGACGACGAAACTAGAACTTTTTTCGAGAAAATGTCGAAATAGTAAGTGTGGGAATGTAGATCTAAAATAAAACAGCAATATTTGACAATGTTAACGAATACAGTGTGATCCACTTTACATGTTTTAGTCTTTATTGATCAGACATCTATCAACTTTCAGTTTGCATGTTGATTGTTGAATAATAGTTTTCAGCCAGGATACAGGCCATTCTCCTGCTAGATCTATTACCATATGGATGCTTTTGAAAGCAATGTAGATCCGTTAATGAAATGTCCCTGGTAAATTTCCTTATTTCATTAGATGATTAGCCACTGTAATTGTCCACACTTTAAAGGCTTTTCGGGTACAGTATTATGAGCAAGGGCTTGTATTAGGTGCACCAGAAACTGTACCGGGCCAGTCATTTTATTCCGACACCGACCAGTCGTAATGCTTACCCGAAATCCTGAGCGCCAAGGATGGAATTTAAGCCATTACTAGTTTACTACCAGTTTTTAAGTTTTTGGTTTGAATCAGCATGGCATATATTTTGTTTAGATTCGTCCTCTACAAAACACTACAGGTCCGTACACTTACCAATCTTCACACTAACATTATAGTTAATAGTTAATATAAATCATTGGTTTATCAAAGCAAAATAAGCAACTATTGTCGTCACTATAGCGTTTGCGTTGTTGTTGTCAGAAATCTGAGATTTGGCCAAAATTCTTCAATTTTATATCTCCAACCTTCATTTTTGGTATGCATGTAGCATTGTTCATCTTGACAAGTGTAATGAAATAATTTTACCCCTTGAGTCCTTGACCTAATTTTACTGAATTTTTCACTGATCTTCAAAAACAAACAGGCCCGTAGGAACAGGGGGGGCAAATGGGGGGCCGTGGCGGTATTAAGTTGTTCTCAACGAAAAAAATGCATTTCTGGCAATTTTCACCCCAAACAGGCTTTTTTTCTGCTAAAAGAGCTGACAGCTCTGAATAGCATAGAGTACATGCATTTGCATTGAAAAATTAATGAAAAAATATGTTTAGGACAGGTTTTAAGGAAAAGTGACAACCCATTGGTCTTGGACCTGGGTCGCCAATGACAAGGGCGGGCCATCACTGACCCCCTTTTTTCTCAGGAAAAATAAGAAATCAACATATTGTGGACCAAAACCTGCAAACCTAGTGACATTCAGCTTAAACATACCTTCAAAGTGTCCACTAGACCAGTATGGGGCTTTTCAACAGCATTTATGCGAAAAAGTGTACATCGGCCGCATGCTCAATCCGCGGCCGACACAATTTCAAGCAAAAAAACACTTTTCTAGCCAAAATAATTACCTGATGTAGTCTAAAACACTTTTTCAACCATCATGTATTCATAAAATCCCCCAAATAGCACTCTATTATCAAAACAAACTGTGACGTCATTTTCCGGGAATATCTCTCTTAGGTATAGGGCCACCAAATAGACCGGAAGTGCTTCATGGTGTAGTCGAAAGAAGTCCGGCAAAGAAATAGTGCCAAACTTTTTGCCTCAGAATAGCTTTTTGTCAAGAAATATTTACTATTTTGAGCTTTTTATTTAATACATAGGTGCTAGAGAATAGATACAAAGACTTTCTGTCATAATACATGTAGATGGGTTTTTGGAGAAATTATGTGAGCTGAAGTGACATGTCCCTGTTTTAGCCGGTGCCTATTTCAAAATGTAGCAAAACAGGGGTCATGTCACTGAAGCCAAGAGATTTTTCTTATATGCCACATGACCCCCTGTTTTCTCTGCATTTTTCACTTGTGCAAGGGTGTATCTTTGTGAGAAATATAGGGTAGCACCTGTGGTTGGAATAAAAATTGTATTTTTTGGACCTTGGAAATGACGCATTTTATATAAGTTATATAGGAGAGCCGTTTTGGTGTACCATGCCCTATATTTGTACTAAAAAAGGCCTAAAAACCCTTGTTTTTACCTAAAATTTAACATAACCAAAAAAAACAAAAAAAAAACGTCAAAAGACGAAAAATCGGTGGTTTGGAGTAAAATGTGGTCAAAGATTTGAGGGTCCTGGGGACTCCTGGGGTTGGACAAATAGGAGTCCCAGGTGACAAAATTGAGTCTAAGATGCAGGAAACCTGCGTCCGGGAAAACCCTGCTGACAAATGAGTGTTGGCACCTGCATGCCGTGCGCTGTTTACACACCCATCGTCAGTATTATGGTATTGTGATGTCCACCCTCTCCCAATCTAGGTTTTCCACACTTTTCTCATACATGTGTGCTGTGACATAATGAAGCTGAAATTTGGTGTATGACAACGTTTTAACGAACTGCACATTGTAATTTGAGTGTATGTGTCTTCAACTTCTCAAAGAGTAACGCCCCTCTATTTCAACATTTAAAGAGGCTCGCAACCGGATTTAGCATTAAAAATAGTAATTTGTAAATACATGTATATATGTCAAATGCTTATATAAATGGGTAAGATTTAGTTTAGGATAATAAATTCTGTTAAAAAATGCATTTCAAAAAAAGAAAAAGAAGAAGCTCTGGTGGGATTGGAACCCGTGACCCTCCATGCGGAGACAAACATGAAAAAAAAAGGAAACACCTTTACCCACGCGGCTACTGGCGCTCTCTATCTATATGGTAGCAAATTAACGTACTTCACTGGTAGCGATTGATAGTACATTATTCGGCTCGGGTTTATGTCTGAGCCCGTGTAGAGAAGCAACAACAACAACTATACCGTCTACTAACGCTATAGAAAAACGATGGAAAATATTTTTAAAAAACTAAGATTCGGTGACGATTCTTGAGACTTTTTTTGGACTGATCATATTTTTTTAATGTCAGAAGCCAAATAATGCCACAAATTTGCTATTTTTGAGTATTTTATTTCATTTTGACAAGTACACCATCCGGTTGCGAGTCCCTTTAAAGTACTAGAAATAAATTGATTTTGACACTTAAGACTACTAAAGTACTAGGGCAGGGTCATCAGATGTACATAGTTTAATCCATTACCTATAATAGATATATAGTTTTACAGAGCACCAGATAAGGGTAGTTTTTCAAAAACTAAAATCTTTATTTCTGAATTAAACCCTATGGTGTCACTACTCATTAGAATCGTCTCTTCGAGACGATTCTAATGAGTAGTAACACCATAGGATTTGGTGCTAAAAATAGTGAGAAAATGTGGGATTTGTTGAAAAAACTACCTCTTATCTGGAGCCCTGGTTTTATGCCTTTAAATTCTTCTCCCACTGAAGAAAACAGTTTCACTGTATTCAGTTTATTGAGTCATGAATATTCTCCATATCCTTTTAGATGATAGCTCAAAGCAGGCACCAGATAAGAGGGAGTAAACTGCACAAATACACCATTTTCTCACTTATTTTAGCATAAAATCCTATGGTGTTACTACTCATTAGAATCGTCTCGAAGAGACGATTCTAATGAGTAGTGACACCATAGGGTTTAAAGCAGAAATAAAGATTTTAATTTTTGAAATACCCCCTTTATCTGGAGCTCTGAGGCTGAATGAAATTTAAGCAGAATGCGTCTTCAGGTGCATTCTGCTTTGCTTTCAACCTACTTTAAGTGGTCACCTGTCATCAAAACTAGAAACAGGCTATGGAGTAAAGGGTCAATAGATTTTACAGTTTTTGCTAGCGCCCAGGCTATTGAGTACAGGGTTAAACTACCCACACTGAATGGGTACTATAAGAAGTTTTATGTACCAACATTTATTCAGAAGATAAATGAAATTACTGTGTGACAGTTTGATTATATTTTGTTTGACAGTATTGGAGAAAATATCAAGCTACTGATAGACAGACCAGATGGCCAGTACTGCTTCAGACTTCACAAAGACCGTGTGTATTATGTCAAGTAAGTTATACAGTAATGAGTATAACCTCTGTTACCCAACACCCCATGGTTCCAAGTTTGTAAGTCGGTTAAGATTCAGTCCATTTTCGCTGCGAGGGGAATTCCTTCATGTCAATTGACATATTAAATATATATGACTGCATCATACAGCATATATCCTGATCAGATCGTTTCAGATTAAAATTTGAGTCCCCTGGTCCGGATCTACACTGTTTTTCCATTATTCTTTTAAACTACACTAGGCATAAACGTGTATAGTGTACAGTTGGAAGTAAACACCCATATGCATGTACATAGCAAGGGCTTCGCCTTGACGAAAACATCGGCACATTCATACATACATTTAATGTAAAGTACAGTCCGTTGTGTTGAACTCGCAGGAAATTAACAAAAACTTTAAAACCGGTGAATGTATTTATTTTCTCTCAATATATATTGATCATACACTTTTACGCCTGCGAATATTGATATAGATTTGACATATGCGGAGGGCGCATTAGATAATATATTTCGCACTTCTCATGTTGATAGTTAGGACCATTGGCAGACACCTGTCCAATTTAAATAAGATATCATGGTTAGCCATTGTTGGAAAGGATGGATGAGTTGGATATTCGGCACTGCGACACCGAATGGGTTGCTTACACGTGTTGGCTTATATGTTATCTTATTAACCCTTTATAAAATTCAAACTGAATTTAACAGCTAGCAATATATTGTCCCATTATACCCTCTGTAAGGGTATTGGTCTTCAGCTGGTATTAGCAGGATTTGTTTAAAGATGCTTAAAACAAATTCTACTAGAGCAAAACTCTTTATTACCACAGATTGGGAAAAATGGTCAGTTTTGGCAATTGGGAATGCCTCCGTTTATAGGTACCAGTTATATAAGGAGGAAAAACACTGAAACAAATATAGAAACTGCCGGGACCAAACAGCAGGGTCGGATAACAGAGGTTTCTTGTAAAGAGAGGCGTAGATCGACAGAGGTCATACTGTACTATTATATGTGTATTATAAGGGAACGTTTATACTGCCTTGCTATAGATTTAGCTTGTGGTAGAACGTTGCCTAGTATGCAGGTGTCTAGGGGTCTAATCCCAGTCATAGCTTGGACATCAGCAGGCTGTTACATATGAATCGTGCCATTACAAAACCTGCCTTGTTGCATTGAAACATTGTACAGACCAATAACTGTTGTCATCTCAGGCTCTGTATCTGAGTTTGGTCTACACTGCAAGAATACCCTATATATCACAGCTACATAAAATGTTTAAGATGCATGTGGGTGTCAAACAGTGAAGATCAAAGATGTGGTGACTGGCCTTGATCTTTGCTGTTTGCCATACAGTAAGGCAGGTTTTGTCATGGCTTGGCTCAATTACGTATTACAGTATATGGAAGACGTGAGTGCTGTGTCACATCATAATATTATGTCATATTCCTCATGACAGTGACAAAATTGCCAATTGTGTTAACTTCAATGTTCATCTTTATCATTGTAATACCTTAAATCGCTGTCACTTCATTGCCATCAAATTCCTTTAAATATTTTTGGCCAAAAGCAGCATTTTCTCATGGAGCGTTCAATTGTTTCTGCTTTTGTAAAACAGTTTTTGTTTGAAACAGTTAAATGTGTTTTGAATAAAAGTTGGCTTTTTTTTTACCTTGAAAATAATGCAATTAATATTAAACTGTACACACCTGAGTAGGCAAGTGTTCACTATTGCAATTGAAATACAGTAAAACCTCTCTATTACGGACACTAAAAAGAAGGCTAATTGAGTGTATAAAAGACAGGTGACAGTAAAACAGAAAGCTCCTACAGAGCTTTCTGTTTTACTGTCACCTTACTTTAAGCACTCACCTGTCAGAAACACCTAATAATTAACACAATTTAGTGGTCGTAATAGGGAGGTTTTACTGTATAGTGACTTTCATACACACCCTTTTCAAACACTGTACCTGTCAAGATTACACTTGTCCAGTAGGAGCCCTCTGAACGAGTCTGTACCATGGTGTAATTCAGTGTAAATTCAAACATAATTTTATTATCTAGTCAAAATTGGACATCAAACATAATTTTATTATCTAGTCCAAATTGGACAAGACTTAATTGGAAACTTGAATTGTTAAGTTAAAGTGTCAAGGTTCATTAATTAACTCATTTCTCCATAAATATGCCATTTTAAAGCTCTAATTTATTTCTCCACTGAAGAAAGACATTCCAATTTATGCAGTCATGAATATGTAACATGATGAGAAAAATATGCAGCCAGACCGGGGCTCGAACCTGGGACCCCTTGCTTACAGGGCAAGTGTTCTACCGACTGAACCACCGGACCGCTTACACAAATCTCTCACCATATAATTATAAACTAAACCCGGCTACACACACCCCCTGTACACAAGACTTTGTCCCGAATTCTTACTTAAAGAACACTCCACAAGTTTCTTTTTATTATTTCTGTACACTCTGCGAGTTACATATTATCCTACGGGTTATTTACGTTGGGCGCCAAATGTAACATGGTGAGAAAAATATGCAGCCAGACCGGGGCTCGTACCCGGAACCCCTTGCTTACAGGGCAAGTGTTCTACCGACTGAACCACCGGGCCGCTTACACAAATCTCTCACCATATAATTATATATTATGTTTCCTGTATTCTAGCAGATGGTAGCTTAATGCAGGCTGAAAATAAAGTAGAATGTGCCTTTAGGAGCATTCTGCTTTACTCTCAGACGACTTTAAGTAGTCACTTGTCTTTAGATAAAGAAACAGTCTAAGGGGTAACCGACGGTAACAGGTTAAGTTAAAGCTAGATAAGAGGCCTCATGCATTGTATAGTTCAGAGCTCCAGATACATGGGATATTTCAAAAAGTAAAATCTTTATTTCTGCATTAAACCATTTAGTGTCACTGGTCGTTAGAATCGTCTCTTAAAGACGATTCTAATGAGCTGTATACCATAGGATTTGGTGCTGAAATGAGTGAGTAAAAATTGGCTTTGTTCAGCAGAGTTCCAGATAAGAGGGAGTAATCTGAACAAATCCCAACATTTTCTCACTCATACTAAACCAAATCCTATGGTGTTACTACTCATTAGATTCTAATGAGTAGTGACACCATAGGGTTTAATGCAGAAATGAAGATTTTAATTTTTGAAATACTCCCCTAATCTGGATCCCTGTGTTCAGTTTACTCCCTCGTATCTGAGCACTATGGATGTTTGTGTTTTTAGTGAGGACCTGATGAAGAAAGCAGGCAACATAGCCAGAGAGAATCTTGTCAGTCTTGGTACATGCTTTGGAAAATTCACAAAGACCTCCAAATTCCGCCTTCACATTACAGCTCTTGATTATCTCGCACCATATGCAAAGGTTTGTATCCATTGTTGTCATCAGCCCTTACAATACTGAAAATGCAAAGTTAATGCACTCTTCCATTGTCAGATAAAACAATGCTGACCTAGGAGTCCACTGATCAGGGTCTTTACTGTTTGCATGTCTGTTAGGGTTTAGCAAACAAAAACGTTGTTAAAGCAGCTCTTTGAATAAGATGCAACATCAGACTAGACTATAGACTTGTACATGCATAAAGCAATTAATAACAGTTGTAAGAAATATTCATACTTTGATACAAATAATACATACCGTTATCAGGGGAATTTGAATGGTAGGGGATGTCTGTTTGTCTCTTTTGATTGGTCTGTCTGTTCTACTCAACAACTTTAACATTGGCCATAATTGTGGAACTAAACATGTGATAGAGACTTTATATTGGGCATGTGTTTCCACTCAAGAAGCCCTTGAGCCCAGTACAACTTAGGTCATGTCAGCCAAAGTCAAGGACATTTAGAAGTCATGGTCACATCAAGGGGCATTGTCATTATCAGTGTTTTACAAACACATCTTGTTTTTGTCATGCATTTAGAAAAACATCTATACAGCGGACTGTAAATGGGATTTGTACATTAGTGGTAGCTTAACCCATTACCCCATTAATACACCTTTGTACGCTTTTAATTTATTTCTCTATTTAAAGAAATAGTTCCGTTTGATACAGTCATTAATACGCACCATAGGAAATATTTTCTATATCCTAGCAGATGGTAACTTAAAGCAGGCAGAAAGTAGAGCAGAATGTGCCTTAAGGCACTTTCTGCTTTACTATCAACCTGCTTTAATTGGTCACCACTTGTCATTTACAACAGGATAGGGGTTATCAGATTATTACAGGTTTGGATCGTTTTGTTTAATTGCTTAACCCTTTGAACCCTTGTCCCGCATATAGGCGTCCTTTTCAAACAGTGTACATGTGAATAGTATACTTGTCCTGTGCAAACAGTGAAGACCCAGATCAGAGGGCTCCGAAAGGAGCCCTCTGATCTGGGTCATCACTGTTTGTCATAATGCCAAACATTGACAAAAACAACCAATAAAAGTCTGAAATAGACTAGACTAAAATGGAAACTGGAATTGTCAATTTAAAGTTTCAGGGAGGAAAGAGTTAACACAACTGTTTTATTTTGTTTTGACAGTACAAGATCTGGTTGAAGCCGAATGCAGAGCAGCAGTTTCTGTATGGCCACCATGTGATGAAGTCTGGTCTAGGTAGAATCACAGAGAACACAGACCAGTACCAGGGTGTTGTAGTGTACAGCATGAATGATCTACCTCTGGTAAGTATGATTGGTCTGCCCTAGCATGTATGAAGTCTGGTCTGGGTAGAATCACATAGAACACCGACCAGTACCAGGGTGTTGTAGTGTACAGCATGAATGATCTACCTCTGGTAAGTATGATTGGTCTGCCCTAGCATGTATGAAGTCTGGTCTGGGTAGAATCACAGAGAACACGGACCAGTACCAGGGTGTTGTAGTGTAGAGCATGAATGATCTACCTCTGGTAAGTATAGCTGCATTTTAACCATGAAATACATTCAACTTTAATTTTTATTCACCTCAATATTAAGAAACTACATGTAGTTCCACTTTTTACGATGATGAATATGTTAAATATAAAATAATTTCTATATCCTATCAGATGGTAGCTTAAAGTAGGTTGAAAGAAAGGCAGAATGCACCTTAAGGCGCATTCTGCCTTACTTTCAATCTGGTTTAAATGCCACCTGTCTGCCAGTGAATGTATACAAAGTTAACCAGATGTTACTATTTCTTCTAGAATCAGTAGATACTGGATACTTAGTAGGTTAGTTGTTGTCTTGGACCATTCTCAATACACCCATATCACCTCAATTCAGACAGCTCTTTACCTCAGTGCTAATTTGGTCATGTCTGACAAAGGTCAAGGTCATTTAAAGTATCAAATAAGCTGAATTCAACATTAGCCACAACTTTGGAACTACATTTACAAGACTGTGTACTCGACTTAAGAAACTCCTGTGCTCAGTACAAGTTTAGTTATGTCAGACAAAGGTCAAGGTCATTTAGAGGTCATGGTCACATCATAGGGTATAGTGTTTCACAAGTGTGTCTTTTTGGTTTCAGGGTTTTGGAGTAGCAGCTAAATCAACACAAGAGTGCAGGCGCACTGACCCAATGACAATCATAGCCTTCCATCAGGCTGATATAGGAGAGTATATCAGAAGTGAAGACACACTCACCTGAGAATCAACAGCAGTCAAAATACCAAGGAAAATTCAAGCCACAGATGCAGAATTGGATCTATGGAAATAGCAAGTTCAGTTCAAGCGGATTAATGGGCAACTTTAGTATCCATACTGGACAAAAGGGGTGTAACAATATGGCAATACAGTCAAACTTCGAAAGCTAGAACTCTGAAAGCTAGAACACGATTGAATTCTCGAACTCATTTCTCGGTCCCGTTCCTTTCTCTATATAATCCTTATTGTTCTACTTCTGTATTCTCGAACACTGAAAGCTGGAATTCTCGAACTCATGTGCGGTCCCCGTGAAGCAGTTTGTTCTATATTTCACACCTAATGGTCAAACTGTCAACAATAGTTCGCACCTTATGCTCAAAATGTCAACACGATCAGTTTCGGTCCCATTGTTTCATGTTATAATTACACCGGCGGCGCGTGAAATTTTCACACCTCGTCAGATCAGCACTCGTTACACAAATTTATGTATCGGTGTGTGTTTGCTTTAATTATTTGAAATGTGATCACCTGAATTGTTTATTGATTAAAATAAGAGAAAAATAAACACATTTCTTAAGTAAGAATAAGAGAGGTAAAAACTTTGGTGCTTTTGAAAGGGAGTTAACTTAATGTTCAGAAATGGTAATGCACAACGGCGAACTTTTTAAATATTGCTAAATGTCTCGTTTCAAGCGATAATAATGCGAGCATAGCGATTTTAAAACAACTTATATACATATGACTCGTTTTCTTTTAGTGTAACCAGCGCATATTAATTATCTATGTTTTTCTATTCATGTGTATATAATCATTATTTCTATGCTAGTTGTGCATTAGGTATATAATGACCATGAATGAAAACAACGGTAGTTTTTGATGTACGTTTTAATTGCAAATGCATATAATAAGCAAGTAGACACCGAACTATTTCTGCCTTATGTAGATTTATGTGTATGATGTTAATGTTAGAGATCGAATTAGTTATCTGTCAAATTATTGTGTTTAAAACGTACACATTATTCTGATATACCCAACACACCAGCTGTGTGTCTCCATCGCAGTCCAAAGTCGAACTTGAAGTTTCGAACTTCATACAACCTGAAACTCGAACAACCCTTTTCTCGAACAAATTCTAACGCCCCCAGGGTGTTCGAGGTTTCAAAGTTCGACTGTATATTGTTATATTGCAATACACCTCATATTGGCTATTTGCAATATATATTGCAATACGGAAAAACCTTATTGCAATATTCTTTATATTTTTTGAGCACATACGAGAGGGGATACCCTATACAATTGAATGTAATGCTGTGGCAATAATAAATTCACAGCAAATGTCTACAGTGGAGAATGTGTTATTCTTTCCCAGTAAACTATTATTTACAGTGCAAACAGTTTGGAGCCAGATCAGACGCCGGGTAACCCGGCGTCTGATCAGGCGCCAAACTGTTTGCCACCAAGATAAACAGGAATTATCTGTCAAAAAGTTGTACTTTTCTACGTTTTAGTGCTTTGCGTTTGCGTTTAAACGGGAAAGAATAACAGATTCTCCACTGTACATATGTTAATTTAGATGCTCACTCGTATTTTGAGCACTCCTTTTATCCTTTCAATACTATAAATAAGCTTTCAAGGCTTATTTCTATCCAATGGTTGTACTTACAAGTTGCCACAATATATTGCAAAACAGTTCCTCTATTGTTACAGTAACACATCTACTGGTCTATTGGATTTCTTGTTGTTGACAGATATGTGGATGAGACAATGTAAGGTTTTCATGATTAGGAAGTTGTCTTCTCTCTGCTTCTTCTTGGTTGAGCAATATTATTAAGTTAGTAACTATCTTAAAACTAAAGAGATATACAAGAAAGGATTTCGTGTCTTTTAACCCGTTTCAACACTATTATAGCTATAGCATCTTCTGAAAAGGGCAAGTGCTTATTTGCAGGAATTGGTTCAGTCTTTACAGAAACAGGTTCCAATTAAGTGAAAAGTAGTTTAGGTGATGATCAGGGTTCAAGGTTATAAGGAGTTTTTGAGTTGAATCTGAGATCACTCTCAAGCATTTGATTGGTCAGATTTGAGCTTTTGTTAGCAAAAGCTCAAATCTGACAAATCAAATGCTTGAGAATGATCTCAGACTCAGCTCAAAATCTTTATAACCTTAGGGTCAGGTCCCAGGTATAGTTGGGCCTGATGTTGGTCTCAAAGATTGCAATGTTTCTCAGTACAGATGCTCACAAAGTTTAGCAGGTTGAATTGTGGCTAAAAGTAGACATACCATATAAATGAAGTTAGAAATGCATGTTTATTCATGATCATAATTACTTTTCTTGAACTGACTGAATGAAACGTTTTCAGTTCTCATACTTGCAGAGCAAATATATTGTTCAAATGTAATAGTATGGAATGTTCAAAATTGGAACTTATTTTTGTTGTTGATTTTATCAATGCATAACTTCTTGCTGATTTTATTATTGCCATAGTTGTATGAATGGATAGTGGAGAAGAAATTATTTCTTGTTTTAAGCAAAACTAAACACAATGTAATAAAATGTAGACAAACGGCAATTTGTGAATAATGTTGATGTTTCTTTTTTAATCTAAATGGCAAACAGGTTTGAGCCCAATCAGAGACTGGGTTACGGGGCATCTGATCTTGCTCTAAACTGTGTTCATTGGGCATAGTAGTTTGGGAAATAATGTTTTCTCCACAATATATAATAAAGTGTCTCTTTATAATGTTATGTAATTTACATAAATGTATGATACATGTGGTATGTGATTTTAATCATATATCAAATAAAATGTTTATACCATCAATGATCATTGTTTGTTCTTTTTCAATACATGAAAGCTTTAAGTTGTTCATTTCACCATTCATGGAAATACTTACTTATTATATACAGTAGAGCCTCTCTATTACGACCACTAAGTTGTGTCAAATAGTAATCGTTTAAGACAGGTTACTGCTTAAAGCAATGTGAAAGTGAAACAGAAAGCTCCTACAGGAGCTTTCTGTTTCACTTTCACATTGCTTTAAGCTGTCACCTGTCCTTAATACGGACAATTAGCCTTCTATTTAGTGATCGTAATAGAGGGGTTCTACTGTACTGATAACTCCAGGTAGTAGAATCACTTTAGATACAGTAAAACCCCTCTATTACGACCACTAAAGAATGTTTATTATTGGATATTTAAGGCAGGTGACTGCTTGAAGCAAGATGACAGTGAAACAGAAAGCTCCTTTAGGAGCTTTCTTTTTGTTTTTGACTGTCATCTTGCTTTAAACTGACACCTGTCTTTTATACAACCAATAAGCATTCATTTTAGTGGTCGTAATAAAATTAGTACTAAAATTTAGATGTCTCTGCTAAAGTCTGTGATGGTGTAACTGCTCATTAGAATTGTCTCTTTGAGATGATTCTAATGAGTAGCCACAACATACAGTGCTCCCTTCCAACAACGATTCCCTCCTTACAACAACGCTTGTCGCTCTTCCTAAAGAAATACAATTATGTTAAACCTATACAAATGTAGACAGCTGCAATATCGTCTGCTGCTTTTCTCAAAGTCACATATTGGACATGTTGACAGAAAAAGCATAATGACGAGTGACAAACACCATGGATTGAGATCAGACGTGCGTTCAAGCTTATTGCAAATGTAAGCTAATTTCCCTCCTTACAACGACCCCCTCCGAACAACGAACACACTATTTGTCTCCCCTTGGATGTCCGCTTTTCTTTGAGTCCGCAGGTTCTTGACACATATTTAAAAAATAAAATAAAAAATGCATTAACTTCTGAAATCTGCCTGACAAGATAATAAAATTTGTATACAATTCAATGCAAACATTATTGGAGCAGTAGAAGGGTTATTAACCCTTAGCCCGCCAAATAAATTGTCGTCTGCTATATTTCTCGTCTGCTTCAAGTTGCTCAAAATTGCTGAAAATGTTGTCCGAGTGTCAAACAGCTTGGATCCGGATGAGACGCCGAGTTACTCGGCGTCTCATCCGGATCCAAGCTGTTTGCATATGGAGCTATAGTCGTGAGTAGCAGGCTAAGGGTTAATGTACTTGAAACGGTCTCATTTTGTCTTTCACTTCTAAGGGTAATGAGAAGCTCTTCATCAGGTCAGAATCGGACCACAAGGCTACCAGTATAAAGTTCTTAATCTTTGACTGGTCAGATTTGTCTGTATAGGACTGATTTTACAATAAATAGTGCTCCCTCTCACCAACAACCCGCTGAGCAACGATTCCCTCCTTACAAAAACGCTTACTGATGTTCCCATTATGTCCAACCTTCTTATAATTGTCGTCTGCTGTTTTTCTAAGTCACATAATGGACAGTTTGACAGAAAAGAACCCATAATAAGAATGGTAGACAAATTGGATCCAGATCAGACGTGTGGTTACGCGGCGTCTGATCTGGATTCAAGCTGTTTGCAAATGAAAGCGAAATTTACTCCCTATAACAACTCCCTCCGAACAACAAAAACAATATTTGTCTCACATTGGGTTTTGTTGTGGAGAGGAGGCAATGTAGATCCAGATCAAAGGAATGATGAAGGAACCATTCGATCTGGGTCTACAGTGTTTGCATGTGACAAGTACACTCTTCGCATGTACACATTCTAACGAGAACTAGGGTTCAGTGGCGGGTTAGAAGTAAATCAAAAGCCAAATATTTACATTCGCTCCATTTAATAGCTCGCCTATTCGGGGGGGGGGGGGGGGGGGGGGGGGGGGGGGGGGGGGAGGCTTATGGAATCACGTCGGCGTGGGTTTTTCATGGTTTAAGTTTTGGAGTAAGTGTTGTTATGCACTAACACTACATGACATATTTGCATTAGGAAGCTGATATTTGGAATGGAGGTGCTCTGTGGGTTGAATATTGATGTTGTGTAGTTAAAATTAAAAAAAAAAAAAAGAGTTAAATTTAGTCAAAATTTTACCTTTTATGGACTTAGGTTTTTCGGCTGATTTCTCATGGTTAAAGTTTTGGGGTAAGTGTTGTAATGCACTATTACTACATGAAATATTTGTATTAGGAAGCTGATATTTGGAATGGAGGTGACCAGTGGGTTGAACATTGATGTTTCGTAATTAAAATTTAAAAAAAAGTTTAAATTTAGTCAAAATTTTACCTGTTGTGGACTTAGAGTTTTGGGACTGAAATTTCAAAGTTAGTTATGGAGTAAGTGTTGGAATGCACTTATACTACATGACATATTTGCATTTTTAAGCTGATATTTGGAATGGAGGTTCCCTGTGGCTTGAATATCAATGTACTGACACACTTTTCTATTGATAGTTACCTATTTAAGAAAGGTTTAGTTAGGCGAGCTTTGCTGTTCTCCGACAGCTCTTGTTTCTATTGAACAAGGTGGCGTTTGTTCCGTATATATAAACACCTTTTTTCTAGAGGTAGGGACTTGTAGATATCACCGCAGTGGAGGCGGTGCTTGTCGATCTGCTCTCCGCAAGTCACGTTGTGGCGTTCCCCGAGTAATGGCAGTAACGGCTGTTCCTTTCAGGTACACATATTACGTGTTAACAACCTCATATATCGATTAAACATACAATGCATACTAATAAAATGTTCATTTAATATTAGAAATTACAGAAAATATAATGTTAATATAAGAAATGAACTTTTTTTCTAAATAAACTAAATTGGAAAAGAAAAGGCAACACGTAGATCTACAGGTAACGTCTTGTCCCGAGTACAATGGTGATTTGTAACGCGGCGTCTGAACAGGATTCAATCTTTTTCACATTTCTTAAGTCAAAATAGATCTACCTAAATTTTAAATGTGAGAAATTAAAGCAGACGACAAATGTTTAAAATTGATGACGTTTAGTTAAATGGTAATGAAAGATTTCACACGAACGGGTCCGCAAACTTGAGTCAGTGGTTAATGACGACTAATATATACATGTATGCCTTCCATGATAGCAGGGCTTCCATTTCACCGGATTTTTCCTAAATATCCGGATTTTTTCCCAGTACATGGTAGCTTAAAGCATTCTGCTTTACTTACAGTCGACTTTAAGTAGTCGCATGTCAACAAAACAAGAAAAAGGCTATGGGGTAAAGGTACGATTCTTAAAATCGCACTTGAAAAATGTAAATTTAGAAATCTTAGGATTTTGCATGTCAACTTATGGCAGCCATGTGATGGCAAAGTTTCACTACAAATTTTACCGCGAGTTTTTTTTTTTATCCCTTCAACGTTTCATTGTCTTCTGCTTCAAGTTTGTTGTTTGCAAGATCGTTTCAAAGTAATATTCAATTTAGTATGACTTAAATCATACCGATACGAGTGTCAAACATTTTGGATCCTGATCAGACGCCGCGTTACGCGGCGTCTGATCAGGTTCCAAAATGTGTGCAAACGCGCTTGTAAGCGTCATTGAGAGTGAACGGGTTAATGTCACACTTCCTTGTTCGCTGTGGATTTGCTCTTGTTTAATATCAAAAATGGCATTTGAGTCATTGACATTGAGGTATTTACTAAAAAATATACATTGTATAAGAAATATTAAAACCCCACGTTAGTGATTTATTTACCGCTATTCTCTTTTTGTAGTTTTTTTCTATACATTTATAAACAATTTGTTACGTCAGTTGTTTATAGAGATATAGATCTATACGTAAAATGCAAGAACTCGTATACTATTATAAAGTTCTGGAAACTGATGACATAAAACATAAAATTATTCCTTTACGATTTAACTTATAAAAACTCGTAGTATTCAAACTAACCATAAAATGACCTTTTATTAACTATTCATGATAGCACTATAATTATGTATTTTTGATAGCATCCTGAACAAAAATCCACAATATTTATTTTAATCTGTTTGCATGTCTCTTTGCTCATTCTTTGACAAACAAAGTGCAAAATTACAAACAGTGTATATCCTGATTATGATGGCTTCTGAAGGAATTCTTCGATTAGGATCTAGATATCTAATATGTTTGTATAGGACAAATATACTCTTCACAAAAACATTGTTTTTAAATGACACGTAAAGGCAACGCTATTGGTTACACAGAGATACAGTTCAGGGGCCCGTTTCATAAAACTTCGTACGACAAAATCGGTCGTAAGTCAAAACTATAAAAACATTTAATTTCTGATAACTTATCTTATCCTGTTTTGTCACATCTCTTTGGAATCGTCTTTTCAAGTCAATTCCAAAGAGATGTCACAATACAGCATTAGAGGGCGAAATAAATAACAATTGTAACTTCTATAATCTGACTTACGACAACATTAGTCGTGTAACGTACGTAGTACGTTGGTATATGCAAAGGAGGCTTCCCAAACCGTTGTATGTTGGGAAGTAGAGTCAATTATATAGCGCAACAAACATCTCTTGGTGTGAGCTTAAGCTTTGCACCGACGGGGTTTGTTGTTGCTGTGTCTCTCGGTTTGCACGTTACAGTGGTTAGAAGTTGTATGCAATGGGCCCCTGGTATGACATACGAGTTATTAGAGACGCGCAAAAACCGAAATGAAATGTATAACCCCTGCACTGCCATGAAGTCATCAATTTAAACAAGTGTCGTCTGCTTTTATTTCTCAAATTTAAATTTTAGGTATTTGACTTAAGAAACATTAAAATGCGTGTCAAAAAAATTAGATCCTGATCAGACGCCGCGTTACATGACATGGCGTCTAAACAGGATCCAAAGTTGAAACTGTAACTTGTACTCGGGCAAAGGCAGTAAAGAGGTAAATAAATATGAGAAGAGAATCTTAACCCCTTCACTGCCATGACGTCATCAAATTTAAAACATTTGTCGTCTGCTTCTATTTCTAAAAAACAGTTTTTAGGTAGTTTGACTTAAGAAATATTGAAACGAGTGTCAAACAGTTTGGATCCTGATCAGACACCGTGTTACACGGCGTCTGATCAGGATCCAAACTGTTTGCAAATAACTTGTACTCGGGGAAAGGCAGTAAAGAGGTAAATAAATATGAAAAGCAGGGCTACCATTTCACCAGATATTTTCCAAATCTTCGGACTTTTATCCTTGCAGATGATAGCTTAAAGCAGGTTGAAAGTAAAGCAGAATGCGCCTAAAGGCGCGTTCTGCTTTACTTTCAACCTGCTCTAAGTAAACCCGCTTGTAAAATAGAAAAAATGGAAATCTTAGGATTTTTCATGATCAAGTTATGGCAGCCCTGGAAAAGAGAAACTTAAATTAACATGATATATCTGTCATGATGTTTTGTCAGACTCATTACATGCATTAGCTTTATTACATGCCTTCATTTCGCAAATAGTTCCGGATTTCATTGTTTCAACGAGATGTGTGTGTGTCATTCATAATATCACGATCATGATTAAAATTTAAAAGCCCCCTTTTCAACTGACCATTACTAGGTGACTATTGAGGTCATCATGGGGTGGACAATACGTTGTTCTTTTCCCGTTTAACACACTCAATCCTAGCGACGAGTACATTCGTCATATTCAAACAGTATACCTATAGGGATTACACTTGTCCCATGCAAACAGTGTAGACCCTGACATGTTTTGTTAAAACCAACCCTAAATAGTAAAAATTAGACTAGACATACATGTGCATGTATATATTGAAATTGGAATTGTCCATTAAAAGTTCCAGGGGTGAATGAATTAAACACAGTCTAAACACAAACGCTTTGCAATTAAAGATGGAAAATAACAGCTTTGGAAATTTCAGCCTACTCTTTTTAATCTGAGTGCCAAACAGTTTGGAGCACAGCTACTTGGCGTTAATCATCGGTAGAGTAAAAATTATAATTATTACAGTGGATAATCTGTTATTCTTTCTCGTTTAAACGCAAACGTACGCAAACGCAAAACACTAAAACGTAGAAAAGAACTCTTGGACAATTCCGATATTTCATGTTTATCTTGGTGGCAAACAGTTTGGAGCCTGATCAGACGCCGGGTTACCCGGCGTCTGATCTGGCTCCAAACTGTTTGCACTGCAAATAATAGTTTTAGCGTAAACTCGTTTACTGGGGAAAATAACAGATTCTCCACTGTATAAATGTACCTGTGGTTTGGAGCGTTTATTGGGGAAATAATAACATCTTCGTCACTGTACATCTGCCATGATGGTTTGTAAGACTCATTAGCTGTGTTACATGTCTTCATCTCTCATTCTTAGTTCCGGATAAACTTTCTTGAAGCAAGATGTGTGTCATTCAAAATATCACGACCATTATTGAAGCTTAAAAGCCTCTTTTCAATTGACCTTTACTTATAGTGACTAGTGAGGGATACATGTACCAACCAATTACCCTAAACAATGTAGCCAGTTTAGAACTAGTATTGAAAATAAGTGATCACTTAAAGCCGGTTGAAAGTAAAGCAGTATGTGCCTTAAGGCACATTCTGCTTTACTTTCAGCCTGCTTTAAGTTACATCTGGTAGAATAAAGAAAATAGTTCTAATGATACATATCCATGACTGTACAAGTAAGAAGTATTTTCTTAGGTGGAGGAATATATTAAGGTGTAAAAGGCGTAGTTATGGGGTAATGGGTTAAATAAACTTGAGGTGCATACGCGGATCTAGGGGATGGGGGAACATGCCGTTATAGGATTGTCTGAGCATCTTCTTTGGCTTTCTGGTACAAAAACGCCGAGTTCCCAGTTTTTTATTGTTACAACCCGTAAGTATACGGAATTAGCGCGGAAATATTTCTTCCTATAGGATATACAGTGCTCCCTCCCTAGAACGGCCATCCGAACGATTCCCTCTTTACAACAACGCTTTCCATTGTTCTCGAGACAATTATGTCTAACGCTTTCACTGCTGCAAAATCGTCTGCTTAAAATTGTTGTCTGCTTTTTAGCTCACCTGAGCACTTTGTGCTCAAGGTGAACTTTTGTGGTCAGTCAATGTCCGTCGTCGTGCGTTGTGCGTCGTGCGTCAACAATTTCTTCAAACATATTCTTCTCCAAAACCACTTGCTTGATTGCAACCAAACTTCAAAGGAATGTTTCTTGGGTCAAGCTCTTTCAAAGTTGTTCAAAGAATTTGAAACCATGCAGAACTCTGGTTGCTATGGCAACCAAAGTGAAAAAATAAGGAAATCTTAAAAAATATTCTTGTCACAAACCACAAGAGCCAGAGCTTAGATATTTGGCACATGTCATTACCTATAGGTCCTCTATCAAAGTTGTTCAAATTTTGCCCCTGGGGTCAAAATTGGCCCCGCCCCGGGGGTCAACGTTTTACATAGAGTTATATAGTGAAATGTTCAAACATCTTTTTCTCTGAAACCAATATGTCCAGAGCTTTGATATTTAGCATGGTATATCTTCTAGAGGTATTTGACTTATATTGTTGAATCGGTTCCGGTCCGTTGTATATCTGGGTCATATAAGCTAAAAATAGTTTTTTTTCCCATGAGAACTTAAAAAATCTTCTTGTCTGAAACCATAGTACACTTAGCTTAGATATTTTGCACATAGCATCGTCAACAGATCCTCTATCAAATTTGTTCAAATTTTGTCCCTGGGGTCAAAATTGGGGGAACACAGTTTTACATAGAGTTATATAGTGAAATGTTCAAACATCTTTTTCTCTGGAACCAATATGACCAGAGCTTTAATATTTGGCATGATGTAACTTTTAGAGGTCCTTCACATATATGAATGAATTGGTTCTGGTCTGTTGCATATCTGGGTCACCGGAGCTAAAAATAGATTTTTTCAATGAAAACTTCAAAAATCTTCTTGTCTGAAACCATAGTACACTGAGTTAAGATATTTTGCACATATCATCGTTTACAGGTCCTCTATCTTAGTTGTTCAAATTTTGCCCCTGGGGTCAAAATTCGCCCCGCCCTGGTGTCACCTTTTACAAATCTTCTTTTCTGAAATCACGTGACCCATCCTAGTGTCACCATTGTCAGGTGGGCGATCAAGGGCCATTCTGGCCCTCTTGTTTTCTTACATAATGGACATTTTAACATAAAACCCCATAATGACGAGTGACCTTACGCGGCGCCTGATCTACATTCAAGCTGTTTGCAAATGTAAACCAATTTCCCTCTCTATATCATCTCCCTCCGAACGAACTTCAACGAAGCACACAACCTGTTTCTCCCACTGGGTGTCGTTACTGTCGTTGTAGAGAGGGTACACTGTAGTTGGGTTTAATGTCTCATCTGAATCCAAATTGTTTGACATTGCTTTGAGGTTTTCTTTAAGTAAAACAAATAAATCCGCTTTTAGAGTTGATACATACAACATTTGTTTGCATACGACAATTAGATATACAGTGCTCCCTCCCTACAACGACCCTCCCAACAGCGACTCCCTCTTAACAATGGCACTTGTCGCAGTTCCCTCAAACAATACAATTATGTCCATCCTAGTCAAGGCTGCAATATCGTCTGCTTAAAATTGTCGCCTGCTGTTTTTCTCAAAGTTACATATTTTGACAGAAAACAAATTTAATGACGAGTGACAAACAGCTTGAATCCAGATCAGACGCCGTGTTACGCGGCGTCTGGTCTGGATTTAAGCTGTTTGCAAATAAAGGCCGATTTCGCTCTCGATTTCGCTCTCTGTAACGACTCCCTTCAAACAATGCACACAGTGTTTGTCTCCCATTGGGTGTCGTTCAAGAGAGGGGCGCTGTAGCATGTTAAAGGTGTGCTATATAGTACATGTAAAAAGTTTTATATGACTAACTTTCACTACTAAAACCTCTCCATCACGACCACTTAAAATAGGCAAAGGCAATGGCAGCTTGGAGCAAAGAAGGCGACAGTAAAACAGAAAGCTCCCAAGGAGTTTTCTGTTTCACTCCCACCTTGCTTTAAAGGAATATGGACAGCTGGTTACAACTTGGTTTTAAACGAAAGTTCATGCATTCAAAGTGTCCAAAGTGAAAAAGTTTTTCCTAAAAAAAAAACATTCATGGAGGCCGCCATTTTGTATACCCGTGTGACAGCATTTATACCCGTTCGGTACACAACAAAGAAGAAGGACAGTTTGTGAAAATAAAACATCTTATCGGGTTATCAGTTTTTAATTTACTAATATTATATAAATATTAGATGGTAGTCTGCGTGACATTCAAATTTTCAAACCTCGAAAACAAGAACTTCGCCTCGGGTGACATTTAATTTGAATGTCACGCAAACTGCCATCTAATATTTATGTTATACACCAAGCCTATCAACCTTGGCTTTGGAATAGTCTCATTCGTGTTTTATAAAACATGTTGTGAATACCAATTTAGCGCCGCCGTGCATGTAACGCGGGAAACAACGTCGACGTCTACGAAGTCATAGTGTTTATATATTACAATAAAGAAAATAGGAAGAACGTTATGACAAACATATTGAAGACACAGCAAATTTTCATTGTCTAGTTGGCAAATATCCTCTTCCGAAATGGTAGCAAATCGTTTGGAGGCCATGTTGTTGTCGTCTGATGACAGTAAAGAGCATGGTCAAATTTTCTAGACGCTTAAAGTTTTTTAAGGAATGGACAAAAAGAAGATATTCGTAAAGAAAATGTTAAAAGTTGATAAGGAGTTACCTGTCGGTATAGAAATTCTACGACATTCACATAGCGAAAAGAATATCACATAGTGACAGTATTTTTTAGATAGACGTAAAAGACATGCAAAATCAATCATTTGGCCTATGGGAAATAAACATTGTAACTCAAAGCGAGGTGTAATACATTTTAATAAGTTTACCTAACTTTGAAATTCGACATAAGCAGACTGAATACAATTAGTACTGTTGACATCATGGCAGTGAATGGGATAACAATAGTTTTAGTAAAACGCAAAAAACTAACCTGTGTTGCACGTGCGATGTTGCCATCTTCCGCAGTCGTCACATGATACACCGTGCTGCCGTTCCCGCATATCCTCATTGCATGCAGTGCACAACGAACTCATCGCCACAAAACACAACCACAGCATAAGACTTAAATATATTTTCTAACGATTTATAAGTCCTATATTTAATCTATATAAAAATCAACAACACACACACACACACACTAAAAATTTACTACTTCAGTCTTTAAAATTATTCAACTGCCACATAACGCTCACGTGCAAAGCATATCCATACTTAAAAGCATTATAACTAAAACACCAAGATCCAACGTTTATAGTATCAGTTTTCCCCCGTCTCCCAAAAATATTTCCTCTACACCTTTAATAATTAATAATCTAAAAACAACCAATCAAACTCTATTTTCTCTAATTTTAACGAATCAATTCTAATGATAGTTCATCTACACCTGTAATTATAAAAAAAATCAAATTCTAATTTACTTTAATATTAACGAATCATTTCTAATGATAACAAAATCCATTCAAATTTGTGGTTGCAAATTTCGGGTTTTGGTTTTTCTTAATTATAATCCTTTATTGATCATCAAAGTTCAAGAAACTCAACAATACGCAAAATAACAACGCAAATTAACGCCTGACTGATGGTTTCCGTGGACAACTTTATTGCCCTCGCACGTACGTTTGCTAATTGCTATGACACTTAAGTTTGAGGGGAAGCAAACTGTCGTCACATTAATACTTTCAAGTATTTGTATATTATGGCAAATAACCGCAAATTAATGATGATCAAGTTGTAGAGATAATGTTCATGAATATTAATTAATCAACAGAAACATAAAATACATCAGCTACAACTACTGTTATCCATTTTTCTTAATTCAACATGAGTTAAAATAACAACCATATATTTAGTCAACACTATAACCCTCCCAAAGAAATTTATTGGCCGAGTTGGTCCAGTGACCTACAACCACTACTCTCATATTGCCTCTTTTACTTCAAAATGTTTATGCCAAAAGATGTTAACCCCACAACCGAACCACAAATATATTCTTTTCTGTATTATATACAAAACCCCGTGCTGTATAGCCTATACCTGGGTGAAATAAAGTTATGTTCTGTTCTGTTCATTAAAGCAGGCCGAGTTGGACCAGGCTGAGTTGGAAATTGGCCGAGTTGAACCGCATTCGTTTTCGATGTTAAAGGGACTCGCAACCGGATGGTGTACTTGTCAAAATAAAATAAAATACTCAAATAAAAGCAAATTTGTGGCATTATTTGGCTTCTGACATTAAAAAAATATGATCAGTCCAAAAAAAGTCTCAAGAATCGTCACCGAATCTTAAATTTTTAGATATTTTCCATCGTTTTTCTATACCGACTAGTAGACGGTATAGTTGTTGTTGTTGCTTCTCTACACGGGCTCAGACATAAACACGAGCCGAATTACGAAGTTGTATGCACTTTCGAGCGCTACACATTGAAATACGTTAAATCGATCCGGGAAACGGATAGTTCCGTGGTCCATTGGTCTAAGCGGTTTCCCCTAGTTTGCCTTCTGTCCACCAATGCCGGGCCCCGGGTTCGAATCCCACCAGAGACCAATATTTTTTTTTATTGAAATACATTTTTTTAAACAGAATTTCTTATCCTAAACTAATTCTTTACCATTTATATAAGCGTTTGACACATATTTACAAATTACTATTTTTAATGCACCATCTGGTTGCGAGTCGCTTTAAGGACAGCAATCACCACGAGGGATTGACTAATTGCAACCAGAATGCATCATGCAGCATGACAGTTTTAAAGCACATAAAAGCATGCATTGTGTGCGTGTGTGTTTAGTTGAAGTTTTCATTTCATGTTAAAACAAAACGTGCAACACAAGGGTTTACTAAATTCTCCATCTATCATTTAGTCTAATTGTATTTTCATCAACAGTTTATAGCTAGTGATTTTTCAAAAACTGCTTAAAGTTTCAAAGCATATAATCAGAGAAATAATGACTTAAATACATCCCTAGATGACCTTTCGATCATAACGCATTGCCAGACAATTTTCTTGCAATAATCATGGATGTTATGGACATGTCGCTAGCAAAGAACCATTGAAGCTTCTCGTGTGAGACTCTACCTTTATATTTGATAGTTTGGTTAGAAATAACCATTGAAATCACTAGAGCATGAGTATAATCTGGACCTCACCAGGTAAACTGAGATTGTGCTGCTCATGCTTTCACAGTTACATTGACACCTCAATGGACTGAGGAAAAGTCTTTAAGCCGTTTGTATCATGTACAACCAAAGTATCCGACACCATGCGAGGGTAGAAATGACGTCACAATTTCACAAATAGGATAAAGACCGAGCAGTTCCGCTTGCCAATAAGCAAAGATGGTGGCCTTCTATCTAACGAAGGCTCACCTGGATAATGTACATGTATAATCTAATATTTAGGCTTATGTGCATCCGAACGACAAAGGGATTTGAACATATGTTGTTTTTAAGACAAAATCTACAATATAAGACCGACTTTCTCGAGCTGTCACCTGTCGTAAACACCAAATAGTTAATACAATTTAGTAGTCGTAATAGAGAGCTTTTACTGTAGATTTGAAAAAATAATTTCTGGAAACTACTGTATATATGTTACAGGGATAACGTGAAATCAGGGATTATGCGTAATACCTGAAAGTTTTAGGGATTACGCGTAATCACTGGGCGTTTTAGGGAATTGATGAACTGCCCCATTTTTCATAAAAAAAAATAGATTTGTATTAAATTATCATGACATTTCTTTTGGTTTAAAATATCATGCTTCCTTGAAATACCATGGTCTAATGAACATTCATACAAAGCTTTTCGCATAAGTGAATAAGAATAAGTGAACTGAGTGCATATAAGTCAGGACAGTTAAAAACCTTAAGATATCCGTCTTGTTATTAAGTTTAACATTTAACAAAATATTTTATAGCGTGGTATATGCCTTTGAGCTTAAAGAACTAAACAAGGTAAGATTCATTACACTAACCAAAAGTAACTGCCAATATTAGTAAAAAATCAACGAAAATCTACAAAATTATTCCTTTTCCCTGGGAGATTTAGGGTTTTCGTGAAACCCCTGATTTTTCAGTGATTTCACATATTCCCTGATTACACGATATCCCTGTAACATATATATTTTTAAAACTGTGCAGCAATAGAAACGACCGTGAGAACTCATCGCCCAATTTAGCGTGTGCTTCAATTTTTTATCCATCCTCTGCCATATTATCCCCTGTTTTAATATTGTTGTCTGCACTATCGTTTCAAAATTAGATTTAACCCATTACCCCATAAATACGCATTTGACACCTTTAATTTGTTCATACACCTAAGAAAATTGTTTCATTATGATTGTATACAGTCATAAATACATGTATGTACTACAAGAAAATTATAGTTTCTATATGAGCCGTGCCATGACAAAACCTGCCTTATTGCATAATTTGCATTGCAACATTGTACAGACCTGGGCCCCGTTTTACTAAACTACTTACGCAAATTTTTTGCGTAAGTCAAAATTTTAAATTTTAATTTATATTTTTTATTATCACTTGCTACAAACAGCAAATAGCCAGATCAGAGGACGCGCTTTAAGCGCGTCCTCTGATCTGGCTATTTGCTGTTTGCAAACGTTTATGATCGAAAAATAAGAGTTAAAGATTTTGACTTACGCAAATATTTTGCGTAAGTTGCTTAGTAAAACGGGCCCCTGGCACCGTTGTCATCTGTATGTAGCTAAGTTTTGTATACTCTGCCAAACACCGTATATAATTTTGGTAAATACAATGCTTTAAAATGAGAGTGGGTGTCAAACAGTGTAAATCTAGACCAGTTGCCGCGTCAAAGCGGCTGACCTTGATTTACACTGCATGTTTGCAACCAACACGGCAATTTTTGTCATGGCACCGCTCATATAATTATATTCTAGCAGATGGTAGTTTAAAGCAGGTTAAAAATAAAGCAGAATACGCCAAAAGGCGTATTCTGCTTTATTTTCAGCCAGCTTTAAGTGGTCACCTACCTCCATTACTAGAAACACGCTATGGGGTAGTGGGTAAAGAAAATGTGACTTGGGAAATGTTAATCGAGTGCCAAACAGATTGGATCCTTATCAGACGCCGCGTTACGCGGTTTCTGACCGGGTTCCATTGGCAAAGTCTACTTTAGCTGCCTATGGTGGTGACATGTTGGAGTTTATCTTGGTGCCAAACATTTATCTCTTAGGGTTTCATAGCTAATAAGAAATTCATTTTCTATATTCTAGGGTTTCTAGCAGATTAAAACAGAGTGAAAGTGGTGCAGACTGTGATTTTATTTCTGCTTATTCTGCATTACTTTTATCCTGCTTGAAGACTGTACAGCAATTACAGTTCTAAGCGGTGTAACTGTTATTAAAATTATTATTTTAATGCTAAGTAGTGGTAGTAGTAGTACTAGTAATATAATTTAAGTAGTAGTAGTAGTAGTAGTTGTAAGAGGTAGCAGTAGTATCAGCAGCAGCAGCAGCAACAACAACTGTACATAGTAGTATTAGAAGTTTGATTAACTTGCATGTATAACTTGCCTGTATCCTTGGTGGTCTTTATGAGCTTCTGCTCGTGTTGACCCCACTCAATATATGGAACTTATCTCCGGTGTGGTTCTGTTTGATGAGATTATCTTCATTCAATAATGTTAATTCACTGCGAATTTATTGTCTTTGTGTTTCCACGCATCGTTAATACGATTTTTAAAAATATTTACATTATCTGCTGTGACAACTGGGTCTGGAAGGCTGTTCCATTGATTTACTGCCCTGTTTGAGAAACGTTGGGAACCATACTTGGTGAGGGTTGTGCGTTTAACTAGTTTCATGCTATGACCTCTGGTGACATGTCTCTCGTCCAGTTCTAAATTATTCATACACACCTCCTCGTAGTTATGTAGGATTTTAAACAATTGCAGCATATCTGCTCTGTCTCTCTTGTATGTAAGGGTTGGCAACCCAAGTTGTCTCAGTCTTTCCTCATAGCTGAAGTCTTTTAGTCCTGTGACAAGTCGAGTTGCCCTCCTCTGAACATTTTCAATTGCCAGAATATCCTTCTTGAGATGAGGTTTCCAAACCACTGTGGCGTATTCTAGATGGGGCCTTACAAGGCTTTTAAATAGTGGGCGAAATATTTCCTTATCCAAGCATGTAAAGGTTCTTTTAATCATACCAAGCATTTAGTTTGCTTTTTTGACTTTCTGTTGTAAATGGACATCAAATTTTAAATCACTGTCAAATGTTACCCCTATGTCCTTTTCGTTGTTTACAACTTCTATAGATATATTACTAGGAACACTCTTCATATGGTAAGACTCTTTGATGTTAGTTTTACCGTAATGGATACATTTACACTTAGATGCATTGAATTTTATTTGCTATTGGTCTGACCAGTTTTGAAGTAAGTCTAAGTCACTCTGTAAATCCTCTGCATCTGCAATTTCCGATATCTGCTTGAAAATCTTTGTATCGTCTGCAAAAAGCTTCACGATGTTATTTAGGCCTTCGGGTAAGTCATTTATATAAAGTAAGAAAAGTGTCGGTCCGAGGACGCGACCTTGTGGTATGCCGCTCTTCACGTTCATCCAATCTGAACTTGAGTTTCCAAGACGAACTTGTTGTTTACGGTTGTTGAGAAAATAATGTATCCAAGTATGAATGTCTCCCCTAATTCCATATGCATAAAGCTTATTCAAAAGGCGCTGGTGGGGTACAGTGTCAAATGCTTTAGCAAAATCAAGATATATACAGTCAATACCCCCCCCCCCTATCTAGAATATCAGCCCATTCTTCGAGAACTTCAAGAAGCTGGGTAACACAAGATCTTTTTGATCTGAAACCATGTTGATGAACACTAAATAAATTATTCCTGTCCATGTGTTTAACAATACTATCTCTAATAAATGACTCAAGCTGCTTACAGAGGACAACTGTTAGACTCACCGGTCTATAATTAGAACTTAAGCACTTATCTCCCTTTTTAAAAATTGGTGTTACTTGTGCAAGCTTCCAGATGTCCGGCAAGACTCCACATTCAAGTGATTTATTAAAAATTAAACTTATAGGGTATGCAAGCTCGTTGTGACATTCTTTTAAGAGTCTAGGATGCACGGCGTCTATGCCAGGTGATTTTGAAGGGTCTAATGCACTAAGTTACTTGCTGACATTGTCGACTGTAACTGTTAGTTTCTGTAGGGGGCTCTCAAATGGCCGGTCGTCGAAAACTGGTATTCTATTTAAATCTTCATCCACAAATACACTTGCGAAAAACTTATTCAAAATGTCACACTTTTCTGCCTCGTTACTGGTCAATTCGCCTTTATCGTCAAACAATGTACCAACGTTACTGCATGTTTTAGACTGGGACCTCACATAGCTCCAGAATGACTTACTGTCTGTTTTTATATTGTTTGCAAGTTGCTTTTCAAAATATAGTTTTGAAAGCCTACATTCTTTTGTTGCTTTGTTCCTACATTCTGCATATTTCTGATAATTTGTTGTGCTTCTACACATTTGGTATTTTCCCCATACTTTTCTTTTCTTATTAACCGCATTCAATGCAAATCTATTCAGCCATGGGTTTTTTTTACACTTCCCTGCTGTTTCTCTTTTTGGAATAAATTGTTCAATGCTTTGTGTTACCCTCTCCGTAAGGAAATCCCAAGAATCCTGTACAGTTAGCTCTTCCATATTGTGCCAGTCTACAGAATTAAAAAGTCTCTCATTGCCGGGTAATCCCCCTTATGGAACACAGGTCTGGGAATGCTGCGCACTGTTTTGTCCGTGTAGCAGACTATATTAAACTTCAGGCATGAATGATCACTAGCACCCAACGGCGATAGATACTCAAGATCAGAAATCATATTATCTTCGTTAGAAAAAACTAAATCTAATCGTGAGGGTGTTTGTCCCATTCTAAACCTGGTATGTTGCTCAACATGTTGGAAAAGGAAAAGATCCTTTATATCCTTGCTTCTTGTCAATTCGCCACTTTCTTGTCAATTCGCCACCTAAGCAAACTTAGAACTCCGTCACGAGCAGGCTACTGAGGATGTCCGAAAACTACAGAGGATATCCGAATACTAGGACAGTTTCACTAAGGAAGATTTAAACCGCTGAAAATGCGAAAGAAACAGGAAAAATAACAATAATTCAAAATAAGTTTCAAATCAACGGACATGTTGGTAATTTGAACTCTACATGCCCGTTGTTACTTTTTTATTGTAAATTTGTAAAAGTTATTATTTACTTTTAGAAAATTAAATATTTCAAATTCATTAAAAAATGTTCAAATTTCATGAAACAAACTATATAACATACTGACAGAGCCTACATTGACCTAATTATCGAACGACCAATCAGAGGTGGCGAATTGACAAGAAAGCATCCAGGTGATCCAGAGCAATGACCTCGTTCGAAAACGGTACAATCCCAGCAGGCACACCAACGTTGAATCAACGTTGAACTTCAACGTTGAAACAACGTACGATTTATATTTGATTTTGAAAGTTGTGTTGACGTTGAACCTCAACGTTGATTCAACGTTGATAATGGTTGAAGTTTCAATGTTGAAATGACGTTGATTCAACGTCAAAACAACATTGTTTCGAGTGGGCTGTCCGTTTTTGTGTGCGTTGTTTTCTCCAGATATTGTTTTATTTTCAAATGCTCCCTTCAACTTAGGTTTTAGGAGCATGGGCGTTGGAAGATATTTGATTACAGCTTATGAAATATGGTTGCTTCATTTATTAGTACGCTGAGTACCTATAATTAAACATTTTTACATTGAATTGGTTTGCTTTTCTTGCTTTTTGTATTTTATTCATTTTAATTGTAAACTTGAATGTAAAGTTCAGTGCTTACTATTAAGAACTTAGAACTTATTTCTTTTGCATCTAAACTATGAAGTATCAAATTAATATTTAAGTTGAAGCTGTTATGATTATTTATTAAAAAATAATAATTTTTACCTACGTCCATTATCTGACAATGTTGATTCAACGTTGATTCAACTTTGGCAGTAGATTTTTAAATTGAATTTATTTTTTTACGATAAATCATAGTTGACGTGATGAGACATAACCACTGCAATATAATTTATCAGAATTTTCATTTTCATCGATTTGTTTTTTCCCACGACCATTTTCAACGTTGATTCAACGTTGGCAATAAATTCGGTACCGACCCATGGTCGTCCAAGGGTGAAAAAGGGTTGATCAACGTTGCGACGGAAAATCAACTGCTGGGCGACCATTATCAACGTTGATTCAACATTGATTCAACGTTGTCATTAGATTTTCTAAATTGAATTTATTTTAACGATAAATCATAGTCTACGTGGTTAGACATTAAACACTGAGATATAATTAATCAGAAATTTCAATTTCAGTATTTTTAAATTTTTTATCTACAACCATTATAAACGTTGATTCAACGTTGATTCAACGTTGGCTGTAAATTGGCTACCGATGGATGGTCGTCTATGGTTGAAATCAGGTTGATCAACGTTACGACGGAAAATCAACGTTGATTCAACGTTGAAACAACGTTGTGTGCCTGCTGGGATTATCTACATTTGTATTTATTTCACAAGTTTTATTTGTATATATTCCTGTTATTGAAGGTTCAGTTCAGAATTATATCTGTGAACAAGTAAGAAATGTTACACCAGAAAGCGCATGCGCGAAAAATATAGCTTAGGGTGGCGAAAACACAGGTAAACAGGCTACATTCTGTAAATAGTGATGAGCTGTGTTCAACAGAGTCAGTAGATTGAAAGTATGATTATATTCGCAGAACAATGTAAAATAAATAATAAAATTCTTTTAAATAATAAATATATAACAATATGAAAATAATGAGATGTGAATCAAGACACTACATTCGTTTTATATATTTGCAACATTTCAGTAGAAACTGTTCGTTCCGCTAATTCTACTTCTATTTAAAAAGTAACTACTCTCTAGTTCGGTAAGGAAAAGAAAATCAATGCGTGGAGCTGCCGGAATGGCGGCGATAATGGGTTTTAAATTTTAAATTTTAAAGGGCCTAAAAAGCACAGAAACAAGGTAAAAATATGACAATCGGTATCCTGTATATTGCAATTTTAAGATTTAACATGCTTTTTTGTATGACTTGAGCATTATCATGAATTTTTTGTGATTGGTTGAAACTGGGTCACGCCATCGATTTCAAATCGGACAAAGACGACCAAGATTGCAAAAAGCACTGCAAGAGAACAATGTAAAGGTAGTATATCTAACTTTAGAGTAAGAGTATGCTGTCAACAGTCTGTTTGGTCAGACGTTGTTGTTCTGTTGTAGCTGTAGGGTTAGTTTAAATTTAAACAAGAATTTCGGTGCGTGAAAATGGCGGTTTTTAAGTTCGATTATCTCCCTTAGACAAGTCTTGGACCGCAATGAGTGAGGATAAGGAAGAAAATACATTAATGTTGGTATACCAAAGGGAGTCTTCAAGCGACAGTTCTGTTGTTTTGTTCTTCTGTGAAAGAATTGTGTTTTTGAAAGTGTATTCTTCATAATTGGGTTTATCTTTTTCTTTTGCCCAAGCCGTAAATTTATGTAGGTAGTGACTAGGGGTACGTGACCGTACCTCTAATATTTCAAATTAGCGGTACGGTCACGTACCCCTAGCGAGCCCTGTGAGGGTTGACTAGGGGTACGTGAGTCTTGAAATCCATATAGCAACGCTTTATTTTGTCTGGAGAAACATTATATCGATGCTATTTTTAATCTTCTTTCATTTCTATATTATTTGAAGACTATTTAATGGAGAGAAAAACAAAGAAACTTTGTCAAATATCCTCTGTTTCCACGCCGATGACGGCCGTATATAGGGTATAATAAATGAAACACGAATAAAAGTGTTATCGTCGGATACGCACAATAACTTAAGTCCGTGGCCAATGTTTAATATGTTAGCAATTTGATTCATGGTTTTAGGATTGCAACGGGAATAAGCTTGTTCGAATCGTGCCCTTTAAACCATTTTGCTGCCAGGCCCTCATTTTTACACTAGCATTATTATTATTTCTATTATTATAATTATACCAGATTTATATAGCGCCATGGAGGACTGTCAGTCCTCCGTGAAAATGCTAAAGATTTTCACACAGGAGTTGTGCGTGCAATAAAAGCGCTAGTTAACCCTTTCCCTCATAGAAGCGCCTTTTAGCACATTTAATTCATTCATCTACTGAAGAAAATAGTTCCAAATTATACAGTCATGAATAGGTATTATAAGAAATACTTTCTACATTCTAGCAGATACTAGCTTAAAGCTGGCTGAAAGTAAAGCAGAATGTGCCTTAAGTCACATTCTGCTTTACTTTCAACCTGCTTTAAGAAGTCACATATTTTCAAAACCAGAAACAGGCTATGGGGTAAAGGGTTAACACATTATTATATACATGTACATGGAAAAAATTACAACTTGAGAAAAAGTATACCTTATACATAATAGAAATATAATTATGTGGTGTAGTAATTTATATAAAAAAATTGATAAAGTATATAAATTATGAGATATTACGTCCGATGATGACATTCTACTCGTGTTTAATTTACTATACCTATATGCGGATGATCTCTACTCCCATCGCTGACATGCATAAAAAGCCGAATCGGAAAATATTTGATAGTCTTTAGGTATTGACATGATGTTTATACGTATTTCTCTATCAAAAAGACACTTTAAAGTCATTCTAGATAAGATAGAAATGAGAGAGCTTTAAAAAGTACATCGATATAACGTTTCTCCAGGCAAAATAAAGCATTGCTATATGGTGTTCAAGACTCACGTACCCCTAGTCAACCCTCACAGGGCTCGCTAGGGGTACGTGACCGTACCGCTAATTTGAAATATTAGAGGTACGGTCACGTACCCCTAGTCACTACCATTTATGTAATATGAAAAAGGCAAAGCCTTCAAGCGAGCACAGCAGTAAAATTGAAGTTAAATTTTGCTATTGTTAATGTTGTAAATCTCGGAGTAAAACACATGTTGTTTTCCCACCGAGTTGCAAACTGACTTGTTCTGCAATTTGTATGCTTACCTTAATATATCCCCGAGGTCCCAAACTCCGATGACTTTTCCCCCTATCAGATACCGGCAGCGATAAAAGCTAAAAAATGTACCAGAAACATCAACATATGCACTTACCTAATCAAATAATCCCTAAAGCCTTTTTGTACACCAGTGAAATTTGAATAAATACTAAAGGCTAAAGCTCCACTAAAATCGTCCTTCAAACATGCATGTATTTTCACTGTCAAATCTAGCCGCCATTTTGAAAGGGTACCTTGAACCGATGACATCAAATTAAGGCCAAGTAAAATGTAATTTTTAGGTTAAAGTCCTAGATCCCATACAGTTTTTTTTTACTTAACACTTTTTTCAATGTTTTCAAATGAAAAAAAAAAATCAAATAAACTAGAAATATGAATAAATTAAATATTTTCTTAATACTGGTCAATTATTGGTATTTTCCTACAGTCATATTCTTGGTCAACATTGCCTAATTATAATTTGTCCCTCAGTATAGTTTAAAAGGTTCTCCATGAATATATCCTGTTCTTCTGACTGAACCACTGGTCTCTTTTACATATTTTTAAGTATTTGTGAGGGCTGATGGTGAGTAATTTCTATTGTTATTCTTATTTAATGTGGGTGAGGTTGATCCGAAAGTAATGCAAAAATGTGCTAATTCTTTGATTACTCATGATAAGGTGATTACCGATAAACCAAACAATAAAATGTTAATGGCCTTACATATGACGTATTTATAGTCACGTGACCTTCATTAAGCATAGACGGTGCTTGCAGACGATGTAGTAGTAAATTAATTTCTGTATGTTTAAGGCATCAGATTCGTTGCTAAGATACAGGTAAGTTTGGGAATAGTGAAAATAACTGATTTTGTGTATACATTCATAATCACATCGAAAAAAATACTTGTATGTACCGCATTTGTCACTTGTGTTGTTTGGAAGATGAAATACGTTCATAGTAAAAACAAACCTCACAGTCGGATTTGTGATGTGTGCAAATCTCGCGCTGCGCATGATGTAAACAAAAAGTCATCGGAATTTGGTACCCCACGGAATTAGGGACCTTGGCGATACTAGATCTATATATATATATATATATATATATATAAAAAAACAACAACAGACAGTGCTGTGCTGACCCTAAACTACAAGATCAACAATTGATTAATCAGTGCCTCAGTAGTAGAGTGTCTGCTTGCAGTGCGGGAGACCGCAGGTTCAGTAATCAATTCCCGGCCGAGTCAATCTAAAGACAAAAATTGGTAGTAATGGCTTAATACCCACCTTGGCAATCAGGATTTCGGGTTAACATTACAACTGGTTCGTCAGTTTCAGGATAAAATGACCGGCCGGGTACAGTCCAGGGACTGGTCCCTGGTGCATTTCATAGATGCCCCTTCTCATAATTATCAGTGTTGATGGAGAGAAACAATAGTTAGATAAGATATAATCATTGTTTGTAGTTAGTAAGTCGATATTGAGGCTGGATCCTAAACCATTCACAGATGTCACTGTCACTTAAAATTGTCACTAAGAGAGTTCCGGTCTTTTACTTTCAGCGGTTTTTAAGGACCCATTCCAAATTGAAAACAACTTTTTTCCTCAAAATGAGCGTTCTATAAACGTATTTTACGTCGTTTTAGGGCATATTTTCCTCCAATAGAATGGGTACCAACCACATTACCAATTCCCAAAGTGATCGCTCACCTGTTGTACTGAAGCCTGATAGCTTTACCTTTCTGTTTCACTCTTTTTAATCTTATGCAGGGCTATAGATAAGGCGCGTATTTGCGTAAATACGCAATTAAATACAGTAGAAAAGCAATTACTTTCAGATCCATGCGTACTGAAAATCAATTATTGAAAGGGTTTACGCAAAAGAATTCAAGCAGGCGCGTATCGTACGCAATTAGTCGCATTTCTCGGGATGCTTACTACGACACCGGGTAAATATTTTACCGATACATCGGTTAGACTGGTTATTTATTTCCAAGTATTTATGCAGCGCCGCTTTTTGTTAGCTCGTTTAATTAGTAAACCAGTCACATCGTCTGCCAGAATTTCTTCTGTCAAAATGGCATCGCGCGGACGGAAAAAGCGCAACAAAAAAACCACATTATTCAATTACGTTCAGCCCTCCGCGAACGAACCAGAAATAATTTGTAACAGTGTCGTGAATGAAATTTTGAATGATGCAGGTAACAGCCAAAAAAGAGGTTGTTTAATGTTACCGACATAATCGACGATCTTTTGTCCCGAATCTGTAAGTCACCAAAGAAACACGACAGTGCTAAAGTTAGCAAAGTTACGGTAAAGGAATCCTGGAATGACTTTTAAAGTTTCCGTGGCTGGAAATTAATGAATCTTAGTTTTCCTACACAAACATGAGCTGTTGCATTTGTGTTGAAATGAGATCGAAACTGAAATTATCGAGTGTGGGCAAACCAGGGTACAGTACATCAAACAATCAGCTTGTGTTTTGTATTAAATGAAAAAATAAATAGAGTAAAAAAGCAATTCATATCAAATTGATGGAGTAACGGTTTTTTGGATACTCAATTGAAATTCAGAAAACCCAATTCTTAGAAAATAGAGGGAGTAAATACCCAATTAATGCAAAACCTTATCTATAACCCTGTTACGGTAATATACAATCTGACCAAGTTTGAGAATGATTGGATAAAAAAAACTATTGCCATGTAATGATTAGATTTCAACAATAATTGCACTCCTTCGAGAACTTATAGCTTTAGACTTTGTGTGCCAGTATTATCAAAATCTATTGAAAATTGTAGTTGCAAGAGTGTAGGTATAATAATAAAACGGCTTACGCTGATAGATATGGCATTTTCAGCTATTCAAAGGCAGATAACTTTTGACCTATTTGTCTGATTTCAACCATAGAGGTGCTCATACAAACTCGTATGGTAATATACAACCTGAGTATGTTTGAGAATGATTGGATAAAAATTGTGGCCGCTAGAGTGTAAACACCCTTAAATATGGCATTTTCAGCAATCCAAAGGTAGATAACTCTTGACTTATAAAAAAGTTATTCGTCCGATTTCAACCATAATCAAATTCATTTGACTTTTTATAGTCATATACAATCTGAGCAGGTTTGAGAAAGATTGGGTAAAAATTGTGGCTTCTAGAGTGTAAACACCTTTAAATATGGCATTTTCAGCAATTCAAAGGTAGATAACTCTCAACCTATTAGTCCGATTTCAACCATAATCTAACTCATGGGAACACTTATAATCATATACAATCTGAGCAAGTTTGAGATAGATTGAATAAAAATTGTGGCCTCTAGAGTGTTAGTATACACCCTGAAATATTGCATTTTCAGCAATTCAAAGGTAGGTAGCTCTTGATCTATTGGTCCGATTTCAACCATAATCAAACTCATTCGAACTCATATGTTAATATACAATCTGAGCAAGTTTGAGAAAGATTGAATAAATATTCAGTGATCATTCTGGATTGGATGACTGGTGGGCCATTGGCCCACCAGTCATCAGAGAAGTGGGCCATTTGGCATTTTTGGTGGGCCGAGCTTAAAACACCTAGATTACTGAAAAAACATGCAGAACAGAAACTGTAACATGTATCAAGAACTGAAATAAACCAATGTGGAAATAAAAATACATTTTCCTACCTATTTTTGTCTCTTATAGTGATGACCATGCAGTATACACTGTCTTTTTCATGAATATCAGGTGTATTCCTGACACAAGAAATCAATACTTGCTAAGTGGGAGGTCTGTTGTACCCAAATAGTGAGCTGTCTTCATGCAATTGATAATGGCTTTTTCTTTGCTGACTTTTAATACAGAACTAGCGATCGCAACTCTAAGCATGTGTTATCAAAGTGTTTGTCCTAAAATTTACACAGCCGTTAACAAAAATGGTTAGCCGAGTGTTCTCTTTGCATAGTTCACACATTCATTATTTTTTACCACTGTTGTCACGTAGCCATTTGAATTTAGCTAGGCTTTGTGATCGTCGGCCATTTTTTCGAGTTCGATTTAGTCGGGGTGCGAGTCGTTCAGACGCATTCTCGATCTGTGTTGGGACATTATAATTTGTTTTCGGCTGTGTAATAAAGAAATGCAATTTAGAGTTTCACCCTCGCATCCATGTTTGGTTCGTTTCGACATACTTTGCTTTTCAAAACAACACTGACATGTGATTCAATCGCAGACCGGAAACCGGCCGCAATATATCAACAACCAATCAAAGTTATCAATACTTATCACCGGAGGCTGTAACTAAGCAACATGCAATCGCAGCTACTCGGACAAGTACATATCAAACGAATGTCGAAGAGAGATCTCGATTGAGCACCATTACCGGGAAGCGTGATTATATTAATAAACCAATGAAATTGGGTCTAGTATTCGCTGTTGTCTTCACGGAAATTTGGACACGAAAGTGAAACTAGACAAATCTATGGCCCTTCAAGTAAGATTTCGTTGCGGGATTACGGATTTCTGTGCGCCGATATGGCCCACATACAAAATTCTCTTTGCGCCATTTGTGATTTTTATGCGGGAATCCCGCAAGGACGCATCCCAGAATGAACACTGAATATTGTGGCCTCTAGAGTGTAAACACTGTTAAATAAATATTGGATTTCCAGCAATAAAAGGTAGACCTATTAATCAGATTTCAACCATAATCGAACTCATCCGAACTCTTATAGTAGTATAAAATCTGAGCAAGTTTGAGAAAGATTGGATAAATAATGTGGCCTCTAGAGTGTAAACACTAAAATTGTTGATGACGCACGAGGGACGCCGGAAATTCAAGGATTGCAAAAGCTCAACCTGAGCTAGCTCAGGTGAGCTAAAAACCCACTGACTTTGTACAAAAACTTATTTGGAACGAGCAATAGGTTGTCTTGCAATGATGTAGATAGTGTGAAACACCAGCTAGTCTACAGATTGAACTACTCATGCTATTGCTGATTTTAAAGTTTTTAAGGAAATTGCTATTGGGTTTTTCTGCTAAGATATTTTAAAAATGTTTCTTAAGGTAGATCTACATAGATTCATGACTGTATAAAGTGGAACAATTTTGAAAATTCTTGAGTGGAGAAATAAGTTAAAGGCGTAAAAATGGAAACAGTTAACACTTTTGAACAGAACTTTAAATAGCTTTTATCTGACATAAAACATTCACAAAACGTTTCTATGCATAGCTCTAAACCTTTTGTCACTTGTGTGGGCGTGGCATTTTCATCAGTCACTACAAGCGGTTGTAAATGACACGAAATGAGCTAAACATAAACGTCAACTCAAACGCCGACCATGGAAATTCACGAGAATCTTATTCTAGTGGAAGCTTTGTTTTATAATTATCGTAACTTAAAACCGGCAATATCCGACACTGTCCGAGTATAAATTATGAATAACGAAATGCCGACAGGAGTTATGATTGGTTAATCGTAATTGCTTCATTTCTTCATAACGAGGTTTCAGATCCTGAAAGTTTTTCTTATCCCGTAAAGTTGAAAGATTGGCAGCCATTTTACAACGATGAAAAGGGCTGTCAGTTGACTACAAACGTGTGAAGAGATTAATATAATCCCCGACTCCATCGTAATCAGAGGTACGCCGATAATTGTCTCCTACTGGGAGGAGGCTACCAATTACTCTATCAGTGTTCTGCCGAGGCCGCGTATCTGCGACATTGTTTCTAAAAAAATACGATTGTCGCTTTTATTTTCGTCCCGGGGCGACAATTGTCGCGGTCGAAATGTTTGGGGCCGAATATTGACTGGGCGTAAAATTCTCACGAGTTAGGGATTTTCACGGTGCCTGCATCAAATTTACTCGACTGGTTCTATAATTATTACTGAAATAAATAGTACGCGACACGGCAATGGATAAACCAGTCATATTATTAAACGTGTCTGTCGTCAAGCGCAGGAAATTTAAAAATGGCGTCTCCTGTGTAGAAAAAGCAGAAAACAATTTTAAGTTTCTTCAAACGGACAGTCAGATAATGCCGATTTATCGTCCGGAACAACTTTTGAGCCCTCACCCACTACTTCCGAATCCCCATATTCGCTTTTAAAGTATGCAGAACCGCAATAATCGAGGGGAAAATGGTAACCTGATTCCTCTAAAAAGGCTCATCGTCAGTTTCAAGATAAGGGGTTACGCGATTATTCAGTGAAGGTAGTGGGATGGGAGATTGGAAACTTTGATTTAAACAGGGCTCTGAAACATTTGAAATCATCCAAAGCAAGAAAGCTCTTTCAATGACAGGTTATACCATGCATTAAAGCACTTTACTTTGAATGTTTCTCCTTTGTCCCACTTTTTTTGAAAATGTCGCTAACTTTTCATGCCCACCGAGACATGTGTCCCCAACTTTTGGATGTCTTGGCAGAACACTGCTCTATGCATAATTTAGCAAACTGAAAATACCCGTTAGCGGATTGGATAACCGCACTTGTTCGAGAGTGGTGACTTGCAGATTTTTAATTTTTAGCTCACCTGAGCTAGCTCAGGGTGAGCTATTGCAATCCTTGATTGTCCGTCGTGCGGTGTGCGGCGTCAACAATTTTAGTGTTTACACTCTAGAGAACACAATTTTTATCCAAACTTTCTCAAACTTGCTCAGATGGTATATTGCCATAAGAGTTCGGATGGGTTCGATTATGGTTGAAATCGGACAAATAGGTCAAAAGTTATCTACCTTTGAATTGCTGAAAATGATACATTTAACGATGTTTACACTCTAGAGGCCACAGTATTTATCCAATCTTTCTAAAACCTGCCCAGATTGTATATGACCATAAGAGTTCGGATGAGTTTGATTTTGGTTGAAATCGGACAAATAGATCAAGAGTAATCTACCTTTGAATTGCTGAAAATGCCATTTTTAACGGTGTTTACACTCTAGAGTTCACAATTTTTATCAAATCTTTCTTAAACTTGCTAAGATTGTATATTACTATAAGAGTTCAGATGAGTTTGATTATGGTTGAAAGCAGACATATAGGTCGAGAGTTATATACCTTTGAATTGCTGAAAATGCCATATTTAACGATGTTTACACTCTAGAGGCCACAAATTTTATCCAATCTTTCTCAAACTTACTCAGATTGTATATTACCATAAGACTTCGGATGAGTTCAATTATGGTTGTAATCGGATCAATAGGTCAAAAGTTATCTACCTTTGAATTGCTGAAAATGATACATTTAACAGTGTTTGCGCTCTAGAGGCCACAATATTTATCCAAGTTCTCTCAAACTTGCTCAAATTGTATATGACCATAGGAGTTCGTAAAAGGGTGATTATGGTTGGATTCTGACAAATAGATCAAGAGATATCTACCTTTGAATTACTGAAAATGCCATATTTTACAGCATTTACACTCTTGCAACTACAGTTTTCAATGGATTTTGATTATACTTGTACACAAAGGATGTAGCTATACGTTCTGGAAGGAGTGCAATTATTGTTGAAATCTAATCATTGTTGCAATAGTTACCTGCCCTTGATATACTTTGAAGTGCTAGAAAAAGGCTTCATTTCAGTATTGTTTAGGCTCTAGTTATCTGCCTTTGATGTACTCTACTATACTACAGTAGGTCGACAAACTTGAATGGATTTAGAATAAAACGGGTGAAATTCAAAGGTAAAGCTATCAGGCTTCATTACAAATGGTGAGCGATATCAGGGCCTTCAGGCCCTCTTGTTTAATTGACCAAAACATTTGGTCATTAATATTGAACAAATTCAGGAAGTATTTACCATAAATTCACCTAACTTATTACATGTATATTTTTTTGCTCCAGAGTGGGCCCTGCACTTGTATATTTCTCTAAAATAGGTATTGAATTCTTATAAAAACAACATTTGATAGAAAAAAATAGCGACTTTATTAGGCACAGAGACGGGAAATCCCAAAATCTATTTTAAACCGCTGAACCATCAGATTCGCGATGCGGAGATGCGTGTGAACCAGGCGCTTTACGTATTAAGAATGATAAGAATTGTCAAGCGCCTGACAGACACTATAAGGAAAATGAAAAGAAATCCAAATTGACTCGTCGTTCTTTGACTTTTAACTTGTATTTTGTAGTTTGTTAATAAAAATGGTCTTCTTACATCCGATTTCGGCATTATCTGCAACATAAATCTGTGCGTGCATGCTCGTTCATGGCATTGATTTTATGGGTGATTTTTTGAAATTATACGTGAATCACATACATCTGTGCGTGAATGGGAACTCTGATACCACAGCAAAAACGTGCCTGACCCTGTCGCGGATCAGAAATACAGCTGAAAGTAGTATGGAAAAACTGGTGGTCATCAGACCATAGGACTTGACTAAGTGTGGATCCCTGTCACATTAAACAATGAGATTGAGACATCTGACTGCTTACTAGAGTGGCTAATCATCTAAATTCAAACTAAGTTTCAGAATAAATTTGTTTTTCAGATGTATCTTTGATTTCAAGCTGAATAAAGTCAGGAGCGAAAAGTTAGGACAGGTGACACAGAATAAAACAGCAGCTATTGGCCTTTGTCAGCAGTAGCCATGACAGACCTAGATGTACTAAAAGATATTCCGGGCTACAAAGCTATAATGAAGTCCGTATTGAAGTCACAAATTCAGCTACTAGTAAGTATTATGTAATTAAATAGCATCATGATCAAGTGATCCAATGGTATTTCCTTGGGAGTGCATCAAACTTTCAAACAATAACGTACTACCACAGCGCTGCCATAAGTTGACATGAAAAATCCTAAGATTTCCAAATTTGCATTTTTCAAGTACGATTTTACGAATGGTACATTTACCCCATAGCCTGTTTCTAGTTTTGTTGACACGTGGCTGCTTAAAGCAAGCTGGAAGTAAAGCAGAATGCGCCAGGCGCAATCTGCTTTACTTTCAGCCTGCTTTAAGCTATCATGTACTAGAAAAAAAATCCGAAGATTTACGAAAAATCCGGAGAAATGGCAGCCCTGCTACCATTACCATACTAACTAGTTTGCTAAGTACTACAGTAAAACCCTTCTATAACAACCACTAAAAAAGGTTAATTGGTAACTTATTGGTTGTATGAAAGACAGGTGACAGCTTTAAGCAAGGTGAAAGGGTAAACAGAACTTTCTGTTTTACTTTAACCTTGCTTTAAGCAGCTGTCTGTCTTAAACACCAAATAACATTATTAAGTGGTTGTTTGAGAGATATTTTATTGTATTTTAACTTTTCATAATTTGTCTTGCTGCAATAAAGAGCAGTTTTTCAGTGAGGTTAAGTATTCTTCAACAGGGTTTTCTCTGACCCCCAAATTGTATAGAAGTGGAACCCCTCATTTTCAAAATGACCTCTAAATTCTAGAAATATTGGTGTTCTTTATTCTATATGATGGGGGTCCAGAGACCGCCCAATTTGAAAACTGCTTCAACAGTGGAGACAAAGGCAGAGTCTGTTCTTGTTGAAATATGTGGTCAGGGTATGTTACGTTTGTCTCCACTGTTGAAACAGGATTTTTCCTTGTGTCCTCAAATTTGAGGGTCTCGTCCTTAAGATACAATCTGCTTTACATTGAATCTGCTTTAATTGTTCACCTGTCTTCTAAACTTGAATGCTAAGTGGATAACGGCTCCAGATAAGAGGAGTGTTTCAAAATCTAAAATCTTTTTTTTTTGCATTAAACCTTTTGGTGTCGTACTCATTAGAATCTTCTCTTTGAGACACTTCTAATGAGTAGTAAGTATTACAATTTTATTGAATGAAATGAGCGAGAAAATATTGGATTTGTTCAGTTTTCTCTAATCTGGAGCCCTGGTCATCTGTCTTCAAATCTCGAAACCAGCTAAGAAGTAAAGGTTTATCCAGGGCTCCAGATAAGGGGAAGAATACTGAACAAATTCAACATTTCTCAGTCATTGTAGCACCAAATCCTATAGTGTAACTAACTACTCATTAGAATCATCTCACCATAGGGTTTAATACAGAAATAAACAGGGCTCCAGAAAAGGGGAGTATTTCAAAAACTAAAATCTTTATTTCTGCTATAAACCCATGGTGTCACTACTCATTCGTCTCTTCGAGATGATTCTAATGAGCAGTTACACCATAGGATTTGGTGTTAAAATAAGTGAGAAGATGTTGGATTTGTTCAGTTTACTCTCTGTTATTTGGAGCTCTGAATAAAGATTTTAATTTTTGAAATTTTCCCCTTATCTGGAGCCCTGTTAATCTATAAGTGTGAGTAGATAGTAGATACGAAATAAAGATAACCTGTTTCTGCCGACAGATAGAACAGTTGTCCGCTCAGACTGGTGAAGAATCCATCATCCTCACAGCCAGTGTACATGATGGTACCCTGTCTCACCTGGGCTCCAGTACAGGCAAAGGTTTCCTGGAGGGCCGGGATGAGATCAAATCACAATTCCTGGGCTACTGTCTCAAAAGTAAGTACACAGAACCAATGATTTTGAAACTTCAGAGAAAAATTGTAGTCTCAATGTATTTAGCCCTGAAACTTTAAGCGATTAATTCCTGTTTCCAGTTAAGTCTTTTTTAGCTCACCTGAGCACAAAGTGCTCAAGGTGAGCTTTTGTGGTCGGTCTTTGTCCGTCGTCGTGCGTCGTTCGTCGTGTGTCAATTATTTCTTCAAACATCTTCTTCAAAACTACTGGTCTGATTGCAACCAAACTTCACAGGAATGTTCCTTGGGTCAAGCTCTTAAAAAGTTGTTCAAAGAATTTGAAACAATGCAGAACTCTGGTTGCCATGGCAACCAAAGTGAAAAAATAAGGAAATCTTAAAAAATCTTCTTGTCTGAAACCACAAGGGCCAGAGCTTAGATATTTGGCACATAGCATCATCTATAGGTCCTCTATATATATATATGTTGTAGTTCAATAGTGACGGTCATGGTTTTTTTCGCTCCGCTTTTGGATACGTTTTGGATAAGTTAAAGTGGAGTGAATGTGCTAAAGTTTATACTATAATGTTTGTGAAGTTATGGACAATGAAGTGAGAAGAACAAAATGTGGATATTTGGATGGACAAACTCATAATCGGCGGTAAAAATTATTACATATTACAAATCATAAATCGTAAATCTGACATTGTAGCATGAAGATAACGAGTGTTCACGGTGGTCACGCCTATCGAGAGATAATTGCATCGATTATCGCTATTGACTCTATTGTTCGGTCGTCCTACTAACATTGTCCTGAGGCCCGGATTGCAGTATATCTTTACAAAACTGATCATGGAAGTACCCGCGCTGACCAGCCAAAAATCTACGGAAGTCAAGTTGTGCCATGTGTTTCGGTAAATTCCTGCCTCAGATCGTAGCCAGAGACATTAGTTCTGTTCTTGTTTTTTGTTTATTAGTGGTATCTATCAGCAAACTTTACAGAAACCATACGGACCTACTGTTGTTGTGCCAAATGTAACCGTGGCTTAATACACAAGAACCGAGTACGTGTATAGCAACCAGCTATCTACGGAAGCACAGACTAGACAATAACCATGGGCATTTCATTAGAGATATGGAGGGTCCGTATTGGGTGCTTCGTGCAGTCTAAAAAGAATAAATCGTGTGCACCCAAAGGGATAAGACTTCATTCCACGCTAATTTCGCTGGCAATACGGGTTGTTTTATTATCGCTACTTGTGGCTCAATGCGTGGAACGAAACCCAGGCCCTACACACGGGGACAATATCCGTGGCGGTGGTGCATGCGCTACTGGCAGTGGTCGCGGGAGCGGTCGTGGTGGTGGCAGCAGTCGTGGTGGTGGAGGCGGTCGTGGTGCGGGATGCGATGGGCGTGGAGGCGGTCGAGGGGGTGGCGGTGCTGGTGACGAGCGGGCTCTGAACAGCTCGCAGTTGGACATGGAGCATATTCAGACACAATCGACACAATCAACGCGCGAACTTCGCTCACGCCGTTCGGAATTAAATAACCTAACACCGATTAAAACGTATTTTCAGAATGTAGCACCGCAAAATGTTAATGGAGCCGGTAACCGAGCTTCTAGTGTCACAGAGCCGTTGAATGCCATTTCCGACGAAGAGCCAGAATCACTCGATATGACGCAATTGTTATTAGAGATTCGCTCTGAAGTGAAACAAACTAGAAAGGAGACATCAGAGACAAATAGAAAAATTGATAATCTTGAGAGATCGGTGAACTCATTGTAAGATAACTATAACGAGCTTAAACAGCAGAATGATGTTTTAACAAATGAAGTAGCTGATCTTACCGAAAAACTGTCGTCTGTCGAGCAAGATCTGGCGTCTTCAATTCGAAAACAAAATATCATTGAAGCAAATAGTAAAAAGCAAAACCTTAAAATATTTGGTGTCGCAGAACAAGCCGATGAAAGTAGTGCCGACCTAGAAAGTAAAGTCACTGACTCCAGAAACGATGAACTTACTCTCGAAGAAGGTGTCTCTTCATTCGACACGATGTACAGGCTCCCAAGCAAAACCAAACCGCGTCCGGTGTTCTTGCGTTGTACAGGGATTAAGGCAAAGGAGAGAATTCTGAAGGCATTTAGAGATAAACGCAAACACGGTGTACAAATGCCATTTCGTATAGGTGAAGACTTACCAGAATACATTGCGAAAGCCCGTTCAAATCTTTATCCTTTCTTCAAGCAATGCCTAGATGAAGACAAAGGCGTTTATTTCAAGCATGACTACCTAATGATTGACAACGAGAAATATGTATACGACCCTGTCACCAAAGCAGCCGTTGTTGTTGATAAATAGGGAAATGGCCAACGCCCAAATGCACAACAGCTACAAACTACTGTGATTACTCTATGGACATTGAATATACGAGGTCTGACAAAGTTTCAAGACAACTGCATTTTTTCAAATTTCTGTTCTAAATATGACATAATCGGCTTGTGCGAAACATGGCAGTCAAAAAATGAGAGCTTTGATGGGTTTTTGCCGGAGTTTAAGACTTTTGACAGTCCTAGATCTACATGTAGGGGTTATCGAGGCTCTGGCGGTGTATCTGTATTCGTCCGGAACTGGTTAGTTGAAAGAGGTGTAGTTAAGCGCATTTATAGCCAAATTGAAGAATGTGTGTTACTTTTCATTAACAAAAATGTCTGCAATTTAAGTAAAAACTTGATTTTGTGCAGCGTTTTTTTTCCTTCTTTGAACGGGTCCGGGGAACGGACCCGTTCCCAATTGGAGACGGACCCGTCCCAATTTGACGACCGGACCCGTCCCAATCAAAAGAAATCAAATATCGGACCCGTTCCCAATCAAAATAAACATATTTCCCAATTGTCAAATTACTTTTTCCCTTTAAATCATAGCAAACCATCCATATTTCAACTTATCTTTTGCTACAATGAATGTCTCGTCAAGGAAATATACAGAAGTTTATAATTCCGTGGTCTCATGAAGTGTAAACAAAGTTACGCAACTCCATTGACATTTTTGGGAGTATGTATAAAACAATACCAGTGATTACGGCCGAATATCGGAAACGGTCCGGGCGAAGATTTATACATGCCCCTTAATCCAGACTGGTTAATGTTGCGTGATCGCAAAATCCGCTGAAATTTATAAGAGTTTACAAACCCAGTCTGACTCTGTTTACCATCATTTATAAAATAGAAAACCTACAATTAAAACAATCATGAGCCATAATTCCAAGTATTACAGAATTGTTTTGAGAAAGACGATAATGAAGAACTTGAATCTAGATCACTGCCTTAACACTCGCGAGCTTGATTGGCAGTATTCAGAGATAGATAAGATAAGATTTTGGATTTTACCAAGTCACCAACTCTGTCTCGGCCGCAACAGCGTCTACTGTGAGTAACACACCCAGTGTAGATTTAGTTTTTACACCATGTTTACCATCATAAACAGTTCTAACGGTTTAGTAACTTAAATTCCCAATTTCTGCGTTGTCATCATTTCAAAACTCGTTTTTCCCAATTTGACTTGAAAAATTCCCAATCTGAGGGGTACCGGACCCGTTCCCAATTGGGTGAAAAAAAACGCTGTTGTGTTTCACTTACATTCCTCCTGAACATTCTCCGGTATATACTCGAGAAAATAGTAATGGTATTGATCTATTGGGTGATAAACTCACGCTAATAGAGTCTGATTTTGGAGATGTTGCATTCGTGGTTGCAGGAGATCTAAATTCGCGAGTAGGTGATAAGTCGGACTTCATACTCAACGACGATATAAACTATGTATATGGTGATGAAGTACAGTATCCAAGTGATCATTTCTGTGAGAAACGCAATAATAGTGATACAGAGGTGAACAGATTTGGATTATCTTTAGTCGAACTTTGTTGCACGAAAGGTATACACATGTTAAATGGACGCTTTATTGATATCACAGGTGCAATTACTTGTACTGCAAACAGCGGTTCTAGTGTAGTCGATTATATTTTAGCCTCGACCGAAGTATTTCCGCTGATAAACGAGTTTGAAGTCGGTAACCTGGATATATCGGACCATTTTCCTCTTACGTGTGCTATTAATCTTATACTCCAAGAAAATGAAACGGATATAACGACAAACACTGTACTAGATCCATACGTGAAATTTAGATGGAATGAACGCGAGAAAGACGCTTTTCGAAGATCATTTTCAGAGCTATTTACGGAGTTCGAACATAATTTAAACGATGATAATCTTGTTGACAGTTATAAGGAGTTCGTAGAGACAGTCCAAGCTGCTGGAAAGCGAATGAAAGTGAAAACAAAGCGGTCAAAAGAGACATGCAATGTGAACAGTGAGCAGCCCGAATGGTGGGACCATGAATGTACAAAAGCAAAATACGAAAAACATAAATTATTGAAACGCTTTCGACGTTCAAACGCACGTACTGACTTACATGAATACAAACAAAGTAAAAATGTTTTTAAAAATATGTGCCGTGCTAAACGCTTAAACATAGAACGGAAACGACGCGAGCATCTAATAGAACTTAGACAGAAACCGTCAGACTTTTGGAAGTGTTTAAAAGGAAACAATGGTAATACGCGAAATGACGCTGATAATATACCCGCACATGAATGGGTAGAATATTTCACAGATTTATTTTCGGAGGCTGAAACTGAATCTGAAGAAACAGACGCTAGTGATATATTTGGAGACAATGTTGAAAGTATTGATAACACTATACTTGATTCTGCTATTACAGACGATGAAATTATTAAAAGTGTTAAGTCATTACGATCATCATGTGGCACAGGATCAGATGGTACATGCATTGAAATGTACAAGTATACACTAGACTTAACGTTATCATATTTGTCAAAACTATTTAATTCCATATTAGAATCAGGTCGCTTCCCTAAAGAATGGAGCGAGAGTTTGATAACACCACTTCACAAGAAAGGTGCACGTGACAATCCCAACAATTTTCGCGCCATATCTGTGGGAAATAGTCTTAGCAAAATATTTATGAAAGTTCTCAGCAATCGCCTAACAAAGTGGGCAGAAACTCACAATGTCATTGACGAGTCGCAAGCAGGCTTCAGAACTGGTTATGCAACTGTGGATAATATTTTTAATCTGACAGCCATTATTCAAAAATATGTTTCTGGTCGTAACGGTCGCTGCTATGTATTTTTCATAGATTTTTTCAAAGCATTTGACAGTCTAGGGCATCAGCAATTGTGGAACAGCCTTGTGCGCAAAGGAATAGAGAGAAACAGCAAGCTCTTGAATGTTTTTAAATCGATGTATAGCCAACTTAAGTCCTGTGTTAAGTTAAAGCATGGCCTTACAGAATACTTCATGTGTGAAAAGGGTACTAAACAAGGATGCGTCAGCTCGACCATAATATTTTCACTGTTTATAAACGATCTTGTTAGTCATATGAAATGCAAGTGTAGAAATGGTATTCAAGTAACTAATGACGTTGATGCAATACACGGTTTAATGTTCGCTGATGATGTGGCTTCTATAGGCAATACTGTCGCTAACTTACAGGACCATATCAACCGTATAAGTGAATTCTGTCAAGCCACTGGTATGGAACTGAACCTAGATAAGAGTAAGATTATGGTTTTCAGAAATGGTGGTATATTGAGACATTATGAACAATGGTATTACCGCGGGAATTTGATTGAAGTAGTTTCAGAATATAAGTATTTAGGGTCGGTGTATTCACCAAAATTAGTATGGACCAAAACGAAGGAGATGTTATGTATGCAAGCAACCAAAGCGATCGGAGCTATACTTAGGTATCAGCGACACTTTGGATACTTTCATCATAGTGAAGCATTTAAACTTTTTGATGCCATTGTTAAACCAATCCTCTTGTATTCAAGTGAAATATGGGGCTACAGTTATGCTAAAGAAGTTGAACTTATACAGGTAAAATTCTGTAAGCGTCTCTGTGGTCTAAACCAAAATGTTGCAAATTTCTTTGCGCTTAGCGAATGTGGCAGATATCCGTTGTATATATCATATATAGAGCGTTGTGTGAAGTTTTGGACAAAACTCATCTCAATGGAAAATACGAGATACCCTAAACAGTGCTATATAATGTTAAAAAACTTGGACAATATTGGACGCAAAACGTGGGTAACACATGTTAAGAACATTTTATTCCAGTATGGATTTGGCTATGTCTGGATAGCTAATGAAGTTGGAGACAGAAACCAATTTCTGCGTGCGTTTACACAAAGACTTAAAGACTGTGCACAACAGAGCATCGGAGAAGACATAGAGTCATCCCCAAAAGCCATATCGTACAGACTATTTAAAAGTATTCTTGTGCCAGAAAAGTATTTATCTCTACCATTAAGCTATAACTTAAAGCGAGCTTTAGCGAACTTTCGCTGCTCTAGTCATAGTTTAATGATAGAAAAGGGTAGACATCTGAATATAGAGAGAGACTATAGATTCTGTAACTTCTGTCATAAGAGGAATGTTTTTGCTGTAGAGACGGAAATGCACTTTATTATGATATGCCCCCTGTACACAGAGTTACGTGACACTTACTTTAGGGTAGAATGGTGAAATGAGCCACCGAGTGATAGAACATTTGTCCGTATTATGTCAGACGAAAGGCAAGACAGTATATTTGCACTAGCAAAATACATAGAAAAGGGATTTATTCTACGTGATAAGACACTGGATTCTTAACGTTGTAAATTTTCCCTTAAAGTAAAATAACAGTATCATTCTCTGAAGAATATCCATCGCGAACTGCAACTGTTTTGCTACTTTTGTTACTAACCAGACCAAGTCTGGACAGAATTGAAATATAAAGTTTTCTTTGAATGACTCTAAGTAAGCAATGTTTCACAAAATATTGCTGATTGAGGGCCTTTCAAAAGAAACTTTAGTGTAATATTCGCAAATAAACATCTATGTTGCAAAATATTTTGCATAATGTTCTAAATACTAACATCTGGACAGAATTGAAATACATGTATAAAGTTTTCTTTGAATGACTCTTAGTAAGCAATATTTCACAAAAGGTTACTGATTAGGAGCTTTAGTGTAATGTTTAGCAAATAAACATCTATGTTGCAAAATAAATGCATAATGTTCTAAATACTTACATCTGGACAGAATTGAAATATAAAGTTTTCTTTGAATGACTCTTGGTAAGCAGTATTTCACAAAATATTGCTGATCGAGAGCCTTTCAAAAGAAACTTTAGTGTAATATTCGCAAATAAACATCCATGTTGCAAAATATTTGCATAATGTTGTGAACACTTACATTGTTCGTAAACGTTTGATTAAATATTTTTAAATCAGAAAACTGTTGACACTACACATATTATTGTTGAAGCATGTAGCTTGTATTTTGGGCCGGAGGCCTTGTATTGCAAAATAAACTTTTGTCATTGTCATTGTCATTGTCATTGTCTATCAAAGTTGTTCAAATTTTGCCCCTGGGGTCAAAATTGGCCCCGCCCTGGGGGTCACCATTTTACATAGAGTTATATAGTGAAATGTTCAAACATCTTTTTCTCTGAAACCAATATGACCAGAGCTTTGATAGTTGGCATGGTATAACTTCTAGAGGTATTTGACATATATTGTTGAATTGGTTCCGGTCCGTTGCATATCTGGGTCACCGGAGCTAAAAATAGATTTTTTACCATGAGAACTTAAAAAATCTTCTTGTCTGAAACCATAGTACACTAAGCTTAGATATTTTGCACATAGCATCGTCTACAGATCCTCTATCAAATTTGTTCAAATTTTGTCCCTGGGGTCAAAATTGGCCCCGCCCTGGGGATCACAGTTTTACATAGTTATTTAGTGAAATGTTCAAACATCTTTTTCTCTGGAACCAATATGACCAGAGCTTTGATATTTGGCATGGTATAACTTCTAGAAGTCCTTCACATATATTGTTGAATTGGTTATGGTCTGTTGCATATCTGGGTCACAGGAGCTAAAAATAGATTTTTTCAATGAAAACTTAAAAAATCTTCTTGTCTGAAACCATAGTACACTGAGTTTAGATATTTTGCACATAGCATAGTCTACAGGCCCTCTATCAAAGTTGTTCAAATTTTGTCCCTGGGGTCAAAATTGGCCCCGCCCCGGAGGTCACCGTTTTACATAGAGTTACATAGGGAAATGGTCAAACATCTTTTACTCAGAAACCAATATGGCCAGAGCTTTGATATTTGGCATGATATAACTTTTAGAGGTCCTTCACATAATTATATGGATGAATTGGTTCTGGTCTGTTGCATATCTGGGTCACCGAAGCTTAAAATAGATTTTTTCCAATGAAAACTTCAAAAATCTTCTTGTCTGAAACCATAGTACACTGAGTTTAGATATTTTGCACTTATCATCGTCTACAGGTCCTCTATCTTAGTTGTTCAAATTTTGCCCCAGGGGTCAAAATTCGCCCCGCCCTGGGGGTCACCTTTTACAAATCTTCTTTTCTGAATTCACGCGACCCATCCTAGTGTCACCATGGTCAGGTGAGCGATCAAGGGCCATTCTGGCCCTCTTGTTTTACCATTTAGGGAATGATTGATTTTAACAATATATTGCAAAAATGGCAAACAGAAGAGACCTTGATCAGAGGGTATTATAATTAACATTACCACATAAATACATCGTTTATTCAGCTTAAAGCAGGCTGGAAGCAAAGCAGAATGCGCCTTAAGGCACATTCTGCTTTACTTTCAATCTGCTTTAACTGTTCAACTGTCTTCAATACTAGATACAGGCTATGGGGTAATGGGTTAAAGGAGCGCTCTGATTAGTGTCTTTACTGTTTGCATATGACAAATGTATTCTTTACAGATACATTGTTTGTTAATAAATGTCAGACCAGTATACTTGTTGCTAGAGTGTTCCAATTTATTAACACTTTCTTCCACAGAAGCAAATTAGGATGGCTCTACTTTATTTTTCTGGATTATACATGACACAATCATTATTATTTTGGGCGTAAATGAAATACGGGGGAAATTACAATTTCTCAAAAATATTGTTGCTTTTGTATATTTAATCTGATGAGTCACTAATTTTATGAGCATCTGTTCTGACTCTGGACTGTTTTCAATGGACATAGAGTCTGGGAATTTGTTGGAAAAGAAATGTTTTTTTCAGGCCTGTTGAAATTGTCTGTGCCTATGAATTAACTTAGAGGACCAACTTGACTTCTTCACTGCCTCATGAAAGCAAAGATACCAAGGATTAAGACGAGAGAGTATGCTTAAATTGTCAAACCTGTTCTTCTATATGTGTGCACCAAGCCCATTTGTGTGACTACTCATAATCATTAAAGTTATCTTTTGAAGACAATCCTGACGAGTAGTCCACTATAGGCTTTGTGCAGACATGCAGATTGTAGCTTTAGAAATATTCTCCTTATCTGAAGTCCTAGGTCCAAGATTATAAATATTTTGAGTCCTCAAGCATTTGATTGGTCAGATTTTAGCTTTTGATTAGCAAAAGCTTAAATCTGACCAATCAAATACTTGAGAAAGACCAAAAGCTCAAATCTGACCAATAAAATGCTTGAGACCAGTCTCTTTTATTTGACCTTGGGACCAGCAATATATGTACTGACATTCGTCTTTTCATTTAGCTCACCACAGGCCAAAATCAACTGAGTCAAACAAGTCACCGTATCAGCGGCCTGTACCTAGTCCAAGATCACCTACATTACAGCAACCACCCCAAAAAAGACAAAAAGTGCACCCAGTGTCATTAATATCACGACAGCAAGGTACAGAGTACCCCATACAACCCCCACCTCGGTTACCTCAGAGACAAACATCTGGATATTCAGGAGATAATTCTAGTGAAGAAAGAGAATTGATAGTGAAACAGGAAGTGCAAGATACTAGTGTAAACGAGAGTGAACATACTGAGTCACAAGGTGCTGATCACAGATTTCCATCCACATCGACATCATTACCATCTTCCCTACAGCTAAGCCATACTCAAACATCCGCAGATCAAACAAACTATGAACAAGGCAATCTCAATCAGCCTAGTGTAGACGCTGAAGACTCTAATGAACAAACTTCTAGTATTAAGATAGAACCTATCACTGAGAATGAAATGGAACTAGAGATTACTGGGGTAGAGTTAGGTGATAGTTCTATGTCCGGTGCCGAGGGATGGGGTCAAGGCCAGTCAGGCTATGGTGCTGAATTAGATGGGTCTTTCAATCAAGGAGCAGATCAGTCAGGATACAGTAAGTGGATTTACTTTGTTACTTATCTTTAGTCACTCTGAATGAATATCCCACAGGCTTGCCTTGAACAACTTCCACAGTAGAAAACGTAGAATGAGTTGGTTGCTGTTATTAAAAAAAGACTTATATGGGCTCAAAAACAAAGTAACATAACACGAAACTAGACAATACAATGGGATAGTGACAGCTTACATGATTGGTTAAAAGAGTAAACACTGTTCTTTTCAGACTGGAAGATTAATGCTAGAAATTAAGCGTCGGTTGAGAGAAATTGTAGAGAAATGCCACACCTATAAGTATAATTAGCAGCAAATCTGTTGTACAAAGTACAAGCAAACTGACCTTGATAGGGGTAATGGTTTAATTGTTTGCTCCACTCCACATTAACTCTTTCCCCCCTAAAACTTTAAATTGTCAATTCCAGTTTCCATTTTAGTCTAGTCCATTTCTGACTTTTAGGGTTGTTTTTGTCAGTGTTTGGCATTATGACAAACAGTGAAGACCCTGATCAGAGGGCTCCTTTCGGAGCCCTCTGATCTGGGCCTACAATGTTTGCACAGGACAAGTGTACTATTCACATGTATACTGTTTAAAAAGACGCCTATATGCGGGACTAGGGTTCAACGGGTTAACCAGACAGTAGTACTAGGAAATCTTCATTGCTCCTTATAAATACAAGATTTAGAAAGACCAATTGAGCATGTAAGCATTTCGTGATACATTCAATTAAAACAAGACTACTAAGTCTGTTGACATCCATAGACTCATACTATTACAGGCGATTGTTTGCTTATTTCAAATTATATGGTTTATACTCAACTGTTGGACCTTTGATGATTAAATATCTGTGCAACATTTTATGTTTCTGCAGCGGTTAGTCGGGGCATACCCATTTACTTGTCCATCTGTCTGTCCACATATAAATTTCATACTTTGTCCAACTCCTCTTACAGTTTGTAAAGGGTCCTTATATGTCTAACTCTAACAGCCATATATCTAATCTACTAGGGTATTAACTGAGCAGCTCTGTGGAAGACATACAAGAACAAGCTGTGTGCTACTTCATACAGAGTGACAGACATAACACAAGTATACAGCATCACTAAATATAACAGGAAAAGGGATCTCGAAATTCAATTTAGAGAAATGTAAGGCCTTTGCAAACAGTTGGATCCAACTTCTTTATAGAATCAAATATTTGTACCATTTAGTCTGTAAATCTGTAAAGTAAAGAAAGTACAAGACCTGCGTTTAAATATCTTGTGGGTTTTAAAATAGGTAATTACATAACTCATATTTTAAAATATATTAACACAAGAGTTCAAAGTATAGCTACTAGGATTTTGTTCCTATTCCTGTAGTACATTATCACTTCAACTGGTATATGTAAGACTCAAATCAGGGGTCAAGATTTTCCAATGGGCCCATGATCTTGGACCGGCCCTCGATCTGAGTCTTGACATATTTTAAGAGAGATTTTGCCATTTGATATTACAGTATAAACAAATGTCTGTAAAAATGAAAGACAGTTTTATAAGAAAATATAGTTACCAAGAGTGAAAGTCTGTAATTAATAAGGTGCAGTATACTTGTGTAATGTCAGTTTTGGGGCTACTTCTGCACTTGATACAAGTGTGTGGTAACCATGGAAACCATTTTGTTGTATTTTAACTGGACAGTTTTAATCATAGCAAGTAGGCCCACATTTGTAGTGAAAAGAAAAAATGGATATCAAGTTGCATTTGTTGAATTGATCCCTTTTCCCAATCATAATTTCTATATGGTCCTCCTGCTATTTTCTAATAAAAAAGGATGCAGTGGTGTTTAATAAAACAGGTGATAGCCTAAGGTAAGCTTTCTGCTTTACTTTCATCTTGATTTTAGCAACCACCTGCCTTAGACAGAGAAGCACTTAAGTTTAGATGGGGTAACAGGTTTGTAAAATTGATTTACACTGAAGACTGGAAATGGTTAAAAACCTATTAACAATTTTGTGTTGACCAGAGTTAGAACCTGTTATGATTAAGACTGTCCTGGCCAAATGTTTGTTGACTTGTTTATATGTTATCATGGTTTAGAGAATTTATAAGTTCAGAAATGTTTCCTGTTCCGCTAGTTGTTTTACAAATGTGCTGAAGTCTCTGAAATGGGCATTTTTTACACAACTTGGTGACTTTTACACAACTCAGTAGCTATGGAAGTAGCCTCAATAATACCCAGACTTGCTACACAAAGATAAGACTGACTTGTTTATCTGTATACATTAATGCATAAACAACAAAAGACGTGTATATGATCCTTTAGAAATATTACAAGGTACCTGTGAAGAGTACTCTTGTGTAAACAGTGTAGATCCAGATCAGAGGGCTCCTGTAGTATATAATAGGAACCTTTCGATTAGGGTTTGCATGCTAGTGCATTATTTGTTATTTTGCATATATGATTATTGTTAAAAAACCAATGTTAACCCTTTACCTTATAGAAGCCCCTTTAGTGCATTCCGTTTAATCCTCCGCGGAAGAACATAATTCCAATCAATACAGTCAGGAAAATGTATCAGAAGGAATAATTTTTTTCTTCTAGCAGGTGGTAGCTTAAAGCAGGCTGAAAGTAAAGCAGAATGTGCCTTGGGGCACATTCTGCTTTACTTTCAACCTCCTTTATGCAGTCACATTTTTTCAAAACTAAAATCAGGCTATGGGGTAAAGCACAGGTACTTGACACATACTTTATTATCTATGAACCCCCTCCCCCCTTAAAAAAAAAAAAATTTTTTTTTTTTACTATACTTCTATTATAGATACAAGGTAAACAGCGCAATTCAACACCTAGTCTTTACTATCGACTTAAGCTGATGCTAAAATAGACTCGATCGCCGATATTCTCTTGTGGTACCCTCGGGAAATGATTAATTTATCAATATCTACTTTTTATTTCATCAAATTCCGTCAAATAACGCCACAGTACGTGAATTATAACGAAAATAAGCATCAAAAAGTTTTATGTCGTTTTCATGGTACATAGCAACGAATGTACATGTAGGGGTGATCTGTTATTTGTCCACAATAAACGGCCTATGCCACTGGAACTTTCACCAAATATTATAAATCATCTTTAAATGAAATATTATCAGTTTTATATAATTTACATAGAATGCAAAATTAAAAGAAACTTTACCTGTTTAATTTTGACCAATGAGATCGCTCCGTTCATTCGATTCATTCCGGTATTCAAAATGGCATTGAAAATGAAATGAGTCTTTCACTTGTCAATTTCGTGCCAAATTACATGTATATTTCATATAGCTGATAGTGAAGAGGGTCATGTTCCGACACAAACGCATTTGCTCTAATGAAATTAGGTGAAAGTTCCAGCCGTAAAGGCCGTTAAATGTGCAAACCGACTAGATTACCCCTTATTTTGGGCAATAAATTCTGTACCAAGAGAACGACATAAAACTTTTTGATGCTTATTTTCGTTATAATTCACGTACTGTGGCGTTATTTGACGGAATTTGATGAAATAAAAAGTAGATATTGATAAATTAATCATTTCCCGAGGGTACCACAAGAGAATATCGGCGATCGAGTCTATTTTAGCATCAGCTTAAGTCGATAGTAAAGACTAGGTGTTGAATTGCGCTGTTTACCTTGTATCTATAATAGAAGTATAGTAAAAAAAAAAATTTTTTTTTTTTTTAATGGGGGGGAGGGGGTTCATAGATAATAAAGTATGTGTCAAGTACCTGTGGGGTAAAGGGTTAAAGTGGAGGAGACTTGCTGGGAAATGGAAATGTCCTTTTGAACTTCTAGGGGGGCCAATGAATTACCCCCTTTAGCAGCTAAAATTTAGCTTAAGCTGTTTGATCTAAATGGTAACCAGGTTCCTTGAAAGATGTAGAAGTTACATCTTGAGAAAATAGTTATTGGTGCATTGTAAACATTGTAAAAGTTAAAACATGGCATATCTGCGTTATACATCTAGATTGACTTTGATTCCACATGCTTGTTTGAGCAATATAGTCCTTAGACCTTACTGCTATGGCTGCAAATAGTGATGACCTTGAAGAAATTGACTCTACATTCTGATGACATAGTCTGTAAAGACAGCTTACAAGTAGCATACCCATTGGGGGTTTATTTCACCTCATGGACTTCCCTGTCCTGATCATTGCACTGAAAGGATGATGTATAAAAGATGCAGGACGCTTTAAGTTAAATCAGAAGTTATCGTGACAGCTTTATCAGCTGCAAATAGTTGATTCCTAATGATTGCTGTTGAGGAAAGGTGATACACTGAACTTTCATGTCTATGATATTGGAAGAAAGGCTAAACATACTGCACTTTTAGTGTTGTATGAAGAAAGCTGAGTTTGTAAATATGTGAATGTTGAAGACAAAAAAAAGATGTCGAAAAAACTGAAGCAATAACTTTTAAAGATTTGAAGTTGTGTAGTAAGTTACTATAAATATTAAATAACTTGAATGAAGACTAGATTGTGGTGTTTAAAGACATTTTCTCAGTCCATTGATGGAGCTGTTTGGCATTTCCACTGAAAGCAGGTCAGGAAATGTCTTTAAGGCAGGTGGCTGCTTAAAACAAGTTCAGTTTAAACAAGATTAAAGAAATTTTATGCAAAAATTAATAAGTTTTTGGTTTCCATTCTTCCAGGGAGATTCCAACTGTTGTAAACAACACTAAAAAATCCTTAAGTCTATATTTGCATGGTCATCATAAATTGACAGAATGTGATATCGATGGAAACGCTATAAATGTCTGACCAAACAATCTGCTTGTATTGCAGATTCGATGGTCAGTCAACAGAGCTACAATAATCGGGGGATAATAACTGGTGCATACGCACCCGTGTGGCAGGACCGCTCACTTAACCCACAGTCCAAGTGTTCAAAATGTCGCGAAGTCTTCCCTAATGTTGCACTTTTAAGAAGTCACTGGAACAATTGTAACGAGTCGCAAAACATGCCAGGACAGTACCCTTGTAAATATTGTGACAAAGTCTTTAGGCATACATCTAGTTTGAGTCGGCATAAGAGTCGTACACATTTAAGGTAGCAATAGCCTAAGCAATTTATAATAAGCGCTTTTATAAGCATGTGTCATGGGATATTTTCACCTGGTGTTTTGCATAAGCACCACTAAGGAATATTGATTCAACGGTGCCCTTTACTCCATAGCCTGTTTCCAGTATTGAAGATGGGTGAAGACTTAACCCTTTACCTCATAGACTGTTTATAGTTTTGAAGACAGGTGACCACTTAAATCAGGTTGAAAGTAAAGCAGAATGTGCCTTAAGGCACATTCTGCTTTACTTTCAGCCTGCTTTAAGCTTAAATCTGCTAGGCTATGTAAAATATTTGTATTGGTAATTGTTCATGAGGGTATAAACTGGAACTATTTTCTTCAGCGGAGGAATAAATTAAACACGCTAAAAGTCGTTTCTATAGGGGAAAGGGTTAAAGCAGGTTTAAAGTAAAGCAGATTTCATATGTTGCATATTCATGACTATATAAAGTGGAACTATTTTGTCTTAGTAGAGAGGGGTCTCCTTGGTCTTAGTGGCCTAGTGGTTGTAGTGACTGTGACAAGGGCTCCAGATAAGGGAAGTACATGTATTTCAAAAACTAATCTTAATGTCTGGATTCAGGGCTCCAGATAAGAGGTAGTTATTTCAACAAATCCAACATTTTCTCACTCTTTTTAGCACCAAATCCTATGGTGTTACTACTGATTAGAATCGTCTCGAAGAGACGATTCTAATGAGTAGTGACACCATAGGGTTTAATTCAGATATAAAGATTTTAGTTTTTGAAAAACTACCCTTATCTGGTGCTCTGGGATTAAAACCTATGGGTCATTACTCATTAGAATTGTCTCTTCGAGATGATTCTAATGAGTAGTAACACAATAGGATTTGGTGCTGAAATAAGAGAGAAAATGCTTGAATTGTTAAGTGTACTCCCTCTTATCTGGAGCCCTGTTAGGTTGTAGTGAATGTGAGTGATAATCACTAAGCTCCTAGGTTTGAACCCTGGTCTGGACACTTCAGATTGTTCATGTGGGAAAGTCTTCCAGCTGGTTTGTGGAGGGTCTATGGTTCTACCAAGTTGCCGCTTTGTTCCTGAAACAGTGAATAAAGGGCTAGTGGGCTCTTCCGCCACCTGTAATTAGCTGGACATCGCAATATGACTGAAATACTGTTAAAGCAACACAAAATCATAACAATAAATAAAGGCATAAAAAGGTATATTAAAGGGGTGTAATGGGTTAAGGCAGTTGGCTGCTTAATTAACTCTTTGAACCCTAGTCCCGCATATAGGCATGCTTTTCAAACAGTGTACATCATGTGAATAGTACACTTGTCCTATGCAAACAGTGAAGACCCTGATCAGAGGGCTCCGAAAGGAGCCCTCTGATCAGGTTCTTCACTGTTTGTCACAATGCCAAACATTGACAAAAACAACCCTTAAAAGTCAGAAATGGACTAGACTAAAATGGAAACTGGAATTTTCCATTTAAAGTTTCAGGGAGGAAAGAGTTAAAACAAGTTTGCAGCCCTATCCTTAAGCCTATAAGCGATTGGTCATGATAATTTGACATAATGTGATATCGATGGGAGTGCCATAAATGCCTGACCAAAAAATCTGCTTGTATTGCAGATTCACTGGTCAGTCAACAGAGCTACCATAATCCCTGGAATATAACTGGTGCACACGCACTGGAATGGCAGGACCGCCCACTTGAATCGCAGTTCACGTGTTCAAAATGTTACGAAGTCTTCCCTTGTGTTGAAGAACACTGGGATCACTGGAAAGACTGTAAAGTGGTGCATACAAAACCAGGAGGGTACGCTTGTAAAAATTGTGACAAAGTCTTTAGGTATTCATCTAGTTTGTTTCGCCATAGGAGGCTTACACATTGTTAGGGTACTTTTAACACTTCCCTCAGCATATGTGTCGTGGGACGTCTTTACCTCTTTATCAGAATAATGATTGAAATATTGGTTTAACCCATTACCCCAAAAACTGTTTCTAATTTTGGAGGAAGGGGATCACTTAAAGCAGGTTGAAAGTAAAGCAGAATGCGCCTTAAGGCGCATTCTGCTTTACTTTCAGCCTGCTCTAAGCTACCATCTGATAGAAAATTGAAAATATGTTAATGGTGTACATTCATGACAGTATAAAAATACTAAAAATGGAATTATTTTCTTCAGTATTTCTATTAGTGAACGTGTTGATGCAGTGATTACAGGTCGCAACATACAGCAAAATGAAAGTAAAGTAGAAAGTTCCTAAAGGATCTTTTTCTTTATTTTCATCCTGTTTTTAGCAGTAAGTGAATACTTACCAGTTTGATATCTACTATAGGTAATTGACTGAAATGAAGAATAAAACTTGGAAAACTTGGAAAGTCAAGCAGGAGGTATTTCAACATTTTAAGCAGCCATTTTTCTTAAACACCTGCCCATAATTGAAGTTGAACACCACTCCCCCTCCCCTTACTTAAAGGGCCTGTCCTGTCATACCATTTTGTTCATACCAGATAACAGCTCACTTTTAAAAGTCAGTATAGATTCCCATTGTTATGCTGTTTATTTATCCCCCCTACTGAAGAAAATAGTTCCAATTAATTTATACAGTGGTGAATACGGTTACCGTACATATACATAGATGGTAAGAAATATTTCCTGTATTCTAGCAGGTTGTAGCTTAAAGCAGGCTGAAAGTATAGCTTGCTTTAACCCTTAGCCCGCCAAATAAATTGTCGTCTGCTATATTTCTCGTCTGCTTCAAGTTTCAAAGTGCTTCAAAGTTGCTCAAAATTGCTGAAAATGTTGTCCGAGTGTCAAACAGCTTGGATCCGGATGAGACGCCGAGTAACTCGGCGTCTCATCCTGATCCAAGCTGTTTGCATATGGAGCTATAGTCGTGACTGGCAGGCTAAGGGTTAAGTTGTCACTGATCTTCAATACTAGAAATAGGCTATGTAGTGAAAGGTTAACATTCTCATGACACAATTTAATTTCAATATCACAGGTGGGGATACCTGTACCAAAGTCATACCAAAGTATGCAGTAGGTCATCGAGTGGCCTTGCTTAACAGTCAGCTAAACAGGCTGGAGGCCAAGCTAGAAACAGCTCTTGCCAGTGGCATCTTCTCTGAATCACAGACCACAGAAAAACAGAGCACAGATAAGTTCAAAGATTCGACAGACCCTTCAACAGATAAGTTAGAAGAGTTGACAGGTCCTCAAATAGCTGAGTTCGAAGAGTCGACAGGATTAGATACACTAGACTTGAAAAACAGTCCAACAGGATTAGACGAGACTCTGGTTAAAAAGATGAGAAAAAATTCAAAAACCGCAGGACATTTCGCTTGTCTGCTTTTGCCCCATATCTTTCCGGAGTTATTTGAGGAAGATAATAAGCGTTTCCTCTATAACTGGTATGGCAACGGAGTGAACAAAAAGAAACCGCTCGATAAAACGAGGAAGGAAATTGTGAAAAAGTACACTAACTTCTACTACCCAGCAACAAAAGATAAAACATTGTGGAAAGGAATCATTTTTAGAATTAATGAAAGGCTTCGTAGGAATGATGAGTATCGTAAAATTAAAAGGAATGAAATAAAAGAAACAAAGAGAAAGTGAGAAATTGAAATATTCAATGAACTAAACAGTAAAAGCTTGTAAGTTGTATTAACCCATTAACTCATAAGCGATTAACAATAATCAGTGCTCACCTCAATGCATGCTAGTTGATTAAAGTGAGTCAAAATGAGTTAGTATGAGGCTATTGCGCAATGAGTCAAAATGAGTCAGTATGGCTTAATGGGTTAAGGGGCTACTCAGAAAAAGAAGAGATTTATTAGTTTTTAACTTCAATAGAATACACCACTTTACACCTTTAATTTGTTCCTCCACAAAAGAAAATTTTGTCAATTTATACAGCCATGAATATGCACCAGAAGAAGTATTTTCTAATATATCCTAATACATTGAAGCAGGCTGAAAGAAAGGCAGATTGCACCTTCAGGTATATTTCTGGTTTACTTAAAACCTGCTTTTAAATGGTCAACTATCTTCAATACTTGAAAAAGGTTGAGGATTAACACAAGTTTAATAATTAATACATTTAAAGGACTTTCCAGATATTGTTGTGTGGACAGAAATACTCATTTTTAACACCCCCATAGAAGTGCATTAAATGCATTTCTCTATTAAAGAAAAAAAATCCAATTAATAGTCATGAATATTTGTCATAAGAAATGTTTTCTTTAGCCATATAACAGAAGATAGCTTAAAGCGGGCTAAAATTAAAGCAGAATATGCCTTTAGGGGCTTTCTGCTTTGCTTCAACAGGTCTGCTTTAAGTGATTACATATCTTCAAATCTAGAAACAGGCTATGAGGTAATGAATTATGACCAATTGTTTTCAGATAAACTTGTGAGTGATGATCATCTGTAGAAACTGTGAGACAATTTAAATTCCAGAGCTTTGAGTTCACAAGTTACTTGAGTTGTGTTTTATTTAAGTGTCAAAGTAGCAGACTTCAGCACATTTGTCTTTATAATCATGTTTACCAGAGCTCCAGAAAAAAGCCTAGTTTCAAATTCATTAAATGAATATTTTTAAATTTTCCTCCTTATGATTCAAACCAAACCTCTACGTTGTGATAACTCGTTAGAACTGTCTCTTAACCCTTTACTCCATAGCCAGTTTATAGTTCTGAAGACAACTTAAAGCAGGTTGGAAAGTAAAGCAGAATGTGCCTTAAGGCACATTCTGCTTTACCTTCAGCCTGCTTTAAACTACCATCTGCTAAAAATAAAATATAGAAAATACTTCAGATGTTACATATTCATGACTGTATAAATTGGAACTATTTTCTTCAATGGAGGAATAAATTAAAGGCAAAAAATGTATATCTATAGAGTAACAGGTTATAGACAATTCTAATTAGCAGTAACAACACAATGCTTTGATGGGAATCATAAGGAGATTAGTGTTTGAAGTACCCGGTGTTACCAGATTCTGGATGTTACCAGTACTTGGCTTATCAGGAGCTCTGTGTACTGTCAAGCATATGTTAAGTGGCCATTTACACAAGATATGTGGTAAAATGCCTCAATTATGATGGCGGAAAATACCACTGGTCGTTCTTGCAGATTGTCCAGTGCATATCTTTTACTGGTTACTGAACACAGGGTTGACAATGTATTATATAATTAGTCTTTTAAATATTTCTTAACGCTTTACTCCATAAATGCGCATTTTATGCATTTAATTATTCCTCCACTGAAGAAAATAGTTTCAATTGATATAGTCATAAACATGTAATAAAAGAAATATTTTCTGTATCCTAGAAGCAGGCTGAATCCATAAAGCAGGCTGAAAGTATAGCAGAATGTGCCTAAAAGGTGCATTCTGCTTTACTCTCAATCAGCTTGAAGTGGTCACCTGTCTTCAAAACTGGAATGGGCTATGGAGTACTGGGTTAAATAAGCTGCATAGTTACAGGGCTCCAGATAGTAGGGATTGTATTTTAATTTAATTTAACCAATGTACATAAGTCGTATTTGGCTAATCTTGTTTGTGCAAACAGTGTAGACCCTGATCAGAGGGCTCTGAAAGGAGCCAGCTGATCAGTGTCTGCATTGATTGTAATTTTGCAATTTTGTAAAAAAAACAAACCCAAAAAACCCAAATTAGTGAAAAGTTCAAAACTGGACTAGATGTTCACTGGAAACCGTAACTCTTCATTTTGACGTTTCATGGAATGAGTTATTTGAAATGCCTGCCTTATCTGGAGCTATGTATTATGTCAATTACCATATTCCATTACTGTTCAATCCTCCTGTCCAGATGTCTCCTTGCATCTAGCCTTAACTCTCTTTTAACACTGAATATAACTGAATACTAACTGCGGCACATGAGTATATCAGGGCTCCAGATAAGGGGGGTATTTCGAAAACTAAAATCTTTATTTTTGCTTTAAACTCTATAGTGTCACTACTCATTCGAAACGTCTCTATGAGATGATTCTAATGAGTAGTAGCACTATAGGATTTGATGCTGAAATGAGTGAGAAAATGTTGATTTTGTTCAATTTACTCCCTCTTATCTGGAGCCCTGTATATACAGCACATCATTTGCAAACTGAAGAGTTCTCTGATTGGGGTCTGCACTGATTGTCATAAGTTTAAACAGTTTTGGAACAAACCCCTAGAGAACCCCCAGTGTTTGAAATGTAATTTTCCAAGAAAATTGTCTGAAATCAAGAATGATTTATACAATTAATTTTTTGTAATTTGCAGTTATGTAACGATTATAAATTAGGGGTCTAATCCTGGCCTTGTTTTTACCCCATACCCCTTTAAAAAAATGCCACCCTCACCCTATTTCTTCAATTCACTTCCTACATAGCTATGAACTTTTCATTTGTCCTAAATTATTTTCTGAATACATGTACATTAATGAGCCACTGGAGATGTTTCTTTTATCCTGACAGGTGGTTGCTTAAGTCAGACTGAAAGTAAAGCAGACAATCTTGCTAAAACACTAAACTACAGTGACTACACAGCACTTTTAGTATTCGAAAATAACTTCTCATATTTTGATCTTTTTGGGACCATCGATGTAATATTATTAACAAATATTTCAAAACTGAATTGATAAAGAGTTACACTAGTCTATTAATATTGTGATTTGACTATTTTTGCGAAGGCAACAGTGTAGACCCTGGTCAGAATGCTTCCATAGAAACCCTTGTCCCTCGGATAAATAAAGATTGATATAGGTATCATATTTGGTACGTGGGAAAAGCTGCATGTTCATAAGATTCAAATTATGAGTATCAGGTTTGTAAATTTATATGTAGTACATATTTGTACATTGCCATGACCTAGCACTTGATCTGTCACAGTTAACTGTAGACTAAGAACTATAAACTGGTACGTGCCCCACCTCGATAGCAGTGATACAGATTTAAAGTTTCAGCAGCTGTCTTACTACTAAGGAATTGCTTAACCCTTTACCCCATAGCCCATTTCTAGTTTTGAAGACAGGTGATCACTTAAAGTTTAAAGTATTTAAAGCTTACTGCACCTTGTTTAAGACTTAAGGAACTTTATTCTGCAGTTTCTATATGTTTTAAGCATCCACCTGTCAGGGTGCAGGACGTTTTTGTGTGTCTCTTTTTCAAAACACGGTCTAGAAGTATGAAAATGTATTACTATGAGGAATAGGTAATGGCCTCAAAAGACGTTTCTATGGGGGAAAGGGGTTAACACAAAAACAGTGTGTTACAGAGTAGGTCTGAATTGTCCCCATGTAGGCTGCTAACTACTATTTTGTAAGTTAAAGTAGTACCACTCATATTACAGAGCTCCTGATAATGGGTGTGGATGGGATTGTATTTCAAAAACTACAATCTTTATCCCTCTATTAAACCCTGTGGTGTCACTACTCATTAGAATCATCTCTTCGAGACGATTCTTATGAGTAGTAACATTATAGGATTTGGTGCTGAAATGAGTGAGGAAGTGTTGGATTTTTAGTTTACTCTCTTATCTGGAAAGCTCGAGTCTACTGAACATTTGTGAGGGTAGGATATACCTGAAATGATAGTTGTCCTTATTCTGTTGGATTAAATGACTTGTATAGGTTTGAGTCCTGCTTATAAGCTTTAGAAACCCTTTTAAACAGTCAGGAGGAGTTGGATAAAAACATGAAATACTAACAGGGGAGTTAACTCATGTTTATCCATGTATGCAAGAGTTGTCTATGTTATAATGTACTGCAGAAATTCAGTGGAATGTTTTTAGCCATCCAAAGTACCAATGGACTCCAGGAGTAGTCGTTATTTCTGCTGTTTATGTTAAGTTGCAAGGACAGCATATATTATATACATTCCTCTATGAACCAATAGGTAGATCATGCAAAATAATATAAGCTTCAGTTTTGAAGAGAACAAATAAATTTTATTTTCTAGTGAAATGTTGTCAGTTTTAAAAAATTCAGCCGTTGAAAATAAAAAAATGTACAGCAATTATTGTTGTTATATTGAGTTACCTAGATTTTATGCCAGGTGTTTCCAATATAAAATTAACCCACCAATTATTTGATAATCAACTACGACTTTGTATGGAAGAGCCAGTGGTTTGAAAGTGCACAGGAATATTTAACCAGGTGAGTTTACTTATAAGAATAACGGGTCCCAAGGCTATATAGCTTTTGAGTTGAGTCTGAGATTATTCTCAAGCATTTGATTGGTCCGATTTGAGCTTTTGCTCTGCAAAAACTCAAATCAGACCAATCAAATGCTTGAAAATGATCTCATGGTCAAATCAAAAGCTTTATAACTTTGGACTCAGATGTAAGGAACAGGAAACTGTATGTTTATATGATTAGCATGTCACACTTGTTATCTTCATTTTTACCTGCCATGTATGATATACTGTTTTGATCTGTAACTATTGGAAAATAGATAATGTTTGACTTTGAGATGATTTAACATGTTGAAACATGTTTTCTAGAAATGTGATCATGTGAGCTACCGTAATCATGTTCAACCAATTATTTACCAAACATATTTGATCATCAAACATGTTTCAGGGTAAAATGGACCTTTGCATGTTAGGTCTGTCTGTTTGTCTGTCTTTTCACAACCTCAACCTTAGCCATAACTTTGTAATTACATGTGATAGAGACTCAACTCCAGAAGCCCTTGAGCTTACTACAACTTTGGTCATGCCAGACAAAAGTCCAGTGAATTCAGTACAATTGGATCATGTTAGACACAAAATGCGCGCCAATGACCCCCTTTTTGATAAAATGTCCCTCAAACATTTTTATTGGGGGTCAAATTTGACGCAACTTTGAAAATTTATCACAGTGATCACAAAATGTTAATTATGTTATATGTGTTAAAAATTGAAACAAAAGAAACTCTGAAGAGTGAAGACCATAATCTTTGTCTTTTAATAGGTGGTTTTCTGCAATACTGTCACACTGCATTTAAGCAACCAACACTCTTTACATCTCTAGATTATTCATATATGTAACTAAGTGTCTGGTTTTCAGAAGATTTATTCAGAGTATAAAGGGTATACTATTAGTCTATTATAAAATCAGTTACCTACCAAACAGCATCGCTGCAAATGCATGATGTCCTAAATTTTATTTGAAAGGTAAAAAGCAGTGTCGAGACAAGTGACCCCCAAAAATTAGTTTTGTCCCCCAAACTAAGGGACCTGGGGGACACATTGTCCCTCATTTGTCAATGCCTAGGGAAAACCCTGGTCAATGTGTGTGTCAGTTTATGTACAGGCACCAATCTTTGTCCTAACCAACTTGTCCTAAGCCAAGGGCAAGCGGTTTCTGATTTGGGCAAGTGGTATTTGCATCAGACTTTTGCTTTTTACTGTAAATAAAGCAGTTTTTGTCAGTTTTGTGCAAGTCTGAAAAATTTGGGCAAAGCACATCTCTTGTTCTTTTCAGTATTCTATGTTCAAAGCTTTAAATTTTTCTGATGTGAATAAAAAAATTGATAACAATTGAGAGCGATGATGTAAAACGGTTATTTTGTTCACATAGTATCGAAGCACATAGTAGTCTGTGAGTAGTTTGTGATACGAAAATAGTGATGATGGGCATCTTTTGCGAAACAGAATGGACAAATTATGAAAATCTTCTATCTGGGCTTCGTATGAATCACATCATAGTGATTGCATAGTTGGTGATAGCAGATTCTCTGTACAGTGCTCCCTCTCGACAACAACATTCAATGGGAAACAACGATTGTGTGTATTGTTCAGAGGGAGTTGTTATAGGGAGGGAAGATTAATACCCAAAGAGTTCATTCCAAAACAGTTTGCAAAGGACAATTTGAAGCAGACGATATTTGCAGCAGTGATACAGAGTACCAGATAAGGGTAGTTTTTCAAAAACTAAAATCTTTATTTCTGAATTAAACCCTATGGTGTCACTACTCATTAGAATCGTCTCGAAGAGACGATTCTAATGAGTAGTAACACCATAGGATTTGGTGCTGAAAAGAGTGAGAAAATGTTGGATTTGTTGAAATAACTACCTCTTATCTGGAGCCCTGGTGATAGCACTATACATAGTGGTCTTGTTTGGGGAACAGCAGCAAGCATTGTCGTAAGGAGGGAATCGTTTTTCGGAGGGGCGTTGTAGGAAAAGAGCACTGTATACTCTGCATATCCTGGAAAGTGGGCGTACATTATACTAGCTGAAAGTGGTAAGCATTGTTGTCATCTGCCGTCTTTTATCAGAAAAATCAAGTTCAGAAAAGAACATGGTTTCTATCCTACTCATTATTTTTTATGCTGCACTATATATACATTCTATGAAAATGCTTTTGCTCATGGATTTAATTAGACTTGTATGGAAGGAAATGGGACCCCATCCAAACACTTATGTGAAGGATGGTGGACATTATTGGGCCTGAGATATACCAGTATATCATTCCAGTAACCAATCATTCTCCAGGTCTTCCCTGACCCCCAAATTAAGAAGTGGACCCCTTAATTTTCACAAATGACCCCTAAATTAGGAATTTAAAACCTTGAGGGAAACGCCTGCATTTTTCGCGTATTATAAAGAAGATTAAAACTATGTGAACACTCCTGTAAAACTCGTGTCCGCGTTTGAGGATCTCATTATGATACTTAAGCCACCAAAAAACTGTAAGCATGTACAATGCTTTTGGTAAGTGACCATTTCTGAATTGAATTGTTGTTCTGTTCTGCTTTTTGCTGTTAGTTCATATATTGTTATTTGCAGTTTTATTGCAACTGTGTTTGTTGTTCTTTAGCATAATTATGTTTGTTTGGAAAATGCAATTTTTAGATATTAAAGAACAATTTGAACTGTTGAAGCAGAACATTTAGAAAGCAAGTTGTTTGGCTTTATTTCTTGTCTGAAGCTTTTGGTTATCTGTAAATTTGTGTGAAATTTGGTTGATTCATCTGACAGTTAACTATGCCTGTGTGTCTGTCTACATTTACTTGGTCTTTCTATCTACCAGACCCTGCATTGGATTTTGAGGAAATACTTTAGGAATGATCGGTATCAGAATTAATATAGTTACATCACATTCCCTGATTTTCAAAATCTAGGTCACAGTTACTAAATATAGATTTAGCTGGTAAACTTATCAATTGAAACTATTCACACCAAATAATCAGGTGGATTATTTTGTAAATTTTGTTAATTTTTCAGATATGTCTACCTGGCTTAAGAAATGTCTGAAGGGTACTGAGGCGGACAAAGGAGATAAGGGAGATAAGGGAAAAGCTGCAACCTCAAAGGCATCAAAATCTGATGAGGATAACACAGAGTAAGTATCAATTGGACTGCCTCAGTATTTGCTATGTGCAGTCGAAATTCAATACTTCAAACTAACTCAAATCTACCTTACCAATATTTCATAAGTCTTATTTAATTAGCTTGATTTAGCTTAACACGTTGAACCCTAGTCACGCATATATGCGTCATTTGCAAACAGTGTACCTGTGAGGAATAAACTTGTCCTATGCAAACAGTGTAGACGCTGATCAGAGGGCTCCTTAAGGAGCCCTCTGATAAGGGTCTACACTGTTTGTTATTTTGACATATATTGGGTAAATCAACCCTAAAATGTCAAAATTGAAAACAAGAATTGTCCATTTGAGGTTCCAGTGAGGAAAGGGTTAAGTTAAACATACCCGTATTTCAAAGTTAAAAAATATCTTAGTCACGTTTTAACCTTTGAAAAATGAGTGTGTTTGAACTAAAGTAAGTTTAAAATGTGGAGTCTTGACTGTAACTCAGACATTTTTGTAAGACTGTAAATCCTTTCAATCCTAAATATCTCTGGTAGGTGGTCTTCTAGTATGACATTTTCACAGCCGTCGTCCCTATAATATGATACCCTGAGGATTTGCCTGTAACGGCCGTAAACAAACCACACGTGCAAAAGATAAGTTCCTCAGAGTTTTGCAATTAAAGTTCTGTAGACTAGTTTTTGAGCCATGAAACACGATGGGATCATCATATCCTTTCATATTTTGAAGACAGAAATGCTCGAAACAGCGATATCAGTTTGACCATACCACGTGGTATTTGGCGTTATTTTTGGGTACCACTGGCAGTCAAAATGTCAACATGAAGAGTCGATTCAAAACTTAAATGTAAGTATTTTATTTTTAGCTGATTTTAAAGAAACATAGACTATGTTAGGGGAAAAAAGAGTTCTTTTCAAAAGTATTAATGGATTTGTCACCAGATGAAAAACATTTTCCTTGAAAAAAGCGGCAGTTGTCCAGAAAATGTAAAATTTACGCCAAGGCAAACCATTCATAAATTTTCCGGAGAAATGATTGCAATAGTTTACGGTACTAAAGTTTGATAAGGCTAATTGCAATAATGTCTCATAGGTAAATTTAATAACTAGATATTGCCCTTTTAAACAAGGGATATAAATAATTAGTGGGTCACAATGCTAACACTGTAAGCCAAGCTATCGTGGCAAGTCACATTATGGGCAATACAATACTGATGACAGATGTGCAAAGAATGCCTGACTTTTGAGGAGGTGGTAATACTATGGAACAAAAATTGTGTCAAAGAAAGATAATATTATTGTTAAATCTATGAGTGACAAAGTAAAAGCTAGACTCCATACCAGGGTTCTAGATAAGGGGAGTATTTAAAAAATTAAAATCTTTATTTCTGCTTTAAACCCTATGGTGTCACTACTCATTAGAATCGTCTCAAAGAGACCATTCTAATGAGTAATAACACCATAGGATTTGGTGCTGAAATAAGTGAGAAAATGCTGGATTTGTTCATTTTACTCCCTCTTTACTGGAAATTCTGTCCATACATAGCAATTCTTCCCATACCAGACGTCTGTTGTCCGTCAAGATGTTCAAAGTATTCTTCCTGAAATCAGCAAATTTGGGCCGAGAGCTTCAAACCATATGGTAAAAGTCATTTTCTACTCAAGTTTTAAAGATGAAATTTCATTTATGGGAAAAGCTTGACAAGTAGAAGTCTCTTGCACAAAGTTCATAACTCTTGTACCAGTACTGTGAGAGTTATTTCCCTTTTCAACATTTCCTTTTCCTACAGAGTACTTGTTATGTTGAAGCTTTTGAAATGAAAGTTAGGTAACGAAAAGAGATTGTTCTCCATGAGAGGTAGATAACTTCTGCTATATCTCAGAGCCTCAGATAAGGGGGCTGTTGAAAAACTAAAATATTTATTTTCTGCATTAAACTTATGGTGTTACTACTCAAAAGAATATTCTCTTTGAGACGATTCTAATTACATGTAGTAGTATCACCATAGGATTTGAAGGGGGATTCCATTAACTCCCTCAATTTGTGACTTTTTGTTATGTTACTGTTTTTCCAATTTCAGAAAAAATAAGAATCTGAATATTTGTGGGCAGTGTGGAAAGACTTTCAAATATAAGAAGAATTTGCTGGTGCACGAAAGAGCCCATGCTGGAGTGTTACCCTTTGCTTGCTGTGGGAAAGGGTTTTCCAGTCGACGTGGGCTGGAAAGACACAGGTAAACTAATAATGCATCTTCTATCCTTGCAAGTATTGTTCAGTCTTAACGTGCTTATCACAACTTCTGTTGTTTTGATCTAGATCAGCTGGCGAGGCCTCCGTGGCCTAGTGGTATAGTCACTGTGACTTACATCACTTAGCTCCTCACCGCTGTGAGTTCGAATCCCAATAGGGTCGTTCGGATTTTTCATGTGGGGAAGCCTTCCAGCTGGCTTGCAGAAGGTCGTTGGTTCTACCCAGTTGCCGATTTGTGTCTGAAACAGTGCATAAAGGGCTTCTGGGTTCTTCTTCCACCTGTTATTAGCTGGACGTCGCGATATGACTGATATACTGGTGAAAGCGACGTAAAATCATAACAAACAAACAAACAAACAAACTAGAACATCTGGCTTTTAAAGAGCTTGTTAATTAGGATCGAGAATGTTTGACTTGCAGAACATAAATAAGACACATATCACAAGATTTAAACAAGAAGTTGCTCAGATTAATGGAACTGTTGTAAGGATAGTAGGTCACATACAAAAGTTGCAGTAATATTGGACAACAAAGCTGTGCTCAAAACCATTGTGAACTATGTGGTCATGCATTCCCAAACTGAATGTACAGCCTTGTCATGACTATTAGATTAACCCATTGTATGCTTGGTAATATTTGGCGGCCATTTTAAAATGTCTTCTGCAGCGGGTATAACTCAAATATTTGCAAAATATTTTAGCAGTTTCTGATAGAATATTGACATTGCTGCAAACAGTTTTGATCTCAGATCAGGCCCCACAAACTGTTTGCCTAGAGGTACACCTAAAAGTGTATCCCGCATAAAATGCAGAGCTCCAGATAAGGGTAGTTTTTCAAAAACTAAAATCTTTATTTCTGAATTAAACCCTATGGTGTCACTACTCATTAGAATCGTCTCGAAGAGACGATTCTAATGAGTAGTAACACCATAGTATTTGGTGCTGAAATGAGTGAAAAATGTTTGATTTGTTGAAATAACTACCTCTTATCTGGAGCCCTGAAATGGGTCAACACATTAAACCCTATCAAGTTAGCAACAAGTATACTTGTCATTAACAAATCATATACCTGTCAAGAGTACACTTGTCCCATGCAAACAGTTTAGACCCTTAAGGAGCCCTTAAGAAGTCCTCAGATCAGGGTCTATTCTGTTTGTCAATTTTTTTGTAAAATATTGTTAAAAACCACCCTAAAAAGTAAAAAAATGGACTAGACTTACATTGAAATTGTCCATTAAAAGTTTCAGGGGTGAATGAGTAAACTATTTCAGCATTTTAAGTAACTCTTGTGGGTTATTAAGTTTCCTTGTGGATCATTTTAGTTACCAGAACATGAACCAGTCTACTTTGAATTCTGGATAGTTTAATAGATACTGGTCTAGATTAGCAAACAGTGCAGACTCTGATCTGAGTCTACACTATTTGCAAATGTAATGAGTATAATTTTACACAGGTCTGTGGTGTTGAAATGATTTTGGGATCAGTAGGTTAAAGGTTAAAGTTACAGTGACCTTTAATAAAAACAAGTCATATTTGCTAAATAATGTAAGAACATTTTGGCATTGGATCCCCAAACTTGTAGCGTAATTTGGTCAAATTTCGTAGACAACTCCTATTGGTTTGGAGGTCAGTAGGTCAATAGTCAAGCTTACAGTGACCCTCAAAACCGAACAAGTTTTAACACAGGGCCCCAAATAATGGGAATATTTCAAAAACTTAAATCTTTATTCCTGCATTAAACCCTATGGTGTTACTACTCATTAGAATCGTCTCTTCGAGACGATTCTAATGAATAGTATCACCATAGGATTTGGTGCTTAAATGAGTGAGAAAATGTTGAATTTGTGGAGTTAATTCCCTCTTATCTGGAGCCCTGTTAAACAGTTACTTGGCTTGAAGATGGCTACTGTTGATCTTGGTTGAAAATGTCATGGTCACAGTGATCTGTTTTGTGGGATAATGAATGCATTGAAAACAACAATAAGATATTAAACATCGTTTTAACACCTTTTACTGTTACTCCGCTAGTTTTTGTGTGATTTTTAGCTCACCTGAGCTAGCTTAGGGTGAGCTTTTGCAATCCTTGAATGTCCGTCGTGCATCGTTCATCATTTGTCATCAACAATTTTAGTGTTTACACTCTAAAGGTCACAATATTTATCCAATCTTTCTCAAACTTGCTCAGATTGTATATTACCATAAGAGTTCGATTATGGTTGAAATCTGACTTAAAGCGACTCGCAACCAGATGGTGCATTAAAAATAGTAATTTGTAAATATGTGTCAAACGCTTATATAAATGGTAAAGAATTAGTTTAGGATAAGAAATTCTGTTTAAAAAAATGTATTTCAATAAAAAAAAAAATTGGTCTCTGGTGGGATTCGAACCCGGGGCCCGGCATTGGCGGGCAGAAGGCAAAATAGGGGAAACCGCTTAGACCAATGGACCAGGGAACTATCCGTTTATCTCGGATCGATTTAACGTATTTCAATGTGTAGCCATCGAAAGTGCATACAACTTCGTAATTCGGCTCGTGTTTATGTCTGAGCCTGTGTAGAGAAGCAACAACAACAACTATACCGTCTACTAGTCGGTATAGAAAAACGATGGAAAATATCTAAAAATCTAAGATTCGGTGACGATTCTTGAGACTTTTTTTGGACTGATCATATTTTTTTAATGTCAGAAGCCAAATAATGCCACAAATTTGCTTTTATTTGAGTATTTTATTTTATTTTGACAAGTACACCATCCGGTTGCGAGTCCCTTTAAAGGTCAGGAGTTATCAACCTTTGAATTGCTGAAAATGCCATATTTAACAGTGTTTACACTCTAGAGGCCACAGTATTTATTCAATCTTTCTCAGACTTGCTCAGATTGTATATTACTATAAGAGTTCGGATGAGTTTGATTATGGTTGTAATCTGACTAATAGGTCAGTAATGATATACCTTTGAATTGCTGAAAATGCCATATTTAACAGTGTTTACTGTTTACACTCTAGAGGCCACAATATTTAATCAATCTTTTTTAAACTTGCCCAGATTGTATATTACCATAAGAGCTTGGACGAGTTCAATTATGGTTGAAATCGGACTAATAGATCAAGAGTTATATACCTTTGAATTGCTGAAAATGCTATATTTAACAGTGTTTACACTCTAGAGGCCACTATTTGAATCCAATCTTTCTCAGAATTGCTTATATTGTGTATGACCATAAGAGTTCGGATGAGTTTGATTATGGTTAAAAGCAGACTAATAGGTCGTGAGTTATCTACCTTTGAATTGCTGAAAATGCCATATTTAAGGGTGTTTACACTAGGGGTGCGCGGTATTACCGATATTCAGGTATATTGTGATAGGCTTGAAAACAATACGCCGTATCGGTAAGGTTGGGGAATATCGGTACGATCGGGAAACTTCGTAAGACATTCGTACATTGCCGGTAACAGTTTAATTACTATAGTTCTGCTTAAGTAAACGATCTTTTTAACTTGCCTTGTAACTGTTATTACTTGCAGTCTATACAGGCCTCGATCTAATAGCTAACCCGCTGTTGACAGAAAAGGACACTTTTTCATGATTAAAATTCTAATACTATATGTTGGTTAATCAAACCACGGAGTAACTCCGTGATCAAACACACCGCGTGTAATCTGAACTGCATAGAGAAACTATAACAAAGTGGACTGAGTGTTCCGAATTTTGGATAAATACATCTCGGTAGAGAATAAAACATGTACGAGACCGCACGGAGGCTAAATTGACAATTACAGACAGAAAAGTATGTCCTGTGACATGATCATATTTGTTTTGAGAAAGTAGGCATGCCATTCAACTTAACACGATTAAATAACTTCGCAGTACACCAAAATACTGTTCATTTTATTCCTTAACTATCGCTGTGACCGCGTGATAACTTTGTCACTAGTTTTCGCGAACTGGCACTCGACAGACGAAAATGAATCTGCAGATAATATATAGGGTGTGCTGCAGTCTATTAATTTTTGGTACATGTACAGATTAAATCATTTAACTAGATTTTTACAAGAAGAAAGAGAAGAATAGTTCCATGTCACATAAACAAACATTATTTACACAAAACTATCACATATTTAGCCAGTAGTTGGCAGAAACAGACTTCCTGATTGGAAAATCGGATAGCTCCCATCAACTATTGATAGCACCTAACTTTGATAAAACAGTTTGGAAACTATAGCAAAACACTTACCAATAGTTATTATACAAGTACATATAGGGAAGATAGAATCTATATTACCAGTACCTATTTCTTGATATATCAAATTTAAAAGCACCCAGTAAGCTGGAGTAGTATTTGATTTCAGTATTAAGCTTAAATCATGTTCAAACTGTCATCCATGTGATAGTTTCTGCTAATTATTAATGATCAGAAAAGAAAAAGGTATATCGCGATATGTATCGCGATACGCTTTTCCTGGCAATACCCATCCCTAGGTAAACTCTAGTGGCCACAATATTTATCCAATCTTTCTAAAACTTGCTCATATTGTATATGTCCATGAAAGTTCAGATGAGTTCGATTATGGTTGAAATGGGATGAATAGGTCAGGAGTTATCTACCTTTGAATTGCTGAAAACACCATATTTTACGGTTTTTACACTCTAGCGCCCACAATTTTGATCCAGTCTTTTTCAAACTTCCTCAGATTGTATATTACCATAAGATTCGAATAAGTGTGATTATGGTTGAAATCATACCAATAGGTCAAGAGTTATCTGCCCTTGAATAGCTGAAAATGCCATTTCTAACAGTGTAAACACTCTTGCAACTATGTACAGTTTACAATGGATTTTGATTATACTTGCACACAAAATATATAGCTATAAGTTCTCGAAGCAGTGCAATTATTGTTAAAATCTAGTAATTGTGGCAATAGTTATCTGCCCTTGATATACTTTGAAATGCTAGAAAAGGCTTCATTTCAGTATTGTTTAGGCTCCAGTTATCAGCCCCTGATGTACTCTACTATACTAGAATTATGAGATTGTATTACAAAATTGTTTACATGCTATACTACAAATTTGAATGGATTTAGATTAAAATGGATGAAACAGAAAGGTAAAACTATCAGACTTCAGTACAAGAGGTGAGCGATATCAGGGCCTTCAGGCTGTCTTGTCTTTATTTTGAAAAAGTTATTAGACTATAAACCGCCAATATTCTCCATATTTCAATTATCTAATTTACAGATGTACTGTTCATGGCGACGCAAAGAACTTTGCTTGTAAGAACTGCAGCAAGAAGTTTGCTACATCATATGACCTAACTGCCCACCAAAGGAGAGAAAAACAAGCAGGAGTCTTTGTTTGCGATACTTGTGGTCATAAATGCAGCACCCTCGCAGACTTGAGAGAACACCTGAAAACTCACGCTAGCGAAAAAACACACGTGTGTAGACAATGTGGGGAAGCATACAAACATTCAAGTTCATTGTTTAGGCATCTAGCTCATAAACACAAATAGTATGTCCATACATTTAAATACTGAGTGAAAAAAGTTAAGTCAGTTGTGTAACCCATTACCCAATAGCCTGTTTCTAGTTTTGAAATCAAGTTACTGACTTAAAGCTGGTTGAAAGTAAAGCAGAATGCGCCTTCGGGCACATTCTGCTTTACTTTCAGCCTGCTTTAAACAAAAACCTGCTAGAATGTAAAAGATATATCTAATGCTACATATTCATGATTGTGTAAACTGTAAAGTGGAACTATTTTCCTCAGTGGATGAATATTCTAGAGGTGTAAAAAGGTGTATTTATAGGGTAATGGGTTAACATCAGATTTCCCATAGTCAATATTCCAAGTTTTGTGTATGTCTGTAAAGCTGTATCAAAGAAATATTGAACAGCAGAATATAAAGTTAAGTACACAGTAAATGAAAGAGCTCTATTTCAGTGGTCGGTGATTCGTATTTTCGGAAGCTCGCAAGTTAACTTACTTTAATCTTGACGGAAAGGGGTTTAAAACTGTATGTCCACATACTTTTGTTCTGTTTGTGATTCCCAGTGATTTATCCCTGTTTATGTGTAAATTAACCCATTACCCCATAGCCTGTTTCTACATTTGAAGATAGATGACCACCTAAAGCAGGTTAAAAGAAAAGCAGAATGTGCCTTACGGCACATTCTGCTTTACTTTCAGCCTGCTTTAAGCTTTCATTTGCTAGGATATAGAAACTATTTCTTATGATACATTTTGATGATTGTATAGAATTGAACTATATTCTATAGTGTAGAAATAAACTAATGGGTAATGTGTTAAGATGAGCATTTACTGTTTCGTTTTCTGCTCGTCATTGAAATAATTTTTCAAAATGAATACAATTATTTGACTTGCACCTATTAGCTTGTTTGTTATAACTGTTTAACCATTAACTCTTTCTCCCTGAAACTTATAATGGACAATTCCAGTTTCCATTTACGTCTAGTTCATTTCTGACTTTAAAGGTTTTTTTGTCAATGTTTGGCATTATGACTAACAGTGAAGACCCAGATCAGAGGGGTTCTAGGAGCCCTCTGACCTGGTCTTCACTGTTTGCACAGGACAAGTGTACTATTCACATGAACACTGTTTGCAAAGGACGCAAATATGCGCGACTAGGGTTCAATGGGTTAAACAATGGGATACTAAATCCCTCCACTGCCATGACGTCACAAGGTTTACACAATTTTCATGTGCTTTGAATTCTCGAAAATATATTTGAGAAAAATTTGGATCTTGATCAGAAATCACTTTCTGGGGCCTCTGGTCAGGATTTAAACAGTGTGCAAATAACCATTATAATACACTTTGCGCGCAACCCTATATAAACAAAGAAGGGACCTATCTATGTTTGAATTCTCCATAAAACATGGACATGCTGTAATGTTCTAACATGATGTCATATGGCTGCGAAAAAATGTACGCCAAGAAATGTAGCGTCATTGCTTCAGTGCAAATTGTGGTTAAATTTTGTGTTAGAATCTAAATAATTAAGACCAGGACAAGGAAGTTGAAGGGGTTCAGTGTTTTCTCCAGCCCGCGCCCTTGCGTTTTTTAGCACACTGAAATCACGAAGAACGCACTTCCATACTTCCCCGGGGCCCTTTAGGGCGCACTCGCGGTAATAAATGACCATTGTTGTTTTCAATGGAGAATCCAACATTTATAGCGGTTCGTAATCTATTTTGGAATTCCTCAAGATTGCTATATATAGCTGTATAAAGTTCTAATAATAAACACAAAGACGAAACCGAGACTGTTCTCCATTTGCGCAACATGATCGTCTACGCGCTTTGTGCAATAAATTGCACTGCATTTCCAAGCTTCTAGAATGAGCATAATGCAGGTAGAATGCGGGACCAGTTAAAAAATATCGGTATCGCAATAAAAATACATCCGTATCTATCAAATTCGACGATGTATCTTCCCAAGATGATTTAAACGATTTCTTGTAATGGAATGAACAATAAGATCTGAGTGCCTAAAGAGCGCGAGATAAATACTTGTTATTTGAAAAATTCGAAAAACTACCGAAAATCGGAATAGGGAGCCGTACAATGGTCCGACAAACAATTGTCCCGGAAAAATTACAATTGAGGCAATAATTGAAGTATGTATGGCAGACGGTGCAGTGATCGAGTTATAAAAAATTAGTTTTGTAAACATGAAACAAAACAGACGCACGGTCAGTACAAGTAGTTTAATCTTAAAATAAAAGTATCCCAAACCTTATTGAAAAGTCTAAACAAAATGTCGCAATGAGATTTTCAAACTCGGACTCGGACAATGTTTCATTGAAAGTGAAAGTAGCTTTACCATGTTGACATGCTTAATACGGACGGAAAAAATAATCGCTGGCTGAATTACAACACGGACACGAAAACAGTGTTTTGTTCAGTTCGTGGAGAATAAGACAAAACCCAGTCTGATGTCAGTAACATGCAACTTCAAGGAAAGCACACTGACTCTTCATTTGCTTAAATTAACAGAGGTAAGATTTGCTCTGACTGATTCTTTCATGAAACACACCATGGTTAAACAAATCAAAAACATTTTTTGATAATTGAAAAGCATGGAGACGTTTAGTTAACTTCAAAACAGTATATTAAATAAGTAAAGAATTATTATTACAAAGTTTAAACAATTTTTTAAAAAGGCCCTCTAGTTTGGAAAAGGGCCCCCTAAACTGTTACCCATGGGCCCTCAAGGGCCCCCTGTGTGCAAAAGCTGGAGAAAACACTGGGGGTTAAAAATGGGCATATTCATTGAATACAGATTGGAAGACAAATGTACTTTATCGCAGACTTTAAATTATTTCCAAAGAGTGTCATTGTTTTAACCCACTCCCACCTAAATACACACATTTAGCTCACCTCATGTACTTTTGCAAAAAAATTGTGAATGTCCGGTCAGCTACATATGACCATTTCATGTGTTGACAGTGTCGCAGGGCGGAAAACCCAACTCAATCATTTATGTCAGTCGTTTGTTGTCCGTCATCAACAATTTTAGTGACTCTTAAGAGATCACAATTTTTATACAAGTTCAGATGAGTTGTATTTTAGTTGAAATCGGACCAATAGGACAAGAGTTGTCAGCCCTTGAATTGTTGAAAATACCATATCTAACAGTCATATCATAACATGTCATCAGAGCTTATGATAAGCTGCGTATTTATGCAAAAAAATTGACCAGAAAGCATTTTTATAATCTGTCCGCGTAATGAAAAGCAAATAAAAATCAGTCAAAGCAAATCCTTTAAAGTTCAGTGCGTAATGAAAAGCAAACGTTCATACGCCGTTACTTAACTTTCTTTCTTGTAAACAGACAGCCTATGAATTACAGCATCGGTCAGTGCGCGTTAAATTACTTTCTATTGTTAGACTGGTATAAAATCATATTCTTCGCAGTGTTCCATGCTGCATATAAGAACATAGGCAGTCCATTTCGCTCATTTTGGCTCTTCTTGTGATAATTGTGAACCAGTCTTACATAAAAATTCTGTTTTCAAGATGCCGCGAGGTCGACGAAAACAAACACATTACATGTACTTTGCTACATCTCTCAAGTACCTTGGTGAAAAATAGTGAGAAAAGTTGTCGCTTTCTCGTTGACTATCTTTTGAAAGACATTCTCTTTCGTAGCGAAACGGGTGTGAACAGTAAAGCAAATTTTAGACCAGGTTTGCACTCTCAGTAATAGTGGAAATATCTGAAAAGAAACGCGATCCTTGTCGAATAAAAAAAAAACATTTGGAAGATCCAATTCTGTGTCTAGGTGACAAGCAGTAGTTTAATCGTCATAGTTTAAGCTGGGGATTGCTAAAGAAGATTGAAAGTTAAGCAGAAAGCTACCAAAGCTTTTTATGCAAAATTTTTAACCAAATATCAGTGGGGTAAAAAATAATTGTTACTCAATAAAAAAACGAAAAAAGCAATAACCTTAAAACTAGTGGGGTAAATACCCTATTCTAAGAAAAACTTATCTACAGCTCTGATGTCATAACATAAAAACATTGCGAAAAACAGCTTTGCTATTTGTATTTGTAGAGTTATTCTAGTCAAACACTGAAGATGTGTTTGCAATACTTGAATAAAACCTCTCTATTATGACCACTAAAAAGAAGGATAATTGACTGCCAGGGCTCCAGATAATGGGAGTATTTTGAAAACTAAAACATTTATTCCTGGATTAAACCCTATGGTGTAACTACTCATTAGAATCGTCTCAAAGAGACGATTCTAATGAGTAGTAACAGCATAGGATTTGCTGCTAAAATAATTGAGAACATGTTGGATTTGCTCAGTTTATTCCCCCTTATCTGTTGTCCTAGACTGCATAAATTATTTCAGATCAGTCGTCTGTTCAGTACTTGATGATCCTGATGAGAATTTAGAGTTATCAATGATAGAAGATCAGTCAGAACGGAATGAACAAGACGTAGAATCGAAGAAGAATGAATGTGCCATCTGCAGTAAAAGTTTCAAACATAAAAACTCATTGAAAAGACATTTAAAGAGACACTCTGAGACACCTCTTATGTGCAATAGATGTTCACAATCCTTTGATTGTGAACAGAAGCTTGAAGAACATAACAGGGAACATCATAATACTACAATGATATGTGACGAATGCGGGACACTTTGCGTAACAAAACAAGCGTTAGATAATCACAAAGTGTTGAAACACGATGCAGAGGGACATAACAAGCATATTTGCCCATACAGGGAATGTGGAAAAGTATTTGTTAAAAAAACTATCTATGAAGACCATATTAATTCTCATTTGAAAATTAAGTCTCATACGTGTGACAAATGTGGCAAGAAGTTCACTTCAAGGTACGACAAAAGTAAACACAGTCAAATATGTGGCATGCCATCGAGACATAAGAAATGTAAGACATGTGGCCAGACATTCTCTAGCTATTCAAACTTGAATACCCACGTTGCAGCAGTCCACAAGAAACGAACATATCGATGTGAATGTGGAAAGAATTTTAAATACACCACTGGCTTACTGAAACACAAAAAAAGTCAAAACCACTGACTTTTTCTGAATCCGTGTAAAGAAAGGTTTACTATAAATTCTTTGCATGCTGGGTAATTTTTTTGTCTGCAACAATTGTTGTCTGCTACTGTTCTAAGAATAGAATTTTCAAAGTTTCTTTTCAAAACAGGGTTGAGTGTCAAACACTTTGGATCCTGATGAGACGCCATGTTACGCAGTCTCTCGTCAGGATCCATACTGTTTAACATTCTGACCCTGAAATTTAGAACATTCTTTTTTTAGGACAGGTGCAGACGACAATTTTTGCAGAAGAAAAAAAATACCCAGGATGCAAACAGTTAAATATAATGAAGATGTGGTAATTTTAAAACGAACCATAAATTATATTGATGACAGGAACAAACTACTTGGACACCCTTAATTGTGTTAATTGAAATACCTTATTGAACAGTATTAACACATTTATCTCCTGCAGGATGAGCGACTCTGAAATAATTGATGCTGAAGACAGTTCATTGTTAGACGTTAGCGTGGAGGACAAGGAGGTGACGACAAACAAGCAGAAGTCATGCAGGATTTGTGGGGCGCATTTTGCCAGAAAAGACAACTTAAAGCGCCATATGAAGGGACGACACAAGAAAGGGTTGATCAAGTGCTCAGCTTGCTCGCAGTTCTTTCAAACAGAGGATGCCAAAAGGCAGCACATGGAGGCAAAACATAACCCAGTCATGTGCGAAAATTGTGGAAAGACTTTCTCCAGTAAAACCTACCTGGCATTCCACAGGACAACCCACAAGGAGGAGCTTGAAGAAGATGACAAGAAATGTCCGTATGCAAACTGTGGGAAGCGGTTCAGGCAGAAATCCAAGTTCGAAGACCACCTGAACCTTCACACCGGAGTAAGACCGTATTCCTGTCATCTCTGCCAGAAGACCTTCGCGTGCCGATATGCTAAAGCAGATCATGTGCGCATTTGCTCAAAAGAAAATGAGTTTGAGTGCAATGTATGTGATGCTGTGTTTAAACATAGAGGGAGCTTGAGAAATCACCTTGTCGCGGAGCATGGTGGGGAAAAGTTTATATGTAGGTGTGGTGCTACGTACAAGTACCAGACTGGCCTTGTGCGACACAAAAAAGAGAAAGGTCACAATTAGTTGTGTAATGGTCATCATGAAGTGAAGAAAAGTCTTTTTTTATTCAAGGTTATAATCTTTTTTACCTTTGACCTCATAAATATGCCTTAAATTTTCTCCTACACTGAAGTAAATAATTCCAATTCCAATATAGAATTTGTTCTACAGTTAAACCTCTATGTATCGAACTTCGATAAATCGAATACCCCGTTGTGTCGAAGTTTTTTATAAGTCCCGATCTTTTCCACTATATATTACTTGTAAAATCACATCCATGAATCGAAGTTATGTGTATCGAATTCCCCGTTGTGTCGAAGTTTTTTTCCAGTCCTTTTCATATAAATCCAACATAAAATACCACAAATGTATCGAACATCGATTACCTGTCAACTAACGTGGATCAACGGATTACATGACTCGCTAGACTGACGCTAATTGTTCACACCTTCGCGTGTAAACACGCTGGGGTGCTTTTAATTCTGCATGCACAATCTCGAATCTGTGTTATCAGTAATAATTGGGTAAGTTTGTCATTTAATTGTTTCACAGTTTGACAACGCCGCCATATTTAAAAATGACACCAATTTATCCAAATGAGTAAATAAACCGCAAGGGCTGTTTTGGACCGACAATTAACGAAACAAGCCAAACTTTGTGAGAAGTTTAATAATGCTGATAAACCAGTGGTCGCCGTTCTATTATCAGAGCCACAACATGGCAGATGCGCTCTGATCATGGTCTGTCCGGTGAAATACCCGGTAACCAATCCGTGGGGATAGCTGGGCAGACCCATCTCACAACGAACGACAACTCTGCTACGATACAATAACGATATTACTGTATGTTCGTATTCACGCACCTGCAATCTTGACATCCTCAAAGTCGAAAATTAATCTTTAAAATCATAATTATTTAATCAAATGTTTATTTCAATTTAGAAGCTAAATTGATTGACATTTACACTGTAGTACGATTTTCGGCATTTCCGCCGTAGTTTCGCATCTTGGTGTAATTGACAGCATCTAAGTTGAAAGTAAGATACATGTAGTTTCTTTTTCTATGTTTTAATGCGTATATTTTTCTACCTTTGTACACATGTATTGTATTTTGTTATTTATGCCGTTGTTTTTATAAATGATAAAGAACACGTCGGATTTATGTTTTATTTCAATATGCCAAAATACACATAGACGACCGGGAACGATAGTTCTTATAGATCTTATATGCATTGAAATTCAATACTCAAATCAGAACCCATTTATGATTCGAAGCCCCGATGTTTCGAAGTTTTTTTCACAGTCCCTTGAAGTTCGATACATCGAGGTTTAACTGTATATACTAGAGAATTGTAGCTTAAAGCAGACTGAAAGTAAAGCAGAATGCGCATTCTGCTTTACTTTCAACCTGCTTTAAGTAGCCACGGGTCTTCAAAACTAGAAACAGGCTATGGGGTAATGGGTTAAACAAACTCCAAGCCAAAAACTAGGATACTTTTTCAGTCCATACACATAGCAAATTACACCAGTTTTGAGATTTAAAAAAAAATAGATTTATTAAACTGAATTTTGATCTTGAATTCCGTTTCAAAGTCTTATAACCTTGAGATCTGTATAACTGATTGTTTTAATGCAGTTCATACCTGTATAACAAATTATTTGTGATTTATTTTTTTCTCTACAAATCGAGAATAATTATTTGTGATTTTTTTTTTTCTCTACAAATCGAGAATCAAACTACAATTATGAAGTGCTGATGTACCAAATTTTTATTTGTATGAAGAAGTGACACTATTCTGAATGAAGCAGATGTAGTAATTCTGGGGTTTTTGGCGATTTGATTATTCATTGGACACAAATACATGTTATCTATACTTTTACTTGAAATCTTTTTAACCCATTACCCCATAGCCTGTTTCTAGTTTTGAAGAAAGGTGAACACTTTGAGCAGGTTTAAAGTAAAGCAGAATGTGCCTCAAGGCACATTCTGTTTTACTTTCAGCCTGATTTAAGCTACCATTTGCTAGAATATAGATATTTCTTATTATACATATTCATAACTGTATGAATTGAAATTATTTTCCTCAGTGGAGAAATAAATTAAAGGCATAAAATGGTGTATTGATTGGGTAATGGGTTAAATGACATACAGTATAACCTGGCTTATCCAACACCTGGTGAAGCCAGAAACCTACTTTATTTGAAAATGATTTTTGGACCCAAATGTCCAATGGTTTACAGTTTAACTTAGCTATATCAAGTACGTTTAAAGTCAAGCTAATCAGTATTTCTTTTGATGAATTTCTATATCTTGAGCTCGCTATAGTGGAACATACCCATATTTCAAAGTTAAAATGTGGCTAAGCCACGTTTTAACTTTGAAATACGGGTATATTGCACTTCTTAAAGTGAGTTTGAAATCTCGAAGTTCAGCTGTATGTCTAAAACCTGCTTTAACGGCACACTTTATCTGACATCATCAGTTGGTACCGAAAGATGTCGGTTAAGGCAGGTTATATAGATGATGATTGTTTATAACCTTACCTAGCCATTTTCTTTCAAAACTCAGTGGCATCAGTGCTTATTAGATTTGAACACAATTGTCTTATTTCTCTCAGTCATAAACAGTTAAAAGCATTGTTAAATTTGCGTTATCTGCATAGTAGTACAATGTATAAGGGTTGAAACATTTTCTAAATCCATGTGTTGGTTTGTATTGCATTTATTTGTTTAACATTGTTTTTGAGACCATTTTTATGTGTTGGATATTACAATGTTATTAATATAATTTGTAAAGTTGATTTGCTTAATTGTTTTTGAGACCATTTTTATGTGTTGGATATTACAATTTAATTAATATTTGTAAAGTTGATTTGCTTAATTGTTTTTGAGACCATTTTTATATGTGTTGGATATCATCATCATCATCAACAGATTTTTTTTATTAACGTGCAGGTTCAGGGGCAATTATCCACATCAGTGGGCCCCTTTCCAGGTAGCTGGCTTGCTGCACGCATGGCAGTTCTTACACCTTACACTTCTTACACAGATATTACAATTTAATTAATATTTGTAAAGTTGATTTGCTTAATTGTTTTTGAGACCATTTTTATATGTGTTGGATATTACAATGTAATTAATGTTTATTAAGGTACTTCGCATATGCGCGTAGTTTCCATACGATTGTTATGAAAATTGTCATGAAGAATGATAATAGCCTAAGAAACAATGTGTGTAAATATAGGCAAAATTTATCGTGTGGTTTGTCTTTAAGGTCTTTTTTCTGACAAAAACTTAGAATTTTGATGATTTTATTTTTCTTAAAAATGAATAAAGCTAATGACTATAATTCTCGCCCAATAAGTAGTCCACAGCATTCATTACAAGAAAAGCTAAAAACATTTTGAATAAAGGTGTTCAGAAAGATGTTATCAGCTATTTAAATTTTGCAAAATGCTAAAAAATTGAATTACAAAAAACTGACTCATTCAATGTATATTTGTTTTCATTTTATTCAAATATATGGTTGATGAACTAGTCAGTCTGAAAAAATTAGAAAATATTACAGTCAGGATTTGTTGTAATAACATATTTTCTTATTAAAATGTGGGATATTTGTTGTTTAGATACAGTTACCTACAATTAAAACTTCGTCATTAAAATGCATTATTATTTATTCATGGACTTGCATACAAGGTTTATTATATTGTTTGAACATAATTATAATGGGCAATATCGATCTTGAAAAGGTTAGCGTATTGATAAGCTTCAAGGTGTGGCTTTATAGTTCGATCAAATCGTTTACATGTTTACCGATTTAATTGACTTGTAAGTCATTAAACTAAAACGTACAGGTAAGTGGACATATACTTGGACCGTAAACATCACTAGTACTAATCAACGAAGACTAAACATAACATGTCTCTTGATTACTGCGTTATGGATTGACAAGTCAATAAATCGGACACTAAAAAAAATATTTGGATCGGATGGGTCTCGAACCAATGACCTTTGGATTGCTAGTCAACCACTATAGTCAACCACTATACTAACTGCGCTATGAAGGATTATACTAATTTATATCAACATTTCCTTTATATAAATTTTCTAGTATAAACACGTACGAAAAAAGTCTGTGTCGTCCAGACGCATATCCGCTCGCCCGCAAGACCGACTTGCTTAATACAATCAATACTACGTAACTTGATTTGTCAATAAAAGCAATACTGCGTAATTTTTTTATTCTTATTATCAGATTATAGTGTTATCTCATTTCCAGTACAAATTCATAGAACACTGTCAAACCTGTATTAAACCACCACAGATTGAATATAATATTGTTATTTCAAGGACAGGTGATTACTTTACCCAATAACCTATTTATAATATTAAAGACAGGTGATCACTTAAAGCAGGTTGAAAGTAAGCAGAATGTGCCTCAAGGCACATTCTGCTTTACTTTCAACCTGCTTTTAACTACCATCTGTTAGGCTATATAAAAATATTTGTTATGGTAATTGTTCATGTGGGTATAAACTGGAACTATTTTCTTCAGTGGAGGAATAAATTATATACGCTAAAAGTCGCTTCTATGGGGGGAAAGGTTCAATGCAGGGCAAAAGCCATGCAGAAGGCTCATATAGAGCCTTCTGTATGACTTTTGTCCTGCATTAAGCTGCCGCCTGTCACGCAAATACACTACAAATATAGTCTTTCTAGTGGTGGCTTAATACAGTTTTGACTGCAATTCATTTGATTTCAATCAAAGAGCAAACACAGTCGTAATTATATTACTGCTTGTAAATGGTAAAAGTTTTAAGTTAAAAGGACACCAATCTCTTCATTTCTACCTCTCCATTCAACTCTACAGCATGCCACTTTTAGAACGTGTTGGGTAATTTTTGTTGTCGCTCTCTAATTAACTGAAGGTGTATAGTTTTCTGTGGTGACTGCTCCGGGCCTCAAATATAAATTATTTGGTTGAAATATGTCACCAGCATCCTGTTGACGCCGATTTTCAAGGGAATTTTATCACAATTTGGCAGAAAGCTATTGCTTTTCCATGCATTTCTTTCTTACCAACATGACGGGTGAATGAGTTCGGTTTTTCAGCACTGCGACACAAAATAGGTCATATAGGGCTGATGAATGATGATGGATGATGAGATGAGACGATGATTTCGTATTATCTCATTCGTTAAGATCATTCTGATTTGTTGTATCAAAACCACCAACCTTCCTTCGAAAGGAAATGCCACTTATCCATCCTTGCATATATCATATATCTCAACTAATATACAGAACATAATTAGCAAAACTCTGAGGAAATTATTTACTAGCAGCATACAGGCTTCTTCCTAAATCATTTGATTTTTTGCTAAAAAATCCCATATCAGACATTGCAGTTTTCCCAAAATGGCTAGAAAAAGGCCTGTCTGCACTATTGCTAATTTTGAGCAGTATTTATTAAGATATCCAGAATTCCAAATAGACATGTTTTGGTAACTAAAATGATCCACAAGTGAACATAATAACCCACAACAGTTACCTAGTATTGAAAGAGTTTCTATGGCAAAATAATTTATTCCTGCTTCAGGTATATCATATACGAACAACATGAAGATGACCTTGAAGGTTCTGTGAGAATGTTTAGACAAAGGAAGAGGCAGTCGAAAAACAGAAACCCCGCTATCAGTGTTGCGGACTTAGAAAACTTGATTAAAGGCCAGAAGGGCCCGTATGAGGCTGTAGAGGCTGGCTTAACCCAACTTTTCACTGCTGATGAAATACGCAGTCATAGTGCTTCTGGGAAAAGGCCCAACTCACAAACCCCAGCAAAACCAAAGTTTGATCCCATGAAATTCAATTTGATTAGCAAATTTGTCGAGAAACATTTTGGTGTACCTCATAAAGAAGTTGTTATTAAAACACAGTCGGTGAAAAGAAAGTATGCCAGAATTAACAAGGATAAACAATAAAAAAGGCTGACCATCTATATATATATTTTTTTGTTGGTTGCATGCCTTTAATCCATTACTCCATAGCCTGTTTTGAAGACAGGTTTCCACTTGAAGCAGATTGAAAGCAAAGCAGAAAGTGGCTAGATGCATTCTGCTTTACTTTCAGTCTGCTTTAAAGCGACTCGCAACCAGATGGTGCATTAAAAATAGTAATTTGTAAATATGTGTCAAACGCTTATATAAATGGTAAAGAATTAGTTTAGGATAAGAAATTCTGTTTAAAAAAAATGTATTTCAATATAAAAAAATATTGGTCTCTGGTTGGATTCGAACCCGGGGCCCGGCATTGGCGGACAGAAGGCAAAATAGGGGAAACCGCTTAGACCAATGGACCACGGAACTATCCGTTTATCTCGGATCGATTTAACGTATTTCAATGTGTAGCAATCGGAAGTGCATACAACTTCGTAATTCGGCTCGTGTTTATGTCTGACCCCGTGTAGAGAAGCAACAACAACAACTATACCGTTAGCTAACGCTATGGAAAAACGATGGAAAATATCTAAAACTAAGATTCGGTGACGATTCTTGAGACGTTTTTTGGACTGATCATATTTTTTTAATGTCAAAAGCCAAATAATGCCACAAATTTGCTTTTATTTGAGTATTTTATTTTATTTTGACAAGAACACCATCCGGTTGCGAGTCCCTTTAAGCTACCATTTGCTGGGATATGGAAAAACATATTTTGATAGATATTCATAACTGTATAAATTGGAACTAATTTCTACAGTTACGGAATAGGTTAAGGGCATAAAAAGTATTTACAGGGTAATGGGTTAAACCATTGAAACCTAGCAATGAGTATACTCATGTCCTTTGTAAAATAGTGTACCTGTGAAGAGTTTCACTTTTATCTTTGCAAACATTGTAGACCCAGATCAGAGGGCTCTTGTATGATCTGTGTCTACACCGTTTGTAATTTTGCAATTTTTTGGAAAGATATAACTGAATTAGTCGAAAATGGACCAGACTTAACCCATTAACCCATAAATATGCTTTTTTATGCCTTCCAAGTTATTCCTCAACTGAAAAAAACAGTTCCACTGTATACAGTTATGGGTATGCACCATAAGAAATATTTTCTTTATTCTATCAGATGATAGCTTAAAGCAGGCAGAAAGTAAAGCATAATGGGCCTTAAGGTGCATTCTGCTTTACTTTCAACCTGCTTTAGTGATAACATACTTTGAATACAAGAATCAAGCTATGGGGTAATGGGTTAATTGGAATCTGGCAAATAGTCCATTTGAAGTTTCAGAGGTGAATGAGTTTTTTCACTAGTTTCAGTTGATATTTCATTCAATAAGGCCCACATGGAAGATTGGGCTTGCCTAAATGTGTAGCCTCAGTAAATAAAGTCGTTATTATTATTATTATTAATAAAATCTGTTGGTTTTTTTTCAATAGAAAATATTCTACATTGTCAATTATTTATATTTAACCCTTGTCAACCTGCCGGTTATTAAACCATTACCAGACAAATGTGACACCTGCAGTGCACAGCTTTCAACTGGATGATGGAGCAATTAGAGATCCAGATAGGGTGATTATTTTGAAAACTAAAATCTTTATTTCTGCATTAAACACTATGGTGTTGCTACTCATTAGAATCGTCTCTTCAAGACGATTCTAATGAGTAGTAGCACCATAGATTTGGTGCTAAAATAAGTGAGAAAATGTCAGATTTGCTCATTTTACTCCCTCTTATTTGGATCCCTGGAGCAATTGCTGTCAGTATCAGGCATTATCCTTTTCTTCTCTTTCATCTATGTGCCATTTATACCAGTTTGGTTCAATTAAAGATCGTGATTGATGATGAAATTCCGACATGTTCTCATTAAAATGTTTGAACATGGTCAGACGTGGTCTCATGGACATGCTTGAACATGGTCAGACATGATCTTATGGAAATGATCGTATATTGTCAGATATGATCTTATAGGAATGTTTTACAGACATGTTTAAACATGATAATTATACTGTACATCTAAAACGTTTGAAATTTTTCTTGCAAGGTGGCCTGATCCTGGTGGCTGAAAAATGTTTCAAAAACATGTTTCACTGTGTTTAACTCATTACCCCATATACACATTTATTTCTCCAAACAAAAAAATAGAATAGTTCCACTCTCTTTGTTGCAAAAATTAATTCTACAGCATGCCACTTTTAGAATATGTTTGTTGTCACTCTCAGACTCTTATTAACCCATTACCCCACAAACACGCTTTTTAACGCCTTTAATTTATTCTTCCACTAAAGAAACTTGTTCCAATTTATACAGTTCTGAATATGTATGATAAGAAATATTTTCTATAATCTAGCAGATGGTAACTTAAAGCAGGCTGAAAGTAAAGCAGAATGCACCTTAAGGTGCATTCTGCTTTACTTTCAACCAGCTTTAAGTGGTCACCTATTTTCAAAGCTAGAATCAGTCTATATGAAGGTTAATAGTTTTCTGTGGTTAGTACTTCAGGGCCTCACATATCATTATTTGGGCGAAAATTATATCATCAGCATCTAGTTGATGGTGATTTTCAAAGGAATTTTATCAAAATTTGGCAGAAAGCTATTGCTATTCGGTGCATTTCCTTCTTCAAAACATGAAAGGATGGATGGATGACTTTGATTTTACGGCACTGCGACATAAAATGGGTCATATATAATATTATAGTGTTGATGAATATGAGGGATGATGAGATGAGATGATGGATGATGTCGGCTAATCTCATTCCTTGCAGAGCAGCGAATGGGATCAAACTACCAACCTGCCTTCAAAAGGAAATGCCACTTATCAATCCCAGCCTGCATATATATCATATCTCAAAAACTAATATACAGAACATAAATAGCAAAACTCTGAGGAAGTTACTTTTCGCTGTGTGGTTTTGTTTACCTCTGTTACAGTCTTATCCTCGGGGTATCGTAGTATAGGGATTATTTTAACCCTTAACAACTTTCTATGACGAAATAGGGAAATCATTTTTTCCTGCTTCAGGTATATCATATACGAACAGCTGGAAGACGGCCTTGAAAGTTCTGTGAGAATGTTTAGAAGGAAGAAGAGGCAGTCGAAAAACCCCGCTATCAGTGTTGCAGACTTAGAAAACTTGATACAAGCCCAGAGGGGTCCTTATGAGGCTTCGGAGGCTGGGCTAACTCACTTATTCACTGTAGATGAAATACTAAGTCATAGTGCTTCTGGGAAAAGGCCCAACACACAAATACCAGCAAAACCGAAGTTTGACCCCATGAAATTCAATTTGATTAGCAAACTTGTTACGAAACATTTCGGTATATCTCATAAAGAATTTGTTCAGAAAACACAGTCGGTGAGAAAAAAGTATGCTCGAATGAACACGGATAAATAATAAAAAAGCTGACATATCTGTGTATAAAACATGTATACATTTTTGTTCGTTACATGCTGGGCTCGAGATAAGGGGAGTATTTCCAAAAATAAAACCTTTATTTCTGTATTAAACCCTATGGTGTCACTACTCATTAGAATCGTCTCGAAGAGACGATTCTAGTAAGTAGTAACACTAGGAATTGGTGCTGAAATTAGTGAGAAAATGTATGATTTGTTCAGTTAACTTCTTCTTATCTGGAGCCCTGGTTACATGCTTTTAACCCTTTACCCCATAGATACACATATGCATTTCATTTATTCCTTCACTGAAGAAAATCGTTCCAAATTATAGTTATGAATAGGTATCATAAGAAACATTTTCTTTATTCAGATAGATAGTTATAGCATTAAGCAGGCTGAAATTAAAGCAGAATGTGCCTTAGGCACATTCTGCTTTACTTTCAACCTGCTTAACTCTTTGAACCCTAATCCCGCATATAGGTGTCTTTTAAAACAGTGTACATGTGAATAGTACTCTTGTCCTGTGCAAACAGTGAAGACCCAGATCAGAGGGCTCCGAAAGGAGCCCTCTGATCAGGGTCTTCACTGTTTGTCAAAATGCCAAACATTGACAAAAACAACCCTTAAAAGTCAGAAATGGACTAGACCAAAATGGAAACTGGAATTGTCCATTTAAAGTTTTAGGGAGGAAAGAGTTAAAGTGGTTACCTATATTCCATACTTGACACAAACTATGGGGTAAAGGGTTTAACCATTGAAGCCTAGCAATGAATATACTTGTGTCCTTTGTAAATAGTGTACCTGTGACAAGTTTTACTTTTTCTATGCAAACAGTGTAGACCCAAGATCAGAGGGCTCCTATAGAAGCTCTCTAATCTGTGTCTAAATTCTTTTTTTTTTTTATCCACACTTTGTAAAAAATTAACCTTATTAGTAAAAATTTAAAATATATGGACCAGACTTTATGGGAAGGTGCCAAGGTGGCAAATACCTGTAGTCCATTGGACGTTTCAGAGGTTAATAGTTTAGTTGATATTTCTTTTACTGGTTGCAGTTGATATTTCTTTCAATAAAATCTGTTTTTAGATAAAAAAAATATTGTATTGTCATTTATTTATTATTCTCTTTTATTTATGCTTTTCGGTGGATTACCACGAAATAGCAGTGGATTATCACTTGGTAATCCACTGCAGTGGATTATCACCAATCACTTTTATTAGCTCACCTGAGCCGAAGGCTCAAGGTGAGCTGTTGTGATCGCCCGTCGTCCGTCTGTCCGGGCTTACAGGAGCTACCTTATGGGGTCCGTTTCGGTCATTAACCTGGCCAGTTAGTGATTGTGGGGTTGAAAGAGAGTATTGTGGGGTTCAAAATCACGCATGTGGGGTTAGTTTTAGGGTTAGGGTTTATATAGCAAAAAACCCCACAACAACCGTCTCCTAAGAACGTCCGTCTGTCCGTCCGTTCAAATTTTACTTCAAGCGAAAACTAAATTGCTGATCACATAGCATCATCTACAGGTCCTCTATCAAACGTCTTCTCCTCTGAAACTAATATGGCCAGAGCTTTGATATCTGGCATGGTGACACTTTTAGATGTCCTATACCAATAAGGTTCAAATGGTTCTGGTCGATTGCATATCATCTACAGGTCCTCTATCAAGTTTGTACAAATTATGCCCCTGGGGTCAAAATTAGCCCCACCCGGGGGTCACAGTTTTCAAACGTCTTCTTTTCTGAAGCTAATATAGCCAGAGCTTTGATATTCGGCATGGTGTTATTTCTAGATGTCCTTGATCTATTTTGTTCAAATGGTTCCAGTCTGTTGCATATGTAGGTCACAGGAGCTAAAAATAGATTTTTTCTAGAACCCTAGTACCCTGATCTTAGATATTTGGAACATAGCATCATCTACAGGTCCTCTATTAAGTTTGTTCAAATTATGCCCCTCGGGTAAAAAATGACCCCGTCCTGGACATAAATCATTATCTCCATTTTGATGTACAGCTATTCTCAGGTGAGCGACATATGCCCCATGGGGCTCTTGTTATGAATTTTCCCTGTAGGGCTCTCCAAGAATCGTAGTCAATCGTGTCTTATCGTTAAATTCCGGCAGTCTGATTTGTCGCGAACTACTCACCGAAAGAGCACGAATCCAAACTCGGGAGCAACGAAGTAATTCGGATGACGTCAAATCAATAAATAAGTGACGTCATCGTACGGGAAACTGTTTCGAAAATGTGTTCGATATAAAGTTGGGGTAAATCATTTACTTTCGCTTTCTCAATTGTTGAACAATTTCGTTTAAAAAGTGGCTTAAAAGCATAAATAAATAGAATAATTGTATTTTTTCAGTATAAGATCGAATTTAATCCATTTCGTGAACATCAGACTTATATTTTCACTCGTGGCTTCGCCACTCGTGAAAATATAACGTCTGATGTTCACTCAATGGATTAAATTTCTATCTTATACTGAAAAAAACAATTATCCTCTATGTCTATCTGTCAGTTAATAACCCTTATCCTGCTGCAAAGTCGTCTGCAAAGTTTGTTAAATTTATACATTTTTTAACTAAAGAAATCTAAAGACGTACTAACAAATTGTCAAACATTTTGGATTCAGATCGGACGCTGCGTTACACGGCGTGTGATCTGGATCTAAACTGTTTGCAAAAACCAGAGAAGTCACAACCCCAGCAGGATAGGGGTTAACCCATTACCAGATAAGTCTTGACACCTAAATTTTACAGCATTTGAAAAAATGGATGATGGAGCCATTGCTTATTTTCAATGTAGGGCGTTGTCCTTTCCTTCTGTTTAATCTATGTGCCATATTTACTAGTTTTGGTACTATTAAAGATCATGTTTGGTTATGGAATATCAGACATGTTCCCATGGAAATGTTTGAACATGGCCAATCATGGTTTTTTGGGAATTATTGAACATGGTCAGACATGATGGTATGTTAATGTTTGACATGGTCAGACATGTTAAAACATGATCAAATGTTGAAACGTTTTCCTTGTAAAGCTCAGACAGGTTTGGCTTTATCCATGGCAGATAACTGATTAGAAAAGTATTCATATGCAGTGCTCTATATGAGAGGGCATAAACTGATCAAATCTAACATTTTCTCTGCCATATCAGCACCAAAATCCTATGGCGTAACTACTCGGAATCGACTAGAGAGACAGTTCCAATGGGTAGTAACACCATAGGGTTTAATGCAGAAATAAAGATTACCTCCTTATCTGGAGCCCTGAGATATGATACAGGTTTTATCACATAACTTAGAAAGTGGCATAAACAATAAATGTTATAAACTGAATATTCCACTTATGGTATAACTATGCAAATTAGCTGCTTTAATGCATGTTCAGTTGCTGTATCAGCCAATTGGATTGTTGCATGATGCTTTGTTTTGTGAATGACATCAACATTCAGGGCTCCAGATAAGGGGAGTATTTGAAAACCTGAAACCTTTATTTGCTTTAAACCCTATGGTGTCATACTCATTAGAATCGTCTCGACGAGACAATTCTAATGAGTAGTAACACCATAGGATTTGGTGCTGTATGAGTCAGAAAATGTTGGATTTGTTCAGAATAATCCCCCTTATCTGGAGCCCTGACATTGGCATGTTCAGCGCACTGTTCAGATCCTTTACTAACAGCATCTTCATTGCAAGCAAAAAGTATAGTGTTTAGATGTTTCTGCTGTTTTGTGATGAGTGGACTACTTTTGTGCTTAACCCTTTCCCCCATAGAAGCGCCTTTTAGCGCATTCAGTTTATTCTTGCCCTGAAGAAAATAGTTCCAATTTATACATTCATAAATATGTATAATACAAAATATTTTCTATATTCTAGCAGATGATAGCTTAAAGCAGGCTGAAAGTAAAGCAGAATGCGCTTAAAGCGCATTCTGCTTTACTTTCAACCTGTTTTAAGTGGACACCTATATTCAATACTAGAGATATGCTATGTGGGAAAGGGTTAACGGTAATAATCCATCACCCCATATCCTGTTTCTAGTTTTGAAGACAAGCGATCACTTAACCCATTACCCCATAGTTGGTTTCTAGTTTTGAAGATATGTGACCACTTAAAGCAGATTGAAAATAAAGCAGAATGCGCCTTAAGGCACATTCTGCTTTACTTTAAATCTGCTTTAAGCTTTTATCTGCTAGAATATAGAAACAATTCTTAAGATTTTTATTTGTGACAGTATAGATTGGAACTATTTTCATCAGTAGAGGAATTAATTTAAGGCGTAAAAAGGTGTATTTATGAGGTAATGGGTTAAAGCAGGTTGAAAGTAATGCAGAATGTGCCGTCGGCTGCTTTAATTAAGCTACCATCTGTTACAAAATAGAAACTATTTCTTTTGGTGCATGTTTATGACTATGAATTGTAACTATTTTCTTCAGTGGAGGAACAAATTAAATGCGCTAAAAGGCACTTCTATGGGAGAAGGTTAAATGCTGTTTTATGAAACCAGTTGACCTAAATGAGTATAACAATTTAAAGTAGAGCTTTGCATCATATTAAGTCAACTTGATTCATAAAGCAAAATGAAATTTGTATAGCACAATGCGTTCCTCTATTTCTGTAACTTGCAATAATGTTTATTCATATCTTCCTTTTGCTTTCAGAAAATTTAACATATGTCGAGACGCTTGTTGATTTAACGGAAGAAGAATGGGAAAGCTCATATGCATCTTATTCTGAAATGGACAACAGTTATATTCCGGAAAATAGAGCTGCAGAGTTTGTATACACTGCTGAAGAAATGCTTGAGAAAAAGGTTAAACGAGGAAAACCGTCACCTGCGCAACTATATTTTCGCAATATGATTAGGGATGCAGCATTTAAAGCAAATCTATGGGATTGCCCACCATCAACGCTTTCAGGAATCTCTTACAAGAGCAGAGACACATTCTTTGCAGCATTTAATGGAGCGCCACAACTTTTGTGTCACAGACAAGAATTGTGGAAAAGACTTGGGGAGACTCTCGCGAACAGACGGAAATATTTGTTGGATAAGAGGATTGGGAGAAGAGTGTTGAAGAATCAACCCATTACCCCATAGCCCTTTCTAGTATTGAAGATAATTGACCACTTAAAGCAGGTTGGAAGTAAAGCAGATTGCACCCTAAAGCACATTCTGCTTTACTTTCAGCCTGCTTTAAGCTACCATCTGCTAGAATACAGAAAATATTTCTTATGATACATATTTTTGACTGTATAAATTGGAACTATTTTAATCAATGGAGGATGAAATAAAAGGTCAGCGATTTTTTTCCTTCTATAGCTTGTACCCATAAAAGGACCCTTCACAATTCAGAAGGGACCCAGATTGATTCACAATGCGAAAACACATTTTTAATAAAAGCATGGTTTAAGCCCTTCCTACTCTGCTGGCTTATCTCTTCCACAAAATATCAGTTCCTTTATAGTTCCCCACCATTTTGCAGGGAAATACAAGTTTTTCTCTGTTGGTCCACTTTTTTCTTCACAATATCAGCAGACGCCTGCTATTTTTGTTCACAATTTTGAGTAAAGCAAAGCAAAATTTTCACAATCTAAGGGGTACCGGACCCATTCACAAATGAAGGAAAAAATCACTGAAGGTGTAAAAAGGCGTATTTATGGGGTAATTGGTTAAGGAACAGCATATTGGAAAAATGTAATGATGTGCTTGTTACAGTTTGAGATATTTAAAATCTATCAAGAGTCGATATTTGAGACAAGCTGATATCAAGCGAGTCTAGAATTGAAATGTTATTAAGAGAGCCTTTGCAAGCTTGATAACTTTTCTAATCTAGACTCGCTTGAGATCAGCTTGTCTCAAATATCGATGTGTGACATATTCTTTTTCTCATATTTTAAATTATTTTAAGCAAGACATTTCTTGGAATAGGGTGACAAAAACAGCAAGCAAAGAGTTAAATTACTTTAGATGGCTGCAAAACCTCTTTAACCCATTACCCCATAGCCTCTTTCTAGTTTTGAAGTAAGGTGACCACTTAAAGCAGGTTGAAAGTAAAGCAGAATGTGCCTTAACCCATTACCCCTTAAAAACGCCTTTTTACGCCTCTTACTTATTCCTCCACTGAAGAAAAAAGTTTATACAGCAAAGAATATGTACCAAAAGAAATATTTTTCATATCCTAGAAGATGGTAGCTTAAAGTGGGCTGAAAGTAAAGCAGAATGTGCCTTAAGGCACATTCTGCTTTACTTTCAACCTGCTTTTAGTGGTCACCTGTTTTCGAAGCAAGAAATAGGCTAAGAGGTAATGGGTTAAGGCACATTCTGCTTTACTTTCAGCTTGCTTTAAGCTTCCACCTGCTAGAATATGGAAACTATTTCTTATCCTGAATTGGGACTATTTCTTTAGTGGAGGAATAAAATAAATGCGCTAAAAGGCGCATCTATAGAGGAAAGGGTTAGTCTGGAAACCGAATAAACTGAATGTTTTTGGAGGTACACTTGACACTGTAAGTTGTAGTCATTTGCCAACATATTGGTGGGTTGACATGATTAATTGACTTAACTTCTTTGCATGCCAGTCATGATCTTTGCAAACAGTTTAGATCTAGATGGGACGCTGTGTAACATGGTGTCTCATCTGGATAACTGTTTGACACTCTGACCCTAGCTGTTTTGAACAGAAAATTAGAAAAATTTCCATTTTTAGTAGAATACATGTAGCAGACGAACGAATTGCCCAGCATGGTAAGAGTTAACCCATTACTCCATAAATACGCCTTTTGACGCCTCTTATTTATCCCTCAACGGAAGAAGAAAAAAAAAATTAGTTCAAATTTATATAGTCATGAACATGTATCATAAGAAATATTTTCTATATTCTAGTAGTTTGTAACTTAAAGCAGGCTGAAAGTAAAGCAGAATGCGCCTGAAAGGCGCATTCTGCTTTACTTTCAACCTGCTTTAAATTCAAATTCTTTATTTCGCTTAAAGCAGTCATTAAAATCTTCAAAACTATAAGCAGGCTATGGGGTAATGGGTTAATCTTGAAACCTCTCTAAACTAAATGTTTTTTGGAGGTACACTGGACACTGAAAGTTGTAGTCATTTGCCTACAGACGGGTGGGTTGTCTTATTGTTGTCATTATTAATTAAGTCTAAAAATTAGACTTAATTACAAGATTGTCAATAAACATGAGGATTGAAGAAGTTGTCTATGAGGTTTTCTGAAATTTCCACAGATTATACAATGTCCTGTTTAGAGTATGTACAGTCGAACTTCGATATCACAAACTCACTTAACTCAAATTATCCGATATTTCGAAACATGAATTTGCCTTATTTCAAGGTTGGTTTAGGTGCGCATACCCGTGTTTCAAAGTTAAAACGCGGCTTAGCCGCGTTTTAACTTTGAAGTACGGGTATGTTCAACTTAACTGAGTTCGAGGTATTGAAGTTCGACTGTATATAGCTCAGCAGACCAGTTATTTCGCTGACAGAAAGGTGTCTGTTCAGCCCATAACCCTTTAAATGGGCCTTTTTGCACCTTTGATTTATTCCTCCACTAAAGAAAACAGTTAGACAATACACAGCCATGAACATAGAACACAGAAATAATTTATCATAATTTATACTATCTGCAATAATATAGAAATTATTTCTTCTGGTGAAAATTCAATGCTGTATAAAGTGGAACTACTTTATTCAGCAGAGGAAAAAAATAAAGGCGTGTAAAGGTGTTTTTATGGGGGAAAGGGTTAAGCTTAGCTGCTCCAATATACGACACATTTCCTATGGAGCATATATGCATGCTTCATTAACCCTTAGCCTGCCACTCACGACTATAGCTCCATATGCAAACAGCTTGGATCCGGATGAGACGCTGAGTAACTCGGCGTCTCATCCGGATCCAAGCTGTTTGACACTCGGACAACATTTTCAGCAATTTTGAGCAACTTTGAAGCATTTTGAAACTAGAAGCAGACGGCAATTTATTTGGCGGGCTAAGGGTTAATGTACATGTAATGATGTAATGTGGAAGTTGACTTATTATCTCTAGTGGAGGAATGAACTAAAATTGTGTAAAATGAAGTATACTCAGTATAGTTAAAGGTTTAACACATTCAACCCTAGCGATGAGTATACTCGTCAATGCAAAACAGTGTACATGTGAAGAGTTCACTTGTCCTATGCAAACAGTGTTGACCCTGATCAGAGGGCTCCCACAGGAGCCCTCTGATTAGGGTCAACACTGTTTGTCATTTTGCAATATAATGTTAAAAAATTACCATAAATAGTCAAAAATGGGCTAGACGTAATAGGAAATGGGAATTTTCCATTAAAAGTTTCAAGGAGGAAAGGGTTAAGATGCATGATGTGGAAGTTGACCTTATCTCTAGTGGAAGAATGAGCTAAAATTGTGTAAAAAGGAGTTAGTTACTGGGTTAGGAATACATCACTGTTCAATGGTACATTTTTTTCCCTTCAGAAAGCCGGAGATGCTGGTCTGTTACTGTTCCTCAGGAGGCTAGTATTGATGCTGGGAAGTATGTTGTCTTGGTAAACGCTGTACAAACTAAGAAAGACACATCAGTTGATTCTGATAAAGACACTTTACGGACACTTCCTGATGAGGACTATGCAATTCATACCAGGGCACATACAGCGAGTAAGGAGGGAGTCGCCCCATCTTTCCCTGCCACTGAGCTTGCTAAATATTCTTGGCAATACGAGCCGTGTCCAAGCAACACTGAAGCTCCAAAGAAAATATTTGAAACATTCGGGCGAAGTTCAAGAACTGAGCATCGCGTTAAAGTTAATTCCCAGCTCCAGCAAAGGCTAAGGAATAAGATTGTTAGTGGGCGTGGTCGTTTGAAGACCAAATCAAAGCCATAAAGTTTAAAACATGTTAGTGTGGGTGGTCATTTGAAGACAAAATTAAAGTCATAAACATGTTAGTGAGAGTGGTCATTTGAAGACTTAAATCAAAGCCATATTATAATATAAACATGTTTTAGTGTCAAGGCCATAAACAGTGTTTGGAGACTGAAATGGGTGGATTGTTTGATGCACTGTGTATAAGTGTTTTCTTCTGACCTGGTCAAATTATTTTTAAGTTGGAACAATCTAAAACTTTACGGTCTTGATATTAAGTGACAGCCAGCAAGGGGACACGGATAGCTGTATTTATTGTACGTAATGTACAGAAGGGGAGACTTAATTATTTCCCTTTAACCCTTTGAACCCTAGTCCCGCCTATAGGCATCCTTTTCAAACAGTGTACATGTGAATAGTACACTTGTCCTCTGATCAGGGTCTTCACAGTTTGTCACAATGCCAAACATTGACAAAAACAACCCTTAAAAGTCAGAAATGGACTAGACTAAAATGGAAACTGGAATTGTCCATTTAAAGTTTCAGGGAGGAAAGAGTTAATGCAACCTCAATGCACTAAACTGTAGAAATATCAACATTTTGAAATTTCTAAATATCTATTATTGTTAGTGGCAAACAATTTGGAGCCTGGTGTCTGATCTGGCTCCAAACTGGCTCCAAATTGTTTGCAATGGAAATAATAGTTTTAGAGTTAACGCTTTAATTGGTAAAGAATAATGTATCAGTAAAGTTAGCGCATAAGGATGGTACAAATATTTATCCGATGTTACCTTCTTTACCTGTTGACCATCATAAAATGTTCTCTTCTAAAAATAACTTCAGCCAGGTCAGAAAAAATCTGATAATAGATGTTTGTGAATAAAGGGAGAATTTCAACTGCTGAAATACTTGTCTCCTCCAAACCTTTGATAATGAAAGAGTCCTTGCTTTCAGGACTTTCACTAAAGTACTATCTAAGCCTTAGAGGTTTCTATGCATATATTTTGGGAGAAAATCTTAAGTTTAGTAACTGTTCTGTACTGGATGCAGATATTTGATCTATATCTACATCGTATTCTGCTTAACCCATTACCCCATATTTTGTTTCTAGTTTTGAAGACAGGTGACTACTTAAAGCAGGTTGAAAGTAATGCAGAATGCGCTTAAGGCACATTCTGCTTTACTTTAAGTCTGCTTTGAATTACCATCTGCTAGAAAACAGAAAATATTTCTTGTTATACATATTCATGACCATATAAATTTGAACTATTTTCTTCAGTGGAGGAATGAATTGAATGTGCTAAAAGGTGCATCTAAGGAGTAAAGGGTTAAAGGAAGATGAAAGTAAAGCAGAAAGCTCTGATTTAGTTTCATCTTACTTTAAGTTACCAAATGTACTGAATGATATAATTCAGTAGATGGTATAGATTCAAACTAAGACTTAAAGGTGCTCAAATGGTATGAAACAAATTGTTCTTCTTGTTACTTAACCCTTTGAACCCTAGTCCCGCCTATAGGCGTCTTTTTCGAACAGTGTACATGTGAATAGTACACTTGTCCTGTGCAAACAGTGAAGACCCAGATCAGAGGGCTCCGAAAGGAGCCCTCTGATCAGGGTCTTCACTGTTTGCCATAATGCCAAACATTGACAAAAACAACCCATAAAAGTCAGAAATGGACTAGACTAAAATGGAAACTGGAATTTTCCATTTAAAGTTTTAGGGAGGAAAGAGTTAAATGCTCAATTATTGTTAGCTATAATATTTGGCCAAATGATTCATTATTGGAAACTATGCATATTGCATAATCTTGTCATTACTTTCTGCTGAATTAAGTCTGTCTCAAACCATTTCTACAGCTGTAGGCAAGTGGAATGTTTGAAAATTCACGTGTTTCTATCAAACAAATGAGCCGTGTCATGACAAAACCTGCCTTATTGCATTGCAGTATTGTATACAATCCTAGCACGCTTTTCATCCCAGGCTCTGTATCTGAGTTTAGACTACAGTAACACTGTCAAGTACCGTATATAATACAGCTAACATACAATGCTTTAGATGCATGTGGATGTCAAACGGGGTAAATCAAGGCCGGTCTTTGATGCGGTGGCTGGCCTTTATCTACACTGTTTGCAGGATGTAAATACTGATACACATTGTTCCATTTATATGAATTTGAAATAATAAAAGATAAAACGCTATTAATGTATATTTGTTTTTGATAAAACTTCTATCACCTTTGAAGAGGCAATAATTAGCTCACCTGTGCCAAGGTGAGCTTTTAGGATCGCTGGTCGTCCATCGTCTGTCCGTCCACAATTGGTTCGTTAACACTCTAGCAGCTACAAATTTCATCCAATCTTCATGAAACTTGATCACAATGTTTGTCTAGTAGAAATCTAGGTCAAGTTCGAATGTGGGTCATGTTGGGTCAAAAACTAGGTCACTAGGTCAAATCATAGAAAAACCTTGTTAACACTAGAGGCTACAAATCTGATTGGATCTTGATGAAACTTGGTCAGAATGTTTGTCTCATTGATATCTAGGTCAAGTTTGAAAATGGGTCATGTCCGGTCAAAAACTAGGTCACTAGGTCAAATCATAGAAAAACCTTGTTAACACTCTAGAGGCTACAAATTTTGTCTGATCTTGATGAAACTTCGTCGGAATGTTTGGCTTATTGATATCTAGGTCAAGTTTGAATATGGGTCATGTCTGGTTAAAAACTAGGTCACAAGGTCAAATCATAGAAAAACCTTGTTAACACTCTAGAGGTTACAAATCTCATTGGATCTTAATGAATCATGATCAGAATGTTTGTGTCATTGATATCTATGTCAAGTTCGAATGTGGGTCATGTTGGGTCAAAAACTAGGTCACTAGGTCAAATCATAGAAAAACCTTGTTAACACTAGAGGCTACAAATCTGATTGGATCTTGATGAAACTTGGTCAGAATGTTTGTCTCATTGATATCTAGGTCAAGTTTGAATATGGGTCATGCCCGGTCAAAAACTAGGTCACTAGGTCAAATCATAGAAAAACCTTGTTAACACTCTTTAAGGCTTCAAATTTCATCTGATATTTATGCAACTTGGTCAGAATGTTTGCCTAATTGATACCTAGGTCAATTTTGAACATGTATTATTTCTGGTCAAAAACTAGGTCACTAGGTCAAATCATAGGAAAAACTTAACACTCTAGATTCTACAACTCTCATTGAATTTTAATGAATTTTTCTCAACATGTTTGCCTCATTGATATCTAGCTCAGTTAATTTTGAATGATATCTGGTTGAAAACTAGGTCACTTGGTCAAATCAAAGAAAAACAGTGTTAACCTTTTAGAAGCTACAAATCTCACTAGATCTGCATGAAATATTGTCAGAATGTTTGCCTACATCAAACCTAGGTCAAAATCAAATATGGATTGTGTCTGTTCTCAAAAACTAGGTCAATAGGTCAAATCATAGGAAAATCTTGTTTACACTCTAGAGGTTGATTGTGGGTCATGTCCAGTCATTATCTAGGTCACTATAGGTCAAGTTTGCCATGGTGTAACAGGTGAGCGATTTAGGGCCATAGTGGCCCTTGTTTTAATTTGTAATCTATTTTATGATATATAAAGCCCTTACTCACATTTAGTTCTCAGGGCCCAAGGTTATAAAGCGTTTGAGCTGAGTCTGAGTGTGTTCTCAAGCATTTGATTGGTCAGAATTGAGCCTAGGCTCAAATCTGACCAATCAAATGCTTGAGAACGACTAGACTCAAATGAAAAGCTTTATAACCTTGGACTCGGAGCTCCACAAAATACGAGTGTTTCAGTTTCGAAAACTATAATCCTTTACGTTATTTCTGTACAAAACCTTATGCTATGACTACTTGTTTGTATGATGAGACAATTTAATTCTAATAGAGACAGAGTTTGATGAAGACATTAACTCTTTCAACTCTAGGTCACTCTTGTGGGTAATTAGGTTTCCTTGTGGATGATTTTAGTTACCAAAACATGAACCAGTCTACTTTTAATTCTTGGTAGTTTAATAAATACATGAACTGGTATGAATTAGTAAACAGTGCAGACTGAGAAATTCAGAAAGATCCTGAAGAAATTTGAGGTATTTTGTATAGGTGATTTTTTTGCTACCATTTGTTATGACTGATATTATCAATTCAATTTCAATTTCCTTTATTACACTCTGATTGTTACTGATGAAATGGACAAGCATTAATTACGAAGAGTGCAGTTTTCAACTTGGAATTCTCCTACCCATGGATAGATTAGAGATTTAAGAATTGTAAGTGTCGAACACTATGGTTAACGCTTTACCACATAGCCTGGTTCTAGTGTTTAAGACATGTGACCACTTATAGCAGGTTGAAAGTAAAGAAGAATGTGCCTGAACCCTAGTCCCGCATATTGGCGTTGTTTTCAAACAGTGTACATGTCAAAAGTACACTTGTCCTATGCAAACAGTGAAGACCCAGATCAGAGGCTTCACTGTTTGTCATAATTCCAAACATTGACAAAAACGACCCTTAAAAGTCAGAAATGGACCAGACTAAGATGGAAACTGGAATTTTCCATTTAAAGTTTCAGGGAGGAAAGAGTTAAGGCACATTCTGCTTTACTTTCAGCCTGCTTTAAGCTAAAATCTGGTAGGCTATATAAAATATTTGTAATGGTAATTGTTCATGAGGGTATAAACTGGTACTCTTTCCTTCAGCGGAGGAATTAATTAAATACGCTAAAAGTGGCTTCTATGGGGGAAAGGGCTATTTATATGTTATTATAATAAAATTCCTTAGTCAAATTGCACATTTTCATAATAATAATAATAATAATAATAATAATGATAAAGACTTCATTTCAGGAGGGTAACACAATTAGAACACACAAGCAACTAATCTCCCTTGTGGCAATAATAATAATAATAATAATGATAAAGACTTCATTTCAGGAGGGTAACACAATTAGAACACACAAGCAACTAATCTCCCTTGTGGCCCTCAAAATAATGTACAGATATTTACAGAACACATTCAACCCTACCCACGGACATACAGATCTACTTGCCATTTACTATCGATCGTACAAGTGGAAAGTACACTTGTCGAAAACTAACAGTGCAGACCCAGACCAGAGGTAATAATAATATGGATATGACCCACAAAGTACACTTTACTCTGTAGATACATTTAAACCATTTAATTTATTCCTCCACTGGAGAAAATAGTTCCACTTTACTATCAACCTACTTTAAGTGATCACCTTTCTATGATACTAGAAACAGGCTATGGAGTAATGGGTTATGGGTGGTACTGTCGAAAAGTGAAGACTTAGATCTTTATAGATGGTGCAATCTTTATAAATGGTGCAGTTGCTCTGTGTCTACACTGTTTGCAATGTAATAATGATAGAGTCTAGTTTTGTCTTGCCATGGTAGGGCAAAAACTCCTTATTGTTTGAAGTAATAATTTCTTGTTATTGTTTGGCTAGATTTAGACTCCCTGACCACATGGTTGGCTATTTGCTTGAAAGATCTGGGATATTTCAGGCTTGTTCCTTAATGTTGGTAGTGAGAAATCTCTGTATCTGACACTAAGAATTGTTGTTTTGTTTGCTTGTAGACTACGGCCTGGCTACAGAGACCGCAGGTCCTCAACAGATCGGAGGAAAGCAGGGTCTTACTAAACCCTCCGTGGATCCGTCTTACCTCATGGCTGCGGCGACAGCGGGGCTGAGGCAGCCATCAGCAGACTCTCTAACAGATACCGATAGTATTGATTTCTTAGAGGCAGACATGAGTCAGCGAGCTAAGGGCGAGTTTGGAGATATGAGTTTTCTGTCGGGAGATTCCACCAAACCGTTTGGTTGTCAATTCTGTCAGAAGTGTTTCACTCAGAAAGGTGACTTAAAGAGACATATCAGAATACACACTGGGGAGAGACCGTACAAGTGCAAGTTCTGTGATAAGTCATTTAACCAGAGCACCCATCTGAGGCTCCACCATGCAAGGCACATGGTGAAGGAATGGCCCTCTTAACCCTTTACTCCATAGCCTGTCTGTTGTATTAAGGATGGATGAACATTAATGGCCCTCTTAGCCCTTTACTCCATAGCCTGTCTGTAGTATTGAGGATGGATGACCATTTAAAGCAGGTTGAAAGCAAGCCCGTCTGTAGCATGCACGGCACATGGTGTAGGAATGGTCCTCTTAACCCTTTACTCCATAGACATGTTCAGTGAATTAACTTGTTACACATTAGTGGAGAAATCATTATTTGTGGAAACAGTTTGGACCTGATGAGACATCCGTGTAATGCAGTGTCTCATCAGGATCCACTCTGACCCGGTTTTAGAAGGAAATACAATATATATCCTCTCTATTCTAATCACTAAAATGAAGGCTATTGATTATATAAAAGAGATGACAGCTAAAAGCAAGGTAACAGTCAAACAGAATGCTCCTAAAGGAGTTTTATGTTTTACTGTCACCTTGCTTTAAGCAGTCACCTGTCTTAATATAAAGTAAAATCTCTCTATCTCAGCTACTGGCTTATGTTAATGGTTTAGTATTTAAGACAGGACAGTCATTTGCTGCATAAAGCAAGATGAAAGTAAAGGCAGGGAGGGTTTACACATTGGTCTTGAAAATGTAGAAATTCACCAGAAGCCTTGAAAAACCCTAGAAAGTTATGAAGTCTTTGCAAAAAGATTTTTTTGTATATTTTAAGATTAATGTCTACTGTCCTTTATTTGCATTTTGTCTGAGAAATGGAAATTGTACACTCAAAATCAGATCAGGTCAATAAAGATTTGTCAGCTTATAGTCGTACAGAACGATGACTGCAATGGCTGAACACTAGAGTGTCGATATTGACTAACATTGGCCAAATCATGTTATTGGGCGCACAAGCTTAACCCTTAGCCTGCCACTCACGACTATATCTCCATATGCAAACAGCTTGGATCCGGATGAGACGCCGAGTAACTCGGCGTCTCATCCGGATCCAAGCTGTTTGACACTCGGACAACATTTTAAGCAATTTTGAGCAACTTTGAAGCACTTTGAAACTTGAAGCAGACGAGAAATATAGCAGACGACAATTTATTTGGCGGGCTAAGGGTTAAGGTCTTTGGAAGAAATATATTGGCATGACATTGCTAATAGCATTTATTGCCTTGTCTGACTTCATTGTAAAAAGTTTGTTTTGTTTGTGTTTTCGCGATATTACCTGTGTGCACTTGTGAAAATAAGCACCTGGTTATTGCATTGGTACATGATGAAGAAAGAGCAGTGACCGAGTATGAAAGCATAGGCTTTTAGTTTATTATGGTACGGCTAGAAAGTGTGTGTAAATACAAAGAACATACATGTATGCAGACATGTACATATGAAGAAACTTGCATAGATTTTTTTTGCATGTATGCCTTTTCTGATGATGTGGTACATATAACTCAGGGCTCCAGATAAGGGGAGTATTTCAAAAACTAAAACCTTTATTTCTGCTTTAAACCCTATAGTGTCACTACTCATTAGAATCGTCTCGAAGAGACGATTCTAATGAGTAGTAACTCTGTAGGATTTAGTGATGTATATAATAAGTGAGAAAATGTTGGATTTGTTCCAATTACTCATTCTTATCTGAAGCCCTGTAACCAATAGATACTGTCATAATTGACGTATCGCCAAGGCTAAATAGCTAACTGCCACTGTCAGCCGCCAAAACATGGATGCCAAGTTTCAAATAAAACGGGTGCATTTGTTTGTCAGAGTTTGATTTTTGATTAGATAATTGAGATTGATTGATGCATGGTGATTGGTGAATTGAATTTTTGAATTATATTGTTGATAATCTGAGATGCGTGTTTCTGTTAGATTGTTAGTATTTGTTTAACACATTCCTTGTTTCGTCATGTCAAAGACCTTGGGCCCGTCTTACGAAACGTAGTACTACAGAAATGGTTGTGTCAGATTCTAAAATTCTTAATAATTATTTATTTCTCCATCTTATCCTGTCTTGCGATATCTCAAGATAAGTTTGAGAAATCAGAAATTAGATGCATTTTTCAGTTTTGGCTTACGACCGTTTGTGTCGTATTACGCGTTGTAGTTTTGTAAGACGGGCCCCAGCTGCTTCACCCTTACAATGTAGAGATGGAGAATGTCATACTTTGCCAAGCGTGTAGACCCAGATCAGAGGGCTCCAGAAGGAACTCGTCTTATCTGGATCTTTACTGTTGGTAAATGCTATTATTTTTGGAGACAACCCTCTTGATAATTAAGAGTTCAACTTCACATGAACATTCATCATTGAAAGGGTCAAGATATGCAGAGCTCCAGATAAGAGGGTGTAGACTCGGTTTTCCAACATTTTCTCCATGTCTGCACCAAACCCTATGGTGTTACGACTCATTAGAATCGTCTCTTCGAGACGATTCTAATGAGTTGTCACACCAAAGGGTTGTGCAGATATAAAGATTTTAGATTTTGAAATACAATGTACTCCCCTTATCAGGAGCCCTGAGATGTATATAATTTTGTACAGTGCTAGTTTGTTTCTCTAATTACAGTATTATAGTAGCGCTTCAGATAAGAGAGGGAGTTCTCTAAAGAGTTGTAACCCTTTAAAACATACATGGTACGTTTGTATATGTAAATGAGGCTTCCCAAACCGTTGTACGTTGGGAAGTGAGTCAATTATTTAGCGCAACAAACATCTGTTGATGTGAGCTTAAGCTTTGCACCGACGGGGTTTGTTGTTGCTGGGTCTCTCGGTTTGTACATTACACTTTCACCTTTGTATTTAGCCATTTATATCGTAATGATCCTAAGTATTGGAACAGACCGGCCTGAGCAAACAGTGTATACCCTGACCAGACTGCTCCCTCAGGAGCCTTCTGATTAGGATCTACACTCTTTGCCATTCAATTTGCAACTTTTGGACAAATTACTGTTTGATAAAGCAGCGTTATGACATTTTTAGCGTAAGTACAATTTACAGCAGGTATACAGTGGAGAATCTGTTATTCTTTCCCAATAAACGTGTTTACGCTAAAACTATTATTTGCAGTGCAAACAGTTTGGGGCCAGATCAGACGCCGGGTAACCCGGCGTCTGATCAGGCTCCAAACTGTTTGCCACCAAGATAAACATGAAATATGAGAATTGTCCAAAAGTTGTTCTTTTCTACGTTTTAGTGCTTTGCGTTTGCGTACGTTTGCGTTTAAACGGGAAAGAATAACAGATTCTCCACTGTACAGGTTGTCCCAATTTTTAGGATTTTTACGTCCAGTAGACTTTTCTATAGATCACTGTTGACATGCAACTGTTCACTAGGCACTTGTTAGCAAATAAACATAAAACTTTGTATAGAAATGATTTGTTATTATTCTTGAACCACTTGTACTGGTATATACAATAAGTTATTATAACCCATTGCCCATAGCCTGTTTCTAGTTTTAAAGAAAGCCGATCACTTAAAGCAGGTAGAAAGTAAAGCAGAATACGCCTTATGGTAGATATTCATGATTGTATAAAAAGGAATCTTCTTCAGTGAAGGTATAAGTTATAGATGTAAGAAGGCGTATTTAAGGGGGGATGGATTAAAGAATATAGAGAGAGGATATAATGGATACAGAAATATATTGCTTACAGCGTGAGAACATCTATAAAATAGTATTTGAACTTTGTAATAGTCATTTTGTAAGGTTAGTTACCAGGAAATAAATAAAGCTGTATTGTATAGACATGCATGCTTATGTCATAATTTTTAACAAATGACTCAATGGTTGAAACACGTCAAAGCCACGATTTTACAGAGTATTTGTGTGAAGAGAAGGTTCTTGACAAAGTAAGGCTTTTCCCTTATCTTTTTAGCTCACCTGAACCAAAGGCTCAAGGTGAGCTAATGTGATTGCACTGTGTCTGTTGCCGTGCGTTGTCTGTCGTCATTAACAATTGCTAAAAATGGCATCTCCTCCTATATCGCTTGACAGATTTCAACCAAACTTTACAGAAATGTTCCCTGGGTCAAGCTCTTTCAAATTTGTTCATAGAATTAACAATTATAGAGCTGGTTGCCATGGCAACTGGAGTGGGAAAAAAAGAGGAAATCTTAAAATCTTCTTGTCAAAACTACATGAGTTAGATCTTAGATATTTGGCACTTAGCATCAGGGTTAGAATTTAGCTAAAAATTACACTTGCATTTTTTTGCGAGTGACTTTTGAACTTACTCGCAAAATGCAAAAACTACTCGCGAAAGTTAAACTGTCATTCTGAACATTATGTTTTAACTTTTAACCCGACACAGACTTGTGTAGAAATCAAATACGATCTACCTACACTTCGTGTATTTCATAGTTGTACATTTGTGGTTACAGCTGACAAGGGTTTCATATCTATGTGTACATACCAAAGCCTTTTAGGGGTATTTTTCTTACATTTTATTATATTGGGGAGAATGCATGCTGTATGCATTATGCAGACCGCACACGATTTCATTACTCGAAAATTAGGTCAGGTCAGGGATAATATATAACTAGACTTCATATATTATCCCTGGTCAGGTTGAGATCGCCAATCCGTCTACGATACAAACGTTTTTTTCACTGGTCGTATATTTCAGGGCTGTGGTTAATAAACTGTATGTCAAAGTAGAATAAGAATATTATACTTGTACTCCGTCTCGTGTGAGTCTTTTAAATGGCCTCGTCTTTGAGAATGGTTTCGGTTTGTGTAGTCTGTGATAAGAATTGTTTACACATCGGAACTCCGAAATAGCAAAGTGCGCGTTTCATTAGCCAATGAGAATTGGGAAAGTCCGTCATTACGTCATTCTTACAGACAAAAAAGAGGTTGAAACTGCCCGAGAAGCTATGATTGGCTTACGAAAAGTATTCGCTTGTCTACTCGTCCATTTCCGCCACTCGAAATGTTACGGAAGAAAACGAGCATATTCTTACAGACGCTATACTGTGTTTAGCTGTCCGAAAAACCGTACTCGCATTTTTTTGCGAGTTCGTGGAAAAATCACTTGCAATTTACAAATTCCACTCGCATTTTGCGAGTATGCGAGCTTAAATTCGAACCCTGAGCATTATCTATGGGTCCTCTATCAAGATTGTTCAAATTATGCCACTGTGGTCAAAATTGGCTCAACCCTAAGGGCCACAGTTTTACAGAGAGTTATATGGTGAAATTGTCAAACATCTTCTGAATCTCCTCAGAAACTAGGTGCATTCTTCTATACTTTTAATCTGGTTAAGTGGTCACATATGTTCAAAACTAGAAACAGACTTTGGGGTAATGGGTCATCTGTAAGGTTTGTATCTTTAGTAACTAACCTTACATGTCTTTAGCAATGCCAGTGAATGAACACCAATTGCTTTGTAGATTCAACATATTGAACTGATTATCTGATTCTCCAAGGAACTGTTGTGACTTTTATGTCTTACAGTGTTTAGAAAATGCAGGTTTAAATTGCTGTTATATCTATGTACATATCACAGCATTAGATTTGATTGTCTATCAAAAGTGAAGTTTTATCATGTATAATGGCCTTTGTAAATATATATGAATATTCATGCAAAATGTTTTATTTATTGTAAGCTTTTAATTTGATCACAATAGTAAAAAAATCGTGAGTGTCTGCATGTTCTGCTAATAGTAAGGTTAGTTAACTTTGAGCCCTAGTCACGCATATATGCATCATTTGCAAACAGCGTACATATGAGGAGTACACTTATCCTATGCAAACAGTGTAGACCCTGATCAGAGGGCTCCTTAAGGAGCCCTCTGATCAGGGTCTACACTGTTTGTCATTTTGACATATATTGTAAAAATCAACCATAAAAGTAAAAAATGGACTAGACTAAATTGAAAGTTAGAATAGCCCGTTTCAGGTTTCAGGGAGGAAAGGGTTAACCATGGCATAGTAACGGACATTACCTATATGTATTGACAGCATCTGTTATATAAAAGTTGTTTTATTTCAGAAATTAACAGGACGAAGTCAACAAAAGAAAAAATGAAAGAATACAGAGAAAAATTGAAAAGTGATCCTCAGAGATATCAGATGTACTTAGAAAAGGCACGAGCAAGGAAGAAAAGAAATTACATACCAGTGAAGCAGCTGACAAAGAAACAGAAGGTAGACCGTCGAGCCAAGGCGAATGAATATGTTCAGGATTACAGAATCAAGAAAAAGATAGATCAAATTCTAAATGTTGAAGGTCAAGTTCAGAAGAAAATTAGCAGGAACAGCCTAGGACCAGAAAGTGGATGTGACACACAAGAAGTCAACTTGTACCTCTAATTGTAGATATGCATTAATGAACCAAGGAAACGCATAAGTGAAGCCCTGGCTAAGAAACACAGGAAATAAGTGTAACAAGTTTGAAAAATAATGTCAAGATTTAGAAAAGAAATACAAGAGAAACCCAAGACATATTCAACGTTATACAAACTGAACATAAATATAGGAGAAGAAGAAACACATGGTGAAATGGTTACAGAAGATGTCAGTACACCTACACTGATAATGGCAAAAGCAGGAGTGAATTAAAGCCAAAATGCAGGAATTAAAGCCAAAATGCAGAAATCAAGAATGTTGTCCAAACACAGGTCAAAACATGCCGTCTTTGTACCGTAACTTTACTGTCAACCTTTAACCACCTCCATACAAGAAACTTTACTGTTGATGAAAACCTTTGAGTTTCTTGTGTGTTTCAATGATTCGAGAGAAAAGCAGATTTGATCGGTGCCAAAAGTGAATATCTGTGGAACTGTCCCACTGTTATGACTTAAATGTGCGTCTGGGGGTGGCATGGGGGGAAGGGTTAATGTGATGGAACAAGTACGGATATAACCATCTTTGCCAACAGTGCAGAACCAGATTAGAAGACTCCTGAATGAGCCCTCTGATGAGGGTCTGTACTTTTTGCCATACATTTGAATAATTTTTGTGACAAGTCTATGTAAACTGGTCTATATTTAGATAATGAAAGAGTTCATTTGGAAAGATTCAGAGCTCCAGATAGGGGGAGTTTTTCAAAAATTAAAATCTTTATTTCTGCTGTAAACCCCTATATGGTGTCACTACTCATTAGAATCGTCTCTTTGAAACGATTCTAATGAGTAGTAACACTGGGTTTTTGTGCTGAAATCAGTGGGAAAATGTTGGATTTGTTCATTTAACTACCTCTTATCTGGAGCCCTGACTTAGATTCAGGTACTCTAACTTAGAGTCTCTAAGAAATATCCAACCATATCTGGAGCTATGCCTACCAGTACAGTAGATTTGTTGACATACGACTGTTCACTAGACACTTGTTAGCAAATAAACATAAAACTTAGTAAAGAAAGGTTTTGTTGTTATTTTTGAACCACTGGTACTTGTATACACAATTATAATAAAAGTAATATGATTAAAAAGGAATGATTAATACATCTATGATTTATCCTGGGTTCTTGGTAAGAGAAATAAAACCATGAAGTTTCCTTAAGTGGTCACCTATCTTAAATACCAGAAACAGGGGTAATGGGTTAAATTAAAATTAAAAGAAAACAGAGAGGAACTGATATAGAAATATATTACTTGCAGTGTGAGAAGACCTATAAGGTAGACATTGAATTCAAACCTGCCATTTTACAGAGCATAAGTTGTAGGAGGGAAGGTTCTTGTTTTAACAGCATTCTGACTTAACTGACAAAGTAAGGCTTTGTAGATTTAACATATTGAACTGATTATCTGATGCTAAAGACAATTCAGTCGTGATTATTATGTGTTGGGAAACACATTGCATTTATCTTTTTGAAAATATCTCAGCATGAAATTTGATTGTCTGTCAAAAGTTAAGTTTTATCATGTATATGGCCTGCTCATTAATTGTAAATATATGTGAATATTCTTGCAAAATGTTTTATTTCATTGCAAGCATTGATTTTTATCTTGATAGTACAAAAATCTAGTGATTGTCTGGTTACCCATAGTAACAAACTTCACCTATATGTTTTTACAGCATCTGTTGTATAATTTTTATTTTTTTATTTTTTTTTACAGAGAGAAAAACGGCATTGTCACCTAAAGAAAAAATGAAAAAATTTAGAGAAAAACTTAAAAGAGACCCTGAGAAGTATTATGAGCACTTAGAAAGGGAACGAGCAAGGAAGAGAAAGAATTACGTACCTGTGAACAAGCTGACAAAGAAACAGAAGGTAGAACGTCGAGCCAAGGGGAAAGAATACGCTCGTGATTGCAGAATTAGGAAAAAGATGTATCAAATTCAAAATGCTCAAGGTCAAGTGTAGAAGAACATGCAGTAGGAACAGGACCAGAAAGTGGGTATGACACACAAGAATCAGCTATTCCTCTAATTGTAAATACGCCATAATGGACCTAGGAAACGCACAAGTAAAACCCTGGGTCCAAGGTTATAAAGCTTTTGAGTTGAGTCTGAAGTCGTTCTCAAGCATTTGATTGGTCAGACTTGAGCCTAGGCTCAAATCTGACCAATCAAATGCAACAGAAAACACTCAGACTCAACTCAAATGCTTTATAACCTTAGAGCCAGGCCAAGAAACACAGGGAATAATTATAACTGTATTGAAAAAATATATGTCAAGATTAAGAAATGAAATGCAAAAAACCCAAGACAGTTTCAACTTTTTAAAAACTGATCATAAATATAAGAGAAGAAGAAACACTTGGTTAAATGGTTACAGAAAATGTCAGTACACCTAGAAGTAAGACTTAACTGATGATAGCAAATGCAGACTGAGGAGTGAATAAAAGCCAAAATGCAGTTCTAAATCAAGCATGTTGTCCAAACAGGTCAAAACATGCCGTCTTTGTAACTTTACACCTCCATGGAAGAAACTTTACTGTTGATCAAAACCATCAAGTTTCTTGTTGGTTACAATGATTTCAGAGAAAAGCAGATTTGATCGTTGCGAAAAGTGTATATCTATAGCACTGTATGACTGTTATGCTAGATATGAATTGTTGCCTAAACATACATACAGTAGTAGCCAATGTTTAATCAGCACAGGAGGCACATGTGTCCTAAATTATTGTAGAAATTCTGCCATTTGAATGGGTACACGCAGTTACTGTTGAAATTGCATGATTACAGTTGGTTTCATGTTATGTATTATGTTCAAGTTAGACAGAAATGCAACAACAGTGTGGTTCATCAATTATTGTTTACGATATGATACGTTTTGTTGAGTTAGGGTCAAGATATACAGAGCTTCAAATAATCCATTACCCCATAAATACACCTTTTTACGTGTCTAATTTATTCCTTCACTAAAGAAAAAAAGTTCACTTTTATACAGTAATGACTTTGTTTTATAAGAAATAGTTTCTATATCCTAGCAGATAATAGCTTAAAGTGGTCATGTGTGTGTCTTCAAAATTAGAAACAGGCTATGGGGAATGGGATAAGAGGGTGTAAACACGGTTTCCAACATTTTCTCCATCATGCCTGCTCCAAACCCTATGGTGTGACTACTCATTGTCACACCATTGGGCCATGCAGACATAAAGATTTTAGGATTTGATATACATGCACTCCACTTATCTGGAGCCCTAAGATTTAGATAATTTTGTACAGTGCTTCCTTGTTTTTCTAACTCTTAAATTGCATGCTAGCGGCGGACATATCTGCCATAATGATTACTTTTGCAAACAGTTTGGATCCAGATGAGGGGCCGCGTAACGCGGCCCCTCACCAGGATCCAAACTGTTTGACACTCATTTTGAAAATTCTTATTTTAGAACAGTAGCAGACGACAATGGTTGCAGACGACAAAAATTACCCAACATGCAAAGAGCTAATTACAGTATTTTAGCAGAGCTTCAAATAAGTGGGGGTTCTCTAAGGAGTTGTAATACTTTCACCTGTCTTTACACTTAATGCTGTTTTGACTTCATTCATGTTAAGAACCATCTTGAAGAAACAGTTCTGCTGAGTTGTTACAAAATAGGTTTAGTCCTTATCATTTTACTCCACAGGTTTAAATTGCATTCACCTTTTTGAAAATATTTTGACATGAAATTTGATTGTCTATCTAACACGAAGTTTTATCATGTATATGGCCTGGTGTAAATATATATGTGAATATCCCTACAAAATGTTGTTTTATTTTATTACAAGCATGGATTTTTATCTTGATAGTAAATAAATCTAGTGATATTTTGTCTGGTTTGATAATAGAAAAGTAATTACCCATAGTATAACAACTTATAATTATGTATTGACAACATCTGTTGTATAAAAGTTGTTTGTTTTATTTCAGGGAGAAAGACAGCTAAGACACCATCAGAAAAAATGAAAAAATATAGAGAAAAATTGAAAAGTGACCCTGCGAGGTATCACGAGCACTTAGAAAGAGAACGAGCAAGGATGAGAAAGTATTACGTACCTGTTAACCAGCTTACAAAGAAACAGAAGATACAACGTCGAGCCAAGGGGAAAGATTATTGTCGTGATTACAGAATTAGGAAAAAGATAAATCAAATTCGAAATGCTCAGGGTCAAGCTTGGAAGAAAATGAAGCAGGAACAAGACCCAAACGATGGGTATGACACACAATAATGAGCTGTTAATTTCCATCAGTGAAAAATAGAATGCAAAGCTTTTGTTGGCATCATTCTGTCGCTTAACCCATTACCCCATAGCCTGTTCCTAGTTTTGAAGACAGGTGACCACTTCAAGCAGGTTGAAAAAAAAGCAGAATGCGCCTTAAAGGGACTCGCAACCGGATGGTGTACTTGTCAAAATAAAATAAAATACTCAAATAAAAGCAAATGTGTGGCATTATTTGGCTTCTGACATTAAAAAAATATGATCAGTCCAAAAAAAAGTCTCAAGAATTGTCACCGAATCTTAGTTTCTGGAACTATTTTCTGAAGTAGAGGAATATATTAAAGGCTTAAAAAGGTGTATTAATTAATGGGTAATGGGTTAAGCCCTGCACATATAAAATTGACAAGATTCATGACTGGAAGAAGATGTCTGTGCAGGAAACATCAAAATGGTGCCCTACGCAATGAGGCAATTGAAAAGTGTTGTGTGAGGGTTCCAACTAACTCTTTGAACCCTTGTCCCGCATATAGGCATCCTTTTCAAACAGTATACATGTGAAAAGTGCACTTGTCCTGTGCAAACAGCGAATACCAAGATCAGAGGGCTCCGTAAGGAGCCCTCTGATCTGGGTATTCACTGTTTGTCATAATGCAAAACATTGACAAAAACAACCCTTAAAAATCAGAAATGGACTAGACTCTAATGGAAACAGGGATTGTCCATTTTAAGTTTCAGGGAGGAAAGAGTTAATTCAGAGACATTTGTCAAGTTCCAGCTAGTTTAGAAAATATTGCCCTATTTTGTGTTGAAGTAAGAGCAGTGACTGAGTATGTAAGCAAAGGCTAGTTGGCTTATTATACTGCTAGAAATGTGTGTAAATAATCAAGGCGCCAGTTAAGGGAGTATCTTGAAAACTAAAATATTTATGCCTGCTCAAAACCCCTATATGGTGCGACTTCTCATTAGAGTTGTCTCTTCGAGACGATCAATTCTAATGAGTAGTCAGTACTAGTCACACCACATGGTTTGGTTTAATAATGAAGAAAAAAATGTTATATAGATAATTAGTATACTCCCTCTTATCTGGACATATACATGTGACATATACTTTCTTAGAAAACTCCTGTACCATGATGTCTCCTGATGATATGGACTCAGAGCTCCAGATAAGGGGAGTATTTCAAAAAGTAAAATCTTTATTTCTGCATAAAACCCTATGGTGTCACTACTCATAAGAATCGTCTCGAAGAGACGATTCTAATGAGTAGTAATACTATAGGATTTGGTGCTAAAATGAGTGAGAAAATGTTGGATTTGTTTGCTTTACTCTCTCTTATCTGGAGCCCTACATGTATGGTACATTATATTAGTATAATGACAGTGATAGATGTAGTAAAATCTCTCTCTTATGACCACTTAATTGTGTTAATCATTAGGTGTTTACAACAGGTGACAGTAAAACAGAAAGCTCCTTTAGGAGCTTTCTGTTTTACTGTCACCTTGCTTTAAGCTGTCTCTTGTCTTTTATACAATCAATTAGTTTTCGTTATAGTGGTTGTAATAGAGAGGCTTTACTGTATTGCCGTATCTGGTCACATGGAATTAACCTATTGCCAAGACTAAATAGCTCAGCGGCTGTCTGCCGATGAAATATAGAAATAGGTGCGTTTGTTTGTCAGTGTTTTGATTATTGATTGGATGGTATGAGATTGATTGATGCTTGGAGATTGGTGAATTTGATAATGTTTGAAGATATTTTCCTTTGAATTATATTGTTGAGAATCTGAGCTGCAGGTTACATGGTAGATTATTGATTTGTTGACACATTTCTTGTTTATTACATATTTCTTGTTTATTTGTTGACACATTTCTTGTTTATTACATTTCTTGTTTATTTGTTGACACAATTCTTTTCTCATCACATCATGTTTGACCCTTACAATGCTGGGATGGAGAATATCATACTTTGCCAATTGTGTAGATCCAGATCAGAGGGTCCTGGAAGAACTAGTCTTATAAGGGTCTTTACTGTTGGTGATGCCTTCGATTGGAAACATTTAAACTTCTTGGAGGTCACTGTAAACTGTCATTAGAAAATTAAAAAAGTCCACATTAAATTTCAGCATTGAAAGGGGTAAGATTTAAACAACTTTGTACAGTGCTTCATTGTTTCTCTAATTACAGTATTAGAGCTTCATGTACAGTGCTTCATTGTTTCTCTAATTACAGTATTAGAGCTGCATGTACAGTGCTTCATTGTTTCTCTAATTACAGTATTAGAGCTTCATGTACAGTGCTTCATTGTTTCTCTAATTACAGTATTAGAGCTTCATGTACAGTGCTTCATTGTTTCTCTAATTACAGTATTAGAGCTTCATGTATAGTGCTTCATTGTTTCTCTAATTACAGTATTAGAGCTTCATGTACAGTGCTTCATTGTTTCTCTAATTACAGTATTAGAGCTTCATGTATAGTGCTTCATTGTTTCTCTAATTACAGTATTAGAGCTTCATGTACAGTGCTTCATTGTTTCTCTAATTAAAGTATTAGAGCTTCATGTACAGTGCTTCATTGTTTCTCTAATTACAATTTACAGTATGAGCTTCATGTACAGTGCTTAATTGTTTCTCTAATTACAGTTTACAGTATGAGAGCTTCATGTACAGTGCTTCATTGTTTCTCTAATTACAGTTTACAGTATTAGAGCTTCGTGTACAGTGCTTCATTGTTTCTCTAATTACAGTATTAGAGCTTCATGTACAGTGCTTCATTGTTTCTCTAATTACAGTTTACAGTATGAGAGCTTCATGTACAGTGCTTCATTGTTTCTCTAATTAAAGTATTAGAACTTCATGTACAGTGCTTCATTGTTTCTCTAATTACAATTTACAGTATGAGCTTCATGTACAGTGCTTCATTGTTTCTCTAATTACAGTATTAGAGCTTCATGTACAGTGCTTCATTGTTTCTCTAATTACAGTATTAGAGCTTCATGTACAGTGCTTCATTGTTTCTCTAATTAAAGTATTAGAGCTTCATGTACAGTGCTTCATTGTTTCTCTAATTACAATTTACAGTATGAGCTTCATGTACAGTGCTTCATTGTTTCTCTAATTAAAGTATGAGAGCTCCATGTACAGTGCTTCATTGTTTCTCTAATTACAGTTTACAGTATGAGAGCTTCATGTACAGTGCTTCATTGTTTCTCTAATTAAAGTATTAGAGCTTCATGTACAGTGCTTCATTGTTTCTCTAATTACAATTTTCAGTATGAGCTTCATGTACAGTGCTTCATTGTTTCCCTAATTACAGTATTAGAGCTTCATGTACAGTGCTTCATTGTTTCTCTAATTACAGTATTAGAGCTTCATGTACAGTGCTTCATTGTTTCTCTAATTACAGAATTAGAGCTTCAGATAAGAGAGAATTCTCTAAAAAGTTGTAACACTTTAAAATAAAGCTGTATTTACAGTTTACCCTTGCACAATTTCCTTGGGGTTCTTTGGATTATCCCAAGAAATCCAAGGAACACTTCCTTGAATAATTCCTAGGATAACTGTCATATCACAGGAACTCTGAGGTCCTATAGCTAGTGGTAATTGGAACAGATATGCTGGGATTTCCTGGTCTTGGAAAATTCCTAGCAATTCTTAGCTGGTGGTAATTGGAACGTCAGTCCTGAGAATTCCAGAGATTATAACAAACTCCAGGATATATTTCTGCTGGGGTGTAATGTTGTGACTACACTCATATTGAAAATCATGAAAACAAGTTTAGCCTTTAACCCTTTACCCAATAAACTGTTTATAACATTAAAGACAGGTGATCACTTAAAGCAGGTTGAAAGTAAAGCCTTTAGGCACATTCTGCTTTACTTTCAGCCTGCTTTAAACTACCATCTGCAAGGATATATAAAAATATATGTAATGGTAATTGTTCATGAGGGTATAAACTGGAACTATTTTCTTCAGTGGAGGAATAAAATAAATACGTTAAAAGTCGCTTCTATGGGAGAAATGGTTAATCTGATGGAAACAAGTATATCGATAACCATCTTTGCCAACAGTGCAGACCCAGTTCAGAGGGCTTCTGAACCTCTGATCAGGGTCTGCACTTTTTGCCATTATATAAATTTAAATATTTTTGTGACAAGACCCTCAAGAGTTGACTTAAGCTAGTCTTTATTTTAGTTCTTTGGAATAGTTAAGATTTTTCAAATACAGTTGAGTTTGTAGATCTCAAACTCGCTTAAGTGTAACATATATGTATTTCAAAGTATTAGAAATATGATTATGTTCAAATTAAGCGCATTCAAAATAATGAAATTCAACTGTAGAAAAACAAGTTATTTTGAATAAAGCAAGTTTGACTTTGTGCAACCTGTAAATTGACATGCAATCGTTCACAAGACACTTGTTTGCAAATAAAACTTTGTAATGCAACATTTTGTTGTTATTATTCTTGAACCACGCACTAGTACTAGTGTATACAATTATAATAAAAGTAATATATGTTAAAAACTGAATGATTTACACATTATGCTCTATGCTGGCCCCATTAAAGTTATTAAGCATTTTGAGTTGAATCTGAGATCATTCTCAAGCATTTGACTGGTCAGATTTGAGCAAAAGTTTTGCTCAAATTTGACCAATCAAATGCTTGAGAACAATGGCAGACTCAACTCAAATGCTTTATAACCATGGACACTGGGCTATTGATAAGAGGAATTTACCATGAAGTTTTCTTAACTCTTTTAACCCTAGTCACACATATATGGGTCATTTTCAAACAGTGTACTGTGAGGAGTACACTTGTCCTGTGCAAACAGTGTTGACTCTGGCTTACACACAGCTTAATAGTTTAACCATTAGCATGTATCATCCTTATGATCTTGATTTAATCATGACTTTAAACTGAAGAAAATAGTTACTCTATATAGTCATGAATATGCACCAAAACAAATATTTTCTATATCCTAGCAGTTGTTGGTATCTTAAACCAGGCTGAAAGTAAAGCAGAATGTGCCTTCAGGTACATTCTGCCTTACTTTCAACCTGCTTTATGTGGTCACTTATCTTCTAGAAAAACTAAGAACAGGCTACAGAGTAGAGGGATAATACTGCATTGGTTTGTTTTCTCATTTAAGGTGAGATGTTGGTGAAATTACATAGTGGGGAGTGGGGCAAGAAAATGCGGTCAACAGGCAGTATGAAGATCTCCAGTTATGTCTGTACGGTGTGTGGCAAGAATTGTGGTCAGAAGAGCAATCTGGAGAAGCACAGTCTCGTACACTCCGCCACAAGGCCGTTCTCTTGTCCGTACTGTGACAGCTCGTTTAAGTTGAAGCATCACCTGCAGAGACACATGTTAAGACACACTAACAATTAAAGACATTTTGAAGTTCCCTAAAACCTGACTGTACGTTACAATATCAAGTTCAGAGGAAGTTTATTTGTGTTTTTAGCTCTGGATGTCCGTCGTCTGTCTGTCCGTCCGTTCACAATTGTTCGTTAACACTCTTAGGCAGGTTCAAATCTCATTGGATCTTGATGCAACTTGGTCACAATGTTTGCCTAAATGAAATCTAGGTAAAGATCGAATGTGGGTCATGTCCGGTCAAAAACTAGGTCACTAGGTCAAATCTTCGAAAAACCTTGTTAACACTCTAGAGACTACAAATTTCATTGGATCTTCATGAAACTTCATCAATATGATTGCCTCAATGAAATCTAGGCCAAGTTCGAATGTGGGTCATGTCCGGTCAAAAACTAGGTCACTAGGTCAAATCTTCGAAAGACCTTGTTAACACTCTAGAGACTACAAATTTCATTGGATCTTCATGAAACTTCATCAATGTGATTGCCTCAATGAAATCTAGGTCAAGTTTGAATGTGGGTCATGTCCGGTCAAAAACTAGGTCACTAGGTCAAATTGTCGAAAAACCTCGTTAACACTGTAGGAGCTACAAATTTCATTGAATCTTCATGAAACTTGAACAAAGTGTTTGTCTCATTGAAATCGAGGTCAAGTTTGAATGAGGGTCATGCCCGGTCAAAAACTAGGTCACACGGTGTACATGGTTACCAGGTGAGCGATTTAGGGCCATAGTGGCCCTTGTTATTATGAAGGTTGCTTATTGCCCCATTACTCAATAAAGTTGCCTTTTTACGCCTCTTTATTTGTTCCTTTACTGCAGAAAACATTTCAACTGAATAGAGCAATGAATATGCATCATAAGACTCATATTCTAGATGCAAGCATATGGTGGTTTAAAGCAGGTTGAATGAAAGTAAAGCAGAATTGCCTTAACCCATTCCCCCATAAATACACCTTTTTACACCTAATTGTTGGCTCTACTGAAGAAAATAGTTCCAGTTAAATTTACAGTCATGAAAACCATAAGAAATATGTTCAATATCTTAGAAGATTGTACATATAGTTTAAGGCAGGCTGAAAGTAAAGCAGAATGTGCCTTAAGGCACATTCTGCTTTACTTTCAACAGACTTTAAGTGTCACTCAGTATCTTCAATACTAGAAAAGGGCTATGGGGTAATGGGTTAAGGCGCATTCTGCTTTACTTTTAACTTGTTTTTCGTGGTTATATGTCTTCAATACTTAGAAACAGGCTATTGAGTTATGGGGTTAGGGTAACAGATTGTTGTTGCTCAAAGTTTCCTGCATGATTTGGACTCGTAACAACCAGAAATCGAGGTTAAGTTCTTGGTGTTTTATGATAGTTGCGTCTAATGCGTGAAAATGAGACTCGAGTTTGCCAGTGGAAGGTGGTAGAGGTGGGGAAAATGGCGATGTCAAACTACAATATGAATTGTTGTTAAGGTTGACTGTCCAAGACTTATTCTCTGCAAATACAGTAAAGCCTCTCTATTACAACCACTAAATTATGTTGATTATAAGGTTTTGTATTGTTTGTGTTGCTCGAGTCTTTCGTATTTATTTTATGGCAGTTGACTGCTTAAAGCGAAGTGAGAGTAAAACAGAAAGCTCCTCGAGGAGCTTTCTGTTTTACTGTCACCTTGCTTTAAGCTGTCACCTGTCTATTAATCAATAATTAGTCTTTTGTTTTAGTGGTTGTAATAGAGAGGATTTTACTGTACTCAAAAGAAGTTAGAAAAACTTTCTAGGATGCCTTACTGGCAAGTGAACTTGAATCTGGTTTGGTTATGAATATGGGTCAAAGGGATAATACTGCATTGGTTTGTTTTCTCATTTAAGGTGAGATGTTGGTGAAATTACATAGTGGGGAGTGGGGCAAGAAAATGCGGTCAACGGGCAGTATGAAGATCTCCAGTTATGTCTGTACAGTATGTGGCAAGAGTTGTGGTCAGAAGAGCAATCTGGAGAGTCACAGTACCGTACACTCCGCCACGAGGCCGTTCTCTTGTACATTCTGTGACAGCTCGTTTAAGTTGAAGCATCACCTGCAGAGACACATGCAGAAAAGACATTTTGAAGTACAAATGTATAATAAGACATGACAATATCAAGTTTAAATGAAGTTTTTGGTGTTTTGACCCATTACCCCATAAATTTGGCTTTTTACGCCTTTAATTTATTCCTCCGACTAAGAAAAAACTTCCAATTTATACAGTAATGACTATGTATATTAAGAAATATTTTATATATCCTAGCAAATGGTAGCTTAAAACAGGCCAAAAGTAAAGCAGAATGTGCCTTAAGGCGCATTTTTCTTTACTTTCATCCTGCTTCAATTGATCATCTTTCTTTAAAACTAGAAACAGGCTATGGGGTAATGGGCTAAGTTGAAGCATCACCTGCAGAGACACGTACAGAAAAGACATTTTGAAGTACAAATGTGTAATAAGACATGACAGTAACAATATCAAGTTTAGAGGAAGTTTTAGGTGTTTTTAATGAAGATTACTTTTTTAACCCATTATTCCATAAAGAAAACTTTTTACATCTCTTATTTATTCCTCCACTAGAAATAGTTTAACAATACAGTCATGAATATGCACCATAAGAATCATTCTATATGCCAGCATCCCAGTGGGCACTCAACTTTGCAATGTTTAAATCAAGGTGTAACAATGTTGTGTACCCGCTGGGATAATAATAGTATGCTATCTTAAAGCAGGCTGAAAGTAAAGCATCATGCACCTTAATTCTGTGTTACTTTCAACCTGCTTTAAAGTTTATGTGTTCATTTTGTCTTCAATACTTAAGAAACAAGCTATGGGGTAATGGGTTAACCCTTTCCCACATAGCATATCTCTAGTATTGAATATAGGTGTTCACTTAAAGCAGGTTGAAAGTAAAGCAGAATGCGCTTAAGCGCATTCTGCTTTACTTTAAGCCTGCTTTAAGCCATCATCTGCTAGAATATAGAAAATATTCCGTATGATACATATTTATGACTGTATAAATTGGAACTATTTTCTTCAGTGAAGGAATAAACTTAATGTGCTAAAAGGCGCTTCTATGGGGTAATGGGTTAAAGATGGTTGCTTCTTAAAAGTTTCCTCCATACATTTGACTTTCGTCAACCAAAAAATATTTTCAAGTTTATTCTGAAAGTGAAAATGGTACAATATGGCAACTTCAAACTCCAATTCAAATTGATGTTAACCCATTACCCCATAGCCTGTTTCTAGTTTTAAGAATAAACGACCACTTAAATCAGGTTAAAAGTAAAGCAGAATGTGCCTTAAGGCACATTCTGCTTTACTTTCAGCCTGCTTTTAGCTAACATCTACTAGGATATAGAAAATATTTCTTATGGTCTATATATTTAAGAAGGTATAATTTGGAACTATTTTCTCAAGTGGAGGAATAAATAAAAAGCGTAAAAAGGCGTATTTATGGGGTAATGGGGTTAAAAATCCCAGTTTAGACTTTACAACTTCTTGTCAGAACTTTATGAAACTTGCTAGGATGCATCACTGCCAAGTGAAGATATGCCTTTTGATTCTCGTTCAGTTTATGAATAGTTTGCTTTTGCTGTTCTTTGTGGCTAGTCAGCTTATCTTGTAGAATTGTTTGTGTCATTTTGGTTGGATGAGTGTTGCAGCTTTAATCATCTATTAGTATTTGAATGAGTATTACGACATTGATCAGTGAACTAAACAATACTGCTGTGGACAATAGATGTGTTGAGAGGGACTCCGAGTGAGTGCAGTCAATCTGGTATTAACCCTTTACTTCATAAATAAATAGCCTGTTTCTAGTTTTGAAAACAGATGACCACTTAAAGCAGGTTGAAAGTAAAGCAGAATGTGCCTTCAGGCACATTCTGCTTTACTTTCAGCCTGCTTTAGGCTACCATCTGTATGGACATAGAAATTGTTTTCCTGTTTGTCTAAAATGGAACTCTTTTCTTCAGTGGAGGAATAAAATAAATGCATATAAAAGCATATCTATGGAGTAATGGGTTAAGCAACCACCATTCATTAAGTTGATGATCATTGATATGACTATTGCATACTAGTTTGTATGATATATGCTAGAATATTTAAACTGCTGTATTGTACTCTGTGTATGTTACTGAAAAAGAAAACTGATGTGAAGTAAAGTGCTACCAGAATTTGAAACAAGACTTGCTTTCAAATACTTAAGACACCAGGGGCCCTTTTCATAAAAACTTTGTACGACAAATGTTGTCGTATAGTCAGATTATAAAAGTCTTAATTATTATCTATTTCTCCATCTAATCCTTATGATTCCAAAGAGATGTCACAAGACAGGATTAGATAGAGAAATCAGAAATTTAAATATAAAATAATGTTTAGATTTAAGGCGTTTTTTGTCGTACAAAGATTTATGAAACTGGCCCCTTACCCTTTGAACTTGAAGAGATGATTTTATGTTTGGGGTGTCTGTGTGATGGAAAGGTGTGTCTAGGTGAGGTTGGAAAGGGGAGGGGGCTGACATAATATAACCCAGAGAAGTTTGAAACCTTGGTACTAAGAGTTCAACTATTTCTTTTGCAATTTAACCCATTACCCCATAAAAACGCCTTTTGACGCCTTTAATATTTTCCATTACTGAAGAAGATAGTTCCAATTTATACTGTCACAAATAAAAATCATAAGAAATAGTTTCTTTATTCAAGCAGATAATAGCTTAAAGCAGGCTGAAAGTAAAGCAGAATGCGCCTTAAGGCGCATTCTGCTTTACTTTCAACCTGCTGTAAGTAGTCACATATCTTCAAAACTAGAAACAATCTATTGGGTAATGGGTTAAAACAAAATATTGTTCATGAAAAGCAATTACAGTTACAGTCATGCATGTGTGATGCTGTTGCAAGAAGATCCAAATCAACAACTAGAAAAGGTAATTTATCATTTTATGGCCAGTTTGATACGTTCATAGCGGATTAGTTCTTAACCATGCCTTTTATGCCTTTAATTTATTCCTCCATTGAAGAAAATAGCCCCACGTTATTCAGTCAAGAAATAGTTCCTATATCCTGGAAGATGATAGCTTAAAGCAGGCAGAAAATTAAGCAGAATGCACCATAAAGTGCAATTCTGCTTTACTTTCAATCTGGTATTGTTTGGTTGTCACCTGTCTTCTAAACTAAAACAGGGAATGGGGCAGAGGTCCAGATAAGGGGAGTATTTCAAAAACTAAATCTTTATTTCGCATTTAAACCCTACGGTGTTACTACTCATTAGAATCGTCTCGAAGAGACGATTCTAATGAGTAGTTTCACCTTAGGGTTTGGTGCTGAAAAAAGTGCGAAAATGTTGGATTTGTTCAGTTTTATCTGGAGCCCTGATGGGGTAACAGGTTCAGTTAGTATTATGCAAAACAGTGCCTGATCTGGATAAAAACTGTTTGTCACTAACTTGGAGTGTAATATTTGATTTTAGAATTTGTGCAGATGACAATCTTAACTTGTGTTGCCTTTTCATTACAGATTATACGATTGAAACTGAAATAAGTCCCTCTCCAAAGTCTAAGAGTCGGATGCCGAAGCAGCACATCTGTGACTACTGCGGGAAGGTGTCACAGACAAGGAAGGATAATCGTATTCATATGATGATACACACTGGCGAGAAACCTTACCCCTGTGAGGTCTGTAACAAACGTTTCCGACAGAGACAACACCTGCGTGGACACCTGATGACTGTACATCATAACATGCTCAACTTGAAGTTGAAGTAAATCTATATACTGGGTTAGTGTTAGATTTTTGGGCAAGGAAAATACAAGTTTAATAATGATGAAATATTTGTCTTGTTTGTAAACATCATAAAAACATGGTTGAGGTCGCCGGGAAATTTGCTGGCAATAAGTTCAATTTGCAAAATGTAAACAACACATGGTGAATAAAGTACAATAAAATACCCTCTGTTACAACTACACAATTATAATTGGTGTTTTACACAGGTGGTTGTTTAAAGCAAGGTGAAAATAAACAAAGCTCCTTTCGAGCGTTCTGTTTTCTTTTCATTTTGCTTTAACCCTTTCCCACATAGCCTGTTTCTTGTATTTAATATAGATGTCCTCTTAAAGCAGGTTGAAAGTAAAGCAGAATGCGCCTTAAGCGCATTCTGCTTTACTTTCAGCCTGCTTTAAGCTATCATCTGCTAGAATATAGAAAATATTTTGTATGATACATATTAATGACTGCATAAATTGGAACTATTTTCTTCAGTGAATGAATAAACTTAATGTGCTAAAAGGCGCTTCTATGGGGGAAAGGGTTAAAGCTGCCACCTGTCTCTCAAGAATCAATTAGCCTTCTTTTTAGTGGTCGTAATAAAGAGGGGTTCTATTCTATGTTAGTAATAACTATAGATCTATCCAAAACGGAGGAGGACTTACAATTTTTCTTCTTTCATGCCCCTCATCAAAGCGTTTTGACTACTGTCTGGCATTGCTCTTTTAACCCTTTCCCACATAGCATATCTCTAGTATTGAATATAGGTGTCCACTTAAAGCAGGTTGAAAGTAAAGCAGAATGCGCTTTAAGCGCATTCTGCTTTACTTTCAGCCTGCTTTAAGCTATCATCTGCTAGAATATAGAAAATATTTTGTATTATACATATTTATGACTGTATAAATTGGAACTATTTTCTTCAGGGCAAGAATAAACTGAATGCGCTAAAAGGCGCTTCTATGGGGGAAAGGGTTAATCCCTCTCCTACTGAGTATTTATACATAAAACTCCCCACTATGAACATGTTTCATCTAAACTATAACATATAATTTTGCTATTAAAATACTTTATAGATAATAATAACCATAGAAATAATATTATTGGAAGAGGAGAGTTAAATTGGATTTTGTACTGATAAATTTTCTGATAATTGAACAAGGAGCTGATGAAACGATCGCTACTATTCAATGAAGACTAAATTATACATGTAAATGGAAAATTATTGCCACATGGCACTAAATTTTAACCCATTTCCTTAAAGCTTGTTTGCAGGCTGAAAGTAAAGGATAAAGTCTCTCAAGGAGCATTCTGCTTTACTATCTGTTGCTATAAGCATTCACCCACCTGTCAGAATGAGGGAAAAGTTTCCCAATAGCTATTTAACACATCGTGGAAGAAGCATGAAAAGACATCACTATGAAGAATAAGTACAAATGTAATTGTAACTGTGCTGAAAGGTGCTTCTAAATAATAGAATGTGTTTGGGGTGTGTGTGAAGTGCATGTAGTGAAGTTTATTCCTTCACTGAAGAAAAAAGTTTCAATTCAAACAGTCATAAATAAGTATAACCATAGAATTATTATACCCCCACAAACAGAGTTTGAGGGGGGTATACTGGAATCAGCCTGTCGGTCGGTTGGTCGGTCGGTTGGCCGTCAGTCGGTCTCTGTCTGCAAAATCTTGTAATTTCAACTCCTCCTTCAGTTTTAACCCGATTCATTTGATACTTGGCATAAATGTTACTCAGGTATAGTAGATGTGCAAGACACAAATTTTAGGTCTCTATGACCTTGACCTTGACCTTTGGCCTTGAAATTGATCTTGAAATTGGCAGGCAAAATCTTGTACTTTCAACTCCTCCTTCAGTTTCAACGCGATTCATTTGATACTTGGCATAAATGTTACTCAGGAGAAGTAGATGTGCAAGACACAAATTTCAGGTCTCTTTGACCTTGAACTTGACCTTTGGTCTTGAAATTGGCAGGCAAAATCTTGTACTTTCAACTCCTCCTTCAGTTTCAACGCGATTCATTTGATACTTGGCATAAATGTTACTCAGGTATAGTAGATGTGCAAGACACAAATTTTAGGTCTCTATGACCTTGACCTTTGGCCTTGAAATTGGCAGTCAAAATCTTGTACTTTGAACTCCTCCTTCACTTTCAACCTGATTCACTTGATACTTGGCATACATGTTACTCAGGAGTAGTAGATGTGCAAGACACAAATTTCAGGTCTCTGTGACCATGAACTTGACCTTTGGCCTTGAAATTGGTCTTGAAATTGGAAGGAAAAATCTTGTACTTTCAACTTCTCCTTCAAATGTTACTAAGGAGTAGTAGATGTGCAAGACACAACTTTCAGGTCTCTGTGACTTTGACCTTGACCTTTGTCCTTGAAATTGGTCTTGAAATTGGCAAGTAAAATCTTGTACTTTGAACTCCTCCTTCAATTTCAACCTGATTCACTTGATACTTGGCATACATGTTACTCAGGAGTAGTAGATGTGCAAGACACAAATTTCAGGTCTCTGTGACCATGAACTTGACCTTTGGCCTTGAAATTGGTCTTGAAATTGGCAGGAAAAATCGTGTACTTTCAACTTCTCCTTCAGTTTCAACCTGATTCATTTGATACTTGGCATAAATGTTACTAAGGAGTAGTAGATGTGCAAGACACAATTTTCAGGTCTCTGTGACTTTGACCTTGACCTTTGTCCTTGAAATTGGTCTTGAAATTGGCAAGTAAAATCTTGTACTTTGAACTCCTCCTTCAATTTCAACCTGATTTACTTGATACTTGGCATAAATGTCACTCAGGAGTAGTAGATGTGCAAGACACAAATTTCAGGTCTCTGTTACCTTGACCTTTGTCCTTGAAATTGGTCTTTGAAATTGGCAGCCAAAATCTTGTACTTTGAACTCCTACACTTTCAATCTGATTCACTTGATACTTGGCATACATGTTACTCAGGAGTAGTAGATGTGCAAGACACATATTTCAAATCTCTGTGACCTTGACCTTTGGCCTTCAAATTGGTCTTAAAATTGGCAGGCAAAATTTTGTACGGCAAACTCCTCCTTCGCTTTCAACCTGATTTACTTGATACTTGCCATAAATGTTACTCAGGAGTTGCAGAGTGTCATATACCATTTTTCAGTCAGTTTGACTTTGACTTACACCTTTGACCTTACTGTAAAACCTTATTGAAAATGTTTGCAGAGTGCTGTATAGTGGGGGTATTTATCACCTTCAGTGATAGCCGTTCTAGTTTGTTTCTAAATCCTAGCAGTTGATGGCTTAAAGCAGGCTGGAAGTAAAGCAGAATAAGCCTTAAGGCACACTCTGCTTTACTTTCAACCTGCTTTAAGTGGTCACCTGTCTCCAAAACTAGAAACAGTCTATGGAGTAATGGGTTTAGTTCGTGACAGCTATACACAATGTTTTACTTTATTCCATAAATATGTCTTTTTACACCTTTATTCCTCCCCTGAAGAAAATAGCTGTGATTTATACAGTCATGAATATGTACCATAAAAAATATTTTCTGTATTCTTGCAGATGGAAGCTTAAAGCAGGTTGAAAGTAAAACAGAATGTGCCTCAACATGCATTCTGCTGTACTTTCAACTTGCTTTATGTGGTAACCTGTCTTCAAAACTAGAAACTGGTATGGGATAATAGATTAAGTTTCGGGGTTTAATGAGCTTAAGTGTTGAGTTTTACTATATTTAAGAATATCTTGTACTTGCAGATGAAGACTGGCTATATCAGGACAGACACCCTTATCCAGATCATTCCGCTACTCTAATTGGCATTCAGCAAAGTTACCACAACCCTGCCCAAGAGGCTTGTCAACCTCCGCTCAAAAAATGGCAGTGTTTACACTGCATCAAGAGTTTCGCAAAGAGCGGTGATTTTCGGCGCCACATGCTTACTCATTCTGGGGAGAGGCCATTTCCGTGTCCATTCTGCTTGCATAATTTTCGCTTAAAGCATCATATGACACGACATATACTTGCATGTCACATGGATCAGCTTAGAACTGGAAATGGACAAGAAAATATGACCATGAAAAAAGTCTGAATCCTAGTGAAAAGACAAATAAATATTAGTGAGAAAGACAATTAATTTTGTAGCAGTGAAAAAAGACTGAATACTTGTGGAAAAGAGACTGAATATTAGTGGAAATAAACAGAAAAGCTGTGAAAATGATACTGAATTTCTATTGAAGAAGAGACTGAACTGTAGCGAAAATACAATCATGTAATTGAATGTTAGTGAGAAAGACTGAATATCAGTAAATAATATTGTTGAGAAGAATTATGTGAAGAAATAGACTGCACACTAGTGAAAATAGATTGAATAGTATTAAGATAGATAATGAATATAAGTGAAAAAAGACTGAATTCTACTGAGAAAGATTCTGAATTTCTGGTGAAGTTTAGTTCCCTTAAAGAGTTGTCGGATCTTGGTCTTCCCAGTTTTCAAAAAGTGTCAAAATATGCAATCAGGAGATTAGATCGTAAGGTTAAGGATCCCTAATGATATTGGACCAAAATCGGTACTCTTCTTGCAGCAATCAGCCATTCTAGTCAATTGTCAACCTGTTCCAAACCATGCTGAGCAAGGTTTGGAACGGGTCGACAGTTGACAAGCATGGCCAACTGCTGTCCTGAAGAATTTACAATATTGACCGACATTGATCTTCCCTAACCTTAAGTTGCATTCTCCAGATAGTTGTCATTATTTAAAAGTATATAAACATTTTCCCTATTTGTGTCGCCACCAAAACTTATTTCATGACTTTCCATTATAAATATTAAATAATCATTTCTTTGGAACAATTCTAATTAGTCACAAAATATAATTTAGTGGTGACAAAGGGATGAAAATGTTGGGAAATATATAGCTAAAGTCTTGTCAAGATTTTCTTCTTGACCCTATTCTGGCTGAATATAGTAATAACCCTAAGTGTTGGGACAAATAGGCCTGAGCAGACAGTGTAGACCCTGTTCAGACTGCTCCTTTAGTTGAACTCTTTCCTCCCTGAAACTTTAAATGGACAATTCCAGTTTCCATCTTAGTCTAGTCTTTTTTCTGACTTTAAAGGGTTGTTTTTGTCAATGTTTGGCATTGTGACAAACAGTGAAGACCCTGATCAGAGGGCTCCTTTCGGAGCCCTCTGATCTGGGTCTTCATTGTTTGCATAGGACGTGGGTACGTTTCACAGCACGCCTATATGCGGGACTAGGGTTCAAAGAGTTAACATAGCTTAGCTACATTTTAACATTGAAGTATGTGAGTGCTCAACTTTAGCATGCCATTATTTTACTCTGTAGTCTGTTTCTAGTTTTGAAGACAGATGACGGCTTTATTCAGGTTGAAACTAAAGCAGAATGTTCATTAAGGCGCATACTGCTTTATTTCAACCTGCTTTCAGCTACCATCTACTAGAAGGTAGACAACTTTTCTTATGATATACATTTTAATTTTATAAATGTATAAACTGGAAGTATTTTCTTCAGCGGAGGAATGAATTAAAAGAGTAAAAACATGTTTGCACCGGTATCTGTGGAGTAAAGGGTTATATATGGATGTATTGATTGAGATTAAGTTGATTTCACTGTTATTTATGAATATCTTGTTCTTACAGAGGAAGACTGGCTTTATGAGGATAGTTACCACAACCCTGATCACACGGCCCGTCAGCCTCGCCCTAAGAAATGGCATTGTGAACAGTGTAGCAAGAGCTTTGTAAAGAGCGGTGATCTCCAACGCCACATGCTTACTCACTCCGGGGAGAGGCCATTTCCCTGTCCATTCTGCTCTCATAGTTTTCGAAGAAAGCACCATATGACACGACATGTACTGTCATGTCACATTGATCAGCTTAGAACTGGGCAAGATCAAGAAAACATGAACATAAAAATAGTCTCTAATTATGATGAAAAACAGACAAACACTAGTGAGAAAGATAATTAGTTGTAGTGAAAATGACTGAATATTTAGTGAGAAGTAGTTGTGAAAATGACTGAATATTTTGTGAGAAAGACAGTTTGTAGTAGTTGTGAAAATGACTGAATATTCAGGGTTCCAGATAAGGAAGAGTATTTCAAAATCTTTATTTCTGCATTAAACCCTATGGTGTCACTATTCATTAGAATCGTCTCTAAGAGACGATTCTAATGAGTAGTAACACCATATGACTTGATTCTGAAATAAGTGAGAAAATGATGAATTTGTTCAGTTTACTTGCTCTAACATGTACTGTCATTAGAACTGGGCAAGATCAAGAAAACATGAACAAAAATAGTCTCTAATTATGATGAAAAAACAGACAAACACTAGTGAGAAAGACAATTAGCAGTAGTGAAAATGACTGAATTTTCAGGGTTCCAGATAAGGAAGAGTATTTAAAAATCTTTATTTCTGAATTATACCCTATGGTGTCACTACTCATTAGAATCGTCTCGAAGAGACGGTTCTAATGAGTAGTCACACCATAGGATTTGGTTCTGAAATGAGTGAGAAAATGTTGGATTTGTTCAGTTTACTTGCTCTTATCTGGAACACTGAATACTTGTGAGAAAGAGACTGAATACTAGTGAAGAGACTGAATTTCTATTGAAGACAATGAAGTAGCTAATACTTGTGAAAGTTTCACTTATTTCAGCACCAAATCCTATGGTATCACTACTCATTAGAATCGTCTGGAAGAGAAGATTCTAATGAGTAGTGACACCATAGGGTTTAATGCAGAAATTAAGATGTTAGATTTTGAATGGAGGTATGTATTGAAGTGAATAATGCAATGGACATAAGATCTTAGCATAATTGTGTTTATTGGGAAAGAAAAAATATATACTTGCTGCATGCTATATATTCATTGAAACTTCTCATTATCTAGAATCCATTTAACTCTTTCCTCCCTGAAACTTTAAATGGACAATTCCAGTTTCCATTTTAGTCTAGTCCATTTCTGACTTTTAAGGGTTGTTTTTGTCAATGTTTGGCGTTGTGACAAACAGTGAAGATCCTGATCAGAGGGCTCCTTTCGGAGCCCTCTGATCTGGGTCTTCACTGTTTGCATAGGACATGTGTACTATTCACATGTACATTGTTTGAAAAGGACGCCTATATGCGGGACTAGGGTTCAAAGAGTTAAGGAGACATTTCTTATAATGAGAAGTCCCAGCATTGAGTTTGATGGATATATGTCGGAAAATGAAGATTTTAGTATTTAACCCTTTATAGTCTACCAACATTTTGACCGTTTTTGACCCCTCATGGCATGTCGTGTAGACGGGTTACATCCACCTGATTCGTGTTCAGTGAACATATCTTAGAAATTCTAGGGGGGATGTAAAGTCGAAAAGTTCAAATTAAGGTCAGAAATGAGGTCAAAGGTCAACGGGTGCAGATTTTTGCATACCATAATATAAACCTAACTTTATTTACATTTCAAATATATCAAATGAACTGTTTTTGGTTACAATTAGTTCACAAATGTCTGTACTTGCTAAATATTATCAAAAAAGTAAAATATTACTGTCAATGTCCTTTTCCAGGGGCAATAACTCTGATTTTCCTCATTCTTTTTTATATTTTTATAGTTATTTTTTCGTTATTTTTGTCTGTGTTCTTATAACATCAACTTATTTTTATGTTTCTTTACACCTTTGACATAAAGCAACGATTCAAAATGCAAATAAAAGTAAAAATTACAGTCAATGCTCTATTCCAGGGGCAATAACTCTGTTTTTTTCTGTTCCATATCTCTTTTTTAATAGGAATTTGTTTTCGTTATTTTTTGACTGTTTTCTCATAATGTGTTTATGTTTGTTTACACTTTTGACACAAAGGAGCAGTTCAATATGCAAATAAAAGTAAATATTATAGTCAATGCTCTATTCCATGGGCAATAACTCTGATCTTTCAGTTCCATATTTAATTTTAAATGGGAATTAGTTTTCGTTTTTTATGTACTGTTTTCTTATAATGTTTTATGTTTGTTTACACTTTTGACATAAAGGAGCAGTTCAATATGCAAATAAAAGTTAATATTACTGTCAGTGCTCTTTTCCAGGGGCAATAACTCTTGTTTTTCCATTCCTATTTTATATTTAATTATTATTATTATTATTATTATTATTATACCCGATTTATATAGCGCTCTTTTCACACAGGAGTTGTGCGTTCAAAAGCGCCTCACATGAAATTATATTAATGTACCTACAAAGCGAGAAAGACAAATAACTACATTCACAATAAAAATGATACAATATTGAGATGCATGGAAACATGGAAATTCTTTCAATATTATTACCAAGATTATAAAATTGTTATAGTAAGTTTGTAAAATCATTTTTAAAATGAGTAAAATTAAACAATTATTTATGAGAATTGTTTGCGTTATTTTTGACTGTTTTCTTATAATATCGAATTTGTTTGGGTTTACCTAGTACATTTTAATAAAAACAGCAATTAAATAATCAAATCAAATGTAATCTTACAGTCATTGTTCTTTCTTTAGGCAATAACTCTGGTTTTTTCTCTTTCTTTTTTATGTTTTTTTGTTTGTTTGTTTATTATTTATCGTCTGTTTTCTTATAAAATCAAACTACTTTATGTACATGTATATAAACATCATTGACATGAAGCAGTAAATCACTATGGAAATTCATCACTGAAATATGCGTTTTAGGGTATACATACAGACAACCCCGATATATAAAAAAGCCAAAAGATTGGATTGTGTGCGATGCCAAATGAGTTTCTCTTAAATTCACTTTGGGGGAAAATATCATTACATTTGTATATTAAGTATTACTTTCTTAGGAATAAATACGAAAGAAGACTCAAGCAGGAAACGCAACACAAACAATACACCCATCTCTAAAGCAGGACACACACACAGCCATACCATAACAAACACACACACACACAACCACACACACACACACACACGCAATACCATTCCTTCATCTACACACTAAATAGAAAACAACACGCAAGACAAACATAAAGCTAAGTGAATATAGGAGCCCGCCTTGGTACGGTCAGTAGCAATCAATAATCAATTATAAATTAATTAATTATTAACAACCACTGGGGGGTTAAACCTGGGTTTAGGGGCGCCCAACCTCACACTTATCTCCTATACTCACCTATAAAGACGAACAGTGTACATAAAATATAAACCCTGTTCCACAACCTTACAATCAAAAAGACCGCCAGCACAGTAAGTAAATACATGTAAAACATCTAACAAAATTCTCTGACAGGATTATTAGTAACACGGGAAAGAATTAAACATTCAAGCCCGTGTTAAAAATAACCCACTATGGCAAGGGTCAAATTGTACTCAAGCGAATAGTCTGTAGTCACGAGTAACTGTAAGACATGGGAGGGTTTTGGGTACGACAGAGATGGAGAGAAAAACCAAAGCACGAAAATCCGACATAACTCTCCCGGTTAAGGACGGCTTTAGAGATACATCATCATGTAGTGCTAAGCCCTGTCTGTCGTCGCACAACCAAAGAGGAAAGCATAGTTATCAATTGTAGATTGATCACTGTATTGACATGAACATACATAATGGATGACTATGTTAGGTTCGAATTTCTATAAAATGTTATCGTTGGTTTTGTGACAAATCCAAGGGTTATTACTCTGTATCTGGCTAAAACATGGTGTATTTACAATTTTGTGACGGGAAGTTGTGCTTTACAGCCTGTATACGTGTAATTTTAACACATACCAAATGAATTAGATGTAAACATTCTGTATAATTATTCACATACTTTAACGTACAGTTTTACAAATGAACATTTACAATATCAATATCCTTTTAGAGATATTTGAACGAAGAAGAACAATCACAAACCATACACTCGTGGTATCATTTGACCAAACTTGCGAATAACTTTACAGAACTTTCATCACCAATTGGATGTACTAAGACATGCATTATGCTTCGTTATGAAACAATCAGATCATCGATCTACATACATTCAGTTTACAATGACGCGTCTAGCAAAAGTGAGAATGTGGGGATTCTTATAAAGACGCATGCTACCAATTAATCTGAGTTACACAGTGTGTTGCCTCACAACCACATTCATACATGCATACTTGTTGGCTTTTATAGCAAGCACATTTTGCCGAGCTGCACTTTGTCTTGCAATAGCAAGACGCGAGTTGCATGTATGCCATTGGGATAGAGGGATTTCTTATCCAATTGGGGGTGATACATAATTAGTGTGTGTGTATGGGTTTTGACTTTCATGAGTTGCCTATACCAGCAAGTGTCTATATACCAGTTAAGGTATAGAAACCTATGATGTTTTGTCGACCTTGAGTGCCTCATATATTTTTTTAACAAGGAATCATCCCCTTTGCTTTGCTGTACCGGATAACATCCATATTAACACCTCATTTCCTACAAAGCATCAACAGTATTACGTCTGTGTCCCTGCATATAACAATCAGACGATCAAACCCGCTTGCAACAGCATCCTTAGCATGGAATATCATTCTATTGTCAGCTTCTTTATTATCGACCGACAACTTATCAGCATGGAAGCTATATGACTTTGCATTTATAACGCCTACGAACGTTCCATCTGCTACAACAAGCAACCCTTGTGGTAATAATGTGTCATTCAGATGATAGAAACTCGGCAATGTACATGTATTTCTACTTCTCGTCGAGCACAAGGTATGGCTCTCTGACATGCGGTAGTGGGTCCAGGTAGTGGGTCTTCTGGACCTGTGATTTTTTCCAGTGGCAGCTTTGATAGACCTGCTCCCAAGGTATCAAATGTGACATCAATGCGAGTAGGTGTGCCTGTAAAATGGGAATATACCGACTGAACAAATTCTTGAGCATACTCTCCGAATGTCTGACATCCTTGAGATCTTTCTCGAGCTTTAATAAGGTCAGGTCTTATCTGTTTCGATACTTGTTGCTTGTCTGATCTCGTGTCTCTATAAATACTTGCTAATGTCTTTGACTTTGTTTTTTGGGTGGAGCAAATAGTCGGTGTTGCACTCCTTGAATCAATAATTTGTAAGTCCTAAACCAATGAGAGGGTTCTGCAATCACATCGCGTCCAACAAAATATGGCTAATGTCTTTTGTTTCAGCATCCTTTAACGCTGTCTCAACAAATTGGTCTACAGCATTGGATGCGTCTTTCGATTTTTCACTTGTCGAAATACAAAATACATCTAACAAACCGCCCAGTGCAGCAAGGGCTTAGAATTACCTTTGCTAAAAGATCTTGGTATACAGAAAGTGTTGGTTTCCTTTGTACAACAATCAAATTTGAGCTGGTTTCCCGTAATGAAGTTAATATTTTTGTTAATTGACCCTGTGAGATCTGAACATACACAATCAACGCATTATATTTCGTGTTCTGTTAATTCGTAGTAGATGGTTTTCATATGGAAAGAGAAAAGGCTGCATGGACCACATCGAATGCATTTCATGGAAAATATTTTACATTTACAATTTATTTACTATTTACTATTAGTTTAAATGTAGAAACAGTAAAGTCTTGAAAACATTGCGATTGCTATGTATGACAAGCCATTAGATAAGTTGTATTTAATGCAATTATTGTGTTGGACTGGACGTGTTTGCCTGATAGTGGAAAAAACCTTACTTCGCAATTCCTACAAGCCAAGCAGCTTTGTTTAAACACACGAAATTATTTGCATACTAAATAGCTTGTGTTTTGTGGCATTACGCAAAATAATATAAGTGTCCAGTAGAGTGTGAATGAAGGAAATATATTGCTGATACATTAGACTAGGCTGCTATTTATTAGATATAGATATACATATAGTTGCGAAGATTAAGCGTATGCGCTAAAGAAAACTGATTGCAGTGACAGATGCCTGTATTTTCGATGTTGCCGCTTTTGTTCAGATTAATAATTTTGTGAATATGACAATGAATATATACACACATCATAAGCAATAATACAACAATAAACAGGATTTACTACTTTACTATTCATAAACCATATATATATATACAATGTATATGTATTTGCCAAAAGTAAGTCAATACCCAATTAAACAAGTTCTTTAATAAATATACAATCACAAAATTAGTGATTTTAAACACTACCTTTGACTCCGAAAGTTTGACTAATGGTCATGTATGAGAAAATTTAAGAAACGAAATTAATCATTAGTGCAAAAGGTAAAGGTCATCTTAAAGCAAACACGTTTCTTTTTCAAACATTGGTCATTATGCATTAAAGTAAGCTTCAAATCAATTTAAAATTTTCTTGATTACCTTGCCAATGCTTAAAAACATATATTTCAACACCAAAAGTATAAAATTTGGTCATACATGTCAAATGTTAGAAGAGAAATGGTATATGAGAACCGAAAATGGCGGCCATCTTGAAAAATGGCGGCCATTTTGAATGTTTACGGTGCAAAAGGGCTTTTTGTTGAAAGAAAAGCCATATCAGTATATTATGTAAACCTACTTTGATGATTGTATATCAAGTTTATGATTTTTTCTCTAATGTGCCCAGCTATTATAGCAGAAATGAACAGAATACGTGATTTACTGGCTTATTTTAAGAGTTATCGCCCTTGTTTTTGACTTATAATTGTTTTTTTTGTCACGAAAATTCTATTTCTAGATTTTTCGACCAATTATACATTCAATAAATTAAAGTTTTTTAGGTTATCTATGAGTGATTGCAAATAGCATAACAATTCATTATCATAATTCCTATTACAAGGAGATATGGAACAGAAAAAACAGAGTTATTGCCCCTGGAATAGAGCATTGACTGTAATTTTTACTTTTATTTGCATATTGAATCGTTGCTTTATGTCAAAGGTGTAAAGAAACATACAAAAGTTTGATGTTATAAGAAAACAGTCAAAAAATAACGAAAACAAATTCCCATAAAAAATAAAATAGAAAGAGAAAAATCAGAGTTATTGCCCCTGGAAAAGGGCATTGGCTGTAATATTTACTTCCATTTGCATTTAAAATTGTTACTTTATGTCAAAGGTGTAAAGAAACATAAAAATAATTTGATGTTATAAGAACACAGACAAAAATAACGAAAGAATAACTATAAAAAATATAAAAAAGAATGAGGAAAATCAGAGTTATTGCCCCTGGAAAAGGACATTGACAGTAAAATTTTACTTGTTTGATAATATTTAGCAAGTACAGACATTTGTGAACTAATTGTAACCAGTAATAGTTCATTTGATATATTTGAAATGTAAATAAAGTTAGGTTTATATTATGGTATGCAAAAATCTGCACCCAATGACCTTTGACCTATTTCTGACCTTAATACGCGCCTAAGAACTTTACATCCCCCCTAGAATTGTTCGTATACATATGCTGAATATAAATCAAGTGGATGTTGCCCGTCTACACGACATGCCATGAGACCCATTTTCCAGAGCCTTATTTTCGATCCGTAGGCAGACTATTACTCTATATTAGGTTGTTTGTAGTATTGAAGATAGGTGACCACTGGTTGAAAGTAAAGCAGAACACACCTTAAGGCACATTCTGCTTTAAAACTTTTGGCCTGTTATAACTCATTACTCCAGTCTGATTCTTGTTTTAAACAGAGGTAACCCCTTAAAGCAGGTTGAAAGTAAAGCAGAATGCTTTTTATGGACAATTCCAGTTCCCATTTTAGTCTAGTCCATTTCTGACTTTTAGGGGTTGTTTTTGTCACTGTTTGGCATTATGACAAACAGTGAAGACCCTGATCAGAGGGCTCCTTTTGGAGCCCTCTGATCTGGGTCTTCACTGTTTGCACAGGACAAGTGTACTATTCACATGTACACTGTTTAAAAAGGACGCCTATATGCGGGACTAGGGTTCAAAGAGTTAAGCTACCATCTGCTAGAATATAGAAAAATAGTTCATATCATACATATTGATAACTGTATAAATTAATTCGTAAAAAGGCGTATTTAAGGTGTAATGGGTTAAGCTTCCATAAACATGTACTTGAATTTCGAAATTTCTTCTTACGATACATTTTTGTGACGGTAATAACTAGAGCTATTTTCATCAGTTCAGGAATAATTGAAATGATTAAAAATGTGTATCTATGGAGTAATGGGTTAAATACTCATTTTGTCTGGAGTTTTGATATAAGATGCTTGGCTGGATGCTTGCTGTAGCTACATACAGTCGATGTTGGATATCTCGAACTCGGTTTAGTCCAACATACCCGTATTTCAAAGTTAAAACGTGGCTTAGCCACGTTTTAACTTTGAAATACGGGTATGTTTCGACATAACCGAGCATGAAATATTGAAGTCCATGTGTAGACATATCAGATAGTTCGAGTTAAGCGAGTTAGAGATACCAAAGTTCGACTGTAATTTGTGTTATATATTAGTTACTATGATATATAATTAGAAATCTACATGTCACTAGATGTATTTAAAATATTTATATTGTAATGTTTGATTATGTTTATTATTAATATTAAAATGTAGAATCTGCTGAAAATTTAGTGCTATCTTGTATCCTAAACATTTAACATTCTCATATAAAATCATTTAATCCTTTACCCCATAGCCTGTTCCTAGTTTTGAAGACATGTGGCCACGTAAAGCAGGTTGATATAAGCTGTTTGCAAATGTAAGCCAATTTTCCTCCCTATAACCACTCCCTCCAAACAATGCACACAATTTGTGTCTCCCATTGGGTGTCGTTGCAGAGAGGGAGCGCTGTACAAATATTGCACCTGTGAATAGTACATATGTCATATGCAAACAGTGTAGAACCAAATCACAGAGCTGTATTTTGCAATACAGTGTAAAACAACCCTAAATAATAAAAAATGGACTAGACTCAATTAGAAAGTGGAATTGTCTATGTGCAGTTTCTGGGTCTGTTGGGTTGAGCAGGAAAACCTATTCTGAGGCATGGTTCAGTGAAAAAGCTTCAACTGACAATAATCTGCTTTCCAATAAAGTAGCAGCTTTGCTTTGTCAGACCTATATTAATGCATTACTTAATAGATACACCTTTATATGCCTTTAATTCATTCTCTGCTTTAAATAACCATCTGCTTTGATATACCGGTAGTAATAAGTAAATATTTCTTAAGTTGCATGTTCATGAATATGTAAACTGTTTTCTTGAGGAGAGATAAATTACTGGTGTAAAATGGTATATCTATGGAGTAATGGGTTAAATAAGATCAAATGTAGAGTTTGATTAAGAAAAACGGATTTTAACCCTTAGCCCGCCAAATAAATTAACGTCTGCTATATTTCTCATCTGCTTCAAGTTTCAAAGTGCTTCAAAGTTGCTCAAAATGGCTGAAAATGTTGTCCGAGTGTCAAACAGCTTGGATCCGGATGAGACGCCGAGTTACTCGGCGTCTCATCCGGATCCAAGCTGTTTGCATATGGAGCTATAGTCGTGAGTGGCAGGCTAAGGGTTAATATTAACATTTACCTCTCCTGAGCTATAGCTGTAAGCTAATAGATTCTGAAATGAGTCGAACACAGTTCTCCAGATAAAGGGAGTATAATTTGAAAGCTTAAATCTTTAGTTCTGCATTTAACTCTATTGTGTCACTTCTCATTAGTATCATCTCGAAAAGACAATTCTAATGAGTAGTGACACCATAGCATTTGGTGCCGAAATGAATGAGAAAATGTATTTGTGCAGTTTACTTACTGATCTAGAGCCCTGGCTCCGAGGTTATAAAGTGTTTGACTTAGTCTGAGTGAGTTCCCAAGCATTTGATTGGTCAGATTTGAGCCTAGGCTCAAATCTGACCAATCAAATGCTTGGGAACGAGTTTAGACTCAAGTCAAAAGCTTTATAACCTCAGAGCCTGGTTGTCACTGTCACTCAACATTTCTGCTTTAATCTTCAGGTTTCACACCCATGGGAGTGGTGTTTGATGTTCAGCAGCCAAAGCCAGGCGGGTGGGAATTTAAATGTGACCAGTGCAATAAACGCTTCAAGGCTAAAAGCAGCCTGGCCACACACAAGAGGTTACATACCGGAGAGAGGCCGTACCAGTGTAAAGAATGTCAAGTCTGCTTCAATAGAAAACATCATCTACAGAGTCACATCATCACCAGACACGGCGTAGACAAGTTGCACGAGTACAGCGTGTTCCTAGGCTAGCCAGTTCACGAGTACAGCTTCTTTCTCCCATTTTAGCCCATGTGAGATAGAGATATTCCCCATGTGGAATCACTCTATCCTCCATACCACATGACATCCTTTATTGTTTGCCCCACTTTACCACAAGCGCTGCATGGTGGTAACTAAATGACGTCATTTCATATGATGTTACTATAAACAACGTCGTGTTTTGGCGTAAAAAAGTGCACAGAAACTGCAATTATTTTGTTATTCATATCATGTTTTAATGATTTAAATGGGAGAAAAAAAATCCACCATTCGTTTTGTTGATGTGGGATAGGAATTTCTCCCCCTCGGGTCAGAAAATTCACGCAGGGACAAGGCTTGCCATGTCCCTGTATGAATTTTTGACCCTCGGGGAGAAAATTCCTATCCCACATCAACACTCTTGGTGGATTCTTATATTCTCAATAGATAGCCAGAGACACTTTACAAGGACTGCACGAGTTCTGCATGTGCCTCAGTGACTAGAGACAGTTTCATAGATAACTGATTAAAGCAGAATAGACGTTTGCCAGAATTGGCGATAAAAAATATGTTGCCCTTCATAATAATTATACAGACTATAATAGCATAGATATATGCTTTGTTAACCCATTACCCCATAGCCTGTTTCTAGTTTTGAAGATATGGGACCATTTAAAGCAGGTTGAAAGTAAAGCAGAATGCGCCCTAAGGTGCATTCTGCTTTACTTTCAGCCTGCTTTAAGCTGTTATCTGCTAGAATATAGAAAATATTACTTATGACCTGTATTTGTGACAGTATAAATTGAAACTTTTCTTCAGTGGATGAATTTATTATAGGCCTAAAAATTAATGGTGTATTTATGGGGTAGTGGGTTAGTTCAGATAATAATTATACTCATACTTTATTACTTATTTCTAGTACACACTGAAACCTCTCTAAACCGGACACGTATAAAACAACATTTTTAGTCTCTAAACAAGTTAGTAATCTGTGTCAGATTAATGTGTAACTGGTGTCAGATTAATGCAGGATAAAAGTAAGGCAGAGAGCTCCCAAAGGGAGCTTCCTGCCTTACCCTTATCCTGCATTAAGTAGTCACCTGTCAAAGAGTGTCAAGTTTAGAGAGACTTGACTTTCAATGTTATGATGCATGCATTATCAGACAAGAAAGAAGACCACAGGTCACTATCTGCAGATCCGTACTCCAGGGGCCCGTCTTACGAAAAGTCGCATGACAAAACAGTCATTATAAGTCGGAACTTTAAAATACATCTCATTTCTTATTTCTCCATTTCTTAAATCCTGTCTTGTGACATCTCTTTCGAATTCCCTTGAAAAGACAATTCCAAAGAGATGTCACAAGACAGGATTAGACGGAGAAATGAATAGTAATTGAGAATTTTACAATCTTGATAAGATGAGCCCTAGGAGTCTTGTAAAGCAAGAAACAGGATATGGGGTAATAGGTTAACCCTTTGAACCCTAGTCCCGCATATAGGCGTCCTTATCAAACAGTATACATGTGAATTGTACACTTGTCCTATGAAAACAGTGAAGACCCAGATCAGAGGGCTCCTTTCGGAGCCCTCTGATCAGGGTCTTCACTGTTTGTCATAATGCCAAACATTGACAAAAACAACCCTTAAAAGTCAGAAATGGACTAGACTAAAATGGAAACTGGAATTGTCCATTTAAAGTTTTAGGGAGGAAAGAGTTAAGGCACTGACTGCTTAAAGCAGCAGAAAGCTGCTGTATTGTTTTCAATAATTTTTCAATGAACTTTAACCCTTTAATCCATTATCCCATAAATACGCCTATTTACACCTAATTTATTCTTGCACTGAGAAAATAGTTCCACTTTATAAAGTCATGAATAATCAGCATCAGAAATATTCTCTAGATTCTTGTAGATAGTAGCTTAAAGCAGGTTGAAAGTAAAGCAGAATGCGCCTTAAGAATGCTTTACTTTCAACCTGCATTAAGTGATCACCTATCTTCAAAACTATAAAGTGGCTATGTGGTAATTGATAACCGTTAAATATGTTGCAATAGTCTGATATAAAAGCTGAATACTGGCTATGGGAGAAAAGGGTCTAATATATACACATAACCAGTTAACAGTGCGATACAGAGTGATGTATATAGCTCAAGACGTTTTTAGCGGAAATAGCCGATCTGACGAGCACCTTGACGCGAGTCTGATCGGTTGTTTCCGTTAAACACGTCGAGAGCTGAATGCAACATTCTGTAGCGCACTGCCAACTGGTGATGTGTTTATTATTTGCCTTGAAACACACCAGAAACAACTAAATAGTTGTTTAAATCATTTTATATCCAAAATTTATTAGTTATTTGAACAGAACAAGAATTTTTGTATGCCACAAAGAATAACGCAGCACTTGTACATGTACGTAAATGACGTCACGCTAAATCGAAAGCGATGTCAGAGTAAAATAGAAGGTGGCTGATACAGACTTTTATATTTTACTGTGCAGAGACACACGGAAACGCTCAATTCATACGAAGGCATATAATAAAAATGCAGAGCTCCAGATAAGGAGAGTATTTCAAAAACTGAAATCTTTATTTCTGCTTTAAACATTGAGTAGTAACACCATAATTATGATTGGTTTTGAAACGTAAGTGAGTCAGACAATTCATGCAGGAGAGATCTGATTTACTTTCATTTTGTGTTAACACCAAAAGCTTTCTTAACCCTTTCCCCAATAGAAGCGCCTTTTAGCGGATATGAGTTATTCATCCGCTGAAGAAAATAGTTCCAATTTAATCAGTAATGAATATGTATTATAGGGAATATTTTCTATATTATAGCACATAATAGCTAAAAGCAGGCTGAAAGTAAAGCAGAATGCGCCCTAAGGCGCATTCTGCTTTACTTTCAACCTGCTTTAAGTAGTCGCCTATCTTAAGTAATAAAAATAGGCTATCAGGTAAAGGGTTAATATGACTTATTAAAGTGTTTTGTTTGTGTCAATACGAGTACACTGCATTTTGTAAATCTGGACAAGTAGTTCATATTAAATATTATAAATATCTTGTGTTTTCTTTTGACAACACATTTTAATGTGTGTTCCATTTTCTCCTACACTTTTCCCCCCACAGAAACACCTTTTAGCACATTTAATTTATGAAGAAAATAGTTCCAATTAAATTATTTATATTATAGTCATGAATATGTATGATGAGAAATATTTTCTTTATTCTTGCAGATGGTAGCTTAAAGCATGTAGAAAGAAAAGCAGAATGCACCTTAAGGCTCATTCTGCTTTACTTTCAACCTTCTTAACCCATTACCTCATAGCCTCTATCTAGTTTTGATAATAGGTATCTCCTTAAAGCAGGTTGAAAATAAAGCAGAATGCGCTTAAAGCGCATTCTGCTTTACTTTCAGCTTGCTTTCGGCTACCATCTACTAGAAAATAGAAATTATTTCTTATGATACATATTCATGACTATATAAAAGGGAACTATTTTCCTTAGCGGAGGAATAAATTATAGGTGTAAAAGGGTGTATTTATGGGTTAAAGTGGTCAACTATCTTCAATAGTAGGAACAGGCTATGGGGTATGGAGTAATGGGTTAACATAGTGCTGTTACGCTCCTGTAGGGCTCACCTAGTCGAGGTCTTATTGTTTTGGCTCTGTCTGCCTGTCTCTCTATCTGTATGTCTGTCTATCTGTCTGTCCACACCTTTGACCTTCAAATTTCAGGCCATAACTTTGAAACTACATGTGATAAGAGACTTCATATTTGGCATATGTTCTTTAGGAGCTCTTTTGCTCAGTAGAAGGCTACAAGCTAGGTCATGTCAGACAAAAGGTCAAGGTCATTTAGAGGTCATGAATTACAATGTTTTTGTTATTATTACAGAATATGTCTCCATTGTCAAACCAAAGATGATCGACATCCAAGAGAAACCAGTGTCACTAGTAATAACAAGGAGAATGAGACAGAGTGAGAGACCAGTGTCGCCAGAGATGACAAGGAGGATGAGATGTGTTGTGTCGAGTGGTAAGAGGTACTGTGCGCTCTGCAAAAGCCATGATAGTCAGGTCCTTCAGGATGGTACAAAAATTACCATGCACAAAATTCCTGCGGGCAAGTCGGAAATGGAAACCACGAGGAGGAACATCTGGATCAGGATCCTGAAGCTGAACCGGCCAGAGATGCCTATCAGTGATAGTACCCGCGTGTGTTGTCTACACTTTGAAAACCAGCAATATGTACGCGGAGTATCTATACCCAAATACTTTAACATTGCAAAAAATGGGAAGAAAGGGATGAAAATGATACAAGTGGCTTTATAAAATAAACTTGCTTTATAAAAATGGAACATCAGTAACCCCCAACTTGCAGTCGAATATTACTTGTGTTTGATTGTTTAACCCTTTGCATAAATCCATAGCCTGCTTCTCGAGGTGAAGATTTAGGTGATCACTTAAAGCAGGTTGAAAGTAGAGCAGAATGCACATTCTACTTTACTTTCAACTTGCTTTAAACAATCATTGTTTTAACCCTTTACCCAATAACCTATTTCTAGTATTGAAGATAGGCAACCACTTAAAGCAGGTTAAAAGTAAAGCAGAATGCGCCTTAAGGCGCATTCTGCTTTACTTTTAACCTACTTTAAACTACTATCTGCTAAAATATAGAAACTATTTCTTACAATACTTATTCATAACTGTATAAATTGGAACTATTTTCTTCAGTGGAGGTATAAATCAAATGCGCTAAAGGACGCTTCTATGTGGGAAAGGGTTAACCACCAAAAGCAAACTACATGTATCATGGGAAAGGTGAAACAGGTTACTCGCTGTTGAAAGTGTAAAGATACGTACCATAATGATCCTAAGTATTGGGACAGACAAGCATGAGCAAACAGTGTAGCTAGACCCTGATCAGACTGCTCCAATCTGGTCACGTTCTACACTGTTTGCCGTTCAGTTAGTACGGTTTTGACAATTTACTGTGTGATACATGTATAAGCAATCAAATTTTAGGATAATCACAGGGTGTCCCAATTTTTAGGATTTTTAAGAAAGGTATTATATTAAAGGTAAATATTTGTACATATTGGGTTTTCCTTACATTTTACAAATTTAATATCATGTGCATTAATTTAATCCTTATAACTTTGTAACAAGTACATTATTCATTTACAATCAGCAGGGCTCCAGATAATAGGGAGTAAACTGAACAAATCCAACATTTTCTCACTTATTTGAGAACCAAATCTTATGGTGTTACTACTCATTAGAATCGTCTCTTCGAGACGATTCTAATGAGTAGTGACACCATAGCCTCCTATCATAGGGCTCAATGCAAAAATAAAGATTTTAGTTTTTGAAATACCCCTCTTGACTTATCTGGAGCCCTGAATCAGTGCTCCTTTGGAGAGTACATAATGTAAACTTGACCTAAACAAACAGTTTGTTGTACACTGTAAAAGCAACCCTAAATAAGCAAACATGGATTAAAGTGAATTAGAAAAATGGAATTGTCCATTTGAAGTTTCAGGGGTCTGTGTCTCATAACATTAAGTCTTTCAACACTAGTCTATGGAAATTCACTCATTACATTTGCAAACAGTGTAGACCCAGATCAGAGGGCTTCTATAGAAGCCCTCTGATCAGGGTCTGCACTGTTTGCAGATCTAGAGCAGTATAGTCACAACATTACCCAAAATTCCAAGTAGATGTGTTCATATTTTGTTAACTTAACCCTTTCCCACATAGCCTGTTTCTTGTATTGAATATAGATGTCCTCTTAAAGCAGGTTGAAAAGTAAAGCAGAATGCGCCTTAAGCGCATTCTGCTTTACTTTCAGCCTGCTTTAAGCTATCATCTGCTAGAATATAGAAAATATTTTGTATGATACATATTAATGACTGCATAAATTTTAACTATTTTCTTCAGTGAATGAATAAACTTAATGTGCTAAAAGGCGCTTCTATGGGGGAAAGGGTTAAATGATCCCAAGGGAACCTTATAACTCACAAAAGTTACTTAGTGTTGAAAGAGTTAACATGAATCCAGATCAAAGTACCTGTACCTGTATGCAACTCGGTGTCTACTCAGGATACAAACTATTTGCTATTTAGAACTAAAATATATGTCTGAAAATATGCTGACTGGACTGAGTTAATATTGTATTAACCCACATTACTCCATAGACAATATTAACCCACATTACTCCATAGCCTATTTCTAAAATCAAAGACAGGTTAGCACTTAAAGCATGTTGAAAGTAAAGCAGAATGCACCTAAGGCACATCCTGCTTTACTTTCAACATGCAGGATACATAGAGTTTTTCTGATGGTATATAATTCATAACTGTTAACAGTTTAACTGTATTTTCTTCAGAGGAGGAATACATTAAATTCGTTAAAATTAAAATGCATATTTATGGAGTAATGGGTTAAAGAGGGTATGAGGATTTTGAAGCAGATATAATTTATTCTGTACTCAAAGAATTGAAAGTATTCACCCTTTTTCTCCAAAATATTCATATTAACCCTTAGCCTGCCAGTCACAACTATAGCTCCATATGCAAACAGCTTGGATCCGGATGAGACGCCGAGTAACTCGGCGTCTCATCCGGATCCAAGCTGTTTGACACTCGGACAACATTTTCAGCAATTTTGAGCAACTTTGAAGCACTTTGAAACCTGAAGCAGACGAGAAATATAGCAGACGACAATTTATTTGGCGGGCTAAGGGTTAAAAAAAAGTGCCCACTATATACAAACATCCATCATCTTAACTATTACAGTGGCTAATGAAATATGAAAATTTTTCCCCCAAGATAAGAGTGCAGACTCATCAGACACAGGGTTACAGGTAAAAGGGAGCAAACCAAACAAATCCAACATTTTCACAATAATTTTAGGACCAAATCCTATGGTGTTACTACTCATTAGAATCGTCTCGAAGAGACGATTCTATTGAGTAGTGACACCATAGGGTTTAATGCAGAAATAAAGATATTAGTTTTTGAAATACTCCCCTTACCTGGAGCCCTGAGACAGATAAGAAAGCTCATGAAGGACCTGTCTGACAGGGTCTAATTTGTTTTTGGATCCACGATAGTGGAGCCATATAAACCATTCTGCACTGTCAAGCTGCAAGATAGGAAGAACCGCTGTGGAACTATCTTCCTGCCTGTAAACAAGTAGTTTTGAGCGATATTCCTCCGCCTTGCAAATGATAGAGATAAGGGAAAAGTATTTGCCATGAGTTCTAATATCCGGTACAGTGGTGCCCCATAGAGGATAAAATGACTGCTATTTACCTTTTAACCACCACATTTTACTAATCACGGATCCTCTCAGTGCTTTCAGCGCTTTGATTATAAAATATCAATATACTCTCACAACAGGAAAAATTGAACCTCAGTTAAACTTACCACATAGCTTTTGTTTGTAGTACTACTTAACCCATTACCCCATAGCCTGTTTCTAGTTATGAATAAAGGTGATCATGTAAAGCAGGTTGTACATGCTTTTCAAAGGTTGTAAAGCAGGTTGAAAGTAAAGCAGAATGTGCCTCAAGGCACTATTTTTTTCAGTGGAGGAATAAATCAAAGGCGTAAAAATGTGTATTTATGGAATAATGGGTCAAAGCAGGTTGAAAGTATAGCAGAATGGGCCTATGCTGCATTCTGCTTTGGTTTCAGCCTGCTCTAAGCTACCATCTGCTAGGATATAGAAAATAGTTATAAAGATAGCTGACCACATAAAGCAGGTTGAAAGAAAAACTTTTATTTTCAGTCTGCTTGAAACTTTAATTTGCTAGGATATAGAGATGTCTTATGGTTCAAATTCATAACTGTATTTTCTTTCTTCAGTGGAGGAATAAATTGAAAATGTTAAAAGGTGTATTTATGAGGTAATGGGTTAAGCAAACTAAGTTATCAAAATTCAACTGGTATTAGTTTGACTTGAACAATTGATTGAGGTTTGACTGTACTAAATAATTATTATTATGTTTGACTTATATTACGTTATCTTGTATATAAATTTGTTTTTAATCTTTCTAGGATACAGTGTATTCCGTTTGATTTAGCCAATAAAGTGTATCATGCTATCAAATCTGACAGTTTCAGATTTTCAGTTTTTCTGCCTATTTATAGTTTACCACTTTCAGTTAACCCTTTCCAGGACGTCCACAGAAACATCTCGACCTGCTCCTCCACATTAGTGCCAAAATGTATTCAATTATGGTGTTGAAAACTGGTGGCAGTTTATAGCAAGGTGACAGTAAAGAAGAAAGCTCAAGAAGGAGATTTTTGCTTTACTTTCCTCTTGCTTGAAGCAGTATCCTGCCTTAAACTGACAGATGTACCAGTAGCTGGCGACTCACACTTCTTGCTATGTAGAAAGGGTTGGCAAACTTATCTACAAGTGCATCCAGAGTCCTATACTCATTAAATTTGCCAGGGACTCATTATTTAAAAAGTTGCGAGTCCCATAACTTTTCTGGCCTTTATTAACCTATTACTCATAAGCAAACAGTAGCTTAAAGCACATAAGGCACATTCTGCTTAACTTTAAACCTGCTTTAAGTGGTCACCTGTCTTCAAACCTAGATATAAGTTATGGGATATTGTATTAACTTTTCACCTCAACAACTCAATTTTTGTCTCAAGGACTCATTGTTTTGCAGAATGTGCATCCCAAGGACTCATTCATCTGATTTCTAAGATTATCACTTCTATATCGAATCATAAGTTAAGGCTTCCATCTGGAGTTCTTGACAGATACTGAAAATGCCTATATATGACATAATCAGGATTTTCAAACTAGAAACTTCTTTTATTTTGGTATATGATTAATAAAAGGTGTTAAAAGGCATATTTATGGGGTAATAGTTTAACTTCAGCTCTGAGACGTTTTGCGTTCTATATTTCAGTTCCTTCCGAAGGTTTGGAGATTGATGGCCAACAGGAGAAAGATTTGTTTGAGCCTTTCTACCCTCAAGGCTCCCCTATACCCGTGTTCCCCTGCAAACTGTGTCACAAAGTGTTCACGCTGAAAGGCAACTTAAAGAAACACTTCCTGATACACACTGGTGAAAAGCCGTTTGAATGTGTAATCTGTAAGAAGAAATTCCGCCAGAAAATCACGCTTAAAGGTCACATGAACAAACACCGTATAGAACAAGAGGCACGTAGCAGGGGTGGGCAGGGAAGCTTCATGCCTTCACCAGCTGGGGCAAGTTCAGGCAGTGCTGGGGGTGTGGGGGAAGGAACATGGTCAAATGATTAGCAATAAGGTGGTTGATTAAAACAATATGAAATTAGTGTTGACTACAAGTTGATATAAGGGAAACCCTTCTGGGAAGTGCTACCAGATTCAATGAAACATGACGGAACACTCTTATTATAGATAAAATTGTGTTGCTTGGTCATTCAAAATTTATTTATTAACAGCATACAGACAGAAACAGGCTGAAGGTCTACCAGGGCTCCAGATAAGGGGAGTATATTTCAAAAACTAAAATCTTTATTTCTGCTTTAAACCCTATGGTGTCAATACTTATTAGAATCGTCTCGAAGAGACAGGGCTCCAGATAAGGGGAGTATTTCAAAAACTAAAATCTTTATTTCTGCTTTAAACCCTATAGTGTCAATACTTATTAGAATCGTCTGGAAGAGACAATTCTGAGTAGTTACACCATAGCATTAAATTGTTTGCTGAAATGAGTGAGAAAATGATTTGTTCAGTTTACTCCTCTTATCTGGAGCTCTGGTCAACTCTTACTCTTGTTACTAGCACTCAGAGAGTCAACATGTTCTGTTAAGGCCTACTATATATAATAATTGACTGTCTGAAATGCTCTAGAGACTCTTATTTTGTAAATAAATCCAGGATATTTAATCTCCTTTAAGAAGATTTTTTTCTGTGTTAAATGCAGTTGGCACTTTAAAGCAGGATGAAAGTAAAGCAGAAAGCTCCTACAGGAGCTTTCTGCTTTACTTTTAATCCTGATGTAAGAAGAAGCCTTAAAAACTGAACAAATATCTCTATTTGAATGATAAGAATGGTGTGGGTTTACTGTATATTTTGCCTACCTCTTTAGTTGTATATATAAATTTGATATATTTTCAAATGCATTCCTCATGTTTTCTTTACACTATTTTGTACAATTCCTCCCTTCCTCCTGTACTTTAGTTTGGTTGGTTGTGATCTTTTGAGTTTGTAATAAACTGTAAAATTGTTGATATTTGTTGCTTGTAACTTTTGGCAATTAATTACGGTATGCAGGAATAAATCTGCAGTCACCATTTAAACACTTCCCACATAGAAACACCTTAACCCTTTCCTCCCTGAAACTTTAAATGGACAATTCCAGTTTCCATTTTAGTCTGGTCCATTTCTGACTTTTAAGGGTTGTTTTTGTCAATGTTTTGAATTATGACAAACAGTGAAGACCCTGATCAGAGGGCTCCTTTTGGAGCCCTCTGATCTGAGTCTTCACTGTTTGCACAGGACAAGTGTACTTTTCACATGTACACTGTTTGAAAACAACGCCAATATGCGGGACTAGGGTTCAAAGGGTAGTGTTGTAGCGATGATCGATTATAATCGATCATCGATCGAAAAAAGCCATAATCGACGATAATCGATTATGATTTGCCATAATCGATTATGTTCGATTTATTTATGATAAAGATATGAAGAAGCATTGTGCATATAAAAGACAGATTGTAGCTTAATGCAGGTTGGATGTAATGCAGAATGCTTCTATGAGAGTGTTCTGCATTACTTCCAACCAACATTTAACAAAAAGCTGCCTTTCATGTGTTCACTACCGGGTATGTATCCTAAAAGTATGGTTAAGTAAGCTTTGACTAATGTTAATCTGAAAAAGTTGTGTTCTTTAATATTTGGTCTTGAAATAATTTTTATAAATTGTTTTACTTACTTGCACCAAATATATAAATGAAACAGTTGATTTCAAACCAAGAGCTTTCCAAACAATGTTTACCCAGATGAACTGCAGCAGCAATAGTAATTACAGGTAGTAAAAGAAGTGGTATACAATAAGTACAAAGCAAGCTCAATTAATTTGCAAATAAAATTAGGGTATTAATTTAACTGTTTTATCAAATTGCTGCTTTGTTTTTGATTTGGCTTCATATGGGTGCATTGTTTGCAAAATTATGTAGATATATAACATACAAATGCAAACATGAGTATCACATATATTCAGCTTTTCAGAGTACATATATAATAGTTTATGTTAAAACGATTATATAATCGATCATCGATCGATTATGGCTACCAATAATCGTTTATAATCGATTATGGTTTTCGGACCGATTATACAACACTATCAAAGGGTTAAAATTAACTTATTTCTCATGCTTAATGTCACCTGTTGACTGGATAATAAAAGTCACTTTCCTAAACAAGCCAGAGCTCCAGATTAAAGGGGAGTATTTCAAAAACTAAAATCTTTATTTCTGCCCTAACACTATGATGTCACTACTCATTAGAATCGTCTCTTCGAGACGATTCTAATGAGTAGTAACACCATAGGATTTGGTGCTGAAATGAGTGAGAAAATGTTGGATTTGTTCAGTTAACTCCCTCTTATCTGGGGCCATGTAATCAAACTTTGTTGAATGGCCTATCATTGAAACAATGTGATGATCTTAAGAGATATAATGACGACTTAATACATGATGAAATTAATGCAGAAAGCTTTTCTGCTCAATGCAGGATGAAAGTATTGTAGAAAACTCCTATTGAACTAAACATGCTATAGGCAATTTGCTGTCTAAGTTTGGATTGCCCAGGTGACATTGAAGATTGCCCAGGCATTGGGGAAGTGGATTTGTTCCTGAGCTTTCTGCATTATTTATGTAACCATCCATCTTCTGTTGAATGGTCTCTTAACACTTTACCCCATTACCTGGTTCTATAGTTCTGAAGATAGTTAACCAGTTAAAACATGTTTAAAGTAAAGCAAATTGCACCTTAAAGCATACTCTGCTTTACTTTCAGCCCGCTTTTGCTGCTGGAATAGAGAAAATTTGATACATATTTTAACTGCATAGAGCAGAATTGCTACTATGAGTCTTGGAGGAAAATTTCCTCATTATGAGTGTGAATTAAAGATGTTATAAGGTGTAGCTATGGAGTAATGGGCTAACACCATGGACCTGTTTGAAATATACTCATTACATTAAATTTTGCAAACAATGTAGACCAAGATCAGAGGGCTCCTATTGGATCCCTCTGATCAGGATCTACACTGTTTGCTAAATTAGACCAGTAGTTACTTAACTACATAGAATTCCAAGTAGACTGGTTCGTGTTTATACCCCCTCAAACGAAGTTTGGGGGGGTATACTGGAGTCACCATGTCCGTCCGGCTTGTCCGGAGCATTACTTCTAAAGTATAAGAGCTATTGACTTCAAACTTCATATTCAGATAGATCTCATTGACCAGGAGTGCAGTGTGCAAGAACCATAACTCTGTCATCAATATTTTTGGAGTTCTTGCCCTTTGTTATTAGCTCACCTGAGCCTTCGGCTCAGGATGAGCTATTGTGATACCATTCCGTCCGTCGTCCGTCATCCGACGTCCGCCGTCCGTCGTCCGTCCACACTTTCAAACAACATCTCCTCAGAAACCACTGACCCGATTTCAACCAAACTTTGTCAGAAGCATCAGTGACAAGGGGTAGCGAAATGTTGTTCAAAGATTTTGGCTAGAGTTATTCCCCTTGCTTTGGGACCAGATTTTCTAACATGACCGTATAGACAACTTTTAATGCATAAGAAAATCTTTAAAAATCTTCTTCTCAGAAACCAAAAGGCACAGACCTTTGATATTTGGTTTGTATCATGACCTAATGATATTCTACCAAGATTGTTCAAATTTTGACCCTGGGGCCAAAAATGGCCCCGCCCCAGGGCTTATCAGTTTTTTAGCTCACCTGAGCTAAAGGCTCAAGGTGAGCTATTGTGACCGATCACCGTCCGTAGTACGTCCGTCCGTCTGTCCGTCTGTCCGTTCACTTTTACTTCAAACGACATCTCCTCTGAACCCGCGGATTGTAGGGCTGATTCAAACTGCTCATGATGTTCCTTGGATGCTTCTCTACAGAAGTTGTTCAAATGAAAGAGAAAAAGCAAAAACTCTGCTTGAAAAAGCAAAAAAGCAAAAAAAATTAAAAAATCTTCTTGCTAAAAACTACTAGGCCCTAAGCTTTGATATTTTTACAGTAGAATCTCCTGGTCGATCCCTCTATAGTTTGTTAAAATGAAATCCCTAGGGTCACACTTGACGCCATGCACCCTGCGCAGTTTAACTGCTGCTCTAGGCAGGTTTCACAGTATTTTTGATGAAGCAGAAGTAGAACTGTATTTTACCTGAGTTACTCTTAATATACTAAGGGCAAATAGCCAATATTTGCAAACATTTTGGATCCAGATCAGATGCAACATAATCATAATGCTACATCTAATCTGGATCCAACCTATTTGCCACTCATTTACCAACTTAACATTTTCTAAATTGTTTTTTGTACACTTTTCACATACAGTAGGTTTTAAGCAGACATCATTTCAGTCTGGTAAGGGTAAGCCCCCAGAGTTCTAGCCACTGAGGTCAAATATTATGCAACTCTGAACTGGTAGAGAGTATCATAGAACTGGTCATGATCAGCTGAACATGTTGTCTGCTAAAGTTTAGATATGGTTCAGTCTGATTCATACTTAGAGAAACAGGATCTGGAAGTGATCCACTGACAGTTATGTAATTATGTCTTATGCCATATTTATACATATGTTTAATATTGGTTTTGTCAGAGTTATCTGAATGTCTTTTCATTTTTTCTTGTCCAGGATTCAACCCTTTCACCCCATATACTGACGTTTGTTAACCCATTACCCCATAAATGTGCATTTTTAGGCCTTTGATTTATTCCTCTACTTAAGAAAATAATTCCACTTTAAACAGTCATGAAAATGTAAGATGCAAAAGTAAAGCAAAGTGTGCATTAACCCTTAGCCCGCCAAATAAATTGTCGTCTGCTATATTTCTCGTCTGCTTCAAGTTTCAAAGTGCTTCAAAGTTGCTCAAAATTGCTGAAAATGAGACGCCGAGTTACTCGGCGTCTAATCCGGATCCAAGCTGTTTGCATATAAAGCTATAGTCGTGAGTGGCAGGCTAAGGGTTAAGAAACATTCTGCTTTACTTTCAACCTGCTTTAGGTGGCCACCTATTTTCAAAACTAGAAACATGCTATGGGGTAATGGGTAAAATGAAATTGCCTATTTGGAAAGAGCCTGATGAGAGGAAGTGCCATTTGCAAAGGCCATAACTCTGACATCATTGTTTTTTGAGTTATTTCCCTTTGTGATATTTTCTTGTCAAGAAGACAACTTCAGTTCTACTGATGCTATTGTAATGAACTTTTATGTATGGAAAGAAACTGATGAGAGAAAATGCCATGCACAAGGGCAGCAATATTTAGTTTTTCCCCTTTGTCATATTTTATTGTCAGGAAAATAATTCCAGTTCTGCTGACGCTAGTGAAATAATTATCATTTATTGGAAATGGAAATAGCTTGATAAGAGGATGTGTCATGGATAAGGGTCATAAGCTTGGCAACAAAATTCACTTTTGTCACGTTTTCTTGTCTGGAAGATAACTCCATTTATAGTTACATTAAAATGGTGTCTTGCCCAGTCAACTTAGGTACAAACTTCAATGTCCTCAGGTGAGCGAATTTAGGGCCATGGCCCTCTTGTCTTAGGAAAACCTTTGAAAATCTTCTTCTCTGAAACTGTATGGCCTAGATCATTAATATTTGACATGTAGCTTTGCCTTATGATCCTCTACCTAGATTGTTCAAATTATGACCCCCGGGTCAAAATTGGCCCCGCCCCCGGGCTTATCAGTTTTACATAGAGTTATATAGGAAAACCTTTAAAAATCTTCTTCTCTGAAACTGTGAGGCCTAGATCTTTAAAATTTGACATATAGCTTTGCCTAATGGCCCTCTACCAAGATTGTTCAAATTATGACCCCTTGGCCAAAAATGGCCCCGCCCTTGGGCTTATCAGTTTTTCTTCAGAAAACCTTTAAAATTCTTCTTCTCTGAAACTGTATGGCCCAGATCATTTATATTTGAAATATAGCTTTGGCTTATAGTCCTCTTCCATGATTGTTCAAATTTTGACCCCTGGGCCAAAAATGGCCCCGCCCTTGGGCTTATCAGTTTTTCATAGGAAAATCTTTAAAAATCTTCTTCCTTGAAACTGTTAAGGCCCAGATCATTTATATTTGAAATGTAGCTTTGCCTTATAGTCCTCTACCAAGTTTGTTCAAATTATGACCCCCGGGTCAAAATTGGCCTCGCCCCGGTGCTTATCAGTTTTACATAGACTTATATAGGAAAACCTTTAAATTTCTTTTTCTCTGAAACTGTAAGGCCCAGTTCTTTAATATTTGTCACATAGCTTTGCCTTGTGATCCTCTACCAAGATTGTTCAAATAATGACCCCCGTGCCAAAAATGGCCCCACCCTCGACTTATTAGTTTTTCATAGGAAAACCTTTAAAAAAACTTCTTCTCTGAAACTGTAAGGCCCAGATCATTTATATTTGACCTGTAACTTTGCATTATGGTCCTCTACCAAGATTGTTAAAATTATGCCCCTTTGATCAAATTTTGTCCTGCCCCAAGGCTTATCAGTTTTATATAGACTTCTATAGGATAAACCTTTAAAACTCTTTTTATAGCTATATTATAACAGACAGAAACATTATTCCAAACTTCCGAAATGAAATCCAATTGCGCGGCATGCTTCGAACTTTTGACACATGTCTTTACTTGTTTTATTGGTTATCAAAAAGGTAGTTCCCAGCGTCATTTTGAAATCATCCAATTAGATTAGACGTTATATACTTCCATTTAGAAAGACAGTTTTCGATACTAGTGAAATTAACATAAATTACGATGGTTAAAATTAGCACTTATTCGTATGAAATGGCTAGCGACGCGGAATACGTTTTTCGTGGGAGTTTCGGGAAATAAGGTTTTTTTAAGAACAAAAGCAAAACATACACGCAGGAAACGAGGAATCTGCATTCTGGCAGTTTTGGTATATATAGAAATTGAATACTTGGTGATGAAATATTGAAAAAGAAAATCGTGACAACAAATAATTAAGTAGACCTGGATTTATCTCATGACAGTCATACCGTCTTATTAATTCTTCACAAAGTTAAAATTTGTTTTCTGTTTTTATGGTGGATGGTTGTTTAGAGTAGGCTTAAAGTAAAAATGAATCCTCCATTAGACATCAACCTGTCGGGATGCAGTGAAATGTTATATGCTCTTTTTTTTTTACTAGACCTCTATTATATTACCGTATCTAGATCTGTATTTGATAGAATAAAAAAAATTACTTTAACTTCAAGGGAATAGTAAAGTCTTAAAAACATATCTCAAATGACTATGAGGAATAAGAGTTAAAAACATTATACATTCAAATCACATTATACATGCACTGTACTTAATTCTAAGTAAGGGTAGGTGTTTGTGTGTATGTTTGACTGTGTGTAGCAAGTTAATGTTAAACTTTTTCAAATAAATTCTTTGATTAAGTTAATGAGACTTATGAATGTTTTCCATAAAAATGATTAAGACAACCAGTTCTTCCCTGATCAGAGGCTTCCTGTTCTGGATCTACTGTTTGCAGCACATGCCCTATCTACTTGTTTCTGCATTCCTGTTTCAGAATTTATTTATTTGCAAACAAAAGTGAGCATTTTCTAGTATTTGTGTGTATGATCTGATTGAGTGTGACAGTAGAGTAGTGTGTATGGCAGAGACAAATGAAAAGGTGTGTACATTTCACATGCTTTTCCATTTTGGTCAAAAGACTACATGTTGTTTGCAGTTTCTGCCAAGAGTAATTTTTCCAAAGAATTTACAATCTTGTAAATGGCACTGACACTGATCAGAGGACTAACCCAGGAGATCAGACTGGGTCTACACTTTTCCATAGGTCCAGGCATTCATAGTTTCTGGATTTTTGTGTGTGTGTGTGTGTGTATAATTATGTATAAAATAAGTGAATTAATGTGTTTAGCTATTTATCATCTTTGTGCTTTTACAACCTGTAAGGCTTTACAATGTAATACCTTGTTGCAAAATAATGGAATACTAGTTAATGCAAGCTGCAGTCAGCAACTGTACTGGGAGATCAGCAGGTATTATTGTAAAAATTAGTTATGATTGAGTTGTAACTTAAATATTGGTGCTGAACTTGAAAACAAAAACCCTACACACACTAGTTCTTGCATACGGAATAATACTTATTTCAGCTATTTCGATATAAACATACTATAGTCACATATATGTATTGCTAAAAATGCACTATTTTATTTTTTAAAGGGCAAAAAATTTCGCCGCAGCGCAGGAGGGGGAGCCCTCCCGTACCCTCCCCCTATGCCCCAAATTCAACATGCCTTCAGGAAAGCCTGGGGAAATCCCTGGCTATATATATCACGATATTGTTTTGCCCAGTCGGCTTAGGAGCAATGTTCTCAGGTGAGCGACTTGTGGGCCATGGCCCTCTTGTTTTTATTAAATTTATTCTTGTCCGGAGCATAACTTCCAAAGTATAATAGCTATTGACTTCAAACTTCATATACAGATAGATCTCATTGACTAGGAGTGCAGTGCACAGGAACCATATAACTCTATCATCAGTATTTTTGGAGTTCTTGACCTTTGTTGTTATATTTTAACCCACTTTAGGCTTGTCTGGAGCATAACTTCCAAAGTATAAGAGCTATTGACTTCAAACTTCATATACAGATAGATCATATTAACTTGGAGTGCAGTGCGCAAGAACCATAACTATATCATCAGTATTTTTGGAGTTATTGCCCTTTGTTGTTATATTTTTACCCAATTTAGGCTTGTCCGGAGCATAACTTTCAAAGTATAAGAGCTATTGACTTCAAACTACATATACAAATAGATCATATTAACTTGGAGTGCAGTGCGCAAGAACCATAACTCTATTATCAGTATTTTTTCAGTTATTACCCTTTGTTGTTATATTTTTACCCATTTTTAGCTTGTCCAGAACATAACTTCCAAAGTATAAGAGCTATTGACTTTAATCTTTATATACAGATAGATCTCATTGACTATGAGTGCAGTGCGCAAGAACCATAACTCTATCATCAGTATTTTTGGAGTTATTGCCCTTTGTTGTTATATTTTTATCCAATTTAGGCTTGTCGGGAGCATAACTTTTTTGACTTCAAACTTCATATACAGATAGATCTCATTTACCAGGAGTGCAGTGCATAAGAACCGTTACTCGGTCATTTTTATCCATTTTTGGAGTTGTTGCCCTTTGTTATTTTTTTCCATGTTAGGGAGCACTTAAGTGCACACATCAACTTTATCCAGAAACATTTACCTCTTGTGACAAGACCCTACTGGGGGTATGAATCACCATTTGTGATAGGTCTAGTTTGATAACTAAGAAGATCCACAAGGGAACTAGATAACCCTCAATATTTGAAAGAGTTAATACAAGATCCTCTTTATTCATTGACTGATTCATGCGGAAGTTATCCTATACTGTGTGGAGAATGTGCTTCCTCTGGTCCACCTTGTATAAACATTTGAACTAGTTCTTATGTAATCATCTGATCTACAATAAAAGTTGTTCAGTTTATATATTGTTTGACTTATATGCAAAGTGGTATCAATTTACCATTCGATTGTTAGACATTGATAGCCCAAAGATGGCAGAAATGGATGTTAACAAACAAACCAAACTAGAAAAAATCCTTTGAACCCTAGTCCCGCATTATAGGCGTCCTTTTCAAACAGTATACATGTGAAAAGTGCACTTATCCTATGCAAACGGTGAATACCCAGATCAGAGGGCTCCTTACGGAGCCCTCTGATCTGGGTCTTTACTGTATGTCATAATGAAAAACATTGACAAAAAGAACCCTTCAAAGTCAGAAATGGACTATACTCAAATTGAAACTGGGATTGTCCATTTTAAGTTTCAGGGAGGAAAGAGTTAAATGACCAATGAAAAGAAAAGACAGAAGTCTGTAGGGCAAGTGACACAATCATGCAGGGCAAAAGTGATGCAGAAAGCACTTTTTCTTGCATTAAGCAGTCTCCTATAATAATCGTTGCTATTACAAGAAGTTGTAAGAACTAGGTGTTTTTTCAGTGATTTAAATCAAAGGTAGTTAACAGCTAAGTAAGATGAAAATAGCGCACAAATCTCCAACAAGATTTTTCTTATTTGATTAAACCATGCTTAACTGTTAACCCAATAGCCTAATCTAGTTTGGAAGTCAGGTATAATAATTTTCTAATGGTACATATTCATGACTTTATAAATAGTAACTATTTTCTTCAATGGAGAAATATAAAAATATGTTAAAGGGGTATTTATGGAGAAATAGTTAAACAGTGCAGACCCAGATCACACAGGGTCAATGTTTATAAAGCGTTCGAGTTAAGTCGGAAATTTAATTGTTCTCAAGCATATGATTGGTCAGATTTGAGCCTAGGCTCAAATCTGACCAATCAAATGCTTGAGAACAGACTCAACTCAAACGCTTTATAAGCGCAGGGTCTGGTAACAAATTTGCTCACAAATTTTTTGTAGCCAAATATAAAAGTTCTGTCTGTAATTTCAGAAATAGGTGTAATGGGCATGCAAGGCAACATCCCAACATGTCATCTGTGTTTCCGCCAGTTCTCTTTCCGGGGGAACCTGAAGACCCACATGAAGATCCATACCGGAGACAAACCATTCAAGTGTGACAGATGCAACAAAGCTTTCCGCCTGAAGCACCATCTACAGGGACACATGGTTAGACACATAGACCAAGATCTCAACAAACAAGCTAACTAGAACAATGTTAGTAAAATATAAACATGCCCCCACTAAACATAAAGTCTAACCAGACAAAATGTAGCTTGAATGCAAAGTCGAGCCAAGATGATGGACAGAAATAACAAACACTTAATACTTTCTACTGAATTTAGTAACCAGTATACTCATCATTTTGAATCAGTGTATAATGTATTAGTCCCATGTAAACAGTGTAGGACAGGCAGCCTGGCTCCGGCAAGATTCCTCTGATCAGGGTCGACCGCAATGTTTTTCATTTTGCCATTTATCGTTTAAATCAACCCATAAAATAGGTAAAATAGACCAGACTTTTAATTGGAAAATGGAAGTCACTGTCCAGAATGATTGAGAATGAATGAATACTCTACCACTATGGTGGTGTGCTTGGGGGTTGAACATAGGGTTATATCTAACAATCACTGTTTGATATCAAGTTATCAGCATACATGTATCATTATGCTAAAATAAATCGATAGATAATGAGTGAGCATTAACTCTTTCCTCCCTAAAACTTTAAATGGACAACTCCAGTTTCCATTTTAGTCTAGTCCATTTCTGACTTTTAAGGGTGAATGTTTGGCTTTGTGACAAACAGTGAAGACCCTGATCAGAGGGCTCCTTTCGGAGCCCTCTGATCAGGGTCTTCACTGTTTGCCTAGGACAAGTGTACTATTCACATGTACACTGTTTGCAAAGCACGCCTATATGCGGGATTAGGGTTCAAAGGGTTAAATAAAACATTCAAGTGAACACTGAAATTATGTTTGACATTCAAACTGCTAAAATATGTTGCAATAGTAACATGATGACTAACATCACATATCTTATGCCTTCTTGTATTGAGTTCACTATATATAGCACAATTCCTGTATGAAAATAACATAATACATACATTGTGTAGTTGCAAACCAAACTGCTTAACCCTTCGAACCCTAGTCCCGCATATTGGCGTTCTTTGCAAACATTGTACATGTGAATAGTACACTTGCCCTATGCAAACAGTGAAGACCCAGATCAGAGGGCTCCTAGGAGCCCTCTGATCAGGGTCTTCACTGTTTGTCATAATACCAAACATTGACAAAACAACCCTTAAAAGTCAGAAATGGACTGGACTTAAACGGAAACTGGAATTGTCCATCTAAAGTTTCAGGGAGGAAAGAGTCTAAAAGTGTTGAGTCAGCCTGAATGGTAGAAACTTAAAGCCCAACGAATGTCATTTGTGCCATAGGATGCCTTTACTCTTCGTCCATATAAGCTGTTGATGAAGATTCATTGATGGTGTTAAAGACAGATGGAAGCCTAAAGCAAGATGAAAGTAAAGAAAAAAACTCCAAGGGGAGCTTTCTGCTTTACTTTACACCTGCTTTTAGTATCCACATGTCAGTATGCAAGCACAATCTTTAACATGGCATGATAGAAGCAGGAAAAGGCATTTTTATGACTGTATGTAAATCAAATGCATTAAAAGGTTTGCTTATTGGGGGAAAGGTTTTCAAAATAATTCTTTAGTCTTGAACCTCAGAATGCATTGCTGCATTGAAGCCTTTGTATTTGTAAGTTGTTAGTAAAATGGAAACTTACCGCTGAGGCCATTGTGGTTATTGTGTTGTCGCCTTAAGTCGAAAATGGGAGGATGGGATGAAAAAACATCTGTCTTTTTCACACATGAATTCAGGTTCTTCATGCTTTTTGCCCTAGTGCGTTAACATGAGGAGGCCAAATAACAGCGTGAAAAAGCAAGACTTTTTTCTGTCACATTCTGAACAGTGTTAACCCTTAGCCTGCCACTCACGACTATAGCTCCATATGCAAACAGCTTGGATCCAGATGAGACGCCGAGTAACTCGGCGTCTCATCCGGATCCAAGCTGTTTGACACTCGGACAACATTTTCAGCAATTTTGAGCAACTTTGAAGCACTTTGAAACTTGAAGCAGACGAGAAATATAGCAGAAGACAATTTATTTGGCGGGCTAAGGGTTAATATTTTGCTTTGATATTATGTGAGATATGATTGTGTACTGGACTAATTTAGTGTTGCTGATGTTGTGTCTGTGTTAGTCAATAGTGTTTCTGTTGTCCTTATGTTGTTTTGATCAGACTTTAATACTATTGTTGTTACTCTCCTTTCAGATGCATCAACTGCTGCTTACACCAGACAATGGACTGACACCCAGAGAAGGACTTCTATGTATAGCCAAGGTCAGGGTTACTATAAGCCGTATGGAAGGAACACACAGTGGTCTTTTCCTTGTGGGATTTGTGGGAAAGCGTTTAGTCTTAAGTGTAACCTGGTGACACACTATAAGATACACAGTGGGAACAAGCCTTTCAAGTGTAACCTGTGTATCAAGACATTCAGGCTGAAACACCATCTAAAACATCATATGTTTAGGATGCACCCAGAGAAAATGAAGATCACTAGTAAAAACTAAATTAGATATTGTTAAATCCTTTAGGCCTTTACTCCATAGCCTGTTTCTAGTATTTGAGAACAGGTGACTGCTTAAAACAGGTTGAAAGTAAAGGAGAATGTGTGTCAATACACATTTGGCTTTACTTTCAACCTGCTTTTAAGCTTCCATCTGCAAGGATATAGAAAATATTCCTAATGGTGCAAATTCTGCTTTACGTTCAATCTGCTTTAATTAAGTTGTCACCTGTCTAGTCTTCAAAACTAGAAACAGGCTATAGAGTAACATGCTAACACATTCAACCCTAGTGATGAGTATGCTTGTCATTTACAAACAGCAATAATGTGACCACTTATCAGTATACTTTAAAGTGTCCTATGCAAACAATATAGTCCTCATTCAGAGGGCTCCTTAAGGAATCTTGAAATAATTAGCTGCTTATATAGACAAGGTGAAACTACAGCAGCAAAGAGCTTTCTGCTTTATATTCACCTTGCTTAAGGCACGTTCTGTGTTACATTCAAACTGCTTCAAGTTGTCCGCTGTCTTAAAACGTTGAAACAGGCTATGGGGCAATGGGTTGAGAATATTTATAATATACCTATCAATGATTTATAGAGATTTCTCAGTTAGATAAATTTCATATGTAACACAGTTGATAACGTCACTAGTGACGATATCTCTTTTGCAGTGACAATATAATTTTTCTGGAACTATCATTTGTGACGTCGCGCACAAACTCCACTTGTCTATTTCCTAAGAACAGTGTGCAATTGAAGAAAAAATAAACTGAATGTAGATCTACTTACCATATTCCTGGTGTTAGCGAAATTCACCCTCCTTATATTCTATTTTGAGCATTCTAAGACTATCCTTTCTGACGCCTAAAGTTGCTTTGTTGTTTTACAAAATTATTGCAGCTATGCAGACAATCACATTTTTCTATTCAAAGGTGCAAGAAATGTTACAACAAACATCTAAAACCAAAAATATACATTACATTCTACCTTCAAAATCTTCCCATGTATCGTAAACAGTTCCAATGATAGGTGTACTATTTCCTCTAATGCTGATAGTCATGTCTTTTGGGAGCCCTGTCTTTTGGAATCCCTCTGATCAGCATCTACACTGTTTTAAAAACCTGTATATATTTGGTTGATAGGTATTATTTTATGACAATTGATTGCTATTGTCATCGTTAACTACAGTAAAACCTCTGTAACAACCACTAAAACAGGGTTTAATTGATTAACCCTTTGAACCCTAGTCCTGCATATAGGCGTCTTTTCAAACAGTGTACATGTGAATAGTACACTTGTCCTGTTCAAACAGTGAAGGCCCAGATCAGAGGGCTTCGAAAGGAGCCCTCTGATCAGGGTCTTCACTGTTTGTCAGTAATGGCAAAATTGATAAAACCAACTCTTAAAAGTCAGAAATAGGCTAGACTTAAATGGAAACTGGAATTGTCCATTTAAAGTTTCAGGGAGGAAAGAGTTAAATGAAAAAAACAGGTGATAGCTTAAAGCTAGGTGAACAGGAGATTTCTGTTTTAAGCTCACCTTGCTTTAAGCAGTCACTTGGGTTAAACACTTGCTTAGTAAGTTAATATGATTTAGGGGTTGTTATAGAGAGGTTTTACTGTATGTATAACTCTCTGCACATTATGCAATTACCATCTGCAGAATTTAACATTTGCAAAGATTTCAGAAGTGATTTATCTACATTTTGCAACAGTTATCACTGATTTGCCGGCACCATGCACACTGTATATTGTAGTTTAAACTGTTATGAGAAAGTAATGGACAATTGTAATGACTGATGTAATTAGAAGTTTCTTTGTAGTTCTAAAATGTTCTAGTACTGGAAGACTGTTGGGATGTTCATGTATGTCTATATGTATGAGAGATGAGTGATTGATTCGCGTGCATCACATTTCTAACAAATATGTTATTAATTGTGTTGTGTTCAAATAACACTTTGTACTGGTTACTGTAATTTGACATTTACTCTGTATTGAGTATTCTAAATAGAACAATTACTTTGTACTTTAACTAGAAGTGAAAAGTTTCATAGTACAAATTGTTGTACTGATTACTGTAATTGGAAAAAAACTTTGTACTGATTGCTGTAATTACTTTGTACTACTTGTTGTAATTGGAAAATTGCTGTAATTACATTGACTAATTGTTGTAATTGGAAAATTGCTGTAATTACATTGACTAATTGTTGTAATTGGAAAATTGCTGTAATTACATTGACTAATTGCTGTAATCAGAAAATTGCTGTAATTACATTGACTAATTGTTGTAATTGGAAAAAAATACAGACTTTTGTATTGGTTGTTGTATTTGGAAAATTACTTTGTTCTGATTGCTGTAATTTGAAAATTGCTGTAATTACATTGACTAATTGTTGTAATTGGAGAAATACAGACTTTTGTATTGGTTGTTGTAATTGAAAAATTACTTTGTTCTGATTGCTGTAACTGGTAAAATTCTTTGTACTGATTGTTGTAATTGGAAAAATACAAAGACTTTTGTATTGGTTGTTGTGATTGGAAAATTACTTTGTTCTGATTGCTGTAATGGTAAAATTACAGTGTATTGGTTGTTGTAATTGGAAAATTACTTTGTTCTGATTGCAATTATTGGAAAATTACTTTGTACTGATTGCAATTATTGGAAAATTACTTTGTACTGATTGTTGTAATTGGAAATTACTATTTTTTGTATTTTAAATACTTTCAATTTGCTTCAGTGAGTGCAAGAATGTGCACCAATAAGTAACATAATTATGTTCCTTTCACATATAGAGGATCTTATGCTAGGTTCACACCAACGGCGCTTTGATGGCGCTTTAAAGCGGCGTGCAAAGCGGTACCAAAGCGTAACAAAGCTTGATTAAAGCGTCAGGGTCGTAATAAATCGTGGGAAAGTTTGGAGTAAAGCGGGACATTCGGCAAGAGCGCCCAATTTTTTAAAACTGTTTAAAAATTTGGGGCGCTCTGTCACGAATTGATTAAAGCGCCTAGATCGTATCAAAGCTTATCAAAGCGTAACAAAGCTCAGCAAAGCTTGACTCAAAGCGTAGGAAAGCTTAACAGAGCTTGATTCAAAGCGGGGACGCCATTCTTCACGGTATGTCACCACTTGACACGCTTCGTTAAGATGTCTCAAGATTTGTTACGATCTGGCATGAAGATCTGACACGAGGTCAGACGCTTTCATCAAGATCTGACACGCTTTATTACGTTTTGTTACGTTTTCATGAAAGACTCTCACGCTTTCCCACGAATTGAGACGCTTCGATCAAGGATTGACACGTTTTGTTAGGCTTTGTTACGCTTGGCAAGTTTCTTCACGCTCTCTCACGCTCTTTCACGCTTTCAAGGGCTAGGATGTAGTTATACAACAGGGAGACAAACATCATGTCTTCTTCAGATAGATCATGCTCTGGTTCATCTGGAAATTCTGGATCTTGTTGTTCTGCCATCGTGTTCTGGATTCAAAGATGCAATGATAGTTTGGAACTTTTGCATCTTTATGTAGGCTCTGGAAAAAAATCGGCATGAAATCGGCGTAACAGAGCTGAACAGAGCGTAACAATGCACAACAAAGCTTGATAATCGTATCAGAGCTTGATTTGAAGCGCCATACTCGCATCAAAGCGTAATAAAGTGTAATAAAGCTTATTACAGCGTGACTTCAAGCGTAACAAAGCCTGATGAAAGCGGGACCACAGCGCGAGGAACCGTAACAGGTCGGGAAATAATTCGTCCCAAAGCGGCAACCAATTCGTATCAGAGCGTATCAGAGCTTATCAGAGCGTAAGAGATCGTAATATTTTTTGAAAAGTTAACAAAAATGACGACGCTTTGCTCGCCGATTTAAAGCGCGGCATTCGCCGTTGGTGTGAACCTAGCATAACATGAGTGCTCATTAATTATCATTTTTAATAAACTCGTTGACTAAAACAATATGACGCGATCCTTGGCGAGCGTTATATTTGTTTTAGTCAACGAGTTTATTAAGAATGATAAATAATGAGCACGAATGTTAGATCCTATTTACCACATAAACATTTTAAAACCCTTTTAAGTGAATTGAATCTCTCCGCCATATGTATTTTCCGCCAAAACTTGACGTTGTTTACAGTAACGCCATGGCAAATGACGTCATTTGGTGCCCAGCGCCATGCAGCGCTCGTGGACGAAAAGGAAGGGCCGGAGCCCAAATATTGATATTTCACTATAGTTTATTGAATGGCTTTATAACACTCCCAGAGTCGGTTTTATGTGATAAATACATATAACACAGGTTGTGAGAATACATTTCACGGCTTTAATTTACTTTTTCAATAAAAGAAGTGAAGCGTTCAGCATATTGATGTAGTTGTTATTCTTTGTTAACCTTTCAAGGAAGAAAATTGAAGGGTTTAACCTATAACCCCCCCAATTGAAGAAAATTAGTTCATATATTAGTCATGAATATGTACTGTAAGAAATATTTCTATATCCTATCTGATATTAGTAACTTAAAGTAGGCTGAATGTTAAGCAGAATACACATTCTGGTGCATTCTGCTTTACATTCAACCTGCTTTTAGTGGTCAACTACTTTCAATACTAGAAACAGGCTATGCAGTAATGGGTTAATTTTATCAGTAGTTAAATGATACAGAATGTATAATACTGGTGGATAATCTTTTTCTAATGTTATTAGCTCACCTGAGCTAGCTCAGGGTGAGCTTTTGCAATCCTTGAATGTCCGGTGTCCGTCGTGCGGTGTGCGTCGTTCGTCGTCAACAATTTTAGTGTTTACACTCTAGAGGCCACAATATTTATCCAATCTTTCTCAAACTTGCTCACATTGTATATTACCATAAGAGTTCGGATGAGTTCGATTATGGTTGGAATAGGACTAATAGGTTAAGAGTTATCTACCTTTGAATTGCTGAAAATTCCATCTTTAACAGTGTTTACACTCTAGAGGCAACAATATTTATCCAATCTTTCTCAAACTTGCTCAGATTGTATATTACTATAAGAGTTCGAATAAGTTCAATTATGGTTGAAATCGGACCAATAGGTCGAGAGTTATCTACCTTTGAATTGCTGAAAATTCCATATTTATGGGTGTTTATACTCTTAGAGGCCACAATTTTTATCCAATCTTTCTCAAACTTGCCCAGATTGTATATTACCATAAGAGTTCGGATGTGTTTGATTATGGTTGAAATCGGGCCAATAAGGTCAAGAGTTATCTACCTTTGAATTGCTGAAAATGCCATATTTAACAGTGTTTACACTCTAGAGGCCACAATTTTTATCCAATCTTTCTCAAACTTGCTCAGATTGTATATTACTATAAGAGTTCGAATAAGTTTAATTATGGTTGAAATCAGACCAATAGGTCGAGAGTTATGTACCTTTGAATTGCTGAAAATTCCATATGTATGGGTGTTTATACTCTAGAGGCCACACTTTTTATCCAATCTTTCTCAAACTTGCCCAGATTGCATATTACCATAAGAGTTCGGATGAGTTCGATTATGGTTGAAATCGGGCCAAAAGGTCAAGAGTTATCTACCTTTGAATAGCTGAAAATGCCATATTTAACAGTGTTTACACTCTAGAGGCCACAATTTTTATCCAATCTTTCTCAAACTTGCTCAGATTGTATATTACGATAAGAGTTCATATGAGTACGATTATTGTTGAAATTATGCCAATAGGTCGAGAGTTATGTACCTTTGAATAGCTGAAAATGCCATATTTATGGGTGTTTATACTCGTCCACAATTGTTATCCAATCTTTCTCAAACTTGCACAGAACGTGTATGACCATAAGAGTTTGATTAAGTGCAATTATGGTTGAAATCGGACCGTTAGGTCAAGAGTTATCTGCCCTTGAATTGCTGAAAATGCCATATCTACCACCGGTTACACTCTTGCATTTACAGTTTTCAATGGATTTTGACATGCACACAAAGTATATAGCTATAAGTTCTCGAAGGAGTGCAATTGTTGAAATGTAATCATTGTGGCAATAGTTATCTGCCCTTGATATACTTTGAAATGCTAGAAAAGGCTTCATTTCAGTATTGTTTAGGCTCTTAAGTTACCTGCCCTTGATGTACTCTACTAGTATACTAGAATTATGAGGTTGTATTCCAAAATTGTTTACATGCTATACTACAAATTTGAATGGATTTAGATAAACCGGGTGAAACAGAAAGGTAAAGCTATCAGGCTTCAGTACAACGGGTGAGCGATATCAGGGCCTTCAGGCCCTCTTGTACTGATTAAGCACAAGTTACAATTTGCGTTGAATATTGGTTAATTGAAATTTTAAATAAAATCAAATAAAACTTTAGTTAAACAAGTGCTGCAAAAGGTACTGGCAGTTTTCAGGACAGGTATACTATTAACTTAATCCATTACTCCATAGATACACATTTTTATGCATTTAATTTAATTCTTTACTGAAGAAAATAGTTTCAATTGATACAGTCATGAATATTCATAAGAAATATTTTCTATATTCTAGCAAATGATAGCTTAAAACAGTCTGAAAGTAAAGCAGAATAGAATGTACCTAAAGACTTTCAACCTACTTGAAAGTGTGGTTATACCTGTCTTTAAAACTAGAAAAATACCATTGAGTAAACGTCAATGCACAACTAAAGTATTGCAGAAAAAGCCGCCACTTGTCTTATAAGATATTTACCCATTACCCCATAGCCCGTTTCTAGTTCTAATGAGTGGTGACCACTTAAAGTAGGTTAAAGTAAAGCAGAATGGACTCTTAAGGCACACTCTGCTTAAAGTTCAGCCTGCTTTAAGCTATAATTTGCTAGAATATAGAAAATATTTGTTTTGGTTTGAATTCATGACTATGAATTGGAACTATTTTCTTCAGTAAAGATATAAATAAGAGGCGTAAAAATGCACATTAATGGGTTAATGCTTCTTGATTGTCTCATTGACATCTTCAACTTTTAGTGAACCTTTTTTGTGTATAATTAAGTCAAGTCTATTTATGACTATTTAGAGGCATTTTCCTAATATAAATTGCAAAATGACAAACAGTGCAGACTCCTATTAGACAAGGTTACTCTTTATAATGTACACACACTGCTTGTACAAGGTTATGCGTATAAGACAGTAACTATATTGTCGTATCGATCCTTTCAGATCCTTTATGCACCTTTTCAACAAAAAATGAGCATTCAATATTTGAATATTAGGTACATGTTACGTAGTCATTCCTAATTAACCAATTACTTCATAAAATACCTTTTCACTCCTTTAATTTATTTCACTGAAAAAACCCCAGTTTCAAGGTGGCAATATAATGCAGTTTTAACAAAATGGAAACAATTCTAAAGGTGATGTACTTTCTTATTTTGTGCTGCATTATGCTATCACCTGTTTAAGAGACACCAATGACTCTTTATTGAAAGGGTTATAACGTCTATCTTAAGTTACATTGTACCTTGTTAATATCAGCTGTTTTATTTCATTTACAGCAGCTGCTGCAACTCAAGGCAAGAAGAACAATGATGTGACAACTATTCCCCTTCCATACGGATTCACTGGATTCCCATGTCGCTACTGTGGCCACGTGTTCACACAGAAGAGCAACCTGAAAAAACACCTGCTGATCCACACCGGAGACAAACCCTTCAAGTGTCCTCACTGTAGTAAAGCCTTCAGATTGAAACATCATTTGATAGGTCATGTGATGGCGACACACATGGTTACTGTGTGAATAAACTTGTAGTAGTAGTAAAGCCTTCAGATTGAAACATCATTTGATAGGTCACGTGATGGCGACACACGTGGTTACTGTGTGAATACACTTGTAGTAGTAGTAAAGCCTTCAGATTGAAACATCATTTGATAGGTCACGTGATGGCGACACACGTGGTTACTGTGTGTATAAACTTGTAGTAGTAGTAAAGCCTTCAGATTGAAACATCATTTGATAGGTCATGTGATGGCGACACACATGGTTACTGTGTGAATAAACTTGTAGTAGTAGTAAAGCCTTCAGATTGAAACATCATTTGATAGGTCACGTGATGGCGACACACATGGTTACTGTGTGAATACACTTGTAGTAGTAGTAAAGCCTTCAGATTGAAACATCATTTGATAGGTCACGTGATGGCGACACACGTGGTTACTGTGTGAATAAACTTGTAGTAGTAGTAAAGCCTTCAGATTGAAACATCATTTGATAGGTCACGTGATGGCGACACACATGGTTACTGTGTGAATACACTTGTAGTAGTAGTAAAGCCTTCAGATTGAAACATCACTTGATAGGTCATGTGATGGCGACACACATGGTTACTGTGTGAATAAACTTGTAGTAGTAGTAAAGCCTTCAGATTGAAACATCATTTGATAGGTCACGTGATGGCGACACACATGGTTACTGTGTGAATAAACTTGTAGTAGTAGTAAAGCCTTCAGATTGAAACATCATTTGATAGGTCATGTGATGGCGACACACATGGTTACTGTGTGAATAAACTTGTAGTAATGTAGTAGTAAAGTGTTCATATCAAGATATAGTAGTAGTCACTTCTGTGTGAATATTAAATAAACCAGTAGTAGTAAAGTGTTCTTATTAACATCACTATTGGATTCCAGTATTAGATTTATGGATTCCATATTGGACAATATATAACTGCTGTGACTACCATATAATTTGAACAAATTGCTTTTATCACACAGTAATTTTTCCTAAAGGTGGAAACAGTGGTAAACAGTGTAGACCATGATCAGACTGCTCCTTCAGGAGCAGTCTGATCATGGTCTGCACTGTTTTTTCAGGCATTTCTGTTCTAATACTTGCGATCATTAATGTATGGCTATACACATGACTATATAATAATACATGTGTGGCAATGTGACTGAACTTATCCTAGTAAAGAGTAAAGATCGAAACATGATTTGTTGTGCCATGTGTTGTCTACACATTTAACTTTGTCTGTGTGATCCACACAGGAGACAAACCCTTCAAGTGTCCACACTGTAGTAAAGCCTTCAGATTGAAACATCACTTGATAGGTCATGTGATGGCGACACACATGGCTACTGTGTGAATAAACTTGTAGTAGTAGTAAAGCCTTCAGATTGAAACATCACTTGATAGGTCATGTGATGGCGACACACATGGCTACTGTGTGTATAAACTTGATAGTAGTAGTAAAGCCTTCAGATTGAAACATCACTTGATAGGTCATGTGATGGCGACACACATGGTTACTGTGTGTATAAACTTGTAGTAGTAGTAAAGCCTTCAGATTGAAACATCACTTGATAGGCCATGTGATGGCGACACACATGGTTACTGTGTGAATAAACTTGTAGTAGTAGTAAAGCCTTCAGATTGAAACATCACTTGATAGGTCATGTGATGGCGACACACATGGCTACTGTGTGAATAAACTTGTAGTAGTAGTAAAGCCTTCAGATTGAAACATCACTTGATAGGTCATGTGATGGCGACACACATGGCTACTGTGTGTATAAACTTGATAGTAGTAGTAAAGCCTTCAGATTGAAACATCACTTGATAGGTCATGTGATGGCGACACACATGGTTACTGTGTGTATAAACTTGTAGTAGTAGTAAAGCCTTCAGATTGAAACATCACTTGATAGGCCATGTGATGGCGACACACATGGTTACTGTGTGAATAAACTTGATAGTAGTAGTAAAGCCTTCAGATTGAAACATCACTTGATAGGTCATGTGATGGCGGCGCACATGGTTACTGTGTGTATAAACTTGATAGTAGTAGTAAAGCCTTCAGATTGAAACATCACTTGATAGGTCACGTGATGGCGACACACATGGTTACTGTGTGAATACACTTGTAGTAGTAGTAAAGCCTTCAGATTGAAACATCACTTGATAGGTCATGTGATGGCGACACACATGGTTACTGTGTGAATAAACTTGTAGTAATGTAGTAGTAAAGTGTTCATATCAAGATATAGTAGTAGTCACTTCTGTGTGAATATTAAATAAAACAGTAGTAGTAAAGTGTTCTTATTAACATCACTATTGGATTCCAGTATTAGATTTATGGATTCCATATTGGACAATATATAACTGCTGTGACTACCATATAATTTGAACAAATTGCTTTTATCACACAGTAATTTTTCCTAAAGGTGGAAACAGTGGTAAACAGTGTAGACCATGATCAGACTGCTCCTTCAGGAGCAGTCTGATCATGGTCTGCACTGTTTTTTCAGGCATTTCTGTTCTAATACTTGCGATCATTAATGTATGGCTATACACATGACTATATAATAATACATGTGTGGCAATGTGACTGAACTTATCCTAGTAAAGAGTAAAGATCGAAACATGATTTGTTGTGCCATGTGTTGTCTACACATTTAACTTTGTCTGTGTGATCCACACAGGAGACAAACCCTTCAAGTGTCCACACTGTAGTAAAGCCTTCAGATTGAAACATCACTTGATAGGCCATGTGATGGCGACACACATGGCTACTGTGTGAATAAACTTGTAGTAGTAGTAAAATCACTTGATAGGTCATGTGATGGCGACACACATGGTTACTGTGTGTATAAACTTGTAGTAGTAGTAAAGCCTTCAGATTGAAACATCACTTGATAGGTCATGTGATGGCGGCGCACATGGCTAATGTGCGAATAAACTTGTATACAAGTCAATTATGGTAGTAAAGTGTTCAGATCATCATCAGTGTGGGACTTTTGTTAAAATCCTAAAAACATGGAAGCAAGTGTGTAACACCTGTTATTAGTCAATATTTGAAATAATTGCTTTTATCAAGCAGTAATTTGTCCAAAAAGTGCAAACTGAATGGCAAATAGTGTTGATCCTGATGAGACTGCTCCCTCAGGAGCAGTCTCATCAGAGTCAACACTGTTTACGCAGGCTTTTTTATCCCGATACTTACGATCATTACGGTTATTAAATGACCATACATATATGACTGTATAATAATGCCTGTGTGGTAATGTGACTGAACATGCCTGTGTGGCAAATTGCCACACATGTGATTGGGCTGAATAATACCTGTGTGGCAAGTGTAAACTCATTGTAGTAAAATGGTTAGATTGAAACATTACTGTTGAGGATATACATGATAGTATTACGTATGGTCTTGTACATTTATCACAATCTATGTGACAATAATAGTGAGTGTTAAGATTGAAATGTCACATATTGAGTTGTGGTGTCCACACGCATGACTACGGTTTGTATTATTTTACTGAACTCATTGTAGTAAAGTGTTAAAATTGAAGCATCACCTAGCTGTTGGGGATATCCACATAATGACCAAGCCTATGTAACTGAACCCAGGCAGCAAAACATCTATGTGATTGAACTTATAGCAAAGTGTTAATTCTGAAATATGTTCGCCTATGTGACTGAACTCATTGTAGTACAGAGCTTGGATGAAACATCACCTGCTTGGTCATGTGATGTCCACACAATTTTGACTATGCCTCTGTAAATCAAAGTACAAGCGGAAATCTATGTGACTGAACTTATAGCAGAGTGTTAATTCTGAAACATGTGACTGAACTCACAGTAGTAAAGTGCTACAATTGAAACATCACCTGTAGGGTAATGTGAAATCTACACACAGGACAGTGCCTTATAATGCGAATAAATAGATTGCAGTAAAGCCTTAGACTGAAACATCACTTGTTCGGTCATATATGGTGTGGTGATGTTGCCTGTTTGACTGATATTTTCAAATTATTGCAATCCATGTCTCCACCAAAGTCAATAATGTGACTTCTCATTAGAATAGTCTTTTATGAGAAAATTGTAATGAATACTATACCACAATAAAGGCTTGATAGAGCCATAAGGTTTGTTTTATTTGATAAACACTCCATATCAGAAGCTATCAGAATGGGATGTGTTACTCTAGTTTGTATAAAAGTTTTCTGCCTTAATCCATTCAACCCTAGCTATGAGTATGCTCATCATCTGCAAACAAGTGTACTAATCAAGAGTGTACTTGTCCTATGCAATCAATGTAGACCCATATCTCCTGATATGAGAATCTGCATTGTTTATGAATTTGAAATATTAAGTCTTAAAATCACATCTACATTGTCTAAAGTAGACTAGACGTAGTTGAAAACTGGAATTGTCCATTTAAGGTTTCATGGGTGAACAAGTTACCTCATACACTCCTGTAACTTTTAATGGACAATACTTTTTCCAAATAAGCCAAATAAGCCCAGTTCATTTTAGACTACTCAGGGATGTTTTAACATTACACCCAAATGACAATTTAAACAGTGAAGATACTGGAGCCCTATGATCAGGGTCTACATTGTTTGAATAGGACAAGTGAACTCTTCATACATTGTTTGTGAATGATGAGTATACTTGTAAGTTGAAGCTATGGTTAAATGTGTTATACATCACATGTTGTACCACTTTGGTCACTTACGTGTTCTTAGTTTACATTAAAAGATGTAACATTGCCTTTCTATGATTGAATTTCTGTATTCTGTATCTTAGCAGAACTAAGCAGATGGTAGCCTTAAGGTGAATTCTACATATTTTACTTTCAACCTGCCTCAAGTTGTCAGCTGTCTTCAAAACTAGAAACATGCTATGGTGGTCACCTGTCTTTAAAACTAGAAATGGGCTATGTGGAAATGGGTTAATTCTTTGGTTTTTTCACAGTGGCAAATGCTGGGAGCCACTAGGGACTCAACGCTCTTTCTTGTGCATGGTATCAAACAGTGCTTGTTTCCTCTAGATTTCTTCTTGAGCTGTTTGATCTGGATAAACAATTAAACTCTGTTGTAAAAAGTTTCGATATAATTATGCTAATAGTAGAAGGGTTAAACTATTAAATGCTTTATTATTATAACAGGGCTCAATATAAGAAAGAGGAAGCAAACTCAACAAATCCAACTTTTTCTCACTATTTCAGCACCATATCCTATGGTGTTACTACTCATTAGAATTGTCTCGAAGAGACCTTTCTAATGAGTAGTGACACCATAAGGTTTAATGCAGAAATAAAGATTATAGTTTTTGAAATACTCTGCTTATCTGGTATCCAGTTTATTATCACTTTCACCCTTTGAACAATTATGCTGATCATACTTTATTTATGTAATGAAATGAATTGGACAAAAGGCATGATCCTCTTCATACTGACAGTAAAAAATGATAGCTGTAGAGAAAACAAGAAACAAGAAAAGCCCATAGTAGCGACTTGAATTTTTGCGGACTATGTTGCATTTAACCCTTTACCTGATAGCCTATTTCTAGCATTGAAGATAGGTGACTACTTAAAACAGGTTGAAAGTAAAGCAGAATGCGCCCTAAGGCGCATTCTGCTTTACTTTCAGCCTGCATTAAGCTATAATGTGATTGAATATAGAAAATATTCCCTTTAATATACTTTCATGACTGATTAAATTGGAACTATTTTCTTTAGCGGAGGAATAAATCATATTCGCTAAAAGGCGCTTCTATTGGGGAAAGGGTTAAACAGCAATACTGCTACTAAATATGTTGTTTCCAAGCTCAGGATTGAACATTTTGATGAGTTTTTCATGACTCTGAGCAAATGTTTTACCTGTGGTGTAATTTTCGGAGGTATCACAAAGTATAGAAGGAGGTGTGATACCTCAGAAAATTACAGCACATGTAAAAAATTTGAGTCTTTAAAAACTCGCCAAAAAGCATCACTGCAGTTATGTTAGAAACTTGTTTATTATGCCCCCATTTGGGGCATACTGCTTGTGGAACTTGTACCAATGACTTACTTGTGTGTGAAAGTGGCAATTTTAGCCCATTACCCCAAAGACTGTTTCTTGTATTGAAGACAAGTGACCACTTAAAGCAGGCTGAAAGAAAAACAGAATGTGCCTTTGGCACATTCTGCTTTACTTTCAGCTTGCTTTAGGCTTCGATCTGCAATGTTGAACACATTTGTTATGGCCATTCATGTATTTAGGGCGGTATAAAGTGAAAGTAGCATTCCTCTTTCCTTTCAATCTCTCTTCAAAATTAAAAACAGTCTATGGCCTAAAGCATTAAGTGGTAATGTGTTAAATGTTTATTGGACCAACACCATTTTACATTTGTGTTAGTGCAGTAACTGAAACATTACACTATACCAGGGGTGTTTCATAATTAATGCAACTTCATCAATAACTTCGATATCATAAGTGTAATATGTATGTGTGATATATCGTTGGAAAGGGCAATATCTCACCTACACGATGGTATAACACATGATTAGATCACATAACTTGATAATTCACAATACTAACTGACATGACACCTTCTCAAGGGCACTAGAACATAGCACTTTTCAGAGATTTCAAATTGACCTATTAACTCTTTGAAATGTTAAATTTCTAAACTTTTTGTTTTAAATGTTTCTGTGTATGTGTAAATTTTAATGTGAAAAGGATTTCATAACAATTAATAGGGGCAGCTGTTTTAAGTCTCATTTTTTCAAAAATGAAATTTCTCATTTTGCTAATGAAAAAAAATGACATGAATTTTTGAACGCTATGATAATTTTCTAGATCATTATATACATATTTTTTGATTTTATAACATGAACATCTATTTCAATTGCTTCAATTATAGCCTGGTTTGATATAATACAATGTGTTTTAGCTTTCTACAAATACTCTTGAACATAACAGTAGTGTAATTTTTTATGATATTTTCAGTACGAGTTAAATATTACATATATTTTTGTCATTTTATAAAAAAAATATATATTGGAAACTGCATGGTATGTTCATAATTCTCTGATTGTATTTGACCGAAAGTGTAATAAAATTATTTCAAAAAATAAAAACCGCTATAGTAATTATAGTTTCAAAATTTGTTCGAAAAATTACCTCAAAATACAAAAAAAATGGTCCAGTGCCTTTGTATTGGGGCCATTTAGGTTATTGTGGTGACTTATCTAGTAATGTGATCTTACCATGCGTTGTACCATTGTGTAGGTGAATAATTGCGCTTTCTTATGATATATAACACATATGTTTTGCACTTATATTATTGAAGTTATTGATCGAGTTGCATTAATTATGAAACACCCCTCGTATGTACTTGAAACATCGATTTAAAAAAAAAACCCACCTTAGATACAGTAACTGTTGTACGTGTATACTGTATACTATTTCTTACAGTAGATATAAACTGTGTGCAATTTGTCAATCAGTATTGTTTTCTATTTGCAGTTGCTATACTTCCTAAGGGAGGTCTAGAAGGGCATTCTGAGCACAGACATTTTACCCGGTATGGCCATATCTGCAGGTTCTGTGATAAAGAGTTTTCAACGAAACAGAACCTACGGAAACACTTGATGATACATACAGGAGAGAAACCATTCCAGTGTCCACTGTGTGACAAGACCTTCAGGCAGAAACATCATGTGGATAGCCATATGTTAGCCCATCATCAGATAGCCATGCACCAGACCTAATACCTGGTGAATAGCCATGTGTTAACAGTTATCAATGCATTAGTTCTATTACTTTATGGATAGCCTTGTGTAAGACATGCATCAGTTTTAATATGTGGATAGCCATGAATACCATGTGGATAGGTGTATGTTAGCCATGTGACAGTTGTGGATAGCTGTATGTTAGGCTTGTTAGCCATGTGCCAGTTTTAATACCAGTACAATCACTATCAGTAATACCTGAACCCTTTCTCCAAAAACATTTACTTATTCCTCATAGATATACTTTTTCATGCTTTAATCATGCGGGCCATGCAGGAACCCCTTTCCATGCTCCTTTTATAGGGCAAATTTTGCCCTATAAATGGAGCATGGAAAGGGGTTCCTGCATTTCGGCAATTAAATACTCAAAACAGCCTGAGTGTAAATCATGACACTCTTTCTGCCTTAAGCAACCATCTGTTATATAAAACGGAGCCTTTGCGAGGGGGAGGGTTAAGATCCTTACGAAAGAAGAATATGACCAGATTGACTTCAGTTGTGTACAGTATCTGGCTATGACATTGTCTGTCTTTGAAATTGTGTAGAAGGCCAAGGTTTTAAAATATAGTATTAACGTGATACACTTAAATCAGATAGCATCAATATACCTAGTGATACAGCTGGGTATCTGTGTAAATATCGGAATCAGTTTTTTTACTGCCTCCATTCTGGATCTTTTATTTCTTGTGTTGACGTACTAAAAATATGTGTTTAACCCATAACCCGTTTATGACTTTAATGTGTTCGTCCATTGAAGAAAATAGTTCCGCTTCATTTTGTCATGAATGTGCATGGTGAATATTTCTATATCCTAGCAGATGGTTTAAAGCAAACTGAAATTAAAGCAGAATGCGACTTAAGACCAATTCTGCTTTACTTTTAATATCTGCTTTAAGCAGTCGGTCAACTGTCTTCAAAACTAGAAACAGGGTATTGGGTTAAGCGACTATTCTTTGAAGAGGTACTGACATCTGATTACATGATGTAGATGAAAATTATAACAGAAACGCTCTCTGTTGTTATGTCTTGTGCTGCTTTCAAGTTTTATCTTTAGACAAGGCAAAACATTTTATCTCTAAAATTATGGGTGACTGCTTAACCCATTTGTGCCTACAATCCCATAATGAAATTAAAGAAAGTGTGTGAAATATTCTGCAAGATATTATCAATGTTGTTTGCAAATTACCAAATATTCTGCAAGATACAGTAAAACCCCCTGTATGACCATATAAAAAAGAAGACAAGCAGGGCCCCAGATAAGGGGGGGGGGGTTAAACTGAACAAATCCAACATTTTCTCACTCATTTCAGCACAAAATCATATGTTGTTACTACTAATTAGAATTCTTCTAATGAGTAGTGACACCATAGGGTTAAATGCAGAAATAAAGATTTTTGTTTTTGAAATACTCCCCTTATCTGGTGCTCTGGAAGGAAAGTGTGTTCACAGGAAAATATAGTAAAATCTATTACAACCACTAAAATGAAGGTAAATTGATTGTATAAAAGACAGTTGACAGCTTAAAGCAAGGTGACAATAAAACACAAAGCTCCTTTAGGAGCTTTTAGTTTTTCTGTCACCTTGTTTTAAGTAGTCACCTGTTTTGAAAACTTAATGATTAACACAATTTAGTGGTCGTAATCACGAATGAAGAACGACGTTCTTCATTCGTGTCGTAATAGAGGGGTTTTATGGTATATGATTATTCTGCCAGATACTTTTAATTTTGTTTTCAAATTTATTGTGTTAATCAACCACACATAGAAGAAAAGTTTACCTTTCCAAAGACAGATGACTTATTGTAAATGAATGAACAGCTACAGTAATAAAACATGTCTCCTAACACTGTGAGTCAAGACATCTTCTTTTAATCTTTTACTCCATATAAGCATTTAAATTATTTCTCCACTGAAGAAAATAGTTCTAATACTTTATTTATACAGTGATGAATATATATCATATTATATATATTGATATTCTCGCAGATGATACCCAAACAAAAAAATGTTTTAATAAATCACTAATGTATCATCAATTTATCATCAATATATCACTGTTTAGTAGCAAATTGTAGTGGTCCATTAGTAGTACATTTAATGTATCACTAATGGACTACTCTTCTGCTCCCCATGTAAAAGTGGTACATTAGTGATCAATTATTATTTCCGTGAACGCAAGATATTGTAATGACGTTTTCTCTATTCTATTCATGGGAGTCGTGAATAAAGTCACTACATGACTACATGGTAGCTTAAAGCAGGCTGAAAGTAAAGCAGAATGCGTCTTAGGGCGCATTCTGCTTTACTTACAGCATGCTTTAGGTAGTCGTATGTCAACAAAATTAGAAACAGGCTATGGGGTAAAGGTACGATTCGTAAAATCGCACTTGAAAAATGCAAATTTGGAAATCTTAGGATTTTTCATGTCAACTTATGGCAGCCCTGTCAATTTTTAGCTCACCTGAGCCAAAGGCTCAAGGTGAGCTATTGGGATGGCCCTGTGTCCGGCGTCGTCCGTCGTTAGTCGTGCGTCGTCGTTAACAATTGCTTCAAATGACATCTCCTCCTATACGGCTTGACAGAATTCAACCAAACTTTACAGAAATGTTCCTTAGGTCAAGCTCTTTCAAATTTGTTCAAAGAATTAAAAACAATGCAGAACTCTGGTTGCCATGGCAACCAAAGTGAAAAAATAAGGAAATCTTAAAAAATCTTCTTGTCAAAAACTGGAAGGGCCAGAGCTTACATATTTGGCATATAACATCATCTACAGGTCCTCTATCAAGTTTGTTCAAATTATGCCCCTGGGGTCAAAATTGGCCCCGCCCCGGGGGTCACAGATTTACATAGAGTTATATAGTGAAATTTTCAAACGTCTTCTTCTCTGAAACTAATGTGGCCAGAGCTTTGATATTTGGCATGGTGACACTTCTAGATGTCCTATACGAAAATTGTTCAAATGGTTCTGGTCAGTTGCATAACTAGGTCACAGGAGCTAAAAATAGATTTTTTTCATTGAAAACTTAAAAAATCTTCTAGTCTGAAACTACAAGGGCCAGAGCTTAGATATTTGGCACATAGCATCGCCTACAGGTCCTCTATCTAGTTTGTTCAAATTATGCCCCTGAGGTCGAAATTGGCCCCGCCCGGGGGGTCACAGTTTTACATAGAGTTATATAATGAAATTTTCAAACGTCTTCTTCTCTGGAACTAATATGGCCAGAGCTTTGATATTTGGTATGGTGACACTTCTAGATGTCCTATACCAAAATTATTCAAATGGTTCTGGTCGGTTGCATAACTAGGTCACAGGAGCTAAAAATAGATTTTTTTCAATGAAAACTTAAAAAATCTTCTTTTCTGAAACTACAAGGGCCAGAGCTTAGATATTTTGCACATACCATCGCCTACAGGTCCTCTATCAAGTTTGTTCAAATTATGCACCTGGGGTCAAAATTGACCCCGCCCCTGGGGTCACAGTTTTACATAGAGTTATATAGAGAAAATTTCAAACGTCTTCTTCTCTGACACTAATATGGCCAGAGCTTTTATATTCGGTATGGTGACACTTTTAAATATACTTTACATAATTTGTTCAAATTGTTCGGGTCTGTTGCATATCTAGGTCAGTCCTGGACCTAAATTATTATCGCCATTTTTTCAGCTATTTTCTCAGGTGAGCGAAATATGCCCCATGGGGCTCTTGTTACATTAACCTTGTGACTACTTTTTTCGCACCACGTGAAAGACATGCATACTCGATCAACCTAAATAGTAAATATTGTCAAAAATTCTTTTCATGGTGGTTAGGCTCTTCACAAACAATAACATAGCCTTCAATGTTCACACAAATACTCATCTCAAAAATGTTGTTTAGTGGAACTATATGGAGGTCTATGGTTGGCTACATAAAATGTGGTTGTTGCTTTGTGATGGTCATGAAATTGGACAGAATACTTTGATCTGGAAGTACTTTGCCAATATTCACATTGAAAATGTTGACCTCTTTCCTTACCAACCCTTTTATGCAAGCAAACTTAACATCAACATGTGGATTTGTTTCTTCAGTTGATGTTATGCCTTAAATAATATAGAATTAACTCATTGAGCCCTATATATATATTGACGCATATATGCGTCATTTGCCAAAAGTGTACCTGTTAAGAGTACACTGGTCTTATGCAAACAGTGAAGTTCCTGATTAGAGGGCTCCTGCAGGAGCCCTCTAATCAGGGACTTCACTGTTTGTCGTTTTGCAATATATTGTAAAAAGCAACCCTAAATCGTCTTAAATGGACAAGCCTGTATTGTAAACTGGAATTTTCCATTATAAGTTTCAGGGAATAATGTGTAAATATATAGCATTGAAGTACATGCCCCATTCATGTCGCATTAGGGTTAGACTCCCTTAACACATTTTCAAGCGATGACAATACCTTGAATTATTTTCTTCGAACGTCGAGCGTGCTGTTTAACAAAACGCTCTTGTTTATCATAGGGCATCTCTTGTTGCCTTTACTGGATATGCGTATCTCAATAGGGAAGTTCCAGATATTGCATAAACCTTGGCCTTGACAGCTGAGCGTGTACAGTATTCCCTCCATACAACGGCCCTCCCATAACAACTCCCTCTTTACAACGACCATTGCCACAGTTCCCAAAACAGAACCATTATGTGTAACGCTTTAAATTGTCGTCTGCTGTTTTTATCAACGAATGCGGCGTTACGCGGTGTCTGATCTGAATTCAAGTTGTTTGCAAATATAAGCCAAATCTTAATTTTCCCTCTCCATAACGACTCCCTCCGAACAACATGCACATTCTGTGTCTCTCATTTGGTGTGTTGTAGAGAGGGAGCGCTGTACAATCAATGCACCTATTTCTAGTTTATCTCGTGGATTGATATTGCAGATGCAACTGACCAGCTAGAGGAAAACACTGCAGTGATCCAAAGAGGAGAGAGAAAATACATACCAAAAACAAGACCTTCTGTGACCTTGCCCAAATACGTAAGTGCTCGCTTTTACTAGCATGTCCAAACAATCTATTCAGTAAACAGATAATGTTTGACATACTGGCTTGGCATAATGCTGTAATATATATTTATTTTAGACACCCAACATGACCATCACATAATGTTATAAAATTATCTTTAAATAGACCCCCTTTGTTATAGTGAACAAATTTTTCAAATTTCAAGGGGATCCATCAAAAGATGCAGCAACTAGATCAATTTAACCAAAAGGTCAACTTATCGGACCCCCGACAGACACCGCCTGCTCTGACATCATATATCCATAAGACGTAGTTTTTAATAACTCGTCCAAATATTGCTACCTAGGGCATTTCTATGTTCCCCAAACACATCACTCAATTCCAATTGAAGAAGAATTTACCGGTAGTGTTACCAATTGACTGAGAGAGAAAAAGTTATGGATTAATTCTTAGCTTCCCAATAAGCCACCTATACAGAAAGAGTTATTGATTTAGTCTTAGCTTCCAGTTAAGCCACCTATATATTTTTGATTGGGAAGCCTGGAGTCATTACCCATGCAGGGAATCAAATTGCACCCGCCATTTAATTAGTTGAGCATTTAAGCTTTGAAACTAAAATATAGGATTTATTTTCTGCGAGATCAGATAAATGAGCATTCTAAAAGTTTGTACATTGATTTACTTTCTTTTTCCAGCACTATTATAAGTGTTTTCTTCTGACTTGGCCGAGTTATTTTTAGATTGGAACATTCTAAACTTTAAAAAGGAATGATTACCGTACTCGATGAATTCCGTACACTCAGCTAGATAGCTGTATTTAATTGCGTAATGTACAGAAGAGAAGGCATTATTCTTTCCCGTTCAAACGCAAACGCAATGCACTAAACTGGAAATTTACTTAACTATATTTTTAAATCTGAGTAGCAAATAGGTTGGAGTTTGATCTGGCTCCAACCTGTTTGCTACGGAAATAATAGTTTTAGTATATAAATGCCTTTATTGGGAAAGAATAAAATACTGTATACAGTATCAGTAAAGTTAGCGCAGCGGTCTCGTGCTGCATGAGGATCATACTTATCTCAAGTAGGAATCTTTTTACTACCATTATTAACTATTCTGTTCTAAAAATAACTCGGACAATATCATGTTTTATATTATCATTACAGGTAAAAGTAGACAATGACAGTATGGTCATTCCAGACGGCTTCCAAAGATTGGCACCAGGAGCACCGCTTGCTGTGGAATCCTTGTGGCTTCACAATGTGTTGACCACCCTAAGCCGATCAGTTTCTAAGAGGACGAAGACAGCTGAGATGAACTTCAGGGAGAACCATACACCAAAGGACTCCGCATCAGGAGTCGTGAAAAGACTTATATCTTCCTTCTTCGACCCTTGGGAGCTTGCCGTGCCTGGAGGCACCAACGCTTTCGAGGACACAGACATATATGTCTCGATCAAGTGTAAGTTTCTAAACAATCTCAAATTTGTAAATCACGTCCAAGTCATGTTATGCGATATAATATCGGATGGGATAAACAACATATGGTTCTATAGGGGCTAGAATTGGACTACTAGATTAACCTTATTATATAACTTAATTTTTATATAGAAGATTCAGGGATTAATGAGTTAATAGGTTAAGATACAGGGATTAATGAGTTAAAAGGTTAAGATACAGGGATTAATTAGTTAATAGGTTAAGATACAGGGATTAATGAGTTAAAAGGTTAAGATTCAGGGATTAATTAGTTAATAGGTTAAGATACAGGGATTAATGAGTTAAAAGGTTAAGATTCAGGGATTAATATGTTAATAGGATCTCCAGTAGTCTTGACTTGACAGAAAAAAATGACTTAATCCCTATGATTCACCATTATTGGGAGAGTAACGATATTTGTTAATTTGAAATTATTATACAGTCGAACTTCGATATCTCGAACTCGTTTAATTCGAACTATCTGATTTGTCGACATATGAATTGCATTATTTCATGCTCGGCTAAGTCGAACACCCCGTATTTCAAAGTTAAAACATGGCTAAGCCACGTTTAACTTTGAAATACGGGTATGTTCGACCTAATCGAGTTCGAGATATCGGAAGTTCAACTGTACCTTGTATTTATGTTTCAGTGTATGCCACCAACTTTCTAAACATGGATGTTCCAGCTTTCAAGAAGGCCTGGAACCAGAGGATGGCGTACAGCCGAAAGCTTGTCAAAAGATTGGAGAAAAATTAAAAGTGACCCTGGTACATTATGCCAAATTTGGGCAACACCAATATGACATGTGATACAGTACAAATGTACTTGTTTTGCAGGACCTAGACAAATAATAATTACTTTTGATATTGTGGTACAGTTCTCCCTCCTTACAACGGCCCTCCCAACAACGCCTCTTTCTTTACAACGATATCTGCCGCTGTTCCCCAAACAAGACATTTATGTCCATCCTTTACATGGCTGACATACCGTCTGCTTAAATTTGTCGTAAGTGGACATTTTGATAGAATAAAATTATTTAATATAATGAGGAGACTGAAGTGACAAACAGCCTGAATCCAGACCAGACGCCGCGTTCTGATCTGGATTCTGGCTGTTTGCAAAAAAAGCCAGGTCTTAATTTTCCCTCCCTCTAACGCCTCCCTCTGAACAACACACAAAATCTGTTTCTCCCATGTGGTGTCGTTGTAGAGAGGGAGCGCTGTATTAATTTCCCCCTACAGTTCAAAGGTCATAAGACCTGCTATTTTTATATTTGGATACAGTGCTGGTGTTTTCCGAGTGTTTCGAGTATCTCTCAACCACAGTGAATATATATTTTATCTCAATATAAATGTGATGAGGATCCAGAAATTTTTATCCTGGTTGGTGCTTTATGACATTTTGACCATCTTGTCTGCTGAAAGAGCGACTAAAACATTTGCTAGTACCTTGTAATTTTTTGAAGAAATATTGATCTGGCTGCAACTATTTTGGCTCTCAGATCAAGCCCCGCAATGTTTGCCTAGAGGTACATGTACACCTAAAAGTATATCTCGCATAAAATGGGTTAAAGTACAGTAGTTATAAGTAATACATTGATAGTGGTGCATATGATTTATTAAAGCACAATGAGTCATTAATTAAATTACTATACTACATTACAATGCTACAGTTTAGTTTAGTTTACATTAGTGGTTCGTTTACAGTGCAGTAGTTTATTAGTACTACATTGATAGTGAAACATTAGTGATTCATTAGCAGCTGGCTCAGAAAGGGTGATTCGTTAGTGATTTATTGATAGTGAGCCATTACTATGATTAGCTCATTTACATCACTATAATCGCTCACTAATGAAGCACAATGATATATTAGTGATTTGTTGTAGCGTTTTATTCCCTCTTTTTTGTCTGGGGATACATGTAGATTAAATCACGCTGAAAGTAAAGCAAAATGCGCCTTAAAGTTCATTCTACTTTACTTTCAACCTGCTCTAAGTTGTCATCTGTCATCAATACTAGAAACTGGCTATGGAGTATTGTGTTAAATGGCTGCTTAACACAAATTAATAGCTGTAAATTTGTATTTCGTTTTGTTTACATGTGAAATACAGATGAAATAGTTCCAAGTTTTGTTTTTTTGTTTTTGTTTCTCATTGTATGCTTAGGTATGTTCCAAACATGCTATAGTACATGTATTATAGCTGTTTAACTGATTAACGATCTATCTGGTATCAACCAATTACCCCATAAATACGCCGTTTTACGTCATTAATTTATTGCTCCACTGAAGAAAATAGTTCCAATTTATGAAACATTTTCTATATTCTAGCAGATGGTAGCTTAAAGCAGGCTGGAAGTAAAGCAGAATGTGCTTTAAGGCACATTCTGTTTTACTTTCAATCTGCTTTAAATGGTTACACATCTTCAAAACTAGAAACAGGCTATGTGGTAATGGGTTAATCAACCGAACCACTTAACGAAAGTGCAAATGTTATCCTAGACACATAATTGTTTAACCATTTAATGACCCCATAAAACACCTTTTAGCGCCAGTTATTTATTCCTCACCGGAAGAAGAATATTTCGTAATATATACAGTCATGAATAAGTACTATAAGAAACATCTCTATATTCTTGCAGATTGTAGCTTAAAGCAGTCTGAAGAGATGCAGAATGTGTTTAAACACCATAAACGCACCTTTTAGCACATTTATCCATCTATTGAAGAAAATAGAGTCCATTTCAATCTGCTTCAAATGATCACCTATCTTCAGAACTATAAATAGGCTATGGGGTAAGGGATAAGGACACATGTATTTTAAAGACGATTCCAAAAAGGTGTCACAAGACATGATTAGATGGAGACATAAATTATAATTGAGAATTTTAGAATTTGACATACAACAACATTTGTCGCACAACATTTTGTTTCACAGGCTGTTTGTTTTAAATTGTTGTTTTATTGTTACTATAGTTGAAAAATAGCTTATAAATATAGCTTATGTTACCCATTGTAAACCCGACTTTAAATAAAGTTTCTTGTGACGTGACCCAGGTGTACCAGAGCTCCAGGTAAAGGGAGTTTTTCAAAAACTAAAATCTTTATTTCTGCATTAAACCCTATGGTGTCACTTTTTATTAGACAAATCTAATGAGTATTCACACCATAGCATTAGAATTTGGTGCTGAAATGAGTGAGAAAATGTTGGATGTGTTCAGTTTACTCCCTCTCATCTGGAGGCCTGGTCTTGTGCTTATAAAGCATTTGAGTTGGGTCTGTGTTCGTTCTCAAGCATTTGATTGGTTAGATTTGAGCCTTGGCTCAAATCTGACCAATCAAATGTTGAGAACGAACTCAGACTCAACTCAAACGCTTTATAAGCATGGAACCTGATGTCCGTTAATTGTGCTTTAACATGTGCACAAAGATAAGTTTCTTTTCTTTTTCTTACAGAAATGATTCCACAGATGGGTTCCAATGTGGACGCAGCCTCTATATCAACGATATACGTTCCCTACCATACTAAACAACGCCAGCGTTATTCTATAAATACGCTAGAGCATGCGGCTGAGTTAGTTCGTGCAGACAAAAGTAGTCTAAGACAAGCATCAATAAAATATGGGATACCCAAATCTACTCTCCAAAACACCGTGCATAAAAAATTCTCAGGACACAAAGTTGGCGCGAACACCATTTTAACAGAAGAAGAGGAAAATCGCATTGCCGACTGGGTAATTCATTTGACCCGCGTCGGGTATGGCCTAACTCGCCAGCAATTGGCTAACACAGTTAAAAAGATAATAGACACAGATGATCGACCGAATCGATTTCGGGACAACAGGCCTGGAAAGGCATGGCTAGCTAGCTTCTTCTGTCGCCATCCAGATATTTCTCTCCCGACAGTAAGCCAACTGCGCAAGGAAAGAGCAAGTATCTCTCTTGCAAGCATTGCTCAGTGGTTTAAGGAGTTTGTAGCATATGTTGGGAATGAGATAGGGGACAGTGATCTTCTGAACGACTCCACACGCATCTACACCGCTGATGGGATTGGCTTCAGTCTGTGCCGTAAAGGAAGTAAAGTTATAGGTATCCAGGGGGCACCGGACATCTACCACTACGTCAAATCCGACAAAATCCAGCTGACAGTAATGGCTGCCTGTAGCGCATCTGCTCATTTTATGCCACCAATGCTCATTTTTCCAGGCCAGGATTTAAGCTCCAACCTACTAGAGGGATTTGAAGAAGCCGAACTAGGTCAGTCAGCCAACGGCCGCATGAACTCTGAAGTATTTTGTAACTGGTTAGAAAATGTTTTTGTGCCTGGTATCATCGACAGGGAAGTCAAGAAGCCTGTTCTCTTGCTGATTGATGGTCGCGTAATCCATCTCACAATGAAAACCTCTGATATTTGTCACAAGCATGGTATTGAACTGTACTGCTTGCTTGAACACGAGTCGCCTGTGCTGCAACCATTCGATTTGAGTCTCTTCCCAGCTTTGAAAAAGAACTGGAGACAGACTGTGACAGATTGGCAGTCTGAGCATGTAGGTGATTACGTAACCAAAGAAACATTTGCGAGAGTGTTCAAGGAAGCATGGACTAACAGCACCACTGTTGATATTGCTGTGAATGGGTTTAAAGAGGCTGGTCTGTTTCCTGTCGATGAAAACACGGTTATTAATTCTGTCAAGATTGAGTCAAGAAATCATTATAGTCAGATCTCAAGGAGTAAGTCTACGAATACAACACATTCATCAAACTCTGAGACAGTAATGCTCAGCTACAATGATGAGCAACCATCCATAGATGAGTTTCTAGTTCCAGCAGCTGATACTGTCATCGAGTCTCTTGTTCTTGGTTCGGAGGATGGGAATTAAAGATGTCCCTGAATTTAGTGCTATAACACTGTCAACTGAAGCACACATATTTTCACAGAAAATTATAGTAAAATCTTTTACTGTTTACAGCCACTAAACGAAAGTGAATTGATTGTTTAAAATACAGGTCACAGCTTAAAGCAAGGTAACAGTAAAACAGAAAGCTCTTTAAGGAGCTTTCTGTTTTACTGTCACCTTGCTATAAGCAGTCACCTGTCGTAACCTATTACCCCGTAAATATGTATTTTTGCTCGTGAAATCTGTTCCTTTTCTGAAGAAAATAGTTACACTTTATACAGTCATAGATATGTACTGTATATTGAAATGTTTTCTACATTCTATCACATGGTGGCTGAAAGCAGATTAAAGTAAAGAAGAATGTTGATAAAGGCACTTGCTGCTTTACTTTCAACCTGCTTTAAGTGGTCACATCTCGTCCAAACTAGAAACAGACTATGAGATAATGGGTCAAACACCAAATAAATAACATAGTTTAGTGGCTGCAATAGTCAAGTTTTACTGGACTGGGAGTACTGATGTACATCTGCTTCGGTTTCTATTTTCTCCAAGCATCTCACACTTCAAGCATCAAAGCTTAACCCATTACCCAATAAATAAGCCTTTTAACCCCTCTAAGTTATTCCCCATACAGAAGAAGATAGTTCCAATTTATTAAGTTATGAGTATGTACTATTAGAAAAAAAATCTTCATCCTAGCAGATGATAGCTTAGAGCAGGCTGAACGTATAGCAGAATGCGTCCTATAAAGGCACATTCTGTTTTACTTTCAACCTGATTTAAGTTTTCACCTAGCCTCGATGTTAGAAACAGGCCATGGTGTAATGGGTTGCTCTGTATGTATTTTAAAGTGTATTAGAATAAAATTTGTAGATGCTTAGCAATGTAGTAGGCAGTACTCTAGATGTGAGGGACTAAACAGGACAAATTCATCATTTTCTCACTCATTTCAGCACCAGTTCCTGTGGTGTTACTACTTATTAGAGTCGTCTCTCCGAAACGATTCTAATAAGTAGTAGCACCATTGGGTTTAATGGAACACTGATAGTAGGAATTAAATGCCTAATGCCTAGATCTATTTTTGGGTATAATGTGGATGGGTATTTTTTCCGAAAAAACAACTACATGTACATTTGGAATTGGAGCCATTTGTTAGTATATATAATTTACCCGTAACTCCATAACTATGCTATTTGCTCCTTTATTTATTCATCCACTGAAGAAAGACGATCCTTTCTACATGTGCAGTCATGAATATGTACCATAAAAAATATTTCCTATATCCTAGCTGACGGTAGCTTAAAGCAGGCTGAAAGGAAAGCAGAATATGCCTCAATGCGTTAAATGGTTACCTGTCTTTAATACTAGAAGCAAGCTATGGGTAATGGGTTAAAGCATCTTGTTCTGGTTGCAAAACCAACTAATTCTGACATTTTTAGCACTATGTACGGCAGTTTGCTTGAGTCTGGAATGCTCATTACAATTATTAGCATATACTTTATTGCTAATATTGAATACATGCTTATAAGTTTATTACCAAACATGACACGACCTGGTCATACTCGCACCGGCTGTATGCCTTTTTATGCCTTTAAACCATTTCTAAATGAATACGCCTTTTTACGTCTCTTATTTATTCCTCCACGGAAGAAAATAGTTCCAATTTATTAAGTTATGATTGTGTACTATTAGAAAAAAAAAGTTACCCTAGCAGATTATAGCTTAAAGCAGGCAGAAAGTAAAGCACAATGTGCATTAGGCGCATTCTGCTTTACTTTCAACCTGTTTTAAGTGGTTAAATGTTTTCAGAAACTATAGATAGACTATGGGGTAATGAATTATTTCATTCCCACACTGAAGAAAATGTTTCTGCTTTATACCGGTATGGATATGCATCAAATGAAACGTTTTCTGTATGGTAGCAGATGGTATCTAAAAGCAGGCTGGATATAAAGAATGCGCCTAAAGATGAATTCTGCTTTACTTTTAACCTGTTTATTTTAGTAGCCACATTCTTCTTACTAGAAACAGACTATTAGGTAATGGGTTAACTCATTCATCCCTGAAAAATTATATGGACAATTCCAATGTCCAATTAATTCTAGCTCATTTGTTTGTTTGTCTGAAACATTGGCAAAATCTTTTGAACCATCAGCTAATACAATATATTTAATTTCTAAACACCGTTAATATTCTGCATGCTGTATGTAATTGTTGTGTGTAAAATGTGTAGTATCAGAACAGAGCAACAGATAAGGGTAGTTTTCAAAACTTAAAATCTTTATTTCTGAATTAAACCCTATGGTGTCACTACTCATTAGAATCGTCTCTTCGAGACGATTCTAATGAGTAGTAACATCATAGGGTTTGGTGCTGAAATGAGTGAGAAAATGTTGGATTTGTTGAAATAACTACCTCTTATCTGGAGCCCTGATCAGAAGCATTTTGTTTCAGAAAGTATTGCCATAGTGTCAAACAGTTTGTATTCAGATAAGATGCCAAGTTACTCATTTTGGGACCCATTTCATAAAACTTCGCACGACAAATGTTGTCGTAAGTCAGATTATAAAAGTCTTAATAATTATTTATTTCACCATCTAATTGTCTTCTGATATCTCATTTGAATCGTCTTGAAGTACGAAGTTTTATGAAACGGGCCCCGGGATCTAAAAGTTCTGCTACAGTTACCACACATTTTAGGTGCTTTGACTTAGTGAGAATTAGTGAAGTGAGCGTCAAGTAGTATGGATCTTGATCAGACGCCGCATTAATCGGCAGCTGATCAGGATCCAAACTGTTTGCAAACAACCTTCACTCTCAGAGTATGGTAACGAATGGCTTAAAATCTAAGTGTGATAATGCCTAATTGTTAATTTCTCTTTTAAGACAAACAGTAGGTTAATGCAGAGCATAAAGTAAAGCAAAAAGCTCCTGTAGAAGCGTTATGCATTATTTGTGTTCTGCATTGAACCAATTTTATTTAGAATTTTCATATTACGTATTGAAAACTGTCCAGTTTATGCGAGAATTGCTTTAGCCCATTAACTCATAAATGCGCATTTTTATGTCTTTCATTTATTCCTCCACTATAGAAAAGAGTTCCAATTTATACAGTCATGAACATGTATTATATAAAAAAATCTATATCCAAACAGATTTGGCTTAAAGCAGGTTGAAAGAACAGCAGAATGTACCTAAAGGCGCATTCTGCTGTACTTCCAACCTGCTTTAAGTGGTCATCTATCTTCAGTATTAGAAATAGGATAATGGGATAATTCCATTTCATGCAGAGGTTTTCAGATGGACTAATCCACTTTAAAAATGACTAGTTGATGTTAATGTTTATGTTAGGGCTGTTTTAAGAATGTTTTATAGAACACAAGTTCCTGAAGAAGTTTTAGTTATAATTGTTTATATGAAACATCTTTCGAATAAAAGCCAGTTCAGCACACCATGTCTTGGTCGTTGGTTCTACTCCTTCTTGTCGTCTTCGTGTTTTACATAAATAAACGTGAAAACAAACAATACAGACCATGATCAGCTGGTTCCTTAACCCTTTACCTGATAGCCTATTTATAGTACTTAAGACAGATGACTACTTAAAGCAGGTTGAAAGTAAAGCAGAATGCGCCTTAGGGCGCATTCTGCTTTACTTTCAGCCTGCTTTAAGCTATCATGTGCTATAATATAGAAAATATTCCCTATAATACATATTCATTACTGATTAAATTGGAACTATTTTCTTCAGCGGATGAATAAATCATATCCGCTAAAAGTCGCTTCTATAAGGGAAAGGGTCTATAACTCCTGATCCCATAGACGTTCCGTGTTACACATTTATATTTCTCCAGTCGAAGAAAAAGAAAATTCCATTGTATACAGTAATGAATGTGCAACGTAAATAGTCCATATATCTTAGCAGATGGTGATTTAAAGTAGGCTGAAAGTAAAGCAGAATGTGCCTTAACCCTTTACCTGATAGGCTATTTCTAGAATTGAAAATAGGTTACTACTTAAAGCAGGTTGAAAGTAAAGCAGAATGCGCTTAAGGCGCATTCTGCTTTACTTTCAGCCTGCTTTAAGCTATCCTGTGCTAGAATATATTGAAAATTTTCCCTATAATATATATCAAATTATTAAATTGGAACTATTTTCTTCAGCGGATGAATAAATCAGATTCGCTAAAAGTCGCTTCTATGGGGTAAAGGGTTAAGGTACATTCTGCTTTACTTGCAACTTGCTATTTAAAAGTTGTCACCTGTCTTCCAACTAAGAAAGGCTATGGCGTTATGGGTTAAGGAGCCTTCTGACCAGGGTCTACTCTGTTTGCAAATTGTATATAGTCTCCTTTCCATCATAGTAAGATGCTGACATCTTCTAAACACGGACGTTCAACCAGAATGTTTATTTTGTTTTGAACCTTACACAATTCAGCACATTCTTATTGATTGTGCTGATTTAACTTTATTTAGAAATAGGTTATTTCAGGCAGATTCCCTGCGGGAACTGTTTGAATTTGTAGACGTTTATAAAATACTTGAATTTTTAAAAGCCATTAATTTATATTATAAAATTTGAAATGTTATATTTTTTAAAAAAGTTAAATATTAGTATGTTGATTATGTTTTGTCCATATTTTGTTTACTTTCCCGTTGATCGGGACTGACATTGACGTAATCTATTAGTTGATAATGTTTTAAATTTGATATTGTCATTATATATTCGGCTATAAATGACCTTTTTGTGTCGATGGGCCGTAAAACACCATTCATTCATTCATTCTAAACATGGACGATGTTGTTTGATGCAGAACAAGGATTTACACATTGAGCCCTGGTGACGCATATATGCGTCCTTTACCAAAAAGGGTACCTGTTAACTTGTTAAGACTACACTGTTCTAACGCAAAAAGTGAAGTCCCTGATTAGAGGGCTCCTGCAGGAGCCCTCTAATCAAGGACTTCACTGTTTATCATTTTGCAATATATTATAAAAAACAACCCTAAATAGTCCAGAATGGACCAGCTTTTTATTGTAAACTGGAATTGTCCATTGGAAGTTTCAGGGGATAATTAGTTAAGCAATCACATTGTTTTGATATTTCTATGTGTCTTAAACAAAATTAATGGTCCACTAAGTGCCAGTGAGTCTGACCTGAGTGTTCGTGTACATATTATTTTTGTCTTGCAGGTGACATGGACATGCTCGGCCTGTCTTCTTTCCCAAAGGGCAAAGTTGTCCAGTCTCCATCGGGTGCTGTGAAACAGTACAAGTGTCCGCTGTGCAAGAAGGACATAATAGGCCGTAGTAACCTACAGAAACACTTCCTTATACACACTGGCGAGAAGCCTCACTGCTGTCCCGTGTGTCAGAGAGAGTTCCGCCTGAAACATCACCTAGCCAGGCACAAGTTGTTACACAGACCAAGACCAAGAGCCAGAAAAAAAACATTTCATGAGTTAACTCATGGAACCCAGTAACGTGTATACTTATCCTTTAGACAATAAAATGGAGAAAAGAAAACTTTATTGTAACGATGAATAAGCATTAAAGCTTATATTACACATGAGTGAAGCTTACAATTTAAAAGACATTAGATGTTGTATAGACTATTAATAAGCTATAAAGCTTACACAACCTTTGTATACATTAATATGAAGTAGCATTAAAGCTTATAATCAACATAAGCGAAGATTATACACAATATATTATTACAAAGACAGGAGTCTAGACGTTTGTATATAATATTAAAAAGCTTAAATAAAGATTACACAATTTTGTATGTGTAAAGCTGTGTTATATGACTAATCAGTGAAACTAATAAACAGTCGAAAATCCATACTTCGAACTCGCGTTACTTTGAACATACCCGTATTTCAAAGTTAAAACGTGGCTAAGCCACGTTTTAACTTTGAAATACGGGTATGTTCGTCTTAAGCGTCACTGCTGTCCCGTGTGTCAGAGAGAGTTCCGCCTGAAACATCACCTAGCCAGGCACAAGTTGTTACACAGACCAATACCAAGAGCCAGAAAAAAACCTTTTTTGAATTAACTCATGGAACCCAGTAACGTGTATACATACTTATCCTTTAGACAACAAAATGGAGGGGAAACTGTAATGTATGCATTAGCATTAAGCTTATATTACACATGAGTGAAGCTTATACACATTATTAAAAAGACAGTAGATGTTTGTATATAATATTAATAAGCTATAAAGCTTACACAACTTTTGTATACATCAATATTAATAAGCATTTAAAGCTTATATTAAAAATGAGTGAAGCTTATACAAAATATTAAAACGACGTTGGATGTTTGTATATAATATTAATAAACTATAAAGATTACACAATTTTGGTATGTATCAAAGCTGTGTATACAGGAATGATTCATCTGTGAAACTAAAATACAGTTGGAACTAACTCGATACTTCGAACTCGCATTACTTCGAACATACCCATAGTTCATAGATAAAACGTGGCTAAGCCACGTTTTAACTTTGAAATAAGGATATGTTGGTATTATGCGAAATCAAGTTGTCGAAATCAAGCATATGGAACAATGGTAATGTCGATTTAAGCGAGTTCGAAGTATCGAGTTTGGACTGTATTCAAGATTTGTATGTTTATTATATGCCTTCGAATGATATCGAGCGTTTCCGCGTGTATTTGCACAGTAAAATACAAGAGTCTGTATCAGCCACCTTGTATCAGCCACTTTGTATTTTACTCTGACGTCGCTTTCGGTTTAACGTGACGTCATTTACGTCCATGTGCAAGTGCCGCTTTATTCTTTGTGGCATACTAAAATTCTTCTTCTGCTTCAAATATCTAATAAATATTGGATATAAAATGATTTAAACAACTATTTAGTTGTTTCTGGTGTGTATAATTCAAGGCATATAATAAACACATTACCAGTTGGCAGTGTGCTGCAGAGTGTTGCATTTAGCTCTCGACGTTTTTGGCGGAAACACCCGATCAGACTCGCGCCAAGGCGCTCGTCAGATCGGCTATTTCCGCCAAAAACGTCTCGAGCTAAATACATCACTCTGTATCGCACTGTCAACTGGTAATGTGTATATATCAGCTTTATTAAAAAAAAAACACATGCAAAATCAACATGAACTAATCTATTACTCTATAAATATGCCTTCTCCTCACTGAAGAAAATAGTTAAATTTTATAGTCATAAATAAATTATAAGAAATTATTTCTTTATCCTAGCAGAATGTAGCTGAAGACAGGCTGAACGCAAAGCAGAATGTGTCTTAATATGTATTCTGCTTTACTTTCAATCTGTTTTAAGTGGTCATACATCTTCAAAAGTAGTAACATGCTCTGGAATAAATGGATAAATAAATAATGTTTATACACACCAGTGATTAAAACATAATGTATAATCGGTAAGAGATAATGTTGCAGAGCTGGGGTCCGTTTCATAAAATGGTGTACGACAAAAATGTCCGTAAGTCAAAACTTTAAAATACATTTAATTTCTGACTTCTCTATCTAATCCTGTTTTGTGACATCTTTTTGGAATCGTCTTTTCAGGACGATTCCAAAGAGATGTCACAAGCCAGGATTAGATGAAGAAATAAATAGAAATTGAGACCTTTTTTTAATCTGACTAACGACAACATTTGTCGTGCGAAGTTTTATGAAGCTAGCAATCTAAATTAATGCCATGTTGTGAGTATAAATTGTTTCTTGAGGTTATTGTGTATTCTGGAAAACTGGGACACGTCTTACCAAACAGCGTACAGCAAATATTGTCGTAAATCATATTCTAAAATTCTCAATTTTTCCATGTAATCCTGTCTTACTACGTTTTGTAAGACGGGCCAATGATCTTGATGTGAATATTTTTTGTTTTCATGACTATTTGAAAACAAATTGGAAGTGATTTGGGTTATCCATTGAGCCTTAGTGACATATACACACCCTTTACTAACAATGTACCTGTGAAAAGTACACTTGTTCATGGTAAATAGTGAATACCCAGATCAGAAGCCTCATACACGAGTATTCTGCTTTACTTTTAACCTGCTTTCAGCAATCATCTGTTTTCAGTTAAATAACCAGATTTTGAAAAAGAATTGTGTCAATTTTACCAAATCTTGCATTGAGTTGAGTTTTAACTTTTATCGTGCCATCAACTACCTGTAACTGACTTTCAGCTTCTCACAGGGCTCCAGATAAGGGGATATTTCAAAAACACGAAATCTTTATTTCTGCATTAAACCCTATGGTGTCACTACTCATTTGAATTGTCTCTTCGTGACGATTCTGATGAGTAGTAACACCATAGGATTTAGTGCTGAAATGAATGAGAAAATGTAGGATTTGTTCAGTGTACTCACTTTTATCCGGAACCCTGACTAGACCTTCATTTGCTTAATACAAACTTATTCCTTTCTGACAGATGATTATGCTTAAAATATATTAAAATTAAGAAGCAGAAAGCTTGCTTTAACTCTTTGAACCCTAGTCCCGCATATTGGCGTTCTTTTCAAACAATGTACATGTGAATAGTACACATGTCCTATGCAAACAATGAAGACCCAGATCAGAGGGCTCCGAAAGGAGCCCTCTGATCAGGGTCTTCACTGTTTGTCACAATGCCAAACATTGACAAAAACAACCATAAAAAGTCAGAAATGGACTAGAATAAGATAGAAACTGGAATTGTCCATTTAAAATTTCAGGGAGGAAAGAGTTATCCCATTTATGCCAGAATATTACAATGAACTCTCCCTGTGTGCTGAAGGTTTCATTGTAGATAAACAAAGGTGAGCTAAAGGCACACTGTTCAGTGTTTGTCCATTGCTTCAACACTAGAACAAACTTTGAAGGGTTTACATACAATTTAGTTTCTCTACATTTTGGTACCTTTCTGCTTCAGATTACCCGGATGTGTTAAATGTTCCTGGCGATGCCCAGTATGGACTTCAGGATGCCAGGTACCAGTCAATCCCAGGATCGACCAAGTACCAGTGTACATTCTGTGGAAAGAACTTCATGTCGAACTTCAAACTTCAACAACACCTGAGGATACATACAGGGGAGAAACCCTTCCACTGTGTCCATTGTAACAAGGACTTCCGGTTAAAGCATCATCTACAGAGACACCAGTTATTCGTTCATAATGTTGCCAGCATTGGGCATTAACTCAATATCCCCTGAAACTTTCAATGGACAATCCCAGTTAGTAGTAAAGGCATGGCTGGTCCATTTTAGACTATTATGGTTGTTTATTGTAATAAGTTGCAAGATGCCAAACAGTGATGTCCCTGATTAGTGGGTTCCTGCAGGAGCCCTCTAATCAGGGACGTCACTGTTTGCATAAGACAAGTGTACTCTTTGCAGGTACACTTTTGGTGAAGGGCGCATATATGCGTCACTAGGGCACAATGAGTTCTAACTAAATGAGCAATGTGAACCAGGCCTGCACTGTTTGTGGGTTTTTTCAACGTTTCTTTATAAACTTCTAATAAGGAATATCATTAAAATATTCAGCGGACTGCGTGCTGGAAGTAATGCTGTTGGTGGGTGTGCAAAATATATGAAATTTGGGGATTCAAAGAATTATGATACTTTGGATTGAAAAGCAAAACTACAATAAATACAATTAAAGTAACAGTTATATATATGTAAAATATAGCTGAACTACTAAAAGGCATGCAATATCAACCCAGCGGACCTTGAATCCTCGACATTTGCTCGCACAAACTGGCGATCTTCTGTAAAGTCTGGTATCTGCCAGAAAGGCAAAGTGGGAGGAAAAGAGACAGAAGAGACTAAGAAGGGCGTAGAAACCATTGTCTTCAAAGACAGAAGGTGCCAACAACAACTAAAAGGCGATCATCTACAGCTGCGCCAAACAATAATTTAAACCTTATCCTGGTGATGGAGATTTTCGCATTAATTTTCTGGGGCCTGTTTCATAAAACTTCGTACGACAAATGTTGTAAGTCAGAATATATTAGTCCATCTTATCCTGTCTTTTGACATCTCTCTGGAATCGTCTTGAAAAGACGATTCCAAAGAGATGCCACAAGACAGAGTTAGATAGAGAATTCAGATATTAAATTTATTTGAAAGTTTTGACTTACGACCGTTTTTGTCCTACGAAGTTTTATAAAACGGGCCCCTGTTCTACAGCAATATATCAAATTTCATTCATAGAGTTTCTTGAAAACAAACAATACTTAAACAGATGTCATATCCAAAAATTGAAACATGCTGATGTGTCATTAAATTCTGTGTGTCTAAATTTTGCACTCACAATTTATCTCCAGTAAACATTGTAAAATTACATAAAACATATGATTCCTTTATGGAATGGCTTTGCGCTATTTTAAAGCGTTTATTGTATATGTTCCTGTATGAATTGAATATGCGTTGATGAGATGTAAATATAGATTCTATCTTAGGCAAACCTGGCCCCCTGTCCAATCACTGTAATCAGAGCATTCGGGTGATCTTTGGCCTAGATTTCTGAGCATTTATCATTGGTTGAAAATGTGAAAATGCTAGTCTAAATAAATACTATAAAGTTCCGCTGAAAAATGGACTAACTGGAATTGTCTATTAGAAGTTTCAGGATTAAGTTCATGTGAAGTGGAAAATTTTCTCCAGTAACTACTGAATTTTATGGTTTTATCAGTGACCATTTTTACAGTTAAGAGGACGTTATTCTTTTCCAATAAACACGTTTACCTAAAACGTTTATCCACTGCAAACAATTTGGAGCCAGATCAGACACCGGATAACCCGGCGTCTGATCAGGCTCCAAACTTTATGCCACTCGGATTAAGATAGGTCGTGAGAAATTTCAAAAAGTTGTAAGTTTCTACAATTAAGTGCAATGCGTTTCGAGTGCGTTTTCAAGAACAGGAAAGAATATACAAATGTATTGTATTATCCACTGTACATAAATATGTCACCTCCACTTCTTAACTTGAAGATTAAAGAGTTACTTAATCCTCCGTTTTAGATCTTTTTGATTATCAAAGACTAGAGAAGAATGACTGCCCCCATTCTACTTGTCTCCCATGCAATATGCTACATCTGTTCTTGTTCTGAGAACATAAGCTTACCTGGGGCCCGTTTCATAAAACTTCGTACAACAAATGTTGTCGTAAGTCAGATTATAAAAGTCTTAACTATTATTCATTTCTCCACCTAATCCTGTCTTGTGACATCTCTTTGGAATCGTCTTGAAAAGACGATTCCAAAGAGATGTCACAAGACTGGATTAGATAGAGAAATCATATATTAAATGTATTTGAAAGTTTTGACTTACGATCGTTTTTGTCGTACGGAGATTTATGAAACGGGCCCCTGGTGTCTAATTGCGAATAACGTAAAAAGAACTAAGTTTCCATCAATACCACATTTGAGAAAGTACAATTTTGACCTGACTTTGCACTGATCGCAATGGTATCCATTACAGGGCTAATATTTAGAATATAACCTACATTTTTAACCAATCAAACTGCCTTTTGCATCCCGTTAAGTACGGCACTTAATCATTAAGAATTTTGTTTTTTGACGTCGCGTGGTGTCCGTGCGCGATATAGATAACTCCGCCTCGTAGCAACAGTTGTAAACACTGCCATATTTGGCGATCTCACAACCAGAATAAGCGAGGTTTGTGTACTAGAAACTTTGGAATGGACCAATCAAAATATAGGTTATATTCTAAATTAGTTAGAACATATTAAGTGAAATCTTAATGACTAAGAAGGGTCACGCTCGCTGACGCTTCGCTTTGACCTTCTTAACCATTAAGATTTCACTTAATATGTCTAAACTATAACATCAACAGAAAGTTTTTTAAAAAAAATAAGTGAAATGATTGACATTGCCAACTCATTAAAAGAAATGTGTGATTAAACCTTTACCCTAGAGCTTGTTTCTAGATTTGAAGACAGGTGACCACTCACAGCAGTTTTGAAGTAATGCGGTAAGGCAGACTCTGATTTTAAGTTGCAGTTTACCAAATTTATTGGAGTGCATATTAAGGACTTTATGAAATGGAACTTTTTGCAGTCGAAGAATAAGTAAGGGGTATGAAAAAGGTGTGTTCATTGGGTAATGGGTTAATTCATATTGTATCTATAATTAATAATAAGGGGATGTCAGAAAAGATTATCCTGTTATTAACCCATTTGTGCCCACGATCCCATATATGGGACATGGGCAAACAGTGTAGACATTATGCGGCGTCTGATCAGTCTACACTGTTTGCTGAAACGGATTTCAATATAAAACAAAATGAAAATGAAAATTTTGACCAAGCATCCCTTTGATAAAAAATGAACTAATCCAATATATAAACATGGAAGTATCCTCTGGGTATAAATGGGTTAATGCAGAACCATTACCCCCATGGAATCCTTAGAGCAACAAGTAAATTCACCCTGTACTTAAGAAATGAACTGAATTCTTTTGGCGCTCATGCGAAATGAAAGACAGTAAAAAGATCAGCAAAAACATGATTCGTGCTAGGAATGTATGGTCAATTTGCCATATCATTTTCTGTCTTTCACTTTGCATGGACACCGAAAACATTCAGTTCATTTTTAGTTTCTAAAATATTTAATCTAGAATAGAAATATTGCTCAGTTTTGACATACATTCACATAAATATTGTCTATATAGTATCACATTTTTTATGACAAATGCCTTTTATTGGTAAAAGAGAAGAATGTAGAAGATGAACAACATATTCGCTGATAGGAAGACATCAATCGATCACCTAAAGATTTTTCCTCAGTCCATTGATGGAACCCCCCTCTCTTGTTCTAGATAAGTATGAATGTAACTGTCAAATCATGCCACACAAGCTGCCAGAGGGTATACCAATCTCAGTTTACCTGGTGAGGCCCAGATTATACTCATGCTCTAGTGCTTTTCAATGGTTATTTCTAACCAAACTAACAAATATAAAGGTCGGGTCTCATATGAGACGCTTCAATGGTTCTTTGCTACCGACATGTCTTTTTTTGCAAGGAAATTGTCTGGCAAGGCGTTATGATCGAAATGTCGTCAGGAGATGTCTTTAACCTACAACCCCGTTGCCTATTTCTAGTGAGTTAGGAAATACTAATTACATGTACATGTTTTACCATCTTAACTAAGTCTGATTCATGTTAGTTGCGACAGTGTAAGTGATAAGTGGATAACAGTCTACATGCATTAGACATGCGATATTCTTGCCTAGATGAGAAAAGTGCTCACCTTCCCAAGTCCAATCATCTCTAAAGTTCCCTACATTTACCAGTTGAGTTTCTTGCATGCTGTGGTTTAGGTGAAATCTCTTGTAGGTTTGAAAACAGTCATATCTATTTTAACCGTTCTATTGCTGAATATTCATATACATTGTATAAAACTCCATCGCCTATGCATCTTAACTTTAAGATTAACTAATGCGAAAAGAGTAAAAACAAATCCCCAGCAAAAAAAATGTAGACTAATGTTTCGGTCAGATCTTAAAAGAAAATGATGCAAACCCTGACCAGACGACCCTGACCAGACATCTATAATAGGAGCCGTCTTTTCTGGAGGAATAAACTAAATGTGCTAAAATGTGCACTTCTATGGGGGAACAGTTATTTAAAAGACTTTCATTCCCTTTGGTCTGTATTGTAATTATCATTGTTTGACTTTCTTCTATTTCAGGATATCCCTCAGACATGATGCCTCAAAACCAGGAATATACTGGTTATGCTATTGGAAGTGAGGAGGACGATCAGTCCCAGGAGTTGTCTGGTGGTCGTATAGTGCCGAGTTGTCTACAACCAGTCCAGTGTAAATACTGCAGTAAACAACTGTCATCTAAGTACAACCTACAGCGTCACATGTTGATACACCGAGGAGAGCTGCCACACCCGTGTCCACAGTGTAACCAACGCTTCAGGCTGAAACAACATCTTACACAGCACTTCTTTAACAGACATACCAAAATAGACATATGGCCGGACACCAGTAAATAGCCATGTAGCCGGACACCAGTAACACTCCGTATGGGCTGAAACAATACCTCACTCAACACTTCTTAAACAGCCATACACAATTAGACATATATAGCCGGCCACCAGTAACAAACGGTTCAGGCGGAAACTCCTTACACAACACTTCTTTAATAGCCCAGCATCAGTAACATTTCAGGCTGAAACAAATCTTTTCACAACACTTCTTTAACAGACATACCAAAATAAGCATGTTGCTGGGCACTATAAACAGATTGCTGAGGCTGAAACAGCACCGCACACAAGACTAGTTTAACGGGCATTCCAAATTATTCCACAAATATTCCACAATGGAAATAAGGAAACATACATTTTCCCTTTTTTGTGCAATCCTTGGTATTGGTGAGCATATCATGTGCATTTTCATGTATATACATTATTTGTTATAGTTTTCATTATATGTGTATGCATTTGTATTGCCATGTTATGCCACTTTTGCCAAAATAAAATCAATCAATCAATGTAGCTGGACACCATTGACAGACAGTTCAGGCTGAAACAACCTACACGACAATTTTTAAGATATAAAATAAACATGTAGCCAAGCCCCAGTAACAACTGTTCAGGCTGAAATAGCTTCCCACTCAGTACTTCTATAAATTAACAGGTATACCAAATTGACATGTAGCAGGGCACCAGTAACAAATAGTTAGGTCTGAAACAGCGTTTCACTCGGTACTTCTAAAAATGATCAGTTAAACCAAAATTAACATGTAATCGGGACCAGTATCATACAGTTCGGGCTGAAATAGCGTCCCACATCATACTTCTTTAATTAACAGACATACCATAGTAGATATGTAGCTGGGAACCAGTAACACATCACACTGCACTTCTTTTAATGACATACCAAAACGGTGACGCCCAACATTACTACAGTGCTCCCTCCCTACAACGGCCCTCCCAACAACGACTCCCTCCTTACAACGGCCCTTACGGCTGTTCCCCAAAGAAGACAAAATGTTTAACACTTTTACTGCTGCGATATCGTCTGCTTCAAATTGTCGTCTGCTGTTTTTTCTCAAAATTACATTTTGATGGAATGAAAATAATGACGGGTGACAAACAGCTTGGATCCAGATCAGACGCCGCGTAACGCGGCGTCTGATCTGGATTCAAGCTGTTTGCAGATGTAAGCCAATTCCCTCCCTGTAACGACTCCCTCTAAACAACGCACATAATATGTGTCTCCCATTGAGTGTCGTTATAGAGAGGGAGCGCTGTATAACAAAATACAAAATAGAACTTTACACAGTCAGCCCTCAGATATAAGACAGTACAGCGTAATCAACTTTTCTTGCTGAACATATAGTACTGGGGCCCGTTTCATAAAACTTCTTACGACAAATGTTGTCGTAACTCAGATCATAAAAGTCTCGATTATTATTTATTTCTCCATCTAATCCTGTCTTGTGACATCTTTTTGGAATCGTCTTGAAAAGACGATTCCAAAAAGATATCACAAAACAGGATTAGATAGAGAAATAAGAAATTAAATGTATTTTAAAGATTTGACTTACGACAACAATTGTCGTAAGAAGCTTTATGAAACGGGCCCCTGGTATTGAATTTTATTCGGGGACATAAGGATTACAACATTGGTAAAGCCGAAATTATTCTTTCTTAATTAACAATTTACATGTATATAAACACGGCACTGAAAACTGAATATCAGTTGCAAACAGTATGGAGCCAGATCAGATGCTACAAACTGATTGTCACTCAGATTAAAATAATTCTAAAGAAGGGCATTAGATTCTTTAAAGTTCTATTTACTATATAACTAAAGTAGTTCGACCTGTCGACCAATTTGATAATTATGAGGAAAGAATTGTCAATATTTGTTTTAAGAATTTCAATTTCAATTGCTTTGCCTTTGCTTTTTACTTTGTTTAAACGGGAAAGATAGCGTACTCTTCACTGCTGCTTTCAACGCTTCATGTTTGGTGGTGTTAGTAACTGTTATCAATACTATCCGCTATAGCCTTTTAAATATTTTATTTGAGATAAAAGGGGTTTGGTAAATGAATGATTGAAATAATTTGTGGCCCTGTGTTTTGTATATACATATGGTAGCTTTAAACCCAATACCTCACAAAATACGCATTTTAACGCCTTTAATTTATTCCTCCACTAAAGAAGATATTTCCATTTTACAAGTTATGCATATGCACCGTCAAAACCTTTATACATCCGAGCAGACCTTAGTTTAAACCTGGTTGAAAGTTAAGCAGAATGCGGCTTAAGGCACATTCTGCTTTAATTTCAAACTGTTTTAAGTGGCCACGTGTCGACAAAATTAGAAATACAGTGGATAATGTGTTATTCTTTCCCAATAAACGCGTTTACGCTAAAACTATTATTTGCAGTGCAAACAGTTTGGAGCCAGATCAGACGCCGGGTAACCCGGCGTCTGATCAGGCTCCAAACTGTTTGCCACCAAGATAAACATGAAATATCAGAATTGTCCAAAAGTTGTTCTTTTCTACGTGTTAATGCTTTGCGTTTGCGTGCGTTTGCGTACGTTTGCGTTTAAACGGGAAAGAATAACAGATCCACTGTATACTACGGGGTAAAGGGTTAAACTAGCAATGCATCCATAATGTAGATACCTTTTGTAATTGTTAGGTGTAATTGCATATGAATAAAACCGAACTCCTTTGGAGGCAGGGAAAGGCATTTCTATTTGTAATAAGTAATCTGTTACCATAGTAACATATGTTTTTGTCTTGAAAATAGTTACTTTTCTTTCTTTCTTTGTACGATATTGCTATATTAATTATGTTTAAATCATTGGTATGTTATTTACACATTTTTGGTACTTTCGTGTTTGAAATTAACCATGCTGATGTCAAAACTGAATAAAGGTTATTTCATAAACTAAAGTTCACACATTTTGTTATTTTTATACCAATATGAATTGGAATTCCATTGCAAGATAAGTATGTCCAACTCAAATATATAATCATTTAAACTTTAACATTATGGGGCCCGTTTCATAAAACTTCTTACGACAAATATTGTCGTAAGTCAAACTTTTAAAATACATTTAATCTTTGATTTCTCTATATAATCCTGTCTTGTGACACCTTTTTGGAATCGTCTTTTCAAGACGATTCCAAAAAGATGTCACAAAACAGGATTAGTTGGAGAAGTAAATAATTATTGAGAGTTTCATAATCTGACTTACGACAACATTTGTCGTACGAAGTTTTATGAAACGGGCTCCTGAAGCTTTCATTTATCCTGAACAAACTGTGAATCAGTTTTAATGTGAAGAGCATACATGTACGTACGTGCCCTATGCTAACAGTTTGAACCCAGATCTGAGGGCTCCTGATCAGTGCCTGTTAATTTTGGTCAAAACCATATATATCCTGAATAGTTAGAAATGGACTGAACTTAATTGGAAACTTGAAATGTAAATTTGAAATATCAAGAGTTGACGAGTTAAACGTTCATGATGGAAAAGTCACCGAGTTATTTAATTATTTTATCAGATATCGGATATACACAACTCTTAATTTGCTAAGCACCAAGGGTGAAATATCCATAGGTACCGATGCATTGACCCTATCACTTTCTTACTGCGTAGGTTCCAACATTTTTTGTTCGATTCCTTCCAAATTTGGAGAAATGTTTGCCAATGGTTGACTTTACACATTCTGTTAACCTTTTCACTTTTCTAGGTCCTGTAGGCTTATAGTGGGTTATTTTTAACACGGGCTTGAATGTTTAATTCTTTCCCATGTTACTAATGATCTTGTCATAGATTTTTTGCTAAATGTTTTACATAGAGGATCTAACATGAGTGCTCATTAATTATCATTTTTAATAAACGAGTTGACTAAAACAATATGACGCGAGCCTTGGCGAGCGTTATATTTCTTTTAGTCAACGAGTTTATTAAGAATGATAAATAATGAGCACGAATGTTAGATCCTATTTATCTCATAAACATTTTAAAACCCTTTTAAGTGAACTGAATCCGTAGTTTTTTGTCTCTCCGCCATATGTATTTTCCGCCAAAACTTGACGTTGTTTACAGTAACGCCATGGCAAATGACGTCATTTGGCGCCCAGCGCCATGCAGCGCTCGTAGACGAACAGGTAGGGCCGGAGCCCAAATATTGATATTTCACTATAGTTTATTGAATGGCTTTATAACACTCCCAGAGTCGGTTTAATATGTGATAAATGTATTTACTTACTGTGCTGACGGTCTTTTTGATTGTGAGGTTGTGGAACAGGGTTTATATTTTATGTACACTGTTTGTCTTTATAGGTGAATATAGGAGATAAGTGTGAGGTTGGGCGCCCCTTAACCCAGGTTTAACCCCCCAGTGGTTGTTAATAATTAATTAATTTATAGTTAGTTATTGATTGCTACTGACCGTACCAAGGCGGGCTCCTATATTCACTTTGCTTTATGTTTGTCTTGCGTGTTGTTTTCTATTTAGTGTGTAGATGAAGGAATGGTATTGCGTGTGTGTGTGTGTGTGTGTTTGTTGTGGTATGACTGTGTGTGTGTGTTCTGCTTGAGAGATGGGTGTATTGTTTGTGTTACGTTTCCTGTTTGAGTCTTTCGTATTTATTTTAAACCGAGGAAAAAATAAAATTATGAAATTTCCAAGATTTCACCAAAATTTTGAAATCCATTGAATTCTAAATTGTAATGTTCTAAGAGATGTTATACATTGGTAAAAACAATGTTTTACCTTTCAATGACTAATTGTACCCAGTATTGAATTGTAAAACATGCTTGTTAACTCAAAACACATTTTTTAAGTTTTGCAGTTTTCTGTGAAAAACATATATTTTATCTTTATTACCGAATATCTTGTTGAAATCTGAACAAAACTGGGAAAAGTTTTAAAGTGATAGGGTCGGTGTATTGGTTCCTATGTATGTTATACATGTACTTTTGGTGATTAGCAAACTTTGAGTAGTATATATATTTTCAAGATAGTGATATTGTACACTTATACTGTCACACTTATGTTAAACAACCACTAAAAGAAGATACATTTGGTAGTATTAAGGATAGACAGTAATTTCAGGATACAGGAAATGACAGAAAATTCTTATCAAATCTTTTTGCATGACTTGGTCCTCCGTTAAGCACGTCATTTATCTTTATTTAATGATTGCTTAACATACGATTGATTAAAAACGTTCAATAACCATACACACTTGGAAGAGCATACCTTTCACAATGTTTCTAGTGACTCTACTGACTTAAATCGGATGTAACGTAACAAAAGACCGAGTTATTATGTATCTGATGTGGAGCTAAGCTGTTATAAATGTCTTGAAATCGCTTTTGGAAGGATAAGGTTTAGCAGTTCAATCACTGTCACGGTCATAAGTACGACTTTAATTGTCCAATCTGATACTGTGATAGATCCTGTCTAGATGCCGCTTTGGAAACGCTTGTTCTAGTCTTTGTCCGCACTGTAGGCAAAGTGATCAGCAAAGGTGGTTGAAATGGGATTTTAAAAACTGTTAGTTGGTACAAAACTTCGCAATTTTGAAAGTTTATATTTCTATATATTGACAAACACAATATATAGTTTAATTGTGTGCTCCTTTTTGCAATATACGTAGGCCAACAGTGTCGTGCACTTCGAACTTCTGACATATTGAACCTTGTCATACCAGGTTCTGGAATTGAGTTTGGTTCAGTCTACCAAATATTGTACTCGTTTATAACAGATACAGAAACACGTTTTATTTAGAGTCGGGATGCATACTAAACTTGTATCTGTTTCTTTTTTCAACATTATTATAAACGAGTACAATATTAGGTAGTGTGAACCAAACTCAATTCCAGCGCTTGAGATGACAATGTGCTATATGTCGGAATTTCGAAGTGCACGACACGACACTGTTGGCTTATATTGCAAATAGGAACACACAACTAAAATGTATATTGTGGTTGGCAATTAGTAGAAATATAAACTTTCGAAATTGAGAAGTTTTGTAGATGCTTGTAAGTGTCAAACAGCGTATTGAGAAGTCATCGCGTCGTTGACACTGGTTGAACTTAATATACCCTGTTTGCAATACAACACGTAACCTTGTCATGACACTGCTCAAGTTATTTCTTATATGTATCACTCGTATTTTCATGTAATCTAATATAAGTGGGTAGTCCAATATTGTTCTTAATATTGGACTGCGCGTGCAAAAATATAGTGCTGTGGGTCATTGATACTAGTCCAGGTTCTAAGGTTATGAACAATTTGAGTTGAGTCTGAGCTCGTTCTCAAGCATTTAATTGGTCAGATTTGAGCAAACGCTCGCATCTGACCAATCAAATGTTTGAAAACGATCTCAGACTCTACTAAAATTCTTAATAACTTTGGGGCCAGTATTACAAACGACAGTACTTACTTCGTCGTGTTTTAAAACATTAGACATGACTGCTGAAACATTGAACTAGTCTGATAAGTGGCCATTATTAAGATTAAAATTGACGACATATTGTGCTTGGTTTATCTGCCACACAATGTTTTACACATTATCCCATAAATACGTCTTTTATCTATTCCTTCATTGAAGAACATAGTTCCAATGAAAACAGTCAAAATATGTACCAAAGAAATACTTTCTATATCCTATCAGATTCTAGCTTAAAGGCACATTCTGCTTTATTTTCAACCTGCTTTAAGTGGTCAACTATCTTCAATACTGAAACAAACTATGAGGAAGTGGGTTAAGTGATCACTTTCATCATCACATTTACTATCATTCCTTCTTTAACCCCTTCCACTGCCTTATCCCAAGTACACCAGTACTTTACTTATTGGCAAACACTGGATTGCTACGTAACGCTTAGTCTGATCAGGATCCAAAGTGTTTGGCACTTCTTAAGATAAACATGTAACTTACCTTAGTCAATTTACCTCAAATCTAAAAATTGAGAAATAAAAGCAGAAATGAAATGATTGTTTTAAGTTGAAAATGCCGTGACATTGACGGAGTTAAGCAAGTCTTTACACCATTCTTTCTTAAATGAGATAGTACAGCTGTTAGTTCCCTCTCGACCAATTATCACTGATGTGTTCATTGTTAACATATATCACTAACAAATTATACAAGACAACACTTAAGTTTACAAACTGTGCATCTGAAGAGTGCACTTGTCCTATGCAAACAATGTAGACCCAGGTCAGAGGGCTCATGTAGGAGCCCCCTGATCAGAGTATTCGTTGTAAATTAGTAATTTATTGCATAGCGCAACCCTAAATAGCTAAAATAAAAACAAAATAAAACGTTTACTAGAAGACTTTAAAATGGGAAACTGGAATTGTCTATTTGAAGTTTCATGTGTTTAAAGAGTACCATTTTATCTTATTAGAAAATGTTGCTTACTTACCACAATGTTGCCGGTATGTTCTGCTTAGTTTATTAAATACATGTTGTATATTTGTACATGCATACTATACATATATATATACCTGACCTGGTAAGTTCTTCTTAGTTTTTGAACACTCTTTGTTCGTATCTTTGTACATGTATAATATACTTACATACCTAGCCTGGCGTGTTCTGATTAGTTTATTATATACACATTATTTATTTTGTATAATATACTTAGATATCTTGACTGGTATGTTCAGTTTAGTTTATTAGATACAATTTGTATATGTATAATAACACGCATCAAATTTAATTCCCAGGACCTCGCAATCCAGCATTGGCAATGTCAATCGAGTCAGGGTTGGGTATAAAGAAGAAGAGAATCCACATGTGCGCCATGTGCACGAGAATATTTTCTTCGGCCTCCAGCCTCCGGAAACACGTGATGACCCATACAGGCGAGAAGCCGTATCAGTGCGAGTTCTGCCAGACGAGGTTCCGCCTTAAACATCATCTTAGAGATCATAGGTGGAGCAAACATAAAGTGACAAAGCCGCGTGCTTCATTCCAATAGTATATTCAGGGTTAGTATGTAGTTTGTTAGGAGGTAGGGATAAAGTGGGGCTGTAGATGGCACTGTACATCCAGATAACGAGATTATACTTATTATATTAGGACCCTGCATTAAAAACGCAGGAGCCCTGTAGCATAAACTAGGGCCAAACCCAGTGCGATTAAATAATTTGCTACGACAATTTATATGGATATTATAAAATGATATATTTTTCTGCGAAGGCGACTTCGTTTTCGTATGAAACATTACCCAGTGTATATACACTAGCTTCGTCGGAAAACAATTGATCTTATTGTAATATACTCATTTAGATTGTCGTAGCAAAGCATTTGATGACAATTCATAGTTGGTCCTCAGTGCTATAGAAATGATTTAATATTCAGGGGCATATTTTGGTATAGTATGAGGAAGACTCCTATAGATGTTAGTGTATTCTGATCTTTATACCCTGAGTTTTCTGTCCTTGAATGATCTAAATAGCCATATCCAACTACAGTAAAACCTCTCTATTACAACCATTAAAGTGTGCTTATTATTAGGTGTTTCAGACAGGTGACTGCTTAAAGCAAGGTAAGAGTAAAACAGAAAGCTCCTATAGGAGCTTTCTGTTTCACTGTCACCTTGCTTTAAGCTGTCACCTGTCCTTTATACCACCAATTAGCCTTCATTTTAGTGGTCGGAATAGAGAGGTTTTTACTGTATACGTTTATACTCTAGCAATCTCATGTGTTCACCAATACAAACAATATGTAAGAATATGAACCAGTTTAAGATCTTGATCAAGGTTGATACTGTGTCCAATCGGACCAGAGTGTGAAAAGTTGCTGCCCCTGATTTATCAAAAATGTTTTATTCAGCCTTTTTTACCCCCTCACAACCTGAAATTTAGCTCAACTTGCCTTTGTTGACATATTTAAATGAAACCTCTTCATTAAGCGGGTTTATATTAATATAAGGTAGGTCAACTTCAAATATAAAATAAAAAACCAAATCAGAAATAAATCAGTCTGCTAGGGTGTATAAACTTTTTTCTTGTGGTACACATTCATGACTGTTTCAAGCGGAACTATTTTATTCAGTGAAGGAATAATTGAAAGGCATAAAAAGCTGTATTTACAGAGTAAATGGGTTAAAGCAGGTTGAAAGTAAAGCAGAATGGGTCGTAAATTGTATTCTGCTTTACTTTCAGCCTGTTTCAAGCTTCCATCTGCTTGAGAAAAATAGTGTTATGATACATATTCTTGACTGTAAAATTGGAACTATTTTCTTCATGGGGGAATACATTGAATTGCGCTAGAGACGCTTCTATGGGAGGGAGGTTAACCAACCACTAAAAGCAGATACATTTGGTTGCATTAAGGATACATTGCAGCTTTATTTAAGAAATAACAAATTCATACAAGGGTCTTATCATGCAACCGAACACTGGTAGGAGTTGAGATGCGTAGTAATTTAATAACGAGGCCTTTAGGCCGAGTGGTTTAATTACAAGCATCTCGACGACTACCCGTGTTCGTATGCACGATAAAACACTTGCATTAATTTATTATTTCGATTCAAACACATACTTTTACCCTAATTTGCTCCGAAGCAACGGCGCTACATTTCTTGGCGTACGCAATCGCGAAGCCATATGACATCACGTTAGAACGTTTTAGCGCGTGAGTGTTTAATTGAAAATTCAAACACTGAAACGTTCGTTCTTTATTAATATAGGGGCGTGCGCGAAGTGTGTTGGAATTAAGGATATAGGGATGCCAGGAAGCTCTTACGCGATCTTTTTGCATGACTTTATCCTCCGTTCTTCATTTAGCTTGGTGATTGCTTGACATAAGATTGGTTGAAGAGGTTGGCGACAATCATATAACTGGAGAAAGCATACCGGTACCTTTTACATTCATTTTTTCTACTGAACAAAAACAGATGTAGGCGTATTGCATTGTCATCAAAGCAAAATCTGTTAATAGTTTGAATTGAGTCAGAGCTCGTTCTCAAGCATTTGATTGGTAAGATTTGAGCAAAAGCTCAAAACTGATCAATCAAATGTTCTCAGACTACTAAATCTCTTAACATTAGGACCAGTATTAAACACGACAGTACTTAATGCTGGTGCAAAAGATTGACGTCCTCGTCGTGTTTTTTAACATTAGACTAGCCTGTTTAAACAATGAACAAGTCTGAAAGTTGACAAGATCACGACATAATTTTTGTGTTTGGTCTATTTGTAACACAATGTTTTACATATTTGTTCTTAAATTCAGCATAACATTTACTATCATTCCTTCAATAACCGCTTGCCACTGCCTTATCCCAAGTACAACAGTGTATTGCTTATTTACAAACACTTTGAATCATGATCAGACGCTGCATAACGCGTCGTCTGATCAGGATCGAACGTATTTGACACAATTTATGATATATCTTAAGTCAATGTACCAAAAATGTAAAATTTGAGAAACAAAAGCAGGAATGATTGTTTTTAGCGAAAAAAAGTCATGTCATTGACGGGCTTGACCAAGTCTTTACACCATTCTGTCTTAAATGTGATAGTACAGCTGTTTCATTCCCTGTAGCTGACCAAGGAAGGATGATTGTTTTACCACTGATATGTTCTTTGTTCACATATATCAACTAGAAATTACATAAGACAACTCTTAAGTTCACAGCTCCTATAGGAGTTTTTCTCTATAATTTAATATGGTTTTAAACTGTGCATCTGAAGAGTTCACTTGTCCTATGCAAACAATGCAGACCCAGATCAGAGGACTCCAGTAGGAGCCCTCTGACCAGAGTCTGTATTGTTTGTAATTTTGAAATGTATTGCAAAACAACACAACCCTAAATAGCTAACCAATGGTTTACTAGAAGACTTAATTGGAAACTTAAATTGTCCATTTGAAGTTTTATGGATCTATTTCATTGTTATATATATGTCATACATTCAGTTGCCATGTGCTTAATGAATACCACTTTATATTATTTAGAAATTCCGCTAACCACAATATGTTTTGGTATGTTCTGCTTAGTTTATTAAATACACATTGTACGTATATATGTACATGTATACATTGTATGCCAACATAAAAGGATGTATGTGCAATTGGTCACCATTTCGATTATTGTCAGTCAATATCATTTGCATGATTCCGGCAGTTACCAGTCAAGTATAAGGTTATGTAGTAATAATATAAGAAACCAGTCAGGAGAGAGAGAGAGCAGGGAGGTGTGACCAATGGAAAGCAAGGTCACCTTTATTTAAACCAATCACAGAGCAACATAGCCATTGTTTCTTTATCTCGGAAAGTCTAGGATGTCGACCTAATTTTAGTTACAACCACCACCTCCCATCCTCCTCCTCTTTCTTGTTTCATGTTATGTTTTCGATAGTTTACGTTCATGTTACAATGTTATTATGTTGTTATTCTGCTGGGCGGCGGTTGCTGTATCGCCCAAATATAAAAATTAGATATTAACTTTCTATAACATTGATCTTAAATGTATGGCATTTAAAAAAGAAATGCCCATTAACAAACATACATTACGTTTTTGTCTTCTATTTTCCATACAAGTGAATTTCGGTTCTGTGTGAATCTTAAGCCTAAGTGGGCAATGCCACATAAAATACTATACTTACATAGTTTGCCTAGTAGGTTCTGCTTAGATTATTAAATACACATTGTTTATTTTGTGCATGTATAATATACTTAGACACCTTGACTGGTATGTTCTGTTAAGTTTATTTAAATACACATTGTATATATTTGTACATGTATAATTACACGCGTTAAATTTAATTTCCAGGACCTCGCAATCCAGCATTGGCAATGTCAATTGAGTCAGAGTTGGGTGTAAAGAAGACGAGGATCCACATGTGCGCCATGTGTACGAAAATATTTTCTTCGGCCTCCAACCTTCGGAAACACGTGATGACCCATACAGGCGAGAAACCGTATCAGTGCGAGTTCTGCCAGACGAGGTTCCGCCTCAAACATCATCTTAGAGATCATATGTGGACAAAACACAAAGTGACAACGCTGCGTCCTGCAAAATAACACGAACATTCCAATAGTATATTATGGGTTAGTAGGTGGTTTGTTGGGAGGGATAAAGTTGGGCTGTAGATGGCACAGGACATCCGGATAACGGGAGCCCTATAATTATCACCAGGGCCAAACTCAGTGTTATCAAATGTTTTGCTACGACAGTGTATATGGGTATTATAAAATGATAAATTTTTCAGTTGAGGCATCTTGTTTTCGTAGGAAAACATTGCCCAGTATAAACACTTGTTTCGTAGGTAAACAATTAGTTTAATTATGATATACTCGTAGCAAACCATTTGATGATAATACGTAGTTGGTCCAAAGTGCTATAGAAATCACAATTTCTGTCTGTCCGTAAACACTATGCTGTACCGCGAAAATTCAAAGAAGTATTCACTTATTGGTTTAATATTCAGGGGCATATGTTTGGTATTGTATTAGGAAGACACCTATAGATTCAGAGTATTCTGCTCTTTGTACCCTAAAGTTATCTGTCCTTGAATTATTAAAATGGCCATACGTTTATACTCTAGCAATCTCATTTGTTCACCAATCCTAACGATATGAAAGAATATGAATCAGTTTAAGACCTTAAACAAAGTCTATAATGGGTCTAATTGGACTAGATTATGAAAAGTTACTGCCCCTGATTAATCAAAAAAGCTTTATTCGGACTTTTTACTCTCTCACAACTTCAATTTTAGCTCAACTTGCCTTTGTTGACATATTTAAATGAAACCTTCATTAAGCGGATTTGTATTGATACAATGTAGGTCAACTTCAAATATGACGAAAATATGCGCATTATAATGACGTGTTCTGGACTCTTATTGACTGATGATTGCTCCACTCTTGAGACTGTATTTCTTGACCGATTTTGATGATATTTTGTTATTTGGGTTTAGTTTAACCCTTTACCTCATAGCCTGTTTTAGATTTGGAGGCGGATGGCCACTTAAAGGGACTCGCAACCGGATGGTGTACTTGTCAAAATAAAATAAAATACTCAAATAAAAGCAAATTTGTGGCATTATTTGGCTTCTGACATTAAAAAAATATGATCAGTCCAAAAAAAGTCTCAAGAATCGTCACCGAATCTTATTTTTTTTAGATATTTTCCATCCTTTTTCTATAGCGTCAGCTGACGGTATAGTTGTTGTTGTTGCTTCTCTACACGGGCTCAGACATAAACCCGAGCCGAATAAAGTATTATCGATCGCTACCAGTGAAGTACGTTAATTCGCTACCACATATATAGAGAGCGTTGGTAGCCGAGGTGGTAAAGGCGCTTCCTCATTTTTCATGTTTGTCTCCGCATAGAGGGTCACGGGTTCGAATCCCACCAGAGCTTCTTCTTTCTTTATTTTGAAATGCATTTTTTAACAGAATTTATTATCCTAAACTAAATCTTACCCATTTATATAAGCATTTGACATATATTTACAAATTACTATTTTTAATGCTAAATCCGGTTGCGAGCCTCTTTAAAGCAGGTTGAGAGTAAAGCAGAATGCGCCCTAAGGCGCATTCTGCTTTACTTTCAAACTGCTTTAAGTCACTACTTGCTAGTATATAAGAAATATTTTTTATTGTACATGTTCATGTCTGTATAATCTTGAACTATTTTCTTTGGCGGAGGGGTAAATGAAAATGCGCTAAAGGGCGTTTCTATCAGTTAAAGGGTTAACGAGGAGCAGGTCAAGTTCTAACATGGAGAAAAACTGGTCATATTTATAAGTTGGTGGGTTATGTTGGCTGAATGTTGATCCACTGTAGAGTCGGTAGTGTTGACAGATTTCGATTATTTCTGTTGTCGCTTTATCTCAACAACATGAAGGCCAAACTTCTGGTATGGTGGAACTTGACTTGGATCCAGATGAAAATTTCAGTTACGAAATGTCTCATCTGGTTTCAAAGATTTTCAAAATGTAGCTACATTTAGGTCGTGTAGTGAGCGTGTTAAGTATTATTGCCGTCAATTAACATTCATTTGCAGGGCCTTCCCTGACTGTGTCATTTTTTAGTGTCTACATAAAATCCTATCCTAATGGTGTAACAATTCATTAGAATCGTTGCTTTGCAAATACTTAACTCTTTATACTCCATCAAACATTGTGACGTGACTATACTAAATAGAATCGGCGCTTTACGTCGATGCAAAAGGGTAGTTTCAACGTGGTGTTTACTGGATGCAAATAGGAGAAAATATTTTATTCGCTGATTCTCATCTGGATCTCAGATTCTCTGTGTCGTAATACAAAATCGGATTAGTTATACATAAGAAATAAAATAAGTCGGTGTCCATGCGAAATGAACTGCAAAAAATGATGCATAAGTGGCAATGGCGATTAATGATTGGTTTGCTGATCATTTTCTGTCATTCATTTTGCATGAACACTGAAAAGTAATTTCATTTCTTACATCAGCATTATTTCTCCTTTATATTTGTTAACACCAAGTCTTGTCCTAGTAGTTGTTTAAAGATGCTCGTTTTGGAAGTACTGTTCCAAGCGACACAACTATACCAAAAGTGCTTTACGGAACTGATCCAATCTTTTTCATCAAGACACATTACATTCATTTCGCATGAATGTAGTTATCGGCTCCTCTGGTGACGACACCCATGCGAATTGAATCCTAGTGTCCCAGTGAACTATACTTCTTTAAACGGAACTGTTTTTTAGACAAGATTATGCATGTTAGATAGAACGTATGAACTGTAACTGTAAATAAAATATCCATTTGATTTAAATATGTTATGCCCTGGCGATCGAAGATGGGATTCATATTGTTTTGGTTGTATATTGTGTGTGCGTGTTTGTGTGTCTGGCCACAACATTAACATTGGTTATAATCTATAGCGGATCTGAGCCATGCCCATTAATTTGCCAAATCGGCTGAATTAAACCTTTGCCACAACTTTTGAACTACATGTGACAAAGGTTTCGGTAAATGCACTCCATCCAAGAAGCCTTTGCGCCCTGTATAACTTTGTTTATGTCAGGCAAAGGCCATGGTTATTTTAAAAGTTTATAATCAGAGGACTAAGTGATTCACAAACACATGTGTTTCTAGTATTTTTTCTACGAACATATATAATGTATTGCCACGAGTAAATAGAACACATGGACATGAACTCAGTAAGGTCAAAGCTCAGCTGCCTTTGGGAAATGGGTAAATATCCAAAATATACTTACAGTAAAACTCCTCTATTATGACCACTGAAAATAAGTTTAATTGTTAAAACTCTTGACAGCTTAAAGCAATGTGAAAGTAAAACAGAAACAAAACAGTTGTCTCTTTTACTACCACCTTGCATTAAGCAGCCACCTGACTTGAAAATACATAATTCTTAACAAATACATATATATAATATTTAACCTTATTTTTTGGTCGAAATAGGGCGTTTTACTGTATATCAAAAGCAGTGTGCAAAAACAAAATTGTAGACTCAGGCAGCTTATTTCAGGGCTACCATAATTTGCTAAAAAAATCCGAAAATTTCCAAATTTTCAAGCGCGAATTTAGGAAACGTACCTTTAATCCTTTAGCTGCTAGGCTTTATAACATCAACATAATTATGCAAACAGTTTAGATCCAGTTCAGACGCCGCGTGACGCGGCGTCTGATCAGGATTCAAACTGTTTGACACCCATATTCGAGATTTTTTTTTTTAAAAATCCGGAGATTTCGGAAATTCCGGAGATATGGCAGTCCTGTTATGTGATCTCCATCAGTAACCGAGTTGGGAAGTGACCTTGTTAGTTTCATTACTCATGTGCTATAAATAGCAAGTGTCATAAATTTCGTCTTTTGTAGGATGTATGAAGTATGGCTTATTCTTTTAATCTGTTTATAGCTTTCCTGGCACAAAGTGTCAATGTGAGCTATTTTAATCGTGGCGTGTCCGTTCGTCGTTAGTTCGTTTGTCAACAATTTTTTTAAACACCATCTCCGAAACTTATGGATGGGCTTTTACCAAACTTAGCAGGAATGGTCCTGATATGATGCTCTTTAGAAGCTATTCAAATAGTTTCGGTCCGTTGCATATCTAGGTCATAGACTAAACATAGATCGTTTTAATAAAAACTTTAAAATATCTTCTAGTCTGAAAATCCACAATACCCTGAGCTTAGATATTTGGCACAAAGCATCATCTACAGGTCCTCCATCAAGATTGTTCAAATTATGTCCCTTGGTCAAAAATGATCCCGCCCGGGAGTTTTCTAAAATGTTCTCTGGCAATTTTGTTCAAATATTTGCCTTGGCCATGTACTCAACAATTGGCACAATCATGTCATAAATTCTCAGCTTTCCAATATATTTTACATTTACATCAATTGTTACAGATAAGCGGTTTAGGAACGTATACGGCTCTTGTCTTGATTTTGTTTCTCTTTCTATATGCACTGAATCTGTTCGCTGTTTTCTATATTCACATTTTTAACCCAATACTCCATAAATACGCCTTTTTACGCCCTTAATTTAATCATCCACTGAATTAAATATTTCCAGTTTATATATTCATTTATATGTGTCATAAGAACTATTTTCTATACTCTAGCAGAAGATGGCTTAAAGCAGGCTGAAAGTAAAGCAGATTGCGCCTTAATATGCATTCTGCTTTACTTTCAGCCTGCTTTAAGTAGTTACATGTTTTCAAAACTAGAAGCAGACTATGAGGTAATGGGTTAAAGCTTATTTCTTTATTTCAAAATAAATATAACCTACTGAGACAGGCTTTCTTTTCTTAACAAACTCCTAATTGCAGGTATAACAACAAAATATGAACAATTTGCAATTGCATTTTCTGCTATCAGATCCGTTATGAGTACGTTTACAGTCGAAATCCGTTACTACGAACTCACTTTAATCAAACTTGTTCATATTTCATAAATTGAACTTTGGTTACTCGATCTCCATTAAATCGAACATACCTGTATTTCAAAGTTAAAACGCGGCTAAGCCACGTTTGAACCTTGAAATACGGGCACGTTCGACTTAATAGAGTTAAAATTATCGAGTTTTGATCTTTGATCAAAGGTGTCCTTATGGAAGTCCTGATCAAGGTATACACTGTTGATATAGAACATGAGTACTCTTTAAAGGTATACACTTGGAAAAGGTCTAATTTGCTAAATAAAAATATATTCTGCATACATAGCCGTGACATGACAAAATCTTCCTTATTGCATTGCAAACAGTGTAGCCTTAGTCTACACTATTTGACACCCACGTGCGTATAAAGCATTGTATTTAGCAGTATTATATACGGTATCTGGGAGTGTACACCAAACTCAGACACAGATCCTGCGATGAAAACTGAGCTTGGTCTGTACAGCACACTGTTGCGATGCAATAAATCAGGTTTGTCATGACACTGTAACGTGCAAACCGAGTGACCCAGCAACAACAAACCCCGTCGATGCAAAGCTTAAGCTCACATCAAGAGATGTTTGTTGCGCTATATAATTGACTCACTTCCCAACATACAACGGTTTGGGAAGCCTCATTTGCATATACCAACGTACTACGTACGTTACATAACTCTCCCCTCCGAGAAGTCTCGTCCCGAGACTTGGACCCTGGGAGAACCGTGGGTAAGGCAACTCCGGTCTGGCAGTTGTCACTATCCCACCGCTGCCACCATTTGTAACGTGCAAACCGAGTGACCCAGCAACAACAAACCCCGTCGATGCAAAGCTTAAGCTCACATCAAGAGATGTTTGTTGCGCTATATAATTGACTCACTTCCCAACATACAACGGTTTGGGAAGCCTCATTTGCATATACCAACGTACTACGTACGTTACAACACGGCTCATAAGTAGGTTACAATGCACGTGTATTTGAGGAATATAGGATGGACTATTTACATTCGCCCCATTCAATTATATTGAACAAAGTGACGTTTATTTCGTATAAACGCATTTGTTCTAGTGAGCGGGACTTGTTGAGATCCTAGCAGTGGAAGCGGTGCTTATTGATCTGCTCTCCGCGAATAATTTTGTGGCGTTCCCGGAGTAATGGCTGTTCCTTTCAGGGTACACATTATTCGTGTTAACAACCTCTAATATGGATTAAACATGCATACCAATAAAATGTTCATTTCATATAAAAAAAATTACAGCAAATATAATGTAAATATCAGAAATGAAGTGAATTTGTCGGCATTAAAGCGAAATAAACGATAGAAATTGATCAGCAAAATTGCCATGAATTTGCCGATCATTTTCTTCCGTTTATTTCGCTTAAACGCCGAAAAAATTCACTTCATTTCTTAAACGTTGTGAACTTCTGGTATTAATGGTTTTCAATGTCTCGACAGAGGCTGAGCTTACAAATGGCATCAAGTTCAGACATTCTGACATTGCTCTTTAAAATAAAACAAAATATGACAATCTGTTCAGCTTTTACATATTTACTTTGTTTCTGAACTCTTTTATTTCTTTGGATATTCAATCGAAGTTCAAAACCGTTTGCAACCCAATATCGTTCTCAGTTATATTTTATCCGGATTCGAATTGATTGCAAAGTTCAGCAAAAGCTAACCCGTTACCCAATGACCTGTTTTCTAGCTTTGAACACAGGCCATGTAACTACATAAAGCAAGATGAAAATATAGTATAACGCTCCCTACCCTGTCCCATGTCACCATATATTTGTTCTACTTTAAAATATATGTGGGCACTTAAAGTAGGTTGAAAGTACAGTAGAATGCGCCTTACCATCTTAAAGTTACAATCTGTTAGAATATAGAAAATATTCCATATGATACATATTCATGACACTATGAATTGAAACTATTTTTTTCAGTGGAGGAATAAAACATGGGCGTTAAATTGCGTGTCTATGGAGTAATGGATTGACTAATTGACTCCCTATAGTGACACATGTATGCTTCCGTTACAAACCGTGTGCCTGGGTAGAGCCATTTTGCCGTATGCAAACTCTGAACTCCAAGATCAGAGGTTCATATATTACAGTGTCCCCTCCCTACAACTGCCCTCCCAACAACGACTCTCTCCTTACAACGATCCTTGCCGCGGTCCATAAACAGGACAGCTATATACGCTTTTACTGCTGCAATATCGAGACTGTACAGACATGATCCCATTGTTCATATATCTTATACAGTGCTCCCTCCCTTCAACGGCCCCCAACAACGTCTCCCTCCTTACAACGACCCTTGTCGCAGTTCCATAAACAGGACAATAATGTGTAACGCTTTTACTGCTGTCTGCTAAAGTTGTTGTCTTCTCAAAGTTACATATTGGACATTTTGACAGAAAAAAGCTTAATGACTAGTGACAAATAGCCTGAATCCAGATCAGACGGATGCGTTACGCGACGTTGGATCTGGATTCAAGCTGTTCGCAAATGTTAACAAATTTCCCTCCATATAACGACTCCCTCCACACCGCACATAATTGTTTCTCCCATTGGATGTCGTTGTAGAGATGGAGCGCTCTACCAGGGTCTGCACCGTTTGTCATTTTGCTATTTGTTGTTAAAATCAACCCTAAATATATAGGAAATGTATTAGAATTAATTTAGAACTAGAATTTTATATTTGCAATTTCAGGTATCAAGGAGTTATAGAGCATTCTACTTTACTTTCAGCCTGCTTAAGTCTCATCTTGAAAGGTGCTGGACATGCCAGTTATATTTCATGTTTAGGATCAAAGGTTATAAAGCGTTTGTATTTGTCTCAAGCATTTGATTGGTCGAATTTGAGCTTTTGCTCAAATCTGACCGATCAAATGCTTGAGAACAATCGAAGACTCAATTCAAACACTTAATAACCTTGTGACCAAAGATTCCTAGCTTGGGACTATTTTTCTTAGTGTTTGAATAGTAAGAAGCGTGAAAAGGTATTTATTGGATAAATAGTGATAAATGTAATAGCAAGCATGTTTTATGCATTTATTTTACATTTTTCATAATACCGCTACCGGTGTAAAATAAATACATAAAGCATGCTTGCTATTATATTTATCTTTATTTAAATTTCCACCTGTAGAGAGATACTTTTATCTACTATTATTTATTGGATAAATAGTAAACTATCCTGACTGTTTGTCTATTACAGGTGACTTCAATGCAGGTTTGGTGCAGCAGCAAGCTTCCAGCCAGTATTTCCAGGCCAGTCCATTAGGTGTTTCGGGAGACAAGAGGAACTACCCCTGTGACTACTGCCCTAAGATTCTGGCAACACGGGAAAGCAAGAGGAAACACGTGATGCTTCACACTGGCGAGAAACCCTTCACGTGCAGCGTGTGTAGTAAATCATTCCGACAGAAACATCACCTGTATCAGCACGTGTTCATCGTGCATCCCGACACGCCAATGGCAAAACTGAAACAAATTTGACAATACTTCTTACTTGGACTAATTGCTCTGATTAAATAATTTGACCTTTATCAAAGATAAACATGACTGGACCGTCTAAAGACCCCAGACCTCCCTTAACCACCCAACCTCTCCAAACCTCTCCAAATCATATAAAAAACATCTAAAACGACTAAAAATCCTTAATATCTAATCACATAAGGCTTAAAAGTAGCCAGTCAAGGCTGAAAAAAAATGAAAAAAATAAATATTAAAATATAATCTATGATGGCTTTCATTTTAAGGGGAGCAACTTGTACAAAAATTTAGATAGCTATACTCAGTTGCTTCTAGATTTTAACCCATTTTCCAATAGCCTGTTTCTGGTTTTGAAGACAGGTATCCACTTTAAGCAAGTTGAACGTAAAGCAGAATGCATCTTAAGGCGCATTCTGCTTTAGCTTCAGCCTGCTTTAAAGACTTTTCCCCAGTCAATTGATGGACTACCCACCAAATGTCTCGATAGTGTGAGAATTTGGCTTTCAAAGCATGCATCACAAGCTACACCAATCTCAGTTTACCTGGTGAGGCCCAGATTATACTCATGCTCTAGTTATTTTCAATGGTTATTTCTAACCAAACTATCAAATTTAAAGGTCAGGTCTTACATGAGAAGCTCCACTAGTTCTTTGCTACCTACATGTCCACAAGAACCATGCTTTTTGCAAGGAAATTGTCTGGCAAGGCGTTATGATCGAAAGGTCGTCAGGAGATGTCTTCAAGCTACCATCTGCTAGAATATGGAAAACTTGTTTTTACAAGTGGTTTGGGGAGGTTTGGGGTCTTTAGACGGACCGATCATGATTATCCTTGAGCAATTCAAAAAATTTATGCTATCTTAAATCCCTTTTTAGAAGATTTTTTAATCGTTTTGTAAAATACATTAATACTGACAACGAAGACAGGATTGGTGCCAAAATGGGAGTGAATAGTTGCCACTGGCCAGTGTCTTCATTTACTGTAAAGCAATATATATAGCATAATTGCTATGGACATAAACATTATGATCTCCTATCTCCTATACAAGTATGGCACACATGACGAACTCCGGAATTAAATTGTGTCCGTATAATACTGTTTCAGTGAACATTATTGTGGTTATAGATGAAACTCATAATATACAATACCTGTGTATATAACTGTGCGAAGAACATTCATTCTTAGTCGCTAACCCTCAATGGCACGTTATAAATTATACGCGTCATTTACAAACCGAGTAATAACGAAAACTACACTTTGCAGATAGTGTTGATTCATATCGGAGGGCTCATACAGCAGTTGCCCTCTGATTAGAAAATGCACTGTTTGTAGTGTTTGCAATTTGTTGCAAAATTCCAGCTCTTGATTAGTCAAAAATGGCCTATAAACGTAATTGGAAACCGTAGTTTCCAGAAATAAATGTTAAATTAATAGTTTTTGCTTATGAAACACAGTTGCATTGAGTAAGTGACAATGCAATAGAATATCCATGGATCCAAGGACGATCTGTAGATCAGGGGGCCCGTTTTACTGAACAACTTACGCAAATTTTTTGCGTAAGTCAATATCGTTTTACTCTTATTTTTCGATCATAAACGTTTGCAAACAGCAAATAGCCAGATCAGAGGACGCGCTAAAAGCGCGTCCTCTGATCTGTCTATTTGCTGTTTGTAGCAAGTGATAATAAAAAATATAAATTAAATATTAAAATTTTGACTTACGCAAAAATTTTGCGTAAGTAGTTTAGTAAAACGGGCCTCAGCTGTCGATGTATTACAGAAAGTGCCTTTTTGAGTCTCCTGGTTTGATTTTGTATTTCCAACAGTATTCTTAGAACAGTACATGTATCCTGTATTCTCGTTCTTTACAAAAAGTTTATATGTGAAGAGTAAGCCTGTCCAAATCAGACCAAATCAAACATTGTAGATCTTGATCAGAAAATATTGGACACTTATGCACATAATTATGTTTATTATAATTTTCTAAGTTAAATTGTTTGATTCAATTCACAACATTGAAACCATTCGTATTTTTGACTGGTATTTTCAAAAAAAGTTTGGCTCCAGACTCGGTGTCCGAACTAGATCCAAACTAACATTTCTTGTGTTTAGCCTCCATTTAGTAATGAATACTTTCTGCACGAGGAATTGTGTTTACTGTAGACAACGGTTTTGTATCCTGATGGACTGATTGTAACTCGGAGTCTCATTCGGGTCGAAACAAATTGACAGTAATGCTATTTTATAAAAGAAGAAAAGTTGATAAATCAACTCTAAGAATTATTGTACAGACACAGTTTTAGATAAACTCTAACAATTATTGTAAAGACACAGTTTTAGATCAACTCTAACAATTATTGTAAAGACACAGTTTTAGATAAACTCTAACAATTATTGTAAAGACACAGTTTTAGATAAACTCTAACAATTATTGTAAAGACACAGTTTTAGTCGGAGATGTGTATAGATTGCTGAAGATAAGGTCATTCATATTTAGTATACTCGTTCTTTACAATGTGGACGAATACGCTTTTCCTATGCAAACATTGTAGACATGATCAGATGCTCCCAGTAAAAAGCCCTCTTAACCAAGGCAACGTTTCCATTGTTAAGCTATTTTGAAAATCTATATGAGCCATGCCATGACAAAACCTGTCTTATTGCATTGCAGCATTGTAAAGACCAATCAGCGTTGTCATCACAGGTTGGTAAACACTGTCAAATACCATATATAATACATCTACATAAAATACTGCATGTGTGTGTCAAACAGTGTAGATCAAGGCCAGCCGCCGCGTCAAAGACGGCGGCTGGCCTTGATCTACACTGATTGAAACGCAACAAATCAGGGTTTCTCATGGCGTGGCTCATATATATTTATAAAAAAACACACCAAATTGGACCTTTAATATTAGAAAATGGAGTTATCAAGTTGATAGATCATGGGTGATTGGGACAATTCATTATTTTTGGTACTGTCGTGTTTACACCTTTTGACTTTGTAACATATGTTACCAACTAATAAAACTTGTATTCACTCGACATCAGAGTTTCTTTATTCCAAACTTTATCCAACATAACATGTCCCGCGTTAACAGATTGAACCCTTGCGACAAGTACTCGTAGTTTACAGTGTAGTTATGAAAAATACATTGTCCTGTGCAAACAATGTGGATCTGATTAGAGGGCTCCTAGTGTTTGTCATTTTGAAAAAATAACACTGTCAACCATGAATAACAAAATTGATGCAAACGACAATGAAACGATGAAGGGGTAAACAAACCTCACGAAACATTTGGTAGTGGAAGTGCTATTAATCCTTATTGTGGTGATCAGGCTCCAAGCTGGTTGCCATTCAGATTAAAACGGCCATGTAGACGTCTTTCCCCAAATTATATATAGATTACTTACCTAACATTTTGTGAATCCGTGCAAGTAGGCGAGTAATTTAGTATTAGATATATTCTTGTCCAATTCGATGACACTCAGATTTGTTTTCAACAACTATAGAGCACAGGTACTTGACACTTTTTATACGTTAACATATACGGTAAAAGAGTATACAACAGGAATCAAACAGCTAGTGTAAATTGTTCACTTGAACTGCTGCTCAAACGACTAGATCACTGAAATTCGCCTGTAGTGCCCATGAAATGATTTTAATTTTTCAAGATTTACTTTTTATTATTTGATGAAATTCCGTGAACTTTCGTATGGACGTCAGAAACGACGTGGTCGACTTATATGTACCTTACATTTTCGTTATAAATTAACGTATTGTGGCATTATTTGACGGAATTTTATCAACAATTCCCGTTGTATACCCCTTTCTATTTTATATGGTACAGTAAAAAAAAATTGTTTTTATTTAGAAATGTGTCAAGTACCTGTGATATAGAAAAGTTTGTGTTGTCTTGATATATATTTAAAACGAACCATAATTCAAGAGAACCTTGCCTAACCAATCGTATATGTGGCCTTTACAAATAATGTACTATTGAAGCGTACTCTTGTCCCTTCTGATCAGACTCTGCGTTGTGTGTTATTTTCATACGCTCACCTCTAAAGGTTGTCGTATATTGGCGTGGCCCTGTCCGTCCGTCCGTTCGTTCGTCCGTCTGTGCTTACGAGAGGGTACTTACATGGCTAAAATTCTTAGCCCCATAATTGAAAAACATTAACCTGGCCGTCTCTTGTGACATTAACCTGGCCAGCCATTTCTTGTGACATTAACCTGGCCAGTTGTGGGACATAGGGTTAGGGGTAGGGTTAGCCTCCAGATCATTTTTTTTTTCAAATTAGAGCAAAAAGAAATTGTCGGTTGTGTGGATAGCCACGCAAAAGAAAACAATAGAAAATAGCCACATAAGTATCCTCCCGTAAGAACATCCGTCTGTTCGTCCGTTCGTTCGTCCGTCAACATTTTGTTTGTCCGGAGTTTTTCTGGAAAACTTTTATAGGGATATTAATGAAACTTAAAACAAATGTTATATGCATCAAGATCTAAAGCTGAGTCGAGTTTGAGGTCCATTCAAATTTTCGTTACAGAGCTATCTGCCCTTGATATACTCAAATATGCTATAAAAAGCTTGTCCGGAGTTTTTTCGAAAAACATTGATGGGATATTTATGAAACTTCACAAAATGTTATATGCATCAATATCTAAAGCTGAGTCGAGTTTGAGGTTCATTTGAATTTTCGTTACAGAGTTATCTGCCCTTGGTGTACTCACATATGCTATAAAAAGCTTGTCCAGAGTTTTCTTGGAAAACTATTTGAAGGATAATAATGAAACTTCACAGAAGAAAGGTTATGTATAGATACATCAAATTCTGAAGCTGAGTTAAGTTTGAGAATAATTTGGTATTTCGTTACAGAGTTATCTGCCCTTGGTGTACTCAAATATTCTTTAAAAGGCTTATATACACTTATACACACTTAGCAACTACAGTTCTGAATGGATTTTGATTATATATTAGCCCACAGTATAATTATAGAAGTATAAGTTTCATGAAAGGGTTGATTATTATTGAAATCGGATCATTGTGTCGAGTTATCTGCCCTTGGTGTACTCAGATATGCTAGAAAAGGCTTTATTTCTCTATTGTTTATGCTCTCAGAGCTCTAAAAGTCTACAAATCAGAATAAATTTTGATAAAACTATATATTTCTTTGCCAGTGGGCGTATTGCGGTGCTTTCGTTCAATGTGAAAACATCCCTAATGTTGAAGATGGACTGCACTTAAAAGAAAATCGAAACTGTCTATTTGAAATGTCATGGCAGAATGGGTTAAAGTGACCTATATTTTCAGAAACTATGTTTTCAGCTTGAGCTGGGTTGTTGATACCCGCACTAGTGGCTTTATTCACTCAGACTTGTCAAAGTTTTGCTTCCCCTGATGTTTTACAGATTGATGAAATATAGTGGAGAAGACATTATTCACGTTGAAGCGAAACGAAACGCATGCAGTGCACTAAATGTAGAAACTATACGTTTATGAACATGTTAAGGACCCTCTTCAATTTGAACGGCAAACAGTTTGGAGCCAGATCAGACGCCGGGTAACTGGCTCCAAACCGTTTGCAATCGGTATATGACTTTTAGCATTAGCGCGTTCATTTGGAAATAATATTTTCTGCCCCACTGTTTAACCCATTACCCCATAGCCTGTTTATAGTTTTGAAAATAGGTGACTACTTAAAGCAGGTTGAAAGTAAAGCAGAATGCGCCCTAAGGCGCATTCTGCTTTACTTTCAGCCTGCTTTAAGCTATTAACTGCTAGAATAATGAAAGTATTAAATATGACACATATTCATTACGGTATAATTTGGAACTATTTTCTTCAGCGGATGAATAAAATGAATGCGCTAAAAGCCGCTTCTATAAGGTAAAGGGTTAAAAGTTCTGTCAAAAGGAAGATAGAAGAATCTTTTATTTCCATTCATCATGTTAAGAATCAGTTATTTCTAATCAATATTACTTGTTTCAGGCCTTACCGAGGTCATCGCTGGTCCGGCAGGGGATTTCATGTTTTCCACGACAAACATACAGGAGAGTCGGCGCGGGGCACCGGGAAAGGGCCACATGTGTCCTTTCTGTCAGAGAGTATTCAACGACCGTAGCAACATGAAGCGCCACGTGCTGTTACACACTGGAGCGAAGCCACACACGTGTAATATCTGTCAGAAAGCATTCACAAGGATCGACGCCTTACGTTCACACAAGTTCCTGAAACACGTAAAAGTAGCAAAATCAACTGATGGCTAACTCATGGACGTAAAAGTATCAAAATCGTCTGGTTGCTAACCATAGATTAATTAAACACGTGAATGTAGCAAACATTTTTTAATAGCTAACATTTGATTCCTGCAAATTCTCAATGAAGCGAAATCATCTGATGGACAATTTGATTCATGAGACACGTTAATGTGGCAAAATCATTTCGTTGCTAACCTTTGATTCCTAAAACATGTGAATGTAGCAAAATCTCCTGATGGCTAACCTGCAATTCCTGAAACGTGTAATTTTAGCAAAACCATCTGATCATGTATAACCTTTGATACCTAAAACACGTCAATGTAGTAAAACCATGCGATGACTAACAGTGGATGCCTGCAACACGTGGTGTTTGCAAAAATCGTGTGATGGCTGACCTTTGATTAATAAAACTAGTAAAACAATATGTTTGCTAACACTTGAATGTGGTAAAATCATATGGTAACTGGTCTGGTTTGCACAGAAGTAAACTGGACATTTGAATACAATTAAACACTATATATAAAGTGATCACGAAAGCAGACTTGTGGCAGTTAAAACAATATCACTTGCTTTGATCGTGCTTTTACCATTTTCTACATAGTTTGTTGTAATTGGTTAAGACAAGTAGTTGCTTCAAGCAGACTGAAAGTACAACTGAAAGCGCTTTACAGAGCTTTTTGCTTTACATCTGTCTGTTTTAAGCATCCGCCTGCAAGGCTGCAGGAAATGTTTCCTATGATGGCTCTTTATGGTTCTGGTAGAAGCATGAAAAGATATGCGAATGGATATTAAAAATCTGCGCTAACTTTAAAAGGCGTTTCTTTGATGAAAAGGGGTTAAGGGGTTGCCACATGCATTTGTGACGATTTTGCCTTTGTCATATTTGATCATGTTAAGAGTTATTTTGAATATACATCTTACACCAACAAAATAATTTCCTTCGCAATGAACAGTTAAGCTGTTAAGAACATTTTAGTAGTAACCCTTTACCCCATAGTCTGTTTCTATTTTTGAACACATGTGCCCATTTAAAACAGACTGAAAGTAAAGCGGAACGCTCTTTCAGGCGTATTTTGCTTTTCTGTCAGCCTACTTTAAACTAGGGTATAGAAAACATTTTATGGTGCATATTCCTGACTGTATAAAGTGGAACTATACTATTGAGTGGAGGAATAAATCAAATATGTAAAGATGCATATTTATAGAATATTGGGTGAAATGGATACATGTATACAGTACCTTACTGCAGTTACTGGCTATTGTTTTATATCTTGATAGTGGAATGGTTTAACCCTTTCCCCTATAGAAGCGACTTTTAGCGTGTTTAATTTATTCCTCCACTGAAGAAAATAGTTCCAGTTTATACCCTCATTAACAATTACCATTACAAAACTTTTACATAGCCTAGCAGATTTAAGCTTAAAGCAGGCTGAAAGTAAAGCAGAATGTGCCTTAAGGCACATTCTGCTTTACTTTCAACCTGCTTTAAGTGGTCACCTGTCTTCAAAACTATAAACAGGCTATGGGGTAACGGGTTAAGCAGATATTGATCAACAAATACGGTGTTAGTTGATTGGCTAAATAGTTTCCAAAATTTCATGCAACTCTCATTAAACATTGAAAATAAATCGATTTGGAGTAGTTATTGCTGTATGGGTATTGTTTTTATGACCCCGCACGACTTAGTCGGATCATATTGGTTTTGGTCTGTTTAACCTTGGCCATAACTTTAGAACTACATAAGATAGAGGCACAACATTTGATACATGTACTCAAGCTCTTGAGTTCAGTTCAACTTGGGTCATGTTCGACAAATAAAAGGTCAATGTCATTTTGAGGAAAAGTAAGGTGAGTTTAACATTGATCCTAAATTTAGGCATGTGATATAGACTTTATATTTTGCATGTGCACTCAACGCCCCCAAGAAGGTCTTGAGCTCAGTACAACTTAGGTTTGACAAAGGCCAAGGTCATTTAAAGGTCAAATACAATATACAAAATAATTCACATTGGTCATAACTCTGGTACTACATATCTAATCGTAGAGCCTTCATATTTGGCATACATACTCAACTCTAGAGGCTCTTAAGCTCAGTACAAGGCAGGTTATGTCAGACAAAGGTCAATGCCATTTACAGGTCTAATACACAAACTGTTACGCGTCTAATCTGGATCAAAACTGTTTGAAAATCTTAGCCAAGTCAGCTTATCATGATATTAAAGGGTTAACCCTTAGCCTGCCACTCACGACTATAGCTCCATATGCAAACAACTTGGATCCGATGAGAGGCCAAGCTGTTTGACACTCGGACAACATTTTCAGCAATTTTGAGCAACATTTAAGCACCTTGAAACTTGAAGCAGACGAGAAATATAGCAGACGACAATTTATTTGGCGGGCTAAGGGTTAACATTACTATGTGTATGGTTTTTCGCTAACATAGAAGACAGGAAGACCATTTCCTCTAACCAATTGAGCTCCAGTGACGAGTATACTCGTCATGTACAGTCTCCAATGCAAACAGGGAATGTCCTGATCAGAGGTCTCATTTAAGAACCCACTCATTAGGGTCTGCACTGTTTGTCTTTTTGCATAACATTGTCAAAGTAAACTATAAATAGTCAACAAAGGACTACACTTGACACATAGTTGGAACTTGGATGGGTCGATTGAATATTTCAATGGTGATTGCAAGAGTAAAGACCCGTGGAAGATAAAAAATTATTTTATTCAGTGCTCCCTCTCTACAACAACAATCAATGGGAGACACAGATTGTGTATGTGATGTTCGATGGAGTTGTTATAGGGAAGAAAATTGGCTTACATTTGCCAACAGTTTGAATCCAGATCAGACGCCGCGTAACGCGGTTTCTGGTCTGGATTCAAGCTGGTTGCCACTCGTCTTCAAAATGTCCGTTATGTGACTGAGAAAAATATTAGAGGACAATTTTAAGCAGATGAAGAGAAATACTGTAAAAAGAATGGAAACTATACCTTGAACTTTCATTATGCATTCAGCAATACATGCCTAAAATAGAAGAATTTTAGGACATGTATACATGTACATTTGTTTGTCCTAAACCGATTTGCTGCCAAGCTCGATAAAACTAGCAAGTCTAGCATACGCAAACACTTTTGAATCCAGATCAGACTTCGCGATACGCAGCGTTTGATCAGGATTCTAACTTTTTCACACCTATATAAATATAGTCAGACTAAAATCCAAACCTTTGGAAATAAAAGCAGAGATAAGTTCGCAAGCAGACGATGTGAATGTATGAGACGGGTTATGACGTCATAATACCGTTAACCCATTCCCCGTAGCCTGTTTCTAATTTGAAAGACGTGATCCTTTAAAGTAGGTTGAAAGTTAAGCAGAATGCACCTTAAGGCGCATTCTGCTTTACCTTCAGCCTACTCAAAGCTGCCATCTGCTTGGATATAGAACTTTTTTCATCACCAGTAGATGTAATTACTCACTGTTTCTCAATAAAAAGGAACAAAGCAGCCATATAAATGTCAAAAATTGAACTTCAGCGTATACATTGTAACGAATGATTATCTATCCGTTATTTGCATGTATGCAAAAAATTGCTAAAACGGCATATGTGCTGTAGACCAAATACAAAAAATAATACTAGTTTTTTGTTCCACATGTGTCACTGTATCCAAAATTAGAAATAATAGCATGAAATATCCACCAATCTACTGGATTATCACATGGAACTAAGTATATTTTAATTTTGGGTGTAAAACTTGTAGACAATTAAACATATTTTAGTATTTCAGAAAATCTAAATCTAATGAGTTTTTAATATAATCATATTTTGTCACTTTGATATAAAATTCTAACTATCTTGTGCATGTTGTTTTAATTTTGGAGTCGATATTTACAATGGGTCATAAGTAAAGCATAGAAGAAAAAATAGCAGGTTCGGTAACGGACATTTCAATCAAACACTTAAACTGTTATAAATAAATGATGCCATACATTTTTATTTTAGAAACAAACTAATTTGTTTAAACAGATATGCTCTCTGGATTTTTGCCCTTGTTTTTTGGCACCATTTTGTCTCTGGAAAGAATAAATTTCCGTTACCAAAAATCAAATTTCCGTGACTAACATGGAACATGGCCTGGGTGTCACACTGGTCTATTTTTCGATACACAATTGTGTCACCTTACACTCTTTTTGTATTTGTTTATTTAAATAATGTCAAAAGAAACTCTAGTAATGTTATGTTGGAATGTAACCATCTTTCAACAAAACATAAATGGCCTATGTTACTGCCAAAAAAAGCAATGGCAATATTGAACGCTCTTATTTATGAACCCAGTTTATTTTTGCGTACATGTGTCAGCAATTTTAGCATAAAGTAGAATAAAAAGTTACATTCTGCTTCATTAATGAAAAATGCAAAGGAATGCGTCCCATTTGCCAATGATGATATAAAAATTTCCGTTACCGCCAAGTAACGGAAATTTTACCTCCAATATATTGATGTCAACAAGATCACTGTTTGCAATGTGTTATCCCCATTAGTTTTATTTCAGTAATTGGGGTATTTAGAAAAGAAAGAGTGATTCCGTTGACATTTTAATGAATGTCTTAACGTAAATGAGTTTTTAGCTCGCCTGTACGAAGTACATGACGAGCTATTGCAATACCCCCGGTGTAGTCGTCGTCGTCGTTGATGTCGTTGTCGTTGTCGTCGGCGTCGTCGTGAACGGCGTTAACAATTTTAAGAAAATGCCTATAACTTCTATGTCCCTTGAGGTATTGCTTTCATAGTTGGTATGTGTGTGTATATGGACAAGACCTTTCCATGCACAGAACAATTTGGACCCATGTGACCTTGACCTTGAACTTAGGGCCCGCGTTTAGGTTTCGAAATCTGCGTTTAGGTTTCGAAAAATGCCTATAACTTCTATGTCCCTTGAGGTATTGCTTTCATAGTTGGTATGTGTGTGTATATGGACAAGACCAAAATTTGGACCCCTGTGACCTTGACCTTGAACTTAGGACCCGCGTTTAGGTTTCGAAATCTGCGTTAAGGTTTCGAAAAATGCCTATAACTTCTATGTCCCTAGAGGTATTGCTTTCATAGTCGGTATGTGTGTGTATATGGACAAGACCTTTCCATGGACTGAAATATTTGGACCCCTGTGACCTTGACCTTGAACTTAGGGCCCGCGTTTAGGTTTCGAAATCTGCGTTTAGGTTTCGAAAAATGCCTATAACTTCTATGTCCCTTGAGGTATTGCTTTCATAGTTGGTATGTGTGTGTATATGGACAAGACCTTTCCATGCACTGAACAATTTGGACCCATGTGACCTTGACCTTGAACTTAGTGCCCGCGTTTAGGTTTCGAAATTTGTGTTTAGGTTTTGAAAAATGCCTATAACTTCTATGTCCCTTGAGGTATTGCTTTCATAATTGGTATGTATGTGTATATGGACAAGACCTTTCCATGCACAGAAAAATTTGGACCCTGTGACCTTGACCTTGACCTTGAACTTAGGGTTCGCGTTTAGGTTTGGAAATCTGTGTTTAGGTTTCAAAAAATGCTTCCTATGTCCCTTGAGGTGTAACTTCATATTTAATTTTCATGTGTGTATTGACAAGACCTTTCCATGCAAGCAAAAAGCTTGACCTCGGTGACCTTGAGTGTGCTTTTAAGTTTCTAAATGTGCCGATGGCGAGCTTTGTTGTCTCTCTGACAACTCTTGTTATATAAATGATCACTTACCTTCGTGTGTTCTCTATTAATCAAGCTAGTCAATTAAACTCTTATTACCATGGAAGTCTATTCACAGTATAATTACATCATGCAATGACATCATACAATGTCGTCATGCAATAAAATACAAGGTTATATCCCTGTATCTCTGAATTTAGAATTTTGATCACGGAAATTTATTTTTTGTCATAAATACCAACTTAAGCAATTTAAAAAGGAGTTGATAATTGATGAAGGCTGTTTGCTTTAATCATTAGCGTTCTTTATGGGGTGTTTAATAACTAGAATACCCAATATCCCAAAAATATGTGCGTAAATAGTTTAAGCATATTTTTATTCCCTCAAATATACATGGAATTGGGGTTGGGTCACAAGTTATAACAACATTAGATCCGACCCTCCCCCTACATTTGCAAACAGCTAGAATCAAGGTCAGACGCCGCGTTACGCGGCGTCTGATCTCGATGCAAGCTGTTTGTCACTCGTCATTTTATTTATTATATCAAGATGTCCACTCATATGTAACTTTAAGAAAAAGCAGCAGACGTTACTTTAAAGAGACGATATTGCAGCAGTGAAAGTAATGTCCTGATAAGAGAACTGCGACAAGGGTTTTTGTAATGAGGGAGTCGTTGTTGGGAGGAAGCTCTGTAGCTTGTTGCTACAGTCTATTTATCATTCAAAATGATAAGTCATTCATCATTATTATATGGCATTAAATTATTTATTCTTTTTTTTTTTGTTCAATAATTTTATTCACATATTTTACATCCACACATATCTTTACATTCCAGCATGTTATATAAGTAGAAAATACAATACAATGTAAGTTGCATGAAGAATCAATGAATTTTTGAAATATATATAATCAAAACTAAATATTTGTCTATTGAATGTGAATATAAAAATATGAAATATTGGTTCTATTGTAGGAGAGATGTCGCCAACATATCCGTATGATGCGACCTTTACCTACCGGGAACCAGAAGTCGGCACACACCAGTCGCAGACCCTGGAACCGAAAGCCGGGTTCCCTTGCGCTTACTGCAAGAGAGTGTTCAAGTTCCGTAGTAACATGAAGCGCCACGAATTGCTACACACTGGAGAGAAGGCTTACAAATGTGACATGTGCAATATGGCGTTTTACCGTTCTGATGTCTTACGCAATCATAAGTTCACTAAACATGGTTCAGGGAAAGACTGGACTTTACTTTTCAAATGAACATGTCCTTGACTTTTCAAATGAACATTTCCTTAACCCTTTACCTGATAGTCTATTTCTAGTACTTAAGATAGGTGACTACTTAAAACAGGTTGAAAGTAAAGCAGAATGCGCCTGAGGGCGCATTCTGCCTTACTTTCAGCCTGCTTTAAGCTATCATGTGCTATAATATAGAAAATATTCCCTATAATACATATTCATTACTGATTAAATTGGAACTATTTTCTTCAGCGGATGAATAAATCATATTCGCTAAAAGGCGCTTCTATAAGGGAAAGGGTTAAATTTGATTATGAGCTTTTGACATCTTTGTGATAGTTTCAGGTCAGTTAGTTTTACTGTTTAGTAGATTGAAGCTTCTCATGCATGTTCTTAAAATTCGTTTTATAGACCCAGTTCTTTTCATTCATAATTAAAGACATCTAAAGACGATTGTCGTACAGTTTGTAGTTAGGCATGACGCCGTGCCACTATAATCAAATCTCATTCCCAAATATTTTCAAATAATTAACATGTATAATTTGTATACAGTGAAGACGTTGATCAGATAGTTCCTTCAGGAGTCAACTGATCGTGTTCTTCATTGTTTTACAGTGTTCCCTCTCTACAACGAGATCCATTGGGAGACAAAAAATATGTGCGTTGTTCGGAGGGAGTCGTTATAGGGAGGGAAATTGGATTACATTTGCAAACAGCTTGAATCCAGATCAGACGCCGCGTTACGCGGCGTCTGATCTGGATTCAAGCTGTTTGTCAATCGTAATATTTTTTTTCTGTCAAAATGTCCATTATGTAACTTTAAGAAAAAATGCAGACGACAAGTTTAAGCAATCGACAATGCAGCCGTAAATAGGTTTAGGGAACAGCGGCAAGGGTCGTTGTAAGGAGGGAGTCGTTGTTGGGAGTGCCGTTGTAGAGAGGGAACGCTGTACTTTATTTTTAGCTCACCAGAGCACAGAGTTCTCAAGGAGAGCTATTGTGATACCCCTCTATACATCGTGCATCTGTACGATTGCGAACGCTTCTCTAAAATGTACGATTGCGAACGCTTCTCTGAAACCAATATCCCCAGTGTAACCAAACTTTGTCAAATACATACTCTTCGGTTGAGCTTCAAACTTTATTCAAAGAAAGTGGATGGAGCTTAGGTTCTTGCAAGAAAACTATTCTTCTCTGAAAAGAATGATCAGATTACAAGTTGGATTTCACAAACTGTTTCGCCATTGATGATAGACTTTAAAAGTTGTTCAAGGACTTTTGATCCGCCAAACAAAAAATGGCCCTAAGAGGACGTGATCCCTTATCGTATACCGTATTGTAATATGGAAGTAAAGTCAAGAACATGCTAGAAGTTACAAGTTCTGTTATATGAGATTTTGTATGTGTCATGTCCTTGATAAAATTCAGGTCAAACATGAATATAGTTTGCGCTATATAGCATAGTCAGTGTCGCGGTGCTCATTCATCCATGAATATAGGTCATGTCGGATCAAAAAGTAGATAAGTAGGTCAAATCACATAAAAAGAGTTTGACAACTCCCTAAACAATATCTTTAGTCAAATTTGGTTGAATCTTGCTTAGAATTGTCATATTGACAAAAGCTAGGCAGTGTATGAATATGGGTTACATAAGGTCAAAAGGAATGCCATAATGTCAAAACATAGAAAAAGCTTCTAAACAGTGTAGGAGCCATATTTTAGCCGCAAATTCATAACACTTGTTCAGACTGGTTTACTTGAAAACATCTACGCAATAAAGTAATATGGACTACTAGACTATACACAGAGTATGAAAGTTGGTCAGTAGGTCAACTCAAAGGAAAAGCTTCAAAGTACTTCACATAAATTTTATTATGCCCATATTTTCGCCATAACTCAAATCATAGAAAAGGCTTCTGAACTCTTTATGGGTCATAGTTTTAGCCCCCAAATGCACGAAAAATAACCACTTAGACAAAATCTAGGTAGTTTGTCAAAAATAATTCGACTACTCAAAATTTAAATTTGCTAAGCACCAAGGGTAAAATCTCCATAGGTATCAATACATTGAACCTGTCACATCTCATCACATAACTTCCACCATTTTTGTTCGGTTTCTTCCAAATTCGGAGATGTTTTGGCCAATGGATTCAAGCTGTTTGTCACTCGTTATTATATTTTTCTCTGTCAAAATGTCCAATATGTGACTTGGGAAAAACGGCAGACGACACTATTAAGCAGACGATATTAGAGCTGTGAAAAGGTTGGATATAATTGTATTGTTTAGGGAACAGCGGGAAGCGTTGTTGTAAAGAAGGAATCGTTGTTCGCAGGGCCGGTGAGGGGAGTGTATATGTGGTGAAACTTTTATAGCGATTTAGGCCTTAAGCCCATAGACAAATGTACCAAGTGTATCAACATTTTAGCCAACAGTATCAATGCCTTATATTATCAGGATTGTCAAAATATTTTGAAGGGATATCATTTCGACGCGGATTGTCATACAAGAGACAGACTAACAAAAAGTTATATTCGATTACAATGACTTCTCTACAATATAAACACGTGTTATATTTTTTCCACGTTGATAATCATAGCATACCGTTCAAATCTCCGAATACAGATGTACTATTTGGGCGAAATTTGGACTGACATAAATCGTTTGTACACGTATACAAAAGAAGCGAGCCATGAAAAAACATGCCTTATAGCTTTGCAAACAGAATAGATTAAGACCAGCCGCCGCGTCTTTGACGCGGAGGCTAGTCTAGATATATACTGTTTGACACCTACATGAATCTAAAGCATTTTATGTAGCTGTATTATATACGGTTTTGGCATCGTGTACCAAACTCAGATACAGAGACTGGGATGACAACGGTGCTTTTTATGTGTTATGTTGCAGTGCAATAAGGCTGTCTCCATTACCCGCATATAGTCCTATAAGCCCTAGAATTCTGAAATATAAAGTAGTTCGTGTCGTCGAAGCTATCAAGTGAATGTTTTTTTCTCCATTTTGTGAAAATTCTGTAAGCAGTGCTGATACAGAACGGACCTGTTTGGGTTTTTTCATTGACCATCAATGTTTTAACAAACTTATAAAACATTAAACGTTCATGTAATTGCCTAACAAGACTATTGAGTTACAGTAAAACCCCTCTATTACGACCACTAAATTATGTTAATTATTAGGGTGTTTACGATAGGTGACCGCTTAAAGCAAGGTGACAGTGAAACAGAAAGCTCCTTTAGGAGCTTTCTGTTTCACTGTCACATTGCTTTAAGCTGTCACCTCTCTATTATACAATCCATTAGCCTTCGTTTTAGTGGTCGTAATAGCGAGGTTTTACTGTAGTTTTTTTTGGTAACATTTTACTACCGTTTCACAGATATATATGAGCCGTGCCATGACAAAACCAGCCTTATTGCATTGCAATATTGTACAGACCGAACACCGTTGACATCCCAGGCTCGGTATCTGAGTTTGGCATACACTGCCATAGTTCGTATGTATTACAACTACATAAAATTCTGTAGATGCATTTGGGTACCAAACAGTGTAGACCAAGACCAGCCGCCGCGTCTTTGACTCGGCAGCTAGCTGGCTTTGATCTACACTGTTTGCAATCCATTAAGGCAGTTTTTTCTCATACATGGCACGGCTCATGGGAACCATTATATCATTTAACAGCTTATTGCAAAATAAAAGTGGTACTGACAGTAGCCAGTAAAGATTTCTGCTTTACTAAACCATACACTATTTGAACAAGAGCCCAATGGGCCCTTAGGCGCTCACCATAGTAAAAAGTTCCAAGATTTAACTAGACTTTATCACTAAAGGTGATTAATACCCCCACTTTCACCTAATGTCACAAGAAGCAAATGTGTCAGGATTTTAGCTCACCTGAGTTAGCTCTGGGTGAGCTTTTGCAATCCATGAATGTGCGTCGTCCGTCGTCAACAATTTTAGTGTTAACACTCGGACTCTAGAGGCCACACTTTTTTTATTCAATCTTTCTCAAACTTGCTCAGATTGTATATGACCATAAGAGTTCGAATTAGTTCGATTCTGGTTGAAATCGGACCAATAGGTCAGGAGTTATCTACCTTTGAATTGCTGAAAATGCCATTTTAACAGTGTTTACATGCTAGAGGTCTCAAGTTATTTCCAATCTTTCTCAAACTTGCTCAGATTGTACAAGACTATAAGGTCATGGGTGAGATTGAAAATGATTGAAATCGGACTATTTGGTCAAGAGTTATCTGACCTTGATGTGTTGAAAATGCCTTATCAAACAGTGTTTATACTCCAGCAACTACATGTACAGTTTTTAAAGGAGTGCAATTATTGTTGAAATCTGATGATTGTGCTTAGAATTATCTGCCCTTAATATACTTTGAATTGCTAGAAAATACTGAGTATTGGTTTCACTCTTGTTATCTGCCCTTGATGTATTCTACTATACTAGAATAATGTGTGTTCCAATATTGTTTACACACTATTATTATTATATAATATAGTCTACTTATTTGAATGGATTTAGATTAATATTGTTAAAACTCAAAGGTAAAATACCAGGCTTATTTACAACAGGCCCTCTTGTTGACACCTTTTGACCCAAGTAATCCATATTAGTACATTGCCTAGAATTTATCAAGGTGATAATTCTGAGCAAGTTGTGTGAAATTTTGGCTAAAAATATTACTCATACAGTGTTTAGAAGCTTTTCCTATGTTTTGACCTACTGACCTACATTTTAATCATATATAACCCATATTCCCACAAAGCCTAGCTTTTGTCAGGATAATTATTCTGAGCAAGTTTCAAGAAGACAGTGCTTAAATCATGGCCCCTGGAGTGGCTAAAAGCTTTTCTTTTTCAATTTGACCTACTTACCTACTTTATCTATTTGCCCCACCCATATTTTAACAACTTTTGAAGCTCAAATCAACAGCACGTATCTGACCAAGTTTAGTTACACTGGGGCTATTGGTTTCAAAGAAGAAGTCGTGTGCAATTGTTGACGGACGGACGGACGCCGGACAGAGCGGTGTCACAATATCTCACCTTGAGCACTTTGTGCTCTGGTGAGCTAAAAAGAGGGTACTAGTATACCACTGGCGACCACTAAATGCTTGATTACAGTAAAAGTGTTAAGATTCTAGAGAGAGCTTTCTGCATTCTTTTTATCCTGCATAAACTGCAATCTGTAAAATCTGGTTAAGAGACCGAAAATATCATTTAACACTCATTAGTGTCAGGTTGTAGTCTATTTTCGCAGCAAATTAGTATTGAAAAACTTGTTTTCAACCAATGACTGTATAATTAATATACAGTGGAGAAGACGTGTTTCTTTCCCGTTGAAACGCATGTATACGCTTTGCAGTTAAACGTAGAAAATGACAACGTGTTGACATTTCTGACAATTTATTTTAATCTGAGTGGCAAACAGTTTTAAGTCTGAACCCGGCGTTAGATCTGGCTCAAAATTGTTTGCATTTGAAATGATAGGTTTAGCGTAAACGCCTAAATTGGGAATAAAAACGTCTTCTCCACTATAACAGGTGTAACTGTACTTTTTCGGGATTGCTAGGAAATCACAAAACAGATAAACGATATTAAAGAAATGAGCCGTGCCATGAGAAAATCTGCTTTATCTCAATGCAAACAGTGCAGTCCGATGCAAGCCGCTGCGTCAAAGACGCGGCGGTTGGTCTTGATCTACACTGTTTGACACCCATATGATTCTAAGGCATATTATGTAGCTGTATAATATACGGTATTTGACATTGTAGACCAAACTCAGATACAGAGCCTGGGATTACAACTGTGTTTGGTCGTTACAGTGTTGCAATGCAACAAGGCAGGCTTTGTCATGGCACGGCTCAAATTTATTTTACTTCTTTGTTCAAAGTACCTGAAAACATAGAACATAGAATCCCTCTGTTGTACGGTCACCAAAATGAAGTTTTGGTTTGAAAGACACACATGCTACCTTTAAGCGATATGAAAGAAAAGAACACATCCAGTTTCTAACGGAACTTTCTGCTTAAACTTCATCTTGCTTTAAGCACCGACCTGCCGTTAACACAAAAAATACAAGTATAGCCATTATTTACACAGAGTGTACCTGTGAAAAGTACACTTGTCTTATGAAAACGTTAAGACCCAGATCAAAGGCCCCTCTGATAAAGGTCTACACTGTTCAATACATGTATATTGCAACAAACCTGCCTGAATCGTCAAAAATGGACTAGACTTGATTAGAAACTGGACCTGCCCATTTCCAGTTCTAGGGTTCAATGGGTTCTGATACCAAATGAGCCGTGCCATGAAAAACCTGCCTTATTGCAATTGCAAACAGTGTAGTTCAATGCCAGCCGCCGCGTCAGAGACGCTGCGGCTACTCTTAATATACACTGTTTGACACCCACATGCATCTAAAACATTTCACGTAGCTGTATTAATTATAAAATACGGTATTTTGCAGTTGACACATACTCAGTTACAGAGCCAGGGATGACAATTGTGCTCCGTCTGCATAACGTTGCAATGTGAATGTGATAACCCTTTGCCTCAAAGCCTGTTTCTTGTTTTGAAGACAGACGATCACTTAAAGCAGGTTGAAAGTAAAGCAGAATGTGCCCTAAGGCACATTCTGCTTTACTTTCAGCCTGCTTTAAGATAAAATCTGCTAGGCTATATAAAATATTTGTAATTGTTATTGTTCATGAGGATATAAATTGGAACTACTTTCATCAGCGGAGGAAAAAATTAAATACGCTAAAAGTCGCTTCTATGGGGGAAATGGTTAAGGCAGGTTTTGTCATGGCACGGCTCAAATACAACTGCGATGGTTCAAAGGAGGGACGTGCAATAGTTTGGCAGTTGTAGGTGCGTCAGATATGTGTAACAATTAGAATTTAATAAGAGCTCTAGATAATGGGTTATTTCTAATTTCTGTATTAACCCTATGCTGTCCTACTCATTAGAATAGTCTTTTCGATACGATTCTATTGAGTAGAAACACCATAGGATTTGGTGCTGAAATGAGTGAGAAAATGTTGGATTTGTTCAGTTAACTCCCCCTTATTTGGAGCCCTGAAAAATATGTGAATACAGTGGAGAATCTGCTATTCTTTCCCGATAAACGCGTTTACGCTAAAACTATTTTTTCTTTTACAAACAGTTTGGAGCCAGATCAGACGCCGGGTAACCCGGCGTCTGATCAGGCTCCAAACTGTTTGCCACCAAGATAAACATGAAATATCAGAATTGTCCAAAAGTTGTTCTTTTCTACGTTTTAGTGCTTTGCGTTTGCGTACGTTTGCGTTTAAACGGGAAAGAATAACAATTAGAATTTAATAAGAGCTCTAGATAATTGGGTTATTTCTAATTTCTGTATTAACCCTATGTTGTCCTACTCATAAGAATAGTCTTTTTTTAGATACGATTCTATTGAGTAGTTACACCATAGGATTTGGTGCTGAAATGAGTGAGAAAATGTTGGATTTGTTCAGTTTACCCCCTCTTATCTGGATCCCTTAAATATATATGAATACTTCATATACTAACATGTAGTTTTAGTGATTACTACCAGCTTTTGTAAATAACATGTACAGTAAAACGTCTGTAATATGACCACTAATCATGACTAACTTGTGTTACTCATTATATAGATTTCAAACTGGTTTCCTCGTTTTAGAGGAGTGTCACTGTATACTCATATTTTGTATCACTAACTGCTGTGTTTATTTGTTGCTGATGCTAAGAGGAGTTTACGTCAACTCAAAGCCATATTATTACAGAGCTCCAGATAAGGGGAGTTTTTCAAAAACTAAAATCTTATTTCTGGATTAAATCCTATGGTGTCACTACTCATTAGAATCGTCTCTTCGAGACGATTCTAATGAGTAGTAACACCATGGGATTAAATGTTTACTCTCTCTTATCTGGAGCGTTGCATTTGATTGATGCTTCCTCCCAAGCCTTGCGACCCCGGTCATTATTGGTTCATTTTCGTTAGGAAACTTACTTTACCTTCAATAACAATTTATCAAAAACCACTCTTCATTCTCTTTCTTTTACTTTCCAGATTTCGATCTCAGTTCTGAGCTTTCCGTAGGCCAAGGTCAAGGTCGTTTCTTTGGTCCAGGGCACTGTTGTCCTTACTGCCAGAGAGTATTCAACGACCGTAGCAACATGAGGCGCCACCTGCTGGTACACACCGGAGCGAAGCCTTACACGTGCGACATCTGCCAGAGGGCGTTTCGACAGTCTACTCATCTACGTCAACACAAGTTTCTGAAGCATGGCGGCGCTGTTCCTGACTTAATGTGAAAACTGCTGATCTAGCTCAAATACATTGCTCATTGAAGACATTTACAAATTTACTCCATAGCCAAAAGAACAAATCATCTATCAGTTGGACACTTAAACCCACACCTTTTAGTCTGGTTCTAGTGTTGATAGTAAAATCTTTATCACTTTAACCCATTACCCCATAAATATGCCTTTATACGCCTTTAATTTATTCCTCCAGTAAACCAGATAGTTCCAATTTATACAGTTATGAATATGTATGATAGCAAATAGTTTCTATATTCTAGCAGATGGTAGCATAAAGCAGACTGAAAGTAAAGCAGAATGTGCCCTAATGCACATTCTACTTTACTTTCAACCTGCTTTAAGTGGTCATCTATTTTCAAAACTAGAATCAGTCTATTGGGTAGAGTTTTCCGTAGGCCAAGGTCAAGGTCGTCTCTTTGGTCCAGGGCACTGTTGTCCTTACTGTCAGAGAGTATTCAACAACCGTAGCAACATGAGGCGCCACCTGCTGGTACACACCGGAGCAAAGCCTTACACGTGCGACGTCTGCCAGAGGGCGTTTAGACAGTCTACACATCTACGTCAACATAAGTTCCTGAAACATGGCGGCGCTGTTCCTGATTTAATGTGAAAACTGCTGATCTAGCTCAAATTCATTGCTCATTGAAGACGTTTTCAAATTTACTCCATAGCCAAAAGTACAAATCATTTATCAGTTGGATACTTTAACTTCATACCCCATAGTCTGTTTCTAGTTATCTCACATGAGTACGAAGTGTAAGGATGGTTGGATGCCCGTCGTCCGTCGGTCCGTCGTACACAAGTGATTGGTAATTAAATTCTAGCGGCTACAAAGCGCATTCAATCTTCATGAAACTAAATGACAATCTTTATCTTGAAGAAGTCTAGGCCAAATTCGAATGTTGGTCATGGCGGGTCAAAAACTATGACACTAGATTAAATCAAAGTAAAACCTTGTTAAAACTCTAGATGCTACACATCTCATTGGAAGCTAATGAAACTTTTTAAAAATGATTGCCTCATTAATATCTAAATCAAGATCGAATATGGGTTACATCGGATCAAATTCTAGGTCACTATGCCAAATCATAGAAAAACTGATTTAACTCGCTAGAAGCTACACAACTCATTGAATCCTCATGAAACTTGCTCAAAATGTTTGCCTTATTGCAATCTAGATCACGGTTGAAAGTGGGATCAAAAACTAGGTCACTGGGTCACGTTTTACATGGGGTACTCAAGTGAGCGTTCAATGGTCATCATGGCTCTCTTGTTTCGATGATATTGACGTCTTAACCACTGTAATAGTCTTTGTGTTTCCAATTGGAAAAAATCCAATACAGTGGAGAATCTGTTATTCTTTCCCAATAAACGCGTTTACGCTAAAACTATTATTTGCAGTGCAAACAGTTTGGAGCCAGATCAGACGCCGGGTAACCCGGCGTCTGATCAGGCTCCAAACTGTTTGCCACCAAGATAAACAAGAATTATCAGAATTGTCGAAAAGTTGTTCTTTTCTACGTTTTAGTGCTTTGCGTTTGCGTACGTTTGCGTTTTAACGGGAAAGAATAACAGATTCTCCACTCTAACTTCAGCAAAACTTCTTGATTACGACATCAAACAAGACGGCTTATTGGTTGTTCAAAAGACAGATTGCAGCTTAAAGCAATGTGATAGTAAAACAGAAAGCTTACTGTCGCATTGCTTTAAGCAGTCACCTGTTTTAAAAATCCATATAATTAACACAATTGTTGTGGTCGTAATATAGAGAGTTTAGTGTACATCTTTGTTCAAACAGTTCGTGAGGAGTCCGGGCCGAAAACCATCTCATCTTCTAGTGAGCATATAAACATTGGTACTTGTATAGCAATAAAATTGGTTAGAGCAGTTGTGTTTTCAGTTTTCTTATTGACCATTTCACCACCAAATGTAACCAAATGTTTTAACTAATTAATTTAACGGACACTTTTAACCATTTCGTAGAATTAAGATCGTCTGCTACATTTGTCGTCCGCACTTGTATTTATAATTCAATTTTTATTTAAAGTTTTGACTTATTTCATGATATTATAAGTGCCAAACAGTTTCGATTCTGATCTGACGCCGCGTTACGCGGCGTCTGATCTGGATCCGAACTGTTTTCAAAATCGTTTAAGTTCACGTATGGCAGTGAAAAGGTAAGCGCGACTTCAGTGGTCTTTGATACCCATGTCAAGGTGAATGCGGCAAAAATGCCAAAATCTAAATTTGAAACAAACTTTGAGCGAAAATTGTGAAGAAGACGTTTAATCCCTTCACTGTCTTACCCCGTGTACAAAAAAATGGAAACAGTTTAGATTCTGATCTGACCGCCGCGTCTGATCAGGATCCAAACTGTTTAACACTAATTTCAATATTAATTAGGTCAAGATACCTAAAATTTATATTTGAGAAATAAAAGCAGACGGCAATGTTTAAATTTTGTGACGTCATGGATGTAAAGAGGGTTAACATCTGGGGCCCGTTTCATAAAACTTCGTACGACAAAAACGGTCGTAAGTCAGAACATAAAAATACAATTGTTTTCTCTATCTTATCCTGTATTGTGACAGCTCTTTGGAATCGTCTTGAACATACGATTCCAAAGAGATGTCACATGACATGATTTGATGGAGAAATAAATTTAAATTAAAATTTTATATTCTGACTAACGACAACATTTGCCGTACGAAGTTTTATGAAAGGGGTCCCAGTCCTGTAGGCAAAGTGCTCCCTCCTCAACAACACTCAATGAGAGACAACGATTGCGTGTGTTGTTTGGAGTGAGTTGTTATAGGGAGAGAAAGTTAAATCATTAATACCCTGAAAGTACTTAGCAACACTTGGCTTACATTTGCAAACAGCTTGAATCTAGATCAGACGCCGCATTACGCGGCGTCTGATCTTGATTCAAACTGTTTGCCACTCGTCAATAAAGTTTTAACTGTCAAATTGTCTACTGTGTAACTTTGAGATGACAATACTCGGGAACAAGGCAAGTGTTGTTGTAAGGAGGGAATCGTTGTAGGGAGGGAGAACTGTATATGATATGATACCTAAGGACAGTGATAAACTTTTACGGCTCGTAGACACAAATATGGTACTGCTTACATATGTAAAAATGATGTATTATTCCCCGGCATCTGTAGGTGCGTGAAATCATGATACATAGTGTTTGTCCTGTCCGTCCGTCTGTACATTTGTCAGTGCTTTCCTGTTTAACCGAAACTTAATACGAACCCAAATTAATACATTGTAGAAAATGACAAAACATGTACACATATATATGATTATTTCTTCTATTCTTTCTCTCTCATAACCTTTTTAAGTGTTGGTTTTATTTATATTCCTGACAAATTCATATGTCTATTGATCATTTTCTCTTCTATATGTATATATGTATGTACAATAGCCATTTTGCATGTTTGTATTAGATAATTTGTTGAGTAGTCAAATGTGTATTAACTCTTTCAACACAAAGTAACTCTTGTGGGTTATTAAGTTCCCTTATTTTATTACCAAAATGTAACCCAGCCTACTTGGAATTATGGGTAGTCTAATTAATACTGCTTTAAATTAGCAAACAGTGCATATCTTGATCAGAGCGTACCTAAATGAACCCCCCTGATCTGGGTCTAAACTGTTTGTAAATGTAATTAGTATATTTCAAACAGGCAAATTGTGTTGAAAGAGTGAAGCAACCACTAAATGATAGAAAGTGCAAATTCTCTGTAGACAAATTAGTTCTTAAAACCTTCTATCCCATAGCCTGTTTGTATTTTCTATTTTCTACGATAAAAATATTTCTCCTAGTACATGTTTATGACTGTATAAATTGGAACTGTTTTCTGCAGGGGAGTAATAAATTAAATACGCTAAATTCCGATTATATGGGGGGAACTGGTTAATGTAAGATAATACTAATGGAGCAAGCTCCTTTGGGAGCTATTTAGTAGCTTTCAGCATTAGTCGTTTCTTCTATGAAACAACCAAAAGTTAAATGCTGCTTATTGGTCACTTTATACAATAATACAACACACTACAAATAAATTGTATATTTTGTAGAGCCTATTGTGATCAAATAACTGTGAGAACATAGAATACAAGATAAGTCTGAATTTAGGGGTAAAAATTATTTTTCAAAGATTTTTATTTTTATATTTCAGACTTTTACGATCCATCTTTTGGAACAGTGGAGGCTCTGCAAAATCAGGAGTTGTTCGCCTGTGAACGGTGTAACAAGCCCTTCAACAAGAAAGGAAACCTTCAACGTCACATGATGATCCATACTGGAGAGAAACCTTTCGCGTGCCCTGTCTGTAACAAGAAATTCCGCCTTAAACAGCACCTCAATGTCCACTCTCTTACTCACATAAATACTGTGTACAAACAGCAGTGAAATATGACTACAACAAGAGATTCCGCATTAAACAGCACCTCAATGTCCACTCTCTTACTCACATAAATACTGTGTACAAACAGCAGTGAAATATGACTACAACAAGAGATTCCGCCTTAAACAGCACCTCAATGTCCACTCCCTTACTCACATAAATACTGTGTACAAACAGCAGTGAAATATGACTACAACAAGAGATTCCGCCTTAAACAGCACCTCAATGTCCACTCTCTTACTCACATAAATAATGTGTACAAACAGCAGTGAAATATGACTACAACAAGAGATTCCGCCTTAAACAGCTCCTCAATGTCCACTCTCTTACTCACATAAATACTGTGTACAAACAGCAGTGAAATATGACTACAACAAGAGATTCCGCCTTAAACAGCACCTCAATGTCCACTCTCTTACTCACATAAACACGGTGTACAAACAGCAGAGAAATATGACTACATGTATATCTTTAACCCTTAACCCATAGCATTTGTCTATTTTTTTTTACAAGTGACTACTTAACTCATTCACCCCTGACTTTTTTTACGGATAATTGATCATAATTCCCATTTAAAAAATAAGTCTAGTCCAATTTTGACAATTCAGGCTTGATTTTAACAATATATTTCAAATGACAAACATTGTAGGCCCTGATCAGAGAGCTCCTAAAGGAATCATCTAATCAGGGTCTACGCTGTTTGCATTAGACAAGTGTACTCCTTACATGTACACTGTTTGTAAATGACGAGTATACTCGTCGCTAGGGTTAAACCTTCAGGCGCATTCTGCTTTACTTTCAGCCCGTTTTAAGTTACTATCTTCTAGGATATCGGGAATATTTCTTACGTTTTATATTCATTACTGTATAAAAATGGAACTTTTCTTTAGTGGAGGATTACATTAAAGGTGTAAAAAGGCGGTATATATGGGGGATTGGTTAAATCTTGACCGACTGAATATTCATATACAAAACTCTTCTCACAATGAACATCTATTATTTTGTATAATTACGTTGGTTAATAAAATAAGGAAATGTTCAATAGAAAAGACTGTAGACTCGTGTCAGACAAATCCTATAAGAAAACAGTGCAAACCCCTATAAGAGAGGCACATCCATATACAGTGGAGAATCTGTTATTCTTTCCCGTTTAAACGCAAACGTACGCAAACGCAAAGCACTAAAATGAAGAAAAGAACAACTTTTGACAATTCTGATATTTCATGTTTATCTTGGTGGCAAACAGTTTGGAGCCTGATCAGACGCCGGATTACCCGGCGTCTGATCTGGCTCCAAACTGTTTGCACTGCAAATAATAGTTTTAGCGTAAACGCGTTTATTGGGAAAGAATAACAGATTCTCCACTGTAGTTAGAAGACTCCTTTAGAAGATGTCTGAACATGGTCTACTCTGTTTTCAAAGACCAAAATATACGCTCTTAGCAGGAATAAGGAGGGTTAACTGTCTGTACATCAAATTGCCTGCAACAGAGATCTTTAACCCTTTACCCAATAACCCGTATATAACATTAAATACAGGTGATCACTTAAAGCAGGTTGAAAGTAAAGCAGAATGTGCCTTAAGGCACATTCTGCTTTATTTTCAGCCTGCTTTAAACAACCATCTGCTAGGCTATATAAAATATGTGTTATGGTAATTGCTCATGAGGGTATAAACTGGAACTACTTTCTTCAGCGGAAGAATAAATTAGATACGCTTAAAGTCGCTTCTATGGGGTAAAAGGTTAACACAGATGCAAGATTAAAATTTATATGTACTTTATCGAAATATCTGGGGTTGGTTTTTTCGTTTGTCCATCAGTCTGTACATCAGTTATAGTTGAGAAGACAATATTCTTTCTCAATAAACGCGGTCACGCTAATCTTATTATTTCCGATGCAACCCGTTTGGAGCCAGATCAGACGCCGAGTAACCCGGCGTCTGATAAGGCTTCAAACTGTGTGCCTCTAAGATTAAGATAGTTTATAAGATATTTTAAAAAGTCTTCACTTATGCATTGGCAAAACTTCTGTTTCAAGTTTTATATTGGCTCACCATTCGCCGGTATAGGGGCATGTATTGATTAAGCAAAACAATATACCCTCTCATAACCGGTCGCTTATAACACGATAATTTCGGTTTCTAAAACAATTGGTAATTAGTCAGGTTGGAGTTTTCTGCTTTACGTTTATCCTGTATTAACCCTTTCCCCATAAATATGCCTTTTATTGTATACATCCACTGAAGAAAATAGTTCCACTTCAACAGTCATGAATCATAAGAAAGTTTTCTATATTCTAGCAGATTGTAGCTTAAAGCAAACTGAAAGTAAAGCAGAATGCGCATTAAGGCGCACTCTGATTTACTTTCAACCTGCTTTAAGTGGTCACCTATTTTCAATAATAGCAACAGGCTATGGGGTATTGGTTAAAATAGTCATCTGTACTCTGTGGTCTACCTTTTTTTCCAAAGAGAGTCCAATTTAGACTGTTCTTGTATAAATACAAATGGTTATTTCGAGAGAAGCTCGTTTTCTTGGGCGGAATTGGTATGTTGACACTATGCATTATCGACATGTTCATTTAACTCTTTCACTGAAAAAGTTTTATCGTCTGCTTTAACCCTCTTACCGCCAAAATATCGTCTGCATTGCTAGTGTCGTCTGCAATATTTTCAAATTCATCTTTAGGGATTTTTTAACTGAAATAATGTCGATACGAGGTTCAAAAAGTTAAGATCCTGATCAGACGCCGCGCGACGCGGCGTCTGATCAGGATCCAAACTGTTTGCAAAGTAGCCTTTTGGTGCCGTTGGCAATGAAAGAGTTAACTCATTATCCCCTGAAACTTCCAATGGAAAATTCCAGTTTGCAATAAAGGATGGTCCATTTTAGACTATTTAGGGTTGTTTTTTGTAATAAATTGAAAAATGACAAACAGTGAAGTCCCTGATCAGAGGGCTCCTGCAGGAGCCCTCTGATCAGGGACTTCACTGTTTGCATAGGACAAGTGTACTCTTCACAGGTAAACATTTGGTAAACGACGCATATATGCGTCACTAGGGCTCAATGAGTTAAAGAAAGATGTATTGTTTGATGTATTGTTCATTTTAAAAGGAAAAGTTGTTTGACTAAATAAAAGCATTTTGATGTTGTTTTGTGTGTCAATTCGTTCGATATATGATCTTCAGATAACCTTCCAGTATCCGCCTATAACAAAAGATGCGGAGCAATACAATCATATACACAGGGATCCGGATAAGTATTAGTTATAGTTCATTTTTTGAAAATTATGCAATATAACCTGGAGCGACCGTAGGGAGCGAACAGGTTATGTTGCATAATTTTCAAACAAATGAACTATAACTGATTTACCGTTGCCTCGAATATGGCGCGTTGGACGGTGTATGGCAGTTATCGTTCACCCTAGTTTTCATACCGTTCAACAAAATTTACATATCGCCCCAGTTTGTCTGCCTATAAAAGGGCTCTATTTCTGTGGGCGGTTCTTCGGATTTTTGGAAACCCGCGAATTTATTCTTACACCTGAATAATCCCCCCCCCCCCCCCCCCCCCCCCCCCTGGCTGTTTAACCCTTTCAACTCCAACACTACTAATAGACAATTCCAATTTCTCATTCAGTCGAGTCCATATTTTTGTAATAGAAGCTCTATGATGTGGTTCTACAATGTTTACGCATGACAAGTTTACCATTAACTGGTACATTGTAAATGACGAGTGTACTCCTCGCCTATAGGGTTCAATGACTTAATGCAGGACAAAAGTAATACACAAAGGTCAGTTGTGAGCCTTCTGTATTAATTTGATTATGCATTAATGCCACTATTCCACACCGACTACGAATCCCACGAATCCCACGAATTGATAAATGCTGTGATTCGTGGGGATTCGTGGAGTTCGGCATTTCTTTCTATCCAATTCGTGGCCCTCTACGAATCGGCTACGAACGAGTTAAGACTATTCGTGGGATTCGGCTCGAATCTTACGAATACTGTCAAGAATTCAGTACGAATTGCAAGAATCCACTACGACTACTGCACGAACGCTAAGAATTAGTTACGAATGTGCCGAATGCATCTACGAATCAGCTACGAATGAAATTTGATTCTTGACGGTTCGTGGGATTCTTGAAGGTATGTAGTGTTCCCTCCCTGCAACGGCCGTCCTAACCACGACTCCCTCCTTACAACAACACTTGTCGTTGTTTTCCAACCAAAAACAAATATGTCCAAGCTTTCACGCCTGCTATATTGTTTGACAGAAAAAAAAATAATGGCGTGTGACAAACAGCTTGAATCCAGATCAGACGCAGCGTAATTCGGCGTCGGATCTGAATTCAAATTGTTTGCTGCAAATGTAAGCCAATTTCCCTCCCTATAACTACTCCTTCCAACAACGCACACAATTTGTCCCCAATTGTGAGAGGGAGCGCTGTAGTTCCCGTTCAACTCGGGCATCAGTCCAAAAATGGACTTTTAAGAAAGAGCAGCAGTAGCACTGGATTTGGAACTGGCGTATCAACGCTAGCTGCATGCTAATAACAAGAATATATCCCGCAGAAGAAGGGAGAGATCCACAAGGTGCTGGGTTAGACAGTGGCTGACTCCGACTAAAAGGCTATAGAACATTAGCTTATAGTGTGGAAGATGAGAATACCTTTACCAACTTCAGTGTTCACACTCTACAACGTCCCTACAAACAACGACCCCCTCCGTACAACGACCCTTACGGCAGTTCCCCAAACATGACAATTACGTTTAACATTGTTGCTGCTGCAATATCGACTGCTTAAAATTATCGTCTGTTGGTTTTCTCAAATTTACATATTGGACATTTTGATGACGAGTGACAAACAGCTTGAATCCAGACCAGACGCCGAGTTACTTGGCGTCTGATCTTAATTCAAGCTGTTTGCAAATGTAAATCAAGTCTTAAGTTTCCCTCCCTATAACGACTCCCTCCGAACATATTGTGTGTGTCCCATTGGGTGTCGTTGTATAGAGAGGGAGCGCTATATGTAAGAATACCAGGATTATTGGTCAGTCATCCATGCAGAGGAGGGACACGCACGTGAGACCAAATATATATACGGGAGTGAAGCTGGCATTGACTCTCAGACTCCTGGCTACAGGAGAAAGGTATCAAACTAGTACTCACGAATCCCACGAATGAGTTAAGAATACCACGAACGTCAAAAAAGCCGTTTACGAATCCTACGAATCAGCTACGAATCAGCTACGAATCCTACGAATGCACTACGAATTTGTTACGAATTAACTACCCATTGTTCCATTCGTGGAGGTCTTGGCCAAAACTTTGAACAGCTCAAAACTTTTGCCACGAATCCCCGACCGCTCACGAATTGCAAGAATCGACTACGAATCAGGTAAGAACTCCACGAATCTGTTAAGAATCAACTACGAATCCTAGCGTTTTCCAATTCGTAGCGATTCGTGGGATTCGTAGTCGGTGTGGAATAGGGGCATAACTAGTCGCCTATCTACAGAGTTCTTTAACATAGGCATACCTCTTCACTGAATCATGGTCGTTAAACATAGGTTATACTGTACTATGTAACTTCCATACATGTACGTATAGTATGTCTATTTCCCAGCGATGGCTGTCTAATGACGTAATAATGCGCTTAGCCCCGCCTTAGCGCGCGACGTCCATAACCGTGTTCATAACCTGCTTTATTTCTTCCATACCCGGTACAAAGCTGAACGAATATGCGATATATTTTTTCATTTCTCGCTGAAATAGAGCCCTTTCATTGGCTGGCAAACTAGGGCGAACGGTAAGAGGAAGTAAACTGAACAAATTCAACATTTTCTCACTCATTTCAGCAGCAAATCATATGGTGTTACTACTCATTAGAATCGTCTCGAAGAGACTATTCAAATAGGCAGTAACACCATATAGGGTGTAAAACAGAAATAAAGATTAAGGTTTTTGAAATAATCCCATTACCTGGGGCCTCTGATAAACAGCAAATAAATCCAACCTATGCTCACCATTCGCTTGCTGATCAGTCTTATACTTTCTTCATGTACAGTGGAGAATGTGTTATTCTTTCCCAATAAACGCGTTTACGCTAAAACTATTATTTGCAGTGCAAACAGTTTGGAGCCAGATCAGACGCCGGGTAACCCGGCGTCTGATCAGGCCCCAAACTGTTTGCCACCAAGATAAACATGAAATATCAGAATTGTCCAAAAGTTGTTCTTTTCTACGTTTTAGTGCTGTACGTTTGCGTATAAACGGGAAAGAATAACAGATTCTCCGCTGAATGTTCATATTAAACCCCCATCCCTATGAACGTCCATCATCTGAACTACTACATTGACTTATGAAATTCTTTCAGAAATAGCGAAGAAATATAAGAAAGCAGTGATCCCTGTTTACACATTTCCGTTTGGGTTGTATGGTCTAGGTCTACATTTTAAAACAATAACATCCTCTTTAAAACTAATAATAATAAAATGCAATTTTCCAATCAGTTCTTATTCATATCAGACGCCTAGTAACTGCGACTAATCTAGATGCACACTGTTTGCGAAGTTGTTTAAAACAATATATGACAATGCATTGAGTGGATTAATACCGGTATATAACAGCATATGACATTGCATTGTGTCGGTTAATACTGGTATAAACAGTATAATTATGACATTTCATTGAGAAGATTAATACCAGTAATGAGTATATAGCAGCAAACATATATCACATTGCAATAAGTGGATTAAATATAATGGTACATGTATAACACATTTCTCGTATTTAGTGGGTTTGTATACATGTAACAGTAGTATAATTCAGGAACTCCCACACTAACGTTCTGCCTAACTGTTGTCTAGTATTAAGTTACCACCTGTCCCCACTTTACGACTAGCACTTTAGCTTCTTTAGAATGTATGCCTAACCCATTACCACATAATACGTCATTTTAAACTTTTAATTTAGAACATTTCTGATTACTTTGACCTACAACCGTAAATTGATAGTTTTACAAGTGATCAACTAGGTGACATTTTTCTGAAATACAAGACAGGTCGTCATGCTTTACTTTATAAGTTTTAGAAGTATTGCTGCTAGTTAAGGTTTGAGACAAATTTATACTTCTGCAACAAGAACAACATTACAGTGGAGAATGTGTTATTCTTTCCCAATAAACGCGTTTACGCTAAAACTATTATTTGCAGTGCAAACAGTTTGGAGCCAGATCAGACGCCGGGTAACCCGGCGTCTGATCAGGCTCCAAACTGTTTGCCACCAAGATAAACATGAAATATCAGAATTGTCCAAAAGTTGTTCTTTTCTACGTTTTAGTGTTTTGCGTTTGCGTACGTTTGCGTTTAAACGGGAAAGAATAACAGATTCTCCACTGTACCTACTGCAGTAGATCTAGTTAAACTCTACAATGTTCTGGCTTAATAAGACTAGAATCCACCAATCACAGGTCTTTTGTGTGCAATAAGGGTTTATAATTAACCAAATCACGGAAACGGTATCGTTCACAGAGCTTTAATAAGCCCCAATATTTATTTATAACTTTTCCAACATGTATAAGTAATTATAGTTTACTTGTAAATTAGCCAGAATCATGTGACAGATCAATGTACAGTAGAAATCAATCTTGAGAATTGAATTACATTTTATTTAATTTGTAACTTTAACCTTATGTTAATGAGGTTTACCTTTCTGCATAGATATAGCGTTTGGTGTACTGAAAGCGCATGCTTTCTGCATAATTGTTTAGAAAGCCATTGCTTTCTGCATATTATATTCATTTGCTTTCTACATGATGGTTTAGAAAGCTCATGCTTTCTTCATTATCATGTAAGAAGCTTGTGATTAATATAGCTTTCACCACAGTAATTTAGAAAGCTAATGCTTTCTGCAGAGGTAGTTAGAAAGTTAATACTTTCTTACATATAGTTAGTGCTGGTATCTATGCACATTTATTATATTTATTTTAGTTATTCTAGTTCACCAGTTGATAGTTAAATTTGCAAATTATGTCAGGAGACATTTCAAAGTAGCAGGGGAGTATGTAACCAGGTTACTGAGTAGGGTTTCCCCTTATTATACCCCTAAGCTTTATATTATTGTACTCGTACTGAAGTATGTTTTTGTGAGTGATGATCACGAGAGCACGGGTATATTGGTGAGCTAGTCGTGAGTGAGATGATGTGAGCTTGTGTTCATGGGTGAGTGAGGCGTGAAAGTCACCTGACCGAAACCTATAAACTTAACCCTCTTTCCCTCCAAATTCATTCTGGCTAAACTACTGAAGACCGAAGGACGTTTCAAATAGATTTACTTTATACTTTAATTTAATATTCTCTTTATACTACAACCAGCTGGTAAGTAACATAACTACTTCTGTTTAAATTTATCCACGGCACCTTGTATTTCACCGCGATGCCATTTAGCTTAAACATCTATAACATTTATTTAGAAATAGACTATAATATTGTATTTCCTTGTTTTCAGACCTTCATTTACTATTGATCGATTAAAAGACGAACTCAAACCCTACGATTGTGGCAATTATGGGTTGAAATTAAAAAGTCACGCATTTACATCATAAGAAAGAATATTTAACCCTTTCCCCCCTAATAGCATATCTCTAGTATTGAATATAGGTGTCCTCTTAAAGCAGGTTGAAAGTAAAGCAGAATGCGCTTTAAGCGCATTCTGCTTTACTTTCAGCCTGCTTTAAGCTATCGTCTGCTAGAATATAGAAAATATTTTGTATTATACATATTTATGAATGTATAAATTGGAACTATTTTCTCCAGGGCAAGAATAAACTGAGTGCGCTAAAAGGCGCTTCTATGGGGGAAAGGGTTAAATATCTCCTATAGTAGTTGTAGCTTAAACAGACTGAAAGTAAAGCAGAATGCGCCTTACTTTCAACCTACTTTGATACATGTAAGTCGTCACCTGTCTTTAAAACTAGAAAATGTGCAAACCCTATCTAAACCAGAAAACCCCTCTTAACCGGAAACCTCTCTAAAGCGAATCAGTCAAGAAGAGTTCGGATTTCAGAGAGTTGACTGCTTTTGCGTAAATAAATGCCTTTTCTCGAATATTTTCGTTGAATCATCAAATTTATTTGAGCTATTATAAATTGGATTTGTAAGTTATAGTCATGGTCATTTTAAAATTAGGTGACTGCTTAATAAAGTAACTAAAGTTATATTTCAGGATATACACGAGAATTAGTTATATTTCAGGATATACACGAGAATTAGTTATATTTCAGGATATACACGAGATTAAGTTATATTTCAGGATATACACGAGAATTTGTTATATTTCAGGATATACACAAAAACTGTCTTTAAATTAAGGCTTATTGTAATATAACATTGTATGTATATGCATGCTTTGGTAGATGTTTCAAAAAAGTAATTTAGGAGTAATTTAGAGTAAAATCAAGCATTACATATTTCATTTTATTTTTCAGGTGATGTTACTGCTTTGAGCATGATTTTAGGATCATCGAGATACTACGTGTGTTCGTATTGTGGTAAACATTTCAAGATGAAGCAGGGATACAAACGCCACATGCTGATACATACGGGCGATAAACCACACACGTGCAGCGCCTGCAACAAATCGTTCCGTTTACGGCATCATCTTGTCAACCATATCGTAACTGTGCATAAACTTATAGCGAAAGAGTTGTTGAAAAATTGAAATAAAAAAACCCAGCCGTTTCCATCCTCATTTTAGAGTTACAGACAAAGAGAGTACCGGTATTTCAAAGACTAAAATCTTTGTATGTGCATTAAAAGCTATGGTGTCTTTACTCGTTAGAATCATTTCTTCGAGACGATTCTATTGAGCAGTAACACCATAGAATTGAATGCTGAAATGGGCGACAAAATGATTCGGGGAAATACATTTTCTTCCCAGTCTGTCCCCGTCCGTTCGTCTGTCTATTTGTCAACCATTATCCTTTTGTATAACATTTGCACCGCTGGGCATATGGCTTTCATACAATGTACCATTGGCAAAATTCTGGCTCACGTTTAATATTGGCTCAACATTCGCCGACAGGTGCGCATTGATTAAGCAAAACAATACGAGGGCTGTTCAAAAAGTAATGAAACGTGATTACTTGATTAATAACTTCAACAATGTTAGTGCAAAATGCATGTGTATATATCATTTTAAAGAGCAATTATTTGCCCACACGATGGTATAATGCACGACAATATTTCATAAGTCAATAAGTCACAACATGAACCTAAACGACCCCTACTCGAGGACATTGGACCTTTATGTGTATTGTTGCGGCATTTTTCTGAAAAATGTTCGATACTATAATTATTATTGCGCTTTATTATGTTGCATAAGATTATGAAACTTTCTCTCAAAAATATAATACTATTATGCAAACACTTTACAGTTTAATATGTTATTATTCTATAAAATATACAAAATATAGCTAATACTAAGCACGTATACTTAAAATATCATAAAATAAATAATCTATTGTTATGCGTAAAAGTAGTTGGTGAAAGCACAAACTCATTTTGATATCAAACCAGGCATTAATTGAAGCCATTGAAGTATGTTTTAAAATTAAAATGTATATATACTGATCTAGAACATTTTCATAGCATTCGAAAGCATATGTCTACTTTTGTTATTATCAAAAATAAGAAATGTATTTTTTGAAAAAATGAGATTTTGACAGTAAAACATTTCAATTGAAACGAAATTTTATTTATATTAAAATTCAGACATTAACTGATATATTCAAAAACAAATTTAAGAAATTTTACTTCTTCAGAAGTTACTTCGCCAAAACATAATGTCTGAAAAATGCTATGTCCCAGTGTCCTCGAGGAGGGGTCGTTTAGATTCATGTTGTTACTTATCGGGTTTATTGATCTTATCGTGCATTATACCATCGCGTAAGCATTGAAATCTTCTTTAACGTGACAAATTGCACATGTATTTAGCACTAAATATATGGAAGTTATTGGTCAAGTATCCTTACTCGTATAACCTCTCTAAACCGGCCGCTAATAAAACGATGCTTTCGGTATCTAACAATTGGTAATAGGTTAGGTGGGAGCTTACTGCAGGAAACATGTGAGACAGAAAGATCCCTTGGGGGCTTTCTGTCTGTCTTTTATCCTGCTTTAAATAGCCATCGTTCTTTTCTGTGTTCTACCTTCTTTTCCAAAGGGTGACTGGTTTCAAGAAGTTATACTTACTCGTTCTTGTAAACGTATAGTTATTTCAACGAAAGCTCGTTTTCTGAGGTGGAATGTGTACAGTGGAGAATCTGTTATTCTTTCCCGTTTAAACGCAAACGTATGCAAACGCAAAGCACTAAAACGTAGAAAAGAACAACTTTTGGACAATTCTGATATTTCATGTTTATCTTGGTGGCAAACAGTTTGGAGCCTGATCAGACGCCGAGTTACCCGGCGTTTGATCTGGCCCCAAACTGTTTGCACTGCAAATAATAGTTTTAGCGTAAACGCGTTTATTGGGAAAGAATAACACATTCTCCACTGTATGTTTTCGACATGTTGTTTAATTCTTTCATTGCAAAGTTTTCTCGTCTGCTTTAACTTTCTTACCACCAAAATATCGTCTGCATTGGTAGTGTCGTCTGCAAGTTGAAGGTCATCTTTAGGGCTGTTTTAACTGAAGTAATGTCGATACGAGTGTCAAACAGTTTGGAACCTGATCCGACGCGTTTTGGCGCCGTTGGCAGTGAAAGAGTTAAAGAAAGATGTATTGTTCATTTTAAACATAAAAGTTGATTGGCTTAATAAAAGCAGTTTGAGTTACAGATAGTTTATTCTCTTTATGTGTCCTGAATTCGTTCCATATATAGTATGTAGATAAACTTACAACTACCCGCCTACAGCATCAAATGCATGGCAATACAACAATATACACCGGGCCCAAGATGAGAGGGAGTAAACGGAACAAATCCAACATTTGACACCCATTTCAGCACCAACTTATATGATGTTATTACTCATTTTGAGTATCCACACCGTAGGGTTTCATGCAGAACTAGGGAATTTAGCTCTTGAAGTACTCCCCTTATCTGGGGTTCTGATAATTATACAGCAAATAAAACTGAACTGTGCTGACCATTCACTCGGTGATCAGTCATACATTTTTCATTATGTTCATATATTTATATTCGACCCATTCAATTCTATTGAGCAAAGTTGACTTGTGGACATCCTCGCAGTGGATCTGATCCCCACAAATGATTTTGTGGCGTTCCCTGAGTAATGACAGTAATGGCTGTTTCTTTTAGGGTACACATTTTTCGTGTTAACAACCTATAATATGGATTAAATATACATGCATACTGATAAAAAAATATTGTTCATTTAATATTAGAAGTTACAGCAATTATAATGTAATTATAAGGAATTAGCTGAATGTTTTCGGCGCTTAAGCGAAATAAACGACAGAAAATAATCGGCAAATTTACCATGAATCGCGCTAGCGGTTTAAGGGTAAATTTGCCGATCATTTTTCTGTCGTTTATTTCGCTTAAACGCGGAAAACATTCAGTTCATTTCTGAAATAACCCCACCGTCCCCGCCCCACTATGGACACCTATCATCTGAACTGTTACATTGACTAATGAAATGTTATTAGAAATGGCGCCGTCATATCTTATAAGAAAGCAGTGTTGAACCTGATCACACAGCTCCTTTAAGGGCTGTATGAGTTAGGTCTACACTTTGAAATAGTTGGCCTGATAAGAGAAACAATCCTTCAAATAGTGACTACATTCTAAAACTTTGAACAGTTATCAATCGGGGTGTCAAAAGGTTACCCAAAATCTGAGCCGAGGAAAACGGCAATTTGGAATTCAAAAAGACGGACCCTAAATTAACAATTTTTAGATATATCTGCTAAATATGCACGCAGAGTATGTGCAAAATATATGTTATGGGGTCAACAAACATTGGTACACATTATTCTTTGTTTGCATGAAATTCATTTTTTATTCCAAGTTGGCGGCCGTTAAAAAATGTCATCTAGGTCTACACTTTGAAACAAAAACATCTTAACTGCTATTGGTAACAAAATGCGTCTTTCAAATAGTTCATATCCTAATCAGACGCCGAGTCACTCGGCATCGGATCTAGATGCTAACTGTTTAACACTTGCGTCAACATTTTATAAAGCTGCCTTAAATCTAATTTTAGAATTGATAGAACTGACAAGCAGGCATTTTTATGACAGTTAAACAGTTACAACTGACGACAAAATTGGCATTTACAGACTCAGTGATTTAATATTCTTTCGACACAAAATTGGCAAATTTACGAGTTTACAACCGACCTACAACAAGCTAGACGGAAATATGCTGCATTTGAAATGCCCTTGTAATCAAGACATCGATGGTTCCCCGGCCCTTGGGTAGGCTAGTGCCAATTCGACTTGCGGTGACAGAAACAGTTACGATCACGCCTCTCCATTTTGACCACTAAATACAAGTTTTTTGGGTTTTCAGGAAGGCGGAACAGTTGTGAAGACTTCTTTTCAAAACCATATCTTCAACTGTTAGCTGTAAATTAACTCTTTGCATGCTGGGTAATTCTTTTCGTCTGCAACAATTGTCGTCTGCTTCTGTTCTAAAATTAGAATTTTCAAAATTTCTTTTAAATTCAGGGTTAGAATGGCAAACAATTTGGATCCTGATGTGTCGCCGCGTCATGCGGCGTCTTATCTGGATCCAAACTGTTTGCGAAGGCAATTACTGTGGCAGATATATCCGCCGCTAGCATGCAAAGAGTTAACAGCAGTACTTTGGTGACAACTTGGATGGCATGACAGTGGATAATCTGTTATTCTTTCCCGTTTAAACGCAAACGTACGCAAACGCAAAGCACTAAAACGTAGAAAAGAACAACTTTTGGACAATTCTGATATTTCATGTTTATCTTGGTGGCAAACAGTTTGGAGCCTGATCAGACGCCGGGTTACCCGGCGTCTGATCTGGCCCCAAACTGTTTGCACTGCAAATAATAGTTTTAGCGTAAACGCATTTTTTGGGAAAGAATAACACATTCTCCACTGTAGCTGTTAGAAAGTGTCCTTCCAGGTGCCCGTCTTACGAACCGTCCTTCGATAAAAATGGTTGTATGTCAAAATTTTAAAACATATATAATTTCTTATTTCTCAATCTCATCCTGTCTTATGTCATCTATTTGGAATTGTCTTTTCAAGACGATTCCAAATAGATGTTACAAGAAAAGATGAGATGGAGAAATAAATAATAAGTGAGAATTTTAGAATCGGACTTACGACAACATTTGTCGTACGACGTTTTGTAAGAGAGGCCCTGGTTGTTTGCGCTGAAATTGCAGTTGTACTCTAGAAAGACATGCATATGTACTATTAGAAATAATATTTATAGCCTAGCAGAATGAAGCTTTAAACAGACTGAAAGTAAAGCAGAATGCTTTAAGTTGTCACCTGTCCTCTAAACTAGAGATAGTCTAGGGGATAATGGGTTGATTTCTCTAAACCGGTAACCTCATTCTATAAACAGTAAAGCTCTCTAAACAAGAGAGCTCTCTGAAGCTAATTGTTTGGTTTTTCGAATTGAGTTAAGTTTGCAGAGATATTATTTTTATTGCATGGTTCCGCTTTCTCCTTGTTGACCAAGCCAATTTGTTTGAGGTTATCAAGGTTGTGAGATTTTGCTGTTGCAAACTTGAAAAGGAAAATGATTCATAATAATTTGGTGTTGAGTGTAAAATGTACGCAAAACTTGTATTATTTTTTCACAATTCAGCAATTGTTAAATTTATGGTCTTGCTGTCCTTACATGTAGCGTTTAGATATTACAAATACAAGTACAATAACAATATTTTGACCTATGTTGAACCCATTTTGAAAGCCTGGTGTCTACTAAAGTGGACTTTGGCAAACATTGAAGACCCTGATGAGACGTCGCGTTACACGGCGTCTCATACCGACCTGCACGGTTTGCTATATCATATGAAATATTTTGCTGTGTGGAAAAAACACTTCAATGTCTTTATATCACTCTTGTATATTACAATGAAATGTTCCAAAAAGTGTACAGGGAGAGTTTATTGCATATTCAGGTATAAATGGGTTAATGATTGTATCTTTACTGCCAACTCTGCACTTCACTGATATGAGAAAATAGTTAGGTTCCAGCTCATATACCGACGTTTCCTGTGTCAAATAAGATTTCAATCTAACACTAAGTCTTATTATAACAGTGCTCCCTCTCTACAACAGCACCCACTGGGAGACAAACGTTTCGTGTGTTTTTTCGGAGGGAGATGTTATAGGGAGGGGAAATTAGGAATTAGTTTACATTTGCAAACAGCTTGAATCCAGATCAGACGCCGCGTTACGCGGCGTCTGATCTGGATTCAAGCTGTTATTCACTCGTCAGTATATACCTATAATGTCAGACGACAATTTTAAGCAGACGCAATTGCAGCAATGAAATTGTAAGATATAACTGTTTTGTTTGGGGAACAGCTGCAAGTATTGTTGTAAGGAGGAAATCGTTTTTGGAAGGGTCGTTGTAGGAAGGGATCACTTTCTTCAAACCTTCATGACAAAACACTTCGTTCTTCTCCATTCCAGATCTACTCACTAAGATCTAATACCGAGTTATTTAGACAGTGTTTGCTCTGGTTCTTCAATTTGGATCTACTTTCTTAATAATGTTAAATCTGCTAGTTCCGTACTTCAGTTTAAACAACTGTACCTACATTGGAGAAACCAGACTGAGTAAAGAAATTAGTCTTGCATTATTTTATTTCACTTTAAAATGTACATAGATATAAATATTCTGTATAAATCTGATGAGAGAAAAAAATTGTTACACCGGGTCAAACAGTTTAACTACCTAATGTGTTAGTTTGGATCACGTTCTTCACTTTTGTTCTCAGTCAAATCATCTGATGGTCCGGTGCAACCCTGTTATTATTTTAATTATATTGACTGTAAACGATCATTTATGATAGATATTATTGTACTCTGTAACATTTTACAGTTCATTCAACAGTTTTACTCTCTTGTATGATATGTTGAGGGAATGATTCATGGAATATTGGCGTTGTCAAATGAGTGCTCATGTTAAAATTAACTCTTTGCATGCTGGGTAATTTTTTTCGTCTGCAACTGCTCTAAAATTAGTATTTTCAAAATGTCTTTCAAATTCATGGTCAGAATGGCAAACAGTTTGGATCCTGATGAGACGCCGCGTTATGCGGCGTCTCATCTGGATCCAAACTGTTTGCAAAGGCATCACTGTGGTGGATATATCCGCCGCTAGCATGCAAAGAGTTACGGTAAGTATTTATTATTATCGTCATCATTATTAATATTATTATAATTATTATTATCACTATTATTATTATCACTATTATTATTATCACTATTATTATTATTATTATTATTATTATTATAACACACATGTCTATGCACGACATGTAACGCTGTAAATTAAAATTGATGACATTAAAGCTGTGAAGGGGTTATACTATACAGTTATTAAACGGCTCGGGGCGGGCCGTCGTTGGTTATTGGCACAAGTTAGCCAATGTGGCTAACGAGTGCCAATAACCAACGACGGCCCGCCCCGGGCCGTTTAATAACTTGTTTATTGTATACCTGGTTCAAAATCAACGAATTTGTAGATTGTTTGAGTGTTTACATCAGCGCGGCCGTTATAGAAATCAAATGACGTCATCTTTAACGAACGTTTGCCATTTTGAACGTTACGTTGCTAACGTTTTCACGTTGCCCCCGGGCCAATAACCGGATGCAGTCCAAATAACCGGTTATTGGACTGCATCCGGTTATTGGCCCGCACAGCAAGGGTGTATTGCATTGTCATCATAGCAAAATCTGTTACTATTTATAGTAAGGTATACAATAAAACATTGTTTTATAGAGTAGAAGTAAGACAGTCAAGTTTTTATTGTGTTGAACAACCATTGAATTAAAAGCCATGGTTATTTTAAAATGAGGCGACTGCTAATACAGTAACTATACATGTAGTTATATTTCAGGATATACACGAGAATTGATTTTTAGATTAAGGCTATATAAATAGATGTATGCATGATTTCGTAGATGTTTCAAAATAGTTAGCAATTTAGAGTAAAATCAAGCAGAAACACATATTAAATATTTCGTTTTAATTTTTCAGGTGCTGATTTGAGCACGGTTTTAGGATCACCCAAAGACCATACATGTCCGTATTGTGGTAAGCATTTCAAGAAGAGGCAGGGTTACAATCGCCATATATTGATACATACGGGCGATAAACCACACATGTGCAGCGAGTGCAACAAATCGTTCCGGTTACCGCACCATCTTGTCAACCATATCGTAACTGTGCATAAACTTATAGCGACAGAGTTACTAAAAAAGTTGAAGTAGAGGACTTCCACATGCACGCTTATTTTAGAGTTCCAGATAAGGGGAGTATTTCAAAAACTAAAATCTTTATTTGAGCATGAAAACCTATGGTGCCACTACTCATCAGAATCGTCTATTCTATGAGTATGACACCATAGGATTTGGTGCGAAATAGGCGACAAAATGTTTGATTTGTTCAGTTTACTCACTCTTATCTTAAACTGTGTCATTTTTGTCTTCAAAAGTACATTTTGTATCGTCTTGAACAATTTTCAAATTTATTTGATTATCAATTTATTTCATTAAATATCGTCTGCCGGTTAAACAATTTTGATTCATGAAATGCCGGGTGACTGGACTTCTGAGCTGGATCAAAACTGTATGCAGAAGTAACACCAAATGTGCATGCAGAATGCTAAACAATTAAAAGGAGTCCTTCGCGTCAAAGAAACTCAAAATGTGTCTCATGTTTTGATTTAAAGGAGGTAAATATAAGACGGAAGTAATCCAAAAAGTTAATTCCGTACCTTTCTGCATTAATTTTGTCTTACATTATACATCCACCCTTCTGTAAAGATAATTGTCCTTCCTTACTTGTAAGTTATTAAAGGGATGTTGTACAACAATCACTGTTCGTCGTTTTATATTACAGGGGTAAAAACCCTTGTCCTTCCCGTTTTATCGCAAACCTGAAGCATCAAGGGTCTATGGCTTTAAAAGTTGCTCATTTAACATTTTATACCCAAGAATCTGCGATTAAAGGCATAAAGTTTCTGCCCTTGACCTTGACCTACCTTCGTAAAAATCTTTAAATACCTATAACAATTGAACCACTAGGCATAGGGCTTCCATATTTGGTATGTGTTTCTTGTGTTATGACTTGTTCAAGCATACCAGACTTTTTCAATGTAATCTTGACCTTGATCTTTGGCCTATTTAATCAAACTTTAACCAAAACCCTTAACCTTGGCTATAACTCTTGCACTATTGCAAATGGGCCTAGAATATATGGCATGTGCCTTCCTTTAGTCATTACCTTTCCAACCATGCCAACAGTTTTGCCTTTGTGACATTGCCCTTGACATTTGACATACTTTAGTATAACTCATTAAAGCCTATACAATTTGAAACATTAGGCATAGGGTTTCCATATTTAGTATATATCTTTCTTAGGTCAATACCTTACCAACATACAATTTTTATCAATGTTACTTTGACCTTGACATTTGACCTATTTAATCAAACTTTAACCAAAGACCTTAGCCTTGATTATAGTACGTTGGACATTTATGCTTGTCATGTACATTCCTTTTATCAAGGCTTTTTCATTGTCCTTGTGACCTTGAACCTAAATTTGTAAAAAACCTTTAAATACCTATAACATTTGAATCAATAGACTTAGAGTTAGGGTTGGTATGTATCTTTCTTGTGTTAAGAACCGTACCAATGTGTTTACCTTGACCTTTGACCTACTTTTTAAAATAAGCATTACATTACAAAACATGCTGCGGGCTGGGGGCATTTGTGTTTCACAAAACTCTTTGCTTGTTTCTTTATTTATTGTGACACACAACATCATTACTTTCCATTCGAAAGATCTAGCCAAACAGAAATATACCTCGATCTTAAAAGTCATTTCACGTTTAGCCCCTACACTGCCTTACCCAATTGCAGGCAGTATGAATCCAGGCCAGGCGCCGCGTCAGGTGGCATCTTATCAGGTCCAAACAGTTTGATACTCATTTCAATATTTCTTGATAAGTCAAAATAACTTAAATTTAAATTTGAGAAATAAAAGCAAACGAGTTTTGTTTAAAATTGATTACGGCATGGCAGTGATTGGATTAAGTGGTTGTTATTAGGAACATGTTGCATAATAAAGTGATAGCTACATGTATTTGTTTTATCATTTTAGCCAACCTCAAACTTTAAATGTCTACCCATGCAGTAACCATCCCATCCGCGGATAAAATATTGTCTCCTCCAAAATGGCTCTCTGGCCAATCGTTTCGAATTTCGATTTAAAGCAGTATGACTGAAAAAGATTTCGATACTAATGCGAAACAGATTTTATCCTGAACAGAGGCGGCGACTTTATTTAACGAGGGTGTCTCATTTAGTCAAACTAATCTCCCATGAGCCCCCCCCCCCCCCCCCCCCCCATAAATGCATTACATACTTATATCTTCTATAGATCTATAAACAGAACAAGATACAACAGAAACAAATAGTAAATATATGTTTACATGTACACATGTCTCTTAGAGTATTAACTAGATCTAAACCCGAACTGATCAACCACGTCTCTAGTGTAGATTAAGATTTGCGAATTTCAAGAAAACCCCTCACATCTGTGTCCACACTGAACATGTTCAAGATAGTGAAACAAGGTTTATTGACCTATTGGGAAATATTGAGAGGATCTTACATGAGTGCTCATTATTTAAAACGAGTTGACTAAAATAATATGTCGTGAGCCTTGGCGAGCGTCATATTAATTTTAGTCAGCGAGTTTATTAAAATGATAAGTGATGAGCACGAATGTGAGATTCTATTCATCCCATAACAAGTTCAAACACATGCAGCGGTTATGTACGAGCAGGTTAGGCCAGAACCCAAAAAACGATATTTCACTAGTGGATTCTTTATCTATACAATGGCTTCATGTCACTCCGAGACCGCAAGTTATGCGATAAAATAGTTTATTGAATAGTTCCTGGTTAAATCAGCGTTTTAGTCGATCGTTATATATCTGGATAATTACATACAGTACTCTATATGTCGTTATGAATAAGTAGGTATGGTGAATTCTGTAATGGTGCACGAGGCCATGCATTTTTAAGTAACGGGTACATATTATTACATACGATCAGGGCTGCCATAAGTTGACAAGAAAAATCCTAAGATTTCCAAATTTGCATTTTTCAAGTGTGGTTTTACGAATCGTACCTTTACCCCGTAGCCTTTTTCTTGTTTTGTTGACATGCGACTGCTTAAAGCAGGCTGTAAGTAAAGCAGAATGCGCATTAGGGCGCAATCTGCTTTACTTTCAGCCTGCTTTAAGCTACCATGAACTGGGAAAAATCCGGAGATTTAGAAAAAATCCGGAGAAATGGCAGCCCTGTACGATAAATATTCAAAATAATTGCAATGCAGTCATGTTCCGTAGGATTGCTTGTATGTCAACAATCGCATTATAATGCCCTTTGCAAACTCATATCATAATCTTAATAAAAATAAAATAATAAAATGAAAAACCTTAACCCTTAGCCTGCCACTCACGACTATAGCTCCATATGCAAACAGCTTGGATCCGGATGAGACGCCGAGTAACTCGGCGTCTCTTCCGGATCCAAGCTGTTTGACACTCGGACAACATTTTCAGCAATTTTGAGCAACTTTGAAGCACTTTGAAACTTGAAGCGGACGAGAAATATAGCAGACGACAATTTATTTGGCGGGCTAAGGGTTAATACAAAACACCCACGCCAATTTGTTTTTTCAGTGTCTGAAAGATCAGATGCAGTCAAACATTTCTATTGCGACCAATAAAAGGAAGACTAATTAATTGTGAAAAAGACAGGTAACAGCTGAAAGCAAGGTGACAGTAAAACAGAAAACTTTCATGAGCTTTTTTTTTTGCTCTCACCTTGCATCAAGCAGTCACTTGTCGTAAACACCACATAATTAACATAGTTTATTGTTGGCAATAGAGAGCTTCTTCTGTAATCTGTTTAACCCTTTCACTCTCAATGACGCCTTAAAGCGCGTTTGCAAACAGTTTAGGTCCTCATCAGACGCCGCGTAACGCGGCGTCTGATCAGGACCCAAACTGTTTGACACTCTGATCGATATATATTAAGTCATACAACCTTAAATCAAACTTTGAAAGGTGTCTTGCACACAACAATACTGAAGCAGACGACAATAAAGTGGTGAAGGGGTAAAAATCTCCCGAATAATTTGATCGTGAAAGGGTTAAAATGAGCTATTATTTCAATGTATAGTCTGAGTATCAAGCAGTTATTGTGGTATGGAAACAGGATGCATGCTTATAGTAAGATGAAAGTAAAGCAGAACCCTCCAGTAGGTCTTCGAATCAAATCGGTTTTTTTATTTCAACAAACTTGACGTCAAACCCAGGAATCTAGCTGATTTCACATTCCTGTGTGATTTAACTCCTGTTGTAAAGCCCTGGCTTCCTCGGCGATGATTTTAAACCCCTGAAATAACAAAATGAAATAAATTTACCCGATTCCCGGATAAGATACGGTATAACGTCCCCCCCCCCCCCCCCACCCCCCCCCCCACTTCCTAAAAAACAACCCCCCCCCCCCACAAAAAACAAAACAAAAACAAACCCAAACAAAACAAACAAAACAACCCACAAAAAACAACATCAAAATAACACACACCCAAAACAACAAACAACAACAACCAAAAAATAAAAAACCCAAACAACATCAAAATAACCAAAACCACTAGGACAAATTTCTTAGATATCGTAGGCCTAAAAAATGTTGCCTGCTTTTACTTTTCAAATTTATATATTTGAAACATCGATGTTAATGTCAAATAGATCTAGTTTAAACAGTTTCTGTGTCCCAATAATACACCGGATTACTCTGCGTCTGATCTTAAACAAAGTTTTGAAAATATACAATACCACTCGAACCAAGGCAGTAGGTGGGTAAACCCTTTCTTCCGCATAGAAGCGCCTTTAAGTGAATATTATTTATTCCTCCGATGAAGAAAATAGTTCCAATTTAATCAGTCATGAATATATTATATGGAATATTATCTATATTCTAGCACAGGTTAGCTTAAAGCAAGCTGAAAGAAAAGTAGAATGCGCCTTAAGGCGCATTCTGCTTTACTTTCAACCTGCTTTAAGTAGTCACCTATCTCCGATATTAGAAATAGGATATCAGGTAAAGGGTTAAGGGAGAACTCTTTGTGACTTTTGGGTATATCCACAGATACGCTTTTACACACATTCATTTCATTCCTCAACTGAAGGAAATACTCGAAATAATTCCGATTTATAAAGTAATGTATGTAAAACATAAGAAATAGTTCTTATATGTACTAGCAGATGGAAGCTTAAAGCAGGTTTAAAGTGAAGTAGACGCATTCTGCTTTACTTTCAGTTTGTTTCAACCCATTACCCAATAAGCCTGTTTCTAGTTTTGAAGACAAGTTGTGCCACCACTTAGAGCAGGCTGAAAATAAAGCAGAATGCGCCTGAAGGCACATTCTGCTTTACTTTCAGCCTGCTTTAAGCTATCATTTGTTAGAATATAGAAAATGGTTCTTATCAAACATATTCATAACTGTACACTTTTAAATTGGAATTATTTTTGTCAGTGGAGAAATAAACTTCAGGCGTAAAAAGGCGTATTTATGTGATAATGGGTTAAATTGTTACTTTTCTTCTAAAGAAAGAAACTTGGGATATATGATAAAGGGTTGAGAAGTAAAAGTGACATACCTGTTCCAACATCTCCATGGAAACCGTGGGAATACGAGATTCGGGCATAGGAGGAGGGGCTGCCAGGTTTGTGGAAGAAGGAAGACCCATCAGCAATCCACACTTTCCGCTTTACTAACCGTTTCACAATAAGGAGCCAGGATACAGTACTGGGGGGAAATGTTCGAATTGGCCATGGTCAAATTTACAAATATTATGAAAATATCAGTTCTGACCTCAAATTTGAAGATAAGAGTAGCTGCTGTACCCCTAAATGAGGTAAAATTGTGAAAAGGAGACTTTCAGCAATTGTGCAATGTAAAGGTCATGACCTCTCCACACTTTATGCCTATTTTAGAGGGTAGGGACTAAAAGTCGGCTTGTGTGCGGAATGAGGCTAGCTCTGTATGCTGAATTGGAGCAGACTAAACACAGTAAGATTTTGTGAAAATGTTCATAGGTAACCTGGTATGTTTTTGCCTCTCCCTAATGTGCATATTGATTGAAGTTTCAGAAAAGCATGCCATTTATAGGCTATGAGCTGGCATAAGGAATCTGCTATATTGTGGGTTAAGGCTAAATTGACTGACTTTTTCACCTGTTTTCGCGGCCATGCCGAATGTTGGCGTTTGTTAAATTTTACGAATTTCTGGAGTAAACATGTGATTAATTCCATTCATTTTACAGTTCTGGGCTACATTGTTATATTTAAATGGTTTATGTTATTTCAGGTTGGTTATTGAGGCTTTGTTTGAATCTTTTGAAAGCGGTGGTTGTGAGGGCGTGCAAGACTGTAACCCGGTACTGTATTCTGGAGCCTTAATAGGTAAATAGACATTTTTCAATCATAGCAATTTGACACTAAAATGGATTTGTTTGAGTAATTTTGTGTATTTCTAGTCAGAAACTGGTCTTTGAAATGCTCCAAAGACTATTTTCTGTTGTCAATAATGACTTTAAACAAGGGAGGTAATCCAAACAGGTTTTGAATGATTTCAGAAATTTGAAAGAATTTAAGTATTTGTATGCTAATTTGGTTTTCCTGATATTACAGCAATAAGATTCCACATACCCTATGGCCAGTGAGTTCTTTGATTCCCCATTGTGTGCTCAAAGAGCTGAAACTTTGCGGAATTCTTTAATTCTCAAGTCTGCGCCCAGTGGCGGTGAATGTGTAGTTTGGGCCGGTGTAACGAAGTATTTTGACCCCCATCGAAAAAAGACCCCCCGGTCATAATTCGACGATGTGGAATGACCCCCGGTCATTTTTCGATATCGTACAATGACCCCCCGGTCATAATTCGACGTCGAAATTTGACCCCCCGGTCATAGTACTATGACTCCCCCTCATGAAGTATTTTGACCCCTCCTGAAATATATCGACCCCCATCGAATAGTGACCCCTACCCTCTCCAGCAATTAAGCGACACAGTTTAACCAATTGGACCCTAGCGACGAGTATATTAGATATTTAAAAACAGTGTTCATGTTAATAGTACACTTGTCCTTTGTAAACAGTGTAGACCCAAGTCAGACTTTACCCACAGGAGCCCTCTGATAATTGTCAGTTTTGAAATGTTTTGTATAAAACAACTCTAGCTAGTCGAAAATTGACTTGACATAACTAGATAACTTGAATTGTTCACTTACATTTTCAGGTGTGAATGAGTTAAAAGATACATAAAATTTAGATAATAAACAAGTTAAAATTTAGACATGATAAGCACGCCATGGGAAAATGCTGTTCCCGAGGGATACCGTTACATGTAACCTGGTGCTTATATGTTGGATGCTGATGGTAGGGATTACCCGATCTCTTTGATACAAGCTGGTTGCGGGTCTGAGGTATAATTCGTGAACAGCTTATTTATAAATAAGTTAAGGGTGTAATTCAGCTATGGAGTATGTAGGTCGGTGGGGCGGGGGCAGGCAGGGTGTGAATTACTAGAGAAAGTTATAAATTACTTTACAAGTTTACAATCACATTGCTAAAGCGTGCATTATATTACAATTACCATTACGCAACGTTTACATACAATTTTGTAATGCATTAAATTACAACAACATTGGCAAAGTAATGCATTGCATCGTACATTACAGTCCAAAACATTACTAAAAAAGACTAATAAGCATATCATATATAACTGATAGGTTATCATTTACAAGTTATTTGTCAACTACATAATCAAAGATGCAAACTTAAGAATACATGTATGCAAGTATACAGTTTGTAAAGTCAAAGCCTTTTTGTCTGTACACTTCTTGATTGAATTACTGCTATAGAGGGGTTCAACTGTACCAAGACAAAATGTATAAATGTCACTGCTGCATATAACACCATTACAGTTTCAAATGCATTGTCTGTTAGATGCATAAAGTCAAACATGAATACTAACACTTTACTCCATAGCCTGTTTCTATTCTTGAAGATATATGACCACTTATTGAACGTAGTTTAAAGTATATCAGTGGTACTCGATATCAATAAACGTGAACAAGTAAAACTATTTATCCCCCTTTTACATGTACCTCGTATATATAATATTTACATCGATTCCAATGACATTCGTCTTCTTACAATGTGTCGCAACATGTGTCTATGAAAATATTGATTAGATTATTGACAGTATATTGTACAACATAGAACCATCCAAAGATTTTTAAAAGTAATTAGCAATCTGACATGAATTAATCCTCAGGGTGCTGCTCGCGACATTCAATAATGAGAAGGGGCCTTTGTTTGACATCAAATACGGTAATTACCATACCAGGACAGGGCGTGTCATTGTATGAAATAGAATAATATCAGGGGGTCATTCTGCGACATCGAATAATGACCGGGGGTCATTCTACGACATCGAATAATGACCGGGGAGTCATTCTACGACATCGAATAAAGACCGGGGGTCATTCTACGACATCGAGTTATGACTGGGGAGTCATTCTCCGACATCAAATAAAGACCGGAGTTATTCAACGACACTGATTGATGACAAGGGTAATGAGGCAACGTTGCGCAGCGTCCGATCTGGATATAAGTTGTTTGCAGATGGTGTTAAATGTACACATAAACATGATAAACTGTTAAATCATATCAGCAAGAGTTGGCAAAACACAACATAACCCGCTTGTAGTGGCTTTATTTGAATGATGACAATTTGATAGGTACTTCAGGGCCCAATGTTATAAAGAGTTGGAGTTGAGTCTGAGCGTTTGCGCTAATCTGACCAATCAAATACCTGACAACGATCTCAGACTCAACTCAAACTCTTTATTATCTTGAGCTTTTGGTCACTACAGAATTCAAGGTCAAACTGAGGCAACAGATATCACGATACTCACAATATTGGTCACTTGCTAAATACGACAATAGTACATTTCGCAGTTGCCAAGTTATGCAAGGTAAAGAGTCTTACAAGTAAACAATACTATAATACTTAAGTCATTCGAAGTGACACTACCTTATTAAAATGCAAAGCCGGAGAACACTAAAAACACAAGTAATGGTAATAAAAAGATGACCAAACTATACCTGCAAGTGCAGCTTAATAAAGGTTTTACAGTTGTTTTGATACCAACTTTACTTCAGATTTAACGACCGAGATCAAGCTCGAGTCAGTGTCTTGAGACTAGAACAGTTGAAACGAAACCCGCAACCAAAGCACAGATTAGATCAAAGTTTGTTGGCCAAACTGAGATACTTTTCAACAGTACTGTTGTGTTTTCGAAAAAATAAACGTAAACCTTTAGTCATGTTTAAAAAGAAATGCATTAAGAAAAGTCCAAAGCTTTTGTCACGGAGCCCCCTCAAAATCTCCCAACTTTGGGCACTAACGTATTGACTTGCCAACTGACAGGTATCCTTCTAAACCAATAGAACGTACATGTATGAGCGCCGTGGTACCAAATAAATGCCATAAAAGTTGTTGATCGAAAAATAATGTAAAAGGTCAAGGTCACAGTGACCTGAAAAGTGAAAAATTTACAGGCTATGTTATAGGCCACTTTGCCATGGCAAACTGTACTCACACACCAACTTTGGTAAATCTTGTTGATGTAATAAAGAAAATATGTTCTAAACAAAAGGTACATGTGAAGACGGAATCACTTCCAGACACGCGCAATTTTGTCACTACATACGCCCAAAATTGAGCTTTGGGGTATAAATACACATTTAGCACTTGCAAAACTAACTTTACACCAAATATAAAGGTAAGTATAAAGGGGGTCATTTTTCGACAGAAGAGGGTCAATTTTCGACGATGGGGGTCCTTTTTCGACGACAGGGGGTCATTCTATGACGTCGAATTTTGACCGGGGGGTCACTTTTCGATGGGGGTCAAAATACTTCGTTACACCGGCACCACCGATGTATATGGCTATGGAATACATCGCGTTACTGTTGATGGTAAACGGTTGAAGCTACTTGTTCACCGACTTGCTTATTTTGTCGAGAAGAGTCCAATTCAATTATGTAGCAAAATGCATGTGTCTCACTTATGCCATAATAAGTTGTGCATAAATGTTGATCATCTGTCCTATGAAAGTTCTTCAGTAAACAATGCGAGAAAAGTTTGTCAACATAACGGCGAATGCACTGGTCATAGAGGATTCAGACGATGTCTCTTCCACAACATGGTAAAGAATAGTTATTTGCCAAAAAATTTGTTTTCTGGGTTGTTGTTGTTGTTGTTGTTGTTGCTGTTGTATGTTGGTTTTTTGAGGAAATTGGTCATTCTCATTAGTTTTTCTGTTTCTTTTTTAAGACAAAAGGCCATAGTTGTGCTCACTAGCTGATTGAGAGGCTTCATTTCCAGTGCTGTAGAGAGAATTGGTGAAAAGAGGCCAGAATAATTTTCTTTTCCGCAAAAAGTATCGTCTCTGTTTAAATTTAGATGAAGCGCTTCTCTTCGAGTCATACTGCCTTTGGCGGTCCTTTAATTTCAGCTGGCTATATAGACGAGAAGTTTTGTAAATCTTTATGCCGGCTGCTTGCGCAAGATATATTGTTGACCGACTTGGTCCTATTGAGCTGGAATGCACGGCTGAATGACAGAGGGCTGGAAAATTCCGCTTCCAACAAGTCGACTTGGGCGCCAGTCTATATACTGCGGAATGTAGGCTCTCGACCATGTTCGTGTTAAAAAGTTTACTAATACTTTTCAGGCCATTTTCATCAAACATTTTGTCTATTTCCTTCTGGACCAAGCACAGATCTGTCTCACTTAGCTCCAAGTGTACTCCATATGGTAAATGATCTGTAGTATATGCAGTTAGGTGGCTTTTGCAAACATGGGAAACATCTCGGCAAAGACGGTGGTGACCGGAAAAGCATTGGGTTATATTGTGTGTTGCTGCCGAACCGGCACGTATGAAAGAGTCATCTGTTCGCGTTATTGCTCGTGCTCTTTTAAGCTCTATTCTAATTCGGCTCCTGATACAGCTTGCCAGTTTCTGTCGGTACTTTGGTTTGTTGGTGTGCCGTTTCGGTATGCTTCGTAATTGAAGTGCTCTGACATGCTTCTCAAACGTTCGGCCTTTGTGAATGAAACAGTTATAGTGGGCTATGTTTGAATTGACGTCTTTCTTGTTGTAGTCCTTTAGGGCTCTCGCAAGCTGTGTACTGGCATCAGTGGTCACCGAGCGAAGTGTAATAAGACCTGTTCTTTTTACGTCATCCAATGTTTTGTGTAGCAGTGCTCGCTCACTGGAAGCAATGGTTTCGTCCGAGCTATAGCTTTTTTTACACCGTGCTTGAGTATGGTCACAGTCCTTTATTGTGCAATGTTTGTTGGCAATACCAGCTGCAATGGGGAGCTTCCTGGTAGTGGTATGCTCAATTATTGCAGCAAAGCTCTGTTCCGCCTTTTCACTGCCACCTTGCGGCCGACTTGTGTATGAAACGTCATACTGGGCATCAATTCCCGCTTCTGTCGGAATAAGTGATGTCACATGCTGCACATATTCTTGGTTTCTTTCCATCTGCCTTTCATTCATTTGAGTCATTTTATCACACATTGAATTGAATTTTGACTGCATGGCACGTTTGCAAGGAGCTTTAATGTTTAAGCACGTCAGCACTGTTGTGATATCCGCCAAGCCCACTTTTGTATTTACTGCAGGTAAGACAGCCATTTCATTGAGTGCACCAGCTGGCGGACCTTTGGCCTTTTTCACCGTTTCCGACATTTGCACGGGATGTAGCCTGAGTCGACATGCACTACATTTCACTTCAAAAGATACACATAGACCTTTTCTGTCCACAATGCCAACACTAACCCTAGGCTTTTTGCATGTTAATCCGTGAACACGATTAACCAGCTCATTGACTTTTCTCATGTTGACGATAACATTCTCGTCCATTTCCAAATTTTCAATGCCCGGGCATTCGTCCATAACCGCCTTTGGTCGGAGAGTGTATGGAAGATTGGGGGAAGAAGAAATTGCGTCTAAATCTTTGGCCTCCTGACTTGTCAAACGACTTCTTATGGATTCATTGCCTCCACATGTTGAACGGACGGCCTGGGGTGTTGTTTCAGGCAAGACTTCAACAGTTGTTGCCGCGGATCTACCCGGCTTGAACTGGGTAGCTCTCTTTTTTCGAGAATTATTGCAGCTTACCATGGTTCTGTCACGCCTTTTACACCTTTTTTCCATTTTTGTATAAGTAATTCCAATCTCTTTGTGAAATATCTTCTTGGTTAGACTAAGTCCACACAGAAAGTAAGAGTTTGTACATATGTTTTGGTCTTCTTCATAGCATATCAGATAAAATGTCCAATTAGGCTCTTTCATATGTGGATTTATCAACTGGTATATCAGGTTACCTAGCAATACCCATAATTAGACCATTTGGGAGGCTGGGATAGTAAATGTTAGTGTTAGAGAATGAAATTTTGGTAAGACAATTTGAATTACCTCCCTTGCATTGGAGATATCTTACAGTATGAAGTGTAATGTAACTATGGGAGATATTTTAAGAGTGTGTTTTATTTGTACTTCCTTACTTAATGTAAGGCTAGTTGTGAGAGCCTTCATTTTCAAGCAGTTATGCTTTCGTTGAGGAAAAATTAACAAAATTAACAAAATTTGCAGATAATTTTGCATAGTGAAAGTAAAGCAGACGTCATTTTTGACTTGAAAGTGTACTGGAACATGGAATAATCTTTGATTAGGAATGAAAAGATGTTCTAGAACATGTATCCAGTGTTTGGAGCAGGCAAGTAAGTGCCAACAAGTTGTTATAGTGCAGAGTTAATGTTTCTCTCAGTTGCGGACTGTGTGCACATTTCTTCACTAAAATGGGTTAAAATTGGATGTTTTGCATAGGGGTTCAAAATCCATTTTAGTACAGTTTTAAGTCATTTAGTGTCATGCCAATGACCTAAAACAGTCAAATTTAGTGCGCAATGCCCGAATGTTGTGTTTCAAATTGTCAGGAAAAAAAAATGGTCCTTAAGGAGCCAGGATACAGTACTGGGGGGAAATGTTCGAATTGGCCATGGTCAAATTTACAAATATTATGAAAATATCAGTTCTGACCTCAAATTTGAAGATAAGAGTAGCTGCTGTACCCCTAAATGAGGTAAAATTGTGAAAAGGAGACTTTCAGCAATTGTGCAATGTAAAGGTCATGACCTCTCCACACTTTATGCCTATTTTAGAGGGTAGGGACTAAAAGTCGGCTTGTGTGCGGAATGAGGCTAGCTCTGTATGCTGAATTGGAGCAGACTAAACACAGTAAGATTTTGTGAAAATGTTCATAGGTAACCTGGTATGTTTTTGCCTCTCCCTAATGTGCATATTGATTGAAGTTTCAGAAAAGCATGCCATTTATAGGCTATGAGCTGGCATACGGAATCTGCTATATTGTGGGTTAAGGCTAAATTGACTGACTTTTTCACCTGTTTTCGCGGCCATGCCGAATGTTGGCGTTTGTTAAATTTTACGAATTTCTGGAGTAAACATGTGATTAATTCCATTCATTTTACAGTTCTGGGCTACATTGTTATATTTAAATGGTTTATGTTATTTCAGGTTGGTTATTGAGGCTTTGTTTGAATCTTTTGAAAGCGGTGGTTGTGAGGGCGTGCAAGACTGTAACCCGGTACTGTATTCTGGAGCCTAAGCTCCTTAGAGTCCGGGATACCCGGAAATCTGACCCACAAAAATATACCGCCTGTAGGGGCGCTCCACTCGCCTATACCTGCGGTAAACAAAAAACATAGACAGGTTAAAATACAGTGCTCCCTCCCTACAACGGCCCTTCCAACAACGACTCCCTCCTTACAACGGCCCTTACCGTCGCAGTAACCTAATCAAGACAATAATGTCTAACGCTTTACTGCTGCAATATCGTCTGCTTAAAATGTTGTCTGCTGTCAGTGGACATTTGATAGAAGAAATTAATAATAACGAGTGACAATCAGCTTGAATCCAGATCAGACGCCGCGTTACCCGGCATCTGATCTGGACTCAAGCTCTTTGCAAACGTAAGTCAATTCTTAATTTTCCCACCTTATAACAATTCCCTCCAAACACGCACACAATCTGTTTTTCGTGACTGGCAAAGTCTTGCATATACAAAAACACACATATTCATGACTGTATGTTTTCTTCATTGGAGGAATAAATTAAAGGCGTAGTTATGGTGGAATGGGTTAATTGATACCTTGAAAGTATTTTTCTGCCAGCTTTATGCACGACTGTCTCCGCTTGTCGTATAGCTCCCGGATTCTGTCACTGTGATTCAGATATCCGTCTATGCCCCATTTACGTAGTAAATGAATAAGTATTTGCTGAAATAAATAATGAAACCTTTAACCCATTACCCCATAGCTGTTTCTAGATTTGAAATTAGAAGATTAAAAGTAAAGTTTATTCATTTTCTTCTTTTGTTTAATATTATAGTCCCCGTAAGGACGATCATAAATTGCGCTCGCCGCCCATATTTCAGGGCGTCGGCGCGGGGTATTGGGTATAGTTTTCAACTAGCAATAACCACGCCTCGGATTAACCTCATCGGCTATGGTACCGCCACTGCGCAAAGCTAAAGAAATTGCTGGTCAGGCTGGTTTAAGTTTATATTCTTAAAAATACCGGAAAACGTTGCAATATTTGATTAATCTATTTAGGGAAATTGTTGACAATTATTAATATATCAAGATAAATTAATTGATAGTTACTTTTAATTAAACACATTTTATTTTACACAATATCTATGTATTAAATTGTTTATACCATACACCAACCCCTGGATATATGCCTACATGTTATTTCAGAAAAACGAAAATTACCTCCCTTTAGCAAAAAAAAGAGTTCAGACTATTCAAATACGTAATGTGAACGGACCCTAAACGTATTGATTTATATATAGCTAAATAGAACGAAATTTAGGCACGATAGGACTATAGGATCTATAGGTTGAGGCCTGAGGGGCATATTTTCGTGTGTCATAACTTATTAAGAAACCTTTATCTTGCTATAAAATGATCTGCTGTTAAAAATGCTGTCTGCTTTTAAAACCCTTTCAACGCTTTAAAATAAATCGTGAGGTTTTCACACCCCGTCATCGAGATAAATGTCGTCTGCTTCAATAGTGTTGTCTGCTAGATCATTTCATATTCAGATTTCATAATTAGATTTTTAAAAACATTTCCTGACCTAGATCTACTTTCGGTGATTCTTTGTAGAATATTAATTGATGATTTTAGAGAAAGGTTAGGCCTACAGGTAAAAGAAAGATGAAAGTAGATCTAGCCTAAAGCAGAAAGTTCCTATCTATGAGCTTTCTGCTTAACCTTTATTGTTATTTCAGCTGTCATCTGTCAAATTTTAACCTCAAGTGCATGGTCGTTATCAAAAGGTTTTACTGTTTCTTGTTAAAATCAACCATAAAACGAATAGATATAAGATGGACTAAATTTTCAGGGTCCAATGAGGTCATACAGGCCCGGATCCAGAATGTTTTAGTGGTGGGAGGTGGTGGTGGGGGGGGGGGGGGGGCACAGTTTGGGAGGGGTTGATTCAAATTGACGAAATTGGTCAATTATGAAGTTTTAGCTAGAGATATTTGCGTTAACCATTTCCATGGAGGAATAAATTAGAGACGTAAAAAGTCGTGTTTATGGAGTAATAGGTTAAAGTTACCTGGGACATGGAGCTGCAGCCTTGTGAGCAGACTTGTGCAGTGTTGATGATCTTCTTGACCATGGGCGCTGGACCAAGCAGATAGCCTAACTGGAAGCCTGGACCTACAGTAGCGGAGAAAGACTCTAGCCTGATAACACGACCATCCACGTCCATGGAAAGAAAACTGGGCGTGTGAGGCTGTAATAGGGATACAGAGAAAGACAGATAGATGAAGATAGAAAGACAGAAACAGACAGAGATTGAGATATAGAGACCGTCGGAACAGACAGAGATGGACAATAGACAGATGGTCAGACAGACAGACAGACAGACAGCCAGTCCAGGTAGGTAGACAGGCAGAAAAACCAACAGACAGATTAACAAATTGACACCCATATATAGATATTTTAAAACGTTTAACAGTCACCCTGCTTTAACCCATTTACGCCCAGTGAATTCTTCCATGTTTATATATTGGATTAGTCCAAATTTTTTATCAAAGGGATGCCTGGTCAAAATTTTCATTTTCATTTTGTTTTATATTGAAATTCCTATCAGCAAACAGATAGACTCTGATCAGACGCCGCATAATACGGCGTCTGATCAGAGTCTACACTGTATATGTCCCATACACGGAATCGTGGGCACAAAAGGGTTAAGCAGTTTCTTGTAGTAAACACCCAATAATTAACAAAAAATACTGTATACCTATATTGTACAATACTTCAGTCATATCGCAACGTCTATATAGCTAATTACAGATGGAGGGAAGAAACCAGAAGTCATTAATGCATTTTCAGGCACAAATCGGCAACTAGGTAAACCAGTTGGAAGGCTTCCCCACATAAGAAACCCGAATGCCCAGACCGGGATTCGAACACATAGCGATGAGAAGCTTAGTGATGTAAGTCACATAGACTATATGTACAACGGAGGCAAAATACTTAAAGCTGGAGAAAATTAAAGAGTGAAAACTGCTTAAAGCCTTTTACCCCTACACTGATGTCGTCTGCTTTAAACTTTCGTCGTCTGCTTTTTCAATTTTTTAACTATTTTTGCTAAAGACATATTCAAATGAGTGTCAACCAATTTGGACCCCGGTCAGACGCAACTAACTCGGCGTCTGATTAGGATCCAAACCGGTAAATACTTTTCCTCAGTCCATTTATGGAGTCCCCCCATTGTATTTGAGGTGTCAATGTACAAACTGCCGGCGGGTATACCAATCTCAGTTTACCTGGTGAGGTCCAGATTATACTCATGCTCCAGTGATGTTCAATGGTTATTTCTAACCAAACTATCAAATATAAAGGTAGAGTCTCACACGAGAAGCTCCAATGGTTCTTTGCTAGCGACATGTCCATAAGAACAGAACAGAACAGAACAATATTTTATTTCTTTTGGACTTAAAAGATCCATGATTTTTGCAAGGAAATTGTCTGACAAGATGTTATGATCGAAAGATCGTTAGGAGATGTCTTTAAGAAACAAACATTGTATTCGGGTAAGGCAGTGAAGGGGTTAAGTCACCCGCCTAACAATTATGAAACAATTTTAAGACTTCTTTTGAACTGTCAGGACTTCATTGAATTACGGCTTGATTTTACTAGCAATGACCCTGATTGAAGTATTGTATAGGTGTGAACTTATGAAACACAATCTTCATATCTGAATCATTGCATTGTTAATTATAAATACGTGCATGAATATTAAAAAAAAGTTAGAAAGAGGATACCTATCAACCTGGAAATATTAGTCAATCGTGCGTTTGTAGTCAACTGCACTTGATAAGCGACAGCTTAATAACCATACGTGGTTCTGCATATCACAAGGATGTTCTGTTGAGTTTGGCCATACATTTATAATATTGACTGTCACGTCCGTCAAGAATGGTGCGTGCTTGAAAGGGTGTGATATACATGTAGATATTTCTCATTCAAAATGCCTAAACTTAATATCCTTGTCTGCCATTTCTCCGGATTTTTCTGAAATCTTCGGATTTTTCCTATAGCAGATGGTTTAAGGCACACTCTGCTTTACTTATAACCTGTTTTAAGTATTTGCACTTGCAAAATTTGAAATCTTAGGATTTTGCAAGATCAACTTATGGCAGATAAACAACTAATTATATATATAGATATCTAGTCGAGTCTCGATAACTGGAATATACTTAAATAATAATAATGATAATAATAACAATAACAATTATATAATAATAAATACTTTATGTGATTAGAGAACACATTTGATAATAAGCAGTCTTTCACAAGCCCCTTAATACATATAAACAATGAACAAAAGAACCCAGCCCCAAAACCTTACAACCTATGCAGACAAAGATCGGCTGTTGCATTGAATATGCAGCATATATGCAGGGTATTTTCGTTTAGGATTTAAGTATAAACATAAGTTTTACAAATAAATGTCGATAATCGAAATCGCTTCGTCGAGCACACTCGTATTTCAAAGTTAAAACGTGGTTAAGTCACGTATTAACTTTGAAATCCAAATAAGTTCGACATGAGCTATTTTGCCGATCGATGTTCAACTGTATTCACATCCGTGGGACCCGATTCATAAAGAAATCGTAGAAAATAGAGTATACGCATATATAGTGAAAGCCGCCATTATTTTCACTTTAAAGATAGATTGATTTTAGTGTTATTGCAGATGGCTGATTATCTAAAGCTGTTTGAATGTAAAGTAGCAAGGTCCAGTTTATCATTTCGGAATTTCTTATCATCATGCTTTAAAGGAAAACGGACAGCTGGTGATAAATATCTTTTAAATGAAAGATATTGAAAAAAAATCGCCTTCTGCCTTTGAAATTTTGAAAAATAATAAAAAATGAAGTAGTTAGAGCCGTTTAAACTTTGTGATATATGACTGTGCAAGCGACCATGGGGGCCGCCATTTTGTTTACCTGTGTGACGTAACTAAGGCCTTCCGCGACCTTCCGGTTATAGCGAGTCTAACCGGGAATGCCGTAGCCGTAGAGTGCGCGGAATTTACCTCGATAACATTAATAAACTGAAATACTGAGAAAAATTGGGCATGTGGAGGAAGGTGAAAACACTTTAGAACTTCAGTGTTACGATTTCGATCCTAAATTATCAGAGAATGTAATATTAGAAGACAGAGACTACGACGGGTCGGGCGAAGAGAAAGCGCATTCGCCGGACGAATTTGCGACTGCAATACTTGTGTATAAATGCCTACAAAGGAGGTTAATACTTGCTGAAGAACAAATGAAATGACGATTGGGTGTCTTGGTGACAATGAGTGCATTGCAGAACCATCAAAATTTCGAGCTATTAGTGCTTAATCCAGCCATACTTGAGGTAGCGTATATCAGGCAAATATCATAGGACACCGGAATCGGGCACGGATACTCTTGATAATATTTGCATACTGGTTGTGAATAAAGGCATCGAAGCCCTGTGACTTTCGAAAAAAGTTTCTCCGATATATTTAGTCTTATCTGTTAATATTTCCGTAAATATTAATCATAAACATCTTATGAGCCCGTAAAAGCGCGACTTTATCTATTCCCTGATAAGCGCGGCTTTCCGCGGGTTATCAATTACCTGATGAGAGCGGGTTATAGCGAGTCCTCTATTGAGCGGCTAAAATCTCATTCTTCTACTGAAATTTTACTGTCCGTAAAGTGTGTTCAAATATCTTCCGAAATCCCAAATCTAATTATTGGGGTTGCTACACAATGAATTGCATAAAAAGAGGCTTAGGTCATTAGGTGTGACCTATTGTTGATCGGTGATCTCCGTAAGACGTGCATACGATACTGCACGCACTACTCGTCACTTTTCGGAAAGTATGATCTATGTCAACTTATCAAAATCACACGAAAGTTTCTAACTGTTCCTGAGGTCAACATCTAAATATAGTTAACCAATGGAATCGCGGAATTCCATAGAGCACGCTCCACATGCATGCTATCTACAAAAATATCACAGGGGGATGCCGCTTAAAGTAAATGTGCTCAACTATGTTTACTCACAGTATCAGGGCCAGTGGTCTCCCTCTGGTATCGCCTGCCGCAAGTCCTCGGTTTCCCGGTATATATCGAGCTGCACCAATATTACTGGGCACTGGATTTGAGACGTCTGTCTTGTGTAGAATCATATAACGAAGTGAAGGTATACACTCACCTTCTTGGGATATTCCCCAGGATCTCGTGCAACCTATGACATTACGGGTACATGGGGAAGTCACATGATACTATCATGACCAACTTTCACAACACTCCTCCCCACTTTATAAAACTGATCTGTATCTCCTCAACAGACATGTACCCCTTTTAAGAAAGTAAACATACTCCCCTGAGTATTCTGCAATGTAACTTGATTAATGACAACGCCTTGGTGTCATGTGTCCAATATTAATGACAATGCCCTGATGTCACGTGTCCAGTTTTAATGACAATGCCCTGATGTCATGTGTCCAATTTTAAATTAAATCTCTACCCAGGAGAAACCCCAAATAGAGCTTGCCCTGCCCACTCCCCTCTCTAACAAAAGGCATACCTTTCCAAAATCCTGGCCAGCTTCTATAGTAATCGGATCTCCCCCTGGATCCCATTTTCTGTTCTCCTGCTCCGTAACTTTGTGTATCCTTGACATAAAGTCACGTATCTGACATACCTTATCAGACACTGTAGGCTCAGCATCAGTATCCATGTTGGAACCTACCTGAGTGCTGCCCGGTTGAAGAGCTACCATATCTAAAGAAATGGACTTTACAGGTTCTAACATAACTACCTCAGCTTCAATATCCTCTCCCTGGTCTTCTCCCACCTGGGAAGTTTCTTGTGAGATTTCAACCTCTGCAACCTGAAAATCCACTTTTTCAGCAACACTCTTGGAATATCCGCCCTCGGACAAATTAACCGGTGAAAGGTGTTCAATACCTAGGCCTTCAATTTGGGTGGGGAGTCGGCCTTCGTTCCCAACCCTTTCCCATTTAAAGTCTGGGTATCAAAACTCACCTGATTCACCTCAGGACAATATGCGCGGAAGTGACCCGACTGTCTACAATTAAAGCAGACGTAGCTAGGTGAAGATGGTCTACCTGTGCTTGGGCTGCTGCTTCTATCCCTGCTTGAATCGAAATCTGAAGCTTGTTGGATCAGAACAGTCTCAGATAGATTGTCGCAAATTTGTTCAACTTTCGTCATTTGAGTGTCAGAACTCACTGACTTCTTTAGAAGATCTGTATCCCTGTGATCTCGCCTCCCCCTTTCTTGCTTTACTTCCCTCAGTAACTTTTGATGTCTTCGGACTCTCGGAACTGGTTCATCTTCCTCAGATGATTCGGAACTGGAATCTTCCTTGTTGGAATATGAAGATGTGTGGTAGCCGTCCCTCGTGAAACGCTTATCCATCTGAGCGAGAAGAGTTTTGAAGTTTGGCGCCTCCCCAACCTCACACAGCATGGTGTAAAACTGGCCAGCCTTGCCCCTCAACCTCAGACAAAGTGCATCTCGCTTCTCTTTCCCTGACCAACCAGAAGTCTCAGTGTACTGCATAAATTTCTCCTTAAAAAGTTTCCAGTTTGACTCTCCATCATATTTAAAACTTTTCGGAAGAGTTGAAGGATGAAACTTATGCCTACTGCTACCCTTCTTGTCCTTGACAATTCTCACCCTGCACTTTGGTAATCTTTCTTCTGACTCAGACCCTTCCGAATCAGACTCAGTACCAGAATCTTGGTCCCTGTGATAAAGAGGAGGACACTGTTCCGTGTGGCGCTTGCCTGTGCCTCGGTCTTCATACGGGAACCCCGTTCTACCCTGGGCTTTGTTAAGACATTGTGACCTATCTTGCAGCCAACGGGAACTTTCTTCCGTCTTAAATTCTGTATTAGGCATAAAATCGATGATTTCCATAAGTTGCCTAGTCACCGTAAGCGTTGTTACCTTAAAGATATTAGCATATGTAAGATTTCCCTGATCTTTCCTAAATTTAACTATTTTCTTTGCAGTTTTATGTGCAATCCCTGGCAACATAACCAACTCCTGTCCCGTTAAAAAATTAATTGCAACTTTAGAATAAAAAGCCATGATGATACAAACTCAATAGAATTCACAAACCCTCAGTGAATAACCAATTTCTAAGATAAAATTATTTTTAATCAAATTCTATTCCAATCTTTTTTTCTTTTTTTTTTTCAATTTAACTCTACTTTCACTTTCTACGGTCTCCATTCTCTACTTATATTAATTGTTACAATACTAACTCAATACCCTGACTGAGTTTGACAATTTCGGACAATGAAATATAAATTAATCCAACTCAACTTACCGACTTCGGTAAGGATAACAGGTCAAATTAATTATTGAAAACTTATTGAAAGTCGTTCTCGACTTGCAATTTACCAAATAACATGATTCCAAATTTGGTCTGAAAATATTATAAATAAAACTATTGAACGCTTTAAATATCGAAATTGCCACTTGGCACTTTCAATCCTTATCTAAAAATTATATTTGCAACTCTGAATTACCGAGTAAACAAGTTAGCTTCGGTTTACTTTCATTTTCTCGGTTCCGTGGCTATAGGCGGAAGTTTACACTGCAACCGGAAGTTGTTGATGTGTACGCACCACCATGTGCTTTTTCGCCGAACTTGAGTCACGGAAACAGCCGACCTCGGCCGAAACCAAAAAATACTAAAAATACAGAAATTTGGCGATAATTTCCACCAATTATGCAGGTACCGTTGAAATTAATGCACCGGCAACTGCTTGCAATTCACAACGCCCTCGTTGCAAATCAATATCAGTTTACAACGCCCTCGTTGCAAAACAAAAACATAGTCTGAATTTGTTTTCTAGCAGACGCTGGTAAACACGACCTCGTGTTGTTTCTTTGAAGTTTTTTTTCCTCGTCGCCAATAAAGTAAATGTGGTCAACTAGGTTTACTCACAGTATCAGGGCCAGTGGTCTCCCTCTGGTATCGCCTGCCGCAAGTCCTCGGTTTCCCGGTATATATCGAGCTGCACCAATATTACTGGGCACTGGATTTGAGACGTCTGTCTTGTGTAGAATCATATAACGAAGTGAAGGTATACACTCACCTTCTTGGGATATTCCCCAGGATCTCGTGCAACCTATGACATTACGGGTACATGGGGAAGTCACATGATACTATCATGACCAACTTTCACAACACTCTTGACCGTTGCGTCACACACCGGATGCGGGGGTAATAAAGTTTCGGCTCGGGAATAAAAGCTTCGGCTCATCAAAAGTAAGCATAATCCTAGGCGGTAGACAGAAATATCAAACAACTAATTAACCAATCAAACAAATCACATCTGCAGGTCTGTGACAATTCTTAACTGTCCCATCTCGCAACTCGGATTCTCATCTAGATCCAAACTGTAAAAATGAAACGATAAAACTCAGCTGTGAATCATTTTGGATCCTGATGAGAACCAAGCTACTCGGCGTCTCATCTACACCAAACGTGTGTAAAACTGGAAAGAAAGTTAAAATTGAATAATGCAAAGGTGTCAAACAGTTTGGATCCTGATGCAGTGCCGATCTACACGGTGTCTGATCAAAATTCAAACTGGTTGCGTAGGAATTCACGTGAGAAAAAAACACTAATATATATCAAACAGTTACGACGCCGAGACACTCAACATTGTGATCGGGATCCAAACTGTCTGAATTTATACCAAAGGAATATTTCTTCATAAAATGTAAATCTGTTTAGATCTTGATCAGATGGCGAGCTACTCGGCGTCTCATCTTCATCCAAATCGCTTTTGTAAAACTATAATAAAAAATAATTGAATGTATTCCAAAAGTTTAAACAGTTTGGATCCTGATGCAGTGCCGATCTACACGGCGTCTGATCAAAATCCAAACTGATTGCGTAGGAATTCATGTGAAAATAAATTCTAATAGATATCAAACAGTTACGACGCAGAGGCACTCAACATTGTGATCGGGATCCAAACAGTCTGAATTTACCGGTATATAAAAGGAATATTTCTTTATAAAATGTAAACCTGTTTAGATCTTGATCAGATGGCGAGCTACTCGGCGTCTCAGCTTCATCCAAATCGCTTTTTTAAAACTATAATGCAAACTAATTGAATGTTCTCTAAGATGTCAAACAGTTTGGATCCTGATGCAGTGCCGATCTACACGGCGTCTAATCAAAATTCAAACTGATTGCGTAGGAATTCACGTGCAAAATGTTTTCTAATAGTTATCAAACAGTTGCGACGCCGAGTCATTCAACATTGTGATCGGGATCCAAACTGTCTGAATTTATATCAAAGGAATATTTAATTCATAAAATGCAAATCAGACTCCGAGTTACTGAGTACCTGAGCTATATCATTGCTTTTATTCAGATTAGACTCCGAGATACTGAGAATCTGAGCTGTATCCATGCTTAGATCCAGATCGGACTCCGAGTTACTCGGCTTTTAATCTGGATCTTAGTTGTTTTGAAATACTATTCTATTGTATTCTTTTGTAGACAGCAGGTAAATCGTTACTCCATGCGGCATATATACTTACCATAGTAACATAAATCTAAGTAAAAATATATTGGAAATATATTGACTTGTATCGTTTTCACCCAATTGCATGCTACTTTTTCAAACTACCATAAAACTCGAATTTAAATCTTAAATTAAAATTCATTTAGGCCTATCTAAAAGTTGTTTGAATTTTTTTCTACAGAAATGACGAGTGTAAAACTACACCCAGAAATAAGAACGATAAAACTAGATCCAATCAAAATCGGATTTGGACTCAAGTAAGATCGCTCTATCAGATCGGGATCTAGATAATCGCGATGATTAAATTAAGAAAGAAAAAACCGATCTAGATCTACCCGTACAATATGTAGATCTAGTAATGAGACTTTTTTCATTAAGAATTTCTGTAGCGTTGAATTCCTAAACCGAGACGAACCAGCTAGAAAATGCTGATTTGTAAACGAGTTGGTAGATCTAAGCCAGTTCAACATTTATGTCTAGATCAGCACAATAACGCACTGATTATCAGATATTTTTTTTATTGTAGATCTAGATCTATTATTATAATCATCAATCAAGGTATTATGGATGTCGCCATACTCTACTGTTAGCCATTTCGCATCATTGTTTTCCCAGATTCTACAGCTGGGAATTGGAACGGACATTTCTCTAAGCCGATTAACGATAGCTTCTGATCGTTTCTGGATCTACACGACCTTTCAAGTTCATCATAATCAATATGAATATACCATCTATCTATTATCTTTTTTTTAACTGTATGCGACCTTGAATTAAGCTTGCCGTTACCCTTACTGACGAAGTGTGAAATGTCCGTCCAAGTTACAGTGGTTGAGTGAAAGAGCCAATCAGCGTTAAGGCCTTTGTGTCGTCACAAAATGGATAAAAATCGAGGGTTCCGAATGATAGCTTTGCCAATATGGCGGCGCCCGTTCCAATTAGCGATAGCTTACCTGTATGCAGTAAATCGATCTTTTTCGTACCTTATCGATGAGTAATAATTGCAGGACCTTCATGAATGTTGCTTTTAGGATAAAATCTAGGATCTAAGACCATATTGTCATCAGCTGTCCGTTTTCCTTTAACCTCTTTTGCTGCCAAATTTACCGTGATATGTTTACCCCTTCACCGTTTCATTGGCGTCTGCTTCAATATTGTTGTCTGCAATATCGTTTCAAAGTTAAATTTAAGGCAGAATGTCACACAATTTGGATCCTGATCAGACGCCGCGTTAAGCGGCGTCTGATCAGGATTCAAACTGTTAGCAAACGCGCTTTTTGACGTCATTGAGAGCGAAAGGGTTAGGACACTATCTGTGTTTAACACCAACAACAAGTCCTGTAGTGAGTGGCCAGGGTGAAAGTTTAACTGATTCACTTCTTTACATCTATCTTGTTTTAAGCAGCCACCTATGTTTTAACCCCTTTCCCAAATAGAATCGATTTGATTAATTCCTCCACTGAAGAAAATAGTGCCAATTTATATAGTTTCTAAAGAAATGTGTTTTACAACCTAGCAGATCGTAGCTTAAAGCAGGCTGAAAGTAGAGCAGAATGCGCTTTAATGCATGCGCATTCTGTTTTACTTTCAACATGTCTTAAGTGGTCACTTATCTTAAAAACTGGAAACAGACTATGAGATAAAGGGTTAGATAGAAAACAACATTTTGTGTTGTAGTACCATGCAGTTATATATTACCATTTCCTCCAAAAAGTAGTACGCATCATCTTCCATAATAAGAAAGTTGTATTCCTGTGCCAGTCTGTATATTTCCCGCTTCCTCTCCACTGTATACCGGATACCAGTCGGGTTGTCACCGTTAGGGATACAGTACAGAAGTTTGATCTTCCGTTTGACGGGTACGTCATTTCCGGTTTGTTTCTGGTACTTAGCGAGTATTGCTGACAGGCTCTCAGGAATAATGCCGTGTTTATCTGTCTTCACTGGTTCGATGATGGCACCGTATGGAATGAGCTAAAATGATAAATAGAACGAAACACACAAGTCTCTTTGAACCTTTAAAATCAGTTTGTTTAGAATATAATGGAAGATGTTTTTTTTTTCAAAAACATTCAAATCTTTTAATTATTTGGAACCATTTTAAAAGATCAACCGATTATTGACACGCATACTTGACACACTTTTTAAAACTTTTTTTTACCAGATACGTACATACAGTAAAACCTCTCAACTATACTACCACTAACTTTTGTTAATTATATAGAGGATAATCAATTCCTTCTGATTGATATGAAAATTATATCACGAGAATGGATTGTTATCTGGTTAAAAAACGAGTCCGCAGATAACAACTCATTCGAGTGATATATTTTTCATATCTATTCAAAGGAATTGATTATTCTATTTATCATATTACAATTTTAATGACTTTTTTACAGAAAAACACACAAAATTAATTGTTTATGCGCGACGTCAATAAAGATATTGTGACGTGACGTGACAAAAAGTGATATCATCACTAGTGATGATATCAACTGTGACGATATGAAATTTATCTAACTGAGAAATCTCTTTAAATCATTGATAGGTATATAATAAAAATGTTTAAGACAGATGACACATCACTATTAACTTACACAGGCCAGAAAACCGTCGTTCATAGGCTCAGCTGTCAGAATGACGTTCCCTTCATCGATCAGGCACTCTAGTGCCTGTAAAATAAAACAGTACAAGAGCGAATCTACGTACATCCCTTCTCCACCATTTGCAGTTTATATTCAGATCAAACGCTGCAAAACGATATTTTGTTCGATTCAGCGTTAAATTTTGCGAAAGGGTAAAATAAAATGATTAAATCTTACGGTGAAGCTGTTAAAGGTAATAGTAAACTTGAATATTGCAAAACGAACATCCGGGTCCAAGGTTATAAAGCGTTTGAGCTGAGTCTGAGTGTGTTCTGAAGCATTTGATTGGTCAGATTTGAGCCTAGGCTCAAATTTGACCAATCAAATGCTTCAGAACGACTTTAGACTCAACTGAAAAGCTCGATAATCTAGGACCCGGATGTCCATCTTTAAAACAAACAATCGCACTTCAACAAACTTATTGTACTACAAAATAGTGTAGACCAATCACCGTTGTCATTTTAGACTACGCATCTGAGAATGGTCTATACTGCTTAATATTGTATATACTATAATATTATAATAAGGCCAAACAAAATTTTGACCAATCACCATAACTCATGGTCTACACTGAATATTATATATAATAATGCTAATCAAATTTATGTAGATGCATGTGAGTCTCAAACAGTTTAGATATTTGCCAGTCTGGCTTCCTCATGACTCAAATATAAGAATTGTCGTACTATAATAAATAGATCACCTTGTATATTCCATCCTGCGATCCATGGGTACAACAATGAACATATCTTTTCATTATCACATATAACTCCAATGTCAAAAGACTTAAGGTAAACTACTAGGTCATTGATAAACATATTAAAAAGCAATGGGGATAAAATACACCCCTGTCTTAAACCGCTGTTAACATCAAACCAATCTGTGCATAAAGAATATACTCTAACACACGATGAAACAGATGAGTATAATGAGCTGATGGCAGTCAACATTCTACCCTTAATACCATTGTCATATAGCTTTTTCCAAAGCATATCTCTATTAACATAATCATAAGCCTTTTTAAAGTCTATAAATGCACAGTATGTCGACAGCTTCAATTTCTTTCTGCTGTCGATTATACTGGTTAACGTTAACAGATGGTCTACTGTATTACGCTTTTTCCTGAAACCATTTTGTTCATCTACTATAACATTATTAGTTTCTGCCCATTGACTAAGTCTATCATTCAAAATGTAACAATAAATTTTATACATGGAAGATGCTAAGGCTATTCCTCTATATGACAATGGTTTTCTTTTATCAAGCATAGCAGACTTTGGAATGGGATTAATGATGCACTTCCCCCAAATTGAGGGAATAGTACCTGAATTAAAACAGACATTAAAAAGAGTGTGTAGAAACAATACCGCTGTGTCGTTTTTAAGCGCTTCAGCTGGTATTTCATCCACACCGCTAGCTTTACCTTTGTTAGCTTTGTCAATAGCTTTCTTGACTTCAAGTGCAGTTATGTTCGTATTAAAAGAAGCTGAATCATCAATACCATTCGCAAAACCATGTACATGTGTTGAATGAGTGTTAGGTCTATTAAACAACGAGCTAAAATCTGATTTCCATTTATCTAAAATCGTATTTACACAAAATGAAGAAGAACCGTCTTCTAGCAAAACTTCATTTGGGATTGAATTATTTTTACTGTGATATATACCAATTTTTCCGATTGATTTCCAAAATTTGTTTTGATCGACCTTACACTCATTCAACAATTCATTTTGCATGTTATACCAGTGGTTACGTTTTGCCTTCTGTACTTCTCTATCAAACTGTTTCCTAACATGTATATATTGGGTTTTCAGTATTACCTTTAAAGATTTGTTTGAGCAACTAAGCCATCTTTGTTCAGCTTTAGACAACTGGAACCACAGATCAGATAAACGGGTATTCCACCAAGGTTTACCTGGTCTGTGTTTCCTTGCACAGCTATCAGTACTTATAGTTCTATATGGAATATCACAATACATTTCATTCTTTACCAAAGAACACCACTCATCATATATACCATCAATGTCAGCTTGAGTACGCATGCCTTGTTCCAACTTATCCATTGTTTCAACAACTTGTGTCAACACCTCAGGCTTATCTAAAAACTCTTTATTGAAACAACTACGATCAAACTTGTCATATGAGTTGCAACTGGTTTCGTTTTGATTAGCAGTTGGTGTCTCAATACACTGTATACACCAGGATAGCAATGAATGATCTGGTATGCTTGTAGGTGATAAGCCTGATATGTTGTCACAATTGTTGATTACATCGGTTGTTAATGTAACGGTAAAATCTGAAAAAATAGTCAGCTGTTCGTGGCTGACCAAGCAATAATCAACTACTGACGCACCTTTTGTAGAAACGGAAGTAAAACCATTCTTAAAACAATTCCTTCCATTTAAAATACACATATTCGAGTTGATTAAAAAATCTATAAAGATCTCCCCATAGCCATTAACAGTAAAATCTAAAACATCCCTTTCTGGTAAATTATCTACCCCTCTTATGAAATCATCCAGATTTCCTATTCTGCTGTTAAAATCTCCACATAAAAATAGCATACCGTCATTCTGATAGCAATAAATATCTTGAAGCAATTTCTCAAAGAATGCATTGACATCAACATGACGTGAAGAGTTTTGAGGTGGAAGGTAGCAAACACATGGGTATAGGGAAAAGTTGTCATATCTATGCGTCATTTTAAGCCATAAAATACCTTCTAATGTATCATTCATGGTAGTTATATCAAATATACTACATAAGGATTTCCTTACAAGAAAGCCAACTCCACCAGATCCTGTTCTGGCGTTAACATGTATACATTGTCTGTTCAGACCAAACCATGTATAGCCATCAAGATCCAGAGTATCATTGTTTAAAAGGTGTGTTTCGGCTATGCCTAATATATCAAAGTCATTGTCTAAAATACAACTGGAACGTAAAATAAAATTATCTGAGCGTTTATCACAATTCCACCCTCTAACATTCCAAAACCCAGCCTTAAGCTAATACTGGCGTCTTCCCTGGCCCCTCCTGTTACCGCCTCTACCACCACCATACTGCTTTCCGCCCCCGCGACCTACATTACGGAAACCTTCATCTCGAGTGTCTCTTGATGTATCTCTTGAAGTGCCAGAGCTCTGGCTACTAACGTCACGTTCACGGACCTGTTCCCGTGCATTGAAATCATGCCTCCTGTCTGAATACCTAGGCTGTGAGTTCCGAGAGTTTTCACTATTGGTGTTGACACGTACCACTCTGGAACCTCGGACGGCAAGATCTCGACAGTTCAATGTATTGATGATGGTTCGAAAGTTGTTTGCCATAGCTCGATCCGCCTGTGACTGATCATGGTGTATAAATACCTTGGAGTACTGGCGATGTGTCTTCAATGAAGATTTATTTGTCATAACCCTTCTTTTATCGTCATGAGACTTCATTCTTACAATCACCACACCAGGCTTTGACGCTACGTTAGACACTTTCCGTTCAGCACCATGACAGGTGACGTCACTGAGTTTTAGCCCATCCTTGAAAAACATATGAATCTTATGTTTAGTATCCTCATTTTCTGATTCCGGGAGACCTCTTATTACAAGGTTGATATTATTGTCAGTTTCCCCATTTTGACCACTGCACCTTGATTCCAAAGATTGTATTTTAGAACTAACATCCTTAAGCTCTGTTTGTACCTCGTCTCGAATAGAGTCGCTGATAGATTCTATATGGTGGTCAACGTCCTTGCGCAAACGGTTCATCTCCTGTGTTACTCGTTTATCAAGCAGTTGTGCCACTTTCTTGGCGATCTTTTGTTCAAGGCTGGATTCTAATCTCTCTACTCTATCGCTCAGCGAGGAGAACAGTTTATGCATATCAGCAGATAGATTATTTACAAGCTGCTCCAGGGTAGGGTTCCCATTAACATGTACGTCTGCTGTAGCAAGAACAACATTTCGAGGTGCTGGAACTGGAGTTTCGCCGTACAAGATACGACGCGCCGTAGCAGTTACTCTTGGCTTCTTGACAGTACTATCGGTAGAATCATTACATGGCTCAGAACGATTACGTTTTCTGCCTGTTTCAGCCGGCGTTTCCACCCGTGTGATTCTCTGGGACGACATGATCGAATCGACGTACGCTTCTGCTTCACTGTTGCCTACAGTCAGGTCCTTTGGGCTTTGACTGCCCATTGCGCACAGGCGAGCTTTGAGTTTAGAGCGTAAATACCCCGAGTAGCACTTGCCTTTGTCAATTTGATCGATGGTCAATAGAGCGTGACGAATTGACCACCGAGTGGAGTTTAGCCACCTTATACTTTTCCGATATACACTCAATATAGACTAAGTGCTAACCGTGTTACTATAAATAGCCACAGGTGAGAATACAGGTAGAAAAATACGATTTCAGAAGCATTTCAAGTTCAAATATCACCAAAAAGTCACCTTGAATCCTTTTCACATGTCCATATAAACACTTCCAATTGATCCGTATAACTATCTTACAACAAAAAACAGCGAAAATGTAGCAAAACTTATAGCAGCGCTCGTTTCGCATGTGTTTACATTCAGAAACCGGAAGTACACCTATGTCTCAAATAACCGAACTTTTACACGTGCCAAATGTGATATGTAGTTCCAGAGTTATTGCCATTGTTAAATCAACCGTGCTTGACCTTTTAATGACATTGACCTTTGTCGGACATGATCTAAATTTTACCGAGCTCAAGAGCTTATGTCTAATTCTTTCACTATTGCAATATCATCTGCTTAAAATTGTTATTTGTCTTTTTTCTCAAAGCTACGTATTCGACATTTTGACAGAAGAAACAAAGATGAAGGACTAATAGTTTGAACCCAGATAAGACGCCGCGTTACGTCATGAGTTAGGCAATAGTATTACCCCTGTGTAGCGCCATACTGCATTGCCGCCCTAGTGTCTTTCTCGTTCATTGGCACCTCAGATCCGTCACTGAAATAGACAAGAATCCGTTACTCCATAGATACACATATTTACGCATTTCATTTATTCATACCCTGCATAGCGGCGACCTGCATGACGAAAATAGTTCCAATTTATAAGTCATGAAGGATAATTTATATAAGTTTGTACCAACCTTGTTTTCTAATCGTAATATCAATATGTGAAATTGTATGTATTTTCAGTCCTAGCTGTATCTAGTTTAAGTTAAAATACTGTTTAAACTAAGTCATGAATATGTATCATAAGGAATATTTTCTATTTTCTAGCAGGTGGTATCTTACAGCATAATGAAAGGAAAGCAAAATGCGCCTTAATGCGCATTCTACTTTGCTTTCAATCTGCTTTAAGCGGTCATCTATCTTCAAACACATGTTATAGAGTAAAGAAATAAACAAAATGGAATTCGTACGCACTAACGATTCTACACGAAATACCGCCCTCAAAGCAAGAACTAAACAGATTCTGACTAAACTGGACACCAAATAGATAGAAGTACATTGATTCCAAATCTACACGGAACAAAGTTCTAGACAAGTTTTAAGTAATAAGCGGATGGAACGCCATTGTAACATATATTCAATTTTTGAAGATATCTTCAAATAATTAATTTAATAAACATATCGTGAAATGAATGAAAGATATCTTCAATTGTACTACATAAATATCATCAACTCATTTAAAGATATCTTGAAGTGAATTTAATGTGCTTTTCTTTTAAACTGAAGATATCTTTGAATGCATCAAATCTATCTTTAAATTAATTTGAGGTATCTATATTTAAGCAAGGCTTTTGCTTTGTGGTCAACTTTAGGTCAGAAAAAGCTTTTCTAGTTGCGCTTTTGTTTTCTTAACCATTTCGACAAACTGAATAAATTCTCACGAATTGTTTCTTGTCTGGAGCTAGAATAAATCTTTAACCCATGTAAGTTAAGTTAAAGAAGACATTTGAAAACAGTATAGACTGTTATAGACTGATACACTGTTTGGTATATCATATGAAATTATATTGAAATACATTTGTATTTAGTTGTATGGAAAAAGTACTGCAATGTCTTAGATCACTCTTGTATATCATATCTATACATTGAATACAGAGAGAGTTCATGGTGCACAATGTCTTTAGATCACTCTTGTATATCATATCTACAATGAATACAGAGAGAGTTCATGGTGCACAATGTCTTTAGATCACTCTTGTATATCATATATACAATGAATACAGAGAGAGTTCATGGTGCACAATGTCTTTAGATCCCTCTTGTATATCATATCTACAATGAATACAGAGAGAATTCATGGTGCACAATGTCTTTAGATCACTCTTGTATATCATATCTACAATGAATACAGGGAGAGTCCATGGTGCACAATGTCTTTAGATCACTCTTGTATATCATTTATACAATGAATACAGAGAGAATTCATGGTGCACAATGTCTTTAGATCACTCTTGTATATCATATCTACAATGAATACAGGGATAGTCCATGGTGCACAATGTCTTTAGATCCCTCTTGTATATCATATCTACAATGAATACAGGGAGAGTTCATGGTGGCCAATGTCTTTAGATCCCTCTTGTATATCATATCTACAATGAATACAGAGAGAGTTCATGGTGGCCAATGTCTTTAGATCCCTCTTGTATATCATATCTACAATGAATACAGAGAGAATTCATGGTGCACAATGTCTTTAGATCACTCTTGTATATCATATATACAATGAATACAGAGAGAGTTCATGGTGCACAATGTCTTTAGATCACTCTTGTATATCATATCTACAATGAATACAGAGAGAGTTCATGGTGCACAATGTCTTTAGATCACTCTTGTATATCATATCTACAATGAATACAGGGAGAGTCCATGGTGCACAATGTCTTTAGATCACTCTTGTATATCATATATACAATGAATACATAGAGAATTCATGGTGCACAATGTCTTTAGATCACTCTTGTATATCATATCTACAATGAATACAGGGAGAGTCCATGGTGCACAATGTCTTTAGATCACTCTTGTATATCATTTATACAATGAATACAGAGAGAATTCATGGTGCACAATGTCTTTAGATCACTCTTGTATATCATATCTACAATGAATACAGGGATAGTCCATGGTGCACAATGTCTTTAGATCCCTCTTGTATATCATATCTACAATGAATACAGGGAGAGTTCATGGTGGCCAATGTCTTTAGATCCCTCTTGTATATCATATCTACAATGAATACAGAGAGAGTTCATGGTGCACAATGTCTTTAGATCCCTCTTGTATATCATATCTACAATGAATACAGAGAGAGTTCATGGTGCACAATGTCTTTAGATCCCTCTTGTATATCATATCTACAATGAATACAGGGAGAGTTCATGGTGCACAATGTCTTTAGATCCCTCTTGTATATCATATCTACAATGAATACAGAGAGAGTTCATGGTGCACAATGTCTTTAGAGCACTCTTGTATATCATATCTACAATGAATACAGAGAGAGTTCATGGTGCACAATGTCTTTAGATCCCTCTTGTATATCATATCTACAATGAATACAGAGAGAGTTCATGGTGCACAATGTCTTTAGATCCCTCTTGTATATCATATCTACAATGAATACAGGGAGAGTTCATGGTGCACAATGTCTTTATATCACTCTTGTATATCATATCTACAATGAATACAGGGAGAGTTCATGGTGCACAATGTCTTTAGATCCCTCTTGTATATCATATCTACAATGAATACAGAGAGAGTTCATGGTGCACAATGTCTTTAGATCCCTCTTGTATATCATATCTACAATGAATACAGGGAGAGTTCATGGTGCACAATGTCTTTAGATCCCTCTTGTATATCATATCTACAATGAATACAGAGAGAGTTCATGGTGCACAATGTCTTTAGATCCCTCTTGTATATCATATATACAATGAATACAGAGAGAGTTCATGGTGCACAATGTCTTTAGATCCCTCTTGTATATCATATCTACAATGAATACAGAGAGAGTTCATGGTGCACAATGTCTTTAGATCCCTCTTGTATATCATATCTACAATGAATACAGAGAGAGTTCATGGTACACAATGTCTTTAGATCCCTCTTGTATATCATATCTACAATGAATACAGAGAGAGTTCATGGTGCACAATGTCTTTAGAGCACTCTTGTATATCATATCTACAATGAATACAGAGAGAGTTCATGGTACACAATGTCTTTAGATCACTCTTGTATATCATATCTACAATGAATACAGAGAGAGTTCATGGTGCACAATGTCTTTAGAGCACTCTTGTATATCATATCTACAATGAATACAGAGAGAGTTCATGGTACACAATGTCTTTAGATCACTCTTGTATATCATATCTACAATGAATACAGAGAGAGTTCATGGTGCACAATGTCTTTAGATCCCTCTTGTATATCATATCTACAATGAATACAGAGAGAGTTCATGGTACACAATGTCTTTAGATCCCTCTTGTATATCATATCTACAATGAATACAGAGAGAGTTCATGGTGCACAATGTCTTTAGAGCACTCTTGTATATCATATCTACAATGAATACAGAGAGAGTTCATGGTACACAATGTCTTTAGATCACTCTTGTATATCATATATACAATGAATACAGAGAGAGTTCATGGTGCACAATGTCTTTAGAGCACTCTTGTATATCATATCTACAATGAATACAGAGAGAGTTCATGGTACACAATGTCTTTAGATCCCTCTTGTATATCATATCTACAATGAATACAGAGAGAGTTCATGGTACACAATGTCTTTAGATCCCTCTTGTATATCATATCTACAATGAATACAGAGAGAGTTCATGGTACACAATGTCTTTAGATCCCTCTTGTATATCATATCTACAATGAATACAGAGAGAGTTCATGGTACACAATGTCTTTAGATCCCTCTTGTATATCATATCTACAATGAATACAGAGAGAGTTCATGGTGCACAATGTCTTTAGAGCACTCTTGTATATCATATCTACAATGAATACAGAGAGAGTTCATGGTACACAATGTCTTTAGATCCCTCTTGTATATCATATCTACAATGAATACAGAGAGAGTTCATGGTGCACAATGTCTTTAGATCCCTCTTGTATATCATATCTACAATGAATACAGAGAGAGTTCATGGTACACAATGTCTTTAGATCCCTCTTGTATATCATATCTACAATGAATACAGAGAGAGTTCATGGTGCACAATGTCTTTAGAGCACTCTTGTATATCATATCTACAATGAATACAGAGAGAGTTCATGGTGCACAGTGTCTTTAGATCACTCTTGTATATCATATCTACAATGAATACAGAGAGAGTTCATGGTGAACAATGTTTTATATCACTCTTGTTTATCATATCTACAATGAATACAGAGAGAGTTCATGGTGCACAATATCCAGGCATAAATAAGCACAACCTCCATAAAACGATACACGTCTTAACCCTTTGTCTGCTGGCCGCGACTTTATTGATTTTTGCAAACAGTTTAGATCCAGATCAGACACCGCGTAACGCGGTGTCTGATCTGGATCCAAACTGTTTGACACTCTTCTTTAGGTTTTTTTACTTAAAAAATGTGTAAATCTAAATTTAACAAATTTTGCAGACGACAATTTCGAAGCAGACGACATCACCGCAGGATAAGGGTTAACATAAAATTGCTTACATCAGTTTGATAGTGGCCGACTTGATGGCGAACAGGTCAGGGTTTGGCACTCCAGCCGCCATCAGACTGTAGTCTGGATCAATTCCTACTGAATCGACTGAAATATTTACAAAGTCTGACGTGAAATATTAACCCTTATCCTGCTGGTCGCGACTTTTCTGTTTTTGCAAACAGTTTGGATCAAGATCAGACGCCGCGTAACGCGGCGTCTGATCTGGATCCAAACTGTTTGACACTCGTCTTTAGGTTTCTTTACTCATAAATTGAATAAAAACAATTTACGAAATTTTGCAGACGACAATTTTAACGTAGAAGACATCGCAGCAGGATAAGGGTTAAGTTTATATGTTTAATTCCTGTCATATTATTAACTGTAGTCGAAACGGTGTAACATTGAACCATCGATCATTTATTATACTGATTCTTGTAAGCTGTAATCTTGTAAATTTTACTACATGTACGCCGTATGTTATGTTCAGTGCCTTATTGAAGATTGACATTGTCAAATGAAATCTCAAATTAAGACTAATTATGTTTTGTTTTTAAAACAAATGCCATTTTCTTCTTTTGAATACATATATCAAGCGTTTTCATTTTGTTTCGCTTAAACGGGAAACATATCGTATTCATTACTGCATTATTCTCCATTGCAACGTAGGTGTCCGTCTTACGAAACTTCGAACGACAAATATTGTCGTAAGTCTCAATTATTACTTATTTCTCTTGAAAAGACGATTCCAAATGAATTTCACAAGACAGAATTAGATGTACAAATCAGAAATATGGATTTTAAAGTGTTGACTTACGGCCGTTTTTGTCATGACGTTTCGTAAGAAAGACCACTATCCCGTACAGTCACGGGAGATTCTAATGACTTACGTTAGTCAATTGAACTGGGGCCCGTATTATGAAACGTCGTAAGACAAAATATTGTCCTACAGTGGAGAATCCGTTATTCTTTCCTAATAAACGCGTTTACGCTAAAACTATTATTTACAGTGCAAACAGTTTGGAGCCAGATCAGACGCCGGGTAACCCGGCGTCTGATCAGGCTCCAAACTGTTTGCCACCAAGATAAACAAGAATTATCAGAATTGGCCAAATGTTGTTCTTTTCTACGTTTTAGTGCTTTGCGTTTGCGTACGTTTGCGTTTAAACGGGAAAGAATAACAGATTCTCCACTGCAAGTCAAATTCTAAAATTTTCCATTATTATTTATTTCTCCATCTAATCCTGTCTTGTGACATCATCAAGTATATTCGAAAATGATGTCACAAAACAAGATTCGATTCAGAATTAGATGTATTTTAAAGTTTTGAACTACGACCGTTTTGGTCGTACGGCGTTTCGTAAGCCGGGCCTCAGAACCTTAGTGACGCTTTAAACGTCATTTATAGTGTACAGTGTACACGTGTCCTATGCAAACAGTGTAGACCAAATTTATATGGCCCCCATATGAGTTCCCTGATCAGGGTTTTCGCAGTTGACAGTGTATATTGCAAAGTACAACCCTAAATCATAACTGGATATCATGCTACCTTAAATCTAACTTTGAAACATTATGTCAGACAACAATATTGAAGCAGACGACAGTAAGGCGGTGGAGGGGTAAAAACCTCTCGGTTAATTTGGCACAGAAAGGGTTGAATTAGTGTTTTAATGTAAGAAAATATTCTATACTCACACAGCTCTTTTAAAACTGACGGTCCCCGCATAAATGCGAGTTTGCTGAGGAAAAACTTGTAATCCATTGTCACCTGTCTTCTATGGGACCAAACACTGTTCAAAGAAAATCTAATCAACTCCGGTCATTGCCCTAAAATAACTCCGGTCAATACTCTAAACACATCCAAAGTTGTGATTAACGGATACTCTTTAAAAAGGAATGCTCATCTACAATGGAGAAAACGTTTTTCTTTCCCAATAAACGCGTTTACGCTAAAACTATTATTTCCATTGCAAACAATTTGGAGCCAGATCAGACGCCGGGTAACCCGGCGTCTGGTCAGGCTCCAAACTGTTTGCCACCAAGAAAAAGATGAATTATCAGAATTTTCCAAAAGTTGTTCTTTTCTACGTTTTAGTGTTTTGCGTTTACGTACGTTTGCGTTTAAACGGGAAAGAATAACAGATTATCCACTGTATAATGCTCATCTATAATGATAGGCAACTGCTAAATGCAGAAAAAAGCAAATCAAAAATCTCCTTAAGCTTTTTGTTCTGTATTAAGCTCCCAACTGTCTGAAAAACTGTTTATTTATCAGAAATCTCTCAGAACGCAATTGAAGCTCGGTCAAGCAGAGTACATTTTATGTATGCATTAAGTGCTTAGGATGTGGATATGCATTTGATAAAAAAAGACGGTCATGTATAATTAGGTCTTATTACAGTGGAGAGTCTGTTATTCTTTCCCGTTTAAACGCAAACGTACGCAAACGCAAATCACAAAAACGTAGAAAAGAACAACTTTTGGACAATTCTGATATTTCATGTTTATCTTGGTGGCAAACAGTTTGGAGCCTGATCAGACGCCGGGTTACCCGGCGTCTGATCTGGCTCAAAACTGTTTGCACTGCAAATAATAGTTTTAGCGTAAACGCGTTTATTGGGAAAGAATAACAGATTCTCCACTGTATGTACATGTGTATATAATTATGCCTCAAGACGAGCACAACTTCGAAAACAAAATGGAATGCGTCGGATCAGAATCTCAATTACATGAAAATTACAAGATTTACTTATTAAACTAGCGTGCTTGCTAGTTTATGCTTTGACGGTTGAACAATACTCGAAGAACTGTCTTTTAGGTTGTGCAATGCCAAAGGTAGTTTTATAGGGTTCTGTCAATGTATCGTATCGTGAAAATGACTCCGAGAACCGATTTGATCCGTTCCCATAATTATGAAAGAGATAATAAAGAGGTTTTTGTGACAAACGTAGGCAAAGTATATTTTCTCTTTTACAGACAATTTGAATGAAATATCTGACGATTTCTCAAAGTTCCGTCAGATACATTTTGACAGATAAAACAATTAAGGAGAGTGACAAACAGTTTGAACCCAGATCTGAGTTCAATCTGTTTGCAAATGTAAGCCATGTCATGCCCAGTACTCTGGGTATTAATTTTCCTTCCCTATAACTACTCCCTCCGAACAATACACACAATATTTATCTTTCATTGAGTGTTATGGTAGAGAGGGGGCACTGTACATACCAAGCCATATAAATACAAGTTAACATTGCACAACGTTTATCAATGGATTCTTGCTCTATATACTGCTGTTATAAAATTTCAAATATCATATGTTTTCATGGCATTATTAACTCATTGCAAATCATTCTTTAACGTAATTCTTAATCCTTAATTCAACATAGAACAAATTTGACAAAGTCCTTAATGATTGTATTAATATTTGCCTGAGTTCATGTTCGTGTTCAACGTGAATCTGAGACCGTTCTGAAGGTTTTGATAGGTTGATATTATACATAGACCAAACCTCATATAACCATCTTAAACATTTCATCAGCATGGGCCAAGTAACATTCTTAAACAGTTTACCTATTAAGCAACTTAGAATAGTTATTGCGCCGTAATTCTTTGCACCATGTTCCATCACCTTTGTTATTATATAGTGGTAAAACAAGTTGGCATCCTTTAAAGGAGGAAATCAAGGCAAAGTCAGCAGCCTTTTACTGCGATGTTGGGTTTAATAGAATCTTAGTAACGGTTAATTGAAGTTAAGAAATGATCTTTACATTGATGGTCACATGCAGTCGAGGTCAGGGGTCAATCTATGGCTGAATCTGTTTTCAAGCCATGACCACACCGTCCAATCGGTTATGGTTACCGCATCGATAAAGTTGTGGTTACCTCTCGCAGCGAGAGTCGATTAAAAAGGTGAGTTTATATTTTGCTCCAAAACACTCCTTCTTTCACAAGATCGGCACTTCTTTGTATGCAGCCGTAAAAAGCAATGTTTGCCGAACATGTTGTTGTAATAATGTCCCATCAGCATGCAGAATAGTGTATTAAATCAGTGAATCAATGTGAATCAATATGCCAAAACACCAATTTTCTTTCTTTGCGACTGAATATCTCCGATATATGACAAACTCTCGTTACTTCAACGATGTCGAAGGTAAATCAAATTATTTTTCTGTCCATCGTATGAATTTCATATTGCTTTGTTCAAAATCAAGATAGTTACAAGTACTTTCGTATAGTGAGTTGCTCCTCGAATGGCTAAGGTAACCGCACTTTTAAAATTGCAGAGTGTTTTACTTGACGGCGAGTCTTCTGATACGGTACAAGTCTCATCAGATGTACAACAGGGTCCTATTCTGATATTGGACTACTGGAAGAAAACATCAAATTCGAATTGAAGGATACATTTCATGATGGACAAATGTTATCAGTGGTGTGTCACAAGGAAGAGTCCTAGGACCCATGCTTGTTTTATGTTTTTATATATGATCGTCCAGATGTCACAGAAAGAACTATACAAAAAATTGCTGATAACAGTAAAATTTACTCGTCTTTTCAGAATGAATCTGATTCTGAAATTCTAAAACGAAAATAAATTGGAATATCAAAAAGTTTAACCCAACAAATTAACTTAGTCTAGTACTTTGCAAAATTAACAAAGAAAGGATATTGGTATTCTGAACATTAATGAAGAACTTAACAAGAGGGATCTAATTCTTTTGGGCAAACAGTTAGCACGGAATGTTGAATCTATTAAAAACTAGGCTAACTCCTTACAGTATAAATACAGTGTAAGGGTTAGCGTAGTTTTGCGTATAGACCTAGATAAGAGGGCTCCCGACTGTTTGCAACGCTATGCGCAATGAAGATCATTTAATACAAAAGGAAAACGATAGGTATTTGTGGTTTTTTTTTCAAACTTAAGATATGCGATTTCTGAATTTGCTGTTGATTAGTGTATCCAGAAAATTCGTTTATCCTGAAATATTGTCTGCAGCCAATGTGTCCGAATTATCGACACATCATTGTTCATACCCACAACTTAGCTCGAAACACGCGGGGTCGTGTTGTATACAATAGATTTAATAAAGATATTCAGTAATCAGTACATATACAAACCAAGTGTCACATCATAAATATAGAATTTGACCTCTGTCTACAAGTTTTGTGCTCCAATACAATAAACTGTTTTAAACAATAAACCGATGACTTTTTACTGTGAAAAATCGGTCAGCTTGTACATCTTTGTACAAACCCGATTTACACGTTAAAAATAATAATTGTTTTGAACATAAATTAATAGGCTAAAACCACTTTACAGAATATACATGAAAGCTGTGGGTCTTATATGTTTCAATTTACAGGGGGAAATACGACGTATGTGTCTTTAGATGCTGTAATACTGCATATGTTAGTTGTCGGTTAACCTTAACCTAATTGCACCCAGAATTAGGGTAAACCTTAACCACCAAATTTTAAAAATGCGGTAACCTTAGCCATTCGAGGAGCAACTCGGTACACGAAAATACTTGTCACTACCTTGATTTTGAACAAAACAATATGAAATTCATAGGATGGACAGAAAAATAATTTGATTTTTTTGAGGTAACCACAACTTTATCGATGCGGTAACCATAACCGAATGACTATACTGTCAACGATGTAAATTTATAAATCGAACCTTACTTGTCAAATCTAACTTTCCAAAACCTTGATATAGTAAAATACATTAATTTTATTTATAAAGTATGTCCTTTATAAACCGAGTTGTAGAGTGACCCTTGACCTCGGGTACCTTTGTTGATGCATGATCCAGGCGTGTACGCACTTTCACACTTTCAGCGACGGACCGTTTTGGGAAACATTATCAATGCTGCTTATGGAATGAAAGTAACAGCGACGCGTACATTGATATCCCGGAGCAGAATGTCCTACTCGCCCATGGTGTAAGCTTCCTCTTGTTAAAGTAATTGTCATACATACCACTGAATTATCGGATTTTCGAATCTAGACTAATACTAAACTTGCAACTGCGCATGCGAAACATATTTGACATCTATGTAGCCAGTTGTAACAAGAAATATCTTTAAAAAAAGATATTCAGCAGAGTGCGTGGTAGGAATAATGCTGTAGACGGGTCTAGACAAATGTATGAAATTCAGGGTTTCAAAGCATTGTTGCCTTGGAATGAAATGCAAAAACATCAATTACAGTTTCTGCTATACAAGTACATGTAATACAATCGGCTGGAACTGGGTTTGGATTAATCATTCATGGAAAAGAACTTCTATTTTGTTTGATAGGACGTTGACATGCGGATGTAAATATTTTAAGAAATAAACATGTTTTGATTTCAACGACATTTCCTGACATAGTTTCGGTGATTACATGTACACCTAGTCATGATTTAAAACCCATGCAAGTTGTGCTGAAAACTGTAATATTGCCTATGCAAAGAACCAGTGAAACGTCTTATGTGAGGCCCGTATATTATAGTTGAAGGTTTGGTTTGAAGAAAAAAACCTACCAACCCTTGAGTTTGAATATGTGAGGGCTTCTAGACAAAATGAGATGGCTTTACCACAAACCTCGTGAATTCATAGTTACTTTCACGAATATTGAGAACAATAATTATTTGGGGGAAATGCCGAAAGGGGGGCGGGTGATACAAAGGACCGAGAGTAATGTCTTTGAATGTACATTTCCCTAGCCACTTCTAACACCTGAATATTTTGATTTACCTGTGTACTTGTATATTGTTTTAGCAAATGAAAAACCGTGATTTTTTGCTCCGGTTGACGTCATGAATGTGATATATGTATTAGTCTTATCATTGAATCCCATTGACGGCATGCTAATTTTGTGACAGATGCCGGTCCATGTGACAGATAGCATCCGATCCACTATCATTTCCATTGTGGAAGATAAGCCTTAAATCAGATCATCAGTAGTAATGTGATACTGCACGATTGTCAGATCTGCGTGCCATCGGCCTAACCCAGTTTTGAAATGAAAGGTTCATGAGAAAATTAACTACATATTCCTAACATCAAATGCACTTTACTGGTACAGTGTTTCCTATCTACAACGACACCCATTGGGAGACACAGATTGTGTGCGTTGTTCGGATGGAGTCATTATAGGGCGGGAAATTGGCTAACATTTGCAAACAGCTTGAATCCAGACCAGACGCTGCGTAACGCGGCGTCTGTTCTGGATTCAAGCTGTTGGTAACTTGTCATTATAATTATTTATTATATCAAAATGTCCACTTATAACGTAACTTTGAGGAAAAACAGCATACTACAATTTTATGCAGACGATATTGCAGCAGTAAAGCTTTAGACATATGTGTCCTGTTTAGGGAGCTGCGGTAAGGGTCGTTATAAGGAGGGAGTCGTTGTTGTAAGGGCCGTTGTAGGAAGGGAACACTGTATATCCAAACCTTAATTCTAACTTAACCATACGGCTAACCATTCAAACCTGTAACTCATAATCCTCGCCAAAACCTTGAAGATATTTCCTCAGTCCAATGTAACTGTCAAAGCATGCAGCACAAGCAGCCAGTAGGTATACCAATCTCAGTTTTCCTGGTGAGGCCCAGATTATACTCATGCTCTAGTGCTTTTCAATGGTTATTTCTAACCAAACTATCAAATTTAAAGGTCGGGTCTCACATGAGACGCTTCAATGGTTCTTTGCTACCGACATGTCCACAAGACCCATATTATTTGCAAGGAAATTGTCTGGCAAGGCGTTATGACCGAAAGGTCGTCAGGAGATGTCTTTCCCCTCTGTGTTATTACCTATACAACTTCTGTACCGGTAAAATTTCTCCTAACCTATTAATCCTTTCGCTCTCAATGACGCTTAAAAGCGCGTTTGCAAACAGTTTAGATCCTGATCAGACGCCGCGTAAATCGGCGTCTTATCAGGATCCATACTGTTTGGCACTCGTTTTGAAATTTCTTCAGTCAAACTGCCTTTTTTCTTAACTTTGTAACGACATCACAGACAACAAAAAGTTTTGTCTATTCATAACTATTAAGAGTTGAGTCTTTTTTAATATAAATTGCAAAATGACAATCAGTGAAGACCCTTTATGAGCCATCTGTTCTGGATCTACAATGAATGGTTGCATAGGACAAACCAAAATGTACCCAATACAGGAATACTGTTTGTTAATTACGAGTATACTCGTCGCTAGGATTTAATATGTGAAACTGGATTATATAAAGATAGTGAACTACAAATCTAAATATTCAAATATGCGTATTCATGGATATTTCACCTTAGTGCTATCTTCATGCATACCCACACCCTTATCACTTATTATGCACATATATTTCATTGAAATAATCACATTTACTGAACCCATGCAATATACCTTGATATTGCATTGAAATACTCCAATATTTCCGGAAGATCCCGCTATAGATACACGAGGGTTATTTAAATGCAATTACCTGTTTTGTCAATACATTATATAGTTTATCTTTACATATCAAAATATTCAATAGCGCAGACCTTGATGAGACGCCACAAGTTGTGGCGTCTCATCATGGTCTGCACTATGTGCTATTAAGTATTTTATAATATGCTCCGATTGCTAAAGCCTACTTTTCATGAAGATAAACATCGTGTGTTAAACAATAGAGTGCCATATACATATTTATTTCTATACGTAACTATATCTATATCTATATCTACATCAATAATTGTCTGACTACTAGTACTTGATACAGTGGAGAATCTGTTATTCTTTCCCGATAAACGCGTTTACGCTAAAACTATTTTTTCTTTTACAAACAGTTTGGAGCCAGATCAGACGCCGGGAAACCCGGCGTCTGATCTGGCTCCAAACTGTTTGCCACCAATATAAACATGAGTTATCAGAATTGTCCAAAAGTTGTTCTTTTCTACGTTTTAGGGCTTTGCGTTTGCGTACGTTTGCGTTTAAACTGGAAAGCATAACAGATTCTCCACTGTAGTTACATATCTAATTAACAAAGCAGATAAGCAGCAGGGACACTTTTTCTGCTTCAATATCGTCTGCTTTTAGTTCTCGTCTGCTTTAATAGTAGACGTCTGCGGCTGTTCTTTAAATTTTAATTTTATAGCCAATTTAGCCATTGATCTTTAAATGAGAGTCAAACAGCTTGGATCTTGATCAGACGCCGCGTTAAGCGGCGTCTGATCAAGATCCAGACTGTTTGAAACTTCTAGGTATATACATGTTGTAAAGGCATGATCAGCGGACGAATGTTAGCGCTTTGCAAATCAATCGCGATTTGACAAGATTTCGCGAACTGTGGATCCTGATCAGACTCCGAGTAAATCGGTGTCTCATCTGGGTCCTAACTATAGTTGATATTCGTATTTTGGTATCTACAGCTAGAATGACTTTTATTCTTAATTTGACAAAATACCGCGGACGACAACTGTTAAGCATGCGCAATGGCAGCAAATGAAAGGTTAAGGGTTAAGTGTCTAAAGACCGAGGGATTCCGGTTGAGCTAGTACATTGTCAGCACGCACTGACTTAGTCGCAATTTTATGAGTTGTATCAGAAAGTGCCTAGGAATGGATTACAGCTTTTTCTTCAACAAACTTGCCAAGAAGCGCACATCGTCGGCCTTAAGAGATCTGTGTAAGTATTTCCGGTTTCCCACTTCCGGTGTCTGATCAGAATCCAATATAAGAGTTATATCTCAATAAGCTTTTAACTAATATGAGAGTAGATCTACCGTTAAAATCCTAAAAAAGGGACACCCTGTAAAAATGTTAATCAAATTAGAATATGATTTGATTACTTTTACTATACATTGATTAGACCAAAAAAGTGCAAATCGAATTGAAAACAGTGTAGACCTTGATCAGACTGCTCCCAAAGGAGCAGTCTGATCTGGGTATACACTGTTTGCCGAGGTCTTCTGTCTTTCCCAATACTAAGAGTCATTACGGTATGTAATTGAAAGTGAAGTGGGTACTACATGTATATTTTGTTTCGTGGTTTTGAATAATTGACTGAATATCAGCATATATACGTACAGTGGAGAAAACGTTGTTCTTTCCCTGTTAAATGCGTTTTGTGTGCTTGAAATTATAATACTACTAGAGTGCTCCCTCTCTACAACGACATCCGATGGGAAGCACATATTGTGTGTATTGTTCGGAGAGAGTCGTTATAATAGATCTCTAGGAAAAATTAAGATGTGGCTTACATTTGCAAAGAACTTGAATCCAGATCAGACGCCGCGTTACGCGGCGTCTGATCTGGATTCAAGTTGTTTGCCACCCTTCATTATGTTTCTCAGAACTATAGGTTAAGCAACATGCTGGCATTCACAGTTTGCAGGTGACTGTTTAATGCAGGAAAAAATGAGTGCAGAAAGCCCCTGAATCCAGCTGTCACCTGTCATATAAGCTATTAATATTCTCAAATTTAATCGTTCGACGCCAAAGTCGCATAAAGTCAACTTTACAAACAGTTTAGTTCCAGATCAGACGCCGCGTAATGCGGCGTCTGATCAGGATCCAAACTGTTTAACACTCGTATCGAAATTTTCTTAAGTCATACTACTTTAAATCTAACGTTAAAACGTTCTTGCAGACAATACTATTGACGCAGACGACAATAAAGCGGTGAAGGGGTAAAAACTCACGATTAATTTTGCGTTGAAATGGTTAACCCTTTCACCGCCAGAATCGCCTAAAATCGAATTTGCAAACAGTCTTGATCCAGATCAGACGCCGCGTTACGCGGCGTCTGATCGGGATCAAAACTGTTTGACACCCGTTTCGATATGTCTTATGTCATACTCTCTTAATTCTAACTTTGAAATGCTATTGCAGACCATAATATTGAAGCAGACGACACAATAACGGTGTAGGGGTAAAAAACTCATACATAATTTGGCGGTGAAAGGGTTAATACAGGTTTGACTCGTCATAATTATGTTTTGCTTTATGAAGATTTTAGCGTCTCTCCCTATATGTAATAAAGACCAGTTAGGGAGAGACGCTAAAAATCTTTATCTTGTGTTGCTTTAACCCCATCACTGCCTTACCCCGAGTACAACGGTTATTTGCAAACAGTTTGAATCATGATTAGACGCCGCGTAACGCGGCGTCTAATCACGATTCAAACTGTTTGACACTCATTTCAGTATTTCATAACTCAAAAAACCTAAATATTGAATTTGAGAAATCAAAGCAGACGACAATTATTGTTTAAAATTGATGACGTCATGGCAGTGAATGGGTTAATATGCCACACCATCGCCTTTCATGTGGTTGTTATTTATTATACCGGAAATAGACGCGTGTATAGTATTTTACAATAGGAAATATCATGCTAATGACCTACATAAAAATATGCCACATACTGGCTATTGCGGAGAAAAAAATACCATTGAGGCATTGACTATTGCGAAGTTGTAAACGAAGAGTTACTCTACTGTATATATCTTAACACTTTATCCCATAAAACGCCTTTTTGCGCCTTTAATTCAATCCATTATAAAAGAAAATAGTTCCAATTCATAATGTCCTAAATAAAAATCATATAAAACATTTTCTATATTCTAGCAGATTATAGCTTAAAGCAGGCTGAAAGAAAAGCAGAATGCGCCACAAGATCAGTGCGTAGCATGGAATCTGATCAGGATTCAAACTAAAAGTGTACCAAGGGTACGGCAGTGAAGGGGTTAAACAACAGGTACTTGACACAAATTAAAAACAACAAAAACATTTTTACTCTATCGAATATATAGAGAAAAGGTATACAACGGGAATCGAACAGGTAGTCTAAACTGTCAACTTAAAATGCTGCTAAAATCGACTAGATCACCGATATTCACTTGTGGTACCCTCGGGAAATGATTAATTTATCAATATTAACTTTTTATTTGATCAAAGTCCGTCAAATAACGCCACAGTAAGTGGATTTATAGCGAAAATGTGCATAAAAGTTTGCCATTTCGTTTCTACCGTCCATGCGAACGTGCGTAAATCTAGGGTTGCAGTGATGCTCACTTATATAACGAAATTCAGGGGACCTGGCAAATAAGTTCGTCTTATCCAAATTTCGTCTTATCCAAACAACGAAATTTCTTTATGCATATAAATAATGTTTTACTCATCATACTCTTAGTACAAAATTAATTAAAAAGAAAGAAAGATAAAAAGGCATAGAAATTCAATCTTTTTATCATTATTATTATTATTTGTACCAAATAGAACAAATCATAACAACATAAGATTGGCTATGACATAACAAATGTCATATTTTTTCTTGAACATTTAGCCTGTTTCCCGTGTTGTATCAATAGAAAACTCAACATATTATGAATATTTAATAAGTAAACTTTATTAACATAAAACAGTTTTTGTTATATATAGATCTACTATGTTGATATAGCATCAGTGGTTGTTTTAGGTGACATACAGTGGCCAATTATCAACACATTTAATAATTTAATGTCTACTAGTAATATGAAAAAATTATAGAATACTGCTAAGTATATCAAAGAGAGTATGAACTTACGTAAACACACCCTGGATATTATTGCTGATTTGTGATTTATGTACTTAATGTATATGTCTTTTGTATTTGCCATATTTCCTTATATCTTTGTTAATGGCCCAAGGCAATGTATATTGCTGATATGCTAATAAAACTGAAACTGAAACTGTTATCTTTTTTGCAACATACGGGTGTCAAACAGCAAGACGTCCGATCAGACACCCAGTTATTACGCATCTGATCTGGATGCAAACAAATAACGTGCCCAGTAAACTAATTATTTCCAGTTGTTTGAATATTTTAGCAATAATTGCATATATATAGAAGAGTATGGTTTTGCAGATTTTTGGCAATCTCCAATGAACGTTAATCCGAAATCTTTTCATTTGGTTTTTAAAAGAAGAGCTATAGATTGTTTTATCCAAACTTGGAACGAAAACGTTGCTGCCAGTGGAGTTTTATATTCATACAATCATTTCAAATTGAATTTCGAAATTGAACCTTATTTGGATATGCTACCCAAACACCTAAGATTTTACTTTACAAAACTACGACTGTCTTCACATCCTCTCAAAATAGAAACTGGCAGATATGGTAGAAATAGCATACCAAGGAATGAAAGAGATTGTGATATGTGTGAAAACCGAGATATTGAAGATGATTTTCACTTCATAATGATTTGTTCAGTATACAATGATTACGAAAGCAATTTATAAAGAAGTATTTTTACGTAAGACCAAGTTTGGTAAAAAAAATTCAGTTGGTGCAGTCTACTAACAAAGTTGTACTCAACAATCTTACCAATTTATCAAACTTGCTCTTAATAGACGAAATTTGTTAGCTGGAAATACAGCTTAAACTCATTTCAAACCTTCTACTTACTTTGTTAAAAAAAGAGTATCATATACGAATACCGGCCTTTTGCCCCTCCGGCCTTTTGCCCCTTCGTCAAAAACGCCGACACGGAACTTTGTCCCTTCCAACACGGACTTTTGCCCCTTCCTTTGAAACTTTGAAACTTTTGAAACTTTGAAACTTTATTGAAATATATCTGTATAAGGTCCACTACCGTGGACAGCATTAACATTTATACAAATAGAAAACATACATATCAATAGAGAGGTCATTAGTTGGGAATACGCAAATTCATTTGAAATTTTTATAATTTATAATAAAGCCTAAATAAAAAGTATTTCTTATGAATAAACAGATGTTAACCAAAATGTGTTTCATATATAGTCATACATATCACCTGACAGTTTAGATCATGATCAGTTCCTAGGTAACTCGGCCTCTGATCGTGGTCTATGCTGGCTCAGTTCACTCTTTCAATTTGTATATTGATGTGTCATAATAGTTATCAAGAAGTATCGAGGTTGCATGTACATGGAAGAAGAAAGCATACAGGTATTTACCAAGCTCTACCTAATAGGATGAATAATAAAAAAATAAATAAATACTTCATTTTTGCCAACAGTAATGCTGGGGTACCCATATGATATGCTTCTCCAGCTAGACGAAATTTGGAGAAGAAATACAGGTACACACAGCAGTCTACTAGCTAAGAGTAGTATATGCGTTTACCAATTTCTCCAACGAAACAAAATTTGGAGATACATGTAGATATTAGATACGAGTATATAAATAACTAAACCACTGGCACAAACATAAATACAAACTAAGAAACTTACTACATGTACAGATAAATACCCACATGTAAGACTGTACACTTTAGACACTTGTAAACGGATAGAAAAGAGTAATAGAGAAAGAGAGATAGAGAGAAAGAAAAAGAGAGGGAGAGAAAGAGAGAAGGAAAGATGAAGGAAAGAAAGAGAGAAGACAGACGGTCAGACACGGACTTTTGCCCCTTTCTGTTCTTTCAAAGGGGCGGACTTTTGCCCCTTCCCTATTTTCCCACGGATGGAAGTCTGCACTTTGACAGGCAGAAATCTGCCCCTTCGACTTCGTCAGCCTCCCCATTTCTTATCATTGAGAGTAGAAATTTGCTAGAATATTTTTTCTTGATATTGATCTATCTTCTATTTATGGCCGGCTTACTCTAATATAGTCAGTCTACTGACCTGACGGATTCATTTCATGTTAAATCCGATAATATCTTCCGTGTATATATTTATTTATAACAGTAAATTGGGTTTTTTTCGGATGAAATGAAACGAACGCAACATTGTATTTATTTCGCGTGAGAAATATTCACTTCAACACACACCGACCGGTGCATATATACCTGTATCCCAGTCAAAATAACCATAGTAAACAAAACTCGAGGCCCAATTATCTATACACATACCTTACACTTTTATTTTGTTCTTCGTTATCGAAATGGAAACATAAAGTTTTTATTACTTACAAATTTTAATACATCCTCTTGTTGTCGGTAAAACCCTGGGTGAATAAAATATGTGTTCTGTTCTGTTGTGGCCGATTTTTATCATTATCCGTCCGGTCGAAAGACTAAGAGTATGATATTAATTATTCTTTTCATATTGTTAATTGGGTCAAACAGACAAAGTAATTAGCAAACAACCTTATTACCAATCATTATTATCAATCAACTTGATTATTTAATAAAGATTAAAGTGTGTACGTTTGCCTATTCAATAGAGAACCAACTAAGCGTGAAGTGAAAATTATGTTTGCATTACTTTCACGCGAGAATCAAGCGTGATAGCGATAATGATGATTTCATGAATTTTACGTTCACCTCAAGGCAAAATCGGGAAATGATTACTGAAAAGTAAGAAATTTGAATTGTAAAAGACAAATTTGAATTGTAAAAGACAAAATTACTATATATAAATCTGAATTTTGATAAAGAAGGGGCAAAAGTCCGTGTTGGAAGGGGCAAAGTTCCGTGTATGAAAAAACGGGAAGGGGCAAAAGGCCGTGTGCGTAAAATCAAGAAGGGGCAAAGTTCCGTGTAGGCGTTTTTGACGAAGGGGCAAAAGGCCGAAGGGGCAAAAGGCCGTTTACCTCATATACAATTATTTTGTAAAGTAATTATGATCAAGGTTATCATAAAAATAGTAGACATTGAATTTCATGTTAATTAACTATATGGTATTTTCACTTTGTGATATTATGGTCTGTTCAGATTTATGATAATGCATGCATATTATGTGAACGTTATACATTATACATATGTACAATGATTGTATCAACGAGGTACGCTTATGTACAAGTTGAAATAAAGATAAAGAAAAGAAAAGATTCATATATACAAAATATGTTGGTTGGGTAATGTGTTCTTATCAGACAGACAGACTGTCTGTCTCTCTGTCTGTCTGTCTTATCAGAGGTGATGAGCAGCTAAGCAATTAAGTACTGTCACCTTTGTGAGCCACATGTCAAACTGTGATAACGACCAGCATGTGATATTAACAGAACCATTTTAAAGGTAAAATCCAGTTCTTATCCAATTTTTAGCTATATCCAGTTCATCTTAAGCAAGCATGAGGCCATTGAAATAAAGAAGGAAGCAGTCGTGGAATTATTTTTATTTTGTATTAAGCAGTTTTTCATCTTATCCAAGTTCGCTTTAAGTGGGCATCACTGTAATCTAGTCGCCAATATGTGGCAAGTACCTGTACATAGGTTAACCATACCAGAACAAGGACTTCAACCCCGTGACACTGATTGGTCTTGCAAATATTTCAGTCGATTCTGTGGGAGTTGACCCAAATTACATCTTGATGGGCGGTGGCCTGCCCAACCCTGACGTGTTCGCCATTGAGTCTGTCTCTTTAAAACTGAAGTAAGTATGATGAACCGCATTCGGCGCCGGAGTCTAAAGAGTCGACTTTGCAAACCGTTTGGATCCTGATCAGACGCCGTGTAACGCGGCATCTGATCAGGATCGTAACTGTTTGACACTCATATCGATATATATACCGGTATCCCATTATCCTTTATATAATAGACATTAACATTAACGATACTACGATAGTGAAAGTGTTTATATGGACCCCTTCACTACCATGACGTCATCACTTTTAAACAATTGTCGTCTCGTATTTCGCAATTTTTTTAATTGTATTTTGATGAATGTCCCTTATTTAAAAAAAACTATTCACTAATTTTATTTAAACAAAGTTTGCATATGACAATAATCAATTTCGAACCTATCAGGGTCCAAGGTTATATTTTGGAGAGGTCTCACATACAGTGGAGAATCTGTTATTCTTTCCCAATAAACGCGTTGACGCTAAAACTATTATTTGAAGTGCAAACAGTTTGGAGCCAGATCAGACGCCGGGTAACCCGGCGTCTGATCAGGCTCCAAACTGTTTGCCACCAAGATAAACAAGAATTATCAGAATTGTCCAAAAGTTGTTCTTTTCTACGTTTTAGTGCTTTGCGTTTGCGTACGTTTGCGTTTAAACGGGAAAGAATAACAGATTCTCCACTGAAGGCCTTGCCTGGTGTCCAATCCTTTACTCTGAATAAAATATTGATTAAACTAACTCGTTAAGGTTAAACATATATACAATCGCTCACATCGTACCAATCACATGGTTGAGAACGATCTCAGACTCAACCCACAAACTTTATAACATTGGGATTAGTAGAAGGGCTAATTAAACCAGTGATTCATATATTGGCGAAAAGCTTTTTTCAACAAAGAAAATATATGCTAACTAACTAATCAAACTATGTGTTGTTCGTTACAGAGATGGGTCTGAAATGAGGATGACCGAAAATGAAACCAAAATGGCGATGCAGTACGGTACCACGTCAGGGTTAGTATGTATGCAACAAAAACTATACTCAATGCAGACACATCCCGACATTGCAGCAGTCGGGGCTTGAACCCTCTGACTCCAAAATATTTCATGAGATGTTTACCCCTTCACCGATTCATTGTCGTCTGCTTCAATTGTGTTGTCTGCAATGTCGTTTCAAAGTTAAAAAAAGGCAATATGACTAAATATTAAAACGACTTGAATACGTTGAAGAATATCATCTAGAGCTGAAATACAGTGGAGAATCTGTTATTTTTTCCCGTTTAAACGCAAACGTACGCAAACGCAAAGCACTAAAACGTAGAAAAGAACAACTTTTGGACAATTCTGATATTTCATGTTTATCTTGGTGGCAAACATTTAGGAGCCTGATCAGACGCCGTGTTACCCGGCGTCTGATCTTGCTCCAAACTGTTTGCACTGCAAATAATAGTTTTAGCGTAAACGCGTTTATTGGGAAAGAATAACGTTTTCTCCATTGTATTAATTGATGCGCTGTAAATAATATTGATTAGTGTTTTGTCTCATCAATTGTATTGATCAGTATTTCATACCGTGCTATCAATATTAACAATTCTTAACAAAAGGCTATAATATTGACAGTTACATGTACCTCCAATGATGAGCGATGCCAAAATGAACAAAATTGAACAAAATATCTATACTTATTATAGTGCAGAACTTTGTGGGCAAAAACTTATATTGTCAATACTATAGAGTCAATAATATTGACACTTATATTGATTGTCAATGGGCGGTATTGAAGACTTGATCAATATACTAGTATTGAAGAAAATCACAGAGCTCGAATATTCATTGACGCTGGGTACTGAGCTACAATGGAGAATGTGTTATTCTTTCCCAATAAACGCGTTTACGCTAAAACTATTATTACAATACAAACAGTTTGGAGCCAGATCAGACGCCGGGTAACCCGGCGTCTGATCAGGCTCCAAACTGTTTGCCACCAAGATAAACATGAAATATCAGAATTGTCCAAAAGTTGTTTTTTTCTACGTTTTAGCGCTTTGCGTTTGCGTACGTTTGCGTTTAAACGGGAAAGAATAACAGATTCTCCACTGTAATGGCATCCAATCAACCACATAGATAACCATCTTGAATAGTTTGTATTAACCCTTTACTCCATAGCCTGTTTCTAATTTTGAAAACAGGTGACCACTTAAAGCAGGTTGAAAGCAAAGCAGAATGCGCCTTAAGGCGCATTCTGCTTTACTTTCAGCCTGCTTTAAATTACCAACTGCTAGAATAAAGAAAGTATTTCTTTTGCTTGACTTTGTAAATTGAACTGTTTTCTTCATTGGAGGAATAAATTGAATGTGCTATAATGCGCTTCTATGGCGTAAAGGGTTAGTTTTGCTCTGTTTTTTTCCAGTTTCCGTGAACTTGTACAGTTTGTGGAGGGATTGCTCAAGCGTCTACATGACCCACCAACGTTAAACAATCCGGGTCACCCAGGAGAAATGTCTATAACAATGACTAATGGGGCACAGGACGGTATATACAAGGTATTACACTAGAGGAAGACGTTATTTCCCCCCGAATAAACGCGTTTGTGCGTATGTTAAAATAATACTAATACAATAAACCAACAGCAATCACAATATAAAATAATGACTGTCTAACACTGTATCTAAAGAGTACCTCAAGTCTATATAATATCATAGAACGAACCAGTACATGTATACATGTACAGTGGAGAATCTGTTATTCTTTCCCAATAAACGCGTTTACGCTAAAACTATTATTTGCAACTTGCAAACAGTTTGGAGCCAGATCAGACACCGGGTAACCCGGCGTCTGATCAGGCTCCAAACTGTTTGCCACCAAATTAAACAAGAAATATCAGAATTGTCCAAAAGTTGTTCTTTTCTACGTTTTAGTGCTTTGCGTTTGCGTACGTTTGCGTTTAAACGGGAAAGAATAACAGATTCTCCACTGTATGTATAATGTACTGTCATATATTGTAAGCCTTACTCCATAGATACCGTTTTTAAACTCAATAAAACTTTAGAACAAGTGTCCAAATGTTTTAAAAAATATTGCTACAGTGTTCCCTCCCAACAACGGCCCCGCCAACAACGATTCCCTCCTAACAACAACTCTTGCCACAATTTCCTAAACAGGACAGTTATGTCTGACGCTTTTACTGCTGCCATATTTTCTGCTTAAAAGTGTCGTCCGCTATTTTTCTAAAAGTTACATAATGGACATTTTGACATAAAACATTAATGACGAGAGACAAACATCTTGAATCCAGATCAGACGCCGCGTTACGCCAATTTCCCTTTCTATAACGACTCTCTCCGAACAACGCACACGTTTCTGTCTCCCAATGGGTGTCATTGAAGAGAGGGAGAACTGTATTTCAAAAGAAACAGATAGGTTCCAGGTGACAAACAGCTTGAGTCTTGATAAGCCATCACAAACATCTGGATCCAAACTGATTGCAAAGGTCCGAACAATACTTTTAATTAAATTGGAAATGATATGATAATGAGCAGCAGCATTATTTTGCTTGCAATATGATCAGTGACCACAACACCATTGTATACCAAATACCGGTGCATTAGAAGAAATCCCGGAATATCGCTAACCCTACAGTACTGAATCTTATTAAATTAACAATTTTTGCGATTCGCTTGCAATTCGATGGCAATTTGCTTGCAATTCGATGGCAATTCGCTTGCGATTCAAAGTACTAACTTTACCCTTGGGTAAGTTTTCTTGAATGGTGTATCTCACAAATGTTTGCAAATATGCCTTCGTTATTATTTTCGATTCCATTTTTGTCACAACCGCTTCGGAAAATTCGCGTAAAGATATTCAAACGTAGGATTTGATTTTAAAGCGCGCGATTCGATGGCAATTCGATTGCAATTCGATGGCAATTCGCTTGCGATTATCAATTTAATTTAATAAGGTTCAGTACTGTATTAACTTACATGCCGAATAATTATACAAAGTTTCAGACACATCTCCCACATTCTATCAAACCTATAAAAATATCTGTTAATGAGATTTTTTCTTCAAATATCTATCCTGTACAACGTCTGTTGATCTATCTTCGAATTCTGTATTTCTAAATCTGATCCAGATAAGGGGAGTATTTCAAAAGCTCCAATTTCTGCTTTAATCCATATGGTGTCACTACTCATCAGAGAGATTCTAATGAGAAGTGACACTATATGGTAAGTTGCTAAAATGAGTGAGAAAATGTTGGATTTATTCAGTTTACTCCACCTTATCTGGGTGCCTAACTGATGAAGATTGAAAGAGCATTATTCAAGGTATTTGACCTCAGAAATATAATACCCCTTTCCCACCAAGTAACGCTAAACGACCATTTGTCGGCTAGAAGATAGCCTGTAAATAAATTGTTTATGAGAAATTTCAAGAGCAAATTTTGATCAAATGCACTGGTAATCCAGACAAAATGACCTTCGTCCTTTACATGTAGATCTATATCGACTGATATTAGATTTTTAAAACAAAATCAGAAAACGGATGGAGTTTCTTGCAGTTTGGACGTTTGAATGTGGTACAGTGGAGAATCTGTTATTCTTTCCCAATAAACGCGTTTACGCTAAAATTAGTATTTCCATTGCAAACTGTTTGTCACCAAGATAAACATGAAATATCAGAATTGTCCAAAAGTTGTTCTTTTCCACCTTTTAGTGCTTTGCCTTTGCGTACGTTTTTAAACGGGAAAGAATAACAGAATCTCCACTGTACAACAAAAAAGTTAAGCAATAGCTAGAACTACAGTTCGGACCTTAAGTCAGGCAACTTGTCGGTTTAACCCTTTACCCAAATAGGCTGTTTCTAGTTTCGAAAATAGTTGGCTATTTAAAGCAGGTTGAAAGTAAAGCAGAATGCGCCTTAAGGCGCATTCTGCTTTACTTTCAACCTGCTTTAAGCTACCACCTGCCAGAATAAAGAAAATATTCCTTATGAAACATTTACGACTGTTTAAATTGGAACTATTTTCTTCAGCGGAGGAATAAGGTGAATGCGCTAAAATGCGCTTCTATAGGGGAAGGGGTTAAGGAACACGTTTATTGAACTATAGTCGCCTATAGTCAGACTAAAGTAAACATAAAATGACATAAACAGGCATTTGTTGCTGTATAAATGCGACGGATGTATCGCTTCAGTCGTATATTTGTAGGAATGAAAATAAAACCCCTTTGTTTTACAGAGATTTTGAAGAAAACGTATTATTTTTCAACAGCCGCGATGTTGGAATAATAAGAGCGTGATCGGTCTATAGTCGAACCAACCGGTGTTAAGTTTGATCTATCTATTCAACTATAGACCGGAATTAGCTCCACATGAAGTTGCTCAAAGTAATTATATCTGTAAAACGTTTTCATTACGTTAGACCAGCGGGAACTGAGGCAATATATAAATTACCTCCCTTTAATAGCAACATATGAAAAACGGTTTTATTTACCGAAAAGTATTAAATATATTTTGTATCTTGTAATTTAACATTTTAAAACTAATAAGATTCTAATGATTTTTATATTCCCATGCCCGTTAAGCATAAATAGTATGTATGCAATTTCAGGTAGTAAATTCAAATTCAAATGAATGATATACATAAATTTGAGGAAAACCAATTTCGTTACTCTGGTTTCACTACAGTCACGAATAAATCTTTCGCCTTTTACTAAAGATTTCCGTGCAGTGGAACAATCAATGAGTCTATAGACTAATTTGTTAAGCCCTGCGCAAGTAGGGTAACATGATAATAATATAAAAGTCGTCCACACAATTTTATTGTGTGCAGTTGGCAACTATTGTACCAAAGACCTGATCTAAGTCTTTCATAGACCGTATATTGTTCCTGTTGTGTCTTTTCGTGACCTCAATTGACTGAGGAAATGTTCAAAATTTAGTATAAGGCAAGACAGTTAAAGATGTGTGAACATTCGGCGCTATATGCCATGGCCATTCAATGTGTAGCGGTGCCGTAAAATCCAACTAAATTAATATATTATATTCACAGTGTGTCATACGATTTATATTGCACTGCAGATATTTCACGTTTGTGGGATAAACTGATTTGTGTGGTCGCTTAATATTGGTTTGTCTTTTTTTACTCATGGAAACGGATTTTATTACATGTTTTTCTGATTGGAAGGGAAAATGAAATGAATATGGCAATCTTTCGTGTATTTTCAGACACTGGAGAACCTCGTTGACGAAGGTGATGTCGTTCTAACAGCCGAACCTGTCTATGTCTCCTTTTTGTCCTGTGTAAGTCTCCTTCCTGTCGTGTCTATGTCTCCTTTTTGTCTTGTGTAAGTGTCCTTCCTGTCGTGTCTATGTCTCCTTTCTGTCTTGTGTAAGTATCCTTCCTGTCGTGTCTATGTCTCCTTTCTGTCTTGTGTAAGTATCCTTCCTGTCGTGTCTATGTCTCCTTTCTGTCTTGTGTAAGTATCCTTCCTGTCGTGTCTATGTCTCCTTTCTGTCTTGTGTAAGTATCCTTCCTGTCGTGTCTATGTCTCCTTTCTGTCCTGTGTAAGTCTCCTTCCTTGCATGTCTATGTCTCCTTTCTGTCTTGTGTAAGTATCCTACATGTCGTGTCTATGTCTCCTTTTTGTCCTGTGTAAGTATCCTTCCTGTCGTGTCTATGTCTCCTTTTTGTCCTGTGTAAGTTTCCTTCCTGTCGTGTCTATGTCTCCTTTCTGTCTTGTGTAAGTATCCTTCCTGTTGTGTCTATGTCTCCTTTCTGTCTTGTGTAAGTCTCCTTCCTGTCGTGTCTATATGTCTCCTTTCTGTCCTGTGTAAGTCTCCTTCTTTGCATGTCTATGTCTCCTTTATGTGTAAGTCACCTTCCTGTCGTGTCTATGTTTCTTTAAGGGTTCCAGAGGGAGTAAGAGGGCGTAAACTGAACAAATCCAACATTTTCTCATTCATTTTTAGCACTAAATCCAATGGTGTTACTACTCATTAGACTCGTCTCGAAGAGTAAAAACATAGGGTAAAATGCAGAAATAAAGATTTTAGTGTTTGAAATACTCCCCTTATCTGGAACCCTGTTCCTTTCTGACGTGTGAAAGCCGATGTTTGTGGGCTTATTTGCTTACTTGTTTTAAATATAATTCGAACGTTTGAAATAATTTATTGGTCGTCTCTTATTCTCAACATTTCAGTCCATACGCATGGCATGGCTCTAGTTATTTATACACTAAGGAGTCATGGAATAAAACACCCAGCTAGTCCTGCATACGAAACATGAAATGTTTTTCCTATACCTCTCCAAAATTGAGTTTAAAGCAGGTTGAAAGTAAAGTAGATATTTTCTAATGAAGAATTCTCCGTCAAGTTTCCCTGAAGAGAGGCAATTACCGTCCGTCATGCAAGAAGAGTATCATATTTAGTAATGGTTACTTATACATCGTTCAACACTTTCTAAATATTTTACATCCAAAATAAACTCAATTTCAGAAGATGGCATTAGATTTTTTGACTCAATTGATCAATTTATATTTCAATAAACAATATTGAACTATGCTTTATTCTCTTCGAATGTTAATGCATCCACTCATGGATATAATGGATTGGAAAGTCGTGTATTTGCCATGCACCGTGACCGGGCAAAACTTCAGGGCTGCCATTTCTCCGGATTTTTCCTAAATCTCCGGATTTTTTTTCACTACATGTTTCTTGAAGCAGGCTGAAAGTAAAGCAGAATGCGCCCTTAGGCGCATTCTGCTTTACTTACAGCCTGCTTTAAGTAGTCGCATGTCAAAAAAACAAGAAAAAGGCTATAGGGTAAAGGTACGATTCGTAAAATCGCACTTGAAAAATGCAAATATGGAAATCTTAGGATTTTTCATGTCAACTTATGGCAGCCCTGCAACTTATAAGGAGAGATTACTGCTGACGTTTTTGTAACAACTTATCTGAGTTGCCTTCCTTGAAATATCGCCAAACGAAATAAATCTTAAGTGTCTGATACCATGGTTTACGTGAGCCCTTTACCAATGCAATTGGAAGCCATGTAAATTATAGCTTGTTTCTTGTTTTGAAAACAGGTGTCCACTCTGTGTTGCTTTCAGTCTGCTTTGAGGGACATTCTACTTTACTCACAGCCTGCTTTATGTGGTCGTCTGACTTCCATACTAGAAACAGGCTATGGAGTAAAGTTTCGTTTTGCTTCTACATGTATTCATATATTTTTGCTTGAAGCTCATTCCATACGGCGCCATTATCGAACCAGTGAAGACAGATAAACACGGCATTATTCCTGAGAGCCTGTCAGCAATACTCTCTAAGTACCAGAAACAAACCGGAAATGACGTGTCCGTCAAACGGAAGATCAAACTTCTGTATTGCATCCCTAACGGTGACAACCCGACTGGTATCCGGTATACAGTGGAGAGGAAGCGGGAAATATACAGGCTGGCGCAGGAATACAACTTTCTTATCATGGAAGATGATGCGTACTACTTTCTTGAACAACGGGTAACTAATACAGAAGAGGGCAACCCTGCGCCATGTCTTTCCTCTTTTCTTCTTCCTACATTGTTCTCTTTTTTGTCGTTTTTGTAAGTTCTTATCTGGCACAGTAATAAGCTTAAATTTTTATATAATCGGGAGTGTTCGGTTACAGTGGAGAATCTGTTATTCTTTCCCAATAAACGCGTTTACGCTAAAACTATTACAGTATTTGCAGTGCAAACAGTTTGGAACCAGATCAGACGCCGGGTAACCCGGCGTCTGATCAGGCTCCAAACTGTTTGCCACCAAGATAAACATGAAATATCAGAATTGTCCAAAAGTTGTTATTTTCTACGTTTTAATGCTTTGCGTTTGCGTACGTTTGCGTTTAAACGGGAAAGAATAACAGATTCTCCACTGCACTATAATGTCTACTTGCCATGGCTAATGATCTGGTAGTTGCGCTTGTCAGCGGGGATGGTGAGTTAAGCTTGAATTACAAGACGGGGACTGTTCATTTGCTTACATTGTGTGTTATTGTATAATTATACAATAAGATTCAGATTGTGTTGTAATGGCTGACCTAATGAACTCAACGTTGAAATCATAGTCATTCCTTTGCATGAACACATACTAACATACCATGCATATGACATTATATACATTGTTTATAATAAATTAATAATAATAAAATTAATAATAATAAATTAATAATAATAATACCGTATATTATTATTATTATTATTATTAAGCAGTAATGGTAATACATGTACGCGTGCTTCGCTTTTAACTTTTAAATTTAGTGTACATCCAGTACAGATCAAGCTTTTCCAAAAAAATGCATTTAACACTCTTAATGAGTCCGACGGTGGCATGTGACATTGTAGTCGTAATTGTGACAATAAACAACAGTGCCCTGAGAAAACTCGGGATCGAATTCGGAGCCGCATTATAGTGAGAAACGATTTCGCTAATTAGCTATACAATTGTATTATTGTTGTAGATTCTGATTTTGTTTACATCAAATAGCAAACTAGAATTTATGCATGTATGCATGCAACTACAGTGTTCCCTCCCTACAACAACCCTCCTAACAACGAATCCCTTCTTACAACGACATTTGGCGCTGTTCCCCAAACAAGGCTGCAATAATAATTGTCTGCTTAAAAGTGTCGTCTGCTGGTTTTCTCAAATTTATACATATTGTTTATTTTGATAGAAAAAACGTAATAACGAGTGAAAGACAAACAGCTTGAATCCAGATCAGTCTGATCTGGATTCAGACTGCTTGCAAATGTAAGCCAATTTCCCTCCCTATAACGACTCCCTCCGAACAACACACATAACTTTTGTCACCCATTGGGTGTCGTTGTAGAGAGGGAGCACTGTATTTCATTTTCTATACCCACAATGTTCATATATCTTTTCAGCCTCACACGCCCAGTTTTCTGTCTATGGACACGGACGGTCGTGTTCTCCGACTAGATACCTTCTCTAAGACAGTAGCACCGGGCTTCCGTATAGGATATGTCTCAGGTCCGAAACCCATCATCGATAAGATACTGAGTACCGCACAGATCTCGTCACAGGGCTGCAGCTCGATGTCACAGGTGATCAAACTCAGCAATGTTACCTGCTTAACCCATTTATGCCTAGATATTTAAATGAACTTTCCCTGTGTTTAGCTGGAATATTTCATTACATATATACAAGGGTGGTCTAAAGACAATCTGATGTTTTTTCGATACTGCAGAACATTTAATTTGCAATAACAAACACTACAGAACCCGATGAGACGCCGAAGTGGTAGCTTAAAGCAGCCTGAAAGTAAAGCAGAATGTGCCTTAAGGCACATTCTGCTTTACTTTTAACCTGCTTTAAATAATGACCTGTTTCAAAACTAGAAACAGGCTATGGGGTAATGGGTGAAATGGGATTTTCCATTCACGCCAAATTTATCATGAGTTCCTCTTCATCGCCTTACTGTCGTCTGCTTCAATATTGTTGTCGGCAAGATATAGTTTTATTGTTATTTTACATTTTTTGCAGACGATAATAGATCTACCACCATATATTCTGTCGTCTGTTTCAATTTTGTTGTCTGCAAGATATATGTACATGTACTTTACATTTTTTTGCCTACGATATAGATCTGTATGTGCAGCAGACGTCAGATCAGCATGCTAAGTGCTTACGATATTTGAGTCTTTTATTACTGTATGTTAACTATAGGCCTATAGCTTATCGTGCTAACTGCTAAGTAGATCTACGACCTGGCTTATATTTGCGAACATTTTGGATCCAGATCAGACACCGCGTAACGCGGCGTCTGATCTGGATCCAAAATATTCGTCACTCATATTGAACTTTTCTTCAGAATTGAAAAGTAAATATCTAGATCTACAACTTATGTTTTAAGCAGATGACAATTCAGCATGATAATTAAGGGCTCTAATTGATCTAGATAAATTATCTAGTTGGAAATTTTTATTTTGCTAGGTTTTAGCAAGCTGGATATCTTTTGTCTGCAAAATGTTTACTGTCTTTTTAATAGATCAATATTTCTGTTCATTATTAGATCTAGATCTATATCTATTCCATAAATATCAGTGAATAGAAAAAAACCGCCAAACATTTTGGTCCAGTTTAAACACCATTTCGGGATGCAATCTTGATCTAGACTGTTTGCAATGTTCAGTTCGCCCACGGTGTGCAAAAAGTTATCTTTATTGTTTGTATTTACTGAGCAGTTACAAAAAATTATAAAGGGAGGTTATTTACTGTCGTGAGTATTGAGCATTTGCTCTTTTAATAGCTCTATGACTTGGTAAACCTTTTAAACGGTATGTATTATCAGATAATTTTGTGTTTATAATGAAAGCGTTGACAAATGGTGTTTCATTTTAAACAGAACCATAGCAATTTATTTCATAAGGTATTTGAATTGTAGCTCTGTTAAAAAATAATTCTAAGATTTTCATATTCAGAGTTTAATGGTTGATCTTTAGCTTTGCGCAGTGGCGGTACCATAGCCAATGAGGTTAATCCGAGGCGTGGTTATTGCTAGTTGAAAACTATACCCAATACCCCGCGCCGACGCCCTGAAATATGGGCGGCGAGCGCAATTTATGATCGTCCTTACGGGGACTACAATAATAAAAATAACAACAAAGAATTCCAAAAAACATGGAGTATCTTACTTGTTGACCAAAATAATCTGACGAGCGTTATTTATTCATTTTAGTCACTAGTTTATATAAAAATGATAAACAATGATCACTCATGTGAGATTCTATTTATCACATAAACATTTTGAAACCTTATTAAAAATAAACTTGACGTTGTTTACGGTAACGTCATGAAAAATTACGTCATTTGGCGACACGCGTCATGCAGCGCTCGTGGACGAACAAGTTGGGCGGGAGCCCAACATTGGTATTCCACTATCATATACATGTATTGAATGGCGTTATTACACTGCCAGAGGTAGTTTTCTGTCATAAATACAGATATATGTAGATAAGTGTTACTTCAACATCCCAGTGAGAAAGTTAAGAGAGCGATGTATACTTGCGTCAAGGACACCTTTACAATTGTTCAATATAAATGGGTATTGTCATATTTTTCAGTCAGTTCTTATCCAGTTATTGCGGAAATGGGGTATCGACGGATTTCTTGAACATTGTGACAATGTCTTAGAGTTTTACGACAAGCGGCGGCAATTATGTCTTCAAATGGCAGAGACATATTTTCAAGGTATGTTCAAGTTATTCCTTTCACTGTGTTGTTTTGGTTTCTAAGATTGGGGACGTCAAAAGGCAAACGTCCCAACAACAATGAACCGATATTGATCAGGGGTCCGTTTCATAAAACTTCGTACGACAAAAGTTATCGTAATTCAGATAATAAATGTCCCAATTATCAGTTATTTCTCCACACAGTCCTGTCTTGTGACATCTCTTTGGAATCGTCTTGAAAAGACAATTCTAAAGAGATGTCACACGACAGGATGAGATAGAGAAATCAGAAATTAAATGTAATCTAAATGTTTGACTTACGATAACATTTGTCGTACGAAGTTTTATGAAACGGGTCCCAGTATAACATATGAGTATATTTCTAGGTATAGGCGAGAGGAACGCCCCTACCGGCGGGATGGTATACAGTTTATTACATAACCCCCTCCCTACAACGACTGTCTCGTTACAACGACCATTGTCGCTGTTCCACAAACATGGCAATTATATCTAAATCTTTGACGGCTGCAATACCATCTGCTTAAAAATGTCGTCTGCTGGTTTTTCTCAAATTTACATATTGGATATTTTGATAAAAAAAAATATAATGACGAGTGACAAACAGCTTGAATCCAGATCAGACGCCGCAAATGATCTGGATTCAAACTGTGTGCAAATGTGCCGAACAACGCACATAAAGTGTGTCTCCTATTGGTTGTCGTTGTATATTTTTAGGTATAGGCGAGTGGAACGCCCCTACCGGCGGGATGTTTTTGTGGGTGAAGTTTCTGGGTATCCCAGACTCCAGGGTTCTCGTGTTTGAGCGACTGTTGAAGAGGAAGGTACTGGTCGTAGCTGGGTCTGCCTTCTTCCAGGAAGCCAGTGACTGTTCACCCCATGCCAGAATCTCGTACTCAATGGTGTCTAGCGAAAAGATGGAACAGGTATGTTAAACCATTGGCCCATAGTGACGCGTATACGCACCCTGTGTATGAGAGCACCTCTGCCCTATGCAAACAGTACGGACCCTTGTCAGAGGGCTCCGAAAGGAGCCCTCTGACAAGGGTCTGTACTGTTTGTCTTTTTGAAATCTATTGTAAACACAACAAGATAACTATAAGTCTGCATTTTCTTGTATACAATATTATAAGAGTGGCAATCAGCTTGGATCCAAATAAGACGCCGAGTAGGTTGGTGTCTCGTCTGAGTCAAATGGGTTATACAGCTATCAAAAATTCGCAGTTCTAAGCTAAAGTAACAAAATCTTCAGAAATAGTATCAAAGTAATTTAAACACAGGCGACAGCTTAAAACCGGTCGTGTTCCTTAAGGCTAGATCATTCTACAAAGAGTACCAGTATTGATCGACATTTGGCATTATCACATTAGAGTGGTACTAGCATAACTCATTTTATTTTCCTACAAATTGCTACATCCAGTTAGTACATTGTATTGTTACATTGTTATTTTAACAATGTAACAATACAATTGTACTAACTGGATTATTTGTTTTGTTTACTTGTTTGTGTGTTGAGAGCCTCTTTACCAAATGAGTTCTCTCGTTAAATAAAAGTTTTATTATCATTATTATTATTGTTATTATATGCCTTCGAATGATATCGAGCGTTTCCGCGTGTATCTGCAGAGTAAAATACAAGAGCCTGTATCAGCCACTTTGTATTTTACTCTGACATCGCTTTCGATTTAACGTGACGTCATTTACGTACATGTACGAGTGCCGCGTTATTCTTTGTGGCATACAAAACCTCTCGTTCTGCTTCAAATAACTAATAAATTTTTGATGTAAAATGATTTAAACAACTATTTAGTTGTTTCTGGTTTGTATTCAAGGCATATAATAAACACGTTACCAGTTGGCAGTGCGCAACAGAGTGTTGCATTTAGATCGGCTATTTCCGCCAAAAACGTCTCGAGCTAAATACATCACTCTGTATCGCACTGTCAACTGGTAGGCTAATGTGTATTTATTATTATTATAAATATTATTATTATTATTATTATTTCAGGGATTTAAAATCATCGCTGAAGAGGTCAGGACCATGCAAAGGGAGTTAACTCAAAATGGAATATAAATGCAGTTATCGACAGATCTGAAAATGTGGACCAACAGAAAGGAAGCACTGATCTATTTCCCGCCATATTCACGCCTTACAAAATAAGTCGAATGCAGTATAACATCCGTATTTCAAAAAGACGTGTTTAGTCGAGTTCGTCTAAGTCGAAATCATGTGTAGTGCAGTGTTAAGACGTAGCTTAACAACGTTTTTGCTTTGAAATATGGGTTAATATGCGATTTAAACACTTTCACTGCCAACATTCTCTTGAAATGTCAACCCCTTCACCGTTTCATTGTCGTCTGCTTCAATTTTGTTGTCTGCAATATCGTTTCAAAGTTAAAAAATAAGGCAGTATGACAGAAGAAAATTCAAAACGAGTGTCAAAAAGTTTAGATCCTGATCAGACACCGCGTTACGCGGCGTCTGATCAGGATCCAAACTATTTGCAAACGCGCTTTAAAGCGTCATTGAGAGTGAAAGGGTTAAGTGAGTTCGAATGACCAGTTGTTTAGTTCAGCTTAAGCGAGTTTATATTAAGTCATCGAAGGTGGTATGTATAATACAAACTGTTCAAAACTTTATTCTTGAAAGTGACAGAGTTACGGCTAAATTAGCAGTTTAACTGTATGGTCAAACAAATGTTTGCCAACTAAAAATTGAAAAGAAACAATGTGTGTACTGGCTCCAAGGTACATTGTACATTTGAGTTGAGCTCAAGTATTTGATTGGTCTGATTTGAGCCTAGGCTCAAATCAGACCAATCAAATGTTTGAGAACGACTTTAGACTCAGCTAAAATGCTTTGTAATATTGGACTCAGTATTTTGCCTTTAGGACGTTTGCAACAATTCGTAGAGTTGATTTTTTTATTGCCATTTCTTTCAGCCTCTCGGCATCTCATCTTGACCAAATCTGTTTGCGTAAATATGCCAAATGGATTATTCCATGCTTATACATGTATATTGGCTACTTCCATTTTTATCTAAGGGTGCCTGTTTTTAATAATGAAATTCCCATCAGCCAACAGCAAACAGTGTAGACTCTGATCAGAGTCTACACTGTTTGCCTATGTCCTAGATATGGGATAGTGCGCACGAATGGGTTAAACCCAGGCAGAAAACCTACTGATGCAGATCGAATGTTGTATTGCAGAATGTTCCTTTGGCTTTCTGCATCCTTTGTTGTACTTTAAACACCCACCTGTATTTATAGTCTTAATGTTGGTTCATTGAGTGGTCAATAAATACAAGTCTGATTGAATTTTCTTGAGTTCCTCTTATTTATGTAATGTTGTTTACGGTCTAAGCACTAGTACTAGTCTAATTGAATTCTCTGGAGTTCCTCTTATTAATTGTTAGAATAGTTAAACCCCTTAACTGTCTAACCCCTATAGTACAATGCATATGGTTACTATAGTTTTCAAACAGTTGGTATCCTAATCAGACACCACGTGACGCGGCGTCCGTGGTCAACTTCTAAACTGTTTGACGCTCAAAACGCTAAATTACTTTAGTCAATTAAGAATGCACATGTATACCTCAAATTTGAATAGGGTGATATAACAGCAGACGATAATTTTTTAAGCATTTCATGATCAAATTATTCGGGAGATGTTTACCTTTTCACCGTTTCATTGTGGTCTGTTTCAATTTTGCTGCCTGCAGTGTCGTTTCAAAGTTAAAAATTAAGGCAGTATGACTAAGAAATTTCAAAACGAGTGTCAAACGGTTTTGATACTGATCAGACGCCGTGTTACGCGGCGTCTGGTCAGAATCCGAACTGTTTGCAAACGTGCTTTGAAGCATCATTGAGAGTGAAAGCGTTAAAGCAGATCGCTTCGTGGAAGTGAATGGGTCAACGGTGCAAAACTTTTTCTTCAAAATGCATGCGAGTTTCTTTGGAAACGTATGATTGATACAGTGGAGAATGTGTTATTCTTTCCCAATAAACGCGTTTACGCTAAAACTATTATTTGCAGTGCAAACAGTTTGGAGCCAGATCAGATATTTCAATTTAATAAAGGTTTCAATGAAGTCTTACAGCGAATAAGCAGACCCGCGAACCACCTTAAATACTCCATAAAAACGTATGTTATGCCTTGAATCTATTTACTCTCTGAAGCAAATAGTTCCTCTATACACAGTTGTGAATACTGATTTATACATACAGAATGATTGTGTCACCCTAGCAGATGGTAGCTTAAAACAGGACGAATATAAAGCAGAATGCGGCTTTAGACACATTATGTTTTACTTTCCGAATCTGCTTGAAGTGGTCACTTATCTTTACAACTAACAGATTATGAAGTAATGGATTAAGCAACCGTTCGTTGAAGAGATTGACAAATGAATATCCTGCTGACACTTTTCAAATGTAGGCCAATACAGTGGAGAATCTGAATTCTTTCCCTTTTAAACACAAACGTACGCAAACGCAAAGCACTAAAACGTAGAAAAGAACAACTTTTGGACAATTCTGATAATTCATGTTTATCTTGGTGGCAAACAGTATGGAGCCTGATCAGACGCCGGGTTACCCGGCGTCTGATCTGGCTCCAAACTGTTTGCACTGCAAATAATAGTTTTAGCGTAAACGCGTTTATTGGGAAAGAATAACAGATTCTCCACTGTAACAAGATAACATTCCTATTCACTTGACGTGTGCTTTGTGCAACTTTAACTCTTTCCTCCCTGAACTTTAAATGGACAATTCCAGTTTCCATTTTAGTCTAGTCCATTTCTTACTTTTAAGGGTTGTAAATGTCAATGTTTTGCATTATGACAAACAGTGAAGACCCAGATCAGAGGGCTCCTTACGGAGTCCTCTGATCCGGGTATTCACTGTTTGCATATAGGACGGGTGCACTTTTCACATGTATACTGTTTGAAAATGATGCCTATATGCGGGGATAGGGTTCAAAGGGTTAAAGCATGTTTCTTGGTGCACTGTAACTCAACGCATCATTTTAGGAAAACGATCAGTTCAATTCGCACAGAAAATAGTTATCAGCAAACACATTATTTTTTAGCTGACATAACATAATATATTAATAAAAACTCAGTTTAAACCTACTAGACTTTGAAATGCATTGTCAGCAATTCATTAACGGGTACATGTCTATTGGAGAAAGGTTGTTAACCAGGGGCCCGTTTCATAAAACTTCGTACGACAAATGTTGTCGTATGTCAGATTATAAAAGTCTCAATTATTGAAAAGACGATTCCAAAGAGATGTCACAAGACAGGATTAGATACAGAAATCAGAAATTAAACGCATTTTTAAGTTTTGACCTACGACTGTTTATGTCGTACGAAGTTTTATGGAACGGGCCCCTGTTGCACAGTCCTCTGCACACTTTGTATCCAATAGGTTTTGCATACCTGAATTTTATATTAACTACAGTGGAGAATCTGTTATTCTTTCCCGTTTAAACGCAAACGTACGCAAACGCAAAGCACTAAAACGTAGAAAAGAACAACTTTTGGACAATTCTGATAATTCTTGTTTATCTTGGTGGCAAACAGTTTGGAGCCTGATCAGACGCCGGGTTACTCGGCGTCTGATCTGGCTCCAAACTGTTTGCACTGCAAATAATAGTTTTAGCGTAAACGCGTTTATTGGGAAAGAATAGCAGATTCTCCACTGTATATACCACGTGTGTATCTGCTTTTCGTTTTTGTTTTGTTTGCGTTTAAACGGGAAAGACTAACGTCAGGGGCGTAGCTTGGAAGAAATGTATGTGTAGGCCTAATATGAGGGGGGTCTGGGGGTACTCCCCCAGGAAAAAAATTGATCGTAGAACGTCGGAAATGCGTTTTGGCGTAGATTCTATATCTAGAAGGAATAAACATGTTTCTAGAACCATGATTTTTGTATGATATATAGATTATTCTAGAATATCATTTTGAACGTTGTACTGACGATCGTGTTACTTCGTCATTAAGTACCAAATCACTCTACAAATGAATGGACCATACATTAAGAATCATCTACGCTAGATATAGCGTGTAGAACGTGTAAGCTTTCATGTAAAGTATGTCTATACATTTAGAGGCATCTTTCGGGTTAAGACTTTGATTCAAGAGTAACCATAAAAGGAAAATAGTCTGACAAGGCTACTACCCCGTGCATGTGGTCTAATAGACCATATGCACGGGGTAGTAGCCTTGTCCCAGAGTAAGTGGAATCTGGACTGCACATACTTTCTCATTGGTGGACGATGTTAAATGTTGAGACGAAATGGCAACGAAATCTAGACCATTCATCTGCCACTGGCGTTCAAGTGAAGTACTCATACAAACTCTATGTATCGTCCACGAATGCGGGAATATAGTCAGTTTCAATCACTTAATGCCATGATCCCGCGACAGTGCATACATCTACAATAATCTAAATTATAATGTGAATGATTTAAGAAAAAACAAGTTTCCTGCATTTCTACAAACATCGGGGGGCATGCTCCCCCGGGAAAATTTTATTCCTAGATGGTCTCTGGTGCGTTCTGGGGGCGGTTCGTGCATTAAAAAATTGTATAATACTTTACACAAACTATGTAAAACTTTGATTCAAAATAACAAATTATTTAATTTAGAAAAATATTTTTCGACATTATGTATTCCAGCAGTTAATTTCTAACCCCTACTATATACAACGTTATACATTCTGATTCAAATAATAATGACCACCAATATCATTGGCTGAATAATGTAAAATCCATTTTAGACGAGTGTGGTTTAAGTTATAGAGCAGTATCATGGATCAAGAAAATGTTACTTCACAATGTCGAACAGTCCTTAAAGAATCAATTTATTCAAAATTGGAATAGAGATGTTAACGAGTTACCTAAATGTTTAAATTATAGAATATATAAAACGGAACATAAAATGGAAAACTATTTTGATATATTGCCTATGTTTTATATACAAGGATTTGTTAACTTTCGTATGTGTAACAATCACATGCCTATTGAAAAAGGTCGTTGGATAAATGTAGAACGTCAAAATCGAAAGTGCAATTTGTGTAATTTAAATGAACTTGGTGATGAATTTCATTATCTTTTCAATTGTACTTTTTTCAGAAATGAAAGAAGGAAATATATTCCATGTCTGAATTCCAGAAATAAGAATACTTTAACTTTTGGCAAAATTATGTCAGAGAATGATGAAACAAAACTGATAAATATATCTAAATTTATTTCAATAATTCTTAAACACTGCCGGTGCCCGCCTGGCGTAGAAAACACGATTTAGTTTATTGCAATATACGAATATATTTATTGTCTTTTTCAATTCGTAGTTTTGTGATATGCTAGTTTTTGATGCGTCTTTTTAACCTTTGGCATGCTATGAATGACTTTGTGGTAACCTTTGCAAACAGTTTAGACCCAGATAAGACGCCGAGTAACTCGTTGTCTCATCAGAATCAAAACTGTTTGACACGTTGCTAATAGTCCATGCGATAATGTCTGATTAGCATGCTAAATGTTAATAGATAGCCCGTATTTCATTTCATTCCCACACAGCCTGGTAATTATGTTTTGTTTATTATGTTTTTGTACCTCATGTTACATATTTTACATGTACTGAGAGCAACAAATAAACTGTAAACTGTAAAAAAAAATATACCCACTCTAATTAGTGCACGCACTCTTAATAGGGGGTTGGGTCCGGGGGCCTGCCTTCCTGTGAACATTTCTATTCCTACATGGTCTCTGGTGCGTTTTGAGGGCGTTTAAGGCATTCAAACCAGGTAAAATACTTACAATTTAAGATTAAGGTCGTTTTTACTAATTATTGATGGAGCAGGTATTCGTTTCATGGAACCGAATAACCATATGGCAGCAAACATACAGCGGTACAAGTCCTTGTTCGGTTGTTTTGGGGTTTTTTGCATTCTTACTAGATATGATATTTATAATTATGTTTCAAGTTCGCTACAGTACTTCAATTACATCGCATTTTACGCAACTGAATTATAAAGAAGCACATGTCAGATACTGGGAATATCCGACACGGGTATTGGGACTGAAGACATGGTGGTCAGGATCCTTTTAACAACTTCTTGGTATCCTCATTGATAGAGGGTAATATAAGATATCCGACGTCGGGATAATTCAGAACATTTTCAGAAATGATCAATTATGTTTACATTTTATAATAAAGCGTTTTCCGGAATGTTTTCCAACCGAGTCTGTGTAAAATACAATAGCGTTCAACCTTAGAATGATAAAGTAGAATTAAGCCTTGAATATCGTGTACGCGAGCGCAGCGATCGAAAAAAAATTGGCTGGTTTTGGCCTGAAAATTGCCTGTGTTTCCCGACATGACATTCGATCAATTCAAGACTAACACCCCTGAGGCTGTTTTTTTATTGCATTTTTTATGTTTTTAGACTTTTTAATTTTTTGACTTTCTGAAAAGTATGTGTAGGCCGCGGCCTATACACGGCCTATAGGAAGCTACGCCACTGAACGTTTTCAACAATGTAACAGCTGTGAGAGGTATATTTGAATATCATGCATTTTCATCTTCAGCCGTGGTTACTTGCCGATACTAGGCACCATATTTATACGTTTAACGAAAAAGTCTCTGGCTAAAACACAACTGTCATAGAATAAGCCTAACACAGAAACATTGGGCTCTAACATGGTATTGTCTATACAAACATTACATGTATTCAAATTAGAAATATAATTCTATGAAAAGATAAAAAAAAATGTATGTAGCTATACCTGCTTCACTATTACTATTATCCCGTGTCTGAGGACGCAATAAATAAAATGTAGAAAATGACAAATTGTTTACAAATCTAATTTTTCATTTCAATCTGAGTCGCAAAAGGTTTGGAGCCTGATCAGACGCCGGGTACCCGGCGTCTGATCTGACTCCAAATTATTTGCCATGGAAATAATAGTTTAACGTAAGAACGTGCACAGGGCATCTCGTTTATAACGATACTGGATATAACGAAATATCGGATAGAACGAAGTAAAATGTATCCTCTCCCTCTAAGTAAAGTATAGTAAATGGACCTGGTATAACAAAGTTTCGATATAACGATATAAGACAGATGTTCCCGAGGACTTCGTTATAAACGAGCTTGGACATTGCACCTGTAGTGAAACCCCTCCAGACCGGAACCTCTAATAACCGGAAGTCTCTATAAACCGGAAAAAAGCGTCGGTCCCATTTCCAATCCTTCTTTAATTCACCTATTACACCATAAATGCGCCCTTTTACGTCTTTGGTTTATTCCTACACTAAAGAAAATATTAATATATATACTGCTCTTTTCCAATAGTTCGACCTCTAAGGGCCTTTTTCAAAGAAAATCACGTCAAAACACACGTCACATTTTTGTTACATGCATTCAGCCATAAAATCAAAGAGAATACTATTAACAACATCATGGAGATTCTCCATGACAACATAAATGGTAGCAGATTATAGCTTAAAGAAGGTTGAAAGTAAAGCAGAATGCGCCTTAAGGCGCATTCTGCTTTACTTTAAACCTGCTTTAAGTTGTCAGCAATAGTCCATACTAGAATCAAGCTATTTGGTTAAAGGTTTAAACCCCTAACTGGAAAACCCTCTAAACCGGACATTTGTGTTGTCCCTTAACGTGTTCTGTTTAGAGGGGTTTCACTGTATTGTGAAAGAATGAAGTATTCTCCACTGTATAACATCTGCTTATCACAGAAATATCACGCTTCAGCATGATATTAACACATTCAACCCTATCAACGAGTATACTCGTCATTTACAAACAGTGTACATGTGAGGATAACACTGGTCCCATGCAAACAGTGAAGACCCTGATCAGAGGGCTCCTGGTCAGAATCAACACTGTTTGTCATTTTGAAACATATTGTTAAAATCAACCCTAAATAGTCAAAAATGGACTAGACTTATTTCGAAATTGGAATTGTCCATTAAAAGTCTGAGGGTGAATGAGTTAATTAATTATTCAGCTTAGAAATATAAATCTAGGAATACATTTACGCTAGTATCAATATCCAGTGTACGGATATACCTAGTGTAAACAGTCATTATATAAATGACAATCTGTGCAGTATGGATTACACCCAGTTCTTCAGCAAGATCGCCCTGAGGAGGACACCTTCTGTGATCCAGTCTATATGTAAGCTCACACCTTCTATTTATTACTATGTAAGTAAGTCTCTCCTTTATGATCACTAGGTACCAAGAGCTAAACGGTGACACAAAATAAACCCGGTATGGCAAAGTACATGTAAATGGTGACCTAGAAAAGTGCAAGATTCGGTTTGAATATGAAGGTACTGGCATGTGCATGTAGATATGAAATTTGCTTCCAACAGGTCAAATACAAGTTATGTTCCAAAAACGATTATTGTTGAAAACAATCTTCTACGTAAGTATGTAAAGTGTATTTTGAGACAGCTAAATATGAAATTTGATAACAATATGTCAAACCACCACTCATTTAGCTCATTACCCCATAGCTTGTTTCTAGTTTTGAAGACAGGTGGACCACTTAAAGCAGGTTGAAAATAAAGCAGAATGCCTGCTTTAAGCTATTTTCTGGTAATATACAGAAAATGTTTCTTAAGGTACACATAACCATATCTGTATAAAATGGAGCTATTTCCTTTAGTGGAAGAATGAATTAACCCTTTGAACCCTAGTCCCGCCTATAGGCGTCATTTCAAACAGTGTACATGTGAATAATACACTTGTCCTGTGCAAACAGTGAAGGCCCAGATCAGAGGGCTCCGAAAGGAGTCCTCTGATCAGGGTCTTCACTGTTTGTCAGTAATGCCAAAATTGACAAAAACAACTCTTAAAAGCCAGAAATGGACTAGACAAAAATCGAAACTGGAATTGTCCATTTAAAGTTTCAGGGAGGAAAGAGTTAAAGGCGTAAAGGCGTATTTATGGGTTAATGGGTAAAGACAATATAATCAGTGTTGTACAAAGTTCTGATCCAGATGAGACGTTGAAAAACTCGGCGTCTTATATTAACATAGCGACGAGTCTACTCGTCATTTAAAAACAGTGTGCCTGTGAAAAATATGTGTGTCATACGCAACAGTGTAGACCCTTTTCAGCTAATTCCTACAGCAGTTACCTGACCAGGGTCTGCAATGTTTGTTATTTTTTTCAAATATTACACAAACAATCCATAATAGTCAAACGTGGACCAGACCTAATTGGAATCTGGAAGTATTCAATGAAAGTTACGGGGTGTATGCGTTAATCCATATTGTTTGTAATTGTTATCACGAAGTCGCTTATCGCGTGCTAATATTTGCATATCACGCTAAGCCTGCACAATCGTGACCTCTTTGCACAATGTATGTGTACTTATAACTGTACGATGAAACTAAATCAACTCCGTTCAGAGAGGTCGTCCATCTTCACCTGATTAAAATTGATAGTAAATGTAATTGCAAATGTAAAGTTTGTGCTGACCCATTGCACCCTATAGGGACGCGTATAATTGTCCGTTACAAACAGTGTACATGTGCAGAGTACACTTGTCATAAGCAAACACCCAGATCAGATCGCTCCTTAACCCGGGCCCTATAACAGTGTCCTTTAGTGCATTTAACATGTTCCCCTAAAGAAGAAAAAGCATCATACAGTCATAAACATGTACCAAATATTTTTTCTGTATCCTTGCAGGTGGTAGCTTAAAGCAGACTGAAAGTAAATCAGAACGCACCTTAAGACACATTATGCCTTTGTTTATAGCTGCTTTAATCTTTCCCCCATAGAGGCGCCTTTTAGCGAATATGATTTGTTCCTCCGCTAAAGAAAAAAGTTCCAATTAAATCATTCATGAATATATATTATAGGGTATATTTTCTATACTGTAGCACATGATACCTTAAAGCAGGCTGAAAGTAAAGCAGAATGCGCCTTAGGGCGCATTCTGCTCTACTTTCAACCTGTTTTAAGTAGTCACATATCTTCAATTCTAGAAATAGGCTATCAGGTAAAGGGTTAAGTGGGCGTTCAAACTTTTAAACAGGCTAATAAGTAAGGCATAAGAAGGTAGCCGCTCTGATCTGAGTCTATATATACTGTTGATGAGTTTGCATTATATTGTAAAAGGCAAAGCTATATATAAAAAAAGACTAGATTTAATTGGAAAAAGGGAGTGTCCATTTGTAGCTTCAGAGGTTAGAGAGGGGACTTCCAAGAAGATATTTACGAAAAGGAAGATGTCTATTTAAGGACGTCTTCAGTTTATAGAATCAGTCCAGGACCATCATTTATATCAACTCCCCCTTAAAACATCAAAATTTAATTGACGATTTCCAGTTTCCACTAATTTGTAAAGTTAAGTTTTTTCTATTTAGATGTATCTTTACATTGAATTACAGAAAGGCGAACAGTGAAGACCCAGCAGAGGGCTCCTAAAGGAGTCACTGGTATGAGTTTACACTGTTTCCTCAAGACAATTGCGTTCTTTACAGGCACACTGTTTGTAAAAACAGTCAAACTTCGATATCTCGAACTCGCTTAACTCGAACTATCCGATATGTTGGCACATGAACTGTATTAGTCCGTGTTTGATTTAGTCGAACATACCCATATTTCGAAGTTTAAACGTGGCTTAGCCGCGTTTTAACTTTGAAATACGGGTATGTTTGACTTAACCGAGTTCGAGATATTGAGGCTATGTAAACCTAGCACAGAGTATACGACCATGCTAAAGTTGAAGTGACTAATACTCAGTGACGCACATGGATATGTGTATAGTGCCATGTAAATACACGTTATGTTTACCATTGTTTACCATTATCTGTCTTGAAATGTTAATTAGCATGCATGTTTAAATGTTCCATGAAATCTCCTTGAATGGAGGAAATAAAGATACTGAACTGAACTGGACTTAACCGAGTTCGAGATATCGAAGTTCGACTGTACTGCATTGTGTAATCACTAATCAAATGGGTTATTGCAGAACAATAGTGGTTCCCTTATTCATCAAGCTGTCACCTGCCTCAATAACTACAGGTACAGTGGAGAATCTGTTATTCTTTCCCAATAAACGCGTTTACGCTAAAACTATTATTTCCAGTGCAACCAGTTTATAGCCAGATCAGACGCCGGGTAACCCGGCGTCTGATCAGGCTCCAAACTGTTTGCCATCAAGATAAACATGAATTATCAGAATTGTCCAAAAGTTGTTCATTTCTACGTGTTAGTGCTTTGCGTTTAAACGGGAAAGAATAACAGATTCTCCACTGTACACCTGGTCTCGAATGATGATTTAAGGTTGAGGCTACCTAATGAGATCGGACCAAACTCGGTACTGTACGTACAGCGATTGGATCGGACATTCTCCGACGGTCAACTGTCGACCCCTTCTTAATCATGCTTTAGCATAGTTCGGAACGGGTTGACTGTTGAAGAGAATGGCCAATCGATCTCGTGTATTTAGAGTAAGGATATGGACCAACATTGGCAAGATCTCATCAGGGGTTCTCAGCCTTAATCCATTTAAACCGAGTGACGCGTCCTTTAGTAAAATTTAATCATAAACAACGTACTTCTGAGAAAATAAAACAACACTAAGTCTTGTTCTGTGTCAACATTTAGACCCAGACCAGAGAGATCCTAAAAGAGCCTTTTAATTGGTATCGGTCTGACCTTTTTGTCTGTTTGCAATACATGTATACATGTATATAGTAAAGAAACAACCATAAATAGGCAGAAATAGGCTAAATTAGAAACAAACATTTTCTATTTGAAAATTCAGCGGTAAATAAGTTAACCCATAGTTTTACTTGTAGTTGATGACACTGAGGGAGACGACTCCTTTCTGCGCCTGGCTGCAGGGATCTTCAGCCCCGAACTCTTCGTCATCAAATCAGGATCACTTACTCTGAGGTTAAAACACGTACTCTCAAATATGTCACTTATGTTTCACATTATTCTCTCTCTCTCTTTCTTTCTCTCTCTCTCTCTATCTCTCTCTCCATCTATCTCACTCTCTCCATCTCTCTCTCTCTGTCTGCCTCTCTCTCTGTCTCCCCCTCCCCAAACCATAACAAAAAAAAGAAAAGCAACCCACAGTGTATATATGCCCAAGCGCGTATGTCCATTGTATCCCTTTACCTGATAGCCTATTTTTAGTATTGAATATAGGTGACTTCTTAAAACAGGTTGAAAGTAAAGCAAAATGCGCCTTTAGGTGCATTCTGCTTTACTTTCAGCCTGCTTTAAGCTATCATGTGCTTGAACATAAAAATATTCCTTATAATATATATTCATGACTGATTAAATTGGGACTATTTTCTTCAGCTGAGGAATAACTCACATTCGCTAAAAGGCGCTTCTATGGGGGAAAGGGGTATACAGGTTTGGAGCAAGATCAGACATTGGGTATCCCGGCGCCTGACCAAGTAAGTCCAAACCGCTTGCCATGCACTTGAATTAAAAAAGAATCATCAGCTTTTTCAAGAAACTGTTATTTTTCTACATTTAAGTGCATTGCGATTGCGATACATTTTGTTCAAAGGGGAAAGTCCATGCATGCACATGTATTTGCATAATAAATTTTATTCTGGAGTTAATGTCCATAAAATACTTTGGCATCTATAAGTGTCAGTAACGTGTATAAGACAAGGCACTGATTATGAAGGAATACCATCATTTGATGGTACATCATTACATGTCTTTGATTAGACAAACATGTAATTATATCCTTCTTAGAAACAAACAAACCAATAAAATCACCATTTTATGGTTTATTAACATACTCTGAGACTTATGCATTTTGAAAACGTAATCACCCGACATCTGTTTTTGGCTGTTTGGAATGAATATAGCGATTTAGAGCATAAAAGCGCTTTTTGGGAAATAGGGTATTCTCCAGTTTCTACGGTACAGCTTTTCTGGCACTATTAGGGGTAGTTTAAGTAAACTCACCAGGAAGTATACATAGTATACATACATACTATATCCTTAGCAAGCCCGGACGATTTTGTACACATAACACAGACACTACCGGACTACTTTTAGCTCATTTTCTGAATAAACACTACACTCTGACATCTCAAAACTACTCTGACGTGTCAACACGAAACCGAAAGTGACTATCTATTTTTAGAAGCGCTATATTTAAATCGCGTTCACGCAATACCCAAACGACTTAAAAAAAAAAAAAAAAAAGAGTGGATCCTGAGCTCAGTTTGAGCTTTGTGAGCTTTGTGTTGACATGTCAGTGTTACTGAATTCCAGCGTGAGTGCTATTATAACGGGTTTTGACAAAAAGGTCGAGTACATTTTAAACCGAAAGTAGAAAGATGGACCGTTTCGGCCCCTCTGGCATTCGCCTTTTTCCAATATTGCAAATTTGTGTCTTGATCCATTTTGGATGCTGCCTGAAAGTGTCACATTTTGCAGGAGACCATTGATATTCTAGAAATAGGCAGTGCCGAACCTGGCCTTTCAGAAAAGTCTTCCAACGCGATGTGCGAATCATAACTTTTCATTCTACGGAAGCCAAAATATGCCATAAACGTCAAAACGTTTTAATACGTTATGGGCGTGGAAAGGATATATAGCACATACGTTTCACGTACTTAAGATTCTTTTCCAATGCATGCCATTTCGGATCCTCTATGTCGGTTCTCCTATATAACAGTCGAGCTTCGATATCTCGAACTCGCTAAACTCGAACTATCCTATAGTTCGACACATGAACTGCATTGTTTCATGCTCGGTAAGGTCGAAGCCACGTTTTAACTTTGAAATACGGATATGATCGATTTAACCAAGTTCGAGATATCGAAGCTCGTCTGTATATACTTTGTTTCCGGTATCTATTTGGGCAGTGTTTTTTGGTTTTGCCAGTATTTATCTGTCCTATTTTTGAATGAGTTTAGTCTTTTAGCGTTTACGATTTCTTCTGATAGGCTATTCCAAAGGTTTACCGTTCTAACTGCGAAACTGTACTTTCAGATATCTATTCAAACACCTAGATATTGTATGTTACCAAACGATAATTTAACAGTAGTAATAAATATATATTTTTCTATATCCTAGCAGATGGTAGCTTAAAGCAGGCTGGAAATGAAGCAGAATGCGACTTAAGGCGCATTGTGTTTTAATTTCAACCTGTTTTACATGTACATTTGTAAGTGATTAACTGTCTTCAACTTCATCCGTTTCAGCGATGGGTCAACGGTCACCCTGGATCCAGCAGACACAGAGACAGCGATGCAGTACATAACCACGGGCGGGTACGATCTTTGATTATAGGTAACAACAATAAGGGTAGTCATGATGATGACGATGATGATGATGATGATGATGACGATGACGATGATGATGATGATGATGATAATGATGATGATGATGATGATGATGATGATGACGATGACGATGATGACGATGACGATGACGATGACGATGACGATGATGACGATGACGATGATGATGATGATGACGATGATGATGATGATGATGACGATGACGATGATGATGATGATGACGATGATGATGATGATGATGACGATGACGATGATGATGATGATGATGATGATGATAAGGATGGTGGAGACGACGACTATTGTTATGATGATGTGGTCGACGTCGATGATGATGCTGATGCTAATGTTGATGATAATAAAAATGATGATAGGTGGATGGCTATTAAAAATGATGATGATGTTAATGATGATGTTGCTGATGTTGACGATGATGGTGATGGTGCGATGATTATGATGAGTATGGTGATAACAATTACGTTTTAAAACAAGTTTAGTTTATTTCAAATCCATCTTCATGTTCTTGTATAAAGATGTCATAACTGTAATACTTTGTTGTTATTTACAGTCATCCTGAGGTTATTGAGTTTGTTGATGATCTGACTAGGCGGCTACACAATCCACCCACCATGGGTGACTCCAGCGGCCGAGGTACGATGTCCACAGTGCTGGTAAACGGTGCCCAGGACGGTGTCTATAAGGTGAGTATGAACCCTTCCACAGCCACTGCTGGAATAACATGTTTTGACTACATACTCCATTTACATACCAGGGCTGCCATTTCTCCGGATTTTTCCTAAATCTTCGGATTTTTTCCCCAGTACATGATAGCTTACAGCAGGCTGAAAGTAAAGCAGAATGCGCCTTAAGGCGCATTCTGCTTTACTTTCAACCTGCTTTAAGCATTACGTGTCTAAAAAAACTAAAAAACAGACTATGGGTAAAAGGTATAATTCGGAAGATCGCGCTTGAAAAATGAACATTTTGAAATCTTAAGATTTTTTTTATCAATTTATGGCAGCCCTGACATAACAATTTTACGCATTTAATTCATTCCTTCACTGAAGAAAATAATTTCAATTTGCACAGTCTTGAATATGTACTATAAGAACTATTTTCTATATTATAGCAGATGGTAGCTTACAGCAGGCTGAAAGTAAAGCAGAATGCGCATTAAGGCGCATTCTGCTTTACTTTCAACTTGCTTTATGTGATATTCAATGCTAGGAACAGGCTGTTGAGTAAAGGGTTAAGATATAAGTTAATTATTTTCTGTTTTCTACCTTTAGACACTGGAGAGTCTGGTGGACGAGGAAAGCATCGTTATGGCGTCTGAACCCATGTACGCTTCCTTCCTGTGCTGTGTAAGTCATGTAGTTACATGTACGAACCCCTACCTACAGTGTAAACCTGGAATAGGTTACGGTGCCATGATTCAGGCCATCGTTCAAATGTTTTCCAAATCTTATATATCGCTAGGCACTTATTGGCAACAAATATTACTAACAATAATGATGATAATGATAACAACAAAAACAATAATAATTATAATAATAATAATAATAATAATACAAATGTAATTGTAATAAGAAGAAGAACAAGAATAAAAGAAAAAGAAGAAAAATAAGAAGAAGAAGAAGAAGAAGAAGAAGAGAAGAAGAGCTGTATACAATAAAGACTAGTTTGGAAATCATTGAGCTAACCACCGTCAAAGCCCTAGTAGCTCGTATCCTCGCCCTGTATACGAACAGTGTACCTTTGAAGAATATATTGTCATGTACAAACAGTGTAGACCATGATCTCTCGTTTAAGGTTATAAATTAATGATAATTATAATGATTTTATTGAACGAGGGAACTCATTTGACAATGTCAATCTTCCATGAAGCCCTCAACAAGGTTGGAGACCCTGAATGAGGTCGGGTCAATGTTGGTCAATATTGGCACCCTACGGAGAGCGATCGGCCATTCTCGTTAACTGTCGGGACATTCCGAACCATGCTTTAGCATGGTTCGAAATGTACCGCCAGTTGACGAGAATGTTCGATCGCTGTACGTAGAGAGCTGATTTGGGACCGATCTCATGAGGGGTCCTCAACCTTAACGTAAAATAGAGATCCGTTCCTTACTAACAGGTTCAGCCGTTTGGTTGTAAGGTACAAGGCATACAGACGGACAGTGATGGCATCATACCCGAGAAGCTGGCGGAATTTCTAACTGCTTATTCGAAATCATGTAGTCTTGGTACGGAAAACCGGAAGTTGAAGGTACTTTACTGTGTTCCTAATGGCGATAACCCATCCGGTATCCGGTACACAGCTGAGCGGAAGCGAGAAATTTACAGACTGGCACACGAACATAACTTCCTGATCATGGAAGACGATCCTTACTACTTTCTAGAAAAGCAGGTATGTGGTTAAAACTGACTTACTTCTTTACAGTGCTCCAAATAACGGTAATGGATGGATGGGGTATCTTGGGTCCACAGGGCTGCCATAAGTTGACATGAAAAATCCTAAGATTTCCAATTTTGTATTTTTCAAGTGCGATTTTACGAATCGTACCTTTACCAAATAGCCTGTTTCTATCTTTATTGACAAGTGACAACTTAAAGCAGGCTTGAAGTAAAGCAAAATGCGCCTTAAAGGCGCATTCTGCTTTACTTTCAGTCTGCTTTAAGCTACCATGAAATTGGGGAAAATCCGGAGATTTAGGAAAAATCCGGAGAAATGGCAGCCCTGAAACTTGCTTACTTCTTTGCAGTGCTCCAAATAAGGGTAATGGATGGATTGGGTATCTTGGGTCCATGTCCCTTTGCTATCGAATTCTTGACGCGACCTTGGTTTATTAATATACTCGTTCTAAAGTTCGGATGAGCCCGGGATCGAGCCCATGACCATTATGCTGCTAAGCATTGAGTTAAACCAGTGCGCTTTTAATGCCCTTGCTGAAAAGAGGCGATAATTTAAAAGTGTCCATTATTAGGATCCAAACTGTTTGCAACACGGGGTAAGGCAATGATGGTGTTAAAAGGGAAAGTCTAAATAATGTGTAGACCCACTGCCAGATTATCCGCTGTGTTTGATCCGGGTCTACACTGTCCACTCCACTCCATGTTTCTGTTTTCAGCCTCGTCCTGAGAGTTTTCTTTCCATGGACGTGGACGGCCGAGTTATTCGACTGGACAGCTTTTCCAAGACTGTGGGTCCGGGCTTCCGGCTTGGGTACTTGTCTGGCCCCAAACCGATTTTGTCGAAAATTCTTATTGCTGCACAAGTCTCTACGCAGGGCTGTAGTTCGTGGTCCCAGGTGAGTCAGGGGCGGATACAGGGATCGGGGTTTGGACTGCATGTGGTTGGCTTATGGGTTGCAACACTTTTTCTAAACCTATAGAATTTCAGTAAAGAAACACAATCGTTATCACCTGCATGAAAACAGCACTACGCGATTGTAAACAGTCATGCTATACCATGGAGAAGGCGTTATTCTTTCCCAATAAAAAATGTTTACGCTAAAAAACAGTGTGTCATTTTCTACGTGGTATTGCATTGTGTTTGCGTTTAGTCTGCTTTTAACCCTTTTAACCCTAAATATCTCTTGTTGGTATTTATCATCATTTTGGACTATTGTAGTACAAGAATTTTGAACCAGTCTACTGTTGCATTTTTGGTATGACAACAAAAACCAGTGAAACTATCAAACAATGCAGACCCTGATTAGAGGGATCCTATAGGAGCCCTCTGATCAGGGTCTACACTGTTTGCATATATAATCAGTAATTTCTACAGAGGGCTGTAGGGTTGAAAGGGTTAAACGTGAAGGAATAGTTTCTTCTCTACTGCCCAACACCTCGTTTAAAAGCTCACACTGCCATGACGTCATCTGCTTAAACAGTGTCCTCTGCTTTTATTTCTCAAATTAAAATTGTGTATACAGTACTCCCTCTCTACAACGGCCCTCCCAACAACGACTCCCTCCTTACAACGATCCTTGCCGCAATTCCCTAAATATGACATTTATGTCTAACGCTTTTACTGCTGCAATGTCGTCTGCTTAAAGTTGTCGTCTGCTGTTTTACATATTGGACATTTTGACGGAAAAATCTTAATGAGGAGTGACAAACAGCTTGAATCCAGATCAGACGCCGCGTTACGCGGCGTCTGGTCTGGATTCAAGCTGTTTGCAAATGTACGCCAATGTCCCTCCCTATAACGACTCCCTCCCAACAACGCACATAATTGTTGTTTCCTATTGGATGTCGTTGTAGAGAGGGAGTGCTGTAGTGGGTACATAGTACTGCATACTGTCTGCTTTTATTTGACAGAAAGGTTCATAAACTGATTCAAAATAATAAAACGACAATAATAATTATAGTATCAAATTTGTTATTTTTTTTTACCTCAACCATACACAAAGAACTGTCTGGAGTGTCCTGTAGTAGTGGTCATTAAGCTCATGTTGGACACATAGAGTTATGTGACCTTAGCCTTATCGTGCATTATACCATCGTGTATGCAAAGAATTGTTCTATAAAATGATATATCAGTTCACACATGCATTTGCACTTAATTGTTATATCGAAGTTATTGATCAAGTATCACTACTAATTGAACCACCCTCGTACGCAGTGTCTGATCAGGGTCTGCCCTGTTTGCTATATCACATGAACTGTTTTGTTGTATGGACTAGAACTGTCTTTAGACCAGGCTTGTGTTTTCCAGCAAGTATACAGCAGGGCTGCCATAACTTGACATGAAAAATCCTAAGATTTTAAAATTTTCTTTTTTCAAGTGCGATTTTACGAATCGTATCTTTACCAAATAGCCTGTTTCTAGCTTTGTTGACATGTGACAACTTAAAGCAGGCTGGAAGTAAAGCAGAATGCGCCTTCAAGGCGCATTCTGCTTTACTTTCAGCCTGCTTTAAGCTACCATGTACCAGAAACAAGAAATATCTTTAAAAAAGATATTCGGCGAAATGGGTGGTGAAGGTAATGCTGTATATGGAATTGATTTTATCCAAGTTGCAATAAATAGGATGGTAAATCAGGATATTAAGCTTAATATTTATCTAATAAGACACGCGCAGTAATCTACGACCACATACATATAATCAAAGACTGAAGGTCTTGAGAGTCGCCAAGAATGAGTTTTTGCAAATGTCCACTTCCATCTTTATAAGCCAATTGAATTACACTTACTTCTTCCTAGGATGTGACTGAAAGTGATGAGAATTTTTAAAGACAGATCTAGATCACGGAATTATACTTCCATGTCTAGATCTACGTGTATAATTTTTATTTTGTAATTTGTAGATACCATAAATTACTAAAATTCGTATGTGTGTGCTCTTTTGTTAGTTGTTTATACTTTAAATATGGTTTGATTGTTTAAATATTCTCAATCACCTGATTTTGATTTGAGATTTTTGGAAAGCACCCCCGAAATATGCCGAATATGAATTGTTTGAAACGACCCCTCAAATGAGAAATTCATGTTGCCACCGGTAAATAAACTTCAAGAATTTGTGTATGGAATTTGTCTTGTAGAGTTAGTTCTATGTTCTGATTTATTATAATATCTACAAAGTGTAGCAATGTACGTTTTAGGTATCTACGTGTTGTTGGGTAGAGATTGCGATCGCGTTAAAAAAATCACGGTTTGTTTACATTTGAGGTCACAGAGTTGCGCATGTGCTGGAGGAAAACGGTGTTAACACAAAAAATACCCATCGAAATCTTTTCGATATCTAGGTTAAATTCAAACGCCAGTTTTCTCGTAATCTCACTGAATTGTTACTGCTATTCTTTCTTTTTCATATACTTGGTACTAGATTAAAATTATGATCAATTCTATTATGAACAATTGCGTTCTGATTTGCAGAACGCATCAAATCATTGCCGAACTTGAGACAATATGTCATATCTTAAAAAAGAAACACTATGTCATTCAAATCACTACCTAACGGTCGGGACACGTAAAATTTCTCGGTTATAACTCACTAGCGGTAGCGGAAAGGCGTGTTTACTACTGGTACCGCTACATAGCAAATCAGCCTATAACAGTCTGTGTCTCTTATTTTACAAATTTGTAAAAGTCAGTAGTCAAGTCTAACCGCTACCCAATCAGACTATTCGATTTTAAGCACGTGTCCTTAAGCTTTCATTTCTGGTCATTCACGATTGGTTGGGCCATATAAGGTTTGAGGCTCAATGAGAAATCAGACAGCTACGCCGAAAAAATCCGAAGATTTAGGAAAAATCCGGAGAAATGGCAGCCCTGATACAGGGAGAGGTCATTGCAATATGTACAGTGCTCGCTCTCTTCAAAAACACACAATGGGAGACGACGGTTGTGTACGGTGTTCGGAGGGTGTTATAATAGGGAAGGAAACTTAAGAATTGACTTACATTTGCTAACAGCTTTGAACGAGTTCAGATGCCGCGTAACGCGGCGTCTGGTCTGGATTCAAGTTGTTTGTCACTCGTCATTATATTCATTCTGTCAAAATGTCCACTCCGATGTAATTTTGAGAAGAAGAAAAAACAGCAGACGACAATTTTAAGCCGACGTCATTGCAGCAGTGAAAGGGTTAGAAATATTTGTCTTGTTAACTCTTTCCTCCCTAAAACTTTAAATGGACCTTTCCAGTTTCCATTTAAGTCTAGTCCATTTCTGACTTTTAAGGGTGGTTTTTGTCAATGTTTGACATTATGACAAACAGTGAAGACCCTGATCAGAGGGCTCCTTTCGGAGCCCTCTGATCTGGGTCTTCACTGTTTGCATAGGACAAGTGTACAATTCTCATGCACACTGTTTGAAAAGGACGCCTATAGGCGGGACTAGGGTTCAAAGAGTTAAGGGAATAGCGGCAAGCATTGTTGTAAGGAGGGAGTCGTTGTTGGGATTGCTGTTGTAGGGTATAAATTGGTTATCCTTATTCGGACATTTCTGGAATTGAAATGAAAATTACTAGATCTACGTGTACATTTTTGCGGTTCACCTCCCTATTACAACCACTAAAACGAAGGCCAATAATTTGGTTGCATAAACACAGCTAGTGACAGCTTAAAACAAACTGACAGTTATTAAATCAGAAAGCTTCGAAAGAAACTTTCTGTTTTACTGTTATCTTGCGTTTAAGCAGTCAATTGTCTGATAAGTGTTACTGAAAACCTCTCTATTACTACCACTAAAATGTATTAATTATAAGTTTTTTAAAGCAGATGACAACTTACAGCAATGTGAAAGTAAAACAGAAAGCTCATTTAGGAGCTTTCTGTTTTACTTTTACATTGCTTTTAGCGGCCATCTGTCTTTCATACAATCAATTGGCCCTCTTTTCGAGGTCTAAATAAAGAGGTTTTACTGTACATACTTGTTTGTCATAATAAGGGAGGTAACTTGTGTTTGTTTCTTACATCTATAAATAGCATAGTACAAAATAGTTTCATATTGCAAACGTTTGTGGGTTTTCTCAATACAAAAGGGAGGTAAATAAAACTTATGAATATAATTTCCTTATAAAAATAAAAGTATGTTTAACGTTTGTGCATCATTGTTTTTAATTTTGTAAATAAAGCTATCAGAAGTTTCAATTGCTTTTATTCTTTAGGATAATTATGTATTATTTAAATTTTGTGGTTGGAAATGTGTATGTTTGAATTTATTTTATAATAATGTTTTCTCCGATTTCATGTTAGCTTTGCGCAGTGGCGGTACCATAGCCAATGAGGTTAATCCGAGGCGTGGTTATTGCTAGTTGAAAACTATACCCAATACCCCGCGCCGACGCCCTGAAATATGGGCGGCGAGCGCAATTTATGATCGTCCTTACGGGGACTATAACAATTAATATTATATATATAAATAAAAAAAAAATCTGACTGAAAACCCAAAATCTCTAGCCTTTAGTCTGTTTTTAATTTTGGGCATCTATGTACTTGAATATAGCAAATATTTGCATGACTATTTTCTTCAGTGGAGGAAAACAATTCGCTAAAAGGCGTTGTTACGGGGTATATTTGCGTCTTTTGCAAACAGTGTACATGCGAATAGTACACTTGTCATATGCAAACAGTGAAGACCCAGAATAGAGGGTCCTATGATCAGGGTCTTAACTGTTTGATATAATGCCAAACATTGACAAAAACATCCCTTAAAAGTCAGAAATGGACTAGACTTAAATGGACACTGGTGTTGTCCATTTAAAGTTTCAGGGAGGAAAGAGTTAAGAGTCAAATTTTATCGCATTGGGTAAAAAGTGCTGGATATCAGGTTAAAATATGGTACAGTAGCTCTATCTACAGACCAATAACAGAGTATTAAAACACCGTTGCCGCTGCCGACCTCCGACACTTGACGATTGAAAATAGCCGTATTTCTTAAAAAGTTAAGGCAGAAATTAAAGGGGAGGTTAACTGGGTTTTTATTTCCATATGCATTTCATCATAATTATTTTAAAAGATAATTATCGGCATACAGTTTAAAATGCGTCAAAGGCGCTAAAGTCGTTTCTAAATTCAGATTTTGATATTTAGCTATACATTTATTTTGCTATACGATTCTATTCGCCATTAACAAACAGTGTACCTTGGAAGAGAACACTTGTCCTGTACAGGCAGTGTAGACCCTGGTCAGAGATTTTGCACTGTTTTGCTGATTTAACCATAAATACATGTAGTCAAAAATAGTCTATGTTTGATTAGATTGCCAATGAACTGACTGTTACAAGGAGTGCCTCGCATTCGCTTGACCGGTTAATTCCATATAACGGGAGAATACTCGTGTCATGTTTTTTAGAAAATTATCTGAGTTGCCTCCCATAAACCTTATTTCACACAACAACAACAACAAAAAAATAATTTTACCAATTATGTCACCATTAGAATCTGGATGTACAATGGGTTAACGATATAGGTTGTTGTATATATTACGAGACAGAGGGTGAGACAGACAGACAGACATACTGTCTCTGTCTCTCTCTGTCTCTGTATTGCTGCCTTCTGTCTCTCTTTGTCTCCTAATCAGTCTCTCTGTCATTGTATGTCTGTCTGTCTATCAGTCTCTCTCTGTCTCTCTGTCTCTGTCTCTCACTCGCCATGTTTCTCTATTTTTCTGTATGCCCCCCCCCCCCCCCCCCCCCGCCTCTCTCTCAATGTTTAACTTTTTGGAGTCATGCATATACATGTACACAATAAATATTTTCTTTTTCCTAACAGGTGGTAGCTTAATGCCTGGATGCGCATTCTGCTTTACTTTCAACCTGCTGTAAGTGCTTATCTGTCTTTAAAACTAGAAATAGGATATAGGGTAAAGGGTTAAAACTGGTATTGTTTCAAACAGATGTAAGAATAACTTAAGCATGGTTCTGAACGCGCCGACGGTTGACGAGAATGTCCGATTGCTCTTCTTAGAGTAATGATATAGACCAGCATTGGCCCGATTTCATTAGGGCTTCTCAACCTTAAACTATATTAATTTGATTTTTTCCCCAGATGGTCCTTCTTCAACTACTCAGACTATGGCGAGTTGAAGGCTACCTTAAACACTGTGACAATGTGAAGGCTTTTTACGACCACAGGAGAAATATATGTATCCAACTGGCAGAAAAGTATTTCACAGGTAAATCTCTAGATTTAGATCTACATGAGATTTTAATTGTCATACAACATAACTCAAAGTTTTCTGATCAACAACAAAGAATATGATCAAAAACAAGACATGATGTTTGTATTTCGAATTGAGTCGCTTACTTAGCTGTTTGCGATGTAACTTGGCGTCTGATTTGGTTCCAAATTGCTTGACATCAGCGGGGTTATATTTTGCTGCAATGACGTCGAACATGATTTGAGAAGATGTCATCATAAACAGACAGTTATAGCTTACATACAGTGGAGAAGACGTTATTATATCCCAATAAACGCATTTATGCTAGGACTAGTGCATTTGTACAGTGGAGAATCTGTTATTCTTTCCCGTTTAAACGCAAACGTACGCAAACGCAAAGCACTAAAACGTAGAAAAGAACAACTTTTGGACAATTCTGATATCTCATGTTTATCTTGGTGGCAAACAGTTTGGAGCCTGATCAGACGCCGGGTTACCCGGCGTCTGATCTGGCTCCAAACTGTTTGCACTGCAAATAATAGTATTTGCGTAAACGCGTTTATTGGGAAAGAATAACAGATTCTCCACTGTGTATTTCCATTGCAAACAGTTAAGGGCAGATCAGACGGCGGGTTACCCGACATGCTAGCACAGATAAACATGGTTAGCAAGAAACGTCTGAAATTGACATTTTCTTCAATTTACTACATCGCGTTTGCGTTTAACCCTTTACCTGATAGCCTATTTTTAGAATTGAAGATAGGTGCCTTCTTAAAGCAGGTTGAAAGTAAAGCAGAATGCGCCTTAGGGCGCATTCTGCTTTACTTTCAGCCTGCTTGAAGCTATCATGTGCCAGAATATAGAAAACATTCCCTACAATATATATTCATGACTGATTAAATTGGAACTATTTTCTTCAGCGGAGGAATAAATCATATTCGCTAAAAGGCGGTTCTATGGAGGAAAGGGTTAAACGGAAAAGAATAGGGGTTTCTCCACTGCATATGGGTTGATTGGCGGCGTTGTTGTTGTTGTTTACAGGGCTCGCGGACTGGGTGAGCCCGACGGGCGGGATGTTTCTGTGGGTGAGATTTAACGATATTACAGACACGTTACCTCTAGTGACAGAGAGACTCATTAAACGGAAAGTCCTCGTTGTGGCAGGGGCCGCCTTCTACCCCCACGGTAGTGAACCCGTCCCCTGCGTCCGTATATCGTTCTCCATAGCACCGGTACAGGAACTCGAACAGGTAGGCGGAAAACAGGGAGTAACGTATTGCCACCTAGCCCCAATGTTATAAAGCTATTTTGTTGAGTCTGAGATCGTTCTCAGGCTTTTGATTTATCAAATTCGAGCTTTTGCACAGCAAAAGCTCAAATCTGATAAATCAAAGGCTTGAGAACGATCCCAGGCTCTACTAAATAGCTTTACAACCCTGGACCCTGGTAAAGTGTTGGATTTTTTATTTATTTAATTATCTCTAGTAATAAAACTACATGTAACACCAAAGCGGTGTCTGATCAGGATCCAAACTGTTTGACACTCATTTCAATATTTCTTAAGTCAAAATAAATAAACTTTGGGTTTGCGAAATAAAACCAGAGGACACTGATTCAAAATTGATGACGTTATGGCAGTGAAAGGGTTAAGATCACATATAAAAGTTATTCTAAACTGTGCATAAACACCATTTATTTGTTCTTGTTTCAGGCATTTCAGATAATAGCCGAAGAAGTCAGAGAAATGCAGAAGATGAATGCAAATCAAGGGCGATAACTCATGGCATGTTGACCTTAATTTTGAGTTTTTGTGTCAAATCGAATATTCGGACATTAATGATTTTTAATCATCCCCAAGTCATACCAAGAGCACGTACATGTATCCCAGTTACCCCATTCACTGCCTTGCACCGGATATTCAGTAGTTATTTGCAAACAGTTTGGACCCTGATCAGACCCCGCGTAGCGCGGAATCTGATCAAGATCCAAACTGTGTGTCACTCACTTCAGTACAAGTATTTCATAAGTCAAAATACGTAAAATTTAGATGTGAGAAATAAAAACAGGCGACAAGGGTTTAAAATTGATGACGTCATGCCAGCGAAGAGGTTAAAGAAGAGGTTGTTTTCTTTGCCAGTTCCTGGTTTTCTATGCTTAAAAAGCAATTCTCTGATACCGTATGGAACACATTATTTTTCACAACAAAGCTTAAGACCATCACTTATCAAAGATCAAATACGTCCGATTGTGGCGACATTCTTGTCCAAATTACCTCCCTGGATATCGATAATTATCTCACTTTGACAGGGAAACCAAATATAATTAATAACCAATAATCGGTTGATCTCGGCCGTAATAATCGATAGCCACAGTGCGTCCCTATTGAAGACTCCCAAGTTATTACCTATATCATAGATCTATAATTTTAGCATATAGCGGTTTACCTGTGATAATGCGGCTTTCTTCAAACACGCGCTAATGAGAAATGGAGAACTGTAAATGATTAAAAGAATAACGTGCATACCTGGGACAACCCCGCTGTAGTGTATTCAACAGACAACAGCAGGTCGTCTTTGGCGGAAGGCAAGTGATAACTAAGTGAAAATTGATTACTATCAGTAACCATTATTATTTGTCTTAAAGATGCGATCTATTTGCAGGGCTTCCATTTCTCCGGATTTTTCCGAAATCTTCTGATTTTTCTTAATTTTTCCGGACCTACGAATTTTTCCGAAATCTTCTGATTTTTGCTCTTACTGTTAAATATTGGAATTGTATGCGTTTGTTACTAAGGAAACATTGCTATGGATGTCAAAACAGTTTAGATCCAGATCAGACGCCGCGTTACGCGGCGTCTGATCTGGATCAAAACTGTTTTCATAATTACACGTATGTTCGTGTTATATGGAGTCTAGTAGCGAAAGGGTTACAGGTACGATTCCTAAAATCGCGCCTGAAAATTTGGAAATCATAGGATTTTTATGAGCAAATTGTGGTATTCCTGTATTTGTCGAAAAAGACAAGAAATGGAGAAACTGTTAATGATTAAAAGAATAACATGCATACCTGGGACAACCAGGCTGTAGTGTATTCAACAGACAACAGCAGGTCGTCTTTGGCGGAAGTCAGTGATAACTAAGTGAAAATTGATTAATATCAGTTACTATCATTATTTGTATTAAAGATGCGATCTATTTGTCCAGGGACGTAAATTACAATAGTCTTTTAATATACGTTCCTGATTTGTCGAAGAAAGCTAAGATGCATGGACCTCTGGTTATAGTAGGTTTACATGTATCTTTTAAAAGGCTGATAAATGAATTGTTAGGTTTGCTGAAGACGACAAAATTTCCAGATGAAAGTTGCCATTCGTCCTGAACAGTAATTGAATGAAAGTACGTGCTGTTTTCTAGTGCAACATATCATAATCCAACTGCGTAGCATGTTTAATAACTGGACACAGATTAGTTCTACATACATTACATACATATATTTAATGATTTATGAGAACTCTAGTCAATTTATATATATACGTCTCTGTAAAGTTTGTTTAACGAAACTTAATTTTCAATGTCAATGCTCTTTACGTATGTAGATATTGAATTGTACACGCATATGTATGGCTATTTTATGCCGAATAAAGATCTGTATTTGTAATGCATGACCTCTAATACCTGTGCATTAGGATAAATTTGGCAAGTGAAGACCACTGATCAAACTGCTATTCTATCATGAGCTATGTATATAGGCCAAAAAAAGTTATTGTGGATATTTAACTGATTTGAATTTGTTTTCGCAGACAATATATTTGGAGCACACGACAGCATACATGTAATAAGGGTTAATTGGTTCGCTACTGGAGGAACAACCCTTCTTTTAATAGTAGTCGCAAACGCTGGACTTTAGTGGGGGAATTGTAGTTAATGTTTCAACCTGCTTTAAGTGATCACCTCTCTCCAATACTAGAAACATACCATGAAGTGAAGGGTTTAATGTATCGTTGGTATGTTCCTTTTCTTTAGAGCAATACGAAATTCTACTGGTCTAGCTGTTTGCTATCTGTTATAATGTCGTTTTATTTAGGCTTTATTATGCATATACCTATTCATGCTATACTGTTATGAATATTAAGTAACTGAAATTAATGACACTTAAAACAATGCGTTTTAGCTCGATTTTTAAAATTCTATAAGTAAATTGAGTAGAACCTGTTGATAACCTTACAGGAGCTGTCTTAGCTTTGTCCACTCTGTTCAGCAAAGATTAAAAAAGAATACTGATTGATGATTTTGTCCCCTTCTCACATGTTTCATGTTGTATATATACATGTATGTTAATGTTATTTGTGAACCATATTGAAAATTGGTTCTTGATACCAAATACATAAATTATGTAGATCCACATGAAATAAAGTCGTTATTATCATAATGTTGTTTTAATCCATTGGACCCTAGCGATGAGTATAACTTGTAAGTGACCTTTACAAACAATGTATACCTTTGAAGAGTACAAGTGCTATATTCAAACAGTGTAGACCTAGATCAGAGGGACCGTTAAGTAGCCCTCAGATTGGCACATGTACTGTTTGTCACTATTTGTTAAATAGTTGAAAATTGGAAGCCGGCTATTTCCATGTGAAGTGTCGGAAGGGGGGGGGGGGGGGGGGGGGGGGGGTGAATACGTTGACAAAACCAAGTTGATGATAGTTCAATACAGGGCACAGGTAAAAGCTCACAAAGGAGTTTCTGTATGAAGTTGGCCACGCTTTAACAGGCCATTTCTCTTTAAAGATAACAAGTCTTCTTATATTACAATGATGTAAACTACTTTTACTTTTTAATATAAATATTACAGTAATACCTGTCTATAATGACCACTAAAATAATACGTTGACAAAACCAAGTTGATGATAGTTCAATACAGGGCACAGGTAAAAGCTCACAAAGGAGTTTCTGTATGAAGTTGGCCACGCTTTAACAGGCCATTTCTCTTTAAAGATAACAAGTCTTCTTATATTACAATGATGTAAACTACTTTTACTTTTTGATATAAATATTACAGTAATACCTGTCTATAATGACCACTAAAATAAGTTTATAATTGTGTTTTAAGACAGGTTGCTGCTAAAATCGAGGTGAACATAAAACAGAAAGCTCTTTCAGGGGCATTCTGCGTTTACGTTCATCTTGCTAAGCTCTCACCTGTCTTTTATACACTGAATTAGCATTCTTTTTAAATTCGTAATTGAGAGGTTTAACTCTTTCCTCCCTGAAACTTTAAATGGACAATTCCAGTTTCCATTTAAGTCTAGTCCATTTCTGACTTTTAAGGGTTGTTTTTGTCAATGTTTGGCATTATGACAAACAGAGAAGACCCTGATCAGAGGGCTCCTAGGAGCCCTCTGATCTGGGTCTTCACTGTTTGCATAGGACAAGTGTATTATTCAAATGTACACTGTTAGCAAAGGACGCCAATATGCGGGACTAGGGTTCAAAGGGTTAAAGTCCCATTGTGTTTTCAGACCTTTTCTTAATGCCTGAAATACAATAACGGTTAATAATAATGTTTGAACAGTCTTATGGGCCAAACTGATCTATGAAATGATGAAGACGGACCTAAATCACCAAAAAGGGCGATTTAAAACCATAACAAACCGAAAATAGAACGTCAGACATAAACATTTCCACACGGCTTAGTATCACGTGATACAGCCGAAAACAACTTCATTGGGTGCAACCGTATTTACCTCCGCCCGTCCATCCATCAGTCGTAGTTAGACTATCACACTTTTTTGTCCGCTCTCTAACTCAACTATTTTTTATCCGATCTTCCACAAACTTGCTGAAAATGTTCATTGATATAAAATCAAGGTTCAGTTTGATTACTACTAAAATCGCATAAGTTGTTTTTGAGTTATTGCCTGTTAATTAATAGAAAATGACTGTTTCAGTCATTTTTGCACTCTAAAACAAACAGCTTTTATCGGATATTCACCAAACATGCTGAAAATATTTATTCATATAAAATTTAGGTCTAGGTTGATTATTACTAAAATCGCATGTGGCATATCTGAGTTTTTGCCCTTTATGTATTAAAAAATGACTGTTTTCAGCAAGCTTTGATCTCTAACACATATACGTTTTATTGGATCTTCACCAAACTTGCTGAAAATGTTTATTGATATAAAATCAAGGTTTAGTTTAATTACTACTAAAATCGCATAAGGTATATCTGAGTTATTGCCTGTTTATTAATAAAAAAATGACTGTTTCAGTCACTTTTGCACTCTAACACATACAGTTTGTATCGGATATTCACTAAACTTTCTGAAAATGTTTAATTATATAAAATTTAGGTCTAGTTTGATTATTACAAAAATCGCAGGTGGCATATCTGAGTTTTTGCCCTTTATGTATTAGAAATGACTGTTTTCAGCAAATGTTGCTCTCCAACACAAATACTTTTTTTTAATCTTCACCAAACTTGCTGAAAGTTTTCATTAATATAAAATCAAGGTTAAGTTTGAATCCTACTAAAATCGCATAAGGCATGTTGGAGTAATAGCCCTTTAGTTAGTAAAAAAATGGCTGTTTCAGCCTTTTTTGCTCTCTAACACGAAGAGTTTTCATCGGAGCTTCACCAAACTTGCTGAAATTCTTAATTTATATAAAATCTAGGTCCAGTGTGATTATATCTAAAGTCCCATAAGGATTATCTTAGTTATTGCCCTTTATGTATTAAAAAGAACTGTTTCACCATTTTTTGCTCTCTAACACAAATACTTTTTTTCTTGACCTAGATTTAATACCAATACACATTGTCAGCAAGTTTGGTGAAGATCCAATAAAAAGTGTTTATGTTAGAGAGCAGAAAATGCTGAAACAGTCATTTTTTAATTATTCAAGGGCAATAACTCAGACATGCATCATGCGATTTTGCTAGTTATTGAACCTGACCTAGATTCTATACTTACAAACATTTGTAGCAAGTTTGGTGAAGATCCAAAAAGAAATGTTTGAGTTACAGAGCGGACAAGGCTGAAACAGTCATTTTCAGCAAGCTCAAGGTAATGATTCTCCGTATTTTTTTAATCGCTCACCCCCGTGAATAATATGTACACATTTTGAATGGATCTCATAGTTTAACCCTGTGCCTACTGGTCGTAACTTTACGGAGTTTACAAACTGTTTGAATCTAGAAAGACGCCGCGTTACGCGGCGTCTCATCTGGATTCAAACTGTTTGACACTCGTCTTAAGGTTTGTTTAATTAAAACAATGCATAAATCTAAACTGAACAAATTTTGCAGACGACAATGTCAAAGCAGACGTCTGTGCAGAAGAATAAGGGTAACCGCTTTATTTTCAATGCTCCAGGTACACATGTAAGCGGGAGTAATCTGAACTAATCTAACTTTTTCTCACTCATTTCAGCACCGAATGCTATGGTGTTACTACTGATTAAACCGTCTCTTCGAGACAATTTTAATGAGTATGACACCATTGGTTTTAAAAGCAGAAATAAAGATTTTATTTTTCGAAATACTGCCGTTATCTGGAGCCCTGTATTTACAGAGTTGTCCTTCTTTCCATTCACAAGGGAGGCTTTTTAAATTGTGCAGCACAAAAATATTATAAATAAAATTTAAAAAGCGAATTTCTTAGATAAAGCCGGTTTTTGTGAAAGAATCACGTCCCACGTAGTTCAAATGGGACCCCAAACAGCCGTTTGCAGGTTTCTCAAAAACACAATGCGGCTTTAAACCATCGAATTCTAGATATACTGGTGAATGTAATTGGAACGATAAGTAAGGAAAATGTTGTATTCTTTTCTGAAACTTTCCGAAAACGAACCATAGTTACGCATACAAACATGTCCTTTATAAACATAGCGCACGTGAACATTACTCTTGTCATGTAAACAGTGTAGAACTGTAGAGTCAGAGGGCTCGATATGGATACATTTAAAGAACTAGCTTCCCTTTCAGCTTTACTGATACCAACATGAAGTTACCGTATCTAATTACTGTAAAACTTCTCTATAACGACCACTAAAATCGGTTTATTAGTTTATACAGGCGGACGCTCTCCTTTAAGATCTGTTTTACTTCCACCTTTCTGTAAGCTGCCACCTGTCGTTCTTACAATCAATAAGTAGTCTTATATTTGGCGACCGTAATAGAGGGGTTTAAGTTGCTGTATACCATGTGTATCTTATACAGTGGAGAATGTGTTATTCTTTCCCAATAAACGCGTTTACGCTAAAACTATTATTTGCAGTGCAAACAGTTTGGAGCCAGATCAGACGCCGGGTAACCCGGCGTCTGATCAGGCTCCAAACTGTTTGCCACCAAGATAAACATGAAATATCAGAATTGTCCAAAAGTTGTTCTTTTCTACGTTTTAGCGCTTTGCGTTTGCGTACGTTTGCGTTTAAACAGGAAAGAATAACAGATTCTCCACTGTACAAGGACTGCATACAGTGAAAATAACGTTGTTCTGTCTAGTGATAGCGAAACTAAGGCAAATGCATTGCAAAAAATGTAGAAAATGGTAATACTAGAAAATGTAAACAATTCTTTTTAATCGAAGTGGTAAGCTGTTTGGTGCCTGGTCAGTCACTTGGTTACCCGGCATCTGATCAGGCTTCAAAAAATTTGCAGCGGATATAAGGAGTTTAGCACAACACAAGCATGTGTAAGGGAAAAGAATAACGTTTTCTCCACTGTAACTATTGCTCGTTTAGATCATGGAAAGGACAGGGGAACTCGAACTAAATAATATTTGTTTTGATAATTTTACTCACAATATAGCACAAACAACAAAATCATCAAAGCACAGCTTCAGCTAAAAACACAAACAGCAACAACATACATGTTTACGTAAATGCAGGGACATTCAACTTTTGAATTCAAGTTATTGAATGTCCCTGGTAAATGAGATCATATCACATGGGTTCAATTTGCGCGCGCCATTTCAAAATGGCCGCCAGACGTTTCTCTGTGGTGACGAGTCGTCAGCATCCACCTGACGTCGTGGCGGTATTCTCAGTACTGAATTTTGGGTAAAGTCAATGTCTTGGTTTGAACTGCTTAGTGAGACACGTTGCGAGATTTGGCGACCTAAAATGTTTCTAGACAAGGGAGAGAACTGCAGTCTCTTGCCCACTAAGACTGGCGGCGAGGCTGAGCGACATTTTCTCTGCGGAGTTTCACAAGAAGTCCTCTGTAGGTCCTCAGTGGTGAAGGAATGGAGTCGGCTAGACTGGTTAGCGAACTGACTGGTCAAAAGTTTTGTTAAATGATCATTCACAGTTGAGGTCAGCTGACCGCTATAAGAACCGGAAGTAGTCATGAAGCGAAGTGTCTCCTGAGCGCACTCGGTGAAACCATGGTGAAATTGCTGCATACAGGAAGGGTTTGCTGCTATGGCAACGGAAAGTTGTTGCTGTTGGGTATGTCGGAGGTGCTTTACTGTCATTTCTAAGATATCTGCCTTGTCGAGTTTTGCGATCTGTGCATCTCCCTGCAACAAATAACAAACACAAACATTAGATAACATTAACCTTCATAAACTGAAAGTACAGTTAATTCCTATTAAGACCACTTATTTTGTGTTTAAGGCAGGTGGCAGCTTAACTCATTCATCCCCGAAGGTTTTAATGGTCAATTCCAATTTCCAATTAACTATAGTTCATGTTTGACTATTAAATAGTTGATTTTAACATTATGCTCCCTAGGGTTGGATGTTTTAAAGCAAAGTGAAAGTAAAATAGAAAGCTCCTAAAGAAAGCTTTCTATTTTACGTTCATCTTGCTTTAAGCTACCACTGGTATCTTAAAATATCTATTAGTATTTTAAGTGGTCGTAATATAGAGGTTTGTAATAGTATACTAGTAATGCAATGTAATACATATAGTAAAATAATCATACAATCAAACTTGTTACCACACATAACAATTTCTTAGTTGTTTGTATAACTCATTAACCCTAGCGACGAGATCTTTACCTACATATATAAAGAGCACATAACGGTGTATACCTTTTGTCCTATGAAAACAGTATAGACCCAGATAAGAGGGCACCTGTTGTAGCTCTCTGATCAGGGTCTGCATTGTTTTTCATTTTGCAGAAAACAACCCTGAATATAGTCATAAATGGATTAGACTTAATTGAGAACTGGGACCGTCCATTTAAAGCAAGAGATTTTTCCTGTTCCTTCGTTCATAGAAAGTACCATACATACAAGAAGATAGGATGTGTATTATCATTAGTCGGATTGGACTATAAAAAGGTAAATCAACCACATAACTCGTCGAACCAGATATACTGCTTTTAAAACTAACTACTTTGTGTGTAAGCTTAAGCATAGAAACGAATTTAACCCATTTACGCCTGGTTATTACTGTAGCCATGTGCTTACTGGAATATTTCATTATACATGTAGTTAAACAATGGTGATCTGTGGACGACACTGCAGCGTTTTTCGATACAGCAGAACACTTCATATGCGATAGCAAACAGTGCATATGCTGATGAAATGCCGCATTACACGGCGTCTCATCAGATTCTACACTGTTTGCAATTGTCCCCTTTCAAATATACACTAGGCTTAAGTGGGTTAAGTTTCTCTCAATAATAAGAAAATTTATTATATACCTATCGATGATTTATAGAGATTTCTCAGTTAGATAAATTTGATATCGTCACTGTTGATATCATCACTACATGTAGTGATGATATCACTTTTTGTGACGTCACGTCATAATAAGTTTAGTGACGTCGCGGTTATCAATTTTGTGTGTTTTTCTGTAAAAACGTCATTAAAATATATATAATTAATAGAATAATCAATTCCTTTGAATAGATATGAAAAATATATCACTCGAATGGGTTGTTATCTGGTTAAAAAACTCGTCCTGCGGACTCGTTTTCCAACCAGATAACAACCCATTCTCGTGATATATTTTTCATATCAATCCAAAGAAATTGATTATCCTCTATTTATTATATACCTATCGATGATTTATAGAGATTTCTCAGTTAGATAAATTTGATATCGTCACTGTTGATATCATCACTACATGTAGTGATGATATCACTTTTTGTGACGTCACGTCATAATAAGTTTAGTGACGTCGCGGTTATCAATTTTGTGTGTTTTTTCTGTAAAAACGTCATTAAAATATATATAATTAATAGAATAATCAATTCCTTTGAATAGATATGAAAAATATATCACTCGAATGGGTTGTTATCTGGTTAAAAAACTCGTCCTGCGGACTCGTTTTCCAACCAGATAACAACCCATTCTCGTGATATATTTTTCATATCAATCCAAAGAAATTGATTATCCTCTATTTATTATATACCTATCGATGATTTATAGAGATTTCTCAGTTAGATAAATTTGATATCATCACTGTTGATATCATCACTACATGTAGTGATGATATCACTTTTTGTGACGTCACGTCATAATAAGTTTAGTGACGTCGCGGTTATCAATTTTGTGTGTTTTTTCTGTAAAAATGTCATTAAAATATATATAATAAATAGAATAATCAATTCCTTTGAATAGATATGAAAAATATATCACTCGAATGGGTTGTTATCTGGTTAAAAAACTCGTCCTGCGGACTCGTTTTCCAACCAGATAACAACCCATTCTCGTGATATATTTTTCATATCAATCCAAAGAAATTGATTATCCTCTATGTATCTAAATGGAAATAAATAAATAAACAAAAATAAACAAAACATAAGCACTTACATTTCTTTTCATATTCTCCAGTAATATTTCTTTCAGCTCTCCGAGACACTTGTTAATTCTGTTTCTTCTCTTCCGCTCAACTATGGGCTTTCTGATCTGAAAAGGATGAAGCATTAAATTTAGCTATAATAGTTCAGTTTTATATGCTTTATTGTTTTAGTTTCGATATCACTGTAATTGAAAGTTCCACCATTACATATCACGTGATTTGTTTCAAATGACGAAAATACCAGTCAAAAATGTAATACACTTTATATAAACAATGACATCGATAAGAAACAATTATACTTAAACATTGTAATTACACAAATGTTTTACTACAGATTGGGCGTTGAGTAAAGCAATTTGGCAACACCCTAGGCAACATTTTAGTTCATATATTGACATAGCAATTTATATGTTAAATGTTAAATGTTAAACAGTTTTGCAATGAATTTTACTGCTAATAGACTATGATAGAATGCATTGTCCTCGTAAATTTAGTCTGATTAACCCATAACATTATATACGCGTGATTCCTCCACTAAAGAAATAGTTCCATTTGATACAGTCATGAATGTGCACAATAAGAAGTATGGCCTATACCCTAGCACATTATAGTAGCATAAAAATAATATAAAGACATTGTTCAAAGATGATATAGTCATGGCTATATTAAGTGACCACTCAAAATAAGAAATATGTGTAGCCACTGCGATAGAAGGCAGCTTTCTGCAGAACAAAGGAAATGCATAAAACTTCTATAGAACCTTTCTGCATAAATGTTGCCCTGCATTAAGTGGACATACATGTATATGTTAAAACTTTTTAAAGTTCACCAGACCTGTCCATTCATTTATCGCTTTTATAAGTTTGATCCTTAAGTAGTGCTACAACTGATCATTCTATACTAGAATCATTTACCCCTTCACTGCCATAACGTCAACTGTCGTCTGCTTTTATATCTCAAATTGAATATTTAGGTATTTTGATTTAAGAATCATTAAAATAAGTGTCAAAGGAGACTGATCAGGATCCTAACTTTTTGCAAATAACTACTGTGCTCGGGATAAGACATTGTTGGGGTTAAAAGAATAACATGCTTACCTTTCTCAAGAAGGAAGAGCTCCATTTCCTCTCTCTATCCCTGTTATTCATGGTTACACAATCCACTCAAACTAAACTTTCACAAATTCTCCAATGCCAGTTTTTAAATTAAGCTATCTTGATCCTTGAATAAATAGAATTAAGTCAATTTTCATCCAACAAGTATTTATATTCGACGAAAAACGTGTGTCAGTATCGGAATGTAAACATAACGGTCCGCAGAGGAAGTCATGTGGTTCTGTTATCCAATCAGGTTTGTTGATCCCGCCCACCGACTTTGTAACGCGGGCGCTCATTGGTTAATGTGTTTATAATGGAGTTTTATCTCGCGCTGACAGCAGGGCTGCTTGTGGCGGAATGTCAATGATTTAATAGCGCGTGTCAAACTTAATTTAATGTTTGAATTACGACTCAAGTACCCAGAATATCATTTGGAGTGTTTAGTCTTAATTTTATGATAAATTAAGGGAACGAAGGTGCTGCCCGGCTCCAAAACAATCAGTAAAATAGTCATAGAGACAGTGACACGATGATGATACCAATATACATATACTTAGTGGCGGTCCCAGACATTAGACCTAACCCTTATGGTAATAAGTACGACTTGGCTAATATTGGCAAACAGTCTGGATCCAGATCAGACGCCGCGTAACGCGGCGTCTGATCAGGATCCAAACTGTTTCGCACTCGTGTCGATGTTTCTGTGGTCTAAATGTCTTAAATCTAATATTGAATAATAAAAGCAGTCGACTGGTTTTCAAGCAGATGGTAAAACAGCATAAAAAAGTGATATAGAGGATAACTGTTTTTTTCAGTGTAAGATCGAAATTTAATCCATTGAGTGAACAGCAGACGTTATATTTTCACGAGTGGCGAAGCCACGAGTGAAAATATAACAGTCTGATGTTCACGAAATGGATTAAATTCGATCTTACACTGAAAAAACACAGTTATTCTATTTATTTATGCTTTTAAGCCACTTTTTAAACGAAATTGTTTAAAAATTGAAAGCGAACGTACATTATTTATCCCGTGTTGAGCCCCACGTTTTATGTCGAACACATGCGCGTGACAGTTGGCGGTATAATGACGTCACTCGTTGCTGCCGAGTTTGGATTCGTGCTCTTCCGGTGAGTAGTTCGCGACAAATCGGACTGCCGGAATTTAACGATAAGACACGATTGACTACGATTCTTGGGGAGCCCTACGGGGAAAATTGATAATAAAAAGCGATTGGTGATAATCCACTGCAGTGGATTACCAAGTGATCATCCACTGCTATTTCGTGGTAATCCACCGAAAAGCATAAATAAAAGGGGTTAATGGTGAAGCCACTAGATACAGAACATGTCTCAGAATTATTCTCTTTGTCTTATGCGTTTTTATGTTCACTGGATTTTTTTTCTGTTTGCGCAATATCATATTTTCTGGTCAGGTCTAAAATAATATTTTATTATAATAAAATTAATACAAAATTTTGCATAGCCCGACAATAAATAAGATTTGTATTTTATATCTGTATTCTATATAGAAGAGGCGCTAAAAGGAAAAATGCAAAGATATGCTGATTTTCGGTGTTAAAAGCAGGTGACGGCTAAAACAAGATAATTTGAAGCACAATGGTCCCCTATACGATCTTTCTGCTTTACTGCTATTAAATTATTATATTCCATAATACAAATTATTCAATCACGAGAGGTTATACGATTTTTGATATACATTGTATTTCATTCGGCTTAAAATAATAATAGTATTAACAATTTAGTCCTAGATCTACTTGTTTTTCATTTCTTTTCGCTCCAAGAAATAGCTGCCAATTTGCTTTTTGTTTCGAACTGGAAAACTGTTTGAATCTATTATGATATTTCTGACAGTTTATACGTACAGATGAATTTACAGACAAATGTCCTTTAAAGGCTAGCTATAAATAAAAATAGAGAATCGTTAACAATCATTGTTAAATTAATGGAATACAGTCGGCAGGGCTGCCATTTCTCCGGATTTTTCCTAAATCTCCGGATTTTCCCCCAGTTCATGGTAGCTTAAAGCAGGCTGAAAGTAAAGCAGAATGCGCCCTAATGCGCATTCTGCTTTACTTACAGCCTGCTTTAAGCAGTCGCATGTCAACAAAACAAGAAAAAGGCTACGGGGTAAAGGTACGATTCGTAAAATCACACTTGAAAAATGCAAATTTGGAAATCTTAGAATTTTTCTTGTCAACTTATGGCAGCCCTGAGTCGGACCTCTATGATTACTCTGTAATACGATAAACATTGTACAATATACCATATAATACAGAAATGTGTATTGTTTTTAATAAACATATGTATAAAACACGTCATTTGATTTGATTTATATTGTATTCCATATACCTATATAAACACGAGGTACACTGTACAATTTGTGATTACAATTTTTTTTGTTCTGTTCTATAACTCGGACTTAGATACGTTTCAATTAAATTACGTTTTCAAGTTCAATTAAGTTAGCTCGAGTCATCCAAATTTCCACTAAAGAAGTACGAGTAGGTCGATATGACCCCGAAATTACATATATAATTCCATGGTCTGACATAAGCAAAATGTATGTTATCGTCGTTCGACTGTTTTTAGATGTGTGATTTAGAAGAAAACTGTTCCGCTCTTTCATTGCAAAACAGTATGCCTTTTGCATAGAGTGACTAGACGTCTGATGAGGAGCCACACTGTTGACCAATGTAATAAATAGAGGATCTTAAATGAGTGTTCATATTTATTTGATTTATTAAATGAGTCTTTTTGAAACGATAAAAAACGAGCTTTAGCGAGTTTTTTATCGTCCCAAAAAAGACTAATTTAATAAATCAAATGAACACGAATGTAAGATCATATCTATAACATAACCAACGTCATCAATTTTCAACAATTGTCGTCTGCTTTTATTTCTAAAAATTTAATTATAGGTATTTTGACTTAGGAAATTTTGGAACGAATATAAAACAGTTTATACTAGTCCTGATCAGACGTCGCTTTATGCGGCGTCTGACTAGGGTCCAAACTGTTTGCTAATATCAATTGTACTGCATGGGGGAGACAGTGAAGGGGTTAACAACAAAAGTATTGGTGACAGTGGCCGACTGATACCTCGCCTTTGACAATTTAATATTCATTTAACATGATTAGAAACAAAATGCACATTTTCTTTAATGGTGAAAGTAAAGTGCAGTTTCCTGTGACATTAGTGAACTAGTTATTTAACCCATTACTCCATAGCCTGTTTCTAGTTTGAAGGCAAAGGCATACTTTGCTTTACTTTCAGTCTTCCTTAAACTACCATCTGTATGCTAGGCGCTAAAAAAATATTCTGGATATTCATGGGTATATAAATTGGAACTATTTTCTTTAGTTGTGGAATCATCTATAATCAAAGGCGTGAAAATGCGTAGTTATGGTTGTTGTTCTACTAAGTTTTAGCGTCCCACGTGTGACTAATATCTGCCTCATCCCACGTTTTGGGATCCCGCAGATGGCACCATTATCGCCTGGACGTCTCCTCAGCCGGCGGAGAGGTCTAAAGTTGGGTTCCCGAAGTGGCTGTTTTCGACATCAGATGATGGAAGTTCAAAGTTGATTTTGGTTGGTGGCTGGCATCCATCTGTAGAATTCCTAAGTGTTGTTGATTGATCCAGTGGCGAAGAGGAAAAAAAGACAAAGTCGACTCCTTGAGGTAGCTGTCCTCCAACTCGGCGCTTCTTAGGGCCACACCCGCCGATGTTGGTCAGGGATCCAGCCATTGGCTAAGCCTGTCACGCTTAGCCATGGACTAGATCCCTGTGTCTCTCCCACGACGTGCACGTCTCGGCGGGTCGTGATAGCGTAGTTATGGAGTAAAGGGTTAAGCATATCCTTTTTCTGACCTTTGGCCACGTGCATGTAATCCAGTTCATGACGTCATCGTGTGGACGATATGATTTTATCGGCCCTATTGTCCAAGCTGAGACTTTCAACACTACCGGCCCTTTTATAGGATTTGCTGATTGTCGATTGATCAGGTTCGATGTGATATATTATCATTCGGCCCCTTCTCATCTCGCCTAAACAGATTAAAGGGACTAGAGGTTTTATCACGTTGGTGTCGTGTTGTTACAAGGGCGGTACGTCCTTTAAACGTTTGTTTATCTAGCGGAAACACCATTACCTTGCGATATAGCACCATTCTATAAGCGGATTTGCACTTCCAATCTGTTGGTATGATAAAGTGTGATTACAACGGTCAGCTTCGAAAATATCGTTGCTTTTAGCTACAGTCGAATTCTGGTAAACTCAAACTCGCTTAATTTGAACATACCCATATTTCAAAGTTAAAACGTGGCTAAGCCACGTTTTAATTTTGAAATACGGGTATGTTCGACTTGTGCGAGAATGAGATACATAATTTAGAGTTAATATATACTAGTAAGTTCAACGTAAGCTTTTTGATGTCATGAGGGTCGACTGTACTTCTTTCTGATGTCCCAGCCTCGCGTTATCATAGTTGATAGCCTCCACACCCCACCCACTTTCATCTTTGTGTTTTTGTTATTTCATTGCAAACAACAGTACTATTAATCGCTATCACCACCTAGCAAAAGAAGATTCGCCGATGCCGCGCCGATAGTGTTAGAGACGGGTGGCAGATTTGACTAGTATTATTCTGTAATGTTATTTCACGGACATTCTGCTTTTTTGTTATACCGCTTAAGGTCGCAAAACATGCGCAAATATTGAACGATATTAATTATTTTGTTGAATGTTGACTCATGTTTCTTTTAAAATTGACAATAATTGTGTAAAACATGTACAATTAGGCCTTTCATATATAAGGAAGTGAGAGGGAAACGAGACTTTATATTTCTTCTGATCATTAAACTTTTCTTATTCTTTAATCTCTTCCAAAAAAACAAAAAACACCCCAAAATAAAACAAACAAAAAAACAAACCATTATTCAAATTTTACAATAAATTGTTTCTTATAGATTAGTTTTCTTTTGAAAATGCAAGTTAGCATGCGCATTTTCATTTGAAGTACCTGTAGATCTTTAGAAAATCAAAAAAGTATATACCAAAATGTAATAAAAGTATGCCAGAATACATTTTGTTTTACTGATTGAGCCCTGAAACTTCATACATGTATCATCAATTTCTACATTGTATAAAAGGTTAAGCATGCGTCAATTGTCGACAGATGTATCATGGTTTTTGATGTTGTTGTTTGTTTTTTGTTTAAAAAAAAAAGAAAAAAAAGGACCAGCCGTTTCAAATGAGTTTGTCTGCAAACCGTTCTAAAAGTGCTTACATCTTGAAGCAGAAAACATCAACCCACTACCACCATAGCCTATTCTTAGATTTGAAGATAGGTGACCACAGTCTTAACTCTTTCCTCCCTGAAACTTTAAATGGACACTTCCAATTTCCATTTAGTCTAGTCCATTTCTGACTTTAAAGGGTTGTTTTTGTCAATGTTTGACATTATGACAAACAGTGAAGACCCTGATCAGAGGGCTCCTTTCGGAGCCCTCTGATCTGGGTCTTCACTGTTTGCACAGGACAAGTGTATTATTCATATGTACACTGTTTGAAAAGGACGCCATTATGCGGGACTAGGGTTCAAAGGGTTAAGGGACATTCTGCTTTACTTTCATCTTGCTTTAAGCTACCATCTGCTAGGATAATGAAAATATTTCTTATTGTATACATGTACATTTTGTATATTCAAAATTGTTTAATGTGAAACTACCTTCTTCAGTGGATAAATAAATTAGAGGAGTAAAAAGTCGTATTTGTGGGGAATGGGTTAAGATATCCACTAACAGTACATGTCCATATTGATACAGTTGAACTTGGGAACCTCGTGTTAGCTAAAAACCTTAGCTTTAGTTGAACTAACTCAGATTTAATCTGTTGAATGTTAATAAATTGAACTTGGTTGAGACAAACATACCTATATTTCAAAGCTTAAATGTTGCCCAGGTTTGTTTAAACCTATATCGTATAGCCTGCTTTAAATTCAGAAGACAGTTTATCACTTAAAACAGGTTGAAAGTAAAGCAAAGTGCTTCTCAAGGAGAATTCTGTTTTACGTTTAGCCTGCTGTGCCAGGATGAAGGAAATATTTCTGATGGGGCACATTCATGATTGTATAAAATGACACAAGGTCTATTTTCTTCAGTGGAGGAATAAAATTACAGGCGTAAAAATGCGTATTTACGGAGTAATGGGTTAACTTCAGGTTACCTAAAGCTATCGCAGTTCGACTGTGTTTCATGTCAGGTGGTGGGGGAGGCAAGACGCTCGCGTGATTTAAGCAAGCAGAGATAATGAAATGAAACACTTGACTTTAAATAAATACTGCCTATCCTTGGAGTATCAAAGGGTTAAGCCTTTAAGCATGCTGTGTTAATGTCGGCTGTAAAAAATATCGTCTGCAAAAAATTCGAAACTAAATTTTCTTCATTTTCGTTCAGAGAAAAACATCATTTATGTCAAACAGTTTGGATCCAGATGAGTTACTCGGCGTCTCATCTGGATCCAAACTGTTTGAAGCAGATGTCACAAATTCGCACGTGACGTGCAGAAGGTTTAACAATTTACTGCTAGCTAAGCGCGCTTGACACCTAACCGCATTCAATCACGAAGGTTTCCGGAAACAGCCGAAGTAAAGCGGGTACTTGAAGCTCGCGTGCAGCGAAGTGTCACTTTAGCGTGAATCGGCAGATGTTACCATTTCAAGTGGGTTTAATGTGTAATTCCGATACATGCTGAATACTGATAAACTGACTCTTGTCCCCAAAATTCCGATACTGCTATAGAAAAAGGAAGTTATTAATTTTGACATCCCAGCTGGAAGAAATCATATTTGTTTTGTGACACGGCTGAAGTGAACACACAGAAATAAATAGACATGCGGTTTAACTGTATGTCAACCGGACTAAACTGATAGTGTCGCGTATGAAAATATGATACATTGTATCTTTATTTGCTTCATATTTGAAAGAAACAACAGCTTTCAGCAGATCAGAAAATTTTAAACGTAGATGTATATATTTATTAAATTAACAAAATTAGAATAAGTAACGTTATACCATATACAGTGTACATATTCATTTATATCAGATATCATTTGCCTCTGTTTCTCTGTCTGTTTCTGCCTCCTTGCTATACCTCTCTGCCTCTGCTTCTTTGCAACAGTCACTCTGTCTCTCTCTCTGTCTGTATGTCTGTCATTCTCTCTGTGTCTCTCTCTGTATCTCTCTTATCATTTTTTCTCTCTATTTACATAATATAGCTATAAACAGAAAATGTTCGCATATTGAATAAGGTTAAGCGATACTGAACCCCAGTATAGTTATATTTAAAGGGCAACCACAGGATAAATTGCTGGTTTAATATATGAGAGTGGAAAATGAAATGTCCATATTAGTAGGATCAGACTCGAAACTGTTTGCCACAGTCAGAGAAAAGGAAATCGTCAATGTCTTCAGAAAGCTGGCATTTTTGCCATCCTGTTGTACTGCGTTTGCGTTTAGTTCCGCTTACCCAAGTTTGAAGATAAATGACAACTACAAAGAATACTACAGCACTCCCTCTCTACAACGACACCCAACGGGGGACACAAATTGTGTGCGTTGTTCGGAGGGAGTCGTTTTAGGGAGGGGAATTTGTAAACAACTTGATTATAGATCAGACGCCGCGTTACGCGGCGTCTGATCTGGAATCAAGCTGTTTGTCACCCATCATTAAGTTTTTTTTCTGTCGAAATGTCCATTGTGTAACTTTAAGAAAACAGCAGACGACAATTTTAAGCAGACAATATTGCAGTCGTGAATAGGTTGGACATAATTGTCATGGTTAGGGAACTGCGACAAGGGCCTTGGGTCGTTGTAAGGAGAGAGTCGTTGTTCAGAGGGCCGTTGTCAGGAGGGAACACTGTATAAGTAAACTCTGAAGGATGCGGCTAAATGTGCATTCTGCTTTACATTACCATTTGCCAGGATACTGTAATCTTTATGGTGCACCTTCTTTACTATGTACAGTGAATCTATTTTCTCCAGCGCAGAGATAAATTCAAGGCGTAAAATGCAGATTTATGGAGTACCGTGTTAACCCTTTCCCCCATAAAGCACCTTTAACCCATTACCCAATAACCCGTATATAACATTAAATACAGGTGAACACTTAAAGCAGGTTGAAAGTAAAGCAGAATGTGCCTTAAGACACATTCTGCTTTACTTTCAGCCTGCTTTAAACAACCATCTGCTAGGCTACATACAAATATTTGTTATGGTAATTGTTCATGAGGATATAAACTGGAACTATTTTCTTAAGCGGAGGAATAAATTAGATGCGCTAAAAGACGCTTCTATGGGGTACAGGGTTAAGCATATTTTATGATTGCACCACTGAAGAAAATAGTTCGAATTTTTACAGCCATGAAAATGTATCATAAGAAATATTTTCTAGTTTCTAGCTGATGGTAGCTTAAAGCAGGCTGAAATTAAGTGGTTACCTGTCTTCAATACTAGAAATAGGTTATGGCCTTGGGGTAAAGGGTTAAGAAGGAAAGAATAATGTCTTTTCCATTGTACATGTATCTGGAAGTGGTTCTGGTGAAACCTAAGGAACTGTCAATAAAAACACTTGCATCATTAGTTTATCTAACCGTTGATTCCCCTGTTCGCAATGTTTCGTGTTGAAAGGTGTCGACTTCTTGTTTCAACAGCAGGTTGACACTAATTGATTAATCTGTAATTAACAAGAAACTACGTGCTCTACTCCCTCACTTTCCGGAGAATGACACGTAACGTGAGAATCGTTACGTCATAAGAATTACAATATAACGGTTCCAGCGCTGCGGATTTGTGTATCTGTTTTCTGTCTGTTCGAGCGTTGATTATTGGTAATTAATAATTAAGATAAGACAACTCTGCAAGTGGCCTCAATGCCAGGTAACTTAATGCCTGGTCAGAGAGTTTCTAACTAACGGGGCAACTGACCGCCGAATAACCCTCGCCAGACTTCATCTAAACTCCGACGCAAACAAAAAGCCCGCAAAATATGCAATTTTACAAAATAATGATAACCACGTGAACACTTTAAATATGAGTGTACATGAACGTGGGTCGTTCAAAAAGCTCTGTTACTTGGGCATTTTCTTGGAATCGGCATGTATGATGTTAATGTGTGATACATCGTTGCAAATTGCGTTTCTTGCGGATACAGTGAATGTATACTAGTAATACTTTGACAATAACACTTCTCTTCGTTGCGAAAATTAGACATCAATGAGGGTCGGTCATAGGCAATGGCCATAATATCATTTGCTTCTGACCTTTTTCATATTTTCATATCATATGGCTTAGAAAAAGTGCCATTACGTTTTTAATACTCGTCCTAATTTATTGCAACTTTACTAAAAATTAAGCCAACAACAATTCATATTGAATAGTCTTAACAATGAAATAGAAGTGTGTTTTGACCTACTTTTTTGTGAGATTAAAGCCAACATTAAATGGTATGACATTTAAAATAATATGATTTTATTTATTAATGAGGAAAAATATAATCTTATTTTTATTGATTTATCAACTTGTTACGAATACCGGTAAGTGATTTCTCAATTTCATATAAAATTGGACATTGTTTTGTAACAAACAGACATAATTATCATTTACATTTCGCATTAAACATATAAATTTTACATTTCGCAATCTTCGCCGCTATATGATCTATATTGTGTCGCAGTGCCTTAAACCCCAACTCTTAACCATTGTAAATTGTATTATATGAATATTTATTCATCAACAAACTACACTAAATTTAATTACTTTGTTTTGAAACTTTCACACAACATCAGACATACATTAATATTGACATATCAAATCACATTACTTTCAAAAAGTCAATTTTGAAAAATTTAAAATCATGGTATTTCGAAATGGCGGTAGCATAATTATGAGGAAACGACAAATGGTATTACGAAAATAAACCAATAGAGGTTGTTCTATATATAAATATCGTGATACTTATTTGAAGTTATTTCACAACAATGCTGTCATGGAAACGTTACAAAGATGTAGAAGAATGCTTTACAAGCAATGAAGGCTATGTTTTCAATTTTCAATTTACAAAAGCACTTTGGTTACTTCCACCACCAGGGCGCCTTTAAATTGTTTGACTCTATGATAAATCCTATTCTTACTTTCTGTGCAGAAATATGGGGTTATGAATACTGTCAACAAATTGAGTGTGTGCCTGTCACATTTTGTAAAAGAATCGCATGTTTAAATCAAAATGTGTCAAATGTGATTGCTCTTACTGAGTGTAGACGTTATCCTATGTATTGTTATTATATGACAAAATGTGTTCACTATTGGCTAAGACTTACAGAAATGCCAAACATAAGAGTTCAAAGACAGTGTTATTTGATGTTGCGCCAATTGGACGAAGCTGGAAGGAACACGTGGGCAACAAAAGTAAAGCATCTTTTATTCCAATATGGTTTTGTATATGCATGGATTGCAGGTGAAGTTGGGAATCCAGTGTTGTTTCTGGAACTGTTCAGACAAAGACTGAAAGACAATAGCTTGTAAAGTTCTTTCTCGTTTATAATAGTTCGGGCAAAGCACTATCATATAAACTATTTACCATATAACCTAATAAATATCTTTGTATACCATTACAGTATATCTTAAAAAGAACCCTATCGAATGTCCGGTGTTCCAGTCATAATCTCATGATAGAAGTTGGCAGACATGAAAATATTGACAAAGACTATAGATTTTGCAAACTATGTATAGTTATATGTGTAAAACGATTCAATATTGTTATTCGTAAATAGCAACAGTAGGTTAAATACCTGCTATAGTCAACATGTCTTATTTGTCAAATGTTTTTGTTTACATCGTACATTAAAAACTATTTCTGCAATGTATTATGTTTTGTTATAACATAATTATTGTAATAACTTGATAAGCATCACCCTAGAAATATATCGAATGTTTGTATCTTGGATCGGTGACCTTAAATTGAAAATAAACCAGTATTGTATTTGATTTAATCATATTTCATTGCATAATTATATCAGATATCATAAACATTTATCGACTTACATTTACACAGTTTTTACAGCATATATGTATACAAATTATCAAAAGGTTATAAGATATTGCAAACGGGTTGGCCCACAAGTTATACCAACATTAGAGAAGGCCATTCCTTTGATGTCAATCATAAGTACAGTAAAACCTCGCTATTACGACCACTAAATTATGTTAATCATTAGGGTGTTTACGATAGGTGACTGCTTAAAGCAAGGTGACAGTGAAACAGAAAGCTCCTATAGGAGCTTTCTGTTTCATTGTCACCTTGCTTTAAGCTTTAACCTGTCTATTATACACTCATTTAGCCTTCGTTTTAGTGGTCGTAATAGCGAGGTTTTACTGTACATTATGATGTAATGCAGAAGAAAATATTTCTATATTAGTTTACAAAAAGAAAAGGGAAAAAGAAAACTTAATTCAATTATAAAGAAGAAAAGTATTGTATTGTTTTGTTTGCGCTGTTTGTTTTATGACAATATTTCTCTTCGCTTGGATACTGCTTGCAAAGGACACATATATTCATCAAAATCTCAACATGGAAACAATGCTCTTTGGTTTTAGACAAACCTCTGATAATGTAAAGAATTTAATTATCATCTTTTTTAAAATGTATATTTTTCAATGCAAATACAAAAAATATCAACCTACGGCGCAAGGTCTAAGGAACTATATATCTTTTAAATACAATTTACTTAAGTCTATTGCAATTCAAAATAGCACTGAAGATATTTTTCATAAACAATGGGAGCATTTTAGTATTCTAACAAAGACCTAGATTTTTTTATTTTTTTTTTCTATTTTCAAAACGTCTGCACATAAATGTAATTGTTAGTATGTACGAAGATGTGGGTGTATATGGATAAAACAACACTAGTAATAAGCATAATCTATTCATTGCAAAATAACTTTCTGTTTTAAAATCACAAAGAAAACTTATTAGTATACCTGGCTTCAAATACTTTTTTTTCTTTTTGTATGAAAATGTAACTTTTGGAGCTTTGTCAGCCACAATTTTATTATATGTATTTGTAAGGTGTGTCGGTGGATGGCTCCCCGACCCCGACGCACCTATGACGGGGACAATAAATGAGGTCCTTACTGACAAGGCCTTAAAAAAAAAAAAAAAAAAAAAAAAAAAATATTCATCAATAAGGATGAACTGGTGACGTCACATTAATTTTACTGAAACGTTTGAATTTTTCTAGTGATTCTTCAAGCTTGCATAGTTTCGGCAGCACATGACCTCATAGTTACGTGCAAGTATGTGTTGAATCTGTTGATGAACAGATATAGAGACAGACAGACAGACAGACAGAATGGGAAAGAGAGGAAAAGAGAGGGGAAGAGAGAGAGAGAGAGAGAGAGAGATGCAGATACATACATAGGGGCAGACAGAGAGGATATACAGAGAAAGAACACACATGCACCTAGGAGATAGATAGAGAGAGAGAGAGAGAGAGAGAGAGTGAGAAAGAAAGAAAGAGAATAGTCAAAGACACACGATGGGGCCATTAACAGTGAGAGACAGACAGCAGGCAACGAAGACAACTTGTCGCTCATTATTAAAACCACCTGACTGAGACGCGGAATGTCAACTCTATCGGCACGCGACCACAGCGGTAATTATACCACGTGACTTTTCAGCTAAGGTATTTTATTAAACCCACAATCCAATTTTACCGTCATTCCTATACAGGCGATACTCGCTGCGGTCGGCTGCTTCCATTGTAGTGAAGGAGCGTCTGCTCTCGGGCGTGAAGCCATGTCAGTTGACCGTCGTTCCGATATACCTGAATGATGCGAATTATTGAAAAATCATAATTTGACACTTATAAAGCACAGATGTTGGCGGCGTGACACGGCACAGGTGAAAACTCACTGACATGCACCGCGAGCGTAACATCCTCATGTATATGTACAGGTACGTGATGACGAATACAGAACAGAACAGAACATATTTTATTTTGACTTATACATACAGTATTTCGTCAATGCTCCAATACAACATAATACATATAAATGTCATGTAATCTATGGCTGAATCATTTAGTCTTTATAACTGATACCAAATAGATAAGAAGACACATTGTGTCCTTGCATCGATATACGTACATTAATCGAAGATAAACTTTCTTGATTGTTTTCGAATCAATAAAGAGTAGTTGGTGTCAGTGTAAAATGTGGAAATAACATCAATTATTCCACTTCGTGTTTCAATTGAATAGTTATTATTGAATACACAGATGAATGATGTAGAAACGTCGTCAGCTTCCATATAAATAATAATAATAATACGAGCTTTAACTCATTACCCCATAAAAACGCATATTTACGTTCTAAATTATTCCTCCACTGACGAAAATAGATTCTCTAGTACCATTCTATAGAGTAATGAATGTGCAATAGAATACATACACTCAGTGCAAAAAGAAACGCACACTTTTATTATAATATTATCTGTATGTAGAAGGAACGTATTTGTGAAATAATCTTTTCATTACAGTCAGTAGTTCCGTCTTGAGCTATCAATGTTGAAAATGGGAGGTTTATCATTGAATTGGTATCATCACAACCTGTACAAATCGGTGCGGTGTTTTCAACAGGCACTAGTTAACTCTTTCGCTGCCAAATTAATCGTGAGATTTTTATCCCACCCCCGTTTCATTGTCATCTGCTTCAATTTTGTTGTTTGCAAGATCGTTTCAAAGTAAGATTCAAAGTAGTATGACTTAAAGTATAGCTATACGAGTGTCAAACAGTTTGGATCCTGATCAGACGCCGCGTTACGCGGCGTCTGATCAGGATCCAAACTGTTTGAAAACGCGCCTTTTGACGTCATTAAGAGTGAAAGGGTTAAAATACAGAACAGTTATTTTAAGCATATGTTTTTTCTAAACTTGTGGCAGAATTAAATTGATCTTGAGATATGGTCTTAGTATCTTAAAAAAGTCTCTTAATCTGCGCCTGAGCACAATGTGCGTTTCTTTTTGTACTGAGTGTATTTTCTATATTTCAACAGGTGGTAGCTTTATGCAGGCTGAAAGTACAATAGCCGTAAGGCGTCTTCTACTTTACTTTCAACCTGCTGTAAGTGGTCACCTCACGTCACTTTATAGGTATACACAATTTTACGTCTTTAATAATTATTTATTCCCCCACTAAAGAAAATAGCTCCAATTTGTTTATTCAGCCATGATTACTTATCATAAAATATAATTTCTACATTCTAGCAAATGGTAGCTTCACGCAGACTGAAAGTAAAGCAGAATGCGCCTTAAGGCGCATTCTGCTTTACTTTCAGTCTGCGTTAAGGGGTCACTTATTTTCAATACTTGAAACAGGCTACAGGGTGAAAGGTTAACTAGTCTAATGTAAACCATTTGTACATGGTGAGATTTTAACCAACATCCGGAGTGAATCAGTCTCATTACTTGCAGTTGCAAAATGCACCAGGTTATACATGTATTCGACCAGGGATCGAGCCCATGACCGGTCACTAAGCTTCACTTCAGAGATTTAGCCATGGAAATAGCCAAAATGTTTAAACTACTTATGAATCTTTCCAATCCAGTTTGTTTGAATAGGTGAAAGTGAAGAAAAAAATGGTTTGCTGTAACCGTAGATTCCAGGGGCCCGTTTCATAAAACTTCGTACGACAAATGTTGTCGTAAGTCAGATTATAAAGGTCTCAATTATTATTTATTTCTCCATCTAATCCTGTCTTGTGACATCTCTTTGGAATCGTCTTGAAAAGACGATTCCACAGGTATGTCGCAAGCCAGGATTAGATAGAGAAAACAGAAATTATATTTATTTTTAAGTATTGACTAACGACCGGTTTTGTCGTACGAAGTTATATGAAACGGGTCCCAGTATCCGTGAAAAATTCATGTATAGAAGTCTTGCCCATTATAGTCTTCTAAATTCTTTTTATACTGCTGCTATATCCATATGCTCTTAAATGGTACGTAAATGTTTTTAGAACATTTCTTCCTTTCAGGAATGTGGCATACGTATATATAAGCCATCATGTTTTAATGAAAGTATTTTATTTGATTTTACAGTGTCTTATAGGTCGAAAGCGGCCGGGTATCAATACCAAATGCCATTTAGTTTATTGATATGTTTGTGTACAAATGAATGATGTATTGATGCATGACACTCTAATAAACAATTCTGTCTGTCTGTATTAGCTAACAGCGAATGAAGTCAGAAGGCACTGATGAGACGTCGCAAATTGCGGTGTTTCATCCGGGTCTTCACTGTTTTCTCACGGAGTTGTACTAAATATATTTCCGTGTTTGGACATGAAGATTTATTAAGAAGCGAGACATTGACAAAGCAGACGAAGCGTCGAGGATTACGTACACGTGTTCAGTTGTAGGACTGACAACGATCTTATCAGTGTTTTAATCCGCCGCGCAGGCTCAAAGTTTACGAGGTTTAGCCCAAACCGGCGTCTTTCTTACCTTCGCCGCAAAAGAGCTTTCATTCGCGCGATAATTATTCGGGACAATAACGGAATCGCGGTTCCTCTGTTATGACAAAGGTCCTTGCTTCTATCAGATAATACACGAGATATAGCCTCAACGCAAACAGTAAACATGTAAACTTTTACATTGGAATTATACCGTTATCTATTGCTAGGCTGCGATAGGTGTTAATATTCTCTTTAAAGATCACAGCACCGCCTGTTAATATGATAAGGGAAGGCGATATCGGCCTTTAACAAGAGTGTTAAGACATTACACAAACGATAAACAAATTAATAGCTTGGACATCGGACAGCGATGGATTTAATACCGTTACCTGGCAATGTAAGGAAAAGTGTTAATCAAAATTTGTGGGCTTCACAGGGTGCCGCGGCGTTGGTGTTAATACCCAGTTTAAATATCGACGAGCCCGGGTGTGAGAGCCCTATAGATCTAGCACGTACACAGATAAATATTTCAATAGACAGTTTAGCATGCAGTTGCAATGGTAACGAATTTAACAAATACTTTGTGTATACATGAATAAGAATGGTGTGTAAATATTATTGCTGCCCTAAACTGTAAAAGACTTCAAAGATTTGCAGCGCTTTGATGTTTTGAAAAGCCCTTCTTTTTCACACTTTTAAAGCGCTTCGTTACGAAACTGGTAAAATTTAACTGTTTATTTTGACAAGGTGATAGAGACGTACATCACCTAAAGGAACAGTCGTGCACACAATCTGCAGAGTTACGCAAAAAGCTTCTGTTGCCATGCATTCTACCTCTCTCCTGTTATATTGATGGCAGAATACATCAAAAGTTTTGTTTCGCATGGTACAGTGTTATAGTTACAGTTATAACGTTATTCTTTCCCGTTTTTAAAAACGCAAACGAAACACAAACGCAACACACTAAAATGTAGAAAAGGACAACCTTTTGACAACAATTCTGACTTTTTATTTTTATCAGAGTGACAAACAGTTTGGAGCCTGATCAGTCGCCGGTTTACCCGGCGTCTGATCTGGCTCCAACCTGTTTGCAAAGGAAATTCTATTTTGAGCGTAAACGCGTTTATTGGCAAAGAATAGCGTTTGAAATCTCCACTGCAACTACATGAAACACCGCCTCTCTCTGTCTCTGTTTCCGTCTATCCCTGTCGCTGTCTGTCTGTCTCTGCCTGTCTATTTCTCTCCCCCTCTCTTTTTCATATAACTATTTATATATATTATCTACCTCTCATTCATAAAGAATGAGACTTTTAATGCAGTTCAAAAGTAATGCAGCTGACTACTTTTATCTTGAATAAACTGCAATCTTACAGTCTAACTTCTGTCCTGAATAAACTTACATGTATTAACACATTGAACCCTATAGCGACGACTATTCTCCTCATTCATCAAACGGGTACCTGTAAAGATTTAAATGTGTCCTCTGTAAACAGTGTAGCTTCAAATCAGAGGGCTCCATTAAGGGACTCATCTGATTTGGGTCTGTACAGTTTGTCATTTTGGAATGTAAGTATAACAAACATAATTATTCACAAATGGACTAGACTTTAATAGAAACTGTTATTGTCCATTTAAAGTTTCGGGGCTGAATGAGTTAATGGCAATGCAATTTATTTCAGACTCATTTTGGTGCTACAGTGGAGAATCTGTTATTCTTTCCCGTTTAAACACAAACGAACGCAAACGCAAAGCACTAAAACGTAGAAAATAACAACTTTTGGACAATTCTGATATTTCATGTTTATCTTGGTGGCAAACAGTTTGGAGCCTGATCAGACGCCGGGTTACCCGGCGTCTGATCTGGCTCCAAACTGTTTGCACTGCAAATAATAGTTTTAGCGTAAACGCGTTTATTGGGAAAGAATAACACATTCTCCACTGTAGCATAATGAAGGCAGTGCTGAACCCTTTCACCGACTTAAAGCGCATTTTATTTATTTCTCCGCTGAAGAAAATAGTTCAAATTTGTACAGTCATGAACATGTACGATAAGAAATATTTTATAATTCCTAGCAGAGGGTAGCTTAAAGCAGACTGAAAGTAAAGCAGATTGCGCCTTACGGCGCATTCTGCTTTACTTTCAACCTGCTGTAATTGGTTACATGTCTTCAAAACAAGAAACAGGCTATTGGGTGAAGGGTTAAAATGGTTGACTTGATTTTAGAATAAATGTTTACTGAATGTCTGAGTATGGACGAACCAATATCCTCCATAGACAAAAGTCCAAATTATCATATATTCTTCTGCATTTTACAGTTTAAAGCAAGATGAAAGTAAAGAAGTAAGCTTGTCATAAGCTGCTACGTCATGCAAAATGCGTGCATAGTTTAGTGAGAGTCAACGGTGGCCATACACGTTATTGGCATATGCTCATAAAATGTGACGTTTTTTGTGTGTGCACAATGCCTTCTTGTTTTTCAACGTAATACAGCATCATTTTCTCACAAACATTTTTATTTTTTCTATGACATACTTACATATTATTATATTTCATAAATCAGAAAACTCTTTCCGCCATCACCATCTATGAAAAAGAAAATTCCAAAATAGTTCCTATAGGGTACCTAGCAGTTTTTGCTAAGTATATAAAGTTTCCTTGTTTATTTAGTATTGTAAGTTTAGATTTATGATAAAATTACAATATCGCCCTCTTGTAGGAAATAAGCAAGGTTTTCAGTTATTCGTCACGGACGTTTTTAAAAGACTTAACACAAGTGCAATGCATTAGAGAATGTAGCAAATAACATGCAACTTAAATTATACACCATTTTGTTTAATTTATATTGGCATACTAGTGGATGCTTATCAGCAAATATTTGGCATTGACGCATTTAATTGTAAAGAATGACGTCTTTCCCCACTGTATGAACTTGTTCCGATGTTTATCCTTTTCATAACGTCTGAAGCTTAAGAATCCAACGGTATTTCTCTTGTATAAGAATTAATTTATGCAAACAAGGTAACGTCTCAAGACTTATGTCAGAAGTTTACAGATAAATCTTTAATGACATCAGTGATGAACGAGCTGGCCATGTGTTTCTGTGGTATTTTTTCTAGGCGTTTTTTTCTATGCTTATTCATTAATCCCTGAAACTTCAAATGGACAATTCTTGTTTCTAATAACATCTAGTCGATTTTTTACTATTTCGGACTGTTTTTTCACAATATATTGCAAATTGACCTTCGACGGAGCCATCAGATCTGGGTCTACATTGTTTACATATGACAAGCTTACTTTTCACAGGTAAAAGACGAGTATACTCATCGCTAGGACTCAATGGGTTAAAGGAAACTGACTGAGATACTTATTAAGCTGTTCCATTTCTAGTGTACCGCACCTACTCTTGATCTTGTTTTTCGATGACATTTATGCCGACATAATTAACATTCAGAATAATACAAACTTGTTCGAGTGGAAGAAATTATATCCATATTGTACCATTTACTTTAGCGTGGCACGTGCCAAAAAGTCGCGTCTGTCGTCAGATCACTTATGCATTCCGCTACAGGGATTCTCTCATGCGGAGATAATTATCGTGGAGTCACGATCAGCCAATGAGAAACGCCGTTACAAAGTCAACAGACGGCTCGCTGTGTTTTCATTGGCTGAGAGTATCGCCATCTGTTCAGTTAACCGTTATGTTTACATTCCGATACATGCCACGCGCGATCGAATATAAATACGTGGGAAAAAGTGGTTTACAATCAGTTAACTTCCTGGCTAGATTCCGATACACTACAAGGAACAGAGCAAGGCAAATCTTTGAGTTTCTAACTGAATTTGGAATATTGACAATGTGTGATACAAAAGTGTCTAGTATGCGACCGGATACATCATCATCTTATCTCAGAAAGGTATGTACGCTTTGTTTACATTATTCATTTATTTCATTCATTTGAAAACTTTTACTGTATAGCTTAACCCATTTTCTGCTATGCGTGACAAACGGTTTCCAACTAGATCAGATACTGAGTGTCTCGGCTTTGATCAAGTTCCAAACTGTTTGACACTAGAGAGTTTATAATGCTTTTGCGAAAGACAAACAGTTAAACTCTCTTTTACGACCAATTAAATAATATATAAGGCTGATTGACTGAATAAAAGACAGGGGACAGCTTAAAGCAATGTGATCTTTAAACAGAAGCTCCTTTTGTAACTAATACAATTTAGTGGTTATAATAGAGCCCTGGGTTTTACCAGGAACGTATACAGTGTACGTTCTTGGTTTAAAACGTTTACTATATATACTCACATGCATTTTGAAAACTTTTGAGGCAACAGCGTTCGAAATAAATGGAATAAGCAAGAGGATCAAAAAGAATTACGGACACTGGTCTCATCCTAACCGTCAAGTATACAAACATACCGTGCTTATATGCGCAATAATTTTAATGTCGACAAATGTTTTAATATACAAAAGTACATGCACGTTTATTTATTTTTTGGATCATTTTTAACAACTTTTGCGATCTTGTCATAATCTCGTTCACATGACCCCTGAAACTTTTAATGGATAATTTCAATTGTCAATTAAGTCTAGTAATTTTTAAATACATTGCAAAATTATATAGGGATATTTTTTATATGCTGGGAAATAAAAAAACAGTATGTACCCAGATCAGAGGGCTCATTTAGGAGCCCACTGATCCGGATCCAAACTGTTTACATAGGACATTGAAATGAGTGGACCAGGGTTCCAGATAAGGGAGAGTAAACTAAACAAATCCAGCATTTTCTCACTTATTTCAGCACCAAATCCTATGGTGTTACTACTCATTAGAATCGTCTTTTCGAGACGATTCTAATGAGTAGTGACACCATAGGGTTTAAAGCAGAAATAAAGATTTTAATTTTTGAAATACTCCCCTTATCTAGAACCCTGAGTGGACATAGCGAATGACAAATGGGAAGAATATTGATGCTGATTTTTTTTACTCTACTTGAAATATGCATTTTCTTTCATTATCAACTTTCTGTTTTCCAGATCAAGAAACCACTGATAGAGAGAAAGCGCAGAGAAAGAATCAACAACTGTCTTCTACAGCTGAAGGAAATACTCCTGGACAACATCAAACATAATGTAAGTATCCTTTAACCTACTACCCCATAGTCTCCTGGACATGGTTCTAGTATTGAAGACATGTGACCACTAAAAGCAGGTTGAAAGTAAAGCAGAATGCACATTAAAGGCACATTCTGTTTTACTTTCAGCCTGCTTTAAAGCTACCACCTGCTAGAATATAGAAACTATTTCTTATGATACATATTCATGACTGTATAAATTGGAGCTATTTTCCATAGTGGAGGAATGAATTAAAGCGTAAAATGTGTATCTTTGGACTAAAGATGTTTAATGTTGATCTGATTCTCTGTCTATTCTCCGTTAACTCTTTCATCTCTGAATCTTCAAATGGCCTAGATCTATTCCAGTTTCAATGGGCGTATATGCCCATTATTACAGGGCTGCCATTTCTCCGGATTTTTCCTAAATCTTCGGATTTTTTTTCTAGATCACGGTAGCTTAAAGCAGGCTGAAAGTATGACAGAATGCACCATAAGGCGCCTTCTGCTTTACTTTGAGCCTGCTTTAAGTAGTCACGTGTCAACAAAACTAGAAACTGGCCATGGAGTAAAGGTACTATTCGTAAATTCGCAAATTTGGAAATCTTAGGATTTTTCATGTCAACTTATGACAGACCTGTTATTAAATATATTGGAATCTTTGTAACACACTATTGTAATTTGACAAATAGTGCAGACCCTAAACAGAAGGCTCTCTTTGGACAACAAGAGCCCTTTGAACAGGGTCTTCAATGTTTGCAAGTCTTAATAGATTAAGAAATCTGAACAAATGTTCTGAGATTTTAAAAGATCAGTAGGAATCATTTCGCAATAAAAACTTAATTTTGATTGAATGTCTAAATAATACTTGTGTAATATTTTTTCTAAACAAGTTACATTTCACTTTGTTCGGTTCTGCCTATTAGTCAAAGATTGAAAAACACTTTAGAGACTTTTTCGTATCAGGAGAATATTCTGAGTTTTGCATTCCATTACCATAAGGAATAATTCAGATAGTTTTATTGATAATAAATGTGCAAAAATTGAGACAGTGCGAAAAAATAGAATATATTTTGTTAACTCCAAGTACACTAGTGTTTTTGCAAACATAATGGGCTCTGATCAGACGCCGTGTAACGCGGAGTTTGACCAGGATCCAAACTGTTTGAAACTCTTTTTTAACATTTCTTTAGTTAAATTATTATAATTTACCTTTGAAAAATAAAAACAGACGACAATTATTTAAAGCTGATGACATCATGACAGTGAAGGAGGGTAAAAGACGCATTGGCTGATACATGTATATTGATTTCAAAGAACTCGTACTTAACTGTTTTCTTATTTGTATTTTTCAGGGTGGTACTCAGGTCTCCAAACTTGACAAGGCAGACATTCTAGAGATGACCGTCAGCCATCTTCGTCAGGTACAGCACCAGCAACTGTCTGTTGCTATGGCGACCAGCGCGTCCGTCGTCCAGCAGTACCGTGAAGGGTTCTCTGAATGTGCCGGCGAAACTCTTCGGTATATGGAGGCAACACAGGGCTACCCGTCCGACATGGTGTCACGTGTCAACACCCACCTCACAGCAAATGTTGCGTTTGTGCATGGAATTAACCAATACAACAGAACTCTCCCAAATGAAATTACTTTCTCAAATACACCAATCAAAATCAAGGTGGAATCTCCTACGTCATGCAGTTCAGTGTCACCCCCTTGTGATCTCTCTGGGAAATACTCTCCACTCCTCGTCCCCGTTTCACAGATGACCACTGCTAGTGGACACACCTCTGACGGACAGTCTCTGAACTCTAGCGCGTGCTCCACGGACACTAACACTTCCAACAGTTCAGTTCTGTCACCCCCACCCAGTGCTTCAGTAAACGCCAACGAGGCAGCGCATCAGAAAGTGTGGCGACCATTCTAAACAAACTGATTGTGCTGATTTAGATGTTGGTGTAGCAAAATGTGATAAAATTTTAATTGTTAACTTATTAAATGATGTCTAAACTTTAGATTTTGTTTTTGTTTTGCTTTTAAATGGAATTGTTGTGGTATCTGGTATCAGGGCTGCCATAAGTTGACATAAACAATCCTAAGATTTCCAAATTTGCATTTTTCAAGTGCGATTTTACGAATTGTACCTTTACTCCATAGCCTTTTTCTTGTTTTGTTGACATGCGACCACTGAAAGCAGGCTGTAAGTAAAGCAGAATGCACCTGAGGGCGCATTCTGCTTTACTTTCAGCCTGCTTTAAGCTACATGTACTGGGAAAAAATCCGGAGATTTAGGAAAAATCCGGAGAAATGGCAGCCCTGTGGTATACATTCTCAGTTGGTTTATTAACCAATCACCCAATATCATTAGACATATTTCTAGTCTTGAAGATAGGTGACCACTTAAAGCAGATTGAAAATAAAGCAATATACGCCTTGTGGTGTACTCTGCTTTTCTTTCAACTTGCTTTGAAGTTACCATCTGCTAGGATATAGAAAACCTTTCTTATTATGCGCATTTATTACTGTATAAATGGTAAATATTTTCTGCAGGGGGAAGAATAAATTAAAAGCGTAAATTGGGGATTTATGGGATAATGGGTTAAATCTTGTTTTACTTCAAGTATTGCAGGATTGTGACCTGTATATGATTATAAATTGTCGTCAGTATAACTCGAACCCGCTTAACCCATAACTGCACAAACACGCGTGTTACGCCTTTTAATTTATTCCTCCATTGAAAAAAATAGTTCCGCCTATTAGTCATCAATAAGCACCATAAGAAATATTTTCTAGATCATAGCAGGTTGAAATTAAAACAGAACGAGCCTTAAGGCGCATTCTGTTATTAACCTTATTTAAGTGGTCACCTATCTTCAAAACTAGAAACAATCTATATTATATGGGGCAACACGTTAAGTCGTGTTGTTCTACAGATGCATTTCAATTACTCGGAATTGTTTAAGCCGAACATACCCGTATGTCAAACTAAACGTGGGTAAGCCACGTTTTGACTTTGAAATACATGTGTGCCCCGGAACAAGTTCGACTTGATCAGCATCGAGTTATTGAGATTCAGCTGTTGTACGACTGGATTATTATAGAGGTGTCAGGGCTGCCATTTCCTAAATCTTCGGATTTTTTTCTGGATCACGGTAGCTTAAAGCAGGCTGAAAGTAAAGCAGAATGCGTCATAAGGTGCATTCTGCTTTACTTCCAGTCTGCTTTAAGTAGTCACGTGTCAACAAAACTAGAAACTGGCTATGGAGTAAGGGTACTATTCGTAAATTCGCACTTGATAAATGCAAATTTGGAAATCTTAGGATTTTTCATGTCAACTTATGGCAGCCCTGAGGTGTGCATCGATTACTTGAATTCGCTTTAGTCGAAGTTATCCGCATCTGAAAGTTAAAACGCAAAGTAGCTACAGTGGAGAAAACGTTATTTTTTCCCGTTTTAAAGCAAACGTACGCAAACGCATATCAATAAAACATAGACAATGACAACTTATTGACACTCCTGACCATTTATTTTAATCTGAGTGGCAAACAGTTTGGAGCCTGATCAGACGCCGGGTAACCCGGCGTCTGATCTGGCTCCAAACTATTTGCACTGCAAATAATAGTTTAAGCGTAAACGCGTAATGGGAAAGAATAACGTTTTCTCCACTGTACATTTAAAATTTAACGGCTGTTGCATACGTTAAAGATTTGAAATACGGATAATGTCAACATAAGCGGATACACTACCCCTCCCTCCGTAACGACTTTACAAATAGATTCGGGTATCTTATCTCACACGTCCGTTTTACAAATGGTACATATTTTGTAAAACGAATTAGTCAAACCTAGAAATGATTTTTATATTTGAAAGTTCTTTTTTTACACAGCTATACTACTAATGAGTTTTCTTACCCAGACATAATTTCACTTGATCAATGGCAAATGATGTGTTTGATCTGCAAAGTAGTAGACTTTAGTAGCAGTGCAAACAAGATCTTTCCGATATTATGAACAATAAATCTGCTCAATAAACCTATTCACTAATATCAAAATAATAATGATCGAATTGTATATCAAACTAAACAGTAAACACTCAAACAAAGCAAAAACGTTCTTATATGCCTGAGAAAAATCTGTCACAATGATACAGTGGAGAATCTGTTATTCTTTCCCGTTTAAACGCAAACGTACGCAAACGCAAATCACTAAAACGTAGAAAATAACACCTTTTGGACAATTCTGATATGCCATGTTTATCTTGATGGCAAACAGTTTGGAGCCTGATCAGACGCCGGGTTACCCGGCGTCTGATCTGGCTCCAAGCTGTTTGCACTGCAAATAAAAGTTTTAGCGTAAACGCGTTTATTGGGAAAGAATAACACATTCTCCACTATAACAGAACTATGGAAACAAATGAACTTTCGCTGCCATGTTCTATCGGTTGCTTTAACCCTCTTACCGTCAAATATTGTCTGCATTGGTAGTACCGTCTGCAATATTTTTAAAGTCAGCTTAAGGGCTTTTTTTTTTATACGTGTCTCAAACAGTTTGGCGGCGTCTGAACAGGATCAAAACTGTTTACAAAGTCGCCTTTTGGCGACGTTGGCATGCAGTGAAAGAGTTAAAAAACAATTTTCTAAAAGTGTTTAATAACCCTTTCAACGCCAATGTTGCTATACTTATGGCAATTATTGCAAATAGTTTTGATCCAGACCAGACGCCGAGTAACTTAGGCGGCGTATCATTATTTCCCAAAATGTCAAGTTGACCACGGAACCCATACACGCAGTATAATTCCGTTGTTTAACACTTGTATCAGTTTTTCTTTGAGTCAAAATTTAAAAAAAAAGAGGGGAAATGTATCTGAATTAAACTTTCAAACATCATTTAGAGTAAATGATAATGTTGCAGTGTAAGGTATAAGATAGAGTTAAAAGGTAGATTCCTCAAACAAGTAGGGCAATTAAGTCTCGATAATTTGATACAAATGTTTAGCTTAAGCTATAAGCCTATCAAATTTAAACTATAAGAATTGCACCAAAAAACATGTTCTATGGTCTACACGGTTTATAATACCACTGATCTATTCAGCTAGTAGCGCGACTCATATAACCCAGTTGTCCATAATTGTGCATTTTACGCCTTTAATTCATTCCTCTACGAAAGAAAAGAGTTCCACTTTATTCAGTCATGAATACATATAATAAGATATATTGTTCTATAGCCTACCAGATGGTAGCTTAACCCTTTACCTGATAGCATTGTTTCTAGTATTGAAGATATGTGACTACTTAAAGTAGGTCGAAAGTAAAGCAGAATGCGCCTTAAAGCGCATTCTACTTTACTTTCAGCCTACTTTTAAGCTATCAAGCGCTAGAATATAGAAAATATTCCATGTAAAATGTATTCATGACTGATTAAATTGGAACTATTTTCTTCAGCGGAAGAATAAACTGAATGCGCTAAAAGGCGCTTCTATAAGGTAAAGGGTTAAACATTAAAGCAGACTGAAAGTAAAGCAGAATGTGCCTCTACTTTTAACCATCATTAATCAAAACCAGAAAGGCAATGGAGTAAAGGGATAAAAGCCCAATTCACTGATATGACGTCATCTGCTTTAACAATTGCCGTCTAGTTTTATTTCAAAATTAGATTTTAGGTGAATTGACAAAGTACATGTAACAGCGTAATGGGTGTCAAACGGTTTAGATCCCATTGACTGTATCTGTCGTTAGCATTTAGATTTCAAATTTAGATTTTCAACAATTGGCCGAAAATAAAACATCGAAACCAGGGCAATAGTTTAGCTACAGATTGGACGCAGATGCCCCAATGAATAACTACATAATTATATATTCAAGTTCATTGCATGTATAACATCAGGCTCAGGTAGTCATAGTTTTAGAGAAACAAATGTATGGAATGAATCTGCTTATCGGTTGCCCAGTAAATTTAAATGCACAAAAACCTTTCAGTAAATAAAGCACTGTACAACGCATTACATTGTGTACGTCTGGAATACCCTAAGCCCTGACGACAAGCATATTTGTCATTTACAAATTGTGTACCCGAGAAGAGTACATTTGTCCTGTGCAAACAGCGTGGAGCCGTGGAACCAGATCAGAGTGCTCATGAATGAACCGACCCCTCTTTTCAGGATCTGCACTGTTTGTCATTTTGCAATAAATTGTAAAACCAAACTTTATAGTAAAACATGGACTTTTTAAATATATACTGCATGCGTGTGAGTTGACCCAGTTATTCCTGGAAATGGAAATGAACCCGCCCAGTGAAATTGCTGGAATATTTTCTGTAGATATACAGTGGAGAATCTGTTATTCTTTCCCAATAAACGCGTTTACGCTAAAACTATTATTTGCAGTGCAAACAGTTTGGAGCCAGATCAGACGCCGGGTAACCCGGCGTCTGATCAGGCTTCAAACTGTTTGCCACCAAGATAAACATGAAATATCAGAATTGTCCAAAAGTTGTTCTTTTCTACGTTTTAGTGCTTTGCGTTTGCGTACGTTTGCGTTTAAACGGGAAAGAATAACAGAGTCTCCACTGTACAAAGGTGGTCTAAATACACTACATTGTTTGCATATACAGTAGAGCATTTCATTATGAAAAAGTAGTGCTGGATCTGATGAGATGCCGTGTCTCATCAGCAGGGCTGCCATAAGTTGACATGAAAAATCCTAAGATTTCCAAATTTGCATTTTTCAAGTGCGATTTTACAAATCGTACCTTTACCCCATCGTCTGTTTCTAGTATTGTTGACACGTGGCTGCTTAAAGCAGGCTGGAAGTAAAGCAGAATGCGCCTTAAGGCGCATTCTGCTTTACTTTCAGCCTACTTTAAGCTACCATGTACCAAAAAAAATAAATCCGAAGATTTAGGAAAAATCCGGAGAAATGGCAGCCCTGCATCCGAGTCTACACTGATTGCTAATGTCTACTTTATTAGACACTATAGACTTAAACGGGTAAATGGTCAACTCAGTTTGGACTCAGAGAAATTGGACATTACATTTCGTCAAGATCTACAGTGGAGAATCTGTTATTCTTTCCCGTTTAAACGCAAACGTACGCAAACGCACGCAAACGCAAATCACTAAAACGTAGAAAAGAACAACTTTCGGACAATTCTGATAATTCTTGTTTATCTTGGTGGTAAACAGTTTAGAGCCTGATCAGACGCCGGGTTATCCGGCGTCTGATCTGGCTCCAAACTGTTTGCACTGCAAATAATAGTTTTAGCGTAAACGCGTTTATTGGGAAAGAATAACGTTTTCTCCACTGTAATCTTTTTTACACTGAACTGTAAATGTATAGATAGATTCTTAACCATTTCATGATAAAATTATTCGGGAGAGTTTTACCCCTTCACCGCTTTATTGCGGTCTGCTTCAGTATTACTTTCTGCAAGACGCTTTTCAAAGTTTGATTCAAGGTTGTCCAGTATTATTTAATAAATACAGATAACAGTGTCACATGTACAGTGTGGGTCCTGATAAGACACCGCCTAACCCAAACTGTTTGCAAACGCGCTTTAAAGCGTCATTGAGAAAAAAGGGTTAAGTCAATTAACATCTAAATCAAACTTGCCTAAGCGCCAACCCTATTTAAACATCTTATTTACTAAAATAGCAATAGTTTGGTATAATCGTAAGAAAGATGTGTGTATAATGTTTATAACTGATATTAACCCATTTATGCCTACTGTGGATTCTTTCATGTTTATATATTGGATGGGTACATTTTATATTAAAGGGGTGTCTGGTCTTTTTTTGTATAATTATTTTAATTATGATAGAAATTACTGTTAGCAAACAGTGTACCGATATACGCATTTTGCGACGTCTGATCTGAGTCTACAAATGTTTGTCTATATCCCATTTCTGAGACGCTATGCACAAATTAGTTAACTGTTGTTTCTTGCTGCCATCAACCAAGGCGTAGCTAGAACTGCATGGTGCGAGTTTAGTTGGAGTACTACCGCGGTAATTAATTAACCTTTGTTTTTATTTTCTTTGCACTGACCAGTGCAGGAACTTCTGCAACTGCAGCCATGGAGAGCTAATTGTCGAACTGTTGGTGAGCTGCCAAGGTCGATGCCACCCAGGGACACATCAACACGATAATCTCCGAGATTGCCGATTTATCATCACGGATAATCTATCGCCGTTAATTGATTAACCGCTCTAATTAACTACTTGACGTGGGATAGGTTATGACATTAGGTATACTAAAACTCATTGCATGCTGGGTAATTTTTCTCGTCTGTAACATTTTTGTCGTCTGCTACTTGTCTTAAAATAGAATTTTCTTCAGAATTTATTTTCAAAATAGAGCTAGAGTGTCAAACAGTTTGGAACCTGATGAGACGCATCTGGATCCAAATTGTTTACGGAGTTAATCACTGCTGGGTAATGTTTTCGCCTGCAACAATTGTCGTCTGCTACTTTTCTTAAAATAGAATTTTCTTCAGAATTTATTTTCAAAATAGAGCTAGAGTGTCAAACAGTTTGGAACCTGATGAGACGCATCTGGATCCAAATTGTTTACGGAGTTAATCACTGCTGGGTAATGTTTTCGCCTGCAACAATTGTCGTCTGCTACTTTTCTTAAAATAGAATTTTCTTCAGAATTTATTTTCAAAATAGGGTCAGTGTATCAAACAGTTTGGATCCTGATGAGACGCCGCCTTACGCGGCGTCTCATCTGGATCCAAACTGTTTGCGGAGGTAATCGCTCTGGCACACATGGTAAAGAGATAAAATACGTTACGTCAACACCGTTAACCTTTAGTACCCTATAAAAATGTCGTCTGCAAAATGTGATGTCTGCAAAATTTTATTTTTTTACCTCTCTGTATTCTGTTTAAGAAAATTATCACAAGAATGTCAAACAATTTGAATCCAGATGTGACGCCGAGTTACTCTGCGTCTCATCTGGATCCAAACTGTTTGCAACAGTTATAACCAAATTAGATCTAGTCCGCAGCGTGCAGGGGGTTAAGGCGAGATTAACCGCCCAGATCGTCGAGGAACAATGCGGAAGAAACATGCAGGAAATGCAAAGTATGCTTTGGCCAATACAAATCAAGGACTTTATAAATGATCGAGTAATGTGCCGATATTCTGATCACTTAAACGATGACAGCTTGAGGATGCTAACAACAGAACAGAGTAGAAATAACGTACATTTACCCAATTTGTAAACAGTGTAGACCCAGACCATACAACTCCTGAAGGAGTAGTCTGATCAGGGTATACACTGTTTTCTTATAGAATCTGTCTGGCACGAGTCTGTACTATTTTTCCTTAATTTTAGCCAAAGTAATAGTTAAAACGATATATTTTGATAGCTGGTGGAGTTTTAACCCATTACCCCATAGCCTGGTTTTAGTATTGAAGATAGTTAACCACTTAAAGCAGGTTGAAAGTAAAGCAGAATGCGCCCTTAGGCGCATTCTGCTTTACTTTCAGCCTGCTTTAAGCTAATACATACTAGAATATAGAAATTACTTCTTAGAATTCATATTTATGACTGTATAAATTGGAACTATTTTATTCAGTGGATGAATATATTTAATGCGCTAAAAGGCGCTCCTATGAGGAAAAGGGTTAAATATGAATATTTAGCGGGAGAAGGGTTAACTGATAATGTCAGCTTACATCAGGGTAAAGGTCAGGTAGAAAGCTCCGATTGGAGCTTGCCCTACTTCGTTCTTTCTGCCACCTGTCTAAAATGTAAGTAAATATTCATTTGATGGTCGTAATGGTGAAAGCTTTGGAGAAAACGTTATTCTTTATCAATAAACACCTTCACGCTAAAATTATTTTTCCATTGCAAACAGTTTAGAGCCTTGTCAGACGCCGGCTAACCCGGCGTCTGACCAGGCTCCAACTCTTTGCCACTCTGCTTAAAATATATATTAGAAATTTCAAAAAGTTATGTAAAATTTAATTTGAGAAAAAACTACAGTCGACAATTGTTTTAAACTAATGATGTCATAGAAGTTAAGGGGTTGTAACTGTTTTCAAATGCAAGCTAATACACTTATATCGGGGTGATGGTTAATTCATCTAAGTGCCTACCTTATCTCTTAGTATCGAAAGTGCATTAAGTGGTTAGCTCCATTTTAGCGATCTGATTTCTATGTACATGTGTATTTTAACGCATTCATTGTCATGGCGTCATCAGCTTTAAACAATTGTGATCTTTTTTTTGTTTTTTGCTTTTGTTTTCCAGATTTAAAATTTGATGTATTTTGATATAGGAAATATAAATTTCGTTGTCGAACAGTATAGATCCTGAATAAGGATCCAAAGTGTTTGCAATAACCATTGTAATCGGACAGTAAAGGGGTTTACCTATGAAGTTTTCTGCCAACCGTATATTCAAGTATTCAAAGTTGGCCAATTCGATAGGAAAATTGAGGTTTCGACAAGAGAATCTCGGACGGATTAATCATGTTAACCCTTTACCTTATAGCTTGTTTCTAGTTTTGAAGACAGGTGACCACTTAAAGCAGGTTGAAAGTAAAGCAGAATGTGCCTTAGGGCACATTCTGCTTTACTTTCAGCCTGCTTTAAGCTAAAATCTGCAAGACCATATAAAATATTTGTAATGGTAATTGTTCATGCGGTTATAAACTGGAACTATTTTCTTCAGCGGATGAATAAAATGCATGTGCTAAAAGTCGCTTCTATGGGGGGAAAGGGTTAAGGTCTGCAGTGTTTGCCTGGCTACATTCTTTATAACTACTTCAACAAATTGAACCGTTTAACATTTTCACGCGTTTGTTTCCGATATAAGGGGAATAACCATAGACAAGCTTCCCTGAAATTTGATAGATACTCGTACTAGTACTCTCCCTTGATAATCGCGCTACTCTTAACTGGCGTCTCAAGTTTAGTGTGTATACTAAAGTCTCACCAGGGTTTGCACTGCTTGCTTTATCATGTGAAATATTTGTCTGTATGGCCATACAATGCAGTGTCTTTAGATCACCCTTATATACAGTGGAGAATCTGTTATTCTTTCCCGTTTAAACGCAAACGTACGCAAACGCAAAGCACTAAAACGTAGAAAAGAACAACTTTTGGACAATTCTGATAATTCATGTTTATCTTGGTGGCAAACAGTTTGGAGCCTGATCAGACGCCGGGTTACCCGGCGTCTGATCTGGTTCCAAACTGTTTGTAAAAGAAAAAATAGTTTTAGCGTAAACGCGTTTATCGGGAAAGAATAACAGATTCTCCACTGTATATACACTACACAATCTTCTATCAGGTACATGTATATAGGAAGAGTTCAATGTTGCAATATCCAGGCATAAGGTGGTTCATAATCGGCGACTGATTCACCCGAGGTCGCGACAGCTGATTAACCTTTAACCCTTTCACTCTCAATGACGTTTAAAAGCGCGTTTGCAAACAGTTCAGATCCTGATCAGACGCCGCGTGACGCGGCGTCTGATCAGGATCCAAACTGTTTGACACTTGTTTTGAATTTGTTTCAGTTATACTACCTTATTTTTGACTTTGAAACGATCTTGCAGACAACAAAATTGAAGCAAGCGACAAATGAAACGGTGAAGGGGTAAAATACTCACGAAAAATTTGGCAATGAAAGTCATCTGCACAAATATTTTGTCGCCTGCAAATATTTTTCGTCTGGAAACAAGTCTCAGAATTTAATTACATGTATCTGTACATTCTTTCAGAAATTTGAAATAATTATCACCACTGTCATACAGTTTGGATCCAGATGAGACGCCGAATTACCCGGCGTCTCATCTGGATTCAGACTGTTTGCAAATTCGTCCATAGCATGCAGGAGGTTAACTCAAAGGGCGCTACATGTAAAGGTGAAACCATGATAAACTCACAAACAGTTTGGATCCTGATGACTGCGTCTCACTAGGATCAACATGTTTGACACTTTGACCCTGTTTTTAAAAAGAAAGTTAGAAAAATCTATGTTTAAACCAGTGGCAGACGGTAATTGTTGTAGACGAAAAACTCCAAAAACGAACCCTTTGACCCATTACCAGATAGCCTGTTTCTAGTTTTGAAAATAGGTGACTACTCAGAGCAGGTTGAATGTAAAGCAGAATGCGCCATATGGCGCATTCTGCTTTACTTTCATCCTGCTTTAAGCTATTACCTGCTAGAGTAAGGAAAATATTAAATATGACACATATTCATTACGGTATAATTTGGAACTATTTCTTCAGTGGATGAATAAAATGCATGTGCTAAAAGTCGCTTCTATAAGGGAAAGGGTTAAGCGTTCAAGAGTTAACCCTTTCACTGCCTTATCCCAAGTACAATACAAATGTATTAGTTATTTTCAAACAGTTTAGATTCTGATCAGACGCCGCGTAACACGGCTTTTGATTAGGATCCAACCTGTTTGAGACACATATATTTCAATACATGTATTATTTCTCTATAAGTCAAAATACATAGAATTGAAATTTGAGAAATAAAAGCGGACGAAAATTGTTTTAAAGTGATGACGTCATGACGGTGAAGTGATTAATGCTGATTAGTAATACAGTGACAACATAAATTTCCGGTCAAGATGGGTTTCCGGTTTAGAGGGGTTTTAACCCATAGCTTGTTTTTAGTATGGACGATAACTGATCAGTTAAAGCAGGTTGAAAGTAAAGCAGAATGCGCCTTAAGGCGCATTCTGCTTTACTTTCAACATGCCCTTTAAAAGCTATCACCTGCAAGAATATTGAAACTATTTCTGATGATACATATTTCTGATGATACATATACATGATACTATGATACATGATACTACATGTATTTCTGATGATACATATACATGAAATGTATTTTCTTCAGTGAAGGAATAAATCAAAGGCGTATAAATTCATAATTATGGTGTAATGGGTTAAAATAAAGAAAGGTCGGAAACGGGACCAACCTTTTTTGTCCGGTTTAGAAAGCATTCCGGTATTTAGAGGTTACGGTTTAGCGGGAATTCCGGTATTTAGAGGTTCCGGTTTAGTGGGGTTTCACTGTACCACGTTGATAAACGATGAACTGTTTGTGTTGATTAACTATTTCACTGCCAAAGGCGCAAAAAGACGACAATGCAAACAGTTTAGATCCTGATCAGACGTAACGCGGCGTCTGATCAGGATCCAAACTGTTTGATACTCGTATCACAAGTCTTCAGTCAAAACAACCCTAAATCGGACTTTAAATATATTGCAGACGACACTACAAATGCAGACGATATTTTGGCGGTGACAGGGTTAAAGCAGACGATAAAACTTGGCAGGGAAAGAGGTCACACAGCTATCTATACCTTATACAACAGGTTTAACTTACATCTGCATATATCTGCATACATACATGTTATTACATACACAATGAGTGAAGAAAAACAATAGGGGATTGGAGGACAATTCAGATGTACGATTCTTTGACATCGCCATCATGAACAAGATCCACACAGCAGTACAGACAGAGCACCAGGAGCCCATCAATGGAACCGTCAAAGGTAAGCTTTCTTCTTCCAAATCGTTATTAACCTTATTTAAGTTTAACCAATTAGATTATACTCTATATATGCACATTTTTACTCTTTTAATTTATTCCTGTACTGAAGAAAACAATTCTAATTTATACAGCAACGAATGTGCAGCATAAGAAATAGTTCCAATATCCTAGCAGATGGTAGCTTAACCCATTACCCCATAGCCTGTTTCTAGAATTGGAGATAGCTGACCACTTAACCCTTTACCCCATAGAAGCGACTTTTAGCGTATCTAATTTATTCCTCCGCTGAAGAAAATAGTTCCAGTTTATACCCTCATGAACAATTACCATAACAAATATTTTTATATAGCCTAGCAGATGGTTGTTTAAAGCAGGCTGAAAGTAAAGCAGAATGTGCCTTATGGCACATTCTGCTTTACTTTCAACCTGCTTTAAGTGATCACCTGTTTTTAATGTTATATACGGGTTATTGGGTAAAGGGTTAAAGCAGGTTGACAGGAAAGCAGAATGCGCATTAAGGCGTATTCTGCTTTACTTTCAACCTGCTTTAAGCTACCTTCTGCAAGGATATAGAAATAGTTCTTATAGTATATATTTATGACTGCATAAATTCGAACTATTTCTTTAGTGGAGGAACACATTAAAGACGTAAAAGGGGGTATAGGTTAAAGCATGTTGGTGTATAGGATGCCTTTAACCCTTTCCCTTATAGAAGCGACTTTTAGCGCATCCATTTTATTCATCCGCCAAAGAAAATAGTTCCATTTTATACTGTCATGAATATGTACCATAAGAAATATTTTCTATATCCTAGCAGATATTAACTTAAAGCAGGCTGAAAGTAAAGCAGAATGCGCCTTAGGGCGCATTCTTCTTTACTTTCAACCTGCTTTAATAGATCACATATCTTAACTACTAGAAACAGGTTATGGGGTAATGGGTTAACCCCCTGATAGTGAAACTTAATATACTCCTACAGGAGACCTTTGATATATTCGTTTTACATGTATAATATATGGAGAACAGCAAGCCCGAAATTATCAACGCGGATAAGACTTAAATAGAAACCGGAATTGTCAATTTAAATCTTCCGGTTTCAATGATTTGAAGCATTTAGTTTAAACATATTTTATTTCATAATATATACAACTTTTATGAACAAAACATGGATATACATTAGGATGAGAACAAAAGCAAAAGCTTATTTGGTTCTTCTCATAAAGAAGCATTTACTCACCGATGGTCTAAATAAGAAAGAAGTTGACAGATTACATAGAATGAAAGTAAAGCAGAAAGCCCCTAATGAAGCTTTCCACTTACCAATAAGTCAACATTAAGCATTCGCCTGTCTTAACCCATTACTCATATATTTTTCAGTGTTTAAGACATGTGACCGCCTTAAATCTAACTTTGAAATTATTTTGCAGACAATAATATTGAAGCAGACGACACTATGGCGGTGAAGATCTATTTTGCTTAGGACAGTTTCTATAACATGATTCTTAAACAAACATATACTTTAATTATTAACATTTATTTTGCTTTAACCCTTTCCTCCCTGAAACCTCAAATGGACAATTCTAGCTTTCAATTTAGACTTCTTTAGGGTTGATCTTTACAATATATGTCAAAATGACAAACAGTGTAGACCCTGATCAGAGGGCTCCTTAAGGAGCCCTCTGATCAGGGTCAACACTGTTTACATAGGACAAGACTAGTGTACTCCTCACATAGAGGATGTTAGCATATGGAGGCATATGTATGCGTGACTAGGGTTCAAAGAGTTAAGACCATAGATCGACTTAAATCGTACTTTAAAATGATATTGCAGACAACAATATTGAAGCAGACTATGGCGGTGAAGATCTATTTTGCTTAGGGTATAAGATGGTTTTTAATAAACAAACATATAATTTAATCATTCACATTTATTTTGCTTTAATTGGTCGTCTATAGTGGTTTCTGCTTTACTTTTATTTTTCTTTAAGTTGTCAAATGGGGCGTTCTGTTTATCTTTTATCTTCCTTTAAATTGTCATCTGCTTCGTTTTTAAAGCTACAATTCCTAAAACCATGCCTGGAAAATTTAAAATTTGGAAATCTTAAGATTAATTATAAGCAATTTATGGTAGCCCTGCTTCAAACAAAATTAGATATACATATACATGAAATTATTCTTTGGCATTTTGGGAAATGGTTAGATATGAAGTACATACACTTTGCAACCACAGGTACAATCCCTAGTTGGATTGAGGGAAGTCTGTACAGGAATGGACCTGGGATGTTTGAGATCGGTGAACATCATTTTAACCACTTCTTTGACGGCATGGCCATGGTCCAGAGATTCCACATCTGTAAGTGCCATCCGGAAATATAGAAACGAATTGACAATTTAACCTTTTACTTCATATAGAGACTTCCTTTTGCGCATTCAATTTATTTCTCCAGTTGAAAGAAAACGGTTCTATTTATCCGGTGATGCATGTGTAACATTAATCATATCCTATATCCTATCATATATAGAAGCTTAAAGCAGACTTAAAGTAAAACATAATGCGCCTTAAGGCGCATTCTGCGTTGCTTTCAACCTGTTTTGAGTGCCCACCTGTCTTCTAAATGAAGAAACAGACTATTAGTTTATGCAAGGTAGACGATAATTTTAGCAGACGACATAAAGCAGACGATAGATAAAATACACACAGAAGGTAAATTAAAGCGCGACATTTATGATGATATGATATTCCTTATCAGTAGTAAACCTGATATAAAACACAAATAATGCTTCTAAAGGTGAGCATTAAAGTGCACATGCCCTACACTAACCACTCAGTCAAACACACACGATATTTTGCAGTGTTTTGTGGACCATATTGAAAATAGGTTCTTGGTTCCCTAAGACGCATTCTGCTTTACTTTCAACCTGCTTTAAGTGGCCAACTGTCTTCAAAACTAGAAACAGGGTATTGGGTAAAGAGATATGTAGAAATACATATACTTAATGATCCTATTGGTATTTGGGAAGACATGACTGAGCAAACAATGGAAACCCTGTTCAGATTGCTGCCGATGGAGCAGTTTGATCAGGGTCTACACTGTTTGCCATTCAGTCTGCATCTTTTGGACAAATTACTGTGTGATAAAGAAATTACATGTACATATGTATTCTAACTTTAAAGAATTGATTTTTACGGTAAGCACCACTTCTATATTCGAATTGCTTTTATGCATTTAGCTGGCGGAAAAGTAACATATCAACGAAGATTCCAGCGAACAGACACCTATAGCAGAAACATGACAGCCAAAGCTATCGTAAACAGAGAGTTTGGAACAATGGGTACCCCCGACCCCTGCCAGAACATATTCCAAAGGTGACAGCACCCACACACACCGACCTCCTTAGTAAAATAACCCCTACTGAATTTAAAGTTGAGGACCCCTTAACTACAGGGCTGCATAAGTTGATCATGAAAAATCCTAAGATTTTCAATTTTTCTATTTTCAAGCACGGTTACTTAAAGCAGGTTGAAAGTAACCAGAACGCGCTTTAAGCTACTTTTAGCCTGCTTTAAGCTACCATCTGCTAGGATAAAAATCCGAAGATTTCGAAAAAAAGTGTAGCGATGGGCCATTCTCTTCAACTGTCGACCCGTTCCGAACCATTCTTAGCATAGTTGGGAACGGATCGACAGTCGACGAGAATGGCCGATCTTCCGATATTGACGACATTAGAGGTCCTCAAGCTTAAAACACCATATACCCGTATTCTAAAATTAACCCATTACCCCATAGCCTATTTCTAGTTTTGAAGACAGGTCAACACTTAAAGCAGGTCGAAAGTAAAGCAGAATGCGCCTTAAGGCGCATTCTGCTTTACTTTTAGCCTGCTTTAAGCTACCATCTGCTAGCATATAGAAAATATTGCTTATGGTACATATTCTTCACTGTTTAAATTGGAACTATTTACTTCAGTGGTGGAATAATTACAGGCGTAAAAAGGCGTATTTATGGGGTAATGGGTTAAAACGTAGACCAGCCAGTGTCTTGGTCAACTTTTAACTCTGAACTATACGGGTAAGTTCAATATTTCGCATTCAACCCTGAAACTTTTAATGGAAAATGCCAATTTGCAATTAAGCCTAGTCCTTTTGTGACTATTTAAGTTCAATTGTAACAACATGTACATGTCTCTATACGTGTATTGCTAAATGACAAACTCGGCATTTAACGTGCAGTAAAGTTGGCACAGAAAATTAACTATCTCTGTAACGACCAGTTTATTTTCTTTGCAAACAGTGCAGAACTAGATCAGACAGCTCCGAATGGCATGTCAGAGCATATTCTAAAATAAACAGTACATGCTTTGATCTGACAGTTCCTCCCGTCTGATAAATACACATTACCAGTACAGAGTGATGTATTTAGCTCGAGACGTTTTTGGCGGAAATAGCCGATCTGACGAGCGCCTTGGCGCGAGTCTGATCGGTTGTTTCCGCCAAAAACGCCGAGAGCTAAATGCAACACTCTGTTGCGCACTGCCAACTGGTAATGTGTTTATTATATGCCTTGAATACAAACCAGAAAAAACTAAATAGTTGTTTAAATAATTTTATATCCAAAATTTATTAGTTATTTGAAGCAGAACAAGAATTTTGTATGCCACAAAGAATAACGCGGCACTCGTACATGTACGTAAATGACGTCACGTTAAATCGAAAGCGAGGTCAGATTAAAATACAAAGTGGCTGATACAAGGTGGCTGATACAGACTCTTGTATTTTACTGAGCAGATACACGCGGAAACGCTCGATATCATTCGAAGGCATATAGTAAAGGCATTTATTATATGCCTTCGAATGATATCGAGCGTTTCCGCGTGTATCTGCAGAGTAAAATACAAGAGTCTGTATCAGCCACCTTGTATCAGCAACTTTGTATTTTACTCTGACCTCGCTTTCGATTCAACGTGACGTCATTTACGTTCATGTACGAGCTTTGTGGCATACAAAACTTCTCGTTCTGCTTCAAATAACTAATATATTTTGGAAGTAAAATGATTTAAACAACTATTTAGTTGTTTCTGGTTTGTATTCAATGCATATAATAAACACATTACCAGTTGGCAGTGCGCAACAGAGTGTTGCATTTAGCTCTCGACGTTTTTGGCGGAAACAACCGATCAGACTCGCGCCAAGGCGCTCGTCAGATCGGCTATTTCCACCAAAAACGTCTCGAGCTAAATACATCACTGTGTATCGCACTGTTAACTGGTAATGTGTATTTATTATATGCCTTCGTATGATATCGAGCGTTTCCGCGTGTATTTGCACAGTAAAATACAAGAGTCTGTATCAGCTACCTTGAATCAGCCACTTCGTATTTTGCTCTGACGTCGCTTTCGGTTTAACGTGACGTCATTTACGTTCATGTGCAAGTAACGCGCTATTCTTTGTGGCATTCAAAAAACTTCTTCTGCTTCAAATAACTAATATATATTGGATATAAAATGATTTAAACAACTATTTAGTTGTTTCTGATGTGTATTCAATGCATATAATAAACACATTACCAGTTGGCAGTGTGCTACAGAGTGTTGCATTTAGCTCTCGACGTTTTTGGCGGAAACAACCGATCAGACTCGCGCCAAGGCGCTTGTCAGATCGGCTTTTTCCGCCAAAAACGTCTCGAGCTAAATACATCACTCTGTATTGCACTGCCAACTGGTAATGTGTATGTACTGTTTTCTTAATACTAGGCATGTTTGTTACTATTGAGATACTTTGTGAATATTTTGTTCTTTGTTTATGCATTCTTGTAAATATTGTACATTCTTTTGAGGGCCACACGGGAGATTAGTTTGCTGTCTGTACTAATTGTGTTACCTTCTCGAAATAAAGTCTTTATTATTATTATTATTATTATTATTATTACTATTATATCTTTTAGAATCTGCTCTGACATGAATCTGCACATTTATCTTGGGGGATGTCTTTTATAGCAGCCAATGTAATATATGCTCATACAGTGGAGAATGTGTTATTCTTTCCCAATAAACGCGTTTACGCTAAAACTATTATTTGCAGTGCAAACAGTTTGGAGCCAGATCAGACGCCGGGTAACCCGGCGTCTGATCAGGCTCCAAACTGTTTGCCACCAAGATAAACATGAAATATCAGAATTGTCCAAAAGTTGTTCTTTTCTACGTTTTAGTGCTTTGCGTTTGCGTACGTTTGCGTTTAAACGGGAAAGAATAACAGATTCTCCACTGTAGTGGGCGGAGTTTTATACAGTACTCCCTCCCTACAGCATCCCTCCTAACAACGTATCCCTCCTTACAACGTATCCCTCCTTACAACGTATCCCTCCTTACAACGACCCTTGCCGTAGTTCTCTGAACAGGACAATTACTTCTGACGCTTTTACTGCTGCCACATCGGCTGCTTAAAATTGTCGTCTACTGTTTTTTCTTAAAGTTGACATTTTGATAGAATATATATAATGTCGAGTGACAAACAGCTTGAATCCCGATCAGACGCCGCGTTACGCGACGTCTAATCAGGATTCAAACTGTTTGCAAAGTCGCCTTTTGGCTTAATTTTCCCTTCCTATAACGACTCCCTCTGAACAACACACACAATCTGTGCCTACCATTGGTTTCGTTGTAGAGAGGGAACACTGTATATGAATATTCAACAGGAGAGGGTACATGTGCATCTTTATTTCCCTGCATATAATGTACATTCTCTTATATACACATGTGAGGATTGGTATGGTTTATACTTATGTTTGATTTATATTCAGATTTCTGACTTATTTCAAAGCCGGAGAAATATCAGATAACACGTTGGTCAGCTTATTCCCCAAGGATGGCGAGTTGTACGCCACCACGGAGACACGCTATGTAACCAAGCTAGACCCAGATACACTTGAGAAACTAGAAAAGGTACAGCATGCTCGATATACAGTAAACACTCTCTATTACGGCCACTAAGTTGTGTTAATTTTCAGGTGTTTACGACAGGTGCTTCGACTTAAAACAAGGTAAACGTAAATAGAAAGCTCCTTAAGGAGCTTTCTGCATTACTATCACATTGCTTAAGCTGTTACCTGTCTTTATACAGTCAATTAGCTTTCTTCTAAGTGGACGAACTAGAGAGGTTTTAACACTGTGCAGGAGCCACATTGAATTTAACTTATTCAGGCGGCTTGTCCTTTTCGTAAAACTAGTTACAGAATCATTTATCAACTTTAGAATTGAGCATTAAAATAATCTCATGCTTTTTGTTTGGTTCCCAACTTCTATCAGATTAGCAGATGCTGGGAACCTACTCATAGTGTTAGAGGTTATTAGAGGTTATTATTGAGCACTGTGTTGGTAGGCTTGATATTTGTTTATTTTAGGTTGATCTAATGAAGACTGGAGGATTGTTTCTCGCAGTAGCCCACCCACACTGGGACACGGTTGGAACCGTTCACTATGTTGGTCATAACTTTACTGGTGGACTGAAGACAAACATTGTCACTTACCCTCCACAAACAGGTAATTAAGACAAATATCGACACTTGCTTCCAAAATCAATTCAAGGTTGTTAAGACAAAACTCGTTATTTACCATACAAAATGTAGTTATGTCAAATATCGCCACTTACCCGCCAAAACATGTAAATGTAGTTAAGACACATGTCGTCACTTACCAGCCAACACACGTAAAGGAAGTCAAACATCGCCACCTACCCGCCCAAACAAGTAAAGGTATATAAGACAAATATCGCCACTTACCGACCAACACATGTAAAGGTAGTTAAGTCAAATATAGCCACTTACCCGCCAACACATGTAAAGGTAGTTTAGTCAAATATTGCCACTTACCCGCTAAAACATGTAAAGGTAGTTTAGTCAAATATCGCCACTTACCCGCTAAAACATGTAAAGGTAGTTAAGTTAAATGGCGCCACTTACCAGTCAAACAGGTTAACATATATGTTGTTTAATTATCTGACTTGACGAATGTACACATTTCTCAATACATGTAGATATCTAACCCATTTATGCCTGGGTATTGCAATGAACTCTCCATGTACGCTTGCTGGAAGAGTTCATGATAGATATACAAGGATGATTCAAAGATACTGCAGTGTTTGTCCATACAGCTCAACAATTTACATGGAATAGCAAACAGTGTAGACCCTTATGAGACGCCGCGTAACGCGGCGTCTCATCAGGCTCTACACTGTTTGTCAATGTACTAGTCTGAAATGGGTCAAAATGGGTTAACAGATACGTACAATCGAGAAGAATATACTAACGTCCAAAAGGTTGCTAGCCGTTCGCCTTATGTGATAAACCTGGCCCAGCGCTTATAAAGCGTTTGAGTTGAGTCTGAGTTCGTTCTCACGCATTGTTTTGGTTAGATTTGAGCCTAGGCTCAAATCTGACCAATCAAATGCTTAAGAATGGTTTAATACTCAACTCAAACGTTTTATAAGCATGGACCCTGTACCATGATTGCGGGCGTGGGACAAGGCTGATTGTTATCAAGAAATGCCGTTATTCGTACAGTTTGTTTTCATATTTACATAAAAGTTTACATATACGGGGTATAAAGCGGTTTGAGCTGAGTCTGAGATCGTTCTCAAGTATTTGTTTGTTCAGATTAAATTGACCAATCAAATGCGTGAGAATGATCTCAGACTCAACTCAAATGTTTTATTACCTTGGACCGTGTATGTTCTGTTACTGAAACATTGAATATTTAATAGAGGACTCTATTGTGTATAACATAGTTTTTGCTAAAAAGTGCACACGCTAAATTAGAATACGGTCTTACAGCTCAATAACTCGAACACGATTTGTCGAACTTAGGCTATATCACGTTTTAACTTGAGATACGGGTTTGTTTGAATATTCAAAATTGAGTTATTGAAATTCAATTGCAGCAATACGACTTAATCATGTCCAAGAATGCATGCTATATTTGCAGAGTTGCCTGGATTGATAAACTATAAAGCTGGCACGTAATGCATTATCTCCCTTAGTCCATGCGATCGATAATCGATGCGTGAGGCAGAATATCGGACATCGCTATATCATCGAAAGTCTTGATAAGAAATAACGAATGTCTCGTTAACAATTGACTTTTTTCGGAATTACCGACTTAAGCGAGTTCGAATTATCGAATTTCCAAATCATTCAAATCATTCACTAGTATATAGTTTTACAAATACCTCCCTACATTATGTATGTTTTAACTAGATACTGGTTCAGTCTTCCCGACGGCTAGCCATATATGCACAATCCCGTCACCCTGGAAGATCCACGTTCCCTACTACCATAGTTTCGGCATCACAAAGAACTACTACATACTCCTACAGCAACCGTACATGTACAATGTGGTCAAACTGGCCATGCCGCCAGTGGCTGGAAATACAGTGGAGAAGAGCATGCAGTGGTATCCAGATACACCGGTACGGTGGAGAATACGTTATTCTCTCCCGTTTAAACGCGAACGAAACGCAAACGCATCACAATAAAACGTAGAGAAAGTCAACCTTTCGACAATTATGACTATTCATGTTAATCTGAGTGGCAAACAGTTTAGAGCCTGATCAGGCGCCGGGTTTCTTCCCGGCTTCTGATCTGGCTCCAATTAGTTTGCAATGGAAAAAATAGTTTTATTCTTTTGGATGGATATGAAATATATATGTCGAAAGGGTTGTTATCTGGTCAAAAAAAAAAGAGGCCTGTGGACTCGGTTTTTAATCAGATAACAATCCATTCTCGTGATGTAGGCTATTTACCATATCAATCCAAAGGAATTTATTATCCTCTGTTTATTACGACCACTGAAATTGATTATTTATTAGGTATTTACGACAGGTGACTGCTTAAAGCAAGGTGACAGTAAAACAGAAAGATCCTAAAGCTCCTTGCTTTAAGCTTTCACCTGTCTTTTACACAATCAATAAGCCTGTGTTTTGGTGGTCGTTATAAAGAGGTTTTACTGTATATAGAGATTTTTGTTTTCACCCTTTAAGCGCAAATGAAACGCAAATGGCGAAATGCAATTCAATTTAATGTAGAAAAGTACACTTTTAAGTTTTCTACTGATATACATGTACAATGTATTGTCATCTGAGTGGCAAACAGTTTGGACTATGAACACACAAATGTCTGTGATGTTAAAGCAATTAGTTCATTTAAAGTTTAGGATAATAACAGCAGTTATACAGAGCGTCTCAATATTTAGGAATTTACGGTATACATATATTTATACAAGCCAGATATTTCAAATTTGAAGATTCTTACTTGGTTTTGGTCCTACAAACGATGACTGAATACTAGTAATAGTAAACTCATGGTTGTTTTCTATTCTACCAGGTTCGCTTTCGAATAGTCGACCGGAAGAGTGGAGCCGACATAAACGGTCACGTGACGTATCAGACAGACGCTTTCCTGTATTTCCATCACATCAACGCTTATGAAGAAGAAGGTATACGAAATTCAACCATAGCCTAGTCATGCTTGTTAAGTTGTGGCAATAGTTCTTTTATTAGGCTTCTCGCATGTTAGAGTTTTCTGGCAGGCGAGCGGAAATGCCTCTCCACGACAGACTTTTTTCTGCTCGTGCTTATACTAGAAATTTTACATAAAGACAGGGTTGATACGCTTCAGTGTCTTCCTTCATAGCTCAGTCGGTAGAGTGATTGGCTAGCAATCAAAAAGTCCTATGTTCGAGTCCCATTCAATTGAAAACTATTTAAAAAATGATTTGTCGGATCTATTGACTTGTCAGTCCATAACGCAGTGATCAAGGGACATGTTATATTTAGTCTTCGTTGGTTAAAATCAGTGTCCGCTATAATATTATACTGTCCAAATGTATATGTCCAGTTACTTTTTGGTTTAATGATTTACAAGCCTATAAATTCGGAATATAAGATTTGATCCAACTATCAAGCCACACATTGAAGCTTATCAATCCTTTTATGTCTGTTTTTCAACATTTGCAAGATCAAGAAAATCCATTATAATGTTTAATCAATATTATTAACCTTATATCAAAGTCTATGAATAACTAATAATGCATTTTAATGACAGAATTTAATCTTAAGGGAGGTAACTGTATCTTTGCCTCATATTTCCCACTTTTTTAAAGAGACATACATGTAATTTGTTTTGACAGTGGGTATGAATATTATTCGGTCCTAGAGTGTAATAAACTTCTATGTGTTACCAAAATTAAATAATGCTGTTAATCACGCGCAGAGCCGCGCAATATGATATAAATAATAATAATAACAATAACGACTTTATATCAATGTGGATTACATATTTGGTATCGAACAAACAATATGGTCCACAAACAAAATTAACATATATACAACACGAAGGAACACATTTACAAATCAGTATTTTTTAAACCTTTGCAAACAGAGTGGACCCTGAAAAGACAGTTCCTGTAGGAGCTCTCCACAGGGACTACTCTGTTTACTTAAAGAATTTTAAAGATTTAGCTGAAAACGATAATGAATAAGTGTCATTATGAGAATTCAAGATTTGTTATACATGTAATTGCAACAAATCCTAACTGTAATTGTTTACTATTTTTTTCTGACCAACTATTTCACCAACCATATTTTTGAGGAATAGAATGGAAAAATCAACAATTTTATTTTTACTCGTCCAAGATATATAAGGCTCTTGGCATACATTAAACTTACATATAAATGCACTTGCGTATGCTGATAATCAAGTAACGATCAGGGGCCCGTTTCATTAAACTTCGTACGACAAAAACGATCGTAAGTCAAAACTTTAAAATACATTTAATTTCTGATTTCTCTATCTAATACTGTCTTGTGGCATCTCTTTGGAATCGTCTTTTCAAGACGATTCCAAAAAGATGTCACAAGACAGGATTAGATGGAGAAAGAAGTTTTATGAAACGGGCCCCTGGTCATTTGATATTTCGGACAACCCTCTTTCCTGGACCTAATGCATGCTTTAAACACGTGACAGTTATACACTCTTGTTCTTCCTAAGTACATAAGTCGAGCCACGGTAGTACGAACTCGCTTATTTCTAACACACCCATATTTCAAGCTAAAACGCGTCTTAGCCACTGAAATAATATTGTGTTCGACTATTTATTCATTGTTTCAGGTATATTTTATCATTCATCTCAAACACATAACTGTTACATGCACACACTCGGTTAGTCTGGTTTCTTGCCCCTACTCTACGTAAGATGGGGTCAGGCAAAGCTGAAACATGACGTCACCCTTGTAAATGCTGTTGTTGGGTGGGGTCATATGCCGTTTTATAGAGGGTTATTATTTAGGTTGTTGGCGATTGTTCAGTGCATAAAATGGAATGAATTTTATACAAAATATACAAATACATTACACAATCAAAAGTAAGATGTTGGTACGGGTGTCAAGTAGTTTGGATCTTTATCAGATGCTACATAATGCGGTGTCTAGTCAAGATCTAAACTATAAGCAAATCCAACCTATGGCGACTAAAGGAACTTTAAGGGACTGCCTATAGATGCATTTACATTGATTCTAAGTATATACAGTAAAACCTCTCTATTACGACCACTAAATTGTGTTTATTATGATGTGTTTATGACAAGTGACTGCTGAAAGCAAGGTGACCGTAAAACAGAAAGCTCCTAAAGGAGCTTTCTGTGTTACAGTCACCTTGCTTTAAGCTATCACCTGATTTTCATACAACCAATACGCTTTCGTTTTAGTGGTCGTAATTTAGTGAGGTTTGACTGTATTTGCCATAAATTGTAGGCCATGTTATCATTGATGTTGTGTGTCACAAAGACAATGCAATACTGGAACAATACTACATGAAGAATTTAACATCGCCACAGTGGCAGGAATCCTTGAGGAAAGTGCGCAGACCGGAAGCCAGGAGATACGTGCTTCCAATAGACGTAGATAGAGAGGTAGAGACATTCATCTGTACATATAAACACCATGTTTGCTTAGAGCTGCATAGTATTAGATGTTAAGCAGCTAGAAACTCTTTGTAAGCAACGTATATGTCAAAGTATTTCAGGTTACTGATGATAGTTTCAAACTAAATTACACAAGTATAGAATGTGGAATAAAAAAAACCAGCAGGAGATTAATAGTGATAGTTCTGATTTTTGTTTTTTAAAAAATATGATTTGAAACTGTTTACGTACATGTACATGTTTACATTTACACAGAACTTTTAACATCGAATAATACTTTAAAGAGTCCGAAAGCCGCGGAATCGATAACCCTCGATGCCACCGCATTTCAATGCAGCGTGCAACATTCCTGCTCCAAAATGTTCGTACACAAAACAAGGTGAAAGTAGATTCTACTAATTTTATTATCATCATATTTACTTCAGAAAGAAAAGGTTATCTAATAAAAGTTATGATTTTAAATCGTATCACTGTTTTATCTCGACCATGAGTACAGATATTTCAAAGGTTTGACGTCATAAAACACAACATGTTTGGATGTTTGGAACTTTCTAGACATCAACCAAGTGGTTGTTGGTGATTTTACCGTTTGCCCTAGATAGCCAGCCAATGAAAGGGCTCCATTTCAGCGAGAAATGAAAAAATATATCGCATATTCGTTCAATTTTGTACTTGGGTATGGCAGAGAAATAAACAAGACATGAACCGGTCAAGGACATCGCGTGCCAAGGAGGAGCGTAGCGCATCATTACGTCATACAGCAACCGCTCAGCTGCGAATTACAGTATAACCTATGTACTGCGGCCTTTCAATGAAGAGACCCGAATTAATCAAATATTTCTGTAAACAGGAGACTATAGTTAGTGCATAATGAAATTAATATGAAACGCATTAATCATGCCCTGCATAAACTCATTGAACCCTAGGTGACGAGTACACTCGTCATTTATAATGTACCCGTTACGCTTGTCCACAGCAAACATTGTAGAACCCCATCGTAGATCGCCTATTACAAAAATGGCATAGACTCGAATTGTTCATTGTATATAAGTGTTGGGTTGAAAGGGGTTAAGCAGCCGACCTGTGGGTATTGTCTTCTTTTGTGTAATCGTTTTATAAATATTTGACTGTAAAACAACGAATGAAGAACGTTCTTCATTCGTGGTAAAACGTCTCAAAAGAAATGTGTTTATTTTAAATATTGTATCAAAATACGGTTGCTTTTTATAAACGCATAAGGCAAGCAATACAGAGGCTTCTATATAGATAAGCGTTTAATTCTTGCGTTAAACAGCCACCCGTCTTCAACCCCTTCGGTGCCATGGGCATTTTTGTCATGAATAGTATAATGCACTAAAGAACACAGTCCAGATGAATGTCATTTAAAAACCAAGAATGCTCTTGACTTAGGATGTTTTAACCCTATACATGTAATTTGTGGGTTTTTTTTCTAAACTGACTTTAAAACAATTATTGCTTGGCTCCATTAGTGGGTTAAAGGACTCGAAACTTGGTTGATCAGGTGCTGCTTAATGCTTGGTATTTTTAGCAAATCAATTGATCAAGCATTTTCATGTCACACCAGTCCACAGCAGCTCGTTCACGCCAGTTTTCAACACAAATAAAATCGTCCTGAATTGAATCTATTTTTAAAAAATTCCATTTGGGTGACTCGCTAGCTCATGCTTGGTTTCGTTTCTAAATGGAAATGCCTACAGCGAGCCCTACATGCGTACAGGGTTCCCGGTCGATTTTCTAGTTTTTCGTGTGACGTAATGTGTAAAAGTGAACTCGCCGGCTTCCGAAAATACAAAGCACCGCCCTCCGAAATAAAAGCCCTTTCATTGGCTGACAAACTAGGTCGAGCGGTAATTTGGGTTGAGCGATAACTTAGTTTACCGTTTGCCCTAGATTGCCAGCCAATGAAAGGGCACCATTTCAGCGAGAAATGAAAAAATATATCGCATATTCGTTCAATTTTGTACTAAGGTATGGCAGAGAAATAAACAAGTCATGAACCGGCCAAGGACACCGCGTGCTAAGGAGGAGCGTAGCGCATCATTACTTCATACAGCAACCGCTCAGCTGGGAATTACAGTATAACCTATGACTGCGGCCTTTCAATGAAGAGGCCCGAATAAATCAAATATTTCTGTAGACAGGAGACTATAGTTAGTGCATAATGAAATTAATATGAAACGCTCTGAATTTACCTTTCTGCATTAATCATGTCCTGCATTAACTCATTGAACCCTAGGTGACGAGTACACTCGTCATTTATAATGTACCCGTTACACTTGTCAACAGCAAACATTGTAGAACCACATCGTAGATCTCCTATTACAAAAATGGCCCAGACTCGAATTGTTCATTGTATAAGAGTTGGGTTGAAAGGGTTAAGCAGCCGACTTGTGGGTATTGTCAGTATTGACTGTAAAACTTCTCGAATGAAATGTGTTTATTTTCAATATTGTACTAAATTACGGTTGCTTTTTATCAATGCATAAGGCAAGCAATACAGAGGCTCTTATAAGCGTTTAAATCTTGCGTTAAACAGCCACCAGTCTTCAACCCCTTCGGTGTCATGGGCAGTTTTGTCATTTATAGTATAATGCACTAAACAACACAGTCCAGACGAATGTCATTTAAAAACAAACAATGCTCTCGACTTAGGATGTTTTAACCCTATAATTTGTGGGTTTTTTTCTAAACTGACTTTAAAACAATTATTGCTTGGATCCATTAGTGGGTTAAAGGACTCGAATCTTGGTTGATCAGGTGCTGCTTAATGCTTGGTATTTTTTAGCAGATCAACTGATCAAGCATTTTTATGTCACACCAGTCCACAGCAGCTCGTTCACGCCAGTTTTCAACACTTTACTGTCGGAACACAAATAAAAATCGTCCTGAATTGAATCTATTTTTAAATTCCATTTGGGTGACTCGCTAGCTCATGCCTGGTTTTGTTTCTAAATGGAAAAGCATACAGCGAGCCGTACACGCGTACAGGGTTCCAGGTCGATTTTCTTGTTTTTCGTGTGACGTCATGCGTAAAAGTGAACTCGCCGGCTTCCGAAAATACAAAGCACCGCCCTCCGAAATAAAGCCCTTTTATTGGCTGACAAACTAGGTCGAGCGGTAATTTGGGTTGAGCGATAACTTAGTATAGGTAAAGTAGGTTGAACGATAACTGTCATACACTAGCCTACATGCCATATTTGAGGCAAACGGTAAATCAGTTATAGTTCATTTGTTTGAAAATTATACAACATAACCTGTTCGCTCCCTACGGTCGCTCCAGGTTATATTGCATAATTTTCAAAAAATGAACTATAACTAATACATAGGTAAAGTAGGTTGAACGGTAAGTGCCATACACTAGCCTACGTGCCATATTTGAGGCAAACGGTAAATCAGTTATAGTTCATTTGTTTGAAAATTATGCAACATAACCTGTTCGCTCCCTACGGTCGCTCCAGGTTATATTGCATAATTTTCAAAAAATGAACTATAACTAATACTTACCGTTTGCCCTAGATTGCCAGCCAATGAAAGGGCACCATTTCAGCGAGAAATGAAAAAATATATCGCATATTCGTTCAATTTTGTACTTGGGTATGGCAGAGAAATAAACAAGTCATGAACCGGCCAAGGACACCGCGTGCTAAGGAGGAGCGTAGCGCATCAGTACGTCATACAGCAACCGCTCAGCTGGGAATTGCAGTATAACCTATGTACTGCGGCCTTTCAATGAAGAGGCCCGAATAAATCAAATATATAGGGTATAATTCCTCCATGATATTGTACTAAAATACGGTTGCTTTTTATCAATGCATAAGGCAAGCAATACAGAGGCTCTTATAAGCGTTTAAATCTTGCGTTAAACAGCCACCAGTCTTCAACCCCTTCGGTGGCATGGGCATTTTTGTCATTTATAGTATAACGCACTAAACAACACAGTCCAGACGAATGTCATTTAAAAACAAACAATGCTCTCGACTTAGGATGTTTTAACCCTATAATTTGTGGGTTTTTTTCTAAACTGACTTTAAAACAATTATTGCTTGGCTCCATTAGTGGGTTAAAGGACTCGAATCTTGGTTGATCAGGTGCTGCTTAATGCTTGGTATTTTTTAGCAGATCAACTGATCAAGCATTTTTATGTCACACCAGTCCACAGCAGCTCGTTCACGCCAGTTTTCAACACTTTACTGTCGGAACACAAATAAAAATCGTCCTCAATTGAATCTTTTTTTAAATTCCATTTGGGTGACTCGCTAGCTCATGCCTGGTTTTGTTTCTAAATGGAAAAGCATACACCGAGCCGTACACGCGTACAGGGTTCCAGGTCGATTTTCTTGTTTTTCGTGTGACGTCATGTGTAAAAGTGAACTCGCCGGCTTCCGAAAATACAAAGCACCGCCCTCCGAAATAAAGCCCTTTTATTGGCTGACAAACTAGGTCGAGCGGTAATTTGGGTTGAGCGATATCTTAGTATAGGTAAAGTAGGTTGAACGGTAACTGTCATACACTAGCCTACGTGCCATATATAACTAATATGTAACTGTTACATTCATCCTGCAACTGATAACGTACGCTGAACAAACTTAACCCTTAGCCTGCCACTCACGACTATAGCTCCATATGCAAACAGCTTGGATCCGGATGAGACGCCGAGTAACTCGGCGTCTCATCCGGATCCAAGCTGTTTGACACTCGGACAACATTTTCAGCAATTTTGAGCAACTTTGAAGCACTTTGAAACTTGAAGCAGACGAGAAATATAGCAGACGACAATTTATTTGGCGGGCTAAGGGTTAATGGTACTGCAATGACGTCATCAACTTTGAATAATTGCTGTCTGTTTTTATTTCTCAAAACTAGATTTAAGGTTTTTTTACTTAAGAAAAAGCATAATGAGTGTGAAACAGTTTGGAACATGGACAGGCTCAAAACTGTTTGCAAACAACAATTGTACTCGGAGTAAGTCAGTGAAGAGGCTAATGGTATACTTATACATGTACATGTACTGTGCCCCTCCCTACAACGGCCCTCCCAACAACGATTCCCTCCTTACAACGACCCTTGTCGCTGCTCCATGAACAAGTCTTAATGTCCATCCTTTTCATGGCTGCAATATCGTCTGTTTAAATTTGTCGTTTCTGTTTTTCTCAAAGTTACATATAAGCGAACCTTTTGATAAAATAGATATAATGACGAGGGACAAACAGCTTGAATCCAGATCAGACGCCGTGTTACACGGCGTCTGATCTGGATTCAAGCTGTTTGCAATTGTAAGCCAAGTCGTAATTTTCCCTCCCTATAACGACTCCCTCCTAACAACACGCACAATCTATGTCTACCATAGGGTGTCGTTGTAGAAAGGGAGCTATGCAGTTAGTTTCTTTCAATTTCTGGCGAATATTTTCATACACTGTATTTCACACTGACATCTTACATGTCTACATTTTCAGGCGGAGCTAGGATCAAACTTGGTTACATTAAAAGACACAGAAGCACTGTGTTTGAAGCAGGACAAGGGCGTTCTCCATTGCCAATGTGAGCTTCTCGCAGATATAGGTATACATCATACTTGTTACCTTTCGAATAACAATAGAATACTTTTAAAACCCATTACCCCATTAATACGCTTTTTATGCCTCGGCACCGACAGATGCGGAGGCATATAGTAATCGTGCTTTTTACGCCTTTCATTTATTCATCAAACGATGAAAATAGTTCCATCTTATACACTCATGAATGTATATCACTATATCACAATAACTATTTTCTATCAGATTGGAGCTTAAGGCAGGCTGAACGTAAAGCTTTACGTTCAACCTGCTTTAGGTTGTCACCTATATTTATTTATATTACTAAAATAGGCTATGGGATAACGGGTTAACCCTTTCACTGCCATGACGTCATCAACTTTAAACAAATTATTGTCGTCTGCTTTTATTTCTAAAATTTAATTTTTAGTTATTTTGAGTGTCAACCAATTTGAATCCTGATTAGACGCTGGTGCCCTACTTTATAAAATGACCAATTTGGTCACTGGGCCATTTTTCGAAAGGGTAAATATTTCACGTAACACTGGGATTGGTTACGACTTATTGGGTGTAATATCATCGGCATTTGTCAAGAAACTTTAGAATGAAACGAACGAAAACAAATAGGTTACAAAAATGTACATAACAGTTAAAGTTAACACAGTAAAAATGGCCATGTTTAACTGTCTAATGTGGAATGGATATGGTTTCCTTTGATGACACTTCCAGTTGTTACATGACTTTATCCCAACCATTGAATCCTACACACAGAGAGATAGAGGGAGGGAGGGGGAGGGAGAGGGAGATAGAGAGAGAGAGAGACATATAGAGACACAGAGAGACAGAGTCAGAGACAGAGAGAGAGAGAGAGAGACATACATACATACAGACAGATAGAGAGAGAGACAGAGAGAGAGAGAGAGAGAGAGAGAGACATAGAATAACAGAGAAACAGAGACAGACAGATAAACAAACAGAACGAGAAAAATATAGAGAGAGGCATACATACACATATAGAGGGACAGAAAGAAAAAGAGAGACATACAGCGACAGGCAGAGGAATAGAGAATGAGAGAGACAGAGAGGCAGTGAGAGACAGAGAAATGCAGAGGGACAGAGAAGGGAAAGGTTGTTTGTAGAATATTAGCGTATCTTATATAATTTTTGGGAAGATAGTGTAGATATCCGGTATTTTGTAGAGTTGTTGGTTATTTAATTCAGTTTTCGGTAGATAGTGAGACACACACACAAAGACACAGAAAGACACAGAGAAAAACAGAGAGACAGACAGAGAGTGAAACATACCCAGAGAGACAGAGATAGAGAGAGGCACACACATAGAGAGTCATAGACAGAAAATTAGACAGACACATACATACATGTATATAGAGACAGAAATAGGGAGAGAGAGAGAGAGAGCGACATACATAGTGAGAGACAGCCTGAAAGACACGTAGTGCGAGAGACAGACATACAGAGAGAGAGAGAGAGAGAGACAACGAGACACATATAGAGACAGAGAGACAGAGACATACAGAGCTAAAATGAGAGACAAAGCGAACAGAGAGAAAACAGACAGAGAAACAGACAGATAGTCAAACACACAGATATAATCAGAGAGATAGGTAGAACAGTTAGTTGTTAGTGTCGTTATCGGGTAGTTGTAGAGTCGTAGAGTATCTAATTTTAGTGTGTTTTCCGGTAGTTTGAAGAGTTAGTATAGGGTACTTTGTGTTAGTATTGGGTATTTTGTGTTTGAACAGACCAAATTGTTCGAATTTGGACCGGCTCTGTTAGAATAAAGTAAATTGAAGCGAGTTGTCCCAATTGTCTTTTTTAATTGTGCAAGAAAAATACAAACAATAAAGATTTCCTAACACCACCATCAACGTCATATATCTATGGTTTATAGGATGAAAAAGTCAGTCATGTAAGATTTCCCGGGTAGTCCGGTGGTTACATTACAGGTAAGAGCACACAATTTTTACCCTCTCCGCACGGGTTCGATTCCCGACAGAGGTCAAACGTTTTTCTTTCTTAACATATATTTTTTCTATATACGATGAAAATAACAATGTCCTAAAAACAATGTACATGTATGAAGGAATCAAAAGAAAAGTGTTTAAAATATGAAATTTTTGTCTAATATTAGAGAACAGCAATTAACCCATTTACGCCCAGCGGATTCTTCCATGTTTATATATGTTATTAGTCCATATTTTATCAAAGGGAGGCCTGGTCAAAATTTTCATTTTCATTTTGTTTTATATTGAAATTCCTACCAACAAACAGTGTAGACTCTGATCAGAGTATACACTGTTTGCCTTTGTCCAAATGTATGGGATCGTGGGCACAAATGGGTTAAATAACTTTATACGTGTAGTATAATACCTGTTTGTATAGGTATCTGCTATCAATTTTCTCAGGCCAAATCAAGGGAACAAAGGTTATATTTGATATTTATCAGGAAATTTATCTGTCAAATACATGTACTGTGGTTCAACAGTTGAGACTGAGGGCCACAAGTGATATTAGTTGCTTGTTTGTTCTAATTGTGTTACCCTCTTGTAATAAAGTATTTTTCTTTATCATTATTACTGAACTAAATCTGTTGTCGGGAATCGAACCCGTACCGCCTGTGTGTTAACCCTTTCCCTTATAGAAGCAACTTTTAGCGTATTTAATTTATTCCTCCGCTGAAGAAAATAGTTCCAATATATACCGTAATGAATATGTGTCATATTTAATAATTTCCTTATTCTAACAGGTAATGGCTTAAAGCAGGCTGAAAGTAAAGCAGAATGCGCCATATGGCGCATTCTGCTTTACTTTCAACCTGCTTTAAGTGGTCACCTATATTCTATACTAGAAACAGGCTATCAGGTAAAGGGTTAAACAGGTAAACCAACTAGAAAACATATCAGCTGGCTCAGAATATATGTGACAATTAGATCGCAATTGAGTTCGATTATGGTGGAAATCTGACTAATAGATCAGGAATTATTTGCCAGTGATAAAAACGTGTTATTGAATATGTGTGCTCTATTCGCAGGTTTACATTGTACACAAGTAAATTCCCTTTTCAAGAAAGAGAAAGAGAGACGGACAGACAGACACAGACACAGACACACACTCAGGGACAGACAGACATACTGAGACAGAGAGATAGAGAAGAGACATATATAAAGAGATAGACGCAGCCAGAGAGACAGTGTGAGAGAGAAAGATAGACAGACAGGCAGACAGAGAGAAAGAGACAGAGAGACAAACAGAGACAAATAGAGAAACAGAGAGACAAACAGAGACAAATAGAGTAACATAGAGACAGGCACACACATGTAAAACCTTCTTTTTTCTGCAGGAATAGAATTCCCAACCATCAGCTACGACCGTTACAATGGTGTCAAATACAGGTATATCTACGCCATGAAGTTTGAGACAACCGCGACACACCCGTTCAGTGTAAGAGTCATCATATCATCATCATACAATTAAATTTACTGAACGCATTTGGATTTAGCTTCCCATAAATCAGGCATGGGACAATGGCACAGCCTCAGATCAGACTCCTGATAACGGGACAATGAATTGTCCGTCTGTGCAATGTCTCCTCCGTCTGTGCATATGTAATAAATGTTTACCATATTTACCGGTTCGCCAAGTGTCAACAAGTAATAGATACACGACGGGTTTCGCCTTAAAAGTGTACGGTATGAATCGTAATCAGACTGTTTTGCGAGGGCGACAACAAATTGTCCGAGGCGAAGCCGAGGACATATTTGTTGATCGTCCGAGCGAAACAGTCTGATTACGATTCATACCGTACACTTTTAAGGCGAACAAGTCGCTGTATCTGACTTATACGTAGATTTTAATAAATATCTTACACCGAGTCAATAATGATTGCGGTCAATGTAATATTGCAAATTAATATATCTATTTATAAAATATTGAAATTCACGTAAACCAACTATTATTTTCATTGGTACTTTTTATACTTTGCACGAGCATTCCGTGCAGCCTGTGTGCTGGGTCATGTCGTAAAATAACTACGTACATGTATTGCTCAGAATGAGTATTCAGCTAGTATAAGGTAAGCGCTGTATTTATCAATTTAGATGACAACTTTTTTTAAGCATTCTTTAAGGTCAATATTTTATCATTTTAGCCCGATATAATTCCTTTTCCGCTCCTTATAACCAAACCAAGGACCAGATATTTTTCTCCTGAACAGGCACACTATTAAATAGCGTCGTTTACTCTTGCACTGTCATATTGTCGTCTGCTTTGAAATTGCTGAATGCACTTATTTTCCAACGCAAAGTTTCGGGATTTGATTGCACGAATCAAGTGTCTATCAGTTTGGATCCTGTTCAAACGCTGAGTTACTGTGTGTTTGATATTGATCCAAACTATTTGAAAAAGTTCGTTATCCCTTATCGTGCTGAATTGCCGTCTGCATCAAACTTATCGTCTGCGGATAACCTCAAAATCTTTCTTATGCTTTCCAAATTGAATCAAAAATGAAAATCAGTGCCAAACATTTGGATCCAGATCACATGCCGCGTTACATGGCGTCTTCTATGGATCTATTTACTGTTTTCAAATGTTAGACAAGCGGTACTCACAGTGGAAAAACGTTATTCTTCCCCAATAAACTCGTTTGACGCTTAAACTATATTTTCCATTGCAAACATTTTGGAACCAGATCAGACGCCGGGTAACCCGGCGTCTGATCAGGATCCAAATTGTGTGCCACTCAGATGAAAAAAGATGATGAAAAATGTAAAAAAAAAAGTTATTATTTTCTAGAAATCTACATTTTGTGTTTTGCGTTTGCGTTTCGATTGCGTTTAAACGGAAAAGAATTACGTTTTCTCCACTGTAGCATAACAAGGGTTACCTCGTCAATTCCCGGGCAGTGCAAGAGCTAAACCGGTGACCGCATTCTCACCACGTGCACCACGCCCGTAAAAAGTATCCGGTAACAGAAAGTAAAACTGTCCGGTAACAGAAAAAAGTGTCCGGTATCAGACGTAAGAGGACACTTTTTGAATAGCTTTGCGGGGGGTATCTGCGTATAATACAATTTTACAAGCTTGGAAACATAAAATTATACCTTTGTTGTCTCGGATTATTCCAGTCCACCCATATCACCCAAACTCGATTTGACTATGACCTTGACCTAATTTGGATCAAGAAAAGCCATTGTCAAGTATGCCGCCGGTTCAAGTATATTTATTGAACGTCTTGTTCGTTTACATATTTTAACCCTTTCCCCCATAGAAGCGCCTTTTAGCAAATGTGATTTATTCCTCCGCTAGCAAAATAGTTCCAACTTAATTAGTCATGAATATATATCATAAGGAATGTTTTCTATATTCAAGCACATGATAGCTTAAAGCAGGCTGAAAGTAAAGCAGAATGCGCCTTAAGGCGCATTCTGCTTTACTTTCAACCTGTTTTAAATAGTCACCCATATGCAATACTACAGTGGAGAATGTGTTATTCTTTCCCCATAAACGCGTTTACGCTAAAACTATTATTTGCAGTGCAAACAGTTTGGAGCCGGATCAGACGCCGGGTAACCCGGCGTCTGATCAGGCTCTAAACTGTTTGCCACCAAGATAAACATGAAATATCAGAATTGTCCAAAAGTTGTTCTTTTCTACGTTTTAGTGCTTTGCGTTTGCGTACGTTTGCGTTTAAACGGGAAAGAATAACAGATTTTCCACTGTAGAAATAGGCTATCAGGTAAAGGGTTAACCAGTGGATCTTCTATGTTCATATATTGGATAAGTCTAGAGGTGCCTGGTCTTATTTTTCATTTTAATTTTGTTTGTTTTTTATTGAATTTCCTATCAGCGAACAGTGTAAACTCTGATCAGACACCTCATAATCTACACTGTTTGCCTATGTGTCATATATGGGGTCATACGCCAGTTAGAGTTTCACAAATCCTTCAGACGTGAGTCTGTCTGTCTGCATTGCATTTTCATTTTATGTTTAATATTTTTAGGTTTTGAAGATTGATACGCTCACAAAAACCTACAAGGAGTGGATCAAGTCCAACTGTTACCCCTCAGAACCAGTATTTATACCACGTCCCGGAAGCACGGAAGAAGACGACGGTATGTAGAAATTGGATATATACATGTATATCCAATACAATATACAATATAAAAAGAATTGCATCTATAAGTAATGAGGGAAAGGAATTATGGAACTACATATGGTTGGTAACTTTCTAGTGACGCTGAGTATATTTAGTTTGGATAGCTGCACGGTTGAAGACAGGAGAATTGACTGTGACGATTTATGCTTAACCCTTTGAACCCTAGTCCCGCATATATGCGTTATTTTCAAACAGTGAACATGTGAATCATACTCTTGTCCTATGCAAACAGTGAAGACCCAGATCAGAGGGCTCCGAAAGGAGCCCTCTGATCAGGGTCTTCACTGTTTGTTATAATGCCAATCATTGACAAAAACATACCTTAAAAGTTAGAAATGGACTAGACTAAAATGGAAACTGGAATTTTCCATTTAAAGTTTCAGGGAGGAAAGAGTTAAACTATTATGTCCATTGTAAACAGTTAAGACCCAGATTAGAGCCTCTGACCAGACTCCAAAGTGTTTACCATTATTATCAAACATAATCGTATAACTCTTTGCATACTAGCGATGGACTCTTGATTCTCTATGAAAACTGTTTGAATCCAGATGAAACTGTTTGAAACTCAGACTTAGTTTTGAAAAGAAGTTTTGAAAATTCTTATTTAAGAGCGATAGCAGATGATATTTGTTGCAGACAAAATACCCAGCATGCACAGAGTTAACACATTCAACCCTAACGACGAATATACTCGTCATTTACAAACCGTGTACCTGTGAGGATTACACTTGTCCAATGCAAACAGTGTAGACCCTGATCAGAGGGCTCCTTAAAGAGCCCTCTGATCAGGGTCTACACTGCTTGTCATTTTGAAATATATGGTTAAAATCAACTTCAAAATATTAAAAAATGGACTAGACTTATTTTGAAATTCGAATTGTCCATTAAACGTTTCAGGGGTGAGTGAGTTAAGGAAAGGAGGGAAGAATAATGCCTTTCCACGGAGGCACGTATTTGACTGTACTATATTGTTTTCAGGTGTTGTGGTGACCGCTGTTAACAGGTCGGACTATGAAGATGGTCATGGCCCTTACTTGTTGGTACTGGATGCTAAAACTATGGAGGAAGTGGGGAGAGCCGAGATAAAAGGGGTAGAACAGTTTCCCTTAGATCTTCATGGCATCTTCTTTCCCAAAAATAAAATTTAGATTATTTTCTTAGCTAGTTTTGAACCTCGATTAGTCGAGCACACGTAAGACGAAGGTACCCATGTACCGTATTATCTTGAGCTAAATTTCGATAATTCGAACTCGATTTATTTGATCATACCCGTATTTCAAAGTTGAAACATAGCTTAGCTGCGTTTTAACTATGTTTAACTTAATCCATAACCATATAAGACACCGTCATGGATATAAACCGCAAGAAACAGCTCCTATATCCTAGCACACGGTTCCTAACAGCAGGCTGAAAGTTAAGTAGACTATGCCAATCTGGACCAATCTGCTTTACTTTCAAACTGCTTTAGCTCATTACCTCCATAGTAGGCAATTTTACGCCTTAAATTTATTCCTCCGCTGCACAAAATACAAGTAGTTCAAATTGATACAGTCTTGTATATGTATGAAAAGAAATAATTTGTACATTCTAACAGATGGTACTTAAAGCATGTTAAAAGTAAAGCAGAGTGCACCTTGAGGAGCGGTCTGCTCTACTTTCAACCTGCTTTAAGCGGTCAACTATCGTCAAAATCTGGATACGGGCTGTAAGTCTGGGGTAAAAGTTCAGTGAGCTAGAGTAATCGATGGTCTATTCTATTTTGATGCCGAAAAGGAGTTTATTGCCGCAGGTCGTCAGTTAAGCTTCAATTCAGCGGACAGTCGAGAAATTCTAGTCAGACAACAGTGGAGAAGATGTTATTCTTTACCGATTAAACGAAATGAAATGCTACAGTGGAGAATCTGTTATTCTTTCCCGTTTAAACGAAATGAAATGCTACAGTGGAGAATCTGTTATTCTTTCCTGTTTAAACGAAGTGAAATGCTACAGTGGAGAATCTGTTATTCTTTCCCGTTTAAACGAAATGAAATGCTACAGTGGAGAATCTGTTATTCTTTCCCGTTTAAACGAAATGAAATGCTACAGTGGAGAATCTGTTATTCTTTCCCGTTTAAACGCAAACGTACGCAAACGCAAAACACTAAAACGTAGAAAAATACAACTTTTGGACAATTCTGATAATTCATGTTTATCTTGGTGGCAAACAGTTTGGAGCCTGATCAGACGCCGGGTTACCCGGCGTCTGATCTGGCTCCAAACTGTTTGCACTGCAAATAATAGTTTTAGCGTAAACGCGTTTATTGGGAAAGAATAACACATTCTCCACTGTATTCGTTACCGTTTCAACGAAACGAAATGCTTTGTAGAAAGATGCAGAAACTATAAACTTCTTGAAAATACTGGCGAGTCTTTTTCATCCGAATGACAAACAGTTTCATGGAGCCTGATCAGACGCGTGCTAACCAGCGTCTGCTTTATCGCAAAACTCTTTATAGCATTAACCCCTTCACTCCTAATTACGCCAAGAAGCGCGTTTGCAAACAGTTTTGATCCTGATCAGACGCCGCGTTACGTGGCATCTGATCAGGACCCAAACTGTTTGACACTCTTATCGATATTTATGAAGTCATACAACCTTAAATTAAACTTTGAAACGTGTCTTGAAGACACTTATACTGAAACAGACGAAAATAAAGTGGTGATTGGTTAAACATCTCCCGAACAAATTGGTCATGAAAGGGTTAAACGCATTGTGATTTTGGAAATAGTTACGTCTTCACCACTGTTATTATTTAAGAAATGTGATGTCATAAGTGTATTCTCCATTTGAATAAAGGACTATGAAACATTCCATTGTGTTATAGGCATTTAGACTTATTCTGCGACAGTTAAGGGTTAGGATTCAAACTGGCTTTATCATTATTTAAAATATCGCACTGAACGTACTGGCACATTATCAATTCTAAGTTTAAGAATAAAGAGACACGTAAGAATCATTCGGAACACGTCATCAATTTGATTTGCTTCAAGTGCAAAGATTTTGAACATAGGCGTAGAAAATCATTGCAAACAGATTGTAGAATACGGGTAGAAACCCATTGCAAACAGATTGTAGAATACGGGTAGAAAACCATTGCAAACATATTGTAGAGTATGGGTAGAAACCCATTGCAAACAGATTGTAGAATACGGGTAGAAACCCATTGCAAACAGATTGTAGAATACGGGTAGAAACCCATTGCAAACAGATTGTAGAATACGGGTAGAAAACCATTGCAAACAGATTGTAGAATACGGGTAGAAAACCATTGCAAACATATTGTAGAGTATGGGTAACGAAAACTATTGCAAACAGTTAGTATAACATGGGCATTGACAACCATTGCAAACAGTTTTGTAGAACATATACAAAGAAAACCATTGCAAACAGTTTGTAGAATACGGGTAGAAAACCATTGCAAACAGATTGAAGATCATGGGTAAAGAAAATAATTGCAAACAGTTTGTAGAACAAAGGCGTACAAAGCCATTGCTCACAGTTTGTAGAATATGAGCATAGAAAACCAATGTAAACATTTTAGTTTAAACATATTTTATTTCCGAATAAATTTACAAACAATCACCTTTCACTTAACATAAAAAAGGAAAAAGAGTTATAGGTCACAAGTTCTAACAACATTAAATAAGACCTTCCCCTAAGCAAGTAAACAATTTGTAGATAATGCTCGTAGAAAACCACCGTAAACAGTTTGTAGAACGTGGGCGTATAAAGACATTGCAACAACTTTGTAGAAAATGGGCGTAGAATACCCTTGCAGTTTTATGAACACATACTTAGAACACATTTGTAAAATGTTTTTACGACATTAGCGTAGAACACGATTACAAACAGGTCTAAGAACATAGGCTCGGAAAACCATTGCAAATTGTTTGTAGAACTTGAAAGTAGAAAAACCATTATTGAAATTAGCTTTGAGATATACATTGTAGGCGTAGAAACCCATTGCAAACAGTTGGTAGAACATCGGTGTGGGTATAAATCGTAAAAAGGTTATAAAAACATAGGCTCAGAACACCATTTCAAATAGTTTGTACAATATTAGGGACGGAAACCAATTCAAACAGTTTTAACTACACATAGAGCATTGACGTAAAAAACAATTTCAAACAGTTCGTAGAACATGAGCTGAGAAAACCATTTTAAACTGTTTTAAGATCATATGCTTAAAACACAACGGAAAACTGTTTGTACGACATCGGCGTAGAACACCATTGCAAACAGTCCGTGGAATTTGACGACAAAAACCATTGCACACCGATTGTAAAACACGGTCATAGAAAATCATCGCAAACAGTTTATAGTACATGGACGAAGAGCACCATGGAATATTGTTTGTTTAGAACATGGACGTAGAAAGCCATTGCAAACAGTCTGTAGAATAGGGGTGTCTAAAGTCATTGTAAATTGTTTGTAAGACATAGAAATATAAACCATTACGAACATTTTTTACAAATGGAAGTAGAAAGCCATTGAAAACATAAATTCATCACTGATATTAATAGGACTAGGGCCTTAAAAAGCTATTCCAAATAATGTTTATAACACAAGCATAGAAAACCATCGATCACTGGTCGTATGAAAAAAGTCATTGCGAAGAGTTTGTAGAACATAGGCGTAAACATAAATTGCAAACCATATGTAGAACATATGCGTACACACTTATTACAAACAGTTTAAAGAACACATGCATCGAACACCACTGTAAACTGTTTTAAGAACATGGGCGACCAAAACCATTGCAAACAGTTTAAAGAACACATGCATAGAACATCATTGCAAACAAAACAGTTTAAAGAATATTGGCGACCAAAACCATTGCAAACAGTTTAAAGAAACATGCATAGAACACCCCTGTAAACTGTTTTAAGAACATGGCGATCAAAACCACTGCACACAATTTAAAGAACACATGCATAGAACATCATTGCAAACAGTTTGTAGAATATGGGCGACCAAAACCATTGAAAACAGTTTAAATAACACATGTATAGAACATCATTGCAAACAAATACAGTTTGAAGAATATTGGCGACCACAACCATTGCAAACAGTTTAAATAACACATGTATAGAACATCATTGCAAACAAATACAGTTTGAAGAATATTGGCGACCACAACCATTGCAAACAGTTTAAATAACACATGTATAGAACATCATTGCAAACAAATACAGTTTGAAGAATATTGGCGACCACAACCATTGCAAACAGTTTAAATAACACATGTATAGAACATCATTGCAAACAAATACAGTTTGAAGAATATTGGCGACCACAACCATTGCAAACAGTTTAAATAACACATGTATAGAACATCATTGCAAACAAATACAGTTTGAAGAATATTGGCGACCACAACCATTGCAAACAGTTTAAATAACACATGTATAGAACATCATTGCAAACAAATACAGTTTGAAGAATATTGGCGACCACAACCATTGCAAACAGTTTAAAGTAACATGCATAGAACATCATTGCAAACAGGTTGTAGAATATGGGCGACCAAAACCATTGCAAACAGTTTCAAGAACACATGCATAGAACACCCCTGCAAACTGTTTTAAGAACATGGGCGACCAAAACCATTGCAAACAGTTTAAAGAACACATGTATAGAACATCATTGCAAACAGTTTGTAGAATATTGGCGACCAAAACCATTGCAAACAGTTTTAAGAACATGCGCGAACAAAATCATTGCAAACAGTTTAAAGAACACTGGCGTAGAACACTATTGCAAACTATTTTAAGAACATGGGCTACGACAACCATTGCAAACAGTTTGAAGAATAGAGTCTAAAAGAACACATGCATAGAACACCATTGCAAACAGTTATAAGAACATGGGCGACGAAAACCATTGCAAACAGTTTTTAGAACATAGGTAGAAAAGGCTACAAAAAGGCATGTTAACTTAGAAATATGGGTAAGCTCGAACTAAGCGAGTTGCGGTTACATATGTTCACCTATTATCCAAACAACTGTATTGATAACTCCAGGTACACGTTATACATTATAAACCACTAACGACTTGTTGCATATCAAGGACAATTGTTTAAATCATCACATGGTTTTTAGTATTAACCCTTATCGTGCTAATCGCGATTTGGCTACTATTTGCAACCCGCTTGACTCCAGATCGGCGTTATGCGGTGTCTGATTTAGATCTAAGCTGTTTGCCACTCATATAAACTTTTTTAAGTTTAAAAATATCGAAATTTATCATTTGATTTTTCGCAGACGATATATTTTGAGCAGGCGTCAATTCAGCATTATACTGGTCAACTCTTACATGGCTAAATTGTGTTGTCTGCTTTCATTGTACACTCAAAGTTAAATTTAAGCCATCTTTTTCGATACCAGTGTCAAACTGTTTAATGATCAGCTTTCAAACTGGTAGCAAAGTTTCCTATAGATGCATATGCTATTAAAATGTTAAACAGGGCAATGTCGTACCATTGTCACTGGACATCTAGATATCCTGGTTACAGTACGAAAGACGTTATTCTTTCACGTGTTACAAGCGAATAAGTGCATAAAGGGCTTCTGTGGTCTTCCTCCACCTGTAACTAGCTGGACGCCGCGATATGATTGTTAAAGCGACGTAAAATATAACAAATCCAAATCCTAATCAATAAGTTCAAAAGTTAGGTCAGACAAACAGCAGTAATATTTGTACTCTGTACTACTAACGTGACAAATTTCGACCCCTCCCTCGCATTGTGTTCGCTACCTGTAGCAGTGATCTGTGCAAATAAGGCGATCCAAAACAAGGCCAATATGCTATAAGTTGTTTGTCAATTACATTTGATTAAGTTTTAAAATTGTATGTCAGAAGCATTCGTCCAGTTTGATTTAACATCAGGTCGAATGAGGTAAATGAAATCCGTCCTCCTCCACAACAAACCACATGAAATGCACAGCCTCGCTTAACTGAAAGGCGTGCGTTTTTCTTTCCCGTATATACGAAACTCAGTACGCTATAAAATGTATCAAAAACAGTCAATTATTTAATTTGGCAAACTGTTTTAAGCCTGTTCCGACACCGAATTACCTGGCATCCGGTCTGGATCAAAACTGGTTGCAATGCACATACACTGTTAATGTTTTAGTACAAACACGCCAAGTTGGAACGCATATAAACCCACTTTTTTAATAATGATAATATTAATAATTCAACGACTTTATTTAATGTGGATTACATATTTGGTATCGAAAACCAATTTTTCAATACAGTATTTGACCCTCGACCCGCCCATGCGTTTTGACAGGGGTAGTATATATGCCACATAAATATCCCTGGTTTTAACATCAGATATCAACTGGTAAATATTAGATATAAATAATGCACCGATTACACAATACAGTACAAATTACAACCTATCAACTCCTTTATTACCAAACATGGCTGTCATTTAAGTTACAAACAATTTGGATCCAGATCAGATGCTGAGTAATGCCCCTATTCCACACCGAGTACGAATCCCACGAATCGCTACGAATTGGAAAGTCTAGGATTCGTAGATGATTCGTAACAAATTCGTGGAGTTCTTACCTGATTCGTAGTCATTTCTTGCAATTCGTGGGCGGTCGGGGATTCGTGGCAAAAGCTTTATGCCCCTATTCCACACCGACTACGAATCCCACGAATCGCTACGAATAGGAAAATCCTAGGATTCGTAGATGATTCGTAACAAATTCGTGTAGTTCTTACCTGATTCGTAGTCAATTCTTGCAATTCGTGGGCGGTCGGGGATTCGTGGCAAAAACTTTGAGCTGCTCAAAGTTTTGGCCAAGAACCCCACGAATGGAACAAAGGGTAATTGATTCGTAACACATTCGTAGTGCATTCGTAGGATTCGTAGCTGATTCGTAGGATTCTTAACTGATTCGTAAACGGCATTTTGGGCGTTCGTGGTATTCTTAACTCATTCGTGGGATTCGTGAGTACTAGTTTGATACCTTTCTCCTGTAACCAGGAGTCTGAGAGTCAATGCCAGCTTCACTCCGGTATATAGATTTGGTCTCACGTGAGTGTCCCTTATCTGCATGGATGACTGGCCTATAATCCTGGCATTCTTACATAGTTGGTAAATGCATTCTCATCTTCCGCACTAAGCTAATGTTCTAGCCTTCTAGCTGGAGTCAACCACTGTCTAACCCACCACCTTGTGGATCTTCTCCTTCTTCTTCGGGGTGTATTCTTGCTATTAACATGCACCTAGCGTTGATACGGACTGATTTATGGACTGATGTCCGAGTTGAAACGGGAACTACAGCGCTCCCTCTCTACAACGACACCCAATGTGAGACAAAAAATGGGTTCGTTGTTCGGAGGGAGTCGTTATTGGGAGGAAAATTGGCTTACAATTGCAAACAGTTTGAATCCAGATCCGACGCCGCATAACACTGTGTCTGATCTGGATTCAAGCTGTTTGTCACTCGTCATTATGTTTTTTCTGTCAAAATGTCTACAGCGTTACCTCTCTTCAACGACACCCCATGGAAGTAAAAAACTATGTGCGTTGTTCGGAGGGAGTCGTTACACAGAGCGAAATTGGCTCACTATGCAAACAGTTTGAATCCAGATCAGACGCCGCGTAACGCGGTGTCGTCTGATCTGGATTCAAGCTGTTTGTCACTCGTCATTAAGTTTTTTTCCATCAAAATCTCCATTATGTATAGGCTAACTTTGAGAAAAACAGCAGACGACAGTTTCAAGCAGACGACATTGTTTCCGTGAATAGGTTGGACATTGTTTGGAGGAATAGCGGCAAGCGTTGTTATAAGGAGAAAACCGTTATTGGGAGTGTCGTTGTAGGGAGGGAGCACTGTAGTATGTAACTTTGTGAAAAACAGCAGACAACAATTTTAAATATTTACATTCACCCTGTAAAGTCTTTATGTAATCCTATTAAAAATTTGCGGTACATCTGCCGATGAACCGACGCTTCGGAACTGGTTTTAACCAGTTCGGATTTCGCCCGTGCTTTTCGTGGACTTCTTCAAATAGACTACATCGGGCACTTAACACTAAGCTCCCATTGATCGACGGTCATATGACACTAGCGGAGTGATACAGACCCATAGGTCGTTGCCATCGCGTTGCTATGTGTGTAAATGGGTTAAGAAAACAACCGCGACCTGTATTTTTAGAATGTGCTTTGGCAATAGATATTCAAGTTGCACTGTTATTTGTTTGCCTTGTAAGTCTTTTCCATTCACAGAGAGAAAGTTTACTGGAAAAAATCCTGAATTTTTAATACAGTTAGAGTACATGTAGTTGGGACTACTTTCTCACCATATTTAGAAACTGGAATGGTTATGACATCGACATAACATCTATCAAACCTCTTTGACCGGTATATGATAAATTCTTATACAGAAAAACAAATCTGGCCAATAAACACATTAAATTGACAAGACAGAAAATATAAATATAAATATAAGGAATAAACAACATCTCTTTGCCGCTCATGACGGTATGACTACATTAGCTTCGGGGGGTAAATTTAACGAAAACGCCCTTCGGGCGTTTACGCAATTTACCCCCTTCGAAGCTAATGTAGTCATACCGTCATGAACGTCAAAAATATGTTGTTTATTCCTATAGTAAACAATATAGCAGGCGTGAAAAGGTTGGACATATTTGTTTTTGGTTGGAAAACAACGACAAGTGTTGTTGTAGGGAGGGAATCGTTGTTGGAAGGGTCGTTGTAGGCAGGGAACACTGCATACCTTCAAGAATCCTACGAACCGTCAAGATTAAAACTTTATTCGTAGCTGATTCGTAGATGCATTCGGCATATTCGTAGATGCATTCGGCTTATTCGTAACTGATTCTTAGCGTTCGTGCAGTATTCGTAGTGGATTCTTGTAAGTCGTACTGAATCCTTGACAGTATTCGTAAGATTCGAGCCGAATCCCACGAATATTCTTAACTCGTTCGTAGCCGATTCGTAGAGTGTCACGAATTAGATAGAAAGATTTGCCGAATTCCACGAATCCCCACGAATTATAACAGTTATCAATTCGTGGCGATTCATGGGATTCGTAGTCGGTGTGGAATAGGGGCATAACTCCATTTGTCTGACCAGGATCAAAACTGTTTTACGTACGCATCGATGTTTGGTCTGTCTAAAATGCATTGAATACAAATTTGAAAACGAAAACAGCAAATACTATTATGTTATCATGGCAAAGAAAGGATAGTAAGTAATATGTATTCAGTAGTACGTGTGAGGTTGCATGTCGACAGTTTTGAAATCAAGGACAACATATGCGCTTGTCCCAAATCGTTACAGTGGAGAATGGGTTATTCCTTCCAGATTCAAAACGAAATGCAAACGCAATAAAATAAAATGGAAACATGAAGTTTTCTTGTACACGTTGGTAATTTAAAACAAATGCACCCCAAAACAACAACAACAATATCGAAGTAAAATTTCATTGGATTCGGTTCAGAGTTTGACAAAAATACATACATGTAACAATCTACAGTGAAGGAGACTCAAAGCTATGCATGATGCATTACTTGCAGATCTGGTCATCATCTGCTCATTGTTGTGGCGACGTCGACCTAAGTCGAAGGGTTTATGCTAAGATGCACACGTCAACCTATACACAGCGAAGATAAGGTATATATTTTATTGTAGATATACAAGATATACAAGGGTGATATAAAGACACTCCAGTGTTTGTCCATACAGAAAAAGATTTCATATGATATAGCAAACAGTGTAGACCCAAATGAGCTGCCGCGTAAAGTGGTGTCTCATCAGGGTCTACACTATTTGCCAATGTCCATTTAGTAGGCTTAACCCCTTCCATTGCCTTACTCTGAGTACAGCAGCTATTTGCAGGATCCATACTATTTGACACTCATTACGATTTTATTTTAGTCTTAAACCTGAAATATGGATTTGAAAAATAACAGCCGACGACAACTGTAAAAGCAGATGGCATCATAACAGCGAATTGATCAAAACTGTCGTCTGTTGTTGCTTTTCTTCATTTAGAATTTAATATATTGAATGACGTTATATCGATTAAAGTCAAACAGTTTGGATCCAGATGACAAGCCGAGTTCAGTAAGTACTCGATGTCTACGCTGGATAGACAACCAATGCACTTGAGGTAAGGGAGATAACTGGCTAACATTTTTGCACGCTAAGTGAAGGGCGAATTCGTGATAACTGTAGGTTGATAACTGTTGCAAATAGTTTGAATCCGGATGAGTTACTCGGCGTCTCATCTGGTTTCAAACAATTTGAAAGTCTGATGATATTCAAACAACAACAACAAATAACAATAACAGATATTGCATGCCTGAAATTTGAGCAGACGTCAATAACATAACATAGTCATGACGTCATCTACTTTAAACAATTGCCGTCTGCTTTTATTTCTCAAATTTAAATTGTATGTACATGTACTTAAACTTAAGAAATATTTAAAAATGAGTGGCAAACAGTTTGGATCCTGATCAGACGCCGCGTAAGGATCCAAACCGTTTGCAAATAGCTGTTGTTGTACTCGGGGCAATTTTTTTTACAGTGAATGGTGGGGGGGGGGGGGGGGGGGGGGGGGTTAAGATAGCATATACTCAGGTCAAGGTACACTAGGTACATGTTGCCTAGATCTTACTGTGTCTACTTCATGTGATGGTTAGGACATAAAATCCATAACTCAGGTAATGTATACAATGTTCTCTGGTCGAATAAAAGCATGACCTTGTAAACCTGTGTGTCTGCTAGTATACGTTCTTTCTATCTTGTCGACACGGCTTTCTGTCTTCATGTACTTCCGTGTCTTTCGTTTCTCTTTCTCTATCGGTTAGTTATTTCAGTCTACACACTGTCTGTACTAATTATCCTATATATTTTTCAACAGCCTATATAAAACCTCTCTATTACGACCACTAAATGCCAGATTATAATTAACGACTGGTACCAGCTTAAAGCAAGGGGAATATAATGAAGGAGCTTTCTGTTTTATATCCACATTGTTTAAAGCAATCGTCTGCCTTAAACACAAACTAATTAACGTAATTAATTGGTCGTTATAAAGAGCTTTTACTGTAGATCATCATGTATACATGTCTAGTTCTCAGTGCAATTTGTTCTGCCTGTCTGACCTTTTGTCTAATACTTTCTGTGCTGAAATATCGTCTCCTTCGAAATTGTCATCTGCACTGTAAAGGACGAGTATCATGTAGTTTAGATTCTGATCCCGGCGTCTGATCCGGATCCAAACTGTCTGAACTTTTAAGTCTATCGTGATCAGTAATCAAAAGGTTAATATGATAGTATACTGTCTGCCTGTTTCTCTATGTCGCCGTCTGTCTGTCTTTTTGTCTGTGTTTGGCTATCTAACTGGTTCTCTCTCTTTGTTTCTGTGTCTCCATCCCCTCTCACGTTCTTCTCTCTATCTCTCCTCTCTCTTTCTCCCCATCTCTCTCTCCATTCTCTCCTCTATATACATGCTATCTCTCCTATCTACTATATATCTCTCCTCTCTATCGCTCCATCTCTCTCTTTTCTCTCTCTCTCTCTCTCTCTCTCTCTCTCTCTCTCTCTCTCTCTTTCTCTTCTCTCTCCTATATCTCACTCCTCTCGCTCCCTCCACTCTCTCTCATATCTCTCCTTATCTCCTCTTTCTCTCTCCCTCTCTCTCTTTTCCAACTCTCTTTCTATTCTTTCTCTCCTCTCTATCTCCTCACTATCTCCCCCCTCTCTCCTCTATCTCTCTCTTTCTCCTCCTCTCTTTCCTCCCTCTCTCCTCCCTCTCTCTCCTCACTCTATCTGTGCTCCTCTCTCTCCCCCTCTCTCTCTTTCTCCACTCTCTCCTCTTTCCTCTCCCCCATTTCTCTCTCATCTTTCATCTCGCCAATCTCTCTCCTCTTTCCTCTCTTCTCCATCTCTATCTCACACTCCCCCCTCTCTCTCCTTCTCCACACACTTTAACTTCTCTTTACTACCTCTTGCCTCTCTATATCTCCCTATTTATATCCTCTCGCTCTTCCTTTCTCTTCTCTTTCTCCACTTTATGTCTCTCCTCTCCACCTCTCCCCTTCTTTCTGTATCTATGTCCCTCTGTCCCTGTCACTGTATCCGTCCCTGTGTCCCTGTCTCTCTGTCCCTCTTTTGGGGCATTTGTTACTTAACTACTGTGACAGAGTTTTTGTTGTTAGATCCGTATCTATTTGTGAGCAGATTGTATTAAAGTTAAGGAGCTAAACATGACTTGTCTCTCATTTGCAAACAGTTTGGTGAGATATATCAGACGCCGCCTAACGTGGGGTCTGAGCTGAGTCTAAACTGTTACATACGCATCTTTTTTGTTACTTTTGCTTGAAATATTCAATATAGTTACTTTGACAAATACAAATACGACGTCTCTATTACGTGTAGTTCCAAAATTATGGTCAATTGTTGACAGACAGACAAAAAAAATAGCAACCAACAAAGAAGAAACATACGGATGGTAATTTTAAGGTCGGTGACCCCTAATGAGATAGGACCAATGTTTGTCAATATTGGAACTCTACGGAGAGCGATCGGCCATTCTCGTCAACTGTCGGCCATTCCAACATTCCGACTGGGGCGACTGATAACGAAAATGGTCAATTGCTGTATGTAGAAATATCGATTTTAGTCCGACCTCGTTAGGGGTTTTCAACCTTAAACAGACGATATTCCAATGACTGACTCAAGTGTTTATATATATATTATCTTACAGCTGTAGCAGCCATCATGCACAAACTGTACCAGAACAACAAGGTGGAGCATGACAAGCCCATTAATGGCACAGTCACAGGTACCACATACAGTAGAGAAAACGTTATTATTTCCCAATAAACGCGTTTACTCTAAATATATTATTTCCCATGCAAACAGTTTGGAGCCAGATCAGACGCCGGGTTAGCCGGCGTCTGATCAGGCTACAAACTGTTTGCCACCAAGATAAACATGAATTATCAGAATTGTCCAAAAGTTGCACTTTTCTACGTTTTAGTGTTTTGCGTTTGCGTCTCGTTTCGTTAATAATACTCTAGTATAACGCATTACTTAAGAAATAATATGTATTTAGGCTTTGCCTATGGACGGAAAAAAGCAAAATTGTACTAATGAAAACGGAATAGATCTATCTCCAGTGTGTGATCAGCGCTCTTGTATCAGTTCGTTGTGTATTCCAGATCATACTCGAGGCTACGCCTCTCGTGACTGAGATCTGGATTACACAACCGACTCGAACTTTTATTATAAACCTAAATTGTTTGGGACAAGATCTATATGTTGTTACCCAATAATCAAATAGATATATAAGTGTATACAATGTTAAAAGTTAAAACTCCTCCGTACAGCTATATTATCAGGGCTGCCATTTCTCCGGATTTTTCCTAAATTTCCGGATTTCCCCCCAGGTTATGGTAGCTTAAAGCACGCTGAAAGTAAAGCAGAATGCGCCATTAGGCGCATTCTGCTTTACTTCCAGTCTGCTTTAAGTAGTCACATGCCAACAAAACTAGAAATCGGCTATTGGGTAAAGGTACGATTCGTAAAATCGCGCTTGAAAAATGCATATTTCGAAAGCTTAGGTTTTTTCATTTCAACCAAGTTATAAGTATGGCAGTCCTGTATTATAATGCAATGAAGTCATATGACCACCAATAATGACGTCATGATTTATATTGATGACGTGTTGGTAATCCGTTATTTTTATCGGTTCGATTGAGAAGTAGCTTTTTGCAAATAACGTTCATTTTTAGCGTTAAAGGGTATGAATTGAACTGTTTGAAATTTTGTCATTTTGGAGGAAATCAGTACAAGTGAGTGTTGTGGGTTATTCATTCTTAAACTGGTTTAAAAATATCACCGAAATCGGGAATTCCGAAATGTCACGCACAACTCTTCGTAAAAGCCGTGACGTCATCATCCAAGATGTCAGCCCCCATGTTTTGTAGTTGCCTAGTTTTGAGGAAATTATTCACGCGCAAATCAAACACTTTTCAAAGTCTGTCAGTGATTGAATAGAATTGGAATACCTTTGATTTTATCACGCATTACTTAATAACGGAAAAAAGGCAAGCCTTTTTTCCGTAATAAATTCATACCAGTGTTTTATCGTGCAATCGAACACTGGTAGGAGTTGAGATGCGTAGTAATTTAATCACGAGGCCTTTAGGCCGAGTGGTTTAATTACAAGCATCTCAACAACTAGATCTACCCGTGTTCGATTGTTAGATATAACACTGGTATTAATTTATTATTTCGATTCTAACACATAATTTAACATTATTTGCACCGAAGCAACGGCGCTACATTTCTTGGCGAACGCATTCTCGAAGCCATATGACGTCACGTTAGAAAGTTTAAGCGCGTGAGTGTTCTATTGAAAATTCAAACACTGAAACGTTCGTTCTTTGTTTATATAGGGGCGTGCGCGAAGTGTGTTAGAATCCATATAAAAATTTACTCATTTTAACGAGTTTGATTCATTTCTCCCCAAAAGAAAATAGTTCTAATTTAAACAGGCGTGAGTATGCACCGTAAGAAATGTTTTCTTTTTCAGCTGCTAGCTTAAAACAGGCTGAAAATAAAGCATAATGCGCCCTAAGCCGCATTCTGCTTAACTTTCAACCGGCGTTAAGTGGTCACATGTCTTCAACACAAGAAATAGAGAAAATCTTTCTCGTTTAAGCGAAACACAAAAACGCTGTACTAACATTTAGAAAATGTTATTTCATTGAATGTTGACAATTATAATTATCTGAGAGGCAAACATATGCACTTGAATGTTTGGCTGGGCGGTATAGTTTTTCGGAGGGAGTCGTTATAGGGAGGAAAATGGGCTTACATTTGCAAACATCTTTGCGTAACGCGGCGTCTGATCTGGATTCAAGCTGTTTGTCACTAGTCATTAAGTTTTTTTCTGTCAAAATGCCAATTATGTAACTTTGAGAAAAACAGCAGAAGACAATTTTAAGCAGAGGACATTGCAGCTGTGAATAGGTTGGGCAAAATTGTCTTGTTTGGGGGAAGAGCAGCAAGCGTTGTTGTAGAGAGGGAATCGTTGTTCGGAGGGCCGTTGTAGAGAGGGGCACTGTATGTCTTATTATAAACATTATGTACTGTAATATTTCCAGGGAACATACCTGACTGGGTATGCGGCAGTCTGTACAGGAACGGACCAGGGCTGTACGAGATAGGGGAAGATAAATACAGCCACCTGTTCGATCCTATGGCAATATTGCAGAGATTCCACGTAGGTAAGAATATCCGAGGGACGTTTAACTCATTGCATGCTGGGTATTTTTATTTCGTCTTCAACAATTTGTCGTCTGCTATCGTTCTTAAGGCCTTTGGTTACCGGAAGTCGGTCTTGCGGGCGAGCGGATATGCGTCTTGACGACACAGACTGTTTTCGTACGTGTTTATACTAGAAAATTTATATAAAGGAAATGTTGAAACGAATTAGTATAATCCTTCATAGCGCAGTTAGTTTAGTGGTTGACTAGCAATCAAAAGGTCATAGGTTCGAGACCCATCCGATCCAAATATTTTTTTAGTGTCCGATTTATTGACTTGTCAATCCATAACGCAGTAATCAAGAGACATGTTATGTTTAGTCTTCGTTGATTAGAACTAGTGATGGAAACGGTCCAAGTATATGTCCACTTACCTGTACGTTTTAGTTTAATGACTTACAAGTCAATTAAATCGGTATACATGTAAACGATTTGATCGAACTATAAAGCCACACATTGAAGCTTATCAATACGCTAACCTTTTCAAGATCGATATTGCCCATTATAATTATGTTAAAACAATATAATAAACCTTGTATGCAAGTTCCATGAATAAATAATAATGCATTTTAATGACAAAGTTTTAATTCTAAGGTAGGTAACTGTATCTAAACAACAAATATCCCACATTTTAATAAGAAAATATGTTATTAGATCTACAACAAATCCTGACTGTAATATTTTCTAATTTTTTCAGACTGACTAGTTCATCAACCATATATTTTGAATAAAATGAAAACAAATATACATTGAATGAGTCAGTTTTTTGTAATTCAATTTTTTAGCATTTTGCAAAATTTAAATAGCTGATAACATCTTTCTGAACACCTTTATTCAAAATGTTTTTAGCTTTTCTTGAAATGAATGTTGTGGACTACTTATTGGGTGAGACTTATAGTCATTAGCTTTATTCATTTTTAAGAAAAATAAAATCATCAAAATTCTAGGTTTTTGTCAGAAAAAAGACCTTAAAGACAAACCACACGATAAATTTTGCCTTTATTTACACACATTGTTTTTTAGGCTATTATCATTCTTCATGAAAAGTTTCATAACAATCGTATGGAAACTACGCGCATATGCGAAGTACCTTAAATTAGATTTTTCAAAATTTCTTTTAAATTCAGTGTCAGAATAGCAAACAGTCTGGATCCTGACGCCGCGTTACGCGGAGTCTCATCTGGATCCAATCTGTTTGCAGACGCAGTAATCACTATTACAGGTATATCCGGCGCTAGAGGCAAATATTTAAAAAGTAATGACACTTGATCAATTACTTCAATATAATAAGTGCAAAATACATTTGTTATATATCAATTTAAAGAGCAATTATTTGCATACACGACCTCTACTCCAGGACATTGGACCTCTTTTGTGTATTGTTCGGGTACTTTTTTTTTTAGCAAAATTGGTTACTTATATTATTATTGCGGCTCAAGTTCAAACTTTATGTCAAATAAAATCAGACATTTATGCACACATTACACGGTTTAAAATGCTTTGATTATTAGTATTTTGACTTAGGAAATATTGAAATGAGTGTCAAACAGTTAAACAGATGATAGCTTTAAGCATACTGGACGTTACGCGGCGTCTGACCAGGATCAAGACTGTTTGCAAATAACTATACTGCACTCGGGGTAAGACAGTGAATGGCTTAACCCTTTACCCAATAAACCGGTTATAACATTAAAAACAGATGATCACTTAAAGCAGATTGAAAGTAAAGCAGAATGTGCCTTAAGGGTGAATCCAACCCATAAGCGCTTTTTTCAAAGTATCAAACTTTTTTTCTATCATTGTCTTTTTGGAAGAGCTATTTATGATGAATGAAAAAATGGAGGAAAAAAATATGGTGGTGTCCTTTTTTTTTGAGCTACAGCGATTGGAAAAAGGTATGTCAAATTTGGACTTTTTCTCTCAAATTTTACCCATTCAGAGTACAAGCTTCAGTAAAATCTATTTCAAAACAAAACAAACATGATAATTTGGGTTTTCATTATTTATTTCATGTCTATGGTGGTATTTTCACATATAGAAACCAAATTTAGACAAAACAGGCACTAGGTTTGAACAATATGGATCCTCGAATATCAAAATATGCTTTTTATAGGGCATGATTTTATTAGATTTTTAATTTTATGAAAAAAAAAGTAAAAAAGTTTGAAAATGAAATAGTTTTAGTATTAAACTTTTTCTTATATTCTACCAAATGAAAGCCAATGCTAAGGCAGTTCAAAATATGAAAAGAAATTGAAAGGTCACTTTTGAAAATTTTGAGTTATTAAAGTAAAAAGAGTTATCTCCCCTTACAAAATTTACAAAAAAGTACCATATCGATGATATTTAGAGCTTTATAAATTTCACATTTGGTGCCTGATTTTTCTTAAATTAGTTTTTGTATGAAGAAATACTACCATAGTCAGTAGAAAATAAATAACACAAAACCAAATTATCATATTTGTTTTCATTTAAAATAGATTTTATTGAAGCGGGCTGTTTGAAAAGGACAAAATAAGAGAAAGTGGATGGGGTAGATTTTACATGGCCATGGAGCCAACTGTTGTTCTCCAAAATGTACACTTTTTCTATTTTTTCATTCATCTTAAATAGCTCTTCAGTACAAAACCATCATATTTAGTGTTTTCATATACTTTGAAAGTTTCTTAAATTCATGACATTGATACACCCATTAAGGCACATTCTGCTTTAATTTCAGCCTGCTTTAAGCTACCACCTGCTAGAGTAAATAAAATTTTCCTTATAATATATTTCATGAATGTATATATTGGAACTGTTTTCTTCAGCGGAAGAATAAACGGAATGCGCTAAAAGGCGCTTCTATGTGGGAAAGGGTTAAATACGTCCTATCTTAGGAAAGTGACAAAATTTTCTCTTTCAGAGAACAAAAAAGTGACCTATCAAAGCAGATTTCTTCGGAGTGACGATTACAAGACCAACATGGCGGCGCAAAGGATTGTGGTATATGGTGTGGGTACTCTAGCAGTTCCTGATCCCTGTCAAAACATATTCCAGCGGTGAGTTAACCCAGTGACACATTACCCCATAGTTACACCTTTATACGCATTTAATTCATTCCTCCGTAAAATTGTTTTCAATACTGTAGCAGATGATAGTTTAAGCATGCTGGACGTAAAGAAGAAAGTAGAAAGCGTATTTACCCATCCACCATAGAACGCGTATTTACCCATCCACCATAGAACGCGTATTTACCCATCCACCATCTAACATAGAACAGAACAGAACAGAACCTTTATTATCGTCACACGTTACATACAAAAGCAACAATATGTGAGCATATAAAGTAGATTTCTCTATAAAGCGTAATAGAATTATAGAATATCAGAAGCTTGCTTCAGATGGATCTAATAGCAAAATGGTTTAGAGTTATGGAGCAGCAAAATACACCGAGTCAAATCAAATCAGGGCTGCCACAAGTTGATCATGAAAAAACCTAAGATTTAAAAAATTTCTTAGTTTCATGTGCGATTAATTAAAGCAAGTTGAAAGCAAAGCAGAATGCGCCTTAAGGCACATTCTGCTTTACTTTCAGCCCGCTTCAAGCTATCGTCTGCTAGGATAAAAATCCGAATATTTCGGAAAAAATCCGGAGAAATGGGAGCCCTGTCAAATAATAACATGAATTAAACCAATAAATGTAATGACGCAGATCTCTAACTACATCTATTCGATTAGGTTTTGAACAAAGATCTACATGTAGACTACCACATGTACCAACTGATCTGGACAACGAGTGAAGGTCAATGATAGGAGGGCTCCGAAGAGAGCCCTCTGATCAGTTTCTACACTATTTGCAGCCTTTACCTAATATTTTCCAGATATATCTAAATCTAGATAGATATCTATGGGTTATACAAAATTCACACATTGCTGGTTTTCCGACAGGTAGTTGCTCAATACAGCATGACAGCATGTTGCAGAAAACCCACTGAAGTCCTCCGCAACACTATCATGCTGCGTTAAAAGCAGCCATCTAGATCTAAATAAATCTTTGTTTTCGTGAGTATACACATGCATTATTAAAGAAAAACCAACATACATCACAGAGAATAATACTAGATCTAATAATTGTTAGGAAGTCCTTACATTGTAGGCCTATTGGTAGAAATTGCAATTTGACTGAGCATTATCGTTTGAGTGATCTATGACGTATAGGAATGACGTCAGGAATCCCGTGAAGTCAAGTACTATTTTTATGAATTCGGGATTCCCGTGACATATTTGTGACGTATACAAGTAACGTCATCAAACATGTGATATTTACAAAAGGAATGCGCTACAGATAACCAAACTTGATAAATATTATTTATTAAATAAGGGAACTTGTAGAAAGAAAGTCAGGTGATAGGCAAACATTGCGCATCATAAAAAGAGGGTTCCTTCTGCAGCCCTCTGAGCAGGATATGCACTGTTTGCAAAAATGTTTATCTAGTACTGGGTCTTGTAGAAAGACTATAGATCTAATATATCTAGATCTACAATACAGCCAACCTTGCAAATAGCATACATGTACATGAGCATACAATCTAAACAATATAGAAATTTACTCCATTTACTCCAGATGAGACTATGTCTGCAAAATATGTCCATCTGGATCTACATGTATATCAATGACATAGATCTACATTGTATTTAGAAAAAAATCAAAAGTAGATTAGATCTAGCAATCAATCATATTTTATCCCTTACAACCTGTATCCTGCCGGTTGCGACCATAGTCCCATATGCAAACAGCTTGGATCCGGAACCGGATCCAAACTGTCTTACACTCGGACTCCATCTTTACCACATTTTAACTTCTTTCGAGCACTTTAAAATCGAAACAGACGAGAAATTTAACAGACGACGGTTTTCACGGCAGAACAAGGGTCCAAGGGTTAATGGGAAACACGTACTGGACATGACGAAATGGACGTCAAATTCTGGTTCCGGTGCGTATAGTTTTGAATCCTGGTAAGTCGTCGAGTTACTCCGACTTACTCGGCGCCTCATCAGGATCAAAACCATGTGCAGTGCTCTTTAATATCGCAAAACATCTCAAAACGGTTCGGCATCGTTACGGTTCGATTCCAGTTATTTTTTCAATCTATTTAAGCTCAGTACGCACTGTACGCAAACGGGTTGGATCCAGACCATCCTCCGAGTAATTCGGTGACTGACCTGCATATGAACCCGTTTGCCACTCAGACTTACATGCCCATAAAAAACCCGGATTTTCAGAGGTATAGAATTAGAATTATTCAGCATTCAAAGGGCGTCAAATAAATAGACATCTACAACACAACAGTGAAACAAAATTAAATCAATCAATATTCAAAAATATATACAAACAATGCTTTCAATTTACACCAAGTGCCCGGTTCACGAAACTCAATAAGACAAGAATTAATTCATCATAGGGGACCTAAATCGTCACAAGTGCCGCGCTTGATAATCCCAACCGAGATAAGATCATCAAAACGAGGCACCATAGCAGTACGAATAGGAATTAATAGAATAGGAGTAACAATGTCCCCTAACGGATGATGCGAAAAAAACATATCCCATAAAAAACCGTGAAACGGGCCCCTGATTATATAGGCTGATACAAGGAGCTAGAGCATAACTCAAAAGTAAAATCCCAAGATCAGTCGCCATGCTTGCAAACGGCGGCTGATCTGGGGATGCATTGCATTTATGATACTCCACTGCAGACGACATGAAACGTTTTCAGTCCCATTATCGGCAAATGTTTTTAACCAAAAAAATTTACAATATGTCTCATAAAAATTGCAATATTCTTTAGACGAGAGCTGGACGTAGTTGACAAAAGGTGGTTGAATTTATTAAAGTTTGGTCTGATAAAGTAATACCGCGGAATGTACTTGGCTCTTAGATCAGAGAATTTCGGACACACAAAAAGATAGTGAAACTCGTTTCCCAATTCGTTTGTTGTACACACATTGTATTTTCTGTTTGCATAAGGAATATAACACTGTTGCCATCGACCTACCTCTACAATAAACTTATGGTTACTTGTCCTAAAGCGAAACATTGCCAATCGAAGTGACCTTGGAAGCGTTATTAAATAACGTTCAAGAGAAACGTCTTTTTTGAAAGCGCTATAAGTAAGACCTTTGGAAGATTCTTGCCAATTTTGTTTGAACTGGTCAAGCAGAGTTTGTTTGATAAGCTTATGAACAGAGTGATTTGTAATTCTAGAACATAGAACGCGTATTTACCCATCCACCATCGAACATAGACCATAGAACGCGTATTTATCAATCCACGATCTGACATAGATCATAGAACCCATATTTACCGATCTGCTATCTGACATAGAAAAAGGCACACGTATTTACCAATCTTCCATCTGACATAGAGCATAAAACGCGTATTTACCAAGCCTCCATCTGACATAGAACATAGAACGCATATTTACCAATCCATTATCTGACAATCAGGGCTGCCATTTCTCCGGATTTTTCCTAAGTATTCGGATTTTTATCCTAGCAGATCGTAGCTTAAAACAGGCTGAAAGTAAAGCAGAATGCGCCTTAATGCGCATTCTGCTTTACTTTCAACCTGTTTTAAGCAGCCATGTGTCTTCAAAACAAGGAGCAGGCTATGGGGTAAAGGTATGATTAGTAAAATTGCGTCTGAAAATTTGAAAATTTGAAATCTTAGGATTTTTTTATCAACTTATGGCAGCCCTGTGACATAAAACATTGTACCTTTTTACCAATCCACCATCTTACATAGAACACAGAACGCGTACTCACCAATCCATCATCTGCCATAGAACATACACTGCATATTTACTCAGCCGACATATACTGCAGAACGCGTATTTACCAATTCACCACCTGAAAAAGAATAATAAATAATTATATATGTCTCTCTAAATTTGCAGCCTTTTTACCATTTATTAATTTAATATACAAATGTTATGGAGTCGATTATTAAAGCTCTTGAGAGCTTATGTAAATTGTTATGGCCTTGACGACTTTAAATAAAACTTATCTTATCTTTTTTAAAGAAGCAACTCTTTTATGTTTTTGAACAGGTTTTTGAGCTATTTCAAGCGTGATGGACCCAGTGATAACACCTTGGTGAACTTCTTCCCGCTGAAGGACGAGCTGTACTCTGCCACAGAAACTCAGTTTATACACAGGATAGATCCGGAAACATTGGAAACACTCGAAAAGGTTTGCCCCAACCCCCTATTCATAAAGTGTCACTATTTGTCTCAGTCCATAAGTCAATTAAAAATTATCTATGTTGATAAATTGTCTGCATAACCCATACACCTCCTGAACTTTAAATGGAAAATACCTGTTTCCAATAAAGTCTAGTCAATTTTGACTATTGTGGATACTTTTTTACAATATGTTGCCAAATGACAAAGAACCAGTGTAGCCCGGGAAAATGACAAAGAACAGTTTATACCCATGATCAGGGGGCCTTAACGAGCAATCCGATCAGGGTCTACACAGTTTGAATAAAACAAGTCTGGTATTCTCATCACAAGTTTAGTGTTTGTATATGGCAATTGACGAGTATACTCATCGCTAGAGTTTAATGTGTTAAGTCGATTGAAAACCAATATGTTTTGATAGATTATCTGCTTTATAGATTGTATGCCTCTGCACCAGTTGATGTGAGATTGAGATATGCATCGGTATAGTGGAGGAGACATTAGTCTTTCCCGTTTAAACACAAGCGAAACGCAGACGCATTGCAGTAAAACTTGTACAAAATGAAAACGTTTTTACTTTTCCGCCCTATTCATTTTTACCTGAGTGGCAAAGAGTTTGGAACATGAGAACAACTTCAGACTAAACTCAAAAGCTTTCCAACCTTGGAGCCAGGCCTTTTTGATGACAATCAACTGCTAGTTAGGGACACACATAATTTTTTATGAACCGGGCACTTTCACCGGCAAATTTAATATTACAGGCAAATATCGTCTGCTGAAATGTGTTGTCTTTATTCTTTAACCCTTTCATGATCAAATTATTCGGGAAAATAGTACTTCTTCACCACTTTATTGTCTTCTGTTTCATTATTGTTGTCTGCAAGACAAGTTTCAAAGTCAAATTTAAGGTTGTGTGACTTAATAAATATCGATAAGAGTGTCAAACAGTGGCGTCTGAGCAGGACGTCTGATGTGTTGCGACTTTCGAGGGTCGGATTGGCCTGTTATCGATGGAAATTGTTATAAGATGGAATTCTATGGTGTACCATAGGGTTTTCATCGTATGATGGTCTCTTTGTATTCACAATCGATCGCGAATTGACTGCGCAACAAGACTCGGAATGAAGTCGGTGCGTTTCTATGATTTTATTCACTTTATTTGTGTTTGAAGGTTTTATATTCGGGCAAAGCATGCGTCTGGCACCTGTGGTCCGCGCCCTAGTGGACGCCTGGTCTTAGCTGCAGGATTAAAGATAAGGTTTTGATGCAACTAGGTATTTACTCTTTGCTATTTTACAGCATTTGGTATTTGCAATTTTTATTAGGTATTAGCAATTTCGTAATTGGGTATTACTTGTATTCATATTCTGATTGGGTATTAAAATGTCTATGCTTTTTGTCACATTTCTTTGCTTCTTGTTACTCAATTAGGTAAATACCCAAAATACGCAACTTATCTGTAACCCTGCGCCTGCCTAGCTGTCAGTAATTACCAGGATCAGTCGCCGAAATCATAGATTCATTGATGTACATTGTTTTGCAATGCCATACACCTTGTTTTCTTATGGTTAGACTATGTTCATTCGAAGCTCGATACTTCGAACTCGCGTTAGTCCGAACATCCGTTTTAACTTTGTTATACAGTTATGTTCGACATACGCGAGGTCGAATTATCGAAATTTAATTTATAGAATACTGGTTAGGTCGATTTAAGCGAGTTCGAAGTATCGAGTTTCGGCTGTATCTGTTTTTAGGTTGACCTATTGGACCGCGTTGCTGTGAACTCGGCTACAGCACATCCCCATTTTGACGAGGACGGAACAATACACAACATAGGTCATTCTTATAAGGGAGGACCCAAAACCTGCCTCATAAAAATACCGCCTAAACAAGGTGCGTATAAACCCGCTTGAAAATTGCAAATGATAGATCTGCCAAATTAAAAAAAAAACAGGTATTCAATTATATATAACCTGTAAGAGCTCTGCCTAAGTAGAATATCACAAAAAACAAGACTGTTTGTAAAAAGGTACAATTAGTAGACCTGTCGGAGCACTTTTACAATTGGACCGCCACCAAAAATGTCATTTTTATAGTCAGGTTAATGTCACAAGAAATGGCCAGATTAATGTCACAATAAATGGCCAGGTTAATGTCACAAGGGATGGCCAGTTAATTTCTACGAAAATACCAAAACCAAAAAGACATGCGGACAGATTCTAAAGTTTACCCTAACCCTATTTTTGGTGGCGGACCAATTGTAAACCCTAGATGACCTGTCTAATAAGAAAATATTAATGATGAACCTGTCATGTATGCCCTGAATTATCCTGTGTTAAGCAATCACCTTTATTAAATATTACACATAAGCATTGATCTTCTAATGATGGTTGGTTAAATTAAGATTGACCGTACCGGTATATCATATGTTCAAACAATGCAGACTCTCCCTTTTCTTAGACGGTTCAGACGAGTTCCCTGTGGGCGAGATCATCTCCCAGACCAGATGTCCGGGCAAGATGAGTGTCAACTACCTTCACAGTTTTGCCATGACAGAGAACTACTACGTGTTTGTTGAACAGCCCTTGTGTATAAACATACTCAAAGTTCTGACGGCCAAAGTCCGAGGAGTGACACTGAATTCTGCCATTGAATATTGGCCATCTATTAACGTGAGTACAGTCGTACCTTGGTCACTTATCTTCCTAAACACCATCACCCGGCCTGAATTTTTTAAATGGACAAGGCCAGTTTCCAATATATACTACTGAAAGTTTGCTAATAGGCACCAAGGGTAAAATCACCATAGATACCAATGCATTGACCCTATCATATCTCATCACATAACTTCCAACATTTTTGTTTGATTTCTTCCAAGTTTGGAGATGTTATTGCCAATGGTTTAATTTACAGTTTCTGAAAATATTCTACCCTCATTCAAAACCTGTAGGCTAAACCCAAGAAAATTATCAAAATATGAAAATTGTGAGATTTCACCGATTTTTTTTCGAATCCATTGAATTCTAAATTTTAATGTTCATAGAGATATTACAATGAGTAAAATTCAACATTGAAAGGTAAAACATTGTTTTACCAACAAATGAAATCTCTAAGAACATTACAATGTACAATATAAACGATTTGAAAATTTGGGTGAATTATCAGAAATGACCTGAACAATTGTAACATGTTTAGAATCTTTAAAGTAGACCTTTGGCCAAAGCATCTCAAAATTTGGAAGAAATCGAACAAAAATGTTGGAAGTTATCAGATGAGAAGTGATAGGGTCATTGGGTAGTATAGTATTGTCTATGTGAGCTTAGAAAGCACAAAGGGTCCATCGTTCGTCATGAGTAGTCAACATTTAATTCAAATGACATATCATCTAAAATAACAATGCCAAATGTCATGAAAACTTTGGTTGTCATGGCAACCAAAACAATAATCTTTAAACCTCTTCTTCTCGCCATATGTCACAGTGCCGTAAAACCAGAGTCACTCACTCATTCCTTCTCCAAAACCAATGGTCAGATTTCAAAATAGTTTAATGGGAAAATCATTATATGACCATCTACCAAAATAGCTAAAACCGTGATAATATCTCAGAAAAAAACATGTCCGCCAGTTGGTGGGGCAGATTTTAGTAGTTGTTACATAATGATTTCCAACAACTTTCAACTTTATTTACATATTCATAAGTCCAATGGGTAGTTAGAAACATAACCCTTGTAATACAACTCCTAAATAATTTGAAAACCATATGATGTATTTGCAAGATATTAAGAAAATACCAAAATGAACTGAACAAATGTGTGGCATTGTCGTGCATCTGGAATTAACCCTGTCACTACCAACATGTTCGTGAGATTTTTACCCCTTCACCGTTTAATTGTCGTCTGCTTCAATTTTGTTGTCTGCAATGTCGTTTCAAAATTGAAAAATAAAGGCAGTATGACTGAAGAAACTTCAAAACGAGTGTCAAACAGTTTGGATCCTGATCAGACGCCGCGTAACGCGGCGTCTGATCAGGATCAAAACTGTTTGCAAACGCGCTTTTAAGCGTCATTGAGAGCGAAAGGGTTAAACAATAATGAACACAATCATATTTCAAAGTTGAAATATAGCTAAGCTCATGTGTTTCTTTCATATTTGCAGACTCGGTTTCGGGTTATTCATAAGCGGACAGGCCAGGAGATCAACCCTGACTTTGCCTACGAGGGTGCTGCGTGTATGACGTTCCATCACATCAACGCTTATGAGGAGGACGGTAAGTAGCTGTTTACTATTCAATGTATTTCACAACAGTTTTTAAGAGAATCTGTTTGTCTAAGTATATTTTCGTTTACTTTCACCTGAAACATTTTCTGCAATTATATTGTTTGCTTTATTTTCACCTTGCTTTAAGATGTAAACTGCCTAAGCCATTTTAGGCTTTGGAAGAAACGGTTTTAGAGGTTAAATTTCAAAGGTTTTTCTGGGCTACGAGTGAGTAAACTGAACAAATCCAATATTTTCTCACTTATTTCAGTACCAACTCCTATGGTGTGACTACTCATTTGAGAATCATCTGGAAGAGGGTTTATTGCAGAAATAAATTTTATTTTTTGAAACACTCCCCATATTTAGAACTTGTTTTTTGTATAATACTTGTAATGCGTAATACATGTACTGTAAAACAGGTATTTTTCGCGTCATGAATATTTCGCGTAATGCGATTTTGTATTTATTCGCGAAATCATGCAATATTTCTAGCAGGTGGTAGCTTAAAGCAGGCTAAAAGTAAAGCAGAATGTGCCTTAAGGCACATTCTGCTTTACTTTCAACAAGCTTTAAAATGTCACCTATTTTCAAAACTAGAGACATTCGCGAATTAACGCGAAAATTATAATCTCGCGAATAAAACAGGTTTTGCAGTAGTAAAGTATCTTCTCAACAGGATGTATTGTTATGGACTTGGCGGCGTTCAAGACGGAAGAAGCTCTTCACTACATCTACCTGAAGAATCTGACGTCAGAGGAGTGCGAAGCCAACTGGCGGAAAGTCGAGGAACCGGAAGCACGACGTTACGTCATACCACTGGATGTCGCAAACTCTGTTAGTCATGTTATTAGTTTTACAGTTTCCTCACAGGGTACATGAGGATTTCCTCCCGGCTGAGGAAAATCATTGTTGTCCGAGCCGTTAGGCGAGGATTACATGATTTTACCAGCCGGGAAGAAATCCTCATGTACCCTGTGAGGAAACTGTATAACGAATTTATTATACTGCAAAATTTTCATTGTTCAAATTAAATATTTCGGAATTTGTCGTGCACAGCGCTCAAAGTAAACAGTAACAAAATCGCGTCAAAACATATGACGTTGAGCGTAAGTGACGTCATATGTTTATGACGTTGTTATTCAAAGGAGAAATAGGCAAACTCGTATATAGACGGTTGCATCAAACTATTCACGAAAAAAATGTGACTATTGAAAGATCCCACCCCGATAAGTTCTTATCCGAAATAGACTTTAAACACGGAGGATTCACGATTGACGGCACTCAGTCCTGTCGAGCAGTCAGTCGTCTTGTTTTCTGCAAAGACTAAAGAGTCTGTCAGCCAATGAAACAGCTGCATTTCTATGTACCCTGTCAGCTCACATGATACTTCGTGCCAGGTCTACGGCCCATTGACCAATGAAAAGAAAGGAATTTACTTTGCAGTATAATAAGACTATTTGTCTTACTAAATGGTGCATACTCATGACGTCACTAAGTTAAGATGTGTTAGTATCACCCGACCGGGGATCGAACTTGAGACCTTACTTATAATGGTATATGGAGGGATATGTCATAATTTAAAGCACTTCATCTTAGCTGGTACATTTATTTATACGTAAGTCAGCATAGATTATGGCCTTAATCCCTGAATTGTAATAATCTTGTTTAGAATAAAACCTACATTTTTAGCCAATCAAACTGCATTTTGCACACCATTAAGTACGGCACTTAATCATAAAGAAATTTGTTATTTTTCGACGTCGCGTGGTGTCTGCACGTGGTATAGATAACACTAGTACCAACTAGTTGTAAACACTTCCATATTTGGCGATCTTACAACCAGAATTTAAGCAATGTTTGTTTGCAGGAAACGTGGTAATGTTCTATCCTCGGCCAATCAAAAAATGATTTTATTCTAAGTTAGTTAAAACATTTTAAGGCTAAGAAGGGGCTCGCTCGATAACGCTCGCTTCGCCCCTACTTAACCATTAAAATTTCACTTACTATGTTCTAACTATAACGGAGTATAGCGATTATTGCATGCACATCACGAGTTGATTGTTGTTTGCAAAATCAACTTGGATTCACATCTGACCTCAAGTAACTTGGTTTTAGACAGGTGGTAAATAAATGCAGGACTCGTGAAGCAGAATGATCCGATATGAGTTTTCTGCGTTTCTATTGTCCTGCATTTAGAGTCTTTAAGAGTCTTTTGTCTTTTAGAATTCCAAGCTCATTTAAAGAGTTTCTGTTTAAACTCGAGTTTGGTAAAAATCATTTTTTAATCTCAATGTGTTACAGACGCCACTGAATGAGAACCTTATAGACCCCGCCACATCAACTGCTACAGCTATAAGACGAGACGAGAAGACGATATACCTGACCTGGGAAACCCTGGCTGAAACAGGTACGATAAAGAAGCCGTCATTATTTCCAGTTTACGAAACGCATTGCAATGAAATGTAGAAAATGACAACTTTTTGACAATTCGTAATGCCCGTTTTAATCTGAAGGGCAAACCGTTTAGAGCCTTATTAGATGCCGGGTTACCCGGTGTCGGATTAGGCTACACACTGTTTGCAATGGACATAATAGATTTATTGTAAACATATTTATTGGAAAAGAATAACGCCTTCTGAACTGTACAGTGAAGAAGACATTATTCATTTCCACCATACGCTTTATCCTAAAACTAAAAGTCCACTGTAAACAGTTACAGTGGAGAATGTGTTATTCTTTCCCAATAAACGCGTTTACGCTAAAACTATTATTTGCAGTGCAAACAGTTTGGAGCCAGATCAGACGCCGGGTAACCCGGCGTCTGATCAGGCTCCAAACTGTTTGCCACCAAGATAAACAAGAATTATCAGAATTGTCCAAAAGTTGTTCTTTTCTACGTTTTAGTGCTTTGCGTTTGCGTACGTTTGCGTTTAAACGGGAAAGAATAACAGATTCTCCACTGTAAGAGCCAGATAAAAACGGCGAGTTACTCGGCATTTACGGCCAGGCTGTGAACGGTTTGCCAGTTACATGTAGATTAAAATAAAATTTCTCTTAATGTTCATAAAACTGTCTTCAATGTATTGACTCCTGAAAACTTCAACTTGTATTGCTAAATAACAAACCGTAGAGATTTAAGGGTTTCTTTAGAAATCCTCTGATCTTTGTCTTGGTTTGACATATATTTACATTTGCTCTGTAAAACTCTAAGGAAAACGTGAAGTTCAATTTTCAGTGGACCTTCACTTCAGATCTTGTTCTTACTAGTTTTAAAACTCTTCCATACGGGGGAAAGATACCGACCAAGTTAGGATCTACTTTCAGATTATCCGTTTGGGTATCTCGAAACCCCTATTTAAATGCGCAGACAGTTCAATTAAAATCAAATTGCGATAACAAAAAATGCTGTTTTAAGGGAGATTATCATATTACGCTCCGTCATTAAAGCTGTACGCTTTCTCTCCCTTCTCCGAGTGAGTGGTGTTCTATTTATAGATTAGACAAGTTGTCTTCTAGCTACGGTTTGAAATTGACAATTTTAAACAATTCGGGCGTTTACGAAATTTACCCCCTGCGAAGCTAATGTATTCATACCGTCATGAACGTCAAAAAGGTGTTGTTTATTCCTATAATGACAATTGTACTATTTACTTGTACGCTTTATGTATAAGACATGGCTACGTTTCACAATAGGTTAATATGGGCAAGCTCAAATGTTCATCTCTATTCTGTTTGTCTAGGTTTTGAGTTTCCTCAGATCAACTACAAGCACTATAATACCAAGAAGTACAGATACACGTATGGTGTGGGCTGGCACAACAAGGGCAGGCATTTCCACACGGTACGCCACAGTAACCTATTAGCCCATAAATACGCCTGTAGTTTTTGTCTCCACTAAAGAAAATAGTTTTATTTTATAGTCATGAATATGTACCATGAGATAAATTTTCAATGGTGCAATATTTTATAGATATCCTAGTATATGCTTTTAACACATTCAACCCTAGCAACGAGTATACTCGTCATTTACAAACAGTGTATCTGTGATTATTACACTTGTCCTATGCAAACAGTGTATACCCTGATCATTTTGAAATATATTGTTCTGATCAACCCTTAATAGTAAAAAATGGACTTTACTTAATTTGAAATTGGAATTTTCAATTAAAAGTGTCAGGGTTGAATGAGTTAAAACAAGCTGAAAGTAAAGTAGAAAGCTCTCCCACCGGAGCATGTAGATACCGGCAATGTTTCAAACATGCTATTTCAGTTATTAATGAAAAATCAGAGTAAAGCAATTAGTTTTAATCCGAGTAAGATGACATGGTGCTTCATCCTAATGCAACTGTTTGCAAACTATCTACATAGTGTTCTCACTAAATAACACCGCAAAGGTTTTAACCTTTTGCTCGATGCACATCGGACACTAGATGTATTTAGGGTTTTGTGTACTTGAATATATGTTGAGGGCTCATGGAAGATAAATTTTATCAAACGAGTTCTCTCGTTAAATAAAGTATTAATAGTATCTGGTACAAGAAAGAAACTGCAAAAAATTAAGCTTATGGAATTGTTGCAGACGATTTGTTTTGCTGACGGCCATTACTTGTCGTGAAGAATATTAATGGTGCTATTACAATATAAACTGCTCTTTTCTAATATTTCGACCTCTAAGGGCCTTTTTCAAAAGAAAATCACGTCCAAACACACGTCACATTTTTGTTACATGCATTCAGCCATAAAATCAAAGAGAACTATTCTCTTTGATTTTATGGCTGAATGCATGTAACATATATGTGATGTGTGTTTGGACGTGATTTTCTTTGAAAAAAAGGCCCTTAGAGGTCGAAATATTAGAAAAGAGCAGTACATATATTAATACTATTTTAATTCCCTATCTGGACTATTGTTATATTTATTGTGGTGTTATTACAGATTTGTAAGATAGACACGGAGACCAAGACATACACAGAGTGGGCCGAGGACAAGTGTTACCCGTCAGAGCCCGTGTTTGTAGCCAACCCTAATGGAACGTCAGAGGATGATGGTACGTTCTAAAGTATAAGGCCACTAACAATCCAAGCTAAAGTTGGTATTACTTAACTCTGTCACACCTGAAACTCTTAAATTAAATTGGGAAGGTTGAGTGTGTAAAAGATAAGTGACAGCTTAAAGCAAGGTGACAGTGAAACAGAAAGCTCCTACAGGAGCTTTCTGTTTTACTTTCACATTGCTTTAAGCAGTCACCTGTCAGAAACACCTAATAATTAACACAATTTTTTGGTCGTAATAGAGAGGTTTTACTATATATAGTCCTTAATTGACTATTTAGGTTAGTTTTTTCTAAAATTTATTGCAAAATGATATCCAATGCAGATCCTGACAAGGGCTCCTGTTGGATCCCTCTATTCAGGGTCTACACTGTTTGCGTAAGCGAAATGCACTCTTTACAAGTACACTGTTTGTAAAAGACGAATACAATCGTTGCTAAGGTACAAACCCCTAAGGTATGTCCCTAATGTTCAATATTGGTCAATATCGGTATACTCTTAGTTGAGCGATCCGCCATTCTTGTCAACTGACCATCAGTACCGAACAAGTCTCGAGAATTGTCCCGATCTTATTTGGCATACTACCATAGTTATTATTCTAGTCTTATCTGTAGTATACAATGTCTGATCTGGGTATACACTGTGCGCATAGGACAAATGTACTCTTCACTAGTACGCTGTTTGTAAAGGACATGCATACTCATCTCTAGGGTTCAATGGGTTAACAACGATTTACTCAGATTAGTTTTGGGGTTTTACAAACAAGAGGTAGATTCCAAAGTGTAACTTTGTCTTTTTCTTGTCCAACTAGGTGTGGTGTTAGCGGCCGTAAACAACTCTGACTTTGACGCTGGTCAGCAAGCTTTTTTACTTGTCCTGGACGGCAAGACCATGAAGGAGCTGGCCAGAGCGACCTTTGACCTTCAGAGATTCCCCAAAGATTTCCATGGAATATTCATGGAATCTCAGCCTTGAACAAGCATGCGTCTGTGGACATGTTTGTGCCAGTCGTGTTTCCGTTGAATGTCAGTTTTGGATTCAGTTATTCCATCATGTTCATCAGAATACCGAGTTTTTAAAATGTGATAAACTATGGATCTTCATGGATACCTAGGGTTCAAGTGAGATTGCTATAATTGTGAGTTGAACACAATAACTACAAAGTGTTATAAACATTCATATTTTTTTAAATACTGCTTGAGATTCAATGCACCCTTAAATAGTGCTATTTTGGAAGTTGACATTATTGCAAAGGTACACATGTATTGTAGCATAGTCGGATGTTTTAATCCACTTCGCGTTGTGTAACCCCAGGTTCATGGATCTGCTTTATAACAAGGCAAACGTTTCTTTCTAGCTTTTATTTCCTACATGTTCCCAGGCACATCTCTATAAAAACCAGCATTTTAACTTCACCCCTACATCTCTCCAAGCCCTGTACTTAACGTATCCCTACATCTTGCCAGTTCCAATTCCACCTCAATTCTAATCCAACTAAAACGCAAGTTCTTTCCACTCTCTCTAACTCTCGCAGAGCGCGCAGCTCTTTATAAACAGTGTGTAGGAACTCGAATGAATAACGTCAGAGCTACGTAGGCACATTCCAGCCACGTCCTAGCAACGTAACCAGGCGTTGGGTCTCTGGTTCCCTAATATGGGAATCTATCCCCGGCTCATTGCCTTTTCCGGGATAAGGGGAGGTACCAAAGTCTGACTAGTTAGTGACGTAGTTTGATCTATCGTAATCCCCCGCACATTCCAGAAGGCGTGACGTAGATTGAATAAAAGTTAATTATAGAACGTATGCTAAAAATACTCTGCGAAGAGATTAACAGGTAAAATGTCTACTGCTATAAAGTAGCTATGCTACAGTATATACGTCATCAAGTTTTAAGATACAGGAAATAAGGTGTTATTCGTCCCAATAATCGCATTTACGCTACAAACCCTATCTTGCATGTCTATGACTAAGGGTTTAGAGCCAGATAAGTCGTCGAGCAACTTTGCGTCTGCTGGCCCAAAACCTTTTTCTCACAAAATACATGTATTGTCATTTTCTACAAGTTCGGTTGCGTTTCGTTCCGTTGAAACGCAAAATGCTGACTGCATCTTCGCTGTATACACAAGCATTATGGTTTCATATATACGAATTGAACAAGCATTGCAGAGCTCAAGTTTGTTTAGAGGGCCAAATAATACTCTTTTCTATATAGATACATAAGTACCCAACATCCTTCTTATTATACATGTTATGGTTTACCCACTAGTCGTTAAAAGCTACTGCACACTATCTTATTTATTTGACCTGCTGAATATGCTTATAGCCAAAAGATATAGCGTTCACACAAAGTTCATTGTGCATTTTCTACTCAACGCGCGCTGTCATCTGGATCTAGGGGCCCGTTTCATGAAATTGTACGACTAAAATTAATGTTGTCGTAAGTCAGATTATAAAAGTCTTAATTATTATTTATATCTCCATCTAGTCCTGTCTTTTGACATCTCTTTGGAATCGTCTTGAACAGACGATTCCAAAGAGATGTCACAAGACTAGCAGGATTAAATAGAAAATAAAAAATGAAATATATTTTAAAATCTTGACTTACGGTCATTTCTGTCGTACGAAGTTTTATGAAACGGCCACCTGGTTTGTTTGTTATTTGAAGTGTACATGTAGTTATAAAGATATATGCTGTTCAAAACCGCAAAACTGTTTTATAAATAAAAGTGTACCGATATACTTGTACAATTAAGAAGACGTTGGTAAGCATGCTGCTTACTAAAAGCTTCTTAAGCTCTTAAAAACGTCGTTGTCGATGCCACTTATTAGAATCGTCTTAAAGAAACGAGTTTAACTAGTCACACTCCAATAGGGTATGGTTGAGCCATGAACGACTACTGGTCAGTTTATTCGCGTATATTCTTGTTAGAAATGTTGGAAATGTCACTATTATAGTGAGCCCTGTTATCATTTAATGCTGATTTGTTGACTTTGTTGGCAAATAAACATATTAAAACATCAGTTAACGTTTTATTGTCAGATTAAACCAATATAATAATATTATTAATACATATACTACTAATAATAGTAATAATAGTTATAATTATAATAATTAATAATAATGATAATAAATAATTTATTTAACGGGAAAACTGAGAGGACGGGCGAAGTGTTTTGTCATGATTTTTGAAGTACAGGTTGAGATATTTCTTTGTTAAATGGGGAAAGGTCATTAAAAAATTTAGATATCAGAGATATGAGAAACATTTACTCGTCCTCCCCTGAAACTTCAAAAGGACAATTCCAGTTTCCATCTAAGTATAGTCCAATATTGACGACACTGGGTTGATTTTAACAATTTATTGTAAATTGACAAACAGTGAATACTGTGACCAGAATGCTCATTGTAGGAGCCCTCTGATCAAGGTTTAAACTGTTTGCATAAGGCGAGCGTACTTATATATATATGGTACATTGTTAATGAAGAGTATTCTCATTGCTAGGGTTGAATGTGTTGAGAGGATTGGGATTTTTGTTACGGGTTTACGTCGCTTTAACAGAATGTGTACAAGAGACCCGAATATGAAGTAGCAATTGTGATACAGTGGAGAATGTGTTATGCTTTCCCAATAAACGCGTTTACGCTAAAACTATTATTTTCACTGCAAACAGTTTGGAGCCAGATCAGACGCCGGGTAACCCGGCGTCTGATCAGGCTCCAAACTGTTTGCCACCAAGATAAAGATGAATTATCAGAATTGTCAAAAGGTTGTACTTTTCTACGTTTTAGTGCTTTGCGTTTGCGTACGTTTGCGTTTAAACGGGAAAGAATAACAGATTCTCCACTGTATTAACAAACAGTGAAGTGCTTAATGCGGAATAAAAGTACAGTATTCCCTCCGTACAACGGTCCTCTCATTAACGATTCCCTCCTTAGAACAACCCTTGTCGCTGTTCTCCGAACAAGACAATTATGTCTAACGCTTTCACCGCTGCAATATCATCTGCTTAAAATTGTCGTCTGCTGTTTTTTCTAATGCTACCTTATGGACATTTTGACAGATAAATCCTTAATGACGATTGAATCCAGATCAGACGCCGCGTTTGCATATGTAGCCAATTTTCCTCCCATTAACGACTCCCTCTGAACAACGCACACAGTGTTTGTTTCCCATTGGGTGTCGTTGTTGAGAGGGAGTGCTGTAATGCAGAAAGATGGGATCCCTACAACTTTTTTTGCAAATAAATCAAGGCTTATCAATCATCAAATATACTTTGTTTAATCACTTCGCTAGCTACCAGCACGTAATATAGTTTCACAGTATTCAAAAGTCAAAAATTCTCGCCACCCATTTTCATTATATGTGTCCCGGCTTTTGGCAATTTTTGGAAATTCGTCGAGACCTGCGAGAATTGACCCTCCCAGCCATGCAGACTTCGGTCTCTCGGGCGGGGCTACGATCTTTAACTGACTCGTTAGGCCTCGCCTTTCAAGCGCTACACCAAGCTTTTCTGCAACATCTGAAAGAAAATGATATGTTTAATGTTGGAGTGACGTTTTAAGAGTCGCGGTGTCTTAAAAGTTTAAAACCCAACTCAATCAATCAACCAAACAGTTAATTAAGATTATGATTTTAACCCTTCATGATCAAATTATTCGGGAGATTTGTACCCCCTCACCGCTTTATTGTCGTCTGTTTCAATATTGTTTTCTGCAAGACACGTTTCAAAGTTAGACATAAGGTTGTATGACTTAATAAATATCGGTAAGAGTGTCAAACAGTTTGGGTTTTGATCAGACGCCGCGTTATGCGGCGTCTGATCAGGACCCAAACTGTTTGCAAACACGCTTTAAAGCGTCATTGAGAGTGAAAGGGTTAAAGTCTTGTGTATTTTAAAAGTATAAAGATCCTGATCAAATGTTCAGATTTTAATCAATCCTGTTTGCAAATGTCATTGGTAGTGAAAGAGTAAGAAAACCCAAATAGTTGTACGCACCTGCAAACATAGTTGCCCCGCCCGCAATGATTATGTTAGAGCAGATGGCTGACACCAGGTCTGGAGGACAACAACTGATAGTCTCGTGTAAAATCTCGTCTATACTGGCTGTCTGGAGACCTGTAAGAGGTAGGAAAATAGTGGGCAATTAGCTAAGGCATATACAGTGCTCCCTCTCTACAACGGTTCTCCTGTCTTCTTACAACGGCACTTGTTGTAGTTCCCTAAACGGGACAGTTCTGTCTAACGCTGTACCTGCTGCAATATCGTCTGCTTAACATTTCCGTCTGCTGGTTTTTTTTTAAAGTGGCATAATGGACCTTTTGACAGAAAGTAAATAAATGACGAGTGACAAAAGCTTGAATCCAGATCAGACGCCGCTTTACGCGGCGTCTGATCTGGATTCAAGCTGTTTGCAAATATAAGCCGATTTCCCCACCTATAACGACTCCCTCCGAACAATGTACACAATCTTCGTCTCCCATAGTGTGTCGTTGTGGAGAGGGAGTGCTGTATCACCATGTTTAAATCTGTACATACTAATGACAAAACCGTGATTACATTTGCAAACAGTTTGGGCGCCTCATCTGGATCCAAATGGTTTGACACTCCGACCCTATTATAAGTAGCAGACGAAAATTATTGTTGCAGACAGTAATAATTCTAAAAGGGCAAAGTATTATTAATTTTTATACATTTAACTCTTGTGACCTTTAACATTGTGCCTATGAAGAGTACCCTTGTCCTATCAGTAGATAAATACGAAAGACTCAAGCAGGAAACGTAACACAAACAATACACCCACCTCTCAAGCAGACACACACACACAGTCATACCACAACAAACACACACACACGCAATACCATTCCTTCATCTACACACTAATAGAAAACAACACGCAAGACAAACATAAAGCAAATAAGTGAACATAGGAGCCCGCCTTGGTACGGTCAGTAGCAATCAATAATTAACTATAAATTAATTAATTATTAACAACCACTGGGGGGTTAAACCTGGGTTTAGGGGCGCCCAACCTCACACTTATCTCCTGTATTCACCTATAAAGACAAACAGTGTACATAAAAAAGAAACCCTGTTCCACAACCTCACAATCAAAAAGACCGCCAGCACAGTAAGTAAATACATGTAAAACATTTAACAAAAATGCTATGACAAGATCATTAGTAACATGGGAAACAATTAAACATTCAAGCCCGTGTTAAAAATAACCCACTATGGCAACGGTCAAATTGTACTCAAGCGATCAGGGTATCATCAGACTCCTGATCAGGGTATTAACTGTTTGTGATTTTAATATAGATTAACCCTTTCGCTCTCAATGACGTTTGAAAGCGCGTTTGCAAACAATTCGGCGTCTGATCAGGATCCAAACGGTTTGACACTCGTTTTGAAATTTATTCAGTCATACTGACTTATTTTGAAACTTTGAAACGAAATTGCAGACAGCAAAATTGAAGCAGACGACAATGAAACGGAGAAAGGGTTAAACTCTTACGAAAAAAATGGTAGTGAAAGGGTTAAACAAGGTGTGTTGATCGGAGGGAGTCGTTAACCCTTTCCCTTATAGAAGCGACTTTTAGCACATGCATTTTATTCATCCGCTGAAGAAAATAGTTCCAATATAAACCGTAATGAATATGTGTCATATTTAATACTTTCCTTATTCTAGCTGGTAAAAGCTTAAAGAAGGCTGAAAGTAAAGCAGAATGCGCCATATGGCGCATTCTGCTTTACTTTCAACCTGCTTAAGTAGTCACCTATTTTCAAAACTATAAACAGGCTATGGGGTAATGGGTTAAAGAATTTCAAAACAATGACTTAGACTTTATACTCTGTGTCAGCGCGTAAAAATAAACAAGAAATATCTTTAAAAAAGATATTCAGCGGAATGAGTGGTTGAACTAAGGCTATAGATGGGTGTGCAAAATTGAATGAAATTTAGGTTTTCAAAGAATTGTAATATCTTGGATTGAAAAGCAAAAAATACAAGTATACAATTGAAACAGTAACTTTTATTTAAAATGCAAAACTATCATGTACAGAAATGCAAAACAAAACAATAATTTTACCAATATCCTAGCTATTGGTAGGAGTTCCTCACATTAATCTATTGTTCTATATATCAAACTTCATTCATAGAGTTTCTTGAAACAAACTATAGCATACACAACTGTACAGATACAACAGTCTGCTGTACTTCACTCTTGTAAATAATGATGAAACAACACGATTGTGTTTAATTCACTTGAGGCCATTTATATATAATATTGCTTTTAATGTACGGTTAATGTGTACAAATAGTTAACAATTATAACAAATTGGTAGTAAACAATTACAAAACACCTAGCTTCCTCTGTATATCTATAAAAAGATTTCAGATGTCAAATCTTAAAATAGAAGCATAATTGCATCAGCCCAGTGTAGTAAACAGTCAGTCTGTGTCTCTAAATTCTACACTCAAAGTCCATATCTGGTAAAACTGTAATGGGACATAGACCAGCCTACAGGGCTCCAGATAAGAGGGAGTAAACTAAACAAATCACATTTTTTCACTCCTTTGAGCACCAAACCCTATGGTGTTACCACTCATTTTGATTGCCTCGAAGAGACAATTCAAATGAGTAGTGGCACCACAGGGTTTAATGCACAAATAAAGATTTTAAGTTTTCAAATAATTCCCTTTTCTGGAGCCCTGACTACTATCCAATCAGACTATTCAGTTTCAACAGGTGCTCTTAATTCTAAATTTCTGATCAAATATAATTGGTTGAAATGTTGGGCTAAATAGAAACCAGTCAGCTCCGCTGAAAAATAGAATTAATCAAACAGAACTATTATATTACTAGAAATTGGAATTGTCCATTTTAAACTTTAGGGGTCAAAGAGTAAGTACATGACACACATACTGACCTGTCATAGATGGGTTGAATAAAACATCAGTACATGACGTCAGCTGTGCGTCAAGCTGTATGCGCGTGCCGTCAGGAAATGCATATTCATGAGCTGTGGGTGTGTCTTGTTTTGAGACGGACCAGCTTGTAGTATGGTGCTTCAAATTGTCTACGACTGAACGATCTGTAATGGAATAGTGATGTAAAAGTCGGGATCCGTTTCATAAAACTTCGTACGACAAATGTTGTCGTAAGTCAGATTATAAAATTATCAATTATTATTTTTCTCTAACTAACCCTGTCTTGTGACATCTCTTTGGAATCGTCTTGAAAATACGAATCCAAAGAGATGTTACAGGACAGGATTCGATAGAGAAATCAGAAATTAAATGTGTTTTAAAATTTTGACTTACGATCGTTTGTCGTACGAAATTTTATGAAAGCTACAGTGGAGAAGACGTTATTTTTTCCCGTTTAAACGCAAACGCATCGCAATAAAACATTGAAAATAACTTTTCGACAATTCTGACTATTCATGTTAATCTGATTGGCAAACAGTTTGGAGCTGATCAGACGCCGACTTACTTGGCTTCTGACCTGGCTTCAAACTGTTTGCAATGGAAATAATAGTTTTAGCCTAAACGAGTTTATTGGGAAAGAATAACGTCTTCTCTACTGTTTTAATGAGGGTGGTTAGCATACGTAGATCTATTAACCCTTAGCCCGACAAATAAATTGTCGTCTGCTATATTTCTCGTCTGCTTCAAGTTTCAAATTGCTTCAAAGTTGCTCAAAATTGCTGAAAATGTTGTCCGAGTGTCAAACAGCTTGGATCCGGATGAGACGCCGAGTTACTCGGCGTCTCATCCGGATCCAAGCTGTTTGCATATGGGGCTATAGTCGTGAGTGGCAGGCTAAGGGTTAATATAATAGGGATGGGGTAAAACAAATGAAAGTGTTAACCTTAACCCATTGCCCCCTGATTAGTAATCCCTTTTACGCCTAAGGCTAAATGTTATTCATCCACTTAGGAAAATAGTCCAATTAAACAGACATGACTATACACGATAAGAAACTAGTTTATTTATCCCAGCAGATGGTAGCTTAAAGCAGCAGGTTGAAAGTTAAACAGACTGCCTAACTTTTCAACCTGCTTTAAGTGCCAACCAATGGTTTCCAAAACTAGGGTAAAGGGTTAAACACGTTTTCTCTCTTAGATCAATTTGAACGGCTGCTTTACAAAAAGTTCGACTATACTTCCAATGGTTATGCTTACTTGCTTGTATGACTCCTTTATTCCTCAGTGTAGTAACAAGCCAATCCGTGACGTCATCACCACCAATGTTGCTTCGTTGGTTACAATATTTAAGCTGCACGCCTGTCAATTAAATTGTAACTATTAATTGTATTGTTTTGGTTCGTTATTAGAAGCAAATTTTCTACATCATCGGATACTTAAAATAAGTGAATCTAATGTGTAACTAATAAAACCTCTGTAGACATCTATGTAAGCTAATAGTTTAAATTACGTTCAGACAGAAAAAGTAGCAGAAGTTTAAGTAGTAGTAGTAAAGATAGAAGTAGTTGTAGTCGTAGTAGAACAGTAGAAATAGTAGTAATAGTAGTAGCAGTGGCAATAGAAGAAGTAGTAGTTGTCTTATTAGTATCAGTCGCAGTCGAACAGTAGTGGTAGTAGTCGTTGTTTTAGTACATGTACTGGTTAGTCATGCTAGTAAAATAGTAGTAGAAGTAGTCCTAGTAGAAGTAGTAGATATAGTAGTAGTAGAAGTAGTAGTAGTGTTTGTAGCAGCAGCAATAGTAGAAGTAGTAATAGTAGTAGAAGAAGAAGAAGTAGAAGTACTACATGTGGTAGTAGTAGAAGTTATAGTAGTACCAGTAGTTATTGTAGTAGTAATAGTGGAAGTAGCAGTCGTAGTGCATGTATCAGTAGTAGTAGTTGTTGTTGTAGTAGTAGTAAAGGTAGTAGTCGAACTAGAAGTATTAGCAATAGAAGCAAGTGGTATATATAGTAGAAGTAATTGTTGTAGTATTTAAATTCGGACTAATATATTAATACCGTTTTTAACGAGCGTGGTATGAGCTGTACTAGCGCCGACCTCCAGAACCACACCTGTAACTCTACCATTAGCCAGTAAGGCCAGATAGGCCGGGTTCGATACATACAGAGATGAAATATCAAACTTCTCAAACAGAACCTGTAATGCAGATACAGTGGAGAAAACGTTATTCTTTCCCGTTTAAACGCATATGAAACGCAAACGCATAACGCTTATATGTAGAAAAGACAACTTTTTGACAATTCTGACTTTTCATTTTGTTCTGAGTGGCAAACAGTTTGGTGCCTGATCAGACGCCGGGTTACCTAGCGTCTGATCAGGCTCCAAACTGATTGCACTGGAAATAATATTTCAAGCGTAAACGCGTTTATTGGGAAAGAATAATGTTTTCTCCACTGTATAGATATGTCTATTTTGCAAAAGACACACATGTCAACCAGCATTGTACAATATATGGTAAAACGAGTAATGATGGACAGCCATTCAGACATACTATTCAATGCAAACTGTTCCTTGATAATAAGAACATGCACACATATAATATCTGCACATACATGTGTTTATGTATATATGCTGTAAGGTACAAAATACAGAGTGTACTATTGATGGAGTAGACTTTCACACCAAAAACGCTGCATGTCTAATTAGTAAAATACATCTACCCGTTTCATTAAAATATGTTGGCCGGAATAGTACACTAAAACTCATCATTATTGCTACTCTGTAACATACTTGATTTCGACCCATGACTCCATAGCATTTTCTAGAATTGAAAATAGGTGACAACTTAAAGCAGGGTGAAAGTAAAGCAGAATGCTGTAAGACGGGAAACGTTATCCGGAGGACCGCTGTAGGGATGGAGGTAGTGTAGCTCGAAAAGCTACTAAGAAAATATAAACAGGCAAACTTCTATTATTCTGAAAGTGATTTTGTTTTCAATTGTGAGCTGATCTAATATATTTTATGGGGGACAAAACCGGAAATATAATTGTGAGAACCTCACCTCTGTCATCCGACGTCGGTTATATGTTGGGGCGCCAGGGATTTCTGTAATCAGCATTGGTCGGCATTCAACACCCGCCATCATACAGTTGTCGAATATGTACTCCCAATATCTAATAAACAACAGTAACAATCATCGTTCGTAAAATAGTAGGCTGGCAAACTATCCAATCGTCAGGTCGTCACAGTTATTATTATCATTATTACAGTAAAACGTCTCTATTACGATCACTAAATTGCGTTTATTTAAGAAATGAATTGCGTACTTCCGGCATTCATGAGCTGACGGCACTTCCATGCTTTTACTAACAAAGTGCGTGAAGCCCGAAGGGCTTCTCGCTTAACTTTGCTAGTAAAAGCATGGAAGTGCCATCAGCTCATGAATAACGGAAGTACGCAGTTTATTTCTTATATCTATATTCCATCGTGAGCTGAGAAATGAACCAGAAATGTACATAACCGTTCTAATAGACACTTTGCCCGTTGCTATGCGTTGCTATCGTAGTAACGATCTCTATATATGGACTGAAACTAGTCTCAATCACATTTTATATTTACTGGATAAATTTAGACTTTTAACCGGTAAACTTTCTCGTTCTGTTTAAAATCCCTTTTGAGATATTTAAAAACACACGAATTTACGAAATACTTGTATGATAAGCATCTTAAATTTAGGTCGCGTTTTTTAAAACCGATTTACTCACACGCCATACTTGATTACTCCGCGTTAACCGCGCCTACCATACGGACTTCTCTGTATCGATTTGAAAGTGATCAGTATAGCTCCGCCCCTAAACCAGGCGGCTAGAACTGGATTTTAAGTGAGCATTCATTGAAATATGCAAGTCTCTTTTTAGAATAGTGTTATATAAGGACAATGCGAAGCGAATGTAAATATTATGAAATGTTTTACACAGGTGACTCCTTAAAACAAGGTGACAGTAAAACAGAAAGCTCCTTTAGAAGATTTCTGTTTCACTGTCACATTGCTTTAAGCTGTCGCCTGTGTTTTATACAAACATTTAGCCTTTATTTGAATGGTGGTTATAGAGAGGTTTTACTGTATTACTATATCATCATAATTTTTTTATTTTTATTATTATTATCATCATTATTATAAGTAGTATCACTGTTATTATTATACTATTATATCATTATCATTCGTCTTATTATTATAGTTATTGTTGTTGTAATAGAAGAAGTAGTTATAATATTCTTATTTGACATGCAATGCTTGTCATTCACCTCTCCATGGTTTCCCAGTCTATGACGACACCACGTGACATGGGGTTTGTCAGCTCCATGAACTCCCTGTGAACACACGCATTCTCACCTATATATTCTGACGGCTCGGAGTCCTAGAAAAAACGTTCGTATAAACCATGCTGGGCTTATAAGCAAGTATATATACTTTAATGTGTGCGTCACTAATGAAGACTAGTTACACATATAGTTTGATAATATATCGTGTCGGGTCCCTGTGTACCACAGCCCATGATCAGCCTCTAATACTTAATTGTTCTGCAGAAAGCTACTATAGGAGATAAATGCACGCGTGCATAATGCATGATAGCAATAATGTATCTGCAGATCTATACAATATCAAATGAACAAAATAAGTATTAAAAACATAATACCAAGCAAATTAAATTGTCCGGGGGCTCATGTCCGCTTACCGATTATTACAGATAAAGCGCGCTCTCTCTACAACGATGGAGTCGTTATAGGGAGGAAATTGACTTACATTTGCAATCAGCTTAAATCCAGATCAGACGCCGCGTTAGGCGGCGTCTGATCTGGATTCAAACTGTTTGCCACTCGCCATTATGTTTTTTCTGTAAAAATGTCCAATATGTAACTTTGAGAAAAACAGCAGACAACAATTTAAGCAGACGATATTGCATCAGTAAACGCATTAGACATATTTTTCCTGTTTAAGGAACTGCAAGGGTCGTTGTAAGGAGGGAGTCGTTGTTGGGAGGGCCGTTGTAGGGAGGGTACACTGTATTACAAATACCACACAACTCAATACCTGACTGACCTGTACCTTGCCGACCACCGTGCGTTCGTAGACACGAGCAGTCTTATCCCCCGCATACCCGGCTTTGCACAGCCACGTGCCGTTGTCAATGACAACAGGTTCGATGTCATCTTCTGCTGCAGCCATTAAACCAAACTACACCAGATGCTGTAGAAGAACGTGGGTCAGGAAAAGAGAGAAAACAATTTAAAACGTGTAAGTACTTTACCAACAAAATATACTTTTGCTCTGGCTTGAAAAAAAAACCCAAACACATTTCCAATGCGATTTTAAGCTACATGTATTCAAATGCTCATCAGAGATAAACCAGAATGTGCAAGCCAAACTTTACCATACCCTGGAAATGTCTAGCTTAACCTATTACCCAAATATGTGCCTTTTTACGCCTTTAAATTAGTCATCCACTGAAGAAAATAATCTTAGGCATGTCAAAATATTGTTAAAACACCATAACACAACATTGATGGGAAAATGGTTAGATCTAGTTCACTTTTATAAAAAAAAATTTGGTATTGTGACAATTATTTGACATGTTTGAAATTGTTTTGACCAATATCTTTTTTATGGTTGCAGAATGAGGTTACAGATAGCGACAGATGCCTGTGGTCTGGAAAATGTGCGTTTGGAACGATAACCCTGCAAACAATATTAAGCTGATTGGAATACGAGTTAACTCTCTTACATGTTATTTCATGTAAAACTGTGCACAACAACCATTTTGTATTAGAAGAAGAGTAAAGCCTTACCTCTAGTTATAATATTATCATGTCTTTACTATCTCAGGTAAGCCATTGAACACACACATAATGAATGTTACATTCATAATGAAACGTTACGTCTTGAATCTGAACACAAATAGAGTTAAAATATATTGAGGAGCATATGTACATGTAGCGTGTGTACGCCCTTCTAAAAATAGAAAAGGGTAGTTTCTAAAAATAGTAAAATAGCGTGAGATTTGTACCCGAGTACTTTCATAACGATATATATTCGTCTCATCTCCAAAACCTATAAATGATAATAAGTGCCTAATAGAGCATGAAGTTATCGTACACTGAATAGTAATGAATGCGATACGAGAACAAAATGTATATAAAAAAATGTGTATAGGTTGGTGTTTTTTTACGGAAGGAGAAATGAAGATTTTTGCGGGAAATCATTTAGGCATGCAAAGTTTGACAGCGTAAATCGTTGATTGTCTGCGAATATTTACCTGGTTTGTGACAGCTTAACCCTTTCACTCTCAATGACGCCACAAAGTGCATTTGCAAACAGTGTTGGTCCTAATCAGACGCCGCTTTACGCGGCGTCTGATCAGGATCCAAACTGTTTGACACTCGTATCGATATATTTTACGTCATATACTATAGATGAATTGTGTGCGCTGAACCGTGGCTGAGCTTTTCTATTTATAGAAGTTGCATCGTGGTCGAGGTAGTAGAGTAGTGTTTTGCTGAGTAAGGTCATGAGTTCGATATCCAGTGAATCGGGGTTTTTTGGTTAGGAAAGGCATTTTATACTACACTTGACGATAACCACAAGGAACCTTTAGTAATTGTTCAGTATTTAAATAATATATATAATTCAATTTCTTATTACATTTTGTATAACCACGTTGTTCAAACTAAAGATGCTACGACTGACAAAACCTTCGCGTCAATATTCTAAGCTTCTATGGCAAGGAAGCTTGTAGAAAACGTCTAAGAGCTTGTAAGAAGGAGAAGCTGAGCGATTAAAAAACCCATTGGATCTTATCTGAATCCCATATTCTGACTTACATGTATATGGGGTAACCTTAAAGGTATCCCTAAGTTACCTCACACATTGAACCTTAACGACAAGTATACTTGTCATTTAGAAAGAGTGTACTCCACTTATCCCCGGAAAACAGTGAATACCCAGATCAGAGGGCTCCTTAAGCAGTACTCTGATCAGGGCAACACTGTTTGTCATTTCTCAGTTGTCATACATTAACCAGACTTAATTGTAAACTGGAATTGCCCATTGACATTTCAGTGATACATGTAAATGAAATAATGCAATTTTTTCCAGAAGTGAGAGACTGGCCATATAGGGTAACATTTTACATACATTTAACACTTTCAATAGTTCACAAAGTTTAACGTGTAGGTTGTCCATGCCATGTTTTACATATATGTTGAAAAAATCAACCGGTACGGGTGGACTCATTCTAAAGGTCGCAGCTTACGGGTCAAAATCCGACTATACATTGAATCTCACTTTGAAACGATCTTGCAAACAACAAATTGAAGCAGATGACAATGAAACGGTGAACGGGTAAAAATCTCATGATAAATTTGACCATGAAAGGGTGAACACGCGATGAAAGAGAAAAAGAAAACCCCTAACAGATGTTTGGCTTGACTTTTAATATTGATTTAACAGTCTTATGCCTTATCCCTTTACTCAATATCCTGTTTTTAGTATTGAAGATAGTTAAACACTTAAAGCAGATAGAAAGTAATGCATAATGCGCTTAAGGCGCATTCTGCATAACTTTCAACCTGCTTTAAAAAGCTACCATCTTCAGGGCTGCCATTTCTCCGGATTTTTCCTAAATATTCGGATTTTTTTCTAGTACATGGTACTTTAAAGCAGGCTGAAAGTCAAACAGAATGCGCCTTAAGGCGCATTCTGCTTTACTCTCAGTCTGCTTTAAGTAGCCACGTGTCAACAAAGAAACAGGCGATTTGGAAAAGGTACGATTCGTAAAATCGCACTTGAAAAATGCGAATTTTGAAATCTTAGGATTTTTTTATGTCAACTTATGGCAGCCCTGCATCTTCTAGAAATGGGAACATATGTATTATGATGAATATTCATTATTGTATGACTGGGACATACTTTTTTAAAGAGAGAAATTAATTATACGCGTACAAAGGCGTATTTATTGGGTTAAACACGGATATATACACGGATTTTTCCGTTGGAAAAAAGTCATTTGCACCTTTACCAATGGCGGAAATAGTTAACCATATGGGTTTCAGTGTTGCCTTTTCGAGCAACCACGACATGTTAACCACATGTTTAAGCCAAAGTTTCAGAGAGACAGTATCTTGCATCTGAGTTGGCTACAAAATGATTTGCAATTCAGATGAATATAAATAGTCAGATATTTTTATAGTGTAATTGCGTTTTCTGTTGTTGTTTTTTTTAAAAAAAACAGGGTTGTCATTTTTCCGATTTTTCTGAAATCTTCGGATTTTTCCTCATTTCTCCGGAACTCAGGATTTCCCCCATAATCTTCGGATTTCTGCTCGTCCTTTTTCGTTTTCTCCATTGCAAACAGTTTGTAGCCAATTCAGACGTCATGCTAGTTGACTGATCTGGCTACAGACTGTTTTCAATTGAAATAAGAGATTTAGCGTGAACGGGTTTATTGGGAAAGATTAACGTCTTCTCTACTGTATATGTGTGCGTGCGTGTGTGTGTGTTTGATGGTACAGTGGAGAATCTGTTATTCTTTCCCGTTTAAACGCAAACGTACGCAAACGCAAAACACTAAAACGTAGAAAAGTACAACTTTTGGACAATTCTGATAATTCATGTTTATCTTGGTGGCAAACAGTTTGGAGCCTGATCAGACGCCGGGTTACCCGGCGTCTGATCTGGCTCCAAACTGTTTGCATTGCAAATACTAGTTTTAGCGTAAACTCGTTTATTGGGAAAGAATAACGTTTTCTCCGCTGTATATACATCAGTCTTACACACTTCGAGGGTCCTAGGACGATAAAAACGTGCCACAAGGAATAAAGAACAAAATACTACATATTTAATCATAAAATAAATTTTATTAATCGGCAGCTATTAAGTTATGTTGAGACATTATTGTATTTACGTATAATCACATATTTTTTAAGGGAGCCTAAGTATTCTTTGCCAAATTCCATCCACACTGGTCATAATTCACCATTTGAAATGTTTAATTTCTTTAATCAGATAAAAAAAACCGGAAGTTAACTTTATTTCACATGCAGTGTATTGGTAAGCTGTTTCACATCTGTAAAACAGTTAGGATATTGTTAAACTGTTCCACATCTGTTAAACAGTTGGTATACTGATAAGACATCCGATTTGGATCCAAACATTTTGCATGGTTGTTTTAAATATAGCATTTGGCATGCAATGCAAGAGTGAACTTTTATCAAACTTTTCTGTAGATGTTATATGACAAAATAACTTTTATACTCTGAGAATGAAATCAAGCAAAGCCATCTGCGACTCCCTGAACCCATTACACAATAAATACGCATTTTCACGCCCTCAGTTTATTCCTCCGTTGAAGAAAATAGTTCCACTTTATACAGCCATGAATATGCACTATAAGAAATTATTTCTATAGCATGGCAGGGTGCAGCTTAAAGCTGGCTGAAAGTAAAGCAGAATGCGCGTTAAGGCTCATTCTGCTTTACTTTCAACCTGCTTTAAATATTCACCTGCCTGAAAAATATAATTAGGCTGCGGGATAAGGTATTTAAGCTACATAAATTAACAATATATCAGCCATTAATTTTGTTTACCATGACAACACAGATGACCCGCTTAGAAACTGTATACAAGAGGCGGAAATTAATAATTCGATTAAACATCATTTTTTCATAACTCTTATATTCGGAAATATGTTAACTATTACACTCATGTTGCATAACAAATGCATAAGCAATAATAAAGACATATGTAGTTAAAAACTTGCATTACATACATAACACACTCACAACATAGATTTTGATGGTTTCAATCCATTGAGACTTCTGTAGTCAGAGTCGAGTTTCCAAGACTTTGACTCAGTTGTCATCCGCTCAAGAAAACAACACTCAATATCGGATATTATCAATAACCACCAATAAAATAAAAATCGATTATTTTTTAGAAATGTATTACTTAATGAAACAATGAAAACGATGTGAAAATGTTCAACTTATAGTGAATAAATACTATATTCTGAAATAAACATGGTACATGTATTCATAAAATTAGTAGTATCTATACGTTTATAGCACGCACGGCTTTTGAAATAAGTTTACTTAACCCATTTGTGCCCACGATCCCATATACACATGTATGGGACATATGCAAACAGTGTAGGCTCTGATCAGACGCCGCATTATCAAAGTCTACACTGTTTGCTGATAGGAAATTCAATATAAAACAAAACGAAAATGAAAATTTTGACCAGGCATCCCTTAAATAAAAAATGGACTAATCCAATATATAAAACATGGAAAAATCCATTGGGTAAAAATGGGTTAATATTATTTAATGAAATTCAAAGACCATATGTATAAATAATCTCCAAATATTCCTGAAATATTATCACTGGTTAGGAACTTGGTTACAGTGGGGCGAGGGTCCTCGCGACAGGTGGTATCGGAGTCCTGACTATACATGTTTCAGAGTGTCGTCGTGAAACAAAACTTGGCACGCTGAAGTGAACGCAAAAGAGGTAATTAAAGGTCAAATTGACATAAACACTGTAAATCGTTATTGTCACTATATAGTCCGATGTTTTTCTAAGCGTTGTGCATGCTTAATTCGTTCCATTTATGGAATTTACGCTTAAAATAGTTAATAAAACGACGCGGTAATCAAGGTTTTTGTTCACAACGATCAATTCTTATAAATGACTGCATAATTTCGCCTGAAATTAATGTTTCTGGCAAGATTAATACTTAAATTGCATCTTTGCAAGAGAATCACATTAAAAATATCGTATATCAATGAAATGTTCTGGATTTCAAGGGGTTAATAAGGTTACAGAGTCTAACAGAGAGTGTTACAGGTTCTCTGACGACAGGAAATAAATGGTTACAGGTTGTTATCGACATTTTTGTTTTGTTTGAGAGAGAATGGATTTAAAACGCATGTATTGCAAGAGGTCCTTTATCTTTTACAATGCTTTAAGCTGTCACCTGTCTTTTATACAATCAATTTGCCTTCGTCTTAGCGGTTGTAAATGAGATTTACTGTCATTAGTACGTATTACTGCGTTCGGTTAGTGCCTACTTGATATTCCATCATATGTAAAGAACCATCGTCGTATTTAATAATTTCGAAATAGTTAACACGATGCAAAAATAATAAAAAGTACTCAATTTCAAAGATTTAGTTGCTGTATTTATTTCCCAAAATGAAAACCAGACTCTTAAAAATTAAATATATACTTGCAAATATCTCTAAAGCGATCACTGAAATAATCTAACGTGTAGAACAGCTCCAAAGGCAAAACATAACCGGTACATGTAATAAAAATGAACCTGCAAAATTATCGTATGGTATCTCAGTCCATTACATAACTTGTCAACCAAAGCATAGTACTTAATGAAAAAACTGAAAGCCACCTTTAATGTAGACATTATGGTATGCAAGGTAAATTCTTCCTAATAGGCAAGTCTCATATCTTGCCAAAGGCGAACTCTGGTCTCGATTTGCACTATTTGTGCTCTTTTTGAATGCAAATTTTCACAATAAGTTCCTCAATATGTTTAAGTTTAATTAATAGCTTTCTAACTATTTCTCAGACAAATAAATCATATGTGCATAAGGATCCGTCATATATCAAATATAAGTTTAACCCGTTCACCGCTATACTATGACTGTATAAACACAGATAAACAGGTTAGATTCGAATGAGAAGCTGAATAATTATGTGTCTGAATCGGATCAAAGCTGTTTGACTATCTTAGAGATCCTTTTTCGAGATTGATCCTGGTGAGTCATCGAGAGAGTTGGCGCGGCACCAGGCTCTTAACTGTTTGCAAATACGACTGTTAGTCTATTAAATGTATAAAACAGAATGCGTTATAGATCTTCCACCGAGAATAGGATCGAACCGCACTCGAACCCGTGAATATTATCAACTTTGCAAAATTTAATAAGTAATTCAAATCTCAAGCGTGAGTAAATTTGCATTTTTTCTGGTGTCGTCTAAACGACGGCCTACATGAAAATGAGTTCCACAAACAAAGACCAGATTCTTTGGTCCATGTTTGTCTTCGACATGTTCAATGAGCGAGGCTTTGTTTTGAGTTCTGCTCCGCAAGTGTCACATTCAAAGGCACTCTTTTTCCAAGAATGATAAACATGCCGATGTCTTGCCAGAGTTTTCCGATTATTAAACCGTCCGCTGTATAATTAATAAAGCAGTTTGATTTTGTTGTGATACGCCATTACCTGTTAATTAAAGTCATAGACTGAACTGAAAGATTTATTGCACAAAGTGCAATTTACCTTTCTTTTCGATGAAAACTACCCCTGTGAAAAGTGTTCAGGAATTTTAGAATACCCATGAACGTTAAATAGAATAGTTCTAGGGTTTCAAACATACTTTACACATTCTACAAAAGGAGTTCAAGAACTTCTGCAATTCTAGAACAATGGTTCTAAAAACATCAAATTCCTAGAATTGTTGCAGCATATTCATGAACGTTTAATGGCCACTTCTACTATTTTTCATGAATATTCAAGAAATCATTCTCGAATAGTCCTAGAATAATTCAATACCTTCCCACAGGGATATTTTTGTGGCGCTAAAGAATGCCTGAACTTGTGGTCATGTACTGATATTCTTTACAAAGAATGTACTGATATTCTTTACAAAGAAACTGCTTTTTTTCATCTGCTTTTACGACATTTGCACGGGAGTCCGGCTGCTGGAAGTGCCGCATATATTGTTATTGCCGTTTACTTCAATATCCAGACTTATATCGAGTAAACTGGGGTCTTCTAACGAGATCTCGCCCATTTCGAGATTCGTGAATACTCTGTAACACTGTTAAGAAGAACCTGTAACACTTATCAAACAGTCGTCAGGGACCTGTAACCTCTACATCACATTGATAAGCAGGGTTGGCCGGTAAAAACCGGGGCGGTTTTAACCGCCCGGTTTTAACCGGTTAAAACCGCCCCGGTCAATACTCCCTGAAGTGGTCAATACTGGTCAATACCGGTCAATACTATTTTTCTGTTAAAACAAAGCTCTTAAAGCTTTAAAAGGGTTTAATTATAGTGTAATGGTGTATTACAGATACACAGGAACCCATTTCAAGGGTATATAGGGGGTATAGGAAGCACAAAGTGAATTTTTCAAATCTGAAAAGACCACCCTGGTCGATTGAACTGACTGAACTGAACGCTTGTGGTCAATTGAAATAACCACTTGCGGTGGATTGAATCGACCACTCTGGTTTATTGAAAAGACCACCCTGGCCAATTGAACCAGGTGTATGGTGATTCCTGAAGTATTTGTTGACTTCTACAACTTGCTTTATCACCTGGTCAGGAGTAATATCCTGTCCCAGCAGATTCGGTCAGTGTGCAGAGGAACCATAAACTGTCAGGGTGGGGTCTTCCTCCTTCAGGTTCTGCTTCATCGCAGATACAACCTTGCAGCCATACTGCCCAGCAGACTCATTGATGGCCTTCTGGGCACAAATAGGAGTAAAACAAAGTGTCAGTGAATAATGCCCCTGTCAGTGTATTATCACCCCGGATCAAGACATTTGATTGGTCACAATCAAATCCATGCCACTTCAACTGCAGTGACATGGGGCAACCTAACACATGATAATCTGTTTTGACAGCAATTTACAGGTGTTGCAAACATGGAAATACTTATGACTCTCCCATGATTGTAAATAATAGACATCAATGAACCTTCAACATTTAATTGTTGCCTGACTATGGGTATATGACCTTAATTGTTAATTAGTTGCTGTAATATATTCCCAAAGTGGTCAATTGAAATTAATTGAGTGGTCAATTGAGGTTTTTAATGGTTAGTTGAGTTGTAAGTGAACAGTTTATTGAGTTGAAGTATTTAGTGGTTGATTGATTATGAGTATAGCTAGCCTTTTGGTTGGTAAACTCCCAAACCTGATCCTAGGTGGTCAATACTGGTCAAGTTTCAATTTGCAAGGCCGGTCATTTCAATCGACCACTTTGTCCTGGTTTTATAAAATATTTACAAAATGTAATTCAAATATTTCAATATTTTTATTCAATCATGATCATTATTCCTAGTATGTTCATCATGACAATGTATGAATAAGATAGGTAAGGTACTAAGTGCTTTATTTTATAAGTAGTCTGATTGAATTGACCACATCAAATGGCCACCTGGCAAAAGACCACTTGTGGTCATAAAAGTAAAACTTTGAAAAACAAACATTAAAATATCATACAGTTATTTAAAAAGATCCTTACCAGTACAGTGTGTATGTACTGTATATATTAAACAACAATTTACATTGCTAGGGGTATGATACATAGGTTATAAGTTGGTTTGAAGTTGTCAATTGACCAGTAATGACCACTAATGACCAGTATTGACCGGTTAAAACCAGTATTGACCGCCCGGGTGGTCAATACTCTTATTGACCGGTCGATTGCCAACCCTGTTGATAAGTAACACCAAACTTATGATAACATTAAAAATAGGACATATTTCTTTAAAAAATGCTTCAAAATTAGAAAAACAAGAACAAATAGATAATCTTATTGTGTTAAATGCTGCAATTTCTCACGTTAATTCAATTTATAACAAAAATATGTGCATCTACATGTAGCCAGTGGGAATCACTTGCTTTTATTTCCTCTATTCACCTGAATTCTAACGCAGACGACGTTAAGTATCTTCTTAAGGTACTTCGCATATGCGCGTAGTTTCCATACGATTGTTATGAAAATTGTCATGAAGAATGATAAGTATAATAGCCTAAGAAACAATGTGTGTAAATATAGGCAACATTTATCGTGTGGTTTGTCTTTAAGGATTTTTTTCTGACAAAAACCTAGAATTTTGATGATTTTATTTTTCTTAAAAATGAATAAAGCTAATGACTATAATTCTCGCCCAATAAGTAGTCCACAACATTCATTACAAGAAAAGCTAAAAACATTTTGAATAAAGGTGTTCAGAAAGATGTTATCAGCTATTTAAATTTTGCAAAATGCTAAAAAATTGAATTACAAAAAACTGACTCATTCAATGTATATTTGTTTTCATTTTATTCAAATATATGGTTGATGAACTAGTCAGTCTGAAAAAATTAGAAAATTTTACAGTCAGGATTTGTTGTAATAACATATTTTCTTATTAAAATGTGGGATATTTGTTGTTTAGATACAGTTACCTACCTTAGAATTAAAACTTTGTCATTAAAATGCATTATTATTTATTCATGGACTTGCATACAAGGTTTATTATATTGTTTGAACATAATTTTAATGGGCAATATCGATCTTGAAAAGGTTAGCGTATTGATAAGCTTCAAGGTGTGGCTTTATAGTTCGATCAAATCGTTTACATGTATACCGATTTAATTGACTTGTAAGTCATTAAACTAAAACGTACAGGTAAGTGGACATATACTTGGACCGTAAACATCACTAGTACTAATCAACGAAGACTAAACATAATATGTCTCTTGATTACTGCGTTATTGATTGACAAGTCAATAAATCGGACACTAAAAAAAATATTTGGATCGGATGGGTCTCGAACCTATGACCTTTGGATTGTTAGTCAACCACTATAGTCAACCACTATACTAACTGCGCTATGAAGGATTATACTAATTTATATCAACATTTCCTTTATATAAATTTTCTAGTATAAATACGTACGAAAAAAATCTGTGTCGTCCAGACGCATATCCGCTCGCCCGCAAGACCGACTTCCGGTAGCGAAAGGCCTTAAATGGAAGCCGAAAGCACTTACCACGTTTTTTATCATGAATCATTGTCAAGAGGCTGTGTAAACTCGCTGAACGAGTATGTTTTTACATGTACACGCGAGAAAAAGTCATGACTCTGAAATATTTTTCGAAATGACCCCTATATAGGTCGTTTGCAGTTAAAAAAAACACGATAATTTTCAAATATCTCCAAAACAAGACAACGGAGACAAATGGAATTTTTGCATAGATTAATGATACATGTATACCTATACCAACTCTGACAAAAAAGAATCTTTTTTTTCTCCTCGTAATAAAAAAGTTTTATTCATAACTTCTATATAAAGTTTATACTTCTAAGGGACACTTTTCCGAAGGGTGATTTCAAGTTATTCAACAGCCTATCTTTCACGACCCGGTAACGCCTCACCGGTAAACCATCGCATACCATAGCAGTTTACAACTAACCGAACGAGGCCCTGACTGGGGTACGTTAAACGTATTAACCGACCATACTGTTATTTGCGAACATGTTAGATCCTATTCGGACACTGGAGCCATTTCATATCTGAATAGGATCCGAACCATGTGCCACTCATACTAAAGTTTTATCAACAAAACGCAAAATAACTAAATGTGATAAATAGCAGAAGAGACATGTTCATACCAGATGAGCTACACCAACTTACATTATCAAATTTTCAACAGAATGTTTCCAGAGCAGTTCGAAAACCTTTATTATTTTATCGTTTAATGAAAAGTAACGTAATCGTACTGCAAAAACAACTCGAACATTGATACATATTAAGCTCCAGATAAGGGGAGTATTTCCAAAACTAAAATCTTTATTTCTGAATTAAGCCCTATGGTGTGACTACTGTTGGACTTGTTCAATTTTCTCTCTCTTATCTGGAACTCTGTATTATGTAGAAATCTTAGAGCTTCGGTTTGAAAAGTAATTGCAATTCTCATTATTCCTGGTGAAGATTTCGTGGATTTAGGCATAGTAAAAATGAAATGGATTGGGCCTCACAATTAATTTTGTACAACTAAACAACCAATATCATCACGGGATTCACCTTTCAGACAGAATCAACTTGCACGGGATTTTACCTGGGGATATTCTCCAATATAAACAAACGTGATCAAGGTAATAGCCAATAACACCCCACGTAATTGACAATTTTCTGCGACACAAAATTTATATAAAACAAAGAAGAAAAGATTTTAGTCAGACTATCAAAAATTCTGAATTTCCTTGTCAGAGTTGGTATAGGCACATCATAAGTGTATGCGAAATTTATTTTAAATACGTCCATTAGTTTTAAAATGATCTAAGATTTATCGTGTTTTTTTTAACTGCAAAAAAAACGACCTATACCACCTGTCGTGAGGACCCTCGCCCCACTGTAACAAGTTCCTAACCAGTGATTATTCAAATGTTTAAATCATGCACATTTTTTATGCCAAATCCGGGATTTTCCGGCTCTTCACAGTACAGTGTATTACTGCATCAGTGTACCCTTGATTTACAAACTCTTCGCATGTTATAATATCGTTTGATTCACAGTTGTCGTCTTAAATTTTATTTTTTAACTCTTTCACTGTCAGCGGCGGCAAAAGGCGACATTGCAAACAGTTTGGATCCTGATCAGACGTCGCGCAATGCGACGTCTGATCAGGATCCAAACTGTTTTTCACTCGTATTGACATTTTTTTCCAGTCAAAAACTGCCATAAAACTGACTAAAAATATTGCATACGACACTACCAATACAGACGATACTTTGGCAATAAGAGGGTTAAAACAGACGATAAAACTTGGCAGGGAAAGATTTAAATTAAATACATTTATCAGTCTGTATCCTTTTTAGGCCGTGGAAGGCAAATAAACATCGTAGTCGGGATCAGGGTTCAACATAAGGAGACTATTTAAAATAAGGGTAATATTTGATTTTTGTTTTTGTTTCTGCATTAAGCCCTATGGTGCCACCACTCATTAGAATCGTCTCGAAGAAACGAGTGACGAAATGTTGGATTTGCTAAGTTTACTCCCTCATATCAGAAGCCCTGCTCGGAGTAACTCGGTAAATCAGGGGTTATGATAAAGGATAGTTCTTGCCCACGACAAGTCGATACCTGACTTGGTCTAACGACTCATAAAACGACGAGTCTATAGGCTCCTTGTATAAATACTGGTTGCGAGTTCTATTATACAGCATCTCCTCCACACATTCGTATGCCATGTATTCAAATTCTAGCTCTATCTTGTTGACAAACAGTCCTATAGTGTCCTTAAGCGCCTTCAGATCGCCAATTCCCAAGATGCAAATGTTTCGCACATACTTTCCCGCGCATTTAGATACCCAGACTCCGTGTCCCATCTCCCAGTTCTTGTAGCGGGTAAATGTGGGCTTCCTTGCGTACTCTTCCGGTTCCCCTGAAACAAACAACACACACAGCATACGCCATTGGACCATTGTATACTTGTCCTGCGCAAACAGTGTAGATCCAAATCAGAGGGCTCATATAGGAGTCCTCTGATCTTGGTATACACTGTTTGATAATTCTAACCAGTATTTATTGAACTACCCAGAATTCAAAGTAAACAAGTTAATGTTCCGGTAACTAAAATGATCCACAAAGGAACCTTTTAACGCATTGAACCCTTATGACGAGTATACTTTTCCTATGCAAACAGTGTAGACCCAGATAAGAGGACAGGGTCTTCAGTGTTCCTCATTTTGCAATTCTATATACATGTATAGTACATGTATACGCTCATATTGCCAAAATCTATCCTAAATAGCCAAAATTGGAATAGCCATAATTGGGCTTTTGAATTCATGCATTGTTTTTTCAAAATATTTTTCTCCCTCCCCACTACGCCCCTCTGAGCAACGACCCCTCCTTACAACGACCCTTGCCGCTGTTCCCTAGACGAAACAAATATGTTCAACCTTTTCACGGCTGCACTATCGTCTACTTTTAATTGTCGTCTGCTGTTTTTCTAAAATTTACGTATTTTACGACATTTTGACAGAAAAACCCATAATGACGAGTGACAAACAGCTTGAATCCAGATCAGACTTCACGTGACTCGGCATCTGATCTGGATTCAACTGGTTGCTATGTAAACCAATTTCCATCCCTTTTATAACTCCTTCCGAACAACGCACATAATCTTTGTCTCCCAGTGGGTGTTGTTGTAGACTAGGAGCTCTGTAGTAGTAATTGCGAGGATTATTCAAGTGTAACTACAAGTTTGACAAGACGGTGCATGAATAACTTCACCCATTTACCCATTTTAACCCTTTCGTGATCAGATTTATGGTTTAAGTGTTACCCCTTCACCGTTGCATTGTTGTCTGCTTCAATTTTCTATTTCTATTTATTAATTATTGTCATCAATACTGATGATTATGATAAGGGGCACTTTTTAGGTGCATCATTTGGACTGTACCCGACCGGTCACTTTATCCTGACACCGACGAACCAGTCGTAATGCTAACCCGAAACCCTGAGCGCCAAAGAGGGAAGCCATTACTACCAATTTTGAAGCCTTTGGTTTGACCCGTCCGGGGATTGAACCCGCCACCTCACGCACTGCAAGCGGACGCTCTACCACTGAGCAATACAGGCTCAGTGTCTACAATGTTGTTTCAAAGTTAGATTAAAGGTAGTATAATAAGAACTTTATGAGCAGTGTTAAAGTTTTCTGTTAAATTTGATTTGAAGGTCAAGATTATTGAGGGACCAATGTCACATAAATATGTGCCAGCTGAAAGATCTTGCCACAAGGGGTGCTGTGTCCAAGTATGAAGTATTTCCAATTACTAATAAGGAAGAAATGGCCAATGTAAGAGTTTTTGGAAATTAGATCTTCAAGGTCAAGGGTCAAGGTCAAGGTCGAAAAAGTTTATTTCATCTGAAAAGTGTTGTCTATAAACCTTTAAGTTGGTCCTCTACTAAACAAAAAATGCCACTGTCACAAGGGGTTTTGTATCCAAGTATGAAATAAATCAATTCAGCAATAAGGAAGTAACGTGCAATGACGGAATGGTTGACTGACGGGGCATAAAAAATAGTTTAACTTTATGCAGTCATGCTTTCACATGTCTTCAAAACTAGAACAGGCTATGGGGGTAAACAAGGAAGACACCAAACTCCTTTATATCTGTTTACCTAAAAACGATCCGGGTATCCCGAGATGAGGGTTATGGTTGAGTGATGAGAAGAAAGTTTCATCCGGGATCTCTGTGTTATTAAGCCATCGTTGGAAGTCCTTGCTCCGGTAGTCGTGTAAGGCGAAGTCTACAAAGTCCCTGTTGACAGCTATATGCAAGGAGCCCTTGATTGGCCTGATACGGTGGGGCGGTCGGGCCCCATTTTTGGTCCATCTGTAGAAATAGTTCTGTCTGGCCCTGAAGAAATAGAAACACTATTTTGAGATATAATAGGGTTCCACAGGCCGAGTGACTACAGTATATCAGCTACAATGGAAGAATACGTCATTCTTTTGTTCACAGTAAAGCAGAACGAACCTTAAGTCACATTCTGCTTTACTTTCAACCTGCTTGGATATTGGAAATATTTTCACATCAATGTTTAAGTATAGGTTAGTGTCTATTAGTCGATTTTAACAAAAATTAGTGGTTGAAATTATTTTTTGACCAATGAGAGTATTTTTGAGTATTTGGGTTGATGCGCATGTGTTTCTTTGGGTGCGGTATGTCCATTTCCCTTGACATCTCTTTGTCGGTACTATTTAAAAAGGGTGTTTCGGGAAGAACAAACGTTTTGTTACATCCAATTTATTGTATAGCTCTTTGTCGGTACCAAAAAAATAATTGCAATCACTAAATTGGTTACTGTCTATTAGTCTATTTTAACAAAAGATTAAAAGTCGCTCGGGTGCCCCTCGCTTGACTTTTAATTTTTGTTAAAATCGACTTATAGACACTAACCTATACTGAAAAGTCAAGCGAGGGGCACCCGAGCGACTTTTAATCTTTTGTTAAAATAGACTAATAGACAAAGGCATAGACGTAACGCGGCGTATGATCAGGATCCAAACTGTTTGAAAATTGTTTTGATATTTCGTCAGTCTTACTGCCTTTATTCTAACTTTGAATTTATATTACACCCGGATAATATTTTTGAATTATTTAAAAGTACTAGTCGCATATCCAATAATTTTATTACCGTGACAGTTTCGGAGAAAATTACCCAGACTGTGACCGAAACTGTCACGGTAATAAAAATATCGGATATGCGATTAGAGCTTTTAAGTAATGTAATGCTTTGCTTGCTTATGCATACATTTCTTTTGGCAACAATTTTGAAGCAGTCGCCAATACTATGATACCGGTGAAGGGGTTTAAAATTCTATATTTGTCCATTTAACAGTTAAATCATGATGTCCTTTGCAAACTTTGTGGACTCAGGTCAGACGCCGAGCAACTGAGTGTCTGATCAGTTCCAAACTTTTATTTGCCACTCAGATTTAAATGAATCGCTATAATGATGACCCCTTCACTGCCATGACGTAATCAGCTGTAAACATTGTCGTCTGCTTTTATTTTACAAAATTAAATTTTAGGTTTTTCGACTGAAGACATATATATTCTATTTTTTAATCAGTCAAAATACCATCATATGATTGAGTGTCAAACAGTTTGGCTCCTGACAGACGCCGCGTAACGCGGCGTCTGATTAGTATCCAAACTGTTTGAAAATAATCATTGTACTCGGACTGAGGCAGCGATTGAGTTAACCCTTTCGCTCTCAATGACACTTAAAAGCGCATTTGCAAACAGTTTGATTCCTGATCAGACGCCGTGTGACGCGGCGTCTGATCAAGATCCAAACTGTTTTACACTCGTTTTGAAATGTCTTATGTCACTCTGCTTTATTTTTTAAAACTTTGAAACGACATTGCTGACAACAAAATTGCAGCAGACGACAATAAAACGGTGAAGGGGTTGAACTCTCACGAATAACTTGATCATGAAAGGGTTAAGAACCAGCCTATTACTTACCTGATCCATGTCCCATCTACCAAGTTGGCCCACTTCATAACCTTGAGGATTCTCACCAGCTCCAGGTTTGTCTTCAGGGGCAGTTCTTGGCCTGTTAAGTTGATATAATACTTCCAGTCCGGATACTTCCACAGATCCTCCATGCATACGAGGTCCGCCTCTAACACCGAGAACTCTCCCCACTTTACGTCTATTGAGCGAGATGACAGAAACACGTTCGAGAAACACCCCGCTATTGCTTTAATAGTTACTAGATCACTTGCGGACGTCTTTACGTCCATATGAATACAGTAGTAATTCTGGGGCCGATACATCAGCCGCAAAAACCGTTCCACGGCCTCTATTTCTTTGTAAGCAACAATGCTGTAAGCTATGGGAAAGTCTCTCTCCTCCTCCGTAAAGGGAGTTCCGAAATACCCCCTAGATTTCTTAAAATAGTCACACTTTCGTGTCCAATGAAGGTAGTGACTATTTGAAATTATTCGTCTTTTCTTCTTTAACATTATCGCGTACGCTTGTTTTATTGCTGATTCGTCATTATTCACCAGTTTTTGACATAATTTACCATTCAGACTTTTATCTTGGGCAAACAGTCGCTTTAATTCGTCACTTTCAACTAACATGGCCATGTCGTATTTATTTTCTATCTTTTCGGGAAGAGGGTCATACCTTTCCGCACGTTCGTCGTAATATTCCGTGTTAACTATTTTAGTTGATACTATGGAATGGTTTACATGTGTATTCTCCGCATTCATTGACTGGTTGCACATTTTCCCGGATCTCTTTAGATCGTCCAGCAATATTTCCCTGATCGTCTTCGTATATGTTTCTGTCTGAATGTTGTCAATGTTTGAAGCAATAAATATGATACTCGGCCCGAACCCCAGCAACACACAGGCAATGCAAACAGGCACGGATACTACTAGTCGTCTTCTGTAGACTTGTCGTGACCTTTGTCCCGGCAACAGATTATTCTGAAACACAAATATATACCAACATAGATAATGAATAGCCATTTGTTCAATAGCCTATTTCTAATGTGATCACTTAAAGCAGGTTGAACGTAAGGCAGAATGCGCCTTCAGGCGCCTTCTGCCTTACGTTCAATTTGCGTTAAGTTTTCGTCTGCTAGGATAAAGAAGCAATTATTCTTATGTAGCATATTCATGACTGTATAAAGTGGAACTAATATTTTCAGTTGAGGAATAAACTAAAGGCGTAGGAAAGGCGCACTTATAGGATAAAGGGTTTACCAGACAAAACGTGATCTTCTATAGACATGCCGTGACATTTTCACCGTCAACTGTTTATTCTGAAATACAGATTGAGACTACCTTAATGACTCTAAATATTCCGTCAACTGTTTATTCTGAAATAAAGATTGCGACTACCTTAATGACTCTAAATATTCCGTCAACTGTTTATTCTGAAATACAGATTGCGACTACCTTAATGACTCTAAATATTGGGATACACATACAGATTTGTCTCGTTTTTAATGCTTTATACGGTAACATACAGCAAATAGTTTTAACTAATTACCCAATAGATACGCCCTTCAATGCATTTAAGTACTTCCTCTGCTAAAGAAAATAGTTTCATTTTATACAGTCATGAATATACACAATAAGAAAATGTTTCATATAACTATATTAGCAAATGGTAGCTGAATACGGGCTGAATGTACAGAAAAATGCTCAGTTAAAGAAAATTCTGCTATTTATTATATTCAGCCTGCTTAACTCTTTCCTCCCTGAAACTTTAAATGGACAATTCCAGTTTCCATTTTAGTCTAGTCCATTTCTGACTTTTAAGGGTTGTTTTTGTTAATGTTTGGTATTATGACAAACAGTGAAGACCCTGATCAGAGGGCTCCTTTCGGAGCCCTCTGATCTGGGTCTTCACTGTTTGCATAGGACAGGTGTACTTTTCACCTGAACACTGTTTGAAATGGACGCCTATACGCGGGACTAAGGTTCAAAGGGTTAAAGCAACCACCTGTCTTCAGTACTGAAACAAGCTAACACACAATAGTATTGACAATATGATGTGTTGCCATCAACTGCACTATATATCATTGTGTCACATTGGTCAATAGTTTGTTAATTTCTTATTCGACCACCGTTCAATATAATTTAATATATCAAGAACGAAATAATATGTATTTAGGCTTTGCCTATGGACGGAAAAAAGCAAAATTGTATTAACGGAATAGCATCTATCGCCAGTGTGTGATCAGCGCTCTTGTATCAGTTCGTTAATTGTGTATTCCAGATCACACTCGAGGCTACGCCTCTCGTGACTGAGATCTGGATTACACAACCGACTCGAACTTTTATTATAAACCTAAATTGTTTGGGACAAGATCTATATGTACCCAATAATCAAATAGATAATAAGCACCAATGTATACAATGTTAAAAGTTAAAACTCCTCCGTACAGCTATATTATGCTGCCATTTCTCCGTATTTTTCCTAAATCTCCGGATTTCCCCCCATGTTATGGTAGCTTAAAGCAGGCTGAAAGTAAAGCAGAATGCGCCATAAGGCGCATTCTGCTTTACTTCCAGTCTGCATTAAGTAGTCACATGCCATCAAAACTAGAAATCGGCTATGGGGTAAAGGTACGATTCGTAAAATCGCGCTTGAAAAATGCATATTTGGAATTCTTAGGATTTTTCATTTCAACTTATGGCAGCCCTGTATTATAATGCAATCTGAAACTATTTTTGGAAGTCATATGACCACCAATAATGACGTCATTATTTTTATTGATGACGTAGGGTAATCCGTTATTTTTATCGGTTCGATTGAGAAGTAGCTTTTTGCAAATAATAACGTTCATTTTTAGCGTTAAAGGGTATGAATTGAACTGTTTGAAAGTTTGTCATTTGGAGGAAATCATTACAATGTACAAGTGAGTGTTGTGGGTTATTCATTCTTAAAATGGTTTAAAAATATCACCGAAATCGGGAATTCCGAAACGTCACGCACAACTCTTCGTAAAAGCCGTGATGTCATCATCCAAGATGTCAGCGCCCATGTTTTGTAGTTGCCTAGTTTTGAGGAAATTATTCACGCGCAAATCAAACACTTTTCAAAGTCTGTCAGTGATTAAATAGAATTGGAATACCTTTGATTTTATCATGCATTACTTAAGAACGGAAAAAAGGCAAGCCTTTTTTCCGTATAAATCAATTTAATTGATAAGGCAAAAATACGTATCAATATTATTAACAGTGCGACAATAAAAATTTGATTTCTCTGATATTCTTCGATATATTGATCAGGTCTTCAATGCCTTCCATCAACGACCTATAAGATTGTCAATATAAATTATTGACAATCATCTTTGGTAATGAAGGGCCGCATTATTGAAAATTATATTGGCAATGATGGTCGAAGCAGAAATTAACAGAATAATTATGAATGTGCAGTTGAGGGTAAACACTTATATTGTCAAATTTTATGCCAATACTATTGAGTCAAATATATTAACATTTATAACATAACATACGGTGTGAGCGGTGAATAACACTCAATGTTTATTTCTCATATATAACTAGTGGTTTAACTATGCAAAGAAGGTTGTCTTACTAAAATGTGTATATATACTTGCTGTCTAAATTTGGTAACAAATATGGCGTCAAACGACATTTCTGTCGGCGATCAAGTGGCTATAGATGGAAAGGGAATATTTGTTCCCTTGATTTATCCTAAATAAATCGAAATTAACATAGGAACTACTTGTGGCGTATTTACTCATTTGGGCGGTACATCTACGCGTCATCCATTTACTTATATAGTGAAGCAAGCAAGCTAAACTAAGTATCGAGATGGTAAAAACAACATTGCCAGGTTATGTTATAAATAGAATCTAACATTCGTGATAATACTTTATTAGATTTCTAAACTTTGTGTTTTAGAAAACGATAAAAAAAACTCGGCAAGCCTCGTTTTTATTGTTTTATAAAAGACCCATTTTATAAATCCAATAAATTATGAACACTCACGTAAGATCCTATATTTATATTGTGTGTAGATTGACAGCTTTATACTCTGGAGACACATTCTAACCCCTTCACTGCTTTACCCCGAGTCCAGTAGTCATTTGCAAACAGTTTGGATCCTGATCAGACGCCGCGTGCCGCGGCGTCTGAACAGGATCCAAACTTTTTGACACTCGTTTCAATATTTCTTACGTCAAAATACCTAACAATTTTTTTTTTAGAAATAGAAGCAGGCGACGACTGTTAAATTTGATGATGTCATGGCTGTGAAGGGGCTAAAATACAGTGCCTGTAAATCACTTTATCTAATTATTGCAGATAAAAGAGTGTTACAGACAAGAAGTAACGCAGACGACAATAACAGAAGCTAAGTTTTATTCCGTCAAAGTGTCCATTATGTAACGGCAGACGACAATTTTATGCAGACGACATTGCAGCCGTGAATAGGTTGAACATAATTGTCTTGTCTGGGGGAAGAGCGGCAAGCATTGTTGTAAGGAGGGAATCGTTATTGGGAGGGCCGCTGTATGGAGGGAGCACTCACGTTAGTAAACATTGAACTAGACTAAATTGAAGATTGGGATTTTTCAATCATTCAGTAAAGTTTCATGGGTGTGTGAGTTAAAGAGTAGATATCTGCTCCTATGTAGGTATATAGGTTAAACCCACCCCTGCTTAAAGTATATATTGACTATTCTTAAAAAGCTGTATCAGACAGCCCAAAGTATTGTTTCCTAAAAAGATATGTCTGACATGAGTATGTCGGCTTTCCTGTGAAAAAAATACTTTATTTATTTAGCCATTGTAATAGTTTATATTCATTGATAGTGATCGGAAATCTTTATATGATTATTAAGCGGGAAAGAGGGTTAAGTGGGATTCTTATCTGAAAAATCTGAATGCGTCAACATGGCAAGACCACGCCTGGATACACATTTTCCCACTCCTCTCACATATGTACACTTAATCAGAAGGCAACATTCCGTAAAATATATTTATGATTTAATATTTGATACGCGAAGTCGTAATAAGATTGATATATAAAAAGTATATTAACTAAATATCCAAAGGACCATTTGAGTATTTATAAAGGCTTTGTAACGGTCAGTCTGAAGATCATCATTTACCGTCTAGTCTCGATACATCGAACTCTCTTAACTTTTTTTTACCCCATTTAAGCTTCAATCACTGTAATAAACTTGATTTATATACTATGGAATAGTTACTATATCTTAGCCTGTTCCCGGTTTCGAAATCAGGTTACCACTTGATGGTGGTTGAAAGTAAAAGCAGAATGCGCCTTAAGGCCTTAATTGTACGAAAATGCCCAAGAGTGGGCCCTGTACAACAAAAGGAAGAAAAGAAGAAGAAGACGTCTAAGCTTCAGTCAAATATAGCGAAACTCGAACTATGCAACAATTGGTATCATATAGGCCCATAACAGTTACGCGTATATATAACGGGCGTCTTTGATTTGCAACTCTGTACTTATAACTTATTGTATTGATTTATTTTGGGCCGCTGGCCTAAATGGCCTTTATTCACAATAAACTATATTGTATCTTGTATAGCCTGTTTCTAGTTTTGAAAACAGTTGACCACTTAACCCCTTCACTGCCTTACCCCGAGTACACTTGTTATTTGCAAACAGTTTGGATCCTGATCAGACGCCGCGTAACGCGGCGTCTGATCAGGATACAAACTGTTTGACATTCATTTCAATATTTCTGAAGTCAAAATCGCTAAAATTTAATTTTAAGAAATAAAAGCAGACGACAATTGTTAAAACTTGATGACGTCACGGCAGTGAAGGGGTTAAAGCAGGTTGAAAATGAAAATACAGAATGTGCCTAAACAGTTTGACTGCTGGTCAGACATTTGACCCAAACTGCATGTTTGCAGAAATCAGAAAATTTAAAAGCTACGTTCGCCCAAATGTGTTAAAATTCGTAGAATTATACAAACCAACAATAAGCTATTACTTTTTATTTTACTAAGTATGTGCACGAATATGTTATCTTTCGTTATTACTTTGATAAATATTTTACAAGATACCATATAATGCATGCAGGAATGTTTATGATTCTTAAAAAACACGCCATGTGATTTGATTTATTTAGTATTTCATTATGTATAGTAACAGGGATAACGAGTAATCACTGAAAATCAGGGATTTTACGAACACCCTAAATCTCCCAGAGAGAAGGCGTAATTTTGAAGCTTTTCTTGATTTTTTATAAATATTTGGCAGATACTTTGGTTAAAGTAATGAATTTTACCTTGTTTATATCATTAAGCTCAAAAGCAAGTACCACGCTATAAAATATTTTGTCAACCTTATTAACAAGACATTTGTCTTGGGTTGTTTTTTTGGCTTATATGCACAAGTTCACTTATTTTTATTCACTTACAAGTGCGAGAAACTTTGTATGAAAGTTCATCAGACCATGATATTTCAAGAAAATATTATGTTTAAACCCAAAAGAAATATCATGATAATACAAATCTATTTATTTGTTGAAAAAGGGACATTTCATCATTTCCCTAAAACGCCCAGTGATAACGCGTAATCCCTAAATATTTCAAGTATTACGCATAATCCCTGATAACACGTCATCTCTGTAACATAAACAACGAGGTACACTGTACAAAGTGTGAATAAAACTTATGTTCTGTTCTGTTCATAACCCTCTTTGTCCCGCCTATCAACTTTCATAATAGGTAAGCTCACTTCCGAAAAGAATCATCATTGACTACATCGTAAACATCACTCAGGCGTGTGTTTAATATTGATAATTCTTCTTCAATGCAAAAAATTGCCGAGTATAGGTATTTGCTATTTAGCCTTTTACAGGCTGAAAATGTCGCTTGCAAAATTTTGTCGTCTGCAATAATTTCCAAAGGCGGTTAATCTGCAATGTCTTTTAGACCACGCCCTCATATTGCAAGATAGTTGGATTCAGATGAAACTTAAGAGGTATCCATCTGAATCCAAACTGTTTGCAAAATATTTGAAAAAAAAATGCTCGAAATGTGCAGAAGATTTACTTTACAGCAACGATGTAATCGATTTTTAAAAATTGTCACCTGCTTTTATTTCTCAATTTTAAGTTTCAGTATTTTGAGTTATGAGTGTCAAACAGTTTGGATCATAATCAGACGCCGCGTGACGCGGTGTCTAATCAGGATCCAAACTGTTTGCAAAATAACTATTGTACCCGAGGTAAGGCAGAGACATAATACATGGTGATATTAGTTTTTTTAACCTCGCTCGTTTTATGTGTTGAGAGTTTTTACTGTGATTTATTATATACCTTACTGTGATATTGAGCTTTTCTGTGTGCACAGTGAAACCCCTCTAAGCCGGGCATGTGTGGGGACAACATACATTTCCGGTTTAGAGGGGTTTCCAGAAACTGTTCAGAGGGGGTTTAACCCATTACCCCATAGCTTGCTTTCTAGTATGGAAGATAACTGACCACGTAAAGCAGGTTGGAAGTAAAGCAGAATGCGTCTTAATGTGCATTCTGCTTTATTTTCAATCTGCTTTAAGCTATCATATTTCATAATATATAGAACTTATTTCTGATTATACGTATTTATGAATGTATTTTCTTCAGTTTTGGAATAAATCAGAGGCGTAAGGATGCGTATTTATGTCGTAATGGGTCAAAAGTCCTTGTATTTTACTCTAGACGTTGTTTTCGATAAAGCATGACGTCTTGTATCCTGGATGCACGTATATATGTTAAAGTTCCGCGTCATTCTTTGTGACATAAAATAGTTCTTGTTTTGCTTCAAATATAACATTTTTCTGGTTCTGAAATGATTTAAACAATTACTAGTTGGTGAACATTGAAAGCATACAATAAATACATTACCAGTTGGCGGTGCGTAATGTTCAGGACCTTGTATTCAGCTCTCGACCTTTTATTGACGGAGGCTTAAGGCTCTCGTCAGATCCAGGCTCCGAGGTTATAAAGCGTTTTAGTTGAGCCTGAGTGTGTTCCCAAGCACTTGATTGGTCAGATTTGAGCCTAGGCTCAAATCTGACCAATCAAATGCCTGGGAACGAGTTTAGACTCAAGTCAAAAGCTTTATAACCTCGGAGCCAGCTGTTTCCGCCAAAAAACGTCTCGAGCTGCATATATCGCCCTGTGTTACACCGTCAACTGGTTGGGTGAATATATTCAACCTTTTACATTATTATAAATGTACAGTGAAAAGATGTAAGTATCGTATTTCTAACAAAAATTATAAAAGCATAAAACTCTCAACGAATACTGTCGTTTTCAGGCATAGTGCGGGCAATATATGCTATGGCTAAAGTGGCTTAATGTTACTACAATGGGTTTTCTAGCTGATGTTGCCTGCAACTAGCAGGAAGTTTGTATATTGTTTTAATAAAAAACGGATAAATGAAATCGTTGGTGCTAACACAATTAATTATCGTCATAAATGGTTTGGAGCAAGACCAGACTCCAAACTGTTAGCCACTCGTATCTTCTAATCAAACATATGCCCATCGTAGTTACTCGACATATTATCTAAAGATGAAAGATGTTAGCGTATAAGAACCTTTTGAAAGCAGGAAACACAGTTGTTCTTGAAACACAATCAGAGTCAACCGGTATATATAAACTAACTCGGCGCCTCATTCGTGCCTTACTCTTCCAGAAAACCATATGTTGATCACATAATATAGAAAATATATACATGTAGTAATAAACATTGATATACAGTGCTCCCTCTCTACAACAACCCCTAATGGGAGACAAATATTTTGTGTGTTGTTCGGTGGGAGTTATTATACCCCTGGGATGGAAAATGGCTTACATGTGCAAACAGTTTGAATCAAAATTAGACGCTGCGTAACGCAAATTCTTATCTGGATTTGAGCTGTTTGTCACTTGTTATTATTTTTTTCTGTCAAAATGTTCATTATTTGACTTTGAGAAAAATAGCAGATGAAAATTTGAAGCAGACGATACTGCAGCCGTGAAAAACTTAACATACAGTAAAACCTCTATATTACGACCACTAAATTTTGTTAATTATTAGGGTGTTTACGCTAGGCACCGCTTAAAGCAAGGTGACAGTGAAACAGAAAGCTCCTTTAGGAGCTTTCTGTTTCACTGTCATCTTGCTTTAAGCTGCCACCTCTCTATTATACAATCAATTAGCCTTCGTTTTGGTGGTCGTAATAGCGAGGTTTTACTGTACATGTAAGTGTCCTGTTTAGGGAACAGCGACAAGTGTTGCTGTAAGGAGAGAATGTGTTGTTCAAATGGCCGTTGTAGTGAGAGAACACTATAATATTAACTAGAGATATCGGTAAAGGTGTTTGATGCCTTATTTAACCACATTGTCATAAGGCGACCGTAATGTCCCCTAATCGCTCACCTGGTTACCATAATGTATGTATATGAGCAGTGCCGTGACAAAACCAGCCTAATTGTATTGCAAAACTGTAAAGACCAAGCGCCGTTGTCATCTCAGGCTATGTATCTGATTTTCTCACATAACTACCCCTGTTTTCGATAGCGAATAGCGATCGCGAATATTCTTGTCTCCAACATGTGTGAGATCAATTTGAATGACGTCACTATAACGTCACTATTTATAACGGCGTTTTGACGTCACCGGGATTCTCAAAAATGCATATTGCTTTAAAAATACTTAAAATCGTTTGTTATGTGAGAAAAAGAATCTGTCACTCGTCGATGTTTAAGACAAACTGATCTCAAACTCGTCTAGAATAGAAAAGTTATTAAGCTCGCCAAGGCTCGCTTAATAACATTTCAATTCTAGACTCGTTTGAGATCAGCTTGTCTTAAACATCGACTCATGACAGATCCTATATTTCTTCCACACTATCAAATATCATGTATACTACACTAACTACAGCTACGTAAAATGCTTTAGATGCATGTGAGTGTCAAAAAGTGTAGATCAAGCAGCTAGCCTTGATCTACACTGTTTGCAATGCAATAAGCCAGGTTTTCTCATGGCACGGCTCAATATATTATGTACAGTGGAGAATGTGTTATTCTTTCCCAATAAACGCGTTTACGCTAAAACTATTATTTGCAGTGCAAACAGTTTGGAGCCAGATCAGACGCCGGGTACCCGGCGTCTGATCAGGCTCCAAACTGTTTGCCACCAAGATAAACATGAATTATCAGAATTGTCCAAAAGTTGTTCATTTCTACGTTTTAGTGCTTTGCGTTTGCGTACGTTTGCGTTTAAACGGGAAAGAATAACAGATTCTCCACTGTATATGTAGATACAGGAAAACGGTCAAGCAGTAAAAAACACATAAAAACCAACAACCAATCCAAAAGCGAAAGGAAAGTCACGCACCAGTCACTGGCACAAAAAAGAACCATACATTTCATGAATACTATAAAATTGGTGAATGTAACAACCATTACCCCTTTAGATATAAAGCCGTGATTTGATATTGCTGACTCAGGTAAGTATATATTTAATGTTGATTACAGGTAAGTCAGACATGTTTGATTAAATAGGCTTGCAGAAAGTAAATTTATGTTTAATATTTTGATAAACGAACACTTTTTTTTGCAGATTCATCATTAAATGAAAAGCACACAAATTTACCTAGTTCGTGAAATTAGTTATATAAGAAGCTTTAACAAACATTTCAAACTGCAATACTTCATAGTAAAATGCGTTGATAGAATTAGCTGAAAATGCATGTATTCTCTTTATTATTTGAATGTCGAGTTGCGCAATGGGAAAAAAGTTCGACCTTATAAAACCATAAATATGCACCATAGGAACTCAGACTGTAAGTACTATCAACCTGATTTAAGTGATCATCTGTTTTCATAACTAGAAACACGCTATGAAGTAAATGGTAAAATGACCTTTTTCAAAATATATCAAAGTTTTCTTTAATCATGAGTTTTTCCCTTGAAATAATTGCAATATGTTTTTCAGTTTCTTTTATATACCAAAATTCAGATTTAATTGAATATAGTTATTTTTACACTATTTGTCAAATTTGAAATAAACACTTTAGTTTTGTCAATGAATTTCATTTAGTTAAAACCTACTATCTAAAGTATCTTAAACTCACATATCTGCTTAATGTTCAAATAAAATATTTTCTATACCAATTCATAAAATCGCGATTCATCGATGATCGATTGGCCAATACTACCGATTAGCCATGACTACATGTATATGAGTATTGACACCGATATCGATCACCACTTTTGTAGTCAAATCCATAACGGAGAGTTTTTAGCTTTTAGATTAAAAAGTCATTTGTGATCCATTAACATTTTCTTGAGGTAGGTCTATCTAATATATCAATTACATCCATTAAATTCCATTTACACAAACGTAACACTTCTTTCTGATATAATCTGGGGAAAAGAAACTGGCAAAATTGTCAATTCACAATTCCTTGCCTAGATCTTTATTGATTTCAGTCCCTGTTTTATTTTCCTCGCAATATCGCTTTTTAACCATTTTCCCTATAGAAGCGCATTTTAGCGCATTTAAATCATATTCCTCCACTGAAGAAACTAGTACCAAATTTACACAGTTTGTAATCTAGTAATATATCTGATCAAGATCCAAACTGTTTGAAAATCGTTTTGAAAAGTCTTCAGTCTTACTGCCTCAATTTTAATTTTGAAACGATATTGCATACAACAAATGTTTTAAGCAGACGACAATATGGCGGTGAAGGAGTAACAATCTCGAGATAAATTTGATCATGAAAGGTTTAGTAGAGTATTTGGCAAGTTGCTGTACCTTGGTACATCATTACCCTAAACTGTGATGCGTGAGAAACTAGTACATAATTATATACTCAACGTTGTTACAAATATATGTGAGTAAACCCCAAATATGCCTTTTTTCACATGTTTTTATATCTGATTTATGGCGACTACAGTGGAGAAAACGTTATTCTTTCCCTGTAAAAGCGTTTATGCGAAAACTATTATTTCCAGTACAAATAGTTTGGAGCCAGATCAGACGCCGGGTAGCCCGGCGTCTGATCAGGCTCCAAACTGTTTGCCACTCAGCTTAATATTAAAAGTCAGAATTGTCAAAAAGGTGTTATTTTCTACGTTTAATCGCAATTCGTTTGTGTTTCAATTGCGTTTAAACGGGAATATTTTCAATCGCCCCATTCAATTCCATTGACAAAAAGTGTGTTCATTTCATATAAACACTACTTTTCGAGAGGGCGGGACTTGTGGAAAAGTTTCGAAGGGGAGGCGGGGCATATGCAGTTTACATTCGCGAATTAATCTTTGGAACATGGCACAGCAAACATTTGGCGGAGTTTTTCAAAATTTGTTCTTAACCGATATATGCCTTCCTACTAGTGGAAACCATGATTCCCGACTAAAATTCTTCTTTATTAATGAGATAAATTGCAAGAAAATTGACATAAGAACAGCTCGGCTATCTGCGTTTCTTTATGACAAAAAACCGATATATTTATCCTACTCTAAAATGACGTCACTTCCAATGACGTCAAAAATCGACATTTTTCGCGCCAAACTGTCAAGTTATTGACAGTGGAACTTATTTTTTCTGCTTTCGAATGTACACAGATTCAGTAAATCGGTCATGTCTGTTCCTTATAGGTTACACATTATTCGTGTTATCGACCTCTAATATGGGTTAAACATACATGCGTACTGACAAAATGTTTATTTAATGTTAGAAAGTACAGCAAATATATTGTAAATATAAGAAATGAACTGATTTTTTTCATTTCTTAAAAGAATAACGTTTTCTTCACTGTATAAGCTTATTACTGGCAACGGATCAGAATCCCTTACGTCATTCAAATGTTACCCCCAAAAAGGGAAACTTGAATGTGACAGGTATCATGTCGAGTGCGTCGTATTTATGCGACATCTTAAGTGAAGGTAACATTGATATTTGCGGAATATCAGAGCACTGGCTTTCGCCACATAATTTGTTTTTTCTAGACTCTATAAACAGTGACTTTGACTATTTTGGTAATTGTGATAAGAACCCTATAGCTAAGGGACATGGTAAAGGGGGCGTGGCAATCATGTGGCATAGACGGTTATCGCAGCATATTGTACCGTTAGATATAGACGATGAGCGCATAGTAGGTATTCAGCTGCAAATTAACGGTCATTATGTATATGTATTTCAGGTGTATTTACCTTGTGTCAACCATAGCGTAAATACGTACCAAGAGTATATTTTTAAACTGTATGATTTATTTCACACTTACTCTGAAACGGGAACTTGTATTTTTATGGGAGATATGAATGCTAACATCATTCGTTGTCAAATGCATACCCGGGATAAAGGTTTGTTGAAATTTATTAACGACTGTAACCTGTGTGCTCTAAATGTTACAGATATATGTTGTGGTGTAAATAATACTTTTGTATCATATGATAACCGTAGTACTTCTGTTATTGACTATATCTTTGTTCCAGCGGAAATAGTAAACAGAGTTGTACACTGCGAAGTATCCAGCGATCACTGTTTGAATGTTTCAAGACACAGACCTATTTGGTGTTGTTTAGACTTATGTAGTATCAGTAGTGTTGTAAATAACTCGTATATAGACAATACATGTAAGTTTAAGCCAATAAATTGGAAAAAGGCTGACAGAGACTCCATTGATCAGTATTGTATGTTGCTGCTGAATGATGCAAGTTTGAATAATATTGCTAGAGACTCTATGAGTGATGTCGAGGTTGATGTAGCGTATAGTAAAATGTGTGAAGTATTGGTTACTAGTGCACAAAGTACCCTACCAACGATAAAGTATAAGCCTCATTTAAAGCCATATTGGTGCGAAGAGCTTAATCTCTTGCACGTCAACATGAAGAAATCACGTGCAGCTTGGTGTCGGGCAGGCAGGCCACGTGATCCTTGCGCTACAGAGTACAGACATTATAAAGACAGTAAAGCTTCGTTTAGACGAGCCCATAGACAATACGTAGTAGAGTATCTTTCTTCACTGGATGAAAAACTAGAGAACGCCGCACAGACAGATAGTTCACTCTTCTGGAAGCTTTTGAAGTCCCGCAGATGTAAAAACAAATCTACACTAGGAGCAGGGATTAAGTTTGGTGAGGTCGTATACAGGGACAGAGAGACACTATCGGAGCAATGGGGGAATTACTTTCGTAACCTTTATAGCCCTTCTAACTCTCCGTATTTTGATCATATTTGGGAACAACATGTGCGCTCAGTGGTTACAGATTATTTCGACAGTATTACGGTGAATAGAACGGTTACGGTGTCTCAAGACTTTGTCAGGGAGTGTATACGCTCATTGCCGAAAGGGAAAGCTAGTGGGATTGACGGCGTTTGTTACGAACATTTAATATCTTCTGTTGAAGTCATTTCTCGCCCCCTGGCTAACATGTTCACCTGTATGCTTCGGCGGGGACATATACCCTCTGATATGAAAATTGGGGAGATAATTACTTTGCACAAAGGAGGGAAAAAGACGAAAGACAATCCGGACAACTATCGTGCAATCACATTATCGTCGGTTATATTGAAACTTTTTGAAATGGTTTTATTAGATCGTTGCCAGGAACAGATACATGGACAATTAAGTATTCAGCAGGGTGGCTTTCAAAAACAGTTAGGATGTGCTATGACGTCATTCATATTACGCGAAACTCTACATTACGCCCGCGAACAATCGTCTAAGGTTTATATGTGCTGTTTGGACGGTCGACAGGCCTTTGACCATGTATGGCACGATGGATTGTTTTACAGGTTAGGCGAATTAAATATTGACGGGAACACAATGGTTGCATTGAAGGCAATGTATAGCGACGCAAAGTGTCGGGTGAAATTTAGTGGGGTCCGTTCGAGCGAATTCCCAGTACTGCAAGGGACGAAACAAGGAGGAAAGAGTTCGCCCACCATGTACATCGTATTCATTGATGGATTAATTAAGGAGATTGAAGCCAGTGAACTGGGCGTTTGTGTTTACGGAATGAAGCTTTCATCCCCAACTGTAGCAGACGACATGACACTGCTGTCCTTCTCAAAACAAGGCCTCGATAAAATGTTAGACATTTGTTGGCAGTATTCATGTAAATGGAGATACTTTTATAACGCAAATAAGTGTGCCGTTTTGGTTTTTAACGACGTCCCTGATCCGCCAAAACGAACGTACAAACTTGGAAATGAAATCGTCCGAGAAACAGACTCTTACGTCCACCTAGGCATCAGCTGTGATAAGTCTCTATCCTGTAAATCTCTGATATATGATGCGAGTGTTAAGTTGCGCGGCACTTACTTGAGCATTGTACATAACGGGCTTAACTCGAAGATGTTATCACCAACGCTTCTGAAAACTATCTATCTCAGTGCAGTCTTGCCGAAAGCGCTGTTCGGTTGCGAGACTTGGGATTCATACTCGAACAGTGACATGCTTCTACTTGAAAGGGCACATCGTCTATGCGTTAAGAACATGCAAGGTCTAAGTAAATTTTGTCACACGAACTTAGCCCTTGTTATGTTGGATGTTCCGCCGATAGAATTGCTGGTCGACGAGAGGAAACTGCTTTTCTTCGGACAACTGTGCCGCCTACCATGCACCTATTTATCAAAAAGAGTCTTTATTGAGCGGCTCATCCGCTACTTCAACTTGGATAGGCAGTCACGTGGCTTTATACCAGACATTTACCGCTTGTTGCGTAAATATAACATTGTACATGTCGTAGAAAGATATATAGAGAACGGGAGTTTTCCATCTAAATATTCATGGAAAAAGACTATTTGTAACTTTGTAGAACGTCCGTGGAAAGCGCGGGCCGTACGCGAGTTGCGTCAGTCATTAGGTAGTTTGGCCGATTGTGATATAGTAAAAGACGATGGTGTTTCATGTATATGGGAAATGGCTAGGGATTCTCCACAGACAGTTTCTATTTGTAAACAAGTAGTATCTAGTATAGCCTTGTTCATATCTGGGAAAGACTTATGGACATGCAGGAAATGCGACCGGCTGTGCACTAATATTATAGAGCATTTAGTGTGCTTCTGTGAGAAGAATTCTGGTTCGGCTCAAGCGCTGTGGGACGATGTGATTGAGTTTAACGGTGACAAAGAGTTTAACTATCTAATTCGCTCCTCAGCCCGCGAGCAATGCGTTTACATTCTGAAAACAGTAGTAATGCTTCTCTATAACGGAACATACAGGTATAGATTGCAGACTATCCTTACGTGTATGCTCCGAGATTGAGCACCAGCATGAGAGAAATTAATTACGTTAGTAGTGGAGCTATTGTTCTTAACTTCCAGAACTGTGAGATGTTACTGTATCTATTGTGTTAACCCTTTACTCCATAGACTGTTTCTAGTACTGAATATAGGTAACCATTTAAAGCGGATTGTATGTGACGCAGAATGCGATTTAATGTGCATACTGCTCCACTTGTAGTCTGCTTTATGCTAACATGTGCTAAAAATAAATAAATAAATAAAATAAAATAAAGAGATAATTCTTAGAATACATATTTATAACTGTATAGATTGGAGCTACTTTCTTCACTGGGGGAATAAATCAAATGTGCTAAACTGCGCTTCTATAGAGTAAAGGGTTAATCAAGAGATTGATATTGTATTTGCGTTAAGTTGGCAAGGGCCTGAGTTCACCTTTGTGGAATTTCTATGTGGATATTTACATGCTACCCGACTGTCCGCCGGGTTTAGGTTTGATTGTAGTTATCCTGAGTATTGTACCACGTGATTAGAGGTTTACATTAATAACCCATCCTTTTCATATTTCGTACAGTTTCGTTAGAAAAGCTAATGGGTAAATTACGTTTATTAGGTATAATGGTTGAACCAACACCTAATATACATCAGTACTAGCATCAGACAGTTTTGCCCACGATCAAGCGTCATGCTAGGAGGCGTTTGGTCTTGATCAAAACATAATTATGTACCTCATTTTCTACCTTTTTATCATCGTACCTGTATTACATGTCCATGTTTCGTTTCGATGGAGAGTATACATGGGTTCATAATGATTTGTTTTCATCTTATAACAGAACTACATACAAGGGGATATCTAAAGCACTACATGTTGTGACTACTAATCATTAAAAATAGCTCCTTTATTATTCAGTTTGCTGCAGACATAATAATATAAGGGAAACCTTGATTTAAATCCTCTAGTCTGGGGTCCAGTTATAAGTGCATGTTGTCTTTGTCCACTATACGTCATAACTTTAACCCTTTCCTCAATAAGCAATAGTGCAAATTGCCGATATCCACCTGTGTTTGGAGAGGGACACTATTTATAGCGGAGTCCGAGTGTTTGTAAAGCAGATAACTCCCTTATGAGCTTGTCTGCTTTATATTCATCTTGCTTTGGACTGGCACCTGTGCCCTAAGTAAGAGGTGATTTTTGTGGAGGAGGGGGTTAACTGCTTCATTTGTTGTCTCTGAATAATGTTTAACTTCTTCTTTCGTCTGGATTAAGTGGTTAAACGGGTGTCTATTGTTATTATCAATTGTAACTTGGAATATGGAACAGAGTATACATGTATATATGTATTCATTGCTTTACATGCAATGACCTTGTATACTATTCGTACAGTAACACATCGAACTGAGATACTGGTATCTATGATAGTAACTCTGTTTGTATGGCAAGATGCTATTTCACAGATATGTTTAAATTGTTCATTTGTTATGTTGTATATATGTTATAGATCTCCATTAATGGAGGAATGAATAAACTACTACTATATATGTTAAAATTTGTTTGTGGACCATATTGAAAATTGGTTTGTTTGTTTGTTTGTTACAAAATATGTTTTCTACATGAAATAAAATTGTTATTATCATTATCATTATCATCATTATTATTATTATTATTATTACACACTACTACTGATGCAACTGCATTTTTTTGTTTGAAATAATTTTACTGTTTTACCTAATACAGTTCTCAAAATGAAAGGATTTTTTCGTTTTTTAAAGAAAGGATTATATCCAACGATATTATTGAGTTTTTTAGGAACTGATAATAAATATACAATGATATTATTGAGTGTTGCTTTCTTGAGCGGATGTGGACTGAGTAAAAGTTTTGAGCTCGATGCTGAATATAGATAGTTTCAAAGATTTGAAACATAAAAAACACTCGGATATTCTCATCATACGAGTTTTACTTCCTCTTTAACCCACTGAACCCAGAAACTTAAGATGGACAATTCAAGTTGCCAATTAAGTCTAGTTCATGTTTGACTATTCAGGTTGGGTTTCTACAATATATTGCAAAATTACAATAGTGCAGACCCTGATAAGAAATGTCCTTTAGAATTCCTCCAATTATGACCATTGTTTGCATAAGGCAATTATTCACTCTTCGCATGGACACCATTTGTAAACGAAGCATACAGTGGAGAATCTGTTATTCTTTCCCAATAAACGCGTTTACGCTAAAACTATTATTTGCAGTACAAACAATTTGGAGTCAGATCAGACGCCGGGTAACCCGGCGTCTGATCAGGCTCCAAACTGTTTGCCACCAAGATAAACAAGATGATCAGAATTGTCCAAAAGTTGTTCTTTTCTACGTTTTAGTGCTTTACGTTTGCGTACGTTTGCGTTTAAATGGGAAAGAATAACAGATTCTCCACTGTACATTCTCGTCTCTAGGATTGGCTGAGTTAAGCAACCAATCAAACTAGATTCGGCATTGCATCTTTTTTTAAGGATTATTAATACGAACCATTCGGTACTATTTGAAATATTTGGTCGCACGAACCTCACAGATTTTAAGGAAAACACCCGGGTTAAACACTAAAGTTCTATGATGTTAAATGAAATATGGACCGGGTCAGTCGGCTTTGGGTCTTGAGTGCGTTGCGTTGTTTGTTAAATAATCTCACACAAAATGAGTCCGTTTCATAAACGATTTTGCCAGCAACAAACTCTTAAGATATAATAAAAGCCTTTTTACACTCCACAGAATACATGCATTTATCTTTTGCAGTCAGTGTTAAACACCAGTAGAAGTTTAAAGTACAGCAGAAAGCTCGGTCGAGCGTTTTCTGTTATACATCCAACCTGTTTTAAGCAGTTACCTGCCCTTGTGACGCGTATACGCATAGAGAACACACTTATCATATGCAAACTCTGTAGACCTAGATCAAAGGATTTGTTGAGGTACCATCTAAACAGAGTCTGCAATGTCGGTCGTTTTGCATTATATTTGAACACCAACCCTACATAAGCAAAATGGACTAGACTTATGCGGACATTTGGATTTTCAATTTGGATTGTCAGAGATCGATAGGTTTACACCGCACAGAAACATATTGAATGATATAAACTCTTTCCCTGTCAGGTTTTATTGTTTGCTTCAACCCTCTTACCGCCAACATATCGTCTGCATTGGTAGTGTCGTCCGCAATATTTTTTAAGTCAGCGTTTAGAGCTGTTTTAACTGAATTTTATTTTCGATGCGAGTGTCAAACAGTTTAGACCATGACCAGACGCCGCGTTCCAAACTGTTTGCAAAGTCGCCTTTAGGCGACGTTGCAGTGAAATAGTTAAATGAATGACGAAGTTTTTCCGAGGGCATATTAACACATTCGACCCTAGCGACGAGTATGCTCGTCATTTATAAGCACTTAATACCTGTAACGACTACACTTCTCCTATGCAAACATAGGTAGTATAGACACTGTTCAGAGGCTGTACTTTTTATAAGTTTTAAAATATTGCAAAACATAGCGCTAAATAGTCATAAAAAATTGACTTAATTTGAGATAGGAATGTTTTATATCATTAAAAGTTTTAGAGGCTAGTGAGAAGAAATAGTATAAATAGTAGTTATATAAAGTGCCAGTAGTTACCATTGTATTACAGTACGATTGGGCTAACATCTTACATGTTCAATGATATCCATGTTATATCCAATGAACAGGTTTCTCTCATCCCGTTGCACGTGTTTTTTAAATAATTTATTACGACAAAGTCCTTCCATCTTTTGTATGCGTTTTGCCTTAATTGCAAATTACATTTTATCAATTACACGACCGTACGCGAAACTTTAAACAGTTGTTTATGATGTCAGTGAGTTAAAATCATTGTAACCCTCTCTCGAATTCTCACCGAGATGAGCTCACACACCGTGTAGATGTTATCTGTAGCTGGCGCAACCGCCCTGACACGCCTTCTTTTTGGCATATATATATAACATATACATATATAATGCGACAATTACGTTTAGTGAAGCTGAACGTAATATAACCCTTTACCTGCTTACTAGAATTTGAAAACAGTTTAGATCAAGATTAGACACGAAACGCAACGTCTAATTGGGATTTAAATACACCAAATGTGTGCCAAAAGTGTCATGTAAGTTAAAATTATTTGGATAAGCGAATAGAAAATAATTTTAGAATTTAGTATTTAAATACTTTTAAATCAAACTATTTGAAGCAGAGTTTATATTTCTTAATTTCAAACAGCTTTAAAAGTTAAAGTTAAAACATCATAAACCCTTCACTGGAAAAGTCGATAGCGCTGACATTTGCAAACAGTTTTGATCCTGCGGCGTCTGATCAGGATCAAAACTGTTTGAAACTCATACCAATAATTCACAAGTCAAAAACGCATAACATTGCAAATTCTACAAGTAAAATCAGACCAATACTATAAAGCAGACGATAATATGGCAGCGCCTATGTTGGACGGGAATTTCCATCAAAAAGGCGTAAAAGCGGGCGAAAATGACGACAGAAGCAAACGATAGTATAACAGGTAATTGTTTAAGTGCTCGTGTACACGTTCACACAATTTCTTTTAACCCCGTCCCTACCTGTCCCCGAGTTCAACAGTTGATTGCAAACCGTTTGGACCCTGATCAGATGCCGCGTAACGCGGCGTCTGATCAGGATCCATACTGTTTGCCACTCATTCAAATGTTTTCCAAGTCAAAATAGCTAAAGATTGAATTTGAAAAATGAACGCAGACGATAATTGTTTAGAATTTATGACGTCATGTTGTGAATGTGGTAAACTTTAGCACAATGTGTAAATTTGTTGTCTGAATCCTTTTTCAGGATGGATTCACCATGATTTTGTATATAAAAAAATCGACGGAACGACCATGTGAATCCGGATGAAAAGTCGGTGCCGGAGAATGGTTCGGTACGGTTCGTCAGTTGACGAGAATGACCAATCGCTCTAATATTGACCACCAATGGCCCGATCTCATTAAGGAGCGTACTGCCTTAACCCTTTTACTGACACATTTTTCGTGAGATGTTTACCCCTTCACCGTTTCATTGTCGTCTGTTTCAATTTTGTTGTCTGCAATATCTTTAAGGCAATATGACTGACGAAATTTCGAACCGAGTGTCAAATAGTTTGGGTCCTGATCAGACGCCGCGTCAAACTGTTTGCAGACGCGCTTTATGGTGTCATTGAGAGTGAAAGGGTTAAATACTTACTGGCTACAAAACCAGTTCATTTTCTTACTGAATGGGTTTCCCTTTTCACTACTTTGTCTTTTATATAAGAACTCACATTTGTGTTGTAATAAATGTAGTCAAATAACCTTGAGAACGATAAAGATTATGTTAGATTTTGTCTAAAATGAATCACGTGCCGTTTGCCAATTCAAAGTTTTCAGAGTTTGTGCATTTTATTATACAATGGAGAGAAAATCAGGCTAAGCACAATCGCAATTGCGTTTGCGCGTCGGTTTGGTTTGTTTCTTTCTTGATTTACGTCCGTTTCTGTCAATTTTTGGATAACTGAACGGCCCAGAGAGAGGAAAAAAAGCGGTCGTAAGTCAAAACTTTAAATACATGTACATTTAATTTCTGAATGCTTTATCTAATTCTGTCTTGTGACATCTATTTGGAATCGTCTTTTCAAGGCGATTCCAAAGAGATGTCACAAGACAGGATTAGATGGAGAAATAAAGAATAATTGAGACTTTTATAATCTGACTTACGATGGCATCCGTCGTACGAAGTTTAATGAAACGGGCCCCAGGTTCTTTTGCATGCTCATATAAAGTTGAATGGTAAAACTGTTTGGGCATGGCCTTTGAAGAAGCATAAATGTCTGTAAAGATATGTACCTACAGGTCTCCCTCTCTACAGCGACACCCAAAGAGAGACACAGATTGTGTGTTTTCTTCATAGGGAGTCATTATAGGGAGGAATAAATAAGACTTGGCTTACATTTGCAAACAGCTTGAATCCAGATCAGACGCCGCGTCACGCGGCGTCTGATCTGGATTCAATCTGTTTGTAAATTGTCATTTTCTATATTCTATCAAAATGTCCACTTATAATTATGTAACTTTAAGAAAAAACAGCAGACGACAATCTCAATCAGGCGATATTGTAGCAGTACAAGCGTTAGACATAATATTGTCCTGTTTAGGGAACTGCGGCAAGGGTCGTTGTAAGGAGGAAGTCGTTGTTAGAAGGGTCGCTGTAGGGAGGGAACACTGCGCACGCTTACTTTGTGGACAAAAACAAAGCAGAAAGCAGGAACGTTTCGCATTACTTTTGTTATGTATAAAACAACCGCATCTATATCTTATAGGAGCCATCTGACTAATGTATGTACTGTTTTTTCATTTTGCAATAAATTGCAACAAATAAATATGAATTAAAATCTAAATAGGCAAGACATGGCTAGACTTTATTGGAAACAGGGACTTTTCCATTTGAAGTCTCAGGGGGAAGGGGATGACTTAATATTACACTTTTATGTAAAAATCAGTAGGGTACCCCTAGAACAGTGCTCACTCCATACAACGACTCTCTCAACAACGATTCCCTCCTTACAACGACTCTTGTCGCAGTTTCCTAAACAGGACAATTATGTCTAACGCTTTTACTGCTGCAATATCGTCTGCTTAAAATTGTCAACTGCTGTTTTTCCAAAAGCATACAATGGACATTTTGACAGAAAAAAGCATAATGACGAGTGACTAACAGCTTGAATCCAGATCAGACGCCACGCTTCGCGGCGTCTGATCTGAATTTAAGCTGTTTGCAAAAACAGCCAAATTCCCTCCCTATAACGACTCCCTCCGAACAACGCACACACTTTTGTCTCCCATTGGGTGTCGTTGTAGAGAAGGGGCGCTATATGTTCATAACATACTGTATGTATGTACGTGTAACATCACTCAGTGAACTGTAAACTGATTACTCTACCACACCCAGTCGAACTATTTATATCATACCTTAGTGTCTCAGTATGTACTATATATAATAGTATTAACTCTTTCAACTATAAGTAGCTCTTGTGGGTTATTATGTTCTCTTGTCGGTCATTTAAGTTTCCAAAACATGAGCCAGTCTACTTAGGTAGTTTAATAAATACTGGTGTAAATAAGCACACAGTGTAGACCCTTACCAGAGTGATCCTATAGTAGCCCTCTGGTCTAGGTCTACATCATTTGCAAATGTAATGAGTAAGCAGTCGAACTTCGATATTTCGAACCGGTTAAGTCGGACATACCAGTATTTTAAAGTCAAAACGCGTTTTAACTTTGAAACACGGGTATGTTCACCTAAACCGAGCTTGAAATAAGGAAAATTCATGTTTCGAAATATCGGATATTTCGAATTAAGCGCGTTCGAGATATCGAAGTTCGACTGTATTTTAAACAGGTCCATGGTGTTGAAAGAGTTAACTGTTGATTTGTATATTTTTCATGTGCGTCCTTTCTTTATTATTAACCCAGTTGTGCCCAGCGGATTCTTCCATGTTTATACATTGGATTAGTCCATATTTTAACAAAGGTATGCCTGGTCAAAATTTTCATTTTCAATTTGTTTTAAATTGAAATTCCTTTAAGCAAATAGTGTAGACTCTGATCAGACGCCGCATAATGCGGCGTCTGATCAGAGTCTACACTGTTTGCCTATGTCCCATGTATGGGATCGTGGGCACCAAGGGGTTCATAATTATATGGTAAGCAAAAAGTTTACAGAAGTTTAAATTTCCCAAAATATGAATAACGAAATTACAACTTGATTCTGGATCTGTAATTTTGATACATAATCATCTAAACTGCTTTTTATAATTTTCTCGAAATGCTAACACAAATATAGTAGAGCCGTGCCATGACAAAACCAGGCTTATTGTATGAAATTGTTCAGATGCATGTGGGTATCAAACAGTGTTTATCAAGGCTAGTCTTTGACGCGGTGCTTGGTCTTGATCTACACCGTTTGCTATGCACTAAAGCTGGTTTTGTCATTACAAGGCTAAGTAGTATTTTCCTACATTAAATAAATACATGTACATGTACTACTTTCAACTTTTACAAGACCTCATGGACACATCATGCTTTGGTATTCTTTATAATTTATGCATGTATGTATTTGATGTTTTTGCTGTTTACATAATATTTTAACAAAAGCGAAAATGAAATTGAATGGAGTTAAGTTGAATTGGTGCCGAACTGAACTTAGCCAAGATGACAAGTACGATTAAGTCACATTAAGATTATGGAAACCGAAACCAACCAGTGAAGAACTAAGCGATGGTCTAAAGATGCATCCGGGAAAAAATTTCTTTTACCACGATATTTCCTGCTCAACTTAGATATGCCTGATTTGTTTGAACTTGTTTGCGTGCTGTTTTTGGAGCGTCATTCATACAAACTTAACCCCTTTGGTGCCGATATCGTTTGACCAAAGTCAACTAGGACGAGAACTGTTTGAGTCTAGTATCAATATTGCTTTGGTCAAATTGATGTTATCTGACTTGTGTAGTTTAAATAAATAATTGAAAATAAAAAAAAACAAACACCAAAAAACCTAAACGGTAAAAATGGACTAGACTTTATTGGAAACTGGAATTTCCATTTGAAGTGCCAAGGGTGAATGAGTTAAAAGCAGATGAAACAATGGGTATGAAGACGAGTAAACAGACAATAAAACTTGGTGTTGAAGGGGGTAGGCCGTACACACGCTATTGTTGGACGAACTCTTGATAACTCTTACAGTGGAGAATGTGTTATTCTTTCCCAATAAACGCGTTTACGCTAAAACTATTATTTGCAGTGCAAACAGTTTGGAGCCAGATCAGACGCCGGGTCACCCGGCGTCTGATCAGGCTCCAAACTGTTTGCCACTAAGATAAACATGAAATATCAGAATTGTCCAAAAGTTGTTCTTTTCTACGTTTTAGTGCTTTGCGTTTGCGTACGTTTGCGTTTAAACGGGAAAGAATAACAGATTCTCCACTGTACGAACCGTTTGGATTTTGATCTAAATCGTTTGACACTCTACCGATAATTCCAAACCGGTATAGCTGAAAATATTGTTCAGGAATCTGTGCAAATGACATATAGCTGTAACCCGTTTATTCCTGGATATTTCTGCTGATTGAACTTTGCCAATGTGCTTTCTGGAAGATTTCATTATAGATGAAAAATGGAGCAATAAACACGCTGGATTGTTTGTCCACACAGTAGATCATTCTCGTGGAATAGCACGCAGTGCAGCATAACACGACGTCTCGTAAGGTCTACTTTTGCAGATAATAGGTAATACAGTGGAGAATCTGTTATTCTTTCCCGTTTAAACGCAAACGTACGCAAACGCAAAGCACTAAAACGAAGAAAAGAACAACTTTTGGACAATTCTGATAATTCTTGTTTATCTTGGTGGCAAACAGTTTGGAGCCTGATCAGACGCCGGGTTACCCGGCGTCTGATCTGGCTCCAAACTGCTTGCACTGCAAATAATAGTTTTAGCGTAAACGCGTTTATTGGGAAAGAATAACAGATTCTCCACTGTAATGGTTAATCGAAATCCTGCCAAGCTTGCTATTAACAAATATTTATGAATTCAGCCTACACGTACATGTGTATCTATATTAATTAAAACCATTTAGGTCGGGATATAGATATTAAAAGGAGGATATTTTCTCATAAGGAACTGCACTTTTTGCTGTTTCATAAAAAATCATCTACTGTATGTGGACAAATAATTCAGTGTCTTTAGATCACCGTTGTACATCTGCGATGGGGTCATTAGGGGTTAAATTTCAAGACAAAAGATGTTATTCTCTACGGGTAGATTTAAAGAGCATCTAGAATTTATTACTAACAAAACAAAAAGCAAATCTAAAACTATCGCTGCTACGATAATCGCTGGATCGCATTTGTGCTTTATTCTTTATTGTATATTTCAAACCCTTATGCCACTATCTACAAAATCTAAAGAATAGTTATCGTACATAATATGCCTCCAGTTTACACACAACTTGGACCATATCGATAATAACCGTTAACCCCTTCACTGCCATCATATTGTCATGACGTCATCAATTTTAAACAGTTATCGTCTGCTTTTATTTTTTTATTTACATTTTGACTTATAAGAAATTTTGAAACGAGTGGCCACATTTTGAAATGAGTGGCAAACAGTTTGGATGGTAATGCGACGTCTGATCAGGACCCACACTGTTTGCTAATAGCTGTTGTACGTTGGGTAAGGCAGAGAAGGGGGCTAAATGTTTATACAGTGGAGAATATGTTATTCTTTCCCAATAAACGCGTTTACATTAAAACTATTATTTGCAGTGCAAACAGTTTGGAGCCATATCAGACGCCGGGTAACCCGGCGTCTGATCAGGCTGTAAACTGTTTGCCACCAAGATAAACATGAAATATCAGAATTGTCCAAAAGTTGTTCTTTTCTACGTTTTAGTGCTTTGCGTTTGCGTACGTTTGCGTTTAAACGGGAAAGAATAACAGATTCTCCACTGTATATCTCAAGATTAAAATAAAAATAAAAGTGTTGACCCCTCTCACACTGAATATTCATGTGATAAAATGCTGCACACAGGGAACATATGAATTATTATTATCTGACATTTAAATAACTACATGTAAAATAATTATCGTTTTTCCCCAGGAAAGTGTGCAGACTCTTTCTAGAAATATCTTATAAGAAAACAGTGTAGAACCAGATCAGACATCTCCTTCAGGAGCTGTCTGGTCTGGGTCTACACTGTTTTCAAAGAAGGCGTCAAAACACGCTGACAGCATGACAATGATCAAACTATGTATGTTGGGTGTATACATCATGATCTATCCATCCTCATGTACATCGGGGTGCGACACGCCCAGTAACCATAAGTTAGTTAAATTGAACAGTGAACCAAATCAGACTTAAACACGACGTTTATATGCTGATAGAGAAATGAAACCTATGTTTTAAAGAGGCTGAAAACCGAATGGTATTTGCAAGAACAAAACACACACAAAAAACAGAGAAAATACTAAAATAAAAACAAATGTGTGGCATTATCGTGCATATGGCACTAAAATGCTCTGTGTAAAACATAAGTATGCTTATGTAAAACCTTTTACATGAACAGCGCTCCTTCTCTATAACGACACTCACTGGGAGACAAAGATTTGTGTGCGTTGTTCGGAGGGAGTCGTTATAGGGAGGAAAATAGGTTTCCATTTGCAAACAGCTTGAATCCAGATCAGACGCCGCGTAACGCGGCGTCTGATCTGGATTCCAGCTGTTTGTCACTCATCATTAATTTATTTTCTGTCAAAATGTCCATTATGTCACTTTGAGAAAAACAGCCGACGACAATTTTAAGCAGATTAAATTGCAGCAATAAAAGTTTTAGACCTAATTGTCCTGTTTTTGGGAACTGCGGCAAGGTTCGTGGTAAGGAGGGAGTCGTTGTTGGGAGGGCCGTTGTAGGGAGGGAGCACTGCCATCCACCTCTATTTCTACTCCGCCCTGGGACGTAGTTGGTCTTCGAATAAGACGTCATTACATATTCTTCACCACGTATTGGGTACAGGGATAACTTTGACCACATTTCTGCTATGCATTCCCACATACATTTTATGCTCTGCTTCATTGTAACTGATAGCACGAGGCATGTACAAACCATCAGCCCCGGTAAGAAGCACGTGCATTTTCTTGTCTCCTGGAGATATCCGATAAATGTTGTTAAATGACCATCCACAAACATAAACATTTCCGCGACTGTCACTGAGTAAGCCCGTAGGTTTTTTGAGCTCACTGTCTGTATATGTACATAACACAGTTCCATCAAACTTCACATTTACAACGTTATTTCGTTCAAAATTCGATACATACAGGGATTCGTTGTCTCCGCTAAAAGCCACATAATAAGGTCCATTAAACAAGCGTCTTGTGAAGACGCTGAAAAGCCCTTTACGATTCTCTGTATATATAGTGTGGAGCACATTACCCTGTAACGTGAGGACCTTGACTTGGTCAGGATTAACGAAGGACACACACAGTTGGTCATCTTTGAAGTCAATTCCCCAACATCGTCCATCCACAGCTAGTGTCCTGTCAACAGTCAGATCAGTGGCTTTCACTTTAACAATCTTTATTTTCTGACCATATGGCAAGGTGACAGCTACCTGATAGTTGGTTATAATGGCAACAGCACGTGGCATTGATGATAATGTCAGTTGTGCGATGATCTTGTCACGCTGTACATCAACCAACTTAACTGTGTTATTACTTCTTAAAAAATCCGAGTCAATAACTACTAGTTTATTGTCTGATAATACAACCAATCCGGTGATGTTACACGTATGTTCGTCATTCCTACATTTCACTTTAAGTTCATGGGTAGCTGTGCTTCTAGTTGTATCTGCCGTTTTCACAATGGTTTTCGGATCTGTCGTATCTGCCGTTTCGACAATGGTTTTCGGATCTGTCATATCTGCCGTTTCCACAAGGGCTGTTGGTTCCGTCTGCCTGTCAATGGTTTTCATTTTTATCACTGATACAATAATTTTCTCTACTACAAAATTTTTATCCATTCTATTAGTAGTCAAATCTAGTGGATCATATCTAGATATATTTCCAAGTGCTTGAGGTGCTGTCAGTTTATGGATAACGTTTATATTGGGATCGAGCCCTATCTTGGTCTTATTTGATGATTGTTGTTCTTCAGTTTCCATTATCTTCTCTTCTGCTAACTTTATGTTATTCTTTGTTTTCATCATAGCAGTGTACAATTGACAGTCCTGCTGATCATATTGGTAGGAATCTCTCGTTGCCGTAAGTGATTGCAACTCACTCTGGACTTGTTCTAATATGAAGACAGATGATGACAAGCTCTCTGCTTCCTCTAACTTCAAAGTTTCACATTCCTGAAGAAGATCTGCCTCATCCTTATCCAGGGATATATCTATTGCTTCTCTCAGTCCCTTTATCATCTGGACTGCATAAGAACAGTCTTTTTCAAGTGATTTAATTTTCGTTTTCTTGCCGGCATATACTTTCTCGGAAAGCTCAACTACTGATGTCAACATACTTTCAACTTGTTTGTATTCTTCATTGTTCGCCAGACTTTTTGCGGCTTCTGGGATATATGTCACATTGTCACATTGTCTGTGGTTTAAAGTTATGCAGACATGACAGCCTAGCTGACAGTGATGTGTGCAGTAATATTTCACAACTTTATCATTATGTACCGGACACATTTCGGTGCACGAATCTTTTGTTTTAGAAACTTTTCTCTGTAGCAAGGCTTCATTGTCCAGAAATTTATGATTCCGAGATGGTCGTGAGATTTTATGTGCACCAAGACACCTCTGACACAAGTACTCCTGGCAGTCAATACACATTCCAACTGTCTTATGTAGTTCCCCATCTTCTTTACAAGGGTCACATACAACTTCTGCCAATTCCTCAGATCCCGGTGCCTCAGATCCTATACTCTCATGAAGGTCTCCTCCGCCTGTAGCCATTTTAAGTGTCTATATTGAAAACATTACACTCAATTTTCTTTTAACCCTTTCACTGCCAATGGCGCCAAAATGCCACTTTGCAAATAGATTGGATTCTGATCAAACGCCGCGTCACGCGGCGTCTGATCAGAATTTATACTGTTTGACGCTTGTGTCGACATTTCTGCAGTCAATACAGTCCTAAAGCAGACTTTGAAAATATTGAAAAAGACACTACCTATGCAGACGATATCATGACATGGCGATAAGAGGGTTAAAGCAAACGACCAAACTTGGCCTGATATGTCATCTCATTATATCCTGTAAAACAATTGCCTACCATTTGTTTTATACCTAGCATATATATCCTCACTATCAGCTAGATACATATCTAATTATTTAACCCATTTAAGGGTGTATCAAACCCATAAGCGACTTTTTCAAAGTATTAAACTTCTTTTCTATCATTGTTTTTTTTTAAGAGCTGTTTATGATGAATGAAAAATGAAAAAAGAAATATATGGTTGTGTCCTTTTTTGAGCTACAGCGATTTGAAAAATGTATGTCAAATTGACATTTTTCAAATTTTACCCATTCAGAGTACAAGCTTCAGTAAAATCTATATATTTCAAAACATGGTAATTTGGGTTTTCTTTATTTATTTCATGTCTATGGTGGTATTTGCACATAAAGAATCCAAATTTAGACAAAACAGGCACCAGATTTGAACAATATGGATCCTTGAATATCAAAAATATGCTTTTTATAGGACATTGGTTTTATTAGATTTTTTTATTTTATGAAAACAAGTAAAAAAGTTTGAAAATGAAATAGTTCTAGTATTTAACTATTTCTTATATTCTACCAGATGAAAGCCCATGCTAAGGCAGTTCAAAATATGAAACTGAGAAATTGTAAGGTAAGTGTTGAAAATTTTGAGTTATTAAAGTAAACAGAGTTATCTCCCTTTACAATTTAAAAAAAAAAAAAAAAAGTTCCATATCAATGATATTTAGAGCTTTATAAATTTCACATTTGGTGCCTGTTTTTATCTTAAATTAGATTTCGTATGAAGAAATACTACCATAAACAGTAAATAAATAACACAAAACCAAATTATCATATTTGTTTTCATTTGAAATGGATTTTGTTGAAGCGAGCTGTTTGAAAAGGACAAAATAAGAAAGAGTGAGTGGGTCAATTTTATATGGCCGTAGAGCCAAAAGTTGTTCACCAAAATGTACACTTTTTCTATTTTTTCATCTTAAATAGCTCTTCAATACAAAACCATCATAGAGTGTTTTCATATACTTTGAAAATTTCCCAAATTCATGAGTTCCATACACCCTTAACGACTTAGGCGACTAAAACTGACATTTCAAACAGTTGGATGCAGATCAATACCCAAACTGATTGTCACTGATATCGCAATTTCGCCAGTCATTTTGACTTAAATCTTACTTGCATATAACATTATTGAAGCAGACGTTAATACGACTAGGAAGGGGTAATCAACTCGTGGTAAAAGGGTTAATTGCATTATATGACTCCTATGTTTGTCAACACTCTGATTTACAGTTGATCCTGAAAGCTGGACTGAATCGACTCTTTCATGCAAAAAAATCGGTATAAGGAGGGACGTCCAATTTTTGATGGTTTCAATCCTTTGAAACCTCTGTTGCCAGAGTCGAGTTTCCAAGACTTTGACTCAGTCCTCATCCGCTCAAGAAAACAACAATCCATATCGGATGTTATCAATAAAACAATAACCCTTAATAAATCATATATTGGTTCAATGGAGAAATGTATTGAAAGAAACAATGAAAACGATTTGGAAATGTGTAACTTCCAGTGAATACATACTAAATTCTGAAGTAAACATGATCTTCATAAGAAAATCTAAATTCACTATAATTATCTTGTGTATGAATACTTTCCGGACCGGGAACGTGGCATGCTGCTTTGAAATGCGGCGACACCGAGGGTTGTCGATTACGCGGTTTTGAAAAAAATGCATCTTTGAGACTGTTTAATGAAATTTAAGACCATATGTATAGATATTCTCCAAACATGACAACATTTCCGACCGCAGCATAAGACAGCTGTGGCGTTCCATATCTGCTACCTCTAGACTATGTTCATTCTGTAGATGTTATGCTATGAATGAGAGTACCTCATACGTTTGAATTTACGCTGGAAAATACAGATTGACAGAGGAATTACTGAGCTTCCAGCTCGATAAGCCTGATCTGGGTTTCAAATAGATCAAAGTCTTAGGTGGGTGGGATGAGATCATATTGACCCATTAAGAAACCACTGTAAACAACGGATGATGACTGCAGAACTGAAGCCTACTTTCTTCTCTTACACTTCATGCGGAAATTGGTTCGTTCTCCTCATCTGATCCATTTGCATTGGTTTTTTAATGGAAATCAGTTTGTTCTGAGGAGTGGAGTGGGATCCTATCAAGAGACATAATTTGGCTTCACCCACCATATCAGGCTCCGAGGTTATAAAGCTTTTGACTTGAGTCTAAACTCGTTCCCAAGCATTTGATTGGTCAGATTTGTGCCTAGGCTCAAATCTGACCAATCAAATGCTTGGGAACGAGTTTAGACTCAGTTGAAAAGCTTTATAACCTTGGAGCCTGGTTTCCAGACCAGATCGGGCCGAGGTAATGTGGTGTATAGAGGAGGGTCGCCTGCAACTTGAGTCCGATGCGCCTTACATCGCCGGTATATGGGTTCCTCCTACTTGTCTCTGGACAACTTTAAATTGTGGATAAGAAAGTTGCTCATTGTCGAGGGACCTCTGTGAACCGAATTTTAGAGACTACAGTAAAAATGCTAGTTGCTGGTGCCGAAGGCAGTACGATCTGGAACATCTCATCTGGCACAACTGCGTACCGTGATGGAGGTAAGCTTCAAGCCCCGTCTCAGTTGTAAATATCTTGGCCCAAGTTGTCAAGAAAGATCGCGGCTTCCAGTAAGTCCCTTGACATTGAGCTCTAGACTTCTCAACGGTTATTGAGCTTACAGCTCTTACCCAATAATGTGGAGGGGGGGGGGGGGTTTGAGGATGAAGGGGGCAAACAATTTTTAACTTTTAAATTTCTATTTTAATCATGCTAATAATTTTTTTAAATTTGGTGGATTTTACAGATAGTTTTGTAAACTAATAATGGTACTAATAATTCTTGTAAACTTAATGATACATATGATACTGAAAGAATGTTTCCTTTTTCAAAATTTACTTCGATTTATGCTTTATTGTCAATGTATTTATTTGTTTTTCACTTTTTTGTAACATGTATATAATTTCATGTGAACCGCTTTTGAGTGCACATATTCTGTGTGAAAAGAGCGCTATATAAATCTGGTATGATAACAAAAACAACAATAATAATAATAATATAAAGTAAGCGACCAATTCACGCAATGTATCTGCTGCCGGAATTTTCAAAAAAAGGAACATGCGTATATCACGCATGCGGGAAGTTCTCCGTGCGCGATAAAGTAAAAAAAGCAAAACAATACAAAATGCCATATGTTGACAATTTATTAGAATCTAGGAAAGCAAACAGTTTGGAGCTTAATTAGATGCCGAGTTACTCGGCGACTGAACAGGCTCCAAGCTCTTTGCAATGGGCAGTTTTCTTCAACCCTTTCACTACCAAATTTTCCGTGAGTTATTTTTACCCCTTCACCGTTTCATTGTCGTCTGCTTCAATTTTTTGTTGATTGCAATGTCGTTTCAAAGTTAGAAAATAAGGCAGTATGACTGAAGAAATTTCAAAACCAGTGTCAAACAGTTTGGATCCTGATCAGACGCCGCGTTACGCGGCGTCTGATCAGGATCCAAACTGTTTGCAATCGTGTTTTTAAGCGTCATTGAGAGCGAAAGGGTTTAGGACAGTCGCGTTTATAGTGACAAATGTTTCACCCACTGCATCTGCCCATATCTCATCCAATCTGATTAGACCAGAGCTGCAAACCTTTTTATCTTACAAATTTATCACTAGCAAACATATATGTCCTTTTGTTCATTATTTGAAATATTGATCACTGAAACTTCTTAAAAACCCTTAACATTTAAATTTCAATTTCCAATCAAGTCTGGTCCATAGTTTGACCAATAAGGATTTTTTTGTAATATGCTGCAAAATTACAAACAGTGAAGACCAAGGTCAGAGGGGTCTAGTAGGTGTCTTCTGATCTAAACCTTCAATGTTTGCATTAGACAAGTGTAATCTTCAAAGGTACACTGTTTGTAAATGACAGTTATAGGCGTCACAAATGTTCAATGGGGTATCATGTGTTTTGTTTGCAGTTCATGTCCGTACAAACTAACGCTTATACTACCATAGACGACGAAAGATGACTTTTCAAACAGTTCGGATCACAACCAGACGCCGAGCTACAAGGCGTCTAACAAAGAATCAAATAACTGTAGACTTTTTCGACATTTCACCAGTCATACTGCCTTACTCTAAGTTTGAAGCGCTAACTAGTACTAGTGCAGGCAACAGTATTGGCGCCGACGATATTTTTTCGTAGAAAGGGAATAACAGATGTTATATTAAACCCTTTGAACCCTAATAACGTATATACGCACCCTTTACAAACGGTGTACATGTGAAGAGTATACTTGTCCTATGCAAACAATGAAGACCCGGATCAGAGGGCTCCTTAAGAAGTCTCTGATCAGAATCTGCACTGTTTGTCATATTGCAAAACATTGACAAAAACAACAGTCAAGAATAAAATAGATATACATGCAGAAGATTACACTTGTCCTTTCCTAACAATGAAGACCCGCATCAGAGGGTTCCTTTAGGAGCCCTCTGATGAAGGTCTGCACTGTTTGTCAGTTTTGTAATATGTGACAGAAAAAAACCGCTTAACAGTCAAAAATGGTCTAGACCTTATTTTAGACGGGTAGTGTCTATTGACACTCAGGGGTGGATGAGTAAATCGAACTTTAACCCTTTCCCTTATAGAAATGACTTTTAGCGTATTTAATTTATTCCTCCGCTGAAGAAAATAGTTCCAGTTTATACCCTCATGAACAATTACCATAACAAATATTTTTATATAGCCTAACAGATGGTAGTTTAAAGCAGGCTGAAAGTAAAGCAGAATGTGCCTTAAGGCACATTCTGCTTTACTTTCAACCTGCTTTAAGTGATCACATGTCTTTAATATAATAAATAGGTTATTGGCTAAAGGGGTTAAAACGATAGGGCAGACACTATTGTTTCAAATAGACGATAAAATAAAGCGGTGAACTTATTAACTCTTATCCTGCGGTAATATCGTCTGCTTCGAAATTGTCGTCTGCAAAATTTGTAAAATCGAGATTTGTACATTTTTTAAGTAAAGAAATCTAAAGACGAGTGTCAGACAGTTTGAATCCAGATCAGACGCCGCATGACGCGGCGTCTGATCTGGATCCTAACTGAAAATGCGAAAATAAGTAAATTCGCGACCAGCAGGCAACGGGTTAATGTTATCTGTTAAGTCCAGCATAGTATGTATTTGTAAATACATGGTGTTTAGATTCCAGTCAGACGACAAGATACAGTTGAGATGATATTATATATAAATATTTCGTCTGCAATTGTCTATGCCAAAATATACTTTTTTAAGTTTTGCGTAAAGAAATATTGAGTATCAAACAACTCTGATCTGTATCCCAACTGTTTGCAAAGTGGACAAACAGCCGTTTATGGCGGGGAGAGTTTTAGTTTAAAAAGTGTTCTTTCTGACTCAAGCCATCGACAAAGGGGTTATATTATTTTTGTCTGCTTCAAATGTATGCAGAAATATATAAAACAGTACTATTATTGATATAGGTTTAGAAGAGAGATTATCATAAACGCTATATGTGCATGTATACACATTTTGAGCCGAATTAAATTATTTTGACAGAGACGATTTAATGAGTGAAATACAAATTTATTATACCAGGGACCTATTGCAAAATTCACATGTTTTCTGTACGTACCGTTAAAATCCTAAACATTGGGACACCCTATATTACTGCTGGAATGATCCTTAATTTTAAACAAATTGCTTTCAGCACACAGTAATGTTCCAAACGGTGCAAACCTAATGGCGAACAGTGCAAACCCTGATCAGACTGTCACTGGATGGGGTAGCAGTTGGATCAGGGTCTATACTGTTTGTCCAGGTCTGTCTGTCCAAATACTTAGCGTCATTATTATAATACACAACAATCATAGAGACAAAAGATACAAACGCACAACTTAGATTTCTTTCTTTATTTTTCTCTTTTAACGAGTTACCCAATAGCCACTGTCTAGTTTTGAAAGCAGGTAGCCAGTTAAACCCTTTACTCCATGGCGTGCTTCTAGTTTTCAAGGCTGGAGACCACTTAAGACAGTTTAGACAAAACGGTGTTAATTTAGTAACGCCTTCGTCCAGCATCGTTTATAACAGCCTGACGTCGACGTCATATCGACCTGACGCATAGTTGAACGGCTATTCAATGGCGCTCGATCAAAATATTTGTCCAACAACATGTTTTCCGAATGTGCGGCTTGATAACAAATGCACGAGAAAAGTATCGAAACAATTTCCCACCAGTTCACGATTTTCTCATGCAAATTGAGCATTTTGTCGTTTCATGGTTCACTGCGTCTTCAAACATAATTTTTTAAATTTGATAACAATATGACATTTCAATGTCCGCCAATAGCCAACCCGCAAAAGGTTGTGCAGAAATTCTTACAAATAAAAGATATATAGCGAAAAGAAAAATGCACAATTAGAAGATTCGTTAAGTGTATATAGTGAACTCTTCAATCGTCTTCCTCTCTGAAACTAATATGGCCAGAGCTTTGGTACTTGGCATGGTGACACTTCTACATGTACTTTACCAATATTGTTCAAATGGTTCTGGTCCGATGCATTTCTAGGTCACAGGAGCTAAAGATAGTTTTTTTTATTAATTAAAACTTAAAATATCTTCTTGTCGGAAACCACAGTACTTTTTGTTAAGATATTTGGCATAAATCATCAACTACATATCATCTAACAAGATTGTTCAAATTATGTCCCTGGGTTCAAAAATGACCCCGCCCCGGGGGTCACACATTTATATAGAGTTATATAATGAAACTTCAAACACCTTCTCTGAATTTAATACGGCCGGAACTTTGATACTTGGCATGGTGAAACTTCTGGAGGTACTTTACCAATATTGTTCAAATGGTTTCGGTCAGTTATAAATTATCTAGGTCACATGAGTCAAACATAGATTTTTTAAATGAAACTTAAAAAAAAAACTTCTTGCATACACCACAGTACCCTGGATGTTTGGTACAAAACATCATCTACTCAGCAATTTGTGCAGTCATATCTTCATAATTTCTCAGCTTTCCAAGATGTCATTTTTACATCAACGGTTCCAGGTGAGCGATTTAGGGCCGTGTACGGTTCTTGTTTATTGAATTTACTCATTCCGAGTATATTTCTTCTACATATTTATATACATTGTGAAAATAGTATATATAAAATTGTGCGGAAAAATAGCACACACCACGGGAAAAAATTATAAACGCTATAATATATAATATATATTGACAGTATATAGTTGGTAATGGTTGAAAGTGTCCCTGGTGTTTCATATTTAGACACTTTTCCAAGTACTTCGGACCGTTTCAGTCTGCTGAGAGTTTTTTTGTTAGAATCGAACTTTATCTTAGTGTTATCTGATATTTTATGTCTTTTAGTTTCCATTATCCTCGCCTCTGCTAACTTTATGCTATTCTTTGTTTTCATCATTGCAGAGTAGAATTGACAGTTCTGCTGACCGTATTGGTAGGAATCTCTTATTGACATAAGTTCTTGCAATTCATTCTGTACTTGTTGCAATATGAATATAGCTGTGGACAACCTCTCTGCTTCCTCTGACTTCAAAGTTTCACATTCATGAAGAATATCTGCTTCAGCCTTATCCAGATTATCATTAATTTCCTGTCTGAATTCCTTTACTGTATTCACCACCTCAGAACAGTCTTTTTCAAGTGATTCAATTTTCTTTTTCATGTCAGCATATACTTTCTCAGACAGCTCAACTGTTGATATCAACTGACTTTCAATTGCTTTGTACTCTTCAATGTTGGTAAAGTTTTTAGCTGCATGTGGAATATATGCCACGTTATCACATAATCTGTGGTTTAAAGTTATGCAGACGCTACAACCTAACTGAGAGTGTTTTATGCAGTAATATTTCACAACTTCGTCCTGATGTACTGGACATTTCTCGGTGCAGCAATCTCTTGTTTTAGAAACTTGACTTTGTAGCATAGCTTCCTTGACCAACAACTCATGATTCCGGGATGGCCTTGCGATCTTATGTGCATCAATACATTTCTGACACAAGTACTCTTGGCAGTCAACGCACATTCCCACTACATTATGTAGATCTCTATCTTTTTGGCAAGGAACACATACAACGTTACACAATTCCTTTGACCCCATTTTCCCAGAATTTTTTCTCCTCCTGTAGCCATGCTTATGTATATAAGGTATATAAGATAAACAGTCCGTTTTACGCTTATATGTCGTTCATGTCTTCGTATCTTCTACTACAGTGAAACCTTTCTATAACAATCACTAAAAAGGGCTAATTGGTTTTATAAAATACAGGTGACAGCTTAAAGCACGGTGAACGTAATACAGAAAACTCCTAAAGGGGCTTATTGTTTTACGTCCACCTTGCTTTAAGCTGTCACCTGCCTTAAACACTTGCTAATTAACACAATTTAGTGGTCGTTATAGAAAGGTTTTACTGCACCCTTTTTCTACGTATATACAGTATATATCAAACCAACAACTCGCCATCATTATCACCATTTTTATCTCGATATGTGACATAGTTATTCGTCTGTGTGTACTCTGGTCTACAGTTAACCTTTTGAAAACAGAACTCTTTCAGACTGAAGAAACAGTTTTGCTTAGCCCATTCTGTGCTAGAATGAAAGTGTCAGTGATAATGAGTTGTGTATTCAGCGGTTTCTATTTCTATTTATTACTTCTCCCCATCAATACTGATGATTAGGAGAAAGGGAACTTTTTAGGTGCACCATTGGGACTGTACCCGGCCTGTCACTCTATCCTGACACCGACAAACCAGTCGTAATGCTAAACCGAAATCCTGAGCGCCAATGAGGGAAGCCACTACTACCATTGTTTAAGTAGTTGGTTTGACCCGGCCGGGGGTTGAACCCGCAACCTCCCGCACTGTAAACGGACGCTCTACCACTGAGCTATACAGGCGGTTTATGACAACGTTTCACATATACAAAATTATGTAGTAGTGTGATCGGTTATACTGTACTGGTTATAAAGCGCTTGAGGTCTGATATCGGTTATAAAGCGCTTGAGGTCTGGTATCGGTTTTAAAGCGTTTGAGGTCTGATATCGGTTATAAAGCGCTTGAGATGAGTCTGATATCGTTCTCAATCTTCTGATTGGTCATATCTGAACATACTCACATAAAACTCTTTATAACATGGACCAAGGCAAAGACTAAAGGCAGTTCCCTGACAAATTGAAGCGTTTGCTTTATATATTAATCTGTTCTCTTCTAAATATCGCCTGCTTTAATAATGACGGAACATCGATTTGAGTTTATGGCAGTGTGGTTGCGGAAATATCGATACTTGTGCCAAACAGTTTGGATACTGATCAGAAGCCACGCAACGCGACGTGTGATAAGGAATCAAACTGTTTGCAAAATCGACTTTTAACAAAAACTGCGATTGACATTGTATTATATGGATTTTGTACTTCGATAGTTCTCAATATGATTGAAAGGATTCTAAAAGTTGATGATTAATTAATTTTGAATTATTAACATGGAGCCTGATCAAACACTGTGCTGAGGCTGTAAACTCTTTGCAAATGTTTTAACCTTTTCGGCGTCGGATTTGCATTAAGGCGGCGTTGCAAACGGTTTGCAGATCAGACGCCGCGTAACGCGGCGTCTGATCTGGATCCTAACTGTTTGGCACTCGTATCGATAATTCTTTAGTCATACCACCTTAAATCTTACTTCAAAACGTTCATGCAGACAACAATACTGAGACAGACGATAATAAAGCAGTGAATGGGGTAAAATTATCCCGAATAACTTGGCGCAGAAAGGGTTACAGCAATTGCGTCGGTTTGAAAGGACCAGCGCTTTCCAACACTTTATAATCATGTACCAATATATCATCCAACCTGATTTGGACAATAGTAAACTTTGTTTTATCTGATAACATTACTATCAACATTAGTAGATCTCCCTGTCAATTTGTTGAATGTTCAGTAACGGTCCCATGAAACTTTAAATATAAAATCTCAGTTTGAATTTAAAAGTCCAATGTTTAACAGTTTATGACCGTGTTTGCAATATATTGTGGAATAATAGACAGAGATCAGAAATCTGGGAAATCTCTACTCTAGGTCTTCACAGCTTGGGTTTATTTTCCTCAAAGTTCGACTGTAAGATACGTTTGTAAACGCGTTCCTAGGGTTCAATGGGTTATCATTTGTTTGTCGTTTGTCGTACATGTCCGTACCAACTGATGCTTACACTGCCATAGCTGAATTTTCAAACAGCTCCGATCAAAATCAGACGCCAAGTTACTCGGCGTCTGCAAGATCTATATAATTTATAGCACACCTGTATCGACATTTCACCAGACATTCTGCCATACTCTAAATTTGAAGCTGTGAATAGTGCAGACACCAGTATTGTCGTCGACGAGATTGTTCCACAGAAAGGGTATACTATGTAATACGGCGCTTCCTCTCTACAACGACACCCAATGGGAGAGAAACGTTGTGTTCGTTGTTCGGAGGGAGTCGTTATAGGGAGGGATATTGGCTTACATTTGCAAACAGCTTAAATCCAGATCAGACGCCACATAATGCGGCGTCTGATCTGGATTCAAGCTGTTTGTCACTTGTCATTAGGTTTTTCTGTCAAAGTGACCAATATGTAACTTTAAGAAAACAGCAGACGACAATTTAAAGTAGACGATATTACATCAGTAAAAGCGTACAATATAATTGTCATGTCTAAGGAACTGCGACAATGGTCGTTGTAAGGAGTGAGTCGTTGTTGGGAGTGCCGTTGTAGGGAGGGAACACTGTAGATCCATTGTAATATACAGCAGAAACTCATTACCGGTACTTCTATCATTTATTTATCTCTTTTATCAAGTTACCCCGTAGCCACTTTCTAGTTTTAAAAGCAGATAAAACGTTTAACCCTTTACTAAATAACCTGTTCCCAGTTTAAAGACAAGGGATCACTTAAGGCAGTCTGAAAGTAAAGCAGAATGCGAGCATCTGCTAGAATATAGAAAAAACTTCTTATGATACGCATTTATGTGTGTATAGAGTTGAACTATTTTCTTCAGTAGAAGAATGTGTATCTGTGGGTAATATGTTAAGCAGGTTGAAAGGTGCTTCAGGAGCATTCTGCTTTACTTCCTGTCTGTTTTAGCTCCCATCTTTATAGGCTTGAAACGTTCAGGACTTCCTAGTTGGGGACTACTTCTCTATGTGTATTAACCCATTTGTACCCACGATCCTATATATGGGACATAGGCAAACAGTGAAGAATCTGATCAGACGCCGCATTATGCGGCGTCTGATCAGAGTCTACATTGTTTGCTGATAGAAAGTTCAATATAAAACAAAATGAAAATGAAAATTTTGACCAGGCATCCCTTTAATAAAAAATGGGCTAATCCAATATATAAACATAGAAGAATCTATTGGATGTAAATGGTTTAATAATTGCATGTCATACATGTAAAAAGGTGTAATACGGGGTAAAAGACTAACTGGGTTGCAGAACATAATTAATTTATTATACAAAGTGCAGAATATTGTACAACTACATAATCGAAAAGGTTATACAGATGTTCAATAACTTTTATATACAACTGTCTTAACCCTTAGCCTGCCACTCACGACTATAGCTCCATATGCAAACAGCTTGGACCCGGATGAGACGCCGAGTAACTCGGCGTCTCATCCGGATCCAAGCTGTTTGACACTCGGACAACATTTTCAGCAATTTTGAGCAACTTTGAAGCACTTTGAAACTTGAAGCAGACGAGAAATATAGCAGACGAGAATTTATTTGGCGGGCTAAGGGTTAAATTATACATTGCTTTTCGTTTGAATGCTAATCAAGTTCAACAGACGTTTGTATTTTACGCCCATTACAATACAGTGGAGAATCTGTTATTCTTTCCCGTTTAAACGAAAACGTACGCAAACGCAAATCACTAAAACGTAAAAAAGAACAACTTTTGGTCAATTCTGATAATTCTTGTTTATCTTGGTGGCAAACAGTTTGGAGCCTGATCAGACACCGGGTTACCCGGCGTCTGATCTGGCTCCAAACTTTTGCACTGCAAATAATAGTTTTAGCGTAAACGCGTTTTTTGGGAAAGAATAACAGATTCTCCACTGTACTATTATATACAATACAAACTTTAACCGCACATTCTCGTTCTGTAGACATTTAGTAACTACTGTTTATTTTCTAGTCACGGTATATAAATAAAAAAAAAACATCATGTTATAGGAATCATTTTGGATTGAAAATGCCATGCAGATCCTTTGGAAACCTTGGCACGCCAAACTCCGCACGTGCAATCTCCTGCATGTTTTTAGCATCTAAAAATAGTAAAAAGGCGTTATTCCCCGCATCTACGTCAGTGCGTCCAATGGCGGCCAGCAACACACCTGCAGTGAGAAAACGAGGATGAATTAGACTCATTGTAACTGGTCTGTAAATGATACAGCATCAAAATGATAAAACCAGTTTAAGTATCGGTTCTTTACATTCAAATGAACAGATGCAGTTTTATGTTTAGTCTGGTGCATTTGTGACTATTTAAGGTTAATTTTTATCACGAATTAATAAGCACGAATTAATAAGCACTTATTAATTCGTGTTTTTATCAATACGTTGTATGGCATACCGTGCAAATCATGATTAGAAAAAAGGTGTATAATTCCGTGGTTTCGTTTTATCCAAATTTCGTTATATCGGGTCCATTTTACAATATGTTAATTACAGATGGGACTAGTTTTGTTATATCCATTAATTTGCTATATATAAGTTCGTTATAAGCCAGTTTCATTGTAACTGTAGCGCGTTCAGCTACCGTATCGATTGCATCAGAAAACGTAACAATTCAACTAAAACGACATGTTTGCACGATATCGACTGCGAACGGCATGAACGGCCTCAGAGGTAGTAAGCCATCGCCAACAAGTAAAACAAAATGGCGACCAAATGAGATTAGAAAAAACAGCGAACAGTCCCGAGTTAATGTCTCATCAATAAACTAACATTTTCCGATACTTACATGTAATGTATCAAAGAAAGCAGCTTAAATCTAAGCAGCTACACATGTAAATCTTATTTTTATATGCGGTAAAATTGATGCAGTTCGGTTGATTAGTACACTTTTGCGTGTGTCATTCCGATTCGTAAATAGTTCGTTCGTACCCTTGAAAAGAAAATAAACATGGGGGCGCTATGAGTTATTATTGAAAAATATTGGAGAACGTTATGTGTCGTACTATAAGAGTTGTTTGCATCGGTTAACGTTGCTGTTCGCCGATACGGTACTTGAACGCGCTACTGATTTATTTCATGGACAACTTCGTTCGCCCAGTGACGAATGCGATCTGTACGCATGTTTGTCTTACCGTCGTCCTCAGTTGTCGCCCTTGGTCTCGGCACAAACACGGGCTCTGATGGGAAACAATGCTCACTCTTCCATTGCTGGTAGGTCTTAGTCTCCGTGTCTACCTTTAACAGCTGTGTGAAAAATACAATAAATATAGCCGGTGTAGCTTAGCTGTTTAACCCCTCACCTTTTACACATTTAATGTATGCCTCTATTGATGATAGAGCTTTACTTTATTTAGTCTTGAATATTAATAATAAATAGTTTATATTATATTCGCAGGTGGTGGCTTAAAGTATACCTAAAGTAAAGAAGATTGCTCCTGAAGGAACATTCTTCTTTACTTTCTGTCTGTTAAAAGCAGTTATTTGTCTTCAATTCTGATGGGGTCTTCCTCCATCCACCTGTAATTAGCTGGACGTCGCGATATGACTGAAATACTGTTGAAAGCGACGTAAAATCAAAACAAATCAAATCAAATCAATCAATTCTGAAAACGATATAACTAATATAAGGGAAAGGGATATTGAGTGTTTATATAATTTATATTAGATTTGTCAATGAGATAGCTTTTATAGGTACGAGGCGGATTGTTCGCCTATATAGTGGAATGGAGGAAAACCAGATTCGAATCCCTGTTTGAGCTGGAATATTTCAATTATGTAACATAAAGTACCAACAGTCTAAAGGGACGCTGCTCCAGTCTTAACCCTTTACCTGATAGCCTATTTCTAGTATTGAAGACAGGTGACCTCTTAAAGCAGGCTGAAAGTAAAGCAGAATGCGCATTAAGGCGCATTCTGCTTTACTTTCAGCCTGCTTTAAGCTACCATCTTCTAGAATAAAGAAAATATTTCTTATGATACATATTTATGATTGTATACGTTGGAACTATTTTCTTCAACGGAGGAATAAACTGAATGCGCTAAAAGGCGCTTCTATGGGGGAAATTGTTAAAGGGGATACATGTAGCTGCTTACGAAAAGATGGAGGTAACGGCACACATCATCCTGAGAGCTTTTTACTCTATTTTCATCATAATTATAGATCAATGTCCTTTGCACATCGCCAAACTGTCTTCCTTTGTGTGACCGTTATCATGCTTGCTATCAGCTCGTGCATTTTGCTTTTCTTTCAGTTTGTTTTAAGTGGTCACATATCTTCAACGCTAGAATTATATGACGATCCTTACCGTATGAATGATATCCTCCTTGGAGTGCCAGCCTACGCCATATATATACCTGTACTTCTTAGTGTTGTACTGACGATAGTTAATTTGTGGAAACTCCATTCCTTAAATATACAAATTAAATTGATACATGTCCGGAACAAAACATATTACAGTCGAGATTTGATACTTCAAAATCGCTTTAATCGACCTTTCAGTATTTTTTATGTTTAATTCGATCACTCAGTCTCGCTTAAGTCAAATATACCCGTATTTCAAAGTTAAATTATGAAATACGCGTATGTTCGAACCAAAGCGAGTTCGAATTATCGAGTATTTACTACACTGTAAAATAAAAGGACGCCGACGCGTAAAAACGCGTTCAATTTTATTGATTTTGAACGCACATGTGTTTAATTATGAACACATGTCCGTTCAAAATGTTATCCACGACTGTCTATTGGTCAGGATTGGGTGTTCGATAGGCGTTCAAAAATTATAATCCGTTCAAAAGAAGTTTGTCCGTGCACAAAGTTTGCTCGGTTTGGGTGTTTTAGCTGCTCTGTTGTGTTTCGAATTTTAAAATGCATATTTGAAATGCAAAATAAATTCTGATATGGCTTTTATTAAGAGTGTATCTAAAATCGGTACTCCTGTTGAACGCAAACGTTCAAAATCAGCACGCCCGTTGAACACATGTGTGTGCTTACGCGGCGAGCGCGTGGAGCTAAAAATAGAACTACTGAGATATTTATTATCCCAGAGTTCCACGCTATACGTGACGTCATTTCTCAATCTTGGGCCCGCCATTGAAGTCTAATTCTCGGACGCCTAGCTGCATTGTTGGATTTATTCATTGTTTGAGTCTATTTAGAGGTAAATGCAATCTTTTCTTTTGTAAATAGATCTACTCGTCGCTTGTACATAGATCTATATATTATAATAATTCTATGTAAATACATGTTAGTTGTTTTAAGCAGTCTGAACATGAATGTAAACATGACAGTTACCCCACCCACTGAAATAACCAATGCACTGTTGAACATGATGAAATGCCCATTCCCTTTAATAGTGACGAGCAAGCCATTTACCACCAGAACGCGTTATACATACTGCATTTACAAGCAAAGCACAACATATTCCAGAAACATCTATAAACACAACTGTAACGTCTACCACTACCAGTCCGTTGCTTGAAACCAGGATCAAAACATAAAACAGGAACTTAAAAAGGCTGCTCTGTCTGATCTATAAAATATTTTTAAAGGCTGATCCAGATCTAAGTAATGAAATATTCATTTTAAAAAATCCAAACAATCAGGTTTACCACGTACCTAACATGCAACCTCTTATTTATACATTTTCATTATCATCTTTTCAGTTACCTTATGAATTCAAGATAACCATTGGGCAAAACAAGTGTTAATAGGGCGACAGAAAATTTGGAGTTGCCATTGCTTATAGTGAAGCCACTCGGACCAGACGCATTCTTACTATGTTATATAAGTTAGTTTATAGCAGCTGATCACAAGTTAATACATTACAATGGTTGCAGATTAAGAAAACCCATCAAAGTTTTGTAATCACCCACATGACCCAGCTTTGTCTGGTAGAACTTGGCGTTGTGGCTTGGCAGTTACACCGTATGGAGCATATTCAGACGCCGAGTTACGCAGCGTCAAAATGGGCTTCAAACTGTTTTCAAATGATATATCAGGTCATACCTTTTTTGTTATGTTTTCATGTGTTTATCTCCTTGACTCTTGAAGGTAGATTATTATGTCATAAATTCACAATGACATGTATGCCCTTTTGTCATAGACCTAGATGAGCTTGATAACCCACATATTACCCAAGAGAAGACCATAAGAAATTTTACATTCAAATTGGCGTCAAAGAATGATAATGTGACGTCCCCCTTGAAACTTCAAATGGACAATTACAGTTTCCAATTTAGTCTAGGCCATCTTTTACTAGATGTATTAAGGGGCTATCTTTTGTAAATATATTGTAAAATGACAGACGATGCAGACCCTGATCAGATGACTGAATTAGTTGTCCTGTGATCTTGGTCTTCACTGTTTACATAGGACAAAAATTCAATTAATAGGTTTACTATTTCAAATGGTTAATAATATTTAATATACTATTTTTCTTGAAAATTGCTCAAACTAGTCAGTATTGTTTTGTTGTTAATTTCATGTTTTATATGAAATGTACTTGTATATGTGTTGAGGGCCTCATTGAAGATTTTTCTTTATCAAATTAGCTCTCTCGTTAAATAGAGACTTTATCAGCTATATTATTATTATTAAATTTATTATAATTATTATTATCCATTTGTTCAGGAATCACATACTATTGATCCAACAGCAACGGAATCATATGGGTACATCGAAAGTGAGACAAAGTATGACAGGTATTGGCAGGGGCAGCATCATCACATCTGAGGAACTAAGCTGTTATGGTTCACAATGTAAGTACTATATTCTCAAATATGTTAAATTTAAACACAAATGTTTCACAGATGAGGTCTAAGAATGGCTCCTACAAGATGGTCAATATATATAGGGTCAGTGGATATCCGTGACAACTTTCAATGTCATTAAGAGATCAAATATGACAAATTTAAGCTTCGTCATAACTTTGAAACTACATGTACATGTGATAGATACTTAATATTTGGCATTCGAACTGAAATCAACTTTGGTCATGTCCGACAAAGGTCTAGGCCATTTAGAGGTCATATAAATTACAAAATATGCTAAATTTAACCTTAGGTATTTAAAACTACATGTGATAGAGGTTTCATGATTGACATGTGTACTCCCCTGTAGAAATTCTTGAGCTCGGTACAACCTTAGTCTTGTCAGGCAAAGGTCAATGTCATTTTGAAGTGGTCACATCAGCAGGCATTGTGTTTCACACACATATCTTGCTTGGTGTGCATTTATGAATTAAGCACACAAAAAAATCAGGCCAGGGGTAGAAACGCAAGGGCAGTCAGGTTACAGGAAACAAATTATTTTTAAGAACGAAGCATAAAATTACATGTTCAAATTTGTCTTAATTCTTTTTGAAAAAAGAGAACATTTTCTACATAATACAGTAAAAGCTAATCGGTTAAAGCAAAAATCAAGCAACAGAGAATAAAATGTTTGGTCTGATCCAGCCTTTTTACTGTAGGCTATCCCTGTGGACGAGATCTCCAAAATGTTGAAGACTTAGGAGGGATCGCCACCAGCCTCGGTGATATTCAACGACGAAGCACGCCAAACAGCAGCTTTCATTACTGCGCGATGAGGTGACTATAAAGTGTTACGGAAAATGATCAATGTTGAAAATGTTGCAGCTGGTGGCTGTGTACTACATATTTGATCTAGACTACCTCAAGGCATATACCATGTTCCTTGGTCTACTACAACAGTTGGTAATGAAGGAAAGATTTGCCAAGGAGTCCTCCAAAAAGTTCAAATTCTTTCTGGAAACTATCAGACCTGTATTCGAAAAACTGTCAAAGGAACACAACTATTAATTAAGCTGAAAACCATATAAACTGAAGAGAATTTCTAAATCAGTGTGTCACTGGGTGTCGCCAATGCACGTATACATGTGGTGCTGATGCATTCAATATTTTGACATGTTACAAGAGTGACTGAAAAAGTGTCATGACTTTTAATTGAAATGTGCAATACGTATAGGCATTTTCAGTGTTAACTTTAGAATCACACCAATTCCCAGTGAAAACGTACGAGTCCCTTATGCGTGTACATTTTACAATATCTTGAAGTTGAAATCTTCTGAAAATTGAAAAATTTCAGGGTCCTTGCTTATAAAGCGTTTGAGTTGAGTCTGAAATTGTTCTCAAGCCTTTGATTGGTCAGGTTTGAGCAAACGTAGACTTAACTCAAACGCTATAGAAGCGCTTAGCCTGCTGATAAAATCTGCAGTGCACAAACTTTAAGGAAGTCATTATTAAATTGTGTTGATGATAAAAATGTACAATATCAACTTTGTAAAGAGATCTACTCTAAGTTGTGAAAAATAAAGATGTTAAATAAAGGTCAATAAAACAACTACTCTTTTTCCAAATTAGTTTCTTACGACCGTTTGCTGAAAGGCAGGGAACTATTTAATCTGCATTAAGGAAACGTCATCGGAAGTAGAAGGCAGGCACTTTCAAGCTTAAAAGTTGCTTTAAATTGCACATTCAATACTTTAACAATATCTGGTCAAACGTTTGCAAACATGTGTTCAAAATGCGAATGTCAGGATGTTCAAATTTAAACACGTTTGTTCAAATAGTGTTCTAAATGATTGAACACCAATCGTTCAAACTTGAAGTAGCATGTGTTCAAACGAGAATGCCAGGGTGTTCAAATTTAAACATATGTGTGTTCAAGCAATGTTCTAAAACTTAACACAATTCCTTTGAACACCTTCTACATGTTCAATATCTGTTGCATCGATTTTGAACGCGTCACACGTTTATAAATAGAACACCAAAATGCGTTCAATTTTGAACACATGGTGTTCAATTTGAACAATTTTGAACGGGATGCGTTAATATTTGAACACTATGTTGAACACCTAGCGTTAAATATCAGAACACCAATTGAACACAATGACGCGTTTGGACGCGTTCAATATCTGTTGCATTATTGCGTTCAATACGTGTTCTAGTTTTTAACACTTGAATTTACAGTGTATATCACGCTCAATGAACAGCAATGAATTTTAAAAATATGGGCTTTCTCACTGAACATATGATTAACTATGTATACGTACCAATTTTAGCCAGCAGCTCGTGATTAAGATGGATGGACTTCGTACCACGTTTCTTTGCCGATGCCTTTGTGTTAGGCAGGGTTACAATGTTCTGGCCTGGTTTATCCTGTAGACCAAAGGTACGGTGGAGAAAATGTTATTATTTCCCAATAAATGTGTATATGCTACAAACATGATGTCCATTGCAAACAGTTTGGAGATAGATCAGACACCTGGTAAACCGGCGTCTAACCAGGCTCCAGATTATTTACCACTCAAATTGGAATGAATGGTCAATATTTTCAAAACATTAAACTTGCATTTAAAGCAGAGAAAACAATGTATTCTTCGCTGTATGAAAGAGAATTAATGATTTCTACAAATTAGATACAGTAAATCGCAACTGTTAAAATGCACGCCTTCCACCGGTAATACATTGTATCTTTGGTTGTAGATTTTGGTAATCGACGATCATTTTGTTACTTTTTTGAGAAACAAAGGATGAGCTTATTTTAATATAAGGTTGTAATGAGTTTTCGCCGATGTTAAGATGGTGCGGCCATCTTGACCTACTTTCGGCCATATTGTCACTATATTTAGTAACCAGAGAGGAGCTAATTTGCATTGTGGAATGGAAAAGGTGTTGGTGGATGCTTTGATATGCAAAAGTTCTAAGTCTACACGGTATACGCCATGCCAGTTCTGTAAACCGTGTAGAACTCTATCGAACATGGCCACCCAATCTCAACATCCGCCAAAACGTAAATTACAAACAGTAAAACCCTATAATACCACCACCGGAAAGTAAAATTAATGGTTGTCTTAGAAACAAACGACATCTTAAAGCAAGATGAAAGAAAAGCAGAAATCTCTTAAATGAGCTTTCTGTTTTTATTTTATTTTGCTTTAAGCATCCACCTGTTTTAAACACCGAAAATGAGTCCTTATTCAGTGGCCGTAATAGAGGGATTTTACTGTATGACATTTGAAATAGAAATTTCAGGAAGTATATATCGCAATGGCAACACTTTAACATACCCCGGCTTTGATTTTGAGTGGCAGCACGTATCGCCTGATCTCGGGGTCTTCAATTTTCCTGTGCTCCTTTTCACATTCTACTGTAGACAACTTTTTCATATACAGATAATCCAACACTGACCCCTTTGAGTACGCTATGATGTCTAGAATGAGATGTCCTACAAGGGAAACAACAGGGTCCAAGGTTAAAAAGCGTTTGAGCTGAGTCTGAGTTTGTTCTCAAGCATTTGATTGGTCAGATTTGAGCCTAGGCTTAAATCTGACCAATCAAATGCTTGAGAATGACTTAAGGCTCAGCTCAAAAGCTTTATAACCTTGGACCAAGAACATCGCTTCAAAATTGAATGTCAAGACTAAGTAATATCCCCAGAATGTCAAATAGCTTTGATCTATACAAGACGTCGATATAGAACCCATTGTTACTTAACATGAAAAGTGCAATTGCTTAGAATTTCTTAAAAAATTGTGCTCACCGTTATCATGCTAAATGGTCGTTTGCTTCAAATTTCTGCGTAATAAAATCAAAATCAATTTAATTGCTATAAATTGAAGAAAAGTTGAATATGTGTGCCAACCAGTTAGCATAGTCGCGCTTAGCACGATCAGAGCTCGTGAAATACTTAATCTTGGTCTATAGAAAGCCAGCTATCAATATCGCATACGGATGCCAAACATGACTATCTTTAGATATCATCATCAATAATACTTAGTGTTAGTGATAAGACTTATGGCTGTGTTCGCTCAACTTATTAAACTACAGTGCTCCCTCTATGCGACACCCAATGGGAGACACACTATGTGTGTGTTGTTCGGAGGGACTCGTTATAGGGAGGGGAAATTAAGACTTGGCTTACATTTGCAAACAGCTTGAATCCAGATCAGACGCCGCGTCACGCGGCGTCTGATCTGAATTCAAGCTGTTTGTCACTAGTCATTAAGGTTTTTTTTCTGTCAAAATACTCATCAAGTGATTTTCATAAAAATAGTAGACGATAGTTTTAAGCATACGATATTACTGAGGTGAATGTATAAGACATATAATTGACTTGTTTGGGGATCCGCGGCAAGGGTGTTGTAAGGAGGGAGTCGTTGTTCGGTGGGTCGTTATAGGGAGGGAACACTGTATACGTGTGTTTATATTACCCGCATGCCTACCTTTGTCTTCATAAGAGTTGATGTGGTGCATGAACATGAAGGTGTCCGCCTCATACTTTATGTTGGGGTTGATCTCATTTCCAGTTTTCTTGTCTAATACTCGGAAACGAGGCTGGAGAAAACAAAATATCCTGATTACAAAACCACTGGCAAAACAACTCAGTGACTAGAGTAATTGACAGGTTAACATTTATAATCGATATTAACTTGTTGAACTCTGACACGTTTAATGGTCAATTCCAGTTTCAAAATGACAAATATTGAAGACCCTGATCCTGCAGAGTCCTTTAATCTTGTTCTACAATATTTACGTTTCATCAGGGGCCCGTTTCATAAAACTTCGTACGAAAAATGTTGTCGTAAGTCAGATCATAAAAGTCTGATTAATTATTTTTTTCTCCATCTAATCCTGTCTTGTGACATCTTTTTGGAATGGTCTTTTCAAGACGATTCCAAAAAGATGTCACAAGACAGGATTTGATAGAGAAATAAAAAATTATATATATATTAAATTTTGACTTATGATCGTTTTTGTCGTACGAAGTTTTATGAAACGGGCCCCAGGTGTATTCGTTGTGGCATGCCGCTTCCCTTTCCTTACTTACCATATTTGTTGGTTTCCACTCGAGCGAGGCACTCTGTATTTTTGTTTTGGCGATTTTATTCATGCTCATGTGTAACGGCTGTTCTATAAATATGTAGTAATTCTCTGACATCCCAAAACTGTAAATAAAACAAGTAATATGAGCGTTTCTGCTTTACTCTTGTTCCATATCGAGTAAACACCTTAACCCCCTTTACTGTCATGACGTCATCAATTTCAAAAAAAAATTGTCGCCTGTTTGTTTGTTTTTATCTCAAATTCAAATTTTAAGTTTATTGACCTGAGAAATATCTCTAGTGAAATGAGTATCAAACAGTTCGGATCCTGATCAGACGCCGTGTAACGCGGCGTCTGGTCAGTGTCAGGATCCAGACTGTACATAAATAACAATTGTAGATCTACTCGGGATAAGGCAGTGAAGGATCTATGAAATCTATATGATTTTTCAAAGAATGGTAGATCTAGCCTAATAGTAATCGGCTATGTGTTCAGTGAGTTAACATTGCACTATAAACTAGGCGAAATTAACACCTACACTGCCAAGGCCGACAACACTGGCATTTGGAAACAGTTTAGATCCTGACCAGACGCCGCATAATGCGATATGGATGGCTGTATACTATAAAATGGGTTTATTTTATTTAGTGGTGGAATAAATTAAAGACTTAAAATTACGTTTTTATTGAGTAAGGGATTTTGTGGAGTTAACCATGTCTACAGTCTGGACAAGGCCTTTAATGTTCTTACCTGTGTAGATAGTTGATGTGCATTTTAGACTGAGAGGGCATCGACACCACAACCTGACCCTGGGGCAGTCTGTCTGAATCCGCTGAGATAGAATTCATACAAGAAAGGGTTAAAATAAAATGTACAACACAGTGTTATGACCACAAGCAATTCCATTACCGTCATCAACATTCGAATTTTCATTAGTATTATCATTTATTATTAGTATTATTGTTATTTAAAAGGTACGTCACAGGGCCCCAGATAAGGGAGAGTAAACTGAACAAAACCAACATTTTCTCAGTTATTTCAGCACCAAATCATATGGTGTTACTACTCATTAGAATCGTCTCTTCGAGACGATTCTAATGAGGAGTGACACCATAGGGTTTAAAGCAGAATTAAAGATTTTAATTTTTGAAATACTCGCCTTATCTGGAGCCCTGATGTCATCATTTTCATAATCATCATCATCATCATAAATAGCATCATCATAGATGTCATCATCGTCGTCGTGGTAGTAATGTCGACAGTAAAATTGAGAATACCATCAGCAAAATCTCTCAACTTAGGCTTTGTCTCAAAAGCTGGCTAGTTCTACATTTTATAGCACTATGTTTGCAAATGTTGAAGATAACAACTTTTTTTTTTTAATTTCCACAAATTATTTTAGTTTGAATGGCAAAGAGCTTTGAACCTGATAAAACTGTTTTGAGTGCCAAACTGTTGACAATGGGTTGAAACAGGTTTTGCGTTTATCGGGAAAGAATAACGTCTTCTCCAGTTTATGTATAGCTAGGGTACAGTGGAAATAATAGTTTTGCGTAAACGCTTTTATTGGTAAATAATAACATCTTCTCCCCTGTATACGTACATGATTTGGGTGGGATTCGGACTATGCACGTCTTTGGCCAGCCAGAGTAGGTGTTGCCCAGGTTATGCAGGGTACCATCTGGCTCGTAGTGGGGATGGGCCGTGCCGGAGTTGACTGCCACAAGACTTTCAAGCTTTATCTGGAATATTGATAAAGAAAACTCATTACATGTACAATAAAGCTGCTCTAATATGGCTACTAATTCGAAAGCTAATTGACTGTATAATACTTAACCTACCATGTTGACGGTGTGCAATATGCTTAAACTTAACACATGAATGCAGAAAGTAAAGCAGTGATCTCCTAGAGCAGGATACTAAATACTTTCGTATTTCTTTAAACACTACATTACATGTTTTATGTTTACGTCTTCATTTATATTATCAGAACAAATGAGTCACTGTAATAACGTTGAATAAATTGACATTATAGCCAAGTTCCTTTAAATATCCAATCAAAATGTTTTCAAAACGCCGACAAACTAAAAAACGTTTTATATGAAATGTCCTATAAAAGGGACATAGTCAAACAGTGTAGACTCTAATCAGACGGTTTGCAATATAAAACGAAACGAAAATTAAATCTATACCAGGCAATATATTAGCACGGAAGAATCCACTGGGCATAAATGTGTAAATGCAAGTTGAAAGAAATACCTTTTCCAGTCTTTCTAGGGTTTCTGGGTCTATCTTGTTGATGAAGTTTCTTTCTGTGGCGGCGTATAGTTCATCTTTGAGAGGAAAGAAGCTGACGTTAGTGTTATCTGTCGCCTCGTCCATTTCAAAACGACTCTGCTGACTAAAACAAACACATATTTCTTAGTACATGTACAGTGGAGAATCTGATATTCTTTCCCGTTTAAACGCAAACGTACGCAAACGCAAAACACTAAAACGTAGAAAAGAACAACTTTTGGACAATTCTGATAACTCATGTTTATATTGGTTGCAAACAGTTTGGAGCCAGATCAGACGCCGGGTTACCCGTTGTCTGATCTGGCTCCAAACTGTTTGTAAAAGAAAAAATAGTTTTAGCGTAAACGCGTTTATCGGGAAAGAATAACAGATTCTCCACTGTAACCTAACCATAGCCGTTTCATGCCCAGGGTTATTGCAACGAACTCTCCCTGTATACATACTGTAAAACCGGTTTTATTCGCGAGAATATAATTTACGCGTTAATTCGCGAATGTCTCTAGTTTTGAAAATTGGTGACTTCTTAAAGCAGGTTGAAAGTAAAGCATAATGTGCCTGAAGTCACATTCTGCTTTACTTTCAGCCTACTTTAAGCTACCACCTGCTAGAAATATGGCATGATGTCACGAATTAATACAAAATCGCATTACACGAAATATTCATGACGCGAAAAATACCTGTTTTACAGTACTTGCTGGAAGATTTCGTTGCAGTGTGTACAAGGGTGATCTAAACTCACTGTGCACAGTGTTTGTTCATACAGCAAAATATTTCATATGATATAGCAAATAGTGCACACCCTGATGAGACGCCGCCGCGTCTCGTCAAGATCTTCACTGTTTGTTAATGTCTTCGTTAGTAGACACTAAGTCTAGGCTTGAATGAGTTAATGTAGTACACCCCTAATAAGATCGAGCCAATGTCGATCAATATCAGTGCATGTACTATACGTAGAGAGATCGGTCATTCTTGTCAACTTATGATCGTAGGTCGACCGAGCTATGTTCGATGGCGTTAAAGACAGGTGACAGTTTAACCCATTTATACCCAGTAGATTATTCCATGTTTAATAATAATAATAATAATAACGACTTTATGTTTATATATTGGATTAGTCCATTTTTTATCAAAGGGATGCCTGGTAAAAAAATTCATTTTCATTTTGTTTTATATTGAAATTCCTATCAGCAGACAGTGTAGAATCTGATCAGAGTCTACACTATTTGCCTATGTCCTATATATGGGACCGTGGGCACAAATGGGTTAAACAATATGAAAGCTGAGAGCTAATAGTTGAGATTCTTCATTACTTTCACTCTTCTTTCAGAATTTGTTTTCGTTATTTCCCCCACTGGTTACTACATGTATATACGTGGGGTACGTTTTGCGTGTTCATTGTTGCCTGAATATTGCAATGTGCACTGTGTGTGTGCTTGCTGAAATATTGTTGTCCATAGAATAAAAATAGTGATCTAAATACGCTGTTACGTGCAGTGTTTGTCCGTACAGAACATTTCATAGGAAATAACAAACAGTGCAGACCCTGATGTGACGCCGCGTGACGCACCCTCTCATCGAGGTCGTCACTGTTTGTTAATGTCCCCTTTAGGAGACACCATGCCTAAAGGCATAGCTTAACGATATTGATCTACATATCATCCACAAAGTTATATTGTAAAATATTTAAAGGTATGTGTATGATTTACTACAAAATGTACAGTTTCAGCTAAAGCCAAATGATTAAAATAATATATATTGAAAATTATCCAGAATCTCGATCAATCACGAGCTTAGTGAAGCAAATCAGGGAACCGCCCTGTTGGAGAGGGCAAATGTCGTTATTAGCCCCTTGACTGTCTTACCCCGAGTGCAATGGTTATTTGCAAACAGTTTGGATCCTGATAAGATGCCGCGTTACGCGGCGTCTTATCAGGATCCAAACTGTTTGACAATCGCTTTTTTATTTCTTCAGTTTAAATACGTAAAAATTAAAATTTGAGAAATAAAGCAGGCGACAATTGATTAAAGCTGATGACGTCATCGCACGGTGAAGGGGTTTACTCATTCACCTCTGAAACATTTAATGGAAAGTTACAATGACTATATGATTATGTTGTTTGTTTATTAAATATATTGCACACTGACTAACTGTGCAGATTCCGATCAGAGGACTCTTTAAGGTACACTCTGTTCTTGTTTCTGTTCTGTTTTATAGAACTAAAGTACTCCTAACAGGTGCACTGTTAGTAAACGACGAGTATACGAGTCGCTAGGGTTGAATGTGCTAAAAAATACCGTCTTTAATAAAGCAGAAAGTTTAGATGAGTATGTACACACCCATCTTCTTCGTCGCAGTTATTGTGAAATATATGGGAAGATGAACGTTGCCATTTTCACATTCTTTCCTTTTGACGAGTACATGTATACTCAAAATTAACAAACAGTGTTTCTGTGAAAAGTACACTTGTCCCATGTCAACAGTGTAGACCCTGATCAGTGGAGGGGCTCCGATAGGAACACTGTGATCGAGAGCTACAATGTTTGTCATTTTGCAATAAAATTGTAAAAAAACCCAAAAACAATCCTAAATAGCCCGAAATGGACTAAGCGTGAATTGAAATTGGAATTGTCCATTTGAAATTTCAGGTGAGTTAAGAGATGGTTTATATCTTCTGTGAGGGTGATGTGAAAAAAGTCGTTATTGAACTACAGTCGAACCGTTCCTAAACGACCTCTGAATAAAGAAGCAATGTGATCTATAAATAAAGGTGACCGCTTAATGCATGACAAAAGTCATGCAGAAGGCTCCTAAAGGTGCCTTCTGCATGACATTTATCCTGCATTAAGCTGTCACCTGTCATGTATACTACAAATAAAGCGCCATTTTAGAGGTCGCTTAAAACCCTTTACCCCAAAGCAGATTTCTGGTATTGAAGATGGGTGGCCACTAAATGCAGGTTGAAAGTAAAGCAGAATGCGCCTTCAGGCGCATTCTGATTTACTTTCAGCCTGCTTTAAGCTATCATATGCAAGGATATAGAAAATGTTTCTTGGGGGGCATATTCATAATGCATAAAGTGGAACCTATTTCTTCAGTGGAGGAATTAAGCAAAGGCGTAAAAATGTGTATTTATGGGGTAATGGGTTAACACAGGTTTGACTGTATTTCACTGTTAATCACAACTTAGATTGCGTTTTGAAATAGGTATGGATATATATCACACGTCGAGTAAATCGGTGACTGATCAGGGTCCAAACTATTCGACACTCGCAGCAAACGTTAAGTTAATTTAAAATTACCAAAGTTTTAAACGTGCAAAAAAGAGACTTAGTGTAGACTACAAGTTTTATTACATAGTAAGGGCGCCCAGGCCAGTGGAAATTTTTTTTTGCAAGTGGTGATGCAGAAAATTTTCAGTTATATTGCCGAATTCGTAATGCATTTTTATGAAGATTTTATGCGGATGCCAATTTCAAAAGTGGTCAGAATTTTTTCTACATCCATTTTACTTACCCCACCCACCAACGTTCAATGTTAATTCTTATAAACGGAAATCATGCCAGCTAGTTTCAGGGCTGACTGGACCCTAGGTCCCCAAATAGCAAGAATTTATAAGACCTATATCATTTTAAAGGTGCAAGTATTCTCTACAGAATGATACTTGTTTGAAGTTAAACGGCCGCCGAATGACTCGGAAAATTAGTATTGATTATCTGCCCCTGAATACTGAATTCAAGCTTCTTATTTCCCAGTATATAAACTTATTAGTAGACATGATACGTGAATTTCTCTTCGAATCATGATGGTAATTTTTCCTTTTGTGTATGGGAATTGCATAAAACCATTGGAAAATGAAAATCAAAACATCTAAAAATCCAAGATGTCTGCCGTCAGCCATTTTGTCGGCCATTTTGAAAATACCCGGAATTATTTTTGTCGTGGAACTAGGTGTGACACATGCTTTCTAGCTAATTTGTGGTCAATAAATTCATTGCTGACATTAAAATTGCCATTAGACGGTGTTGGATAGGTCAAATTATCTAATTCGAATCAATTGCCACTATATGGTATTGATGAAATGAAAAACATTGTCGACATATATAATGGTCACCTTCATGTTAAAATAACATATTGTTCCAACAGATTTGTCATTAAAGCATCTTTATGGTAATATGGCTGTTCATGGTCATGCCTTGAGGACATACAGCCAGCATACTCTTTCATGTGGCAATTCTCCAGAAAAGCGAAGGGCACATGCTGTTGAAACATGTACACATCTAGGTGTTGAAATGGGTCCTTTATGGACTGTTTACTTTGCCAGTATCGCATAAATACTCAACAACCCATGCTATACATGTTGCCTCAGTTCATTGAGTCATCTAACCGTTCTTCAATAGTTTGGCAAGGAATTGAAGTCCTACGTACAGCCATATAACAACATAAACCAAGGCCAGTCACAAGGTATGGTAGTCGATCAGCCTGTCTTCATGTTTGAAAAGAAACTTCAATAGCAATATCCGCATACAGAACACGGTAAGGCCCTTGCTCATCCCTTCAAATGCTACAGACAAATTGTCCTCTGACGGGTGGATTAAACATGTACCACCAGCCACATGTAGAATAGTGCTATAAATTGAATCTTCTGATTCTTCAATGTGTTAAGTCTTGTCCCACAGCTGAGTTTAGTCTTTATATAGAAGCGATTGATTCACAAATACCACGAGTCTTCATATGATACTATTTCTAGTATTTATTAAACCTGCCAATCCACCTCCGCCATGTGGAACTACGCGAAAAGAAACATACCGTTGTACCAAAAGGCTGATTTCATGAGTCTAAAAATAAATGGGGGCATTTTTAAACGCCAAACGTGCCAGCTTCGTGATTAATTGATTGGATTTGGTTTCATGGCATCGACAGACACCAAAATGGTCATATGGCGCAGTGAAACGATTACGTATCATGTACATATTAAAATATGTTGATCAGTGTGTACCTCAGAAAATAACCCAACGCATGTGTAAGGATAAAGGCGTTTGAAAAAACAATACTAGACATATATGTACAATAAAGAGCGTCCTGGGTTACAAAAACATTATAATTTCATTCATTTGAATGTGATAACTCTAATAGATGCCTTTGAAGATCTTAGAAATATCTTTAATGGAAAGTAATGGTAAACTGCTGCACTTAGATAAGTTCACACATACACACATGTGATGGAGTAGGTTAAATTCTTTGGAATGCAACTAAATATAAATTTTCTAAACAAACATACATGTGGTTACACTATCAACAGTTAAAGTGACGTTGTTCAAGAATTTTTTGTCTTAGCCATGTTACTTTACTTACATACTGGCGTTAACCGACTACAACGCCAGTCCAGATTCTGCCATTGACGATGTGATCCTCCTAGATTCCTCCATCCGTCCATATAGCTTGGTCTGTACAGGTATCGACTCTGGTCACATATGCTTCCTTTTCTCGTCCAGATGTGGGCACCTCTGCAGTATATGCCAAGTCGTTTGCTGTTCAAGGCCACACGTACACAAGGGGATGGGGCTATCTTCATCTTGGTAAACACATGTGAGTTAAGCCTGTTGTGTCCAGTGCGGGGCCTTATTATAGCCACTTGTTTCCTTCTGTGTCTGAGCCACGTTGAAACGTAATTGGAAGTGGCCAACCCGATATTACTTTCAAGCAATTCTGGATGCAGGTCCAATGAGTATATCCTAACCAAATAAAGGTCTACCTATACACTTACCCTAACGGAGAAAGGGCTTATGAATCACTGGGGCCAGAATAAATGATTTGACTGTCCCGTAGATCTGGACACTTGCAGACCGCTGAGGTGTTCGACGAAACTTTTCGTATTGATTGCATGGCTCCAATGCCAAACCAAACAACAAGACATTCTTTTATATGAACAAACCAATGAAGATCAAGACAATATAGAAGACGTGGGCCAGGACGGCCCAAAATGACATGCACAGAGAGACAGACGAGAGTGGAAGCTCTCAGAAGTTGACCCTTGTGATAGGGATGTGTGGAGATCTAATGTGAGATCTGCTATGTGTGCAGCAAGCCAGCTGCCTGGAAGGAGGCCCACTGATGTGGATGACGCTCCTGCACCTGCACGTGAATCTAAACACCGATGATGATGATGATGATTGAATCCGTTAACATAGACAAATATTCAGTGAGCTGACTGTAGCCGAAAAAACCCCGGGAAATCGACGTTAGAAACTTTTAGTTTCCTATGAGCTCACCCCGTTCCTTTGGCACCATTCAATCTAGATGGTAACATGAAGAAAAACTACAAAATCTGCAACATTGCCTAGGTTTGAAGGAAAGGTGGAAATAAAGCACCTTGACAAAAAAGAACACCCAGGGCTTTAGTCATTGACTTGATGTTGCTTAGGATGATATGCACCAAAAGGTCTGATTGTAAAACATTTGGTGATGTTTCTAAGAAAGTTGCATCAGTAGTTGTAGGCGTGGCACTCAAATACACAGCCGGTTGGGGATTACTACCAGTATGAAAAATCTATCAAGTCCGGAGAAAGGACGAGGCACGGGCATGTAGAGATGCAGGAAATAAGAAATCAGACAACGAAAACGCCCATATCAAGGCAAATAGCAAAGTTACTTTTAAATCCTGTCAAACAAGGTCGACAATATCAAGGCGGATTTCGTTTTTAGAGAATTGACTGATCAGTTTGAAAATGAATTACCAGATGATATGACTGTATTTATCGGTGGCGGTTTCAAAGACACAGATAAATCAGTAGAAGTACTGAGAAACACTTGTGAAAGTGTAGAAGAACTACGGTCTGACCACGAGGAGGCAAACTCTAGAATGATTCCACATTTAGATTTCGTCGTGAGTGAGCTCCATGTTACAAATACTGTTCTGTGGATTCCGAAGTGGCAGAAATTTGTCAAAGAATAGCATTGGATCAAAAATTCAAACGCCAACGTTTTATTCATATGCACGACAAAAGCATCAGACCTTGTAGAAACATTTTCAAATGTTTGCCGGTCATAAGATAAGATAAGATTTTATTTCCACCTTTAGACTAACAAGTCCATGAGGTAACACATTCAATACATTCATCAAGATGACATTGATCAACAGAAGTAATCTATATCATTCAAGCTAGTTTTCAATGCGTACATATAAATTTTCAGCGATCTAGCCACCCTGAAAAAGTTTGTTCTAAAAATAATTAGACTGCAGACTGATACAAGTCATCTGCAAACAGTTCAGACTAGGGTCAGACAGTTCCTTCTATGGAGACTCTGTCTGATCTTTGGTTACTCTGTTTACCAAACACTAAAATCTACCTTAAGTTACAAAGCTGCAGTACTTTTTGAAATTGTTATTGTAATAAATATTTTGAAAGAGAAGCTGTATGGTGACTAGATCTAGATCTTATACTGAAACTGTTCTCATTTACAATGCAAGTATAAGTACAAATGAATTGTTATTTATCATAAATGCTTTTTGTATAGTCATAGACTGTTATTATTTCAATGCTCTTAAAGTAATCAATGAAATATAAACTCAAAAGCTCTAAACTTCGTTCTTGATTTATCAACTTTTTCCAAGAGCAAATTTCCATTATCTCTTGAAACTGTGTCCATCAATCTAGAACCTCTACTATGAATCCTCTGGAAACAAGTTTTGTTTTCGTAGCGGAGAAGGTGTATATGTAGGCTATTTATTTATATAAACTTAGCCTTGTGTAACTTTATAACTTATAAAACGACCAAACAGAACGCACAACGTATAGTTCTATGGCATACTTTTCTAACCACATAAAAGCTATAGTTCTGACAACGTATCAACAACAAATTCAGTAATATATAGAACTAGTAACATCTGAACAAATGCATGACATAACAAATGCATGACAATGCATGAAAAGCATTATATACAGTAGCCATTTATTCTATTATCATAATGAGAGATCTTCGCATTAGATAACGTCACAACTGTCAGTAGAATTGATTTATGGTCCGGCAGCCGGTTAACGAGTGCAGCCCGATATCATCGCAAAAAGATTCTGATAGATAGATCAAATTAGATCTATCAAACAACATCTAATAGGTCAAAATAAAATAGTTCAAATTAAATCTGTTAACCAACATTATATATCTATCAAAAGTGCTCGACAGAATCCAGAACCCCGGCTACCTATAAGAAACGTTTAATTTCCGATATCTGCAGCCAGACTTCGAAACCGCGCCAAGCACCTGTGTGATCCATCGACAGAAAAGTAATTACGTAACGAATGACGTCAAAAGTGACAACATAGGGAATTCCGCTAACATTCTTGGGGAAATCCTTGTGACGTCACAGCCTACTGTAGAAAACCTGCAGCTTAATGCAAGTTGAAAATTTACACACAATTACAAGTCCTCTACTAAGAGAATGATATAGATCTATGCAACAGCTATAGAAAAAAGGGAAAAAGAAACATTTTAATAGTTATGTAGATCTATTTCGAAGTGTACTTAGTAACGTTGACTTGACTTGATCCTGATTTTAATGTTCAACTGCTGCTGGTATTCCCAGTAGCTGGGGTAGGCAGCAGGCGGCTACCACTTCTAATTCCAGTTTACGTGAGAAAATGAGAGCATATTAAAGTTTAATTTAAACGACAGCCATCTGGCGAGTACAGCCCGACAACACCACAAAAATATCCTGATAGAGCTTCCTGCAATGCAATCGTGCTGCACGCACCAACAATGTGTCCAGAAATAACTGTAGATCTTTTTCAAAGTGTACTTAGTAAAGTTTACATGAAAAAATGAGAGCATATTAAAGTTTAATTTAAACAACAGCCATCTGGCGAGTACAGCCTTACAACACCGCAAAAAGATCCTGATAAAGCTTCCTGTAATGCAATCGTGCTGCACGCACCAACATTAGCAGGTTACAGACAGTAAATAATGCAGAATCATACATGCGTTGAGGGTTGTGCCTCTAATAGTGCATTTTATGGAATGAGGAAGAAACGTTGAATCACCATTGTCACGAATAGTGTAATTGCTTGAAGGACATGGAGAAGTTGGAGAGGACCCAGTAGACATATCAATACGTGCAACATAAGCTGTGACACAGGCAGTGTCTTTTTATACAGCGACATGCTAGAAGAAAACATCGATAGTATCGAACATTTACGAAGGGAAATAATTACAAACGTACTGGTCAGTCTTTTATCTGGAAATCAGCCACAAAGCAATACCTCGAACTATCATCACCAGTTACCGCTAGTTGTGGGGCACCGTTGGAAATAATCACCTTGTTCTGATTAAAATGACAAAATACATTTTGCAATAATTGTTTTCAAAAGATGCGCATACAAAAGCTATTGCTCATCGAGACGATGCAAATGCCAAAAAGAAAATTTGCAGCCAACTGACACATGTACTGGCGATGACGATATATGTGACAACCGGGTTGGTAGTGCCTATGTATATAGTGAAGGAGACGACCAGTAGGCTATGAAATATGTGACAAAACATTCAAGCCATTATGATGGAATTTGGAGCATAGATCTTACCCAATGCCCGCCCGGCAGAGTGGCACATTTCCATCATCGCAAACCGGACACTTACACATTGTAATTCACACCATACACACTAGTTGCGATATTACTGAACTACAGTAAAATAAAAAATAAAAACCACAAAATATTCATTAATGTGCGTCAGTTTGCGTCAGTCAGACGAAAATGAAATGTCATTCGATTCAGATGAACACCACATAGTACAAAGAAAAGTACACTAGCCTACATGACACATGTGAGCGACATGGCTATAAGATACATGTATGAATGATATTAACAATAATTATGTAGCTAGATATCAATTGTGATAACTTTTAGCAGACGTCAAATTTTGAAGAAAAAAAAACTAATACTCTGATACCTATGCTGCTGATTTGCCTTCTAACCAACTCGCTAAATACACAATGTCCATCTGCGTGACCATATTTTGAAAATAATACGAAAAAAGGCAAAAAATCCTAACGTAATGCAGTTGAATTTAATCATACAAACTCGGAATAGTTAATGTGAGGAATGATTCAACTGGCGTTACGATACACTAGAATTATATATTACGGTTCTGTGTAGATCTATTAAAAATTTTAAATGATATTTGGCAATTTATATATTCAACTTAAACAAAGGGGAGCCTGCTCAAACAAACGAGACATCGCCGACGATGCGAATACCCACTCTCAGTTTATTGATATTTACGATGGCATTTTAAAAGGGCTGATTTTTGTGAATATGTGTGTGAAGTTTCGTGGTAAAGGTAATATATTCCGGAAAAAATGAGTTACATACATATGCACATACACACATTTTGGAATTGAGGTCAAAGGTCAAGGTCAAAGTCACAGTGACCTTAAAGAAGTACTCAACACCATCTAAATATGTATAAACACACCAAATTTGCTTTTCCTTGCTGATACGGTACAAAAGATATACTCCAGAAAATGTTTTTAAAAAGAATTGAGGTCAAAGGTCAAGGTCAAGGTCACAGTAAACTAAAAGGAGTACACGACACTCCGCAATCCCAAAGTGTACTCACACAACAAATTTGCTATTTCTAGCTGATGTGATAATGGAAATATACTCAGGATAGAATGAGTTACATATATACAAGCATACACATATTTTACAATTGAGGTCAAAGGTCAAGGTCACAGTGACCTTTAAGTAGTATGCGACACTCCGCCTTCTCATGATGTTTTTACACACCAAATTAACTATTCCTAGCTAATACGTTACAGAAGATATGCTCCGGACAAGTTTTTTTTTAAAAATGAGGTCAAATGTCAAGGTCAAGGTCGCAGTGACCTAAATGTAGGACGTGACACTCCGCCATCCCAAGATGTACTTACACAACAAATTTGGTGTCCCTAGCTAAAGTGGTAAAGGAAATATACAAGTAGTGTTAAAATGCAATATGATTTTGGCGAAAATTGAATAATTGAAGGTCAGAGTTATCGCCCTTGTAAAAATGTCCCTGACCACTTTCAGCCTTGGCATCCGGCCTTTCCAAACTCGGGAAGGTCTATACTATTCAAATATACCATTAGAAATTTTCTGCATCTCCGCTTGCAAATCATTGTTATTTAAGGGTCTTTTGAGAGTTGGCGCCCTCACTAACATTCATCTCTCAAAACTTCAAATGAATAATTCCAGTTCCCAGTTAAGTCTATATAGTCAATTTTGTTTTGCTGTTGCCTGCGAAAAGGTTAAAAGAGTTGGCGACGAAAGGGTTAAAACTTTTGAAGACGAAGCTTTTCGAGCATGAGATATTAAATCATGCTAATGGTTTATACAGTAAAATCTCCCCATTACGACCACTAAATTTTGTAATTTAGGTTTGTTAAACGAAGGCGGCTACTTAAAGAAAAGTGGAAGTAAGCAGAAATCACCTTTAGGAGAGTTCGGGTTTTACTTTTACCTTGCTTTAAGCTATCACCTGGTTTTCAATTGATTTCAATTAAACTTCTGTTTTTCAGTGGTCGCAATAGAGGGGTTTGGCTGTACTTTAAATGGGAAAATAAGCGATTTTAGTGTAAAAAAGTCCTCGAAGATGGTTATTGCACACTTGGTTGGTTGGTATTATGAGAAATATTACCCCTTTCACTCTCAATGACGTCATAACGCGCATTTGCAAACAGTTTTGATCCTGATCAGACGCGGCGTCTGATCAGGATCAAAACTGTTTGCAGCTTGTTTTGAAATTAAGTCAGTTATATTTACTGCCTTAAATCTAACCTTGAAACGATATTGCAGACAACAATATTGAAGCAGACGACAAAATGTTTATGGCGGTGAGGGGGTAAAAATCTCACGATAAATTGGATCATGAAAGGGTTAAGTCATGCACCGGTGTCGCTGATGTTGTACGAAATGTAGGCAAAATAGCATGACTTACAAAAATGTATGCACATTACTGGAATAGATTGAAAGTGAAATTGAGTGATATGTTCTGATTGAAATGACCGATAAACTCTCTCTGTAAATTGATGCATATGACAAATTGTGCAAACGAAAACTGTTTATCTAGCTTTAATTGACAAAACATCGGCTCTTTTACTTTTTTACTCCCAACAGCGAAATCATTAGCATTTGCAAACAGTTTAGATCCTGATGAGACGCCGCGTTACGCGGCGTCTCATCAGAATCCAAACAGTTTGACACTTATTTGTAAATTTCTTAAGTCATGATACTAGGAATTTAAAATTAAAAAAAAAAGGCAGACGACAGTTTTTAAGCAGACGACTGTACGACAGTGGAAGAGTTACAACCATTTCCATTAACTGTGAAAACGTTGATAAATATGAATGAGCTAATCCTTTCACAGACCAATTTTAACGACCATTTTAACGCTTTCTCAACATAATATCGTCTGCTTAAATTTTCGTCTGCAATATTATGTAATTTGAATTCAATTTTTTTGATGCACTGACTGAAAAGATGTTGATACGAGGATCAAACAGATTGGATTCAGATCAGACGGCATGCAACTCGGCGTCTGATCTGGGTCCAAACTGTTTGCAAAGTTGACTTTAGTTTATATATGGTGATAAAAGGGTAAAAGGTATTTATAGTATAGGATATAGTTATATGATCTCGATACGTGTAATTAATCAAATTTTGTGAAAATAAAAAGTCGATAAAACAAATTTTATTATGGTCGGATTAACACAAATTTTTTATCAAGCTCGGATTAATTCTTCAAAACGCCTGGTAACGCAAAATCTGTTAACCCTTCACTGTCTTACCACTAGTACAGCAGTTATTTGCAAACAGTTTGACAGTTTGGACTCTGATCGGACGCCGCGTAACGCGGCGTCAGGATCAAAACTGTTTGACACTCATTTCAATATTCTAATAAAATTTAAAATTTCAGAAATAAAAGCAGACGAGGATTGTTTTAAATTGATGACGTCATGGCATGGCAGCGAATGGGTTAATGTAATCTGATGATCGAATAAAAATTAGGAAAATGTATAAAACACTATAGTTCTTGTCAGTGAATATCGTTTAATACAGATCTATAAACTTAAGCGCGTTATGTTAGTGTCGCCTACAAACTCTTTCGTCTGCAAAAGATTTCGTCTGCAACACGCCCTATAAACGGTTTGGATCCAGATGAGACGTCGTGGTATTCGTCGTTTCATCTGGATCCAAACTGTTTGGCAACAGTAATCACGGATAGCTCGAATCTTGTGTAAGATTATTTGTTTTTGGTAGTTGTTTATAATAAGGATTTGCGTCCGCTCAAAGTCATGTAATTGGTGCATCATCCCATTCTAGATTAATTGCACAATGCACACATGCACTCATGCAGCAAACTTTCTTTATTGCTAAATCAGCAAATATATAGGAAAGAAAATATATGAAGTGTCCTGGTTGGATTATGTTTATGCTGTAGTGTGTTCAGTAAACCACTGTTTGCTGTTCAGGTTAGCAGTTTGTGCCCCGTGTGCAGCGTGCAGAGTACGGTTGAGAAAACATATTATTTTCACGCCAAACTATTATTTTCATTGCAAACAGTTTGGAGCCAGATCAGACGCCGGGTTACCGTTGTCATTTTCTATATTCCATTGCAATGCGTTTGCGTTTGAACGAAATAATTACGTTTTCTCCACTGTATTTTAGTCCGGTGACCAACTCGCAATCGATGGCCATCGACGGCCATCGATTTCTTTACTGAACTCATCAAAGGAGTAGATAGACTGGAGAATACATTATTCTTTCCCAATAAACGCATTTATAAAATAATGCAATTGCAAACAGTTTAGTGTTTGATCCGACGCCCGGTAACCCGGTGTTGGACCAGGCTCCAGGCTGTTCGCCACTCGGATTAAAACAAATCGCTAGAGAATTAAAACTAAAACACGACGTTATATTGTTATTTTAAAAAAAAATTACATTTCATTGAATTTCGTTTGCATTTCGTTTGCTTTTAAACGGGAAGAAAATAGTCCCACTGTACATGTATACTGTCATGACTACAGTGGAGAATCTGTTATTCTTTCCCGTTTAAACGCAAACGAAATGCAAACGCAAAGCACTAAAACGTAGAAAGGAACAACTTTTGGACAATTCTGATATTTCATGTTTATCTTGGTGGCAAACAGTTTGGAGCCTGATCAGACGCCGGGTTACCCGGCGTCTGATCTGGCTCCAAACTGTTTGCACTGCAAATAATAGTTTTAGCGTAAACGCGTTTATTGGGAAAGAATAACAGATTCTCCACTGTATGTACCATAGCAAATATTTCCTATATTCTAGCAGTTGCAATGCAGGTTGAAACTAAAGCAGTATGATACTGAAAACAGGCTATTTAAAGGAAGAGTTAAAAATGTGTTCGTGTTTAAACAGGTAAAAAAGAAACAGAAAGCTCATTTAGGAATTACTGTTTTACTGTCAACCCGCTTTTAGAACTTACCGGTAAAAATGCATTAAAAGGTTATTTTGACATTTTAACAGATCAAAATCAAAGAAGGAAAAATCATGTCTTCGAATATTTTGTTGATGCATTTATGCGGGCAAAAAGGATAGGCACAATTGGCATTGACCATGAACCAAAATTATCCAAATACGTGTAATGTACGCTCTAAAGCTATGCCTTTATTTCGCTATTTTATTTCACTATTTGAATGCTAGATAATATTGTCGTATGCAACACTTGTCTTCTGCTACTGTTCTTAAAAAAAAGATTTTTTAAAAAATTCTTTTCAAAGCAAAGTCAGTGTCAAACACTTTGAATCCTGATGAGACACTGCGTTACGTGGCGTCTCACCAGGATCCAATAAGCTGCAAAGGTTGGTATGGCTTCGCCGACTAGTGGAGCTATATAGCCCGGGGCATAAGTCGAAAAATACTTCATTTCATGATGCAAGCAAACCACTTTGCTGGTTTCCTAACATGACCTTTGTCAACCGAAAAAAGCCGTTAGCCACTTCAATTTCCCTGGCAGATTCAAGATGGCGGCCATTTTCAAAATGGCGGCCATTTCCATTATGTATAAGTTATGTCGTAATGGTTATTTCCATGCCAGTTTGAAAAGTCGCACAAAACTAACAAGTATGAGATGTAAAATCAAAATCGTCAATTGTGGATTACGAAATATCACTAATTGTTCAAGATGGTCGCCAAAAATTCAAAATGGCGGCTATTTTCACTATTTTCAATTGTACTTTAACCACATGTAATTTTGAAGGATTTTAAGCAACTTTTCCTCGGGCCATGTGTAAACTTTTCTGTTCTTATACTACTTTTAAAAGTTATTAAACTCTATACATTTGTTTAATGCATTAATTCCAATACGATTTCCACGTCCATACTACCTTATAACACGAAGATACTAACGAAATTCCTTCACATGATTTCATTTTGAAACTTTGATTTATTTCTAAAATAGTCTTGCCGGACTTTTGGGAAATGGCTTTTTAGGGAAAGTTGACATACCTCCTTTTTACCACAAGTAAGGTGTGCTGAATCTATTTCTGCTATCTGCTAACAGCCAAACAATGATGAACAAAAACAACAAAATGGCCGCCAAAACAATTATTTTCGTTATTATATACGATCTTTCGGGGATCAAACACACATATTACATCTGCTTCTCCTAAACCACATGCCTGATTACAACGAAACTAAAGATGGACATTCTTTAGGCCAATTTCTTTTAACGAATTGATTCGATAAAGAACTCTGGTTGCCATGGCGACAACAGTAAAAATATATTGCACAATTTAAAAAAAATTATCCACAAAGTCCGGAACTTAGATATTTTATGTATAGTAATACCAAGCAGGCATCAATCAAGTTTATTCATATCATATTCCTTCATAAAGATTAGTGTGGTGTTAAATACGCTGAAAACCATATTGCAATATATTGCAATGCGGAGAAACTGTATTGCAATATAAGTAAATTGGTCCAGCGCCGGGATTAACAGCCTTACATAGACATATCGTATATAGGATAAGCCCAAAGTTAGATAGTGGATGTAAAGTATAACGTAGTAGACCTATACCCAGTTGTTAAAAGCATTATAGACCGGTAGTAATAAATCTACCCGCCCATGGGTCACTAGCTTTACATAGAATTAAATAGGAAACTATATAACATCTTATTGAAAACCTTTTAGCCCAGAACTTCTTTTTATATTATAGAATATCGCTTTGAAGACATCTATCAATTTGGTATCTATAGTTGTATGGGTTTACATAGACTTTTATTTGAATACTTAAAAGATTATTCATATCATTCCCTAAAGCTTTAATGTCTCCCTATAATATCCCCCCCCCCTTACAACGATTCCCTCCTTACAACAATGGTTATTACTTTTGCCCATACAACACAATTTACACCTTTCTATAACAATTCCTTCCTAACATCACACAACATATTTGTCTCCGGCTGGGCATTGTTGTAGCTATTCAGCAGTGTAGAATTATTTCAAGTTTGTTAAAGAAAGTAGCTGTCATGTCAACATATAACCAATGAAAAAGTAGTTTTTAAAAAGTGTCCTAACCATAATGCGAAACATCCTATAAGTATATTTTGTCTAGAATGACGTAGTAGACCTCTTTCAGGTTAGTTAAAATCAGAGCCCTAGTATTAGAATTGTCCCCGCCCAGCGGCTATTGTGTTAAAATCCACGACACTGGTGAGCGATATAGGGGGGTTACGGTCCTCTTGTTTAAGCAGTTTAGTCACACAAACTATGCTCAAAGGAGTAACATATATGTGAATAAAATGCACCATGCAGCTATCAACAGAAGTGTTTCATGAATTTCTGAAATGGAAACGTAGCGATGAAACCTAAGTGTTGATTCAGCCATGCTGATCCAGTTAAAAGCCAATAATTGATAAATAAATAGAAGAATAAGGAGCAGGAATTATTGGTAACACTAAGACCACAACATCCTAAATGAGACAATGCTCAACCCTAGCAATAGACCAAGCTCACAAACAGGCGAATGCAATCATCAAAGGCAATGGGGTGCACTTTGCATCACAGAGAACCTTCAGCTCTAAGACACTGAATTATGGCAGGCCCGAAGTCAGCCGATTATGTACAGAGTACGATGAATAATCTAGCGTGAGTCACCATGAGCAAGCAAAGAGTGCGCATACGTCATTGCTTTAGAAAGTGACATGGTTGAACTCGACCATCAAGATGACATAGGTCTCAGGGTTATGAATTTTAACAAAGTTGATAGAGGTCTTCTGGGCGAAAAATCTACACTAAAATGAAGCTTTGGTTTAAATAAGATTTCTTTAAGTTTCCTTATTAAATCTATGTAACGCTAGTGACCTATTGGTGTGGTTATTTACTACCCCCGGACTACAATGTTTTAACAAACTGTGTAGAGGCCTACTATGCTTTGCTTTACTTCAAATATTTGAGCTTTGATTTGAGCTTTGAGCTTTATGAATTTTGTGAAGCATATTTTTCTGCGATAAGTCTATGTAAAGCTATTGACCCCGAGGCAGGGCCTCTTCACTTACGAGGGTCATTCCAAAATTATTTTACTTTTGCACACATGTATAATAATCATGTGTAATACATCGTTGAAAATCGCATTTTCTTGCGGATACATCGATGCATAATAAATTGACAATTACAGTTCTCTTCGATGTGTAAAATAGACATCAATGTTTGACAGTCATAGGCACTGGCCATATTTGCTACAGAATTCAATCATATTTTTATATCATATAGCTTAGGAAAAGTGCCATAACGCTTTTAAATGTCGAACTAGCTGTAACTTTACTAATGTTTTAGGCCACCAACACCTAGTACATTGAATTGAATAGTATCAATAAATTTGAGATGTGTGTTTCATCTACTTTTATTGTAAGATTAAAGCTTGCATCAAAAAGTATGATGTAACGTGAAAAATGCAAAATATATCTTACTTTTGTTTATTGATTATATCAACTTGTTTACGAATAAGTGATTTATTTTTCTATTTCATCTTAAACAGGATACAGTTTTACAACAAACGCAAATATTTTATATTTCTCAATAACGAAGTTGTTAATCTATCACCTATAAAATGTATATGAATATAGTATTCATCGACAAACTGTACTAAATTTGATAACTTTGTTTTGAAACGTTCACATAACAACAAACCAACATTAATGTTGACACATTAAAGTATAAAACTATATTTGTCCCTCAATGCATCACAATAGTTTGACTTGCATGATAAGTTGTCAAATCCGCACGAAATTGGCCTTTAAAATGATGTATTAAGACAAAATTCTTACATGTAGATTTCAAGAAAATGCCAAAGTAACATACATTTTATAAGACGCTAGTTTATTGCTATATGTTGCAATACAGTTTCTGCATACATGTATTGCAATATAATGTAATATGGCTTTCAGCGTATTGTTACCCTTTTACAATTTAGATGCAAGAATATGATATGAATAAACTTGATTGAGATCTGCTACTAAATACAATATTATCAAATATCTAACTTCTGTGTCTGGTGTTTTTACGAGAAAATATTTTAAAGATTTTCCCAGTTTTTCGTATTGGTTGCCATGGCAATCAGAGCTCTTTATTAAAGTAATCCTTTGAAAGAAATTAGCCCAAATAATGTTCCTGTAACGTATGGTTGTAATCAGCAATGTGGTTTAGGAGGAGTAAATACTATGTGTATTTGATTCCCGAAAGATCGGAAATAATAACGAAAACAAGTGTTTTGGTGGCCATTTAGTTTTATTTTTTACCATTTTTGGGCTTTCAGCCTCGTGAGAGAGAGTGAAAGACAATAGAAATGGATTTAGCACGCCTACATTATGGCAAAAAGGTGATCTGTCAACTTTTCCCAAAAATGCCTCTAGGAATGTTATTTCCCCAAAATCCGACAAGTCTATTTTAGATAAAAAAGCAATGTTACAAAATGAAAATCTTAGTGTTATTAGATTTTTTAACGTTAAAATTGTATCGGAAACCATGCATAAAACAAATGTATATACTTTAATAGCTTTATATAGTATTAGGACAGAACAATGAACACGCACACCGTGGAAATGTAGTTTAATAATCCTTCAGAAATACATGTGCTCTTATAATTATGAAAAAAGAGTAAAAATGGCCGCCATCTTGAATAATTAGCAATATTCCGCGATCCACAATTGATGATTTATATTTTACATCTCATAAGAGTTAGTTTTGCGTGCCTTTTTGTATTTACATTAGACTAGCAATAACGACATAACTTATGCACACTTGAAATGGCAGCCATTTTGAAAATGGCCGCCATCTTGAATCTGCCAGGGAAATTGAAGTGGCTAACGGGTTTTTTAGGATAAGATATGTCTAAACACTTATTGTAGAAAGTCCCTTGCTTGCATCATTATTTGAAGTATTTTGGCAAAATATCGACCTTATGCCCCGGGCTAATAACAGTAAGGAAAATTCTTTCATCCGAACAGGTATTGACAGTATTGAGGGTTCTCCTTAACCCTTTCACTCTCAATGACGTATTAAAGTGCGTTTGCAAACAGTTTGCGTCCTGATCAGACGCCGCGTCACGCGGCGTCTGATCAGGCCCCAAACTGTTTGACACTCTTATCGATAGTTATTAAGTCATACAACCTTAAATCTAACTCTGAAACGTGTCTTGCAGACAACAATCGTGAAGCAGACGACAATATGTATGGGTAAAAATCTCACGAACAATTTGATCATGAAAAGGTTAAGGTGTCCTCTGATCAGAGTGTACATGCACTGTTTGTTTTATTTTTATTTTACTGAAGCATTTTCTTTAAAAGCCCTAAAAAGAAACTAAATTCATGTTATCAAATTAGAACAATCTATGTGCAAAGTTCATCGTAAAAAATGTTACACTCACTTTTTTAGACTATTCATGCACGGGTCGGGCGTGCCCACAGTCCCAAACTCGTGCACCACGATCCGGTTGGCTTCCATGGCTTGGTTATAGGCGTCACTCCGTAGATATTTACTCTGGTAGGTGACCTTCTGATCCGCTGAAAAAAATGTGTATCGTCTATAAGAATTGAACTGGCACCAAGTGAATATGCCAAATATGAAATCTCTGTCACATGCAGTTCCAAAGTTATGACCGATATAAAGTTCAGTTTATTTGACTTTAAATAACTTTTAAATGACCTTGACCTTTATTGAACATGACCCAACTTGTACTGATATCAAAAGTTTTTTAGTTTAGTACACATGTCAAAATATCGGCGGACGTGGTCCTGTGGTAGCACATTCCACTGAGGTACCAGGGGTCGTGAGTTCGATCCCCCACCGGACCAAGTTCTTCGGAGGAGACCTTATAAACCGAAGTACGATGTATCAGTGCTTTACACTGGAAATCTCTCTGTAGAAAATAAGAGTAGGGCATCGCGTCCGGGTTTTCTGTATCCACCCCCTTTCTCTCCAGGGCGTCCAATTAGCCCATAGATGGTAGCAACGGACGTTAACGAACAAAAATTCGCTATCACATGTAGTTCAAAGGTTATGGTCAATGTTGAAGTTGTGTACAAACAGGCAAGCAGACAGACATACAGGATACCGGTCAGTAATGCTTCAGACTAAGTCGTGCATGCGGTGCATAAAAGGCTATGTTTTTCTCCACTATGAACAGTTGAAACTCGATACTTCGAACACGCTTATATCGATCGTGCCAGTATTGCATAAGTAGAATTTTAATAAGTCGATCTCGCTTGAGTCGAACATATCCGTGTTTCAAAGTTAAAACGTGGCTAACCCACGTTTTAACTTTGAAATACGCGTATGTTCGAACTAACGCGAGTTCGAATTAATTAGCGAGTTTCGACTCTACTTACCAACGCGGAAGCACTGGAACATTGCGAGTGGATCAAGCCAATGCTGGTACTTGTCCTCACCAACCTCATAGATGCCGGGTCCATTCCTGTATAGATTGCCACTTAGCCAAGCCGGGATCGAACCTACAAAATATATTGCATGGTATGTAAATGCAGTGAAATATGCGCTGAACTGGCAATTCAAAAGAACCTTCTGCTTTACTTTTTTGTCTTGTGTTAAGAAGTCCCTTTTGTATTTAATGAACATTGTTGTCTTTCAAGAATAGTAACAAGTAACAAAATGTATTTGTTCTGAAAGGAATATGTGTTCGAATTTCAAAACAAGGTCACATGTCAAAATAACAATGTCAAATATTTTGGTAACGTTGGACTACCTTGATGCAAGGAACATAGTCCAAAAGTCATAAAGAGTTTGAGTTTAGCCTGAGATCGTTCTCAAGCATTTTATTGGTCAGATTTGAGCTCATTATTGTCTTGGACCATGCACATGCCAAATTGAAGTATGACCTTTCACATGTTGTTCAAAAGCTATGACAAAGGTAAAACAACCAATATGACATCTAAAGTACCCCTGTAAATGGTATTGACCTTTGTATGACATGACATACACTGTACTGAGTGTAAGTGATTTTTTGAGTACATATGCCAAATATAAAGTATCAATCACATATTATTATTACTATTATTATACCAGATTTATATAGCGCTCTTTTCACACAGGGATTGTGCGTTCAAAAGCGCTTTACATGAAATAACACATAGTTTATTTCGTTATTACATATGTACCTATAAATCGTGAAAAGACAAAATAACTACAATTAGATCTGAAATAAAACATGAATAAACATATAAAAGACAGTCCCCCAAAACGGCGATCACATTACCCCCATCAATCAGCAATGAACCGACCGGCTAAGTATTGCCGACTGATATAAATAATGGTAGAGCGCCCAATGCAGGCCATCGACAAAACACAAATAACTATAATTAGATCTAAAATAAATAAGAATAAACATACAAAAGACAGCCCCCAAAACGGCAATCACACTACCCCCATCAATCAGCAATGAACCAACCGGCTAAAGATTGCCGACCAATAGAAATAATAGCAGAGCGCCCAATGCAGGCCATCTAATGTAACATAACTAGGAATAATAGCATGCGACCATAACTAAAACTCTATAGAAGATCAATAACATTATTAAAAATGGTGAAAGCTGTCCACGAATTGTACCACAGACCATGCCAGCTGGTTTCAAAAGAGATCAGAGTTGTATCCCTACCATCAAAGATCCACCAGACAGGCATTGGTCAACAGTACAACCCCAGAACTAAAAATTAGACCCATAACATATACAGAATGAACACAGCCCTAGGGTAGCAGTCATCTACCCTCTCCACCCTAAACCCGCGGGACCTACATGTTCCATGGCTGAAATTACACCCTTACTTTATAAAACATCAAGATAAGAAGCTGTCCCTGAATTATACCGCAAACCCCAAGCCAGTCGGTTTCAAAGAGATCAGGGGCAATCCCTACCATCAAGATCCACCGAACAGGCATGGGCAAACGGTACAATTCCAGAACTCCCATTTAGACCCACAATATCTACAGCAAGAACATGGCCCGGAGGTAGCAGACATCCATTTCCTAATGTGTTCTAATATTAAAGAAGTGTGTTTTCAGACGTTTTTTGAAGACTGCAACTGAGCTCGCATCTCTGATGTCTGATGGTAGAGAGTTCCAGAGCTTTGGGGCTGCATGCATGAAACTTCTATCTCCAAACTTCACTAAACGACTTCTCGGCACAACCAGCGATACTGATTTACTCGCAGACCGCAACTCTCTTCGAGGTCTATACACGTCCAGCATACTAACAATGTACCTTGGAGAATCATTGCACATGGCTTTGTATGTGAGTGTCTGAATTTTGAATTCAACTCTGTGTTGAACTGGAAGCCAGTGAAGCTCATTCAAGACCGGAGTGATGTGATTGTACCGAGGAGTCCTGGTAATGATGCGGGCTGCTGTATTTTGCACACGCTGTAGTTTTCGTAGTGAGTTTTGGGGAATCCCATATAGCAGTGAGTTGCAGTAGTCAATTTTTGATGTGACCAGAGAATTGACCAAAGTCTTTGTAGCTTCTGGAGAAAGGTACTGTCTAATATGACCTATTTGCCGCAGCTGTGCGTAGCTAGACCTGCACACAGTGTTGATGTGCTGTGTCATATCCATTTGGGAATCAAATCTAGCACCAAGGTTGTTCACCCATAATGACGGTTTGATTTTAGAGTTTCCCACTTGAACATGAAAATCTTCGGGAACGTTAACCTTTTTTGAATGAAACAGTATGACCTCAGTTTTGTCAGTGTTCAGCTTTAACATATTCTGGTGCATCCATGAGACTATGTCTTTTAGACATCCTTCGACTTTTGAAAGGGTTTCTTGTTGACTAGATGTGTCTTTAGGCTTAAATGACAAGTATAACTGTGAATCATCTGCATAGAAATGATGATTCAGATCATGATTTCTGCAAATTGAGCCGACAGGTTTTGTGTACATGATGTAGTTTTTGGGTCCCAAGACTGAGCGCTGTGGCAGACTATATTTCATTTGAACTGGGGCAGATAATTCTCCATCTACTGCGACTGTTTGGTAACGGTCATTCAGGTATGAGGTCATCCACTTAACCTTTTGAACCCTAGTCCCGCTTATAGGCGTCCTTTTCAAACAGTGTACTAGTGAATAGTACACTTGTCCTGTGCAAACAGTGAAGACCTAGATCAGAGGGCTCCGAAAGGAGCCCTCTGATCAGGGTCTTCACTGTTTGTCATAATGCCAAACATTGACAAAAACAACCCTTAAAAGTCAGAAATGGACTAGACTTAAATGGAAACTGGAATTGTCCATCTAAAGTTTTAGGGAGGAAAGAGTTAAGTGGGTTTCCAATGATTTTGAAGTCTTTTTCAAGGCGATTGAGTAATGTTTCATGATCAATTGTGTCGAATGCGGCTGATAGGTCAAGCATCACCAGAATTGTGATTTCATTCTTATCAAGATACTGCAAGATGTCATTTTGAACTTTAACAAGAGCAGTTTCTGTAGAGTGATGCTTACGATATGCTGACTGATGCTGTTCATGCAGATTGTTTGTGGCCAAATGGGACTCAATGCGTCTGTCTACAACTTTTTCTAATACTTTGGAGAGAAATGGCAAATTTGATACAGGCCTGTAGTTCTTAAGATCATTTGTATCGAGATCAGGTTTCTTCAAAAGAGGTCTTACATGCGACTTTTTGAGTTCTTTTGGAACATACGCAGATTCCAGCGAAGAGTTCACAATTTTTGTTAATGACGGTAGGAGCTCGCTAAGGCATACCTTTAAGAGCCATGTAGGTATTGGGTCGAGTTCACAGGACTTACATGGGGATGCCTTGACAATCTCCCCGATTTCTGCTGCTGTAGCAGTGTCAAAACTTTCTAAATAGCTCATAGAATTCAACGTTTCTGTGATGACTGGGGTGCATGCCGTTGATTCAGAGGCAATGTCTGTTCGTATTTTGTCCACTTTTTCAATGAAAAAGTCGCTGAAATCATGCGCAAGTTGTTTTGAGGACAAATTTTTCGGCAGTGCAATTTCACTGTTTGCACCAAGGAGATGCTTAGTGACTTTAAAAAGACTCTTGGAGTCCCGTTGACAGGATTCTACTTTTTCTGTGTAAAAATTAACCTTTGTCTTTGCTAACAATTTGTTTACTTTAGCACACTGGTCTCGATACAGTTGATGATCAATTGCGAGTTTGGATAATTTCCACTTTCGTTCTAGCTTACGCTTTAAGTGTTTAGCATCGTGAAGTTCCTGGGTGTACCATGGACATGATGGCCTGAGACTTCTAAAGTTGTGGCCAAAGTTCAAATTGTGGACACAGCCAATCAACAAAAAACAAATATATAGATGGGCACACCGAAAACAATAAATAATATGTACCCAATCTCTAATATCGGGGGCATGAATTATGATGTCTTGATCTGACCTTAGTGTTGAAATGGGCGTTAAACAATAATAAACATTGACTGTATAATTAGCCCGTGTATAATGCAAAGTACATGTATTTCAATATTTTGGATACTTCGCATATTCTAGTAACGTATGACTCCGCCAGTTATTTTTTCTTTTAATTTGACCCTTTTGTCATGGCATGTTTCCAGCGTTTAACTCATATGTTTACTGAAAGTAAGCTAACAGTAATGCTACAATAGGAGCTTTATGCTTTACTTTCCGTATGCTGTTTAAATGTTCAAGGACACATGGACATTCGCAAGAGCTTATAACTTAATAGACTCCGATTCTTGAACGTATTCATCAAACAATTCTCGGCCTAAACAGACTATTAGAATAGCTCCCAGTAAGAAAATCCTAATGGGGCTCCATTACAGTCCTATTTTGTGGCAGTTACAATGACTTTGTATTGTCTAAAAGTATACCGAAAGAATGGGGAATTAGCCATTCCCTTTTACCATTCGCCTGTCAATTGCGACCTGACTGGTATTTGCAAACAGTTTTGATCAAGATCAGAAGTCGCATCAGGCGGAATATGATCTGGATTAATGCTGTTTGACACTCGTTATTAGGTTTCTTCAATTAAAGAAAAGGTCGCGAGTCTTTACTGATCGAACGCGAAAATGCCTAGAGTCTAGAAATGTGCCTAGTTTTGAGCGGCTGTGCCTTATGTCTTATGTTCTGTTCTGTTCTTATTAAACGACATTACGTATACTATAGTCTGAAGTTTTAAAAAAAATTATGACTCCGTGTATACAGTGTTGCTAGTAAACTGTGTTAGACGTTATTCTATCCCGCAAAGGAAATGAAATAAAATGTTGAAACGAACATTTTTTGAAAATGGAATGGACCCATTTTAATCTAAATGGCCTACAACTTAGAGCCTGATCATGTTATCGAGCGTTATTATACCAATAACGTGAAGATCTCCAATAACATCCCCCAAAACGACTAGCTTACTGTTGATCCCCCAAAACGACTAGCTTACTGTTGACCCCCCCCCCCCCCCAACGACTAGCTTACTGTTGATCCCCCAAAACGACTAGCTTACTGTTGATCCCCCAAAACGACTAGCTTACTGTTGATCCCCAAAATCGACTAGTTAACTGTTGATCCCCGAAAACGACTAGCTTACTGTTGACCCCCCCCCCCCCCAAAAAAAAAACCCACTAGCTTACTGTTGATCCCCCAAAACGACTAGCTTACTGTTGATCCCCCAAAACGACTAATTACTGTTGAAAAGACATTATTCCTTCCGAATAAACGCATTTTGCTCTAAAAGGATCACGTCCATTGCAAACAGCTTTGAGGCAGAGCAGATGTCTGGAAACTTGGCGTCTGATCTTGCTCTAAACCTTTTTCACTAAAATTAAGAAATAGCCATTTTCAAAACATGTATTTTGATAGTGATTAGAGTCAAATCTGTTTGACACTCGTCCGTCAAGTTTAAATATACGTCCGACCTAATTTGACAAAATTTGCAGACAGAAATGTTTGAAGCAGGACGATATTTGGCCTGAGAAATGTTTGAACCGTTTTTACCTGTCACTCTTCCTGGAACCGGGTCGGTGTATTCCTTTTCAACAGTCTGATATAACTTATGCATTGTGGCTAATAAACTGTAAATATTTCCGCTCACTTGCTATTTCTAGAAAAGCATTTAAATCCTCTTTCCCGTTGAAACTACTATTATTATTATTATAACAATAAATCTCCAAAACTGATAACGCGCACTGTGCCTTGTTCCAGACAGAAGGCGGTATAAATATCAATGACAAAAAAGCACCTTGGTAACAATAAAAATTACCAGTACATTGTACAGTCAGTCTTGTATCAACCCCTTTAATATCGTCATGACGTCATCGCCTTGAAACAATTGTCGTCTGCTGTTATTTCTCAAACTTGAATTTAAGGCAGATTCTATTTTGACTTAAGAAATATTTACATGATTGTCAAACAGTTTGGATCCTGATCAGACGCCGCGTTACGCGGCGTCTGATCAGGATCCAAGCTGTTTGCAAATAACTATTGTACTTAGGATAAGACAGTTTAAAGGGGTAACGCGACCACTAAACGCAGTAGCCTGAATATCTCAAAACACACGTGGCTGCTAAATGCACGACGGGAATAATGCAGATAGCTTCTGGGGAGTGTCTTGAATTTTTATCCTATGTCCAGCAACAACCTGTATTTAAAATTATCAGTCGTTTTGTTGTTTGTGTTGTTGTTGAATGGTCGCTTTATATAGGATTGATTGTATAAGCTTTAAGTTGTTGAGAATTAGCCCTCGGTTATAATGAGTATCTTCAGTATAAATTATGATTACTTTATCTACGATAAATCTTCTTGGACAAATATTTCTAATTTTTAAACTGATTCGCTTGTAATATGATGAATATCACCTAACTCGTGCGTTAATATAGATTTGTATTTTATGAATGGTTTGAGATATTACAGATTAAGCACCATCTCTAAGGACAGACGTGGCCCCGGGGCGTCATCTGCAGCAAACTGGACATTTATATGCACGTCACTGCACTGACAGGTTGAGTATGTTCATGAGGACATGTCAGGGGCGGATCCAGCTGTATTTATTAGTGGGCCCCCCCGAACGTTTAACTCTAAAACTACAAACTATTACAGTAAAAGTTCTCTATTTTGACCACTTAACCGAAGGCTAATTGATTGTTTAAAAGACCTTAACTCTTTCGCTGCCAAATGTATCGTGAGATTCGCCGTTTCATTGTCGTCTGCTTCAATAGTGTTGTCTGAAATATCGTTTCCAAGTTATATTTAGGTAGTATAACTGACGTAATTTCAAAACAAGTAGCAAATAGTTTGAATAGTGACACGCGGCGTCTGATCAGATTCAAATTAGTTTGCAAATGCGTTTTATGACGTCATTGAGAGTGAAATCGTTAAAGCAAGGTGACAGCCAAACAGAAAGCTCATAAATGAGCTTTCTGGTCCTAATAATCAACACAATTTTGTGGTCGTAATAGAGAGTTTTTACTGTATACATTAAACCGTTTCACCCATTAGACTTCATATGGACAATTCCAATTTCCAGTTAAGTCTAGCCCACTTTTACATATTTATTGTTGTTTTCTATGATAAATTGCAAAATGACAACCAGTGCACTGGGTGCATCTTGATAAGAGGGCTTTTAAGCAGTTCTCTGATCTGGTTCTTCACTGTCTCCATTGGACAAGTGAACTCTTTACATGGACACTGTTTTAAAATGACCAGTATTCTTGTCGCTAGGGTTCAATGTGCTAACTAAACGTCTTAAAAACATCTGTAGGAGTTTTCTGTTTTACTTTCATCTTGAGCAATCACATTTATGAGTTGAATAATTATACATGTCGTCGACTGGCACTTTTGGCAATATAGTAAAGAGATAACATAAAGCTCCCATCATTGCCTATTCAGACCAAATCTGATAACCACATTTTGCACACACAAAAATCAGTTGGAGGGCCAGACCCCGATCCCCACCTCTTCATCAGCACGCGCATGCATACAGGTACATGTACACGAGTACTGATGTTTAATAACAGTCAATATGCCTTAGCTACAATTCACTGAACCACCAGGGATAATGGGGATCCAGCGCGTCTTCTTTATTCGTGGCGAATTTAATGTAGAAAGTGCCAATGCTTGCTACATTATTGAATATTCTGTACTCAGTCAACTAAATATAGAAAATTAATGTCTGTACTGTAGTTCTACGTCGAAGCAGGCTTCACTGTACATACCACCTGCACGTGAGTTTGAAGATGCGCCCTAATTTAGATTAAATTGGAACAGTAAACCTGAGTTCAGCGACCATTTTATGAAATTACCCAAGCTTTCTTAAATCAGGCTACTGTCTTAAGCACGAGAAAAGTAATGTAGAAAGCTCCTAAACAAACTTTCTGCGTTGTGCAGTCCGATTTACCCTACAATAATCAACATAAAAACAGCCTCAGAAACACTTATTCTGATTTAAATTGAGTTCAGCCAAAGTTGGTCAGTCTATTTAAAGAGACTGAAGCCCAGATTAAGCTGTACAACTTTGTATTTTGTAAACGAATGCCAGACATAACAAAAACACGTAACTATTAGTTTAGACAAACGATTTAAATATTAAACAAGAAATATCACAGTAGTGTTATACATTCGCCCGAACTGTCTTCTTGTCAGAATGAGTTATACCCGTGTCCTTGGTTTTTGAAACATGGATAGGGAGCTGAATATGACACCAACAAATGTTCAGTTGTATGGAGACATTGCCTACGTTGCCAGACATGAAAAGCATGCTCTGTGATCTTTGACCAATGGTCATGAGAGTTGAATGGGAAACGTTGTTTTTATCTGGTAAACATTTGTACCAAATTAATTTGAAATCCATTCATAGATAATGAAAACGACCGACTGGACACAAAATTCGTTATGGCGGAATCTTAAGCTGCGACCTTGACCTTTTGTCCTTGCACATTGAAATTGAACGCGACACATTGTTTCTATCTGGTGAACATTTGTGCCAAATAATTTTGAAATGCATTCACCGATTAAGAAAGTACAGATCATACACACAATTCGTATCCTGTGACCTTGACCTTTGATCCACGGACAAGGGGGTTGTATATAACACATCGTCTTTGTCTGATAATGATTAGTGCCTAGTTATTTTGAAATCCACTCAACAGTAAAGAAATAACAGATCGGACACGAAATTCGTGGCAACGTAATCGTAACCTGTGACCTTGACCTTTGGACCATGGATATGGGAGTTGAAGGTGATGCATAAAGAAATCACATTCCGGACACGAAATGTGTGACAACGTAATTCTACAATGCACCTTGTGACCTTGACCTTTGACCGATGGACAATTGATTTAAACGCGACATATTGTCTTTGTCTGTTGAAAATTTGTGCCAAGTTACAGCCCGGACACGAAATTTGTGACAGCGTGATGTACAGTATCCTTTGACATTAATCTTTGACCTTCAGAATTATGTGCATTTTGACCTTGACCTATGGCCTATGAACGAGGAAGTTGAACGCAAAACATCGTCTTTGTCTGGCGAACATTGTGCCAAGTTATCTTTTAATCCATTGAACAATACGAAAGTTACAGACCGGACACGAAATTGTGACAGCGTGATCATGGTGATGTACAGTATCCTATGACATTGACCTTTGACCTATGTACGAGAGAATTGGTCGTGGCACACTGTATTTGTCTGGGGAACATTTGTGCCAAGTTATTCTTAAAGCCATTGACCGACATGAAGGGTACAGACCTGACACGTAATGTGACAGACGGACGGACGGACGGACGGATGTACGCTATGTGGCTATTTCCATTACATGTAATAACCGAAATTAGCGCGTGGAATTGAGGTAAACCTACGCCAACTCTAGAGTAAAACATATTTCACTTCATTCAGAAAATACACGTTTAATTCATTACCTCTATGCACTTAAAACATTAATTGTCTTCAAACTGACAGGATCACGCGGGGATGAAATCAACTACAGCCGAACATCAATTACTCGAACTAGCTAAAATCGAACTTATCCTTATTTTAACTCCTTCATTACCTTACTCGATCCCGAATACAATGGTTATTTGCAAACAGTTTGGATTCTGATCAGACGCCGCGTCACGCGGCGTCTAATCAGGATCCAAACTGTTTGACACTAATTTCAATATTTTCAAGTCAAAATACCTGAAATTTAAATTTGAGAAATAAAAGCAGACGACAATTGTTTAAAATTGATGACGTCACCGCAGTGAATTGGTAAAAAAAACTGACACGTTCGGTATAAGCCCACTCGAATTATTATTAAAACTAGAAAAAACAGACGTGTTAGACTAACGTGAGTTTGAGTTATAGAGGTTTTATACTGTATTTCAACAATTAATTAAACATCACGGCATATAATTATATAACGCTTTAATATCGTTAATCAAGTGCATGTCATTGCGTACTGCAGTCAACATATGGGAAAATAAACTAAAGACAGGCCCAATGGTAATTAAGATAAAACTTAAAACCTCAATCGAGCGTATCGTAAACATGGTAAACATCACCTGATGGAAATCATGTAACGTTTAGCCCTTTTAATGCAAAGACCGTCTGCTCTGAGATGTGCAAGCAGTTTGTATCGCGGCGTCTGATCGGGATTCAAACTGTTTGACAAGCATATCAATGTTTCTTTAAGGTGGTTTGACAGCGGGCGGCCCGCATATCGAGTTCCGGAAATGCTGATGACTTTCACCTGATCTTTGCGGCACGTGCTTATAGTAGAAAATTTGGATAAAGAAAAGTTTGAGCTGCCTCAGTGTCTTCTCTGTTAGCGCAGTTGGTACGGTGATTGACTTGCAATCCAAAGGTTCTAGGTTCGATTCTCACTCGCTTCAAAACTTTTTTTTTAATAAATTGTCCGATTTTAGTGACTAGTCAATTCATAACGCGGTGATCAAAGGACAGGCTATGTTTAGTCACGTAATAATGAATACTATCAGATGCAAGTATAGTCAAGTGACAGCTAAATTTGTGAGGATTTATAGCCTATATGACAGATGGCAGCTTAACACAGGACAAAAGTAATACTAAAAGATAGATCCTAAAGGAGCTTTTATGCATTACTTTTGTTATGCATTAAGCAGTCACCTGCCTTTAAATATCTACAGGCTACCGTATTCAATGTTCCTTATTACAGGTTTGACTTATGGTATTATTTAGAGCTGACGACATTTTAAAGTTGAACTCAAGGGAAGTTACTCGTTTTGTGTAAACATTTTGTCAGAATTTCAGGAAATCATGTATAAAAAGTAAATTCTACTGTAGATTTTCTTTAAAGTTTTGTGACTAGTAGAATTAAGTTATATCTATCTAATAAGAGTAAAATAAGTGTATGTTAAACAGCTAGATATTTTGTAATTTGACTTTTTCAGAATTTGACTTTTTTAAAATATTGATATTTCCAGAAAATATGTCATGAAATACTTTTGTTTGCCCAATATCTTATAGTATATGTACTGTTTACTTGAATGTACAGAAATTATTGAGTTATATCATTTTATAAAGAAAATATTCCTGTTTATTGAAAATTGAGCTTTTCTCGACAAAAGGTCCTGTCAGAAAAAAACGGCACTGTAATTTTTTTTTTTTATTTTAACGATTTTTCACTCTCCATATGGTATATTTCAATTTAATCAAGGTTTCAAAGAATTCTGACACAGAATAAGCTGACCCGCGAACCACCTTAAGTTAAAACCGTAAAAATCCAAATAATATCAATAAAAGCATGCGAACATTGGAAGCAGACGATATCCCGACAGACTGTTCTATAGAAGGCTTATTATGGCATGATGACCGCGAAAGCGTTAATATATACACACTTGGTCTTTATTCAGTAAAAACTCGATTCTACGAACTCGCGTTACTTCGAACATACCCATATTTCAAAGTTAAAACGTGGCTTAGCCAAGTTTTAACTTTGAAATACGGGTATGTTCGACTTAAACGAGATCGATTTATCAAAATTTAACTTACGAACTACTTGAACACTTATAAGACATTGAAAATAAACAATGCAACTTAAATATCTATTATTAAAGCATATTTTAAAAAGTAGGTCGCGCATGTTCATTTCAGCCTAATTACACGCCATAACAACCATTAGCTGGTCGCTAGGTCGGTATCTGTCCGGCGGAGACTCCGCCCTCTTTCTAACTCAGTTTCGATTTTGTAGGTTCATTGAGAAATGGCCTGCATATTTTTAATGCGATTACATAAAGACTTTACAGGGTGAATGTAAATATAATTTAGTATACGATATACAAGCATCAAATCAGTCGTATCAAGACAGTCGATCAAATATTATGTAACAAATGTGATAGGGATTACATTCTTTCTGGTGTGCATTCGACCAACCACGTGCTATCGATATATCTCAAATAAGATCTAACCAACACCAAAAGGAGAGAGCCGTAACTAATTACGGCAGAGCTTGTGACCCAACCCTTTTGCATTTACATGATATATTAGTATATTTTAATTCCTCAATTTTCGCCTGTAGAAATTGGCCAAATGTTCAGCAAGTAATCAGAATCTGTAAAATGAACCATGGCAATAGTTTCTCCTCGTGTCGATGGAATTGAACGCAATTTAATATTGGAAGTTATATGGTGAGAAAGTGATAGGGTCACTGCATTGGTGCCTATCAAGGTGTATGCCCTTGATGCTTAGCAAACTTTGAGTAGTACGTATATTTGCATTCGAACTTTGGTATGTTGACCTCGTTTAAATCGAACTTTCCCGTATACTTCTACATTTGAATTCAATTATTTCGGCCTCACTTAATTCGAACACATTCTTATAATAATAATAATAACGACTTTATTTCATGTGGATTACATATTTGGTATCTAACAAACAAACCAATTTTCAATATTGTCCACAAACAAAATTAACATATATACAACACGAAGGAACACAATTACAAATCAGTATTTTTAAACCTTTGCAAACAGAGTGGACCCGGAAAAGACAGTTCCTGTAGGAGCTCTCCCCAGGGACTACTCTGTTTACTTAAAGAATTTTAAAGATTAAGCTGAACATGATAATGCATAAGTGTCATGGTATATTTCTAGTATTGAAGAAAGGTGATCACTTAAACAAGGTTGAAAGTAAATCAAAATGAGCCTAAATGTGCACTCTGTTTTACTTTAAACCCGCTTCAAGTCACCATCTACTAGAGAACAAAAAACATTTTTCATGAAACATATCTATGTAGTAAAGGGTTAAAGCAACATGTAGGTTTTGATCAAGATCCATATTTATATCATAACTTATATACATATATAGAAGCTCTTACAAGCAGCTAAGGCCTTGATCAGTCATTAACCCTTAGCTCATCGCATATTCAAAAAAGTACCCCTCATTTTATGGATACTATTCAAACCATTTATTTAAAATATTTAGAATATAATGTATTTGAAAACTTAGAATGTTGTCTATTTCAGAATAATTTCTCCTTCTAGCAAACAATGTATACTCTGATCAGAGAGCTTCTTAAGGAAGTATCTCATCTGGGTCTACACTTTCAGCCAATACTACTATTCGACATAATTAGCGGGCTAAAGGTTAATAGTGTAACAGCCGATCAGGGGTTCAGCAGCAAAAACAAAACCTACATGAAAAAATCGCAACATTAACCCCTTACCGCACATGACATAGTTCTAGTTTTGAAGACAGGTGATCACTTAAAGCAGGTTGAAAGTAAAGCAGAATGCGCCTTAAGATGCATTAAGCTTTTTCAGCCAGCCTTAAGTTGCTAAGGTATAGATCTAGCAAATATTCTTATTTAACTTTTTGTAAATAATTATGACTGCATAAATTGAATGCGCTTAAAGGCGCTTCGATATGTGGTAATGGGTCAAGGAACGCGGTGGCTAGACTGGCACCTTAGGAATAATGATATAAACCATATTAAACGTAAATAACAGCTTACTTCAGCTGCAAACTACAATATGCGGCGTATAGAAATTTGGCGCCTTGTAATAAATTCCATGTACAGTAATCTAACTTGTTTATATAAATTTAAACTATAGTGGGAATGAACTTTCACCCCTGAGCAGCAAATTTTCATCACTATATTACATTTTGAAGCATTATGATGCATAACAAGTGACTACACTATCTGTCTAATTAACCCATTTTAGGTATGAAGTTTTAAATGAGGCAAGTGAATGAGCATTTCTTATGTTCAAAGGCAAGCTATTCCAAACCATAGCTCCAGAATAGGCAAACGACCTCCTGAAAAATTCAGACTTTGGTTTAGGAGAAAATAACTGAGAATTTGATGAAGACCTTAAATTTCTACCATGCACATTTGACTTTAGTGTGAACAAATCATATAAATATACAGGTGTCAAACCGTTGAATACTTTGAACATTAGAGTAGCTTTGTGAAATGAAACTCTTTCCGGAAAAGTCATCCACTTAAGTTCTTTAAAGAGATCAGCTGAATGGGCAGTTTTATCTTTATTAAGGATAAGCCTTGCTGCACGTTTTTGAAAACGAATGATTTTTTGTTCTTGCGATATTGAACAGTTTCCCCAAATAACGCAACAATAGTCGAGATGAGGTAAGATGTAGGAGTTAAAAAACATTTTTCTCAATGGTATAGTTAGAAACACTTTGATTCTTGAGAGGAGGTATAATAAGGAGTTACACTTTTTTAAGTATGTTGTTGATATGGCTATCAAAAGATAAAAATACATCAAAAGTGACACCGAGTAACTTCTCCTCACGTCTGCAATGGATTTCTTCATTTCCAAATGGGATTGGCAGAGCAATATTTTGAATGCCTGCGGATTTTGATCTTGATGTAATGTACATGGATTTAGTTTTTGCAACGTTAATTGACATTTTGTTCTTTTCACACCAATCATTAACATTAAATAGATCTTTACTCAACGAGTTTGCTACAAAGTTGAGAGAAGCATTATGTACTGACAGCGTTGTGTCGTCTGCAAAAATGTCTGCAACAGAATGTGTACATGCAGATGGTAGGTCATTTATGAATATCAAAAATAAAAGAGGACCTAAGACTGAGCCTTGGGGTACACCAGATAAAACAGAAGTTAGCTGCGAGGTTACTCCAGATACATGCGTTTGTTGATATCTATTATGTAGGTATGAGGCAAACCATGAACATGTCTTTTGGTCAATATTGAAATGTTTTAACTTTTCCAAGAGTATCATGTGATCAACCAAGTCAAAAGCCTTAGACAGATCTAAGAAGATTGAACCTACAATCTCATTACTATCGATGGCTACAATCCAGTCATCTATTAATTTTACTAAGGCAGTCTGGCAGGAATGATTGGACCTAAACCCTGCTTGTCTAGAGTAGAATAAGTTGTTATTTTCTATGAATTGCTTTAAACAGGAACTAACATGTCTTTCAAAAAATCAAGGAAATGATTGGTAAAACTGAAATTGGTCTGTAATTCGACTTTTCTTCTTTATGACCTTTCTTGTAAATAGGAGTTACTTTAGCTTTCTTAAAAACTTGTGGATACACACTACATACTATACTTCGGTTAAATAATTGTGTGAGTGTTGGAGCTATTATGGATGCTGATATTTCTAGCGCTAATTCCATCTGAACCTGTTGCTTTTTTACAATCTAACGAGGTGAGTTATTGCTCAACAAACTGAAGAGATACAGATGGAATTGAGAAACTAGGACAGTTGTCATGATCGGCTGAAGCATTTAACACACAGTGACTATTACATTCTTATTTCAAAGTTAAAACGTGGCAAAGCCACTTTTTAACTTTGAAATATGGACATGCTCGACTTTCAAAGCGAACTCAAGATACCGATAATTGACTGTATTTGTTTAACTTGCACTTGTGCTATATGGTTGTACAAAATACATTGTTTATGGCAATAAAGTATGTTTAAAATATATATAGAATCTAAGTGTATAATTATGTTTATAGTAGGCGGGTTTTTTAATGTCGGATAAGTTTTGGACACTGAATTGCGGGTCTACATCTTGGTGCTTTTAAAAGTGGAAATATCCAAACCATCGTATTAATTAGCCCCTTAATTCACTGCTTTAGCCCGGGTACAATAGTCATGGTAGTGAATGGGTTAAAAAAATGGCAAATACTCTATAGATCTCCGCATAATCTAACGGACATTTTAAGCATATCATACGGTTATACAAACTCGGAAATTAGCATGTCAAGTAGATCAGTAAGCATCAGTTATCAGGTTTTACCTAATAATGAAAATATTAATAAATACTATAAATTAATAAAATAAAAAAACAGTGTTTGTTTAAATAAATGTTTGTTCAAAAAACCGAACTAATTCGTTTTGAGTCTAAATCTGATATTCCTTATCTATGTCCCTCCGCGAAGAAGCAAAGATCCATGCATTCCTGTCAGTTACAAAGGGCTGCCATTTCTCCGGATTTTTCCTAAATATTCGGATTTTTTTCTGGTACATGGTATCTTAAAGCAGGCTGAATGTAAAGCAGAATGCGCCTTAAGGCGCATTCTGCTTTACTTTCAGCCTGCTTTAAGCAGCCACGAGTCAACAAAACTAGAAACAGGCTATGGGCTAAAGGTACGATTCGTAAAATCGCTCTTGAAAAATGCAAATTTGGAAATCTTAGGATTTTTCATGTCAACTTATGGAAGCCCTGTCAGTACACTCATAGTCTCGTGTGCAATTTATTTTTTTTACTGTCAAATCTATATTTATTAATAAACATTACACCATCATCGCAGACAAGGATGAATTAGTCATTCCAACATTTTCATGTAACAGAATGCGACACGTCGCGTTTTAACGACATCATGTTTCACCGTACATACATTAAACTGTCCTAACCATTTCATTGCCAATTTAATAGTCTGAATTTAACCCTTCTTCAGTCGTAATGCTGTCTGCTTTCTGTGTAATTGTGACATTGTCGTCTGCAAACTTTTTTCCAACTAAGTTTTACGTAACGGTGTGTCTGGATCCGACTGTTTGAAACTCAGTTCAATATTCTTCAGGGCTGCCATAAGTTGACATGAAAAATCCTAAGAGTTCCAAATTTGCATTTTTCAAGTGCGATTTTACGAACCGTACCTTTATCCCATAGCCTGTTTCTAGTTTTGTTGGCATGCGACTACTTAAAGCGACTCGCAACCAGATGGTGCATTAAAAATAGTAATTTGTAAATATGTGTCAAACGCTTATATAAATGGTAAAGAATTAGTTTAGGATAAGAAATTCTGTTTAAAAAAATGTATTTCAATAAAAAAAAATTATTGGTCTCTGGTGGGATTCGAACCCGGGGCCCGGCATTGGCGGACAGAAGGCAAAATAGGGGAAACCGCTTAGACCAATGGACCACGGAACTATCCGTTTATCTCGGATCGATTTAACGTATTTCAATGTGTAGCTATCGAAAGTGCATACAACTTCGTAATTCGGCTCGTGTTTATGTCTGAGCCCGTGTAGAGAAGCAACAACAACAACTATACCGTCTACTAGTCGGTATAGAAAAACGATGGAAAATATCTAAAAATCTAAGATTCGGTGACGATTCTTGAGACTGTTTTTGGACTGATCATATTTTTTTAATGTCAGAAGCCAAATAATGCCACAAATTTGCTTTTATTTGAGTATTTTATTTTATTTTGACAAGTACACCATCCGGTTGCGAGTCCCTTTAAAGCAGGCTGTAAGTAAAGCAGAATGCACCTTAAGGCGCATTATGCTTTACTTTCAGCCTGCTTTAAGCTACCATGTACTGGGGAAAAAATCCAAAGATTTAGGAAAAATCCGGAGAAATGGCAGCCCTGATTCTTAAGTCAAAATAAGTAAGATTTGATTTAAATAAATAAAAGCAGACAATGATATTTGTTATTGATTAAAGCAGATGACGTCAAGGCAGCGAATATCCTATTGCCGATGTGTGCTGAAAGAAGCTGAGTAGATCTAGAAGGCCTTATAGGAAGTGTTAGTCTGCAATACGTTACTTTTAATTCAGTGTCACGTCATTTGATGTTTCTGAAAATGCCATTTTTGTAATCAGACCTTTACCCCTTCACCCCATTATTGCCGTCTAATTCACTATTTTTGTTTGCAAGATCGTTTCAAAGTAAGATTCAATGTGGTATGACTTAAGAAAGGTTTATACGAGTGTCCAACAGTTTGGGTCCTGATCAGACGCCGCGTTGAAGTCTCGAAAGTTTTGCAAGCCGGCAAGACATATACAAATAACATAAGCTCTCAAGAGCTTTTATAACCGACTATATAACAAGTGTATGTAAACAAACGTAAAGTAGCTACAAGTAAAATAGGTAAGATACAATTTAGCCTATGAGAAAGCTGCCAATCCTGTCATTTAATGACAGGATTGGCAGCTTTCTCATAGGCTAAATTGTATCTTACCTATTTTACTTGTAGCTACTTTACGGACATTATAATACACTTTTTACAAAAAATCCAAATTTGTTTTATTTTTCCATAAAATCTGCAAGCAGATTAAACTTAATTAAAAATGGAAATGGATATTCAGAATTAGCATTTTTCTGATAGGTGCATTTTTTAAATATCACATTAAAGCAATTTAAGCACAGCTATAAATAATTTACATAAAAACAGATCGCTTTAAACATTATTAAACGCCCCTGAATTAACCATTGGCGTTGCAGTTGGATGTCACATCACGGACCTGCGTCATGCATCATATCACCATCATAGCACGAATTTAAGATTTTATATCACAGTAAGGTTGTTTCAATAAAATGTGTATGAAAATGGTAGTACCAGCCTGTAACTCAAAATAAAACTTAAGAGAGAATATATTCATAAGCAAAAAGAAAATATAAACAGTTTGATCAGAGACATACAAACATGTATGTCTCTGGTTTGATTAACCCACAGAATTATACACTGAATAATTCCGTGATTAACCCATGCATTTATATATTTTTTATTATTATTTATCTTTTTGTTTAATGTGTCAAGTACGTGTGCCTGCACAGATAATGAATAACTACATGTACGTTAGAGTAAAAATGATGTCAAGTAACCTGTGCGTGCAAGCGGGTATAGCAGCAACAAAATAGACTCGAGACGACAACGATATTACACTCATTTCTATTCGTATTTAGCTCTCGTCGGGCAACGCGAGAACTTGTTGCCACAGGATTTATGTAAACAGCGGTTTCGGCAACTTTTAAAGATGAGGTTTATGGGCATTTTTTGTCGTGCTTAAGCTTGTCTATGTACGTATAGATTGCAATAGCGCTGTGATAAATAAACATAATATTAGAATGGTTTTCACCTGAAAAATACTAAATCAGTTTAATTTGGAAGCTGCAAGCACCTTGTTATCGATGTGTGTTTGTATGCCTATGGGGTGGGTGGGGTACATATAGTCCAAATAATGAGGACGCATGATTAATCTAGTATCCAAATTCACTTGCTGAAAATCCCATTACAAAAACAAAACAGTCAACATTTGCTTTTCCCCTCAGAAAATGAACTAAAACGTCCAAAAACTAAAAAGTAATACATTTTTGTAACTTTTTTCCGAATAGAATATTCTTAATTATGAAGGATCATCCGTAAACCGGTATGCGTATTACCGGTGTAATTTACCTGTGACGTCTGGTAGAGTATAAGCTACGCTTGTGATGACTATTTCACATCCGTCTTTTATTCTTGAATTTCGTACTTGTGAGACATGCACGTGCTATAGCTAGTAGATAGAAAATCAAGTATTATTATAAATTTAGAAAGGATATACTTCTACTTCTACCCCATAATGGTCACCATCAACAAGTTGATTATACTGCCATGAATTTGGGCTATGCACAAGAAAAAGATAAGAAAATAAAGTGAAGAGCATGCACAATGAAAGTTAAAAACAAGCGTGTTACTAGTTAGAACTTAGATAAAGAGGATTGCCACTAGAGCTTTGAAAGCTACAAGCGACCCTACCGACACTATATCTGGTGGCAGCCGGTTCCAGTCGCGTATGGTCCTAGGGAAAAACGACTTCTTCCTGTAGTCACATCTACTTGATGGCACTAAATAACTGTTCTGGTGTACCACTCTTGCATTATGACTTTATGTCATAATGTGTATGGTTTATAAGTCTGTCTGCTTTACTGATGCTAACAATGCTGTGTTCAATTTTGTATATCATATTCAGGCGGGCTTCCTTCCTCTGGCTTTCAATCCATTTCCACTGAAATGGTCATATAATAAAAAAAATTATTATTAAAAAAATTGAGCGGGACTCGGTGAAGTTGACATGGGACCCAACTTTTTGAATGATATCGAGTCCCAGGTGGAATTTTAGGCTAGCGCAAACCCTGTTATAGTGAAATGTAGAGTTGTGTGTAAGTGGTCCGTTAGCATGTAGTAAAGCACTCTTCCCATAACCAAGGGGTCCTGGGTTTGATTCAGGTTCTGGCTCCATTTCTGCTGCCTGTTCTCTTGTAATAACTAGATATACTAAGACTGGGACTGACATATATTTAAATTAATTAAAGCATTTTTAAATATTTTTATTTTTACAGATACAACTCTCTATAGTTAAAAGTGGTTGGCATAAAAGTGTATAGACAATGGATCATTACGCCAACAGTCAAGAGTTTTCAATGCCCTTACTGGAGGGGGATGACTTTTTCAAGAACCTGGACAATTTTGAACAGGATTTTGCCCTGGAAGGAGACATTAAGGATTATGACGGAGAACTTGATCTCGGCTCAGAACAAGAGGACACAGATGATGAAACATATATAGAGTAAGATTTATATGTGATACATTGCTCCCTCTCTACAACTGCCCTCCCAACAACGATGATTATATCCAACCTATTCACAGCTGAAATGTCATCTGCTTAAAATTGTTGTCTGCTGTTTTTCTCAAAGTTACATAATGACATTCTGACAGAAAAACTGAATGACGAGTGACAAACTGCTTGAATCAAGATCAGACGCCACATTATGCGGTGTCTGATCTGGATTCAAGCTGTTTGCAAATGTAATCCAATTTCCCTCCCTATAATGACTCCCTCTGAACAACACACAATCTATGTCTCCCATTGGTTGTCGTTCAAGAGAGGGAACACTGAATTAATTTGTCTTGTAAATTGTGACATGTCAACTGTTTTAGGTGCAGTTTAACTGTCATGTCCCTTCATGGGGGTATTTTGTGATTGAAACATTCTTGTTTGCTGTTAGCAGGATAATAAGAGGACAAAGCTCAATTTGATTAAAATTTCAATGTAAAAATATATTTATTGCTTAATGTATACATTTACTGTTAAATCTGGTTGAACCCTTTTCTGTATAGTAAAGCTTGTTCATACCTGAACATAGTCATTATAGAGAGACTGGCTATGTATATTTCTGTGTACTCACTGTACTGATCTGATAAAAGCTGAAGAACTAGAAAAGTTTTTCCCACATCCTGACAGATAAATACTGACGGCCAGCTGAAAGTAAATCAGAAAGCTCCTGTAGGAGCTTTCTGATTTACTTAAATCTGCTTTTAGTGACCCCAGTGGGACGACTGTTATAAACATGGATAACTAGTATGAAGGATATCCCCTTTCCAGTTTTGAAAACAGGTGTCATACTTAAAGCAGGTTGAAGTAAAGCAAAATTCCTGAAGGGGCATTCTGCTTTCTTTTCAGCTGCTTTAAGTTACCATCTGCTACGATATAAATATTATTACCATACATATTTATGACTGTATAAAGGGGAACTTTTTTTCTTCAGTAGAAGAATAATTAAATGTGTTAAAATGTGTATTTATGGGGTAAAGGGTTGTTACTGTATCTGATTTCTGTGAGTGTATTTGTGCAGGTCCCCGGATTACCCTGACACACCTGTGGAGAAGTTGTCTCGCCAGGAGCAGCTCCGGATGATGCATCTTAGAAGTCACCTGAATCAGCTGACAGAGAAAGTCAAACATCACCAGTACATGACAGAGAAAACACGGTAAACTCAATATACATGCTACAAGATGATGAATTATGATGTATATTTACTTCAAGATATATTATGCAAATTTAGTTTAAGGCTTTTCATTCATGTAGTGTAACCCAGTTAAGCATAGTGTCTACAAAAGTAGACATTAACAAAGTGTAGAGCCTGATGAGATGCAACATTATGTGACGTGTCTCAGAGTTGTAGATAAGCTTTATCTAACTCTTGGAATAGGGTATCACTCCATGGATTTTTAATGAATTGGGTTTTTGAAAAAAACAACATTGGGTATTGCATTGTCCACAACCCCATGGTTTCTAATTCAATTGGGTATCCCAGTCCAGAACCCCATGATTTGTAATATAATTGGGTATCAGTAGGAAAATAAACTTGGATTTCCTAATTGTCCTTTCAACAGTGCATTCAGGGTATTGTTTTTAACTGTCTAAAATGATTTTCAGTGTTTACCTTACATAGTTCTATATGCAACTTTTGTTTACACACGTTCGACTAAAGTAAAAGTTCAGTTGATAACCCGATGAAATTAAAAAGCAATTGAGTAATCCTTTGGTTTTCACCCAATCACTTTTAAATAATTGGGTTTCCTTTTGTTGGGTTCTGCCACCCATTAGATTTGAAATAATTGGGTATTTCACCAATTTCAATTGGGTAAATACCGTACTTTGGGAATAATTGGCGTCGTCATAATTTGGTCATTTTGTGCTAAAAGATCGTTTTTTATTTTGGTTTGTTTAATTTTGGCCATTCTGAGATCCAAGGGGCGAAAATTAAACGCCTATATGTATCAATGTTCCGTTTCATGAAACATCGTAAACCTATCGTATAATTTCGCACCATTGTCTTATTAACGATAGCGTTGATGAAACGCATTTCGATATATGGTATATAAGATCGTAATCCACCTATAGTACCGTATCATATATATACGTAACAATATAATATAATTGACGATTGTAAATATATCGTATATATTGATGAATCAGGCCCCAAACTCGTCACAAAAATACCTTGTTGATAAAATGGCTTCGAAAGAAGAACGGATGCTCAAACGGAATGACTAAAATACTCTATGTCCGAAAATGTCAGTATGTTATTGCATTCGCTTCTCAGAAAATATATTCACAATCAGTCAGACTGGTTTACAGTATATCGCATTGACTGTATCGATTTTAACGTGCTAAAAAATAAGAACACCGTCTAAGGTAAATAGTGAACGTTTCCTGTTTCATTTTGTGTTCGAGAATGTTTGTTTTTTAAGGAATTAACGCTCGTGTAAATTATAGTTTGGGATATCTGCTTACACAAACGACTTGGATAAAAGAAAATAAAGGTAAACAATAGTGTGTTTGCATATCGTTCACGGTTTACCTAACACAAATTACAGGTTAACGGACGGAGGTGTGAACCTTCAGGCCTATGTTCGGGTCGAGTTATTTGTCGCCGGCGATAATTGACTTCTTTGTTGGTCAATAATAAGGATATTTTGGGGTGTTGAATTTTCGCCATTCGTGTCATGTGGCCAATTAGGCCAATTATTAACCACGGCCAATTATTCCCAAAGTACGGTACTCGGATACTCTGCTTATCTACAACTCTGTCTCATCAGGGTATGCACTGTTTGCTTTTTCATATGAAATGTTCTGCTGTATGAACAAACAGTGCATAGTCGTTAGATCACCCTCGTTATGAAATCTACAGAGAATATTTTTATCTTCAGGGACGAACTGAAGCAATGTCGTAGTAAGATCTGTGAACTGGAGGCTGAGAGGAATGAAGTCAGACAAGAAATACAGGAACGAGAGTCCGCCGGAAACCAGTTAGTGAATCTGTTCTTAAAGCCAGTTCTTAAAGTGATTTATTTGATAAACAACTACTATACAAGCCATTGAAGCCGTACACTTTAAAGTAGTTTTGTCAAACATTGAGGTGAAACCGTGATTGCTTAAAGCAGATTGAAAATGAAATGGAAAGTTTCTAAAGGAGTTTTCTGCTTTACTTTCAGTCTGCTTTAAGCAACCACCTGTCTTACTCAATAATAAAAGCTACATCCAGAAAAGGTTACTTCAAATCTTTACTTCATAGATATACATTTTATGCATTTAACTAATGCCTCCACTGAAGAAAAAAGTTTCTTTTTATACAAATGAATGTGCAGCATATGAAATATTCACTATATCTGAGCAAAAGGTAGCTTAAAGCAGACTGAAAGTAAAGCAGAATGCACTTTAAGGCACACTATGCTTTACTTTCAACCTGCTTTAATTTGTCATCCGGCTCCAAAAAAGAAACAATCCACACATACACAATTTGAAAACAATTACTTATACTTTAAAGCATATACCAGTAGGATTCATTTGTTATAATTTTGTTTTTATCTAGATCAGCCATCCACAGACTAAGGTCCCAGCATGATAGAATCAGTCAGGAGATTTCTGATGAGAAAGCCATAGAGAAACTCATCTGTGAAAGACTGGACAAAGAAGAGTAAGTACTGGTCACTATCTGGACAATGGTGAACATAATATCTAAATTCCTAGATTAGAATTGATTTATTATTGATTTGAATTGTAATTATGTTTTATATGCAGAGTTAGAAAATCTGTAGATGGGTTCTGATGGAAGACTAAAAAATATGTATCGAGATATTTCTATTCTGCACAAATTTGCTTAATACTTGTTTGTTTGTTTAGCTATCATTACAATTGCTATTGGTAAGTGCCGTTAAAAGGCTAGGATACTACAGAAAAAAAAGAGGTTAGGTACCGTACACCCACACATATTTCTGTCATTCATTAATTTGACATTGTTTTAGCCAATTTTAAATCCTCTATGCACGTGACAAATAAAATACAGCCTTCAGAAAATTTTGGAATTGTTTTAACCCATTTCCCCGTAAATACACCTTTTCACGCCTCTTATTTATTCCTTAACTGAAGAAAATAGTTAAAATTTATACAGTACTGAACCTTATTAAATTTACAATTTTTGCGATTCGCTTGCAATTCGATGGCAATTCGCTTCCAATTCGATGGCAATTCGCTTGCGATTCAAAATAGTAACTTTACCATCGGGTAATTTTTCTTGAATGGTGTATCTCACAAATGTTCGCAAATATGACTTCGTTATTTTTTTCGATTCAATATTTGTCAAAACCGCTTCGGAAAATTCACGTAAAAATATTCAAACGCAGGATTTGTTTTTTGAAGCGCCCGATTCGATGGCAATTCGATGGCAATTAGCTTCCGATTATCAATTTAATTTAATAAGGTTCAGTACTGTACTGTCACAAATAAACATCATAAGAAATATTGTCTATATTCTAACACGTTACAGATAATGGCTTAAAACAGGCTGAAAGTAAAGCAGAATGCACCTTAAGGTGCATTCTGCTTTACTTTCAATCTGCTTTAAGGGATCACCTGTCTTCAAAACTAGAAACAGGCTATGAGGTAATGGGTTAAACTACATTAGGGCTAAAGGATTGTCCATGTAAACTCTTTAAAGGGTCAGTTAACAAAGACATGATTGTATCATATATTTGTGAATGTACATTCAGATATGAGCTAGCAAAGGTAGATGTGGAGCGGGGCAAATTCCTGCTGGCCGAGGATGAACTAGTGAAGAAAGAGGACCACCTGGCCAAGGAAAAGACAGACATGGCCCTCAGGAGACTAAGGAAGGAAGAGAGGAAAGCCACACAGGCGGAGAGAAACCTCAGGAACAAGGACAGGTAACTTACAGTACAATAAAACCAGGTCCTAAGGTTAAAAATCGTACGAGTTGAGTCTGAGATCATTATCAAGCATTTGATTGGTCAGATTTGAGCAAAAGCTCAAACCTGACCAATCAAATCCTAGATTCAGCTCAAAAGTTTTATAACCTTTTACCTTATGTTTAGCAGTCACTTAATGATAAAGCATTTGTATCTCCAAATACATGTAATTGCTTAATGCAGGTTTACAGTAATACAGAAAGCTCCTTTAGGAGATTCCGCATTACTTTTGTCCTGCATGAAGTTGTCATCTTTATAAAAGCTTGTCAATTCATTGTGTGTATTAGTGTCCTTTAAACATAGGTTTTAACTGTTTGCTCAACTCGTGACACAGCACATTTAGTGTTCTATATTGAATACAGAATTCTGGATTACTGATCTAAGGGAGGCAACTCAATATTTAAAATTTGCTTTATACCAGTGAGATAGAAATCTGGCTTTCTTTCTTATCAATAAAAGATTGAATAAAGAACTAAAACTATTTACAAATTATAAATTTAAGCCATTCTTGTATTCAGTTACTGCTTGAATATACATGGCTTTCTGCATTATATTCTGCATTAACCCTTTGAGCCCTAGTCCCACATATTGGCGTTCTTTGCAAACAGTGAACATGTAAATAGTACACTTGTCCTATGCAAACAGTGAAGACCCAGATCAGAGGGCTCCTAAGGAGCCCTCTGATCAGGGTCCTCACTGTTTGTCGTAATGCCAAACATTGACAAAAACAACCCTTAAAAGTCAGAAATGGACAAAACTTAAATGGAAACTGGAATTGGCCATTTAAAGCTTCAGGGAGGAAAGAGTTAAGCAGTCATCTGTCTTGTAGATAAAACAAGGGTCCTCTATTGAGGGGTTGCTTAATACTAGATTGACTGTATGGTATAAAGCATTTTTATCCTTTAAACATACATTTTTTCAATTAAAACTAATATATATGCAAGCACCAGATATTGTTTTTAAAAAATAAAAATAATAAAGACAATTTTATTTTAATGCCATATGGCTTGATGTCAGTTTCTTTTAAAGTTATTTGATGTTTTTCTCATTTGTTATGTTATGTTTTGGAAGACATGATAATTGATTAACTGACTGAATATAGTATAACGTGTGACTGATATATTATGTTCCCAGACAGTACCAAGAGATTATGCATGAGCGGGCTCGACAACAACAGATGCAGATGGACAATGCCAAGTTTAGCCAGGAGAAACACAGCAAGTTTGTTTCAGACACAGTGCACAAGTAAGTGTAACCATTATCCCATTACCCACAAAGCCTGTTTCTAGCTTTGAAAACAGATTTCCACCTGTAGCAGGTTGAAGAGAGAGAGAGAGTTGGGTTTTACGGCACCGCGACACAATAAGGTCATATAGCGCCGAGTAGCAGGTTGAAAGTAAAGCAGAATGCTCCTTAAGGAGCATTCTGCTTTACTTTCAACCTGCTTTAAGATACCATCTGCAAGAATATAGAAAATAGTTCTTATGTGTAAGTGTAGCCATTAACCTATTGTCAAATAGATACATCTTTTTACGTCTCTAATTTATTTCTACACAAAAGAAAATATTTCAACTTTATACAGTCATTAATATGCACCATAAGAAATATTTCTTATTTCCTAGAAGATGGTTGCTTAAAGCAGACTGAAAGTAAAGCAGAATGCTCTTAAGCCCATTACCCTATTCTAAATTTGAAGACAGGTGATTGTTTAAAGCAGGTTGAAAGTAAAGCAAAATGTGCCTTAAGGCACATTCTTCTTTACTCTAAGCCTGCTTTAAGCTATCATCTACTAGGATATAGAGAATATTTCTTATGTTGCATAATCATGACTGTATTGAACAGAAGTATTTACTTCATTGAAGAAATAAAGTAAAGGCATATTTATGGGGTAAGCAGTAAAGGACCAAATTGAGAGGCCTCCATGACCAAGTTATTACATTCACTGTGACTGACATTCACTAGATTCTCTCTGCTCTGGGTTCCATCCCTGTCTGAGTACTTCAGAATTTTCATATGTTGCAGCCTTCCAGCAGGCTTGCGGAAGGCAGCTGGTTTACCAAGTTGCCCAATTATGCCTGAAACCAGTAATTACCTGTCTGAATTCTGAAATACAGTTAAAGCAACATAAATTCCATACAGAGCAAATCAAACTCAGGCTTATTTGGACTTACAGTAAAACCTCTCTATTACTGCCATTTAAACAAAGGCTAATTGACTGTCTAACAGAAAGGTGACATCTTAAATCAATGTGACAGTGAAACAGAAAGCTCCTTAAGGAGCTTTCTGTTTTACTGTCACTTTGTTTTAAGCAATCACCTGTGGTAGGTATCTAATAATTAACACAACTTAGTGGTCATAAGAGAGGTTTTTACTGTAGTCAAGCATTAGGGGTATATGTGTTTATTGAACACATCATCTTGCTCTGTAATACTGACTTATATCAATATGTTTACAGGCTGAAGCAGAGACAGGAGGAAGAGAACACGAGATACAAGGAGAACATGCAGAAGAAGATGGACATGCTGCTGAAACTGAAGGGCGACATTGCTGCAAACAGGGTAATCATAACTATTGTACGCATGGCCTACATAGCTATAGGCACTCTCATGATGAACTGAATAAAACACAATGCTTCTTCAAGGCTCCAGATAAGAGGGAGTGAACTGAACAAATCCATAATTTTCTCATGCATGTCAGCACCAAATCCTAAATCGTTACTACTCATTAGGATTGTCCTGAAGAGACGTTTCTAATGAGTAATGACAACACAGGATTTAGTGCAGACATTTATATTCTAGTTTTTAAAATATTCCCCTTATCTGGAGCTTGGCAAATTAACAGCTTTCTTATTGTGTCAACTGGGATTTAAAGGCTAGATAGACTGAATGTTGTGATTGGCTTATATTTTGAAATATATTTTATACAAAACTTCATTTTAGTATATTTTCTATTATTAACACTTATGTTCATTGTTCAACTTCCTTTTGTGTAATTTTTTCATTAAGGAGCATTTTGCTTTACTTTAACCATGCTTTAAATGTCCACTTTATGTTCTTCATACAGTGGAGAATCTGTTATTCTTTCCCGTTTAAACGCAAACGTACGCAAACGCAAAGCACTAAAACGTAGAAATGAACAACTTTTGGACAATTCTGATAATTCATGTTTATCTTGGTGGCAAACAGTTTGGAGCCTGATCAGACACCGGGTTACCCGGCGTCTGATCTGGCTCCAAACTGTTTGCACTGGAAATAATAGTTTTAGCGTAAACGCGTTTATTGGGAAAGAATAACAGATTCTCCACTGTATATAGACCCAGTCTTTGGGAAAAGGATAATTGCATTATGTTGTAAATCTCTAACTTGATCATCTTTGACAGGATTCATGCATTTACCCTTTACTCCATAACCTGTTTCTAGCATTAATTATGTGACCATTTAAAGCAGGGTAAAAGTAAAGCAGATTGCACCTTAAGGCACACTCTGCTTTACTTTCAGCCTACTTTAAGCTGCCATCTGCTAGAATAAAGAAAACATATTTCATGATAAATATTTATGATTGTATAAATTTGAACTGTGTTCTTCAGTGCAGGATTGAATTAAATGTATAAAAATGCATATCTATGGATTAAAGGGTTAAATAAATCGATACTGTTCTTTCTTATGCAGGAAAATTTGAAAGCCTTGCGAGCTAGAGATAAGGCAGCAGAGAAGAAGGAGGAGAAGAAGGTGCAGGAAGTGAGACAGAAGATTCTTGAGGATGGTGGCAACCCTGATGAGATCTTACTCATACAGAAACGTGTTGATACTTTTGAGCGACAAAAATCGTAAGCATCTTAGTTCTAGAGTTGTTAGGACATCTGATGATATGAGTTCGATGATGAGAATTTTTTTTTTTTTAAATTTATTCTAGGGTCATCAAAGCAAAGCTTTATGTAGATAATTTCTCTGAATCTTCAAGGAAATTATGTTTAACCCTTTACCCCATAATCTGTTTCTAGTTTTGAAGACAGCAGACCACTTAAAGAAGGCTGAAAGTAAAGTAGAATGTGCCTTAAGGCACATTCTACTTTACTTTCAGTCTGCTGTAAGCTATTATCTGCTAGGATAAGGTAGTATCTTCCATTTGTTACCTTAAAAAATGGAACTATTTTCTTCAGTGGAGGAATTAATTAAATGCATCAAAAGGCATATCTATTGAGTAAAGGGTTAAACTTTACAAGTAGAACTACTGATCTAAATGGTTTGTTATCATAAAGGCACATAAAATTTTCATTCTATAATGATTTTTAGAATAAACTTATTATTTATCTTTATACATGTACTATACTTCAAAACTATAACTTTCAGTTTTTGTTTTCCTGAGAGCGTCTATTACAGGTAAAATGAGGCAAACTATGTTGTTGTGCATGTACAGTTTCACAAAATTGTATTAAATTATAAGGGCACAATATTATAGGACTTTAGTTAAGGAAAATAAACATGAATTATAAGAAAAAAAGATTATTTTTATCTCCAATGAATGTGTCTTCACAATATTGATGCTGTCAAATGTTGTTACAGTGCTCCCCCTCTACAACGACATCCAGTGGGAGACACAGATTGTGTGTGTTGTTCGGAGGGAGTCATTATAGAGAGGGAAATAAAGACTTGGCTTATATTTGCAAACAGCTTGAATCCAGATAAGACGCCGTGTAACGCGGCGTCTGATCTGGATTCAAGCTGTTTGTCGCTCATAATTATATTTATCGCATCAAATTGTCCACTTATTTGTAATTTTAAGAAAAACAGCAGACGACAATTCTAAGCAGACGACATTGCAGCAGTATAAGCTTTATACATAATTGTCCGGTTTTGGGAACTGAGACAAGGGTCGTTGTAAAGAGGGAGTCGTTGTCGGGAGGGCAGTTGTAGAGAGGGAACGCTGTATCTGTGAAATGTTGTAGAAAAGTCTGGACACACTTGATATCACACTGATATTGTATTTCAGGGGCTCGTTTCATAAAACTTTGTACGACAAAAACGGTTGAAAGTCAAAACTTTAAAATACATTTTATTTCTGATTTCCCTATCTAATCCTGTCTTGTGACATCTCTTACGGTATCTCTTTGGAATTGTCTTCAAGACGATTCCAAAGAGATGTCACAAGACAGGGTTAGATGGAGAAATAAATAATAATTGAGACTATTATAATCTGACTTACGACAACATTTGCCATACAAAGTTTTATGAAACGGATCCCAGGGCTCCAGATAAGTGGGAATAAACTGAATAAATTCAGTATTTTCTCCATTATACCAACACCAAGTCCTATGGTGTAACTACTCATTTGAATCGTCTGGAAGAGACCATTCTAATGAGTAGTTACACCATAGGGTTTAATGCAGACATAAAGATTTTAATTTTTGAAATACTCCCCTTATCTGGAGCCCTGTTTTTTTTTTATAACATACAGTAAAACCTCTCTATTGCAACAACTAGAACGAAGGATAATTGATTTATAAAAGACAGGTGACAGCTTAAAGCAAGGTGACAGTAAAACAGAAAGCTCCTAAAGCAGCTTCTGTTTCACTGTAACCTTGCTTTAAACAGTCACCTGTCACAAACATCTAATAATTAATACAATTTAGTGGTTGTAATAGAGAGGTTTTACTGTATTTTATGAACATACCTTTGGTCTTGCACTTATTTCTGTCAATATGTACAGAAGAATCTTATTAGCAGTCACCCAGTAATAAAGCCCAGGGTTGTCAATAAGTTTTGTATCAAGGGATAATTTTGTGAAACCAACCAATTCGGCGGGGGGGGGGGGGGGGGGTCAAGGGGGCCTCCTAGGCCCCCGTGTGGGTGCAGGGCAAAGCCCTGGTAGGGGGGCTAGGGGGGCCCGGCTGAAAAGGATTTTAAGCATTTTTACACCCCCAAAGAAGAGCTCTCCTTGGCCAAATTTCACAACCTACCACAGAAGAATTTTATTAGCAGTCACCCAGTAATAAAGCCTGTGGCTCTCTTTAGATGAATTACTGCTTAAATAATGCAGGACTAAATATAAGCTTTCTGTATTACTCTTGTTTTCCATGAAGCTGCAACCATTTAATTAAACTCATTCTTGCTAAAACAATATATTGACATATTTTTGTAAACAGTGTAGACCCAGATTATTAAAGTCAGCTCGTGAAGGAACTGTCTTATCATGGTCTGTGCAGTTTTGTGTTATAGGATCTGTATAAGTCTCTACTCTTTACTGATATTTCCTTATATAATAAGCTAATATAATAGTACAGAAGATAGATGTACAATGTGGGCAGAGTTTAACCCTTTGAACCCTAGTCCCGCATATTGGCGTTGTTTTCAAACAGTGTACATGTGAAACGTACACTTGTCCTGTGCAAACAGTGAAGACCCAGATCAGAGGGCTCCGAAAGGAGCCCTCTGATCAGGGTCTTCACTGTTTGTCAGTAATGCCAAAATTGACAAAAACAACTCTTAAAAGCCAGAAATGGACTAGACAAAAATCGAAACTGGAATTGTCCATTTAAAGTTTCAGGGAGGAAAGAGTTAAGGTATTAATAATTGTATATTCAGCTGGGATATTTCTTATGCTACAACAAATATGGTCATAAGTCAGGTCCTAAAATTCTCAATTTTCATTTATTTCTCCATCTTGTCATGTCTTGTGACATCTCTTTGGAATCACAAGACAGGATTAGATGGAAATCAGAAGTAAGATATTTGTTAAAGTTTGACTTACAACCGTTTTGTCGTACAACATTTCGTAAGAAGGGCCCCAGGAGTAGATATCATCTGTCGAGTGGCAGCTGTACACAGTGTCTCAATGTCAGAAATACTGTCAGCTAAATTGATATACACATACAGTTTTCTTTTCATACTCATTTTGTATGTGAAGATATTGTCCAGTTTTTATATATTGATCTGCAAGTGAAAACACTCTAGTTAATTATTGTTATACTGTACCTTTCAAATAAACGCATGATGTCAGTCAGTCTGTATTCAACTATCACAGAGCATTTCTTAACCATTCTCTTGCTAATAGCATATAAATGTATTTGTGTTTTTAGCTCACCTGAGCCAAAGGCTCAAGTTGAGCTATTGGGATGGCCCTGTGTCCGGCGTCCGTCGTTGTGCGTCGTCCGTCGTTCGTCATCCGTCGTCGTTAACAATTGCTTCAAATGACATCTCCTCTTATACCAAACTTTACAGAAATGTTCCTTGGGTCAAGCTCTTTCAAATTTGTTCAAAGAATTAAAAACAATGCAGAACTCTGGTTACCATGGCAACCAAAGTGAAAAAATAAGGAAATCTTTAAAAATCTTCTTGTCAAAAACTGCAAGGGCCAGAGCTTAGATATTTGGCACATAGCATCATCTACAGACCCTCTATCAAGTTTCTTCAAATTATGCCCCTGGGGTCAAAATTGGCCCCGCCCCGGGGGTCACAGTTTTACATAGAGTAATATAGTGAAATTTTCAAATGTCTTATCCTCTGAAACTAATATGGCTAGAGCTCTGATATTTGGCATGGTGACAGTTCTAACTATCCTTTACGTTTTTTGTTCAAAGTGTTTCGGTCTGTTGCATATCTAGGTCACAGGAGCTAAAAATAGATATTTTCAATAAAATCTTAAAAAATCTTCTCGTCAAAAACCACAAGGGCTAGAGCTTAGATATTAGGCATATAGAATCGCCTACAGGTCCTCTATCAAGTTTGTTCAAATTATGCCCCTTGGGTCAAAATAGGCCCCGCCCCGGGGGTCACAGTTTTACATTGAGTTATATAGTGAAATTTTCAAACATCTTCTTCTCTGAAACTAATATGGCCAGAGCTTTGAAATTTGATATGGTGACACTTCTAGATGTCCTTTACCTACTTTATTCAAATGGTTCCGGTCTGTTGCATATCTAGGTCACAGGAGCTAAAAATAGATTTTTTTTCAATGGAAACTTTAAAAAATCTTCTCGTCTGTAACTACAAGGGCCAGAGCTTAGATATTTGGCACATAGCATCATCTACAGATCCTCTATTAAGTTTGTTTAAATTATATCCCTGGGGTGAAAATTGGCACCGCCCTGCTGGGTCACAGTTTTATATAGAGTTATATAGTGAAATTTTCAAACTTCGGCTCCTCTGAAACTAATATGGCCAGTGCTTTGATATTCGGCATGGGGACACTTCTAGATGTCCTTTACCTATTTTGTACAAATGGTTCCAGTCTATTGCATAAGTAGGTCACAGGAGCTAAAATTTGATTTTTTCAATGGAAATTTAAAAATATCTTGTCTAAAACCCTGTTAGTACCCTTATCTTAGATATTTGGCACATAGCATCATTTACAGGTCCTCTATCAAGATTGTTTAAATTATATCCCTCAGGTAAAAATGACCCCGTCCTGGACATAAATCATTATCTCTATTTTGTCAGTTATTCTCAGGTGAGCGAAATATGCCCCATGGGGCTCTTGTTTTAAAACAGTGTAGAAGAAAACATGAATTTTGAAATATACACTTGATTAGCAAAGCCAATTGACTCTCTCTCCAAACTGAGTTGAGCTTCAGTATAAATCATAGTACTTGTGATCAGCACTTAAAGCTTGTAGCACCAGAAGGTTAAAATCAAAGGTATATAACCAGGTCATTTACAATCCAATTGTTTAGATATTAAAAACTATGTACAAGTTACAATGAAAGTGAGCCAATGCTGACAAGGGTCGCAAGGCATGGGAGGAAGTATCAAGAAAGTGTAGGAAACCATTTGGTTTACTTAGTCCTTTTAGAATACATGAAAAAAGTTCAAAGAAGTTTCCAATGCCAAAAAGGTACACCCAGATAAGAGGGCTCCAGATAAGGGGGGTATTTCAAAAACTAAAATCTTTATTTCTCAATTAAACCCTATGGTGTCACTACTCATTTGAATCGTCTCGAAGAGACGATTCAAATGAGTAGTAACACCATAGGATTTGGTGCTGAAATAAGTGAGAAAATGCTGAATTTGTTCAGTTTACTCCTTCTTATCTGGAGCCCTGCACCCAGATAAGAGGTTTTTAAGACATTTTTGGATTGCCCATTACTCAAATGCTATCTAAGTTCCTTTAGAAAGAAGTACAAATAAATTTTCAATACCAAAAAGACACCCAGATAAGAGTTTTCTTCTTAGCCATTTCCAGATGGGTTGTTGCTCAAAGCATTAAGCAAGTTGATGACTTGTTTTACAGGCAATTTGAGGTTGAGCAAAGGGAGAGGAAAGCAGCCATTATGGAGAAAGTGTTGATAGAGGAGGATAGATTGAGGAGGAGGAAAATACAACAGCCACTATTGTGGGATGATCCGAAAAGAGAAAAATCAAAGGTAGGCTGTTTGGAATCAGTAACAGTGCAACAATGCAATGGGGAAGGTGCATAGTAAAATGTAAACAAGAGCCCCATGGGGCATATTCGCTCACCTGAGAATAATTGGAAAAATGGAATTATTGATTTATGTCCAGGACTGACCTAGATATGCAACAGACCGGAACAATTTGAATAAAATATGTAAAGTATATTTAAAAGTGTCACCATACAGAATATAAAAGCTCTGGCCTTATTAGAGTCAGAGAAGAAGATGTTTGAAATTTTCTATTTATAACTCTATGTAAAACAGTGACCCCCGGGGCGGGGCCAATTTTGACCCTAGGGGCATAATTTGAAGAAACTAAATAGAGGACCTGTAGGCGATGATATGTGCCATATATCTAAGCTCTGGCCCTTGTAGTTTTAGACAAGAAGCTTTTTTAAGTTTTCATTGTAAAAAATCTATTTTTAGCTCCTGTGACCTAGTTATGCAACGGACCAAAGCCATTTGTACAATTTTGGTATAAGATATCTAGAAGTGTCACTATGCCAAATATCAAAGCTCTGGCCATATTAGTTTGAGAGAAGAAGACGTATGAAAATTTCACTATATAACTCTATGTAAAACCGTGACCCCCGGGGTGGGGCCAATTTTGACCCCAGGGGCATAATTTGAACAAACTTGATAGAGGACCTGTAGGCGATTCTATGTGCCAAATATCTAAGCTATGGCCCTTGTAGTTTCAGACAAGAAGATTTTTTAAGTTTTCATTGAAAAAATCTATTTTTAGCTCCTGTGACCTAGTTATGCAATCGACCCCAAGCATTTGAACAATTTTGGTATAGGACATCTAGAAGTGTCACCATGCCAAATATCGAAGCTCTGGCCACATTGGTTTCAGAGAAGAAGACGTTTGAAAATTTCACTATATAACGCTTATGTAAAACTGTGACCCCAGGGGTGGGGCCAATTTTGACCCCAGGGGCATAATTTTAACAAACTTGATAGAGGACTTGTAGATGATGCTATGTGCCAAATATCTTAGCTCTGGCCCTTGCAGTTTTTGACAAGAAGATTTTTTTAAGATTTCCTTATTTTTTCACTTTGGTTGCCATGGCAACCAGAGTTCTGCAATGTTTTTTAATTCTTTGAACAAATTTGAAAGAGCTTGACCCAAGGAACATTTCTGTAAAGTTTGGTCGAATTCTGTCAAGCGGTATAGGAGGAGATGTCATTTGAAGTAATTGTTAACGACGACGGACGACAGACACAGGGCCATCCCAATAGCTCACCTTGAGCCTTTGGCTCAGGTGAGCTAAAAATAACAGATTCAGTTTATTAATACTCAACTCCAAAGATATGCCTTTTTAGCATTGATTTATTTCTCCTTTGAAGAAAATAGTTCCATTTTATACGGCCATGCATATGCAACATAAGAAAAATTCATATATCCTAGCAAATGATAGCTAAAAGCAGGTTGAAAGTAAAGCAGAATGTGCCTTAAGGCACATTCTTCTTTTCTTCCAACCTGCTTTATGGGGTCAACTAATTTCCGTACTTGAAACAGGTTATTGGGGGAAAGGGTTGTATTCTGCATGGTTTGATCAGTGTGGACATACATGTCATTGCTTTAGCACAAACAAGTATGTTAGGAATGAATATGATGAATTGCAGTCCTGTATAATTATGGATGTTGTCTTTCTGCAGGACATAAGTGCTGCAGAAAGCTCCTGTTGGAGCTTTCTGCAGCACTCTTTTCTGCATAAAGCAATTACCTGTCTCTATATGTGTAGAAATGGCCTAGCTAAATAATATAATGATTTAGATATACAGTTGAAACTTGATACTTCGAACTCGCTTAAATTGATCATACCAGTATTTCATAAGTTGAATTTTGATAAGTCAATCTCGCTTAGGTTGAACATACCCGTATTTCAAAGTTAAAACCTGGCTTAGCCACGTTTTTACTTTGAAATATGGGTATGTTTGAACTAACACAAGTTTAAAGTATCAAGTTTAGACTGTAGTTGTTCTTCATTGCTTTTCCTTGTCAGATCACTCAGATCAACATGTGATTTACTGTTGCAGGTTGTAGGGCCCAAGAAGAAGAAGCCTCTGAAGACTTTTCAAGAGTACACAAAGATGACGACAGATGATGATCTACTGTTAGACCTTCAAGACACATTTGATGAACAAGTATGTGAAATAATATAACAGTTTGCTGAGGCATCCAAGGCTCCAGATAATAGGACTATTTCAAAAATTGAATTTTTTGTTTCTGCATTAAACCCTATGGTGTCACTACTCATAAGAATTGTCTCTTCGAGACAATTCTAATGAGTAGTAACACCATAGGATTTGAAGGTGATATGAGAGAAAATATTTGATTTGTTCAGGGGGGCCTCCGTGGCCTAGTGGTATAGTCACTGTGACTTACATCACTAAGCTCCTCACCGCTGTGAGTTCGAATCCCAGTAGGGTCGTTCGGATTTTTCATGTGGGGAAGCCTTCCAGCTGGCTTGCGGAAGGTCGGTGGTTCTACCAGATGCCGATTTGTGCCTGAAACATGCATAAAGGGCTTCTGGGGTCTTCCTCCACCTGTAATTAGCTGGACGTCGCGATATGACTGAAATACTGTTGAAAGCGACGTAAAATCAAAACAAATCAAATCAAAATCAATTGATTTGTTCAGTTTCCTCATTCTTATCTGGAGCCATGGGCCACCTGAATCTTCTTTTTAACCCGTTTATTGCCATAGGCAACTGCAGTTGCCTGCAGTTTTGATCTAGGTCAGAATCAAAGTAACTAGTTGTATCTGATCAGGATCCAAACTGTTTGGTACCCATACTGATGCTTCTTTGTCAGTTGAACTGCCTTAAATATCAATTTGAAACAACAGTACAGACATGAATATTAAAGCAGATTATATTGAGTAGTGACACACCATAGGGTTAAGTACAGACATAAAAGGGAAATTGCTGAAAAACTTGGGGTTACTCCCTCTTATCTGGGACCATGTTGGGTATATTCAGATGGCAATAACAGGTTTTGACTCTCTTGTGTTTTGACTGTCTTGTATTGTGCTCATTCAGGTCCTAGAAAAGTTGGACCAGGACACTGAGAAGCCAGCTAGAGAGGACACAGTAATGGACACCATGGATACAGACAGGGAACCAATCAAAGATGAAGACAGTAGTGATGATGAAATGGAGGATGGGGCAGGTGAGCAATTACCGTAAAAATCCTAAAAATTGTAACACTCTGTGTAACTGCTGTAGTTATAATGCAATTTGAACAAATTGCTTTTATTACGCAATAATATGTCCAAAAAGTGCAAACTGAATGGCAAACAGTGTAGACCCTGATCTGACTGCTCCTGAGGGAGCAGTCTGATCAGGGTCTGCACTGTTTGCTCAAGCCTGACTCCACCAGTTTTTGGGGTCATTACCGTTGCATTTTCTAAAGGTCTCTGTATGTCTGGAGTAAATCTATCAATAGAAAATGCTTAGAAAATAATTTGTTTACATGATGTCATTCAATCATCAATTAGAATTCATGCTAAGGTTTATATTTGTCAATCTGCTATATGTTTGACAGATCAGTATGTGCCAGACCTAGCTAAGCCTGAGTTTGAGGGGCTGTGGTCCCAGCACAAGCCCTACAAGGTCCCCAAGGATGCAGAGGGGTCACCACTGAAGCTTCCTGGTGCTTCTAAAATGGACAAGGTAGGTAACAGTTGGGGAAGACACTTTTCTTTCCCATTTAAAAACAAAATAAATGCAATGCAATGAAATTTAGAAAATGTAAACTTTTTAAGAATACAAGAAGAGTATACTTGTCCTATGCAAACAGTGTAAACCCTGATCAGAGGGCTAATAAAGGATCCCACTGATCAGGGTCTGCACTTTTTTCATATTTTGCAATACATTGCTAAAACAACCCTTAACCCTTTCCCTTATAGAAGCGACTTTTAGCACATTCATTTTATTCATCCGCTGAAGAAAATAGTTCCAAATTATACCGTAATGAATATGTGTCATATTTCATACTTTCCTTATTCTAGCAGTTTATAGCTTAAAGCAGGCTGAAAGTAAAGCAGAATGCGCCTTAGGGCGCATTCTGCTTTACTTTCAACCTGCTTTAAGTAGTCACATATCTTCAATACTAAAACAATGCTATCAGGTAAAGGGTTAAAAGCCCCCAAATAGACTTGATTTACTTAGAAACTGGAATTGTCCATTAGAACAAGAGTGAATGAGTTAAATCCTACAAATTAATTTATTTGTACCTCATATATGCCATAGTTAAAAGTTTTGAGTGATGTGTTGTATGAATCTGTGTTTGCTTTCAGGTCATCCTAAACCAGGTCCTGGAGAAGCACCGTGCTGGTATAGTGGTCAAACAAGTGGCTGCTGGACGAGAGTTCTCTGGTTGTCCTTTCTACAGTAAACCAGATGTCATCCACTTCAAGGTTAGTAACTATCTTTATGATATGCTTGCAATATGTCTAATATCAGAGATCTAGAGAAGACAGGCATAAACTACAGTCAATTTTGTATTAACCCATTATATAATTACAGTTAACTCATTATCCCCTGGAACTTCCAATGGAAAATTCCAGTTTGCAACAAAGGCTGGTCCATTTTAGACTATTTAGGGTTGATTTTGTAATAAATTGCAATATGCAAAACAGTGAAGTCCCTGATCAGAGGGCTCCTGCAGGAGCCCTCTGATCAGGGACTTCACTGTTTGCATTGGACAAGCATACTCTTCACAGGTTCATATTTGGTAAAAGACGCATATATGCGTCACTAGGGCTCAATGAATTAAACCTCTCTATTACTGCCACTAAAAAGAAGGCTAATTGGTTGTATAAAAGACAGGTGACAGCTTAAAGCAAGATGACAGTAAAACAGAAAGCTCCTTTAGGAGCTTTCTGTTTTACTGTCACTTTGCTTTAAGCAGTCACCTGTCTTAAATACCCAATACTTAACACAGCTTAGTGGTATTAATAGAGAGGTTTTACTGTACTCTTTAAATACTATGTTTTTTATCCCTTTAATTATTTCTGCTCTAAGGACAGCTACAAAGTCCTGATCCCACAGAAGGTATTTTCAGTATATTTCTAGATGGTAGCTTAAAGCAGGATGAAAGTATAGTGAAATGCTCCATAAGGAGCATTTTGTTTACTTTAAGCTCGCTTTAAGCAACAATATTTCTTTTCAAGACTGTTTTAATGAATAGTCACACAATAGAGCTTAAGAAAGACATTAAAAAATCAGTACAATGTATTTTGAAATTCCCGTTATGAAGAATAAGTTGGTTTAGGCAACATGTCCATATTGTTTATTCCAGGATTTTGATGTAGGTCGGACATACAAGAAGAAGGTTACACTAACTAATGTCTCATACACTGTCAACTACTGTAAATACCTTGACATCACAGAGAGACTGAAGGACTTTATCAACATACAGTAAGCTTATCTTTAAACTTTATTTATTTTACATGGAATACGAAACAAGTTATAACTTAGGCAAATCATGTTCGATGGCACAAATGGTGGCGTATTTGGTCATTTCTATGGGAGGAAACCTGAGAAACCCTAGAAAAACCCATGTGTTCTGACAGGTGACCACTGCACCCTCTCACATACTGCCCCAACCTGGGATCGAACTTATTGTGCATTGATTTGAAATGGGTGGGCTAACCACTGCACTTTCTAAACACCCATACAGTAAGCTCACACATACATTAGGTCCTAAGCCTTTACATGGAAATGCATTTTTAACTTTTTATCCAATAAACCTAACCTGTTTTTGGGTCGCCTGTAATTGATGTCATGATGGGTGAATCAATAGTAGGACAGAGATATGTATTCAGTTTTTGTAGCTCTATTTCTCAAAAAGAATTCAACTAAACTTAGTGCATATGTGTTTAAGTGCTTCTGAATAGATTTTTGGCTGTATATATGCAGTAAATCCTCTCTTTTAAGACCACCAAATTATATTATTTATCAGGTGTTTAACGCTGGTGGCTGCTTAAAGCATGGTGAATGAAAAACAGAAAGCTCCGTAATCTGTTTTACTGTCACCTTGCTTTAAGCAGTCACCTGTCTTTTATACATTCAATTAGCCCTCTATTTAGAGGTCATAGTAGAGAGGTTTTACTATATAGTATTGATGGATGACATACTGTAGATGCTTATTAATCATTTGGGTTGTTTTTTTCTCCAGTTTTGACCCTCCAGGCCAGATGTCTGCAGGTTTGACATGTGAGATGTTGGTTACATTCAGCCCCATGGTATGATTTATATTGCTATTTCATACTGATAAATAAAGTTACATTGCACTGTTACTAAAATTGAATATGACATATTGATTGTTTGCTAGTAAGATTTTGAATAATGATTTCTCTTAAAACACATACTCAGATTTTCATTAACTTGTGTACAACCACAGTCTACCAGGTGACACATAAGCAGACAGTGTAGACCCAGGTCAGTTTGCTCCTAGAGGAGCCATTAGAAGGGGTCTTCATGGATTACTTTACCGATTAGAATTAGAATCTAAACTACTAACGAGTATTAAATTTATGCAAGAACTTTTTTTGGTTATAAAAATGTAGACCAATTGAATCCTGACAAGTATCATTTACTAACATTGGCATAAAGGGGTTAACTGTACTTCTGTGTTTAACTCTTTCCTCCCTAAAGCTTTAAATGGACAATCCCAGTTTCCATTTTAGTCTAGTCCATTTCTGACTTTTAAGGGTTGTTTTTGTCAATGTTTTGCATTATGACAAACAGTGAAAACCCAGATCAGAGGGCTCCGAAAGGAGCCCTCTGATCTGGGTATTCACTGTTTGCATAGGACAAGTGCTCTTTTCACATGTATACTGTTTGAAAAGGACGCCTATAGGCGGGACTAGGGTTCAAAGGGTTAAGGCACTGGGTTGTTTACAGCAGGGTGAAAGTAAAGCAGAAAGCTCCTTCGGGAGCTTTCTGCTTTACTTTCATGTTGCTGTCACCTGTATATAACATGAATCAGATAATGCTCATTTGAGGACATTTATACATGACAAGGACATTGGTATCCTATGGTGCTTATATGGTTGAAGTGGTGAAGGCATCCTATGTTGCTTGTATAAACCATTATCCCATAAATATGCCTTTTTTTACGCCTCTATTTTATTCATCCACTAAAGAAAATAGCTCCAATTTATTCAGTCATAAATATGTATCATAAGAAATATTTTCCAAATTCTAGCAGATGATAGCTTAAAGCAGGCTGATGGCAAAGCAGAATGTGCCTTAAGACACATTCTACTTTACTTTCAACCTGCTTTAAGTGGTCACCTATCTTCAAAACTAGAAACAGGCTATGGGGTAATGGGATAAGGGAATGGCGAAATGTGTCCCGTAGTGGCTTGTATGGGGGAATTAGTAAAGGCATTCTATGGTACTTATGTGGAGGAATTGGTTAACAGTACACATATGTTTGTTTCAGATCAATGAGGATCTTGAAGGAGAAGTGAAGTTCCTCTCCCAGACAGGGCCTTTCTCTATACCCCTGAAATGTACAACCAAAAAATGTGATGTAAGTAGAGTCAAACCTGTATTAAGAGACCTTCCATAGGACTTCACCATCTATAAGGTCACATATGACAGGTAGTCTCTTAAAACAGGGTCACTAATATTACTTTCACGAAACAAAGCAAAATGTTTTACATGCTTTAGTATATTATAAGAGTTATTCTGTCAGCTTCATTGACAAAGTAATTTCATTATATTTAACCACTGTTTTTTGCAAAATATGTTTCTGAGTGTTCAATTTCTTGATCACACCAAACATTTTTTTGGGGTCTGATCTGGATTTCAACTTTTTGCAAAATTTATCAACAATTTCAGCAATTTTCTGAATATATAATTTCCATGTTTCCATGCATCTCAATATTGTATCATTTTTATTGTGAATGTAGTTATTTGTCTTTCTCGCTTTGAAGGTACATTTATATAATTTCATGTGAAGTGCTTTTTAACGCACAACTCCTGTGTGAAAAGAGAGCTATATAAATCGGGTATAATAATAATAATAAATTGTGAAGAGAATACATTAAAATACAGAAAAAAATAATTAAGACTTGATGCATGGTTATTTCTTAATAAACTTCCATGCTTTTATACAATAATTCACTTGTTAATAGTGTACGGTATGTTTTTCTATTATTTATCACAGCTCTCAGTGGATATGGATGTGATCCAGTTTGGTACAACAGTCATAGATGAGACCCTGAAGAGAACCTTCACCCTAACCAACAAGGGCGCTCTTGGCACTACGTTTGAATTCTTTAAAGTTACAGGTAAGTCAATCCTTCACTTCTTAGCCCATTACCCCATACCCTTTTTCTTGTATTGAAGATAGGTAACCACTTAAAGCAGGTTGAAAGTAAAGCAGAATGTGCCTTAAGGCGCATTCTGCTTTACTTTCAACCTGCTTTAAGCTAAAATCGGCAAGGATCAATAGAATATTTCTTATGGTACTCATGACTATATAAATTTTAACTGTTTTCTTGAGTTGAGGAATAAATTAAAGGCGTGAAAAGGCGTTTCTATGGGGCAATGGGTTAAGATAGGTGGCTGCTGAAAGCATACTGAAAGAAAAGCAGAAGGATGATAGTAAAGTTATCTTTGTTGTTTCTACTAGAGCAAGGCAAAGGCATGAAAAGGTATTTCAGAAACAGGTGAAGGCATAAAAAGAATCTACAGTAAGAGAAAGAGTTAAAATCTAGGCGAAACCAATTTGCTTGATAAAGTCAGTTAAATTTAATATTAGATTAGGAAATATCACTTTTTAAGGATTTGATATTTTGTTTTACAGTAAAATATTCTTGTTGAAATAAAAGAAAGGCTATTATTTTATGGTGGTTTTTTTTCAAGGCATGAAGGCAAAGACAGCTACCAGTGCTCAGACTTCTCTGGGAAGAATGGTATGTATACAAACATTATATATTAAAATGGTGGACAAAATATCTTAACACATTCAACCCTAGCGACTAGTATACTCTTCATTTATAAACATTGTACCTATAAAGAGTACAACTTGTCCAATACAAACAGTGTAGACCCAGATCAGAGGGCTCCTGAAAAGAGCCCTCTGATCAGGGTCTGCACTGTTTGTTAATTTCCAATATATTGCAGAAAACCCCCCTAAATTGTCATAAATGGAAGCCACTTAAAGCAGGTTGAAAGTAAACCAGAATGCCCTAAGGCACATTCTACTTTACTTTCAGCCTGTTAGGATAAAGAAGATATTTCTTATGATATATATTCATGACTCTATAAATCGGAGCTACAGTCAAACTTTGATATCTTGAACTTGCTTTAGTCGAACTTATCATCCTTATTTTAAAGTTAAAACATGGATAAGCCACATTTTAACTTTGAAATAAGGATATGTTCGACTTAAGAGAGGTTGACATAATAAAATTCAACTATAGAAATACAAAAATAAATGAGTTAAGCCAGTTCGAAGTACCAAAGTTTGACTGTATTTTCTTTAGTTAAGGAATAAATTAAAGGTGTGATATTGTGTATAGATTGAGTAAATAAATGGGTTAAGCTTCAGACTGTCTAATAGACTGCCCATCCACCTTCTTTAGAACTCACCGTGCAGGGCTCAAGATAAGAGATAGTTTTTTCAACAAATCCAACATTTTCTCACTCTTTTTAGCACCAAATCCTATGGTGTTACTACTCATTAGAATCGTCTCGGAGAGACGATTCTAATGAGTAGTGACACCATAGGGTTTTATTCAGAAATAAAGATTTAAGTTTTTGAAAAACTACCCTTATCTGGTGCTCTGGAAGTTTTCCTCAGCACAGTTGAAATATGGTATACATTTAAGTGAATGTAAGGAAAAATAAATATGAGAACATAGGGAATAATTTACATTGGTGAAGTTGCTAATGTGAAGTTAGTGTTTGTCTTTTTTATTGGTTATTTCATTTGCAGATAGATTTTATACCATCATAAGATTTTATGTTTATATGCAGGAGAAATGACAGTTTTATACCCCAAAGCTTATCAAATAAAAAAACCCGGGATAACTACTGAAAAAACAAAACATTATGCCAATGTATCTGTCCAGTAAGTCTAAAGATAATTCACAGCAATAAGGTTTTGGTCTAATTTTCTTGTTTACTATTGTGCTATTTTTATTTGAATGTACATGTACTTGTATTTGTATCTCCTTCCCTAGATGATTTTTATTCAGCCATGTAGTTATTATAATATATTTTGCCATACTTTGACAGACTACAGGAGACACGACCCAGCCAGTCACCCCAGAGGCAACAGACCCTGACAAAGACAAGAAAGAACCTACTTCAGCAACAACAGGGAAGAAAACTGAAGGTATAGTAGGCCCTGAAGTTGTTTTTATTGACTAGATGTTTATCAACATACTGGTAGATATGTTTGATTATTCAAACTTGTGTTTAGCCGTAAAGAAATAAAGTCATAGTTGCTTAATGCAGAAAAGAAGTAAAGCACTAAGCTTTCCTCTTTTGGTAGTTTTAATCACTGGCACCAGAGTCGTGGACTTATAATATATATCGGTAGAGGTATAGATAAAGTAAACACATACACATACACATAAAAAGTCCATGACTCTGGTGCCAGTGATCTATATCTAAAAGATTTTTCCCCACCGATTAGCAATGTCTATGTTATTGCATTGAAGTTTAAAAAAAAATAAATAAAAAAAAATCAAAATAAAAAAAAATTCTATATGGGTTGACTATTGGCATCTACCTGTCTGCTATCTATTATTATAAGACCATGGTATGTAACTAATTCTACACCGTGTCACTTCAACCACAAGAATAACTATCTAAAACGCATTCAATCCAAACCAAATCTTTTGCAATCCATAGATAAGATATTTTTCTATCCAAAATACACTTCTTCGACGGTTGATTTGAATACGTAACTACAAGAATCAAGATTGAAGCCGGTATTTTACCAAACAGGGTTTTCCTCCACCCCCTAGCTTCCGGTTTAGACGAAATGAAATTAAAGTTTGCGACGAGTGATTTGATTGGCTGATTGAAAAAAGAATGTATATACCGGAAAGATGTGTAAATATATATCGTTCTCATGATTTTTGGTTGTAATTGTTAATCATGCAGTTATTAAAGTCTTGCATTAATATAAGTTCAGCACAATTGTGCACAATGTGACGCTGTAATCAGTAGTTTTATTCAGTTTGACAGAAGCGCGGGAAGACGCTCGCGCGAATGACGTCAAGTACAGAAACGTTATTCTTTCCAAATAAACGCGTTTATACTAATACTGTTATTTCATTTGCAAACCATTTGGAGGCTGATCAGACACCAGGTAACCAGGCGTCTGACTAGGCTCCAAATTGTTTGCCATTGAGATTAAAATTAATACTAAAAAATAGTAAAAAGCTGTCATTCAATACATTTATTCCAATCCCATACGATATACATTGCTAACGTTTGGGGGAACCTCTTATAGATCAAGAACCTATATCTAATAGATCTTATAGATCTAGTAAAAAATAGCAGACCGGTAGATATAGAGGCATATCTAGAGTCAACTCACATTTTTATTTTTATTTTTATTTCCATTCCCATACAAAAGACGTTGCTAACAGAACGGAAAAAAGGTTCTACATCCAGAATCTAGTAGATAGAGACTATAGAGCGTACACATCAAGATTTCCGCCTTCATATATAGTATACATTACTTACCGGTAGATACAGTTCTAACCACTGACACCACATTCATAGACTTATTATGTCTCTGTGTGTATATATATTCTTCTCTGTATGTATAAGAAATAAAAATGCATCTAAATGTAAATACACACATATTATAAGTCCATGACTCTGGTGCCAGTGGTTTTAATTAAAGATGGTTGCTTGATATAGCATAGAAATAATGCATAAATTTTATGCTGCAATAAACAGTCTTTACAATTTCCACCCTACTTCAAGTAAAGGTCGCTTAATATAATAAGATTGATTGTAAATGTTTATGTTTAAGATTTCTTTTTCATCAATATTGTTTTTGTATATCAGGTGAAGTGTCCAAGACAACAATACAGGAGGAAGGTCAAGGTCAAGGTCACGACCCTGAGACAATCAAGGAGGAGACAGAGGAGGAGCAGCAGTGTCAGGAGGGAGATGATAAAGGAGATAAAGGAGAGGCACAGGGGGAAGATGGTGAGTTTTACATATTACTCCTATCACATCTCATCACAACTCCATAGATACATTTTTATGCATTTAATTCATTCCTTCTTTGAAGAAAAGAGTTCCATCTTATACAGTAACAAACCTGAAACATTTGAAACATTTACTTTACCTTAGCAGATGGTAGCTTAAGGCTGTCCATTAAAGGGTTAAAGTCTCATAAAAGTTTGGTAACTAGTAATGAAATTCTATTTATTGTAAATTGCAATTGCAAGTTTCAATACTGTGTAAACAAAGCATATGAAACATGTCAAATTTCTATATTCAATATGCATGTTAACCCTTAGCCCGCCAAATAAATTGTCGTCTGCTATATTTCTCGTCTGCTTCAAGTTTCAAAGTGCTTCAAAGTTGCTCAAAATTGCTGAAAATGTTGTCTGAGTGTCAAACAGCTTGGATCCGGATGAGACGCCGAGTTACTCGGCGTCTCATCCGGATCCAAGCTGTTTGCATATGGAGCTATAGTCGTGAGTGGCAGGCTATGGGTTAATGGTTTTGTTGTAAGAAAATAAACCCTTTTCTGTTCATTGTCAACTTGAAAGCTGTACACAGTTAAACACTTGCTCTATCATGTTATGATTTTTCCTAGGCACCCCAACCCGTACACTAAACCCAAGCACTCCTGAAAGTCTCCTTGAATCAAGAGAGGGGGACAGTTTTTCCTTTACACCCCCACCCACTCATGGTAGTCCTTATGTTGTTATGCTTTTGAAAGTGTGGTTTTGTTGTACAGTGGAGAATGTGTTATTCTTTCCCAATAAACGCGTTTACGCTAAAACTATTATTTGCAGTGCAAACAGTTTGGGGCCAGATCAGACGCCGGGTAACCCGGCGTCTGATCTGGCTCCAAACTGTTTGCCATCAAGATAAACATGAAATATCAGAATTGTCCAAAAGTTGTTCTTTTCTTTACTACGTTTTAGTGCTTTGCGTTTGCGTACGTTTGCGTTTAAACGGGAAAGAATAACAGATTCTCCACTGTATATATGTACATTGTAAATGTTTGTTTAACCCTTTTCACCATAGATGCCTATTTTAATACTGCATTTATACCTCCACTGAAGTAAACAGTTCCGCTTTATTCAGTCAAGAATTGTATTTTAAAAATATTTTCTATATCCTAGAAAATTGTAGCTTAAAGCAGGCTGAAAGTAAATCAACCTTTAGATGCATTTGGCTTTACTTTCAATCTGTTTTACGGTAAGTGTTCACCTCTCCTCCATACTAGAAATAGGCTATGGAGTAAAGGGTTTATTATTGTCAGAATTTGAATGAGGATGTTTGTCAGACTTAGCCTTATTGCTTTAAATCTATAGGCATCTAGAAATGTCATATAAATCTAAAATTCATTGTACGTATGCATTATTAGATACTTTTTATGCGCCGGCATCGACAGATGTGAAGGCATATAGTGATCGTCCTGTTCGTCCGTCCGTGCAGTTAACTTGGAGTAAGGGGCCATTTTAGTTGACTGTGAACAAATAAAGGGCTATTGGCAGTTAAAGGGCCATGACCCCTTAACTGGTTCTAAAAATTGCAAAAATGGTATCAGTAGGCCTCAAGGGAGGTAAAAAATAAGTTTTCAAATGAAGGCCCTTTACAAATGTCAATAATCTGTCCATATGTAGGGGGATGACTTTAACCCATTACCCCATAGCCCAATTCTAGTATTGAAAATAGATTGCTACTTAAAGCAGATTGAAAGTAAAGCAGAATGTGCCTTTGGGCGTATTCTGCTTTACTTTAAGCCTGCTTTAAGCTACAATTAAGCTACAATTTGCTAGAATAGAGAAAATATGTCTTGTGATGCCTATCCATGACTGTATAAATTGGAACCATTTTCTTCAGTGGAGGAAAAAATCACAGGCGTAAAAAGGCGTATTTATGGGGTAATGGGTTAAAGGGCCATTTTGGTTGCTCAGATAATATCAATGGGCCACTTGTGGCCCTTTAACTTGGCAAGTGGTCCTTTAAATTTGGCCCCTTAGCAGGCTGGCCCTTAGACCTAAGTTAGTAGACCGTCAGTCCGTGCATCCGTATCAAGGTTAAGTAGATTTTACCGTTTTGTCTAGCATCAACACCCCTTACCCAAATGTTCGGATACTGATACAGTTGTTGCCTTGGACCATTCCCTAGCCACCAAACTTTGATTTTGACCTTGACCTTGACCTAATTTGGACTTTGAATATTTTAAATAGGCTATTTCTTGGTTAACTAGATTTTACCGTTTCGTCTAGCATCAACACAATTCTCTACAATGCTTTGATACTTATACAGTTGTTGCCTTGGACCATTCCCTGTCCACCAATATCACCGAACTTTTATTTTGACCTTGACTTTGACCTAATTTGAACTTAGAATATTTTAAATGGGCTCTTTCTCGGTTAACTAGATTTTACCGTTTCCTCTAGCATCAACACTGTTTACTACAATGCTTTGATACTTATACAGTTATTGCCTTGGACCATTACCAACTCACCAATATACCCAAGCTCAGTTTGACCTTGACCTAATTTGGACTTAGAAAAGATTCAGAATATATTGTCAAGGATGCCACCGGGGGCATAAGTGTTTATTGACCGTGCAGTCTTGTTGATTATAAAGAGATGTATTTTACTATCAAATTAGAATTCATCTGTTCTGCAAATGACTGTACAGTGTTCCCTCTCTACAACGACATCCAGTGGGAGACACAGATTGTGTGTGTTGTTTGCAGGGAGTCATTATAGAGAGGGAAATAAAGACTTGGCTTATATTTGCAAACAGCTTGAATCCAGATCAGACGCCGCGTAACGCGGCGTCTGATCTGGATTCAAGCTGTTTGTCGCTCATAATTATATTTATCGCATCAAATTGTCCACTTATTTGTAATTTTAAGAAAAACAGCAGACGACAATTCTAAGCAGACGACATTGCAGCAGTATAAGCGTTATACATAATTGTCTGGTTTTGGGAACTGAGACAAGGGTCGTTGTAAGGAGGGAGTCGTTGTTGGGAGGGCTGTTGTAGAGAGAGAACGCTGTATTATCATAGACTGCAAAGTAGAATGAAAGCCATTGAGAATAAAATGGGGGTAAAACGATCAGGTTTCACTTAGGTTTTGTAGATGTTGTATTGTAACAGCTAGTTGATATTTTTTAACTAGGTATTGTCTTGGAATCATTGTGCTGTAAAAATTATCAGAGCTTAAGAAAAAATTACCAATACCGGTACTTGCCAGTTGGGTTAAACCTTTTCAGAGAAGAACCTTGTTGATAATTATAAGTTATGTCCACAGAATGAATCAATCAGGAATGATTAATTTTATGGTGTCTTAGAGTGCTTTCTTTTATAAATAAACAAGATAACTTAAGGAATTTAACTAATAATTAACCCTTAGCCTGCCACTCACAACTATAGTTCCACATGCAAACAGCTTGGATCCGGATGAGACGCCGAGTTACTCGGCGTCTCATCCGGATCCAAGCTGTTTGACACTCGGACAACATTTTCAGCAATTTTGAGCAACTTTGAAGCACTTTGAAAGTTGAAGCAGATGAGAAATATAGCAGACGACAATTTATTTGGCGGGCTAAGGGTTAATCTTTGTTCAGCACATTAGATTTAATATGATGTGAGTTTTGTTTCAAATGTTAACAGTATACAGCTCAGTGTATGATAATCCAACTGGAGAAAAAAGTGATATTAACTTTGAATATAATTGTATATTTAATTGTTATTATTGTATGTTTGCTTGGATACTGTCACAGATGTGATTGATGTATATTGTGAGGGTTGGCTTATCTGTAAAATTCAATGTAGATTTATTTAATTTTTACCAAATTTCATTCATGTTCAATCTTGCATTAAGTGGCCTTTTAAAATAAGACACTTAGAAAAACCTTACAAGACTAGTGGTTGCTTAATACAGGGTAGAATTAATGCAAAAAGCTCCTGCATCAGTTTATCTTGAACTAAGTAGTCTTTTGTCTTCAGAGATATCCCTACTACTTCAGCAGGTGGTCATCTAATAAAAGATTGACTGTATCATATTGTGTTGTAACTTAACCCTTTCCCCCATAGAAGCGACTTTTAGCGTATTTAATTTATTCCTCCGCTGAAGAAAATAGTTCCAATTTAATCAGTCATGATTATATAGTATAGGGAAAATTTTCAATATTCTAGCACATGGAAGCTTAAAGCAAAAGTAAAGCAGAATGCGCCTTAGGGCGCATTCTGCTTTACTTTCAACCTGCTTTAAGTGGTCACCTACCTTGAATACTAGAAATAGGCTATCAGGTAAAGGGTTAATAGTTGTTAACTTTGGTGATACATATTTGTATTGAAAAGAAGAATTTGTCAGATAATTATGTTTACATACCAGACTTAGATAAAAAGACAAACTTGCCATTGAATTAAGTTTTAAGTTGCCGCTCACAAAAAGATTTTGTCAAATGTTGATATAGTCAGCAGTGCTCAGCACCTTGTATATATATCAAACTAAGTACATGTATGGTAATATTCCTAAATATTGGAACACCCTCTGTACCTGCTGTAACCCATTACCTCATAGAAACGCCTTTTAACACATTTGATTTATTCACCCACTGAAGAAAATAGTCCCAATTTATACAGTCAATAATATGTGTTATAAGAAATATTTTTCATTTTCTAGAAGCTGGCAGCTTAAAGCAGGCTGAAAGTAAAGCAGAATGCGCCTTAAGGCGCATTCTGCTGTACTTTCAACCTGCTTTAAGTAGTCACATATCTCCAATACAATAACATGTTTATGAGGTAAAGGGTTAAACAAATTGCTGATCACACAGTTATCAGGAGTAAGCAGAATGGCAAACAGTGTATACCCTGATCAGACTGCTCCCGAGGGAGCATCTTTCCCAATACTTAGGATCATTACGGTAGATAGATTTTGCCAAAAATTAAGTCATTTGCTAAGGTTGTATAAAATATAAGTCATAAGAAGTTTTTACCATTATATATATCATTCCAGGTCCACCCCAAGATGAAGGCTCCCCAGATCTGGCCATCAGTGAGATGGATGATTATGGGACCCTCGATGGGATGAGAGTGGGTCCTATATCTACTGGTGAACTGGGGCCTTTTGCCTCCACCAAACTTGAGATCATTTGGAACCCCTCAGTGCCTGGGAAGGTGGACTCAGAGTTTCTGGTCAGGTTTGCTGATCCGGCCTCAGACAGCGTAAGTTACAAGCTATATTTGACCTCAGTTGACCTATAGGATAGTTTGCACAGTCAACTTTTTTTTGTGTAAAACAGCTATTCCTTTAAGAAACATGGATCTCTCTATAGACAAGCTACTAATTGACACATTAAACCCTAGCAACAGTTATACTTGTCATTTCAATCAGTGTAGCTGTGAAGATAGAGTACTGGTACACTGATCCTATACAAACAATGTACTCACTGATGAGTGGGCTCCTCTGGGAACTCTCTGATCAGGGTCTGCACTGTTTGTCATTTTGTACCATATTGTTAAAATCAACCATAAATAGTAAAAACTGGACTAGACTTATTTGGAAATTTCAGGGTTAAATTTATGCAGGACAAAAGTAAAAAAGTAAGCATCAAGCTGTTAGTTGTTCTAAATTTTAAGACTGCTATTCTCTATCGTATGTCTGAAACATAATTATATTTATCTGTTAAATCTAAAAGTTTTATAGATTTAAACGCTACATGGCATGAAAAGAGTTTGAGGAAGTTTAGCAACTATTAAAATAATATTAGATGTATAGGATGTATAACTATGCAAATAGGTCAATAGTTGTTTGAGAGGGCTGTAACTACTGTTGGAAGAACTTACAGCCTATCCATAATTAATGTATAGTAGAATGACCTGATGAAACAAAGGTGGATATACAGAAAAAAGTCAGATTGTCCTGACGACTTTGTTATAAGTTCACTGTATATTAGTATCTTTGAGGCTTCGTTTTGAATATCATAACTGTTATATCCAATATTGTACAGATATTGGACAATAAAATATGTTTAAACTAAATATTTGCTGCATGATTTTATCACAGATTTCTATCCGAGCTCTGGGTAATGCTATAGATGTACCGGTATGGGTGGAGAGACAAACAGTTGACCTGAAGATCTGTATGCTGGACCGTCTCTACCAGGACACTATTGTTGTCAGTAACAGGTCAGTACACATGCACCGAATTTTGTACAGTAAGTTCACTCTTATAAGCAAGATCGTTTACAATATTTAACCTGTTGTTTATTGCTTGCAAATTTGAGGAAACTGTTGAAAACTGATTTGATCGGGTTGAGACACCAATCAAGTTACTTGCTGGAGTAAGTCTTTGTTTTGGATGAAGTTCAGTAGTGATCAAATTAATACAGTGGGGAATACGTAATTCTTTTCCAATAAAACGGAATATACTTTGCATATATTATGCACCAGATCACTCGAGTTGTGTGTGTAAAAGCTATATCCAACGAGACCGAAGGTCGAGTTGGATATAGCCTTTACACACACAACGAGAGTGATCCGGTACATAAGATATGCAAAGTATAGTAATGTTCCTTTTATTATATACCTCTTATAATAAAAATAAAATGAAAAACGATAGAAATGTTTCGAGCGTTACTATAAATAAACGGGATTTCCCATACGTCACACTTCGGGGAATGGCGCGTGAAAGTAAATACTCGCTATTACGACCACTAAAACGAATGCTAATTGATTAAATAATAGAGATGTTACAGCTTAAAGCAAGGTGACAGTGAAACAGAAATCTCCTAAAGGAGCTTTCTGTTTCACTGTCACCTTGCTTTAAGCGGTCACCTACCGTAAACACCCTAATACTTAACATAATTTAGTGGTCGTAATAGAGAGGTTTTACTGTAGTTCCGAACTTCCGACTACACAGTAAACGTTCTTTTCCCATTACACAAGGTACATTGGTAATAAGGAATTTTCAATCCGTCAAGGTGTATTTGTTCGATAAAATACAGAAATATTTCGGGCAGAACATTGGTAGGTATATAATAAATGTGTTTATGCTAAAAGGTTCATTTCGATTGCAAACAGTTTGGAGCCAGATCAGACGCCGGGTAACCCAGCGTCTGATCAGGCTCCAAACTGTTTGCCACTCAGACTAACTTGATGAGTTAGAATTGTCAAAATGTCATAATTTTCTACATTTCAGCGTTTTGTATTTGCATTTTGTTTGTGTTTAAACAGGAATTAATAACGGTTTCTCCACTGTATTTGGAATGTCTTTCTCTTTGTAGAGCCACAACTGCTCTGCGCCTGAAGTTTGAGGTTTGTAAAGAGTTGAGGAATCACCTGGAACTTCTGCCTAAGACAGGCTACATCCAGGCCCAGTCTCAGTTCTCAGCCCAGCTCAAGTTCCTACCTAGGTAAGACAGCACAAACACAGCATCAGAGCTGGTGTATCTGGGTGCTTCTGCTTGATTTAGCCCATTACTCCATAAATATGCTCTTTTACACCTTAAATTAATTCCTTTGATTTACCCATTCACTATCTTACGCCAAGTACAATGGTTATTTGCAAACATTTTTTTATCCTGATCAGTTGCTGCATAATGCAGCATGGTCGTCTGATCAGTATCGAAACTGTTTGATACTCTTTTCAAAAAAATTTTTAAGTCAAAATACCAAAATTTATATTTGAGCAATAAAAGATGGCAACAACTGTTTAACCCTTTGAACCCTAGTCCCGCATATAGGCATCATTTCAAACAGTGTACATGTGAATAATACACTTGTCATGTGCAAACAGTGAAGACCCAGATCAGAGGGCTCCGAAAGGAGCCCTCTGATCAGGGTCTTCACTGTTTGTCAGTATTGCCAAATTTGACAAAAACAACTCTTAAAAGCCAGAAATGGACTAGACAAAAATCGAAACTGGAATTGTCCATTTAAAGTTTCAGGGAGGAAAGAGTTAAAGTAGATGATGTCATGACAGTGAGGGAGTAAACATGTTTATAGAAAGCGCCTTTTGATGTAGAAATGTACAAGACACTATTGTAGGCATTTTTAAGGGATAGCTAAATACAGTAGCCCATTGATCTTTAACCATTTGAACCCTAGTCCCGCCTATAGGCGTCCAGCTCAAAAAGTGTACATGTGAATAGTACACTTGTCCTATGCAAACAGTGAAGACCCAGATCAGAGGGTTCCCTCTGATCAGGGTCTTCACTGTTTGTCATAATGCCAAACATTGACAAAAACAACCATTAAAGGCAGAAATGGACTAGACTAAAATGGAAACTGGAATTGTCCATTTAAAGTTTCAGGGAGGAAAGAGTTAAATACAGGTGCCTGCTAAATTGAGTGAACTGGGAATATGTGTTTATTGAACACAGCATTTTGTTGAATCAACCTTTTTGTAAATATTTGAATGCACTGAATTTGATATATTAAATGCATGATGTATCATGTTTATTTACAGGCACAGTCTATTTGAAGAAGGGGGTAAATATTTTGACAAGGAGACAGGAGTTCTAGAGGCACCAATGACCATCAGAGTAGCAGATCAGGTATGTACTGTGTTTTAGTCCTTCAGTCTGATAGGCAGCACATTAGGTATGAGTCTAGTTTAACCCTTTACCCCATAGCCTGTTTATAGCTTTGAAGACAGGTGACCTCTTATTTAAAGCTTGTTGAAAGTAAAGCAGAATGCGTCTTAAGGTGCATTCTGCTTTACTTTCAGCCATAATCTGAAAAGATATAGGAAATACTTCAAAGTTTTATATTCATGACTGAATAACTATAAAATGGAACTATTTTCTTCAGTGGAGAAATGAGTTAAATGCATACAAACGTCTATCTTTGGAGTAAAAGGTTAATGTTAATGTTGTTTAATTTTTTTAACACTGGGTAACTGCTGTCTGCTACTAATGCCATCTGCTAAAATCCTGAAATTGATTCACTCTTCTTTATGTTAAACCCTTCATAACCATGACATCAACTATTTCAAACTGTTGTCAATTTTATTTATCAAATTTAAATTTTAGGTATTTTTTACTTAAAACATATTGAAATGAGTGTCAAACATTTTGGATCCTGATTAGACACAGTATTAAGCTAATTTCATGTCCTTCGAAGCTTTACCTTGAGTCTAGCCTTGAAAATTAGATAGAACTAGGGCTGTTGCAGTGTATCAGTGGGGATATTCATCACATTTGGTGGCTATTTTAGCTAAGATTGTAATTTATATGTTTACAGACTGCCCCAGTACCATTCACAGTGACTGGTGTAGTTACAAACTCTGACATGGAGTTTGATGTATCTGAGATAGACTTTGGTTGCTGTACCATCTACGAGTCCAACAAAACCACCATCAAACTGACCAACAAGTCTATACTGCCACAGGAATTTGGCTTTGTGGGACATCCAGAGGTAAAGTTGCTTCTAGTTGTTGTATTTATGTCAAATACATACAGTAAAACCACTCTATTTCGACCACTAAATTATTTCAAATAGTTTGTGTTTAAGAAAGATGACTGCTTAAGGTACTTCGCATATGCACATAGTTTCCATACGATTGTTATGAAACTTTTCATGAAGAATGATAATAGCCTAAGAAACGATGTGTGTAAATATAGGCAACATTTATCGTGTGGTTTGTCTTTAAGGTCTTTTTTCTGACAAAAACCTAGAATTTTGATGATTTTATTTTTCTTAAAAATGAATAAAGCTAATGACTATAATTCTCACCCAATAAGTAGTCCACAACATTCATTACAAGAAAAGCTAAAAACAGTTTGAATATAGGTGTTCAGAAAGATGTTATCAGCTATTTAAATTTTGCAAAATGCTAAAAAATTGAATTACAAAAAACTGACTCATTCAATGTATATTTGTTTTCATTTTATTCAAATATATGGTTGATGAACTAGTCAGTCTGAAAAAATTAGAAAATATTACAGTCAGGATTTGTTGTAATAACATATTTTCTTATTAAAATGTGGGATATTTGTTGTTTAGATACAGTTACCTACCTTAGAATTAAAACTTTGTCATTAAAATGCATTATTATTTATTCATGGAATTGCATACAAGGTTTATTATATTGTTTTAACATAATTATAATGGGCAATATCGATCTTGAAAAGGTTAGCGTATTGATAAGCTTCAATGTGTGGCTTTATAGTTCGATCAAATCGTTTACATGTATACCGATTTAATTGACTTGTAAGTCATTAAACTAAAACGTACAGGTAAGTGGACATATACTTGGACCGTAAACATCACTAGTTCTAATCAACGAAGACTAAACATAACATGTCTCTTGATTACTGCGTTATGGATTGACAAGTCAATAAATCGGACACTAAAAAAAATATTTGGATCGGATGGGTCTCGAACCTATGACCTTTTGATTGCTAGTCAACCACTATACTAACTGCGCTATGAAGGATTATACTAATTCGTATCAACATTTCCTTTATATAAATTTTCTAGTATAAACACGTACGAAAACAGTGTGTGTCGTCAAGACCCATATCCGCTTGCCCACAAGACCGACTTCCGGTAGCCAAAGGCCTTAAAGCAATGTGAAAATATAATAGGAAACTCCTAAAGGAGCTTTCTGTTCTACTTTCACATTGCTTTATACAGTCACTTTTCTGTTATGAAAATATATTTACTGGTAGTTGCTAGCTTTAAGCGCATTCTGCTTTACTTTAAACCTTTTTTAAGTGATACCCTGTCTTTAAAACTACAAACATAATAAGGGGTAGTTGGTTAATACACTGGTCAGTGGTCATGTTTCGTTTGTTTCAGTATGTAGAGGTACAGCCCAATGATGGTTTTGGAACACTGTTGCCACTGGAAACAGTAGAGCTTGATGTCATCTTCAGTCCACGCAAGGCCAGGGATTACAAGTTTGAACTAAACTGTAAATCTGTTATAAATAGGTAAGACATATTTTAATTTTTTAAGTTATACAAGAAGTTGATAATATGTACCATATAATTATATTTAGAATTTTACAAAAAGCTTGTTTCCAGACAATAACTTCAGTTCTAATTGACACATTGTTAAGAAATTTCACATTAAGCTTTCTCATCATACAGGTTAGAGACCTACCGATTTTGGTTCTGATCTTGTAATTTTTATTGCAGTTATGCCCCTTTACATATTTAGAAAAAAAATTTAAAACGCTAGTTTTAGTTCTATTGGACTTATTGTAACCAAGTTTCATATGAGCTTTCTAGTCATACAGTTTAATTAGATAACAAAATAGTTTGGTTTAGGTCTGATGATGTTTATCACTGATTTTGCCATGATGGGTGTATGTTACACTGCTGTGCCCTTGTTTATACATCAATCCTGTGACATATAGAGGATAATCGATTCCTTTGAATTGATATGAAAAATATATAATCATGAGAATGGGTTGTTATCTTGTTAAAAAACGAGTATATAGTTCATTTCCATCCAAAGGAATGGAATATTCTATTTATTATATACATTTTAATGATGTTTTTACAGAGAAAACACACACAATTAATTGTTTACGTGTGACATCATAAAAGATATTGCACGACATGACCTCACAAAAATGATATCGTCACTACAAAAGTGATATAATCACTAGTGATGATATCAACTGTGATTCATATGAAATTTATCTAACTGAGGAATCTCTATAAATCATTGATAAGTATATAATAAATGTATTTTACTACTATTACAGGGAGTTCAAGATCCAGTGTAAAGGAGTTGGTGTTCATCCTCCGCTGGACATGTCCAAGCAGGTGGTACACTTTGCAGCGACAGCGCTGTACGACGTGTCTGTGGCCTCACTTCATGTAGTCAACTCTCACACCAGCATGAACGAGTTCACACACCCTGTACCCAGAATAGGCAAAGGTGGGTCACAGTCTCTCCTATCCCTGTAGCATCCATGACTGTGCTACAGATACAGTGAAACCTACAGTGGAGAATGTGTTATTCTTTCCCAATAAACGCGTTTACGCTAAAACTATTATTTGCAGTGCAAACAGTTTGGAGCCAGATCAGACGCCGGGTAACCCGGCGTCTGATCAGGCTCCAAACTATTTGCCACCAAGATAAACGTGAAATATCAGAATTGTCCAAAAGTTGTTATTTTCTACGTTTAAGTGCTTTGCGTTTGCGTACGTTTGCGTTTAAACGGGAAAGAATAACAGATTCTCCACTGTATCTAAACTGGACACATGTTAACCCATTACCCCATAAATATGCCTTTTTACGCCTCTCCACTTAAGAAATAGTTTCAATTTATATAATCATGAATATATGTCATAAGAAATATTTTCTATTTCATAGCAGATGGTTGCTGAAAGTAAAGCAGAATACACCTTAAGGTGCATTTTGCTTTACTTTCAACCTGCTTTAAGTGGTCACCTGTTTCAAAACTAGAAACATGCTATTGGGTAATATGTTAAAAGGTCCGTCAGTCCGTCCGTGTGTCCGTAACAAGGTTAAGTAGACAGATGCGGAGGCATATAGTAATCGTCCTGTCCGTCCGTGTGTCCGTAACAAGGTTAAGTAGAATTTACCGTTTCGTCTAGCATCAACACCGCTTACCCAAATGCTTGGATACTTATACAGTTGTTTCCTTGGACCATTCCCTATTCACCAATATCACCAAACTTTCATATTGACCTTGACCTTGACCTAATTTGGACTTAGAAAATTTTAATTAGGCTATTTCCTGGTTAACTAGAATTTACCGTTTCGTCTAGCATCAACACATCTGACTACAATGCTTTGATACTTATACAGTTGTTGCCTTTGACCATTCCCTATCCACCGATACTTATACCGTTGTTGCCTTTGACCATTCCCTATCCACCAATATCACCAAACTTTGATATTGACCTTGACCGTGACCTAATTTGGACTAAGAATATTTTAATTAGGCTATTTCCTGGTTAAATAGAATTTACCTTTTCGTCTAGCATCAACACATCTGACTACAATGCTTTGATACTTATACAGTTGTTGCCTTTGACCATTCCCTATCCACCAATATCACAAAACTTTGATTTTGACCTTGACCTAATTTGGACTTAGAATATTTTAAATAGGCTATTTCCTGGTTAACTAGATTTTACCGTTTCGTCTAGCATCAACACTGTTTACTACAATGCTTCAATACTTATACAGTTATTGCCTTGGACCATTACCATCTCACCAATAATACCCAAGCTCAGTTTGACCTTGACCTTGACCTTATTTGGACTTAGAAAAAATTCAGAATATATTGTCAAGGATGCCACCGGGGGCATAAGCGTTTATTGAACGCGCAGTCTTGTTGGTCTCTAAACCAGCTAGAATACCAGATGAGAGAATGCAGGATGAAAGTAAGTCAGAAAGCTCCTTACGGGAGCTTTCTGTCATACCTTTCATTTTTATGCCCCCAGCATCGACAGATGCGGGGCATATAGTAATTGTCCTGTCCGTCCGTCCGTCTTTCCGTCCGTCCGTCCGTGCGTGTGTCCGTCCGTAACAAGGTTAAGTAGATTTTACCGTTTCGTCTAGCATCAACATCGCTTACCCAAATGCTTTAATACTTATACAGTTGTTGCCTTGGACCATTCCCTATCCACCAATATCACCAAACTTTGATTTTGACCTTGACCTTGACCTAATTTGGACTTAGAAAATTTTAAATAGGCTATTTCTTGGTTAACTAGATTTTACCGTTTCGTCTAGCATCAACACAACTGACTACAATGCTTTGATACTTATACAGTTGTTGCCTTGGACCATTACTAACTCACCAATGCTCAGTTTGACCCTGACCTTGACCTAATTTGGACTTAGAAAAGATTCAGAATATATTGTCAAGGATGCCACTGGGGGCATAAGCGTTTATTGAACGCGCAGTCTTGTTACATTTAGTAGTTACCTATCTTAGGTGGTCTACCTTCTTTTCCAAGCAGTATCCAGTTAAAGGAGGTTTTACTGAATTGATTATTCTAATTATCAGCACTTTCTTGCCCTTGAAAATGCTTTATCTTGTTATACATTTACTTTACATAGTTATGTACAATTAATTAAAGTTTTGATCCTTTAGTAAAGGTTGAAAACGAATTTTGAAAACTGTTTAGATAAGATTTATTTATGTGTTATTATCATATATAGGAAATTGAAAACTTGTATTCTTCTATTTCATAATTTATTCTTTATTTTTGTAAATGAAGGATCTTACATGAGTGCTCATTATTTATCCTTTTTAATAAAGGAGTTGACTAAAATAATATGATGCAAGCCTTTGCGAGTGTCATATTTGTTTCAGTCAACGACTTTATTAAAAATGATAAATAATGAGCATGAATGTGAGATTCTATTTATCACATAAACATTTTAAAAACCTATTTAGTTAATTGAAGCTGCAGGTTGTAGTCACTTTTGCCATATAGATTTTACGCCAAAATGTGACATTGTTTACGGTAACGTCATCGCAAATGATGTCATTTTGTGTCCCGCTACATGCAGCGTTTGTTGACGAATAGGTTTGGCGGAAACCAAAAAAACGATATTTTACTAGTGGATTAAGATATTTATAGAATGGCTTTATGCAACTCCCAGAACACAGATTATGTGATAAAAAAGGGTAGCTGTTAATCATCAATTAAGTTCAACAATTGCTTTCATTTTATATGAGTAGAACACAAAATATTCAAATTGACAAAGAATTCCATTATTAAATGATGGTATTATAGGTGAGATTGCACCAGTTGGGCCAACATCGTTTGAGTTTGTGTTACCAGAGGATGCTCCTATCACCATATCCCCATCAGTAGGCACAATACAGCCAGGAGAGGTAAGTTAACTCATTCACCCCTGAAACTTTTAATGGACAATTCCAATTTCAAAATATGTCTGGTTCATTTTGACTATTTGGGGTTGATTTTAACAATATATTTCAAAATGACAAACAGTGTAGACCCTGATCAGATGGCTCCTTGAGGAGCCCTCTGATCAGGGTATACACTGTTTGCATGGGACAAGTGTTTTCCTTACATCTACACTGTTTGTAAATGACAAGTATAGTGTAAATGAAACAAAACAGAGCTCTTTTCCTTCATAGAAGTGTCTGAGAACACCTTTATGTAGTTTTCCATAAACATGTCTTGAGATTACCCCATAGCCTGTTTCTAGTTTTGAAGATAGGTGGCCACTTAAAGCTGGTTGAAAGAAAAGCAGAAGCTTTACTTTCAGCCTGCCTGAAACTGTCATCTGCTATGATATAAAAAAAATATTTCTTATGATGCATATCCATGACAGAAAATTAGAACTATTTTCTCCAGTAGAGGAATAAATTAAAGGTGTAAAAAACATGTTCATGGGGTAATTGGTTAAAGAAACAAAACAGGGCTCCTAGTTTGATCACCTTGACAAAAACTAGGTCAATTATGAATATGGGTTATGTCTGAATAAAAAGTAGGTCAGTAGGTCAAATCATAAAAAAGGGCTTCTAAACACTAGCAGCCATATGTTTAGCCCCAAAAGCACAAAACTTGCTCAACATAGTCACCTAGACAAAATCTGGGTAATTATTGTATGAATATGAGTTATGTCAGGTCAAATAGTAGGTCATTAGGTCAAATCAACTTACAAGGCTTTTGAACCCTCTAGTTCATATTGAGTACACACATCTACATTATTCTGACACATTTGCTTCTTGAGACAAGGTGCCAGTGGGGGTATTTATAACCTTTAGTCATAAGTCTAGTTAAATCTTGGAACTCTGTACTCAGGTGAGCACCTAGCTTATAGCCCTTGGGCTCTTGTTACACATTTAATTCATTCCTCCACTATAGAAAATAGTTTCACTATATACAGTCATTCTATATCCCAGCAGATGGTAGCTTAAAAAAGGCACCCTTTGGAGCTTTCTGTTTTTCATTCATCTTTGTTTGAAGCTGCCAGTTGTCTTTTATGCTATCAATTAGCCTTCTTTCTAGTGGTATTTAATAAATCGTTTTACCATATGGCATTGATGCATTTTCAGAAAAGCCGTATCCAGGTGCGTTTTGCCCCAACTCTAAATGAGCAGGACATCAAGAAGGAAGCAGTGAGGATGGCTACACGACTACTGGAGCAGAAGGCAGATAGGGAGTATAAGGAGGCTCTGAAACGACAGAAAGAGGCGGAGGAGGCACAGGTAAATAAAACACTAGCTTGATATACATATACAGTAACTAAAGAGAGGGTATAGTGATTCAGCATTGCTTATAACAGGGCTCCAGATAAGGGGTAGTTTTCTGAACAAATTCAACATTTTCTCACTCATTTCAGCACCAAACCTTATGGTGTCACTACTCATTAGAATCGTCTCGAAGAGACGATTCTGATGAGTAGTGACACCTTAAGGTTTAATGCAGAAATAAAGGTTTTAGATTTTGAAAAACTACTCTTATCTGGAGCCCTGTTATAATGTAACAGATCTAAGATTCAAACATCTAAGTCTAGGTAGTAATGGGATTGCAATAGAGGAAAAATACAACATAATATAGTCATCTCATACATTTATATTCTCGTGTTTTTCTAAGTAATAAAAATTAATTGATGAATAAAGATGTAACATAGATATGAAAATACAAGAATATTGAGTCACTAAGGAAAATCATCATTTTGTTATAAAAGTATTTTTTTTTACAATGAACACAGGGTCTAAATCGACTCTATGATTGATAATATTTCAGTCCATAAATCACTTGCCACCTTTGAACTAAAAGACAAACATTTGTATTGGCGTGTCAGCTTTCAAACAAAATTACTGTCAAACTTTGATATCTGAAATTCGCACAAGTCGAACAAAGCTAAGCCATGTTTCAAACTTGAAATAAGGATATGTTTAAATTAAGTGAAGTAAAAATAATGAAAGTCAACTTTAGCAAATTAAACGAGGAAAATTGTATGTTAAACGGAGTTTGAGTTATTGAAGAAAGTTCAATTGTATATCAATAATCAAAATGCAAATGGTACACGTAATGTTTGTTTGTTGCTGTTAACAAAGTTCGCAAATTATCAGACAGTGTTTATCCTTACACAGCAATGTCATGCATTGCTAAGTCAAGACTGTCTATTATCTAGTAAAATCAAGTTTTGTTGTTACTGTGGTTGATGTTTCATGCCTGTTATTGCTCTATCTAGCCAGCAGACCCAGATGACCCTGTAAGTCAGTGAACACAGAGTGTCGTAGGTCTATGTGTAGCAATATTGTGACTGGGATCAGGGTTGTTATATGTGTAATATATGTGTTCAGGGATAAATGGTTTATTGTGATTATGTGTGATATATCAGTACAATAATACATAGATATATGTGTACAATCAATCTTGTAATTAAGTGACCACTCAAGAAGACCCTTTGGTTATATTAAATGCAGGTGGTTGCTTAATGTGGGATAGAAATAATGCAGAAATCTCCTGTATTATTATTACCCAACATTAAGCAGTCACCTATCTTTGGATGTTTCCATGCTCTTAGGTGGTTGCTTAATACAAGATAGACCGAATATTTAAACTGTTGTGGGCAGGTTCCCCTCCTAAAACAAAGACTTTGGCAGAAGGATGATTAAATCCTTATCAACAGTAATTCAACTCGATCCTTTCCGGGTGAGACAGGTCCCTTTTCATGTCTCTTGTTTAATAATCAGTGTTCCAGATAAGAGGGCGTAAAACTGGACAAATCCAACATTTTCTCGCTCATGTCAGATCTGATTCCTATGTTGTTACTATTCATTAGAATAGCCTCAGAGACGATTCTAATGAGTACTTTTTTTTGAGTAGTGACACTATATGGTTTGATAAAGACACAGAGATTTTAGTTTTTCAAATACTCTTCTTATCTATAGCCCTGAATTTCTTTATTATTGATAGAAATGTCTGTTCATGCTTCTACTTTGTCTAGATTAAAAGCCAGGGAAAAGTTTCCCTACATCCTGACAAATGGCTGCTTAAAGCATGCTGAAAGTAAAGTAAAAAGCTCCTAAAGGAGTTTTTTTACTTTACTTTAAGCCTGCTTTAAGTAACCACCAGTGTAATATACTAAAAGTTGTGAAAGGGTTAAGGGACAAATGATTTATTGTGAAATGTGTGATATATCTGTACAATAATACATAGATATAGATGTACAGTGCTACCTCCCTACAACAGCCCTCCCAATAATGACTCCCATCTTACAATGACCCTTTTCGCAGTTCCCTAAACAGGACAAATAAGCGACAAACAGCTTGAATCCAGATCAGACGCCGCGTTACGCGGCGTCTGATCTAGATTCAAGCTGTTTGTCAATTTCCCTCCCTATAACGACTCCCTACAAACAACCCACACAATTTGTGTCTCCCATTGGGTGTTGTAGAGAGGGAGCGCTGTATATGTAAATTGTTATTGGGCGAGGTCCCTTCCAAAAACAAACAGCATGAAAGAATAATGGTAAACCCTTTCCCTGACATAACATCAAAATATGATTGTTCATTGACTGTTGAAAACAGATTGTAGTTTAAAGCAAGATAAATAATGAGCAGAAAGCTCCTTCAGAGACTTTCTACTTTACTTTCATATTGCTTTAAGCAGTCACGGCACAAAATCAAAATATATTGATGGTGTTAAGGTTAGGTTATAGCTTAAAATTAGAAAAGTCTGAAAGCATGTTAAGGAGCTTTCTGCTCTACCTTCATCTTACTGAATCAACCACTTGCCTTTATCACCAGAAACAATAATTCTTTTGACAGGTTTTAATATATTACTGTAAACTTTAAGTAGGGCTCCAGATAAGAAGGAGTAAACTGAACAAATCCAACATTTTCTCTCTTATTTAAGCACCAAAGCCTATTTTGTTATACTCATTAGAATCGTCTCGAAGAGACAGTTCAAATGAGTAGTGACACCATAGGGTTTCATGCAGAAATAAAGATTTTAGTTTTTGAAATACTCCCCTTATCTGGAGCCCTGCTATAAGAGTATACCTGTGTTGTATATTTGCATATGTATGTAAGAGTGTCTGTTAGATAGAGGTTTGATTTAACCCATTGAACCCTATTGACATGTAACACAGCTTTTACAAACAATGTACCTATAAAATTACTGTTGTCCTATGCAAACAGAGCAGACCCTGATCACAGGGCTCCTGCAAGCGCCCTCTGATCAGGGTCTGCACTGTTTGCTACTTTGTACTGTTTGCTGTTTGCTACTTTGTAATATACTGTAAAAATAAACCAAATAGTCCAAAATGGACTAGAAGTATTTGGAAACGAGAATTGTCCATATTGAAGTTTCTGGGTTCAATGAGTTAATACTTAGCTTATTGTGTCAGGAATAAATTGTACTTGTGTTTAAAACAAGTCATCAATAAGAAACATTACTTTGATAACAAAGGGGACAGAAGGGGAGAGTAAGGTAAGAAATGAGAATCCATTAACAAGGAGGTTTGTCCAAGTTGTTACCTTGACCACACAGAGAATTCAAATCAAACATCACAAGGCCAGGCTCTTTTTTGCTTTATTCAGTCAATCTTCTATTAAGTGACCACTCACTAGAAGAGTTATGTGCAGTGTTTGATACATATGGTTGTTTGATGCAGGATAAAAATAATGCAGAAAGCTCCTAAAGGAGCTTTCTGCATTATTTATATACTGCAATAAGCAGTCTCTTGTCTTAACCCATTACCCCGTGAATATGTCTTTTTAAGCCTCTAATTGATTCCTCAACTGAAGAAAGTAGTTCCACTTGATACTGTCATGAATATATACCATAAGCAATATTTTCTATATCCTAGCAGGTAGTAACTTAAAGCAGATTGAAAGTAAAACAGAATGCGCCTTCAGGCGCATTCTGTTTTACTTTCAATCTGCTTTTAGTGGTCAACTCTCTTTAAGACTAGAAAAAAATGTTCTCAGCTCTACTTCATTGAGTGATCACCTAATTTCAAAATTGACTAGTTCAAATCAGCTTTGGAATAATTGGAAGCAACCTGTAGTTTATGTCCAGGTCAGATGGTTTGGTACTTACTATCTGGTACAGATACAAACTACAATGTATATGCAGTGTAAACAGTTTAAAAGAAAATGGCTTGATAGGTTAAATTAATGTCTAACACATTCAAACAATTAAAGTCACATGCCATGGCTAAATGCCAACCGTTTGTACACAGATACTAACAAAAATCACACTACACAACAAAAGGTACCTTCACTCATAACATTGTCCTTACCATAATTTCATTGTACTAGATTCTCCAAATTCTGCTGAAAAAAAATCACAAAATTCATTTCACCTTTATAGTATATATGTCACAGTAGATTTTCACTGGTAAATAAAGAGTTCCTTGTGTGTTCTAAAGGCCTCGTGATCTAATGACTCCACATCTCAACTCCTGTTATCTAATGTATGATAATGCACACTTACAAATGTGTTATTTCTTATAGAGAATAAGTAAATGATAACTCTGCGGTATATCTGTTAGCTGTTGTAAGGTTATTCACAGTGGTCTCTGAGCTTTGGATAAGTTGGGTATGTCAAATATTAACTTCATTAAACCAAGCCCTATGTTGTGACCACTCAAATTGGCATTGTCTCTTCAAGATGAATGGCCACAATTTCGGGTTAACTCTTTCCTCCCTAAAACTTTAAATGAACAATTCCAGTTTCCATTCTAGTCTAGTCCATTTCTGACTTTTAAGGGTTGTTTTTGTCAATGTTTGGCATTATGACAAACAGTGAAGACCCTGATCAGAGGGCTCCTTTCGGAGCCCTCTGATCTGGGTCTTCACTGTTTGCATAGGACAGGTGTACTATTCACATGTACACTGTTTGAAAAGCACGCCTATATGCGGGACTAGGGTTCAAAGGGTTAAGTAGAGGCATCAACCCATTCTATGCCAGAAACCAGTATACAGTGTACCAATATGCATACTTTGCAAACACAGTGTAGATTTTGATCAGAGGGCTCCAAACTTAACCCATTACCCCATAGCCTGTTTCTAGTTTTGAAAACAGGTGGTCACTTAAAGCAGGTTGAAAGTAAAGCAGAATGTGCCTCAGGCACATTCTGCTTTACTTTCAGCCTGCTTTAAGCCATCATCTGCTAGAATTCAGAAAATATTTCTTATGATAGAGATTCATCACTGTATAATTTGGAACTGTTTTCTCCAGTAGAGGAATAAATTGAAAGGCGTAAAAAGCCGTCTTTATGAGGGAATGGGTTAAGGGGGGACTCCGTGGCCTAGTGATATAGTCATTGTGACTTACACCACTAAGCTCCTCACCGCTGTGAGTTCGAATCCCAGTAGGGTCGTTCGGATTTTTCATGTGGGGAAGCCTTCCAGCTGGATTGCGGAAGGTCGATGGTTCTACCCGTAGTTGCCTATTTGTGCATGAAACAGTGCATAAATGACTTCTGGGGTCTTCCTCCACCTATAATTAGCTGGACGTCACGATATGACTGAAATACTGTTGAAAGCGACGTAAAATCAAAACAAATCAATCAAATCAAATCCAAACTTAAGGGCTCCTTAAGGAGACCTCTGATCAGAATCTACACTGTTTGTTTAAATTTTAATTTTTGCTAAGGTATTTTCTAAAAACACCCTTAACTCTTTCCTCCCTGAAACTTTAAATGGACAATTCCAGTTTCCATTTTAGTCTAAACCATTTCTGACTTTTAAGGGTTGTATTTGTCAATGTTTGGCATTGTGACAAACAGTGAAGACCCTGATCAGAGGGCTCCTTTCGGAGCCCTCTGATCAGGGTCTTTACTGTTTGCATAGGACAAGTGTACTATTCACATGTACACTGTTTGAAAAGCACGCCTATATGCGGGACTAGGGTTCAAAGGGTTAAATTAAAATGCACTGGTCATTTTTCAAAAGTAGATATGTCCATTTGAACAATTCAGCATGGAATGGATTAACCCTTTACCCCATAAGTATGCCTTTTTACCACTTTAGTTTATTCTACCACTGAAGAAAATACTTGCAATTTATACAGTCATAAATATGTATGATACAAAATATTTGCTTTATATTAGCAGAAATTAACTTAAAGCAGGCTAAAAGTAAAGCAGAATGCGCCTTAAGGCGCATTCTACTTTACTTTCAACCTGCTTTAAGTGGTCTCCTATTTTCAAAACTAGAAAAGGCTAAGGGGTAATGGATTAAGGAGAAATGGCTGAAGTTGTTCATTTCCCACTCTTATCTTGAGCCCAGGATCTGTGTTGATTAGAACAGTCACTGTTCACAAACTATGTGCTCGTGTTTTAGACATCACATTTCCGAGGAAGGAAAGTCCACCAGGTAACCATGTACATGTAGAAAGTAAAACCTGGCTTCAAATACCATTCAAAGAGGAAACATGGAGATTTCTAAAGACTTTTGGTAGATTAACCCTTTCCCTAATAGAAGCGTCTTTTAGCACATTCTGTTTATTCCTCGGCTGAAGAAAATAGTTCCAATTTATACAGTTATGAATATGTATCATAAGGAATATTTTCTTTATTCTAGAAGGTGGTAGTTTAAAGCAGGCTGAAAGTAAAGCAGAATGCGCCTTAAGGTGCATTCTGCTTTACTTTCAACCTGCTTTAAATAGTCGCCTATTTTCAAAACTAGAAACAGGCTATTGGGTAAAGGTTTAATGCAGAACAAAAGCAGTGTAGAAAGCTTCTTTTGGAAGCTTTATTTTTGTTTTACATTCATCTGCCATTGGTCATGAAAATTGACCAAGCATCTTCTATTGAATGGTAATTTAAAACAGGTTTGGCTGTAAGTAGAAGTTTTGCATGTTGGGTAATTATTACAGATCAGGTCAATTTCTGACTTGTCTAAAAAATTGTTTTAACTCTTTCTTTGCCAGAAATGGTATATGTTTACCTTGCAAATGGTGTAGACCTTGATCAGAGAGCTTCATATAGAGCTCTCTAATTAAGGTCTGCACTGTTGGTTATATATTTATTTTTCAGATATATTTTCCAAAAATAACCCTAAAAATCAACATAAACTGGACATGTTTCAAAAGAGGACTATATAGTCAGTTGAAAAATTCAGTAAAAAATGGATTAAGATGTTCCAAAATACCCAAATTTCGTTGAAAAAAGAACTCCAGGCTTGGTATAGTTGAAATCACATATTTTTAGAATGTAAGATTGAACATTCCTCGTCAGAAATGCCTGAAATACTGTAATGAACTTAGCATTCAAAGAACAGCACCATTATGGCTATATTATAAACCAGGGGGTGAAAGGTATATTAGCAAACGCCATGAGAGAAAATTGCTGTTGGACATGGCAAACTGTGTAGACCCATATCAGTTTGAAATGCTGCATTTGAACAAGATTTATATTGGAAATTTCATGAGAGTTTGTTTTATCTTGCTGAGAAGATCCTGGTCAGCTACTGTATTTTAAAGTTCTTTAAAAAAAACTTTCTAAAATGGCCACTAAATTAAGTTAATTATTTTGTGTTTAAGGCAGGTGGCTGCTTAAAGCAAGGTGAAAGTAAAACAAAAAGCTCCTTTAGGAGCTTTTTGTTTTACTTTCACCTTGCTTTAAGCTGTCACCTGTCTTTCAAACAATCAATTAGCCTTCTTTTCAGTGATTGTTATGGAGAGCTTTTACTGTGTGCTTATAATTTGGGTCTTTGATGTTTTCCATGGCCAACAGCCAATTGTCTCATGTCATAGCATTTATTGTATACATGTAATTTTTTGTTCTGGAAAATGAAGGTATAAATTGTGTCAAGTTAGCAATGGTTGTTAGCTGTCTCTTATTTGATCTGTTAGAGATATTCTCTCTCATTGAGGGGCTTTACTTCTGTAGCTAGGGTAGTGATTGTAGGTGGGCTATGACAATAGATATATAGGGGCTCCTGATAAGAGGGGGTAAACTCGAGTATTCCAACATTTTTTCCTTCATATCTGCACTAAACCCTATGGTGTGACCACTCATTAGAATTGTCTCTTCGAGACAATTCTAATGAGTAGTCACACCATATTGTTTGGTGCAGACATAAAGATTTTAGATTTAAAGTTACTCCGCTTATATGGAGCTCTGGATATATATGCACAATTCATTGCAATAAGTTAAGTTATACAGATAATATCTTGCATTAAGAGGTCACTTTAAGTTGAAGTAGCACGGAGATTTCTGATGACAATATACTGCTTAATACAGTTTAAAAATAACGCAGAAAGCTCCAATATGAACTTTCTGCATCATTCTTATTCTGCATTAAACAATCACTTGTATTTAAGATTTACAAAGGTATTTCTTTTTTGAGTGGTTGCTTAATACAAGATTCAAGTTGAATAAATATATAGTAAAACTTTCCCGACAAAGCATTCAAATCAAGATGGTTGGCTGCTGAGCTAAATTCTTCTTATTTGGAGAAAAAATGTGGAAAATTGTCATGAAGAAATCATAAATTTTCAGAACATGGTTTATCAATAAGGTAGTGGAATAGTGTTATTTATAGAACTAGATCACTATAGAAATGGGTCTTTGAGTTGCTTGCTGTTATTATTAAAGATAGCACATAGTCTAAAGTAGTTGTTTTCTAGCATTCTTGTAAAAGCAAGGTTTTTATTTCACATCAAACATTATTTCAATATGCATAACTCAATGCTTGCCAGTCTTTTAAACGCCATTACCCCATAGCCTATTTCTAGTTTTGAAGATAGGTGGCCACTTAAAGCAGGTTGAAAGTAAAGCAGAGTGTGCCTTAAGGCACATTATGCTTTACTTTCAGTCTGCTTTAAGCTACCATCTGCTAGAATATAGAAAATAGTTTCTTATGATACATATTCATAACTGTATAAAATAGATCTACAATGTATTTTCTTCAGTGGAGGATTAAATCAAAAGCGTATATGGGGGTATTTATGGAGTAATGTGTTGAATAGGTTTTAGCAAAGCCATTTTTTGGTATTCATTCAACATCTATTATCATATAGATAAATAAATTTTGACTACATGTACTTAGTATTTTAAATTTTTACATGTATTAACCCTTAGCCCGCCAAATAAATTGTCGTCTGCTATATTTCTCGTCTGCTTCAAGTTTCAAAGTGCTTCAAAGTTGCTCAAAATTGCTGAAAATGTTGTCCGAGTGTCAAACAGCTTGGATCCGGATGAGACGCCGAGTTACTCGGCATCTCATCCGGATCCAAGCTGTTTGCATATGGAGCTATAGTCGTGACTGGCAGGCTAAGGGTTAATTTGTTTAACCTTATAATAGTAATTGTTTACTCTTTTTATTGTGGTATCAGCCAGGATGCAGATGATTTCAATCTTTGCTGTTTTTCTGTAGACTTCTTGCTGTACAATGCTTATGTTTTCATTTAACTCTTAACTCTTTGAACCCTAGTCCCGCATATAGGCGTGCTTTTCAAACAGTGTACATGTGAATAGTACACATGTCCTATGCAAACAGTGAAGACCCAGATCAGAGGGCTCCGAAAGGAGCCCTCTGATCAGGGTCTTCACTGTTTGTCAGTAATGCCAAAATTGACAAAAACAACTCTTAAAAGCCAGAAATTGACTAGACAAAAATCGAAACTGGAATTGTCCATTTAAAGTTTCAGGGAGGAAAGAGTTAATTAGCATGCTAGTGCCGGAATCATGATTATCTCTGCAAATGAATAATTTCCAGTTCAAATTATATTTGGTCCAGGTTTCTATTGTTTTAACCCTTATCCTGCGGTGATGTTGTCTGCTTCGAAATTGTCGTCTGCAAAGTTTGTTAAATTTAGATTTATACATTTTTTAGGTAAAAAAACATAAAGAAAAGTGTCAAACAGTAACCTAAACTGTTTGCAAACACCAATAAAGTCGCGACCAGCAGGCAAAGGGTTAAGTTGTTTTTCTCAATGCATGTACAGGTATATTGCAAAATTAAAAACAGTACAGACCCTGATCAGAATGCTCACTTTTGGAGTTCTTAGATTTGGGTCAATAAAGACACTTGACATTCTGAAGACATACGGGTACATGCAGCATAAATGAACTCAGCTTCTTGCTTTATACTTTTATCCTTTATGAAGCTGCCACATTTATATCAGAATGCAAATTCAATTTCTTGGTAGTGGCCACTGTGGACAGTTTTATATGTATAGTAAAACCTCTCTATAGTATCACTACCACTAGAAATGGCCAATTGTTTGCAATTGAAAGCCAGGTGGCAGCATAAAGCATAGTGAAAGTCAAACAGCAGTTCAGTAGCCAGTATTGCTGTAAACATAGAATAGTTCATATGAAAGCCAGGTAGCAGCTTCAAACAAAGTGAAAGTAAAACAGAAAGCTCCTTAACGAGCTTTCTGTTTTACTTTTACTTTGTTTTAAGCATACAGTATTTCTGTAAACATAAAGTAATTAACTTAAGTCGTTAGAGAGAAGTTTTACTGTACATTCTGCTGTAAAAAATGTTACTGTTTGCTTATAATACAATTACATTCTTAAATTCATTCTTCACAGGCTCAGTTGTATCATCATCATCATGCAAATATTCATAAACAATGATTTAACAATTGTTTTATGCTCTTGTAATGCAGAGAAATCCTCCTGCTGGGAAGAAGGGAGCTCCACCTCCAAAAGGTGGGGCCGCTAAAGGGAAGCAGACACCAGGCCCGGCTCTAACAGTCTCAGGCCCCACCCCTGTGGTCCCACCCAAGGAAGAAGATGTCACTAAGGAGTAAGTTGCAATACAATAGAACAGAATGTATTGCCAATTAACCCATTTCCTCATAGCATGTTTCTAATTTTGAAAATAGGTGACTACTTAAAGCAGGTTGAAAGTAAAGCACATTCTGCTTTACTTTTAGTCTGCTTTAAGCTACCACCTGTTAGAATCAAGAAAATATTCCTTATGATTATGACTGTATAAATTGGAACTATTTTCTTCAGCGGAGGAATAAACTGTATGTGCTAAAAGGGGCTTCTATGGAGGAAAGGGTTAAGGACCCTTTCGGGTACAATCACAATCATGCATTTGCTATATTGACGCAATCACCCTGAAACACAAAATGGAAAGTATCTCTTATGGTTAATATTCAGGACTGTTACATAACTGGGAAGTATTTGCTTCAGAGAAGGAATAAGTTAAAGTTGTACAAAGGCATATTTATGGCGTAATTGGTTAAATGGTTTATGTTTACTAATGTACCTGCCTGTTTGTGTTTTGTAGTTCGCCGGAGTATGCTGCTGGCCTAGGCTCATTGCTGAGACAGTTCAGGGGCAAATTCAACTCATTTACCATTCCCTGTTATGTTGCATCAGGAGAGTGCACCAATCCTGGAGAACTACCATACAGGTGAGTTATTCTCCTTGAAATATTCAGAAAATATTTTGATAAACTGATAACTGCATATTTGCTTAAGTGTTCCAGAACTGTTAAGAACTTTTTGTACTCAGTCTCTTATAAAAAACATGTCTCTGAAGAAATATGAAAATTAGGTGGTCCTTTGGACACCTACAAGGCTATCAAACTGGAATATTTTGTACAATACAGTAAAACCTCTCTGTAACGACCACTGAATTGTGTAAATTATCAGGTGCTTAAGGCAGGTGACTATTTAAAACAAGGTGAATGTAAAACAGAATACTCCTTCAGGAGCTTTCTGTTTTACTGTCACCTTGCTTTAAGCTGTCACCTGTTTTTATACAATCAATTAGCCTTTGTCTTATTGGTCGTAATAAAAAGTTTTTACTGTATATTTGCATTTGCTCTTGAATTTAATATTTCCACTGACTCTATAATTTCCATGTCGTGATATCACTGATATGACTGAAATCATAACGAATCCAATTCAAATCTATAATTTTGATATTTCTGCCTTATTAACCCTTTCCCACATAGCATATCTCTAGTATTGAATGTAGGTGTCCACTTAAAACAGGTTGAAAGTAAAGCAGAATGTGCTTTAAGCGCATTCTGCTTTACTTTCAGCCTGCTTTAAGCTATCATCTGCTAGAATATAGAAAATATTTTGTATTATACATATTTATGAATGTATCAATTGGAACTATTTTCTTCAGGGCAAGAATAAACTGAATGCGCTAAAAGGCGCTTCTATGTGGGAAAGGGTTAATGAACATCATTGTAATTTTAGTATCCACAACACATTGTACCTGGAGGTCCACTGTCCCACCGTGAAGCCACCACTAGTAGTTATCTCAGACAGCGGTAAATCAACAACAGAGTTCGGTGATGTATCACTGGGTCAGAACTCCTTCAAGTCTATTACAATACAGAATATATCCAACAAGACTCTGGAGGTGAGAGTTGTTTAACCTTTGACTCCTTAGATATGCATATTTATTGATATATTTTATTTATTTATACCCTGAAGAAAATAGTTTCAATTCATACAATCATGAATAAATATCTTGAGAAACATTTTCTATATTCTAGCAGACAGTAGCTTAAAGCAGGCTGAAAGTAAAGCAGAATGTGCCTTTAGGCACATTCTGCTTTACTTTCAACCTGCTTTAAAGATGTACATTTCCTGAGTCTTTTGATGGACCCTCCCCACCCCGCATTGTTCTTGATAGGTGTGAAAGTAACTGTAAAAGCATGCAGCACATGCCATAGCCATCTCATTCTCCTTAGAGAGGCCCCTGACATACTCATACCCACGGGGTATTCAATGAGTATTTCTAACCAAACTTTAAGTGGTCACCTTCCAAAACTATAATTGGGCAATGGAATAAAGTGTTAACCCGTCCTAAAGCTGAATTTTCAACTGGACTGGATAAATGACTGGTTTATATTGACACTCAAGGTTTGTTTTTAAAATAATAAAAAGTGTGATAACCAGTACATAATTAACCCATTACCACATAAATATGCCTTTTTTACGCATTTAGATTTTTATTCCACTGAAGGAAAATAGTTCCACTTTATACAGTAATGAATATGTAGCATAAGAAATATTTCTATATTTGTAGCAGGTGGCAGCTTAAAGCAGGCTGAAAGTAAAGCAGAATGTGCTTTAGGCGCATTTCGTTTTACTTTCAACCTGCTTTAAAGACATTTCTTGAGTCCTTTGATGGACTGTCCCCCTCCCCATTGTTCTTGATAGGCGTGAAAGTAACTGTTATAGCATACAGCACATGCCATACTAGAATGGGCTATGGAGTAAATAATTAACCCATCCTAAAGCTAACTTTTCAACTGGACTCACTTGTTTACTGATAAATGACTGGTTTATACTGACACTCAAAGTTTGTTTTTACAATACGGTAATAAAAAGTATGATAACCAGTACAGTATCTGATCAGGGGCCTTAACTCTTTCCTCCCTAAAACTTTAAATAGACAATTCCAATTTCCATTATAGTCTAGTCCATTTCTGACTTTTAAGGGTTGTTTTTGTCAATGTTTGACATTATGACAAACAGTGAAGACCCTGATCAGAGGGCTCCTTTCGGAGCCCTCTGATCTGGGTCTTCACTGTTTGCATAGGACATGTGTACTATTCACATGTACACTGTTTGAAAAGCATGCCTATATGCGGGACTAGGGTTCAAAGGGTTAAGCCCTGTAATCTGAGTTATTGTGGTAGTATAAAAGTAATGTTGCAATGTGAATTGTTACTTCCAGCTATCTGCATCCTCCTTGGACACCATGGGTCCGTTCCAGGTGATGAATGCAATGAGAGTTCTCCCCCCTGATGCCACTCACACAATGTTGGTGTCCTTCACTCCGACAGCTGGCCGTGTGGTAAGTCACTCTACACTTGACTTTGAATCTCTGTGCATCCTGAACCCATACTAGTGAATTTTACCTTGCTGCCTAACACTAATTGGACTGTTATGTTGGTTTTGACCATTCACACATTCTGTAGACTCTGTCAAGGAAAAAGAGTTCAAACAGTAGAAAACACTCTGAAATGCCTATAGATGACAACCACAAATAATTATTAATTGATGGTGTATAAGAAAGGTGGTTTCTTAAAGCAAGATATAAGAAAAGCGAAGAATTTAATAAGCAAACTTTGCTTTCGTTCTCATCCTAATGTATATTTATGTTTGATTATAAAATATGTACTATTTTGAAATAAAATATGTTTAAACTAAGCATAAAATTTTAATGTCCTATGGGGTTGTTTGTATCTTGCTGTAAGTAGTCACCTGTCTTAGACAAAGATGTATTTAGGTGAATTGTTCTTTTTACAACAGTGATCCCTCTCTTCAACGACACCCAATGGGAGACACAGTGCGTGTTGTTCAGAGGGAGTCATTATAGGGAGGGAAAAATAAGACTTGGCTTACATTTGCAAACACCTTGAATCCAGATCAGACGCCGCATTACGCAGCATCTGATCTGGATTCAAGCTGTTTGTCACTCATAATTATATTTATAATTTATTCTATCAAAATGTCCACTTATATGTAACTTTGAGAAAAACAGCAGACGACAATTCTTAGCAGACGATATTGCTGCAGTAAAAACGTTAGACATAATTGTCTTGTTTAGGGAACTGCGGCAAGTGCCGTTGTAAGGAGGGATTGGTTGTTGGCAGGGAACACTGTATATAGGAAAGAGTGAATCTGTATTGTAATATTGTTGTTGTTGTTCTCTGTTTTCATTAAATACTAAACTGTGTATTATGTTTACAGTTCCAGGAGGTTATTAATGTAAACAGTCTGACTGCCTCACTACATATCACTCTGACTGGTAAAGGTGTCAGTCCTCTAGTGTCTATGTCACCAGCCATATCAGAGAGTGGCATCTTGGACGTGGGGTCAGTACTGGCTGGAGAGTATCTGGAGAAAACATTCAAGGTAAACTTATAACTAGGCCTGCTTTCACCAAAGATTGTTCTTAAATCTATTATTCCATCAACACAGAGCTGTTGCCTTTAATTTATTCCCCCCATTGAAGAAAATAGTTCCAATTTATATAGTCATTACTATTGTATCTTAAGAAATATTTTTATGTATTCTAGCAGACTGTAGCTTAAAGCAGGCTGAAAGTAAAGCAGAATGTGCCTTAAGGTACATTCTGCTTTACTTTCAACCTGCTTTATGTTGTCACATATATTCAGTACTAGAACCAGGCTATGGGGTAAAGGGTTAAATGTATGTAATAGTAACTTTGAAAAGTATTTATAATTTACGTAAAAGTATGTTGTGTTAAAGATTTTTCAGTTGTTAAATCTTCTCTTTGCTGAATAGGTTCACTTCAATCGAGTTGTCTTCTTAAAACACCCATACACAGCTGGTGAAAGTTCTGTAACTTTTCTTACATTTCAGATGCAAAACACATCCTCCTTGTCTATTGATTATTCTATCCGCCTGGAAAGCCTGTCTCTTCTCCGGCATGGTCACGCCCAGGAGTTACCAGAGTTCATTGATAAAAAGTCCAAACCACTTGTTGGCGTGCAGAACAATAATGGGCAGAACGTGTTTGACCTTGTACCAGCTGATGGGACAATTACACCAGGTATGGTTAAACATAGAGCTGGGTACCGTAAAATATAAAAACCATGGTATAGCAAATTTTTGGTAAATACCGATATGTGTTTGACCTTGTAATTACTGATGGGACAATTACATCAGGTATGGTATAACCCGTGTGCAATGATCACTCAGTACATGATGATCCCAAAACCCATTACTCTGTAAATTTGCCATTTTATGCCTGTAATTTATTCCTCTACATAAGAAAATAGTTCTACTTTATGCAGTCTTGCCAGCAGATAGTAGCTTAAAGCAGGCTAAAAGTAAAGCAGAATGCACTTTGATGTGCATTCTATTTTTCTTTCAACCTGCTTTAAGTGGTCACCTGTCTTCAGAACTAGAAACAGGCAATGGGGTATGGGTTTAGACAGTTCAGTCGATATGTTATGTTAGTAATGATCTACGCTTGCATTGTATGTAATATGTAAATGATCTTTTCCCTCATTGTGGTCCATATAGTGTTCCTTTTAAAAAGCTTCTGCTATAGTTGTTTTTGTGAAAGAAAGATGATTATCATTTAACCCATGGATATTACTATTAGCATAGTGTTTACTAAAGTGGACATTGGCAAACATTGTAGATGTTTGTCCACAAGCGCTGCAAGTAGCAGGACACCAAATTACATCATTTGTGATGACGTTGCCATAAGCAACTTTGCATTTTGACGTAAAATCTTTATAGTGGAGGGACTACAAACTATAATGGATTCAATTGATTTAATAGGTGTTTAAAAATGTGTGATAAATAGAGTCTCTTATTCGCGTCATATTATTTTAGTCAACAATTTTATTTAAAATGATAAATAATCAGCACTCATGTAAGATCCTCTATGTATAAAAGAACAGAAACATTTTGGATTTGTGGCCATCACAAAAATTTAAATGCCTAGAACTGTAATGACTAACTCGTGTTTGTTTGTATTACAGGTGGAAGTGTTGAAGTGACCATCACATTTTCCCCAGACCATGCTAGTGATCACTATTCTGATGGGGTGAAGATAGAACTGTTTGGAAAGGTATGTAAAGGTGAACCTGTGGACACTGGCCACTCTATAAACCTGGCAGTATCTAAAGGTCGATTACTGCTTAACCCATTACTCCATAGCCTGATTCTAGTTTTAAAGATAGGTAAACACTTAAAGCAGGTTGAAATTAAAGCAGAATGTGCCTTAAGGCACATTCTGCTTTACTTTCAGCCTGCTTTAAGCTACCATCTGTTAGAATATAAGAAATATTTTTCTGCTGCATATTCCTGACTGAGTGTAGTGGAGGAATAAGTTAAAAGTTGTATTTATGGACTAGTTCTGAATCTGAATCTGAATATAGTACGTCGTAGAATCCTATAAAGGCTTTTACACGATGGCTAACTCATTGAGCCCTAGTGGCAAGTATACTCATTCTTTACAAACAATTAACCTGTGAAAAGTACATTTGTCCTATGCAAACGGTGTATACACAGATCACAGAGCTACTAAAGGAGCCTTCTGCACTAATTATCATTTTGCAATATATTGTAGAAAAGAACTCTAAATAGTCATAAATGGACTAGCTTTAATTGGAAACTGGAGTTTTTGATTAAAAGTTTCAGGGAAGAATGAGTGAAAACTTTAACCCATTACCCCATAGCTTGTTTTTAGTTTTGAAGACAGGTGACCACTTAAAGCAGGTTGAAAGTAAGGCAGAATGCACCTTAACCATCTTCTAGAATATAAAAAATAATTTCCTTTGCTGCGTATTCATAACAGTATAAATTGGAACTATTCTCTTCAGTGGAGGAATAAATTAAAGGAGTAGAAAGGCGTATTTATGGGGTAATGGGTTAAAGGAGTTTTCTGTTTTCTGTAAACTGCCACATTTACATAAGACTGTTACGTCATCATTTTTTGAGTGGTTGATGAACACATATTTTACACTATTGATAAGATTGTATTGCTTACTTACAGATTTTTACTTCAGCACCGTATAAATAAATGCTGAACTTTCTACAGTGGAGAAAACATTATTCTTTTCCGTTTAAACGAAATCGAAACGCAAACACATTGCAATAGAATGTACATAATGATACAATTTTGACTATTCATTTTTATACAATTGGCAAACAGTTTGGAGCCTGATCAGACGCTGGGTTACCTGGCACCTGATCTGGCTCCAAACTGTTTGCAATGGAAATAATAGTTTTAGTGTAAACGTGTTTATTGGGAAAGAATAACGTTTTCTCCACTGTACCAGGTGACATGTCTTTGCCCATGTGTAGGCTAAGTTTGTTCTGTGTGATACATGTATATAACAGTGCTCCCTCTCTACAACGGCACTCAATGGGAGACAAAAATATGTGCCTTGTTCGGAGGGAGTCGTTGTAGGGAGGGAATTTTGCTTAAATTTACAAACAGCTCGAATCAAGATCAGACACCACGTAACGCAGCCTCTGATCTGGATTCAATCTGTTTGTCACTCATCATTATTAATTTTTTCTGTCAATTTGTCTAATATGTAAATTTGAGAAAACCAGCAGACGACAATTTTAAGAAGACTACATTGCAGCCGTGAAAAGGTTGGTCATAATTATATTGTTTTGGGAACAGTGGCAATGGTGGTTGTAAGGAGGGAGTCTCTGTTTGGAGGGCCATTGTAGAGAGGGAGTACTGTACTGTAAAGCAATAATGTAATCTATTGTTACCAGTTCTGAAACACTTCAGGGGCCCGTTTCATAAAACATCTTACGACACGACAAATGTTGTCGTAAGTCAAAACTTTAAAATACATTTAATTTCTTATTTCTCTATCTAATCCCGTCTTGTGACATCTCTTTGGAATCGTCTTGGAAAGACGATTCCAAAGAGATGTCACAAGACAGGATTAGATGGAGAAATAAATAGTTATTGAGACTTTTATAATCTGACTTACGACAACATTTGTCGTAAGACGTTTTATGAAACGGGCCCCAGGTTATCTTGTATGAAACCCAAAGAAAGTGTCTTGCTTTATTGTAGGAGGAGTCTCATGCATTTAAACTAACAGGGACAGCCAAAACTAGAATAATGTTTATAGATGGTGGGGAGCCTCTGAAGCCAGGCATAGAGTCCTTGGCTGTCAAACCAACACCACCTGCTGAAGAAGAAGGTATGGTACCAGTCTTTGCCCTAACGATCTCAAGCATTGGATTGGTCAGATTTGAGCCTAGGCTCAATTCTGACCAATCAAATGCTTGAGAACGACTTCAGACTCAGCTCTAAAGCTTAATAACCTGCCTGAATTATAAATCACTTGCCCAAGGCTTCAGGCAAGATGAAACTAAAGCATGGGGCAGGATGAACCGAAAAATGAATCGCCAAAAGGCTTGCTTCGTAACATTTTCTTTGGCTCACTTAGGAACATTTGATCTTAATAGACAGTTCACAACAGATCCTCTATGTCTCACAATTACTTATTGTTTTGAGGATTTTATCCCAGATGTGAGTCTAGCAGGGCTCCAGATAAAGGAGAGTGAACTGAAGTTTTTTAACACTTTCTCCTTTATGTCTTACCAAATCCTATGGTGTGACTACTCATTAGAATCATCTCGAAGAGACGATTTTAATGAGTAGTGACACCATAGTGTTTAATGCAGAAATAAAGATTTTTTGGAATTTCACCCCTATCTGGAGCTATAATTACTTTTATTGATATCGTTATACAGAAGTGAAGCACCTACCACCTGTATTAGTCACCCTGAAGAGTATAGCGAAGGATGACACGTACCAACCAGCCACCAGGGAGATCTCTATAGGCTGTGTTAGAACCATGGCTGTGAGCCAGAAGAAGGTAATGTATTCTACAAGCTACTCCCTGCATGTTGCCTACTTATAGCATGGTTGATTTGTTGGTTTATTAATTACTGTAATAATTCCCATGAATCTTTATCCTGTCAAGAATGTGTTAACCCATTACTCCATAGACACACATGTATGGTTACATTACATAATACCTTTAATTTATTCCTTCACTGAAAAAAAAATGCTTTAAATTATACAGTCATGAATATGTATCAGTAGAAATATTTTCTATATTCTAGCTGCTGGTAGCTTAAAACAGGCAGAAAGTGAAGCAGAATGTGCCTTAAGGCACATTCTGCTTTACTTTCAACCTGCTTTAAGTGGTCACATATCTTCAATACTAGAAACAGGGTATGGAGTAAAGGGTTGATATAAGAACTAGTTAAGATGCAATATCCTGCAAAGAATCAATTTCTAACATTTATATTTTTGAAATTAAACATGTCATGTATATATTAATTGGTTAATGTTTTGTTTGCCAGGATAAGGGTTCTTTTCTTTACATTATAACAATGTTAATGGTACCAGTTATTAATGTTAATATATTTCATTTCATTTGGTGTACATAACAATACATGTATTAATGACTAAATATGGAAAAGGGATAGACTTTTATAGGAAGTTAAAGGGGTAGGTAAGCTATTAACTCAATTTAACTCTATCAAATAGCTTAGGTTACTAATTTATATATAAACAAAGATAAGGTAGGGGGAATTTAAACCAGCAACTTTTTCATAAAACAATTTTGTGATTAGCTTAGCTATCCCAGCTCAAAAGTTTTAAATATATTGAATGAATTATGAATGTACACAACTTTACAGAAATAAATGTAATGATGCTCTTTTGTATTCGACAGGTCCTGTACATTAATTATCAATATAACCTTAACTCATTCACCCCAGAAACTTTTAATGGACAATTCCAATTTCAAAATAAGACTAGTTCATTTTTTACTATTAAGGGTTGATTTTAACAATATATTTCAAAATGAAAAACAGTGTAGACCCTGATCAGAGGGCTACACTGTTTGAATAGAACAAGTATAATCCTTACAGGTGTACTGTTTGTAAATGAAGATTATACTCGTCGCTAGGGTTGAATGTGTTAACCATTTGAACCCTAGTCCCGCATATAGGCGTAATTTCAAACAGTGTACATGTGAATAGTACACTTGTCCTGTGCAAACAGTGAAGACCCAGATCAGAGGGCTCCGAAAGGAGCCCTCTGATCAGGGTCTTCACTGTTTGTCAAAATGCCAAACATTGACAAAAACAACCCTTAAAAGTCAGAAATGGACTAGACTTAAATTGAAACTGGAATTGTCAATTTAAAGTTTCAGGGTTGAATGTGTTAAATAACACAATTTGTATTTATTTTTCACATGGTATACATTAGATGTAGACATAATTTGAACTGCAAAAACAAACCATTTAACTAAATTTTAGGAAAACATGTAGTAATTTGTAACAGATTATTTATTATCAGTTGATGTATATAACCTAGCTGGCACTGACTTACTAAAATATTGAATTTAAAAAAAAAAAAAAAGATAGACAATCTTGTACATACGAGATAGATATTCCTTTATGTTTGACATGACATATCCCAATAGAGAAACATTGGCTTTATACAGATATATTGATGTATAAAGATTAACCCAGTCTAACATGAAACAATCTTGAATGCAACATACACAAACAATTTTTTTTTTCCTCACATAGATTGAGGTCTGCATGATACCCCTTCATTTTGTTCGGGAAACAGGATTATAGTTTAACCCATTTCTTGCGTCTTATTCATATTGACACCTTTTGAAAACAGTGTAGACCTAGATCAGACAGCTCCTTTAGGAGCTGTCTGATCAGGGTCTGCACTGTTTTATAGGATCTGTCTGACACTAGTCTTTGCTCTTTCATGAGGAAGTTTTACCTTATTTTTAATAGTCAGTGTTTATCTTCAACCTTTACAACAAACCCTTTTTCAAATCAATAGATTTCAGTTTCTCAAGAATCACTGTTGATTTATATATTCCCAGGCTGATTTTGAGGTCAGGCAGTTGTGTTGTTTTTACTTGTATCTTTATCATGAAATACATGATGTAAAATATTGTACTTAGATACACTACAATGCTTCATAAGTAATTGTCACTAAATAATGCAAGATATCACCTGCTTCAAAATAGTTGTCTGTACAATTGTTTTTTTGTAAACATTTAAACTAAATACAGTAAAACCTCTCTATTACGTCAACTAAAAAGAAAGGCTAATTGATTGTATACAAGTCAGTTGAAAGCTTAAAGCAAGGTAACAGTAAAACAGAAAGCTCCTACAGGAGCTTTCTGTTTTACTGTCACCTTGCTTTAAGCAGTCACCTGTCGTAAATACTTGATAATGTTAAGTGGTTGTAAAAGAGAGGTTTACTCTTTAATCAAAGTTGTTTGAATTCTGGTCACTTGCTGAGTGACTTGGCATCTGAAAGCTTAAAGCAAGGTAACAGTAAAACAGAAAGCTCCTACAGGAGCTTTCTGTTTTACTGTCACCTTGCTTTAAGCAGTCACCTGTCGTAAATACTTGATAATGTTAAGTGGTTGTAAAAGAGAGGTTTTACTGTTTAATCAAAGTTGTTTGAATTCTGGTCACATTCGGAGTGACTTAAACCTGTTTGCAAAAACCAGTTTCCATTGAGACTGAAAGGGAAACATGAAACTAGTTTACAGTAAAAGCTTTATAAAGTGATCACTCAATAAAGAAACACAGTAACCACAAACACATACCTGCTTAAGGCAGGTCAAAATAATGTAGAAAGTTTCCTTATGAACCAAAAAGCGATGTGTATGACAAGTGAAAGAAAATACCGTAAACATCCTAAAAATTGGAACACCCTGTTTAACTGCTGTAATTATCCTTAAAGTTGAACTAATTTCTTTCATCACATAGTAGTTTGACAAAAAGGTGAAAACTGAATGGCAGGAGCAGTCTTATCAGGCAGGGTCTATACTGTTTGCTCATGCCTGTCTGTCCAAATACTCAGGGTCATTTAAGTAGCTGAGTGTTACCCTGTGCTAAAATTATGCAAATGTTACGCTGTAGCAGAAACATGTATATGACTGAAATAAATAACTGAAATGCTGTCCATATTAGTATGGCCTGATCATTCTGCTATGAATGTAATAAGTCACCAATGTGTGCATATAGATAGTGCTTGTACATACATGTATTCATGCTTTATATAAATCACACTCATTTCTATATGTGCACCAACTGTAAATATGTGTACATACATGTGTAGTATGCCAATATAAAAAATATACAGTCAAAATGTGTGTACTGTACACATGGTCACTCAAAATATTGGTACAAATTGATTTGATGTCTTAAATAAAGGTGACAGCTTAGTGTAGAACAAAAGTAATGCTGAATGCTCCTATAGGAGCATTCTGCATTACTTTTGTCCTACATTTAGCTGTCACCTGTTATTAGAAATCCCCTGGCCACTACATGTATAAAAGATGACCACTAAAACCAAGGTTGGCTGTATACATAGTTTTCTGTCAGTATAAAATAGTGAAATGTTTCGTTACAACAAGGGCATACAAAACTATACATGAATGTCTATAAGTCAATTTCAGCTTATTCTTTTTGACACTAATAAATATATTTATATAACTTAGCTTACAAATGCATTACATTCAAACTTGTGTTAAGAGACTTTACTTCGATCTATGAAGACAGATGAAGAGAGCAAAAGTAATGCCAAAAGCTCAAAAAAAGCGTTTTGCTTTACCTTTGCCATGCATTATTCTGCAATTGGGATTAAAGATGGATAAATTCATAATAATTTAGTGGTTGTGTAATGTGCAAACGGAGACACCAAGCAACAACAAACCCTGTTGGTGCAAAGCTTATAGAGCTCACACCAAGAGATGTTTGTTGCACTATATAATTGACACACTTCCCAACATATAACGGTTTGGGAAGCCTCATTTGCATATACCAACGTACCACGTACGTTACAGTTGCTTAACACAAGTTTGACTGTATTAGTTTCTTTCTTTTTGATATAAACCATTAACATTGAAGAGGAATCAGCTTCATCCGTAGGCTATTTAGAGAGCCAAGACTTTAATAAATGATATTTCTCCAGATACTGTAAAAGCCTTGGATGCAGCTGAGTTCTCTGTGTATAGTTTATTCTGATATTAAATATACTAAACTTTAACATTCAATGCTTTGCCTACATAAACTTAACTACAATAGCTTAACTTGCATGCTATATTATATCTATATTTCTAATAACAATATGGTCTCAATTTGATCACAGAAGAATATAGAAATATACCGGGTAACTCTATATCTAGTTCAGAGGACCACAACTGTCAACATTTTGAAAATGATCCCTGAAAACACTGTTTTAGAGCCAAACCTTTTTCACTGAGCATGATTTTTGCAATGGTTCGAAAATTAGCAGAACTTGGCAGCCCAGGACAAGTCTTCCACCTTATCTCTGTGATCAAATTTTGAGTCATTCTCTTGTTTCTCTGACTTGGTGTTTGATTTTTATAAAACATATTTATTTAACTGCATTGTATGGTTTGCTCCTCCCACTTCCTGTTTGTGATGCATGCTGGGTGATGTCTAACTTCCTGTTGACTTGTTCAGGAACCACCAAAACCTGGATACAGGGTAATGTACCACTTCTTTGAGTGATTCAGAGAAATATATCATTGTCATTACCGGTATATAATCAGATGATGTAGAATGTATTAGAGATAATAACATAACTACACATATAAGTTTAAAGGAGATTGGTTAATAGAAGTTTTGTTGTAAAATAAATATACTATAGATGACTTTCATTCAGTACCAATAATGTAGAAATATAAAATGTCTAAGAAATGAAATCAAGCCAATATTTGAAAACATCAGTTTAATTAATTGTCAGTGTTTGAAAAATAACTTGATATAATTACAAGATAAAGCTGGTGATATTGTGTGTCCTATATCAGGGGGCCAGATGAGAGGGATTAAATTGAACAAATCCAACTTATTCACACTCATTTCAACACCAAATCCTATGGTGTTACTACTCATTAGAATCGTCTTTTCGAGACGATTCTAATGAGTAGTGACACCATAGGGTTTAATACAGAAATAAAGATTTTAGTTTTTGAAATACTCCCCTTGTCTAGAGCTCTGCTATATGTTATGGTATTGTGACTAATGTATGACTTTTTGTATAGGACAGAGCTATAAGGGTAACATAATAGGCACAGGCCTGATGTGCTGGTACAGTGGTTTACAGTGTGTGCACTAGGTTACGGTTTCAAGAAAAGATCTTTCTGTGTTTAACCCCTTACCCCATAAAAACGCCTTTTATGTCTTTAATTTATTCCTCTACAGAAAAATAGAGTTCCAATTTATAAAGTCATGAGTATGTATCATAAGAAATAATTTCTATATCCTAGCAGATGATAGCTTAAAGCAGGCTGAAAGTAAAGGACAATTAGCCTTAAGGTGCATTCTACTTTACTTTCAACCTTCTTTATGTAGTCACCTATCTTCAATACTAGAAAGAGGCTATGGGGTAATGTTAATGTATTAATAGTTATAAAATTTACTATGTATATATATATAGATCTACTTGATCTTGTTGTTTTCGACACTATGCATGCTTAAGGAAAAACTGTGATTTGTTTTGCAAGAGTTTTGGTCCCAAATCAGATGCAACATAACGCAACATATCATCAGGATCCAGACTGTTTGACACTCTAACGCCGTTTTGAAAAGAAATTTAGAAATTCTATATTTTTAACATTCGCAGAGGCTTATAACTGTTGTTGCATTTAATGAGAAAAAAATTATGCAACCTGCAACGAGTAAAAAACAACCCAGTTAGTATGAAAACTTTTTGCACTTAATAATCACCATTGCTCATTGATAATGGCCACTACTCAGTGTCCATGAAATACTGCTCTGAAGTAAATCTTCCAAGTGCAAAATTAGTGCAGTTGCTATGAAAAAGCTTCTCCTGGGAAAAACTACTGTATGTCTCTTTTGTTAACCCTTTCCCCCATAGGAGCGCCTTTTAGCGAATATGATTTATTCATCCGCTGAAGAAAATAGTTCCAATTTTATCAGTCATGAATATATATTACAGGGAATAGTTTCTACATTCTAGAACATGATAGCTTAAAGCAGGCTGAAAGTAAAGTAGAATGCGCCTTAGGGCGCATTCTGCTTTACTTTCAACCTGCTTTAAGTAGTCACATATCTTCAATATTATAACTAGGCTATCAGGTAAAGGGTTAACTCTTTGAACCCTAACCATGCATACATATGTGTCATTTGCAAACATTGTACATGTGAAGAGTGCACTTGTCCTATGCAAACAATAGACTCTAATCATACACTGTTTGTCATTTTGAAATATTTTGTAAAACTCAACCCTAAAGAGTCAAAAATGGACTAGACTAAATTGAAAATTAGAATTGTCCATTTGAGGTTACAGGGTGGAAAGGGTTAAGGCTGGAACTAAAACCATTTCCTTCAAATCATAGATCTATACGTCTGTTCATGTCTTTACTTATTACTCATATAAATGCTCTGTCATGCTTTTCACTTGTTTTGATGAATAATGATAGTAAACCTCTTCTACATCTTCACAGATGGCTGCATAAAGCAGTCTGAGAGGGAAAAACACTGAGAAAAACTATAAAGGATTAACATGATTTAATTTGTAATTTACAAATATATTTCATACAGTATGAAACTGAATGTTATATTAATATACATGTTACATATATTTTGTTGTTATTTAGCCCTGCATGTATACTTAAGGGGAACTCTGTGGGTTAATAGTTAATACTTTGAAAGCTTTTACTTTCAGATAGGGTCAAAACATCGGTTTTAAATAAAAATTCAGTCCATCATAAACATGAAAGACTGTTAGTTTTGCTAAAATTCTTGTTCATTATATATCAGCCTACTTTATGCAACCACTTGTGTAATACACTGATAAACCTTAGTCTGGGGGAATGGGTTAAGATATTACTGGTAAGATGTGTTTGTGTTTCATTAGTATTTTTGATGTCTTGCTGTCTGTTTTTTGTCTGGGTTAAGTACAGTTGCACCGTTTTTCTGTTGCGAGCACCATTTGGAACTGAATTTATATGCTAGAAAGGCTGACTTGAAATTGAAATGCTTGAATAGATAGTGTTACCTTATTTGTTTTGATAGGGGAAAACCTCATACTGATTATAGACCATACATGTACCATATACTTTGGCTACTGGTTAGAAAGAAAGAGTATCAACGCTATAGTAATCTAAAGTTGTTTTTTAGTTTGCGGTACGAATGCCCAGGAGAGCTTATGTTGTTACCCAGTCATTGACATCATCATTTCAGTTGCCGTTCCCGTTCCTGTTAGCAATTTTAAGAAATAGTTCACAACTTATATGTCCTTTGACCTTTGACTCTTGACCTTTTGATCAACAGCTTTCATACTTGCAGCACACACACTTTGGGACAAGAACATTTGTCTGTGTGATTTTTTTTTATCCCTGTGACCTTGACATTTACCTCAGCCTTTAAGCTTCACAGTGTGTGTTTAATTAAGTTAAGGTCGAACATTATCATGCCTTGTCTACTATAAGAGTCTGCTAATATTAATGTTAATATATTTTGTTGTGAGCTTTAAATTGCCAAAGATGTATGAGTCAAATGTATATAGTTTATTTATTCCTATACATGTATATAAGAATTATAGAATATAATTAAGTTCTTGGGTACATAATCACCATTTTATGTATTGTCTGCTGTAAAACCCAACTCCATCAATCTTTTATCATATTTAATTTATACCTCCGCTGAAAAAAATAGTTCCAGTTTATACCCTCATGAACAATTACAAGAACAAATATGTTATATAGCCTAGCAGATGGTAGTTTAAAGCAGGCTGAAAGTAAAGCAGAATGTGCCTTAGGGCACATTCTGCTTTACTTTCAACCTGCTTTAAGTGATCACCTGTATTCAATGTTATAAAACGGTTATTGGGTAAAGGGTTAAGCATTCATGTGTAAAAAAACAAAGAAGGATTTTGTATAATTTGTAAACCAAGTTGTTTAATATATTTCAGAATGGAGAGTTCAATTTTGAAAACCTGCAGTTACTTACACCCAAAGGCTTCAGCATTGACCCTGCAAAGGTGAGTATAGTCAAATCTCAACAACTCAAGTTCACTTGATAATAAGATAGATAAATATCAGAGAACATTGCACACACAATGCATGTATTTACCAGAAATTTCAATATAGATTTTGAGTTTTTTTGCAGACGACATACCGTTATTTTAAGCTGACTATAATTCAGCATGATAAGGGTTAATCTGCTTTAAGTTGTCATCTGTCTTCAGAACTAGAAACAGGCTATGTTGGTTAAAAGGTTTTTGTGTTGTTTTTCAGGGTATGGTAGAAATTGTAATAAAATTGACATGACCATAAATAGCTGCACCCTGGTTAGTGTACAAGATACAAGTGAATTACTGCAGACTATATTGTGGAATTGTTTTAAATAGCAATTGGAATTAAATATTCTATGCCCTTGTGTTTATTGAAGTGACAAATCAAATGGGTTAAAAATTCACAGCGTGATTTATTGCAGAATATACTAAGGTAAAATTGTCCTTGGTTAAACTAGTTGCTTCATAGATAGATATTTTCATGGCTTTAATGTATTCCTAAGCTAAAGAAAATAGTTCCACTTTATACAGATAGGACTATGCAACATGTGAAATATTTTCTATATCCCAGCAGAATGATGGTAGCTTAAAGGAGGCTGAAAGTAAAGCAGACTGTACCTTAACCTGCTTTAATTTCAACCTGCTTTCAAAAGTAGAAACAGGCTATGGGATTATTGGTTAAGCTATGGTATTGCTCCATAGTCTGTTTCTAGTTTTGAAGATATGTGACCACTTAAAGCAGGTAGAAAGTAAAGCAGAATGCGCCCGAAGGCACATTCTGCTTTGCTTTCAGTCTGCTTTAATAAGCTACCATACATTAGGATATAGAAAATGTTTATGAAGATACATAATAATTATTTCATAAATTAGAACTAGTTACTTCAAAATTTATCGGGGGCTAAAAAAAGGCGCATTTATAGAATCATGTGTATAAATTAAAGGTATTTGTGTTGTATTTTAGAGTGGTGACCTGTACATGTTAAAAGGTTTTTGTGTTGTATTTCAGGGCATGGTAGAAGCCGGTGTGCTCAAACCAGTTACAGTCACCTGGACACCTCCACAGGGATATGATGTAAGATCTATTATTATTATAAATTACATGTATGTTTATTATTTGGTGTTTAATACAGGTGATTGCTTAATGCAAGATGAAAGTAAAACAGAAACTTCTTTAGGAGCTTTCTGTTTTACTTACATCTTGTTTTCTTGCTTTAAGCTGCCACCTGTCTTTCATACAATCAGTTGTTTTATTATAGAGGTTTTAATGTACTAATTGCTATTTGCTAACAGTTTTGGTCCTGATCAGATGCAAAATAGCACAGCATCTGATCAGGATCAAAACTGTTTGACACTCATTCCAATATATTACTTAAGTCCATTTACTCAAAAGTTAAATTTGAAAAGTAAAAGCAGATGGTATTTATATGCTATTTTACGCTATTGATTTATTCCGTCAGTGAAACAAGTAGTTCTACTTTATACAATCATGAATATATATTGTAAGAAATATTTTCTATATCCTGACAGATTTTAGCTTTAAGCAAGCTGAAAGTAAAGCAAAATGTACCTTAACTCTTTGAACCCTAGTCCCGCATATAGGCGTGCTTTTCAAACAGTGTACATGTGAATAGTACACTTGTCCTGTGCAAACAGTGAAGGCCCAGATCAGAGGGCTCCGAAAGGAGCCCTCTGATCAGGGTCTTCACTGTTTGTCAGTAATGCCAAAATTGACAAAAACAACTCTTAAAAGTCAGAAATGGACTAGACAAAAATCAAAACTGGAATTGTCCATTTTAAGTTTCATGGAGGAAAGAGTTAAGCTGCCACCTGTCTTTCATACAATCAGTTGTTTTATTATAGAGGTTTAATGTACTAATTGCTATTTGCTAACAGTTTTGGTCCTGATCAGATGCAAAATAGCACAGCATCTGATCAGGATCAAAACTGCTTGACACTCATTCCAATATATTACTTAAGTCCATTTACTCAAAAGTTAAATTTGAAAAGTAAAAGCAGATGGTATTTATATGCTATTTTACGCTATTAATTTATTCCGTCAGTGAAACAAGTAGTTCTACTTTATACAATCATGAATATATATTGTAAGAAATATTTTCTATATCCTGACAGATTTTAGCTTTAAGCAAGCTGAAAGTAAAGCAAAATATACCTCAAGGTGCATTCTGCTTTACTTTCAAACTGCTTAAAGTGATCACCTGTCTTCAAGCAAGAAACAGTCTATGGGTAATGTTCTGAAAATTTAACCGAGACAGCTCAATATTTTCTTGTTTCCTATTTCAGCCTAACCAACCAATGGAAGCTAGTGTTATTGTCACATTGAAAGGAGATACAAGTGACCAGTACAAACTCATGCTCAGGGCCATGGTTGTATCAGAGTAATCTGGATCACCATAGAAACAGCTCCAGAGAAATAACATATTGTGTTTTTTAAATACTTAAATTTAACCCTTTCCCACATGGAAGCGCCTTTTAACGCATTTAATTTATTCCTCCACTGGTGAAAATAGTTCCAATTTATACAGTCATGAATATGTATCATAAGAATTATTTCCTATATTCTAGCAGATGGTAGCTTTAAGCAGGCTGAAAGTAAAGCAGAATGTGCCTTAAGGCACATTCTGCTTTACTTTCAACCTGCTTTAAGTGGACACCCATATTCAATACTAGAAACATGCTATGTGGGAAAGGGTTAAAATACAGATAATTTTCGGTAAATGTTGAGAAATATTGAACAAGATGAAGATCATACATGAGGACATTCTGTAATGTTTGTCAACATAGAAACTAAAACATTGACCCATTTGTGTCCACAATCCCACATTGGCAAACAGTGTAGACTGATCAGACGCCACATAATGTGGCATCTGATCAGAGTCCACACCGTTTGCTGATAGGTGTTTCAATATAAAACAAAATGAAAATTTAGACCAGGCAACCCATAGATAAAAGATGAATTAACCCTTTGAACCCTAGTCCCGCATATAGGCGTCTTTTTAAACAGTGTACATGTGAATAGTACACTTGTCCTGTGCAAACAGTGAAGGCCCAGATCAGAGGGCTCCGAAAGGAGCCCTCTGATCAGGGTCTTCACTGTTTGTCAGTAATGCCAAAATTGACCAAAACAACTCTTAAAAGCCAGAAATGGACTAGACAAAAATTGAAACTGGTATTGTCCATTTAAAGTTTCAGGGAGGAAAGAGTTAATCCAATACATGTATGTAAGCATGGACGGATCTACTGAGCGCAAATAGGTTACACCTGTTAACCCTTATCCTGCGGTGATGTCGTCTGCTTCGAAATTGTCGTCTGCAAAGTTTGTTAAATTAAGATTTTTACATTTTTTAAGTAAAGAAACCTAAAGAAGAGTGTCAAACAGTTTGGATCCAGATCAGACACCGCGTTACGTGGTGTCTGATCTGGATCTAAACTGTTTGCAAAAATCAATAAAGTCGCGACCAGCAGGCAAAGGGTTAATGGTAGCTATTAAATTTAGATACTTGTTATCTCTAAAGGTGTCCATTTGCTGTGGATATTTCTGCATTTCTTTTGGCCTGCATTAACCTGTTTCTTTTACACAAGATTGAAAACTAATGTTGGAAATGACTTATGAGTATTCTAAGTCTTGTCTTGACCTAAATACAAACAGTGTACCTGTGAAGAGCACACTTCTTATTTGCAAACAGTGTAGACTCATATCAGAGAGCCTCCTAAAGGAGCCCTCCGATCAAGGTCTACACTGTTTTGTTGCAGTAGATTGTAAAAACTAATTCTCAATAGTTAAAAATGAACTACATGTAGTCTTTATTGGAAACTTGCATTGTCCTTCTAAAGTTTCAGTTAAATTAACTTGTTCAAACCTAGCCACTAGTATACACATCCTATGCAAACAGTGCAAGACAAAAGGACGACAGAAAACTCTACTTAGAGTTTTCTGCTATACTTTTGTCCAGCATGAACAGTCTCCTGTCTTGAAAGAGATTCATAGTGTTTTAACACAATCAAACCTAGTGACGAGTATAGTTGTCATTAACAAACTATGTGTCTGTAATTAAAGATCTTTAACCCTTAGCCTGCCACTCACAACTATAGCTCCATATGCAAACAGCTTGGATCCGGATGAGACGCCGAGTAACTCGGCGTCTCATCCAGATCCAAGCTGTTTGACACTCGGACAACATTTTCAGCAATTTTGAGCAACTTTGAAGCACTTTGAAACTTGAAGCAGACGAGAAATATAGCAGACGACAATTTATTTGGCGGGCTAAGGGTTAATGCACACATGTTGAGATTACATCTGATCAGATTCTGCATAGTTTGCAGCTGAAAGAACTAAAGTTTTGTCGATTGGAGATTTTTATACGATCATTTTATGTGATGATGTGCCTCATATAGACTATCTGGTATGCCACATTGTTGATGTGATATTTGCTATTTCTGTGATAAGATAACTAAATTAAATGTTTATTTAATATTATTTAAAGATAATAAATATAAAAGACAGTCAATTCAGTTGTTTTCTATTCCTTGTTTTAGCCCTTCTCCTTCTATTGTTATGATACTAAGTATTGAGACAGTTAGGCTTGTGCAAACAGTGTAGACCCTGATCAGACTGCTCCCTCAGGAGCAGTCTGATCAGAGTCTACACTGTTTGCCATTCAGTTTACATGTTTTAGACAAACAACACACTGTAGCGCACTTTCAACTGGTGATGGTGTTTATTATATGCCTTGAATATAAATAAAAAACAACTAAATAGTTGTTTAAATCGTTTTATATCCAGAAACATTAGTTATTTAAAGCAGAACAAGAGTTCTTGTATGCCACAAAGAATAACCCGGCACTTGTATATGTATGTAAATGATGTCACACTAAATTGAAAGCGACGTCGGAGTAAAATACAAAGTGGCTGATACAGACTCTTGTATTTTACTGTGCAGATACACGCGGAAACGCTTGATACCATACGAAGGCATATAATAAAAATTCATAGTGGGTCAGAGTTTTACATATGAATATTCAGCAGGAAAAGGTTCATTCAATCTTATTTAAAAAACTGTTGGACATGGATTCCAAGTACAATGGTTATTTGCCAACAGTTTTGATCCTGATCAGACACGGTGTATGGTAACACAATATTGTATCATGATACATATTGTTTGATACTCGCTACAAATTATCTTGCATCAATTTAGTGTAACCCTTTACTTTATAGATACACCTGTTACACATTATATAGAGGATATTGTATGAGTGTTCATTATTTATCATTTTTAATAAACGAGTTGACTAAAATAATATGACGCGAGCCTTGGCGAGCGTCATATTCATTTTAGTCAACGAGTTTATTAAAAATGATAAATAATGAACACGAATGTGATATTCTATTTATCACATTACAAGTTCCAGCACCTATTAAATTGATTTGAAGCCGTAGTTTGTAGACCCTACGCTATATAGATTTTCCGCCAAACGTTACGTTGTTTACGTTAACGTCATAGTAAATGACGTCATTTGGCACCCCGCTACATGCAGCGCTTATGGACGAACAAATTAGGCCAGAGCCCAAAAAACGATATTTCACTAGTGGATTACGATATTTATACAATCGCTTTATGCAACTCCCAGACGCAAATTATGTGATAAACTCATTTATTCCTGCAATATAGTAGAAAATAGTACCAATTTATACAGTCATATACTTTTACAATAAGAAATGTATTCTTTAGATGGTAGTTTAAAATAGGCCTAAGGTGCATTCTTCTTTTCTCTCAACCTGCTATCAGTGGTCACCTGTTTCGAAACAAGGAAAAGGGTTAAATTTAATTGAAAAAATAAAAGCAAACGACAATTAAATTGTTTAAACCATTACCCCATAGCCTGTTTCTAGTTTTGAAGACATGTGACTATTTAAAACAGGTTGAAAGTAAAGCAGAATGTGCCATACGGCACATTCCGCTTTACTTTCAGCCTGCTTTAAGCTATCATCTGCTTTCATCTATTACGCCATGAATACACCTTTTTACGCCTCTAATTTATTCCTCCACTGAAGAAAATAGTTCCACTTTATACAGTCATAAGAAATCATTTCTTTCTCCTTGTAGATAGTAACTTAAAACAGGCTGAAAGTAAAGCAGATTGTGCCTGAAGGCGCATTCTGCTTAACTTTAAACCTGTTTCAAGTGATCACCTTATCTACAAAACTAGATATTGGCTATGGGGTAATGGGTTAAAGATTGCTGTCTGCTTTTATTCTCAAATTATAATGTTTGTTTTTTTACTGATGAAATATTGTTTTGAGTGTCAAACAGTTAATTTGGCGCTAGATCAGACACCACATGATATTTTTTTAATCTAAAAGATTAAAAATGATAAGTAATTAATAACCAGGGAATTTATCCTACACACCGTGAGCAGAGACAGTGTATACAGTGACTCTGCCGTGAGTTAACACTCCTGTAAGATTCTCTATATATCATCAAGGAGTATACACATGTGTTTTTACTCTGTAATATCATGCTACTACTGGTAAGTAAACTGTCAATCTATCTGTCTATCTTCTTGTTCAGTTGAGTCCAAGGCAGAGACTGTTCACTTGACTGAGGTCCACACCAGCATTAAAGGGAAGTAACTCAGTATAGCTACATGTATGTTCTTATGGTTTGTACAAGTTGTTCCCCTTGATTGAAAAAATAATAGTAATTGATCTTATTTTGGGGGTTATCTCTCTCTTTATTTTAGCTTAAATTTACCATTTATAACGAGCGAAGCGAGCTTCTACAGCTACGTATACAATAAATTTCAAGTTAAAATTCACATTTTTAGACCTGTATGTTAGACCTGTATGTACATTGAATAGATTTTTCTTCGTAGGTTTTTTGTACTTCCGCCGGATCTACTTGCTACATTATTTTTCACAGACTGGTCGACCCTGCTCGCGTTTTATTTATGAACATGTTGAACTAAAAAAGTTTCGTTAAAAATTTTGCTTCCGGTTACCCATACGTTGACCCGGAAGTTATTGTCTATCACTTGCGACCTCTCAGCTATTTTTCACATACTGGTCGACCCTGCTCGCGTTTTATTTATGAACATGTTGAACAAAAAAAGTTTCGTTAAAATTTTTGCTTCCGGTTACCCTAGGTTGACCCGGATGTTATTGTCTAACACGCGCGACTATTCTGACTGACCTCTCAGCTCTAGACGAGTCTATTTGAGATTTTTTAAGTGCATATTTCCGGTTATCTCCAAAGAAAACATAATTAATTGCGAGAATCACACATCAAATTTAAATCAAAAAACCTCGCTCGTTAATACCATCCTACTGAAATTATCAACACAGTCAAAACTGTTTTATTGAGTTTCCCCCCTTTGTTTATCAGTTGTGATGTTTATGACGTCACTTCCTACGATTAGAAAAGTACAATGTCACACACATTCGACCGGTTTCGACTAGGCCTAGATCTTTATTTCTGTGATATCAGATATGTTGTTTCTAAATCTTGTCAATATCAAAGTGCATGTGTATAATACACAGATGATTTCAACACTGTGCTCGATCATGCCAGGTGGGGTAGATTTACGTAGATAGTCTGGCAGTGTTGACAGTTTCAGCCGGTTTCGAAACACCTAGAAACCCAGGGCTATCCACTATTAAAACCCACCGTCCAATAGCCATGAAAAAAGTCATTTTCGTTATCTGAATGCCAGTCAGCTATATGGAAGTAATAATATTAGTGCCAACTATACACTTAATCCTCATTAAGTCACCCAAATCCACCCAAGTTCAACAGTGTTTTTAAAACTCTAGAAGCCACAATATGTCTCCAATCTTTCTCAAACTTGGCCAGATTGTATATATGACCATAAGATTTTGTATGTAATCCAGGACTAGGCCTCTAGACCCGTTTGCAAAATGGTGTTGAGAGAGTTTCTCACTTGATGTGAGTTAACGAGACCCTAGACATCACAAATCACCGAGGTGCTTGTCTGCCACACTGTCACGTTTCCCATAATATCCAAATCCAATATGGCCGCCGCCAGCCATTTTGGAAAAGCTAACTTTTTTGTTTTTTGGAGAATAAATAAGTGTAATACCTCTAAATTGATTGTTTTTTGGTGTGGAACTCATTTCTGATGCGCTTTGTGCAATCTGGGGTGTCTTTGATTTGGAAAGGTCAAATTTCACATTAGCCAAATCCAAAATGGCCGCCGCCAACCATGTTGGAAAAGCTTTTTTCGTTGTTTTTTTAAGAAAAATCAAATATAATACTTCTAAATTGATTATTTTTTAGAGTATAATTCACTTCTGATGTCCTTTGTGCAATCTGAGATGTCTTTGATTTGGAAAGATCAAGTTCCGCGATAGCAAAATCCAATATGGCCGCCGCAAGCCATGTTAAAAAAGCTAACTTTTTTCCTTTTTTGGAGAATAAACCAATGTAATACCTCTCAATTGATAATTTTTTGGGTGTTGAACTCATTTCTGATGCCTTTTTTGCAATCTGGGATGTATTTGATTCGGAAAGGTCAAGTTTCACAATCGCCAAATCCAATATGGCCGCCGCAAGCCATGTTAAAAAAGCTAATTTTGTTTCTTTTTTGGAGAATAAACCAATGTAATACCTCTCAATTGATAATGTTTGGGTGTTGAACTCATTTCTGAGGCCTTTTGTGTAATCTGGGATGTCTTTGATTTGGAAAGATCAAGTTCAACAATAGCCAAATCCAATATGGCCGCCGCAAGCCATGTTAAAAAAGTTAATTTTGTTTCTTTTTTGGAGAATAAACCAATGTAATACCTCTCAATTGATAATATTTGGGTGTTGAACTCATTTTTGAAGCCTTTTCTAATATCTGGGATGTTTTGATTCGGAAAGGTCAAGTTTCACAATAGCAAAATCCAATATGGCCGCCGCAAACCATGTTGAAAAAGCTAATTTTGTTGTTTTTTGGACAAAAATCAAATGCTATACTTCTAAATTGATTATTTTTTAGAGTAGAACTCATTTCTGATGCCCTTTGTGCAATCTAGGGTGTCTTTGCTTTGGAAAGATCAAGTTCCAAAAGAAGCAAAATCCAATATGGCCGCCGCAACCATGTTGAAAAAGCTATTTGTTTTCTTTTTTGGAGAATTATCAAATGTAATACCTCTAAATTAATAATATTTTGGTGTGGCACTTATTTCTGAGGCCCTTTGTGCAATCTTGGGTGTTTTTGATTCAGAAAGGTCAAATTCCACAATAGCAAAATCCAATATGGCAGCCGCAAACCACGATGGAAAAGCTAATTTAAAAAAATAATTATTAAGAAAGATCAAATATACATGTAATACATGTATATCTTAATTGGTTATTGCTTGTGTTTAACTCATTTCCTCTCTGAGGTCCTTTGTTCAATATGGAGAGTCATTGGTTTGAAAAGGTCAAGTGCAATGTCTTTTTGATACATTAACGACCTTTGGCTTAGCTTGAACAGCAGTAGTCAGTATGTAAACAAGATGTAAGTAAATGGCAACTCTCTGACATTAGACAGAGAACACACGACAGTGAGCGGGGCTCAATCCTACGTCCTGAGATAAGAGGCTTTTATCCTAACCACTAAGACTACCACAGGCCCATGGACAGACGGTAGGGCCGGGGCAGAATATATAACACCTTGTTCCACATGCATAGAAAGATACATCAATAAAGCATCAACAATTGATTAGATACACATGTAGTTCCAAAGTCATTTCGTGCCGGGTTTTCACAGGGTGAAGAAACTGAAGTGTCCAGTTTTCCATGACAAAATGTGTTACAAAAAGTACCTCTGCAGCACAGCAAAGACATCAACGAGTACCACACGTCTCTGTACACTAATACAATGTGAGCAGACTCTATGGTAAAGGCTTAAGGCACTTTTAGGGCAGCAGAGTACCAATGTACTCCTTACCACAAGGATCCGACACGATTGATTTTGAGGGGAAAAATCGTCAGAAGGGATAAATAGAGAAAAGGGATACAACTGATTGTCAGTATATTCTCACCTTATCTCGACAAAACCGGGCATATCATGAATAAAAATTGATGAACCGACACTTTTGTTGCATGTCTGTCTTCAGTTTCTTCACCCTGTGAAAACCCGGCACGAAATGACTTTGGAACTACATGTGTATCTAATCAATTGTTGATGCTTTATTGATGTATCTTTCCATGCATATGGAACAAGGTGTTATATATTCTGCCCCGGCCCTACCGTCTGTCCATGGGCCTGTGGTAGTCTTAGTGGTTAGGATAAAAGCCTCTTACCTCAGGACGTAGGATTGAGTCCCGCTCACTGTCGTGTTTTCTCTGTCTAATGTCAGAGAGTTGCCATTTACTTACATCTTGTTTACATACTGACTACTGCTGTTCAAGCTAAGCCAAAGGTCGTTAATGTATCAAAAAGACATTGAACTTGACCTTTTCAAACCAATGACTCTCCATATTGAACAAAGGACCTCAGAGAGGAAATGAGTTAAACACAAGCAATAACCAATTAAGATATACATGTACATGTATTACATGTATATTTGATCTTTCTTAATTATTATTTTTTTAAACTAGCTTTTCCATCGTGGTTTGCGGCTGCCATATTGGATTTTGCTATTGTGGAACTTGACCTTTCTGAATCAAAAACACCCAAGATTGCACAAAGGGCCTCAGAAATAAGTGCCATACCAAAATATTATTAATTTAGAGGTATTACATTTGATAATTCTCCAAAAAAGAAAACAAATAGCTTTTTCAACATGGTTGCGGCGGCCATATTGGATTTTGCTTCTTTTGGAACTTGATCTTTCCAAAGCAAAGACACCCTAGATTGCACAAAGGGCATCAGAAATGAGTTCTACTCTAAAAAATAATTAATTAAGAAGTATAGCATTTGATTTTTGTCCAAAAACCAACAAAATTAGCTTTTTCAACATGGTTTGCGGTGGCCATATTGGATATTGCTATTGTGAAACTTGATCTTTCCGAATCAAATACATCCAAGATTGCACAAAAGGCCTCAGAAATGAGTTCAACACCCAAACGTTATCAATTGAGAGGTATTACATTGGTTTATTCTCCAAAAAAGAAACAAAATTAGCTTTTTTAACATGGCTTGCGGCGGCCATATTGGATTTGGTTTTTGTGGAACTTGATCTTTCAAATCAAAGACATTCCAGATTGCACAAAAGGCATCAGAAATGAGTTCAACACCCAAAAATTATCAATTGAGAGGTATTACATTGGTTTATTCTCCAAAAAAGAAACAAAATTAGCTTTTTTAACATGGCTTGCGGCGGCCATATTGGATTTGGTTTTTGTGGAACTTGATCTTTCAAATCAAAGACATTCCAGATTGCACAAAAGGCATCAGAAATGAGTTCAACACCCAAAAATTATCAATTAAGAGGTATTACATTGGTTTATTCTCCAAAAAAGAAAAAAAATTAGCTTTTTTAACATGGCTTGCGGCGGCCATATTGGATTTGGCGATTGTGAAACTTGACCTTTCCGAATCAAATACATCCCAGATTGCAAAAGATGCATCAGAAATGAGTTCAACAACCACAAATTATCAATTGAGAGGTATTACATTGGTTTATTCTCCAAAAAAGGAAAAAAGTTAGCTTTTTTAACATGGCTTGCGGCGGCCATATTGGATTTTGCTATCGCGGAACTTGATCTTTCCAAATCAAAGACATCCCAGATTGCACAAAGGACATCAGAAGGGAATTATACTCTAAAACATAATCAATTTAGAAGTATTTGATTTGATTTTTCTGAAAAAAACAACGAAAAAAGCTTTTTCAACATGGTTTGCGGTGGCCATATTGGATTTTGCTATTGTGAAACTTGATCTTTCAAATCAAAGACATTCCAGATTGCACAAAAGGCATCAGAAATGAGTTCAACACCCAAAAATTATCAATTGAGAGGTATTACATTGGTTTATTCTCCAAAAAAGAAACAAAATTAGCTTTTTTAACATGGCTTGCGGCGGCCATATTGGATTTGGCGATTGTGAAACTTGACCTTTCCGAATCAAATACATCCCAGATTGCAAAAGATGCATCAGAAATGAGTTCAACAACCACAAATTATCAATTGAGAGGTATTACATTGGTTTATTCTCCAAAAAAGGAAAAAAGTTAGCTTTTTTAACATGGCTTGCGGCGGCCATATTGGATTTTGCTATCGCGGAACTTGATCTTTCCAAATCAAAGACATCCCAGATTGCACAAAGGACATCAGAAGTGAATTATACTCTAAAACATAATCAATTTAGAAGTATTTGATTTGATTTTTCTGAAAAAAACAACGAAAAAAGCTTTTCCAACATGGTTGGCGGCGGCCATTTTGGATTTGGCTAATGTGAAATTTGACCTTTCCAAATCAAAGACACCCCAGATTGCACAAAGGGCATCAGAAATGAGTTCCACACCAAAAAACAATCAATTTAGAGGTATTACACTTATTTATTCTCCAAAAAACAAAAAAAGGTAGCTTTTCCAAAATGGCTGGCGGCGGCCATATTGGATTTGGATATTGTGGGAAACGTGACAGTGTGGCAGACAAGCACCTCGGTGATTTGTGATGTCTATGGTCTCGTTAACTCACATCAAGTGAGAAACTCTCTCAACACCATTTTGCAAACGGGTCTTCAGGACAGGTACAGGACTAATGAGTTCGATTATGCTTGAAATCAGATCAATAGATCTAGATCACATCAAGAGTTTTCTATCTTTGAATTGCTGAAAATGCCATATTTAACAGTGTCTACACTCTAGCGGTCACACTTTTTCTTTAAACTTGCTCAGATTGTATATGACTATAAGAGTTCAGATGAGTGTGATTATGCTTGAAACCAGACAAATGGGTTGAGAGTTATCTACCTTTGAATTGCTGAAAATGCCATATTTAAGGGTGTTTACATTCTAGAGGCCACAATTTTTACCCAATATATTTTAAACTTGCTCAGATTTGATATGACCATAAGAGTTCATATGAGTTTGAATATGGCTGACATCGGACCCATAGGTTGAGAGTAACCTACCTTTGAATTGCTGAAAATGCCATATTTAACGGTGTTTACACTCTAGAGGCCATCATTTTTATATAATCTATCTCAAACTTGCTCAGATTGTATATGGCCATAAGAGTTTAGATGAGTTTAATTATGGTTGAAATCGGACCAATAGGTTGAGGATTATCTACCTTTGAATTGCTTAAAATGCCATTTTAACAGTGTTTACACTCTAGAGGCCACAATTTTTATCCAGCCTTTTTTAAACTTGGCCAGATTGTATATGACCATAAGAGTTTAGATATGTGTGATTATGGTTGAAATTAGACCTATAGTTCAAGAGTTGTCTGCCCTTGAATTGCTGAAAATGCCATATCTTACAGCGTTTACACTCTTGCAACTACAGTTTTCAATGGATTTTTATTATACTTGCACACAAAGTATATAGCTATAAGTTCTCAAAGGAGTGCAATTATTGTTGAAATCTAATCATTGCGGCAATAGTTATCTGCCCTTGATATACTCTGAAATGCTAAAAAGGCTTCATTTCAGTATTTTTTAGGCTCTAGTTATCTGCCCTTGATGTACTCTACTATACTAGAATTATGAGGTTGTATTCCAAAAAGTTTTACATGGTATACTACAAATTTGAATGGATTTAGATTAAAACGGATGAAACAGAAAGGTAAAGCTTTCAAGCTTCAGTACAACCGTTGAGCGATATCAGGGCCCTCAGGTTATTAAATCATTTAGTTTATTAACCCATTACCCAATAAATACGCCTTAATGGGTTATAGTCGAAGCGTACCATGGTTAAAGCGTACCAAGTCAAAACGTACCATTTTTGGTCGAAGCATACATAGGGAACATTTTCAATATGTTATTAGTCGATAATTTATTGTTTTTTGCACATTATATAACCTCGCGTAAATATCGTAATTAGATCTAGTGTATTAAATATATGTCTTGATGTATAGTTTTTACCCAGACACAACAGTATCTTTGAAACTTTAGTCATTAGGAACAAATTTGCCATTATGATCATCAGTTCTCAAAGTTTCGAAATTATTAATATAAAGATTATTGCCAATAATTATGTTTATCCTGACCATGCGTCGCCGTACACATCTTCTAATAAGGATCCAAACTGATTGAAAATAAATTGTGCACCCATGCACCACAGTATCTTTGAAGATTCAGTTCTCAAAATTTCGAAATATTAACATTAGTGTCAACAATTGTGTACGGTAGATCCTGATCATTCGCTGCCGTACGCAGCTCCTGGTCAGGATCCAAACTGCTTGAAAAATAAATTTCGTGCCATGCAAAATATAGTCTCTAATTACGAGGCTTCTGATCAGGATCCAAACTGTTCAAAGAGTAAATAGTTCCATTTGATACAGTCCAAAATCTGTACCATAAAATTATATTCTATATCCTAGCAGATTCTGACTTAAGGCAGGTTGGGAGTAAAGCAGAATGCGCCGTAAGGCGCATTCTGCTTTACTTTCAAGTTGCTTTAAATAACCCTTCATTCTGTTTTCAAAACTAGAATTAGGCTATGGGGTAATGTGTTAATTTGTTAAAATGCTCCATTATTTAACAGCTTCGCTCGCTTGTAGGCTGTGCCTATTTCATATTAAGCTTTATTTGATTATATAAAAAGGAATAAAAGTAGTGTGGGTTGATTTTTAGTAGTTTTGGGGTCTTTAGACAAACTGCATTGATTAATTGATTACCATTTTAATTGTGTAAATAAAAATGACAAAATATATAAAAGTATTAGATAATATAGAATTAATGACATATGCTTTTTTCGTTTAATAAAACCATAAAACAATTTTTACGACAGAAACAGATCTGTATCGTCTCTATCTACCTGCGCCGCACAAAGATCCGCATTCATATTCGTGTTAGAGTTTAGACTAACCCATGACGTCATGCCTGTCAACGAAAGTTGTTTACAATTAGGACCTAATTGATCATTTCACCGGCGCATTGATCTGTTAAAATCATACTAAATGAAATGATATGGACGTGAAATGAACAAGTATCTTTAATCAGGTTGAATTATTTATGTTTTCATCATTAACTTTCACGTAATTCAAACGAAATTGCATTGGACACTTTATGCTAAAACTTCAAGCAAATGACCCCCACCCACATGTACATCGTTTGTGTTAAAATGTCCATTACTATAAGTTTGCAGGGCTCCAGATAAGGGGAGTATTTCAAAACCTAAAATCTTAATTTCTGCATTAAACCTACTTATTGGAATCGTCTTGAAGAGACGATTCTAATGAGTGTAACACCATAGAATTTGGTGTTGAAATGTGTGAGAAAATGTTAGATTACTTCTTAATTAACCTATTACCCCATAAATATGCCTTTTTATGCCTCTAATTTATTCCTCCCTTGAAATAATTAGTTCCATTTTATACAATTATGAATATGTATCATAAGAAATATTTTCTTTATTCAAGCAAATGGTAGCTTAAAGCAGGTTGAAAGTAAAGCAGAATGTACCTTATTTTAAGGGGAATTCTGCTTTACTTTCAACCTGCTTTAAGTAGTCATCTGTCTTTTATATTAGAAACAGGCTCATAATGGAGTAAAGGATTTTCATGTGGGGAAGCCTTCCAGCCACAATATGGCTTGCAGAAGGTCAGTGGTTCTACCCAGTTGCCGATTTGTGTCTGAAACAGTGCATAAAGGGCTAGCTCTGGGGTCTTCCCCCACCTGTAATTAGCTGGTAGGACTGCAACGGTTCACCGAATTTCGGTTGTTCTTGGTTCTTTTGTCTCTGTTCAATTTTCGGACCGGCAACACAAATTTTTGGTTCGGTGAGACGATGTGCGTGCGACTACTTTACCAATCAGTGTGCTGTCTTAGTGTATATTTTGATGGTCAGATGTTCCAAAAATTGTAAGGTTAAATTGGAAAAGACGAGCACAGTCTCTAGGTTAACATTTTTATCTTGCAGTAATTTAAATTCATATATCAGCTATTTATAATTCCGGGAAACCCGGCCAGCACTTAAAGCATGCGTACGATTGATAGCCAGGCTTCAAAGGTACCAACGTCGAATAAGCATCAGAAAAAGGGTAACCAGTCTATTAGCTAGCGACTGTAAACTACGAATGGCGATGTAAATTAAACTCAAATATCAGCAACATTTTCAGTAAAATAATAATATAATTGGAGCTGACTAGTCTTCTAGCGCTTATAAACAGAAGGCTGGTGAGGTATTTAAGAAATAACACAGCCAGAATGCCAAAGGAAACCGGCTGAAAGCGTGCCCAAACCAAGTTACGAAACTTCAATGAAAGAAAAAATTCGAAATGAACCATGGCATTGCTTCAATCTGTCCTAAAATGGTAAAAAGAAATGCACATCTTTCTCGTACATAAAGTTATTGATAACAGTGATAGCGGTTTCGAAAAATAGTGTACTGTCTGCGTAGATACGTGCCAGTAAATGATAATTATTTTCAGGTTGTTTTATCAAGTTCTTAATCCTATACCTGAACCAAAATACTCGAAAACCGAAAGGGTCTACTCAAAATCAAACTGAACCCTGAAGCACCTGAACCATTGCAGCCCTATTAGCTGGATGTCGCGATATGAATGAAATACTGTTAAAAGCGACGTTAAATCATAACAAACAAACCATTTGCTCAAAATGAGAAACTATTTCTTATAATACATATTCATGACATTATAAATTGGACCTTTTTTCTTCAGTGCAGGAATAAACTGAATGCGCTAAAAGGCTCTTCTATTGGGAAAAGGGTTAAATACGTACTGTATATTACAAGTACTGAAACCATTGATAGCTCATAATTTTCCTATATATCTTATTTTCAGTGAATCTATAGACCACAATTTGTATCTATCTGGAATCATCAATTCTGCCTCAAGATGAATCGGAAGAAAGGGTAAGTTTTATTTCTCCTGTCATTTCTCTAATTAGGCATAGGTTTTTATACTCCCCAAGAGCCCCAGATAAGGGGAGTATTTCAAAAACTAAAATCTTACTTCTGCATTAAACCCTATGGTGTCACTACTCATTAGCATCGTCTCTTTGAGGCGATTCTAATGAGTAGAAACACCATAGGATTTTGTGTTGTTATGAGTGAGAAAATGTTGGATTTGTTTTTACTCCCTCTTATCTGCAGTCCTGCGTCCCGCAACTCTTTGTAGTAGGGTTGTATACTGGAATCACTCCATCCCGCCACCCCAAGTTTTTCATCTAATACCTTTTTGTACCATGACTCCGCTGATTTAATTGATTTGACGTCATCAGCATTTCATTGTTACTTCCGATCTTAGGATTAGTTTTCTTCTGTTTAGTTGTTCTCGACTAATTGGGATGTTTGAATTACACAATAACACTCGATGGACTATGATTCTTTGGGAGCCCTATTGGAAAAATCATAATAGAAACAACAGTGGGTTTATCAATTAAATGATAATTTTACAGATAATTTCACCGACTGAAACAGGGAGATTAACCCATTACCTCTTAGCCTATTTCTAGCTTTGAAAACAGGTGACCACTTAAAGCAGGTTGAAAGTAAAACAGACTATGGGGTAATGGGTTAAGATAAAATTTGAATTGAAATGAATTGCCCTGTACATAAGGGGTCCTGGAATCGAGCTCCGGTCTGGCTGCACATTTTTTCAGCATATTGCTACATACAGTAAAACCTCTCTATTACAATCACTAAATTGTGTTAATTAGCAGGTAATTTAGGCAGGTGACTGCTTAAAGCAAGGTGAAAGTAAAACAGAAAGCTCCTGCAGGAGCTTTCTGTTTTACGTTCACCTTGCTTCAAGCTAGCACCTGCATGTATTTTATGAAATCAATTAGCTCTGTTTTAGTGGTCATAATTGAGAGACTTTACTATAATTGGTTTGGTCTTTTTGCAACAAACAGGAAGAAGGGTTTTAGTAAAGCTCCGCCCAAGATGATGCAAGGCCTGAAGCTGAATGAGATGGTAGAAGCTCACAACAATGTGGGCAACCTCACTGGCGAGTTGGCCGTGCAAAACAGACCAGTCCATATCCTCAACATGGACACTGTGGAAGATATGGGAGAAGACAATGTAGCTGTGAGCCTATCAAGCAAACTGGCCCCAGAACCTAGTGTATCACAACCGGGATCTGGAAAATCTAGAGCTGGAAGTTTTCCTTCTAAAAAGGTATGTATTACCTATATTAATCCTTTCCCCCATTGAATCGCCTTTTAGTGCATATAATTTATTCCCCCACTAAAGAAAGTAGTTCCAATTTATACAGTTGTGAACATGCACCATAAAAAATATTACATGTATACTAGCAGATCATGGCTTAAGCAGGCTGAAAGTAATGCAGAATGTGCCTTAAGGCACATTCTGCTTTACTTTCAACCTGCTTTAAGTGATCACCTGTCTTCAAAACTAGAAACAGGTCATGGGGTAAAGGGCTAAACTCCTTCCTTATTGAAATGCATTAGAGAACCTCTACCTTCTCTTCCATAATAGCAGCAGAAATAAACTCTCAGATCATGTTAAAATGCAGGTAGAAGCTTAGCGTAAAGAAAGGTGCAAGTAAAGCTGAAAGCTGCTTTTATTCCTAAAATATCATCAAGTGCAATTAACAATTAACTCTTTCAACACCATGGACTTGTTTCAAATATACTCATTACATTTGCAAACAGTGTGGACCCAAATCAGAGGGCTCCTATTGGAGCCCTCTGATCTCGGTCTTCACTGTTAGCTAATTTAGATCAATATTCATTAAACTACCGGTACCCTGAATTACGTGTAGACTGGTTCATATTTTGGTTACTAAAATGATTCACAAGAGAACCTAATGACCCATAAGAGTTACTTAGTGTTGAAAGAGTTAAGTCCTGGTATTATGACATTATGTTATCAGCCGGTAACCCTGAGTTTAAATCCCATTCTGGTAAATCAGATTTTTCATGTGGGGAAGCCTTCCAGCTGGCTTGTGGAAGGTCAGTGGTTCTACCCAGTTGCCAATTTGTGCCTGAAACAGTACATATAGGGCTTCTGGGGTCTTCCTCCACCTGTAATTAGCTGGACGTTACAATATGACTGAAATACTGTTGAAAGCAATGTAAATACATAACAAATTAATCAAATTTGATCAGGGTTGGCTTTGTTTGTCATTTTTCAATGTAAAAATAACTCTTAAGGGCATAAGGGCCTTAGGACACTGTAGCTTGCCCCTTTTCCCACATAAGCAACACAAATGAATATTTATTGATATTGAAACTCAGGTGGTAGATAAAACGCATATGAAATTGAAGCAGAAAGCTCATAAGAGAGCTATCTGCTTTACCCTCATCTTGCTCAATGCAGTTTCCTACCTGAAATACAATTAGATGAATGTGAATTGATTTTTGGTGATTGAGGGAAGGGTTAACAGCGTTTGATTGTACAGTTCAACTTCTCCATTACAACCACTTTATAAGGTTTAGATTGGGCTTTTAGGACAGGTGGCGGCTTAAAGAAAGATAGAAGTAAAACAGAAAGCTCCTGAAGCTTTAAGCTGTCACCTGTCTTTAAGCTGTCACCTGTCTTTAATACCATAAACTAGTCTTCTTTTCAATGGTCATGATAGAGAAGTTTTACTGTACATGTATACTTCTCTGTTATGACCACTAAAAAGAAAGCTAATTGATTACATATAAAACAGGTGACAGCTTAACACATTTAACCCTAGCAACAAGTATAGTAGTCATCTACAAACAGTGTACCTGTGAGGATAACACTTGTCCTATGCAAACAGTAAAGACTCTGATCAGAGGGCTCCTGATCAGGGTCAACATGGATTGTCATTTTGAAATTTATTGTTAAAATTAACCCTAAATAGTCAAAATTTTGAAATGGGAAATTCAATGTTTACTAAGTTTCAGAGGTAAATGAGTTAAAGCAATGTGAATATAGAACAGAAAGATCCCAAAGTAGCTTTCTGCTTTGCACTCACAGTGCTTTAACCCTTTGAACCCTAGTCCCGCATATAGGCGTCTTTTCAAACAGTGTACATGTGAATAGTACACTTGTCCTGTGCAAACAGTGAAGGCCCAGATCAGAGGGCTCCGAAAGGAGCCCTCTGATCAGGGTCTTCACTGTTTGTCAGTAATGCCAAAATTGACAAAAACAACTCTTAAAAGCCAGAAATGGACTAGACAAAAATCGAAACTGGAATTGTCCATTTAAAGTTTCAGGGAGGAAAGAGTTAAGCTGTCATCTGCTTGAAACACCTTACAATATCAATTCAGTGATAGATAGGTTTTACTGTATATTCCATTTGTTTTTTTCAGGCACCAATTTCACCAATCAAGAAAGAGCCAGCATCCTCATCTGGCCTGAAATTGAACAGAAAAGAACTGTTTGACAAGTTTGGAGTGAAGGATCAGTATCCAATATGGGAACTAAAGGTAACAATTCAGAGCTCCAGATAAGGGGAGTATTTCAAAAACTAAAATCTTTGTCTGCTTTAATTCCAATGGTGTCACTTCTAATCTTCGAGACGATTCTAATGAGTAGTGACACCATAGAGTTTGGTGCTATAATGAGTGAGAAAATGTTGGATTTCTTCAGTTTACTCCCCCTTATCTGGAGCCTTGTAACATCCCGAATATGCCAAACTGGAGCTGAATATTCATATATAAAACTCCACTTACTTTGAATATTTATCATCTGGACTATAACATTGGCTACTCTGGGGCCTGTCTTATGAAATGTCGTTTAACAAAATCGGTTAATGTCAAAACTTTAAAATACATCTAATTTCTGATTTATCCATCTAATTCTGTATTGTGGTATCTCTTTAGATATTGTCTTTCATGTTGATTCCAAAGGTTCATAAGGCAGGATAAGATGAAGAAATAAATAATAATTGAAAATTTTAGAATCTGACTTACGACAATATTTGTTGTACAAAGTTTCATAAGATGGGCCGCTATTAATAAAGTAAGAACAATTTCCCAGGGTAAAGTGCAGAATTATATGTCAGATTATATACATTTCCTCTTAGAAAACCATGCAGACACTTGATGATTTAGGTGTTCTCTTCTTTTTTTTTTTAAACAAACATAACAACAATATACAGTAAAACCTCTCTCTTACGACCACTTAATTGTTTTAATTGTAAGGTGTTTACAACATTGCATGTTTTCTTAGACTTTTAGCAAAAGTAGATATGACATTACCACCAAAGACCTTACCAAAATTGCTATTTTCATTTACAGCAAGTTAAGAGCAGCATTGAAAAGTCAAGTGGAGATGTTGATCTGCACATGCCGGGCGTGGAACAACTGTCAGATGTGGTGTTTTACATGCTGTATGTTCTCAACGATAAGAAGCCATACCAGAAAGTGAAGTGTCTTAATATCACAGGCTGTCTCAATGTTACCGACTATGGTCTGAAGTATGTAGCCAAGGCCTTCCCTAAACTCACAGATGTAAGTTAACCCATTAACCCTCCAAACTTTAACCCATTTCTCCATAAATACACCTTTTTACCCCTTTTATTTTATTCCTCCACTGAAGCAAATAGTTCCAATTTATACAGTCAAGAATATTTACCATTAGAATTATTTTCTTATACTAGCACATATTAGCTTCAAGCAGGCTGAAAGTAAAGCAGAATGTGCCTTTCTTTCTACCTGCTTTAAGTGGTTATCTATCTCTAATACTAGAATCAGGTTAAGGGTAATGGGTTAAATAGTTGTTTTCTTTCGTTGTAGATTTATTGTCTAAATTATTGAAGTTGAACTTGTATTCAGTGACCGCCCAAAATATAAAATAAAACTTTCCGTTCTATATATAAACAAGTGGCTGCTTAGTGTAGGACAGGAGTTAGGTAAGAAGGTCCTAAAGGAACTTTTTGCTCTGCTTTTGTCCTGCATTGGGCAATCCCACAGTACCTGTGTACACATTTCTTCAAACATTGGCCCCTTAACATAAGTTTAACCACATATTGTATTCTGTTTGTTTCATGATTTGTTAAATATGATGTAACTATGTATATATGTCGAGGCCCACATGGAAGATTGGGCTTGCCTAAATGTATAGCCTCAGTAAATAAAGTCATTATTATTATTATTATTATTATTATTCTGCTTTACTTTCATCCTGCTTTAAGTGGTCACCTATTTTTAAAACTAGAAACAGGCTATGGGGTAAAGGGTTAAGTGGACAATTCCATTTTTCAATAAAGTCTAGTCCATTTATGACTACTTAAAATGTATCTTTTTCTGCTATATATTACACAATGACAAACAGTGTAGACCCTGATCAGAGGGCTCCTAGGGCTAGGAGCCCTCTGATCAGGGTCTACACTGTTTGAATAAATGTACTCTTTACTGCTATTCTATTAAACTTTGTAAGTGACAAGTACAGTAAAACCTCTCTATCACGGGCATTAAAAAGATGGCATATTGAGTGTATAAAAGACAGGTGACAGCTTAAAGGAAGGTGACATTAAAACAAAAAGCCCCTACAGGAGCCTTCTGTTTTACTGTCATTTTGTTTTAAGCTGTCACCTGTCAGAAACACCTTTTAATTAATAAACATAATTTAGTGGTCGTATAAAAGAGGTTTTACTGTATAGTTGTTGCTAGTGATGAATGTGCTAACCCATTAACTCCTAGTGATACTGTCATGTTTATTATACAAACAGTGTACTAGTGAAGAGTACACTTGTTCTATGCACACAGTGTAGATCCTGATTGAAGTGCTCAAATCTGACCAATCAAATGCTTGACAACAAGGTCAGACTCAGCTCAAAACTGTTTATACCCTTGGGGCCTGGTTATGATTTTGAGCTTATATACGAGAGAGTTTTGTTTATGTTTTAGATATGTTTGAAAAGCTGCAGTAACGTTACAGAGGCAGGCCTGTACCCTGGAGTCATTCTCAAGCATTTTATTGGTCAGATTTGAGCCTAAGCTCAAATCTGACCAATCAAATGCTTGGGAATGATATAAGGCTCAATCCAGAAGCTTTATAAACTTGGACCAAGGTTATGGTATTGAGCTTAAATGAGTTTTGTCTATTGTTTAGATATGTTTGAAAGGCTGCAGCAATATAACAGAGGCAGGACTATACTCAGTGGTAACACACTGCCCTGACCTGAAGAAGGTCAATATCCGAGGGACCAGTGTCTCCATACTGCCAAGGAAGGTGGCTGACATGCAGATAACTACTGACGGCTTCCCCTGTATATCACCAGAAAAAGACCTCATGGAGAAACAAGGACTGAAAATCATGAAAGGTTGGTAATTTCTGCATTAACCCATTACCCCATAGAATGTTTCTAGTTTTGAAGACAGGTGACCACTTACAGCTTTCATTTCTGATATGCATGTTCATCTTGACGAGTCCTATCCAAGCATACCAAAATACTGTATTGCATGCACCCCTTCACTTAAAACCATGACCTAATTTTACTGTTTTTGTTCACTGATCTTCAAACTAGCCATAAATTCAAATTTTTATTATATGCCTTCGTATGATATCGAGCGTTTCCGCGTGTATCTGTAGAGTAAAATACAAGAGTCTGTATCAGCCAACTTGTATCAGCCACTTTGTATTTTACTCTGACGTCGCTTTCGATTTAACGTGACGTTGTTTACGTACATGTATAAGTGCCGCGTTATTCTTTGTGGCATACAAAAAATCTTTTTCTGCTTCAAATAACTAATAAGTTTTGGATATAAAATGATTTAAACGACTATTTAGTTGTTTCTGGAGTGTATTCAAGGCATATAATAAACACATCACCAGTTGGCAGTGCGCTACAGAGTGTTGCATTTAGCTCTCAAAGTTTTTGGAGGAAACAACCGATCAGACTCGCGCCAAGGCGCTCGTCAGATCGGCTATTTCCGCCAAAAACGTCTCGAGCTAAATACATCACTCTGTATCGCACTGTCAACTGGTAATGTGTATTTATCTACAATCTGCATGTTTTGTATGCATGTTCATCTTGACAAGTCCTATCCAGACATACCAAATATTTTATCAATTGACCTTGACCTTAACCTTTGACATAACTTTAAGCTACCACCTCCAAGGATAAAGAAAATAATTCTTATGGTTATACATTGATCACTGTATAAATTATAGTAACTATTTTCTTTGGAGGAGGAATAAATTTTAAGGCACTAAAATGCAAATCTATGGAGTAGTGGGTAAACATAAGATTCACTATACAGTAAAACCTCTCTATTACAACCACTTAAATGAAGGCTAATAAGTTGTTTAAAAGACAGGTGACACTTTAAAGCAAGGTGACACTAGAATGGAAAGCTCATAAAGGAGCTTTCTGTTCTACTGTTACCTTGCCTTATTTGCAGTCATCTGCCTTAAACACCCAATACTTGACATAATTTTGTAGTCATGTTAGAGACGTTTTTCAAAATACTTGATCATTGATAGCCTCGCTGTACCACAAGCCAGCAGACAAAGACTTGGTGAAGATATGTGTAATACAACCCAGTGACTCGGTCGCCAGCTTAGTGAAGCACATGGGTAACAAACAAGAGAAATCATTCCACGCCATGGCAACCCTCAGCAAGTTCTCTCTCTCCGACAGATTTACAGTTAATGTGATAGAGACCGATGAGGTATAGTGTTGTTGTTGTTTGTTATTTTTTAAAACCTCACCCGAGCTTGTCTAAAATAGACATGCGCTATATTGGGGGAGCTTATGAGGTATAGACCACTTACATTTTATAATAGATTTTGGTTAATTAGGTCAAGGTCATGTTAACTCTTTGAACCCTAGTCACGCATATATGCCTCATTTGCAAACAGCATACTTGTGAGGAGTACACTTGTCCTAGATGCAAACAGTGTAAAGCCTGATCAGAGGGCTCCATAAGGAGCCCACTGATCAGGGTCTACACTGTTTGTCTTTTTGACATATATTAAAAAATCAACCCTTAAGAGTCAAAAATGGACTAGACTTAATTGAAAACTAGAATTGTCCATTTTGGGTTTCAGGGAGGAAAAGGTTAAATGGGTCAAGGTCAGGTTTGAATATAAAAGTATAGACCACATACACATACATTTATCTATTAAACCTGACCTTGACCCATTTAACATGACCTTGACCTAATTAACCTAAATCCATTAAGTTTTATCCCTTTGCCTGTCATGATATCAGCTGCTTTGTAATCGTAGTCTGAAAAATTTAGATATATGTCTTAAATTATCAGGCTTCAAACTATTTGCAGTGGACTATCATTAGGATATAACTCCTTCACCACTATGGACCTGTTTAGAATATATTCATTACATTACTTTTGCAACAGTGTAAATCCAGATCAGAGGGCTCCTATAGGAGCCCTCTGATCTGGGTCAACACTGTTTGCTGATTTAGACCTGTATTTATTAAACTTCCCAGAATTCCAAGTAGATTGGTTCATTTTTTAGTAAGTAAAAAGACCCACAAGGGAACATAATAACCAACAAGAGTTATATAGTGTTGAAAGAGTTAATTTAACCCATTAACTCATAAGTGATAAACAATTATCAATGCTTTTCTCAATACAAGCTAGTGGATTAAAGTGTGTCAAAATGAGTCAGTATGGCTTAACCCTTAGCCTGCCAGTCACGACTTTAGCTCCATATGCAAACAGCTTGGATCCGGATGAGACGCCGAGTAACTCGGCGTCTCATCCGGATCCAAGCTGTTTGACACTCGGACAACATTTTCAGCAATTTTGAGCAACTTTGAAGCACTTTGAAACTTGAAGCAGACGAGAAATATAGCAGACGACAATTTATTTGGCGGGCTAAGGGTTAATGGGTAAAGCATAACATCTTCTCTACTATATTTGTTAATTTCAGGTTCTGAGTGATCTGTTAATCACAAAGAGAGCCTTGTATGTGTTAACCGTTGGCCCAGAGGATGTAGCGGATGCTGGCAGACGCCTCTTTGGTCTCATCAGTCATATTCTAAATAAGGTAAAGTTTTACACCCTTTCATGTCTCATCAAGCCCTTTACCCCATAAATATGCCTTTTAATGCTTTTAATTCATTCCTCCATTGAAGAAAATATTTGCAATTTATTCACTCATAAATATGTTTGATAAAGTATTTTCTTTATTTAGCAGATGTTAGCTTAAAGCAGGCTGAAAGTAAAGTACAATGCTCCTATGACGCATTCTGCTTTACTTTCAACCTACTTTAAGTGGCCACCTATTTTCAGGAGTAGAAACAGGCTATAGGGTAATGGGTTTACTTGTATGCAAAATTGCATCATCTTATTTAACCTGTCCCCCTCATAGTCTGTTTCTAGTTTTGAAAGCTGTTAAAGTAGGTTGAAAGTAAAGCAGAACTACATAACTACATCTTCAATGAACTAAATATCCTTTTAAAATGTTTTAACCCATTTCCCGATAAATACACCTTTTTATGCCTTTAATTAATTCCTTCACTGATAGAAAAAGTTTCAATTTATACATCCATGAAAAGATTTTATAAGGAATATTTTCTGTATCCTAGCTCATGGTAGCTTAAAGCAACGGCGATTTTTTTTTCTTCATAAATTTGTCTAAACCTACATATTTCTGTTAAAGTGGCAAACACAGTGAAGGCCAACAGTTTCAAGGTCAGTGAATGCCAGATTCAGCGGCTCACATAACTACTTTATGACACGTGTATTGCAGAAAATAGGTGCGATCGCCGATGGCATCGTTATCTTTAATTGGCAATATACATGTACTGTTAATCCCCTTAGCTGAATAGTAGAAATGCGGGTGGTCAATGCATGTTCTAATTGATTGGTTACTGGCAGGTGATCAGTGCTTGTTGTTATCGATTGATAACATTTAATGCATCTAGATCTTAAACTATTTTTTATACTTTAATCTACAAATGCATCTACAATGGTTCGCGCTGCCGTCACACTTGACTTTTATTGCGCGTTGGTCTGCTATAGGAAAAGGAGAGTATTGAAATAAAAGGAAAGTCAGAAACAGTTAATAGGAAAGATAGAAACAAAAGAAAGGAAATGACCACGGTTTTAATGAAACTGAAATATGTGGGGAAAAATATATTACTCGAGAAAAATGAAGACAAATCAGGGCTCCAGATAAGGGGGACTTATGTGTACAAATCCAACATTTTCTCACTTTTTTCAACACATAATCCTATGGTGTTACTACTCATTAGAATCGTCTCTTTGAGACAATTTTTTAATGAGTAGTGACACCATAGGGTTTAAAGCAGAAATAAAGATTTTAGTTTTTGAAATACTCCCCTTATCTGGAGCCCTGCAAATGTAAGAAATATTGGTTTGCTCATTGTTTAGAATCACTTCAATTTGTCTGTAGCTAATTAACCTCAGGATTTTAAGTTTCCAAAGCGCTCTTTTGGTCAGAAAACGCTCAAACTACAGCAGGGCTTCCATAAGTTGACATGAAAAATCCTAAGACTTCCAAATTTGCATTTTTCAAGTGTGATTGTACGAATCGTACCTTTACCCCATAGTCTTTTTCTTGTTTTGTTGACATGCGACCACTTAAAGCAGGTTGTAAGTAAAGCAGAATGCGCCATAGGGCGCATTCTGCTTTACTTTCAGCCTGCTCTAAGCTCCCATGTACTGGAAAAAAATCCAGAGATTTAGGAAAAATCCGGAGAAATGGCAGCCCTGCTACAGGGCTGTCATAATTTGACCATGAAAAAACATAAGCCAGTCTTCTATTATCCAAGCGCGATTTTACGAATTGTACTTTTAACTCTTTACCCCATAGTCTGTTTCAAGTTTTTATGACATCTGGCAACTTAAAGCAGATTGGAAGTAAAGCAGAATGCCCCTGAATCAGCATTCTGCTTTACTTTCAGCCATTTTTAAGGTATCAAATGTTAGGATAATATGGAGAAATTGCATGCAATACGCGCATTTAGGTTCAAGTAGTTTCACTATGATGAACAGGTACACTATGCTAGTTTCCTGTTTATCTCCGAATATTGTGTACAGGTACACTATGCTGGTTTCCTGTTTATCTCTGAATATTGTGTACAGGTACATTATGCTGGTTTCCTGCTTATCTTTGAATATTTTTATAGGTATACTGTGCTGGTTTCCTGTTTACCTCTGAATATTGTGTACATGTACACTATGCTAGTTTCCTGTTTATCTCTGAATATTATATACAGGTACACTATGCTAGTTTCCTGTTTATCTCTGAATATTGTTTACAGGTACACTATGCTGGATTCTGTTTATCTCTGAGTATTGTGTACAGGTACACTGTACTGGTTTCCTGCTTATCTCTGAATATTGTGTACAGGTACACTACACTGTTTTCCTGCTTATCTTTGAATATTGTTTACAGGTACACTATGCTGGTTTCCTGTTTATCTCTGAATATTGTGTACAGGTACACTACACTGGTCTCCTGCTTATCTTTGAATATTGTTTACAGGTACACTACACTGTTTTCCTGCTTATCTTTGAATATTTTTACAGGTACACTGTGCTGGTTTCCTGTTTATCTCTGAATATTGTGTACATGTACACTATGCTAGTTTCTTGTTTATCTCTGAATATTGTGTACAGGTACACTATGCTTGTTTCCTGTTTATCTCTGAATATTGTGTACAGGTACACTATGCTGGATTCTGTTTATCTCTGAGTATTGTGTACAGGTACACTATGCTGGTTTCCTGCTTATCTTTGAATATTGTGTACAGGTACACTGTACTGGTTTCCTGCTTATCTCTGAATATTGTGTACAGGTACACTACACTGTTTTCCTGCTTATCTTTGAATATTGTTTACAGGTACACTATGCTGGTTTCCTGTTTGTTGGACTGAAGTCTGGCAGTGAGCAGTCCTTTGTTGATGCTGTTAAGTACAATGTGTTAGCTTCTGCAGCCAACAAATCCTCGGCTATTAGGAAAGCACTTACAGAGGAACAGACAAACATGTTAATTGGGTCAGTACAATTATATTTCATATGAACAAACTCTGACAGTAATAAAGCCATGCATTATATAAGAAATTATAAAATCATACCAGTGTATTATTGTGTAGTATCGTGCAATAAAACACAGGTAGTTGTTGAGATGTTGGTAAAAAATAACTACACATCTAAATTCCTACCTGTGTTTTATTGCGCAATACTACACTGGTAAGAATTTATTACAGTAGAACTTCTGTGTGTTGAACTTCAAAGTTTCTCGATGTGTCAATCTGTTTTGTAAGTCCCAACATTTCTCCCATTGATATAATATATTGTAAAATCAGACTACGACTTTAGTTTCTACTCCATAGATACATATTTTTACACTTTTGATTTATTCTTCCACTGAACAAAATAGCTCCACTTTATGATACTAATAAGATAGATGCCCAGCAGAGAATATCACACACATACCACATATTTACCAATCTACCATCAGACATACAACACACATAACACGACACTAGACAGAACAATGGGTGAATGGCATACATGCACAGGGCTCCAGATAAGGAGTATTTCAAAAATTTAAATCTTTATTTCTGCTTTAAACCCTATGGTGTCACTACTCATTAGAATCATCTCGAAGAGACGATTCTAATGAGTAGTAACACCATAGGGTTTAGTGCTAAAATGAGTGAGAAAATGCTGGATTTGTTCAGCTTACTCCCTTTTATCTGGAGCCCTGCATGCAGCTTACATGAATTTCATGAATATGTACAATAGGAAATATTTTCTATATCCTAGCAGCTGGTAGCTTAAAGCAGGCTGAAGGTAAAGCAGAATGCACCTGATGGCACAATCTACTTTACTTTCAACCTGCTTGAAGTTGTCACCTGTTTTCAAAACTAGAAATAGGCTAAGGGGTACATATTCCGTTAAATTTTTTACCAAAGTTTGTGTCATTCACTGAAATTTATGAAAGCAACTGATAGTAAAGTTTTTTTTCTTCTGATTAAACTAACACATATTTGTTCTCTTTTTTGTAGCAAAGGTGGGGGTAAAATGGAACAAGAGATGTTCATGAAGCGATTATTGCTGAGTAAAGCCTTGAAGGATATCTACTTAGAGTCTATTGAAATAGACACATCTCAATCATTCCAGGTACCTAGGTGGTTTTGTTTACATTCAAATTCAGAGCTCCAGATAAGGGCGGGGTGGGTTGGGGGGTTATTTCAAAGACTAAAATCCTTATCTCTGCATTAAACCCGATGGTGTCACTAATAGATGATTCTAATGAGTAGTCACACCATAGGATTTGGTGATGGTATGAGTGAGAAAATGTTGGATTTATTCAGTTTTCTCCCTCTTATCTATCTTCCATTAAGGTAGCTTGATAGTTTCGATACTGCAAGCTGATTTTTATGCCCCCGGCATCGACAGATGCGGGAGCATATAGTAATCGTCCTGTCCGTCCGTCCGTCCTTCCGTCCGTCCTTCCGCACAACCGAAATGGGTTAGAGGGCCTTTTCTGGCCAGATAACGGTAAACATAACAAAAGAAGACAATAGAGTTCATTCTGTAACAATAGAATAAGGGGCCATGGCCCGTTATTCAAACAAAAGAAAATAACAAAAGAAAAGGCCCTCTAACCCATTTCGGTGGCACGTCCGTCCGTCCGTCCGTCCGTAACCAGGTTAAGTAGATTTTAGATTTTACCGTTTCGTCTAGCAACAACACCACTTATTCAAATGCTTGGGTACTTATACAGTTGTTGCCTTGGACCATTCCCTAGCCACCAATAATACCCAACCTTGATTTTGACCTTGACCTTGACCTCATTTGGACTTAGAATATTTTGAGTGGGCTATTTCTTGGTTAACTAGATTTTACCGTTTCGTCTAGCATCAACACCGCTTACTCCAATGCTTGGATACTTATACAGTTGTTGCCTTGGACCATTCCCTATCCACCAATATCACCCAACCTTGATTTTGACCTTGACCTTGACCTAATTTGGACTTAGAAAAAATTCAAAATATATTGTCAAGGTTGCCACCGGGGGCATAAGCGTTTATTGAACGCGCAGTCTTGTTCTTATTTATCATCATGATTTATAATTTATTCCCCGATTTTATAGCTGAATGGTTTAAGTGGTACACAGTCATGTCACCACAAAATGTCTTTTTTAAAAAATATTTTATTTTTTTACGATTTTATAAGACAAATTTAAAAAAAAATCAAACAGCGATTTCAAAGCCGTCTTAATTTGTAACGCCTTTAAAATTGCCCATAATACACTTCAGTAACATATCTAGGGATCCGTGTCTCAGATTTTTTAAATTCCCCTTCCAACTATTATTATGTAACATCAAAGTTATTTTACCGTTTAAATCGATTTCTATTATGTAATGCTTTGCTGTAAACAGCTGGAGAACCTCATCAACATTCTGAGACACTGTTCAATAGAGAAGATAATACCCTTTCATCTGCTTTAACCCTTTACCTGATAGCCTAGTTATAATACTGAAGATAGGTGACCACTTAAAGCAGGTTGAAAGTAAAGCAGAATGCGCCCTAAGGCGCATTCTGCTTTACTTTCAGCCTGCTTTAAGCTTTTACCAGCTAGAATAAGGAAAGTATTAAATATGACACATATTCAGAACGGTTTATATTGGAACTATTTTCTTCAGCGGATGAATAAAATGCATGTGCTAAAAGTCGCTTCTATCAGGGAAAGGGTTAAACCGCATGAAAATCAGACCACTACCGCGAACACAATCGTTGCCCAAATATGCCACGTGTTTGAAAATAAGGAGGTGCCGAAAACGTCAATTAACTGATAAGCGTGTCATTTTGACTGTCTGACACAGTGTGAATACCCCCGGGGTTCAACTATGTCCTTTTTGTTTCAACCAATAAGAAGACACATATTTCATAAGCGATTTTCCTTAGCTCCACCTTAATAAAATATACCAATCATAATTCAATAATGATTTTAACATGCGAAACCCATAAATCACGCAACAGCAGCTGGAGAACGCCTCTAGGTGGTCACGTGGCTGGACTACGGAGTGCTTAATGAGGTGTGCTTTATTGATCAGATAGCCGTGTAATGCGTTTGGTTTGGTTTTTGGAGATTTTGGTAAAATGTAGAACAGAATGTCGGCTATCAAAATCGGAAAAAAGGTTAAAAAACACAATTTTTGCAGTTTTACAGCTATAAAGACACCTTAAGTCGAACCCCTACTAGGGACCTAGACATCTTATCTAGAGTCTTGCAAACCTTTGTTAAGCTACCACTGAATGAAGAAGTATGTTGATTGTTAAATAGAAATGGCCACTTAAGTCAGGGCAAAAATGATGCAGAAGGCTACTATTATTAGGAGCATTCTGCATTATTTTGTCCTTTATAAAGCTGCTACCAGTCATAAATAAGTTACAAAATTTATAATAATAACCTTTTAAGTGGTCTCTTAAGCTGAAACAGGTTTGATTGGTACAAGTTTACCTGAACAATGTTCAGACAGCTTCAGTACACATGCCCTTGGGTTTCTTTCATAAGCAAAGTTACAACAAATGGTTTCTTAATCGAGTAACCGCTTGTAATGTAAATTATAATGCCCAATTTACTAACAGTGTATCTGTGAAGAGTGCACTAATGTCTTGTCCTATCCAAACAGTGTAAACTAGATCCTGCCCATTAACCATTTATCAAATCATGTATCCCAGGGCTGCCATTTCTTCGGATTTTTATTCCAACAGATGGAAGCTTAAAACAGGCTGAAAGTAAAGCAGAATGCGCCTTAAGGCGCATTCTGCTTTACTTTCAACCTGCTTTAAGCATTACGTGTCTTAAAAACTAGCAACAGACTATGGGTTAAAGATATAATGAGGAAAATCGGGCTTGAAAAATTGAAAAATTTGAAATCTTAGGATTTTTTTATCAACTTATGACAGGCCTGGTATCCTCATGTGAAATTCTCTATGTATCTATGGAGTAACGGATGGAGCATTTTATATATTTTGAAAATTTCTTAACTCTTTCAACACTAAGTAACTCTTTTGGGTTATTAGGTTCCCTTGAGGATCTTATTAATTATGAACACTTGAACCAGTCTACTTTAAATTTTTAGTAGTTTAATAAATACTGCTCTAAATTAGCAAACAGTGCATACCCTGATCAGAGAGCTCCTATAGGAGCCCTCTGATCTGGGTCTACACTGCTTGCAAATGTAATGAGTAAATTTTAAACAGGTCTGTGGTGTTGAAAGATTTAATCAATCATATGACAATAAATGTAATGAGACATGGAATTGTTTTGCAGAAAGGGGATGCGTTTTGCAAGAGTCTCGAGGCTGGCCTTGACAAGGTGTGCCAACTATGCCCAGAGGTGCAGGAGCTGGCAGGTCCGATGTTCAAGTTTGTACTGTCTGACAGTAGTAACAGAAGCCTCAAGGATGGGGCAGTGTCCATGCACAGTTCAAAACCAAGCATGGCTAAAGTCATGGAGCTGATGGAAATAATGGTAAACTTCTTTATCCGTAACCCGTAACTCATTAAGTTCTCCGTTGCCTGTTTTTAGTTTTACAAGATAGGTTGCTGCTTAACTCTCTCCTCCCTGAAACTTTAAATGGACAATTCCAGTTTCCATTTTAGTCAAGTCCATTTCTGACTTTTAAGGGTTGTTTTTGTCAATGTTTGGCATTATGACAAACAGTGAAGACCCTGATCAGAGGGCTCCTTTCGGAGCCCTCTGATCTGGGTCTTCACTGTTTGCACAGGACAAGTGTACTGTTCACATGTACACTGTTTGAAAAGGATGCCTATAAGCGGGACTAGGGCTCAAAGGGTTAAAGCAGTTTGAAAGTAAAGAAGAGTGGGTCTAAAGGCTTTAAAGCGACTCGCAACCAGATGGTGCATTAAAAATAGTAATTTGTAAATATGTGTCAAACGCTTATATAAATGGTAAAGAATTAGTTTAGGATAAGAAATTCTGTTTAAAAAAAATGAATTTCAATAAAAAAAAATATTGGTCTCTGGTGGGATTCGAACCCATGGCCCGGCATTGGCGGACAGAAGGCAAAATAGGGGAAACCGCTTAGACCAATGGACCACGGAACTATCCGTTTATCTCGGATCGATTTAACGTATTTCAATGTGTTGCGGTCGAAAGTGCATACAACTTCGTAATTCGGCTCGTGTTTATGTCTGAGCCCGTGTAGAGAAGCAACAGCAACAACTATACCGTCTACTAGTCGGTATAGAAAAACGATGGAAAATATCTAAAAATCTAAGATTCGGTGACGATTCTTGAGACTTTTTTTGGACTGATCATATTTTTTTAATGTCAGAAGCCAAATAATGCCACAAATTTGCTTTTATTTGAGTATTTTATTTTATTTTGACAAGTACACCATCCGGTTGCGAGTCGCTTTAAGCTACCATCTGATAGAATATAGAAAACTTTTCTAATGAAACTTATTTATGACTGTATAAAATATTTTCTCCAGTGGAGGAATAAATAAAATGTACTAAAAGGTGCTTCTATAGGGGAAAGGGTTGATTAAGTAGTCACCTATCTTCAATTCTAAAAAACAGGTTACGGAGGAAAGGGTTACAGCAGTTTCAAAATAAAACAGAATGCGCTTTAAATTCTGCTGTACTTTCAGTCTGCTTTAAGCTACCAACTGATAGAATAAAGAAAACATTTCTTATGATACACATTAATGACTATTTTCTTCAAGTGGAGGAATAAATTAAAGGTGTTAAAAGGTGTATTTATGGATTCGATTTTTTTGGTGCTTATTCAGAGGAGCGGGAAGGGAGAGTTAACTCTTTCAAAACTAAGTAACTTTTGTGAGTTATTAGGTTCCTTTGTGGATACTTTTAGTTACCAAAACATGAACCGGTCTACTTGGAATTCTGGGTAGTTTTATGAATACTGGTCAAAATTAACAAACAGTGTAGACCCAGATCAGAGGGCTCCTATAGGAGCCCTCTGATCTGGGTCTACACTGTTTGCAAATGATATTTTAAACAGGTCTAAGGTGTTGAAGCAGTTAACATATGCATGCTTGTTTATTTGAGTTTCGCTATACATGTACTTGCAGGGGGCCGCTGTATGCATGTCCCTGATAAAGGAGTATCGGGCAGTGTGTCTTGTTGAGTGGCTGGCCAGAGTGGTCAACCAAGCTCTCACCTTCCCAGCAGGCAGTGTGACAGAGGACAAGGTCTTAGGCGTGGCCCCGGACACCCCAATGTATGTACTGGACAATTTGAAAGCAGACCTAGAAAAGACAATGCCAGCTGATCAGGTGAGATTTTTATACGCCAAAGGCCCGTTTCATAAAACTTCATACCACAAATGTTATCGTAAGTCAGATTATACAAGTCTCAATTATTATTTATTTCTCTATCTAATCCTGTCTTGTGACATCGCTTTGGAATCGTCTTTTCAAGATGATTCCAAAGAGATGTCACAAGACAGGATTAGATTGAGGAATCAGAAATTAAATTATTTTAAAGTTTTGACTTACGACCTTTTTTGTCGTACAAAGTTTTATGAAACGGGCCCCTGTCTTCTGACTGATTATGGTGACACCCTTAGCAGGCAGCTGGCTGGAAGGGGTTGCCAGTTTTCGCTCTCTAACTCAAAGACTTTGCAACTGGGTCCAAGGCTGTAAAGCGTCTGAGTTGAGTCTGGTCTTGTTCTTAAGCATTTTATTGGTCAGATTTGAGCCTAGGCTCAAATCTGACCAATAGAAAGCTTGAGAATGCACTCAGACTCAAATCAGATGCTTTATAACATTGGACCCTGACTCAAAGGTTATAAAGCTTTTCAGATGAGTCTGAGTTTGTTCTCAAGCATTTGATTGGTCAGATTTGAGCCTAGGCTCAAATCTGACCAATCAAGTGCTTTAGAACAACTTCAGACTCAACTGAAAAGCTTTATAACCTTGGACCCTGATCTTCACCAAGCTTACTGACAATGCTTCTTGACATAAGACACAGGTCAAGTTATATAACCAGCCAAATCAGACTAGGCACTTATAAGTCATGGCCCCTGAATTTGGCTCCATAATGGTAGCTGCGCTCCGACTCAAACAGTTTTCATCTGATCTTCACCAAACTTTCTGAAAATGTTTGTTGCCTATAGAATGGAGGCCAAGTTTTATGACCTGCTAAATCACACTAGGCACTTTGGAGTTATGATCCTTGTTGAAGTTAAATTTTGGAAATTTGTTGTTTTCTGCACTTTTCCGCACATGCTTCCACCTATTGAGCTGAAATTTTGTAAATGATGTTGAAATGATACTGTACTTCAATGTAAATTTTGCTTTTACAAAAGTTGACTGTCATAGAATCCAATAAATTACAGATGAGCGTTTTTTGTGAGTGTTACTCTTGTTTGAAGATGTGCGCATACCCAGGGCTGCAGATACAGTGGAGAAGATATTATTTTTCCCTGTTTAACCCATTACCCCATAGCCTGTTTCTAGTTTTGAAAATAGGTTACCACCTAAAGCAGGTTTAAAGTAAAGCAGAATGTGCCTTAAGGCACATTCTGCTTTACTTTCAGCCTGCTTTAAGCTACCATGTGCTAAGATATATATAATACTACTTATGGTGCTTATGTCTGTATTAATTGTAATTATTTTCTTCAACGGAGGAATAAATTAAAGGTGTAAAAAACCATATTTATGGGGAAATGGGTAAACAAAAATGATAAAACGTAGTAAAATGTAGAAAATGTTCTAGACAATTCTAGATTTATTCTATCTAATAGGCAAACAGATTGAACCTTCATCAGATGTAGGGTAACCCAGTATCTGATCAGGCTTTTCTAGTTACCCTCTATGTACATGTGATGTGGTTGTTTTGTTTGCAGGCAGGTTCAGCTACTTTGCTGCTGATTCGGCTGGGGCTGAGTGTGAGCCCCTCGACTTTCGTCTCCTACAGGGATCTCCCACAAGAGCCTGCACAGAGTGTTGTGAGTATGACTGTATTGTAAGAATCAGACTAGTTAACCCATTACCCCATAGCCTATTTCTGGTTTTGTTGACAGGTTGAAAGGAAAGCAGAATGTGCCTTTACTTTCAGCCTGCTTTAGCCTATCATCTACCAAGATATAGCAAGTAATTCTTATGATACATATTCATGACTGTATAAAGTAAAACTATTTCTTTTAATAGTGGAGGAATAAATTAGAGGTGTAAAAAGGCATATGTATTGGGTAATAGGTTATGGACGAACCAATTCTCCCTTAATTGGTTTTCAGTGTTAAAAACAATTGATTAGCACTTTAACTCTTTCCTCCCTGAAACTTTAAATGGACAATTCCAGTTTCCATTTTAGTCTAGTCAATTTCTGACTTTTAAGGGTTGTTTTTGTCAATGTTTGGCATTATGACAAACAGTGAAGACCCTGATCAGAGGGCTCCTTTCGGAGCCCTCTGATCTGGGTCTTCACTGTTTGGATAGGACAAGTGTACTATTCACATGTACACTTTTTGAAAAGGATGCCTATATGCGGGACTAGGGTTCAAAGGGTTAAACATTAATCAAGCTTGGTTTGAAATGATGTCTTTATCAGGATGTGGTAGATGTAAAGGCATTTCTATGAGGATTAGCTTTAGGTAAATGTATCAAAAGGTGTCCAAATGTGGAGGAAAGGGTTGTTGTTGTTGCTCAGAAGGGTTTACAGGGCTGCCATAAGTTGACATGAAAAATCCTAAGATTTTCAAATTTGCATTTTTCAAGTGCGATTTTACGAATCATACCTTAACCCTATTGGCTGCTTAAAGCTACAATGTACAAGAAAAAAATCCGAAGATTTAGGAAAAATCCGGAGAAATGGCAGCCCTGGATTTACATCAACTCAAAGCCCTATAATAATGCATCCTTCTATTCCTTGTGGCCCTATATAAAACATTGGCTCACTTTCCTTGGGACATCATGGAAAGGGTTAATATCAGAGTTTAAGATTATACAGAGTTTGAGTTGAGTCTGAGATCCTTCGCAAGCATTTGATTGGTCAGATTTAAGCTTTGGTCAAATCTGACCAATCAAAATTTAATACTTGCAAATGATCTAAGACTCAACTCAAACTCTTTATAACCTTCAATACTGAAAAAGGTGGCAGATTCTTGGTCTAGTAGTAACACCCTTGACTAGTAACACAGGAGTCACTGGTTTGAGCCCCACTGCACCAAATAATTTACCAATGATCCTTAGGATGACACCTTAAAATCCGAGTTCCCATGTAGTGGTGCTATACACTGGGCATGTAAAAGAACAAGTGGTTTCTTCAGCAATGGGATTCCATATGTATTCTTGCACGTCCCTAAGAAAACTAAATATCTAGCATCTGCTAGGACAGAGCTCCAGATAAGAGGGAGAGAACTGAAAAAATCCAACTTTTTCACACTCATTTCAGCACCAAATCCTATGATGTTACTAATCATTAGAATCGTCTCTTCGAGACGATTCTAATGAGTAGCGACACGATGGGATTTAATGCAGAAATAAAGATTTTAGTTTTTGAAATAACCACCCTTATCTGGAACTCTGCTAGGAGCGTCCCCACCATAATAGGTCAATGTTGACTTGGAGGGACAAAAAACCTTCACACATTCACACACACACCCAATGCTGGTTACAAGCTATATAGAGTTATACGGGGTTAACTCTTTCAAAATGCTGGACCTGTTTAAAGTATACTCATAAAATTTTCAAACAGTGTAGACCCAGATCAGAGGGCTCCTGTAGGAGCCCTCTAATCAGGATCTACACTGTTTGCTAATTTAGAGCAGTATTTATTAAACTACCCAGAAATCCAAGTAGACAGGTTCATGTTTTGGAAACTAAAAGATCCACAAGGGAGCCTATTAACCCACAAGAGTTACAAAGTGTTGAAAGAGTTTACATTTATCTTTGTTTTTATAGGAGACTTTCTTCCCCGAGATTCATCCCACACTAAAGAAGCAGGACCTGTTTTACACCGTGGGTTACAAGGCCCAGCTGGACACGCCACTACCTAGTCTCCTCATACACAGAATGTTATTTCTGTGCACCAAGATCAGGCGCCCGAGCTACATCTGGAAGAGTGGCTTCATCGTCTTGGAGGGGTGTGTGGAAACACTCTTCATGTTAGACCCAGCTGGTAAATACAGTAAAACCTCTCTCTTACTACCACTTAAAAGAAGACTAATTAATTGTATGAAAGGCAGGTTACAGCTTAAAGCAAGGTGAAAGTAAAACAGAAAGCTCCTAAAGGAGCTTTCTGTTTTATTGTCACCTTGCTTTAAGCAGCCACCTTCCTTATTCATTATTCATACACTGAAAAAGTAGTCCCAAGCTTGGAAGTCCTAAACATAAAAAATAAAAGGCATTTCCAGTACCTTTCCATGTGGGAGCTTAAACCTTTTCACCGTATAGGTATAGGGACACCATTTAGCTGGAAATGCTTCATGGTTCAGTCGAAAGAAGTCTCCCAAGAAATAGTCCCAAACTTTTTTGCCTCAGAATAGCATTTAATCATGAAATGCAGTTTTGTGCTTTGTGTACATGGATGCTAGAGAATAGATATAAAGAGCTTCTGTTATCATAGATGGGGTTATAGAGAAATTATCTGAGCTGAAGTCCTTGACTTCAAATTTAGAAACAGGCAATTGGGTAATGGGTTAAACACCTGGTACTTAGCACAATTTAGGGGTCATAATAGAGGGTTTTGCTGTACGTTCTTCATACCTTTGTTTTTTGCAGACAACTGTGCTGTGTACCTGTACAGTCACACAGTGAAGAGTCACCAGGGTGCGGTGACAGAGAACCAACTACAGGAGTTAGTCTGGAACACCCTGCTAGCAAACAAGGTCAACCTTGACTATGTCCTCAAGGACATGAATGTTCCACATCAGCTAAGTTTGGTGGCAGGCAAACAGTTAGGAGAAAAAGGTGAGTTGTTATTATACTGTTTATATAGTCAAAATTGTATCAAATGACCACAAAAATTAATTATAACATATAAGACAGGCAGCAGAATAATGCACTACAAAAATAATACAGAAAGTTCCCAGCATTCTGCATAACTGTGTTCCAGCAAAGAGCAATAGGGTTGAAATGAGCCAATCAAAGTCATACTCTTCCCAGATGTTAACCAATCACAGACAGTGCTTAAATGAGCCAATCACAGTCATTCTCTTTCCAGATGTTAGCCAATCACAGTCGGGCCTTAAATGAGCCAACCACATTCAAATTTTAACTTGATGTGGGTCAATCAGCTATGTATATCTATAAAAACCATTTGTTTGTTCATTACAGTGAAGGTTTCTGGACTTATATCTGGGCACAAGTTTGTAGAATTGGTTGATGACAACAAAGCAGCAGATTCACCAAGTGTATGTCAGACATGTAATGAAACTCAGAGTATTGCATCTCTACCTTGGGTAAGTTCTAGTGATGTAAGATGCTGCCTATTACCAGCTCATACCTAACCCTATTTCCGAAAGAATCACTTTAAACTATTACCCAATTAATACGCCTTTTTATGCCTTTGATTTATTCCTCCACTGAAGAAAATAAGTCCATTTTTAGCTCGCCTGTTCGAAGAACAGCAGAGCTAATGTCATACCCCCGGCGTGGGCGTGAGCGTGAGCGTGGCCAAGGTTAAAGTTTTTAGGACGGGTTGTTTTAAAGCTTAATATTTGTGCTAGGGTGCTGAAATTTTGTATGGAGGTTCATTAGGGGTTGAACATTGATGTTATGAAGTTGGAGTTTAAAAATAATTTAAATTTATGTCAATTTTCAACATGTTTTGGACTTAGGTTTTTCGACTTCAAATCACCACGTTAAAGTTTTTTGGACGGGTTGTTTTAAAGCTTAATATTTGTGCTAGGCTTATGAAATTTTGTATGGAGGTTCATTGGGGGTTAAACATTGATGTTATGATGTTGGAATTTTAAAATAATTTTAATTTATGTCAATTTTTGACATGTTTTGTACTTTGGTTTTTCAACTTCAAATCACCACGTTAAAGTTTTTTGAACGGGTTGTTTTAAAGCTTAATATTTGTGCTAGGCTTATGAAATTTTGTATGGAGGTTCATTGGGGGTTAAACATTGATGTTATGATGTTGGAATTTAGAAATAAATTTAATTTATGTCAATTTTTGACATGTTTTGTACATTGGTTTTTCGACTTCAAATCACCACATTAAAGTTTTTTGGACGGGTTGTTTTAAAGCTTAATATTTGTGCTAGGCTTATGAAATTTTGTATGGAGGTTCATTGGGGGTTAAACATTGATGTTATGATGCTGGAATTTAGAAATAATTTTAATTTATGTCAATTTTCGACATGTTTTGGACTTAGGTTTTTTTACTTCAAATCACCACGTTAAAGTTTTTTGGACGGGTTGTTTTAAAGCTTAATATTTGTGCTAGGCTTATGAAATTTTGTATGGAGGTTCATTAGGGGTCAAACATTGATGTTATGAAGTTGAAATTTAAAAATAATTTTAATATTTGTCAATTTTTTACACGATTTGGACTTAGTTGTTTTGACTACAAATCACCAGGTTAAAGGTTGCACGGGTTGTTTAAAGTTTAATAAAACTAGACTAAGACTCAACATTAATTTAATAATAGTTCTAAACTGAAAACTGATTTTCTTTTGATACAAGATGTTTTTTAGACTTAAACTTTAAACAGGCGAGCATCAGGTGGCTTTGACACCCATTTCTGGTATACAGTCATGACAATCTACCATGACATAAAATTATTTCTATATCCTAGCAGATTGTAGCTTAAAGCAGGCTGAAAGTAAAGCAGAACGTGCCTGACGGCACATTCTGCTTTACTTTCAACCTGCTTTAAGTGGTCATATGTCTTCAAAACTAGAACTAAGCTATGGGGTAATCGGTTAAGATATGTTTTCCTATTCCGCATATACAGAATTATCTTTTTCCTAGACGAAAACAGTACAGGCCCTGATCAGATAGCTCCTGGGTCTACACTGTTTTCAAAAAGCATCAATAAAATGCTTATGAGGGTTAAACCTTACAATGATGAATTTTCATTCAAATGTACTTAACACTTTTTCTGATGAACAATCTCCTAATCAGAGAACAGTTTCATTTAGCAGGAATGATGCATATTAAAATGCTCTTTAACCACAGCTAAGAATAGGATATTTACCCAGACAGTTTCGTCCACTATTAGTCAGCTTCGGCAATGGTGAACTGTGAGATCGGCTGAGAGAATTACTTCCCTTTATTGCTGCAGGTTTAGGTGAGGAACAAAGGGTTCTAAATGCTTGCTAAGACAGTAGGTCCCCCTGGTCCCTGTTCATACTGAGAGGCAATTCATATACAGTGAAACCCCTCTAAACCTGAACCTCTAAATACCGGAATTCTCTCTAAACAGGACAAAAATGTTGGTCCCGTTTCCAAACCTTCTTTATTTTAACCCATTTCACAAATAATATGCCATTTCACGCCTTTGATGTTTTCCTTCAATGAATAAAATACATTTATGAATATGTATCATCAGAATTTCTTTTCTATATTCTAGCAGTTGATAGCTTAAAGCTGGTTTGTCTTAAGAAGCATTCTGCTTTACTATCAACCTGCTTTAAGTGAATAGCTATATTCCATACTAGAAACAAACTATGGGTTAAAACCCCTCTAAACCGGAAACCCCTCTAAACAGGACATTTATGTTGTCCCCACACATGTCCGGTTTAGAGGGGTTTCACTGTACATCAGAACTAGCCCACTATGAATAGGGGCCATGGGGCCTACCAAGCTGACTAGACAACTGTCTAGGTAAATATCCAATTCTTAGCAGTGTATAAAGCCCATTTCAATGAAATCACTTTATACAAATAAAAAAAAGTAAAGTACCAAGTTATAGTCTACTTTCAGTCCGAATGACCATTCAGCCCACTGTACATTCACTCCCCTGATCATTGAGCCATCTTGCCTACAATAATGACAGGGCTGCCATAAGTTGACATGAAAAATCCTAAGATTTCCAAAGTTGCATTTTTCAAGTGCGATTTTACGAATCGTACCTTTACCACATAGCCATTTTCTTGTTTTATTGACAAGCGACTGCTTAAAGCAAGCTGTAAGTAAAGCAAAATGCGCCTTAAGGCGCATACTGCTTTACTTTCAGCCTGCTTTAAGCAACCAAGTATTGGAAAAAAATCCGGAGATTTAGGAAAAATCCGGAGAAATGGCAGCCCTGTAATGAGCATTGCTAATGTTATAATTATGGTGCTTAACTCTTTCCTCCCTGAGACTTTAAATGTACAATTCCAGTTTCCATCTAAGTCTAGTCCATTTCTGACTTTAAAAGATTGTTTTTGTCAATGTTTGGCATTGTGACAAACAGTGAAGACCCTGATTAGAGGGCTCCTTTCGGAGCCCTCTGATCTGGGTCTTCACTGTTTGTATAGGACATGTGTACTATTCACATGTACACTGTTTGAAAAGCACGCCTATATGCGGGACTAGGGTTCAAAGAGTAAAGCAGTGGAAGTACCTGCTCAGACCCTTTACAGGTACCCATTTCATCCTCTGGGTGCAGAAAAGCAATTCACGGTACATACCTTGCTCAAGAGCACTCCTGTACATCATTGGGGATTGGGAAAAAATCCCCTAGTCAGGCCACTGGTCTTGCGGGGGAGGAACTCACGACCCCTGGTACTGTAGTCCAGTGCCTTACCACTGGACTACTACCTTAATCAGTCTACTTTGGGTTTGTCCCAACTATATTTAAAAGCATGCCAAACAGTGCAGACCTTGATCAGAGGGCTCCTTAAGGAGCCCTCTGATCTAGGTCTACACTGTTTGCAAAGCATTATATGTCTGTATCAAGTTCTATATAGGGTTAACATTGTTCTTGTTTATCCTAATTCAGGTCCTTCAGGGTGCTCTTGACAAACCATACCTAGAGGACGATCTAGTGGTGATAGATAAGACAGACAATGTGGGGAGGTTCGGCAATGTGCTAACTTTTAAGAACGAGGCCCAGGTCACCATCATGTCTGTCCTGTCACCTACCTATCAGTCAGAGGTGAAGATTGGACTGTTGACAGAAGACATCAAACACCTGAAAGTTGGACTTGGGTAGGTTAATCCACTTACGCCTCTAATTTATTATGCCTCCACCGAAGAAAAAAGTTTCTATCTATACAGTCATAAATATGACCCAAAAGAAATATTTTCTATATCCTAGTAGATGGTAATTTAAAGCAGGCTGAAATTAAAGTATAAGACTCCTCTGTTATCTGTATGAAAAACTCACAATTCATATGATTTTGAGTGGTTGCTTAACACAAGTTTGACTGTCAATAACAGCATTGTTTTGTTCTCTTTACAGGTACAACTTTATGGCAAAGTCTGGGTAAGCTGCTAACTCTTTTTGTTGAATTTTTTTGAAATCTATCCCACTTATATTTTGGTTACTGTATCCTGTAATCTTAATTTTAGTATGCTAGTGGCAGAAATCACTGTGATTACCTGTGCATACAGCTTGGATCCTGATGAGACACCGCATAATGAGGCATCTCATCAGGATTAAAACTGCTTGACACTCTGATCCTATTTTGAAAAGTGATTTTGAAAATTCTATTTTTGAACAGTAGCAGACAACAATTGTGGTAGACCAAAAGATTTCCCTGTATGAACAGAGTTAAGCATCCTATGTAATTGCCCTCTGCAACATGTGCAGCAATGTTCAGATGTGAATAAATTTAATAATTTCTTTCTTTCAGAAAATATCTTTATATTGTCCAACAGTTCAGACCTGGTTACTTTGTGGATTCAAATTGTTTGTAAGAAACGGTTCATGTAGTATAGTAAAACCTCTCTATACATAGACTATTTGGTGTTTAACCCTTTGAACCCTAGTCCCGCATATAGGCGTCGTTTTCAAACAGGATACATGTGAAAAGTGCATTGTCCTATGCAAACAGTGAATACCCAGATCAGAGGGCTCCTTACGGAGCCCTCTGATCTGGGTCTTCACTGTTTGTCATAATGCAAAACATTGACAAAAACAACCCTTAAAAGTCAGAAATGGGCTAGACTAAAATGGAAACTGGAATTGTCCATTTGAAGTTTTAGGGAGGAAAGAGTTAAGGCAGGTGACTGCATAAAGCAAGTTGAAAGTAAAACAGAAAGCCCCTTTAGGAGCTTTATGATTTACTTTCACCTTGCTTAAGCTGCCACCTGTCTTTCATATAATTAATCTGCATTCTTTTTAGTGGTCATTATATTGAGGTTTTACTGTTTTTATGTTGTTTGTAGGACTTTTGCTGGTGGTTTCCTGATTGACCTGCAGACTGGGGTTATTGCAGACCTTAAAACAAAGCAAGAGCTTCAAAAGATACCCAAAGACAAGATTCCCAAGGTAGGAGAGACCATCACCTTTGAATGCAGTGACAAGGAAAACTCAGTGAATGACATCTTGCTGAAAATAATCAGGTACTAGAATCATATCTTGATAAATCGAAGTGTTGCTTATTTCCAACTTTTATGTTAGCAGATGTATTTCGATATATCAAACTTGCTTAAGTCACACTTATCCAGATTTCAAAGTTAAAACCTGGCATAGCTTCTTTTAACCCATTACTTCACTTGGGGAATTAAGTCAAACATTTCCATATTTCAAAGCACATCAAGGTAAGCTCTAGCCTGTTTCTAGTTTTGAAGACATGTGATCTATTAGAGCAGGTTGAAAGTTAAGTAGAATGTGCCTTAAGGTGAATTCTGCTTTACTTGAGCTCACATTTCATACAATTATGAATGTGCACCACAAGAAATGTTACAATATGATAGGATAAGGAAAATATTTCATATGGTACACATTCATAATTGTATAACACAGAACTATTTTCTCCAGTGGAGGAATAAATTAAAGGCATTGGAATGTGCATCTATAGAGTAAATATAATATGTTTATCTAAACTAGTTGAATTTGGGATTATGAACATAATTAATAAATAATATATAGGATTTACTGAATATTGAAAATTATATATAACTTTCAATAAACAGTAAAACCTCTCTATTACCAGCCCTTTAAAGAAGGCTAATTCATTATTTAAAATACAGGTGACAGCTTAAAGCAAGGTGAAAGTAAAACAAAAAACACCTTCCTTTAAGCACTTACCTGTCATAAACACAATTTTGTGGTCAGAAAAGAGAGGTTTTACTGTATTTGATAACTTTCATTACCACTACAGAGATACAGAAGTAATGTTTACACTGCCTTTACCAAAGAAGAACTATCAACCAGTGATACAGAGCTCGGTGACAGACAACAGCTATAGTGCTACAGTGATGCTACACCCTCTCTACGGCATGGTAAGGGTCTTAACACATTCATCAGGGGCCCGTTTCATAAAACTTCGTACTACAAATGTTGTTGTAAGTCAGATTATAAAATCTCAATTATTTATTTCTCAATCTAATCCTGTCTTGTGACATCTCTTTGGAATCGTCTTGAAAAGACTAGTCCAAAGAGATGTCACAAGACATGATTAGATAGAGAATTCAGAAATTAAATGTATTTAAAGTTTTGACATACGACTGTTTTTGTCGGACACAGTTTTATGAAACGGAGCTCCAGATAAAATGGAGTGACGTAAACATTTTCAATATTTTCTCCTGTATGTGTGAACCAAACCCTTTGGTGTGACTACTCATTGGAATCATCTCGAAAATGTGATTCTAATTAGTATATAAATGACACGATAGGGTTTAATGTAAAGTATACATTTTCAACATTTTCTCCTTAATGTTTGAACCAAACCCTTTGGTGTGACTACTCATTAGGATTGTCTCGAAGAGACGATTCTAATGAGAAGTGACACAATAGGGTTTAAACTGTAGTTTATATTTTCAACATTTCTCCTTTATGTGTGAACCAAACCCTTTGGTGTGACTACTCATTAGGATCGTCTCGAAGAGACGATTCTAATGAGAAGTGACACAATAGGGTTTAAACTGTAGTTTATATTTTCAACATTGCTCCTTTATGTGTGAACCAAACCCTTTGGTGTGACTACTCATTAGGATCGTCTCGAAGAGACGATTCTAATGAGAAGTGACACAATAGGGTTTAAACTGTAGTTTATATTTTCAACATTTCTCCTTTATGTGTGAACCAAACCCTTTGGTGTGACTACTCATTAGGATCGTCTCGAAGAGACGATTCTAATGAGTAGTGACACAATAGGGTTTAAACCGTAGTTTATATTTTCAACATTGCTCCTTTATGTGTGAACCAAACCCTTTGGTGTGACTACTCATTAGGATCGTCTCGAAGAGACGATTCTAATGAGTAGTGACATAATATGGTTTAAACTGTAGTTTATATTTTCAACATTGCCCCTTTATGTGTGAACCAAACCCTTTGGTGTGACTACTCATTAGGATCGTCTCGAAGAGACGATTCTAATGAGTAGTGACACAATAGGGTTTAAACTGTAGTTTATATTTTCAACATTGCTCCTTTATGTGTGAACCAAACCCTTTGGTGTGACTACTCATTAGGATCGTCTCGAAGAGACGATTCTAATGAGTAGTGACACAATAGGGTTTAAACTGTAGTTTATATTTTCAACATTGCTCCTTTATGTGTGAACCAAACCCTTTGGTGTGACTACTCATTAGGATCGTCTTGAAGAGACAATTCTAATGAGTAGTGACACAATAGGGTTTAAACTGTAGTTTATATTTTCAACATTGCTCCTTTATGTGTGAACCAAACCCTTTGGTGTGACTACTCATTAGGATCGTCTTGAAGAGACGATTCTATGAGTAGTGACACAATAGGGTTTAAACTGTAGTTTATATTTTCAACATTGCTCCTTTATGTGTGAACCAAACCCTTTGGTGTGACTACTCATTAGGATCGTCTCGAAGAGACGATTCTAATGAGTAGTGACACAATAGGGTTTAAACTGTAGTTTATATTTTCAACATTGCTCCTTTATGTGTGAACCAAACCCTTTGGTGTGACTACTCATTAGGATCGTCTCGAAGAGACGATTCTAATGAGTAGTGACACAATAGGGTTTAAACTGTAGTTTATATTTTCAACATTGCTCCTTTTGTTTGAAGCAAACCCTATGGTGCAATAACATGAAACTGGAGCATGTTTTTCTAGTTCTTGTCCAGCATTGAGCAGCTACCTTGATCTTAAAATGCTACTTCATCTTATATCTCATTTTCAATAGTTTCTCCTGTATGTGTGAACCAAACCCTTTGGTGTGACTACTCATTGGAATCATCTCGAAAATGTGACTGCGGGTTGAGTGACATGTATAAAATACATAATTTACAAACAGTGTACATGTGAAAAGCTCACTTGTCCTATGCAATTAATGTACACCCAGATCAGTGGGCTCTCTCATCAGACCAGGGTCAGCATTATTTATCATTTTGCAATATATTGGTAAACTCTTTCCTTAATATTTAAAAATTGCCAAGATTTAAATAAGCAACTGAAATAAGCCATTTCAAGTTGCAGGTGTCAGTGAGTTAACATCAACTTGCCTGTATGAAGATTGGTCAATCTGGCTTCTACGGACAGTCGTACTTCACTGTCTCGAACTCTGATTTTTTACCTCAAACTTTCCCTTATTTCTACAGTTGAATTTCATTATTTCTACCTTGCTTAAGTTTAGTTTACAGACCTCCAGAAAAGGGGAGTATTTCATATAGTAAAATCTTTATTTCTGCATTAAACCCTTTGGTGTTACTACTCATTAGAATCGTCTCTTTGAGACGATTCTAATGAGTAGTTACACCATAGGATTTGGTGCTGAAATCAGTGGGAAAAAATTGAATTTATTCCCTTTACTCCCTCTTATCTGGAGCTCTATTAAATCCTTATTTCAAAGTTAAATGTGGATAAGCCACATTTTAACTTTGAAATATGGATATGTTTGGCTTAAGCGAGTTCTAGATATCAAAGTTTGAATGTAATATGTCTTTTTTCAGAAAACTTAATGTCTCATAATATAATGTTATATTCAGTCCTCTACAAATCTTGGAGCTACACTTGAGCCTGAAATGAGGTTGGAAGCATTGGATAGGAAAAATCCCAATCTTATATGTGTGGCCACTGTAGGTAAGGCAAACAGTTTTATCTCATGTGTGTTCTCGTTAACCCATTACCCCATTAATATGCCTTTTTCCTCCTTTAATTCATTCCTCCACTGAAGAAAATAGTTCTACTTTTTGCAGTCCTGAATGATGTACTATTAGAGCTATTTTCTTGATTGTAGATGTGAGCTTAAAGCAGACTGAAAGTAAAGCAGAATGTGCCTTAAGGCACATTCTGCTTTACTTTCAGCCTGCTTTAAGTGGTCATTTGTCTTCAAAACTAGAAACAGTGGGGTAATTTTTTAACCCATTACCCCATAGCCTGTTTCTAGTTATAAAGAAAGGTGATAAATTAGAGCAGGTTGAAAGTAAAGCAGAATGCGCCGTTATGCACATTCTGCTTTACGTTCAGTCTGCTTTAAGTTATTATCTGCTGGGATATAGAAAAAAATTGTTTTAATACTTATTCCTCAGTGGAGCAATAAATTCAAGGTGTAAAAAGGCATATTTATGGGGTAATGTGTTAATGGATGAGACTGGAAGGAAACTGGATAGGAAATATCCCTATCTTATTCAGTGGTGTCTCTGGAGGTAAGACAAGTAGATCTATTTTTCATGCATGTTTCTTATTAAATGTTGTAATTATTCAGTCTTCGACTGCAAGTACTGGAACTGGAATAGAGCCTACCATGAGGCTGGAAGCACTGGACAGAAAAACACCAAATCTAGTCTGTGTAGCAACTGTAGGTAGGTATAATACAGTAGAACCCCCTCTATTACGGCCACTAAATTAGGTACCAGGGGCCGTATTCTGAAATATTATTAGATAAATTATTTTCTAAGAAAATCAATATTTTCTTAAATTTTGGACATTTCAACTAAGATTTGAGGTTCAAACAAGATCAATAACCCATAAGTCTGTTACCCTATAAATACAGGACTCCAGATAAGGGGAGTATTGCAAAAACTAAAATCTTTATTTTTGCTTTAAAATCCTATGGTGTCACTACTCATTAGAATTGTCTCCATAGGATATGGGGCTGAAATAAGTGAGAAAATGTTTGATTAATCCAGTTTATTCAATCTTCTCTGGAGCACTGATTAGGTACAAGATTTTGGTGTTAATCCTTTATTCGAAAGATAAACCATTTTTCGCATTCAATTCTTTTCTCCATTGCAGAAAAGAATTCCATTTTATACAGAAATGAATATGCAACATAAGAAATGTTCTATCCTTGCAGATTGTAGCTTAAAGCAGGCTGAAAGTAAAGCTGAGTGTTACTTCAGGCATTCTGCATTCTCCTTACTTTAAGCATTCACCAAGTGCTTTAAACAGTGACCTGCCTTAAAACATCGGATAATTAACTCAAATAAGTGGTTGTTATAGAGAGGTTGTACTGTGCATATACTGGTATGTGCTCACTTTATGTTTTTGCATGTAATATAGTTTTTGTTCCACCAGGCATTTAACAATGCATCATCCCATCCATTGTGGCGATGCATTCACTCACTTTAGTCGGTTTGACTGGGCCATGTATTTTCACATATATCTATAAAAATCTTAACAGTTTCCCCCATAGAAGCCCATTTAGTTTATTCCTCCACTGAAGAAAATCAGTTCCAATTTATACAGTTATGTATTTGTACTACTGGTATAAGAAATATTTTCTTTATTCTAGCTGGAGGTAGCTTAAAGCAGGCTAAAAGTAAAGTAGAATGCACCTTAAGGTGCATTCTACTTTACTTTCAACCTGCTCTAAGTAGTCACCTATTTTCAAAACTAGAAACAGACTATTGGGTTAAGGGGTAAGCAGTAGAGACTCTGGAAACTTGACTCTTTGGTATACATGTACTAAGAAAAATGTTTCCTGTAGAGAGGTTACCAGTTATGGGGAAACTAGCAGTCATTCAAACGAATTTTGAATAGCAGATATTAAAAACAGGTGGTAGCTTTAATGTAGGATATAAGCAATGCAGAAAGCTACTTTTCTGCATTACTGTTTTCTTGCATTGCTCATATCCTACATTAAAGCTACCACCTGTTTTTTTTCAGATTTTTATAGATATATGTGAAAATACATGGCCCAGTCAAACCGACTAAAGTGAGTGAATGCATCGCCACAATGGATGGGATGATGCATTGTTAAATGCCTGGTGGTAGCTTTAATGTAGGATATGAGTAATGCAGAAAGCTACTTTTCTGCATTACTGTTTTCTTGCATTCAGCAGCCATTTTCCCTTAGAGCTCTGTATTCCTCTTTGTAGAATGTGTGATCAGGGCAAGTAGAAAAATTGTTTTGGGACTTAGACATTTGTTTTTCAGAGCTGATTTTGATCCATTACCCCATAGCCATCTTATTATGAAAACAGGTTACCACTTTCATCAGGCTGAAAGTAAAACAGAATGCTCAGTCTGCTTTAATTAAGCTACCATATGCTGGGACGTACATTGTAAAATATATTTCTTATTTTGCATATTCATGACTGTATCAGGGCTGCCATTTCTCCGGATTTTTCCTAAATTTCCGGATTTTTTCCCTGTACATGGTAGATTAAAGCAGGCTGAAAGTAAAGCAGAATGCGCCCTAAGGCGCATTCTGCTTTACTTACAGCCTGCTTTAAGAAGTCGCATGTCAGCAAAATAAGAAAAAGGCTATGGGGTCAAGGTACGATTCGTAAAATCGCACTTGAAAAATTCAAATTTGGAATTCTTAGGATTTTTCATGTCAACTTATGGAAGCCCTGCTGTATAAATTGGAAACAATTTCTTCAATGGGGAGAATAAATTGGAGGAGTAAACAGGCATATTTATGGAGTATTGGGTTAAGTAACCATGGTTTCAAAGATTACCCTGTTTACATCAGCAAACTGTATATGATTATGATATTAGATTGACTCTTTCAACACATGGATATGTTTTGAATATACTCATTATATTTGCAAACAGTGTATCGGAGATACAGTCACCTGCCTGAAACACCTAATAATTAACAAAATGTCGAAATAGAGAGGTTTTACTATAACTTATTAACCCTTTACTCCATAGCCTGGGTGTTTGGTTTAACCAATTACTCCATAGCCTGCTTCTAGTATTGAAAATTGGGGACCAGTTTAAACAGGTTTCAGGTTAAGGCACATTCTGCTTTACTTTCAGCCTACTTTAAGCTACAGTCTGTTAGAATATTGAAAATATTTTTAATAATACATATTCATGAAGGTATATATTGGAACTGTTTTCGTCATTGGAGGAATATAGGATCTGTCATGAGTCGATGTTTAAGACAAGCTGATCTCAAACGAGTCTGGAATTGAAATTTTATTAAGCGAGCCTTGGCGAGCTTAATAAATTTTCCATTCTAGACGAGTTTGAGATCAACTTGTCTTAAACATCGACGAGTGACAGATTCTTTTTCTCACATATCCAACGATTTTAAGCTATTTTTTAAAGCAACTGGCATTTTTTTGGAACCCCGATGACGTCAAAACGCCTTCATAAATAGTGACGTTATAGCGACGTCATCAAATTGATCTCACACATGTTGGAGACAAGGATATTCGTGATCGTTGTTTGCTATAGAAAACAAGGGTAGTTATGTGAGAAATAAAGTTCTTGCATAAGAAATGAGAATCTATGGAGTAATGGGCTAAATAATGGATGTCAACTGTTATTGTCTGGTTCTATTCTTATGAAGATTTGTTTCCCCTTTCAGAGAAAATTTTGGACAATGGTCAGATTGTGATTCACTTTGATGGGTGGGGTGGTAACTATGACTACGTAGCTGACCCCTCCTCAGCAGATCTCCATCCTGTAGGCTGGATGGAACAAAACTACAAGCTGTATCCCAAGTTGAACAGTACCCTGCAGAAACCATACAGTAAGAGACTTATCTTTGTACAGCGCTCCCTCTCTACAACAACACCTAATGGAAGACAAAAAATGTGTGCCTTGTTCGGAGGGAGTCATTATAGGGAGGGAAAATGGCTTACATTTGCAAACAGCATGAATCCAGATCAGACGCCGCGTTACGCGGCGTCTGATCTGGATTCAAGCTGTTTGTCACTCGTCATTAAGTTTTTTCTGTCAAAATGTCTATTATGTAACTTTTAGAAAAATAGCAGACATCAATTTAAACAGAAGATATTGTAGCCTGGAGAAACCCTACAGTTAGAGACTTATCTTTGTATAAACAATGCTCCCTCTCTACAACAGTGGCATGTTCCATTACCACTGTTTGCTGCTTAGGTTAGCAGTTTGTGCCCTGTGTGCAGCCTGCAGAGTAGTGTAGAGAAAACATTTTCTTTCCAAATAAGCCCCGTTACGCTTAAACCATTATTTTCATTGCAAACAGTATGGAGCCAGATCAGACACCAGGTAACCCGGCGTCTGATCAGGCTCCAAACTGTTTGCCACTCAAATTAAACTGGTAGTCGGAATCGTCAAAAGAATGTCATTTTCTGTATTTCATTGAAATGCATTTGCGTTTAAAGGAAACAATTAAGTTTTCTCCACTGTATTTCAGACCGGTGGCCAACTCGCAAATGATGGCCATCGACGCCATCGGTTTTATTACTGAACTCATCACAGCCCTCCCAACAAAGATTCCCTCATTATAACAACGTTTTCCCCTGTTCCCCAAAACAAGACAATTATATCTAACGCTTCCACTGCTGCATTATCATCTGCTTAACTCTTTCCTCCCTAAAACTTTAAATGGAAAATTCCAGTTTCCATTTTAGTCTAGTCCATTTCTGACTTGTATGGGTTGTTTTGTCAATGTTTGGCATTATGACAAACAGTGAAGACCCTGATCAGAGGGCTCCTTTCGGAGCCCTCTTATCTTGGTTTTCACTGTTTGCATAGGACAAGTGTACTATTCACATGTACACTGTTTGAGATGCACGCATATATGCGGGACTAGGGTTCAAAGTGTTAACACTGTTGTCTACTGTTTTTACTCAAAGTTACATATTAAACATTTTGACTGAAAAAATAAAGACAAGTGACAAACAAATTTAATCCAGATTAGACACCACTTAACGTGGCATCTGACCTGGATTCAATCTGTTTGCAAATGTTAGTACTTACTGAATTTCCCTCCCTATAACAACTCCCTCCAAACAACACACACAATCTTTTTCTCCCATATGGTGTCATTGTAGAGAGGGAGCACTTTTTATACATTCATACTTATATTATCCCTTTGCATGCTGGGTAAATTGTATGTCTGCAACAATTGTTGGCTGCTACTGTTCTATAAACAAATTTTCAACATTTCTTTTTGTTGTTGTTGTTGTTGGCGTACCTGTGCTTAACACTCACAGGACAGCTTGGTACAGACATTATTGTCTGTCAAGCTAGAGGATTACGTGCATAGCTGTTTTCAATTACCTCGCCATATAGGCAGCCATGCTCCGTCTTCAGAGGATTTTAAATACCCAATAAAGGGTATAGGGCTGCTATTGAATGAGATGAACCATATTGGCGCACTCCACTAAACCAGGCCAGTAACAGAGCTGAACATAGCAACTCAATTCTGACAAAGTAAAACTTTAAGGGTGCTTGATCTCGCATAATCCCTAAAGATGATTTGAGATCGGTTCTCTCTGCTCAAAAGGATAACAACTTTTTTCTATTGGCCCCATTGGTTTCATTTCTTACCTATTGTGTTAGTGTGAAGCAACTGAACCCAGTGAAACACACAACTAAGGTAAGAACTTCAGCCAAGGGCCGAAACATTTCTTTTTAAACAGATTCTGAGTGTCTAATAGTTCAGAAACTCATGATGAGGCATCGCCTAAAGCGACCTCTCATCAGGATCCAAACTGTTTGCAAAGGCTACTATGGTTTCACCACAAGCATGCTATTAGTGTTAACCAACATTTCTCTTGCAGGAGTTTTAACCCTTAGCCCGCCAAATAAATTGTCGTCTGCTATATTTCTCGTCTGCTTCAAGTTTCAAAGAGCTTCAAAGTTGCTCAAAATTGCTGAAAATGTTGTCCGAGTGTCAAACAGCTTGGATCCGGATGAGACGCCGAGTTACTCGGCGTCTCATCCGGATCCAAGCTGTTTGCATATGGAGCTATAGTCGTGAGTGGCAGGCTAAGGGTTAATTTTGCATTATTCTTATCCTGAATTTAGTGGTCAACTCTATTTGATATCTGTTATTCATACACTGATGAACATAGTTTTAATTTATATAGTCATGAATATATATCATAAGAAATATACTCTATATCCTTACAGATCATCCCAGGTTTGCTTAAAGCAGGCTGAAAGTAAAGCAGAATGTGCCTTAAGGCACATTCTGTTTTACTTTCAGCCTGCTTTAAGAGGTCACCCATCCTCAAAACTGAAAACAGTATATGGGGTAATGAATTTACATCTAGGTTTCTTTTTAGGCAAATGTGTTTCTAGTTCAGTCAGTAATTTTCTGTTGTTTTTCTTACAGAATATTATAAGAGCTCATTCACATGGGAGAACTACTTTGAGGAGAATAAATTCCTGCCAGTACCATTTGACTGGTTCAATGAAGTAAGTATACACAGTTTCATAGCCTCTTTGAAGACAGGTGACCACTTAACCCATTACCCCATAGCCTGTTTCTAGTTTTGAAAATAGGTGACCACTTAAAGTAGGTTAAAAGTAAAGCAGAATGCGCCTCAGGCGCATTCTGCTTTACTTTCAGCCTGATTTAAGCTACAATCTGCTAAATATAGAAAATATTTTTTATCAAAAATATTTATGACTATACATTGCAACTATTTTCTTCAATGGAGGAATAAATTACAGGCTTAAAAACATTTATGGAGTAATGGGTTAAAGCAGGTTGAAAGTAAAGCAGAATGTACCTAAAGAGTCTGACAGTAGCCTGCATTCCTTCTTAAAAAAAGTTTTAGCTCACCTCTATAAAGTGAAGGGGGCTTATGCTATACCCCTGGCGTCGGCATCGGTGTACAGACAGGATATCAGAAACTATTAGGGCTAGGTCTATAAAACTTGAACCATAGATGCGCCTTAATGAGTACAGCATTTTAAAACATAGTTTGGTAACCTTGACATTTAACCTTGACCTTGAACGTAAAGGTTTTGCAGTAAGGCCAATCCTAACTTAAAGTCTGTTCTGGCCTAACTACTACACATAAGGTCATAAAACTCTATCTGCTGATGCACCTTAATGAGTAGACCACCAAGCACTGCAGTTTGGTGACCTTGACATTTGACCTTGACCTCTAGAGTCAATGTTAAGGTTTTGCATTAAAGTATTTTCTGAGCAAATGACTGCACCTAGGGTCATGAAGATTCATATACTGATGCGCCTCAATGATATTACCTTGATGCACCACGGTTTGGTGATCTTGACCTTGACCTCTCGCATCAATGTTAAGATTTTTCTTTAAAGTCTGTTCTGCGCAAACGACTGCACCTACGGTCACAAAACTTCATATGCTGATGCATCTAAATGAGTAGACAATGATGCACTGCAGTTTGGTGACCTTGACCTTTAACCTTGACCTCAACTATCAACATAAAAATAAGTCTAGTCTATTTTTGAGTATTAAGGGTTGATTTTAACAGTATATTTCAAAATAACAAACAGTGTAGACCCTGATCAGAGGGCATTTCAGAGCTCCAGATAAGGGGGGTATCTCAAAAACTAATATCTTTATTTCTACATTAAACCCTATGTTGTCACAACTCATTAGAATTGTCTCTTCGAGACGATTCTAATGAGTTGTTACACCATAGGATTCGGTTCTGAAATAAGTGAGAAAATATTTTATTTGTTCAGTTTACTCCCTCTTATTTGTAGCCCTGCATTTGTTTTACAGGCTCAGATCGGACAGGCCAACAGGGATCGCTATGATTCGGTACTAGAGACATTGGGAATGACATCACAGTGGAATTCTGGAGGAAGTTTCCATGCCCCCTGTGGAAAGCTGAAAAACAGACCCAAATGTAAGCATTGTAGGATAGTGTCAACAGTAACCCTTACTGACATGCATATGCATCATTTACAAATAGAGTACCTCTGAATATTACTCTTGTCCTATGCAAACAGTGTAGACCAAGATTGGAGGGCTCCTTCAGGAAGTGTTTTTTGTCAAGCTAAAGTGCAAAATGAAAGCAGCCTTTAGATATAAATGATTGCTAACAGGATCATTCTGTTATAGTGTTACGTACAGTTAGCAGCTTAAAGCAAAATCAAAATAAAGCAGACAGCTCTTACAGGAGCTGTCTGCTTTTCTTTGATCATGCTTTGATCAGTCACATACCTAAAACACAATGGGATATAGGCAATCAGGGGCCCGTTTCATAAAACTTCGTACGACAAATCTTGTCGTAAGTCAAATTATAAAAGTCTTAATTATTATTTATTTCTCCATCTAATCCTGTCTTGTGAAATCTTTTTGGAATCGTCTTGAAAAGACGATTCCAAAGAGATGTCACAAGACAGGATTAGATAAAGAAATCACAGATTAAATGTGTTTTAAAGTTTTGACTTACGACAACATTTGTCGTAAGAAGTTTTATGAAACGGGCCCCTGGATTCTACCATGATAACCTTAAGTATTGGGACAGACAGGCCTAAGCAAACAGTGTAGACCCTAATCAGACTGCTCCCTCAGGAGCAGTCTGGTCAGGGTCTACTCTGTTTGTCATTCAGTTTGCACCTTTTGAACAAATTACTTTGTAATGAAAGCAATTACTTCCAATTTTAAGATAATTACAGCAATTACACATGATTGTCCCAATTTTTAGGATTTTTATGGTATGCAAAAGCAAGTTAACTTAAACACCTCCTTTCTTTTGAGATCATTTTCTTTGTGTCGTCACTCAACTGATTTTATTGAATTTCTATTTAAGTATTGGAGAGACAAGTTCTGAAGAAGTGTTTAACCAGCAAGGACACCTTTGAGTTCTTCACCAAGCACAACAAGTTCTTCTGTCTTCTGCCACAGTCACTGGATCTTCACAGCCTCAGAAACCCCAGTCTCCAGTCCATTATGGACTTCTCACAGCAGAACATCCATGTCCTATGTTCTGGCATCAGTAAGTATTGTTAACCCTTTCCCTTATAGAAGCGACTTTTAGCACATTCATTTTATTCATCCGCTGCACAAAATAGTTCCAAATTATACCGTAATGAATATGTGTCATATTTAATACTTTCCTTATTCTAGCAGTTAATAGCTTAAAGCAGGCTGAAAGTAAAGCAGAATGCGCCTTAGGGCGCATTCTGCTTTACTTTCAACCTGCTTTAAGTAGTCACATATCTTCAATACTAGAAACAATGCTATCAGGTAAAGGGTTAATTAATCCATTACCCCATAGCCTGTTTCTAGTATTCGAGATAAGTTACCACTTAAAGCAGGTTGAAGGTAAAGCAGAATGTGCCTTAACCCTTTCCCTCATAGAAGCGACTTTTAGCACATATGATTTATTCCTCCACTGAAAAAAATAGTTCCAATTTAATCAGTCATGAATATATATTATGGGTACTATTTTCTATATTCTAGCAAATGGAAGCTTAAAGCAGGACGAAAGTAAAGCAGAATGCGCCTTAAGGCGCATTCTGCTTTACTTTCAACCTGCTTTAAGTAGTCACCTATCTTCAATACTATATATAGGCTATCAGGTAAAGGGTTAAGGCACATTCTGCTTTACTTTCAGCCTGCTTTAAGCTACAATCTGTTACAAGCAGAACATTAATGTTCTATGTTCTGGCATCAGTAAGTACTTTAAACTCTTTCCCCTATAGAAGTGCCTTTTAGGGCATTCAGTTTATTCCTTAACCCTTTGAACCCTAGTCCCGCATATAGGCGTCCTTTTCAAACAGGGTACATGTGAAAAGAACACTTGTCCTATGCAAACAGTGAGGACCCAGATCAGAGGGCTCCGAAAGGAGCCCTCTGATCAGGGTCTTCACTGTTTGTCATAATGCCAAACATTGACAAAAACAACCCTTAAAAGTCAGAAATGGACTAGATTAAAATGGAAACTGGAATTGTCCATTTCAAGTTTCAGGGAGCAAAGAGTTAACTTAAGAAAATACAGTGTTCCCTCCCAACAATGACTCCCTCCTTTCAACGACCCTTCCTGCAGTTCCCTAAACAGGACAATAATGTCTAACACTCTTACTGATATAATATTGTCTGCTTTAAATTGTTGACTGCCGTTTTTTCTCAAAGTTACATATAAGTGGACATTTTGGTAGAAGATATATAATGACGGGTGACAATTTACTGACAAACAGCTTGAATCCAGATCAGGCTCCACATTATGCGGCGTCTGATCTGAATTCAAGCTGTTTGCAAATGTAAGCCTATTTCCCTGTCTATAATGACTCCCTCCAAACAATGTACACACATTTTGTCTCCCGTTGGGTGTTGCTGTAAAGAGGGAGTACTGTAGTTCCAATTTATATGCACTATGACAGGGCTCCAGATAAGGGGAGTATTTCAAAAAATAAAATCTTTATTTCTGCTTTAAACCCTATGGTGTCACTACTCATTAGAATCGTCTCGAAGAGACGATTCTAATGAGTAGTAACACCATAGGATTTGGTCCTGAAATAAATGAGAAAATGTTGGTTTTGTTCAGTTTACTCCTCCTTATCTGGAGCCCTGCTATGAGAAATAATTTATATACTCTATTTAATGGTAGCTTAAAGCTGGTTGAAAGTAAAGCAGAACGTGCCTTCAGGCGCATTCTGCTTTATTTTCAACCTGCTTTAAGTGGTCACTTGTTTTCAAATCTAGAAACAAGCTATGGGGTAAAGGATTAATCCATTTCCCCATAGCCTGTCTCTAGTATTGAAAATAAGTGACTACTCGAAGCATATTCTGCTTTACTTTCAGCCTGCTTTAAGCTACAATCTGTTAAGAAATAGGAAATATTTCTTATGGTTCATATTCATGACTGTAGAAAAGTGGAACTATTTTCTTTAGTGGAGGAATAAATAAGATGAGAAAAAAGTCATATTTATAGGGAAATGGGTTTACATACTCAGGTAGCCTAGGCTCCAATCCATCATGGACCGTTTTCAGCAAATTGTCCATGTTCTGCTTTTAGGTATCAGCAAGTACTGCTAATATCCTTAGGTATCCCAGTCCAGTAGCTTCCGGATGATTCTACTAAGTAATTATAACATAGAGTTTGGTGAGGCATAAGGATATTAGTATTTCAGATATTCCCCATGTCTAGAACTCGTTTTGCTGCCATTTTATAGTATACAGTTATTTCATGTGTGTTTGGGGAACAGTCAAAACTATTGGCCCGAGGTATCAGGGAAGACTTTCGAACTGTTGCCCGAGGCCGATAGGCTGAGGGCAACAGTTCGAAATGTCTTCCCTGATAACGAGGGACAATAGTTTTGACTGTTCCCCTAACACACATGAAACAACTGTTTTATTACCTAATACTTTATATAAGGCTAACTAGATTTTCAAAAAGAATTAATCTGAGCCAAAGTACAAATGAAATAAGATTTATTTTTTCCAGTCATCAAAAATTCTTGGATTCATTTCAGTTGAACAATGGCTATGCCACCTTTTAAGCTTGAAATACGGATATTTTCGACAGAAGCGGTTTATAAAGAAGCGGGTTTATGGCATTTAGGCCTATCTGTAGAAATGCAGGTAAATTCTACTTATGCGAGTTCCGGATGTCGAGGTTTAACTGTATAAATTTGTGTAGATCTACTCTAGCGCGAGTTTTCAGTGACATGATGTCAATTTCATGTGTCAACTTTTAGGGTCAGTTGAGTAAAACTTTTTCAGATTATGTATGTTTTCTTTCTTATATTGGATCTAGACTGGAAATAAATTGGTTACACGGCATTCCGGCAGGGTGTCGAAATACCGTGTAACTAATAATATACATTTTGAGTTTTTGACAGACGTCTGATGACTGATCGGCGTCGTCTTGTAAGCGCTTGCATTTTTACATCCGCACATTATTGTAATGGTCGGGTCCGTGTTATTTTCTGTATAAAGGATAGCGACGAAACTTGATGTGTATTATGAACTCGTCTCATTGATTATAGTATTGCTATAAATAATGATAAAGCATGAAATAAAGTATTAATCCTCCAGACACCAATCAATGATAATTATTCAATACTGTTTCATTACAGTACGGCAATTCCAGGTACGGGGAAACTTCTCAATGTCACTGCACTTCTACGCATCTTTTACGCGCATGGGAACAGTTCGTCCTAGAGGGCAATAGTTAAAACTATTGCCCCCCGGATTAGGCAATGTCAGAACAACACAGTAAAACAGTCAAAAATAACGAATTACAAGTTATATAGAGCATTAGGTAATAAATATGTCTATTACACACTTAATCTATATCAATCACTTACCACCTTTGTAGCATACACACCATATACTTTTTCCAACCATTGAAAACAGCCATATCTTTGATTGTCTTGTTACATATTGTGTAAACATTGTTCTATGTCACAATGCATTTTATGTGTGTAACATATCCGGCTCGTAGCACTTTTCTTCATATCTTTATTATTAACTTTCAGAGACGGAGGTTCTCCACTTTGTAGACTATGTGGGTACTCCAATGCCAAAAGACACCAATATTTCTGACATGGCTGCCTATGTACAAGCCTGTTTTGTTGGTCTGCTTCTTCAGGAGGTAAATGGTTTTATATCTACAATTTGTTCTGTAAAGCTTAACCTATTACCCCTTAGTCTGTTTCTAGTTTTGAAGATAGATGATCACTTAAAGCATGTTGAAAGTAAAGCAGAATGTGCCTTAAGGCACATTCTGCTTTATTTTCAGCCTGCTTTTAGCTGCCATCTGCTAGAATATACAAAATATTTCTTATGGTACATAGTCTTGACTATATAAAATGAACTTATTTCTTCAATGGAGGAATAATTTAAAGGCGTAAAAAGGTGTATTTAAGGGGTAATGGGTTAATGATTTTTTCGCTATCTACCATAAGGAGTTGTCAGATCTGGGTCTGCACTGTTTATCTTAAAGGATGTCTGATATGTGTCTGTACTCTTTCCTAGGGATGTTTTCATTATCTAAATTGACATGAAACAGCACAACTATAAAGGATCTGTTGCGAGTTGTCTTTTAAGATCAACTAATCTTAAAAAAGCCTGAGAAAATGTTATTCAGCAAGCCTTTTGGCAAGCTTAATATCATTTTCGTGGCAAGGTTAGGATCTTAAAAGACAATGAGCATCAGATATGTTTCTGATATAACCAAAACAGTGTGTTTATGCTGTTTTAATAACATGTAAACATCGTTCTATATTGGTTCCCCTAGTTTGGCTGAATTATATATGAAGTCATGTATGTTCTATGACCGTTCATGCTATGTTCTCAAGTGTTCTTACACGTGTTACTGCAAAAGGAATCTTGACCAGTTGTTCTAACCAGGAGATAAGGGAAGTTATGTGAGAAAATAGATGTTCATAGTATGCAATGTTTTATATATTAATATTCATTGGGAGAAAGGATATTAAATAAAGAATGTGTTCTTATTTTAACATTTTAGGATGTGTTACCTGCTGGATGCTCCAAACTGATTCCTAATATGGGAGAGACTCAAGGGGTATGTTTTTGTAAAGTTTTACAATGGAGAATATATAAGTCTTTCACTTTTAAACCAAACCAAACACTAATGTTATGCGATGAAATGTGGAAAATGACAGCTTTTTGAAAATCTCATTTTAATCTGAGTGGATAATTAAGTTTCGAGTCTGATCAGAATCCGAGTAACTTGGGGTCTGATCAGGCTCCAGACAGTTTGCAATTGATACAATCACATTTATTGAGAAAGAATTACATCTTCCCTTTCTCCCTGTACTTGTGGTAATCTATGAAGTCTGTTTTAGCTCACCTATTCAAAGAGTTTATGGTAAGCTTCTTCAATATTGAGAACAACCTTGATTAATTTAACATTATTTTTAAGTGAATAGAAGCATTAAGCTGAACTATGGTTTATGAATTTTGGGCCCAAAAAAAGACATTTTCATTATGTCCCATGATGATTGGTAAGAGGCATGCTGTTTTACTCCTGTCTGTTAGTCTATCTGTTCTTTACATCTATCAATCTGTCCATGTATTTGGTACATGCTTTGTCCATCTAACCTCTCTTAGAATTTGCAAGCTACAACTTTATAAATTTACAAGAGGTTTTCTCATGTACCACAGATCTGCTTATTCTCATGATTTTTATATGCTTCAATCTTTCAAAGAATTACAGCCAATTGAACTTCATTCTTTTGCATAGAATATGGTACATTCAGCTTGGGGACATAATACAGACACAGTTACATCTCTAGTTTGAAATTAGGTTAACCCTTTCACCGCCAGAATCGCCTAAAGTCGAATTTGCAAACAGGTTTAATCCTGATCAGAGGCCGCGTTACGTGGCGTCTGATCATGATCAAAACTGTTTGACACCCGTTTCGATATTTCTTTTGTCATACTCTCTTAATTCTAACTTTGAAACGATATTGCAGACAATAATATTGAAGTAGACGACACAATAACGGTGTAGGGGTAAAAAACTCAAAAATAATTGCGATGAAAGGGTTGAAGGTTTTTGGCCTAATTTTGTTAAGTAATTGATGTGTGTTGAGTATTACTCAATTTGCGGCTTGCCTTATAGGTGGAAAATAATGTGGTGAGTTGTGTGTCCGTATCATTAATAATCTGTTGAAGTGATCCATTGGATAGATTTGTTTAACCCATTACCCCATAAATACGCCTTTTTACCCCTCTATTTTATTCATCCACTGAAGAAATAGTTCCAATTTATACTGCTACAAATAAGAATCATAAGAATTTGTTTCTATATTCAAGCAGATAGTAGCTTAAAACAGGCTGAAAGTAAAGCAGAATGTACCATACGGCACATTCTGCTTTACTTTCAACCTGCTTTAAGTGATCATCTTTCTTTAAAACTACAAACAGGCTATGGAGTAATGGGTTAACCCTTTCCTCCGCATAAAGCACAATTGGATGCATTTAGGAATTTATCAGCAAAGTAACACAAATTAATTTGGTAATGATGTTGAATATAAATTGCAGCTTAAAGCAATATGAAAGTTTAGCTTTCTGCATTACTTTCAGAAATGAGCTTCCTGCTTAACTTTCATCTTGCTTTAAGCCCCACCCCCTCAAACTGTGTTTGATATAGGCTAAATAAGCACATTTGGCTATAGAGGAAAGGCATGATATGTGACCCGCCACGCGAAAAGGGCCCTTCAGGGTGAAAAAATCAAAATTGACTTTTTGTTTGTAAAACGTAGACAAATTCTTCCTGAATCTAAAAATGTGATTCATTTTGCTGAAATCAGTACCTAAACGTCATTTTTTTCGATTTTTTACCCCACCCACCACGCAAAAAGGGCCATTCTGGGTCAAAAAATCAAAATTGACTTTTTGTTTGTAAAACGTAGACAAATTTTTCCTGAATCTAAAAATGTTATTCATTTTGCTGAAGTCAATACCTAAACGTCATTTTTTTCGATTTTGTTTACCCCACCCACCGCTTTAAACATGAAATTTTCAATGGCTCGATATTGATGTTTTTGATTTAATTATAAACTTAAATTGAAACATAAAACACAACGTTTAGGTTTTATATTGTAGAAACTTTTTTACCACTTTCTAATTCTGACATTTGCTTTACTTTGAATTGTCCAATATTGTAATTTACCCCACCCACTTCATTTAACATAGAGAAGTACAAGTCCTGCGATTGTCATGGTAGATCTACACAGTTTCTCATTACCCTATTTAATTTGTGGTGATATATTTTTCATAAGGTTATTGACACTTTTATAATACTGAAAATAGAGAACAAAAATTATCACAACAGTATTTGTAATGTGGACGATGACGTCACTATGAAATGTGGACAATGTTAGACATGTTTCGTCGTCCAAAGGACCAGGGTTTTTTTTACTGTTGTGACGAAGTTCATTTGTAGAGGTTTTCGGGTATCACATGTTAAAGGCTACATGTATAATTATGATAAATAGTTTTTACTTAACTGTTGATGTCATAGTGCTATACAATTTGTTTTATCCATCCAACAATAAACTTTATAACAACATCTAGATCTATACTGGATGTTCTATTTCTAAGAGTCATTAGAAGAGAAGCTATTAACCCTTATCCTGCGGTGATATCGTCTGCTTCGACGTTGTCGTCTGCAAAATTTGTTAAATTTAGATTGATACATTTTTTAATTAAAGAATCCTAAAGATGAGTATCAAACAGTTTAAATCCAGAACAGACGCCGCGTTACGCGGCGTCTGATCTGGATTCAAACTGTTTGCAAAAATCAATAAAATCGCGATCAGCAGGCAAAGGATTAATATGATGTGTCAACTGTCAAACAGCATTGGTCCTGATCAGACATAGAGCTGTTATGAACAATGCGCTCTCCTTAAAGTCGAGACGAAAACAGTTCATAAACAGCATATTATAAGCAGATTAAAAAAACATTAAGTAATCATGACATCACTTAAGCGTACGTCGTGATGTAGACATCATGACGTCATAATGTAGAAATTTCCCACAGTCATAATCAGAAAATACAGAAACACCTCTAAAAACCGGAAAGAAGTTCAACCAGTTCCACGACAGGTTTTCACTCAATACAGCAGGATGGTACCGCCGATAGCTCATATAAGAGCTCCCAGTAACACCACCGTAACCCACAACGTAACATTCGTCATTACAGCCCTCGTTCAATTAACACAAGTGTCCGGATTTCAGAGGTATAACTGTGATACGGATCAAAACACGTCCGGGTTCCAAATAAAAGAAGACGGCAGACCACGGTTTATGCAAACAGTTCACAACCACACTTAAGCCCTGAATGTGTAGTTATACTAAGCTGTAGTTATACAAAAACAGAATGAAAAAGAACGATCGCCACAGTCTTCAAATATAAGCAGCCCAGAACTAATAAATGTCACAGTCCTAAGATACATGTATACAAAATGGCAAATTATTTTAACCCTTATCCATCTGTGATATCGTCTGCGTTATAATTGTCGTCTGAAAATTTGTCAAATTTAGTCTTATATATTTTTAAATACATAAACCTTAAGATGAGTGTCAAACAGTTTGGATCCAGATCAGACGCAACATTACACGGCGTCTGCTCTGGATCCAAACTGTTTTGCAAAAATCATAAAAGCCGCGATAAGCAGGCAAAGGGTGAATATCATGAACAAGAACTTTAAAAAAAACACCAGCAAATAAGATCTAGCTGTAACACCAATAAGAGCAAAATTGAAACACTATCTAAACTAGAAACGCTAAATCCATGCTAACTTATCAGGATTAACAATATCGCCTATTAACGGCAACAAACATTATGTACAATCAACCTTCGATGTTCCGAACTTGTTTAAGTCGAGCATATTCGTATTTCAAAGCAAAACATGGTTAAGCCACGTTTAAAATTTATAATACGGACATGTGTGACTCTGTTATACTATTTGAGAATCAATCGTGCCAAAAGGATTTGGAAAACATTATGGATAGTCAAAAGTGCAATAGTGGTCTTTTTCCGCATAAGCTTAATTCATTATTCCATAATACGTTTTAATTCATTCCTCCACTAAAGAACCTTATCGTATAAAATCTTGTTTATACACAAGTATTATCAATAGAAATGTATCCTATATTCAAGCAGATGGTAAGTTAAAGCAGGCTGAAAATGAAGCAGAATGCGCATTCTAATTAACTTTCAACCTGCATTAAACAATCACATGTCTTCAAAACGATCCTAGTTGAACTGTTAAAGCCCTGTACAACGATACAATTAGTTTTTTCTTGTTTCCTGTTTTTTCTTCTTTCTTTGAGGACTGTCTGTTCTAAACACTTTACTGTCTGTGCATTTCTGAACAGTTACTGTTGAAGCTTTAGCTGGCTTTGGAACAGATGGTTTGGGGCAAGACACGTCCATATATACATCCTCACAGTGCCTGCGAACATTATCATAAAGGTACCAGGCTCTCTCTGCCGGTAAACCAGGTGGAGGAATCACTACAGGGCGACAGGTTGGTTCGGGAATATCTTGTCCACGTTTCAACATCTGGAAGCACACTTCTGGGGACGATGGATATTCTCTAATGTACACACAACCTGGGTTTTTCTGTGTAAATCTGAAATGATGGTACTGGCTAATATTAGGAATAACGTGGAAGATACCCGAGAAAAACTGCTTCCAGTTATACGAACTTACGAGGACCTCGTTTGTCGTCGGGTCTCTGACCAACTGCGGAATGTTGATGTTCTTTGTTGTTGAAGACTGAACAACTCCAGCTAACTGAGCCATTGATGAGACGTAACTACGCCGGTATTTCAATTTTACTAAACCGAAGCACCAGTCAGGGCCAAAACGTGTATGATAGGCCAACATAAATGAAACCTCAATGTCATCACTAATTTCAGTCATTATTCTCCAACACATGTACTGCATTAAAAAGTTGTTCTTGTTTTGTCCGCAACAGTTGTCACAATGAAATCTGAGTAGATCTACTCTTGCTTTACTCAAGTGGTTGATCAGATAGTGATCCAAGTAACTGATGGTTTCATTTGCCCCTTTGCCAGTTAGATCAGCCTCATCTACTAAGTAATTCACTTGCCTTGGAATGTATTCTGTACATATACCAAAAATGGTACATTTCCTAGGGGTTTTAAAGTAAATTGGACCAACTTGTTGTGGTGAATGAGGAAACATTAAGTTCTGAGCATAGTCAAACGACACATGAATTGGTCCATTTAAGTCACTGTTTTGTTCACTTTCACAGAGAGAGTTCCAGTAATCGTTTGCTTCCTCACATTGTTTTTTGTTTTTTATAATAAGCTCTACATTCTTTCGCCAGTTTTAAGTGAGCTTCTTGTGTTTTCAGTCGTGCACACTTATCCTCCTCATCACAGTTAGCCGATTTCAAAATAAATATTAGTTTAAAGATAAATTCTCAACTGTTTTAACATATATAACTGATAAACAACTGCTGCAGAATTTGCGCCACTGTAGAGATGCTAGCAAACTGTAGCTCTAGTAGACCTTGGTCTAGAGTTAGAGGTACAGTACTGCAGCTATATAGATACGACCTTCACCGACAAGTGCCAGTTTTCGACAGGGTATTGCGACAGTTTAACGTGGACAATTGAGCTGTTTTTTTGTTTAAAAATAGTTTGGATGATTATGAGTGCCACACGTATTCAAATTCTGATCATAGCGTCAACTGTGTGATATTTGGAGTTGAAACTAATTGTACTTCAGTCACAACATATAATGTAATTGAAACCGAAAGTGCGCAAAACGACGTGCAAACTTTGACGTCGTTTTATCTCCAAATGACGTTCTCACCCTGAAGGGCCCTTTTCGCGTGGCGGGTCACATATATTATACAGCTCCAGATGAAGGGGAGTATTTTATACACTAATATCCTTATATTTGCATCAAACCTTATGTTGTGACTACTCATTATATAGAGGATAACTGTTTTTTTCAGTGTAAGATCGAAATTTAATCCATTGAGTGAACATCAGACGTTATATTTTCACGAGTGGCGAAGCCACGAGTGAAAATATAACAGTCTGATGTTCACGAAATGGATTAAATTCGATCTTACACTGAAAAAACACAGTTATTCTATTTATTTATGCTTTTAAGCCACTTTTTAAACGAAATTGTTTAAAAATTGAAAGCGAACGTACATTATTTATCCCGTGTTGAGCCCCACGTTTTATGTCGAACACACGCGCGTGACAGTTGGCGGGTATAATGACGTCACTCGTTGCTCCCGAGTTTGGATTCGTGCTCTTCCGGTGAGTAGTTCGCGACAAATCGGACTGCCGGAATTTAACGATAAGACACGATTGACTACGATTCTTGGGGAGCCCTACGGGGAAAATTCATAATAAAAAGCGATTGGTGATAATCCACTGCAGTGGATTACCAAGTGATCATCCACTGCTATTTCGTGGTAATCCACCGAAAAGCATAAATAAAATCATTTATTTATGCTTTTTGGTGGATTACCACGAAATAGCAGTGGATTATCACTAAATTGGTAATCCACTGCAGTGGATTATCACCAATCGCTTTTATTATGAATTTTCCCCGTAGGGCTCCCCAAGAATCGTAGTCAATCGTGTCTTATCGTTAAATTCCGGCAGTCTGATTTGTCGCGAACTACTCACCGGAAGAGCACGAATCCAAACTCGGGAGCAACGCAGTAATTCGGATGACGTCAAATCAATAAATAAGTGACGTCATCTTACGGGAAACTGTTTCGAAAATGTGTTCGATATAAAGTTGGGGCTCAACACGGGGTAAATCATTTACTTTCGCTTTCTCAATTGTCGAACAATTTCGTTTAAAAAGTGGCTTAAAAGCATAAATAAATAGAATAATTGTATTTTTTCAGTATAATATCGAATTTAATCCATTTCGTGAACATCAGACTGTTATATTTTCACTCGTGGCTTCGCCACTCGTGAAAATATAACGTCTGATGTTCACTCAATGGATTAAATTTCTATCTTATACTGAAAAAAACAATTATCCTCTATCTCTTTGAGACTCGTAGGGTTTGTGCAAACATAAAGGTATACACTTTGAAAATACTTCTGTATTCAGAGTCCTTAAGGCAAGGTTATAAAGTATTTGAATTGAGTCTGAGATCTTTCTCAAACATTTGATTGGTCAGATTTGAGCAAATGCTTGAGAACATTCTCAGACTCAGCTCAAACACTTTATATCATTGGAGCATGAGGATAAAGCTCAGTTACAAAAGTTTGTCCATAACATCTTAACAGAAAACATGGCACCAGATAACAGGCAATTAAGGCCTTTCACTACCGGAAGTCGGTCTTGCGGGCGAGCGGATATGCGTCTGGACGACACAGACTCTTTTCGTACGTGTTTATACTAGAAAATTTATATAAAGGAAATGTTGATAGGAATAAGTATAATCCTTCATAGCGCAGATAGTATAGTGGTTGACTAGCAATCCAAAGGTCATAGGTTCGAGACCCATCCGATCCAAATTTTTTTTTAAGTGTCCGATGTATTGACGTGTCAATCCATAACACAGTAATCAAGAGACATGTTATGTTTAGTCTTCTTTGATTGGAACTAGTGATGTTTACTGTCCAAGTAATATATATATGTCCACTTACCTGTACGTTTTAGTTTAATGACTTACAAGTCAATTAAATCGGTATACATGTAAACAATTTGATCGAACTATAAAGCCACACATTGAAGCTTATCAATACGCTAACCTTTTCAAGATCGATATTGCCCATTATAATTATGTTAAGACAGTATAATAAACCTTGTATGCAAGTCCATGAATAAATAATAATGCATTTTAATGACAAAGTTTTAATTCTAAGGTAGGTAAATGTCTCTAAACAACAAATATCCCACATTTTAATAAGAAAATATGTTATTACAACAAATCCTGACTGTAATATTTTCTAATTTTTTCAGACTGACTAGTTCATCAACCATATATTTGAATAAAATGAAAACAAATATACATTGAATGAGTCAGTTTTTTGTAATTCAAGTTTTAGCATTTTGCAAAATTAAAATAGCTGATAACATCTTTCTGAACACCTTTATTCAAAATGTTTTTAGCTTTTCTTGTAATGAATGTTGTGGACTACTTATTGGGCGAGAATTATAGTCATTAGCTTTATTCATTTTTAAGAAAAATAAAATCATCAAAATTCTAGGTTTTTGTCAGAAAAAAGACCTTAAAGACAAACCACACAATAAATTTTGCCTATATTTACACACATTGTTTCTTAGGCTATTATCATTCTTCATGAAAAGTTTCATAACAATCGTATGGAAACTACGCGCATATGCGAAGTACCTTAACTAAAACTTTTCAACACTTTCTCCTTTAAGTGTTCACCAAACTCTATATGTTATGACTCTACAGTTGAGAAGTTGCATTATTCTTACCCATTTAAACATGATTATATAAATGCAATTGCTATGCACTTAAATACAGAAAGCTACAACTTTTTTAAATTTCTCAGGATTAATTTTAATCTGATTGGCAAACAGTATAAAATCCTGATCAGAAGCTGATCTGGCTCCAAAGTGCTTACAATAGAAGTACATGTAATAGTTTTAGCATAAACACGTCTATTGGGTAAGAATATCATCTTTTCCACTGTATATTCAGGATTTCAATATTAGCCCAGCGTAGATTGACACTTTTTGAAAACAGTGTAAACTCTGATCAGACATCTCCTTTCTGATCTGGATCTACTCTGTTTTCTTTCTGATCTGGATCTACTCTGTTTTCTTTCTGATCTGGATCTACTCTGTTTTCTTTCTGATCTGGATCTACTCTGTTTTCTTTAAGGATCTGTCTAACATTGATACGAAGTTTCATGGGTGAATGAGTCATTATCAATCGCTCATTCAAGTAGCAATACTGATGCCTTTAAAAACATGTGACTGTTTAATGCAGGATACACAACATAAAAAAGCTCAAACAGAGACATTCTGCATTATTTATACCCTGTATTAGCAACCACCTGTTTTAAAGACTGCTGATAGGTTTTCAATGAATATCTTTGGTTAACCCATAGCCTGCCACTCACGACTATATCTCCATATGCAAACAGCTTGGATCCGGATGAGACGCCGAGTAACTCGGCGTCTCATCCGGATCCAAGCTGTTTGACACTCAGACAACATTTTCAGCAATTTTGAGCAACTTTGAAGCACTTTGAAACTTGAAGCAGACGAGAAATATAGCAGACGACAATTTATTTGGCGGGCTAAGGGTTAATACAATATTTAAACATAATATTGTTTTGTTTGTAATTTTGCTGTACTTCTGAACACATTCAACCCTGTTGACGAGTAAACTCATCATTAACAAACGATGTTCCTGTGAAGACTACAGTTGTCCGATACAAACATCATAGACCCTGATCAAGGTCTACACTGTCATTTTACAATATTGTTAAAAAATCAACCCTGAATAGTCAAAAATGAAATAAACTTTAATTAGAAATTGGACTTTTCCAATTAAGTTTCAGGGGTGAATAAGTTAATGATGCCAATATACATTTAGTAAAAGACATGCTATACTGCTGCTTACTTCGGAATGTTTATTAACAACTATTTATTTCTTAGAATAATTGAAGGCTAAGACATAATTTTAGGGTCTAGTATACTTGTCATTTACAAACCATATACAGTGGAGAATCTGTTATTCTTTCCCGTTTAAACGCAAACGTACGCAAACGCACAGCGCTAAAACGTAGAAAAGAACAACTTTTGGACAATTCTGATATTTTATGTTTATCTTGGTGGCAAACAGTTTGGAGCCTGATCAGACGCCGGGTTACCCGGCGTCTGGTCTGGCTCCAAACTGTTTGCACTGCAAATACAGTAAAACCTCTCTATAACGGCCACTAAAACGAAGGATAATTCATAGTATAAAAGACAGGTGATAGCTTAAAGCAAGGTGACAGTGAAACAGAAAGCTCCTAAAGGAGCTTTCTGTTTCCCTGTCACCTTGCTTTAAGCAGTCACCTGCCTTAAACACCCAATAATCAACAAAAAATAGTGGCCGTTATAGAGAGGTTATACTGTAATAGTTTTAGCGTAAACGCGTTTATTGGGAAAGAATAACAGATTCTCCACTGTACCTGTAAAGAGTACATGTTTCCTAGTCAAACAGTGTAGACTCAGATCAGAGGGCTCAAATTTGACTGTACATGTAGATGTTTTAGGGTGCATAACTCTGGATGAATTGTTCAGTTATTGAATAATTATGATTGTTGAGTATTTTTACACAATCTGTCTTTTAGGATGAGAGAGGCGTGGTGAGTTGTGTGTCTCAAACGTTGATAATCTGTTGAAGTGATGTGTTGGATAATATCTTCATGTAACCCTTTGCTCAGCAAAAGCGCCATATAAGATATGATGCTAATGAATATTCAGTCAAGATGTAGAATACAGGTGGCATGTTAAAGTAAGATGGAAGTAAAGCAGAATGCTCCTGTAGAAACTTCCTGCTTTACTTTCATCTTGCTTTAACCAATTACAATGTAGATACACACCTTTATTTTTTCCCTCTACTTAAAAAGAATAGATCCATTTTATACAGTCATGAATATGCTCCATAAGAAATATTTCCTATATGCTTTTAAGCTTAAAGCTGGCTGAAAGTAAAACAGAATGTGCTTTACTTTCAGACTGCTTTAAGTTGTCCCATGTCTTTAAAACTAGTAACAGGCTATTGGGGAATGGGTTAAACCCTCATCTGATTTAAACTTTGTTGGATATAGGCAGTGTGGGCCTTTGTGTATGGTGGAAAGGGTTAATATATAGTCAGACAATATTGACCTGACGTTGAACTTTATGCATGAATAAATTATTGTGAGATGAAGCAGTATAAATCAGTAATCGATAGCGAATCGTACAATTTCAAGTTGTTTCGGCTGATTACGTGAATCTTGTTACAGTTGTGATCCTCAGTGGATTAACACTCCACATTGAGCAAGTTCAAAAAGTTGTTGTTGATAAACTTTTATTCTCGAGTCTCCTAGTATAATCGTATCTACTAAAATGCATCATGTTACGCTTTCGAGTGGGTTTTAATTCAGGTAAGATCATTGTCACAATTTCCTTAAGTATAACGTTAAGGAAACCATGATTCCGGGATTCTTTGATAAGTAAATAAAAACCGAGACCATGAATTCTGTTACTTACTATTTTTAGACACTTTCACTAAAATAACAACAAATACAGATACAGTATTCTGGCCAGCAATACTACAATAAACACTGCGATACAGTTGTCCTCACTTGCGACTCTTGCCAATATATACCTAATTTACAACCCTCAGATGTAATTCATCTGCAATAGGTATGTCGTTAGAGCAAGGGATTTGTAACATCAAGGTTCTGGGTTCGAATCCCGATAGAGGGGAAAATATTTTTATTTTATAAAATGTTATTTTATAGACCAAACAGACACTATGACATAAAATATTTTTGAAAAGTAACAAAAGAATCATGTTCCAATCAAAATAGATGTTGTATGAATACTTAAAAGAAACAGTATAAATTATAAAAGAGTGAAAAAATGTATGAGTATTGCATGGGATTTGAACCACTGACTTTACGGAAAAATAATGTATACATGTAGTCGTCTTCCTTACCACTTGCGCTAAATACCTGTTGATATTTGTGGAACTGGGCAATGCTATATTTTCTCGATACCGATGTGGTTACAATGTGTGTTCTCGTATAAATGATAACGAAGTGTTCCGAAGCTATATTTAGAAATGCAACAAAGTGTGAAATTATGCTAATAGAGGTCACCAACGTCAGGTCAATATTGTCAGACTATACATGTATTAAGGGGTTTGTCCAAAATATCTTACAGAAAACAAGGCATGTCCAGGGTCTTACGAAACGTCAAAACTTTAGAATACGTCTAATTTCTGATTTTTGTATCGACCCTGTCTTGTGACATCTCTTTGGGACCGCCTTGAGAAGACGATTCCAAAGAGATATCACAAGACAGGATTAGATGGAGAAATAAATAAAAATTGAGGATTTTATAATGTGACTTACAATGTTTCGTAAGACAGTCCCCAGATAATATGACAATGAACTGACAGTCATCTCAGCATTTTCTCCTACAGTGGAGAATCTGTTATTCTTTCCCGTTTAAACGCAAAAGTACGCAAACGCAAAGCACTAAGACGTAGAAAAGAACAAGTTTTGGACAATTCTGATATTTCATGTTTATCTTGGTGGCAAACAGTTTGGAGCCTGATCAGACGCCGGGTTACCCGGCATCTGATCTGGCTCCAAACTGTTTGCACTGCGAATAATAGTTTTAGAGTAAACGCGTTTATTGGGAAAGAATAACAGATTCTCCACTGTATTTGATTGGTCAAAAAATCCTGAGCCATAAGGATTTTGCTGTTTACAGGCAAACAAGTATTGACACTTTTGGAAAACAGTGTAAATTCCATAAATAATCTGGAGCTTCGAGGAGATTATACACTAGGTGTTTGGATTGTCATTTGCTGCTTGAACACCACATGGGCAAAGCTTGGATGAACTTATAATGCACTTTACCTGATTTCACTTCTTGACTCTTACTTTGCTAGACTGGCAGAATATGTGCCACAGTGATTACCTATCCTACAGTTTGGATCCAGATGAGACGCCAGGTAACGTGGCGTCTCATCAGAATCAAAACTCTTTGTCACTCTTTTGACCCTGTTTTGAAAATAAATTTAGAGAAATCTATTTTTAGAACAAAGGAGCAGACAACTTCAATAGTTGCTGATGAAACAATTACCCAGCATGCAAAGAGTTGATTATTTCCTCCATAAGCACCTTTGAGTGCCTCCACCACTTATATAATAAATCAAAGCACCAAAATGAATATTCAGTGATTTGTATTGAATACAGGTGACAGCTTAAAGAAAGATGAAAGTAAAGCAGAAAGTTATTAAAACAGCTGTCTGCTTGATTTTCACCTTTGTTTAAAGTGCTTTTATATCCCTTATTCTGAGAATTATTATTTTCTACATATTTGTAGATTTGTTAAACAAATTTGAATTTTGGTCCAAGTCAGACACTTTTTTCTTGGCTTCTGAATTGAATCAAAACCTTTTTTTTTTTAAAAAATGAAGAAATCTTGTTTTCCCACATTCAAAGAAGTACAACATGTATCACCGATTTGATTGATGTGAAACTAACTTGGCTTTATAAATGTTGTTTCATGTTTTGGCCTAACCAAGTGTTGTTGCTTTTTTTCAAATTAATTATTCTTAAAATAGCTCTCATTTAATCATTCCGAAATGTCCTAATTACATTTTTGCAGGAAAAGTAACAAAGTACAACATGTTAAGTTCCCATGATATAATTATATCCCAACACTTAAGAAATAATCCATGTTCTACCATTGTTAAATGGCATTAGACGATGGTTGGTTGTTGGAATTTAGCACTCATGCAGGCCTTTGGCCTTCCTGGGCAATTCTATTGCATATCCACAACTCCTAAATTCTGTGTTAGAATATAGATTATTTCTATTCTAACATGACCAGCTTTTAAAAAAAATCATTAGAAAGCAAATAAAATGTTTCATGCTTATTACCTCTGCCGATGCAGTCCGAATTACTTTCCTATGACTTTTACAAAAATCTTACATCCCCACTGCAATCTTACATACAGCAAAGAATGTCACACACCCACAACACATATTTACAGATCCATGATCTGACACAGAACACACATTACACAAATCAAGATGGAACAATGGGAAAATGACAGGTATTACATGATAAGGAAAAACAATATAATATTTTTTACGGGCTATAGGAATACATTGTTAGAAAACTCAAAATATTATATTAATGAATGAAAGCATGATGTCATGTCAAGTCAGTCATTCAAAATAATTCAAGTCATTCGTAAATAATTTAATCACAAGAGGAAATCGGGAAGAGGGCTGTTAACCCTTTACCTGATAGCCTATTTCTAGTACTTAAGATAGGTGACTACTTAAAGCAGGTTGAAAGTAAAGCAGAATGCGCCTTAGGGCGCATTCTGCTTTACTTTCAGCCTGCTTTAAGCTATCATGTGCTATAATATAGAAAATATTCCCCATAATACATATTCATAACTGATTAAATTGGAACTATTTACTTCAGCGGATGAATAAATCATATCCGCTAAAAGGCGCTTCTATTGGGGAAAGGGTTAAATGTTAAATATATGACAATGAGCTTCCTCTAATTATTTCCATAGTGACAAAAATATGCATTATGTTAGAATAGTAGATAAATATACAGTAGAACTTTATGTTAATTCTTCCATGGACCTGTTTAAAATATACCAAAAACATTTGAAAACTGTAGACTCAGATCTGTAATAAGAGGGCTCCTATAGAAGCCCTCTGATCAGGGTCTATAATTATACAGTCACGGTTTGCTAATCTAATTTCATTAAACTACCCAGAATTCCAAGTACACTGGTCCATGTTTTAATTGGCAACTAAAATGATCCACAAGGGAACCTGATAACACACAAGAGTTACTAAGTGTTGAAAAGAGTTATTATGTGTTTTATAGCGCCACCTGGAGCTGTACCTACAGAGGATGGCATTCAGCTATGTGTGTATCCTAGAGCTCCATGTGGCAGCCAGCCAGACTAAGAGCAACAGGGTAAGATCAGGGCTCCAGATAAGAGGTAGTTATTTCAACAAATCAAACATTTTCTCACTTATTCAGCACCAAATCCTATGGTGTTACTACTCATTAGAATCGTCTCAAAGAGACGATTCTAATGAGTAGTGACACCATAGGGTTTAATTCAGAAATAAAGGTTTTAAGTTTTGAAAAACTACCCTTATCTGGTGCTCTGTAAGATTGTTCTTTAATATTTAGCTCACCTGAGCAAAGCTCAGAGTGAGCTTTTGTGATACATGAATGTCTGCCTTCTGTTGTGCATCGTCTGTGGTGCATTGTCAATGATTTTAGTGTTTGCACTCTAGAGGCAACAATGTTTTTTCAGTCTTCCTAATAATTGCTCTTATTGTACGTATATGACTATATAAGCTCAATTATGGTTGATATCAGACCAATAGGTTAAGAGTTATCTGTCCTTGATGTGTTGAAAATGCCATTTTAAACAGTGTTTACACTCTAGCAAGTGCAGTTTGGAATGGATTTTGAATTTATTTGCAAATAATGTAAATAAGTATATAGTTTAAGGCACATTCTGCTTTGCCTGATTTAAGCTTCCATCTACTCAGGATATAGAAAATATTTCTTATGCTGAATATTCAAGCCTGTATAAATTTGAACTTTTTTTCAATGGAGGAATGAATTACCCCATAGCTCTTTTCTAGTTTTGAAGGTATGTGACTACTTAAGCAGGTTGAACGTAAAGCAGAATGCGCCTGCAGGCACATTCTGCTTTACTTACAGCCTGCTTTAAGCTATTATTTACAAGAATAAAGAAAATATTTCTCCATGTTAATTAATTATGACTGTATAAATGGAACCATTTCTACAGTGGAGGAATAAATTAGAGGTGTAAAAAGGCATATTTATGGGGTAATGGGTTAAATGTGTACTGGTTTGACTGTACTTTCTCTATACCTCAGGCTGCTATGGATGTTTTTGCCGGAGTACTGAAGGACAAGGACGCCATGGCCCTGTTTACAGAGAAGGAGCCCAGTCCCCTATGTACAGGCCATGCTGGCTCCTTTATGGCCAACAATGAGCTGAGGGACATCCCCCTGGAACAGTTCAGTCAGTTCTACCACTTCATGACCAAGCTCGACTTCCAGAACAACCGACTCGAGAAATTGCCCGAAGACTTTTTCCTCAAGTTCAAACAACTAGAAATGCTCAATCTAGCCGGTAACAGTCTAGAAAAACTGCCGGACGGTATCAAAAACCTGACTCAACTGCTGCAGCTTGACGTGTCAGGAAACAAGATTACCAAGCTCCCAGCAGACCTGGATGGTGTGAAGTCTAGTCTCGTCTCTCTCAATATCTCTGACAATCCTCTCAAGTGTATGCCAAAGCCTGTCTATAAGCTAGAGTGTCTGGAAGAACTGTTCGCAGAGAACATTGGCACCATTAACGACCTCTCTGAGATAACAAACCTGAAATGTCTGGAGGTACTAGTACTGGGACAGAACAGTATACCAGATATTCCTGATGGCCTGGGTGACCTCCCTTTGACAACTCTTGATCTGAGTGGTGTCCCTTGGTTTCCATTTACTCAATATCAGTCCTTCAGGGCCTTTATGCAAGCTCTCATCGCCAACAATGTCACGGCTACCATGTCAGAAAAGGTACATTATATTTCACATGCAGTAGAACTTTCAATATCTCGAACTCGCTTAACTCGAACTATCGGATATGTCGACACATGAACTTTATTTGAAACATTTTTTCATGCTCGGTTATGTCAAACATACCCGTATTTCAAAGTTAAAATGTGGTTAAGCCACGTTTTAACTTTGAAATACAGGTATGTTCGACTTAACAGAGTTCGAGATATTGAAGTTTGACTGTAACCTAGCACTAGTTGACTTCAGTCGGTTACCCGGAACCCTTAGCGAAAAAGGATTAAAAAGGTAATCAATTTAAATGGAAACTGGGAGATACATTGAACGAATATGGAGAAAAAATAGCTTTCTAACTGAAAATAACACTTAAAGTAATCAAACAACTTCATTGTTTACACAAATACCAGTTATTCAAACTAAACTTCGGCTGTAAATGCAGCGCCGCAAATTCCTATTATGACGGAAGTGTGACGTAATCATCCGGGTAACAAAGGCGCTTGTACACAATCGGGTCAAATTTAAACTGCATGTGAAAGGTCAATTTCCAGACACTCGCTACACGTAATAAACATTTAGAGTTATATTGGAAAATGTGTTATTCTAAATCATTTTACAAAGGGACATTAAAAAAATAAGGTGCGTGGTTAATTTTGGTATTCATTTTTTGAAAATATAATTTTCTTCAAAGTTTCACTAAAATTCCAAGTTTTTATAAGCAATATTCTCGGCTATTATGCTGCCCGCATCTAATACCTAACCGGAACCGCTTTTTGCGATGACGTAAGCAAACTGCATGCGCTGTATCAAGTGTTTTTGTGAGGCTTCCGGTTAGTGAGAATGGAGGATACTTGATTTTCCTATCTCAGTACTTTAACCAATTACCCCATAGCCAGTTTCAAATTTTGAAGACAGGTGATCACTTAAAGCAGATTGAGAGTAAAGCAGAATAAGCCTGAAGCCCATTATTCTTCACTTTCACCCTGCTTTAAGCTCCCATCTGCTAGGATATTGCCGATACATGTTTATGAATACAAATTGAATTTATTTTTTCAGTGGAGGAAAAAATTGAATGTACTAAAATTCACTTCTTTGGGGTAATGGATTAAATATTCTCATAATCAGTTAATTTAATGAATAAGAATTGAAATACAGTCAAAACTCAATAATTTGAACTCACAATAATTCGAACCTACCCTTATTTCATAGTTAAAACGTGGCTTAGCCATGGTTTAACTGTGACATATGGGTAAGTTTGACTTAGGCGAGATTAATTTATCCAAATTGAATATGTGAAATACTGGTAAGGTCGATTTAACTCTTTCCTCCCTGAAACTTTAAATGGACAATTCCAGTTTCCATTGAAGTCTAGTCCATTTCTGACTTTAAAGGGTTGTTTTTGTCCATTTTTTGCCTTATGACAAACAGTGAAGACCCTGATCAGAGGGCTCCTTTCGGAGCCCTCTGATCTGGGTCTTCACTGTTTGCATAGGACAAGTGTTCTTTTCACATGTACACTGTTTGAAAAGGACGCCTATAGGCGGGACTAGGGTTCAAAGGGTTAAATGAGTTTACGTGATGAGTTTCCTCTGTATTTTGTATATGAAATCTTTACAATCAATGTTGATAAAATGTCCTTTGTATTGTGTCGCTGCAGGAGATGTTTGAACTGTTCAAGAGTTCTGATGTTGATGAGTCCAGTTCTCTCACTCCCAATGAGCTCCTGGATTTGAATTATAACATCATGTTCCCCAAGTATCCAAGGTTTGGTGCTGGAAATAAACTCAGCTATGAAAACAGTGAGTGCTTTGATAAACTTGTTAAATTGTACAGTGTTCCCTCCCTATAATGGCCCTCTGCACAATGACTCCCTCCTTACAATGACCCTTTCTGCTGTTCCCCAAACAAGACATTTATATCCAACCTTTTCATAGCTGCAATACCTTCTGCTTAAATTTGTCGTCTGCTGTTTTTCTCAAAGTTACATAATGGACATTTGACAGAAAATAATTGACGAGTGACAATCAGCTTGAATCCAGATCAGACGCCGCATACGTGGTGTCTGATCTGAATTCAAATTGTTTGCAAATTTCCCTCCCTATCGCAGCTCCCTCCGAACAAGGCACACAAAATTTGTCTCCCATTGGGTGTCATTGTAGAGAGGGAGTGCTCTACTTCAGTTACTGTATACTTTTTTTAAAATAAATTAAAGATATATAAAAAAATATATAAGATCAAACGTGAAAATGTAATGTCTGAAGTTCACTCAATGAATTAAATTTTGATCTTACGCTGAAAAGTACATTTATCGTCTATATTTTCAGCGGGAGGTGTACCAGCCTGTATATTTAGACTGACCAAACTTAAGAAACTGGTGTTGAGACATCATGGACTGGTTTCAGTTCCTGATGAGATCAAGGCTCTTACAGAGTTGTCTGAACTGGACATCTCCTTTAACCCCAAACTCCTTACACTGTCAGCTGAACTTGGAGGATGTCCAATAAAACGTAAGTTTAGACAACCCCTTTCATGACCAACTTTTAACATCTGCTTTAACCCTTTCCCTTATAGAAGCGACTTTTAGCACATTCATTTTATTCATCCGCTGAAGAAAATAGTTCCAAATTATACCGTAATGAATATGTGTCATATTTAATACTTTCCTTATTCTAGCAGTTAATAGCTTAAAGCAGGCTGAAAGTAAAGCAGAATGCGCCTTAGGGCGCATTCTGCTTTACTTTCAACCTGCTTTAAGTAGCCACATATCTTCAATACTAAAACAATGCTATCAGGTAAAGGGATAATCTGTTTTAATAATGTGGTCTGTACTATTGTTTCAAAGCAAGAACTAGGAACTAAAAATTATTGAATGGTTTGGATCCTAATCAGATGCCTTATAACATAACAAAATGTTTGCAAAGTTAACTATGTTGGTGAAAGAATTAACTAATACATTTACCTAAACTATTTCCATTTCTTTAACCAGTTACCTGATAGCCGGTTTCTACTTTTGATTTTGTGTAACCATTTAAGGAGCATTTTGCTTAACGTTTACCATCCTTGAAGCTTTGTAACCATCAGGATTGTATTTTCAGAGTTGCATCTCCGAGAGTGTATCATTCTGAACACCCCACCCAAGGAGATCGTGAGCCGTGGTGTTGTGGCCGTCATTGGCTACTTGAAGAGACTGAAGCTTGGATCATCTCCCTGTAAGAGGACCAAGCTAATGATGGTTGGCCTGGGAGGAGCTGGGAAAACAAGGTCAGTGAGAGCTAGAGAGAACCATATTTTAATCTGAGCTGGGAAACAACCTATTTAGTTGTAGAGGGAACCAGCTCATCTTTGATGCATTTTAACCTGTCACCTGCCTTAAGCATGTATTGACACTTTTGCAAACAGTGTAGACCCTGATCAGACAGCTCCTTTAGGAGCTGTCTGATCAGGGTGTGCACTGTTTTCTTTCAAGATCTGGTGCTTAATTTCCTTACTTTATTAACCAATTTAAAAGCTCTATGACAAAGAGGTAACACCGTAAAGTCAACAGAGCACGTAACTTTTGCAAAATGGACAATTACACTTAAAGAGCATTGAATCAATATTTTCTTAAGCAAGGTCTAGCAATTATGGCTTAACTCATGCTAATATCATAGTGGCAACACAAGGGAAGGATATTGATGAGAATGATGACCCTTGCTATTTTAGATGGACTTTCATTATAGTAATATCAACCTATATCTATTGCATTGCATCGATAAATTGATGTATCATTCCACTCCTAGTTCAGTAGTTGTTACTAAAAAGGATTTATATCCCCTCGAAGCTATATACTGATGCATCCACCCATGTCTTGCAGCCCTGGTCACTTTCATTGGAACATCACTCCTAGTTTATAACATGTACTTGTATATCTACTCCATAGTTTGGTAGGCTCACTGATGAATGCCAAGTACCGAGCCTACATGACCCAGGACGAGCCAATCACTGATGGTATAGACATCACAAAGTGGCAGATCCCAGTCGACCCAGCCAAGAATGATACCCTTACCTTCAGTGTGTGGGACTTTGCTGGACAGACTGTTTACTACAACACACATCAGGTAACAACAACATAAACACATAATTATGTGCCGTGCCATGACAAAACCTGCCTTATTTCATTGCAATTGGTGTAGATCAAGGCCATGTCATAGACGCGGTGGTTGGTCGTGATCTACATTGTTTGACACCCACATGCATGTAAAGCATTTTATGTAGCTTTATTGTATACCTTACTATAAATAGTAACAGATTTTGCTATGATGACAATGCAATACACCCTTGCTGAGCGGGCCAATAACCGGATGCAGTCCAATTACAGGTTATTTGGACTGCATCCGGTTATTGGCCCGGGGGCAACAGAATTTATGAACGTGAAAACGTTAGCAACGTAACGTTAAAAATGGCCAACGTTCGTTGAAGATGACGTCATTTGATTTCTATAACGGCCGCGCTTATGTAAACATTCAAACAATCTACATATTCGTTGATTTTGAACCAGGTATACAATAAACAAGTCATTAAACGGCCGAGGGCGGGCCGTCGTTGCTTATTGGCACTCGTTAGCCACATTGGCACTCGGGCCAAGGCCCTTGTGCCATTATGGCTAACTTGTGCCAATAAGCAACTATGGCCCGCCCTCGGCCGTTTAATAACTGTATAGTATTATATACTGCTTTTGGTAGTGTAGACCAAACTCAGATACAGAACCTAGTGTGACAATGTTGCAAGGCAGGTTTTGTCATGGCATGTCTCATATACATGTATATATTTACAGCCGAGTCTCAATAACTGCAACTTGGTTAAGCCCTAATCCCATAGCCTGTTTTAAAGATTGAGTGATCGTTAAAGCAAGTTGAAAGGATATTGCATATAGGAATTTTTTTCATAGTGTATATTCATTAATTTAGATTTGAACTATTTTCTTGAGTGGAGGAATAAATTAAAGACGTAGAAAAGTGCATCAGACAGCTTCTTTTTGTCTGAAAATTGGAACAGGTTTAACCCATTACCCCATAAATACGCCTTTTTACGCCTTTCATTTATTTCTCCACTGAAGAAATTAGTTCCAATTTATACAGTCATGAAGATGTTCTATTAGAAATATTTTCATAATAATAGCAGATAGGAGCTTAAAGCAGGCTGAAAGTAAAGCAAAATGCGCCTTAACCCTTTACCCAATAACCTATTAATAATATGAAAGACAGGTGATCACTTAAAGCAGGTTGAAAGTAAAGCAGAATGTGCCTTAAGGCACATTCTGCTTTACTTTCAGCCTGCTTTAAACTACCATCTGTTAGGCTATATAAAATATTTGTTATGGTAATTGGTTTTTAGGGTATGAATTGGAACTATTTTCTTCAGCGGAGGAATAAATTAAATACGCTAAAAGTCGCTTCTATTGGGGAAAGGGTTAAGGTGCATTCTGCTTTGCTTTCAACCTGCTTTAAGTGGTCACCTATCTTCAAAACTAGAAACAGGCTATGGGTCAATGGGTTTAGTCGAACTTTGTCATATTTTGCCATTTGAATGTGGGCACCTCTAGCTAGCTGAAGTCAATAATACCCACATTTCAAAGTTATAATGTTGCTAAGCAAGGTTCTAACTTTGATCTAATAGGTAAACTTTGGCTAAAGCGAGATGGAGTTATAGAAGTGTGACTGTATTTTGGAAGTCACAGAAGAGAAGAATTAAGTTATTTTCTGGCTTAACCCATTACCCCATACCTAAATCTAGTTTTGAAAATAGGTGACTACTTAAAGCAGGTTGTAAAGCAGGTTGTAAGTAAAGCAGAATGTGCCTTAAGGCACATTCTGCTTTACTTCCAACCTGCTTCAAGCTACTATCTGCTAGAATATAAAAAACAATTCTTATCATACATATTCACAACTGTATAAATTTGAACTATTTTCCTCAGAGAAGAAATAAATAAAAGGCGTAAAAATGCGTATTTATGGGGTAATGGGTTAAATTAAATGATTGGAGATTCTTGTGTTTTCTTCCCCTAGTTTTTCCTGTCTAACCGTGCTGTATACATGTTGCTGTGGAATGTCCGCCAGGGCTATGAACATGCTGGCCTAGACTTCTGGCTCAGCTCCATTGCTTGCCACGCCCCCAAGGCACCAATATTGATCATTGGTACCCATGTTGACAAGGTATGGTATTACATTATTAACCCTCATTGAGCTATGATTTGGCTAATATTTGCAAACAGCTTGGATCCAGATCAGATGCCACTTAACGTGGCATCTGATCTGTATCCAAGCTGTTTGCCACTCATATTGATATTTTCTTAAGCTTAAAAAAGAGCAAAATTAATTTTTTAAAAATTGCAAATGACACATTATATTTCATACAGACAACATTTCAGTATGATAAGGATTAAAAGAACTTCCTGCAATATTTTCTATGCTGTATTAACCCTTATGATGGTGACTTTTCAAATGGATTTATCCGTATTCTGATAAATGATCAATTTAGATTGACTCTTGAAGGATTTGTTCCCAAGTTTTTTATTAGTATGACAAACAGTGCAAGCCCTGATCAGTGGGCTTCTCAAGAAACCCTCTGAGCTGGATCTACACTTTTGGCAATGAATACACATGTATACATCTGGTTCCAGCACTGTTAGGGTTAAATAAATTGATATTTTTTGATTACACCTATTGGGTTTAGTTTGTAATATTAGCTGTTTTGCCATGCTGATTAAAAGTGTGAACGCATTTACGGTAGGCAATAAAACATATATATGAAGTCACAACTTGCTCCAAGTAATGAATATTATGTTTTGATGTATGTTTTTTTGCAGGTTGAGAAATTCCATTTGCCAGAAGACTCCCTGAAGAGTCGATACCCTCAGATATCAGGATTTTTCTATGTTAGCTCATACACTGGAAATGTAAGTGTAGTACTATACAGTAAAACCTATTAACCCTTAGCCCGCCAAATAAATTGTCGTCTGCTATATTTCTCGTCTGCTTCAAGTTTCAAAGTGCTTCAAAGATGCTCAAAATTGCGGAAAATGTTGTCCGAGTGTCAAACAGCTTGGATCCGGATGAGACGCCGAGTTACTCGGCGTCTCATCCGGATCCAAGCTGTTTGCATATGGAGCTATAGTTGTGAGTGGCAGGCTAAGGGTTAACCCTTTGCCTGCTGGTCACGACTTTATTGATTTTTGAAAACAGTTTAGATCCAGATAAGACGCCACGTAACGCGGCGTCTTATCTGGATCCAAACTGTTTGACACTTTTCTTTAGGTTTCTTTACTTAAAAAATGTATAAATCTCAATTTTACAAACTTTGCAGACGAAATCACTGCAGGATAAGGGTTAAAATGAACACTTTATTTATCTTTGTTAGGGTATCTTACCTTTATCAAGATGGATGACTCCTGAAAACAGACTGAGAGTACAGCAGAAAGGTCCTATAGGAGCTTCCTGCTTTACATTGCAGTCTGCTTTAAGTACTGACCTGTCTTAACCCTTTGAACCCTAGTCCCGCATATTAACGTCCTGTGCAAACAGTGTACATGTGAATAGTACACTTGTCCTTTGCAAACAGTGGAGACCCAGATCAGAGGGCTCCTAGGAGCCCTCTGATCAGGGTCTTCACTGTTTGTCACAATGTTAAACATTGACAAAACCAACCCTTAAAAGTCAGAAATGGACTAGACTTAAATGGAAACTGGAATTGTCCATTAAAAGTTTCAGGGAGGAAAGAGTTAAGAATTGAAAATAAGCCATTGCGAAAAGGGTTAAATGTTACTGCTTGATTTTTTAACCCATTATCCCATGAATACGCCTTTTAACGCCTTTAGTTTATTCCTCTTATTGAGAAAATAGTTCCAATTTATACAATCATAAATATGTATTATAAGAAATATTTCATATATTGCAGCAGATGGTATATAACGCTTGAAGCAGGCTGAAAGTAAAGCAGAATGCGCCTTAACTCTTTCCTCCCTGAAACTTTAAATGGACAATTCCAGTTTCCATTTTAGTCTAGTCCATTTCTGACTTTTAAGGGTTGTTTTTGTCAATGTTTGACATTATGACAAACAGTGAGGACCCTGATCAGAGGGCTCCTTTCGGAGCCCTCTGATCTGGGTCTTCACTGTTTGCATAGGACAAGTGTAATATTCGCATGTTCACTTTTTGAAAAGGACGCCTATAGGCGGGACTAGGGTTCAAAGGGTTAAGGCGCATTTGGCTTTACTTTAACCCTTTGAACCCTAGTCCCGCATATAGGCGTCCTTTTCAAACAGTATACATGTGAAAAGTGCACTTGTCCTATGCAAACAGTGAAAACCTAGATCAGAGGGCTCCTTACGGAGCCCTCTGATCTGGGTCTTCACTGTTTGTCTTAATGCCAAAGATTGACAAAAACAACCCTTAAAAGTCAGAAATGGACAATACTAAAATGGAAACTGGGATTGTCCATTTTAAGTTTCAGGGAGGAAAGAGTTAAGCCTGCTTTAAGTGGTCACCAGTCTTTAAAACTAGAAACAGTTTATGGGTTATAGGGTGGGACCCCATTATGGGGTTTTATTACAACAGTTTGCTCCATCTTATCAGGAGTCCTGCCTGTACCTGTATGTCTTTTCTTCTGTCCAGGGCGTCACAGAGCTAAAGGAGTCTTTGATAAAGTTGACACTAGAACAGAAGTACATGGGAGAGCGAATCCCGGAGGCTTGGCTAACCCTTGAGAAGAGACTGATAAGATACAGGGAGGAGAAGAATGTGGATATACTGCCGTATAAAAACCTTGCTGACATTTCCAATGAGTGCGGAATATTTGACTCCACTGAGGTATGGATGTATTGTGGGAAACATTCGTTCATTATTTCATGTTCAAGCAAATCTAAACTCTGAAGCAATGCAATAACTGTAAAAAAGGTAGATTTAAGAAAATGTTGATGATTGTATGCATCTGATTTGTAGATGGTATAAAGTCTGATCAGACATGCTTTGCAATACATAAACAGTGAAACCCCTCTACTAAATAATGGAAACAGGTTACACCTTAACTCTTTCCTCCCTGAAACTGTAAGTGGAAAATTCCAGTTTCCATTTTAGTCCAGTCCATTTCTGACTTTTAAGGGTTGTTTTTGTCAATGTTTGGCATTATGACAAACAGTGAAGACCCTGATCAGAGGGCTCCTTTCGGAGCCCTCTGATCTGGGTCTTCACTGTTTGCACAGGACAAGTGAACTATTAACATGTGCACTGTTTGAAAAGGACGCCTATATGCGGGACTAGGGTGCAAAGGGTTAAAGGATGTAGCAGAATTGTTATTTATCTGTTAGAAAAAGCATGCTTAATATAGGGTGTTGCTGAATGCAAGAAAAGAGAATAATTCTGTATTATTTTTATCTTGCACTAAGCAGTATCCTGTTTTAACCCTTAGCCCGCCAAATAAATTGTCGTCTGCTATATTTCTCGTCTGCTTCTAGTTTCAAAGTGCTTCAAAGTTGCTAAAAAATGCTGAAAATGTTGTTCGAGTGTCAAACAGCTTGGATCCGGATGAGACGCCGAGTTACTCGGCGTCTCATCCGGATCCAAGCTGTTTGCATATGGAGCTATAGTCGTGAGTGGCAGGCTAAGGGTTAAGATATCTCTTTGCTACATCAATTAGTAAAAAAAGATGGTCAAATGTATCCCAAGGTAATGACTCATGAGTTAGCAGTTTTCTCTCTATATTTCCAGCTTGTACAGGCCGTCCAGTTTTTACATGACCTGGGAGCTGTTCAGTTCTTCAACAAGGACTTCCTACGTGACATGGTGGTGATCTATCCTCAGTGGATTGTGGATGTCATGGCTTGTCTGGTCACAGTACACGAGGGAGCAGTCAAGGTGAGCAATATACAGGGATATCTAGTCCTGGGTCCCTGCTTATAAAGGGTTTGAGTTTAGTCTTAAATCATTCTCAAGCAATTGATTGGTCAGATTTGAGCCATGCTCAAACCTGACCAATCAAATGCTTGAGAACAAACTCAGACTCAACCCATATGCTGGGAGTGAGAATATTTTCAATATTTTTATGCACCCCTGTGACAATTCGTCCGTGGGGAGGGCTGTCTGTTTCACCCCTGTCCATCAGTCTGTCTGTCTTGTTTTTGATAAATCTATATACAGTTCATACATTGCCTGTCTAACTCCTCCTACAATTTGCAAGATGTTTTCTTAAATACAACAGATGTACATAATATCAGGATCTTATAGATATGTCTCACTTTTTTCAAAGAATTATGGATGAGTGAACTAGTAATTTTACCTTATCTCTTTCCTCCCTGAAACTTTAAATGGACAATTCCAGTTTCCATTTTAGTCTAGTCCATTTCTGACTTTTAAGGGTTGGTTTTGTCAATGTTTAACATTGTGACAAACAGTGAAGACCCTGATCAGAGGGCTCCTTTCGGAGCCCTCTGATCTGGGTCTTCACTGTTTGCACAGGACAAGTGTACTATTCACATGTACACTGTTTGAAAAGGATGCCTATAAGCGGGACTAGGGTTCAAAGAGTTAAACAGTACATGCAACTAAGGGGATGGGTGGGGGGAGTGGGTGGGGGGGGGGGGGGGGGATCATAATTATGTATCTTAAAGACACAGCCACATCTCTAATTTTCTTTGTCTCCACAAACACTATTTGTCTCTTTGAGCCAATTCCAATGCGTAGACACCTTGTAGGGTTTGATTTAAAAATAATGATGTTCATATTTAAAACACTCACCTTATCTGGAGATGTTTGGACTGACCATTCAATAGAATACCCAAATGAATGTCCTTCTAGCTCTTTCCCCAAAAAAGTGATGATGACAGATGGTTGCTTAAAGCAGGCTGAAAGTAAAGCAGAATGTACCTTAAGGCACATTCTGCTTTACTTTCAACCTACTTTAACGTACAATCTGCTAAGATAAAGAAAATTTTGGTAATTTTTGTAAAGACACATTCTGCTTTACTTTCGAATCAACCTGCTTTAAGTGGTCATCTATCTTCAAAACCAAGGAACAGGCTATAGCAATAGAGTAAAGGGTATGATTATATAATAGTATCATCATGTTTATGGTTAATGTTTATGTTACTCTGTAATAATAATCAGCTTGTATGCTTCAGTCTAATAAAGCATCAGTTCAGTTCTGTCCTGTTAATACATTGAACCCTAGCGACGGGTATACTTGTCATTAACAAATCATATACCTGTCAAGAGTAGACTTGTCCTATGCAAACAGTGAAGACCCTGATCTGAGGGCTCCTGAAGTCTTAACAGGGTATACACTGTTTGTATTTTTGTAAAATATTGGACTAGATTTAATTGTTAACTGGAACTGTCCATTTTAAGTTTCAGGGGTGAATGAGTTAAGGGTGATTGTGTATTTTATGTGTTTCAGGACGGGAGATTGCTGCTGAAGGACGTGCCTACAGTATGGAAGGCCTACCCTGCTGACCTTCACCCCTGGCTACTGAGACTGACAGAGGAGTTTGACCTCACATGTCCCCTGGGAGATGCCGATGCCAGCATTGTACCATGTTTGTTACCTGATACAGAACCTGAGGTACAGTAAAGCTTCTCGATTACAACTACAGTCAAACCTGTGAACAACAGCCACCTGTGGGAACTAGCAAAACTGGCCGTTGTTCACAGGTGGCTGTTGTTCGCAGGTGTGCAAAATGGCTAAGTTTTCATCAACTACATGTACTGAATTTTATATCTACAAGGGATAGTACAAGTACGCAAGTAATGAAAGAGAAACATTTGATACCTTTAAACTCTAAGTTATTTATCTATTTAAATATTAAAAATATTTATTTGCTTAAGAATTCAGAGTCTTTGAAGTTTCAATAAATATCACGACCATCATCTTTCTTTTGAACGGATATCCATGTTAAAAGTAAATGTCTCGGTAGATAGCAAACTCTGATGGGTTTTGGTCACGTGATCGCATTTTCTCATTTTGATTGGTACAGGTAGATATGGATATTTGAATAATGTTCCATAGCCGCTTTCGAGAAAATACGGAAAAGGGCGGGTAACTCAAAGGACGAATAGCTTCGAAATCATCTCGTTTAATAAGAACGAAGGACTTTTCAAAAGCCGATATTTTCATTATTTGCTTGTCTGAATGATTAATTTGTTGCTCTGATTCTTAAATGTACTGGGGTTTTCTTCATTTCAATGGAAACACTCACAATACACCGTGAATTTATTGCTGGTGTAAAGTTTATTTGGAAAGGACGCCATTTATGATAATGAGGTTATGACTAAAACACGGACATTGTCGAACATAAATGTTGACGTGATATGACGGCAGTTGTTGAATATTAGAATCTATAGCACAGTCTGTTGGTTTTAGCACCTTTACCCGCTCAGCGACAATAACTCGGAAACTTCATCGACTAGAGTAGAAGGCATTGTTAATTTTCCAATTTATCTTTGACTTTGTAACGTGTACCCGGGCCGGTCACCCATCCAGTTATTAACCACGCAGAACGTTGCTTAACTTCGCCGGTCACCCATCCAGTTATTAACCGCGCAGAACGTTGCTTAACTTCGCAACTTTTTAAAGCGTAATGATTAAACTAGAAATTCACAATTTCGTATCTGCCAAGGTTTCTTACATCAAAACAAAACAATTAATCACCAATGACTAATCTGGATAAGGCCATTTTAGAAATCGCCCAATCATTTGTTTAATCTGGACAAAGTGATTATAAACAATCATACAAACATAAGCAGCAACGGACGTCTTCAATATTAATCAGCCAACATATAAAAACAAACATTTTTTTTGAAATTCTTTCATCATAATGTGGCTTATTTTAAACCCGAAAGTCGGTTGCAAACTGTCATTAGCACCTTAGAATTTGCTTCCAATTATATAACCAAGCGCATCCATAACAAAGATGGCGGCCGACATTGGCGAAATTGCACCCATTCAATCGTGTTATTTGGCTGCTGTAAGAGGTGTTAAAAACAGCCGAATTAGTGACCGCTGGCCACGATCGGCAGGTGACACCTCTGTGTCTCAGCCTGGCCGCTGTTTGGGGTAAAAGGTGTCAAAAAGAGCCAGTTTAAGTGACCGTTGGCCGCGGTCGGCAGGAGACCGTTATTCAGAGGTCAATTAAGAAGGAAATTGGCCGGGAGGAATTCAGACTGGCCGTTGTTGACAGGTGACCGTTGTTCGGAGGTGACCGTTCAGACAGGTTTGACTGTACAGTCGAACTTCGATATCTCGAACTCGGTTAAATCGAACATAGCCATATTTCAAAGTTAAAACGTGGCTTAGCCATGTTTTAACTTTGAAATATGGGTATGTTCGACCTAACCCAGCATGAAACAATGCAGTTCATCCGTGGAACTATCAGATAGTTCGAGTTAAGCAAGTTCAAGATATCGAAGTTCGACTGTACTAAATTGTGTTAATTATCAGGGTAAACCTCTCATATACGACCACCGAAAAGAAGGCTAATTCACTGCATCAAAGACAGGACGGTGACAGTTTAAAGCAACAAGGCAGGTGACTGCTTAAAGCAAGGTGAATGTAAAATAGAAAGCTCCTGAAGGAGCTTTCTGTTTTACGCTCACCTTGCTTTAAGCTGTGACGTGTCTTTTATGCAGTCAATAAGCCTTCGTTCTAGTTTTGAAAACTGATTACTACTTAATACAGGTTCAAAGTAAAGTTGAATGCATCTGCTTTACTTTTAAACTGCTTTTAGCTACCATATTTTATTCAGGAAAAACATAGCATGAATATTCACATATTTGACAGCATATTTAAGATTAGAACAGAAGCATAAATGCTTATCAAGTTCTCACATATCATAGGAACAATTGTTGTCTAGCATAAGACGCATTGAATATACGGGCAAACATTTTTGTATAATAAACTTTCCCTAGTGATGGTCATATGGAGTAAAAGGTGAATTATTAAAATTACCTCATATTTATATTCCAAGATTAAAGGCTGGGGGCTGTTAAAATATGGTGATCCCAGGTCATTTGTCTATTTTTCTGTATATGAAGGGTTAGACTCTGTTTGTATGTGTTGTTCATACTGTACGACCTTGATCTTGTTGTTGTACTTTCTTCAGTATGACTGGCCACATGCTAAGCCAGAGAAGAACATCCATGAGTCTATTACTGTGTACAAGTTTCAGTACCTGCCCGCAGGCCTCTTCAACAGAGCCCAGGTAAATAATCACTTCTTTAACCCATTTACCGATACAGAGCCCAGGTAACTCATTTCTAGTTAGGCGGTTTGTATTCTTTAACCCATTACCCAATAGCCTGTTTCTAGTGTCAAAGATTTTTACCTCTTAAAACAGGTTCAAAGTAAAACAGAATGTGCCTTTACTATTACCCCATAAATATGACTTTTTACATATTTCATTTATTCCTTCACTGAAAAAAATAGGTCCAATTTATACAATCAAAAAAAATATTTTCTATATTTTAGTTGTTGGTAGCTTAAAGCAGGTTGAAAATAAAGCAGAATGTACCTTAAGGCACGTTCTGCAATACTTTCAACCTGCTTTTAGTAATAACCTATATTTAATACTTGAAACAGGCTATGGGGGTAAAGGGTTAACTTGGCACATTCTGCTTTACCTTCAGCCTGCTTTAAGCTATCATTTGTTATGATGTAGAAAATATTATGTATGGTAAACATTCATGACTGTATAATTTAATATTGTTTGTTTTCATTCCTTTTAGTAAGCTGTGATTGGCTGTAATATTTTTATCATAAGCCCATGAAAAAATAAAAATTCAGGCCACGCCTTGTCAGGAGTACTTTCTCTTAGCCCAACTGCTCTCCACAAGCGCTGCATGAAGCAGGACGCCAAATGACGTCATTGACGTCGACGTTACTTCAAAAAACATCACGTTTTGACTGAAAATATATATGGCGGAGGGACTACAACCTACATTTTAAAAGTGTTAAATAAAGAACACTCGTGTCAGATTCTCTATTTAACTAGATGTTTGTACTTTCTTAAATTCAGTAGTGAAATTAAATTACAAGGAATAATTCGGAACATTTATTGTATTCATGGAGGTATGAAAAAAAAAACCTGGTCACACTTTTGCGGTTTCATACAGTGTGACCAGGTTTTTTTCTTCATACCTCCATGAATACAATAAATATTCGAATTATTCCTTAAATACAAAGTGGAAATATTTTCTCAAATGGAAGAATAAATTAACCCTTTCCCACATAGAAGCGCCTTTTAGCGCATTCAGTTTATTCTTGCCCTGAAGAAAACAGTTCCAATTTATACATTCATAAATATGTATCATACAAAATATTTTATATATTCTAGCAGATGATAGCTTAAAGCAGGCTGAAAGTAAAGCAGAATGCGCTTAAAGCGCATTCTGCTTTACTTTCAACCTGCTTTAAGTGAACACCTATATTCAATACTAGAGATATGCTATGTGGGAAAGGGTTAAAGGTGAAAAGGCACAGTTATTGGGTAAAGAGTTTAACACAGTCACCCCTGAAACTAGACAAAAAACTACAATAGACAATATGAGTTTCCAATTATGTTGTGTCCATTAATTACTATGTAAGGCTGTATTTTAACAAAATATTGCAAAATGACAAACAGTGCAGACCATGATCAATTATATTACTTTACAATTTTTATTTTCTTTAATGGCCCTTCACTGTGTTTATATCGTTTGTAGCTTCCAATAGCTAGTAGTTCATCAGAGTATTATTTCATAGTTCACGTAACCAATATTGTTTTGTCATTCTTTACTCTAGGTCAGACTGCACCAATATTCTAAGGGCTCACTACTGTGGAAGAAAGGCTCCTATATGAAGAAGAATGGACACATATGTCTAATGTTGCAGACAGAGTAAGCAGACTGGTTGAACCTACACACTCACTATTTTCTTTGTTTCCTTTAACCCATTACCCCATTGCCTAGTTCTAGTTTTGAAGACAAGTGACTACTTAAAGCAGGTTGAAATTAAAGCAGAATGTGCCTTAAGGCACATTTTGCTTTACTTCCAACCTGCTTTAAGCTATCGTCTGCTAAACTATAGAAAATATTTTTTATGATACAATCATCATATTCGTGACTGTATAAATTGAAACTATTTTCTTCAGTGATGTATTTATGGGGTAATGGGTAAATTTATTTAGATAAAATTTGTCTTGAACTTTAGATTTTGTCTACTTTTACACTTTCCTGTATAAAAATGCCCTTTTCACCCTTTACCTGTAATAGTGCTTTTAATACACTCATCAAACAAAGTTTGTGGGGTATATAAGAGAGTCAGCTAGGGGGTCTGTCAGTCAGTTGTTTGGTTTATTGGTCTGTTAATTTTGTATTCGCACGGTCTCTCAGCAGCTGCTAACTGGAATGCAATGACGGTTAGCTTGATCCAGGGCCCCGGATAAGGAGAGTATTTCAAAAGCTGAAGCTTTAATTTTGCATTAAACCCTTTGGGGTCACTACACATTAAAATCGTCTTTTCAAGCCAATTCTAATGATTAGTACAGTGGAGAATCTGTTATTCTTTCCCAATAAACGCGTTTACGCTAAAACTATTATTTACAATACAAACAGTTTGGAGCCAGATCAGACGCCGGGTAACCCGGCGTCTGATCAGGCTCCAAACTGTTTGCCACCAAGATAAACATGAAATATCAGAATTGTCCAAAAGTTGTTATTTTCTACGTTTTAGCGCTTTGCGTTTGCGTACGTTTGCGTTTAAACGGGAAAGAATAACAGATTCTCCACTGTAACACCATAGGATTTGGTACTGGTATGAGGGAGATGTATTTGTCCATTTTACTCCCTCTTATATGGAGTCCTGTTGATCTTCAATGTTTCAGTAACCAAGAGGTTGTGGTACGTGCCCAGGGATTCCGGCCAGACAACTTCCTGTTCCTGGTCCATGAGATGATTGAGACTCTGATCATAGAGTCGTACACGGGCGTGAGCTACGACTTCCTTATTCCCTGCATGGACTGTCTTAGTATGGTAATAACCCTTAACTTATCACCCCTTGAAACCTGAAATGAACAATTACAGTTTCCAACCTTGCATAATGACAAACAGTGTAGACCCTGATCAGATGGCTCCCACAGGAGCCCTTTGATCAGGATTTTTGCTGTTTGCCTAGGACAAATGTACTCTTCACATATAAACTGTTTTTACAATCAGTGCAGATCATCCTTGGTCTGAATATACATGTTTCCTGCTTTGTAAGGGTTAAGACAGGTAAAGCAGAAGCCCATACAAACATTTTCTGCTAGCTGCCAGCAGTATTCAATCAATCAATTAAAATTAAATTCATTTGTGGTGCTTATGTCAAGGAATAGTTACAGGTATTTCTTTGGCTGAAAGCAATCAGTTTAATATGATATGTTGTATGGAAGCATTAAACAATTACTTTAGAGATTGATGACTGTGATTAATTTGATTTGTATTGCATGCAGAATGTGAAGGACCCTAGCATGGTGTCACATGCCAAGGTACAGAGAGCCCTGGAGCTTAATGTCCCATTTGTACAGTGTGAGAAATTCTTCCACATACTCTCTATCCAAGAACTTAGAGGTGAGTGAAGTAGATAGCCCAGACCCCAAGGTTATAAAGAGTTTGAGTTGAGTCTTAAATTGTTCTCAAGCATTTGATTGGTCAGATTTGAGCAAAAGCTCAAATCTGACCAATCAAATGCTTGAGAACAATCTCACACTCAACTCAAACTCTTTATAACCTTGGACACAGGGATCCAGATAGGAGTCAATAATTTTCTTTCATTTACTCTTGAATTCCTGAAAACAAAATCTAACTTGAAAACAGTCTACCTATAAAGATTACAAAATTAAAGTACACTTGATCCAGACAAACAATGTAGACTCAGATCAGAGAGCTCCAGCTGGAACCCTCCAATCTGGGTCTACACTGTTTGTCATTTGGAAATACTTCATAAAAACTTCCCTATATAGCCAGAAATGGAATAGATTAATTTAAAAATAGAGTTTTCAAAGTAAAGTTACAGAGATGATACAGATACAAACAAAATTTATTGTCAGATTATGTAAAATTTGTAATAAACAAAATTTATGAATGACTTAACTCTTTCAACCTCATGGACCTATTTACGATATACATTTGTACTCATTACATTTGAAAACAGTGTTGACCCTGATCAGAGGGCTCCTATAGAAGTCTTCTGATCAGGTTCTGCGCTGTTTGCTGATTTTAACCAGTATTATTAAACTATCAAGAATTCCAAGTAGACAAGTTCATGGTTTCGTTACTAAAAAGATCCACAAGAGAACTGAATAACCTACAAGAGTTACTTAGTGTTGAAAGAGTTAAACATCCATTCTGATTGACTAATTCATGTTTGTAGATGCTATGCCCTCTGATAAGATGTCTGACATGGATAATCACTTGAGGAACAGTGTTCGGGAGTTGATTGACCTCACACAGGAGGCCACTATCAGTGTGTTCTTTGTGTATACCAGCAAGAACCAGCCCAGCATGGGCAGCCCAGAGGATTTGGTGTACCCTGGCACAATCCTCGAGGATCTCAGGAAACAGGAAAACTACAAAGTGTTAGTGACTGTAGTAAACTTTTGCCTCCATTCTCAAAAGCTTTGATTTGTGTCAGTATTTTAGTAAATCATTTTGCTTTACCAATGCCAGTCCAATTAACTCTTTCCTCCCTGAAACTTTAAATGGAAAATTCCAGTTTCCATTTTAGTCTAGTCCATTTCTGACTTTTAAGGTTTTTTCTGTCAATGTTTGGCATTGTGACAAACAGTGAAGAACCTGATCAGAGGGCTCCTTTCGGAGCCCTCTGATCAGGGTCTTCACTGTTTGCATAGGACAAGTGTACTATTCACATGTACACTGTTTGAAAAGCACGCCTATATGCGGGACTAGGGTTCAAAGGGTTAAGTATAGTCCATTTTTATATGCCCATCCTTACTTTGCTATAGCGATGTCCCTCCGTTTGTCCAGGTTTTCAGCTCTTTTTTCATACATAGGTTGGCTATGAAATTGGATTATAAACATTGTTTTGATGAAATGCATATTTGCTCAAATCTGACCAATCAGATGCTTGAGAACGATCTCAGATTCAACTCAAACGCTTTATAGCCTAGGGTCGAGGACTTGTTACAAGCATGAAAAGAATTTTTATGAAGAATAGATAAAGATGTAAAAAGCATATAATATATTTTATTATATACCTATTCTAAAAACAAGCGATTACAGGCCCAACAATCTTTTTCCGTATCAGATGGTCCGTATTATATGGTATATATGCTACACAATGTTGACGTCACTGCTTTTATGCACACAAGTTGTACACGTTTTTTTTTATATAAAGAAGCGTTGCACGTGACGTTTCGGAATTCCAGGTTTCGATGCTATTTTTAAAAAAAATTGAAACTAAGCGTAGAACTTTGAACAGTTCATTTCCATTTTAAGCGTGAATAACCAACAACACCCACTTTTACTAATGTTTTCCTCCAAAGGATAAAGCTTAAAACAGTTCAATTTACTCTCTAAAACGCTTAAATGACCGTTAGTTGCAAAACGCCACTTCTTAAATAACGGATTCAATGGAGAACAAAATAGTACGTCATCAAAAAAAATTATTGGTTTATGACTTCCACAAATAGTTTAAGATTGCATATGAACGCAGAATTTTTAACATATAGGGGCCTACATGTAGGCGTACATGTAGATCTATATTATTTTATTCGATTGAACAACATATAGATCTAGATCTAGTCCCAAACAGTTTAGGTATATAATAAAAGGAATATCACCAGAGTGTGTGATCTGGTGTCTTGTATCAGTTCTCGTTGGTTGTGTAATCCAGCTCACACTCGAGGCTACGCTGGATTACACAACCAACTCGAACTGATACAAGACCCCGGATCACACACTGTGGTGATATTCCTTTTATGTTAAAGCTGACAAACAAAAATCTTATGTTAACCCAACCCAATAGCTTGTTTCTAGTATTGAAGATAGGTGAACACTTAAAGCAGGTTGAAAGTAAAGCAGAATGCACCTTAAGGTGAATTCTGCTTTTCTTTCAGCCTGCTTTAAGCTACCATCAGCTACAGTATAGAAAATTATTCATGTTGTATATATTCTTGACTGTATAAATTTGAACTTTTTTCTTCATTGGAAGAAGAAATTAAAGATGTAAAAATGTATATTTATGGGGTAATGGTTTAACCATTACCCCTTAAAAACGCCTTTTTACGCCTCTATTTATTCCTCCACTGAAGAAATTAGTTCCAATTTATACAGCCAAGAATATGTATCAGAAGAAATATTTTCTATATCCTTGCAGATGGTAGCTTAAAGCAGGCTGAAAGTAAAGCAGAATGTGCCCTAAGGCACATTCTGCTTTACTTTCAACCTGCTTTAAGTGGTCACCTGTTTTCAAAGCTAGAAATAGGCTAAGAGGTAATGGGTTAAGTAGTGTTTACATATGATAGGGAAGAGTTGTATTGTTTATATAATGAAATGTTTTGAAATGTTAACTTTTTGAAACTATATCAGAACTCCAGATTAGAGGGAGTAAACTGCACAAATCCAACATTTTTTCACTTATTTTAGCATAAAGTCCTATGGTGTTACTACTCATTAGAATCGTCTCTTTGAGACGATTCTAATGAGTAGTGACACCATAGGGTTTAAAGTAGGAATAAAGATTTTAATTTTTGAAATACTCCCCATATCTGGAGCTCTGTATATGAAAAATCAAAGCTCATGTTAATATCTTGATGTGTCGATATTGTAAGTGTTTGTCAACATTTGTATATGTAGATATTACTCTGACAAGCCCGAAACTTCTGACATGGAAGCCCTGAGTTTGTCTATGAAGGCAGCCAATGTCACTGTGATAGGGATGTCAGATGAGTTTTGTGAGGACCCAGAGTGTAAGAGACTATTGCTGTATGCCAAGGATGTCCTACGTCGACCAGTGCTGCTAGTTCTGCTGGGAAAAACAAAGAACTGGCAGAAAACTGACATCAACCTCTCTGTTGGAACAGAAGTAAGTTTTCTCCCTACAGGGCTGCCATAAGTTGACATGAAAAATCCTAAGATTTCCAAATTTTCATTTTTCAAGTGTGATTTTACGAATCGTACCTTTACCCCAAAGCCTGTTTCTTGTTTTGTTGACACGAGCCTGCTTAAAGAAGGCTTGAAGTAAAGCAGAATGTGCCTTAAGGCGCACTCTGCTTCACTTTCAGCCTGCTTTAAGCTACCATGTACTAGAAAAAAATCCGAAGATTTAGGAAAAATCCGGTGAAATGGCAGCCCTGTCCCTACATGGAACAGAATCAAGTTGTCTCTCTCAGCAGAAGTAAGTTGCCTCTCTAACTATTGAAACAGAAGTAAGTTGTCTCCCTTAGCAGAAGAAGGTTACCTCCCCCAACTGTTTGAACAAGTAATTTACCCTTCTAGCAGCAGTAAGTTGCCTCTCATAACTATTGAAACAGAAGTCTCCCATAGCAGCAGTTTTTTGCCTTCCCTAAAATGAGCATCTATCATTTGAAGTATTGACTTGACAGACCCTGTCGGACAGCTCCTTCAAGGGCTATCTTATTTGGGTTTACACTGTTTTAAAAAAGCAGGAACAAAGTTTAATGACTTCTTCAGGCTTGGATCTTAGACCAATTTTTTTTAAGTCAAACCTGTGTTGAGAAAGCATCCTGTGAAGAAGTGTGCAGGTAATGGAAAACAGGTAACAGCACAACCCCATAAATATGCCTTTTTATGTCTCAATTTATTCTTTCTTTGAAGAAAATGGTCTACTTTGTGCAGTCATGAATGTGTACCATAAGAAAAATAGTTTCTATATCCAAGTAGATACTAGCTTAAAGCAGGCTAAAAGTAAAGCAGAATGGGCCTTCAGGCATATTCTGCTTTACTTTGAACCTGCTTTAAGTGATCATTTGTCTTCAAACTTAGAAACAGGCTATGGATGGCTTAATGCAGGGGCTTTCTACATTGATTTTAGCTTGTATTGCATAGTGACAGTCAATTGATATGGGTTTAACTGTAATTTTTAATGTTTTATAGGTGTATGTGGACATGACCAAGAAGGAGAGATATCCACACAAGATCCAGGAACTGTATGAGGCTCTCAAGAAAAAGGCTGCTGTCAAACAAAAGGTATGTTGTTTATACTGAGTATTGCACCAAATTATTGGTCAGTTTTATATGCTTTCAAACTTTTGTTATATAACATTAAAGTTGTTTTACTCTTTAAAGTCGACATTCTATTACGTAATTAGGCTTTGTTTTGAACTGTTAGAACAATTTATCAAACATTTTAGGCACAACTCTCTTGAGAAGATACCATTTTAGCTGCTTTAATAAACAGCGTGAAAATCCACCTCCAACTGTGAAAGTTATGCATGTTCAAAAATGTGGCTTCTTTCAAATATAGACGTGCCGAAAATGTCTACTGATTTGCTATTGCCTATGAAATAATCTGAGATATTGACAAATTTCTTTAGATCACCCTTGTAAATCTATAATGATTTTGTTTTCACCAAACACATAGAAAAAAAGTTCATTGTAACATCCAGGCATAGATGAGTTAACTTTAACCCTTTACCTTATAGAAGCGCCTTTTAGCGCATCCCGTTTAATCCTACGCGGAAGAAAATAATTCCAATCTATACAGTCACGAATATGTATCAGAAGGAATATTTTTCATAATTCTAGCAGGTGGTAGCTTAAAGCATGCTGAAAGTAAAGCAGAATGCACCTTAGGGCGCATTCTGCTTTACTTTCAACCTGCTTTAAGTAGTCACCTATTTTCAAAACTAGAAACAGGCTACGGGGTAATGAGTTAAACTTGCATTTTAGAACAAAGACGAGATACCAAAGTGCTTTATAAGCTACTGCTGGTCCAACTCCCATGATGCAATTTCTAAAGGATCAACGCATCAGGAAGGAGCCCTTGGATGGGAGGGTGGAGATCCCAGAAAAGTCAAGGAGTTTCTTGAAGAGAAAGGTGTCAAATGCTGGTTGGATGTTGAGAGAGTGGGAGGGGTAAGTTTTATGAAAGTAAAGACACATGGAATCCATATTCTGAAGATGGCCACAGGAGTGGTTGAAACCATCAATAATATGTGCTAATAATTTGTGTGGTGAATCTGGGGAAAATATGATTGAAAAAATTGTATTTCATTTTCAAACTTAAGGTTGAGGACACCTAATGAGATCGGGCTAATCTTGTATAGTAACTCTACGGCGAGTTATCCACCATTCTGATCAACTGTGGGGTTTGGAGTGGCCATCAGTTCATTAAAATGGCTGATCGTTGTATGTAGAGTACCAATTTTGGTTTGATCTCATTAGGGATTCTCAACCTTATATCAGGATATAAGGTGACTTGATTGTGTGATTATTTTCAATGGGAAATGTGACTTCCATTTAAATAAATGATTCATGAATCTAAGTGTATGCCTAATTTTGAGCTGAAGTTTGTGTCATTTACTGTTATATTATTTTATCTACAGACTGGGCTGTTCCACTCTATTGCTGATGGTCTGCGGGAAGCTGAGGTTCTTATTGCCTTTGTGTCAAATGAGGTACGGTAACTGTTACACCTACAACTACAGGATTTCTAGCATCTGTGAACCAATTGTCAATTAGACCTTAGTCTTGATGACTCAATCTCGATTATGTCACACTTACTTGTAATAGAACTGTTCAATTTTAATGGCTAACCATATTTTGTCTAACCTTGGCAATGTCGATACATTTGATACCACAGAATGTTTCCCCAAATCTGGTTTTTAGTCCTTTAATGCTCAATAAAAGCTATACAGCATGTCCAAGAATGAGGATAGCTTTGCAGAGTTGCTTGACTTGACAAATTGTAAAGCAGACATCTCCTTTAGACCATTAGATCAATAGATATTTGACACTGCTCGATCATTGTAAGCCTTGATAAGAAATCACAAATGTCTTGTTAACATTCAGCTGTTCCACAACATTGCTGCTGAAATCACTTGGTAATAAATCATTATATATCTCAGCAGGGCTTCAATAAGGCAGTTGTGTATAATTGCTACGGTAATCAAGTTGTCACCAGACATTAATTTTGTGATTTACAACTATTAAACCCCTACCAGCAATATCCATTAAATCTTTCACTTGCATATTATATCCACACTTATCAATATATACACCTACTGTTTGGGTTATGTTCGACTTAAGTGAGTTCAATTTATCAAGAAAATCGTAAATCAAATTCATTCAAATGAGATGCCAAGTTACTGATATACCGTATAAGTGGTTTCTCAAAGCATTAACCCTTTCCCACATAGCATATCTCTAGTATTGAATATAGGTGTCCACTTAAAGCAGGTTGAAAGTAAAGCAGAATGCGCTTTAAGCGCATTCTGCTTTACTTTCAGCCTGCTTTAAGCTATCATCTGCTAGAATATAGAAAATATTTTGTATTATACATATTTATGAATGTATAAATTGGAACTATTTTCTTCAAGGCAAGAATAAACTGGATGCGCTAAAAGGCGCTTCTATGGGGGAAAGGGTTAAATCTTCATGACAGCTTCTTATTATTTTCAGTATGTAAAATCTAGGAACTGTGTGATGGAATTCCGTTATGGTCTCACCACTTTACGTATTCCTGTCATTATTGTTGTTGTGGGAACAGGCTATGAGTGGGAGAGATCAGAGGTTAGTACTTATCATTGATATTTTATTGCTGGAGATAACGTTAACTTCTTGATGTAATATACTTCCAATATGATTGCATGGATTATTCTATACACAGGTTTTCGGCGCGTAAGCTATATGAAACAACCCCCCCCCCCCCCCCAGCTACTACCCCCATAAATCTTTCAAAATGAGTCAAAATACATCCATATGTTCAACAAACATCCTTAAAAAATGTTTCAATAAGTTTCAAGAAGTTTTAAAAAAAAGGGTTTTTCGTATCATGTAAGTATACAACGAAAAGGTGGATGTGAATTCAGAGCCATCAACTTCCCAACCTTGTCATTTTGTCATTTTTGGGCCGATTTTGACAAATGATGGCTTATTATTTACTTTTAACAGTTCTGTTTAAAGAAAATTAGCTCACAGCCCAAGCAAGACACGAGCACAAGTGAAGAAATAAAAAGTTTGATAGGCACTGTGTGCGCCATCATTCGTCCACCTTAAATTTTGGACTTGTTCGTCATTCAGCGATTAACAAGTGCATTTGCGACCATGCATTACACCATGGTACGGGTAATTAATAGAAAATGAAATATATAATAAATACCTTTTGAATTATCGGTAAATGAGCATTTCTGTTACGAAATAAATTTCTAGATAACTTTCGTTTTCAAGTTTCGGTTGACAAACGGATATGATCATTGGTCGTATTTGAATCATCGAGTTTGTTGTCAACGAAAACTGGGCGGAGCAAATGCGCGAAGATTTACTGATGACAACGATTTTGACCCGACTCGAATCGAAATTGTGGTCAACGATTTGATGGTTTGACAACATTTTGTCAACGGAAAACATCAAGTGGTGATTCGAATAGAACTTGTTGACAACTATTCCAACTAACGCGATAGTTGTCCTGCTTCGAATACGACCAATTGAGGCGCTTGACTTTTGCGTCATTTCCTGCTTTGAAGCTGGTTCTCGGTTTCGCTAGAATGATAATAATTTGACTGGGCAACCAGTCGTTTGTTTGGGAAAATTTCGCGTGGACGAATGATTCCGTATAAGGGGTCTCCCTACTTTTCGAGTCCCCATGCGCGTATTCGCGGATTGCTTTGAATTTTTTACCAATTATCGTCAAAGAAAACTGTTTGCTGTAAACAATGAGCCATCATTTGTCCAGATCGTCCAAGATTTGACAAAATGACAGGTTTGGGAACTTGAGGGTTGCTTCTGCAAGGCGCTTTTTCATGGCAGCCTTTACTATTTTACTTATAAATTAGCAAAAAAAATTGTTTTTTTAAAATTTCATGAAACTTCAGGAAATGTTCTTTTATGATGATTATTGAATGTATGGATAGATTTTAGGGTATTTTATCCACGTTTGGTGGTGGTGGAGGGGGGGGGGGTTAGCAGCTGGGGGTAGTGTCATAGCCTACGGGCCGAATGCCTATGATTCTATACACAGGTACTTGACACATACTTTATTATCTATTAACCCCCCCCCTTTTTAAAAAAAAAAAAAAAAAAAATATTTTTTTTATTATACTTCTATTATAGATACTAGGTAAACAGCGCAATTCAACACCTAGTCTTTACTATCGACTTAAGCTGATGCTAAAATAGACTCGATCGCCGATATTCTCTTGTGGTACCCTCGGGAAATGATTAATTTATCAATATCTACTTTTCATTTCATCAAATTCCGTCAAATAACGCCACAGTATGTGAATTATAACGAAAATAAGCATAAAAAAGTTTTCTGTCGTTCTCTTGGTACATAGCAACGAATGTACATGTAGGGGTGATCTGTTATTTGTCCACAATAAACGGCCTATGCCACTGGAACTTTCACCAAATATTATAAATCATCTTTAAATGAAATATTATCAGTTTTATATAATTTACATAGAATGCAAAATTAAAAGAAACTTTACCTGTTTAATTTTGACCAATGAGATCGCTCCGTTCATTCAATTCATTCCGGTATTCAAAATGGCATTCACAATGAAATGAGTCTTTCACTTGTCAATTTCATGCCAAATTACATGTATATTTCATATAGCTGATAGTGAAGAGGGTCATGTTCCGACACAAACGCGTTTGCTCTAATGAAATTAGGTGAAAGTTCCAGCTGTAAAGGCCGTTAAATGTGCAAACCGACTAGATTACCCCTTATTTTGGGCAATAAATTCTGTACCAAGAGAACGACAGAAAACTTTTTTATGCTTATTTTCGTTATAATTCACATACTGTGGCGTTATTTGACGGAATTTGATGAAATAAAAAGTAGATATTGATAAATTAATCCTTGCACGAGGATACCACAAGAGAATATCGGCGATCGAGTCTATTTTAGCATCAGTTTAAGTGGATAGTAAAGACTAGGTGTCGAATTGCGCTGTTTACCTTGTATCTATAATAGAAGTATAGTAAAAAAAAAAAAAAGTGGGGGGGGGGGGTGTTAATAGATAATAAAGTATGTGTTAAGTACCTGTGATTCTATACATGCAGACTCTTTGTTCAGGCAAGATTGCTGGCAGAGGCATCTGTCGGCAGAACTGTCAGTCTTTTAGATTTAGATGCAACTGTAATGTAGTACATTAGTCTTGTTTTCAATCTGTGATACATTATGCAGAATGATTGTATAAAATTGTAGAACCCTTTTAATAAACAGTATGAAATTTATCAGTTCACATCAGTAAAATTTATGGCAGAAAAAGATATCAGATATTTATACTCCATAAATACCCATTTTAACACATTCAATTTATTCCTCCATTGATGAAAATAGTTTCAATTTATACCATAATGAATATGTTTCATAAGAAATATTTTCTATTTTCTAGCAGACTTTAGCTTAAAGCAGGCTAAAAGTTAAGCAGAATGCGCCTTAAGGGGGTAGGTGCACCTTTGGAAAGTAATTACCAAATTCTTCAAACTTTGCATACAGACAGTAAAATTAGTTTCTATGACAAAACTGGTGAAAAAAGTGGGGGTACCGGACCTTTCTTTTTCACAATTTGAGATTTTTCAGGGCTACCCCCCTAAAATTGAAACTTCACAAAAATTCCTACTTTTTTGTACTACGGTTTTTCAATCTTTATTTAAACAAACTATTTGTACAAAAAGTATCCTAATTTATATTACGATAGTAAGAATAAACTCTGAAAATAATGTTTTGTCAAGATTCAAAATAAAAATGTTTGATTTCACCGAAAAGGAGTAAAATTTACCCCACCCACTTTTTTATAATAGGAGAATAAGGCACAGTGAAAATTGCCCTACAAATTGTAGCAAACTAATTACCAAATTTTTTATTTGTTGATTTTAGCCTTCCAAACATAAAGTTTTAGTGAAATAGCAAATAAAAACACAGGGTCCCGGATCTTTTAAAAAAGATATAGATCGTTTTATTGAAAACATCCATTTTTTCTCATTTTTTCACTTTTTGGTGTATTTTTACCAAAAAATTTTTTTTTCAAAAAAATATCATTTGATCTATTGAGTTATCTATAATTTATACTACAACTGTACTATCATGAAAATTTCATGCTTATATTTTGCGAAATTGAAATGAAATCGGATGTAACAAAATACAACCTACCTATTAAAACAGTGTTTGATGTTAACTACGAATAGGACATAAAACTTAAAAAGTCCCTTCCAGAACGAAAAATCTAATTTTTTCCCGGGAAAATAGTATTTTATGACTGTTTGCATTCACCAAAAATGAGTTCTTAACATTTTTCGGAAAATGAGTTCGTAAAATTTTTCGGAAATTTCATAATGCTCAAAAAGACAGGCCGACATCCTTAAGTGGTCACCTGGCTTCAATACTAAAAACAGGCTACCATTATGGAGTAAATGGTTAATTAGTTATTGTCGCGAACATGATCTAGTGAATGTTTGATGTATTGTTTAGGTTGGTCTTCTGACGGTGGGCCACAAGTGTCTAAAGCTGAACTTTCAGTATGAGAATAATGCTGGTTACCTGGAGTTGCTAAAAGACGTCCAGGAGAAGATGCCCACAACTGATGACAGCCAGGAGTCCAGTGAGAGTGCTGAGAACCAGAGAAATATAGCCTTCCAGGTACAGCTGGGAACCAAATGTAGCATTTACTGCCAATGGCTCTAGATAAGAGGGAGTAAACTGAACAAATTCAACATTTGCGCTCACATTTCAGCACTAAATTCTACGATGTTCTACTCATTAGAATCGTCTCTTCGAGACGATTCTAATGAGTAGTGACACCATAGGGTTTACTGGAGATATAAAGATACTCCTCTTATCTGGAGCTCTGCATGCCCCCTTGACCATATGTAGTGTGCATACTGTTTAACCCCAGTGTGTTTATCTGTCTCTTCATTCTTTTGTCCATCCTCCACATTTACAGTAAATACCCTCCTTAAGGGTGTATCAATGTCATGAAGTTGGGAACTTTTCAAAGTACATGAAAACACTCTATGATGGTTTTGTATTGAAGAGCTATTTAAGAAGAATGAAAAAATAGAAAAAGTGTACATTTTGGTGAACAACAGTTGGCTCTACGGCCATGTAAAATTTACCCCACCCACTTCCTCTTATTTTGTCCTTTTCAAACAGCCCGCTTCAATAAAACCCATTTTAAATGAAAACAAATATGATAATTTGGTTTTGTGTTATTTATTTCCTATCTATGGTAGTATTTCTTCATACAAAAACTAATTTAAGAAAAAAAAGGCACCAAATGTGAAATTTATATAGCTCTAAATATCATCGGTATGGTATTTTTTTGTAAATTTTGTAAGGGGCGATAACTCTTTTTACTTTAATAACTCAAAATTTTCAACACTGACCTTTCAATTTCTTTTCATATTTTGAACCGCCTTAGTATGGGCTTTCATATGGTAGAATATAAGAAAAAGTTAAATACTAGAACTATTTCATTTTCAAACTTTTTTACTTTTTTTCATAAAATAAAAAATCTAATAAAATCATGCCCTATATAAAGCATATTTTTGATATTCAAGGATCCATGATGTTCAAACCTGGTGCCTGCTTTGTCTAAATTTGGTTTATATATGTGAACATACCACCATAGGCATGAAATAAATAAAGAAAACCCAAATTAACATTTTTGTTTTGTTTTGAAATAGATTTTACTGAAGCTTGTACTCTGAATGGGTAAAATTTGAGAAAAAAAATCCAAATTTGACATACCTTTTTCAAATCGCTGTAGCTCAAAAAAAAGGACACCACCATATATATTTTTTTACATTTTTTCATTCATCATAAATAGCTCTTACAAAAAAACAATGATAGAAAAAAAGTTTAATACTTTGAAAAAATGGCTCATGACATTGATACACCCTTAACTAAAGATTTCAAGCTACAGCCTGATAAATTTTGATGTTTTCCATATTTATATGTTTTGTTCATGTTTAAACAGGAAAGAATAATGTCTTCTCCACTGTAGCTTGTATGCACTATTTAAGACTGGTGGTCATTTAAAGCAGGCTGAATGTAAAACAGAATGCTCCTGCTTTACTTTACTCCTGTTTTAAACAACCACATGTCAGGATACAGATAAAAACAACCTGTATCTCTTTACCAGAACATGGTAGAATCATGAAAAGACGTTTTGTATGAGGAAAAGGTCAAAGCATAAAAAGGCATTTCTGGTTGGGAAAGAGTGAATACAAATTTGATCATATATCAAACAAATAAAGTGAGTCTTTTTTGTTTAACCCTTTCCCTTATAAAAGTGCCTTTATAACACATTTAATTTATTCCTCCATTAAAGAAAATAGTTCCATTTTATACATTAAAAAATGTGCAACATGAGAAAAATTTCCTTTATTCTAGCAGATGGTCTCTTAAAGCAGGCTGAAAATAAAGCAGAATACACCTAAAGGTGCATTCTGCTTTATTTTCAACCTGCTTTAAGTGGTCACCTATAATCTTTAATACTAGAAAAAGGCTATGGGGTAATGGGTTACAGGATAATTTTGATAACAAGCATTCATACACTCATGCAAATTTGATAACAAAACTTTAATTTATTCTGCTTTGCAGGAGGTTTTGGAGTTGACGCAGAGAAAGTTTCTACGTCACATGTACTCCACAATTGTCAGCGAGTCTGCTGAGCCGTACCCTTGCCTCATCTTTGTCGACTTCCTCACGGTGAAGGAGAAACAGAACATCAGCGCAAAGAGACGGAAAGCACTGGAGAGAGAGAAGACAATGATGGCTGAACAAACACAAGATGGAGAGTGTGATGAAAAGAAAGAGGAAGAGGAAGAAAAACGTCCTGAGGTAGGTGGTAGAGGGAGTTGGGATGATAAAATCAGAAACATCTTTCTGTTACAAGCCCTAAATTGTGTTAATTATCAGGAGTTTGAGGCAGGTGACTGCTTAAAGCAAGGTGAACGTAAAATAGAAAGCTTTAGAAGCTTTCTGTTTTACATTCACCTTGCTTTAAGATGTCACCTGTTTTTTAGCTCACCTGGCACGTAGTGCCAAGGTGAGCTTTTAGGATCGCTGGTCGTCCGTCGTCCGTCGTTTGTCTGTCCGTCCGTCCACAATTGTTCGTTAACACTCTAGCAGGTTCAAATCTCATTGGATCTTGATGAAACTTGGTTACAATGTTTGCCTCAATGAAATCTAGGTCAAGTTCGAATGTGGGTTATGTCCGGTCAAACACTAGGTCACTAGGTCAAATTATCGAAAAACCTTGTTAACACTCTAGAGGCTACAAATTTCATTGGATCTTCATGAAACTTCATCAATATGATTGCCTTAATGCAATCTGGGCCAAGTTCGAATGTGGGTCATGTCCGGTCAAAAACTAGGTCACTAGGTAAAATCTTCGAAAAACCTTGTTAACACTCTAGAGACTACAAATTTCATTGGATCTTCATGAAACTTCATCAAAATGTTTGCCTTAATGAAATCTAGGTCAAGTTCGAATGTGGGTTATGTCCGGTCAAAAACTAGGTCACTAGGTCAACTTATCGAAAAACCTTGTTAACACTCTAGAGGCTACAAATTTCATTGGATCTTCATGAAACTTCATCAAATTGATTGCCTCAATGAAATCTAGGCCAAGTTCGAATGTGGGTCATGTCCGGTCAAAAACTAGGTCACTAGGTCAAATCTTTGAAAAACCTTGTTAACACTCTAGAGACTACAAATTTTATTGGATCTTCATGAAACTTCATCAAAATGTTTGCCTCAATGAAATCTAGGTCAAGTTAAAATGTGGGTCATGTCCGGTCAAAAACTAGGTCACTAGGTCGAATCATCGAAAAACCTTAGTAACACTCTAGAGACTACAAAATTCATTGAATCTTCATGAAACTTGAACAAAGTGTTTGTGTCATTGAAATCGAGGTCAAGTTAGAATGAAGGTCTTGCCCGGTCAAAAACTAGATCACACGGTGTACATGGTTACATGGTTACCAGGTGAGCGATTTAGGGCCATAGTGGCCCTTGTTATACAATCAGTTAGCCTTCTTTTAGTGGTCATAATAGAGCGGTTTTACTGTATCTTAGTTACTCTTGAAACTTCACAGGGACAATGCTAGTTTTGAATTAACACATTCCCCAATTAAAAACGCCCTTTATGCCTTTAATTTATTTCTCCTTTTAAGGAAATAGTTACAATTTATAACAGTCAGGAATATGCACCATAAATTATGCATACCGCGACCATGGCCTAGTGATTAGGGCGTCCGCCTTGGAAGCGGGAGATCGAAGGTTCGAATCCCGTTACCCGAAACAGGGTTGGAATTGATGTGGTCGGTTGGTGAACCTCCAGCTTGTTAAATGAATGGTTACTGTAGGCCCATCTCTGTCAGGTGCCCGGCAATAAGAGAAGGGATTGTGGAGATATTCTGTGCACGAAAAAAGATAGGTGTCCCATAAGTCAAAACTGGCTGGCCCTTTCAGTAGGGGGGACAGTTTAATAAACAAAGCCTTTACCTTTACCTTATAAAGGCGCATTCTGCTTGACTTTCAACCTGCTTATAACTACCATCTGCTTGAATATAGAAAATACATATCAATGAACACATAAATTGGAACTATTTTCTTCAGTGGAAGAATGAATTAACCCTTAGCCCGCCGAATAAATTGTCGTCTGCTATATTTCTCGTCTGCTTCAAGTTTCAAAGTGCTTCAAAGTTGCTCAAAATTGCTGAAAATGTTGTCCGAGTGTCAAACAGCTTGGATCCGGATGAGACGCCGAGTTACTCGGCGTCTCATCCGGATCCAAGCTGTTTGCATATGGAGCTATAGTCGTGACTGGCAGGCTAAGGGTTAAATGTGTAAACCTGAGTATCTATGGAGTATGTTTCCATTTTGTACCACCCTGATGAAGGCCTTTGTAAGTCCAAATGTTGGTGAATAAGAAACAGTCAACGCTGCGTGATCATTTCTGTTCTACTCATTTGGTGTTTTATTATTAAAAAGAAAACTTGTTTAGCTTGAGAAAGATTTGTTGTTGTTGTTGTACCGGTATGTTTACAGAAAGGTTTACAATAAGGTGTTGTTGTTGTTGTACCGGTATGTTTACAGAAAGGTATACAATAAGGTGTTGTTGTTGTTGTACCGGTATGTTTACAGAAAGGTATACAATAAGGTGTTGTTGTTGTTGTACCGGTATGTTTACAGAAAGGTTTACAATAAGGTGTTGTTGTTGTTGTACCGGTATGTTTACAGAAAGGTATACAATAAGGTGTTGTTGTTGTTGTACCGGTATGTTTACAGAAAGGTTTACAATAAGGTGTTGTTGTTGTTGTACCGGTATGTTTACAGAAAGGTTTACAATAAGGTGTTGTTGTTGTTGTACCGGTATGTTTACAGAAAGGTTTACAATAAGGTGTTGTTGTTGTTGTACCGGTATGTTTACAGAAAGGTATACAATAAGGTGTTGTTGTTGTTGTACCGGTATGTTTACAGAAAGGTATACAATAAGGTGTTGTTGTTGTTGTACCGGTATGTTTACAGAAAGGTTTACAATAAGGTGTTGTTGTTGTTGTACCGGTATGTTTACAGAAAGGTATACAATAAGGTGTTGTTGTTGTTGTACCGGTATGTTTACAGAAAGGTTTACAATAAGGTGTTGTTGTTGTTGTACCGGTATGTTTACAGAAAGGTTTACAATAAGGTGTTGTTGTTGTTGTTGTACCGGTATGTTTACAGAAAGGTATACAATAAGGTGTTGTTGTTGTATGTTTTACAGGTAGTGGAGGATGAGGAAGCCTTTGAGAGTAAGTCCAAGCACTGCTTCAGAATTCTCTGTGAGAATCCACAGGTATGTTCAACAATCAATCTCATTTGAGTCATGTGTTAACCCATTACCCCATAGCCTTTTCTAGTTTTACAGACAGTTGACCACTTAAAGCAGATTGAAAGTAAAGCAGAATGTGCCTTAAGGCACATTCTGCTTTACTTTCAGCCTGTTTTTAGCTACCATCTGCTAGGATAAAGAAGATATTTCTTATCATAGATGTTTATAATAGTATAAGTTGGAACTATTTTCTTCAGTAAATTTGAAGCGTAAAAAGTCGTATTTATGGGGTAATATGGGTTAAGAGAAATTAAGGCTCTCAAGATAAACCTTTCTCTCATAAAAAGGTCTTTGCTTGTCTTTTCATATTCCTCTTCCAAATTATGACTTTTGTCAAATGATAAAATTTTGTACAGTGGAGAATCTGTTATTCTTTCCAAATAAACGCGTTTACGCTAAAACTATTATTTGCAGTGCAAACAGTTTGGTGCCAGATCAGACGCCGGGTAACCCAGTTGTTCTTTTCTACGTTTTAGTGCTTTGCGTTTGCGTTTAAACGGGAAAGAATAACAGATTCTCCACTGTATGTCTCTATAGGAACATCTCAAAATCGCAGTAAGAGTGTCCAACAATTTGGATCCAGATGAGATGCCAAGTAACTTGGCATCTCATCAGGATCCAAATTGTTTACAAAGGTCATCACAGTTCTACCATTAGTGTGAAAAGAGTTCTCTCATATTGTTCACAGTTGTTTATGCCCCTGCATGACTTAGTTGGAGGTGGGCATTTTGTATTTGCACTGTCTGTGTATTTGTCGGGCATAGTCTGTCCATAACTTTAACCTCTGCAGTAACTTCAGAACTATTTGTGATAGAAACTTTATATTTGGCAGGTGTACTCAACTCAAGAAACTCTTGAGCTTCATACAGCTTGAGTAATGCATGTCCGACAAAGGTCCAAGTCATTTAGAAGTCAAAATAGACTGATAGTAATATTGGCAATACTTTTGGAACTACACAACATATGATAGTCAAACAGCTCAGATCCTACTGAGATGGCAAGTTACTTGGCATCTCATCTGGGTCCAAACTTTTTGCAATAGATGTCAACATTTTGCCGAATATTATGCAGAAGATTGATTAAACATTAATTTCTGTTATTCAGGGTTGGCATATGACAGATTCGTATGTTCCCTTCCCGGAAATGGACCCATCAGATGAGCAACAATTGATAGACAATTCAGCTCCCTACCTGGGCCGAGTGTATGCCATCGCTAAACATAGTAACATACAACTAGAGTGTCTGACCACACCCGAGGGCGAGATCTTCCAACAACGGATAGAAGAGGTATTCACTAGTGCTGTACATTCAAACCTGTGTTTAACCATTACCCCATATTCTGTTTGTAGTTTTGAAGACAGGTTACCACTTAAAGCAGGTTGAAATTAAAGCAGAATGCACCTTAAGCTACAATCTGAATATAGAACATACTATGCTTCAATATAGAAAATATTTCTTTTGGTACATGTTCATGACTGAATTAGAACTAATTTCTTTAGTGGAGGAATAAACTGAATGCACAAAAAGGTGCTTCTATGAGCGGAAAGGGTTAAGCGAGGAGAATAACCAACACTACATTTGTAGTGTTCATGACAGGTGACAGCTTAATGCAAGCGAAAGGTCATGCAGAGGATCCTATAGGAGCCTTTTGCATGACTATTGCTCACCTTTCTTAAAATACCACCATGGTTCTTCATTCATAGGTTGCTTAACCCTTTACCTCATAGACTGTTTCTAGTTTTGAAGACAGGTGACCACTTAAAGCAGGCTGAAAGTAAAGCAGAATATGCCTTAAGGCACATTCTGCTTTACTTTCAGCTTGCTTTAAGCTAAAATCTGCTAGGCTATATAAAATATTTGTAATGGTAATTGTTCATGAGGATATAAACTGGAACTATTTTCTTCAGCGGAGGAATAAATTAAATACGCTAAAAGTCGCTTCTATGGGGGGAAAGGGTTAACACAAGTTCGACCTTACTGATTATTGGTGGAAGTTGATTTGAAATTTACATTTGGATAGACAATCAAATTTGACTTTGCAAATATCAGTTATACAGTATGCTAACCCCTGAAACTTGAATTGGACAATTCCAGTTCCTGATTAAGTGTAGTCCATTTTCAAGGATTTAGGGTGTTTTGCAATATTTTGACAAACAGTGCAAGCCCTGACTGATCTGGGTCTGCATGGTTTTAAAAAATCATTTTGATATGCTAATAGTAGTAGAAGAGATAAAAAGTTAATTCAGGCAAGTGTTGATTGTCATGAGGGAAAAGCTTATGCCATCCATTGCTTTGTAATTCTTTTTCATCCAGATTGGCATTAAAAGTGCCAGTGATTTCAAACAAGAGTATGAAGAACTTCGGAATTATGTGATGCAGCAGGACAAGGGCCAGGTTAAAAACAGTCTTCAGAGGTAAGGGTCAGGTTAACAACAGTCTAGACAGGTTTAACTATTCACTTATTTGGAAGATGAGTGTTGTTTTGTCATTTCAGGTTTCCTACATCAAAATGTAGCAGTGTTACTAAGATTTCTAGAGGCCTCCATGGCCTAGTGGAATAGTTACTTGACTTACATCACTAAGCTCCTCACAACTGTGGGTTCGAATCCCAGTCTTGGCATTCAGGTTTTTCATGTGCGTAAGCCTTCCAGTTGGCTTGCAGAAGGTCGCTGGTTCTACACAGTTGCTGGTTTGTGCCTGAAACAGTGCATCAAGGGCCTCTGGGGTCTTCCTCCTACACCTGTAATTAGCTGGATAGGGTGATGTGACTGAAATACATGTACTGTTAAAGCTACGTAAAATTATAAAAAATCCAAACTGCATTTATACTGTGAGGATAATATTTTATGCTAAAATCTGTATGTTCTATGAAAGCAGTTTGAACCCTGACTAAGTGCTTAGTCACTTAGCGTCTGATCAGGCTCCAGAATGTTTGCCTCTCAGATTCAAACAAACCATCTATATTTTGCAAATCCATCATTCTTACATTTTATTGCATTTGTTTGAAACTATTTGCTTCAGTGGAGAAATAAGTTAAAGGTGTTAAATGTATGTCTATGTAGTAAATGTTTAAAACGTATTTGTGTTTGTTACAGGGTGCAGGTGAGTGGTAAGATGGTATGGCTGTGTGACACCCACAAGCAGGCTAGTCGCAGTAAGACTGAGAGGAGATATGAGGGACAACTGGCATCAAGCTCATCAGCCATACCTATTCCCACAGAAGGTAAGACATTCTCGCCTTGACAGAGCTCCAGATAAGGGTAGTTTTTCAAAAACTAAAATCTTGATTTCTGAATTAAACCCTATGGTGTCACTACTCATTAGAATCGTCTCTTCGAGACGATTCTAATGAGTAGTAACACCATAGGATTTGGTGCTAAAAAGAGTGAGAAAATGTTGGATTTGTTGAAATAACTACCTCTTATCTAGAGCCCTGCCTTGATATTGCAGGAAAATGCAGATCTTAACACCTCTCAGTAGCAGCAGCGATTAATTGACACTTTGACCCAATTTAAAAACAATGACCCAATTTTGAAAACAAATTGTAGAAAATTTCAATTTAACCCTTTCAAGTCTACAGCCCACTGGAGATTACTGATCACATATGTAAATAGTGTTGACCCTGATCAGAGGGCCCCTATAGGAGCCCTCTGATCAGGGTCTTCACTGTTTGATATTTTCATTCCTTTTTGTTGTCATATCAAAAATGAAACAGTAGACTGGTTCAAAATGCCTGTACGAGAAGAGTCAAAAAGGATAATAAATACCCAGAAGAGATATTTAGAGTTAAAAGGGTTAAGAAGAGAAGTAGACAACAATAGTTGAAAATGAATAAAATTTCTTCAAAGACTTATTTCCCTTTTATCTCATCCCGGATATCACTTGTATAACTTTCTCATACTCTTCAGATCCAGTGAGTAATGCGGTGCCAACTCCTCCACAAGAACAGGAAGTAAAGCCCCAGCCGACTGCCAGGACCCAGCGTAAAGTGTTCAAACGAACTAGCTCCCAGATGAAGAAACCAACCAGCCAGGCATGCTCCGTGATGTAACACACAGGCCGACTGTACCTGCTGCTTTATGCTGACACAAAGCAATGACTGTAGTCTCAAATCATAAACTATTTACTAGGAATCATGCGCATAAAGTGTTTGAGGTGTGTCTGCAGAGATCATACATTCTCAAGTTTTTGATTGGTCAGATTTGACCAATCAAAAGCTTGAGAATGATCTCAGATCCAATTCAAAAGCAATTTAACCCTTTCCCCCATAGAAGCGCCTTTTAGCGCATTCAGCTTATTCTTGCTCTGAAGAAAATAGTTCCAATTTATACATTCATAAATATGTATAATACAAAATATTTTCTATATTCTAGCAGATGATAGCTTAAAGCAGGCTGAAAGTAAAGCAGAATGCGCTTAAAGCGCATTCTGCTTTACTTTCAACCTGCTTTAAGTTGACACCTATATTCAATACTAGAGATATGCTATGTGGGAAAGGGTTAAGCACAGTGTCAGGGCTCTAGATAAGAGAGTAAACTGAACATTTTCAATATTTGTTCTTTATGTCTACCAAAACCCTATGCTGTAACTACTCATTTAACCCTTTACCTGATAGCCTATTTCTAGTACTAAAGATAGGTGACTACTTATAGCAGGTTGAAAGTAAAGCAGAATGCGCCTTAGGGCGCATTCTGCTTTACTTTCAGCCTGCTTTAAGCTATCATGTGCTATAATAAAGAAAATATTCCCTATAATACATATTCATTACTGATTAAATTGGAACTATTTTATTCAGCGGATGAATAAATCATATCCGCTAAAAGGCGCTTCTATTGGGGAAAGGGTTAAGAGATAATTCTAATGAGTAGTCACATCTTTAAGTTTGGTTGAAAATTTTAGAAGTTAGTATAGTAAAACCTCTCTGATACAACTACTAAATTGTCTTTATTATTGAGTGTTTAAGACAGATGACTGTTTAAAGCAAGGTGAAAGTAAAACAGAAAGCTCCTTTAGGAGATTTTTGTTTTACTTCCACCTTGTTTTAAGAATGATATCACCTTCAATTACACAATCAATTAGCCTTCTTGTTAGTGGTCATAATAGAGCGGTTTTACTTTATTTGAAACACTCGTCTTATCAGAAAGCTCTGCCCACACTATGAAATTATGCATGTAGTGTAGTTGACAATAATGTTTTATAAACAATTGGTTGATTTACAATAAGCGTGTGTTAATTGGTCATTTATTGAAGAAACATTGATGTGTAACTATGGAACTACTATCTACAGACACTTTCTGTATAACATTTGCTTTGAAACCTGAAATTTCAGAAATGCCCATTTCCCAATAAGGTCCAGTCCATTCTTGACTGTTTAATAGTTCATTTCAAACTAACAAATAGTGCAGACCCTGATCAGAGGGCTCCTATAGGAGTTCTCTGATCAGAGTCTGCACTGTTAGCAAATAGAGCAAGTGTAGTCTACACAAATGTTTATGAAATATGAATATATGAGTGGTCAGGGTTGCCACACAGATTCAGTGGGTTAAACTGCCACTTGTCTAGATGGCCTACTCTTTCCATGTGGCTATTTCACACAAGCTTAAGTGTACAATAGAATAGAATGTAGTTTGTCCTCCATGTTCAAAGACAATCACAATGCAAGTTTGCTCTGATTTTAGAATTTGTTCACATAGATATATGTTAGCACATGTTGCGTGGCTTGAACAAATTTTGTTGATGATAATGTACCTTTTCCCTCATATCAGCACCATGAGATGCCTTTTCCTCTTCCTCCAACTTAAGCACCATAGGATTGCCTTACCCTTCTTCCACACGAGCTCCATAGGATACTGTGCCATTTGATACCTCGTGATGCTCTCAAATGAAGATTTCCTGCTGGGATCATGCTTATAAAGCATTTTAGATGAGTCTAAGATCATTCTTAGGCTTTTGATTGGTCAGATTTGAGCATTCAAAGCTCAAGAACAATTTCAGACTCAGCGTAAACCTTTATAAGGGGGTCTGATGGTGTTAAATACAGAAATTAATACCCATAGGAGCTTTCTGCTTTACTTTCATCTTGTTTAAGCAGCCACCACTACCCCCTAGAGGTGGCTAAAGGCACATTTATTTATTCCTGATAGAGATACCTTTCCATCCTCTGCTCAAGTGTCAAAGAATAGTTTAACTGCATCCTGATAGGGGGGTGCTTAAAGCAGGCTGAAAGTCTAGCAAAAAAACTCCATTTAGGACCTTTCTGCTTTACTATCAGTCTGCTAACCACCTGTCAGAAATCCTGAAATCAAGAAAATGGGGGAGGATTAAATTCAGAAGTACAATATCTTAACTTAAGAAACTAGTCATTTTGATTGAAAGAGCCCCGCCAATATGAGTGTTAAACAGTTTGAATCCAAGTATGATAGATATTTGTTATACCAAACTATGTAAATGCACTCTTGCCAAGGAAGGGAAGGAGTTAATGATGTGAATTAGTCAAAGGGCAGATGTTATTATTATACAGTCAACCTTAAAGAAGTAGACATAGCACAATTCAAGTTATGTTTAACCCATTTCCCCATAAATATGCCTTTTTACACCTTTCACTTATTCCCTCACTGAAGAAAATAGTTTCACTTGATACAGTCATAAATGTGTACCATAAGATTTTTTTTCTCTATATTCTAGCAGGTTGTAGCTTAAAGCAGGCTGAGAGTAAAGCTGAATGTGCCGTAAGGCACATTCTGCTTTACTTTCAACCTGTATTAAGTAGCCACCTGTGTTCAAATCTAGAATAATGCATGCTATGGGGTAATGGATTAAAGTTTGTAAACTTAAACTTTGGTGAGCTCCAATTATCATCATTCCTTTCTATTTTATATTTAGTATGAGCCATGCCGTGACAAAATTTGCCTTTTAGCATAGCAAACAGTGTAGATCAAGGCCAGCTGCTGCCTCTATGACACATCAGCTGTCCTTGGTCTACTCTGTTTGACACCTACAATCATCTAAAGCATTGTTCTAAATAGCTGTATTATCTACAGTATTTGGCAGTATAGACAACTCCAAATGCAGAGCCTGTGATGACAACAGCGTCTGTACAATGTTGCAATGCAATAAATAGAGGATCTTGAATGAGTGCTCATTATTTATCATTTTTAATAAAAGAGTTGACTAAAATAATATGACGCGAGCCTTGGCGAGCATCATATTCATTTTAGTCAACGAGTTTATTAAAAATGATAAATAATGAGCACGAATGTGAGATTCTATTTATCACATAACAAGTTTAAGCAAATATTAAATTGATTGAAGCCGTAGTTTGTAGATCCTCCGCTATATAGATTTTCCGCCAAACGTTACGTTGTTTACGTTAACGTCATAGTAAATGACGTCATTTGGCGTCCCGCTACATGCAGCGCTTGTAGACAAACAAGTTGGGCCGGAGCCCAAAAAATGATATTCCACTAGTGGATTACGATATTTATACAATCGCTTTATACAACTCCCAGACCGTAAATTATGTGATAAAGCAGGTTTTGTCATGGCACAGCTCATCTATTTTTGTATTTTGATCTTTTATAATTGTTTGATCCATTTAATATCAAATAATAAAGTTCTGTTTAAACTTTGTAACCTTTTAGATACAGTTAAGTTTGACTTAGGCACATTCCAGTCCATTTTCTATTATATATTTTGAAATGTTTTATGTACTTTGATGTTTAATATTTGTTTCATTCATTCAAAATGACAATGCAGTTTCTACAAGCAGTTTTAGACATGTTATGATGGTTTTTTAGAGAACTATTTTTACAAGAATAATTACAATTATATACAGCTTTTATTGAATAGTGTTTTTTGTCAATTTATAAGTTTGAATTTGATGCAATTTAAATTTACAATATCACTATGTAGGGTCGTTCGGATTTTTCATGTGGGGGAAGCCTTCCAGCTGGCTTGCGGAAGGTCGGTGGGTCTACCCAGTTGCCGATTTGTGCCTGAAACAGTGCATAAAGGGCCTCTGGGGTCTTCCTCCACCTATAATTAGCTGGACGTCGCGATATGACTGAAATACTGTTGAAAGCGACGTAAAATCAAAACAAATCAAAAAATCAAATCAAATATCACTATGATATGTCTCAAATGTCTCCATTGACATATTTAGATACAGTCCAATTTCAATAACTCAATTTGCTTAACTCTTTCCTCCCTAACACTTTAAATGGCCAATTCCAGTTTCCATTTTAGTCTAGTCCATTTCTGACTTTTAAGGGTTGTTTTTGTCAATGTTTGGCATTATGACAAACAGTGAAGACCCTGATCAGAGGGCTCCTTTCGGAGCCCTCTGATCTGGGTCTTCACTGTTTGTATAGGACAAGTGAACTATTAACATGTACACTGTTTGAAAAGGATGCCTATATGCGGGACTAGGGTTCAAAGGGTTAACTTGTTCAATACTAACTTTTTGGGGTTATTGTTATAACATTCCCTTGTGGATCTTTTTAATTACCAAATTATGAACCATTCTACGTGGAATTATGGGAAGTTTAATAGATGCTGGTCTAAATTAGAAAACAGTGCAGAACCCTTATCAGATGGCTCCTATAGGAGCCCTCTGATCTGGGTCTACACTGTTTTCAAATATATTGAGTCTGAGTATATTTTAAACAGGTCCATGGTGCTGAAAGAGTTAAATCAAAACTATCAATTTTTCCAAAGTTAAACAGGGCTGCCATTTCTCCGGATTTTTCCTAAATCTTCGGATTTTTTTTCAGTACATGGTAGCTTAAAGCAGGCTGAAAGTAAAGCAGAATGCGCCCTAAGGCGCATTCTGCTTTACTTTCAACCTGCTTTAAGCATTACGTGTCTAAAAACTAAAAAACAGACTATGGGTAAAAGGTATAATTCGGAAGATCTCGCTTGAAAAATTGAACATTTTGAAATCTTAGGATTTTTTCTTATCAATTTATGGCAGCCCTGGTTAAACCATCTGGACTAGACACGTTTTAAATTTGAAATATTGGTAAGTTTATCATAAGTGACATCAAGTTAACAAAAAGTATCTGGAATAATATGTACATGTATTAGTTTGATAAAAAATAAGTTTGAGTTATTTAGGCTCAATTGTATATAAAACTGATTGTTTGATCAATATGTTGTTCTTGTACATGAGTTTTAGTGGTGATTTTTGCTGCTCAACCTTTGCAGGTAAAAATGCTATGTTGTTATTTATAGCCTCCAACTTTTCCAAAGGTTTAGATAATTCTACAGTGTATTTACAACCAACTTTGGTGATTGGTGTTTGTTGTCCTCAGGATATAGTCATACATGTATATGTGATGTGTGTATTTTTATGCTCCAAAGATTGAAGATTAGATGGCATATTAATTGTTTTGGGTCTTCTGTCTGTCTGTTTGTTGATTTGTCTGTTTGGCCACAACTTGAACCTTGACCATAACTTTTGAACTGCATGTGATAGAGATTTCATATTTAGCATGTGCGCTCCTCTAAAGAAGCTCTTGAAATCAGAACAACTTGGGTCTTGTCAGACAAAGGTCAAAGTTATTCAGAATTTTAGAGGTCAAATAGGCTGAATTTAACTTTAACAATCAGACAAAGGTCAAGGTCATTTAGAGGTCAAATATTTGACATTGACCATCAGAGGACATATTGTTTCACAAACACATCTTGTTTCTTCTACAACTGTTGTTGTTGTTCCGTCCAGTGTCTTCTAGTCACAGACTGTGTTGACTTTTTTATGCATTAGAGGTATTTGTACTTTAAATTTAACATAAAGGAAAGGGCCTTCTCTAATGTCGGTATAACATTCGGTCTGACCCTTTTGCAATGTCTTGTATAATGGTGTAGACTTTTCTTCACTTTATGTGTATAGTTTACATATACTAGTATGCTGTGCAAACTGTTTGTTTCAAACAATGTTTATGCACTCAAAGATTTGCAATACAATATGTTTAACCCTTTACTCCATAGTCTGTTTCTAGTTTGGAGACATATGACCACTTAAAGCAGGATGAAAGTAAAGCAGAATTCACCTTAAAGCACATTCTGTTTTACGTTAACATTCATCAACCCTTTACACCATAATCTGTTTCTAGTTTTGGAAACAGTTGACCACTTAAAGCAGCTTGAAAGTAAAGCAGAATGCGCCCTTAGGCGCATTCTGCTTCACTTTGAGCCTGCTTTAAGCTACTTTTTGCTAGATTATAGAAAATATTTCATATGATGCATCTTCATGGCTGTATAAAATGTAACTAGTTTCTTCAGTAGAGGAATAAATTAGAAGCTTAAAAAACATATTTATAGGGTTAGGAGTTAAGTGGTCACATAAAAAAACAAGTCTTCAAAACTAGACAGAGGCTACTGGGTGAAGGATTAAGCCTAAGAATTATGTGGAGTTCTTCTGGCGGAACTATGAACATATTTTCTGTCATCACAGATGGTGTCCACTCTTTTGTCCATTTGACACATATAAACTTTGTTTTATACACTGTCACAGGGTTCTGCATATTTCTCACAAATTTTTAGTGTCTCTTGCTACATGTCTCTACTGTATCAGGGCTGCCATTTCTACATATTTTCGAAAATCTTTGGAATAATACGGAATTTTTTCTGAATTCTTAGGATTTTTGCTCTTACTTTTATCATTTGGAATTTTAGGCGTTTTTTACATAGAAAACATTGATAAGGGTGTCAAACAGTTAAGGTCCAGATCAGATGCCGGGTTATGCAGCATCTGATCTGGATTGAAACTGTTTGCATAATTATTTTAGTCTTATAGAGCCTGACATCCAAAGTATAAAAGGTACGATTCCTAAAATCTTGCTTAAAGATTTGGAAATATTAGGATTTTTGTGAGCAACTTTTGGTAGCCCTGCCATATCCAGACAAAAACCAAAGAAAATATTTCCTGCATCCTGACAAGTGGATGCTTAAAGCAGGGCTGCCATAAGTTGACATGAAAAATCCTAAGATTTCCAAATTTGCCTTTTTCAAGTGCGATTTTACGAATCGTACCTTTACCCTATAGCCTTTTTCTTGTGTTTTTGACATGCGACTACTTAAAGCAGACTGTAATTAAAGCAGAATGGGCCTAAGGACGTATTCTGCTTTACTTTCAGCCTGCTTTAAGAAACCATGTAGTGAAAAAAAATCCGGAGATTTAGGAAAAATCCGGAGAACTGGCAGCCCTGTTAAAGCAAGCTGAGTGTAAAACTTGCTTACTTTAATTAAGCTTGACAAACTATGTTGGAAAATGGGTTAATCTCAGCATCAGTTAAATTCCTACAATGTGTGCACTAATTTTTAGCTCACCTGAGCACAAAGTGCTCAAGGTGAGCTATTGTGATCGGTCGCCGTCCGTCGTACGTTGGTGTCGGTGTCCGTGTCGGTGTCGTCTGTTCACAATTTGTTTCAAATAACTTCTTCTCTGAAACCAATGGCCCAATTTTAACCAAACTTGGTCAGATACATACTGTAGTTGTGAGCTTCAAAACTTGTTGAAAAAAAGTGGGTGGGGCTATCGGTCTTGTTGCCATGGCAACCATGTACAATATCTAAAAAAATCTTCTTCTCAAAAACTTATGGTCCGATTTCAATTTGGTTTTCACCAAAATGTTTCTCAATTGATATACTTTCAAATCTGTTCAAAGAATTTTGATCCGTCAAAAAACTTGGCCCCCATAGGGCGTGGTCATTTTCCGTATTTACATAATATTGACAACCAAAGTCAAAACTTTAAAAATCTTCTTGTCAATAACCATAAGTCCTAGGACAACCAAATTTCATATGTAGCAACATTGTTGTGAACCTTAACCAAAATTGTTCAAATAATGACCCCCGGGTCAAAAATGGCCCCTCCCTGGGGCTTATCAGTTTTACATAGAGTTATATAGGAAAACCTTTAAAACTCTTCTCCTCTGAAACTGTATGGCCTAGACCTTTTATATTTGGCATGTAGCTTTGCCTTCTGGTCCTCTACCAAGATTGTTCAAATCATGACCCCCGGGTCAAAAATGGCCCCGCCCTGGGGCTTATCAGTTTTACATAGAGTTATATAGGAAAACCTTTAAAACTCTTCTTCTCTGAAACTGTATTGCCTAGACCTTTTATATTTGGCATGTAGCTTTGCCTTATGGTTCTCTACCAAGATTGTTCAAATCATGACCCCTGGGTCAAAAATGGCCACGCCCCAGGGCTTATCAGTTTTACAAAGAGTTATATAGGAAAACCTTTAAAAGTCTTCTTCTCTGAAACTGTATCGCTTAGACCTTTTATATTTGGCATGTAGCTTTGCCTTACGGTCTTCTACCAAGGTTGTTTAAATCATGACCCCTGTGTCAAAAATGCCCCCGCCCCAGGGCTTATCAGTTTTACATAGACTTATATAGTAAAACCTTTACAAATCTTCTTCTCTGAAACCGTAAGGCCCAGGCCTTTTATATTTGGCATCTAGCTTTGCCTTATGGTCCTCTACCAAGATTGTCCAAATCATGACCTCAGGGTCAAAAATGGCCCGCCCTGGGCTTATCAGTTTTACATAGACTTAAACAGGAAACCCTTTCAAAATCTTCTACTCTGAAACTGTAACCATTGTCAGAATTCAATAATATTTCGATTGAATATTATTTAAAACACCCTTTATTAGGACTTTTTATATAGTTTCCATATTTTTCCTTTTTGCTCAAACAGTAATAATGACAAACAGATTCTGAGTTACTTCTTCATGCAACAGTCCACTTCCATGCAATGAAAAACTTCATTTTGCATTGAGTATTACACAATGGTTCCTCAGGTGAGCGATTTAGGGCCGCATGCGGCTCTTGTTTTATATTGTGCAACAACCTGAAACTATCTTTTTGGTGCCAAATCAAGTTCTGGGCTAACCCTTGGACTATCAATAACAACTTCATTAGCTTTTACAGTTTTGATCCAGATCAGATGCCTAATCACTTGGATCATGATCTAAAACCCCTTTGACACTCATATGTTTTTTCAGTCTGTGTAATACAAAGAACTGTTTTCCTCCAGATACATACATGAGATCAGTCTTACTTGATTCTGAGCTCTTTCTTAAGCATTTGATTGGTCAGATTTGAAGCCTTAATGGCTCAAATCTGACCAATCAAATGCTTGAGAACAATCTTAGACTCACCTCAAATGCTTTATAGTCTTAGACCCTTGATCCAAACTGTTTTAAATTTTATCAGTTTATCAGTTTATGCTTTTATTATAAGAAGAGCTGATATGGTTTATATACACACATACCAGTTAGAAACATTTCTGTGATATCATGGATGTTTGTTGTTTCTGCATGTTTGATAGATCTATTGCTCAGACCTGTGATATGTAATAAATAAGCTATGCCATGAGAAAATCAGACTTATTTTTACCTGACAATGCCAACGAAAGTGAGCGGATGCTGACCAGGGCTGCAAGGCATGGGACTGAATGCATCAACAGGGCTCCAGATAAGAGGTAGTTTTTTCAACAAATCCATCATTTTATCACTATTTTAGCACCAAATCCTATGGTGTTACTACTCATTAGAATCGTCTCGAAGAGACGATTCTAATGAGTAGTGACACCATAGGGTTTAATTCAGAAATAAAGATTTTAGTTTTTGAAAAACTACCCTTATCTGGTGCTCTGCATCAATATAATACAGGGCTAGCATAAGTTACTAAAAAAGAATCCAAAGATTTCCAAATTTTCAAGCTCAATTTTAGGAATCGTACCTTTAACTCTTTAGCTGCCAGGCTCTATAACACTTTACATGATTAAATAAACAGTTTTAATCCAGATCAGACGCTGCATAACGCGTTTGAAACTGTTTGACACCCATATCAATGTTTCTTTAAAGTACAAAATGCATAAAATTTAAAATTTTAAAAGTAAGAGCAAAACTTCGAAGATTTCGGAAAAAATCTGTATGTCTGGAGAAATTCAGAAAAATCCGAAGATTTCGGAGAAATGGCAGTCCTGTTTAATACCTTTGAGTGGATGTATATTCTTCTTATCAACAACAAAAAATCAGACTATTTGCATTGCAAAACAGTGTAAACACAGCCTAGCTGACATCTCGGATATGGCAGCTGATCAAGGTTTACAAAATATTACACAACCTGAGGTGAGTGTCAAACAGTGTAGACCCTGACAGATTGCTGCATCTCTGATGCGACAGGTTGCCGAGGTCTGCACTGGTTGCAATGCAGTAGAGGTAATTCTGGATTTCTTATGGCAAAGTTCTAAATATTTACTTCTACATTCCTTAAGTTTACATAAATATCATGATTTGTATTATTTTACGTCTACTGTACGTTGTTATCTATATACATGTGACATACATTTGTAGCTATATATTATTACGTACAGTGCTCCCTCCCTACAACTTCCCTCCCAACAAGGACTCCCTCCTTACAACAACCCTTGCAGCTGTTCCAGAAACAAGACAATATCATATGTCCAACTTTTTCACGTCTGCAATGACGGTCTCAGATTAGAGTTGTTGTCTGCTGTTACAGACATTTTCACAGAAAAAAACTTAATGGCGAATGACAAACAGCTTGAATCCAGATCAAGGATTCAAGCTGTTTTCAAATGTTAGCCAATTTCCCACCCTATAATGACTCCCTTCTAACAACGCATATAACTTTTTTCTCCCATTGAGCGCTGTATTTCTCTTCTGATTACCCTCACTAGATCTACTATAATTTATTTTCTCTGCAGATTTTTAATCCCAGTAGCAGTTTGGATCCATATTAGAGGCTGAATTAATTGGCACGTAATCTGGATACAAAATGTTTGCAGCGGACAATATAGTATACATGTACAACTCAAGTCATGCTCTAAATGGGTTAACCCTTAGCCCGCCAAATAAATTGTCGTCTGCTATTTTTCTCGTCTGCTTCAAGTTTCAAAGTGCTTCAAAGTTGCTCAAAATTGCTGAAAATGTTGTCCGAGTGTCAAACAGCTTGGATCCGGATGAGACGCCGAGTTACTCGGCGTCTCATCCGGATCCAAGCTGTTTGCATATTGAGCTATAGTCGTGACTGGCAGGCTAAGGGTTAATTTGCCACTGTTTTGAAAACCCAGGAACAAACAAATTGGAGCCTGTTCTAATGCTGAACTACTTAACCCTTTACCCCTTTTCTAGTTTTGAAGACAAGTTACCACTTAAAGTACTTAAGGTGCATTCTGCTTTACTTTCAGCCTGCTTTAAGCTTCCATCAGCTAGAATATAGAAAATATTTCTTATGATACATAATTATGACTGTATTAGGTGGAACTACAGTGGAGAATCTGTTATTCTTTCCCGTTTAAACGCAAACGTACACAAACGCAAAGCGCTAAAACGTAGACAAGAACAACTTTTCGACAAGTTTGACTATTCATGTTGATCTGAGTGGCAAACAGTTTGGAGCCTGATCAGACGCCGGGTTACCCGGCGTCTGATCTGGCTCCAAACTGTTTGCAATGGAAAAAATAGTTTTAGCGTAAACGAGTTTATTGGGAAAGAATAACAGATTCTCCACTGTATATTCTTTAGTGAAAGAAAGAGTTAAATGAGTTAAAATGTGTATCTATGGAGTAATGGTTAATTGGCACACAAACTCATCATCTGGATACAAACTGTTCGCAAATGATCAGTTTCTGCGCTTAATTTAATTTGCCACTATAGTTTAACCTGCATTTCTCCATAAATATGCCTTTAATTTATTCCTCCACTACAGAAAATAGTTCTACTTTCTACAGTCTTGAATATGTACTATGAGACATATTTTCTTTAACCTAGCATAATTATGAGCTTAAAGCAGGCTGAAAGTAAAGCAGAATGATCCTAAAGGTGCATTCTGCTTTACTTTCAACATGATTTTAGTGATCACCTGTCTCCAAACTTGAAGCAGACCATGGAGTAAAGGATAGATTAGTTTACAACTATTTACATGTCATAGCCAATGAAAACAGTTCAATATTAATTATTCAATTATGATATACATATAATATTATGTAGTTGTATTGTTCTTTCTTCTAATAAAATCATGTGAATGTATTTTATTCTTGTTTTTATTATTCTAATGAGGGAGTGGGTTAAGTACTGACATGGAATTTGCAGAAGCACAAACAAATATGCCAACAAATTGGATCCTGAATAGATGCCACATGACTCTTCATCAAATGGCTTTTGTCCACTTGGATGTATGTTCATTAAGGGAGCTTTTGTCCAAGGTGCAGTTTGGGGATGGGAAGTATTTTGTCCTTAACCCTTTCCCCCATAGAAGCACCTTTTAGCGGATATGATTTATTCATCCGCTGAAGAAAATAGTTCCAATTTAATCAGTAATGAATATGTATTATAAGGAATATTTTCTATATTATAGCACATGATAGCTTAAAGCAGGCTGGAAGTAAAGCAGAATGCGCCCTAAGGCGCATTCTACTTTACTTTCAACCTGCTTTAAGTAGTCACCTATCTTTAATACTATAAATAGGCTATCAGGTAAAGGGTTAATACATTCAATCCTAGCAACAAGTAAACTCGTCATTTACAATCGGTGTACCTGTGAGGATTACACTTGTCCTATGCAAACAGTTAAGACTCTGATCAGAGGGCTCCTTAAGGAGAGTCTGTTTAACCTATTACCCCATAAATACACCTTTTATCCCTTTTATTTTCTTCCTCTACTCAAGAAGAAGCTTAAAGCAGGCTGAAAGTAAAACAGAATGTACTTTCAACCTTCTTCAACCCATAACCCTATAAATACTCTTTTCGCCTTTAGTTTATTCCTCCACCCAAGAAAATAGTTCCAATTTATATATGAATATGCATCAAAAGAAATATTTTCTATATCCTAGCAGATGGTAGCTTAAAGCAGGCTGAAAGTAAAGCAGAATGTGCCTTTAGGTGCATTCTGCTTTACTTTCAACCTGATTTAAGTTGTTACCTATTTTCAAAACTAGAAACAGGCTATGGGGTAATGGCTTAAGTAGTCAGTGACTACTTAGTAAGTCACCTGTCTTCAAAAGCTGAAACATGCTAGATCTAATGGGGTAACGGGTTAATAACACAGGTACTTGACACATTAAAAAAAAAACACAACTATAAACGAATCTACTAGATTTATATAGATATGGTAGATCAGATATAGACAAAAAAAATTAAGAAAATAATAAAAAATGTGTCATGTAGATCTATCTTTGGGTTATAAAACTGAAGGGTTAACGTGAAGATGCCACGACTTATGTATCTTATAAATATTTACAATCGCCTCATTCAATTCCATTGAAAAAAATGCTGTTCATTTCGTATAAACACCACTTTTCGAGAGGGCGGGACTTGTTGATAAGTTTCGAAGGGGAGGCGGGGCATATGCAGTTTTCATTTGCGAATTCATCTGTGGAACTTTGACAGCAAACATTTGGCGGATTTTTCAAAATTTGTTCAAAAATTATCTATGCCTTCCTATTAGTGAAAACCATGATTCCCGACTAAATTTCTTCTTTATTAATGAGTTTTATTGCAAGAAAATTGACATACCTTATAAACAGCGGCTTAATCTGCGTTTAATTATGACAAAAAAAACCGATATATTTATCCTACTTTAAAATGTCATCACTTCCAATGAAGTCAAATTTTTAAAATCGTCATTTTTCGCGCCAAACTGTCAAGTTGTTGACTTAAAATGTAAACAATGGAGCTTATTTTTCTGCTTTCGAATGTACACAGCTTCAGTAAATCGGTCATGGCTGTTCCTTATAGGGTTCACATTATTCGTGTTCATATCTACCTCTAATATGGATTAAACATAGATCTACATGCATTCTAACATAATTTAATGTTTATTTAATGTTAGAAATTACAGCAAATATATTGTAAATATAAGAGTTTTTACTGATTTTTTTCGGCGTTCAAGCGAAATGAACGACAGAAAATTAACGGCAAATATACCATGAATCGCTAGTGCGATTCATGGTATTTGCCAATAATTTTCTTTTGTTGAACATTTCGCTTTTCAAGAACGCCAAAAAAAATCAGTTCATTTCTTAATTGAATCAAATAATTGAGGGATTTATTGATTTATGTCGGTCAAAAGCTATACATAGCTTATGTTACATGTTAGGCACTGAACTGTTCCGACAATATATAAATAAATATTTGATTTGATTTGAAGAAATATGTTCTTGACAAGCCGAAAAAAGTACCGAAAAGTATTCGCCACCAAACTTCCTACTAAGCCGAGAATTAGCCAAACCGCTACGGGAGATAATCGGCTATTATCGATGGTGGATATCGATCAAAACATCGATTCGTTTGTTCATTTTCAGCCTGTAGGGGCATGTTAACAAAGGAAAAGTTAGTATTGTAGTATTTTCTATCTTAGTTCATACAACGTCTTATTTTAAAGCCACATTGTTTGATTTCTTGAGCAAATTGTACGATACTTTGTCGCGAAATTACATGACAAAGGCCGGTGTATCTGCGACAGGACTGAAACAACGTGGGTCATTATTGGTCAGTAGTGAATTAATCCTTAGTCGACATTTAGCAGTAGACAAAGCCAATAAACCGAGGTGCCGCAGCTGCCAGGGACGTTTTGACCAGAAATTGAACTCTTAGCCTTAAATTTTAGGCAGTGGCTAGACGTCCGGAACCGGTTACTAGAATAACCGGAATACACCGGAATACACCGAAATACACCTAAATATACATTGTTCTGATCATAAAACAGTTACAGATGATGTATATACATATTTTATGGACTAATTTATTGAATTTGCAAAGAAAACATGCAATTTGTGGGTCATAAATGGTTTTTTGTTGAAATCATAACCGAAATACACTGTGAATTCTCACGCATGTGTAATTCTCACATGACACATTACAAAGTGTATTTCGGTTGTGATTTCAACAGAAAACCATTTGTAACACATAAATTGCATATTTCCTGTGCAAACTTAATATATTAATACACAAAATGGGTAAATAAATCATCTGAAACTGTTTTATGATCTATAATAGGTATATTTAAGTGTATTTCGGTATATTCCGGTGTATTCCGGTTATTCTAGTAACCCGTCCGGAACCGGACGGCTAGCCCACCCTCACAGTGTAGGCTAGTCGTCCGGTTCCGGACGTCTAGCCTACACTGTGAGGGTGGGCTAGACGTCCGGAATAGATTTTCTTCAGAGAATATACTGCTTTATACGTGGGTTAATGCCTGGATATATACGGGAAACAACTATAAATCCATTTAACTATCAAAACCATCAATTAGAACGCAAAAAAATCAAATTTGAAGGAATTAATGTCCCTTTTATAAGTAGCTGAAGAGCGACGTTCGTATCCGCCATTTTAATTGATGGTTGACTTAGGTATCTACAGGTATGTACGCTCCGCTACGCTGACACTTTCGCACCTTGTCGCTATCATAACTGACTTGGTTTATCTCACTTTCATCTTATATTTAAGGGAGATCTGGATCTAAACCATATGTATTGTATTTTATATTACATGTAGGCAAATGTAAATCAAATATTCTGTCGAAGTAACGATGCTTTAATACGCAAAGTGCGGGTAGCGAAATATCTGCATATATGTAAATAGACCCGACCGTTGATCTACCCCTTTAGAACTTATGTCGGATATGTGGGTTTTGTTTGCATGGATGCTTGCTTAGTTACTTCCGAGGGGTTAACAGTTTGCTGCCTGTGACGAAACAAGGAGATACCGGCCGTGACAATTAATAAGTTAATATCTGTACTCAAAAACTCAAAAAAAATACTTTCGGCAACATGATTAGCCTAATCATCATTATGACTTACAATTGAAATTTTAACCCCTTATTTTAGTATAATCAATGAATCTCTTCTTCATGCATTACTTACAAACAAAGCAACAGAACACAAAGAAATACGAGCGTACATGTGATAATGTGTCGATCTATTTCGTGTACTTGTAGCACCTGTATCATATCTCGTTACATTCAATAAAAAATCCGTCCTAACATCTCATTTATTTGGTCTATATAGGTATATATACCTGTCTTAAGTGGCCACTAAATGATAAGGTATGGCTAGCTCCAAAGAAAGTTATATAAATGGTGTATGGGTTGATATAGCTTGGATTCCACGGGTCGTACATATATGCAGATGTTTCGCTACCCGCACTTTGCGTAATTAAGCATCATTACTTCGACAGAATATTTGATTTACATTTGCCTACATGTAATATAAACTACAATACATATGGTTTAGATCCAGATCTCTCTTACATATAAGATGAAAGTGTGATAAACCAAGTCAGTTATGATAGCGACAAGGTGCGAAAGTGTCAGCGTACAAACCTGGACATAGATACCTAAGTCAACCATCAATTAAAATGGCGGTCGCGAACGTCGCTCTTCAGCTACTTATAAAAAGGGACATTAATTCCTTCAAATTTGATTTTTGTTTCGTTCTAATTGATGGTTTAGATAGTTAAATGGATTTATAGTTGTTTCCCGTATATATCCAGGCATTAACCCACGTATAAAGCAGTATATTCTCTGAAGAAAATCTATTCCGGACGTCTAGCCCACCCTCACAGTGTAGGCTAGACGTCCGGAACCGGACGACTAGCCTACACTGTGAGGGTGGGCTAGCCGTCCGGTTCCGGACGTCTAGCCACTGCCTAAATTTTAAGACCACTTGCAAAAAACTAACAAAAACTGTTATTTTCATTGAATCAGAAAGGCGGGCAAAATCTGAACTAACCCCCACCTGTGGTTCATTCCGTATATATAATCGGAATGAACCACTGTCTGCAGGGGTGTAAAATTATTTTACTCAGATTTTCTGATAATTTACAAAAGAAACTAATGAGCAAAATGTCAAATCTCTAATGTGGACGTGTGGCGTCTGCGCAATTTTTTTTTTTTTAAATTATTTTAAATTCTGTTCGTTACTTTGGATCCAGATTGTTTGACTAAAAATCACTTAGATGGAGATTCCATTGGTTTAGATCCAGATTAATATATAAAAATCTTGTATGTGGACGCATGGCGTCAGTCACAGTGCAAATATCTTAATTGGAGCCCTGTGAATTTTTTTACAGATTGTACGTAGCCTGGTCATGGGTTTAGTGCTGCGGTAATGTCGTCTCCCTCTCCGACTCCAGTAAGGGCCATTTATGGATTTGTGCTATACCTAGCTGCCTATATTGCCTTTGGTAAGTCTGATAGTCTTAACCCTTAGCCGGCCAAATAAACTGTCGTCTGCTATATTTCTCGTCTGCTTCAAGTTTCAAAGTTGCTCAAAATTGCTGAAAATGTTGTCCGAGTGTCAAATAGCTTCCAAGGATCCAAGCTGTTTGCATATGGAGCTATTGTCGTGAGTGGCAGGCTAAGGGTTAAGACTTTTTTTATGTCCCTGAGATTTAAGAGCAGCCCTCAGGGCAAATTAACCATTTACCCCATAGACACGCCTCTTAGCAGATTTAATTTATTCCACCACTGAAGAAAATAGTTCTAATATGTACAGCCGTGAACATGTAACATAAGAATTTAAACAATAGTTTCTAAATCATTGCAGGCGGTAGCTAAAAGCAGGGTGAAAGTTAATTTAGCAGAACGTGCCTTAAGGTACATAATGACTGCTTTTCTTTCAATCTGTTTTAAGTGGTCACTTTTTACTATATGTTCTTCAAAACTTGAAATTATATAGGCGATGGGGTAATGTATTAATTTTGGTGTCTTTTGGTTTGTTGACTAGGTTGTCTCTATTTCAAAGAAAAAAATCTTTGCCACAATTGCAGATTTATCTACATTTGAATATGACATATCTATATAAAAAAAAAAGAATATATTACTCATCAAGAAGCTAATATTTTTAACACAGTACAGCTCGGATTTGGTATCTTAGCTCTATTGGTATAGACTAAAGTCTATTAGACATATTGTATGGTAGTTGTATCAATACTGTTACGATATTAGAGCCTTGTTTAGAGAACATTTCCAGATAAGGCAAGTTTTACAAGGTCAAGCTTGTACAGCAGAGTTGATGTACATGATTGTATTTTTATTCTGTCTCAATGAACACATCTTTGCCAAAAACTTACATCCTTTGCAGTTTGGAGGATATGAAGATAACCGAAGGAAGACATTTAATTCCTGATAATTCTTGTTAATTTTATAATGTCAGTCTCAGATCTATGAAACATGCAGTTTGTAACACTTAACCCTTTGCCCCATAAATATTATTAGTTACACGGCATTCCGGCAGGGTGTACGGGCTGGTATGACGGTTTTGGATTCTGTATTTCCTGAGCGCAAAGCGCTCAGGAAATACAGAATCCAAAACTGTCATACAAGCCCGTACACCCTGCCAGAATGCCGTGTAACGAATTTATTTCCAGTCTAGATCCAATACAAGAAAGACAACATGCACCATCTGACATAGTGTTGTTTACTTGATCCTAAAATGACACTTGAAATTGACAACAGTTCTCTGAAATCTCTCGCGCTAGAACAAAAATAGTCTATACAGTTAAACTTCGATGTTTGGAACTCGCATAAGTAGAATCTACCTGCATTTCTATAGATTAATGTCATAAACCCGCTTCTGTTGAACATAACCGCATTTCAAGCTAAAAAGTTGGCATTTCCACCTTTTAAACAGAACAGAATTCAAGATAGACCCTAAGTTTAACTGTATCTAACATGATTACGTCATCAGATTGGAATGTGGGCATCTTATAAATGTTCATTACATGTAGGCTACCAAAATATTTCGAACGGACAGTTCTAGGACAACATTTATGTTTTATGAAACACTGTAACGATAAGTTTTAACAAATGAACGGAAATAATCAGGAGCGAACGAATGAATACGTAGGTCAGGGGCTGTGCATATCGAGTTAAGTCTATTTGGGTTGATTTCAATAAAAATATTGATCTAATTATGTGTCAATTTCATTACAAACCAGTGACAAGTGCCATTTCATTTCCAGTCTTTTGTTTACCATGGTGACGACGCAGGTGGGGTAATCAGGGAAAACAAAGCAAGAAATTAGCATTTAATCGATATTTGAGTTACACATACGCATAATGATAGATTCAATACAGTTTTTAATTGAGATTTCTTTTTATTTCTTGATAAACAATTGCTTAATAAACAGAAAAAGAGAGATTATTTACGCGAATCGATCGAGGATGAAACATCTATTAAGTCACGTGATCCGTACTACCCGGCAAAATCAATGAATACGGTCTCGTACACAGTGGTCACATGTGCAGTTTTAGCCTGTCAGAGTCCATGAATTTATGATGACTGAAAATAAGACTTTTTACACCTTTAATTTATTCCTCCACTGTAGAAAAAAGCTCATCTTCGTACAATCACGAGTATGTATCATACCAAAAATAGTTGCTATATTCTAGCAGATGATAGGTTAAAGCAGGCTGAAGGTAAAGTAGAATGTCCCTCCAGGCACATTCTGCTTTACTTTCAACCTGCTTTAAATGGTCACCTATCTTTAATACTACATGTAGAAACAGGTTATGGGGTAGTGGGTTAAACCCTTTTTCTGTTACAACCACCAAATAAAGGTTTGTTTTCAGTATTTAAGACAGGTGGCTGCTTAAAGCCATATTTATATGTAAAGGGTTAACCCTTTACTGTTACTATGGAAACACATTTTTAGCATTTAACCCTTAGCCTGCCACTCACGACTATAGCTCCATATGCAAACAGCTTGGATCCGGATGAGACGCCGAGTAACTCGGCGTCTCATCCGGATCCAATCTATTTGATACTCGGACAACATTTTCAGCAATTTTGAGCAACTTTGAAGCACTTTGAAACTTGAAGCAGACGAGAAATATAGCAGACGACAATTTATTTGTCGGGCTAAGGGTTAATGTATTCCTTGACTGAAGAAAGTAATCTACATATTTACAGGCATGGTTGTGCACTATAAGAAATTTTATATATCCTAGGCTAGCAGATGGTAGCCTGAAACAGACTGAAAGTAAAAACAAAAGTCTAAGGCACATTCGGCTCTACTTTCAAATTGAATCAATTTGTTTTCTGTCATTTATTTCCCTTGAACAGAAATCGGTTCATTTCTTATATTTACAATTAATTTGCTGTAATTTCTAATATTAAATGAGCATTTTGTTAGTAATTAAGCATGTTTGTTTAATCCATATTAGAGGTTGATATCACAAATTATCACATAAACGTGCAAAATATAGAGGGCCGTAAAAATCGTACGACCCACTGGGCATATATTTTATACTAATTTTCGTATCACCAAAATACTGTATCACTACGCCGACCTTAAATCAGTTAAGAAAATCTAGACAAAATAAGATCACCGCTAGGGATTTAAAACATTTCCAAGTGTCCTAAAAACATTATCCTGAGCAGTTGTCGTAGAGAAACGTTTCATCATAATACCTAGTTGGCTCCCCGTGAGTCCCCCAAACTCAGGCTGCAAAATTAGGCTACGTAGAGTTCTAGTATAACAGTGACTCAGACAGTTTTTCAAATTTATACGTTACAATGATAATGACGTCGTGTTGCTATAAAGACGTTATTTTGAAAACAAAACTTGATTCTAACTGTCAAATGATCATTTTTAGTCAGTTAGAACAGTTTTAAATTAAATATTAATTTAAAATTTGAATACGGTATCGGAGAAGTCTTTTCACAACACATTGATGTTGATATTTAGCTCACCTGGCACGTAGTGCCAAGGTGAGCTATTTTGATCGTCCTCTGTCCGTCGTCCTCCGTTCGTCGTCAACAATTTCTTTAAACGACATCTCCGAAACTACTCTATAGATTTTTACCAAAGTTGGCCTGAATGATCCTTATATTGTCCTCTTTCAAAGCGGTTCAAACATTTCAGGTCCGTTGCATATCTAGGTCACAGGAGCTAAAAATAGATTTTTTCAATGAAAACTTTAAAAATCTTCTTGTCTGAAACCACAGTACCCTGAGCTTAGATATTTGGCACAAGCATCATCTACAGGTCCTCTATCAAGATTGTTCAAATTATGTCCCTGGGGTAAAAAATGACCCCGCCCTGGGAGTCGTAAATTTACATAGAGTTATATAGTGAAATCTTCAAACATCTTTTTCTCTGAAACTAATATAGCCAGAGCTTTGATATTTGGCATGATGACTCTTCAAGAAGCCCTCAACCAATATTCTAAATATGGTTCCGGTCAGTTGCATATCTAGGTCACAGGAGCTAAAAATAGATTTTTTCAATGAAATCTTAAAAAATCTCCTTTTCTGAAACCACAGTACCCTGAGCTTACATTTTTGGCACAAAGCATCATCTTTAGGTCCTCTATCAAGATTGTTCAAATTATGCCCCTGGGGTTAAAACTGCCAAGGCCCTAGGGGTCGCAGTTTTACATAGAGTTATGTAGTGAAATATTCTTCTCTGAAACTACTATGGCAAGAGCTTTGATATTTAGCATTATAGTGACACTTTTAGATGTTCTTTACCAATATTGCTGAAATTGTTCGGGTCTGTTATATATCTGGGTCATATTAGCTAAAAAAAGATTTTTTTCAATGAAAAGTCTTCCTGTCTGAAACCACCCATGTACAAAATATTTGACAGCACACTTAATTTTCAAGTTCATCAGCAAGATTTTTGAAATTATGTCTCTGGGGTGAAAACTGATCCCACCCCAGGGGTCATGTGATCCATGTGTTGGTTTTTCCAGGTGAGCGATATTTAGGCCCGCATGGGCCTCTTGTCTATATTTTAGTTTGATAGGTGTTTTTATCTACGTATGAATAAAACCGAATAACACCTATGACGAAATTTTTTCCTAAGGGCCGAGGGTAAAAGTGAAAGTAAGAGCGTTCGGATTTTCGTGTCATTTGGTGTTTATGTGATAAATAGGATATCAAATTCGTGTGTTGTCAGTCGTAAATTTATTGAACTCGTTGGATAAAATGATATGTTGCTCGCCAAGGCTCGTTCAATAAATTCACGACTGACAACACACTCATTCAACATCCTCTATTAATGTGTACCCTAGTAACAGCCATGACCGCATTAATGAAGCTGTGTACATTCAAAGGCAAAAAAAAAGGTTTGATTGTTTACACTCTAATGTAATCATTTTGACAGTTTGGCGCGAAAAATGCCGATTTGATGTCATTTGAAATCAATTTTTTTGTCACAAAGAAATGCAGACAGCTGGTGTTTATAAGGTATATCAGTTTTCTTGCAATTTAGTCAGAAGAATTTTAGTCTGTAACCATGGTTTCTGCTAATAGGAAAGCATACATTGGTTAAGAAGAAATATTTGAAAGTTCCGCCAAATGTTTGCTGTCTGAGTTCCAAAGATTAATTCGCAAATGAAAAGTGTATATGCCCCGCCTCCTTTGCGAAACTTATCCACAAGTCTCGCCCTCTAGAAAATAGCGTTTATACAAATTGAACATCACCTTTTTCAATTGATTTGGATGGGGCGAATGTAAATATTTATTCTTATTTGGCTTCCTGTTAATAATGAATGTCGGACTGTAGTTGTGTGGGCCTATATACAGGGCTCCACATAAGAGGGAGTAAACTTAACAAATCCAACATTTTCTCACTTATTTCAGCACTAAATCCTATGGTGTCACTTAACTCACTACTCATTAGAATCGTCTCTTTGAGACGATTCTAATGAGTAGTGACAGCATAGGGTTTAAAGCAGATATAAAGATTTTAGTTTTTGAAATACCCCCCTTACCTGGAGCTCTGCCTATATACCCTAGTAATTATAAATTTTCTATTGTAGTTGTGTACGTTGTGTGGGCCTATGTACCCAATGAGTGGTTGGAGGTAGCAGGATTGTCATACCTTCCTCAAAAGTAAGTACAAGATAATAGTAGAATGTCTTTGCATGTTTACAGTAAAATCATGAATACATGAGCAAACAGTGTGGATCGAGGTGTCTCATGAAAATCCAAATTAATTGCCACTCTGACTCTATTTTCAAAAGAAATAGAATCTGTTGGACATGTATGCTTTTAGAAAATTGTTGCATTGGGGGAATTTACATTTGCTTAGCATTCATAGAGTTAAAGACACTGAAAACTAATGGGCACATAGCATTCAGACAATCAAAAAGTATATTTCCTTCGGACTTTCATAGTGTTGACTTGTCAGCCTCATAGCTTGTTTGCAGTACAGTGAAAGCCCTCCAAACCGGACATGTTTGGGGACAAAATAAATGTCCGGTTAAGAAGGGTTTCCGGTTTAGAGGGGTTTTAACCCATAGCTTGTTTCTAGTATAGAAAATAAACTGATCACTTAAAGCAGGTTGAAAGTAAAGCAGAATGCGCCTATGGGCGCATTCTGCTTTACTTTCAACCTGCTTTAAGCTTTCATCTTCTAGAATATAGAAAATAGTTCATGGTGTAATGTATTAAAGTAAAGAAGGGTTTAAAAAGGGACCAACGTTTTTGTCCGGTTTAGAGAGAATTCCGGTATTAAGAGGTTCCGGTTTAATGGCTAATGCAGGCTAAAAGTAAAGTAGAATGCTCTTTAATCCTTTACCCCAATAGCCTCTTTCTAGTTTTGAAGACAGGTATGGAAGGGGGGACTAAGAGGTTTGTCTAGTTTTATTAGCTCACCTGAGCCAAAGGCTCAAGGTGAGCTATTGGGATGGCCCTGTGTCCGGCGTCGTTAGTCGTCCGTCGTCGTTATCAATTGCTTCAAATGACATCTCCTCCTATACCGCTTGACAGAATTCAACCAAACTTTACAGAAATGTTCCTTGGGTCAAGCTCTTTCAAATTTGTTCAAAGAATTAAAAACAATGCAGAACTCTGGTTGCCATGGCAACCAAAGTGAAAAAATAAGGAAATCTTAACAAATCTTCTTGTCAAACACTGGAAGGGCCAGAGCTTACATATTTGGCATATAGCATCATCTACAGGTCCTCTATCAAGTTTGTTCAAATTATGCCCCTGGGGTCAAAATTGGCCCCGCCCCGGGGGTCACAGATTTACATAGAGTTATATAGTGAAATTTTCAAACGTCTTCTTCTCTGAAACTTATGTGGCCAGAGCATTGATATTTGACATGGTGACACTTCTAGATGTCCTATACGAAAATTGTTCAAATGGTTCTGGTCAGTTGCATAACTAGGTCACAGGAGCTAAAAATAGATTTTTTTCATTGAAAACTTAAAAAATCTTCTTGTCTGAAACTACAAGGGCCAGAGCTTAGATATTTGGCACATAGCATCGCCTACAGGTCCTGTATCTAGTTTGTTCAAATTATGCCCCTGGGGTCGAACTTGGCCCGCCCCGGGGGTCACAGTTTTACATAGAGTTATATAGTGAAATTTTCAAACATCGTCTGCTCTGAAACTAATATGGCCAGAGCATTGATATTTGGCATGGTGACACTTCTAGATGTCCTTTACGAAATTTGTTCAAATGGTTCTGGTCAGTTGCATAACTAGGTCACAGGAGCTAAAAATAGATTTTTTTCATTGAAAACTTAAAAAATCTTCTTGTCTGAAACTACAGTACCCTGAGCTTAGATATTTGGCATAAAGCATCATCTTTAGGTCCTCTATCAAGATTGTTCAAATTATGACCCTGGGGACAAAAAAGGCCCGCCCCGGAGGTCACAAATTTACATAGAGTTATATAGTGAAATCTTCAAACCTCTTCTTCTCTGAAACAAATATAGCTAGAGCTTTGATATTTGGCATGGTGTAACTTCTAGAGGTACTTTACCGATATTGTTCAAATGTTTCTGGTCAGTTGCATATATAGGTCACAGGAGCTAAAAATAGATTCTTTCTATTAAAACTTAAAAAAATCTTCTTCTCTGAAACCACAGTACCCTGAGCTTAGATATTTGGCACAAAGCATCATCTACAGGTCCTCTATAAAGATTGTTCAAATAATGTCCATGGGGTCAAAAATGACCCCGCCGCGGGGGTCATAAATTTACATAGAGTTATATCGTGAAATCTTCAAACCTCTTCTTCTCAGAAATTAATATTGCTAGAGCTTTGATATTTGGCATGGTGACACTTCTAGAGGTACTTTACTGATATTGTTCAAATGGTTCCGGTCTGTTGCATATCTATAGGTCACAGGAGCTAAAAATAGATCGTTTCTATTAAAACTTTAAAAATCTTCTTCTCTGAAACCACAGTACCCTGAGCTTAGATAATTGGCACAACCCATTATCTTCAGGTCCTCTATCAAGATTGTTCAAATATGTCCCTAGGGTCAAAATTGACCCCGCCCCGGGGGTCACAAATTTACATAGATTTATAAAGTGAAATCCTCAAACCTCTTCTTCTCTGAAACTAATATAGCTAGAGCTTTGATATTTGGCATAGTGTAACTTCTATAGGTATACTTTACCAATATTGTTCAAATGGTTCCGGTCCGTTGCATATGTAGGTCACAGGAGCTAAAAATAGATTTTTTTAAATAAAAAGCTTAAAATATCTTCTCTTACACTACAGTACCCCAGAGCTCAGCTATTCTGCACTCTGCATCATCCAATCAGCAATTGGCACAATCATATTGTCATAATTTCTCAGCTTTTCAAGATATGTTACATTTACATCAACGGTCCCAGGTGAGCAATTTAGGGCCGTATACGGCTCTTGTTTACATTTTTAGCTCACCTGGCACATAGTGCCAAGGTGCGCTTTTTTGATGTGCTGTGTCCTTCGTTCGTCTTCCGTCATTCGTTCGTCGTCAACAATTTCTTCAAACGACTTCTCCTCCTAGACTACTGGATGGATTTTCACCAAACTTGGCAGGAATGATCCTTATATGGTCCTCTTTCAAAGTTGTTCAAACATTTCCGGTCCGTTGCATATCTACATGTAGGTCACAGGAGCTAAAAATAGATTTTTTCAATGAAAACTTAAAAAATCTTCTTGTCCGAAACCACAGTACCCTGAGCTTAGATATTTTGCATAAAGCATTGTCTTAAGGTCCTCTATCAAGATTGTTCAAATTATGTCCTTGGGGTCAAAAATGACCCCGTCCGGGGGTCGATATTTTACATAGAGTTATATAGTGAAATCTTCAAACATCTTTTTCTCTGAAACTAATATGGCCAGAGCTTTGATATTTGGCATGGTGACACTTCTAGAAGCCTCGAACTAATAAAGTAATATTGTAAATATGGTTCCAGTCCGTTGCATATCTAGGTCACTGGAGCTAAAAATAGATTTTTTCCAGTTAAAACTTAAAAAATCTTCTTGTCCGAAACCACAGTACCCTGAGCTTAGATATTTGGCATAAAGCATCATCTTTAGGTCCTCTATCAAAATTGTTCAAATTATGTCCCTGGGATAAAAAATGACCCTGCCCCGGGGTCAATATTTTACATAGAGTTGTATAGTGAAATCTTCAAACATATAGTTCTCTGAAACTAATATGGCCAGAGCTTTGATATTTGGCATGGTGACATTACTTGAAGTACTTAATCAATATTGATTATATGGCTCCGGCCGTTTCATATCTAGGTCACAGGAGGTACAAATAGATTGTTTCAATGAAATCTTAAAAAATCTTCTTGTCTGAAACCACAGTACCCTGAGCTTAGATATTTGGCACAAAGCATTGTCTTCAGGTCCTCTATCAAGATTGTTAAAATTATGTCCCTGGGGTCAAAAATGACCTGCCCCCGGGGGTCAATATTTTACATATGGCCAGAGCTTTGATATTTGGCATGGTGACATTTCCTGATGCCCTTAACCAATATTGATTATATGGTTGCGGTCCGTTGCATATCTAGGTCACAGGAGGTAAAAAAAGATTGTTTCAATGAAATCTCAAAAGAATTTTTTGTCTGAAACCACAGTACCCTGAGCTTAGATATTTGGCACTAAGCATCATCTTTAGGTCCTCTTTCAAAGTTGTTCAAATTATGTCCCTGGGGTCAAAACTGCCAAGGCCCTAGGGGTTGCAGTTTTACATAGGGTTATATAGTGAAATCTTCTTCTATTATGGCCAGAGCTTTGATATTTAACATAGTGACACTATTTGATGGTTTTTTTTTACCAATATTGCTGAAATGGTTCGGGTCTGTTGCATATCTGGGTCACATTAGCTAAAAGTAGACTTTTTTTCAATGAAAAGTCTTCCTGTCTGAAACCATCCATGTACAAAATATTTGACAGAACACTTAATTTTCAAGTTCATCAGCAAGATTTTTGAAATTATGTCTCTGGGGTAAAAATAATCTCACCCCAGGGGTCATGTGACCCTTGTGTTGGTTTTTCCAGGTGAGCGATATTTAGGCCCGCTTGGGCCTCTTGTTGTGAATTGTGATTGTGTTTCGTTTGCGTTCAAATGGGAAAGAATAACGTTTTCTCCACTGTAGCTGTATCTTGTTTGTAGGTACTGGGCGGTGGCCATTCCGTGTTACCTTTGTGTGCTCCCGGCCCTTGCCTTCCCAGCCTGGTTTGGCTACACCCTCCTGTGTACAGCTCCCCTAGATTCTACAGACCTCATTATAGGTAAGGTACTGTGTGGTCAATCTTTTATTCAAGAACTAATAAATTCATACCAATGTTTTATTGTGCAATAGAACAAGGGTAGGAATTGAGATGTGTAGTAATTTAATCAAGAGGCCATAGGCCGAGTGATTTAATTACCAGGATCTCAATGACTACCCATTTTCTATTGCACAATAACACACTGGTATGAATTTTATTATCTCGATTCTAACACTTCAATTAACTACAATTTTCACCAACGCAACGGAGCTACATTTCTTGGTGCACAAACTATTGAAACCATATTACGTCTGTAACGTCACATTTTAGCCGCTATAGGGCATGCATATTTTATTGTGAATTCAAACACAGTTTGTGTCCTTCTTTGTTTATATAGGGATGTGCACAAGGTGTGTTAGAATAACCCTTAACTCCATAGATACACATTTTTACACATTTAATTTATTACTCTACTGAAGTAAATAGTTCAAATTTATTCAGTCATGAATATGTATTACAAGAAATATTTTCTGTATCCTAGCAGATGATAGCTTAAAGCAAGCTGAAAGTCAAGCAGAATGTGCCTTAACCCATTACCCAATAAATACACTGTTTACGCCTTTAATTTATTCCTCCATTGAAGATTAAAGGTGCAGTTTGTACAGTCATAATTACGTTTGATAAAAAATAGTTTCTATATCTTAACTCACTCACTCATGTCGAGCCGTCTGCGTCCGCGGACATCCTCGGGTAGACATGGACCTCCAAACTTCTTTGTCTAGCATACATTTTGCAACTTCCTCGGTGTTACTCATGCTGGTGTCCTCCAAAAGACCGTCTACGTAGGTCTTTCTTTGCCCACCCCTACTACGTGTTCCCTGTCTTGGCTGCCATAATACAAGGTGGCTAGTTGGAAGTTCTGGATGCCTGTAGCAGTGTCCAGCAAATTCAATCTTCTTTGCCTTATTTTCTCTGAGAGTTTTGGGAGGTTTCCATATAGCTCCTTGTTTGTTAGATGGTCTCTCCAGCTGATCTGATGGACCACGCGCAGCATCTTGGTATATGTGCCGTCAATGCTTTTAGTCAGTTTAGCAGTCATGGTCCATGCCTCACAGCCGTAGATGAGAACTGACTCAACTGTAGCCAGGAATAACTTCACTTTTAGTTTGCGGTCTAGATTTGAGGTCCATACTGCCCTCATCTGGTTGAGCACTCTCCAAGCTATTGCCTTATGAATCTTGATGTCTTTGTCAGAGGATTTGACCCAGGAACCTAGGTATTTGAAGTCTTCCGTTTCTTTCAGAGCTTCGCCGCTGATGGTTGTTAATGGATGATTAGATTCCATATTGAATGTCAGGTATTCAGTTTTCTTTGGGTTGAGGCGTAGTCCTACTCTCTCACATTCTACTTAAACTCTACCTAAAAGTTCCTGAGCTTGGTCCATTCCATCTGAAAGCAGGGCTATATCATCTGCAAAATCGAGATCTGTTATCATTGTTGGACCGACCCTTCTGCTTTTTCTAGGTGTAATTGTAAACCCTAGTTCTTCTCCTTTCCCATATCTTACCAGATGTTAGCTTAAAGCTGGGTGAAAGGGCACATTCTGTTTTACTTTCACCCTGCTTTAAGAGGTCAGCCATTTTCAAAACAAGAACAGACTATGGGGTAATGGGTTAAGGCACATTCTGCTTAAATTTCAGCTTGCTGTAAGTGGTCATCTATGTTAAATGATAAAAACAGTCATTGGAGTAAACTGTACAGGGTTAGTCTCCACTCTAGTCTGTATCAATATCAACATGTGTAAAATTCATGCTAAAATTCATTGAGAGACAATTGTAACACATCAAATTGATGTTTTTGTTAATCCCCTGCGAGTTGGACATAATGAGATTGGACTGTTCCTGTATAGAACTTTGCGTTGTAAATTTATTGTAAATATGAATGTGTCTGTGTTTTAGTCAAGCCCTTCATTTGGTCATGTGTCTTAACTTTCGATTGCTCACTTAACACTTTTATGTTTACTGTAATTTAAAAGGGAAGTGGACAAACCTATTTAACCCATTTTATGCGGATACACTTTTAGGTGTACCTCTAGGCAAACAGTTTTGATCCCAGATCTGACATCAAAATTGTTTGCTGCTTAATTAATATTCTATCAGAAACTGCTTAAATATTTCATAATATTTGAGTTATACCCACTGCAGACGCAATTTTAAAATGGCCGCCTAATATTACCCAGCATACAATGGGTTAAATGGAACTGTGCTGCTTGTTGCAGTCATACATATTAAACATATATCAAGTTGTCATCGAGGAATTTCCCTGGCAGCAAATAATGGACTTTCTGGAATGAATCTTTTAGTGAATAAACTTGTGAATCTAGGCAAAATTTAGTTAACAGATAACCCCTCTTAACCCATTACCCGATATCCTGTTTCTAGTATTGAAGATAGGTGACCACTTAAAGCAGGTTGAAAGTAAAGCAGAATGTGCCTTAAGGCACATTCTGCTTTACTTTCAGCCTGCTTTAAGCTAGCATCTCCTAGAATATAGAATATATTTCTTATGATACATATCCTTGACTATATAAAGTGGATCTATTTTCTTCAGTGAAGGAATAATTTAGAGGCGTAAAAAGGCGTATTTATGGGGAAATGGGTTAACTGACATACTTATGTTGGAACCATGGTGTGCCAGATAACAGAGTTTTTACTGTATTTCCTTTCTTTCAGATGATTATTCTCCAAGTTTGACACCTGAAGAGCAAGCAAAGACAATTTCTCAGCCACTGGTCGATATTCCTATATCTGAGGTAAACAGGCAGCTGTATCTGTGAACATACATCACTTAGGTATCAGACAGTGAACTAGAAAATTTGTTGATATTGAGTATAGAACTGGAAAACACACCCCACCGAGGAACGTGGCAGTGAACAGGAAACTTGTAAACATTGAGTACAATTATGACAGTGAAACCTTGTGCTAGAGAAGGCAAAGACAGTGTTTGTGTAGCCAATGTTTAAAGACCTGACTGTAGGTAATATAATTGTATAGATTATTAACTACATCTGTTGATGTTTTGAAACTAAAGACACATATTGAAATATAGTATTGTTTTGAAACTGTTTTTTAGACATATTTTTTTTATTTGTTGAAATAACTACAGATGTAGGTGTTTTGAAACTAAAGACTGTATTTAAATATACATTATATTGTTTTGAAACTGTTTTAGACATGTTTTGTATTTGAAATAACTAAAGCTGCAGATTTGTGAAATTTAAGACATATTGAAATATGGATGGTTTTGATACTATTATAGCTTTGAAATTAATATAGCTAATTTGGTATTAAAGAACATTATAGATGTTAGTGACTTTAAATACAGTCCTCTTGTCTTTGTAACTCCAATTCTTTTGTAGTACATGAATACTGTTGTATACATATATGTGCTAGTTTAGTTATTAAGTTAGTATATCTATATAGAAATGCTTCTTGGTATTGGAAGTTTTTGTTAAGTAATGCAACAAAGATGACTTAGTCCTTACAAAGATTGGTTTCAGCGTCATATGACCATTTTGTGTGTTTTGAAACCTAACTCAACCAATTAGTTACTAATTTGTTGTATGAAGAATTCATTTGTTATCGATTGATAGTTACACAGACCCATTTGTTACTTATAAATTGTTACAAAGACTAATTGGTTACTAATTGGTTGTTACAAAGACTCATTGGTTACTGATTGTTAGTTACAAATACTAATTGGTTACTGATTGTTCGTACAAAGACTAATAGGTTACTGATTGGTTTTCACAAAGACTAATTGGTTACTGATTGGTTGTACCAAAGACAATTGGTCACTGATCGGTTGTTACAAAGACTAATTGGTTACTGATTGGTTGTTTCAAAGATTCATTTGTTACTTTTAGGTTGTTATGAAGACTAGTTGGTTACTGATTAGTTGTTACAAAGACTAGTTGGTTACTGATTGGTTGTTACAAATACTAATTGGTTACTGATTAGTTGTTACAAAAACTAACTGGCTACTGATTGGTTGTTACAAAGACCAATTGTTTATTGATTGATTGTTTCATTGACTAATTGGTTACTGTTTGGTTGTTACAAAAACTGGCTGGCAACTGACTGGTTGGTTCAAAGCCAGCAATGTCAGTAGATCAAGACAAGGAAGTGTATCCCTTCCCTGGAAAGGTAAAGAGCTCGGTTTGGGAGTACTTTGGGTTTTATAAAGATGACTCAGGCAGCCTGGACAAGTCCAAGGCTATCTGTAAACTCTGTCGTCGTGGAGTCAGTTACACTGGCAACACTACTAACCTGCGTACCCATGTGGTTCATCACCATCGCGGAGAGGAGGGAGTAGATGAGAAAATGCTATTGACCAAAGGTAGCAATATGTACCCAGTAGGGCTCACCGGCCTCGGGGTCAGTCCTTGCTCTCCCTCAGGTAACGTGTCGCAGCTGAAGACATTTGGAGACATTGACTCTGACTGCAGTACTCTGAAGGGAGAGTCAGTTAACTCATCTCTGTTAGATTTTATCATCAGTGAGTTACTACCTCTTGATAACTTTGACAGTAAATCATTTAGAAACTTACTGAAGGTGTGCAGTGGGGGTAAGTTAGACCCACAAGTTCCCAGAATGGAGGATGTTAGTGCAATGTTATATTCCAACTACTTCTGTGAAAAGCAGAAAGTTGGTGAGGAACTGACTAAAGCAGAGGCAGAGTATATGAAAGTAGAATTATGGAAAACAGTTCATTCTAACTATATGACTGTTGGGATACAGATCATAGATGACAACTGGAAGACCAACTCCTATGTGTTGTGTACCTATGATCTCGGGGAAACTTTTACATCTAAAGATATATCAGAATTCATTGGAAATGCTGTACAAGAATGGAATCTCTTTGAAGAAATTATAATTCTAACTGATGGCCATGAAGAAGTAAAAGAAGCTGCTTCAAAAATGTCTTGTGTTCATATTCCTTCACTAGGTGTATCTATCAACAAAGCTGCACACTTATGTTTGCAGCAGTCAGCTGTTCGAATAGTCGTTAAGCATGTCAGAGACCTTGTTGAGTTTTTTAAACAGAATAGTACAGCAGAAGCCATTCTGTCAGAGAAACAGAAAGTTTTGAAGTTGTCTAGTCAGACTCTTTCATCCGAAGACAAAAAAAATTGGAAGTCAACCCTAGATATGATAGAGAGCTTCAATGAGATTTCTGCAGCAATTTTGGCGACTTTGAAAGACCCAATTTTAGATAGACATAAAAGTGTACAAATGTTGACATCCATTGAATTGTCATTTCTTCAGTCACTAATAAGTTTGTTAAAGCCATTAAGAATGGCCTTTAGCCTGTCCCACGACATGAAGTACCCACTGATGTCAGTTATTCTACCAGTGATGAAGAAACTTGAAGTAGCATTAACAGGCAATGACTCAGACTCTCAGACCATTGTTGAGTTGAAGGAGAAGATGCTGAGTCAGTTGACACAAGGCTACAAACAGAAAGTTCACAGAGAGCTGCTACTGCTGAGCTCCCTCCTTGATCCTCGCTACAAAGACCTCAAGTTTGTGGACCAGTCAGAGCAGGAACTGGCCTACGACCTTCTAAAGAAGTCAGCTGCAGAGGTGAATATGGCCAGCATGTCTACAGAGATTGAGAAAGACTCTCAGGATTTCTGTATAAAGATAGAAATTAATGATGACCATGAGTTCTCATCCTGCTCCAGTGAAGACACTTCGGCAGTAGCAATGTTAATGGATCAGCTGGACCAGACAAATAAACCAGCCAAACGACGCAGACACATGGCTCCACAGAAAGACATGGAATCACACATTGATCCGATGAATGATTGGCTAGCTGATGTAGTTCAGGAAACTGTTCCCTCAGAGAAACAGGAAGACAATGTCACAAATGAGATCTCTAGGTATAGATCAGAGTTGCAGATTTTATCAACATCATCTCCATTGTTATGGTGGAAGGACCGGAAGAAAACTTATCCTATTTTATCACAGGTAGCGAAGAAGTTTGCATGCGCCCCAGCTATCATAAGTAATCTGAATGAATCAAGACAAACAGTCTATGAAAGACAGAGAGCGGGTCTTTCTGACAATTATCTGGAAATGCTGGTGTTTTTAAATGCTAATAGAAACAAGTCAAATTGACCATTCAACCTCAGGTTTCTTTATAACACCTTGACTGAATCCTCTGCATAGCACCTTTAGATTCCTGGGGTCGGTTTCATAAAACTTTGGACCTCAAAAACGGTCGTAAGTCAAAACTTTTAAATACAGTAAAACCTCGCTATTACGACCACTTAAACGAAGGCTAATTGAGTGTATAATAGACAGGTGACAGCTTAAAGCAAGGTTACAGTGAAACAGAAAGCTCCTATAGGAGCTTTCTGTTTCACTGTCACCTTGCTTAAAGCGGTCACCTATCGTAAACATCCTAATAATTAACATAATTTAGTGGTCGTAATAGCGAGGTTTTACTGTACATTTATTTTCTGATTTCTCCATCTAATCCTGTCTTCTGACATCTCTTTGAAATTGTCTTTTCAAGTTGATTCCAAAGAGATGTCACACAACAGGATTAGATGAAGAAATGAATAATAATTACTAGTAAGACTTTTATAATCTGACTTATGACAACATTTAATGAACAAAGGTTATTGAAATGGGCCCCTGTTCCTTTCTTTATAAGTGTACTCACAGTGGAGAAGTTGAAACAAGAAAAAAACAATTCAATGCAACTAAGTGTAAAAAAAGCAGCTTTTGAAAATGTTGGCACATTGTTCTGAATGTTAATCAGTTTGGAGTCTGATCAGATGCATGGTTATCCGGCATCCGATCAGGCTTCAAACTTTTTGTAATGGGCATAATGTTTTTAGCATGAACATGTTTATTTTGAATGAGTAATGACATCTCCACTGTATCTTATAACTGAATGGTTTTGTCCGTTTTGATACTGCTAGCACTGCAGTGTAAAGCAAAATGAATGTAAAGCAAACTGTTCTTCAGCAGCTTCTGCTTTTCATTTATCTTATTTTGAGCATTCAACTGCTCTTAAAAACAGAAGTACTATGAGTGTTGTACATATATATGTTGTAGACACATGTAGGTGGTTTGCTCAGATGGACAAATGGGTTAAGCTTGCCGTAGATCCATGAAAAAAGACTTTATCAGTTTAGTTTAGTGATTTGCTTAGGAAATTTTTATCTTGCTTTTAATGAAACTACCTTTGTCACCACATATGCAATAATTATCAACAGTGAGCGATAAGCTTGTGGACTGATGCATTTCTATATTGCACAAATTATGTTTATCTGACCTTTAATAAAATAATAAACAAATTCAGATTAGACTGACAGCGTATGGTCAGAAGAGGACTAATTAATGTTTTGGATGGTTGAAATCCATTTTGATATTAAGAGACACACATATCTGAATGCTACAGCAAACCATGTATTGGGTTACTGTCTCTTCCCATGTTGTGGTCGGACATTTTTCTCTGATACTTGCAGTCTGCTAAATGTTTTACTTAATGCGTGAGTTTTTAGCTCGCCTGTAAGTAGTACATGAAGAGCTATTGCAATACCCCCGGTGTAGTCGTCGTCGTTGTCGTTGTCGGCGTCGTCGTGAACGGCGTTAACAATTTTAAGAAAATGTCTATAACTTCTATGTCCCTTGAGGTATTGCTTTCATAGTTGGTATGTGTGTGTATATGGACAAGACCTTTCCATGCACAGAAACAATTTGACCCCTTGACCTTGAACGTAGGGCCTGCGTTTGGGTTTCGAAATCTGCGTTTAGGTTTCGAAAAATGCCTTTAAACTTCTATGTCCCTTGAGGTATTGCTTCCATAGTTGGTATGTGTGTATATGGACAAGACCTTTCCATGCACAGAAAAATTTAGACCCCTGTGACCTTGACCTTGAACTTAGGGCCTGCGTTTAGGTTTCGAAATCTGCGTTTAGGTTTCGAAAAATGCCTTTAAACTTCTATGTCCCTTGAGGTATTGCTTCCATAGTTGGTATGTGTGTGTATATGGACAAGACCTTTCCATGCACAGAAAAATTTAGACCCCTGTGCCCATGACCTTGAACTTAGGGCCTGCGTTTAGGTTTGGAAATCTGCGTTAAGGTTTTGAAAAATGCCTTTAACTTCTATATCCATTAAGGTATTGCTTCCATAGTCAGTATGTGTGTGTATATAGACATGACCTTTCCATGCACAGAAAAAATTAGACCCCCTTGACCTTGTACTTAGGGCCTGCGTTTAGGTTTCGAAATCTGTGTTTAGGTTTCGAAAAATGCCTTTAACTTCTATGTCCCTTGAGGTATTGCTTCAATAGTTGGTATGTGTGTGTATATGGACAAGACCTGTCCATGGACAACATTTTTTTTACCCCTGTGACCTTTAACTTAGGGCCTGCGTTTAGGTTTCGAAATCTGTGTTTAAGTTTAGAAAAATGCCTTTAACTTCTATTTTCCTTGAGGTATTGCTTCAATAAATGGTATGTGTGTTCATATGGACAAGACCTTTCCATGCACAGAAAAGTTTTGACCCCTGTGACCTTGACCTTGAACTTAGGGCCTGCGTTTAGGTTTCGAAATCTGTGTTTAGGTTTCGAAAAATGCCTTTAAACTTCTATGTCCCTTGAGGTATTGCTTCCATAGTTGGTATGTGTGTGTATATGGACAAGACCTTTCCATGCACAGAAAAATTTAGACCCATGTGACCTTGAACTTAGGGCCTGCGTTTAGGTTTCGAAATCTGTGTTTAGGTTTCGAAAAATGCCTATAACTTCTATGTCCCTTGAGGTATTGCTTTCATAGTTGGTATGTGTGTGTATATGGACAAGACCTTTCCATGCACAGAAACATTTGGACCCCTGTGACCTTGACCTTGAACTAAGGGCCCGTGTTTAGGTTTCGAAATCTGTGTTTATGTTTCGAAAAATGCCTATAACTTCTATGTCCCTTGAGGTATTGCTTTCATAGTTGGTATGTGTGTGTATATGGACAAGACCTTTCCATGCACAGAAAAATTTGGACCCCTGTGACCTTGACCTTGAACTTAGGGCCCGTGTTCAGGTTTCGAAATCTGTGTTTAGGTTTCGAAAAATGCCTATAACTTCTATGTCCCTTGAGGTATTGCTTTCATAGTTGGTATGTGTGTGTATATGGACAAGACCTTTCCATGCACAGAAAAATTTGTACCCCTGTGACCTTGACCTTGAACTAAGGGCCAGCGTTTAGGTTTCGAAATCTGTGTTTAGGTTTCGAAAAATGCCTATAACTTCTATGTCCCTTGAGGTATTGCTTTCATAGTTGGTATGTGTGTGTATATGGACAAGACCTTTCCATGCACAGAAACATTTGGACACCTGTGACCTTGACCTTGAGCTTAGGGCCCGCGTTTAGGTTTCGAAATCTGTGTTTAGGTGCCGAAAAATGCCTATAACTTCTATGTCCCTTGAGGTATTGCTTTCATAGTTGGTATGTGTGTGTATATGGACATGACCTTTCCATGCACATAAATATTTTGACCCCTGTGACCTTGACCTTGAACTTAAGGCCTGGGTTTAGGTTTCGAAATCTTTGTTTAGGTTTCGAAAAATGCCTATAGGTATTGCTCTCATAGTTGGTATGTGTGTGTATATGGACAAGACCTATCTATGCACTGAAACATTTGGGCCCCTGTGACCTTGATCTTGAACTTAAGGCCTGTGTTTAGGTTTCGAAATCTGTTTTTAGGTTTCGAAAAATTCCTATAACTTCTATGTCCCTTGAGGTATTGCTTTCATAGTTGGTATGTGTGTGTATATGGACAAGACCTTTCCATGCACAGAAAAATTTGGACCCCTGTGACCTTGACCTTGAACTTAGGGCCTGTGTTCAGGTTTCGAAATCTGTGTTTAGGTTTCGAAAAATGCCTTTAACTTCTATTTTCCTTGAGGTATTGCTTCAATAGTTGGTATGTGTGTTCATATGGACAAGACCTTTCCATGCACAGAAAAGTTTTGACCCCTGTGACCTTGAACTTAGGGCCTGCGTTTAGGTTTCGAAATCTGTGTTTAGGTTTCGAAAAATGCCTATAACTTCTATGTCCCTTGAGGTATTGCTTTCATAGTTGGTATGTGTGTGTATATGGACAAGACCTTTCCATGCACAGAAACATTTGGACCCCTGTGACCTTGACCTTGAACTAAAGGCCCGTGTTTAGGTTTCGAAATCTGTGTTTATGTTTCGAAAAATGCCTATAACTTCTATGTCCCTTGAGGTATTGCTTTCATAGTTGGTATGTGTGTGTATATGGACAAGACCTTTCCATGCACAGAAAAATTTGGACCCCCCTGACCTTGACCTTGAACTTAGGGCCCGTGTTCAGGTTTCGAAATCTGTGTTTAGGTTTCGAAAAATGCCTATAACTTCTATGTCCCTTGAGGTATTGCTTTCATAGTTGGTATGTGTGTGTATATGGACAAGACCTTTCCATGCACAGAAAAATTTGTACCCCTGTGACCTTGACCTTGAACTAAGGGCCAGTGTTTAGGTTTCGAAATCTGTGGTTAGGTTTCGAAAAATGCCTATAACTTCTATGTCCCTTGAGGTATTGCTTTCATAGTTGGTATGTGTGTGTATATGGACAAGACCTTTCCATGCACAGAAACATTTGGACACCTGTGACCTTGACCTTGAGCTTAGGGCCCGCGTTTAGGTTTCGAAATCTGTGTTTAGGTGCCGAAAAATGCCTATAACTTCTATGTCCCTTGAGGTATTGCTTTCATAGTTGGTATGTGTGTGTATATGGACAAGACCTTTCCATGCACATAAATATTTTGACCCCTGTGACCTTGACCTTGAACTTAAGGCCTGGGTTTAGGTTTCGAAATCTTTGTTTAGGTTTCGAAAAATGCCTATAGGTATTGCTCTCATAGTTGGTATGTGTGTGTATATGGACAAGACCTATCTATGCACTGAAACATTTGGACCCCTGTGACCTTGATCTTGAACTTAAGGCCTGCGTTTAGGTTTCGAAATCTGTTTTTAGGTTTCGAAAAATTCCTATAACTTCTATGTCCCTTGAGGTATTGCTTTCATAGTTGGTATGTGTGTGTATATGGACAAGACCTTTCCATGCACAGAAAAATTTGGACCCCTGTGACCTTGACCTTGAACTTAGGGCCCGTGTTCAGGTTTCGAAATCTGTGTTTAGGTTTCGAAAAATGCCTATAACTTCTATGTCCCTTGAGGTATTGCTTTCATAGTTGGTATGTGTGTGTATATGGACAAGACCTTTCCATGCACAGAAAAATTTGTACCCCTGTGACCTTGACCTTGAACTAAGGGCCAGCGTTTAGGTTTCGAAATCTGTGTTTAGGTTTCGAAAAATGCCTATAACTTCTATGTCCCTTGAGGTATTGCTTTCATAGTTGGTATGTGTGTGTATATGGACAAGACCTTTCCATGCACAGAAACATTTGGACACCTGTGACCTTGACCTTGAGCTTAGGGCCCGCGTTTAGGTTTCGAAATCTGTGTTTAGGTGCCGAAAAATGCCTATAACTTCTATGTCCCTTGAGGTATTGCTTTCATAGTTGGTACATGTATGTGTGTGTATATGGACAAGACCTTTCCATGCACATAAATATTTTGACCCCTGTGACCTTGACCTTGAACTTAAGGCCTGGGTTTAGGTTTCGAAATCTTTGTTTAGGTTTCGAAAAATGCCTATAGGTATTGCTCTCATAGTTGGTATGTGTGTGTATATGGACAAGACCTATCTATGCACTGAAACATTTGGACCCCTGTGACCTTGATCTTGAACTTAAGGCCTGCGTTTAGGTTTCGAAATCTGTTTTTAGGTTTCGAAAAATTCCTATAACTTCTATGTCCCTTGAGGTATTGCTTTCATAGTTGGTATGTGTGTATATGGACAAGACCTTTCCATGCACAGAAAAATTTGGACCCCTGTGACCTTGACCTTGAACTTAGGGCCCACGTTTAGGTTTCGAAATCTGTGTTTAGGTTTCGAAAAATGCCTATAACTTCTATGTCCCTTGAGGGTTGCTTTCATAGTTGGTATGTGTGTGTATGTGTATATGGACAAGACCTTTCCATGCACAGAAAAAATTGGACCCCTGTGACATTGACCTTGAACTTAGATCCAGGGTTAAGGTTTCGAAATCTCTGTTTAGGTTTAAAAAAATGCTTATATTTCCTATGTCCCCTGAGGTGTAACTTCGTACATGTATTTGATTTTCATGTGTATATGGACAAGACCTTTCCATGCAGGCAAAAAGGTTGAACTCGGTGACCTTGAGTGTGCTTTTAAGTTTCTAAATGTGCCGATGGCGAGCTTTGTTGTCTCTCTGACAACTCTTGTTTAAGAAAGCAAGAAACAGAGACCTAGTTTCATTTCATTCATTTGTGTTAACACATTGTTTTTTCTTATCAAAGAACTGACAATGCTCAGTAAGGCTCTTCCTGACTTATCTACACTTGTAGCGGGTTTTCACCAGAGCATGTATTTGGTATAATGATTATGATTCTAAAGGTTCAGGTGATGACAAGCAGGTTATTGCACCAATTATTATTGCACACTGTTGCATGCAATAATAATTGATGCAATAACCAGTACATATTTAACTTTATTATTGAATCCTCTGTCTGTTTAGGCGCAAAACCTATATGACAATTATTTGTACAACAAACATACATTCTATCTTGATTTCTTTAGTTTAACCCATTCTGTTCTGAATTGTTCAAATCATAACAAATTTAAATCCCAATTCTCAATGGTTCAAAAAGACACTTCCATTATTGACAAATTATCTGTTGATGTTGATTTGCACCTTTTTTTCTTTTTTTTTCTCAGAAAAGTAGAATTTCAGCAAACAGTGCAAATCCTGATTAGCAAATAATACATACTGGTATTTTGTTGTCCAGAATAGAATTGGTATAAAATAGCTCGGGCAACAATTAGAAGATGATAAAATTGAAGAAGAAGAGTTATTGTATGTATGTTAAATATTGCTATGTACACAATGCTAGTAACAGTTATTTGTATTACAATAAAACCTCAAAATTACGACTACTAAAAAGAAGGCTAATTGACTGCATTGAAGACAGACGTGACAGCTTAAATCAAGGTAAAGGTAAAATGGAAAAGCTCTGAACGGATCTTTCTGTTTTACTTTCACATTGCTATATTGCTTTAAGCAGTCACCTGCCTCAAACACAAGGTAATGAGCACACTTGAGTAGTCATAATAGAATAGAGAGGTTTTACTGTATATAGCTTCTAATTTAACCCTTAGCCCGCCAAATAAATTGTCGTCTGCTATATTTCTCGTCTGCTTCAAGTTTTAAAGTGCTTCAAAGTTGCTCAAAATTGCTGAAAATGTTGTCGGAGTGTCAAACAGCTTGGATCCGGATGAGACGCCGAGTTACTCGGCGTCTCATCCGGATCCAAGCTGTTTGCATATGGAGCTAGTCGTGACTGGCAGGCTAAGGGTTAAAAAAACATTCCATTTTATTTTATAGACTTTATTGTTTTTCTAATTAAGTGTGTGTAATATCAGGACTTGAACGTGTTCCTAAGTATTTAACCCACTAGCCCATAAATACACTTTTTATGCCTTTTAAATTTTTCCTCAACTGAAGAAAATTCTTCTAATATAATTATACAGTCATGAATATGTATTATAAGAATTAAAAATTTCAGGGATCAATGAAATAAGCTGCAACATTCAACCCTAACCACGAAGACACTCAGCATTTACAGTTTATATTTTAATAGTACATTTGTCCTTTTCAAACAATGTAGACCCAGATCAGAGAAGCCCTCTGATCAGGGTATGTACTGTTTGTCATTTAGCAATACATAGCAAAACAAACAACTCTAAATAGTCAAAAGGGACTAAACTAAATTGGAATCTGGAACCGTCCACAAAAAGTTTTAGGGGTGAATTAGTAAAAACATGTACAAGTTTGTTTATACTGTAGTAGTTGGATGCATATTCTTGCCTTTGCACCCTCTTCTTGATGTGATTTCTTCATCAGGGGTGTGCCATGAGTTAGGGCTCCAGATAAGAGGGAGTAAACAGAACAAATTCAACATTTTCTCACTTATTTCAGCACAAAATCCTATGATGTGACTACTCATTAGAATTATCTCAAATAGACAATTTTAATGATTAGTGACACCATAGGGTTTACTGCAGAAATAAAGATTTTAGATTTTGAAATACCTCCCTTATCTGGAGCTCTGAGTTATTTAGGCATTTAACCCTTTACCACATGGTTTTAATTATTTGACTCATTTTAAAAATGATTTTACAAACTTACTATTAACAATTTTATAATCTTGGTAATAATATTGAAAGAATTTCCATGTTTCCATGCATATCAATTTTGTATCATTTTTTATTGTGAATGTAGTTATTTGTCTTTCTCGCTTTGTAGGTACATTTATATAATTTTATGTGAAGCGCTTTTGAACGCACAACTCCTGTGTGAAAAGAGCGCTATATAAATCGGGTATAATAATAATAATAATAATAATGGTCTAATTCTAGTTTTGAAGACGCATTTCCCCTATATATTATACATCTCAATCATTTACTGCATAGCCTGTTTCAAGTTTTGAAGACAGATGACCACTTGAAGTGGTTTGAAAAAAAGGAGAATGGGCCTAAAGGAGCGTTCTGCTGTACTTTCAGTCTGCTGTAAGTTCCCACCCTCTAGGATATACATGTAGTGTTATATATTTTTATTTTGCATATTCATTACTGTATGAAATGAAACTATTTTCTTCAATGGAAGAGTAAATTAAATGTATAAAAAGTTTATTGATGGAGTGTTTAGCTAATATGGGCACCAGATATCGATTAACAAAAAGGTTTTTGAGGGATTATTTTTTCAGTCTCTTTTAAAATGTAAGTCAAAGTGTCAGTTACCCTCTTTAAGAGGTAGAGCCTAAACCCCTGAATTTCCAAACCGTTAGGAACGTTACAGAGTGGCTTCCTAAGTTTCTGTTTTCAAAATTTTCAGAATTTGCTTTCTCAAATTGTGTTTAATGGACATATTAGACTAGTCACAGAATATGTTTTTAACTGTAATAAATTTTTTGCCATTAGAAAAAGTCTTAGTTATGTATAATATTTTTCGTTTGTTATGGGCTTCATTGGGTAATTGATAGATCAGGAAAAAAACAGAAAACTTCGTTTCCAATAATAAAAATTGATGTATGCTGAAATCTAACATCTTGTCGCATTATATGGATGCCTATACTGTTCAGCCATGAAAAAGGAATATGACTGCAAAGTGTGGACCCAGTACTCTATAGCCTGTTTCTAATTAAGAGGACAGGTTGTCACTGAAAGTAAGGCAGAATGTGTCCCGTATGGCACAGTCTGCTTTACTTTCAGCCTGCCTGAAGCTACCATCTGCAATAATAAAGGAAACATTTATTTTGCACATTTGAACCCTAGTCCCGCATATAGGCGTCCTTTTCAAACAGCGTACATGTGAATAGTACACTTTTCCTATGCAAACAGCGAAGACCCAGATCAGGGTCTTCACTGTTTGTTATAATGCAAAACATTGACAAAAAACAACCCTTAAATGTCAGAAATGGACTAGACTAAAACGGAAACTGGAATTGTCCATTTAAAGTTTTAGGGAGGAAAGAGTGAATGAAATGGAACTGTTTTCTTTAGTAGAGGAATAAACTAAAGGCGTAATAATGTGTACCAATGGTGTAAAGGGTTAGACAATCACTCAAAAGAAACTGAGTCCAAGGTTGTAAATTTTGAGTTGAGTCTAGCATCATTTTCAAGCATTTGATTGGTCAGATTTGAGCCTAAGCTCAAATCCGACCAATCAAATGCTTTAGAATACATCAGACTCAACTCAAACTCTTTTAAACCCTGGACCCAAAATTGGTGTTTTTATAGAAAGGTTTTTTTAGATAATTGCAGGAAATTAGCAATGCAGAAAGCTCCAATTTAAGCACTAATTTTTGTTCTGTATTCATCATTGTTTTGAGGTCTTTTTCACCCCTGAATCTTTTAGTGGACAATTCCGATTTCCATATAAGTCTAGTCCTTTTATGACTAGCTCTATTTGGGGCTGGTTTTAACTATATATTTCAAAATGACAAACAGTGTAGACCCTGATCGGAGGGCTCCTTAAGGAGCCCTCTGATCAGGGTCTACACTATTTGCATAGGTCAAGGGTAATCCTCACAAGTACACTGTTTGTAAATGATGAGTATACTCGCCGCTTGGGTTGAATTTGTTAAAAGAAACACAGGTACCATTATCGTTTAAAGTCCCAGTTACTAATACATCTACAATGTAGTATATTTCCTAGTATATGGTAGAGAACATCACTGAGGTGACAACGATGCTGGTGTATAGAATGATGACTACGCACATAACTGATCTCTTACTGATTGAAATGACTAATTCATTAACTTTAATATTGAAAGCAATTTCTATGTCCCATGTATGATGAACTTTTAATATTGAAAGCAATTTCAATGTCCCATGAACTTTAATATAGTGAAAGCAATTTCTATTTCACATGTATGGTGAACTATTAATATTGAAAGTAATTTCTATGTCCAATGAACTTTATATAGTGAAAGCAATTTCTATTTCACATGGATGATGAACTTTCAATATTGAATGCAATTTCTATGTCCCATGAACTTTTAGTCTAGTGAAAGCAATTTCTATTTCACATGTATGATGAATTCTTTAGCTCACCTGAGCCAAAGGCTCAAGGTGAGCTATAGGGATGGCCCTGTGTCTGTTGTCCGTCTTCGTGTGTAGTCTGTCGTCGTAAACAATTTCTTCAAATGACGTCTCCTCCTATACCCCTTGACAGCTTTCAACACAACTTTACAGGAATGTTCCTTGGGTCTAGCTCTTTCAAATTTGTTCAAAGAATTAAAAACAATGTAGAACTCTGGTTGCCATGTCAACCAAAGTGAAAAAATGAGTAAATCTTAAAACAAATTCTTGTCTGAAACTACAAGGGCCAGAGCTTAGGAATTTGGCACATAGCAAATAATGCCCCTGGGGTCAAATTTTGCCCCGCTCGGGGGTCACAGTTTTACATCGAGTTATATAGTGAAATGTTCAAACGTCTTCTCCTCTGAAACTAATATGGCAAGAGCCTTAATAATTGGCATGGTGACACTTCTAGATGTCCTATACCAATATTGTTCAAATAGTTTTGGTCGGTTGCATATCTAGGTCACAGGAGCTAATAATAGATTAATTTTTTCAATGAAAACTTAAAAATCTTCTTGTCTAAAATCCTTATAAGCTGATCTTAGATAGTTGACACATAGCATAATCTACAGGTCCTCTATCAAGGTTGTTCAAATTATGCCCCTCGGGTAAAAAATGACTGTCTTGTACATAAATCATTATCTCTATTTTGTCAGCTATTCTCAGGTGAGCGAAATATGCCCCATGGGGCTCTTGTAATATTGAAAGCAATTTCTATGTCCCATGAACTTTTAAAAGTGAAAGCAATTTCTATTTCACATGTATGATGAACTTTTAATATTGAAAGCAATTCCTATGTCCCATGAACTTTTAGTCTAGTGAAAGCAATTTCTATTTCACATGTATGATGAACTTTTAATATTGAAAGCAATTTCTATGTCCCATGACCTTTTAATATTGAAAGCAATTTCTATGCCCCATGAACTTTTAATAGTGAAAACAATTTCTATGTCCTATGAGCTTTTAATAGTGAAAGCATTTTCTATGTCACATGAACTTTCAATAGTGAAAACAATTTCTATGTCCTATGAGCTTTTAATATTGAAAGCATTTTCTATGTCACATGAACTTTTAATAGTGAAAACAATTTCTATGTCCTATGAACTTTTAATATTGAAAGCATTTTCTATGTCACATGAACTTTTAATAGTAAAAACAATTTCTATGTCCTATGAGCTTTTAATAGTGAAAGCATTTTCTATGTCACATGAACTTTTAATAGTGAAAACAATTTCTATATCCTATGAGCTTTTAATAGTGAAAGCATTTTCTATGTCACATGAATTTTTAATAGTGAAAACAATTTCTATGTCCTATGAACTTTTAATAGTGAAAGCATTTTCTATGTCACATGAACTTTTAATAGTGAAAGCAATTTCTATGTCCTATGAACTTTAATAGTGAAAGCATTTTTATGTCGCATGGACTTTTAATAGTGAAACCAATTTCTATGTCCTATGAACTTTTTATAGTGAAAGCATTTTCTATGTCACATGAACTTTTAATAGTTAAAGCATTTTCTATGTCACATGAACTTTTAATAGCGAACGCAATTTGTATGTCCCATTAACGTTTGATGGCGAAAGCAATTTCTATGTCCCATTAACGTTTGATAATGAAAGCATTTTCTATGTCCTATCAACTTTTAATAGTGAAAGCAATTTCTATGTCCCATCAACTTTTAATAGTGAAAGCATTTTCTATGTCCCATCAACTTTTAATAGTGAAAGCATTTTCTATGTCCCATTCCTAACATTAAAATACTGTCATATAAATACATATGCTAAATACTGTTGTTCTTTGCCATGACTTGAGTGTTTTTAGCTCACCTGGCACGTAGTGCCAAGGTGAGCTATTTTGATCGTCCTGTGTCCGTTGTCGTTCATCCGTCGTTCGTTCGTCGTCAACAATTTCTTTAAACGACATCTCCTCCGAAGCTACTGGATAGATTTTTACCAAACTTGGCAGGAATGATCCTTATATGATCCTCTTTCATAGTTGTTCAAACATTTCCAGTCCGTTGCATATCTAGGTCACAGGGGCTAAAAATAGATTTTTTCAATGAAAACTTCAAAAATCTTCTTGTCTGAAACCACAGTATCCTGAGCTTAGATATTGGTCACAAAGCATCGTCTTTAGGTCATCTATCAATATTGTTCGGGGGTCGCAATTTTACATAGAGTTATATAGTGAAATCTTCAGACATCTTTTACTCTGAATCTAATATGGCCAGAGCTTTGATATTTGGCATAATGACACTTCTAGAAGCCATTAACCAATATTGTAAATATGGTTCCGGTCCGTTGCGTATCTAGGTCACAGGAGCTAAAATAGATTTTTTCAATGAAAACTTAAAGAATCTTCTTTGTCTGAAACCACAGTACCCTGAGTTTAGATATTTGTCACACAGCATCATCTTTAGGTCATATATCAAGATTGTTCAAATTATGTCCCTGGGGTCAAAAATGACCCTGCCCCAGGGGTCACAAATTTACAGAGTGTTATATAGTGAAATCTTGGAACATGTTTTTCTCTAAAACTAATATGGCCAGAGCTTTGATATTTGGCATGGTCACATTTCTAGAAGCCCTTAACCAATATTGTAAATATGGTTCCGGTCCGTTGCATATCTAGGTCACAGGAGCTAAAAATAGATTTTTTCAATGAAAACATATATAATATATATATATATATATATATATTAATCTTCCTGTCTGAAACCACAGTACCCTGAGCTTAGATATTAGGCACAAAGCATCATCTTTAGATCCTCTTTCAAGATTGTTCAAATTATCGCCTTGTGGTAAAAAATAAACTCTCCCCAGGGGTCGTAATTTTACATAGAGTTATAATTGTGAAATCTTCGAACATTTTTTTTCTCCTCTGAATCTAATATGGCCAGAGCTTTGATATTTTGCATGGTGAAATTTCTAGAAGCCCTCAACCAATATTGTTAATGTGGTATCGGTTGCATATCTAGGTCACAGGAGCTAAAAATAGATTTTTTAATGAAAGCTTAAAAAATCTTCCTGTCTGAAACCACAGTACCCTGAGCCAGAGACATACGTTCCTGCCTGAGCTTAGATATTTGGCATAAAGCATCATCTACAGGTCCTCTATCAAGATTGTTCAAAGTATGCCCCTTGGGTCAAAACTGCCAAGGCCCTAGGGGTCGCAGGTTTACATAGAGTTATATAGTGAAATCTTCTTCTCTGAAACTATTATAGCCAGAGCTTTGGTATTTAGCATAGTGACACTTTTAGATGTTCTTTACCAATATTGCTGAAATTGTTCGGGTCTGTTGCATATCTGTGTCACATTAGCTAAAATTAGATTTTTTTTCAATGTCTTCCTGTCTGAAACCATCCATGTACAAAATAGTTGACAGAACACTTAATTTTCACGTTCATCAGCATGATTTTTGAAATTATGTCTCTCGGGTAAAAAATGATCCCACCCCAGGGGTCATATGACCCTTTTGTTGGTTTTTCCAGGTGAGCAATATTTAGGCCCGCATGGGCCTCTTGTTCTGGGTCAAGTTGTAACGACTATGGAAAACCAGGCACAATATATACACAGAGGCGTGTGCTTCATCGGTCAAAGACAAACTTTGGTATAAACTGAAATGGCCAGATATATAATGGGTGTCAACTCAGTAATGTCCATGTTCAGTTGCATTTCATGTGGCATATCTCGTTCTTAATTGCACTAAATTCAATGTGATTTGGGGAAATTATTATTCATAATTAACTTATGAAAATTATAATTTCATAGAATTCTTTCAAGGCAGTTGTTGATTACAAATTCTTTTGAATAAGGCAGCGTCAATAGGAAATATATAGCTATAAGTAAAAGGGAAAACACTTTTTCTAACAAAACTGGTACATGTGGGTCTTAACTCACTTAGACAGAAGTGGCCTCCATGGCTATGTGATTAATCTTTTACTACATAGTCTGGTTCTAGTTTTGAATTGAAGTGACCACTTTAAGCAGGTTGAAAGTAAAGCAGAATGTGCCTTAAGGCACATTCTGCTTTACTTTCAGCCTGCTTTAAGCAACCATCTGCTAGATGTTATGCTACATATTCATGACTGTATATTGTGGAACTATTTTCTTCAGTGGAATAATAAATTACTGGCGTAAAAAGGCAAACTTATTTGGTAATGGCAATCACTTGGTTTCTCACCGCTGTGAGTTCAAATCCCGATCTGGGCACTTTGGATTTTTTCAAGTGGAAAAGCCTCCCCGCTGACTTGTGGAAGGTTGATGGTTTCACCCAAATGCCAGCTTGTGCCTGAAACGGTGTACAAATGGCATCTTGGGTCTTTCTTCACCTTTAATTATGTAGATGTAGTGATATTACTGGAAAAACACTGTTCAAAGTGAAGCAAAATCATCCAGTTTCAAGAAATAGATGGCAACTAAATTGAATTTAAGTTGCTTAAAACTGGAAAAGTTTGTCCTGCATTAATCCTTTCCCCTTGAGACACCTTTACATGTTTTTTCCATTCCATTCAAAAGAGCCATATAACTTGTTTCTTTGTCCTAATATGTGGTTGCTTAAGGCAGACTGAAAGTAAAGTAGAAACTCTTTTACCTGTAAGTCCATGTCTTTTAATGCCTCACTTAGAAAAGTAATCCCCAGCTATGAGCTGAATATCAAATATTAAATGTACATGTTACATGATGTATTTGTAGTTCATTTCCCGATCGGAGCTTTTCATCATCATATCATTGTCATTATATGACCTATTTTGTGTCGCAGTGCAGTAAAACCGAAACCATCCATTTAGAAGGGAGCTTTAAGTTCACAGGCTGAACGAAAAGCAGAGTGTACTCCTTTAGGAAAATCTGCTTTATTTTCAATCTGCTTTAAGAAGAAACCTGTTTTCAAATCTAGAAACAACCAGTTGGGTAACATATTAAGCAGGCACTTATCTTTCAGTTGCACCATGCTTCAGTGGTTTCGCACTACATGTTTGACTGTACTCATTTTCTTTCAGATGAGTACATTTTACAACGGATACAACGGAAGAGCAAGGCGGGACAATTTCTCAACCACTTGCCGATATTCTTTTATCTGAGGTGAACAGACAGCTGTATTTATAAACTGAAGAGCATACATCTGTGGTTTACCGGACTGTACAAAACATCGTGTTAACATTGGGTACATAACTAGAGAACATACATCCGTCGTTTACCTGATAGTGTACAAGACATCGTGTACACTTGAGTACAGAACAAGAGAGCATACATCTGTGGTTTACCTGACAGTGTACAAGACATCGTGTAAACTTGAGTACAGAACAAGAGAGCATACATCTGTGGTTTACCTGACAGTGTACAAGACATCGTGTAAACTTGAATACAGAACAAGAGAGCATACATCTGTGGTTTACCGGACAGTGTACAAGACATCGTGTAAACTTGAGTACAGAACAAGAGAGCATACATTTGTGGTTTAGCTGGCAGTAAACAATACATCTTGTAAACATTGAGACAGAACTAGAGAACATACATCTGTGGTTTACCTGACAGTGTACAAGACATCGTGTAAACATTGGGTACAGAACTAGAGAACATACATCTGTGGTTTACCTGGCAGTAAACAATACATCGTGTAAACATTGAGACAGAACTAGTCTAAGAGAACATACATCTGTGGTTTACCGGACAGTGTACAAGACATCTTGTAAACAATGGGTACAGAACTAGAGAGCATACATCTGTGGTGTACCTGATAGTGTACAAGACATCGTGTACACTTGAGTACAGAACAAGAGAGCATACATCCGTGGTTCACCTGATAGTGTACAAGACATCGTGTAAACTTTGAGTACAGAACTAGAGAGCATACATCTGTGGTTTACCTGACAGTAAACAGTATATCTTGTAAAAATTGAGACAGAACTAGAGAACATACACCTGTGGTGTAACTGACAGTGAACTTGACACCTTGTAAACATCGAGTTCAGAACTAGAGAACATACAGATGTGGTGTAACTGACTGAACTTGACACCTTTTAAACGTTGAGTACATAAATAGAGAACATACATCTGTGGTGTAACTGAGAGATAAAGGAAAACTTGCAAACATTGAGTACAAATAGAACAGTGAAATCTAGAGAAGGCTTAGGAAATATTTGTGTGTTGAATATTTACAAGTCTGACTGTAGGTAATATATGGACTCTTAAATACAGGTGTAAGTGTTTAAAACTAGACATATATTGAAATATGTTATTGTTTTAAAGCTGTTATTAGATATGTTTTTGTAACGGAAATAGGTGCAGGTGAAGATATTTTGAAACTTCAGCATATTGAAATACATTGTATAGAAATGTTTTGAAATTATTTAAGACATATGTTTTGGTAAATGCAATAGCTTCAGGCGAACATGTTTTTGGACTAGACACATTGTAAGTGAAATAACTACAGGTGTAGTTGTTTTGACTGAAATAATTTTTCTTAGAACTGTTTTGAAAATATTTTAGATAGATTTGTGCAGTTGCAAAGTTTATATAGGCAGTTTGGTAAGAACAATATTGATGTAAGTGCTTTTAAACATTAATTGATGGTCAGATATAAACACCCTGTTGTCTTTTGTTGTTCCAATATTCTGTAGTACATGAATACTGTTGTTTATGTGCTAGTTAAAGTATTAAGCTAGTATATCTTTATAGAAATACATCTAGGTATTGGAAGCTTTCGCTAAGTCATCTTAAAGTGAAGTGACTATGTTAGTCGATTTGGTCCCTACAAAGACAAAGAATCATTGCTTAATGATTGATTGTTACATAGGCTCTCCGGATATTAATTGATTGTTACAAAGAATCATACATGTAGGTTACTGATTTACTGTTCCATAGACGATTTTGTGACTGATTGGTAATTGCGAAGATTGACTGGTTGGTGCAAAACCCACAATGTCAGTAGATAAAAGGAGGGAAGTGTTTCCCTGCCCTGGCAAGGTAAAGAGCTCTGTTTGGGAATACTTTGGGTTTTATAAAGATGACTCGGGCAACCTGGACAAATCCAATGTCATCTGTAAAATGTGCCGGCGTGAAATAAGCTACACTGGAAACACAACTAACCTACGTGCCCATGTTGTACGTAACCACCGCGGAGAGGAGGGAGTAGACATGTCTAGGTTGAAGACATTTGGAGATATTGACTACAACTGCAGTTCGCTGAAGGGAGAGTCAGTTTACTCAGCTCTGTTAGATGTCATCGTTAGTGAATTGCTTTCTCTGGATACCCTTGACAGTAAATCGTTTAGAAACTTACTAAAAGTGTGTAGTGGGGGAAAGTTAGATCAACAGTTTCCGAAAATGAACGATGTTAGGAAAATGTTATATTCCAACTACTCCTGTGAAAAGCAGAACGTCCATGAGGAACTGACTAAAGCAGAGGCAGAGTGTTTGAAAGTAGAAATATGGAAAACAGTTCATTCTAACTATATGACAGTTGGGATACAGATCATAGACGACAGCTGGCAGACCAACTCCTATGTGTTGTGTACCTATGATCTTGGGGAAACTTTTACATCTAAAGATATATCAGATTTCATTGGAAAAGCAGTTCAAGAATGGAATGTCTTTGAAAAAATTACAATTCTAACTGATGGCCATGAAGAAGTAAACAAAGCTGCTTCAAAACTGTCTTGTGTTCATATTCCTTCACTGGGAATGTCTATCAACAAAGCTGCAGAGTTATGCTTGCAGCAGACAGCTGTTCGTCTTGCCGTGCAGCATGTCAGAGACATTGTTGAGCTTCTTAAACAGAATAGTACAGCAGAAGTCATTCTGTCAGAGAAACAGGAGGGTTTGAATTTGTCTAGTCAGGCTCTTTCAGCTGAGGACAAAGATAATTGGAAGTCAACTCTAGAAATGTTAGAGAGCTTCAATGAGATTTCTGCAGCAGTTTTAGCCACTTTGAAAGACCCAAAGTTAGATAGACATAAACATATGCAAGTGGTGCTGTCCATAGAATTGTCACTTCTTCAGTCACTGATACGTTTGTTAAAGCCACTGAAAATGGCATTTACTCTGTCCCACGACATGGAATACCCTTTGATGTCAGTTATTCTACCAGTGATGAAGAAACTTGAAGTAGCACTGACAAGAAATAGATGTGACTCTCAGATCGTTGTTGAGTTGAAGGAGAAGATGCTGAGTCAGTTGACACGAGGCTACAAACAGAAAGTTCACAGAGAGCTGCTTCTGCTGAGCTCACTCCTTGATCCTCGCTACAAAGACCTCAAATTTGTGGACCAGGCAGAGCATGAACTGGCGTATGACCTTCTAAAGAAAGCAGCTGCAGAGGTTAATATGGCCAGCATGTCTACAGAGATTGAGAAAGACTCTCTCCAGAAGCTAAGTATTAAGATAGAGATCAATGATGACCATGAGTTTTCCGCCTGCTCTAGTGAAGACATCTCGGCAGACACCATGTTAAAGAATCAGCTGGACCAGATAAATAAACCAACCAAACGGCGCCGACACATGGCTCCACAGAAAGACACGGAAACACACACTGATACTATGCACGATTGGTTAGCTGATGTCGTACAAGAAACTATTCCATCACAAAATCAGGAAGACAATGTAACAAACGAGATCTTTACTTATAGGTCTGAGTTGCAGATTGTACCGACATCATCTCCATTGTTATGGTGGAAAGACAGGAAGAAGACTTATCCTATTTTATCACAGGTAGCGAAGAAGTGTGCATGCGCTCAGGCTATCTTATGTAATCTGAGCGAATCTAGACAAACAGTCTTTGAAAGACAGAGGGCCAGTCTCTCTGGCAATAATCTGGAAATGCTGGTGTTTTTAAATGCTAATAGAAACATGTCAAATTGACCATTCCATTGCCTCTGATCTTACTCCAAACTGTTTGCATATCAGATTAAAACAAATGTAAAATAACTGTCAGATTCTATTAAATTAATTAGATTAATTAAATAGCTCTTGCGCTTTAGAATTTGAAAACAGATTGAATTTAGATCAGATGCTATGTAACTTTGTTCAAACTAATTTGCAATTGTTTCTACAATAAAATGTAGATTTTAACTTGATTTTTTCAGATTAAACCATTATATTCTGAATTTGTTCAAATGGATTATTCCGCTTTTGAAAATTGCAAGGTTATGTTGATTTTCCGGGGTCCGTCTTACGAACTGTCGTACGACACAAACGGTCGTAAGTCAATACTTTAAAATACATCTTATTTCTGATTTCTCCATCTAGTCCTGTCTTGTAACATTTCTTTGGAATCGTCTGTTCTAGACAATTCCAAAGAGACAGGATTTGATGGAGACAAACATTTGATAACTTTAGAATCTGACTTTCGACCATTTTTGTCGTACTACGCCTCACAAAAAGGGCATCTGGTTTTAAAGCGACTCGCAACCAGATGGTGCATTTGCAAAAATAAAAGAAAATACTCAAATATAACCAAAAGGGTAGCATTATCGTGCATCTTCCATGGAAAAATATGACCAGTCTAAAAACACTCTCTAGAAATGTCGTCAAATCTTAGTTTTTTAGTTATTTTCCATCGTTTTATCCATAGCGTCTACAGTTGCTATAGAAAGTGATCACGGGCTAAGACATAAACCTGAGCCGAATTATGCAGTCGCTTCCCACTGAACCACGTTAAATTGATCCCAGATATATGAATAGTTCCGTAGCCCAGTGGATCAAGCGGTGTCCTCATTTTGACTTATGTCCGCCCATGCCGGGGCACAGGTTCGATTCCCACCAGAGCTGAATATCTTTTTTTATTGAAATGCATTTTTTAAACAGAATTTCTTATCCTAAACTAATTCTTACCCGTGTATATAAGCGTTTGTCACATATTTACAAATTACTATTTTAATGCTATATCTGGTTGCGAGTCTCTTTAAAGCTCAAAATTAGCTTTTGCGGTCAGTCAATGTCCGTTGTACGTCGTTTGTTAACCATATCTTTAAACACATTTTCCTGTAAACCATATTCCTATATAATTCCAACTAATCTTGACAGGAATATTCTTTGGGTCGACATCTTTCAAAGTTATTCAAAGAATTGGAAAGAATGCAGAATTCTTGTTTCGATTGCAATCAAAGTGAAAAAAATAAGGAAATCTTGAACTCTTTTTGTAAAAATATACTAGGGCCAGCGCTTAGATATTTGGCAAATATCATCATCTATTGGGCCTCTTTCACGATTTGTCAAGTTGTGTCCCAGGTATAAAAATTGGCCATGCATTGGGGTCGCCGTTTTACATAAATGTATTTCAGTATTGTGTATGCTCTAGTTATCTGCTTTTGAAGTACTCTACTATACTATAATAGTTTGTATTCCAATACATGTATTAGTTAACACTATTATATAGTCTACACATTTGACTGGATTTAGATTAATATGGGTGAAACTCAAAGGTAAAGCTATCAGGTTTCTTTACAACAGGTGAGCGATATAAGGGCATGCAAGACCCTCTTGTTTGTGTTTCTAGTTAAGTTCATGTTAATTGTTAGGACTTAAATGTGTTCAGGGATCTTTAGCCCATTCACCCATGAGATTTCAAATTGGAAAAGTCCAGTTTCCAATAAAGTCTAGTCCATATTTTAGCACACGGGGCTTATATCATGGTCCATACTGTTTGCCTAGGACACATATGTACAGTGGAGAATGTATTATTCTTTCCCAATAAACGCGTTTACGCTAAAACTATTATTTGCAGTGCAGACAGTTTGGAGCCAGATCAGACGCCGGGTAACCCGGCGTCTGATCAAGCTCCAAACTGTTTGCCACCAAGATAAACATGAATTTTCAGAATTGTCAAAAAGTTGTACTTTTCTACGTTTTACTGCTTTGCGTTTGCGTACGTTTGCGTTTAAACGGGAAAGAATAACAGATTCTCCACTGTACTCTTCTCATGTACAACAATTATATTTGACACTAAGATATAATGTGTTAACTCTATGAATGCTTTAAGTACAGTAAAAACCCCTCTAAACCGGACATGTAAGGGAACAACATAAATGTCCGGTTTAGAGGGGGTTTACATAGCTTGTTTCTAGTATAGAATATAGCTGATTACTTAAAGCAGGTTAAAAGTAAAGCAGAATGCGCATTCTGCTTTACTTTCAACCTGATTTAAACTATCATCTGCTAGATAATAGAAAATATTTCTGATGATGTATTTTATTCAGTGACGGAATAAATTAGAGGCGTGTAAAGGCATATTGAAGGCGTAATGTGTTAAAATAAAGAAGGGTTGGAAACGGGACCAACGTTTTTGTCCGGTTTAGAGAGAATTCCGGTATTTAGGGGTTCCGGTTTAGAGGGGTTTCACTGTATTTATTACTTGTCAAGCTGATACTGAATGAAGAAAGGTTACCGTCTTAACCCATTCTCCCATAAATACGCCTTTTTACGCCGATAATTTATTCCTTCATTGAAGAAAATAGTTCCTTTTTAAACAGTTATGAATACGTTTCATAAGAAATATTTGCTATATCCAACAGATGATAGCTTAAAGCAGGCTGAAGGTAAAGCAGAATGCGCATGTGGCGCATTTTGCTTTACTTTCAACCTGCTTTAAATGGTAACCTGTTTTCAAAACTAGAAGCTGGCTATGGGGTAATGGGTTAATGCAGGTCAAGAGTAATGCAGAAGACTTCTGAAGGGTCTATCACTAATAGTAGATTGAAAGTAAAGCAGAATGCGCCTTAACCCTTTACCCAATAGCCTGATTCTAGGTTTAAAGATTGGTGACCACTTAAAGAAGGTGGAAAGTAAAGCCGAAGCCCCCTGAATATACATTCTGCTCTACTTCCAGCCTACATTAAGCTACAATCTGCTAGGATATATAAAGTATTTCTTACAATACATATTCATGATTATAAAATTGAATTATTTTCACTAGTGGAGGAATAAATTACATGTGTATTATCTTTTGTTTTTATGTTCAATAAATGCGATTCATCTGGGAATAGAACCCCTCTATTACTACCAGTGACAGTGCTTAATGTGGGATGTTTAAGGCAGATTGCTGCTTAAAGCTAGCTTAAAGTAAAGCAGAAAGCTCCTTCATGAGCTTTCTGCTTTACTTTCATCTTACTTTAAGCGGTCAACTGTCTTTAACTCTTTGCCATTCACCCCTGAACCTTTTAATGGCCAATTCCTATTTACAAATGAGTTTACTTTTCCTAGTTGATTTACTCATTATCCCCTGAGACTTCTAATGGACAATTCCAGTTTAAAATAAAGGCTGGTTCATTTTAGACTATTTAAAGTTTTGTTTTTGGCTCGGACGAGCCTATATCGAATCCTAAAGTATAAAATGGGTGCGAGTCTAGCTCCCCCTACAAACAAATCCTGTCATACGGGGTTTGCATATGCTATCTAACAGAGCTTCAGTTGCTGGGCACGTCACTATCAGATAAACCGTGTAGCAGCACTGAGTTAAACTCAGGATCCTTAGTCTGTACCTTAAACACCGTATTTACTCCATTGTACTACACATTCACCTAGTAGTCAAAACAGACGATGCATTATAAGACATGTACATTACAAAATTCTTCAGGGTCTTTAAGCGCTGCAGGTTACTGCTTAATGCATGGCAATGGTAATGCAGAAACTCCATAATTAGCTTTGTTATACATTAAACTGAAAGTCCGAGCCTGCAGTACTACAGTACTTTGATTTTTAAATATATTACAAAATGACAAACAGTGAAGTCCCTGATTAGAGGGCAGGAGCCCTCCAATCAGGGACTTCACTGTTTGCATTAGACAAATGTACTCTTCACATGTACACTTTTGGTAGAGGACGCATATATGCGTCACTAGGGCTCAATGAGTTAAAACAATTGCAAGATGACAAACAGTGTAGACTCTGATCAGAGGGCACCTGCTGGAGCCCTCTGATCAGGGCATACACTGTGTGTATATGGCAAGTGTACTCTTTACAAGACATCCTCTTTCTATTTGTCGCAATAGGTTTCTACTGATCATGTATGATAAAGAAATCGTACATCTTTTGCTGGTCTTTTTTTGGTCTTCATTCATCCTGCACGAACATTAAGCATCTAAATTGACTACATTTATATGTTACAGTGCAGAAACCATTAGCCTTTCCTAATTACATGTAACCCTTATCATGCTAAACTGTGGTCTGCTTCAAATAATTTATATTGTCTGCGAAAAATGTAAAAAAAAATCATATTTTATATTTAAAAATTGAAAAGAACAATGAATATGAGTGGCAAACCGTTTGGATCCAGATCAGACGCCGCGTGTTACACGGCGTCTGATCTGGATTCAAACTGTTTTCAAATATTAACAACGTCTCGCTTAGCATGATAAGGACTAACCTAACACGCTTAACATTAAACTCCATTGCAAACAAGTTGACCAGACTCCGAGTTACCCAGTGTCTGATCAGGCCCCAAACCGTTTGTCACTCAGAATTAGATCATTTTTAACACTTAGACCGATGTACAAGAACCGTTTTATTTTTAGCTTACCAGAGCACAGGGACCCGACACGATTGGTTTTCAAACAATTTGTTACAAAGGGTATATAGACAAGGGGTACGACTGATTTTCAGTTTATTCTCACCCTACCTAAACAAAACTGGTCATGTCGAGAATAATAATTTACGAAACAACACGTGTGTTGCATTTCTGTCTATCTAACATAATACCCTTCCATAAAAACATAACATAAAACTAACTGTAATCATGCAATTTCAACTGTTACAGTAACTGCGTTTACCCACTGAAACGGCAGACTTTCTGGCGTAAGGACACGGGTGAGTCCTGTTCCGATATAGTATTGGCTACTACTGTATGCTTGTTAACACATTCTGATGATTCAACCCTAGCGACGAGTATACTCGTCATTAACAAATAGTATACATGTCATGCGTACACTTGTCCTATGCAAACAGTGTATACCATGATCAGAGGGCACGTAAAGGATATGTTTGCACTGTTTGTCATTCTGAAATATATTGTTAAAATCAACCTTAAATAGTCCAAACTAATCTAGACTTAATTGGAAACTGGGGCCGTTTCATAAAACTTCGTACGACAAATTTTGTCGTAAGACAGATTATAAAATGATCAATTATTATTTATTTCTCCATATAATCCTGTCTTGTGACATCTATTGGAAGCGTCTTTTCAAGACAGGATTAGATGGAGAAATGAGAAATTAAATGTATTTTAAAGTTTAGACTTACGATCGTTTTTGTCGTACGAAGTTTTATGAAACGGGCCCCTGGAATTGTCCATTAACCCCTTCATGATCAAATTAGTTGGGAGATTTGTACCCCTTCACCGCTTTATTGTCGTCTGCTTCAGTATTGTTGTCTGCAAGACACGTTTCAAAGTTATACTTTAGATACTTTATTCAGTACAAAAGCCATCGACACAGTTGCTACATACATATAATAATGTTCATGTCAATGGTGGAACAGTAATATGTATTGATCTCAATTAAAGCTAGTACGATGCATCGAAAAGTAGTTGCAAAATGTAAACTTTTAAATGTAGAGTTTTGACTTGTAAACGCTTATACCAGAGAGAAATGAAAAGATTTTCTAAGAATTTAGATCACTAGCAAATCAAAAGGAAAATATGGCTATACTATCAACCTGTTTGCCATGCATCAACTAGTCACATATGCTGTACAAGTAAAACAGAGGCATTACAGTGTAACTATGGATAGTATACATTTCCTATTCAAATAGTGTTACCAAGCATACTCTGCAGACCAAGATCAGAGATCTTCTAAAAGGATCCTCTGGTCAAGGTCTGCACTAACTATTAATCAACACTGCAGGGTAACTGTATAGAGTACGTTTTTCCTATACAGACAGTGTAGCTTCGGATCAGAGGACACGCAAATGAGCCATCAGATCCGTTTCTTCACGGTCTGTTATTTTGCATTACATTGCAACCATGAAGATTATACATTCCCCATGTAGATAATGCTACCATACATATTGTGCAGACCAAGATCGGAGAGCTCCTATAACCGAGCCCTCCTATCAGGGTTTACACTGCTTTTATATAACATTACAGTTGGTATCCTATGTGGATATTGATTATTATACATATTGTGTAGACCAAGAGCAGAGGGCTCCTAACTGAGTCCTCTGGTAAGGGTCTACACTGGCTTTTATATTACATTACAGTTAGTATCCTATGCAGATATATTTAAGGTTGTCTGACTTAATAAATATCGATAAGAGTGTCAAACAATTTGGGTCCTGATCAGACGCCGCGTTACGCGGCGTGTGATCAGGACCCAAACTGTTTGCAAACGCGCTTTGAGGCGTCATTGAGAGTGTAAGGGTTAAAAGATTCGGGGTAGAATGAGTTACATCGGCAATATCGAGCATAACAGTCATACAGTACCATAGATATATACACTTTTGGCACTTTCCTCTCGAATCATTGTAACCAACAAGAATTTCACAGGTTTTATCGACAGTAACGGTTTTCGCATGGAAGCGGCCATCTTAGTAACGTAATTATCCACCATATAGCACCTCCATACGAGAAACTTTACTGGCTTCAATTTAACAATGTTTTGCAAAATGACAAAAGTGTAGACCCCGATCGAGGGTGTTGCTCATGCAGAAGTCCTCTGATCAGCGTCTTCACGGTTTGCATAATACACTCTTCACAGGTACACTGTTTGTTAACAACGAGTATACTCGTCGTTGGGGTTGAATGTGTTAATAAATGAACAGTGGATTAACCCTTTCGGCGCCAAATTAAACGTGAGGTTTTACCCCATCACCGTTGTTTGTCGCCTGCTTCAATATTGTTGTCTGCAAGATCTTTTCAAAGTTAGATTAAAGAGATTACAACATAAGAAATATCGAAACAAGTGTCAAACAGTTTTGATCCTGACGTGACGCCGCGTCACTCGCCGTCTGATCAGGATCCAAACTGTTTGTAAAATCGACTTTATGCGACTACATGTACGACGCCGAAAGCTTAAAACACACAAATAAACCAAAACAACAGTCAATTGATTGAGCCCTAGTGACGCATATTATGTGTCCTTTTTTGTCTTACCAAAATTGTACATGTGAAGAGTACACTTGTCCTATGCAAACAGTGAAGTCCCTGATCAGAGGACTCCTGCAGTAGCCCTCTGACCAGGGACTTCACTGTTTGTCATTTTGCAATTTATTACCAAAATACAACACTAACTAGCCTAAATGGACCAGCCTTTATTGAAAACTTGAATTGTCTATTTGACGTTTCAGGGGATAATGGGTTAATCGATCATGGTACTGATCTACCGTTGACGAGACTGACCAATCACTGTACTTACAGTACCAAATGAATGCAAAGAATACAAAACATGTGCGCCAAGCTTGGTTTGAAACTAAGCAAATACAGTAAAACCTCGCTATTACGACCACTAAAACGAAGGCTAAATGAGTGTATAATAGACAGGTGAAAGCTTAAAGCAAGGTGACAGTGAAACAGAAAGCTCCTATAGGAGCTTTCTGTTTCACTGTCACCTTGCTTTAAGCGGCCACTTATCGTAAACACCCTAATAATTAACATAATTTAGTGGTCGTAATAGCGAGGTTTTACTGTATGATAGTTTTAAGCTGTTATATTTGTCACTGTGATGTTCACCTGTTCAGTTGGCCAATCTCTAGCTTATTTTACTGAATAGTTGATAGATCAGGTAACAAGGCGTAGCTTAACATCTTCAGATTCTGCAACAGGTTGCTACAATGTTCCATTTAATAGACATAAAACCTTCGCCGACGGAGCTTTAAAACTGTAGGACCAAATTTATGGGAAAATCTACCATCACAATATTTCTTATGGTTCACGTTGTATAAATTGGAACTATTTTCTTCGGTAGAGTATTAGATCAAATGCGCTAAAGGGCGCTTTTATAGGAGAAAGGTTAAGAGGAAAGGTCATAGGTCATGCAGGAGATTTCTGTTTAAGCTTCGTCTAATAGTAACCCATTGAACTTTCGTGACGAGCGTACGTCTTGACGAACAGTATACTGTGACACCCCTACAAACTGGAACCTCTAAATACCGGAATTCTCTCTAAACCGGACAAAAACGTTGGTCCCGTTTTTTAGCTCGCCTGTTCGTAGAACAGCAGAGCTAATGTCATACCCCCGACGTGAGTGAGCGTGAGCGTGGTCAGGTTAAAGTTTTTTGGACGGGTTGTTTTAAAGCTTAAAATTTGTGCTAGGGTTATAAAATTTTGTATGGAGGTTCATTTGGGGTTAAACATTGATGTTATGATGTTGGAATTTAAAAATAATTTTAATTTATGTCAATTTTCAACATGTTTTGGACTTAGGTTTTTTTACTACTAATTACCAGGTTAAAGTTTTTTGGACGGGTTGTTTTAAAGTTTAATACTTGTGCTAGGGTTATGAAATTTTGTATGGAGGTTCATTTGGGGTTAAACATTGATGTCATGATGTTGGAATTTAAAAATAATTTTAAAATATGTCAATTTTCGACATGTTTTGGACTAAGGTTTTTCGACTACAAATCACCAGGTTAAAGTTTTTTGGACGGGTTGTTTTAAAGTTCAATACTTGTGCAAGGGTGCTGAAATTTGTATGGAGGTTCATTAGGGGTCAAATATTGATGTTATGAAGTTGGAATTTAAAAATGATTTTAATTTATGTCAATATTTGACATGTTTTGGACTTATGTTTTTCAACTACAAATCACAAGGTTAAAGCTTTTTGGACGGGTTGTTTTAAAGCTTAATATTTGTGCTAGGGTGCTGACATTTTGTATTGAGGTTCATTAGGGGTCAAACATTGATGTTATGAAGTTGAAATTTAAATATGATTTTAATTTTTGTCAATATTTGACATGTTTTGGACTTAAATGCTTTGCTACTAAACACCAGGTTAAATTTTTTTGGACGGGTTGTTTTAAAGTTTAATACTTGTATTAAGTTGCTGAAAGTTTGTATGGAGGTTCATTTGGGGTTAAATATTGATGTTATTAAGTTGGAATTTAAAGATGGTTTTAATATTTGTCAATTTTTAACATGTTTTGGACTTAGGTTTTTTCGACTACAAATCACAAGGTTAAAGTTTTTTGGACGGGTTGTTTTAAAGCTTAATATTTGTGCTAGGGTGCTGAAATTTTGTATGGAGGTTCATTAGGGGTCAAACATTGATGTTATGAAGTTGAAATTTAAAAATGATTTTAATATTTGTCAATTTTTGACATGTTTTGGACTTAGTTGTTTTGACTACAAATCACCAGGTTAAATGTTACACGAGTTGTTTTAAAGTTTAATATAACTAGATTTATACTCAACATTAATTTAATAATCTTTCTAAACTGAAAATTGATTTGCTTTCGATACAAGATGTTTTTTTAGACTTAAACTTTAAACAGGCGAGCATCAGGTGGCTTTGACACCCATTTCTGGTTATTTATTCCTTCCACTTTATACATTCATGAGTATGTATCATCAGCAATATTTTCTATATTCTAATTTCTAGCAGATGATAGCTTAAGCAGGTTGAAAGTAAAGCAGGCGCATTCTGCTTTACTTTCAATCTGCTTTATAGTGGTCAGCTATCTTCCATACCAGAAACAAACTATGCGGTAAAACGAGTTAAAACTGGACACCACTCTAAACCGGAAATTTATGTTGTCCTCACACATGTCCGGTTTAGAGGTGTTTCACTGTATACATATTGCGAGCATACTAGTTATACATGTATATTAACAATGCAGACCCAGATCAAGGGCTTCTGTAGGAGCCATCTGATCGGGGTCTGAATTGTTAGTCATTTCGCAATTTATTGCATTCTTAAATAAAATTTTAATTCTTTGTATGCTGAGTTTCGTCTGCAACAATCATTGTCGTCTGCTACTGTTGTAAAAAAACAACAGAATTTGCAATTTTCTTTTCATTTTTATTTGGATTTAAACTTTGGATTTGTTATGATTTAACGTCGCTTTTAACAGCATTTCTGTCATATCGCGATGCCAAGCTGATTACAGGTGGATGAAGACCCCAGAAGCCCCATATGCACTGTTTCAGGCACAAATTAGCAACTTGGTAGAACCACCGACCTTCCACAATTCAGCTGAAAGGCTTTCCCACATGAAAAATCCGAAGTGCCCAGATCGGGATTCGAACCCACAGGAGGAGCGTAGTGATGTAAGTCACGATGACTATATTATGCCAGTAGGCAACGGAGGACCCCAATCTTATTTTGGTGATAGATCTACCACATATTCGAATGAATGATATCACGCATTCAATGGGAGATATCACTCATTCAAATAGGTGATATCTCTAATTTAATGATATCACCTATTTTAACACACTAGAGACCTTCCTACTTTGCCGTAGTTCTGGGGATTAATTGTCAAAGGGAATAAATTCTGTTTATTAGACCGAGATTATCCCCTCTGCAAAGAGCTAAAAGGAAGGCAGGTCGGTGATTTAGGTCCAATACGCTGCTTAGCAACGAATGAGATTAGCCAAAATCATCTTCTTGAAATCATCATCATCTCATCTCATTACCCATCGACATTCATCGGCGCTATATGACCTAGTTTATGTTGCAGTGCCGTAAAACCCAACTCATCCATCCATCCTATTTAAATACGTGATCTAGATATATCACTTATGAATTTTCATAAGTCATACCCACTTGCACTAGAACAAAAAAAGAATATACATGTAGATATATATCAAAATAGAACTATACATGTAATGCTTTTGTTGTTCTAGTTGTGTCATATACTCAAAAAATAATTAAAGGGCCAGGGGCCCGTTTCATAAAACCTCTTACGACAAATGTTGTCGTAAGTCAAAACTTTAAAATACAATTAATCTCTAATTTCTCTATCGAATCCTATCTTGTGACACCTTTTTGGAATCGTCTTTTCAAGACGATTCCAAAAAGATGTCACAAGACAGGATTAGATGGAGAAATAAATACTTATTGAGAGTTTTATAATCTGACTTACGACAACATTTGTCGTACGAAGTTTTATGAAACGGGCCCCCAGGTCTTTTTTTTATTTCAACTGCGCGTGTTTTCAAACCGCTGTATGGACATTAGTAGTCATCGTAGAGCAAAATAGTTTTTCAGATCCATGTTTCTCAACAACAGCAGTATCAATTTCGAAAGACATATTTGTTTTAAGAAAAAAATCAAATTCAAGTTTGCAAAAAACACTATTTTTACCCCCAATATACAAAATGCTGTTACCGACATGTCCAATGATGTCCATATGGTGCATCATGAAATGTTCAAGTATGCCGTGTGTGTTTACGAGGCGCAGTGAACTAAACCGATCTCACCCTGAAAAAAATCCATTGATTTTGAATGGTAACGAAATCCACAATTTTTGAGAAATCGATAGTGTGCTTCGAAAACTTGCTAGAATTCGGTTATGCAAACACATGTGTCGTATTGATCGAAAAGACTTTCGGCAAGGATAATAAAATGTCCAAGTTACAAAATTTCAACCCAGTCTTTTTTGGGGTAAAAAAAATATTTTTTGAAATTTTAGATATACTCAAACTGTAGCGAAATTTCAGAGACTGTTTCCATTAGAACATTTTCTAGAAGGGCGTTTCGATCAGCAAAACAGATTTATTTCATCATTGGCTGTTAGTTTGCACCATACAGTGGTTTTAAAAAACGCTCAGGTGAAATAAAGAAGGCATGGCCCTTTAATTATTTTGTTGAGTATATTAACTGAGGGCAGGTTATTATATATTATTACACCTCGCTTTGAGTTACAATGTTAATTTCCCATAGACCAAAATGAAACATTTTGCACGTCTTTAACATCTATCCAAAAAATACTGTCACTCTATATGATATTATTTTTGTCACTCCATATGATATTATTTTCTCTATTCTTCTTTCTTTTTTGTAATGTGACGTCGTAGACGTCGACGTCGTTTCCCGCGTTACGTGCACGGCGGCTCTAAATTGGTATTCGCAACATATTTTATACAATACACGTATGAACGAGACGATTCCACAGCCAGGGTTGATAAGCTCGGTGTAATAAAATTAATATTAGATGGCAGTTTGCATGACATTCAAATTGTCAACCCTCGAAAACAAGAATTTCGCCTCGGGGTGACATTCTGTTTCTCGGGTTGACAATTTAAATGTCACGCAAACTGCCATCTTATATAATATTTTATTGTTCTAATGAATCTGGTCATACCACCAATTCAAATAAGTGATATCACCTATTCGAATGGATGATACAGTGCTCCCGCTCTACAAAAACACCAAAATGGAAGACAAAGGGTGTGTGCGTTGTTTAGATCGAGGAAGTTGATATAGTGAGGGAAAATTAATACCCTTAATGTGTAGAGCGCGATATGACTTACATTTGAAATCAGTTTGAATCCAAATCAGACACCGCGTAACGCGGCGTCTGATCTGGATCCAAACTGTCACTGGTCATTATGTTTCTTCTTTCAAAATGTCAAATATGTAACTTTGGAAAAAAATTTAAGCAGACGATATCGCAGTACTCAGTGAAAAGGTTAGACATAATTGTCTGGTTTGGGGAGCAGCGATAAGCATTGTTGTAATGAGGGAATCGTTGTTCAGAGGGTAGTTGTAGAGAAACAGCACTGTATGACAAAATTGGAACAAAAGGTAAAACTACGACGCACCCCTCAAGTTTGTTTGTCGTGAAAAGAAATGCGTCTTCCAAAGATTTTATTCTCAGGATTACATTGGACAAAAGAGAAGCATAACAACAGGAAGATTTGCCAATTCAAACTCTGCTGCTGCTTTCATCTATGTCAGGTCACATGACAGCTCAGTTCATGTGATTGGCAATCCAGCCCCTGTATGAAGAGACTCGGGTGTACACCGACGGACTGGTTACGCCACAACCAGCCGAGCCGAATGACGTTATGCCGCATATTGTTGTAGTACCATCAGCGTAGTGGCAAAACATCGGCCCTCCGCTGTCGCCCTAAAACACAATTAAAATTGAGTAACAAAGTCCTATCCAATGCAGAAGACGTTATTATTTCCCGTTGAACGAATTCTTCCTTGAAACATTGAAATTGATACTTCAAGTTTCGAATAAAGTCTTGTCCATGTATGACTACTAAGAGTTGTTTTTATTATTTATTATATGCTTTCCTGTGATATCGAGTTTTACCGCGTGTATCTGTTCAGTAAGTACAAGAGTTTGTGTCTTACTGCTTGTATTTTACTGTTAATTTGTATTTTACTCTGGCATTGTTTTTGACAAGCGTGACGTCATGTATACGTACATGTGCACGTTTCGCGTTATTCTTTATGGCATTAAAGAATTCTTGTTCTGCTTCAAATATCAAATGTTTCTTGATATAAAATGATGTAACCACTCAGTTGCTGTTGGTGTATCATTTAAGGCATAAATCTATAATAAACATATCACCAGTTTGCCGTGTGCTACAGGGCGTTGCATTCAGCCCTTAACGATCTTGGCGGAAGCAGCCGATCTGACTCGCGCCAATGCACTCGTCAGATCGGCTGTTTCCGCCAAGAACGTCTCGAACTGAATACATCGTCCTGTATCGCATCAACTAGTAATGTGAATGTATTGCAAAAGTACAACAGTGCAGACTCTGTTCAGACGACTTCTTTAGGGTCACTCTTATCTTGGTATATCTTGTTCGCATAGGGCATGTGTAATCTTACAGGTAGATCAACACCGTTTGAAGAGGACAAGTATACTCGTCGCTTTGACTGATTGTATTAATATCGTTACTCTACGTTAAGCAATCGACCATTCTAATCATTTTGAATATGTTTTACATCTCATCCAAACACTTCACTGTCACTCTATATGCCATTGATGTCTGAGCTATGCGACATTCTTTTGCTATGCGGTATTTTTTCGGAATGTCACAAAGAGGCAAGTTACTCAAATATTTCTTGATTTTTTTTCTGTATTATTAAGAGCGCGTTTTTTTATTTTATAAAACACGAACGAGACGATTCCAAAGCCATGGTGGATAAGCTCGGTATAACATAATATATATTAGATGGCAGTTTGCGTGACATTCAAATTGTCAACCCGAGAGCAAGGGTTGACATTTAAATGCCACGCAAACTGCCATCTAATATTTATATATTATGACACCTCGCTTTCAGTTACAATGTTAATTTCCCATAGACCAAAATGAAATATTTTCATGTCTTTTATATCTATCAAAAAAAATTACTGTCACTCTATATGGTATTATTTTCGCTATGTGAATGTTGTAGAAAATCTATAAGGGCAGGTAACTCCTTATAAGCTTTTAGCATTTTCTGTACGAGTTGCTTCCCTTTGTCCACTCCTTACAAACTATTAATCGTCTAGACAACTTGATCATGCTTTGTTCTGACCCAAATTACTGTACCAAACATGGCATCCAAACGATTTGCCACACTTTCGGAGGAGGATATCTGTCAACTAGACAATGAAAAAGACGGTGTGTCTTCAATGTACTTGTCTTAACGTTCTTCTTTCTTTTTGTAATGATATAAACAATGTGACGTCGTAGACGTCGACGTCGTTTACCGCGTTACATGCACACTGCACAGGGGTGCTAATATGGTATTCACGACATGTTTTATAAAATACGAACGAGACGATTCCACAGCCTGGGTTGATAAGCTCGGTGTAATAAAATAAATATTAGATGGCAGTTTGCGTGACATTCATATTGTCAACCCTCGAAAACCAGAATGTCACCATCGGCTTCGCCTCGGGATGACATATAGGATCTGTCATGAGTCGATGTTTATGACAAGCTGAAGTTATTTTTCAAGCAATAAGCTTTTGTTTGGAATCCCGGTGACGTAACAACGCCTTTAGAAAAAGTGACATTAGAGTGACGTCATCAAATTGATCTTACACATGTTGGAGACAAGGCTATTCATGATCGTTGTTCGCTATAGAAAATAGGGGTAGTTATGTTAGAAATTCTGTTTATCGGGTTGACAATTTGAATGTCACGCAAACTGCCATATAATATTGATATATTTTTACACCTCGCTTTGAGTTAAAATGTTAATTTCCCATAAAACCAAAATGAAACGTTTTGCATGTCCTTTACATCTATCCAAAAATACTGTCACCCTATATGATGTTATTTTCGCTATGTGAATGTCGCAGAAAAACTTTAAGGACAGGAAACTCCTTATCAACTTTTAGCATTTTATGTACGAGTTGCTTCCCTTCGTCCACTCCTTACACACTTTTAAGCGTCTAGTCAACTTTATAATGCTTTTTCTGACCTAAATTACTGTATGTCAGTTTGCGTAACATTCAAATTGGCAACCCGAGAAACAGAATGTCACCCCGAGGCGAAAAAAAAAGAAATGAACGGAGAGAAAAAAAACGTCTAACACAGTCGCTACCATATAAGGGTCTGTTTACATCTGTCTCAGCTTATACTTTCAAATATTGGAATTTAATGGGGTTTTGACTGAAGAAACATTGCTATTAGTGTCAAACAGTCTTGATCCTGATCAGACGCCACGTAATGCGGCGTCTGATCAGGATCCAAACTGTTTGCAAATGTGTTGTCGGCCTTGATAAAGAAAGGGTTAATTAATCATATACATGGTTCATATTAACTATCATAGAGTCGATAAGACGTTTTTCTTTTCCGTTTTTAACTAACCACAATGCGGTATATTGAGAAAACTAAATTGTTTAAATCTGGATGGCAAACAGTTAGGCGTCTGATCTGGTTCCGAATTGTTTGCAAGTGACGCGAAGTTTTAAGAATAAATAGAGGATCTTACATGAGTGCTCATTATTTATCTTTTTTAATAAACGAGTTTACTAAAATAATATGACGCGAGCCTTGGAGAGCGTCATATTTATTTTAGTGAACGAGTTTATCAAAAATGTGAAATTATATTTATCACATAACAATCTTAAACACCTATTCATTCAATCGAAGCAGTAGTTTTTAGTCTTTATGCTATATAGATTTTCCGCCCAAACCTTGCGTTGTTTACGGTAACGCCATCGCAAATTACGATATTTATAGAATGGTTTTACTCTACTTACATTGCATGCTCCAGACGAGGGGTTGTTGAAGCAGATATGCTTGTCAGTAATTACCCTATCTACAAAGATGCCTCCCCATTGTGATTTGCATTGGGCCGTGGTGAGCGTGTTTCCGCTGGTCTCCTGTAGCGTGATCGGAATAGTGGTTCCATCTCCTACAACAGTCAAAATTATGTTAACTCTTTCAACACTAAGCAACTCTTGTTGGTTATTATGTTTCTTTGTGTATCTTTTTATTTACCTTAACATGAAACAGTCTACGTGGAATTCTGGGTAGTTTGATCATGTGTATTTTAAACAGATTCAGGGCTGCCATAAGTTGACATGAAAAATCCTAAGATTTCCAAATTTGCATTTTTCAAGTGCGAATTTACGAATCGTACCTTTACCACATAGCCTGTTTCTAGTTTTGTTGACACGTGACTACTTAAAGCATGCTGAAAGTAAAGCAGAATGCGCCTTATGGCGCTTATGCTTTACTTTCAACCTGCTTTAAGCTACCTTGATCTAGAAAAACAATCCGAAGATTTAGGAAAAATCCGGAGAAATAGCAGCCCTGCAAATTCATGGTGTTGAAAGAGTAAAGTCTCTTATGCGATTCAGCAATCTCTACGTAGAGCAATCGGTCATTCTCGTCAACTGACACGCCGTACAGGATGAGCGCTTACAAAGCGTTTGAGTTAAGTCTGAGTGTGTTCTCAAGAATTTGATTGGTCAGATTTGAGCCTAGGCAAAGTGTTTGGGTTAAGTCTGAGTGCGTTCTCAGGCATTTGATTGGTCAGATTGGAGCCTAGGCAAAGTGTTTGGGTTAAGTTTGAGTGCGTTCTCAAGCATTTGATTGGTCAGATTTGAGCCTAGGCAAAGTGTTTGGGTTAAGTCTGAGTGCGTTCTCAAGCATTTGATTGGTCAGATTGGAGCCTAGGCAAAGTGTTTGGGTTAAGTCTGAGTGCGTTCTCAAGCATTTGATTGGTCAGATTGGAGCCTAGGCAAAGTGTTTGGGTTAAGTCTGAGTGCGTTTTCAAGCATTTGATTGGTCAGATTAGAGCATCGGCTCAAATCTTACAAATCAATTGCTTGAGAATGATTTAAGACTCAACACAAACGCTTTTTAAGCATGGACCATAAACTATGCTCGATCACTGCTATTCAGCATTTAAATTACGAATTAGTTGATTCATTTTGATTTTCGTGGTAAACAATTTGAGTCAGATCAAATGCCGGAGCACGGGGTCAAACTGTTAGCAATACTATTGACCGAAGATATTTTACAATATATGTTATTACCTAATACTCTATATAACTTGTAATTCGTTATGTTTTACTGTTTAGTATGTTCTTCTGATATTGCCTAATCCGGGGGAAACAGTTTTAACTGTTGCCCTCTAGGACGAACAGTTTCCTCTGCACGTTGCGTAGAAGTTTTAAAATCAGGTTCATTGAGAAGTTTTCCGGTACGACGTATTGTAATGAAACAGTCTTGACTAATTGTCATTGATTGGTGTCTGGTGAAGGTATGATACTTTAGTTCATACTTTATTATTATTTATTACACTACTATTATCACGAGACGAGTTCGTAATACACATCAACTTTAGCCGCTATCCTTTTTATGCCGAAAACCAAGACAGACCAGAACATTACATAATGTGCAGATGTAACCATGCAAGCGCTTACAAGAAGACGCTGATCATTTCATCAGACGTCTGTCAAAAAACTCAAAATGACCAATACATTTTTATTTCATTTGTATTGTGGCTTATCAGGGACGACATTTCAAACTGTTGTCCTCGGCCTATGGCCTCGAGCAACAGTTCGAAAGTCTTTCCTGGTACATCGGGACAATAGTTTTGACTGTTCCCCTAATGCACATGAAATAACCGTTTTATTACCAAATACTTTTTTACTAACTTTTTCATGTGCGTTAGGGGAACAGTCAAAACTATTGTCCCTCGTTATCAGGGAAGACATTTCGAACTGTTGCCCGAGGCCAAAAGGCCTCGGGCAACAGTTCCAAAGACTTCCCTGATACATGGGAACAATGGTTTTGACTATTCCCCTAACACATATGAAATAACCGTTTAATGAATACGAAAACTACAATGTATTATGTCCGCTGCAAACAGTTTGGAACTCAATCAAATGTCAGGTAGCTGGGCATCCAACTAAGATTATTTGCTACTCTAATTAAAACGGTTCGTTTTGAACGCTTTTAAACGAACACTGTGCTGTAAAGTAAACGAGTATTAACAATACTTCGGTTGTGCCACCAATATTTCTTTCAGCAAAATAACTTTTCTATTTTCTACTTTATTATGCTATGCCATTGTTTTGTATATACATGTATCTAGGGAAAGGGCCAATGATAATGTTGTAATAACTTGTAGCTAGGGGGAAGTAAAATGCGATTGGGTTGGGGGCACGTAGCTGGTGTACACACTGTAGCTAGGGGTCCGAGGGTATTCTTCACCGGGACAATTTTATTTTTCGATGGTCTCTGGGGCGTTCTGATGGGCGTTTCGCGCATCCAAAAGTAAATTATTAACATAAATCTATCTTAAAATTGAACTCAAAATAACATAAATTTTGTAATATTTTAAGGATTTTTTGACATATCATCCTCCGGCCATTAATCGCTAACCCATTCCCCTACCCCATCCGATTAGTGTACTTTAACTAGGGAGCATGGTCCCCCGGGAATGTTTTTATTTCTAGATGTTCTCTGGTAAGTTATGGGGGCCTTTCGCGCATTCAAAACAGGTAAATTACTAACATAAATCTATCTAAAAATTCAACTCAACTAACATAAATTGTGTTATATGAAGGAAATACATTTTAACATATTATCTTCCAACCATTAATCTCTAACTCCTTCACCATACCATCTCCAATTAGAGTACTGTACACACTTTTACTATACTCAGCAAAAGTAGAAACGTTCCACTTTTTGAACGGACATATCTTATTCAAGTATGACATCAAGTGAATGTACTTGTGGGACACTACCCTGTGTTCATTAACGAAGGCGCTTCGTGGCGCTTTGCCACGGCCCGCTTACCTCAAGGCGCACAAAGGTGGAGTGACTGTGGAGAACGACAAAAGCATGCAATGTTGAAGGCACGTGAACCTGTGGGTGCCCTGAGGTAAGCAGGTCGTGGCAAGGCGTCATGAGGCGCTTTCGTTAATGAACGCAGGGCTGGTAAGTTGGAGTTACACATGTGTAAAGTAACTGTTATCACAAAATAACATCGATAAAAACCGTTAACGTAAACCAGACTTTTTGGATAGGTTGTTGTTCTAAAACAGGTAGTTTCTCAATGCAAATTGCATTACGGGTGTTATGTACATGTACCTCCTCGTGGAACTCGTTTCATTAATATATAGTTGCAACACGTCACCGATAACCAATATATTATTTTGAGATGCCCCCTTATTAAACCCCTGTAAATGTCGTAATCCAGGGTACATATCGCCATCGAAGTATAGGTGAGAAATGCCTAATAACAAGGTTAGCAAATTTAACAGGGAGTTGTTTGTGAGTTTGATATTGTTGCCGTTAATTTTCCGAAGCGGTACGGAAAACTTCTTTTGGACAATCTAAAACCTCTTTATTTCATACTTATCGCCTCAATATTCGATCGATGGTTTGCAGCTTCATTTTGTTTCCGTCGGAGTCTTACTGTGCGCCCATTGTTTTATGAAGCATGCCGATAACCAGAAGCTAAAATACATCACGCGGAACGCTTCGTGTTTTATCGTTGGTGCACCAAAATGCAATTCGTTCATTTTGTCACTAGTTTTCGCGAATTTAATATACCGGCGTATCTGTCAAATGCAACTTAAAAGTTAACTTTTATGTAGCACAAACTAAACAAAATTAAAAGATTGAATAGGAAATTCGGCTGAAAATCCGATTTAATGATAAAACACGTAGCTTACTGAAGTATTAATGTCACCTTTTTACACGCAACATATTGGACTATAAAACAGTTTGTTTTCTATGGCTCTAAGGTATTGAAAAGATATTTTAATAACATTCTTTTCATTAAAGTAATTGATAGAAGCCATTAAATTCAGTAAGTAAAGAAATATTTGTCTTATTTGGATAACCTAAGAATAAAATTAAGTCTAGCATCACAACTTTGAAACAGCTTAAAAATACATCAAAATGCATAAATTGAATCATTTTTCAGGGAGGCCTCCTGTACCACCACCAGCTATGGGAGGGCTTCCATCTCCCACCAATCCCCATCATAGCCTACTGCTTTAAAGTTTGTGCCAGTTAGTTTTAAATCTCTTAAAGCAAGTTGAACATGATAATGAGAGCTAAAATAAACCCACACACAGATCACGTTTAGAAATAGTTTATCAATCAAATAGGATAGATATGGCACAGCGGTGAGTTCTTTACTTTATGAGTAAATCTATCGAGCAGAGAGGGGGAAGTATTTTCATTGGGATAAGTGAAATGCCTATCCCAATCCCTCTCAAACGTCATTCCTTTAAATGTACACAATTTTAGAATGGCCTATACACATAATAAAAATATATTTCTTAAATATGTTTATAAGGTAACCCATGCCATTTTTGGGGGATGAGGCGGGGGTATGGGGTCAGCCCCTGCTCCTTCACACGTATAATCCTGCACCTATGCACTGGTCTGTATAAATGAAATCTAGGTGTCAAAACAGGATCGGACAGGACTGGGTGTTTTCTGTGATAATGGCTTTTAGTATCTGTACCATAGTTTAACTATAAAGCATCTGAAATGTACTGACAACAATGATTTATTTGAATACTCTAAACTGTTAACTGAAAGCAAGGACCAGTTATAAATTATATGTACATCTATCCAGAACGAACAGTGTAGACTAAGTTCAAAATGTTCCTATCAGAACCTTCTGAACGGGGTATGTACAGTATCCTGCAAAAACATATACAACCAGACATTAGTTTTTATGGCAAATACTTGAATCTAGTAATATGTATGTCATAATTTTTAAGTGTCAATGATACAAAATTTTATACATACAGCTTTATAAAACAGTATAATGATAGAAAACCTTCCCATAATTATCTCCTTTGGATCTAACTCATCCATAAATCATCAATGGATCTAACTAGAAACATATTTTCGTGGCCTTACAGTGATAATTGTAAAAGCAGAGTGCTTATCATTTACTTTGGAGTAAAAACAATTGCTGAAAGCCTATTCCATATTTTGTTAAATAAAATAAAAACTAAGATTTTGGCTCTGATTTGTTTTCAATCCTTGGAAAACATTAATGATTATGACCAAGAAATTATTTTTATATTGTTCCATTGCTTGTCATTTTTATACAATTTTCCAACAGTTTCAGAAAATGCTTCAAACCCAGGAGCTTCCGGGATCCTCCGGCCCCCTGGTCCCCCGGCCAGAGCCTTTCCCTGGACCCACTGGGGGCCCTAGCGGCTCCCTGCCCCCATCATAGTTTTCAGTATTTTCAGTTTTGCCAACTTTCACCCATGCGTAACGGAATCATGATTTTCACGTTTTGCACGTGCACGATACACACGTGTTCAATAAACTAATTTCTGTCACCGTCTGTAGCGGCCCTCTATGTAACTAGGCCCCAAATGTAACTACGCGGCCCTACTTGTAACAAAAAACGGCCCTATATGTAACTCCGGCCCTATATGTAACTATGCCGCCCTAAATGTAACTAGGACCAATGACTGCAAGTACCAAATATTTAAGATGATATTTTTGTTGGTATAATCATCATCACCACCATCATCATAATCAGCACCATCTTTATTTAATGTCCTTGCGTCCACCTGTCCGTCTGTCTGTCCGTCAAAACTTTTGATATGTCACGATAAGTTCTTTACATATTAACTATTAAGTATATGTATATGTATGCTATTGACTTCAAACTTCATATATTGATTGATCTCATTGACTAGGAGTGCAGTGCACAAGAACCATAACTCTGTCATCAGTACATTTGGAGTTATTGCCCTTTGTTTTTTATAGTTTTACCCAATTTAGGCTTTTCCGGAGCATAAGAGCTATTGACTTCAAACTTCATTTACAGATAGATCTCATTGACTAGGAGTGCAGTTCATAAGAACCATAACTCTGTCATCAGTAATTATGGAGTGTTATACATGTAGTTTTACCGAATTTAGGCTTGTCCGGAGCATAACTTCCAACGTATAAGCGCTATTGACCTTAAACTTCATATACAAATAGATCCCAATGACCAATAGTGCAGTGCACAATAACCGTTACCCTATCATCAGTATTTTTGGAGTTATTTTCCTTTTTGTTATAGTTTCACCAATTTTAGGCTTGTCCGGAGCATAACTTCCAAAGTAGACATGACAAAGAGTAGACAGACATAGAGATAGACAGTCAGAGACAGACAGAGACAACGATACAGAGAATGAGACAGATAGAGATACTGACAGGTAGAGAGCGAGAGAGCCAGCGAGAGATATATGGAGACTGAGAGAGACATAGATACAGACACACATACAGACAGACAGATAGAGACAGAGAGAGAGAGAAAGATACACACAGATACACAGAGATAGAAACATAGAGACAGAGACATAAAAAGAGACAGACAGAGAGAGAGAGAGACAGACAGACAGGGGGACAAGAACAGGATATATATTATTATATAGAGAGACAGATAGACAGATAAAGATATACATCTAAGATAAATAACTGTGTTTTAGATGTACGTCAACAGGAAGTGACGACGTCGATATCATGACAACAACGTCATGACGTCAAAAACAATAGTATAGCGCCTGATGAATTATAGTGAAACGCGTCGCGCATTGTTTGAAGAAATAAAATTGTGTTTTTAAAGCCTATAATACATCATTTATATTTTTAATTCATATATACAGCTTTTCCCGGTAGTTTCCGGCATCACGCCGACATTATTTATTATATATATATATATACATATATATATATATATATATATATAGAGAGAGAGAGAGATAGATAAAGAGAGAATGCAGTTGACACCTTTTAGGTAACCCGTGGACCTCCCTAACACTGCATGTATTTACAAGAATGTAACAGGTTTGAGCGGGATGAGAAGCTTTGTAATTCGGTACAGTGGAAAATCTGTTATTCTTTCCCGTTTAAACGAAACGAAACGCAAACGCAAACACTAAAACATAAAAATGTGCAACTTTTGGACAATACTGATAATTCATGTTTATCTTGGTGGCAAACAGTTTGTAAAAGAAAAACTAGTTTTAGCGTAAACGCGTTTATCGGGAAAGAATAACAGATTCTCCACTGTATCTAATCAGGACACGAGCCATTGACACGAAGTCAGTTTTATCCATATTTGCCTATAACCCCATAGTCTAATTTTAGTTTTTAAGGAAGGTGATCACTTAAAGCAGATTGGAAATAAAGCAGAATGCGTCTTAAGGTGAATTCTGCTTTATTTCAGCCTGCTTTAAGTTTCCTTCTTCTACGCTGTAGAAAATATGTCTCATAGTTCATATTCATAACTGTATCAAGTGGAACGATTTCCTTAAGTGGAGGAATAAATTTAAGGCGTAAACAAGTATATTTATGTGGTAATGGGTTAATATAAGGTCACTTAAGAAAAAAAGGTTGATACATACAGCTTCTAAAGATGATCAGGGCCTATATCACCTGATAAGTATGTGCATACTCATCCAACAGTATTGATCCGTCTTGTTAACTTAAGTCAACATAGCAAATATCAAATTCAGTCGCTATAATACAGAACAGAACAGAAGAGAACAGTATTTTATTTCACGTAAACTTTACAGTTTCTAGTGGTTACAAAACTCTATAATATATATATATATAACACTTTTGACAATAAATCCTAGTGGTACGTTTGTGTCCGATTGATGGACCTATCAAGCTAAAATAAGCTAGACCGTTCCCGTTTCGATAATATAATATTGTGGATTAATCCCAGTCTGGGCATTCGGATTTTTAATTTGGGGAAGCCTTTGGTGTAGCTTGCGGAAGGTCGGTGGTTCTACTCTGTTGCCAAGTTGTGCCTGAAACAGTTTATAGAGGGCTTCTGGGGTCTCCCTCCATCTATAATTAGCTGGGCGTCACGATATGATTAAAAAACAAATCCAATCAAATACAAACCGGTCAGCAAATAAGTATCTAGAGCTAGAGTGTACTTATCTGTCAGCCAATATAAGTTCAGAGCTAATTAATTGATCATCAATTAATAATTAATTTCTTCAGTATTCGAGCTAAAACGCGTCTTGTCAATATTAATCAACCTAAAATACATGTATTACAAAAGACATGAGAATAAAGCATTTTATTACAAATTAGGGACAATAACTCTTTATGGTCTATTCCGAGTTGACCCATTACCAAACTATACTTTCTATCAAAATATAAAGACGATTTATGAACAAATCAGGTTATTAGGATTACCATGGTTACGTTTTGCATTTTTTTTAAAAATCTAGGCAAGTAACTGTTGACCTAATGATCAGATTCAATCCCAACGCTTTAAGTTTGTTTCACTCAAGATACCAAGTGTACATACTTAATATGTAAAGAACTTGATTTATCGTGACATATCAAAAGTTTTGACGGACAGGTGGACGCAAGGACTTTAAATAAAGATGGTGTTGATTATGATGATGGTGGTGATGATGAGTATACTAACAAAAATATCATCTTAAATATTTGGTACTTGCAGTAATTGGTCCTAGTTACATTTAGGGCCGCGTAGTTACATATAGGGCCGGAGTTACATATAGGGCCGTTTTTTGTTACAAGTAGGGCCACTCTTTTTTCGACGTCATTTCGATGTTTAGTTACATTTAGGGCCGTTTAGTTACAAGTAGGGCCGCGTAGTTACATTTGGGGCCTAGTTACATATAGGGCCGCTACAACCGTCGAACAATACACACGCCACATGCTAATAAAGTTGAAAGAAATCAGGCAATGACGGCCATTGACGTCGCCCGCAGGTGCGACTGCTGTCAAAATACTATACAGAGGCTTGCGACCCGGTACTGTTCACGATCGTCTTCGCCTTGGTCACCCCGTGTTTCAACCGTCAGAACTGACCGCTACATCACGTTAATGCACTTACGTCTACGTCGTTTGCCAGCCACCGTAACGGCTAGAGGACACGGTGAGACGTCACAGACCTTAGTAATCGCATGCGATCAAACGCTAAACCAATCAGAGCATTACGCCCATATTTTGTTCAAATTTTGACGCGACGTCACAGTGGGGCTAAGTTATCTGTGGTCACGACGTCATTTGAATTGGAGGCAAACTGACTGGTACCAAGTTCTTTTTATTGACGAATCTCAATTCACACTTAGCAATGCAGATGGTAGACTGCGCAAATTGATTACATTTAAAATTCAGCATTCAAGATTTGAAACAGACTTCACAGCAAGAGTGAATGACTGACGTACATATTGAACGTTACGTATCGCCGTAGAAATGTAGCGTGTATTGGTGCAAACGGTGGCCGTACACGATATTAATCCGTACACGACATTAATCTTACTGAATACAACTTGGGACTTTTTATGAGAATTCAGTAATCCCTAAACATTTTTTAAAAAATAGTTTTATTCAGATTTTTTATTTTGACCCCTACCAACTTCTTCATTACATCACTCGAAAAGATTTTATCTCAGCAATATGAGGGCAACTGATATGGATTCTAACATATATCTGTATAGGTTTTACTACCATCAACCTTATAACTTTCAAGAAAAATGTTCCTGTAATAGGGTGGGGCGTTTCTAAATTTTCTCATATATGGTCCTGGGGGGGGGGGGGGGGGGGGGGATTTCTTGATGGTCTCTGGTGCGTTCTGGGGGTGTTTTGTACATTCAAAACAGGTAAATTACTAACATAAATCTATGTAAAATGTCTGTCACTAATACATGTATTGGCAAAATTAGGGGGATGGGGGCACAGCTTCCGTGTCCCCCTCCCCCCTGTTCGTACGGGCTTGCCTACAATAAAACTGATCGAGATCCAAACTGTTTGCTGTTGAAATACTAGTTGTAGTAAAAGTGGCATTTATTGACAAATAAAACAGGGCTGCCATTTCTCTGGATTTTTCCTAAATATTCGGATTTGTTTTAGTACATTGTAGCTTAAAGCAGGCTGAAGGTAAAGCAGAATGCGCCTTAAGAAGGCGCATTCTGTTTTACTTTCAGCCTGCTTTAAGTAGTCATGTGTCAACAAAACTAGAAACAGGCGATGGGGTAAAGGTACAATTCGTAAATCGCACTTGAAAAATGCAAATTTGGAAATCTTAGGATTGTTCATGCCAACTTATGGCAGCCCTGATAAAATGATCTTCTCTACTGCATGAACAGTAGAATATACCTTCTGTTAATCCCCACCCAGTTATAGTGCAGGATACACTTTCGATATTGGCGTTTTCATCCAGTCCCTTTGGTTCGAAACCAAGTGTGGCTTTTCGTTCTAGGCGGAGAAGTGAAATGTCGTTATGGATACCCAAAAAACCCTCGTTATAACTCTCATGCTGCAAAGATAACATTCACGCTGCCATGACGTTAATGCACTGCCATAACGTCACCTGTTTTAAACAATTGTCGTCTGCTTTTTCCCTGAAATCTAAATAGGTAGATTTAACTTAATGAGTGGCAAACAGTTTGGACGCTGATCAGACGCCGCATAACGCAGCGTCTACTCAAGGTCTAAACTATTTGGTACTGATTTTTCTGAGTCAAAATAACCGTCTTAATGCTAAATTTGAGGCAAAGCAGACGACAAGGTTTAAAGCAGATGACGTCATGGCAAACGAGAAAGAATAGGTATAGCGCCGTCTTTTGCTACCAAAATAATCAATATGACTTAAAAAAGAATGTCAAATAGTTTGGATCCTGATCAGACGTAGCGTTACGCGGCGTCTGATCAGGATCCAAACTGTTTGCAAATGCGCTTTTTGGCGTCATTGAGAGTGAAAGGGTTAAGAAGGTGTGACGTTAGTGTGTGGTAAAAACGATCAACTACCATCATGGTAGGGTAAACCCTCCAGAAGACATTATACTTTCCTGTTGAAACGCAAACATAATGCAATAGAACGTAGAAAATGCCAGCTTCTCAAATTCGGACGATTCCTTTTTATTTGAGTGCCTATTCTAGTGTAGATCTATTCATTATTGATTTACATTTTATAGTGTATAAAGAGGATCTTACATGAGTGCTCATTATTTATCATTTTTAATAAACGAGTTGACTAAAATAATATGCCGCGAGCCTTGGCGTTGTTTAAGGTAATTTCATCTCAGATGACGTCATTTGGTGTCCATCTACATGCAGCGCTTGTGGACGAAAAGGTTTAGCCGTAGTCCAAAACACGATAATTCACTAGTGGATTACATGTACGATATTTATATACCGGTAATGGCTTTATTCCACTCCCAAACCGCAAGTTATGTGATAAAATATATTATTGTACTAATTCGGAATACATGTACATCGCTTGGTAAACAGTTTCGATCAATATACTCGGCGTCTAATATTGCTCCAAATAGTTTGCAGTTATAACACACACAAAATCACACATGGCGCGCAGTGTTTTAACCCGTTACCCCATAAATACGTGTTTTTACTCTTTAAATTAATCCTCCACTGTATAAAATGTTAAGAATATGCCTCATAAGAAATATTTTCCTTATCCTAGTAGATGGTAGCTTAAAGCAGGCTGACAGTAAATCAGAATGTGCCTTAAGGCACAAGGCACATTCTGCTTGAATTTTAGTTTGCTTAAAGTGATCACCTATCTTCTAAAGTAGAAATAGGCTATGGAGTAATGGGTTAAACAAAAATCTCTAACTCAATGCAGAGGGTAGCTTAAAGCATTAAGGCGCATTCTGTTTTACTTTCAACCTGCTTTAAGTAACCACCTATCTTCAATATTGAAAACAAGCTATAGGGTAGATTATTAAAGGAGTAATTATTAGTTACACGGTATTTCGGCAGGGTGTACGGGCTTGTATGACGGTTTTGGATTCCGTATTTCCTGAGCGCTTCGCGCTCAGGAAATACGGAATTCAAAACCGCCATACAAGCCCGTACACCCTGCCGGAATGCAGTGTAACGTATTTATTTCCAGTCTAGATCCAATACAAGAAAGACAACATACATCACCTGACAAAGTTTTCCTGACTTGACCCTAAAAGTTGACACTTGAAATTGACATAAGCTAGTTCACTATTCGCGGGTTGGGAGAGTACAAAAATCTATACAGTTAAACTTCGATATCTGGAACTCGCATTATAAGTTGAATTTACCTACATTCCTACAGTTTAATGCAATAATTTCTATACCGCTTATGTCAAACATATTCCGTATTTTAAGATTTAAAAGTGGCAAAACCACCTTTTTACTTTGAAATACGGATATGTTCGACTGAAATGATTTCAAGATAGGCCCTATCGAAGTTCGACTGTTTCTGACATGGTAACGTCACCACATTGCAATGTGGAGTTACTTGTAAACAACGTTTACTACGTTTCTTTGCTGAAATTGATAGAGGTCCAACTATCGATAGTAGCTCGAGCTATCGCCGATGTTATCGACAGTTTAATTTTATAATCGATAGTCGGCTATCGTGACTTCAGCTATCGAGATAAGTCGACCCTATCGGACATTTTTACCTTACACTCTATATAACTTGTAATTCGTTATTTTTTACTGTTTTGCTGTGTTATTCTGACATTGCCTTATCCGGGGGAAATAGTTTTAACTTTTGACCGCTCGTACGAACTGTTTCCCCTGCGCGAAAATGATGCGTAGAAAATTTAAAATCAGTGTCATTGAGAAGTTTTCCGGTACTTCGGATTGCCGCATTGTAATGAAACAGTATTGAATAATTGTCATTGATTGTTGTCTGGTGAACGTTTAATACTTCATTTTATTATCTATTATTATTTATAATAATTCTATAATCATACAGACGAGTTCGTAATACACTTCAACGTTATCCTTCATACCGAAAAACAACACGAACCCGAGCATTATTATAATGTGTGGATGTAAACATGCAAGCGCTTACAAGAAGAAGGTGATCATTCATCAGACGTCTGTCAAAAACCACGAATAACTAACAAACATTGTGTTATTCATTCGTGCAAAAACTCAAAATGACTAATACAATTTTATTTCATTTGTATTTTGGCTCAGCTTAACTCTTTTTGAAACTCTATTCATGTAGAGTATTAGATAATAAAACGGTTATTTCATGTGTATTGGGGATCAGTCAAAACTATTATCCCTCGTTATCAGGGAAGACATTTCGAACTGTTGCCCTCGGCCTATCGGCCTTGGGCAACAGTTCGAAAGTCTTCCCTAATGCCTCGGGAAAATACTTTTGACTGTTCCCCAAACACACATGAAATAACTGTATATTGTGTAAGCCTACTATGTAGTAAATACTTACGTTGATGACTTCGGCAACACCAATCTCCTCCTCATTGTTGTCACCCGCGAAGACAGCTACTGTGTAGACCACACTGAAATATGCACGAGTCTGTTCATGTATATATAGGCTTATTTGATACACCGGTATCCTTTTCATCGTAACAGGCGACAAAGTCCGACTTTACACACAGCCTGGCTCCCCATTCACAATGAAGCTTTTAACCCTTTCACTCTCAAATTTTCGTGAGATTTTTACCCCTTCACCGTGTCATTGTCGTCTGCCTCAATTTAGTTGCGTTCAATATGATTTTAAAGTTAAAAAATAAGGTAGTATGACTGAAGACATTTCAAAACGAGTGTCAAACAGTTTGGATCTTGATCAGACGCCGCGTTACGCGGCGTCTGATCAGGATCCAAACTCTTTGTAAACGCGCTTTCAAGCGTCATTGAGAGTGAAAGGGTTAATTGACACTTCCCATATTATATATATAGAGGATATTGAACATATTATTTTATCCAACCCGTTCAATAAATTCACTACTGAAAACACACTCATTCAATATCCTCTATTTATGATCTGAGTTTGTTGTTTACTTATAATTCAAATGCTTTAAAATGCGTAAATTATAGCTTTAGAACATTTAGAAGTTTTTAGAATATTCTAGAAGATCATGGAATAGCAGAGAACATCACTGAATAGTATGGAATCATATAGATTGTTTTAGAAGTTTATAGTCACTGGTAAAAAGTTGAGTCACATGATCTTATTTTATTGACAGAATGCCCCTGAACGTCTATATTTAGTAATTTTATGGTAAACAACTGATCACATGATCTTCAAGAAATTCTTTGACTGTTCAGTACCTTTCTAGAATGGTAAAACTGTGTATATATGTAGACTTAAAGTTAACTGCTTTAGCTTGGATATTTTGACAGCCATCAGTGCACAAGACGTTTACTTGTAAATAGTTTGGATACAGATAGAATCTCTTGATTATTTAAAGTGTGGGAAATTTATATTAAAAGTGCAGTGTTTTGTTATTCGAAAAGGACAGATATTTGGATAATTTTAGGACTTTAAATAAAAGGTATTTATGTGTTTCTTCAACTTATAATTTTGATTTAATAAAGTTTGTAAAGTTTGCTGCTGGTTTTGTTTTTCTGTTGCGCCTGGCTCGTAACACAATGCTATGACGTTACGTACGCTGTTGGTGTACCAAAGGGTAACGTCAAAATGCCGAATTTTGACGTCGTTATCGTGTCAACTAAAGATAACGCTTGAAGTTAACGTTTTGACGTCTATGTTGATTTACTTCTTATCTACAACCTAATGTTTGTTTATTCTCCTAGATCTATGGAAATAGTTCATTGAACAGAAATAGACTATTTATAGATTAACACAAATACTGGATTTGTTAAATAATACTTTTATTTTTAGATTATTAACCACAAACTTTATGAACAATTAACATTGCGCATATAGTCAATACTTCGAACTCGCTTAAAATCTATCGTACCAGTATTTGTTGAATTTTTAAGTTGATCTCGCGTAAGTCGAACACATCCGTATTTCAAAGTTAAAACGTAGCTAAGCCACGATTTAACTTTGAAAGCGAGTTCGAAGTATCGAGTTTCGACTGTATATATAAATATCTTAATTTCCTCCAAGAAGACGATCTTCAATACATGAACATACAAAATACAAAATGAAATATTAACATAAACATATACTGTGGCGTTGAAACATTCCCATTAACAACGATCTTCTTCACAGCCCTTCTTTGCCGTTGAAGTTCAATCTTTTGCATATGGGCCAGGTTCTTTCTATGTTCCTTCTCTCTTTGCTGTCTCTTCCGAAGCGCAGCAGCACTTGCCACTAGACAAAATAATAAGATGTATACAGTTATACCTCAGAAATCCGGACACTGAAAGAGGGGTCTAACGAATAATCTTTGCTCTGTGGATTGCGGTGGTGTTGCAGAGAGCTCTTATATGATTTTTCTGTGATACCACCGTGCTGCACTGGGCGAATGCCTTTCGGGGGATAAGTTATGTTTGTGTCCGGTTTTCGGGTGTGTTGCTGTATTTCTACAAAAGACCTGGGAAAATTCTACATTCCAATTAATATCATTATGACGTCATAGGGTCCTACTATGTGATGTCATGATTGTGAACTCATACCGTGTACTTTGCTCAGTCCGGTTCCCGTCGTGCTATATAGTGAAACCAGGGACATAGTCCCTGAGTGAAACAGAAAGGGGGAACCGGTGTTTTACTTCTATATCGCAGAGTTCCTAATAAAGGGGTTTAATTTAAAAACTAAAATCTTTATTTCTGCATTAAACCGTATGGTGTCGCAGCTCATTAGAATCATCTCTTCGAGACGATTCTGGTGGGTGGTAGCACTGTAGGTTTTGGTGCTGAAATAAGTGAGAAAATGTTGGATTTCTTCAGTTTACTACCTTTTATCTGGGGTCCTGTATAGAGAGATATTTCTTTCTTTCTTACTGTTACTTCTCTCCATCAAAATTGATGATTATGAGAAGGAGTCTATTGTGTTATTCATTTAATTTTCATTTTCAATCTAGATCCAGGTGTCTGCTTTTAGCCTTAAGCTACCATCATACTTTTCTTCTCTTTCGGTGCATTCTCCGACGCTTTTCTTCTATATCGCTCTAACTGTTCTTCTCTTCTTTGCCTTTTCTTGTTCTCCAGACGCTCTTTTATTTTCTCACTAATCGTCATTCCTCTACCTTAAATTAAAGCACAGCATTCGTACAAACTGATAAAATCATAAGATGACCACAATAAATAATCGACATGTTCATTTGTTATTGCGATCGCTTTGCGATTTTATCTGTTTATAGGATTGCCGAACGACCGCTGAACGGCAACCGCGCAAACGACCGTGCGACCATCTTAAGGACTTTTGCAATGTCGTATAACAATCATGCGGTTGTGTCTCGATATCCCTATGAACTCCTTGCGACTTCAGCGCGAATTGCAGTTGCAAAACAATAACCAAAAGTTCGAAGGGTTGTCTTGAGACAGCTGTACGACAGCCGTTATACAATCTACTATAAATTCAGTTTAGACGTTGCGGTTAGTACGCGGTTTGACTTTCTTATGTTTCAATTGTGTGACATTTCTTTCGTCTCATAAAAAATCATTAATTTGAACATTTTTAATGCTACAAGTTATATAAGCACATCATTGAAAAATGTAAGAAACCAATATTTGTAATTTGCAATCAATTTTTAGCATTTAATTAGTTAAAGCACTGTAAAATACATAGAAATACAATACTGACGGTGAAAAACGTCAAAATACGTAATTTTTCGAATTTTGTGACATTTTTTTCGTCTTTCAATTTTACAGATATTTTTTAGAATTTTAACGTTACAAGTTATGTAAACACGTTTTTGGAAAATTTAAGAAAACAATTTTATAATTTGCAATCAAGTTTAAGCATTTTATTATTTAAAGCATTGTAAATTACACCGAATTTCAGCATTTACCTTAAAAAAGGTCAAAATACGCCATTTTTTCTGTTTTGTGACATTTTTTTCGTCTTTCAGTTTTATACACAATTTTTACAATTTTAACGACAATGTCTTAAAAAAAAAATTATAAACACTTGGCGCTGACAATATTTCAGAAATATGTTTTTTATTACAATATTCACAGGAAAAATGTAGAACCAAGAACTTACAAAACACTTACCTCTTATGTTTAGCCGTTTTTGACGAATTGCTTCATTTCGTTGCCAAACTTTGAGAAGCCGCAATGTTATTTTTTTTAAACCTGACGTCAACATTCAACATAACGTTATTGACAGCATTTGTAGACCAACGTTTGGTGATAATTTCAGGAAATGTTTGCGCCATTTTGATATTTTCGTCTGCATCTGAACAAAAGTAACGATGCGCACAAGTTACCTTGCTTCACGCATTTTTTCGTTGTTTTCCGCTGTTCAATGCGCTATATTTGAATTACATTCTGAATAGAGTTATTATCATTCACATGTTTAAAAACGTCATTCGAAGAGCTTTCAAATGATATATAGTTTTATAAAGGTATCTTTTTTCACGCAGAAAATATAGTTCATCTTTTAAAGAGAAGTGACGTCATTTCATAAGTTAACCAACATTGTGCGTAACGTCTATACATGTATATAGCAAAATGTCAAACAGCGGAGACCAGGATCAGAGCTGTAGGAACCCTCAGATCTGGCTCCAAGGTTATAAAGCTTTTGAGTTGAGCCTGATATTGTTATCAAACATTGATTGTTCAGATTTGAGCCTAGGCTCTAATCTGACCAATCAAAAGTTTGAAAACGACTTTAGACTCAACTAAAAAGCTTTATAACCTCGGACCCTGGGTCTGCACTGTTTTCATCGGACAAAGTTCTTAACGGATGAACTGTTTGTAAAGAACGAGAGGGTACATTCCAGGCGGGGAACATACACAGTGTAATATGTACAGGAAGAAGGGTTTATGTTTAGATGTGAGGGTGGTGATGTAGGGCTTGGCTGAGGCTGGACTTACTTTGGATCCAGAGTACAGTGGGCTGCGCAAAGCACCCACTCATCGTTCAAGATGGATCCGCCACATCTATGTGCACCATTTCCACGTAGTGAAACCTGCTCTCTATAGTCACCCCAGTTGGCGTCGTTGCCACCTACAATTCTCGAAAGGGGATTGGCTGAAAAGAATACAACTTATTTAGATTTCTGGCAAAAAAAGGCAGAGCGACTAGGACAGCCAATTTGACAATATTCTATTAATGTGAACCGGTACATTGCCCTTCCCTCCCAACAACGGCCCTCCAAACAACGACCCTCCTTATAATAATGCTTGTCGCTGTTTCCCAAACTGCAGGTGCCCTTCGCATGATATGTCTCTCTCCTGCTCCTCTCCCCAATCCCCGTTTTACACACATAAATACATTTCTTAATTTCAGATTCCATGCGATAAGTATTTAAACAATAACAAAAAGCAGTTTTCAGACAAAGGTCAAAATGAAAAACAAAAACAAAACAAGAGCACCGCATGTGGGTGCCAAATATAATGCGCGTCTGTTTTTTTATCCTTATAGATTAAGAAGGAACAGTGAGATATTCTTATTGCTTTCATCCGTCTTGATTACCGCATGTGTCCGACTGTCTACTGTGGGGATCTAAATGACCTTGATCTTTGTCTAACATGAACCACCTTGTACAAACCGGACATGGCCCAAGTTGTACAGAGCTCAAGAGCTTTTGAGTCGAGTTCACATACCAAATTATTGTCTCTATCACATGCAGTTCAAAAGTGATGGCTAATGGTAAAGTCACCCTATTTGACGTCTAAACGACATTGACCTTTGTCGGACATGACCCAAGTTGTTCTGAGTTCAAGAGCTTTTTGAGGTCCGTACATATACCAAATATAAAGTATGTATCACCTATAATTATAAAGTAATGGCCAACATTACAGTGGAGAAACCGTTATTCTTTCCCGTTTAAACGCAAACGAAACGCAAACGCAAAGCACTAAAACGTAGAAAAGTACAACTTTTGAACAATTCTGATAATTCATGTTTATTTTGGTGGCAAACAGTTTGAAGCCTGATCAGACGCCGGGTTACCCGGCGTCTGATCTGGCTTCAAACTGTTTGTAATAGAAATAAAAGTTTTAGCGTTAACGCGTTTATTGGGGAAAAATAACGTTTTCTCCACTGTAACTTTGCCTGCTGGCGCGACTTCATTGATTTTCGCAAACAGTTTGGAACAAGATAAGACACCGGGTTACGCGGCGTCTGATCTGGTTCCAAGCTTTTTGACACTAGCCATACTTTTACTTTAAAAATGTATCAATCTTAATTATAGCAAATTTCAAAGCAGACGATATCACAGAAGGATAAGATTTGGATAGTATAAAAAAAGTTTTTTAATCACTTCATATATACATTGTTTTCACACTAGCTTGTAAATAACCTTCTAAAATAAAGCATTTTCGAGCAATTGTAAGTACATCAAGGGCAAATTTACTCTTGCAACCAGTATCCTTTTTCAACAATAATTGCACCCCTTCGAGAACTTATACCTATATACATTGTGTGGAAGTATGTTTAAAATTTGTTGAACACTGTAGTTACTAGAGTGTTAAACACTATTAAATATGGCATTTGGGCAGGTAACTTTCGACTAACTTGCACATTTTCGACAATAATGGAACTAAATCGTAAATTCTAAAACTAATAGTAATTCATTAACATTAGTACACACTAGGGCGTAAATAATACTAAAATAAAGCCTTTATTGGTATTTCTACGTGCATAAAGTGCAGTTGCTAGAGTGTAAAAACTGTTAAATTTGGCATTTGTAACTCATCAAGGGTAAATACATGTACCTCTTGACTATTTTTTCCGTTTTTGACAATAACTGACCTCATTCGCACACCAATAGCCAAAATATTAATAAAGCTTTATCAAAGTCTGTAAAGATTTGGTCACACTAGTATGTAAACAATACTCAAATACAGGGCTTCCACAAGTTGATCATAAAAATCCTAAGATTTCCAATTTTCAAATTTTCAGACGCAATTTTACTAATTGTACCTTTATCCCATAGGCTGTTTCTTGTTTTAAAGCCATATGACTGCCTCAAACAGATTGAAAGTAAAGCAGTTAAGGCGCATTCTGCTTTACTTTCAGCCTGTTTGAAGCTACCATCTGCTAGGATAAAAATCCGAAGACTTAAGAAAAATCCGGAGAAATGGCAGCCCTGCAAATAAAGTCTTGTTTCTCTCTCCACATAATGTTATATAAGATCTGCTTCAAAACTCTCCATACCTAGATCAGCACTAACTTGTTGACGTTTCAACCGCAGCTGAAGCCATCTTTAGAACGACAGTCTGCGCATGTCTACATAATTATGCTACGGTAATCTAAACTTCCAGCAAACTTGGGACAGAATAACATCTTCTACGCTCGTTTCTCAGTAGGCAAGTGGAATAGCATTTGTTTGACCAAATCATTGCCATGGCGTGATCAATTTGAAACAATTGTCGTCTGCTTTTATTTCTCAAATTTAAATTTTAGGCATTTTTACTTAAGATATTTGCAATGAATGACAAATAGTTTGGATACTGATCGAAAGCTGCGTGACGTGGCGTTTAATCAAATTCCCAACTGTTTGCGAATAACAATGGTATTCAGGGTAAAGCGGTGAAATGGTTTAGATAAATCATTAAAATCTATTTAAAACGTTATTCTGTTACAAATAAAAAAAGCTGAATTGGAGAATTGTTAGTTTTTCACAAAAATGCATTAATGCTAAAATTATCAAGTATGTAACGCAAACAGTTAAGTGTCAGAGCAGGCGATGAGTAACATGGCGTCTGATCAGGGTCTAACATGTTTGTCACTCAGGTAATACATTTTGGTAAATATTTTCAGAAGGTCATTGATATCTTAAGAAATGAACTAATTTTTCGGCGTTCAAGCGAAATAAACCACAGAAAATTATCGGCAAATACCATGCATCGCGCTAGCGATTCATGGTAAATTTGCCGATAATTTTCTGTCGTTTATTTCACTTGAACGCCGAAAAAAATCAGTTCATTTTTTATATTTACAATATATTTGCTGTCATTTCTAATATTAAATTAACATTTTGTAAGTACAGTGGAGAATCTGTTATTCTTTCCCGTTTTAAACGCAAACGTACGCAAACGCAAAATACTAAAATTGAGAAATGTACAACTTTTGGACAATTCTGATAATTCATCTTTATCTTGGTGGCAAACAGTTTGGAGCCTAATCAGACGCCGGCTTACCCGGCGTCTGATCTGGCTCCAAACTGTTTGCACTGCAAATAATAGTTTTAGCGTAAACGCGTTTATTGGGGAAAGAATAACAGAGTATCCACTGTACGTATGTATGTTTAATCAATATAAGAGGTTGATAACACGAAAAATGTGTACCCAATAGGGAACAGCCATGACCGAATTACTGAAGCTGCGTACATTCGAAAGCAAAATAAAAAGTTACATTGTTTACATTCTTAGGTATACAACTTGACAATTTGATGCAATTTGACGTCATTTGGAAGTGACGTCATTCTTAAAGTAGGATAAATATATCGAGTTTTATTGTAATAAAGAAATGCAGACAGCTGCTGTTTATAAGGTATATCAATTTTCTTGCAATTTATCTTATTAATAAAGAAGAATTTTAGTCGGGAAGCATGGTTTCCGCTAATAGGAAGGCATAGATCCCCAAATGTTTGCTGTTTACGTTCCAAAAATTAATTTTGCGAATGAAAAATGCATATGCCACGACTCCTCTTGGAGTCCCGCCCTCTCTCAAATATGCGTTTACACGAATTGAACGGCATTTTTTTCAATGGATTTGAATGGGGAAATTGTAAATAGCACATCTTGCATTACATTGCTATGGTATTATCCCGTAACGAGGTAATTACTTAGTGTCAGAGTTAAGTACTTCGGGTTGGTTTTTGTGGGTTCTTTACCAATAAATGCGTTTGTTGCAAAACAATCATTTCTATTGCAAACAATTCGGAGCAAAATAAGAAGGTAAGTTATGTTTAACAAAATTAATTGCCACTTATTTCAAAAAGCTGTAAGTAGAAAGCAACAATTAATTGAAGGGATGTCATGATTTGTAAAACCATGCGACTGCTTAAATTCTTACTATTTAATTTTTTATCTACAGTACTGAAACTTATTAAATTAACAATTTTTGCGATTCGCTTGCAATTCGATGGCGATTCGCTTGCAATTCGATGGCAATTCGCTTGTGAATATTTTTCAACGCAATTAACGCGTTAAATTTGCTTATATTGTGTACAAATATTCGCAAATATGCATTCTTTAATGTTTTTCGATTCTATTTTCGTCACAACTGCTTCGGAAAATCGCGTGAAAAGACTCAAACACACAGTTTGGTTTTTGAAGCGCCCGATTCGATTGCAATTCGATGGCAATTCGATGGCAATTCGATGGCAATTCGCTTGCGATTATCAATTTAATTTAATAAGGTTCAGTACTGTAAGTGGCAAACAGTTTCGACCTTGATCAGACGCCGGTTTACCGTCGTCTGATCAAGTCCAGAACTGTTTGCAATGGAAACAATGTTTTAGCAAAAAACGCCACATATTTTTTAAAAGAAAAATCGCTGTAATATTTTACTTACCCGAAGCCACGGCGATGCAAAGAAGCACTAAGGCGATCATTCTCTGACTAGTCTATGTCTGTGTCCAAACTGCGACTGACGAAGGACAGTCTACGGACTCTTTTATACTGTCGAGAACGTGACCACCATGAGAAAGAACATGTTGTTGCCATACAACTTAGGAACCCTTGACACCCTCTTATTGCCATAAGAACGTCATAACCCGTTTATCATTTCACCGGCCATAATAACGTAAACCCCGTCAAGCAGTTTCACCACCATGATACCAACTGTTGACAAAACATCGTCTGCTTTTATTTCTGTAACTTATTACAATTACAATTATTGTAAATAAAGGCCACCGGTCAACAGTACTTTATAATGTCAAGGTATTGTGATTTAAGAAAAGGTAACATATTTTCTACAAGAACGGTTTGTTTCGTGTCTGACTGGACGCATGTGTACTCTGCATCTAGCAGGGTCCAAACTGAACATTTATACATGCTTGTGTAGGTTTAATTGACAATGAATACGTTGCATTGGAAATGTAATTATTTCATGTTAACTGTTTTAAAATATTTTAAAACCATATGTTCATTGCAAATAGTTTTGAGCCAGTTCAGACGCCGGATAATTCGGCGTCTGATCTTGCTCCGAATTGTTTGCCATTCAGATTGTAATACTAGTAAAACGTTAGTATTTTTTTTAAAAAAAAAGCTGCCATTTGCTATATTTTTATTGCTTTGCGTTTGTGTTAAGCTTCGTTTCAACGGGAAATAATAATGTCTTTTCAAGTTTGTGCTTTTTTTTTGTTTTGTTTTATAAAATAGTCTGTGTAATCCGGCAAATTAGGTATATTACAAACTGAACAGTGCTATTTTGATACTTTTGATCATGCATATATAATAGCTAATTAGGGGTTTACCCCAAAACAGCCCATTAAAATGTCTAGTTCCGGTGCCTTTCTGATTTTATTTCAAATTTTGGCATAACTGGATGTACGAGTCACGACAATTTATATACTACCAGCACACAAATTTGAAGAACCCCCCCCCCCCCCCATGGAAAAAGAAAAAGCTACCGCGATCGTATTTAATCCTTTGCCCAATTGTCAGTTTTTATATTTCAGAAGAGGCCAGTTAAATCAGGTTGAAAGTAAAGCAGAATTCGCGTTAATACTACGTGTAATTCTAAAGAATTAAATAATTGGCAGCAACTTCTGAAATATGTCATGTTTCCAACAGGGTGTGTGGTTGTGTAAATACATGTAAGGTTACTGGCGCAAAGCAAACCACTTGCTTATTATTTCATGTAATACGATAGCAGTTGAAAACCAAAATATGAAGACTTTCACCCTACCTAAATTGAAAAAATCATATTTGTATTTGAAATGGTGTTGGAGAAATTAATTTCTTTACAAAGACTGAAATATAAATGTGGCTTGAAAAATGCAAATTGATGTCAGGCGCCTTAATAAACATCTAAATATTAGTTAAGCAAAAGGATTTATGTTAAAAATGAAACTTCAAGGAAACAAATGTTGGGTTAAAATTCGGGACTCGAACCCGTGCGGAAGAGGCAAAACAAAAATGCAAGACAAGATTTGTAATGCTTTGAACTGCATTCGGGTTGCTATAAAACTATCCTAATGTTTTTGTAGCAGGAGTTGTCGTTATTTGTGTTTTTGAGTATGTTCCCTTGATATAACGGAACATATTTCCTTGTACAGGAAAAATACCACGATAAAACGCAAAATGCGATCTTAAGGGTTGTAATACCTGATGCTACCACGTAGAATATAGGATCAAAAAATGTTTCCAATGGTGCAGAGTCATGACTTTATCAAAAGGAAATATTCTCCTCAGAGTAAAAGGCGTAAAAAGACGAATGTAGGAAGTAACGTGCTAAACGAGCAAAAAGAACGTCTTACAAACTATGATATCGGGTCATTGTTTTCTGATATCAGTCACATGTATCCTTATCCTGCAGCAATGACGTCTGCTTTGAAATTGTCGTCTGCAAAATATGTCAAATTAAAAGATTTTTTAAATTCAGGAAGACGAATGTTAAACAGTTTGGACCACGCTAACGTAGCGTTTGATCTGAATCCAAACTGCTTGCTAACAGCATTTACCTCTTTACCAGCCACTTTTTATCGTCTGCTTTAACCCTCTTACATCCAAAATATCGTTTGTATTAGTAGAGTCGTCTGCAATATTTTAACTCTTTCCTCCCTGAAACTATAAATGGACAATCTCAGTTTCCCTTTAAGTCTAGTCCATTTCTGACTTTAAGGATTGTTTTTGTCAATGTTTTGCATTATGACAAACAGTGAAGACCCAGATCAGAGGGCTCCGTAAGGAGCCCTCTGATCTGGGTATTCACTGTTTGCATAGGACAAGTGCACTTTTCACATGTATACTTTTGGAAACAACGCCTATATGCGGGACTAGGGTTCAAAGGGTTAAAGTCATATTTAGGGCTGTTTTGACTGAGGAAATGCCGATACGAGCGTCATGCGGCGTCTGATCAGGATCCAGAATGTTAGCTAAGTCGCCTTTTGGCGACATTGGCAGTGAAAGGGTGAACACTTTACCTCATAACCTGTTTCTAGTTTTGAGGACAGGTAACCACTGAAAGCAGGTTGAAAGTAAAGCAGAATGCGCCTTAATGCCATCTGCTAGGATAAAGAAACTATTTCTTATGGTAAATATTCAAGACTGTATAAATTGAAATTATTTTCTTCATTAGAGGAATAAATTATAGTCGTTAAAATGCGTATCTATGGGGTAATGGCTTGAATGATGTTTTTGTAGTTCTTAACCCTTTCACTACCAACTGTTTCGTGAGATATTTACCCCTTCACCGTTTCATTGTCGTCTGCTTCATTTTTGTTGTCTGCAAGGTCGTTTCAAAGTTAAACAATAAGGCAGTATGACTGAAGAAATTTCAAAACGAGTGTCAAACAGTTTGGATCCTGATCAGACGCCGCGTTACGCGTCGTCTGATCAGGATCTAAACTAATTGCAAACGCGCTTTTAAGCGTCACTGAGAGGGTAATGCCAGCTGGTGTCACATATAACAAGTATGCCTATCCGAGGACATTGGTACTATATTGCTTGTGAATGGTGCTTAAGCGGGCAATTGATTTTCAAGTGAATAATATTGACCAGTGAGGAGGCCACGGATCTGTTTTGTCTTAGATCATCATCACTAGGTCACGTTTATACAGTAACATCTTTCTTTTATGGTCCATAAATTGTTTTAACTATTCGGTGTTTAAAACAGGTGATTGCTTAAAGCAGGGTGACAGTCAAACAGAAAGCTCCTTTCGGAGCTTTCTATTTTACTGTCACCTTACTTTAAGATGTAACCTGTATTTTATACAATAATTGAGCATTCTCTTTTGTAGTCGTAACAGAGATGATTTACTGTGTGTGTTATTTATAAACAGTGTACCTGTAAAGAGTACACTTGTCCCATGCAAACCTTATTGCACAATATTAGAGGGCTCCTAAGGGGCCGTCTGAACAGGGGCTGCAATGTTTGTCATTTTGCAATATATTGTTAAAAGCAAACCTAAATATTAAATAATTGATTAGACTTAATTGGAAAATGGAATCGTCCATCTGAAGTTTCAGGGGCTAATGAGTTAGACTTTAGTCCGCCTTTTGTCGTCTGCAATGATTGTCATCTGCACCATTAACTTTATTTGATTTCGTTTTCGATATTTTCTTCCAGAAATTATCACCAGAGTGTTGAACATGTTTGAATTCAGATGCGACGCGGAATTACTCGGCGTCTCATCTGAATTCTGTTTTCAAAAAGTTGTCACAAAATCACCCATTCCAAGTAGAATGTTAATTTGCCAGTTTCACCCTTCATTTCTTTCTCCCGAGTTAAATGGTTATTTGCAAACAGTTTTGATCCTGATCAGATGCCGCGTCACGCGGCGTCTGATCAGGATCCAAATTGTTTGACACTCATTACGATATTGCTTTAGTCAATTATCCTGAATATTTATTATGAGAAATAAAATCAGACGACAATTGTTTACAAAGATGACGTCATTGCAATGAAGAGGTTACCAATATCAAACTATTCAAATAGTAAGGAACCAAACTGTTTTGGCACAAGTATTGACGTATCTTGTCTCAAAATACTTACATGTAGATCTAAAATATGCAAATTTGCAGACGTCAGAACCCAAGCTAACGATATTTGGTCGATGTTAAGGTTAAAGCGACTCGCAACCAGATGGTGCATTAAAAATAGTAATTTGTAAATATGTGTCAAACGCTTATATAAATGGTAAAGAATTAGTTTAGGATAAGAAATTCTGTTTAAAAAAATGTATTTCAATAAAAAAAAATATTGGTCTCTGGTGGGATTCGAACCCGGGGCCCGGCATTGGCGGACAGAAGGCAAAATAGGGGAAACCGCTTAGACCAATGGACCACGGAACTATCCGTTTATCTCGGATCGATTTAACGTATTTCAATGTGTAGCGATCGGAAGTGCATACAACTTCGTAATTCGGCTCGTGTTTATGTCTGACCCCGTGTAGAGAAGCAACAACAACTATACCGTTAGCTAACGCTATGGAAAAACGATGGAAAATATCTAAAAAACTAAGATTCGGTGACGATTCTTGAGACGTTTTTTGGACTGATCATATTTTTTTAATGTCAAAAGCCAAATAATGCCACAAATTTGCTTTTATTTAAGTATTTTATTTTATTTTGACAAGAACACCATCCGGTTGCGAGTCCCTTTAAAGCCAACGAAATGATTTGGCAATGAAAGGTTTAATTATCATTATAACTTCAAGTCTTGTAGAGTGACTCTCGAGCTAATAATAGTAGTAATGATAATGCTGACATGCCATATGTTTTAAACATTTTTCCTTCTCAGGTTAACACATTTAGGTAAATTGACTATTTAACCCATTACCCCATAGCATGTTACTAGTTTTGACTATTTAACCCATTACCCCATAGCCTGTTATTAGTTTTGACTATTTAACCCATAACACCATAGCCTGTTATTAGTTTTGACTATTTAACCCATTACCCCATAGCCTGTTATTAGTTTTGACTATTTAAACCACTACCCCATAGCCTGTTATTAGTTTTGACTATTTAAACCACTACCCCATAGCCTGTTATTAGTTTTGACTATTTAAACCACTACCCCATAGTCTGTTATTAGTTTTGACTATTTAAACCATTACCCCATAGCCTGTTATTAGTTTGGACTATTTAAACCATTACCCCATAGCCTGTTATTAGTTTGGACTATTTAAACCATTACCCCATAGCCTGTTATTAGTTTTGACTATTTAAACCACTACCCCATAGCCTGTTATTAGTTTTGACTATTTAAACCACAACCCCATAGCCTGTTATTAGTTTTGACTATTTAAACCATTACCCTATAGCCTGTTATTAGTTTTGACTATTTAACCCATTACCCCTTAGCCTGTTATTAGTTTTGACTATTTAAACCATTACCCCATAGCCTGTTATTAGTTTTGACTATTTAAACCATTACCCCATAGCCTGTTATTAGTTTTGACTATTTAAACCATTACCCCATAGCCTGTTATTAGTTTTGACTATTTAAACCATTACCCTATAGCCTGTTATTAGTTTTGACTATTTAAACCATTACCCCATAGCCTGTTATTAGTTTTGACTATTTAAACCATTACCCCATAGCCTGTTATTAGTTTTGACTATTTAAACCATTACCCCATAGCCTGTTATTAGTTTTGACTATTTAAACCATTACCCCATAGTCTGTTATTAGTTTTGACTATTTAAACCATTACCCCATAGTCTGTTATTAGTTTTGACTATTTAAACCATTACCCTATAGCCTGTTATTAGTTTTGACTATTTAAACCACTACCCCATAGTCTGTTATTAGTTTTGACTATTTAAACCATTACCCCATAGCCTGTTATTAGTTTTGACTATTTAAACCATTACCCCATAGTCTGTTATTAGTTTTGACTATTTAAACCATTACCCTATAGCCTGTTATTAGTTTTGACTATTTAACCCATTACCCCATAGCCTGTTATTAGTTTTGACTATTTAAACCATTACCCCATAGCCTGTTATTAGTTTTGACTATTTAAACCATTACCCCATAGCCTGTTATTAGTTTTGACTATTTAACCCATTACCCCATAGCCTGTTATTAGTTTTGACTATTTAAACCATTACCCCATAGCCTGTTATTAGTTTTGACTATTTAAACCATTACCCCATAGTCTGTTATTAGTTTTGACTATTTAAACCATTACCCTATAGCCTGTTATTAGTTTTGACTATTTAAACCATTACCCCATAGCCTGTTATTAGTTTTGACTATTTAAACCATTACCCCATAGCCTGTTATTAGTTTTGGCTAGAAATTTTTTTCTGATTATACATATTTATGACTATATAAATAGGGACAGTTTTCTTTGGTGGAGGAATAAATTAGAGGCGGAAGAAGACGTATCTATCGGGAAATGGGTTTAATCTATGTCAACTCAGAACAGAACAAAACAATTCCTTTATTGCACTCAGGTCCATCGCATAAGGAATATTATTATATTATTATTATAATTTATTATTATTGGGTCAGTACATTGATAAGAGTGCCAAACAGGCTGCATTCTGATCAGACGCCACTTGACTCGGCGTCTGATCAGAATACCACCTATTTTAACCCTTTACCTTATAGCCTGTTTCTAGTTTTGAAAACATGTGACCACTGAAAGCACGTTGAAAGTAAAGCATTCTGCTTTACCTTCAGCATGCTTTAAGCTATCATATGCTAGGATTTAGGAAATATTTATTTGAGGGAAGTAACGTCTGACCAGGACCCATACTTTCTGGCACTTATTATGATATTTCTTCAATCCATTTAATAAAAGTAAAATTGGAAAGCAAATGACGCCATGGTAGTGCAGTCGTTTAACATGTTGTTTCCAAATACTAGACCATTTTACGGCAAATAGGAAAAATATACTCCTACGATGCTTAGTTGTCTATTTATTGCGCTCTGAAAAAAAAGAAGGAAGATTTCCAGTGAAAAACAGTTTGTAGTATTGAGACGTCAATTCTGATATTCAAAGGAATAATGCAACGTCTTCTCTAGTGCATGTAGTACATGTAAAGCCTCTCTATAACAACCACTGAAGTGTGATTTTTCGACATGTGACTGCTTAAAGCTTTCTGTTTTACTGTACAGTGGAGAAAACGTTATTCTTTCCCAATAAACGCGTTTACGCTAAAACTTTTATTTCTATTGCAAACAGTTTGGAGCCAGATCAGACGCCGGGTTACCCGGCGTCTGATCAGGCACCAAACTGTTTGCCACAAGATAAACATGAAGTATCAGAATTGTCCAAAAGTTGTTCTTTTCTACGTTTTAGTGTTTTGCGTTTGCGTACGTTTGCGTTTAAACGGGAAAGAATAACAGATTCTCCACTGTAACCTTGCTTTAAGTTGTAACCTGTCATTTATACAATCAGTTAGACCTCAGTTTAGTGGCCTGTAAAACCATTCTGTTACGACAACTAAATCACATTGATATATTATCGGGTGTTTAAGGCAGATGGCTGCTTAAAGCAAGGTGGCAGTAAACAGAAAGTAACTTAAGGAACTTTCTGTTTCACAGTCATCTTGCTTTAAGCTGTCACCTGTCTTTTAAACAACCAATTAGACTTAGTAGTATGGGTCGTAATAGAGAAGTTTTACTTGACACCGTACAAACAAACTAGGAGAAGAACTTAATAAGCAAATATTGCTTTCGTTCTCATCCTAAAGTATATTTATGTATGATTATAAAATATGTACTATGTTTGAAATAAAATATGTTTAAACTAAACTTGTCAATCCTTTCACTGTCATGACGTCATAAATTTTAGACATTTGTCGTCTGCTTCAATTTCTCACATTTAAATTTTAGGCATTTTGACTAAAGAACTATTGAAATGAGTGTCAAACAGTTCGAATTCTGTTCAGACGCCGCGTTACACTGTTTGAAAATGAACGATGTCGTCTGCTTCAATTTCTCACATTTCAATTGTAGGCATTTTGATTTAAGAACTATTATGAAATGAGTGTCAAACAGTTTGAATCCTGTTCAGACGCCGCGTTACACTGTTTGAAAATGAACAATGTACTCAGGGTAAGGCAGTAAATGGGTTGACGTTTCATGGGAAAGAGACATGATGGTGTTGTCGCTTTGGAAAACTAACATCTGTCCACTTTTAATAATTTATATTGGGTTATAAATGATATTTTGTGGCCGTATTTGTATTCACCCAGTTTACGTCGAACATGTCCTGGCAAACAGTGTATATCTAGATTTCACCTAAAAATAGGATTTAACCAGGATCTTAACTGTTTTACAACAGTATTTACTTTGTTTAACCCATTACCCCATAATACGCATTTTACGCCTTTTCAATTATTCGTCCATTAAAGAAATTAGTTCCAATTTATACAGCCATGGATATGTATTATAAGAATTTTTTTATCCCCCCGCAGATTGTAGCTTAAAGCAGGTTGAAAGTAAAGCAGAATGCGCCTTAGGGCGCATTCTGCTTTACTTTCAATCTACTTTAAGTAGACAAATATATTCACTACTAGAAACAGGCTATAGTGAAATGGGTTAAAAAAGTTAAAATCATTATTATTAGTATTTATTATTATTCTTATTATTATACCAGATTTATATATAGCGCTCTATTCATACAGAGTTGTGCGTTCAATAGCGCTTTACATGAAATAATATAAATGTACTTACAAAGTGAGAAAGTCAAATAACTTCATTTACAATAAAATATTCTACTTGAAATTCTTTCAATACAATGACTAAGATTTTGAGAAAAGTTTTTAAAATCAATTTTAAAATAAGTCAAATAAATCTGCATAAAGACTTATGTTGGATTTTATTGCAAACAGAAGAACTCCATGTAAAACCTCTATATTACGACCACTGAATTGTGTAAATCAGTGTGCGCAGGTGACTGCTTAAAGCAAAGTGACATTAGATGCTTCCTGATTCACTCCCATATTATTGCTTTAAGCTGCCATTTGTCTTTTGTGTAATCAAAAAGCCTTACTTAAGTTGTCGTTATAGAGAGGTTTAACTATAAGTCAGACACTCGATAAAATCCAACGTTTGGTTTTGAAATTCCTATCAGCAAACAGTGAATACTCTGATCAGACGCCGCACAATGCGTGGTCTGATCATAGTCTATACTGTTTGCCAATGTCCTTTTAAAGTACACTAGGCACATATGGGTACACCAAGACCAGATTTTCATAAAAAGAAATAAGTGTAACTTTTATGTAAATATTTCAAATCGTTCCGTTTGCGTTTACTTTCATTTTAACACTAAAGGATGGCGTTTTCCTCGACTGTCTATGTCCAGGTCATGTTGTTAAGATGTCGATAAATGTCCTCGCGTGCATAACGATTTAAGACCTGAAATAGATAAATAACAGTTGGGACTTTCAACGAAATTACAAGTATATTTTGACAGGTTTACAAAATCCTATCGATTTTTTTCCCTGAGCGGCACGCATTTGGGAATCTGACAGACGCCAGATTACCCGGCTTCTGATTTGGCCCTAAATAATTGTTTAAGCGTAAACGCATTGATGTGAAATGAATAAAGCTTTCTTCTTTGTGGAGGCCTCCGTGTCAAAGTGGTTACAGCCACTGTGACTGACAATAACTTAGTTCGTCATCGCTGTGGGATCGAATCCCGGTCTGGGCACTTCGGAGTTTTTATGTCAGGAAGCCTTCCAGCTGGTTTTTGGAAGATATGTGACTCAAACGGCATCTGTCTTTAGAACATTCCATTCTTTCTCTAATAGGGATTGTCCCTTAACTGATTGACCCCTGAAACTTCAAATGGACAATTCCAGTTTCCATTTAAGTCTTGTTCTTATTTTACTCTAAGAGTTATTTTTCACAATAACTTACATTCGCACGATTTCATTCGTTGACAACAATTTATGTTCATTTCTAACCGAACAAACCCCAGTTCATTTCTAAAATACAGTGTTCGTTGAAAACATGACAAACAGTGCAGACCCTGATCTGAGTGCTCCTGCAGGAACCTTCTGATCTGGGATATACACCAGGGCTGCCATTTCTCCGGATTTTTCCTAAATCTTAGGATTTTTTTCTTGTACATGGTAGCTAAAAGCAGGCTGGAAGTAAAGCAGAATGCGCCTTAAGGCGCATTCTGCTTTCCTTCCAGCCTGCTTTAAGTAGTCACGCGTCAACAAAAATAGAAACAGGCGTTTGGATAAAGGTAGGATTTGTAAAATTGCACTTAAAAAATGCAAACTAGGAAATCTTAGGATTTTTCATGTCAACTTATGGCAGACCTGATACACTATGTGTATCGGTCAAGTCAAGATACACTGGCTGTAAATGATGTACATGTATATACTCCTCTTTAAGCCCCTTTCACTTTAGCCGTATGGCAGCCGTACGACCGGTTTTAGGGGTAAATCGAAAGGTTACGTACGACAGCCATACAAATTTTCAACGTCGCATAACAACCGCAACGTCGCAAGCTGGAGTTTCAACATTCAGCCCCTTTTGCATCAGCCGTACAATTTTGCAGGCCCAGTGTACCGAAAAACAAATAGCAAATGTCTCACGGCAGCCGTAAGCCTTGCAACCTCTAAAACTCAAAGGGTGATCGCAAGGAAAATGAACACGTTGAAATGCAGCTTCCGACGTTAAAGATTTGCAGGGCTGTGGTACGGTTGACGTCAGAAACCTTGCGATTTACCCCTTAAAACCGGTCGCAACGGCTGCCGTACGGCTGATGTGAAAGGGGTTTTATGGATTAATGAGTTAAGATATAATTTTGAGGTCAATCCCACGCCGGACCAAGCCCTTTCGGACGAGAATGTAAATAGAGGTCCAATATATCATTGCCTTACACCGGGAATGTAAAAACTCATATAACTATCGCTAGTGGGTTAAAAACTTAAAATCCTTCTGCGTGACGCGTATGAGATACATAGATGCTATTCTTTTCCCAATAAACGCGTTTATGCTAAAACAATTTCGTCGATTGCAAACAGATTGAAACCTAATAATAGCGCATTGTCCACTATACCACGTGACTGATTGCCTCGTACCTGCGACTGCTGATTGGAAGCCGGCGTTATGGTCACATGCCACCATTCCGTGGATATAGTTGGTGCGCTCGTCTACATAGTTGTCATTCTTATCAGGGCCTCCAACTAGAGCCCCGTACAGCACGTGCGGATTGGGACCCGCCTGTGGTAGCTCCTGGTAGTTAGTACAAGGGGATGGAGGTAAGGGACACGAACTGAAATATATTGATTGGAATTCTGTCTCATGACCTTTTCACCAAAGAGGTTTAATCCATTACCCAGTAACTTGTTTCTATTTTGAAAGATACGTGACCGCTTAAAGCAGGCTAAAATTAAAGCAGAATATGCCTCAAGGTATATTCTGTTTTACTTTTGTACTTTCAACCTGCATTAAGCAACCGTCTGATAGGATATAGAAATTATTTCTTATGGTGCATATTTATTTCTATAGAAAGTGGAACTATTTTAAACAGTGGAAGAATAACTAAAAGGCGTAAAAAGAATATCTATTGTGCAATGAAGTTAAATATCCATTTGAATGAAATTATGATACTCCAAGTGTCTTACTAGCTTACTCTTTTCTTTATAATAAAACACGTCACCAAGCGGTCCTAATGCTTGGTTGCTACGACCAAAAAGTATAATACCTCTCTCCCTACAACGGTCCTCCCAACAACGACTTCCTCCTTACGACGACCATTTCCACAATTCCAAAAACAGGATAATTATGTCCAACGCTTTTACTGCTGCAATATCGTCTGCTTAAATTGTCGTCTGCTGTTTTTCTTAATGTTACATATAAGTGGAAATTTTGATAGAATTAATATAATGAAGAGTGACAAACAGTTTAAATCACATTCTGGATTCAAGCTGTTTGCAATTGAAAGTCATTTTCCCTCTCATTGTCTCCGATTGGCAGTTGTTGTGGAGAGGGAGAAATGTAGAAAGTTCAAGGAGTTAATATTTCCCTTTTCCACATGCATCCCTATTGATGAATATACATGTCAAATACAAACAACGTTTCAATGAATATCGCACTTGTCCTATGCAAACAGTGTAGATCCAGATCAGACGGTTCCTGCAGGACTCTCTTGCCAGGGTCTACACTGTTTGTCATTTAGCAATATTTGGTTAAAACTGGCCCTAAATAGTAAATAGTGGACTTTAAAGTGTTAATGGTAAATGCGTAAATTAACAGCAAGTGAACGAATGAATAGTTCCTTTAATCTAAGTTTCTATAATGTTAATAGTAGATATTGTATTCAATGACGGTGTTTACTGTTCTATCGTAGGCAAGATGTGCCTATATAACTAGCCTCTGTATTTCAGAATATCTACCTTGCACGATGATGAGGCTGGATAGGCGGGTTTTTGCCAAAGCCTACAACATAACTCCGCCCACTGTCACCGAGCATGTACCGGATCTGTGACTGTGCCCACTTCTGGTATTGGGCCGGGTGGATTCCTTGCTCAGACGCCATTAAAGCTATCAGGGCCATGTTTGCTGATTGAAAAAATAATTATGCACCAATTTACAAATGAACGAACAATATCATATAAAACGAAGAACCACTATTGAGTATCAATCAATCAATCTATTGAGCATCGCGTTGGGAATCACATACCTGAAGATGTCTTATGTGCGTCTTCAAAGACAGCCTTTCAAAACTTATTGACATAAACTTGCAATTTAAAGTCAACCAAGTGACCTATGTTCTTTACAAATCGAATACTCAAGGTATTTGGCACACGAATATAAGTGTATATCTCGTGATACCTTTATTACGATGAAGTATAAATAATACTTAATACAAATATACTTTTTGTGTACACACTCTTACTAGGGGTGTCCGGGGCATGGTCTCTGATGTGTTCTGAGGGTGTTTTTAGCATTCTAACCATATACAATACAGACGCAAATCCTTGTAAGAAAATAGACTCAAAGTGACAAAAATATTAAGCTATGATACGGTACTAATTATTGACAGGTTGCCTTACAGCCATTTATCTGTAACCCCTACCCGTACCTACTCCGATTAGTGTACATACTCCTGCTAGGGTACAGAATATTAGTACGTGTTTTCAGTTATTTTGACAAAGGAGGCTATCAAAATAATCATCGTAGTCAAAGCATATAGTTATCTCCCTTACACAAAATATTTACCCTTATCATGGTGGAATGTCGTCTGCTTCAAATATTACGTGTGCGCAAAATGTAAAAATCCATGCCTTATATCTTTTAAACTGAAGAACCTATGAATCTGAGAGTTCTTCTTTTAACATGAGTTTTATGTTGATAAACATCATTTTCATTTATTTCAGTACCCCTTTATCTAATATTTTTTTATTGCATTTCTATAACTATTTCTTAATATTCATAGTTTAACTGTGATAGTATAACTCGTGCCATTCTATGCCAGTAATATCATGTTTTAGGGTCAAAATGGAAATAATGGATTTCCCTTGTTAGCGTTATCCTTGATGTATGGTATGACTGTCATGGTCCATTATTCATTTATGTACTATTTATCTATTTTACAATGTTTGTAATAATGTCCTACCATGTATTGTTACATTTTATGCTGAAATAAATATATATCTATCTAGTTGCAAACAGTTTGGATCTAGATCAGACACCGGTCAAGATGACCATCTGAAAGTGTCGAAGTCGGTAAAACTGTTGTACTTTTCCTGACATTTGTACAAACTGCTTTGGGCAATAAGTCCAGATGATGACCAGAAGGTGTAAAGGGAATGGCAAACAGAACCTGATCAGACTGTTCCTCAGACTTCTTACCTGAATATCTATTGCTTCCCCACTGGGACCTCCAGGCCAGCCCTTTAGGGGTGTAGGGTATGGAACCTCCAGGCATCCAGTTAGTAAATGTCGCCTCTATGTCATTCAGATACATCGTCTTATTGGTAAATTTGTACAAAAAGTACGTGTTGAAACAAAGACTGTATTTCCTACCTGAATATCTGTTGCTTCCCCACAATGACCTCCAGGCCAGCTTTTTAGGGGTGTAGGGTATGGAACCTCCAGGCATCCAGTTAGTAAATATCGCCTCTAAGTCATCGAGATACCTCGTCTTATTGGTAAATTTGTACAAAAGTACCTGTTGAAACAGAGACTGTATTTCCTACCTGAATATATATTGCTTCCCCACTGTGACCTCCAGGCCAGCTCTTTGGGGGTGTAGGGTATGGAACCTCCAGGCATCCAGTTAGTAAATGTCGCCTCCATGTCATTGAGATACCTCGTCTTATTGGTAAATTTGTACAAAAGTACCTGTTGAAACAAAGACTGTATTTCCTACCTGAATATCTGTTGCTTCCCCACTGTGACCTCCAGGCCAGCTCTTTAGGGGTGTAGGATATGGAACCTCCAGGCATCCAGTTAGTAAATGTCGCCTCTATGTCATTCAGATACATCGTCTTATTGGTAAATTTGTACAAAAGTACCTGTTGAAACAAAGACTGTATATCCTACCTGAATATTTATTGCTTCCCCACTGGGACCTCCAGGCCAGCCCTTTAGGGGTGTAGGGTATGGAACCTCCAGGCATCCAGTTAGTAAACGTCGCCTCGATATCATTTAGATACCTCGTCTTATTAGTTACTTTGTGCAAAAGTACCTGTTGAAACAATGACTGTATTTCCTACCTGAATAGCTATTTCTTCCCCACTGGGACCTCCAGGCCAGCCCTTTAGGGGTGTAGGGTATGGAACCTCCAGGCATCCAGTTAGTAAACGTCGCCTCGATATCATTTAGATACCTCGTCTTATTAGTTACTTTGTACAAAAGTACCTGTTGAAACAAAGACTGTATTTCCTACCTGAATAGCTATTTCTTCCCCACTGGGACCTCCAGGCCAGCCCTTTAGGGGTGTAGGGTATGGAACCTCCAGGCATCCAGTTAGTAAACGTCGCCTCGATATCATTTAGATACCTCGTCTTATTAGTTACTTTGTACAAAAGTACCTGTTGAAACAAAGACTGTATTTCCTACCTGAATAGCTATTTCTTCCCCACTGGGACCTCCAGGCCAGCCCTTTAGGGGTGTAGGGTATGGAACCTCCAGGCATCCAGTTAGTAAACGTCGCCTCGATATCATTTAGATACCTCGTCTTATTAGTTACTTTGTACAAGAGTACCTGTTGAAACAAAGACTGTATTTCCTACCTGAATAGCTATTTCTTCCCCACTGTGACCTCCAGGCCAGCCCTTTAGGGGTGTAGGGTATGGAACCTCCAGGTATCCAGTTAGTAAACGTCGCCTCGATATCATTTAGATACCTCGTCTTATTAGTTACTTTGTACAAAAGTACCTGTTGAAACAAAGACTGTATTTTCTACCTGAATAGCTATTTCTTCCCCACTGGGACCTCCAGGCCAGCCCTTTAGGGGTGTAGGGTATGGACACTCCAGGCATCCAGTCGGTAAACGTCGCCTCGATGTTATTGAGATACCTCGTCTTATTGGTTACTTTGTACAAAAGTACCTGTTGAAACAAAGACTGTATTTCCTACCTGCATATCTATTACTTCCCCACAGGGACCTCCAGGCCAGCCCTTTAGGGGTGTAAGGTATGGAACCTCCAGGCATCCAGTCGGTAAACGTCGCCTCGATGTCATTTAGATACATCGTCTTATTGGTTACCTTGTATAAAAGTACCTGTTAAAACAGAAAAAATGAATGGTGTACAAATGCATATGTTGAGGAATAAGATATCATTGAACATAAGGGTTCGTCTCTTTAACCCTTTCACTGCCTTGCCCCGAAAACAATGATTATTTGCAAACAGATTTGACCCTGATCAGGCACCGTGATGACAATGAAGGGGTTAATCATTATGCCACGAATACTGCCTTAACCTTCTGCATACTGAGTAACCGTGACCTTCAAAATGTGTCGTTTCTAACAATATCTGAGTTCATTTACATTAACTTTACTTCAGCACATATCATTTAAGTGCCAAACAATATGAGTTACTTATAAATTCCTTTTAAACATCAAAGGGATAAAATAACTAGATTTGTCACATTGCAGCTGGCGATCTCTTATCTCAAGACTGTCATAACAGGACCAACCTGGTGCAGAATGACCCCTTCACGGCCTCACCTCATGCAGAACTACATGTACTATGATTATTTGGTAATGCAAATATTAAGATCCTGATCAGATGCCGCGTGGCGCGGCGACCAAATAGACTGATAACTGTTTGATACTCAATACGATATACATTGAATAAACTTACCTAGAAATTTAGAATTATCATACCACTAGGGCACTAATCGGGCCTAAACAATTTGCTTTATTACCATACAGCCGAAGATCTTTTCATCCCAAGACTGTCCCCAGGCAGCTCCTGTTATGTAGTGCTCCTCGGCCACTTTAAGATAGTGAGGGTCTTTTGTAGCTAGATACATCCATACTCCGCCCCAGCACATCTCGTCCTCAGCCGTGGAAGATCTGCGGAATAACAGAATGCAAGCTTAACTCATTGACCTCTTAAACTTCGAATGGACCATTCCAATTTCAATTTCCAAGTAAGTCTAGTCCAATTTAGACGATTAGTTTTAACAACCCACACCCGGAGCAGATGGTTATAATAATTTTTTGAAGGTCGTCGAGGAGCACTACATTAACAGGGTTGTCATAAGTTGACGTGAAAAATCCTAAGATTTCCAAATTTGCATTTTTCAAATGCGATTTTACGAAATCGTACCTTTACCCAATAGCCTGTTTCTAGTTTTTTGACATGCGACAACTTAAAGCAGGCTGTAAGTAAAGCAGAATGCGCCATAAGGCGCATTCTGCTTTACTTTCATCCTGCTTTAAGCTACCATGTACTGGGGAAAAATCCGAAGATTTAGGAAACATCCGGAGAAATGGCAGCCCTGCATTAACGGGGATGCATGGGATGTTAGGGACGACAGTATTGACGGTACATGTATGACAGAAGACAAGCTAAAGAGTACATTGTATAATGGGCGTTTAATATTGTCGTTTGCTTCTATTTCCTATGATCCAAACTACAGTCGAAACTAGATACTATGAACTGAAAGCTGAAAGCCACATTTAAACTTTGAAAAATCGGTATGTTCGAACTGACGCTGGTTCGAATTTTCGAATTTCGACTGTATTTGCAAAAAATCAGTGTACTCGGATCGGGTAGTAAATGTGGTTAGAGGTCAAGGACATTTGAAAGGTTGGGAATACTGGAAAGGTCAAGCGGAGTCAAGCGGGGTACCTATAATATGCGGCAGCAGCTTTGACGCTGGTAGAGTATATACCAGGATAGTCCTCGGCAAACTTGAACAACTGCTTTGCATGTGTTAACAATTTGTTAGCCAGGGTTGCATCTACAAGTATATTAACATGCGTTTTAGATGAATGACACAAAATGTATTAGTTTAATGCGAATTTAACGACACTACTATATCGAGTAATTAGTTTAAAATCTTAACCGTAAGACGCTGACAATCCTGGTTGAAATACAAAAATGTAATTGAAATGGTTTTACTTAATGCCGTTTCAACAAAGACGTCATATTGACAGAATGTCTGTAAAATCTAATCGGAAAGTCCGGCGGTACCCAATATCTAATTATCCTTTCACAGCCGTCGGCGACTATATAGTCGACCTAGCAAATAGTCACGGTACGCTTCCAGTGACCAATGATGAGTTTAGTAGTTGGCTACCGGTCTGAAATACAGTGGAGAAAACGTTATTATTTCGATCAAACGCAAACGCATTGCAATGAAATATAGAAACTGACAATATTTTGGCAATGCTGACTACCAGTTTTAATCTGAGTGGCAAACAGTTTGGAGCCTGATCAGACGGCGGGTAACCCGGCGTCTGATCAGGCTCCAAACTGTTTGCCACTCAGAAAATAATAGTTTAAGCGTAACTGGGGTTATTGGGAAAGAAAACGTTTTCTCTACTGTACTCTGCGCGCTGCACACGAGGCATTAAAACTGCTAACCTAAACAGCAAACAGTAGTAATTGAACACGCTACTGGATTCAAGCTGTGTTTGACAATTATTTCCATATTTCTTCGATTGTCTTAAGTTCAGTTTTTAAAACAAACGCGTGGACCACAATATTAAAGCAGACGATACTGTGGTGGTGAAAGGTTGAAGCAAAGCAAAAACACAAGTTGGCGACACAATATTTAAACACGTAACATCTCCATTGCAATGATCCTCATATTAAAATTGGATATAACTTACTAGAAGACTGACTCAGTCAGAGATCGCCCTACAGGTGTAATATACATAGATAATCTTACATGAGGGCTCATTGTTTATCATTTTTAATTAACGACTAAAATAATATGACGTGAGCCTTGGTGAGAGTTATATTAATTTTAGTCAACGAGTTTATTAAAAAGTAATGGACACGAATATGAGATTCTGTTTATCACATAACAATTTTTAATACCTATTAAATCTATCGAATCCGTAGTTTATAGACCTTCTGCTAAATAGATTTCCCGCCAAAATCTGACGTTGTCTATGGTAACGTCATCGCAAATGACGGCATTTGGTGTCCCGCTACATGCAGCCCTTGTGGACGAAAGTTTGGCCGGAATCCAAAACAAATCGATATTCCACTAGTGGATAATGATACTTATATAATGACTATATTCCCCTCCCAGACCGCAAGTTATGTGATAAATATAGTTATTACGTAGTAACTGTTCAATCTTTAACTTGGTAACATTGGAAAATAATTCCTTCGTGTTACTGATATTAAGCTTCATTGTATTTAATCAAACTCAGTCAACAATTACAGACGATAAACTATCCGCCATTCAGAGTCCATATCACCTAACTAATATGCACGGATCTCCACCGCTGAAACTGGACAGACAAATAAAGCCACATACCTAGAATCACTAAAATTTGTCAACAAATACACACTCTATAGTGGACAAACCATCAGCCAATTAGAACCCAGATCACCTTATTAGTATGCACTTATTTGCTCCACATTCAAATATGACCTGTTCCAAGTTGATATAAATTTACATAGCATGTATCATCAAAAGCTGTCGACATAGCCCGCTAGAGTGAAAATACAGTTTATAGATTGTAACAAGACCAAACCTAGCATTTTAATAAATCAGGGGCAATGAGTAAAGGTCTTATACTGGTACATATTCTGTCAAAATGTATTTAGGATTGGTGGACAAATGAGGTATCTAGTATGTAAACATTGAAGAATATGGTCTTTTTTCGATAAAACAAGGGCAGATAACTCTGAACTTAATAATTCGATTCAATCCAAAAAATGTACGTGACTTACACTTATAATAGTTATCATGTGTTGTTAATATGAACCGATACGTGAAAGAAACTGTTTGAGGTATCGCGTCGCATCAAAGGTGACGGGATACAGTCAGACGGACGGAAGTTCTTAAAAATGATCTATGTGTGGCTATTTCCTTTGTTTTCTAATTGTGTTGCTTAGCCACATAAACATCTTTTATTTATGTTAACTTTGAAATAGAATAATATAGAAGCTAACATTAATCATATTTCAATTTATCATAATAACCAGGTTATGTCACAGGAGATGTCAAGCTTAATGTCACACGAGATGGCTAGGTTATTGTTTGAACTTACATGGCTCAGTTTGTAGCCACACAAGTACACATTTGTAAGTACGGGACAGATAGGCAGACATATTGACGGGTAGACGGACAGAAAATGTAAGCCCTATAGGGTCTGCATTTTCAGTCCAGGGTCTTGATTACTAAGAGGTTAAAACATGACCTAGGCGTGCCTTCTGCCCATAATGGCACACCTGCTGTCATAATGGCCCGAGGGCTTTAGCCCGAGGGCTATTGTGACACCAGGTGTGCCATTATGGGCAGAAGGCACGCCTAGGTCATGTTTTGACCTTTTTATTGTATATCTTTAAGCAAATGACGTGGTTTTAAACATCGTTAAGCTGCCATCAACTGCTCACAAATTTTAAATTAGGCCTACAGGGTGACAAATTATGAGAAGCTCTAGATCTTTCAGAAATGCTCAGATCGTAAGATCTCGAACATATAGAGTTGGTTACGGGGAAGATTAGTCCATGCAGATAATTTGTAGTAGATCTAGATCTAGTAGATGTCAAAAGTTAAAAACCGCTAATTGAGTAGAACTCTACATTTTGGCGACGTCGTGTTTCATTTTTTGAAATTTCCGCTGGATGGCGTGAAATAATGACGTCATAACTGTCATTTTGAATAACATAAACAACGTCAAGTAAGTTCACACTGTGACACACCTAAGACTTGATCATTGTATAAACAAGAACCGTACCTTTTACGTTACGACCCTTCTGTCCCAGAACTCAAGTGTTAGAATACGATTTGACACCGACGCCAAACCCCTTCTCCTGCCATGTTTGAATAGATCAACGAGCTGCACGTGAAAAACTTCGAGGGGCGATTATCCATAATCGGCCCACTGGGCCATTATGGATTAGTCACATGACCTCCGTAATGACAGTTTTCAACGGCAATTTTGTTACTATTTATAGTAAGGTATACAATAATATACAGTTATTAAACGGCCGAGTGCGGGCCGTCGTTGCTTATTGGCACAAGTTAGCCATAATGGCACGAGGGCCTTGGCCCGAGTGTCAATGTGGCTAACGAGTGCCAATAAGCAACGACGGCCCGCCCTCGGCCGTTTAGTGACTTGTTTATTGTATACCTGGTTCAAAATCAACGAATACGTATATTGTTTGAGTGTTTACATAAGCGCGGCCTTTATAGAAATCAAATGACGTCATCTTCAACGAACGTTGGCCATTTTGAACGTTACGTTGCTAACGTTTTCACGTTCATAAATTCTGTTGCCCCCGGGCCAATAACCGGATGCAGTCCAAATAACCTGTAATTGGACTGCATCCGGTTATTGGCCCGCTCAGCAAGGGCGTATTGCATTGTCATCATAGCAAAATCTGTTACTATTTATAGTAAGGTATACAATAAATTACTTTAACCTACACCTAACGATCATAATGACATAATTGTTTGCAAGTATTGAGTATCCTTTTTAGAATTTACTTGTTATGCATTTAAATTTGATGGACTATCATGACAAGTATCAAGCAGTTTGAGTCCTGTTCATACGCCGGATTGTTTCTCGTCAAATCATGATTCAAACCGCTGTAATTTCAATGCAGGCGATATTGTGATGGTAGAAATGGTAACCTACTTTTCTTGTGGAATACCAGGTAGCTAGCTGCAAATGCTGCAGCTGTCTCTGCGGCTATATCGTTGCCTGGATGTGACTCGTCTATCTTGTAGGCAGGCCTGTCCATGGTCATGTTCTCTGGCCTTCCCCAATAAGCATGGTCTTTACTGCCATCACCCACCTACATGGAATAATAAGTTCATCAGACATATAAATACAACCTTTCTCGAAGATATGATCATTGTGCCGTTCCTACCTACATTAAATATATAAGATCTGTGTTAATACCTAATCATCAGCCATATATAATACAACATTTCCCAGTAAATGTCGTCCTTGCAGCCATTACCCACCTACATAAAACATATAATACCTAGCTGTCAGACATATATAAGTACAATCTTTCTCAGAAGGAGTGGACCTACATCAACTTCCTACATTAAATACAAAATATCTTTAACAATATCTGGCCATCAGACATGTATAAAAACAACATTTCCTAGTAAGAGTGGTCCTAACCGTCCCCACTCACTTTCATGATGTCTTTGCTAATACCTAGTCATCAAACTTATGTAAATCCATCCTTTCCAAGTAAGAGTAGTCTTTACCATCATCACCTACCTACATTTAATACAAAATATCTTTAGATATACCTGGCAATCAGACATGTATAAATATAACATTTCCTAGTAAGAGTGGTCCTAACCGGCATCACTCACTTTCATTAAATAATGATGTCTTTGCTAATACCTAGTCACCAGATTTATGAAAATCCATCCTTTCACAGAAAGAACGGTACTAATCGCCATCCCGGTAAGTGGCGTCTTCACCGACATAACCTACCTACAACAAATAATCTCTAGTACTACCTAGCTGTCAGACTGATTAGGTTACACACTTTGAGTGAATAACCTCATTAACATTGTTAAATTTTCAAACCGTTTAATGCTTTGAAGAAGAAACAGTGAGTTTGACACCCGTTCTTTAGATTCTATCACCATTTGATATTTGGCCAATACTTTAAAAATATCCAATAAAATAATCTATTATTCAAAATATGTATTAATTGATACAGAAAGATAAGATTCAAACTACATGTATGAAACTTGACAATATACAAACTTTGAAACTAGCGGACTACTACTGTGACATATCAGTTTGCTAACACTAAATCACTATTGTCGTAGAGAATTAGGCACTAATATACTTAATACATGTAGGTAGCACACACAATATCGTAGAGAATAAGGCAGCACTGTTTGTTCCTCCATTCATTGATAGGAAGTACGACATATTGAACATGTGTGTGGATTCCTACCCTTCAACCTCTGTAATTTCGTATTGTTTGTATATATTTTAAATAACATTTCGTGTTAAGAAACATCGAAACGATTATCAAACAGATGAGATTCTGGTCAGATGCCGAGCTACTCCGTATCTGATAAGGATATTAACTGTTTTCAAATATGAGTCAAGTGTTCGTTGGGTTGAACATCGTTTATACTAATGCCATCTTTTAACTATGAATTGTACACACCTATATAACGTCAAGTGTCCGTCATAATCTTAATATTGTTTGGTTTATTATTTACTTACTTGAACGTAAAACTCATTAGGGGACACGTGACATCGCATTAAATAGTCTAGGGGCCACTCAATACTTTTGTACATGTTATCCAATTGACCAGCTGCTATGTACGCGTCACTGAACTCTAGAAGTCCCCATGCCAGTGTGGTCACTGAGTAGGCCATCGGGAAGTTGAACTTTAAGTAGCCATCAGCTGGAAAATGAACAAAACAGCTTATTTAAACCCACAATTTCCTTAATCATATATTTGGCCGCTAACAGAAAATAAATTCACATCAGAATGTTCATGTCTTCGTTACGTTTAAAGAATATATAAGAATATTTAGATTACTATTTATATACTGTAATTAAGACCTAGTGACGGCGGAATTAACTCATTCACCCCTGCAACCGAAAATTCTAGTTTCCGATTAAGTGTAATCTATTTCTACTTATTAACCCTTTCCCCCATAGAAGCGACTTTTAGCGTATTTAATTTATTCCTCCGCTGAAGAAAATAGTTCCAGTTTATACCCTCATGAACAATCACCACAACAAATTTTTATATAGCCTATAAGATGGTAGTTTAAAGCAGGCTGAAAGTAAAGCAGAATGTGCCTTAAGGCACATTCTGCTTTACTTTCAGCCTGCTTTAAGTGATCACCTGTCTTTAATATTATAAATAGGTTATTGGGTAAAGGGTTAAGTGTTGATTTGAACAATTATATATGAAAAATGCACATAGCACATGCCCTGATCAGAGGCTGATAAGGTTCTACATTGTTTGCATATGGCAAGTGTACTATTCACATGTAAATAACGATTATACTCGTGGCTAGGGTTGAATGTGCCTACAATACTGAGCACTGCTAACATATGGCGCTAAAGCAGCCGCAGTACTGGCTCAGACCCTCACAGGTACCCATTTTAACCCATGGGTGGAGAGGAGCGATTCGCGGTACATGTCTTGCTCAAGGACATTCCTGTACATCATCAGGGATTAGGAAAAAATCCCCTAGTCAGACCGCTGGTCCGGCGGGGGATCGAACTCACGACCCCTAGTACCGTAGTCCAACAGTGTTTCCACTGGACTACTACCGCCAGTGACGCCATTCTGACAATATGGCATGTTAACCCCAGTGGGATGGTGGGGATTGGACACCCCACTGCCCGAAATGACAGAGTGGGAAGACTCCGCCAAAAGTAACATCAATACATTCGCACACATGTATACTGTAAAACAGGTATTTTTCGCGTCATGAATATTTCGCGTAATGCGATTTTGTATTAATTCGCGACATCATGCAATGTTTCTAGCAGGTGGAAGCTTAAAACAGACTGAAAGTAAAGCAGAATGTGCATTAAGGCATATTCTGCTTTACTTTCAACCTGCTTTAAGAAGTCACCTATTTTCAAAACTAGAGACGCGAGGCAACACATTCGCGAATTAACGCGTAAATTATATTCTCGCGAATAAAACCAGTTTTACAGTACTCGGCGCCATATACCAATAATTGTGTTGCAGTGATATTTAACCCAAACAGTCCAATCAATCATCTTCACAAACTTTAAAAAAAAATTATGTTTCGGAGCTGCATACTAATAATGAATATTTCAAAACAAGTAGGTCTACAAGCGCTTTTGAACGCACAACTCCTGTGTGAAAAGAGCGCTATATAAATCGGGTATAATAATAACATAAATGCAAGCTATTCTTATTCATTGTCTTAATTTGATTTGATTAACCGTTTCTTAGTTCAATTCGATATTAAGATCTAAACTTCTTAACACATTCAACCCTAGCGACGAGTATACTCGTCATGTAACAAATAGTGTACCTGTGATGATTACATTTGTTCAATGCAAACGGTGTAGACCCTGATTAGAGGGTTCATTAAGTATACTATTTTTTTTGTAAAAATCACCCCTTATAGTCAATAATGGACTAGACATATTTTGCACTTGGAATTGTCCATTAAAAGTTTCAGGGGTGAAGCAATTAAGTAACACATCATATCACAGTCACATCGAAATTTATTTTCGAAATGATCAGTACCAAAATAATCTTCTTTACCGTCAACAAAACGAGTGAAGAATTGGATATTTGCTCAAATCAACAGATTGATGGGAATTTGGAATATTGGGAATTTAGTTATGACATGTAACAATCAGATAAACAAGATTCCTTACCATCATACCATCCTCCAGTAAGGTCCTCGCCGTTACTACCTCTGTCTTTTAAAGCCGAGTCTCCTCGCCAAGGAATTCTGTTATCAGGGGGCAGCTTTCCCGACCTTTGGGCCTCATAAAACAGAATGGACTTTTCAAGGACTTCGTTTAAATCGTATTTGTCTCCACTGCAAGCTAGAATGAACGATCGAGGGTTGTCAAGACAGTTTTAACGGCTATTACTTTCTTTTCAATTTTGTTTTATTTCAAGAATGTTTGTATTGCTGATCATTTTTTCAAAATCTAGAGGAAAATACAGTTTTACTTAAACAAGGGTACAGTGGAGAATCTGTTATTCTTTCCCAATAAACGCGTTTACGCTAAAACAATTATTTGCAGTGCAAACAGTTTGGAGCCAGATCAGACGCCGGGTAACCCGGCGTCTGATCAGGCTCAAACTGTTTGCCACCAAGATAAACAAGAATGATCAGATTTGTCAAAAAGTTGTTCTTTTCTACGTTTTAGTGCTCTGCGTTTGCGTACGTTTGCGTTTAAAGGGGAAAGAATAACAGATTCTCCACTGTATTTTTTAAAACGATATTCAGCGAAGTGCGTTGTGGAAGTAATGCTGTTGATTGGGGTGAATACTAAACGAAATTGAGGTTTTCAAAGAGTTGTAAAACATTGGATTGAAAAACAAACAAGAGCCCCATGGGGCATATTTCGCTCACCTGAAAATAGCTAAAAAAATGGAGACAATAATTTATGTCCAGGACTGACCAAGATATGCAACAGACCGGAACAATTTGAACAAATTATGTAAAGTATATTTGAAAGTGTCACCAAATCGAATATAAAAGCTCTGGCCATATTAGTGTCAGAGAAGAAGACGTTTGAAATTTTCTCTATATAACTTTATGTAAAACTGTGACCCCAGGGGCGGGGCCAATTTTGACCCCAGTGGCATAATTTGAACAAACGTCAAAGAGGACATGTAGGCAATGCTATGTGCCAAATATCTAAGCTCTGGCCCTTGTAGTTTCAGACAAGAAGATTTTTTGTAAGTTTTCATTGAAAAAAATCTATTTGTAGCTCCTGTGACCTAGTTATGCAATCGACCAAAACCATTTTAACAATTTTGGTATAGGACATCCAGAAGTGTCATCAGGCAAAATATCAAAGCTCTGGCCATATTAGTTTCAGGGAAGAAGACGTTTGAAAATTTCACTATATAACTCAATGTAAAACTGTGACCCCGGAGCGAGGCCAATTTCGACACCAGGGGCATAATCTGAACAAACTAGATAGAGGACCTGTAGGCGATGCTATGTGCCAAATATCTAAGCTCTGGCCCTTGTAGTTTCAGACAAGAAGATTTTTTAAGTTTTCAACGAAAAAAATCTATTTTTAGCTCCTGTGACCTAGTTATGCAACCAACCAGAACTAATTGAACAATTTTGGTATAGGACATCTAGAAGTGTCACCATGCCAAATATCAAAGCTCTGGCCACATTAGTTTCAGAGAAGAAGACGTTTGAAAATTTCTCTCTATAACTCTATGTAAATCTGTGACCCCCGGAGCGGGGCCAATTTTGACCCCAGGGGCATAATTTGAACAAACTTGATAGAGGACCTGTTGATAATGCTATGTGCAAATATCTAAGCTCTGGTCCCTGCAGTTTTTGACAAGACGATTTTTTAAGATTTCCTTATTTTTTCACGTTGGTTGCCATGGCAACCAGAGTTCTGCATTGTTTTTAATTCTTTGAACAAATTTGAAAGAGCTTGACCCAAGGTACATTTCTGTAAAGTTTGGTTGAATTCTGTCAAGCGGTATAGGAGGAGATGTCATTTGAAGCAATTGTTTGATGACGGACGACGCACGACTAACGACGGACGACGGACGACGACGGACGCCGGACACAGGGCCATCCCAATAGCTCACCTTGAGCCTTTGGCTCAGGTGAGCTAAAATGCAATTACAGTGTTTTAATATAGCAAAACTAATAAAATGCTATCATCTACATAATTGCAAAACAATAAGTCAAACCTTATCCTGCTGATCATAGATTCTCACATTTGTCTGCTGTTCTATATATCAAACTTCATTCATAGAATTTCTTGAAACAAACTATACTTGAACAAATGTTATATTGAAAAATAGAAACACGATGTCATAACACAATGCAGTCTGTAACAGTTGGTGTCTCTTCATTTTGCACTCATTATTCGTCTCCAGTAAAATTGTAAATGTACATAGACCAACCTGACTCCCTATCCAGTCAGACCATTCAGTTTAAAGCAGGTGCCCTTAGACCTAGATTTCTTGCCATTAATCATTGGTTGACAAGTGTGAAAATGCTGGTCTCAATTTATATTATACAGCTCCGCTGAAAAACAAAACACTTTATAACTTTTATCAGCAGTTGGGTATTGCTATTTGGTGTTATCTCTGTGAAATAATATAACTTGCATGGACACTTCCAGTTTCTTATCATGCCCAGTCCAGCAATGACTATTTAGTGTTGCAATATGAAAATTTATTCTGATTTGACAACACTGTAGACCCTGAACAGAGGGCTCCTACATGGTCTCTATGATCAGGATTGACACTATTTGTATAGGACAAGTGTACTTTCACATGTGCATTGATTGTAAGTGACGAGTATACTCATCGATAGGGTTGAGTAGGTTAACATGTGCCGTGACTCTATTGAACTCACTGTCTGATGCCACTGGAGAAGGTGTGAAGTTGTCATGTCCAAGGTTTGTAAACACAGCTTGGCCTGTTGGCGTTGAGTTTCCTTTGTACGAAACTGCAAGCAGATAAGCTCAAATACAATCTGAAAAATATCCCACTCACACAGAATTATAGAAATATAACAGTAAATCTTACATTTTATCCCTTTGTTAAATGTGAACCATAAACAAAATTATTGTATATAGTTAGGGCGCCCAGGCCAGTGGAAATTTTTTTTTGCAAGTGGTGATGCAGAAAATTTTCAGTTGTATTGCCGAATTCGTAATGCATTTTTATGAAGATTTTATGCGGATGCCAATTTCAAAAGTGATCAGAATTTTTTCTAGTACAGTCATTTTACTTACCCCACCCACCAACGTTCAATGCTAATTCTTATAAACGGAAAGCATGCCAACTAGTTTCAGGGCTGACTGGACCCTAGGTCCCCAAATAGCCGGAATTTATGAGACCTATATCATGTTAAAGGTGCAAGTATTCTCTACAGAATGGCACTTGTTTGAAGTTAAACGGCCGCCGGATGACTCGGAAAATTTGTATTGATTATCTGCCCCTGAATACTGAATTCCAGCTCCTTTTTTCCCAGTATATAAACTTATTAGTAGACATGATACGTGAATTTCGCTTCAAATCATGATGCTAATGTTACCTTTTGTGTATGGGAATTGCATAAAACCATCGGAAAAATGAAAATGAAAACATCTAAAAATCCAAGATGTCTGCCGTCGGCCATTTTGTCGGCCATTTTGAAAATACCCGAAAATGTTTTTGCCTTGGAACCAGGTGTGACACATGATTTCTAGCTAATTTGTAGTCAATAAATTCATTGCTGACATTAAAATTGCATTTAGACGGTGTTGGATAGGTCAAATTATCTAATTCTAATCAATTGCCACTATATGGTATTGATTAAATGAAAAACAGTGTCGACATATATTATTGTCACATAACATCATGTGAAAATAACATATTGTACTAACAGATTTGTCATTAAAGCATCTTTATGGTAATATGGCTGTTCATGGTCATGCCTTTAGGATATACAGCCAACATAATCTTTCATGTGGCAATTCTCCAGATAAGCGAAGGGCACATGCTGTTGAAACATGTACACATCTTGGTGTTGAAATGGGTTCTTTATGGACTGTTTACTTTGCCAGTATCGCATAAATACTCAACGACCCATGCCATACATGTTGTCTCAGTTCGTTGAGTCATCTAACCGTTCTTCAATAGTTTGGCAAGGAATTGAAGTCCTCCATAAAGTCGTATAACAACATAAACCAAGGACAGTCACAAGGTATGGTAGTCGACCAGCCCGTCTTCATGTTTGAAAAGAAACTTCAATAGCAATATCCGCAGATAGAACACGATAAGGCCCTTGCTACACTAGGTGCAGTGTATACTGAACATAATCATACGCTGCAATTAGTGTCTGGAGATGGGCTAGACTGTAAAAGGTGACACTAGCACTCACTAACAGTGGTATCTCGAATAGTGGCAGAGCTCATCCCTTCATTGGCAGCCATTACATTTGCAAACTAAAATGCGCGCATCAGAAATAAGCAAGAAACACATATTTTCTATTATGCCAAACTTGCTACAGACAAATTGTCATCTGACGGGTGGATTAAACATGTGCCATCAACCACATGTAGATTACTGCTATAAACTGAATCTTCTGATTCTTCAATTTGTTAAGTCTTGTCGCACAGCTGATTCTAGTCTTTATATAGAAGCGGTTGATTCATAGATACTATGAGTCTTCATATGATACTATTTCTAGTATTTTATAAATCTAAAAATCCACCTTCGCCATGTGGAAATACGCGAAAAGAAACATACCATTGTACCAAAAGGCTGATTTCATGGGTCTAAAAAATCAATGGAGGCATTTTTAAACGTCAAACGTGCCAGCTTCGTGATTGATTGATTGACTTTGGTTTCATGGGATCGCAAGACATCAAATGGCCATATGGCGCAGCGAAATGATTACGTATCATGTACATATTGAAATATGTCGATCAACGATTGTGTACCTCAGGAAATAACCCAACGCATGTATAAGGATAAAGGCAATTGAAAAACAAAACTAGACATATATTTACAATAAATAGCGTCCTGGGTTACAAAAAGCATTATAAATTCATTCATTTGAATGTGATAACTCTAGTAGATGCCTTTGAAGATCTTAGAAATATCTTTAATGGAAGACAATGGTAAACTGCTGCACTAAGATACGTCAACACATACCCTTATGTGATGGAGTAGGTTACATTCTTTGGAATGCAACTAAATATAAACTTTCTAAACAAAAATACAAGTTTCCAAGAGGAAGCATTCACTGTTACACTATCAACAGTTAAAGTGACGTTGTTCAAGATTTTTTTTGTCTGAGCCATTTTACTTACTTACTGGCGTTTACCGTCTACAACGCCAGTCCAGATTCTGCCATGAACGATGTAATCCTCCTAGATTCCTCCATCCGTCCATATAGCTTGGTCTGTACAGGTATCGTCTCTGGCCACATATGTTTCCTTTTCTCGTCCAGATGTGGGCACCTCTGCAGTATATGCCAAGTCGTTTGCTATTCAAGGCCACAAGTACATAAGGGGGTGGGGCTATCTTCATCTTGGTAAACATATGTGAGTAAAGCCTGTTGTGTCCAGTGCGGAGCCTTATTATAGCCACTTGTTCCCTTCTGTGTCTGAGCCACGTTGAAACGTAATTGGAAGTTGCCAACCCAATATTACTTTCAAGCAATTCTGGACGCAGGTCCAATGAGTATATCCTAACCCAAAACAAGGTCTACCTATACACTTAACGGAGAAAGGGCTTATGAATCACTGGGACCAGAGTAAATGATTTGACTGTCCCGTAGATCTGGTCACTTGCAGACCGCTGAGGTGTTCGACGAAACTTTTCGTATTGACTGCATGGTTCCAATGCCAAACCAAACAACAAGACATTCTCTTAAATGAACAAACCAATGAAGATCAAGACAGTATAGAAGATTGAATTCGTTAACATAGATAACTATTCAGAGAGCTGACTGTAGCCGGAAAAAATCGTGAAATCGACGTTAGAAACTTCTTGTTTCATATGAGCTGACCTCGTTACTTTGGCACCATTCAATCTAGATGGTAACATGAAGAAAACTACAAAATCCGAAATATTGTCTATGTTTGAAGGAAAGGTGGAAAAAAGCAGCTTGACAAAAAAGAACACACAGGGCTTTTGGTCATTGACTTGATGTTGCTTAGGATGATATGCGCCAAAAGGTCTGATTATAAAACATTTGGTGATATTTCAAAGAAAGTTGCATCAGAAGTTTTAGGCGTGGCACTCAAATACACAGCTCTGGTTAGGGATAACTACCAGTATGAAACATCTATCAAGTCCGGAGAAAGAACGAGGCACGGGCATGTAGAGATGCAGGAAATAAGAAATCAGACAACGAACACGCCCATGTCAAGGCAAATAACAAAGTTACTTTTAAATCCTGTCAACAAGATCGAAAATATCAATGCGGATTTCGTTTTGAGAGAATTGACTGGTCAGTTTGAAAAGTAATTACCAGATGATATGACTGTATTTATCGGTTGCGGTTTCAAAGAAACAGATAAAGTAATAAAAGTACTGAGAAACACTTGTGAAAGTGTAGAATAACTACGGTCTGACCATGAGAAGGCAAACTCTAGAATGATTCCACATATAGATATCGTCGTGAGAGAGCTCCATGTTACAAATATTGTTCTGTTGATTCCGAAGTGACAGATATTTGTCAAAGAATAGCATTGGATCAAATATTCAGACGCCAAATAAAACGTGTTATTCATATCCACGACAAAAGCATCAGACCTTGGAGAAACATTTTCAAATGTTTTGCCGGTCATACATGCGTTGAGGGTTGTGACTCTAATAGTGCATTTTATGGAATGCGGAAGAAACGTTGGAGCACCATTGCCACGAATAGTGTCATTGCTTGAAGGACATGGAGAAGTTGGAGAGGACCCAGTAGACATATCAATACGTGCAACATAAGCTGTGACACAGGCAGTGTCTGTTTATACACCGACATGCTAGAAGAAAACATCGACAGTGTCAGGCATGAGCTGTTCTCAAAGAAGGTTTTTTTTTTAAGCTTAAAACCCCCGCCGACATCTGATGCACTGAATGAACATTTACGAAGAGAAAAAACTACAAACGTACCAGAATTTTATCTGGAATTCTGCCACCAAGTAATACCTCAAACTACCATCCCCAGTTAACGCTAGTTGGGGCACCGTTGGAAATAATCACCTTGTTCTGATTAAAATAACTTAATACATTCTGCAATAATTGGTTTCAAAAGATGCGCTTGCCAAAGATATTGCTCATTGAGGCGATGCAAATGCCAAAGAGAAAATTTGCAGCCCACTGACGCATGTGCTTGCGATGACGATATATGTGACAACCGGGTTGGTTATGCTCATGTAGATAGTGAATGAGACGACCAGTAGGCTATGAAATATGTGACTAAACATTCAAGCCATTACGTATGATGGAATTGGGAGCATAGAAATTACCCAATGCTCGACCGGCAGAGTGGCACATTTCCATCAAACCGGTCACTTACACATCGTAATTCACACCATACACACTAGTTGCGATATTACTGAACTACAGTAAAATGAAAATAAACACCACAAAATATTCATTAACGTACGTCAGTTTGCGTCAGTCAGACGAAAATGAAATGTCATTCGATTCAGATGAACACCATAGTAAAAAGAAAGGTGCACTAGCCTACATGTTACATGTATGTGAGCGACATAGCTATAAGCTACATGTATGAATGTTATTAACAATAATTATGTAGCTATATATCAATAGTGATAACTTTTAGCAGACGTCAAATTTTGAAAAGATAACTAATACTCAACTACTCCGATACATATGCTGCTGATTTGCCTTCTAACGACTCGCTGAATACACAATGTCCATCTGCGTGACCATATTGTGAAAATAATACGTAAACGGCAAAAGTTCCTAACGTAATGCAGTTGAAACTCGGAATTGTTAATGTGAGGAATGATTCAACTGGCGTTACGATACACTAAAATTATATATGACGGCTCTGTGTAGATCTATTAAAATGTGTATATGATATTTGGCAATTTATATATTCAACTTAAACAAAGGGAAGCCTGCTCAAACAAACGAGACATCGCAGACGATGCGAATACCCTCGCTCAGTTTATTTATACTTACGATGGCATTTTAAAAGGGGTGATTTCTATAAATATGTGTGTGAATTTTCGTGGTAAAGGTAATCTACCCTGGAAAAAATGAGTTACATACATATGCCCATACACACATTTTGGAATTGAGGTCAAGGTCAAAGTCACGGTGACCTTAAAGTAGTACTCAACACCCCGCCATCTCATTATGTATTAACACACCAATGTTTCTATTCCTTGCTGATACGGTAAAAAAGGATATACTCCAGACAAGCTTTTAAAAAAGAATTGAGGTCAAAGGTCAAGGTTACAGTAAACTAAAAGTAGAACACGACACTCCGCAATCCCAAATGGTACTCACACAACAAATTTGCTCTTCCTAGCTGATGTGGTAATAGAACTAACCTCAGGACAAAAGGAGTTACATATGTACAAGCATACACACATTTTACAATTGAGGTCAAAGGTCAACGTCAAGGTCACAGTGACCTTAAAGTAGTACGCGGCACTCCGCCTTCTCATGATGTTCTTACACACCAAATTAAAGGGAAATGGACAGCTGGTGATAAATATCTTTTAAATGAAAGATATTGAAAAAAAATCGCCTTCTGCCTTTGAAATTTTGAAAAATAATAAAAAATGAAGTAGTTAGAGCCGTTTAAACTTTGTGATATATGACTGTGCAAGCGACCATGGGGTCCGCCATTTTGTTTACCTGTGTGACGTAACTAAGGCCTTCCGCGACCTTCCGGTTATAGCGAGTCTAACCGGGAATGCCGTAGAGTGCGCGGAATTTACATCGACAACATTAATAAACTGAAATACTGAGAACAATTGGACATGTGGAGGAAGGTAAAAACACTTTAGAACTTCAGTGTTACGATTTCGATCCTAAATTATCAGAGAATGTAATATTAGAAGACAGAGACTACGACGGGTCGGGCGAAGAGAAAGCGCATTCGCCGGACGAATTTGCGACTGCAATACTTGTGTTTAAATGCCTACAAAGGAGGTTAATACTTGCTGCAGAACAAATGAAATGACGATTGGGTGTCTTGGTGACAATGAGTGCATAGAAGAACATCAAAAGTTCGAGCTATTAATGCTTAATCCAGCCATACTTGAGGTAGCGTATATCAGGCAAATCTCATAGGACACCGGATCTTGATAATATTTGCATACTGGTTGTGAATAAAGGCATCGAAGCCCTGTGACTTTCGAAAAAAGTTTCTCCGATATATTTAGTCTTATCTGTTAATATTTCCGTAAATATTAATCATAAACATCGGCTCCAGGATATCTTCGTTTTTTTACGGGGCTACGACTAAAACACGAGCAGATAAAGACAATAATACATGTGCCGATTTTTATAACATCCAGTCAGAGACAGTGTATAGCCATATGGCTATACACTGTCTCTGCATCCAGTACAAAACGGATGAGGCATTACGTTTTTATTTAATAAAATAAGGGGTATCAAATTATTTTTTTGGCCTGTTATGAATTTTCCGTGACGTTTAACATCGGTTCTGCTCCTCAATCGGACATACATTTTTAGAAAATAGACCATTTATGCTCGGTATTGCAACATCCGGGAACTTTCGTACATCCAGGTCTCAATCACAGAGTTTCTCAATATCTCATTTGGATACAAACTGTTGCTGACCTTTAAGTACAGTCAGTTTTGATTCCGATCTGGGTCCTAACTGTTTGTCAGTCTCTCGTATGGATCAAAGTTTCTTCAATGAGCTTTTCAATACATTCAAACCCTAGTTTGGGTTTTCAATCACAGAGTTTCTCAATATCTCAGTTAGATCCAAACTGTTGCTGAACTTTTTGCACAGTCATTGACATGACAAATGTGGAATATCAATTTATCATCTAGCAATTGAGACTCGCAATGTCTGATTAAGATCCAAACTGATTAATTGTCTGCTGAACAAAGTATTTAATATTCTGATCTGGGTCAAAACTGAACGCTCTAGATAACGTGACCCGAGTGCTCATTTATTGTATTAATGTCGTTTTTTATTTTTCGTTATATATCTATAATCGAAACAGATTCAGGACATATTTCAGCAGGCGGCTTTGATCTAGATCGCATTTTATGCTGACATTCATCATCAACCACTAATCAATTAAGCTGCCTTGCAAATTGTACGATATGGCCCGGAAATGTTTATACACAACCCCTTTTCTGCCTAAGACCCCTTCTGTGAAGAAGCAAGAAGCTTTAGGCCTGCGGGGCATAAAGATCCATATTACGTAATCTAATTAGCCGCACTTGTCAAACAGGGTTGTGATTTTAAACACAGGCTAGCTAGTTGGCTACTTAAATATGCGATTACACGCCACGAGCCTTTTACCCTTTACCCATAGCCTGTTTCTACTTCTGAAAATATGTGACCACTTAAAACAGGTTGTAAATACTTTCAGCCTGCTTTAAGCTTTTATCTGCTAAAATATAGAAAATATTTCTTATGATTTTTATTTGTGACAGTATGATATTGAAACTATTTTCTTCAGTATATGAAGGCATTAATTAAGGCGTTAAAAGGCGTATTTATGGGGGAAAGGGTTACATAAAAACTAAAAAGCCAAGATCTTAAAAAAAATAAATAAGATTGGACATTTCTAGCTCTTGTGGTTTGTATAGATCTAGATGTGTATGCTGCTTTTTTAAAAAGGCTAGAGTCTACCATAAAACTCGAATTTAAATCTTAAATAAAAATTCATTTAGGCCTATCTAAAAGTTGTTTGAATTTTTTTCTACAGAAATGACGAGTGTAAAACTACACCCAGAAATAAGAACGATAAAACTTGATCCAATCAAAATCGGTTTTGGACTAAAGTAAGATCGCTCTATCAGATCGGGATCTAGAGAATCGCGATGATTAAATTAAGAAAGAAAAAACCGATCTAGATCTACCCGTACACTATGTAGATCTAGTAATGAGACTTTTTTCATTAAGAATTTCTATAGCGTTGAATTCCTAAACCGAGACGAACCAGCTAGAAAATGCTGATTTGTAAACGAGTTGGTAGATCTAAGCCAGTTCAACATTTAGGTCTAGATCAGCACAATATCGCACTGATTATCAGATTTTTTTTTATTGCAGATCTAGATCTAACAATTATAATCATCAATCAAGGTATTATGGATGTAGCTATACTCTACTGTTAGCCATTTCGCAGGATTGTTTTCCCAGATTCTATAGCTGGGAATTAGAACGGACATTTCTCTAAGCCGATTAACGATAGCTTCTGATCGTATCTGGATCTACACGGCCTTTCAAGTTCATCATAATTAATATGAATATACCATCTATCTATTATCTTTTTTTTTAACTGTACGCGACTTTGAATTAAGCTTGCCGTTACATTTACTGACGAAGTGTGAAATGTCCGTCCAAGTTACAGCGGTTGAGTGAAAGAGCCAATCAGCGTTTGGGCCTTTCTGTCGTCACAAAATGGATAAAAATCGAGGGTTCCGAATGATAGCTTTGCCAATATGGCGGCGCCCGTTCCAATTAGCGACAGCTTACCTGTATGCAATAAATCGATCTTTTTCGTACCTTATCGATGAGTAATAATTGCAGGACCTTCATGAATGTTGTTGTTAGGATAAAATCTAGGATACAAAACCATATTGTCATCAGCTGTCCATTTTCCTTTAACTATTCCCAGCTAATACGGTACAGAAGATATGCTCCGGACAAGCATTTTTTAAAAATTGAAGTCAAAGGTCAAGGTCAAGGTCACATTGACCTAAATTTAGTATGTGACACTCTGACATCCCAAGATGTACTCACACAACAAATTTGGTGTCCCTAGCTAAAATGGTAAAGGAAATATACAAGTTGTACTAAAATGCAATATAATTGTGGCGAAAATTGAATAATTGAAGGTCAGAGTTATCGCCCTTGTAAAAATGTCCCTGGCCACTTTCAGCCTTGGCATCCGGCCTTTCCAAACTCGGGAAGGTCCATACTATTCAAATATACCATTAGAAATTTTCTGCATCTCCACTTGCAAATCATTGTTAATTAAGGGTCTTTTGAGAGTTGGCGCCCTAAGAACAGCGTCTATTTAGAACAGAAATTAACTGGATTAAAGCTTTACCCCATAGCCTGTTTCTAGTCCTGAAGACCGGAGTCTATTAAAAGCAGGTTAGCAGGTTGAAAGTAAAGCAGAATGCGCCTTAAGGCGCATTCTGCTCTACTTTCAGCTTGCTTTATGTTTGTGTCTGTATAAAGTAAAACTATTTCTTAAGTGGGGGAATAAATAACAGGCGTTATCGGTTTTTTTTATGGAGTATTGTGTTAAACAAAGAATAACGTATTTTAATGTTTTTATAAACACATGCTGTCCGGTGGTTAACTCTTATCGGTATCATTGGTTGAAAGTAAAGTGCGCGTATAAACAATTTCATTTCATACCTAACATTACAATGGCAAGTAAATCCGACATATAAAATCAAGCTCTATTTCGTACCAAACATTTCAATGTGAAGGTTCGAACCCGCTGTCAGGAAGCCATTGTTTGGTTTGTTGACAAGAATGAAGCTCTTGTTGTCGGCTGTATGAGAAATGACGTCACCCGCCCATTGCTATATAAAAGACACATGTATAAAATGCAACGTTTTGTTTTTCTCTCAACACGTATTGGCAATTACTGCACCTAATAATTTCTGTCACATGTACACAAAACTTATATAGGAGATAAGTGTGAGGTTGGGCGCCCCTAAACCCAGGTTTAACCCCCCAGTGGTTGTTAATAATTAATTAATTTATAGTTGGTTATTGATTGCTACTGACCGTACCAAGGCGGGCTCCTATATTCACTTTGCTTTATGTTTGTCTTGCGTGTTGTTTTCTATTTAGTGTGTAGATGAAGGAATGGTATTGCATGTGTGTGTGTTTGTTGTGGTATGACTGTGTGTGTGTGTTCTGCTTGAGAGGTGGGTGTATTGTTTGTGTTACGTTTCCTGCTTGAGTATTTCGTATTTATTTAGAACACTGTCGGTTCGAGTTTAATTATTAACACGTGTGAGAAATGACGTCATCTACCGATTTTGGGCACAACACATATACACAATACAGTATAATACTTACTTTAACACCTACCAAGTGTGCGAAATGACGTCATTTACCCACTCTTGTCACAACACATGTGCACATATTTAAAGTCAATATAGAACGCTTAGTGTAATATTTCACTTCCCGAAAGTCCTGTCACAACACATGTGCAGTAGAACACTTTGTTTAGCACTCACCTCGTGTGAGAAATGACGTCATCGAATAAATATTGTCACAGCACATGTATTAAATGCAGTAGCATGCTTAGTGCATCCCTTTTCATTCCTGAAAGTCCTGTCACAACACACGTTCACAGTGCAGTAGTACACTTACATCGTGTGAGAAATGACGTCATCCAATAACTATTGTCATAACACATGTAAGACAATGCAGTAGAAACCTAAATATACTCCCTGAAAGTCCTGCCACAACACATGTTCACAGTACAGTAGAACATTTACCCATTTATACCCAGTGGATTCTTCCATGTTTATATATTGGATTAGTCCATTTTTTTATCAAAGAGATGCCTGGTCAAAATTTTCATTTTCATTTTGTTTTATATTGAAATTCCTATCAGCAAACAGTGTAGACTCTGATCAGACGCCGCATAACACTGTTTGCCTATGTCCCATATATGGGATCGTGGGCACAAATTGGTTAAGTTTAACAATTGTCATGTGTGAGAAAAACGTTATAATTTTGTAATGAAAGCGTTTCAAGTATTCCCAATGCATACCGTTTGAAGAGCGATCAGACGCCGGGTAACCCCGCCTTGATCAGGCTCCCAACTGTTGCCACTCAGATTAAAATAGATTTTGTTTAGAGGAAAGTGATCACTTCCTTCAATTAATTGCGATGCATTTGCGTCTAGTTAAAATGGGAAAGTATTGCACATTACCCCACTGTAACACAAAGCATGCCATGTTATAGTCGAAAGCAAATCTTGTCGTCTGCAACAATTCATACAGCCAAACTATCTCAATTAATTGTCAGAAAAACTATTATCAGTATTAACAATTGTTATAACATGGTGCTATTTATGATAGAAATGGTGCAGAGAATTTGGTGCCTTCCATCATAAGAAGTTTATTAAGCTGTTGATTTGGTTACTTTTAAGAGAACCCGTGTCTTAACAATGAGACCCATTTCGTCAAGTTAATTGAAATACGTCTAAAAGGCATGTTTTTTACAAATATGTATTTCGACCATGGAATTGGATCCTTTCTTTTGATCCTTGATATACACAGTAATTTCATTGTTTGGAAATTGCATTTTATATATATAAATATATACGTTTAGGGATGGTTGTTTTTAAATATAGTTCAAAATACGGTAACAAACAGTGCAGACCCTGATCAGGTCCAAGGCCAAGGTCGTCATTGTTTCTTTTTTACAGGTGTACTTGTTACACGTATACTGTTTGCATCTGACTGCAATACTCGTCACTAGGATTTAATGTATTTGCTAAAGAAATAGTTCAGATATTATATATTTTTAAACATGGAACAACATTTTTTCATCAAGAATCCTGTAACATTGGAATAAAATGTCAATAAGCAGGCGAACCTTAATATACAGCGTTCCCTCCCTAAAACGGCCCTCCCAACAACGATTCCCACCTTACGACGACGTTTGCCACAGTTCCCTAAACAAGACAATTATGTCTAACGTTTTTACTCTGCAATACCGTCTGCTTAAAATTGTCGTCTTGCTGTTTTTTCTAAAGTTACATAATTGACATTTTGACAGAAAAAAATGAATGACGAGTGACAAACTGCTTGAATCAAGATCAGCAGCCGCGTTACACGGCGTCTGATCTGGATTTAAGCTGTTTGCAACTATAGTCAAGTTCCCGTCCCTATAACGACTTCCTCTGAACACCGCACACAATGCTTGTCTCCCATTGGGTGTCGCTGTAGAGAGGGAGCGCTGTAAATGAATCGCTAAATTCGACTTCGCCACATTTTAACATTGGACTACGGGTATATTCGACACACGCAATTGCGAAAAAATAAAATTAAATAGTAAGAATACGGGAAAGTTCATCATAAGCGAGTTTGATATATATAGGATCTGTCACGAGTCGATGTTTAAGACAAGCTGATCTTTAACGAGTCTAGAATTGAAATGTTATTAAGCGAGCCTTGGCGAGCTTAATAACTTTTCTATTCTAGAAGAGTTTGAGATGAATTTGTCTTAAACATCGAGTGATAGATTTTTTTCTCACATAATCAACGATTTTAAGTTATTTTTAAAGCAGTAGGCATTTTTTGGAACCCCGTTGACGTCAAAATGCTTTTATAAATAGTGACGTTATAGAGACGTCATCAAATTGATCTCACACATGTTGGAGACAAGGATATTCGTGATCGTTGGTCGCTATAGAAAACATAGAGGGCAGTTATGTGAGAAAACCAGGTTCGATTAATTTTTAAACCAATATACAGTGTAAAGTTTTATTTTGAAGAAGCTTTTACATAGACGAGGGTGAAATTCTTACATCAATTTTGTCGACCGGCTTTGAAAATGTTAGGCGAACGTCCCAGCCATTGCCGTGTGTTGTAATAGGTATTGTTAATGTACCATGGAATCTGCCTTGCCAGGTGCCCAGGATCTTGATTTGGTTCCCTTGGTGGAATAACCCTTCCGTCCCCAGCAGGACATACATGTACACATACAGGTATACCTGTGGACGAAACCAATCACGTAGATCAACTACAGCATTCCCTCTTTATAAAAACACCCAATTTGAGACAAACATGTTGTGTGTTTTCGGAGGGAGATGTTATACGGAAGGCACTCGGCTTACATTTGCAAACAGCTTGAATCCAGATCAGACGCCGCGTTACGCGGCGACTGATCTGGAACCAAGCTGTTTGCCATTCGTCATTATGTTGTTTTCTTTCAAAATGCCCAGTATATGACTTTGAGAAAAGCAGCAGACGACAATTTTTAGCAGACGAACTTGTGTTGGACATAATTGACTTGTTTTGGGATAAGCGTTGTTGTTAGGAGGGAATCGTTACCCAGAAGGTTGTGAGGGGAGGGAGCGCTGTTCAATATTATACGACAGAGAAGGCGTTGTTTAACTAATTATCCCCTGAAACTTCCAATGGACAAGTACAGTATGCAATAAAGGCTGGTACTTTTTCGACTATTTAGGATTGGGTTTTTTATAATATTTTACAAAATGACAAACAGTGAAGACCCTGGTTAGAGGGCATCTGCCTCCTCATGTTGTGACTAATCGACTTATGTGATCTTATTGTGCGTTTCATCATCGTATCGGCAAAGAATAACTCTTTAAAATGATATATGACACATGCATTTTGCACTTATAATATTGAAGTTACTGATCTGTTGCCACTATTTAAAAATGCCCCTCGTATAAGACAACTGTACTCTTTGGTAACGACGCATAAATGCGTCACTAGGGATCAATCAGATAACTGTTTAACCCTTACCATGCTGACTTGTCATGTGCTTCAAAAATATCGTCTGCTAAACAGATCAAAATTAGTTTTATGCTTTTTAAACGAAAGAAAAGTTAAATATGATAAGTAAGATATTACTTTCGCCTACTAAGAATAGTTTTATATTTCCTAATGTTAACACTTCATCCTGTTATATGACATTATATTGGTTATTTTACATACAGTGCAGACCAACATCAGACATCTCCTTAACCCATTACCCCAAATAAATACGAAAGACTCAAGCAGGAAACGTAACACAAACAATACACCCACCTCTCAAGCAGAACACATACACACAGTCATACCACAACAAACACACACACACACGCAATACCATTCCTTCATCTACACACTAAATAGAAAACAACACGCAAGACAAACATAAAGCAAAGTGAATATAGGAGCCCGCCTTGGTACGGTCAGTAGCAATCAATAATTAACTATAAATTAATTAATTATTAACAACCACTGGGGGGTTAAACCTTGGTTTAGGGGCGCCCAACCTCACACTTATCTCCTATATTCACCTATAAAGACAAACAGTGTACATAAAATATAAACCCTGTTCCACAACCTCACAATCAAAAAGACCGCCAGCACAGTAAGTAAATACATGTAAAACATTTAGCAAAAATTCTATGACAAGATCATTAGTAACATGGGAAATAATTAAACAGTTAAGCCCTGTTTATAGTTTTGAAATTAGGCGACCACTTAAAGCAGGTTGAAAGTAAAGCAGAATGCGCATTGAGGCGCATTCCGCTTTACTTTCAGCCTGCTTTAAGTTAATATCTGCTAAAAAATGGTAAATTGGTTAGCACAAAAAATATAACATAGTCTTACCAAATACATAGTAGAGTCCACACTTGTTAAGATGAGTGCACAATACACATATCTGGCTATGTAGACAAGTATAGTTAGCTACTGACATAGAATGCTTTTTAAAGACATACAATTTCGAGATAAGGTTCCCAGAGGTCACTGAAGTGCCAGATATCACGGAAAGGGAAGTCACTTAAGGTTCCGAGATAGTGTTTGATAGCCCGAATTGTCCGAATTTTTTCCAAAATGCCTAAACGCAACATACCAATATTATATATCATTTTTAGCGTTAGGATTTTTATAACGGAGTCTTGATGTAAAATTAATCACTACTAAGCTATTTATGGTGCCACTAACACAGTCTGGTTATGTCCATGTATATTTTTTACAAGTGCCAAAAGTTGAATTCTGTATTTCACATTTTATTGATCATATACTTTCAGTCAACAAAGGCGTGTCATATTTAGAAACTACTGATGTCATAAGCATAAAATGTGATATAAATGTTGAAGGTCATTTTTTTAAAAATGTAGGAAGCCATGATGGAACTACTTTTTTTCTTTACAAAAGTACAGTACAGCTCACGTGGATTTTGCTTATTTCTCTCGTCCTCTGTGGCAAGAAATCACTTTGTGTGGTAAAACTGTGTTTTTTCTCTCTCCACTTCTTGGGATAAGTGAGATTGTCCGCCGCAATTTCGCGCTGTGTTACGCTGGGTGGGAAAATCGGTAAAATTTAAGCTCCGCGATCGATTTCGACACGGAGAGTCCAGGTACTTGTGAAACGAGCAATTGTTCATTAATATTATGCGTTTGGTCGAAATCTACATTGTGGGTGTTGAAGTGCATAGACAACGGACTCGTAAAATTAAACAATAATAAATGCAGATATTATATAAATGTATGCAGACAAGGCAATGCAGATGGAAGCATTTTGTCGGAATTGACAAGTAGGGTCAATCCGAGTCACAAAATTACTATTAATGGCATATTTCAGTTTTTGTCTACCTCAACCTGCAGTCTGCACGCGACGCAAGTTTCCCTTTCATGTGTAAAAGTCTATTTTTGTCATCATTTAGTGCACGCTTTCTGATGGAATAATATGTGTTTACTTTACACAACTAGCTCTCACTCTTCCGTTTCGACACAGCATATACATGATATAAAAGCAGTGGGGTAACTATGGAGGAAAGGGTTAACTAATTCCATTTAGCTTTGTTGGACAGAGCTCGTGAATTTCCTGCACGAGTGTTTAATCATTTCCCATGTATGTGTCGTTGATATTATGTATCGGGGCCTTCGTGGTAGAGAGAAAATTTTAGTCACTGTGAGTAACAATCACTCAGCTCGTCGCCTATGTGGGTTCGATCCCGGTCTGGGTTTGAACTTTTCATGTGGAAAAGACTAAACAGCGCCAGGTAGACTGATGCTAAATAGAATTATTAAACAATCACAAACAGTACAGAACTAGATGAAATTGAGCTATTCCGTACATTTCTATAATACTTTCCTACTATTTTTGATGACTTGGGTTGCATTTCAGTAATCGCTGTGTCTTAATCATTTTTCTATTTGTGTTTGTGTTTTTTAAACCAGTGTGCGTTATAGATCTTTGTGTATATTATGCTAAATAAGAAAAGACAACGAAATATCAATTACGCCGATTTACGTTATTCTTTATCTAGATTTTTTTCGTTAATCCATATGACTCTCAAATCTGACCAATCAAATGATTGAGAACGATCTCAGACTCGACTCAAAAACGTTATAAGCTTGAAACAATGTGCATACAGGATGGGAACTGGTCAAACAACTGGTCAAACAAAGTATATCCAGAACTGGGGCTCTTTTTGATGCTTTATTATATATATTTGCATAATGTTTGTCCTTTGAACACTCAACAGAAGTTCTTCTTTGTAGATTATTTTTACTCTGAAAAAGAGAATATACAGGAATTATGTTTTTTTAAAAAAAACCCAACAACAATGAAAACTTTGACCTAGGTCAACACAGTAATTCAAAACTAGATCTAGCATTGTTTGAAAGTATTCGTGTATCAGCATCGATCATAGAAGAGATATACTGTATAGCTTTAAATTGATAATCTCATTATAACTATGTTGAATAACTATTTAAATGACATACAAAATTGGCAATTAGCAAGCATGCGTAACATAAATGTCATTCGGCGATGTCCATATTTTTCTGTAGTGCAAAAAAACAACAGGTTTAATACGGACAGTTTTCTTTAATTTCGGAGCAGTTTAATTTTCGGTTCATAACCTTATTCCTAATTATCTATTTAAATCATTCTATACACATGTATTCTTTTTACTGAGATATAATATTAAGTCGTCCCACGTGTGTAAATGAACTGCAGTGTGCGAGACTCCACTGCTTTTATATCATGTATATGCTGTGTCGAAACGGAACAGTGAGAGCTAGTTGTGTAAAGTAAACACATATTATTCCATCAGAAAATGTGCACTAAATGATGACGAAAATCGACTTTTACACATCAAAGCGAAACTCGCGTCGCGTGCAGACTGCAGGTTGAGGTAAACAAAAACTGAAATATGCCATTAGTAGTAATTGCTCCTACATGTCAATTCCGACAAAATACTTCCATCTGCATTGCCTGGTCTGCATACATTTATATAATATCTGTATGTATTATTGTTTATTTTACGAGTCCGTTGTCTATGCACTTCAACACCCACAATGTAGAATTCGACCAAACGCGTACTATTAATGAACAAGTGCTCGTTTCACAAGTACCTGGACTCTCCTTTGTGAGATCGATCGTGGAAATTGTTTATCTATTTTCCCACGCAGCGTAACACAGCGCGAAATCGCGGCGGAAAATCTCGCTTATCCCAAGTATGGGGGAGAGAAAAAAACGCAGTTTGACCACACAAAGTGATTTCTTGCCACAGAGGACGAGAGAAATAAGCAAAATCCACGTGAGCTGTACTGTACTTTTGTATAAGAAAAATAAAAAGTAGTTCCATCATGGCTTCTCCATTTTTTAAAAAGTGACCTTCAAAATTTAAATCTCATTTTATGCTGATTACATCAGTAGTTTCTAAATATGACACGCCTTTGTTGACAGAAAGTATATGATCAATAAAATGTGAAATGAAGAATTCAAATTTTTGCACTTGTAAAAAATATACATGGACATTTCCAGACTGTGTTAGTGGCACCATACATAGCTTAGTAGTGATTAATGGTACATCAAAATTCCTATATAAAGCTTCTACAAGTCCTAAAGCTCAAAATGATATATAATATTGGTATGTTGCATGTAGGCATTTTGGAAAAAAAAGTCGGGAAAAGTCGGGCTATCAAACACTATCTCGGAACCTTAACCCTTTTACTGCCAATATTTTCGTGAGAGTTTTACCCCTTTACCGTTTCATTGCCGTCTGCTTCAATGTTGTTGTATGCAAGATCGTTTCAAAGTAAGTTTCAATATAGCATGACTTAAAACATATCGATACGAGTGTCAAACAAGTTGGGTCCTGATCAGACTCTGTGTTATGCGGCGTCTGATCAGGATCAAAACTTTTTGCAAATGCACGTTTAACCGTCATTGGGAATGAAATGGTTAAATACATTACCCCAGTATTTTCAAAAATTCCCCAGACAGTGTTCTCACTAGGCGTTGAAGTAAATTTAAAGCATGAAAAGAATTATACAAGCAGCGGCTCAGCCATCTTAAGTTTTGTATAGAGGCCCTGCTATACTAGATCTCAAGGTGGTTTTCAATGGGTTTTACTAATCAAACTTTCAAATAGTAGGCGCTGGTAAGTTTCCACAGTTTAGTGCATTGCGTTTGCGTGTAAACGGGAAAGAAAATGTAGTCTCTACTGTACATCACGCAAATAAATACAGCTATCCGTATCTCAAGCTGGCCGTACGAAAATCATCGAATACGGTATTCATCCCTTTTCAAAGTTTAGAAAGTTCCAATCTAAAATATAACTCGGACATGTCAGAAGAAAACACTAATATTATTTAAGAAATTATTCGAATATCTATTGTGTTCATTGAGGTATGAAACAAAACTGGTCACTTCACGGTTTCATACAAAAGTGTGACCATGTTTATTCCTTATAATCTAATATCACTACGGAATTTAAGAAAGAAATTACATAAAGAAGTTGACGTGACTGCTCACTGACAGAATCTAACAATTTTAAACCGTAGTTTGCTTGCAGTCCCTCTGTTATTTAAACCAAAACGTGACTTTGTTTTTTAATATTTACATTCGCCCCATTCAAATCCATTGAATCAAAGCCGTTCAATTCGTGTAAACGCAATTTTCGAGATGGTTGGACTTATGGATAAGTTTCGAAGAGGAGGCGGGGCATATGCATTTTCCATTCGGGAATCAATCTTAGGAACTTAAACAGCAAACATTTGGAGGATTTTCCAGAAATTTGTTCTTAACCGATATATGCCTTCCTATTAGCGGAAACCATGATTCCCAACTAAAATTCTTCTTTATTAATGAGATACATTGCAAGAAAACTGATATACGTTATAAACAGCAATTGTCTGCATTTCTTTATGAAAATAAAATCGATATATTTATCCTACTTTAAAAATGACGCCACTTCCAAATGACATAAAACCGGCATTTTCGCGCTAAACTGTCAAGTTGTTTACTTTAGAATGTAAACAATGGAACTTATTTTTTGCTTTCGAATGTACACAGCTTCAGTAATTCGGTCATGACTGTTCCTTATAGGGTACACATTATTCGTGTTATCTCCCTCTAATATGGATTTAACATACATGCGTACTAACAAAATGTTAATTTAATATACGAAATAACAGAAAATATATTGAAAATATAAGAAATGAACTGATATTTTCGGCGTTCAAGCGAAATAAACGACAGAAAATTATCGGCAAATATCATGAATCGCTAGCGCGATTCATGGTATTTGCCGATAATTTTCTGTCGTTATTTTCGCTTGAATGCCGAAAAAAATCAGTTCATTTCTTAAGTAACGTCAACGACAATGACGTCATTTGGCACCCTGCTTCACGCAAACGCTTATGGACACAGGTGTTTGCATTGTTTTAATTTGATTTTGTGTTTTTCCTATGTAGATCTGGATTTATATGACTGTATAATAAATGAAAAAAGAGTGTTTTGTGTATGTCACCTCTGTACATGTTTAATACGAAGAAGGTATACAACGGCAAAATTTACATCATTATATTTGGTATGAAACGAAACATAGGCAAAATACTGTAGATTGTGATTTTAAAGATGATGCAGTGTTATGAACAGACACAATTTACGCTAGTGGCAAATAGCAAATTGGAAACTATAATTCAATTCAATTCAACAATTGAATTGAATTGAATTGAATTGGAAACTATATATAGCACTGCTTTCGCTACACATGGTGTTACTTCTCATTAGAATGGTCTCTTCGAGACGATTCAAATGAATAGTACTTAGTACTATAGACTTTGGTGCTACAGTGAGTGAGAAAAATGTTTGATTTGTTCAGTTTACTCCCTCTTATCTTCAGCCATGATAACGTGATATTAAACCCCATCGTTGCCGTGGTGTGAGTGCAAATATAGGCCGGGTGTTTCAACTGGCAGGGCGGAGCTAACCTTTGGCAAATATAAAGTTATTTACTTTTGATTTTAGGGGTGATATTGTCGAGAAGGTTTGACCTGTCAGTTTATGAATATTCCGTCTTTTTTCCGTAAGCTATTTTTATCTTCCGGAAACAACAATGCAGTGTATAGTGAAAAAGCCATTCAACGATGACTCGAATTTGATTATATTATCTGATAAAGATAACTACAGTCGGCAATAGTTCAGTGGTTATGTGTCTGCGCTACCAACGTAAGGGTTGTGGGTTCGATCCCCGGTAGAATTAATTTTGTAATATTTCTTTATGTGTCCTTTTTTTAAAGTACTTTATGGTAGACACATACACACCACGATATTCATGCAAATGTATAAATTAAAGTATGTAGTGAACTTGCTTAAGGAAACTTGGATAGAAAAAGTGTTTATACAATGGAGAAAATGTTATTCTCTCCCGTTTGAAATCTAACGAAACTCAAACGCATAGCAATAAATAATAGAAAAGGACAAAATTGCGACAATTTATGCTATTCATGGCAAACAGTTTGGAGCCTGATCAGATGCCGGGTTTTTGCTGTGTAAATACACGTAATAGTTTTAGCGTAAACGTGTGTATTGGGAAAGAATAACGTATTCTCCACTGTAGCAACATAACGTTAGGCAAAGCACTCTTTGGCAGAAAGCACTCTTTGTTACTTCGGTATTTCGTTAAGCAGCAAGTTTTTCTTTACCCAAACGTTTACTGTTTTATTTTAGTAAAATATATGATTATAGAAAAAAAAAATACCTGAAGCCGACGTTTACAAAACAGTGACTGGAATCGAACCAACGACCCTAGCACTACGAGCAAATGACACTATCCACTAGGCTATTGCGACATAGTGGCGTTAGTTTATCGACTGAAGTATATTTCCTAAAGTTTTCATTGATCTATAAATAAAGTATACGGAAACTCCCGATGGCACCAAAGAAAGTGATGACTGACAGGTCAAACCTTATGGATGAAATGTACATGTATAGTACCGTATTATATCGTTATTGTCCGATACTGTCAACATGGAGAAACACAATCTATGCGTACATCCATTTCCACGTGAAAATGGTATATACAGTGCTCCCTCTCTAAAACAACACCTTATGGAAGACAAATATTGCGTGCATTGTTCGGAGGGAGCTGCTTAAGGGAGGGAAATTAAGACTTGGATTACATTTGCAAACAGCTTGAATCCAGACCAGACCCCGCGTAACGCGGCGTCTGATCTGGATTCAAACTGATTGTTATTCTTCATTATATTCATTTTGTCAAAATTTCCACTAATATGCAATATTGAGAAAAATCGGTATATACCTTTTGCATTATTGTATAAGATGCCAAGAAGAGCGACGTCTGACCAAGTTTTAATCTATTTGCTACTAAAGGTTATAAAGAGTTTGAGTTGAGACTGATATCGTTCTCAAGGATTTGATTGGACAAATTTGAGCTTTTGCCCAACTCTGACCAATCAAATGCCTGAGAACGACCTCATTCTAATCTCAAACGCTTTATACATTGGGGCGAATTGAACGGTGATTAACATTAAGTGACGAGTATTTTTAACAAACAATGTTCCTGTGAAGAGTTACATTAGTCTAGTCATAATTATGCAAAAAGTGTTGATGTAGATACAGTGGAGAATCTGTTATTCTTTCCCGTTTAAACGCAAACGTACGCAAACGCAAATCACTAAAACGTAGAAAAGAACAACTTTAGGACAATTCTGATAATTCTTATTTATCTTGGAGGCAAATAGTTTGGAGCCTGATCAGACGCCGGGCGTCTAATTTAGCTCCAAACTGTTTGCACTGCAAATAATAGTTTTTAGCGTAAACGCGTTTATTGGGAAAGAATAACACATTCTCCACTGTACATATCAGAGTGTTCTTAATATTTGTATTTTTGCAATATGTTGCATAAAACAACTCTCAATATAAATACATGTACATCGCTTCCCCTCTACAACGACTTCCAATAAAAGACAAAGATTGTGGGCATTGTTCGGAGGGAGTCGTTATAGGGAGGGAAATTGGCTTACATTTGCAAACAGCTTGAATCCGGACCAGACGCTGCTTTACGCTGTTCAAGCTGTTTGTCACTTGTTAATTTGTTGTTTTCTGTCAAAATGTCCATTATGTAATTTTGAGAAAAACAGAAGACGGCAATTTTAAGCAGACGACATTGCAGACATGAATAGGTTGGACATAATTGTATTGTTTGGGGGAAGAGCGTCAAGCATCGTTGTAAGGAGGGAATCGTTGTTGGGAGGGCCTTTGAAGAGAGGGAACACTGTATAAAAATGATATTGACATAATTGAAAACTGGAATTTTCTTTCTGCAGTTTCAGGGTTGAATTATTAAATACGTTGAACACTAGTGACGAGTAAACTCGTCATTTACAAATCATATACCTGTCAAGAGTACTCTTGCCCTGTGCAAACAGTACAGATTCTGATCAGAGGGCTCCTTAAGGAGCCCTCTGATCAGGGTCTATACTGTTTGTCAGTTTTTAAAATATTGTCAAAATTCACCCTAATTAGTCAAAATTGGACTAGACTTATATCGAAATTGGAATTGTCCATTACAAGTTTCAGGGTTTAGTTGGTTAAACATATCATGTTTCTCAAACAATGGTTCTCTCATATATCTAATGTTTTACCCTTACTATGCTGAACTTTCAAATGAACTCTTTTTGTTTCCTGATAAATGAATTGTGTTCTATGACGTTTAAAGGGGTGGTTGTCCCGTAAATATTACTAAGTGTACGACAGACAATGTAGACCTTGATCAGAGGTCTTTCGAAAGAGTCCTGTAATCTGTAATCTACATGTACCGTACAACCGTACAACCAAACAATCTAAGAAGTGACGCCTTTTGACGGAACAACTATAAGCTATCCATCCGTAAGTTGACTTAGTATTAAGTGTTAGTACATATTTTCCCCTGATTACAATTACGATTGAGTCTCACTGTTTGCAAGTATAGACATAATATATTAAGTTCCAGTACTATAAGGGCAATGTCAGAAAAATTAATATAATGACACTAGGCATTCAGTAGGGTTTTAAATGACTTTTGTCCTATCTATTATCTGTCAGAACAAACTAGAAATGTTTCTGGACCAAAGTTGCAGCTCAGCCTTAAGTCCAGAAAGGGCAAAGCGTGAATTGACTTGCACGTACAAATTGATTCGATTCTAATCAACCGGCGAACAACTGGACATACTAATGGTTAAATGGTTAACACATTCAATCCTAGCGACGAGTATACTCGTCATTGACAAATCTGCAATGTTCGCCATTGTGTTATATAGTGTAAAAATCAATCCATTTAGGAAACAAGAAATTCAGTCAAAAGTTTCAGCGGTGAATGACTTTAAATATGGCTCTACAGTGCTCCCTCTCAACAACGGTCCTCCCAACAACGACCCTCTCCTTACAACGACCCTTGCCGCTGTTCCTCAAACAAGACAATTATATCTTACGCTTTTACTGTGGCAATGTCGTCTGCTTAAAATTGTCGTCTGCTATTTTTCTTAAATTTACATAACGGACATTTTGACATACAAAGTCTTAATGACGGGTGACAAAAAGCTTGAATCTGGATCAGACGCCGCGTTACGCGGCGTCTGATCTGGATGCAAGCTGTTTGCAATGTTAACCAATTTCCCTCTCTATAACGACTCCCTCCGAACAACGCACACGATTTTTGTTTGTCTCCCATTGGGTGTCGTTGAAGAGAGTGATCACTGTATAGTGTAAAAATCAATCCTAAAAAAGATGTACTAAAATATGAACTAAACATTTAGGAAACTAAAATTTCAGTTCAAAGTTTCAGGGGTGAATGAGTTTAAATATGGATCTACTATGACTATCTGGGTGTGTCTTGTGCTTTCTCTATACTCCCAAACATGATATCACATTGAACGTCAAAGGAAGCTTTGATTGGTATATCGATTGATTTTGTTGTTCATCATTAAAAACAAACATTTGAAACCCTATAGATTACGCAGGATTGTTTACTGGTATTTATTTTCAATTAACAAACGAGCGAGTTGTCAAAACACATTTATTCGCTCAAACAATGTTGTCTGATTGGGAATCTATAATGAATCTCAGCTGGCCACTTTCATCTGAACCAATACCAGATTCGATGGAACGGAACAGGTGTATTTGAGAACACTGGCTGAGTTTCGGATGAACTACAGTGGCCATATCGTTCCCCGTTAAACGAAACGACACGCGTACTCGCAGTGCAATAAATGTTGATATTGAACATTTTGTAAAAATGGTATTTCTGAGTGGCAAACAGTTTTGGAGCCTGATAAGACGCCGGGTTACCCGGCGTCTGATCAGGCTCCAAAACTGTTTGCAGTCGAAATAATTGTTTTATTGGGTAGGAAACCTGTATTTTCTCCACTGTAGTACATTGATTGTGCCGTATCAGAGTATATAGGATTGAATTACAATAGGATTAAGGCAATTAGAAGAGTGTATGAAGAATGCAATCAAATCTGGATTTAAATAGTCAATTCCAGCACAGACGAGTGGAAAGGGATTATTTGAAAATGCTTTTAGTTTAAAATGTACTTGTCTGAGTGTTTAAGGCAGGTGGCTGCTTAAGGCAAAACTAAAGTATTGGTGAAACATTCGGTTTGATTTTCTCATATGTAAGATACCACTCGTCTAAATTCACCACCAGTGAATGTTAATATATGTGTTGGTTCACGGGACTGGGGTATTCTTTTCTGATGAATGCGTTTGTATTAAAACAATAAATTTCCAATTCAAACAGCTTGGAGTCAGATCAAACACCAACTCGGAGTCTGATCAGGCTCTAAATTATTTTACAACGTATTTAGAAATTATAGAGTTCTTTAAAAGTTTTCAATTGAGGCGTTCTAATGTTATGTGTAACGTTTAGTTTACACTGGAAAGAATAACTCCTTCAACCATAGTTTTATCTCTTTCCCCATAAGCGTGTTCACATTTTTGAAGACGTTGAAGAGAATTTCTTGAAGTGCATAAAACTTTCATCTGTTAGGATATATACAATACAACTGATCTGACGTATTCATAACTGTATGAAGTGGAACTATTTTATTCAGTGGGAGGAATATATTAAAGATGTAAAAATGCGTATCTACTTGGTATTGGGATAAATCGGAAACCGCGCCTAATCTTTCACAGCATGGCGACAGATAATGTAATATGCGATATTATGAAAACAAACACATTCGACATAAATAGTCATGATTCGCGCAAGGAACAGATGGAAAGGATTATTAGCATCTTAAAATGAACACTTTTTATTGACTATGTCGTTGACAGTCTGTTTAGTTTAAGATTGTAATAGTGCGTAAAAAAGATGTGGTTAAAGAGGTTGCTTATTGCTGTGGTCGTGTTGGTGTCTTGCAAAGGTAAGAGTCGAAACACGATACTTCGAACTCGCAATAGTTCGAACATACCAATATTTTAGCCACATTTTAAGTTTGAAATACGGGTATATCCACTCACGCAAGATTGAGTTATCGTAGATGCCGCGTTTACGCGGCGTCTGATCTGGATCCATACCGTGTTTGGCAATGTGTTAAAAAACTCGCAATGTCGAACTTAGCAAAGAAGGGGTTAAAACCACGTATGTAAACATATTGATGAATAAGCTTCCACTAATTCTTGCATTGCGGAAAACGTCATTAATTCTTGTTTAAACGAAACTAAATGACAAGGCAAAACAATGAGCAAACAAATCATTTCTATCTAAGAGGCAAGCAGTTTGGTACTTAATCATACACCGACTTACGGGACTCTTGATCTGGCTTATATTTTTAATTAGCATACTTGTTTAGGTAAATACGGGTGTATATACATGTACGAAAATTACAACGTATTTCTTAACCCTTTCACTGCCAACGCCGACAAAACTGTCATTTTAAAACAGTTTGTATCCTATTCAGACGCCGCATGACGCAAATCTTTGGTCACTCATATCCTAAGTGTCCTAAATTAAAGGCGAATAAGTTTTCAAATATCAAAAGTAAAAGCAGGCGATGCTTATAAGCAGACGAAAATATACAGTGGAGAATCTGATATTCTTTCCCGTTTAAACGCAAACGCAAAACACTAAAACGTAGAAAAGAACAACTTTTGGACAATTCTGATAGTTCGTGTTTATCTTGGTGGCAAACAGTTTGGAGCCTGATCAGACGCCGGGTTACCCGGCGTCTGATCTGGCTCCAAACTGTTTGCACTGCAAATAATAGTTTTAGCGTAAACGCGTTTATTGGGAAAGAATAACACATTTTCCACTGTAGCAGCGACTATGTTAGACGGGGCTTTCCATCATAAGGGCGTGGCAATGAAAGGGCTTTTGTAATAACCTTCCAACGTCATGTATTTCACGGGTAAGAGTAAAGTATACGTCTTCAAAACTGTTACCCTTTAACTCTTTCACTGCCAAATTTTTCATGTGCTTTATACCCCAACACCGTTTCATTGTCGTCTGCTTCAATTTTGTTGTCTGCAATATCGTTTCAAAATTTCAAAATTACGGCAGAATGATCAGACGCCGCGTTACGCGATGTCTACTCAGGATCAAAACTGTTTTAAACGCGCTTTTAAGCGCCAATTTAGGGCGACAGGGTTAACCAGGATCCTAGTTGTTTTACGATCAGTTTGATTTCTCTTCAAAAATTTAGCCTTAACTCTTTGAACTCTAGTCCCGCATATAGGCGTGCTTTTCAAACAGTGTACATGTGAATAGTACACTTGTCCTATGCAAACAGTGAAGACCCTGATCAGAGGGCTCCGAAAGGAGCCCTCTAATCAGGATCTTCACTGTTTGTCACAATGCCAAACATTGACAAAAACAACCCTTAAAAGTCAGAAATGGACTAGACTAAAATGGAAACTGGAATTGTCCATTTAAAGTTTCAGGGAGGAAAGAGTTAAGTCTATTCAACGACTGTGCGGGCAATATTATTAAAGCAATGGATAACAGGACAGTGAGAGGGGTAAAACAGACGCTATTTTGTAGTAAAATGGTTAACCCATTCACTGTTTTATCCAAATTACAATGGTTAATTGCAACTGTTTGACACTTATTTTAATATATTTTAGTCAATATACATACGTAAAATTTAAATTTAAGATAGACAACGACCCTTGCCGTTGTTCCACAAACAAGACATTTATGTTTAACCTTTTCATGGCTGCAATACCGTCTGCTTAAATTTGTCGTCTGCTGTTTTTCTCAAAGTGACATATAAGTAGACATTTTGATAGAATAAATATAATGACGAGTGACAAACAGTTTAAATCTAGATCAGACGCCGCGTATGTACTTGAACGCCGTATAATTCGGTGTCTGATAAGGATCCAAGTATTTGATACTCATTTTACTGTTTCTTCAGTAAAAAATGCTTAAAACTCCAAATTTTATAGATAAAAACAGACGACAAATTTAAGCAGACTATATTATGTCAGAACTGTGTTGGACCAATATTTATTTCATAATGACAGCAAAAGGGATTATAGATTGAATGATGTGTGTTTTCTTTTTCAGTTACGTTTCTCCAAGCTCTCAAAAGTACTATGTTTAATCGTCTTGGTACCGTTGAGTCATATGTACCCGATACAACCGATATTAGTGTCAGAAGCAAACTAGACTGTGGCAATACATGTGCTTCCTCGACGGCATGCCATGGATTCTACTACCAGGCGACTTCAAAACTGTGTAAACTAGTGTCCTACAATTATATCAACTTCGTTCAGCTCGGGACACTTCAACACGATTTCTACTTTGTGGATGGAGGTACAGTATTCCCTATTTTACAAAATCCCTCCCAAAAACGACTCCATTCATACAATAACCACTGTCGCTATTCCCTAAACGGGACAATAATGTATATAAAAATGTACTAGACATTTATGTTTAAATTGTCGTGACTTATAGGCCCATTGGGCCGGGTGCAAATTGTTTGTATTTAAACAATATTTTGTTAATACATTATATACTATCCACATGTCACACTCATAAAATATTTACTATTCACTTACTAACTGACTTACTTATAACGGTTTAAAAGTGTCTTTAAATTACATATCTTACATTTTGACAGAACAAAACTTTTAGGACGAATAACAAACTGCTTGAATCAAGATCAGACGCCGCGAACCGCAGCGTCTGATCTGGATTCAAGCTGTTTGCAAATGTAAGCCAATGATCCTCCCTATAACGACTCCCTCTGAACAAGGCACACAATTGTTGTCTCCCATTGGTAGTCGTTGTAGAGAGGGGGCGCTGTATAGACAGTTTCCACTTGAGTCTTGATAACTAGAATTAACCCTGAAACATCAAATGGAATAATTCTATATTCCAATTTATTCAGTAATGATTGCTATCGATTACATTTGTAACATCTGCAAATGTACAGTAGTAATTAGTAGTAATTTCTGCACTATAGAGTGCATGATAAATCAAGCATATACGGTCGATTACCGTTTCTGATAACCAAACTGTGCGTCCGATATAACGCTATTCATTTCATCAAAGTATGCCAGTCTTTTATGCAATATTGTACAGTCCTGAAAAAGCGTCGAAAAGCAGCTGACTAACTTGAGACTTATATAGATTTAAAATTTTCACCATTTTTGTAGAACGGTATAGGCCGATTTTATTCAACTGGCAGGGCGGAACTAACCTTTGGTAAAGATGAACTAATTTACTTTTGATTTTAGGGTTGATAGTTATAGTTTCGTATTATATCGTTATCGTCCGATACTTTCAACTTAAAGAAACACAATAGTTGCGTGCACCAATATCCAGATGCAATTGGTACAACTATATACATTGCTCCCTCTCTACAACAACACGCAATGGAAGATACAGATTGCGTGTGTTGTTCGTAGGGAATTGCTATAGGAAGAGAAATTAAGACTTTGTTAACATTTGCAAATAGCTTGACGCGTCTGATCTGGATTCAAGCTGTTTGCCAATCTTCATTATCTTCCTTCTGTAAAAATGTCCATTAATATGTAATGTTGAGACAAACCGGCTGACGTTAACGGTAAATTCCGATAATAAAAGAGCGTGCTGCCGGCCCCAAAGTTGAAATGCAAAGGTCCGTATCGAAACTCCGCCCTGCCAGGTCAATAAAATCGATATATAGTTCCGTCCGTTTAACTGGAAGTACTCTTACGTCTATTACATTGGAAAGATCACAAACACGTAACATTAAAATATTTTTAAACTGTCTAAAAATATTCGTTTAGAAAAATTTATTTCAACCTGCCTTTTATCATCTTAGGCATTTTGTAGCAACTAATGTTTTATCTACTGTTTATCCAACTATGAACACGATATTGAGCGAAAGTTTGCTAAGTTGAAAAACGTATCGACTCCTAGGTTTGAATACGAACAATACCATTGCTTAACTCTGAATAATGTTTTATTTTCATATTGTAATATTAGTAGTATTTACTTTTCCCCTCTTTCTTTGAGATACCACCAGAAATTGTACGGTTTAGTAAAACACAGATTTTTAATTCCGTGTTGCTGTTTAACGTCATTTTATTTTCGTTTCATTTGAATATCAACATATATTTTCTATGATTCTTAAAGATAACAATTGCCTATTTGTGTAAAATTTATGTTAAATTCTATCAAAATCATTAGTATAAGTAGGCTTGTTCGTATGTATTTGCTTATTATTCCTTGAGTCTATATCAAACCTATCCTTATTGTTGACACATGAGGTTTCAATAAAACGAGGTTAACCTCCCTTACATTAATATTTACAAAACAGTGAGTCGGCAACTCAATGAGTTATATCAGTTTAACAGCCTTATTAACAGACATCCCTTTCGACTGCATATACAATTTCTGATAATTTTTTAAACTTGTGTAGGTTTGCAATGATAGCGCTCCGCGTTTTCCTCTTAAACGATTATTGCAATTAATTATTATTATTATACCCGATTTATATAGCGCTCTTTTCACACAGGAGTTGTGCGTTCAAAAGCGCTTCACATGAAATTATATAAATGTACCTACAAAGCGAGAAAGACAAATAACTACATTATTAGTCAATATTTAGTATTACTCATTATACATTTGGTATTTCTGATTTATTACACACCGTTACATTTTGAGTAAAAAGAAGTGAGCGCATGGTCATTCCACTCATTAAATATTTGCATTTAAAAATCACTGGCGCATGGTGAGTTCTTAAGGAAATAATCAATAACAGAAGTCCCACTTTATGAAATATAATTAATATGTTTATTAACCAGAGCTTCAGTTATTGTCAATATGTAAGTTAAATATGCGAATCCCCGTGGACTTACAAATATCAAATGATCTTAGTCCAACTGATTTTTTTCCATTTGCGCCCAATGTTTTTTCAATGCTTATATACACGTGCCTGGTCTAAATTTCTATTTTCGTTTTGTGTTTTATACTGAAATGCCTATCAGCAAACGGGATAGACTTGATCAGACGCCGCATTATGCGGCATTTTATTGGTTTACCATATTTGCCTTCGTCCCATATATTAAAGCATTGTGGGCACAATAGAGTTATTTTATTTTATAAAGTGTGGTCCTTGGAAGGGGCTGTTAGGCATCATAATCATAATTGTTTGTCTTTCTGCTCATGGCAATTGCCAAAATGTCAAAATTATAAAAATCGTCGCTGTTGTCACTTCTACAATGTTTCCACGCCAAATTATTCGTGATGTCTTTACTCTGGTTTAATATTGTTATATGTAATATCGTTTCAAAGATAGAATGGCTTAAGTTATAACTCATTGGACCCTAGTGACAACCATATGCGTCCTTTACTAAAAGTGTACCTGTTCAGAGAACACTGGTCTAATTCAAATATTGCAGTCCCTGATTAGAGGGTTCCTGCAGGCGCCCTCTTATCAGAGACTTCGCTGTTTGCCATTTTGCAATATATTATAAAAACAACCCTAAATATTCTAAAATGGACCAGCCTTTATTGTAAACTGGAATTGTTCATTGTAACTTTCAGGGGATACTGAGTTAAGAAGTATTGATTACGAGTGTCAAACAGTGTGCCCTTCTCCTTTTTTAATCAACCAGGTAGTGTGTCCATGAGTCTACCATGGTTGTTCTGTCCAGCGACTGCTGACGGCCAAGTGCTAGCCATCGCAAATGAAGGAGTGAAAATTACATTCCGGATTGTCATCGCCACTGTGTCACACACAGAAGCTACGGAAGCCTGTGAAAACAATGGAGAGAAACTTATGAGGATAGAAACAGTAGAGAAACAAGCCATGGTGTCACATATCGTTTCAACTTGTCCAGGTAAAGATAACTAATTAATAGAGACCTATTAAGATGTCGGTAAAAGGTTCTTCATTATAAATATAATTGATCAAATACGGGCAAAATCACGTTATTCTTTCCCAATGAAAGTGTGAATAAACACGCCAGTGCTAAAATATTTCCATTACAATACTGAGGCTACACATTTCCGACAAAACAACAACAACGACAACAATATACATTTGTTTCATAGGTACTGAGGGAACAGTCAAATCATTGACCCGAGGTAGCAGGGAAGACCTTGAGAACTGTTGCCCGAGGCCAACGGCCGAGGGCAACAGTTCTCAAGGTCTTCCCTGCTACCGAGGGACAATGGTTTGACTATTCCCGAAGTAACTATCAAACAAATGATTTATTACCTGACTCTCTATTTAAGCCAGGCTGAATGAATGGCTAGATCTAGATCTATCTATACAAAATTTGAACAACACGTATTTATAAATTCTAGAGATGATCTTACGTGTATATTTAATCTTAATTCAATTCAATACAACAACTGAATGTGAACATCACTGTTTTGTAAAAAGGATGTCTAATATATTCATATTTTCAATAACGATTGAATTATTATTGTTTCTTACTGACTGAAATTGATTGACACTTTGTCGAAATTACGTCATGTATAATATGACGTCATTATTTTTGTAACGTCAAAATGTGTTTAAAAAAGGAAGACGTTAGATCTGCAAGCGGTTTGTCGCTTTTATTCGGAGTTACTCTTAATTTTAGGTCTAGAACTATATAGCCTTTTAAGGGGATTATTCGGGAGAGAAAAAATGAATCGATCAACTCCGCAAAAGGCTAGATCCTTAAACAAAAATCTGTATCAATTCATAAAGACGCCTTATTTGGTCCCGCGATGCAGAAAAGTTTTGCGCACCATTTTCGCGCATGTAACAGTACTATGTAACAGTCAACTGTTGCCCGCTGGCCTCAGTCTGGTCAATATTTCGGAAAACAGTCAAAAATGCTTAATATTCACTTAAATAGAGAGTCAGGTAATAACATAACTTATGTTTGTAAATTATCCTCTCTTATTTAGGGGTTATCGCTTTTGTATTGTCATTGTTTTCCGACCTGGTGATTTTAGAAAAGAACAGTTTATAAGAGGTAACATATAATTAACTCATTGAGCCCTAGTGACGCATATATGCGTCCTTTATCAAAGGTGTACCTGTTAAGAGTACACTGGTCTTGTGCAAACAGTGAAATCCCTGATTAGAGGACTCCTGCAGGAGCCCTCTAATCAGGGACTTCACTGTTTGTCATATTGCAATAAATTATATAAAAAACCTAAATAGTATGAAATTGACCAGCCTTTATTGTAAACTGGAATTGTCCATTGGAAGTTTTAGGGAATAATAAGTCTAGGTAACATATATTCGAAAAAGGTCGGGTTTTACCGCTGGAATATATTTTATATATTAAGAGATTAGTCCGTGGGATCAGTACGTGAACGCTTGGTACTTGCGTTCCGAATTCCGTTCGAATTTGTGTCAAAATATTTTAGTTTCACCATAAATCAAAATGATATTCATTTGCCTTATTGCATAAATGTTTTAACAAATAATCGATAAATGGTAGCCAGTACACAAACACACCATTTCAAACATGACCCATGTAAACTTGAAACTTAAAATGGATAACAATCATAAAAGTAAGAATTAATACATGTACATGAGTTAAGAAGCAATTGGTTCGAAGGAAATAGCCACACATCAAGATCACTGTTCCAACTTCATTGACACAAGATATAACTACCCGTTTCCCTAACTAGTTGTCGCTTACGTACAGTGGAAAATCTGTTATTCTTTCCCAATAAACGCGTTTACGCTAAAACTATTATTTGCAGTGCAAACAGTTGGGAGCCAGATCAGACGCCGGGTAACCCGGCGTCTGATCAGGCTCCAAACTGTTTGCCTCCAAGATAAACAAGAATTATCAGAATTGTCCAAAAGTTGTTTTTTCTACGTTTTAGTGCTTTGCGTTTGCGTACGTTTGTGTTTAAACGGGAAAGAATAACAAATTCTCCACTGTACGTATATTTACAGAAATTGTTAAACCCAATGATCATCCCATTTTCAGCTTTGGAAAGTTCCAATCTAATTATAAAACCGCAGGGTCAGAACAAACGAACAATACTTATATTATATTCGGGCATTTCAGTATACGTGTACATTGTGTGTATGTAAGCAGCATGAAATACATGCACAGTACGCGGTACGATATTTACGGAACTCTATATTTTGCACAGTTATATGATAAATTATGATATTTGCATATTGGCATATTTTAAGGGCTGGTAGAAAAAGTATGCTTCTATGTTGAACCGGTAACATATACAATGTTGTATTAGGGCTTCTAAGGTTTCATGTTAAAATCGAATGTTTATTTGACAATTTTGACTTGCAAAATTGATAATAAACTGAAATCGCAATAGTTCTAATAGGTTTCTGTACTATTTCTTAAAATATGAATTTGACAAATAAGGAAAATCATGCTTTGGCGTTGACATGCCGACCGGATATCGGAAATTAATATTAAGGACAAGTTTCATGCAAATCTGAACCGACACCACTCCTCTTATATAAGCTGGCTGATGGTTACAGAGAATAAAAACTATTAAATAGCTACTGTTTAACTTTGCAACTCTCGTATATTCGATTTATACAATTTCGAAGTGTTGAGACTCGAAAATAGTTGCGACTCGTGTGGGATTCATTTCTTGTTTATTGTGTTCTTTCTTTATCTTTAGACTTTTCAAGCTATGGCTATTGGTTAGACGGCTATAAGGATGACGTGAACGGTTGGTTGTTCGCAGACGGATCCCAAGTGCCGATGAACAATACTCATCTCTGGTATGATGATGCCCCGAACAACGGAAATGGCAATGGCTGCTGTGTGCGCATGCGTGCGGGCGTAGGTCATCGCTGGGACGATTATATATGCACAAGTAAAAAGTTTAGCTATATCTGTGAGCCTGTATAAGGTCTGAACCCTTTGCCCCATAGAAGCGTGATTTAGCACATTTGATTTATTCTTCCGCTGAAAACATACATGTAGTTCCAATTGAAACAGTCATACATATGTATCAAAATAAATATTTTCTAGTATTTTCTAGCTGATGGTAGCTTAAGGTAGGTTGAAGGTAAAACAGAATGCGCCTTTGGCGCATTCTGCTTTACTTTCAACCTGCTTTAAGGGGTCACCTTTCTTCATTGATAGAAACAGGCTATGGGGTAAAGGGTTAAGGTAAAATACCGGTATGTGTGGATTAATGGCTGAATCCAGCACTTTTGAGCAAAAGAAGTGGTTATTGGATATAGGCCTTATATGTTTGAAGGGCAGCACTTGAACTATTAGAACAATCCATTGTTCTCCATAGACGAAATGTCAAATAACCTTTGTTTAAGGCAGGATATTTCTGCTTTACTTTCATCATGATTTAACATACTGATTGCTATTTACACATTCAACCCTAGTGACGGGTAATCTTGTCAGTTTCAAACGTGTAGGATGGGATTGGTGTGTCTGTGAATGAAATATTCAAATGTTTGGAAGTCACCCTGAGAGAAAAAGTTTGATCCGCCACTGACTTGAAGCTTTCTTTTGTCATTCCAAAGTGTCAAGTCATCATGAAACTGATTTGCACGTGACCACCACAACATATGTAACTGGCACTACCTCAAATAGCTAAGTCCTTCACTGCCTTACCACTTATACAATGGCTATTTGTAAACAGTTTGAATTCTGAACAGATGCCACGCAATGCGGCATCTTAACAGCAACCAAACTGGTTGACATGCATACCGTATTACTTTACACATTTTACATATAATCTAAATTGAAGAAATTAAATCTAGTGATATTTTTAATGCATATCACGCCATGGCAGTGATGGGTCTGTTTTAATTTACATGTATAAACACATATTCCGTCTGTGAGCTAGTTGGAAACATGTATTACTAGTACCTTGTGAAGTTTTGCCAAAATCGTCGTGCGATTAACTCGCCTACGATTTTCCGTATGATTTTAGTGCACCGTAGGGGGTTAAGGTGTATGTGTTGGTGTATATTTTCGACGGTCACCGAACGGGCACTATGGTAAAGGATAGAGGCAACCCCGTAAGGAATTGTATGGAAAGCAAATATTTGCAGTGCAGTTGTCATGCGGTTTCAGCAGCCGTCGCAGAGAAGCTCTAAGAAGTACGTGCATCTCCCGCGCTGATTATGCGCCGAGATAGTGCGAAGACCATGCGATTTCAGTATGGTATACTTGCGTGCCTACTGGCTACGATCATATGATTATTAAAAAAGTTACAATGGTCGACATATGTTCGGTTTAAGGATAGGCCAGTTTAATTCTTTCCCTGCCAAGTATTTATATTACCGCAAAAATACCGTCTTCATTGGTTTTGTAGTCTGTAATATTTTCTAAATCAGCTTAAGGGTTGTTTTGACTGAAGAAATGTCTATACAAGTGTCAAACAGTTTGGATCCTGACCAGACGCCGCGTCACGCGGTATCTGATCAGGATCCAAATTGTTTGCAAAGTAGCCCATCGGCGCCGTTGGCAGTGAAAGAGTTAAATACGTTAACCCCTCCACTGCTTTATCCCGCGCATTTTGGTTCCTGACAAGACGCCGAAAGACTGTTCGGCACTTATTGCAATATATCTTGGGTCAAGTACCAACATTTTAAATTAGGAAATAAAAGCAGACGACAAGTGTTAAACATTGATGACGTCATGGCAGTGGATGTATTAGCAATATTGAATTATATTGGCCGAGTTTACATGCAAGATATAACACGTGTTGGGTGTTCAATGTGACATGTAGGATTACTTTTGTAGTGCAATGTAGATTTGTTAAATAGGATAGAGGAAAAGTGATCACATTCTTCTTATCGTCCCCCTACATCTGCTGCAAGTTTAATATGTTACGAATGAGGTCGTACAGAACCATATCAAGCCGAAATTATGGAAATATATTGTACTAGCTACAAAAATGCGTGTTTCGCTTTGGACTTATTTAAGACGTACGTACAGAAACTACATTTGGAAATTCTTATTCTTTTTTATTAGACGTGTGTATGCTAAAACTGTATCATCATTGTAAACAGCACGAAGCCAGTTCCAAACGCACGGTAACCATGCATTCGACCAGGCTCCAAACATTTTGCAGCTCGAATTTAAATTTTATGTATTTATTTGAATCGTTAGAATTTGAAGAACAAAACGATATTTTCTACATATCATTGCAATGTGTTGCTTTTAGGTTTGGTTAACCCACGATCAAAAATACACCTTTTACGTCTATAAATTATACATCCATTTGACGAAAATAGTTTTACTTGGCATTAACACGTCTTTTAGAAAAGGATAAGAATTTCCCACTTTATTTAAGAAGACCTATTTAGAAAGCACTTACTACTTCTTTCGTTTTAAAAATGATACAATACAATGGCAAACTCCATTTTTGTTGCAATGATCGTCCATTGTGTTGGTAAGAGCTGAATTCTAGCTAATATATATTCACTAGTGTTAAATCATTTATGAAGGTCGTGAATCTTTAAACTGGAAATACTGAAAACTTCCCATTGTAATTTCATTTGTGATTAATTGAAATTATATGATATTGCTTCATACATGTAACATAAGTGGTTTGTCTTTTTTGTTGAAAAATGTTTTATTCCATTTTAATCATTAGAATGAGGTTGGGCCACAATTTCTTGCAACATTAGAAATGACCCCATCCCTTCAATATAATTTACTAATACAGTGGAGAATCTGTTATTCTTTCCCGTTTAAACGCAAACGTACGCAAACGCAAAGCACTAAAACGCAGAAAAGAACAATTTTTGGACAATTCTGATAATTCTTGTTTATCTTGGTGGCAAACAGTTTGGAGCCTGATCAGACGCCGGGTTACCCGGCGTCTGATCTGGCTCCAAACTGTTTGCACGGCAAATAACAGTTTTAGCGTAAACGCGTTTATTGGGAAAGAATAACAGATTCTCCACTGTACGAAATACATAATGGCGATATAAATAGAATGTCATATTTATATAACAACTGGCATACAAAACGAGGATTTATGGAAGAAGACGAAGCAGGGGAATAAGTTGTGACCAGAGAACGGCAAGTGTGTACATTACTTACTAATTGAAACGTACTAAACTATCTATGCATTTTGCTATCACAAAGTGTCAAGTAAATATTAAACATATCAGTCATATTACTTGAACATCTGTGTTTGATTAATAAAACGACGTACGACAGCAAATACTGTTTTGTTGTTATCATGTCTTAAAGTCAGCGTTACCATACTATTAGTTACACGGTATTTCAACAGGGTGTACGGGCTTGTATGCTGGTTTTGGATTCCGTATTTCCTGAGCGCGAAACTATGTTGTCTCTTTCAATTACTGTAAAGGGCTGACTGTCTATTTAAGGTGTGCTCGAACTTATAATCTGAATCGATTAAACGTTATATATAGTGTTTTACAGCGCTCCCTCTCTACAACAACACCCAAGAACGACAAGATAATAAGCAACTTTTGCTTTCGTTCTAATCCTAATGTATATTTATGTTTGAATATTTACATTCGCCCTATCTCTTTCCATTGTAAAAATCAGTGTTCATTTCTTATAGACACTCAAACCTTAGGAGGCGGAGCTTATGGTTAAGTCGTTGCGCATTAATCTTCACTACTCTAAAATTAGAAATCCACGTTGTATTTGACCTAGATTGAATCTAGTTTATTTCCCAATCTTTTTTTAAACACTACATACCAATATATATATTATATAGATTTTATATTCATATTGATATAAATTATTTACACTCATTGTGAAGAGAATGCAGTAGGAAGCGCTCCGAAACTTTGTCCGTCTGCTACGAATTTATTTTTATCACAACAATGATGCTCGAGATAAGTTTCTCACTCGTTTTGTGAATTCTGAGTGTGTAACTGGTCTACAGTCGCTCCTTTGTTTGCGTTTACAAGTATAACAATTAGCGGTCACTAATTTATGACGCTGGACATTGGCGAATTTTTATGTGAATCTAAAATATGTAATATAATTTTGATATTTACGATAAAACAGGCGTAAGTTTTGCGAATTTATCGGAAATTAGTGCAATAGATTTGAACAATTATTTTTACAATTTTTAGTTATAAAATATATGGAAAATGTACTAGATCTACATTAAGTGTACATTTAAGAAAGCTATTACTGCTGATGCTGAAAAAAATTAAAGGGGGTAATAAATGCTGCGCCACTACACAAACTACATTTTCCTGTGGCAGATTTGAGTGTCTGTCGGACTCGAAAAAATAAAAAAAAGCTTAAAAAAAACAACAACAAAAGAAGACGACACATTTTGCAGTCTACATTAGGTTCTAGATAGATCTAAATCATGTTAGTCACTTAGGTCGGCGCCATTAATATGACCAATTTATATGCGTGCGGGTGCCGTGAAACCCCACTCAATCAAACCAATAAGCCTTAAAGGCAGTATGATTGTTTGGGAGGGGGGGAGGGGGTTGAGTAGAAACGGACTTTCAAAACCTTCTCTAAGTACTGAACAGGATACAAAAGGAGCTCGAATACGATGCACATGTATACAGATATAGTATGCATCAATCTCAATCAGGTCAGATTTGGCTAGATTTATAGACAGGATTAACCTCACTCTATATTGAGTTATCCTATCATGGCGATGACACCGAAATTGGTTACTTTAGTTTTGGGTTGTGGTGCAAGGATAACCTATACATATTCCACTGCTGAAGTAACCACCGGTTCTTTGACATGCCCGGAATCAAGATCTAATACATGCATATATAACCCGGATTCAAGATACATACTTAATACTAGATCTACTGAAAGAAAATTCCTGACCCACTTAAGGTGATAACACCAAACCAGGTATAAAAGCATACAACCCTGTGCTAGTTGTTGTTACTGTTATCTTGTCTAGCGATATACTCATCCAATCGTCTCATGTGAGGCCCGTACATTGAATTTGTTAGTTTGGTTAGTAAAACCCATTGAAAAAATCCTTGAGTGAGGTCCTCTCTAGAAATCTTGAGATTAGTGACTAAGCTAAGCACACTTTACTCCTCTACTTACTTTCACTCCACTCAAATCGGTAATCCCTGTGTCCATAACCACTGGAATATGATTCTGACATAGTCAGATAAAAAACTCAGGCATTTTGTTTTATTTCAATATCAAAATTCTTACCAATAAAAAGGTCATATATATAATTTTATTTATAAAGATAAACTGTTGTTACTTTTGATTAAATTGCAATCAGTACAATCATCGATATCAGTTGAAACAAAGGAAAAAACAGCATAAATCATTGCCGAACGAGATTCTACGTAAGTTATGCGAACTTTTAACTGAATTGACATGTACTCTTTTGGGTTTAATTCCATTAAGAATAGGTATATTCCGATTCGATTTTTAATTTCCATCCTATATGATTATTTTTCGGGATTATATCAGCACACAATTGGAGGACTATTTCCTTTCCGTAATGTGGTAACTAAAAGTAATTTGGTTAGATCTATAGTTCTATTTATAGAACATTCTATTTTAGGAAAATGCAACGGACAGAAATTTACGGAAAAATCAAATTTAAACCTTTTTATTTATTAAAACCTGTTTGGTGACAGGATAAAAAGAATAACCTGTCAGTGGCGGATATTGCCACTGACAGGTTATTCTCTATAACCGCGCAGTATACAGTACAAGTCTCGCAATGTTTAAAGAATCCGCGGTCCGTCGCAATTTCAGCGACCGCGGACGGGCGTATTTGTCCGTCATGATATTTGAGGTATTCCGCAGTCCATCGCGGATAGTGATGGGTCCGTGATGGGTCCGTGATGGTGTCTCACCGGGGTTCTCGCCGCCGGACGCGATCGTTATCACCGCGGATCGTGGTGATATCGTCACGGACCGCGGTGCACCACTGCGGATCGCGCTGGTCCATACCTGGATTGATATTTTGTTTCCTTGGTTAATTTCCACAGCCTATTTGCTCCTATATTGCGCACAATAAAAGGTGTTCAATATATGAAATAAATCATTCGAAAAAAGTTCATTGTGGCTTATTTCCAACCGAAACCGTTCTGCATTCGACAAGCATCTATTTGTTTGGCGTGTTTGATTTATGTTTACAGAACCTGATTGTGAATTGTCTGGTTCTGTTCGGAAAAATACGATGTGCAATATTCGAGTCTATTTTCTACTTAAGTGTTGCCAAAAATTTATTTCTGATAAAGAAACACGGTACAACCGATTATCCAACAGCAAAAACAGCCTTTATGATGTTTCAACTTTGCATACACGCGTATGCCATTTTGGCTCTATATATAGTAAAGTTCCACTTTTAACCCTTTCATGATCAAATTATTCGGGAGAATTTTACCCCTTCATCGCTTTATTGTCGTCTGCTTCAATGTTGTTTTTTCTGCAATACACATTTCAAAGATATATTTAATGTTGTATGACCTTATAAATGTCGATACGACAGTCAAACTGTGTGGGTCCTAATTACGTCTGATCAGGCCCCAACTAGTTACAAACGCGCTTTAAAGCGTCATTGAGAGTGAAAGGGTTATAAGTAAATCGATTTTACGGTTTCAATTTCACATCAGTCTAAATATTAGTATCATAAATCTCCTGAAAACTATTCCCAAAATCTGTGAGTCCGCATTAGTCTTCTATGATTCCTGTATATATTTAGCCTACATAATTATCTGACTTGCAGACGAAATAACTTTGAGAGTTTATTATGTCATAGTGGGACTCATTTATAATGGAAGTGAAAGGATTAAAGAATAATTATCATTTATTCTGAACTCAAAATACGTCACTCTAACGCAAACATTCTTTCTTTTTAAACGGATATTTCTTAATTTAAATGCCCACTAGTCTTAAATACCAGACGCTTCAAATAAAAGCAATATAAAGACAATACTGAATCTTAAAATGTCTTTTTCTAAACATTGCATGTAATCGAATTATATAAGACCAGTTCTTGAATACTCATCAATAGTTTGGGACGGGTGCTCAATTAGCTGCTCAACTTCGCTTGACCTTTTGCAAAATGAAGCTGCACGAATTGTCACAGGCCTCACAAGATCTGTTTCTCTAGAAAATGTATACAATGAATGTGGATGGGAATCACTGTCAGTCAGGCGTAATAACCAACAATTGTGTTTTATGTACAAAGCCTTTAACAATAGTGTCCCGTCTTATATCACAGACTTACTACCATCGCAAAGAAATATGTCAAATTACCCACTAAGGGATAGTGAAAAATTTACTTTACCTTTTACAAGGACTAGTTTATTTAAAAAATCTTGTATTCCATCGTCAATAGTAATCTGGAACTCTTTAGACACCAGTATCCGAAATATTTCTACTTTTTCATCCTTTAAAGCAAGGATTTGCGCAAATCCAAACAAGATAAATGTAAAACATCGTTATTTTCAAGGTAAACGCTATCTAGCTGTCTTACATGCAAGGTTACGTAATAATTGCAGTGATCTAAATAATGATCTCTTTAATAATCATATTGCTATAAATCCTTATTGTTCATGTTTTAATGTGGTTGAAAATAGCGATCATTATTTTTTCCACTGTACAAAATATAGAGAACAAAGACAGCTCTTGTTGCAGAAAACCAGAATTTTCCAACCTTTAAGCTGTGAACTTTTTTTTATATGGAAATGATCAATTGTCTTACAACGATAACTTGGTGATTTTCGAAGCAGTGCACTATTTTATTAAAACAAGTGGCCGGTTCAAATATACATAGAAAACAACCTTTGGTCTCTAAACGAGCCAACAGTCCCTTAAATACTATGTTTGGATGCTCTCTCTCTCTCTCTTTTCTCTCTCTTTCTATATATCTCTCTCTCTCTCTCATTCATTTACACTTTCTATCTCTCCCACTCTCGATATGCAGCAATTATATTATCATTCAGAAATTAAAATATAAGGTTTAAATATTACAAACGCGTGGCATGACCATGACCTTCAAATTCAAATACTATATTATGATCTTATAATTTACAAACGAGTCTTGGTGCTCAGTTTATACATGCGAAATACAGTAGTTTAATGGTTTATTGGTACAAGAGGCGGATGGCGGCTGAATGCAAGACGATGGTAATGCAGTTGTTAGTCTGTATTACTTTTGCTTTGCGGTTCGCAGTCACCTTCACAAGTACATGCAACATGTTCACAAAGCACTATTTTGCCTTTTTATACCTTATGTTTGCTGCATTTCCTACCTATATTGCAAATTTTGTTTTTGTTTATATATTTATGTTAACAATGTCATTATTGTCCATTCTTTGTGTTATCAAACATTAGGGGGAGGGCTGTAACTAAGTGGTGAGCACTTGTAGCCCGACCCCATTTCTGTAAATATTCGAAATAAAATATGTTTAAACTATCGAATTATACTGTGGAGAAAATGTTATTCTTTCCCAATAAACGCGTTTACGCTAAAACAAGTATTTCCATTGCAAACAAATTGGAGCCAGATTAGAATAGACGCCGGGTTACCCGGCGTCTGATTAGGCTCCAAACTATAACAAAGTTGTCATTACATGTATATGCATTCAAGTGTTTTGCGTTCGCGTTTCGTTGCGTTTAAACGGGAAAGTATAAACGTTTTGTCCATTGTTAATGTAACAGATTTTGGTCATTTACAAACTTACTAAAAACTCGTCACATCGAATCCTGTTACCATACAAACCCCGGACTAGAGAGATTCTTAAGCAGTTTATTGGTGGCGGGGTTTAAAAACAACATTTTAAACAGTTTTTATTGAATGGCGGTTTAAAAATGTGGCAAGTAAATGCAGGATGGCTTTAAGACAGGTAGCAGCTAATTGCAGATGAGCAGTAATTTAGCAAGCTCTGTTGTACTGTTGCGATCAACCACCTGCCTTAATGACTATTTAAGCCTGTTATTGTATCCTTTGTAAGCAGATAGAATAAATATATTTCGGACGGAAAATTGATTTCGCCGGTTACACACATGGGAAACTGAAGGAGCTTCCTGTCTTACTTTTACCTTACTGTAAGCAGTAACCTGTCCTAAACACCTAATAATTAACACAGTTTTAGGGGGGGGGGGGGGGGGGGAGGGAAGAGGGAAAGAAATAACTGTTTTAGTAGCTTATTCATAAAGCTTAATAAATGCAGGTAAATTTGACATTCGCTGCAGACAGTGGAGAATACGTTATTTTTTCCCGTTTAAACGCAAACGAAACGCAATCGCAAGGCACTAAAACGTAGAAAATGTCAAGTTCTACATAATTCTAACAATTCCTTTTTATCTGAGTGGCAAACAGTTTTGAGCCTGATCAGACGCTGGGTAACCCAGCCTCTGATCTGACTCCAAACTGTTTGCAATTGAAATAAACGTTTTAGCGTAAACGCGTTTATTGGGAAAGAATAATACATTCTCCACTGTACGTCACCACAAAAAGGAGCCGATGGTGATCGGAGCTGCAAGGATCACATGGCTTTGGGCGGACGTTTAGCATAATCCCTTAGCCTGCCGAGTGCAGCGTCTTTAATTTTTGCAAACAGTTCGGATCCTACAGAAGACCGTAACTCCAAGTAAGGGTTAAACCTGACTAACTCTCATTTTCTGTTTTTCTTCAGCGAAATAAAGCAACGAATCTTATTTCAGTTATTTTCCAAACATTTTAGAAGCGGGTGATAATTCAGCATAATGAGGGCCAAAGTAAAGTGTCAAACATTAAAACAACACTTTGGGTGTTCTACACCGGAAACGACGACCCTGGCGTTCCAGCGCAGGGGGTTAGATAACAAAACCCGACAATCAAAAATGAAAGTGCCGCCTTCAATCAACAAGATGTTACAGCTCAATGGCTCCGTGTCTTAAAAAATTAGAATTGTTGGAAAACGACTGATTTTGCTGTCACCAGGCTTTCTACATTTTTTGTCATCTGCATTAAGTTACCCGTTATGCAAATTGGTGACAACTTAATGCCGAGCAATAGTCATGCGGAACATTTTGCAGACAGATGGCAGCAAATCGAAGGTCATTCAGAGCTATCTGTATTAATTCTTATCTGCATTAAGCTTCCACCGGTCTGTATATATATTTACTCATCATTTATAGTAAATTAAGGTTTTAAAAAGCCTAATTCCATCATCTCATTTTTTTTAAAATCATGATTATGTGTGTATATAATCGTATAAACATGTATATGGTAGAATTTTAACTGAAAAGATGAGACTCAACCGTGATGAGTTGATACACAGGTAGAATTGGTTGTCACATTAACCCTATCAAAGAGTACACTCGTCATTTCCTTGCACTGACGGTGTAACTGTGAAAAGTACACTTGTCGTGTGCTTACCGTGCAGACCAAGATCAGAGTGTTCATAAAGGAGTGCTCTGGTCCGGATCTGCACTGTTTATGAAAACAATCACATTATCGTAATTATTTAACACATTCAACCCTTGACACAATGGCAAATCGTCTGGACAGCATGTCGTTGATCTCGCGTTTTTTGTTCGATAAATGGCTTTTTGTTCACGTGACTGTCTTTCTTTAACGTTCCTATATGTTCTGATAGAGGGAACAGTACCATGACGATGGATCAGCAAGGAATGACTCAGACGGGGCAGAAATGACCAAATCGAATGCCCAAATTCTTGCAAACAGTGTAGACTCGGCTGTCGTACTACAAGTCCCATACTGTTGTTTTAATACAAAAGCGCCGGTGATACAACAGCAATTGGAAAATTAATAAATTATACATATAAACACACCTTGATAACTATGAAGACCCAGATCAGGGGGGTCCTAGAGCCCTCTGATCAGTATCTATCCCGTTTAAGGATACGATCACATCGTTATTGGTTCACACATTCAATTGTATCTACGAGTATATATATGTATTCGTCACTTACTAACAGTGTTACCTATGAAAAGTATACTTGTCGAATGCTAAGCATGTACATGTAGATCCAGATCAGAGGTTTCTTCGAGTCCTCTGATCAGGATCTACACCGTTTAAGGATACGACCACATATCGTAATTACGTCACACACTTAATCCTATCGACGAATATAATACAATGTAGTCACTTTCTTACAGTTTACCTATGACAAGTGCACTTGTCGTATGCTTAACAGTAAGCATGTAAACCCAGACCAGAGGACTCCTTGTATCTCTGATCAGGATCTGCACCGTTCAATGTACAGAGATGATGGTTTAGTAGTGCAAACGGATTTTTTTAATTTATGATTTATGGCACCCACACAAATTTCATAGCTCAGGGGTGAAAGTGATACACATATCACCATAATATATGCCTTTTTGTCGAGAGAAGAAAAATGAAGAGGCAAAATACTTCTTTAAGTTATGTAACATCACAGTTTTTATCAAATTAACTGATTGATGTGTCAATTAGGCTTTCGTGACCTTCCAGTTTCCAACCAATACCTTCTTTTTCGACCAATCATATGACCCAGATTATCGTAAATGATTTCGTTTAACTCCGCCCCCAATTAGAAAGCCAATCATAAAAAAATAACGATTTTAACACTGTATGCCATAAATCGCATTGACAGCTTCTTAATTAACCAGTTAGTCTAGGCACGTGATCCACGCAATCGGGGCACTCAATGGGGAAATGTGGCAGATAACGAGTGACACTGAGAGACAGCAATAACGAAGTACTTACATAATTAATTTGATTGATTTTTCCTATCTGTATTGATAAAGATCTATCTCTATACGTATTATGTACATTGTAAGCATGGAGAAATGTGTAATTTCTCCATGATTGTAAGCGATCATCTCAAAACCAGATAATACATTTTAAATTTAAATGTCATCAACATTATAGTTATTTAGAATGAAAGTAAACGAAAAGTTGTTTAAAAATTTCTAGTAGATCCCTATCATACACTGAGTTACAGTCACTAGATAAGTATCTACACCGTTAATTACCACATTTACAAAATAATCTTTTCTAATATATGTATATGACTGATGAAGACTTTGTTGACTCTTTTAATTCAATAATATAATCTAGTTTTAGAACGTAGTTTGCAAAAGAACGCGAAACCACCTGTTTTTCTTTTTAAAATTTTCACATATGGATTGGAGATGACAGTAGACATTCAGAATTCCACAATCGCAGATCCAATATGGTGTTTACAGACACGGGTCGTCAGAGATGTATGTTTGCTATTTGTATAAATTTCTTTATGTATTTGATTGCCGAGAGAGAGAGAGTATGTATAATGGTTATTGGGGCACCTGTACACATACTCTGTCTCCCTCCCTCGCGCGCTCGCTCTCTCTCTCTCTCTCTTTTCGCTCTCTCTCTCTCTTTGTTTGCTTCTCCCTCTCTCTGGCTCACTAATGCCCGCTCTCGAAAAAGAATTTGTATTTGTTAAACTATACGGGAAGGACCGTCTCTAAGTTGGTAGAATTTGTGGCCCAACCCCATTTTATGTATATAATTGAAATAAAATCAGGACTGCAATTTATCCGGATTTTTTCTAAATTTTCGGATATTCTTTCTAGTATGTGGTAGCTCAAAGCAGGCTGAAAGTAAAGAAGAATGCGCCTTAAGGCGCATTCTGTTTTACCTTCAGCCTACTTTAAGCAGCCACGTGGCAACAGAACTAGAAACAGGCGATGGGGAACAGGAAAGATTCGTAAAATCGCACTTTGAAAATGCTAATTTGAAAATCTTAGGAATTTTATGTCAACTTATGGCAGCCCTGTAAAATATGTTTAAACTAAACTTATTTGATTGCCGTTTAGTATGCGATGTCATAAAAAGGGTAAATAGGGTTTAATTTTGTTTATGAAAAGAGACGAAATAGTAAGCTCGGTCGAGATTCTATCCTCCATCCCTCCTCTCTCCCTCTCTGTCTCTCTATCTCTGTGTGTGTCTTGCTCTCTCTGTCTCTGTCTCTCTCTCTCTCATTTGCATATAAATAACACTGCCTTCTATAACCATCTATCATCTCAACTTTAACCTCGGCTAATGTAAAAAAGGATTACATTCCTCAGAAAAAATGCAAACCCGTGTTTGACAGAGTTGATCGAACAAAAGTAAAAACTGTAGCAGTATAGTTGATTTTGAGACCAAAATCAATTGTGTAGATGCGTTTGGTCCTTATATCATTATTCAATCTACTATAAAACCTCTCTATAATGACCACTAAACTGAAGGCTAATTGACTGCATAAAAGACGGGAAAGCTTGAAGCAAAATGAACGTAAACATGAAAGTTTCTGCAGAAACTTGTTTTACGTTCACCTTTCTTTAAGCATGCACTTGTTTTTAACACCTGCTAATTAAGATAGATAGATACTTTTATTTCCTCCTTTTAGGAGAGCACAAAAACTTACAAATACAAATAAACATAGACATACATTATTATACAAAGACGATACAATACATTACATTATGATATCCCACTATAGTGAAATTTCTATCGTTAGAAGTTCAATAATAGAAGGCTATACTTAACTAAGAAATGAGAAACAAATTTGACGTGTTTAGTAATGAAAAAGTAGCAAAACCATAACACAAAAGGGTTTCTTTCAAACCATTGCTTAATATAGAATTTCATTTCCAAACCATTCATAATCATGCTTTGTTGTCAAAGAGTTGGATTAAAGCATGACTCAGTATGTGTTTGCTTAAATGAACATGTACGTTTTGCTTTAACTCATACATATATGTATTAACTCACAAGCATGTCAACTGGTTAATTATGAACATGCATAGATCAACGTCATTTGAGACTGGTATTACAATAAAATTAATACCATATCAAAGAGTTTGTATAGAACTGCTTCTGGCAGTTCAACTCCGTGTCGCTGAAAACCTGTCACAAGATCTAATACTTGATGAGTAGGATCACTTCCTATATGTACCATATATATATCTATTCCTAGTTGTGCAACTAAGTCAGACCATAATATGTGTCTTGTTTCAGCGCCAGAGGTACAATGAAATATCTTGTGTATAATCATGTTTTGGCAAGGACAGCCACACTTGTTACAATAGGACAGAAAATTTCTTCACAAAAGTTTCCCAACCATAGCAACAATATTAGAACACAGCATTCTCAAATGTGGCTTACGCTTTGCAACACGCCATAGATAGCACTGCTGTAAAGGTTCAAACATCGACGGAAATTCGTTAATATGTATATTGCTTTGCCAGTTATTAACTGCCAGTGCTTTTTTGGCAATAGTTATACGGCTATGCACAATATTAGACCAAGCCACCTTTGAGAAGAATTGTCCATTGGCCAAGAACGCATCTAATACGTTAGTCATGTCATACTTTTGTAAAATTCGATAAATATCTGGGAAAAATCCCTGATATTGAAGATCATCGTTAACATAACGGACCTGTCTATGAGTAAAGAACTGTTTTACTAGATACCGATGTGGCAAACGACATAATTGACCAAACAAGGTAAGCTTACGCTGGTCAATGGCAAATTCTATAGGACTTTCACCCATTAGGTTTAGAGCAACATATGATCGAGTGTATATTGGAAGTCTCTGTATATGCTTAATACACTGTCTGTGTGCTTTTTCAAGATTACTGATACATGCACTGGATATGAAGTTCCATGTTTCGCACCCGTACAATGCAGTCGGAATGACGATTGTATCGTACAAGTAGGAAAGTGTCTGTGGATCTAAGCCTATAGGTGATAGTCTACTATTGAGCAAACTGAAGAAAGTGGACTTCAACTTATTACAGGCTTCACTAACAGCTTTGTTCATATTTAGGAAATTATCTAAATGTATTCCAAGGTGTTTATAGACTTCCCCTTCCAGTATGTGACTATCTCCCAGGTAAAACTTAATCGGCCTATCGATAGAAACATCATGCGTTTTATCAAAGAAAGGGACAACTAGACACTTGTCTGGATTGTACTCAAATCTCCATTTACATGAGTATTTGTAACATATCTCAAGCATTTGATTTAGAGCTAATTTAGAATATGATAGCAATAACATGTCATCGGCCACACATGGTGAGCCTATTTTCAGATTATAGACAATAATACCAAGTCCACTAGCTTCTTGTTCCTTAAGAAGACCATCAATATAAAGGAGGTACAATATTGGAGAACTCTTCCCACCTTGTCTTGTACCTTGATTAACATTAAGCCAGTCCGATACATAACTGCCGTTTTAACACAACTTTTCATGTTCTCATATAACTTCATAAATAGCAATAAAGAAGTATGGTCTATTCCACAGTCATAGACTTTTACAAAAAGGCCATTATGCCACACCTTATCAAACGCCTGTCGTGCATCCATGAAACACGCGTATACTTTGCTCTTATGTTCTTTGGCATATAACAATGATTCTTTGACAAGTATTGATGTCATTAAACACCCAAGCCCTTCTTGAAACCCACCTTGTTGAAAACTTAGTGTATCAAGAATTTTTGTCTTACACCTTTCTAAGAGAATCATTTCAAAAATCTTCAAGATTGTTGGTGTTAACGTTATAGCACGGTAGCTGTTTGGATCGTCCTTACGTTTCTTACCTCCCTTGAACAATGTTACGATCACACCCTTTTTCATGAGATTCGGTACATAACCAGTTCTAAGCATACATGTATAGAGGGTTGCTAAAGCCTGCTCAACTATGTTTCCACCATACATATAATGTTCGTAACAAATATTGTCAATTCCTGCAGCTTTTCCTTTCTTACACTTCTTAAGTGACTGTCTAATAACAACAGGGGTAACCACTGCTGTAGGATCGGGTCGAACAGTATTTGAAATGTGTTCTATTCTAGCGTCAATAGTCTCTTTCCAGTCACTATCATACGTTTCATTAGTAGAAGGTGTATAAAGGTTTTCAAAATATAACTTCCACTGATGGGTAATGTTTGACTGATCTCTGTAAGTTTTGCCGTTAAAAGAAATTTCTGAACCAGGTTGTGAGTTAGTTGACTTTCTTCTAGATTTAACCATTTTCCAGAATAATGACTTGTCAGCTTCAGCCGTTTTGTTTAATTCATCGTCTAAAGACTGCATATAATCAAAAGATGCCTTTCTGTGAGCTCGTCTGAATATGCGTTTAGCGGTTTTATATGACGCATAAGCGTAATGGTCAGGGTCACGTGGTTTCCCTAAGTTTACCCAAATTGCGCGAAACTCTTGCATGGATTTATGAAGAGTAGATACTTCTGGTGTCCAAAACGGCTTAAGGTGTTTTCTGAATTTAGTTTTAGGAAAGCTTTTCTGAGCTCCAATTGATACCAATGAAGTGATTGTATCACACAAGGTCTCTATATATGTACTAGTATTTGACTCGGAATCTACTGTACGCTCAAGAATCCTGTTGTCATGCGAGACTAAATAATTCTGGTATTCATCAATTCTTTCCTGTGATGCCTTCTTCCAGCAAACACCAGATAAAGGATTGCAAACTGCAGAATTGGTGTTATGGTCAATATCTATTATATTTGACATATTTAATGTGCATAAAACAGGTCTGTGTCGAGAGACATTGAGGCAATTATCGTCTGTAATTTCACACGACTGGACCAGGTCACATTTTTCTACTGGTAATAGAATATAATCTAAGAATGTTTCAGATACACCGTTATATGCAACAAACGTATTACTTGCCCCAGTGGTTAAAGGATTCAAGTTAATTCCAACAAGATTTGTATCATTCATGAACTGTAACAAAAGTTTAGATCTGTTATCGTTGTCAGCATTAACATTTGCATTAAAGTCACCCATAAATATTACTGTGCCATACTGGTCATATAAGCACCATATATCAAACAGTTTACCAATATACTCTTTAAACGTCTCTATAGAATGATTTCTACAAGGTAAGTATATCTGAATAAGGAACATGAAGTTATTTGGACTTATTTCAAATTGAATACCACATATTCTATCATCGTCTATAGATAAAGGAGTAATGCACTTATCAAAATGTTTCTTCCACATGATACCGACACCGCCTTTTCCAACGCGGCGTTGACTAGGCAAAGTTAAGTCCGAGTCACTAATAAAGTGACTATTGTAGTTACTATCTATGGAATTAACAAAATGCAGTGAATGATTATATAGCCAGTGTTCTGAAATACCACATATATCTATAGATCGATTGTTTAATACTGAACATAGGTATGAGCTACTTGACATCAAGCCAGTAGCATTCCAGGTCATAACGTTAAGTATACCCATTATATACAACAGTTTATTTATTGTCAGTACTAACATCACTAGATTAATCAAGTTCAGTTGGTCGCCCTTCATATCTGTTTTCCCTAGAACTGTTGTACCGGTCCACACCGTCATAATAGCTTTCGTTATCGTTCTGGCGATATTTGTCTCTGTGTTTGTAATTCGACCCATGGCGAGTTACCGAGGAGTGACGTTTGTATGTTTCATATCTTGCCCGTAGGACAGGTCGAGATAACCAGGGTTTGCAAGTAACGCCTCTTGGCCAAAACCATTTCTCTTCTACTAAGCATGCATCGTCATCCGCCTCAACGTTAACTCTAAAAATAACTTCATCATTATTACGTTTACACGGAAATGATCGAACCATTGAGACCGATGGTCCTCTATGATTGATGTAGGACTTTAACAATTCAATTGTCATTGAGTTCTTAAAGCCACCAACAAAGAATCGTTTTGTACGTTTCCTGACATACTCTGAAAAGTCAATGTCATTATCGATAAACTCATTATCTAAGTTAGTTGACTGGTAACCGTTTCTGTCTGAAATTCTAACCGGAATGTCATTACGTTTAGGCGGGTATGACGGTACACTTGTGTTTCTACTACCTTTTGGAAACGTCACTCCTTTGTTACTCCCACCAGTAGTCTTTTTGTGTTTTGAGTCATTATTCTTATACGACCTATCTTTATTTTCACTTTGTACACATTTTGAAGAGTTTGTATCAGCAGTTTCAACAGATACAGAATTGTTTACCCTGTTTTCACTATGCATAAGGTTTGAAGCGTTTGTATCAGCTTTTTCAACTGATACAGAATTGTTTACTCTGTTTATTTTCCCAGCTGCCACAGGAGACCCCGCGACTACTTCGCTGTAACTAGGTTTGAAAGCTTTTGCTTGAACAGCAGCCTCGGGACTACTAATATCAATGGGGTTTTCACTGTCGCCCATAAGGAAGTCTTGAATTGCGGAAATATCGTTTACGTTATGTTCTTCATTAACGCTTAACGGCATCTGAACATTACCAAACGTATCGCATGGTTCCATATCAGATGGTTTGTCTTTAGACGGTGGATCTTCATTAACCGAATTAGCACCGCTATCGTTGTGAGGTGGTAAAGTGTCTTTTGGTTCATTAACCTTTGTATTTATGTTTCGGTTAAGAGACTTTCCATCTGATGTAGTTTGTTCCGATAGTCTCTCTATACTTGATTCAAGTCTCTTAAGTTCACCACAGACGTATTGTTGCAGGGTACCAGAGGCGTCTGTAACATGTTTGCTCACTACACCAAGTGCATTGTTGATTTCAGACTTCATAGTCAAAAGAAAGCTTCTGTTAGATTGCATTTGGTCTGAGCGCAACTTTTCTGCGGCAACAAATTGTTGTTTGAACAGTAAGAGTTCAGCTTGTAATGCAGACATTTGGTCAATCATAGAAGGTATCTCGCGCGCACACTGACATTGTGGAGTGGTTTTATTTATACTTTGACTAAGCTGAGATGTGTGCTGTGGTGGTAATCTCGCCCGCGATTGACTAATTAAGTCTTTGAGAACAGCATAGTCTTCTCCTTCCAGGACAGAAAGTAATACCTGTATATCGTTAGCCAATTTCACATGTAATGGGTCACCTTTACGGGTCACCACCCGACGTTTCAACTCTATCTGTGATTCATATGGAAAGTCGTCAAGTTCCCGTAATGTGTTGAATAAAAACGCCCTAGTATGTTCCATGCAAGTTTCACTAGAGGAGTAATCTTTAATTACCCTAGCCACAAACAAGCTAGAGGGCAAATCTCTGTATAAACAAATTAAACGGTTGTATTCTGATAAATTTTCATCCCTATTACCCTGGGCACATTGGATATCATTTTCGGATAAGTCACTACTGTTTGCCGTTCCGACAACGACCTTCACCTCTGTATTATCGCTCCTATGAACTGGCTCCAGTTCATAGTAATTACCATCGACCTGCGTTGCCATTGTCGCCATTGTTGTCAGTATAAAGGAACAGTATGGCCACGCTGTAGTTTACCGTTATAATTACAACGGTTAAAACTGCTCACCAACAGGTGTAATGGATACGCTGCATTCCTTGTCCACATTGCAGATAGAAACAAAGGACATCAACATTTTTGCTTTTAAAGTCAATATTCTGTCTATATATTATACAAAATGTATCCCAAATCGATGTACAGTACTTTAGGAAAACACTTATCTGTTTCGTGTCCAAAATATCGTCATATTAAGCCATCTTAACACGTTTATACAAAATTGAAGCGACTGCCGAAATTTTCCTGAACACCATAACCGGAACCGGAATTTGTATAGACCACAAACAAGCTAGAGGGCAAATCTCTCAATGACACCGAAATTGGTTACTTTAGTTTTGGGTTGTGGTGCAAGGATAACCTATACATATTCCACTGCTGAAGTAACCACCGGTTCTTTGACATGCCCGGAATCAAGATCTAATACATGCATATATTAACCCGGATTCAAGATACATACATGTACTTAATACTAGATCTACTGAAAGAAAATTCCTGACCCACTTAAGGTGATAACACCAAACCAGGTATAAAAGCATACAACCCTGTGCTAGTTGTTGTTACTGTTATCTTGTCTAGGGATATACTCATCCAAGCGTCTCATGTGAGGCCCGTACATTGAATTTGTTAGTTTGGTTAGTAAAACCCATTGAAAAAATCCTTGAGTGAGGTCCTCTCTAGACATCTTGAGATTAGTGACTAAGCTAAGCACACTTTACTCCTCTACTTACTTTCACTCCACTCAAATCGGTAATCCCTGTGTCCATAACCACTGGAATATGATTCTGACATAGTCAGATAAAAAACTCAGGCATTTTGTTTTATTTCAATATCAAAATTCTTACCAATAAAAAGGTCATATATATAATTTTATTTATAAAGATAAACTGTTGTTACTTTTGATTAAATTGCAATCAGTACAATCATCGATATCAGTTGAAACAAAGGAAAAAACAGCATAAATCATTAAAGGGAGGTAAATGCCGAACGAGATTCTACGTAAGTTATGCGAACTTTTAACTGAATTGACATGTACTCTTTTGGGTTTAATTCCATTAAGAATAGGTATATTCCGATTCGATTTTTAATTTCCATCCTATATGATTATTTTTCGGGATTATATCAGCACACAATTGGAGGACTATTTCCTTTCCGTAATGTGGTAACTAAAAGTAATTTGGTTAGATCTATAGTTCTATTTATAGAACATTCTATTTTAGGAAAATGCAACGGACAGAAATTTACGGAAAAATCAAATTTAAACCTTTTTATTTATTAAAACCTGTTTGGTGACAGGATAAAAAGAATAACCTGTCAGTGGCGGATATTGCCACTGACAGGTTATTCTCTATAACCGCACAGTATAGATCTAGCTATGTTATTTGGTTACAGGGGGCGGAGTTAACTTCGTTAAAGCTGTTCTTTCAAGTTTATTTCTTCGACATACTTTTCCCCTTTTCAAAACCATTTCTTCTTTAAAAACCAAAAGTCTGAATTTTTTTTCATAACAAATATAAATAATGTAAATATAAGAAATGAACAGATTTTTTTCGGTGTTCAAGCCAAATGAACGACAGAAAATTATCGGCAAATACCATGATTCGCTAACAAAATTATCGGCAAATTTACCATGAATCGCGTTAGCTTGAACACCGAAAAAAATCATTTCATTTCTTAATTATAAAATATGTACTTTTTGAAATAAAATATGTTTAAACTAAATACACCCAATGGGAGACACATATTGTGTGCGTTGCTCGGAGGAGTCTTTAGAGAGAGGCAATTGGCTTACATTTGCAAACAGCTTGAATCCAGATCAGACGCCGCGTAACGCGGCGTCTGATCTGGATCTAAGCTGTTTGTCACACATCATTACATTTATTTTATCAAAATGTCCCTTTATATGAAACTATTAGAAAAAACAGCAGACGACAATTTTATGCAGACGATATTGCAGCAATAAAAGCGTTAGAGATCATTGTCCTTCTTAGGGAACTGTGGCAAGGGTCATTGTAACGAGGGAATCGTTGTTTGGAGGGCCGTTGTAGGGAGGGAGGGAGCACTGTATTTGGTTTCAAAAGGTTAGCAACTGTTATAAAACTATGCCCGTACAAGGTAGCGCGCCAAAACCTAGCATACTTAACCCTTCCTTCCGGAATCTTAGAATGGAAAACCAGTTTCCAAGTAAGTTAATTCTATTTTGACCATATAAGGTTTTGTGTAAATGTATTGCAACATGACAAACAGTACAGCCCCAGATCAGAGGGCTCAAGGAGCCCTCTGATCTGGAGCTTCACTGTTTGTTTAGGACAGGTGTAATAGTTGCATGTATACGTTTAGCAAAGGATGCACATATGCGTGCAAAGGGTTCAAAGGTTCAATAACAAGCACTCTACTATTGAATTGAATTCAAAGTACTTTAGATCTTCTGTATTAAATATGGACAAATTATTTACAGTTATTCACAACAAACTCATTATTCAAAGAGTTTTCTTGATAACAGAATAAACCACTTAATACACATCAGATTTGAGCAAGAGTAAGCTTTTACAAAAGCAATAATTGACAATTCAAGATACCTTCCTATTACCCGTTTCACCGCAAATGCGACTACAGTCGTCATTGCAATATATTTAAATCTTGCTCAGTAGAGACCGCGTATCTAATCACAATCAAAATTGTTTGACAATCATTTTGATATGTTATTCAGTCATTTGGCCAAAATTTTAATTTTGAAACAAAATTTCAGACCGCAATATTAAAGCAGTCGATGTTATGTTAGCGAATGGGTTGAAGTAGGCGAACAGTTGACGATAAAAAGGTTGCTATGGTTCAACGAATGTGTGTTCCAGTTTTTGCCTTGTATGTTACTGAACTTTTAAACTTCAGGAACTCTCAAAGCTACTGGTGATTATCAGATGACTTTTGAAACAGTTTGGGTCAAGCTAAGACGCCCAGTAACCCGGCGTGTCTCGTCTGGATCCAAAGTGCTTGTCATTTTAATTTTTTGGGTAATATTTTTAAAAAAAAGAGGTACAATAAGATTGAACTCAGTTAATTACTTTTGACGACACATTTTACAGGCGACACACTAACATAGCATGCTAAAAGTTAACCCCTCCACTTCCTTTCTCCGAGTACAAAGGTTATTTATGAACAGTTTTTATCCTGATCAGACGCCGCATTACGCGGCGTCTGGTCAGGATTCAAACTATTTGACACTAATTTCAATAATTCTGATGTCAAATACTCATACATTTAAATATTAGAAAATCAAGCAGGCGACATTTGGTAAACACCGATGACGTCATGGAAGTGTAGGGGGTTAACAGAAAGGCCAATAAATCAATAAATCAGAGTGCCAATTCATGTCAACTAGCAATAGGTACCTACAACTCACAACTTGTCATCTTTTGTTACCCTGAACAAGTGATCTTAATGGTTATCCGATCTTTACTGCTGTGTGAACATGTGATCTTAACACTTTCACCTTTTATGATGCGGAGGCTCGTTCTCTACGAACAATATACTTGTGTTGAGTACACGTGTCCTATACAAACAGTGTACATGTAGACCCAGATCAGACAACCCCTTATAGACCACTTGTCAGAATCTGTACCGTTCTACATTTTGCAATGCATTGAAGAAAAAACACATTTAAAATAGTGAAACTGGACTAGATTAAATTGGACACTGGAAGTTTCAGGGGTAAATGAGCGTATTATAGTCTCTAACCTTTGCTCGGAGAGAACAATTGTTCTTAATGACAACGGGCTTTCGCCTGCTGTTATTTGTTTAGACTCTATTGTATGCATTAAGCGTAAGAAATATAAAAACGACTGTTAAATGCCTGCGTCTGATCCAGAAATGAACTGTTACTTAAAGCATGCTAAAATACTCTCTGTGGAATAAAATGCAGAATAAATTGTGTTTATGTTCAATGGCATTTTTGATTGAATATAGAATACCATATTTTCAGACATATAGTGCACAATACGCCTTTTCCAAATGAGCGCGTTTATGCTTAGAACCTTGTGTGCATTGCAAACAGATTGCAGCTAAATTACACATCATGTTACTCGGTGTCTGGTTAGGCTCAAAATGTAGGCCTCTGGGATTATAAAAAATGTGCTTTTTCAAAAGTTGTTGTATACAGTGGAGAATCTGTTATTCTTTCCCAATAAACGCGTTTACGCTAAAACTATTAATTGCAGTGCAAACAGTTTGGAGCCAGATCAGACGCCGGGTAACCCGGCGTCTGATCAGGCTCCAAACTGTTTGCCACCAAGATAAACAAGAATTATCAGAATTGTCCAAAAGTTGTTCTTTTCTACGTTTTAGTGTTTTGCGTTTGCGTACGTTTGCGTTTAAACGGGAAAGAATAACAGATTCTCAACTGTACATAATATTGTATTGCAGAGAGAAAAACATAACACCTTCTCCACCGTAATGAAAAAACAACTACATGTACACTGTTCCGATATATTTAACAATTTCACTGCAATGACGTCATCAATTTAAACAATTGCCGGGTAAAACATTAATAGGGTTAAAACACAATTCAACGACGATGTGTGCCACAAGGTGCCAGCGTGAAAAAATCAAAGCACTGAAAGTACTGAAGTGGGTGTGTCCTTGTTAAAGGTTGAAAAAAGTAGTTGATAAAGAGAGAGTGAATGGCATATTTACAGTAAGCTTTCAAAGTTTGAAAAAAGGCCCATGTGGGCCTAAATATCGCTCACCTGGGAAAACCCAGAAAACGGGCACATGACCCCTGGGATGGGATCATTATCACCCCAAGGACATAATTTAAAATAGCTTGCTGATGAACCTGCTAATGAAGTGTTCTGTCAAATATCTAAGCTCATGGCTTTGTACATGGTTTCAGACAGAAAGATTTTTAATTGAGAAAAAACAAACTATTTTTAGCTGCAAACTGTCAAAACAACAATTTAATGTAATTTATGGAATGTCATAATGACATTGTCTGATCTAAAATATGTCGAACAGTTGGGATATTGATTAGACGCAGCGTTACGCGAGATCTTGGTTCACACTGCTAACACTCTGATGTATAAAAATGTATTCCAGCGAGTTTAGTAGATATCATTATGACACCCATTGCAATCTTTACTGTCTGTAACTAATACTCGATAAGTATTTGATAATTAAAACACTTTTAAATGCAGTAGTGTTAATTTGTGTTTAAGAGAGCTGGCTTATACATGATGCAATTAAAAGTTAATGTTTCTACACGAGTGATTTTTGTGCATTGTATTTCGTCATAAAATAGCATGCAGAGTGTCAAACAGTTTATCCAGATCTAATCTGGATGCAAACTATTTGCAACAGTAATAATGAATTCGCGGTATCGTGTATAAGGTTAATAATCGTCTTGATTAAAACTATTTCCAACAATAATCATACTTCCAAATTGAGTTAGCCTTCTCCTTGATCAAGTATGAAAGTCTCGTCTGCAAATTTCGTCTTAGTGGATTGTAATGCATTTCATATCAACATAGAATAGAATCCGAGTGTAAAGCAGTTGTACCAGATCTCATCTCGATCTAAAATATTTGCAAAAAAATGATTTTACAAAATAATCACTCTGGAAAATTGGGGTTTTTTTTTGGCTCGGAGAGCCTTTATCGAATCCTTAAGAAAAATATTGGTGCGAGTCTAGCTCCCCCAACAAACAAATCCTGTCATACGGGGTTTACATATGCTATCCAATGGAGCTTCAGTTGCTGGATACGTCACTATCAGATAAACCGTGTAGTAGCAGCACTGAGTTAAACTCAGGATCCTGAGTCTGTACCTGTGGTGATTTAAACACCGTATTTACTCCCTTGTAATAAACATTCACCTAGTAGCCATAGCATACGATGCATTATAAGACATTCATATTACAAAATTCTTTAGGATCTTTAAGCGCTGCAGGTTACTGCATGGCAATGGTAATGCAGAAACTCCATAATTAGCTTTCTGCATTACTTTGTTCTACATTAAACTGAAAGTCCGAGCCTGCAGTACTACAGTACTTTGATTTTATATCTTTATAAATCGCACCCGATAGGTCAAACAGTACGTATCACGATTTGATCTGGATCCAAACTATTTGCAGCAATAATCATGAATTCGCTCGTAGCGTGCAGTCATTTGGATCGAAACTAAAATCGCACAGAGTGTCAAACAGTTCGTATCACGATCTGATCTGGACCCAAACTGTTTGTAACAATAATCGCGAAATCGACCGTAACATGCTGAAGGTAAATATTCATCTGGATCCAAACTAAAATCGCACCGAGTGCCAAACACATCGTATCACGATCTAGTCTGGGTCCAAACTATTTGCAGCCATTATCAGGAATTCGACGTAACGTGCAGAAGGAAAATATTCATCTGGATCCGAACTTTAAAATCGCACCGAGTGTCAAACAGTTCTTATCACGATCTGAACTGGATCCAAACTATTTGCAGCAACAGTCACGAAATCGCCCGTAACGTGCAGAAGGTTAATATTCATCTGAATCTAAACTGTAAAATCGCACCGAGAGTCAATGTACTGAGGCACGGAATTATTCTGTGTCTGATGTAAGCCGCGCCGCATTCTTAACCCTTTGCCTGCTGGTCGCGACTTTATTGATTTTCGCAAACAGTTTAGATCCAGATCAGACACCGCGTTACGAGGTGTCTGGTCTGGATCCAAATTGTTAAAAATGACACTCTTCATTAAGTTTTTTTACTTGAAAATGTATAAATCTAAATTAAAATAAACTTTGCAGACGACAATTTTGAAGCAGACGACATCATCGGAGCCTAAGCGTTGACATGTGCCTAGGTAAATGGTACCAGGTTTTATTAACAGACCCTGGGTCGATTCGGGTACCAGCGTGAAATAAACAGGTGTTGACCTCACATAATCTTGGTTGGCTTTTGTATTCCTGCGCGTAAGGAAAATATTTATATACTTTCCTTGTTTAACAACTACTTGTCAATATCCTTTTCATTGATTAAGTTAGAACGTTTTAGATCAAAATTTCAAATGAAAATCGGGTTCACCAGGTGTAAGGCCATAGTAAATAACACACAGACTCATTTACATCGCTAAAGTATGCTTTTATTTATACATGTATTGTTAGATGTCCATTGATGTAAGTCTATATATTTTGTATAACTATAACCCTTAGAGATACATTGAATTATGCTGCAACAGGTATAACGGTGGAAATCTGTTAAATACAAACTATTACCGTGCTAGAGAACGTTTGATAGATACCAGCAAGCAGTATGTATTCAGGTGTGACGTCGAGTGGGACGGCGGCGCATCAGAATCCAAACTGATTGGACGGTTATTCTCCGAGGGCGGATCGGTAGGGTAAGAGTTGTTCGCCTTTAGCCTGCTAGACAGTTGCCAATGGACGGAATATTGTCGGTATGATGTTGTGTGTTTTTGTTTTGGTCTGATTTGTTCGACATTGTTGATATTGATTGGATGCCGATTTACTCGGCGTGCAACCTAAACCCACAATTGTCAGCAAATGCTGTTACCATTTCGTCCGTGGACAACTGGGTGTTAGAAAGAATGCTCTATTTAGCAAATTAATTGTTGCTTACCTTGGACTGGCTTCTGGTAACCCTACCCGTTGATCGCCTGCGTATATCCATTTTCACATATGATTAAATGGCTACTCTGCCTTTTGTAATTATTGCGACAATTGCACGCTTTTAACGGTTATCATGATGCCTATGGCACAGCGTCACGAATAAAATTGCTACCGGACAGTGCGGTGTATTATATTGCAATCACACATCTTATTTAAATTCACTTTGTAAACCCCTATCATACTAAGAGCTACCAAGAAAACTTTTGCAAAAGGTTTGGATCCAGACCAGACGCCAAATGACGTGGAGTCTGGTAAGAGCCCAAACTGTGTGTCCTTCATTTTTTATTTTTTTATTTATTTATTTATTTTTGAGATTTTACGCAGACGATATACATGTACATGTATTCGAAGAGAAAAACAAATTAGCATGATATGAGTTAAATTATAATGTAACTATACATGTATTCGAAGAGAACAACAAATTAGTATGATATGAGTTCAATTATAATGTAAATATTTAGGTCTGTATTTGAGTTATGTAGCTTTATAGGCATGTGCGTATGTAAATGTATCATTCCCCTCTCTATCTTTCTCTATTCTCTCTATTCTCACTCTTTCTCTCTCCCCCTCTCTCTCTCCGTTGTCTCTATCTCCCCCTCTCTCTCTCTCGAAGTTTCTAAACTTATGATCTCTCTCTCTCTTTCTCTATATATGTACTCAAAGTGTATTGTCTTACATGTGGGTATTTATTTGTAGTAAGTTACTTAGTTTGTATGTTTGCTTGTGCCTGTCTTTAAGTAATAACCATATAATTTATTAACTCGTATCCAACATTTATTATCTCCAAGCTTCGTTTCGTTGGAGAAATTGGCAAATATATTCGCATGTACTACTCTTGGGTAGTAGTCTGCTGCGTGTACCCGTATGTCTTCTCCTTGTTTCGTTTAGCTGGAGAAGCTCATTGAGTGGGTACCCCAGCAATACTAGCAGCAATAATGAACCTAGTATGTTCTTCATCCTATTTAGTTGAGTTTGATACATTGTAAATACATGTATTTTATCTTTTCGTTCTCTCTCATCATAACCTCGACTTATCTTGTAAATTACTATTACAATTCAACATCAAAATTGAAAGTGTGAATTTTGAGGCAACATAGACTATAAAGAGACGCCGAGTCACATGGTGCCTGGTCATAATCTAATCTGTCAGACCATATACATAATTATATAACTGTCTATGGAAATAATTTCGATAAACATCTATATATTCAACTAAAACATTTTTATTTAGACTTTAGATAAATTTCAAAATTCTAATAGTTTGCGTGTTCCCAACTCAGGGCCGGATCCAGAAATGTTTCAGTGGGGGGGCACAGGTGGGGAGGGTATGGGAGGGGTATAACCCCTCCCATAGGTGGGGGTCCGGGGGGCCTCCCCCGGAATTTTTTTAAAACTTGCATACTAAATGGTGCATTCTGAGGGCATTCTAAGAAGAAGTTAACATCGATAGAATGATGTAAATACCCCCAATGAAACACACAAAAAAGTGGTTTCATAAGACAAAGAGAAAAAAAATCATAATCTGGAGAATTTTTTAATAGCTTTATCTCCATTCTCAGAAATCTATTACTCCACACCAGGGTCATACAAAGATTTTCATCAGTGCATTCGAAACACAGGTCTTCAAATGATCGTAGGAGTTTTTCAAGTGGAAAAGGAGGAAGATTTTCAATTAAATAGTACATGTAGGAACTGTTTGATACAAAATACCACATGGGTCATCGTGCTCTTATAAAGTTAAGTAATCCACAATCTTGAGTTAAAGACATTCTCACCGAAAGCCATTTTATTCTTTGGTTTTAATTTATTCAACAGGCCGAAGATGCGATCCAACAGGTTTAGGGGGGTCCGGGGGTACTTCCCCTGAATTTTTTTGAAATCAAGCGCTTCATTTCCTGCATTCTGGGCCATACTGAGGGTGCTTGAAGACTTATTAGGCAAAAAGTAGGAATAGAAGGAGGTTTTGGTAGAAAAATAGGAAAAGTAGGAAGGTGAACAAAAAGTTGGAAAATAGTAGGATAGGTACGAAAAAACTTGCATAAAAAATAGCGCATTCTGAGGGCATTCTAAGAGAAAGATAACATAGATAGAATGATGTAAACACCCCCAATGAAACACCCGAAAAAGTGGTTTCATAAGACAAAAAGATGATAAATTTTCCAGCGTTTCATGCATTGAAAACACAGGCCTTCAACTGATCTCAATGCAAAAAGTAGGAAAAAAGTAGGAGTTTTTCAAGTGGATTAGTAGGAAAAAGGAGGAAGATTTTCAATAAAATAGTAGGAACCGTTTGATACAAAATACCACATGGAGTCATCATGCTCATATAAATTTAAGTAATCCGCAATCTTGAGTTAAAGACATTCTCGCCCAAAGCCATAATTATTCTTTGGTTATAATTTATTCAACAGGCCGAAGATGCGACCCAACAGGTTTAGGGGGGTCCGGGGGTACTCCCCCTGGAAAATTTTGAAATCAAGCGCTTCATTATCTGCATTATGGCTCTGGTGAAAGGTTGTCGTCCAGCCATTAATCTCCAACCCTACCCCTCCTATTCATATGCATACTGTTACAAGGGAGGTCCGGAGCATGCCCCCTCCTCTCACCCCCCTGGAAAATTTATACCCAGATGATCAATGGTGCGTTCTGATGGGAGTTTTTTCGCATTCAAAATAGGTAAAATACTACATAAATTAAAATCTGTGTAAATATTCGATTCAAAATAACATATCAAATTCTTTAATATAGGATAATACCTTTGACAGATTGTCTTCTGGCCTGGTTAACCTGAAACCTACCCCTACCCGCTCTGATTATTGTTCACACTGTCACTAAGGGGATCCCGGGAACTTTTTAATTTCTAGATGGTCTCTGGTGAATTCTGGGGCATTTTGCACATTCAAAGCAGTTACAATAATAATATAAATACAATAAATATATATAAATATTCTGCAACTAATACATGCCTGAGTTAATTGGGTATTATTCATCATCTAGTTAGGCATTCAATACTGCCTTGCTCTTTGTAACCCTTAAGTATTTTCATCAAATTTTATTGAATTAACAGGCCTGTAGGATATGCAATTTGGGGGCACAGGCCTTAGGCATAGCTAGATCATTTGTGTATGTGCTGAATGCTTTCGCACATTCAAAACAGGTAAAATACTTGCATAAATTTATGTAAAGATCTAGGTAACTTTTACTTACACATGTATCGGCAAAATTATTGGGGGACCTGAGGATTTGAGGGGGCACAGGGGCAACTTTGGATTTACTGGCCTGTAGGTTATGCAATTTTTGGGCACAGGCACAGGCATTTTCATTTTGTGGATGGGGGATGGGGGCACAGGGGGCATACTGCTCAGTGCTGTGTCCCATCCTTGTTACTACGGGCCTGTGTTGGTTGTGGGAGGAGGGCACACAGCGGTGCCCCCATCATTGTTACTACAGGCCTGTGTCTGGTTCAAACACAGACCAGGCATACTGAGGTTTTGAGGGGGCACAGGGGCAATTTTGGATTTACTGGCCTGTAGGATATGCAATTTGGGGGCACAGGCATTTTTATTTTTTGGTTGGGGAGGGGCACAGGGGGCACACTGTCGTGCCCCCCCATCCTTGTTACTATGGGCCTGTGTCGGGTTCAAACACAGACCAGGCATACTGAGGATTTGAGGGGGCACAGGGGCAGTTTTGGATTTACTGGCCTGTAGGATATGCAAGTTGGGGGCACAGGCATTTTTATTGTTTGGTTTGGGAGGGGCACAGGGGGCACACTGTTGTGCCCCCATCCTTGTTACTATGGGCCTGTGTCGGGTTCAAACACAGACCAGGCATACTGAGGATTTGAGGGGGCACAGGGGCAATTTTGGATTTACTGGCCTGTAGGATATGCAATTTTGGGGCACAGGCATTTTTATTTTTTGGTTGGGGAGGGGCACAGGGGGCACACTGTTGTGCCCCCCATCCTTGTTACTATCGGCCTGAGTCGGGTTCAAACACAGACCAGGCATACTGAGGATTTGAGGGGGCACAGGGGCAATTTTGGATTTACTGGCCTGTAGGATATGCAATTTGGGGGCACAGGCACATGCAGTTTTATTTTTTGGTTGGGGAGGGGGGGGCACACTGCCATGCCCGGCCCCATCCTTGTTACTACGGGCCTGTGTCGGGTTCTAACACAGACCAGGCATACTGAGGATTTGATGGCCCAAGCCATTGCAACAGCTCCAGATAAGTTTAAGCATGCCAGCTGAGGGACAGGACATGTGCCCCCAGTGGATATGTGCCTGTAATGTCATATGCCAATGCAACCTTCTTACCCAGCTATATGATGAATATATGAATCAAGCAAAAAAAAAATTTTTTTTTTTTTTTTTTTTTTGCAAAAAAAAAAAAAAATTCAGGCCAGCTGGGGGGGCACGTGCCCCCTGTGCCCCCCCGGTAAATCCGTGCCTGCTTGAACTAATGACCTCCCTATTTATATTTGTATGTATTCAATATTTGTATAATGTTAATGCTGTCCACGGTGAAGTGGACCTTATACAATTATGATAAATAAAAGTTTGAAAGTTTATTTTTAGCCACCCAAGCTCACAAAATCGGCTCTGAACTCTTGGTAATTCGGTACCTGCTGTTTAGCACCCTAGCTGTGCTAAAAGGGCTTTAGGCTTCGATGTATTGTGCAGCCCCGTCTGGAGATTTTTTTCTGAACTACACTGTGGATGTGTCCAAGGACACACCCACAAAAATAAGGAAATGTTCGGCTCTCACGTAATCTAACGAGTGCTTACGGAAAAAACGAATATCGAAAAATTTATCATATTTAACAGGTTCAATGCGTAATAAACCACATTTGCTTTTCATTTGAACTTGATTCATTTTAACTTACATTGAATTTGACCAATTTGTCGACCAATTGTACGATATAAATTCTATGAATTTGACCAATTTGCCGACCATTTTTACGACCAGTCCTTCGGAACGATCGACTTTCCGATCAGACCTTCGGTAACAGCAGAATTGTATTCCTGTGCGTAAGGAAAAATTTTGATACATTCCTTGTTTAACAACCCTACTTGTCAATATTCTTTTCATTGATTAAGTTAAAACGTTTTAGATCCAAAATTCAAATGAAAATCGGGTTCACCAGGTGTAAGGCCATAGTTAATAACACACAGACTCATTTACATCGCCCTTTATTTTTAGCCGCCCAAGCTCACAAAATCGGCGTAATCCGGAAGCTGCTATTTAGCACCCCCTGCTAAATGCTTCGATGTATTGTTCAGCCCCGTCTGGAGATTTTTCCTGAACTACACTGTGGATGTGTCCAAGGACACACCCACTAAAATGACGATGGTACAAGCACGATATTGGCATTAATGTCTGTCAAAGGCCTTATTGCCATGACGTCATCAGCTTTAAACAATTGTCGTCTGCTTTTATTTCTTAAATTTGAGTTTTAGGTATTTTGAAACAAGCAATATTGAAAACAGTTTCAAATAGTTTAGATCCTGATCAGACGCCGCATTAGCTCTTTACAAACAGTGAACTATTAAATCTCTCTATTTTGACAACAAAATTGTATTAATTTCTAAGTGCTTAAGACAGGTTAATGCGAAACAAAAAAGTTGACAGTTTAACACAAAAGTTAATTTAACCCTTAGTCTGCCACTCACGACTATAGCTCCATATGCAAACAGCTTGGATCCGGATGAGACGCCGAGTTACTCGGCGTCTCATCCGGATCCAAGCTGTTTGACACTCGGACAACATTTTCAGCAATTTTGAGCAACTTTGAAGCACTTTGAAACTTGAAGCAGACGAGAAATATAGCAGACGACAATTTATTTGGCGGGCTACGGGTTAAGATAGGAGCCCTCTGTTCTACTATGCCATTGCTTAAAGCTGTCACCTGCATTTTAATTTTTATTGGTCAAAAAGGGGGGTTCACAACTCCATCGTTTTTTGACTGACAGATGCCATATAAAGAGGGGTTCCCTAAGCAGAAAATGCCTTACCAACCGTTCGCTGATATGTAATACAGTGAAGCTCACTTATAACGACATTGGATATAATGAATTATCGGATTTAAAAAAAAAACACCTTAAATTTATTCACTATATCTTATCAATGTACAATTGACCTGACTTATCGAAATTGGGATATACCAACAACATTCAGACCGTCGCAAGGACTTCGTATCAACTGAATGTCACAGTATCATCTCATGTATAATATATATACAATATCTAACCCCTTCACTGCCTAGTATAATGGTTATTTGCCAATAGTTTGGATTCTGATAAGACGCTGCATAATGCGGCGTCTGATCAGGATCGTATATGTTTGACACGCATTTCAATATTTCTTAATACAGTGGAGAATCTGTTATTCTTTCCCGTTTAAACGCAAACGTACGCAAACGCAAAGCACTAAAACGTAGAAAAGAACAATTTTTTGACAATTCTGATAATTCTTGTTTATCTTGGTTGCAAACAGTTTGGAGCCTGATCAGACGCCGGGTTACCCGGCGTCTGATCTGGCTCAAAACTGTTTGCACTGCAAATAATAGTTTTAGCGTAAACGCGTTTATTGGGAAAGAATAACAGATTCTCCACTGTATATACACTATCTAACCCCTTCACTGCCTAGTATAATGGTTATTTGCCAACAGTTTGGATTCTGATAAGACGCTGCATAATGCGGCGTCTGATCAGGATCGTATATGTTTGACACGCATTTCAATATTTCTTAACCCTTTACCTGATAGCATTGTTTCTAGTATTGAAGATATGTAACTACTTAAAGCAGGTTGAAAGTAAAGCAGAATGCGCCCTAAGGCGCATTCTGCTTTACTTTCAGCCTGCTTTAAGCTATTAACTGCTAGAATAAGGAAGGTATTAAATATGACACATATTCATTCCGGTATAATTTGGAACTATTTTCTTCAGTGGATGAATAAAATGAATGTGCTAAAAGTCGCTTCTATAAGGGAAAGGGTTAATAAGTAAAAACCCTAAAATTTATATTTCAGAGATAAAAGCAGACGATATATATTTGAAGCTGATGACGTCATGGCAGTAAAAGAGATATTGGGAGTAGTATGGGCAGCTTTTACGAACAGGCCCACCGTCTGATACCCTGATTCCAGTATTCCTACCTAGGTAACATAAGCGATATCTCCCGGCTCTAAACTGCGCTTGTAGAAGTATGACGCTTATTGGTTATATCTGAAAACAAATCTTTGATTTTTATCTTGATTAGTCCCGTTTTTATCAATATAACCGGAAGTATGACATGATTGCAAACAGATATCAATGTAATGATGTTTACTTTCAATCACTGAACAACTGTGTTACTAAAATCAAATTGAACCCATACAAACAAAGCATTCCTCAGGCAATTAATACTCTTTGTTAAACAGCAGAGGTTATGCAGTGTCCCATATTGCCTTGAACTTTGCACACACTAGGGGAAACTTCGTGATTTCAGTTGCAAACAGTATGGTGTCGGCCTGGTCTTATTTCGTCCTATATAATCTATAGTAAAATGCCTAACTTTCAGAGCCAACAGCTCCCTCCAAAACAGGATCTAGGCTATAAAAGACATACCTTCCAATTCTATAAACATTTCCTAGTTGATTGAGGCCAGTACACCTACAACATCGGCAATTACATTTTTTGCTATCAATGATTTCCTAAGATCACTGTCAAAATAAAGGTAAACAACTTTCACTTTCATTCCATTCACAGTGTTTCCATATGCATCCGCCTTGGGAAAAGGGTCCTGAAATGAGACCCCTAAAACAATGCCATTTTGTTTGAAATGACCATAAAATAACCAGTTTTTATCAGGAAAACCATTCAAACTCACCCACAGGCAACATTAAGCATTGCAAATCTTTGAAATTGTAATTTTCAAGGTACTTCTTCTGTCACAACAGTAGTTAATCTCGTCTGTTCAGGGAGTGGAATGTCTTCTTTGTCTATAGAGATGACGTCATATTGTCCGATGGAGTCAATTTTTGAAAGGGCATCGAAAGGCCACCTGTCGGTGGGGGAGGGAGAGAAGCGTGTAGACCGCCCGGGGTACTTTATAAATAGGTAATCTAGATACGTGTAAAATATTAGTCAAAACAGTTTGGATGCAGATTAGGTACAGAGCTGCTCGGCCTTTAACCAGGATACGTTTCCTTTTGAAGGGTATGCTAAAGGACTCGTTTTTCAAGTTTCCTTCTTTTCAAACAGGACGGACCCCCTTCAACCACTTAATGACAGCTATACCCGGTTCAGTTTATGTAGACTCGCCCGTTGCGCCAACGGTCCGGTCTATTTTCCCAGATTAAACATATCCTGGTTAGACTATAATCCTCATTTATACATAAGTAAACATGCATGGGCAATGGTGTATACCCCGTTAAAATCTACCTTAAACTAATGAGAGAAAAAAGACAATACCAACATAAGCTTAAAGCAGCAATTTCAGCACCAGCAGTTACGTTAAAAACGACAGTAGTTGAAGGGGGTCTGATCTTCACTGGTTATATCTGTTTGGCAAGAGTCTACTCTTTCCATAGAATTATAAGCCAATGTTATATTTCACACGATACAGTTTATTGTAGGCGGGGTTTTATATACATGTATGTGTATTTAGCTGAAAACGGTTATATTTTAATTTTGATTCAAAACTATTTCGACAAAGATTCCACACAAACTTACATGGCTCATACGTTACCGTTGCTAAATGTCCTAATCAGACAAGGCCTACAAGGCTACTGACCTTGGTCTACATGTGAACACTTTACCAAATACAGACGTAGACAACAGTGGCATGAACTTGATAAACTGTAAAGATTTCAAGACCTCATTGTGTATTTTGAATTATCTCCCATTCTCTGCCATTGTTTGTCCGTAAACCTGACAGTCCACCTGTCTCTCGTCTGTCTGTTTATGAGTGACAGTCTGTATGTCTGTTTGTCTGTCGGAAGTTCCGTCCGTTTGCTTGTCTATTTTAGTGTCTATTTTAGTGCTCACTCCTTACAACGGCCCTCCGAACAACGACTCCCTCCTTACTACGACGCTTTCCGCTGTTCCCATGACAAAACATTTATGTCCGACCTTTTCATGGCTGCAATACCGTCTGCTTAAATTTGTAGTCTGCTGATTTTCTTAAAGTTTCATAATCCAGATCAGATGCCGCGTTACGCGGCGTCTGATGTGGATTCAAGCTGTTTGCAAATGTAAGCCAAATCATAATTGTCCATCCCTATAACAACTCCATCCGAACAACACACAATATGTGTCTCCCATTGGATGTCGTTAAAAAGAGGGAGCACTATAGTTTTCTGTCTGCCTGAGTTTCTATTTAAATATTATCTTCTCTATTTTACAATCATTCTCATCTTTACTTCAGAATATTTACTGTATACTGTCTATGTTACTCTTCTTTCATTCATAAATAGACATATCTCGTCAATTTCAATTTTCTTTTAGAAACAACACTGTTGGATAAAGTAAATTACTCACTTGTCTAAAAAGGACTAACACGTTTAACCCGAATGCATTGTCAAGACCGACTTAACTAGTTGTTACAAACAGTCGCCGCATCTACAGTGGAGAAAACGTTATTCTTTCCCGTTTAAACACAAACGTATGCAAACGCATATCAATAAAACGTAGACAATGACAACTTATCGACACTCCTGACCATTTATTTTTATCTGAGTGTCAAACAGTTTGGAGCCTGATCAGACGCCGGGTAGCCCGGCCTCTGATCTGGCTCCAAACTGTTTGCACTGCAAATAATAGTTTTAGAGTAAACGCGTTTATTGGGAATAACGTTTTCTCCACTGTAACTCCAAACTGCTTGAACTGCTTACTAATGATTCATGATCACGCGGCGTCTGAACAGGATCCAAACTGTTTGACACTTATTTCAATACTTCGTAGATCAAAAGACTTGAATTTAAATTTGAAAATAACAGCAGACGATATTTGTTTCGAAAAGATGATGTCATGGCAGTGACGGGGGTAACCCTTAAAGCGACTCGCAACCAGATGGTGCATTAAAAATAGTAATTTGTAAATATGTGTCAAACGCTTATATAAATGGTAAAGAATTAGTTTAGGATAAGAAATTCTGTTTAAAAAAATGTATTTCAATAAAAAAAAATATTGGTCTCTGGTGGGATTCGAACCCGGGGCCCGGCATTGGCGGACAGAAGGCAAAATAGGGGAAACCGCTTAGACCAATGGACCACGGAACTATCCGTTTATCCCGGATCGATTTAACGTATTTCAATGTGTAGCGATCGAAAGTGCATACAACTTCGTAATTCGGCTCGTGTTTATGTCTGAGCCCGTGTAGAGAAGCAACAACAACAACTATACCGTTAGCTAACGCAATGGAAAAACGATGGAAAATATCTAAAAATCTAAGATTCGGTGACGATTCTTGAGACTTTTTTTGGACTGATCATATTTTTTTAATGTCAGAAGCCAAATAATGCCACAAATTTGCTTTTATTTGAGTATTTTATTTTAATTTGACAAGTACACCATCCGGTTGCGAGTCCCTTTAAGCTCTCAAAGAATTCTTAAAGCGCATTTTCAAATAGTTTTGATCATTACTGTTTGCCATTCGTTTTGAAATTACGTCAGTTATACTGCCTTAAATCTAACTTTGAAACGATATTGCAGACAACAATATTGAAGCAGACGACAACATGGCGGTGAAGGAGTAAACAGCTCACGATAAATTTGAACATAAAAGGGTTAAAGCAGACAGTATGTTTAGGAGGAGACGATATTATTGGTATGAATGTGTTAGGCGGACTATGGGTTCATCATGCCAATGTAGGGCAAATACATTCAAATCAATGAATGTTCAATAAATGATTTTCAGAAGACAATGACACGCAATCCTAAATTTCAACATCACTCAGTACAGTGGAGAATCTGTTATTCTTTCCCGTTTAAACGCAAACGTACGCAAACGCAAAGCGCTAAACCGTAGAAAAGAACAACTTTTGGACAATTCTGATATTTCATGTTTATCTTGGTGGCAAAAAGTTTGGAGCCTGATCAGACGCCGGGTCACCCGGCGTCTGATCTGGCTCCAAACTGTTTGCACTGCAAATAATAGTTTAAGCGTAAACGCGTTTATTGGGAAAGAATAACAGATTCTCCACTGTACTACAAAAACTGTCATAAAGAAACGTGGGTCATGACCGTCACAGATTGCTTTATATTTCATGACCATGAGCGGATCCAGAGAGGAAAAAAATGTCCGGATATACCCACACAAAATTTGCAAAAGTGTGGTGTACATGTACGACTGGGCGGCACTTAAAATGTTTAGATCACCCTTTTTTCTAAAGCCGAAATGCAACTCACCTTTATCAAAATGTATGTCAATGCATGTTGTATCTTAAGCTACCTCGCGGGTGAGCTTAATTTTCAAGAAAGATGTTATGAAAATGTGCCTGAAGAATAATACTAGTAGTCTAAGAAACACTCTGTGCCAATAAAGGCAACATTTATAGTTAGCTTTGTGTTTTCTTGTTTTTAATACAAACTTGAATTACCGAAAAAATTACTCATTCAATGTATTTTTTCTTTTGCCATTCTATTCAAAAGTATGGTTGGTGAAATAGTTGGTCAGTAAAATTTAGAAAAAACTACAAGTATCATTTGTTGGAATTACATATTGGCTTTTAAAAGGGGGGAACTTGAAGCTTATATACAGTTACCTCCATTGAAAAACTTGAAAATCTGTCATTAAAATGCATTATTAGTTATTCATAGACTTGCATACAATGTTAATAATGTTGTTTAAACAATATAAAAGGTAATATAAAAACAGACACAAAAGAATTGATAAGCTTTAATGTGTAGCTTGATAGTTCGAACACATCTTATTTTCCGATTTAATTGACTTGTAAGTCATTAAAATTAAACGTGTTTGGACATATGTAATTGGACAGTGCATGTATAAAGTGTACGCTGAATCTAACCAACGGAGACTTAACCTGTCTCTTGATCACTGCTGTATGGATTGACAAGGCAATACAATCGGACAATACATTTTGAAAAAAAAGTTTTGAGTCGAATGGGACTCGAGCCAAGGACCCTTGGATTGCTAGTCAATCATTCTATCGACTGAGCTATCAAGGAAGACACTGAATCCTATCAACCTTTTCTTTATATAAATTTTCTAGTATAAGCACATGCGGAAAAAGTCTATGTCGCGAGACGCAAGAAAACTCTGACATGCGATGGGCCTTATGCAAGATTAGGTAAGTCTGATAGAATTCTATAGAGCAATTGTAATTTTGCTTTAAGTTGCAACCTTTATTCAACAGCACCAATGAATATACATGTATATTCATTTAGAGAAAGGTGAACCGTTTAACCCTTTCCTCCCTGAAACTTTAAATGGAAAATTCCAGATTCCATTTTAGTCTAGTCCATTTCTGTTTTTGTCAATGTTTGGCATTGTGACAAACAGTGAAGAACCTGATCAGAGGGCTCCTTTCAGAGCCCTCTGATCAGGGTCTTCACTGTTTGCATAGGACAAGTGTACTATTCACATGTACACTGTTTGAAAAGCACGCCTATATGCGGGACTAGGGCACAAAGAGTTAAGAAAGGGCTTTTTCAGGTGTTTCTAATTCAGAAAAGGTTAATCCATTCAATGCATTAACCCGAATATTGTAGTTAATATAATTCCCCATAATACATATTCATTACTGATTAAATTGGAACTATTTTCTTCAGCGGATGAATAAATCATATCTGCTAAAATGCGCTTCTATAAGGTAAAGGGTTAACCCGAATATTGTAGTTATTTGCAAAACAAAAATGTTTGAAAACCTTTTTGATATTTCTTACGCAAAACTTACTTTAAGTTATTCAATTCAATTCTTCTTTATTGCATTAAACATACATCGTATGCTTACATGTATAGCACTCATGGTATAATAACATAACAGTAGAACATGAACATGTAAATAGACAAAATCAAGTGCTAGATATATATCTCTTTCAAATACTAAGGCAAAATAAGAAAAACTCTGTTTCTGGTAACCCGACCGACCCTAGTTCCCCCCGAACTTAAACCTTTTTTTCATTTTTCGAAAAATGTATTTGTGAATGTCGGTCATTTTTGCGGCGCGTGTGTGTAATAGAAGCTGTTCTCCACTTAATTGTTTAAAAAGCAACTTTAAAGTCGTTTAAGTGGTTTAAAATTAATTTTTTAACAAGATTAAGCAGGAATCTAAGTGAAATTTTATCTAAATCTTTCATAAAGTACCTTCTTTGCGGATATGATCTGCTAGTCAATTAACCATTGACACATTCATCATGCAGCAACACATTCTATTGACACATTTGATATGCAATCAACACATTTCAAAACACATTATTACCGTAATTCAATCTGTCATAATTATAAACGTCACTACTTTGCCGGCTTGGTATACCAATATTTGTTAACAATCATACCAGTTTAAATGTTTATTATAGTAATTTTGGTAATGGGACCTATCAATTAAATAAACATTTGAATTGATATTTTTAAGGGGTCTTATGTATGGGCTCTGCAAAGTAAAAAACATTCATATATGAATATGATTTAATAAAAAAACTCAATCAGAAAAGTTAAATATATTAAAATATGATTGTTTAAAAAAATTGTAATAGGAAACAAAGGTTATTTTCTATTTGGCCTAATGTTGAAAGTTAAATGTTAAATATGATTTTATTAGAAGAGCTCTTTCTAGAGTTTGAGCTTCAAATATGACATTTGGAATTGAAAATGTGAAATTTTCAATTTAAAATCTTCAATTTGAAATTTTCAATTTGAAGTTTGAATGTTTCGATTTTGAAATTTGAGATTTAAATTTGGAATTTAAATTTTGCGGATATGTACGTTTAAAATACAGGTATTCTATTTTGTTTAATTCTATTTATTCATATTAATTTAATTTTTATCTTCTCCCGTTTCACCCTATATATTTATTTTCTATTCTATTTATTTAATAGTATTCTAATATTTAATTCTTAATTTGGAAATTAAGGCAGACGACTTTGGTTTAAATTAGATGCCGTCATGAGAGAGGGTGTATTAATGGTTCGTTCGGAACCCGAGTGTAACAGATGGATCCGCGTAGAGTGATGAACTTTAATAGCATTATTGACTTGTCACGATACTCTAGGAATCCAATTAAAGTCATACTTGTATTAACCACTTTAATCCCATGACGTCATATAGTTCAAATATTTGTATCTGAAATTTAAATTGTATGTAAATTGACTTAAGTAGTATAATTATGAGTGTCGAACAGTTTAGATCCTGATCAGACGCCGCTTACGCGGCGTCTAATCAGAATCAAAACTGTTGGCAAATAACCATTGTACTCAAGTAAGGCAGTAAAGGGGTCAAAATAGCATTAATTTGAAGAAATATGCATGCAATTAAAATTAGGTGATTGCTAAATACTCCTGTATGAGCTTTCTGCAATGTTTAATCCTGTAGTTGGCAATTTTCTATAAAAGAAACAGCTAATCAGAAATGTTTTAAATGGTTGCTTAATAAAGGATTGACAGTATGTTTATAGGGCAGAAACTCGAAACTTCGAACTAGCGTTAGTTCGAACATATCCATATTTCAAAGTTAAGACGTGGCTTAACCATGTTTTAACTTTGAAATAGGGGTATGTTCGTCTTAAGCGATCGAGTTACCAAAGTTCAATGTAAGAAATACGAGTAAATTCTATTTAAGCGAGTTCGGAGTATCTAGTTTCGACTGTATTCAATCATCACATAGACATTTTGGAGTCACATATTGTCATGTATTATCTATGCACTCAAATGTTACTGTTTCATTTCCGATTATTTTGCCATCCCGTCGCGATATTAAATCAACCCACTTAACTCTTTGAATCCTAGTCCCGCATATAGGCGTGCTTTTCAAACAGTGTACATGTGAATAGTACACTTGTCCTATGCAAACAGTGAAGACCCTGATCAGAGGGCTCCCTTCGGAGCCCTCTGATCAGGGTCTTCACTGTTTGTCATAATGCTAAATATTGACAAAAACAACCCTTAAAAGTCAGAAAAATGACTAGACTAAAATGGAAACTGGAATTTTCCATTTAAAGTTTCAGGGAGGAAAGAGTTAAGGTTTAACCTATTGCAAGCTATAGACAAATTCGCAATTGCTGTATTTAATAGTTTTGATCCAGGTAAGGGGCCATGGAATTCGGTGTCAGACCTAGATCAAAACAGTATACGACTCTGATGATATTTCTGAATAGAAACTGAAGATAAATTACTTCTAAGACATAATTCAGACGACGGTTACACAGTTAAAGGTTTAAATGGATTTTTTTCAGTCAATACGCTAAAGCTATTATTTCCAGTGCAAACTTTTTGCCACCAAGATAAACATGAAATATCAGAATTGTCCAAAAGTTGTTCTTTTCTACGTTTTAGTGTTTTGCGTTTGCGTACGTTTGCGTTTAAACGGGAAAGAATAACAGATTATCCACTGTACAGTGTTCCCTCTCTACAACGGCTCTCCCAGTAACGTCTCCCTCCTTACAACGTCCCTTGTCGCGATTCCCAAAACAAGACATTTAAGTGTAACGCTTTTACCGCTACAAAACCGTCTGCTGAAATTTATCGTCTGCTGTTTTTCTTCAAGTTACATATAAGTAGATATTTTGATACAATAGATATAATGACGAGGCACAAACAACTTGAACCCAGCTATGACGCCGCGTAACGCGGCGTCTGATCAGGATTCAAGCTGTTTGCAAATATAGCCAATTTCCATCTCTATAACGACTCCCTCCGAATAACACGCACAATCTTTGTCTCCCATTGGATGTCGTTGTAGAGTGGGAGCGCTGTATAACCGTCACATGCACATCCGATTACAAACAGTCTGGTGCCAGATTGATCGCAAAATTAATCTGCGTCAGATCAGGCTTCAAACTGTTTCCCATTTAGAACTGAATAAATCATCGATCTTCTCATGAATGTCCTTTCTACCATATTTTCTGAATATTTTGATATACCAATCCTGTTGCCAATTTAGTCTAGTCCACTATTGACTGTTTAGGGTTGCGGTCTGCCATATATTATTTATTGACAGTGAAAACCCTAATCAGAGGGTTTTGCATATGTTAACAGAAATTATCCCTACAACATCGAAGCAAGAATACACTTGTGTTCTACTATGCTGTAAGTCAACGCAGGTGCTTCAGCGAAGGCAGGAAGGAAGAATGCGTGTTTTTCATATTCAGAATTTTCGTGTTTAGTCATTAGTGAATTTGTAGACTAAATGTAGATATGAAATACATGTAAATAAGTATTACACAAGTTATATGCAACCAGTTCAGTCCTGATTAGACGCTGCTTAACCCTTTCCCCCATAGAAGCGACTTTTAGCGTATTTAATTTATTCCTCCGCTGAAGAAAATAGTTCCAGTTTATACCCACATGAACAATTACCATTACAAATATTTTATATAGCCTAGCAGATTTTAGCTTAATGCAGGCATAAAGTAAAGCAGAATGTGCCTTAAGGCACATTCTGCTTTACTTTCAACCTGCTTTAAGCAGTTACCTATTTTCAAAACTAGGAAAAGGCAATGAGGTAAAGGGTTAACGTGACGTTTGATCAGGATCTAAACTATTTGAAAATCATTTCGATATTTCTTTAGTCAAATACCTAAATTTTAAATTTGAGATATAAAAGCAGACGACTATAGTTTTCAAGCAGATGACGTAATGGCCTTGAAGGGGTTAACCAAGCTTTGGGGATTCCATTTCTGCAGAACGTCACTGTTAATGACCCTGGTTTATGAAATATTGTCTGACCTCTGGCACTTCAATGGCTCCTTATATTCTTATCTCTGTTCGATTTGTATGTCTATAAACGGCAATATACACTCAGTGCAAAAAGAAACGCACAATTTTGTCATCACAATATTATTTGTCAGTAGTTCTGCCTAGGGTTAGCAATGTTGAAAAAGGGAGATTTATTATTGCATTTGTAGCATCACAACATACACAAATCGGTTCGGTGTTTTAAACAGCTGAATTTTGCGCTATCGCTGTCAAATTGATCGTGAGATTTTAACCTTTCACCGTTACACTGTCGTCTGCTTCTATTCTGTTGTTTACCAGATCGTTTCAAAGTAAGATTCAATGTAATTGACTTAAAGCATATCGATACGAGTGTCAAACAGTTTGGATCCTGATCATACGCCGCGTTACGCGGCGTCTGATCAGGATCCAAACTGTTTGCTCACGCGCTTTTTGGTGTCATTATGAGTGAAAGGGTTAAAAGGCGGCACAGGGTTTTTGAGTATTTATTTTTGAACTTGTTACAGAATTAAATGAATCTTGAGATATAGTCTAAATATTCTAATTTTCTTCAATAAAAGTATCTTAATCTGCGCCTGAGCACGATGTGCGTTTCTTTTTGTGCTGAGTGTATGTCAGTAGTTAACTCCGCTGGTGTAAGTGCACTAGGTAAGCGTATTGGCCGCTCTTCACAAGTGTCGACTCCACCATGCATTGGGTAAGGCTGTATTTCACTTTTGATGCTAACCCCTTCAATGCCATTTTTCGTGAGGATTTTACTCCTTCACAGTTATCGTCTACTTCAATATTCTTGTCTGCAATATTGTTTCAAAGTTAATTCTAAGGCAGTATGATTCCCACAATTTCGATACTGGTGTCAAACAGTTTTGATCCTGACGCGGCGTCTGATCAGGATCAAACTGTTTGCAAACTCGCTTTAAAACGTCAATGAGAGGGAAAAGGTTACACAATTATTGTCTTGTTTTATATCTCAAATTAAGTTTTAGATAATTTGACTAAATCATTATGTATGTCATGTAGCATCTATATGACCACGGAGTAAAAACCAAAAATCTGTTTTTACTCCGTGATATGACATACCAAATACGCATGTATGCGAAGTAGTAGTAGTAGTATCTTTTATTTCCTCCATTAATGAGAGCATTTTACACAAACAGAATATTCAGAAAAAAGTAAACAAACAGTTCTATACAGCTGAAACTGAATACTTCAAACTCGCTTAAAACGACCTACCATTAAATCATTAGTAGAATACTTCAACTTCGAACTACGGGCATGCTCAATTTAACGCAATTTCGAAGTACAGTTGCTGGCCATAAATAAGTTCCTATCCTAAGAATCCGTCATAAGTTTTGGATGTATTTGAGCTGTTTAAGGTAAACAGGAACCTGTCGATTAATTTAAAAGTCACTAAAGGTAAATATATACCAAAAGCTGATTTAATTTCCGATCAGACTGAGAGTAGAAATTTTATTTACTTCTGATTTGATTCGGTTGCTAAGCAACTTTAGAATACTTGTGAAAATCCTTGACTAGTGTTCTTAATAATGTTGCCATGGCAACTTGAACATCACATGTCATCATGTTATGCTGTCACTTTAAAGAGAAATTATTAATAATTATTAAACATTTGGAATTGTTCAGCAAAATCAAGTCTTAGTAAAATGACAGATGTGTAATAATGAAACTTAAGTTGTTGAAAACACCCATTGCTTTCCATAAGATTTACATAGAAAGCAATGGAAATGGCATTTTCCACAACTTAAGTTTCATTATTACATATCTGTCATTTTACAAAGTTCTCATTTAGCTGAACAGTTGGAAATGTTTAATCATCATTAATGATTTCTCTTTAAAACGATAGCATGTTTTGATGTCATGTGATGTTTACGTTACCATGGCAACATTATTAAGAACACTGGTCATATATTTTCACTAGTGTTCTAAAGTTGCTTAGCAACCGAATCAAACCAGAAGTAAATAACATTTCACCTTCAAATCTGATCGGAAATTAATTCAGCTTTAGGTAGATATTCATATTTAGTGACTGTTAAGTTAATCGACAGGTTCCTGTTTAGCTTAAACAGCTCAAATACATTAAAAACTTACGACGGATTCCCAGGATGGGAACTTATGTATGATTGTATGTGCCGTATCGGCCTAACTTTTGTTTGATTCATCGGCACAGTTTGTGCATGGCGAAAGTGCGAAGCATAGACTTACAGGGCGACCAATCACGTGACTTTTGTATCGATAGTATTTACTAACAATGGCCGACAGATTTCAAGAAAAAAGGTGAGTTTTGCATTTTTCTTCGTCTATAGGTATTCTTGCAATCCGACTTATCAACCATGGTCTGGTCCACACATTTCCGGTCATTTTGGTACCAAAGGCTCAACGCCACATGCCATAGTTTCTTTGGAATGCTTGTCACAAGTTTCGAATTGAGGGGAAAGATTCTTAAATTTTCGGGATACGGTTTACTAACGAAGCTTATTTTGGCATCTAACTCGAAAACGGTTTTATGTCCTGTCACTTCAGATGTAGAAACACATTCTACAAGATTCAGTTTGCCCAAAAATGTGTGTTTTTCATAAAAAATCAAATAGTTGCGTGATAGAAAGGATGATGTACAAGAAGAGTAGTGTATTTTAACGAAATAATGGAGATAGAGTATACTAATCAAAATGGATAGAGTATTTTAATGATGGCAGTATGTCCAAAACGAGCCAGTTTGCATGGTATATACATGTATATACTTTGGAGTGGAGCAAACGGTTAAAGCAGTTAAACTTGACTTCTATCTAAAGTGTAACTTAGCTTGGCTTCTATCTACACTGCAAGAAGGACCAAGCCTGTGAAACGAAAAATTCACCTTTGGAAGAAGGCTGATCTTGACTCGCTCAGGTCTGAATGTAGTAGATACCAGGAAGATTTTGTGCGAAAGTACACCAATGCCAGCGATATCAACACCATGTGGGATGACATTAAGAACTCACTTCTTGGATTCCTAGAATCATGTGTTCCTTCCAAGATGACTAGTTCTCGTTTTAGTCAACCATGGATAAATAGAGAGGTGAAACAGCTCAGTCGAAGAAAGAAGAGGGCTTTTGCAAAGGCTAGAAAGACTAAAAGTGCCAGGGACATCAAACGCTATAAACATCTGAAGAAATTATCAAGAGATTCTTGTAAATCTGCCTATAATGAATACCTATCGAAAGCAATTTGTCCAGAAACATCTTCCAACCCAAAAAGATTATACAGTTACATTAAAAGCAAAAAGACCGATAACCAGGGTGTTGCACCACTGAAAGCAAAGACTGGCATCACACATTCTGACAGTGCCACCAAATCCAACCTACTTAACGATCAGTTTTCCTCAGTCTTCAACAAGGATGAAGATGTGACATCAATCCCCGACATGGGTCCTAGTCATCACCCTCCTGTGGGCAATATAACCGTTACAGAAAAGGGGGTCTTCAAGTTGCTTTCTGACCTGGATCCACACAAGGCAACCGGTACAGACCAACTTCCTGCTAGACTGTTGAAAGAACTTGCGCAGGAGCATACTCCAATCTAAACAATGTTCTTCCAGGCATCGCTGGACCAAGGCACCATACCACTAGACTGGAAATCAGTAAATGGTGTACCACTATCCAAGAAAGGGGACCGCAGTAAGCCTGAAAACTACAGACCTATCTCTCTGACATCCATTACTTGCAAAACCCTAGAACACATAATCAGCAGCTCAATCATGCAGCACTTGGACCATCACTCTATATTAACCAACTGTCAACATGGCTTTCGTAAACGAAGATCCTGCGAGACCCAACTGATTCTAACTATCCAGGACTTAGCTAGCTACATTGACAATTGAGGACAGACAGACGTAATTTTATTAGATTTCTCTAAGGCTTTCGATAAAGTTCCTCATCAAAGACTTCTCTCCAAACTTGAATATTATGGGGTCCGCAGCAACATCCATCAGTGGATTGGCAGCTTCCTAGAGGGCCGTACACAACAAGTAGTCCTTGACGGCAGTACATCGGCACATGTTTCAGTCCAGTCAGGAGTACCTCAAGGCAGCGTTCTAGGTCCCTTGCTATTTCTTTTATATGATATATGATATGTTTTATATGTTTTTATTCAGCAAAGACATACATGTCTATCAGCATTATATAATATAATACATATAAAGACGAGTAATGACGGGCAGTCATTCTTATAACAATAATCTGCAAAGTAAATTAGAATCTGCACATTTAATATTTTTTGTATATGAACTATTGATTATTTAACACATTTATATCAACGATCTACCAAACTACATCTCTTCAGAATCTACTGCAAGGCCTTTTGCTGATGATTGTGCTTTACCGGCCAATCAAGTCTGCTCAAGATGCCCATGCTCTACAACAAGACCTAAATCAGTTACAGGAGTGGATAAAGGACTGGCTTATGGAATTCCATCCCCAGAAATGTCAAATTCTACACATCACCAATAAGAGAAAACCATTAAACCTACAATACAACATCCATGGACATACATCTGAAGTAGTCGACTGCGCTAAATATTTAGGCCTGTCCATTCAAAAATCTCTCAACTGGAACAACCACATCAATACTGTCACAAGAAAAGCAAACAACACTAGGGCCTTCCTTCAACGAAACATCTCACAATGCCCCAGGGAGACTAAGGAACTCTGCTACATCAGCCTAGTCAGACCCTTGATGGAGTATGGATCAATCATATGGGACCCATTTACAGAGTGCAACATCCAGAAACTGGAGATGGTGCAGCGCAGGGCAGCCAGAATGGCTTTTTCCGACCACAGAAGAACCTCCAGCGTCACACCTATGCTGCAACAACTCCAGAGGCCAACTCTCCAAGAACGCAGAGCACAGGCAAAGGTCATCATGATGTATAGAATTGTTTATCATCTTGTTGACGTCCCAACCATCCACCTAACTCCTATCAGCTCTATCAGAGGCCATGAGCTTAGCTTCCTTGTACCTTTTGCTAGAACCTTATGCTACCAGAAAAGCTTCTTCCCTGACACCATCCGGCTCTGGAACCATCTCCCCCAGTCACTAGTATGCTGCCCTACGTCAGACAGCTTCAAGAGGGGAGTACAGGCTGTCCAGCTCCGATAAAACGCACTGGATGTTTTTATCTGCACTGTTAAATAGATTATTTTATCCTGGCACCTGTAAATATATGTAAATAGACACTTCTTGAAGCACCATGCACCTATACGAGTATACGCCAGACGGTGTCAGTACATTATAGGAAGAAGAAGAAGAAGTGTGACTTTTATTTCAGATAATGGGGAAAAAAGAACCACTTTAAGAAAGTACCTACGGCGAAGAAGTGCGGCGACCACAAATGTATGCGTTCTTCACACAGGGAAGAGGAAAGAGTGGACACGCCGACTAAAAGACAGGCGCCATTAAAATCGCCATTCAAGTCGCCTCTATTTAAATGCGCGCCTGCAACGAAAAAGTTTAAATCAGTCAAGTCTCCATACAAAGACCAAGTTTGTAAGTTGGTCAGTATAGAGAATCCTACGGATTATGATCCATAAGTGGAAGCCAATTTTGACCATCACCCTTTTTTAATGAGCAAATCACAACTTTAACTACACTCACTGGTTCTTAAATGTGGGCAGCTATAGCAGAATGTATGAGCGTGTTTTACTTTAAAATATGTTTAGTAGCAATAAACAATACTCCTTACAAATTGTTAAACATCCGTGCATGCATGAACTTTGTGGGATATTTTTGTTACTTATCTCCTTATCGCTGGTTCAAGATAAATCAGGTGCGGATCCATGATTTTCAGTTAGGTGGATCGGGTTAGGTTTCAGACTTTCGTAACAACAAAAACAAAACAAAACAAGGTCGTAAGCACTTCTAACAAATAATATTCAATTAAACTGTCCTAGAATGTCATGGAACACTTGGCGAGCACACTTACCGGTTTTATAATTAAACATTTTGAACGCGACTAGCAACCTATAACAAACAAACAAAAAAGTTCAAAGGTAATGATGACATGTTGTTCGTGAGCTCTTGAAAAAAAACGGTGCCTCTTTTCGGAAATGCCACGCAAGCTGGCTCGTTTTGGACATACTGCCATCATTAAAATACTCTATCCATTTAGATTAGTATACTCTATCTCCATTATTCTCCATTATTTCGTTAAAATACACTACTCTTCTTGTACATCATCCTTTCTATCACGCAACTATTTGATTTTTTTATGAAAAACACACATTTTTGGGCAAACTGAATCTTGTAGAATGTGTTCCTACATCTGAAGTGACAGGACATAAAACCGTTTTCGAGTTAGATGCCAAAATAAGCTTCGTTAGTAAACCGTATCCCGAAAATTTAAGAATCTTTCCCCTCAATTCGAAACTTGTGACAAGCATTCCAAAGAAACTATGGCATATGGCGTTGAGCCTTTGGTACAAAAATGACCGGAAATGTGTGGACCAGACCATGGTCGATAAGTCGGATTGCAAGAATACCTATAGACGAAGAAAAATGCAAAACTCACCTTTTTTCTTGAAATCTGTCGGCCATTGTTAGTAAATACTATCGATACAAAAGTCACGTGATTGGTCGCCCTGGACTTAGTTCACGTGTCACCTTTTTGCCTGGTGTAGACGTCAGAGGGTAACCATAAATTGATGTATGAAGAGTATCCCAAGGGATGTTTGGAGAAAACTGTCTGTCTGTCTGTCTATAATATACTTTTTATGCAAAAGTCAATTTACGACTTTGTCAAAATGTAATGAACAACAACAAATCACTACTTTGTTATTCTATTTATCATTCATGTTCAGATACTTAATGGTAAGGTTTAGTTACATATCTACTGTACCTGTCTTGGGCCCGTTTCATAAAACTTAGTACGACAAAAACGGTCGTAAGTCAAAACTTTCAAATACATTGGATTTCCGATTTATCTTTATCAAGACGTTTCAAAAGAGATATCACAAGACAGAATTAGATGGAGAAATAAATGATAATTGAGACTTTTACAATTTGACCTACGACAACATTTGTCGTAGGAAGTTTTATGAAACGGGCCTCTGTTCTATGGCCGATAATCAAGGTCGTACAGTAGAGAATGTGTTATTCTTTCCCATTAAACGCCGGCGTCTGATCAGGCTCCAAACTGTTGCCACCAAGATAAACATGAATTATCAAAATTGTCCAAAAGTTGTTCTTTTCTATGTTTTAGTGCTTTGCGTTTGCGTACGTTTGCGTTTAAATGAGAAAGAATAACAGATTCTCCACTGTATGCAGGAATACGTAATGATTCCCCGTTTCAATGAAACTAAACGCCAACGTGATGCAAAACAAAAATGTAACAATGTTCACTAGTTGTTTTTGTCTGAGTGGCAAACATTTTTGAACCTGATCAGACGCCGAGTTGCTCGACGTCTGATATGGTTTCAAATTGTTTGCAATTGAAATAAGGTTTTATAATATTAACACATGTCCTTTTAACAAAACTATTACATAATATCTGATAAATATCTGATTTTCTACTGATTTATCTACTTGATTGGTTTCCCAGGTACATATTTGCGTGTTCGCCCTGCTTGGGTCTGTAGGGGTGTTAGGTCAAGTGCACCAGGTAAAGATCCAAGACAACTGGCAGGGTAGATTCCATGGCAAATTAACCATACCTATTACCACGGACACCAATGGCTGGGAGGTCAACCTTACATTCTCAAGGCCCATCGACACAATTGATGTAAGAATTTCAACCTTACTTATGTAACACATTTTGCTCTTTTAATCGTGACAGCCTTGTTTTTATTCTCCAAAGTCATTGCACCTCGTTATCATAGTATCTGTAAACGTCATATTAGTTTGAACATGTCATGCCATTGCTAATTATGTCATATGCTGTTGAAACAAGTTACTCGGTGTTTCTCTAAATTTTGCAAACAGTTCAGATGTTACTCATTTGCCTTCAAATAATCCCTTTTAAGAAAAAGTTCTGGATTACGAAATAATTTGCAGACGGCAATGACATGGCGTATTTAAGATTAAACAATTTGCACGTAATTGTGTTACCTCGGGAATAAAACTTAACTTTAACACATTGCATAGATTATAAAAATAACAACCTGTTTTGCTTTAAGAAAACATTCTAACGGTCTATTCTAATCTGCATTGCAATATGTTTAGGGCCTGGGGTTCGTTTTACTAAACAAATTACGCAAGTCAAAATCATTTAACTCTTATTTTTCGATGATAAACGTTTGCAAACAGCAAAAAGCCAGATCAGAGGACGCGCTAAAACGTGATAATAAAAGATATAAATTAGAAATTAAAATTTTGACTTACGCAAACATTTTGCGTAAGTAGTTTAGTAAAACGGGCCCCCGATCAGGTTCGGGCTACACGGTGTCTGGTCTCTCTTCAAACTGTGTTTGTAATGAAATGCTTGTAATAACACATATGCGTTTATTGAGAAATAATAACGTCATGCCCTTTGTAATGGTTATGTACGTGTATTTAGATAAAAGTGGGTGGGTGGCGTCATTTCTAGCACATGTTAAATATTACACTAGTTGTTCTACTAAACATGTGTTGTGACAGACGTAGGTGAGTAGCGTCACTTCCCACATGTGATAAGAGCTAAGCTAAGTATTATTCTGTATTGTGTAAATGTGCTGTGACATGCATAAATATATGGCATACTTTCTTACACCTGTTCAGGGATAAGTTAAACCCTGTATTATATACATGTATTGTGACAGGAATGGATGGGTGACGTTCTTTCTCACACAGCAGACAACAAGAACTTCATTCTTGTCAACAAGCCCCACAATGGTGTCCTGACAGCTGGCTCGGAACTCGGAATTGAAATGTTTGGTATGAAATAAAATATGAGTTTATACGTCGGATTTATTAGACATGCTAGGCTTTGTTTATACTCGGGTGTATATAATGAACGTGTTTCATACGCACATATGACTTTCAACCTTTTCTACCAATAACAATTTATCGCCGGACAGTATACAGTTAAAATGTATAGATCTTTTGCAGAATTCTTTATTTAAGCAATTTTATATTTGTTCTTACTCGTAAAGAATTCTTCTCCTGTACAATATAAGGTTGTGATAGTTTATATTTGACCATGGGAAAGAATGAATGGTATGGTACTTTGCAGTACGTGGCATATTTATCAGAATGTACGTGAGGTTTTTCTTTTTGCAGTATCGTACACAGGAACTTCAGCGCCAACGGGTCAAGCTGTGTTTACAAACCTTGGACATGACAACTTCACACCTTCTCCAGTGGCACCGGACAGTGAGTTCAATAGAGTCACATGATAACAATGCTGTATTGAAAAGTGGTTTTCTTTTTCAGAGAAGTACATTAACCCATTTACGCCCAATGGACTCTTCCATGTTTATGTATTGGACTAGTCGATCTTTTTATTAAACGGATGCCTGGTCAAAATTTTCATGTTGTTTTATATTGAAATTCCTATCAGCAAACAGTGTAGACTCTGATCTGACGCCGCATAATGCGGCGTCTGATCAGAGTCTACACTGTTTGCCTATGTCCCATATATGGGATCGTGAGCACAAACGGGTTAAACGAAAGGCAGGACCAACATTTTGACAAAAGTTATAGAGTATCTCGATTTCTTTTATTTCTAAAATGTGTTAATGCAAAACATTAATCGATAAGACATTCTAGAACTTGAATGATATTGAAAGGGAGATAAATGACAAGTTTTATTGCAAGATTAATGTAACGCAAAGACGTTTTGTTGTTTAACCCTTTACCCCATAGAAGCGACTTTTAGCGAATCTGATTTATTCATCCGCTGAAGAAAATAGTTCCAATTTAATAATTTAATATATATTATAGGGAAAATTTTCAATATATTCTAGCACAGGATAGCTTAAAGCAGGCTGAAAGTAAAGCAGAATGCGCCTTAAGCGCATTCTGCTTTACTTTCAACCTGCTTTAAGTAGTAACCTATTTTCAATTCTAGAAATGGGCTATCGGGTAAAGGGTTAAAATTCCCAGATTATATGTCATCCGATATGTCATCTAATGATTTTCTAGTTTGATCCCGGATATCGATGTAAACCATTTTCAACTGTTATCAAACCGTCGCGTGCAAAAGTTTAAATTTGTTTTAAACAGATATAAGCTGGGCTATGACATTAAATGTGGTGCAAAATCAAAATAACAACTACAAATATTAACATTTCCATATAAATTTGGTTGTTCTTTTTTAGCCTGCAGTGGAGACAAATACGATTTAAATGAAGTCCTTGAAAAGTCCATTCTGTTTTATGAGGCCCAAAGGTCGGGAAAGCTGCCCCCTGATAACAGAATTCCTTGGCGAGGAGACTCGGCTTTAAAAGACAGAGGTAGTAACGGCGAGGACCTTACTGGCGGCTGGTATGATGGTAAGGGATCTTGTTTATCTGATGGTTAACTTTTTCACTCTCATTTGTTTCGTGAGATTATTACCCCTTCACCGTTTCTTTCTCGTTTGCTTCAATTTTGTTGTCTGCAATGTTGTATCAAAGTTAGAAATTGAGCAGTATGACTGAGGAAATTTCGAAACAGGTGTCGCGGCGTCTGATCAGGATCCTAACTCTTTCCTCCCTGAAACTTTAAATGGACAATTCCAGTTTCCATTTTAGTCTAGTCCATTTCTGACTTTTAAGGGTTGTTTTTGTCAATGTTTGGCATTGTGACAAACAGTGAAGACCCTGATCAGAGGGCTCCTTTCGGAGCCCTCTGATCAGGGTCGTCACTGTTTGCATAGGACACGTGTACTATTCACATGTACACTGTTTGAAAAGCACGCCTATATGCGGGACTAGGGTTCAAAGAGTTAAAAAGTGAAAGAGTTAACTTTCATACCGTAACTAATTTCATGTTTTGCTATGTATTTGACCCAAGAAACAATTGCAATTGAACCATTATGAAACAATTGCAATTGAACCATTATGAAACAATTGCAATTGAACCATTATGAAACAATTGCAATTGAACCATTATGAAACAATTGCAATTGAACCATTATGAAACTCGTTTTGTTGACTGTAAATAATAATACAGTAAAACCTCGCTATTCCGACCACTAAAACGAAGGCTACTTGATTGTATAATAGAGAGGTGGCAGCTTAAAGCAAGGTGACAGTGAAACAGAAAGCTCCTTAAGGAGCTTTCTGTTTCACTGTCACCTTGCTTTAAGCGGTCACCAATCGTAAACACCCTAATAATTAACAAAATTTAGTGGTCGTAATAGAGAGGTTTCACTGTAGTTTGATTTGAGTTTAAGAAAACTTAATTGTCTGTATACTGCTTCGAAATATGCTTTCAATGTTGTTATAAAAATATTAGGTTTCTTATTTCTCACAATCTATAGAAATGAATCAATTTTACAGCTTATCAAATATGTTTGTTTATCATTTAGTTTTAATGAAATATTCATTGTTTCCGTGTTTAATCAATATACTATTTTTTTAAATAAACCTTTAACGAAACCTAAGTTTTGATTATCCATATATGAAATAAATCTTTTTTGAAGCAGCAACATATTAGATACAAGAAATTAGGGGACCTAAGAAAGATGTGTTGTTCATTTTTCCAGCCGGTGACCATGTGAAGTTTAACTTCCCAATGGCCTTCTCAGTGACTTCGTTGGCATGGGGACTGCTAGAGTTCAAGGACGCTTACATAGCAGCGGGTCAACTCGATTACATGTACAAAAGTATTGAGTGGCCACTCGACTATTTAATGAGGTGTCACGTGGCTCCTAATGAGTTTTATGTTCAGGTAAGTGAACTATGGCATATATACTAATATCAATGGTTCTTAAATCTAAGATACACTTAATTCACATTTTCTGTTTAGATGCCTAGTTTAGGATATTAATTGATTGATAATCATTTAGATGTTTTTTAACCCAACATGATAAAGTACTGAATATTGAATATAAATGAGCCATGTCATGACAAAACCAGCTTAACTGCATTGCAACACTGCACAGACCAAGCACCGTTGTCATCCAAGCTCTGTTTATGACTTTTATCTACACTGCCAAATACCTTATATAATACAGCTACATAAAGTGCTTTAGGTGCATGGGGGTGTTAAATAGTGTAAATCAAGACTAGCCGCCGCGTCTTTTACACGGCGGCTGGGCTTGATATACATTGTTTGATCATGGCACGACTCAACTATAGACGAAAAGTTTAAGCGAACAATATTGCAGGAGTTAAAAAGTTAATAGCTGACACAAAGTTTAAATGACGGACTATATATCAATAAACAAAAGAACAAACAGTGATATCTATTATTCACGTAAATTATTTGTGTTTGACATTCGTGTATGTTAACTCCATGTATAATTATATATATTATTTAGTGCCTCAATGGCGCTTAACCCTTTACCTGATAGCCTATTTCTAGTACTTAAGATAGGTGACTACTTAAAGCAGGTTGAAAGTAAAGCAGAATGCGCCTTAGGGCGCATTCTGCTTTACTTTCAACCTGCTTTAAGCTATCATGTGCTATAATATAGAAAATATTCCCTATAATACATATTCATTGCTGATTAAATTGGAACTATTTTCTTCAGCGGATGAATAAATCATATCCGCTAAAAGGCGCTTCTATTGGGGAAAGGGTTAAAAGCGCGTTTGGAAACAGTTTGGATACACGCCAGACGCCGCGTAATGAGGTGTCTGAACAGGATCCAAACTGTTTTACATTCGTTTTGAACTATTTTCAGTCATACTGCCTAATTTTTTAAACTTTGAAACGACATTGTAGACAACAAAATTGAAGCAGACGACAATGAATATGTGTAGGGGTAAGCATCTCACTAACAATTTGGCAGTGAAAATGTTAATTTGAGCTGCCAAACTGTTATATCAAAAAAGCAGTCCGATACTTTTATAGTTTGCAGACAGTATTTCCGTTTCAATTAACGTTTGTAATGAACTATTGATATTATTGGATTATAAAAGTATTGACTTAACTGGAATGCATCGTATATTTAACCCTTAGCCTGCCACTCACGACTATAGCTCCATATGCAAACAGCTTGGATCCGGATGAGACGCCGAGTAACTCGGCGTCTCATCCGGATCCAAGCTGTTTGACACTCAGACAACATTTTCAGCAATTTGGAGCAACTTTGAAGCACTTTGAAACTTGAAGCAGACGAGAAATATAGCAGACGACAATTTATTTGGCGGGCTAAGGGTTAATATCCGGGTGTCGAAATTATTGGTTCTGCTGTAATGCACTGAATGGTTTGAAAAAAAACCAATAAATAAATACGAAAGAAGACTCAAGCAGGAAACGCAACACAAACAATACACCCATCTCTAAAGCAGAACACACACACATCCATACCATAACAAACACACAAACACACAAACACACACACAAACACACACACACACACAAACACAAACACAAACACACACACACAAACACAAACACACACAAACAAACACACACAAACAAACACACACACACACACACACACACACACACACACACACACACACACACACACACACACACACACACACACACACACACACACACACACACACACACACACACACACACACACACACACACACACACACACACACACACACACACACACACACACACACACACACACACACACACACACACACACACACACACACACACACACACACACACACACACACACACACACACACACACACACACACACACACACACACACACACACACACACACACACACACACACACACACACACACACACACACACACACACACACACAATACCATTCCTTCATCTACACACTAAATAGAAAACAACACGCAAGACAAACATAAAGCTAAGTGAATATAGGAGCCCGCCTTGGTACGGTCAGTAGCAATCAATAATCAATTATAAATTAATTAATTATTAACAACCACTGGGGGTTTAAACCTGGGTTTAGGGGCGCCCAACCTCACACTTATCTCCTATATTCACCTATAACGACGAACAGTGTACATAAAATATAAACCCTGTTCCACAACCTTACAATCAAAAAGACCGCCAGCACAGTAAGTAAATACATGTAAAACATCTAACAAAATTCTCTGACAGGATTATTAGTAACACGGGAAAGAATTAAACATTCAAGCCCGTGTTAAAAATAACCCACTATGGCAACGGTCAAATTGTACTCAAGCGAATAGTCTGTAGTCACGAGTAACTGTAAGACATGGGAGGGTTTAGGGTACGACAGAGAGGGAGAGAAAAACCAAAGCACGAAAATCCGACATAACTCTCCCGGTTAAGGACGGCTTTAGAGATACATCATCATGTAGTGCTAAGCCCTGTCTGTCGCCGCACAACCAAAGAGGAAAGCATAGTTATCAATTGTAGATTGATCGATAACCAAACGTGAAGTGCGCAGCAATATAGTTGGATCATAATCTTTTTTGAGGAAAAATCTAATACGTTTCACAAATAGGTTTTGAAAATGCATATGTCCTAGAATCTTACGAAGTCTGTGAATCACATCACCATAAAACTCCGGATGTGAAATACCTTGCCGCAGAAAAGACTTTAAGTTACATTTATACTTGTTAATGAGAGGAAGATTTCTATAAAAGAATTTAGAAAATGCTTTACGAAGTTTATGAAATCTGTACCCCTGTTTAAGAAGCTTTTCAGTAAAAGTTTTATTACGAACTTTACATGCCCTTTTTCATAGCACTAGAGTTCTTATACATTTGATGTAAGAGCGATGACCTGCTTGTCGGGGTAATATTTCATATTTTATGTATAAATGTGTTATGACTACTTAGTTAGTAAGTTCTTATAACACTGCTATATGTAAATTGTATTTACCCAGACAGTTTCGCGAACTGTTCGCGAAACTGTCTGGGTAAATACAATTTAATACAATTTACATATAGCAGTCTAATAAGAACTTACTAACTAAGCATTCTACCTGCTAAATGAACCTTTTCACAAATTTGTTATGACTACGCAATTGTGGCAAGAAGCACTCTGTCCGATGAAGGTGTTATTAGTAATGGCTGATAGTACTTTAGACTAACATATCTATGTCCGTGGTTATAACACGACTCGGTTGAGATTGAGATCGTTTTAAAGCATTTGATTGGTCAGATTTGAGTTGTTGCTCGAGAACGATCTCAGACTCAACTCAAACGCTTTATAACTTTGGTATTTCATGTACATGTAGATGGATAATGATGTCAATAAACACATTTATTGGGACAGCTTGTATTTGCTGATTAGCTATGGAGCATGATAAGTGTTCTTTATTTAGGTAGTGGATGGCGGAAATACCTTTCTTACCTAAACTGCTGTATTTACGTCTGATTGCTGGGTCTAATTAACCCTTTCAGCCCTAAATTGCTCTTGCGGTTATTTATAATCCTTTTTGACTCTTCAAGTACATGTTTTTTTAAGCAGTTTACGGTCACATATTTGGAATGTCAACAAAAAACCAATGAAAAAGTCAAGCAGTAAAGATCCTGATCAGAGGGCTCCTATAGGAGTCCTCTGATCAGGGTCTACACTGTTTGCATATGTAATCAGTAATCTCTACAGAGGGATGTAGGGTTAAGAGGGTTAAAGATCATATGTATTTGATGTAGGTGGGTGATGGTGGTAAAGACCACTCTTACTGGGGAAGGCCAGAGAATATGACCATGGACAGGCCTGCCTTCAAGATAGACGAGTCACACCCAGGAAACGATATAGCCGCGGAAACGGCTGCAGCATTCGCAGCTAGCTACTTGGTGTTCCACACGAAAAGTAGGTCACCATCTATTATAATACCGCCTGCATTACATACCAACCATCTTCTCTCTATGTTAGTGTCTTTTGCAAGGTTTGTTGTCTGTAACAATTTTGAAAGTTGATATAAAGGCATTTCCTTTCAGAAAAACAAGTCAGAGTGTCAAACAGTTTACATATCGTGTCAGTGGAGAAGATGTTATTATTTAACTCATTATCCCCTGAAACTTCCAATGGACAATTCCAGTTTGCATTAAAGGCTGGTCCATTTTAGATTATTTAGGGTTGTTTTTGTATTAAATTTCAAAATGACAAACAGTGAAGTCCCTGATCAGAGGGCTCCTGCAGGAGCCCTCTGACCAGGGACTTCACTGTTTGCATAACGCAAGTGTACTCTTCACAGGTACACATTTGGTAAAGGACGCATATATGCGTCACTAGGGCGCAATGAGTTAAACGAAACGAACAGCAAAGGCAATCCAGTAAATGTAGAAAATGATAATTTCTTGGAAACATGTAAAGGTACCTTTTAATCTGTAAGGCAAACATATCGTTTGAATTAAAGTATTGATTGATATACATGTATTTTATAAAAGCTGGTATATAGAAAATATTAACATCGAAGGTTTTACCTTGTATAATAGTATCAAAACTACGTTCGGCTATATAAACTACTTTTGACAATTTGTCATATGATTTGAGACATTATATTACAAAAATAAGAGTGTCATCGCATATTCTACACATTCAAACTGGACGATATGATTGGAATAGAACTCAACGAACTAGTGATATTGTACTTATTATATAAATAATGGTATTGAGGTGGATATCACTTTATTATAAAATTCCCATGTTATTTAGAGCTAAGAAAGAAGTATTTGAATAGATACTATTACGAAAGGCCAAATATGGCTAAATTTCTAGAGCTTTTTCAACCGGATGATAGAAATATGTTGCGTAATATGTCTTTACACAACGGAGTTCTGTGTGATATGACTTTTAAATCTTTCTCTTAAAATTATCATAATCCTGAATTCGAAAAGAAAGTACACATTGTGTATAAGTGACTTTTGACTGATATCTACTAAAACAGTCATCACCAGCAATGATTTCCTTGAATGCAACTGGTTATGAAATAATATGTGGTATATTTAATTTATGTTTTAACCCTTAGCCTGCCAGTCACGACTAGCTCCATATGCAAACAGCTTGGATCCGGATGAGACGCCGAGTAACTCGGCGTCTCATCCGGATCCAAGCTGTTTGACACTCGGACAACATTTTCAGCAATTTTGAGCAACTTTGAAGCACTTTGAAACTTGAAGCAGACGAGAAATATAGCAGACGACAATTTATTTGGCGGGCTAAGGGTTAAGATGATTTACTTGTGTACAAGTCAAAATAAATACTGTTCAAATCGGTATGTAAAATTGTACATGTACCCAATGCAAACATGAAGATCATGCATTGTAATACAGAGGTTATGCGTTTAACCCTGTCGTTGCCAAATTGTGGTATTAGCTTTAACCGTTTTACCGTCATTAAAGTATCCCCTTCAAAACTGTTCTCTGCACTTTTGTCTGAAAGTTTAATTTAAGACTCACTGGTTGAAAAAACATCGAAATGATTGTTTCAAAGGCTTAGTTTTGGTCTTGGTCGAACGTCCCGCAACATTTCATCCGGTCAAGATCCAAACTGTTTGCCAAGTCGATTGTTGCCATCTATGGCGGCGATATTGTTAATACAGTGTTCCCTCCCTACAACGGTCCTCCCAAAAAGGACTCCCTCCTTACAGCGACCTAAACAGGACAGTTATGTCTAAGACTTTTACTACTGTAATATCGTCTGCTTCAATTTGTCATCTGCTGTTTTTCTCAAAGTTGAACATCTTATCAGAAAACACTTAATGACGAGCGAGTGACAAACAGTTTGAATCCAGATCAGACGTCGCGTTACGCGGTGTCTGATCTGGATTCCAGCTGTTTGCAAATGTTAACTAATTCCCCTTCCTATAACGACTCCCTCCAAAGAACGCACATATTTGTTGTCTCCCATTGGATGTCGTTGTAGAGAGGAAGCGCTGTACCGTGTACCTTAAGTATTTCCGTTAAGATTATAAACTGACATGCCGTCAATATGGCGTCTTTACTGCAGTGAAGTTATGCTGAAACTGTTAATAGTATATCCAGCCGAATAAAAGCTTGCTAAAGACTTTAACCAATTTGATAAAAATGTCTTTTATTTACCCTCCATTGTAGAAAGTGGTGCATTAACGCAACCATGTCGCATGTGCCATTATGATAACAAACAATGATAGAAATAATAATATTATATCTTAGCTGGTGATTGTTTAAACCAGGCTGCAAGTATAGTAGATTACGCCTTAAATTGTATTTTGCTTTACTTTAATCCAACTTTATGGGGCCACCTGTCTTTCAAATTAGAACAAACTATGGCGTAGCAGGTAAAACAATTTTAGGAGAGCTCGCTCTATATAGTCTCTTAGTGAAACCGGCATAACATTATTATCATTCATCTAAAACGCATGTTGATATACTTGTAGATGCAACCCTGGCTAACCAATTGTTAACACATGCCAAACAGTTGTTCAAGTTTGCTGAGGACTATCCTGGTATATACTCTACCAGCGTCAATGCTGCTGCCGCGTATTACAGGTACTCCGCTTGAGCTTTCCAGCATCCCCAACCTTTCGAATGACCTTGACCTCTAACAAAATTTACTGTCCGATCCTAGTACACTGACATTTGCAAATAGTTTTGATCATGACCAGACTATTTAAACGGTGTATTAATCATATAAATACTTTAATTGCGTATTTAATTGCGTAGTGTTGACGGTGGCACTCTTCTCACAGAGAAGACATCTATCCTGAAAAGATAGTCTGAACACTTCCATGCCCTCTTTAGTGCGGATCACGTTGTCCAAGAAACAGCAATCCTAAAGATCGCTCAGCAGCCCATTAAGGCAGAACTCGACAATCCACCAACACTTGTAGAGACTAAAAAGGCCATAGAACAACTGAAGAGTGGAAAGGCGGCCGGGGTTGATAGTATTCCACCTGAGATTTGGAAGCATGGAGGAACAGACTACATACAACGCTCCATGAACTCTTTGTCTGTTGTTGGGAGCAAGGACACTTACCGCAGGACCTGCGAGACGCAGTCATCATCACCTTGTATAAAAACAAGGGGGAAACGTCAGACTGTTCCAACTACCGGGGAATCACCTTGCTCTCAATTGCAGGTAAAATTCTAGCAAGGACCCTACTTAACAGACTTGTGCCAACTATTGCTGAAGAGCACCTACCAGAGAGCCAGTGCGGGTTTAGGGCTAACAGAGGCACCACAGACATGGTGTTTGTCCTCAGGCAGCTTCAGGAGAGAAATGCCGGGAGCAAAACAAGGGACTCTATGTAACTTTTGCTGACCTTACCAAAGCTTTCGACACCATCAGTAGGAAAGGACTGTGGCAGATCATGGAGCGACTTGGCTGTCCCCCCAAACAAACAACTGCATGAAGATCAGCAAGGCCAAGTGCGACTCAACAATGACCTTTCAGATGCATTCTTCATCACAAATGGCGTGAAGCAGGGGTGTGTCCTTGCACCTACCTCTTCACCATCTTCTTCAGTATGATGCCTCAACAGGCCACAGCAGATCTAGATGAAGAGGACTCGGTCTACATTAGATACCGCCTTGACGGTAGTCTCTTCAATCTCAGACGTCTTCAAGCACGAACGAAGACCCTTGAACAGCTGATTCGGGATCTTCTATTCGCAGATGATGCTGCCTTGGTAGCCCATACAGAAAATGGTTTGCAGCGCATCACCACCTGTTTTGCGGAAGCCTCCAAACTTTTTGGCCTAGAGATTAGCCTGAAAAAGACAGAGGTCTTGTTCCAGCCTGGACCCATAGAGGAACACAGATCTCCCCAGATAAGAATAGGTAATACGGAACTTAAAACCGTGCAACAGTTCACCTATTTAGGAAGCACTATCTCTGTAGATGCCAAGATCGATAAGAAAATCGACAACAGACTGGCGAAGGCATACAGTGCGTTTGGAAGACTCTATAAGCGTGTGTGGAACAACAAGTACCTGAAGAAGGGTACCAAGATAAGTGTCTACAAGGCAGTCGTACTAACCACTCTGCTGTATGGCTCAGAGTCATGGGTTGCATATCGCAGCCACCTGCGAGTCTTTGAGCGGTTCCATCAGAGATACCTACGCACAATCCTAAACATCCACTGGAGCGACTTCGTTACAAATGTTGAGGTCCTCAAAATTGCAGAAATCACAAGCACTGAGGCCATGATTTTGAAGTCGCAGTTACGCTGGGCCGGACATGTTTCAAGAATGGAAAGCTATCGCCTGCCCAAAATCGCTATGTACGGTGAACTTTCAACTGGCCAGAGAAACAGAGGTGCGCCAAAGAAGCGATACAAGGACTGTCTGAAGAAGTCCCTCAGTGCTTGCCAGATCGACCATAGGCAATGGTCAACCCTTGCAGCAGACCGTGACAGCTGGAGACACACCATCAACAAGGCTGCTCTCTCCTTTGAGGAGTCTCGGAGAGCCTCTCTTGTGGAAAAACGCCAGCGAAGGAAAGCCAGAGCAGCTGAAGCTCCAGACCCTGACCATGTTTTCCAGTGTGTCCGCTGTAGCAGGGCATGCCGATCTCGTATTGGACTTGTCAGTCACATGCGAGCTTGCAGCCGAAGTGGGCTGCCTCCTTCCTTAATCTTCGTTAGCGAAGTTATGCCATGATGATGACTTTAATTGTAAATGTGGTCAAATTTGGATATATTGTGGTGAAAAAATGCTTCGGATAAACTTTCTTTGACTTGCAACCACAGTCCATTTTCATTTCATTTAGTAATACCGTTTATGTTTTCGTCAAAGTTTCTGACACAACTCATTTGGCAGAAGGACGAGAGTATCCGTTTGTGTGCGTATCATAAGTGCATTCCCCAAAGTTAGAGTCTAATATATGAACGCATTGGACAGCATGCTAACTCTATGATAGGTGTCACAAATGTTGTTTTCTATAATTAAAGTCAAAAGTCAAGATCAACGGTACTAAAAGTAGTATGCATTTTCCAAACTGTATTCACATACTAAGTTTGATTGATAAGCTGATCAATAAGGTATACAAAATTCAAGATTGAAGTTCTACTCCCCAGACCATATTTGTAATATCTAGCTCATGTGGTGTTGGAAATATACTCAAATAAACGGACCAAATGTTTTCTGTAAATGAAGTCAAAGGTCACAGGTCGAAGGTCAAAGGACAGGGTCAATTTCAATATAACAGTGATCTGAAAATATTATGGGATACTGCGTATTCACAATATGCACTCACAAAATATTTTTGGTATCTCTAGTTGATCTTTTGTAGGAATTGTGTCTTGGGCAATGGGGGCAGTGACGGACGGACAGACTGACATACGCATACTTCAATCACTATATGCATCAAAGCTAGTGTTTGAATCATATAAACAGAGGTCAATGAGTTAAGCTTATAACATGGGTTATGTTAAACCGCAGATCTACGACGGCTGAAGACGAGATGTGCTGGGGCGGAGTATGGATGTATCTAGCTACTAAAGACCCTCACTATCTGAAGGTGGCCGAGGAGCACTACATTACCGGGGCAGCTTGGGGACAGTCTTGGGATGAGAAAATCTCAGGATGTATGGTAACTAAGTACAGTGTTTAACCCTTTTATTGCCTTTTAAGTGTCATCTGTCTTATGATATCTTCGTCCCATTCAATTCCATTGAACAAAATGACGTTTAATTTGTATCGACGCAATATTTCTAGGGGCGGGACTTTTGGATATCTTGCGCAGAGGAGGCGGGCTTATGGATCTGCGAATCATTTTATTGCGTTGCCTGAGTAATGTTGTTATGGCTGTTCCTTTCAGGGTACACATTATTCATGTCAACAACCTCTAATATGGATTAAACATGGCTCAGCCACGTTTTAACTTTGAAATACAGGTATGTTGGGCAATGAATTAAGTTAAGTTTTCTCATCTCTTGCTTTCTTTCAACAGGTACTTTTGTACAAAGTAACCAATAAGACGATGTATCTAAATGATATCGAGGCGACATTTACCGACTGGATGCCTGGAGGTTCCATACCCTACACCCCTAAAGGGCTGGCATGGAGGTCCCAGTGGGGAAGCAATAGATATTCAGGTAGGAAATGCAGTCGAAACTCGATACTTCGAAATCGGTCTTGCCAGTATAAGCTAAATTTCGAAAAGCACTAAAGTAGAATAAACCCGTATTTCAAAGTTAAATCGTGGCTAAGCAACATTTTAACTTTGAAATACGGGTATGTTAAAACTAACGCAAGTTTGTAGTTCCGAGATTTTAGTCGAAACTCAAATCTACGGTACCAGTATTGCAAAAGTTGAATTTCACTTGGTCGATCTCCCTTAAGTCCAAAATACCCGTATTTAAAAGTTAAACCGTGGCTAAGCTCCGTTTTAACTTTGAAATATGGATATATTCGAACTAACGCGAGTTCGAAGTATCGAGTTTAGACAATATGCGAATCAGTCATACGTTCAGAAGTTATTGTTTCCCGTTTGAACAAAACAGTTTATTACTGAATGCGTAAAGGGAGGGAACTGCATGCAATGGCTAAGGTAGAGTTATTTTGATAGCCTCCTTTGTTAATCCTAAATTTATCCAATAGAAGCGCCTTTTAGCGCATTTAATTTATTCATCCACTGGAGAAAATAATTCCACGTTCATACAGTCATAAACATGTACAATAAGATATCCTAATAGATGGTAGCCTACAGCATGCTTAATTTAAAGCAAATTCTGTTTGACTTTCAACCTGCCTTAAGTCATCACCTGTTTTCAAAACTAGAAACAGGATTTTGGATAAAGGGTCAAATCGACTGAAAAACAGATGGCATGCAAATTGACATTATTTGTTCGTTTATTCTTATTTAACAATCAGGATAAAAGATGAATATGATACGCATTGGAAAGGACATTAACCCATTCCTCCCTGAAACCTCAAATGGACAATTCTAGTTTTCAATTAAGTCTAGTCCATTTTTGACTTTTTATGGATGATTTTTACAAAATATGTCAAAAAATATGTCAAAAAATGACAAACAGTGTAGACCCTGATCAGAGGGCTCCTTAAGGAGCCCTCTGATCAGGGCCTACACTGTTTGCATAGGTCAAGTGTACTCCTCACATGTGCAGTGGAGAATATGTTATTATTTCCCAATAAACGCGTTTACGCTAAAACTATTATTTGCAGTGCAAACAGTTTGGAGCCAGATCAGACGCCGGGTAACCCGGCATCTGATCAGGCTCCAAACTGTTTGCCACCAAGATAAACATGAATTATCAGAATTGTCCAAAAGTTGTTCTTTTCTACGTTTTAGTGCTTTGCGTTTGCGTACGTTTGCGTTTAAACGGGAAAGAATAACAGATTATCCACTGTAGCTATGAAATGTAGATTCAGGTCAAAGGAATCCAATATGAACTATCTGATCAGGGTCTGCACCTTTTGTAATTGTGCAATATATTAAAACCAATTTCCAAAATGGCCATAGTTGGTTAAGCTTGAAGTGTGCATTTAATGTTTCATGGTTAACGAGTTAATACGGAAAAAAGGCTTGCCTTTTTTCCGTTCTTAAGTAATGCATGATAAAATCAAAGGTATTCCAATTCTATTTAATCACTGACAGACTTTGAAAAGTGTTTGATTTGCGCGTGAATAATTTCCTCAAAACTAGGCAACTACAAAACATGGGGGCTGACATCTTGGATGATGACGTCACGACTTTTACGAAGAGTTGTGCGTGACGTTTCGGAATTCCCGATTTCGGTGATATTTTTAAACCATTTTAAGAATGAATAACCCACAACACTCACTTGTAATGATTTCCTCCAAATGACAAACTTTCAAACAGTTCAATCCATACCCTTTAACGCTAAAAATGAACGTTATTTGCAAAAAGCTACTTCTCAATCGAACCGATAAAAATAACGGATTACCATACGTCATCAATATAAATAATGACGTCATTATTGGTGGTCATATGACTTCCAAAAAATAGTTTTAGATTGCATTATAATACAGGGCTGCCATCAGTTGAAATGAAAAATCCTAAGATTTCCAAATATGCATTTTTCAAGCGCGATTTTACGAATCGTACCTTTACCCCATAGCTGATTTCTAGTTTTGTTGGCATGTGACTAGATCTACTTAAAGCAGACTGGAAGAAAAGCAGAATGCGCCTTATGGCGCATTCTGCTTTACTTTCAGCCTGCTTTAAGCTACCATAACCTGGGGAAAAATTCGGAGATTTAGGAAAAATCCGGAGAAGTGGCAGCCCTGATAATATAGCTGTACGGAGGAGTTTTAGCTTTTAACATTGTATACACGGGTGCTTATATATTAAAAAACATTGTATACACGGGTGCTTATAATCTTATTTGATTATTGGGTAACAACATATAGATCTTGTCCCAAACAATTAAGTTTATAATAAAAGTTCGAGTCGGTTGTGTAATCTAGATCTCAGTCACGAGAGGCGTAGCCTCGAGTGTGATCTGGAATACACAACGAACTGATACAAGAGCGCTGATCACACACTGGCGATAGATCTATTCCGTTTTCATTAATACAATTTTGCTTTTTTCCGTCCATAGGCAAAGCCTAAATACATATTATCATTACGTGGAATCCGAAGCGTGCAGATGCTGTTTATGTGTACAGTGGAGAATTTGTTATCCTTTCCCGTTTAAACGCAAACGTACGCAAACGCAAAGCACTAAAACGTAGAAAAGAACAACTTTTGGACAATTCTGATAATTCATGTTTATCTTGGTGGCAAACAGTTTGGAGCCTGATCAGACGCCGGGTTACCCGGCGTCTGATCTGGCTCCAAACTGTTTGCCCTGCAAATAATAGTTTTAGCGTAAACGCGTTTATTGGGAAATAATAACACATTCTCCACTGTATCTACTATTACACAGGGCTAAATGACGTGATTTCGGTTATTCCCCTGACATGAATTTGTAAATTATAACACTCACGAAGCTATGTGATATTAAAACGTTAGACGTAAATGACTAACATCAGGTCAAGGTTTATCACAAATGGTTAACTTTACGGTAGACTATACAGAACATAGTACAGACAAGCCTGAAGTAGGTGATGCTTTATAGTCTATACGTCACTATTGTACGCTGGAGAAGGCGCATTTAGAATAAAGGATCTTATATCCGTAGCAAACTGTTCCAAGCCAGATCAGACGCCTGGTTACCCGGTAGCTGACGTGGCTCCAACTGTTTTGGCATTCAGATAAAAATAAACAGTCAATATCGTAAATACAATGTAGCTGCCATTTTCTACATTATTTTATTGAATTGTGTTTACGTTTTACTTTTGTTATATTGGAATAAATTCACGCCTTTTTAACGAAAATTCAAGCTTCAATTAACCGACCATTCAGAGAAACATACATTTTCAATCTTTCATGCAGATTGTTACTTGATAAAGTAACCCTTGGTTTGTTTTCGGTACTGAAAAAACGGTTGCATTAAGCGGGCTCAAAGTCAAATAAAATACTCCATAAGGAGCGTACTGCTTCACCGTCAGCCTACTTTACGTCGTATGCTACCATCTATTTAGATATAGAAAAAACATATTTTGGTGCATATTCATGATTATTACACCTCGCTTTGAGTTACAATGTTAAATTCCCATAGACCTACAGTTAACATTTTGCATGTCTTTTACATCTATCCAAAATATACTGTCACTCTTTATGATATTCTTTTTGTGACGTCACTCTAAAGGACATTACTTTTTTACTCCGTCCGAAAACGTACTGTCAGCATTGACATGACTCTCGCTATTGAATACATTAGAATGTGACGTCATAGACGGCGACGTCGTTTCCCGCGTTACGTACATGTCCGTGCTAAATTGGTATTCACAACACATTTTATAAAATACAAATGAGACGATTCTAAAGCTAGGGTTGATAAGCTCGGTGTAATAAAATAAATATTATATGTCAGTTTGCGTGACATTCAAATTGTTAACCCTCGAAAACAAGAATGTCACCCTCGGCTAGGCCTCGGGGTGACATGCTGTTTCTCGGGTTGACAATTTGAATGTCACGCAAACTGCCATCTAATATTTATATACTGTATTATCTATCTTCAATGAAATCTTCCAGCAAGTATACAGGGAGAGTGTATTGCAATATCCATTCATAAAATCTTAACCCTTCCACTCTCAATGACGCCAAAAAGAGCGTTTGCAAACAGTTTGGATCCTGATCAGACGCCGCGTAACGCGGCGTCTAATCAGGATCCAAACTGCTTGACATTCTTTTTTAAATTTCTTAAGTCATACTGCCTTAAATTTAACTTTGAATCGATATTGCAAACAACAATATTGAAGCAGACGACAATATGGTGGTAAAGGGATAAAAACCTCACGTTAAATTTGATCATGAAAGGGTTACCCATTACCCCATAAATAAGCCTTTTTACGCCTATAATTTATTTCTCCACTGATGAAAATAGTTCCAATTTATACAGGTACGAATATGATTAATGAGAAATATTTTCTATATTTTAGCAGATGGTAGATTAAAGCAGGTTAATAGTAAAGCAGAATGCGCCTTAATGCGCATTCTGCTTTAATTCCAACCTGCTTTAAGTGGTCACCTATTTTCAAAACTAGAATCAGGATATGGGGAAATAGGTTAAACGAGCATGTTTCTTGGCGGCATTTGCAAACAAAAAATATTTACATGTATTTTATTTTTGCCTGAATATGTATCAGATTATTTTAAATCCGGATGTTGTATACCAAAATAGTAGTTGTCATAATATTACAGTTTCGTTTAAAGTAAACAACCCCGGTCGACATAGTTTCAAAGATCGTGTATCTCATACCAGTAACATAAGCTTATTCTGACGTAATATCGTCTGCTTTGAAAGTGTCGTCTGTAAAGTTTGTCAAATCTAGATATGTCCCCTTTTTATTTGAAGATAACTCAAACGCAAATGATAAACTGTTTGGAGCCACGCGTCACGAAGCGTTTGCTGTGGATCCAAACTGTTTGTAGATTATTGTAAAGTCTTGACTAGCCAGCGACGGGTTAAAATGAACCCTTTCAACCATACAGCCCTAAGTAGAGATTACTGATTACTTATGCAAACAATGTAGACCCTTTTCAGATGGCTCCTATATGAACCCTCTGATCAGGGTCTGAACTGTTTGATATTTTTATTTCTTTGTTGTCGTATCAAAAATGCAACAGAAGGCTGGTTCAAAATGTTTATACTAGAAGAGTCCAAAAGTATAATAAATACCCACAAGAGATATTTAGGATTGAAAAGGTTTAAACGGAAAGTTTGTTAGCAATGTGCTTTCATCATTCCCTTATGACAGGTGGTATCTTAACTAAATCACCCCTGAAACCTTTATACAAAACAAACCTCCTATTTCCAATTACGTTTAACTCATTTTAGACTATTCGGGGTTGATTTAAACAAAATATTGCATTATCACAAACCATCCAGCCCTGGGCTTGCAGCCGACACATTGCAAAGACGATATTTGCATGTACATGTATTTGACGATTCTTTAACCCATCCACTATAAATACGCCTTTTTACGCCTATAATTTATTTCTCCACTGAAATAAATGGTTATATTTTAAAAAGTATTGAATGTGGAACATAAGAAATATTTTTTTTATCTTAAGGCACATTCTGCTTTACTTTCAACCTGCTTTAAGTGGTCACCTATCTTCAATACTAGAAACAAGCTATGGGGTAATGAGTTGACCTTTTCACTGCCATGATGTCATGTTATCAATTTTAAACAATTGTCGTCTGCTTTTATTTCTCAAATTCAAATCTGAGGTACAGCGCTCCCTCTCTCCAACGACACCCAATGGGAGACACAAAATATGTGCGTTATTCGGAGGGAGTCGTTGTAGGGAGGGAAATATGCTTATATTTGCAAATAGCTTGAATCCAGATCAGACGCCGCGTTACGCGGCGTCTGTTCTGGAATCAAGCTGTTTGTCACTTGTTATTAAGTTCTTTTCTGACAAAATGCCCATTATGTAGCTTTGAGAAAAACAGCAGACGACACATATAAGCAGACGGTATTGCAGCCATGAAAAGCGTTATACATTATTGTGAAAAGCAGCAAGGGTCGTTGTAAGGAGGGAACCGTTGTTCAGAGGGCCGTTGTAGAGAGGGAGTACTGTATTTTACTTATTTTGTTTAAATGAGTGGCAAACACTTTCGACGCATGACGCAGCGTCTGATCAGGATCCAAACAGTTTACATGTAACCATTGTGCGACAGTAAATGGATTAAATCTAGGGATTAAATCTATTAAAATCTGACGAAGAAACGAATCAAATTGGAAATCGGACAAAAAACAAACAGGAAGTGGGTAGCATAGTCCTGATTGGTCGATCATGACCTTTAACATGTTATGTACATTTAGTTTACAGATTTGTTCTCTGCAACAATTATTAGAGTTAAGTAATCTGTAGTTGCTTTCAACACATATAATAAGTGTCAAACAGTTTGTATTCAGATAAGAGACATGATTATTCCTTGTCTTATCTGGATTCAAACAGTTAACAAGGTTAATGGCATGTTAGTCCATACAATTGTCTAGCTTGCAAAATGTAAATATAGCCGTCAAAGTGCGATGATACAACTATTTAGGTCACTTGTATATATACAATATAATGTAATGTAAGTTTACTTCACTGAATGTATAGTTGATACTATCTACAAAGGGTAAATAGTTGACATTATTTGCCTACGTTACAGCAAGGAAGATGTCCGCACTAAAACAAATTGTAAAAAAGTATATTTTTATTTTTAAAAAAATGCTCAAATTTTACTTTTTATTCATGATAATAATTGTTTTAATGAAAAACACTTTTATTGGCAAATAGTTAGGTCTTCCCCATTGCGTTAAGCCTTCTGTACACTAAGGTGAAATTGATAAATGATAATTGGTTTAGATCATGTTAGGATGCCGTGATACTCTGCGTTTTATCTAGATTGTTTGCAGCACTTATAACGAATTTTCCCGCAGCGCGTTGCATATTTAGGCAGTACGCCCTTTATGAGATCAAGGTTCAAGGTTATAGTTTGAGTTGAGTCTAGAAATCTATCTCAAGCATTTCATTGGTCAGATTTAAGCGTTTGAGTTGAGTCTGAAATCGTTCTAAAGCATTTGATTGGTCAGGATTTAAGCGAAAGCTCAAATCTGACCAATCAAATGCCTGAGATCGATCTAAGACTCTACTCATACTCTTTAAAACCTGAGGGCCAGGTCAGTGTCGGTCAAAATCCGGCGGTACTCCAAAATGCATTGTGTATTTAATCTAGTGAGAAGAAAAGTATATGCATTGGCGCTATATGACCTTTTAATTCTTGCAGTGCCGTTAACCCCTAACGCTGTCATTTAGAAGAAGTATGAAGACAGCTTGGGCTATGTATGTGATTCCTAATGCGATGTTGAAAAACAGTTGCTTATCAAAAGGTTCTTAATTATTAGTATTATTGTTGGTTCATAATAGTTTCTTTTCCTCAGCAAACATGGCGCTGATTGCTTTGATGGCGTCTGAGCAAGGAATTCACTCGGCGGAATACCGGAAGTGGGCGCAGTCACAGATTCGGTACATGCTCGGTGATAGTGGGCGGAGTTATGTTGTCGGCTTTGGTAACAACCCACCCACTCAGCCTCACCATCGGGCAAGGTAAGTACAAGTTGGTTTCTTTAAAAAAGAAGCCAGGGAAGCCGAGCAGTTTTAATGAAATGACATGTATATATGGTAGGAAACACAACTATGTAGGGTTTGGGAAAAGAAAAATATAGGTGAAAGGTATACTTGAGATGTTTGAGAAGATATTTATGTAAAATGAACCTCTCTATATATAGCGACCAATAAATTGCGTTAACGTCAATTCTCGTATTCTCCGGGTTTCTCATAATCTCGTGCCTAACAATATCAGATGTAATGGGTATTCGTTACATCCAGAAATATATCAACAAAAATGATGCCACAGAGTAAAACTCAAATCGATATTTATTTAGTCATACAACCTAAAGTCTAACTTTGAAAAGCGTATTGCAGACAACAATACTGAAGCAGACGACACTAAAGCGATAAGGGGTACAAATCTCCCGATGAAATTGATCATAAAAGGGTTAACGTCGAAGTCTTATCTTGTCTGAATGTGATGTTTGTCTCTATTCTTACAGTGGATAATCTGTTATTCTTTCCCGTTTAAACGCAAACGTACGCAAACGCAAAGCACTAAAACGTAGAAAAAGAACAACTTTTGGACAATTCTGATATTTCATGTTTATCTTGGTGGCAAACAGTTTAGACCTGATCAGACGCCGGGTTACCCGGCGTCGGATCTGGCTCCAAACTGTTTGCACTGCAAATAATAGTTTTAGCGTAAACGCGTTTATTGGGAAAGAATAACACATTCTCCACTGTATCTCTAAAATTTAGACTCATGACCATTCTTTTCGTAAATAATTTCTGATTTCAGAACAGTGTTAACATTTATTATCCAATATATCATTTACCGACGTAATGGGTCATACTTTAAATTATTAACACATTCAACCCTAGCGACTAGTGTACTCGTCATTAACGAACAGTGTACCTGTGAGGATTACACTTGTCCTAAGCAAACAGTGTATACCCTGATCAGAGGGCTTCATACACTGTTTGTCATTTTGAAATATATTATTAAACATAACCCTAAATAGTCAAAAATAGAAAAGACTTGTTTTGAAATTGGAATTGTCAATCTAAAGTTTCAGGGTTGAATGAGTTAATGATCGTTTCTAAGATGTGTTTGCCGTGTCAGTGTTTGTTTTCATTAAAAACGGAAGTACATATACACTTTTTCTAAAACATTTATTTCATAACCTATTTCTTTTTTCATTCCTGAAATAAACCCTTATGATGTGACTACTCATTAGATCTGTCTCTTCGACACGGTTCTAATGAGTAGCACACCATAGGATTTGGGGCTGAAATGAGCGAGAAACTGTTGGATTTGTTCAGTTTACTTTAATGCCGTAACAACGTGAGACAAAGTACTAGGAAGCTATTAAATAACCATTGAACAGGTAAAAACATATTGGCTGTTTGATTGTTGTAACTAACTGAGAGCATACCGGGTATTGTAACACCTAACGGTCTTACCCCTTCAACACAGTGTTTGTTTTCTTTAGAAACGGACGTACATATACAATTTTTCTAAAACATTTGGAATTGTTCAGTTTTCTCCCTATCTGGAGACTTTGTTATTTCGGAATATTGTAATTGATTCCTTGAACTGTTTGTTTACCTTTTAGTCGTAACAACCAAACAATAGGAACTCGACGGTGTTTGTATAAGACAAATGTAGAACCTTTTCATACACTTGCATTATACATGTATTTAATTTCAGTCAAATGGATGCTAATTTGGCGAAAATATTATCTGGTTTTAATCGAACTCTAATACATTGTAACCATATTTCAGTTCGTGTCCCCTATCTCCAGCCCCTTGTGCAAGCTTCCAGCTACAACAGAAAGGTCCCAACCCGCACGTGTTGTACGGGGCTCTAGTTGGAGGCCCTGGTCAAACTGACAACTATGAAGACAAGCGAGACAACTACATTAACAACGAGGTGGCGGTTGACTATAACGCCGGCTTCCAATCAGCAGTCGCAGGTACGTGGCAATCAGTCACGTGGTATAGTAGACAATACGCCATTAGAGCGTTCCCTCTCTATAACGATACCCACTTGGAGACAAAAATTGTATGCGTTGTTCGGAGGGAGTCGTTATATGGAGGGATAAAAGGCTTGCATTTGCAAACAGCTTGAATCCAGATCAGACGCCGCGTAACGTGGCGTCTGATCTGGATTCAAGCTGTTTGTCACTGGCCATTATTTGATTTATCAGTCAAAACAGCAGACGACAACTTTAAGCAGACGCTATTGCACCAGAGAAAGTGTAAGACATACATGGTTGTTTTGGGAACAGCGGCAGTGATCGTTGTAAGGAGGGAGTCGTTGTTCGGAGAGCCTTTGTTGGGAGGGAGTACTGTAATTTCCCCTTTACACTAAATGGCGATTTCCCGGGATCTGATTAGGTTTCAAAATGTTTGCAATGGACGTAAATGTTATAGCATAAACGCGTTTATTGGTTTCTGAACCGTTTGGAGTCTAAACAAGAGACATATGGGTATTTATGGGGGCAAGGGTTGCACGTGTTGTACGGGGTTCTAGTTGAAGGCCCTGGTCAGACTGACAACTATGAAGACAAACGCGACAACTATATTAACAACGAGGTGGCGTGTGACTATAACGCCGGCTTCCAATCAGAAGTCGCAGGTACGTGGCAATTAGTCACGTGGTACAGTGCTCCCTCCCTACAACGACTCCCTCCTTACAACGACCCTTGCTGCAGTTCCCTAAACGGGACAATTATGAGCGACTTCACGTGGAACTATGGTCCGATCTATAGACACTAAAGTGACGTCATATGACCTGTGAACCTAACTGCAGACGGACCTTTCTAAGACCTTAATACGCATGCGCCGGCCACAGTTTTGCCTGACTAAGGGTTCGAACTCTTGTTCCACGTGAAGTCGCTCTGGGTCTTACGCTTTTACTGCTGCAATATCGTCTGCTTAAAGTTGTCGTCTGATGTTTTTCTCAATGTTACATATAAGTGGACATTTTTATAGAATAAATAATATTTAAAATGCAAGCGGTTTATAACCAGTTCAGACGTCGGACTACCCCGCACTCAGAAAAATAGATCGTACAAACGTGTAAATATATACTGGGAAAGTACTCACATAGGCTTCACCTGTTTTGAGACCTTTTCTTTGAATAAAATATTGTTTTAACTAATATATATATTGCATTTGCGATTCTTTTCAATTAACTATTTCACTGCTAAGTTTTATCGTCTGCTTAACCTTCTTACTGCAAAACTATCGGCTGCAATTGTAGTGTTGTCTGTAGCAAATTTAAAGTCAGCTTTAGGGCTTTTTTTACTTAAGAAATGCGGCGTCTGATAAGGATTCAAACTGCTTACAAAGTGTTCGCGCCGTTAGCATTGAAATAATTAAATGTAAAAAACGTTGGTTCCAATGCTGTTCATCTGTTTCAGGTCTCAAAGCTCTGTGCATGCGTGGACAATTACCAACATCTTAACAACATGATCTGGACCAGTATACTGTAAAGTAAAATCTCTCTAATAGTATCACTTAAATAAGGCTAAATGATGGTCTTAAAGACAGGTGACAGTTTAAAGCAAAGATGAATCTAACGGATTCTTATTCGAGCTTTCTGTTTTACGTTCACTTTTTTCTAAGCAGGCACCTGCCTACATCACTAAAACAATTCAAGTGGTATTTTAGAGAGGATTTACTGTATAGCCATTCGAGGAGAACATCATCCATTTATCTTTAAATGCAACTAAATGTAAATGGAAATGAATAAAGTATTGACGTAAAAGATGAGTTCATTATTTAGTTTACTCTGGTCGTGCTTTGGTCGTATTTTGTCGTCTTTAAATAGTTTCAGAATAGATTTATTAGCATTTGCATTAACCTATTTGTGCCGAGAGGATTTTCAATACTTATATATTGGATTAGTCCTTATTTTTGTAAGGATGCCTGGACTAAATATTAGTTTTCGTTTTGTTTTATAGTGAAATTCAGCAAACAGTGTAGATTCTGATAAGGGTCTACTATGTTTTCTATTTCCTATTATGGGACGCTAGGTTTTTATGGGACGCTTACTTTTTTAAGATATCAAAAATATATCCAATGTTAATGATATTGTTCCAACATTATTATTGGCCATACCGATCCAAATTTCAGAAGAATTCAAAACCAAACTGTAAAACAGACAGACATATAGACAGACATAAACTGAAATAAAAAAGAAATAAACAAAAAAGACAAAGACCGAAGGAGAGACCATGACAACATGAGATAGAGTACAAGGAAGCTATATTTATTTAACAGGTAAACAAATAGTGGTCGTTTGATGTTGTTACTAACAGTGAGTACATACCGGGGCTTTTTTAAACCCTTCACTGTCTTACCCCGATTACACATGCACTGGTTATTTGCAAACAGTTTGGATGCTGATCAGACGCAGCGTAACTATTGGACACGCAATGCGATGTTAATTTTGTCGATTTTCCCTACAATTGTAAGTTGATGTATGAACCCTTTGAACCCTAGTCCCGCATATAGGCGTCCTTTTCAAACAGTATACATGTGAAAGTGCACTTGTCCTATGCAAACAGTGAATACCCAGATCAGAGGGCTCCGTAAGGAGCCCTCTGATCAGGGTCTTCACTGTTTGTCATAATGCAAAACATTGACAAAAACAACCCTTAAAAGTCAGAAATGGACTAGACTAAAATGGAAACTGGGATTGTCCATTTGAAGTTTTAGGGAGGAAAGAGTTAAAGCAGACGACAATAGTTTAAAACAGATGACATCGTGCCAATGAATATGTTAACAGTTAGTTTTTACCTGACGCCGGTAACCATGACCGTTGACCATATATGGGATTGTGGGCACAAATGGGTTAATATAATACAGTCGAACTTCGATATCTATAACTCGCTTAATTCGAACTATCCTATATTTCGACACATCACTTGTAATATTATACACTCGGTTAAGTCGATCATAGACGTATTTCAAAGTTAAAACGTGGTTGAGCCACGTTTTAACTTTGAAATACGGGTATGTTGAACTTAACCGAGTTCGAGATATTAAAATTTGACTATATTTTAAACTTTGTATGCCAATCTCAACCTCACTGATGTTTTCAAACAGTTTGGATTCAGATTAGACGTCGCGATACGCGGTGTCCGATCTGAATCCAAAATTTTTTATTCATATGTTTTTGGATGCAATTGATAAAAATAAATACTTAAATCTGAAATCGAAAAAATTTGCAGACGACAATTTCAAAGTCTACGATATTTATGTATAATAAGGTTTTATGTTATATAACCTATCCTCATCAGTGATACGATCACACCATCGTACGGTATATATCATTTACCTTAACAAAATTACCGGTTTAAATCGCTGTTAAATTTAGGAGTTTTGTCACAATTTATAAGTAGTAGTAAAATCTTAATTGACTCTATTCATGTCTTACTATTGCAATGAACTCTCCCTTTGTGTTTCCTGGAAGATTACATTATAAATATATATCCAAGGGTGATTGAAATACATTGCAGTATTAATCCGTACATCAAATGATATCATATAAAAATGCCAAACAGTCTTCTTTTTCGGACGATCTATTCATTCATGGCTAAGCGCATCTTAAAATTTATCGTAAGGTTTTTACCACTTCATTGTCTTATTTTCGTCTGCTTCAATAAAGTGTTGCCTGCAATATCATTTCAAAGTTAGATTTAAGGCAGTATAACTGACGTAATTTCAAAACAAGTAGCAAACAGTTTTGATCCTGATCAGACGCCGCGTCACAGGGCGTCTGATCAGGATAAAAAATGTTTGCAAATGCGCTTTATGACGTCATTGAGAGTGAAGGCGATAACTGTACCACCAATCACACAAAGCCATAAGAGTCACGCTATACATAAGTACAGTGTTACCCAAGGATTAAATTATTAGAGACTATGTGTAAACTTATGTTATATAGTTCATACAATGTTTCAGAAATAACAAGTTCGTAGCTGTGCATTATTGCACAATATATCACAGTTAAGAGTTGAGATGTTTAGTCTTTAAGTCACGGAGCCTTGAAGCATTTTCTAACTTTCCCATTAAACCTGTTTGGGAGATAGATTCAATGGGATGAGTCTAATGAAACGTAAAGTCATATTTCGGTTTAACCCCTTCACTGCCATGACGTCATCAAGTTTAAACAATTGTCGTCTGCTTTTATTTTGGCTTATGAAATATTGAAATTAGTGTTAAACAGTTTGTATCCTGATCAGACGCCGCGTTTAGCGGCGTCTGATCAGGATCCAAACTGTTTTCAAGTTACTAGTGTACTCGGGGTAAGGCAGTGAAGGGTTTAAATGTAAGAAAAAGAAAAAAATGTCTAAAACATTCAGTTCTAACGCATACTTGAAACTTGGATACTGTAAACCCACACGCTCTGTCAAACAAATTTAGGTCGTTTGTAGAATGAGACTCGAAACCCCTAATTTTCATGTTATGGACGAGCACTATCAGGACTCGAACTTATTTCAGTTACAGTGTTGATTTCATCACGAAGTACGAGTACTTCTACATGTCTAAGTACTTCGTGATGAAATCTCGAGCATTGTTAGGTACGGCTATCAGTTATTGCTGAATGAACAGAACAGAACAGAACATATTTTATTCAGATTTGTACAAAGTACATCATCTTAATCACATAGTAATATTCATACAATAAATATCATCACGTGACACATGAGAAAGTAACTGTTGTTCCGTTGAGGATGAATACATCAGTTAATTTCGTTAAAGGAATGTCTTATTCGAATAGCCTCTCGTATATATAAGCTTAAATTGTACAAAACATATTTATTGGATGATTTCAATAATTCAATACATTTAAACATTGATGGTCTTCTAAAGTAATAATTCTTCAGATATTTTACTCTTAAATCAGCAAAACGAGAGCAAACGCATATAAAATGGTACTCGTCTTCTATATCTCCAGAATTACAGCATAAACAAATTCTCTCATTACGAGCTAATCGATTACGTGCAAATCTGCCTGTTTGAATTCTGAGAGAATGTGATGACAATCTTATTCTAGAAAATATACATCTTAGCGAATAAGGTAAAATATCTAAATAATTCTCATATTCAATATTATTTTTCAAATATTTATAAGTGTCTAGAACAGGACTGTTCTCTACTGAACCATGCCACTGCTGGACAAAACTATCAATAATCCTTTGTTTAAAAACATATGGAAATGTCTTTATATTTACATGATTGGTATTATAAAAGACAAACCCAAATCCATAATTGTTCAGAAGATTCTTAACACTTGCAACCCAATTATTGTGCCCTTTTTCGCAATCATCTAGTCCTTGCTGATATAATGCTTTAATCAAAATGTTATCATTATTATTCACTAGTTTTAACCAATACTTTATAATACGGACATACCGTAAAATATATAAAGGGTACCGACCCAGTTCACCATACACAGCATTAGAACTTGTGTTTAACCTTACCCCCAATAATCTTTTGCAAAATTTCAAATGTATTCTCTCTATTTCTTTTGACTTACCAAACCCCCATATCTCTGAGCTATAACTTAATATAGATCCAACGAAAGCGTCAAACAACTGACATAACATTTTTGGCTTTAACTTCACTTTCTTACAGTTATACAATAATACATTTAAAGCTTTTAAAGATTTCCCAATTAAGTGTTCTTGATTTTTCGAAAATTTACCGGTATAGTTAAAAACTGTGCCTAGATAATTAAAGTCATTAACCACATCAATTAATTCCCCATTATAAGTCCATACCTCATTTCTGAGTAATTTGCCTCTTTTTCTGAACACCATGATTTTACTTTTCCCTGTATTAACCTCCAAACCCCAAGTATGACAGTAAGTGTATAACAAATCTAAGTTTTTCTGTAACTCTTCCACCGTTTTCGCTAGAATTGCCATATCATCTGCAAATAGCAATAAAATTAATACAATATCATCAATCAATAATCCTGAATTAATATCATCCTGTAAAAACAGCTCTAAGTCATCCATAAATAAAGATACTAAAATTGGTGAAATTACCTCCCCTTGCCGTAATCCAACTGCGTATTCAAAATATTCTGAGTAACTGTTACAGTGTTTCACGCATGATTTAACCTTCTTGTACATGTCTCTAATAATACACAGTAACTTCCCTTGTATTCCTGCATGAAACAGTTTATACCAAAGAGCGTTCCTGTTTATACTATCGAAACATTTTTTTAAGTCTACAAAACAAACATACAATCTTTTATTCTCGTTTAAATATTTTTGCACCATAGAAAAAAGTATAAACATCGCATCAACAGTTGAATGGCCTTTTTTAAACCCAAACTGAGAGTCGGAGATTTTATTGTTCTCTACACAAAAGGATTCAATTCTATTGTTCAGTATAGTGGTAAATAGTTTCGACATACAACTTACTAAAGTAACGCCTCTGTAATTATTCGGACAGCTCTTGCTACCTTTCTTATGTACAGGTATAATTACACCTTCCATCCAACCTTCCGGGAAAAAGCCCGAATTAAGTATTGCATTAAAAATATCACATAAATGATCAACCAATATGTCAACACTTTCAATAAAGTATTCATTTAAAAGAAAATCACGCCCAGGGGCTTTGCCAGCCTTGAGCTTTTTTACCGTGTTTAATATTTCCGCACAACTTATAGGCGAGTCTAATTCTTCATAACAACAAAACTTATCGTCAAAATTATGGGTATCACAAAATGCCTCAGCTTGATCATTTTTACATTGAAATATATCATCACCTAATGTAGACAAATATTCATAAAACTGATCTATAGATATAGAACTTTCCTGTTGGTTGTTATTACCCTTAAAATACTTCCAAAACTCTTTCGGTTTACTTTTACGTAATTTCTCAATATCAATCAATTTTTTACCTTCTGAACATCGCTTCTTTTTGCGACACATATCTTTATACTTCTTTTTGCATTCGCATAATTTTTCTCTATTTAGTGATGATTAACAATTGTTAAAAACACAAAGCGCTTCTAAATACACCCTTTTAAAGTACATACATTCATTATCAAACCATTCCGCACGTGCAACTACCGACTGGTCTGTAAAGGAATAGTTTTTACCGTTGGATACGTGCTTTATAAATAGTGGATCAGCAACATCCCTTAAAGTGCTTGTAAAATTATTTATCAAGCTATTTATAGATGAGCGATCACCTACATTAATGTTACTAGTTAAATCATTTAAAAATGGCAATTTACCAATCAAATTCGAACGAAATTCATCTCTACAGTTTTGCTTCCATTTATACTTTACATCATTTTGTAAATTTACTTCTGCCGGTACTGCATTGCAATGAATAGAGTAACACAGCGGGCTGTGATCACTCCATTCATTGACTGCATCGACACTAAAATTAACAATACTTGAAAAATGTTCTTCTTTTGTAAGAAGATAATCAATCACGGAAGCCCCGTGCTGAGATACAAAGGTATAAGTTCCAATATCATAGTCATCGCCCAACCTACCGTTAACTATCCGCAAGCACGAGGATTTACAAATGTCGAGCAACTTTACCCCGTGGGAATTACAGGTGCGGTCAAGTGAGGCCCGACATAGGGACTCATCAGGAACATAATCAAAATAATCAATATAATCAGCATGTCTATCAAACACAATAAAATCATCCCTGTTACCAACCCTTGCATTTAAATCACCACTTACATATACACAACCAAGTTTATCATAGTAATTAATATCATTTTCCATAATTTCAAACAAATCAACATTCACAATATTGTAAGCGGGAGAGTTTTCTCCCCAAATATAAGCACCACATAAATAAATATCATTTTCTAAATGAAAGAAATCTTTATCAAGTTTAACCCAAATAATACTGTCAAAATGGTTTTTTACTATAGAAATGCCGTCTTTAATAGAGTCTTTATAATATAAAACAACCTCGCCACTAGGCCTTCTAGCGTTACGATGCTGAAACTTACGATAGAAGTTATGAGCAGTAAAACCAGAAAAACTAATGTCAGTATTGCTACACGCCCTCGTTTCATAAAGAAATATAATATCATGTTTTAACAAAGTATTTACAAAATTCTGATCGTCTCTCTTGTCCCTAGTAAGTCCATGCACATTCCACGACAGAACACGTAGTTCACCCTCGTCGTACCCCTAATCACGCACGGGCTTTCCATCGATGTATAGTGTATCGTAAGATACCCAGGCGTTCTTCCCTTCATTGCGCGCAGCCTTCATCTTGGGAAATAACTTTCTCCTTTTCTCAACTATTTCTGGAGGAAACTGTTCATGCACTTGAAAAGGAGTCCCTTGTAGCGCTTTCCATTGCTTACGCACAAATTCCCTCTCTTTAAAGTCTCTGAATTTGGCGACTATCTTACGGCACCTGCCATCTGATCTGGATCCCATCCTATGGACTCTGTCAAACGAGAGTTTCTCAACTTGATCCTGGGCTACTTTCATTTTCTCCTGAATGAAGCTCTTTATTGATTTTTCGCAATCTTCGACCTCCCCTTGACGGGCCTCTTGTATGTTTACGAATATCAGGTTGTTTCGCATCGATTGCGACTGAAGATAAACTAGGTCATCCTTTAAGCTGTCTTTTTCTTTTTCAAGTTGAAGAACTTTGTCATTGACCATGCCGAGAGAAAAATCCACACAATCTACTTTCTCTTCTACCCTACTTAACCGCTCACTTGACTTTCTCTCATTGTCGTGAATAAATGTATACAGCTTTTTTATTTCACGATCAAAGCTGTCCACCTTCTTTTCCAGAGTTTCCAAAGATTGAAGCCGTCTCTCCATTTTACCCATCTTAGTGTCAATATTGCACATTTGGCCTTGAATTTGCTTTAGACATTCCATTAATGCTGCGTTGGACGGGTCTCCACTCATGTCAGCGCTAGTACCGGTTGCCATATTTGACGATTCCTTGGTAAGTGAATGTAAGCGGGTGGGGCAACAACTGTCAACACAACTTTGACCAGGATCGCTGAATGTTTCAATATCATTCACCTCTTCAAACAAACTACTTAAAGTCAAAACAGCAGTGTCATCATTGTCACAAAACAGAATTCGATTAGTTTGACTCAAAACTTCACTTACTGTTGCCCCATCCGCACTGGTATACATCGTACAGCGGATGTTGCTCCAAAGTGATACGGAATCCATGGTGAATTGATGTAAACAATGTCAGGCCAGGTAAGAAATACGTCTATTACACAATTATTGCAACACATAAGTATTAAACGTTTAATTATACCGAATCAGAACTAATTTCGGCCTGTCGCAAACAAGCCTCTTCTGTCACAAACGGTGAATGGTCCGTGAATTATGAGAGTTTAGTCTGCCGGATCACCAACAACGCGTGCCGAGTGTGCACAAATTGGCCGAATATGTGCATTATATACATGTAAAGTGTAAGTGTTTCTCCTCTACAAATAGATAGTAACTCTATGTATTAGGTTTTTCTCCAAGTGTTAGCGAAACAGTTGCGCATTTTGTTAATTTGGCCATTTCATTCTACCATCACTGTACTGCGTCTTGCAAGCAGGTGACAGTTTGCTGTACGGCATGTTGCATTTCTACTGTACTGCATCTTGATTATACAATCTGTAAATCTGAACGAAATGAATCGAAAATGAAACCTGGACCCGTATTCTGAAACATTCTACGTATTTTCGCTAAGTAAAGTTATTGTCTAACCTTTCCTCAAGGAAAATACGTTTAGCTGAGGCTTTTGAGCCGACGTTTGTGTATAGGTTTCTTCGTGAAATTAGGTCAACTTCGGGGTGGGGTAACGTCACTACAAACGACTGAGGTTACTGTTTAAGACATTATTACCTACGGTCTTCATCGTGAATACGTGGAAAACATTGATATCTATTCAAAATCTATATTTGATATACATGATCACTTTATGTACCAAAACTAGCGTAAGTACATTATTAGTTTCACAATTATATAACTTACTAACGAACCGAATTTCAATGAAGTCGCCGTGGCTCAATGGTGAAAGAGTCGGACTAGTACATTCAGTAAATCTGGTACGATGAAAGTGATTTTTGATGTCTCTGGTGCATAACGTCCTGGAGTAGTTTCATTTTCTGTCCCTTGATTTTTTTCTTTGGGCCACCCATAAACCTCAGAAATAGCCCCTTATACAATTTTAAGCCTGTTACCCAACATAACTTAAGAGTGTATCAAACTCTTGAGTTTGGGAAATTTTCAAAGTTTATGAAAACACTCTATAATGGTTTTGTATTGAAGAGCTTTTTAAGATGAACGAAAAAAAAAGTGTACTTTTGGTGAACAACTTTTGGCTCCACGGCCATATAAAATTTATCCCACCCACTTTTTCTTATTTCGTCCTTTTCAAACAGCCTGCTTCAATTAAAACATTTCAAATGAAAACAAACATGATAATTTGGTTTTGTGTTATTTATTCCACGTCTATGGTAGTATTTCTTCATACAAAACTTAATTTAAGACGAAACAGGTACCAAATTTGAAATTTATAAAGCTCTAAATATCATCGATATGGTACTTTTTTGTAAATCTTGTTAAGGGAGATAACTCTATTTTCTTCAATAACTCAACATTTTCAACACTAACCTATCAATTTTTTTCATATTTTGAATTGCCTTCGTATGGATTTACATCTGGTAGAATATAAAAAAGTTAGATACTAGAAATGTAATTATTTTTACTATTTCTCATAATTTTTTGTCTAAAAAAAAAATCATTACCCATAAAAACCACGTTGTTGATTCAGATAGTCCTATTTTCCAAATCTGGTGCCTGTTTGGTCTTGATTAAGATTCTTTATGTCAAAATACTTCCACAGACATTAAATACATAATGAAAAACAAAATTACCATGTTTGTTTTTCTTTATAAAAGAGTTTACTGAAGCTTTGACAAAATTTGAGAAAAAGTCTGAATTGACACATCTATTCCAAATTGCCGTATTGCAAAATAAAGCACACCAACATATGAATCTTTTCCTGTTTTTTTTATTATCATAAACAGCTCTTTCGAAATAAACATGAAAGAAAAAAAGTTAAATACTTTGAAAAATTCGCTTATGGGTTTGAGACACCCTTAATATCGGGGTTGTATCTCATTGCAGTGGTTGTTTCGCCCAAATCGTACCATCGCATCACATCAAGAAGTAATAAAAATACAATGTTGTTCAAGGGAAATCTGCTTTCAGCAAGAAGCCAGTTCAAGGCAAAATACTCATGAACTCTACCGGCATTTTGCAGGGTATCAATAACCACAGGGACGCGACACGATTGAGTTTTGAGGAAAAAAATGTCAGAATGTATATATAGAGACAAGGGATACATATGTATATATACATTCTAACATTTTTTTTCTCAAAAATCAATCGTGTCGCGTCCCTGTGTTCGGTACGAAGAGCTTTACTGTACATGTAAACATGCGAAATTATTGTTGGTATGGCAACGTTTTGAGAAGAAATCAGCTTTGGTCGGTGTCAAAAACGTATATCTATGGAACTGTAGGACTGTCATGCTCGATATTACCGCCGAAACAAGCGTACAGTAGTGGTCAATGCTGTGTCGGCCAGGGACGAACAACTGTCCCGTTTTCAAAATATCGGTGATTTCAGTAAGTAGACGCAGTTACTGTTGAAAGAGCATGCTTATAGTTGGTTTAAAGTTATGTTTATGGAAGGGTATTATATTAGCTAGACAGAAATGGAAAAAGGGTGTCGTTTCATCAATTATTATTCATGATATGCCCAGTTGTGTCGAGATAGGGTGAGACTATACTGACGATCAGTTCCCTTGTCTCTATATATACATTCTGACTTTTTTTTTCTCAAAAATCAATCGTGTCGCGTCCCAGTGTCAATAACGGCAGGAAGAAGGAGCTCAAGTTGTCGAAGTTGTATTTTGTCAGTCGCTGATTTGTTTCTTCTTCTGGTAATGATTCACAACCTAAATCACAGCTTGATTGGTAATCTATTTTAACACTGTCGTCTACTTTCAATATTTTTTTCCGTTGACTGTCTTTCGGGATCGTGCCTTCTCTTGATAAGTGTAGAACTCTCTCTAAGTCATTTACAGTAATAACCCGTCCTTGCTCACGACATAAATCAGGGATAATTTTAAAATGTGTTGTCTTTATTTTGTTGTTTTCAACAACACGATTTTTTATTTCTTTTCTGGGGTGGTTTTCTGTGGTGTGTTTAATTATGCCTCTAAATTTTTGGAATGAATCCGCGCAGGAAGTACACCTGTATTCCACGGTCGACCTGAACATAGACGAAGAACGGTCATTTAGTATTAACAAGAAGCAGTACAGTAAATATCACAGCCTTTGCAAGAAACAGTACATACGTATTGCAAGACGCAGTACAGTAATGCTTCAACAAATCGATCAAATTTGCAAACTGTAGATCATTTTAGCCAACACTGTGAGATATTACAAATGCATGTTGTTATTTGCCATCGATCCAGTGAAAAACAATTATATTTTAACTGTATATAATGCACATATTCGGCCAATTTTTGCAAATTCGGCACACGTTGTTGGTGATAGGGCAGACTAAACTCTTATAATTCACGGACAAATCGACGTTTGTATCAGAAGAGGCTTGTTTACGACAGGCAGAAATTTGTTCTGATTCAGTACGATTAAATGTTTGATACTTATGTGTTGCAACAATTGTGTAATAGACGTGTTTCTTACCTGGCTTGACATTGTTTACAACAATTCACCATGGATTCCGTATCACTTTGGAGCAACATCCGCTGTACGATGTATACCAGTGATCCGGGGAATTTGAAAATCGTCCCGCCTTATAGAATGAATCAATGTTATCTGACTCGGAGCTCTTTTTCCTTTTACTCCTTCTATTTCCTTTCCGCTTATCCATAAATCACATAAGCATCATAAACACACTTTCGAAATATGTAAGAGCAATCTCCAGCTTCTAATGTGTCCTTTTAAACGTATTTGAACTTATTTAATCTCTGAATATATCACCGCTCAACAAAAACAACCTTCCACCATTTTATCACGTGACTAATGCATGTAACACAAATGTGACGTCTAATTTGACATGATTTTTGTGTTGCATGCATTCAGCCATAAAATCAAAAGAGATGACCTTTATGGCTGAATACATGTAAAACATAAATTTGAAGTGTGTTTTGACATTTTTTTCTTTGAAATAGGCCCTTAGAGGTCGAAATATCAAAAAAGAGCAGATACAATTTCTGCCGAACCTACTTTGCTATATATTTTGAAGTGAGGCTGCTAAGAGCAGGTGCATGTGTATTTCAAGCACATCATCTCACTGTCCACTTTTTCTGTAAATTCATTCGGTGAAAGGTAAATACAGTGAAACCCCTCTAAACCGGAACCTCTTAATACCGGAATTCTCTCTAAACCGGACAAAAACGTTGGTACCTTTTTAAACCCTTCTTTACTTTAATACGTTACACCATGAAATATTTTCTATATTCTAGAAGATGATAGCTTAAAGCAGGTTGAAAGTAACGCAGAATGCGCCTATAGGCGCATTCTGCTTTACTTTCAACCTGCTTTAAGTGATCAGTTTATTTTCTATACTAGAAACAAGCTATGGGTTAAAAAAACCTCTCAACCGGAAACCCCTCTTAACCGGACATTAATTTTGTCCCCAAACATGTCCGGTTTAGAGGGGTTTCACTGTATATATAACAGGGGTAATAGAATAATCAATTTCTTTGAATTTGTATAAAGAATATGTGACTCGAGTTAATTTTAATTTGCTTAAAAATTGGTCTTCTATTCTCGTGGCATTTGTTTCATGGGATTGATTATCGGATAGTTATTTTAAAAGCTGATGACCATTTGCAAACAGTTTGAATGCAGATCAGATGCCGCGTAACGCGGTGTCTGATCTGGATTCAAATAATTTTTAACTCGTCATTAGGTTTTTTCTCGCAAACTGTCCAATATGTAACTTTGAGAAAAAACAGCAGACGGCATCTTTAAACAGACGATATAACAGCAGCAAAATTGTTTGAAATATTTATACTATTTAGGGAACTGAGGCAAGGGTCGTTATAAGGAAGGAGTCGTTGTTGAGAGGGCCGGCGTAAGGAGATTGTCGTTGTTGGGAGGGTTGTTGTTAGGAGGGAGTCGTTGTTGTGAGGATCGTTGTAAAGAGGAGTTGTTGTTGGGAGGGTCGTTGTAAAAAGGAGTCATTGTTGTGAGGGTCGATAAAAGGAGGGAGTCGTTGTTGGGTTGGGGGTCGTTGTAAAAAGGAGTCGTTGTTGGGAGTGCCGTTGTAAGGAGGGAGTCGTTGTTGTTGTAAAGGTCGTGGTAAAAAGGATTTGTTGTTGGGAGTGCCGTTGTAAGGAGGGAGTCGTTGTTGTGTTGAGGGTCGTTGTAAAAAGGAGTCGTTGTTGGGAGTGCCGTTGTAAAGAGGGAGTCGTTGTTGTTGTAAAGGTCGTGGTAAAAAGGATTTGTTGTTGGGAGTGCCGTTGTAAGGAGGGAGTCGTTGTTGTGTTGAGGGTCGTTGTAAAAAGGAGTCGTTGTTGGGAGGGTCGTTGTAAGGAGGGAGTCGTTGTTGTTGGAAAGGTCGTGGTAAAAAGGATTTGTTGTTGGGAGTGCCGTTGTAAGGAGGGAGTCGTTGTTGTGTTGAGGGTCGTTGTAAAAAGGAGTCGTTGTTGGGAGTGCCGTTGTAAGGAGGGGTCGTTGTTGTTGTTAGGGTTGTTGTAAAAAGGAGTCATTGTTGGGGGTGCCGTTGTAAGGAGGGGTCGTTGTTGTTGTAAAAAGGAGTCGTTGTTGGGAGTGCCTTTGTAAGGAGGGAGTCGTTGTTGTTGTAAGGGTCGTGGCAAAAAGGATTTGTTGCTGGGAGTGCTGTTGTAAGGAGGGAGTCGTTGTTGTTGTGAGGGTCGTTGTAAAATGGAGTCGTTGTTGGGAGTGCCGTTGTAAGGAGGGGGTCGTTATTGTTGTTGTGAGGGTCGTTGTAAAATGGAGTCGTTGTTTGGAGTGCCGTTGTAAGGAGGGGGTCGTTATTGTTTTTGTGAGGGTTGGTGTAAAAAGTCATTGTTTGGAGGGTCGTTGTAAGATGGGAGTCGTTGTTGTAAGGGTCGTGGTAAAAAAGTTTTGTGGTTGGGAGTGCCGTTGTAAGGAGGGAGTCGTTTTTGTTGTGAGGGTCGTTGTAAAATTGAGTCGTCGTTGGGGGTGCCGTTGTAAGGAGGGGTCGTTGTTGTTGTGAGGGTTGTTTTAAAAAGTAGTCATTGTTTGGATTGCCGTTGTAAGGAGGGAGTCGTTTTTGTTGTGGTGGTCGTAGTAGAAAGGAGTCGTTGTTGTTGTCAGGGTCGTTGTAAGGAGGGAGTCGTTGTTGTTGTTAGGGTCGTTGTAAAAGGGAGTCGTTGTTGTGAGTGCCGTTGTAAGGAGGGAGTCGTTGTTGGGAGATCGTTGTAAGGAGGGAGTCGTTGTAGTGAGGGTCGTTGTTAAAATGAGTCGTTGTTGTGAGGGCCGTTGTAAGGAGGGAGTCGTTGTTGGGAGTGCCGTTGTAGGGAGGGAACACTATAGTATGTATGAGGAGGAGTAGGTTCAGTGGAGAATTGTCCATTTAAGTTCCAGGAGTGTTTTTATTGTACAGTGGAGAAGACGTTATTCTTTCCCGTTTAAACTCAAACGCTACGCAATGGAATAGTGGTAAACGACAATTTGTTAACTATTCTGGATCATTCATTTTAATCTTAGTGGCAAGCAGTTCGCAGCCTGCTCATTTCTTTGAGCATAAACATGTTATTAGCCAAAAGCGTCATTTTCTTCATTGTAACTGCGTATGGACGGCCTTTGTATGGCAAGGCAAAAAGGGTTAGGCGCACATCCTCTGAAACAAAATTAGTAAGATCCGCGCTGTCTAGAGCAATAGGACAGACTCGATGAAGTGTGGGTTAACCCATTTGCGCCCAGTGGATTCTTCCATGTTTTTATATTGAATTAGTCCATTTTTTTATCAAAGGGATGCCTGGTCAAATTTCATTTTAATTTTGTTTTATATTTTGTATTACCACCAAAAGTAGGTCAGGAAATGTCTTTAAGCCTCTGTAGTAGCCTTGACAAAATGATGTTCAATCTAAGATGATGACACTATCAGTTAGCATGTACATAGTTAAGTGATATCAACGGTATTTTCTCGGAAAACAGAGAACCGATATAGTACGCCGGTATTTCTGCATTGATGATACAGATAGAGACGTAGGAGAAAAAAAAGTTTCATAATGCAATATTTAGTCAATATTTCAAAATTTGGTCTCATGTTGTCGTTTGGTTTAAGTTCTCTGATACCATTTCTAGGTAATTTGACATAAGAAATATTGAAATATGTTTCAAAACATTTTGGGCCTGATCGAACACCGCAAGACGTGGCGTATGATCGGGATCGAAACTGTTTGAAAATAACCATTGCACTCGGGGTAAGGAAGTGAATGGGCTGATTTTAGAATTTTCTTAGCCGGGGTTGAATACTAGAATTATCAAACAATCATTCTAACATGACACGTGAATTCGTCTCTATAAACAAAGAACAGGTCTATCGTGGTATGACTGAGACGTTTTACAACGCTCTTCTCTACCCCGCTCCTCCCGCGGTTATATGACATGACGTGACCTCGTGCGTTCATACGTTATGTTTTTTTAAATTTCTTACGTTATTCATATAGCCCGTAAAGACCATATACTTTTAACCAGTCATGTTACTGTAATTTTCCCATTCTTCTGTCTTGTTTCATGTAATGTTTGTTCTATGCCAGAGTGTGGATCAGTAAATTGTGTGTTAGATTGTTGTAATGCCGCGGAAAAAGTTATTCGGTCGAAAAACTGCATCCGCTAAGGAAAAGAGTATGGAACATTTGATTTCCTTTCTAATGAATTTCTTTAAATCTGGTCATGTTAGAATCGAAATAATCTATGTTCTACCGTTGTGAAACGGTATTTTACAACGGTCGGTCGTTGTGGTGCGCAGGAATTGACCACGAAGGCCGAACGTTTCACAACGGTAGAACATAGATTATTTCTTAATTAACCAATAAACCTGATCGGACCACAATTACATGCATGTACAAACATGCACTCGCATAGGTTGTTTAACACATTCAACCCTGAAACCTCAAACGTCAAATACCAATTTCCAGTTACGTCTGGCCCGAGCCCCATGACCAGGGTCTGCACTGTTTGCATAGAAAACGTGTACTCTTTTCACTCAAATTGTTTGTTGATAACGAGTATACTTGCCGATAAGGTTGAATGGGTTATAATTAAAATGTGTCTCAAAGACGTTGTTATTGTACGACTGAGGGAAAATGATAAAAAAGTATGATATTAATTAGTAGTTCTTTTTTAACATATTTTTTGTACAACAAATTAATAAATAAATTGCAAAAGAACAACAAATACTACACAAATTCGACCCTCCTCCTGCTAAAAGTGTATATATTGACAGTTTTGAAAACAGGAAAACTTGTGGGGGCTGATTTCTTTACAGGATTTCTGAGAAACCTCTACAAATCATCGATAGGAGGTGTATAATAAATATGAATATTGTGCAGAAGAAGGGTAAATAGAATCAACAATAACGGGGCCGTTTCATAGGCATATATCTAAATTAAGATAACCTAGTTACAGTGGATAATCTGTTATTCTTTCCCGTTTAAACGCAAACGTACGCAAACGCAAATCACTAAAACGTAGAAAAGAACAACTTTTGGACAATTCTGATATTTCATGTTTATCTTGGTGGCAAACAGTTTGGAGCCTGATCAGACGCCGGGTTACCCGGCGTCTGATCTGGCTCCAAACTGTTTGCACTGCAAATAATAGTTTTAGCGTAAACGCGTTTATTGGGAACGAATAACACATGATCCACTGTAATCCTTTCCTAACTGAAATAAATCCAAATTCACAGTTATATAAGTGCAGTCCATTTTGACTATTGAGGGTTGCTATAAAATGTTGTTAGTGTATTGCAATATGACAAACGGTGCAGACCCAGATCAGAGAGTGTCTTGAGGAGTCTTCTGATCTGGGTCTTCACTGTCTGCACGGGATTAGTGAACTTTTCACATTTACACTGTTTAAACGGACACGTATATGCGTGTCTAGGTTTCAAATGGTTTATTAAACTCCAATGCATGTTGCTTGGATTGTTTAATGAAGGTAACTGCTAAAAGAAAGCCGAAGGTCCATCGGCGTGAAAGCTCTTGAGGACTGCATACTGCCATTGGAATTGAATAAAAGTGGTTTAGCTTTATTCTTGTTGTAATATCGCCTGCCTTTGAATTTTCGTTTCCAAAATATGTTAAATTTAGATTTATACATTTTTTAAAGTAAACAAACCTAAAGACGAGTGTTAAACAGTTTGGATCCAGATCAGACGCCGCGTTACGCGGCGTCTGATCTTGATCCAAACTGTTTGCAAAAAGCAGTGGAATTGCAATCAGCAGGCAAAGGGTTATATATCTAAAAACATTAATTATTCTAGATATTTTGTAACGGCCCTTGATGAGTATGTGTATGTTTATGTAAAATTACACAATGGTAGAATACAGTTGGGATGGATGGATGGATGGATGGATGAGTTGGGTTTTACCACACAGCGATACCAAATAGGTCGAATAGCGCAGATGAATGATGCTATAATAATGAGGGATGATTTCACGAAGACGGCTTTGCCTAATCTCATTCTATGCAAAGCAGCACATGGGATCGAAACCACCGACCTGTCTTCCTTTTAGTTTTTGGCAAAGGGTATAATCTACGGAAGACCTTATAGGAAATGTTCTTTCCCGTTTAAATGTAACTATACGCAAACGCAATTCATTACAAAGTTTTACAAAGAACGACGATTTAAAAATAAATAAGCAAAAAAATCTGAGCTGCAAACAGTTTGAAGCCTGATGAGACGCCGGATAACCCGGCGTCTGATCTGACTCGAGACTGTTTGCAATTAACATAGATTTCAGAAAAACGCGTTTACTGGCTAGAAATAATAGTTTGGTCCATATACAGTCGAAACCCGATACTTCAAACTCGCTTAAACCGATTTTACCGGTATTTCACGTGTGTCATGTTGATAAATCGATCTCGCTTAAGTCAAACATACCCGTATTTCAAAGTTAAAACGTGGCTAAGCCACGTTTTAACTATGAAAAATAGGTATGTTCGAACTAACGCCAGTTCGAAGTATCGATTTTCGACTGTATTTTTAACTATTTTACTGTTAGTAATTTTCTTTAACCCTTTACCTGATAAACTATTTCTAGTATTGAAGATAGGTTACTACTTAAAGCAGGTTGAAAGTAAATCAGAATGCGCCTTAAGGCGCATTCTGCTTTACTTTCTGCCTGCTTTAAGCTATTACCTGCTAGAATAAGGAAAGTATTAAATATGACACATATTCATTACGGTATAATTTGGAACTATATTCTTCAGCGGATGAATAAAATGCATGTGCTTTTATAAGGGAAAGGGTTAATCGAATTTCGTTACGTAACTCATACAAAACAGTGAGGAACACTTGTATTGCCATTTAAAAGTAGAGGGATAATGGTGGTGTGGTCAGATTCAACCAAGGATTTCCTGAGTGCGTTCTCGTTAACAGAACCACGTGACAGATGCAGGAGAAGACCACGAATACATTCATTGGTGGGTCTCCCATTTCTGCTAGCGTCATATACAGATTGAAACGTATCCATGTCTATAACGTAGTTTTGGTACAGATGATCGCATAAAGATAAATGTCGTATCTCTTGAAGCAACAGTTTGAAGTTTTCTCTAATTGGAACAGCAAGATTCACTCGGCCATCCGGGTTACATCGCTTATTTCTCACACAGTCTTTGCCAAGTGCCGAGAACTCGGTGCACATCTGGTGGATATGAGCGCCATCTATATTGTCTTCGAGTTGTCGCGCCTTACAACTCGTGTTCTGTTGGTCGTTTACACTTGTTTGGGATTTCATGAATACTGTACTCGTCTCGTCCACTGAACGTGTCTCTACAATGTCTTCTTCAGCAGTCATATTGCTCACAGATAACTGCCTTTCACCATTTACGAATAGATAATCACTGTTGTTCCTGCGGTGGGTTTTGGTATATTGCGAATGGTCTCTATCACTGGACTCGTGTTTTTCTTTCGAGGAACAGCAGTTGGAACACGACTTTGTTTCTTGAGCTGTAACACACACAATAACATTGTATTGCAACAAATCGAATACAACCTAGGAAGAACCAAAGGAAACAAGTTTTGAAATACATAATTTCCCCATCTAATCCTGTCTTGTGGCATCTGAGTTGACTCGTTTTTTCATGATAAGATGGAAAAGCAAATAATTAGTCATTAAGAATTTTAGAATCTGACTTACGGGTCCCTTGTTCCGAGGTTGTAAAAGTACAAATGAACTTGATACTCAAAACCCAGAATTGTGACAGTTCATAACACTTCAAAAACATTGCTTATATATAAGTATTTTATACATGATTCTACTGTAAAAAAAATCCAGATGAGGTTACTAAAACCAGTGAAAGGATGTTCTGCAAAAGCTAGAGCCTGTAATTTAAATTGAGTTTGATCACAGAATTCGTTTTAATTGTATAACCTCGGAACCAGAAGCTGTCTGGTATTGGTATGCGCTGTTTTTGAAAAAAGGGTTCAATACTACATGTATATGAACCGTACCATGAGAAAAAACTGTCTTATTGCATTGCAACATTGCACTGAACAAGCTAATAGTAATCACTCGCCATTATCAGTATTGTGTAAATAATTGCTAGGGGAAGGGTCGTAACTAATGTTTTTGGAACTTGTGGCCCAACCCCATTTCCATGTTGAAATTTTGGAAATAAAATATGTTTAAACAAAACTGAACAAGCAACGTTGTGGTTCCATGCTCCGTATCCGAGTTTGGTTTATACTGCAAAAAATTGTTTATAATACAGCTACATAAAATTATTTAGATTCATGTAGATGCCAAACAGTGTAGATGAAGACCAGCCGCCGCGTCTTTGACGCGGCAGCTAGCCTTGATCTACACGGTTTGAAATGCAACACGGCAGATTTTGCCAGGGAACGGCTCATATTATCTGATTATATACGCTATACCAGGAGAACAGTTATAGCTGAATGTAAACATACATGTAGTGTTAAGGAGAACCTTAAATCATTGCGTTCCCAAACATGATTTATAGGAATGTCACATTTATTTGCCACAAGTATCGTTCATGTAAGATAAAAGCATATTTAAGACATTATTTAATACATAGCACAATGAAACGATCTTAACAAGCTTCTCTTTCGATCAAATCCTATTCCAATATTGTTAAATCATCATTGTTTGTACAAATAAAGCAACTTATGGAATGAAGTATATTTAAACTAAGATTTGATGAGAAATTGTGGGAAATGCCCACCTAGACGGACTTCAACGTAACGGTGCTAAATAGAATATGTGTCATCCTTGTCGGAAGCTATAAATCAGAAAACAGAAAAACCTGTATTAACTTATTAAGCGACAACTAAAAAACGCAAATGAAACGATTTACTATAGAAGTGATTTAAGTGATTGCTGAACGTCATTCAGAAAGTTCCCTGCATTACTCGAATCATGCATCACGCAGTGACACGCAATTAGAGATAGGCTTGCATCTTCAATGAGTAGATGTTGTGAATTTGCTTTACTGGCAGTGCATAAATTATTACTTTAAAAGTATACTTCACGTCCCTTATCTGTGAACTCTATAGAACATTGTCTCACCCTGAGTACAACAGCTATTTGCAAACAGTTTGGTTCCTGATCAGACGCCGCGTCACGCGGCGTCTGATCAGGATTCAAACTGTTTGACCATTATTTCAAAACTTCTTAAGTCAAAATACCTAATTTCTAAATTTGAGAAATAAAAGCAAACGGCAATTAGTTAAAATTAATGACGTCATGGTGGTGAAGGGGTTAGCAACGTGTAAGATCTAACCATTACAAATATTTGTTTAGAGATAAAATGTGTGTACACAGATCGGACTATTTCTTATAAACTCATTCACCGCTGAAACATCAAACGGATAGTTCTAGACTACATGTAGTCCTATTCTTACTGTTAAAGGTTGCTCTTGAAATATATTGGGAAATGTGCAGACCCTTATCAGAGGTCTCATTTAGGAGCCATATGGTCCGGGTCTATACTGTTTGCAGTAGAAAATTATTTTCACTTCAAATGTGCACTGTTAGTAAATGGCACATAGGTTTATATGCGTCAGAGTGAATAAATTGGGTAAAATCACTGTAACGCGCCCGTGGTCAGTCAACATTGTGTATGCTATACTGGATAACTTATGATAACTGTTGCAAACAGACTGGGTCCAGAAGATACCTAAGTTAACTCAGCGGCTCATGTGGGTCCAAACCGTTTGACACTCTGTTTATATTCTCTCAAAGAGAAAAGCAGATACATTGTATGTGTTTATCAATAATATTGAAGTCAAAATACCTAAAAATTGTAATTTATGATGTAACAGCAGACGTTACTTGTTAAAAGAGCAGATGACGCTGTAAAATGAAGAGGTTTATACTAAATAATTGTTTAAATGTATTTACCATTAGTCTTTATTCCAAGTTCATTTTCACCGGAAAATGTTATGTTGACGCAGCCCTGAACCGTCAGAGAGAATGTGGTATCTGGAAGATTCTCCACTTGTATTTTTGCGTCACTTCCGTCGTCTGGTACAACAGATAATGTCATTTTACCTTTTACTTCAATAACAGTCTTGTTCGTTCTGGGCTGTTTCATATTGGTAGATCGAGGTTTATTCCTCAGAATATCTTCAGGTACAGGAACATTTATAACTGGATCTGAATCATTGCTTCTAACTGCCTTGTCCGGCACATTGTCTACGCCAATGGAGCTAGATACTTCCACTTCCGGTTCTCTCACTTTTTGACGTTGGTATATACACTCCATGGTGACGACTCTACATCTTTAACTGTAAGGACAAATCCGTCAAACAGTTAGACTTAAAAAAAGAAGAATTGTCTATAGATTTTATTAATATATAAACTGCTCTTTTCTATTATTTCGACCTCTAAGGGTCTTTTTCAAAAAGGCCCTTAGAGGTCGAAATATTAGAAAAGAGCACTTTATATATAAATACTATTTGAATTCCCTATCAACAAGAATATTGTTATAATTATCATAACAATATATGTCAACTCTTTCACTGCCATGGCGTCGCCTGTTTAAAACAATTGCCGTCTGCTTTTATTTCTCAGATTTAACTTTTTTTGTAAATTGACTTAAGAATTATTGAGACCAAAATTCAAACAGTTGGGATCCTGATCAGAAGCCGAGTATAATAGTCATTCGCAAACAGTTTGGATCCTAATACTCAGCTTTTGATGTTCTAATCAATATCTGGCAGCAAATTTCTGATATTAGATAAACAATAGTTGATGGTCAACATTTTGATTGCTGGTCTAATCAATATCTGACATCAAAAAGCAGAATTTTGTTAGTCGATAGCTGATAGTCAGAATTCGATAGTCAATAGTTGATAGTCAGCATTTTGATTGTGTATACAACAGTTGATAGTCGTTAGTTGATAGTAAGCATTTTGATTGTGATACAATAGTTTATAGTCGATAGTTGATAGTCAAAATTGATGGACAATAGTTGATAGTCAGCATTTTGATGGCGTATACAATAGTTGATGGTCGGTAGTTGATAGTAAGCATTTTGATTGTGTATACAATAGTTTATAGTCGATTACTGATAGTAAGAATTTGATAGTCAGTTCTTGATAATCAGTATTTTGATTACATACAATAGTTGATAGTCAATAGCTGATAGTCAGAAAGTGATAGTCAATAGTTGCTTGTCAGCATTTTGATTGCGTAAACAATTGCTGATAGTCGATAGCTGATAGTCAGAATTTGATAGCCAGTAGTTGATAGTCAGCATTTTGATTACATACAATAGTTGATAGTCAATAGCTGATAGTCAGCATTTTAAGTGCGTATACAATAGTTGATAGTCTATAGTTGATAGTCAGAATTTGATAGTAGTTGATACTCAGCATTTTGATTGCTTACAATAGTTGATAGTCGATTGCTGATAGTCATAATTTGATAGTCAGTAGTTGATAGTCAGCATTTTGAGATCTCAGGGTCTTATCAGGTCAAAACTGTTTGATACTCTGACCAGGTTGTTTTGAAAAGAAATTCTGAAGATTCTATTTTTGGAACAGTAGCAGACGACAATTGTTGCCGACGAAAAAGATTACCCAGCATGCAAAGAGTTAAATGTCAAGGAATCGCCACCTTCTTTTTTGTATATAGATTCTAGATCTATAGTAGATCCGGATTCAAAACGAATGACAAAATACGTCATGTTACGTACAGAGCTATAGTCAAGTACCAGTATCAGGTACTAACTATACGAGACCACCCTATGCCACAAAATACCCGAGTTTTAATAACATACACTTGTTTACATGTAACGCAACGACCCCTAAAACCTCAAATGAATACTTGAAAGTTTCCACTGAATACGCCAAGTTCCTTTTTGTGATAAATAAAGTTGTTTTTTACAACAAACACCCAAAAGGACACGAAATATGACGCACCATTGCACAGACCCCGTATTACCATTCAACCCGGTAAATGCGTTTTTTTCTAATGTTTGTGACCTAAACCTGCTTAAAAAGTGTCCTTTTGTTGTTTCCATTGTTTTATAACCAGTAAGTTAGCGTACAATATCCAACTCGCCTCCCGTATACCCCTGTTTAAACCTTTCACACTCAATGACGCCATAAATCGCATTTGCAAACAGTTTTGATCCTGATCAGACGCCGCGTAACGCGGCGTCTGCTCAGGATAAAAACTGTTTGCGACTTGTTTTGACATTACATTGTCAGTTAAACTGCCTTAAATCTAACTTTGAAACGATATTGCAAACAACAATATTGAGGCAGACGACAATATGGCGGGTGACGAGGTAAAACCATCACGATAAATTTGATCATGAAAGAGTTAACGCTCCAACTTGAATAAATCACCCTATTATCTGCTTAAAACTAGTACATGTATATGCTAAGACCAATAGTTATTAAAGCAGGCTGGAAGTAAAGCAGAATTCTCCAGGATCTTTCTGTTTTAAATTTAGTCTGCTTTAAATAAGATTTTAGGATTTTGCATCACCTCGGGGACGTTTAAATGGAAGAATACAGTAGGTTGAACTAATGTATTGTTTTAAAACATCGAGTTCGAGATACATGTACATGTATCTAAATTCTTAAAATTATAATATAAATACTTCATAGACACTTGATACTGGTTTCCCATGCATATTCACACACTTGCCAATTTAAATAGTTCTATTTAGGTCAATTACTTGTTATAACTTGCAATCTTACCAAACAGTCACGCAGCTATACAAATAATTTCAATTATATATACAGTGCTCCCTCTCTACAACAACTCTCAATGGGAGACACATATTATGTGTGTTGTTCGGAGGTAGTTGTTATAGACAGGGAAAATTAATACCCTTAGAGTGCTGAATATGACTTTGCTGTTTGAACCAAGAACAGACGCCGCGTAAACCGGCGTCTGATCTGGGTTCAAACTGTTTGTCGTTCGTTTTAATGTTTTTCTGTCAAATTGTCCAATACGTTACTTTGCGAAAATACAACAAAACACAACATTAAGCAACGCTATTGCAGCAGTAAAAGCGTTAGGCATACATGCCTTGTTTGGGGAACAGCGGCAAGCATTGTTGTACAGTGGAGAAAACGTTATTCTTTCCCAATAAACGCGTTTACGCTAAAACTTTTATTTCTATTGCAAACAGTTTGGAGCCAGATCAGACGCCGGGTAACTGATCAGGCACCAAACTGTTTGCCACCAAGATAAACATGAAATATCAGAATTGTCCAAAAGTTGTTCTTTTCTACGTTTTAGTGTTTTGCGTTTGCGTACGTTTGCGTTTAAACGGGAAAGAATAACAGATTCTCCACTGTAAGGAGGAAATCGTTGTTCGGAGCGTCGTTGTAGGGTGGGAGCACTGTATAATGTATATACACTGTCGTGTTAGTGTAGCCCTTTCACGTCGTAGTTTACTAAAGTCACTTTTGCAAATACAGTACAGTGGAGAATCTGTTATTCTTTCCCAATAAACGCGTTTACGCTAAAACTATTATTTGCAGTACAAACAGTTTGGAGCCAGATCAGACGCCGGGTAACCCGGCGTCTGATCAGGCTCCAAACTGTTTGCCACCAAGATAAACATGAAATATCAGAATTGACCAAAAATTGTTCTTTTCTACGTTTTAGTGCTTTGCGTTTGCGTACGTTTGCGTTTAAACGGGAAAGAATAACAGATTCTCCACTGTAGGGTGGGAGCGCTGTATAATGTATATACACTGTCGTGTTAGTGTAACCCTTTCACGTCGTAGTTTACTAAAGTCACTTTTGCAAATATTTTGGGTCAAGATCAGACGCCACGTTACGCGGCATTTGATCTGGCTTTGATCTGACTCCAAACTGTTTAACACTTGTCTTGAAATTTCGTTAGTCTTTCTATCTTAAATCTAACTTTGAAACGATATTGCAAGGATTAACCTATTACGTGGATAATAAAGTGTTAAAAAATGATTAGTCAAAGTTCCAGTTTGTAGACTTAGAGTGTAAACATTGTTCAAAGCTTGCCTTTTTAGCACATCTGTGTACATTGATAACCTTATGTTTCCGTTTTACCAAAATGCATTCTTATCATTGAAGTTTACATTATAGTCATATACATTGGGCTTGATTCTTCGACATTCTGCATAATGTATAATTCAACAATAAGCATTCCAAATACATGTCTATTTTATTGTTTGAAACCATGAATACATTGTTATATACATTTAAGTGATTGTATGTATTTGTCACATGTACTGATTATTATGTATCATATTGTGATGTCATATTTCTAATGACAATAATATAACTATAGGTAAAACCTATATACGGCCGAAACCTGTTCCTACTAAGTATAGGACATAAGGTATATGATTTAATTTAACGAGGGTACGAAATGACATAAAATAGGGTGCGAAAAGGCTAGGGTACGAAATGCCGGTTGCCGCGAGAACAACATTGGCGGCCTTTTTTTTATCGCCAGCCGGTTTGCTCGATTCACAAATCCGGTGCGGCGTACCAATCACATGATAGGGATATTTCTATTGGTATAAGCCTATGTATTCAATCGTGTATACCCATTGCACATAGGTAAATTATGTACGACTATAATAAAATATTTCCATAGAGGAGGAGAGCCGGTTTAGGCGCCGCTACGGAATTTCCGAACGCTCGGTTGGTTGGTGAATTAGGCATTCCCTCGCCGGAAGTGGAATAGAGTCAGATAAAATGGCCGCGCCCATAAAACTGTGCGATAATTTTTCAGGTCCATAGGATAATGAAAATTATTTCTCTATTTCTTGTTTTATTCACGCAACGCATACACATTATCTAAAGGCGACCTGCGCAAAAAGCTGGCCTTCGGTCAGCTTTTTGTTTCGGCCGTATTATGATGAGAAACTGTGTAGTGTACAGTTTAACATGTTAATGCCTACCGTCTACAAAAATAGACATATGTAAACAGTGCATATCCTGATGAGACCACGCGTTACACTGCGTCTCATCATGGTCTGCACTGTATACTAAATATGATACAGTGGAGAATCTGTTATTCTTTCCCGTTTAAACGCAAACGTACGCAAACGCAAAACACTAAAACGTAGAAAAGTACAACTTTTGGACAATTCTGATAATCCATGTTTATCTTGGTGGCAAACAGTTTGGAGCCTGATCAGACGCCGGGTTACCCGGCGTCTGATCTGGCTCCAAACTGTTTGCAGTGCAAATAATAGTTTTAGCGTAAACGCGTTAATTGGGAAAGAATAACAGATTATCCACTGTATATGTGGTGTATGGACAAACACTGCATTGTCTTAATATAAGATCACCTTGTATATCTACAATGAAAACTTCAAGCACGTATATATGCAAGCATAAATAGGTTAAATCAATACAATATATATACTTTTGCATCTATCTATCTATCATAATTAAGTTAGTGTATAAGACACTTGCTTTAAAGTTGTCTGATATCATACCATTTTTGATGTGCAATATTAACCACAAACACAACAATAATAACCGCATCCAGTCAGCCGCTTGGTGACTAACCGTCGAATAGGCCGTAGGGCATAGCGAAAATATACACAGTAAATGACGTCATGTACACTGAAATGTAACTGTCTGCATGTTGTGGGGGATATGCAAACGGTTTGGATCCAGATGAACGGCTAGTAAATTGGCGTCTCATCTGGATCCAAACTGTTTGACAGGCCGGTGATGTATTTTAAATGAAATGGGGATGATTCACCTTGGAATATGTTTGCAGACAACAAAATTTGCAGACGTAACTTTGCATAGCGTGCACAGGGGTGAACACTTATTGAGTCATCATATTGTCTGCTTAAAAAATGCCTTAATTGCAAGATTTAAGACAGTGTTGGCGAAGAAATATCGAAACGATATATCAGACGCCGCGCAAACTTAATTTTATTTGCTTATGGTAGTGAAATGGTTAAAAATCAAAATCAAGGTAGGCAATATCCTGGACCACAAAGAAAAACGGATGAGTAAGCGTTCCAGATGATAGAATTTCTAGCAACCTAAATTATGTCCGATATACCGTCACCACTTTTGGATTACCTTTTATGAAAACCGTACAAACATACAACTTTGTTTCTTAAAATGGGGAAGTTGGGGTAGGTTGTTCCGAATTAATGCATTGCCATTTCCTCCACATAAGCGCTTAAAACACCATGCATTACCCGATGCTCCATAAACGTACCACAATTGAATATTCTTTTATTATGTCAAATACCCATAAAACAGTTCTGCTTTATTGTCATATTGGATTAAGCTGTTGTATCTCCGCCATACCCCAAATGCAGTGGTTATTTGCAAATAGTTTGGATCATGATCAGACGCCGCAAAACAAGGCGTCTGACCAGGATCCAAACTGTTTCACAAATTCACTTATTGATTATATTTCAAAAAGTCAAAATACCTAAAACTTACATTTGAGAAATAAAAGCTGGCGACAATTGTTAAAATATAATGAAGTGGTTAAAACAGTGTGCATAGATGTTACTTGTACTTTGACAATGGGTAGAGGGGAATAGACCTCACGTATACGGTCTCAGTGCAGCCCATTCGAACAAATCTGACAATCCAACTTGTTCCAAAACAAGGGACAGGGGCTGTTCCAGATCTTTTTCTCTTCTCTGAATGCATTATGCATGAAATACCACACTGGCTGATCGGTATAAAAAACTGATTCACTGTTAGCCTATCACGCCATAGCCTACTTATAGTTTTGAAGATAGGTGACCATTTAAAAAACATATTTATAGTAAAGCAGAATGAACTATTTCATTGCATAATAAAATAAGAATTTTTGTCTACAGGAAAGAGTGCAGACTCAGATCATACAAGAATCGATGCAAACCCTGATAAGGCAGCTCATCGCCGAGCTTTTTAATCTGGGTCAACAATATTGTCAAAAGGCATTAATAAACGCTTATAGCAAGAGGTGATCTGTGTCCTTTATTGGAACATACAAACTATACACAGGTAAACATCTGCTCGCATATCTTACAAGCTTACAGCTTACCTGCTCGATTGGTATCCTCAATCACAACTGAGCGTTATCAGAAAATATATCCTTCAAATTCAAACAAAACTAGATCTATAATTAAACAAAAAAATGTTCAAATCCCATGAGATAACATAGGGAGGAGTTTAACTAAGCCTTTTCGATTGTCTTTGCCGTCTTATTGTACCACGTGATCAATATGAAACTACTTTGGAAATCCCCCGTTGGTGATTCACCTTATTTGCACATATCCTTATGCTATATTTAGTACAGGTATATAAATCATACCTTTAAAACCGCCTAGGTTTAAATGGTGAATAGTAGCGGTAGTACTCGATGAGCAGTTTGTGCATCTGTTGATATTTTCCGCTAAAAAGTTTTGGGGGCAAATCACTTGACATAGCAAATATGTGCATATGTAATACTGGTGATTATGCGCTTATGGTTGACTTGTTGCTGCTTAAAGCAAGATAAAAGTTAAGCAGACAGTCTTTGAAAGAGTTCATTATGCTGGTAAATCCACCAGCTCTCGAGGGTTTACGACCAGTTTGCCACATCCACGGGAAGTGGCGATAATCGTCGAGCATGACGAAAGCGTGCAGTTTGGCACTTCTGATGATGTCTCCAGTGAGAGACGAAACCGTTAATGTAAGTGAAATGTTAGTGCTGTGTTTTGAAGAAAATGATACTTTAAGTAAAGCAGAAAGCCTTCTGCTTTACTTACATCTTGTTTTAAGCTACCAGCTGAATTTGAATTAATCAATAAAACAACGCTGGTACATACACATTACCAGTTGACAGTGTGATACAGAGTGATGTATTTAGCTCGAGCCTTGGCGCGAGTCTGATCGGTTGTTTCCGCCAAAAACGTCGAGAGCTAAATGCAACACTCTGTAGCACACTGTCAACTGGTGATGTGTTGATTATATGCCTTGAATACACATCAGAAACAATTAAATGGTTGTTTAAATCATTTTATAGCCAAATTTATTAGTTATTTGAAGCAGAACAAGATTTTTTGTTTGCCACAATGAATAACGCGGCACTTGTACACGTACGTAAATGACGTCACGTTAAATCGAAATCGAGGTCAGAGTAAAATACAAAGTGGCTGATACAAGGTGGCTGATACAGACTCTTGTATTTTACTGTGCAAATACACGCGAAAACGCTCGATATCATACAAAGGCATATAATGAAGTTTGTTATTGGACAGAATACACAAGGCGTGAAGCTTGATAATTGATATAGACTGAACAGATTTTGCATTGGCTAAATGCGAATACAGTAGTCGCATATTAATACAGTAGTCCTGCCGTTCTAGAAGTTAGTCAACTAAGGTTTATGACACAGTCTGCTGTGATATATTGGTTCTATCAAATGTTTGCCAAATATTCAAGAAACAATGCTAAGGAACTGTTTTCGCAATTCAAGCTCAGTGTCTACTTAAGTGGACAGTGACAATAAGTGGAGATCATAGAAAATATTAATTTTGCTGTATGGACAAATACTGGAGGTGTATTTTTATCACCCGTGTAAGTATACGGGGAGAGATAATTGCAATATCCAGGCATATCTGGGTTCAAGGCATTGTATCTTGATTGTTCATAGGTTATCCAAGGACAATTGGTAACTATATATGGTCGAGCGGGGACTTGAACCAACGACCCAGGTGTCACCAGACCAGTGCGTTATCGCTAGACCACGAATCCGCTACATTAGTATCTCTTTACCCCATAATTATGCCTTTTACGCTTTTAATTTATCCCTCCATCGAAAAACGTCCAATCCATACAGTCATGAATAATGTTTGTATAATAAGATATATGCCGTTCTAAATCCTAGCCAATGATCGCCTTAGAGCACATCCTGCTTTACTTTTAACCTGCTTGAAGTGGTCAACTGGCTTCATTACTAGAAACAGGCTATTGGGTAATGGGTTAAAGGGGTGGCACTTACATGTATGTAGTGGGTGGAACAATGCATTTAAAGATTTAATGATATCCTTGTGCTAATATGTATACATGATCAGTTACTATTAGCGGATTCGCCGGTATGTTTGAATAGTGCATGTCCGCAAGATGTGTCACGGTTTACCATTAGTAAGCAAGTAGCCTGCGGTAAATATAGAAAAATGAGAAACAAATAACTCCTACTGCAAGCTTTATTGGAGGTAGGGGTGTGTGCTAGTAGTCTGTAGATCTTTCTCGCTCTTCGTTTTAGCTCATTCATTCCTAAAATACTTTGTAGACAATTCCAATCAGTTAAGTTTAGTCCATTGTCGACGATTAAGTTATGATTTTAACAATATACAGTGTTCCCTCTCTACAACGGCCCTCCCAAAAACGATTCCCTCCTTACAACGACTTTTGCCGCTGTTCCCGAAACTGGACAATTATGTCTAACACTTTTTTGCTGCAATATCGTCTGCTTAAAATTGTCGTCTGCTGTTTTTCTAAAAGTTACATATTTGTCCATTTCAGAGTAAAACACTTAATTACGAGTGACAAACAGCTTGAATCCAGATCAGACGCCGCGTTACGCGGCGACTGATCTGAATTCAAGCTGTTTGCAAATGTAAGCCAAATTCCCTCCCTGTAACGACTCCCTCCGAACAACGAACATATTGTGTGTCTCCCATTGGGTGTCGTTGTAGAGAGGGAGCGCTGTATTGCAAAATGACAAAGAGTGTAGACCCTTACCAGAGGCATCAACTCAGATATCCACTATTTGCATGGGGCATTCGTACTTTTTACAGATGTACTGTTTATAAATTCCTACTATAGATACGCATTGCTCGTGCACCATGTGTTAAAGTGACACTGAAGAACAGGATCTCTTTAACCCATTTATGCCCAATGGATTCTTCCATGTTTATATATTGGATAAGACCATTCTTTATCAAAGGGATGCCTGGTCAAATTTTTCATTTTGATTTTGTTTTATATTGAAATTCCTATCAGCAAACAGTGTAGACTTTGATCAGACGCCGCATCATGCGGCGTCTGATCTAAGTATACACAGTTTGCCTATGTCCCATATATGGGATCGTGGGCACAAATGGGTTAAGTATAGCTTTCGATCCAATCCTTTTTCATTATACCAATATATTATGTTTATGTACAATATCTGAAATAAAATATATCTCAATCAAAGGAACACTGTTACAGTGCGATGATACTAGCCTTGTCTGCGTAGCGAAATAAACTGCAAACGCTAGGCAATAAAACGTTAAAAATGTCGGAATTTTGAAAAATTGTAAGATACAGTAAAGCATACGGTACGTATTTGTTAATCTGCGTGGCAAACAGTTTGGCACATGGGTTAAGATCTTGCTCCAAACTATTTGCAATAGACCTACCGTACATGTTTTAACCCTTTCCCTCTCAATGACGCTTCAAATTGCGTTTGCAAAAAGTTTGGATCCTGATCAGACGCCGCGTCACGCGGCGTCTGATCAGGATCCAAACTGTTTGACACTCATTTTGAAATTTCTTCAGTCATACTGCCTTATTGTTTTACTTTGAAACGACATTGCTGACAACAAAATTGCACTAGGCGACAATGAAACGGTGAAGGGGTGCAATTCTTCCCAATAATTTGACTATGAAAGGGTAAATCATTTGTAAACGCGTTTGTTTGATAATATATAGCCCATTGTGTAAGGCATTGTTTTTTGTGACCCCCTGTGGGTAATTTTACCTCATGTTTTCTCTACACGTCCGGTTATAAATAACCGCTTCACTGCCTTACCTTGAAAACGACAAATCGTATTGGTATGTACAAAATGTACATAAAAGGACACATTGTCTGAAAGAAACAATATTCCTCTAGTGAGAAGAAACATTATATTATCATCGGAGATTTCAATACTCTCCTATATGCCATTTCAGGAATATTACCCATTAACGAACGAGTCATATTAGCACTTGAAAGGGATAGCATTAATACGCTCGTATTAATACTTTCTATAATTTCAATTCCGATATGTTTGGAATTTACACATACCATGTACTATATACCTGTGTTTCTAATGGTAAAAGAACATTATTGCTCCTTCAGTACAAATGATTTATGCTGCACATTGAATATTCCGTGTCCCAAATACTCCCAAAAATAGCTACATGGCTCCAGATAAGGCGAGTATTTCAAAACCTAAAACTTTCTTTCTGCTTTAAACCCTATGGTGTCGACAGTAACACCAGTATCATCATAGGACTGTGTGCTGTATGAGTGAATAAAAGAGTGAAAAAAATGTTGGAATTGTTTAGAATACTCCCTCTTATCTGGAGCCTTGTAGCTATTTTACCGGAAATATGCCATTTACGGGTTATTGCATTTATTAAATAAAAAATAATAATGAAAATTATTTCATCATATTTCATGTTTTTGTGTGAGTGAGAGAGAGAGAGAGAGAGAGAGAGAGAGAGAGAGAGAGAGATGTTGGTGTCATCATTTATGTGTATCCTTGCATCATAATTTCTTTAAAGAAGTTATTTTGTTCGAACATTTCTGACATGATAGTTTCATTTAGTTCACTTTCGAATATAAGTTTTCCGCCATATTTGTTTAAACATTTAAAATATTTCTGTTTCCATCATCCTTTATACTGTTCTTCTATAATTCATTTACCCAACTACATTTTAATGCGTTGATAAAAAGGTCTAAATCTATCATTTGAATCCTCCATTCATAGGATCTTGTTTGTTTGTTTGCCGGTGTAACGAAGTATTTTGACCCCCATCGAAAAGTGACCCCCCGGTCAAAATTCGACGTCGTAGAATGACCTCCCATCGTCGAATTATGACCCCCATCGTCGAATTATGACCCCCCTGTCGAAATATGACCCCCCTTTTAAAAATCCTTGATAGTTTGTTTAAAGTCAGTTTTGCATTTGTTCAAGTTGTTTTAAACCTAACTTAAGTTTTGAGTGAATAAATTATATTGATTGAATTGTAAGTGTGTCTGCCTATCAATGGACAACCTTATGGGTATCGAATCCAGAACCGTTTACCCTTTTACAAGTACATGTATACATTTACGATCTACCAATTACTCTTGTTCGATTATTGATTTAATTTCGACGTAGCAGGCTGAGTAAACCCCAATCACACATGTACCACGTCTCCGAGAAAGCGTATGATCAGAATTCACAATACGCTCGTATTGACATTCATTCCAAGAAATCTTCCTATCTTGTCGAAGTTTCTTTGGTTTAACCAACTACCCTACATCCTTTTTCTAGCTTTAAAGACAGATGCCCACTTAGAGCAGGTTAAAAGTAAAGCAGATTGCGCATTCTGCTTTACTTCAGCCTGCTTTAAGATACACTTTGCTAGGATATAGAAAATATTTTCTTATGGTATACATCCATGACTGTATAAATTTGATATTTTATCTCCAGTAGAGGAATAAATAGATCAAAGGCGTAAAATTCGTATTTATTAGGTAATGTCTTAAAATATTTTCATAGAGGATGTTTTGATTTGTCAGAACTTATCCCTTTTGTCAAGAAATAAGAAGAATGTAGGTCGGTTGTTTTGAGTGGGCTTTTTTGTCTTTTGTCAACACTTGCTATATATGTTGTGCGTTTATAGTTTACCATGTTAAGTGTAAAGTTAATTGCATTTACTAAACAAACAAGCAAACAAACAAACAAGCAAACAAAAAGCGATCAAAATTGGAAGCTGTGTTATGTTGCCTCATTGCACATCACACCATTCAGTGTCGTAGAAAGACTCCGGTCATTATTCTAGCTCGTATTTTGACACCTCGGCCATTATTCGATATCATAGTTTGACTCGCCGGTCATTATTCGATGTCGTAGAATGACCCCCGGTCATTATTCGATGTCGTAGAATGACTCCCCGGTCATTATTCGATGTGTAGAATGACTCCCCGGTCATTATTCGATGTCGTAGAATGACCCCCGGTCATTATTCGATGTCGTAGAATGACACCCTGATATCATTCTATTTCATAGAATGCCACCCCTGCCCCGATATGGTAATTACCGTATTTGATGTCAAACAAAGACCCCTTGTCATTTTTCAATGTCGTAGAATAACCCCGCCATGATTGCGATCAGCTCCCTGAGGGTAAATTCATATCAGATTGCTAATTACCTAAATCATTGGATGCTTCTATGTTGTACAATATACCGTCAATAATCTAATCAATTTTCATAGTCACATGCCGCAATGTTTCTGTTGCGACACATTGTTAGATGACGAATGTCATTGGAACCGATGTAAATATTACATATACATGTTCTGTAAAAGGGGGATACATATTTGCACTCGTTCACGTAATGTTTATTGGTATGGAGTACCACTGATAGACTGTAAACTACGTTCAATAAATTGTCACATATCTTCAAGAATAGAAACAGGTTAAGGAGTAAAGGGTTAAATAATCAGGTCTGACATAATGCATCTAACAGGCAATGTATTTGAAACTTTAATGATGTTATGTGCAACAGTAACATTTATACATTTTGTCTTGGTAATTAGCAGTAATTCAATTAAGAAGTATACAGGCAAAAAAGACACGCCGTTTCATATAACCGGTTTAATATGTAGAAAGCACTTCAAAGAGCTTTGTACAAAACTTTTGGTCTGTATATACCCTTTGCTCCATAGGCAAGCTTGCAAATTAGCTACGTTTAACTGTGATTAAGGCAGGACAATGCATACAGCAATATGAATTTTATGCAGAAAGCTCATGTATGCTTTCTGCTTTACACTCATTTTGTTGTTAGCTGACGCCTGTAATTAAAACTATTATTGGATTGTATTAGTGTATCTTAATCTTATTTGCACATGTAGGTGCAGGCGGCCTGAGGCGCTACTGTGGAGGAAAGGGTTAAGGGCTCACTTGCTTACAAAAGTATACTTCCTTACCCAGGGGGCACTATAAAAAGGATGTGACTGTAAACTTGCATCCATGTATTCTTAAGTTTAGAATCTTTGATTATTTAGTTGACAAAGAACTTGTAAATGATAACCTATCAGTTATATATGATATGCTTATTAGTTATTTTTCAGTCATGTTTTTGACTGTTATCAAAATGTAATGTGTGATGTAATGCATTACTTTGCCAACGTACTTGTAATTTAATACATTACAAATGTAAACGTAATAATAATTGTAATATAATACACTATTTAGCAATGTAATTGGTGACACTTGTAATGTAATGTATAACTTTCTCAAGTAATTCACACCATGCATGTTCCCGGCCCACCGACCTGCATACTCCATGACTGAATTACTACCTTAACGGCATACACCAGCAATTCGTGCGACACCTAGTGGCTTTTAACGAAGTGCGATAAATCAAGCATCGTTACTCAACGAAATCGTGCATATCGGTTACCCCCGTAGATACTTTCGGTTTCACACAATCTCCATAAATCGCGTAATAAAGACGTTAAATGCATGAAAGTGTACTTGATAAATGAAAGTACGTGAATCTTGGTAAATGCTTTATCTAATAAGGCTTAGTTAATAACCCAAAACTTCAATCAAATTGAATATGAGCGTGAACCCGAAATCACATAGAAAAAGCCGTCGGCTTATTTAGGCCATTGGTATATGTATGAAAGTGCCTATAGTTTCAAAAGAAGCCTTATAACTTATGCTTTTTTACCATTGTCTTATTATTCACTCCTATACACCGGTGTAACGAAGTATTTTGACCCCCATCGAAAAATGACCCCCGGTCAAAATTCGACGACGTAGAATGACCCCCGGTCATTTTTCGATATCGTACAATGACCCCCGGTCATAATTCGACGTCGAAATTTGACCCCCCGGTCATAGTACAATGACTCCCCTCATGAAGTGTTTTGACCCCTCCTGGAATATATCGACCCGCATCGACAAATGACCCCACCCCTCTTTAGCAATTAACAGACACAGTTTAACCCATTGGACCCTTGCGACGAGTATATTAGTCATTTACAAACAGTCTACCTAGCAATAGTACGTTTGTCCTTTGTAAACCGTGTAGACCCAGATCAGACTAATCCCAAAGGAGCTCTCTGATATGTTTGCAATATATGTCAGTTTTGAAATATATTGTATAAAACAACTCTAGCTAGTCAAAAGTTGACTTGACATAACTAGAAAAAAATTGCATTGTCCACTTGAAGTTTCAGGTGTGAATAAGTTAAAAAAAGATATATAAAATTTAGATGATAAACAAGTCAAAATTCAGACTTATGATAAGCGCGCCATGGAAACGTACAGTATACTAAATGCTGTTCCCGATGGGTTACGTTAACCTTGTGCCTATCTGTTGGATACTGATGGTAGGGAAACAAGGTGGCTGCGGGTATGTGGTATAATTCGTGGACAGCTTATTTATAAATAAGTTAAGGTAGTAATTCAGTCATGGAGTATGCAGGCCGGTGGGGCGGGAACAGGCATGGTGTGAATTACTTGAGAAAGTTATACATTACATTACAAGTGTCACCAATTACATTGCTACATTACAATTATTATTACGTTTACATTTGTAATGTATTAAATTACAAGTACGTTGGCAAAGTAATGCATTACATCACACATTACATTTTGATAACAGTCAAAAACATTACTGAAAAATAACTAATAAGCATATCATATATAACTGATAGGTTATCATTTACAAGTTCTTTGTCAACTAAATAATCAAAGAGTCTAAACTTAAGAATACATGGATGCAAGTTTAGAGTTTGAAAAGTCACAGCCTTTTTATAGTGCCCACTGGGTAAGGAAGTATACTTTTGTAAGCAAGTGAGCCCTTAACCCTTTCCTCCACAGTAGCGCCTCAGGCCGCCTGCACCTACATCTGCAAATAATATTAAGATACACTAATAAAATCCAATAATACGTTTAATTACAGGCGTCAGCTAACAACAAAATGAGTGTAAAGCAGAAAGCATACATGAGCTTTCTGCATAAAATTCATATTGCTGTATGCATTGTCCTGCCTTAATCACAGTTAAACGTAGCTAATTTGCAAGCTTGCCTATGGAGCAAAGGGTAAATACAGACCAAAAGTTTTGTACAAAGCTCTTTGAAGTGCTTTCTACAGATTAAACCTGTTATATGAAATGGCATGTCTTTTTTGCCTGTATACTTCTTAATTGAATTACTGCTAATTACTAAGACAAAATGTATAAATGTTACTGTTGCACATAACATCATTAAAGTTTCAAATACATTGTCTGTTAGATGCATTATGTCAGACCTGATTATTTAACTCTTTACTCCTTAGCCTGTTTCTATTCTTGAAGATATGTGACAATTTATTGAACGTAGTTTACAGTCTATCAGTGGTACTCCATACCAATAAACGTTACGTGAACGAGTGCAAATATGTATCCCCCTTTTACAGAACATGTATTTGTAATATTTACATCGGTTCCAATGACATTCGTCATCTAACAATGTGTCGCAACAGAAACATTGCGGCATGTGACTATGAACATTGATTAGATTATTGACAGTATATTGTACAACATAGAAGCATCCAGGTAATTAGCAATCTGATATGAATTACCCTCAGGGAGCTGATCGCAACCATGGCGGGGTTATTCTACGACATTGAAAAATTACAAGGGGTCTTTGTTTGACATCAAATACGGTAATTACCATATCGGGGCAGGGGTGGCATTCTATGAAATAGAATGATATCAGGGGGTCATTCTACGACATCGAATAATGACCGGGGAGTCATTCTACGACATCGAATAATTACCGGAGGTCATTCTACGACATCGAATAATGACCGGGGGTCATTCTACGACATCGAATAATGACCGGGGAGTCATTCTACGACATCGAATAATGACCGGGGGTCATTCTACGACATCGAATAATGACCGGGGAGTCATTCTACGACATCGAATAATGACCGGGGGTCATTCTACGACATCGAATAATGACCGGCGAGTCAAACTATGATATCGAATAATGGCCGAGATGTCAAAATACGAGCTAGAATAATGACCGGAGTATTTCTACGACACTGAATGGTGTGATGTGCAATGAGGCAACATAACACAGCTTCCGATTTTGATCGCTTTTTGTTTGCTTGATTGTTTGTTTGCTTGTTTGTTTAGTAAATGCAATTAACTTTACACTTAACATGGTAAACTATAAACGCACAACATAGCAAGTGTTGACAAAAGACATAAAAGCCCACTCAAAACAACCGACCTGCATTCTTCTTATTTCTTGACAAAAGGGATAAGTTCCGACAAATCAAAACATCCTCTACGAAAATATGTTAAGACATTACCTAATAAATACGAATTTTACGCCTTTGATCTTTTAATTCCTCTACTGGAGATAAAAGATCAAATTTATACAGTCATGGATATATACCATAAGAAAATATTTTCTATATCCTAGCAAAGTGTACCTTAAAGCAGGCTGAAGTAAAGCAGAATGCGCAATCTGCTTTACGTTTAACCTGCTCTAAGTGGGCATCTGTCTTTAAAGCTAGAAAAAGGCTGTGGGATAGTTGGTTAAACCAAAGAAACCGCGGCAAGATAGGTAGATTTCTTGGAATGAATGTCAATACGAGCGTATTGTAAATTCTGATCATACGCTTTCTCGGAGACGTGGTGCATGTGTGATTGGGGTTTACTCAGCCTGCTACGTCGAAATTAAATCAATAATCGAACAAGAGTAATTGGTAGATCGTAAATGTATACTTGTAAAAGGGTAAACGGTTCTGGGTTCGATACCCATAAGGTTGTCCATTGATAGGCAGACACACTTACAATTCAATCAATATAATTTATTCATTCAAAACTTAGTTAGGTTTAAAACAACTTTAACATATGCAAAACTGACTTTAAACAAAATACCAAGGATTTTTAAAGGGGGGTCATATTTCGACAGGGGGTCATAATTCGACGATGGGGGGGGGGGGGGGGGTCATAATTCGACGATGGGAGGTCATTCTACGACGTCGAATTTTGACCGGGGGTAACTTTTCGATGGGGGTCAAAATACTTCGTTACACCGGCATATTTTGTCGGGGTTCGAGTAAGTTCGGTTATTGCATTTTACCTCTTGATATTTTACATGAGAATATAAAACATATAGCCATTTTATATATTTATGTGTTATTATTATTCACCCTTTACATGAATTCTAAAATATTCATAATTTGAACATTACAGTAGCTTAACTTATATGATCACGTGACTAAAACACGTATTTTAGATTTATGACGTCATATCCTCGAAACAGTATCTCAGGAAACAAAACATAATGAAATACATTCTAACTTTAAAATAAGAAGAATGAAATTTAGCTATACTAACAAAGACTACTGACATTTTAACATATATAAGGCGGTTACTCGTATTACTGGATACTACCGAATAATAGGTTTTATAGGGTTTTAACTATTTCACTGCCAAAAGATGACTTTGCAAACGTTACACTACCCACTTTCTAAAACCATTGGTAGAACAACAGATTTAGCTGTCAAACACAAAATTTACGTACAAACCATTTATAACGACCGACGAATGAAAATACACATTCAAAACTTGAAAACTTCACTTGTTTCGAGAAGTTGATATTCTAAATAGATATCATGGCCTGGGTGCATGACACGTAGTTAGTGCCTACCTGTGTGCTAAGTCCCTCCCTGTTAGTTTATCTATACTGAGTATAGTAGTAACAAATCAATATTTAACTCTCAGCGAGGGATTTAGTATACAGGTAGGCACTAACTACGTGTCATGCACCCGGGCCCATATGTCTAGAACTATGTTAGGGGTTTATGTGAATAAATGGTATTGTAGTTGGGTTGTATTTATTGCTGTTATTTAATAATTACACAACTTCTTTTATAACTAAATGTTATTCAAAAGTCCTGTAAGACATATTTCAAATAATATCCAATTTAGTTCAGTCAGCCTGAGCGATAATGGAAATACATGCTTTAAATACAACGCAATTACCTCGCACGTATTCATGAGGGATTTCAGTCAATACCTACATCCATGTCTTGTTTGAAAAACCAACAAAACAAAAATTCTCAGAATTATAATAACAAAATTACTATAAATGTCTCGCTGAAGGATGATCTTTCAGAAAATGTTCACCGTTATAAGACCAGACCAACCACATTTAATGCAAATCGCTCCGTTATCCTAACTTTCTAAATGTCAATCGTAAAAGATAAAGTACGAGTTTCGCTTTAAATGTGCCTAGTAACAACGGTAAGACTTTCGCTCGAACAAACAACAAATATGTCAGCGAAAATAGTCGTCTTACCGTTGTTACAGGACACTTTTGAAGCGAAAACGTAATAAATGTTTCTAACTCATTACGTTCGACGATTTGTTCAAATGAACTAACACTGGGTCAACACTAAGTGTGGCTAATTTAATATATCAAACTAATCCATCCATTTTTAAATTATTGAAACACATTTACTTTATTTTCCCTTAGTCTTTTTTCACAGGGCTGCCATTTCTATGGATTTTCCGAAATCTTCGGATTTTTGTAAATTTCTCAGGACCAACGGATTTTTCCGAAATCATCGGATTTCTGATTTTACTTATAAAATTTTGAATTTTATGCGTGTTTTTACATAGGTAACATTAGTATGGGTGTCAAACAGTTTAGAACTAGATATAAACTGTTTGCATAGTTGTGTTAGTATTATACAGCCTGGCAGCGAAAGGATTAAAGGTACGATTCTTAACCCTTTCCCCCATAGAAGCGACTTTTAGAGTATTTTATTTATTCCTCCGCTGAAGAAAATAGTTCCAAATTATTTATTTATTATTATATATAATAGGGAACATTTTCTATATTCATGCACAAGATAGCTTAAAGCAGGCTGAAAGTAAAGCAGAATGCGCCTTAAGGCGCATTCTGCTTTACTTTCAACCTGCTTTAAGTAGTCACATATCTTTATTGCTAGAAATGGGCTATCAGGTAAAGGGTTAAAATCGCGCTTGAAAATTTGGAAATCTTAGGATTTTATAAACAACTGATGGTAGCCCCGTTTTCATACTTACACAAGTATATCGTGCTGCCCATATACTGATTCTTTTGGTATAATTGACAACATAGCTTGCCTTCTACGCTCAGAATTAGTACTCATCTAGTACTGACCTAGTGAGATACGTCCTTATGATTTGTTTTTATTAAATACTTTGTCTTTTTCAGAATTTTGTATAATTAAGGCCTACGGACAAGGAATAGTTTTCACGAACAGGCACGAAAATGCATAGTGAATCCTTACACTGGCATAGTACATATGTAGATATATCGTCTGCTTAAGATTCATCGTCTACATTTATTTTCAAACGCTGCTTTGCAACGTTCTCCTGTAGGAAACAATTTAATCCAATGTATCAGCATTGCGTTTCCTTCAATCCCACTCAACCGGGTATGTCCATCATTTGGCGTAATAACATTTGGTAGGCAGGGACCCGTATTACGAAACGCCGTACGACAAAAATGGTCATAAGTCAAAACTTTAATATACATGTTATTTCTTATTTGTTCATCTATAATCCTGCCTTGTGATATCTCTTTGGAATCGTCTTGAAAAGACTATTCTTGGAATCCATAGAGATGTAACAATGCCGGATTAGATGGCTGAATAAGTAATAATTGAGAATTTTATAATTTGACTTACGACAATATGTTGTACGACGTTTCGTAAGACGGACCCCGTATCTTTAGCATGTTCAAACAGAGCTACTTGGCGTTAAAGAATTGCACTATAAGATCTCTACCTTTAGGCCAAAATACTCAGTCAAACAAATTAATTGCATTGAATAGAGCTTATCTAATGACTTGGTTTTCAAAATGTACTTGTTTTTCTACATTTTAATTACATGTACATGTTTCATAATGGGCATTTCATGCTCGCAGGGTACCCTTTTCTCTATTCATATGGAAAGCTGGTAAATGTACGAACCAGGGCCTTTCCTGGCCTGCGGATATTTCCAAAAACTTCGGATTTCAGGTACGTCTAATGTATAATTAGAGTCAACCGGTTGTTAGGGTTTGTTATGTATGAAAAACGTTATTAAAACACCTACATGTATATATAATAGTGTTTATATAATATTATGTATATTAATTGTTACTCATTTGCTCCGACTTTATCACCAAAAAGTTGCTTTTGACCCAATGTATATGTGCTGTATGTATACGGTTACCGCGATCCAGAGCCAAGATAAACATCAATTATCAGAATTGTCCAAAAGTTGTACTTTTCTACGTTTTAGTGCTTTGCGTTTGCGTACGTTTGCGTTTAAACGGGAAAGAATATCAGATTCTCCACTGTAACTTGTAGGTCACTGTATGTCTCTGTGACATGACCTACTGAAGGACTATTGCATAAGAAGACAAAGAATTATGTCTAAACAACAAGTCTAGCAGAAAAAGCTGCAATTTTCGTAAAACCCATCCACCAAAATATCCGAGTTTCTCAATAAGAATGGTTGTTGTTGATATTGAAATATGGTTTTAAGTCGCTTTAATAGTATTTCAGCCATATCGCACCTCCAGGAGGCAAGTTGCCAGATCAGCACCTCATTTACACCCATCTAAAATATGAGGAGTTGATCTAGAAATTTGAACTCTGACATGAAAACCAGAGTTACATATATTCTGGATTTAACCGTTTTAGTACTTGGACCGGCCTACAGTAACACCTCTTTATGACGGATTTATCCATCAATCGAATCACTGAAAAGGTTGCACCTTTTGGCAGCCTAATACTGTATCATGGCAGACGTCCAAATTCTTTTCTGCCAGTTGACCACGCTAGCATGTCCCAGAACAACATGGGGTCAATTACAAATGAGGGTATGTAAACTACATGTATTATACCCTCGTGATGAGGTCATAGTGGATATATATTTTAATACAAAAATCAAATCAAATATAAAAGCATTTATTTTAAAAACACAGAATAGTCATCTCATAGATTCTCATACTAGTCATGGCATTCAACAAATCATTCAAGGTTTCAGACAAATGTATTATACAATGTAATATATGCAGGGCTGCCATAAGTTGATAAAAAAATACTAAGATTTCAAAATTTTCAATTTTTCAAGCGCGATCTTCCGAATTATACCTTTTACCCATAGTCTGTTTCTAGTTTTTAAGACACATAATGCTTAAAGCAGGTTGAAAGTAAAGCAGAATGCGCCTTAAGTTTACAAACAACAGTGAACAGTCCGGAGTTAATTTCTCATCAATAAACCATTATTTTCTGATACTTAATGTAGCAAACAAAGCAGCTTACATCTAAGCAGCTAAATCTTATTTTTATATGCAGTAAAATTGAAACATTTCAGTAGATTTGTACATTTTTGCGTGTGTTATTCCGATTCGGAATATTTCGTTTGTACCCTTGAAAAGTAAATAAACATGGGGGCGCAACGAGTTATTATTGAAGAGTATTGGAGAACGTTAGATGTCATGTTATAAGGGTTGTTTGCATCGGTTAACTTTGCCGCTCTCTGATACAGTACTTGAATGCGCTACAGATGACTTACCTTTATCTGGAGTCCAGGGACCCATTTCATAAACCTTCGTAGGAAGAAATTGGTCATAAGTCAAAACTTTCAAATACATTTAATTTCTGAGTTCTGTATCTAATCCTGTCTTGTGACATGTCGTTGGAATTGTCTTTTCAAAACGATTCCAAAGAGATGTCACAAAACAGGATTTAATGGAGAAATATATAATAATTGAGACTTTTATAATCTGACTTACGACAACATTTGTCGTACAAAGTTTTATGAAACGGGCCCCAGGAACAGAGCATTCTGCTTGAATTTCAGCCTACTTTAAGCTACTAAGAAATAATAAAATAACCCATCACTCAATAGCCTATTTATAGGTTTGAAGATAGGTGACTTTTTAAGCAGGTTGAAAGTAAATTCTATTTTATTTTCAGCCTGCTTTAAGCTGTCATCTGCTAGGATATAGAAAATAATTATTATGATACATTTTCATGATTGTATAAATTGGAATTGTTATCTTTAGTGGAGGAATAATTTCAATGTACTAAAAGCCTAAAAGACCCATCTATGGGGGAAAGGGTTAAGGCAATGATTACGGCAAAAGACTGTGATGAGTGGAAGAGAATCAGCAGTCATCAATGGCACCAAAACGGCCTACTGGAGACTAATATGATGATCATGATGATGGTGGAATTTACATATATAATACAACCATATTTTTATCTGAAATATTTGTACATAATACTATATACAGTCAATTTACAACAGTATGAATTAATTACAAAAATAATGATTTTTTTTTTGTCTCTCTCTTGATCACTAACATCATAGCAAATAAGTAATTGTTACAACTGAACAATGTCTTAAACAATTACTAAGCTAATATTATTTTCTGTTTAACCCATTACTCCATGATTACACCATTTTATGCCTCTTATTCATTCTTTTGGTGGAGAACATAGATTCAATTTATACGGCCATTAACACCATAACAAATATATTCTATATCCTTGCAAGTAGCAGCTTTTAAAGCAGACTGAAAGTAAAGCAGAATGTGCCACAAGGCAACTTGATTTAAGTGGTCACATGTCTTTAAAACTAGAAACTAACCATGGGGTAATATGTTAAACAATAATGAACAACAAGATTTGGTAATCAAAGATTACGTAGCTCACCTCCTGCAAAAGACCAGACTTTAATGCAAAACCTTAACATTGACCCGAGAGATCAAGGTCAAAGTTCAAGGTCACCAAACTGCAATGCATCATGGTTTACTTATTGAGGTGCATCAGCATATGAAGTTTCATGACCGTCAAAATAGATTTTAAAGCAAAACCTTCATGTTGACCTTAGTGATCAAGATCAAAGGTCAAGGTCACCAAACTGCAATGCATTATGGTCTACTAATTGAGGCATATCAGCATAATTATGAAGTTTGTGACAGTAGGTGCAGCCATTTGCTTAGAACAGACTTTAACGCAAAACCTAAACGTTGACCCTAGAGGTCAAGGTCAACTAACTGCAGTGCATCATGGTCTACTCATTGAGGTGCATCAGCATATGATGATTTATGACCCTAGGTGCAGTCGTTTGCTCAGAACAGACATTACCACAAAACCTTAACCTGGACCCTAGGGGTCAAAGTCAAAGGTCACAAAACTGCAATGCACCGTGGTCTACACATTGAGGGGCGTCAGCAAATGAAGTTTCATGACTGTAGGTGCTGTCGTTTGCTCATAACAGACTTTAACACAAAACCTTAACATTGACCCTAGAGGTCAAGGTAAAAGGCCAGGGTCATCAAACTGCAGTGCAACGGGGTCTACTCATTGAAGCGCATCAGCATATGAAGTTTAATGATCATAGGTGCAGTCGTAAGACCTAGCCCTCATAGTTTATGATATCAAGTCCGGACGATGACGCCGGGGGTATAGCATAAGCCCCCCCCTCACTTAGTGAAGGTGAGCTAAAAATGCAATAAAATGTGGAAAATATTGAAAATCTATTCTAATCTACATTGTTAACAGCTTTGAACCTGATCAAACACTGAGAACTCTGTGTTTGATTAGGCTCCAAACTGTTTGCAATGGACGTCAGTGTTTATATTGGCAAAGAATAACAACTAAATTTACCATCAAAGAATTAATGATATACAGTAAAACCTCGCTATTACGACCACTAAATTATGTTAATTAGTAGGATGTTTACGATAGGTGACCGCTTAAAGCAAGGTGACAGTGACACAGAAAGCTCCTATTGGAGCTTTCTGTTTCACTGTAACCTTGATTTAAGCTGTCACCTGTCTATTATACACTCAATTAGCCTTCGTTTTAGTGGTCGTAATAGCGAGGTTTTACTGTATATGCAAATCTTTGCAGAGGCACAATTCAAGATTTAACTCTTATCATGCTAGCTGCAGAACAATGATTACCTAAATGCAGCGCTTCAGATAAGAAGGAGTTATTTGGACAAATCAAGCATGTTTTCACTCATTTCAGCACCAAACCCTATGGTATTACTACTTATTAGAATCGTCTCGAAGGGTTTAATTCAGAAATAAAGATTTTAGTTTTTGAAATACCCCCATTATCTGGAGCCCTGTAAATGCAAACAGTTTGGATTCAGAAGAGATGCATCATAATGCAGCATCTCATCAGGATATAAATTATTTGACACTCTGACCCTGTTTTCAGAAGAAATTTAGAAATTCTATTATTAGAGCAGTAGCAGACAACCATTGTTGCTGACTGAAACAATACCTGGCATGCAAAGAGCTAATGAAGCAATTGATACCAATATTGTTTATCCATAAGACAGAATCAAGTTGCCTTGATAAATGCAATGTCTTTCAACTTTAGCAAAGGAGAGATTTTAATGAACAATTCCTTACAACCCACTTTTTTCTTCCATAATATGTTCCTTTTCCCTGCTGTTAGTGTATCTAATGCTTTTTGAAAACAGTGTTGACCCAGATCAGACAGCTCCTGAGGAGCTGTCTGATCAGGGTCTACACTATTTTCTAATATGATATATCTGACATAAGTATGCACTGTTTGCTTTGGAAAACTCTGCCCACTATGAACAACTATCATCTAGTTAGTTACAGTAAAACCTCTCTATAACGACCACTAAATTATGTTAATTATTAGGGTGTTTACGGTAGGTGACCGCTTAACCCTTTACCCAATAACCTGTTTTTAACATTAACGACAGGTGATCACTTAAAGCAGGTTGAAAGTAAAGCAGAATGTGCCTTAAGGCACATTCTGCTTTACTTTCAGCCTGCTTTAAACTACCGTCGGCTAGGCTATATATAAATATGTGTTATGGTAATTGTTCATGAGCGTATAAACTGGAACTATTTTCTTCAGCGGAGGAATAAATTAAATACGCTAGAAGTCGCTCCTATGGGGGGAAGGGTTAAAGCATGGTGACAGTGAAACAGAAAGCTATTTTAGGAGCTTTCTGTTTCACTGTCACCTTGCTTTGAGCTGTCACCTCTCTATTATACAATCAATTAGCCTTCGTTTTAGTGGTCGTAATAGAGAGGTTTTAATGTATTTGGATATTAAAGTTAACTTTCTCTACCAGATAGTGCATATTCAGTCAGAGAAGTGCCAGCACAAGTTTTAACCCATTACCCCAAAAATACGCCTTTTTACAGCTTTACTTTATTTCTTGACTAAAGAAAATAGTTACCATTTGTTCTGTTATGAACAATTGCCAAATGATTTGTTTTCTTTATCCTAGCAGATGGCAGCTTACAGCAGGCTGAAAGTAAAGCAGAATGTGCCTTGTGGCACATTCTGCTTTACTTTCAACCTGCTTTAAGTGGTCACCTATCTTAAATACTTAAAACAGACTATGGGGTAAATGGTTAACCTGCTTTAAGTAATCACCTATCTTCAATACTTAAAACAGGCTATGGGGTAACGGGTTAGCCTGCTTTAAGTAGTCACCTATCTTCAATACTTAAAACAGGCTATGGGGTAACGGGTTAGCCTGCTTTAAGTAATCACCTTTCTTCAATACTTAAAACAGACTATGGGGTATTGGGGTTAACCTGCTTTAAGTGGTCACCTATCTTCAATACTTAAAACAGGCTATGGGGTAATGGGTTAGCCTGCTTTAAGTAATCACCTTTCTTCAATACTTAAAACAGACTATGGGGTATTGGGGTTAACCTGCTTTAAGTGGTCACCTATCTTCAATACTTAAAACTGACTATGGGGTAATGGGCTAACCTGCTTTAAGTGGTCACCTATCTTCAATACTTAAAACTGACTATGGGGTAAATGGTTAACCTGCTTTTAGTAATCACCTTTCTTCAATACTTAAAACAGGCTATGGGGTAATGGGCTTACCTGCTTTAAGTGGTCACCTATCTTAAATACTTAAAACTGACTATGGGGTAATGGGTTAACCTGCTTTAAGTGGTCACCTATCTTAAATACTTAAAACAGGCTATGGGGTAATGGGCTAACCTGCTTTAAGTGGTCACCTATCTTAAATACTTAAAACAGACTATGGGGTAATGGGTTAACCTGCTTTAAGTGGTCACCTATCTTAAATACTTAAAACAGGCTATGGGGTAATGGGCTAACCTGCTTTAAGTGGTCACCTATCTTAAATACTTAAAACAGACTATGGGGTAATGGGTTAACCTGCTTTAAGTGGTCACCTATCTTAAATACTTAAAACTGACTATGGGGTAAATGGTTAACCTGCTTTAAGTAATCACCTTTCTTCAATACTTAAAACAGGCTATGGGGTAATGGGCTAACCTGCTTTAAGTGGTCACCTATCTTAAATACTTAAAACAGGCTATGGGGTAACGGGTTAGCCTGCTTTAAGTAATCACCTTTCTTCAATACTTAAAACAGACTATGGGGTATTGGGGTTAACCTGCTTTAAGTGGTCACCTATCTTCAATACTTAAAACAGGCTATGGGGTAACGGGTTAGCCTGCTTTAAGTAATCACCTTTCTTCAATACTTAAAACAGACTATGGGGTATTGGGGTTAACCTGCTTTAAGTGGTCACCTATCTTCAATACTTAAAACTGACTATGGGGTAATGGGCTAACCTGCTTTAAGTGGTCACCTATCTTCAATACTTAAAACTGACTATGGGGTAAATGGTTAACCTGCTTTAAGTGGTCACCTTTCTTCAATACTTAAAACAGGCTATGGGGTAATGGGCTAACCTGCTTTAAGTGGTCACCTATCTTAAATACTTAAAACTGACTATGGGGTAATGGGTTAACCTGCTTTAAGTGGTCACCTATCTTAAATACTTAAAACAGGCTATGGGGTAATGGGCTAACCTGCTTTAAGTGGTCACCTATCTTAAATACTTAAAACAGACTATGGGGTAATGGGTTAACCTGCTTTAAGTGGTCACCTATCTTAAATACTTAAAACAGGCTATGGGGTAATGGGCTAACCTGCTTTAAGTGGTCACCTATCTTAAATACTTAAAACAGACTATGGGGTAATGGGTTAACCTGCTTTAAGTGGTCACCTATCTTAAATACTTAAAACAGGCTATGGGGTAATGGGCTAACCTGCTTTAAGTGGTCACCTATCTTAAATACTTAAAACTGACTATGGGGTAATGGGTTAACTGTAGACAGTCTCATTCCTTTTCAGTATCTGGGAAGAAAATGTTTTCTAAATGGCTCTGAGCTGTACATTCAAGGGCGTGTAACATGAACTTTTTGCGTACCCTTCGTTTTGACAAGATAATCAAGACCTCCTTGGTGCATATATCTGGAAGCCCTTGGTACTGCTGGAGATTTATCAATCCTTCTTCATACATATGTCCAGCAAACTGCTTTGCTTCAAAGGTCTCTGAAAGTTTGGTCCACTTTCGTCGTATTGGTTGTGATAAATCATATGAGTCATCTGTGTCCTGATCGATCATTGGTTCAGTGTTTGCGAGGCCAGATATGTTTAAAACACTAGGTTCACCTGCTGCTTGCTGGTTGACTTGAGGCAAGAAGACAGGAGAGTCTACCTGCATGGGTTCACCTTCTTCCGCTGGTGTTATGTCAAGAGGCTCTGAAGATACTTGAAAATAACCAATACTCCCATTATGTCTGGTTAGCTTAGGCACAGTAGCACTGTCGGGCTCTGTACTATCACCAGCTGAAGGAGCAGATTGTTCAGTTATTCTCACCTCTACACCGTACACCTCTATGGCCAGCCATACATCCTTGCTAGAGTTCAGGATTCCACTCTGACGGTTCACTTTGCCCGATGCAGAAGTGTAGACCAGGTCAGACTCCTGAAACACGAGCGTGATTGGTCCTCCTGTACAATCCTCCTTCTCGAACTTCTCTATCTGGATCATGCCCGGGTCTTTATCTTTCTTATAGGTCAGGTCAAACAGATCTGGATGTTGTTGTTGTAGCTGCTCAGGGGTCTTTGTGGTATAACTCAACATGATATAGTACCTGTACAAACAGGAAAATCTCATTTTCAGATACTTTACAGTTTAAACAAAGCTAAATACAAACACAATTTGCAATAAACTTGGGAAAAACCACTGTTTATAGAAAAATGTAATTACAATCATGAAAATTATTTTTAAATTTGATTGAAAAACGTTTTGGAGCCTGAACAGATGCCAGGTTACCCGGTGTCTGATTTAGCTCTAAGCTGTTTGCAATAGCAATAATGGCTTTCATTTGGAAAGAATAATGTCATCTTCACTGTTTTGCAGGATTGACCAAAAGGTAAAAGCTATCAGTTTTTATATCAACTTTAACTGGAACAACACTAACTAATACAAAAACATGATGTGTTTGTTAAAAAGTATCAAAAGTGTTTAAAATCAGCTTATCTCTCTTTCTGTTTACATAAAACATGTTCTGTTTCAAGTAATAGTATCTAAGTGTAACCAATTACCCTACCCGGCAAGTACACACCATTTGGCCTAATTGTTTGCCTACTGGGCATAGTCTGTTTCTAGTTATGAAGACAGATGACCACTTTCAGCAGGTTGAAAGTAAAGCAGAATGCACCTTGAGGTACATTCTGCTTAAATTTCAGTCTGCTTTAAGCTAACATCTGCTAGAATAAAAAATATTTCTTATGGTGTATATTAATGACTGTATAAATCTGAACTATTTTCTTCAGTAAAGAAATGAAATAAATATGTAAAAATGTAGATATATGATGGAATTGGTTAAAACTAAATACTCACCTTCCTGGTACCATACCCTGGTGGGCCCGTGGTGTACATTGTAATGTCAACTGCAGGCCCCTGTGGAGTGGCTGTCTATAAAAGGACAATGATGCTGGGCTCTTCTGGCATGACCGTGCCACAGTGGGATCATTGAGTAGCTGGATATTGTTACCATGGACAGTGGAGAACTGCTGAGGGCAATTGTCATGTTCTACAATATAAATAGTTCATGTTTATCCAACCCATCTTTCTTTATAACCTGTTTCTCCATTTTAAAGACAGGTGTCTACCGTACTTATAGGAGGTTGTCCACATGGATGGAAACTGCATGGACCCTGATTAGACAAACTGACTGATCTGGATCTACACTGTTGTAATTCTGAGAGCATTACAACATACATGTAGCATGTTTCTAGTTTTGTAGACAGATTACCGCTTAAACAGGTTGAAAGAAACGCAGAATGTGCCTTAAGTTTTTCCTTAATTGTGGATATTTTCATGCCTTTACTTTGCCTTTATTGAAACAGCAAAGATAACTTTTCCTTCACCCTGTCTGTTAGCTGTTTAACCTTTTCCTCAAAAAGAGATGCATTTAATTTATTCCTCCACTGAAGAAAATAATTCCAATTTAAACGGTCATGAAAATGTACTAGCAGATGATAGCTTAAAGCAGGCTGAAAGTAAAGTAGAATGTGTGCCTTAAGATGCATTCTGCTTTACTTTCAACCTGTTTTAAGTGGACACATGTACAGTGGAGAATCTGTTATTCTTTCCCAATAAACGCGTTTACGCTAAAACTATTATTTGCAGTGCAAACAGTTTGGAGCCAGATCAGACGCCGGGTAACCCGGCATCTGATCAGGCTCCAAACTGTTTGCCACCAAGATAAACAAGAATTATCAGAATTGTCCAAAAGTTGTTCTTTTCTACGTTTAAGTGCTTTGCGTTTGCGTACGTTTGCGTTTAAACGGGAAGGAATAACAGATTCTCCACTGTAATAGAATAAGCCTACTGGGTAGTGGGTAATGGGTTACAGCAGACTGATGAAAAGCATGTTTTAATTTCAGTCTGCTTTAACCCTTTACTCCATAGCCAGGTTCTAGTTTTGAAGACAGTTGGCATCTTAAAGCAGGCTGAAAGTAACGCAGAATGGGCTTTAAGGTGCAGTCTGCTTTACTTTCAGCCTGCTTTAACCCATTACGCCATAGCTTATTTCTAATATTGAAGATTGTTGACCACCTAAAGCAGGTTTAAAGTAAAGCAGAATGCACCTTAAGGTGCATTCTGCTTTACTTTCAGCCTGCTTTAAGCTATCATCTACTAGAAAATATAGAAAATATTTCTTATGGTGCATATTCATGACTGTAAAAATTGGAACTAATTTTTCAGTGGAACAATAATTTAGAGGCGTAAAAATGTGTATTTATTGGGGTAATGGGTTAAGCTACCATCTGCTAAGAAAAAGCAAATCTTTCTGATGGCACATATTCATGACTGTATGATTTGGAACTATTTTCATCAGTGAATGAATAAATTAAAGACATAGAAAGGCATATATATATGTATGGAGTATTGGGTTAGTGAGGAAAGACTAATGTCTTCCCTACTGTAGACATACCGTCATTCTGTAGCTGTAGTTCCACTTCCCCATATTTCACATCAATAGCTAGCCAGTAAGGCTTGTCTGGCTGGATCTGCTGTGAATAGTGTCCACTCCCATAGCTAGAAGTCACCTCCTGCAACCAAATACAGTTCAACATACATAAATAAAACACGCTTCAGTCAACATTACCTTTGTTACAAAGTTGTGCCATGCTTTAATCCTTTACTCCATTGCCTATTTCATCGGTTTAACCCATTGTTTCTATCGGTCGACAATCAGAAGCCGGTTGCTTCATTGCTGATTGATGGGAGTAATGTGATCGCCATTTTGGGGGCTGTCTTTTTATATGTTTATTCATGTTTATTTTAGATCATATTGTAGTTATTTTGTCTTTTCTTGTTTGTAGGTACATTTGTGTAACTTCATGTGAAGCGCTTTTGAACGCACAACCCCTGTGTGAAAAGAGCGCTATATAAATCTGGTATAATAATAATAATAATAATTACCCCATAGCCTGTTTCTTATATTGAAGATAGGTGACCACATAAAGTAGGTAGTTCTTGTTTTGTTTATTCAAATATGTTTCATATTTTGTTTGCCATTGTTCCATTGTTTATATACATTGTAGGGGAAGGGTCGAATCTAATGTTGTGAGAACTTGAGACCCGACACCATTTCCTTATGTATATGGAAAAAAAATATGTTTAAACTAAACATAAAGTAGGTTGAAAGTGAAGCAGAATGCGCCTTAGCCCTTTAAACCCTAGTCCCGCATATTGGCGTCCTTTGCAAAAAGTGTACATGTGATTAGTACACTTGTCCTATGCAAACAGTGAAGACCCAGATCAGAGGGCTCCAAAAGGAGCCCTCTGATCAGGGTCTTCACTGTTTGTCATAATGCCAAAGCAGCCAAACCTTGACAAAAACAACCATTAAAGGTCAGAAATGGACTAGACTTAAATGGAAACTGGAATTGTCCATTTAAAGTTTCAGGGAGGAAAGAGTGCATTCTGCTTTACTTTCAGCCTGCTTTAAGCTATCATCTGCTAGAATAAAGAAAATATTTCTTATGATACATACTCATGACTACATTGTTTAAATATGAAATAGAACTATTTTCTTCAGTGAAGAAAGTAATAAATGTGTTAAAATGTGTTTCTATGGTTGAGTATGTAGTATTAACCCTTAGCCTGCCACTCACGACTATAGCTCCATATGCAAACAGCTTGGAGTAACTCGGCGTCTCATCCGGATCCAAGCTGTTTGACACTCGGACAACATTTTCAGCAATTTTGAGCAACTTTGAAACTTGAAGCAGACGAGAAATATAGCAAACGACAATTTATAAATGTTTAATTTATGGTGTCACTACTCATTAGAATCTTTTGAAGTTACAATGTGCTAGAATATACATGTAAAAAGTATTTCTTAATTATGATACATGATTATGACTGTATAAAGTATCTAATAATTATCTTTTTTTTTGGTGAAAAAAAAAAAAATCTGTTAAAATGCGTATTTTTGGAGAAATGGGTTAAGTACCTTTGTTTTGTTGTTGATACTAAACTTCATATTACATGTTCGCTTATGGATTTTGACATCATTCAGGAACTGGTAGCCACATATTGGTGTTAATGAGACTAATGATGTGTCCCTGAAGTTCTCTGGGTCCCTGTCAATAATACCCATCTCCACACCTCCAGTCCCCTTTAACACCAATGACACTGGCTTCTTCTCGGACATGGGCTCCTTGGTGAAGAGGCAGCCCCCAGTCTTTGTAGGGTGCCATACTGCTGTTTGATGGCCTTTATCCAACAAAACATTCTTTCCTTTAATGGGTTGAAACATGTTTCTGTCGTCAAAAGTTCTGAAAACAAACACAAAATAATCTAGCACTTTTAACCCCTTCATTGCCATGACCTCATCAATCTTAAACAATAGTTGTCTGCTTTTGTTTCTCAAATTTAAAGTTAAGGTATTTTGAATAAATAAATAGTCTTTTGATTTTTTTAAAAAAATATTATCATGTAAACGTATTCCAATAGGTTGGATTCAGATCAGTAAATCTTTATGCATTTAATCACATTAAAGATAACTGAACATGATGTAAACTTGTATTAATTCTCTTTGCATCTTTTTGAAAATTTTACAGTTATATTTATATATTTCAAGCACAGAATTATACACTGACGGAATCGAAACCTCGCGCTATATCGTAAATCTCGTGCGGCGGATACGAGACTCGCGAGACTTGATATGAGACTGTATATCGGTAGTCAATATGATAAATGTGTGTTTTCGAAGCGTTGTTCACGGGTTTTTATTCCCGTGAATTGATAGGAATGTCCATTTAGTCGTTTAAATCCTATAAAATGTCAAAAAAACACTCGAGTCGGTAAATTTCATGCCAGAAATCGCAGACAACGAGGCAAAAAAGTGAAGATGTTGTCACGTGACACATAATCTCGCAAAATTCAACCGCCGCGAGAGCTCAGGTACTCGCCTATTCAATTTCGCTTAGTTGCTATTCCTTTTTGTATAATTCCGTGTTTCAAGAATTCATTAAAAAATCTCAGCATGTCATTCAATTAGTTTAGATCTATAAGAGTTAGTCTTTACGCAGAAAATGGTACAGCGCTCCCTCTCTACTACGACACCCAGTGAGAGACACAGATTGTGTGTGTTGTTAGGAGGAAGTCATTATAGAGAGGGAAAATTAAGGCTTGGCTTACATTTGCAAACAGCTTGAATCCAGATTAGACGCCGCGTAACGCAGCGTCTAATCTAGATTCAAGTTGTTTGCCACTCGTCATTATATCAATTCTATCAAAATATCCACTTGTGTGTAACTTTGAGAAAAAATAGCAGAGGATAGTTATAAGCAGACGATATTGCACGCATAAAAATAGGATATAATTGTCTTGTTTAGGGAATTACGGCAATGGTCGTTGTAAGGAGTGAGTTGTTGTTGGGAGGGTCATTGTAGGGAGGGAACACTGTACAATCTGTTCCAGAAACATACATATACTGTAGCAATGCCTAGCTATCCATGCAAGAGACAAACACAACATATCATCCATATCCTCAATAAAGGCAAGGCTCAAATTAAATACCCGCAAACTTGCAATTTGCGTGTTGATGTCAAAAAATATATTTGAAGTTATGTTTGGTCGTCCTTATTTTATTTATTGTTATATATGGATAAGGTTTTCATACCTATGTCACGTCTATGTACTTGATGTAAGTGTTTGGAATAGGCCTGTGCTGGCAATTATTGCAAACTATGGGCAGATAAAATATTTATTTTGGTAGTGACTAGGGGTACGTGACCGTACCTCTAATATTTGAAATTAGCGGTACGGTCACGTACCCCTAGCGAGGCCTGTGAGGGTTGACTAGGGGTACGTGAGTCGTTTAAACTATGTAGCAATACATTATTTTGCCTGCAGATACGTTTTTTGATGCTAATATATATATAATCTCTCATTTCTACCTTTACTTGTGGATATTTATTGGAGAAAAACAAAGAAACTTCGATAAATATTCCCGACCCAACTTGTTCTCACGGCAGCGATGAGAATAGATGTATTCCGCATACATGTATAGGGTTAATTATCGCCAGATACGCCCGATATCTGAAAATCCGTGACCAATGTTAAGTTTTTTTCTTAAAAAAAAGTTTGTTGAAAATTACTGCTGGTGTAGCTTCCTAACTTAGCGTTGAAAATAAAGTGGTAGATCTGAGAAAATGAAAACTATCGAAGCTTCGGCTCCAATCAAGTATCGAAACATGTTGGTTAATGACCTACACAAATCAACTCGAAAAACACGTTTGACAATTGATCGCAATTAAACAGTGCAATTATTCTAAACAAAGCATTGGATATGTATACATGTTTGTAAAAATGTGTGAACATTCTTTATTCATAGGTAGATCTATTCTATATAGTTTTCGCGGCCGTGGAAAAAAATGCCGATTGGATTTTTTTTTAATGAAGTTTCTTTGCTTTTATGCGTTAAACAGTCAGAATAGAAGGTTGAAATGAGATATAATTAACATTAGCATCGATATTAACGTATCTGCAGACACAATAAAGTGTTGCTATATAGTGTTTTGGACTCACGTACCCCTAGTCAACCCTCACAGTGCTCGCTAGGGGTACGTGACCGTACCGCTAATTTCAAATATTAGAGGTACGGTCACGTACCCCTAGTCACTACCATTCCTTTTACGTACACTACCAAACTCTACAATGCGCAGATATACAATATGGTACCGTTCCTGAATGGATGAATCGTCAAGTAGCATAATCGATGAGGTAGGAACAAACAACTGTTATTACCCTACAAGTAATGATCGAGACAGACAGGCCAAAGCAAACTGTAGACCCTGATCAGACTGCTCCTTTGGATCAGTCTGGTCTACACTGATTGTCTTTAAGTTGACACCTTTAGGACAAATTACTGTGTAATTAAAAGAAATGAGTTCAATTTTAGTTGAATAAATGTTAAAAACGTTGATAAAATGAATGGATGAATTGATTGTTTACATTTGGCAGAAGAGGAAGCCAGCAAAATATGGTGATATGTCACCATCCAATATGTATCCGATAGTTGGACTGATAAAAAAATTAATGAACGAAACGATTTATAGCTTGGTAAAGCAATGACTTATCCATGTTTAAACTTGATGAAATAATGTATAGATCTATTTGTACCTGATAAACTTTCAATTGCCACGATTGTACATCGCGTTGTCTGGTGTTTTCATCGGTCATCTGGTAAAAGGGAAATCCCAATTTTCTAAATATAGAACTTCCGGTTCGCTTGCGAACGATAACTCTGCATCGTGGAACGGGTATAAAACTTTAACCTTACCGAGAAAACGAAAATGAATCGATACATAACGATAGACAATGCTCGATATTGATATTGCAATTCGATTGTACAGGAATCTGTTTAGAGCCGGATAAAGTAAATCTGAATATCCTTGAGGGGTTAGAAATGACAGTTTGGTAAACTTAACAGTACTTTATATTCAATGACTTTCACTTTACCCCGAGTACAATAGTTACTAAGTTTGCTAACAGTATGGATCCTGATAACACTTATAACGATATTAGTTTTGTCAAATTACCGTAAACCTAAAATATGATAAAAGCAGACGGCAATTGTTTATAAGTGAATGACATCATGGCAGTCCCTTCACTTTTAGAATCCCGTAATTAATCCGTTCATTGCTTTAAACATGGAGGAATTATAGGGTATAATTCCTCCATGCTTTAAACAATTGTCGTCTGCATTTAGTTATCAAATTATCAAAATTTTAGCTAAATAAATTGACTTATGATTTGAGTTATATCACATTGAGTGTCAAATAGTCATAATCCTGATCAGACACCGAATTACTCTGTGTCTCAGCATCCTGATCGGAAGCAAAACTGTTTGCAAACCATCAGCTTGTGTACTTGTAAGGGGTAAGGCAGTATAGGGGCAGGGACATTTCATAAAATATGAAATGTTCCTGAGAGGGGTTACTCCTCTATCTGAAAATTTCCAAACCATTTAGATCTAGCTTAACTCACTGTCTTGCTGCAAGTGATCTGGCATTTGCAAACATTTTTTATTGGTCAGTGTCCTACAGTGGAGAATCTGTTATTCTTCCCCGTTTAAACGCAAACGTACGCAAACGCAAAGCACTAAAACGTAGAAAAGTACAACTTTTGGACAATTCTGATATTTCATGTTTATCTTGGTGGCAAACAGTTACCCGGCGTCTGATCTGGCTCCAAACTATTTGCACTGCAAATAATAGATTTAGCGTAAACGCGTTTATTGGGAAAGAATAACAGATTCTCCACTGTAATTTTTTGAAACGTAACTTCAGTCTAACACATTCACTGCCGTGATATCATCTACGGTTTGCAAACATATCGTTTGCTTTTTGTTTGCACCCTCATCAGACGATGATCCGAAGCGTCTGATATCGATCCAAACTACATGTATTTCCATATGCTTGTGTTGTTGTTAGCATGGCACTGAAGGGGTTTAATATTTTGATATTTCTTAAAACAAAAATTACTTTTTAAAATGTAAATTTGAGCAAAGAGAAGCATACGGCAATTTTAAGCAGACGATATCTTAACAATGAAAGGGTTGCAATAACAATGACAATGCTGAAAGTTAACCTTTTCATGATCAAATTATTCGGTAGATTTTTACCCCCTCACCGTTTTATTGTCGTCTGTTTCATTAATGTTGTCTTCAAGACACGTTTCAAAATAAGTTTTAAGGTTGTATAAATTAAAAAGTATCGATAAGAGTGTCAAAGGCGGCGTCTGATCAGGACTCAAACTGTTTGCAAACGCGCTTAAAATTGTCTTGGTTAAAGGATTTTTACATTTAGATAAAGTGTGCGCTCTAACGGCATTCCTTTCCTAAACTCTTTCACTGTCATTATGATGCTAAACCACGTCTAACAAAGTCAATGTCATATTATCGGCTGTTTCTTTTTTCGTCTGTCTTTCTCTATAAAATTGGGTAAAATAAGAGATTTTGGCTTAAACCTTTCACTGACAACTTTTTCGTGAGATTTCTACCCCTTCACCGTTTCATTGTCGTCTGCCTCAATTGTGTGGTTTGCAAGATAGTTTCAAAGTAAGATTCAATGTAGTATGACTTAAAACATATCGATACGATTGTCATACAGTTTGGATCCTGATCAGACGTCGCGTTACGCGGCGTCTTATCAGATGCCAAACGGTTTGCAAACGCGCTTTTAAGCGTCATTGAGAGTGAAAGGGTTAAGGAATATTCGTATTCATGAGTGTAAAACAGTTTGGACCAGTGTCCTCGGTATTGGCAGTGGACTGGTTAATGATAAGACATATATAATGCATCACGACAAAATCTAGCTCAATTTAAGCACCACCGTGGGTCGACCCTTATCAGTGCAGTAGTGCTTGATTTTGCTCTCTTGACAGGGCTCCTCATACAAACGAGAAAAAAACAACAGCCTTATCTATGTCTCCACCAAACCGTATGATATGACTTCTCATTAAAATTGTTACAAAGCATCGATTCTAATGAGCGGTCATGTCATATAGTTTAGCTGAGACATAAGGATGTTCGCATTATGGACTGTGCCTCATTTGAAGCTGTACTATATATATGTTCTAAGATTGCACCATATTTAGTACACATGGACTATGTAGTATAATATCGGTATAATGAAAATCCATGCTAAAACATAAGTTTAGATGGACATTTGATTGTAAGGACGATGTCAAAAACATTCTTTTAAAACACAGAGCCTTCACCAGATTATTTTAGCATAAAAAGGGACATTTCCGGACAAATTATATCTACCGCTTTGAAACTAGGAATTTGTAATACAAATGACCCTCCCCCCTAAAATGTGTGTAAACGACTAATATGTAATACATGTACCAACCCTGAATTTCAAAGTATAAGTAGTCATTGATTTGCTAAATTATATTATTTCATCTATAAGTATATGTAGTAATTCAGAAATAGTGATGCTTAACCCTTCTCCTGCTAATAGCTTATTGACTCCTTTTGTAAACGGTTTGGAACCTGATCAGACGTCAGGTTACACGTCTGATTTGGTTCCAATCGCATTGGAATCGAAATTGTTAAAGCATAAACTCGTTTATTGAGAACGAATAACGTCTTTCCACCGAAACCAAACACATCATTTCTTAATTTATGACGATCTGATGGCCAAAGAGTGGAAATTCGATGCACTTAACCCCTTCACTGCCTTACCCCGAGTGCACTAGTAATTTGAAAACAGTTTGGATCCTGATCAGACGCCGCGTCACGCGGCGTCTGATCAGGATACAAACTGTTTTACACTCATTAAAATATTGTATAAGTCAAAATAACTGCATGTTTAATTTGAGAAATAAAAGCAGACGACAATTGTTAAAAATTGATGACGTCATGGCAGTGAAGGGGTTAACCCTTCACTGCCGAGCACACTAGTTATTTGCATACAGTTTGGATACTGATAAGACCCCACCAAGCGTGGCTTCTGGTAAGGATTCAAGTTGTTATAGACTCAATACGATATTTAACTTTTGTCAATTTATATAGAATTTAAATTCCATACATAGAAGCACACGGCAATTGTTAAAGCCGATGTTATTATGGCAGTGGAGAAGTTAATTCCGCGAAATTCTTGTTTTCTAGTGATATAAGTGTACGAGTATGTTCTGGTAGCGACCAAGAATGGTTCATTATTGTACCAGGTCGTTGGATTGCGGGAGAGACAGTGTCCTAGCATTTTACCTTATAGCTGATAAGTAACAATTTGTTATCTCAACTAGGTCATAAATTGATCACATATATATGCCACAAAAGAACAACCGAAATCTCTAGATCGTATACGTGGACTGTTTGGTAAAGTATAAGTTTTCTGGTTCTTAACTGCATTGGTAGTTTAGTTTGCACATGTATTTATGCACGTGTATATCAAAATAGTTTCAAAGTACTAACCCATCGTCATGTATTTACATGTATCTTAAAACCATGTGCAATTGTTGCAAACAATCTGTATCCAGATTAGACGCCAACTAATTCGGCGTCTCCTTGGATCGAAACTGTTTGAAACTGAAAATGAAAAATTATCAGCTGAAATAATTGATGTAGATGACACGTTTAAAAGGATAACTGCAAGCTATGGGCACATTTGTGATACCTGTTACCAATATTGTCTTTATCAAATAATTTAGGTAACCTAAATAATAAAACAAATACATGTATGTATACTTACGCTTTTGCTCATTTTATTACAGATTTATCTATTGTATTCATAATTAAAACTATAGATGGGAAGCCGCTATTGTTTTTTAGTTTAAGCGCAAGTAAACGTAAGGAAAATACCAGAAAATCTAATAAATTGCAGCTTTTAAAAACATTGACGTTTTATCTTAATGGGAATTGTAAATAGTTTGGAGCCTGTCTCCAATTTGTTTGCATGGAAAGTAATATTTTGAACACAAACACATTTATTGGAAAAGAATATTAAAGTATTGTCAACTGTTCTGATTATTGTATTAATAAGCTAGAATATATGTAGTACTCTAATTCAGACCATGCTGCCCTTTCTCGCCTTTCTTGGGTGTTTTGGACTGGCAATAGGATCAGTTTCTATCCCCTACACTCAGCAATGGACTGGAGGGGGTAAAGGCGAACTGACGATCCATGCACCTCATGACATACACGGATGGAAAGCCCATATAATATTCACCAGTGACATTGATAAACTTGAGGTAATTTCAACGATGTTTCGGTCACTCGAATGCACATAACCAATTAATCATGAGTCACGTGCATTTAAAAGTGTCATTTCAAAACAGTTTTCTTTGAAACAATACACTTTTCCTATGTAAACAGTGATCTGTTTGTCATTTCGCAATACATATGTGCTTAAATGAATTCTCAATATTTTAAATTGGACAGGACTTATATGGAAACTTGAATTGTTCATCTAAAAATTCCGATTTTAATGAGTCGAACCTACATGCATTTAGAATTAAAACATAAATTTGGCTAAAATACTTCTTTTTTGGTAAACGAATTCCATGCACCCATACATGTATTAACTCGTAAATCTTAAAGACCTATACCGGTACATTAATATGTATTTTAAAGAATACAAAATATTGAACTCAGTCGGCATCTAAACCTTGCGAAGAACGCCATATGCACGATAATGCCAAAAAAAGTGCTTATATTTCAGTACATGTTTTTTTTGTATTTAAAATACACCATTTGGTTTCCAGTCTTTATACTATTTTATTCAAAACAAAACCAAGAACAAGGGGTCATTTATGTGTATATATGTATACTAATCTAATAAGCAATGCATTGGCGTTGAGCTGAGGTTGTGACTTCCATTTCAGATTTGGGATGGCTTCATCCTTGCATATAATCAGAGAGAATTTATTATTACCAACACCTCCTTAAATGGAGAGATCGCTGAAGGGAAATCATTGTTGATCCCTTACGTCATACGTGTTAAAGATGGCGACACTGATCCACCAATGACGGCTTTTGTTGAGGGTAGGCCACTCTTGATAACGTTTACTGTAAAACCTCCATATTATAACGACCACTAACTTTTGTTTTATTATTAGGTGTTAACCCTTTGAGTCCTAGTCCCGCATATAGGCGTCCTTTTCAAACAGTGTACATATGTGAATAGTACACTTGTCCTGTGCAAACAGTGAAGACCCAGATCAGAGGGATCCTAAAGGAGCCCTCTGATCAGGGTCTTCACTGTATGTCATAATGCCTAACATTGACAAAAACAACCCTTAAAAGTCTAAAATGGACTAAACTAAAATGGAAACAGGAATTGTCCATTTAAAGTTTCAGGGAGGAATTAGTTAATGCAGGTGACTGCTTGAAGCAATGTGACAGTAAGACAGACAGTTCCTTTATGAGCTTTTTGTTTGACTCTTTCCTTGCCCTTTTAAAAGCTGTTACCTAACTTTTATTCAATTAATGGTAGCTTTCATATTAGTGGTCGTAATAGAGAGGATTTACTGTTCTTGTATGCCTGTACTATGTAGGTAAAGGACCGTATCTAACGGTGTTATAAGTTTTGGTCCAATCCCCGTGTCCTTGCATATTCTGAGAAAATAAAAACAAAAGTTTAAACTAACCCCATATACTGATATCATGCTACGTTTTACACGTATTTTGTTTTTATTCATGGTAGTGTTCAGTCGACAAGCAGAGACAAAAAGATATAAGGATTTCTCTTTGCAAATCTGTTTATCTACTTGTAAATATTCAAAATAGAATGGGTTTAGCAGTTATAAAGTAAAAAAACAACAACAAACCCCCAGTCCCCCCCCCCCCAAAAAAAAACAACAACAAAAAAACAACACCAACAAACAGTGAAGTCGTTTCCAGAATAATTGAGTATATTTTGTAGCTCACCTAGAGAAACACTTCTTCATAAGCCTGATGTCAATACTTGCATAACCCTTATTTACTAAAATATGGAGTTTGCAGTAAGCTATACGTCATGAAAACTGGAGCCCTCGACAATTAAAAGTTTTGTAGACGTAAAACAATGGAAACTGTCTCTGTTTCTGGTACGGTGGAGAAGATGCTATTTTCCCCGTTTAAACGAAACTAAAAGAAGAAATTGTCAGTTTTTTCGGTTCCCTCTCTTTGCAATGGACTAAAATTTTGTTGCAAAATAACGTCTTTCTTAGCAAATACTAGTCTAGATCAACCCTGAGAATATTTGCGAGCGACAATTTTTTTTATACGACACCTAGTGTACATAGCTAGATATTCAATGAGAAATGTTTACAATGCTAGGCTTAAACGATACAGACATCAATAATGGCATCTCGAGTGGTGGTGGCAGCACCGGAACCGGAACTGGCACAGGCACTAGCACTGGAACTGGTCCGTCTGGAGGCAATACACCTATGACAGGCGGTGAGTAAGGACTGGTAGAGACAATTCTGTTTTAAACGACTATTGAATCAAGATACATGGTGATATATTAAGATTTGTTGTCGCTTAATGCAGGGCAAAAGTCATGCAGAAGGCTCCCATAGGAGCCCTCTGCATGACTTTTGCCCTGCATTAAGCAGACATCAGTTGTCGAGAATTGCAACAAATGCATCGTCATTTAGTTGTTGCTATATACAGGTTTGACTCTTATCAACCATTCTGTTGCTAATAGTCATATATGTAACACCCCGCCCACTATATGCACATCTATAATTTCAAGTATTACATTTGGTTATAAAAGTAGGAGCAGTTTCCACCGTAACGAGTGCAGTTCTAGAATCATATCACACAGATCATTAAAGAAACCAATGCATTCAATATACATGCACGACAATAGCAGAAGATGAATAAGTACTTGTTTAACCCTTTATCCCATAGCCTGTTTCTAATTTTGAAGACATGTGTCCACTTATAGCAGGTTGAATGTAAAGCAGAATCCGCCCTAAGGCGTATTCTGCTTTACTTTCAGCCTGCTTTAAGCTACTATCTGATGGGGGTATAAACAGTTTTTATAGTCACTATTTATGAATTTATAAATTGGAACTATTTTCTTCATTAGAAGAATAGATTAATGGCGTAAAAGGCGTATGTATGGAGGGAAAGGGTTAAAACCCATTTACTACCCATGTATTTCATAAAAAATTCATATTCAAGAACCAATACAGTGAATCTCGCTTAAAGGGGCTCGTAACCGGATTTAGCATTAAAAATAGTAATTTGTAAATATATGTCAAATGCTTATATAAATGGGTAAGATTTAGTTTAGGATAATAAATTCTTTTAAAAAATGCATATAAAAAAAAGAAAAGAAGAAGCTCTGGTGGGATTTGAACCCGTGACCCTCCATGCGGAGACAAACATGACCAAAAAGGAAGCGTCTTTATTCACACGGTTACTGGCGCTCTCTATCTATGAGGTAGCGAATTAACGTACTTCACTGGTAGCGATTGATATACGTTATTCGGCTCGGGTTTATGTCTGAGCCCGTGTAGAGAAGCAACAACAACAACTATACCGTTAGCTAACGCTATAGAAAAACAAAGGAAAATATCTAAAACAAACTAAGGTTCGGTGACGATTTTTGAGACTTTTTTGGACTGATCATATTTTTTAATGTCAGAAGCCAAATAATGCCACAAATTTGCTTTTATTTGAGTATTTTATTTTGACAAGTTCACCACCCGGTTGCGAGTCCCTTTAAAAGGAAATTGAATATAACGAAATATTGGATATAGCATAACAAAATTTAATACCCATCTTTAACTAGCGTACTGTAAAATGGACCTAATATAACGATCTTTGGATATAAAGAAAGAAATAAAACGGCACCGAGGACTTCGTGTAAGTGAGTTTCAATGTAGACATTTAAGAGAAAAAATGTTGTCAATCTTGAACTCCTACAGCTTAAAATAAAAGTTAATAAACGTTTGAAAATCACTCAACCACAAAATGTGTTTTGAACAGGCTCTCCAATGAAGTATGACTATAGAGAAGCACTCAAGCTCTCCATTCTCTTCTACGACGCCCAGCGATCTGGTCATCTGCCGGACAATAACCCCATCCCATGGAGAGGAAATTCCGCAGAGGGTGACAGTGATAACGGCCACGATCTCAGTGGAGGCTGGTATGACGGTAAGACGTTACATGATTTACAGAAACAATAGACAAATAGCATGTTACGGTCGCTTCATATTGTAACTGGTTTTTTGCCGGTAAAACGGCATGTGCTTTACAGAAACAATAGACAAATAGGATGGTAAAGGCGTGTCATATTGTAATTGGTATGACAGTAAGACGCCATGTGCTTTACTGCTTTACAAATATCATAGTACGCGTGATTTATGGAAATGATAGACAAATATCACTGTACAGTCGTGTCATACTGCAAATAGTATGACGGTAAGAGGCAATGTGCTTTACAGAAACAATAGATAAATAGCATGCTTCAGTCATACTGCAACTGGTATGACAGTGTAGTAAGACGTCACGTGCTTTACTGAAAACAATAGATAAATAGCCTGGTATAGTCGTCTAATATGGGAACTGAATGACGATGAGACGTCACGTATTTTATGGTAACAATAGACAGAAAATACCGGTATATAACAAAGTTGAACCATATAGAGACAAATAGCATGGTACAGTCGTGTAATATTGCAACTTGTATGACAGTATAGTAAGACGTCACGTGTTTTACAGACACAATAGACAAATAACATGGTACAGTAGTGTAATATTGCAACTAGTATGACAGTATAGTAAGACGTCATGTACTTTACAGAAACAATAGACAAATAGCATGACACTGTCGTGTCATATTACAACTTGTTTGACAGTATAGTAAGACGTCGCGTGTTTTAAAGAAACAATAGACAAATAGCCTGGTATAGTCGTCTAAAAAGGGAACTGAATGACGGTGAGACGTACGTATTTTACGGTAACAATAGACAGATTATATACCAAAGTGGTCTCAAAAATCGAGCAGACATTCCGGAAACATGCCACGTGTTTTACGGTAACAGTATACAGATGCAAATGTATTAGCATACACTAGTGTCACATAGCGGGCTTGTTTGACGGTGAAATGCCACATGATTTACGGTAATAATATAACAGATATTATCATACAATGGTACCAAATACCGGACTTGTATGACGGCAAGATGTTAGATGTTTTACAGTACAACAGAGAGATAATATGAACGAACATATATATAGTCGATTCCTTCGAATAAGCACAGATATAGATACAGGTCATTTTCGGTACTCCTTTCTTGTTCGAACGGAAACCAATGTGAACGTAGACGCTGACAGAAATTAAAGCCTTTACCGTTTGTAGAAAGATAAAAATATAACACATCTTGAATCGAATATTGAATTTGTCTTTGAAGCTGGTGACAACGTTAAGTTTAATCTACCTATGGCATATTCCACCTGGGTCCTGGCTTGGGGATTCCTGAAGTTCAAGGCAGGGTACCAGTCTGCTGGTCAAGTCAGCATGATGTGTGACAGTATAAAGTGGCCTCTTGACTACTTCCTGAAGTGCTGGATCCCGAATGAACAAACGCTTTACGTTCAGGTAACTATGTATGTCGTGTGTGTCACACAGTGTATAAGACGTTAATGTTTTCCCGTTTAACCCATTTATATCCAGTGGATTCTTTCATATTTAATTGTTTATATATATTGAACTAGCCCATTTTTTACCAAAGGGATGCCTGGTCAAAATTTTCATTTTCAGTTTGTTTTATATTAAAATTCCTATTAGCAAACAGTGTAGACTCTGATCAGACGCCGCATGATGCGGCGTCTGATCAGAGTCTACACTGTTTGCCTATGTTTCATATATGGGATCGTGGGCACAAATGGGTTAATTCTTTGCATGCTGGGTAATTGTTTCGTCTGCAACAATAATTGTTGTCTGCTACTGTTTGAAAAAGAAGATTTCTCAAGATTTCTTTTTAAAACAATGTTTGAGTACCAAACAGTTTGGATCCTGATGGGACCCCGAGTTACACGGTGTATCATCAGGATCAAACTGTTTGCAAAGGTTATCAGTGTGGAACAAATATCCACCGCTAGCATGGTAAGTTTACAACGTAAATACATAGGAATAACCTGTAAAAGGAAAACAGGTTCTTGACGTTGTAGTTCAATATGAATGGCAAACAGTTTGGAGCCTGCAGTTGTCACCAGTTGCAGTTGGTACATGTCAACTCAACTGTGTTGTTGTCTTAAATCAAACGTTATAATCATGGATATAAAACTGCTGCTATACTGAAACAGACGTAATATGTTTTGGATCAATGAAGTGCTCGCAACCTGTGTTCAGTTTCATTAAATGTTATATAGATCTACATTATAACCTTTCTGACACAGTCTACCCTCGAAAACTCGAACTCATTTAAGTCGTAGTTTTATACGTATTTCAAAGTTAAAACGTGGCTCGGTGAAGTTTGACTTAAGCACTGTTTCCAAAAAACAGCTATAAGAAGAGAAAATTTTATGATTTATGTATTCATACAATATGGGAATGAGTGTTATGTTTTTTTGTAAAGAAATTGAAATAAAGATATATACGTATCGTATCGTATGTTGATAAATTCAAATACAAAATGTGCTTACCACATTTTGTAAGGTCGGAGATGGCAATGCCGACCACGCTTTCTGGGGCCGCCCTGAGAACATGAAGATGTGGAGACCCGCATATAAGATAAATGCCGGATGCCCCGGAAGTGACGTAGCTGGTGATACTGTTTCCTCCATGGCTGCAGGGTCGATGGTGTTCAGTCAGATCTGCGGAGGTGAGATCTTTAACTCATTGAAGGCTAAATGGCAGTGTCGTTTTCAACAAATATAGTCTGTGTCTGTTCTTAAAGTTTGTTTTTAAAGAATTCTATTCAAAATTGGGTGTCACCAGAAACATATATACTAACTGTTCTCTGGTGTCACATCTGGAGGCAGCATGTTTGTGGCAAAGGTAATCACGGTTAAGCTGTAAGATTATAGTCAGTAAAAGTGTGCTAGAGCAACATCGGAGTATTTGGTTACAAGGAGTAAACAAAGATCTCGACTTCAAATATTTTAATATGCTACACCTAAATATACGTATTGCAAGCGTTTGGAAACTACCTGACATTGTATGTTTTATTACAAATAAGATATACGTAGCAGAAGTATGGACATTTGTGGATTACAGTAAGCATAGTTGTAAATTGTGTAATGACAGATGCTTCCCATATGTCAACATGTACAACGCTTACAGAATCAATTTTTCCACAAACTATTGCTTTGGTTAGGAATCTTTATCAGGAATTATTGTTACTAGACCAAAACCAAATGCTTTCAGCTATACTTGGGTGTAAAGTGTTTTTCCCGTCGCAGACGGGTCTGTTTTGTATTTTGACCGCAACTCTATGAAACAATTTAACCAATCAGGAATGATCAGAAATCCTGGTCAATGATCACGTGCTTGAAATGCAGTACTCTTATCGGCCAATGGCCTAGACTGGCGTTCTGTTATTTTTTCACATCAATCTTGCGAGTGTAAACCTGGCAAAACATTGAGATGCAGTCTATGTCATCATTTCTAAATTTAGCGTGGATAGAATCGGTGTATACACTTGTCTCTGAATACTGTACAGTGGAGAATGTGTTATTCTTTCCCAATAAACCTGTTTACGCTAAAACTATTATTTGCAGTGCAAACAATTTGGAGCCAGATCAGACGCCGGGTAACCCGGCGTCTGATCAGGCTCCAAACTGTTTGCCACCAAGATAAACATGAAATATCAGAATTGTCCAAAAGTTGTTCTTTTCTACGTTTTAGTGTTTTGCGTTTGCGTACATATGCGTTTAAACGGGAAAGAATAACAGATTCTCCATTGTACCCCACACAAAACTTTAACCTGCGACGGAATATCTTTTTTAAAGATATTTCTTGTTTATAATCTCATATAAAACTGGTGGCTCCGAATTACACTGCCTGTTCAAGTTAATCAATGTGCTTAACTGAAGTCCGCTGATCATGTTCTATTCACTTTGAGGTCTGTATTTAATCATATCAGTATGTAAAGTTCTGATATCTGTATGCTGTGTATTCAAAGGTTATGGTCAAGTGGTGTATTATTTTATGTACTTGTTTCATTTGTGTTTCGTTCACAATGTGTATATACAGTAGATAATCTGTTATTCTTTCCCGTTTAAACGCAAACGTACGCAAACGCAAACCGCTAAAACGTAGAAAAGTACAACTTTTGGACAATACTGATATTTCATGTTTATCTTGGTGGCAAACAGTTTGTAGCCTGATCAGACGCCGGGTTACCCGGCGTCTGATCTGGCTCTAAACTGATTGCACTGCAAATAATAGTTTTAGCGTAAACGCGTTTATTGGGAAAGAATAACGTTTTCTCCACTGTACGTAATTATAATTACATGTATTGTGATGTTTCGTGTCAAATTATACAATCTCTATTATAAGAGGAAATAAAGATACAAAATACAAGAAATTTTATGTATTGTCGGGTGTTTACAAACATATCTTAACATTAGCTAGACGCTATTTACCGACTAAAACAAATATGTCTCGTTTATATGATATAAACAAGGAGAATATGTTATTCGCATAAACTTTTCTCAAATAATTCTCAGCGATTCTCGAATTGTAGATAACGCTTACTCAACCAGACTTCTAGATGCCGCCAAAAGCTTGTATAACTTTGCTAAGCAACATCGTGGTCTCTATAGCAACTGTGTTACCCAGGCAAAGAATTTCTACGGGTACGTTTACTTGGTATACATGTTTCAATCATTAAAGTAAATGTATGATGAACATACCAGATTATGTGACAGTAAAGTTATGCTGTCGTTTCTACCGCGGATAAGTGGTAACAATGCAATAAAATGGGAAAAATGACAAGGATGCTTTAAATAAATCTGATTGGCAAGCAGTTTGGATTCAGATCAGGGTTACCCAGTATCCGACCTGACACCAGATTGCTGACAAAGGAAATAACTACTTTATCACAAACGTGTTTATTCGTGGAAAATTACATCATTTATTTTGTAACAATATGTGCATAATTATATTCTATTTGTAAAAAATGATCACTATAATTTATGACCCTATGTCGATATACCGGTAATCCATTTCAAGCGTCACGAATCTTAATTAGAATTAAACATTTGTTTTTTTCATTCCAATAGACACTCGATTTTAGTAAATTCAAAACGTTTTTAAAAGTAAACAAAATTCTATAAAATTGAGTCAATGGCAGTTTTATTAAAATATTGTCGATTATTTTCTGAATGGCATACAGTTTAGAACCTGATAAGTCGCCGGGTTACCTGGCGTCTGATTTAATGCCGAAATGTTTACAATGGATATACCGGTACAGTGGAGAATCTGTTATTCTTTCCCGTTTAAACGCAAACGTACGCAAACGCAAAGCACTAAAACGTAGAAAAGACCAACTTTTGGACAATTCTGATAATTCTTGTTTATCTTGGTGGCAAACAGTTTGGAGCCTGATCAGACGCCGGGTTACCCGGCGTCTGATCTGGCTCCAAACTGTTTGCACTGCAAATAATAGTTTTAGCGTAAACGCGTTTATTGGGAAAGAATAACAGATTCTCCACTGTAATAAGTTTAGCATAAAGTAAGAGTTTAATTGGAAATGAAAATGTCTTCCACTAACTACTAACTGAAATATGACTTGTTTCTACTGTAGATCGACAAGTGAGCGAGACAATATGGCGGTGGCTGCCACCTTTTATGTGTGTATGATTCTATGCGATTGGCAAGCAGATTGGAGCCAAATCAGACGCCTGGTTGCCCGGCGTCTGATTTGGCTCCAAACTGTTTGCAATAGACATACATTTTATAGTTATTTTAGTATAGATTTAGCGTTTATGGGAACTGATATTGTCTTCCACTAACTGAAATATGACTTGTCTCTACCGTAGATCGACAAGTGAGCGAGACAACATGGCGGTGGCTGCCACCTTTATGTATGAGGCTACCAAGGACCAGGGTTATCTCAGTGACGCCAAGAGTTTCCATGACGGCGGGGTAGCGTGGGCCTTGTCCTGGGATGACTCTAAAGTTGCGGCTGATGTACGTTCAAGCAAATTAAAAATACCGTATCATAACATTAGTGACGACATTACTCTTTTTCGTTGAAACGGAGTTAAGCGCAGAAACAATGCAACTAAATTGACATGAGGTTTTTTAGCATAAACACATTTAAGTATTCTCCTCTGTACAGTGGAGAAAACGCTATTCTTTCCCAATAAACGCGTTTACGCTAAAACTTTTTCATTGCAAACAGCTTGGAGCCAGATCAGACGCCGGGTAACCCGGCGTCTGATCAGGCTTCATACTGTTGCCACTCAGCTTAAAACAAATCATGAGAAATGTCAAAAAGTTGCAATTTCATACATTTTACTGCTACGAGTTTGCGTTTAAACGGGAAAGAATAACGTTTTCTCCACTGTAGCTAGCATTTCTCTTTTGCCATAATACTGTCAGAAATATGTACATGTACTTTTAATTTGCTCAATAGAGGATATTGTATTAGTGCTGCCATACCATCTTGACTGAGTGCTACTATCATTTTTAATAAACGAGTTGACTAAAATAATATGACGCGAGCCTTGGCGATACTAGAAACACACTATTTGGTATTGGGTTAACATCCCTCTAAACTGCAAACCCCTATAAACCTGGGTTTATTTAGGTTGTCCCCACAAATGTCCGGTTTAGAGGGGTTTCACTGTTCGTTAAATTGAAAATCGTGCTTTCATGTTTATTTATCAGCTGCGTCTGTACGAGGTAACGAATGACAACAGTTATATCGGTGACGTCCAAGGGTTTGTACAGAGTTATATGGACGGTGGCAGTGTACCACATACACATTGCGGCCTCGCCTTCAGGGACAAATGGGGAGCAAACAGATATGCCGGTATGATGTTTTATTATATACCTACCAATGTTCTGCCCGAAATATTTCTGTTTTTTATCGAACAAATACACCTTGACGGATTGAAAATTCCGTATTACCCATGTACCTTGTGTAATGGGAAAATAACGTTTACTGTGTAGTCGGAAGTTCGGAACTACAGTAAAACCTCTCTATTACGACCACTAAATTATGTTAAGTATTAGGGTGTTTACGGTAGGTGACCGCTTAAAGCAAGGTGACAGTGAAACAGAAAGCTCCTTTAGGAGCTTTCTGTTTCACTGTCACCTTGCTTTAAGCTGTCACCTCTCTATTATTTAATCAATTAGCATTCGTTTTAGTGGTCGTAATAGCGAGTATTTACTTTCACGCGCCATTCCCCGAAGTGTGACGTATGGGAAATCCCGTTTATTTATAGTAACGCTCGAAACATTTCTATCGTTTTTCATTTTATTTTTATTATAAGAGGTATATAATAAAAGGAACATTACTATACTTTGCATATCTTATGTACCGGATCACTCTCGTTGTGTGTGATATAGCCTTTACACACACAACTCGAGTGATCCGGTGCATAAGATATGCAAAGTATAGTAATATTCCGTTTATATATTCTACTCTTTGAAAACTAAGTTATGTACAATGTTGTCAGCAGTAATTATCGTCTGTTAGTATTCTAAATTAGGATTCTCAAAACAGGTATTTTCTGAATAGGGTCAGGCTATCAAACAGTTGGACCCTGATGAGACGCCAAGTTACTTTGCGTCTCAATTCGATCCAAATATTTGCAAAGATAGTCAGTAAATTTTCCAATAGCGAGCAAACCTTATCATGTTTTCGAACCTTACCAAATTTGAATCGACTTACCCGAATTTCTATAACTGAATTTGAATTCTATAATTAGATTTTGATTAATAAGATTTTAACAAATATTCAATTAATATCATGGAGACAGTTTAGTAAGCCAAACACAAAGTTAGCGTGTAGAATATTTCTCCTACCAATATTTGTTCATCGAAATGTTCTGTCTGTTGTGCACAACTGAGCTCACGACCTAGGTTTTGATCGTTGTACAAGACTGTGTAAATGACAGCAATATTCACTTTTGATCACCACAATTATTCCATTTTCCAGGAATGCCACTCTCGAGAACAAAAGTAAATTGATAATTTCACAATAATTTTTTCAATATTCCAGATAGGGAATTAAATTAATATTAATATATATACTGCTCTTTTCTAATATTTCGACCTCTAAGGGCCCTTTTCAAAGAAAATCACGTCAAAACACACGTCACATTTTTGTTACATGCATTCAGCTTAATATTTCGACCTCTAAGGGCCTTTTTCAAAGAAAATCACGTCAAAACACACGTCACATTTTTGTTACATGCATTCAGCTTAATATTTCGACCTCTAAGGGCCTTTTTCAAAGAAAATCACGTCAAAACACACGTCACATTTTTGTTACATGCATTCGGCCCTTAGAGGTCGAAATATTAGAAAAGAGCAGTATATATATTAATGATAATTTCATTCAAACGACATCTCGATTCCATGTGTATTTAATGTACAATGGGATACGACTAATTCCTGAAAAATTACCGCCTAAATTGCGGAATATCTACGGGATTTTGAAATAGTACTTTTAAAACAAATGTATGTTGTTTGTTTCCTTGCGAAATTATTAGATTCAATTGAGTCAATAGTAAAGAAATTAAATAAAACTGATGTGTAATAGACTAACTGTATAAAATATATGCCTGACCTAAAATATTGAATGTGTGTGAGGGAAAGTTTTCATGTTTTAGCTCACCTGGCACGTAGTGCCAAGGTGAGCTTTTAGGATCGCTGGATGTCCGTCGTCCGTCGTCTGTCTGTCTGTACGTCCGTCCGTCCACAATTGTTCGTTAACACTCTAGCAGGTTCAAATCTCATTGGATCTTGATGAAACTTAATCGCAATGTTTGCCTCAATGAAATCTAGGTCAAGTTTGAATGTGGGTCATGTCCGGTCAAAAACTAGGTCACTAGGTCAAATTATCGAAAACCCTTGTTAACACTCTAGAGGCTACAAATTTCATTGGATCTTCATGAAACTTCATCAATATGATTGCCTCAATTAAATCTAGGCCAAGTTTGAATGTGGGTCATGTCTGGTTAAAAACTAGGTCACTAGGTCGAATCATCGAAAAACCTTGTTAACATTCTAGAGACTACAAATTTCATTGGATCTTCATGAAACTTCATCAAAATGTTTGCCTTAATGAAATCTAGCTCAAGTTTGAATGTGGGTCATGTCCAGTCAAAAACTAGGTCACTAGGTCAAATTATCGAAAAACCTTGTTAACACTCTAGAGGCTACAAATTTCATTGGATCTTCATGAAACTTCATCAATATGATTGCCTCAATGAAATCTAGGTCAAGTTTGAATGTGGGTCATGTCCGGTCAAAAACTAGGTCACTAGTTCAAATCTTCGGAAAACCTTTCTAATACTCTAGAGACTACAAATTTCATTGGATCTTCATGAAACTTCATCAAAATGTTTGCCTTAATGAAATCTAGCTCAAGTTTGAATGTGGGTCTTGTCCAGTCAAAAACTAGGTCACTAGGTCAAATTATCGAAAAACCTTGTTAACACTCTAGAGGCTACAAATTTCATTGGATCTTCATGAAACTTCATCAAAATGTTTGCCTCAATAAAATCTAGGTCAAGTTTGAATGTGGGTCATGTCCGGTTAAAAACTAGGTCACTAGGTCAAATTATCGAAAACCCTTGTTAACACTCTAGAGGCTACAAATTTCATTGGATCTTCATGAAACTTCATCAATATGATTGCCTTAATTAAATCTAGGCCAAGTTTGAATGTGGGTCATGTCCGGTTAAAAACTAGGTCACTAGGTCAAATCTTCGAAAAACCTTGTTAACATTCTAGAGACTACAAATTTCATTGGATCTTCATGAAACTTCATCACAATGTTTGCCTTGATGTAATCTAACTCAAGTTCGAATGTGGGCCATGTCCGGTCAAAAACTAGGTCACTAGGTCGAATCATCGAAAAACCTTATTAACACTCTAGAGACTACAAAATTCATTTGATCTTCATAAAACTTGATGAAAAGGTTTGCCTTAATGAAATATAGGTCAAGTTCAAATGTGGCTTATGTCTTGTCAAAAACTAGGTCACTAGGTCAAATCATCCAAAAACCTCGTTAACACTCTAGAGACTACAAAATTCATTGAATCTTCATGAAACTTGAACAAAATGTTTGTCTCATTGAAATGGAGGTCAAGTTAGAATGAGGGTCATGCCCTATCAAAAACTAGGTCACACGGTGTACATGGTTACATGGTTACCAGGTGAGCGATTTAGGGCCATAGTGGCCCTTGTTGTAAATGCATGCAAACTGATACTTTTTTTAAAGTGTATTTGATTGAATAAGGCTGTGTGCAAGACAGCGGCACGGCAGATGTCTTGCCAACAGCACATGCGCCCGTCCCTGTAAATTGACGTACCCGAGTACTTTGAATAGGAGTAGGCGTTTCTGTTTGTTCATGTAATCTTTTTTACCGTTGTTGTAAACATTAATCTTTTTTCTTCAGGAAATGCTGCATTTATGGCCGTTGCCGCAGCAGCTGATGGTATTAGCTCCGACCAGTATAAGAAGTTCGCCATGTCCCAGATTAACTACCTGCTTGGCGACAATAAGTACCACATCAGCTATGAGGTTGGCTTTGGAAAATATTATCCCACACATGTTCACCACAGAGGGAGGTGAGTGTTTTGCTTGATTTTAGCTTAAGAAATATAATCATGAACATCAAACAATTTGGACCCTGATAAGACGGCGCGGTTTGTTTTCGGCGTCTGATCTGAATCCAGACTGTTTGTAGATTCTAGAAAAGTTTCAACAAGAAGATGGAGGGCAGGGCTGCCATTTACCGGACTTTTCCTAAATCTCCGGATCTTTTTCTGGTACATGGTAGCTTAAAACAGGCTGAAAGTAAAGCAGAATGCGCCTTTGAGGCACATTCTGCTTTACTTCAAGCCTGCTTTAAGTTGTCACATGTCAACAAAGCTATGCGGTAAAGGTACATTTCGTATCGCATTTGAAAAACACAAATTTGGAAATCTTAGGATTTTTCGTGTCAACTTATGGAAGCCCTGGGAGGGTAATGTAAATACACGTTATCATCTAAATTTCTCGTACAGTAAACTCTCTGTATTACGATCACTGAAAAGAAAACTAATTGACTGTATGAAGTACAAGGACAGGTGACTGTCTGAAGCAACGTGAACGCTCTAAAGGGAGCTTTTTGTTTTACTTTCACCTTGCTTTAGGCAGCCAGTTCATTTTTAAAAACTCTTAATAAGTTCGAACATAATTAAGTCTTCGTAATAGAGGACTTTACTGTCACAGTATTAGTTTTCTGCACATTGATCCAGAAATCGTCTTCCATTTAACCCTTAGCCTGCCAGTCACGACTATAGCTCCATATGCAAACAGCTTGGATCCGGATGAGACGCCGAGTAACTCGGCGTCTCATCCGGATCCAAGCTGTTTGACACTCAGACAACATTTTCAGCAATTTTGAGCAACTTTGAAGCACTTTGAAACTTGAAGCAGACGAGAAATATAGCAGACGACAATTTATTTGGCGGGCTAAGGGTTAACATACAATTAACATTGATAGCAACCCACAGTGCGCCTAAGAAGGGGGTATTGATGCAGTGGAGATATATCATTCTTTCCCGTAAAAAACGCATCTGACACGCTAACGCAATGGAATAAAACGAAGAAAACTACAAACTCTTTGAATTTCTAAGGATGCATTCTGATCTTAATTGCAAACAGTTTGGAGCCTGGTCAGATGCCGGGTTCCCCGGCGTCTGATCAGGCTCTACACTGTTTGCAAGAGACATCGTTGTTTTAGCGTTAACACGTTTATTGACAAAGAGTAACTTTTTTGTCAGTTGTAATAACTCACAGTGATCCTTATAAGGAGACATTTAAAATACATGTTCTAAAAATCCTTATTTCTACATTTCACCTTACCTTGTGATGACCTACTGGAACTGTCTCGAATAAATAGTCCAAACATAGGCAGTGGTACGACGTATATATATAGCAGAAATGTTCGCTTTTGGGTTTACTGCCTCTTATCTTTGTGCTTTGTATCCAATTTCTATTGATCAGTTGTATAATAGCGTGTGCTTTATTTCAAATTGCTATTTTCACTTCTGTTGTATTATATTGTGCTTTATATCAAATGGTTATTTTTCATTTCTGCTGTATAATCTTGTGTTTTATTTCAATTTGTTATTTTCAGTTGTATAAATTTGTCCAAACAGCATTATTTCATAGGGTTACTTTTCATTTATGTTGTATAATGTTGTCCTTTAATTCAAATTGTAATTTTTAATTTCTGTTGTATAATTTTGTGCTTTGTTTCAAGTGGTTACTTTTTAATTTCTGTTGTATAATTGTGTGCTTCATTTCAAATGATTATTTTTGTTTGTGTTGTATATTTTTGTGCTTTATGTGAATTGTGTTTTATTTCAAATGTTAAGTTTTTATTTGTGTTGTATAAGTTTGTGCTTTATTTCAAATGTTTAATTTATTTCTGTTGTATAATTTTGTCCTTTATTTCAAAGGATTATTTTTCATTTCTATTGTATAATTTTAGCTCCTGTCCGACATATACCACAAACTGTGATGGCAACTCTGGGAGCCCAAATCCGAACCTTTTGAAGGGGGCTCTGGTGGGAGGGCCAGATCAAGGGGACAACTATGAGGACAGGCGAAGTGACTACGTTAAAAACGAGGTTGCTTGTGATTACAATGCTGGTTTCCAGGGGGCGCTAGCAGGTACAAGGGAGATAACTTTATTCTGGCCTAATTAACACGCTTATGCATATTCCTCGTGTCCCTTGCAAACCGCTTGAAGCCAGATCAGACGCCGGGTAACCCGGCGTCTGATTAGGCTCCAAACGGGTTGCCACTCCAATTAAAATGAGTGGTAAACATTTTCAGAAAATAAGTGGTAAACATTATTTCGATTTTACTGCGTTTTTTGCAATTAGTTCTATTTCAATGGGAAATAATAACGTCTTTGTAATGAGCATTTGATATGATTATTTTCCGTTTAAATAAAATGAAATGCAAACGCAATTAAAATGTATAATAATAGAAAATTACAGATATGGTGAAGTTGTTATACGATTTTTAATAATATGTGCGGCGAACATTTTTGAGTCTAATGGTACAAAATGCCACTCAGTGTCATTAACTCTTACAACAGCATGGGCCTATTTAAAGTATACATATGACATTTCTTCTTATTCATACATATGACATGTGCAAATAGTGTAGACCTAGATCAGGGTCTACACCGTTTGATAGTTTAGACCCATATCTATTGACCTACTCAGAACTTCCAAATAAACTATTTTATGTTGTGGTAATTAAAGGGAAATAATAAATGTTAAAGTGGAGAACTAATTCATTCCTATCACACGCGTTTGTACTAAAACTGTTTACGAATAATTTGAAGCCTTGTTGTTCAATACAAACGGAATATTACTATACTTTGCATATCTTATGCACCGGATCACTCGAGTTGTGTGTGTAAAGGCTATATCCAACGAGACCGAAGGTCGAGTTGGATATAGCCTTTACACACACAACGAGAGTGATCCGGTACATAACATATGCAAAGTATAGTAATGTTCCTTTTATTATATACCTCTTATAATAAAAATAAAATGAAAAACGATAGAAATGTTTCGAGCGTTACTATAAATAAACGGGATTTCCCATACGTCACTCACTTATTTTTTTTTATTATAAGAGGTATATAATAAAAGGAACATTACTATACTTTGCATATCTTATGTACCGGATCACTCGAGTTGTGTGTGTAAAGGCTATATCCAACTCGACCTTCGGTCTCGTTGGATATAGCCTTTACACACACAACTCGAGTGATCCGGTGCATAAGATATGCAAAGTTTAGTAATATTCCGTTTATATACAGTCGAAAAATATACGTCGAACTTGCTCAAGCCGAACTCACCCGTATTTCATCAGTTTAATTTCAATAACTCGATCTTATTTGAGTCAAACATACCCGTATTTCAAAGTTAAAACGTGGCTAAGCCACGTTTTGACTTTGAAATACGGGTATGTTCGACTTAAGCGAGTTCGAATTATCGAGTTTCGACGGTATTACTTTTATTTCTGTTTCAGGTTTAGTAATGTTTGCACAGGACAACAATCTTCCCGCAGCACCTGGGGCAAGATGTTAATACACTTTTGAAATCGTTAAGTGACATTGTTGCAATGACAAAATGAAACTATAAAGTATACATATTGTATTCACATTTTGTTTGTTTATCATCCATGTTATATGTCATCGCGGACTCACGTTCGCCCCGTTAATGGGGACTTTGGAATCAGGTCTTCTGTTTCTTTTAGAATTTCCTAAATGGCATTGAAGTTAACCATTTCATTGCCAATGGCGCCAAATGGCACATTTTCAAACAGCTTGGATTCTAAGCAGACACCGCTTAACGCATCGCCTGCTCAATATCCAAACTGTTTAACACTTGTTGCGAAATTTCTTTAGTCATACGGCCTTAAATCTAACTTTGAAACTATATTGCAGCCAACAAAAATACAGCAGACGACAATATCGCGATGAAGAGGTTTAAACCTCACGATATATTCAATCATAGGGTTGATTTTAAAAAAAACAAAAAAACCAAAAAAAAAAACCGCTCGTGTTAATAATGTTTCTAACTCTAAAAAGGCCTTTAAATCATTTTTCTAAAATAAATGGTACATGTCAATTATGATACATAATATTATAGGAGAAGCATGCGTTCCGTTTAACCCTTTACACCATAGCCCTTTTCTAATTTGGAGGACAAGTGATCATTGTTAAAAGTAAAGTCGAATGCGCCTTAACCCTTTACCTGATAGCATATTTCTAGAATTGAAAATAGGTTACTCCTTAAAGCAGGTTGAAAGTAAAGCAGAATGCGCTTAAGGCGCATTCTGCTTTACTTTCAGCCTGCTTTAAGCTATCCTGTTCTAGAATATATAGAAAAGATTCCCTATAATATATATTCATGACTGATTAAATTGGAACTATTTTCTTCAGCGGAGGTATAAATCATATCCGCTAAAAGGCGCTTCTATTGGGTAAAGGGTTAAGACGCATTGTCTTATTTTCAGCCTACGTTTTGCTTTTTGTTACCATCGGCAATCTTTCTTTCAGTACATGTTTTTGACTGTATAAATTGGAACTATTTTCTTCAGTGGAGGAATGAATTAAATGGGCCAAATGGTGTTTCTATGGAGGAAATGGTAAAACGAACAGTAATAATACTTTCCCCTTTGTACGCTTGCGAAATTATTTAAAATATCCATGAAAATTTGACAAGCAAGATGGTATTCGAATTCGGATTCATTGCAGAAAATCGGCGTGTTAACAGGAATCAAAATCATTTAAAACCTGTTTGTATTTACCATAATAACCCTTGACCTTATAGATACACATATTTACGCATTTAATTCAACCATACCCTGAAGGAAATAGTTCAAATTCTTACGATCATGAAGATGTATCACAAGAAATATTTTCTATATTCTATGTGATGGTACATGTAGCTTAAAGCAGGTTAATGTAAAGCAGAATGCATTTTAAGCCATGCGTTCATTCACCCCTGAAACCTTTTATGGACAATTCCAATTTCAAAATAAGTCTTGTCCAGTTTTGACTATTTAGGGTTGATCTTAACAATATATTTCAAAATGACAAACAGTGTTGACCCTTAAGGAGCCCTCTGATCAGGCTCTACACTGTTTGGATAGGAAAAATGTAATCCTCACAGGTACACTGTTTATCAATGACGAGTATACTCGTCGCTAGGGTTGAATGTGTGAATTTCAATCTACATTAAGCGGTCATCTATATACAATGTATCTTCAATACTAGAAAAAGGCTATGGAGTAAAAGGGATAAATTAAGAGAAATTCGATTTCATAATTACAGCAACTGACAAGTTGACAGCATGATAATAACCCACTCATAAACATACATGTAGGCGGCTACAGTAGGCTCTACAAACAGTTTGGATCCTGATCAGATGTCGCGTTAAGCTGCGTCTGATCAGGGTCCATAGTGTTTGATAATCAATTCGGTATGTCTTCAGTCATTTGACCTTAGATATAGACTTTAAACAATAGTACAGAAAATACAGTATTCCCTGTCTGCAACAACACTCAATGGGAAACAAATAGTGTGTGCGCTGTTTGGATGGAGTTGTTATATAGGGAGGGAAATTGGCTTACATTTGTAAACAGCTTGAATTCAGATCAGACACCGCGTAACGCTGGAGTCAAGCTGTTTACCAGTCTGCAACAACACTCAATGGGAAACAAATAGTGTGTGCGTTGTTTGAATGGAGTTGTTATATAGGGAGGGAAATTGGCTTACATTTGTAAACAGCTTGAATTCAGATCAGACACCGCGTAACGCTGGAGTCAAGCTGTTTACCAGTCTTCATTATGTTTCTTCTATCAAAATGTCCAATATGTAACTTTGAGAAAAACAGCAGACGACAATTTTAAGTAGACGATATTGCAGCAGTGACTGTCTTGCTTGGGGAACAGTGGCAAACATCGTTGTAAGGAGGGAGTCGTTGTTGGGATGACCGTTGTAAGGAGGGAGTCGTTGTTGGGATGACCGTTGTAAGGAGGGAGTCGTTGTTGGGATGACCGTTGTAAGGAGGGAGTCGTTGTTGGGATGACCGTTGTAAGGAGGGAGTCGTTGTTGGGATGACCGTTGTAAGGAGGGAGTCGTTGTTGGGATGACCGTTGTAAGGAGGGAGTCGTTGTTGGGATGACCGTTGTAAGGAGGGAGTCGTTGTTGGGATGACCGTTGTATGGAGGGAGTCGTTGTTGGGATGACCGTTGTAAGGAGGGAGTCGTTGTTGGGATGACCGTTGTAAGGAGGGGGTCGTTGTTGGGATGACCGTTGTAAGGAGGGAGTCGTTGTTGGGATGACCGTTGTAAGGAGGGAGTCGTTGTTGGGATGACCGTTGTATGGAGGGAGTCGTTGTTGGGATGACCGTTGTAAGGAGGGAGTCGTTGTTGGGATGACCGTTGTAAGGAGGGAGTCGTTGTTGGGATGACCGTTGTAAGGAGGGGGTCGTTGTTGGGATGACCGTTGTAAGGAGGGGGTCGTTGTTGGGATGACCGTTGTTTGGAGGGAGCACTATAGTAGGAAGTAGGCGGTAAAAAATTAGCAAAGAAATAGTTATCTCCTTCAGTGCCCTACCCTAAGTACAGTCGAGTTTCGATATCTCGAACTCGTTTAACTCGAACTATCCGATAGTTCGACATATGAACTGCATTATTTCATACTCGGTTAAGTCGAACATATCCATATTTCAAAGTTAGAACGTGGCTTAGCCACGTTTTAACTTTGAAATACGGGTATGTTCGACAAAACCGGCTACGAGATATCGAAGTTCGACTGTATACAATGGTTATTTGCAAACAGTTTGGGTTCTAATTAATCATTATCATGTTGAATTTTCGTCTGCTTCAATTATATCGTCTGTCGAAAAAAAACCTAAAAATCAAACTTTTAAGCTATCTAAACTGAAGAACAGTTGAATATGAGTGACAAACAGTTTGGATCTAGTTGAGTCTACGCTTAGTACGATAAGGGGTAAGATCCAATCATATTTGATATCCATTTCAATATATTTATGACAAAATAACTAAAAACCAAATTTGCGTAATGCAGCGTCTGAACAGGATCCAAATTGAGTGCATAATAATTATAACCATTGTACGCAATCGCAGTCAACTGGCTTAGCATTAAAGCAAGAGACGTTGGGATAATCAATCAGAAATTATTGTACATGTATTATTATTGTATAATTGTATTAGTAAGTATTGTATTATTATTATCATTATCATTATTATTGTACTGTTGTATTTGTGATCCATGCGATTATTGATGGCAATGTTGTAACCGCTCGCGGTCCTGGCAAACAATTCGGTTCGACTCTATACCCTGACATGATTCCGGCCAACATCCATTGTCTTTTCTTCTTGCACAAATAAGGTCCTCCAACATCACCCGCACACGTGATTGCATGCGGGTTCCTGAACTGCTCGTAGCAAATTGCTCTTTTGGATGATGCCCCGGCGTGAGAACATTTGACTTTCTTATCTACGGTGATCCCATATGGTACATCCGACTGGGCCCCTGCTGTCTCATAGCCCCATCCAGCAACTCGACAGTGCTTGTCTATGACCCTATCATAAAACTTGTCGTCTAGGAGCGGTAGATATGTATCAACATAGGCATTGAAAGTGGCGGATCCGTTAAGAAGCAATACAGCTACATCGTATTCGTATGTGGCTGAATTGTAATCAGGATGGACAACGGAAGTGACGTTAAACACCTGCTCGTGTCCAGTGATGTTGGAGCGACTGTGATCTCCGAAGTGGACTGAGTCTATTCCACCAGCGATACAGCTAGCGGCCGTCAATGCTGCATTTTGATATATCAAGGCTGCACCACATTTCACATGATTCTGACTCTCAATCCAGCCTAAAAGTGGGTAGGTATAAGGGACCAGCTCTCGAAAACCACGGAAACCACTGCCACGTCTGGATTGGCACCCAGCTTCTGGGATATCTGAAATAGACACGTACGATTCTATTTGATACAGTGCTTCCTCCTCTCAACGGTCCTCCAAACACCGATTCCCTCCTTACAACAACGCTTGCCGCTTCAAGTTACATTTTGGATATTATGGCAGAAAAAAATGACGAATGAAAAATACTGGTAGTTTGAACTAGATCAGACGCCGCGTTACGCGACTATGAAGAGGTGGTTGCATGAAATGCAAAAACCTATACAATATCTATCTCCTGTATTGTCTTTCCCCTTTGCGACATGTCGATTGATCGGTTGATTTTGACAATATATTACACAAGAGGACGTTGATGGCTCTGATTCGCTCACCTGATATCATGATCAGCGGTTTCTGACAATAAGTGTTTTTTTTAAGTTTTCGTTAACAATCATCAACGGAAAACTTGCCCCACTCACTGGCTGCCATGTTTTTATTCAAGCTAGCACAATTATGTTTTAGAAATCTGGTAGAGTGTCATTAATGGATACTTTCTGTGAAATCACTTTCCATTTTGACCGCTAGTTTCAGAGAAGAAGTAAACTTGCCCCACCCACTGGCGGCCATGTTTCTTTAACTAGCAAAATTTTTGTTGTTTTTTAATCTGGCAGAGTGTCACCCATGAATCATTTATTCAGACTGGTAGTTTCAGAAAAAGATTTTTTAAGTGTTCACTATACAGTAATATGAGCAGGGCTCCAGATGTGGGGGAGTTATCGGAACAAATTGAACAGTTTCTCACTTATACAGCACTAAATCCTATGTTGTTACTACTCATTAGAATCGTCTCTCTGAGACCATAGGGTTTAAAGCAGAAATATAGATTTTACTTTTTTGAAATACTCCCCTTATCTGGAGCTCTGTATGAGGAAACCTTTTCCCGCCCACTGGCGGCCATGGTTTTTTAGCTAGCAAGGTTATTTGAAGACATCTGATAAAAGTTTTCACCATTATTTTTAATTTGGACTAGTAGTTTCAAAGAAGAATTTTCAAGTTTACACTCGAAAGCCGTTATAGGTAAACTTACGCCACCGACTGGCAGCCTTGTTTTTGAGTTATCAAAATTATTCTATGAAATCCCTCAGACGGTCACCAATGAATCATTAATGTGAAATTAGTTTCAATACAGTAATTTCTCTCGTTACATCCAAAATTCGTTATATCAGGTCAATTCTACTATAAGCTAAAGAGAGAAAGAGAACACATTATATTTGCTGTATCCAGTATTTCGTTACATCCAATTTCGTTTTACCAGGTCCATTTTACAATACGCTAAAGAGAGATGGGGAATACATCATTTTTGGTGTATCTAGTATTTCGCTACATCCAATTTCGTTACAAGTGAGTTTCACTGTACCTCATTTTGTGGTCGCAATAGAGGAGTATGCCGTAAAATTCGAAATGGACGCTTATTCATAAAGCAAACCGCGTTCATTTGGAAAGAATGGCTTCTTTAATAGTGTACATAAATTAATAACATAAAATACTAGTACATGTATACATAAGTCATGCAACAACTTACCGACGACACAAAACAACAGAAGACAACTCAACGATTTAACGTAATTCATTTGTTTTGCAATCTTGGACGGAAAAACTAATGATCCAAAGATGATGGTCAGAACACAACTACATGTATTATAGAACATTGAGATCAATTAGTCGTTTAACCGCTTTACTGTCAAGACGTCATCAATTTTAAGCAACTATCGTCTGCGTTTATTTCTCAAATTTTAACTTTTCAGTATTTTGACTTAAAAATATTGAAATGAGTGTCAAGCAAGCTAGTTTGGATTCTGGTCAGACGCCGCGTTACGCGGCGTCTGACCAGGATCTAAACTGTTTGCATCTTGTACTCGGGGTAAGGCAGTAAAGGGGTTTAACCTTTATACAGCTGTGATATCGTTTTACTTAAATCTTCTTCACGGTGTAAGCGAATTAAAGGTAACCATAGCAAACAGCTTGGACCAAGATGATACGCCGAGTAACTCGGCGTCTCATCAGGATACTGGTGTTTGATACTCTTATAATAGTTCTATTTTCTGAAATAATTTGAAATAAATCAACTTTAAGAATTGTTACAGACGGCATATATCATAATTACATATGAAGCGAGCAAAAGGTTAGAGTGCCGCTGGCGTTTAAACTTTAAATTTGCACTACAGTAAAAGTTCCCCATAATCACCACTAAAAGGAAGGTGTATTATGTTGTTTGAAAGACATGTGACAACTTAAATCAAGGTGACAGTAAAACAGAAAGCTCCTAAAGGAGCTTTCTGTTTTACTGTCATTTTGCTTTAAGCAGTCACCCGTCGTAAATAAATGTACATGTTAATTAATTCAATTTAGTTGTCGTAATAGAGAGGTTTACAGTAGTTGTCGTATTGGCCAAATAACATGCGTTTCAAACACTTTGAATCCAGATTAGACGCCGAAATGCAGGGCTTCTGATCTTGGTCAAAACTGTTTAAACATACCCAAATCTATTTCACAAGAAAAGGAAGGTGGTTTACTGAACTGGATGATTAAAAGTGTGTTTTAATTCAAGTTCAGAAGTAAGATTCGTCCGAATACATGTAGCATAAGCATACATAAAAGAGTAAGGTACTCATGCAGTGACCAAAAGTTAAACTGTTTGCAAACGCGCTTTAAAGCGTCATTGAGAGTGAAATGGTTAAACAGGTTGAAAGGATAGCATTCTACTTTTGTTCCAACCTGCTTTCAGGGCTGCCGTTTCTCCGGATTTTTCCGAAGTATTTGGAATTTTATCCTAGCAGATCGTAGCTTAAGACAGACCGAAAGTAAAGCAGAATGCGCCTTAAGGTGCATTCTGCTTTACTTTCAGTCTGTTTTATGCAGTCACGTGTCTTCAAAAGAAGAAACAGACTATGGGGTTAAGGTACGATTAGTAAAATTGCGTCTGAAAAATTGAAAATTTGAAATCTTAGGATTTTTATGATCAACTTATGGCAGCCCTGTGCTTTACGTAGCCACATGTCTTCAAAACTAGAAACGGGATAGGCCTATGGGGTAATTTAATTGTTAATAAGTTCTCACTTGTCTTGCTTTTCTCAGCCACCTGCCTAAAAACCAAAGAATTTCCATCAATCATTGACCCCCGACACTTCAAATGAACAATCCCAATTTCCAATGAAGTGTAGTCCATACTATTTTACTGTTAACATTATTACAAAATGACAAACAATGCGAATCGTGGATTTGGATTTGTTGTGATTTAATGTCGCTTTAACAGTATTTCAGCCATATCGAGACGTCCAGCTAATTACATGTAGAAGAATACTAATAATCGTTTGTGATTTGTTTTATTATTATATCTAAAAATGAAAATACACTTGACATCTTCTGCACCAATCGCCCCACCTTAGTTGATAGATGTTCTCCCATGCCATGATGCAGTTGTTGTCGACACCAACATCATACCTAGGCACCAGAAGCCGGTTCAACGCCGTATTTTTCTCCGGAGAAGGGCAGATCTACCAGCTATGGGGGAAGACTTGCAGCAATTCACAAAGTCCTTTACTGAAAATCACACCTCAGAAACACCTATTGACGAACTTTGGTCTACTTTCGAGAAGAAATGTTCCGAATCGATTAATCAGCCTTGGTGTAACCGATTAATTAGAAGACTGGCTCGAAGAAAGAAAAGAGCATACAGCAGAGCTAGGAAATCCAAGAATCAAGCAGATTGGACAATTTACAGACAGATACAGAAGGAAAATCAGAAAGCATGTCGAAAGTACAGGAACGAGTACGTGGAGAACATGGTTAGTGAGCCTGGTACCAACAACAAAAAACTCTACTCCTACGTGAAGAGCATGAAGAGTGATAGCTCAGGTGTTGCCCCTCTCAAGAAAGACCCAGTCACTCTGATGCAAAAGCCAAGGCAGGGATTCTGAACGAACAATTTACATCCGTGTTCACTGTGGAGGACGAAATGAACCTAGCTACCAAACCTTTGACAGGACGTACCTTTGGAAGCCTCCCCACTAACAATTCATGTGAATGGCGTGAGGAAACTCATTGAGAATCTCAACCCCCATAAAGCCACAGGACCTGACCAAATCTCATCCAGATTCCTGAAGGAGATGGCAGCAGTAATAGCTCAGGCGCTGACCCTCATCTCTCAGGCTTCCCATGATCAAAGCCAGGTACCAGTTGACTGGAAAAACGCCCTTGTAACACCACTTTTCAAGAAAGGGGATAAGAGTAAGGCCGCTAACTATCGCCCTGTCTCGCTTACATCCATATGCTGCAAGACTATGGAACACATAGTTCATAGCCACATGATGAAGTTCCTTGATGCCAACAATCTCCTATCTGATCAACAGCATGGCTTCAGGAAAAGGAGATCTTGCGAGTCTCAACTTATCAGCACTGTACAGGACCTTGCAGCCGGACTGAACAACAAACAGCAGATAGATGGCATTCTTCTCGACTTCTCCAAGGCTTTTGACAAGGTCCCCCATCGACGTCTCTCTGCTAAGTCCACCAGTACGGTATTCGGGGCAAGACTCTAGGGTGGATCAACAACTTCCTTGCTGACAGACAACAACAAGTCGTACTTGACGGCGTGACATCATCAACAACTCCTGTAACATCAGTTGTTCCACGAGGAATCGTGCTAGTCCCCCTCTTGTTCCTGGTCTATATTAATGACCTTCCAGGAAGAGTTACATCAACTGAACGCCTCTTTGCAGATGACTGCCTACTTTATAGGACCATAAACTCTGACAAATATACAAAGGCACTACAGGATGCTTTGGACCGGTTACAGGAATGGGAACGGGAGTGGTTGGTGGCATTCAACCCAAACAAGTGCGAGATGATCCGCATCACCAACAAACGAAAACTCACACAAGGCTCATATTCCATCCATGGCCAAATCCTGAAACAGACACCAACAGCTAAATACCTAGGCGTGACCATTGACAGTAAATTATCCTGGAACAACCACATCGACAGTGTAGCCAAGAAGGCAAATGCCACAACAGCCTTTCTCCGCAGAAACGCCTCAACAAGCCCACGGAACATTAAGGAAACATGCTACAAATATCTGGTCAGACCCCAACTTGAGTAGGCCCTATGCTGCCACAGTTTGGGACCCAAACACTCAAGCCAACATCTCAAAGCTGGAGAAAGTGCAGCGCAGAGCAGCCCGCTTCTGTACAGGCGACTACCACCAGACAAGCAGTGTATCAACGATGATGAACAAACTAGGATGTGAGACCTTAGAATCCCGCCGCCAAGTCGCCAAAGCTGCCATGATGTTCAGGGTAGTAAACCACCTGGTCGACATCAACGCCAATCATGTACTGATTCCAGCCGGGGTACATCTACATATTACGTCGACTCAGTCACACTTGACTCTTACGCGACGGGTGGTTTCAAGAAAAGAAAAGTGAAAGGATAGAAAAGTTAGAAAAGTGGGATAGTTTACAGTAAGGAAGTATAGTAAAGATTATCCAGCTTCGTTTTCGCCCCTTTAACCTGAACCTCTCCGGTTACGGTGGCCGCGGCCGGCACAGCTCCAGGAATCATTAGGAGGTACTTGAAGCTTGACGGGCCTACTTAGAATTTCAGGGTAGATAGCTCCTGCTTGAAGGATACCAAGTCAGGGGCATTGGCCGCTGTTGAGGGCAGGCTGTTCCATGTTGAGATTGTCCTTGGGAAGAATGAATTTCGGTAGTATGATGTAGATGCAGATGGTTGTAGGAACCGCTTACTGCTGGAAGATCTTGTTCGACCAGAGGCTTGTAGCAGGTACTGTTGTGCTTGGATATCAACTAGATCAATGGAAATTTTGAACAGCATTGTTAGCTGTGCCTTTGTCCTTCGTGACTCCAGGGTTTCCCAATGTAGGTGTTCCAGCATGGAGGTGACACTGCTAGTGTAATGATGCCTGTTTGTGACATATCTTGCCGCCCTCCTCTGTACCATCTCCAGCTTCCTTGAATGCTCCTTAGTGTAGGGGTTCCGTACTGTGGAACAGTACTCTAGGCTTGGTCTTACAAGTGATGTGTATGCAGTGGTCTTTGTCTCCTCGCTGCTGACTCTAAGATTCCTGCGTAGGAAACCCAGAGTACTGTTCCCTTTCTTGGCTATCCTGTACACACCAGAGGCCATGCCAACCGCTTCTGGCCGACATACGATCCTGCCATGAGACGAAGTTTGGTGACTAGCCTAGTCGTTTCCCTTGCTGTATTCTCTAAACTAAAGACTGGGTGGATTCTACCAGGGATGTAGGTATCCTTGTATACATACTGTAAGGACTTGTAAAGGGTCAGGCTGGCATTAATTTTAGATGCCCAGTGGCTGCCAATTGTGCCATTTATTGTGGATTTCCACTCTTTCTTGGATGGTGTTGTACTGATAAGATCCTCCATGGCTGGTAAGTCATACAACCAAAGGACTCGCTGGGCGTCCACAATCCAACTCTTACTGTCCACCGCCTTCACCTGATACTGTCTTTCCAAGATCTGTTTTTCTATGCTGCTTTCGCCCTGTGATAGCAGTGTCTGTAAAAAGGTCAGTACCTTAATGTGTACTTGTGCTTCCACTGGTAGCAACCCTGTAATTAGGTAGACAATAGGGTTGGGTGCTGTATTAGGCAGATGTAGTAGTTCCTTCAGGAACTTCTTTTGAAAGACCTCGATCCTCTCCAACTGCTGCCTAGCGGGTTGTAGGAGTTCCAGGCCATACAAAAGAACTGGTGTTATGTATGTTAAATAAAGGTGAACAAGTGTGGTTACGTTAAGTCCCTCATGTCCCCGCAAGCCACTTCCAAACAGACTATAAGCTGCTCGCCGTGCCTTCTTGATATTCTCATCTACATTGGCGGTTACTGTACTATTCAATGTGTTGGTTCTTATTATGCCTAGATGGGTGGAAGAGGTGACTGTTGGAATTTGTCGTTCATTAAGCAGCAGGGCAGGGTGGTTCTCTGTTTTCTTGGTCTGGTGGACTGATATGTGGACGCTCTTCAGTGGCTGTAAAATGTATCGTTCCATATTGGCAAAGTCAGGCGACATTTCTAGTAAAACCTGCGTGTCGTGGTAGTCTTTAGCCGCCAGACAGATGTCGTCTGCGTAGGCACTTGCTGCACATCTGATATTTCCGATTGACCTACCCAAATGGGCACTCTGTAGGCGTCGCAGAAGAGGGTTTACATATGCTTTGTAGAGATCTGTACTGAGGATACCACCCTGCCTTACTCCTTGATGAACTCCAAACAAGGTAGAGGTTTCGTCTTTCCATTTGACTGCTGATTTGGAATCTTCATGGAAGCTGCTTACAAGTGACCAGAGCTTATCATTCACACCAAGATGGTACAATCTTCTCATGAGATGGTTATGGTCCACAACGTCGAATGCTGATTTGGCATCAAGCAAGATAATATGCATTGGTGTATTTGTATCCTTGCTTTCACGGTACAATTCCTCAATTATAAATGCAGAGTTTAATGGGGATGAGCCCTTAGTAAATCCACGTTGAATGTTGCACTGGTCCGCCTCTATTAGGCTAGATATTCGTATCCGTAGAAGAGCCTCAACTATTTTTCCAAGAGCTGGCAACACTGTTATCCCTCTGTAATTACTAGCATCATTAGCTTGTCCTTTATTTTTAAAGATTGGTGTGAGTAAACCCACTTTCAAAATGTTCGGGAATTTCCCGGTGCAGAAGATGAGATTAACCACTTTCAATATGTAACTCAGCAGGGCTTCATCGTTTACACTTGCAGATTTGATGTGCTCAATGGTGATGCCATAGTAGTCTGGTGCTTTGCCCGTGTTTACGCTGTTTACAACCCTCATGAGTTCGTCCATGGATAGTGGCGTAGCGTCACCTGATCATGGTAACCCAATTGTTGTTTTCGCTATTGGAATACCGCCAAAAAAGGCACCGTATTAAACATTTACTATATACCTAACCCATAAAGCGTCTGTCAATACAATATGATGATCACATTTTGTCGCCGGATTTTGAACGTTAAATTCTTTTCTATTCTTAACACGAGGCCAATGTCATCACATGCTAAAAAGGAGCGAACAAATATGGAAAATAACAAACTTGTGTGGGTTGACTTAGAGGTATGAGAAAGGTTTCAATGACGATATACTGAGATATATATAATTCGTCCCCATTCCACATCGTACCCGTATGGCATTTGTTTTGTTTGTTTTATCATATAAGCAGTACTGTACCTCTGGACACTAGCACACAAGGTCTAAATAGATCCGCAATACAGTTACGATATCGCAACTAGTTTTATCTATACAATGTACTGCTATACCCTTTCGTGTATAACTAGCAGGGGCACTTATTGAGGCACTAACAGACTTTCGCATATGCAATATATCAACCCAGCGGAAGTCAGTGCAAGCACTTTGCTACACTATATGTAGCCACTCAAATCAATTTATAACATTTCCAATACTAGACTGCATATGTCTTGTTTCTTTAAACTTTATTAAAGAAATAAATCCAGTTTACAAAAATTTATAAGATACGACATAAATATAAAGAATTATAACTAAGAAATGAAACCCTAAAATTGAGAGGAAACTTAAAAAGAATAGATAATATGTAATTATATAATCTTCTTCATTCTATCCGTCCCATACACTCTGTCCCGTAGCGGGGATAACGATTAGGAGTATAAAGAGGGTAACATTCTGTACATAGTAAGCGTAAAAACATAAAAGTATTCTATAAGGAAAAAGTATTCTATAAGGAAAGCAGGGTCATAAACCCGACCTGTGAAAATTTGCTCATGGTGAGTCTGGTGGAGTGCAGTTAGGTTATCCGACATATCTACCTGACGTCATCGTCACAGTTCTCCAGTCATTGGAGGGATCTACTGCAGACAACAAAAACAATTAGCAGGGTTACAGATAATGCGCGTATTGAGGGTATTTACCCAATTAAAATTGTGGAAAAAGCAATTGTTTTTCACAACAAGGAGTAACAACAAGCAAAGAATTGTAGCAAAAAGCAAAGAAATTTTGGAAACCTAAATCAGAATATGAATAATACCCAATTGTGAAAACTCCAAATACCCAATAAAAATTGCAAAAACTCAATTCGGTAAAATATCAAGGAGTAAGTACCAAATTACATCAAAACCTTATCTGTAACCTTGCATATTAGTTATCTCTTCTTATTGTCTATAGCGAAGGGGAGTAGTTTGGTCCAATTTGATACAGATTAATAGGAGTTGTCTTTCATGTCTTGGGAATCAGGCCGACTGAAATTATGTAAACGAGTTTGAAAGTGTGAGGTGCACCAGGGACTGTACCTGGCAGGTCACTTTATCCTGTCACTGATGAACCAGTCAAAATGCTAACCCAAAATTTTGAGCGCCAAGGAAGGAAGCCGTTCATGTGTCTACCAATTGTTAAGTCTCTGGTTTCAATTGATCGAGTTGGGTTTTACGGCACCGCGACACATGAAATGGTCATATGGCGCCGAGTCTTTGGTTTGACTTGGAATTTGGAAATTATACAGTGCAGTTTGTGTAAGACATCTGTCATTCTGTTGATTCCTTGGCTCATAATAACTAGCTGCACGCAATACACTTTCTTACTCTTAGATATCTGGTTTCATTCGTTTCAAAGTTTCTTGTTGATTTTATTTTAGATTTTTATTGGTAGTGACTGATTAGGGTAAGATAATTTATAAGACTGTAAGTCTAATATGAGCACATATTATAGTTTTGTGATTTATATAACAAAACATATTCTCACTATTCTCTTTATGTTTTCTACCAGGATCTGATTGGGAACTGGAATTGTGAAGTTTGAATGAGTTTAGCATATTAACCCTTTCCCTTATAGAAGCGACTTTTAGCACATGCATTATATTCATCCCCTGAAAAAAATAGTTCCAATATATACTGTAATGAATATGTGTTGTATTTAATACTTACCTTATTCTAGCAGGTAATAGCTTAAAGCAGGCTGAAAGTAAAGCAGAATGCGCCATATGGCGCATTCTGCTTTACTTTCAACCTGCTTTAAGTAGTCACATATTTTCAAAACTAAAAACAGGCTATCGGGTAATGGGTTAATGCTTATACCTTAACGTTTCAGATGTCAGGGCTGGATGTTAACAAAGAACATATTTTGGAGATGGCTTGCCTGATCACAGATTCCAATTTAAATGTCGTAGCAGAGGTAGGTAATAAAAAAACGAATACTTGACCCATAAATAAACCCTTTTACGCCTTTATAGCTTTATTCATCTACATGTTACATCATTCATGTAGTTCCTATTTATACAGTCATGAATGTTAAAGCAGGCTGAAACTAAATTAGAATGTGCCTTTTAAAGCAGGTAACTGGTTGAAAGTAAAGCAGAATAGGACAACATTTTGAAAATTTTGACTATTTATGTTAATCTGAATAGTTTGGAGCCTCATCAGAAGCCGGGTCAAACTGTTTGCAAATGGAAATAATACGAGGGGTGTTAAAAAAATATGCGGACAGATGCTGCATTTTGATGCAGATTTTGTCTGAACGGTGCAAAACTTGCACATAATGATGCCCTGAGAATTCTGTATTTCCAGTGAAAATTTGATACAATTGACCTCAAGCATGATCAAACGTCTGTTGTTATGGTAACGTTGGGTCGTCACACCCGGCCCAACATCATCCAACATCACGTTGACAACTCAACCCTTTGAGCTTTCTGACACTCCGACAGCATTTTAGGGATCGATCTCGCGCATAATCTCCTCATATTTAAACTGTCATGAACAACAGTATGTATTGTCCCAACACTACAGTCTACCGGCTGGCTAACTTCTCTAACCGTGATACGTCTGTCTTTATCCAGGAGCTCTATGATTTCCTGAAAGTTCTGCGACGTTAATGTCGCCATCCGTCCGTTGCACTGTTCCTCCATCACACTTTCATATCTGTCTTCATACCGCAAGTACCACTTATGCAATGCCGTTCTCTTCATTGCAACATCGCCGTATGCCTTGACCAACATTTCCATAGTTTCTTTTCTGTTTTTTCCATTGAGAACACGGACTTTAACCACCATTCTCTGTTTGACGCTCATTTTGATGCACCTTGTATAAACCAAATGGCCTCTAAGGCTCAAATGACGTCAGACGTTGTTGTGACGTCACTGACGTCGTGTCAAGATCTGGCGCCATACTGTGCTAAAATTTGGAGACGATATTGGATCAGACGCAAGTGATAGACGTCATTTTCGGTGCGACACAAGTTTGCGTTTTGTTACATTTTGGGCCGGGTGTTACGAGGTGACGTTACCATAACAACCATACATTTATCATGCGTAAAGATAACATCAGCAAAGTTAAACTCTGGGTACAGGATTCTGTGGGCATCATTATGTGCAAGTTTCGCGCCGCTCAGACAAAAACTGAGGGAATGGCAGCATCTGTCCGCGTATTTTTTTAACACCCCTTGTAGATTTAGCGTAAACACATTTATGGGGGGAAAATAGCTAATTCTTCTCTACTATAGGTAGAGACATCTTAAGGTGCTACACTAGTAGAAAAACAAGACTTAATGTATTGCACCACCATGTAGCAGGGCAGCCATAAGTTGAAATGAAAAATCCTAAGATTTCCAAATTTGCATTTTTCAAGTGCGATTTTACGAATCGTACCTTTACCCTATCGCCTGTTTCTAATTTTGTTGACATGTGGCTGCTTAAAGCAGGCTGGTAAAAAAGCAGAATGCGCCTTAAGGTGCATCTGCTTTACTTTCAGCCTGCTTTAAGGTATCATGTACAAGAAAAAAAATCCAAAGATTTAGGAAAAATCCAGAGAAATGGCAGCCCTGATGTAGATCAGCCTTTAGTTCAGACGTGGCATTAGAGTTAGGTAACAAAATACTGTTGGTGCTTGCAGGTGGCTGAGCAGATGCCATGTCTATAACCAGTGTTCAGATAAGGGGAGCATATCAAAAGCTAAAATCTGTATTTCAGCATTAAACTCTAGACAATTCTAATGAATAGTAAAATCATAGGATTTACTGCTGACATGAGTGAGAAAATGCTGGATTTGGTCAGTTTACTCGTTCTTATCTATGACATGGCAGCTGCTCTGGGTCTACTCTGCAAAACAAGCAGCAGTAACCCATACCCCATAGCCTGTTCCTAGTTTTGAAATTAGGTGACCACTTAAAGCAGGTTGAAAGTAAAGCAAAATGCGCCTTAACTCTTTCCTCCCTGAAACTTTAAATGGACAATTCCAGTTTCCATTTTAGTCTAGTCCATTTCTGACTTTTAAGGGTTGTTTTTGTCAATGTTTGGCATTATGACAAACAGGAAAGACCCTGACCAGAGGGCTCCTTTCGGAGCCCTCTGATCTGGGTCTTCACTGTTTGCACAAGACAAGTGTACTATTCACATGTACACTGCTTGAAAAGGACGCCTATATGCGGGACTAGGGTTCAAAGGGTTAAGGCACATTTTGCTTTACTTTAAGCCTGCTTTAAGCCAACATCTGCTAAAATATATAAAATATTTATCATACATCTTTATGACAGTATAAATTTAAACTATTTTCCTAAGTGAAGGAATAATTTAAAGGAGTCAAAAGGCATATTTATGGGGTAATGGGTTAAATCTGGTGTTCTCATGGCACAGTTCTGATTTACTCAGTTCATATACAGTGGAGAATCTGTTATTCTTTACCCGGCGTCTGATCTGGCTCCAAACTGTTTGCACTGCAAATAATAGTTTTAGCGTAAACGCTTTATTGGGAAAGAATAACACATTCTCCACTGTACATGTAGATATTGTTTTGTGTTATGTATGTTTCAGTCAGAGGATATAATCATCAACCAGCCAGCTCAGGTGTTGGACAATATGGGAGACTGGTGCAAGAAACACCACGGGGAGGTAGGTCTAAACTCATTATTTCCATTTGTTTCCTAAATTCATAATCGAAAATCAATTGTTATGAAATTGATCTTTTAAAGTTTATATACATTTCTTTTCATAAACTTTTTAGATAACTGCTTAAAGTAGGATGAAAGAAAAGCATGAAGGTCCTTTAAGTCTGGTGGTCATATTTTTAGCTCACCTGAGCCGAAGGCTCAAGGTGAGCTGTTGTGATCGCCCGTCGTCCGTCTGTCCGTCCGTCCGTCTGTCCGTCCGTTCAAATTTACTTCAAGCGACAACTCCTCTGAAACCGCGAGTCTGAGGAAAAAACTAATTTGCTCACGGTGTTCCTTGGATGCTTCTCTACAGAAATTGTTAAAATGAAACTTTAAAGTGGACTACTTATTGAAATTTATTAAAAAAAGTGAAAAACTTTAAACAAGTTTTTTGTAAAAAACCACTGTTCCCACACCTTAGATATTGCATGAATAGTATCTTCTACTAAATCACTTTCAAAATTGTAAAAAATCAAAACCCTAGGATCAAATTTGACTCAACCCTGGCCATATCAGTGCTTTTTGATGCAGGTCTGACAGTAAAAACTCTCTAATGATCCGTTTTATACAGACGCATTGTATCTTCCAGGCTAAGAAGCTACCCTTATACTAAATGCAACATTTTTGCAAACAGTTTGGATCCAGGTCAGATGCCACATAATGCTGCATCTAATCTGGATCTAAACTGTTTGCCACTCATTTACATATTTTCTTATATCTAGAAAATATAAGTTATTATTTTTTACATATTTCACATACAAACATTTGGAGCAGACAACAGTTCAGCATAATAATAGTCATTTCTCTCTGAGACCGTCTCCAATTGCATAACTGACCCATAGCTAGCTCTGAACTCAGGTCACTGAGATACATAACAGAAATGAAAGTGATGTCTGCTATTTTATGCTCAAGCACAACTTAGTTCGAGGCATATTACTTTTGGTCTGTCTGTTTGTTTGTTTGTGTTTTGTTTGTTTGTTTATCTTTCTGTCTATCAGTCCACAATTAATTCTTGGCCATAAACAGTATGGATCCAGGTCAGATGCCACATAATGCTGCTTCTAATCTGGATCCAAACTATTTGCCACTCATTTACATATAATTTCTTATATTTAGAAAATGTAAATAATGATATTTATTAACCTATTAACCCATACATATTCTTTTTTATGTCTTTGATTTATTCTTCCACAGAAGTAAATATTTCACTTTATACAGTCATTGTTGTCTTTAACAATTGCTTCAAATGACATCTCCTCATATACCGCTGAAAAGATTTCAACCAAACTTTACACGAATGTTCCTTGGGTCAAGTTCTTTCAAAATTGTTCAAAGAATTAAAAACAATGTAGAACTCTGGTTGCCATGGCAACCAAGTGAAAAAATAAGGAAATCTTAAAAAAAAATCTTGTCTGAAACTACAAGGGCCAGATCTTAGACATTTGTCACATAGCATCATCTACAGGTCCTCTATCAAACTACAAACTATGCCCCTGGGGTCAAAATTGGCCCCGCCCAGGGGGTCACAGTTTAACATAGAGTTATATAGTGAAATTTTCAAATGTCTTCTCCTCTGAAACTAATATGGCCAGAGCTTTGATATCTGGCTTGGTGACACTTTTAGATGTCCTATACCAATAAGGTTCAAATGGTTCTGGTCGATTGCATATCATCTACAGGTCCTCTATCAAGTTTGTACAAATTATGCCCCTGGGGTCAAAATTAGCCCCACTCCGGGGGTCACAGTTTTCATACGTCTTCTTTTCTGAAGCTAATATAGCCAGAGCTTTGATATTCGGCATGGTGTTACTTCTAGATGTCCTTTATCTATTTTGTTCAAATGGTTCCAGTCTGTTGCATATGGAGGTCACAGGAGCTAAAAATAGATTTTTTCAATGGAAACTTAAAAAAAATCTTCTTGTCTAGAACCCTAGTACCCTGATCTTAGATATTTGGAATATAGCATCATCTACAGGTCCTCTATCAAGATTGTCCAAATTATGCCCCTCGGGTAAAAAATGACCCCGTCCTGGACTTAAATCATTATCTCCATTTTGATGTACAGCTATTCTCAGGTGAGCGATAAATGCCCCATGGGGCTCTTGTTCTGTCTTGACCTACACTTAAGTAAAGAAAAATTAAGTGACCTTAACAACGTTGCATAAATTAATGCATAACCCCAGAAATATGCCCTAGGCCTTTAAGCCTTTAATTTGTTTGTACACAGAAGTTCCACTTTACACAGTAATGAATTTGCAAAAACTACTGGTATAAGAAATATTTTCTATATCATACCAGATGGTAGCTTAAATTAGGATGAAAGTAAAGCAGAATGTGCCTTAAGATGCATTCTGGTTTACTTTAAATAAACCTGTTTTAAGTGGTCACCTGTCTTAAAACCAAACAATGAAACAGGGGTAAAGGGTTTAATTAATCAATTATCAGTAAACTTAATAGGGATGTTGGTTCATAGATAGTTATTTTCTGGTTCTATTCTCAACAATAGTTTCTGACACTATGCATATTCATGTGTTTTATTAGTCAGGTCTAACAGCAGCGGTGTTGGCCAGTAAGATATCACTACAACAAGCTGAGGCCAAGATGGTGGCATTTGTTCGGGAGCATACAGAGAAGGGAACAGCTCCTCTGGCTGGTAACTCAGTCCATGTCGACAGGCTGTTTCTACTGAAGTATATGCCAATATTCACAGAGCATCTGCACTACAGAATAGTGGATGTCAGTACAGTGAAAGAACTCTGCAGGTAAGATGATATCAGGGCTGGACAGATAAGGGGAGTATTTCAAATCCTAAAATCTTAATTTCTGCTTCAAACCCTATGGTATTACTACATGTACTCATTAGAATCCTCTCGAAGAGAAGATTCTACTGTGTAGTTCAACGCTGTGAGTTTGAATCCCAGTAGGGTCGTTCAGATTGTTCATGTGGGGAAGCCTTCCATCTGGCTTGCGGAAGGTCGGTGGTTCTACCCAGTTGCCGATTTGTGCCTGAAACAGTGCATAAAGGACTTCTGGGGTCTTCCTCCACCTTTAATTAGCTGGACGTTGAGATATGACTGAAATACTGTTGAAAGCGACGTAAAGTCAAAACAAATCAAATCAAATCTAATTAATAGTAACACCATAGGATTTGGTGCTTAAGCCTTTACCCCATAGCCTGGTTCTAGTTTTGAAGATAGATGACCACTTACAGCAGGTTGAAAGTAAAGCAGAATGCACCTTAAGGCACATTCTGCTTTACTTTCAGCCTGCTTTAAGCCATCATCTGCTAGGATATAGAAAATATTTCTTATGTAACATGTTCACGACTGTATAAATTGGAACTATTTTCTTCAGTAGAGAAATAAATTGAATGTGCTAAAAAACGCTTCTATGGGGGGAAAGGGTTAAATGAGAGAGAAATTGTTAGATTTATTCAGTGTACTCCCTGGAGCCCTGTGATTGACAGCTGTACATTGGACAAGACATTATTCCTTCCTTAGTCAACACAACTTTAAAAACAAACAAACAATACCTTTAGATAGAAATAGATAGATAAAAATGACATTTTAATCCTTTACTCCATATCCTGTTTCTAGTATTGAAGATAGGTGACCACTTAAAGCAGGCTGAAAGTAAAGCAGAATGTGCCATAAGGCACATTCTGCTTTTCTTCCAGCCTGTCTATCTAGAAACAGGCTATGGAGTAAAGTGTTAACCGGCACTTAAAATTTATCCTATTGAATTGGGATAACTCGAGCTGGCTAAAGTCAAACATACCTTTATATCGAAGTTTGAAAATGGCTAAGCCATGTGACACTTTTGAAATACAGGTTAGTTGAACTGAAGTGAGTTATCAGGGATATTCTGTCATTGAGTATACAGCCTCCAAATCCATAAGAAACAAGCCTAGAAAAATCTTTGAAATTATATAAAAGCCAATGAAAGCCATTTGAAGTTATGATTGTCAGTATTTTGTATATAATCTTAATATGTATTTGGTAAGAAACAGAAATCTGTACCTTTTAAAAAATCATTAAAAAAATTAAAAGAAAAGAAAAAACACAACAATAAAAATACCGCTTAACATGAGGCATATCTGGAAACCAATCATTTGTTTTTAGCTCACCTGAGCCAAAGGCTCAAGGCGAGCTATTGGGATGGCCCTGTGTCCGTCGTCGTGCGTCGTCGTTAACAATTGCTTCAAATGACAACTCCTCCATTACCGCTTGACAGAATTCAACCAAACTTTGCAGAAATGTTCCTTGGGTCAAGCTCTTTCAAATTTGTTCAAAGAATTAAAAACAATGCAGAACTCTGGTTGCCATGGCAACCAAAGTGAAAAAATAAGGAAATCTTAAAAAATCTTCTTGTCAAAATCTGCAAGGGCCAGAGCTTAGATATTTGGCACATAGAATCATCTACAGGTCCTCTATCAGTTTTGTTCAAATTATGCCCCTGGGGTCAAAATTGGCCCCGCCCCGGGGGTCACAGTTTTACATAGAGTTATATAGTGAAATGTTCAAACGTCTTCTTCTCTGAAACTAATATGGCCAGAGCTTTGATATTTGTCATGGTGACACTTCTAGATGTCCTATACCAAAATTGTTCAAATGGTTCTGGTTGGTTGCATAACTAGGTCACAGGAGCTAAAAATAGATTTTTTTTAATGAAAATTTAAAAAATCTTCTTGTCTGAAACTACAAGGGCCAGTATGCCCCTGGGGTCAAAATTGGCCCGGCCCCGGGAGTCACAGTTTTACATAGGTTATATAGTGAAATTTTCAAACGTCTTCTTCTCGGACACTAATATGGCCAGAGCTTTGTTATTTAGTATGGTGACACTTCTGAATATCATTTACGTATTTTGTTCAAATGGTTCCGGTCAGTTGCATATCTAGGTCACAGGAGCTAAAAATAGATTTTTTCTATAAAAATTAAAAAATCTTATCGTCAAAAACTACAAGGGCCAGAGCTTAGATATTTGGCACATTATGAGCATCACCTACAGGTCCATTATCAAGTTTGTTCAAATTATGCCCCTGGGGTCAAAATTGGCCCTGCCCCTGGGGTCACCGTTTTACAATGAGTTATATAGTGAAATTTTCAAACGTCTTCTCCTCTGAAAGTAATATGGCCAGAGCTTTAATATTTGGCATGGTGACACTTCTAGATGTCCTTTACCTATTTTGTTTAAATGGTTCCGGTCGGTTGCATATCTGGGTCACAGAAGCTTAAAATAGATTTTTTTCAATGAAAACTTTAAAAAATCTTCTTGTCTAAAACCCTACTACCCTGATCTTAGATATTTGGCACATAGCATCATCTACAGGTCCTCTATCAAGACTGTTCAAATTATGCCCATCGGGTAAAAAATGACCCCGTCCTGGACATAAATCTTTTTCTCCATTTTGTCAGTTATTCTCAGGTGAGCGAAATATGCCCCATGGGGCTCTTGTATGTTTGTATGAACCACATGTTTTTCAGGAGATGGTATCCTGATAAGTTCAGACAAGCTCCAGCAAAGAAATTTTCCCATAGGTGAGCAGTATCTTAAATTATTGTTCATGAATGAAGACTTGCAATGCCTGTCATAACCAACATATTTATACCTTTCCCCTATTAAGCCTTTACCCATTAGCCGGATTCAAGTGTTAAATATAGGCGACCACTTAAAGCAGGTTGAAAGTAAAGCAGAATGTGCCTTAAGGTGCATTCTGCTTTACTTTCAACCTGCTTAAAGCTATCATCTGCTAGAATATAGAAAATATTTCTCCTGATACATATTCATGACAGTATCAATTTGACCCATTTTCTTCCGTGGAGGAATAAATAAAAATATCTATCTATGGAGCAAAGGGTTAAAGAGTCACAAAAAAAGAAAAGGTTTTCTGCATCCTAACAGCTGGATGCTGAAAGCTGGCTGAAACTAATGCAGAAAGCTTTCTGCTTAAATTTCAGCCTGTTTTAATAACGATAAATACAAATGTTGATTAAGGATATTGATGTTGCAGATTTAGCTCACCTGGGCATGGGCATGTCCTAGATTAACGTTTTTTTGTGCAGGATTATTTAAAGCTTAAGATTATTTTTTGCTAGGATGCTGAAATTTTGTGTAGAGGTTCATTCATTTCGCTTCATATATTTAGATTGTGTAGTTAAGGTAGAAATATACATTTTTGACAGACAGTCTGTTTTAACCCTTAGCCCGCCAAATAAATTGTCGTCTGCTATATTTCTCGTCTGCTTCAAGATTCAAAGTTTCTCAAAATCGCTGAAAATGTTGTCCAAGTGTAAAACAGCTTGGATCCGGATGAGACGCCGAGTTACTCGGCGTCTCATCCGGATCCAAGCTGTTTGCATATGGAGCTATAGTCGTGAGTGGCAGGCTAAGGGTTAATGCTTAATATTTGTGCTAGGGTGCTGTAATTTCGTGTGGAGGCTGATTTGCAATCAAATGTTAATGATGTGATGTTAAAACTGTTTATCTACAAGTAGACATGTACATGTATAATTCTTTGTTTTCAGAGCCCTAGATGATATTAAAGAAAGCATAGAAGAGCTGAAATACTACAGAGGTGCTATATTTGTGACTTGAAACGACTGTAGAGCTAGGAAGTTAACTCATTGAACAGTGACGAGTATACAGTTCCAGACAAGAGGGAGTAACCTGAACAAATTCAACATTTTCTCTTATTTCAGCACTAAATCCTATGATGTTACTACTCATTAGAATGGTCCCATAGAGACGATTCTAATGAGTGGTTAAATTGTGACACCATAGTGTTTAATTGAGAAATAAAGATTTTAATTTTTGAAATGATCCCCTTATCTAGAGCACACTCTGGTACAATCCCTTTACAAACAGTATACCTGGGAAGAGTACCGTACAACTGTCTGATGTAAACAGCGTATACCCAGATCAGAGGGCTTCTAATGGAGCCCTTTGAATTGGGTCTGCACTGTTTGTTATTTTGCAATGTATTGTATATTACACCCCTGTGTCTGATCTGGCTTTAAAATTTCACTCGGAGTAGGCTTAATCAAGTTTTAAGATTTTTTATAATCAATAAAATTTTGTATGGTATGGTATTGTGTTTGTTTCATTTTGTTTAACCTTTGACTCCATAGCATGTTTCTAGTTTTGAAGACAGATGACTCCTCTGTCTTGGTGACCACTTAACAGCATTCTGCTTAACTTTCAGCCTGCTTTAAGCTACATGTATCATATGCTAGGATAAAGGAAATGTAGTTCATGTAGTGCATATACATGGCTGTATAAAATTGCCTTTATTGGAGGAATAAATTAAAGTCCTAAAACAAATATTTATTGAGTAATGGGCTAAGTACAGTGGAGAATCTGTTATTCTTTCCCGTTTAAACGCAAACGTACGCAAACGCAAAGCACTAAAACGTAGAAAAGTACAACTTTTGGACAATTCTGATATTTCATGTTTATCTTGGTGGCAAACAGTTTGGAGCCTGATCAGACGCCGGGTTACCCGGCGTCTGATCTGGCTCCAAACTATTTGCACTGCAAATAATAGTTTTAGCGTAAACGCGTTTATTGGGAAAGAATAACACATTCTCCACTGTAGCCATCTGATCAGGGTCTGCACTGTTTGTCATACTTTTAAATATCTTGGGAACAAAGCCCAAAAAGAGTAATATAAATGAATGCTTTATTAAAAAATGGACAGGTCCACTTGAAGATTCAGTATTGTAACGGTTACATCATACCTTTCAAAAGGAATAGTTCGATGATAAAAATAGTGCAAACGCCTATTGTTTTGGGGTGATTACATGTATTTCAACACATCTTGACATGACTTTACATGTAAATGTACTAGTTTACAATCAATATCTGGCCAGGATGCAATTTGTATGACATACTAATGATAACTAAAGGAATGAGCTATCATTTGTAATTAATTAAATATCATTAATTTCCTGAAGTGGTTTTGTTTGATGGGGGAGATACTGTGTTACCTGTGTTATTCAGTCCATCCACAAACATGTATATGGCAAATACTTTGTCCATTCTAAAGTTTTCTAGCTACAACCTTATGTTTAGAGAATGTTTGCACATACAAGGGGCATTTTTTAAGTAGTGGCAACTGATCAGTAACTTCAATATAATAAGTGCAACATGCATGTGTGATATATCATTTTAAAGAGAAATTGTTTGCTGTCACGACGGTATAACGCCCGATAAGATCACAAAAATCGATAAGTCTGAATAAATTTATGAAATTTTCTGTCAAGTAAAATCTGACAGCCAATTATGCACACATTTCACAGTATAAAAACCATTATTTAAAAAAATAAATATATATATATATATATAATAAAATGAAATAAATAATAGATAAAATAAATGATAATAATAAACTAAATAAATAATTTAAAAAAAAACCTCAATTTTTATATTAAACCAGGCTATAATTAAAGTCATTGAAGTAGATTTTGATGCGTCGAAATCAAAATGTAGATATAACGATCTAGAAAAAGATTATAGTGTTCGAAAGCACATTTTGAGAGGTTCCATTAGCAAAATAAGAAATGTTGTTTTTGAAAAAATTATATCTCTTTCAATGGTAAAGAAATTTTTTATTTACAATAAAATAGAGACATTAACTGATATATTTCAACATTTTTTTTAAGTTGCTATTACGTCAAAAATAATGTCTGAAGAGTGCTATTTTCTAGTGTCCTGAAGTAGGGGTGATTTAGTTTCATGTTGTGACTTATCGACTTATGTGATATTATCGTGCGTTACACCATCATTGAAAGAATAACGGCCAGTTGAACTTAGTAATGAGAGAAAACGGTAGTTTTCTATGAAAGGGTTTAAAGTAATAAAACAGACATATAAACTATGGCGGGAAAGGGGTTAACACTATTAGATTAACCCATTCACTGCCATGACGTTATCAATTTTGAACAATTTAGAATTATCTTCTGCTTTTATTAGCTCACCTGAGCCAAAGGCTCAAGGTGAGCTATTGGGATGGCCCTGTGTCCGGCGTCGTTAACAATTGCTTCAAATGACATCTCCTCCTATACCGCTTGACAGAATTCAACCAAACTTTGCAGAAATGTTCCTTGGGTCAAGCTCTTTCAAATTTGTTCAAAGAATTAAAAACAATGCAGAACTCTGGTTGCCATGGCAACCAAAGTGAAAAAATAAGGAAATCTTAAAAAATCTTCTTGTCAAAAACTGCAAGGGTCAGAGCTTAGATATTTGGCACACAGCATCATCTACAGGTCCTCTATCAAGTTTGTTCAAATTATGCCCCTGGGGTCAAAATTGGCCCCGCCCCAGGGGTCACAGTTTTACAAAGAGTTATATAGTGAAATTTTCAAACGTCTTCTTCTCTGAAAGGAATATGGCCAGAGCCTTGATATTTGGCATGGTTACACTTCTAGAAGTCCTATACCAAAATTGTTCAAATGGTTTTGGTCGGTTGCATAACTAGTTCACAGGAGCTGAAAATAGATTTTTTTTCTATGAAACCTTAAAAAATCTTCTTCTCTGAAACTACAAGGGCCAGAGCTTAGATATCTGGCACATAGCATCGCCTACAGCCCTCTATCAAGTTTGTTCAAATTATGCCCCTGGGGTCAAAATTGGCCCCGCCCTGGGGGTCACAGTTTTACATAGAGTTATATAGTGAAATTTTCAAACGTCTTCTTCTCTGAAACTAATATGGCCAGAGCCTTGATATTTGACACTTCTAGATGTCCTTTACCAAAATTGTTCAAATGGTTCTTGTCGGTTGCATAACTAGGTCACAGGAGCTAAAAATAGATTTTTTTCAATGAAAACTTAAAGCGACTCGCAACCAGATGGTGCATTAAAAATAGTAATTTGTAAATATGTGTCAAACGCTTATATAAATGGTAAAGAATTAGTTTAGGATAAGAAATTCTGATTAAAAAAATGTATTTCAATAAAAAAAAATATTGGTCTCTGGTGGGATTCGAACCCGGGGCCCGGCATTGGCGGACAGAAGGCAAAATAGGGGAAACCGCTTAGACCAATGGACCACGGAACTATCTGGGATCGATTTAACGTATTTCAATGTGTAGCGATCGGAAGTGCATACAACTTCGTAGTTCGGCTCGTGTTTATGTCTGACCCCGTGTAGAGTAGCAACAACAACAACTATACCGTTAGCTAACGCTATGGAAAAACGATGGAAAATATCTAAAAAACTAAGATTCGGTGACGATTCTTGAGATGTTTTTTGGACTGATCATATTTTTTTAATGTCAAAAGCCAAGTAATGCCACAAATTTGCTTTTATTTGAGTATTTTATTTTATTTTGACAAGAACACCATCCGGTTGCGAGTCCCTTTAAATAGAGTTACATAGAGTTATATAGTGAAATTTTCAAAACGTCTTCTTCTCTGAAACTAATATGGCCAAGCTTTGATATTCAGCATGGTTACACTTCTAGATATCCTTTACCTATTTTGTTCAACTGGTTTCAGTCTGTTGCATATGTAGGTCACAGGAGCTAAAAATAGATTTTTTTCAATGGAAACTTACAAAAATCTTCTTGTCTAAAACCCTACTACCCTGATCTTAGATATTTGGCACATAGCATCATCTACAGGTCCTCTTACAATATTGTTCAAATTATGCCCCTCGGGTAAAAAATGACCCCTTCCTGGACATAAATAATTATCTCCATTTTGTCAGTTATTCTCAGGTGAGCGAAATATGCCCATGGGGCTCTTGTTTTAAAATTTAGTCACTTTGACCTGATGGATATTGAAATAAGTGTCAAACAGTTTGGATCCTAATCAGATTCCGTGTCTTGACCAGGATCCAAACTATTTGCAGTTAACCATTGTACTTTGGGTAAGGCAGTGAAGGGGTTAAACGGAATGCGCTAATTCTTTGTCAGTGCAATGCATCTATTGGTACCAAAAAATATGAACTTGGCAACCTTGTATTTGAAGTACATGTGTATGATTCCTCGACACTTGGATTCTCCTCTTAAGTACCAATGAAAGATGATCCAGTAACCCCTTCATTGCCAAGTCCGACAGAACTAACACTTGCTAACAGTTTGGATCCTGATCAGGTGCCCGTTTCATAAAACTTCGTAGACAAATGTCGTAGGTCAAATTATAAAAGTATCAACTACTTTTTATTTCTCAATCTAATCCTGTCTTGTGTTATCTCTTTGGAATCGTCTTGAAAAGACGATTCCAAAGAGGTTTCACAGTACAGAATTAGATAGAGAAATCAGAAATTAAATTTATTTTAAAGTTTTGTCTTACGATCGTTGTTGTCATACGAAGTTTTATGAAACGGGCCCAGAAGCCCTTACAAAGTGGGGAATAAATTTGAACTTTGTGTTATTTGTCTTAGACTCATCATGTCTAAAATGTACATATTCAATTTTCTCTTAAAGCAATATGTATACCAAATATGAAATCTCTATCACCTGATGGTCGAAGCTATGTTATTGCTATTTCAAATATTTGACCTATGTGACCTTGACCCGACATGTCCAAACCCTACATATTCACATCATCATCACCATCATCCAGTTTAGTTTAACCATGATTTATCCTTCTTATAAGGGTGAGGCCTTGGTAATACGTATACCTGGTTTTGGTTATAGTTTAAAGACATTTCCTGACCACCTTCCGGTGATAACGCCTTGCCAAACAATTTCCTTGCAAAAATACATGGGTCTTGTGCACATGCCGATAGCAAAGAACCATTGAAGCGTCTCATGTGAGGCCCGACCTTTATATTTGATAGTTTGGTTAGAAATAACCATTGAAAAGCCTCTAGATCATTAGTATAATCTGGGGCTCACCAGGTAAACTGAGATTGGTATACCCTCTGGCAGATTATGCTGCATGCTTTTTCACGCATATCAAGAACAATGGGGGGACTCCATCAATGGACTGAGGAAATGTCTTTAAAAACGTTGGCCTACGAATTACGAATACATTTGACATTTTGATCTCTACTGCATTGACCTTTCACTCGATATGTCTAAAATATACATCATCAAATTCTCTTAATTAGAGCAATGTGTATATGTTTCATATGTAATGCCTATCACCTGAGGGTCACATTGTTGTCATTTAAAACATTTGACCTTTTGACATCGGCCTTTGTCCGAACATGCCCAAAACCTGCATGTTCATGATACATGCACTTCTTTATATGAGCAACAAATATACCATGACTTTTTTTTTTTTTTTTTTTTTTTTTTTTTTTTTTTTTTTTTTCAGGCCTTGTCAAAGTAGGACCTCGTTTATTTTCCCCGTCATAGGTGTGTAGGGGTCGGGGAGCCATCCTCCTGCACACCTTACATAACCATGTATATAACATAGAAATACAATATAATTGCATTGACAAAGGTCTCTAAGTTTTTAATTACTTAGACCAGAAAAGAAAATGTGAAGAAAAAAGTAATAATGAAAAAAAAACAACAAAAAAAGCATTTTGTAGAAAAATCATTTTGTAGCCAGGCATACTTTCATGCAAATTTTATTGCTTACCATATTTTTACGTCATATTTTTTTAATTTTTTTTGCATATTAGGCACACATATTTGGACACGGACGTTTGCATCCCTTCATTCATATAATATATTTTATATACAAACATAGATTTAATATAGGTGTTTTAAGTTTCAAAAAGAATTTTAAAGCGATCCCATTGATTATAAAAACAATCCGTAGAGTCATTTTTAATTGCTATTGACTTAAATATATTGTATTTAAAGGATAAGTAGAGTTTTATACCTTGTATTGTAGGTAGATATTTATTGTATTTGCATTGGAAAATATACATTTTAAAAATAATGAGAATCAGGTTTTTTATATAATCTGTTGTATTTCTAAAACCAAAAATCATTGTGTCGATATTAAGATTTTGAAATTCCTTCATTTTGGGCGAAAAAAGGCTTTTAATTAATTGTTGACTGGTAGGACACGTCCAAAACAAATGGTCGATAGTTTCTAAATCTGATTTACAAAAAGTACATAATGGGCTTTTTACATAGTTCATTTTGAATAGATAGTAGTTTGTTCCAAGTATTCTGTGTATAATACGGAACTGAAACCACTGTATTTCTGTATCATTTGATATCTTAAAAGGTATTTGAAATATTTCTTTCCAATCCTTTTTGTCAATTGTTATATTTAGTGTTTTATTCCATTTCTCTATAGAAGTCGGCTGGTCAAAATTTCTGTTTAAGCATTTGTATATTGTTTTTGAACCTTTAGAATCCTTTAAGATAAGTTTTAAATAAGGCGGGAACATTGGTTTCTGTATAGAGTTTAAACTACCCTTTTTTATTTGGATACGCTCAAGTCCCTTTTCAATGGCAAGTTTAATTCCATTGTATATTAAAGAATTGGTTGGTAAATTATATTTATTTGCAAATTCGTTATAAGTCATGATTGCACCATTTTTATTTATCAAATCTCCAATGCAGTGTATACCAGTTTGAAACCAAGACTTTAAGAATACACTTTTATGTCCAACCAAAATCATGTTGTTATAAAATAAAGGGTAATCTTGAATAGTGTTTTTATCTATTATATGATTATCAATAACTTTCGAAAATGCCATGAATGTTTCAGCCCAAAACTTGTTGCTACATTTACCTGCGATAATTTCATAGAAATGTTTTCCACAATTTAGCATTTTGTTAATGTCTATGTTAGTTTTAATAATATCTACCCATCCGCCACTTTTTATTACTAACCGTCTGATCCATGTTGTTTTAAGCGAATCAATAAAAGCTCTTAAATTTACCATTTTCAACCATGACTTAAGTTTGCATTTGTCATAGTTTAAACGTTATGGCATACGTTAAGATTACGAATAAATTTGACCTTTGGCTCGACATGTCTGTTCAAGTATTTGACCTTTTGGAACCAATGCCATTGCCATATGAACCGACATGCCAAGTTTAACCTGCATGTTCATATTTCTTGATACGGGCAACACATATGATTTGTATTTAGTTCGTATTTGTAGTTCAAAAGTTAATGCCAACGGTAAAGTTAAGTTTTATTCTAAGGCTGTAAGACATTTACAAATAACATGAGCTCTCAAGAGCTTTTATAACCGACTGTATCACTTTTGTATATTAACAAATGATTAAAATACTAAAAATTTAGAGTGATGTAAGATAGAAAAACTGACAACATATGCTAATGTATTTAGCTAGACAATGTTTATCAGAAAACCTAAAGCTAACTTTTCACTTAACTACATGTAGTATATTTTAGAAGTGTTTTGATTAGCATAATTTTAATACGGAATTTGTTTAAACATGACCGAGGTCAGCATAACATGTGCAGTGAGCGGTGTTGATAGACCGTAATCATTTGTCCACAGATAATAACCTAAACAGCCTCTATCCGGTCCTCCATAGCGCTGCGGACAAACAGGACAGAGCAAAACCAGTCACAGATATGTGGGACATAACAAATCTATAAAAATCCAAATTTTATTAATAAAAGCAGACAGTATGACACACAGGTGCTTGACATATTAAAAAAAACAATTATAGATTTGTTTACTATACCATATATAGTTTATGTGTCAAGTACCTGTGGTATGACTGTGGGTAAATTAAACTACAATGTAGTTATATATACTGTTATATTACATCATAATGGCAGTGAAAATTTTAAGCCTGTAAGACGTCAAAGATATTCAAGGAGTGTACAGGATTCTTTGCTAAAATTGATTTCCTAAATACATACAGTTTATAGTCTGATGAACCGCAACGTTACTTTGCGCTTTATTTGACTAAAAGAGGGTTGTCATTAACATTCATCGGCAAATTAACAATCAATTTTAACCCTTTCTCTGGCAAAATGTCGTCTGCTTAAATGTATCACCATCAATTTTAATCCAAATTCAAGGTTTTGAAGTTTTCCCTGAAGAAATACTGATACAAGTTCCAACAGTTTTGGGTCCTGATCAGACACCGCTTTATGTGTAATATTGTCACTTTCTCCGGTGAAAGGGTTAAACAGTTATTCAACAGTTAAAATGGCTATATTTTAGCTCACATGACACGAAGTTCCAAGACGAGCTATTGTGATCGCCCTGACGTGTGTCAGTCGTCGTTGTCAACTTTTTATTCAAGGAACTTCTTGGAAACCACTAAGCCAATGTCATTCAAACGTCATAGGTTAGTTCACTGCCGGGTACTCAGTTTTCTTCAAATATAAGCCATCCAATTGAAATTGTAGTAGATATAGCTACCTACTGAAAGACCTTTACAATCTTTCCGTTAATAACTACTTATTCGAAATGAAAACAATTTTACACAAATGATGAATAAGTGGCCCTCTATCAGATTTCTTAAACTAATTTTCATAACTAAGAAACTTGGCCACATGGGCAGATTTTCTCTATACATGTACATGTACATAGTAACAACTTAAAACCCTTGGTCCGATTTGAAAATAAGTTTACACAAATAATCAATAGATGGATCTCTACTACATTTCCGTAAACTAGCTGTTGCCGACAGTGTTTGGGATTAGCATCAAAATCCTCGAGTTGGTGGGACAATTTTACCGATGGTGGCTTATAGAAAAACCTTTAAAAATTCTTCTTATCTGAATCTATTTGTCCGAATTGAAAACAAGTTTACACAATTGATTCACTGGTGACTCTCTACCAGATTTCTTGAAATATTTTTCCTAGTGTTAAACCTGACCGCAAGTGGATGGGGGTAATTTTATAGCTAGAGTAAACACTTCAATAAATGTTATTGTCTGAAGCCACTGAACCGATTTAAAAATTATCTTTAACAAATGATCCATGAGTGACCCTCTACGGTATATGTAAAAAAAGGTTACCTTTTCTTAAAAACATGGCCGCCAGTAGTTGGTTAAGTCGTTTGTTAAAGCTATATACATGTACAAATCTTCTTTTCCCGAAATCACTTACCCAATTTTAATTCACTGTGAATGTAACCATAGGCTACCAGTACCAGGTGAGCGATTCAGACCCATCATTGACCTCTTATCAGGTGTTTCATTTTGTCATGTTGTTCAACTCATTATTCCCCCCTGAGACATTCAATGGACAATTCCAGTTTACAATAAAGTCTGGTCCATTTTAGACTATTTAGGGTTGTTTTTTATAATATATTACAAAATGACAAACAGTGAAGTCCCTGATTAGAGGGCTCCTGCAGGTACCCTCTTATCAGGGACTTCACTGTTTGCATAACACAATAAGTTAAACATGAAAGTAGAACGCATCAAGTCTTTCCACACAAAAAAATCCAGAAAACATAACTTTTTTATATTTTCTTTATGCATACAACAATAAAATGCAAGTGTGTGTATGTGTACTTCGGTTATGACATGAAAACTCCTAAGATTTCGAAATTTGCATTTTTCAAGTGCGACTGTACGAATCGTACCTTTCCCCATCGCCTGTTTTGTTTTGTTGACACGTGACTTCTTAAAGCAGGCTGGAAGTAAAGCAGAATGCGCATTATGGCGCACTCTGCTTTACTTTCAGCCTGCTTTAAGCTACCATGTTTCTGAAAAAAAAATCCGAAGATTTAGGAAAAATCCGGAGAAATGGCAGCCCTGTTTAATCTAGTTACACGATGACACATAATGTTGATTTTGACTACATTGCTTTTATTTTCCTACTTCTGTCTGAAATAACATTGCATACAGTGAAAAAACCACCTTCTTTCCTGTTCCCATTATCCCATAGCTTGTTTCTAAATTTTAAAGATAGGTGACAACTAAAACATCAGGTTGAATGTAAAGCAGAATGCGTATTCATGCACATTCTGCTTTACTTCCAGCCTGCTTTAAGTTACTATATGCTAGAATATATATATATATAAAATTCTCATGTAACATATTTTTCAGTGTTCCAATTGGTGCTACGGTATTTTCTTTAATGGATGAATAGATTAAAGACGTATTTATTGGATAATAGGTTAAACGAAACTAAATGGAATGCAATTAATTGTAGAAAAAGACAGGTTTTTGAAAGAGTTGATTACTTTATGTCCACCTGAGTAACAAACATTTTGGAACCTGATCAGACACCGTGTAAGCCGCCGTCTGATTTGGCTCTAAACCGTTTGTAATGAGAATACTTGATTTAGCACAAAGGCAATTATTGGGAATTAACCCCTTCATCGCCTTACCCCGAGCACAGGGACCCGACCCGATTGATTTTTGAGAGAAAAAAAGGGTCAGAAGGTATATATAGAGACAAGGGGTACAACTGATCGTCGGTATATTCTCACCCTACCTAGACAAAACCGGACATATCATGAATAATAATTGATGAAACGACACCCTTATTGCATTTCTGTCAGGCTAATACAATGCCCTTCAATAAAAACATAACACAAAACCAAATGTAAGCATGCATTTTCAACAGTAACTGCGTTTACTCACTGAAATCACCGATTTTCGGAAAACAGGACAGGGGTTCGTTCATAGCCGTTCACTACTGTACGCTTGTTAAGGCAGTGATATCGAGCACGAGAGTCATACAGTTCCATAGATATACGTTTTTGATACCGATCAAAGCTGTTTTCTTCTCAAAGCATCGTCGTACCAACAATACATTCGCATGTGTACCTTACAGAGACCCGACACGATTGATTTTTAAGAGAAAGATTGTCAGAAGGTATATATAGAGTCTCTATATATACCGTCTGACATTTTTTTCTCTAAAAAACAATCGTGTCGGGTCCACGTGGTCAAAAATGTGTATCTATGGAACTGTATGACTGTCATACTCGATTTTACTGCCTAAACAAGCGTACAGTAGTGGTCAATGCTGTGTCGGCTATGAACGAACCCCTGTCCCGTTTTCAGAAAATCGGTGATTTCAGTGAGTAGATGCAGTTACTGTTGAAAATGCATGCTTACAGTTGGTTTTGTGTTATGTTTTTATTGAAGGGTTTTATATTAGCTAGACAGAAATGCAAAAAGGGTGTCGTTTCATCAATTATTATTCATGATATGTCCGGATTTGTCTAGATAGGGTGAGAATATACCGACGATCAGCTGTACCCCTTGTCTCTATATATACCTTCTGTCAATTTTTTCTCTCAAAAATCAATCGTGTCGGGTCCCTGTGACCCCGAGCACAACAGTTTTTTATGCAAATAGTTTAGATCCTGGTCAGACGCCGCGTTACGCGGCGTCTGATCCGGATTCAAACTGTTTGACACTCATTTCAGTATTTCTTAAGTCAAAGTAGCAAATATTAAAATTTAAGAAATAAAAGCAGACGCCAATTGTTTAAAATTGATGACGTCACGGCAGTGAAGGGGTTAATGACGTCTTCTCCAGACGAAAATGACGTTGTCATCAGTGTTGGCAATACGTCAATTATACGGGACATTATAACTTCACCTAGCCTCGAACAGAATCATGTGAAGAATTTGAAAAATCAAGAACACAATGGGCACGACAATCCAGAATATCATCATAATGTATGCCATCTCATACACACTCACGTCCCCGCCACTCTCTGTACTGTTTATGTCCATGACTATCTAGGCTCTCCTATCACATATGAGCAGACCATTGTACATCTACTGTCAACATAGTGGTCCATAAACTCATATTGCTTTATTGTTAGTATGATATGTAAGACTTGGGCATGCGCAAAGCATGGCAGTATTTGGGGGAAAATCTCACATAGGCTCTGCTTGCAATCCAATTATGTTCTTTGAATAAAACGAGCGTTTTGGATTATTAAAGCATGACAGTGTACTACTCAGCTCTTTTATGGTAGCCTGAAACAGTAGATCAGAATCTAGTTCACTTGTTTCGAATTTGAAAGAAAACAGGAACTTAGGTTTTGCACTCAATTTTCAAACACTAAATACGGAGTTTTTCATGTATTTTCCTTCTTTCCTGTTTCGTTTCTATAAGTTTGGCGCTCACTCATTCCATACCCTGTATACAAAGAAGAAGATAAAAACACAAATTAAGTCATGTTTACCAAGCTATTCTCTTGCAAATGACACAGACTTAGACTATGTAATTTAAGCACTAGGACGAATGGTCCTATCCAGGAATAAAGATATCATTCACAAACGGACGAACTACATGTTATTTCCCATTTCGTAGGTAGGGCATCTCAGAACGTGGTGTTTAACTTCAACACTTTTATCACGATCAACGGAATAAAATGCTGTGTTCGAATTTCTTCATCAGATAGAAGGGCTTCAGTATCCAAATGTTGATTGAAGAATTGAGAATTCAACAGCTTTCTAACGAATACTCCAATATTATGTATGGAAAGGCATTCACGAGGAAATCTGCAACAAAATAAGCATAGGTTGTATATTATACATGTTCAATGTACAACGCTCCCTCTCTATAGATACAACGACACCCAATGGGATACACAAATATATATGCGTTGTTCGGAGGGAGGCGTTATAGGCAGGGAACTTGTTTTACATTGGCAAACAGCTTGAATCCAGACCAGACGCCGCGTCACGCGGCGTCTGATCTGGATTCAAGTTGTTTGTAACTCCTCATTAAGTTTATTTTCGTCAAAATGTCCATTTTGTAACTTTGAGAAAATTAGCAGACGACAATTTAAGCAGACGACATTGCAGCCGTGAATAAGTTGGACATAATTGTATTGTTTGGGAACAGGGACAAGTGTTGTTGTAAGGAGGGAGTCGTTGTTGGGAGGGCCGTTGTAGGGAACACTGTAGTACCATGGCGAAGACATTATTCTTTCTAAAAAGGCATTTGTGCTAAAACCAATGATGTGCATTACTAAACAATTTGGAGCCAGTTCAGACGACGAGTAACTCAGCCTTTGACCTGGCTCTAAATTGTTACAGTGGCGAAGACGCTATTCTTTCCCATTCAAACGAAGAGCAAACGCACTGCAATAAAAAGTAGAAAATGCCACAATTTTCACAATTCCGCCTATTCACTTTAATGTGAATGGCAAACAGTTTGAAGCCTGATCAGACACCGGGTTACCCGGCGTCTGATCTGGCTCGAAACTGGATTGCAATAGAATATGAAGTTTTAGCTTCAACGCGTTTTTTGGGAAAGAAGAACATCTTCTCTACTGAACCACTCCGAATGCAAATAGTCTTGAAATATTTCAACATTTTTATTTCGTTTACGCTGACACCTTTCCCACTATACTGTGAATACACGATCTTGTACAATTTAGATTCTATAATAAAGTGGCAATATTGATTCAATCCATTACTCTATATACAGTGGAGAATCTGTTATTCTTTCCCAATAAACGCGTTTACGTTAGAACTATTATTTGCAGTGCAAACAGTTTGGAGCCAGATCAGACGCCGGGTAACTCGGCGTCTGATCAGGCTCCAAACTGTTTGCCACCAAGATAAACATGAACTATCAGAATTGTCCAAAAGTTGTACTTTTCTACGTTTTAGTGTTTTGCGTTTGCGTACGTTTGCGTTTAAATGGGAAAGAATAACAGATTTTCCACTGTATTTAATTTATTCCTCCATTAACAAAAGTATTTCCTCTTGATAACGTCATGACCATCAGGAATATTTTCTATATCCTAACAGCTGATAACTTAAAGGAGGTTGAACGTAAAGTAATATGCACCATAATGCGCAATTTGCTTTTCTTTCAACCTGCATTATAAAATAAGTGGTCATCTGTCTTTTAAACTTGAAATGGGCTACGGAGCTTCTGTAACTGCCCGCTAACACAAGTTCTGCTGTAGGACATTTTCATAGACACTAAAAAGTTAAGTCCTTGAACATTTAGATTCACATTTACTGTAATAGCATTTTGACATTTTCTAAACTACAAAATTATTGAGAATTTCATGTCAGTATACAGAATTTGCGTGTGTTATCCAGTTTCCTTTACATCATCATGTTTGGTCAGACGGGGTCTGTTCAGACAGTATAAAGAAAATATGTAACGATGAAAAGCTACAGAATTGAGCTTTCTGTATAGCTCTTTCTTTGCTATCAGCTTCATGTATAACCGGTTTTAAAAAACAGGTTATGTTGCTTCATTAAAGTGTCGTTTAATACGGGTTTAACAGTTTTTCTCCGAATTTTCTAAATTGTCGAAAATATCTGTTTATGTCGTGCAGCGGCCTGTAATTGACTATACTGATAAATAGACTTTGTCAACAAAATACCAGGTTTCAACACGCACGCAACGTAGCAATAGATTTGACTGTCCGTACAGACACAGTTTTGTTCGCCTACTTACAGTGGAGAACACGTTATTACTTTCCCATATAAACACTAACAGATTGCAATTAAATGTAGAAAATTACGATTTTTTGCTAAATTTCTATTTATTTTGATGTAATTGCAAACAGTTTTGAGCCTGATCAGACGCCGGGTTATCCGGCGTCCGATCTGGCTCAAAATTGTTTGCAATAGAAATAATAGTTTTAGCGTAAACGCGTTTATTGGGAAAATAATAACGTCTTCTCCGCTGGTACAATGCCGTCTGCTTCCGAGTTGTTGTCAGCAATTGCTTTTTAAAATTTAAGATTAAAGTCGCTTATCGTAAGAAACCCAAAAAAAAAAACCACAAAAAGCACCAAACAGTGTGGTTCCGGATCAGACATTGTGTTTTACGGCGTCTGATCCGGGTCCAAACTGTTTGCAAATTCTAGTAAAATCGCGACTGAGAGGCAAATGGTTGACATTTTGGAGTTAGACAGACAGTTAATTCTTGTTTGTTTACATTGAAATAATAAACTGTGGTTTTTAACTTTTTGGAGTCTTGTTTTCCTTTTTTATATGTATCAATATTCAATCGATTTTACAGTGGAGAATCTGTTATTCTTTCCCGTTTAAACGCAAACGTACGCAAACGCAAAGCACTAAAACGTAGAAAAGAACAACTTTTGGACAATTCTGATATTTCATGTTTATCTTGGTGGCAAACAGTTTGGAGCCTGATCAGACGCCGGGTTACCCGGCGTCTGATCTGGCTCCAAACTGTTTGCATTGCAAATAATAGTTTAAGCGTAAACGCGTTTATTGGGAAAGAACAACACATTCTCCACTGTTTTTGTAATTTTGAAATACATGTTGATGGTAAAAAACAACCCAAAATAGTAAGACAATGGACTAGACTGATTTAGAAAACTGGAATTATCCATACATTATGAAGATAAAGAGAGAAATGAGTTAATAGAAACCCCATAAAGGGTACGTATTATTAGTCTTTGGAGACAAGTGACAGCTTAATACAGGATAACAAAAATGCCGAAAGTTCCTACAGGAACTTTCTGGCAGTTCTTTACGTTGTTTCTGTGCTGCTTTTCCTCACGGGAACAATTCACCGTTACATGTTAAGGACCCAATCACATTATCTGAACGAAGTTTTTCGGATTTGGTTTCAAGTCTGTCAGTCTTTATGCACTTAAACCGATTCTTTTATTTCGTTGGAATGTCGATATTTTGGAAGGTTGTCCTAAAATCCTAAAACGAGGGCTTTCCCCGAATACTCTGGCATCCTTTTCCAGCAGTGGTCACATACGCCAGCATTTGAGTCACACAGCCTGATTTTCAAGTTGTTTGAACTTATTTAATAATATGCTTTAACCCTTTCCCACATAGCATATCTCTAGTATTGAATATAGGTGTCCACTTAAAGCAGGTTGAAAGTAAAGCAGAATGCGCTTTAAGCGCATTCTACTTTACTTTCAGCCTGTTTTAAGCTATCATCTGCTAGAATATAGAAAATATTTTGTATTATACATATTTATGAATGTATAAATTGGAACTATTTTCTTCAGGGCAAGAATAAACTGAATGCGCTAAAAGGCGCTTCTATGGGAGGAAAGGGTTAAACACCACTAGTTTGACTTGTGCTTTGAAATGAGTTCTTTGATTCTAGATAGACCGCTATTTACCCCTTCACTGCCTTACAGTGGAGAATCTGTTATTCTTTCCCGTTTAAACGCAAACGTACGCAAACGCAAAGCACTAAAACGTAGAAAAGAACAACTTTTGGACAATTCTGATATTTCATGTTTATCTTGGTGGCAAACAGTTTGGAGCCTGATCAGACGCCGGGTTACCCGGCGTCTGATCTGGCTCCAAACTGTTTGCATTGCAAATAATAGTTTTAGCGTAAACGCGTTTATTGGGAAAGAATAACACATTCTCCACTGTACAATCGTTATTTGCAAACAGTTTGGATACCGCTCTTAATGTTTCTGAAGTCAAAATACCTAAAATTTAAATTATAGAAATAAGAGCAGACGATAATTGTTTAAAATTGATGACGTCATGGCAGTGAAGGGGTAAAATATACGGATGATCACGAAAGAAATTCATCAGTATAGCATATATTCAATTCTTAATTCTTTTTCTAATCGCATATCCAAATAAGTTTAAACTTACATGACAGTTTCGGCACTCCGTTGGAGTGCCTTCTTCAGACTGTGAAATTGACTATTCGGATATGCGATTAGAAAATAATTTTAGAATTATATTGATGATGTATGGCCTTAAAACCGAATGGTTTTTTGTTTGTTGTTGTTGTTGGTGTTGTTTTGTTGGGGGTTGGCAAAAAAGAGAGAAAACGCACAAATAAAGGCAAATGTGTGCATAGTGTGCATATGACATTGCAATATGATCGGTCTAAAATCATTCTCACGAATAATCACCGAATCTTAGTTTTTAATATTTTCCATCATTTTTTCTACTCCGTGTCATATTTTATTAGTAAAAGTTAAAATGTTCATAGTGGGCTAAGTTTTATATATGAATCTCCAAACTGTTCGCAAAGTCAAAAACCGTTGGCAGCAAAAGTGTTAAAAGGAAAGCCAACTTGCAGTTGCCGCTTTACTCCGACAAAGGACCAATGAAATATAACCTGGCGTTAACTTCTCTATCAAAGTGTTAAGACGTTGTTGACACATTCATAAATTATTATGTTTTCTCTGTAACAAAACTAATAAAACCTTTGGTTAAGCTTCTGACGCTTGCTTCTCTATAGGAAGTTAACAATACAACACAAAGATGCAGACGGTGAAACACAGGTATGTATCATGTTTGCGGTTTCATTCCTGGTCATTAAATAATGAACGGGTTTCGCGTTTAACCCCATCACTGCCGTGACGTCATCAATTTTAAACGATTGTCGTCTGCTTTTATTTCTTAAATTCTATTTTTTGCTATTTTGACTGAAGAAATATTGAAATGAGTGTCAAACAGTTTGGATCCTGGTCAGACGCCGCGTTACGCGGCTTCTGGTCAGGATCCAAACTGTTTGCAAAAAACTGTTGTGCTCGGGGTAAGGCAGTGCAGGGGTTAACAACTTTACGTCATATAGACATGTCCTACTGTTTGTAATATGCACATGTTTTAGTATACCTACATTCATGATTCACACATAAAATTATACTCCTTCTAGGCAAAACATTATTACTATATATTTTGTTGTAACTCATCCACTGCCTTACCCCGAGTGGGAAGTGGCATTCATTTCAATATTTCCTAAGTCCACATATCTAATAAATAAAATTTGCGAAACAACAGGAGACGATAATTGCCTAAAATCGATGACGTCATGGTTTAATGTCCCTTTCCTGGTCATTAAACAATGAACGGGTTTCATGTTTTACAGATTTACGTCATAATTATACACACGTCTTACTGTTCGCAAATTGCATGCGTTTAAGCATAGACGTATTTTCATTTATTGGGAAATAAAAAGTTATTCCATTGCAAATTACCTCACTCTTACCTAGAACATAAGTGATTAGAATTAAAAACAAATACCAACATTTTTAGCGTTTTATTACAACATTTTTAATACAAAATTCCCATCATTTTAATCTGAGTGGCAAACAGCTTTGAGTCTGATCAAACATCGGGTTATCCAACGTCTGATCTGGCTCCAAATTGTTTGAAATGAAAAAATATAGTTTCAGCATAAACGCGGTTTTGGGAAAGAATAAAGTCTTCTCTACTGTACGCTCGTATCAAGATATTGCAATGCACTCTCCATTATGCGCATGGTTATGCTAGCTACAGTGGAGAATGTTTTATTCTTTCCCAATAAACGCGTTTACGCTAAAACTATTATTTGCAGTGCAAACAGTTTGGAGCCAGATCAGACGCCGGGTAACCCGGCGTCTGATCAGGCTCCAAACTGTTTGCCACCAAGATAAACATGAAATGTCAGAATTGTCCAAAAGTTGTTTTTTCTACGTTTTAGTGATTTGCGTTTGCGTACGTTTGCGTTTAAACGGGAAAGAATAACAGATTCTCCACTGTACGCAGAATAAAAAACTATTCAGATCAGAACATAATTTATTATTTATTAAACCTTCGCCCCATATTCTGATACTAAGTTTGGAAGACAGGTGATCACGTTCAGCCTGCTTTAATCTTCCATCTGCTAGGATATAGGAAATAGTTCTTGTTTTTCACATTCATTACTTACTCGGTGGAAGAATTAATGTATGCGTAAAGGGTATAAGGGAATTAATGTATGGCGTAAAGGGATACTAATACTCGTGCAAGTTAAAAAAAACATAATATACACATGCTAGTCGAAACATTATTGCTATTATTTCATTTTAACATAACAATATATTAATTTATATATCACTCAAAACAAGAATGAAAATCTTACAAACAGTTCCATTTTTATTCATTCATAATATTTGCATTTGCGTTTTGTTAATGGTACAGTGGAGAATGTGTTATTCTTTTCCAATAAACGCGTTTACGCTAAAACTATTATTTGCAGTGCAAACAGTTTGGAACCAGATCAGACGCCGGGTAACCCGGCGTCTGATCAGGCTCCAAACTGTTTGCCACCGCAATACTTGTAACACCGGCCAGCTAAATATAGCGATGCTGTCATTTTAAACATTGCGCCCTCTATCCGCGCATGAAGGAGAAACATCTCAGTCATTTGAACTGAAAACATCGAAGTGAACACACGTTATATGCAACACCTCTAAGATTCACCTGAATTATCAGAATTGTCAAAAAAATTGTACTTTTCTACGTTTTAGTGCTTTGCGTTTGCGTGCGTTTGCGTTTAAACAGGAAATAATAACAGATTCTCTACTGTAACATGCAAACGGTAACATTGTTCAACAGTAACTGACCTATACACTCAGAGTAAACTAAATTCAGACGGCTCACACAGAAATTTACTGATTGGTTCTGCACTGTTTTTAATGTTGCATACATTGTTAAAAAAGAGTTGTCAGAGAGACAACAAAGCTCGCCACCGGCACCTTAAGATACTTAAAAGCACACTCAAGGTCACCGAGGTCAACCTTTTTGCCTGCATGGAAGGGTCTTTTCCATATACACATGCAAATCAAATATGAAAGTAACACCTCAAGGGACATAGGAAATATAAGCGTTTTTGAAACCTAAACGCAGATTTCGAAACCTAAACCCGGGACATAAGTTCAAGGTCAAGGTCACTGGGCTATTTTTTTGTATGCATGGAATGGTCTTGTCCAGATACACATGCATGCCAAATGTGAAAGAAATATCTCAATGGATATATGAGTAATAGAATTTTTGAGAAACCAAAACGCAGATTTCGAAACCTAAACGCGGGAACTAATTTCAAGGTCAATGTCACTGGGGTCAAACTTTTTCCATGCTAGGAAAGATCTTGTCCATATACATATGCACACTGAATATGAAAGGAATATCTCAATGGACATAGGAGTTATAGAAAGTTTGAGAAACCTAAACACAGATTTCTAAACATAAACGTGGGTCCTAAGTTCAAGGTCAAGGTCACAGGGGTCCAAATTTTTCTGTGCATGGAAAAAATGTCCATATACATACACATACCAACTATGAAAACAATACCTCAAGGGACAATGATGGAATGGCCAATTTTCGAAACCTAAACGCAGATTTCGAAACCTAAACATGGGCCCTAAGTTCAAAGTCACAGGGGTCCAATTTTTTCTGTGCCTGGAAAGATCTTATCTATATACATACACATACCAACTATGAAAGCAATACGCCAAGGGACATAGAAGTAAAAGGCATTTTTCGAAACTTAAATGCAGATCTCGAAACCCTTAATGTGGGCCCTAAGTTCAAAGTCAAGGTCACAGGGGTCTGAATTTTTCTGTGCATGGAAAGGTCTTGTCCATATACACACACATACCAACTATGAAAGCAATACGTCAAGGGACATAGAAGTTATGGTCATTGATCGAAACCTAAACGCAGATTTCCAAACCTAAACGCAGGCCCTAAGTTCAAGTTCAAGGTCACAGGGGTCCAAATTTTCTATGCATGGAAAGGTCTTGTCCATATACACACACATACCAACTATGAAAGCAATACCTCAAGGAACATAGAAGTTATGGTCATTTTTCGAAACCGAAACGCAGATTTCGAAACCTAAACGCAGGCCCTTAGTTCAAGGTCAAGGTCACAGGGGTCTAAAAAAATTATGCATGGAAAGTTCTTATCCATATACACACACATACCAACTATGAAAGCAATATCTCAAGGGACATAGAAGTTATAGTCATATTCTTAAAATTGTTTACGCCGTTCACGACGACGACGACGACAACGACGACGACGACTACACCGGGGGTATTGCAATAGCTCGTCTTGTACTTCGTACAGGCGAGCTAAAAATCAATGCAGTCAAAATCTACTACACTTAATAATTGAAAAATGGGCCTTGTACATTTGAAGTTTCCGTAGAACATGATATATATTTAAATAAATAATACATGGTCGTGTTCTCGTAATTTACAAAATGATGTTTCTTCGAGAATTACACGTGTCTTTAGCAAACAATGAAGATCCTGAACAGATGGTTCATTAAGAAACCCTCTGACCAGTACCTGCATTGTTTGTCATTTTTAAACAAATTGCAGAAATTAAGAAAATAAAAACATAACCAGACTTTATTGAAAACTGGAACTGTCCATTTAACGTTTCAGGAGTGACTGAGTCATGAACGTTTTTCAGTCTTTCATAAAATAAGATTAGTGGGAGGAAATTGGGAGGCCAATCCTTGATAACTGGATTGTAAGTTCTCGTTATACTACAGAGTTGAATACGGTATTATTAAACGAAACTATACGTACCGCCAATGCAATAGAAAGTTGAAAATCACGAAAAATTGAAAATTCTTTTGGTTTGGATTGATTTGTTTGTTAACGTCCGTTTCTGCCATCTATTGACTAATTGGACACGCTGTTGGTCTTATCATAATATATATAAACCAGTTCACTACCATTACGTTTTAAAGAATTGTCGTCTGCTTTTATTCCGCAAATTGAAAGTTAAGGTAAATTGACTTTAGTAATATAGTAATGAGTGTCAAACAATTTGTTAAAAAGTGTTAAAATGATTTTAAATGTTGTCGGTATGTTTAACCCATTCACTGCCTTACCCCGAGTCCAATAGTTATTTGCAAACAGTTTGGACCGTGATCAAGATCCAAACTGTTTGCTAATAACAATTTGTATCAGCGTAAATCACTGAAGTTGTATGCATAAACTCGTTTAGTCAGTAAGATTAAGTCGCTGCCTATTGTATACACATTACTGACGTACATGTAGCAGAACATGATTTAAGTATGAACTATAAAAGTCAAGTGAAACTATACAAAGAAGTGAAATTAAACCAGATTGTCAGATTTATGCTTTTGATAATAACTTATTCTCATCTGTTTCTAAATAGACGTAACCATAACGCAAACGCAGTTTGTAATATACTGCTAAAGAGTATCATTCGTGTAGAAAAAAAATAATTAAGAAAATATGATTTTCTAATCCGACGGACTTACTGATTGGATCCTGATAAGACATCGAATGAACCAATTTCTGACCAGGTTCCGTATTGTTCTTTGTTGGTATAGATGTTTCTTTTGTAAAAACTAGTCTATAAATTCTGGATCATTTCGATGACACTTTTAAAATAGACATCATTAAACCAAGATAATCATTTATTATTAAATATATAAAAGCAGCACAAAATGTAAAATATTACAATATGACATGTTTAGATAATCTTGCAACGAAACTGGATATTTACACTTTGTGAGGAAGTCAGGGCTGCCATTTCTCCTGATTTTTCCTAAATCTCCGGATTTTTTCCCAGTTCATGGTAGCTTAAAGTAGGCTGAAAGTAAAGCAGAATGCGCCCTAAGGCGCATTCTGCTTTACTTACAGCCTGCTTTAAGTAGTCGCATGTCAACAAAACAAGAAAAAAGGCTATGGGGTAAAGGTACGATATGTAAAATCGCACTTGAAAAATGCAAATTTTGAAATCTTAGGATTTTTCATGTCAACTTATGGCAGCCCTGGGAAGTCCATATAAAATAAACTCCAACCATCCATGCACATGTACAAGGAGTCAAAACGTTTTTTTTTTTATTGCATATGCGTTAATACAATGGAGAAGACATTATTCTTTCTCGTTTATACGAAATTAAAAGCAAATGTAATGCAAAAAAAGAAAAAAGAAAACAAGAAAATTCTGACGATTCATTTTATGTGAGCGGCAAACAGTTTGGAGCCTGATCAGACGCAGTGTTATCCAGCGTCTGTTCTAAATCTAACCTGTTTGCAATGGATAATTAAAGGTTTTAACCCTTTACCTGATATCCTATTTCTAGTACTTAAGATAGGTGACTACTTAAAGCAGGTTGAAAGTAAAGCAGAATGCGCCTTAGGGCGCATTCTGCTTTACTTTCAGCCTGCTTTAAGCTATCGTGTGCTATAATATAGAAAATATTCCCCATAATACTTATTCATTACTGATTAAATTGGAACTACTTTCTTCAGCGGATGAATAAATTATATCCGCTAAAAGGCGCTTCTATTGGGGAAAGGGTTAAGTATGAATGCGTTTACTGGAAAAGAAAAACATATTCTCCAATGTAATCCATGAACGAATGCTCATTAGTTGTAAACAGTTAGGTGCCTGATCAGACGCCAAGTAACTGGACGTCTGATCAGGGTCCAGACAGTTTTACTACCAATATTGTGTGTATCCCTTCGCTACCTTATCGTCATCAGCTTTAATTAATCGTCTTCTGATTTTATTCCTAAAATTTAAAATTTATGTTTTTTTTACTTAACCCTTTCCCTTATAGAAGCGACTTTTAGCACATGCATTTTATTCATCCGCTGAAGAAAATAGTTCCAAATTATACCGTAATTAATATGTGTAATATTTAATACTTTCCTTATTCTAGCAGGTAATAGCTTAAAGCAGGCTGAAAGTAAAGCAGAATGCGCCATATGGCGCATTCTGCTTTACTTTCAACCTGCTTGAAGTAGTCATCTACTTTCAAAACTAGAAACAGGTTATCTGGTAAAGGGTTAAGAAATATTGAAATGGGTGCCAAACAGTTTGGCGTGTCGCGGCGTCTGATCAGGATCCAAACTGTTTCTAAATAACTATTGTACTCATGGTAATACAACGAGTTGGTCAAAACATATCGTTAAAATTTAACATCCAGCAATTATCTAACCTTTACTGCATTTCTTTTACATTCCATTACGTTTTAACTATACGTCGTAAAACACAAACATCTTTTCAGTGTACCAGATTTTTCACTGAATGACGGTTTCACTAACCTATTTTCCTAGAACTTGGATGGAATCGTAAATGCACTAATACAATCACAAGCCACTTATTTAACCAACTCAGCCGCTATACACGCAACCCCCTCTTTTAGTTTCCGAGTATTAAGTAAAACGCAGTGAAGTTGAAGATGCCTGGTTACGGTCGCGAAATAACGATCGCCAGGCTAGCGCGTGCCTAGAAACATCGTCTGCTACACGGGTAGGCGTTCTTGTGCTACAGATCAGGAACTGTTTTAGCCAAATTAATAATCCCTTCACGGCCATGAAGTCATCTGTCTTTAACTAATGTCGTCTGTTTTATTTTCTAAAATTTATATTTTAGGTATTTTTCAGGGCTGCCATTTATCAGGATTTTTCCGAACTTTTCGTATTTTTATCCTAGAAGATTGAAGCTGAAAGCAGGCTAAAAGTAAAATAGAATGCATATTATAGCTCATTCTGTTTTACGATCAACCTGCTTTAAGTAATCGCGCTTAAAAAATAGAAAATTGGGAAATCTTAGGATTTTTCAAAATCAACTTATGGTAGTCCTGAGTAGTTACTTCAAATAGATAATATATCTATTGAAATGAGTATCAAACAGTTTAGATCCTGATTAGACACCCGTTACGCAGACCAGGATTCAAACTGTTTGAGTAAAGATCTTGGGGTAAGGCAGTGAAGGGATTCAATGCAAAGGCAATAGAATGTAATAAAACACGGTTTTGTTGAAACTGTTGACTATTTAATTACATTTTAGAGTTCAAATACCATCACCTGCTAAAATTATTGTGTACGTGTTTTGAAAATAGTTAAATGTCGTATTTAACTGAAGAACTCAAAAAATAAACAAAGTATGAAAGTGTCAAATACATGTAGATACGTGTAGAAAGTGTTTTATTTTGTAAAATACATACATGTCCACCAGCATTGTACCCTTCAATGTACATACGTGTAGTAAAAAAAGAGTAATGACGGGCAGTCATTCATAATATTCAATGCTAACTGCATATTGAAAACAAGAACAAACAAGAACATATTTATAATATTTATCTGCACTTACATGTACATGATTGTGTATAAACACGTATGCTATAAGATGTCTTTGATTACATTTAACAATATGATTCATATAATTGTTATTTCAATACTTGGTTAATTGTTGAGTGCTATTAACACTCACGGGGTTTGCGCATGCAGTTAGCATTGTCAATAAGATTTTATATTTGCAGACAGTAAACCATTGTAAAAAGCGAATACTTAAATGGTATGGTCATACAACAAGATCCCAGGGTCTAGCCAAAACTATTATGCAAGGCAAGGCACGGCGGAGAGGACGAGGAAAAGAGGACGACAGAAGAAAAAATGGCCAGACAACATTGAAGAATGGACAGTGTTGACTTTTGCTGAATCACAAGCAGCAGCACATGATCGTGGCAATTGGAGGAGGCTGGCATACACGTCTGCAATGAGGTGGCCCAACAGTTCAACGCAGAGCTAAGGGACCCAGGCAAAGCATTTTGGCAAATGTATTACATGTTTAAGATCGAACACTGTTTCAATCCGTATGACAAACAGTTTGGAAAGAGAAAACAGTGCAGACTATGTTTGATGAGACGCCACACATTGCTGTCGTATTAGGATCTACATTGTTTGCTAATGTTTACTATTGCGGAATGCTATTGGTATTAACTCTTCCATGATGAAATTATTCGGGTGATTTTTACGCCTTTGAACACCGCTTTATTGTCATCTGCTTCAATATTGTTGTCTGCAAGTCACGTTTCAAAGTTGGATTTAAGATTGTATGCCTTAATAAATATCGATAAGAGTGTCAAACAGTCTGGTTCCTGGTCAGATGCCGCATTAACTTAATCATTTAATGACCATTCGTTTAGAAGAGTATATTCATGAAGCCATGCTGATTCATGGTTTTGACCAGTGTGATTAATCTTTTTATTGTTCTGGAATTTTAGAAACTGTACGCCATATACTTATGCTTGTTCGCGACTGGTCATTGAGATTTTTTGTTTTGACCCATGGTCAAATTTAATGGTTGCCCCATCGATCCTTAGAGTGTTGAATGTTCAAACGTATTCTTCAATTTCTGATAAATGCTCGAGGGGTATCTTCCAAAATTGTTTCAAATTATGACAACCAGTGCAGAGCCTGATTGGAGAGCTCCCTTAGGAGCCCTCTTATCTGGGTATATACTGTTTGAAAACGATATATAGATGTGGCTCTCGCACATTAAGGTACGATACAACATATTACGCCAATGTGACAGCAAAATAAAGATCCGTAACCGATAAAGAAGTGAAACAAATTATAAGAGTTTCAGCACGCAAGAGGTAACGCAATTTAGGAGCATTGACCTTTACGGTGTTGGAAGATAGTACAGTGGAGAATCTGTTATTCTTTCCCAATAAACGCGTTTACGCTAAAACTATTATTTACAGTGCAAACAGTTTGGAGCCAGATCAGACGCCGGGTAACCCGGCGTCTGATCAGGCTCCAAACTGTTTGCCACTAAGATAAACATGAATTATCAGAATTGTCCAAAAGTTGTACTTTTCTACGTTTTAGTGCTTTGCGTTTGCGTACGTTTGCGTTTAAACGGGAAAGAATAACAGATTCTCCACTGTAACCTTTCCCGTTTAAACCATTACCCTTTAGCCTGTTTCTAGTATTGAGGATGAGTGATCACTTAAAGAAGACTGAACGTAAAGCAGAATGCGCCTTCAGGTGCATATTGCTTTACTTTCATCCTGCTTTAAGCTACTTTTTTCTTGGCTATAGAAAATATTTCGTACAGAACTTATTCACGACTTTATAAATTGGAACTATTTTTGTCGGTGGAGGAATAAATAAAGGGCGTAAAAAGGCGAAATATGGGGAAATAGGTTATATTAAACGTAATGGAATGGCATATATACTATGGCGATTAATTTACTAAAACGTAGACGAGTTGTTTCAGTCCTTATGAAAAAAAGTTCGAAACCTGGTCAGACGCGGGATCACTTGGTATCTGATCTGGCTCCAAACTAATTGCAATAGGCATAATATGTGTAGCATACATGTAAATGCGTTTGATGGCAAAATAACGAATTCCAATGCTCCATGTTGCTCTATGTTTGGTTGTTGAAGTTCTCTTAACATAAGGAATTGCAACGATTCTGCAAAAACGAATTGCTCTCATCTGTATTCATAAAATAGTATAAAAAATGTCAAACTATATCGATTAGGATGTTCTTCTAAAGTATATTATTTTGATTTAACATACAATCGGACGATAACTTTGAGGTATGCGGCATTTCGGCTGGATAAGGGTTAAGTGGATAAACATGACAGAAACATACAACTAGGTCTATGAGCAATTACATTAACCCCTTAATGGTCATGACGTCATGAGTTTTAAACAAGTGTCGTCTTCTTTCATATGTCTATATCAAATTCACCCGGCGTCTGATCAGGCTCCAAACTGTTTGCCGCTCAGATTAAAATAAATAGTCAGAATTGTTGAAAAGTTGCTATTTTCTACATTTTAGTGCATTGCGTTTGCGTTTCGTTTGCGTTTAAACGGGATTGAATAACGTTTTATCCACTGTACTACCGGTATTTTTTATTGCTGACTGTTTCGTTCATTACTGTGGACATCCTCAAAAGGATGTACACAGTAATGGACGAAACAGTCAGCAATAAAAATAGTAAGTGTTGTGTTTTGATGAAAAATATATTCTAACAGTTTTGATTCTGTTCAACGCGGCATCTGAACAGGATACACATTGATTGATACAAATTTCAATATTTCTTTAGGAAAAATACCCTTAAATTTAAATTTGAGAAATGAAAGCAGGCGGTAATTGTTTAAAATTGATGACGTCATGAAAATGTAATAATGATAAAAGCGACCACTGAATGACTATGGTAGTAGGCGTCCTTTACCGCAGGAGCGTGTGTTATTCTTATCATATAGCTTTTATTATAAGCACACCTACATGGAAGTGAAGTGGTAAAATGTAATAATAATTAGAATACAAATAATAATAATAAATACTTTATTACATGTGGATTACACATTTGGTGTCAAAAAATAATTTTCAATATGGTCCACAAAATCGCCAGCATGTCACGTGTACCGCTAAATATCATGGTCCTTTCACCGACATAGTATCTACTGCTTTAACTCGTTACCACATAAATACTCATTTTAACGACTTTAATTTACTCCTCTACTGAGGAAAATAGTTCCAGATTGTACAGTCATGAATGAGAATCGTAAGAAATGTTTTCTATATCCTAGTAGATGGAAGCTTAAAGCAGGCTGAAAGAAAAGCAGAATGCGCCTTCAGGCGCATTTTGCTTTACTTTCAACCTGCTTTAACCCTTTACCTGGTAGCCTATTTCTAGTACTTAAGATAAGTGACTACTTAAAGCAGGTTGAAAGTAAAGCAGAATGCGCCATAGGGCGCATTCTGCTTTACTTTCAGCCTGCTTTAAGCTATCATGTGCTACAATATAGAAAATATACCTATAATACATATTCATTACTGATTAAATTGGAACTATTTTCTTCAGCGGATGAATAAATCATATCCGCTAAAAGGCGCTTCTATTGGGGAAAGGGTAAAGTGGTCTCCTGTCTTCAAAACCTGAAACAGGCTATGGGATAATGAATGGGTAATAAATAAATAACAGTTTGGATCCTGATCGCATTCCGTGTCAAAATTGTCAACCTTTTTACATGAAATTATTGACCTGTATTTGTTCACATGTTTTACAAAATATTTGTAAACAATGAGAAGTAAAAGAATGTTCTGTTTTGTTCTGTCAGCGCAGTGTTCTGCATTTCCTACCTAATGCTATTACTTCTTTGTAAAACTTTAATAGCGAAATTCTACCAACTGTGTCTGCCTCCACAAGAAGATAAGGGAAAAACTTCGCTGTCCTTAATTGTCTTAATGCTATGTGCAAGTTTGTGATAACTGCTGTTGTAAACAGTTTGGGTGAGATGTCGGCGTCTTAATCCACACTGTTTGACACTCTGGTGACATTTTATGGGAACAAATGCAGACAAATCGCTTGTGAGAAACTGTGAGAAACTGTGAGAAGTGTTACAGGCGTCTAAGTATGCAGACGACACTTACATTGCACGCTAAAGATAAACCCCTTCACTGCTATGACGTCATCAATTTTAAACAATTGTCGTCTGCTTTTATTTTTCAAATCTAAATGCAAGGTTTTTTAAAATAAGAAAAGTAGAAGTGAGTGTCAAACATTTTGGATCCTGATCAGACTCCGCGTAACGCGGCGTCTGATCAGGATCCAAACTGTTTGCAAATAACTATTGCGCTCGGGGTAAGGCAGTGAATTGTTAATATTGCCACACTCGATCTATACAGTTCAAAGGGACACGTCTCAAAACATGGCATCCGATGGATTCAATCATTCATCGAAAAGGATATCTTACAATAGTGTTGAATAGAACGATTGAAAACTGAAAGGTGTTTCGTCTTAGAAACAGATGGAAATCGAACAAATCTGATTCAAACAATTCATGCGACAACGAAAGCCCATTAAATTACTACTTTGTTGCCATTCAATCTCACTTTATGTGCAGATGCCAATAAATTGTGTCAAGGACCTGTGTACATGATACTGAACAAAATGATAAAGAGAAAAACTAGTCCTAGAAAATGTAACATTTAAACAAAACTAAACGCAAACGACGGGTTATTGACATGATGTTTTAATTCTTTCACTGCCAATTGCGCCAAAAGGTGACTTTACAAACAGTTTGGATACTAACCATGAACATTCTATATTTATGTTCACATGTAGAATGATAAAACGCGCTTATTGGGGAAGAATAACATCACTTCCACTAAAATAACCTCCAGGGAAACCAGATCAGGCTTAATACTTTTTTGCACCGTATGACTTGGGAATGAATGACATTTCTTCTAATGTACTCCAAATTTTGCATTTCAAAATGTGTTTCAAACAGAAAAAGAGAGAAAGAGGTAGACAGAGAGATATAAAGACACACAGAGACAGACAGACCGACAGACAGACGGAAATACATAAACACAGAGAGACACAGAGACAGAGTGACAGAGATAAACACACATACAGACAGACAGACAATCTGACATACTAACAGAAATATATAGCTCGAGACACAGAGAAAGGAGAGAGACAGACAGAGGGAGATAGAATGAATGAATTGGTGAATGAATAAAGGAAGAACATTGCGTTTAAACCCCTTAAATAGTTCTAACATGTAGTGTTAATTCCCCAACTTTCGTTTAATCAAACTAATCAAACCGAGAGCAACCAGCGGAAAATGACGAACTTATACGAGCACATGCGCAATAAACAATGAATCAATTTACAATAACACGATAAACAGTCTAGATGTTTGGTCACAGATGTCATTTTAAAAGAAGAAATCGATCGGTTAGACCACGGCAAGTGGACCTGATAAGGCCAGATAAACAACATTATTTCGCCTTTAATCTTACACAAACGAAGTACTGCTAGATTCTATTGATGCAACGAGGTTATAGCTACGGCGGAACAATCGCAGATGATGAGCCTTCATTAAAGGTACTGTAAAACTTGAGTTTGATGTTTTGACATCAAATAATCATCTGCGTAACTCATTAAAGCAGTGTGTCTACTTAAGTGGACGACAAACAGTGCAGACCCTGATGAGACGCCGCGTGACGCGGCGTCTCATCAGGGTCTACACAGTTTGCTATTTCATATGAAATGTTCTGCTCTATGAACAAACACTGCTGTGTCTTTAGATCGGCCTTGTAAAGCTATAATGAAATCTACCAGCACGTACGTAAGGAGAATTCATTGCAATATTCAGCCATAAATCGGTTAAACTGTCATTCACAATTTTATGTACACATTTATCTTTTACAACTGAAATAGTACTTAAACGAGTGTCAAATAGCGTGGACCCTGATCAGACGCTGAGTTTCTCGGCGGCTCATCTGGATCCAAACTTTGTGAAAACGCCATAGCTTTTTACATTGGCGATGAAATAGAACAACTACATGTATATCCCTGGCACTTATCCCAATGCATTACATATCAGACACGCATTTTTATGGATTTAATTATTCGTCCGTTGAAAGAAAAAAACAATACCATTTTTATAAAACATTAAATGAATGTGCAACATACGAAATATTATCTAATATCCTAGCAGATGGTAACTTTAAAGCAGGCTTGAAGTAGAACGCGGCTTTAGACGCGTTCTGCTTTACCCTCAACCTGCCTAAAGTGGTTACATGTACCTGTCTTCAAAACGAAGAAACAGGCTATGAGGGTAACACAAGGTTTTAAAAGTGTGTTTTTTCTGTCCATTCGGTACACATGTATGCTTTGTCGCACTTATCACAAGAAAAAAAAGACATTCCGACATGGTAAACAGTATTGAAGTTGATTAGACAAGTCTAATCAGGATATACACCGTTTGTCACACGTAAATTGCGACACTGTTTTGCTCCCTATCGCTTAAAACAGTGTAAAACCTTATCGGATAACGCATTCTAAATATGACAACAGATCTTGATCAACACTGTTTGTATAGTCTAAAGATTCATCATCTTGTGACATCACAGAAATAGTTGAACTCGTGTTGACCTTATTTCGTTGGGAGGTATGTAAAAGTACATTTGTATATCCCCATCGCTTTCAGTTTCCATTTTCGCCTGACCAACAAAAGGTTCAAAATCCATATCGGCATGCATGCGTTGATTAAATAGCTGTAAATTCAAATAGAAATTAACCCTTTCGCTTTCAATGACACTTAAAAACGCGTTTGCAAACAGTTTGGATCCTGATCAGACGCCGCGTAACGCGTCGCCTGATCAGGATCCAAACTGTTTGACACTCGTATTGAAGTTTCTTCAGTCATACTGGCTTATTTTTTAACTTTGAAACGACATTGCAGACAACATGTCATGTTCATATTTGTTTGTGTATTTTCCTCATGGGTTTTTAGGCCTAATGGAACTACAGTAGAACCTCTCTATTACGACCACTAAGTTGTGTTGAATATTAGCCGTTTAAGACAGGTGGCCGCTTAAAGCAATGTGAAAGTGAAACAGAAAGCTCCTACAGGAGCTTTCTGTTTCATTTTCACATTGCTTTAAGCTGTCACCTGTCCTTTATACTGACAATTAGCCGTTATTTTAGAGGTCGTAATCGAGGGGTTCTACTGTACTATGAATAAACTTAAAGGCTCCTACAGGAGCTTTCTGTTTCATTTTCACATTGCTTTAAGCTGTCACCTGTCCTTTATACTGACAATTAGCCGTTATTTTAGAGGTCGTAATCGAGGGGTTCTACTGTACTATGAATAAACTTATCAAACTTATCAACAATATTGATGCAGACGACAATAAAGCGGTGAGGGGATAAAAATCTCCAAAATAATTTGATCATGAAAGGGTTAACGCATTCATTGCCTTATCACGAGAACAATTGTTATTTGCAAACAGTTTGGATCCTGATCAGACGCCGCTTAACCCTTTACCCAATAGAAGCGCCTTTTAGCGGATATGATTTATTCATCCGCTGAAGAAATAGTTCCAATTTAATCAGTAATGAATATGTATTATAGGGAATATTTTCTATATTATAGCACATGATAGCTTAAAGCAGGCTGAAAGTAAAGCAGAATGCGCCCTAAGGCGCATTCTGCTTTACTTTCAACCTGCTGTAAGTAGTCACCTATCTTAAGTACTATAAATAGGCTATCAGGTAAAGGGTTAATACGGCGTTTGATCTCAATGACACCATGTGGTAGTGAATGGGTTAATGCTTATCCTGATATGCGCGACTTTTATTAACATTTGCAAACAGTTTGGATTCTGATCAAATGTCTGTTAGAAAAAAGCATAACAACAATTATGTTATGACGAAATCGATATTGTTCGAACAGAAAATAGTTTAGCCTGATAAAAGTATACCCTTTCAACGTATAATTGTACCGTCTGCTCTAACCCTAACTTCTGCCTTACATGTAAATGTTGCCTAACTTCTTTGAAAGTGAGACGTATTGCAGTTTGACCGAAGAAATGTCTAAATGAGTGTCAAACAGTTTGGATCCAGATTCTGGGGCGACATTACGCGGCGTCTGGTCAGGGTCTAAACAGTTTGCAAATGTCGACTTAATAAATGGCAGCGAAAGGGTTAAAACTTAAAACACTATATTGTTGTACGCCTGGTATTGAAGTTGAGTCTTCAAAATGACAATTTATTATCCCATGGTAGGTAAAAAGGAGACAAAAACACGCAGTTTATTGCACAAGATAAGTCAGACCTGCTTATTTAGGTTAGCCTTATATATACAGTTGAGAAGACGTTATTCTATCCCAATAAAATCATTTAACATGTTAACGCAAATAGTTAAGAGCTAGATCAAACGCCAAGTAGCTCGTCGTTTGACAAGACTTCAAGCTGCTTCCAATTAGGCTTTATACGAATCATCAATATGTTAAATAACCAGTCATTTTCTACAGTTTAGTTCATTGCGTTTGCGTAAAGTTTGGTTTTGAATGGGGAAACTATATTGCCACACTGCATATGAAACTGGACGAAAACTTTTATCTTGCTTTATTTAACCCCAAACTCGAATTTATATCTCATGAACCCATTTGTGCCCATGGTCCCATATATGGGACAAAGGCAAACAGCGTTATGCGGCGTCTGATCAGAGTCTACACTGTTTGCTGATAGGAATGTCAATATAAAACAAAACGAAAATGAAAATTTTGACCAGGCATCCCTTTGATAAATATCTGGACCAATCCAATATAAACACGGAAGAATCCACTGGGCACAAATGGGTTAACAAGATGATCAGGGGTTAAACAAAACTAAACAGCTTAATGGTTAAACAAAACTTAACAGCTTAATGCAGACCATTTATGGCAATTGCAAGATATGACCGCCATAAAGAAACACGTACTGTTTATAACAACGAATATATGCGTCTATTGTGAAGGATATTAAAACACGCAATGCCCTTTTGTCACTTGCTTTTATAGTTCTCTCCTTGTGGGATATTGACACAAATGTTGTCTGCTTGAAATATAACGTAACTATGTAGTAGAATACGTTATAAATATTCCGATTAACCTATATAAGTATAATGCCTATTAAAGGAGACATATACAAACAGTGCAGAAACTGATGAGGCGCCGCGTGACGCGGCGTCTCATCAGAGTCTGCATTGTTTGCTATTGTGTTTGAAATGATTTACTGGATATGGAAAAACCATTGCAGTGTCCTTAGATCACCCTTGTATATCTTTAATGAGATCTTCCAGCAAGCACATAGGGGGAGTGTATTGCAAAGTCAAGGCATAAATGAGTTACTGAAACGAAATCAATGAAATTAATTCTACTGAAATAAATCTGTTTGGATCCATGCAGACTGTTTTAATTGAAGATCTGTTTACTTTTTTTTAATAAGGCATTGAAAGTTACAATACGAACTTCAGTAACCCGAGCTTAAATAGAACTTGCCCGCAATCAAAACTCAATCATATCAGAATTACTAATACATGTAACTCGTTTTACATATAGTGGAGAAGACCTACAGTAGAGAATCTATTATTCTTTCCCAATAAACGCGTTTACGCAAATACTATTATTTTCAGTGCAAACAGTTTGGAGCCAGATCAGACACCGGGTAACCCGGCGTCTGATCAGGCTCCAAACTGTTTGCCACCAAGATAAACATGAATTATCAGAATTGTCCAAAACGTTGTACTTTTCTACGTTTTAGTGCTTTGCGTTTGCGTACGTTTGCGTTTAAACGGGAAAGAATAACAGATTCTCCACTGTAACTTTTTCACTGCCTAGTTTTATCGTCTGCTTTAACTCTCTTGCATCGGCAGTGTCGACTACAATGCTTTTTTAAAAATCAGCTTTAGGGCTGTTTTAACTAAAGACATGTTCATAAGAGTGTTAAATTGTTTGGATTCTGATCAGACATCGAGGATCCAAACTGTTTGGTAAGATGCCTTTTGGTGCCGTTGGCAGTGAACGAGTTTAACGTAAACGAAACACATACACAATGCAAATATCAAAACGTATTAAAAACATAGACGGTCCCTGCAGTAAATAACCAGTTAATCCGTACTGACACATGTATAGACGTCTACGCGTAATTTACAAAAAAAAAATGTACTTTTGAAATTCAAACAGTATACATCAAGATCAGAGAGGTTCTCTGATCGAAGTCTGCATTGATTGTCATTCTGACATTCATTTATATAACAGAAACGCCGTTTGACAGTTAAACATTGATTAAACTTTATTGCAATTCGGATGTGTCTATCAGTGAGCTAAAGGAACATGCGATAATTTAGTGGTAAAAAAGTTACTGTTGATATAGAGGATAAAAGAGTTATGTACAGTTGATATTGAGTGAACATCAGACGTTATAATATAACAGTCTGATGTTCACGAAATGGATTAAATTCAATCTTACTCTGAAACAATACAGATATTCTATATTTATTTATGCTTATAAAGGGACTCGCAACCGGATGGTGTTCTTGTCAAAATAAAATAAAATACTCAAATAAAAGCAAATTTGTGGCATTATTTGGCTTTTGACATTAAAAAAATATGATCAGTCCAAAAAACGTCTCAAGAATCGTCACCGAATCTTAGTTTTTTAGATATTTTCCATCGTTTTTCCATAGCGTTAGCTAACGGTATAGTTGTTGTTGTTGCTTCTCTACGCGGGGTCAGACATAAACCCGAGCCGAATAATGTTCTATTAATAGCTATCATTGAAGTACGTTAATTCGCTACCATATATATAGAGAGCGTCCGTAGCCGAGGGCGTAAAGGCGATGCCTCAATTTTCATTTTTGTCTCCGCATGGATGGTCACGGGTTCGAATCCCACCAGAGCCTCTTCTTTTTTTTTTTTTGGAAATGCATTTTTTAACAGAATTTATTATCCTAAACTAAATTTTACCCATTTATATAAGCATTTGACATATATTTACAAATTACTATTTTTAATGCTTGATCCGGTTGCGAGCCTCCTTAAGTGTTCGACAATTGAAAGTGAAAGTACATTATTTATCCCGTTGTTGAGCACCAAGTTTATTATCGAACACATGTTCGTGACAGTTTGCCGTACAATGACGTCACTGATTTATTGATTTTATGTCATCGGAATTACGTCGTTACTTCCGATCTTGGATTCGTGTTCGTTCGTTGAGTGGTTCGCGACAAATCGGGCTGTCGGAATTAAATTATAAGACACGGTTGACTACGATTCTTGGGAAGTCCTACGGAAAAAAAGTCATAAAAGAAACACTCGTGACGATAATACCACTGCTTGAAACAGTGAAATTATCAAGTGATAATCCACTGCTATTTCCTAGTAATCCACTAAAAAACGTTATTTCTTTCCCAGTAAACGTGCTTACGCTAAAACTGTTATTGCCATTGCAAACAGTCTGGAGCCATGATCAGACGCCGGGTAACCCGGCGTCTAACCAGGCTCCAAACTGCTTGCCACTAAGATTAAAACTCTTCGTGAGAAATTTAAAAAAAAGTTGTAATTTTCTAATTTTTAGTGCATTACGTTTGTGTTTCTTACGCGTTCAAACAGGAGATTAACGTATTCTCCACTGTTAATAAACCTCCTTTGTAATTACACTCTTGTTACGCCTACATGTATATGAAGTTTATGGTTAGCAAATACACGTGTTAAGACGTTGCAAGTACAAGTTCGTTTGGTTTTATTTCACTATAATGATTGTTTTAGCACCAGTCAACACCATCCAACTACAAGTTAAAATGTAAAGTGTTTGTTTTTAAATTGCTTCCACATTCTATTATATATTTGATAAACTTTTGATATATTATACTCATATGTTGTCTGTAGATTAGTTTGTCTGCTTTTCGGTCGGTCAGTCTGCATGTCGGTTTTCGGTTAGTCTATCTGTCTTTCGGTTGGTTAGTTGGTCGTTCTGTCTGCATGTCTGTGTGTATGCATGCATCTTCGTCTGTCTGTGTGTCTGTCTGTTCGTATGTCTGTATTCCGTCCTATGTTGGTACTTTTGTCTATGCATACCGTTATCAAACAGTTTGAATTCTGATCAGACATGGTTCTATTACCAGTGCAACTGTTTTGGCAGTGAAAGGTTAGATTTCAACTACAAGGAAGATTTTTTTTCTGTATACAACACTACATAACTCACTTACTCCTACAGCTTCAAGTGAACAATTCCAGTTTCCAATAATGTCTTGTCCACTATTGACTATTTAGGTGCTTTTTTATATTCACATGTAAAAGATTGCAAAATGATATACAATGCAGACTTTGATCAGATGACTCCTTTGGGGTCCCTTTTATCTGGGGGCTACACGTTTTGCAAATGAGAGATTAGGAAATCGACTTTGCAAACAGTTTGGATCCAGATCAGACTCCGCGTTTCACGGCATCTGATCAGCATCCAAACTGTTTGTCATTAGTAGTGTCAGACATGATTGCTTAAATTTAATTTTGAAACCATATTGCAGACAGCCATATTTAAGCAGACGACAATATGGTGGTAAAAGGGGTACGGCACACCAACACTCAGTACAAATATCTTGTATGTACAGTGGAGAATCAGTTATTCTTTCCCGTTTAAACGCAAACGTACGCAAACGCAAAGCACTAAAACTTAGATAGAACAACTTTTGGACCATTCTGATATTTCATGTTTATCTTGGTGGCAAACAGTTTGGAGCCTGATCAGACGCCGGGTTACCCGGCGTCTGATCTGGCTCCAAAATGTTTGCACTGCAAATAATAGTTTTAGCGTAAAGGCGTGTATTGGGAAAGAATAACAGATTCTCCACTGTATATATTGTATTTATAAGGTCTTGATCTTGACCTTATCAATGAGTGCAGAATGAAAGTGCACTGTCATTTTACAACTACTTTTCTTTTGTTTTATTGTGATAAAACTTACATGTTTTATGACATGTTTTACCCTAAGCATGTTAGGGACAGACTGACGCGGTGTAAGAGACGGTACAGGAGAATAACATTATTTGAACCATGCATGCTTTAGATCTATAATGCACTGAACGGGTTTAAAGCAACTTTAAAAGCAAATCTAAAATTTAGGTATTTCTATTTATAAAAATATTGAAATGAGCGTCAAACAGTCTGGATCCCGTAACGCGGCGTCTGATCAGGATCCAAATTGTTTACAAAAATAATCTAACAGTTGTTCTCGGGTGATGCAGTGAAGGTGTTAAAAAAGGTTCATTTAATTTAGTAATACAGAAGATAAAACGTTATACTTTCCCAATGAACGCGTTTACGCTAAAGCTATTATTTTCATTGCAAACAATTTGTAGTCCGATTAGGCTCCAAACTGTTTGCCATTCGTAAACAGAAATACGAATGGTCAGAATTGTCAAAAATGTGTTATTTTTTACATTTTATTGCAATGCGTTTGGGTTTCGTTTTCTTTAAAACAGGAAAGAATAACGTTTTCTCCACTGTAGAAAACAGTAACGTCTTTCTAAACTATATGCACTACATGTAGGAGATATAACACAAGGTCCAACGATATAAAGGTTTTGAGTTGAGTCTGAGTTTGTTCTCAAGCATTTGATTGGTCAGATTTGAGCCTAGGACCTGAAATAGTCGAGAAAGCAACAAAACATGCACCGATAATATATCTTTCTGTCTACAAGTACAGTACCCCATCTCTACTACAACACACAATAGGAGACAAAAGATTGAGTTGTTATTCGGAGTGAGTTGTTATAGGGAGGGAAAATTAATATATTTAGAGTGCTCAGGATGACTTGGTTTATATTTGCAAACAGTTTGAACTCGTCTTTATGTGTTTCTGCCAAATTGTTCAATATGTAACATTGAGGGAAAAACAGCAGACGATAATTTTAAGCAGACAATATTGCAGCAGTGAAAGCGTTGAACATTATATTCTTGTTTGGGGAACAGCGACATTCATGGTTGTTAACCCTTTCCCCAATAGAAGCGCCTTTTAGCGAATATGATTTATTCCTCCGCTGAAGAAAATAGTTCCAATTTAATCAGTCATGACCATATATTATAGGAAAAGTTTTCTATATTCTAGCACATGATAGCTTAAAGCAGGCTGAAAGTTAAGCATAATGCGCCTGAAGGCGCATTCTGCTTTACTTTCAGCCTGCTTTAAGTGGTCACATATATTCAATTCTAAAAATAGGCTATCAGGTTAAGGGTTAAGAGGGCCTCTGTAGGCAAGGAGTACTGTACCTTTGTTGACAACATAAAAAGCATGTAGTTTTATTCACTTGCACGTTCGAAGATAAACACAGTAATAGATTACGTGGTGACATAATACAATCAAACATAGATTGCGAGACATATTAACCCATTTACAGTGGAGAATGTGTTATTCTTTCCCGATAAACGCGTTTACGCTAAAACTATTTTTTCTTTTACAAACAGTTTGGAGCCAGATCAGACGCCGGGTAACCCGGCGTCTGATCAGGCTCCAAACTGTTTGCCACCAAGATAAACATGAAATATCAGAATTGTCCAAAAGTTGTTCTATCTAAGTTTTAGTGCTTTGCGTTTGCGTACATTTGCGTTTAAACGGGAAAGAATAATAGATTCTCCACTGTATACCTGGACATTAAAATGAACTCTCCCTATTTGAAAAGTCCGTTGTGTAAGGTTTAAACACTTAAGTATGCTAGTTTTAAAGGTTTTATTGTATATGCTGAGTAGATGTTTTATCTTCTACTACATGTATCTTCAGACGAGACAGAATCATCAGCCAGAGACAAAAGTAACTAGTTGTCCGAGAAACGTTCCGTGATGCATCACGTGACCCAACCGGAAGACCAGCAGAGTCACGTGTCCATTGGTAAATGCAGCCACACGTCACAGCTATCAGGTATTGTCTCCATTAGAAGTTACTTCCGGAAAACCAGGCCAACCGAGGTTATATAGAGTTTGAGTTAAGTCTGAGATCGTTCGCAAGCATTTGATTGGTCAAATTTGAGTTGGACTCCCTAAAATGGAATTGTCGGAACATTTTTTTCTGGGTCCGAAATCTCTTTATCTACTTGGTGAACCAAATATTTTACGAATACGCGTACACACTTCTAAGGATATGGCACTGGCTGCAAAAATCAGAATAATAGTTATGCAGAAAGCAAATAATACAGTTTTCTGCATTACTGTGGTCCCGCATTTAAAATGACTACTAAAATTCGTTTACAGGAAATTCTCGAGTCGTGCGTAAAACGTCATGACATGAATTAGTTATATTATTTTTGAGTTGCCAACAAATCACAATCACAGAATAGTCTACTATAAAGATGACCCGAGAGTGATTAATTCTTTTTATTATATACCTATCGATGATTTATAGAGATTTCTCAGTTAGATAAACTTGATATCGTCACAGTTGATCACTAGGACTGATATCACGTTTTTGTGACGTCATGTCATAATAAATTTTGTGACGTCGCGGGTAAATAATTAATTTTGTGTTGTTTTTTTCTGTAAAAACGTCATTAAAATATAGAATAATCAATTCCTTTGAATAGATATGAAAAATATATCACTCGAATGGGTTGTTATCTGGTTAAAAAACGAGTCCACAGGACTCGTTTTTTAACCAGATAATCCATTCGAGCAATATATTTTTCATATAAATTCAAAGAAATTGAGTATCCCCTATATACACTATTTGTTGTAAGTACTGTTATAATTGCGATCATCTCTGATCAACAAAATATCGTTTGCTTTAGCATTTACTGTCCTTCATTTGTTTCAGACTAAGATTTGTGGCAGTTTGACTGACGAATTATCTATACGAATGCCAAATAATTTGCACTTAGACAGATTGCATTCGTATCTGAAACCAAACTGTGCAAAAGTTAAATTCAGTCGCAATAAGAGTTAAATGTCTATATTAATTATAAAAATGCGTTAAAGTAAAAGAGTTACTATTGCTCTCCCTATATTTTTGCTGATGTTTTGATATTCTTTTTCCAATAACTGTTTCGTTCTATTCTATTTCATTTTATCAAACAGATGAAGAACTGCCACCAATAATGATTCAACGAAATGGAAAATTGCAGACTCAGAAACTAGCGCCAAAGCCGCCAGTCCTTAGATTTACTTACAACAAAGACAAAACACATCACAAACATAAGTACACTTCCGCTTCAGCTCGTGACGATGATCTAGATAGTTCTAACCAACCAGGTGAAAGTCCGTGTGATAACTCCAACCAATCAGATTTAAGAACAGTGACTCTACCTCGACTGTCGAATTCTGAGCAAATATGCACTTCTCCAGGTCGGAACAGCGATTCTGAACGATTAAAGTTTCCATATATAAACAAGAGACCAAGAGCAAACGCTCATCTAGCTTTGAACAGGAGTATAACTGATCTTCTGGACCCAGAAATGGAAATCCTGAATAAGGTAAATGGAGAACACGTGATTATTTAAAAATATTAACTTATAATTGGTCTGAAAAGAAGAACACTTTCTAGCCTGATCAGACACTAGGTTACCCAGCGTCTGAGCTGGCAACAAGCTACAGTGTATTTGCAATACACCTGTTTGTAGCATATAATTATGTTTATAGGGAAATAATATCGACACTACACTTGTAACTATTGTACTTGAGATACGCTCGAAAGAAACGAAAGTGGATGCATCAAGTAGGTAAAAATGTTAAAATCTATAACTTCATACTTGCAGACTCAATGACGGTCTTTAATAGAGGTAGTAATTTAACCCAATCACAGCCATGACGTCATAAGCTCAGAAACCTTCCTATTTGCCACATGGGGCTTAATTGTCATAGGGAATATTTTCTGTTTATTTATGTATGTGTTGTTGTTGTTGGTTTTTTTTTGGTGGGGTGGGAGGTTTTCCAATAATCTTATTCAGATATTTTACATCCATACGTATCTTTACATTCCAATATCAAATACAGGTAGAAAATACAATGCAATTTACAACAAACATTGCTTAAAAATCAATGAAATATTAAAATATGAGGGGCATTTTAGGTAGTGGCAACTGATCAATACTTCAATATAATAATTGCAAAATACATGTGTGATATATCTTTTGAAAGAACAATTCTTTGCCGACACGATGATGTAACGCACGATAACATCACATAAGTCGATAAGTCACAACATGAACCTAAATGACCCCTAATATCAGCAAACCAAATAATATTTCAAACATACAATTTGTAACTTGGATGTAAATATGAAGAAAAAAAATATAATGAAAAAAAATATGAAAAGACATATTTTTTTGTTGAAAAATCCCCAGAAAGTACATGAATTTTTGCTAAGTTATTTATATCACAGTGATTTTCTATGTCTAAATATAGTTTAGACCAAGGTATCGTACACTTGTCCTTGTAGAAACTATATTTTCTGTATTATTACATGATTGTTTAATATCCTTTGCTAGTTTCAATGAATTATTTAATGCGGTTATTGATGGCACGATTTTCTTTGTTTTGCATGAAAATATATAATCGTTTTATTTCTTAAAGCAAAATGTACAATTTTAAGTCATTTTGATCGGTTCCCAAATACATATAAAATATTTTAACTACATATTTATCTTTATTATAAATATCGATGAGTTATAGAGATTTCTCAGTTAGATAAATTTGATATCGTCACTGTTGATATCATCACTACATGTAGTGATAATATCACTGTGTGTGACGTCACGTCATAATTAGTTAAGTGACGTCGCGGTAATCAATTTTTTGTGTGTGTTTTTTCTGTAAAAACGTCATTAAAGTATATATAATAAATAGCATAATCAATTCCTTTGAATAGATATGAAAAATATATCACTTGAATGGGTTGTTATCTGGTTAAAACACTCGTCCTGCGGACTCGTATTTTAACCAGATAACAACCCATTCTCGTGATATATTTTTTATATCAATCCAAAGAAATTGATTATCCTCTATATATTCTACCAACTTACCTGAAATGTATGTTAGTGTTGGTTTCATTTTACAACATTCCCAAAACAGATGAACAATAGTTTCTTCATGATTACGGCAGAAAGTGCATAAATTAGTATTTTTGATTTTCATTTTAAATGGTAATATATTCGTAGGTAATATTCTATGTACAAGTCCAGTTTGTATTCATTGCAAATAATTATCTTTAGTTCATTTGAACACATAGCTATATATATTCTTCTAATTTATAAGACTATTTTGGTTATACTATTTTGACATCCATTTTGATTGACTAATAGGGGTATCATCGTTACTAGTATAAGTACGTTATACACAAACTTATTATCAAAATTTCTGGTTAAAATGGGGGTACCTATAACAATTAATTGTTGGATACTGAAGTTCTAAAATTGAATCAATTTTTGGAGTAAAACCTGTTCTGTATATAAAAGACTTAACTACATTAATCAAACCATAATAATGAAGAAAAAAAATGTCTTCCACTCATTTCTTCTATGTATTTTAAATCTAAAAATGTCCATCTTTATCTAGATTGTCTTTTACATCTCTTTTTCCTCTATAGTAAAGTGTTGGTACATACATATATACAGCGTTTTTTTTTTATCTATGAGAAAATTATCATTATTGCCTTCTACTTGTTATCTCTAAAGGAGGCCACAGGTCGATGTTCAATCTTTGGAGTTTATATTATATATCTAAAACACTACTCTATTTAATATAAAGCATATATGCTTCTTAGACAAATGTATTCTTATTCAATATCAATTTGCAGAGCATGTTTCCAGAATTTAGTAGCTTTGTCATGTCTATCAGGTTTAGAAATAGTTTATAGCATTCACTATCATTGTGAATTATGAAATTCTTAAACCGATTAATTTTTAAACTTCTTATGTAGCTTTCATTATCTATCATTTTTAACCCCACTTCTGAATAATCTTTTATTAGAATGTTTCGTTTTAATGTTGCTTCACCGTCTCATATATATTCATAAAACATATTTGTAAGATTTTGATGAAGTTCATTGTTGGCGTTGGCAAGCTTATAAACAAATTGGGTAAGTATAGGTAAACGTAAAACTTTAACAACAGTTATTGTATCAATAGGAGTCAGTTTCCGTCTTTTCCAATATGAAATGCATTTTTGTATACTCTTTATCTTTTCTTCAAAATTCATTTTGCAGATCACATTTATATCTACATCAAAATGTATCCCTAGTTCTTTAAACTGACTATCAACCCAAGACATTTTCCATTTCGTTTCTTAGCTCACCTGAGCCATAGGCTCAGGATGAGCTATTGTGATCACATTCCGTCCGTCGTCCGGTGTCCGTCGTCCGTCCACATTTTCAAACAACTTCTCCTCTTAAGCCATTGACCGAAATTCAACCAAACTTCATCATAAGCATCAGTAGGGTGGGGGAACGAAAAGTTGTTAAAATTTTGTGGGTGGGGTAATTTGTCTTGTTGCCATGGCAACCATGCACAAAATTTAGAAAAATCGTCTTCTCGGAAACTACTGGGCCGATTTCAATTTGGTTTTCATCAAAATGTTCCTCAATGAACAGACTTTCAAAGTTATTCAAACAATTTTGATCCGTTAAAAAACATGGCCGCCAGAGGGCGTCGTCATTTTCGCTATTCTGTAAAATCAAATAAAATAAACAATAGCTTCAAATGACAACTTCTCCTGTACCACTTTACAGATTTCAACAAAACTTTACAGGAATGTTCCTTTGGTCAAGCTCTTCAAATTTGTACAAAGAATTAAAAACACTGCAGAACTCTGGTTGCCATGGCAACCAAAGTGAAAAAAATAAGAAAATCTTAAAAAGTCTTCTTGTCAAAATCTACGAGGGCCAGAGCTTAGATATTTGGCACATAGCATCATCCACAAGTCCTCTATCATTATTGTTCCAATTACGCCCCTGGGGTTAAAATTGGCCCCTCCCCGGGGGTACCAGTTTTACATAGAGTTATAAAGTGAATTTTCAAATATCAGTGCTTCTCTGAAACTTTATGGCCCAGATCATTAATATTTGATATGTAGCTTTGCCTTATGGTACTCTACCAAGACTGTCCAAATTATGACCCACGGGTCAAAAAATGGCCCGCCCCGGGCTTACATGTATCAGTTAACATAGACTTACATAGGGGGGAAAATCATCTTCTCTGAAACCATTAGGCCAAGATCATTGATATTTTACATGTAGCTTTGCCTTTTGGTCCTCTACCAAGATTGTTCAAATAATGAACCCCGTGTCAAAATTGGCCCCACCCCGGGGAATATCAGTTTTACATGGACTTATTTAGGGAAAACCTTCAAAAATCTACTTCTCTGAAACTGTAAGGCCCAGATCTTTAGAACCGGTATTTGACATATATCTTTGCCTTATGGACCTCTACCAAGATTTTCAAATTATGACCCCTGGACAAAAATGACTTCGCCCTCGGGCTTATCAGTTTTTCAAAGGAAAACCTTTAAAAATCTTCTTCTCTGAAACTTTAAGGCCCATATCATAAATATTTGGCATGCAGCTTTGCCTTATGGTCCTCTACCAAGAGTGTTCAAATTATGACACCTTGATCATAACTTTATTAAAATGTTGTTTTTCCCTGCTAGCTTCCTCGGGTGAGCGAAATGTGACCCTCTGGGTCTCTTGTATTGACCGTGTACTCTACTTTAGAGAACCAATCCAAATGACCTTTGTTTTGTCAAAAGTGACATATAAACCGGATATACGTAGATAAAATATTATTAATTAATTCTAAAACATTATGCAAGGACTTTTTGAAGCCATCTAAAATAAGGAGGTTGCATCTGCAAATTGAGCTACTAGTATTATATATTCTACCCCCTTGATTTTTATTCCAGCGATATGTTTACACTTCTTATTATTATTGCTAAAATTTCAGCATGACGTATGAGACTATAAGACGATATTGGATCCCCTTGTCTGCAGCCTCACTTAACTTGATTTTTTATTTTTATAGAAACCCATTTAATTGCACACAAACGTCAGTATTATACAGAATAGTCTATTCCACTTTTTAAACATATCACCAAAGTTATAGAATGACAAAGTTTTATCAATAAAATCAAATGATACCGAGTCAAAAGCTTTTTACAAATCTAGTAACATTAATAAACTTTGGATATTGTTATCTTCACATAATTTCATAATATCATACAATCATCATCATCATCATCATCATCATCGGTGTTTAGATTAACGTGCAGGTGCAGGAGCGTCATCCACATCAGTGGGCTCCCTTCCAGGCAGCTGGCTGGCTGCACGCATAGCAGATCTCACATTAGATCTCGTCACATCCCTATCACAAGGGTCGACTTTTGAGAGTTTCCACTCTCGTCTGTCTCTCTGTGCCAATGTCTTCCATGTCATTTTGGGCCGTCCTGGCCCACGTCTTCCCTCAATCTGTATGTCCCAGACCTCTTAGATTGCACCGCTAGAGCGATTTGTCCAAACCAGCGAAGCCTTTTCTCCCTCAGGATGATAGTCAAGTCATCAAGGCCAATACAATAATCTAGTATTCTCACAAATGTATCTACCTTTAACAAATCCAGACTGATCGTGAGACACCAACGTATTTAAAACATTTTTGATTATATTTGCTGTACTACCAGACGCTAACTTATACAATACTTTTTACACTGTTATTAGTCCCCAGTTCTTCAAATACTGCTTTGGATATAAAAGCAATATCTCAAGGGACATAGGAGTTATAAGCATTTTTCGAAACCTAAACGCATATTTCGAAACCTAAACACGGACCCTAAGTTCAAGGTCACTAGGCTTACAATTTAAGTATGCATGAAAAGGTATTGTTCATATACACATGCATGCCGAATACAAAAGGAATATCTCAATGAACACGAGAGTTATCTTTTCAAAACCTAAATACAGATTTTGAAACCTAAATGCGGGCCTTCAGTTCAAGGTCAAGGGGTCAAACGTTTTGCTTGCATGGAAATGGTCTTGTCCATATATACACATACTAAATATACAAGCTATACCTCAAGGGATAAGCATTAACGTGAACGAGAATTGGAACGGCAACGCCGACGCCAACGACCGGTTTATAACATTAGATCTTGGACACAGTCCGGCAAGCTAACAATGTAAATGTGCCTTCCCTATATATTGAACATTTTTTGTTTTCGTTTTTCAGATAAAACACATACCAAAGAGGAAGCGGCGAAAACGACGCCAAAAGGTTATAAATACTGATAGTGCGCTGACACTGAAATCAGAGAATGACTAAAGACTACAGCCACAAAACATAAAAGTTTGCATCTCAAAGAAAAAAATTCCATCGCAACAGTTTCGCTTCAGATCAGGGGCCCGTTTCATAAAACTTCTTACGACAAATGTTGTCGTAAGTCAAAACTTTAAAATACATTTAATCTATGATTTCTCTATCTAATCATGTCTTGTGACATCTTTTTGGAATCGTCTTTTCAAGACGATTCCAAAAAGATGTTACAATACAGGATTAGATGGAGAAATAAATAATAATTGATACTTTTATAATCTGACTTACGACAACATTTGTCGTAAGAAGTTTTATGAAACGGGCCCCAGATCTCGAGAATCACGGCGTCTAATGAGGTTTTCACGAATTCACGTACTGCCTTACCCACAGGTAAGGCGTTATTGGACGGAATTTGATAAAAAGTAGATTTTGACAAGTTAATCATTTCCCGAGGGTACCACAAGAGAATATCGATGATCTAGTCTATTTTAGTAGCAGTTTAAGTTGATAGTTTAGACTATCTGTTGGATCCCCGTTGTATACCTTGATTTTATGTATACGGTAATAGAAGTCTACTTAAAGATCTAGATCTATGTGTCAATAGTTTTTTGCAAACAGTTTGGATCCTGACCAGGCGCCGCTTCACACGACATCTGAATAGGATCCCAACTGGTTGACACTCATTTCAATATTTCGTATGTCCAAATACGTAAAATTTTAATTGAAAGCAAACTAAAAGCAGACGACAATTGTTTTAAATTGATGACGCCATGACAAAGAATGGATTAAATTGTATGGCACTCGTACAGTGAAGACATTCTTTCCCAGTTACACCAATTTTTTGGACAATAATGACGATTTAAAGTTTTGAGCTCCGAAAGGGGATATAATTTAGCATACATGCATTGTTGGGAAAGAATGACGTCTTCTCCACAACTGACTGAAAAAACAGTTTTATTCTATATTTCATTTCAATGTTTGTGGAACAATATTGTTTGGCAGATCTACTTTACTAGTATGTAACGTCAATGGACAGCTTACGTATCTGTTTTAACCCTTTACCTGATAGCCTATTTCTAGTATTGAATATAGGTAACCACTTAAAGCAGGTTGAAAGTAAAGCAGAATGCGCCATAAGGCGCATTCTGCTTTACTTTCAGCCTGCTTTAAGCTTCCATGTGCTAGAATATAGAAAATGTTCCCTATACTATATATTCATGACGGATTAAATTGGAACTATTTTCTTGAGCGGAGGAATAAACTGAATACGCTAAAAGGCGTTTCTATTGGGGAAAGGGTTAACTACGCCATGCAAATCTTTTGTTACTTCGTTTCAATTATTAATTTCATATATATTTGTGGATATGCGGTTGTTTTAAACAATATATGATGAGAGAGAGATAGAGAGAGAGGGTGAGAGAGAGAAACAGAGACATAGAGAGATACAGGGATAGACAGACACTAAAAGACAATGAATTAGAGAGAAAGAGAGAAAGAGGGGAGAGAAGAGAGGAGAGTGACAGAGATCAAACTAAGACTGGCGATATATTTATATATTTTGTTTTAAAACTATTTGTCATTGTTTGTCTGCAATACATGCTCATGTAGATCTCTGTATTCTATCCTGCAAAACAGTTTGTAGTAAACCTATTTATACATGTATACATGTATACATACTCAACCAGCTTACATATATCATACTTGTAGATATGCCGTGTGGGAAGTAAGTGTACCATATATAAACAATCCAACAAAACAATGAATATTTACATTCGCCCCCATTTCAATTCCTTTGAACAAAATAACGTTTACATGTATTTTGTATAAAAGCAATTTTTCTAGGGGCGGGACTTGTGGATACCCTTGCAGAGGAGGCGAGGCGTATAGATCTGCTCTCCACGAATCATTTTGTTGCGTTTCCTGAGTAGTGGCAGTTATGGCTGTTCCTTTAAGGGTACACATTATTTGTGTTCAACTTCTAATGTGGATTAAACATACATGCATACATGTACTAATAAAAAGTTCATTTAATATTAGAAATTACAGCAAATATAATGTAAATGATGAAACTGATTCTTTCGGCGCCTAAGCGAAATAAAAGACAGAAAAAATTTACCATGAATCGCTAAAAAAATCAGTTCATTTCTTAAATAAATGTGTACGAGTATATACATATAAGTTGTTGCTGCTGTTCCTAAAATGGTTTTATATCCGCATGCAATATATCGATGAATACTCCCACTTTGTGCTCAGGTGAGTTAAAAACAGCTCCATTTGATACAGTCATGCATATGCACCATAAGAAAGGCTTTCTATTTCTGATAGATAATAGCTTAAAGCAGGTTGAATGTAAAGCAGAATGTGCCTTAAGGCGCATTCTGCTTTACTTTCAACTAGTTATAATTGGTCACCTATCTTCAATACTAGACACAAGCCATGTGGTAAAGGGTTAATAAATTATATTTTTTAAGAATTTTTTAAGATATTCTATTATTATCATTCATTTCCATTTTTTAATACTTAATCTGGGATTTTTTTATACAAGATATTGCTAAATGACAGACTGTGAAAGCCCGAATCAGAGGTATCGTATTGCAGCACTGAGCTGGGTCTACACTATTTACAAAGAACAAGTGTACTCTTCACATGTACATTATTTGTAAAGGATGACTGTACACAACTCTTACTAGTCTTAGGTCTTCACAGGAACACTGATTGTTAAGGATGTGTGTAAATGTTTCTATGGTTTAACCCATCACCCCACTGCAGAAGCATGTTTGTCGTTTAAACCCTTTCCATGCTCACCACCCAAAAAGACTAGTTACTTTTCTAGAGAATAACCAGTTTAAATTGAGTTTTGAGGGGATACCGGTAGCCCAACAGACAATTAAAACTATGACAAAAGGCCCAGGGGCCCGTTTTACGACAAAAACAATCGTAAGTCAACATTCTAAAATACATCTAATTACTGATTTCTCCGTCTAATCCTGGCTTGTGAAATCTCTGTGGGGTCGTCTTTTCAAGAAGATTCCAAAGAGATGTCACAAGACAGGACTGGATGGAGAAATAAGTAAATATTAAGTATTTTAGAATCTGACTTACGAAAGTATTTGTCGTACGTTTCGTAAGACAAGCCCCAGATGCGGATCAGAGGGCTCCTTCTAGAGCCCTCTGATCTGGGTCTACATTGTTTATAAAAGATGGAGGTATCAGGTTCCAGCTCTGTGAGGGTTATATACAGGTTACCACTTAAAACAGGTTGAACTTTAATCAGAATGTGCCTCCTAGTCAATGAGATCTATCTGTATAATTATGAAGTTTGAAGTCAATAGTTCTTATACTTTGGCAGTTATGCTCCGGACAAGCCTAAATTTGATAAAAATATAACAACAAGGGGCAATAACTCCATAAATACTGATGGCAGAGTAAAAGTTCTTGCGCACTGCACTCCTTGTCAATGAGATCTATCTGTATATGTAGTTTGAAGTCAATAGTTCCTATACTTTGGCAGTTATGCTCTAGACAAGCCAAAATTTGATAAAAATATAACAACAAAGAGCAATAACTCCAAAAATACTGATGACAGAGTAACGGTTCTTGCGCACTGCACTCTTAGTCAATGAGATCTATCTGTATATGAAGTTTGAAGTCAATAGCTCTTATACTTTTGAAGTTATGCTCCGGACAAGCCTAAATTTGATGAAAATATAACAACAAAGGGCAATAACTAAAAAAATACTGATGACAGAGTTAAGGTTCTTGCGCACTGCACTCCTAGTCGATGAGATCTAGCTGTATATGAAGTTTGAAATCAATAGCTCTTATACTTTGAAAGTTATGCTCCTGGCAAGCCTAAATTTGATAAAAATAAAAGGCAATAACTCCAAAAATACTGATGACAGAGTAACGGTTCTTGAGCACTGCACTCCTGGTCAATGAGATCTATTTGTATATGAAGTTTGAAGTCAATAGCTCATATACTTTAGAAGTTATGCTCCGGACAAGTCGGATAGACGGATGGACATGGTGACTCCAGTATACCACTCCAAACTTCGTTTGAGGGGGTATAATTAAATCTAGTCCATTTGTGAATAACTGGGGTAGATTTAACAATATTTTACAAAATGACAGTGTAGATCTTGATCAGAGGGCTCCTTAATGAGCCCTCTGATCAGGGTCTGCACTGTTTGCATAGGACAAGTGTACTATTGACAGTTATATGATCGGTTAATGACAAGTATACTCGTCGCTAGGGTTCAATGTGTTAAAACCATTACAAAAATTCTCTGTTTAACACCTCTATGTTTATTCCTTTATGGAAAAAAGTTCTACTTTAGGCATTCAGGTTTACTTTCAACCAGATTTAAGTGATCACCTGTCGTCAAAACTAGAAACAGGCTATGGGGTAATGAGTTCAGACGAAGAAGGTCCACTGTTCTTGGTTTGAAAACAAACACTATCATTCATTTATCTTTTTATTCTCCCATTCATTTTTTTCCAATCTTGACAATAATTCTTTAATGATTCCTTAAACAACAAACTGAGTTAACAGCAGTAGACAACTGAAGACAACTATGCAAACAATTTGGATCCAGACTGGATGCCACCTAATGCAACGAGAGCATCGCAAACGGTACATTATACGCCCACTGGCAGCCTTTTATAGCATTATCTGAGTACATCAAGGGCAGTTAACTCTGTAACGACAAATTGAATGAACCTAAAAATGGTCCTAGCTTCAGATCTTGGTTTATATAACATTTATGTGAAGTTTCATGAGTATCCTTTAAACAGTTTTCTAGAAAAACTCTGGACAAGCCAAATGTAGACGGACGAACGGACAGACAGGGCCATGACAATATACGACCACCGTTAGAGGTGGGCGTATAATAATCATATCATTATTTCACCAATCTTACTGCCTAAAATATGTAGAACAATTACTCCATAGATACTCATTTTTATGGTTTTTATTTATTCCTCCATTGAAGATTAGAATTCCACTTTATGCAGTCATTCATAGGTACAATAAGATATATTTTTATATTCTAGCAGACAATAGCTTAAAGCAGGTTGAAACTTGAAAGTGAAGCAGAATGTGCCTTAAGGCACATTCTGCTTTACTTTCAACCTGCTTTAAGTGGTCTATCTTCAAAATTAGAAACAGACTATGGGGTAAAGGGTTAAATAAGTTGATATCTTTTGACTAAAACGGGCTGTCAAACCGTTAAGGTCTCACCAAATGATTGATACTTGTACAACCTTATTTTAACCTATAACGCATGTTTATATCTGTAATACATTAATACGAACGTAACCAAAAAAGATGTTAAATCCAATTCTTAACTTTGTTATAAAGTTTAGCCAAATTTATGTTTAAAAGTCTACACAAATAATAAGCAGTATTTAAAAATGCAGTACAAAAGTAAAGCAGAAAGCTCTAACAGAAGCATACTACTTTATTTTTGTCCTGCATTTAGCAGCCCGTTGTTAATTAGAGAACCATGTTTAGTAAAGCAGAATGTGCCTAAAGCTTTTATCTGCTAGAATATAGAAAGTATTTCCTATAATATTTATTTGTGACAGTATAAATTGAAACAATTTTCTTCAGTGGATGAATTACATAATCAAAGGCGTAAAAATGCGTATTTATGGGGTAATGGGTTAATGCCTGTTTAAATCAAGCTGTTAACACATGATGCACAAAATTCCTACCAGAACTTTTTGTATATCGTGTTTGACAATCATTCTTTAGTTGTTTAGTCTACTAAAGAAAATATTGACCAGGTTCTGACATTTTTGGCATGACCAGTGATGGAGGTCTATACTGACTTTATTGTATCTTAGAAGCACATCTGTGTACAAAATTAAAACAACCATTTTGGTGTATAGTCAAATAATGCCTATGTTTGTAATCATTTTGAAGTAAGTTGAGAACATATGAAGTGGAAAGAATATGTAAGTTGTCTTGATCAATGCTTTTCGAAAACAGTGACGATCCAGATCAGACAGCCCCTTAAGGAGCAGCCTGATCTTGGTCTTCTCTGATTTCTTATGGGATCTGTGATCTGACACGAGTCTGATCCCTTTCCTTGGGAAAAGTTTCCCTATTTTATTAGCCAATGTAATAGTTCAGATTCTAGATGTTCATAGTAGGCAGAGTTTGATATGAGCCGTGTCATGACAAAACCTGCCTTATTGCATTGCAAACAGTGTAGATCAACGCCAGCCGCCGCAACAAAGACACGGCGGCTGATCTTGATCTACACTGTTTGACACCCAAGTAATGCTAAAGCATTTTATATAGCTATTATATACGATCTTTGGCAGAGTAGACTAAACTCAGATAATAATGCCTGGGATGACAATGGTGATTGGTCTGTACAATGTTGCAATGCAATAAAGTAGGTTTTGTCATAGCACGGCTCATACAGTGGAGAATCTGTTATTCTTTCCCAATAAACGCGTTTACGCTAAAACTTTTATTTCCACTGCAAACAGTTTGGAGCCAGATCAGACGCCGGGTTACCCGGCGTCTGATCAGGCTCCAAACTGTTTGCCACCAAGATAAACATGAAATATCAGAATTGTCCAAAAGTTGTTCTTTTCTACGTTTTAGTGCTTTGCGTTTGCGTACGTTTGCGTTTAAACGGGAAAGAATAACAGATTCTCCACTGTATATAAATATTCAGCAGGAGAACTGATCACACCTCACTGCCAGACAAAATAGACTCACGTTGTTGACGATGAGACTAACATATTTACACTTAAAAATATAGCCTGTCTTGCAGAATGATATGGGTATACAAGGCTCCAGATAAGAGGGAGTGAACCTAACAAATCCAACATGTTTCACTCATTCCTGTACCAAATCCTATGGTGTTACTACTCATTAGAATCGTCTCTTCGAGACGATTTTAATGAATAGTGACACCATAAGGTTTTATGCACAAATAAAGATTTTTGATTTTGATATAATCCCCTTATCTGGATCCCTGGACCGTATAATGAAGAACATTAGCACCAGCTACAGAAGACTAGTTCACCAATTTGACCCTCTCCTTAAATCAACCCTTACCATGCTCAATTTTCAAATACAGTAAATACCTCTCTATTACGACCACTTAAATGAAGGCTAATTGATTGCTTCAAAGACAGGTGAGAGCCTAAGGTTTAACGTTTGTTTGTTAATGTTAAAATCCATTTTTGCAATCTATGGGCTAATTATATGTGGTGACATCTTAAACCAAGGTGCAAGTAAAACAGAAAGCTATCTGTTTTACTTTCACCTTGTTTTAAGCATTCACCTGTCTTTAAACACTTAATAATTAACACAATTTAAATGTTCATAATAGTTTACTGTAGATTCATCTGTTTCACCAATAAATAATTGGCTGACATCGACTGTCAAGTGATTTGTCCCAAAATTATTTAAAAGTGTTACAAACAGTGTAGAGTCTTGGGTTCAGGGTTCCAGATAAGAGGGAGTAATTTGAACAAATCCAACATTTTCTCCCTCATACTGCACCAAATCCTGTGGTGTTACTACTCATTACAATCGTCTCTTCCAGACGATTCTAATGAGTAGTGACACCATAGGGTTTAATGCAGAAATTAAAGATTTTAGTTTTTAAAATACTCCCCTTATCTGGATCCCTTCCTGTGTTTTTAAATATGTTTCCCCTATAAGCCTCTAACATCAACATCCCTGGGCTGCCAGTTCGGCCTCGATGAACTTCTTGTACTCCTCAAAGCCCCCATCAAGGGACAACACTTTTCTGTCCTTCACTACCCACAACTCCTTGCACACAACTTGTATCAGTCGCTCGTCGTGAGATACTAACATAACTCCGCCCTAGAAATAGCAAAGAGTGCAGATGTCATTATAAAAATAAAACTTAGCCCTATTCTTTATAAATTCACATACAGTGGAGAATGTGTTATTCTTTCCCAATAAACGCGTTTACGCTAAAACTATTATTTGCAGTGCAAACAGTTTGGAGCCAGATCAGACGCCGGGTAACCTGGTGTCTGATCAGGCTCCAAACTGTTTGCCACCAAAATAAACATGAAATATCAGAATTGTCCAAAAGTTGTTCTTTTCTATGTTTGAGTGCTTTGCGTTTGCGTACGTTTGCGTTTAAACGGGAAAGAATAACAGATTCTCCACTGTATTGTACTACAATGGAGAAGAGGTTACGATTACGCAACAAAACATGTTTACATTAACCCTTACCCCTATAAAAGTGTCTTTCAGCAGATGTAATTTATTCCTCCACTGGAGAAAATAAAATTTCCAATTTAAAAGTCAAGAATATTTATTATAAGAAATGTTTTCTATATTCTAGCAGATGGTATCTTAAAGCAGACTGAAAGTAAAGCAGAATGTGCCTTAAGACCCATTCTTCTTTACTTTCAACCTGCTTTATGTGGTCACCCAATTTCAATACTAGAAACAGGCTATGGGGTGAACGATTCAAAACCATATTTATACCATAACAGATGGCACAGATATTTAATAACACCAGCTGTTTATTTTTTTGTATATAACTAGTGCTATAACTATGCAAATGAGGTATTACATGGCATCATGTATTTATGCATTCAATATCCTACGTCATCACTTCTTAACTCTTTGAACCCTAGTCCCGCATATAGGCGTGGTTTTCAAACAGTGTATATGTGAATAGAACACATGTCCTATGCTAACAGTGAAGACCCAGATCAGAGGGCTCCGAAAGGAGCCCTCTGATCAGGGTCTTCACAGTTTGTCATAATGCCTAACATTGACAAAAACAACCCTTAAAAGTCAGAAATGGACTAGACTAAAATGGAAACTGGAATTGTCCATTTAAAGTTTCAGGGAGGAAAGAGTTAATGTACATGTAGATTCAGTTCAAGCACTTTTTATTTAACCCTCTCCCCATAGAAGCGACTTTTAGCGTATTCAATTTATTCCTCCGCTGAAGAAAATAGCTCCAGTTTATACCCTCATGAACAATTACCATTACAAATATTTTATATAGCCTAGCAGATTATAGCTTAACTCTTTCCTCCCTGAAACTTTAAATGGACAATTCCAGTTTCCATCTAAGTCTAGTCCATTTCTGACTTTAAAGGGTTGTTTTTGTCAATGTTTGGCATTGTGACAAACAGTGAAGACCCTGATCAGAGGGCTCCTTTCGGAGCCCTCTGATCTGGGTCTTCACTGTTTGCATAGGACATGTGTACTATTCACATGCACATTGTTTGAAAAACACGCCTATATGCGGGACTAGGGCACAAAGAGTTAAAGCAGGCTGGTAGTAAAGCAGAATGTGCCTTAAGGCACATTCTGCTTTACTTTCAACCTGCTTTAAGTGGTCATCTGTCTTCAAAACTAAAAACAGGCTATTGGGTAAAGGGTTAATTAATCAATATTGAATCTACCTGAAACTGTGTATTATATAATAATAAGAAAGAATATGCTAGATCTACGAGGGGTGTTAAAAAAATACGCAGACAGGTGCTGCCATTCCCTCAGTTTTTGAACTGTGCGAAACTTGCACATAATGATGCCCAAAGATTTTTGTACCCAGAGTGTAACTTTGCCGACATTATCTTTACTTTTGATAAATGTATGGTTGTTATGGTAACGTCACCTCGTAACACCCGGCTCAAAATGTAACAAAATGCAAACTTGTGTTGCTCCGAAAACGACATCTATCACTTGTGTCTGATCAAATATCGTTTCCAAATTTTAGCACAGTATGGCGCCAAAACATGACATGACGCCAGTGAGGTCACGACAACGTCTGAAGTCATTTGAGTGTTAGCGGCTATTTTGTTTATACAAGGTGCATCAAAATGAGCATCAAACAGCGATCAGCGTTTAAATTCTGTGTTCTCTACAGAAAAAAAACTATGGAAATGTTGGTCAAGGCATTCGGCGATGCTGCAATGAAGACAATTGCAATGCATTAGTGGTACTCGCGGTATGAAGACGGATACAAAAGTGTGATGGACGCACAGCGCAGCGGACAGCCGACGTCACTCACGTCACAGAAAAATTCAGGAAATCAAAGAACTTCTGGATAAAGACAGATGTATCATGGTTAGAGAAGTTAGCCAGCGAGTAGAGTGTAGTGTTGGGACAGTACATATCACAATTCATGAAAGTTTAAATTTGAGGAGATTATACGCGATATGGATCCATTAAATGCTGTCGAAGTGTCAAAAAAACTCAAAGGGTGGAGTCGTCAACTTGACTTCGGATGACATTGGGCCGGGTGTGACGACCCTACGTTACCATAACAACAGACGTTTGATCATGCTTGAAGTCAATTGTATCAAATTTTCACTTGAACTACAGAATTCTCTGGGCATCATTATGTGCAAGTTTCGCACCGTTCAGTCAAACACTGAGGGAATGGCAGCACCTGTCCACGTTTTTTTTCAACACCCCTCGTATGTACTGACTTAATTGGAGTTAATTAGGAACCACATTTTCCCTGTTTACTTATTTCACCCTTAGCCTTAGCACGCCCTGGCTCATGCAAGCTGTTTTGGGTCATTTAAAGCAATTTGGAGTCTAATTTGGACCAAACAGTGTGATAGGCCTCTAAAAACGCTTTTACAGTGGAGAATCTGTTATTCTTTCCCGTTTAAACGCAAACGCTAAGCACTAAAACGTAGAAAAGAACAACTTTTGGACAATTCTGATATTTCATGTTTATCTTGGTGGCAAACAGTTTGGAGCCTGATCAGACGCCGGGTTACCCGGCGTCTGATCTGGCTCCAAACTGTTTGTAAAAGAAAAACTAGTTTTGGCGTAAACGCGCTTATCGGGAAATAATAACAGATTCTCCACTGTATACATGTACCTGTATGATGCTTTTGAGATCACTCTCGTGATATTCATTTATCATAGTAATTTAAATGGCATTATTCTGGTTGAAATTTATTAGATATAGATCTTGATCTACATATCAGAGTTGACCTTATATATTATTTCATATTGTAAATATTTATATGTTTGTACAACGAGAAACTGTATAGTTTAAGTCAAATAAACGTTCTAAATCTTCTTCTTCTTAGCATAAGTCATTCATTTGACTTATAACTCACCTGATGCATGCAAATAAATAAGATGATCTAAGACAAATGGTTGTGAATTGACTCACCTCAAACTTGTTAAGAGCCTCTCCTAGTGCTTCAATGGTCTCCATGTCAAGATGATTAGTAGGCTCATCAAGTATGAAGAAGTTAGGACTGAAAACAGTGAACACATTGAATCAATATACCACTACAGCATTAGCTCTTCCCCCCATAGAAGTGCCTTTTAGTCCATCTGCCAGTAGAGCATTAGCATACTAGAATTTCAATATTTCACTATTAACCCTTTCCCCCATAGAAGCGCCTTTTAGCGGATATGATTTATTCCTCCGCTGAAGAAAATAGTTCCAATTTAATCAGCCATGAATATATAGTATAGGGAATATTTTCTATATTTTAGCACGTGGAAGCTTAAAGCTGGCTGGAAGTAAAGCAGAATGCGCCTTAAAGGCGCATTCTGCTTTACTTTCAACCTGCTTTAAGTGGTCAACTATCTTCAATACTAGAAATAGGCTATCAGGTAAAGGGTTAAATCAATATCTTCTCAAGAAATATTAAATTTGTTACTGATATGTGTAGTAAAATTGAATTGTTTATTTGAAGTTTCAGGGAACAACCAGTTAACCGTTTACTATATTAATACGCATTCTAAGTCCTTTAATTTGTTCATTCACTGAAGAAAATAGCTCCAACTTTCAGTCAAGAATGTTTCAAGAATGTGTATCATAAGAAACCTTTTCTTTATCATTACATATGATTGCTTAAAGCAGGCGCATTTTGCTTTACTTTCAACCTGCAGTTAATCGTCACCTGTCTTCAAAACTACAAACAAGCTATGGGGTAATGAGTTCAAGCCATGACGTATTTGGTGATGAATGTAGAAGTTAATGTTCTACATACTTGCTCATGCTCATGACGGCGAATGCAACACGACTCTTCTGTCCTCCTGAAAGACTGGACACTGGCCTAGTACCAAGCTCTCCACTGACTCCATACTGACCTAGAGCACCTCGGTACTGTTCTACCGTCCTTCCTGCAAGATTGAAATACTGGTATATAGTATAGTCACAATATTTGTTAAGCAGTCATTCTTTGACAGCATGGATCTCTCTGACACTATACCCATTGGCCTGTTTCTGTTATTGTGAAGTAAGGTGACCACTTAAAACCAGGTTGAAAGTAAAGCAGAATGCAACTAAACCTGCTTTAACTCTTTGCTCCCTGAAACTTTAAATGGACAATTCCAGTTTCCATTTTAGACTAGTCCTTTTCTGACTTTTAAAAGTTGTTTTTGTCAATGTTTGGCATTATGACAAACAGTGAACACCCTGATCAGAGGGCTCCTTTCGGAGCCCTCTGATCTGGGTCTTCACTGTTTGCATAGGCCATGTGTACTATTCACATGTACACTGTTTGAAAAGCACGCCTATATGCGGGACTAGGGTTCAAAGAGTTAAGTGGTCATTTGATTCACAGAAATACTGGAATACTATCGAAATACCCGTAAAAAATCAATACCTGTATTACATATTACAGTAGAGAAACACCGGAACACCATATAAATTTATATGTGAAGTGGTGAATTGCATATTATACAGCGCTCCCTCTCTACAACGACATCCAATGGGAGACAAAGATTATGTGCGTTTTTCGGAGGGAGTCGTTACAGAGAGGGAAATTTGCTTACATTGCAAACAGCTTGAATCCAGATCAGACGCCGCGTAACGCGGCGTCTGATCTGGATTCAAGCTGTTTGTCACTCACCATTAAGTTGTTTTCTGTTAAAATGTCGAATATGTAACTTTGAGAAAAACAGCAGACGACAGTTTTAAGCAGACGATATTGCAGAAGTGAAAATATTAGACATATAATTGTCTTGTTTGGGGGGACAGCGGCAAGAGTCGTTGTAAAGAGGGAGTCGTTGTAATGAGGGCCGTTGTAGAGAGGGAACACTGTAGTACCGAAACACTAGAATACCCTTGATATACATGGATGGATGAAGATCATACTATACTGGAACACACAGGGCTCCAGATAAGAGGGAGTAAACGGAACAAATCCAACATTTTCTCACTTATTTCAGCACCAAATCCTATGGTGTTACTACTCATTAGAATCGTCTCAGAGAGACGATTCTAATGAGTAGTAACAACATAGGGTTTAATGCAGAAATAAAGATTTTAGTTTTTGAAATACTCCCCTTATCTGGTGCTCTGACACAGGAATACCCCGGTACCATCTACAGCAGATTGGTCATTGTTTAGAAACTAAATACAGTCGTAACCTCGATACTTCCAACCTGATTAAATCCACCTTACCAGTATTTAATAAGCCACGTTTTAACTTTGAAATATGGGTATGTTCGAACTAACGCGAGTTCCAAGTATCAAGTTTCGACTGTAGTCCCAATTTAGAAATTCAGCAGTGTAAAGTTTAATTTTTCTCACCTGGGAACCTCTGTGATAAAAGCTCCACTGATGAGAGATCCATTTCTAGCTGGTCTACGTGGTGCTGACTGAAGTAACCAATGCGCAGATTTCTGTGAGCGTGCCGCACACCTTTGGTGGGTGAATTGTTTCCCAGTAATATCTTGAGAAGTGTTGTTTTACCAGCTCCATTCTCTCCAACCTTTAACAGGAGAAAAATAACTTGCAGGGCTCCAGATACAGGGAGTATTTCAAAAACTAAAATCTTTATGTCTGCATTAAACCCTATGGTGTGACTAATCATTAGAATCGTAACTTTGAGACAATTCAAATGAGTAGTTATATCATAGGATTTGGCACTGACATGAATGAGAAAATGTTGAATTTGTTCAGTTTACTGCCTTTTATCTGGAGCCCTAGATAAGTCCATTCAACTCTTTACTCCATAGCAATATATGCTAAACACCTCTATCCAAATACATTTAAGGAAACTTACTACTTAACCCTTTACCTGATAGCATTGTTTCTAGTACTGAAGATATGTGACTACTTAAAGTAGGTTGAAAGTAAAGCAGAATGCGCCCTAAGGCGCATTCTGCTTTACTTTCAGCCTGCTTTAAGCTATTAACTACTAGAATAAGGAAAATATTATATATGACACATATTCATAACGGTATAATTTGGAACTATTTTCTTCAGCAGATGAATAAAATTAATGTGCTAAAAGTCGCTTCTATAAGGTAAAGGGTTAAGCAAGATGAAGGTAAAGCAGAAAGCTGCTATAGGAATGACTTATGTACAGAGTTGCATGACTCTGGCTATTTATTATACTTAGTTAACAACTGACCTCAGCATAAAAGCTTAACCTTAATTTGAACAGATAAATTGACAGACACGTGTATTTACTTATAGGCAATGGTAACAGTACATGACCCACACCATTTCTGGCATGGCATGAAAACAACTGTTAATGGTTTACCTGCAAGAGTCTACAACACTAAAATATATGCAAACAGTTTGGATCAAGATCAGATACCACATAATGTGTCATCTGGTCAGAATCACAACTGCTTGACAGTCATACAAATGTCATAATGGCAGCGAAATAGTTAATAGAAAATAGTGGACAAGACTTAATTGGAAATTGTGATTGTCCAATTAAGGTAGCGTTTTACGAAATGATTGGTAAAATAGTCGTTTTATACTTTTTTTTACAAATCCTGATAGATAAAGGTATTTTCTACAAGTTACCAAATTCTCTCTTGCTTAAACAAACGCTTTCTCTGTCATTTTACCGGTAAATCACGCGTCAGAATCCCCGTTGAGTGCCTCAATTGCGTAGGTTACGTGACTAGATAGGTGGTTTATTCCGAAGCTGTCAGAGGTGATTTACGACTTTTACCGTATTAAAACCATTATTTTTATATGATTGGCTTTGTTAATTTGGGGCGGAGTTTAACCAAATGGTTGATGATAAGCTGGGTCACGTTATTTGTTGAAAAAGAAGATCTTCGTTGAAAACCGGGCAGTCACGAGTGCCTAATTGACACATCAGTCAGTTAATTGGAGTTTCCGGCATTATACAATTTGAAGCAAGCGGTATTTTTTAACATCCCTAACTTTCGCAGTTGGGGTTCGATTTTCATGCGGTTTGAAGCAGATGAAAGGGTATTATCTCCTTGAGTGAACAGTGTCTCAGAAATTTTATTAGTAGCTCCAGTGGTCTGTTATAAAGCGTTACGTAATAGTGGTCGACTTTAAACCGTAAAAAAACTTTGATATTACATAACAAAGGTTTGAAGCGGTATTTTAAAAATCTGAGACACGGATCCCTAGATAAGTTTATAAAGAGTATTTTGGGCAATTTTAATCATGTTACAAAAAAAGATGGCTTTGATATTGTTGTTTGAAGTTTCTTTTAAATGTTCTTATAAAATCCTAAAAAATTAAAATATTTTTTGTATATTGGCATATTCTGATGAAATGTGTACCATTTTCACCCTTCAGCTATAAAATTGGGGGGAAAATCATTAATCACGACAATAAATTAGAACAATCCGCTTGCAGTATCGATCATAAGCAGCTACCTTAAATCATCTATGGCATTTACCTATAACCCCATAGCCTGTTTCTAGTTTTGAAGATAGGTGACCACTTAAGCAGGTTGAAAGTAAAGCAAATGCGCCTTAAGGCGTGTTCTGCTTTACTTTCAGCCTGCTTTAACTTACCATATGCTAGTATATAGAAAATATATCTGATAGTTTATAATCATGACTGTGTAAAGTGGAACTATTTTCTTCGGAGAAGGAATAAAGTAATGGGGTAAAAAGGCATATTCATGGAGTAAAGGGTTATGGTTTCAGTGGATGACGATATAAGACAAGATCAACTGTATACTTACAATACATATTCTAGATGACATGGTAGCATTGCAGTTCACATCATCAAATATAACAGTGCTTTTATTATAGTAGAACTGCACTTCATCCAACTGCAATATGTTACCCGCCAATTTATCACATTCAGGAAATCTACAAAACATAAGAAAGATGGTGGTTGCTCAAATACAGTCATTTTTTTAAAGTAAACATTGCATTAACTCATTGATCCCTGAAAAATCAAATGGATACGTCCACTTTCCAATAAGATCTAGTCTAATTTATACAGGGCTCAAAATAAGAGGGAGCAAACTAAACAATTTAACTTAACTTTACATTATCTCACTAATTTCAGCACAAAATCCATTTGTATTACTATTCATTAGAATCATCTCAAAGAGACAATTCTAATGAGCAGTGACACCATAGGGTTTAACTTTAATACAGAAATAACTATTTCAGTTTTTCAAATACTCCCCATATCTGGAACTCTGTTATACTAATTCAGGTATACAGCTGATTTTAACCAGAAATGGGTGTCAAAGCCACCTGATGCTCAACTGTTTAAAGTTTAAGTCTAAAAAAAAATCTTGTATCGAAAGCAAATCAATTTTCAGTTTAGAAAAATTATTAAATGAATGGTGAGTCTTAGTCTAGTTATATTAAACTTTAAAACAATCCATTCAAACTTTAATCTGGTGATTTGTAGTCAAAACAACTATTAAAGTCCAAAACGTGTAAAAAATTGACAAATTTTAAAATCATTTTTTTAAATTTCAACTTCATAACATCAATGTTTGACCCCTAATGAACCTCCATACAAAATTTCAGCACCCAAGCACATGTATTAAACTTTAAAACAACCAGTCCAAAAAACTTTAACCTGGTGATTTGTAGTTGAAAAACCCAAGTCCAAAACATGTCGAAAATTGACATAAATTAAAATCATTGTTAAATTCAAACTTCATAACAACAATGTTTAACCCCAAATGAAACTCCATACAAAATGTCAGCACCCTAGCACAAATATTAAGCTTTAAAACAACCCGTCCAAAAAACTTTAACCTTGGCCACGCTCACTCACGCCAGGGGTATGACATTAGTTCTGCTGTTCTACGAACAGGCGAGCTAATAATATATTGTAAAATGACAAACAGTGAAGATCCTGATCGAGGCGCTCTGGGCAAAAGTACTCATCAAAGGTACATTGTTGAAAGTGTTTAAGTCCAACCTTGAGAAGCACAGAGTATTATCTGGCCTGCATAGCAGTGTTATAAACACATTGTTGCCATGGATTGTTGGATTGTTGGTCAGGGCTACAGATAAGATGGAGTAAACTCAGAGCACCAGATAAGCTTAGTTTTTCAAAACCTAAAATCTTTATTTCTGAATTAAACCCTATGGTGTCACTACTCATTAGAATCGTCTCGAAGAGACGATTCTAATGAGTAGTAACACCATAGGATTTGGTGCTAAAAAGAGTGAGAAAATGTTGGATTTGTTGAAAAAACTACCTCTTATCTGGAGCCCTGTGTAACTAAACTGAACGAATCTGACATTTTCTTATTCATTTCAGCAACAAGTATGGTGTAACTACTTATTACAATCATCTTGAAGAGACTATTCTAATGAGTAGTAACACCATGCGGTTTGATGCAGAAATAAAGATTTTAGATCTACATCGTTTGCATAGGACAAATGTAACCTTAGCATGCACAATATTTATAAATGATGCATGAATGCACATTATGGTGTATGGGTTAACTTTGCAGATGGCCTACAATGGTAGTAAAAACAAGGCTACTTACTTCATAGTGACCTCAGTTTCTTTAGGAGGAGGAATAAGTATTGGCCTGTAAAAGACAATAAACAAACTGTCAAGCTTGTACAGTGGAGAATCTGTTATTCTTTCCCGTTTAAACGCAAATGTACGCAAACGCAAAGCGCTAAAACGTAGAAAAAAACAACTTTTGGACAATTCTGATATTTCATGTTTATCTTGGTGGCAAACAGTTTGAAGCCTAATCAGACGCCGGGTTACCCCCCCTCCAAACTGTTTGCACTGCAAATAATAGTTTTAGCGTAAACGCGTTTATTGGGAAAGAATAACAGATTCTCCACTGTATACATAAAACAATATTATCCATGAACAGTCTTTCATATACAAGTAGCACAACATTGGTTTAAATCTTTCACTGCCAATGGCCCAAAAGGCGACTTTGCAAACAGTTTGGATCCTGATCAGATGCCCCGTAATGCGGCGTAACGATCAGGATCCAAAGTAATTGATACTTGAATCGACATTTCTTCAGTCAAAACATCCCTAAATCTGACTTTAAAAGATATTGCAGATGACACTACTAAGGCAGACAATATTTTGGTTGCAACAGGGTTAAAGCAGACAAGAAAACTTGGCAGCGAAAGAGTTAAGTATTGTAGAAAAATCTAACAGTAACAAGATGTGCTTGTGAAACACTATGCCTCCTGATGTGACCATGACCTCTTAATGACAATAGCTAAACTTTTCTAAAAATTCGAGCTTATAAGAGGTGTAAAGGGTGTATCGAAAGCAATAGGTCAACCTAGCTTTTTTATTGGATTATGTCTAAACAGTGGTTGGATTGTGAAAGGAAGTGGTAGTGGTAGTTTTACTTACAGTTTTTCTAGCAGCTTCAGTTTACTCTGTACCTGGGAAGCTCTGTTGGCATTATATCTAAACCTATCTATGAACACCTGTAAAATTCAAAAATAGAACAAATTAAACACAGTAACCTCAGAAAATACTGACTCCCCAAAACAGGGCTACACATAAGAGGGAGTAAACTGATCAAATTCCACAGGGCTCCAGATAAGAGGTAGTTTTTTCAACAAATCCCACATTTTCTCACTATTCTTAGCAGCAAATCCTATGGTGTTACTACTCATTAGAATCGTCTCGAAGAGACGATTCTAATGAGTAGTAACACCTTAGGGTTTAATTCAGAAATAAAGATTTTAGTGTCTGAAAAACTACCCTTATCTGGTGCTCTGAATTCCACATTTTCTTACTCATTTCAGCCCCAAATCCTATTCTGTTACTACTCATCAGAATCCTCTCAAAGAGATGATTCTAAAAAGTAGTGACACCGTAGGGTTTAATGCAGTAACAAATATTATTTTGTATTAATACTGTACATTGTATTAATTTTTAACATATTTTAAGTTTGGCTGTTATAGAAAACGTTAAAGGCAAGGTCAGTATTTGACAGTGTTTTTTGGGGGGACCCGTTCCCAATTGAAAACAAGGGCTTTTCCCAAAATGAGCATTTCATGACAATTATTTTTCCCAAAATAAGCCTTTTACGACGTCCAGCTATTTAGAGGTGGACGAAGACCCAAAATCTTTGCTTGGTAGTTTGATTTTCAGGTTAAACTGTACAGGCAAATTATAAATCGTTTCCCTACCTCCACTCTGTTCTGATAAATATCCATAGGGAACAATTTGCTACATCTTGACAGCTGACTTCTTACGGTCAGCTTTAAGCAATAAACTGCTTTTAAAACTGAGAATGCACTTTGTGGGAGATAAAATAGGGCATTTATTTTCTCCTTTAACCCATTACCCCTTAAATACACCTTTTTATGCCTTTAATATATTACTCAATTGAGGAAAATAATTAAACAGAAAGAAGCTTAAAAGCAGACTGAAATAAAATTCTGCTTTACTTTCAACTTTCTTTAAGTGGTCACCTGTGGTCAAACTAGAAACAGGCTATGGGGAAATGGGTTAAAGGCATTCTGTACAACCTTTATATGCCATTAAGCATCTACCTGCTTAAACTGTTGATGTATGGATAAGGATCATTCATGTCGAGTCTAGTAAAACTCCAACTAACAGTTTCGGAGATGTCATTTTCACAAAGGTTTATGTACAACACAGGACCATCACAATAGCTCCCCTTGGCCAGAGCTCCAGATAAGAGGGAGTAAACTGAACAAATCCAACATTTTCTCACTCATTTCAGCACCAAATCTTATGGTGTTACTACTCATTAGAATCGTCTCAAAGAGACGATTCTAATCAGTAGTGCCACCATAGGGTTTAAAGCAGAAATAAACATTTTAGTTTTTGATATACTCCTCTTATCTGGAGCTCTGCTCTGTACTTTGTGATATATGTATGTATCTGTATCTATATGCCGTAGAATCCTATAAAGACTTTAACCCTTCCCCCCATAGAAGCGCCTTTTAGAGCATTAAGTTTATTCCTTTCTCTGAAGAAAATAGTTCCAATTTATACAGTCATAAATATATATCATACAAAATATAATCTACATTCTAGAAGATGGTAACTTAAAGCAGGTTGGAAGTAAAGCAGAATGTGCTTAAGGCGCATTCTGCTTTACTTTCAACCTGCTTTAAGTGGATACCTATATTCTCCCATTTTCGCCCATGTGGGATAGAGATATTCCCCATGTGGAATCACTCTATCCTCCATACCATGTGACGTCTTTTATTGTCTGCCCAGCTTTACCACAAGCGCTGCATGACGCGAGTAACTAAATGATGTCATTTCTTATGACGTTACTATAAACAACGTCATGTTTTGGCGGAAAAAAGTGCACAGAAACTGCAATTATTTCGTTATATATATCATGTTTTAATGATTTAGATGGGAGTTAAAAAATCCACCATTCGTTTTGTTAATATAGGATAGAAATTTTCTCCCCCTCGGCAAGCTCATCCCTGCATGAATTTTCTAACCCTCAGGGGAGAAAATTCCTATCCTACATCAACTCATGGTGGATTCAAAATTCAATACCAGAAACAGGCTATGTAGGACACTATGTTAATACAACGGGAAACCCTGATTTGAATTTACCTGTATATGGTCTCTGTATTGTTTCTGTGCTTCGTATTCCTTCCGTATGTTCTTCATTCTTTCATCTTTCGTTTTGTCAAACTGATCATAGTTTCCTTTATAAGTCTCTAGTGATTTATTACTTAAGTGTGTGATGTCTGTACATATTGAGTTCAAAAACGAGCGATCGTGAGACACTACGAATATCGTTGTCGCCCATGTCTGGAAAAGAAAAAAATAATTTTTGTTGTTCTGATTGGTGTTCATTTATATAAAATTTTATGCAAATTTTTTTCCACTTTAGATTTCAATAGACAATCAATAATGACTGTGGAAATATTGAGTAGGTATACATTTAGCTTAACAGATTACCCCATAAAATATATCTTTATACACCTTAAAATTATTTCTCAACCGAAGAAAAAAGTTCCACTTCTTATAGTCATGAATATGTATTATCAGAAATGTTTTCTATATCTTAGCAGATGGTAGCCTAAAGCATGCTGAAAGTAAAGCAGAATGTCACCTGCCTTCTAAACTAGAAACACTTTCAGGCTATGGAATAAAGGTTATTACATATTTGACTGTAATCAATTAACTCAGTGTCTGATCAATGTCTACACTATTTGATAGTCTAACTAGGTTGCTTACCTGTAAGTAATTTTCCAACCATATAATAGCTTTCATGTCCAACATGTTTGTAGGTTCTGTAAAAGAAAACAAAAGTTCACATATTAAGGTCTAAACATCTTAATCCATTTACGCCCAGTGGATTCTTCCATGTTTATATATTGGATTAGTTCATTTTTTATCAAAGGGATGACTGGTCAAAATTTTCATTTTCATTTTGTGTTATATTGAAATTCCCATCAGAAAACAGTGTAGACTGTTTGCCTATGTCCTATATATGGGATCATGGGCACAAATGGGTTAAGTCTCATATATCTCAACTTGAAAATACTGAAATGTGGTGATATTCAAATTATAATTATGATAGTTGTAACTGTTGAACCTCTACCCCCCCCCCCCCCCCCCCCCCATATAAAACAGGTAGCACAGTAAAATCTCTCTGTTAAGACTACTAATTTGTGTTAATTAAAATAATTATAAGGTGTTTCCCTGTTTTTGCTAAAAAAAAGAGATCTTAAAGACAAACCAAACAATAAATTTTGCCTATATTCGCACAGATTGTTTCTTAGACTAGTATTATTCTTCAAGTTTCAATACACCTTTCATGAAAAGTATGTTCACTTGCGAACTACCGTAAGGAAGGTAACTGCTTCAAGCAAGGTGATAGTAAAACAGAAAGCTCCTTTAGGTGCTTTCTGTTTTACTGTCACCTTGCTTTAAGCTGTCACCAAAATCTTATATAATGAATTAGCCTTCTTGTTAGTAGTCATAATGGAGAGGTTTTCCTGTAGTTTGTATGAAACTGAATGACATTCTCAAATCCATAAGTTACATTTGCTTTGCAACCTGCCTAAAAAGTAAGTTTTTTAACAATCTATTCTATTCCGAGTGGCTAACAGTTTGGATTTTCAAGCTTCTGGCATGGCTCCAAACATTCAGTGGAATAATGCCTTTGGCAATATATAGTGCTCCCTCTCTACAATGACACCCAATGGGACACAAAAAATGTGTGTGTTGTTTGGAGGGAGGCATTATAGGGAGGGAATTTAATAAACATTTGCAAACAGCTTGAATCCAGATCAGACGCCGCCCAATGCGGCGTCTGAGCTAGATTCAAGCTGTTTGTCACTCATCATTATGTTTTTTCTATCAAAATGGCATATAAACCAGCAGACGACAATTTTAAACAGACGATATTGAAGCGGCTGAAGCTTTAGATATAATGTTTTCTTTGGGGAACAGCGGCAAGAGTCGTTGTAAGGAGGGCCGTCGTAGGGAGGGAGTGATGTATACGTTTTCATTTACTGTCTTAATGATACTTACCGTCAAGTAACAAGAGGTCCGGTCTGCAATAGAAAAAGTCATTCATTATGTAAAAGAAATCTGTAAATACATGTTAATTTAGTTTTTGTCAAATTTGCCTTAACTCTTAACCCTTAGCCTGCCACTCACTACTATAGCTCCATATGCAAACAGCTTGGATCCGGATGAGACGCTGAGTAACTCGGCGTCTCATCCGGATCCAAGCTGTTTGACACTCGGACATTTTCAGCAATTTTGAGCAACTTTGAAGCACTTTGAAACTTGAAGCAGACGAGAAATATAGCAGACGGCGGGCTAAGGGTTAAAATGTAATGTATTGTCTAATTTACAAACAAGACTGCATTAAAAAAACACGTATGCCCCCTGTGTCAGAAGAAACGGTAAAATCTAGTAAAACAAAAAATAGCTCATTTAAAATATTTTAAATTTGTGATAGGTAAAGTTAAAGGTCAAACTGAGGTTCGTGACATGGGTGGATTAATAATGGTTCAAGGCAACAGCTGCGTAAGAATCCAAGCAATCTAGAGAATGGTGTTGATGCTAGAGGAAAGGGTAAAACATGGTCAACATCATACACATGGACCTAAAGGACAATCACTATATGCCTCCTTAGTCCTACATCTATTGATGTTGGGTGAGTAGAAAAAACCAGGGGCTGTTTCATAAAACGACAAGAATGGTCGTAAGTCAAAACTTTGAAATACATTTAATTTCTTATATCTCTATCTAATCCTGTCTTGTGACATCTCTTTGAAATCGTCTTTTCGAGACGATTCCAAAAAGATGGCACAAGACAGGATTAGATAGATAAATAAATAATAAAAATTGAGACTTTTATAATCTGACTTACGACAACATTTTTCATACAAAGTTTTATGAAACGGACCCCAGGAAATGTATGATCAATTAATTTGTAAATCATGTTGCAAAAATGGGATTCATGACTTGAGACTAAAGTAACAACTTATTTTTTTAGAAACTTCAAGGGATTTACATAACACAGGGCTCCAGCTTAGAGGGAGTAAACTGAACAAAATCAACATTTTCTCACTATGTCTGCACCAAATCCTATGGTGTTACTACTCATTAGAATAGTCTCGAAGAAACGATTCTATTGAGTAGTAACACCATAGGATTAAATGTAGAAAAAAAGATTTTATTCTTTGAAATACTCCTATTTTTAAGATTTTATATTTTTGAAATACTCCCCTTTTCTGGAGCACTGATAACTGATTACTTACTTTGAAAACAGTGCTCTAGCTAAGGCCAGTCTCATTCTCCAGCCACCAGACAGTGATCTGTAACAAACACAAGCATTTTATTACATCAAGCTCCTCCTTCATCATGATGTTCCATTAACCCTAGCCTTAAGTTATCTCTGCATATTCACCCTAGGACCCATTCATCTACTAGTGCAAAAGTTCATTGAAGGTGCAACGTACATGTGACAGCTTAACCCTTTCCCCCATGGAATCGCCTTTTAGCGATTATGATTTACTTCTCCTAAGAAGAAAATAGTTCCAATTTATTCAGTCATGAATATATATTATAGGGAATATTTTCTTTGTTCTAGCACATAATAGCTTAAAGCAGGCTGAAAGTAAATAAAATAAGTAATAGCTTAAAGCAGGATTCTGTTTTACTTTCAACCTGCTTTAAGTAGTCACATATCTTCAATACTAGAAAAAGGCTATCAGGAAAAGGGTTAAAGCAACATGGAATTAAATCAGAATGCTCCTGAAGCTCCAATTTTTGGCACAAAATTCTTAAAAATTACAACGCAACAGTCACTATCAGCATCCTTTATAAGACAGTGCACTAGAAATTAATCTAAAAGGCAGATCTAAAGGTATGTGGTGGCTGAGAAATTGTATTCCAAAATTTCTTATGATACTGTATGGAAAGCAAATAGTTCCAAGATTGATCTTTTTATAACCTTTTCAACAGCAAACAGATATTTGATATTTGTTACACACTTATTTGAGATTGCGATCAGTGTGTTTAAATGCTTTCAAATGGTACCTGAAAAATTACACCATAATTCTTGGCATTTTGATGTTCAGCTGTTGCATTTTATTTGTTAGTGTTAGGTATCACTATTCTCTGTGAAAAGAATTACTGTTGGTACAGCACAGAATGCCTGTAAATGACTCACTTTGTTGGGGCTCTCTGCATTGCTGTGGTGAAGCCCAAACCAGCTAGGATCACCGCAGCCCGGGCAGGCGCCTTGTCAGCCTCTATTGACTCCAACTTGTGATAGATCTCTGACAACTCGGATGAAAGTGTGTTATCTCCCTTGTTATTTGTACTGAAATAAAAGACAAGAAGAGTTAACCCCCTTCATTGCCATGGTATCATCTGCTTTTAATAACTTTTGTCTGATTAAGATTTTCTTTTTCATTATTAAAATGTTAGCTATATTGACTAAACAACTCTTTACAAAATTGAAAGTTCATGAATGTAAAGTCTCCACAAAAACACTATACAGTAAAACTTCTCTATTACCACCACTGAATTGTTTAAACTATTAGATGCTTTAAACATGTGACTGCTTAAAGCAAGGTGACAGTAAACCAGAAAGCTCCTTTAGGAGCTTTCTGTTTTACTGTCACCTTGCTTTAAGCTGTCACCTTTCATTTATAAAATCAGCCATATTTTAACGGTCATTAAAGACAGGTTTTACTGTAGTTTTAAAAGTAATCAGGCTTAATATCAGAATATAATCATTCATCAAACAATAGCATGTAAACAAATCTGTTATTTTCTATATCTTACTGCATTCACTTCATGTTGGTTTTTATTTGATCGAGGATACATTTCTCAACTGTACATATACTGAGAGCAGTACCGTGCTCCCACTCTATGACGACACCCAAAGGGAGAAAAGATTATGTGTGTTCTTTGTAGAGAGTTATTATAGGGCGTGAAATTGTCTTATATATGTGCAAACAGTTTGAATCCAGATCAGAGGCCACGTTATGCATCATCTGATCTGGATTCACTCATCATTGTTCTGTAAAAATGTCCATTATGTGTGAAAAAAGTCAGACAACAATTTTAAGCAGACGATGTTGCAGCAGTGAAAGCATTGGACAGAATTGTCTTGGGAAGAACGACAAGCGTTGTTGTAAGGAGTGAGTTGTTGTTCAGATGGCCATTGTACGGAGGGAGCTAAAATGTAACAAACCTTGCATTCAGCCTGAGTGTGATTTCTTTCTCCCTTGTCAAGAGGGCGTTCCTCTCAAAATCACACTCCAGTACACTGTCCAGGGACACAGTTTCATCACCTATCACTTCCTGTTCCACGTGCAGTATCCGAATGTGGGAGGGAATCTTAAGACTACCACTGCAAATTAAAGAGTTTCAACACTTTTAGTTTCAACACATCAAGGCCAGATAACCATTTTTTTCTATTTCATCAATAATATTTTTTTCCCTATTTCATCAAAAATCAAACTCAATCAAAAAATTGTGGTCATATACAGTTTGTCCAAGTTTAGTATAAATCCTTTCAGTTTTGTAGACACTAGAGATTATACTATGTTGGAAAAATGATTTAAATACCAATTAGATAAAGTACTACTCATTTACCTGGAGATCATTTTCAGTAGAGTGGTTTTACCCAGCCCATTTCTGCCACATAAACCATAGCGTCTACCAGTTGACAGATGTACGGAAGCCCCTGTGATTAGCACTCTGTAAAAATAATGCAATTACAAATTCAGAATAGATGTTTCTGACAAGGAGCCAACTGATCAGGGTCTGCACCGATTGTGTTACTTTAATTTTTCGAAAAGCAGCCACAGAAAGAAGGGGAATTGTCCATATGAAAAAATCAGCATGAAAAGGGTTAAAGAATTCATGTGACAATCATTTACAACTAAATTGGTTTAAATGTAATAGGTAAGATACAATATAATATATCAACAATGTAAGCCTCTGTTTACTATAAGTGTAAATTGAACACAGTGAAAACATTGAAGATCCAGATCAGACAGCTCCTTCATGAAAGAGTTGTCTGGTCACTGCAGTGTTCAATCTAGAGCGCGCCATTGCGTAATTGTCCCTCATTTTGGGTCGTTGACGCACTTTTTACAAACCTCGGGGTCAACGTGACGCAATTTGACAAATTTGCGGATCCTACGATAATTTCGGCAATTGTATGTATTCTGGAGATCACTCGAAAACGCCGGAAATAAAAGCGTCGACTGGTACCAGAAATCGGATATTTGTACTTATTAAGTGTTACCTAATTTACTGTAAACCGGCCAAAACAGGTGCCCGCTATAGACTGTGAATCAAATTAGTATATCGAACACACTTTCGCGAAACATACACAACGTAAACCCGTCAGCCATTTTGTTTGCGTCATTAGATTCTAAACCGAAAGTTTTCTGCAATGATAGAAAGAAGCATTTTCACGCCGAATTCGGCCAATTAAAAGCAAAACAAACACTTCTTATGATTCCTCTGATGTAACATCTAACGCAAGTTCGAATGAAAATGCCGAAATGTCTGAAAACCCTGTTACTTAAGGTAAAGTTGAACGGAAATTTCTCGCCTCTTGCCAAACGAGCGATACAAAGCTTGGCATAACTTTGAAACAAGTCAAACTGTTAACAGTATGAAATATTCGTCATTCATACGCACTGGGAAATCTGACCCCCTTTAAAACTGGTTGCACAAATTTAGAACGTCATCATTTGACAGTTATAATGCCATATGAGCGAGTGTGTAGCACAAATGATTTGTAGCATGGAAGACGTTCGTGAGCAGAATAATATTTAACAAAAGATTCCGTCCACATACAGTCAAAAGAACAATGCATTAGTTTATGATGTGAGGAGTGTGTCAAGTCTCTGCAAGTTTGTTTCCTTGCTAAGTCTAAATATATCTATTTTTGACAAGTCTTTTTTTTATGACCCCCATATTTCTTGAATGACCCCTTACATTTAGAACCATGGGTCAAAATGTCCCCCCGTGCTGCCAAGCTGGATTGAACACTGGGTCAGGGTTTGCACTGTTTTCTTGTAGACTCTGCCTGAAATGAGTCTGCACTCTTTTCTAGGGGTAAGTTCTCCTTTTTCTATTAGCTATTTCAATAGTTTAACCCTTTCCCCTATAGAAGCGCCTTTTAGCACATTCATTTTATTCCTCCGCTAAAGAAAACAGTTCCAATTCATACAGTCATGAATATGTATCATAAGAAATATTTTCATTATTCTACCAGCTGGGCCCGGGTGCATGACACGTAGTTTGAGCCTACCTGTATGCTAAAGCACTACCTATTAGCTAATCCTATAGTTAAAAAATCAATATTTAACTCTCAGCGAGGGATTTAGCATACAGCTAGGCACTAACTATGTGTCATGCACCCAGGCCTAGGCAGCTTATTTTCGCAGACTGCAAGTAAAGCAGAATGTGCCTTAAGGCGCATTCTGCTTTACTTTCAACCTGCTTTAAGTAGTTACCTTTTTTCACAACTAGAAACAGGCTATGGAGTAATTGATATATATACCTAGTGGGTGGAATTAAATACATGAATATTCAGTAGCAGAAGAATTGACCTTGCAGAACTTACTTGTCTCCAAAAGCAATATCGAAATCTTCAATCCTGATATCATAAGATCTGTTTGTTCCAGAGGCCTCTAGTTTCATGTCTTTTCTGTTCATCTGCTGACTAGCTGATGGGCCATCCATCACCCTGAAGATAAAAGAATTTCATGGAATTAGTTGTCTTGCTGCAAGAAGTATGCAAAAGTATTGATTACCAAATTTGAACTAAAATGCATTGTTCACATTTTTACTTGGAAGAGAAGTATCCAATCAGTAAATATTAAACTAGAGACATGACTGTGTCGGTAAGACATATAGGGTTCCCTCTAACTGCTATGCTAAAAATCTGCCAAAAGTATACCTGTCCTTTGCAAATGATGTAGACCCAGATCAGAGGGCTCCTATAGGAGCCCTCTGATCAGGGTCTGCACTGTTTGTCATTTTACAAATTATTGTAAAATTCAACTTAAAATAGATGGACTAATATTTTAATCAGGAAGTGGAATTTTCCATTTGAAGTTCCAGGGGCCCGTTTCATAAAACTTTGTACAACAAATGTTGTCGTTAGTCAGATTATAAAACTCTCAATTATTATTTATTTCTCCATCTAATCCTGTCTTGTAACATCTTTTTGGAATCGTCTTTTCAAGAAGATGTTACAAGACAGGATGAGATAGAAAAATCAGAGATTAAATGTTTTTTAAAGTTTTGACTTACGACAACATTTGTCGTAAGATGTTTTATGAAACGGGGCCCAGGACTGTATGAGTTAACTTACCCATTTGGTTTCTTTGGAGCAGAATCCTTGTCTGCTTGTTTTTTCTGCTTTTTCTGTAACATGGCCTCTGCCTTGGCCAGCTGTTTGGCATTCACTTGCTGCAAAAATCAGTATAAACTAGAAAATGTTTGTAAATGCAGTCTAACTAGAGAAGGGTAGCTAAACTCATACTATTTACAAAAATCTTCGAATGAAGAGAAAGGACAAAGATATGATGTTCATACAGTATACTTACTGGGATATTATCACAGGACTCCAGATAAGGGGAGTATTTGAAAACTAAAATATTTATTTCTCCTTTAATCCCTTTGGTGTCACTACTCGATTCTAATGAGTAGTAACACCATAGGATTTGGTGCTGTATGAGTGTGAAAATGTTTGATTTGTTCAAACTACTCCCCCTTATCTGGAGCCCTGTTATCATATTAGAGCTCTAGAATAGGAGAGTACTACATGTACAAGAAAATGTTGATGACGCATGAAGGCAGACACAGGGCGCTCACAATAGCTCATCTTGGCATTTCGTGCAAGGTAAGCTTAAAAACAATGTAGAAAGCTCCTTCAGGGCTTTCTCCATCTTTATTCTGCACTCAGCATAAAGCAAAACCATATATTTAATATCACTCATGGGCCTTTTATAGAGCGAGCACTTAATCCTTTACGCCATAAGCCTGTTTCTAGTTTTGAAGACAGGTGGCCTCTTAAACCAGGTTGAAAGCAAAGCAGAACGCGCATAAGGGTGCATTCTGTTTTACTTTCACCCTATTTTAAGCTACTGTTTGCTAGGATATAGAAAATATTCTTATCATTCATATCTGTATTAAATGAACTTTCTTCTCCAGTGGAGAAATAAATCAAAAGGCGTACAAAGGGGCATTTATGGGGTAATGCGATTATAGGTTAGTACAAGATTGACGGTTATCGTACCAGGTTGCTAGCTTTTTTGTTGATCCATATACTGCTAGCTGGTTGCTGGCTTGTATCTCGATTGTCTATCAAGGAGCCCAGGTGTACAGGGGCATCTAATATCTTGTGTGGCCCATTCTTCTCAGACTCTGCTGGCAAACTAAAATACAAAGGTGTACTTGAGTCAAACATATATATGTGTCTGCCTTATTTCTTAAATTGACTCTTCACTTTGTTTGCATATATCTACGATCCTGATGGGTTATTCCTCCTCTGATCTGAATCCAAACTGTTTACAAGTTGTATTAGAAATTTGTTCTCACGTTCAAAAGGACTTTCAGAGCTCCAGATAAGGGTGGGGGTTATTTCAACAACTTAAATCTTTATCTCTGGACCACATCCTATATGGCGTTCATACTCATTAGAATCGTCTTGAAGAGATGATTCTAATGAGTTGTAACTCCATAGGATTAGGTGCTGAAATGAGTGAGAAAACATTGGATTTGTTCGGTTTACTCCTCTTATCTGGAGCCCTGGACTTAATTGTGTATATATATTGCTTACTCTTTGGCGACTAGATGATAAAGTCTGTCACAGATCTCTTTAATGTCCTCCTCTGTCATGTTGTCATCAACCTGCTCCAAGAATGGCCCAATGGCTTCAAACAACTCATTTGCTGATGATGTAACATCATCATCTTCCAGCATTCCTAGAGTAAAGAATAAAGTTTGTAAAAAGCTATCATTGATTCTGAACACTCCTCAGATCCCCACTATGTCAAAAGCCATCAAATGCCTTGAAAATGTTCAGGGGAGAGCTACTGGCATCTATACATGTAGGGAAGGCTGAGGGTCAAGGTTATGGTTATTTACAAAAGTTGACCTCTACCCTTGACCGGCATGCTCAAAGTTTCAGAAAAACTCTACATTCTCTATTTGAGATTTTGGATCTGTTGGGTTACTTTCTATTTAAAATCAAGGTATGATCAATTCAGCTAGCCTACTGGGACAATGCTAACTCAGCTCATCTAGGGTACTAGTCTACTAGAAACTGGGCCGAGAACGATACTCAATTAGGCTGAGGATTGATACTCAATTAAGCTGAGGATCCTACTCATGAAACTAAAAGATGCCACAGAGGATGGGAGAGATGGTGTTAAACTGTTTTGCCCCAAACCTTATCCTGATTGAAAACAAAAACAGTTCCGATGAATTTGACTATGATTTTCCAAGAAAAACAGGATTCTTGTGACTGTGAGCATTTGACAGCCGAAACTGTTCAAACAGCTAAAGTAAACCGATTTACTTCTGCTTCTGCCGTATACGAGCCTCCTTCAACTGGCTGAAGATTATGCTCGGTGATAGGTGATTTACATGCGCAGTGGGCTTCGGGATACATGTTGATTGCTTGATGCACAATGTTAGATGGGTTAAACATAACTACTCTAGATATGATAGTGTTACCCAAATGCAGTTAGGGTTGGGTTGGCGATCCCTAGAGAACAGACGTACCGATGCTAGACTAACAATGTTTTACAAGGTAGTCCACGGCCTGGTAGCCATACCCTATCCCCATATCTGAGGCATCCTGTGAGATTAACTCGCAATATGCACCCTTTTTCTTTTATGCAAATCCACACTGCCGTAAATTACTACCACAGGGATTATTCTGTTGCAGAATGCAAGTGAGAGAAATTCTCTCATTTGTCAAAAAAAAGTGAGAGATTTTTTTAGATGATGAGAGAAATTTTAATTGGTAGTCTGTTTGTACCAACAAGCACTACTGCTATAGCTACTGCTTGAGAATTTTGTGTAAATAATATTTATATGACATGGAACTGTTATTCTTCTTCTCCTTATCGAAATCTAGTGAAAAGATTTAATCCATACCATAAATTGATAGTTTACAGCACGCGCCATTAGCGTATATGTTATCGGCAGATTCATATTCGTCTGTAGAGGGTCAGTTCGCGAAAACTAGTGACAAAAATTATCGGCGCGGTTACGACGATAACTAAGGAATAAAATGAACGGTATTTTGGTGCATTGTGCAGTTATTCAATCCAGTGAAGGGAAATTACATTCCTGTTTTCGAAAGAAAGTATGATCCCATGACAGAGGACATAACGTGTACCAGGCCGACGGTAATCCCTGCCGGTCACCCATCCAGGTTCTAACCGCACAGGACGTTGCTTAACCACGGAATTATACAGTGTATAATTCTGTGGCTTAACTTCGCAACCGAGACAAACGCTTAGAAAATCTGGCTATAAAAGCTGGCTTCCACAGTCAGACTGTAGAAGTGTTTATATACCGTTCATTTCCGTCACATTTATCTGTCTGTAATTGTCAATTAGTCTACGTGCAGTCTGGTACACATTTTATTCTGAACCGGATGTGTTTTGATTTTATATATACAAAATTCGGAACTCTCGTTCCTTTCCGTTTATTGGTTTGCTGTTGTTATTGGTGCGCGGGATGCTGCGATTATGATAAGGCGTTCGACGAAATTGATCAGAAATGTTTGTAAATATCGGAAATAAATCAAGAAGAATTACGTTTCGCTCGCAAGTATCTGAGAAACGAGTGCGAGAAATATTCGCGTTATACAAATTTTGATGCGATATCTGTAATTTTCGTGCGAAATATCGCGGAAATCGCGGCCCAGAATGATCCCTGCTACCAGTTCTCCGTCTTCCCTGCAGTGATAGTTATGTGGAATAGCCTCCCCACTGATATTGCCATGCTCCAAGACTTGAACCAGTTCAAGCAAGGAGTATGCACACTGAACCACTGTCACTAAATTCAGTCATTGTTTTTATCTTTTAATCTGTACATTCTGGTCTTTTAATTATTAATAACATAACCTTGTCTTATATCCACTCATTCACTCCTATTACTATTTTCACTTATTCTTACTAACTTGCACAGACGCGCAGCTGAATATAATACTCGAAAGAGGGTGCTGCAGGATATATAGATAGATAGATAGATAGATAGATAATACTCATTAGAATTGTTATTGGCAGACGTGGTCAAGTGGAGTCTTTAGTTTGATCCCCCAGCAGACTAAGTCCTTTGGATTAGAATCAGATGAGACTTTATGACATGACAGACGTCCAATGTACCAGTGCTTTACAGTACACTGGCAGTGGGCATGCAAAAGGACTAGAGAACTCTGTCAATAATAAGTTTTCTGTACCCACTCCCCTCTCTCTGGGGCGTCCAATTAGCCCATAGTTGGCAGAAACTGACGTTAACAAACAATCGTTAGATTTCGAATAGTGTCTTCGAGACAATTCTATTTCAAATGTGCCAGCACAGCGTTTCTGTATCTGTATCTGGTACGTTGTAGAACCCGATGTCGGTTTTTATACAACGGTGAGGGAGAGCGCCGATGACAAACTTATCGGCGATGGTTCCCCAGGGCGGCCTTGAAGGCCCCTAGGGAAGTGGCGCATGCGATGTTTTCTGGCAGGTGGTTCCAGTGGATGACGGTGTCAACGAAGAAAGAGTTTTTGTATTGTTGTGTTCTGCTGTCTGGAATCTTTAGGGCCCTACTATTATTGCAAATTTGCTTTTGTATAATGTTTGAGGCTATACAATCTTCAAAGTTTTTTGCTGTGATTTTTCTTTTTGGTTTGGCAGGAATAACAAAGTTTTGAGCTGGCAGTGCCGGCACCAGCCCCTCAACCACCCTATACATCAATATTAATCGCAAGCTGAGCCGTCTGTCTTCTAGCGCCTCTAGCTCGAGCTCTTGTCTCATGCGTGTTATTGATCCCGTCTCTCTGCTTCTGTAGTCTTTCTTAATAAATCTTATTGAACGATGTTGTATTCTTTCTAGATTGTCAATATCTCCTTTTAAGTATGGGTTCCAAATTGTTGCCCCGTATTCCATAATAGATCTAACCAATGAAGTATATGCTATCTTGCGGCAGTTTTCGGGGACATTTCTTAAATTTCTTCTTAGAAAGCCAAGAGTGGAGTTTGCCTTTTTGCATGTTAAGTTGATGTGTTTATTCCATTTGAGATCGTTTGATATTTGGAGGCCTAAATATGGGTTTTCTTCTACTTCTTGCAATATGTGTTGATTAAGTTGATAGAATCTAGAGGAACGTTTGTTAATTGACAGGATGTAACATTTTTTTGCATTGAACTTCATGCCCCAGTTCTTTGCCCAAATTTCGAGGTTATTGAGGTCTGTTTGTAGTTGTTGGTGGTCTTTTGCTGATTTTATGGTTCTGTAGAGCAGACAATCATCAGCGAAGAGTCGAACTGAAGATTTCACGCTGTCCGGCAGGTCGTTTATATGGCATATATAGGAACATCAACGGTCCGAGGACTGTTCCCTGGGGTACTCCAGAGTCTACACTGGTTTCACCGGAACATTCCCCCTCGACAACTGTTTTCATTGTTCTTTTTGTCAGGAAATTTGTAAGCCATGTGTGTAAGTTGCCCCTAATTCCATATTGGTTTAACTTGAAGAGTAATTTGTCATGAGGCACTGTATCGAAAGCTTTGGAAAAATCAAGGATGGCAATGTCGAGTTGGTTACCCAGGTCATGTTCAATAAGGAAGTCATTCATGGTAGTTATTAGTTGTGTTTCACAGGAGTATCCTGCACGAAAGCCGTGGTTAAGGTTTGTTAAGATTTTATTTTTCTCTAGGTGATTTAGGATATGTTTACAGATGATGTGTTCTAGAAGTTTACAGGTGACAGATGTCAGGGATACAGGTCTGTAGTTTTCTGGGAGGTGTTTATCCCCTTTATTAAAGATGCTCGAGATGTTGGCGTCTCTCCAGTCTTTTGGTAATTCACCAGAGTCTAATGAGCGTTGGAGGATGATTCTCAAGATGGGTGCTAATGATGGTGCGCATTCCTTGAACATCCTGTTGGGGATACTATCCGGCCCTGACGCTTTATTGGGATTGACATTTAGTAGGAGCTTTTCAAGTCCCTTCTCATCTAAGATAATTTGTGGCATATTGGTACGGGCTTTTAGTCTTGTTTTTGGCATTTCACTGTTAGTTGGTTTCGAGAAAACTGCGTTTTTTGGGGGACCCTTTCCCAATGGAAAACAAGGGCTTTTTTCCCAAAATGAGTATTTTGCAGCACAATTTTCACCCAAAATGAGCCTTTTACAACTCAATATTTCCCCAAAATCAAGTATATTACGCCGTTTTAGAGCACATTTTTTCCAATTGAAGGGGTATCAACTCATTCCCAAAGTGGTGAAAAAAACCACTGTAATGACTATTTACACCAAAGGATTTAGTGCTGAAATGAGTGAGAATATGTTGAGTTTGTTCAGTTTACTTCCTCTTATGATCAGGAGCCATGGCTATTAGAAAATCATCAATGGTCTTCGTATTTCACAACACATGTCAGAGCAAATCATGAGTCCAGGCTCAGGAAATGTTCCAAATGAAGATAAATCGAACATTTGTCCAATAACTTTACAATAAAAACACCTTGATAAGGAAATTGAAAAAATAAACTGGTATACCATAACAGTTACTTACCATTAACATAACTAACAATTTCTGGGTCGATAGATGGAAAACAGCCGGTTATAAATTGTTCGTACTCGGCCATGTTTTTTTCTGCTAATCGGATTACTCGGTGTTGTATGGCGAATTGAAGGTAACAAATTTTAGTCCGAGACTAGGAGAAAAGGCAGTGCAATGGTATTTGTCGTCCTTTGATAATTACGTACTCATAAGTATTCGGACTCATGATTGTGAGAGTCTGTACTCTGTAACCGCGGCGCCATGGACTTTATACATATGGAATTTGTGCATGGATTTTATGCATGGGTTTCTTGGTATTGAAGATCATTTTGAGGATATAATTGGTTAACATGATAACACCTCCTTTTTTATATTTTGAAAGAACCTCAGTGTCACAACCCAGGGACCATATATATGGTCCATGCACAACCTGAACATTATCTCTACAAGATAAGGCAAATTCTATTATGTAGAGTTTGAGAAATAGGCTCAGCCTCTAAGCGTGCACAGCTGTAAAATGCAGTTAAAATTTGCTGTTAAACTGACTCTGTATAATATTATGTATGCTTGCTTACGTTGAAAGATCAATTATGGTATATCGGATCAACGAGTGAAGGTTGTAGTTAACTCTGAGTCGAAATTGAGGCTGGGTCTTTAACTCTTTCCTCCGTGGAACGTTAAATGGACAATTCCAGTTTCCATTTAGTCTAGTCCTTTTCTGACTTTTAAGGGTTGTTTTTGTCAATGTTTGGCATTATGACAACCAGTGAAGACCCTGATCAGAGGACTCCGTTCGGAGCCCTCTGATCTGGGTCATCACTGTTTGCACAGGACAAGTGTACTATTCACATGTACACTGTTTGAAAATGAGGCCTATATGCGGGACTAGGATTCAAAGGGTTAACCCATTAACCAATAGCATGTTTCTAGTTTTGAAGACAGACCATGCGTACTTAAAGCAGGTTGAAAGTAAAGCATTCTGCTTTTCTTTCAGCCTCTTTTAAGCCACACACTTATAGGGTTTAGAAAATATTTCTTATGGTTTTAAAACTTTATATTAATTACTGTATAAAGTGGAACTATTTTCTTCAGTTGAGGAATAAATCAAAGGTGTAAAATTAAAGGGATAAAGACTATATCTATCTATTGATGATGTCAGACACCGTTTGACACCACTTAAACCGGCTGAATAGCTCTGTTGTAGACTGTTCGCTGCCAGATCGGGGGTCGCGGGTTCAATCCCGGGACGAGTTAAACCACGTATTTAAAAATGGTAGTAATGGCTCCCCTCCTTGGCGCTCAGAATTTCGGATAAGCCTTACGACTGGTTCGATCGCCGGTGTCAGGATAAAGTGACCCACCGGGTTCAGTCCCTAGTCATCTCATAAATGCCCCTGTACGATTTTGCTAAGAGTGCTCGACGCTGTACAATATTGGAAGAAACAGAAAGAAAGAAAGATGTGTATTATCGACATGGGGGTTTAATTGATACATATATACACATATATCACTTTCACTTGATTACCACTAAGGAAGTTTCAGGCTTTTATTGGTTGTAAAAAAAACCAAGGGATTGTCTTGCAGTAACACCTGCTATTGTTTTTACTACAGTACTCCCTCCCTACAACGGTCCTCTGAACAACGATTCCCTCCTTACAACAACGCTTGCCAGGCAATGCCTCTGTTCCCCAAACAAGGCAAGTATGCCCAACCTTTTCACGGCTGCAATATCGTTTGCTTTAAATTTTCGTCTGCTGTTTTTCTCAAAGTCACAAAATGGACATTTTGACAGAATACAAAATAACGAGTGGCAAACAACTTGAATTCAGATCTGGATTCAAGCTGTTTGCACCTGTAAGCCAATTTCCCTCCCTATAACAACTCCTATTGCACCATGACATAGCCTGTTTCTCGTTTTGAAAACAGGTGGGCACTAAAAAAATCAGATTGAATGCAAAAACAGAATACTTTCATTCTGTTTCAAGTTAACATCTGCTAGGACATGGAAAATGTTTCTTACGGTTTACATATATTCATTTACTGCATAAAGTGGAACTATTTTTTTCAGTGGAGCAACAAATGAAAGGTGTAAAAAGGCATGTCGATCTACTAGTGAAGTAATTGGTTGATACTTGCGTGAGGTACTTATCAGGCGGTATGGCTTGCACCAACTCCTCATCCACAATGTTAATCCCTTCATTGCCATGACGTCATCAATTTTAAACATTTGTCGTCTGCTTTCATTTCTCTTAGGTATTTTGAATTACGAAATACATGTATTGAAACTGTTTGCAAATAACGATTGTACTCGGGATAAGGCAGTGAAGGGGTTAATTACAGGGCAAACGGTAAATATACTATGCTCACAAAAGGAGCATTTACTTTTGTCCTGTAAAGTAGCCTCCTGTCTGTAAATATGATTATGTATTTTCATACTTCTACATTTAATGATCGCATGTTTTGCTATAATGGTGAAACTTCCGTCAGAGGCGGAGCTATGAGATAGGTCGATGCGGTATCGGGGCACTACTTGTAAATTGTACTGAGACTTATAACCCTTATCCTGCGGTGATCTCGTCTGCTTCGAAATTGTCGTCTGCAAAGTTTGATATATTTAGATTTTTTACATTTTATAAGTAAAGAAACATAAAGAAGAGTGTCAAACAGTTTGGATCCAGATCAGACACCGCGTTACGCGGTGTCTGATCTGGATCTAAACTGTTTGCAAAAATCAATAAAGTCGCGACCAGCAGGCAAAGGGTTAAACCACCAGTTATATAATATATAGCGGTAGTTTTGTTCACATCTTTCTTGATAGGGTTTCTCAGCAGTTTACTAAGTTTACTAGGTTTCATGTTTCCGGAGCTACTTTCATGATCAAATTATTCGGGTTTCACCGTGCTTCAATTTTGTTGTCTGCAATTTCGTTTCAAAGTTACAAAAACAAGGCAGTATGAGTAAAGAAATTTCAAAACGAGTGTCAAACAGTATTGATCCTGATCAGACGCCACAGATCAGGATCCAAACTGTTTGCAAACGCGCCTTTAAGCGTCATTGGGAGTGTAAGGGATAATACTGCAGTATACTTTTTGTAGTTGTCGATAGGTGCTATAGGCGCCTTGCAGTCGAGAAGTTTTATGAATTTTTGCTTCAACTGGAAGAACTCCACTCCAGGGGCCCGTTTCATAAAAAACTTCGTACGACAAATGTTGTCGTAAGTCAGGTTATAAAAATCTCATTTAATACTTATGTCTCCATCTAATCCTATCTTCCAAGACGATTCCAAAGAGATGTCACAAGACAGGATTGGATGAAAAAATCAGAATTTATATGTACATGTATTTTAAAGTTTTGACTTACTACCGTTTTTGTCGTACGAAGTTTTATGTATTCAGCAACATCAGACATGTTTGCTGGTAAACCTGAAATTGTTGCTTCATTCATTCATCCCTGAAACGTTTGATTATGGAAATTCCAACTTTCAAATTTAGTTTAGTTCCATTGACGATTTTACAACAAATTCCAACAGTGAAGATCCTGATCAGAGGACTCCTTCATGAACCCTCTGATCTGGATCTACACTGTTTACATAGTACAAACTTTTAATGTACTCTTTACAACAGGGCTGCCATTGACCGGATTTTTACGAAATATTTGGATGTGTCTTAATTTCTCTGGAGACCTACGGATTCTATCCGAAATTTCCAGATTTCTGCTCATATTTTTAAAAGTTGAAATTTTCGGCTTTTTTTTCTTTTCAAGACGATTCCAAAGAGATGTCACAAGACATGATTAGCTGGAGAAATAAATAATAATTACGAATTTGAATACGACAATATTTATCGTACGACATTTCTTAAGAAGAGCCACTGCTCTCTTAAGTACTAGATGTGTACTAACTTGAGAGTTTGTTATTGGTTTTCCATATATCTCAAACTTTCAACAGTTAGGGTTGATTAAATTAAAGCTTAAGTTTTAGTAGGCTAAAGTACATATCTTTTCCAATTTGCAAGTTCTTTTGCTACGCTAATTAATGCAATTGCTTCAAGAATTCAATGTTATATCTTATTCACATGCGCTGGCAAAACACGTTCACGTCACCAAATTGTACAGCAAATTGCAGAGCTTTCAATACGCCTTGAAGGGGACTGTCTTGCGAAACGCCATACGACAAAACGGTCGTAAGTCAAAACTTTTAAAGTACATCTAAATTCTTATTTCTCCATCTTATTCAGCCTTGTGACACCTCTTTGGAATTGTCTTCAAAAGACGATTCCGAACAGATGTCACAAGACAGGATTTGATGGAGAAGTAAATTATAACCAAGAATTTTATCAGACTTACGACAATATTTGTCGTACGAAGTTTCGTAAGACTGGTCCCAGAAGTTTGTCCCTATAATTATACACGTATGTTTATAAAGACAATAACTGAGTACCAATCCCCTTCAGCATGATAGGGTTAATTCTGATAAGGGTTAATTCTATTTTTGACAATTTCATTTGAAGCAATGGAAGGATGGCAATTCCGCAAAGGTTTATTCCATCTGTATACGACGGACCCGTTGTCCTTAACACATTTGCGCCATGTAGATTCTTCCATGCGTAAAGATTTTTATCTATGGGTGCCTAGGGCCTGTTTCATAAAACATCTTACGACAAATGTTGTCGTAAGTTAAAATTTAAAAACACATTTAATCTCTGATTTCTCTATCTAATCCTGTCTTGTGACATCTTTTTGGAATCGTCTTTTTTAAAAAGACGATTCCAAACAGATGCCACAAGACAGGATTAGATGGAGAAATAAAAAGAAATTGATGCTTTTATAATCTGACTTACGACAAAATTTGTCGTAAGAAGTTTTATGAAACGGGCTCCTTGTCTAATTTTTCATTTTCGTTTTGTTTTTATATTGAAAGTACTATCAGCAAACAGTGTAGGCTCTGATCAGACGCTGCATCATGTGGCATCTTTTCATTGTCTATATTGTTTGCCTATATGTCCCATATATTGGATCGTGGACAAGACGGGTAGCGCTATGAGATAATGCTTCCAATATAATTCCTTGCTTTTATGTACATGTATATAAAAGAATAACAGAGTATCACCAAAGCGTGGTGTATGCGTAAAATTTCAACATCAACAAAACAGAATTTCTGATATTCAGTATTTTCTTTTATCACATAAACGTGCAAAATATAGAGGGCCGTAAAAATCGTACGGCCCACTGGGCATATATTTTATACTAATTTTCGAATCACCAAAATACTGTATTACTACGCCGACTTTAAAGCAGTTAAGAAAATCTAGACGAAATAAGATCACCACTAGGGATTTAAAACATTTCCAAGTGTCCTAAAAACATTATCACAGGCAATCCCGCAAATTAAGGCTGCAAATTAGGCTACGTAGAGCTCTAGTAGAACAGTGACTCAGACTGTTTTTTCAAATTTAGACGTTACAATGATAATGACGTCGTGTTGCTATAACGACGTTATTTTGAAAACAAAACTTGATTCTAACTTCAAATGATCATTTTTAGTCAGTTAGAACAGTTTTAAATTAAATATTAATTTAAAATTTGAATATGGTATCGGAAAAGTCTTTACACAACACATTGATGTTGATTTTCTTTATTCTAGTTTGATTGGTGTTTTTATCTACGGATGAATAAAACCGAATAACTCCTATGACGAATCGTTTTCCTAAGAGCCGAGGGCAAAAGTGAAAGTAAGAGCGTTCGGATTTTCGTGTCATTTGGTGTTTATGTGATAAATAGGATATCAAATTCGTGTGTGGTCAGTCGTGAATTTATTGAACTCGTTGGATAAAATGATATGTTGCTCGCCAAGGCTCGCAACATATTATTTTATCAAACTCGTTCAATAAATTCACGACTGACCACACACTCATTCAATATCCTCTATATATTTTATTAGATGAAATCTTATACTAAGGCAATTCAAAATATGAAAAGAAAATGACAGGTTTTCGCTGAATTATCTAGTTTTAAAAGAAAATAAAACGTTATAGACTATTGTGATTTGCACAGTGGAAATCTTTATCTTTCCCAATAAATACACCAGTACAGTAAAACCTCTCTATTACGACCACTAAATTATGTTAATTATTAGGGTGTTTACGGTAGGTGACCGCTTAAAGCAAGGTGACAGTGAAACAGAAAGCTCCTTTAGGAGCTTTCTGTTTCACTGTCACCTTGCTTTAAGCTGCCACCTCTCTATTATACAATCAAATAGCCTTCGTTTTAGTGGTCGTAATAGCGAGATTTTACTGTATATTGAAATAACTGTTTCCATTCCAAACAATTTAGAGCCAGAAAAATGACGGGTAACTTGGCCTCTGATCAGGCTCCAAATTGTGTGTCAATTAGATTGAAACAATATTTCCAAATACTGTAGTTGACATTGTTATAAATATATTTCTTGCATTACAATTGCGTTTAGTTTCGTTTAAGTGTATGTGTGTGGGGGTAATGTAACGTCCTTTCTACTGTATGTGGCACCAGCTTTCAACTGTCGTCTGTTTTTATTTTTAGAATTCAAACATAAGTTAATTTGATTAGAAACATATACAGTGGAGAATCTGTTATTCTTTCCCGTTTAAACGCAAACGTACGCAAACGCAAAGCACTAAAACGTATAAAAGAACAACTTTTGGACAATTCTGATAATTCTTGTTTATCTTGGTGGCAAACAGTTTGGAGCCTGATCAGACGCCGGGTTACCCGGCGTCTGATCTGGCTCCAAACTGTTTGCACTGCAAATAATAGTTTTAGCGTAAACGCGTTTATTGGGAAAGAATAACAGATTCTCCACTGTATGACGTCACTAATGACGTCAGAATAACAGATTCTCCACTGTAATATATTGCAATGAGTGCCAAACAGTTTGAATCGCGGCGTCTGATCAGGATCCAAACTGTTTGCAATTTACTTTTGTACTCGAGGTAAGGCAATGACGGGGTTATACAATGTATTGCATTGGTTCCCGAATATTTAGGATTTTGGTTTTTAGAGATAACCCTATATTGAATAAGTCACAAAACCCATACTTTTGACCTTTCAGGTAACTTTCAGGTCATGCGTGTATTTCCTGTTCACTTATTTTCGCTGTGACGAGCCCCGTGTCCGATTCATATTCTGTTCTCCAATCGAATAGCTAACCGAAAAAAGGTTTGAAAATAGACCATAGTCTGCGTAGTTTTAAGTTGAATGACTTTATATTTATTCCTTTAAAACCTTAACCACTCAATAAAAGCGCCTTTTAACGTAATTAATTTACTACTCCACTGAAGAAAATAATCCCAATTTATACAGTGATAAACATGTTCCAATATAAATTTGTTTTATATCCTAGCATAAGGTAGCTTAAAGCAGGCTGAAAGTAAGCCAGAATGCGCATTAAAACGCATTCTGCTTTACTTTCAACCTGTTAAAATGCTCATATGTCTTCAGAAAATAGCAACAGGTTATCGGTAAAGGGATAAAGAAACTATGTAGGCTATCTTTAACACTTAGCCTGTCAAGCAATACTTTATTTGCAAACAGTTTAGGGGGTCCGTCTAAAGACCCCAAACCTCACCAAACTTATCCAAACCTCCCAAGGCGCATTCTGCTTTACTTTCAACCTGCTTTAAGAGAATACTTGTTTTCAAAACCAGGAACAGGCTATTAGGATAGTGAGTTAATATTTAGAGGTAACTGTGTAAAGTGATTTTAAGTTTTGTTCGAGTTGTTCCCCTTGAAAAGAAAAACATCGAATATTAATTTTAAATTAACATGTTTTCATTGTTTTAGCTTAAATTTGCCATTTATAAGCTCTTTTTGATTAGATATTAAGGAATTTAAGTGGATTGGATCGTATTTAAGAGCTTTAGGCAGGTTTGGAGTGGTTTGGCGTGGTTTGGGGAGGTTTGGGGTCTTAAGACGGACCCCAGTTTAAGCATTCATAAAACCCCTGAGTTACCCAATCACTTACCAGAATCTATTTTTTTGTGTCAATGTTAAAAGTGATTCTATTAACTTAAATTGAAAAATAAATAATGCGCAATTATATAACCCTTTCGTTGCCAAATTACATTATCTGCTTTAACTCTACCATTGAACAACAAATATCTTCTTTTTAACTCATTTATGTTAAGTGGAGTATTCCATGTTTACATAATAATTATATGAGTTTAATATGTCATTTAAGGGGTGTCTGGTCTTCTTTTTCAGTTTTATTTCATATTTGAGATAGATTCCTGTTAGTCAAACGTGCAGACTCAGATCAGACGGCACATCATGCGGCGTCTGATCTGAATCTGCATTGTTTGCATATGCCCTATTAAATAGACAAATAGCTTAATACTGTCTACACCTTCATTTCAAAGTTAGATTAAAGATAGCATAATTGTTGATATCGACATGAGTGCCAAGCAGTATCGATCCTGACCAGACACCGCTTTAAAGGGCGTCTGATCTGGATCCAAACTGTTTGCAAAGTCATATTTAGACACAACGGCTCCGGAAGAGTTAACCCATTTATGTCTGGATATTGCAATGAACTCTCTCTATGTGCTTGTTGTAAGATTTTATTATAGAAACACAAAGGCCACTGCATTCCCCCCCCCCCATACGACAGTATACATTTACATATGAAATAGCAAACAGTGTAACGCGGTGTCTCATTAGGGTCCAGCCTGTTTACCAATGTCCCCTTTAGTAGACATTAGGCTGAAGTGGGTTAAACATAATAATATGCTGGAACTATGATAGCTAAAGGTAAGCCTAAAGGTAAGACGATTTCAGTTGCCCAAAGGATAGCTATCACATAGCTCTCTTGACCTTTCGATTAGATCTAGATATAACAAGATATGTTTGCAAGCCCAACCCCTTGCCCCAATGAACCAGGTATTTAAAATGTGCGAAACGAAACTGGACGAAACAAGTACTCCCGGATGTCATGAATGTCACCATCTGGTTTTGGTTTCTTTGGGATTGCAATTTTGTTAGCTTTCTGCGCGCTACGATCGAATTTGTACATTTGTAATTGCATGCATTGTTGCAAACAGTTCAGACCCATTCTGTTCGTCTCAAACTATAATATGCGACATCATTTACACACAAAATAACTATTGATTTTAATTAATGTGTTTTATTAGTTGGAAATTATACTTTGAAAATCATTCAAATCATCTTGAAATTAAGGCGTTGAGTCTGTAAAAGAAGTTCAAGAAAATATTTCTCTCTCTGAGGAAGATTTTTATAATAGATGCAACACGTAGCTACGTAGCCGAATAAGATTGCTCTATGATTACAACCCAAAAATTCCTTACAAAATCGCATATTGGTCATTGCTATAACTTTGATATAGGTATGTTTTCAAATGACGTTGAAATTGGTGAAATGGTAGATATAGGATATTACATGAGTGTTTATATTTTATTGGATTTATTAAACGAGTCTTTTAGAAAACGATAAAAACGAGGCTTTGCCGAGTTTTTATCGTTTTCTAAAACGACGAGTTTGATAAATCAAATAAATTATGAACACGAATGTTATATTCTTTTTATAACATAACCTAAAGAAGATCTTTCCATGTTTTTCGGCATTTATTTAACACAGTCTTTGAAGTCAAGTGAATGCTAAGCGCTAAATAAGTATAAAGGAAAAAGTTGTTCAAATTAACTCCGTTCACTAGCATAATGTTTCTGTTATTATATGTATTAATAAATAAATTATTCTGGTATGGCCCTTTTTTAAACAAAAAACCCTTTTGCACCGTAAAAAATCAAAATGGCCGCCAGTTTTTCAAGATGGCCGCCATTTTCGGTTCTTATATACCATTTCTCTTCTAACATTTGACATGTATGGCCAAATTTTATACGTTTGGTGTTGAAATATATGTTTTTAAGCATTAGGAAGTTAATCCAGAAAACCTTTAATTGATTTGAAGCTTACTTTAATACATAATGACCAATGTTTGACATAGAAACGTATTTGTTTTCAAAATGACCGCTATTTTATATGGGATTAAGCTAATTCATTTCTTAAATTTGACATATATGATCAATTTTCGTGCATTTTGGTGTCAAAAGAAGTGTTTTAATGTAGAAGGCTTATTCAGTCAACTTCAGGAAGATTTGAAAAATTATTTATTGAATAATCACCGACAAAATTTTACTGTGTTATTTGCTTTAAGATGACCGTTACCTTTTGCACTAATGATTAATTTCGTTTCTTATATTTTCTCATACATGACCATTAGTCAAACTTTCGGAGTCAAAGGTAAAGTTAAACATCACTAATTTTGGGGTTGTATATTTATTAAAAAACTCGTTTAATTGGGTAATGACTTATTTTTTGGCAAATATATATATGGTTTATGAATAGTAAAGTAGTCAATCCTAGTGTATAGCAAATAGTATATGTGTTGTTTGTTGTTGTATTATGTGTGTGTGTATATGTTCATTGTCATATTCACAAATTCATTAATCTGAACAAAAACGGCAACATCGACAATACATGCATCTGCCACTGCAATCAGTTTTCTTTAGCCCATGTGCTTAATCTTCGTAACTATATGTATATGTATATCCAATAAGTAGCAGCCTAGTCTAATGTATCAGCAATATGTTTTCGTCATTCACACTCTACTGGACACTTCCATTATTTTGTGTAATGAAACAAAACACAAGCTATTTGGTATGCAAATACTTTCGTGTGTTTAAACAAAGCTGCTTGGCTTTTAGGAATTGCGTAGTAAGGTTTTTGCCACTATCAGGCAAACACGTCCAGTCCAACACAATAATTGTACTAAAAACTTATCTCATGGCTTGTCATACATAGCAATCGCAATGTTTGGAAGACTTTACTGTTTCTACATTTTAACTAATAGTAAATATACAATGGATTTTGTAAATGTATCATATTTTCCACGAAAAGCATTCGGTGTGGTCCATGCAGCCTTTTTTCTTTCCATATGAAAACCATATACGAATTAACAGAACACGAAATAATATAATGCGTTGATTGTGTATGTTGAGGTCTCAAAGGGTTAATTAACCAAACTATTAACTTCATTACGGGAAACCAGCTCATGTTTGATTGTTGTCCAAATGAAACCAACTCTTTCTGTATACCAAGATCTTTTAGCAAAGGTAGTTCTAAGCCCTTGCTGCATTGGTCGGTTTGTTAGATGTATTTTGCATTTCGACAAGTGAAAAATCGAAAGACACATCCTATGCTGTAGACCAACTTGTGGAGACAGCGTTAAAGGATGCTTCAACAGAAAACATTAGCAATGATTTGTTGGATGCGATGTGATTGCAGAAGCCGTTCATTGGTTTAGCAGTTTATACATTATTGACTAAAGGAGTGCAACACCGACGTTTTGCTCCACCCACAAAACAAAGTCAAAGACATTAGCAAGTATTTATAAAGACACGAGATCAAACAAGCAACAGGTTTCGAAACAGATAAAACCTGACCGCATACTCCTACAATGTCTGTTTAATGAAGCATGCAGAATGGCAATGTACTGAAGCATGAGCTGTCCTCAGCTCCACTATCATCGGCAAAATTAAATGGAGTAATGAACCAGACAGTTCAGTCCCGGATTCTGGATATTCTGACAATAGACCAGTGAATTGAAAACGCACAACAGATACCTGACTCTCAGAAAGCTACATGTGTTATAAAAAACTTATAATACATGTATATGGTCATGCGTTTATTCAAGCTCGAGACAGACCTCAAGGATGTCAGACATTCGGAGAGTATGCTCAAGACTTTGTTCACTCGGTACATTCCCATTTCACAGGCACACCTACTCGCATTGATGTCACATTTGATACCTTTGGAGCATGTCTATCAAAGCTGCCACTGGAAAAAATCACAGGTCCAGAAGACCCACTACCGCATGTTAGAGAGTCATACCTTGTGCTCGACGAAAAGTAGAAATACATTGTCGAGTTTCTATCATCTGAGTGACACATTATTACCAGATGGGTTGCTTTTTGTAGCAGGGGGAACGTTTGTAGGCGTTATAAATGGAAATTCAAATAGCTTCATGCTGATAAGTTGTCGGCCGATCATGAAGAAGCTGGCACTAGAATGATATACCCTGCTAAGGATGTTGTTGCAAGCGGGTTTGATCGTGTGATTGTAATATGCAGGGACACCGACGTAATACTGTTGATGCTTTGTAGGAAATGACGTGGTAACATGGATGTTGTCCGGTACGGCAAAGCAAAGGGGATGATTCCTTGTTAACAAAGTATATGATGCACTCAAGGTCGACAAAACATTATAGGTTTCAATACCTGACTGGTATATAGACACATGCCGGTATAGGCAACTCATGAAAGTCAAGACAGCCTTGGACCACCCCCACTAACTATGTATCACCGCCCATTGGATAAGAGTCCCTCTATCCCAATGGCATACGTGCAACTCGCGTCTTGCTATTGCAAGACAAAATGCAGCTCGGCAAGATGTGCTTGCTATAAAAGCCAACAAGTATGCATGTATGAATGTGGTTGTGAATCCCCGCATACTCACTTTTGCTAGACGCGTCATTGTAAACTGAATGTATGTAGATCGGTGATCGGCTTGTTATATAACGAAGCATTATTCATGTCTAAGTACAGCGAATTGGTGATGAACGTTCTGTAAAGTTCTCCGCAAGCTTGGTCAAATGATACCACGAGTGAATGGTTTGTGATTATTCTTCTTCTTTCAAATATCTCTAAAAGGATATTGATATTGTAAACGTTCATTTGTAAAACTGTACGTTAAAGTATGTGAATAATTATACTGAATATTTACATCTGATTCATTTGGTTTGTGTTAAAATAACACGTATACAGACTATAAAGCACAATTTCCCGTCACAAAATTGTAAATACCCCATGTTTTAGTCAGATACATAGTCATAACCCTTGGATTTGTCACAAAACAAACGATGACATTATTTAGCAATTCGAACCTCCTAACATAGTCATCTATTCTGTATGTTCATGTCAATCCAGTGTTCCTAAGAAAGTAATACTTAATATTATGATAATTTCCCCAAAGTGAATATAAGACAAACTCATTTGGCATCGCACACAATCCATTCTTTTGGCTGATTTTATATAACAGGGTTGCCTGTATTTATACCCTAAAACGCATATTTCAGTGATGAATTTCCATAGTAAATTGCTGCTTCATGTCAATGGTGTAGTTATACATGTACATAAAAGTCGTTTGATTTAATAAGAAAACAGACAATAAATAACAAACGAACAAAAAAAACATAAAAAAGAAAGAGAAAAACCAGAGGTATTGCCCCTAGGAAGAACATTGACTGTAAGATTACATTTTTTTGGTTTTTAAACTGCTGCTTTTATTTAAAGTGTACTACGTAAACCCAAAAATGTTCGATATTATAAGAAAACAGTAAAAAATAACGCAAACAATGTTCATTAAATATATAATAGGAATAGAAAAACCATAGTTATTGCCCCTGGAAAAGAGCACTGACAGTAATATTAACTTTTATTTGCATATTGAACTGCTCCTTTATGTCAAAAGTGTAAACAAACATAAAACATTATAAGAAAACAGTCAGAAAATAACAAAAACAAATTCCCATTAAAAAATTGATATGGAACAGAAAACCCAGAGTTATTGCCCCTGAAATAGAGCATTGACTGTAATATTTATTTTTATTTGCATATTGAACTGCTCCTTTATGTCAAATTGTAAACAAACATAAAACATTATAAGAAATCAGTCAAAACATAACGAAAACAAATTCCCATTTAAAAATTAAATATGGAACAGAAAATTCAGAGTTATTGCCCCTGAAATAGAGCATTGACTGTAATATTTACTTTTATTTGCATATTGAATCGTTGCTTTATGTCAAAGGTGTAAAAAAAACATAAAAAAGTTTGATGTTATAAGATAACGTCAAAAAATAACGAAAACAAATTCCCATAAAAATAAAAGAGAAAGAGAAAAATCAGAGTTATTGCCCCTGGAAAAGGGCATTTGCTGTAATATTTACTTTAATTTGCATATGGAATTGTTGCTTTATGTCAAAGGTATAAAGAGACATAAAAATAATTTAATGTCATAAGAGCACAGACAAAAATAACAAAAAAATAACTATAAAAATATAAAAAAGAAAGAGGAAAATCAGAGTTATTGCCCCTGGAAAAGGACATCGTCTGCAATATTTTACTTTTTTGATAATATTTAGCAATTACAGACATTTGTTAACTAATTGTAACCAATAATAGTTCATTTGATACATTTGAAATGTAAATAAAGTTAGGTATATATTATGATATGCAAAAATCTGCACTCGTTGACCTTTGACCTCATTTCTTACCTTAATTAGAACTTTTCGACTTTACACCCCCCCCCCCCCCTAGAATTTCTCAGATATATTCACTGAACACAAATCAGGTGGATGTAACCCGTCTACACGACATGCCATGAGGGGTCAAAAACGGTCAAAATGTTGGTAGACTATTGGCAGTTTGGCGCGAACAATCCCGATTTTTGACGTCATTGGAAGTGACGTTATTTTAAAGCTGGATAAATATATCGGTTTTTTTTTGTCATAAAGAAACGCAGATAGCCGAGCTGTTTATAAGGTAGATTCTTATGTCAATTTTCTTGCAATTTATCTCATTAATAGAGAAGAAAATTAGTCGGGAATCATGGTTTCCACTAGTAGGAAGGTATAGATCGGTTAAGAACAAATTTTGAAAAACTCCGCCAAATGTTTGCTGTCCCATGTTCCAAAGATTAATTCGCGAATGTAAACTGCATATGCCCCGCCTCCCCTTCGAAACTTTTCCACAAGTCCCGCCCTCTCGAAAAGTGGTGTTTATATAGGAATAAACAACATCTTTTGCGGTTCACGACGGTATGAATACACCGGCTTCGCAGGGGGTAAGTTTCGTAAACGCCCGAAGGGCGTATACGATAAACTTACCCTGCGAAGCCGATGTATTCATACCGCGTGAACGGCAAAAAGATGTTGATTATTCCTTATATTTATATTTTTTTTCTGTATTGTCCATTTAATGTGTAATTTGACCAGATTTGTTTTCATGTATATAATTATATCATATACCGGCCAAATAGGTTTGACAGATTTAATCCTGGATGTAACAGCCATTCGATCTCTATAATATGCGGTATGAAAAGTAGTCCAAAACACATGTTTCGTAGTTGATTACAAAGTCAAGATTTTACCCAGTAAACTGTATCTGTGTGCTTAACGAACACTTATAAGACATTAGAAATAAACAATGCAACTTAAATATCTATTATTAAAGCAAATTTTTAAAAAATCGGTCGCGCATGTTTATTTCAGCCTGATTACACTCCATAGCAATGATTAGCTGGTCGCTAGGTCAGTATCTGTCCGCGGCGGAGACTCCGCCCTCTTTCTAACTAGCTGGAACCAGTTTCGATTTGTAGGTTCATCGATAATTGACCTGCATATTTTTAATACGATTACATAGAGACTTTACAGGGTGAATGTAAATATTATGAAATGAACACACTTTTTGTCAATGGAATTGAATGGGGCGATTGTAAATATACCGCCGTGAGCGGCAAAACGATGTTGTTTATTCCTTATATTTATATTTCTATTTTCTGTCTTGTCCATTTAATGTGTATTTTGACCAGATTTGTTTTCATGTATATGAATATATCATATACCGGCCATTACAGTTTCTAAATATGGTGTGGAAAGTAGTCCTAACTACATGTACTGTATTTGCATGATAATTTCAGGGGTTTACCCAGTAAACCTTCTCGCTGTGCTTTAAGAACGCTCGTCAGAAACTAAAACAAAAATTGCAATCTGAAAATCCATTATCAAAGCATATTTTAAACAATTAGGTGGCGCTTGTGTTTATACACGCTTTACACATAGCAACGCGAATAGCAACGCTGTTCAATGCGACTACACAGCGTGTACACACATCGCTATCTAAGGCATATGTTAATTAGAACACTTTCGGCCGATACACATAGGATAGTGAACGGAACATTACGTTCCCAATTTAGAAAGTGTGAATGCATTATTTTTCTTTATGTTCGAGCGACTTTCCTACGTAATTCTGGTGAATAATTTCAAACCATGGCTAGTAGATAACTTGTCGAATCTATAAATAGAAAGCCCCCCCCCCCCGCATTTTCAAGGGAGAGGAAGCGTACAGCTTTAATGACGGAGCATAATATGATAATCTCCCTTAAAACAGCATATACTGTTTTTTTTATTGCAATTTGATTTTAATTGAACTGTCTCCGACTTTAAATAGGGGTTTCGAGATACCCAAACGGATAATCTAAAAGTAGATCCTAAATTGGTCGGTATCTCTCCGCCGTATGGACATTTTTTAAAACTAGTTAGAACCAGATCTGAAGTGAAATTCACTGAAAATTGAACCTTGTTTTTTTCTTAGAGTTTGACAGAGCGAAATTAAATATACGATAATGCAGCATCGCTTCTTATATTGGAGTATTTCGTTTTTTATTTTGCGTGCGTATTTGGGTTTCATTCTCTTTAAACCGAGATCCAATGTATCGGTGTTACATTTTGGGCATGAAAGAGAACAAGAGGACTTTATCGATAAAGAGTATGGCATTGCCTGGATTCCCCTGAACCCGCTTTCCTCTCTATAGGACGTCTATTGAGTCACCCATAGGCAGAAATGGGTGTAAATCAAAACAAACAAACACAGTTAAATACCAAAGCTAGTTTAGCAAATTATGTCCGTACTTTCACGGTAGTGAAAGTTTTAGAGCGAAACACTTGGACAAACTTTTCTTCTGTAGAAAAGCATACTCGTTCCCAACATAACATATTCAGGAAACCAGAACAACTGTTCCTCTCACACGCAGATATACCAATTAACCAATCAATTCACCCCTGTCATTTTTAATGGACAGTTTGCAACCTATTTTCGTTTTTTGAATAGCTATTTATTGTAATATACTCAAAAAGTGCAAACCCTGATCAGAGAGCTCTTTTAGAAGCCCTCCAAGCTGGGTCTTCACTGTTTGCATAATACTTTTGTACTTGTCACATATACACTGTTTATGTCGAGTATACTCGTCTCTAGTGTTGAATGGATTAACTAGCATCGTAATATCAAACAAGGGTATACTCATACTTCCTCGTTTGTATGTACATGCCAGGAGTAAAATAATACATGGGTATTTAACCCTTTCACCGCCATGATCGCATAAAGTCGAATTTGCAAACAGTTTTGATCCTGATCAGACGCCGCTATACGCGGCGTCTGCTCAGGATCAAAACTGTTTGACACCCGTTTCGATATCTCTTATGTCATAGTCTCTTAATTCTAACTTTGAAATGATATTGCACACAATAATATTGAAGCAGACGACACAATAACGGTGTAGGGGTAAGAAACTCAAAAATAATTTGGCGGTGAAAGGGTTAAACGTCTTTTACATTTTGCCTTGACGTGAACTATCATGCGACATGATTCTTACACTATTTTAAGTATGCACACTAGAGCGCGTTTGAACACATTTATTTGTTAAACTCGTAAATCATATCTAGTATCAATTAACGACTGTTTGTCAGTTTTAAAAGACTAAATATACATATAAATTTACACTTACTACTGTCTGTTGTCTTATGTGTGATTGTTTCATGTGATACTATTTTATAGTTATATTCTCTTGCAACTCTTAAAAGAGTGGCTAGACACAAATATACATCTAATTTTAACATTTAATGGAACTAGCATACAATTCGTTGATGCTCATAAACATCTAGGGGTAACTCTTAGCTCGAATGGACAATGGAATGATCATGTTGACAATATATTGCAATCAGCCTCTAAAACTATTGGAATTATGAGGAAACTTAAGTTTACACTGAATAGAAATGCTCTATATATATATATCAGATATATATTTCCTATGTCCGTCCTATATTAGAGTATGCTTCAGTTGTCTGGGACGGTTGCTCTGGAAACTGTTCTGATACATTGGAAAAATTGCAAAATGAAGCAGCCCGTATAGTCACTGGGCTTACAAGATCAGTGTCTCTTGATAGTTTATATAATGAATGCGGTTGGGAATCTCTTGCTAGTAGACGTCATCGTCAAAAGCTTTACTTTATGTATAAATTATGCCATCATATGGCACCGTCTTACATCAATGATCTGTTGCCCCCTTATGTAAGGGAGATAACCAATTATCCTTTAAGAAATAGAAGTAATATAGAAGTCCCTTTAGCACGAACAACAACTTCTCAAAAGTCTTGTATCCCATCTTCAATATCTCTATGGAATGGTACTAATATTGAAATAAGAAACTCAAACACATTAAGTTCTTTCAAGAATGCTCTGCTTAAAACTCTTATAAGATGACTATTCCTATACTATATATTGTTTTGGTGATCGATATCTGTCTGTCTTGCACGCCAGAATAAGAAACAAATGTAGCAATCTAAATAATGACCTATTTAATAACCATATTAATCAAAGCCCTTTATGTGAATGCTCAAACGCAATAGAGGATGCTCGTCACTATTTTTTTTAAATGTCCGTTGTTTCATAACCAGAGAATATCTTTGTTTCATGCAACACATGCCTTTCATCCCCTTAGCATTGAAACACTTTTATACGGTAAACCTGAATTAAATTACGATGATAACAAAACTTTATTTGCTGCTGTGCACGTGTTCATTAAACAAACAAGAAGATTTTAACTTGAAAAAGTCAGATCAACAATTGCATCTTTATAGTCGGACCTGTGGTTTTTTTGTTGTTTTTTTTTAAAACCATAGGAGTCGCTATTATGAACTGATGGTTGCTTGGTGCTGATCATTGGTGAAGCAGAAAGCTTCCATTTGGGGCGTTTGGTTTGCTCTTGCTATGCGACAGGCTGTCATCTGTGTAGAACACTGGATAATCCTACCTGACCTTATGGGACGCTAACTTCTTTTTTTGATTTGTTTTGGTAAACTTATCAAACTGCATAAAAACAAATACTGTTCAGTCGTTATCTACATTAACCATTTATGATTGTTACTGCATTCCTGACTCAAATAGACAGTTACATTTAATTAAAAATGCTACTGTTGATAAGCTCCTATTTTCAATAGCTTTCTATCATTATGCTCTCTCTCTCTCTCTCTCTCTCTCCCTCCTCTCTTTCTCTCTCACCTCATTTTCATAAATATAAGTGTATTATATTGATAGTTCTTGTTTTGTTTATTCAAATATGTTTCATATTTTGTTTGCCATTGTTCCATTGTTTATATACATTGTAGGGGAAGGGTCGAATCTAATGTTGAGAGAACTTGTGACCCGACCCCATTTCCTTATGTATATGGAAATAAAATATGTTTAAACTATACAAATATAATGTTTTGATGTCAATGCATTATGAAATGTATTTATGTACATGTATATAAATGAGACTAAAATAAAGAGTCAATATAATTCAAATATCAGCGCCAACGTGGTTATTAAAGCGTAATTGTTCTTTATGTGTATGCAGTTTTTAAGAAATGGCTTCAAACAAATATAACTTATAGTTCTCAGAAATTTGTTTTCCCTATTTGCGTCCGTATATTGGTTATCAGGGTTTACCCTAAGGCTTTTACAGTGGAGAAGACGGTATGTTTCCCGCCAAAAATACGTTTACGCTGAAGCTATTATTTCCATTGCAAACATTTTTTGAGTCAGAGAAGATGCCGGGTAACGCGGTGTCTGATCAGGCTCCAAACTGTTTGCCAATCAGATTAGAATAGTTCCTGAGAATGTTTAGACACTTGTTATTTTCTACATCTAAATGCATTTTATTTGTGTTTAGCTTGTAATTTTTAAAACGGGGATAAAACTTCTTCTCGACTGTAGCTAAAACGCGTTTATTTGGAAATATTAACATCATTTTCACTGCATACAGACTGCTAAGATTTTTACAATATATACAATGACAGAACATGCAGAAAGATCTCGTTTTCATTGGGTTGGGTGTGTATTTATATATATTCACACCAGAACTAGTGAAAAACGAGACCTTTCTGCATTTTCTGTCATTTTGCAATACATGTTAAAAAACATTAAATAAATTAAAACCAATGCTTAGACTGACAAGTAAGAGGAAACGGGATTGCCATTTTGAAGTTTTTAAAATGGTCAATGGGTTAAGGAAATGACAGATTATCCGACTATGAAATACATGTACAGGAAATCCCATTGGAGGGTTTTGAGATTGTAAAATACAGTCAGTAAAACATGTTAACATATTTGGAATTAAAATCCGAACGAGACGCTCATGCGTCATTCCTTTTTTGGTACTAGTCACGTCACAAACGAGTAACACTTGTATACAATGTTGACCAAGATCAGCCATTACGATAAAGTTTGACGTTGAACATAGCATTTAACACATTACCCCATAGCCTGTTGGTGTTGTAGATGTATAGTAAACTCAGGAATCAGGAGGGGATCAGCTACGTATGGAAATTCTAGACAACTGACAGAAATTGATAAATGTGCTTCAAGCAAAGCCAACAGTATAGCCACAAAACGCTTCATTATGTGTGGCACTTGTTGTCGCCTATATAGATGTGCATCTGACTTTAGGCTTAGGTCCCACATGCGGATACACAGATAAAACACTACCCATGCGCTAGTTTGGACTTTAACGCTCCCCAATATGGTTATCGTCTTTAATAGACAATTATAACTCGGATAAGAGGCGTTAAAACCTATCAACAACAACACGGTTGGACTTTATCGATTACGATAGTCAACCATATATATAGATGTATAGTATATTATAGGCTATAGACAGTTGAAACAGTTTGTAGACTGTGCTAACAGGGAGTTTGTGTGGTGCACTACCGATCTGTCAACTGTCTCAACCTTTCTTGCGATGTTGTTGGTCTTGACAATTATATATGTACATTGTATCTAGACTTCCCTTGCACATATGTAATTAAATCTTCCAGCACAGTTCATTGCAATTTCTAGAAATAAATGATTTAATTAATGTCTAATTTATCTACTCTCAAGACGCAGATCATACCATATAGCGAAGTCTTTGGGAAGTCCTTATTTTGTTCAAAATGAATGCGAATTTACTTAACTCTTTGAACCCTAGTCATGCATATATGCGTCATTTGCAAACAGCGTTCCTTTTAGGAGTACACTTGTCCCATGTAACCAGTGTTGACCCTGATCAGAGGCTCCTTATGCCATTTTGACATATATTGTAAAAATCAACACTAAAATGTCAAAAATGGACTAGACTAAATTGAAAACCAGAAACACCCATTTGAGGTTTCAGGGATGAAAGGGTTAAGCAATCGTGTAAATTGCAAACAGTTTGGAAGTTTGGTAAGAAAACCTGAAAAGAAACCCAAGATTGTATACAGTGGAGAATGTGTTATTCTTTCCCAATAAACGCGTTTACGCTAAAACTATTATTTGCAGTGCAAACAGTTTGGAGCCAGATCAGACGCCGGGTAACCCGGCGTCTGATCAGGCTCCAAACTGTTTGCCACCAAGATAAACATGAAATATCAGAATTGTCCAAAAATTGTTCTTTTCTACGTTTTAGTGCTTTGCGTTTGCGTACGTTTGCGTTTAAACGGTAAAGAATAACATATTCTCCACTGTAACACATAGAACACCCTGTATTGTTGCCGTAATTATCCTAAAATTTCAACCAATTGTTTTTATCACACAGTAAGTTGTCCAAAAGATGTAAACTGAATTGCACGCAGTTTAGATCTTAATCAGACTGGTCCCTCGGGGAGATCTACATTGTTTGCTCACGCCTGTCTGTCCCAAAAACTTGATGTCATTAAGGTAAATGAAATCTTAAATATTTCCAAACAACTGTACATTTCAAACATTTTATTGCATTGCATTTGCGGGTAGTTTAGTTTCGTTTTGCCTGGAAATAATTAAATATGTATCATGACCTCAGTCATACACAACTCGGGATTTCGTTATGACAAACCTGTCTGACTCTGGAAATGCCATATTGTGGCGAGTCGGATTTTCAACCATTGATCAGTACACTAAAACCTCTCTATTACGACCACTGAGTTGTACTAAATATCAGATGTTTAAGGCATGTGGGTGCTTAAAGCGAGATGGAGTATAACAGAAACCTACTTAAGAATATTTTCGTTTTTTTCACGTTGCTTTAAGCGGTCAACTGTCTCAATGCACCTAACTAATAAGCCTACCTTTGTGCAGTCGTAATATGGAGGTTTTACTGTATTTATATGGCAAGTTCAACTGGACAAGGAAAATAACAAACCTCTTAAAATACTATAAACTAATTACTGTCTTGACGTCATTAGTTTATGAACAATTGCTATCTGCTTTTATCTATGAAGTTTTAAATTTAGTGCAAGTAACTAAAGACATATCGTAATGTTTGTCAAACAGTTTAGATCCTGATCAGACGCCGCATTATGCGGCATCTGATCAGGATCTAAACTGTTTGCAAAGAACAACTGTTGAGGGATAAGACATTAAATGAATTAAAACGCTATTAAAGTACATATACTCATTTCAAGTGTTACAGTGGAGAATCTGTTATTCTTTCCCGTTTAAACGCAAACGTACGCAAACGCAAAGCACTAAAACGTAGAAAAGAACAATGTTTGGACAATTCTGATATTTCATGTTTATCTTGGTGGCAAACAGTTTGGAGCCTGATCAGACGCCGGGTTACCCGGCGTCTGATCTGGCTTCAAACTGTTTGCGCTGCAAATAATAGTTTTAGCGTAAACGCGTTTATTGGGAAAGAATAACACATTCTCCACTGTATTTACACTTCGTTGCCAAGAACCTCTCTGAACTAACCCGTGGAACATTTCCTCTTTCGAAACCATAAACCTGTTTCAGATATACTCATTATATTATGCAAACAGTGTATACCAATATCCATCTGATCTGGCTATACACTGTTTGCTTATTTAGACCAGTATTAAAATGCCCAGAATTCCAAGTAGACTGGTTCATGTTTTGCCATGACGTCATTCATTTTAAACATTTGTCGTGTGCCTTTATTTCCCAAATTTAAAGTTCGGATTTTTAACTTCAGCAAATATAACTATGATTGTCAAACAGTTTGTATCCTGACCAGACGCCACGTCTGATCAGGAGCCAAACTGTTTGCAAATAAAGATTGTACTCAGAGTAAGGCAGTGATGGGGTTGAATCTTCTATTGCGATGATAGGTTTATATGAAAGAACAATGTTCTCTCCCTACAACGGCCCTCCTAACAACGACCCCTCCTTACAACGACCCCTGCTGCAGTTCCTTAAACAGAACACTTATGTCAAACGCTTTACTGCTGCAATGTCGTCTGTTTAAGAATGTATCCAAACCAGACGCCGCGTTACGCGGCCTCTGGTCTGGATTCAAGCTGTTTGCAAATGTAAGCCAATTTCCCTCCATATAGCGACTCCCTCCGAACAATGCACACATTTTTTGTCTCCCATTGGGTGTCGTTTTAGAGAGGGAGCGCTGTAATGTCATACCTAAATATAGGGAGGTTGGTCATCTAGATGAGGTGTCATGTTGACTCAAGCAATGTGACTTATTGATGGTGCAGTTATCCTTTTCTACAACGACACCCAATGGGAGACACATGTTGTGTGTGATGTGCAGCGTGGTGGTTATAGACAAGAAAAACCTGTCTTACATTTTCACACAGCTTGAACCCAGATCAGATACCAGGTAACGCAGCGTCTGATCTGGATTCAAGCTGATTGTCACTCGTCATTATGTTTATTTTCTGTCAAAATGTCAATTATGTGACTTTGAAAAAATCAGCAGACAACAATTTTAAAAAGACTGTATTGCAGGCGTGAAAAGGTTGGACATATTTGTCTTGTTTGAGGTTCGACGACAAAGTTCGTTGTAAGGAGGGTATCGATGTTCAGAGAACCGCTGTGGGGAGGGAGTACTGTACTTTTAGAAACAAATGAATGTTTAACCCCTTCACTGCCTTACCCCGAGAACAATAGTTATTTGCAAATAGTTTGGATCCTGATCAGACGCCGCGTAACGCGGCGTCTGATCAGAATTCAAACTGTTTGACATTCATTTCAGTATTTCCTAAGTCAAAATAACTAATTTTTCAATTTGAGAAATAAAAGCAGACGAAAACTGTTTAAAATTGATGACGTCACGGCAGTGAACGGGTTAATCTTATTTAACCTTTTCTCTGCAAGTATGATGGAACACCCATTTTATACAGTCGACGTCTGCTTATACAACGGCCCTCCGAACAACGACTCCCTCCTTATAACGACATTAGCCACAATTCCAAAGACAATCATGTCTAATGCTTGCACTGCTGCAATATCGTCTGCTAAAAATTGTTTTCTGCTGTTTTTCTTACATAAATGACATTTTGACAGAAAACACATAATGACGAGTGACAAACAGCTTGAATCCAGATCAAGCTGTTTGCAAATGTAGCCAACTTCCCTCTTTATAACGACTCCCTCCGAACAACGCACAAAATGTTTGTCTCCTATTGGATGTCGTTTTAGAGAGGGAGTGCTGTATTTTTTATTTGCTTTTACGTATAAAACGAAATTGTTTGCGTTTATGACCAAAGAAACATTGCCATTGAGTGTCAACCAGTTTAGATTCTGTTCAGACGCCGCGTTTTGCTTTCAAGCCAAATCATACACACATTAAACCTTGATCAGAAGCCACGCTGTTTGCAAATGTCAGTGTTGTTAGCATTGGAAATGACAGTGTTCACCATTTCACCGTCAAGGGCGCCAGAAAGCGCATTTGCCAACAGTTTTGAGCCTGATCAGGATCAAAACTGTTTGCAACTTGTTTTGAAATTACGTAAGTTATACTGCCTTATATCTTACTTTTAAACCATAATACTGACACAATATTGAAGCAGACGACAATATGACGGTGAAGGGGTAAAACCTCACGATAAATTTGATCATGAAGAAAAATGCCCTAGTAAAGTACGTTTTGAATAACCATAGTAGCCGTAAACAGATTGCATCCAGATGTTCATAGTGTCATTGTGACTCAATATTGCAGACAACAATATTGAGAAAGACATCATGGCGATGAATGGGTACCATTGGCTCTCAAATTATCTATTTTCTTTACCCTTACACCGCCAAATTGTTTTTGAGTTTTTTACCCCTACACCGTTATTGTGTCGTCTGCTTCAATATTATTATCTGCAATATCATTTCAAAGTTAGAATTAAGAGAGTATGACATAAGACATATCGAAAAGGGTGTCAAACAGTTTTGATCCTGATCAGACGCCGCGTAACGCGGCGTCTGATCAGGATCAAAACTGTTTGCAAATTCGACTTTAGGCGATTCTGGCGGTGAAAGGGTTAAGATAGCTGCTATATTTGTAACTCATATTGTAAAGCAGGGAAAATAAAACATTCCCCCCTTTTTGCACTACTGGAAACTCAATGGGTTTATTTGCATTATATTGTATAATATTTTTAAAACAACTGAACTCTTACACTGCCCTAGTAACAGAACGTTTTGAATAACCATAGTAACAGTAAATAGATTGTATCCAGATGTAGTGTCATTTTGACTCAATATTGCAGACAACAATATTGAAACAGACAACATGGCGGTGAATGGGTAAAAAACGTAGCACGATAAATTTGATCATGACATGGTAAAGAAACGTTGCAGACGACACCTTGAATTGACAAATATTGTCTTGACGACAGACAGGGCTTAGCACTACATGATGATGTGTCTCTAAAGCCGTCCTTAACCGGGAGAGTCATGTCGGATTTTCGTGCTTTGTTTTGTCTCTCCCTCTCTGTCGTACCCTGAATCCTTCCATATCTTACAGTTACTCGTGACTACGGACTAGTCGCTCGAGTACAATCTGACCGTTGCCATAGTGGGTTATTTTTAGCACGGGCTTGAATATTTAATTCTTTCCCGTGTTACTAATACTCTTCTTGTCATAGAATTTTTGTTAGATGTTTTACATGTATTTACTTACTGTGTTGGCGGTCTTTTTGGTTGTAAGGCTGTGGAACTGGGTTTATATTCTATGTACACTGTTCGTCTTTATAAGTGAATATAGGAGATAAGAGTGAGGTTGTTAATAATTAATTTCTAATTAATTATTGATTGCTACTGACCGAACCAAGGCGGGCTCCTATATTCATTTTGCTTTATGTTTGTCTTGCGTGTTGTTTTCTATTTAGTGTGTAGATGAAGAAATGGTATTGTATGTATGTGTGTGTGTGTGTGTGTGTGTGTGTGTGTTATGGTATGACTGTGTGTGTGTTTTGCTTGAGAGGTGGGTGTATTGTTTGTGTTGCGCTTCCTGCTCGAGTCTTTCGTATTTATTTGATGTACTAGATGTGGTTTGCTCACTTGGCTAAATCCCCAATATACTTGTCATGTTAAACAAGTGCATTATTTTTGTTTTTGAAAGCAAATCAAGTTGTATTTTTGTAAAATGTAGTGTCTGGAAGTGTCTTTTCCTTTCTATTCCCGGTGATACTTGAAGTGTCACGCTTCTCTCAAATTGTTTTCATTCGGATGAGAAATTATTCAGCATAGTATTATGATACATATCATAATTATCTGTTTCAAGATACGTTATTAGCATGACAACAATTAACCCTTTCATGATCGAATTATTCGGAAGATGTTTACCCCTTCACCGTATCATTGACGTCTGGATTGTCATTTTAAAGTTACAAAATAAGGCAGCATGACTAAGAAACTTCAAAACGAGTACCAAACAGTTTATATCCTGGTTAGACGCCGCGTAACGCGATTCTGATCAGGATCCAAACTGTTTGACACTCATTTAAATGAGTTTTAAGTTAAACTGCATTAAAGAAATTCTTAACTTTTGAAATAAAAGCAGATTATTAGTTTGAGAACAGAGTGTGTTATGGAACTGAATAGTGTGATGGGTTGTGACTTCATAATAATTTATATTGTTTGTTTTCATTACTATTGGTTAGCTGTGATTGGCTGTACATTTTATTTCATAACCTCATGAAAAAAAGAAAAGAATTCAGGCCACGCCTTAACTGGACTACTTTCTCTTAGTCCAACTGCTCTCCACAAGCGCTGCATGAGGCAGGACGCCAAATGACGTCTTTGACGACGACATTACTCCAAAACAACGTCGCGTTTTGGCGGAAAAAATTATATATGGCGGAGGGACTACAATCTACGTTTTAAAAGTGTCAAATAATGAACATTCGTGTCAGATTGTCTATTTAACTATTTTTTTTAATTCAGTAGTGATGTGAAATCATAAGGAATAATTCATCGCGGTTTCATACAAAAGTGTGACCAGGTTTATTTTTCATACCTCCATGAATACAAGAAATACTCGACTTATTCTTTAAACGAACAGAAGGGTTACTGTTCTATAAATAACGATATAACGTGACATCTATGGACGTAGTGAAAAAAACCCAAATCTCGTGGAATCCCGAACTCTGGATAATTAAATCGAGTGAACTTTTGAATTGTTTGGCTCTCTGATTGGCTGAACAACATGTCAAGCACTTATTGAAAATAAAACAAACAGCCAAACAACCATGTGTTGTTTTCATATGTCCATGCAATGGCGAACAACTTGATGGGAAAATTGAAATCGAAAGAACTTATTCGAAATTTGTAGTACATTGAAGAATGCGTCATTATTTCCTGTTTAAATGCACACGCATTGCAATAAAATGTAGTAAAGGACAACATTTTGACAACTGAAGCCTAATGAGATGCCAGGTTACTCTGCGTCTAATCAGGTATCAAAATGTTTGCAATGGACATAATAGTTTACGCGTGAACGCAGTGTTTGGAAAAGAACAATATCTTCCAGACTATAGCTTATTTTATTTGTCCAGAATAAGCAAATGTGGATACTTGGGTTGTCCCGAAGGTTACATGTACTAATAAAAAATACTATATACAAAATTAAGCAACTGTATTTTGAGATTTCGATCGACACTCAATATTGGCCCTGGAAAATAAATTTTATAGTATGATGATTAAAGCATGATTCGAGTATGTGTAAGATAGAAATTTACTCTAGAATCCTTATGTTTTACTTTCATTTGCTTAACTCTTTGATCCCTAACCACGCATATATGCGTCATTTGCAAGCAGCGTGTCTGTTTGGAGTACACTTGTCCTTTGCTCCTTAAGGATCCCTCTGCTCAGGGTCTACACTGTTTGTCATTTTGACACATATTGTTAAAGTCCACCCTTAAAAGTAAACAAGAGCCCCATGGGGCATATTTCGCTCACCTGAGAATAGCTGAAAAATTGAGATTATGATTTATGTCCAGGGCGGGGTAATTTTTTACCCGAGGAGCATTATTAAAATTGAACAATCTTGATAGAGGACCTGTAGATGATGCTTTATGCCAAATATCTAAGATCAGGGTACTAGGGTTTTAGAAAATATTTTTTTTTATCAGTTTCCATTGAAAAAATCTATTTTTAGGTCATGTGACCTACATATGCAACAGACTGGAACCATTTGAACAAAATAGGCAAAGGACATCTATAAGTGTCACCATGCCAAATATCAAAGCACTGGCCAAATCAGTTTCAGAGAAGGAGACGTTGGAAATTTCACTATATAACTCTATGTAAAACTGTGACCCCCGGGGTGGGGCCACTTTTGACCACAGGGGCATAATTTGAACAAACTTGAAAGAGGACCTGTAGATGATGCTATTTTTCACTTTGGTTGCCACGGCAACCAGAGTTCTACATTGTTTTTAATTCTTTGAACAAATTTAAAAGAGCTTGACCCAAGGAACATTCCTGTAAAGTTTGGTTGAAATCTGTCAAGCGGTATAGGAGGAGATGTCATTTGAATCAATTATTAACGACAACGGACGACGACAGACGACGGACACAGGGCCATCCCAATAGCTCACCTTAAGCCTTTGGCTCAGGTGAGCTAAAAATGGACAAGACCAAATTGAAAACTAGAATTGTCCATTTAATGTTTCAGGGAGGAAAGAGTTTAGAGACTGAACACCAGATTGTGGCCATAATATAGAATACAGGAGTCTAAATAAACTCTTAAATATGACAAGGGTTTATGTTTCAAAATACATTTCAAAGAACAGAAACGAAACCTGACTCATTGTATTGCAAACAGTGTAGAATAATGCCAGTCGACGCGCCAAAGACGCGCGGTTGGCCTTGATCTTCACTGTTTGACACCCACATGCATAGAAAACATTTAATGTAGCTGTATTATATACTTTTTTGGCAGTGTAAACGAAATTCAGATAAGGAATCTGTGATGACAACGGTGATCGGTGTGTACAATGTTGCAATGCAATAAGTCTTGTTTTGTCATGGCATGGTTCAAATGAGTTCGGTTTTGGATTTGAACTCGTGCGGAGAATGCCAAAATAAGTTTTACCCCGGGAGATTCTAATATGTCTATTGTACTCTATTTGTATTGTATGCAAACAGTTTGCTAGACAGAGAAACAACTGCATTGGAATGTCTAAACCAAACAGCAACACAATACCCCAAGAACAAAAACAAGGCACATTCTGCTTTACTTTCAGCCTGCTTTAAGCTAAAATCTGCTAGGCTATATAAAATATTTGTAATGGTAATTGTTCATGAGGGTATAAACTGGAACTATTTTCTTCAGCGGAGGAATAAATTAAATACGCTAAAAGTCGCTTCTATGGGGGAAAGGGTTAAGCTGTCACCTGTCCTTGATCCAGCCAATTAGCCTTCTTTTACGTTGTCATTTTACAGAGGTTTTACTGTACAAAGCTATTAACCCTTCAGTACAGTGGAGAATCTGTTATTCTTACGTCATTAGTGACGTCATACAGTGGAGAATCTGTTATTCTTTCCCGTTTAAACGCAAACGTACGCAAACGCAAAACACTAAAACGTAGAAAAGAACAACTTTTGGACAATTCTGATAATTCTTGTTTATCTTGGTGGCAAACAGTTTGGAGCCTGATCAGACGCCGGGTTACCGGCGTCCAATCTGGCTCCAAACTGTTTGCACTTCAAATAATAGTTTTAGCGTAAACGCGTTTATTGGGAAAGAATAACAGATTCTCCACTGTACCAGACTTGACAACATCAGATTCTCAAACAGTTAGGATCCAGATCAGCCGCCGGATAGCACGGTGTTTGCTCAGAATCCAAACTGTTTGATATTTATGTGTAAGGCAGTGTTGCTGAAGTGCCAACCGTTTGGATCATGATCAGACTTTCCAGAACATGTCAATTTCTACACTTCATTGTTAATAACGTCAAAAGGCCCGTTTGCCGCGTAACGCTGCGTCTGGTCATGATCTAAACTGTTTGACATTGTCTCGAAATTTCGTTTATGCTACTGCCTAAATCTAATTTTGAAACGATATTACAAACAACAATATTAAAACAGACGAGAATATGGCGGCGACGGTTTAAAAACCTCGCGATAAATTTGACCGTGAAAGGTTAAACAGTTCTTGTGTTTTCATGAAAAAAACCCAACAACAACCGCTCAACCTCCTGCGTTTCTTATAGTTGTAATTAGGGAATGAACTGAATGTTTTCGGCGTTAAAGCGAAAACAGAAAATGACCGGTAACGTTGACGATCCGTTCATTACTTATATTTACATTATATTTGCTGTAATTTCCAATATTAAATGCACGTTTATACGAATTAAACGTCATTTTGGTCAACGGAATTGAATGTGGGGAATATAAATATTTTGTCTATTGTTGTTGATAAACCATTGGCTCTCTAATTTATCTACTTTCTTTTTAAGATAGCTGTTATATGTGTTACTCATATTGTTAAGCAGGGAAAATGACACAGCCCCCCTTTTTTACACTACTGGAAATTCAATGGGTTTGTTTGCACTAGATTGTATAGCATTTTCAAAACCATTTAACTCTTTCACTGTCAACGGTGTTAACAGGCGACTTTGCAACAGTTTGGATCCTGATTAGATCAGAGTACAAATTGTTTGACAGTCGTATCGATATTTCGACAGTTAAAACTGCCCTAAAGCTGAGTTTAAAAATATTGCAGACGATACTACCAATGCAGACGATATTATGGCGGTAAGAGAGTTCAAGCAGACATTAACCTTTTGCAGGGAAACAGTTAACCCTTTACCTGATAGAAGCACATTTTAGCGCATTTTAATTTATTCCTCCCTCAAAGAAAATAGTTCCAATTTAAACAGCCATGAATATGAACTATAAGAAATATTTTCCATATTCTAGCAGATGGTAGCTAAAAGCAGGCTGAAAGTAAAGCAGAATGTGCCTTAAGGCACATTCTGCTTTACTTTCAACCTGCTTTAAGTGTTCAACTATCTTCAATACTAGAAGCAGGCTATTGGTTAATGGGTTAATGCGTAGAGACGGTATATGCGTCATTTACAAACTCTTATAAATACATGTATGTGTAAGATGTATATGTTAAAGATCGAATTAGTTATCTGACCAATTATTTTGTTTAAAACGTACACGTTATTCTGAATCTGATATACCCATCACACCAGCTATATGTCTCCATCGCAGTACAAAGTCGAACTTGAAGTTTCGAACTTCATACCACCTGAATCTCGAACAACCTTTTTATCGAACAAATTCTAACGCTCCTAGGGTGTTCGAGGTTTCGAAGTTCGACTGTAGTAAAGAGTACATTCGTCGTATGCAGTTAGTGGTAGACTCTGATCAGAGGAGCCTTCTGATCACCAAGGTCTACGCTGTTTGTCCTTTTGCAATAAATTGCCAAAATCAACCATAAACTGTTAAATTGACTGCTTGTTACACATTGAACCCTAGCGACGAGTATACTCGTCATGAACAAATCATATACCTATCAAGAATACATTTGTCCTATGCAAACAGTATAGACCCTAAACAGAGAGCTCCTGATGGAGCCCTCTGATCAGGGTTTACACTGTTTGTCATTATGTAAAATATTGCTAACAAACACCCTTATTATTCAAAAATGGACTAAATTTAATTGTAAACTAGAATTTTCCATTCAAAGTTTCAGGAGTGAATTACTTAATTGGCAACTTGAAATGCCCATTTGAAGTTTCAAGGGCCATTGGTTGACTAACATCCGTAGGGATCTTTATAACACTTTCCAGCTTTCATCACATGAACTTCTATTGGTCTCTCTCGTTTCATTCAATTGAAAAACAAAAGTGCGCATATTGGCTCGAACTGTCTTATTCAAGTACATGTACCATATTCCTGGCCCTATTGCATCTATTTATAAACAACATTATTTCCCGATAAGCTCGCTCGAATTCTAAGAACTGTTGCATACAATTTAAAACACAACCAGAAAAGTGTAGCGCGACCGGTGCTCGACTTGTTTGACACTCAAAACAGAGAAAGGTCTTTATAACATAACAGACGGCGTGAGCGTTGAATAACACCCGTTGGTTAAATGTCATATATAACTAGTTAAATAACTATTCAAATTAGGCACGCCAAGACGTTGTTACTTGTGACGTCATTAAAATGCGTTCTATGCGTTCGATTTCCAACGTCTTCTTTCCATCATGAAGATTCAATTTATAGATTTTTGGTGTAATTAATCAATATTAGATCTACATGAAAGTGCTTATTATACATAAAATAACATAAACATTATGCTAGTGAACGGGGTTAATTTGGAACAACTATTTTTCCTGTATAGATCTACTTATATCGCGCTTGGCATTCACTTGACCTCAAAGGCTGCGATAAATAACTTTTCTAGGTTATGTTATAAAAAGAATATAACATTCGTGTTAATAATTTATTGGATTTATCAAACTCGTCGTTTTAGAACACGATAAAAACTCGGCAAAGCCTCGTTTTTATCGTTTTCTAAAAGACTCGTTTAATAAATCCAATAAATTATGAACACTCATGTAATATCCTATATTTAAAATGTTCAAACATTTTTATTTATTTACGTTGCCTTGTTTTTGCGCTTAAGGGAACTATCTTACTTAAAAATATTTTTACCGTGGAGAAAAATCTGTGCTGTCCCTTTAAATTGACCCTAAATACACATGCAATGGAACACAATATAGAAATTGACAGAGTGTTGAATATTCGAACGATTCCTTTTAATCTAAGTGGCTTATAGTTTGAACCGGAGTTTAATTGTATTTTGTTGCACTCGTTAGTCAATAGATTAAAAATAAACTAGTGTTTTATATATCACGTGCAAAGCTTTGCGGTTGTGGCTAAATACAGAAGTATTCATATACAATTTGGGTTTTACATTAAGGATTTACGTATGCTGTATTTAGTTTTATTCAGCTATTTTCAGATATCTACAAAGACCAGAATTATACCTACAATACTAAACTTTTTAATTAATGGTAAAGCAAAGGTCTTCACTGCAACCGTTAAGAAACACAATAGTTAAACAATATACATGCATCTATAAGGAATTTATGCAGCCATGATGTTCACCCATTTGCGCCAATTGGATCTTTCCATGTTTTATATTGGATTAGTCCATTTTTGTGGCGTTTGTCGTCAGACAACGCCACAATGTCAGTACTGAATTTCAACAATCGTATCACATGCTACAGTCGGTCTTTAACGACCATCAAAATGAGGTTATCTAGGTTTCAAGACAGGTGACTGCTTACTGCAGGTTGGAAAAAATGCAGACCGCTCCCATAAGACCGTTATACACTACATCTGACCTGAATAAAAAGCCATCTGTCTTTTATGTGCACGTTGCTACCTCATTGCATGCTCGCTAACACCAGGCATTACTGTGGCCCAGTTTGATACCTTATAACAGCTAATATTCCGACGTATTTAACAAATAGACCCTGAATATATGGGCGATTGCTTAACTAATTTATCACATAAAACGTAGAAAGTAGGTCTGGAGCATAAATCCACTCAGGAACGCTTAAAAAAATTGTATTTGTGATAAAAACAATTACAAGAAAAACTCAAATAGAAATTATGCTAAGAAGTGGGGTCGCGCCGTGCGCGGAGCGATACAACAGGACGGGGCCCGTTCCAAACCTGTTCCAGAACAGCTCTCAATCGAACGCAATTTTTCTATTTAGAACAGGAAGTTGAAAATTCAAAATGGCGTCAAAATAAAATAATGATTGCAGTTAACCCAAAGTTGTTATTGTTTTTCTTGCTATCCCGTCCAGAGAATAGTTTTGAATCAAAGAGCAGCACTAAATTAGTACCACTGGCTAAATTTCTTAAAATAATCACCATTTTCATCCTCATTATACTGAACACGAATGAATTATAACCGGATCTGAAACCAGCTATTTACACATGCATTTCCCCAATAATGCTGTCGTTTATTCGCCGATCGATACCTGTCCGCCGACTCGCGGTTAATCGATCGATAAACACGTCTTAAGCGCGCGCGTTCGCCTGGGGCGGCTACCTATTGTTAATAAAAAGTCCGTTAAAACTTTAATTTTCACCCGATTTCTAAAATATAGGGCTCAAATGAGAGCTAAGATATTCAGCTTTTATTTGTGAAAATTATAACGTTCTATATCGAGCGAATGATTGTTTACGACAGGTTAAAGAGTATAACCCTAATGAACCAGCAGGCATTTGACCGCAGATTCTCGCACAAGAAAGGGTTACCTACCGTTATAAAAAAGCCTATAGACAAATAATTTTTCATCCGATTTTTACAGTCAAAATCTTTAAAAAAAAGCTGAAATCTGTATCTTTAAACTGTATAAACGCCATGAATTCATATTATTTTAAACCAGAGCAGTCGCGAGTTATATATTAGCCTAAGCAAATAATGCAGACCGGACACGATTATTGCAGTAGAAAGAGGATGGACAGTTTTCTCGTAACAAAGAACTGATGAAATAATGTTTCTTCAGTTTTGACACGAATGAAGAACTGTCACCATGCTCGAAGCAGTCACCTGTCGAAAACACCTAATAAATTATCACACTTAAGTGGTTGTTATATAGAGGTTTTACTGTTTATTTATAAGTTGACCGTTTCTATTGCAAGATCTGAAAAAGTTTATGCGGGACTATACACGTGCTTGATTGCAATTGATAAAACACTGGTATTCATTTTTTTTTTACTTAACCCATTACCCTATAAATACGCCTTTTTACGCTTTTATTTATTTCTCCACTGAAGAAAATAGTTTCATAGTATACATTCATGAATAAGTATATTGAGAAATATTTTCTTTTCTCTAGCAGATGTTGACTTAAAGCAGACTGAAAGTAAAGCAAAATGTGCCCTAAGCCCTAAGGCATTCTGCTTTACTTTCAACCTGCTTTAAGTAGTCACCAGTCTTCAAAACTTAAAACAGGCTATGGGGTAAAGGATTAATCAAGGTATTATAGATATGACTGTACCACAAACTGTCAATGCAAAATAACCATAAAAGTACATTTAAGATGAAAAGAATTCTCTTAAAACATTGATAATTAACATTGAATTGAAAGTGTAAGTGATCAGGGATATATTTTGCCTTCAATACTGGCTCTGCACATGTATCGGATGCACTTATTTGAAAGGACATATGAAACAAAGATAAAGTGAATAATTAATTTTTATTTCTTATAAACATTTCATTTTCATGTTCAGAGTAAGCATCTAACAACACAGGGTTCCAGATAAGGGGGTGTAATGTGATCAAATCCAACATTTTCAAGCTAATGCTGCAAAAAATCCTATGGCGTTACTACTCATTAGAACCGTCTCTTCGAGACAAACCTGAGTAGTGACACCATAGGGTTTGGTGCAGAAATGAAGATTTTAGTTTTTGTAAACAGGTTTCCTCAGCATTTTGTGAATGCATGTTTCCTTTAACCCATTACCTTTTTCTTTTTTTTGAAAATTGGTTATTCCTTACAGCAGATTGAAAGTAAAGCAGAATGCTCCTTAAGGCATATTCTGCGTTACTTTCAGTCTGTTTTAAGCTACCATCTGCTAGGGTGTAGAAAATATTTCTTGTGAGACATAAAGCGGCCTGTCAATAAAAGAGTATCAATGACTGAAAAGCTTTTGCATTTTCTGAGCTTGTAGTCTTCAGTCGCTTGTTAGAGTCTAAGTCTAAAGTGATTACACTTAGACCAGTGTTTTATGATGGTGATTGACTGATTGCATAATCTTACATCATGGGAGGGTGACTTCCTGTCTTAGCCCCCAAAACCATATGTCCCCTTCCCTCAGAGGAGATTTCCAATAAACAATATCTCCTGTCACCACTAATTGGACAGATAAAGGGATTAAAATGCCTGCTAGCCTTTAGAAGATGTATACAACTAGACGTTTGAACTGGTCTTCAGCAGATATAAGTATGAGGGCCTTTCCTCCCTCAAATGGACGATTCTTGTTTTGAATTTAGTCAAGTCCATTTTGACTTTTTGGGATTGATTTTTACAATATATGTCAAAATAACATCCGTGTCTCGGTCGTTTCTTTGGGGGCATGAATGCCGGTACTGATTGACCACCACTTCACGTTAGTAGAGGAACCTATATAAGTAAAAAACATATTAGACATAACACTTGGCATGATGAAAATAATGATAAACTAGTTTTTTTTATTTAAATTCTTTACCATTTTAAAAAAGTAGGACACATAAAAATAGATGAATTTTATAACAAATTTGGGAGACTAATATAAAAAGAAACCAGATTATAGGTGTTATATTTGTAAAAATAGGATATTTTCATAACAAGCAAACCTTTTTCAGTGAAAATAATACAAAATCTGATTATTTTGAATGAATTTGAGACAACGATTAGACAACACATAACAGATTTCAAAATGTCTGCAATGCTCGAAAATTGAAAAAAAAGTACTACATTCAAAACATGAAAAAGATAGGAAATATCCATTCAAAATTTAAAAACAAATGCATCAACATGTTCTTATTACAAAGAAACCTTTCTGAAGTAAATATCACAAATAGGCTTCAGTTCTATAAAATGGGCGCTACCACACCCTACATATTAAAGAATTTAACAACACACATGAAAAATCGTCGTTTTCACGCGTTAAACTCACCAAGAAAGACACAACCAATCCTCACCAAATTTTAAAAACAAAAGCATCAGTATCTTTTGAAGTATTTGTATTAATTTCAATAAAAATGGACAACAAAAAAATACCTTTCTATAAAATGGGGCGGCATTACGTACAAATAGAAATCCGCCATTTTGGCGAGCTGATCGGCAGCTGTCCGGCCTGCATTATTTGCTTAGGCTCATTATATAACTCGCGACTGCCCCGGTTTAAAATGACATGAATTCATGGTTTTTATACAGTTTAACGATACAGCTTTCAGCTTTTATTTAAGACATTGACTGTAAAAATAGGATGAAAAATGATTTGTCTATAGGCTTTTTTATAACGGTAGGTAACCCTTTCTTGCGCGAGAATCTGCGATCAAATGCCTGCTGGTTCATTAGGTTTATACTCTTTAACCTGTCGTTAACAATTACTCGCTCAATATAGAACGTTATTATTTTTACAAATGAAAGCTGAATATCTTAGCTGTCATTTGAGCCCTATATTTAAGAAATCGGAGGAAAATTCAAGTTTTAACGGACTTTTAATTAACAATTGGTAGCCGTCCCAGGCGAACGCGCGCGCTTTAGAATTGTTTATCGATCGATTAACCGCGAGTCGACGGACAGGTATCGATCGGCGAATAAACGACAGCATCATTGGGGAAATACATCATTTCAGATCCGGTTATAATTCATTCGTGTACTGAAGAACATTTGTGCACCAGTCAAATTGTAGCGCTTATAATGTAGCCACGTCTGTGTCGGAGCACAGGAACTTAACACATTTATTTTTGTAAAATAATGTTCGTTTTTTACTATATCATATAAAAAAATTGGTATAACCAACAAGAAACCCGGTATAAAAATTAGATAAAAATATGTCATGTACTTGTGCATCGGGGTTGGTGTCAGTTAAGGTTTTGATGCAATTGTTGAAATTCCGCTGGCCAATTTGACCCAAAATATTACTATGCAGGACGGGGCTGATACATTTAACTGACTGTTCACATTTGTGCTTGAATGTTGCTTCAGGAGTGGTGAAAAACACTCCAAAGCAACATTTATAAAAAATCTGGCGGCTCCAATTGCTCCGATTGCCGCCATGTTGATGACGTCACTGTTCCGATTGCACCACCTCGAAAACCAGAACAGTTGGAACATGTCCGGAACACTGTTCCACTGCATTCGATTGATGTTCCGTCTGTCAGCAGTGAATCGAACGGGCCCTTTAGTTCCAAAAGTCGGCAGCAGTTCGTAAGTAAAAATGTCAAATTTTCGTAATTTACTCCAACATACACAATTTCAACTCATCAGTCAAATTCTCTATGTAATTTATTAATGTTTTATGTACTGAATTTCGTTGATGAATCAGTAATAAGGCCTTATGAAAACTTATAATATTGCCCAGCCTTAGCTCGTTACGGATTGGGTGGGGTCGGTAACCATCGTTTCACGGATGCAACTTGTCAAGCCTTTTGGATCCTTATCAGAAGCTGCGTAAAGCGGCATCTGATCAGGATCCACAATGGTTGACATTTTTTTTATTAGTTTAAACCACAGGTACTTGACACGTACTTTATTATCTATTAACACCCCCCTTTTTTTTTTTTTTACTATACTTCTATTATAGATACAAGGTAAACAGCGCAATTCGACACCTAGTCTTTACTATCCACTTAAACTGATGCTAAAATAGACTCGATCGCCGATATTCTCTTGTGGTATCCTCGGGAAAGGATTAATTTATCAATATCTACTTTTTATTTCATCAAATTCCGTCAAATAACGCCACAGTATGTGAATTATAACGAAAATAAGCATCAAAAAGTTTTTTTGTTTTTTTTTTAAGGGGGGGGGGTGTTAATAGATAATAAAGTATGTGTCAAGTACCTGTGGTTTAAACCACAGAATTATACACTGACGGAATTGAAACCTCGCGCTATATCGCAAATCTATCTATCTATCTATCTATCTATCTATCTATACTGCCATAACGCCTCTTTCGAGTATTAGCGGCAGGTGCGCGTCAGTGCAAGAATTAAAAGGGAATAAAAGCAATGAGAGGGAGACCTCAAAAGTGATAGATAAGAAGTAAAATCAAAGTATGATAGAGTTACAATGAGATGAAGGTTTAAAATAGGATAAAAACATCAGACCCAAGGCAATTAGGGGCGGTTTATAAGGGAGGGGTGAAGATGCTCGCCTATTCAACTTCACTGAGTTGCTATTCCGTTTTGAATAATTCCGTGTTTAAACTTTTAGAACAGACGACTTTTCAAGAAAAGCTAGTTGGTCAAAAGCCACCTTTTAACGGATGAAAGATTTGCTTTCATACATTTTAGATCGTTATCAGAAGCCGTGTAGAGCTTAAGATCCACAATTATTGACACTTAGTTTTAGAACAGACTATATTTGCTTTAATGCTTTTTAACTCACCTGGCACGAAGTGCCAAGGTGAGCTTTTAGGATCGCTGGATGTCCGTCGTCCATCGTCTGTCCGTCCGTCCGTCCACAATTGGTTGTGAACACTCTAGCGGCTACAAATTTCATCCGATCTTCATGAAACTTGATGAAAATGTTTGTCTTGATGAAATATAGGTCAAGTTTGAATGTGGGTTATGTCGGGTCAAAAACTAGGTCACTAGGTCAAATTATAGAAAAACCTTGTGAACACTCTAGAGGCTACAAATCTCATTGGATCTTAATGAAACTTGATCAAAATGTTTGCCTAATTGATATCTAGGTCAAGTTTAAATATGGGTTATGTCCGGTCAAAAACTAGGTCACTAGGTCAAATCATCGAAAAACTTTGTGAACACTCTAGAGTCTACAAATCTCATTGGATTATTATGTTACTTGGTCAGAATGTTTGCCTAATTAATATCTAGGTCAAGTTTGAATATGAGTCATGTCGGGTCATAAACTAGGTCACTAGGTCAAATCATAGGAAAACCTTGTTAACACTCTAGAAGCTACAAATCTCATCCGATCTTCATGACACTTGGTCAAAATGTTTTCCTCATTAATATCTAGGTCAAGTGTGAATGTGGGTCATGTCTGGTCAAAAACTAGGTCACTAGGTCAAATTATAGACAAACATTGTGATTTCTCTAGAGACAACAAATTTCATTGGATTTTAATGCAACTTGGTCTGAATGTTTGCCTAATTGATATCTAGGTCAAGTATAAATATGGATCATGTCTGGTCAGAAACTGGGTCACTACGTCAAATCAAAGAAAAACAGTGTTAACCCTCTAGAGGCTACAAATCTTATTAGATCTGAATGAAATATTTCCATACATCGAATCTAGGTCAAAATCAAACATGGATTCTGTCTGGTCAAAATCTAGGTCACTAGGTCAAAGCTTTGAAAATTCTTGTTTACACTCTAGAGGTATATTGTGAGTCATGTCCAGTCGTAATCTAGGTCACTATAGGTCAAGTTTTATATGGTAATATTACTATTACTTTTTGATCAATTTGGATCCTGATCAGAAGCTGCATAAAGAAAGACTATCTATTGCATGATAGGTGCTCAAATTATTTTCAAGCAGTTTGGATCCTGATCAGAAGCCGTATATGGCGGCATATTCTCTTTTCCAGTCATCCGTGGGCATTTAATGTCATATGCATACTCTTGGTCCTTCATTCGGATGGCGTCGGTCTTACTTGGAGAAAAAATTAAATCTAATTTTCGGTAAAATCACGCTTTTGCAACTTATGTAAGACCTTTGTAGTATTCATAGGACCTATTCAGATAATAATGCGTAAAAATGAATGAGATGAAAAGCGACGCTGTATACTAGCTTATATGTAAATTTCGGGTTTGTTGTCCCCGAGTGCGCATGCTCGCTAAGTGTAAACAGACAGAGTATGACGTAGCACTGGAATACAGAATTGTCAGGATCAACATAATTGTTGACACTGACACTAATATTAATATTTTGAAACATTGTGAACTGATGACCATAATGGCAAATGTGTTCCTAATTACTAAATTTTCAAAGATAATGCTTTGTCTTCGCATCAACTTAAAACAAATTGAATGTTTCCCTATATGTATATCCTTTTATCCTCTATGTGGTACGCTTCGACCAAAAATGGTATGTTTTGAATCGGTACGCTTTGACCATAACCCGCTTAACCCATTGCCCAATAGCTTGTTTCTAGTATCATGATACAGGGATAAAAGAAATGGAATTTGTCACTCGTCCTCAATTAAAGTTTTGACCCCTTTGAGTTTGAGTTTGACGCTAACAAAAACTATAAAACTGGAATGACATTTAATTTCTATGGCAGCCCAGTTTTGTGACATTTTTGGGGTCCGGTAAGCGATATTCGGCCCCCTTTCCCAAGTAAAAAAAACAACTTTTCCTAACATTTTGTAAAATACCACAGTGCTTAAAGATTTCTTTGCAAATTACATTAAAACTACTGTTTTTACATATTTTACAGATTTTACATCACTCTTGAGGTAGATGGTGAATCTACAACATACCTTGCAGATGCATCATTAGTGGAGATGATGAATTCAGAAGGTAAATTAAGCATTATATCTTTTCTAAAATGTTGTTATAATGGGTTAAATCAGGGCTCAAGATATCATAAGATGCAGTACTACGGTACCAGGGGTCGTGAGTTCGATCCCACGCCGGACGAGCGGTCTGACTAGGGAATTTTTCTGAGTCCCCGATGATGTACAAAAATGTCCTTGAGCAAGACATGTACCGCGAATTGCTCCTCTCCACCCAGGGGTTAACATGGGTACCTGTGAAGGGTCTGAGTCGGTACTGAGGCTGCATTTGACTGCGCCATATGTTAGCAGTGCTCAATATTGTAGGCAAGATGGCTAAATGATCAGGGGAGTAAATGTACAGTCGGTTGAGCGGTCATTCGGACTGAAAGTAGACTATAACTTGGTATATTACTCTTTTTTTGTCCTGCAGGAGGAGTGGAAAATAATGTGTATGATCTATTAAATTGTCGTTTTCCCCCATAAATTAGCTTTGACATGTTTGATTTTTTAGCTCACCTGGCTACAAATCTCATTGGATCTTAATGAAACTTTGTCAGAATGTTTATTTAACTGATATCTAGGTCAAGTTTGAATATGGGTCATGTCTGGTCAAAAAGTAGGTCACTAGGTCAAATCATAGAAAAACCTTGTGAACACTCTTGAGGCTACAAATCTCATTGGATCTTGATGAAATTTGGTCAGAATGTTTGTCGCATTGATATCTAGGTCAAGTGTGAATATGGGTCATGTCCAGTCAAAAACTAGGTCACTAGGTAAAATCATTGGAAAATTTTGTTTACACTCTATAGGTTGATTGTGGGTATACATGTCCAGTCATAATCTAGGTCACTATAGGTCAAGTTTGCCATGGTGTACCAGGTGAGCGATTTAGGGCCATAGTGGCCCTTATTTCATAAACCTTTTCTGTCGGTTAATCACGCTCAAATCGGATGTTGACTTATCTAGGACCCCATCGTAACATCTTGGCCAATTCCAAATTCTGTTGGCAAAGCACTCTGAACAGGAGTATAGCAGAAACTTGTGAGGTGTTCCGACTGAGCCAAAAAGACCTAGGCCATTGTGTAAAACACGGACCTTTCTTGCTACCAGCGGATACCGTAATAACGCCTACACTATATCAACAGCCACCATTAATGTATCAAATCTGAAGTAGTTTATGTTGCTTATTTCATTTATACAAACTTAAAAAGTCTCTCGATTTCATACTGACCAATTATTAACGTTTTATCACAAGAATAACGTGACCGGACTGGTCCGCCTTGAAGACACTACCGCCATTTTGCGAAAATTACTTCTGTACGTCTGTATAACTGTAAAAATGTCCGATCTGTAAGAAGAATTTTGACACAAAAAGGAGTAGTGTTCTGCCATAATACTTTGCATAAATGTTACTCAGGTGTAGTAGATGTGCAAGACACATATTTTAGGTCTCTGTGACCTTGACCTTTGGCCTTGAAATTGGTCTTGATATTGGCAGTCAAAATCTTGTACTTTGAACAACTCCTTCAACTTCAACCTGATTCACTTGATATAAATGTTACTTAGGAGTAGTATATGTGCAAGACACAAAGTTCAGGTCTCTGTGACCTTGACCTTTTTCCTTGAAATCAGTCTTGAAATTGGCAGGCAAAATCTTGTACTTTGAATTACTCCGTCACTTTAAACCTGATTCACTTGATACTTGGCATAAATGTTACTCAGGAGTAGTAGATGTGCAAGACACAAATTTCAAATCTCTGTGACATTGACCTTTGGCCTTGAAATTGGTCTTAAAATTGGCAGGCATAATCTTGTACGGCGACTTCCTCCTTCACTTTCAACCGGATTTACTTGATACTCGGCATGAATGTTACTCAGGAGTTGCAGAGTGTCATATACCATTTTGAAATCATTATGACCTTGGCTTACACCTTTGACCTTAGTGTAAAACCTTATTGAAAACGTCTGCAGAGTGTGACAGAGTGCTGTATAGTGGGGGTATTTTTCACCTTTAGTGATAGCCGTTCTAGTTTTGAAAATAGGTGACCACTTAAAGCAGGCTGAAACTAAGTAGAATGCGCCTTTAGGTACATTCTGCTTTACCTTCAACCTGCTTTAAGCAACGACCTTCTAGGATATAGAAATACATGTATTTCTTATATTGATACTGTATTCAGGACTTTTTTCTTTATTGGAAGAATAAAGTAAAGGCATTAAAAGGTGTATTTATCTTATTCAACACTGAATAACTGCCATATGAAAATGATGAGTGCTATACTTCTAAAACTTGGCTCAACCTTTATTTTATAGAAACAGGAACTTTGTGACATAGTTTGGATTCTGATCAAGTCTCAAGTTCAGTGGGGCCTGGTCTGGATCCAAGCTGTTTGCAAAAGTTTTTGATATTGGTATTTATTGCTGGAACCAGTAAAGCTAGGTTAACCCCAACCCTCCTAGCTCTGAAACTATCGGCGTCTGCTACTGTTCTAAAAATAGACTTTTCTAAATTTCTTTTCAAAACATGGTCAGTGTGTCCCACATTTTGGATTCTAATAAGACACCACATTACCTGGCATCCCATTAGGATCCAAACTGTTTGCATAGGTTACTATGGTTACAAGGTGTGCATTCTAAGAGCTAATCAGGTAAAAATGGTATTGATGAGTTTTGCAAATTGTTATGAGTTGTCAAGTAACTCTTATCTACCGGTAGATGAAAAATGTGTGACAAATTGTACATGCATATCCTATTTCAGAGCTCCAGACAAGGGAATATTTTGAAAACAATTTTTTATGCCTGCTCAAAAATATATGGTGTGACTACTCATTCTCGAAGAGACAATTTTATGGAGTAGTCAAAACAAAGTTTAAACGTTAAGGAGGAAATGCTGAAAATATTTAGTTCAGTCACTCTTATCTGGAACCCACTGGTAGGCATGGGAAAGTAAATTTCAGATATATAGAAGACTCTATCTTTTCAGACACCTTTTAAAAGTGCATATCAAAGTCAAAAGTCAGGGCTCCAGATAAGAAGGAGTAAACTCCAGTTTTTAAACATTTTCTCCTTCATTTCTGCACCAAATCCTATGGTGTGACTAAAAGAGACACTTCTAATGAGTGACACTGTGGGGTTTAATGCAGAAAAAAAGATTTATGTGTTTAAAATACTTCCCTTATCTGGAACTCTGAAAAGCTAATTTCACAAATTGCCTTCATTTATTTTTTATAGGAGCAGAAAAGAATGCGCAAAGAACTGGAGGATAAGGGCAAAGCTATGAAATCTCTGGAACACTTGCTGAAGAAGTTCCTCAAAACACAGCATCAGCAACAGACAACAAGTCAGGTTGACATGGAAACAGAAGACAGTCACTTTTGATGGCGTGACGACAGTATATAGGTGTAATAGCTAGACACTTGTTTGTATATGAGGAAAAGAAAGGAACTGAAGCATTTATTTAAATACCCGAATCACTTTCGTAAGACTGTCGTGATAATGGGATGTGTAGTATTTATTACAGTTAAACCTCTGAAAATCGAATGCCTCTGGACTGAGAAAAAAATATCGGATTAGATAGGTTACCGGTACCCGAATCAATGACATTCGTAAGACTGTCGTGATAATGGGATGTGTAGTATTTATTACAGTAAAACCTGAAACTCGAATGCTTCTGGACTGAGAAATAAGATCGGGTTATATAGGTTTCTGGACTGAGGAAGTTTAGCAGCCACTTGGAAGGAGTTAAATCGTCAATTATATGACCCTTTCCTTCACATTGGAGCGCTTTAACCCATTACCCCATAGCCTGATTCTATTTTTGAAATTTTTTGAAAATAAAATATTCAGTAATGTGTTGAAATTAAGTTTCAGCTTAAAGCAAGATGAATGTAAAGCATGCTGCTTTACTTACAACTAGCTTTACGTGGTCACCTGTTTTCAAAACTACAAAATGTACTGCCATGCTATAGCTACTAGCCATTAACATAAACCTATGGCAGAAATCTATTGAAGCATTTGCGTGTTTACACGTTTTATTGATCTTATAATATCTATTACTTTACATGGTTTTTTGGCTGACTCAATACACTAGTTTCATGTAGAATTATTACTTTATTAAAATTTTGAGAAAACACATGATCTTGTTGTTTAGTAAAGCCAATATGCGTTTTCCCTGTATGAGTTGAAACAAAGCATGTTTATGCCACGCTACAAAGTAGTGCATGGCATATAGTGTTACCCATATTTGTACAACTGAAGCTTTAAAAAGAGGATTTAACTTTAGCTCTGTTGTTGACGTTGACATGATACATTGCAGGTTAGTTCAGATTTTATCCCTTTGACCTTCACTAGCTTTGTTTTTAGCTCACCTGAGCACGAAGTGCTCATGGTGAGCTATTGTGACCGTGCTGTGTCCGGAGTGGGCGTCCGTCGTCCGTAAACTTTTCCTTGTGAACACTCTAGAGGCCACAATTTTGGGCCAAACTTCATCAAACTTGCTCCAAATGTTGGTCCTGACAAAATCTAGGTCAAGTTTGAAAGTGGATCATGTGGGATCAATAACTAGGTCATTAGGTCAAATCATAGAACACTCTAGAGACCACAATTTTCAGTCAAACTTACTCCAAATGTTGTTCTTGACAAAATCTAGGTCAAGTTTGAAAGTGGGTCAAAATGTAGGTCACTAGGTCTAATCATAGCAAACCCTTGTGAACACTTTAGAGACCACAATTGTGGACAAATCTTCAACACACTTGCTTCAAACGTTGTTCTTGATAAAATCTAGGTAAAGTTTAAAAGTGGGTCATGTGGGGTCAAAAGGAAGGTCACTAGGTCAAATCATAGAAAAACCTTATGAACACTCTAGAGACCACAATTTTGGGTCAAACTTCATCAAACTTGCTCCAAATGTTGTTCTTGACATAATCGAGGTCAAGTTCGAAAATGGGTCATAAGGGGTTAAAAAGTAGGTCATTAGGTCAAATCTTAAAAAAAAATTGTGAACACTCTAGAGGCCACACTTTTGGGCAAATCTTCACTAAACTTGCCCCAAATGTTGTTCTTGACAAAATCTAGGTCAAGTTCGAAAGTGGGTCATGTGAGGTCAAAAAGTAGGTCACTAGGTCAACTCATAGCCAAACCTTGTGAACATTCTAGATGCCACAGTGTTTACACTATATAGCGTCTAGAATCAGTGAAAGTATGACAAACTATATATTTATATATGACTTTAAGGGTGTATCAATGTTATGGGCCATTTTTTTCAAAGTATTAAACTTTTTGTCTATCATTGTTTTTTTGGAAGAGCTATTTATGATGAATGAAAAAATGAAAAAAAATATATATGGTGGTGTCCTTTTTTTTGAGCTACAGCGATTTGAAAAAGGTATGTCAAATTTGGATTTTTTTCTCAAATTTTACGCATTCAGAGTACAAGCTTCAGTAAAATCTATTTCAAAACAAAACAAAAATGTTAATTTGGGTTTTCTTTATTTATTTCATGTCTATGGTGGTATGTTCACATATATAAACCAAATTTAGACAAAGCAGGCACTAGGTTTGAACAATATGGATCCTTGAATATCAAAAATATGCTTTATATAGGGCATGATTTTATTAGATTTTTTTTATTTTATGAAAAAAAGTAAAAAAGTTTGAAAATGAAATAGTTCTAGTATTTAACTTTTTCTTATATTCTACCAGATGAAAGCCCATACTAAGGCAGTTCAAAATATGAAAAGAAATTGAAAGGTCAGTGTTGAAAATTTTGAGTTATCAAAGTAAAAAGAGTTATCGCCCCTTACAAAATTTACAAAAAAAGTACCATATCGATGATATTTAGAGCTTTATAAATTTCACATTTGGTGCCTTTCTTTTCTTAAATTAGTTTTTGTATGAAGAAATACTACCATAGATAGGAAATAAATAACAAAAAACCAAATTATCATATTTGTTTTCATTGAAAATGGGTTTTATTGAAGCGGGCTGTTTGAAAAGGACAAAATAAGAGGAAGTGGGTGGGGTAAATTTTACATGGCCGTAGAGCCAACTGTTGTTCACCAAAATGTACACTTTTTCTATTTTTTCATTCATCTTAAATAGCTCTTCAATACAAAACCATCATAGAGTGATTTCATATACTTTGAAAAGTTCCCAAATTCATGACATTGATATACCCTTAAGTCCTCAGATGATTTGGGTTATGGGCGAAATCCAAATATAAAACTATTTAGTTCATTTTACTCAGGGGAGGGATAAAGGGCCATCATGACCCTCTTGTTCTTCTAACCATTTCACTGACATGACTTCATCCATTGTTAGTTTTTTTATTTCTCTAATTTAGTACTTATGATTAGGATACAAACTGTTTGCAAATAAACATAACTTTTGGTAAGGCAAAGAAGCGTTTAATATTATGGACCAAGTATTGCAGTTGGGATTCAGATATTGAGACATCTTCGTGATTTTAGTTACATGAATGACCCCATTGGCCCAGTGGTTTTAAAGTCATTGTGACAATCACTCATCTCTGAATTCCAATTTCCATGAGAGTAAGCCTTCCAGCTGACTTGCAAACGATTGGAGGTTCTACCCAGTTGTTGATTTGTACCCATAAGTGTATAAAGGACATCTTAGGTCTTCCTCCACCTGTATTTAGCTGGATGTTTCGATATGACTGAAATCATGGAGAAATGATTTGTTATTTCTCCATGCTGAAATAGAAGCGACTTTGAATTCTAGGTTTTTCGAGTTTTTATCACTTTTGGACTGCTGGTAAATTCCGCAACTTTACAGACAAACGCCACATCAGTACTATCAGTACTTTGATTTATCAAAGGGTTGCCTGGTCAAAGTTTGCATTTTCATTTTGTTTTATATCGAAATTCCTATCAGCAAACAGTGTAGACTCTGATCAGACGATTATGCGGCGTCTGATCAGAGTCTACACTGTTTGCATATGTCCCATATATGGGATCGTGGGCACAAATGGGTTAGTTATGGGATTGCCGTATGCCAATCTATAGGTTTATTTAACTTATAATGAAAGTTTGTGAGGCTCAGTGAATTTAATTCATTCAGCCACCTTCTTGCAAATTAATCAACCCATCAATGGCATAAAGTCATTAATTGGAAAATGAGAAACAATTTTCTCCTTTCCTCCAGAGCTATTTATCAGTGTAATGTGTCTATGCCTTGGCTTGTAAGCGTTGACTCTCTTATTTTTCCACAAGTCTTTTAACCCATTACCTCTTAGCCTATTTCTTGCTTCGAAAACAGGTGACCACTTAAAGCAGGTTGAAAGTAAAGCAGAATGTGCCTTATGGCACATTCTGCTTTACTTTCAGCCTGCTTTAAGCTACCATCTTCTAGGATATGGAAAATATTTCTTTCGGTACATATTCTTTGCTGCATAAACTGGAACTTTTTTCTTCAGTGGAGGAATAAGTTAGAGGCGTAAAAAGGCGTTTTAAGGGGTAATGGGTTAATATATTTCCGGCGGGGTTTGGGTGAACATTATTTAATATGACTATGAAGCAGGCGATGTGTTTTAATAATTTCTAATAAAATGGATAGTTACAAACACAGTATTCGGATTTCGTATATTTTGTTTTCCCATGCAAGTATAGTTCGACCAAAGTAGTGTACAATATAGTTAGACAAATGCCAAATAAACGGAGGGAAGGCACTAATGTAACTTAAATTCACTCAATGTATATATTATTCAGCACGGAAAAAATGTGTTTTCTGTCCCGATTGACGAAACAAAGAAAAGCTTTGTTTTAAACTAAGTTTTAAACACGTCAATTAAAATTTTAACGTCTTCTTCAAAGTGACTAAAACCGAATGATGTATTTGTAAAATATAAACCCCGTCGGTGCAAAGCTGAAGCTCACACAAAGAGGTGTTTGTTGCACTATATGATTAACTCACGTCCCAACATACAACGATTTGGGAAGCCTCATTTACTTATACCAACGTACCACGTACGTTACATAACTCTCCCCTCCGAGAAGTCTCGTCCCAAGACTTTGATCTTGGGAGAACCATGAGCGAAGCAATGCTGGTGTGGACGTTGTCATTATCCCACCACTGCCACCATTTGTAATTTGAAACCCGAGTGACCCGGCAACAACAAACCCCGCTATATAACTGACGCACGTCCCAACATACAACGATAAGGGAAGCCTCATTTTGCATATACCAACGTACCACGTACGTTAGACTACAGGGCCATAAGTTGACATGAAAATTCCTGAGATTTCCAAAGTTGCATTTTTCAAGTGCGGTTTTACGAATCGTACCTTTACCCCATAACCTGTATCTTGTTTTATTGACAAGCGACTTCTTAAAGCAGGCTGTAAGTAAAGCAGAATGCGCCTTAAGGCGCATTCTGCTTTACTTTCAGCCTGCTTTAACCTACCATGTACTGGGAAAAAAATCCGGAGATTTAGGAAAAATCCGGAGAAATGGCAGCCCTGAGACTGGTACAAGTACAAGTTCAAACGTAGGACATGCCCGTTTACTGAAACAGGACTCCACAAACCACTTCTTCTTAACGACTTCTCTTTTATGCATCCATTGAACCAAACAAATCATTCAAATGAGTAGTCTCATCATAGGGTTTGATGGATTTTGCTTTTTGAAATATTCACTTTTTCTGGAGCTTTTATAAATTTGATGATTAAGAATTTCGAAGCAAACTCGCATGAATTCATTTACTCTGCTGTTAGCTTATCTGCTGTTACCCGGCGTCTGATCAGGCTCCAAACTGTTTGCCACCAAGATAAACATGAATTATCAGAATAGTCTTAAAGTTGTTCTTTTCTACGTTTTAGTGCTTTGCGTTTGCGTACGTTTGCGTTTAAACGGGAAAGAATAACAGATTCTCCACTGTAACACTTTCACTGCCAAATGTTTACCCCTTTTCATTGTCTTCTGCTTCAATCTTGTTGTTTGGAAGATCGTTTCAAGGTAAAAGTCAATGAATTAAGGCTTAATAAATTTCGATACGAGTGTCAAACAGTTAGGCGTCTGATCAGGATCAAAACTGTTTGAAAACGCGCTTTCAAGCGTCATTGAGAGTGAAAGATTTAATATTCAATAATCTTAACAATAAAATTAAAATGTAATATGACCTATTTTTTGTAAGATTAAAGTATACATAAATAGTATATAAGTTATAATAATAAGATTTGATTTAACCAAGTGAACTTGTTACAAATAAGTGATGTTTCAATTTTATATAAAACAGAACATAGTTTTTCAACAGACATACATACTGTACATTTCGCAATAATTAAGTTGTTAATTCAGCAATAAACTGTATATATGAACATCGTATCCTTCTACACACTAATCTAAATCTAATAACATTTGTAATTGTTAGAAATTTTCACATAACATCAGACAAAGATTAATGTTGACACCCAAAACAAATACAGTGGAGAATCTGTTATTCTTTCCCGTTTAAACGCAAACGTACGCAAACGCAAAACACTAAAACGTAGAAAAGAACAACTTTTGGAGATTTCTGATATTTCATGTTTATCTTGGTGGCAAACAGTTTGGAGCCTGATCAGACGCCGGGTTACCCGGCGTCTGATCTGGCTCCAAACTGTTTGGACTGCAAATAATAGTATTTGCGTAAACTCGTTTATTGGGAAAGAATAACACATTCTCCACTGTAACTTTGTTTGTCTCTTCAATGCAGCAACATTACATTCTAAATCTATAGATAGTGCCATTAATGTGTGATGTTATACCAACCAATTTAAACTGTCTAAAATGAGAATATTGACGTGCGTGATACATCTTCAAAATCATAATAAATATGGCCTTTTCAATGATGTATCATATATGAAAATCATACAGCAAGTAACATGACCCTTTGAAGCACCGCGGTCATTTTTTGTCACCTGAAAGAACTTGTGACATACCCTATTTCTATGATTGAATTACGGAATGAAATACTTAAATGTTTCATTATTTTATCATCCATGAAGTAGTTCTGATACTACATGGTCGTAGTAGGCGGGGTTTTGTATTTGCAGATTCCGCGGGAAAAGAATTAAAATGGATTGATAAAAAATTAATGAAAATACAGTTTTCTACTTTGCAGATCCAATAAAGTAAGTGTCAAAGACTTAAAGAACCATGTTGACATACGCGTGCTGGACTTTGGAAGCGGAAAGACCAAGGTGATCAAAATTCGAGTCTCCGGTTTCTGATTTCCCAACTACTGATCGTCAATGTTAAACACATTCATGGTCACAATTACCGTGAGACTTTTACCCTTTCACTGCCATTTTGTTGTCTGCTTCAATACTGTTGTCTGCAATAGCTCCAAAATTAGATTTAAAACAGTTTGACTGACGACATTTGGAAATACTGCCAAATAGTTTTGATGCTGATCAGGTAAGTCTGCGTCTGTTCAGAATCTAAACTGTTTGAAAACGCAGCTTTTAGCGTCATTGGCAGTGAATGGATTGAAGAACACCCAGAGAGACATACGGCAGAGAAGAATACTTACAGACAGAGACAAAGAGCTAGCTAGTTGTGAATAGCTTTGAAGAAATCGGTGTGTTGGATGTTCGTTTTTTTTGTCCATATGTATGTAAATGAAACTGTTGAGATAGATGACACTTAAAGCAATGGTAAAGTAAAGCAGAAAGCTCCTTATTTCTACTTTACCTTTACTTTTACCTGCCTTAAACACACAAAATAACTTGGTGGTCGTTATAGAATGGTTTTATTTTATTAGGTTATATTAGATGAAAGTAAAGGTGATAGGTGTAAAGGCGAGTTTTGCAATAGGGTCACCAGCGTGTGTTTTAACCAATTACCACATAGCCTGTTCTAGTCTTAAAGACAGGTGATCACTTCAAACAGGTTGAAAATAAAGCAGAATGTGCCTTAAGGCACATTCTGCTTTACTTTCAGCGTGTTTTAAGCTACAATCTGCTAATATAGAAAATGTTTCGTACAATACATATTTATGACTGTATACATTGGAATAATTTTCTTCAGTTGATGAATAAATTAAAAGCGTCAAAAAGGCGTATTTATGGGGTAATGGGTTAATTGAAGGTTTCTATTCAAATCTGAGTGGCAAATTGTTTGGGGTCTGATCAGGAACCTAGTTTCCCGATATCTACTCTGGTCACACACTGTATGCAATGGAGTGATTGAGTGAGAGAGTAGGGGTTTAACGGCATTGTGACACTAAAACGGTCATAATTATATCGCAGATGAATATGGAACTAAGATGACGATGAGGGCTGTACAGCATTCCCTCACTACAAAGATCCTCTCAACAACGAATCCCTCCTTACAACGACCCTTGCCACAGTTCCCTAAACAGGACAGTTATATCTAACGCTTGTACTGCTGCAATATTGTCTGCTTAAAATTGTCGTCTGCTGGTTTTCTCAAAGTTTCATATTGGGCATTTTGACCTTAGTGAAGATTGACAAACAAGTTTGAATCCAGATCAGTCGCCGCGTTTCGCAGCGTCTGATGTGGATTCAAGCTGTTTGCAAATGTAAACTAATTTCCCTCCCTATAACGACTCCCTCCGAACAACGAACACAATTTTATTCCCTTTGGGTATCGTTGTAGAGAGGGAGCACTGTAATGATTTCAGGAACATGGCTTTGGCTAATCCAATTCGTTGCAAAGCAACGTATGGGATTCAAACCAGCGACCTGCCTTTCCTTTAGTTCTTGGCAGAGGAGATAAACTAGCTCAGTTAAATAAACATAACATCACGTGCTACAATAAAACCCAAGTACACATGCAAGATATGAAGGCCCTGGGTTGGTTTGCCATGTAAACGCTTGTTTCAATAGTTTTTAAGAGCGGTTATTGGGGAACAGGAAACTGTCTTCACCACTGTATACAGTAAAGCGGCTGTTTTAGGACCACAGAAAAGTAGGATGTTCGCTTAGTTTAAACATATTTTGTGTCCATTGTCAAAGGAAAAGGGGTCGGGCAACACGTTCTTACACAACTAGACCTGACTTTCTGTTGTGTGAAAGACAGTTGTCAATTTAAGCAAGGAGCTTTTTGTTTTACTTTCACATTGCTTGAAGCAATCACCTGTCATCTAAACAAAATAATTAACTTAATTAAATAAATAATTATAACCACGTTTAACTCTTTCACTGCCAAATTTTATTGTCTGCTTTGACCCTCTTACCGCCAAAATATCGTCTGCATTGAAAGTGTCGTCTGCAATATTTCACAAGTCAAATTTAGGGCTATTTTGTCAGAAGAAATATCGATAATAGTGTCAAATAGTATGGATCCTGATCAGACGCCGCTTTACGCGGCATCTGATCAGGATCCATACTGTTTGCAATGTCGCCTTTTGGCGCCATTGGCAGTGAAAGAGTTAATGTATATGTATACAATACGAACTCTACCTACACTTAAGGTTTCTAGTTTAAATCTAAACTCTTGTACTAATCCGGGAAGAACATTTTTGCGGTTACACACCTTCCAACGTATCAGTCTAGGGGAAGGACTCAAGGGAAAGTCTATTCGATTTCAAAATCAACGATTATTCATTTCTTTAAATAGTCTTCGAATTCCAAAATGTGACGGACGTAAGCTCTTTCGCAGCCAAATTCTATAAACAAACATTTGAAAACAGTTTAAATCCACACTAGATGACACGTTACACAGCGTATTGTCTGGGTCCAATCTCTTTGGCACTCAGATAAATGCATTTTAAATGTAACAGATCGTTTGATATAAATGCAGACGTGGGTTTTCTCCGGGCACTCCGGTTTCCTCCCACAGAAATGATCAAATACGACACCATTCGAGCTATCGAGAGTGATTTATATAAGATAACCCTTTCGTTCTCAATGACGCTTAAAAGCGCATTTGCAAACACTTTGAATCCTGATCAGACGCGGCGTAACGCGATGTCTAATCAGAATTCAAACTTTTGACACTCGTTTTAAAATTTCTTCAGTCATACTGCCTTAAACGACATTGCAGACAGCAATTCTGAAGCAGACGACAATTAAACGATGAAGGGGTAAAAATATCGCGAAAAAATGAGAATGAAAGGGTTATTGTAGCTTGCTTCATAATCGATGTAAAAGATAATTATATAGTGTAAACTTTATAAATGCAGACAATATTGCCAGGAGGACGATGTCATGGCATTGAATGCAGGGCTGCCATTTCTCCGGATATTTCCAAAATATTCAGAATTTTATTCTAGCAGATGGTAGCTTAAAGCAGGCTGAAAGTAAAGCAGAATGCGCCTTATGGCGCATTCTGCTTTACTTTCAACCTGCTTAAAGTAATCGCGCTTGAAAAATAGAATACTTTGAAACCTTAGGATTTTCCATGATAAAGTTATGGCTGCCCTGTGAATGTGTTAGACAATATATGATAAGCGCTGCAAATCATGGGCCCGTTTGGACACCTAACCGGTATTCGTCTGTTTTCAAATGCTTCTATATATAAAATGTTGATACAAGTTTGTAAATAATGAAAATGCATGTTACAGTTGTGATATCGGTGGGGCAACATAGCTATTTAAGCGTACAAGATGGTCACAACAAACATGTCGAAATACATGTATCACAACTATACTATTACAATTGCTGTCTTATGGTTTGAATAAAAGTGATGACAGTGGACTTTGAACATTACAAAAAGTCACCTTATTCTCTTTATGAGCATAACGGCCGCTTAACCCATGTACTCCAAACAAAATTTTCAAAATGGCGTTCAAAAATGGCCGCCACAAGCATAAGAAATATTACATACATTCTCACGAATACCCATTACACTCGTTTTCTTATGGTTTGACTAAAAACGAATTACGACAATGTATTTTAAATATTACAAAAGAGACGTATTATTCCCTAAATATGTATTAAGGAGACCTTGTTACGGTATGGCACCCTTATACTACTAACAGGATATTCAAGATGGTGTCCGAATTGGCGGCTACAAACAGAAAATATAACATACTATTACAATTATTACGGTTTAGCTAAAAGTGAAGACAATGAACTTGGAATATTAAAAGAAGAGACAGTTTGTAAATAACAGTTTAATCGATTTACTCTGAAAAAAATATTCAAAATGGCGTCCAAGTTAGCTGCCACAAATAAAAAATATCACGAAATTACTATTAAAATAGTCTTGCTATGGTTTGACTGAATGAGCTGACAATGGACGTTGAACATGAGAAATACACATATCAGTAATTAAACCATTTACGCCCAGTGGATTCTTCCATGTTTATGTATTGGATTAGTCCATTTTTATCAAAGGTTTGCCTGGTCAAAATTATAATTTTAATTTTGTTTTATATTTAAATTCCTATCAGCAAACAGTGTAGACTCTGATCAGACGCCGCATCATGCGGCGTCTGATCAGAGTACACTGTTTGGATAATGTCCCATATATGGGATCGTGGTCACAAATGGGTTAATGTGAATAAAGACTGTTTAAACCTTCTACTTTAAACACACATGCCCTCTGATAAATTTGCCATCTGTTTCAATTTCAAAATAAGTGACAATGTTGTCCGTGTGTTAAGGTTAAACACAAAATGGTGGACAAAATGGACGCTATCAATCTCCAAAAAGTAACTTCAATCGCTCTTTTTACTTACGGCCTATAGTCCATTATAATTGATTATGCCATATCAAAAACAAATAATGTAAAAGAGTATATACATGTATAATATAATTAGCTCATAGTATTTAACATATTCTGACATTTTATGCCATTCTACAGAATTAAAAAGTCAATTTACGTTTAATATGAATTGACAAGATCAATGAAGTTTATTGACTAACTGGGTCGACTGGAGCTTGTTTCGATGGCAAGGGATCTACAATCTGCATCCAGGTTTCTTTGGGTCAACCTCGTTTCCTCTGTCCCTTCAACGTCAAATATAGAGCTACTCTGTAGAACGAATTGTGTTGAATGCGGTATACTTAACCAAGTCATCTCCAGCATCGTAGTCAAATATTTTCATAACTGGTGGCATTTTTGTCTGGTTTAGTAAATTCCTCATTCGAAATGGTGTTGAGTCAGAAGATATTCAGAACATACTTCTTTTTCCCTATTTAATACAGTAGACTACTCAGTGTTTCTACAGTTTGATACTGATGTCTAAAACTGCGGACAACCAAACTGGTCTGCGCCTGGCAAACCTTGATTGGTATTGTCCACCCTGGTATCCATCTTTTTTTTTTATCTCATTTATGAATCAATATAACTATGGATGGTGAAATTAGTCCTTAAGGCTTGTATCTTCTTTGAGTTGACGTTAAGACATACTAATATACTCTTGGCAGCCATACTAAGTAAACCTGTCTTAGTTAGAATCCTTGCATCTGCAGGATGGTAGTTATGTCTTCTAGGGCTTATGTCATTGTCTACTGCAGACCGGTGCAGGACTGCCATAAGTTTACATTAACAATCCTAAGATTTCCAAATTTGCATTTTTCAAGTGCGATTTTACGAATCGTACCTTTACCCCATAGCATTTTTCTTGTTTTGTTGACATACGACTACTTAAAGCATGCTGAAAGTAAAGCAGAATGCGCCTTAGGGCGCATTCTGCTTTACTTTAAGCCTGCTTTAAGCTACCATGAACTGGGAAAAAATCCGGAGATTTAGGAAAAATCCGGAGAAATGGCAGCCCTGTCGGTGTGTCTTCTCCCTGTAACATTGATTGTGTCCCGTCAGTTGCGAAACAAATACTTTGTACTAAAATTCAATTTTCGGTATCATTTTCAAACGCTACACGAGCAGACGATAAATTCTCCTCAGGAAGTTAACATAAGTTGTGATGTCTTCACAGAATGTGCACATAGGGCATACTCTTAAGAAAATTATCATTTTGGAAGAACTATTAAACCTTTGTTACGGATGTTAGAAATAATTGTTTGAACTCCAGGTTTAGCCAATGAAATGCTCAAAATACTCACACGTAGTTTGTTAAGCACTCATTATTGAATATGAAAAGCTATTGAATAAAGGTATTTCAGAGAACGTTCATGTTCAAAAGTCTTCTCTTACATTGTTCAATTTTGTAACAAAGTTAGATATGCTTTTGCGACAAATCTTTTTCAATGAGAAAACAATCCTCTTTGGAAATAATTGAGAACACTATTTTATAACTGCAGAATACAGTTGTACCGTGCGCCTGCATCTAAATGACTAATTGTGTATTGTACTCTGCGACATGCAACATTTAGCAACACTTAGCTAATTGAAAGATCATATTGTCCGAGTAATTAGTCATAGGACGTTCATAGTATACTTATTATACACTAATATGATCAGTAATGCGAAACGGTTAGTTCTCGTTTACAATTTTACATAATTGTTAGCGTAAATCACGTATGTGTTTATAAGACAAGCATTTGTTTTTATTGTCCCTTTTTTTTTTTAGAATGTCTGTCATTAATAATAAAAAAACAAAAATAGTATCGAGAAGTTGGGGCCACCCTGCTTTAAACCTATATTTGAGCTGAGGCCGGCAGACTGTTGTTGTATGTCACACATGATTTAACTGCTGAACACAGACTGTTATAAACGGTGTGCTGTCTTGTTCCGTAAGTAATTTGTTCCATAACAGTGATCCGTTGATTTTATCATAATTATACTTTTTCAAAGGTTAACTAGAACGGCTATCACTAAAGGTGATAAATACCCCCACTATGCAGCACTCTGTCACACTCTGCAAACGTTTTCAATAAGGTTTTACAGTAAGGTCAAATGTGTAAGTCAAAGTCAAACTGACTTAAAAATGGTATAATATATATGTAAAGTGGGGATCCTGGCTCACCCTAAAAAAATATTTTTTTTACTCTCTCCCACCAGACCAAAAAAAATTTTTACAAACTCGACCACCCCTAAAAAAAAAAAAAAAAAAAAATTGGATCCCCACTTTACATATATATAATTGCGAGTACTGCTCTCGACCACCTCCTAAAAAAAATTACAAACTCTCGAACACCCCTAAAAAATGTTAAAATTGTTTTTTTAAAAATGGAAGGTAAAATCTGTTATTATTGCTTAACATTCAAATCATACAATTCATTTAGAAAAGTAAAGTTATGCAGTGATGGATATAGAAGAAAATGTAAGGATTGTGAAAAACCTATGAAACATAAACATTATATTAAAAATAAAGAAAAATATAAACAAGCGCATCGAGAATTTATACTTAGAAATCCTGATTATCAACACGAATATTACTTAAAAAATAAAAAGGATAATTAAAAAAGTATTATTATAAAAATGGACAAAAAAAAATCCCAAGTATTTAAAGATATCATTGATGAAGAAGACAGAAGACAACTAAAAGAGGATATTAAATTAGTAGACCGCCCTAAATGTAATTATTTAAAAACGTATGAAATTAATGCTAATAGTTATAAAGACCCCGGCATATTGTTTAATGATAACAAATCTAAAATATTAGACACAGTTAGGAATGATATAAAAGAATATAATGGCATTAAGTTTTCAGTAGGTCTTTCTCTTCAATTCTTTCATGATGAATATAATGGTAAAAAGAAATTTGTTGATTCTTCCAATCATGGTCTACAAGCTGCTGTATTGAATGATAAAAATATTGAAAAACATTATAATGAACAAACTTCTTATTTACAATTATGGATTGAGAAGTTTACAAATACTACATCTGGTTTAGAAATTGACCACTGTAAAATACTATATTTAAATATTGCAAAGTATGAACCACTCAAAGGTTCTTCATACATTGATTTACCTAAAGTTATAAAAGATAAGAAAGCAATAATCAACGTAAAAAATAAGGACGATGCATGTTTATTCAGAGCAATAGTTTCTGCTCTTTGTCCGGCTACGAAGAATTCTGATAGACCCTCATCTTATCCTGATTATAAAGATATTCTTAATACAAAAGGCGTTGAAACTCCCACTCCAATAAACCAAATAAAAAAACTTGAAAATCAAAATAAAAATTTAAATATTGGTGAGTACAATGGATTAGCATTAAATGTATATAGATATGAAATATCATCGAACAAGGAAATTACAGTATTTCCGCATGATATATCAGACCAGCCTAAAGAGGTTAAAAGAATAAATCTACTTTTAACCTCCTCAACTTCAGAGGAAACAGATGATGACAGCGAAGAAGAAACAAAATATCATTACTGCTGGATTAAAAGTCTTAATAAGTTACTTCACAGGCAAAATAACAAACATGGAGGTCAAACACATTTCTGTGATAAATGTCTTTATGGTTTCACAAGAGAAGACCTACTAACCAAACACAAAGAAGAAGACTGTGAAGGTATTAATAAATCACCATTAAGAATAGAAATGCCATCAAAAGGTGATACAATCAAATTTGAAAACTATCAAAACCAAATGTCTGTTCCATTTGCAATATACGCTGACTTTGAAAGTATAATAAAACCTAAATCAAAACAAGTAGGAGATAAATCAGAAATTACAAGCGAACATGAAGCATGTGGATTTGGTTATCAAGTTGTAAGATATGATGGTAAAGTAGAAGAGCCTGTAATATACAGAGGTGAAGATGCTGCTGAAGTCTTCCTAAATCATTTAGAATGTGAAGTAGAAAACATTAACAACATATTTAAACATCCTAAACAATTAACAATGACAGAAAATAATATTGAAGATTATAATAAAGCTATAAGATGTTGGATTTGTAGTAATAGAATATACCCAAGAAGTAAATCAGAATTCCGAAAAGTTAGAGATCACTGTCATTTTACAGGTGAATACAGAGGTGCAGCACATAAATCCTGTAATCTAAAACTAAAGATAACACCAAATTCAACTAAAATTCCCGTTGTCTTCCACAATCTAAAAGGTTATGATAGTCATCTTATAATGCAAAAAATACATACTTATAAAACAAACAAAAATATTAATTGTATAGCAAATAATACAGAAAAGTATATTTCATTTAGTATAGGACAACTGAAATTCTTAGATAGTTTCCAGTTTATGGCTTCTTCATTAGATAGGTTAGTTGATGCAACAGACAAAGCTGATTTCAAAATAACAAAGCATGAGTTTGGTGATAAGGCTGATTTACTTTTGCGTAAAGGTGTATATCCATATGAATATATTGATTCTTTTGATAGATTTAATGAAAATGAATTACCACATATAGAAAAGTTTTATAGTTCTCTATCAGATGAAAGCATCAAACAAGAAGATTATGATCATGCTCAAAATGTATGGAAAGAATACAACTGTAAAACATTAGGGGATTATCATGATTTATACCTCAAAACTGATGTATTATTATTAGCAGACGTATTCCAAACATTTAGAAAAACATGTATGAAAGCATATAAACTTGACCCTCTACATTATTACACTGCACCTGGTTTATCATGGGATGCATTACTAAAATACACACAAATAGAGTTAGAACTACTAACAGATATTGACATGCATTTATTCATTGAAAAAGGAATGAGGGGTGGTATTAGTATGGTTTCAAAGAGACATGTTAAAGCAAATAATTCTCATTTAAAAGACTATGATAAAAATAAAAAAGATAATTATATCATGTATGTAGATGCCAATAATTTATATGGATGGGCCATGCTTCAAGCTCTTCCATATGGTGGTTTCAAATGGATAAATGGAGAACTTCCAAAATTGCAAAAAGGTAGAGGAAGAATATATGAAGTAGACTTAAAATATCCTAAAGAATTACATAAACTACATAATGACTATCCTCTAGCCCCCGAAAAATTGCAGTAAAAAAAGAATGGTTGTCTGATTATCAAAGTGAATTGGTTGACAATAATAGTATTTTAAATGTAGAAAAACTTGTTCCCAATCTCATGGACAAGAAAAAGTATGTAGTTCATTACAAGACTCTAGAGCTCTATGAAAAACTTGGTTTGAAAGTAGAAAAAATACACAGAGTATTAGAGTTCAATGAGAAGCCTTGGATGGAACCATACATTCGTTTAAATACTGAATTCAGAAAAAAAGCAAAATCAACATTTGAAAAAGATTTCTACAAATTAATGAATAATAGTGTCTTTGGTAAAACAATGGAGAACTTACGTAAAAGAGTAGATATAAAACTTGTAAGAACAGATGGAACTGAAAATGAAAGACTTCGAAAGATAATAGCCAAACCAAACTTCAACAGACGTGTCAAATTCTCAGATGAACTATCGGCAATACATGTCAACAGAATAAAACTAACACTAAACAAACCAATCTATGTAGGTTTCTCTGTTCTTGATTTATCAAAACAGTTTATGTATGATTGGTATTACAATAAATTGAAAAAAAGATATGGGGAAAATTGTAACTTGTTATATACTGATTGTGATAGTTTGTTGGTAGACATTAAAACAAAAGATGCATACAATGATATGTCTGAAATGAAAGATGAATATGACTTCTCTGGCTACCCAAAAGATCATCCACTCTATGATGAAACAAACAAGAAAGTAATAGGTAAATTCAAAGATGAATGTGCCGGTGTTCCAATCGCAGAATATATTGGTCTGCGTTCAAAATTATACTCGGTGTTAACAGCAGACGAACAAGTCATCAAGAAAGCAAAGGGTGTGAAAAAGTATGTAATCAAAAAACAAATAAACTTCAACAACTACAAAGACGCACTTTTCAACAAACAAAAATACACACACTCAATGAATATGCTACGTTCAATGCAACACAACATTTATGGACTACAAATAAATAAAACCACACTCTCACCACTTGACACAAAAAGATACATTGCACCTGATGGGATTACGACATATGCATATGGGTACTCACAGTGTCAGCCGGAACAATAAGTAGTTCTTCTTTGACAAAGCCTCTCTGTGGTGCCGGTGATTTTAAATAATAAACTCTTATACCCTGTGTTATAATATGATAATCAATCTTGTGTATATCTACCGACCATATCGGATCAGTTGCACGTTTCCTACCTCCACCTTCTTGTTCTCCTGGTTGATACAAGTATCTAACATTTGACTGAGGACATATTTCAGTATCAACTTTTCTTGTTATAATTGGAGAAGGTTTTTTTGTCTCTACATTTAATGCCTTAACAACATCTGATAATCTCTTAACCCATTCTCTATTTCTTTTATGTGTATCAATCTCCTTAGCATACTGATAACCAAACAATCTTTCAGCTAAAGTTCTATTAAATCTCTCTACTATTCCTTGGTCTCTATGTATTTCTCTTCTGCCTCTTCTTATTTTAACATTATGTTTAGCCATTAGTTGAGAAACAACACCCATAAATTCTCTACCTGGGTCAACTTGTAATAGTTTAGGATAGTTCAAATGTCTTTTATAAATCTTCTCAAAAGCAGCGGCAACTTCTTTACTGTCTTTTGATGTCAATGGTTCTGCTTCTTTATATCTTGTTCCTACATCTACTAATGTCAATGCATATTTATATGTTTTATTTTTAACTCTATCAAAAGGTAGAAATAACAAATCAGCTTGATGCACCTCATTCTTTGCAGACACATCAAACCTTGGTCTAACAATTTTCTTAGGCGCGGGTAAATATATCTGCCAAACTGCTTGTTTCTTTAAAAATTCTAAAGCCTGTTTCTCACTAACCTTAGCTTCTTTTGCTAACTTATTAACAGCTGTATTACCTTTCCAAAATCCTTTAGGACTATAATATATTTTTTCCATTTCTTAGGAAAAAATTAAATCATAAGCGTGGTATTTATTCTTTTTGATATTCTTACATCTTTTAAATCCAAGTGGTCTGACATAAAATGGTGGTTCTTTATCCTCTATTTTAGTAGCAAGATGTGAAGGACACCACACTTCTCCATTGTCTTTGAGAGTTAATATTGTACTTTCACCATATGTTGTGTTAACAGTTTTATAGTCAGTTATTGTATATATTTTATTAATTTTCAAATCAGACCATTTCTTTGTATTATATTCATTTTGTTTTTTTAACATATATTCAAATTTTTCTTCTGAGATATCTATTTGCATTTGTGCATTATTTTTGCTTTTTGTGCCATAATCTTTTTTTTCTACTTCACCCATTTTATTAATATAGAAAAACAATTATGTATATTTTCTAATTATTATTATTTTATTGTATAAAAAAAATAAAGTCTATAATAATCCTCTACTCCAGTAGTTTCCAAGCAGCAAAACCAGTTAATGCCATGCCGCCAATAATAAAAAAAATCTCTCTATTCTTTTGATCTTCTGATGGAGTATAAAAATCACTTAATGTAGGTTTTGGTGGTAAACTATGAAGTTCTTTTCCAGTTAACCGGAGGCTCCGCTATCACTGGACCTTCGGGAATAATAATAATATTGTTTCATAGCTTGGTCAGCATTATCAAATGTTTGTTCAGCGTGATGTTCTTTTTTCATTACCTTATTAAGATAATCTAATCTTTCAATTCTTTTTTTATTCCATTCAGATTTTGCTTTTTCTAATTGTTCCATTGCTTCATCGTGTCTTTCTCTTTCTTCATCTGAATCTTTTCCTAAATGTGAAAATAAATAATTACCACCAGTAAATGCTAATGCATTTGTTACTGCCCCTCCAATCATCATTGCTACTGCACTCGCCATTTTTTAAGGAGAAAATTCGGCTCCGTTACTTCATAATATCAGCCGGAATAATACCTTGTTTAACTAACATATCTTTTGTTATTGTTGCAAGAACTAAATCAATTGATAACATTAAAATATCTTCCATTTTAAAATCTACTTTTGGTGCTTGTTTTCTAAATAGTTTTTTCCCTATTTCTGAATATCCAACTGCTAATATAGTTTCAACCCCCACATGATATATAGTGTTAACAATTTGTTTTTCATCCGACGCCATTTTTATACAATAAAATTTAAGGCTAAAACTCAAGGGCATCCACTAAAACTCAAAGGGGTCGTATTCTTTTTTATTTATTGTATCTTTTTTTCCCCCACTTTGATTTACAGTGTTTTTATAAACAACAGTTTTATTACTTTTTTTTAAAAAATAAAATCCTATTCCAACAGCTAAAATTGATAAACATAGCGGTATGTAATTTTTATATACATTTATTTTCTGTGAATTTTGAAAAGCATCTGAATTTTTTGTTATTTCTAATTTTGAATTTTGAACAGCATCATTATCTGTATCTTTTACCGTAGGCTCCGCTGTTATTTGTTTTAGTTCCATATTTTCTTTCTTCAAACGTTCTGTTTCTTTTCTTTTTAATGCGGCTTTTAATTTTCTAGCTTCTACACCTTTCTTACCCGCAGCTACTCGTTTTGGATTTTTGGGTTTTGAAACTTCGCTAGCCGGCAGGTTACCACTAATCATTTTTTCTTCGCTATTTATTTTTTCTTCGCTATCCGGTAGGGTCGCTTGTCGCTCCATTTTTTATATCGATATTTTCTTTCTCAAAATCTGGGTCTTTCATCTCGATATTTTCAGTGAAATCACTTGAACGTTCAGTTAAATCAATATGTTTTGCAGTTGTTAACATTGCGGTAAAAGGAGCAAGATACATTCCATATCTATAATATAGTTCACAACATGAAGTAGTCAAAGCATGATTAATAAAAGGGTCTTCCCCCAAGTCTTGTATTAGTTTGGGAGGGTTAACAACGTTAAAATACTTTGAAACACTCATAACATATAAATTAATAAAAGAATTACCTAATGTTTTAGTCATACTAGCTCCCAATCTTGCTTCATATCTACAGTATAATTTATTTATTTGCTCTATTGTCATTGTGTCAATGTCTGAAAGTTGTAACTCTCTTCCAAGATATTGTTTACTATTGCCACCAGCTACAATAGCTGATAATCTTTCACGTTTTGTTTCTTCTTGTTTATCACTGGACCTTCGGGAATCTTCATTATTCGCGTAGCTGCTTTCAGTATTATCTTTGTGTAATCCCTCCTGGTTTAATATTTCTTCGACATTCATTTTATATAATTTATTTTTAAGATTAAAATAATCATCTTGGAGAGTCTCTAGAAATATCATATGTCCAGATAATTTATTTTTAAGTTTAAAATAATTAAATATTACATACCCTGATAATGATAAGACTGTAACATCTGTTATAATTGTTAACAAATCTAATATCATTTTTTAACAGAAAACATCAGTGTTTATAAAAACATTAATCAACCAACCAATAGCCGGTAGGTTGATCCGTTCTCAATATTAATTTACGATGCTTCTTTTTTTTTAGTTCCTCTTTCATTCTTTGTCTTTCTTCTAAAGTAGGAATAACGTCATTTTCTCTAAGACAATTTTCAAAACTATCTCTGTCTTTTGTGTAGAACATACATAACCATTTTGTTTGTTCTCTCAAATCTTTTAAAACGGAATTGTATCTCTGTGAAATAACCCATACTGATTGTTCGGCATGTCTTCCTGAAAAAGCTAGTTCAGAAAGCATATCTCTTTTCTTTGTTAATTCTTTTGTTGCACTGCAATCATCAATTATGTATAATGTTTGTTGTCCAGCATACTTATTAAAGAACATTCTTAGTAGTTCTTGCAGTTTCTCTTCTTCATTAACAATAGGATTAACAATGATTATATTTTTTGATTTAGGTTTTCTAACATCGCCTATCCACTCTCTATTTTTATAAGCTTTATTCCATTGAATAGTGGGACATAGAATAATTATAAAATTAAACACTTTACAATATTCATCTTCTAAAAGGTCAAGTACAAATTCCGTTTTACCACATCCTGTTTGTCCACATATTATAGCACAATGAGGATATTTTGGTAACTCTAGTTTGGTCACCGAGCGCAAGCGAGTCGCTTGTCGCTCCATTTTCTAGGAGTCAAAGTCGGCTCCGCTAATATAATACTTCTTTAAATCTTCCATTTTCAAAATTGATTTGTGCATCTTGTATGACAAACAAATACATATTTATTGGTTCATCATCTCCTGCTTCTTTAGTTATCTGAATTGTAATTCCTTCAGATGCATTCTCTACTCTTCTTCCAGAACCATGGAGTGTGTTATCATCTATTGTTCGTAAATCTAACCATAATGCATAACTGTTAGTAAGATACTTTTCTATTGTTATGTTGGCAAAACATAAGTCTTTAGCAATTTTATCTGTTTCCTTGTTTCTCTTTGATGTTAAACAAAAGTATTTATTTATCTCATCCCACTGCTGATATGCTCTCATTCCTTGACTGTATAGTTGATTTGGAACTCCTTCTATTGTAATCTCTACTTTCTCTATATTAGGGTTGTAATATATTTCTGTGCCTGTTCTTTCGGGGTCTTCATACAGCATCAGAATTCCTTTCATACTTCTTGCGGGAACATTTAAATTTATATTCCATAGTGTATCAGATTTATTCTTTAACATTTTTCTATGTCTTAGAACACGATCATAGAATATTGTCATTTTACCATCATATTGTTGTCTTATTTGTCTAACAAGTTCTGTATCGGATACCATATCAAATTCTAAACAAATATTTTTAATTGTATAACTTGCTGACGTATCACTTGATTTAATAACTTTATCATAGTCGTTGAACGTAAGTTCATATTCAAGTCTATCACCTAGTCCCGCTTGATAGAATGGCATATGTGTTTCTAATAGTTCAAAATCAAGTGGGATACAAAATCTGTTTTTATATGCTTTAGCTATTGCTTTATCTTCTTTATCATTACTTGCATCCTTAGCTCCAACTCTGTGTTTTAACATATTGCCTTTACCAATACCTTGATATACCATGTTAACACGTTCGGTTGGTGTCTTCCATAAATCAACATAATTGTGATAAATATCACTATCATCAATTGATAAAACTTCATTACCTGAAATTCGTATTGTTGTTTTCTTGATGATAGATCTTCCAATGTTTTGATAAACTGTTGCATTTGCATCACTTTTACCGTTTATTTCAATTTCAAATGCTAATCTGACTGTTCTAGGAACAATAACATCATTATTACTTAAATTAGGGAATCTTACTAATAAATGTTGATTCTGATCAATAGTTGAAGGATTATTAGTTATTACAACGCTTTGACGAATACCTTTTACACCTCTAGGTTCTCTTATTTTTCTGTAGGGATTTAATTTTTCTCCATAAGTTGACATTTTTAAAGGATAAAAATAGTGATAACCTTGCGGCTAGTGATAACCTGTCAGTTAATATTTCTAAAAAATTAATTCAATTACTGCCGACATTACTGTATTTTCACATCCAGGATTATTATTTGTAGCAACAAAATTAATTACATCTTGAGCATTAATAATTAATGGTGTATCAAAATTATCAAACTTTCTTGTTAGATTGTTCAACTTTATACCATAACTTAGTAGTATTTTTCCATTAACAGCCAATGCAACAGATACATCATCATTGTTTGTTCTTGTACTTGATAATGAAATACCTAATATTTGACCTCGAAAATTCATAACATAGCCTGAATTTACTTCTCTACCTCCATTACCAAAACTAAATGCTTTATTTTTAGAAATTGAACCCTTACTCTCTGCGATTATGGCTATTACCTTTCTATCAGGAATATTTTCTACTTTGTTATATAATAATCTATGGTTGATAATCATTTCACGAACTTTATCTTGAAGTTGGTTATATCTTTCACCTTGTGTATTTATTTGTTCAAGCATAATGTTTCTATTATCATGAACCTTTTGTTGAAATTCTGAAATTCTTTGCTCTAAATCAGAGATTCGCTTGCGCTCAGTGATTGGTTTAGCGGAGCCTTCGGTACCGGAGGCTTTGCTCACTCTCTTTTGTAAATCTCGAACATGCATTATTAAAGTTTCAATGTTGTCACTTCGTTTCTGTGATTTTTTCGTTCCAAATATACTCATTTTATTAGAATAAATTTGAAGAAGTGATTTCTAAAACACAACTAGTTGGTAAGCGATTAATTATTGTTTTATTATTTTCATCTCTGATTTCTATTTTTAATTCTGATATAGTGTCATTTATTAAACGTTTGTATTCTGGATGCTCCAATCTAATTGTTATTATATCTCCAAATTCTTTATTTTCAACTGGAATAACCGCTAATAAGGTACTCGGCATACTATCAAGATAATTATAAGAAGTGTTAATTTGTTCCAGATGAACATACAACGATTTATAGATAGCTAAATCTAAACATTTATTACCATTGTGTTCTTCATTAGCATCAAATGTATGTTTATTAACAAATCCTAATATTTCTCTTAAACCTTTACTTAACTTCAATTCATTAGTTGAACTTAAACTTGTAAAACCATTCGTTTCATTTACAGATAATGTAATATCAAAAGTGTTAAATAAATCTGAAATTTGTTGAAAACTATAATAACCATCTGGAATTTGAATAGGGCTCTCGCCCTTCTTTTGTATATTTTCATTAACAATATTATACCAACCTATGCCGTATGTAATACATTTTAATCCAACACATTTATCACCTTTTCTATTATCAATATATTGTTGTAAATTAATAGTTTTATCAATATTTGAAATTGTATGATGCATTTTTTAATATTAAAAAAATGTCAATTAATAAAAGTTTTAAGTATAATAGTAAAGCTAAATATATACCTGGTGGTGTGTTCAATAAAAAGGTTGTTAACATTATAAAACAATCAATTGTTATTACATCAGATGGAAAAAGTTTCAATGCAGATTTCCCTGACTTATTTTCTAAATATAAATTACCTCATATAGCATCAGAAGAAATAGTAAACCGATGGGATACAGCCTGGCTTTTATTCTATCAAAATCAAGTTAACTTTGCAATATGGTGTGCTACTACAGGTTGTGGCGTAGATTACAATAATCACCTAAATGAAGATAACAAACTAGTTGGTTCTCTATTTTTATTCCATATTTATTACCAAACAAGAAGGATACTTAAGGAATTAGGTATTGCTCTACCACAAAACGGAAGTTGGAATGCTTTTAACAATAGTTATGATCGTGAAGCTTACGAACGTATATGCGGAGAATTTAAAATAGATCCTAATACAGACTGGAGACAAAAGATATATCCAAATGGCGATGGTCTTGGAGATGTATATACTAGTGGTCATGTTGCATGGGACAGAACCGATTTTAGACATGATAAATCTAGTGAACATACTGCATCTAATAAATTAGATATTCTTGATTTAACTAAGATGACATTTGGAGCTGAAGTACCAGGAGGTAGACATTGTGGCGTTTTTTCATGCCATTATTATCCTCCTAAGAAAGTTCATATAAATTATATTCAACAAGAAGATGGTGTTAAAGATGCATGGACTAGTTTTATTCTTGACACATCAAACGGTTTTACACAAGCCGGGATTGAAAGAATAAACGAATCTATAAGAACATATTGTTGGGCTATCCTCGAATCCCAATCTCAAACAAGAACAAGTATATTAGGAACGGGAACGGCCTTTGATGCACAAAAACAATTCCTAGTAGATATTGAGGATTCTATTAATAGTCCTATTGATTTACCTGGTCAAATTACAAGATATCAAAATACATTAAAATATGCAAGAAGTAAAGTTGATTTTGTATACGGGGTAGACTTATATATGTCTCCTAGTAATATGGAATTAAGAATAGGGACAATTCAAGATTATAATAATGAAATTGTTGTTGCAACAGACCAACAAGAACTAGGTTTAAATAGCGATATTAATATTAAACCTGTTCCACCTCGCGAAGCCTCTGGTAAAAAACATGTAGAATTGAATGGAACAAAGACTAAACAAACACAACCAGTTCAAGTTAGTTCAATAGATTACAGTAAGATTACAAATTATGCAAAAGAACATTTGTTGCCTAAAGAATGGGTTACTAAAGCGGCAAATATACCCGGATTCTTTAATTCATATATGAAACAACACATTGTTAAAACACCAACTGATGTTGTTAAAAACACTGATGTTTATAGAAACCCGGATGATTCGCTTGCGCTCAGTGATGAACATGAAGGTAATAAAAAAGCAATAATAGTAGGGAGTATTGCAGTAGGTCTTACCATTTTATTTATTTATCAGTAATATACTTTGTTACTGTGGTATATATTAAACCAACAACAAAAATAACTAATAATATTAAATGTTCACCAACATAACCAACAACCTTTCCCATTGTAGATAATAACCATGATACAACAGACCCTATTATACCGGGTAATGCAGCTGCCGCTTTTCCAGCTAATTTAAAAAGTAATTTACTAATATTATTTAATTGTTTCTTTATCCAATCTTTTATTCCTTCTTGTCCAGGAGAAGGAGGAGGGGCAGGAGTAGGGGGAATAGAAGTTCCAGGTAAAATAGCTTCAACAATTACACCAATAATCATTCCAAAAGCAGTTAAAATACTAGCAATTGTAATTCCTTGTTCTCTGAATAATGTTTTTATTCTTTCAGCTAATGTTGTGTCTTCATTCAATATTTTATGTATGGTATCTTTGATTCTATTCACTTGACTACGTAATTTTTCTTTATTAATATTAATCACTTCCAGTCTTGCACTTCTCTCAGATTCCAAATCTCTTATTCGATTATTTATTCTCTCTATTTGAAATTCATCATTGTCTGCTTTAGCCTGTTCTAATTTTCCCTTTTCTTTTGCTAAGTCTTTATTGGTTTCATTAAGTTTTCCTAATTCATTTGCAGTTTCTTCTTTAACTGTTGTCATTGCTTTGAGGATACCATCCATTTCTCTCTTTGTCATAACTGTTTGTGTTCCTATTTCATCTCGTGATAATGTTTCTATTTCTTTCACGAGTGTTTCAGCAGTATTAGGTAAGTCAGCCATTTCCACACTCTCGATAGCAGGAAGGTTACTTTCTACATTTTGTAAAGCTGCAACGGCTTGTTTAGATAATTTTTTATTTGAAGAAGAATAATCTGGTAAATTTAGTAAATCTCTTATTGCTGCTGTTCCTCCTGTTCCAATTTTACTTGCTAAAGTGTTTAAATTAATAAACCTGCCTCTTCTTCCTCCTCTTTTTGATGTGAGCTGAATATCTTTATCTCCAACCTTTAAAAATAGTGTTTTACCATCGGGACCAAGTTCAAAGTTTGTAATATCAATACGAACAGGATCTATTCCATACGTTTCTTTTAGTAACTTATAATATTCTTTAACTATTGATTGTTTATGTTGCACTAGTAATTGTGTTCTTTCATCTACATCATTAATATTCCTGAGATTTTCTAATCGTTTTGTTAATTCATCGTCATAATCACTCTCATATACATCAGGCATCTCATCAATCAATTTATCATAATCATCTTTGTCATAAACGGGATGATTATCAAAATCAAATCCTTCAGCCATTTTAATGTAAAGAATATGTTGGAGGCTTTTCATATTCATAAATATTATAAATTATACAGTTTTTAAACTTTTTTCTATAGTACTCATTGCTTCCATTCTCCCCTTTTCGATTAATTTTTTTTTTCTTCATCTGTTATTTCAACATTTTTCATTGCTGTTGTTTTGATCTCTTTTTTTAGTTCATAATATTTCTCCATTTCATTTAAAATAGTTTTAAATTCTTCCTCGCTAATATTTCCATCTTGTAAAGCCTTAGAAACAATATCATGAATACTATTTAATTTACTTTCTGCAATTGTTTGAACATTAGAATGTTTTTGTGTTTTTGTCATTAATTTACGTCTGATTAATTTAACAGATATACCTAACCCTCCACAAACAATAGCTACTGGAAAAGTAATGGGAACAGCTATTCCAATACTTGCTAAAATAACACTTGCCGATATTAGTATGGTATCAATTCCGTCAGTAATATTTATTCCTCGTTTATATTTTTTATTTAATGATTTTCTAATATCCCTTTCATTAATTAATGTTTTCTCTATCTCTGATATTTTTTGTAATCTATAATTCCCTGAACGGTCAAGAGAATTTTGTCCATCTTCAACTCGAGAGCTTATAGGCTGCGCTAAATCTGGATATAAATTTGGGGCACTTGGTTGTTTCATTTTTAAAGGGATTTTTTGATGTTAGGAAATTTAGCAATGCTTAAGTAGCGTAGCCTACGGTATGTTAGAAAAAATAGCAATGTTAAAGCAATGCTTAAGTAATGTTAAAGTAATGTTAAAGCAATGCTTAAGTAATGCTTAAGTAATGCTTAAGTAAAAATAGGCTACTGGAGTAGGGGGTTAATTTTAGAATTAACCCTTCATGGTTTTTTGGGGGGTGGCCGAGTTTGTAATTTTTTTAGGGGTGTTCGAGAGTTTGTAATTTTTTTTTAGGAGGTGGTCGAGAGCAGTACTCGCAATTATATATATGTAAAGTGGGGATCCAATTTTTTTTTTTTTTTTTTTTTTTTTAGGGGTGGTCGAGTTTGTAAATTTTTTTTTTGGTCTGGTGGGAGAGAGTAAAAAAAATAATTTTTTAGGGTGAGCCAGGATCCCCACTTTACATATATATGGGCCGTGTCACGACAAAACCTGCCTTAATGACAAAAAAATCGATTTTGGCTTTTTTGCATTTTCTTTTACATCATTTAATTCTCTTTCCAACCATGTTATTTTTATCACGATGCGCTATGTACTTCTAATGATATGAAGTTTTTAAAAATGCGGTATGAGGTAACATTCTGATAACATGACGTCAATTCAACGTCAACTTTGTCACGCACTCATAGACGTCATAGAGAATTAACGTTTACAAAATTTTCGCTCCGGGACATCGATTTAAACTTCATGGGGACGACTTGGACCTGTGTATTTGATATACTTTTCACTTAAAGACTAATGTTGAGGTCGGTATATAGTTTTGATGACCTGTGAAATGTCAAATTGGTCGAGGGCTAAGTTCGAGAAGGCCTATTCATCCTCGGTCAATATCACTGTTCTAAAGATCTCAACATTAATTAGTCTATAGTCATCATATAGCATAACTAATTTTACGAAAAATAATAACTAAATAGTAAACGAGTTACGACTATTGATTTATTTGTCTATACCGATCACAAGCTGAGTCCAGAAAAGTACGTGAAGTCCTGGGAATGCTGTGTAGACCCATTTGATTTTTACGATAGTGCAAAATCATATAAAACGGGGTCTACATAACGCTTCCAGATCTACTCGCACTTCCCGGACTCGGTACGCGATCGGTATGTATTAATTAGAAACGATAATGTACAACGGACATGAGACATTGATTATAACATCATACAGTAACATCATTCAACAAAAGAATTGTTTTTATAAGTCTGGACACGTGTCGTCTTGAAAGACTGGTCTGACATACTGTGCAAGTACGCCTGTCGCGCCTGGCTCAGTGCCGGCGGATCCATTACAGCTAGTCGCACAACATGGTAGGGAAGCGGTAGGCTGGATCCCTTCTAAAAGATATTGAAGTAGGCTTCCTCTTCGTCTGCCCCGTCCGTAAAGAAACTACGCATGTTTCGGTGGATACAACCTAAAGTACTGGTACTTCCTGTGAGAGAAAAAAAAACATTAATGTGTACAAATTCGCCTTGGTTACTGAACGCCGACATGTCCACAAGTCTCCCTGAAAGCTGGGCAAGCGTGTCGCAGTCGGAGCGTCTAAAATAAAAAAAGTGTATAAAAACTGATTTATACCTAATAAAATATGTAGATCTAGCACATTTAGGCAGCAATAAATCGTTTAATTTGTAAATGGTTCAAATTGACTAAAAGCTTTTGTGCGTTCGAGACGCCGAGTTACCCAACCTATTTAGGTTAAGACACTTTAGCACGGCGTATTGAGACCGCAGATATGTATAACTGTTAAATATACATAGGCCATCAAAATGATCTTTGAAAGAACTTGCCTTATTATCAAGTAGTTTTCAATTTATTATACCTATATAGCTTTTTAATGTTGGCGAGGCCGCTGTCTACTAAACATCTGGCGTGGCCTGGAACCTGCATGTGGTACTCAATCTTCAATCAACGAGTAAATCTACATAGAATATTAATACCTAAATCAACGTCTAGCAAATTTGGTTTTGGTGACCTCAAAAAGAAACATTATAAGCACAATTTTATAAGAAAACTCAAATATATAATTATAAGAGAAGTTTATGGAGCCTTCACATACACGGATTTTTCTTACGATTCCTTACGGATTGCAAACTCGTAGTAAATCGTAAGCATCCGCAAATGACCCATTAGTGTCCGTAAATAACTCACAAGTATCCGTAAGGATTCGTGGAAGAAGATGCCCGTTTTGTTATGTCAACTTTTTTCTTACGATTGTCTACGGAGTTATTCTTCCGTAAATCACTCATAAAAACGATCCGTTGAGTATCGCAAACCGGTTGTAACAACACGTTATCCTCCCTAAACAGCCCGCAATGATCCGTAAACCCCGCGTAACGTGTTCGTAGTCATCCGTGGTATTATCGTTGAGATTTTCCGTAAAAAAGGCATACTCTTGTCAAAAAGACCACAACAATCTCAGTGAAATATTTTTTTCAGTCATGTCGATGTTCTCTCACATCATGCCAGTTGTCGAATGATGACACATTAGAAATTGAATACCTTTTGGTCCTAAAATGGTCAAACGCGTCAGTTCTCTTAGGTAAATCGTTACAGTTCATGAAGGTGCCTTCACATACACGCATGTTTCTTATCTCCAAACCGTAGTCAATCGCAAACGTCCGGAAATAAATCGTTAACATCCGTAAATACATCGCAGATGTCCGTAAACAATCCGTTACCATACGCAAAACTCGACGACATCCGTAAGCCTCCGTAAGACGAAAATCATTTTTTTTGACATGTCAAAAACTTTTCTACGATAGACTACGATAGACCACGGATGGACTTTTCCGTAAACAACTCGTAAATAATCCGTAACAATCCGCAACTTCTCGTAACTCGTTCGTAACATCACGTAACCCTAACAGTTGCAAACAGTTAACATCCAGATTAGACTGCGCGTGACGCTACCTATCATCAGGACTTACTCTGATTGAGACTCTTATCTAATAGTTTGAGAAATTTTAGAAAAATCTTATATAATAACAGTCAGTAGCACACGTCAATTGTTGCAGGCAGTGATATAACGTTCGTTTTACGATTAAGCCCATTCACTGTCATCACGTAATGAGCTTTGAACAATTTTCACTTGCGTTTATTTATCAAATTTAATGTAAGGTATTTTGATTTAAGGAGTATAAAATTTAGTGTCAATCAGTTTGGATCCTGACCAGATGCCGCGTTACGCGACGCCTGGTCAGAATACAAACCCTTTGCAAGTAATCTGTTATCATTGTACTCGGGTTAAGGCAGTGAAGGGGTAAGTACAATCAAACTTGTTTCGAGTGACCTTTATTTGAAAGACGTTCAGGTAGTTACAAACAGGTGCGACTGTTAAATAACGCGGGTGAGTTTTGCCGTAAATATATCGTATTAACTAGAAAGAAACCGTAAAAAGCACGTAACAACTCGTAACAGACCGTAAATAGTCCGTAACAACTCGTAAGAAATCTTCATTCACTCTTAAAGTGGAATAAATCGTAAGGTGTGCCATCTGTAAGGAAATCGTAGAAATTCCGTGTATTTGAAGGCCCCATAAGATAAACAATCCAAAAATTCATAGATCTAAGAGATCTATTCAGATAATTGATGCCATGTTCATTTTCAATGACAGTGGTCATTTTTTCGTCCGAAATGGAATTTATTGACATTGTAGGTATTATTATATAACATGAAAGCTGTGTTACTGATCTAAAACAAGTTATTACGTTGATCAAATAACAATAACAGCAAAAAGTAGAGAAAAAATATCATCGCCTTTAGCAAGAATTGAACTTCGATACTCGGGCTTGGAAAGCGAGGTACATATCCACTGGACCAAGGGGACGTTATAATTTTCTCGACGTTGATTTGGTTACTTGAATAATTTCGTGAGTGAAAACAAAAACTAATGCAAGTGCCAATAATATACCATTCTATCAATTGTTTATTGTTAGTTAAATTAACACATCTAGATCTAATTAATTCACGACCATTTACATAAAATCTACAGAAAAAACGTCAAACAAGCTTAAACGTTTCATAATTAAAGTGTGCTTGGCGATCTAAAAATAGATTCACAAAGCCTCCAGACACCAGTATTCAAAGTTCGGATTCCTCTCCGGATTAAAATATAGAGTGAAATGTAGAATTTATGTCGATTTAAAAAAAATGCATTTTTGTCTGCATATATAGATTCTACATGAGTGTAAATGTTTGAGAAAGGAAAGTGAAAGCATAAAGCTATCGATACCTGTTGTGGGAGGGGAGAGGTCATGTTTGTTTACGTTTCACTTTTTCCTTAAACAGCTCTACGCTTGGAATTCTAGATCTAGGGAGAACTGTGCATAGAATAATTATAATAAGAAGAATAAAATGTAGTTCTAAACTCACCTCTAAATCGTTGTCCATTTATCCAGGTAGTTATGGTGGTATTGAACTAAGAAAATCCGATCTATTGAATGTCAAGGTGAAATTGCGCGGCACTTTTACTGAAAATTATGACGTCAAACTTTATCGGGGTTTTCCGACGTTATGACGCTATGTCATTAAGGCAGGTTTTGTCACGACACGGCCCATATGTATATGACACTCTGCAACTCCTGAGTAACATTTATGGCAAGTATCAAGTAAATCAGGTTGAAAGTGAAGGAGGAGTTCGCCGTACAAGATTTTGCCTGCCAATTTTAAGGCCAAAGGTCAAGGTCACAGAGATTTGAAATGTGAGTCTTGCACATCTTCATCCTGAGTAACATGTATGCCAAGTATCAAGTGAATCGGATTGAACGTGAAGGAGGAGTTAAAAGTACAAGATTTTACCTGCAAATTTCAAGACCAATTTCAAGGCCAAAGGTCAAGGTCATAGAGACCTAAAATTTGTGTCTTGCACATCTACTACTCCTGAGTAACATTTATGCCAAGTATCAAATAAATCGGATTGAAACTGAAGGAGGAGTTCAAAGTACAAGATTTTGCCTGCCAATTTCAATACCAATTTCAAGGCCAAAGGTCAAGTTCAAGGTCAAAGAGACCTGAAATTTGTGTCTTGCACATCTACTACTCCTGAGTAACATTTATTCCAAGTATCAAGTGAATGGGGTTGAAAGTGAAGGAGGAGTTGAAAGTACAAGATTTTACGTGCAAATTTCAATACCAATTTAAAGGCCAAAGGTCAAGGTCAAGGTCATAGAGACCTGAAATTTGTGTCTTGCACGTCTACTATACCTCAGTAACATTTTTGCCAAGTATCAAGTGAATCGGGTTTAAACTGAAGGAGGAGTTGAAAGTACAAGATTTTGCCTGCCAATTTCAAGACCAATGTCAAGGCCAAAGGTCAAGTTCACGGTCAAAGAGACCTGAACTTTGTCTCTTGCACATCTACTACTCCTGAGTAACATTGATGCCAAGTATCAAATGAATCGGGTTGAAACTGAAGGAGGAGTTCAAAGTACAAGAATTGGCCTGCCAATTTCAAGACCAATTTCAAGGCCAAAGATCAAGTTCAAGGTCAAAGAGACCTGAAATTTGTGTCTTGCACATCTACTACTTCTGAGTAACATTTATGCCAAGTATCAAGTGAATACGGTTGAAAGTGAAGCAGGAGTTCGAAGTACAAGATTTTACGTGCAAATTTCAAGACCAATTTCAAGGCCAAAGGTCAAGGTCAAGGTCATAGAGACCTAAAATTTGTGTCGTGCACAGCTACTATATCTGAGTAACATTTATGCCAAGTATCAAATGAATCGGGTTAAAACTGAAGGAGGAGTTGAAAGTACAAGATTTTGCAGACAGACCGACGACCGCCGGACCGACCGACCGACTGACGGCCGACCGACCGACCGACAGGCTGATTCCAGTATACCCCCCTCAAACTCTGTTTGTGGGGGTATAAAAATGCACAGTATGATTTTGTTCCTGAGTTTAAAAATGCTGATTTTACAGCGTGTAGAATAAAAAAGCAGTCTACTGTTGATTTGTACTACTTAAAGTCAAATTGACTTTCTGTATTTTGTAAGAGTTATTCTGCGAGAATATTTTGCCGTTATGTGTGCGAGTATTTTTACGCGGTAAATATTTACGTCGTCAGTAATTTCTATTTTATGTATAGGCGTATTAATTCCTTCCTCCAATGCGTTAGAGTATGTTGAAACTGAAAATATTGTATTGTACAGTTTTTTTTTCAGAATAGGGGGGTGGGGGGGAGGGAGGGGGATTATTTCAAAAGTTGTTTTAATCATTTCTGAAGGTAGCTGATGTGGGCTTTGACCTTTTCTGATTTTTGTGAGAATATTGCTTTTTTGTGTTCTGTTAGTTCACACTCTACAGCGTGGTCTATAGTATGTGTTTATTCTGTGTCATTTGTCTGTGTGGATGTAGTGGTATTATCTGTGCCAAATAGCGATTTAAATTGACTTCTAATTCTATATTTAAGTTCGGATCTGTATTCGGTTTGTTTTTGTATAGCGTTATATATATATAAGGGTTTTCCAAACACTTTTGTTATTTGATATTGCAATATTACTTACTCTTTTGTACATTTGTCTTGCTTTGCATTTTACATTGTTATAGTTATTGCGTGCCGTACGTAACAATATTAATTATGTTTATGTAATGTTTTGTTTCTGACCCTTTATAACTCTTTTTCCCCATTTTACATTCTTCGTTGAATCATGTTGTTATTTGTTAGTTTTTTTGTCATCGAATGTTTTTTTTTCTAAATAACGAGAACAAGAATGATATGAAAGTGATTACTGCTGTGCCAATAGCAACCTGAAATTTGGTATAATAATACGTAACGTTTTTCAGCTAATGATAATTGGAGTGCATGTGACTCTTTCCATACGTCCTTACTATGGAACTTGCTATCCGTAGTATTTGTAGAACATGTGTCACGTGGTTGAGTTTCCCGCGGTTTCGTGTGTAGCGAAAGTAGAGTTGGTGCGTGATAGGAGAATTCCTTGAATTTGAGTATTTCAAAATTTGATATTATATCTACATTTGCGTAATAAAATAGTATCTAGTGCACGACCGATTAACCTTGTGCTGATCAAAGAGTGTTTTCACCAGCTTTATCATGGAATTGGAATATACGCCTGTTTGCGATGACAAAACAAGTTGCTTTACACAATTTGATGATTTTGTGTCCATATATGTCAATCTTGGAATCTGTGCTTAGCGCAAAGGGGCGAATGGTTTGTAATTATATGTATAGTCTAGTAGGTATGTGTCAACTTCTAACCAATCAGAGCTTTTTGCCGTGCTGCTGTTAAGCACCAAAATCTATTTCCTCTTGTTGTAACGGCCGATTTTATTGACCTGGCAGGGCGGAGTTTTGGTGCGGATCGTTGCATTTCAACTTTAGGGTCCTCAGCACGCTCTTTTATTATCGAGATTTAACGTTGTCTGTCGGTTTTTTCTCAACATCACATAGTACTGGACATTTTGACAGAAGGAATAAAACGAAGAATGACAAACAGCTTGAATCCAGATATGACGCCGCGTTACGCGGTGTCGGATCTGGATTCAAGCTGTTTGCAAATGTAAATTAAGTCTTTATTTCTCTCCCTATAACAACTCCCTCCGAACAACACACGCACTATTTGTCTTCCATTGGGTGTTGTTGTAGAGAGGGAGCACTGTACACACCGTTTTCACGTGGATATGGCGGCTTCACGTTGAAAGTATCTGAAAATAACTATTTAATACGTAATTTTATACTTATCACCCCTAAAATCAAATGCAAATTGTCCTGACATGTGAAACAAATCGGTCTATAATACTTTGCATCCTTTTGGTGTTATATATGCATAATATATATATACATTGTGTGTGGTAATACTACCAGTAAATTATACTCATATAATTTCACAGTTTTGTTTATTAATAAGGTGAATGTTATTCTTGAAACGACTTTTGTAGTATAATGTTATACCGCCGCTATATCTACTCCTTTTTAATAATACTGAAACTGTTACCTAGTATAAGTTCCTTTGAGAATCAATCAATGTATAAATTGGAGTAGCCATTGTGTTTTAGCCAGAGAGGAAAATAATGTCATTTTTTCACATTCTCTAAGATATCTATGTTTGCTAAATTCCGTGCAACTCTATTAACGTTCCATGTAAATATTTTTGACTTTTCCTGACAGGCCTACTCTGTGTTGATTGGTTCATGTAGCTGCTGAACATACTCCCGTCCATTTATGAACAGCTTGTAACGTACAAGTTTGACGTATCCAATACCATCTTAGGCAGGCGCGAGTCAATAAAATAAAAAACGAAGCAATAGGAATTTTCTTCTGTATTAATCAGTATTTAGGGGGAAAAATATTACAATAATGAGCTAATGTTTTAGAATTATCGAGAAAAGATCTCGTTACCATGAGATTATCTCGTAATTTATTAGACAATATCTCATAGTAACTTAATATATTTCGTTGTAACGATAAACTATCAGTGAATGTTTTTATGTGATTATAATATGCGTTGTGGGTATTTAAGAAGCTTTCAAACACATATAAAATACAAAAGCAACTGTACATTAACGTGGTACTGACAAAACGTTAAAATACACTCAATTATTATATGTATGCGAAACGTAGAATCTATATGTGTACAACGGACAAAAAACGGTGCAATGCAACTCGCATTCTATAATGTGTTTCACAAAATAAGCAATACCATTTCTCAAGGGATATTGTGGTGACGTGTTCTCTTCACCCATCCTCTGTTTGGCACTCGTTCCATGGTGCTTTGAAATATATCTTTATAAAGACTTTGCATAGCAATAGTGGAGCAGACCACAATATTGCAGTGAAGGGTTAGACAACCCTCGATAAATTTGTCGTGAAAGGGTCAACAATATTACAGTAGTCATCAGCAGTTTGTATTTTGATTGTAGTAATAAATTGATTTGAGATGAATAGCTGATGTAATTTTTATGATAAATATAGTACTTATTTCTGTCGCTGTAAATATAAAATAGCTCTAAATTTGCAATTCCTGAAACCTGTTCTTACTAAGACAATAAAGAATTTGGAGTCCAAATCTAGACTATAATGTTTTCATTAAACTATTCAGGTTCAATTATTCGGAACTCTTGACCTACTAATGTTTGCTCTTCTAATGGTCAAACGTTCCTTTATCAAATGGGAGGACTTTCGGTGATAACTATGTTGACGTGACACGCAGAAATATGTTAGTACACCCCAAGGAAAATATGACACTATTGAAGTGTGTAATTGCATGTAAGAGCTCCAGTGCAAGAACTGTGATACTTCGTACATAGGGGAGGCCGGTAAATTTAACCCTTTCACCGCCAAATTATTTTTGAGTTTTTTACCCCTACACCGTTATACTGTCGTCTGCTCCAATATTATTGTCTGCAATATCATTTCAAAGTTAGAATTAAGAGAGTATGACATAAGAAATATCGAAACGGGTGTCAAACAGTTTTGATCCTGATCAGACGCCGCGTTACGCGGCGTCTGATCAGGATCAAAACTGTTTGCAAATTCGACTTTAGGCGAATCTGGCGGTGAAAGGGTTAATAAGAACTTTCTAAATAATAATGTTTGTCACTTGTTTTGAATTACGTCTGTTATACTGCCTTAAATCTAACTTTCAAACAGTAGATTGCAGATAACAATATTGAAGCAGACGATAATATGGCGATGAAGGGGTTAAACTCTCCCGATAAATTTGATCATGGAAGGGTTAATTTCATATACTCGTATCATCATGCACCAGAAGATGATCTGTAACTTTTTTCATATGTGTTCAATGTGCATTACGGTAGCTCGCGCGTGAGCTTATTTTTCGTGAAAGGTTTCTATGAAACTTTGCTTGAAGAAAACAAGTACTATAAGAAACAACGTGTTCCAAATACAGGTAAACTTTACCATTTGATATGTATTGAACACCTCTTTCACACTTTTCAACAAACAAACAGCAAAAGAAACCCACAAAAAAGAAAGAAAATAAAACACAAAAAACAACCAAAAGTAGACAAAAAACAAACACAACAATAAATAAAACTAAAAAGAAAACATGAATGTTGATGAGTAAAGATTTAGTTTATGACTATATATGTCTCGTGCAACTAATTGTTTACAACATTCATTACAAAATATTCAAGGAAAAAACAGTTTGAATAAAAGTGTCCAGAACAATGTTAACAACGTTTACATTTTACAAAATGTGTCATAGGAAACTTGAATTACAAAAATGACTAATTTAATGTAAGGTGCATTCTGCTCTACTGTCAACCGAATTTAAGCTACCATTCTGCTAGGGCTTAGTCATATGTATTTTATATTAGACACATTCATAACTATTTAAAGAGAAACTATGTTTACAGCGTAGAAATGACATGAAAGGCGTGTGTGTGGCGTAAAGTGTTAAATGCAATTGGATCTGATCGCCGGAATAAGTACTTTTTTGTTTGAGACGGAGTGTGCTAAGTTGTTACAATTGGGCTGAAGTGGTATAAAGTATAAAGGGAGAAACTAACAAGTAATGAAGTACAGTAAAACCTCTCGATTACGACCACTGGATAACAAACATGATTTCGTATTTAAGGCAAGTGGCTACTTAAAGTAGGTGATAGTAAAACAGAAAGCTCCTAAAGGAGCTTTCTGTTTTACTTTACCTCGCTTTATGTTTTCACCTGTCTTTCATATTATCAACTATCCATCTTTATAGTGGTCGTGATGTGGAGTGTTTTCAGTGTTTCAAAAATTTTGCAGTGTGTCATAGCATCACTGAACAACATTGAAAACAGAAGTACAACGGAAACAACAAAATCACACAGGTCGAAAAACCTGAAACTAAAATTTAAAGTTTGAAATTGATTACGTCATGGTACATGTAGTGAGGGAGTAAACCCTTTCCCTCTCAATGACGTTATAAAGCGTGTTTGCAAACCGTTTTAATCCTGATTAGACGCCGCGTCACGCGGCGTCTGATCAGGATCAAAACTGTTTGCCACTTGTATTGAAATTGCGTCCGTTTTACTGCCATAAAAACACTTTGAAATGTTATTGCAGACAACAATATTGAGTCAGACGACAATATGGCCGGTAAAAACCTCACGATAAATATGATCATGAAAAGAGTTAAGTTAAGGTTTACACTGGTCCTCAACCATACCTTTGTGTTCCCGTCTGTTTCAGAATAGTCGTCTGTAATGTATTCAAACTAATGTTTATTAGACGAACCAAACCAGAACTGTGATACCAAAATGTCGGACTGTTCCTACTTTTGAGTTTAACCTATTACTCCATAGATACACGTACGCCTTTTGTGCATTTAAATTATTTGTCCACTGAAGAAAACAGTTCAAACTTATGAAATCGGGAATATGCATCAGAAATATAATCTATATCAAAGTAGACGATACCTTAAAGAAGGTTTCAAGAAAAGCAGATTTACTTGCTTAAATCTTTCTTATAAAATTACCACGTTGCTCTAGAACTAGAAACAAGCTATGGATTTATTGGTTAATTGGTAACCGGTTACCGAACATGCAACTGAAAATACGATCTGATAGTGGCTTCCCTAGAAAGAAGAAACATAGGAACATCATGTAACTTTAACCTCCTCACTTCCATGTAGTCATCAACTGTAAGCAATTGTCGTCCTGTTTTAATTTCTCAAATTATTTGGGAATATTGAAATGAGTGTCGAGCGATTTGGATTCTGACGAGACGCCGCGTAACTGTTTGCAAATAACTGTGTTCTAGGGGTAGGGCAGTGAATTGGTTAATAAAACTGATAGACCGACTTTGCTTTCACCAAATTTATTCTGAAGTTTGCATATGGACAATTCCACGTTTGTTTGTTTTCTTTTTCTAAGCATGCAACAGGAACAAACACATCAACAGTCTATGTTTAGTTTTAGAGCTAATTTTAGAAATAATTCAGACAAAATCGAAATAAAACTAACAGTGCAGATCCTTATCTCTCTTATCAAGAACTACGCTATAGGCAACTTATTCATTTAAATGCTTCTAGCATGGACGAACTTATGACAAAAACTGGTACTCGAAAGCTTATCGACCATATCAGTTGAAACAATTACAACACTTGCTAATGGAGAAAATGTTAACACTATTGCTAGCAGTCTTGATCCACATACCACGACGTGTTTCTCGATGACTCGTGTAGATCGCCAAACGTTTTGAAAATCTGGCGAAAGTACATGTTTTTTAAAATTAAAAAATGCACATTTATAAACTGTAAGAATTGATACCGACGTTAAAGTTTGCTGAAGACAAATCAGTTGCGGGTGTTAAAGGTCCTGATACCATAGATATAATCCTATACAGTCTAACTGGTATTGAGCGACAACCATAAAGGCGATATATCTGTAGTATTCATGACCGGTGGCAGCTTAATGCAGGGCAAATTCCATGTAGAGGGCTCCTATATGAGACTTCTTCATGACAATTTCCCTGCATTTAGCGGTAACATGCATTTAGTGGTAACCATGCATCTTCGTTCAATGGCCATTTAGTACAGGTTTTACATTAGTTTCAATAATGTTGAACTTTTGCCGCACGCTTTGCCAATTGAGCACTGGTTTTTGCGAGCAGTTTCGATCCTGAACAGACGCCGCGTGACGCGGCGTCTGATCAGGATCACAACTGTTTGGCAATCACGTCGGTGTTACTTCAGTTAAATTGCCTAATATCAAAATTTGAGAGATACAAGTAGACGGCAATTGACTTAAGCTGATGGTGTCACCGCAGTGTGAGGATTGACCTTTTGCCTACTGTTTGTGACTTCCCCGGGTTTTGCAGACAGCAATGCGATATCTGATCTGGATCCTAAATGTTTTACATTGTCTGTAAGTTTCATTAACTACGCAAAAAGCGTATTATAAACATATATTTCACGAATTGTGCATAAAAAAGGTACACATATTTTACGACGGATAACGCTATCCACATATTGTAGCTGAAACAAATGAGTTACGTCGGAAGTGAATCAAGAATACCCTATTAGCAAGGATGTAAAAGGATGACAAAAACCCAATATTCACTCCTAATTACGCTTTGAACATTTTAAAGTGATTTAACTCTTACATTCCGGATCCGCGCAATGATTTTTCATCAGAAAGTCCTGGGAACCCCTTTGCGGCTAATTTTACTCCGAAATTTCCCACATTTATGGATAAATAGGGTGAAAATTTAACATATTACATTGTCATATAACAATATTCACTAATTTAACACTAAATAAAGATTTATTGATATTCCTACAAAAAAAGAGTATACATTTGAAAGACCATTCATACAATTAACGAAAAATGGATTTATTTAAAAGTAAGTATGAGAAAAGGAGTTAGACGTTTTGTCGAGTGGATGTCTTTTCCATTGAACGCTGTTGGATGATGTTTGAAATATCGACAAAAATATTGCATGTCTATTTTCATATTAAATGTATTAATTACATTGGAGAACGTAATTCTTTTCCAATGAACGCATTTATGCTAAAACACTCTCTGTTTATTGCAAACAGTTTGACACAAGATTAGATGCCGGGTTGCCCGGTGCCTGATTGTGGTCTTATTTGTTTGACCTTCAGATTTCTACAGACTTGTTAAAAAAATTAAAATATGACAATTATTTACGTTAAAGTGCAAAGCGTTTTGTTTTTTTGTTTAAACGGGGGAACATATATCCACTGTATAATCTGTGTTTCTCTTCAACATACTTTCCGATGGTATACTGTGGTTAATATGTTGTTCTATGATTTATACAGTCATTAACATGTATTATAAGAAATATTCTCTTTATTCTATTAGATAGTAGTTTAAAGCAAGCTGAAACTAAAGCAGAATGCGCCTTACCTATTTAGGAGTCACTTGTCTTCGATTTCAGAAACAGGATTTGGTGTAATGGGTTAAAAGAAACGAAACAGACGGCATACAGGATGCAATGCTATTTAGGAATAGACATTTTCTTGAAAATATTAACGATTTATTAAATATGAATGACCAGCAAATTGGAGTCTGGTCATATAATGAATATATAGGCGTTTGATCTTCCTACAAACTGTTTTCAAATGGACAAATAGCTTTTAGAATAAGCACTTTTATTGGAAAAGAATAACGGGTCTTCCATGTAATTGCTTTATTATAAAATTATCCTTATCTTTTTCATAATATAATTAAACAGTTTGTAATAAAGATAGCCAATGCTTTTAACTTAATCGATCATAATGCGCATTCTGCTTTACTTTCAGCCTGCTTTAATATTGCATCTACAATAGGAAATAATTTTTTTATGATTATCAACATAGTTCGGAACAACCCACGAGTTAACGAACATGGTTGATCGCTGTGCGTAGAATACCTATTTGGTCCAATTTTATTAGAGGTGGTAATTATAGGATATTACATGAGTGTTCATAATTTATTGGATTTATTAAACACGTATTTTAGAAAACGATAAAAACCAGGCTTTGCCGAGTTTTTATCGAAAACGACGAGTTTGATAAATCCAATAAATTATTTACACGAATGTTATATTCTTTTTATAACATAACCTAGAACAGTTATTTATCGCAGCCTTTGAAGTCAAGTGAATGCTAAGCGCGATATAAGTTGATATATACAGGAAAAATGTTAACCCTTTTCACAAGCATAATTTTTTTTATTAATTACACGAAATATCTATAAATTGAATCTAGACGTTGGATATTGAACTCATAGAACGCATTTTAATGACGTCACAAGTAAACGACGTCGTGGCGTACAAAATTTGCATAGTTATTCAACTCGGTATATATGACATTTAAACAACGAGTGTTATTCAACGCCCACGCCCTCTGTTATGTTATAAACCTTAATTCTCATCATATTTATTCAGCAGCAATTTTTGCCTGCTTCATGGCCCTATGTTCAACTGCTACAATACCACAGTCAGCTACAGAATCACACGCAACCACGGAATCCACATCTAACCAAGAATCATCAGCAACCATCTCTAGCAACCCAACTCCACAATGTTTCACTCCAAACGTAAGATGGTCAAACCCATGTGGGGTAAGAATAGCGAAGAGAAGTATTTCTGACAATGATGATCTCAAAAGTGACCTAGAGGTTATTCGAGAGTACATAAATGATACAGTAGAACATACAGTAAGTGTCAAAATTATGTTTAATCCATTTGTGCCCACGATCCCATATATGGGACATAGGCAAACAGTGTAGACTCTGATCAGACGCCGCATGATTCGGCGTATGACCAGAGTCTTCACTGTTTGCTGATAGGGATTTCAATATAAAACAAAACGAAAATGAAAATTTTGACCAGGGATCCCTTTGATAAAAAATGGACTAATCCAATATAAAACATGGAAGAATCCACTGGGTATAAATGGGTTACCTAAACTTTGTAGTATTGTCTAAAATGTTTTCATACGACAAGTGTATTTTTCACATGTTTACTGTTTAGTAAAATACACATTTACGTGGTATTAAGGTCCAATGAGTTAATTATTGCAGTATGCTATTTGTATTTTCTATGGTGACAATTTGATAGAACAAACATCTATATCCGTGGAACAGTAACTATCTCCTACTAAATTAACTACTAAATACGACTACTTAACTGTGTGAATTATTAGGTTTTTAACACAGGTGACTGCGTACAATAAGGCGACAGTAAAATGTTCACCTTGCTCTAAGCTGCCACCTGCCTTTTATGCAAGCCTTCGTTTTAAATTGATGACGTCATGTCAGTGCAGAGGCATTATTGATTGTACTGCGCAGGAATTGTAGGTGCATATTGGTTGAATGTTCTCTTGAAGCGTCGCTAACACGTGTTTCACCTGTCCTATTATTTCAGATATTTAATGATTACATCACGAATACCGGGATTAGACAAATATTGCAGGGTTTCGACACACCCATTTTGAATTTTGAGAACCAGGTAAGTAACGATAACAAATAACGTATCGTTGTTAACCTCTTAACTGCCTTACCCTGAGTACAATAGTTTATTTGCAAACAGTTTGCGGCGTCTGATTAGGATCCAACTTGTTCGACAGTCATTTCAATATTTTTTAAGTCAAAATATACTAATTTAAATTTAACCCTTTACCCAATAACCAGTTTATAACATTAAATACGGTTGATCACTTAAAGCAGGTTGAAAGTAAAGCAGAATGTGCCTTAAGGCACATTCTGCTTTACTTTCAGCCTGCTTGAAACTACCATCTACTAGGCTATATAAAAATATTTGTTATGGTAAGTGTTCATGAGGGTATAAACTGGAACTATTTTCTTCAGCGGATGAATAAAATGCATGTGCTAAAAGTCGCTTCTATAAGGGAAAGGGTTAAGAAGTAAAAGCAGAATACAATTGTTTAAACATAGTGACGCCGTGGCAGTGACGGGGTTAACAAATTCCACCGTCATGTGCGACTTAAGTTGAATCTAAACGTGACGCCGACAAATCCGATCTGTCTGTTTGTCATTGATATGCTGCCCTTTATATAAGCAATGTAGTATCAAGCTAGACAAGTTTACCATGTACAAACAAACTATATCAAGATAAGTCCCCGCGTAACGCCAACGACGTTTGATCAGGATTCAAACTCTGTGACAATCATATATTTAGTTGTTTAAGTTAGCCTTTCTGAAATTCGACTTTTTGTCGGTGTAAATGTACCGCTTGCTTTTAGAGATTAAAATTAGTTCTATCTAGTTGGTAGTTAACCAACCATGACATCATATATACTCTTTCTTCCCCACTGAATTTGATACAGTTATGAATGTATACAGTAAGAAAAAGTTTCTATAAGCCAGCAGATGATAAAATAAAGAAGGTTTCCAGTAATGTAAAATGTGCTGAAAGGCATAAATTACGAACGTTAGAAAAACATGCACAATATAGTTATTAAACAAATATATTTATTGTCATTCTAGGGAACTCTTGCCCAAACTTTGTACAGATCTGCAGCAGCGATTGACTATCTGATATCGTGTGGGACTACAATGTTAGTTGACGAGACACCTAGAAACCATAACCGCGATCTAAGCCGACTGATCTACCACGCATTATGTACATGCGATATGGATAACGCCTGTCGTGCCGATACAGCGCCATCAGCACATTCCCTGATTTCACATAACCTTACGAATTGGGTCATGGCTGTCAATACTGAAATGGATCAATTACGGCTTATCTACATTGTTGTACAAGAGATTGAAAGGAATATTAGAGGATTCTAGAGGTTGTAGATTAATGCGCATAGAATCTTTACAGAAGGAGAACATGTTATTCGGTTTTGCTCAAACGAATCTAAATCGGGATTTCGGAAGGCATCCACGATTTTAATGTGTATATATGAGCCATGCCATGGCACAACCTGCCTGTTTGCATTGCAACATTATACAGACCGAGCACCGTTGTAATCCCAGGTCGTATATCTGAGTTCGGTCTACACTACCAAATATCGTATATAATACAACTACATAAAATGCTTAAGATGCATGTGGGTGTCAAACAGTGTAGATCAAGACCAGCTGCCGCGTCTTTGACGCGGCGGCTGGCCTTGATATGCACTGTTTGCAATACAATAAGGCAGGTTTTCTCATGACACGGCTCATATATATTTTAATTTATTTGTATATAGGGAACATTTTGGACACTTATCTCTTTAACATGTTTCTCTTCGGAGGCGCACTAGAATCTTGTATGAGTGCTCATTATTTATCATTTTTAATGAACGAGTTGACTAAAATAATATGACGCGAGCCTTGGCGAGAATCATATTCTTTTTAGTCAACGAGTTTATTAAAAATGATAAATAATGAGCACGAATGTGAGATTCTATTTATCACATAACAAGTTTAAGCCCCTATCAAATTGATTTAAGCCGTAGTTTGAAGACCCTCCGCTATATAGATTTTCCTCCAAAACGTTACGTTGTTTACGTTAATGTCGTCAGAAATTACGTCATTTGGCGTCCAGCTACATGCAGCGCTTGTGGACGACCAGGCTGGACCGGAGCCCAAAAAAACGATATTCCACTAGTGGATTACGATATTTACATGATGGCTTTATGTCACTCCCAGACTGCGAGTTATGTGATAATTTATTTATTTGTTAGTAAGTTCTTGTTACACTGCTACAAGTAAATTTATTTACCCAGGACAGTTTCGTGAAACTGTCTGGGTAACTAACTTTACTTATTAAGCAGTTTAACAAGAACTGACTAACAAAACATTCTACCTGCTAAATGAACCTTTTCACAAATTAATTTATTTATGTTTCGAATACATATGCCAGCTTCAAGGAAGATGAAAGAAAAGCAGAAAACACATAACGGGGGGGGGGGGGGGGGTTCCTGCTTTATATTCATTTTGCTTTATGCAGTATCCTGCCCTTAACACATTCAACCCTAGCGACGAGTATACTCGTCATTAACAAACTGTGTAACTGTGAGAATTTTACTTGTCCCAAACAAACAGTGTAGACCCAGATCAGAAGGCTCCTTAAGAAGTCCTCTGATCAGGGTCTACACTGCTTGTCATTTTGAATATATAGCTTAAATCAACCCTAAATAGTCAAAAATGAACTAGACTTATTTTGAAATAGGAATTATACATTAAAAGTGTCAGGGGGGAATGAGTTCAAACAAATATATATGGGTAATTGTCACCATTGATTAGGAGAGGATTAAGCAAAATTGTATACCTTATAGTAGCATAGAATCTTATTTATTAATTTCATTGTTATTCAATCGAATCTCGATGCTTATCACTCGCTTAATTGAACTTAGCCCTATTTAATAAGTTTATGTTCGATTACTCAATATCGCTTAAGTCGAACATATCTGTTTTTCAAAGTTAAGACGAGGGATCGAGTTTCGACTGTACTTTGTTTGAAAACACATAGACCACAAGGCTTTCAATGACCTTATTTTGTGATACATTTTGTATTTTATCATAGACCTGTACACCTAAACATTCACTTTAACACACATGTCTGAAAAGAATACCCATTGTTTGCAGTTTTAACCCATTTGCGCCTAATGGATTCTGCCATGTTTCAATATTGGATTAGCCAATCTTGTTTTATAATTACGGGAGTCTAGCCTAAATTGTTACTTTGGGTTTTATTTTATATTAAAATTCCTATAAGCAAACAGTGCGGACTCTTACCAGATGCGGCATCTGATCAGAGTCTACACCGTTTGGATATGTCCTATATAAAGGACCGTTGACATAAATAGGTTAACCTATTGAGTTAACCTATTGTGTTACGCGGCGTCTGACCAGGGTGCAAACTGTTTGCAAACGTGGTTTAAGGAATCATTTAGAGCGAAAGGTTTGAAATTGTTTGCAAACGTTATTGTTCGCGAGCTTACCAGCGAAGTAGTTAAAGCTCTAGACATTTCACCAAATAATAAAGAATACCAGTGTCAATATGTTTCGATTTTCGATTGACTCACTGGGTACCGAAATGTTTAGAATTGACATTCCTACAAACAGAAAGAAAGTTTCTTGAAAGACACATTTTGAAGCACATTTGGTCAAGACATCGAACAAAAATTGTTTGCACTGAATTGACCATTTGGACAATTTTTCTTTTGAAAATAGCTGTTCATTTTATGTTGACATCGTAATTTCGGTTGTTCTTAGAAACTATTTCAGAAAATAAAAGCAAAATAAACAATAATGACCCGCATCAGAGGACACTTTAGGGAATCATCTGATCAGGATCAGCATTGATTGAAAATTAAACAAAATACTTGTTTCCAGCATAGGAATGATTTAACCCTTTCAACCCTACAGCCCTCTGTAGAGACTACTTATTACATATGCAAACAGTTGGATCCTGATCAGAGGGCTCTTATAGGAGCCCTCTGATCAGGGTCTACACTGTTTGATATTTTCACTGGTTTTTGTTGTCATATCAAAAATACAACAGTAGACTGGTTCAAATTGCCTGTACTAGAAGAATCCAAAAGTATAATAAATACCCACAAGAGATATTTAGGGTTGAAAGATTATTTGTTCGTTCATCCGGGTTATTTTAACCATTATTTGTGCAATATTGTTTTGTTTTACAATGTTTATAAATATTATACATGTTTGCGTATAAGTGTTCTTGCAACTGGCCTTAAGTTCTGTACTGCCAAATACGCCTTCTTTTGTTTGATCGTATACATGTACAATTTTAATGTCTGACTTACGTATTTCCAAGTACTTGCAACCAAATCCCGTGCTCATTTAGCGTTTCATGGTAGTCTGAGATTGTTTGCAAACTATTAATTGGCCAGATTTGAGCATTCTGTTCAAATCTGGCCAATCAATAGTTAAAGAATCATCTCACACTCATCTCAAACGTCTCAGGCCCTGTTGAACCGTTAGTCCACTATTCAGCATTTTATCTTCCAAATATCAGAGTTAATTTAATTATTTTATCTACCGTTTGGTTAAGTAAACGTTGAACGGTTCGTTAAACAGTTTGGAACAAAATGAAAAGCTGAATTAATCAGCGTCTTATCTAGATCCGAATTATCTGCCCCAGTAATCACAAATTTGCTTCATAGCCTCATTAAGGTTACACGTTATGACGGACACTAAATAGATATTCTAAACTCAACAGGATCTATAGCATAACTTTGAGACTAGCCTCCAGATACAGTATTGCTCACTTACGAAATATTGGATCATGTTGAAATATTGGATCATAACAATACAAACTGTATTCCCCATTTCTACAATGCATCATGGTATAACGAAATTCAGATATAATCTGAAGAAGAAAAAACCAGGTTTTCCTAAAGACTACATTATAAATGCTTCACTGCAGTCAATTGAAGAAAGTAAAACGTTTTTAAAAAAAGAAAGTTTTGATATTTTGTGAAATTGGCAATTAAATATGGTCAGCGAACTATACAATAAAATATTATAACACAATATATACTTGGCAAAATCTGGTTGTCTGACTCTTTTATTTGATATTACTTACATTGTTTATATATAACATTATGTTTCTATATTAAATATTTTTGCAGCAAAATCTTGTTTCTTGTTATATTGATACAGTCAATATACAGTGGAGAAAACGTTATTCTTTCCCAATAAACGCGTTTACGCTAAAACTATTAATTATATTACAAACAGTTTGGAGCCAGATCAGACGCCGGGTAACCCGGCGTCTGATCAGGTTCCAAACTGTTTGCCACCAAGATAAAAATGAATTATCAGAATTGTCCAAAAGTTGTACTTTTCTACGTTTTAGCGTTTTGCGTTTGCCTTTCGTTTCGTTTAAACGGGAAAGAATAGCAGATTCTGCACTGTAACCTCACTTATCCGACACCTCGTTAATCCAGAAATCTGCTTTATCCGACAACGAATTTCGGACCCAAATCAACCCGTTTAAGTCGAGCTAACCCGTATTTCTTTTTTATGAACTTCTATATCTTAAGCTCGTTTAAGTGGAGCATACTCGTATTTTTTTTTTATTAACTTCTATATCTTAAGCTCGTTTAAGTTGAGCATACTCGTATTTCTTTTTTATGAACTTCTATATCTTAAGCTCGTTTAAGTGGAGCATACTCGTATTTCTTTTTTATGAACTTCTATATCTTAAGCTCGTTTAAGTGGAGCATACTTGTATTTCTTTTTTATGAACTTCTATATTTTAAGCTCGTTTAAGTGGAGCATACTCGTATTTCTTTTTTATGAATTTCTATATCTTAAGCTCGTTTAAGTGGAGCATACTTGTATTTCTTTTTTATGAACTTCTATATCTTAAGCTCGTTTAAGTCGAGCTAACCCGTATTTCTTTTTTTATGAACTTCTATATATTAAGCTCGTTTAAGTGGAGCATACTCGTATTTCTTTTTATGAACTTCTATATCTTAAGCTCGTTTAAGTGGAGCATACTCGTATTTCTTTTTTTTGAACTTCTATATCTTAAGCTCGTTTAAGTCGAGCTAACCCGTATTTCTTTTTATGAATACTATAGCTTAAGCTCGTTTAAGTGGAGCATACTCGTATTTCTTTTTTATGAACTTCTATATCTTAAGCTCGTTTAAGTGGAGCATACTCGTATTTCTTTTTTATGAACTTCTATATCTTAAGCTCGTTTAAGTGGAGCATAATCGTATTTCTTTTTTATGAACTTCTATATCTTAAGCTCGTTTAATTGGAGCATACTCGTATTGCTTTTTTTTATAAACTTCTTTATCTTAAGCTCGTTTAAGCGGAGCATACTCGTATTTCTTTTTAATGAACTTCTATATCTTAAGCTCGTTTAAGTGGAGCAAAGCCACGTTTTAGCTTTGAAATACGGGTATGTTCCACTCAAGCGAGTATGGAATATCAAAATTCGGCTGTATATCTAAAACCTGCTTTAACCGACACACTGTTTTATCCGACAGTATATGTTGGTGCCGAAAGCATGTTATACTGTAGTATTGAAGATATAATTATCTGCTCACAGATTATCACCTCTTCACTGCCATGACGTTATCAAGTTTTCACAATCCCTCTCTACGATGACACCCAATGGGAGACACCACAACGTGTGTGTTATGTTTGAAGGGAGTCGTTATAGAGAGGGAAAATTAAGACTTGGTTTACATTTACAAACAGCTTGAAACCTGATCAGATGCCGCGTAACGCGGCGTCTGATCTTGATTCAAGCTGTTTGTCACTCGTCATTATATTTATTCTATCAAAATCTCCATTTCTATGTAACTTTGAGAAAAAAAGCAGACAAAATTTTAAGCAGATGATATAACAGCAGTTAAAGCGTTAGTCATAATTGTTCCGTTTAGAGAATTGCGGCAAGGGTCGTTGTAAGGAGGGAATCGTTGTCCGGAGGGCCGTTGTAGAGAGGGAACTCTGTAGTTAAAACACTTATGAACCGATACCAACTATTCGCTAATTTTTTATTACATGTATACTTGTTTTACCTTAATGTTGGCCTTATATGACAAAACCGTACTTCAAACCGATGGCAAAAAATGTTTTAATTAAAAAGTAGACCAATAGGATCAGACGTGAAACACTGTACCCACGTGAAATATTGCAATAAACATCATGTCAAACGTTAAAACAGTAGGACAAAAAGAGGCAAAAAGATCCTCTACATGTCCTTTACGGGTGAATGGACTGATCCACAATAAAACGAATGGACGGACCGACAAACGGAATACTGAGCGTTTTCCATCTGGTGGACAAGGTAAGTTAATAACGAATAGGTCCAAATCATTTTGGCAAAGGTTTTTAATACCAAGATGGTAAGCCTTTACGATTCTTTGACCATTAACAAAAGATAACGGACGGTTAGACTGACAGGCACAAAACTATACATACAGACGACCGGATTCAGTGGACGGAGAAATATTGATATCCCATCATAGTTTAACTGTTAGTCGTACATAGGGGATACCGGTCGTAAGTTTAATACAAGACTAGGAGAACACAGGAAAGAAGTGGAGTTGCTTGTTAAACAACAGAGCATAATAATTATAAAGGTCAGATAGAAAACAATCAGAGAGAGAGAGAGAGAGTGGCATAAAGTGCAATTACCGACTATGTAGTAGAGTGGGATGAGCCGAAAAACATCGATCGAGAAAGTAATCAGAGACTCAGACAGGTGCGGGAGGCAATTCAACGTGACAGAACCGGCCCACTACGAACAGGGATCAGGGGGCCTACCCTCTCAGTGGGATTTACAACCCTTTGTTCGTAGCTAGACCCTGCGGCGACAAAGGAAATTAACCCTCTCAGCATTTCTCATAGTTCACTAGTGTTCTTAATATATTTGTCACTTGTTTTGAACCTTAAATCTAACTTTGAAACGATATTGCATACAACAATATTGAAGCAGACGACACATTGGCAGTGAAGGGGTAAAAATCTTCCGTTAAATGGTATCGTAATCGTATCATCATGCACCAACAGTTGATATGTAACTTCTTTTATGATTCATATTTGTTCAATTTTCATTAAGGTAGCTTGCGCGTGAGCTAATTTTCGTGAAAGGTATTATGAAACTTTGCTTGAAGAATAAAATTAGTCTAAGAAACAGCGTGTGCAAATATAGGTAAACTTTATCGTTTTATATGTTTTGAAGACCTCTTTCTCTACCCCCCCCCCCCCCCCCCCCCCCCAATACAAATAAATGAATAAATAAATAAAAACATAATTTGTTTTGATAATTAAATGAAAACAACAACAACAACGACAAAAAACAAAAATAATGAAAGAAAATAAAACACACACAAACAACTAAACTAGACAAAAAAAAAACAACAACAGTTAATATTAAAAAAAAACATGAATGTTGATGAATAAATATTTAGTTTATGGCTATATGTCTCATACAACTAATTGTTCATAACATTCATTTCAAGACATTCAAAGAAAAAACATTTTGAATAAAGGTCTTCAGAAAAATGCTATCAACTTTTTACATTTTGAAAAATGCTTTTTTATCATAAGAAACTTGAATTACAAAAATGACTACTTTAATGTAAGGTGCATTCTGCTTTACTGTCAACCGGATTTAAGCTACCATTCTGCTAGGGCTTAGTCATATTTATTTTATATTAGGCACATTAATAACTATTTAAAGAGAAACTATGTAGAAATGAAGTTAGAGGCGCATGTGTGGAGTAAAGTGTTAAATGAAATTGGACCTGATCGCCGGATTAAGTACTTTTTTGTTTTAGACGGAGTGTGCTAAGTTGTTACACTTGGGCTGAAGTGGGATAAAGTATAAAGGGAGGAACTAACAAGTAGTGAAGTACAGTAAAGCCTCTCTGAATAACAAACATTATTTCGTATTTAAGGCAAGTGGCTACTTAAAGTAAGGTGATAGTAAAACAGAAAGCTGCTAAGGGAGCTTTCTGTTTTACTTTACCTTGCTTTATGTTTTCACCTGTCTTTCATATTATCAATTATCCATCGATCGTTATAGTGGTCGTGATGTGGAGTGTTTTCAGTATTTCAAAACTTTTGCAGTGTGTCATAGCATCACTAAACAACATTAAAAACAGAAGTACAACGGAAACAACAAAATCACACAGGTCGAAAAAATATGAAACTAAAATTTAAAGTTTAAAATTGATTACGTCATGGGAGTAAACCCTTTCCCTCTCAATGACGCCATAAAGCGTGTTTGCAAACAGTTTTAATCCTGATTAGACGCCGCGTCACGCGGCGTCTGATCAGGATCAAAACTGTTTGCCACTTGTATTGAAATTGCGTCCGTTTTACTGCCATAAAAACACTTTGAAATGTTATTGCAGACAACAATATTGAGTCAGATGACAATATGGCGGGTAAAAACCTCACGATAAATATGATCATGAAAAGAGTTAAGTTAATATTTACACTGGTCCTCAACCATACCTTTGTGTTCCCGTCTGTTTCAGAATAGTCGTCTGTAATGTATTCAAACTAATGTTTATTCGACGATCCAAACCAGAACTGTGATAACAAAATGTCGGACTGTTCCTACTTTTGAGTTAACCTATTACTCCATAGATACATGTACGCCTTTTGTGCATTTAAATTATTTGTCCACTAAAGAAAACAGTTCAGACTTATGAAATCGGGAATATGCATCAGAAATATAATCTATATCAAAGTAGACGATACCTTAAAGAAGGTTTCAAGAAAAGCAGATTTACTTGCTTAAATCTTTCTTATAAAATTACCGTGTTGCTCTAGAACTAGAAACAAGCTATGGAGTTATTTGGTTAATTGGTAACCGGTTACAGAACATGCAACTGAAAATACGATCTGATAGTGGCTTCCCTAGAAAGAAGAAACATAGGAACATCATGTAACTTTAACCTCCTCACTTCCATGTAGTCATCAACTGTAAGCAAATTGTCGTCCTGCTTTAATATTTCAAATTTGGGAATATTGAAATGAGTGTCGAGCGATTTGGATTCTGACGAGACGCCGCGTAACTGTTTGCAAATAACTGTGTTCTAGGGGTAGGGCAGTGAATTGGTTAATAAAACTGATAGACCGACTTTGCTTTCACCAAATTTATTCTGAAGTTTGCATATGGACAATTCCACGTTTGTTTGTTTTCTTTTTCTAAACATGCAACAGGAACAAACACATCAACAGTCTATGTTTAGTTTTAGAGCTAATTTTAGAAATAATTCAGACAAAATCGAAATAAAACTAACAGTGCAGATCCTTATCTCTCTTATCAAGAACTACGCTATAGGCAACTTATTCATTTAAATGCTTCTAGCATGGACGAACTTATGACAAAAACTGGTACTCGAAAGGTTATCGATCATATCAGTTGAAACAATTACAACACTTGCAAATGGAGAACATGTGATAACTATTGCTAGCAGTCTTGATCCACATTACACGAAGTGTTTCTCGATGACTCGTGTAGATCTCGAAACAATTTGAAAATCTGGCGAAAGTAAATGTTTTTTAACAAAAAATGCACATTTATAAACTATACGAATTGATGCCGACGTTAAAGGTTGCTGAAGACAAATCAATTGCGGGTGTTAAAGGTCCTGATACCATAGATACAATCCTATACAGTCGAACAGGTATTGAGCGACAACCATAAAGGCGATATATCTGTAGTATTCATGACAGGTGGCAGCTTAATGCAGGGCATAATTATGTAATGAAGAATGCTCCTATATGAGACTTTTTCATGGCATTGCCCTGCATTTAGCGGTAACATGCATTTAGTGGTAACCATGCATCTTTGTTCAGTGGTCATTTAGTACAGGTTTTATACCAGTTTCAATAATGTTGAACTTATTCCGCACGCTTTGCCAATTGAGCACTGATTTTTGCAAGCAGTTTCGACCCTGAGAAGACGCCGCGTGACGCGGCGTCTGATCAGGATCAAAACTGTTTGACAATCATGTCGGTGTTACTTCAGTTAAATTGCCTAATATCAAAATTTGAGAGATACAAGTAGAAGGCCATTGACTTAAGCTGATGGTTTCACCGCAGTGTGAGGATTGACCCTTTGCTATCTGATTGTGACTTCTCCGGGTTTTGCAGACAGCAATGCGATATCTGATCTGGATCCTAACTGTTTGACAATATCTGTAGGTTTCTTTAACTACGTAAAACGTGTATGATAAATTTAAATTTCACGAATTGCAGAAAAAGGAGCAACGAATTTACGCCAGGATAACGGATAACGCTATCCACATATTGTAGCTGAAACAAATGAGTTACGTCGGAAGTGAATCAAGAATACCCTATGAGCAAGGATGTAAAAGGATGACAACAACCCGATATACACTCCTAATTACGCTTTGAACATTTTAAAATGATTTAATTCTTACATTTACGGATCCGTGCAATAATTGATCATCGGAAAGTCCTGGGAACCCCTTTGCGGCTAATTTTACTCCCAAATTTCCCACATAATTTATGGATAAATATGGTGAAAATTTAATACATTCCATTATTATATAACAATATTCACTAAGTTAACACTCAATAAATATTTATTGATATTCCTACAAAAAGAACGTATACATTTGAAAGACCATTCATACAATTAACGAAAAATGGATTTATTTAAAAGTAAGTATGAGAAAAGGAGTTAGACGTTTTGTCGAGTGGATGTCTTTTCCATTGAACGCTGTTGGATTATGTTTGAAATATCGACAAATATATTGCATGTCTATTTTCATATTACATGTATTAATTACATTGGAGAACGTAATTCTTTTCCAATGAACGCATTTATGCTAAAACACTCTCTGTTTATTGCAAACAGTTTGGCACAAGATTAGATGCCGGGTTGCCCGGTGCCTGATTGTGGTCTTATTTGTTTGACCTTCAGATTTCTACAGACTTGTTAAAAAATTAAAATATGACAATTATTTACGTTAAAGTGCAAAGCGTTTGTTTTTTTTGTTTAAACGGGGGAACATATATCCACTGTATAATCTGTGTTTCTCTTCAACATACTTTCCGATGGTATACTGTGGTTAATATGTTGTTCTCGGATTTATACAGTCATTAACATGTATTAAAAGAAATATTCTCTTTGTTCTTTAAGATAGTAGTTTAAAGCAGACTGAAAGTAAAGCAGAATGCGCCTTATTTTCAGCCTGCATTTAGTAGTCACTTATCTTCGATTTCAGAAACAGGCTATGGGGTAATGGGTTAAAAGAAACGAAACAGAAGGCAAACATGATGCAATGCTATTTAGGAATAGACATATTTTTGAAAATATTAACGATTTATTAAATATGAGTGACCAGCAAATTGGAGTTTGGTCAGATTCTGAGTATCTAGGCGTTTGATATTACTACAAACTGTTTTCAAATGAAAAATAACTTTTAGAATAAGCGCTTTTATTGGAAAGAATATTAACGTATCTTCCATGTAACTGCTTTATTATAAAATTATCCTTAATGTATCCACTTTGTAATAAAGCTATCCTATGTTTTCAACTCAAACGCTCATAAGGTGCATTCTGCTTTACTTTCAACCTGCTTTAACATTGCATCTACTATAGGAGAGAGAACTTTTTATGATTATTAACATAGTTCGGAACAACCCATGAGTTGACGAACATGGTTGATCGCTGTGCGTAGAGTACCTATTTGGTCCAATTTTATTAGAGGTGGTAAATATAGGATATTACATGAGTGTTCATAATTTATTGGATTTATTAACCGAGTCTGGTTTTTATCGTTTTCTAAAACGACGAGTTTGATAAATCCAATAAATTATTTACACGAATGTTATATTCTTTTTATAACATAACCTAGAAAAGTTATTTATCGCAGCCTTTGAAGTCAAGTGAATGCTAAGCGCGATGTAAGTTGATATATACAGGAAAAATGTTAACCCTTTTCACAAGCATAATCTTTTTTATTAATTACACGAAAAATCTATAAATTGAATCTAGACGTTGGATATTGAACGCATAGAACGCATTTCAATGACGTCACAAGTAAACGACGTCGTAACGTACAAAATTTGTTAGTTATTCAACTCGGTATATATGACATTTAAACAACGAGTGTTATTCAACGCCCACGCCCTCTGTTATGTTATAAACCTTAATTCTCATCATATTTATTCCGCAGCAATTTTTGCCTGCTTCGTGGCCCTATGTTCAACTGCTACAATACCACAGTCAGCTACAGAATCACACGTAACCACGGCATCCACATCTAACCAAGAATCATCAGCAACCATCTCTAGCAACCCAACTCCACAATGTTTCACTCCAAACGTAAGATGGTCAAACCCATGTGGGGTAAGAATAGCGAAGAGAAGTATTTCTGACAATGATGATCTCAAAAGTGACCTAAAGGTTATTCGAGAGTACATAAATGATACAGTAGAACATACAGTAAGTGTCAAAATTATGTTTAATCCATTTGTGCCCACGATCCCATATATGGGACATAGGCAAACAGTGTAGACTCTGATCAGACGCCGCATGATTCGGCGTATGATCAGAGTCTTCACTGTTTGCTGATAGGGATTTCAATATAAAACAAAACGAAAATGAAAATTTTGACCAGGAATCCCTTTGATAAAAAATGGACTAATCCAATATATAAACATGGAAGAATCCACTGGGTATAAATGGGTTACCTAAACTTTGTAGTATTGTCTAAAATGTTTTCATACGACAAGTGTATTTTTCACATTTTTACTGTTTAGTAAAATACACATTTACGTGGTATTAAAGTCCAATGAGTTAATTATTGCAGTATGCTATTTGTATTTTCTATGGTGACAATTTGATAGAACAAACATCTATATCCGTGGAACAGTAACTATCTTCTACTAAATTGACTACTAAATACGACTACTTAATTGTGTGAATTATTAGGCTTTTAAGACAGGTGACTGCGTACAATAAGGCGACAGTAAAATGTTCACCTTGCTCTAAGCTGCCACCTGCCTTTTATGCAAGCCTTCGTTTTAAATTGATGACGTCATGTCAGTGCAGAGGCATTATTTATTGTACTGCGCAGGAATTGTAGGTGCATATTGGTTGAATGTTCTCTTGAAGCGTCGCTAACACGTGTTTCATCTGTCCTATTATTTCAGATATTTAATGATTACATCACGAATACCGGGATTAGACAAATATTGCAGGGTTTCGACACACCCATTTTGAATTTTGAGAACCAGGTAAGTAACGATAACAAATAACGTATAGTTGTTAACCTCTTTTAAAACTGCCTTACCCTGAGTACAATAGTTTATTTGCAAACAGTTTGCGGCGTCTGATTAGGATCCAACTTGTTCGACAGTCATTTCAATATTTTTTAAGTCAAAATATACTAATTTAAATTTAACCCTTTACCCAATAACCAGTTTATAACATTAAATACGGTTGGTCACTTAAAGCAGGTTGAAAGTAAAGCAGAATGTGCCTTAAGGCACATTCTGCTTTACTTTCAGCCTGCTTGAAACTACCATCTACTAGGCTATATAAAAATATTTGTTATGGTAAGTGTTCATGAGGGTATAAACTGGAACTATTTTCTTCAGCGGATGAATAAAATGCATGTGCTAAAAGTCGCTTCTATAAGGGAAAGGGTTAAGAAGTAAAAGCAGAATACAATTGTTTAAACATAGTGACGCCGTGGCAGTGACGGGGTTAACAAATTCCACCGCCATGTGCGACTTAAGTTGAATCTAAACGTGACGCCGACAAATCCGATCTGTCTGTTTGTCATTGATATGCTGCCCTTTATATAAGCAATGTAGTATCAAGCTAGACAAGTTTACCATGTACAAACAAACTATATCAAGATAAGTCCCCGCGTAACGCCAACGACGTTTGATCAGGATTCAAACTCTTTGACAATCATATATTTAGTTGTTTAAGTTAGCCTTTCTGAAATTCGACTTTTTGTCGGTGTAAATGTACCGCTTGCTTTTAGAGATTAAAATTAGTTCTATCTAGTTGGTAGTTAACCAACCATGACATCATATATACTCTTTCTTCCCCACTGAATTTGATACAGTTATGAATGTATACAGTAAGAAAAAGTTTCTATAAGCCAGCAGATGATAAAATAAAGAAGGTTTCCAGTAATGTAAAATGTGCTGAAAGGCATAAATTACGAACGTTAGAAAAACATGCACAATATAGTTATTAAACAAATATATTTATTGTCATTCTAGGGAACTCTTGCCCAAACTTTGTACAGATCTGCAGCAGCGATTGACTATCTGATATCGTGTGGGACTACAATGTTAGTTGACGAGACACCTAGAAACCATAACCGCGATCTAAGCCGACTGATCTACCACGCATTATGTACATGCGATATGGATAACGCCTGTCGTGCCGATACAGCGCCATCAGCACATTCCCTGATTTCACATAACCTTACGAATTGGGTCATGGCTGTCAATACTGAAATGGATCAATTACGGCTTATCTACATTGTTGTACAAGAGATTGAAAGGAATATTAGAGGATTCTAGAGGTTGTAGATTAATGCGCATAGAATCTTTACAGAAGGAGAACATGTTATTCGGTTTTGCTCAAACGAATCTAAATCGGGATTTCGGAAGGCATCCACGATTTTAATGTGTATATATGAGCCATGCCATGGCACAACCTGCCTTTTGCATTGCAACATTATACAGACCGAGCACCGTTGTAATCCCAGGTCGTATATCTGAGTTCGGTCTACACTGCCAAATATCGTATATAATACAACTACATAAAATGCTTAAGGTGCATGTGGGTGTCAAACATTGTAGTCCAAGACCAGCTGCCGCGTCTGTGACGCGGCGGCTGGCCTTGATATGCACTATTTGCAATACAATGAGGCAGGTTTTCTCATGACACGGCTCATATATATCTTAATTCATTTGTATATAGGGAACATTTTGGACACTTCTCACTTTAACATGTTCCTCTGCGGAGGCGCACTAGAGCGCCCTTACTTACCCCTCCACATAAGTGACATCTTTATTTATTTATTGTTAGTAAGTTCTTGTTACACAGCTATAATTATATTTATTTACCCAGTCAGTTTCGCGAAGCTGTCTGTGGGGAGTAAATTTAATTGTAACAGTGTAACAAGAACTGACAAACAACCCAGTCTACCTGCTAAATGAACCTTTTCACAAATTAATTTATTTATGTTTCGAATACATATGCCAGCTTCAAGGAAGATGAAAGAAAGGCAGAAAACACATAAGGGGGGGGGGGGGGGTTCCTGCTTTATATTCATTTTGCTTTATGCAGTATCCTGCCCTTAACACATTCAACCCTAGCGACGAGTATACTCGTCATTAACAAACTGTGTAACTGTGAGAATTCTACTTGTCCCATACAAACAGTGTAGACCCAGATCAGAGGGCTCCTTAAGAAGTCCTCTGATCAGGGTCTACACTGCTTGTCATTTTAAATATATAGCTTAAATCAACCCTAAATAGTAAAAAATGAACTAGACTTATTTTGAAATAGGAATTATCCATTAAAAGTGTCAGGGGGGAATGAGTTCAAACAAATGTATAAGGGTAATTGTCACTATTGATTAGGAGAGGATTAAGCAAAATTGTATACCTTATAGTACCATAGAATCTTATTTATTAATTTCATTGTTACCTTATAGTAGCATATAATCTTATTTATTAATTTCATTGTTATTCAATCGAATCTCGATGCTTATCACTCGCTTAATTGAACTTAGCCCTATTTAATAAGTTTATGTTCGATTACTCAATCTCGCTTAAGTCGAACATATCTGTTTTTCAAAGTTAAGACGAGGGATCGAGTTTCGACTGTACTTTGTTTGAAAACACATAGACCACAAGGCTTTCAATGACCTTATTTTGTGATACATTTTGTATTTTATCATAGACCTGTACACCTAAACATTCACTTTAACACACATGTCTGAAAAGAATACCCATTGTTTGCAGTTTTAACTCATTTGCGCCTAATGGATTCTGCCATGTTTAAATATTGGATTAGCCCAATCTGTTTTATAATTACGGGAGTCTGGTCTAAATTTTCACTTTTGGTTTTATTTTATATTAAAATTCCTATAAGCAAACAGTGCGGACTCTTACCAGATGCGGCATCTGACCAGAGTCTACACCGTTTGCATATGTCCTATATAAAGGACCGTTGGCATAAATAGGTTAACCTATTGAGTTAACCTATTGTGTTACGCGGCGTCTGATCAGGGTGCAAACTGTTTGCAAACGTGCTTTAAGGAATCATTTAGAGCGAAAGGGTTGAAACTGTTTGCAAACGTTATTGTTCGCGAGCTTACCAGCGAAGTAGTTAAAGCTCTAGACATTTCACTTAATAATAAAGAATACCAGTGTCAATATGTTTCGATTTTCGATTGACTCACTGGGTACCGAAATGTTTAGAATTGACATTCCTACAAACAGAAAGAAGTTTCTTGAAAGACACATTTTGAAGCACATTTGGTCAAGACATCGAACAAAAATTGTTTGCACTGAATTGACCATTTGGACATTTTTTCTTTTGAAAATAGCTGTTCATGTTATGTTGACATCGTAATTTCGGTTGTTCTTAGAAACTATTTCAGAAAATAAAAGCAAAATAAACAATAATGACCCGCATCAGAGGACACTTTAGGGAATCATCTGATCAGGATCAGCATTGCTTGAAAATTAAACAAAATACTTGTTTCCAGCATAGGAATGATTTAACCCTTTCAACCCTACAGCCCTCTGTAGAGACTACTTATTACATATGCAAACAGTTGGATCCTGATCAGAGGGCTCCTATAGGAGCCCTCTGATCAGGGTCTACACTGTTTGATATTTTCACTGGTTTTTGTTGTCATATAAAAAATACAACAGTAGACTGGTTCAAATTGCCTGTACTAGAAAAATCCAAAAGTATAATAAATACCCACAAGAGATATTTAGGGTTGAAAGATTATTTGTTCGTTCATCCGGGTTATTTTAACCATTATTTGTGCAATATTGTTTTGTTTTACAATGTTTATAAATATTATACATGTTTGCGTATAAGTGTTCTTGCAACTGGCCGTAAGTTCTGTACTGCCAAATACGCCTTCTTTTGTTTGATCGTATACATGTTCAATTTTAATGTCTGACTTACGTATTTCCAAGTAATTGCAACCAAATCCCGTGCTCATTTAGCGTTTCATGGTAGTCTGAGATTGTTCGCAAACTATTAATTGGCCAGATTTGAGCATTCTGTTCAAATCTGGCCAATCAATAGTTAAAGAATCATCTCACACTCATCTCAAACGTCTCAGGCCCTGTTGAACCGTTAGTCCACTATTCAGCATTTTATCTTCCAAATATCAGAGTTAATTTAATTATATTTATCTACCGTTTGGTTTAGTAAACGTTGAACGGTTCGTTAAACAGTCTGGAACCAAATGATAAGCTGAATTTATCAGCGTCTTATCTAGATCCGAATTATCTGCCCCAGTAATCACAAATGTGCTTCATAGCCTCATTAAGGTTACACGTTATGACGGACACTAAATATTTATTCTCAACTCAACAGGATCTATAGCATAACTTTGAGACTAGCCTCCAGATACAGTATGCATCATGGTATAACAAAATCCAGATATAATGAAAGAAACCAGGTTTTCCTAAAGACTACATTATAAATGCTTCACTGCAGTCAATTGTAGAAAGTAAAACGTTTTTAAAGAAAGAAAGTTTTGATATTTTGTGAAATTGGCAATTAAATATACAATAAGATATTACAACACAATATATACTTGGCAAAATCTGGTTGTCAGACTCTTTTATTTGATATTACTTACATTGTTTATTGTTTATATAACATTATGTTTCTATATTAAATATTTTTGCAGCAAAATCTTGTTTCTTGTTATAGTGATACAGTCAATATACAGTGGAGAAAACGTTATTCTTTCCCAATAAACGCGTTTATGCTAAAACTATTAATTATATTACAAACAGTTTGGAGCCAGATCAGACGCCGGGTAACCCGGCGTCTGATCAGGCTCCAAACTGTTTGCCACCAAGATAAAAATGAATTATCAGAATTGTCCAAAAGTTGTACTTTTCTACGTTTTAGCGTTTTGCGTTTGCGTTTCGTTTCGTTTAAACGGGAAAGAATAACAGATTCTCCACTGTAACCTCACTTATCCGACACCTCGTTAATCCAGAAATCTGCTTTATCCGACAACGAATTTCGGACCCATATCAACTCGTTTAAGTCGAGCTAACCCGTATTTCCTTTTTATGAACTTCTATATCTTAAGCTCGTTTAAGTGGAGCATACTCGTATTTCTTTTTTATGAACCTCTATATCTTAAGCTCGTTTAAGTGGAGCATACTCGTATTTCAAAGTTAAAACGTGGCAAATCCACGTTTTAGCTTTGAAATACGGGTATGTTCCACTCAAGCGAGTATGGAATATCACAATTCGGCTGTATATCTAAAACCTGCTTTAACCGACACACTGTTTTATCCGACAGTATATGTTGGTGCCGAAAGCAGGTTATACTGTAGTATTGAAGATATAATTATCTGCTCACAGATTATCACCTCTTCACTGCCATGGCGTTATCAATTTTACACAATTGTCGCCTGCTCGTATTTCTCAAATTTAATTTTTTAGGTAATTTGACTAAAGATGTATTGAAATGAGTAACGATGGGTCGATCAGGATCCAAACTGTTTGTGAATACTCGGGGTAATGCAGTGAAGGGGTCAAATCGTCCATGAGATAAGACATATAATCAATATTAAACATTCTAATCCAATAAAAAGGCCAATACCTTGCATTGAATTCATGGATACCATCAACGATAATTTTTAAACAATATTTTAAATACTGTTGGGTACGTAACGGGAGCGGTTTAAAAAAAGTTTTTAATACATTAAATATCAATTGGTTACACGGTGTAGTTATAAATATAATATCAAATAATATCAAGTCACTTATACAGTATATATAAGCTACTTAAAGATTAAATAATAATAATAAAAGAATTTATATATTGAAATTAAAATGGAAAATGTGAATGTTCAGGTAAGTCTTGTCAATTTATTAAGTATTTAGGGGAGTTCATTACAATATGTATCAAATGACAAACCTGTACTACAAGTCCTTATCGTACGACTCCTTAAGGAGCCTTCTGATCAAGGTTAAACAAGTATACTCTTCACATGTATACTGTTTGTAAATGACGGGTATACTCGTCGCTAGAGTGGAATGTGTTTAGGCATCCTTATCCTGGAGGTAGGGTTACGGTAATGAACAAATGATACTCTAAGAGGATACTACATGTATTTCGTCTGCTTTTGGTGACATACGTGATATAACATACGTGAAAATTTCAAGCTCATACGGTAATAACTTTTTCTACTGTAGCTCAGTCCACGATTTACTGGGACAACCCTCGTATAAGAGCTGTTCATCCTCTATCATGCGTATGTTTTGGACGTATGTTTCTAGCTTTACATGTCGGAATGCATGCAATAAAATAAAAAGACACACGTTTTCTAAAATTAATCATTTATATAATAGTTCATCAAATATTGATGCATTTTATGTCGTGTCTATGCTATGACAGAATAAGCTAAAATCACCAAATAAAAGTTATTGTAGCACTAGTTTTATCACATGAAGTATAAACTCCGAACATTTTCTAAACAATATGTCATCTTTTACGATTACATCAAATGGCTTAACCCTTTAACCACTAGTCCGTTTCTAGTTTTGAAGACAAATTGTAACTTAAAATAGGTTGAAAATAAAGCAGACTGCGCCTTAAGGCACAGTCTGCTTTACTTTCAGCCATATTTAAGCTATAATCTGCTAGGATATAGAAACTATTTCTCATTGCACATGTTCATGACAGTACAAAATAGAAACTATTTTTTTAAGTTGAGGAATAAATGAATTGCGTTAAAAGGCGCTTCTATTTGGGAAAGGGTTAAACTTATATTTGGCTGTACACAATGGTACCTGGCTCAGAGCAACAACTTTCATTTAATTTCATAAATTTATTAGCAGTTGAAAACTAGAGTAAGAAGACAATTTATCATACATAACTTGGGGAAATCATATTTGTCTGGCAGAAAACAAGATTTGGCTAAGGTTTGTTTTTGTAAATGTATTTCAGACGCTTACATAAACACAGAAATAGTAGTTAAAATGTTTTATTTAATCAATACATATCAAGGAAATATATATTGAGTTCGGTCGGGTTTCAAACTCTGGAAAAGAAGGCAAATTGTATTACAAAATAAGATATGTAACGTTCGCAGTACGTTCGGGTTGCTTAGAACTAACATTGTCCTGACGGCTTTGTAAGGAGAGTTGTTATTTGTTCTTTAATAGTATATTCTCTTGATAAGGAAATGTATCTTACAAAAGATAGAATAGTATTCGGAAAAAATCAACACAAAACTTAAAAATTCGATCTTAAGAGTAAGGATAAGTCAATTTAAAAGAACAATAACCAAAGATTTTGAAAGTGTAATGCAACATTATTAATTTAGATATATCAGCACGTTTGTGTAAAAATAGCTGCTACTACATTTGTATAAGAGTTATCGTCTAACGATGTATGTTTGATATGGCTTCTGTTTTGTTATATATACACCGGTTATTCAAGCTATCATTTGATAGTTCCAAAGAAAACTAAATCTGCGTTGTGGAGGTACTTAACCCCTTCACTGCCTTACCCCGAGTACAGTAGTTATTTGCAAACAGTTTGGATCCTGATCAGACGCCGCATAACGCGGCGTCTGATCAGGATCCAAACTGTGTGGCACTCGTTTCAATATTTCATAAGTCAAAATACCTAAAATTTGTTTTTTAGAAATAGAAGCAGACGGCAATTGTTTAAATTTGATGACGTCATGGCAGTGAAGGGGTTAAATTAACTCTGTCACTGCCAATGGTACTAAAAGGCGACTGACCGCTTGTATCGATATTTATTCAGTTATACTAGTGCATGTATATGCTCTAAATCTGACGACACAATATTGCAGACGACACTGTGAATGCATACTGGTAATGTACCTATGAACAGTACACATTTCATGTGGAAACATTGTAGACCTAGATCAGTCGCAGGCATTATAGATCTATTTCCGATAAATCACAATTTAAAAAAAAGTGCAGGTCCTAATTAGAGGATTGCTTAAAAAGCCGTTCGATCAGGGTGTGCATTGTCAAAGACACACTCATGCTTCCAGTATAGAAAGGCTTAATGATCAAAACCGGTAGTTGAAAGGTTATCGAACTTATCAGCTAAGACAATTACAAAGTGTTTAAGGTTAAGATACCATAGATACCGCCATACAGTTTCGCTGATTTTAACTCCTTCAGCCCGCGGCGTCTAATCAAGAGCAAAACTATTTGACCTTTTCACTGCCGAGTTTCATAATATGCTGTCACCCTCTAATTGTCAAATATCGTCTGTATTGGTAATTTTGTCTGTAATATTTTTAATATTTTAATAAGTCAGATTTAAAGCTGTTTTGACGGAATAAAATTTAATGTTGATACGAGTGCCAAACAGATTGGATCCTGCTCAGACGCTGCGTAAATTCACTTAAATTTTAAGTTCCAGAAGTAAAAAAGCAGACGACAACTAAAATAGATGACATCATTACAGCGGATATATTAATAACAAACTGCCCTCACCTTCTGTATCCGAAACAAACAATTTTCCAGTCGGAAGTAAAGTTAACCGTTACAGTGGAGAATCTGTTATTCTTTCCCGTTTAAACGCAAACGTACGCAAACGCATTTAGCACTAAAGCGTAGAAAAGTACAATTTTGGACAGTTTTGATAATTCATATTTATCTTGGTGGCAAACAGTTTGGAGCCTGATCAGACGCCGGGTTACCCGGCGTCTGATCTGGCTCCAAACTGTTTGCACTGCAAATAATAGTTTTAGCGTAAACGCGTTTATTGGGAAAGAATAACACATTCTCCACTGTACTCATGCTGCATTATTGTCTGCTTAAAATATCTTGCTGCAAAAAAGGACTAAAATTTAGTTTTTTTTTTTAAACCGAATAAAATTTGATTTCGAGTGACAAATAGTTTTCGATCCAAATCAGATGCTACGTTACGCGGCGTTAGCTCTTGATCCAAACAATGTTAGCTTAGTCACGCCCAGAGCTATAAGGGTCAAAATACGAAAGGAGTGTAGGGTAAAAAAGCGGAATACGATCCTTAACCTTGTGTTATTTTTGTACCATAATATTATAAGTTATATCTGACCAAGATCTACACTGTTCACGAGGTCAATGAGACTATTTACGCACGTAACGATCCAATAAGTAAATGTATATCCCAATAAACGAGATTGTGTTAAAACTATCATCTCCATAGCAACACTCTGACCATGTGTCGAATTGCACGGCGTCTGATCAGGTGCTAGTTTGTTTGCAATTCTTTTTTTTTAAAAGGTTAACCCTTCTACATGAACCTGTCATTTTGTATACCTTACAGCATTCCCTCCCTACAACGGCCCTCCCAACAACGAATCCCTCCTTACAACGACCCTAGCCACTGTTCCCCAAACAAGACAACTTTGTTCAACCTTTTCACGTCTGCAATATCGTCTTCTTAAAATTGTCGTCTGCTGTTTTTCTCAGAGTCACATATTGGACATCTTGACAGAAAAATCATAATGAAGTGACAAACAGCTTGAATCCAGATCAGACACCGCGTTACGCGGCGTCTGATCTGGATTCTAGCTGTTTGCAAATGTAAGTCAATTCCCTTCCCATAACGACTCCCCCCGAACAACGCAGACACGTTGTGTCTCCCATCGGGTGTCGTTGTAGAGAGGGATCGCTGTACAGTGGAGAATCTGTTATTCTTTCCCGTTTAAACGCAAACGTACGCAAACGCAAAGCACTAAAACGTAGAAAAGAACAACTTTTGGACAATTCTGATAATTCTTGTTTATCTTGGTGGCAAACAGTTTGGAGCCTGATCAGACGCCGGGTTACCCGGCGTCTTATCTGGCTCCAAACTGTTTGCACTGCAAATAATAGTTTTAGCGTAAACGCGTTTATTGGGAATGAATAACAGAGTCTCCACTGTATAACGATGTAATTTAGGTTTCAGTTTGTGTTAACTCTTTTGCTTCCAAATTAATCGTGAGATTTTTACCCCATCACCGTTTCATTGTCGTTTGCCTCAATATTGTTTTTCCCGTCGCAGACGGGTCTGTTTTGTATTTTGACCTCAACTCTATGAAACAATTTAACCAATCAGGAATGATCAGAAATCCTGGTCAGTGATCACGTGCTTGAAATGCAGTACTCTTATCGGCCAATGGCCTAGACTGGCGTTCTGTTATTTTTTCACATCAATCTTGCGAGTGTAAACCTGGCAAAACATTGAGATGCAGTCTATGTCATCATTTCTAAATTTAGCGTGGATAAGCTCTAAATTTAGCTGTTAAGTCAGAATCTCTCTGGTTAAGTGAATACTATACAGTGGAGAATGTGTTATTATTTCCCAATAAACCTGTTTACGCTAAAACTATTATTTGCAGTGCAAACAATTTGGAGCCAGATCAGACGCCGGGTAACCCGGCGTCTGATCAGGCTCCAAACTGTTTGCCACCAAGATAAACATGAAATATCAGAATTGTCCAAAAGTTGTTCTTTTCTACATTTAGTGTTTTGCGTTTGCGTACGTTTGCGTTTAAACGGGAAAGAATAACAGATTCTCCACTGTACCCCACACAAAACTTTAACCTGCGACGGAATATCTTTTTTAAAGATATTTCTTGTTTACAATATCGTTGTCAAAGTAAGATTAAAGGCCGTATAACTGACACCATTTCAAAACAAGTGTCAAACAGTTTTGATCGTAAAGCGGCGTCTGCTCAGGATAAAAACTATTTGCAAAATGGGGCTTTATGGCGTCATTGAAAGTGAAAGGGTTAATAGGAGTAATAACGTATTTCCCGCAATCTGTCGCCCCCACACATATAACTTACATCAGCCCAATAGTTTTTAAACATCCTTTATATATAGATTATGATGAACTTCTGGGAACTTTTCCAAGTACAACATCATGTTCAAATTTCCAAAACAAATACGATAAAAACATCTGAACTTATAATAAATAGCCATACAATAAGAAAGTATGTATATACTAGAAAGATCGATAATACAGCGGAATAAAATGACTTTGTTTAGAGGTTAGTATGACGTAGCAGCATTTTTTCGTAGCCGTATTCGACTGGCTTAACGTTAGCTATTCTATCATTCAAAACAGATCTGACCAATAAAAAATGTTAATGGATTATGATTGGCGTCTGTTATTCAACGAACTCGACATTTTTACTTTGCTGTATTTAACGAGGGACCGGGAGGTTACGATTTTACGCAACTTTTTGTATTCGTCATGGATTTTAAGTAACGCAAAAATATTGCTTAACTGAAACATTACCAGTCGAATGCAGCATTGTCGAATGGATTTTCTTATCTCAAGGCGCCTACATGTGTGCTGTGAAAACAGAATCTACAAATATTATTATACAGTTATCATGTACACTACAGAAGACTACATACTTTCCCAAATAACAACAACACATAATGGGAGACATTTTTTGTGTGTGCTGTTTGGAGGGAGTTGTTATAGGGAGGGACGATTAGTACATTGAAAATGCATTTGCCAACAGTTTGAACCAATATCAGACACCGCTTTACGCGGAGTCTGATCTAAATTCAAACTGTTTGTGACTTGTCATTACGTTTATTTTGTCAAACTGTCTAATATGTAAATTTGAGAAAAAAACAGCAGATGTCCATTTTGAGCAAACGATATGTAGCAGTGAAAGCGATCGGACATACTATCATGTGTAAAGAACAGCGACAAGCATTGTTGTAAGGAGGAAGCACTGTACATCGTATATTCTAAAACAATTATGATGTGTATTGCAAACAGTTTGGAATCAAATTAGACGCCGGTAATACGGCGTCAGAGCTGCCTCTAAACAGTTTGGCAGTCGGCAGAATAGATTTGATTTGCAAACAGTTCGCACCCAGGCTGGACGCCGCATTACGCAGCATCTCATATGGATCCAAACTGTCTAACACTCTGACATAGCTATGACATTGAATTTTAGAAAAAAATATTTTTAAAACAGAAACAGACAACAAATGTAGCAAACGAAAAAATACCCAGCATGGGGAGAGTTAAAGTCGCATTATGTTATTCGAAAACCTGCATAAAGCGGTTCAGAACAGTGATTCGCATCACAGCGCCCCCTCTCTACAACGACACCCAATGGTAGACAACAATGTTGTACGTTGTTCGGAGGGGGTCGTTAAAGAGAGGGAAATTGCTTACATTTGCAAACAGCTTGAATCCAGATCAGACGCCGCGAAACGCGGCGTCTGATCTGGATTTAAGCTGTTTGTCACACGTCATTAAATTTGGCGGTTGTTTTGGATCCCATTTGAACTACACAGATCGCGATTGTTTCACAGATTGCTTTATCTACGAAATTTGTTTATTTGTAAAATTCTGTTTTGAAACAACCAAAAAAGAGTATATCTTGTCAATAAAAGGATCGACTATTCTGTAAATGAGGTGGTTAACCAGTGGAGACAGATACAGTGGAGAATCTGTTATTCTTTCCCGTTTAAACGCAAACGTACGCAAACGCAAAGCACTAAAGCGTAGAAAAGAACAACTTTTGGACAGTTCTGATATTTCATGTTTATCTTAGTGGCAAACGGTTTGGAGCCTGATCAGACGCCGGGTTACCCGGCGTCTGATCTGGCTCCAAACTGTTTGCACTGCAAATAATAGTTTTAGTGTAAACGCGTTTATTGGGAAAGAATAACACATTCTCCACTGTACAAATTGTAAACAATAATCACTGGGTGGAAGTTTGTTATAATATGAGCAGCAATTAAATTTGACACAATTGTAGTAAGAGGAGAAGAACAAAGAAGATAAACATATGCTCATTTCTTCGCACTGCGTGATTCGCATTACAACGCTCCCTCTCTACAACGACACCCTATGGGAGAAAAATATTTTGTGCGTTGTTCGGAGGTAGTCGTTAGAGAGAGGGAACTTGCTTACATATGCAAACAGCTTGAATCCAGATCAGACGCCGCGTAACACGTTATTACATTCATTCTATCAAAATGACCACTTATATGAAACTTTGAGAAAAAACAGCAGACGACAATTTTAAGCAGACAATATTACAGCAGTAAAAGCGTGAGAATTCATTGTCCTGTTTAGGGAACTGCGGCAATGGTCGTTGTAGTGAGGGAATCGTTGTTGGGAGGGCCGTTGTAGTGAGGGAGTATTGTATTATATTTTGAACGCGTCCTTCAGTAACATAACAAAATCTGGGATAGGGGAATACGTTTTCGCGAGCACGGTATTAATTTTGTGATTTTTCCCATCATTTAAAGTGTTTCATTTTCAAATAATGAGTAAAGCTGTGTATATAGTATGCGTATGGTGACTCTATCTAAGGCAAGCGCCAAAAAGGAAACAAATAAGAGAAAATGCGCATTTCGTTTTACCACCGTTGTGTCGAAATGCGGCTAATTTTATAGCAATATCCGGGATACGTTTCCACCAAGTGTAGTTGATCCAAGTCGCACCATGGGGCACGACTTGATTTGTTCTATGTATATCAAAATGTCTACTTTTACGGTTTTATGGTTTTAGTGAGTAAGGTCTGTGTTCAACATTATTATTAACATGGGTTGTATTTCAAACATAAAGAAGGTCTGCTTGAACGCGATGCTATAGAATGCAGGGAAAGACAGATTCTTGAAAAAAATAAATTATTAACTTTTAAGTTGAAAATAGTTTGGAATCTGGACAAACGCTGATTTACTCGGCGCCTGATCTTGTTAGAAACTGTTGAAAGTAAACGCGGTTTTTGGGCAAGAATAACGTTTTCTTCATTGAAGTTGCTTTATTATGCTTTAAATTTCTTAAAATAATTTAACACTTTATACAAAGACAACCAATGCTTTCGACACACACATACATATTTTTATTGTTTGATCATAGCAAAGAAAACTATTGAGCAATATTTATCCGGATCAACCGAAACATGTAGTCTCTCAAACAGTTGGTTATGAAAGGTCATATATATGTCACAGAAAATCTTTGTAATCTGTCATTTCGTGTTGACCAGAGACCTTTTACAGGGTTTCAGACAATGTGTGAAATAACTTTTATTGAACTAATTCAACAGTAAATGTGCATTTCAGAAACATTCAAAATATTTTAATGATTTTTGAGACTCGATTTGTATTACATTTTGTATACATGGACTATTTGAATAGTGTAGTTTGTAATTATTAAGATACTGTCATCATAACACTGTAATACATAAACTAAAGTTGATTCAGATATTTCATGAAATTACTAATTACCCAGATGACTGTAACATATACATGCAGTACACGAATATACGTAACAAAATCCGCATACAGCCGTATATCGCTCACCTGAGGAACTTTTGTGAAATACCCAATGCAAGCTGAAGGTTATCATTGCATGTATGTGGACAGTTGCATAAACTGTTTGTCATTACATGTATCACTATTTGAGCAAAACGGTAAAATACGGAAATGATATAAAGAGTCACATAGGGTGTCACCTAAATAATTTTCATTCAAAATGTAATTGAAATCTAGCAATTGGTTTCAGAAAAGAAATTAAAATGTAAAGGTTGTGGCCATGTTTTACCAAATAGTCATGATTTGAACAACCTTAGAAGAGAACTATAAAGCAAAGCTACATGTCAAATATCAAAGGTGTGGGTGCAACGTCGTCATGCATGCATTAGCACATTAGCCTATTGACAATAGGGTCAATGCATGCATGACGGATTTGCACACATGGCGTCATATGATAACGTTATGATAATCACATAATTACATTGGATTATAACAAGCAATGTTGCAGTGACGTTAGGATTAATAAATTTTTATTCAATTTATTTCATTGAGCTTTAAAGTCCATGAGGACAGAACATATGTATAAACATGACTGACAGTATGACAGAAAGTTGAAAAATTATAATCTTTGATTATTATGGCTGAATGCATGTTACAAAAATGTGACGCGTGTTTTGACACTTTTTAATTGAGTAGCTCTTTAATAAAATATTGATTGCAATTTCAAACAATTTATTAAAAATTTGCAGCAATATTTGTGTGCCTCGTGACTCTATCTTCACCTGCAACTCTACCACAGTCAACTACAGAGCCACTCTCAGCCACGGAATCAACATCTACCCAAGAATCATCGCCAACTAACCATAGCCTCTCATCTCTACCACAGTCAATAACAGAACAACACTCAACCGCGGAAACTATATCTACCCAAGAATCATCGCCAACCAACCATAGCCTCTCAACTCTACCACAGTCAATAACAGATCAACACTCAACAGCGGAAACTATATCTACCCAAGAATCATCGCCAACCAACCATAGCCTCTCAACTCTACCACAGTCAATAACAGAACAACACTCAACCGCGGAAACTATATCTACCCAAGAATCATCACCAACTAACCATAGCCTCTCATCTCTACCACAGTCAACTACAGATCAACACTCAACCGCGGAAACTATATCTACCCAAGAATCATCGCCAACTAACCATAACCTCTCATATCTACCACAGTCAACTACAGATCAACACTCAACCGCGGAAACTATATCTACCCAAGAATCATCGCCAACTAACCATAACCTCTCATCTCTACTACATTCAATAACAGATCAACACTCAACAGCGGAAACTATATCTACCCAAGAATCATCGCCAACCAACCATAGCCTCTCAACTCTACCACAGTCAATAACAGAACAACACTCAACCGCGGAAACTATATCTACCCAAGAATCATCGCCAACTAACCATAACCTCTCATCTCTACTACATTCAATAACAGATCAACACTCAACAGCGGAAACTATATCTACCCAAGAATCATCGCCAACCAACCATAGCCTCTCAACTCTACCACAGTCAATAACAGAACAACACTCAACCGCGGAAACTATATCTACCCAAGAATCATCACCAACTAACCATAGCCTCTCATCTCTACCACAGTCAACTACAGAACAACACTCAACCGCGGAAACTATAACTACCCAAGAATCATCGCCAACCAACCATAACCTCTCAACTCTACCACAGTCAACTACAGATCAACACTCAACCGCGGAAACCATATCTACCCAAGAATCATCACCAACTAACCATAGCCTCTCATCTCTACCACAGTCAACTACAGAACAACACTCAACCGCGGAAACTATATCTACCCAAGAATCATCACCAACTAACCATAGCCTCTCAACTCTACCACACTCAACTATTAAACAACACTCAACCGCGGAAACTATAACTACCCAAGAATCATCACCAACTAACCATAGCCTCTCATCTCTACCACAGTCAATAACAGAACAACACTCAACAGCGGAACCTATAACTACCCAAGAATCATCACCAACCAACCATAGCCTGTCATCTCTACCACAGTCAACTACAGAACAACACTCAACAGCGGAAACTATAACTACCCAAGAATCATCACCAACTAACCATAGCCTCTCATCTCTACCACAGTCAACTACAGAACAACACTCAACCGCGGAAACTATATCTACCCAAGAATCATCACCAACTAACCATAGCCTCTCAACTCTACCACAGTCAATAACAGAACAACACTCAACCGCGGAAACTATATCTACCCAAGAATCATCACCAACTAACCATAGCCTCTCATCTATACCACAGTCAATAACAGAACAACACTCAACCGCGGAAACTATATCTACCCAAGAATCATCACCAACCAACCATAGCCTCTCAACTCTACCACAGTCAATAACAGAACAACACTCAACCGCGGAAACTATATCTACCCAAGAATCATCACCAACTACATGTAACCATAGCCTCTCATCTATACCACAGTCAATAACAGAACAGCACTCAACCGCGGAAACTATATCTACCCAAGAATCATCACCAACTACATGTAACCATAGCCTCTCATCTATACCACAGTCAATAACAGAACAGCACTCAACCGCGGAAACTATATCTACCCAAGAATCATCACCAACTACATGTAACCATAGCCTCTCATCTATACCACAGTCAATAACAGAACAGCACTCAACCGCGGAAACTATATCTACCCAAGAATCATCACCAACTACATGTAACCATAGCCTCTCATCTATACCACAGTCAATAACAGATCAACACTCAACCGCGGAACCCATATCTACCCAAGAATCATCGCCAACCAACCATAGCCTCTCAACTCTACCACAGTCAATAACAGATCAACACTCAACCGCGGAAACTATATCTACCCAAGAATCATCACCAACTAACCATAGCCTCTCATCTATACCACAGTCAATAACAGATCAACACTCAACCGCGGAACCCATATCTACCCAAGAATCATCGCCAACCAACCATAGCCTCTCAACTCTACCACAGTCAATAACAGATCAACACTCAACCGCGGAAACTATATCTACCCAAGAATCATCGCCAACCAACCATAGCCTCTCAACTCTACCACAGTCAATAACAGATCAACACTCAACCGCGGAAACTATATCTACCCAAGAATCATCGCCAACTAACCATAGCCTCTCATCTCTACTACATTCAATAACAGATCAACACTCAACAGCGGAAACTATATCTACCCAAGAATCATCGCCAACCAACCATAGCCTCTCAACTCTACCACAGTCAACTACAGATCAACACTCAACCGCGGAAACTATAACTACCCAAGAATCATCGCCAACCAACCATAACCTCTCAACTCTACCACAGTCAACTACAGATCAACACTCAACCGCGGAAACTATAACTACCCAAGAATCATCGCCAACCAAACATAGCCTCTCAACTCTACCACAGTCAACTACAGATCAACACTCAACCGCGGAACCCATATCTACCCAAGAATCATCGCCAACCAACCATAGCCTCTCAACTCTACCACAGTCAATAACAGAACAACACTCAACCGCGGAAACTATATCTACCCAAGAATCATCACCAACTAATCAAAGCCTCTCATATCTACCACAGTCAATAACAGAACAACACTCAACCGCGGAAACTATATCTACCCAAGAATCATCACCAACTAACCAAAGCCTCTCATATCTACCACAGTCAACTACAGATCAACACTCAACCGCGGAAACTATAACTACCCAAGAATCATCGCCAACCAACCATAACCTCTCAACTCTACCACAGTCAACTACAGATCAACACTCAACCGCGGAAACTATAACTACCCAAGAATCATCGCCAACCAACCATAACCTCTCAACTCTACCACAGTCAACTACAGATCAACACTCAACCGCGGAAACTATAACTACCCAAGAATCATCGCCAACCAAACATAGCCTCTCGTCTCTACCACAGTCAACTACAGATCAACACTCAACCGCGGAAACTATATCTACCCAAGAATCATCACCAACCAACCATAGCCTCTCAACTCTACCACAGTCAACTATAAAACAACACTCAACCGCGGAAACTATAACTACCCAAGAATCATCGCCAACCAACCATAGCCTCTCAACTCTACCACAGTCAATAACAGAACAACACTCAACCGCGGAAACTATATCTACCCAAGAATCATCACCAACTAACCATAACCTCTCATCTCTACCACAGTCAACTACAGATCAACACTCAACCGCGGAAACTATATCTACCCAAGAATCATCGCCAACCAACCATAGCCTCTCATCTCTACTACAGTCAATAACAGATCAACACTCAACCGCGGAACCCATATCTACCCTAGAATCATCGCCAACCAACCATAGCCTCTCAACTCTACCACAGTCAACTACAGAACAACACTCAACCGCGGAACCCATATCTACCCTAGAATCATCGCCAACCAACCATAGCCTCTCAACTCTACCACAGTCAACTACAGAACAACACTCAACCGCGGAACCCATATCTACCCTAGAATCATCGCCAACCAACCATAGCCTCTCAACTCTACCACAGTCAACTACAGAACAACACTCAACGGTGGAACCTATAACTACCCAAGAATCATCGCCAACCAACCATAGCCTCTCAACTCTACCACAGTCAACTACAGAACAACACTCAACGGTGGAACCTATAACTACCCAAGAATCATCACCAACTAACCATAGCCTCTCATCTCTACTACAGTCAATAACAGATCAACACTCAACCGCGGAACCCATATCTACCCAAGAATCATCGCCAACCAACCATAGCCTCTCAACTCTACCACAGTCAACTACAGAACACCACTCAACCGTGGAACCAACATCTATCCAAGAATCATTAACATACCCCAACACCAGCAACTCAACTCTACCACAGTCAACTACAAAACCATACTCAGCCGCGGAACCCAAATCTACCAAAGAATCATTAACGAACCCCCAAACTAGCCACTCAACTCAATCACTGTCTATTGTAGAACCAAACCCTGCCGAGAAACCCAAATCTACTCAAGAATCATTTACAACCGACCATATTCTATCAACTCTACCCCTGTCTATTGCAGAACAACATGTACACCCAACAGCGGTACCAACATCTACCCAAGAATCCTTAGCAAACCCCAAAACTAACATCTCAACTCTACCAAAGTTAAATACAGAACCATACACAGCCGCGGAACCTACATCTACCCAAGAATCTTTAACAACCGATCCTAGCCTCTCAACACTGCTCTGTTTCTCTCCAAAAAATAAATGGTCAAACCCATGTGGCAGAGCGAAAAGAAGAAGTTTTAACGACTATGATCTTAGAGATGACCTGGAGAATATTGGAATTTTCATAAATGATACAGTTAAAGAGATGGTAAGTTTCAAACTTGTTTAACCCTTACATGATCACATTTTTCGGGATATTTTTACCCTTTCGCCGCTTTATTGTCTTGCTGTCTGCAAGACACGTATCAAACATAGATGTAAGGTTGTATGACTTAATTATAAATATCGATAAGAGTGCCAAACAGTTTGGGTCCTGGTCAGACGCCGCCTTACGCGGCGTCTGATCTGGACCCAAATTTTTTGCAAACGCGTTTTAAAGCGTCATTGAGAGTGTATTGGTTAATGGTTAAAGCTTAACTGCCGATCGTTATACATGTACTTAGTCTATCTGATATTCGCCCATTGCAGTATAATCGTCATTTACAAACAGTGTACCTATGAAAAATAGAGTTTCATGCAATCAGGGAAGAACTAGTTTAGAGGGTTCTTAAAAGGGCCCTTTGATAAGAATTTACACTGTCTATCATTATAAAACGAAGCATGGTCAGGATCCATACTATTTACCAGTCAGATTAGAATAAATCGTCCACGTTTCAACTATTTCGCTGCCAACTTGTATCGTCTGCTTTAATTATCTTACCGCCAAAATGTCGGCTGCATGGATAATGTCGTCTACAATATTTTCAAAGTCAGATTTCGTGGCTGTTTTGTCTGAAGAAACGTCGAAACGACTGTCAAACAATGACAAACATTTTTTCAGTCCTGATCAGATACCGCGTTACGCTGCGTCTGATCAGGATCCAAACTACAGTCGAAATTCGATACTACGAACTCGCTTCAATCAATCTTACCAGTATTTCGTAAGGTGATTTTTGTTAAGTCGATATCGTGTAAGTCGAACATACCCGAATTTCAATGTAAAAACGTGGCTAAGCCACGTTTTAACTTTGTAATATGGGTATGTTCGAACAAACGCGATTTCGTAGAATCGAGTTTTTGCTGTATTTGTAAAGTTGCCTTTTTGTGACGTTGGCAGTGGAAGAGTTGTCATTTTCTACGCATCTATAATTTTTATTGGTGCTTTACGTTTGCGTTTATTGTCGTTTAACCTTGTCAATGTAACATTTATCATGAGGTTCTTACCCATTGACCGTCATATTGTCGTCTGCTTTAAAATCGTTGTCTGCAATGAGGTTTCAAAGTTAGATTTAAGGTCTGAAAAATTTCGAAACGCGTGTCAAATAGTTAGGATCCTGATCAGACGCCGCGTTATGTGGCGTTTGATCATGAGCTGAACTGTTTGCTAAAGCGCCTTTTAGCTTCATTTATATAGAAAAAGGGTTAACCCATTAGTACCCACGATCCCATATATATATGGGACATTGGCAAATAGTGTAGACTCTGAGCAGACGCCACATTGTGCGGCATCTGATCAGAGTGTACAGTGTTTGCTGATAGGAATTTAAATATAATTAGACCAAGCCCCCCCTTAGATACAAAATAGACAAATCCAATATATAAGTATGGAAGAATTCACTTGTTGCAAACGGGTTAATCGGGAACGACTAACATGTCAATGTATTGTATCTTATCGTACATCCTTCAACTGTAATTTTATTTCAGATATTTAAGAATTACATCACAAATAGCGATCTGAGATATATGGTACAGAATTACGGCATCGACATTCTTCGCAAAGACTTCAACTCAGATCTGTTAAATCTCGGAAATAAAGTAAGTAACGACTGCAAAAAGCAAATCATTGTTAACATTTTTACCGCCATTTAAAACTAAAAATGACTCTTCAAAACCTTTAGGTTCAGATGAGACTCCGAGACACTCGATTCAGACTGTTAGTAATTAACCCATTTGTGCCCACGATCCCATATATATATGGGGTATAGGCAAACAGTGTAGACTCTGATCAGACGCCGCATGACTGGGAGCAAATTGGTTCAGACGGTTTTACTTCCACTCGAAGTCATATATTTCTCAATCAGTCCATGCCTTGCGACCTTGGTCAATGTAAGCTCACATTCGTTTGAATGTTCTTCAAGTTCTTCAATCCGCATTCTCGCTAAAACCCTAGAGGGCATTCACAACGAGTTCTGTTGCGATGGTGTGGCTTAAAAACAGTAGAGAAAAGTGGCTATAGTGGCGTGGCGGCGTGACTTCCTAGATACTGTCCAGTGATTTTTCACATCTGGACACACAGATTTACACAGTTAAAGTTCACTCTAATCCGTTAAAATATCAAAGTAACATGTATGTACACTGTACAATGTCCCACTTCCTACGGATTCTGTTGTGGCATATAGACAAGCTGGACACTTGCTTTGAAAGCATCCAGGCTTGTAGATGAAACACAGTTCTCTGAGAGATAATTCCAAACTAGAACAGTTCTTGCGAAAAATGAATAAGTATAAGCATTGACTCTCGTTGTAATAGGGATGAATTTAAAGCTATGACTCCCTCTTGTTGATTTCACAGTTGCGTAAGTAGGAAAATAGCAAGTAGGTACTGCAATGTACTGGTTTATAACTTTATATATAAGTGTAGCATCCGCCCACCATCTGCGCTGTTCCAATGATGGCCAGTGTAGTTTGTTAATCAATTCTGTAACACTTGTAGGGTTGTGGGGGTTATGTGGTGTGTTAAGTGTCCAACGTGCAGCGTTCTTCTGTACTCGTTCAATTTGTTTGATCTGCGTTGACTGATATGGATTCCATATGGGTGAAGCATATTCTAGTTTGGGCCTAACTAAACATTTGTAGGCATTTTCTTTCACTTTTGCTGGGCAGTGTCGCAAATTATGTTTTATAAATCCAAGTGTACTAGAAGCCTTTTTAGTGATATTGTCAATATGTAAATTAAACTTCAAATTATCATTGAGTTCAACACCCAGATAATGGGTAGTGGTGTACAATGTCAAGTGTTTCGCCTTTCATTTTATAGTTATAAGAGCGCTTATCAGAGGACGAAGAAAACTGCATTATGGCACACTTTTTAACATTAAAATCCATTTGCCAGTCAATACTCCAGTGTTCCAGTTTTGAAAGATCTTGTAGAAGATGGTGATCAGATTCACTATTTATTGTTCTATATAATACACAATCGTCTGCGAAGAGTCTAAATTTTGATGAAACGGATCTAAGAATGTAATCTCAGACTTAACTCAAAAGCTTTATAACCTTGGAACCTGATGCAGAGTGTTTAGTAAACGATAGTATGATAGTGGGGAAGTTGACCCTTGTACTCCCACAAGCGACCTCAGTCATCCCACTATAAATATTTTAAAAAGACGACAATGTCGCTGTATGAAAGCATAAAATTATACATAAACACGCATTACGCTGAACAGATATCGGTCGTCGGGAGATGGGAGGTGGTAGCCTTCTATGGTTCACACCTTACGGATACCGATGTCTGGAAGAGTTTATTGCCGGGCACAGCCCCCCCCCCCCCCCCCTCCCGCCACCATATTAGATATTAGTTAAATTATAAAAACCACGTGACAGTAATTACTTATATTCTTTTGTTGTATCTCATATATTCTATGTTATGTAGAATTCGAGAAAAATCTTCTGTTCTGTTCTGTTCACTAGCATTTATAAACAGTTTGGATCCAGATCAGACGTTCAGTAAATAGGCGTTTGATGATCAATATCCAAAGCGTTTGAGACATAGTTTTAGTAAAATCAGTATCTATTTGGTGGCAAATGCACAAAAACATTAAATAATGCGTCAGTGATATATTTTAACGTATGTGTGTAAGATTGTAGATTTATATGTTTTTTTTAAAGAAATATATTGGCATTTCAGGAGAAACTTGCAAGAGTTTTATACGCATCTGCAGCCGCAGTTGACTATATTAGATCGTGTGGTACTACACGGGTATTTGAAAGCCAGCTGGTCGACATTTTACGTGAACTAAGCCGACTAATCTTCATCGCAATATGTAGATGTGCTACAGATTTCAAGACCAGTATTGGCATAACAGTGCCGCCTCCACATTCCATGCTATCCAATGACGTAACAGATTCCGTGCTGGCTGCCAATACTGAAATGGATCAATATATACTAATGTACACTGTATTCCAAGAGATTGAAAGGATCATTAGAGACTTAGAGGTGTTTATTTAATAAGATGTATACCCCCAACGTAGCATATAACTGAACTGATATACAAGGACCTTACGGATTCCGTCCTAGAATAGATCTCCGTCCTGGTCGCCAGTACTAGAATGGATCAATATATACTAATACACACTGTAGTGTAAGTCATTGAAATCAATATTGGAGATGTATACCTCAATTTATTTTTTTAACTATACTCAACAAAATAATTAAAGGGGCAAAGGTATAAGTTCATATATCTTTTTCAAAAATGCAAACATTTTCAAGTTGAAAAAGTGAATGCGTGTTTAGATGCTTTAGAATAAAAAAATTAAGAAACAAACGCCACTATGTGCAAAAATGGTCATGGTTGAATGAATTGAAGCGGACAAGTATCAAAAACACGGTTTTTAAGTCCACTGGATTTTTGCACGATGTGACTGCCTATTCTTCAACTATTAGTTGTATAGCTGTTTTCATTATATTGAGTGCATATTTGTATCTTAAATATGCAAAAATAGATTGCATATTGGTACAAACTTTGAAAACTATGCCCCTAAAGACGTCATTTGTCGTTTTCCAACGTCATGTTTTGACGGAGTTTAACGTTAGCAAGGGTGTCGTCGACAGGTTTTGGTAGTTGTACCTGGACACTGGGATGGTTAATTGGAGATCAGGTCAAGGTCGTTTGCAGGTCATATTTGAAGTAAAGGACCGATGTTGTCACTTATGGCATGACGTCAACGGCTCAATTCCCTCGTTACGCTTAATAGTGTTTATAAACAGACGTGTGGTTACAGGATTTCTGTTCAGATCGTCGGAAATAGACTTCATGCTGCAAACCTATGGGCTAGAAGACGTGTCGTGCGACCGGCCTTGACCCCACACCACCGAAAACGTCATCTAGCGTTTTGCCAGAAATCATGCCATTTGAACGTTTACGTATTCGCAACGTATTGTGGACAAGTGCGTCAAATTTCATTTTGGATTTGAATAACGACTGCAGACGAACGTAAAGACAGCGAAACGAAAGTTTCTTCGGCTGTTATGTGGCAGAACATGACGGACTCAGAAAGGGGTCAGGGCTCCTATGGGTGGGCATATTCTACAACGGTTACACGGACCTTTACGTCATTAGGAACTGGACTCTGACTAGTTTGGGGTACAGGGACGAGACCCTAGACGCTATTGCACGAGCGGAAGCTGGAGCTTTGGATTCAGGCTTTATCCCGACAGACGACAAAACCCGTCCTTACCGAGCACGTACGGTAGACCAGTACTTGGAACACGAGGGCATAGGGCAGGTGGACTGGCCAGCAAGGTCAACACACTTCGGTCACATTGAGGATGCTTAGGACATGCGGCAACATCGGATATCCGGTCGAGATCGTCACCTAAGAGGCTAACAGATATGCTTATTGAAGAATGACACAGAATGTCCTTTGCATACATCCTTAAGCTAATTCTCCGATTTCCATGTAGATGCAAGGAAGTGATTAATGCACGTGGTGAACACATATGATACTAGCTGTAATTTAAGAGAAGAACCTAACAGGTGGGACTCTTGGTCAAGTTGTTTGTTACCCCACCCACCTAATCTGGCACACGGTAATTTTAGGGTGGTTGTGTTTGAAGGGGAACTGCGATATTTATTTCAACTTTTCGAAATACAGTTATACTCTACAACGAAGTTAACATGTAATTTTACTTGAAACTTTAAAAAGAAATATTGTATGAACTTATTTTTATATATTGGGCCTACCCAATATATTTGCCCCTTTAATTGTTTTGTTGAGTATATGTTATACCAGAAGTCTTTCGATTAACATTTTTATTATGTGATATTTAACCATATTTTATAATAACTCATTAAGTTTCAACCATCTGTTTTAAATACAATCGAACCTCTATATACAGTCGAACTTCGGTATCTCGAACTCGCTTAACTCCAAATAGCCGATATTTGGAGATATGAATTTGGCTCATTTCAAGCTCGGTTTATGTAAACATACCCGTGTTTCAAAGTTAAAACGCGGCTTAGCCGCGTTTAAACTTTGAAATACGGGTATGTTCGACTTAACCGATTTCGCGATATCGAAGTTCGACTGTACTTCGAACTCGCTTAAGTCGACAATACCCGTATTTCGTGTATCATACATCATCTATTATATATCACCAAAGGAATGCATGCAGTTTTATTTATGACATAGCCTAAAAAAAAATAGTGGAGACCCTGAGCCGACAGCTCCTGTACATGTAGGAGCTGTCAGATATGAGTCTTCACTGTTTCCTAAAAAGTATAAATATTTGCTATTAGCAGGAGAATGGTTTTAGCAGGTGATTTCTTTAAGAAAGATGAAAGTATCACCGAATCCTGAAGGGTCTTTTGTGATTTTTAACCCTTTCAACCCCAAATTTCTCGTGTGCGTATTTATAATCCTTTTGGATTCATCTAGTACAGGTATTTTGAACCAGTCTACTGTTACATATTTGGTATGTAAACAAAAAACAGTGCAATATCAAACAGTACATACCCCGATCAGAGGGCTCCTATAGCAGCCCTCTGATCAGTGTCTTCACTGTTTGAATATGTAATAAATTAGTAATCTCTACAGAGGGTTGTAGGGGTGAAAGAGTTAAACATCGTCTTACCAGCGTGGCTAGTCTGGACCGACACTGCTTAAAATGCAATAAGTATGGTCATTTAAGAGACTGAACACGAGACTTTATGTAAACATGTATTTGTAAATGGATATTGTCGATGATTTTTTAACTGGCACTCATTAGTTTCAGTCAACTTTTGTCGATGAAGTCGGAACTTTCCGTTAACTGTATAGGTAAAAGTCAATAAATGCAAATGTACTTAGAAACATATATTGTTTGGTTTTATTGACCTGTCAAAATTGAATATTCATACGTCACGGAAAGGTAATATATTTAGCTTCGGTATAAATTCGATACTTTCCGTTGTGATTTACGAATAGGAACTGAAGGATATTGTGCGTTCTGTGTCGAATTTAAATCAATAATCGAGTTAGAGTAGCTGGTAGCGAGCACGGGTACTTGAAAAAGATGAAAGGTTGTGGGTTCGATCCCCGTTAGGTTTTATTTCTCTTTTTATTACATTTGTTTTCAAACAGTTAGTTTACTTGAATTGTTCAACATAGTGATCTATAATACAAAATGAGCAAACCTAAACGTTACACTTTGTAAACTATTAAATGTTTTAAATTTATGTAAAATGTGACCCGATGTGTTCTCTCAAACCTTCTGATCGTGGTATTCACTGTGTGTATGGGACAGGTGTATAGGTACATGTACTCTCTTCGTGAATGATACATAAATCATATCCAAAGAGATTTCAATCCATTCTTCTTCTCCGTCTTGCAGACTCGTATACACCAAATAAAAAAAAGATAATAATAATAAAAAAAAATCCTCCGCTGGGTATCGAACTCATGGCCATACATGTAATAAGTAAAATACTACTGTACTGTCTCGACCACGAAGACATATAGGTATCCAAATCTTATTCTGAATATGAACTTTATGTTTCAACCCTAACCTACCCGTAAAAAGTAGCGGAAATTATCGATATCGACCGAAGCTAAATATACATGTAGCGTGTTCAACCAGCGTATAATTATTTAAATTCTGACAGGTTAATAAAACACAACAATACTACGCACGCAATAAAGTTTATTACGGACGCAATAGCCCAGTGGCATGTGTTGCTGACTCTAATGACAGAGGTTTTGGGTTCAAATCTATGTAAGATCTATTTTAAACAACATAGATCTTTCAGGTCATTTTAAAACATAAAATGGATGAATTTATTCTCTCTTCATATAAAATATATCGGTATTCATTTTGTAATTTGTTTTATTTCAATGTTTATTTTCTTCATCCTTTTTTAATTGTTTTATTCACTTTTCATTTTCATTTTATAAGCAATTCTTTAACAAAATACACAGCAATTAACAATCAAAGACATTCAGACTCGCTGGCTGTGTCCGTGCTGATTTCCATACTAGCTGTCTCCTAAATAGATGACCACCTCCTGTGTTAGACAAAAACTCACTGTACAAAACTCACACAAATAATGATTTTTCAGGACAAGCATGCGTCTTCCCGACAAAAGAATTTTTTAAAAAATACATGTAGATGTAAAACTACTATGGCAGGGATCAAACTCACGACCCAAAAATTGGTAGATTCTAATGGGTCGAGTAAACCACTGAGCTATCGTCGCTTGTAACAGATTATGATGTATAAGGATAGTTGTTCAGTGGCGAATTCTCCAATATGTTTCCGTAAGATAAAATAGCTTACGGAAAAGGGCGGAATATGCATAGGGTGCCAGTTTAAACATCATCGACAATGCCAGACGTGTATATTTATAAACACATACATTATAAAAATGTAGCTAAGAAAAAACACATTAAATGTGCAGCATCGGGATTCAATTCATTGACGATAATCAAACTCACAAATACTGATGATGTAGCATTAGCCGGGTAATTTAACCATTTCCGCCATAGATGCACCTTATAGCGAACATGATTTGTTCCTCCGCTGAAGAAAATAGTTCCAATTTAATCGGTCAAGAATATATATCATAGGAAATAGTATCTATATTCTAGCATATTATAGCTGAAAGCAGGCTGAAAGAAAAGCAGAATGCGCCTTACGGCGCATTCTGCTTTACTTTCAACCTGCTTTTAGTAGTCACTTATCTTCAATTCTGAAAATAGGCTACATGTATCAGGTAAAGGTTAAAATGATTGTATCGTATTCAATTGTATTGTAAGTGAAGATTCTTTGTACTTGATTTATATATATATAACAAGAAATATCTTTAAAAAAGATATTCGGCGGAATAGGTGGTGAAAGTAATGATGTATATGGATTTGATTTTATCCAAGTTGCAATAAATAGGATGGTAAATCAGGATTTTAAGCTTAATATTTATCAAATAAGACACGCGCAGTAATCTACGACCACATACATATAATCAAAGACTGAAGGTCTTGAGTGTCGCCAAGAATGAGTTTTTGCAATCATTAAACTACTGGATCTGAGGTTAATCATTAGTTTGTTAAGTCAGTTGGTCTCTCAAAGATTGAAGGTGAAAGTACAGCAGAGAGCATTTACACACGTTTATGCTTTTGATCGGGCTACATTTTGCTGCAAGTTGTCAGCTGTTTGTCAGCTGTTTTTATTCCATCAATAAGTACTTTTTCAGAGGTGGTTGTAGAGAGATTTACAATTCTTGACAGAAGGTACAGTTTACACATGGATCTACTGCTTGGTTCACAGGGGGGGGGGGGGGGGGGGGGGTTCAAATTTCCACTTCCATCTTTATAAGCCAATTGAAATGCACTTACTTCTTCCTATGATGTGACTGAAAGTGATGAGAATTTTTAAAGACAGATCTAGATCACGGAATTATACTTCCATGTCTAGATCTACGTGTATCATTTTTATTTTGCAATTTGTAGATACCTAGTCCACATGTGCACAGTTACATGCTATGGAGCTATTTCTCGTCTTTGCCATATCCAGGGACGACAACTGTCACAAAATATAATGTCGTTCCAGGGGTTCATTAATGAGACTAGTAGATACCATAAATTACTAAAATTCGTATGTGTGTGCTCTTTTGTTAGTTGTTTATACTTTAAATATGGTTTGAGTGTTTAAATATTCTCAATCACCTGATTTTGATTTGAGATTTTTGGAAAGCACCCCCGAAATATGCCGAATATGAATTGTTTGAAACGACCCCTCATATGAGAAATTCATGTTGCCACCGGTAAATAAAGCAAACTTGTGTCCGCTTCAAGAATTCGTGTATGGAATTTGTCTTGTAGAGTTAGTTCTATGCTCTGATTTATTATAAAAATATCTACAAAGTGTAGCAATGTACGTTTTAGGTATCTACGTGTTGTTGGGTTTTCGCATTTAACCAAGAGATTGCGATCGCGTTAAAAAATCACGGTTTGTTTACATTTGAGGTCACAGAGTTGCGCATGCGCTGGGGGAAAACGGTGTTAACACAAAAAATACCCATCATGCTCGAAATCTTTTCGATATCTAGGTTAAATTCAAACGCCAGTTTTCTCGTAATCACCCTGAATTGTTACTGCTGTTCTTTCTTTTTCATATACTTGGTACTAGATTAAAATTATGATCAATTCTATTATGAACAATTTCGTTCTGATTTGCAGAACGCATCAAATCATTGCCGAACTTGCGACAATATGTCATATCTTAAAATAGAAACACTATGTCATTCAAATCACTACCTAACGGTCGGGACACGTAAAATGTCTCGGTTATAACTCACAAGCAGTAGCGGAAAGTCGTGTTTACTACTGGTACCGCTACATAGCAAATCAGCCTATAACAGTCTGTGTCTCTTATTTTACAAATTTGTAAAAGTCAGTAGTCAAGTCTAACCGCTACCCAATCAGACTATTCGATTTTAAGCACGTGTCCTTAAGCTTTCATTTCTGGTCATTCACGATTGGTTGGGCCATATAAGGTTTGAGGCTCAAGGAGAAATCAGACAGCTCCGCCGAAAAAAAGATACTAGCTACTATAATGTACTTTATCTTCCTCCAGTGCGAAGATCTCATGGATATTGTCTAGACAATATGATAAACGAGTTTGCCTTTTAAACCCTTCACTGCCATGACGTCATCAATTTAAAACAATTGTCGTCTGCTATTATTTCTAAAATTAACTATTTAGTTATTTTAACTGATGAAATATTGAAATGAATGTAAAATAATTTGAATCCTGATCAGACGCCGCGTTACGCGGCGTCTGATCAGGATCCAAACTGTTTTCAAATTACTTGTGTACTCGGGGGGATCAGGCAGTGAAGGGGCTAAAAGGAATAAGTGCATCATTGTAGTGATCTAAACTTCTAAAGGCTGTGTTGTGTCGATAACCAATGTTTAATAACCTTTTGCACAAGAATATCATATGTTTACAGTGGTTTATGTTTTCAGGTGATCAATATGCAATCCACATGATCCAGTGTTTAATCTCGTTAATGATGGTTATCATTGGCATTGTTTATACAGCTTAAAGTAGTGAATTTAAGAAAGTATAATAATATTTAAAGTAAAATAAATAAATATGGGATGATCCTTTGAAAGCATTGAAATCAAATCAAGCATGGAAAATTAAAGACTCGATTTAATTGAGTATGTTCTTTAAACACATTGTATACAGTGAAGCCCCTCTAAACCGGACATGTGTAGGGATAACATAAATGTCCGGTTTAGAGGGGTTTCCGGTTTAGAGGGGTTTTAACCCATAGCTTGTTTCTAGTATAGAATATAGCTGATCACTTAAAACAGGTTGAAAGTAAAGCAGAATGCGCCTTCAGGCGCATTCTGCTTTACTTCCAACCTGCTTTAAGCTGTCATCTGCTAGAATATAGAAAATATTTCTTATGATATATATTCATGAATGTATAAAATGGAAGTAAACATCAAAATCGGGACCAACGTTTTTGTTCGGTTTAGAGAGAAGTCCGGTATTAAGAGGTTCCGGTTGAGAGGGTTTTCACTGTATACTGAAACTTGCAACATTGCTCACCAGCCCCAGCCCTCCCCACCGTAAGCGGAATTAAAGTTTCAACTACAAATATAATTCCAAAGCACCAGAGAGTAATTTAACAATACTGAAAGTGAAGTACTGTATAGTTTTATTTACTGCAACAACACACGAACTTAACATCTGTTGTCGTACAGTAGTAACCATTTCACTGCCAAATATTTCGTGAGAAATTTACCCTACACCGTTTCATTGTCATCTGCTTCAATTTTGTTGTCTACAAGGTCGTTTAAAAGTTAAAATAAAATAAAGCAGTGTGACTGAAAAAAATCAAAACGAGTATCAAGCAGTTTGGGTCCTGATCAGCGGCGTTTCGCGGCATCTGATCAGGATCTAAACTGTTTGCAAACGCGTTTTGAATCGTCATTGAGAGTCAAAGGGTTTACAGCACTGAAAGTGAAGTACTGTATGGCTCATTAGTCTTTACTGCAACCACACACGAGCTTAACAACTGCTGTCGTGCAGTGTTAAGTTTCAAATAAGGGGTTATGATATTTTGTACAAAGGCAACAATTTGATTATTGACGTTTCATATACAATGTTATACAGTACTATGTTTGCCCAAATTTGAATGCCAGTCTCGTTTTACTCAATAAAAGCAGTTTGTTTATATATATTAAAAGTTTGTTTTCCGAAAATAAAGTTTATTGCAGCGATCTTGTGTTTTTTGTTCTGTTTTTAATATTGAATATATAAAGTAGAACCTCTCTATTACGACCGCTAAAACGATGGCTAATTGATTGAATAAAGACAGGAGGCAGCTTAAAGCAAGGTGACAATGAAACAGAAAGCTCCTAAAGGAGCTTTCTGTTTCACTGTTACCTTGCTTTCAAAAGTCACCTGCCTTAAATACATGATATTTAGCAAAATGCAATGGTCGTTATAGGGAGGTTCTACTGTAAATTTGTGGAGATATTTACTTTTTTACTGCCAAGGCCGACAACACTGACATTTGCAAACAGTTTTGATCTTGATCAGACGGCGCGTAACTGTTTGACACCCATGTCATCCAAACTGTTTGACACTCATAACAATATTTCCTAAGTAAAAAAGTAAAACGGAAAGTGCCGATTGACGGTACATGTACGAGCGGAGAGAATGGGAAGATTATTAACCCCTTCACTTCAGTGACGTCATCAATTTTAGCAACTACCGTCTGATTTTATCCTTAAAATTTAAGGTTTGGGTACGTTGATGTATGAAATATAAAAATGAGTGTCAAACAGCTTGAATACTTATAAGACGCCACGTTGCGACGTCAGGATCCAAATTGTTTGCAAATAACCATTGTACTCGGGGTAAGGCAACGATGGAGTTAAAAACAGTGGAGAATCTGTTATTCTTTCCCGTTTAAACGCAAACGAAACGCAAACGCAAAGTACTGAAACGTAAAAAAGTACAACTTTTGGACAATTCTGATAATTCATGTTTATTTTTTATGGCAAACAGTTTGGAGCCTGATCAGACGCCGGGTTACCCGGCGTCTGATCTGGCTCCAAACTGTTTGTAATAGAAAAAATAGTTTTAGCGTAAACGCGTTTATTGGGAAAGAATAACGTTTTCTCCACTGTACTTGTCTCCAAATGATAAAGATCCAGAAGAATCATTAATTTGCTGGTTATTGCTTTGTAAAATGCTACTTTGAATCCAATATTTAGTTATACGAGGATGTTTCATAATTAATGCAGCAAGATCAATAACTTTAATAATACGAGTGCACAATGCTTGTGTTATATATCATTAGAAAGAACCATTCTTCTCCTACACAATGGTATAATACACAGTAAGATCGCATGACTAGATAAGTCACACCAGGAGTCTAAATGACCCCATGTTAAGGGCACAGGACCGTTTTTGTGTATTTTTAGGTAATGTTTCGGACACATTTTGATACTATAATTACATGTACCATAACGGTTTTATTATTTGAAATAATTTTAGGAAACTTTCGGTCAAACTAAATCAGACAATTATACACGGAATACGCAATTTAAAATTATATTTTTTTTTTACAAAATAACAAAAATGTAGGTAATATTTAACTCTTACTGAAAATATAATAAAAATGACATTACTGTTATGTTTAAGAGGTTTTGTTGAAACCAAGAACACATTTTGTTATTTCAAATCAGGCTATAATTGAAGCAATTAAAATAGATGTTCATGTTTTAAAAATCAACTTATAGATATACGAATCTAGAAAGAATTCATAGCGTTCGAGAATTCATGTCAACTTTTTTCATTAGTAAAATGAGAAATATTATTTTTTAGAAATTGAGATTTGAAACAGCTGAGCCTTTTAATTTTAATGAAATCGTATTTATATTAAAATTCAGACATTTACTGATATATTTCAAAAACAAAGTATGGACATTTTACTTTTTAAAAAGTTATGAAGTCAATAAATAATGTCTGAAAAGTGCTATGTTCTAGTACCTTTGAGAAGGGGTCATTTAGATAAGTATTGTGATTTATCCCGTAATGTGATATTATCGTGCCTTATACCATCGTGTAGGTGAGTAATTGCCCTTTCCAACGCTATATCACACATGCATATTACAATTATTATATCGAAGTTATTAATGAAGTTGCATTAATTATGAAACACCGATCGTAAAACGAATTGGGAAACGATTCTAACAAAACTACAAACGTTGACCTCAAACGGAAACCTTAGTTAATATGGATAACCTCTGCCGTCATATACTGTATATAAAGCATTTGTAACTTGGATTGGTGTCATGTTGGGACCCAAAAGATTTGAGACTCGTACCGATGCCTGTTCACTTTAAAGGTATAAACAAGTTATCGTTGCATTTATAACATATTTCAAAAGAATAATAGGGTACTCTCAAAACAGTTAGGGTTTTCTTTTGAATTTATTTATAAACGAAAGTCACTTCAAATTAACATTTCGCTTAGTGGTCGCACTTTTAACTTACAAAAAATTGTATCCAGATAAAACCTGCAAGCCTTGGTAGTTTAGCTTCCGGTATAAATGTTAACAACACCACTATGATGGAGTAGAGTAGAGAAATAATTAAATGAAAACATCGTGGAAAGATCAACAAATCAACTACAAATTTGGCGGAGGAAGAGAAAATATACCTCGCTCACAGGTAGTGTAGTTTAAACATATTTTATTGCCCAATATTTGTACAAAGGTTAATATAACAATTCAAATTAACAAATAATGTTATCTTACATACAAATATATGTGCAAAAGGGTCGGGCTACAAGTTCTTACAACGTTAGTAACAGCCCTCCCCTTCTAATAAGTTTACATCATTATTATGACGTGTGTGTGTCTACAATTCCTTTACATTATATATTTTGTTGAAAGACAATAAATATGAAAACAAAAATAGCATTGAAAAAGGAAAAAAACAATGAAACAATGTTATGAGAGGTTCCAGAAATAGACAACTGAATAATCATTTTGGTTATATCCTAAATTTAAGAAGAAGAAAGAAATAAGAAACGAAAGAGGGGATAGATGTTTGTTCTGTCTTAATGGTAAGGGGTTAGCTGCGCCAACTTAGGAGGGCGCAAATCTGTTTGTACCCTTAATGTATGTTTGAACAGAGGAAAATATATATTGATTCTCGTCGTCACTGAGGTTGATAGAGCCAGAAAGAAGTAAATGAATGTTTAGAGGATGAAACTTGTGGGTTGAACGGAAGAGTCTGAGTCTTGCGTTTACATAGAGATGACATTGGAAGAAATAATGCTCAGCATCTTCATTTACAAAACCACATTCACAGGTTCCTTAACTCTCAGATGATTTTGAAACAGGTCTTGATTAAGATTACTACAGTTATTACGGAGTCTGGCATGGATAACAGCGAGTTTTCTTTCACCAGATCCATGGTAAGTGGGCACAATAAAAGGTTTTAAAAGGGCATTATTTAGATAGTGTTTAAACGCTGACAGAGAATGTGAATCTTTGATATCAAAAGGGAGTGAATTCCAAAGAGATAGTGCAGACGGAACGAACGATTGAGAGAATAGTTCTGTTCGTCTGCTTACCACGTTGAAATTTTCTGAATTTCTTAGATTATAATCTGTTGACGTTTCAACTGAAGGTGGACAAAGATCTTTGAAATAACCAGGTGTAAGACCTAATTTTACTTTTTGGACTAAAACAAGTTTGTGGTATTTGCGTCTATTTGCTAGTTAAAACCAGCCTATTTCCATATACAAATTTTCTAATGAACAAGATCGCTTTAGACCAGTGACGATTCTGGCAGCTTCATGTTGTATTTATTCTAGCGCATCTTTTTCGTAACCAGTGCAACCGTCCCACACAACTGAAGCGTATTCAAGGATAGGCCGTATAAAAGAAATATATATTTGGTTAAGTGATTTACGTTTTATAGTGAATTTTATGCTCCTCATCATTCCTAGAAGTTTAGTAGCAGAAGTGATTAGAGTATCAATATGAGTGTGCCATTTTCCATCATCACTTAAAGTAAGACCTAGGTGCTTGTGATCGTTGACGAACTGGACAGGAACATTATCAAAGAGTAAATTGGGTCGATTTTCAATAGAACTAAGAGAAAGGAATAGAGCTTCAGTTTTGTTCGGATTGAACGTAACTAACCATTGTTTAGCCCAAGAAGATACAATTCTGAGGTCCTGATTCATTATGGCTTCAGGTAGTGTCTGTGAAATATATGAAAATTTGTGAAATTGAAAGAAAATTATTAAAAGAAACTGATATGTAAACTAAAGTGGGTGGGGGAACAATTCAAAAGAACAAAGACATTCCGGGAGCTCGTCAAAAATTATTCGTCACGCTAGGATACATATACATATGTACCTAACTGCCTATATCTGCAAATACCAACATTCCAATATAAACGGTTAACCGTTTTACTACTGCGACATTATAGTAGTGCATATGAGCGGGGTACTACATGTATGAGCAACCCTAACCCTAACAAACGGACATACTCTTCAACCACTTACCTCGACTCGAGCGCTGTAGAACACTCCATGCCTACTACCTCTAAGCCTGAGGGAAAGAAGAAAAAAAAGAGGGAATAAAAAGAGGAAGATGGATAATTTCTGCACCAATCAAGACAGTTCGTCGACTCAAGATTCATGCACAGTGGAACAACAGCTCGACAAAATAAACGATACACTTGCGAAAAATGCTCACTTAAGACGATCCATGTTTCATGAAACAGATACAGTGGAGAAAACGTTATTTTTTCCCAATAAACGCGTTTACGCTTAAACTATTATTTGCAGTGCAAACAGTTTGGAGCCAGATCAGACACCGGGTAACCCGGCGTCTGATCAGGCTCCAAACTGTTTGCCACCAAGATAAACATGAAATATCAGAATTGTCCAAAAGTTGTTCTTTTCTACGTTTTAGCGCTTTGCGTTTGCGTACGTTTGCGTTTAAACGGGAAAGAATAACAGATTCTCCACTGTAAGCAGTAGTACCTTAAATGAAAGAGCAGATATAAAAGACAATAACTAAAAGAATTGAACTCCTAGAAAGTGACCCCCATGATAAATCAGTAGAATCGGAGACCATGAAAAGAGACAAGAATAAGGGAAATGAAGAAATCAACACCATGAAGGAGGAAACACACAACTAAAATCCAAACTAGAAAAAGAAAAAACAATCAAGAGAAAAGGACATCAATGACTCAGAGCAATACAGCCGGAGAAACAACATCAGAACCTCCGGAATTCCGAAACAAAGACAAACAACATACAGAGTCGGTCATCGATCTTGAAGACCCTTAACGAAAAAGCCAACCTTGGTATCAGAGCTACAGATATAGACATAGCACGTAGGCTCGGGAAATGGAACACCGAGAATCAAAGGCCCGTGATTGTAAAATTTGTATGAAGGCAAACACAAATCGAAGCAATGAAACGCGCCAAAGAACTGCGACATAAAAGAGTTTTGTCAATGAAGACTTAACCTGGCTTAACCAGCAGGTGTTATCTTCTCTTAGACTTAAAGATCCAGAGCGCATGGCAAAGTGCTGGTCTTTCGAAGGAGAACTGTTTGTTAAATACAAGGACAACGCTCAAAATACAGAAATAAAATACAAAGACTATGATCTGTGGTTGAGCAAGCCCTGACCAAAGAAGTCAAATGTGTAATGACTGACTGTACCGATGTTATTTCAATATAAGGATATAAACAAACCCTTGTTTCCTTTTAAACATATTTTATATGATAAGGGTGTACTTTCGAAACAATTAGGGATTTTTTATAAACGGAAGTCACTTAGTTAATATTTCGACTGCTGGTCGGGAATTTAATTTGCAAACAACTTGGATCAAGATAAGACTTTAAAACGCTTTGGGTCTATATCGAAACTGTGTGATTTAGAAAGCTAACATGATTTGTAAAAAATCAGGAGCGCTCTTATCAAAGTCTGCATTGATTGTTTCTTTGCAATTAATGGTAAATAAAAAACAATATAATAAAAAAATCAAATGAAAAGTACTCAAATGGAAACAACTAAAAATGAGGTTAAACGCTGTTGCATGAATGGCTATGAATAGGTTACATGTGTCTTACTCCTCTTATGGTCAAATTCATTGTAAGCCTTTCCCACCAAATTGCCGTCTGTTTCAATATTGCTGACTACAATATCGTTTCATAGTTAAATATAAGGTAGTAAAACTAACGTAATTTCGAAAAGAATGTCAAACGGTTTGGATCCTGATCAGACGCCGCGTAACATATGGTCTGACCAGGATCCATATTGTTTGCAAACTCGCCTTTTGTCGTTATTGACAGTGACAGGGTTAATGAGTCGATGGACACAGTCATCGTTTTCGGCAGAGAAAAACCCCGAATACCATGCAAGTTTGATTTAACCCGTTCACTGCCGTGACGTCATCAATTTTAAACAATTGCCGCCTGCATTTATTTCTCAAATTTAATTTTTAAGTATTTTGATTTAAGAAACATTAAAATGAGTGTCAAACAGTTTGGATCCTGATCAGACGCCGCGTAACGCGGCGTCTGATCAGGATCCAAACTGTTTGCAAATAACCATCGTACTCGGGGTAAGGCAGTGAAGGAGTTTATCATTTTAGTATGATAAAATATCAAATAGACTTTTCCAAATGTGAAAAAACCGACCAGTTTGTGTTGATTTAAGAGCTGTTTGCGAACATTTTCCGAGACTAAAACTATTCCTAATTAGAGAGCCCCCTGCTGCCCAGGTGTAAATTGTTTGTCAACTACATCGCTTCCTCTCTATAACGACACCCTATGGGAGACACAGACACAAGTCGTTATAGAGAGGGAAAATTAAGACTTGGCTTACATTTGCAAACAGCTTAAATCCAGATCAGACGCCGCGTAACGCGGCGTCTGATCTGGATTCAAGTCGTTTGTCACTCGTCATAATATTCATTCTATCAAAATGTCCACTCATATGTAACTTTGAGATAAACAGCAGACGACAAATTTAAGCAGACGTTATTGCAGCCATGAAAAGGTTGACATAAATGTCTTGTTTAGGGAACAGTAACATGAGTCGTTGTAAGGAGGGAGTCGTTGTTGGGATGGTCGCTGTAGGGAGGGAACACTGTATACATATACATGCGCTCGGTAGAGCAAGGTTTGATTATAATAAAAATGTAGCAGAAATATTACCGAACCCTATCAGCTATGACATTTACAATGTTTAACGTTCCAACCCTGGCACTTTATTTGAACTATTCCAGGTCACAATTAATTCTGGTCCATTGTTTTGCTATTAAGAGGTGATGTTATATAATGCAAAATTACAAACAGTGAAGACTCTTATCTGAGATGCCCTCTGACATGGATCTACACTGTTTGCACAGGACACATGTACAGTGGAGAATCTGTTATTCTTTCCCGTTTAAACGCAAACGTACGCAAAGCGCTAAAACGTAGAAAAGTGCAACTTTTGGACAATTCTGATAATTCTTGTTTATCTTGGTGGCAAACAGTTTGGAGCCTGATCAGACGCCGGGTTACCCGGCGTCTGATCTGGCTCCAAACTGTTTGCACTGCAAATAATAGTTTTAGCGTAAACGCGTTTATTGGGAAAGAATAACAGATTCTCCACTGTACTAGGCACGGTGGTGCATTGTTTAAATGAAGAGTATATGTATTAACCCATTACGCCATAGCCTGTTTAAAATTTGAAAGATAATTGACTTCTTAAAGCAGGTTGAAAGTAAAGCAGAATGCGCCTTAGAGCACATTCTGCTTTACTTTCAGCCTGCTTTAAGATAGCATGTGCTATGATAGAAAATATTCCCTATAATACATATTCATTACTGATTAAATTGGAACTACCTGTTTTTTCTTCAGCGGATGCATAAATCATATCCGCTAAAAGGCGCTTCTATTTGGGAAAGGGTGAAATAGTCTGATAAAAATTACAAAACGAGTTACTCGGTATCCCATCTTGATCCATACTATGTGTTACTGTGATAACGGCTTTCAACAAAAAATCATATGAGTCCTGCCTTGACAAAACATGCTAATTTGCCATTTGCTAAATGCTAATATGTCACTTGCTAATTCTATAATGCTAATTTGCCAATTGACAATATGCCACTTGCCAGTTGCTTAATGCTAGTTGCCATTTTGACTGTTAATAGTGTTGTTTCGGAGTCAAATTTGTACTGTAACACCGTCCAATCGACAAGATAGCGGTAAACGATCGTATCTAATCCTTTTGTGGTCCCAACACTCTTCAGTGAAAAGAAATTAGATTTACGACAAATTGCAATTAGCTTTTAGCAACTGGCATATTGGCAATTGGCAAATTAGCATTATATAACTAGCAAGTGACATATATTAGCATTTAGCAACTGGCAAATTAGCAATTAGCAAATAAGCAATTGTCATTTAGCAACTGGCAAAGAAGCAATTATTATTTAGCAATTGGCATAAATAAAAAGCAGATAACAATTGATAAACTAGATTCCGTTCTGACAGTAAAGTGGTTATTTAAAATCACCAAAAACTGTCTGCATCTATTGCAGCTGAAACATGATTTTCCAGTCGGAAGTAAGTCCTGAATATACTATCAGCAAGGGGGATGTTAAATTTAAGTTTATTTGACACCTTCCCACCGAAGTCGTATATATTCGACTTTGCAAACAGTTTGAATCCTCATCACACGCCGCATAACCCTTCGTCTGACTTTTATCCCGTTTGTTTGACACTCTTGCTGATATTCCTTACGTTGAATTGTCTTAAGTATAACTTTGAAACGATTCTGTAGAAAGCAATATTGAAGCAGACGACAATATAGCGGTGAAGGGGTAAATCCTTAACGATGAATTTGGTGCCGAAAGGGTTAGAGAACGGCGGAGCACACGCTTCCTTCCGCTTGGAAATTTCTTTCAATACATATATCTACAGTATGGACTAATCAATGACTATTTACATCGGAAAGGGTTACAGTAGATGAAGTTTTTCTCGTTTAAACAAAACTAAAGGCAAATGGATACAGAAAAGTGTGGGCTTTTAATTGGATTGACTGTTTGCTACCATTTGAGTGGCTGGATCATCTGTTTGGTCTGACTCCAAACATTTTGCAATGAATATAAGGCTTCTAACAGAAATGCATTTACTGGGAAAGAATAGAGTCTACTTATCGAATGTTAACCTTGTATTTATTTGCCAGTACGTGTGTAGGACCTTCTGAAATCCTTAATCAGCTAGACAAGAGAGGAACATTTATTTATAGATCATGTGAAACCTTGGGGACCGTTTGAGTCAATTCTCATTTGGAAATATTTTGAAAACCATTATATCGTATATAAAGGACACCCATTGCATTGACACTTACAGAGAATTTATAGATAGTCCTACAACAAGAAAATTTTAAATTCGAAGGATCGCTCATAAAACTAACAAAAATGATTTCACGTAGAGGTTAGTGTGGGAATAGAAGTTAATTGTAAAGCGTACTGTATGACTTGAAAATATTGATTAATTGATTGAAAAGATTAATAATGTTATGTATTTATACGAGTTAGGTACAGTGAGGTAGGCATTATTGTTTTTTCCGATAAAAAAATTATTTTAAAATCCAGGCATCTTTGAGCCATGCCAGACGCCGGATAAATCGTCGTCTGGTCAGTTTGCAAGTTGTTTACAACATAGAATAAATGATTCGTCAACATGTACCAGAAATTGATATGTTTCCCATTTATAGAGCGCCGTGTTGTCTTTTGTTTAAACGGGAACGTTACCATCTCCGAAATTGTATAGTAAATAGTTGTATTAGTGCGTACTATTTCTATTAAATACGCACCTGTAGCATAATTATGTTATTTGATATTATACAATAAAGCAATTATCTTTACTAGAGACGACCTATGTATCATCTACTTAGTATTCACTTAGTACAAAATTAACTGCAATCTTAATTGTCCCTTTATTTGTTATCAGCAATTTGTGCGCATTCTGTGGTCCTCTGTGCGGGCTTCGTGTCCCTATGTTCAACAGCAACTCTACCACAATCAATTGCAGAACCACACTCAGTCGCGGAACCCACGGCTATCCAAGAATCGTTAACAACCGACTATAGCCTCTCAACTCCACAATGTTTCTCTCCAAACAAAAGATTGGCTAACCAATGTGGCGTAGGCAGGGCGAAGAGAAGAAGTTTTAACGCTGATGATCTCAAAGATGACCTAGAGATAATTGGATATTTCATAAATGATACAGTAAAAGAAACGGTAAGTTTAAAAATGATTTATACGGTTACTGGTTCCGTCATTGCCTTAACTGGTGATCTTTATTCTCAGCCAATCTGATATACATACTTTGCACTCGAGCTACGAGTATACTCATAATTTAGAATCGATGTACATTTGAGAGTACACGTGTAATAAGTTAACAGTGTAGACATGGCCCCCATTAAAACAACATCCCGATATTGTCAAACATGGTCAAAACTCAATCGGAAACTTGAATTATCCATTTAAAATTGCATGGATGGATAAAATAAGAGTCATTAATAGATCACGATATTTCATATGTTAGCTAAAGAATACCATTTTTCTCGTCTTTGATGTTTTTTTTGAAGCACTGCTTACACATCTTTCAATTGTAAATCTATTTCAGATATTTAAGAATTATATCACAAATGACATTCTTAGATCGATGGTGCAGCAATACAACATGGCCATTCTCCCGAAGGATTTTAACTCAGTTGTTTTGAATCAGGGAAACGAAGTAAGTAACGATAATGCATTGTTAACAATCTAACCAATGTAACCGCTATGTTAAAAAAAGAAAACAGCTGTATGAGCTGGGGTCCGTTTTACTAAACAACTTACGCAAATTATTTGCGTAAGTCAAAATTTTAAATTTTAATTTATATTCTTTATCATCACTTGCTACAAACAGCAAATAGCCAGATCAGCTTTTAGCGCGTCCTCTGATCTGGCTATTTGCTGTTTGCAAACGTTTATGATCGAAACATAAGAGTTAAACGATTTTGACTTACGCAAAAGTAAATTTTGCGTAAGTTGTTTAGTAAAACGGGCCCCTGGGTCGTAGATTCTTTTTAAAACATCGTCGAAATACGCCCAAAGTAGGCTATTTTATGAATTTGAGTAGTAAATACAGACGACAGTTGGTTTAGAAAATGACATTATGACACTATAGAGATTGAGTATTTCACTCCCAATATCGACCCGACTATCATTTGCAATTAGTATGATAACAATCAGACATCGAGTAACTCGGCGGCGCATGATCTGGCACCAATGTTAAAAAAGCTTTTGAGCTGAGTTTGATTGTGTTCTCAAGCATTTGATTGGTCAGATTTGAGCCTAGGCTCAAATCTGATCAATCAAATGCTTGAAAACTCGCTCAGACTCAACTGAAAAGGTTTATAACCTTGGACCCTGGCTCCAAACTGTTTAACAACCATGTACAACATCATCAATTAGGAAAACAGAAAAGAAGCAATCAATAACGTGGCAATGATAGAGTTTAAATAATGTTTGAACGTATACGAAGGAATGAATGCATAAACGAATAAATGAATTAGTTTATTAATGTGCTGTTTGAACAAATATATTTATTGACATTTCAGGAACAACTTTCGCGAACTTTGTACGTATCTGCTGCCGCGATTGACTACGTGAGATCATGTGGTACTAAAAAGGTAGTGGAAAGCCAGTATGTCGACCTGTTGCGTAATCTAACCCGACTGATCAACAACGCATTATGTAGGTGCAATACAGACCTCAAGGCCGGTCTAGGCATTGCAATGCCGCCTCCAGAGTCTATGCTATCCAAGGACATTACAGATTCCGTCCTGGCTGCCAATACTGAAATGGATCAATATATACTAATGTACATTGTAGTCCAAGAAATTGAAAGGAACATAAGATACTTAGAAGTGGTTAAGATGCATACCCCAACGTAACATATAGCTGCACTTATTTATTTTATAAGGTTATACCAGAAGGCTTTCAAGTTAAGATTTTCATCATGTGACATTTTCCCATAAACTATTAACCCCTTCACTGCCTAACCACGAGTACCATAGTTACTTCGAAACAGTTTGGATCATTATCCTGATCAGACGCGGCATCTGATTAGGATCCAAACTGTTTGCCAATCATTTCAATATTTCGATAGTCAAAATACTTTAAATCAGAAATTGAGAAATGGAATTTAAAAGCAAACGACAAATATTCAAAATTGATGACGTCATGGCAGTGAATGTGTTAAGTTCTCAATCAACCTCTCTTAAACTCGCTGAAGTAGATTTACCGGTATGTCAAGTAGTTGAGACACCGTTTAACTTTGAAAATACATGTAAGTTCCACTTAAGCAAGTTCGAGTTTCGACTGTATTAGCCACAAATAACTACCCACTAAATATATTGAATGCAGATAGCACATACAGTCTGAGATAACCTACACTAAAGGAAATGTGTCGCCTGAAATTGCATGCCAAAGTCAAAGTTGTGAAGTTTTGACTGAGTCTATATTGAACGGTATACTACACAGTTTGGCTCCTTATCAAACACCTCATTACGTGGCGTCTGATTAGGATCACCCGTCTTTAGTCAATATACCTAACATTTAAATGTAAGAAATAAAAGCAGGTGGCAATAGTTTACAGTTGATGACGTCATTGCAGTGAAGTGATCAAGTGACACAGTTTTTAGTATAACCTGACTCTCTATTTTAGTGAATATTAAGCATTTTTGACTGTTTTCCGCAAATATTTACCAGACTGAGGCTAGCGGGCAACAGTTGACTGTTACACAGCACTGTTACATGCGCGAAACTTGTGCGCAAACACTTTCTGCATCCCGGGACCGAATAAGGCGTCTTATAATACAGATTTTTGTTTAAGGAGCTAGCCTTTTGCGGAGTTGATTGTGTCATTTTTTCTCTCCCGAACAATCCCCTTAAAAGGCTATATAGTTCTAGATCTACAATTAAGAGTAACTCCGAATAAAATCGATAAACCGCTTTCAGATCTAACGTCTTCCTTTTTTTAAAACAAATTATGACATTACAAAAATAAATGACGTCATATCATACATGACGTAATTTCGACAAAGTGTCAATCAATTTCAGTCAATAAGAAACAATAATAATTTCAATCGTAATTGAAAAAATGATATAGTATACATCTGTTTTACAAAACAGTGATGTTAACATTCAGTTGTTGTATTGAATTTAATTAAGATTAAACATGAGATCATCTCTAGAATCTAAATACGTGTTATTCAAATCTTGTATCTAGATCTACATGTAGACATTCATTCAGCCTAGCTTAAATAGAGAGTCAGGTAATAAATCATTTGTTTGATAGTTACTTCGGGAACAGTCAAAACATTGTCCCTCGGTAGCAGGGAAGACCTTGAGAACTGTTGCCCGAGGCCGTTGGCCTCGGGCAACACTTCTCAAGGTCTTCCCTGCTACCTCGGGTCAATAATTTGACTGTTCACTCAGTACCTATGAAACAAATGTATACTGTAAACCATGACATATGACATTAAAAATATTTAATAAAAATAAATTACAGTCGAACTTCGATATCTCGACCTCTGTTAAGTCGAACATACCCGTATTTCAAAGTTAAAACGTGGCTAAGCCTCATTTTAACTTTGAAATATGGGTATGTTCGACTGAACCGAGCATGAAATAATGCAGTTCATGTGTCGAACTATCGGATAGTTCGAGTTAAGCGAGTTCGAGATATCGAAGTTCGACTGTAATTATCTCGCTGCTATTACAGTGTATGCTTAGAAATGCTGTTTTGTGTTCAAATCTTAGGTTTAGGCGGTTTGAATTCTGATCAAACGTCGAGGTTATGTGTTACACACTGTTCGAAATGGATATTGTTCATACACAATGACAACTATTTAAAATTTCTCAGGGTATGTTTTAACCATTTACCCCGTTTTAGCGCCTTTTAGCACATTCAATCTATTATTTCACTAAGACAATAGTTCCAATTCGTACAGTCATGAACATGTACCATAAGAAATAGTTTCTATATCTTAGCAGATAGTAGCTAAAAGGGGGCTGAAAGTAAAACAGAATGCGCCTAAAGGCGCATTCTGTTTTACCTTGAACCTGCCTTAAATGGTTACCTGTCTTCTAAACTAGAAACAGGCTATGGAGTTAAGGGTTAAGAAAGCCATGTCAACACTAAGATAACGCTTACAACCAATTTTATGCTGAAATGTAATTTCTGTTTATGGTGGACTTAAGGAATGATAAAAACGTTTCAGAAAAAAGGACTTACATTGTATATAAAACAATCAGATACTGGTTTCCAGAATAGACATGTTTAGTTACATGTTTGTGTCAAACAGTGAAGCTCAAATACCACAGGGTTTGTTCTACATTGTTTTGCAAGGCAACAAGGCAGGTTTTGTCATGACAAGGCTCGTATACAGTCGAATTTGGATATCTCAAATTAGTTTAAGTCGGATTTTCTCGTATTCTACCATTGAATTTCATTATTTCTACCTCACCTTAGTCGATTATATCCTCATTTCAACGAGGTATAAATATGCCATTTTATCCAGCTTTCAATCTCATTAATGGTGACCAACATCATGATGATTTCTACAGCTTATATAGTAGACTGTAGAAAGTACAATTTATTTTTAAAAGAAGAAATAAATGAGGGAAGATCCTTTGAAACATTAAAAACAACGAAAGCATGGAACATTGTAGACTCGGTTTAATTGAGTCTGCTCATAAGATATACTGAAAAGTGCAATATTGCTGACCAACACCCACAAACACAGGCGTAAGCGGAATTCAATTTTCGACCACTAAAAGCGTAGGCGGCAATGGTAACAAAGGATCAGACAGTACAATAACAACTTTGAACATGATGTACGGGTTTGACTCTGTACTGCGTTCGCACATGAGTTTAACATCTGCTGCCGCATGATTGTAAGTTATAGAAAAGGAGATTGTGATATTTTGTGCAAAGGCAATAACATTTTAGCATTGACATATAAATTGCAATGTTATACAATACAATGTGTATCCAAATCTAGATGCAAGTCTCGTTTACTCAATATTAAATTTTTGTTTATGTATATACAAACATTTTATTTTCTGAAATAAAGTTTATTGCAGCAATCTTGTGATTTTCGTTTTATTTCTAATATTGATTATATATCGGCTTTGTGGAGATATTAACCCTTTTGCTCTCAATGACGCTTAAAAGCGCGTTTGCACTTTGGGGTAAAGGGTTACTCTGGGTTAATAGAATGGACAAATCATGGACAAATCGCTAGCAAACACGTGGAGTAAAGCACTCCCAATCTTCAAACCAATTTCTCCTATCTCTTCCGCTACTTTTGTTTACTCACTATATATACACTATTTCTTGGTGTACTAAAATAGACAGACAGTATACTAGTTTATATCTAATAAGTAATATATTATAGCAATATTTGGTGTTACTTGTATTTGTTTGTACATGTACAAAGTGTTTCATATCCCTATATCAACAACAAGACTCATTTGGAGACAAAAGTTCTGAGTGTTGTTTAAAGGGAGTTGTTATATGGAAATAAAATTAAACATTTATTGTCTTGTTTAGTCAACAGTGGCAAGCATTGTTGTAAGGTGGGAACCGTTGTTCGGAGGGCCGCTGTAGGTACAGAGAGTTGTCGCAATATAGATGTAGTAAAATCCTATTAATCTTTTTACTGTTTATTTGCATTTGATCGCGTGGTTATTTTTGTAGACAAGAGAAATGAAAATAGTGTGATTATTTCCGATGATCGGAAATGGAAAACACAAATTTTGAGGTTTAAAACTTATTCTGTGGAGTTTTAACCATTAATTTCCGCACAATTCTAAACTTAAGAGGCAAATGAACTGAATCATCAATATATTTTTGATTTTCAAAACTTAGGATTTTTTACATTAAATCGTGGTCACCACGTTTAAGTCCCTGTACTAACGTGTAAAGGCCATACATTATTAAAAATTAGTTTATACATAATTATAATACAGATAAACTCAGCATTCACATACAGCCTTTCAATTATTTCTACACAGTTTGGATCCAGATAGACATTGAGTAACTCGCCTCGGTTTCAGGTCAGGATCCAAAACGTTTGAAACTCGTACCGATGCTTGTTCAGTAAGGTTTCTCGTTTCCCGTAACCTCTTCACTGCCACGACGTCACAGGGCTGCCATTTCTCCGGATTTTTCCTAAATCTTAGGCTTTTTTCTTATACATGGTAGCTTAAAGCAGGCTGAAAGTAAAGCAGAATGCTTTAAGTAGTCACGCGTCAACAAAATTAGAAACAGGCAAAGGTACGATTTGTAAAATTGCACTTGAAAAATGCAAATAAGGAAATCTTAGGATTTTTCATGTCAACTTATGGCAGCCCTAACGTCATTATTTTATAACAACGCTAATGTCGTCTGCTTTATTTTTTACATTTAAAATTTAGGTATTTTGATTTAATAAATACTGAAACGAGTGTAAAACAGTATTGACCCTGGGCAGACACCGTGTTAAGCGTGATCAGGATCCACTCTGTTCGCAATAAAACGTTTGTACTCGGGGTAAATCAGTGAATTGAGTTATTTTAAATGATATGTAAGTAATTCCGAAACAATTGCTTTCTTTTTAAATTATTTATAACAAGAGGTCACTTCAAATTAACATTTCGCCTGCTGGTCGCGACTTTAACTCGCAAACAATTCGGATCCAGATCAAAACTGGAAAAAGTGGCTTTCGATCAGTATCCAAATTGTGTGCTTTCAAATGCTTCAATTTAGAAAGCTAAAAACCCTGTTACAAAGTATGCACTGTCTGTGTTTTGTTTTACAGTATAATGTCAAAAGATTTGGTCAAAATGTGTATTACTGAATTTGAAACAACTCAAAATGACGTTTGTTTTAAGTACATATCTATTTATAGCTGATATATGTATTAATCATTTCATAATCAAATTTATAGTGAGGTTTTAATCCTTTCACCGCCATATTGTCATCTGCTTCATTATTGTTGCTGCAATATCGTTTCATAGTTATAGTGGAGAATCTTTTTATTCTTTCCCGTTTAAACGCAAACGTACGCGAACGCAAAGCACTAAAGCGTAGAAAAGTACAACGTTTGGACAGTTCTGATAATTCATGTTTATCTTGGTGGCAAACAGTTTGGGCCTGATCAGACGCCGGGTTACCCGGCGTCTGATCTGGCACCAAACTGTTTGCACTGCAAATAATAGTTTTAGCGTAAACGCGTTTATTGGGAAAGAATAACAGATTCTCCACTGTATAAGGCAATATGACTGACAAAAATGGAAACGAGTGTCAAAAGGTTTTGACTCCAATGAGACGTCGTGTTATGCGGCACGTTTCATAAAACTTCGTACGACAAATGGTGTCGTAAGTCAGATTATAAAAGTCTAAATTTTTATTTATTTCTCCATCTAATCCTGTCTTGTGATATATCTTTGAAATCGTTTTGAAAAGACGATTCCAAAGAGATATCACAAGACAGGATTAGAGAGAAATCAGAAAAAATAATTTAACGTTTTGACTTATGACCGTTTTTGTCGTACGAAGTTTTATGAAACGGGCCCCAGGATAGATCTACAACCTGTTTGAAAACGCGCCTTTGGTGTCATTGCAAGAGTAAATGACCGGTGGACATAGTCATCGTTTTTATTTAAAATATATTTTACTGAAGCTAAATCTTTAAATGTGTGAAAAAGTCTGAATTTGACACATCTTTTCCAAATTGCCGTAGTGCAAAGCAATGCACACCAACATATGACTTTCCTCTGTTGTTTCATTTACCATGAACAGCTCTTTTAAAATAAACATGAAAGAAAAAAGTTAAATACTTTGAACAATTCGCTTATGGGTTTGATAAACACACAGACGCAAAAGTGTTCAGTTCGAGCTGGTTAATCTAAAAATACAAACCAAGAGCTTGGTATTTCAACGGAAACCCCGTCAGAATGTCATGCAACTAACAATAAAACATCACATAAAGCGTAATTAGAGAGATCTTTAAAGAATCCTCTGATCAGGGTGTACACTGTATGTAATTTATGCGAAAAAGAACTACTAGTATATAGATAATAAATAATATTATTAAAACAATAGTGGACACGTTATCGAACTCCATCACTCATTCAGTTACACATTATATGCGCTTTTGGCGGATTTTTGATTACTGTTTTATTGTTTTCACCCCTGAAACCTTAAATAACGATTCCAGGTTCCAATTAAGTATCGTCTATTTTGTGGCTATTAAGGATGGTTTTTGTAATAAATTGCAAAACGAAAAACAGTCTAGACCCTTATCAGAGGCTTTGTTATGAGCCCCAAGATCTCGGTCTTCACTATTTGCATAGGAAAAGTGTACTCTTCACTGATACACTATTTGTAAATGACGACTATTCTCGTCGCTGAGGCTGAACGAATTCAATAAAAATGAGTTAAACGAAAACGATAATAATAAATGCTGGCAATTGTTGACGACAATATATTTTGCAAATGATAATTATATAACTTGTTTAAGGTCACGCTACCAAGGATACCGACTTACATGTTTATACATGCTAATGTTTAGTGGAAAAGGGTAAGTGTTAGTGACTACTGTTTGCATAGGACAAGAGTACTATTCATAGGTACATCGTTGGTAAAGGACGCATATGTGCGTCAATAGGGCCCAATGACTTAAATATTACTGTTTTGAGCGTAAAACCATTGAATCTTATGATGAAACATTACATTTAAGATAATTATTCAAAAGGATAAAAATCGAATTTTCTAGGTATGTTTTCAAGATTACAAAGCATATGTTTACTATTAGTAGCGTATTCTTAACCCTTTATTCCATAGCCTCTTTCTAATCTTAACTCTTTCCCCCATAGAAGCGCCTATTAGCGATTATTATTTATTCCTCCGCTGAAGAAAATAGTCCCAATTTGATCAGTCATTAATAAATATTATAGTGAATATTTCCTATATTCTAGCACATGGTAGCTTAAAAAGGCTGAAAGTAAAGCAGAATGCGCCTTTAGGCGCATTCTGCTTTACTTTCAACCTGTTTTAAGTAGATACATATCTTCAATACTAGAAATAGGATATCAGGTAAAGGGTTAAAGACAGCTGAATCTATAAAAACAGGTTGAAAGTAAAGCAGAATGTGGCTATTGAAGCTACCATCTGCCAGGCTTTAGAAAATAGTGTGGTATTTTTTTGGTATATGTTTATGAATGTATAAATTGGAACAATTTTCTCTTCGCTGGAGGAATGCATTAAATGTGCTAGAATGTGCTTTCATGGGGAAATGGATGAAAAACGACACAATCTGCTTAACAGAACAACTGTCTCAGTCTGGATCATAAACATAGCTCCTAGTTCTATTTTGTTTCATTTTCGTTTCAATGTTGTGAATTAAAAAGTTTAAGGGCGGACGGCGAAGTACGGCAAATATACACCGTATATTTGGGGAAACCAACTTGTTGTTATTGATACAAATGAAGAACACTGACGGAACGATATACATGTAGTATGTACTGACCCTTGTCGACCTAATAATAGACATTGCAAGCTTAACTGTGGTATTCCTGGGAACCTAAATCTTTTAAATTGAGTGACGTTATTATTTCGCAATAACGCCTTTCTACTTTAAATAGTTATACATGTACATGTACATGTTTATTGCAAAACAGTCTGATCAGATGATACTGTGGTTAGTTTCTAAAGCATTCAGTCGATCAGAAATGAAATATTTAAGAGCTAAATCTTTAAACTAGTTCGTTTTTTTTTTTAAGTAAAACCGTTAATCATAAGTTGATTTCTTTATTTATTGCAAGCAAACACGGAACACTATCATCCAGCACCTGTAGACTATAAGATATGCATTTTAAATGTATATTTTGGTACTTTTATTGTAAAAGACGCGAACAGATACGGTTACATAATTCTTAGCTCTTTATGACAGAATTACATTCCGGTAACATTCTACAATTTGTATTTTCACAGCGAGTATCGGTTTCCTGGAGCTAAGCCCTGTTCACATATTCATTTAACCCTTTACCCCATAGCCTGTTTCTAGTATTGAAGACATGTGACCACTTAAAGCAGGTTGAAAGTAAAGCAGAATGTGCCTTAAGGCACATTCGGCTTTACTTACAGCCTGCTTTAAGCTATACTATGCTAGGATTTAGAATTCTTTTCTTATGGTTCATTTTCAAGACTGTATAAATTGGAACTATTTTCTTCAGTGGAGGAATAAATCAAATGTGCTAAAAGGCGCTTCTATGAGGGAAAGGGTTAAAAGTTTAGACGATACGAACAGATTTGTCGTTCATTTTCAAGATTTATCTTAAATGTTGGAATTCATGTTCTTTTGGAAATTATATGACGTTCATTCGTGGCATGTAACCCTTTTACTCTCAATGAAGCTTGCAAGCGCGTTTGCAAACAGTTTGGATCCTGATCAAACGCCGCCTGGTCAGGATCCAAACTGTTTGACACTCGTATCGATATGTTTTAAGTCTTGCTACATTGCATTTTACTCTTGCAAACAACAAAATTGAAGCAGACGACAATGAAACGGTGAAGGGGTAAAACAACTCACGGATTTAGTAGTGAAAGTGCTAAACTTTATTTGCGACATACTACAGTTGCTAAAAAAAGATAGATTGACTCATGCATTCAACTCTAGCGATAAGTTTACTCGCCATATATATGAAAAGGAATATTACATTATGCAAACAAACGTTTCAGTTTGACTGGCTTGGGGAATTGCACAATTGAATTTCATTCGTAAATTTCTCGTTATTAAGAGCTTTGTTTTAATATAGTGGAGAAGACGTTATTTTTGCCACAAACTCGTTTGTGCTTAACTCTTTCCTCCCTGAAACTTTAAATGGACAATTCCAGTTTCCATTTTAGTCTAGTCCATTTCTGACTTTTAAGGGTTGTTTTTGTCAATGTTTGGCATTGTGACAAACAGTGAAGAACCTGATCAGAGGGCTCCTTTCGGAGCCCTCTGATCAGGGTCTTCACTGTTTGCATAGGACAAGTGTACTAGTCACATGTACACTGTTTGAAAAGCACGCCTATATGCGGGACTAGGGTTCAAAGAGTTAACCTATTATGTCCATTGAAAACAGTTTGGAACAAGATCAGATGCCGGATCACTGACCAGGCCTACTGCCACGCAGATCAAATGAGTCGTCACAATTTTCAACAAGTTGTTCTATTTTCTCCATTTTTGGCCGGATTGAAAATGCGACTTATATCTTTGCGAAAGCCGTCCGTCTGGCCGTCCGTCCACATTTTAGTTAACCTTTTTGTTAGTGTCAGTTTTAGCCAAGTCCGTCTGTCTGTCCGTCCACATTTTGGTTAACCTTTTTGTTAGTATCAGTTTTAACCAAAGTATAAGTCATACAGCATCCAAATTTGGAATGTACAGTTGTAGTGAGGTCAGCAGCACATGTCATGGGTATTTAGGTCACTGTGGCGTTACTTTCATTGGTTTACCTTTTCGTTTTTGTCTTGATATACCTTTTTGTCAGTGTTAGTTTTACCGAAAGTATAAGTTCTACAGCATCCAAATTTAGAATGTACATTTGTTTGGAGGGTAGCATTACACACCATGGGCAACTATGGCACTGTGAACTAGATTTCATGGTCCATTGACTTAGAGAATTTCTTGGTTTACCTTTTCGTTTGTGTCTTGGTTTACCCTTTGTCAGTGTTAGCTTAAGCCAAAGTATAAGTTCTGCAGCATCCAAATTTGGCATGTACAGTTGCAGTGATTGTGGCATGGCATTAGTAATTAATCAGGAGGTTTAATTCATTGTCTCTGATAGTTGTCTGGTTTACAAAATTGTGTTTGTTTGTTACAACCAATTAAAGTAGCAAATGTAAAAATCAAAGTACAGTAACCAAAATTGGCATATGAAGGAAGTTATAATGAGTTCAGCATTTCATACCATAAGTAACTTACTTAAATAACCAATTGGAACTAGAAAAAACCATGTTTACTTTCATTTTGCAATAAACATTTCAATAGTAGAATATCACTGGTTTTGTCACGGTGCCATGTCATATTGTAGGCTATTGTATATATACCGACATTGGCGGTCTCGTGTTGCAATTGCGTCTGCGTTTCGTGAGCTTTTAAATAATAGGGGTCTCTACCTAGTCCTCGACTTCTACACGCTATACAAGTATAATTATATTTATTATACTGCAAAGTAAATTCCTTACTTCTAATTGGGTACCGAGCCGTAGACGTGATACCAAGTACCCTGTGAGCTGACACCGTACGTCGAAATGCAGATATTTTCATTTGCTGACAGGTCCCTGAGACTTCCTTTGCAGAAAATAAGATGGTCGACTTCTCGACAAGATTGAGTGCATTCAATTGTGCATCCACCGTTTTAAGTTCATTTCGGCTAAGAACCAATCGTGGTTGGAATTTTCAACAGTCGTCTATTTTCTGGGAAACGTCTATGAGCATGCCCATCTTTTTTATGAATAACAACCGTCAGAAACATTACGTCATTTACGCTCAACGTCATCTGTTTTGGTGCGATTATATTACTATTAACTATGAGCGCTGTACACGACACATTCCGAAATTTTTCGTTTGAACAGTGAAAACTTTGCAGTATAATACATTCTTTATACAGTTTCTTCACAGTGTACATGAGGATTTATTCCCGGCAGGTAAAATCATGTACATGTAACCTTCGCCTGACGGCTCGGGCAACATGATTTACCTCAGCCGGGAATAAATCATCATGTACACTGTGAAGAAACTGTATAACTAATAGCATATACAAGTGGTATAACTGTATGAGCGGCAATTCAAACACCACAGGTACAAATCAAAGAACTGACAGTACTGAAGGTTTCAGACAGGCATGGTAGTTTGTTCTCCAGAAAACAAACTTTTCTTATCTTTGCCTTCACGCACAAAAAATGAAGCTAATTGATAAATATCGCTAATTTAACAACAAAACTCAAATGACGCCGAGTAATGAAACACCGGAGTTTGGTTATATAATTTGGCAATTTTATTGAATCATGTCATGTATATAATACGTAATCGCCCGATTATCGCTGTTATGTAGTGAAACGCTTGTGAACGAACGTTGGTCAGAAACCCCAAAAGACGAGAACTTGCGAGAAAATCTTTGTTAGAGTTGGCGAAATGGATAATATACTGTTATAAGAGTATATTAAGTTTGAAGACTTGTCGTGGCTTTCAACAGTCGAAAGAAGTAAGAGTATATCGTGTGAATTTTAAAAGTTACATACTTCTTTGTACTTGTGGTGTACGAATGCCCGTTCATATAGTACGTTGGATCCATTGTTAGTTTATATATATATACGTCGTTTATATAGCAACGTTCAAACCCTGATGAGCAAATACGAAACCGGTTTTTTTTTATGTTTATGTAATTATAAAATATATAAACTTAGGTATGTAAGTCAATTTTCTATATATATATATATATATAGATAAAAGTGTGCGGAAAAATATCCCACACCACGGGAAAAAAATAAAGCGTTTATAATTTATAATGACAAACCTATGGTTTATATGTTTTATTTTACTTCAACCGGTTTCACAGTCGATCTTCAGGAAGATCGATTGTGAAACCGGTTGAGGTAAAATAAAACATATAAACCATAGGTTTGTCATTATAAATTATAAACGCTATATATATATATATATATATATAGTATGTGGAAGTAGAAGAAGCGGTATAGAAAAACTGGAAACAATAACGGCTTCTCCACTGCAACAGTCGGTGTTAAATTGATTGTTGACACACCCCGTAAAAAACGACCCGTGTTTAACGATGGAAGAGTCTATTTTCAACGTTACAAATGACCCAGGTCGTTAAATTAAGACCTCCTCAACATGTGAAAAAGTAAGCTACCCGTGAAAAAATGGACAGCCGTTGAAAAGTCATCCTGGTTCTCATATACGATCTGTAATGCTGCATAGTTAATCATATAATACTAATATTAGATTTCATCACAGACTCGTCACACTTTTTTACAGTCATCTCTCATTCGTTAACACTTTATCACAACAAAAAAACCTATTATTTACTATTTAAAGATGGGTAGTAGTTCTCATCGTTGACAAATAGACCTCTGGACATTTTTTTAACGTTGACAAAAGACCATTGGTCGATTCTAAACATCAAAAAACGATCCCGAGTCGATCCTCTGTTGACGTGAAACTTTAGACCCAGCTGAAAATAAACCCAGATCGATTCTGGAAGCAGGGTAAAAGTTCGCTCATCACCTTCCTTCAAATTTTGACATCACTGACACGGGCTTTATATATATATAGTTGTAGGAGTGATTTGGGTTGTTTCTAGACAATTGTTTGTAAACAATTGGTATGTGTCCATGGCCAAATTCAATGTCTAAATACTTTTTATTAAATATTTAAAAAAAATGCGTAAATGAACAACATTTCTTAGTTGGTTTGTTTTAACGTCTATTGTTTTTATTAAATTTAGTGTTCGATTTGGGTCATATTTAACAGGGGTCAAAAGTTCAGGTAACAATGTGCATATAAAATTAATGTTGTTATACAGCCTATATATACGAAAAACAGCTGTAAGTCAAAATGTTAAAATACATCTAATGTCTGATTCCTCTATCTAATCCTGCCTTGACATCTCTTTGGAATAGTTTTGTTAAGACGATCCAAAGAGATGTCTCAAGACAGAATTGGATGGAACAATAAATAATATTTGAGAATTTTAGAATCTGACTGACGACAATACACAGTTTGTCGTACGACGTTCGTAAGATCGGTCCCAGCTTAAACATAACGTGGATATTTTCAAACTTCAGATGAAAATTAAATATGATATCAGTGTCTTCTTCCTTTGCTTCATGAGGTTATGAAGTCCATACCTTTGCAAAGTTTAAATAACCTCATGGAATACCTGCATCTGTACTTTATTTCTGAAGAGAAAATTCCAAGCAAGTCTTGATACAGTGGAGAACACACTATTCATGCAATAAAACAGTGTACAAGATTTTCCTTTAAGTTATGCGATTTATATTTGTTTGTTTAACAGATATTTTGAAGCAAGGTCCAGGGCTGCCATATGTTGACGTGAAAAATCCTAAGATTTCCAAATTTGCATTTTTCAAATGCGATCGTACCTTTACCCCATCGCCTGTTTCAAGTTTTGTTGAAATGCGACTACTTAAAGCAGGCTGTAAGTAAAGAAGAATGCGCCTCACTGCTATATGGGATTCCCAAAACTCACTATGCAAACTACAGCGTGTGCAAAATACAGCAGCCCGCATCATTACCAGGACCCCTCGGTACAATCACATCACTCCAGTCTTGAAGGATCTTCACTGGCTTCCAATTCAAAACAGAATTGAATTCAAAATTCTGACACTTACATACAAAGCCATGTGCAATGATTCTCCAAGGTACATTGTCAATATGCTTGACGTGTATAAACCTCGAAGAGAGCTGCGATCTGCGACTAAATCAGTATCGCTAGTTATACCGAGGAGTCGTTTGGTGAGGTTTTGGGATAGAAGTTTCATGCATGCAGCCCCAAAGCTCTGGAACAGTCTACCATCAGACATCAGAGATGCGAGCAGTTGCAGTCTTCAAAAAAGTCTGAAAACACACTTCTTTAATATTTATTATTAGAACACATTAGGAAATGGATGACTGCTATCTACGGGCTGTGTTCTTGCTGTAGATATTGTGGGTCTAAATGGGAGTTTTGGAGTCGTACCGTTTGCCCATGCCTGTTTAGCACAAACACTAGTGGACAGTATGGATTTTCCAAGCTAAGCCAAACTAGTGGTTGAAAGTAAAACAGAGCTTGAATTTTAATACTGGTAGTTAGCGGCAGTATGACTGGCGGGGTCTGTGATATAATTCTTGGACAGCTTTCACCATTTTTAAACATGTCATTGATCTTCTATAGAGTTTTTAGTTATGTTCGCATGCTGTTGTCCTAGTTATGTTACATAAGGCGGCCTACATTTGGGGCTCTGCTATTATTTCCATTGGTCGGCAATCTTTAGCCGGTCGTTTCATTGCTGATTGATGGGGGTAATGTGATCGCCGTTTTGGGGGCTGTCTTTTGTATGTTTATTCATGTTTTATTTCAGATCTAATTGTAGTTATTTTGTCTTTTCTCGATGTGTAGGTACATTTGTGTTATTTCATGTAAAGCGCTTTTGAACGCACAACCCCTGTGTGAAAAGAGCCCTATATAAATCTGGTATAATAATAATAATAAACGGAAAAAATAAGAAAGAAAAAGGAGGAGTACAATTGAAATGCGTGTTTCCGTGTCTCTGGAGCCCGGCACACCTGCCCTGCGTTCATGAGCGGAGAGGTTCGCAAGAGTTCACTCTATTGAACGCAGGGCTGGATATATGTGTTTTCTGGCCTTCATGTTCATTGGCGTTGCTTCGTTTATATCCTGAAAGATATTCACACGACTAGTTGTACCAAGGTTTTCCAGCACTGATTCATTCAATGTTATTTGCTTGGATTAAAACGTAATTATGCTGAATTGTCGTCTCCTTAAAATATAAATTATCGTTTGTCAAAAAAGCAAAACCCAATTGGTTCGCTTTTTAAGTTAAACAAAGCTGAATACGAGTGCCAAACAGTTTGGATCCAAACCAGAGGCAGCATTACGTGACGTCTGATCCTGAACCAAACTGTTTGGAAATGCTAGCGGGGTTGCGCTTAGTACAATAAGGGTTACAATTATATTAAGGGTAAAGCTACGGGTGTCCATCTTTTGACATATGCGAATATCACCTTCCGGAAAAAAAAACCTCAATAAGCAAATGACGCCCACTTAAAAAGCCGTGCGACCGGTTATGACTGAAACTTATTGCAAGTAATTCAGAGTCCAATAATAACTCTTTTATCAAAATATTGACAGACTTGTGAAACCAACTCTGTTTGCATATACATATGAAGGCGTAATTAAGGCTCGTAGTAGTTGAAGATGTTCAAGAGGGTGAACCAGGAAACAAAACAAACCATATCAAGATACATTATCTGAAGCACACGTTATTTGTCTAATAAAGAGCCAATATCATAACGTTAACTATTCTCTCCAATCAAGTTTGATGGTGATTTGTTGGCAAACCATTTGATTTCGGGTGAGATGTCGAATAAAAAAATCAAATATATTGAAGACAACATTTATTACGTAAATGATTTGATTGAAGTCCCATTATGTTATTGGGGAAGTTGCATAAAATGGTTTGCTGTCACTGGACATTTTGGAATCGTCTGCAAAAGGTTTCACTGTATTTAGAAATACAATTGTCCAGATAAACGTTAAGAGTTCAAATTAGCATTTATGAAAACAAGTATCCCTTTATAAGAAACACAAATACAGTAATCCCCCTCTATTACGACCACTGAAAATAATGCCAAAGGATTGCACAAAAGAGAGCTGACAACTTAAAGCAAATTGAACGTTAAACAGAATGCTCAAAAAGGAGCTTTCTGCTATATGTTCACCTTGCTTTAAGGGGGTAGGTACACATTTGATTTTTTTTTACAGAATTCTTAAAAAGTGCATGAAGATACATACAGTGGAGAATGTGTTATTCTTTCCCAATAAACGCGTTTACGCTAAAACTATTATTTGCAGTGCAAACAGTTTGGAGCCAGATCAGACGCCGGGTAACCCGGCGTCTGATCAGGCTACTAACTGTTTGCCACCAAGATAAACATGAAATATCAGAATTGTCAATAGGTTGTCTTTTTCTACGTTTTAGTGCTTTGCGTTTGCGTACGTTTGCGTTTAAACGGGAAAGAATAACAGATTCTCCGCTGTACATATTTGTTTCTATGATACACTTTAACGCTTTTATTCTTAACCGCGCTTCCAAGCGCGTTTGCAAACAGTTTGGATCCTGATCAGACGCCGCATGTCGCGGCGTCTGACCAGGATCCAAACTGTTTGTCACTCGTTTTGAAATTCCTTTAGTCATACTGTCTTATTTTGTAACCTTGAAACGACATTGCAGACAACAAAATTGAAGCAGACGACAATGAAACGGTGAAGGGGTAAAATCTCACGAGCATTGTGGCAGAGAAAGGGTTAAGAATGTTCAATACTAACCCTGCCCCGTCCCCATAAAGTGTAGCTTCACAAAAACACATACTATTTGTTGTACCTTGTTTTTTAAAGTTTATGTAAACAACATTTCTATACAAGAAGTATTGTTATTTGTAATGCCATAGAAAGAATAACCCCTGAATATCTGTACAAAACATCCAATATCCGTTATTTTAAGACACATGACCGTATCGTTAATATAGTCATACATGTATTTAAGGACACTCGGCAAATATATATTATCATCATGAACTCATACCAACGAAATTGGCCAAAGTACTTACAAAATCCCTTTCAAAGTGGTCCCTCCTTGACCCTATTATAAAAAAGGAAATGTCTAATTCCCTGTACTTAACCCATTTATTCCTAGCGTCCCATTTATACGGTAAATGGGACATTGCCAAACAGTGCAGATTCTGATCAGACGCCACCTGATGCGGAATCCGATCTGGGTCCAAGGTTATAAAGCGTTTGGGCTGAGTCTGAGTGTGTTCTCAAGCATTTGATTGGTCAGATTTGAGCCTAGACTCAAATCTGACTAATCAAATGCTTGAGAACGACTTTAGACCCAACTGAAAAGCTTTATAACATTGAACCCTGAGCATTGAGTCTGCGCTTTTGCTAACAGGAACTTCTATAAAGCATGAAATGCAGGTGGAAAAAATTCAGGCACACTTTAAATGAAAACTCATATATCATATTAGCACTGAATAAAGCACTTTACATGTATGGGTTATGTTGATGTGTAATACCGAAAAGTAGCATATCGGCCATCAGCGATATTTTATTAGAATAATATTATGTAAGATGCCAGGACATCTGTACTCTCTTGACGCATTGAATCCACATCGTTTGTGCATTTGAACACATTTAATTTATTCTTCATCTGAAAAAATAATAGTTTCACTTTAAACTGCCATTAATATGTAGAATCTATCATAAGAAATAGTTTCTATATCCTATCAGATGGTATTTTAAAGCAGGTTGGAAGTAAAGTAGAGCGGGCTTTAATGCATATTCTATTTTACTTTTAACCTGCTCTAAATAGGCACCTTTTTGAAAACTTTAAACAGGGTATGGAGTAAAGATTTAAGTTCAAATGGAAACCATCTAAGCCGGTTGTCGTTGGACTTTCAAATTTTCACTAGCATATCTTGTCACATAGCCCAGACATTCTCAGGAACCGGTCACTAACCAATTTGGCTCGCCTACTTGATATTTGTTGCTCATCCCCTTTGTTCTTGTAGCACTTCAAAGCAACTGAAACGGTTGGTGTGCAGTAAAACCTCTCTATCACGATCGGCATAAAATGAAGACTAACTGATTGTATAAAAGACGACAGACAGCTTAAAGCGTTCTGTTTTACTGTCACATTGCTTTAAGTAGTCATCTGTTGTAAACATCTAATAAAACAACAATTCCGTGGTCTTATTATATATGGTTAATTGTATTCTCCTGGGGCCCGTTTCATAAAACTTCGTACGATAAAAACGGTCGTAAGTAAAAACTTTCAAATACATTTATGTTCTGATTTTTTTTATCTAATCCTGTCTTTTGACATCTCTTTGGAATCGTCTTTTCAAGACGATTCCAAAGAGATGTCAAAAGACATTTATAATCTGACTTACGACAACATTTGTCGTACGAAGTTTTATGAAACGGGCCACTGAGCATCCTGCAATTATCCTACGAGTGATATATATATATCACTACACATTTAACGGTTGGTGTTTGAACATCATATGTACCTCAAGTACCCTAACTATTGGGATAGACAGATCTGAGCAAACAATGTAGACAAGAATATCGCAGTTTAATCAAGGTATACACTGTTTGCTATTCAGTTTGCACCTTTTGGACTTACTGTGTACTAAAGTCAATTGTATAAGATTGCAGGATAAGTACAGCACTCATACAGGGTGTCCAAATATTTAGCATCATTACGGTATGTCATTGATTTCTCGTCTTTCCCCATTTTAGATATGATTGGTATATCTAAATCCCGTCAACAGACCACACGTCTAGTGTGCCTTACCAATGTCTAAATATAGTGTTAATTCGTAGAAAGGCACATCCAATTTATTTATAGATTGGGATTTTCTACTACAACTGATGCATTTAGAGGTCAAGACGTTTAACCTTATTGCTTATGGCACATGGTGATGCGAAAAGGTTTTGACCTCACAGACACATTTGGAAATTGGGTATCGATAACAAGCACTTGCTGAAGTTGATCTTTTCTGATTTTCTACATCTGGTGTCCGTCTTACGAAGCCTCGTACGACAAAACGATGAGATTAGCCGAAATCATCTTCCTGAAATCATTTTCATCTCATCTCATCATCACTCGTCATTCATCGGCGCTGTATGACCTATGCCAAATCGCCCAACTCATCCATAGAAAAACGGTCGTAAGGCAAAGCTTTACAAAATATTTAATTTCTGATTCATCCATCCACGGACTTATACAAGTCCGTGATCCATCTAATCCTATCGTCTGACATCTCTTTGGAACCGTCTTCTTTAGACGATTCCAAAGAGGTGTCACAAGACAGGATTAGATGGAGAAATAAATACTAATTGAGAATTTTAGAATCTGGCTTACGACTATATTTGTTGTACGAGGTTATGTGCATTTGTACGAGCGTCCCAAAACTTGATACCTCAAACTCGCTAATAGAATTGACATTGACGTGTAAATCTAACTCCCGCTGCAGGCGGACTCCCTCTTAGTTCTCTTCTATCATAAGACTCGACTTATATGGCTTATTTATCTGGCTATACATTCCATATCTCCCGTTTACCGGTTACGATGCGATGGTTTGCAACATGTATTGCAATGGAGAAGACGGTATTCTATTCCGTTTAAACGTAACTTAACGTATAGGCAAACGCAATAAAATATTGAAAATGAATGTTAATTGAAAAATATTGTCACGTTTTATAAATCTGAGTGTCATACAATTTGGAGCATAGTCAAACGTAGGGTTACCCCGCGTCTAATCCGGCTCCATACTTTTTGCAATTGACATACACTCTTAACCCTTTGAGCCCTAGTCCCGCTTATAGGCGTCCTTTTCAAACAGTGTACATGTGAACAGTACATTTGTCCTGTGCAAACAGTGAAGGCCCAGATCAGAGGGCTCCGAAAGGAGCCCTCTGATCAGGGTCTTCACTGTTTGTCATAATGCCAAACATTGACAAAAACAACCCTTAAAAGTCAGAAATGGACTAGACTAAAATGGAAACTGGAATTGTCCATTTAAAGTTTCAGGGAGGAAAGAGTTAAACCCTATTCGTGAGGGCTTTAGCTCTGCACCGCTTTATTGTCGTCTGCTCCAGTATTGATGTCTGCAAGACACGTTTCAAAGTGAGATTTAAGGTTGTATGACTTAATAAATATCAATAAGAGTGTCAAACAGTTCGGGTCCTGATCAGACGCCGCGTTTTCGCGTTGTCTGATCAGGAACCAAACTGTTTGCAAATGCGCTTTATGAGAGTCATTGAGAGTGAAAGGGGTAAGCACATGTGCGTAAATTGAGAAAAATTTAAATCTTTCCCACTGTATTGTGAACATTGTGTACAACCTAGTCGATATCTGTATACTAATAATAAGAGGTTATTTAACAGTGTTGAGTAGAGCTAGTTGTTACATTTTTTAAACTTCGTGTATTTTTCCAGCTATTTTAACAAATATAGAAAATCAGTGGTGCAATTCTGAGAGTATTACTTTCGCTTTATTTAAACAAGGGCTAGTTAAGGACACAGAACTAAAGTTAACGAATATATTAACAGAGTTAAATAGTCTTTATAGTGTATCAACAAATCCCATACTCGGGGCTAGTTGATACATAGTATGGGACTACTTGATACACGTCACTAACTATCACAATTGACGTCTGAATTGCAATTCTGGCACACATACACACATCCTTCACTTCAGTTTGAAACATTTGCACATTCGACATGGGGCTTATTCACTGCAATCAACATATTTAATCCGTTTCTCACAGGACTTTGAGTTAGAGTATTTGTCAAGGGCTCAATGCTGACTAGGCAATGCCAATCGTCACCATCATGCAGATGGTTCTACACGTTTTGCCTTCTTTTAAAGTGTTTATGCGCTTTAAGTTTCTTCCTTTTATTGTTGTTTAATGTTTGCTTGGACTTCCTTGCCTTCTTTAGCTTTTCTTATTTAAGTGCTTCTTTCTCATGTGTGTCTGTCAGTATTGCATACTTTTGCTTCTTGCGAATTTTTGAGTCCATTTTTCTAAGTTGTGTTTTTGCAAAGGTCTCAAAAGATCTTGACAGAACATTTTTTATAAGAAAATGCTGAAGTGATATCACCTATTAGAAAAAGTTATAAGACATATTCAAACTGGTGATATCACTTAATGGTTTTCTTAAGTGATATCACATTCGAATTAGTGATATCACTTATTCTAATAGGTGATGTCGCCTATTTACGTTCTCAATAAATGATATCACCTATACTGAATGAGTGATATCACCTAATGAACAAATAATATGTATTTGAATAGGCTTGTGATATCACCAATGTGCCGTTTTACTTTTTATTCCCATTTTGTGATATCACCAATTTGAATAGGTGATCATCTCACTTATTCGAATACTAGTATGTGCTATAAGTTAAGAAATTTCTTAAGTAGTTTCACCTTTTCGAATAAGTAATATCAACTATTTGATAAGTGATATTGATCAACTATTGGATTACGTGATAGTATCTATCAGAATTAGTGATATGACCTATTCGAATTAATAGTTAGTATAGGTTAGACCATGGTTGCAAGCGAATAAACGATATTAGCACATGGCTTGGAGCTCTCGGCCAATCAGATGCCTCAAAAACCTGTGAATATATCGTTTATTTCAACAAACAATGGAATAACTAACAAACTGTTCACTTATTCCTTGCTTCCGTCATCTCAAGGCAATTTGACGTCACAATTCTAAAAACAGCTGAGGTCAGAGAGGAACTGCACACGCTTCATGACGTTATATTATGTACAGTGAGACCTAGACTTTAAAGACAAGTACTAATGAAATGTGCTTACATATAGAGCTTCAATAAGCGTTATTATGTTGGTGTTAAAGCATGCTTAATGTCTCAAACTTATCATTTTAAATAACCTTTCAATTTTAGTGAAATATTACAAACAAAATGACTCTTTCGTCTAAAACAGAAATCATAAACGAATGGTTTTCTTGTTTTCCTCGAGTCCAAGCCAGTGCTAAATAGGTTAGACCATGGTTGCGCGCGAATAAACGACATAGTTCTCGGGGGCTGCGCCCCCTCGAAATATATCGTTTATTCGCGCGCAACCATGGTCTAACCTATACTAGTTCTAGGGGGCGTAGCCCCCGAGAACTATGTCGTTTATTCGCGCGCAACCATGGTCTAACCTATTTAGCACTGGCTTGGGCTCGAGGAAAACAAGAAAACCATTCGTTTCTGATTTCTGTTTTAGACGAAAAAGTCATTTTGTTCGTAATATTTTACTAAAATTGAAAGGTTATTTCAAATGATAAGTTTGAGACATTAAGCATGCTTTAACACCAACATAAATAACGCTTATTGAAGCTCTATATGTAAGCACAATTCATTAGTAATTGTCTTTAAAGTCTAGGTCTCACTGTACATAATAAAACGTCATGAAGCGTGTGCAGTTCACCTCTGACCTCAGCTGTTTTTAGAATTGTGACGTCAAATTGCCTTGAGATGACGGAAGCGAGGAATAAGTGAACAGTTTGTTAGTTATTCCATTGTTTGTTGAAATAAACCATATATTCACAGGTTTTTAGGCATCTGATTGGCCGAGAGCTCCAAGCCATGTGCTAAATTCATTTATTTACTTATTTATTTAAGTGATATCACCTACATGTATTTGAATACGTGATATCACCCATTAACTTTATGATATAGTGATATCATATATTCGAATGAGTGATATCACCTATTAAATGAGTAATTGTAGACTTTGTTTGAATAGGTGATATTACAAAGTGTGAATAAAAGTAAAACGATATCCCAATGGCTTATAAATAGATCTATCCCAGACAGATTGACTTCAAAACCTTTAATATTGTTTGATAGTAAGGTAGCTTTCGGCCGGCCCTATGTTTCCCTTACAACTGACGGGATGTCATAGCCAACCTTAATGCTCTCATAATCACTTTTCTTAACATGATGGACTTGCATAATGTCAAAGGATCCATGCTTACAGATATGACAAGGGAACGAATGCTTTTACCCCTTCAATGACCGTTGTTGCTGCTAACATAATTGTATCTGGTTATATATCAACTGATATACCTGCTGGTTTTCTTTTTATACATATGGGCCATCCTAAAACAAAATTACCCGAAATGCATCCTATTTTCAACCTCACTCTTTTTAATTAAAGTATTGTGCATCTCTAGATCTGCCTAGAAAGGTAAGAATATAGTTTATTTTGACATATAATGATGTTATGGTTTGACGGGGCTAGTTGATACACTGTATCAACTAGCCCCAGTCCACGTGTATCAATTAGCCCCATGCCACCTTCCTATAAAAGTGGACTCATCTTTGTTATCTCGATGAAGACAGTTCCAAATTACGCTCGTGCCATCGCTACCAACACGTCATATTTCAAGTTGAACCTTACACATAAAGTAAGTTCACATAAGTAAACGCTTAGTTACTGATTACACAAAATACACCAAATTTACTTTTGTTGTTATGAATCATACAAAATGTACCTAAAAAAAGCATGTATCGTCGTAGAGCGTTGGCGTTTACAGCAAAATGATCGCAAAAATTTACTGTTTTAAAAAATTAAGCGCCGATACGTCATTTGTGACGTCACTCATTAGTATGTATGTTGTACCATCTAGCCCCGTGTATCAACTAGACCCAGTCTCCCTACTCACACCAGTAGATCTATTTCAAATCTATAATCGTCTACACGTATCATTTTGCATAATTTTCTGTTCTAGATCTAATTTTTAATCATTTACCCCATCAATATACTCTTTTTAAACATGTTAAAGGTGTAAGAAATCTAACAAAGGGTCGTTTTTTTCAAATTATGATATAACGAACTTTATGAATTACCTCCCTTTAAAAGTGAAGAAACACCTACAGTAATTTTATTCCTCAAAAGCATTTTCATATTTTTTCTTTTGTTTGTTATCATTATAAAACTTACTAATGTTTAGAATTTCAGTCCGATAAGGCATAAATTATCTTATGCATTTTTAAAACGTATATTCGGATAAAAAAAAATTATATTCATAATATAGAAAAAAAAACTTATTACAACGTCGCCACGTTATTTACTGTATTTTACGTTTGAACGTTAACGCGCCAAAAAGTCTACAGCATATTGTTTATCGTTACGTCATTAAATTAAATAAATATTGCAAATGTAAGCCAAGTCTTATTTTTCCCTCCCTATAAAGACTCGCTCCGAGCAACACACACAATATGTGTCTCCAAATGGGTGTCGTTGCAGAGATGGAACACTGTAGCAGACAAAGGTGAAATGCCAAGGGAAGTTACTCTTAACAGTGTCGGAAGAGTTGTCCAGTCCAATATGAAAAAAATATAGATTTTTTGGATCCGAGTCCAATATGAAAAAAATATGACCTTCTGGGATAGCTTTTATAAATTCCGGTACAATATAGGGTTCTCTTGTACCTTCACGTGGTAGAAAGAGGGGCTTTCGATTGGTTTAATCATGCATTTTTTCCTATTCCTTCTAGCCTAGCCTTTGACTTCGCAATTTCCAAAAACAAAATACAGTGTTCCCTCCCTACACCGGCTCTTGTCGTAGTTCCCTAAACAGGACAATACTATTTATGTCTAACTCTTTTCATGGCTGCACTACCATCTGCTTAAATTTGTCGACTGTCGCTATTCGGAAAGTTACCTTTGATTTGAAGCATTTAAGTTTAATCCTTAGGCCTACTTTATATAACCTATATAAATTACCCCCACTTTCCGCTCCAAAGGCATTCGCCATTTTTCTATTTTGCAATGAAAAAAAAAACAATAGTGTAGATCACTTAACAGTACATTATAACTACAATCTTACCGAGGCGACTACTTTTAAATTCAAACATTTACACGCATGACTCTGGGTGGACGTAACTCTCTTAGAAACAGCTCCAAAATGCTATTACTCACACCAGTAGATATATTTCAAATCTATAATCGTCTACACATAACAATTTGCATAATTTTCTGTTCTAGATCTAATTTTTAATCATTTACCCCATCAAGATACTCTTTTTAAACATGTTAAAGGTGTAAGAAATCTAACAAAGGGTCGTTGTTTTCAAATTATGATATAACGAACTTTATGAATTACCTCCCTTTAAAAGTGAAGAAACGCCTACAGTAATTTTATTCCTCAAAAGCATTTTCATATTTTTTCTTTTGTTTGTTATCATTATAAAACTTACTAATGTTTAGAATTTCAGTCCGATAAGGCATAAACTATCTTATGCATTTTTAAAACGTATATTCGGATAAAAAAAAATTATATTCATAATATAGAAAAAAAAACTTATTACAACGTCACCACGTTATTTACTGTATTTTACGTTTGAACGTTAACGCGCCAAAAAGTCTACAGCATATTGTTTATCGTTACGTCATTAAATTTAGGGGGTAGGTGCACCTTGGTAAAGTAAATACCAAATTCTTCAAACTTTGCATACTGATAGTAAAATTAGTTTCTATGACAAAACTGGTGAAAAAAGTGGGGGTACCGGACCTTTCTTTTTCACAATTTGAGATTTTTCAAGGCTACCCCCTTAAAATTGAAGCTTCATAAAAACTCCTACTTTTTTGTACTACGGTTTTTCAATCTTTATTTAAACAATCTATTTGTACCAAAAGTATCCTAATTTATATTACCATAGTAAGAATAAACCCTGAAAATAATGTTTTTTTAAGATCCAAAATAAAAATATTTGATTTCACCAGAAAGGAGTAAAATTTACCCCACCCACTTTTTTATAATGGGAGAATAAGGCACTGTGAAAATTTCCCTACAAATTGTACCAAACTAAATACCAAATTTTTTATTTGTTGTTTTTAGCCTTGCAAACAAAAAGTTTTAGTGAAAGAGCAAATAAAAACACAGGGTCCCGTACCTTTTAAAAAAGATATAGATCATTTTATCTTAAATAATCCATTTGTTCTCATTTTTTCCAATTTTTGTGTACTTTTACAAAAAAAAAAAAATTCCAAAAAAATTCATTTTATCGATTGAGTTATCTATAATTTGTACTAAAACTGTACTACCATTAAAATTTCATGCTTATATTCTGAGAAATTGATATGAAATCAGATGTAACAAAATACAACCTATCTATGAAAACAGTGTATGCTGTTAACTACGAATAGGACATACAACTTAAAAAGTCCCTTCCGGAACGAAAATCCAATTTTTTCCCGGGAAAATAGTGTTTTATTACTGTATGCATTCACCAAAAATGAGTTCTTTCCATTTTTTTGAAAACGAGTTCGTAAAATTTTTCGGAAATTTCATAATGCTCAAAAAGACAGGCCGACATCCTTAAATAAATATTGCAAATGTAAGCCAAGTCTTATTTTTTCCCTCCCTATAAAGACTCGCTCCGAGCAACACACACAATATGTGTCTCCAAATGGGTGTCGTTGCAGAGATGGCACACTGTAGCAGACAAAGGTGAAATGCCAAGGGAAGTTACTCTTAACAGTGTCGGAAGAGTTGTCCAGTCCAATATGAAAAATATATAGATTATTTGGATCCGAGTCCAATATGAGAAAAATATGGCCTTCTGGGATAGCTTTTTTAAATTCCGGTACAATATAGGGTTCTCTTGTACCGTCACGTGGTAGAAAGAGGGGCTTACGATTGGTTTAATCGATGTAGGTGTGAAATAACTGCTTATATTGTAATCCTTTAATGTCAAATTTAGCGTTGGCTGTTTACCCCTTCACCACAATATTGTCGTCTTCTTCAATGATGTTGTCTGAAATAACGTTTCAATATTAGATTTTCATTAAACGTCGTACAACAAATGTTGTCGTAAGTCAAATTATAAAAAAGTCTCAATTATTATTTATATCTCCATCTTATCCTGTCTTGTGACATCTCTTGAAAAGACGATTCCAAAAGGATGCCACATACAGTATTAGATAGAGAAATCAGAAATTAAATGTATTTTAAAGATTTGACTTACGACAGTTTTTGTCGTACAAAGTTTTTGAAACGGGCCCCTGATGCAGAAAGTCCCTTTCGAAACTTTCAGCGCTCCCTTTGTCCTGCATTAAACTAGAAATTCTTTTTGTTTTTTGGATAAACCTATTGAACCGTAGTAACATGTATGCGCGCACTTTACAAACAATATACTGCTTAGGTGCATTCGGAGACTTTAAACGGACATATTCACCATTATAATATACAAATTGCACTACAAATCAAAGATCACAGTTTGCACAGGATTTGGCAAAATCTGTGCGTATTCAATTTTCATTAGAAAATATATAAAAACAAACTTATCGTATCATTTTAGAATTAAAAAGAGTGTCAACTTCAGAAGCCTTGTTCAAACATATCATTTCTTATATCATTATAAGTATCACATTTGATTATAACATGGATATCATTTTCCACACAGTTTTTACAAAAAGGACAAATCCTGCGTTCTTCGGCCAACCTTTCGAACCTTCCAGTCTCTATTCGCAATGGAGCGACACCTGAGCAAAATTTACTTAAAGCTGACCTGTGTTTTGTTGGTATTATCATTTTAACATAGTTATCAGTTCCAAAATATTGTTCTTAATTTGATACCTCTATTACCAGACCTTGATTGTCTTGTGTTAACGGTGTCACTTCATTGGCTTTTAAAACGTTCCAGTGCCGCGCTTTTGATATCATTCACAAATATCTGTTTACAAATATTATTTTCAATGAGTGTATACTTGTTTAAATCATAACTTTTTAAAATTCCAAATACTATATAAAACCAGTTTTTACATGTATGGGTAGCTTTACCAGCACACTATTTAAAAACACGCTTATTTGTTATATTATCTTCCATATTGACACATCTTGCTCAAAAGGCACAAACATTATTAAGCTGTCTAACTACAGCAGTATCCCATATCTCCAATGATTGCTGCATTTGCTGTATATCTACCAGTACCAAGATAAAACCTCATTGCACGGTTAAGGACCGCGTCAATACATTAACACGTTATAGTACCCAAAGTAGCAGCCCAATAACTGATAACTGGACCTACCATGGAATCAAAGAGTTTGGTAACAACGTTATATGGCAGTCCTCACGCATTCTTGTAGTTGATTATTAATAGCCCCAACGCTCTATCAGCAGCTTGTGAAATAAATTTAGCCATTATATTATAGTCTGGCCCTGCGTTCACTAACGCAGGCGCTTCGTGGCGCTTTGCCACGGCCCGCTTACCTCAAGGCGCACAAAGGTGGAGTGACTATGGAGAACGACAAAATGATGCAATGTTGAAGGCACGTGAACCTGTGGGTGCCCTGAGGTAAGCGGGCCGTGGCAAGGCGTCACGAGGCGCTTTCGTTAATGAACGCAGGGCAGGTGACGTGTTCTCTAAGGTGTAGACCAAGATATAAATAGCCCTATTTATCACATATACTAACATTATCATTCCCGCAGCTGAATATTGAAGCAGTTGATGGTGGTCTTAAATGTACTACATTACTTTTCTTACAACTTATACTCATCTTATTGACCCAGGGCTGCCATAAGTTGACATAAAAAATCCTAAGATTTCCAAATTTGCATTTTTAAGTGCGATTTTACGAACAGTACCTTTACCCCATCGCCTGTTTCTAGTTGTTTTTGACACGTGGCTGCTTAAAGCAGGCTGGAAGTAAAGCAGAATGCGCCGTAAGCTTAACTTTCAGCCTGCTTTAAGCTACCATAAACTGGAAAAAAATCCGAAGATTAAGGAAAGATCAAGAAAAATGGCAGCCCTGTTGACCTTACTCAACTCAGATAGCGCATCCAAGAGACGTATTAATAATCATACACTAAGTTTGAGTGTTTTCTATTATTGAAGAAGAAGAAGTTCTAAGAAGGTAACAATTTTCATTAGCCGCCGATTACATTTTGTAATTTCCACCAGGAACGCATATAGAGATCTAATGTACGTTCCTGTTTCCACTAACGAATACAAAGTCATTTGATTACTAAAATTTGCTATGTCTGATCAGGTTCCAAGCTGTTTTTCACCCATGTTCTTGTTGTTGTTGATATGTAAATTTCCTCCGTTGACTTGTCGGAGTACCCAAGTGATGTATTGGTAGTATGGCTCCCTGGTAGTATGTTTACAGTTGACACATTGTACACAATCGCGTAAGATATATCATGCCTATGTATGATATAATAATGGTATGATTAAAACCAATAAAAGTTCACTATGTACGCTACCGACACAGTTTTAAAATATATCTTCCGCTTGGTTATCGCTGATAGAGTAAAACTATATATCACACCTCTCACATATTTTTGGAGGATTATATTGTAATCTATTACCAGTGATACTGGTTATTATATTTGTATACCCTTAAGTAGTTAAGGGCCCTTTGCTAGCTCCCTACACCTTTGTAGATGTAGCTTCCAGATTAACCCCCTTGATAACAGCTCCACCTGTGTCACTTCTTCTTCAGAAGGTTTGTGGTCTTTGCTGACGCTAGGATGTGTGCTATCCAACACTAGTTGTGTGAACCCTTCCGTTTTACTGGTGAATTCCGTACTGTTAGGTCTACCAAAGGATGATATGCAGCTGTGGATTCTTTCTCTGTATTTCTCCCTCACTGCTATCAAGACTGGACAACACGATATGAAATGAGCCCTTGTTTCAGGTTCGCAATTGCACATTTTACATGTAGGGTCCACTGTATACTGATTGAAAACTGCTCTGTTAGACTGCAGAGTGTAAGTTCCAGTTAATAGTTTTGCTTTCAGTTCAGCTCTTCAGACATCAGCCAGGTTTGGCCTCACTGTAGTATATATATGGTGAGCTTTACCAACTGTTAATACATCTGAACTCAGATACTTCAGCGATGATTTTTCTTGGATTTCATCTCTCCATGTATCTATTGTGAAGTTATCCACAGCCATCCTCAGCCTGTTTTTCCATGTTTCCTTGTCCGGTACATCTGTCATCATAGAGTATGCAGTAGGTAGGCCATAAAGTAGCAGAAGTATTCTGACTCTTGAAAAGAAACTATGGTCTGACAGCTCTTTGATTGCCAATTGCCTCTCTGCCACTTCATATTCCACTGTCCCTTGGTTCTGGATTATACTGTAGAACAGGTTGAGGGTGTTCTTGTGAAGTTGTGCTGTCACTGGTAGGCTTCCACGTAGTGCTGTAGCTGCTACATTAGGTGTTCTATCGGCCAGATGCTGAATTTGCTTTAAAGTTTTCATCTGGTAAGAGTCAAGTGCCTTAAAGGGACTCGCAACCGGATGGTGTACTTGTCAAAATAAAATAAAATACTCAAATAAAAGCAAATTTGTGGCATTATTTGGCTTCTGACATTAAAAAAATATGATCAGTCCAAAAAAAGTTTCAAGAATCGTCACCGAATCTTAGATTTTTAGATATTTTCCATCGTTTTTCTATACCGACTAGTAGACGGTATAGTTGTTGTTGTTGCTTCTCTACACGGGCTCAGACATAAACCCGAGCCGAATTACGAAGTTGTATACACTTTCGATCGCTACACATTGAAAAACGTTAAATCGATCCGAGATAAACGGATAGTTCCGTGGTGCATTGGTCTAAGCGGTTTCCCCTATTTTGCCTTCTGTCCGCCAATGCCGGGCCCCGGGTTCGAATCCCACCAGAGACCAGTATTTTTTTTTGTTGAAATACATTTTTTTTAAACAGAATTTCTTATCCTAAACTAATTCTTTACCATTTATATAAGCGTTTGACACATATTTACAAATTACTATTTTTAATGCACCATCTGGTTGCGAGTCGCTTTAAGGTCAGTTCTGTTATAAGAGAGAACTTCAAGTCCGTATAGCAGTCTTGGAATGACGTATGTAGTCCAAATGTGCGCCTTGATGTCTTGCTTTATCCCGTTCTTTCCATTAAGACCCGCACCTAAAAGGGAATATGCTGTCCTCCTTCCCAACTTTATTTTATCTTCTATGTTCACCTTTGCTTTGGTGTCTCTGTGAACGCCTAAATGCGTCGTTGAGTCGTCCAGTGGAATGCATATTCCCTCCAAAGTAAATCTCTTTGGGGTATCACATTTCTTTACATTCTGTACTATGCAACTGCTTTTTGAGGGGTTAATGTCATATCGATGCTTCCTGCTATAATTCTCTACTGTCTTTAACATGAGATTTGCCTCCCAGTCCGAATGTGAGAGGAGGGCGATGTCAGCGGCGCAGGTAGTGTGTGGTATTGATATGCTTCCAATTTTGGCCCCTTTGAACTTGTCTTCTAAGTTGAGTAGCAGGGGGTTATTATACCTTTTGTAGTGTTCAGTTGAAAGTACTCCTCCTTGTCTGGCACCTTAACCAATATTGAATGGGTCAGATGTATTACCTTGCCACCTGGCACAGGAGGTCATGTTGTTGTATAAGTCTTGGAGCAGCGTCCATTCCGCAGGGTCTATGCCATCCAGCAGTATGTTACGTAGGAGTATTTTATGGTTAACAACATCAAATGCCTTCCTCGTATCCAATGTAATAAGGATGATCTGCTCTTTTATGGATCTCGCTTCCAGCTGACATTCGGTTACAAGAAGTGCTTATCTCACTGACAATGTGCCTTTAGTGAATCCTGATTGCAATTTCGACTGGGTTGGAAGCAAGATTTTCTTATGACGTGTATTCAAGATATGTTCCATTACCTTTAGGAGAATTGATGTTACAGTTATCCCTCGGTAATTGTCTGGGTACTGGATGTTCCCCTTTCTTTTTGAAGATAGGAGTGATTACACCGCTTTTCAGTATCTGTGGAATCTTTTTCTGTGCGAAGATGTCATTGATGATCTTAGCCAGAGCAGGGTATAATATGCTCCCTCCATACTTGAGGTGCTCTGCTGTTAGGCCCATATAGTCTGCTGCTTTGTTATTGTTCAACTTGTTCACAGCCGTCTTGACCTCTTCTACATCCGTTGGCAGTACAACATCGCCTCTGGATTGAATGAAGTCTTGTAGTAAGGATAAGTCTTCTGTGGTTTGTTTCATATATGTATCGTCATACCCTGTATCAGTTCGAGGCGTTGCCAACATCTGAAAGTGGGTGGCCCATCCCTCTGTAATTTCCTCTGGGGTTGACAGTTTCTTGCCGTTGACAAAAAGGCAATTGGTTTGGTTATTTGCTGTGGTCCTTTGTTGCCGTATTAGCTTGTGGAACATGGCGTTGTCATTTTTGGACCGCATGATATTTTCAAGTTCTGCTGTTCTATTTTCTGCATGTTCCCTTCTCTGTGATTTTCTTGAGTTTCTTTTTGCCTCCTTCATGGCTAGTTTCAGGGGATGGTCATCTTGTAGTGGGGCATCCTCACTTCTCCATCTCCACCATGCTTCTTTACTGATTCTTTCAGGTGTTCGATGCCTTCTTCCAAGGTGGATTCTTGGAGGGAATGCTCCGTATCTAGTAGTGCATACAGGGTTGGGCCATATAGTTGCTTGTTACATTTCGACCAGTTTGGTCTTGGGTGTGTCATTATCACTGGATCATCAATTTGGTACATGATGTTCAGGTCTGTTGTGACTGGTATGCGGTCAGAGACATTGTTTGGGTGTTGACCTTCATTCTTGACCTTTGTCGAAAGCTTCACTGCCAACTCGTTCTTCAGGATGTAATCTAATTCCACCGCAGTATTACCACTAGCGTGGAAGAATGTATGTTCACCAGTCTGTTGTGAGTATAGGTTGTGTCTGGCGACGAAGTCTCTTAATATAACATCTCGATCGTTAGGCGGCTGCCTTGAAAGTGAAGAATTAAAGTCCCCACAGATGTAAAACTGCATGGCTACTGCAATATTTCTCTAATAGTTCTTCAACTTCTTGGATTACATCAATGTATTTGCTTCTTGAAGAGTTGCCCCTACAAGGCAGGTATATGCTGATAATGCAGACGTTTGGTACAGCAGCTATCTCAGTTATAATGATTCGGTCGCTTCCGTCTTCTGGAAAGGTAGTTTTCAGGTCCCAGTTCTTCCTCACTAAGATTGCATTTCCACCATATCCCCGTGGCACCTGAAGGGGTGAGATAGGATCCAGCCAATCAACTGCTTTTGCATGGGCGGTGAAGTTTGCATTTATTTCTTTCAGCTGATTAAGTTGAAAATTGAAAAGCCAATGTTCTTGTATGCATAGGATGTCACTATCCTGTAATAGGTTATGTATATACATCATATTGGAGTAGATATTCTTGACATTAATAGTAGTTAACCTTAATGTTTTTCTTGAGGCAATATTTTCCGTGCTGGTTACAGATGCTTCGGGTTTGTTAGGTCTAGCCTGTCCATCTTCTCCGAGGCCCTGCCATGTCCTAAAACAGACTGTTGTGCGCTGTTATTTTCCTCTTCAGAATGGTTTTCTTGGCTTATATCTATGTGCATCGCTAGTTGGTTGTTCTGTCGCTGATGCATATCTGTGGCTTCAGCATTTTCTGTTTGTCTTTGTTGAGGACTACTGTTTTCGTCGGTGTCCTTTGAATGTTGCCCCTGTATCTCATCAGACTGATTGGATACATCAGATACATTGATGATCGGTCCTGTGTAATCAGTGCATACTTTTTTCGGTGTCGAATGGAGCTTCCCGTCGCTCTGTACCTCTGAGTTTACCAGGTTGTTGGGGTTAGTACTGTGTGGTGTAAGGTTCGAGTGAGCTGATTAAGACATATTGTATCTCCAATCTGTAGTATCACTACGTTGTCGTTTCCTGCTATTCCAGTTTCTATGCTGGGAAGACTGTGTCATGCCTCTCCCAGTCCATGGCTGTTTGCCATTTGGATTTGCAGGGTGGGTATTGCTTCTCTGTCCTTTGTCTGCATTCGTCTGGGTTGGCCCAAGACCTGAGTGGGTTTGTTGTTTGTTGCCATTAGGGTTGGAGTAGCGTCGTGTGCTCCTGTATCCTTTATCGCTGTACTTGTGGGGTTTAGATAAGCCATCTACGTTCGGGTTATCCGAGCTATGTATAGGTGTCTGGTCATATGTTCCCTTGACATAGGGTTTTTCTTCCATATATGGGTTCTGGGTTGAGTCTTGGTGATGTCGCCTTATATGTTGGGGCATCACTGAGGTATTCGGTATTAGTCCATGGTTGTTTATGTAGGTGGGTGGGGTAGGAAGGTTTGAATGTGGTGGGGTGGGAAAGCTTGTAGGGGGTGGGGTGTAGATATTGGGTGGGGGTAGTAGAGGTCCATACGGAAGTATGGGGGCCCAAATAGGATGTGGGCTCATATGCGATAAATGGTGAACACCGCCTCCTGTTGTATATGTTACTGGAGAATGTTGGCATACATGTTGGCTATATGAATTGTGTCGGTTCTGCAACACAAAACTGTTCAGTTGTAATGATAGTCGGTGTACTGTTTCGAGATTACTAATCCGATATTCAAGTAGTTCATTTTCTAGGTTTCTAATCCTATTCGCAAGAGGAGATCCATCATTCTGCTGGCTGTGGGGAGGGTCACTGGCATTACTAGAATGGTTCTGAAGATTCAACATTCTGTTTTTTCCTCTCGAGTTCCTCTATTTTCTTCTCCATTTTGGATAAGGTTGGAATCGAAAAGTCTAACTGTTGCTGGGCGTCAGATGTAAGTTTGTTATCATTTTTTTGCTTCTTCCGCTTGGGGGTCCTCGCGTCCTGTTTTTTTGTGCCACTGTACCCTGTACAGTTACCTTTGGAGCTGTAGGTTCAGTATGGCCTGTAAGGTCTGTGGATACCCCATCAGCAACACTTTGCCCTCCTGGTTCACTACTGGTCTTGTCGTGCCCTGTTACACTAGGATGGAAAGTTACATTTCGGATGTGTGTATCAGAAGTGCAAGTTGTCAGGGTGGGGTATTCGATGGTGGGGAGGACTCTGTTTATTCCTGTTGCATTGACAGAAGCTATGGTATTGGAATTTGATGTATTTGTGGGGGAGGCTCATGGGTAGGGGTAAAGTATGGGCTATCAACTTGTTGGTCTCCCCCATCATCCGCTCTGTATGTCCGAATATGGTCCATAAAGATAAGATCGTCATCCTCTCTGGAAGAAGAGTTGTGTGATTGCGGGTCATTAAGGATAGTAAGATGTCTACAGGAGACAACTGTATGGAGATTCACCGTCACGGTAGAATTCCTTTAGTTTCTCATCTAACTGTTCACTGCTGAAATGGTACCAGTACTGGCATCCGTCACAACCAATTCCTTCGGATACTTCTAATGAGCAATGGGCACATATGTCACGGTCCCTCTCTGTGTCTGGGGTATGCGTCACTATGGATTGTTCTGCTTGCTCGATGGCTTCAATGTTAGTGTCTGGTGCTAAAGAAAAGCTGGCTTGACGCTCGGGATCCCTGATGCTCTTCTCCAGACATCTATCTATGACTCCTGCATATAATCTATCTAGATCTGTCAAACTAGGGTTCAATTCCAAGTTCTTTATGAGTTTTGGAAGGATTTCATCCTGAAATATGGGGACACAGGTTCCATTAATTAAGAGGGAGCATTGTGTATGATACATGTTGATAGTGAATTTGTTTCTCTTGCCAGGACCCCCACCCGCTACTCTACTTAGTGCTTTGATAATTAATTCTGGTGTGTTACCATTTCTGTCTGTTATAGTCTCAGTATGGAAGTAGATCTTGTATACATCGCTGATCTCCTGATTTCCAGCCATTTGTATCAGCTCAGACTTCAGTAAATCAAAACATCCGGCACTGCATTCAATCTTCAGTTGTCTTCCAGAGTCTCGTGGGATAATGTTTATAAATGGACGGTCACAATGCTCTCTTTTTTCTAGAGGCATTTAGTTACATTAAGGGTGTAGTTCTTTCTCCTAGAAGAGGTACGGGTACTGATTTGGTTGGGTCCCGAAGGTAAAATCTGTTTGTTCATCGCCATCTGTACAGGACGGGGTAATGGGTGCCGGGCTTGGCGATCTCCTGTGAGGAGCTAGCAAAGAGGTCCAGGCGACCACAGATGAAGGGTAATGATTAAAGACGTGTAACTCTATAAAATATGATTTAAAATACAGTTCAATGCTCGTAGCAGGTCAATACAACTAAATTACAAGACCTACAAGATACCCCAACGCTAAAGTTCAATTTGGCATTAACCAGCAATGCGTTATACAAATCAGGGCTTTTTAAAATATAGTCTAATCACAGTATAATATTCACAAGACTCGTAGCAGGTCAGCATTAAATAAAAACAAGACCTGAATTCACCCGCACAGAATGTCCAATTTGGCGCGAAGCTCCGTCATGCAGATTCTATATTTAAAATCATAAATGTAGCATATATATTAAACTCATAAAGTCTCTGGTTGTTTAAAGTCAATAAAATCAGTTTAAAATCATATAGTTGTTGGCTCGTCGTGGAGAAATATTAATTTGTGTAGAGTTACACGTGGCATTCAATATGGCGGACGCGGGGCATGCTATTCTAACTAATTTAACCAGTCCTTCACTGAATCACAGAATTGTCCTCCTCTCCTTTCTTCTTTAGTTTTACTGCTCCTCTCTTATAAAAGTATGCTTATTAAACGATAATAAAATGTCTATTTGTTAAAAATCTTTCTATGTCGTGGCAAAATTGAGAATTCTCCGCTCGCCAGAAACACGTCACCTCTCACGACAGCCAACACAAAACCAAAATATGATCAAAATAATGATTGTCTTTTTTTTATATAAAATTATAAAATTGCTCATTGACAGTTTTGTTGAGTTTGTCTCGCCACCGCCTTTAACCATAGGCAATTGTAGACCGAGATAAAAGATTTTCAAAAAATTAGATCTTGATCTAGATCTATATATAGAGAAAACCCAACTAAAAAAATAAAAATTCTCATCTCTTTCTCTATCTATAGATGCATATGCCTTTAACTTGTCCACCTTTGTTCTTTGCTTTAAAAGCTTCAAGTGAAAATAATTTAAGAGCACTAGTTGCCTCGGACAAGTGTTCTCTTCACCGGTATACATTTATTTGTAAATAAAGACTATGCATGATGTTAAACCTATTTTGAATAAATTGTGTAAAAACTATTTAAAAAGACCAATTTTAGATATATAAAAAAATGCATTTCCGGCGCCGCATAATCAGAACGTAGCTGGCGGTATAGTGAGTTGTTTTATACTGTACCACACAAATACTCTCTTCTTTGGAGATATTCATCGGCGGAAAGTAAAAGAATGGAAAAGGGAAGATCCTCGAGGTTAAAACGTAAAATCTGCACAAATGCTAAGACTGACATCGCGAAAGTCCAAAAAATCTTAACAACCGTGCCAGAAAAACATATAGAAAAAGTACATGCTATAGTTCTCTCATCAGATTCCGAAAACGAGGGTCAGAAACAAGCCGTTCCCAAACCTCCGGATGAAACGTCAGCGATAGGAACTGAACATGACATTAGAAAAAAGTAATCACCCATCCGCAAGTGTTACTCACAATACAGTTCAAATGTTTTTGTTTTTAGATACTTTTATGTTTTTCAAGACCAATTTTGAAGTGGAAGGCAAAGCAAACTTTCCACTGATCGTAGTCCTTACAAGTAGAAATACCCTGTGTTTCGAATTTTTATCATTTCATGTTTATCATGTTGATTTTTTACATTTTTCAGTTTAAGCTCAACCAGGGTCTTTGACTAATATGTAATTCTCCAATAGCCAAGTTACGCGACAAAATCGAGCCGCGACTTCAAACACAAATTTCTCTTAATTTGAACTTTGTCTGCACACAGTTTGTGCTGTAGTCTACAATTTATGCCTTTATATTCAATATTTTTGACAAAAAATATAATGACAACTACCTAAGCCAGGGGTGTGGACATTTCATTTTTTCCCGCCCTTGACAAAACACGGATTCACGGAACCTATATTTCTTATGGAAAAGTCAAAGGTATTCATCCGTGAATCGTCCGTAAATCTGACAAAACACAGATTTTTAGCCGAGATATTCCTAATTTTCCGTGATATTGTCCGTGATTCTCATCCGTGAATCATCCGTAAATCTGACAAAACAAGGATTTTTAGCTGAGATATTCCTAATGTTCTGTGATATTGTCCGTGATTCCCTATCTATCTATCTATCTCGTGGTTTCTGCTTCACACCCTCACGGGTAATTTCGAGCAGTTTGCGCGCCAAGTGCCTATTAGTGGAAATAAGAACTGATAAAAGATAAGGAAGTAAGGGGTAAAGGTGATAGGGGTTAAAATACTAGGGTGAAAAGATAAAAATCAGGATAAAAACATAACTGCAGGACTCATGGTTTAAAATGACAGATGCTGCTGACTGAAGACTTGAACTGATTCAAGTCCCCAGTCAGCACAACATCTGATGGCAGAGCATTCCACTGAACAATGGTTATGGGGAAAAAAGAGAACTTATAGTAGTCTGCACCACTGTGGATCTGTGTATAGCCCGCAGAGTGGCAGTGACGAGACACCCTTGTATTACTCTGCATGTACGCTGGCACTGGTACAGCCACCAAGCCATGAATGATCTTATAGAAAAGACACAGTCGTGCATCTGCCCGCCGCTGCTCCAGACTACGCCATCCTAGTGTCTCCAGCATGGTAGAGACACTTGAGTATCTGGAGTACTCACCCAAAGTCCAACGGGCGGCGCGACGTTGCACCATCTCAATTTTGTCAATGTTGGACTTTGTGTGAGGATCCCAGACACTACTTGCGTACTCAAGTTGCGGGCGGACAAGGGTTTTAAACGTGCATTCACGGATCTTTTTTGATTTGCATTTTATGTTTCTCTTGAGGAATCCTAATGTTCGATTAGCTGTTGTTGTTATGCGGTTGACATGTGTGTTCCACGACAAGTTGCTCGAGATGTCCACACCTAGATAGCGAGCACTACTGACGGTCTCCAAGGTTTGTCCATGTAATGTGTAAGTTGTGGGAATTGGTACCCTAGCCTTGGTGGCATGAATTACCTGGCACTTCACGTGACTTGGAAGGGTTGAAGCTCATATCCCACTGTTTTGACCAATCTTGTAGTTTGTCGAGGTCTGCTTGTAGAGTCGAACCGTCTTCCTGTTTGTCGCTGATTGTCAAGTAGACAGCCGTGTCATCTGCAAACAGCCTTACTTGCGAGTTGATGCTTTCGGGCAGGTCGTTAATGTATACCAGGAATAATATCGGCCCCAGGACAGACCCTTGGGGAACTCCAGATGTCACTGGTATACTGTCGGAGCTTTCACCTTCCAGCACCACTGTCTGTGTCCGACCGCCAAGGAATGCTCGTATCCAGGAAAGGCACTTACCACAGACTCCATAAGAATGCAGCTTGTAGAGCAACTTCTCGTGGGACACCATGTCAAAGGCTTTACTAAAGTCAAGTAAGACGAGGTCGGTCTGTTTACCTTTGCTGGCGTTTCGGACCAGGTCCTCCACGAGCATGACTAGCTGTGTCTCAGTCGAACATTTTTCTCTGAAGCCGTGTTGTAGGTCGTAAAGCAGGCTGTTTGAATCAAGAAATTTAACAAGATTAGAGGCCACTATGTGCTCAAGGAGCTTGCATGCAATACAAGTTAGGGATATTGGGCGGTAATTTGCCGCAGCAGACTTGTCTCCCTTCACGCATTCCAGAGTTATCATAGCTCAAATTAACAGGGTCGTTTTTGTACTCTAGAGAAACGGCAAATGCAATCGCGTACACACCGCAATAGTTAGAGTTCGGCTGCATATCATTGTTCATGAGCCGGCAAGTGATTGAATCATCTGGAGTTTTCAGCATGTTTGCAATTGATTGTTCGATGCTTGAAGACACCGGAACGTGTTTCCACTGTTCAGTGTTTTGTTAAATTTCCGACCACAGTTGCGTGTTTTGTTCACTTTTTATTTAGACTTCCGAGATCCGTGAGTCTGTGAAAATCCGTGGTTTGTTAACCTCCATTTTTTCCTACTTGTCCACGGACAAGTGAAATGAAAAAACTTGGTTAATTTGTCAGCAGCATATTTCAACTTGTCCCAATTTATGATTCTTTTTAGTAACTTTGAGGACTATCCATGATGTAGTGATTATATACGGATAGTCTAGAGTGCAAGACTTACTGTCTGACAGCCACACATCTGATTCTTTCTAAGGCAAAACTATACTATTCTACTATATACAGACCTCAACCTGTGACCTCCAGTAAGAGGTCCTGTACTCTATTTCTACATACAAAATGTATATTTATTGAAACTCCAACCTGTATTCATCACTGACGTACGGTAGTATCAACGATTTCAGGATACAAACGGCAGACATCATGCATGTCATGTAGCCATTTTAAATCGTTTAAACGTTCGCCTACATTTATTTTTATCGTAGTCACGGTCACGTCACTTTCAGTTTTGTTTTGCCGTTTTCTTCAATCGTTTTTGTTTTACTGTCTTTTCTGACAAGAAACTTTTCCATCGTCTGCTTAGCTGTCAATCATGTAATATTAATAAACAAATGTGGAAACGGACGTGATGTTATTTTAAGATTAGGGCTTAAAAACGGACAAGGACAATGGTTTCAAAACAATACTGGACCTAACTACAGACGACTTCGCCCGTGTTGAAGCATCAGATAATTAAAATAACCTCTTCTTTATTATTTTACAGTTGTTCTGACTGTTACAGGGAATTTTTCGCGAACTTTAATCAGGTTTAGAAAGAAAAAAAATCAATTACTTTGCATTGCTAATATGCCGCAAAAACAAATCTGAATCGTTTTTTGTCAGCTTATTTAGTGAATGCATTCTCCTTATCCGCTGGTACCCGATTATTACAGTGAATGAAATGACAAATGGTTATTGATGCTGATAACTGGTAGGGCAACCCTGCCGATCAAACATCTCAATAGTAAATAAACATCAGAAGTCACAGATTATCACGATAATATTATCCTGAATCTGTGCTTGTCCTCGGACAATTGTAAATGCAATAAACAAATGTACGGGACGGACGAGTCGGACATGGGATTTCCTCACCCCTGCCTTAGTGTCTTATTCCTTCGTTTAAATCCAAACACTACACGTTTTTTCTGAAACTCAGCCATTGTGGTAGTCAGGTCCCCAGATGTTTGATTATTTTTTGTATTGGAGACAGGGAACCAGACTACCATTGTGGAACAAAAGTCATGTATAAAACACAAGAATACCAATTTCTGTTTCCGGTTTGAACCAAAAACAGCTCGCTCGCCAGTGGCTCCCAGTCCATTTTAATTTTTGGTTTCGTTTGTTTTTTTACTCTCATTACATTAACTTGAAATTGACGTTTTAATTGTTCACCGGAAGTTGAAGATTCAACTGTTCACTCGGATTTCTCTCACTCAACTGAGGAAATATGTGAAATAAAGCAGAAAAGGGTTAGGGAATTATTTTCTTCTGTGCAGAATGCTATTTAAAATGTTTTTTGACCTTATAATAGAAATTTAGTCTGCATGACTGACCTTGACGTTGTTAGTGTTAACACAATATCCGTTTCATTGCTATTGGCAATTGAGCAATTGAATTTGGACCCTAGATTCATCAGGGGTCCTCATTATTTGGACTACACTGACCGTCGAGAAATACCAGGGCTGCCATAAGTTGACATGAAAAATCCTAAGATTTCCAAATTTACATTTTTCAAGTGCGATTTCACGAATCGTACCTTTACCACATAGCCTGTTTCTAGCTTTGTTGACATGTGACTACTTAAAGCATGGCTGGAAGTAAAGTAGAATGGGCTTTAAGGCGCATTCTGCTTTACTTTCAGCCTGCTTTAAGCTACCATGTACCAGAAAAAAAATCCGAAGATTTAGGAAAAATCCGGATAAATGGCAGCCCTGAAATACCAGTTCATTAACCTTTATTAAGTTGATTTTTTAACATTTTTCTTTTTCAGCTCAGCCAGTCTTTCACTAAAACACACATTTTCAGAAAGCCAGTTTCGCCATCATTTTAACACATGCTGTTAAACATCACAATTTATGATTTTTTATTGAACGAAATTAGCAAGAAATCAAACTTCAAAGGCCTGAAGAATGTGGCTGGCATCTGGCATTGAGATACTTGTATAAAGGCATCCTATGGTGCTAATGGGGAGGAACGGATAAAAGCAAGGTCTTCTGAACTCTCACTCTCTCAGCCATCTTGGCCCATCTGTCATCTATAGACATGTAAACAATAAACACCATCCATACAACTTTGTACTAATTTCATTCTTTTGCCTTTTATTTTCAGTGATAACATAGAGCAGAAAGACTCTAGTCTTCAACAGCTAAGGCAGCTGATTTATAAAATGTCTTCAGTAGAATGGGTTGATCCAGTGTCATTGGACCCTTTTCCTCAACACACTCAGGTAATACACAGACCAACAAATACACTTAACCCTTTACCCCATAGAAGCGACTTTTAGCGTATTTAGATTATTCCTCCGCTGAAGAAAATAGTTCCAATTTAATCAGTCATGATTATATAGTATAGGGAAAATTTTCAATATTCTAGCACATGGAAGCTTAAAGCAGGCTGAAAGTAAAGCAGAATGCGCCTTAGGGCGCATTCTGCTTTACTTTCAACCTGCTTTAAGTAGTCACCTATTTTCAATACTAGAAATAGGCTATCAGGTAAAGGGTTAAACAGAACTATATACTATTTCTTATGCCCCCACCAAATAGGGGGAGAGGGCTTATAGATTTGTTGTCCCCAATTTTCATGGCATACTTTGAAAGTGTTTGTTCTACCAACATTTATAGAATGATATTTAATGATTATTCAGGGCATGAATATGTGCACCTATGCGGTTTCATCCAACCGCAATTGATTTTGTGAAAATGTCGCACATAGTTCTGAAAGTTTAAAAAATTATGTACATGTACTACAGACTTATATAACATCATGGATAATTGGATATCTTTAAATATTCAGGGCACATACTTTTATATAATTCTATGCTGTTTTTTTCATCCAGCCACAGTTAACATTGACAGTGTTATGAACCTTTGCTTTGTTTTGTTTCAATATTGAATTTGATTGCATTCGTAAATTTTTCTGTTAGTGTATGCAACTTTATGTATGTATTTTATAAATGCTGGATAAAAGTTTTAAGTTTGTAACTGGATAAAGTGAAAAGTAGGGGCATCCGTATCCTATGGACACGTTTATAGCTTGTATCAACTTTTTTGTGTGTAACATTTTTGAAGAAGAATCTGACTGGGTTGAAAGGAATCTTCAATCAATGTTGTGTTAACCCATCACCCCATAGCTTCTTTCTAGTATTGAATACAGCTGACCACTTAACCTTTTGAACCCTAGTCCCGCATATTGGCGTTCTTTACAAACAGTGTACATGTGAATAGTATACATGTCCTATGCAAACAGTGAAGACCCAGATCAGAGGGCTCCTTATGACGCCCTCTGATCTGGGTCTTCACTGTTTGTCATAATGCTAAACATTGACAAAAACAACCCTTAAAAGTCAGAAATGGACTAGACTTAAATGGAAACTGGAATTGTCCATTTAAAGTTTCAGGGAGGAAAGAGTTAACCCATCACCCCATAGCCTCTTTCTAGTATTGAATACAGCTGACTACTTAAAGCAGGTTGAAAGTAATCAGCGGATGTAGTCGAGGGGTAAAGCGCCCGCTTTTGACGTCAGGGGTCATGAGTTCGATCCCCCGCAGGACCAAGTCCTTTGGATGAGACTTTATAAACCGAGGTCTGATGTAGCAGTGCTTTACACAGGGCATCTCAAAGAACCAGAGAACTCTTTGGATAATAAGACTAAGGCATCGTGCCCGGGTTCTCTGTATCTGCTCCCCTCTTTCTGGGGTGTCCAATTAGATGGCAGAAACAGACGTTAACAAATAAAACAAAATTACTTTCTGTCTGCTTTAAGCTATAAACTGCTTGAAAATAGAAAATATGTTTTATGTATTATATTCCTGAATGTTTGAAGGGGAACTATTTTCTTAATAGGAGGAATAAATTAAAGACGTAAAAAGTGTATTTATGGGGTAATGGATTAACTGTCAACAAACTCATTGATTCCTGAACATTCAATTGGACAATATCCTGTTCCCAATTAAGTGCATTTCAATATATAACTCTTCAAGGTTGTTGGTACAACATTGTGAATCATTAAATGATGGACAGTAAAAACTCTGATCAGTAGTCTCTTGTAGGAGCCCTTTTAATTTGGGTCTACACTAATTGCATAGAACAAGACTAGTGCACTCCGTTTTATGCAGCAATAACTGTGCAACATAAGAAATATTTACTTTATCCTAGCTGCAGCATTTAGTAGCAGATGATAGCTTAAAGGGACTCGCAACCGGATGGTGTACTTGTCAAAATAAAATTCTCAAATAAAAGCAAATGTGGCATTATTTGGCTTCTGACATTAAAAAAATATGATCAGTCCAAAAAAAGTTTCAAGAATCGTCACCGAATCTTAGATTTTTAGATATTTTCCATCGTTTTTCTATACCGACTAGTAGACGGTATAGTTGTTGTTGTTGCTTCTCTACACGGGCTCAGACATAAACCCGAGCCGAAACACGAAGTTGTATGCACTTTTTATCGCTACACATTGAAATACGTTAAATCGATCCGAGATAAACGAATAGTTCCGTGGTCCATTGGTCTAAGCGGTTTCCTCTATTTTGCCTTCTGTCCGCCAATGCCGGGCCCACCGGAGACCAGTATTTTTTTTTATTGAAATACATTTTTTTAAACAGAATTTCTTATCCTAAACTAATTCTTTACCATTTATATAAGCGTTTGACACATATTTACAAATTACTATTTTTAATGCACCATCTGGTTGCGAGTCGCTTTAAAGCAGGCTGAAAGTTAAGATGAATCGGTGATTTTTTTCCTTCTATAGCTGGTACCCATAAAAGGACCCTTCACAATTCAGAAGGGACCCAGATTGATTCACAATTGGAAAAGACATTTTTAGTAAAGACATGGTTTAAGCCCTCCCTACTCTGCTAGCTTAATTATAAACGTGTTTGTCTTCCTTTAAATATCAGTTCCTTCTAAATTCCTCATCATTTTGCAGGAAATTACAAGTTTTTCTCTGTTGGTCCTCAATTTCTTGCCACAATATCAGCAGAAGCCTGCTACTTTTGTTCACAATTTTGAGTAAAACAACGCAAATTTTTCACAATCTAAGGGGTACCGGACCCATTCACAAATGAAGGAAAAAAATCACTGTGAATATGCCTTAAGATGCATTCTGCTTTACTTTCAACCTGCTTTGAACGATCACATGTCTACTGTTCAAAACTAGAAACAAGTTTTGGAAATTGGAGTAAGGGTTAACACATTCAACCCTAGCGACAAGTATACTCATCCTTTACAAACAGTGTACCTGCGAGGATTTACACTTGTCCTATGCAAACAGTGTAGAACCTGATCAGAGGGCTCCTTAAGGAGCCCTCTGATCAGTGTCTACACTGTTTGTCATTTGGAAAATATTGTTAAAATCAACCCTAAACAGTCAAAAATGGACTTGACTTATTTTGAAACTGGAATTGTCTATTAACCCATACCTCAAAGCCTGTTTCTAGTATTGAAGATAGGTGACCACTTAAAGCAGGTTGAAAGTAGAGCGGAATGCGCCTTATGGCACATTCTGCTTTACTTTCAACCATCTTTAAGCTATTATCTGATAGGATATAGAAAATATTTCTTATGATACATTTTCATGACTGCATACAAGGGAACTATTTTCCTCAGTGGAGCAATAATTAAAGGCGTAAAAAGGTGATTTATGGGGGAATTGGTTAAAAGTTTCAGGGGTGAATGAGTTAATAGATTAAGTTCTTGATTGACATTTCAGGAGAATAACTGCAAGTCAGATGTTTCCAACACAGCTATAAGTCTAGAAGAGAGACTGCAGACAACATCAAGTAGTTTTGCATCTGAACATTTAACACCGTTCCCGAAATGTTGTGGTAAATGTAGAAAACTAAAAGTATGCAACAAGACTGCCATTAGAAAGAAAGCAGAGATAGACAGCTCTCAGAGTGCCTCCAGCCCAACAGTAACATTGACTAATATACATGTAGCCAATATATGTAATAAAAGCACAGGATTACCGTCTGTATATAGGGGTTGTGATGGTGCTCGGTCCAGTAGTGACTTTGGTAATGGTATATCAGAGGCTATACCTGATAGGGTTAGAAATACAAATGTGGCTACTAACAGAGTTGAGATTAGAAGTGCTGAAGTGAATAACAGTCATCTACTGAAAGACAGAAACTCTAACTTCTACGGTCTCCAGTCGAGAAATCAACACCACTCATTGTTTGGCCACCATTCTGAAAGAGTAAGGCAAGAGGCATGCAAGTCTGTAGAAAACATGAGCATGGAAACAGTGAATGCTAATGTATCTAGTGGTCAGTCTACCTCGTACGAAAATGTGGAAAAGGCGGAAGATGCTAGGGCTAAATCTGCTACTGTTTCAGCTGCAGATGGGTCTAGTTGTGCTGATATTGATCTCATTGACAAAAGTCCGAGTAAATCCAAACACTCACCTGTCTTTCAAAAACCAGAAAGCTCAAAGTCCCAAGTATCTGTGAATAGACATAAGCAAAAAGAGGAGTCACTAAATACTCATTTGAAAAATAGTGCTAGGAATTCACTTCAAACTAATCACACAGAAGGTCAAAGTTCTAACCATGCCGAAAAAGTTAATCAGAAAGATGTTGGAGGTGAGAATAGATCCAGTAACAGAAAAGACGTCCCATTACCATCATGTCCAATGTGCCAAATGAAATTTGATGTTGGGTAAGTTTACATTGCTTCATATACAGTGGAGAATCTGTTATTCTTTCCCGTTTAAACGCAAACGTACGCAAACACAAAGCACTAAAACGTAGAAAAGTACAACTTTTGGACAATTCTGATATTTCATGTTTATCTTGGTGGCAAACAGCTTGGAGCCTGATCAGACGCCGGGTTACCCGGCGTCTGATCTTGCTCCAAACTTTTTGCACTGCAAATAATAGTTTTAGCGTAAACGCGTTTATTGGGAAAGAATAACGTTTTCTCCACTGTAAGTGTTAGTACGGTAACAACCTTAAGTATTGGGACAGACAGGTGGGAGCCAACAGTTTAGACCCTGATCATACTGCTCCTGAGAGAGCAGTCTGATCAGGGTCTTCACCGTTTGCCATCCAGTCTGCACATTTCTAGACACATTTCTGTGTGATAAAAATTTAAAGCAATTATTTCAATTTTTAGGTTAATGTTAGTCATGAGGGATAAAAAACAAAATTGGTTCGAATGTTGCCTTGGATGAATTTGGATTCCAATATAGATTATCAGCCTTCAAAAACTAGGCCACTACGTCAACTCCTAGAAAAAAATTTTTTAACTGTTAATACTCTTAGTCAAGAGACCACATTTTCATGTTGCTCGACAGGATCTAGGTGACAAACAGTTTGGATTCTGATCAGGTCCCATATTAAATGGTGCCTGATCTGGATCCAAAACTGTTTACAAAGGTCTTCAATAAAGGTCTTTAGTGTAGATATGGTTAAGCTGAATTTGTAGTGATTTCTTTGTGTTTTGTTTCCAGGACACAGCAAATGGATGTTGATAGCCACCTAGCCGTCTGTCTGTCTACAGCGGGTGATGACTTCAGCTGGTAGATGAAAGGTTAACCCCTGAAATATCAAATGGATAATCCCAGTTTCAATGTTACAAACAGTGCAGTCCTTGATGGAAGGATTCTTCAGGAGCTCTCTGATATGGCTTCACACTGTTTGCATAGGACAAGTGTACTCTTCATAGATACACTGTTTTTTACAACTATGCACAGGGCTCCAGATAAGGGGAGTGTTTCAAAAACTAAAATCTTTATTTCTGCTTTAAACCCTATGGTGTCACTACTCATTAGAATTGTCTCGAAGAGACGATTCTAATGAGTAGGAACACCATAGGATTTGGTGCTGAATGCATGAGAAAATGTAGGATTTGTTCATTTTACCCCCTCTTATCTGGAGCCCTGATGCATTTACAAACAGTTTACTAGTGTACTAGTGAATATAACTTTTGTTCTATACAAACAGTGAAGACCCAAATCAGATTGTTCTTACAGAGCTAGGCAATAATTGTAATTTTGTAATTTATTGTCAAAGTCAACCCATATTATTTGAAAATGGACTACTAGTATAACTCATTCACCCCTGAAACTTTTAATGAACAATTCCAATTTCCAATTAAGTCTAGTCCATTTATGACTATTAAGGGTTGTTTTCTGCAATTTACAAGTTGCAGAATGACAAACAGTGCAGACCCTGATCAGAGGGCTCCTGTAGGATCCCTCTGCAGGGTCTACTCTGTTTGCATAGGGCAAGTGTACTCTTCACAGGTACACTGTTTTTTTAATGACGAGTATACTCGTCACTAGGGTTGAATGTGTTAATAGTTTGAAAACTGGATATATCCTTTTCAAGTTCTAGGGGTCTACAAGTTACAGTACTAGTACCTATCTTCAAGAGTGTCAACATTATCTTCTGTCAGAAAGTTGTTTTGACTTACTACAGGTGTGGTTGTAGATGAAAGAAAATGGACAAGAAACTCAGGAAGCTTCACAATCAGGAATATTCATCATTAATATTTTATATCATATGGATACCATACAGTAGTATGTCTCCTTAACCCTTTACCTGATAGCCTATTTCTAGTATTGAATGATAAGTGACTTCTTAAAGCAGGTTGAAAGAAAAGCAGAATGTGCCTTAAAGCGACTCGCAACCAGATGGTGCATTAAAAATAGTAATTTGTAAATATGTGTCAAACGCTTATATAAATGGTAAAGAATTAGTTTAGGATAAGAAATTCTGTTTAAAAAAATGTATTTCAATAAAAAAAAATATTGGTCTCTGGTGGGATTCGAACCCGGGGCCCGGCATTGGCGGACAGAAGGCAAAATAGGGGAAACCGCTTAGACCAATGGACCACGGAACTATCCGTTTACCTCGGATCGATTTAACGTATTTCAATGTGTAGCCATCGAAAGTGCATACAACTGCGTAATTCGGCTCGTGTTTATGTCTGAGCCCGTGTAGAGAAGCAACAACAACAACTATACCGTCTACTAGTCGGTATAGAAAAACGATGGAAAATATCTAAAAATCTAAGATTCTGTGACGATTCTTGAGACTTTTTTTGGACTGATCATATTTTTTTAATGTCAGAAGCCAAAAAATGCCACAAATTTGCTTTTATTTGAGTATTTTATTTTATTTTGACAAGTACACCATCCGGTTGCGAGTCCCTTTAAGGCACATTCTGCTTTACTTTCAGCCTGCTTTAAGCTATCATGTGCTGGAATATAGAAATTATTTCCTATAATATATCTTCATAACTGATTAAATTGGAACTATTTTCTTCAGCGGATGAATAAATTAAACACGCTAAAAGGCGCTTCTATTGGGTAAAGGGTTAAAAACACTTGACCTAGCTTGATTTTGTCACCAATTACCCCATAAATGCACCTTTAATTAATTCCTCAACTGAAGAAAATAGTTCCAATCTATACAGTCATAAATAGTTCCTATTTATACATCATAAATATGTACGGTAAAAATAATTTTTCTATTTTAGAAGATATTAACTTAAAGCAGGCTGAAAGTAAAGCAGAATGTGCCTTAAGGCACATTCTGTTTACTTTCAACCTGCTTTAATCGGTCACCTATTTTCAAAACTAGAAACAGGTTACGGGGTAGTGGGTTAAGGATCATCCGGGAATTCCCATATGGAATTCTCGTCCGGCAACCATCCCAGAAGCCCCTGATCTAGTAGTCTTCAGAAATGGGGCTATTGCCGGTGACCCCCTAGACATGTTACTTGATTTGACTGTGAGGTAACACATTACCCCATAGCATGTTTTTAGCTCACCTGAGCCAAAGGCTCAAGGTGAGCTATTGGGATGGCCCTGTGTCCGTCGTGCGTCGTCGTTAACAATTGCTTCAAATGACATCTTCTCCTATACTGCTTGACTGAATTCAACCAAACTTTACAGAAATGTTCCTTGGGTCAAGCTCTTTCAAATTTGTTCAAAGAATTAAAAACAATGCAGAACGCTGGTTGCCATGGCAACCAAAGTGAAAAAATAAGGAAATCTTAAAAAATCTTCTTGTCAAAAACTGCAAGGGCCAGAGCTTAGATATATGGCACATAGCATTATCTACAGGTCCTCTATCAAGTTTGTTCATATTATGCCCCTGGGGTCAAAATTGGCCCCGCCCCGGGGGTCACAGTTTTACATAGGGAAATTTTCAAACGTCTTCTTCTCTCAAACCAATGTGGCCAGAGCTTTGATATTTGGCATAGTGACACTTCTAGATGTCCTTTACCAAAATTGTTCAAATGGTTGTGGTCGGTTGCATAACTAGGTCACAGGAGCTAAAAATAGATTTTTTTAATGAAAAACTTAAAAAATCTTCTTGTCTAAAACTACAAGGGCCAGAGCTTAGATATATGGCACATATCATCGCCTACAGGTCCTCTATAAAGTTTGTTCAAATTATGAACCTAGGGTCAAAATTGGCTCCGCCCCGGGGTCACTGTTTTACATAGAGTTATATAGAGAAAATTTCAAACGTCTTCTTCTCTGACTCTAATATGGCCAGAGCTTTTATATTCTGTATGGTGACACTTTTAAATATACTTTACATATTTTGTTCAAATTGTTCCGGTCTGTTGCATATCTAGGTCAGTCCTGGACATAAATCAATATCTCCATTTTTCCAATTATTCTCAGGTGAGCGAATATGCCCCATGGGGATCTTGTTATATCTAAGACAGGTGACCGCTTACAGCAGGTTGAAAGTAAAGCAGAATGCGCCTTAAGGCACATTCTGCCTTACTTTCAACCTGCTTTAAGATATATTTTTCATGGATATAAGGAAATATTTCTTATTATTCTTATTCATAACTGTATAAAGTGGAATTTTTTGTTCAATGGAGAAATAAATTCAAGGCGTGTTTATGGGGTAATTTGTTAAGTACCAGGCATGGGGGTGGGGAGGGTTGTGCCAAGTGGTTGTATTCCACGCGACCTCTTTGGTAGCTGCATTTTCAAACGTACCTGATTTTTACATTGTATTAACCCTTTACTCATAGACTATTTCAAGTTTTGAAAAAAGATCTCTTCTTAAGGGTGTATCAATGTCATAAGCCAATTTTTCAAAGTATTTAACTTTTTTTCTAACATTGTTTTTTTGGAAGAGCTGTTTATGATGAATAAAAAAATGAAAAAAAAAATATATGGTGGTGTCCTTGTTTTTGAGCTACAGCGATTTGAAAAAGGTATGTCAAATTTGGACTTTTTTTTTTCAAATTTTACCCATTCAGGGTACAAGCTTCAGTAAAATTTATTTCGAAACAAAACAAACATGATAATTTGGGTTTCCATTATTTATTTCTTGTCTATGGTGGTATTTTCACATATAGAAACCGAATTTAGACAAAGCAGGCACCAGGTTTGAACAATATCGATCCTTGAATATCAAAAATATGCTTTGTATAGGGCATGATTTTATTAGATTTTTTATTTTATGAAAAAAAAGTAAAAAAGTTTGAAAATGAAATAGTTCTAGTATTTAACTTTTTCTTATATTCTACCAGATGAAAGCCCATGCTAAGGCAGTTCAAATTATGAAAAGAAATTGAAAGGTCAGTGTTGAAAATTTTGAGTTATTAAAGTAAAAAGAGTTATCTCCCCTTACAAAATTTACAAAAAAGTACCATATCGATGATATTTAGAGCTTTATAAATTTCACATTTGGTGCCATTTTTTTCTTAAATTAGTTTTTGTATGAAGAAATACTACCATAGATAGGAAATAAATAACACAAAACCAAATTATCATATTTGTTTTCATTTAAAATGGATTTTATTGAAGCGGGCTGTTTGAAAAGGACAAAATAAGAGGAAGTGGGTGGGGTAAATTTTACATGACCGTAGAGCCAACTGTTGTTCACCAACATGTACACTTTTTCTATTTTTTCATTCATCTTAAATAGCTCTTCAATACAAAACCATCATAGAGTGTTTTCATATACTTTGAAAAGTTCCCAAAGTCATGACATTGATGCACCCTTAAAGCAGATTGAAAGTAAAGCAGAATCCTAAAAGAGCATTCTTTTTACTTTCAACCTGCTTGAAGCTCTCATCTAGGAAGGTACTGGAAATGCTGTTTATATTTCATATATAGGACTAACTTCAAAGCATGGGACTACTTTTCTGTTTGAATAGTTAGAACAGAAAAAAGCAATTTAAAAGAATTTATGGGGTAATGTAAAAAAAAGTTGTGTCTAAGAAAGCTCTACATATGGTTCATCATTTAATATCCATTAACTCAATCACCCCTGAAATTTTTAGTGGACAATTCCCATGTTCAATCAAGTCTAGTCCATATTTGACTATTTCGGGTTGATTTTAACAATTTATTTCAAAATGACAAACAGTGTAGAGCCTGATATGAGGGCTCCTTAAGGAACCCTCTGATCAGGGTCTACACTGTTTGCATGGGCCAAGAGTAATCCTCACAGGTACACTATTTGTAAATGAAGAGTATACTTGTCTAGGGTTGAATATGTTAAGGTATGTTTGATATTATTATGTGTTGATCTGAGATATTAATGTGTTGTTGTGTATCAATAAAATAATTCAAGTACATGTAATATTTGTATGTTTATTCTACAATTATTGTTAGCTATTTACTATTGCATTTTGGTTAAGTTTGATTACAGTGGAGAATGTGTTATTCTTTCCCAATAAACGCGTTTACGCTAAAACTATTATTTACAGTGCAAACAGTTTGGAGCCAGATCAGACGCCAGGTAACCCGGCGTCTGATCAGGCTCCAAACTGTTTGCCACCAAGATAAACATGAAATATCAGAATTGTCCAGAAGTTGTTCTTTCTACGTTTTAGTGCTTTGCGTTTGCGTACGTTTGCGTTTAAACGGGAAAGAATAACAGATTCTCCACTGTATCTCTTTCAACACTGAGTAACTCTTTTGGGTTATCAGGTTCCCTTGTGGATAAAACAAGAACTAGTCTTCTTGGAATTCTGGGTAGTTTGATAAATACTGGTCTTAATTAGCAAAACGTGTTGACCCAGATCAGGAGCCCTCTGATGATCTGATCTGGATCTACAGTACACTGTTTGTAAATGTAATGTGCATATTTTAAACATGTCCATGGTGTTGAAGGAATTTAAACGGCTTTCCTAAAATATATTGTTACAATGTATATATGACAATTAGCCTTTAAAGAGGCTCGCAACCGGATTTAGTATTAAAAATAGTAATTTGTAAATATATGTCAAATGCTTCTATAAATGGGTAAGATTTAGTTTAGGATAAGAAATTCTGTTAAAAAATGCATTTCAAAAAAAAAAGAAAAAAGAAGAAACTCTGGTGGGATTCCAAGCCGTGACCCTCTATGCGGAGACAAACACAAAAATTAAGGAAACGCCTTAGACCGCTCGACTACGGGCTGTATATAACTATGGTATTGAATTAAAGTACTTCAGTGTGTAGCGATGGATAGTACATTATTAGGCTCGGGTTTATGTCTGAGTGGTGTTCAATTTCTGTAGAGAAGCAATAACAGCAACAATACCGTCAACTGGCGCTATAGAAAAGCGATGGAAAATATCTAAAAAACTAAGATTCGATGACGGTTCTTGATACTTTTTTTGGACTGATCATATTTTTATGTCCCCGGCATCGAAAGATGTGGAGGCATATAGTAATTGTCCTGTCCGTCCTTCCGTCCGTCCGTGCATCCGTAACAAGGTTATGTAGATTTTACCTTTTCGTCTAGCATCAACACTGCTTACCCAAATGCTTGGATACTTATACAGTTGTTGCCTTGGACCATCCTCTATCCACCAATATCACTAAACTTTGATATTGACCTTGACCTAATTTGGACTAAGAATATTTTAAGGGTGTATAAATGTCATGAATTTGGGAAATTATATGAAAACACTCTATGATGGTTTTGTATTGAAGAGCTATTTAAGATGAATGAAAAAATAGAAAATGTGTACATTTTGGTGTACAACAGTTGGCTCTACGGCCGTGTAAAATTTACCCCACCCACTTTCTCTTATTTTGTCCTTTTCAAACAGCCCGCTTCAATAAAATCCATTTTAAATGAAAACAAATATGATAGTTTGGTTTTGTGTTATTTATTTCCTATCTATGGTAGTATTTCCCAAAAACTGATTTAAGGAAAAACGGGCACCACATGTGAAATTTATGAAGTTCTAAATATCATCGATATGGTACTTTTTTGTAAATTTTGTAAGGGGAGATAACTCTTTTTACTTTAATAACGCAAAATTTTCAACACTGACCTTTCAATTTCTTTTCATATTTTGAACTGCCTTAGCATTGGCTTTCATCTGGTAGAATATAAGAAAAAGTTTAATACTAGAACAATTTCATTTTCAAACTTTTTTACTTTTTTTCATAAAATAAAAAATATAATAAAATGAAGCCCTATAAAAAGCATATCTTTGATATTCGAGGATCCATTATGTTCAAACCTAGTGCCTGCTTTGTCAAAATTTGGTTTCTATATGTGAAAATACCACCGTAGACATGAAATAAATAATGAAAACCCAAATTACCATGATTGTTTTGTTTTGAAATAGATTTTACTGAAGCTTGTACTCTGAATGGGTAAAATTTGAAAAAAAGTCCAAATTTGACTTACCTTTTTCAAATCGCTGTAGCTCAAAAAAAAGGGCACCACCATATATTTTTTTCTCATTTTTTCATTCATCATAAATAGCTCTTCCAAATAAAACAATGATAGAAAATAAGTTTAATACGCTTATGGGTTGGATACACCCTTAAATGGGCTATTTCTTGGTTAACCAGTTTTTACCGTTTTGTCTAGCATCAACACAACTGACTACAATGCTTTGTTCTTATACAGTTGTTGCCTTTGGCCATTCCCTATCCACCAATATCACCAAACTTTGATCTTGACATTGACCTTGACCTGATATGAACTTAGAATATTTTAAATGTGCTCTTTCTCGTTTAACTAGATTTTACCGTTTCCTCAACACTGTTTACTACAATGCTTTGATACTTATACAGTTATTGCCTTGGACCATTACCAATTCATCAATAATACCCAAGCTCAGTTTGACCTTGACCTAGTTTGGACTTACTAAAGATTCAGAATATATTGTCGAGGATGCCACCGGGGGCATAAGCGTTTATTGAACACGCAGTCTTGTTTTAATGTCAGAAGCCCAATAATGCCACACATTTGCTTTTATTTGAGTATTTTATTTTATTTTATTTTGACAAGTAAAACATCCGGTTGCAAGTCCCTTTAACCTGTTACCCTTTAGGCTGGCTCTAGTCTTGAAGATAGGCAAGAACGTATAACTCCAAATTTTCTACTTTTCAAGAGCGATTACTGAAAGTAGTTTGAAAATAAAGCAAAATGTGCCTTAAGGCACATTCTGCTTTATTTTTAGGTTGCTTTAAGCTACCATCTGCTAGGATATGAAAAATATTTTTTATCATCCATTTTCATAAGTGTGTAAAGTGAAACTATTTTCTTCAGTAGAGGAATAAATTAAAAGCGTAAAAAGGCGTATTTATGGGGTAATGGGTTGAACCATAACTGTCTCGAAACCGTCTGCTGAAACTGTCAATTTGCCATCTGTGTGAAGAAATGCTTTTTGACTTGACTGTCATATTGTATGGATCTAGATCAGAATTTCTTGATTCGGACTATTTGTAAATGGCATTTTAATCACGTTTGGCAGTGAAGTGTGTAAACTCACAGGTGCTTGTATTGTATGTTTGTATGTAGAACAAATCATTAAAAACTACGGCACCTGTGTACTCTGTAGATGTATAATAAGAGGCATGTATGCCAGGGCTGCCATAAGTTGACATGAAAAATCCTTAGATTTCCAAATTTACATTTTTCAAGTGCGATTTTACGAATCGTATCTTTACCACATAGCCTGTTTCTTAATGTGACTATTTAAAGCATGGCTGGAAGTAAAGCAGAATGCGCTTTAATGCGCATTCTGCTTTACTTTCAGACTGCTTTAAGCTACCATGTACCAGAAAAAAATCCAAAGATTTGGGAAAAATCAAGAGAAATGGCAGCCCTGGTATGCAACAACCGATTGTACTTCATCATACAAAAAAACCCTGTACTTCTTATTATACATCTTCAGAGGTGCCATAGTCTACCTAAAGAATTGTCTACATACACAGAGGTAACATACATACAGTGCAATACACGTACTGGAACTCATATACACTAACGGCAAGGACAATCTGTAAAGGGTTGTAACTTTTACAGAGTAACAAATTGATTATTATCAAAATTGTCTTTCTTGGGTAAACCATCTGTCTTCCATTGTGAAGCCTTATTTCCCCTTTAATCGTGAGATTTTTACCCCTACACCGCTTCATTGACAACTGCTTCAATACTGCTGTCTGCAAGAACGTTTCATAATTAAAGTAAGATTTAAGGTATATGACCTAAGAAATGAGTGTCGGACCGTTTGGATCCTGATCAGAGGCCGCGTAACGCACCGTCTAATCTGGATACAAACTGTTTGCAAAGTCTGCTTTATGCCACTCCGGTGGTAAAAGTGTTATTTATTCGGTAACATCAGCTTTTGGCATTACATGTATTTGTTTTTTGTCCTCCAATAAACATTCGCTTTAAACCATAGGTACTTGACACATACTTTATTATCTATTAACACCCCCCCCCTTTTTAAAAAAATAAATAAATAAATAAATAAATAAAAAGGGGGGTGGGTTTAACACAGTGTATAAACGAACTGTATGATGACCGGGTAAAGTGACTAGCTGTAACAACGAATGTTGACATTTGTGCAGAGGTCGGAACATAAACCTGTTAATTTTGGATATCTTCTTCGAACCCATGCGAGCGAACGTAAGTAATAATTACAGTTATACATTTATTTTGTATCGTAGTACACTTGTAAGGGTGTAGGTAGAGAGGAAATTGTGATCTGATTGAAAATCAACACATAGTGTCGATTTCCCTCTCAAATTTGGCAACAGTTCGTTGAAAATGCCCTTTGTTTTAATCGCTTATATTATAATACGGTACTGTATGTTATCTAAATAGACCGCTAAACAAAGCAACCACTTTTTGCTTATCGTAAATCGCCATTTGATTATAAATTTAGGCAAACTCCTACATGTAGACTGTATCATTTATTGCAATCATCTGCTATCATTTAAAGCGACTACCCAACAATGTGACTGTATGACATATAGCGACAAGATTCCCCTGAAATTTGTAAGACATATAGCAACTAGCTATACACGATTTCGAAAAGCCTGCTTGGTGTATTGTTATAGTTTCTTAAATAAAAGCTGTATCAGAGTGATAAGTATATGTACGTGCAACATCTACTACGACTTATAGTGTGTTCATGCAAATTACCATTTTCGACCATATTTTCGGAAATGTGTATGACATATTGCGACTCGCTTAATATGATTTCACCAATTCTGTATACTGTATTGTTATTATTCGGATATACTGATTTTTCCCCAAATCTTCGGATTTCTGCTCTTACTTTTAAAATTTGGACCTTAAGCGTAGTTTGCGTTGAAAACATTGATATGAGTGTCAAACAGTTTAGATCTAGATCAGACGGCGCGTTATGTGTCTGATCTGGATCTGAACTGTTTGTAGAGCTTTGCAGCGAAAGAGTTAATGGTACGTTTCCTAAAACCGCGCTTGAAAATTTAGAAATCTTAGGATGTTTTAGCAACTTATGGTAGCCCTGATTTCAGCCTAACATTTATCAATTTATGTTTCAGGTTCAATGGATAATTTCCAGTGTATCTACTGCCACTGTGTATACCCGTACACAGTATATTGGTTACAGCGAGTCGAGAGAATTAGCCGGTCGCTCTGCAGTGCGTGTATGTTTTTCATGGTTTTATAGCATAAAATGTCTATGATCAACATATATATAATACAGTATTAAAGCGTGATGTTTCTGTGATATGCTGATGTCAAAACAGTTCTGTTTTAATCACAGAAACTCTCGTTAAATATATAATTATGCTGCCTAGTACCGGTAAATAACAACGATTGCTGACGAAAAATTACGATATCAACTGTTTCAAACGCTCCTGACTACAATATTTACATGAAACACTTAGTCTATTTCATAATAATTCATGTAACTCACTAAAACCACACTGTTGGGTCGTGATTTTAAGAATAGAATTAAAAGAAATTTGTGTCAAGTGTACGGCATCTTGGTTGTGAATGAAATATTACTGTACGGCATACTGATGTGTCACTGTACGGGGGGTTGCTACCAGATATTTTAGCCCTTAAAACGTTTTGCTCTGTACCAGTTCGTCCTCATGGTGTTACGTTCAACCAAAGGTAGCCGTGTACTGAGAACAGTCTTCCTAGTTATAAATTTTATACTTTTCATTGTTAATTTACTTAAAATAGATAAACTTGATATAGAGCAGGAACACCTAATAAAATGAAAATGAAACGATGAATATACGTTTAACATATTCTAATAGCTGTTCACGTAACAGAATACTTTTGAAGCGAACGAGTAACTGTATCGGACTATATCTTAATCGAAGATTTCTATTAAAAAACTTAACACACACAGAGTCAATAATGATTGCGGTAAATTTATTATATCAAACTAATCCACCCACTCATAAAATATTGAAATACACGTACACAACTATAATTTCCATCTGTGTTTTTCCATTTTGCACGAACATATCGTGCAGTATGTTTACTGGTTAATGCGGTATCATTTACCACAGTGCAACCAGAATAAGCTACCCGCTTTAAAGTGTGCGGTATTCAATTTAAAGACATTTCCTGATCTTTTTCCGGTGGTGACACCAAACCAGGTATAAAACCATGCAGTCATATGCGAGTTTTGTCCTTACTGCTATCTTGTCCAGGGATAATTATACTCATCCAAGCGTTTCATGTGAGGGCCGTACTTTAAGTTTGTTAGTTTGATTAGTAAAACCCATTGAAAAACCCCTTGAGGGGTGTGTGAGGGGCTCTCTAGACAACTTGAGATTACTGACATTGACTTTGCACACTTTACTACCGTGTTACCTGTATTTTCACACAGAGTGAGAACAATGGGGGAGTCCATCAATGGACTGATGAAATGTCTTTAATCCAGAGTCCTTTTCTATAGAAACTGCCGCGGTCGTGTTACACTTGCTTGGTATTCCTTATCTTGCTAAATTGTTGTCTGATTCAATAATGTCGTGTGCGAAGAGACACTAAACCCTTTTTTCAATGTGAGTGCCAAAACCAGTTTGAATATAGATCAGAAGTCGCGTTAAAGACATTTCCTGACATACTTTCGGTGGTAACACCAACACAGGTTTAAAAGCATGCAATCATGTGGAATTTGTGCAGTTAGTGTTAACTGTTCTAGGGATAAAATCATTGAAGCGTTTCATGTGAGGTCCGTTCCTTCAATTTGTTAGTTTGGTTAAAAAAACATTGGAATAACTCTTAGGTGTGAGTATGCCAGGGCCTCTCTAGACAACTTGAGATTAGTGACATCTGCTAAGCACACTGTACTCCTGCGTTACCTGTATTTTGACGCCTATTGAGAACAACAGGGTGCATCAAAGGACTTAAAGTGGCGTCTTGTCTTGTTCCAAACAGTTTGCAAATGTTATCCAATGAGCACTTAGGGTTACGTTTATTCGAATAACAGAGTTAAAATTGATAGTTGGCACACATGTTGCTCTGTGCGGACAGCACGCCTGTAATAATGAACAATAACAGTAAGCGCCAAAACAGTTTAACTTCACCAGAGTATCTCATAAAGGATGTCGACTTTTCTAAGTCGAACCAGCGAACAACATCTGTGAAAAGCAAATATGTTATATTTTTAATGGGAAATTTGCCTTCAAAGACCAGCCGATTGAATGCTATATAATCAAGTTTGCCAGTCTGTTTCATTTCGTCGATTACGCTTCGGATCAGGGATAGTAATTCTTTATACTCCCTTTATACTTCTTTATACTCCCGAAATTCCTCTACAACAGGCAATCCGGAGTCTTGCAACAAACATGCTCATGTTCTTCATTATATGCAAACTTGCACATTTTTTTTTCAATGGAGAGTCTTTGGGTGTAACGTATCGCTTAGATACTATTATAGACATAACCCTCCCCTCCCCTCTACATTGTCCAAGTATAATATTGAAGTTGCACACTTTTTCGGAAAAAAACCAACAAAAAACGCTGGCGAAGGTATTTTAATTCCTGATAGCCATGCATCTCTGTCAAGTGGGAAATTACCTCCCGGAACGTGGGTAGTCGTTCCTTACAGTACGAACATTTGTACAGGTCCATAATCTGTAAAAAAATAAATGACAATGTACAGAATATATACTTGTACAAATCAAACAGCCGTCGATTTCGATGTAGATTAAGCAAGTTGCCGTACACTGGATTGAAAGGCTTTAGCAATATGCCGTTCACTAGCGTAGCAAGTTGCCGTACACCTAACCAAATTTCATTTCGGGTTTTTAAAGCACATACGTCAAAAACAATTGTAAAAGTTTCATAATGTCAATCAAGATAGCATAAATTACTCGTATAACATGAATAGATCTCTTATACAATTAAATATTAAAAACAAATTACAATGATATTATGTCAGCAACAGTTGTTATTTACCGGTACCAGGCAGCTTGTTTATACGTCTTACGAGAGGTTCTCTCGGTAAAACTGAAATGTTATGACATCAGCATGTTCCAGAAACATCTCGCTTTAATATAGTATTATTCTACATATTGATCATAGACATATAGTTCTAGAAAATCATGAAATATACCTGCACTGCAGAGCGATCTGCTAAAAACTCTCGACTCGCTGGTACCAATATCCTGTGTACGGGTATACACAGTGACTGCACTTTCAGCACAGATGTATTCGACCAAGTCATACAACATTGTGTCGACATTCACGAAGACCAAAACCTAAGATTAAAATTTTATCGATTTCGGACATTACCAACACAATAAAAACTCACTCAAAGGACTTTCGTCTTGACACAAAACCGGCAAAAATTATGACAAACATGTATATTGTAAAAACAACCCTAAAAAGTAAAAATGGACCAGAATACAATGAAATCTAGAATTGTCCATTTCAAGTTTCAGGGAGGAAAAGCTAAACTTTATATTAACTTAATCAAGGACTTAATTATATATGTGCATACATAAACAAAATGTCAGCATCAGCTGGGGAGTTAGAAGGTAGCGGGTTTGATCGCCAGTTGCAAACCAGTGCCGTAATATTGCTAGGAGCAGCTCTCTTTGGGGTCTACATTTTGTGCAAATTGTCAAAAGGAGGCATTGTAAGGTAAAGGGTTGAAAAGAGATTTATTTAAACTTTGTTAAACTAACAAAAGGGCGTTTTGGACGTAAAAGGATCCTAAAGTCGTCTGAAATCGTTACCGTAAGATCGCTATAATTGATACAGTATAGTCGCTATAATCATTCAGATCACCGTGTAGTCTGATTCAATAAACAATACAGTTTCAGTTTCATTAGTGCAGTACTTTGAACGTGGATATTTTATTACGGCCTCGTGTAAACATTGCCAGGTATTTATTGATGTAATGGAAATATTTTGTTTGGAAAGCTTGATAACGGAACAATGACAGTCAGGTAAATATCTTAAATCAATGCACAATATAATGTACGTTTGCTTTTCTTAGTCATCTACTTAGAAAACAAGGAAAACAGATGAAAACATGTCCGCGTGTCGCACTGAATCGATTGACTCCTTACAGTCTAGTCGCAAAATCTAGTCATCATACAGTTCGTTTATACACTGTGGTTAATAGATAATAAAGTATGTGTCAAGTACCTGTGCTTTAAACGGTTGATAAATATTGCGTCAAGAGTAACTTGAGATATTTTACAACTACCTGTCTCACAAATACGCCCCCAAGTTCGATCAAATACTGTGGTAGACGGTCAGTCGGAGTACAGTGGGGAAAACGTTGTTCTTTCCCGTTTAAACGAAACGCAAACGCATAGCATTAAAATTGGTAAAATGAGACCGTTTATACTCATAGGATATGAGTACTTTGGTGGTAAACCCTCGAGAGCTGGTAGTCCCCCTCGTCTCGGTTCATGACGTCCTTGTTAACTCGTATATGTGTTGACTCCTTTATTACCCGGGTCTTGTAATCAAATTAAATCATGAAATAGACTGGGAGTGGGCTATAGTCATAGACAAGGAAAGTGATTACAAGACCCGTGCACTCTGGTTTTCTCCTGCAAAATGATTACACACCCCACCCTCCAGACATTATGAGAAGAAAGAAATAAATCATTTTCTGGTACTTTAATTTTGTAGGCAGATTTTATTGGAATAAATAAACTGTAGCTACTTTGTAGTAAAATTTGGTAATTTTTCTGCGCAGAATTAACCCATTTGTGCATAGCGTCCCATAAAAGAGACATAGGCAAACAGTGTAAATGGCATTTTTATCATACTGCATATTTCGGCGTCTGATCAGAGTCTGCACTGTTTGCTGATAGGAATTTCAACATATTTAACAAAACGGAAATGAAAAAATGTAGACCTGGCTTCCCTCACATCAACAATGGAGTATTCCAATATACAAGCATGGAAGAATCCAGTCGGCAAAAATGAGTTATAAATAATTTGGCAAAGAGTTGGACTCCAGATCAGACTTTTAAAAGATATTGCTGACAGCAACATTGAAGTAGACAATACAGTCCGTGGACATAATTATTCGCCACCCTGCAAAAAGTTGCTTATTTTTATCAGTATTTCTCAACTGTTTATTAGAATTAAAACTCTGAACAACATGCGTTGTACTTATGTTTGGTTTTAAGAATTTGAGCAAAGAGCCGTAAAATGTTTTCTAGTCTCGAATTAAGCATGTGGTTCTTTGGTTCTTGTTGCTAGGTAATTTTAGAATGTACGTGCAAAATTTGAACCATGTTCACATTATATGGTTGCCATGGAAACAATAGATGAAAATTATGTAAAACTACACAGGATAAACGAACACCTTACATATACGATTAATAGTAAAATAAGAAATTGTCATTTTAAAGCTCTGTAACTTCATGGTCAGTCACACAGTTCTAAAATTTAATCGGTAAACTTGATTTCCCATAGACTCCCATGTTAATTTTAGCATTTATGGCATGTCAGTAAACTTGAACATTAACACTTTCTTTAACTTTCTTTATTTTCCTTTTGAAAGCGCATTATTGTGCGGGAGAATATGTTTTTAAATAAAAACGTTCTTCAGTTCTAGTTATTTGTCCCATTTGTTACCATGGCAACCAGTTTAGTGGAACGAGTCGACTTTTTTCATTTATATTCTAAAGTTGCCTAGCAACAGATGTACTGGTCCGAACAGCAGAGAATAGATCTATATTTGAAAAGTCAACACCCTAACCTTTAAAGCGACTCGCAACCGGATGGTGTACTTGTCAAAATAAAATAAAATACTCAAATAAAAGCAAATTTGTGGCATTATTTGGCTTCTGACATTAAAAAAATATGATCAGTCCAAAAAAAGTCTCAAGAATCGTCACCGAATCTTAGATTTTTAGATATTTTCCATCGTTTTTCTATACCGACTAGTAGACGGTATAGTTGTTGCTGTTGCTTCTCTACATGGGCTCAGACATAAACACGAGCCGAATTACGAAGTTGTATGCACTTTCGACCGCAACACATTGAAATACGTTAAATCGATCCGAGATAAACGGATAGTTCCGTGGTCCATTGGTCTAAGCGGTTTCCCCTATTTTGCCTTCTGTCCGCCAATGCCGGGCCATGGGTTCGAATCCCACCAGAGACCAATATTTTTTTTTATTGAAATTCATTTTTTTTAAACAGAATTTCTTATCCTAAACTAATTCTTTACCATTTATATAAGCGTTTGACACATATTTACAAATTACTCTTTTTAATGCACCATCTGGTTGCGAGTCTGCCCTACACTGTTGTGTAATATTTTGTTCGACAATTGTGTGGCATCACCAGTAATGGAAAAAATGTGTGGAAAAAATGCCAAAAATTCGTAGGGTGGCGAATAATTATGTCCTATGACTGTAATATGGCGGTGACGTAATGAACCAACACGATAAATTTGGTTACGAAAGGGTTAATGATTTTATCTTTGGAGAACGTGTCTGTAATTGTTCTACCCGTAGGCAGTTACATGTAGTAACAGAATTCATAGAACGACCCTCGTAATGCAAACACCTTAAACTATTTCACTAACAACGGCGCAAAAAGGCGACTTTGCGAACAGTTTGGATGCTGTTCAGACGCCGCTTAACGTGGCGTCTGATCAGAATCCAAATTGTTTTACACTCGTATAGACATTTCTTCAGTTAAAACAATTCTAAATCTGACTTTAAAAAATATTGCAAACGATACTACCAATGCAGACGATATTTTGGCGGTAAAAGGGTTAAAGCAGACGATAAAACTTGGCAGAGAAAGAGATCGCATTGAGCAGCCGATGTGACTGTCCTCAAACTACGTAAGTCGTCTGCAATAACCCATTCACTGCCATGACGTCATCTGATTTAGGGGCCTCCATGGCCTAGTGGTAACAGTCATTGGCGTCTGATCAGGATCCAAACTGTTTGACACTCGTATTGAAATGTTGTCATATTGCCTTAAAATTATTTTTGAAAAGATATTTTGCCAATAAAATTGAAGCAGACGACAATGAAAGGGTGAAGGGACTGAGGGATAACAATCTCAGTAAAGATTCGGCAGTGAAAGGGTTAATGATATTAGGGTGAATGAGTGAAATATATTTCACCAACGTGGCAATCAGTTTTGATCCAGATGAGATGCCGAGTCACTCGACGCCGAGTCACTCGACGCCGATCTGTATCTGAAATAAGAGTTTGCCTTAATTATCACATATTCCCCAGTACAGAAGCTTGAGGAACACATTATGATCAATTATAATTTTAGAATTTGTCGGCCTGAACCATCAAGAACCATAAAACCGATCTTCTCCCGGAAACATAAAGACACATTATTTTCAAATCAAACTGAATAACTCCAGAAAAATTAAAGCATTAATTTTGAATGGACTGAAGCAAAAGTTTCTATAGTGTGCAATAAAAATCCAGTTGACATTATTCTTAATTCTTTGTCAGTCGATCTTGATTTGACTTGTAATTGCAAACATTCTGGATCCAGATCAGACGCCGCGTGACGCGGCGTCTGATCTGGATCCAAAATGTTTGACACTCGTCTTTAACATGATTTCAATTAAAACACTGAGTTAAACTTAATATGACAAGTTGCGGACGACAATTTCAAAGCAGTTGATATTGCGGCAGTTAAATGGTTAAAAAGAGTAAATTTCATCTTGACAGGCAATGGGTTGTCATGTAGTGTTGCCACTGAGCTCGTATGAAACGTTTATTGTCAATTAGTGGGGGTGATTCAAATTTCAATAAAGCGGGAAAAAGCATGCACCATACACTCACAATTGCACATATGTTTAAAAATTATGTGCATACACACGCGTGAGCAATAGTGTAGACCCTGATCAGAGGCCACGTTGATGAACCCTTTTATAAGGTTCTATAAACTGTTTTCATGTGTTGATGTGTTTCAAAATAAACTCTGCATTTGCAGCCTATTAAACAAGTCACAACTTAATGCAGAGCAAAGATGAAACTCAAATCTCCTTTATATAGGAGCTTTCTGTTTGACCTTTGCTCTGCATTAAGCAGTCACCTGTCTTTAAAGACATATTTGAATCTTCTGAGAGTGGCTGCTTAACAAACCTTTGACTGAGTACATTGTAATGATAAGAGAAGGCCTATACTAAAATAATTGAGTTCCGCTGGTACATTGGAGAATGTGTTATTCTTTCCCAATAAACGCGTTTACGCTAAAACTACTATTTGCAGTGCAAAGAGTTTGGAGCCAGATCAGACGCCGGGTTACCCGGCGTCTGATCAGGCTCCAAACTGTTTGCCACCAAGATAAACATGACATATCAGAATTGTCCAAAAGTTGTTCTTTTCTACGTTTTAGTGCTTTGCGTTTGCGTACGTTTGCGTTTAAACGGGAAAGAATAACAGATTCTCCACTGTAGGCCAGACATGAAAATGGTTTTTGGCATCTTATCCCATTACCTCATTGCCATTGCCTTTGTCAAAGCCAGAAATCTACATGTATTCAATCATATTTGTTTTATCTTTACATAAAACAAGAGCCGCATTTTGCCCTAAATCGCTCACCTGGTACCCATGTTACGGTCTGGGTAATTGACCAGTAATGGTGAAGTTTTCATTATATGCCATCATCAGTTAATTCACACCAACCCCGTAGCGGCCATGTTTGAGCTAGGAAGATTATTTGAAGATAACTGGCAATGGGTCACCTATGAATCATTATTTGTGTAAAAATAATCTTAAATCAGTCCAATAGTTTCAGAGAAATATATTTTTAAAGATTTTCTATACTGAAATATAAGGAAAACATGCCCCACCCACTGGCAGCCATGTTTTTTAAAATAACAAAATGATTTTAAGACATCTGATAGAGAGTCACAAATGGATAATTTGTGTAAAATTATTTTCAATTTGGACCAGTAGTTTCCCAGGAGAAGATTTTTAAAGTTTTTACTATACAATAACATAAGGAAAATGTGACCCACCCACTGGCAGCCATGTTTTTTTTAGATATCAAAATTATTTTAAGAAATCTGGTAGAGGGTCACCCATGGATCATTTGTGTGAACTTCCTTTCAAATCGGACTAGCGGTTTGAGACAAGAATATTTTTAAAGTATTCACTATCTAGCCATATAAGAAAATTCTGCCCCCACCCACTAGCGGCCATGTTTTTTAAGATAGGAAAATTATTTTAAGATATATGATAGAGGGTCACCAATGGCACATTCGGGTAAAATAATTTTCAATTCGGACCAGTAGTTTTTGACAAGAAGATTTTTAAAGTTTTTTCAATTGGTTGCCATGGCAACCACAATTTAAATTGGATGACCTATAGTTCAAGACATCTGAGAGAGTACCCTACAAGGAACAACCCTATGAAGTTTTGAAGAAATTGGCCCAATGGTTTCCAAGAAGAAGATCGTTAAAGAAAAATTTTGACGACGGACTGACGGACGACGACGGACACAGGGCGATCACAATAGCTCACCTTGGCACTTCGTGCCAGGTAAGCTAATAAAACACCATTAGCTCCCACATGTACACATATATTGTAGCAGAACTATTGATGCAGTTGCAATATTTGTGTAGTAGGAACGACTTTATCCTTTACAGTTTAACTCATTACCCCATAGCTTGTTATTAGTATTGACGATTGGTGGCCACTTAAGCCTTTCACTGCCAACTTGTTCGTGAGATTAATACCGTTTCTTTATCGTCCGCTTCAATGTTGTTGTCTGCAATGTCGTTTACAAGTTAACAAATAAGGCAGTATGACTGAAGGAATTTCAAAACGAGTGTCAAACAGTTTGGGTCCTGATCAGACGCCGCGTTAAGCAATAGTATCCGCCCATCTAGTTATGTCCACATTACCTCGCCCATATCAATGGTCTCGGTAATAAGACCGACTTGATATTAAGACCACTTTCTGTCAGTACCAAAGGCGGTCTTAATTGCGGAACTACTGTTTTGCAATTCAACGACATTAACACATTTATGCCAAGTGGATTACTCCATGTTTTTATGTTGGATGAGCCCATTTTTTCAAATAAGGGATGTCTGGTCTAATATTTCATTTCCGTTTTATTTTTTTATTAAAAATTCTTGTTAGCAAACAGTGCCGACTCAGATCAGACGCCCCCTTATAAGGCGTCTTATCTGAATATGCATTGTTTGCCTATGCCCCAATTAAAATGACGCTATGCACAAATGGTTTAAAAATGGAGAAGCAGTTATACATCCACTTTGAAATGAAACTAAACGCAAACAAAATGAATAAAATATAGAGAATGACAGCGTTTTAAAATGTTGATGATTCATGCTAATCTGTGGAGCAAACAGTTTGGAGTCTTGATCAGCAGGTATGTCAGATCAGTCTGATCTGGTTTCAAACTGTTTGTTTTGTGTTTACAGTGCTCCCTCCCTACAACGGCCATCCTAACAACGATTTCCTCCTTACAGCAACGCGTGGCGCTATTCCCGCAACCAAGTCAAGTATGTCCAACATATTCACGACTGCAATGTCGCCTGCTTTAAATTGTCATCAGTTTCTGCTGTTTTTCTTAAAGTTACGAAACGGACATTTTGATAGAAAACACTTAATGACGAATGACATACAGTTTGAATCAAGCTGTTTGCAAACATAAGCCAGTTTCCCTCCTTGAAACGACTCCCTGCGAACAACACACACGGGCCTTTTAAAAAAATGTACATATTTCATGGGTGGAACTTGCAAAAATTAAAAATATACATAGTAACGTTTTATGTGCTTAATAAACTTCTTTCAGCTTTCAAGAAAAACAAACAACTGCAAGCAACAACACACATTATTATTATTATTAACACAGAAAACTATTTGGTTTTACTATATAAATGTTTTGTTGGATAATCACTGTCCATTGTGTTACCTATGAAAATAAATGATTTACTATTTCACCTTGTACCTATCATATGGTATCAGCATGTATGATCCACACCATGTATTAAGTTCGCTAATCTGTATTCCAATCCCAATGTATTGCATGTACATTTTCGTTGTATCAACCACTGCAGTGCAGACAAAAGTATTATGTTTTATTTAATTACTAATTTCAGAATCAAACATTCAAGTCAGTATATGCTGTTCCAGATACAATACAGTATAAGGAAAGCTGTAATCAGAATCTTGCACATAAGTTGCCATACACCATGCAGTTCAATATGTCGTGGTAACACCATGGACATCATAAATGTAACACAATGGACAGTAAAGTAACAAAATGGACTTCAGACCAAAAACGTTTTGTTTTAACATTTCTATAATTCTAATACGCTAAATGACTACGAAGGTATCATTTATAGACATAGATGTTCAGTGACAAGATAAAATTTGCATAATACTATGATAAGTCCCTCAGATATTATGGTACGTTTTCTTTGTAAGTAACACAAATGACCTGAGATATAACTACATTATTAGGCAAAATTGAGGAAATAAGTTCTTGAGACTTACTACCGGTATTGTCACAATTACACAGTTAACTATTGTATCACATAACAGCTCTATTTTAATCATTACAATAGAGTTAATTAATATCCACGGAAGAACTTGTTTATTGCAGATAATTTGGCTGTCCCATGTGTAACCTCGTGTCATTTGTGTTACTGTTTCATGAAATGAGATTGAAAAATATAGCGAAGTCACATTTAATACAATGCACATTAATACTGAAGGCAATTATATTTGTTAATTATGTTGTCTTACTGGACCTTTCCACATTAAACTTAAATGTAATTGTAAACTTAAATGTACTGTGTATTTGCTTTATTTCTGAGGGACTTTCTCAATATTATTTTAATTGTAATATAACGCACAAGGGCATGCACTTTTTATTGGTTTAATGGATAACATTTAGTGCTTTCCTTCTTTTTGTCAAGCATGCGGTCAATTTTACACTGATTGGAAGCAGCTAGCATCCTTCTGTTCCTTCAAACTGAGCTAATAACCCTGTAATGTTTTTACGTTCGCAAAAGCTTGCTCAACACAGACCCTGTTCCGGCATATAATCCGGTTCAGTTTTCTCCCTTTCCTTCGTTCTCTTTCACATCGTCTATTAGTTGTTAGCGGGACATAGGTGCTTCTAGCCAAAGCAGTGGCATCTTCGAAGAACATGCGCTGCCTGACACTAGGATAGGGCTGGGGCGGAATTTGTAAAGAAATGAAAGCCGATCTAATCTGTTGGAAATGATCTTTTTCGTCCTCTGTAGATTGAAGTAAAGCAAAAAGCGAAGCTAATAGCAGGTGTCGTCGATTATTATTCCTCTGAAAAGAACCGTAACAAGCGTTACAATGTACTTAACGCATGATAGCAGAAACGAGTCGATGTGCACACAGTGTAGGCCCGAACCAACCACTATTCCAAATTTATCCGAACATAGGTCTAAAAGAAGAAGACCCAGTTTTATCGATTCGCTGAGGCTAGTCTAGAGAGACTCTGTGTGCATAGATCATTTTCTTTTTGGGCCAGGTAAAATCTTGCTACAACGCCGTGTGGGGTTTAGTAGACATAACGACACAAAAATCCCGTGCGTACCAGCTTATCATACCTGTATGGTTTACCAATCGGATACAGCAAGAAAACTTTCAATGTCGTGTACATGTAAATACAGTGATCATTCCCTACAACGGCTCTCCTACCAACGACTCCCTCCTCACAACGACCATTGCCGCAGTTCCCTAAACAGGTCAATTATGCCTAACGCTTTTACTGCTGCTATATCGTCTGCTTAAAATTGTTGGCTGCTGTTTTTCTCTAAGTTACATAATGGATATTTTGACTGAAAAAAACTGAATGACTTGGGACAAACAGCTTGAATTCAGATCAGACGCCGCGTTACGCGGCGTCTGATTTGGATTCAAGCTGTTAACAAATGTAAGCCACTTTCCCTCCCTATTCCCTCCCTTATATATCAAATGGTAACGCCATGGACACGGCGGTAAGTTACATAATTTGAAAGTTTGTTTTTAGTACTTTTATCGCAGATGAAGGTCAAATAATGATTTTAGCATAAACGTATAACTTGAAACATCATATTGGTGTAGTTAGCAGTATTTAAACTGCATAGAACAGACTTTAATTTCTTGCACAACATAAACATCAGGCAAAGTCACAACATAATATAGCGTTTTATGAGCTATTACAATGTTATTTCCATTTACATTAAAGTGTGCACAACATGCTAGTTGCTGGTTTACTGTATAAGCTAACACTGATAAGATGAAAACATAAAACTTTGGAAAATGGACAAACAGGCTTGTGAAAATATGTATCACTGAATTATGTACATTTTTTGAAAATGGCCCATACCTTTTTTGTCTCCCATTGGGTGTCGTTGTAGAGATGGAACAACGCTGTATCTGTATATGAAAAGAATAACGTTTTCCCCATTGTAACTGTGGGGAATTGCCAAATGTCCCTAGCCAATCAAAAAGCCTGAATCTTGTAACTAGATAGCTGCGGAATAGCCATTTATGTATACAGTAGAGACGACGTTTACAATTCTTTCCCAATAAACGCGTTTACGCTAAAATTATTTCCATTGCAAACAGTTTGGAGCCAGATCAGACGCCGGGTAACCGGCGTCTGATCAGGCTCCAAAATGTTTGCTACTCAGTTAATAACAAATGTAGAAATTTAAAAAATAATAAAATTGTCTAAATTTTTAGGGTTTGCGTTTGTGTTTCATAATTGCGCTTTAATCGGGAAAGCATAACGTCTTCTCCACTGTATCAGGTCCTTGTTTTGATGGCTATGATAGGATTTATTTCCCGAGATGGCAGAGAGCTAGTTGATAAGGCAACTAGCAATCATAATTTGACACTGAGAATGATTAAACTGTAGATATATGCCAACACCATACCATTCGTCCAAGATTTATTTGTCCCTTGAGACGAAGAAAAGTAATACATCTGGAGACGATGGCGATATCACAATTTCTTATTCGTGTTCAAATATTTCAACAAATTTGAATGCCGTATAAAAGGATGGACGGTCTCCGCGCCTTCCTCTCTCATTCTCTTTCTTTAGCGCGTTATTCATTAAAAGTCGACTGCCTAAACAACTTTGGAAGATTAAGCCATAACATTTTGCCTACCGATTGCAAATTGACAGCTATATTCAAATTTGGACTCGGATCAGATGCTGTGCAAAATGCAAATAAAGCTTATTTTGAAAGCAGGCGACTTTACGACATGAGAATTGATAAATTGTCATTTTTCTACAAATGATAACTGCAATCAGTACATTCAAGTAAGAATAGTGGAGATGACATTATTTTTTCCCGTTTAAACGAACTAAAATGTAAACAAAATATTATAAAATGCATGTGACCTACTGATGGTGAACAGGTACTTGGACCTTTTAAAAGGTATCAATAAAATTATTTAAGTCTGTTTTTGCAAACATGTTATCGTTAAAGAGACAATGGGACTATCACTATAGCAAAATATAGACTTGACTGAATTCGGGACTGGAAAAATCAATTTGGAATAGCAGAGGTGTAATGATAAAGGCAAATGGCAACTTGAAGCCAAACATTATGTACACTATACTGTAAACAGGGATTTTTGGGTCATGAAAATTTCGCGTAAATGTGATTTTTTATTAATTCGCGACACCATAATTGCGCAAGGACATCCACCTCGCTTATTCAACTTAAAGGATAGAAGCGTTAAGAACGATGCCGAGGGTTTCCACTAAATCACACCACATTTGGGATCTTTCAAGTTTGTTCGTTGTATGGTCGCTCAACGCAGGCCTGGAGTAAGACAGATGTTGAAAATACATACAAAATAACTTCATATTCTTTATTCTATCGTAAATAAATGTTTAAAAATACAATGACATCTCTGTAGTTCGATCACTCACAACTAAACAAAACTCAGATGTGACAAGTCATGTGACAGCATACTGCAAGCCAATAAGACAGAAAACGCCTGCGGCCTTAACCCTTATCTTGGTTAACACCAAACATCTCATCCCCTTTACTGTCTTACTCCGAGTATGTAACGATTATTTGATTCAACCACTTTGGGCCCGGATCAAACGCCGCGCAACGCGGCGTCTGATCAGGATCCAAACTGTTTGACACTAATATCAGTAGATCTACATCTGAAGTAAATAGATATTTATCTGAACTTTAAATTTGAAAAACAAGGTTTAACCTTTTCGACGTAGAGTTTATCGTGAGGTTTTTACCCCTTCTCCGCAATAATGTCATCTGTCTCAATAATTTCGTCCACACAAACAGCTAGGATCCTGAACAGACACCTTGTCACGCCAGGTCTGATCTGGATCTAAACTATTTTGTTAAGTCGACTTTTTGCGACTTCGGCGATGAATGGGTTCAAATTGATGACGTCAAGGCAGTGATTGGTTTTTAATATAATATCGATGTGGTAATACCAGGGGTGTACATGTATTGTAATTTGTAAATTCTCTTGGTTAACACAGAACTGAATTAGGTGATGATCACTTCTTTAGATACACAATTTTGCCAGTCTTGTATGATTCTTTGATAGCGTCTAAAACGATGCCCACCCTCTCGCACTGTACCCGTGGAACCATCAGCTCGGCCTTACCTGGTAAAAATAAGGGTAACACTGAGTATTACAGGGCTTCCAATTCTCCAGATTTTCCGAAGTCTTCAGATTTTCTTTATTTCTCTTGACCAACGAGTTTTTGGCGAAATTTCTGCTCTTACTTTTGACATTTGGAATTGCATGCGTGATTTACTTAGGAAACATTGATATGGGTGTCAAACAGTTTAGATCCACATCAAACACCGCGTTACGCGTCGTCTGATCTGGCTCCAATTTGTGTGAATAATTATTTTGGCGTTATAGAGCCTGACAGCGAATGGGTTGAAGGTACCACTCCTAAAATCGTGCTTGAACATTTGAAAACTTTGAATTTGTATGGGCAACGTATGTTAGCCTTGGTATTAGTTAAACAGTACATGTACGTAGTGTATCTAATATGCAATTTACAATGTCCCCTCTTCACCAAGTCCTTTGTAACATTGGCAACGATAATACTCGACATTAACAACCTTTGTATCAGTATAGAGTACATTATTTGTTTCCTGCATACAGCACATGCACATATCAGCGAGCTCCAATGATTGCTTTGCAGAAAAAAAGCTATAAAAACATAGATGCACTGGATTTAATTGGAAACTATAATTGTTAATTAAAAGTTTCAGAGGTGAACGAGTTAAATTGCACATATTCGAGACGATTCTGTTGCGAAGACACAATATAGGATTAACGAGAAATTAGTAAACATATTTAGTTACATCCTTTTCCCTGGAGTCGGTAGAATCTACTTAATACGTGTAAATAATTCTAAGCAGTGTAAAAACATTAGGTAAATCGTTCAAGAAACATGTGTATGTAGAAATTGGAAATACAGCCGAACTTCGATATCTCGATCTAGCTTTATTCGAATTTACCCGTATTTCATTAGTAATAAAACATCATTATTTAAAACCACTTCAGTAACTGTTGAACATATCCGTATTTAAAAGTTAAAATGTGGTTAAATCACGTTTTATCTTTTAAATACGGACATGTTCGACTTAACAAAGTTCAAGGTATCGAATTTTGAGTGTATATACATTGCCAAAACTTAAGTTCACAGGAAACATACTGTTATACAGTAGAGAATACGTTATCCGTTCCCAATAAACGCGTTTACATTAAAACTATTATTTCCATTGCAAACAGTTTGAAACCAGATCCAAACAGTTCGCCGCTCCGGTTAAAATGAATACTGGTGGTCAGAATTAACAACAAATTCTTTTTTTTCTTCATTGTTTGCAATTCATTTGTGTTCTTCTCCAATGCGTGTACAGTAAAACCTCTCTATAACAGCCACTAATTAGTGTTAGTTATTAGGTGTTTATGACAGGTGATTGCTTAAAGCAAGGTGACAGTAAAACAGAAATCTCCTTTAGGAGATTTCTGTTTTACTGTCACCTTGCTTTAAGCTATCACCTGTCTTTTATACAGCTTATTAGCCTTCTTTTAGTGGCTGTTATAGAGAGGTTTTACTGTATGTATTTAGTTTCGATTAAATGGGAAATAACACACCCTCCGCATTATATGTAAGTGCTTTAGGATCTATTCAATGTGGTAGATATCATCCTATCCAATTTATATATTGATGATGCGTTTATGTATTAAGTTGTCAAGTACATGTAGTTTGGAGCTGTGTGACTTAACATCTGAGGCTCCAAACTGTTTCCAATGGTTATAATTGTTTGGCACAAACTCGTTTATTTAGAAAGAATAACGTCTTCCCTTATATCCCCTTACCCCATAACCTGATTCTAATTTTGGCGATAGTTGATCACTAAATGCAGGTTAAAAGTAAAGCAGAATGCGCCGTAAGGCGCGTTCTGCTCTACTTTCGGTTTGCTTTAAGCTTCGATCTGCTAAGATATATCAAATATTTCTTAAGATGCATGTTTATGACTGTGTGAATTGAAATAATTTCCTTCAGTCCAAGAATAAACTGTATGCGCATAAAAGCGTGTCTATGGAGGAAAGGGCTATGTAACTAGACCGTACCCTGGACGACGTCGATGAAGTGATGAACTTCGCTGATGTAGGCCCCGGCAAACCTGTCCGTGAACGTGACGTTAATTTGTGGATTGAGATGACCAGATTCCGTGAACGAGTGAACAGAGTTGACTGTCGGACAGTCTATTTTCAACATACCCTTTGAGCCGAATACCTGAAATGGCAAGAAATGTCACGGAATTAGAAGACCACTCGCAATGAAGCAAAAGTGGCGCAATGCGAAATAGGGATGGCCAAATGTCACATTTTCTAACCAAGCGCATTCGCAGTAAAGAAAACAAATATGAGCTACAGTGGAGAATACGTTATTTTTTCTCGTTTAAATGCAAACAAAAAAATGCAAATGACAATGACAATGATTTTATTTGTAGTTGAAGGCCTCCGGCCCAAAATACCGTCAATATTACATATACTGTATTTCAGTTAACATAAACATAAAATGTATGCATACAAAGTGAACAGTGATACATTACTTTGAAACCATTAACAGTTTCCTCCTCCTTGTCAATATGTACAATATTGCAAGTGGATTGTTTTGCTCCATGTCCTTGGCGCGATGCTGAATGAACCTATGTATACAATTTTCGAGTTCACCTAAGTTCCTTTCCCATAACGCCAGAGATAACCACTGTGTGCTTGTATTATCCACTCACAACACAGTATCAGTAAGTCAATCTTAGACTCTTAGTCAATCTTAAACTGGTTGTTTTAACCAAATGTCTCTTTCTATAAACGCTTGTTCAAGGAACTTGGCAATAGTCAATATACTGTCAGATCTTGTGTCTGACATCATATTTATAAACAATTGGTTACACACTATACTCTCAACCCATTCAGCCCTGAAGTATTCTAATCTCAACTGTTTATAAAGCGGACATATAAGCAAAAAATGCACTTCATCGTCAACGGTATATATATCATTTCTCGAGCAATGCACACAAAATCGAATATCTCGATCAGGGCACCAAAATATAAAACAATGACACTTTCTTTAAAATGGAAACGATTATTGTTAATCTGAGTGACAAACGAATCGTCAACGTTTTCAAGAAAATTATATTTTTATACAAATTAAGGCATTGCGTTTGCAATTAATTTCGTTAACCCATTACCCCACAACCTGTTTCTAGTATTAAAGACAGATACCACTTCAATTAGGTTGAACAGGTTGAAAGTAATGCAGAATGTGCCTTAAGACACATTCTGCTTTAATTCAGACTGCTGTAAGCTTGCATCTGTTAGGATACATGTATAGGAATAATTTCTTTTGGTGCGTATTAATAACTTGTTTCTTGATTAAGTTAAAGGCGTAAAAAGGCATATTTATTGGTAAATGGGTTTTAAACGGACATAAACATCTTCCCGACTGTAGCTGCCATACGATGTGACTTTTTTACAAACAGATAATAAATAGCTAGATCTCCGAGGAACCAGGTCAAGGAACTTAAAAGAACATTATTCTTGTCTTAGCTGTGTCGTTGTCTATGCTGGAAGACATTTGGAAACACAATTTATTGCTTCATTAGAGTAATGAAAGTTTCTACTATACTGTAACGTTCTAAATGGCCCTCTGCTGGTGTGAAAATTTACGCCGATGAATATGTTCTCACAACAGGGTGATGGGCTACTTGTTTCGCATGTGCAAACAATTTGGAATCCACATTACACGCAAGTAACTTGGTGTCTGATGAGAATTAAATCTTTTTATTCTATTGAATTATAGTTCCTCGAATTTAATGGCCGTAAAAGTTTGATTTAAAATATTTATTCATCCAATAATTTGGAACCAGACGGCATTATTGCATTATAAAGGCTAATTACCTCTAGTCTAATATCGTAACCATAGCAACTATATCGGCAAAAATCCAGCACTCCTATCGTTCCGGACGGAAATTTCATGGTCACGACAACGTTGTCCAAGTCTCCTTTCTCTTTTATTTCCTGGAATTATATACATACAGTGGAGAATCTGTTATTCTTTCCCAATAAACGCGTTTACGCTAAAACTATTATTTGCAGTGCAAACAGTTTGGAGCCAGATCAGACGCCGGGTAACCCGACGTCTGATCAGGCTCCAAACTGTTTGCCACCAAGTTAAACAAGAATTATCAGAATTGTCCAAAAGTTGTTCTTTTCTACGTTTTAGTGCTTTGCGTTTGCGTACGTTTGCGTTTAAACGGGAAAGAATAACAGATTCTCCACTGTACACACTGTTAAGACGATTGCTCCCAGGGATATACAGTAGAGACGACGTTATTCGTTCCAGTTTAATCCATTACCTCATAGCCTGTTTACTAGTTTTGACGACAGGTGACCATTTATAGCAGGTTGAGAATAAAGCAGAATGTGCCTAAATGCGCATTCTGCTTTACTTTCAGCCTGCTTTTAAATGTAGCTACAATCTGCTTGGATATAGTAAATGTTCTTTACGGTACACATTCGTAACTGTTTAAATTGAAACTACTTTATTCAGTGGAGGAATAAACTTAATGCGGTAAAAAGTGATTCTATAGGGGAAAAGGTTAAACAAAACAAAGCGCGAACACAATGCAATAAAATGTTGAAAATTACAGTTTATTAACATATTGGCGATATACTTTGAGCCGACCAAATACGGCTTACCCAGCATCCGATTTGGCTGCCCCCAAACTGAATGATTTTGAAATAGTAATCTTAACCCTTTGCCTGCTGGTCGCGACTTTATTGATTTTTGCAAACAGTTTAGATCCAGATCAGACACCGCGTAACGCGGTGTCTGATCTGGATCCAAGCTGTTTGACACTCCTCTTTATGCTTATTTACTTAAAAAATGTATAAATCTAAACTTTGCAGACGTCAATTGCGAAGCAGACGACATCATCGCAGGATAAGGGTTAACACAAAGGGAGAAATCGTCTTTAAAAGGCTAAATACATGAACCAAAAATTTACAAATGTGCTAGGAGATGATTTTCTCCGATAAAGACCCGTAGCAGTCGAACTATTAGAAAACAGCAGGCTTTAAGGTTCATGTATAGTGTTTTTTGGTGCATGTTTGAAAGGTGATATGTTGGTCATTTATGGAGCAATGTTGCATAATTTCATATCAAAATGTTCGTATTGCAATGAACAACCTTATGAGATAGCTTACAACTTGATAGGAAAACTGTGTATCTTGATTTTGAACAATATGTTTGGATTTGCACCAAAATGTGAAGCAAATTTTCTGTACTGAAATTCAACAAATCCTTCCTCTATATTGAAGAATATGCTTTACACGAGGTAGTAGGACCAAAATCCTGACGAAATCCACTCAAATAACAACAGAAGAAGTCATGGAATATTTGACAATTTTCAAGGACAACACTATTTTGCAATGGGGGACTACTTATTTTTTCCAAAGTATGGTGGGCAACACGAGCCTCTGTCAAACATTATTACATGTATAAATATGCATGCTGTATTATAATTTTCATTTTTTTTAACTGAATTATACCTTGAGAATACATTGAGAATCGTTGTTGGGCTCTCGCGGGAGGATCTGCTTCTTTATAACCCCATCCTCTTCCTAGAATTCTTCTATAACTGTGTTTTAACGCATGTTGCAAGATACATACATGATTATAATGACTTCATTGCGTATAACGATTACACAATTGCTATTCAAATCCCAGGTCTCTTTATGCGTCTAAGCTTGCCAACGTGTTCCTTACTTTGCACGTGCGCAGATACAGGTGTTTCACTGTAAACAGCGCTACATTCATTACCGCGAAGGCAAGAGAATCTCTCGACACGGTCCGCTCGCCTCAATGCGCAAAAAGGAGGAGTGGCCGTGGAGAACGATATGTTTGAGAGAGACATAATGGGTGGTAGCAGCGCTATGGTCTGGTTTGGGAAAATTGGAACTCTGGAAATTTATTTGGTTATTATTCAATAAAATGACAATGCTCAGCGTTACATCAATGTTTTAAATAGCACAGTGATTCGATTCATGCAAAAGAAAGGAAGGACCTGGCATGTTCAGCTTGACAATACATGTATAAAGCATCACACGGCGCGTATCACCACACACTTTCTTGCTAAAATACATTAACGTTCTGCCTTGGCCTGTTTTATCCTCGGACATGAGCCCCATAGAACACATATCGGATGTATTTGATAACAAGGTCGGGTCAAATCATCAAATTTATACCATAATGACCTCCAAGTGCATTTTGGTTGGAATGGCAACGTACATGTATTTGAAACGTTACGTAAAATCAATTCTGCAATGTATCCGTAAAATGGAGGGAACAGTGGTTACTAGTGCTTTTTTAAACATCATTTTAAATGCGCATCAAGTAAATTTTTGTTTCCAGATGCTGTGTGGTCATTCTAATTATTAAGAATATTCCATTTCGACCCCTCTCACTGACTGAATTATTCATTAAACAGTATGCAATATTTGATTCTAATCCAATGAAGTACACAAACACATGACTATGACATTGAAGCTTCGATTACAAAAATAATTCATCCGGCATATAAATGTATCAACAAAATTTATTATTTTAATTCTATATAAACTGAAGTGAGATCCGGTTGTTTATAATTCTCTGTGAAAAGTGTTGTAAACTTAATGATGTTTTTTTAATTCGAAAAATATTTTTAAGGTAAAATCTTTCTATATGTATATCCTCCATTTCTTAAAATAATTTTCAACATTGTATCATATCACCACGGCTTCGTCGATGACCAAGCAATTTTTGAAAACCAATCTTTCGGTACATGTAAGGTTGACAATCCAGGAGACGCTTATTGGTAGGCTTACATACTTTTTAAACACTTCTTTTAAGAATATATACCATAATACGTGATAATAGAGTTTCCATATTGACCTGACGAGTGCTTTGTACAAAAATATGAAATAGCTTTTCGAAATATAATCATACATTCTGATTATTAAGGATAATACACTGTTGGATTTGTTATCTTTTTCAGCTATATGACTACTTACTTTTTAATCCTAATATTACCCCTAAATCCCCCTTTTAACTAGCAGACTCAATGTCCGCAAAGTTCAAAGTATACTGGTAGTATCGGTTGTCTCTTCCAAAGTGTATGGTTCTGTAATTTTTCACATTAAAACGCAACAGCCACTTTGACTATGTGTAAGGCATCTAAGTCGTGCTGGATAATATCAATTTTAATGTCTTTGTTGTATAGTTTGGTACCATAAGCGAATAATTTCACAATACTACGTATAACTTCAGGGGTAGGGGTCATCTATTATAAACATATGCATACTATGGGTCCCAGGACACTTCCCTGGGGTACCCCACTTAAAATGTCTTTCCACGAAAAAGACCAGGGTCCTTTCACAGATACACATTGCCTACGTCCAGTAAAAAAGTCACGTTTCCATGACAAAACTGGCCCTCTGATACCAAATACTGAAACTTTGCGAGAAAACGTTAATGTACTATGCTCTCAAAAGCTTTGACAAAATCTAAATATACAATATATTTTCCAAAATTCTATCACCCTCAATGTAATGTGACTAATCATCTATGTATTCAATTAACTGTAAAACGCAGGATCCCCTAGAACGAAAACCAAATTGAGCATCAGATAAACTAATATATGATTGTTTCTGACTAAATTTTCAAATATCTGTGCCCTTATGATTGTTTTTAAATTCTTACAACTACTGAAGTAAGGCTATCAGGGTGGTAGTTGCATAATTATACTCATGGACTATTACAGTATTTTAATGTGTGTGTATGTGTGAAATGCAGAAGCAGAATATACGTGAATAAAGTAGTAAGGACAAAAAAGAATTGTGTGTCTCTGCCCAACGACATCGTCGGTTGTGTCCCTACTAGGACACCATAGAAAGCCTTGTCCAAATCGTGCAATAGTATATACAGTGGAGAATCTGTTATTCTTTCCCGTTTAAACGCAAACGTACGCAAACGCAAAGCACTAAAACGTAGAAAATAACAACTTTTGGACAATTCTGATATATCATGTTTATCGTGGGAGCAAACAGTTTGGAGCCTGATCAGACGTCGGGCTCCAAACTGTTTGCACTGCAAATAATAGTTTTAGCGTAAACGCGTTTATTGGGAAAGAATAACACATTCTCCACTGTACATGAGCATTTACCCCTGTACCTGAATAGTTTCACAAAAAATGTAAGCTTTATATAATACAGATCGCAATGCAAAGTGAAATATTAATCAACATTACAATAGCCGGAAAGATGTGGAATACTTGAATGGGTGTAAAAAGGTGATTTAAAGGGACAAACTCTTGATTTTCCTGAAACAAAGGTCAGCTGTACAGGGACGGATTTACTTTCCCGACAAGTAATCCGCTGAAAAATCGTGACATTCGGAGAAATTTATGATCGAAAGTAATGCGCAATGCACTTATTTTATTGTTTATGTATCAAACAACAATAGTGTATAGAAATAAAAGTTGAAAATATGGATATTAAAAAATGAGAAAATACGGATTAATCGGAAAAGTCGACAAATGACATATTTCGGTGACCTTGATATAATTGAACGGATATATTGTCTAACTGCAGTGATTCGGGTGAGTGACATTCCATCAATCATATTGCTTGTTCTTTTCTCTGTCCGCACGTATATAACAATTGTCAATCGGCTTTGTACATTTGGAGTAAATGGACTTTAAATGTTAGCAAACTTCTACAAATTTGTAAAATGCAAATGGCTGCCCTTGAATCAAGCATGGGGTATTCTAAGGGCCAATTACAAGGGGTTTTTCTGACTTTTGTAAGACATTCTGTGTAGGAGTACCCAGTATGTAATGTGTTCTTTGTATGTATTCTACCAGATTTCCGAAAATACGTGCCATTAAGTGATTTGATATATTCTGCTGAAGAGGCTATTTTCACTCCAATTTCGTTACTTTTGGATCTTCTGACATCACAAGTACACTTATATTAACGAAAATGTAGGCATGCTCCTTTTCATTGACTAATCATTTATGCTGTGTGAAAATATTTTTAGCCAATGTAGTATAGTTATTGAGTAATGCAACTTTTCAAATTTGGGTATTTTTTTCTCGTACATGGACGTTACATGAACCTTAAACTGTTTTTCACAAGGGTACATTTTGATTTCAACATTTTTCCAAATTTTTGTTTTTAACGGTTTATTGCATAGCGCTTGCGTTTCATTTCGCCGGTTTAAACCACTACCCAAAAGCCTGTTTTCAGTTTTGGAGATAGGTGACTGACCAATTAAAGCAGTTTGAAAGTAGAGCAGACTGCACATTCTGCTCTACTTTCATCGTGTTTTAAGCTACAATCTACCAGGTTATAGAAAATATTGTGTATGCAGCATATTGATGACTGTATAAATTTGAACTATTTTTCTTTAGGGGAAGATTGAACAAAATGAGTAAAAAGTTATAGACATTTGGCAATGGGTTAAATGAGAAATTACAACGTATTCCCCACTATGTATATGATGGGGGTTTATTTAAATTCAATTTATTTTGCTAGTGAATTGTATTTCCCACATAAAATGTCACGGAGAGCAAAATAATATTCAGAAATTATTCATGAGACACCTACATGAACAATCATTTGTTCTCGGAAAGCCATTGAGCAAGGTTTTGTAAATTATTCAGTCCATATAAATGCCAAGGTGGAACCATTTTTGTAGAGAGTGTCGTGTCAAACATGAATTAACCCGCTCGTACTTGAAATTTCAAATTGAAAAGTCAAGCTTCCAAATAGAACTACATGTGGTCCATTTCCGACTATTCAGAGTTGATTTTAACAATATGCATTCTTTTGCAAAATGAAAATAGTGCAATGCATACAGTGGAGAATCTGTTATTCTTTCCCGTTTAAACCTAAACGTACGCAAACGCAAAGCGCTAAAACGTAGAAAAGAACAACTTTTGAACAATTCTGATATTTCATGTTTATCTTGGTGGCAAACCGTTTGGAGCCTGATCAGACGCCGGGTTACCCGGCGTCTGATCTGGCTCCAAACTGTTTGCACTGCAAATAATAGTTTTAGCGTAAACGCGTTTATTGGGAAAGCATAACAGATTCTCCACTGTAATTAAAGAGCCCCTACAGGAAAAACCTCTGATCAGGATACTCACTGTTTGCATAGGACAAGTGTACTCTTTATAGGTACACTGTTAATGACGAGTATACTCGTCGCTAGGGTTGGATGTGTTCAGTGCCAAACTCTACAATACTAACATCTGAAAACAGTTTGGATCAAGCACCACGTCAATCAGGATCCACACTGCATGCTTGAATGATGGAATTACTGTGGTCTGCCTAAAATTATAGCTCGTAAAGGGCGTGTGCAGTCGTCGCTAGGGTTCAATATTTTAACAAAATAAACGAATAATTGTTTTCAAAGAATTTCCAATTTTCTACACCCGTTTATCATTGAACGTTTTCCAAGGGTGTTAATTAACTCTTAACGCTTAGCCTGCCACTCACGACTATAGCTCCATCTGCAAACAGCTTGGATCCGGATGAGACGCCGAGTAACTCGGCGTCTCATCCGGATCCAAGCTGTTTGACACTCGGACAACATTTTCAGCAATTTTGAGCAACTTTGAAGCACTTTGAAACTTGAAGCAGACGAGAAATATAGCAGACGACAATTTATTTGGCGGGCTAAGGGTTAACATGCTAACAGTGAAACTTTGAATAACTTTGCAAACAGTTTGAATCCTGATGAAACGCCACGTGACGAGGCGTCTCATCAGGATCCAAACTGTTTGACACTTTGACCCTGTTTTAAAAAGAAATTTTTAGAATAGTAGCAGACGAAAGTTATTGCAGACGAAAAAATCTATCCAGCAATGGGCCAGCATACAAAGAGTCAAAGTATTCTATGGAGTGAATGGTTTGTTGTTTTATAACTGTTGCAAACAAATTATATTCAAATGAGACGCTGAGAAACCTGTCGACAAATCTAGATCCACAGTGTTTAAAACTGATGATATATCATAACAACTGACAGCTAGTTCTACTATAAAAACTTATGTGGAGACAGAATCTGTTTTCGATGTTAAGTGCAAGATAACGGAGAGTAATTTTACTGAAAACTTTAAACACATTCAACCCTAGCGACGATTAAACTCGTCATTAACAAACTGTACTTATGAAGTGTGCAGTTGTCCTGTGCAAACAGTGTAGACCCTGATCAGAGGGCTCCTGCAGGAGCCCTCTGATCAGGGTCTGCACTGTTTACCATTTTGAAAATTTATGATAAAAATAAACCCTTAATTGCCAATAGTGGACTTGACCTAAATGTAAATTGGAATTTTCGAAGTAAAGTTTCAGGGGAGAATGAGTTAATGACACTGTCCATGCGGGTTGCTGAAATATGCAGCGCTAAGTGATTTGAACTGATGTCCTAGAAACCAGGAACAGCCTCTGAAATATGAGTTAATAGCATTTGTATGCATATTGCAGGAAGGAAGAATAACAAAACAACTGCGAGATCATAATTGATGCAGGGCCATAATTTACTAGGCGCTGACAGTGCATGGTTTGGTATAACCCTTACAATGCCTTACCCAGAGCACAACAGTTTTTTGCAAACAGTTTGGATCCTGATCAGACGCCGCGTTACGCGGCGTCTGTTCAGGATCCAAACTGTTTGACACTCACTTCAATATTTCTTCAGTCAAAGTAGCAACAATTAAAATTTAAGAAATAAAAGCAGACGACAATTGTTTTAACTTGATGACGTCACGGCAATGAAGGGGTTAAAGTACTTTATGCAAAGGAGAAGAAACTGTTCTCTACCGTTAAGAGAATCCACATGCAGGTACTAATAATTATCATATCCATTGCAAACAGTTTGGAGCCTGATTAGACGCCGAGTAACTCTGCGTCTGATAAGGTTCTAAAATGTTTACCTCTTTGAGCCTTGATAAAAATCTTCAATTTTGCAAATTGTCTGTTGTTTTCTTCATTTTATTGCATAGCGTTGGTGACTGGTTTCGTTTTAAACGGAAAGGATACACGGTTTTCGCATTCGAATTGTCTTTTACGTTTAGAGTAAAATGCATCTTATAAAATTTGCAATTATTCACAGTAGGCATACATGTACTGATAGTTTACAAATCCGTTAAAACAAGCGTTTTTGTGGAAGAAAGAGTTAACCCTTTCATGATCAAATGATTCGGGAAGCATTTCACCCCTTCGCCGCTTTATTGTCGTCTGCTTTAGTATTGTTGTCTGTAAGACAAATTTCAAAGTTACATTTAAGAGTGTCAAATAGTTTGGGTCCTGATCAGACGCCGCGTGACGCGGCGTCTGATCAGGACCCAAACTGTTTGCAAACCCGCTTTAAGGCGTCATTGAGAGTGAACGAGATAAGTGGCGATGTAAAGGAATGTGAATAATATGTAGATCTGCAGGAAAGAAGTCAGCAAAATACCGGGGAAAAAGATATAGTCATAGTCGACATCATTGTGTAAGATGACAATATTGCTATTTTACACAGAGGAGTAGCTGTAATTGTGCTTTGTGTGATTTTGATTAACATTTTATCCCCTGAAACTTCCAATGAACAATTCCAGTTTGCAATAAAGACTGGTCCATTTTCGATTATTCAGGGTTATGTTTTATAATATATTTTAAAATGACAAACAGTGAAGACGCTGATCATAGAGTTCCTGCAGGAGCCCTCTGATCAGGGACTTCACTGTTTGCATAGGACAAGTGTGCTCCTCATAGGTACACTTTTGGTAAAGTTCGCATATATGCGTCACTAGGGCTCAATTAGTTAATGCATTGTGTTTCGTTTAGTTAATGCCTTTCAAAATGTAATAGTAGTATGTGACAGTGCCGTTTTACCACCAAAGTTGCAATAAGTAAACTTTGCAAACAGTTTAGATCCAGGTCAGACGCCGCATAACGCGTATCGATATTTCCTAAGTTATACTACCTCAGATCTAACTTTGAAATGATCTTGCAGATACCAATATGAAAAAGGCGACAATATGGAGGAGAAGAGGTAGGGACCTCAAACTAACTTTTGCGCCGAAAGGGTTAAAAAGAAAAGGATATATCATTAAACAACAGTAAAGATTTTTTATACAATAAATGTCACACAAACTGACAATAACGAATCGGATTATTCTTATGAAATTGTTTAAATACATACAAGGTAAATAATGATCAAAGTATTGGTAAAAACCTGAACCCTTCATTTAGTAGTTGAAGTAGGTAAGTTTTCTTGTTCCAACACTGCAATTGTAGCCCACACGTATTTATTAAGACAACACTAAGTTTATTCCTTTGCCCCATAGAAGCGCCTTTTATCGCAGTTTCTTTATTCGACCATTGAAGAAAATAGTTCCAATTTATACAGTTATAAACATTTACCAAAAGAAATATTGTCTATATTCTAGCAGATGATAGCCTAAAGCGGGCTGAAAGTAAAGCAGAATGCGCCCAAAGGCGCATTCTGCTTTACTTTCAACCTGCTTTAAGTGGTCACATATCTTCAAAAAAAGAAACAGGTTATAGGCTAAAGGATTAACTGTACCTTTATATTAGCTGCTCCTATGGTCACCACACTCTCCGGCAGGTCGTCAGCCATCCAACATAGTTGGTCTATTTCATGGCACAAGAACGTCTGTGTGAGAGAGTCTGCGCCCATCCACAGGGGTTTATCTCTCATTGTAGATCGTATCATGTACAAGTCCCCAATGGCTCCTGATCTTACCTTATTGTAGATGTCTCGATACGACACGTCAAACTTTCTGTTAGAAACAGACAAAACATAATACAGTCTAAACATCTCCTTTGAATGGGTAGTGCCCGCTTAACCGTCCCCCTTCCAAATGCATTTGCGTCTGATTAGGGTCCAAACTGTTTGATACTCATTGCAACTTACTTCGCGCCATTAAACGTGATTTGCCTAAGTTGTTAGAACTGGTTTCATTATCGATGATATAATAAAAAAAGTTTTAACTAAACTTAAGTAAAATGTTATTGAAATGAATTTCAGAAAGAAGCAAAAAACAACCAACCAACAATCGAACAAAAGTCATGTTTGAGCATAAGATGTCATACCAATGACGAGGCTTAAGTTATCCTCTATTTTAATAACCAAAGCTTGAACTTTTAGGCTTTAAAACACAATGATCAAAGACCGGTATATACCTAATAATCAATTAATTGCCAAACAAAATAATAACAAAATAATGCTGCATTTGATGAACGAATTAACCTGCTCCCGTTTGCATCCTTGTGAATATATTTTGAATCGTCCCTAAGTTCAAATTAGGTAAAGGCCATAGTCAAATTATGACTGAATGATATTGGTTGATAGTGAATGATCCAAGGCAACAACTGTGTTAGTACTAATGTATTCTAATAAGCGGTGTTGATGCTAGAAGAAACTGTACACTATGAACGAACGCATTGACAGAGGTACAGACGGACAGGTCAACCACTTCAGATAAGGTGCAGAGTTTTTATCGATTTATGGCTAAGCGACGGCCGCAAAATCTAACTTACTATCACATAGTATATTTGAAAGGGTAATATTTACATGTAATGTTCATGAAATGCCATAGATGACATCATACCTGTTAAACGCTGCCATAAGAATACGGTTACTTTTCTCTGCAATGTCATAGCACTCGATAATTTTAGACGTTTCTTCCGATATTGGCTTCTCACACAACACGTGCTTTCCTGAAAACAAAACAATAAAATATACTGAAAGCATTTCACTGCAAATTGACGTGATACAGTGGAGAATCTGTTATTCTTTCCCGTTTAAACGCAAACGTACGCAAACGCAAATCACTAAAACGTAGAAAAGAACAACTTTTGGACAATTCTGATAATTCTTGTTTATCTTGGTGGCAAACAGTTTGGAGCCTGATCAGACGCCGGGTTACCCGGCGTCTGATCTGGCTCCAAACTGTTTGCACTGCGAATAATAATTTAGCGTAAACGCGTTTATTGGGAAATAATAACAGATTCTCCACTGTAAGCAACTGTGCAAAGCCATTGCAATCACTTATTCAAATGTTTCGCCTTCTTCTGTTTATAGAATTTAGGCTTTTACAGTAAAACCTCTCTATAACAGCCACTAATTTGTGTTAGTTATTAGGTGTTTATGACAGGTGATTGCTTAAAGCAAGGTGACAGTAAAACAGAAATCTCCTTCAGGAGATTTCTGTTTTACTGTCACCTTGCTTTAAGCTATCACCTGTCTTTTATACAATTTATTAGCCTTCTTTTAGTGGCTGTTATAGAGAGGTTTTACTGTATGCATTTTACTAAAAATAATTAATATGAGTGTCATTTCGTTTAGATCTTGATCAGATGCCGAGCGAGGGTGTTAAAATTTAACCAACGTGTACATGTATATCTTATATATACCTTCACTATCCAAACTGAAAACAACCCTGGCCCAAATCTTATAAAAAGTTTCAGTTGAGTCGGAAATCGATCTCAAGGTTTTGATTTAGGCGAAAACTCAAATTGGACCAATAAATGCTTGAGATCGACCAAAGGTCAATGACTTGGGACAGTCATATCAGTTAGACACTGACAATCAAATGGCCTAAAACTATGTTTGTAAGTGGATGTCTGTCTCTTATATTAACAGGTAAATACTTGTTTAGGACAAAAGATTTATGAAGTACATTTCAAAGACAAAATAATAATGAGCTCGTTTGGGATTCAAACCCGTACTCTAAAATTTTGACCAACGCTTTAACCAACTCAATCCTCCGTAATTAAGAGTTGACTAGGCGACGAATAGCCCGACATCTGACCCAATTCCAACTTGTTTGCAATACCGCTTTGTAAGAGAAACGCGTGTGTTGGAACTAGCTGATGTTTTACACCGTGTTTATAGAAAAGTCGTGCTGGGTCAAAATAATGCAAAACAAAACAATGTAGACCCAATCTGGACGTCATTTCAGTATCGTTGACTAATAAAGAATACACTTGCAACAAAATAGGTAACAATAAAGTGGATAACACAGTTGAATGGCAAACAGAGAAAACCAACACAGCGGCCGCGCCAAAGACGCGCCAACATGTCTGAGTTTACATTGTCTGAAATGCAAAAAGACTGGGTTGTTTTATTCATGCCATACTTTAAAAAACAAAAGCCCCTTGCGGGCCTAAATATCGCTCACCCGGAAAAACCAACACAATGGTCACATGACCCCTGGGGTGGGATCACGTTTTACCCCAGAGACATAATTTCAAAAATCTTGCTGATGAACTTGAAAATTAAGTGCGCTGTCAAATATTTTGTACATGGATGGTTTCAGACAGGAAGACTTTTCATTGAAAACAATCTATGACCCAGATATGCAACAGACCCGAACCATTTCAGCAACATTGGTAAAGAACATCTAAAAGTGTCACTATGCTAAATATCAAAGCTCTTGCCATAGTAGTTTCAGAAAAGAATATTTCACTACATAACTCTATGTAAAACTGCGACCCCTATAGGGCCTTGGCAGTTTTAACACAAGGGGCATAATTTGAACAATCTTGATAGAGGACCTGAAGATGGTGCTTTGTGCCAAATATGTAAGCTCAGGGTACTGTGGTTTCAGACGAGAAGATTTTTAAGATTTCATTGAAAAAGTCTATTTTAAGCTTCTGTGACCTAGATATGCAACTGAACGAAACCATATTTACAATATCGGTTAAGGGCTTCTAGAAGAGTCATCATGCCAAATATCAAAACTCTGACCATATTAGTTTCAGAGAAAAAGATGATTGAAGATTTCACTATATAACTCTATGTAAAATTACGACCCCCGGGGCGGGGTCATTTTTGACCCAGGGGACATAATTTGAAAAATCTTGATAGAGGACCTGAAGACGATGCTTTGTGCTAAATATCTAAGCTCAGGGAACTGTGGTTTCAGACAAGAAGATTTTTTAAGTTTTCATTGAACAAATCTATTTTTAGCTCCTGTGACCTAGATATGCAACGGACCGGAAATGTTTGAACAACCTTGAAAGAGGACCATATAAGGATCATTCAGGCCCAAACAAAATCTATCCAGTAGTTTCAGAGGAGATGACGTTTAAAGAAATTGTTGACGACGAACGAACGAACGAACGACGCACGACGACGGACGACGGACAGAGGACGATCAAAATAGCTCACCTTGGCACTACGTGCCAGGTGAGCTAAAAATGTGGCATTGCAAACCGCGTGCATCATTAGTTTTTAATTAAAGAATTTATTGAAAATATTCAGCCATAGCTGATAGGGTTTACGGGACATTATGAGATGATGTTGGTTTTTTTACAATGTTTTTAAATGTCAACTGCATTGGTCCACAGGCAATGATCTCCGTGCATGTCCTGATTAAACCATGTCCAAGAGCTTCCTTTCATGTGACCTTTCCCTCATTTAATAAAGACAGCAATCCCCTTAGAGCGAAGGCGTTAATTGAAATAAAAATCTGCTGACAACATGACAAGAACAATTATAGTATTTTTATTGTCGTGAAATATCATTAGCATTGAGACAACTGCAGTTGTGAAGACTTTCTTTTTCCCCAATTCAAAATCTAAATCTTTCACCGTAAATTAGATCGTTTGTTTTTGTTACCCCTTCACCGCCATATTATCGTCTGTTTTTATTTTGTTGTCTGGTTTATCGTTTCAATGTTACAGTGGAGAAAACGTTATTCTTTCCCGTTTAAACGCAAACGAAACGCAAACGCAACACACTAAAATGGAGCAAATGACAACATTTTGATAATTCTAACTATTCATTTTATTCTGAGTGGTAAACAGTTTGGAGCCTGATCAGACGCCGGGTAACCCGGCGTCTGATCTGGCTCCAAACTGTTTGCATGGGAAAATATAGTTTTAGCGTAAACGCGTTTACTGGGAAAGGATAACGTTTTCTCCACTGTATATGTAAATGAGGCATGATTGAAGAAATATAGATACTAGTGCCAAGGAGTTTGGACCCTGTTCATAGGCAGTGTTACATGCACGCGGCGTGTGATCTGGATAAATACTATTTGCAAAGTCGACTTTAATCGCACATGGCGGTGGAAAGGTGGTAAAACACTCAAATTCAACCAGAGTGCAATAGGGTTAACTGATCTGGCCCCAAACTGTTTGCCACTCATATGAAAATATATAGTTCGAATTATCAAAAGTTGTAATTTTCTGCATTTAATCGCAATGCTTTTTAACCATTTACCTGATAGCTTTTTCTAGACCTGAAGATAGGTGACTACTTAAAGCAGGTTGAAAGTAAAGCATAATGCGCCCTAATGCACATTCTGCTTTACTTTCAGCCTGCTTTAAGCTATCATGTGCTAGCATATAGAAAATATTCCACATAATATATACTCATGACTGATTAAATTGGAACTATTTTCTTCAGCGGAGGAATAAATTAAATACGCTAAAAGTCGCTTCTATGGGGTAAAGGGTTAAACGGGACAGAATAACGTCTTCTCTACTGTACAACATCAACTTCGCAATAACAGAAGATATTGTGAACGGTTAATTGCATCTCTAAATTATTTGTTTTGAAAAGCTCATAAAACCGTTAAAACTAAATGTTTTTACAATAAATATCAACAGTGACAATTGGTTTCAAGGTTCCGATCCATTAACCATTGTTTCCCTCTGACAGACCGGTTGTTGTTGTAATTACCATCAAACTCGTGCGAAGCCGTTATTTTCTTTAAAAAACATGGGAATATTTTAAGATGTGGTATTTCTTAATACAGTGCTGCCCCTTTAACGGCTACCGAACGATTCCCTCCTTATAACAACGCTTGCCGTTATTCCAAAGAAAATTACGTCTAATGCTTTCACTGCTGCGATATCGTCTGCTTAAAATTGTTTTCTGTTGTTTTTCTTACATAATGAATATTTTGACAGAAAAACATAACGATGAGTGGCAACAGTTTGAACACAGATCAGACGCCGCAGTACGCGGCGTCTGATCTCGGTTCAAACAGTTTGCAAATGTACATGTAAGGCAAGATCATGCTTAGCACTCTAAGGTTTTAATATTCCCTCCCTATAACAGCTCCCTTTGAACAACACACACGTTATTTGTTTCCCATTGGGTGTCGTTGTAGAGAGGGAGCACTGCACTGGACTAAAGTATGGCGCAGGGCTACAGTGGAGAATGTGTTATTCTTTCCCAATAAACGCGTTTACGCTAAAACTATTTTTTGCAGTGCAAACAGTTTGGAGCCAGATCAGACGCCGGGTAACCCGGCGTCTGATCAGGCTCCAAACTGTTTGCCACCAAGATAAACATGAAATATCAGAATTGTCCAAAATTTGTTTTTTTCTACGTTTTAGTGCTTTGCGTTTGCGTACGTTTGCGTTTAAACGGGAAATAATAACAGATTCTCCACTGTATATTGCAGAGTATTTCTGCTTAACCTTTATCCTGATGAAGATGGCATCTTATATATTTAGACTAAAAACTAATGTTCGTTTGAGTAATTAATAAACACAATCTTGGCTGCAAAAGATTATTTCGTTCAACGTTTCTTTGACGATTGAAAAGGCAGTAACTCTCTTTTGTTCGATATTGCGGTGTTTTAAATAAAGCATAAGTAAAGGTAACTTAAAACAGTTCAAAGAAGATTTGTTGTTAAGATGTTCACCATAAAACTTTAAATAGACATATCTCAAGTTCCGAATAAAGCGTATTCCATGATTTATTATTAAGGTTTGTTTTAATGATTTACGAGTATTGAAGATGACAAACAGTACAGGCACTGGTAAGAGATAGTCCTGTGATATGGGGTATACACTGTTTGCATATTGCATGCATACACTTTACAGGCAAACAGGTTGTTAAGGACAACTACACTCGTCGCTAGGATTCAATGGAGTCCTAACTGATTGTCAGTCGTCTATTTTTCTTCTGTCAAAATAACCAATATCAGAATTGTCCAAAAGTTGTTTTTTTCTACGCTTTAGTGCTTTGCGTTTGCGTACGTTTGCGTTTAAACGCGAAAGAATAACAGATTCTCCACTGTACGTGTATCCATGAAACTGTCACCATCCTTTTTCGCTGTCAAACTATCTCCTAATTTAGTGGCCGTTTACAGTAAGGAAAGTCAATTCTGTTCAATTTAAACGTGGATTGAAACTAATAAAATGCATTGGAATAAAGAAAATAACAATTGCTTTGCAAATGTTGACAGTTTATTATAATCAAACAGCATGGGGTCTAGTCAGACACCGAGTTCGGACATCAAATTGGTTGTAATAAACCGTGTGTCTCTGAAGCAGCAATGTAAAGCGTTTTAGAGTGTCGGTAAAACGTCATCATTTTTTAACTAACTTTATTCTATTACCTGCTTTCAGTGCCCGTATGGTCAGGTCGACATGCGTGTCAGTGGGCGTGCATACAAACACGGCTTGCACGCTGAAATACAAAGTAGGCATACATGTACAGTGGAGAATCTGTTATTCTTTCCCGTTTAAACGCAAACGTATGCAAACGCAAAGCAATAAAACGTAGAAAGAACAACTTTTGGACAATTCTGATATTTCATGTTTATCTTGGTGGCAAACAGTTTGGAGCCTGATCAGACGCCGGGTTAGCCGGCGTCTGATCTGGCTCCAAACTGTTTGTACTGCAAATAATAGTTTTAGCGTAAACGCGTTTATTGGGAAAGAATAACAGATTCCCCACTGTATTTTATTGGTCAAATTGCGTTCATTGATTTTGCAAAAATTAGATCACAGGTCATACATGTATCAACAACAAAATTTTAATGTGTTTATAACTTTTAATTAATTGAAAATTGAACATTTAAATGGCCAATCCCAGTTTCCAATTAAGTATTGTCCATTTTTGGCTATTTAGGGTTGGTGTTTAATTTTGAAATATATTACAAACAGTGCATATCCAGATCAGATGGTAAACCCTCTGATCAGGGTCTGCACTGTTTGCATAAGACACGTGTATTTTACTTAGGTATATTATTTATCGTGTATGTAAATGTCCCATACATGTACATTGTATACAGTGGAGAATCTGTTATTCTTTCCCGTTTAAACGCAAACGTACGCAAACGCAAAGCACTAAAACGTAGAAAAGAACAACTTTTGGACACTTCTGATATTTCATGTTTATCTTGGTGGCAAACAGTTTGGAGTCTGATCAGACGCCGGGTTACCCGGCGTCTGATCTGGCTCCAAACTGTTTGCACTGCAAATAATAGTTTTAGCGTAAACGCGTTTATTGGGAAAGAATAACACATTCTCCACTGTAGAATTATAGTTGGTTTGTTGAAGGTTAAAGTATCATTTGCTCCAAAGGTACCTCTGTCAATAATCAAGAGTTTGAAGAGCAACTCGTTGTATGATCTTGATCCAAATCAGTTGCACCTTCAATCTAGTTTCTAGCAGCAGGATAAAACAGAATAAATTTTAACCCCTTCACTGCAATTCCGAGCAAACAGTTTGAATCCTGACTTCACGCCGCGTAAGGCGACGTCTGATCAGGATCCAAACTGTTAGACACTCATTTCAATAGTCCTTTAGTCAAAATACCTAAAATTTAACATTGATAAATAAAAGCAGACCACAACTCTTTATAAAAGATGACGTCACGACAAGGAAGAGGTTACAAATGTAACGCAACTCCTCTATTATTACGGTGGTCGCTCTTTTCTCACTTGTTTCCTACGAAATGGTTGACGTTTTTGCTCTGTCTCAATCAAGCGTAAAAATAATAGCATATTTTCACATTTCGTTTCTAGCCAATGTGTACAAAATTAACGTGACCTTTCTGACACCCGTTAATTTTCCAAGAAACAAGTCACAATCTTCCTATTTCTGGACACTTTTATGGTGATGTCTTATCCAAGATTTGCTAGGCTCCATTTTACTGATATTTGCAATTATTTAACTTGTCCTGTTAAATCGGCATCTAATCTAGATCCAAACTGGTTAACAATTATACAGAATTTTTCACCATATAGATATATGCCTAATGTGTATAATTTAAGTTTAAAATGATGTCGTAGGCGACAAGATAGAATCAGATGATAGTTTCACATAGCAAGTGTAAATGTTCTAATGAAACCTTCATGTACGGAAGTATGTAGGCCGTGGGACTTGGTACAAACAAATTAACCCGTCCTGACCCTACCCTTCAGTGCAATTGTCCATGAACAAGTTACATGTACTAGTATATGGAAACAATATCAAGCCTGATCTGACTCGGAAATCAGTGAAACGCCTCCATTTCGACCACCCAAAAAGAACTGATTGTATGAAAGCCAGCTTAACCCTTTCCGTGAGTTTTTACTCCTTCATCGTTTTATTGTCGTCTGCTTCAATTTTGTTGCATGCAATATCTTTTCCAAGTAAGATTCAATGTAGAATGACTTAAAACATATCGATACGAGTGTCAAACAGTTTGGATCCTGATCAGACGCCGCGTTACGCGGCGTCTGATCAGGATCTAAACTGTTTGAAAACGTGATTTTAAGCGTCATTTAGAGTGAAAGGGTTAAAGCAAGATGAAAGTAAAACAGAAAGCTCCTAAAGAACATAATTATACTTGATAGTCACACACTTTTGAAATGTGTTCCAATGTTTTTCAATAGACAAATATTTTATATGTTTTTATATCTTCCTTAGCTATTTGATCGACTATCTGAAAAAAACGATCGTTCAGGTCATTTCCGAATTCAGATATTTGGCTTGTTTTGATATCAATGTCAACCGTTTTGAATTTGGTCAATAGCAGAATAAATCTGCGTCTGATCTGGATTCGAGATTTGTTTAAATGTCAATGAAGTCGCCGTCGGCAAAGCAAGGACTAAACAAAATTATATTTGCATGAAAAAGAACCTATATTTCTACTTGACCGACATTTGAGAACAGTATTGGCCCAGGTCAGACGGCATATGATATATCATCAAACAGGGAATTAATAAATAAAAGGTATAAAATTCGTACCTAGTTTTCTTCATCATATACAATGCCCTTTCCCTAAAACGACCCACTTACAAAGATTCCATACTAACTACAATGTTTGCCACTGTTCCCCTTTTACTGCTGCAATATCGTCTGCTTAAAATTGTCGTCTACTGTTTATCTCTAAGATATATGTTGGTGGAAATTTTGACAAAAGAAATATAATGACGAGTGACAAACAGTTTGAATTCTGATCTGACGCCGCGTAACGCGGCGTCTGTTCAGAAATTAAAGCTGTTTGAAAATGTAAGCACAATAATAATAATCCCTCCCTATAACAACTCCCTCCGAACAACGCACACACTCTTTGTCTCTCATTGGGTGTTGTCGAGTGGGAGTACTGTAATAATTTCTTTTTCATTCATCTTAAAATAATGAAATAAAATATACGTTTTACAGACGATGCCAATGGGAAAGCTGACAATATGATAAAGTGGAGAATATGTAAATCTTTCCCGTTTAAACGCAAACGTACGCAAACGCAAAGCACTAAAACGTAGAAAAGAACAACTTTTGGACAATTCTGATATTTCATGTTTATCTTGGTGGCAAACAGTTTGGAGCCTGATCAGACGCCGGGTTACCCGGCGTCTGATCTGGCTCCAAACTGTTTGCATTGCAAATAATAGTTTTAGCGTAAACGCGTTTATTGGGAAAGAATAACGTTTTCTCCACTGTACGTGCAGCAGAATAAACGTCAACCCTGTCACAGCCATGACGTCATCATATTTAAACAATCGTCGTCTGCTTTAAATTTTCAAATTTGAAACTCAGATATTTTGACTTAAGAAATATATAACTTAGTGTCAAACAGTTGGGATCCTGATCAGACGCCGCGTTACGCGGCGTCTGATCAGGATCCAAACAGTTTGCAATTTACTAGTACACGCGGGGCAGACAGGGAAGCGGTTAAAAGACATAACCTACTAAAGGTGAGATATTTGGCAGACAATGATATTTGAACAGACGATATTTCAGCCGCTTTACTTCCAAGCACGACAACAATGGTATTTGCAAACAATTTTGATCCAGATCAGACGTCTAGTAGCTAAGCGCCTAATCAGAATCCAAAATAGTCGCCACTCATACTATCGTTCCCTTGTTCAAAATGCCATAACACTATTTATATAGAAGAAACACAAGCAAACAAAAATGTATTAACAGACGCTGTTATGAAAGTGAAGGGGTTTACGTCAAAGGAGTAAATCATTAATTCCCTGGCGACTATAGACTGACAAAGGATAGTCTTACTTTATGTTTAATGAAGAAACACGAAAGCCCCTGAACAACAATCAAACCAGCATAGTAACAACAGTATTCATTGAGGAATCACGGTCAGCTGTAACTATACAGTAAAACCTCTCTATTACGATCACAAAACTGTGTTAATTATTAGGTGTTTCCGACAGGTAACTGCTTAAAGCAAGGCGACAGTGAGACAGTAAGCTCCTTTAGGAGCTTTCTGTTATACAGTCATCTTGCTTCCAGCTGTCATCTGTCTTTTATAGGATCAATACGCCTTCGTCGTTGTGGTCGTAAGCAATATGTTTTACGGTATACTAGATATATGTCTGCTCAGTATATGACATACCGTGGAGAATCTGTTATTCTTTCCCGTTTAAACGCAAACGCAAACGCAAAACCTTAAAACGTAGAAAAGTGCAACTTTTGAACAATTCTGATAATTCATGTTTATGTTGGTGACAAACAGTTTAGAGCCTGATCAGACGCCGGGTAACCCGGCGTCTGATCTGGCTCCAAACTGTTTGCACTGCAAATAATAGTTTTAGCGTAAACGCGTTTATTGGGAAAGAATAACGTTTTCTCCTCTGTACCTAATACAGAACAGTTGCATGTTAGATTAATGCAGAACAAAATAAATGCAGAAAGCTCACTTTAGGAGCTTTCTGCATTACTGTTGTTCTCTGCCTTCCTGATTGCCATACATGTAGCACAATACTGCACCATCGTCGGCCGTAGACAATTGTATTAACCCTTTACTACATGAAGTTATTAAAGCGCGGCTTGACTGGATTTTGCGAACAGTTTGGATCTAGATCTGACGCCTTATAAATCGGTGTCTAAAGAGAATCCAAACTTTTAGAAAAAGGTTTGTTAAGCTCCCACATTTGATTGTACCGTGGCGTTAAATTTGAATTTGAATAATTATATTGTAGTTTTGAAGCAGGAACTTTTGAAACAGACTAAGGTTTGATTCCCTACAGCGATGAGACAGACTTCCTCGAATATTGTGACATAACAATAGATTTAAAATGACTTTGAGACTTTCATGTCTGGCTTTCATTTAATATGGCTCTGAAATCATATTATGTTCTGTCCGCATTATGTCTATACGTATGAATATATGTTTGGTTGCACGTTTTTATCTAACACTTTCATTCGATCTCACACAATGCCCATCTTCTATGTCTCTGTCTGTCTGTCCGTGTATGTATGTCTCTTTCTCTGTTTCTCCCTGTCGCTGCCTCTCATTTTTCTTGCTGCTTCTTCTAACTCAATTTTCATCCCGAGTTGTTTTTTGTACTTTTTTCTATAGTTCCTCTGATATGAACGACTAACGCGATCAATCATACTACAGTGGAAAATGTGTTATTCTTCCCAATAACCGCGTTTACGCTAAAACTATTATTTGCAGTGCAAACAGTTTGGAGCCAGATCAGACGCCGGGTAACCCGGCGTCTGATCAGGCTCCAAACTGTTTGCCACCATTATCAGAAATTGTCCAAAAGTTGTACTTTTCTACGTTTTAGTGTTTTGCGTTTGCGTACGTTTGCGTTTTTAAAACGGGAAAGAATAACAGATTCTCCACTGTATTTCTTGACTTAATGTGCCCACGAAATACAATAATAAAGCAAAAGAATAATTCATCAATGTTACATAACATCATTATTTCTACATGAAACTTTGTACTTCACTTTACCCATCCACTGTCATACGCGGTGCAAATAGCATTTTCCACGAGTTACAGTGATAAATACGCTATTCCTACCCATTTACGCGTTTATCTATGCGTAAGAAACGCATAGTAAACGGTTAACGAACGCTTAACGAACGCTTAACGCTTAACGATTTTACCCCGTTTAAACGCGTTAATAAACGATTATACCAGAAATGTTACGATTGGTGCGTTCGTTTTCCGTTTCACGCGGATATTTCGGATCTTATCGATGAAAATCCCACTAATCCAATTAGTGACACTAGAGTTATAACCAGACCCATAAATCAATACACCACCCGTCGCGGCAGACTTGCATTGGACTCGCCGCTACCGGAATTGTATGATAACGACTGCAGTCTTTACTTACCTCATGAAATGTCTGAACATTTGATGTTTTGCTCACTTTGTTAATGACCCATGTCAATATTTCAGGAGTATTCTTTAGAAAATTAAGGCCGGCATCCGGGCTCTTTTAAACGCGTAAAGAAACGCGTAAAGAAACGGCTGGGAAATGCGTTTAACGAAACGGATACTAAACGCGTAAGAAACGCTTAAGAAACGCGTAAAGTGGGTAGGAATAGCGTATTTACCACTGTACAGTAGAGAATGTGTTCGCAATAAACGCGTTTACGCTAAAACGTTTATTTCCACTGCAAACAGTTTGGAGCAAGATCAGACGCCGGGTAAACCGGCGTCTGAACAGGCTCCGAACTGTTTGCCACTCAGATAAAAATGAATTGTAAGAAATATCTAAAACATTGACATTTTCTACGTTTAAGTGTTTTGCGTTTGCGTTTAAACTGTAGGATACAAATCAGATACTGCGGATCCAGACTGCTTGACACGCTTATCGATGTTTCATTTAAACTTGCCTGCAGTTAAAAATACAAGGTCAATAATATAAATATGAAAAACTGGGTCAGACGGCAATTGTTGAGTAGACAGTTCTATAGCAGTAAAAGGGTTAGCTAATTCAACCCTGGAACGCTTAATGGATCACCAGTTTCTAATTAAATCTAGTCTAATTATGACTATTTCGAAATGGTTTTCTGCAATATATTCCAAAAATTACAAATAGTGTAGACCCAGATCAGATGGCTCCTTAGGAGCCCTCTGATCTGTGTCTACACTGTTTGCGTATGACAAGTATTTTCTTAAAATGTATACTGTTTGTAAAGGACGAGTATCCTCGTCGGTAGGGTTCAATTTGTTAATATGATGGAGAAGACGTTATTCTTTCCCAACAAATGCTCTCATGCTAAAACCCTTACGTCGTTTGCAAACAGTTAGGAACCTGGTCAGAGGCCGAGTTATATGTGTGCTATTCTCATTAAAACAAATCGGTCACGTTTTGAACACTCAAATAGCTAAATTACATATAGTTATATTGCGTTTGCGTTTCGTTTTGTTTATCCAATTACCCCATAATGACGCCTTTTTATGCCTTTAATTTATTCCTCCACTCAGAAAAATAGTTCTAATCTATACATGTCATGAATGCGTTTAATAATAAATAGTTTTCATAGTCCAGTAGATGGTAGCTTAAAGCGGGCTGAAAGTAAAGCAGAATGAGCTGAAGGTGCATTCTGCTTTACTTTCAAACTGTTGTTAGTATTTACATGTTTTCAAAAAGGGGAAACGACATAAATGGAACAAGAAATATCTTTAAAAAAGATATTCAGCGGAATGGGTGGTGGAGTTCATGCTGTAGATGGGTGTGCAAAATTGTATGAAATTGGGGTTTTTCAAAGAATTGTAATATCTTGGATTGAAAAGCAAAAAATACACATTCAAGGATAACTATAACTCTGACTAAAAAACTATAAATGTACAGAAATGCGAAACAGTAATATAACCCATATCCTAGCTATTGGTAGGAGATCCTCAGATTAAACTACTGTTCTATATATCAAACTTCATCCATGGGGAGTTTCTTGAAACAAACTATAACTAAATAAACTATGCATGCCCTTACAGAACAACAGTTCTATAACACATCACTCTTGTGAATAAATGATGAAACAACACAATTGTGTTTAACTCACTTGAGGCCATTTATTATTTTGCTATCAATATATGGTAAATTTGAACAAATAGTTAAGAATTAAAATAAATTGGTAGTAAACCATTATTTAACAAAACACCTAGCTGCCACTGCCTATCTATAAATAGACATCTGCTATCATATCTTAAAATAGAAGCATGATGTCATCAGCTCAGTATTACACACTGCCTGTGTCTTTTAATCAGTGCATAAACCAAAGCCAGGCTACAGTTACAGGGCTCCAGATAAAAGGGGAGTAAACAGAACAAATCTAACATTTTCTCACTCAATTCGCACCAAACCCTATGGTGTTACCACTCATTTGTATCGTCTCGAAGAGACAATTCAAATGAGTAGGACACCATAGGGTTTAATGCACAAATAAAGTTTTTAAGTTTTGAAATAATTCTCTTATCTGGAGCCCTGGCTACTATCCAATCAGACAATTCAGTTTCAACAGGTGCTCTTAATTCTAAATTTATGATCAAATATGACTGGTTGAAATGTTTGTCTAAATAAAAATGTAGGTCTAAATAGATAATAGTCAGCTCCGCTGAACAAATAATGGTTTCCCCCACTGTACAAATTGCCATCGCTTATGTAAATGATCTTTGATAAAACGGCAATAAAACATAACAGTTATTGATTCTGAATACATAAAAGGTTTAACGCATTCATTGCCGTATCTTGAGTACACTGGTTACTTGCAAACAGTTAAGACCCTGACAAGACGCCGCGTTATGCGGCGTCTTATCAGGATCCAAACTGTTTACCACTTATTTCAAATTGTTTTAAGTTACACTACATGTCTATGCAATTTAAATTCAGGAAATAAAAGCAGATGATGATTGTTTAAACAGTTACTGTCGCGGCAGTGAAGGGGTTTAATGACTAACTTGTAATTACATGTAACGATTTCTATGCTGGAAGCAAATATACGACAAAATATATAACGATGACTAATCTGATCTAAAACAATGTGAAAGTCATATAGAAATCTCCTTAAGAAACTTTATGTTTTACTTTCACCTTATTTTAAGCTGTCACCTGTATTTCATAAATCAATTATCAATTATAATTAGTTTTAGTGGTTGTAATATATACGAGTGTTACACTTTATATCTTGTAAAACAAGGGTATACACATGTGTATAGACACTGATCAGAGGACTCCATAAAGAGCACTCTGGTCAGGGTAGGTATTATTTGTTTAACATTTTATACTTCTGAAAAACGGGTTATTTTACAACGTTGAAAAGACAACATGAATTATTCAGAATAAAGTGGGTTAATTACAACTCATTTAAATTCTATATAATCAGTTTGAATGTAATACAGTTACCTCTGCGTTCCGCGGCTAGTAAAAAAGACGATATGTCGAGTCTTTAGCCTTAGAACAGATGAATAATGCAATGATCAGAGAGACAACAAAGCTCGCCGACGGCACATTCTGAAACTTTAAAGCAGAGTCTGAGGTCAAGGTCACTAAGGTCAAGCTTTTTCTGCATAATTGCTATTGTCCATATACATGTACACATACATACAACATAAGAAAGCAAAACCTCAAGGGACATAGGAGTTATAAGTTGTTTTCTAAACCTAAAGGCAGATTTCGAAACTTAAACGTGGACCCTTAGTTCAAGTTCAGTGCCACTGTGGTCACAATTGTTCATGCATCGAAAGGTCTTGTCAATATAAACTGATCAAATATGAAAGCAATACCTCTATGGACAATGGAGTTAAACGAATTTTTCAAAACCTAAACGCAGATTTCGAAACTTAAACGTGGCCCTTGAATTAAAGGTCACGGTCGTCACATGGGTAAAACTTTTTGCTTGTAGGGTATGGTGTTGTCCATATACACATACATACAAAATAACAAAACCTCAAGGGACATAGGTGTTATAAGCTTTTTAATAAAGCTAAAGGCAGAATTCGAAACTTAAAAGTGGACCCTTAGTTCAAGATAAATGTCACTGGGGTCAAAATTATGCAAGCATTGAAAGGTTTTGTCCATATACACTTGCATATCAAATATGAAAGCAACACATCTAGGGAGATAGGAGTTATAAGAATTTTCTAAACCTAAACGCATATTTCGAAACCTTAACGTAGTAGGTCAAGGTCACTGTGGTAACAAAGTTTGCCTGCATATAACGGGTTTGTCCATATACACATATATATGAAATAATAAAGCAATACCTCAAGCTAAAAATGTTCGATACCCAGTTGAAGCGGGTCGGTGATTCTAACCGAGATGGTTTAATATATTATGCGTGCACTGGTGATGTCCATATTCATGTATGCAAGTGAATCTTGGACCTTGAACGCAGATTTAGAACGCAGGATAAGCGCACTGGAGATGAGGTGCTTCAGGAAACTATTGTGTATATCATACACTGAGCACATCACAAATGAAGAAGTCTGCTGCAGGATAAGGGAAGCCATTGGACCATTTGAGGATTTGCTGACAACTGTGAAAAAGCGGAAGCTGAGATGGTACGGTCACGTTACACGATCTTCAGGACTCTCAAAGACCATTCTACAAGGCACAGTAAGCGGAGGAAGAAGAAGAGGTCGACAGAGAAAACGTTGGGAAGACAACATCGCAGATTGGACAGGCATGGGTATGAAGGAAACGGTGCGGAAAGCTGAAAACAGAACGGAATGGAAGGAGCTGGTTGCCAGGTCATCTGTAGTGCCCCTACGGTCCTCCAGACTACGGGATAGGTGAAGGTGAAGGTGAAGGTGAAGGAAGGTGATTGGTTAAGCAATACGCATATGTTACTGACCTTTCATCTTTCAAAACCACGTCGATTTCATCCAGCCCTGCAACCTTGACCTCGTCGACGACCCCGTGCGTCTTCAAAATTGTCTTGGCTGCGTCAGTACTAAATTCGACAACCCATTTCAGTTGCACCCTTGGGTTGGTTAGCAGGTTTGGCAGATGTACCTGTCCAATCCGGCCCAAACCGAACAGAGCGGTTCCAACTCTGGGTATACTCTCAGTCATGATAGAAATATCTTGTCTGCTGTAGGAATAGGATAAATTGTTCTGAAACCCATGAAACGTATTATGGACAATTCCATTTTCCAATTAAATCTAGTCTATTTTAGACTACATGTATTTTCAATCTTTTATATACAATCCGTATTGTAAGGTGACACACTTTTTCAGTGAAAAGTCCATTCAGAGGGCTATTTGTGTTATTTTCGGTTAGGAAGGTGTTTGTAAAATTACGTATGTGTTAAAGTGTATTAAAAGACAATTTAACTCTTTCCTCCCTGAAACTTTAAATGGACAATTCCAGTTTCCATTTAAGTCTAGTCCATTTCTGACTTTTAAGGGTTGTTTTTGTCAATATTTGGCATTATGACAAACAGTGAAGACCCTGATCAGAGGGCTCCTAGGAGCCCTCTGATCTGGGTCTTCACTGTTTGCATAGGATAAGTGTACTATTCACATGTACACTGTTTGAAAAGGACGCCTATATGCGGGACTAGGGTTCAAAGGGTTAAACGACGACCAAACGGAAATTAAAAGCAAAAAAAAAAAGTTTGCAACTGACACGAACAGTACAACACGTCCGTTTGGGAAATAATGGTACAGTGGAGAATCTGTTATTCTTTCCCAATAAACGCGTTTACGCTAAAACTATAATTTGCAGTGCAAACAGTTTGGAGCCAGATCAGACGCCGGGTTACCCGGCGTCTGATCAGGCTCCAAACTGTTAGCCACCAAGATAAACATGAATTATCAGAATTGTCAAAAAGTTGTACTTTCCTACGCTTTAGTGTTTTGCGTTTGCGTACGTTTGCGTTTAAACGGGAAAGAATAACAGATTCTCCACTGTACCCACAACCTCAAATCTAAAGGATAAATTATATGTATATATATATTAATTATTCGTATGTTGAGGAATTGAGGATTAAAACGGTCTGACATTAAAATTTTGCATCGACATTTCTTCAGCGAAAACTAAATCTTACCTTAAAAGTAAATTGCAGACGACTGTATGACAATTTTGCGATGAAAGGGTTAACCCTTTCCCTCAAAGAAGCGCCTTTTAACGCATTCAATTTATTCCTCCGCAGTTAGAAAATAGTTCAAGTTTATACAGTCATGAATATGTTCAGAAGAATTATTTTCTTAATTCTATAAGATGGTAGCTTAAATCAGGCTAAACGTAAAGCAGAATGCGCCTAAAGGCGCATTCTGCTTTACTTTCAACCTGCTTTAAGTAGTAACATATTTTCAAAACTAGAAACAGGCAATAGGGTAAAGAGTTAAAACAGGCGATGCATTTTGGAAGTGAAAGAAACACATGTACAAGAAGACGTAACTTATTTTCCCAAAATAAACGCGTTTAAGTTAAATGTAATATTTCTATTGCAAACAATTTGTAGCCAGATCAGACGCCGGATAACCCGTCGTCCGTTCAGGCTCCAAACTATTTGCCAGATTCAAACGGACAGTCAAAAAACGTCAAAAAGTTGTAATTTTCTACATTTTAGTGCACTGCGTTTAAACGGGTAAGAAAAAAGACTTCTCCACTGTACTTGTAAACAGTACTCAGTAGGTCAAATGCTCCAGTAGTGACATCAATGAGACGTCGTTTGCAACCTGCTTTTTGTGACCATCTAAACCGAAAGTACTGTGTTGTTAGTAAAATCAATTATAAATAGTCTACACAAAGCTATATATACATGTATATATAAAAAAAAACACGGCGCATAGATAAACAATACTAAGTAATGGAACCAATGAGACGTCGTTTTGCAACATGTTTTTTTGTGACCATCTAAACCGAAAGTATAGTGTACATGTAGTTAATAAAATAAAATATAAATATATAGTCTACACAATTAAGTTATATATACATGTATATATACAAATAAAACGCCGCACAAAGATCTACATTTTCAATACTTAGTATCAAATGTCGTCTGCTTGAATTACCATCTGCTTAAAACTCTGCTAAAATGGTCCGGTCTTCTTTATAAATACAATGAAAGGGTCCATGGAAGTATCAAACGGTTTGGATCTTGATCAGATCCCACTAAAGTGACACCTGTTCAGGATCCGGAATGTTTGTAATGATTTCGAATAAATATGATTCAGTGTTGATATGATAATGGTTTGGTGCACATATAGTAGCTAATGTATTTTTAAAAGCGCAAGTCCTAATATACATTTGTAGCACAAGTAGGTTTATCCCCCTTATTCACTAAACGCGTCTTGGCTTAATTAATTACACTTGAAACAAATTTGGATCAAGATCTGACGCCGGGTTACAGTTTCTAGGTTTTTGATATAGTTACACATGGTGTGTTCCTAGTTACGAGTCTTTCGTGAATAAGACAAGCATTCAAATCGAATTTGATATTCATTACATGATAAAGTTTTAAAACACGCCAGTTTAACATCCTGTATTACCATTAACCTTCATACATGTTAAATCGTCTGCATCATGAACTGCATATGAGTCAGTAGCATTATTTTGAAAAGCAATTTTTCTTAAATGCTATCGAGTGTCAAACATTTTGGATCCTGATCAGACGCCACGTGACGCGTCGTCTGATCTGAATCCAAAACGTTTGCAAAGTCGCGAAATAGTTAATAAAGCACTGGATATGTGTCTTTGAAATCCGAATCAACCGTACCTTATGCTTCACAGCTCCGACACATTCACTAACATCTATGTATACCATGTGCACAAACTACACATGACCCGTCCACAGATTGCTATGAGCTTTATCTTGCTATTATATCACAAGTGTCGCCTCTTCTAAAGTTGTCTGCAATGCTATGTTTACCAGTACAGTTAAACCTCTCTATGACTACCATTTAATAATAGACTGAATGATATTTATTACAGGTGACAGCTTACAACAAGATGAAAGTATTATAGCTCTTAACGAAAACTGAGCTTTCTGCATTATCTTCTTATTGCTTTGAACTGCCGCCTGCATTAAATATGGGAAATGTAACATAAAATTAAAAGTCGTAATTGAGAGGTTTTACTGTATTTTGTTTAGATGTTTCACAGTAGACACTTGCACACACTAGCGTCCAATATGTTGGACTTTGATTTGGTGGTGATGCAAATCGGACCTGAATCCCAACTATTTTTCGACTTGTTTTCATGCCTGAGTGATGTAAAACTACACGTAGAAAATGTTTTAGCATTGTAATCTTAAATGGTTATGGTAAAACGTCCCTCTACCTTCAGACTTCTATGTGAACTGTTGTGTGCACAATGTTTAGAAACATCACTAGCTATCTAGAGTGTCGAACAGTGTACATGATACAAGCTGCTTGCAACACTTGTCAGATGTTCGCTGTAGCGTGGCCAATGATCAAAATCGATGCTATCATGCACATCTACATCTACAAACTAGAAGCTAGAACCAACACATACAGTGGAGAATGTGCTATTCTTTCCCAATAAACGCGTTTACGCTAAAACTATTATTTGCAGTGCAAACAGTTTGGAGCAAGATCAGGCTCCAAACTGTTTGCCACCAAGATAAACATGAAATATCAGAATTGTCCAAAAGTTGTTATTTTCTACATTTTAGTGCTTTGCGTTTGCGTACGTTTGCGTTTAAACGGGAAAGAATAACAGATTCTCCACTGTACAGGCACAAATAGAAAGGCATAATTTCTTTCCCCACAAACACGTTTGTGCTTTAAGAACACTGTCCATTGCAAACAGTTTGGAGTTTGATCAGGCGCCGAGTAACTCGGCGTCTGATCAAACTCCAAACTGTTTGCTGCTCGTATTTCAGTTAATAGTCAATATCCTCATATGAACATATCATTTCTTTATTTCATTACATTGTGTTTGCTGATAACGCCTACCCTACTGGACAGAGGCCTAGAGGTTAAGTGGCACTCAAAAATCCAAACTCTTGAATCAAAGATAATACAGATAGTGATGTAGATGATAAGCGTTAGCGTCCCAAAGATACCCAAGGCCCCGAGATTACATGTTTAAAACGTTTGAGTTAAGTAGATCTTTCTCAAGGATATGATCGGTAAGACTTAAGCAAAACCTCAAAACTGATCACTCAAATGCTTACATGTAAGAACGGTCTCGTCTCAGACTTATTTTAAACGTTTGCAAACCTTGGACCAATGTTATGATAGTTAATACTCTACTCATGTACATGTATCACTCTACTATTAAGTATGCTACAGTCACATGTGCGAATATACATGTAGCAATTGATTTATGCTTGTGAATACATGTGACAGTTTTAAGCAAGATGAAAGTAAAGAAGAAAGTTTTGCTCCACTTTCATTTTGCAGTATCCTGCTTTAAACACAATTTGAAATATAGGTCAAGTTGGTTTGCACTTCTGGCTATAAAGAAAATGGTTAATTCATTCACTGCATTACCCCGAGTACAATGATTATTTGCAAACAGTTTGGATCCTAATCAGACGCCGTGTAACGCGGTGTCTGCTCAGAATCTCAAACTGTTTGACACTCTTTTCAATATTTCTTAAATCAAAATACAGAAACGTTAAACTTAAGAAATAAAAGCAGACGACAATTAATAACAAGGGCCACTATGGCCCTATATCGCTCACCTGGTAACCATGTACACCGTGTGACCTAGTTTTTGACCGGGCATGACCCTCATTCTAACTTGACCTTGATTTCAATGAGACAAACATATTGTTCAAGTTTCATGAAGATTCAATGAATTGTGTAGTCTTTAGAGTGTTAACGAGGTTTTTCGATGATTTGACCTAGTGACCTTGTTTTTGACAAGACATAAGCCACATTTGAACTTGACCTATATTTCATTGAGGAAAAACTTTTCATCAAGTTTTATGAAGATCAAATGAAATTTGTAGTCTCTAGAGTGTAAGGTTTTTCGATGATTCGACCTAGTGACCTAGTTTTTGACTAGACATGACCCACATTTTAACTTGACCTAGATTTCATTGAGGCAAACATTTTGATGAAGTTTCATGAAGATCCAATGAAATTTGTAGTCTTTAGAATGTTAACAATGTTTTTCAAAGATTTGACCTAGTGACCTAGTTTTTGATCGGACATGACCCAATTTCAAAATTGGCCTAGATTTCATTGTGGCAATCATATTGATGAAGTTTCATGAAGATCCAATGAAATTTGTAGCCTCTAGAGTGTTAACAAGGTTTTTCGAAAATTTGACCTAGTGACCTAGTTTTTGACCGGACATGACCCACATTCGAATTTGACCTAGATTACATTAAGAAAAACATGTTGATGAAGTTTCATGAAGATCCAATGAAATGTGTAGTCTCTAGAGTGTTAACAAGGTTTTTCGAAGATTTGACCTAGTGACCTAGTTTTTGACCGGACATGACCCACATTTAATCTTGGCCTAGATTTCATTGAGGCAATCATATTGATGAAGTTTCATGAAGATCCAATGAACTTTGTAGCCTCTAGAGTGTTAACAAGGTTTTTCGATAATTTGACCTAGTGACCTAGTTTTTGACAGGACATAACCCACATTCAAACTTGACCTAGATTACATTTAGGCAAACATTTTGATGAAGTTTCATGAAGATCCAATGAAATGTGTAGTCTCTAGAGTGTTAACAATGTTTTTCGAAGATTTGATCTAGTGACCTAGTTTTTGACCGGACATGACCCACATTCAAACTTGGCCTAGATTTCATTGAAGCAATCCTATTAATGAAGTTTCATGAAGATCCAATGAAATTGGTAGCCTCTAGAGTGTTAACAGGGTTTTTCGATAATTTGAACTAGTGACCTAGTTTTTGACCGGACATGACCCACATTCAAACTTGACCTAGATTTCATTGAGGCTAACATTGTGACCAAGTTTCATCAACATCCAATGAGAGTTGAACCTGCTAGAGTGTTAACGAACAATTGTGAACGGACGGACGGACGTTCTCACAGTTGGACATTTGTTGGGTATATTTTTTATTTAAAAGTACCCAACAGTACACTAATATACCCAACAATAACAATAGGGCAATCACGGAATGAATGGAATCTATTGTTCTCCCTACCCAACAAAGGACCTTTCGTGCGCTCGGACGGACAGATAGACGACGGACGACGGACATCCAGCGATCCTAAAAGCTCACCTTGGCACTACGTGCCAGGTGAGCTAAAAATTGATAACGCCATGGCAGGGAATGGATTCGAAGATTATGTATACATCTTCCTTTATCCCAACCAACCTTGGTCATAATAGCGATGTCTCTGCTGTATACCTCCAGTAGTGTTGGGAACTGACTCAAAATCGATAATCGGCACATATGCACGATCGATCAGCGATTAAAATCGCGATTAATTTTATACTGCTTTTATACTGATTCGAGGTCTGCAAACTTTGTTGTCGGCAATACTTCTCAAAATTAACATAAACATTTTCGTTTAGATCAATATCTTTAGAGTGTCAGGCAGTATTGGACCCAGATAAGACGCCGCGTTACTTGGCGTCTCATCTGGATCTCAACTGTTTGAGTTATCACAAATTTGCCAACAGCATGGAGAAGGATGATTGTCTGTTACATGTAAGAGATGAAGACGTCGGGAGTCCAGTTTTATTGGCCATCCATCCGGTGCAGAAATGTCGTCCTTGCAATAATATAGACACTTACAATGGCTAGACTTGCTTTAAGTATATAAATCTTTGATCATTAACCTCGTCACTGCCATGACGTCATCAATTCGAAACAATAATTATTGTCGTCTGCTATATATCTTAAATTTAAAATTTAGGTATTTTGACTTAAGAATTATTGAACTGAGTTTAAAACAGTTTCGATCCGTTACGCGGCGTCTGATCATGATCCAAACTGTTTGCATATAACTATAGTACTCGGGGTAAGGCGGGCACAGGTAAAACCTTGTTTCACTCTGGGAACCAGAATACGTGTTTTTTGCAAATAGTGAATACCCTGATGAGACAGCTGCATTTATACTTTCAGAGGCTATCTTTTGAAGAACTTCTGAAGGTCAATCGACTACTGTATAAAGGTAATCTAGAATATGACCTTTCTGCTTAAAGATATCTCCTGGCGACCTTTTGATCATAACGTCTTGCCAGACAATTTACCTGCAAATCTCATGATTCTTATCCTTACCTGTACTACAGTAAATCATTGAGGCGTTTCATGTGAGGCCCGCACCGTATAATTGATAGTTTGGTAAGTAAAACCCATTGAAAATCCCCTTGAATGTGAGTATGTAAGGGCCTCTCTAGACAACCTGAGATTTGTGACATTGGCTGTGCATGCTTTGCTACTGTTTAACCGTTACTTTCACACCGACCGAGAAGAATGGGGTGGTAGTCCATCAATTGACTGAGGAAATATCTTTAAACCATTTCCGCATAGCCTGTTTCTAGTATTGAAGATATGTGAGCATTTAAAGAAGGTTGAAAGTAAAGCAGAATGCGCCTTAAGGCGCACCCGCTTTAATTTCAACCTGCTTTAAGCTACCATCTACTAAGATACAGAAACTATTTATTATGGTGCATATTCACGACTGTATCAAATGGAACTTTTTCTTCAGAGGAGGTCTCAGTTGAAGGCGTATAAAGGCGTATTTATGGAGTAAGTGGTTATATTGTATTAAGACTTCTTTTCTCTCTTTTTAGTGACTGTTTAGCACAAGTTTAACTTAGATCTACAGAGAATAAAAAATTGAATCTTATAATCGGCTCACGCAATTTACTATTTCTAAAACATTTATTCGATGTGCTGCGGCTGCTACCCACACAAGCTACGAGCCAGATTTGACTTGAGTGTTTAAATAGTGCGGATCGAAACAGACATAAAATAATCCAGCGTCTGAACAGTTTCCGATTTTTACAATTTCATAATACGTTGTTATTCTACATTTTAATGCATTGCGCTTGCTTTTATTTCTCTTCAGTTGGGAACCTCCTGGTCCAGAAGAACCTACAAGAACGTACGGAAGACACGCTACAATGATAACCCTTTCATGATTTACAGTGGATAATGTGTTATTCTTTCCCAATAAACGCGTTTACGCTTAAACTATTATTTACAGTGCAAACAGTTTGGAGCCAGATCAGACGCCGGGTAACCCGGCGTCTGATCAGGCTCCAAACTGTTTGCCACCAAGATAAACATGCATTATTAGAATTGTCCAAAAGTTGTACTTTTCTACGTTTTAGTGCTTTGCGTTTGCGTACGTTTGCGTTTAAACGGGAAAGAATAAAAGATTCTCCACTGTATCAGGAGAGTTTTATCCCTTCATCGCCATATTGTCGTCTGCTTCAATTTTGTTGTCTGTGATATCGTTTCAAAGTTAAATTGTATAAATCTCAAAACGAGTGTCAAACAGTTTGGATCCTGATCAGACGCCGTGTTACACGGCGTCTGATCAGGATCCAAACTGTTTGCAAACGCGCTTTTTGGCGTCATTGAGAGTGAAAGGGTAAAGTAGGATGAGAAAAAGGATAAAACTCCAAATGTTTTACATTGTATTTGAGTCTTACTTTAAGCAATCACCTTTCTTCAACAATGACAAAAGACATTTTGAGAGGTATTCATAGCGGGACTGACGTAATCTACTTAAAACAATTTTCGTCTGCTTCTATTTCTCAAAATTGAATTTAGGTACTTTGATTTCAAAAATATTGAAATTAGTGGCAGACAGTTTGATCAGGATCCAAACTGTTTGTAAATAGCCCATGTACTCGGGATAAGGAAATGGATGGGTAAACTGCCAAAATGCGATCTTTCACTGCCATGACACCATCTGCGTTAAAATAAATCTCATCTGCTTTTATTCCTAACAATCTAGATTTTTGGTAAATTGATTATATAGAGGATCTAACATGAGTGCTCATTAATTATCACTTTTAATAAACGGGTTGACTAAAACAATATGACACGAGCCTTGGCAAGCGTTATATTTATTTTATTCAACGAGTTTATTAAAAATGATAAATAATGAGATTCTATTTATCACATAAACATTTTAAAACCCTATTAAGTCAACTGAATCCGTAGTTTGTAGTCTCTCGGCCTAATGTATTTTCCACCAAAAAGTTGACGTTGTTTATGGTAACGTCATGGCAAATTACGTCATTTGGCACCCCGCGTTATGCAGCGCTTGTGGACGAACAAGTAGGGCCGGGGCCCAACTATTCATACTTCACTATAATTTTTGGAATGGCTTTATTACTCTGCCAGAGGTGTTTTATGTGATGAAGTCATTTATTGTATACCTATCGATAATTTTTGTAATGTTCTTAGAGATGTTATCCGTTGGTACAACTAATGTTTTACCTTTCAATGTTCAATTGTACCCATTGTAACATCTCTAAGAACATTAAAATGTAGAATTCAATGTATTTGACATTTGGTAACATCTCAGAAATTTCACATTTTGATAAATTCCTTCGGGTTTCGCCCATATGACCTGAATAAGTGTAAATCTTTTAGAATTTGTAAAGTAAACCTTTGGCCAAAATATACTCAACAAAATTTCTAATCGGTCACTTTTCTGATCTGCCGCATATTTGCTTGAAACAAGATAAGGAAATAAAAATATGCTCAACGTATCAAATAAATCTTTGGACTGCAGAAACTCTAATTTAAACTAAAGTAAGATTTTGATATAATGAGTTACAACCCCTTTCTATAAAATTGCATTAATTAGCATTATTGTCCAATTGCCTTTCCGTACCTTATTAAATTCTGCTAGAATTAAAGAGTGTAATCAGCCATAATAGAAAAACACAATGACGTTAAAATCAGAGCATAGAGTTCCGTAAGGTGAACAACTAAAAAAGACAAATTTCAAATTATCTCCCTTTGCATTAAATTATGTTTTAATACTACAGACTATTCTGTGAACAAATAAAGTAAACTGAGGGGTAAATGTCTGCATCATTATAAGGAGAAATATATCAAGCTTAATTTAGAACTTTCTGTATAGAATTTAGATACGTTCTGATTCTGCAAGACGATTGTGAATACAATTGTATACTAAACCTATACCTCTGATGACCGATTAGAAAATTTGTTCAGTATATCTCCAAATTTGGAAGAAATCGAACAAAAAATGTTGGAAGTTATTTGATGATATGTGATAGGGTCAATGCATAGGTACCTATGGAGAGTTTACCCTTTGTCAGAAATAATATTTGTGTAGAGTTTAAAGCTGAATGTTGTGTATTATCTCTCATATTTATATCAGCTTTAAAAATCATTTTTTTCTGTAATGGATGTTTTAAATATAACCATAGTTTATAGCTCGCTGGTGTAAAAGTAAAACTTTACATTTTCTTGCTTTTTAGGGATAATCAAATAATAATCTAATTTATGTATATTAAAAAAATCAGTTTTGGGTGTACAGGGCAGGTACTTACATTAGGTAAAGAACAAAAACGTACGATATGCGTTATCTTCGCATTGTCACAATATAAACTAACTGCAGTAGACACATACCGTTTAAAGGCTTTAAACTCTACACAAAAATTATTTCTGACATCCTTTGTGCTTAGCAAACTTTGAGTAGTATATATGATCCACACCCGGCAATATTGAAAGAGAGCATTTGACAACGCGGTAAAACATGTCTTCCATGATTACTTTATAAAGAATCACGACAATGCCAAAACGACAGACAATTTCTTCAGTGGTACTTAAAACCCATCACAGTTTTACCCCGAGTACAATAGTTATTTGCAAATATTTAAAATCCGAATCAGACGCCGCGTTACGCCGTGTCTGGTCAGGATCCAAATTGTTTGACACGCTTAAAATCCATCTTTCTGAAATCAAAATGTTTGAACTTAAAATTTGAGAAATAAAATCAGACGACAAATGCTTAATATTGATGACGTCATGGTCTTGAAAGGGTTGATTAATGCAGAAAGATACTATAGACACCCTGTCATTTATAAGTTGCATGTTGTACATGTATCTTCTTTATATACAATATTAAACTGCGTAACGGGTAGTGTGTGTTTTCGATACCACTTTATAGATGTTTTACTGTATTTCAAAGAAACTTCTGATTACCCGGGAATGCAGTTAATACACGAAGTTTCAATGCAGATATATATAGAGCAATTTATAAAACGTGATCCGCCTAATGACCTTTAAGAACGTTAAAAGCACCGTTTTATTTCATAAAAATGCCTTAAAATTATACCAATCCATCTACTTAAAATTGGAGACATAAAATATGCCTATAATTGTGTACGCAGATTATCAAGAGGTGATGCTTTTGTAGGCCACACAAACAGTTCACTGTATATACAGCTGGAGCGAATACTGCATTCTCCACTGTAAAGCTCTTATTCACAGGGTGATTTGAGTGAAACGTCAGAAAAACTTGAATCATATGCCATGATGAAGACGGACTTAAATCACCAAAAAGGGCGATTTAAAACCATAACAAACCGAAAATAGAACGTCTGACATAAACATTTCCACACGGCTTAGTATCACGTGATACAGCCGAATACAACTTCACTGGGTGCAACCGAATCTATCTCCGCCCGTCTATCCATCAGTCAGTTAGACTATCACACTTTTTTGTCCGCTCTCTAACTCAACTAATTTTTATCCGATCTTTCACAAACTTGCTGAAAATGTTCATTGATATAAAATTAAGGTTTAGTTCGATTACTACTAAAATCGCATAAGGTATTTTTGAGTTATTGCACGTTAATTAAAACAAATGACTTTTTCAGTCATTTTTGCACTCTAAAACAAACAGCTTTTATCGGATATTCACCAAACATGCTGAAAATATTTATTCATATAAAATTTAGGTATAGTTTGATTATTACTAAAATCGCATGTGGCATATCTGAGTTTTTGCCCTTTATGTATTAAAAAATGACTGTTTTCAGCAAGTTTTGCTCTCTAACACAAATACGTTTTATTGGATCTTCACCAAACTTGCTGAACATGTTCATTGATATAAAATCAAGGTTAAGTTTGATTACTACTAAATTCGCATAAGGTATATTTGAGTTAATGCCTTTTTATTGATAAAAAATGACTGTTTCAGTCATTTTTGCACCTTAACACACACAGTTTTTATCGGATATTCACTAAACTTGCTGAAAATATTTAATTATATAAGATTTAGGTCTAGTTTGATTATTACAAAAATTGCATGTGGCATGTCTGAGTTTTGGCCCTTTAAGTATTAAAAATGAATGTTTCAGCATTTTTTGCTTTCTAACACATACAGTTTATATCAGATATTCACCAAACTTGTTGAAAATGTTTATTAATATAAAATCTAGGTCAGTCATCTTAACTACCAAAATCGCACAAGGCATGTTGGAGTTATTGCCCTTGAATGACTAAAGCAGAAAAAAAGATTTTAGTTTTCGGAATACTTCCGTTATCTGGAGCCCTGTATTTACAGAGTTGTCCTTCTTTCCATTCACAAGGGAGGCTCTTTAATTTATGCAGCACCAAAATATTATAAATAAAATTTAAAAAGCGAATTTCTTAGATAAAACCGGTTTTTGTGAAAGAATCACGTCCCACGTAGTTCAAATGGGACCCCAAACAACCGTTTTATGCAGGTTTCTCAAAAAACAATGCGGCTTTAATGTCAGAGTACATAACGGAGTCACGGTACTTACTAGTATCTGTATTATTGAAATGTCTAGAATCAAATTGGTACACAACCTCTACACTGCCATGTCGTCCTCTAATTTAACCCTTTCACTGCCAAATATTTCGTGATATTTTTATCCCTTCACCGTTTCATTGTCGTCTGCTTCAGTTTTGTTGTCTGCAATGTCTGATCAGGATTTTCAACTGTTTGCAAACGCGTTGTAAGCGTCCATGAGGGCGAAACGGTTAAACAACATTGGCAGAGAGACTACAAACTACGGATTCAGTTGACTTAATAGGATTTTAAAATGTGTCTGTGATAAATAGAATCTCACATTCGTGCTTAAAACAACAGCCTTTATTTATCAAATATAGATTGTAGGTATATTGACGTAATTGATATCGTTGTAATTGTCAACGAGGTTTGGTCTTGATCAGATGCACCGTGAAGGGACTTCGTCGACCATTTTCGATATTGTTATGACACGTGGTCACTTGATTCAAACGGTTAGAGTGGGGAGACACTCTTTTGACCCTTTAACCCTTTCACTCTCAATGACGCTTCCAAACGCGTTTTCAAACAGTTTGGATCCTAAACAGACGCCGCGTCACGCGGCGTCTGATCAGAACCCAAACTGTTAGACACTCCTCTCGATATGTATTAACCCTTAGCCCGCCAAATAAATTGTCGTCTGCTATATTTCTCGTCTGCTTCAAGTTTCAAAGTGCTTCAAAGTTGCTCAAAATTGCTAAAAATGTTGTCCGAGTGTCAAACAGCTTGGATCCGGATGAGACGCCGAGTTACTCGGTGTCTCATCCGGATCCAAGCTGTTTGCATATGGAGCTACAGTCGTGTGTGGCAGGCTAAGGGTTAAGTTATGCAACTTTATACCTATCTTTGAAATGTGTCTGGCAGATAACAACATTGAAGCAGATGACAATAAAGCGGTTAAGGGGTAAACATCTCCCGAACTGTTTTTATCATGAAAAGGTTAAACGAAAATAAAAGCAAATTATATGTTAAAAATGTAGACAATAATAGCTTTTTGAAAATGTTTACCGCTAATTTTAATCTAAATGGCAAAGAATATGGAACATGACCATTAATGTGGAATTACTCTGCGTCTTTGCTGGCTCCAAATGTTTTTAGCATTAGTCCAGAATAACGTTTCACCACTTTAACAAACGTTTGTTAACGCACAACAAAACATTTGATCAATTTCTCGTTTTATCCTTTCTAAACTATACTATTTTCTGCCAAATTATGATCGCCAGAGTTCTATTCAATTCTAATCTATGTATTTCTATTGTAAGCCAACACCATGAGGTTTTGAACAGTTTGTTCCTGATCAGTCGACGAGTTAATGGGCGATTGATCTAGGTCTACACCGTTTTAAAACTCATGCCACGTCCCGCATGGACGTAGAAGTGTTAGAGCTTAGAGATGTTGTGCAAAGGCGGCATACTCGTTAGATTCTCATCTACATTGTATGAAACACTGCACCTATAAGCCCTTTAAAATTGCCTTCTCTGGGGTGTTGTATTACGAAACAGCCTGTTAAGCTATTAGACTACGAGCTACTGAACACCCCCCTCCCCCCATGTGGGGACTTTTGACCACCATACTTTTCTGAAACCTCATGGTATTCCGAGTACATTCTGATTTTCTGCCCTTTGTACGTTGGGGCTTTACCCGGTCAGAGCAAATTGAAATTACCTCCCCTTTGTGAAAATTAAATTCTGATAGATTATGTAATTATGACTTGTTTTAGTAGCAAAATAGCTGGTCTTCACAAATATCGTCGTTGTTTTTATAGATACACAATATTTATCCCAAGAATCGATCGGAACGAGTGTTTTTCTTACTTTTTAAATTGAATTATCTCCCCTTGAATATATCAAATACCATAAAATTAGCTAATTCATAGTTTTATTACAATTAAATCTTCTTTGAAAACCGAGTTTTTCTTTAAATGATGATTAAATATTCAACCGGGTATCGTGAAGATGTTTTCTAGCATACATTTAATATATTTCTGCGGAAAATATCGTTTTTAATGATGAAATAACAAAAAAACCGACAAAGACTTACATACCGGTACTGTAAATAACTCTAAGAAATAGAGTATGAGAATTAGGGAGCGATCATGGAAATGGATTACCATAGAACATCATGATGATGGCGGTGTGCATAAGTTTATTTATTGGGGTCTTACGATCTAATAATTGGGGGGGGGGGGGGGGGGGGGCTACCGATATACAGAGTTATCCCAATTTCTGTAATGAGTGAACTCCCCTGATTACTGTTGAGTAGCTTTCGGTTTAATATCACGCAATATTGAGTGTTACGACTTAGAAAAGAATATTGAATTCGGTTTAAAATGCTGTTTTGCAGTATAACGGCTGTATGTTACGAGGATCAAGGCCTGTTGCAAAATAAAATGTCCACATCTAGCATTGCATTTACTTATTTCTAAACTAAAACTGAATTAGAAAAATACTGATTTAATTCACACTTGAGCAATGCGATGTTTTATACTTAAACGTAAAAAGTACTTTCAGATACAGTTGAATTTATTCTAGTTACCATTTCCAAAGGGATTGTGAGTGTAATAAAGATTTAAAGAAAGGGAATAATAAAGTTAAATGTGGATTCTTCTTTTCTTTCTGCTTTACTTATGTCCTAAATAAAGCAGTCAATGTCTTAAGCGATCTATTTTAGTGACTGCTTAACGCTTTGCCTGCCGATCGCGACTCACTGTTTTTGCAAAAACAAAACTCAGATCTAGTTCGGAGCCACGTAACACGGCGTCTGATCTAGATCCAGACTGTTTGAAACTTGTCTTTATGTTTATGTACTTAAAAAATGTACAAACCAAATTTTCACCCTTTTGCAGACCACACTTTCGAAGCAAAAAGTATCACCGCAAGATAAAAAGCCAATATGGGTTATATTGTAATGATATATTTCTTTAATCCTAGTACATTACATAACTGTTCATTGTGTAAGGCGATTTAAAAATGATGTGAGGTTTGCTACGTTTACTTTATTATTATATTGATGAAATAAATGAAAATGATGGACGTTCACTTAAGAATAAAATGATCAAGTAACTAGTGTGGTAAATGACACATTATTTATCTGGATCAAATCCGTTTGTAACTGCCAGGAGGTATTCACATTGAGACCAAGCTGTCAGTTTACCGAGCAGTGGTTCTAACCACCTAGCTGTATGCCAGTGAAACATGGACAGCATATGTGTGTCATGCCAGACAACTCAACCACTTCCAGACAAGCACTCTTCGCAAGCTTCTTGGTATTAGATGGCAAGACAAGGTTCCTGACGCTGAATTTCTCAAAAGAGCGCTGGACAGGTCATGAGTGTCACATGTCAGATGAGCGACTCCCAAAGCAGCTCTTATACGGAGAGCTCTCCTCTGGTAAAAGGAAAATCGGGGGCCGAAAATAATGGTTCAAAGACTGCTTGAATGCTTCGCTTCCAAGATGGACCTTCACACAGACACTTGGGAAGACCTGACTCAGAACCTGACTGTTTGCTGCCTGTTTACCTGTCAATCTGACTCAGAACCGCCCTGCATGGAGATCAGCTGTCATGAAAGGGCTTGGTTGAAGCACAGAAATCAGGTTAGAGCATGCCAGGAAGAAACGTATGGACCGGAAGACTCGAGAAACCAGTACCTTACCAATACCATCTGACAACGTGTGCACCTACTGTGGGCGTACATTTGGTGCCAGGATGGGTCTTATTAGCCACATAGGCACTCGTCCCAGAAACTCAACAACTTGAAGGTGCGGTGATGTTCGCATAGCGAAGGACCAACAACACATGTCTGCCATATCATACATCACAAAGGAACGTGACACTACGTAACACAACACAGCAGCCCAACAAAGCAGGACATAAGCGTCTTTAACACACCTAGGCTAGCATTTGAGCCCCGTCCTCACTGTCCTGGATTTGGTCACCGGAGAGTCCCGGTTTAGCAAACCCGCAGTCGCCGGGAGTCATCAGGAGTTCAACCTTAGCGACGCCCAGGACGATCCGGGATCGACCTTGTTCATCTGGCTGCCACCGGCTAACAGCCCCGGAGGCTTTAAAATGTTTGATACAACCGGGGGTCACCGTGATTCACCGGGACAGATAACCAGAACCGGCTTAATCTGGGGAATGCGTAACAGGCCGTTCCCCCCCCCCATTAGGCCATTTCCCAGGCCAGTTTTCCCCGACCATATTTTTTTCAGTTAAGTAAGTGAGTAGAAAACAAATGGGCCGGGACGTTTCTTCTCCTCTGTGTGTAAGTTAAATAAGCAAGGGGGAAGGAATGGCATGGGCCATTTCTTCTCCACTGTGTCTCGGTTTAGTAAGTAAGTGATGAAGGAATGACCCGTGCCGTTTCTTCTCCCCTGTGTCTCATTTAAGTTAGTAAGGGGGGGGGGGGGGGGCGGGGGGGGGATGGCCTGAGTCATTTCTTCCCCCCTATGTCTCAGTTAAGTTAGTAAGGGGGGAAGGAATGGCCTTGGCAAGGTGTTAGCGGCATAGAAATGGATTTTCTTTTTTTTTTAAAATGCAATTTTCTGCATTTCATTTTTAGCGTTTGCTTTTCGTCTGCGTTTAAATAGGAAATACATGTAATATCGTCTTCTCTATTGTATAGAGTAAATATAGTACATAAAACGAAGTTACTCTTTCTAAATAAATGGCTCCATGCTTAAATTTGTATGTCCACTACAAACAGTATGGAGCCAGATCAGACGCCGGATAAACTGTTTGCCACTCAAATTAAAATGAAGTTTGAACAGTCTACAACATTTTAATGTACTACTTTATAGCATTGCGTTTGCATTTCATCTGATTTACTCTGAGAGACAAAAGAGAACTGATGCTTATTCACGTTCGCCCTGGTTGATGTCCTTTCCAGCGAACACCGGGTAACGTCGGCACGTCACCGTTGAACAACTGGGGTAGGACGGGATACCACCAGCAGTGACCGGGGTTACACCATGTTATACCGGGATTAACCGGGAACAGGCCGGCACAGCACCGTAATTACACCGGGCCAAACTGGGAACTAACCGGGATAGTCAGGGGAGATCAGGCTTCATAGCCGCTGGTCCATCGGGGGAGACACCGGGAATATGAGAATGAAATATATTTTGTCATGAAAAACGTCCCAGTTCACCCCGGTTCACCGGCTATCCTACACCGTCTTTAACAAGCCGATTAATGATGAAATGCATATTTGGGTACTGTTATTCACATGGTATAATATATACTGCCGTAATGAAAACACAAATCTACTTGCGTTACTTGAACATGCGTTTTTTACTACTGTACCCGCATTATGTTTTTGATACAGATCACAATAATAAATAAATTTAGATAAAAAATTAAAGCACCTGGTTTGGTTGATGACTTTTGATTATCCCTTGCAACACTGAACACCAGTAATGATGACTATTGCAAACAATTTTAATCCAGATCATGCTGCACAAAAATAGGATTCAAAGAATCTATCTAATAAAGCAGGGTGAATATCAGGCTGAAAGCTCCTAAAGCAAGGCTAAGCTTTACTTTCATTAATTTTGCACTTGATACCTATGGGGGAGAAGGTTTGATATGTAAAGTAGACTGAGACAATGAATAATATCATGTAAAGAGAAGGGGGAGAGAGTGAGAGAGAGAGAGAGAATGACGAACAGAGAGAGAGAGACAGAGATAGAGAGTGAACGAGGAGACATGTGCAGAGAGAGAATTATGAGATCCTGCAAGATAAAATGGTGGAACTAGAAATCAAGTTGATTGACGAAATATTTGACGATGTTGACGATTATGACGATGATAAACCAACTTAAAAAGTTCTATTTGCTATTGAATCGACATGAGCATGTACATTAGATCCCTTTTTGAGAAACTTTGTGATGATCATTTGGAGGATTATTGCTGTACACAATGCTCAAATTGACCAAGTAGGATAATGTGTATTCATCTTTTGGAAAGAAAAAAGAGAAAGCGGAAATGAAGAATAATGTATGGGAAATAACTCGTCACCTCAGTGCAATACAATCGTAACTCAATACGAATTTATATTGAGTTACGTTTGTATTTGGCTGAGGCAACGAGTACTATCCGATAACTGAAAAGAGTTTTTCAAGGCAATGTTGTTTTACACAACTTAGGTTAAAATCCCATGGATGCAAATCTTGTTTGCTAGTATGTAGTATTTTTAATCATTACCAAAACACGCTTTTCAATCTAATGTGTTTCTTGTTTTGCCCGAAAGGGAGGCAATTACCTTACTCGCATCAAAACGTTTTTTTAAAGATATCATCAACTTGGGTGCTTTTCACTTGGTAATGTTGTAAAATAACATGTAATTGGCGACAACAGGCCTATGTTAATATGCTCAGATTATACATATACATTGTATATCATAAAACTGCTTTTAACCCTAAAACAAGGGCAGACAATTCAAACAAAAGAAGACTTTTAGTTGCAAACACGATCCTATTCTATCAATTATGTATAAATCTAGAGTTGTTAGTTAAAATTTATTAATTGAAGTGTCCTTGTCTGCGCCCAAAAATGTTCGACATAGTTACAATATGACAGAAATTGAAAAAGGGAGGTAATTGGGTTTTTTCAATTTCACACAAAGACTGTGCTATTATAACCCAAGGGATATATATTTAGTTTGTGAATATATAAGGCTTTCATGTAAAGAATGTTTCATGATTAGAACGTGTTTCTATGATGTATATATTCAACATTTATAAAGGGAAAACTGATTTGTTTTGTATTAAAATTGCATTCTGTACTTTTAAGGGGAGATAACTTGACTAAATGATGAGTTATGTCCAATTATTTTGCACTTTTACTTTCAGTTGGATTATGTTACATAAATGAATCACTTTGTAATAGATATATAAGCTTATAAAAAAAATTATATTAGTGCAACAAATACACATGAAATAACATATTTCTCGATTTATGCAAGGGGAGGTAATCTTCAAAGTCAGATTTCTGACCAAAGCCCCAACGCTCAAAGTGCAGAAAATAGGATCTGAACCTACAGACCCTGCACTTTCAGAAAAACATAGTGACCAAAAGTCCCCCTATGGGGGGAGGGTTCACATTATTGGCCAGTAGCCTATATGCTTTATGAATACAAAGCGGCTGAGATGTACATTCAAATTTGTGTTAAGCAGTCGCCCTAAATAAGAAAAAACATATTATGGTTTTAGTAAGGTTACAGTTAAAACAGGATAGCGGTAAAGCAGAAAAAGTAGCTTATTGCTATACTTCTGTATTGTATCAAGCACCAACCAATATTTAAAACCGTAGGGCATGTTTAAGTGGTCACTTAACTCTTTGAACCCTAGTCCCGCATATATGCGTCATTTGCAAATAGTGTACACCTGAGGAATACACTTGTCCTATGCAAACAGTGTAGACCCTGATCAGAGGGCTCCTTAAGGAGCCCTCTGATCAGGGTCTACACTGTTTGTCATTTTGACATATATTGTAAAAAACAACCCTAAAAAGTGAAAAATGGACTAGACTCAATTGAAAACTAGAATTGTCCATTTTAGGTTTCAGGGAGGAAAGGGTTAAGACACGTTTCGACTGTATCAAGTGTGTTTTCATTTGCACATAAAGCGGAGACGAGACACTGACTAACGAGAAACCCACTTGATGAGTTTGGTGCAGACGTCGAATGCTTCATCCATAACTCGAATTGGCTGGAACCTGAAAACATATATTTTGTTTGACATGTCTTTGGTAATAGGATTTGTAACTGTTTATTATACAGAGAACTTTAAATTTAAAAACATGGTCGAATTGTATTCATTGTGTCGTTTAATATATTTCTCAAAATTAATCGATCTTTGATTTATTGTTGGTTATTCATAAGATAGATATTGAGTCTTGGTGCTTCTTGAGCGGATGATAATTGAGGCGAAGACTTTAACTCACACTGACCACAGAGTTTCAAAGGTTTGAACTCATAAAAACAACAGTGCACAGATATGGACTACTTCTTGGATGACCTTGAATTTGCAAATTATCTGGATCACAACTAGTCGCCGAGTGATTCGATGCTGAGCCGAGTCCAAACTATTTTTGCATGTGATATTCGCGAAATGTAAACCTGTATATGTAACACTGCGAAGGCTAACACCGCTGATATTTGCAAACAGTTTGGTTCCTGATCAGACGCCGCGTAACTCAGGATCCAAACTCTTTGACACTCATATAATTTTTTCATAATTAAAACAAAACTCTTAAAATTTCAAACAGCGACTGTGTAAGACGGGCTATTACGTCATACTGACAGCAAAAGTGCTAAACTGGTACGACTATCTTCCTTCTTCTTGTAAAAGTCTGGATCGTACTACAGCGTTTTCTCTCTATAACGACCCTTCGAACAACGACTCCCTCCGAACAACGATCATTTCCTCAGTTCCCTAAACTGAAAAATTATGTCTAACGCTGGTGCTGCTGTGATATCGTCTGCTTAACCCTTTACCTGATAGCCTATTTCTAGTATTGAAAATAGGTGACTACTTAAAGCAGGTTGAAAGTAAAGCAGAATGCGCCCTAAGGCGCATTCTGCTTTACTTTCAGCCTGCTTTAAGCTTCCATGTGTTAGAATATTGAAAATTTTCCCTATACTATATAATCATGACTGATTAAATTGGAACTATTTTCTTCAGCGGAGGAATAAATTAAATACGCTAAAAGTCGCTTCTATGGGGTAAAGGGTTAAAGGTGTCTTCTGCTGTTTTGCTCAAAGTTACAAATTGAACATTTTGACAAAAACAAACTTAATGACGAGTGACAAATAGCTTCAGCCATATCAGACGCCGCGTTACACGACGTCTAATCTGGATTCAAGCTGTTTGCAAATGTCAACAATTTCCTTCCCTACAACGACTCCCTCCGAACAACGTACATATTTAAGTCCCCCATTGGTTATTGTAGAGAGGGAGCACGGTATGTTTGGTTGTCATTCCAGAGTGAAGGTTTTTCGGTGATTGAAAGTACGAATATGACAATGTTAATGGATCATAATCGAATTTGAATAACAAAATAGCCTTCAGGTGTTTTATAGTGCACATAAACGAGTTATAAACCAGCAAATGAACATTGAAATCTAATAGTAAAATAAGATGTTCCAAGACCTAAATTACGACTGAAATCTAATTGTAAAAGTGACATTTCTCTTATTGGGTTTCGGTTGTTTTGCCAGATGTTTTAGTTGTACATGTATGTTCAGTATAACCTTCAGTGAAAATCGAACATCTGAAATCTCTACCTTATCCCGAGCCCAATGCTTATTTGTAAACAGTTTGGATCCTGATCAGACGCCGCGTATCGCGACGTCTGATCAGGGTCTAAACTATTTGACACTCATCACTCTATTACTTTAGACAATTTGCATAACGTCGTCGAAATGCGAATATACCGTATGGGAAAATCTATTTTTTTCAGGAGAAACACGAACTGCACCAAAACTTTAAAAATCTATATTTCCGAGACTTCTATGGTAGGAGAGTAATTTATTAAGATGTAAGTCTTATGAACAAGTACATGATACAACATTTGAACAATACAAAAGGAAATTGTACCGGAATATTGCCCAAACGATATTTTCGATTCTGCAGTTGGCTAATTAAAGCATATCGACCAATGTGGATGCTGGTCAGACGGAGCGTCACACTGCGTCTGATCAGGAAACAAACTGTTTGCAAACGCGCTTTTTTGCGTCATTAAGGGTGAAAGGCTGAAAAGGCGGCACAGCGTTTTTGAATAATTTTGTTTCTGCACTTGTTGCAGAATCAATGAATCTTGAGATAAGGTCTTAGTATTCTAATTGTCTTCAATAAAAGTATCGTAATCTGCGCCTGAGCACGTTGTGCGTTTCATTTTGTATTGAGTGTACATTGAATCTTACCTTGAAATATATTGCAAACAACAACATGGAAGCAGATGGCAATTTATCATACATGGAGTACTGTTACATTTAAAGGTATGACATAACACATGGAGGCCAATGTAACATTGACTTTACTATTTAACCCCAATTATAATATTATAAAGAGTTTGTTTGGAGCATACTTTTTATTCCACACCAGCTAGGGATATCAATAGTTTTATGTATAAATGCATACATGTACGACTTTCCTCTCACTGTCCCATTGACATTAAGTTTCTTCCTCATTTATAGAAAACAAGCTTCTCCGAAATATAGGATGCTTACTATTACACATCAGTTAGATGGAAACCATTTTTGATCAAATTTGTCGTGAGGTTTTTACCCACTGCACCGTTTAACTACCGTCTGCTTCAATATTGTTGTCTGCAATATCGTTTCATAGTTAAATGTAAGACAGTTTGACTGAAGAAATTGTTAAAAGAATGTCAAACGGTTTGGATCCTGATAAGACGCCGCGTGACGCGGCGTCTGATCAGGATTAAAATGTTTGCAAACGTGCTTTTAAGCGTCATTAAGAGCAAACTGATCAATTTTATACCTCATATATAGAAAACAAGTTTTTCTTGGATATATGGTTTTTATTATTAAACGTCAGTTAGGTTTACAAACCTGTGTGTAAGTACTTAGGATAGTGTAAGTCACAAACATTGTTCGCGGTTATCTTGATCTTGACATTTGACCTCAAACATAGAACATACTTGTCCGAAGCATAAACCTTTTAGTCCCGCTCGAGGAAAATCGGGCTAAATGACAAACTATATACTGAACAGCATCACTTAGGGATACAACATTTTGTGTGTGAGTACATCTTTTGAGTTTGATTAATTGGGTTCCATCTTTTTTTAGGTCAGTGTAACATTGGCTTTGGCCTAAATTATAGAAGAGAATTACCCGGGTAATATTTCCTATTCTACATCAGACTGGGAAACCTAATTTTGGAATTGTAATTTTGACTTTGACATTTTACATAAGCTTTAGGACGAGCTTGGCCTTAAATTATTTCCTATACCACATCCGCTGGAGAAACCAAATTATAGTTGTCGCGGACCATTTTAAGGTCATTGTGACATTGATCTTGCCACATCGACCTCAATTATAGGAAACTCTTGTCTTGATCACATGTTCGATGCCACACCAGAAACTTACGTGAGTATATATTGGGATGACCTAGTGTCTCGTATCATTTTCAGATCATTTTGACTATGGGATGTGACATTTAATTATTGAAGACAATATTCCTAGTTTACATCACCAAATTCTGCCTGCAAGTACATCTTGACATGACACAATTGTCAGGTTACTGCGACCACCTTTTACTTTGGTTATCAAAGGCTTGTATAGATAGAGGATCTTATATGAGTGCTTATCAAAAACTCATTTGTAGTAAATGAGTTGACTAAATTGTATGATGCGAGCATTGGCGAGCGTTTTTTTAATTTAGAAAACATATAAAATGAAAATACAATTAAATGGAAATAAAATTGAATTGAACAGAACATGGAATATAAAGACTGTAATAAAAGCTAGAAAATGTACAAATAATGTAGAACAAGCAATTTAATAAAAGGGATGGTGGTGGGGAAGCTGGCGGCTATAGAATAGATATAACAGACCGGCTTATACCAAATCCTAAAACCATCTGTTTCCACCTCGGATTTGTATAAGTTTCGTGATAGTGAGTCCAGTTTTGATTTGCTCAAGTCAGCGACCACGCGCTCTCCGGATGGGGCTTTGATGCAAGTGCATGAATAACGGTACTTCGCAACTGGTTCCCTACATCACCGTATAGGTATTGGATACCAGAAGCTAAGGCGCAGATCGAAAGTTGCATACTAGATAGTAGGGCGATTGTAAATAAGGATGTTTATGGCAGAGCGTGTTCCGACATATTGCGCATTCTGAACGGGGGATACAAATTCACTTTCCCCTTGAAGGAAAATGAGTGTTTTGTATCCGCGTTAGTACTGCTATAGTTAGATCGATATAAATGGGAATTGTTTGAATTCACTTAAAATATCGGACCAGAGTGTGAGGCAAAATATAGTATTTTACAATACCGCATTATCTCAGTCTAACCGTACCAGTGCCTAGCATTTTGGATTTCTGCAGTTTCATTTGTGGCTTAGTTTAAACATATTTATTCAGCAAATATACACATCACATAGAAATATACAACAGAAAGAAGGGATTGAAACGAAAGACATTCAAGTCTTATTTGATTTCTCTCCCTTAACGTGCAATGTACAAGTAATTGCGAAATATATGGTCATTGATTTCATCATACAAGATGTTTCTAAAAGTTTTAAGAAGATAAATCAATGACATAATGTGGCTTAAGGCCGGGCAGTGAGGAAATAGCCATTCAGAAATGCATTTGTTTGCTTTAAAGAGACTCGCAACCGGATGGTGTACTTGTCAAAATAAAATAAAATACTCAAATAAAAGCAAATGTGTTGCATTATTTGGCTTCTGACATTAAAAAAATATGATCAGTCCAAAAAAAGTTTCAAGAATCGTCACCGAATCTTAGATTTTTAGATATTTTCCATCGTTTTTCTATACCGACTAGTAGACGGTATAGTTGTTGTTGTTGCTTCTCTACACGGGCTCAAACATAAACCCGAGCCGAATTACGAAGTTGTATGCACTTTCGATCTCTACACATTGAAATACGTTAAATCGATTCGAGATAAACGGATAGTTCCGTGGTCCATTGGTCTAAGCGGTTTCCCCTATTTTGCCTTCTGTCCGCCAATGCCGGGCCCCGGGTTCGAATTCCACCAGAAACCAGTATTTTTTTTATTGAAATACATTTTTTTTAAACAGAATTTCTTATCCTAAACTAATTCTTTACCATTTATATAAGCGTTTGACACATATTTACAAATTACTATTTTTAATGCACCATCTGGTTGCGAGTCGCTTTAAGCTGTCACCCGTATTTTATAAACCAATAAGCCTTCGTTTGAGCGGTCGTAATAGAGAGTTGTTACCGTATATTTGCTGCCTACAACAGCAAATTGCATTCCAGTGTCAATGTGAGTTTGGAGGCATATGTTACTGTAACACAGTTCTTGTTTTATCTATAGCTTTATATAAATACGCTTCATGCGGCATCTGATCAGGATCCAAACTGTTTGTTGATCTCAATTGTACTCTGGGTAAGGCAACGAGAACGTAATCTCAACATGGTGTCTTTACAGAGAATTTAACTTTAACCGGCATACGCAAACGATTTCATATATGCATTGCTTGGGGCACGTTTCATAAAACTTCGTACGACAAATGCTGTCGTAGGTCAGGTTATAAAAGTCTCAATAAGTATTTATTACTCCATCCAATCATATTTGTGATAACTCTTTTGAATTGTATTGAAAAGACAATCCCAACGAAATGTCTAAATACAGGATTAGATAGAGAAATCAGGTATTAAATGTGTTTTAAAGTTTTGACATAGATCGTTTTTGTCGTACGAAGTTTTATGAAACGGCTCCCTGGTTACTTAAATGGGTCTTACCATGGAGAAAATGTTATTCTTTCGCAAATAGTGTAATGTCCATTAAAACAGTATGCATCTCTGATCAGGATAAACACTGTCTGCAACTGAAGTTGTAAGCAATCGTCAATTTTTTAAAGACAAACTCGTAATCGTCTACATTTAAATGCACGGAGTTTGCGTTTCGTTTCGGATAAAAGTGTAATAACACGGTTAATATATTGTTATGGGCAATTGACAATGGATGTGCCCTGAACATGTTGATGTTTTTATATAAACGAAAGGCTCACGACCGTTTGCAATGGACGTGGCGTCTGATCAACCTTGATAAAAACAACCCTAAAGAGTAAATTAACCCTTTGCCTCATAGCCTGTTTCTAGTTTTGAAGACAGGTGACCACTTAACGCAGGTTGAAAGTAAAGCAGAATGTGCCCTAAGGCACATTCTGCTTTACTTTCAGCCTGCTTTAAGTTAATATCTGCTAGGATATAGAAAAAAAATCTTATAATACATATTCATGACAGTATAAAATGGAACTATTTTCTTTGGCGGATGAATAAATTAAATACGCTAAAAGTCGCTTCTATAAGGGAAAGGGTTAATGGACCAGACTTAATTGAAAACTAGAACTGTCCATTTGAGGTTTCAGGGAGCAAAGAGTTAAATTACGATACTACCAATTGTTTTACAGTCTTTAAGATAAAGTCTATAAGAAAGAACACATAAAGCAGACCTTAACATTGCTACAGACGATCACTTTTGTGACGAAGAGGCCAGAGAGGTAGACGTTAATATCAATACTTTTCGTAACTAAATATTCACATTATAGCTGAATATGGTCTGGTTACATGTAACTCAATATTCACATTATAGCTGAATATGTTCTGGTTACCTTCAAGATTTCGGCAGTTTTCAAATGAATCATCTGTTGTTTATTCGAATGTTATGTAATACCCTCAAAGGACACATCACAGACGGGGAAGACGTCGTTGTTTATCTTTTAACCATTTCACTTTCAATGACGTCAAAAAGTGCATTTGCAAACAATTTTGACCCTGATCAGACGCCACGTAACACTGTTTACCACTTGTGATAAATGCATCAGTTTTAACGTCTTAAATCTTACTTCGAAACGATATTGCAGACAACAATATTGAAGCAGACGACCATATGGCGGTGAAAGAATGAAAACATAACGACAAATTTGATCATGAAAGGGTTAATCACAAACGTCATTTAAACAAAATATAGAAAAACAAGTTTTATTAACCCTTCAATGCCTAAACCCGAATAGAACTACAATGGTAGATCTACAAACAGTTTGGATACATAACGAGGCATCTGTTCAGGATCCAAATTGTTTGACATAAGTGAAAAAACATGTAACCTAGAAATAAAAGCAGATGAAAATTATTAAATTTATTGCGTCATTGCATTAAAAGGGATTAAAGCATAGCGGACTTATTCAAACGTGCATGGCAAAAAGTATGGAGCCTATAGTAAGACACCGATAGTCTCGGCAAACTTGGTTTCTGATATGACCCTTAACCCTTTCACTGCAATGACGTCATCAGCGTTAAACAATTGTCGTCTGCTTTTATTTTTTAAATTTAAAATGTGGGGTTGTTTTTACTTAAGAAATCCAAACAGCGTTATTTAATAATGTCATGTATTGTGATAACACGCTTGTCCTGTCAATAAAGGAGTGATGAAGGTCTCAACGACCGTATATTTATAACTGTACAAGACAAAATGATTACAGAATGCGCAACAATAATTAGGTCACCTTTCGTTTCTGAATCTTATTTCTGTCAGTCTTAGCCCCTGAACTGCCCTACCCCGGGTGCAGTAGACAGCTATTTGTAAACTATTTGACCAGGATTGTTTGACACTCATTTCAATATTTCTTAAGTCAAAATGCCTTAAAATTTAATTTGAGAAATAAAATCAGACGGCAATGTTAAACATTGATGACGTTATGGCAGTGAAGAGGTAAATCACCTATTAATAATATTTTCGGAATAGTTGTTTAGCACATTTTTGAATGTGGTTAAATAAAAATGAACAGTTTGCTCTTTGTTTCAATTAAGTTCTAGTCTGAATGTTTTAACCCATTTGTGCTTAGCATCCCATAAAAGGGACACAGGCACACCGTGTAGACTCTGATCAGACGCCGCATTTTGCGGCGTCTGACCAGAATCTACACTGTTTGCTCATAGAAAATCAATATAAAACAAAACGAAATGAAAATTTAGACCATGCAACCCTACATAAAACAAGAGGCCCAGAGGGCCACATTTCGCTCACCTGAGACATTTAAACAATCTTGGTAGAGGACCACAAGGCAAAGCTATAAGTCAAATATTAAAGACATGGGCCTTCGGTTTTTTAAAGGTTTACCTATATAAGTCTATGTTAAACTGTTAAGCCCTGGGTCGGGGCCAATTTTGACCCGGGGGTCATACTTTGAACAACTTTAGTAGATGACTATAAGGCAAAGCTACATGTCAAATATAAATGATCTGGGCCTTACAGTTTCAGAGAAGATTTTTAAAGGTTTTCCTATGAAACGCTGATAAGCCCGAGGGCGGGGTATTTTTTGGCCCGGGGTTCATAATTTGAACAATCTTGGTAGAGGACCCCAAGGCAAAGCTATATGTCAAATATTAAAGACCTGGGCCTTACAGTTTCAGAGAATAAGATTTTTAAAGGTTTTCCTATATAAGTCTATGTAAAACTTATAAGCCCGGGGCGGGGCCATTTTTGACCCAGGGTTCATAATTTGAACAATCTTGGTAGCGGACCATAAGGCAAAGCCACATGTCAAATATTAATGATCTAGGCCATACGGTTTCTGAGAAGAAGATTTTTTTTTTAAAGGTTTTCCTAAGAAAAACTGATAAGCCCCAGGGCGGGGCCATTTTTGGCCCCAGGGTCAAAATTTGAACAATCTTGGTAAAGGTTTACTACATGATGCTACATAAGAAATTTGGTCGTTCTAGGACTTATGGTTTTTGACTTGAAGATCTTTAAAGTTTTTGACTTGGGTTGTCAATATTATGTAAATACGGAAAAAGACCACGCCCTCTGGCGGCCATGTTTTTTTACGGATCAAAATTCTTTGAACACCTTTGAAATCGGACCAGTAGTTTCAGAGGAGAAGATGTTTCTAGATTTTGTGCACGGTTGCCATGGCAATAAGAAAAGTTACCCCACCCACTAACCTTTAACAAGGTTTCGTTCCCCCAACCTACTGATGCTTGTGCTAAAGTTTATTTGAATTTGGGCCAATGGTTTCAGAGGAGATGCCGTTTGAAAATGTGAACGGACTCCGGACGACAGACGACAGACGACATACGACGGACGACGGACGCCGGACGACGGACGAAGAGCGGTCACAATAGCTCATCCTGAGCCTTCGGCTCAGATGAGCTAAAAATAGACTATTCAAATATATAAGCATGGACAAATCTACTTGGCACACATGGGTTAAACCTTTCACCATATATGTGAACGGTTTAGTAAGATGTAATGTCTCGGTAGATGGGTAAATTTGAAATTTTCATCAAATATTGACACATTCCACCTTAGCAACGAGTATAATCGTCATAAACAGTGCATGTATGAAGAGTACACTTGTCCTATCCAAGCGTATTAATCCTCTTTTAATAGTTCGTCGGCTTCTACTAATAAAATTTGAAAAAAAATTGCATGCGCTTGGACCCGTCTTATGAAAAGTCGTACGACAAATACTGTCGTAAGTCAGATTTAAAATGCTCAGATTTTATTTATTTCTCAGTCTATTTCAGTCTTATGACATGCCGTCGGAAACATCTAGTAAAGACGATTCCAAAGAGATGTCACAAGGCAGGATTAGATGGAGAAATAAGAATGGATTTCTCCATCTTATCCTGTCGTGTTGCATCTCTTTGGAATTGTCAAGAAAACACAATTCCAAAGAGATATCACAAGACAGGATTAGATGGAGAAATAAGAACTTAAAATGCATTTTAAAGTTTTGACATACGGCCGTGTTTGTCCTACCGTTTCATACAGTGGAGAATGTGTTATTCTTTCCCAATAAACGCGTTTACGCTTAAACTATTATTTCCAATACAAACAGTTTGGAGCCAGATCAGACGCCGGGTAACCCGGCGTCTGATCAGGCTCCAAACTGTTTGCCACCAAGATAAACATGAAATATCAGAATTGTCTAAAAGTTGTTCTTTTCTACGTTTTAGTGCTTTACGTTTGCGTACGTGTGCGTGTAAACGGGAAAGAATAACAGATTGTCCACTGTATGAGTGTCAAACGTCACCCGATGTCTGATCAGGTTCCAAAATGTTTGCAAATTTGGATGTTTTCGACATTGACAGTAAAAGGGTTTAAGTTGTGTAAATCAAATCTGACAATTGCAAAATTTTAGTTTAATAGATTTGAATGACAGTCCTTGGACAATTAAACATATAATTAAAATTATCTTTAGGACCAGGGCAACAGTAGGAGTTTAAAAATGAGATTTTTATTTTTGATGAAATAATAATTAAATTTACATTTTCTTTCACTGGTATTTCGTTTTCACCGTTTTAGCACTTTTTCCGAAGGGGAACGCTTAAATGATACTAGGACATGTAAATACACAAACGGAATATCTTTGAGAAATGGGATAATCCTTTACTAGTCAACCTCTGTGTACAGGTGCCTAACATCTATTTTTGGATTGGCCTCTATCCCGCTTAGACGGCGCCTGTCACGACAAAATTAACATGTCGTCACAAGAGTTCATTGACTTATTATCTACACCCTGTTAGTCACTGTGTATACCCGTACACAGGATATTGTTACCAGCGAGTCGAGAGAGTTAGCCGGTCGCTCTGCAGTGCGTGTATGTTTTTCATGATTTTATAGCATAAAATGTCTATGATCAACATATATATAATACCGTATTAAAGCGTAATGTTTCTGGGATATGCTGATGTCAAAACATTGCTGTTTAATTCAGAGAAACTCTCGTTAAATATATAAATATGCTGCCTAGTACCGGTAAATAACAACGATTGCTGACGAAAAATTATAATTTTAACTGTTTCAAACGCTACTGACTACAATATTTACATGAAACACTTAGTCCATTTCATAATAATTCATGTAACTCACTAATACCACACTGTTGGGTCATGATTTTAAGAATAAAAAAAAAGTGTACGGCATCTTGGTTGTGAATGAAATATTACTGCACGGCATATTGATGTGTCACTGTACGGGGGGTTGCTACCAGATATTTGGCCCTAAAAACGTTTTGCTCTGTCACAATTCGTCCTCAGGGTGTTACGTTCAACCAAAGGTAGCTTTGTACCGAGAACAGTCTTCCTATTTATAAATTATATACTTTTCATTGCTAATTTACTTAAAATAGATAAACTTGATATAGAGCGGGAAGACCTAATAAAATGAAATTGAAACGATTAATATACGTTTAACATATTCTAATAGCTGTTCACGTTATAGAATACTTTTGAAGCGAACGAGTAACTGTATCGGACTATATATATTTGAAGATTTCTATTTGAAACTTAACACACACAGAGTCAATAATGGTTGCGGTCAATTTATGATATCGAACTAATCCACCCACTCCTAAAATATTGAAATACACGTACACAACTATAATTTCCATCTGTGTATTTCCATTTTGCACGAACATATCGTGCAGTATGTTTACTGGGTTATGCGGTATCATTTACCACAGTGCATTCAGAATAAGCTGCCCGCTTTTAAGTGTGCGGTATTTAATTTAAAGACATTTCCTGATCTTTTTTCCGGTGGTGACACCAAACCAGGTATAAAATCATGCAGCCATATGCGAGTGTTGTCCTTACTGCTCTCTTGTCCAGGGATATACTCATCAAAGCGTTTTATGTGAGGGCCGTACCTTAAGTTTGTTAGTTTGATTAGTAAAATCCATTGAAAAAAACCTTGAAGGTGAGTATGCGAGGACATCTCTAGACATCTTGAGATTACTGACATTGACTTTGCACACTTTACTACTGTGTTACCTGTATTTTCACACAGAGTGAGAACAATGGGGGAGTACATCAATGGACTGAGGAAATGTCTTTAACCCAGAGTCCTTTTCTTTAAAAACTGCCGCGGTCGTGTTACACTTGCTTGTTATTCCTTATCTTGCCAAATTGTCGTCTGATTCAATAATGTCGTGTGCGAAGAGACACTAAATCCTTTTTTTTCAATGTGAGTGCAAACCCGTTTGAATATAGATCAGAAGTCGCGTTAAATACATTGCCTGACCTACTTTCGGTGGTAACACCAAACCAGGTTTAAAAGCATGTAACCCTGTGTAAGTTGTGCAGTTAGTGTTAACTTTTCTAGGATAAACTCATTGAAGCGTTTCATGTGAGGCCCGTACCTTAAATTTGTTAGTTTGGTTAAAAAACCATTGAAATAACACCTTTGGAGTGAGTATGTCAGGGCCTCTCTAGACAACTTAAGATTAGTGACATCTGCTAAGCACACTGTACTCCTGCTTTACCTGTATTTTCACGCCTATTGAGAACAACGGGGTACATCAACGGACGTAAAGCGGCGTCTTGTCTTGATCCAAACAGTTTGCAAATGTTATCCAATGAGCACTTAGGGTTACGTTTATTCGGATGAAAGTGTTAAAATTGATATTTAGCACACATGTTGCTCTGCACGGACAGCACGCCTGTAATAATGAATAATAACAGTAAGTGTACAATAACAGACGTTAGAGGACAGTTTTTGGATAGCTCTTCGGGGTTAGTATATCCTTTAAACCCGTTTAATTTTTAATTTTGCAGACGAATGAGTACTTATGACAGGTTTAAAGTAAAGCAGAATGCGCTAAGGTAGGACGCATTTTGAGCTACGTTCAGTCTACTTTAAGCAACTATGGAACTGTTCACTAAAACAGTTTAACTTCACCAGAGTATCTCATAAAGGATAGCGACTTTTCTAAGTCGAACCAGCGAACAACATCTGTGAAAAGCAAATATGCTATGTTGTTAAGGGGAAATTTGCATTCAGAGACCAGCCGATTGAATGCTATATAATCCTCAAGTTTGCCAGTCTGTTTCCTTTCGTCGATGACGCTTCCAATCAGGGATAGTAATTCGTTATTCTCCCGAGATTCCTCTACAACAGGCAATTCGGTGTCTTGCAACAAACATTCTCCTGTTCTCCATTATATGCAAACTTGCACATTTTTTTTCAATGGAGAGTCTTAAGGTGCAACGTATCGCTTAGATAGATTCGTTTTTGGGTTTCGTCTATTAAAAACATAACTCTCCTCTCCCCTCTACATTGTTCAGGTATAATTTTGAAGTTTCACACTTTTTCGGGGAAAAACAACGCTGGCGAAGGTATTTTCATTCCTAATAGCCATGCATCTCTGTCAAGTGGGATATTACCTCCCGGAGCGTGGGTAGTTGCTCCTTACAGTACGAACATTTGTACTGGTCCATATTCTGTAAAAATGAATGACAATGTACAGAATATATACTTGTAAAAATCAAACAGCCGTCGATTTCGATGAAGATTTAAGCAAGTTGTCGTACACTGGATTGAAAGGCTTTAGCAATATGCCGTTCACTAGCGTAGCAAGTTGCCGTACACCTAACCAAATTTCATTTCGGGTTTTAAAAGCACATACGTCAAAAACAATAGTAAAAATTTCATAAATGTCAATCAAGATAGCATAAATTACTCGTATAACAGGAATAGATCTCTTATGCAATTATTAAAAACAAATTACAATGATATTTTGTCAGCAACCGTTGTTATTTACCAGTACCAGGCAGCTTGTTTATACGTCTTACGAGAGTTTCTCTCAGTAAAACTGAAAAGTTATGACATCAGCATGTCCCAGAAACATCTCGCTTTAATATAGTATTATTCTACATATTGATCCTAGACATATAGTTCTAGAAATTCATGAAAACATACCTGCACTGCAGAGCGATCTACTAACAACTCTCGACTCGCTGGTACCAATATCCTGTGTACGGGTATACACAGTGTTAGTGGCTGTTACATAATATCGACTGCTTCTAAATAATCGTCTGTCTTTATGTCTTAATGTTCGACCTTAGCCATTGTGGCAAAAGATACGAGTGTCACACAGTTTTATTCCTGATCAGACGTCGCGGCGTCTGATCAGGATTCAAAATGTATGACACTCGTAGGATTATAATTAAAGTCATTTTTCCTACTGTTTGCAACATTCCGTTAAGTTGGAGATCAGTATTTCAAGGGTAACGTGGTGTGAAGGCACTCCATTGAAATGAATTGTTAATATTGAATTGTCACAGGATTGACAGTTACTTTTATATCTTTGATTAAATTATCATGATGAATATTTCAAATCGAAATTGGGTTTTGAAGGTCGTTGATATTTAGGAAAGCTGTCTTGTATTTATTTGCCTTTCTGTGATTACCGAGCTTTTCCTCGTATATTTGAAAAATATAATACACATAACCAGTTGATTGGCGGTGCGATACAGGTTGGTGTATTCTGCTCGAGACGTACAGTGGAGAATCTGTTATTATTTCCCTTTTAAACGCAAACGAAACGCAAACGCAAAGTACTAAAACGTAGAAAAGTACAACTGTTGGACAATTCTGATAATTCATGTTTATACTGATGGCAAACAGTTTGGAGCCTGATCTGGCTCCAAACGGTTTGTAATAGAAAAAATAGTTTAAGCGTAAACGCGTTTATTGGGAAAGAATAACGTTTTCTCCACTGTACCTGGCGGTAACAGCCCATCTTAAGAGTGAACTTGTGTCCGCAAAGAACGTCGAGAATTGAAACGGCGCCCTGTAACGATCAGCCGACTAGTAATATGTGTATTACTTGTCTTCGATATACACCATCAACAAAGAAATATATCTAGTTGTTTAAGGGTGTATCATATCCATAATAGACATTTTCAAAGTATGTAACTTTTTTATTTCATGTTTATTTTGGAAGTGTTGTTTGTGATAAATGAAAAATTAGAAACATATATATTGGTGTGCATTTTTAGCACTACGGCAATTCGGAAAATGTGTGTCAAATTCGGACTTTTTCTCATTAAAGTATAAGCTTCAGTAAAATCTATTTTAAATAAAAATAAAGATGATGATTATGTTTTTGATTTTGTTGTTTATGTCTATTGAAGTATTTTGACATAACGAAACTAAATCAATAAAAATTAGGCACCAGAAAATATGAATCTCTGAATCAACAACATGGTGTTTATAGGAATGCTATTTTTAAAAATATTGTTTGTGAGAAATATTAAATACAAACATATTTCTAGTATCTAACTTTTCTTATTTCTATTAGATGAAAGCCGATACAAAGGCAAGTCACAATATGAAATGAAATTGACGGATTAGTGTTGAAAACTTGAGTTTTTAAAGCAAAAGGTGGTATCTCCCTTTACATAATTTACAAAATAGTAACTTTAGAGCTTCTTAAATTTCACACTTGGTGTAAAATAGTTTTTCTAAGAGGAAATACTACCTTAGACTGGGAATAAATAATACAAAACCAAATTACCATCATGGTTGTTTGCATGTGAAATACATTTTATTGAAGCGGGTTTTTTGAAAAGGACAACAAATAAAAATAAAGTCTTAATCTGTCATACATTTTAGAAATAGACGTAGAGCCAAAAATTGTACACCAAAATGTACATTTTTTCTATTTTTCCACTCATCATAACTATTACTTTAAAACAAAACAATAATAGGCTGTTTTTATATACGTTGAAAGTTTCACAAAGTCATGAGTTTAATACACCCTTAATTCAGTTTATATCCAGAAACATTTGGCTTTTTCAACAGAACAAGCACTACTTTATGTCACAAAGAATAACACGGATCGATGACGATTTCAGTGGTATTATCAAACAATTTGGATCCGGAACTGAGGGCACTTAATGCGGTGTCTCATCTGGATCCAAACTGTTTGAAACTTGCCTTTATTTTTCTGCGATTCCAAACATGTATAAATCTGACTAATTATGATAAAAATGCAGCCGGTAGTTAAAAAACATAAGAATTAAAGGCAGGATAAATGTCAATATCTACAAAATAAATCGTATGTAGCTCTGTTCTGTGTATATGTTTCTACTATCTCTTGTTATACAGTGGATAATCTGTTATTCTTTCCCGCTTAAACGCAAACGTACGCAAACGTATGCAAACGCAAAGCACTAAAACGTAGAAAAGAACAACTTTTGGACAATTCTGATATTTCATGTTTTTCTTGGTGGCAAACAGTTTGGAGCCTGATCAGAGCCGGGTTACCCGGCGTCTGATCTGGCTCCAAACTGTTTGCACTGTAAATAATAGTTTTAGCGTAAACGCGTTTATTGGGAAAGAATAACACATTCTCCACTGTAATCAGATCATCGAAATGTTTGGACCGAGATGAGAGGCAAACTTGCTCAACGTCTCGTCTTCATCCAAACAGCAACATCTATCAATATTCAACCTACATCCTGCTAAAGGTTACAACAGTAGAGAAGACGTTGTTATTGCCCGTTTAACGAAAACGAAATATAAATGCATAACACTAAAATGTAGGAAATTGCAACTTTTTGATATTGCTAAAAACATTTTTTCGGCGGAGCTGTCTGTTATCTATTTAGTCACACATTTCTATTTAGACAAACATTTGAACCAATCATATTTGATCAGAAATTTAGAATTAAGAGCACCTGTTGAAACTGAATTGTCTGATTGGATAGTAGCCAGGGCTCCAGATAAGAGAATTATTTCAAAACTCAAAAACTTTATTTGTGCATTAAACCCTATGGTGTCCAACTCGTATGAATTGTCTCTTCGAGACGATAAAAATGAGTGGTAACACCATAGGGTTTGGTGCTGAAATGAGTGAGAAAATGTTAGATTTGTTCAATTTACTCCCCTCTTATCTGGAGCCCTGAAACAGTAGCCTAGCTGTTTATGCACTGATGTGAGTGTAAAATTAGACACAGCCAGTGTGTAATACTGAGCTTCTATTTTAAGATATGCTAGCAGAATCTGATGTGTATTTATAGATAGACAGTGGCAGCTAGGTATTTTGTTTAATAATGGTTTACTTCCAATTTATTTTAATTGTTAACTATTAATTTTGTACAAATTTACCATACATTGATAGCAATATAATAAATGGCCTCAAGTGAGTTAAACACAATTGTGTTGTTTCATCATTTATTTACAAGAGTGAGGTGTTATAGACCTTGTAAAGCAGGGCAGACTGTTCTGTATGGGCCTGCACAGTTTATCTAGTTATAGTTTGTTTCAAGAAACTCCCCATGAATGAAGTTTGATATACAGAACAATATAATTTAATCTGAGGATCTCCTACCAGTAGCTAGGATATGTTTTGCATTTCTGTACATTTATAGTTTTTTAGTCAGAGTTATGCTATATCGTTGAATGTGTATTTTTTGCTTTTCAATCCAAGATATTACAATTCTTTGAAAACCTCCAATTTCGTACAATTTTGCACACCCATCAACAGCATGAATTCCACCAACCATTCCGCCGAATATCTTTTTTAAAGATATTTCTTGTTAATTCTGAGTGGCAAACAGTTTGGAGCCTGATCAAACGCCGGGTTACCCGGCGTCTGATCTGGCTACACACTGTTTGCAAATGATATAACATTTTTAGCGCAAAAGCGTTTATTGGGAAAGAACAGTGTTTTCTCCACTATAACAGGGATTGACAAAACGGTGCTATTTCAATGATCCAAATAGAGTTACTGAATCGTGTGTATATAAATTTGATAAATCCTGTTTAGATGCCAGATAAGAAAAATGAAGTCAACTTTTGAACAGTTCCATTACATAAATTCATAGGTTTTGCTTCCAAGTAAATCATGTTTGAATTAAAATTCGACCTCATCGTGCGTGGCGGACATTTATTTGCACTTTCAAAACATCGTTGTTTGTTTAGTTAAAATGACAGGCATGTTTTTTTTATATTCGCTTATTTCGGTTTGCAAAATCGGAAGAAGGTGGAATTTAATTTAATTCTATTTTGGTGTTGCAATAAATAACGTAGTAAACGTGTTCGTTGCAAATTTAGTTTTTTATACATTGTCTTTATCATCAACATGTTCACCATCAATGCGCTCGAAACAAAACTATTTGCTTCGGTAATATACCTTTGTTAGTATTAGAACTGAGTAATTTCATAGAAATATTAAATGACATTAAAAACACTTTTTAATACTTTATAGTAAGATTTTCCAGATTATTTCCTATTTAAGTTCGTATCATTTACGCACTTGTCTATAAGAGCAGTATCAAGTTTAATACGAGAAAACGCAATGCTGTCTGAATATCATGAGAGTATTGCATAAACAAAACTGAATTTTACAAATCAGGTTACGTTTATGCAAAGGCTTAATTCAGAACAGAAAAAAACAGCAGTAGGGATTGTTCTTTTTGTTACATTTTAAACCATCACTCCATAGAGACCTCTTTTAACGCATTTTATTTTTTCTTCAACTGAAATAAAAATTATACAGTCATGTATACGTACCATTAGAATTATTTTCTACATTTGCCTGCTTTCATTTATCAAATATACAGTTTAAATCATTTGGCGGCATCTGATCAGGGTCTAGAATAACATCGCTCCCTCTCTACAACGACACCCAATGGGAGACACAATTTATATGCGTTGTTCGGAGGGAGTCGTTGAAGGGGGGAATTTGGCCTACATTTTGAAACAGCTTGAATCCAGATCAAACGCCGTGTAACGCGGCGTCTGATCTGGATTCAAGCTGGTTCGCACTCCTCATTACGGTTTTTCTGTCAGATTGTTCATTATGTAACTTTGAGAAAATTAGCAGACGACAACTTTAAGCAGCCGACATTGCAGCCGTGAATAAGTTGGACATAATTGCCTTTCTTTTTGGAACCGCGGCAACGGTCGTTGTTAGGAGGGAGTCCTTGTTTGGAGGACCGTTGTAGGGAGAGGCACTGTATTTGCAAGTAACAAGTGTCCTCGGTGTACGGCGGTAAAGAGACTATAACCGAAAGCAAGCACGTTGTTGAGACGTGGCAATATCGAAATAATTATTATTGAACAAACCCAGTATTTTGTTCATGATACCTCATTCAGTATTACCTAAAACATGTATGACCGTCACTCATATAATGGAATAATGCCCGTCAAAATCATTTACGTGTCTTCGCTGATGGTTAACTTATAAACATGTTCAGTCGAACTTTGATATCTCGAACTCGGTTAAGTCGAACATACCAGTATTTCAAAGTTAAAACGTTTTAACTTTGAAATACGGGTATGACCGACATAACCGAGCCTGAAATAATAAAGTTCATGTGTCGACACATCGAATAGTCGAGTTAAGCGAGTTCGAGATATCGAAGTTCCACTGAACATTGATGCCACATCTTACTGTTAGCAACATCCAAGAATTCTTGCTCTTATGATACACCTTCAATCCTCAATATAATGGAGAATGTGCTATTCTTTATATTTTAGATGCAAACGAAACGCATATACAGTGCAATAAAATGTATGTAGATAACTATATCATTTCTAAGTGTCTGAAGATAAATGTTAATCTTAGAGTCAAATAGTTTGGAGACTGGTCAGACGCCGGATGTACCAGAAGTCTGATCTGGCTACAAACTATTTGCATTGGAAATGATTGTTTTTAGCATTCATGAAGGCATTTTTTGAGAAAGAATTTCTCCACTGAATCTTCAAGGTAGATACAGTGCAGAATATGTTATTCTTTCCCGTTTAAACGCAAAACGTACGCAAACGCAAAGCACTAAAACGTAGAAAAGAACAACTTTTGGACAATTCTGATAACTCATGTTTATATTGGTGGCAAACAGTTTGGAGCCAGATCAGACGCCGGGTTACCCGGCGTCTGATCTGGCTCCAAACTGTTTGTAAAAGAAAAAATTGTTTTAGCGTAAACGCGTTTATCGGGAAAGAATAACAGATTCTCCACTGTAACATTGTATGACTGTGTTAAATGATGACTAATGCGCACCAATTACATATTTTACTTAGTATTATCCGTTTTAACAACATAAACTCAAAGTTTGTTTTAAAATTTCTAGAAAAATGAGATTTAAAGATTGTTTTGAATCTGAGTATGTAGCAGTTTGAAACCACATCAGAGGCCGAGTTAGTAGTTCATAGGGTACATATTTATTTGGGAAAATTACCCCACCTCCTTAATAACCTTGTTTCAGGACATGATGCCAAAACAAGTCCATTATAAACATGATTAACGAAAGGTTAATTGCTACGCTCTCCTTATAAGTGTTTATCTGTGTTTGACATATCGTAGTTTCACGTTTGGTAAATGGTACAACGACCGCAAGGACGGACGAGAGAAACTTTGACCCGACTGAAGAGCAAGTGTTCAGAGGTTGACCTTAGTGTAATCACAGGGTTTGCCCAGAAGACTTAACTTGTCAGTTACACAGTTTGTCGTTGGCGTTAGTAAGGATTCCAATATTTACGATTGGTGTCGCAAATAGTTCTAAATTGGCCAGTCGCGAAGTGTCAGTCTATCTCATATTTTCACATACAAATGATTTAAAACATCTGGCAAATAAATTGACATGCTTCATTTGATTTATGAAACAATAATCTAAGCAGTAACTAAAAGAAGAAATGTGGACAGTCTGTAAGACAGGAAAAAGCAGCATAACGTGTTTTATTTTGGGGGCCTTATCCAATACCAAGTTACCCGGCGTTTTATCTAGTTCAGAAATGTATTCTATGAACACCATTTTTTCAAATAATTCCAGATCTCTACTGTAACCTTTGCATTTAACTAAGTCACGACATTATTATTCACGTCAATAGCAAGACAAACACTACTGATAAGACATTATTTTTTTTCAGCAACGACGGTTACAGTCCCTTCCTACAACGGCCCTCCCCAAAACGACTTCCTCCTTACATAAATATTTGCCTCTGTTTCCCAAACAAGAAAATCATGTCTTACCATTTGACTGCTACAACATAGTCTGCCTAAAATGGTCGTCTGCTGTTGTTTCTCAAAGTTACAGAAAAATATAGTGACGAGTGACAAACAGCTTAAATCCAGATCAGACGCCGCCTTAGGCGGCGTCTGATCTAGATTCAAGCTGTTTGCAAATGTAAGCCAAGTTTTGATTTTCCCACCCTATACCAACTACCTCTGAATAATAGACACACTCCTTGACTCCCATTGGGTGTAATTGTAGAGAGGGAGCAGTGCAGTTCGATAGCAACTCAGGTATGCTTTATTGTTAACGTTTTTCTTTGAAAACGCAAATGCAACACAATAACGTGTAGCAAATGACAGGAAAAAGGAAAGTCGTTGAGCTATTTTTTATGTTCTGAGAGTCAAACAGCTTGAAGACTGTCTAGATACCATTCAACTGATGTTAAAAAAATTTCCCCCAAAGACGCAAGTAGTCAAATTTGCAAAAAGAATTGATCCTAATCAGACGATTCCTTATGCGGCGTCGGGTCACATTTAACTGTTGTTGACACTCGTATTTATATTGCTTCAGACATGTGACCTAAGGCTACCTTTGAAACGATATTGCAGACAGCTTTATCATTTCGTATGATGTTGCTGAGAATGTTTAATAACAGGGAGATAACATTTGTTAAATAAACTATAAAGAGTCACACGATGTATTTATTTCAGAACTGTTTGGGTAAACTTGGAGCCCACCTTGTTATTCTCGATAGCAGTAATGATATACAGTTAAACCTCTCTAGACCACTACATTGTGTTAATTATCAGGGGCCCGTTTCATAAAACTTCGTACGACAAAAACGATCGTAAGTCAAAACTTTAAAATACATTTGATGTCACAAGACATGATTAGATGGAGAAATAAATAATAATGGAGACTTTTATTATCTGACTTTAAGCGCCCCTAAACCCATGTTTAACCCCCCCCCCCCAGTGGTTGTTAATAATTTATTTATAATTAATTATCGATTGCTACTGACCGTACCAAGGCGGGCTCCTATATTCACTTTGCTTTATGTTTGTCTTGCGTGTTGTTTTCTATTTAGTGTGTAGATGAAGGAATGGTATTGCGTGTGTGTGTGTGTTTGTTGTGGTATGACTGTGTGTGTGTTCTGCTTGAGAGGTGGGTGTATTGTTTGTGTTGCGTTTCCTGCTTGAGTCTTTCGTATTTACGATAACATTTGTCGTACGAAGTTTTATGAAACGGGCCCCCAGATGTTTAAGGCTGGTTGCTGCTTAAAGCAAGGTGACAGTAAATTACCATCACATTGCTTTAAGCTGTCACCAGCAATTAGTTTGCCTTCGTTTTAGTGGTTGTAATAAAGAATATATAAGTGCAACCAAGGGCAAATGCAGTGCAATACAACATAATAATGACGGCTTTTGTGACATATTGACATTAATTTTAAGATGCGTGAACAAACAATTTGGAGCCAAACAGACACTGGGTTACCCCAAGGCTCCAGATAAGAGGTAGTTTTTTCAACAAATCCAACATTTTCTCACTCTTTTTAGCACCAAATCCTATGATGTTACTACTCATTAGAATCGTCTCGGAGAGACGATTCTAATGAGTAGTGACACCATAGGGTTTTATTCAGAAATAAAGATTTTAGTTTTTGAAAAACTACCCTTATCTGGTGCTCTGTTACCCGGCGTCTAATCTTGCTACAGCAGTTTAGAATAGAAATCAATGTTTTCGCATAAACAAATAACGTTTTCTCTACTGTAAGATTTACTAGACTTGTCACCTCAACAAATGCTTACAAACAATGTATTCAAAGTAACCCACGGTTTGGATTTATATGAGACGCAGAACTACTCTGCGTCTCATCTGGATACAGACTGTTTTCAACAGGAATAAAAATATTTCCCATAGCGTGCAGCAGGCTTTAAAGTCTTCTTTATAGTACAGTGGAGAATCTGTTATTCTTTCCCAATAAACGCGTTTACGCTAAAACTATAATTTGTAGTGCAAACAGTTTGGAGCCAGATCAGACGCCGGGTAACCCGGCGTCTGATCAGGCTCCAAACTGTTTGCCACCAAGATAAACATGAATTATCAGAATTGTCCAAAAGTTGTTCTTTTCTACGTTTTAGTGCTTTGCGTTTGCGTACGTTTGCGTTTAAACGGGAAAGAATAACAGATTCTCCACTGTAGTTTGACATTTGACAGCTCCTATGTTACAATAAGGAATGATCAATACAAGCGTGTTATTCTTTAGAATAATGTAAATTATTCAGTTTTGAATGGAAATATATCACATGAAAATGTGAAATGTATGTTTTGTACTGGTACAAAAGAACATCTAAGTTTTATCTTAATTTCTTAGAACAGCATATAAATTATTTATACAGCTTTATTTAAGACGTTTGGTCTCTTACGATCGTTTTTCTCTAGCATAGTTACACAAAATGATCGACATTATATATTAAACTATATTAAAAGTTTTAATTCTGAATTGAAATCTAGTTTTATAACAAAGGTAAATACTGCATATGCCGTGTTCTTCAGAGGAACAATTTACAGTATAAATTCGATAATTCGAACTCGTGTTAGCTCGAACATACCCATATTTAAAAGTTTAGACGTGGAATTATAAAACAAATACCCTACAAAATACCAGTACGATCGATTTTAGCGAGTTCGAAGTATTTCGAATGTGTTACAGCGCCCCCTCTCTACAACGACACGCAATGGGAGACAAAGATTGTGTGCGTTGTTCAGAGGGAGTCGTTACAGGGAGGTAAATTGGCCTACATCTGCAAACAGCTTAAATCAAGATCAGACGCCGCTTTACGCGGCGTCTGATCTGGATTCAAGCTGTTTATCACCCGTCGTTATATTTATTCCATCAAAATGTAATCTTGAGAAACAACAGCAGACGACAATTTGAAGCAGTCGATATTGCAGCAGTAAAAGTGTTAAACATTTTGTCTTGTTTAGGGAACAGCGGCAAATGTCGTTGTAAGGAGGGAGTCGTTGTTGAGAGGGCCGTTGCTATAAGTCACATCCAGATATAGATGCACGCTGTTGCGTTCGATTTTACCAGCAATTCATACGGACAGTAATTAACTGTTGTGGTTTCTCTCAATATCTGATTTCCCTCCACCTTCGTGTGACATCTAGTGAAGATTAAATTGGTGAAAAACACTTCTTATTTTATATATCACAAACTGCTGTTACATTCCGTTTTAAACGTATTCTAATTCTATAACCCTTTACCCCATAAATATGCATTTATACGTTTTAAATTTATTTATCCACCGAAGAAATTTTTTCTAATTTATACAGTCATAAATATGTATTTTAAAATATATTTTCCTTATCCTAGCAGATGGTAGGTTAAAAGTGGTTAAAAGTAAAGCAGAATGTACCTTAAGGCATATTCTGCTTTATTTTCAACCTGCTTTAAGTGGTCAACTATCTTCAATTCTAATAAGAGGATATGGAGTAATTGGTTAAACACTTTAAATAGCTTTCTCAGTGGGACTTGAATTATATTTGCAAACTGAGCGACTACCCATATCCAAACGATTCGACATTTTCCTCTTCACTTTCGTGACGTCATTAACTTCCAACAATTGTCGTCTGCTATTATTTCTTATTTAAAATCTATGTTTCTTTTTATTACGCATTTTAAAGTTTGGTGTCAATCAGTGGACCCTGATCAAACGCTACATTACGAGGCTTCTGATCAGGATTCAAGCTTTTTGCAAATGACAAGTGTACTCGGGATAAGGCAGCGAAAGGGTTCAATGAAACAGATATTAAAATTAAATTTGAAAGAAAATGTAGACGAAATGTGAAAATATAATAATCTTGAAAGTAGTAGTATTTTAATGCTTTCCCCTCAATGGACATCATAGTAGATTATCCCTTTTTATCAGGGTTTGTCCTGTTTGTTTTACATGTATTCTTCTCAAACATCTTCAAGGCTCTAAAACAAATTAAAATGTAATTTTTCAAGAGAGGAATTGTCCAATATAAAATTATGGCATAAAGTTGGCAACAGGAAAACGAAATTCGAAACAGAATTGTGTTACTCTACTAAGCATGATCTGGTTTATGTCATACTACGTAAAGGACATCCACTGTTCTAAATTAGTTAAATGTAATTTTTCAAGAGAGGAATTGTCCAATATAAAATTATGGCATAAAGTTGGCAACAGGAAAACGAAATTCGAAACAGAATTGTGTTACTCTACTAAGCATGATCTGGTTTATGTCATACTACGTAAAGGACATCCACTGTTCTAAATTAGTTAAATGTGAAAGTAAAGGTTAATACAGTGGAGAATCTGTTATTCTTTCCCGTTTAAACGCAAACGTACGCAAACGCAAAGCACTAAAACGTAGAAAAGAACAACTTTTGGACAATTCTGATAATTCATGTTTATCTTGGTGGCAAACAGTTTGGAGCATGATCAGACGCCGGGTTACCCGGCGTCTGATATGGCTCCAAACTGTTTGCACTGCAAATAATAGTTTAAACGTAAACGCGTTTATTGGGAAAGAATAACAGATTCTCCACTGTACACAATATTGCTAATTGTTATGGCATTTATAATTTGCTATACTTTCCTTTTATTTGATTATCGCATGTGTACTGGCTGTAAATAGTGCTTTTAAATGTCAAATAATGATTACGAGGGTTTTTCTTACAAACTGCTTGCGAAAGTGTTTAATGCCGAAAGACACAATCAAGTTGATTGTTCCTCTTGAAAGACGTTATATGTAGATTTCACTATGTTTGTCTCAATTTCGAATGTTTAATTAATTCACCACCATATGCCACTGTATTAGTACCTGTACACTACGTTTTGATCCGGATATGATACAAAGTAACACCGACTTTGGTAAATAACTAAACTATTCGACACGAGTATCGAAATTTGTTCAGTAAAACAGTCTGCAAGTTTAATATTGAAACAATATTTACGAATTCAGTTTAAAACAGATGATATATTTGGCGTTGAGGGAGTTAACTTAAACACTGCATTAAAACACAAACACACATCAGTAAATGTCTTGCACAGGATGAAGTTACTGCATTGTCGCAAGACTATTACGTTTTAACCGGTCCGTCTTAAGACCCAAAACCTCCCCAAACATCTCCAAACCTCCCCGAACAACAAAAACAAGTTTTCCATATTCTAGCAGATGGAAGCGTAAAGCAGGCTGAAAGTAAAGCAGAATGCTCCTTAAGGCGCATCCTGCTTTAATTTCAACCTGCTTTAAGAGGGTACCTGTCTTTAAAACCAGGAACTCGCCAGTGGATAACGGATTAATATCTAGAAGTAACTGTGTATAGCTATCTTAAGTTTAGGACGTGTTGCTCCCCTTAAAATAAAAAACATAGTAGATTTAATTTTAATTCAACATTTTTTCATTACTTTAGCTTCAATTTGCAATTTACAAGCTTTATATGATATAATATTAAGACATTAAAGTAGTTTGGGTTGTTTTTTCAAGTAGTTTAGGCATGTGTGGAGAAGTTTGGAGTGGTTTAGAGTATTTAGACGGATCCCGTGTTACCCCTCTCACTGCAATTACGATGTCATAACAAACGTAATACAGTGGAGAATCTGTTATTCTTTCCCGTTTAAACGCAAACGTACGCAAACGTAAAGCAATAAAACGTAGAAAAGAACAACATTTAGACAATTCTGATATTTCATGTTTATCTTGGTGGCAAACAGTTTGGAGCCTGATCAGACACCGGGTTACCCGGCGTCTGATCTGGCTCCAAACTGTTTGTATTGGAAATGATAGTTTTAGCGTAAAGGCGTTTATTGGGAAAGAATAACACATTCTCAACTGTATCTCATTGTCATTCCATCATCTCCTTAACAATTTCATGATCAAATTATTCGGGAGAGTTTACCCCTTCACCGTTTCATTGTCGTCTGCTTCAATTTTGTTGTTATTTACAATGTCGTTTCAAAGTTAAAAAAATAAGACAGTATGACTGAAGAAATTTCAAAACGAGTGTCAAACAGTTTGATTTCTGATCAGACGACGCTTTATGCGGCGTCTGATCAGGATTCAAAACTGTTTGGAAGTATAATGCAGACGAGTATTGCATTGACAGGCTTAAAACGCAAACAGGAAAGTGGTGAGAAATGACTATTGAAATGTCTGAGTTCCAGTCCTTGGATATAGTTCTTTTACAAATGTAATTACGATGATGCAGAAATGCAGTTCTAAGAAACTAAATTCGCCCACTGTGTGCCTAAGGTTCATTTTCTTTTGCAATACGGGAGAATGTCACATAGCGTACACGACTGATCAAGACTGTTTTATATAAGTAGGCCATTCGTTAGAACATAAAGTCAAGTGTCGGTGTCTCGAACTCGCTTAAGTCGAATGTTACCGTATTTCTATAGTTTAACTTCATTACATGTATTTTAACCCGTTCAATCTCAATGACGCTTTAAAGCGCATTTGCAAACAGTTTGGGTCCTAATCAGACGCCGCGTAATGCGGCGTCTGATCAGGACCCAAACTGTTTGACACTGTCATCGATATTAATTAAGTCATACAACCTTAAATTAAACTTTGAAACGTGTCTTACAAACACCAATAATGGAGTAGACGACAATAAAGCGGTGAAGGGGTAAAACTCTCCTAAATAATTTGAAAATGAATCGGTTAAATTCTTGAGTCGAACATATTCTTTTTAAAGTTTAGAACGTGGCCTGGCCGCGTAGATATATTCGATTAATCGAATTCGAGATATTGAAGTTTGACTGTATCACACAAATGTGGCGGTTGTAGACTCATTTCAGTTCAATAACCCTACGTAAAAGGAGGACAATGCAAAACCAAAATGCCATGGGGGAAACATTCTCTGTAATAATCAAACCAAAGTAGGATTTTGTTAAATGCCTCTGGTGAAAACACTTAACAGTTAGTTGCACCAATATATTGAGTACACATAGGAGGCTAGATTTACAAGACTTACAGTGGAGAATGTGTTATTCTTTTCCAATAAACGCGTTTACGCTAAAACTATCATTTCCAAATCAAACAGTTTGGAGCCAGATCAGACGCCGGGTAACCCGGCGTCTGATCAGGCTCCAAACTGTTTGCCACCAAGATAAACATGAAATATCAGAATTGTCTAAAAGTTGGTCTTTTCTACGTTTTAGTGCTTTACGTTTGCGTACGTTTGCGTACGTTTGCGTTTAAACGGGAAAGAATAACAGATTATCCACTGTATCACTGAATCTAAATCACACAGTGGAGACGACGTTTACCTTTTTACACCAAGCCCCGAGGTTTTAAAAGTTAACCCATTTGTGCCCACGATCCCATATATGGGGCATAGGCGAACAGTGTTGACTCTGATCATACGCCGCACTATGCGGCATCTGATCAGAGTCTACACTGTTTGCTGATAGGAATTTCAATATAAAACAAAATGAAATTGAAATTTTGACCAGGCATCCCTTTGATAAAAAATGGACTAATCCAATATATAAACATGGAATAATCCACTGGGTATAAATGGGTTAAAATAAACTCCATGCTTAAAACTCAGATGTTGTCTCAGCTCATAATGATTCAATAAGTAGTCATAAATAAAAAAAACAAAATGTCACACATAATTGTACTACTGAACATGTCAAATTCGCGTCGCTAAGATCAGTTTAAACGTGAAATGCAAACATTACCGCCACTTACCGAAATTTAGTTCCGGTTTTTGTTAAATTTAGTGTTACAGTGGAGCATCTGTTATTCTTTCCCGTTTAAGGATGTCGGCCTGTCTTTTTGAGCATTATTAAATTTCCGAAAAATTTTACGAACTCATTTTCCGAAAAATGGTAAGAAACCATTTTTGGTGAATGCATACAGTCATAAAATACTATTTTAACGGGAAAAAATTGGATTTTCGTTCCGGAAGGGACTTTTTAAGTTTTATGTCCTATTCGTAGTTTACAGCATACACCGTTTTAATAGGTAGATTGCATTTTGTTACATCCAATTTCATTTCAATTTCTCAGAATATAAGCATGAAATTTTCATGTTAGTACAGTTTTAGTATAAATTATGGATATTTCAATAGATCAAATGATATTTTTTTGAAGAAAAAAAAAGTTTTGGTAAAAATACACCAAAAAGTGAAAAAAGAGAAAAAATGGATTTTTTGATATAAAATGATCTATATCTTTTTTTAAAGATCCGGGACCCTGTGTTTTTATTTACTATTTCACTAAAACTTTATGTTTGCAAGGCTAAAAACAACAAAAAAAAGTTTGGTAATTAGTTATCTACAATTTGTAGGGCAATTTTCACTGTGCCTTATTTTCCCATTATAAAAAAGTGGGTGGGGTAAATTTTACTCCTTTCAGGTGAAATCCAACATTTTTATTTTGGATCTTGACAAAACATTATTTTCAGGGTTTATTCTTACTATGGTAATATAAATTAGGATACTTTTTGTACAAATACTGTGTTTAAATAAAGATTGAAAAACAGTAGTACAAAAAAGTAGTTTTTGTGAAGCTTCAATTTTAGCGGGGTTGCCTTGAAGAATCTCAAATTGTGAAAAAGAAAGGTCCGGTACCCCCACTTTTTTCACCAGTTTTGTCATAGAAACTTATTTTACTGTCTGTATGCAAAGTGTGAAGAATTTGGTAATTACTTTCAAAAGGTGCACCTACCCCCTTAAACGCAAACGTACGCAAACGCAAAGCACTAAAACGTAGAAAAGAACAACTTTTGGACAATTCTGGTATTTCATGTTTATCTTGGTGGCAAACAGTTTGGAGCCTGATCAGACGCCGGGTTACCCGGCGTCTGATCTGGCTCCAAACTGTTTGCACTGCAAATAATAGTTTTAGCGTAAACGCGTTTATTGGGAAAGAATAACACATTCTCCACTGTACGACCCGTTTTGCAAATTGTAGTCCATGTAATTTCTACAATAAGAAGTGAGTTACTACCTATGGTAGAGAACACACTATCCATTTTATAGTAACGTTGCATTTTGTACAATTACTTCAACTTTGGCTAACAGTGACATTTCAAAATGTAATAAAGTCTTATTGCGACGGCATTTGGATAATAATATTAAAATAGTAAAGTATAATGCAATTGTAAATATATGTATGCTTCCAGCAGCTGATTGTTGACAAAAATAAATACATCCAGAAAAAATAATGGAATTTTGATAACTTGATCGTATAATCGGCATGTACACTACATTTTAATAACATTATCTCCTAGAGTTGTGTAAATATTATAGCTGAAGTAGCACATTCGTCACTAGCGACTAGTACACTCGTCATTGACTAATAGTATACATACAAAGAGTACACATTTTCTATGTAAAGCCATCTGATCAGGTTCTAAACTGTTCGTGATTTTGAAACTAAATTAAAAATAAAAACAGTACTAAATTGACTAGAAAATTAGAATGTTCTGTTAAAAGTGATAACACGGGTTCAAAGTCCAATTCTGACACGAACTCGTTCTTTGAATTTTGCTTCTAGTGTTTCATTTATTAAGTTATTGTCACAAATTGATGTTAACGTGCTCATACATGCTGAGACTAGCACCAATTAAACTGACAACCTCCAGGCTAAATCTTGTCGTCAGTTCCTTTAATTAAAGCTGCTACAACTGCACAATGTCGCTAGAAGATTTAAGTGAAAGTCCTTATGAAATCACACTGACGGAAAACAAGTGACAATTAAGCGATGGTGTTTATCTTTCATTAAGTGCATCTACAGTCGTTCTTGTATCATCGACCTCTCAGTGAATTGTCGGGAATTCCACTGAAAACATTAGATTGCTTAATGCAGGATAGAAATAATACAGAAAGCTCCCATAGGAGCTTTCTGCATTATTTCAATACTGCATTAAGTCATGTCTTGTATGCAGAAGCGTCTTCTATTGAGTATTTACTAATACAACTGTTCAAATTTGTTTGTAATCTATTGGTACAATAAACATTGCTTTTAAGCGAAATTGACATTTAAAAAAGGATTAACACGGAGGAACATTTCAGTCTTATTCTTTTGAGGTTGAAAGTTAACAGGATGTTTTTCTCTGTTCCAATAATGGTTTGCAATGAGAAATTGGTATCATATTCTATAATGGTTTAGAGAGAAGGTTTAGGTTTATTATTCAAGTGGATTTGCACTATGGAACAATATCATTTTCCAAGATATTGTTGTTCTTAAACAAGTGTTACAATTTGAAAGACATCCATGTTTTTCGATGTATTAATGTTTCATTTTCTGGCCGCTACGAACGAGTTTGTTATTAATATTGCAACAGTTTGTATCCAGAAAATTCAAACAAGTGATTTGGTGTCTCGTATAGTTCAATTCTGTAGAAACCTTATGTAGACACTTATGATATTTTATGAAAGAAAGTGCAGATATTTTACATCTATAAATTGTTTCATTTCACAATTTTTAGGGCGACGCTTACATAGTATTAAACCCTTTTACTGCCATGACGTCATCAATTTTAAACAATTTACTACATTACATTTTAGAGTTGTTTATATTTATACATGTCCATGTATCTGTTTTAATACGTTTATTCATAGCAACGAGTTAATATTTCATTTCATTTACAAACAGTTACTTGCAAAAGTGCATTTTCCTGTGCAAACAATGAAGACCAAACTATGGATGTTATGGCAAACATATACTATTTATCAATATTTGGAATCCAATTTATCCATATTGAAATATGGTTTATTCATTGGAATATAATCGATTCAGTAGAAAGTTGGTGTTTCTCTGGGCATTCACACTTTTCTGATATTCAAAACAACACTTGACATATGTGTGTTAAGACGAGCTTATCTAAATGACCTCTGGGAGTTCACTTGTCACGATTTTGCCATTCCATGCCAATCAAAGGTTTTGCACAAGTTGATATGAGGTAACATAGTCGTTTGAGGGAACTGAAGAACAAACTTAGCCCTTTCAATACCAATCTCAAATACACTAACAAACATAAGTACAACTAGTTTGGATCCTGATCAGACGCCGCGTTACGCGGCGTCTGATCAGTATCTAATCTGTTCGACACTCATAAAAATAAATTTACACGCCAAACTGTTTAGTTCGATTGATTGAGTTGGATTTTACGGCACTTAAACACATAGAATTGTCATATAGCGCCGGGTCGGTACATGTATGTATGGGAATGCATTCGTGTCACTTTTTGGAGGAGTCTTACCACTCTGCCAGTTCGATCGGTTTGCGTATTCTAACCTGCAACCATCCCACTTAAAAATAAAAGCAGTAGACGATAGTATGACAGTTTATATATTAGATGGGCTATGTTGAAATTTCATTGGAAATGTGAATGGATAAATGCGATTGTCACACAGACTGACTCCTTGTCATTTGCCCTGTAAGTGAATGATCTGGACCCAAACTGTCTGAAAGGGTGAAACCAATCAAACTAAGAATGTAAGACTCAAATTATAAGTGAATTTAGAAAAACAGATCAGACTGGAACACGCTTAACAATTTCACTAACATTTTTAAGTAGCATTATTTTAAGTTGCCTTAACCTTGACTAAAGAACTTTTAAATACCAATGTATAACCGTTTGGAATCCCGATTAGGATCCAAACTTTTTACAAAGTCGAGTTCAGTCGGTAATTACGTCAATTTAGTAAGTAAAGTTTACACCTTTTCTATCGCTGGGAATCTATAAATCAAACGTTTTAAAGGTAAACTAGTTTCTATGTTTAACCCTTTTATTGCCGAGTTCGACAACATTAACAATTTCAAACAGTAAGAATCCTGATCAGACGCCGCATAATGCGGCGTCTGATCAGGATCCAAACTGTTTGACACTTATATTAATGTTTCCTAAGTCAAAAACATAATTTTAACTTTCAAAAGTAAACACATACATGTACAAAACATTAAAGCAGACGATAATAAAGCAGAGACTGTGCAAGACGGGTATTTCCGCCATAATGGCAGTGAAAGTGTTAACTTATGCACCCCTGATGGAACATTCCAATTTTAAAATGAGTCTAGTACATTTTTGACTATTTAGGGTTGATATTTACACTATATTTTAAAACGACAAACAGTGTAGACACTGATCAGAGGGCTCCTTAAGGAGCCCTCTGATCAGTGGTTACACTGTTTGCATATGACAAGTGTAATGCTCACAGGTACACTGTTTATAAATGACGAGTATACTCGTTGCTAAGTTTGACTGTGATAAAGTTTGACATTCGTTACCGAAGCTGGGATGTAAATGCTCATAAAAACGATTTTCGCAAGCATGTCACATCCCGCATCATTTAAGGAAAAAGTGACAGAAAATTGATGAAACTTTGTTTTTGTGTGATTAATTACTATCGGTATTGACAGACGCAGTGCCCCCAGAATGATTTATAGTCTTCTGTAGTTCATCCAATGTTTCATTTTATCTTTTTTATAGTGAAAGAATCATTATTCTTCTAAATTCTACATACAAGTTTGTGATATAACAGATCAGTTATTTTGTGTCTGAAATCTGCCTCGATCTACCAACGTATTTGCCACTATGATTAAAACTTAATTATTAATAGTTTCTAATAAAACTGTTTCGTTTGGACGGGAAACACAGTCGAAACTCGATACTTCGAACTCGCTTAAATCAATCTAACCAGTATTTCGTAAGTTAAAGTTTGGTAAGTCGATCTCGCTTAAGTCGAACATAGCCACGTTTTAACATTGTTAGTATGTGTATTTTCGAACTAATGCGAGTTCATAGAATCGAAATTTTACTGTAATAGAGTTTTCTCCACTGTATGATAAAGTCGTCAAGCATCAAACTGAACTCTGGAACAAGTCTTCTCTTCTTGTGGAGAAATAAGTTTCTCGCACAGTATAATAGTCTCGTATATACCACACTTAGGTGGTAAAATATGTATACGTTTGTATGACGTTGCATGTAGTAGTTATAAACAGGTGTTATACAAAGTAATTTATAACATAACAGACGGCGTGAGCGTTGATTAACACTCGTTGTTTATTTTTCATATATAACTAGTTGAATAACTATGCAAATGAGGTACGCAACGACTTCGTTTACTTATGACGTCATTAAAATGAGTTCTATGCGTTCAATATCTAACGTCTTTCTTCCTTCATGTAGGTTAAATTTAAAGATGTTTGGTCTAATTAATCAATATGATAGCTACATGTAATGGTTCATTGATACATATAATAACATAAACATTATGCTATTGAACGGAGTTTATTTGGAACAACTTTTTTCCCGTACAGATCTACATTGTATTATTTCGCGCTTAGCATTCACTTGACCTCAAATACTGCGATAAATAACTTTTCTAGGTTATGCAATGAAAAGAAAAAAAAACATTCGTGTTAATACAATGGATAATCTGTTATTCTGTCCCGTTTAAACGCAAACGTACGCAAACGCAAAGCACTAAAACGTAGAAAAGTACAACTTTTGGACAATTCTAATAATTCATTTTTATCTTAGTGGCAAACAGTTTGGAGCCTGATCAGACGCCGGGTTACCCGGCGTCTGATCTGGCTCCAAACTGTTTGCACTGTAAATAATAGTTTTAGCGTAAACGCGTTTATTGGGAAAGAATAACAGATTCTCCACTGTATTTGATTGAGTTTATCAAATTCGTCATCTTAGAAAACGATAAAAACTCGGCAAAGCCTCGGTTATATCTTTTCTAAAAGACTCGTATAATAAATCCCATAAATTATGAACACTCATGTAATCTCCTATATACTGTATAATCCAGCAGGTGACACGAGTGTAAACAGTTTGGATCCTGCTAAATCTACGCATTATGCGGCATTCGATTGACCTCCAAACCGGTCGTAAAACTAACTCATGTCGCAGCAGTCTATTGAGTCTAAGGGGTAATATTGTTCGTCCTCATTAATTATCCGTAAATTGGATTTACGCACGTAGAATGAAGAGGCAACGAGTGCCAAATTGTTGGGATCACTGCAAGAGGTCGAAAATAACGGTGCAATAGGGTCAATGGAGTTAAAAGGTGAAGGCGATGGAACATATCTATTGTATGTTCAACCCTTTCATTGTCAAAATTATCGTGAGTTTTCAATCCTTTCTTCACCATATTATCGTCTACCTCACGATTGCTGTCTGCAATTTCGTTCCAAAATCAAAATTATTACAGAATTACTAAAGTAATAGTTAAACAGGTGCCAGAAATTAACGCGTAACGCGGCGTCTGGTAAGGATCCAAATTATTTATAAAAACGCCGTTTGGCGCCTTGATATTGAAAGGGTTAAGGCTGAAAATGATAGTAAATACACATTACCAGTTGACAGTGCGATACAGAGTGATGTATTTAGCTCGAGACGTTTTTGGCGGAAATAGCCGATCTGACGAGCGCCTTGGCGCGAGTCTGATCGGTTGTTTCCGCCAAAAACGTCGAGAGCTAAATACAACACTATGTAGCGTACTGCCAACTGGTAATGTGTTTATTAGATCTATATGTCTTGAATACAAACCAGAAACAACTAAATAATTGTTTAAATCATTTTATATCCAAAATGTATTAGTTATTTGAAGCAGAACGAGAAGTTTTGTATGCCACAAAGAAAAACGCGGTACTCGTACATGTACGTAAATGACGTCACGTTAAATCGAAAGCGAGGTCAGAGTAAAATACAAAGTGGCTGATACAAGGTGGCTGACACAGACTCTTGTATTTTACTCTGCAGATACACGCGGAAACGCTCGATATCATTCGAAGGTATATAATAAATTAATGTAGCAGTGCGTCGAGTTCAACTCGCAACTATTACAGAAACAGTCAGAGTTGACTAGAAGGCTATCAATATTTATAATGAAGAGCGGCATGTACAAATTGAGTTAGGGGTTATCTATAGCCTTGTTTAAATCATTTTGGAGATAATATATGTCACTACAGTGGAGATTGTGTTATTCTTTCCCAATAAACGCGTTTACGCTAAAACTATTATTTGCAGTGCAAACAGTTTGGAGCCAGATCAGACGCCGGGTAACCCGGCGTCTGATCAGGCTCCAAACTGTTTGCCACCAAGATAAACATGAAATATCAGAATTGTCCAAAAGTTGTTCTTTTCTACGTTTTAGTGCTTTGCGTTTGCGTACGTTTGCGTTTAAACGGGAAAGAATAACAGATTCTCCACTGTATTCCCAAAGGTACAGAATAATTAACACTTTCCCTGTCGGTCACTTTTTGACTTACATTTGCAAATCGTTTGAAAACCGGATTAGATACCGCGACAAGCGGCATCTGATCTGGATCCAAATTGTTGATAATTATCTTAAATTTTCTTTTGCATAGAATGCGCTACTGTTACAGATGAAAAACAAACACTTTCAAAGCAGACAAATCAAGTTAGGTTAGTTGACTGATTTGGCATCTAGAAGTGTTCTAATGTCATGAATTAGTTAACCCTTACGTTCTCAATGACTCTTTAAAGCGTGTTTGCAAACAGTTTGGATCCTGATCAGATATGTACAGTATATATACTACTAGCGTACTGCTATCCTTCAAAATACGTTGTTCTCGTTTTAACTAGACGAACCCAAATGCATTAAAATCTAGCATATGACAGATTCTTTAATATGTTGATGTCTTAAAAAAGCTGAGTCACATTGTGATTGGAATCTGATATGCAACATGTTAACATTTAAGAGCACACGCTCCCAATTCGTGCGACACCAAGTGGCTTTAACAAAGTAGGATAATTCAAGAACCCTTACTTAACGAATCGTGCGTATCGCTTACCTCCTTGATATCGGCGCCATATGACCATCTCATGTGTTGCGGTGCCGTAAAACCCTACCCAATCAATAAAAAACCTACTTGGTAATTGAAAGTACGGGAAAATTGGCAAATACTCCATCTAATAAGACTAATGTAATAACCAAGGACTTAAATCAAGGTGAAAATTAGCGTGAACACGAACACACATAGAAAAAGCCGCCTATATATTTAGACCATTGGTATATGTATGAAAGGGCCTATATATTCAAAAAACACTTTATAACATATACTTTCTTTACCATGTTCTGATTATTCACACCTAAAGCATTTATTCTGCGAAGTTTGATCAATTTCTTACTGATATATTTGGAATGAGTGAGTTTTTTCATTGATTTTGAGCCAAAACAATTAAGAAAATGCATATACTTCAGGCAATTAACCGTACACTTTGCAAACCGTTTGAAAACCGGGAATAGATACCGCGACAAGCGGCATCTGATCTGGATCCAAATTGTTGATAATCGTCTTAAATTTTCTTTAACATAAAATGCACGACTGTTACTGTTGAAAAACAAACACTTTCAAGGCAGACAAATCAATGTATGGTAGTTGACTGATATGGCATCTAGAATTGTTCTAATTTCATGAATTAGTTAATCCTAACGCTCTCAATAACGCTTAAAAAGCGTTTACAAACAGTTTGGATCCTGATCAGAGGCCGCGTAACGCGGCATCTTATCAGGACCCAAACTGTTTGAAACTCGTTTTGAAATTTCTTCCGTCAAACTGCCTTAATTTTTAACTTTGAAACGACATTGCAGACAACAAAATTGAAGCAGGCGACAATGTAACGGTGAAGGGGTAAACATTTGACGAACAATTTGGCAGTGACGGGGTTAAGTGGTTCACTATTTCGTGCTCCATCGCTGAATATGTGGAGCAAACTCAGAAGCTGTACATCAACTATAAGCTGCATATACGTCATTACGCATTATACGCGTCGTTTGAAAATATTGTACAAGACTCCTTCGCTACAACGACACCCAATAGGAGACAAAAATGTGTGCGTCGTTCGGAAGGAGTCGTTATATGGAGAGAAATTGGCTTACATGTGCAAACAGCTTGAAACAAGATCAGACGCCGCGTAACGCGGCGTCTGTTCTCAATTCAAGCTGTTTGTCACTAGTCATTACGTTTTATCTGTCAACATGTAATTTTGAGAAAAAACAGCAAACGATAATTTTTAATCTGACGACGTGAATAGATTGGACATATTTGTCTTGTTTGGGGGAAGAGCGACAATTGTCCAGATGGAATCCATCAATCAAGATAAAAAATACAGCAGATCCCTAAACTATACACATGCATAGACATGTAGTATTACGTGAACTTAAAAACTAAAGATTAAAAAAAATAAGACTTGTACTCGGTATCTAACCTATTTTCGTTTTTCAAATCGCACCTGGTTGAAAACAATTGCACATAGTCTTTATTTGGTAAACACAGAGCCCGGATTGGTATATACACAATATTTCCCATTTACTCTATACTTATTCCCCCTTTGGTAAATACACAAAGTTCCCCGTTTAGTATACACTATTTCCCCGTTTGGTTTATACACACAGTTTTCAATTTACTCTATACTTATTCCCCGTTTGGTATATACACAAAGTTCCCCATTTAGTATACACTAATTTCCCGTTTGGTATACTGATAGTAAAATAATCTCAGTATCTATTGTTCTATGAAACTCTATGTGCAAACGACGGAGAGTATCCCCTCTGCCTAGAACTTAGATAGTTTGATCCCATGCGCTTCTTTGCAACGAATGCGATTATCAGAAATCATCTTCCTGAAATCACTATCATCGTATCTTGTCATCCCTCATCTTTCATCGGCGCTACATGACCTATTTTGTGTCACAGTGTCGTAAAGCCTTAATCATCCATCCATCCCGATCATAGCTGCCTGGTCAGGGTATATTCACTATAAAAAGCTTTGGAGTAAATGGTTAATATATTTTTATATATATTGTGCATAGTTATTTATCTGGAAAACTGTTTATTTGGGAAAACGTTTAGCCCTTTACCAGCGAAAAATAAATACCTCATTTTGCTGCATTTTTGTGACTGTATATTTGTTTTGGTGAATTTCATGATTTGTTAATTTTTCTATGTCCAGTTATACAGAGTGATGCTCCTTTGCTTTTTATACAGCATTATTAGTATGTACTAATTACATGCACTTAAGTATTCGCTTTAATTTTATGCTGAACTAGTAATTGCTAGTAATTGATACTGAATGTCCAAACCCACGGTCTTTGTATTTATATTCACGTTTCAGACTCGCCGGACACGTGTTGCACAGGGAACGAAGACGACATTCAGAAGAATATAAATGCAGAAAACGTGAACTGCTGTAAGGAGGTAGCCGGATTTGATAGTTCTACTAACACATTCTCAACTCTTAGGTTGGCATTAAAATAGGTGGGTCAGTTCAAAAGTATGTAGGACTTATTATCACGAAAACTTTCGAAACTTCGAATAAAGACTTGCAAAAAATGAGCTGAAACCGTTTCAAAGTTACTAACCTATAACTGGGAAGACCACGTGTCGTCAAACGCATTGCGCACATTGAGTGACGGAAAGCGAAATTCTAAAAAGGGTCTTCAACCTTTAGCAAATGACCTCAAACTACTTTTCGAATACCTACGGAATGAAGCAGCTGCATTGTCTAAACATCTTCAGAGTGAAGTGGATTCAGAAACGACGCGTCAGTATTGGGTGCAATTGTCAGAAATTTGCTACGCACAGACCATACTTTTCAATAGGCGAAGAGCAGGGGTAGTATCAAAAATGACAGCAGAAGATTTCCAGAAACGTTCTTTTGACAAACAAAGAAAACGAGTTTGATGAGGGTTTGTCCAACCTAGAAAAAACTCTTTCCAGGTCGTTTTAAAGGACTGAAATAATTGCAAAGCGTGATCGTATAACTACCTCTGTATCATGAAATCATACATTAACTCACAATTTCTAAACCTTTATATTTAAACGTTACTGCACCATTTAAGATATATCATTGTTACATAATAGACTCGAAAAGGAATTTCCAGAGTTCAAAGCAAATTTCCTTTAAAAAAACTATACAGTATAGCATGCAGTATTGAATATAAATTAGAGTACGGAATAACAATGCTTTAACCCACCGCGGAAAAAGTATATTTTTAGTCATATTAGCTTTAAATTCTGGTTGTTAAACAATGCAAATGGTGGGGAAAGTAGTTTAAAGGTAAAAGGTCGTTCGCTTTTACTTTTAGGCACATCGACAATACGTCAAGTGCGTATCACCAAAAAAAGTACTGGTCAGAAGAGGAAAAGGTTGCCATCAATAAACATTTCTAAAATGAAATACTTATGGGGCGGATTCCCGGAAAGAAGGCAATATAAGAATGCTTGAAAGACGAAAGTGTGCTATCTGGTCGGACGTGGAGAAATATAAAAGATGTTTGCCGGAATACACTAACAACCGAAAAAGGAAGGGAGAAATATAATAGTGGTATAATGGATCCATATAGAGATTTCCAACAAACTAACAATATGTCCGACTGACATTCGTATTGTGTGGATAAATCAAGCGTATAATTTGCCAACAGTGAAATTAATTTAAACTAATGAAAATATTTAGTATGCATCAAAAGGCAAATCATCAAGATGAACAATCAAACGCATAGATGAGAGCGGAGCACATTTTTTCATGTACTGATTATGTCATGTCAACAGCATTAAGCCCTGTATTTCTAAACGTGTCATGTCTCATACCGATATATTATTTTGCAAATAATAGATGCACTTTGCCGTATTATACAGTTTCTTGCCGATGTACATGAATGTTTATCCCCTGCTTGTAAAACTGTATGAAATATGCTTTGACCAGTCTGAATAAAATTTAATATTCATGTGCACAAGGAAGAGACTGAACTGATAATGTTCGTAGCACAAATAATCGAGATGAAGACAATGACGCGTTTGCATAAAACAATGCCATATGCAACAAATATTTCGATATATCGAGAAATCCTTGTCTATTCTGGTCTTCAGTCTATCTGATTCATATATACTTTTAATTTGAATAGAAAATGACCATCACAATATGTGCTGTAATGATTTATTATTGTTTCATCAAATGTCAGAGTATAGCATACATTCCTAATAAATCCGAGTATATGAGTTGATACATTTATCCGTCCGTCTGTCTTTCACATTACCACATTTCTGTAATATGAGTTACTAACTATTGCTATAATAAACGGCTGCTGAGTGTTTCATAGGCAATGAATACTAAATATAAACCGATATATATTATTCTTTGCGATGATCTTGAATAGCAAGTATTTTAATAAATCATAGCATTTTTTCGTTAAAACATAACTATTTATTATACAAAAAAAACATATAGTGCATCGTTATTGAATAAGAACTTCATTGTTTTGTATATAAGGGTGTATATATATATCTAAGCTACTGATTGGTACCAAAGTGATAGGCTAACGCTTATCCATACGCCTGAATTCACTTATAATTGTGAATCGTAAGCCATTTTTATTCAAATATTGTTTACGATACAACAAACGTATATGTGGTCGTTATTGAGCAAGGTCTACACTGTATTTTTACATGAGGGTAAAACTGGATAGCTATGTTACACCTTGATACCAACTATTGCTAGAGAAATTATAGGTGTAAGCGTAAAGCAATACTTTTGAAAATGATTACACATCGTCTTCATTTGGTTAACACAAACCCCGCTTGGTGTATACACAGAGTTACCCGTTTGGTACACACTAATTCCTCATTTGGTATATACACAAAGTTCCCCATTTAGTATACACTAATTCCCCAGTTGGTATACACACGGTTCCCCGGTTTGCTTGTGAAAAATCACATGTTCTAAAAATGGACGGAAAGCATAACTAAGGTCAAAATTATGATTTGTGATGTAATTGAATGTTTATGCTAGAGTATGAGCTTCTCTAGACGATTAGAAATGGTGGCACCCGGTTGGTAGGTTATGTACATAGTTCCCCGGTTGGGATGTTTTACAAGAATGTGTGTGTGTGTGTTTGTTTGTTATGGTATGATTGTGTGTGTGTTCTGCTTGAGAGGTGGGTGTATTGTTTGTGTTGCGTTTCCTGCTTGAGTCTTTCGTATTCATTTACAAAATTGCAAACTCTAGTTGTGCATTTGAAGTTTCAGGGAGGAATGAGTTACATCAAGTCCACTATTACGTTAATAGTTTGTACATTTTCCTCTCTATGGTCATTAATTTCAATTACTTACCACAAACAAGAATATTCAGAATTTTTTACATCTAAATGTTTAATTGCCATCAATATCTACTTACCAATACTTTGATCATTATTCACCTGATAGGTATTCAAACAATTTCATAACGAATAATACGATTCGTTATTGTCAGTTTGTGTGGACTTTATTGTAAAACAATCTTTACTGGTGTTTAATGATATTTCCTTTTCTATTAACCTTTCGGCGCAATAGTTAATTTAAGGTCCCTACTTTTCCCTCCATATTGTCGCCTTTTTCGATATTGTTGTCTGCAAGATCATTCATTTCAAAGTTAGATCTGAGGTAGTATAACTTAGGAAACGCGTTATGCGGCGTCTGACCTGGATCTAAACTGTTTGCAAAGTTTACTTTATGCAACTTCGGTGGTAAATCGTTCTAGTTTTAATTAAACGAAACACAATGCATTAACTCATTAAGTCCTAGTGACGCATACAGTGGAGAATCTGTTATTTTTTCCCGTTTAAACGCAAACGTACGCAAACGCAAAGCACTAAAACGTAGAAAAGAACAACTTTTGGACAATTCTGATAATTCTTGTTTATCTTGGTGGCAAAGAGTTTGGAGCCTGATCAGACGCCGGGTTACCCGGCGTCTGATCTGGCTCCAAACTGTTTGCACAGCAAATAATAGTTTTAGCGTAAACGCGTTTATTGGGAAAGAATAACAGATTCTCCACTGTATTTGCGAACTTTACCAAATTTTTACCTGTGAAGAGTACAGTCTTGTGCTATGGAAACAGTGAAGTCCTGCAGGAGCCCTCTGATCAGGGACTTCACTGTTTGTCATTTTGCAATTTATTACAAAAAACAATCCTAAATAGTCTATAATTGACCAGCCTTTATTGCAAAATGGAATTGTTTATTAAATGTTTCAGGGGGATAATGCATTAAAATCTAGCATATGACAGGTTCTTGAATATATTAACGTCTTATAAAAGATAAGAGACAAGCAGTTAGGAGTCTGGTAAACAATAAATGTCCCTGTCCCGTTTGAACTGCAGAAAATACAGATATTACACATGTCAATTGAAGGCTTGGTCTCGGTATGTTAGCAGGTGGCGGCTACACGCAAGGCGTAGACAGACTGACAATACCTCTAGAAGCTTTCTGAAGTATTTTGGTTAGAACCATTACCTGTCGATCATGACTTATTATCGTATTTCTATTAGTTTGGATATAAGTCTGACGCTGCGCTACGAGGGGTCGTGGCAACCACATGTCTGGTTCAAAATTGTTAGACTTTCTAGGAGTTTTTTCAATTAATAAAATGCAAAAAGAGTGTTCCCTCCCTACAACGGCCCTCCAAACAACGACTCCCTCCTTACAACAACCCTTGACGCAGTTCCCTAAAAGGACAATCATGTTTATCGCTTTAACTACTACAATATCGTCTGCATAAAATTGACGTCTGCAATTTGTTTCCTCAAAAATACATAAGGGAACATTTTGATAGAATAAATATAATGACGAGTAACAAACAGCTTGAATTAAGATCAGACGTCGCTTTTCGCGGCGTCTGATCTGGGTTCAAGCTCTTTGCACATGTAAGCCAATTCGATTTCCTCCGAGCAACACACACACTATGTGCCTCCCATTAGATGTCGTCGTAGGGAGGGACCACTGTATCTAAACTTGACAAAGTTTGAAGATGACAATTACAAAGCAAATGATATTATGACAGGGTAATACTTAAGCTGCCACATGTCATTATCACCGCTAATGAATCTTAGATTGAATAGTTTAGTAAGATGAATGAACCTTAATGTTAATCAAGTCAAGTACTTCTGTGTCACACATAATTCAGAGGTTAGTATGCCATACAGACTTAATGATATAATCAGGTGGCGTAATTGCTGGTAACGAATTAACCTAAATGTGTATATTAGGGCAAGTATGGTTATGACATAAAATATATCACAGCTTATAGGCAGTTAAGCTGTCTATTCAGCGTCCAAATTATTGTGAGAGTTTTACCCCTTCAACACAACAATTATCATTGTCTAATTCAATATTGTAGTCTGCCATATTGTTTAACAATTAGTTTTAAGGCAGTATGACTAAATAAAGGTCTAAAAAATTAAACAGTTTGGATCCTGATCAGACGCCGCGTTTAATAGGGGAATATTATTCCTTTTCGTTCAAAACGGGACGCTTACTCTCTGCTCAAATAGATATCCACATTTAAGTATACACAAGGTTACTCGAAAGCAACATTTTTCACCAGTAAGTACCTCATTCGTCTGGTATCAAAAGTAGTTCACAATACATGGAATAATGAATGCAGGAAATTTTATCTATCATGTAATTAGCAAACTCGGGATAATGAAAATAATGTTAATTTGTGTTTGTAATTTGCAAAATCATTACCCAATTCCAGCCTAGTGTCCTCAATGTTACAGTGGAGAATCTGTTATTCTTTCCCGTTTAAACGCAAAACGTACGCAAACGCAAAGTACTAAAACGTAGAAAAGAACAACTTTTGGACAATTCTGATAATTCATGTCTATCTTGGTGGCAAACAGTTTGGAGCCTGATCAGACGCCGGGTTACCCGGCGACTGATCTGGCTCCAAACTGTTTGCACTGCAAATAATAGTTTTAGCGTAAACGCGTTTTTGGGAAAGAATAACAGATTCTCCACTGTACTGTATGGGCAAACAAGGTTGTATCGTTAGATCACCCTCGTTTAACTAGAATAGTGAACAAATCGGTTATTTTGTACATTTAATTGAAATACCTTTGCGTTTAAACGGTAAAGAATGACGTCTTGTCCATGGTTAGTCAAATAAATGACCCATACCATGGATAGATAGCCCAATGTGTAGACACCCAAAGCATGGCTCCTATATCTTCCTAATTTATTTAGTAAGCAGCACATATTTAGTGAAGTATATAAACTTCCTTAAACTCTATTTGACTCAATGTGAAAATAACTCGGCTTAGGAAAAAACTACAAACACTTTGACTGTTCGATAAGAGTAAATCGTATACATTTTCACGAAAGTGTCAGTTTAACATTCAAACTTTTTACTCTAAATGACGCCAAAAAGCGCGTTTGAAAACAGTTTCGGCCCTGATCAGACGCCGCGTCACGCGGCGTCTGATCATGATGCAAACTGTTTGACACTCGTTTCGATATGTTTAAAACCATACTAGTACATTGAATCTTACTTTTAAACGATCTTGCACACGGCAAAATTGAAGCAGACGACAATGAAACGGTGAAGGGATAAACATCTCACGATTAATTTAGCAGCGAAAGAGTTAATGCAACCACGATAAATGGTAAAAAACTGCTTTCGTGAACGAGAAATACAGTGGAGAATCTGTTATTCTTTCCCGTTTAAACGCAAACGTACGCAAACGCAAAGCGCTAAAACGTAGAAAAGAACAACTTTTGGACAATTCTGATATTTCATGTTTATCATGGTGGCAAACAGTTTGGAGCCTGATCAGACGCCGGGTTACCCGACGTCTGATCTGGCTCCAAACTGTTTGCACTGCAAATAATAGTTTTAGCGTAAACGCGTTTATTGGGAAAGAATAACACATTCTCCACTGTATGTATCTCTTCTTTTAAATGTTTTAATACAAAACGAGAATATTGCGCAGCTTTCCTCAACATCAATAACCTTGATACATCCATTTTATTTTGAAATATTGATAATGATATTTAAATCAAATATATAAAACTAGCTGCCAATCCTCCGGTAATTTAATACTGTACTCATCAATGCATCTTATAGAATTGCCTTTTCGCGTCTTTTCATTTAAATATCATTGAAATATCGTTTCCAGCCATCAATCATGCCTTGATTGACGCACATAAGAAAACAGTTCTTACGTCTCATTGAAAACTTAGAACAATAAAACTGAAATTTCATTTTAACGGTAAAAGCAGTACGAGTCAACATGTTAATCTAACTATATGTAATATTTTGCAATACTTTGTTTATTTTAAACTCAAACTCTGCTGTCACACTGGCTTTATAGAAAAATTCCCTTTAACTTTCCTTTACCATAGACGTGTTTAAAATATATTCATTACATATAGAAGTCCTCTGATCTGAGTCTACTTTGTTTGCTAATTTAGACCAGTATTTATCAAAACTACACAGAATTTCAAGTAGAGTGATTCATGTTTTTTGTATCTATAAAAAATCCACAAGGGAACCTAATAACCAATAAGTGTCATTTAGTGCTAAAAAATTAAATTTAAAAGTGGATTTAAAAATTTAGTGCTAAAAATTTAAATTTAAAAGTGGATGTTAGTCTTATCTTATTGGTTTGTCTGGTTAGGCTTAACAAACACAACTAAAAGAAGGTCCTGTGGGAGAATTTTGTCTGACCCCTTGAAATTGGAAAATACTTTTTTGCTCCTAATTTTAACGAAACTTAACTCAATAAAAAATTATATAAGAAAGTGAAAAGTTTTGCAAACATTAGCAATTCACTTTAATCCGAAGCCTGATCAGATACCGAGTTACTTGGCGTCTGATACGGTTCACATCTGTTTAACCATTAGCGTTCTTTAGAGATCCACCAGCCATATAACCATGACTCAAGCTAAAGTAGAAATACTGTTCATAATGGCAAATTGGATATACAGCGCTCCCTCTCTACAACAACACCCAGTGGGAGACAACAAATATGTGCGTTGTTCGGAGGGAGTCGTTATAGGGAAGGGAATTGATTTATATTAGCAAACAGCTTGAATCCAGATCAGACGACACGTAACGCGGCGTCTTAACTGGATTCAAGCTATGTGTCACTCGTCATTAAGTGTTTTTCTCTCAAAATGTCCATTATGTAACTTTGAGAAAAACAGCAGACGACATTTTTAAGCAGACGACATTGCAGTTGTGAATATGTTTGAATTAATTGTCCTGTTTAGGAAACTGCGACAAGGGTCGTTGTTAGGAGGGAGTCGTTGTTTGGAGGACCGTTGTAAGGAGGGAGCACTGTAGTACAATTCAACTGGGAGTTTTAACCCTTATCCTGCGGTGATATCGTCTGCTTCGAAATTGTCGTCTGCAAAATTTGTTAAATCTAGATTTATAAATTTTTTAAGTAAAGAATTCTAAAGACGAGTGTCAAACAGTTTGGAACCTGATTAGACGCCGCGTAACGCGGCGTCTGATCTGGCTCCAAACTGTTTGCAAAAATCAGTAAAGTCGCGACCAGCAGGCAAAGGGTTAAGCTATTGAAAAAGTTATCAAGAGATGTAATTTCTATTAGCCTTTCAAATTAAACGAACTAGTCTCTTTATCTCTTCACAACAACATTCAAATCGTTTGTTTTTATACGTTTGAGACGTTCAATTGTAGCAAAATGATAAGTTTAAAATATGGATTTATAAACATTAAAACTATTTAAAACAAATAAAGATATTTAAACTGATAGATACTGTTGTCTGTTTTTTATTGTTCTTATTCAGAATGGAAGCATTCTTCATGGTATCACAATTCGTGTTCACTTAATTCCAATGCTAATTCTCCTAAATGAATTGATTTTGAAAATAATACGGTAATAGATCAACACTTTGCAATTCAAATTAGGCGTGAATAATTACGTTCTTTATACAGTGAAACTAAATGAGATTTCATTTCTCATTTCTTATAATAAACTCGGTTTTACACGTGTTAATATCATCAATGGGTCTTCTTGTGAGTAATAATAAAGTGGTTTACCGTATTTTACAATTACAGTGGAGAATCTGTTATTCTTTCCCGTTTAAACGCAAACGTACGCAAACGCAAAGCACTACAACGTAGAAAAGTACAACTTTTGGACAATTCTGATATTTCATGTTTATCTTGGTGGCAAACAGTTTGGAGCCTGATCAGACGCCGGGTTACCCGGCGTCTGATCTGGCTCCAAACTGTTTGCACTGCAAATAATAGTTTTAGCGTAAACGCGTTTATTGAGAAAGAATAACAGATTCTCCACTGTAAAATACAATATGATTTCCCTTTTAAACGAAACTAAACACAAACGCAGTGCAATAAAGAGTAGAAAACATTGACGATCTTTTTTTATCTGAATGGCAAATACAACAAAACCTCCCCAGACCAGTCCAAACCTCTCCAAATTACTTAAAAAACAAAAAAAACTACTTAAATTCCTTAATATCTAATCACATAAGCCATACAATTGGGTAATTAAGGCTAAAATAATGGAGAAAAAAAACCGTAAAAATTAAAATTAAATGTACAATGTTTTTCATTTCAAGGGGAGCCGCTCGTTCAAAACTTAGATAGCCATACTTGAAACTTGAAACTTAATAATTTGGTTAATTGCCTATTTTTACAAATCATGTATTCAATGGTGTTGTACATCGAGAGCAGATACAAATAATGAAAATAATTATAAAATAATAAGTAAAAAATGAATAAAATGATGATCATAATAAGAGAAGATATAATATATCATACAGCGCCAACGAAATGACGAGGGATGATGAGATGAGATTGTGATAATTTCAGGATTAATATTTAATGGGGATGATTGCAGGAAAATGATTTCAGGAAGAAGATTTTGGCCAATCCCATTTGCTGCAAAACAACGTATTGGACCAAAACAGGATGGTTATTTTAGGACGATGATTTCGATCAATCTAACTGGCTACGAAAGAGCGCATTGGGTCAAACCCACAGAGGAAGAATATCTGAGCTGGGGTATTTCGGCACTGCGACACCGAACAGGTCATTTAGCGCCGATGAATTGCGAGAGACGATGAGAGAATAACAAAATAATTCAGAAAAACGATTTCAGGAAGATGATTTTTGGACGATGATCTTGGTCAATCTCATTTGCTGTTTAAGCAGCGCACGAGATCCAAACCACCGTGGAGAATTTGTTGCGCTGTGTTCGTCGGTACTGTGACACAGAACAGGTCATTTAGCGCCGAGGAATGATATGGGACGATGAGATGAAATGACGATGATTTAAGGATGATGAGTTCCCTCAAACAAACTAAAACACCCTATTTTCTTCTCCAGGGCTACGTCATACCCTGTTTGTTTACACTTAGCGAGCACGCACACTCGGGGACAACAAACCCGCAATCTACATAAGCTAGTGCTGCGTGCATTTTATCCCATTCCTTTTTACGCATTATTATCTGAATAGGTCCTATGCATAATACGAAGGTCTTACATAAGTTGCAAAAGCGCGATTTTACCGAAAATTAGAATTAGTTTTTTTATTCCGAGTAAGACCGACGCCATCCGAATGAAGGACCGAGAGTATGCGTATGACATTAAATACCCGGATGACTGGAAAAGAGAATTACAATTACAGGATAGCATGACACGTTATAATTATTAAAACATGTTATATACAATCCAGAAAGCATAAAACTATTTTCATAAAAAATAAGGATAGGATACACTTAAATTAATTATACTTCACATTTATCAGTTAAGACACACAGGTGGTTACTAAGTTTCTTTAAAACAATGAATCAAAGTGACTAAAATAATGTGTTTTTCTTAAACAAAGCTACATTTTCTGCATGTTTTATCTCGCTTGGGAGCTCATTCCAAAGTTTGGGGCCAACTGTCCTATAACAGAATGTCTTTCTCTTATTGAAAGGCACATTGTACATTTCACGAGCTTTGTCTACTGATCTCAGATTGCGTGATGGTGTAGGCCTGGATAGAAGTTATGTCAGGTACACAGGAGCACGATCATGTGAACAAATATACATGTAGGTCAATATATTGAACGTGATCCGTGCCTTGACAGGTAACTAATGTAACTCTTGAAGAGATTTCTTAGAGCTGTCTGACCATGTTTTATTCAAAACAAGCTTAGCACTCATATTCTGAATTCGCTGAAGTTTATCTAAATCACATTGTGATATTCCGTATAAGATAACGTTACAGTAATCTAAATGAGAGATCACAAATGAAAGGACACAGTTACTTCTAGATATTAACCCATTATCCAACAGCCTGTGCCTGGTTTTGAAGACAAGTATCGACTTAAAGTAGGTTGAAAGTAAAATAGAATGCGCCATTAGAAACATTCTGCTTTATTTTTTAAGCCTGCTTTAAGCTACCATCTGCTAAAATATGGAACTTGTTAAAAGTAGTTTGTGGAGGTTTGCGCAGGTTTGTGGTCGTTAGACGGACGGAATAATTGAGAGCCTAGTTAGGCACGAGTCTACGCTTGGTAAAACTTGGCTGTTTACATTGGGACTTATTGATTTTAATTTGACCTTTTAAAAAAGTGATACTCAAGTTATTGCTTGTAATGAACATCGTGAAGGTTTTAATACTCTATTACCTTATGATTATTCATCTTATATCACATTAGTTCATTATCACAGTCATATAAACGATTCTCTTCCATTAGTAGCTTTCCGGCACAGTTGCAGTCTTTATTATTGGAATTAAAGGATGGAACAGTGCAGTTTAATTGAAATGACTTTAACAATTATGGACAGAAATGCGGGGGCAAATGAGAAACATTTTTATGAACATCCAGGAAGCTGAACATATTTTGATTCATTTCAAGAATTATTGACAATTCTTTCGGTAACGTTTATTATTGTTAGTATTGCATTTTACCCGTTTGACACAGTCGATTAAGTAATATCGTCTCCTCAACCACTTCACTGCTTTACCCTCAATAAAATAGTTACGAGCGTATATGCAAACTGTTTAGATCAAGAACAAACACCATGTAACGTGGGTGGCGTTTGATCAAGAACTAAAGTGTGCAGGACTCCAGTTAAGAGGTAGTTATAGCAACAAATCAAACATTGTCTCACTTACTCAGCTGCAAATCCTATGGTGTTGCTACTCATTAGAATCGTCTATTCGAGACGATTCTAATGAGTTGTGACACCATAGGGTTTAATTCTGAAATAAAGATTTTCGTTTTAGAAAAACTACCCCTATCGGGTGCTCTGAGTGTGTGTAACTTTGTACAGCATGTCTACTGTATTTCACTTTTATACTGTTTGTAGATGACGAGTATGCTCGTCACAAGGATTGAACAACTTATCAGCCATCTGTTTAAGAGAAGTTTAACCTCGATGTCAAACAAGTTTTACATAATATTATTCACAGCGTTACCCTGTAACGAGCTAAGGCTTTATCTTTTTCTTTAAACCTTTGTCTTTGTTTTAATATTCGAAGATTCAAATTACCGCTACCGCTATGGTGACCAAACACATACAACTATTAATTTCTCGAAGCTGCATTGACCTGTATTTACTGGCATTTGCAAAATTTAGTGTAACTCCTTCACTGCCATGACGTAATCTATTTTAAACGGCTGTCGTCGGCTTTTACTACTCAAATTTAATATTTAGGCATTTTGTACTTATTAACCCTTAGCCCGCCAAATAAATTGTGGTATGCTATATTTCTCGTCTGCTTCAAGTTTCAAAGTGCTTCAAAGTTGCTCAAAATTGCTGAAAATGTTGTCCGAGTGTCAAAAGCTTGGATCCGGATGAGACGCCGAGTTACTCGGCGTCTCATTCGGATCCAAGCTGTTTGCATATGGAGCTATAGTCGTGAGTGGCAGGCTAAGGGTTAAGAAATATTGAAACGAGTGTCAAACAGCTGGAATTCTGCTCAGACATTACGTTACGCATGATGCAAAGTATGCAAATAATCATTTTTCTCGGAGTAAAGCAGTAAAGGGGTTACAGTGGAGAATGTGTTATTCTTTCCCAATAAACGCGTTTACGCTAAAACTATTATTTGCAGTGCAAACAGTTTAGAGCCAGATCAGACGCCGGATAACCCGTCGTCTGATCAGGCTCCAAATTGTTTGCCACCAAGATAAACATGAATTATCAGAATTGTCCAAAAGTTGTACTTTTCTACGTTTTAGTGCTTTGCGTTTGCGTACGTTTGCGTTTAAACGGGAAAGAATAACAGATTCTCCACTGTAATATTGTACAGCAAGTGAGATACCTGACGTCATATTATGATCTTTACTATCCGCTTTGTTCTCGTGCGACTATCTAAAAAGTTTCGATCCTGCTATATTTATTGTAGCTAGGCATAAACCCAATTATAAACCAGTACCCTACATATCAGAATGTCATTGATGTTGTCAAGGCATTGTCATTAAGAGTGCACCTGTCATGAACACGTGTCTTGTTCTTTAGAATGTCACTGTTAGCCCGCTTTTATTGAGAAACGTGTAAAGTATAAAGTCCCGATAATTACGTATTTCCAAAGAAACCGGTGTATATTTACATATGCACTTTGAAAAAACAGAAACAGGCACATTTACTAACCACGTTTTAGGACAGGGTTTTCAAATGGCGGATTTTTACTCTCAATGACATAATGTGTGTGATTTATCATACCCGTGCTACTCGGTTCAGGCCCCACACTGTTTGCAAAAACATTATTGTTTTAACCCAAACATAACTATTTGAAAGGAAAAACATCGTGTCCCAATATCCTTCTAAAGAAAGGTTTGTGAGTATCATACATCGTTTGTATTCTAGAAATAACCGGAAACTAAGATAACTGGCCCCAATGTTATACAATTTTTTATTTGAGTCTGGAATTGTTCTTATGCATTTGATTGGTCAGATTTGAGTTTTTGCTAAGCAAAAACTGAAATCTTACCAATCAAATGCTTGAGAACGATTTCAGTCGCAATTCAAAAGTTTAATAACCTTGGACCCTGTGATAACCATCTTTTTCTTAGGATCTGGGACTGTACCAGTATATTATATTGGTATGATGTAACACTCTTGCCATGCTGCTGACTCACTTGGGGATTATGGACTAGAGTATTCTTGTTGTCGGTCTGAAATGTTGGTCTGCTTTACTTTTAAAGTTTTCTTAAGGTATCTGGTTATATATAATTCGTTGACTTAATAGAAATCATAGTCGACGAGAGATATTGATGTTGCTATGGACGAGTAACTGACTTATCAGCCCATCGCTAGACTAGAACATTGCTCTTTTTATAAAAGGTTTTTAAATAGTTTAATAGATCTACAGATGACTATGAATATTGATAAAGGGACGGGATATACCTTTGACAGTTTGTATAACTATCTTTGAGAGCACACATTCCGGTATGATAGTCGTATATAACCAAATATCATAAGGTAAATGTTTCACATAGGTATCCATTTACCCTGACATACTCATACCTCGGTCGCTAAAGACTTTGGGTAGCTCACATCAAACTTTGTTTCCAAATTTTGTTTATTGCTATAGCACTTTCAAAATATTGAAATAGATTTTCATTACCGTGCATGTATCCAGTGACCGATATACGTCCTTAGATATAGATATGGTGAGATTTATTTTTCTCATAGTCTGTTATCACATTCTAATGTTCCCTCTATTTAGACAAGTTGTGTACGTGTCATAGGGTGTAAATTTAACTTTGGTAATAAATATAGAAATTGTCTACACTGTTTGTCGTATTTCATTACTACCCATAAAATAGTTTGGTTTATACCTTCCAGGTGTTAGATGTATATAGTTTTGGTCTAAGTCTTCATTGTTGGCTATTTTCCCCCGGGTGTTATTATTTGGAAGTCCCATTGTCCCCTGTGTCACACTAACCGTTCACTAACAGCTCACTAACCATTTACTTTTGCACGTGATTGTTTTGGCGCTAAAATCGAAAGATCAATGCATACCTTATTGCATTGTTCATTCGGAAGCCGTATCGGCAACACCTTATTATTTGGGAAATATACTTATATATCTTCGATATATATATATTTCAGGTTAGTGTAAATGTTGTTATTGTTAAAGTAAATGTGTATCGGTATCGGATTATGTATTTTGTGTATTTTAATTGTATATACATGTATTTGCATTGTTCATTCGAAAGCCGTATCGGCAAGACCTAATTATTTGGGAAATATACTTATATATCTGTGATATATATATTTCAGTTTTTCATTGGTCTGGTCCTACCCAGAAAGAACCCTAATTTGTTGTCACGTACAACAGCACCGGCTGAGTCAGGCCGTTACATACGCAACAACAATGCCATTTCCATATCTAAATATAGCATGGACAAATGACGGTACAATCCCTTATTCTGACCTTATGCCACAAATCAGTATCAATGTTGAAAAATATTCTAACACGTTAAACCCTAAACGCCGTCAATGAAAACCTTCACAGCCAAAGTTAACCTGATTTAACAATTTGCGAACGAAAAAGCGACGGCTAAAATTCATCGTGTGCAAAAAGTTCTTGTAAATGGACCACGAGGCCAAAAAAGGCAGATTTTTGGTACAATTCAGGGTATAAATCATAGAAATAAACAATGAAGGCACTAATGCGACACAAAGATATTTTAAGTACACAATAAATATGTAAGTTGAAGTAACATATAAAAAATTTGAAGTGTCGCACGCGTGCCTTCATAATTTATTTTTAGGATCTATACCTAGATCTGCTTTTTTGTCATTTTTGGCCTCTCGGCTCATTTACAAGAAACTATAAGATTGTCAAAACTTGACTTTGGGTCGCTGTGTGTATATTATGGTTTATTAGTATCTGATATTGACAAATAAACAGAAAATAAAGACAAAAATCTTTTTTTGAAAAAATTATTTTTTTACAGGACCAAATCGGAGGCTTCGTGAACCTTGTCCTTTATTTCAGTATCAATGTTGAAAATTTCTAACACGTTAAACCCTAAACGCCGTCAATAAAAACCTTCACAGCCAAAGTTAACCTGATTTAACAATTTGCGAACGAAAAAGCGACGGCTAAAATTCATTGTGTGCAAAAAGTTGTTAGCTTGACTGCAGCAAAATCTGATGCAAATGTTATACTAGTTAATCCCTATCATGTTCTAAATACCGCGGCGTCTGACCAGGATACAAAACATTTGTATAGTAAACTAAAGTCGCCTAAGTCAGTAAAAAGTCAAAATGGTATTAAAAAACTAGTAATGACAGATGGCACCTAAATTGATGTCGAACATATGAACACTGCAAGTGCCTTTCAACGCAACATTTATTGTGAATTTTGTACTCCTTCGCCTCCATACTGTCGTTTATTTCAACATTGTTTTCTTCATTATTCTTTTAAAGCTCGATTTAAGAAGTTATGACTGATTAAAGTTCGAAAAACAAGTATAAAGCAGTTTGGATCCAGATCACGCATGAGTTTGGACATTCCATAATGTTTGTAATGGCGTTTTGGTGGCAATGGCAATTAAGGGTTATTTAAATATACCGTTTGACTGTCTGCCTCGATAGCCTAACATTTTATAATTTTCGACCTTTCGTTAAATAAGAATAGTCGTACACAACTGCACAAACTAAACTTGTTGTCGCTCCTCCTGTGGCTTTACAAAGTATATTTGAGCTGTGCCATGACAAAATCTGTCTAACTGCATTGCAACATTGAAAATACCAAGAACCATTGTCATCCCAGGCTTTGCATCTGATTTTGGTCTACTCTGCCAAATATCGTATACAATACAGCTTTATGTAATATTTTTAGATGCATGTTGCATCTTCCAACAGCGAAGCTCAAGATGCGACTGGCCTTGATCTACACTGTTTGCAATGCAATAAGTCAGATTGTCTCTTGACACTGTTCATTTCTGTTTGTTTGTGATCGCAGTAGCATGAGCCTTCCGTTTGTGGTTTAATATTTCATTTGTCTTTTGTATTATCGCTTTCATCATAAATATATCCTTGGAGAACAATCTGGATGAAAATTATAGCGCTGTTTCAAAAATATTATTTACAGCATAACTCTCTTTGTTTTAGGCTTTGATCGTCCATAAACTATATTTCTGTCAGTTCCTTTCTCATTATAATTATAATTGTGCGAATTATTCCAAGAATTATATTACATCTAAAACCTAGAAACAACAGTATTGCCTGAAGGTCATCCTTTATATAGAATACAAACAGGAAACATGTTGTTATTTCCACCTCCATGCGTTTGTTCTTAACCCTTTACCTCATAGTCTGTTTATAATTTTAAAGACAGGTGACCACTTAAAGCAGGTTGAAAGTAAAACAGAATGTGCCTTAAGGCACATTCTGCTTTACTTTCAGCCTGCTTAAAGCTAAATTCTGCTAGGCTATATACAATATCTGTAATGGTAATTGTTCATGAGGGTATAAACTAGAGCTATTTTCTTCAGCGGAAGAATACATTAAATACGCTAAATGTCGCTCCTATGGGGGAAAGGGTTAAACAATGACGTCTATGGAAATCCATTAAGAGACAGGTTAGACTTAGAGTAACTCGGCATCTGATCAGGTTCCTAATAGTTAGCCACGTAGACTAAAATAGACATTTTCTATAATAAAAAACAGTCATTTGCCAGAATTTATCAAATTGCGCAATCGTTAGGTTCCGTGTATACGGGAAAAAATAATGTCTTCTCCACTTATAATATATTTTGTATAATAAATATTATGATTAACCCTTGTCATGCTAAGCACGATTTGGATACCATTTGCAAACAGTTTGGATCGAGATCAGACGCCGCGTGACGCGGCGTCTGATCTCGATCAAAACTGTTTGTCACTAATGTTCAACGTTTCTTTGGTTTAAATAGCATGTAATCTACTTTAGACGACAATTCAGCATGACCAGGGTTAAGTCGTGCCCAAAGTCGGGTAGACTACTATCAATATCATGTCTTTGTTTTTCCAGAAACAGTAAACATGTCTTAAATAGCTCCAATTAATGATCTGTTTTGGTGTATGACTCTAAAGTTCTCTATCACTTATGTATTGTCGAATATTGCTTTCAAATGATATGTACCATGTATAAACATACAACAATGTAAATTGTTCTCTTGCTCTGGATTGTCCATATTAGTGTGTTGATGAAGGCTTTGTGATAAAGCCGAAATATCCAAGGTATGAACATTTGCTCTGAGTTAATGGATTATTTGCTAATATGTATAAACATATTTACAATACTGATCGTCGTTGCATACCTTGTGTTGTTTGTTTCATGAAACAAGTCAAAGAAAAATTAGGAACCCATATCTAATGAAAGACAAGGGACGGATAGTACACCCGTCAATGTGTCTGTACTAAAAGGTGCAGAGGATAATACATTACGAAACTAAAACAAAAACAATCCGATAGTATGTTAAAATGGAGAACATCTTGTAAAACGTGTGACGATATATTTCTGAGTGACAAATAGTTTGAGCCTGGTCAGACGCCAGAGACCAAACTTTTTCAGTGGAACTACAGCGCTCCCTCTCTACAAGAACACCCAACGGGAAACAAAAACTGTGTACGTTGTTCGGAGGGAGTCGTTATATGGAGGGGCATTTGCAAACAGTTTGAATCCAGATCAGACGCCGCGTAAACGCGGCGTCTGATCTAAATTGAAGCTGTTTGTCACTCGTCATTAAGTTTTTTTCCGTCAAAATGTCCATTATGTCACTTTGAGAAAAACAGCAGACGACAATTTTAAGCAGACAACTTTACACGCGTGAATAAGTTGGGCATAAATGTCCTGTTTAGGGAATTGCGAAAAGGGTTGTTGTAAGGAGGAAGTCGTTGTTGTTTGGGCCGTTGTATGGAGGGAACACTGTACTTGTATTAGCACAAACGCCTTAAGTATGAAATACAAATATCTTCTCTTGTGTAAACGTTTTAAACGCGTTTGTGCTAAACCAATCATGTTAGTTGAAAGTTTTATGATCTGGCATAAAAATGCTTGTCAGTCAGGGGTATTCAAAATTAAAAACATATTTATCATTTTCTGTACTCATTATTCCATATGTAGTCCTGTACCTGGCCTGAAGACCCGTTTGCAAAATGGTGTTGAGAGAGTTTCTCACTTGATGTGAGTTAACGAGACCCTAGACATCAAAACTCACCGAGGTGCTTGTCTGCCACACGGTCACGAGCCCAACAATATCCAAATCCAATATGGCCGCCGTCAGCCATTTTGGAAATTTTCGTTTTTTTTGTAAGAAAAATCAAATATAATTCTTCTAAATTGATGATTTTTAGAGTATAACTCACTTCTGATGCCCTTTGTGTAATCTGGGATGTCTTTGATTTGGAAAGATCAAGTTCCACGATAATAAAATACAATATGGCCGCCACAAGCCATGAAAAAAAAGCTAACTTTTGTCTTTGTTTTGGAGAATAAACCAATGATATACCTCTCAATTGATAATTGTTGGGTGTTGAACTCATTTCTAGGGCTTTTTGTGCAATCTGGGATGTATTTGATTCAGAAAGGTCAAGTTTCACAATAGCCAAATCCAATATGGCCGCCGCAAGCCATGTTAAAAAAGCTACCTTTTCTCTTTTTTTGGAGAATAAACAAATGTTATACCTCTCAATTGATGATTTTTGGGTGTTGAACTCATTTCTGATGCCCTTTGTGCAATATGGGGTGTCTTTGATTTGGATAGATCAAGTTCCACGATAGCAAAATCCATTATGGCCGCCCCAAGCCATGTTAGAAAAGCTAACCTTTTCCTTTTTTTTAAATAAAAGAATGTAATACCTCTCAATTGATAATATGTGGATGTTGAAGTAATTTCTGAGGCCTTTTCTGCAATCTGGGATGTATTTGATTCAGAAAGGTCAAGTTTCTTAATAGCCAAATCCAATATGGCCGCCGCAAATCTTGTTGAAAAAGCTGATTTTGTTGCTTTTTGGACAAAAATCAAATGTTATACTTCTAAATTGATTATGTTTTAGAGTAGAACTCATTTCTGATAACCTTTGTGCAATCTAGGGTGTCTTTGCTTTGAAAGATCAAGTTCCAAAAGAAGAAAAATCCAATATGGCCGCCGCAACCATGTTGAAAAAGCTATTTGATTTCTTTTTTGGAGAATAATCAAATGTAATACCTCTAAATTGATAATATTTTGGTGTGTAACTTATTTCTGAGGCCCTTTGTGCAATCTTAGGTGTCTTTGAGTCAGAAAGGTCAAGTTCCACAATAGCAATATCAAATATGGCAGCCGCAAATCAAGATGGAAAGGCAAACTTTTAAAAACAAAAATTAAGAAAGATCAAATATACATGTAATACATGTATATCTTAATTGATTATTGCTTGTGTATAACTCATTTCCTCTCTGAGGTCCTTTGTTCAATATGGAGGTTGAAAAGGTCAAGTTCAATATCTTTTTGATACATCAACGACCTTGGGCTAAGCTTGAACAGAAGAAGTCAGTATGTAAACAAGAAGCAAGTAACTGACAACACTCTGACATTAGACAGAGAAAAAAAGACAGTGAGTGGGACTCAATCCTACGTCCTGAGGTGAGAGGCTGTTATCCTAACCACTAAGACTACCACAGTCCCACGGACAAACGGTAGGACCGGGACAGAAATGTAACACATTGTTCCACATGCATGGAAAGGTACATCAATAAAGCATAAAAAATTGATTAGATACACATGTAGTTCCAAAGTCATTTCGTGTCGGGTTTTCACAGGGTGAAGAAACTAAAGACAGAAATGAAACAAACGTGTCATTTCATCAATATTTATTCATGATATGCCCGGTTTTGTCGAGATAGGGTGAGAATAAACTGACAATCAGTTGTATCTCATTTCTCTATATATACCTTCTGACGATTTTCCCCCTCAAAATCAATTGGTCGGATCTTTGTGGTAAGGAGCACATTGGTACTCTGCTGCCCTCAAAGTGCCTTAAGCCTTTACCATAGAGTCTGCTCACATTGTATTAGTGTACAGAGACGTGTGATACTCGGTGGTGTCTTTGCCGTTCTGCAGAGGTACTTTTTGCAACACATTTTGTCATGGAAAACTGGACACTTCAGTTTCTTCGCCCTGTGACAACCCGTCACGAAATGACTTTGGAACTACGTGTGTATCCAATCAATTGTTGATGCTTTATTGGTGTACCTTTCCATGCATGTGGAACAATGTGTTATACATGTATTTCTGTCCCGGCCCTACCGTCTGTCCATGGGGCTGTGGAAGTCTTAGTGGTTTGGATAACAGCCTCTCACCTCAGGACGTAGGATTAAGTCCCGCTCACTATCGTTTTTCTCTGTCTAATGTCAGAGAGTTGCCATTTACTTACTTCTTGTTTACATACTGACTACTTCTGTTCAAGCTAAGCCCAATGTCGTTAGCGTATCAAAATCAAAAAGACATTGAACTTGACCTTTTCAAACCATTATGACTCTCCATATTGAACAAAGGACCTCAGAGAGGAAATGAGTTATACACAAGCAATAATCAATTAAGATATACATGTATTACATGTATATTATTTTTGGTCTTTCTTAATTTATTTTTTGTTTTAAAAATTAGCTTTTCCATCTTGTTTGCGGCTGCCATATTGGATTTTGCTATTGTAGAACTTGGCCTTTCTGAATCAAAGACACCTAAGATTGCACAAAGGGTCTCAGAAATAAGTTCCACACCAAAATACTATCAATTTAGAGGTATTACATTTGATTATTCTCCAATAATGAAAACAAATAGCTTTTTCAACATGATTGCGGCGGCCATATTTGATTTTTCTTCTTTTGGAACTTGATCTTTCCAAAGCCAAGACACTCTAGATTGCACAAAGGTTATCAGAAATAAGTTCTACTCTAAAAAAAATAATCAATTTAGAAGTATAACCTTTGATTTTTGTCCAAAAAGCAACAAAATTAGCTTTTCCAACATGGTTTGCGGCGGCCATATTGGATTTGGCTATTAAGAAACTTGACCTTTCAAAATCAAATACGTCCCAGATTGCACAAAAGGCCTCAGAAATGAGTTCAACACCCAAAAATGACCGATTGAGAGGTATTACATTCGTTTATTTTCCGAAAAAGGAAAAATGTAGCTTTTTTAACATGGCTTACGGCGGCCATATTTGATTTTGCTATTGTGGAACTTGATCTTTCCAAATCAAAGACATCCCAGATTGCACAAAGGGCATCAGAAATGAGTTCAACACCCAAAAATTATCGATTGAGGGGTATTACTTTTGTTTATTCTAAAAAAAAAAAGGTAGCTATTTAAACATGGCTTGCGGCGGCCATATTGGATTTGGCTATTGTGAAACTTGACCTTTCCGAATCAAATACATTCCAGATTGCACAAAAAGCCCCAGAAATGAGTTCAACACACAAAAATTATCAATTGAGAGGTATATCATTGGTTTATTCTCCAAAAAAAAGAAAAAAGTAAATGTTTTTTTCATGGCTTGCGGCGGCCATATTGGATTTTATTAGCGTGGAACTTGATCTTTACAAATCAAAGACATCCCAGATTACACAAAGGGCATCAGAAGTGAGCTATACTCTAAAAATCATCAATTTAGAAGTATGATATTTGATTTTTCTTAAAAAAACAACGAAAATAGCCTTTCCAACATTGTTTGCGGCGGCCAAATTGGATTTGGCTAATGTGAAACTTGACCTTTCCATATCAAAGACACACCAGATTGCACAAAGGGCATCAGATATGAGTTCCACACCAAAAAACAATCAATTTAGAGGTATTACACTTGTTTATTCTCCAAAAAATAAAAAAGTTAGATTTTCCAAAATGGCTGACGGCGGCCATATTGGATTTGGATATTGTGGGGCTCGTGACCGTGTGACAGACAAGCACCTCGGTGATTTGTGATGTCTATGGTATCGTTAACTCACATCAAGTGAGAAACCCTCTCAACACCATTTTGCAAACGGGTATACAGGCCTAGTCCTGCACTAATGCGTTTCCTTAGATTATTTGATGTAATAAACTATATCAACTAATGTGCATGTATCAAAAACATAAATGCTAACACGTGAATACACTCTCAGCAGATGATTAAATGAAAATAGTCGGTGCTTAAAGTCTGTGTGTGTTTGTGTTGTTGATTTTAATATTTTTGTATATCCATGTTTAAAAATAACCCACACTTTCTTTTAAATATAAAGTTGTTTACGTATAGTTTGGTCACTATCTGACCAATATTACAATCAAACACAAATTCTATCTTTTGATGTACACTAACAATAATGCTGCAAAACTACTTCACTAAAATACCTCATCACATTACAATTATTTACATCCCTACGTGTCAATCATTCCTTCTGTAAATAAATCAAATATGTCACGTTATTGAATGCACGCGGGAATAGGACAACAGAAATGCATTATAATCATGATTTCAATTCAAATAGGGCCGTGAGTCGGTGTACATTATAAAGTGTTTATAAGGCGTTGAACGGATAGAAAATGATGAAAGAAGATTTTATTTGCAAATACTGTGTTCCTTTCAACTTATCCCTCATTTTAACACAGTAATTACAATAAAATATGAATTGTGTTGTACAAAACATTCCAAGTGCAGTCGAAACTCGATACTTCGAACTCGCGTTAGTTCGATAATACCCATGTTTCAAAGTTAAAACGTGGCTTAGCCACGTTTTAACTTTAAAATATGAATATGTTCGTCTCAAGAGAGATATACTTATCGCAATTCAACTTAGGAAATATTGATACGAACGATTTAACCCTTTGAACCCTAGTCCCGCATATAGGCGTGCTTTTCAAACAGTGTACAAGTGAATAGTGCACTTGTCCTATGCAAACAGTGAAGACCCAGATCAGAGGGCTCCGAAAGGAGCCCTCTGATCAGGGTCTTCACTGTTTGTCATAATTCCAAAAATTGACAAAAACAACCCTTAAAAGTCAGAAATGGACTAGACTTATATGGAAACTGGAATTGTCCATTTAAAGTTTCAGGGAGGAAAGAGTTAAGCGAGTTCGAATAATCGAGTTTCGACTGTATATCAATTACTGATCATATAGCACAAAGTCGTCTATATATTGCTCAACTACATGTTTTCAAGTTTATAACATTACTCACACCGTCTGTTGTGTTATAAATATAGGATATTACATGAGTGTTAATAATTTATTGGATTTATTAAACGACTCGTTTTTTCTAAAAGTCTCGTTGAATAAATCCAATAAATTATTAACTCTCATGTAATATCCTATATATATCACTCTCGCCGTAGATTTGTTTCTAGCAGCATTTCAAAGTCTCAATCTTATTTGCAATCCATATCTCAGATAAATGCCTTTATCCATTTTTCTAAAAGGGGATTGGTTACAAAAATGTTTGTGCTATGAACAAGCTGCCAATATACCTGTGATTTAGCCAAATTGCAAAAGTTTTGTGCATATTTTAGATGTCAGCCAGTCAATTAAAATAATATGTTGATTACGTACACGATAAATATAGGCATGTATATGTAGACTATTTTCGTTTAATATTGATGAGTTTTGTTTAAAAAATTAAGTACAAAGTATCACATGGAGTTGTGCGTTTCACAATCATGTTTGTTTTTATAATAGAAAAAATAAGTATGATTATATAATTTAATTTTAGGTTTTAAAAATATGGATCAAAAGTGATCTAACCAGTAAGTTGCAAGAGCGAAGAGTGGAAAATACATATGATAATTTTTTGTTGAATAAAATTATAAAATAATTCATTAAGTCCTGATACAACTTCAAACAAGAGGAATTAACACCATTGAACTCGATTTAAACATTACTTTTTACCAAACGTATTATTCAATGTGCTAACAGTAAAAAATAGTCTATGTCAATTGAAGCTAATAACTAAAGGTAGAACAAAATAAAAGTTCCTTGTTTCATTCAGACTTTAGCAAACGCAAACATGTCCATGCAATTATTTTAGAAAGCTACTTATGTAATTATACGCAACATCAAAACCATATAGCTGCGGGAGATGACGCCACATATTTCGTTTCAAGAAATCACCAAACAATTTAAAAATATGTTGACGCTCTTGGTCGTCTCCCATTTAAGCTCAAACACTACGATTAAAACAATTATTGCTCGAATATTTCAACCCACTCTCCCAATGGAGTTTAATTCTTTATTTCAGTCTCATCATGATTTACAACATATCTTTATCACAGATTTAACAATTTTCAAAGTACACTCAGTACAAAAAGAAACGAGACTAACATTTAGGCGAATTTTATTTCACTTTTATGTAGTATACTGTAACAAAAAACATTGTAAATATAAAGCACATTTCATTGTGAGTATCTACCACAAAAATCAAAACAATACAATTTATATGAAGGACGTTTTGGTTATTAAACGAGAGTCAGCCTTGTTTTCAAATTTCACAATTTAGTACCTTGTGTAACTCCCCCTCGCGACAATCAAAGCATGACATCTCTGGTGCATTGAATTGATTAGCTGTCTAATAAAAGGCTGGGGAATGGTGTTCCACTCCTGTGTGGCAGCCACACGCAGGTCCTGAACAGTCTGTGGAGCTGGGACTCGAGCATAGATTCTTCTCTTTAATTAATCACAGAGATGCTCCATCGGGGCCATATCTGGTGACATTGCGGGCCAATCGAGCACGTTGATGCCGTTTGCAGCCAAGAAGTTACGGGTGAGTCGAGCTGTATGTGGGGGTGCGTTGTCGAGCTGTAGAGTTCCCTGTCCTTGAAGATTGTTTTGTACAAACGGAAGCACTACAGGTGCTATCACTTGCTGCACGTACCTCTGTGCATTGACATTCCTGTCGAAACTTACCAGCCTTGTCCTACCGTGCCTAGAAATGCCTCCCCATACATGTATGGAAGCTCCACCCCATCTATTGTACCTTTGCACACACGCCTCGGCAAATCGTTCGTTCCTGCGCCTCCAAACCCTTGCCCTACCGTCAGCCCTACTCACCGATATTTTTGACTCATCACTAAACACTACTCTATTCCACTGTCTGCGCGTCATCCTGATGTGGCGTCGGGCCCAACGTAGCCGCTCGTGCTTATGTCGCCTTGTCAACACAGCTGCCTTCTTTGGCCGTCGGCATCGCATTCCTGCTTCCTTGAGGCGGTTACGGACTGTATTGGGATGTATTCTACGTCTGAAAGATAAAAATAAAAAGATCCATTTATCGTCCATTCTAAATGTTAAAAATAACGCAACAACAACCACAACAAAAACAACAACAATAGAGTTATTTATCGGCAAATGAAAAACTGTGCACATCTGTTGTTAATTTTAGGATTTTCTTTCGGCATAAAACAATTCGGAATTAATGTGTTAAAATATTCATCACTAGAAACTTAATTGAATTCCTTACAATTTTATTCGATTAACTGAGTTTTCATACGAATACTTACCCATGATTACCGAAAGTCTGTCTGGCGGTGTCTGGGGCTCGTAAGAAGCGCTGTCTGAGGTGCGATACCCGCATGTGAACATCTTGCCGACGTGTTGTTATTCTAGGCCGACCTGTTTTAGGAAGATCTTTCACATTCCCCGCATTTCTGTAGCGGTTAAACCACCGCGTAACTGTATTAATATGGCAGTTCAACTGACGCGCGACATGGGTTTTCGCGACCCCTGCCCGCATAAGACCAATGGCTTGGTTTCTTAAAGCTTCGCTGAGACGAGGCATAATTAAGAACTGATCTGACTTTTTGATTTTCCTAATTGTCGGGGTTCTGCTGTGACACTGCTACATTTTGTCCGCCCGGATTGCACGTGTCCGTTTAGCGCACGGGAAAATGGTGATTGTTAAGACAGTGTCACGGCTGTTGGGAGTCAATAGAAAAAATCGATAATTGGCCTTTAGAAGATAGTTAAGGACCTCCTCATATCATATTACGAAGAAATTTGCTTTAGTCCATTTCAAAGTATTAAATTTAAACAACTAAAAAACTCTCGTTTCTTTTTGTACTGAGTGTATATCATACCGTTCATAATATGAACTATAAGAGACTATCGCAATTATGCAAATAATTACTATTAACATAACACAATTATACACAATAAAATGCATACATTCTCCATTAATCTTGCAAACAAGACTCCTTAAAGGGGTTGCCTTTGTGTCTGTGTGCTTAAAAAGTGCTTAAGAGGAAAATAATTGGTAAAACCTGAAAACAAGCCGAATAGAAAATGGTATTAAAGAACCCGCTATCACCTCAAATCAGATTTGAGATAAACTGATTAATAAAGAATGTATACATGGGTTTAAACTATGATCAGAGACACTAAAAGAAGTTATACTGACATTATTTACAATAAAATAACTATCCACGATAAAGGCCGATAACTATCTACAACGGTAAAAGTTTCGGCGCTGAAGAATACTAAAACAGGTTTTGGCACATAACCTACACATATCAGACTCTGTAAAAAGAAAAGACAACTTTTTTAAAATGGACGTTTTTAAATTACAAGGATGAAATAAAGACGCTTCAATTTGTCCCTACAGCTTATCATTAACGTGACTATCTGCTAATATCGGTTTCTGTTGTCGATAAACACAAATGGGCACAGATCGTTATGACACAGATAAAATGAAAAGTTTTGCAAAAGAGTGTGGGAAACAGTTTGTATCCTGCGTAATGCAGCGTCTGACTGGGTGTTTGAAATATAATCCAAGTGTATATTTGGTCTAAAATTCTACACTTTAAATTTTAGAAAAAAAGCTGACTACAAATTTGTTCAAAACAATTTATGACGTCGTGGCGGTGAAGGGGTAATGACTTAAACTATTTTAAACATGTCTTTAGAAGTCTTCATGTAATGTCAACGAGAGTTCGCTGTATACATGATTTTCTGTTTTTATTTATCTGAGCATCAACCTATTTCAAGCTTGATTAGACACCGAATTACACAATATCTGATATGGCTCCAAGCAACCTGCAATATACACTCAGTACAAAAAGAAACGCACATTGTGCTCAGGCGCAGATTAAGATACTATTTTAAGATACTAAGACCATATCTCAAGATCAATTTAATTCTGCCACAAGTTTAGAAAAACATATACTTAAAATTACTGTGCTGTATTTTAACCCTTTCACTCTTAATGACGTCAAAAGGCGCGATTTCAAACAGTTTGGATCCTGATCAGACGCCGCGTAACGCGGCGTCTGATCAGGATCCAAACTGTTTGACACTCGTATAGATATACTTTAAGTCATACTACTTTGAATCTTACTTTGAAACGATCTTGCAAACAACAAAATTGAAGCAGACGACAATGAAACGGATGTGGGATAAAAATATCACGATTAATTTGGCAGCGAAAGAGTTAACTAGTGCCTGTTGAAAACTTCGCACCGATTTGTACAGGTTGTGATGATACCAATTCATTGATAAACCTCCCATTTTCAACATTGATAGCCCAAGACGGAACTACTGACTGTAATGAAAAGATTATTTCACAAATACGTTCCTTCTACATACAGATACTATTGTAATAAAAGTGTACGTTTCTTTTTGTACTGAGTGTACAGTATTTTCTACCAAACAAAACGATGCTAAACCCGTATAGCAATCTTCCTGATATGTGCAAGTAGTTTTCGTGGGTTTTATGTGCCTAGCCATGCTTCAAATATTGTCTTAGGCGTCTATTGTAGATATTTCACACACAATTTAACTCAGCACATACGGGGAAATATCTATAATGCTGTTACAAATGAATACAAGAGTGGTTTACATTTGCATACTATAAGTCTAGCTCATTTTGCCTGAACATTCGTTTGACCACTAAAAGATAATAATATATAATTTACCTAAGCCATGAATAAACCAGATATATAGCAGAGCAAACATAGTACAGTCGAACCTCGATATCTCGAACACGGTTAAGTCGAACATACCCGTATTTCAAAGTTAAAACGCGGCTAAGCCGCGTTTTAACTTTGAAACACGAGTATGTTCACCTAAACCAAGCTTGAAATAAGGCACATTCATGTTTCGAAATATCGAATAAATCGAGTTAAGCGAGTTCGAGGTATCGAAGTTCGACTAGTTTGAAACCAATGATCGCTTCAAATATGCGACGATTGGTTAGGAGCTACACAGATTGCCACTAACAAGTACCTACAACATTCTCTTTACTAGTATTATATAAGGTACATCGCAGTGTAGACCAAATACAGATCTAAAACAGTCAGAAATTGCGACGGTTGTTTGATCTACACAATTCTGCCGTGAAATGAGTCTAGGTCCAAGGTTATAAAGCTCTTTTTATCAAGTCTGAGATCGGCTTCAAGCAATTGATTGGTCATATGTGAGCTTTTGCTGAGCAATGACATGAATGAGAACGACATCAGACTGAACTCAAACACTTTATAACCATGAAGATACGTTTTCTCAAGGTGAGTCTCAAATGATTTACTATTACAGAATAAAAGGACATGTAACTGAAAGCATACAGTGCCTCCTCTCTACAGCGACATCAAATGGGAGACACAGATTGTGTGTGTTGTTCGGAGGGAGTCGTTATAGAGAGGGTCATTCAATAATTGGCTTACATTTGCAAACAGCTTGAATCCAGATCAGACGCCGCGTTACGCGGCGTCTGATATGGATTCAAGCTGTTTGACACTCGTCATTATATTCATTCTATCAAAATCTTCAATTATATGTGACTTTGAGAAAAAACAGCAGGTGATAATTTTAACCCTTTACCTGATAGCATTGTTTCTAGTATTGAAGATATGTGACTTCTTAAAGCAGGTTGAAAATAAAGCAGAATGCGCCCTAAGGCGCATTCTGCTTTACTTTCAGCCTGCTTTAAGCTATTACCTGCTAGAATAAGGAAAGTATTAAATATGACACATATTCATTACTGTATAAATTGGAACTATTTTCTTCAGCGGATGAATAAAATGCATGTGCTAAAAGGCGCTTCTATATTAGAAAGGTTTGAGCAGACAATATTGCAGCAGTTAAAGCGTTAAACATAATTGTCCTGTTTAGGGAATTGCGGAAAGAGTCGTTGTAAGGAGGGAATCGTTGTTGGGAGGGCCGTTGTAGAGAGGAAACATTGTAACAATTTTAACCCTTCACGACCATGACTTCGTCAATCTTAAACAATTGTCTGCTTTTATTTCTTAACTATAATGATCAGAGATTAAAAATCTTTAGACACAGGGGAAACGTGTTTGCAATCGCGCTTTAAGGCGTCGTTGAGAGTGAAAGGGTTAATTGGTAAACGTAATTGTCTATGTGAATTCACATAGGTCAGTGAGTTAATCAACAAACACAAGGAAGTAGATTCAACAAAAGAAATGATGTCAACCCCTATCGCGGGTAAGTCTGATAAATGGGCCATGGTCGAGCAAAGACTGATGACAGATTTGATTAGGACAATTTCATTAGCGTTATATTTGTTTGTTTCATCAAGTTTGTAGACTGACTGGTTAGCGAGATCAAATCCAATTATACAGCCATAACAACCTCGTACACGAAACAACGTCTAGATATAAGGCTCCGTAAATTAGAACAGAACAGAACAGAACAGAACATATTTTATTTTGACTTATACATACAGTATTTCGTCAATGCTCAAATACAACATAATACATAATAAATGTCATGTAAACTATGGCTGAATCATTTAGTCTTTATAACTGGTACCAAATAGATAAGAAGACACATTGTGTCCTCGCATCGATATACGTACAGTAATCGAAGTTAAACTTTCTTGATTGTTTTCGAATCAATTAAGAGTAGTTGTTGTCAGTGTAAAATGTGGAAAAACATCAATTATTCCACTCCGTGTTTCAATTGAATAGTTATTTTAGGCTAATAAAATTCCACCGTGCATGTATGTAGCTCCAAAATGCGGAATGAAATATTGCATAAAGCTCATATACGAGCTTATTGCACTACTTCATCCCAGATTGTACAGCATTTTTGTTATCTTCTTCGATAAGGGTATCAATAACGAAAACATATACTACTACATGTATTCATTCAATGAAGTAAATATAGTCAGTAGTTTATTTAGCAACACTCTGATTAAGGGAAAAAAAGAAGGCACCGTTGGCATTTTTTCGTATAGGAATAGCTCAGTGTAGGTCGAAACTAACACAGAAACTCCCTTATTGAGCTTTCTGTATCACTTTCGTCCCGAATTGAGCAACCATCTATCTAAAGATATAGATAACATTAATCAACCAATACTATATTTTGGAGCTATATTAGGAAAGTACCCAATATACTCGTAATACCCGCAGACAATCTCCAAAATATGAAGTTGCATAGTGTGGGTCAAAAGTAACACAGTTTATTTCCAGTCGAACACATCTTCAAAATGTTCACAATTTTATGTCACATAATGCGTTTAGAATAATTATACGAATGCATTTATACGAAATATTTTTAAGAATATCGTCGTAATTGTTTTTGTGCACTTCGATTAAATAGTTATTTCATGAACCACCTCCGTTGACCTGATATGCAGATCAAGGAAATTCCCGGGAAACGGGCAAGGGTCAGCGATGGAAAGTATAGGAGCGATTCAAACCAGATCAATAAACGCGATCTGTAAGTTTGGTTAATTTGTGGCAACATATGTTTGAATAACATTTTACAGGACTGAAGCGAAGTACGTGGTCAAACATACTTCATTTGCTCAAAAGGTCTCTTTAATCGCTCCGCCTCAGATTTACGACCAGATAGATATGCCCAGTTTGCATAAAAAAAGTGAAAGATGTTGCATATGCCAGAAACCGAAAACTGTAAAATATCACTAATAATGAAAGGAAATGTTGACACATATAATAGCATATGCGGCAGCTTTCTATGAAGGACTAATCAGATGGTAGCCTAGAGCAGACTGCAAGTAAAACAGAATTCGTCTTAAGGTGAATTCTGCTTTATTTCCAACCTGCTGTAATTGGTCACCTGTCTTCAAACCTAGATACAAGCTATGGAATAAGTTGTTTACCACATTGAACCCTAGCAATGAGTATACTTGTCATGGAAATATCATACATCTATTAAGAGTAAGTCTTGTCCTATGCAAAAAGGAGCCCTCTGATCAGGGTCTACACTGTTTGTCATTTGTAAAATATTGTTAAAAAACCAACCCTAATTATTCAAAGATTGGCTAAATCTAATTGTTAACTGGAATTGTCCATTTAAAGTTTCAGGGGCGAATGGGTTAATAATACTGACTTTACTGTTCCTGATACAGTGGAGAATCTGTTATTCTTTCCCAATAAACGCGTTTACGCTAAATCTATTATTTGCAGTGCAAACAGTTTGGAGCCAGATCAGACGCCGGGTAACCCGGCGTCTGATCAGGCTCCAAATTGTTTGCCACCAAGATAAACATGAAATATCAGAATTGTCCAAAAGATGTTCTTTTCTACGTTTTAGCGCTTTGTGTTTGCGTACGTTTGGTTTAAACGGGAAAGAATAACAGATTCTCCACTGTAATACTGACTTTACTGTTCCTGATAGGTTATTAACATTGTAAAGATGTTGATTTGACAGTATATGAAGGATGACCTAGACAGTTAGACGTTATACAAATTATTCCTAACGCCTCTGTCTTTATAGGCAAGTCGCTTTTTTATGAGAATCAACTACAGTCGAAATTCGATCATTCGAACTCGCGTTAGATCGAACATACCCATATTGCAAATTTAAAACGTGGCTTAGCCACATTTTAACTTTGGAATATGGGTATGTTCGATTAATCGAGACCGAGTTATCGAAATTAGACTTATTAAATTGTGGTAAGTTCGATTTAAGCGAGTTCACAGTATCGAGTTTCGACTGTATGTCATTCCCCGTTGGAAAAATCAACACTCTCTCATGTTTGACAACATTCTATCCTTATCCTCATATTATTTTGTCACCCACCTAAATCACATTAACCCTTACACTGCCAACTTTGGCGTGAAAGTTTTACCCCTTCACCGATTTACTGTCGACTGCTTCTATTTTGTTGTCTGCAATGTCAAAATTTTAAAAAATAAATTAGTATGACTTAAAAAATTTCGATACGAATGTCAAACAGTTTGAATCCCTGTGAGACGCCGCATTACGCGGCCTCTGATCAGGATCTATGTTATTTGCCAACGCGCTTTTAAGCGTCATTGAGAGTGAAAGGGTTAACCCTTTACTCTAAAGACTGTTTGTAGTTTCGCAGACATGTGACTACTTAAAGCAGTCACAGTCTACTTTAGTTTCAGCGGAATTTACTAAGCTACCATCTGCTTGAATACTGAAAATATTTCGTACGATACTCATTACTTATCTATAACTGTATAATTTTGAAATATATATTTAGTGGACGCATACAGTAAATGCGTAAATATGAATATCTATGGAGTAAAGGATTAATACATTGAAATATCTTAGTTAACTCTTTCCTCCCTGAAACTTTAAATGAACAATTCCAGTTTCGATTTTAAACTAGTCCATTTCTGGCTTTTAAGGATTGTTTTTGTCCATTTTTGGCATTATGACAAACAGTGAAGACCCTGATCAGAGGGCTCCTTTCGTAGCCCTCTGATCTGGGTCTTCACTGTTTGCACAGGACAAGTGTACTATTCACATGTACACTGTTTGAAAAGGACGCCTATATGCGGGACTAGGGTTCAAAGGGTTAATCCTTTTTAACTATCATTGGTACAATTTGTAAACAGTTTGGAGCCTTGACTTTTAGTTGTGTCTCATGCCATTACATGTATAACTGGAATCAAACTATTCATAACAGTATAATCGCTTTAACATGGCAAGGGACCGGGATAGAATTACTGCAGAAAAGTTTCGTTTAAACGACGTGTTGGTGTGAGCTTAGAGAAAAAGCGAAATAAAAGCGTATATGCTTTTAGCATCCTAGCTGTAAGTAAGGCAATGTTCAGAGTGGTTCTTTTGGATGGTTGACAATTGATTGTCTAGTAAGACACACAATGAGAATAATCTGTGTCCGAATGAATTAGTTTGTCTTTTAGGAAACACTAATTCTTTGTTAAAGAAGGCTATTTATGACTCAACTTCCGTTTTTTAGGACCCTGTTAGTGTAACTGCAAAACAAGATTTAAAATTGCACGAGCAAGTCGTTTGAATCCGGATAGCGTTCAACTTTGTTCAACGATGTCCACGACGCTACATGTATGTAGTTGACTACCAAATAAAAAAACACACTATAAATAAGACATGCGTTTAGTATATTTATATTTAAGAGTATGAGCGGAAGTTATGGTTTTAAGATTTAGTGTGTATTGATTTATACATGCTGAGGACAATGTATATCGTGTTAGGCTGACCAAGGCGTAGATGTTCATCAACATTCAAACCGGAAGTAATTTGTATTCCATTGCAGATCAAGCAAAATGTGAACAATGTAATATTCAGTGTCAGTGTTGTCAGCCTTTCAACCTAAAGGATCTATGCAACTGTCATTTTGTGTACACCCTTCACTGCTTGACCAAGGGTACAACAGTAATTGTACTGTAAAACCGGTTTTATTCGCGAGAATATAATTTTCGCGTTAATTCGCGAATGTCTCTAGTTTTGAAAATAGGTGACTTCTTAAAGCAGGTTGAAAGTAAAGCAGACTGTGCCTTAAGGCACATTCTGCTTTACTTTCAGCCTGCTTTCAGCAATCACCTGCTAGAAATATTGCATGGTGTCGCGAAAAATACAAAATCGCATTACGCGAAATATTCATGACGCGAAAAATACCTGTTTTACAGTAATTAGATTCAGCTAAAAGCGGCGTCTTATCACGATGAAATCTGTTTGATTCTCATTTAGATATTTTTAATCAGTTTCCATAAAATTACTATTTGAGAAACAAAATCAGACGACAATAAAATAAAGCTGATGACGTCATGGCAGTGAATGAACAAATACATGAAGTATGCAGCTGTACTTGGTGGCTTTAAGAAAAGCATATGACTTCATATTCGTTTTGAATCACGAATTGAAAACATGAATGATTATTTAGTTAATGTCGACGAAATAGTTTGAATATACACCAACGTTAGATCAATTGAATTAATGAGAAACTAGATCTAAAGTACTACAAATATTTGGTCGGAACCGGTTTTAAATGGCAAGTTCGTCGTTATGTGGATCCCGTGTAATTCAGAAAGAAACTTGGCGCATGTTATTCAACTCAGCACTGAGACTTCTAATGGGCAATTCTACTACTTAGAGATACTTGACTATTTAAAATTATACTTAACAACTTAGTGCAATATAACAAACCGTGCATACCTTAATTAGAGGGCTGTTGCAAGTTTTCTGATCATGGTCTCCAACCTTTGCGTATAACTTTTGTATTTTTCACATAAACATTGTCTGTTAGTGAATAGTATATTCGTTGCTAGGGTTGAATGTGTTAACATTAATATAATATTGCTTGATTTCAGCCTTCCGCTCGTGACCCTATAGTGGCACATCTTCCAAGTACCACGTATTGTTTCTTATGTCATTATTGACCCGGACTCACAATTGATTCCTATTTAATCTCTAATAGCCATGCTGGGACACGTTCAGTCTAAAGGGAAGTTGTCTTAAGGAGGGTTAGAGGAAGATGACAAAAGCAGCCAGATCCTGTTTGATATCACTACTTGACATTAGTTGTTTTGATGCATTTTTTATTCATCCGTTCAGTTGACGTCATCTGCGTTAAACAATTGTCGCCTGCTTTTAATTCCTCAGATGAAATATTTAGGTAATTTAACTTAATAAATATTGAAATAGGTATCAAACAGTTTGAATCCTGATCAGACACCGCGTTTCGCGGCGTCTGATCAGGATCCAAACTGTTTGCAAATAGCTATTGCATTCGGGGTAGACATTGGAAGGGTTAAGGTAAATATAAGGTTTCACTGGAAACCGAATCTAGTAAATTAAAGTTGTGTCCTATGTCATATTGCCGCTTCAGCAGACTCTTAATACAATCAAATTGCATATTAATGGAACAGCAAGGAAACCATAGAAACAATATTGCTATGAAACCTTGCGTTGAATGTATTCCTTGACAATCATCAGTATAATTGTATTCAGAAACAGTTTGTTTTCGGGTCTAGATTAGTCGTCGAGTAGCCCGGCGTCTGATCCGGCCACGGATTGTTTGTAACATATTTATTTTATTTCAGTAAAAACTATTTAAACTGAAAGTTAATAAATAAACGCTGAAAATTTGATAGCAATGAGAAGTTAAATGGTACGACGTGCAAAACGACATGTTTTCAACGCCTACACTAATTTACACCGAGTACAATGGAGTTTTGCAAACAATTTGGATCCTAATCAAATCTGACAAGGATGTAAACTGTTTGACGCTCATAGTCATAATCAGTTTCAATTTGCCTAAATATTAAATTTAAGAAATACAAGAATACGTCAAATAAATAAGAGCAGACGACAATTATTTTAAGCTTATGACATTTTGACAGCGAGAGGGTTATCTTCAAATGATTAAGTAACTCATATATGTGTTTTACCATTGGAATAGTGCCATCGTGTGAAGTCGCAACACTGCAAATTTGCTCGAAAACTTATTATCTATAAACATTCACTATAGGAATAAACAACATATTTTTGCCGTTAATGACGAAGGGCGTTAACGATAAACTTACCCTGCGAAGCTAATGTGTTCATACTGCGTGAAAGTCAAAAAGATGTTGTTTATTCCTTATATTTATATTTTATATTCTGTCTTGTCCATTTAATGTGTATTTTGAGTAGATTTGTTTTCATGTATATTAATATATCATATACCGGCCAAAAATGTTTGAAATATGTAATCCTGGATGTAACAGCCATTCGTTCAATCGCTTAAACGTACACATGTAATAACCCAACTCCAGATTGTTTCGTTTGCTGTACGTTCTAATCACTGGGCAGTAGATTGTTTGTAAGTATTTAAAATGAACCTACCCTGAGAGTGAGTTTATCTGATATCCATTGCCAAGAATATCACAAGAGTGTCAAAATGTTTAGTTAAGTTGAATACCCAAAGCAGATAATTGCTTTACAAGTCCCTCCGGTTAAAATATATAATCAAGAAACTACACATGTAAGGACATGATTGTCTACCTTTAATTTCGTTCATGCTGTTTCCGACATTTTTGTCATTTTACCGAGAGCCTATTTCACAGTTTTAAATGGGCAGCAAGACAATGCGATTAAATTTAACATTAAGTACGCCACGGGTGATTGCGATGCAAATGTTACAAGCAGTATGTATCATGTTGAGCTATTGAGTAGCCATGTGACTCATCTGGATCCAACTGGAACACCGTGTCTCATCTGTGAAAATGTTAAAATAACGGGTACATTTTGATTGCAACAATAAATTGAAATTTACTTTCCTTTCATTTTCGAAATTCGACAGTCTATGCTTACAACGACTACTTATAATATTTCTTTTTCAAGCTCTGCAGTGTCGTCTAAAATATCTCCTATTACATCCCAAAACTAAACAACTGACCAGCTCTCAACTGTGGAAACCTCGATCTGAACCCGCAGAATATTTAATGGGTCTAACCTGAACTCTTTGAGTAACATCGCGAAAGGGGACTCCGTGGCCTAGTGGTTAAGGGCACTGTGACTTACATCACTAAGCTCCTCCTTGCCCTGGGTTCGAATCCCGGTTTGGTCATTCGAATTTTTATTGTGCGGAAACCTTCCAGCGGGCATGCGGAATGTCGGTGGTTCTATCTAATTGCCGATGTATGCCTGAAAGAGTGCAGAAAGGGCTTCAGGGGTCTTCATCCACCTGTAATTAGCTGGACGTCCAGATAAGACTGAAATACTGTTAAAAGCGAGGGTAAAATCGTAACAAATCAAATCGAACGACATCGCAACCACGGCATTGCGAACAAAGTGCAAACCGCGTTGTCAACATAGTAACGGCATGATTAGAACAGGATATGAAAATGTTATGACAAAGTGCAGAGCATGTTGATCAAACATGTGATTCTCAAAACTGACTAGAAAACACAAGATCAGTTTAAAAACTGACAAGACAGTGGCTTTTCTGCATCAATACTGCTTGAATCATCCGCGAAACTGTTATTTCGTATACATGTATTTTGAAATTGCAACAAACGATTATGGCTTGGCGTATTGAATATATTTTTGCGGGTGGGCGTGTCGTTGTGCTGGTGTCAAATCAAGTATGGCTCAGAAAAGGAAATACAATAAAATATTTTTAACTGTCTTTTATACAATCAATTCGCCTTTTTATTGGTCGTAATAGATAGGTTTTACTGTTTTACGCAGACTCTTAACTTTAATCCATTTACGCCCAATGGATGTCTGTACATGTATATTGGATTAGTCCATGTTTTATCAAAGGGATGCCTGGTCAAAATTTTCATTTTCATTTTGTTTTATATTGAAATTCGTATCAGCAAACAGTGTAGACTCTGATCAGACGCCGCATTATGCTGTCTACACAGTTTGCCTATGTCCCATATATGGGATCGTTGGCACAAATGGGTTAAATGCAAACAACTAAGTCACTGGTGTACGTTTTGACAAGCTACTGTCGTCAAACATTACTTCAAGACAGGCGCACAAAACAAGAAGTTTGCTATTGTATATAGCAACCCTTGTAATGTGCTACATGTATGTTGCTATTAAAATATCGTGATTGACTTCCTTTTAACTGAATTATTATCGCGACGTCATTCGCTTTAACCCTTTTACGCCCAGTGGAATCTTCCATGCTTATATATTGGATTAGCTATTTTTTATCAAAGGGATGGTCAACATTTTCATTTCCATACTGTTTGGCGCTAAGAACGATATCACGTTAGTCAAGTTACTTAAGAAATGAATTGATTTTTTTCGGTGTTCAAGCGAAATGAACGACAGAAAATTGTCGGCAAATACCATGAATCGCGTTAGCGATTCATGGTAAATTTGCCGATAATTTTCTGTCGTTCATTTCGCTTGAACACCGAAAAAAATATGTTCATTTCTTATATTTACATTATTTTATCTTTATATTTGCTATGAAAAAAATTCAGACTTTCAGTTTTTAAAGGAGAAATGGTGTTGAAAAGGGGAAAAGTACGTCGAAGAAATAAACTTGAAAAAACAGCTTTAACGAAGTTTACTTCGCCCCCTGTAACCAAATAACATAGCTAGATCTATACTGCGCGGATAATATAGTTCTCAAATTCACTTCAGGTTTTTACTAAGGAAATATACTTTTAAGTACATCCAAGTACGTTTTCTTATCCTCAATCGGGTTTTTAATTCATGCAACGGTGCAAGCAATCGTCAAGTGTGAACGCTAATACCGTATTCTTAACGGGCACGGACCATATAGAAATCCGAAGCTGAGAGGCAACATATGGGGTATTTATGGTTTTGGAGCCAATAATCGGAGCCTAAGTTGGAACCGGTGTTTTGTGATTTTTCTTCTATCATTAACGCTATTTACCAGTAATTTCAGTGATTATTCTGTAAAGTTTCTCTTCTTCTTCTTCCCATTAAGTGCAGGGGCCCTCTGGAGCATCGACGCACTGTGCACAAGTTTCAAGTTGTCGGGGGATTATGTCACAGTGTGTAAGTTTATCATGACTTGAACGGCCTTACTGTACAAGTGCGCTTTTATGGCGACGTGGTAGAGTGCATGACTGCGAACCTGGCGACCCGGGTCCAAGCCCGTTTCTTTATAAAGAACACCCGGTTACCTTAGGAGCCAGACAATTGTTTGCGGGGGTATAAAATTTCGTAAATTTTCACAATGAGTATACATAATTTATATCAATATGAATATAAAATCTATATATATTGGTATTTAGTGTTTAAAAAAAGATTGGGAAATAAACTAGATTCAATCTAGGTCAAATACAAAGTGGATTTCTAATTTTAGAGTAGTGAAGATTAATGCGCAGCGACTTAACTCAAGCTCCGCCTCCATAGGTTTGAGTTTCTATAAGAAATGAACACCGATTTTTACAATGGAAAGAGATAGGGCGAATGTAAATATTTAAAGTTTAACCTTGAACAAGCTGACAACGTCATTGTAGAGAAGAGATTAACGGTGGTAGCCATGAGACAAATTACAAAGTGTTGATACTATTAACCCATTTGCGCCCAGTAGATTTTTCCATGTTTTATTTATTGGATTAGTCCATTTTTAATTAAGGGATGCCTGGTCAAATGTTTCATTTTTTTTGTTTTATATTGAAATTCTTATCAGCAAACAGTGTAGACTCTGATCAGACGCCGCAAAATGCGGCGTCTGATGAGAGTCTACACTGTTTGCCTATGTCCCATATATGGGATCGTGAGTACAAATGGGTTAAGGCGCCGAGTAAGTACATGTAACTGGTCATGCTTTAACCCTTTCCTGCTAAAATTTATCGTGAGTGTTTTTACCCCTTCACCGCCATATTGTCGTCTGCCTCAATATTGTTGTCTGCAATATCGTTTCAAAGTAGGATTTAAAAGTAGGATTTTAACCCCCCAGTGGTTGTTAAATGTTAATGATTAATTAATTTATAATTGATTATTGATTGCTACTGACCGTACCAAGGCGGGCTCCTATGTTCACTTAGCGTTATGTTTGTCTTGCGTGTTGTTTTCTATTTAGTGTGTAGATGAAGGAATGGTATTGCGTGTGTGTGTGTGTGTGTGTGTGTTTGTTATGGTATGGCTGTGTGTGTGTTCTGCTTTAGAGATGGGTGTATTGTTTGTGTTGCGTTTCCTGCTTGAGTCTTCTTTCGTATTTATTTAAGGCTGTATAACTGACGTAATTTCAAAACAAATTGCAAACAGTTTTGATCCTGATCAGACGCTGCGTTACGCAGCGTCTGATCAGGATCAAGACTGTCTGCAAATGCACTTTATAACGTCATTGAGAGTGAAAGGGTTAACATAGGTAGCTATGATACATATTTTAAAGTCTAGATACCACAGGTACTTGACACATACTTTATTATCTATTAACACCCCCCCCCTGCTTATTTTCGTTATAATGCACATACTGTGGCGTTACTTGACGGAATTTGATGAAATAAAAAGTAGATATTGATAAATTAATCATTTCCCGAGGGTACCACAAGAGAATATCGGCGATCGAGTCTATTTTAGCATCAGCTTAAGTCGATAGTAAAGACTAGGTGTTGAATTGCGCTGTTTACCTTGTATCTATAATATAAAAGGGGGGGGGTGTTAATAGATAATAAAGTATGTGTCAAGTACCTGTGCTAGATACGATGAATGCACACAGCAAGCATCAGATTTAGATGTTTACCTTGCAAACACAGGTCTGATTACAGTCACCAGACGATTTGTAATAATAAAGTATCGTTTATCGTCACTGTCATGACGTCATCAATTTAGAAGAAAAAAAATTGTCTGGTTTTATTTCTCAAATTTACATTTAATTTTACTGATGAAACATTGAAATGAGTGTCAACAGTTTTGATCCTTTGCAAATCGGGGTGAGAGAAAGAAAGTGTGAACATTTAATATTTCATCCACTTACAGCTAACCTTTTTTAAAGCGACCAAAATATAATTATTACAACGTGGAAAAACAAGTGACTGTTCAATGTCGGACCAAAACGTCTACACATTTGCTGATTGATAGAAGCTTTCTGCATTATAAATGTCATGTAGTGAAGCAACCACATGAATTAGATACTGCGCAGTATTGAAAAGCAAACCAGTACGTGATCGCAATTACAAATAATGGAAATTATCAGGAAATAACTTGGAAATGACTACTCCATTGGATGTCTAAACCCTTTCATCACCGAAGTCGCATAAAGTCGACTTTGCAAACAGTTTTAATCCAAATCAGACGCCGCGTTACGCGGCGTCTGTTTAGGATCGAAACTGTTTGACACAGGTATCAATATTTTGATACATACTACCTTAAATCTAACTTTAAACTTTGTGTAGACTGTAACTGTGAAGCAGACAACAATAGTACGGTGAAGGGGTAAAAACCTCTATACTAATTTGGTGCCGAAAGGGTTTTAATTAGCACGTACGCAAAGTCATGGAATTGGAACGTTTTAGTTTGTCCTTCCGATACAGGAGATAGCCAAGCGATTTGATTCCTTTCTAATATTGGTTAAATGTCAAATGAACATGGAAGATATACAGTAATTTCTTGATAACTATATAGCTTCTGTATCCCTATCCAACAATAATTATTTTAGATATGTGGTCGCTAAAAGCAGATTGAAAATAAAACAAACAACGTCTGTAGGAGCTTTCAGCCTGTGTTAAGTATTCACAAGCCAGGATACAGAAACACTTATGTTAGACATGACAGAAAATGACAGGGGCTCAAAAAGACGCTTCTAGGAAATATATGTATATAACTTAGTCGCAATTGCTAAAGGAGTTTAGCAAAGTCGAATTTGCCGGTACATATTAAAAAGTACCTTAGCTAGATTATTTGAGTAATATTTCATTCGGAACGGACCGACAGTTGACGAGAGTGGCCAGTCGCTGTGTCAAAACTGTGTGACACATTTATCAATGTTCTTAAGTAAAAACGCTAAAAATTTAAAACTTTCCAAGTAGAAGCAGACGAAATATATAAAACGATAATATAGTAGCAAGTGTGGTCGTAGACGGATGTTTATGCCATCATGGCAGTCAAATGGTTAGTTTAACAAAATAAAGGGAATCATTCATCACCGTCACTGCTACATGGAATGTTTATGTAGATAATTTGAATTACACTAAGGCCAGTAAAAAACGATTTGTTTTTACACATTCAAAACTACTTAGATCTATAACTTTCTGATGGAGTATTTGGTCTAATTATATTCATAAATAAAAATATATGAATGTGTTGTATTGGACAGAACCTTGGGGTCATAAATAAAAAACAACTATCCATTCACAAATATGCATTCAAATTGTTGCTTTTATTGGTAGGCCCAATTGCCGAAACTACCTTTAAAATCTAATCTTGAATTATTGTTGGTCTATATTGGTATATGAAAAAGGCAAAGTAGTGACTTATTCAGGGTGTCCCCAAAAAACTGAACCCTAATTCAAATGTAAATTTTTCCTTAAGTAGACATATATTTTAAAAGATAATTATGCAGTTATGAAGATACATTAGTTGAGTTTTTTTCTGCTAAATTGTATTCATAAATACACATTGGTTTTAAAGTTATGAGTATTTATACGAAGACTCCAAAAATCCGTTTGACCATGATACACATGTATTAGTTTTTATGATTACACACGGCAGCTTTTTGCACTGTTAAAGCATAGTCTAACCAATCGTGCACGAGTTTTATTCTTTACCTGTATACGTATAAATTGTCCCACAAACCAACACATTATACATGCTGCACATGCAAATTAAATCTACTAAGTCATCTAAAACAATTTAAAGAATTTATTACAAATTGCCTTTCATATAAGCGTTTTTAAACTTGCTGGTCAGTGCAAATGGCACCAATGGCGGTTATGGAACCCTACACATGTTTAATTTATGTCATACGTCGTCAGATTATTCTTTTCAATCATTTTAATTTGCGCTGTCTATTTCATAACCGATTAGTCTGTACAGTTTAATATCTATGTTCCATATTTTATTTTTGTTTTAAAACAGAACATTTATCCCGACATTGCTATGTTATTTTCAAATACTCGTGCCATGCAGAGCCGCTTTGATAGAAATGACATTAATTAATATGTTACGGTTTTTCCCATCTAAAATAGTATAAACTGTTAAATAACAGATAAACACAGAATGCAATTACATTATAGACAATAAAATTAATGAAAATTAAAGTGTAAAAAAATATCGGTATCATGGGCAAACGGGTTTTCGATGGATTCCTTAAAAACGCTCATATCTAAAAACTTCTGAATATTTAAAGACCAAATTTTGACGACATGTGGAAAAATGTCGTAGCTACTTATCTTTATTCCTTTTATTTATTGATATTGATAGGAAATGGATATATTGCATATTTGACCCTTGGTTCCGGGTTTTTTGGACACCCTGAAAGATGAACTTAGCAAAGCTTTAAAATTTGTTGTCTGCAATGTCGAGTGTGATTAATCAAATAGCAGATCAAACTTGAAAGAAAGGTGCTTTATGACATTTATAGCAATTTTCACCAACAGTCTGTTTTTGAAATACTTACAACTCTTACAAATTAGCTTCTTGAAGCAGTAGGTGGGTAATAACTACTATTACACTCTCCGCGAAAAACGAATGTTACAGAAAATTGAAAGACATTCGCCGAGGGTCGGAAGGAAAATATAGGGTCGGTAGGGTTAGCGGAAATACATGTTTTTTTTTTTATTTTGCCTTATATTTGTATTTCTGTAACATATTTTAAAACTTGCATGCGTTTAAACAGATAACTTATCTTTATGACAAACGTATGTCGGAATAACGTACGCAATTGACTTGCGTAAACAAGTCATATGATCTGTGAAAAGTGAAATAGGATTTCCTTTCGTCCTGTAATATATCTTTGTTGTCTGGAAAAATTGTCCCGTTAACTTTCATGTGTTGGAAATAAAATACAATCACACAAGATACACGATCATAACAAATTGAGAAATAAAAATTCGCGATTGTATTTTCTCTTAACTTACACATCAATTCGGTAAATACGATAGAAAATTTCACCTATATTTCTGCTTTTGTAGTTTGATAACTTGAGTGCAGTAGCCCAGTCTTAAATTTGAAACCCAGGAACTTTCGTTTTTAACGAGTTTGAAATTCCAAAGCATGGCTAATTGTTGACGGACATAAGTTGCGTCGTACAATGTTGACATAATATATTGTTAATTTCTAACACATGTATTTTCTGGTCAAAATTCAAAATAAACTGTCGTGTGGCATTTAGATTAGATAGTTTAGATAATCTAAAAATACAAATGTCAGATTGTTTTGATTATCTAACAATACGTAAAAGTGTTTTCGGCAATCCTTTCTTGGTTTATGTTATTGTGAGTAGACGTGCGTGTGATATAGAAGGCGTATTGACTTCAATAGAAGAAAACATACAATCAAACCTGTATTAAGCAACAATTCGGAAACAATATATTCATATATAGTATTAATGATAGTTATCAACTTAATGCAGGATAAAAGAAATTTAGAAGGCTCCATTGGGAGCCTTATAAATTACTTTTGTCATACATTAAGCGACCACCTCTCCTTATGGATAATCATGTATCTTAATTCAATGATCGTTTAACCCAGGTTGACTGTATCTAACATACAGGCGTAAACAGACTACAGATTCTTTCATCCTTTGATGACGGTCGAAGAAGCGACTAAGCTATTCCTTGTACGCCTTCTTAATAAAAGCGGAACCTTAAATATTCTCACATACATCTTTTCTGAAATACATAGTTAGATTTGCAGTTTCCAGTCATTACAGTTAATATTGTTTAGAGCGGCTATTAAACAAAATGTCACTTGTATAATTTTATTCAAACGAAAGCTTATATAAAGGATATAAAGCAAGCGCAGAAAGTATTTTTCCTATGCAGAACCATAGTAATGCTGTGAGCAATACTATACTAAACGAGCTAACCGTATTACCTGTACGCTGCCTTAAGTAGTCAAATGACTTTTGAGGTGTCTATACAGTTGAAAAACGTTATTCCTTCCCGTTTAAACGTAAACGAAACACAAACGAAACGCAATAAAATGTAGAAACTGACAACTTTTTGACAATTCCGACTACTATTTTTAATTTGAATGGCAAATAATTTGGAGTCTGATCAGACGCTGGGTTACCCGGCGTCTGATCTGGCTCCAAGTTGTTTGCAATGGAAAAGTAGAATAATAGCTTTAGCGTAAACGCGTTTACTGGGAAAGAATAATGTTTTCTTCACTGGACTATCTACGTCATTGAATGCATTTATAACGTTTATAGCACGTTGTATTTGTACGGCTGAAACGTTTAAAATCCTTTCACTGCCAGGACGTCAAAACTTGCCCTAGATTCAATTAGAAGTTTAAGCATTTTGACATACATCATATTGATGTTTACTGTCAAACAGTTTTGATCCTGATCCTGATACAAAATGTTTGCAGTTATCAGTACAGACAGGGTAAATATAGTTACCATTTCGTCAGAGAAATATCAAACACAGTTCTTAGTCGACAAGAGTAAATTCGAACTACTAAAGGTAGAAATTGATTCAGTCGAACCAAGATTTAAATGAATAGTCGAAATTATCAACACATTGTCGTGTTTTACTGCAATGCGTTTACCTTTCGTTTGCTTTTTGGTTTGTTATCATTTTTCGTCGCTTTAACAACCGCGACGTCTATTTACATGTCAGTGATGGAGTGTCAGTCCTCGTGCACTGTTTGACGCTCAATCAAAGCGGCAACTGTAGCGTGTTCAATTACCAGGTTTGCTGTTAAGGTTAGCAGTTTGTACCCCGTGTGCAGCGTGCAGAATACAGTAGAGAAAACATGTTCTTTCCAAATAACCCCGGTTACGCTTAAACTATCATTTTCATTGCAAATAGTTTGGAGCCCAATCAGACGCAGATCAGACGCCGGGTAACCCGGAGTCTGATCAGGCTCCAAACTGTTTGCCACTCAAATTAAAACTGGTAATCTGAATTGTCAAAAGGTTGTCATTTTCTTGCAATGCGTTTGCGTTTAAACGAACGAATTACGTTTTTACAATGTATTTCAGACCGGTAGCCAACTCGCAATCGATGGCCATCGACGGTCATCGATTGTTTTACTGAACTCATCACTGGTTTGTCGCGGGAAAGAATAACGTCCTCTCTACTGTGGCTGTTCGATTGTACATTAACCCTTTCCCTTATAGAAGCGACTTTTAGCACATTCATTTTATTCATCCGCTGAAGAAAATAGTTCCAAATTATACCGTAATTAATATGTGTCATATTTAATACTTTCCTTATTCTAGCAGATAATAGCTTAAAGCAGGCTGAAAGTAAAGCAGAATGCGCCTTAGGGCGCATTCTGCTTTACTTTCAACCTGCTTTAAGTAGTCACATATCTTCAATACTAGAAGCAATGCTATCAGGTAAAGGGTTAACGTGACTAGTGCTGGTAAGGCAGCAATAAATTAGGTTTGTACTTTGTACATTACTGTCTGAATCAATTTGTCTGAATATTTGTCTCGTGGCATATATTGTTTTAGTAATTATTGAATTATAGAGTATCCACAGGAACGGATGATACATATTTGATTTATCTATGCGTACTTTTACAGAACATAAATTCTACTTATAAGCATTTAAATGTTATTTTACTAAAATAATGTCACCTTTAACGGGATGTAAACAAAACTCCAACTCATCTATTTTTTGTCAGAAAGTGAACAGAAACAACATAACTAGTCAATTGTCATTGTCATTATTGTCATTCGTTCTGATCATATTAAAATGACAAATGTAGTTCATATCGTATAGTTCTTTTTTTGACTATTAAGTTTCTGTTTAAAAATTAATTGCAAAGTAATGAACAATGTTGTCCCTGATCAGAGGGCATCTTCGGAAGCCTAATTATATCGGTCTACATTATTTGCATAGGATAAATGGACAACTATTCTCTTTATACATTTATCTTTGAAATATGGGTATGTTCGATTTAACCGAGTTCGAAATATCGAAGTTCGACTATATTGCTTTGTACCAATTTATTCTTCAAAATTAATAAGATATCAATGTTTTTGTAAAAATCAAATAATTCAATATTTGAGGGCCTTTGTATTGTTCAGTACTTAATTGTCACTTGCATCAAATAAATAATGTTATTTCGTCTAATTTTGCGCGATCACTTAGCACAGTCTGTCTGTATTTGCGATTCGTGATAAGAGTTCTGCACTAGAATATATTTTACAATGTCTTGGAAGAAATACAGAGACAATGGAATTACAAAAAAACATGCAATTTAATCCCCTGAATGCAGACAACTATTTCCAGGTTTTCTCAACTGATTTTATATTATAGTTAGAGCTAAATTGTGTGTGTTAGTGTGTCTTCTCCTAATCTATACTAAACGCCAAACATGTATAAAGTAGCAACGACAGTAGTGCTTTCATTTAAACCCTTTCCTCTCTGATACTGTAAAATATAATTAAAACTACTTTATCCATAATATTTACATCTTGATTAGTAAATGAACATGAGGACGAGAATGAACGTGGTTGCTTATTTTGTTCGTCTTCTGAGAACCGTCTTACGGTCGTAAGTCAAAACTTTAAAACACATATACTTTTTGATTTCCTCATATAATCCTGTATGCTGACATCTCTATGGAATTGTCTTTTCAAGACAATGCAAACGAGATGTAACAATACAGGATTCAATGGATAACTAAATAAAACCTGAGAAGTTTAGAATCTGACTTACATGTTTTGGTGTGGTGTTTTTGTTTGTGTTCTTAGAATTAATGTATGCAACTACAGTAGAACAACGATCGGATGGCGTTGTTTACAAAACAGTGCGAATGTAAACAAAGAAAATTAGTTAAATTACCGATAAGTAGGCTACAAGTTTGACAACCATACTAGCATATGCTGTGTTGGCGTAGTGGTTATGCTCTTAGACTCTTACGCAGAAGTGTCGAGTTCAAATCCCACATTAGGTGATTTTTTTTTATTTATTTCAAATTAGCGACGTTCTGTTTCACTTACCACATATTTTCATTCTCACAGATTCGTTTTATTTTTGAGTCTGATTTTCATTATCGTTGCAGTTGTACATCGTGCAGTAATAGGGTCAAAAGACTCAAAACACATCTTTGTAATCAGTAAAACGACAACATGATGTAGCTCTTTATTGTCTGTGATATCACTTGACTTTCTCATTCTATCCATGTTTGTTTAAACTACGTATATCAGCGCATATCAGTGTAATATACAAAAAAAGAAGAAAAAAAAGAAAAACGGTGCTCTCTAGGTTCGAACTCACGGCCCTCAAAAGTAACTAGTAATAAGTACTACTATAGGCAGCACGCTTATCCACTACACCATACAGTCACACAAGCTACTTGCTTTGATTTACTAATAAAATATGTCGCAGTTGTATATATCGTTATTTTTCTTTGTTTACATACACAATGAATTGTAAACAACGCCATCCGAGCGTTGCACTACTGTACGTTTCAATTATATGATAAACGAAATTCTAAACTAGCCTTAATACCATATATTTTATTATCATTATTAATCAATATGTTTAATGTATTTCATATTTGTTGAACGCCATTGAATACATACACTTTTGTAAAATTAGGCATTTAATCAAATAAAGTATTTTCAGTTTCAGTTTCAATATTTGTCGTACGACGTTTCGTAAGACAGTCTTCTGGTTTCTAATAAAGCTGCTTTAAAGGGACTCGCAACCGGATGGTGTACTAGTCAAAATAAAATAAAATACTCAAATAATAGCAAATTTGTGGCATTATTTGGCTTCTGACATTAAAAAAATATGATCAGTCCAAAAAAAGTCTCAAGAATCGTCACCGAATCTTAGTTTTTTTTTTAGATATTTTCCATCGCTTTTCTATAGCGTTAGCTAACGGTATAGTTGTTATTGTTGCTTCTCTACACGGGCTCAGACATAAACCCGATATGTACTATTAATCGCTACCAGTGAAGTACGTTAATTCGCTACCATATAGATAGAGAGCGCCAGTAGCCGCATGGGTAAAGGCGTTTGCCTTTGTTTTCATGTTTGTCTCCGCATGGAGGGTCACGGGTTCGAATCCCACCAGAGCTTCTTTCTTTTTTTTTTTAAATGCATTTTTAACAGAATTTATTATCCAACACTAAATCTTACCCATTTATATAAGTATTTGACATGTATTTACAAATTACTAATTTTCATGCTAAATCCGGTTGCGAGCCTCTTTAAGTTATAATAATGATCTGGTCATTATTAACTATTTATGGTCGTTTTTCACAATTCATTGCAACATGACAAACCATGCAGACCCGTATCAGACAGCTTCTTTAGGATTCCTCTGACCAGGGCCTACAATGTTTACATGTACATACTACGAGTCTTAGAATACTCTTCACATGTATCTCATTTTATGCCTCTCAGAGACAGAAACTACTCAGTCTTTAGAAGATGATGTAATTGATCGAAGGGTCACTCTGCACTTTAAACGAAAATTCAATGTAATGGATGTAGAACATGGTGATAGAAAAACACATTTTAGTTACTGTAAAACAGGTATTTTTCGAGTCATGAATATTTCGCGTAATGCGATTTTGTATTAATTCGCGACATCATGCAATATTTCTAGCAGGTCGTAGCTTAAAGCAGGCTGAAAGTAAAGCAGAATGTGCCTTCAGGCACATTCTGCTTTGCTTTCAACCTGCTTTAAGAAGTCGCCTATTTTCATAACTAGAGACATTCGCGAATTAACGCGTAAATTATATTTTCGTGAATAAAACCGGTTTTACAGTAAACCATTCTCCTGCTAAACACGACGTTACAAACATGTGCAAACAGTTTGGATTCAGCTCAGTCTCCGCGAAATCATTATTCTTCGAAGTAATATTTCATATTCAGCTAAAATGTGAATTACGACTTCATATTAAGCTTATATGTATTTAGCATTTACATGCATATTGACGAACACTTGCCGACGGCAACTATGAAACAAAATATCATTTATGATATGATTAGACTTCAAGATACCCACCTTTGTATCGTGTTGGGCGGAACAGACTTGTAATTTAGGGACAAATTGTTGAGATCAGACGCGGGCACAGTATTATATAACATTATTTAGCCTGCAAGCGGAATGTTACAGCATTTACTGTTTCATCCTTTAACTAATGGCCATACTGGCTGGCGACTGTCTGTTCTTTTATCATATTTATACTTAATGATGGCGGAGTATTTTTCTGTTGTTTACTTCCTTTTAGATCTCTACATCTGTTACCATAAAGGAAAGCTCTTAAATGTCTACATGAAGTGTAATTTTCGAAGCCAATTTTAAAGAATCATATTTCTGAACAAATTATCTGAACGCTACTGTTTGGATCCAGATCCAGATAAGAGGCCGGGGTATCGCAATTCGCCTTAACCCTTTCACTCTCAATGACGTCATAAAGCGCATGCGCAAACAGTTTTGATCCTGAACAGACGACGCGTTACGCGGCGTCTGTTCAATATCTAAACTGTTTGCCACTTGTTTTGAAATTAGCTCAGTTATACTGCCTTAAGTTTAACTTTGAATCGATATTGCAGACAACAATATTGAAGCCGATGACACTAAGGCGGTGAATGGGTATAACCCTCACGATAAAGTTGATCATGAAAGAGTAAAGACATCTTATATCTGAACAAATCATCATAATGTGTTACCGTTTCGATCCAGATTATATGACGGAGTATCACGGTGCGGCCTAAACTTAAAGGCGAAGAGGAGGCTTAGGAGTAAAATATCAATATCAAACACATGGTTATGTATAAATGTGTTCTAAATTTTATTTCGTGTATGTGCAAACAGTTTAGATCCTGATTGGTTTAATATATATACTGCCAGTACTCTTACTGGTTTACAACCATAACAATACTTATTTAGTCAATGTGCCCGAAATATAAATTTGAAGAATTCTTGATGGAGAGAAGTATCAAGAAGAAGAAGAAGAAGAAGAAGAAGAAGAAGACTCATTTATAGCAGATTACGTCATGTCGGTACGGTGGTTAATGTCTAGTACAGAGGTCAATAATTGATATAATAAGTGTTCGGTAACGTCTAGTACAAGAACATATTATTGTTATTAAGCGCCATAGACATTGAAAATACAATAACAAATGAACTTAATTATATCAGTGCTGGTCAATCAGATCATATATTAGTTTCCTACATTACTGTCTGAACTTATCAGTCTGTAGATATGTCAAGGTTGCCTGAATAAATATTTAAATGTTAAGTCTACAGAAAACGTATAACATAAATTGTGACAATCGATTTAAAGGTTTGATTTTGTTTTCATAAAATAAATTACTGAAAACAAAGTGAACCCCGTCACTGGTTAAATCTAGAAAAATGGTTATATGCAAACAGTCTGGATCCTGATCAGAAGCCGCGTTACGCGGCGTCTGATCTGGATCCAAACTGTTTGTCATTCATTGACTTATTTATTTAACCAATTAATCTAAAATTCAAATTTGAGAAATAAAAAGAGACGACGGTTGCTAGAAGCAGGGGACGTCACGTGACGTCAGCGAAGGGTTTATGTTTGGTATGTTTTGTTTGTATTCTAGGTAGTATTCAAGCGTTCGTTACATGTAACTCTTTCACTACCAACATTTTTGTGAGATATTTACCCCTTCACCTTGTCATTGTCGTCTGCTTTAATTTCGTTGTCTGCAAGATCGTTTCAAAGTAAGATTCAATGTAGTATGACTTTAAAAACATATCGTTACGAGTGACAAACAGTTTGGATGCTGATCAGATGCCGTGTCACGCGGCGTCTGATCAGGATCCAAACTGTTTGCAAGAGCGCTTTTAGGCGTCATTGAGAGTGAAAAGGTTACAGAAAATATGTGTTTTGCGTTCCTGCTGAATGTTACAATCATACGAATTATATGGGGGTGCTGTGCCTGCAGCGTAGTTTGGTATCCTTAGCTCTGTTTATATATATTTATGTCTTAAATTATATCTGTCTGGAACTTAAAGTGAAAGGGGTGCAATAAATTGCAGCTTTTTGAAAATGCCGAGGAACACTCTTGAGTGGCAAACAATTCGAAGCCTGACCAGACTGGCTGGTTGTATCGATGTTTAATAAGGATAGAAACTGTTTCTTAACCCATTTGCGCCAAGTGGATCCTCTATGTTTATATATTGGGTTAGTCTATTTCTAATCTAAGGGGTGTCTGGTCTTAATTATACTTTTCGTTTTGTTTTAAAGTGAAATTACTTTCACCAAACAGCTTAGACTCTGATTAGACGCCGCATAATGCGGCGTCTGATCAGAGTCTACATTGTTTGCCGTTATCCCATATGTAGTATTGTTGGTACGAATAGATAGCACTAACGTATGGATTTGTAAAGGAAAGCGTGTTCTCCCATGTAACAACATAATTCACACTATTTTGAAAGGTCAATGAAAAAACCATTTCATCTCAATACTTCTTACAAATGAAAAACTGTAACAAGTTAGACCTATCATTTGCAAATTCTCAATCAATGATTCATTGTAACTGTTCAGAAATCTAGGTTGAAAGGCACATGCTTGAAACTTGATGGGCTGATTGGATATATAGGGACAGACAGATCTATTGTAAGTTTTACTGGAGATGAATTATTAGTGCAAAATTATAGACACAGTCTGCAATTGCTATTACAGTATGTTTCTATTTTTAGATATGATATCTTTGTTTTAAGAAACTCCATTCATGCCTGAAGAGTGATAGTACAGTAGACTTATGCAATAATCTATGAGCAGCAGGATACGGTTTAAATTATTGTTTGGTAGTTCTGTAGAGGATAGATTTTTAGTAGCTATATTTTATCTGAAAGTTACTGTAATTGAATGTTTTGCTTTTCAATACAAGGTATTTACAGTAACAATTCTTTGAAGCACTCAATTTTATATATTTTTCACACCCATCTACAGCATAACTTCCAAAACCCTCTCCGCTAAATATCTTTTTTAAAATATATTTCTTGTTTATGCTGTGTCGGTCAATTCTACATACGCTACTGGTTCAGCTATCCGTGTGTTTTTTCTAGCCACTCCTACAAACTAAAGTGTAAACCGCACATGTATTCTTCTATAATCCTTGTATAAACTCATTCAATGCAATATATCGTCGACGAAAATCCCAATCTGCTTTTCTTTCCAAAATTAAGTTTGCACTTACAGAATTGTACTGTAGTTTTAAAATATATAATGATATTATGTGTATTTTTATAGTCTTATCTGATTGTTTTATGCTCCTTTGAGACCGATCTGTTGTTTTATATTGTGAATAATGGCCGAACTGATTCAATTAGTACTCGTGCAAGACATGCTTGTTCATATTTGTGATTTTGTGGTGGCGGAGTACACCATCCTTATAAATAGGTAAGTTTGTACTAATTTTGTAAGGTGCGTACGAGGATGGTTCCCCGACCCCGACACACATATGGCGAGGAAAATAAACGAGGACTTTCATTGACAAGGCCTGAAAAAAATATCAGCAAGTTTGGTGAAGATCCAATAAAATTTATAAAAAAAAAGTAATAAAAAAATGTTACTTTGAGTAAACACTTTCCATTACCAAGGCCAACAGCACTGACAGTAACAAACAGTGTGCATCCTTGCGCCTTTTTAGAACCAAAAATGTTTGACACACATGTCAATGTTTCTACAGAAAGGATAACATCCAATTCTGAATTATAAAAGTTTAAAAGTCAAAGCAGAGGAAAACTAAAAGCATACATTAATATGACAGTGACTATGTTAGACGGGTTATTACGTCATAGTGGAAGTTGAAGGTGAAGGTTTTAAAAGCTGAAGATTGTGTCGTTTTGATTGTGCCGGATAAAATCGTTATATACGTATACTACTACTACGTATATTTTCTAAAATTTAACCAGTCATTGTTAATTAAGAAATAACAAATTCGTAGGTGTTAATTACCATGCATTTGACCACAATTAGGAGTTGAGATGTGGAGTCATTAGATCACGAGGCCTTTAGGCCGAGTGATCTAATTATCCACATCTTAACGACTAACTGTGATCTAATGCACGGTAATGAACACCTACGAATTTGTTATTTTAATTCGAACGCGACTTTTGTTATAAAAATACTATTTATGTATTTCGCCTATGGAGCAAATGGAACAGCGGATGGAAACGCCGCGCGTGTATTTCATTATCGCGGCGTTATATACGTTTCTCGGTATTCTTTGTCTATATTACGTAGGTTTCGAGACGTGTTAGAACTAATCATTTACCTGATATCCTATTTATAGTATTGAAGATATGTAACTACTTAAAGCAGATTGAAATTAAAGCAGAATGCGCCTTAAGACGCATTCTGCCTTACTTTCAGCCTGCTTTAAGCTATCATGTGCTAGAATATAGAAAATATACTCTGTAATATATATTCATGACTGATTAAAATGGAACTATTTTCTTCAGCGGAGGAATAAATCATATTGGCTAAAAGGGGCTTCTATGAGGGAACGGGTTAAGACTTAACAAGTTTTAATTCTAACGCGACTTTAATTGTAAAAATACTATTTATGTATTTCGCGTATGGGGCAAATGGAACAGCGGATGGAAACGCCGCGCGTGCAGTTCATTATCGCGACGTAATATACGTTTCTCAGTATTCTTTGTCTATATGCCGTAGGTTTCGAGTCGTGTTAGAATATCTGATAACAAGTTACTTGCCTTTCGTTATGGTTAAAAGGGAGTATAATGTCTTCTCCACTTTAACCATCATAAGTAAGTTTCCGCTAACTTGAAAAATCACAAAAGAGACTCTGTGCTCAACAGTTTTCCGTTCTCTTTTTAACATGAACAAGGTAATTGCCATTATAAAATGCAAACTGAATCATGCTGAATTGTCGTTGGTTTAAAAAATACAGTCTCCAAAAACTTAAAATATGTTTATATGCCTTTTAACCATTTCACTCTCAATGACGTCATAAAACGCATTTGCAAACGCGGCGTGATCAAATTCAAAACTGTTTGCCATTTGTTTTCAAATAACGCCAGCTATACTGCCTTAAATTTAACTCTAAAACGATATTGCAGGCAACAATAAGGCGTTGAAGGGGTAAAAACCTCACAATAGCGTTAATCATGAATAGGTTGGATTTAGACAACCTGAGTATGAATTTAACATACATGTATTATAAATCTAGATACGACGCGGCGTTCCGTCTGAGTCTAACATATTGGCAAAGGTCAGCTAAATTTGACACTTTTTTGCGTGGTCCATACATCACAATGTACCCTTCCCAATGTTATTATTTTCGAAATGCCGATTTAAACTCAGACTAAATCTGTCATCTGATAATATGATCAATCGTTGCTAAAAACACTTTGTCTGATACAACAACGCCTTCATACAAACCATGTTGTATATACTTACTGTATACGTATATACATATTTATGTTTACTTAAACATAAGCAGTCGAAACTCGATACTTCGAACTGGCTTAAATCGATTGTATCAATATTTCATAAGTTGAATACGATGAGTCGATCTCGCTTAAATCGAACATACATACCCGTAGTTCAATGTTAAAACGTGGCTAAGCCACGTTTTAACTTTAAAATATGGGTATGCTCGAACTAACACAAGTTCGAAGTATCGAGTTCCGATTGTAATAGATTTCAGCAGTGCTTCCTTTAAAATTATGACTTGACTGATATTTTGGATTGGCAAACACATTCAAACTAATGGACTATATAAGTCTTCAAAGTTCATAATATGTAGGCCTAGACACTCTTTTTCGATGTTAAAAAACGTGGGGATCAAATATTTATGAACATGCAGTAATACTTTCTAACAGGAGATGATGTACAAAGCCAATTTCCGTTTGATACTGGGGAGTACACGTTATTTTTTCGCGATAAACACTTTTCCATCGCAAACAGTTTGGAACAAGACCTGATGGCTTTTGATCAGTCTTCAAACTATTTGTCATTTAGGTTGTCAAAAGTGTCTACCCTCTCCCCGACAGTGCAAATAACACTGGCATTTGAAAACAGTTTTAAGGCGGCGTCTTATCAGGGTCCAAACAATTTAACAGCATATCAATGTTTTTTAGTATAATAAGCATACAATCAAAACATGAAAATCAGACGAAACGAATACGCAAGCAATAAAATGGCAGCGACTGTGATAGAAGCATTAAAATTAGTCCATCAGTATGGCAAAGAAACAGTTAACATATGTAATTGTCTACATGCCATTAAACAAGGCTTCGATAAGGGGGTTGATGTGGGGGTATTTGACATAATTCTACACCGCAATATCACACCAAATATTTTATACATTTCTTTTACATTTTAAATTAGTATCCTTATACCATTAACATTCAAAAATGGGACACCATGTTCATCTGCTTTAAGTATCCTCAAAATAAAAATTGATTTTATTTCACACCTACATACATTAAACCAATCGGAAGCCCATCTTTCCACCACGTGACGGTACAAGAGAAATCAGTATTGGACTGAATTGTGAAAAAAACCGACCCCAGAAGGCCACATTTTTCTCATAATGGACTCGGATCCAGAAAATCGATATCATTTTCGTATTGGACTGGACAACTCTTCCGACACTAATAATGTACTGGTAATTGATCTACACAATTATTTTTCATTGCAAAATAGAACTTGGAGCGGAAAGTGGGGGTAATTCATATAGGTTATAGAAAGTAAAGATTAAACTAAATCTAAGGTAGTCGGTAAGATAAATTCGTTATGTCGTGCTTAGTGTGCTTCGCCACGTCCCATATTAATTTTTTAATGGCACTGTATATTTCATATTAGGCACACTAAGCACAGCATAACGGCATAACTAAAATTGTCAACTTATATGTAACTTTCCGATAAACGGCAGTCGACAAATTTAAGCAGATGGTATTGCAGCCATAAAAAGCAACTAGACATACAAAGTACTGTTGTTTTTGGAAATTGCGAAGTCAAAGGCTAGGCTATAAGGAATAGGAAAAATGCCTGTGGTTTCTTTTGTCATTTTATAATTTTATGGTGTGAAATAAAGAGGTAATTTAACAGTGTAGAGTACAATACTGAATTCAATTGGACGGACTGGAACACAGCAGTCATAATCCATATTGGACTAGGCTATCGCCTCGTCCAAATATGGTTATGACTGCTGTGTACTTAGTCCTGTACCTGGCCTGAAGACCCGTTTGCAAAATGGTGTTGAGAGAGTTTCTCACTTGATGTGAGTTAACGAGACCCTAGACATAACAAATCACCGAGGTGCTTGTCTGCCACACGGTCACGAGCCCAACAATATCCCAATCCAATATGGCCGCCGTCAGCCATTTTGTAAAAACTAACTTTTTTGTTTTTTGGAGAATAAACAAGTGTAATACCGTACCTCTAAATTGATTGTCTTTTGGTGTGGAACTCATATCTGGTGCCCTTTGTGCAATCTGGGGTGTCTTTGATTTGGAAAGGTCAAGTTTCACATTAGCCAAATCCAATATGGCCGCCGCAAACAATGTTGGAAAAACTATTTTCGTTGTTTTTTTTAAGAAAAATCAAATATAATTCTTCTAAATTGATGATTTTTAGAGTATAATTCACTTCTGATGCCCTTTGTGTAATCTGGGATGTCTTTGATTTGGAAAGATCAAGTTCCACGATAATAAAATCCAATATGGCCGCCACAAGCCATGAAAAAAAAGCAAACTTTTGTCGGTTTTTTGGAGAATAAACCAATGATATACCTCTCAATTGATACTTTTTTTGGTGTTGAACTCATTTCTGGGGCCTTTTGTGCAATCTGGGATGTATTTGATTCAGAAAGGTCAAGTTTCCTAATAGCCAAATCCAATATGGCTGCCGCAAACCATGTTGAAAAAGCTGATTTTGTTACTTTTTGGACAAAAATCAAATGTTATACTTCTAAATTGATTATGTTTTAGAGTAGAACTCATTTCTGATAACCTTTGTGCAATCTAGGGTGTCTTTGCTTTGAAAGATTAAGTTCCAAAAGAAGCAAAATCCAATATGGCCGCCGCAACCATGTTGAAAAAGCTATTTGGTTTCTTTTTTGGAGAATAATCAAATATAATACCTCTAAATTGATAATATTTTGGTGTGGAACTTATTTCTGAGGCCCTTTGTGCAATTTTAGGTGTCTTTGATTCAGAAAGGTCAAGTTCCACAATAACAATATCCAATATGGCAGCCGCAAACCAAGATGGAAAAGCAAACTTTTAAAAACAAAAAAAATAAGAAAGATCAAATATACATGTAATACATGTATATCTTAATTGATTATTCTTGTGTATAACTCATTTCCTCTCTGAGGTCCTTTGTTCAATATGGAGGTTGAAAAGGTCAAGTTCAATATCTGTTTGATACATCAACGACCTTGGGCTAAGCTTGAACAGACGAAATAGTATGTAAACAAGAAGCAAGTAAATGACAACACTCTGACATTAGACAGAGAAAAAAAACAGTGAGTGGGACTCAATCCTACGTCCTGAGGTGAGAGGCTGTTATCCGAACCACTAAGACTACCACAGGCCTACGGGCAGACGGTAGGACCGGGACAGAAATGTAACACCTTGTTACACATGCATGGAAAGGTACATCAATAAAGCATAAAAAATTGATTTGATACACATGTAGTTCCAAAGTCATTTCGTGTCGGGTTTTCACATGGTGAAGAAACTGAAGACAGAAATGAAACAAACGTGTCATTTCATCAATATTTATTCATGATATGCCCGGTTTTGTCGAGATAGGGTGAAAATAAACTGACAATCAGTTGTATCTTATTTCTCTATATATACCTTCTGACGATTTTTCCCCTCAAAATCAATTGGTCGGATCCTTGTGGTAAGGAGCACATTGGTACTCTGCTGCCCTCAAAGTGCCTTAAGCCTTTACCATAGAGTCTGCTCACATTGTATTAGTGTACAGAGATGTGTGATACTCGGTGGTGTCTTTGCCGTTCTGCAGAGGTACTTTTTGCAACACATTTTGTCATGGAAAACTGGACACTTCAGTTTCTTCGCCCTGTGAAAACCCGTCACGAATGACTTTGGAACTACGTGTGTATCCAATCAATTGTTGATGCTTTATTGATGTACCTTTCCATGCATGTGGAACAAGGTGTTATACATGTATTTCTGTCCCGGCCCTACCGTCTGTCCATGGGGCTGTGGAAGTCTTAGTTGTTTGGATAACAGCCTCTCACGTCAGGACGTAGGATTGAGTCCCGCTCACTATCGTTTTTCTCTGTCTAATGTCAGAGAGTTGCCATTTACTCACTTCTTGTTTACATGCTGACTACTTCTGTTCAAGCTAAGCTCAAGGTCGTTGGCGTATCAAAATCAAAAAGACATTGAACTTGACCTTTTCAAACCATTATGACTCTCCATATTGAACAAAGGACCTCAGAGAGGATATGAGTTATACACAAGCAATAATCAATTAAGATATACATGTATTACATGTATATTAATTTTGGTCTTTCTTTCTTATTATTATTTTTTTTTAAAAATTAGCTTTTCCATCTTGTTTGCGGCTGCCATATTGGATTTTGCTATTGTGGAACTTGGCCTTTCTGAATCAAAGACACCTAAGATTGCACAAAGGGCCTCAGAAATAAGTTCCACACCAAAATACTATCAATTTAGAGGTATTACATTTGATATTCTCCAAAAATGAAAACAAATAGCTTTTTCAACATGATTGCGGCGGCCATATTGGATTTTTCTTCTTTTGGAACTTGATCTTTCCAAAGCAAAGACACTCTAGATTGCACAAAGGTTATCAGAAATAAGTTCTGCTCTAAAAAAAATAATCAATTTAGAAGTATGACATTTGATTTTTGTCCAAAAAGCAACAAAATTAGCTTTTCCAACATGGTTTGCGGCGGCCATATTGGATTTGGCTATGAAGAAACTTGACCTTCTAAAATCAAATACGTCCCAGATTGCACAAAAGGCCTCAGAAATGAGTTCAACACCCAAAAATGATCAATTGAGATGCATTACATTCGTTTATTTTCCGAAAAAGGAAAAAGTTAGCTTTTTTAACATGGCTTACGGCGGCCATACTTGATTTTGCTATTGTGGAACTTGATCTTTCCAAATCAAAGACATCCCAGATTGCACAAAGGGCATCAGAAATGAGTTCAACACCCAAAAATTATCGATTGAGGGGTATTACTTTTGTTTATTCTCCAAAAAAAAGGTAGCTATTCTAACATGGCTTGCGGCGGCCATATTGGATTTGGCTATTGTGAAACTTGACCTTTCCAAATCAAATACATCCCAGATTGCACAAAAGGCCCCAGAAACGAGTTCAACACCCAAACATTATCAATTGAGAGGTATATCATTGGTTTATTCTCCAAAAAAAAGAACAAAGTTAGGTTTTTTTTTCATGGCTTGCGGCGGCCTTATTGGATTTTATTAGCGTGGAACTTGATATTTCCAAATCAAAGACATCCCATATTACACAAAGGGCATCAGAAGTGAGTTATACTCTAAAAATAATCAATTTAGAAGAATTATATTTGATTTTTCTTAAAAAAAAAACCAACGAAAATATCCTTTCCAACATTGTTTGCGGCGGCCATATTGGATTTGGCTAATGTGAAATTTGACCTTTCCATATTAAAGACACCCCAGATTGCACAAAGGGCATGAGATATGAGTTCCACACCAAAAAACAATCAATTTAGAGGTATTACACTTGTTTATTCTCCAAAAAACAAAAAAGTTAGTTTTACCAAAATGGCTGACGGCGGCCATATTGGATTTGGATATTGTGGGGCTCGTGACCGTGTGACAGACAAACACCTCGGTGATTTGTGATGTCTATGGTATCGTTTACTCACATCAAGTGAGAAACTCTCTCAACACCATTTTGCAAACGGGTCTACAGGCATAGTCCTGCACTAACTCGTCCAATAGAATTCAGTATTGTACTAAACACTGTTAAATAACCTCATAGTTTCACACATTAATTTGTCGGAAAGGTTCTGCATGAATCACAGACAGTGTAGTCCGTCATTAGAATGCTTCATTAGAATCAGTCTGATCAAAAAGTACACTGTTGTTCAGGTATGTCTGTCACAATACTAAGAGTCATAAGTTCACAATGTTTATACGTTATGTAGGTGATACATGTACCGTGGAGAATCTGTTATTCTTCCCGTTTAAACGCAAACGTACGCAAACGCAAAGCACTAACACGTAGAAAAGTACAACTTTTGGACAATTCTGATATTTCATGTTTATCTTGGTGGCAAACAGTTTGAAGCCTGATCAGACACCGGGTAACCCGGCGTCTGATCTGGCTCCAAACTGTTTGCACTGCAAATAATAGTTTTAGCGTAAACGCATTTATTGGGAAAGAATAACAGATTCTCCACTGTATACTTTCATAACATTCGATAATGACATAGTTGAAAAGACGTTTTTCTTTCCAGTTTATACGCAAACAAATCATAAAGGACAATGGACGGAAATGTTGATCCATTCCATTAAGTGAATAAAATATTGTTTAAGCTAATAATTTCTTGGCCACTGAAATACAGCAGAAAAATGCAGACCGATACAATCTGATACATTCTGTCGTACAGTGGAGAATCTGTTATTCTTTCTTTCCCGTTTAAACGCAAACGTACGCAAACGCAAAGCACTAAAACGTAGAAAAGAACAACTTTTGGACAATTCTGATATCTCATGTTTATCTTGGTGGCAAACAGTTTGGAGCCTGATCAGACGCCGGGTTACCCGGCGTCTGATCTGGCTCCAAACTGTTTGCACTGCAAATAATAGTATTTGCGTAAACGCGTTTATTGGGAAAGAATAACAGATTCTCCACTGTATGCATTTATTCAATATCAAAGTAACAAACTATCTAACGATGCTGAATCTAGAGAAAATGGCGATAACCTCCCTTACAGTGCCTTAAATAAGTATACACATTTTTTAATTATGTGTAGATCTCGATTAGAAAGATCCATAAGGAGATAATGATCCGATTCGCATTAAACTGTATGATAAAATTGAGACAATATTTTCGATGTTCAATGCAAAAAAGATCTTTATATCAGAAACTATAGTTTCCGTTTGAAATTTGAGCCGTATTAGAGTTTCAATAACGTAGACTGAGATTAATTTCCGCCGTCCAATGCACATTAAACGAATGTATGTTTTGCACTAGTGCCAGTTAACTACATCAACGGAACTACATCTCCCTGTTATGTTGTACAATTTCTTACGCGACTTTGAGGTATCGAGTTTTGTGTTACCTGGCACAGTTGAGGGGAGACGTTCTATTTCGTAAGAACGAAACGGTATGCTAACGTAAAACAATGAATTGTTGTAACTTATTGCAAAACGTTTGACGACCCATGACACTCGGCTGCACACCCGGCATATATGTGCAGTTGACACACACTTTTAACACTTTACCCAATATCCTGTTTCTTGTTTGATGACTGGTGACCACTTAAAGCAAGTGGAAAATAAGCACCATGCGACTTAAAGCGACTCGCAACCAGATGGTGTATTTGCAGAAAGAAAGGAAACTACTCACATTAAACCAAATGTGTATCATTACCGTGCATCTCGCATTAGAAAAATATGATCAGTCTAAAACATGATTAAAAAAGGTCTTCAAATCTTAATTATTTACATTTCTTCCATTGTTTTATCCATTGTGTCGAAAGACGTTAACGAAATTGATCACGGGATAAGCCATACGCCCAAGCCGAATTAAGAACTCTCCATCGCTACACACTGAAGTACGTTCAATCGATCCAAAAAGATATGAATAGCCCTGTGGTCGATTGGTCTAAGGGGTTGCCTTATTTTTGCTATGCTGTCCCCGCATGCCGAATCCCGGGTGCGAATCCCACCAGAGCTCATTTGTTTATTTAAATGCATTTTTTAAACTGAAATTCTCATCCAAAACTTATTCTTACCTGCTCATATTAGCGTTGCCATATAATTACAAATTAGTATTTTTAATGCTAAATCTGGCTGTGAGCCTCTTTAAGGCGCATTTTGGATTACTTTCAGTCTGCTTTACGCTAATCTTTTTTTTAAATAGAAACTATTTTTTTTTGCACATCTTTATTGCATATTATTGTCTTATTGAGTCTGATTGCATATAACAATGACAGTATCAATTGGAACTATTTTCTTCGAGGCAGAAATAGACTAAAGGCGTAAAATGGCGTTTTTATGAGGTAACGGGTTTACGTTTATTAGGAAAGATAAACGCCACGCCTATGTACCAATTGCACATAAAGATTTGCTGTGTAAATGTTGCATTATCTAGAATTATATTGTGAAATATATATTTGCTCTGTGACATACATATATCTTAACCCATTTATACTTTGATATTGCAATCAACTCTCCCTTATACTTGGCATATTGCTGACATAATTTGCCTGCTGTAAAGCTGTTTCCTGTTATTTTGTTTTATTACACCTCGCTTTGAGTTCCAATGTTAAATTCCCATAGACCTACAGTTAACATTTTGCATGTCTTTTACATCTATTCAAAATATACTGTCACTCTTTATGATATTCTTTTTGTGACGTCACTCTAAAGGACATTACTTTTTTACTCCGTCCGAAAACGTACTGTCAGCATTCACATGACTTTCGCTATTGGATACATTAGAAGGTTATTATAAACAATGTGACGTCGTAAGACGGCGACGTCATTTCCCGCGTTATGTACATGTCCGCGCTGAATTGGTTTTCACAACACATTTTATAAAATACGAATAAGACGATTCCAAATCCAGGGTTGATAAGCTCGGTGTAATAAAATAAATATTAGATGTCAGTTTGCGTGACATTCAAGTTGTCAACCCTCGAAAACAAGAATATCACCCTCGGTTGTTATGACTTTTAAAACGGGTACTAGAAAAGAACGCATCGATATATATCTCAATGGCCAAACGTTAAAAAATGTAGAAAAATTTAATTATTTGGGAGTAACACTGGCGTCAAACGGTAATTTTTTCCAAACTCAAAAAACTCTTTCCCAGCAAGCAATGAAATCATTATATTCCTTAAACTCATTGTTTGATGTTATGCCAATGTCGATATCTGAGAAACTTAAATTATTTGATACTATGGTAGCACCGATACTCAACTACGGTTCAGAATTATGGGGATTCCATAGCGCCCCAGATGTTGAAAGAGTACATCTAAAGTTTTTAAAACAATTGTTGGGAGTAAAAGTACAAACAACAAATAACGCTGTTTATGGAGAAGTTGCCAGGTTTCCGTTTAGTATATTAAGAAAAATAAAAATTATCAAATATTGGGCAAAAATTGTTAGTTCTAAAGATTCGTTTTTATACAAAATATACAGTAGTCAATTTAATAATGATGGAAATGTAACAAATAGGGCTTCATGGATATATCAAGTAAAAACATTACTTTCAGACTTAGGTTTTGCATATATATGGAACAATCAGTCAGCAACCAACATTCAGGTACATGTTATTTGTGATAGAATCAGAGACCAGTTTTTACAAAAATGGTTTTCTGAGTTGAATGACTCTACAAAGCTGTTATTCTTTCCCGTTTAAACGCAAACGTACGCAAACGCAAAGCACTAAAACGTAGAAAAGAACAACTTTTGGACAATTCTGATATTTCATGTTTATCTTGGTGGCAAACAGTTTGGAGCCTGATCAGACGCCGGGTTACCCGGCGTCTGATCTGGCTCCAAACTGTTTGCACTGCAAATAATAGTTTTAGCGTAAACGCGTTTATTGGGAAAGAATAACAGATTCTCCACTGTACTTGTACCTACAGTGCATCCTCTCTACAACGACACCCAATGAGAGACACAGATTGTGCGTGTCCTTCGGAGGGAGTCGTTATAGAGAGGGAACATTAATAATTGGTATACATTTGCAAACAGTTTTAATCCAGATCAGACGCCGCGTAACGCGGGGTCTTATCTTGATTCAAGCTGTTATCGTCATCATATGTATTCTATCAAAACCTACACTTATATGTACATGTAACTACAGTGGAGAATCTGTTATTCTTTCCCAATAAACGCGTTTACGCTAAAACTATTATTTCCATTGCAAACAGTTTGGAGCCAGATCAGACGCCGGGTAACCCGGCGTCTGATCAGGCTCCAAACTGTTTGCCACCAAGATAAAAATGAATTATTAGAATTGTCCAAAAGTTGTACTTTTCTACGTTTTAGTGCTTTGCGTTTGCGTACGTTTGCGTTTAAACGGGAAAGAATAACAGATTCTCCACTGTATGAGAGGAAATAGCAGACGACAATTTTAAGCAGATATTGCAGCAGTAAAAGCGTTAGACATAATTATCCGGTTTAGTGAATTGCGGCAAGGGTTGTTGTAAGGAGGGAGTCGATGTTTTGAGGGTTGTTGTAGGGAGGGAGCACCGTATTGTTGGAAATTATGAGTTTAAACTACAGTGGAGAATGTGTTATTCTTTCCCAATAAACGCGTTTACGCTAAAACTATTATTTCCATTGCAAACAGTTTGGAGCCAGATCAGACGCCGGGTAACCCGGCGTCTGATCAGGCTCCAAACTGTTTGCCACTCAGATTAAAATAAATAGTGAGAAATGTCAAAAAGTTGTAATTTTCTACGTTTTTGTGCTTTGCGTTTGCGTACGTTTGCGTTTAAACGGGAAATAATAACGTTTTCTCCACTGTAATCCGGGGTCATACAGTTTAAATCATGTCAATCCGTTTGTCCGTCCTTCTTTCGTTCGGCGTCCACATATACACTGAACGACACTTCTAACGCAACAATGTTTCATATGTTCGGGTTATTAGGGAATCGTTATCGTTGAAATTGACAATATACGGGTACATGTATATCAACACCTCATAAATGTTGCCTGAAAATTTCATTGTAATTAATTATTAAATAAGCCCAAAATGTAACAGAAATAAAACATGCTTGTGAAAGAAAAAAAAATGAAAACATTCATATGAAGAAAATATTATGAAAATTATAACGATAGATAATAAGGACATGGACAGATTATTTTATCACAGCACTTATCATGCAACAAATCTTATATAAAACAGTATAAACTATCCAATATGTTCTCCCTGGGCACGAAATGGTCTTCATAACTGTCGTGAATTTATCAAAAATCTTGCAATAACATTTTTAAATTAATAACACGTTCATTATTTATTTCATGTCCTATCTATTTCAATTGTTGAAGCATCGTTTGACGCCTTTACACATTCGCATTATAAATGATTTTCATACCTCAGCAAAATGATGATAAAGATTCCTTGGACATTTTACTTGCATCCTTACCACAGGGGGTCTATACCGCTTTCTTGTTTCTACACACTACTTATATATTAACGTTTATATATAAGTATAGTGTAGACAAAAGAAAGCGGTAAATACCCCTGTGATCCTTACAAGTGGTTCCAATAGTTTGTATAGTACCGTATATGCCCGTTTTTTACCTGACAGGGCGGAGCTAACTTTTGGCAAAGATAAGCTTATTTGTATTTGATTCTAGGGGTGATAGGTATAGTTGACTATGTTTTCCCGATACTTTCAACATGGGGAAACACATGTTCGTGCAGCCATAACAACGTGAGAAAGGTAAAAACAGTGCTCCTTCTCTACAACAACACCCAATGGGAGACTAAGATGGCGTGTGTTGTTTGGAGAGAGGTTTTATAGGAAGGAAAAAAGACGTGGCTTACATTTGCAAACAGCTTGAATCCAGATCAGACGTAGCGTCATGCGGCGTCTGATATTGATTCAAGCTGTTTGTCATTCGTCCTTATATTCGTTCTGTTACAATATCAACGAATATGTAACTTTGAGAATAACGGTAGGTGACAACGGTACATTCCGATTATAAACGAACATGCTATTGCCCAAAAGGTTGAAATGCAAAGGTCCTTATCGAAAATCCGTCCTGCCAGGTGAACAAAATTGTTCCATAACAATGGCATACTCACTAACCGCCCGTCATTAAAACAGAAAAATATATACACATAAAGCATATTCCTTTGTAACTGTTGCAGCAATAATTATACTACTTGTATAGATACTTGTTCAATACTAAGATATACATACCATGTACAGTGGAGAATCTGTTATTCTTTCCCAATAAACGCGTTTATGCTAAAAATATTATTTGCAGTGCAAACAGTTTGGAGCCAGATCAGACGCCGGGTAACCCGGCGTCTGATCAGGCTCCAAACTGTTTGCCACCAAGATAAACACGAAATATCAGAATTGTCCTAAAATTGTACTTTTCTATGTTTTAGTGATTTGCGTTTGCGTACGTTTGCGTTTAAACGGGAAAGAATAACAAATTCTCCACTGTATGCATGTTACTTATTTAAACTCTATACGAATACACCTCTATAGATGTCTCTAAACTGTAACAAGAAAAGATATATCCGTGTTTAAAATTCAAGCGGAAATGATAACACGTTAAATGCAGGAAATAAACAAGACAATGTGATACATTTGTAACACATCGGAAACCCATTCATTGCAATGACGTCATCTGCTTTAAGCTATTGTTGTCTGCCTTTATGACTTAAATTGAAAGTTTAGACATTTTGCCTTTTGAAATATTTCAATGAGTGTCCAACAGTCAGGATTCTAATCAGCCACCGCGTCTGATCAGGATCCAAACTGTTTGCAAATCACCAGATCACGCTTAACAAAATTGCGTCTATGCTTAAATTATAATGATGACCGTTGTGAACAGTTTTGAGTCCGAGTGTTATGGTCTCTGATCATGCTCCTAACCATTTGTCTCTCAAATTTTAATATCATTGCTTTGAATAACCTTTCGGTTTCTACATTGTATTCAACTGTATTTGTGTTTTTGTTATGTTAGAAATAATGTACAGCGTTCCCTCTCTACAACGACAACCAATGGGAGACACATATTGGGTGCGGTGTTCGGAGGGAGTCGTTATAGAGAGGGAAAATTAAGACTTGGCATACATTTGCAAACAGCTTGAATCCAGATCAGACGCCGCGTGACGCGGCGTCTGATCAGGATTCAAGCTGTTTGTCACTGGTAAATATATGTATTCTATCAAAATATCCACTTATATGTTACTGTGAGAGAAAACAGCAGACGACAATCTTAAGCAGACGATATTGCAGCAGTAAATTTGACTTGATTACGAGTGTCGTTGTAAGGAGGGAGTCGTTGTTGGGAGGGCCGTTGTAGAGAGGGAATAATGTATTGCCTATCCACATTCATCATTAGACTTTAACCCTTTCACTGCCATAACGTCATCTGCTTTAAAAAATGTTGTTTGATTTTAGTTCCAGTCTTAATGAAACTATAACTGAGTATATAACATACTGAAAGTCAAAAATGATTGATAACAAATAAAAACAAAAACGCGTTTGGTGCTGTCAGAAACAATGGTGTTTTGATTTTTATATTAAATATGTCCCATTCTCCATATTGCATTTTTGCAATTTCCTTTATGATTCCATCAGACAATTAGCAGGACAAATTCTGAAATAAGTGTAAAACAGTTTGGACCCACATCAGGCTTCGAGTTACGCGATGTCTGATCGAGATCCAAATTGTTTGCTTATAAAAAATGCATTCGGGATAAAGAAGTACTTAAAGGGATTAAAGCTTCTCGGATATATATTATTTCTTTTGATTTTGCTTACGCTGGTGACTTTTTGAATGTTTTCCTTAATTATCTATATGATGGCAAGTTTACATTCACCCTTTAAAATTTGTCCCAACAATATTTGAAATGATGACATAGAGGATAATTGTTTTTTTCAGTATAAGATCGAATTGAATCCACTTCGTGAACATCAGACTGTTTTATTTTCACTCGTGGCTTCGCCACTGGTGAAAATATAACTTCTGATGTTCACTCAATGGATTAAATTCGATCTTATACTGAAAAAATACAATAATTTATTCTATTTGTTTATGCTTTTAAGCCACTTTTTAAACGAAATTGTTCGACAATTGTGAAAGCGAAAGTAAATGATTTACCCCGTATTGAGCCCCAACTTTATATCGAACACATTTTCGAAACAGTTTCCCGTACGATGACGTCACTTATTTATTGATTTGACGTCATCCGAATAACGTCGTTGCTCCCGAGTTTGGATTCGTGTTCTTCCGTTGAGTAGTTCGTGACAAATCGGACTGCCGGAGTTTAACGATAAGACACGATTGACTACGATTCTTAGGGAGCCCTACGGGGAAACTTCATAATAAAAGCGCGCGTGGCGATAATCCCACTGCTCAAAGCAGTGGATTACCAAGTGATAATCCACTGTTTTTTCACGGTAATCCATCGAAAAGCATAAATAAAAACAGTGTACACCTTGATAGGATGACTCATCGAAACGCACTCTGATCTGTGTATATTCTGTTAGCATTTGATAGCTATACTTGTTTATAATGCAGAAAAGGTTCAATACGATCTGATATGTGCCTGCTAAATTAAGATTCAGTGTCTTCTTATGACACGTTACCAGAACTTATTTAAGAAATTTTGTAAAACATGCATGTCCCGTCGGTGCAATCCTTCATAGAAGGATAGTTTCCAATGTTTTCCAGAGGGTATATGCCGAGATAAACAATATTACTAACCCTTTCACCGTCATATGCGTTTAAAGCAAACATCGTAAACAGTTTAGATCTAGATCACTCGTCACTTTCAGGCAGCTGTTATAGGAGATTTTGATGCCTGAGTTGTCTTGCTTATGTGTACCAAGTTTCTGTTATAGCATCAAGTATTATTCACATGCAAAGCTGTGAACACGCAGTGTATACACATAGTGTATCAGTATATAAGTTATTGTCTTTTGGAATAGTTAACCATAACACATTTACTCAAGTTAACGACTATAAGTAGTAACGCAAATAAATCAGGGCTCCAGACATGAGGGGTATTTCAAAATATAAAATCTTTATTTCTGCATTAGATCCTATGGTGTCATTGAAAGTGAAAGTGAAGCAGAAAGCTTTATTAACAGCTGTCTGTTTCACCTCGCCTTATTATAAGCTGACACCTGTTACTGTGAATCATTTGCATTCATTGCAGCTACAGACAAAAATAGCCCAGGGCTGAGTATTTCAAATATTTAGATATATTTAGATATTGTAAGGATTGTATACACTTTCCATATTCTATATCGTTTGGATATGTCTCCAAAATTCGGTCAACTTCATAAATGAATGAAAAGGTGGTTAAGAAGACCGCCAAAATGACTGCATGGAAACATGAAAGATTCGCTAGTTTGAAAAGAAATACAAAATGTTGCGATGTAAATTTTTGGAGAATTTATTTTGTATTACTGCATGTCCATTATAAGTTCGATTTACAGTAAAACCTCGCTGTTACGTCCCTAAAACCAAGGCTAATTGATTGTATAATAGACAGATGACAGCTTAAAGGTAAGGTGACTGTGAAACAGAAAGCTCCTAAGCGGTTACCTAAATGTATCGTAGAGCCCCTAATAATTCCTACAATTAAGTGGTCGTAATAATGACATTTTACTGTACTAGCTTCCGGCTACTAGACAGGTATTTGCAAGCAGTTGATGGTTGATTCATCTGACAAAATGTTCAAATAACTAGTCTTAGATTATAATAGTTTAGCATGTTTATTGGGAATTAATATTAAGGCTATTGCAGTTTTGAAAATTACTAGTCTAATGTTTTGGTTTAAGTCCTGTTTCGAACATGTATCATGAACATAACATATAATAAAACATACTGTTCAGACTCCTTAAGAAATCTTCTGATTAGAGTCCACACTATTTTCAGTAATATGTGCCTATATTATGATATCAAACCATTTCACTATTAGTAAGAACAAAATGTCCCTTAAACAGTTTGAATCCTGATCAGACGCCACGCAATACGGCGTCTTTTTAGGCCTAAATTGTTTGGCACTTGGTTCTAAATCTCGTCAACCAAACTGCCTTAACCCTTATCCTGTGGTGATGTGGTCTGCCTCGAAATTGTCGTCTGCAAAGTTTATAAAATTTAGATTTATACATTTCGTAAGTAAAGAAACCTAAAGAAGAGTGCCAAACAGTTTGGATCCAGATCAGACGCCGCGTTACGCGGCGTCTGATCTGGATCTAAACTGTTTGCAAAAATCAATAAAGTCGCGACCAGCAGGCAAAGGGTTAACCCATGCCAGGATTAATTTTATCGTAAGATATTTACCCCTTCACTGCCATATATTGCCGTCTGCTTCAATGGTTTTGTCTGCAATATCGTATCAAAATTAAATCTAAGGAAGTATGACTGTAGAAGTCAAAAACTAGTGTCAATCAGATTGGATCCTGATCAGACGCCAATTTGCGTCATTGAGAGTGAAAGGGTTACATTAAACTTTGAAACGACATTGCAGACAACGATATTGAAGCAGACAATGGTATGGTACTGAAGGAGAAAACTACTCAAACACGATAAATTTGATAATAAAAGGTTTCAGGCATATCCTTAGATTCTAATTCACCTTTACCAATTCCCACATGCTGCATTTAATTTGAATTTCTGCAGATTTCAAATTTTTAAATTGAGTTTAAATGCCCATAGGATGCAGATCATTCGTATATAATAATGATAAATTGTTTGCTAACTTCAAGAAATATTCTATACTTCCATATGGATTCTTAATATATGTCAGATATGTAGATAAGATCTGATATTTATGTGAGAACAATGCTAATTCACTGTCTTAACATGTAGTAAATCAGAACGTGCATGCGGTAAATTATTGCTAGGAACTCGGGATTATTTTGTTCAGCTACATAAAGCGAATTTCCACTGTGTATGATAATGTATATATAAATCCAGTGGAGAAGACATAATTCAGTCCCAATAAACATGTTTGAGCTTATATTAATAAAAACCTGTCTTTTCTACATGTTATAGCAACACAATTGCATTAATATTCGCCTTTTCATTACCGGAGTCGCATAAAATCGACTTTGCAAACAGTTTGGATTTAGATTAGACACAGCGTAACATGGCGTCTGATCAGAATCCAAACTGTTTGACCTTCATATCGATATTCATAAGTCATATTACCGGTATCTTAAATCTAACCTAGAGACGATCTAGAGAAATTCGCCTACTTTATTGTAGTGTAAAAGAACTGGTATGCCAAAACATTAAACGGTTGCAATATCATCTGCTTGAAATTGTCGTGATGTGCCGTCTGATATAGACCCATACTATGTGCAAATACGAATCAAATAATGATTAAACTAGAATGAAAACTGTTGCTTTTCGCAACTGCTACATAATGCTTATTAGATAAACAATTAGGCGTTTCTATAAATATTTCGATCAAAGATTGAATTTGTTTGCAAATTTAAAGAACGTTTTAAAGTTCTGATGCACAAATGGATACAGTAAATCCTTTCTAGTACAATCACTAGTCTCCGTTTTATATTGGGATTTTAAAGCAGGTGACTGCTAAAAGGAAGGCTATATTGAAACAGAAATTTCCTCATTGATACATTGCTTAAACGTCTTTTAAACCAAAAACTAACATTCTTTTAGTCGTAATTTAGGTGTTGTTTTACTGCACAGTACCCCCTTTCCAAAAAATCACACACCGGAAGACACATATTCTGTGCGTTGTTCGGAGGGAAACACAGCGTCTGATCTTGGTTCAAACCACCTGTTACAGTGGAGAATCTATTATTCTTTCCCGTTTAAACGTACGCAACCGCAAAACACTAAAACGTAGAAAAGAACAACTTTTGGACAATTCTGATATTTCATGTTTATCTTGGTGGCAAACAGTTTGGAGCCTGATCAGACGCCGGGTTACCCGGCGTCTGATCTGGCTCCAAACTGTTTGCACTGCAAATACTAGTTTTAGCGTAAACGCGTTTATTGGGAAAGAATAACAGATTCTCCACTGTACTCGTCTTTATGTTTCTTATGTCAAAATGTCCAAAACATGACTCTGAGGAAAAACAACAACATGACAAACAGCATTTTTTAAGCATACAATAGTGCAGCAGTGGAAGCGTTTATTGTCTTTGTTGGGAAACAGCGGCAATAATTGCTGTAAGACTGGAATCATTGTTTAGTGGGCCGTTGTACAGAGGGAACACAGTAACATCTTTCTAACAATTGTCATAGCAACAAAGAGCTGCACGCTGATTTATTGTATGATTTAAATAAGATTCCATCTTTGTGCATGTCTTTGTGTTTGCCACATTGTTATGCACCATAAAAACTACCCCAATATTTGCATTGCAAATGGGATTCACATCCAGTTTGGTTTTTCGCGCTCACAAAAACCGACACGTCACAAACTATTATTCTGTAAAGTTCAATTCAGTCGGGAAGTCGTTATTCGATATCCTGATAACCCTTTTATTATCAAATTATCGTGAGGTTTTACCCCTTCATCGCCATATTGTCGTCTACTTCAATATTGTTTCTCTGCAATATCGTTTTAAATTTAGATATAAGCTGTATAACTGACGTTTTTTCAAAACACGTGGCAAACAGTTTTGATTCTAATCAGACGCCGCGTTACGTCTGATCAGGAACAAAACTGTTTGCAAATGCACTTGATGACGTCATTGAGAGTGAAAGGGTTATCGACACAAATGTAATGCTATTATTTGTAAACCAAATTAGCTTTGTAAAACCTTTGCTGATCTATTTAAATATAAGTAACATTTGAATAATGTTGGCATTATCAGACACAAAGGTACTAGGCGTCGATCTGGCACCAAACTGTTTTTATGATACACAGGTTTTTTACAAAATTTGAAAAGAAACACGTTTGCCTATTTTTATTTTATTCAAACTAATACGTAGCCATTAAAAACTGTCCACACATTGGAATGTGGTAGTACCAATAGCGCGTGTGGCAAGGAATGGTTCTCTTATTAACTAGTGGAACTGTATCGGACTCGTTACTATGGAACATAGATTTATAGAAATCGTCAACATTTAAAATTCTTACCTTATGCTCTATAACTTGTAATTCGTTATTTTTTACTCTTTTTCTGTGTTGTTCTGCCATAGCCTAATCCAGAAGAAATAGTTTTAGCTATAGGACGAACTGTTTACCCTGCGCGAAATAGATGCGAAGACGTTTGCAAATCAGGGTTATTGAGAAGATTTGCGGTACCCGGGTTAGCCGTATTGTATTAAAGCAGTATTGAATAGTTTTCATTGACTGGTATCTTGTGAAGGTTTAATACCTTATTTCATGCTTAAATTTTATTGTTATGCATAACCATATTTTTATCAATGAGACGAGTTCGTAATACACATCAAGTTTAGCCACTTACCTTTATATACCACAAAGCAAGACGGACCAGAACATAACATAATGTGCGGATGTAAACATGCAAGCGCTTACACGAAGACGCTCATCATTTCATCAGACGTCTGTTAAAAAACTCAAAATGACTGAAATGTATATTTTATTGGTACTGAGGCTTAGATAAAATGCATAGAAAATTTAGTTATTGAGCATTAGGTAATAAAATAGTTATTTCATGTGCAATAGGGGAACAGTAAAAACTAGTGTCTCTCGTTATCAGGAAAGGCATTTCGAACTGTTGCCCTCGGCCTTTCGGCCTCGGGCAACAGTTCGAAAGCCTTCCCTGATACCCCAGGACAACTGTTTTGACTGTTCCCCCAAACTCACATGAAATTACTGTATAACCTGTCAGAATTCTGCATTTAATTGCAGTGCATTGCAAATCAAGACAACGTTCAAGTAGGATATATTGCAGTAAGAGAAGCAATTAAATTTCGTGTAAATAAATGTACAGTGCTCCCTCCCTACAACGGTCCTCCCAATAAGGACTCCCTCATTACAACAACCCCTGGTGCGGTTCCCTAAACAGGACAATTATGTCTAACGCTTCTACTGCTGCAAATTCGTCTGCTAACAATTGTTGTCTTCTGTTGTGTCTTAAAGTTACCTATAAGTGGACATTTTGATATATTAGATAACATGATGATGAAAACTAGTTTGAATCAAGATCTGACGCAACGTTACGCGGCGTCTACTCTGGATTCATCATGTCTGCAATGAAAGCCAAATCTTAGTTTATCTCCCTTTAGCAATCCCTCCGAACAATTCACATTCGTTGTCTTCCATAGAAAGTTGTTATAGAGAGGAAGCACTATATTCGCAGATGAAAAGCATTACACTGTTAATTTTGTTATCATGGAGTAAAAGTATTTGTGCCCTTTCAGATTCAAACGAACTCGGTGTCAATTTTCATTTGGTATCTTGTTCTTTCTCAAACGCATTTCGAGAAAGAGAAATGACGTTGTACACTTGATAACAGAACAGAACAGAACAGAACATATTTTATTCAGATTTGTACAAAGTACATCATCTTAATCACATAGTAATATTTATACAATAAATATCATCACGTGACACATGAGAAAGTAACTGTTGTTCCGTTGAGGATGAATACATCAGTTAATTTCGTTAAAGGAATGTCTTATTCGAATAGCCTCTCGTATATATAAGCTTAAATTGTACAAAACATATTTATTGGATGATTTCAATAATTCAATACATTTAAACATTGATGGTCTTCTAAAGTAATAATTCTTCAGATATTTTACTCTTAAATCAGCAAAACGAGAGCAGACGCATATAAAATGGTACTCGTCTTCTATATCTCCAGAATTACAGCATAAACAAATTCTCTCATTACGAGCTAATCGATTACGTGCAAATCTGCCTGTTTGAATTCTGAGAGAATGTGATGACAATCTTATTCTAGAAAATATACATCTTAGCGAATAAGGTAAAATATCTAAATAATTCTCATATTCAATATTATTTTTCAAATATTTATAAGTGTCTAGAACAGGACTGTTCTCAACTGAACCATGCCACTGCTGGACAAAACTATCAATAATCCTTTGTTTAAAAACATATGAAAATGTCTTTATATTTACATGATTGGTATTATAAAAGACAAACCCAAATCCATAATTGTTCAGAAGATTCTTAACACTTGCAACCCAATTATTGTGCCCTTTTTCACAATCATCTAGTCCTTGCTGATATAATGCTTTAATCAAAATGTTATCATTATTATTCACTAGTTTTAACCAATACTTTATAATACGGACATACCTTAAAATATATAAAGGGTACCGACCCAGTTCACCATACACAGCATTAGAACTTGTGTTTAACCTTACCCCCAATAATCTTTTGCAAAATTTCAAATGTATTCTCTCTATTTCTTTTGACTTACCAAACCCCCATATCTCTGAGCTATAACTTAATATAGATCCAACGAAAGCGTCAAACAACTGACATAAAATATTTGGCTTTAACTTCACTTTCTTACAGTTATACAATAATACATTTAAAGCTTTTAAAGATTTCCCAATTAAGTGTTCTTGATTTTTCGAAAATTTACCGGTATAGTTAAAAACTGTGCCTAGATAATTAAAGTCATTAACCACATCAATTAATTCCCCATTATAAGTCCATACCTCATTTCTGAGTAATTTGCCTCTTTTTCTGAACACCATGATTTTACTTTTCCCTGTATTAACCTCCAAACCCCAAATATGACAGTAAGTGTATAACAAATCTAAGTTTTTCTGTAACTCTTCCACCGTTTTCGCTAGAATTGCCATATCATCTGCAAATAGCAATAAAATTAATACAATATCATCTATCAATAATCCTGAATTAATATCATCCTGTAAAAACAGCTCTAAGTCATCCATAAATAAAGATACTAAAATTGGTGAAATTACCTCCCCTTGCCGTAATCCAACTGCGTATTCAAAATATTCTGAGTAACTGTTACAGTGTTTCACGCATGATTTAACCTTCTTGTACATGTCTCTAATAATACACAGTAACTTCCCTTGTATTCCTGCATGAAACAGTTTATACCAAAGAGCGTTCCTGTTTATACTATCGAAACATTTTTTTAAGTCAACAAAACAAACATACAATCTTTTATTCTCGTTTAAATATTTTTGCACCATAGAAAAAAGTATAAACATCGCATCAACAGTTGAATGGCCTTTTTTAAACCCAAACTGAGAGTCGGAGATTTTATTGTTCTCTACACAAAAGGATTCAATTCTATTGTTCAGTATAGTGGTAAATAGTTTCGACATACAACTTACTAAAGAAACGCCTCTGTAATTATTCGGACAGCTCTTGCTACCTTTCTTATGTACAGGTATAATTACACCTTCCATCCAACCTTCCGGGAAAAAGCCCGAATTAAGTATTGCATTAAAAATATCACATAAATGATCAACCAATATGGAACTAAGCGGAAGAACTCTAGTGAAAGGCGGACAAAACAGACTGTCTCATATATTTAGTAATAAATCGCAAATTTAAAGGTGTTATATTGGAAAAGGGATCCTAAAAGTGTACAGAAATGGAAGTTTAGTGCATGGACTAGTTGTGATTATGCGTATAACAGACAATGACCGGGAAAAACAATAAAAAAACGAACTCGAAAAACACAGTTAGCGCGCAAAATGGGAACAATGGAACAATGGCTGCCGGTCAACGAAATATGCAAGGTGAGCAAATCCAAAATAGCACAAATAACGCACCGCTAGCACTCAACCAAATCAACGTTGACCAACATAACCACCAATTGCATCAATATCAAAGCCAACAGCAGTTTATGAACCAAACATGTGGTACTGCGCCAAATTATCAACAGACCAGTGGGCAGTTTGGCCCCCCACCCACATACTATGGAGGTGAACACTTTCAACAAAATAATACAGGTCAAGCTCAGGCACCATGGTCATCGGCACAAGTAAACAGTGGCCAATTCAATAATGGCTGCAATAACGGTATGTTTGACCTAATGAAACAAATGCAAGAGACAAATATGTCGGTATTGTCTCGGCTATCAGCCATTGAACAAAATGTATCAAAACTTGCCCCAATGGAAAAAGACATGTCTATTTTAAGGCTAGACGTTTCCAACCTAAAAACAAATAACAAATTAATGGCAGAAAAAATCAAAGAAGTAGAAAGCTCGTGCCAGACTATAGGAACTATTTTCGATCAGCATCTCGAGTCAAAAGCCAAGACAGATAGTGATATACAAAATCTGAAAAAAGAGAATGATTATTTAAAGAGAGAAATTAAACAATCACAAGAAAAAAACCAAACACTTTATGATGATATGCAAGAAATGAAAGCACGATCAATGCAGGAGAACCTTCTATTTTTCGGCATAAACGAAAGCACAGGAAACGACCGTGAAGACACAGAATCAGTATTAAGATCTTTTTTGAAAGAGGAAGTGGCAATTGAGGACCCCGCAAGCATAGACTCAATAGTGTTTGACAGGGTACACAGACTAGGTAGAAGACGAAGAGATGCGAGAAACCCACGGCCGATTGTTGCTAAATTTGAGAAATTTCGCGACCGTGAGCAAATCAGAAAATGTGGCATTGACTTAAATAAACAAAAACGAGGGTACAGTGTGCGAGAGCAATTCCCTATAGAAATGGAACAAAGGCGAAAAGAGTTATATCCTGTCATGCGAAAATTTCAGCAAAACCCCAATAACAAAGTGGTACTTATACGAGACAAACTCTATATAAACGGACGGCTCTATGACCAAACCATGCAGACCCAAAATGAAAATATTAACATTGCATCCAAAAGAGATACCTATAATACACCATATAGACGCTATCCCTATCAGGCACCGGAAGAACGCAGACGTGTAGCATTCGGAAACCGTCAATTCCCATCACTCATGTATAGTAATAGGTTCGATACCTTCAGAATGAGTGACAGTGATACAGAGGGACCCCCTAAATACAGAGTACCGAGACCAAAGCAAAAGGCTCGGTCCCCGATCGACGACACATATCTGAAAAAGTGCCGAAACGCGAGTGACAGTGAAACGGAAGCAGAAGACATGCAAATAACAGAGTTGATCCAACCCCAAAACGACGTGACCCCTAGTGATCATGAAAATGAAAGCAGGATTGAAATCACGTTGAAAAACAATGAACAGCAGTTAACGCATGACCCCCCTTCTGTCGAAGATGAAGTAGATGTCATAAAAACAGCAAAAACAGTGCCGAATCAACCGTTAACTCACGTGACCTCAAGCGATCGTGATAATGACAGCCTAGGCGAAAGCTCGCTAAACAATACCCAAGAGGTGCCACGTGACCCCTCTTCTGTCGATACCATCCATGCAGTGTAACGGTGCGAGGGAGAGTCACGTGACGCTCAAACAATTAACCCTGAAAACAGCAACAGTAATTCCATTAAAGTAAATAATATAAACATACTATCTTTGAATGTATGCGGCTTAACTAGTAAGCAAAATTGTCCAGAATTTCTAAATTTTATCAATCAGCATGATATTATCGGATTTCAAGAAACTAAAATGTCTTGCTTTGATACTTTTGACACTAAATCTTTTAAATGCCATTTCAAAAATAGGCGAAAAAAGTCCACCGTTAAATCGGGAGGTTTAGCTATAGCGGTAAAACATTCAATAAGTCAATTTGTGACTGTGATAGAGACGGAATGTGAACTTGTTTATTGGTTTGTTATATCGAAAAGATTAACCAAAAAAGACGATATTTTATGTGGTGTTATATACATACCTCCTGAATCATCTGTATACGCCAATGCTGATCCTTTTTCAGCCATCCAGGCAGATCTAGACTCGCTGGTTAACAGGTACAATACAGTATGCTTGTTTGGAGATCTCAACTCACGAACTAAGCAATTAAAAGACTATATACATGTAGATAGAGATATTTCGGAACAAAGTCATTACTTTGAATTATATGATGAATATATTACTGAAGTAAACAGTTTTTTAGAGTCTAAGGTCGAGACTGAAAGGAAAAATTGTGACAAGTCGGTGAATAATTACGGTTACAAATTGATAGAATTTTTGCAAACTAATAACTTATTTATTTTGAACGGAAGAACAAATGGTGATTTAGATGGACAGCCGACCTCTAATGATGTTAGTACTATTGATTATTTTATATGTAGTGCCAATTTATTTCATGATATTAGTTCGTTGCATGTTGAAGATTTTTCACCACTGCTCTCAGATGTCCATTCTCCAGTTGTTTTAAACTTACACTTTGAATATATTCTTAAGGGAAGCAATGTAAATGACAATGTTATAAATGCAAATATGTGGGAGGCGTCAAAAGTAAATGAATACGTAAACATGTTTGAAAATAACGATAAATTAGAAGAAATTTTACACACGCTATCGTGTCTCGAAAATAAAAGGGAGGTAATAAACCATGATATTGATGATGTTGTAGAGGAAATCTCACAGATGTTCAAGGATAATGCTACTCACGTTTTCAGCCAAACACAACACACCAGAGTGACACACACTGATCATACAACGCCAGGTTGGTTTGGTAAACAATGTAGAACTGCAAGAAAAAAATTCCATTCGGCGAAATACCAATATAAATTAAGAAAAACGATACAACACAGAGAAAATTTACAAGTTGAAGGTAAACGATATAAAAGCACATTAAATAAATTTAATTTAGAATTCAAAAGAAAAAACGTTGCTAGACTCAGACGACTCGGTAATTCAAACCCACGTAAATACTGGAAAGCCCTCAATGATTCAAAGAAAACTGACATAGCAGCAAGTCTTAATGATCTACACGAACATTTCAAAAACGTCAATTATAACGATACAGAGGACATAAACGAAGTAAATATTGAGATCCAAAATAATTTCATTGAAAATCAAAACGATGCAATCAATTCAGAAATTACAATAGAAGAAATAGAAAGGGCAATTACATCATTGAAAAATAATAAGGCACCCGGTTATGACTCAGTCTTAAACGAACACATAAAAGCAACATTACATGCGATGAAACCAATATACCTGAAACTCTTTAATTTGATCTTTAACTGTGGAATTATCCCAGAAACATGGACTATCGGTATTATAAATCCAATTTATAAAAACAAAGGCGAAACAGCGAAAGCAGAAAACTACAGACCAATAACCTTATTGAGTTGCCTAGGCAAATTATTCACTTCAATCATTAATAAAAGACTTCAGAAATTTGTAGACGATAACGACATAATAAATGACTACCAAGCCGGGTTTAGGCATGGTTTCTCTACGGTAGACAACATGTTTATATTACATACATTAATTCAGCTACTAAAAAACAGAAAGAAAAAACTATTTTGCGCGTTTATCGATCTAAAACAGGCTTTCGATACGGTGTGGAGAGCAGGACTATGGTCTAAGCTATTGAAATATAACATCAATGGCAAATGCCACAGACTAATAAAGAATATGTACAATAATATTAAATCTTGTGTTAAAGTAAACGGTAAATGCTCAGACTTTTTCCCAAGTAACATAGGTGTCAGACAGGGAGAAAATTTATCTCCCATCCTATTCTCGCTTTACCTAAATGACCTGCATGATTTCTTTGCAAACAATGAAAATCTAAACGGACTCGGTCTTAACATACCTGAAATTATTTGTCCTTCTATATGCAGATGACACTGTGATAGTATGCGAGAGCGCCAGCGACCTACACAACGCACTTAACGCGTACAATTCATATTGTGATACATGGCGGCTTAAAGTAAATAAAAGTAAAACAAAAATACTGATATTCTCTAGAGGTAGGCAAATGAAACATCGATTTCAATATGATGGAGAATACCTAGAGACCGTTAGTGAGTACAAATATCTAGGAGTATTTTTCAGTCGCAGTGGATCATTTTATCATGCAAAAAAACACATAGCCGAACAAGGTACAAGAGCAGTATACAGTTTGATAAAAAAGGCAAAACGATTATTACTACCAATTGATTTACAAATTGATATATTTAATAAAACTGTCAAACCTATCCTCTTATATGGCTGTGAGATATGGGGCTTTGGCAACAATGAAGTTATTGAAAGAGTTCAATTAAAGTTCCTTAAACATATTTTAAGAATGAAAAAATCAACACCTACCTGTATTGTCTACGGAGAAACTGGAGTAATGCCAATCAATATAGATATATGTACACGTGAAATCGCTTTCTGGTCAAAAGTAGTGGACACTAAATCATCAAACAAACTATCACACAAAGTATACCTGTCACTGAAAAATCAATCATCAGACCTGAGAGAAGACCAACTGAAAAAGTCATTTTGCTGGTTAGACAATATAAGAAATATTCTCATTAAATGTGGTTTTAATGGCATATGGCAAACCAATATATTTCCAAATAGAAAATGGCTAATTGCATCAACTAAACAAAAGCTCAAAGATTTGTTCCTAAACGAATGGTATAACATAATTGAGACATCTAGTAGCTGCTCAACCTATAGGATTTTTAAAGACACTTTTGAGTTTGAAAACTATTTAGTAGATACACCGTATAAAAACTTAAATCATATAATTAGATTCAGAACTAGAAATCATAAATTACCAATTGAAACTGGAAGATGGAACTCACTAAACAGAAATGAGCGAGTGTGCATTTTATGCAAACAAGAAATAGGAGACGAATTCCATTACCTACTTACTTGTAGAGAACTATCTCACTTTCGACAGAAGTATCTCAAAAGACAATATTATACAAACCCAAACATTCTGAAATTTAAAAGCCTCATTAATACAAAGGATAAAATTGAGTTCAGCAAACTGTGCGAATTCATCAAAATCATATTAAAACTACATCAATAATTCAGCATACATTGAGGAAGACAGAAGAGAGAGAAAGATGGAGAGAGAGAGAAATACTTACCTAAAAGTCATTACTTACTTGTATAATACCTACCACTCGATCGTAACAAGATCTGTATCCCTGAAAAAAGAAGAAAAGAAAATACAACAAAAAAAAACAGAACAAATGTCTCTGTAAACGAAACATATTTTATCATGTATTTATGTATTGAAGGAAACACGATTATAACCAATCATGTTTCAAGCCGTGTTACCGCTCCTGTGAGCGATGGTGGTATACTTATGTTGTGTAGTTGTATATAAGTTAAACCAAAGTTCAGCCCATATCCTTCAGTAATTTGTAAAATCTAGTAAATAATTATGAGATTTATACATGTTGTAAAACGCTTTGGATACATATAAGACGCCGTGTAACGCGGCGTTTGATCTGGATCCAACCCGTTTGAAAGGACGACACCTTGGCAGATCGAAATCGGTAGACTAAGGGTAACACCATATTTGCTCCAAATAGAGAATCATCTGCAGATGGTGTGTGCCACGAGCAGATGGCGCTATAAAGAGCCACTTAAACAGGATCTGCACAGTTTACAATGTTTCTTCCTGTAAGTTCTACTTGAGAAAGATAAACAAAAACAAATGCGCCCTAATGACCACCTACTAAATTTCTAGTACAGGTGCTAAAGTTAAATACATGTGTTTGTTGTTATGATTATAGTCTATTGTTCACCTATGTGTACATATTAATCATATTGTTACCTTCATGCAAAAAATATAATTACCTTACAGTTATTCTCCAGTCGGTGGGAACTCGAACTGGTGCTACTACACCTTGAGTCAGGTGTATGCCAATTGATCGAACAATCGCGCACGCTTCCTCCGTGGCGCGTCATTCAAATCCGGCTAAGTGTATTCATGTATAAGCGACCAAGCAGTTATAGAATTTGAGGGATAAAACAGTGCGGAGAGCTCCTGTAGGAGTTTACTGTATTGTTTTTCTCCTGCACTTGGCGGCCACCAGCTTTAACTACTGATCGTTATCCTGCTCCAGCTGGTTGTCGTATGATAAGAATTTGATTGTACGACTGTCGGCCAAAGCAGACTCAGTTTTTTTTTTGTTTACCCATAAATACGCTCACGTAAATTGAACCTCTGTATTTCATTTCGCCAGAGGTCCAATATCAGCGTGCAAGCGTTATACCGCTAACTTGCTCTGTTCACATATATATTACAGTTGAATGTGTGCTATACAGTCTTTGTTTAAACAAGAATAGTTATTTGTTATATATCGCAGTACAATGCATGACTGAAACAAACAGTGCGATCAAACATGAGCGAGAGCTTTGCTTTGCTTCTCTTATTGATTGTTTGATTCAATGATTGATTCAATAATTCATTCAACACTTACCTATTTTATTAAATTTCGTGCCTCCTTAAATAAGTGCTTTGATACCCAAGATTAAAAAGTAATACAAACTATGTAAATGAATCTTTAAATGTTTTGTATGTACATGTATACATTCAGTTATTATATTGAACCTTAACAACGATTACTCTCGTCGTTTGTAAACAATGAACTAATGAAAAGCATAATGGTATTATGCCAACAGTGTAGACCCAGATTCGGTGATTCCTAAAGGAACCCTATGATCGGGATCTGGACTGACTGCCGCGTTGCAGTGTATAGATGCAAACAACCATACGTAGTAAAAACAAAAGAAATTACTGTAATTACTGTAAAAATGGAATTCCCCGATTAAAAAATGCCAGAGTGGATGAGTTAAATTGAATATGTCTTACTTTCTAAGTACATTTTTCAACTGAAACAATCTGCTGATTTTACCGGTAACTCTCCCGAAATAAAAAAAAAACAACCCGGAACTTAACTAATAATATAAAAATCTACTGACATTGATATTAGACTGAATCATTTGTTTGAGAATACATGTATGTATGTTTTGTCTATGTATATTATGTGTTCCTCGTATATTGTCTATGTACATAATCTGTTCCTCATGTTTTCATGTAAATCATGAACTGAGAGTAATAAAGGAAATTTGAAATTTGAAACACTTTCAATAAAGTATTCATTTAAAAGAAAATCACGTCCAGGGGCTTTGCCAGCCTTGAGCTTTTTTACCGCGTTTAATATTTCCGCACAACTTATAGGCGAGTCTAATTCTTCATAACAACAAAACTTATCGTCAAAATTATGGGTATCACAAAATGCCTCAGCTTGATCATTTTTACATTGAAATATATCATCACCTAATGTAGAAAAATATTCATAAAACTGATCTATAGATATAGAACTTTCATGTTGGTTGTTATTACCCTTAAAATACTTCCAAAACTCTTTCGGTTTACTTTTACGTAATTTCTCAATATCAATCAATTTTTTACTTTCTGAACATCGCTTCTTTTTGCGACACATATCTTTATACTTCTTTTTGCATTCGCATAATTTTTCTCTATTTAGTGATGATTTACAATTGTTAAAAACACAAAGCGCTTCTAAATACACCCTTTTAAAGTACATACATTCATTATCAAACCATTCCGCACGTGCAACTACCGACAGGTCTGTAAAGGAATAGTTTTTACCGTTAGATACATGCTTTACAAATAGTGGATCAGCAACATCCCTTAAAGTGCTTGTAAAATTATTTATCAAGCTATTTATAGATGAGCGATCACCTACATTAATGTTACTAGTTAAATCATTTAAAAATGGCAATTTACCAATCAAATTCGAACGAAATTCATCTCTACAGTTTTGCTTCCATTTATACTTTACATCATTTTGTAAATTTACTTCTGCCGGTACTGCATTGCAATGAATAGAGTAACACAGCGGGCTGTGATCACTCCATTCATTGACTGCATCGACACTAAAATTAACAATACTTGAAAAATGTTCTTCTTTTGTAAGAAGATAATCAATCACGGAAGCCCCGTGCTGAGATACAAAGGTATAAGTTCCAATATCATAGTCATCGCCCAACCTACCGTTAACTATCCGCAAGCACGAGGATTTACAAATGTCGAGCAACTTTACCCCGTGGGAATTACAGGTGCGGTCAAGTGAGGCCCGACATAGGGACTCATCAGGAACATAATCAAAATAATCAATATAATCAGTATGTCTATCAAACACAATAAAATCATCCCTGTTACCAACCCTTGCATTTAAATCACCACTTACATATACACAACCAAGTTTATCATAGTAATTAATATCATTTTCCATAATTTCAAACAAATCAACATTCACAATATTGTAAGCGGGAGAGTTTTCTCCCCAAATATAAGCACCACATAAATAAATATCATTTTCTAAATGAAAGAAATCTTTATCAAGTTTAACCCAAATAATACTGTCAAAATGGTTTTTTACTATAGAAATGCCGTCTTTAATAGAGTCTTTATAATATAAAACAACCCCGCCACTAGGCCTTCTAGCGTTACGATGCTGAAACTTACGATAGAAGTTATGAGCAGTAAAACCAGAAAAACTAATGTCAGTATTGCTACACGCCCACGTTTCATAAAGAAATATAATATCATGTTTTAACAAAGTATTTACAAAATTCTGATCGTCTCTCTTGTCCCTAGTAAGTCCATGCACATTCCACGACAGAACACGTAGTTCACCCTCGTCGTACCCCTAATCACGCACGGGCTTTCCATCGATGTATAGTGTATCGTAAGATACCCAGGCGTTCTTCCCTTCATTGCGCGCAGCCTTCATCTTGGGAAATAACTTTCTCCTTTTCTCAACTATTTCTGGAGGAAACTGTTCATGCACTTGAAAAGGAGTCCCTTGTAGCGCTTTCCATTGCTTACGCACAAATTCCCTCTCTTTAAAGTCTCTGAATTTGGCGACTATCTTACGGCACCTGCCATCTGATCTGGATCCCATCCTATGGACTCTGTCAAACGAGAGTTTCTCAACTTGATCCTGGGCTACTTTCATTTTCTCCTGAATGAAGCTCTTTATTGATTGTTCGCAATCTTCGACCTCCCCTTGACGGGCCTCTTGTATGTTTACGAATATCAGGTTGTTTCGCATCGATTGCGACTGAAGATAAACTAGGTCATCCTTTAAGCTGTCTTTTTCTTTTTCAAGTTGAAGAACTTTGTCATTGACCATGCCGAGAGAAAAATCCACACAATCTACTTTCTCTTCTACCCTACTTAACAGCTCACTTGACTTTTTCTCATTGTCGTGAATAAATGTATACAGCTTTTTTATTTCACGATCAAAGCTGTCCACCTTCTTTTCCAGAGTTTCCAAAGATTGAAGCCGTCTCTCCATTTTACCCATCTTAGTGTCAATATTGCACATTTGGCCTTGAATTTGCTTTAGACATTCCATTAATGCTGCGTTGGACGGGTCTCCACTCATGTCAGCGCTAGTACCGGTTGCCATATTTGACGATTCCTTGGTAAGTGAATGTAAGCGGGTGGGGCAAGCTGCTCCTTACACGTGTAATGCCGACACAACACCAAACAGCTCGAACAGGTGTTGATATCATCATTTAGAACATCGTGAAAACTAATGTACAGTAAAACCTCTCTATAACAGCCACTAAAAGAAGGCTAATAAGCTGTATAAAAGACAGGTGATAGCTTAAAGCAAGGTGACAGTAAAACAGAAATCTCCTAAAGGAGATTTCTGTTTTACTGTCACCTTGCTTTAAGCAATCACCTGTCATAAACACCTAATAACTAACACTAATTAGTGGCTGTTATAGAGAAGTTTTACTGTACCGATTAAGCCAATTACATTAGTTGTGCCGTATTTCATCTTCATGCCTCTTGCATGCCATTTAGACCGATATGAATCACCAGGTATTTTTGCGACCTCTGCTATGTAGCCATATTGTTTGACAAAGTAACAATGATGATATGTTTCCGCTTTTAGAAGTGTCTCAACGGACAATCTTGACAAATATTGATTTTAAAGGTATATTTCAACAAACAGCGGGGTAAATAGTTTGGCAATTAATTTGGCAAACATATTGAATCCTCATCAGACGTCGGGTCGAATATGGATACAGACTGTGTTCAGTGGTGTAGTATAAATTCGTATATTGATAAAGAACAACTTTTATCCCGTCACTACAGCCTCCGGTGACATAATAAAGGGGTAGCATAATAAACTTAGGTTTATCTGTACAGTAGCAGGTTTATCTGTATAGTAGCTGTATGAATACACCGGAACTATTTTTATTTTCATTACTCAAAGCAAATAGCGAAGACGTTGATTTTAGACGCAAAAAAACACCCTTAGTATGTTTGATAACGATTTAGCATCCACAAAAATAGAAAAAAAATATTTACAAAAAAAAAAAGAAGTTTGGATCAAGTGGGTTTTGAACGCGGATCGCCGTGATGGGAGACGTCGATGCTAACCGCTGGACCATAGGGGCACATACAAAGTGACGTCGATTTAAGTTATATAAAGTTTGTATATTGACGCGTTTTTAAAAAAAAAAATCATTTAGATAGAAACTAACCAGAATAAACATTGTTTTTAAAAACAAGTTCACAAATAAATCTACACATCCATACTTTATTTCTATTCTCATATGGACCTATGCTTTTAGGAACCATTCTGCAATCGTCTCTGATTCTATTTTTAGCCTTCTTCTACTAAAGTAAAGCCACAGGTACTTGACTTCGTTTTCCGAGGGCACCACAAGAGAATACCGGTGATCTACTCTATTTTAGCATCAGTTTTAGTTAATAGTTTAGACTACCTGTTAGATCCTCGTTGTATACCTTGTCTTAATATATACGGTAATAGAAGTCTAGTTTTTAATAGATCTAGATCTATATGTCAAATACCTGTGGCTAAAGCAATACATGTACTGTGTACTGTAGAGCAACAAGTTGAAGGAAACTTTAGGTAGGCTTATAAACCAAGCAGAAAGCCAGCTTTAGTAGCAAATTTCAACATAATCATTGGATGGGATGTAGAGTTTGAATCTTAGCGGTCAGAAAAGAAACTGTTCCAAAACAATAAACAACCTTGACGAGTAACGCGAAAACTGGTGACAATTTCCAGTCTTTATTTTTGGCAATTTTAACTTCTGAGTTGAAGCGTAAAGTATAGCCTATTTGAGTTAAAATGTATAACTTGTCAAATTTGAATCGACTCACTTTTCCAGTTTGTTGCCAGTTTGTCACTCCAAGCATTTTGTTATGGACATTTTTTTCTGTTGTGTAAGTATAACTAAGCGCAATCCGGCTGGGAGCGGTTATTATTTTTTTGTATGTCAGAAATTACATAAAACTTGTCAAATTAAGTATAATTGTACATTTGAAAGGCCAGAATCAGTCAGTGACGGGATAAATCGAATAATATGTCATTGCAGGATATAGGACTTGTTTATTCTGCTCGAGGAGAAATCACTGACCACTCGGCAAGCCTCGTGGTCAATGATTACTCCTCTCGCAGAATAAACAAGTCCTATATCCTGCAATGACATATTATTCTCTATTTATCTCACTCTAAACGTTTGTCGCTTTACAACTTTTAACTCTACTTGATAGTTTTATTTCCAGTGTGCCTGAATCTGTTTTTTAAAACAATAAGTTTGGATTTTGCCCGACCCAAACCGTTTCCCATTACCAATATTTTTCGGATTTAATATCAACAATCTGATCTTGAAGAAAATGTAGGACAAATGTTGGAGAAAAAGATATGTCACATGCTTTCATATAACCTAGATATTTTTAAAGATACACACGCATTAGTTGCAAATCTTCATAAAAACGTTACCCCACATGGCGAATAATATTATGTCTTGTTCTATTAAAATATTAGATATATATACATTTATTATACACACTAAGTAACTTATTTGAAGCAAATGAAAGCAAGAAGAACAATGTCGGGCTACAAATTCTTGTTTATTTAGATATAGAAAGTATTACTAAGTACAACTATTTCAAATAGTTATAAAATATTAGTATATTCCAATTAAATATTGAACACTCGGAGAAGCAGAGGTTGTTTTAAGTTCATTCTGGTGTATATTGAAACTTCAAATAAATATCAAGAAGATTTTTATCACGAATGTAAAGTTACAATTGCTCTGCAATATGACCACGTAGATCACAAGCAAATACTTTTAACAAGGCGCGCAAATGATATAAACGATATTTCATTGAAAACTCGAATGTAAGTTCAAACATCTTTGGAAGAAAAGTAAACTGATTTCAATTTCTATCCCTAAGATAATTTTTTTAACAAAATTTCTAATGTTTTGAATATTATGAATCATATAGATTCTAATTATTACCTCTGTCCATAATATCTTTATTTCAACCGAAATGCGATGACTGAAATAGTAAGAACTTACTTTTTCAAAATCGTTTAAATCTCAATCGAGACAATGTTTCCCATTTAATATGTTTTGCTCGACAGTAGGCACGTTGCAATTTAATTCTACCTAAGTACAGATAAATCATTATAAAACTGAAACAGAAGCCTAGTCACGGAAAGTTCAGCAAATGACGCTCGATAATAGGAATTTAATTCTAACTTCAAGCACTCGCTTTCGTAACATTCAAACTGCACCAACTGATACTTACGTATTTGATTGTTCATATGTTTAGTACTCGTGTTTCGATATATTGTTATCCAATGATGAACGAACAACTGAGCGCTCAAATTTTATTTCAGAGTTTGTTCGACATTTTAATCATTAACACAAGGTATCGAAATAACACCCAGATATTTCGTCAACGAAATACACAATTTGTTGTGACTAAAGAGTATAAAAACGCACCTTTCAAATATCATTGGTATGTGATTTGTACTGATTAACCACCTCACAAACTAATAATGCTTCATATGTAGGTAATCTTTTTATAGCAGTTAGTGTTATCGAGCTTAGCATAGAAGAAACGTTCACCAAAAAAACACAAACACTAGTATATTATCTATTCTGAAATTTCAAACAAGTGACATAGGGGATATACTGCGTTATTCTTCCCCGTTATAACACAATGAACCGCCTATGTAGTGCAATGCAACGAAGTGTAGCAAATGACACACGCTCGAATATATTTAGGAATGCTTCTTTTCTAATTAATAAACCGTTTTGAGCCTGATCAAACGGTGGTCTTTACGACTGAACTAGTTCCATACTGAATGCTTTGAAATGCTCCTCAATTACGACTGCTATGAAGAGGATTAACTAACTTGATGAGTGGACCTATGTACAGATTATTTCCAAATCTTCGGAGCTTTTCTCTGACCTTTACAAATATGGCTTTTAAGCGTTGTTTACTAAGGAAATATTAATGTGGGTTTAAAATAGTTTAGATCTGGGTCGGATCTGGATCAAAGCTGTTTACACATTTATGTAAGGGTGAAATATTTAAAGGTTCCATTTCCCCAAATCGCACTTGAAAATTGAGAAATAATAGGATATTTATAGGCAATTTATGATAGCCCTGCATCCGGAATCTATTTTGTTGAGAATGTAACAGGTTTCTTATTTGGTTAATATTATTCCAGCTAACAGGTAACGCTTTAAGTAACTTGCAATAAAATTGACTGCATATGGTTAAAAAACGAACAAGGTTTTGAAGACAACTTAATGAAATTGATGTTCCTTTTTATAAATTTTAAATCAAATATCTAAGGCTTGTATCACAAGCCTAAAGGTTAGTGCATGAATTATCACGTATAAGCTCCAATAAGTGACACATTTCAAATAGCATCAAACACAAACTTTAAATGGTAGTGTTTTAATGAATTAAATATATACTCAGTTTCCTGTAGTTGTTTGGACGTGTTTATTAATATTGATTTTTTTTCATAACTCTTCGCATTCAATCCTACAGTTTTGAAACACATTGCAGCTAAAAGCAGTATAAAACAGAGCTTTTCTACTCAACTTTGGTCATGTTTTGTGCAATATCAACATAAGACACGAAATTATTTTGAGTGATTGTAATAGTGAATGTATTCCTAGATACTTTATGTCATTGCAACAGGGTTAAGAAATGTAATAGGCCGTTTGGGAAATTATATTTGACTTTTAAATAAATTATGACTATACAAAAAGCATCGCTTCTATAATAGAATCAAATTGTGAGATTTGTTTACTCTGAGCAATCTGTGAAGGAATATGTTTCGTATGAAAGTGTGGCGATTGACCCTGTCAGGCCTTTTAACACTTTCATGATAAAAATATCGTCATGTTGTTTTACCCCTTCACCGCCATATTGTCGTCTGCTTCAATACTGTTTTCTGCAATACCGTTTCAAAGTTAGGTTTTTAGCAGTTTAACTGACGTAAATTTCAATACAAGTGGAGAGAAGTTTTGATCAAACGCCGCGTGACGCAGCATCTAATCAGGATCAAAACTGTTTGCAAAACCGCTGTATGACCTCATTGAGAGTGAAATGGCTAAACTCTATAAACCCATTATTACAACACATGATTAAATCACTTTTCGTTTTCAAGGAAATCGATACAAATTGCAAACATTACGGAACAGTTTCAGCCACCTAGTGATAGTAATAGCTAGCTTTAACCCATTTGCGACTAGTTGATTCTTACATGCTTATATATTAGTCCATTCTTTTGTCTAAGGGGTGCCCGGTCAAAATTTTCATTTTCGTTTTGTTTTATATCAAAATTACTAGTCAAGACTCTGCTCATAATCCATCATGTGGGATCAAATCAGAGTCTACCCTGTTAGCCTATGTCCCATATAATGGATCACGGGTACATGCTTTATTATTTTCGTCAGTCATACTGTCGTAAGTGTACTTTTGAAACAAATGAGCAGATAATAGTTTCCAAACAGACGGCATTTAGGCGATACAATGTTTTTTGTACGTATTAAGGTAGTTCTTTTTACACTGCTAGAAGTTGGATATTTACCTAGACAGTTTTGCCAACTGTCAGTCAGCTTGGTTACTAATGAACTGTGAGATCTGCTGAGAGGGTTACTTCCCTTTGTCGCCGCAGGGTTTGGCGACGAACAAAGGGTTGTAAATATGTTGTCAACGTCAGCACCGCAAATTAAATGGTGTTTGCAAACAGTTAGAACTCCAATCAAAAGCCGTAATTAGGAGTGTCTTATATAGACCCACATTGTCTGAAAATCGTATTAAAAATCAGTATACCATTAAGACATACACAAATTTTAAGACTGACATGGTTGCAGACGACAACTGCAACGCAGACGATATAACTTGAGAGCTAAGTATGGTATTTAGTTATTTAACTTTATATTGAAATTGAATAGCCAAAAAAACCTTTATGTGTATAATTGTTTTCAAATTAATTCCAATTTAAATATATTTTAAAAAGACAACATTCTAGAGAATACATATACCGAATTTTAAATTTAACTAATCAGTATAAAATATTCAGAATTCCCTTGTTAATCGTAAGTCTCTACTCATGTCTCTACTCATGTTTGATTTCCTGAAACATATCTGATAGAGATTGATTAATAGCTTAACCATTTCGCTCTCAATGACGCTTAAAAGGCACGTTTGCAAACAATTTGGATCCTGATCAGACACCGCGTAAGGCGGCGTCTGATCAGGACCCAAACTGTTTGACACTCGTTTTTAAATTTCTTCAGTCATACTGCCTTTTTAACTTTTAAATGAAATTTCAGACACCCAAATTAAAGCAGACAATGAAACGGTAGAGGGATGAACATTTCACGAACTATTTGGTAGTGAAAGGGATAACTCTTTGCATGCTAACGGCAAAACTGTGATTGCCTTATAGCACTCAAACTGTTTGATATTCATTCGAAATTTCGTCAGTCATACTGCTTCAAATCCTTCTTTGACAATATATTGCAGGCAATAATAATGAAGCAGACGAGAAAATATCAGGGAAGAGGTAATATATTCATTATAATTTTGGCTATGAAAGGGTTTAACAAATCCAATAGATTTGAATTTTATAATATCAAACATTGCTCTTGTTCAGGTACTAAAGGAAACCGTTATCTTAACACGTGTTAACAAATCCAACGCAAAAGAACTGCAATGATAAGAAAAATCTGAAAAGTTTTAGAACATGTTGACGATCTATCAACCTGTGAATAGGAAACAGCCTGGTTGCTTGCTCTAAACTGATTGCTATGGTAAATAGTTGCTTTAGCACAGACGCGTAGATTTGGAAATGATAATGTATTTCAACTCTTTCAGTGCGAATTAAAACGGTCCCGTTCAATATGAGCTTTGAAAGAGTTTGTAAGGTGGTCAGCGAATATTCATGAAATCTAACATTTATCAAAATGATATACATGATAACACGAAATAATTGAATAGCAGCTTGCTCTATATCTACGGTGTATTTTGCTCTCTCTCGTTCAATTAGGTAGCATACGACTTTTCAATAACGGAAGTGAGTTAAAACACATTTGTCTCGTCTTATCGAGTAAATGCGAAGCTACGTAGATGTACGGCAGTGGCGACGTTGGTGTCAATATTATCACATAATTACATTTATCCTACAGTTTCAATTGCTATCTATATAACCCTATATGTAAGTGATATTATGTAGCAATCATACTATTTCGTTAGATAATCAGCAGAAACGTGCAGAATATTTGATATAATTTGGTGCATGCAATATCGTATATCACAGTATCAAACAGTCTATCGATGCTGATTCTCGAGGATCTGTTGATAACTACCCTATCAGTGCATAGTACAAATATATATATTCTTGAAAATTGTAAAGACGTAGACTAACTAGCTCAACAAGGAAAAAATCCAAAAATCAATTTAAACAGTCTACTATATCAGAAACGGAAGTTTATGTTTCACATTTCAGCAGTCTAAGAGTTTCAATTACTTAGCCTGGGATTAAATCCGTAGTTGAACATGAAATTAAACGAATATATGCTAAGTACTACTGCAATTTCACCACACGACGAAGTAATCGGCTTTTAATTCGCGGCTTGGAAGTATCGAGTTTAGGATTAAACGGTGTAATGAGGATGACGCGTTTCTATTACAGTGGAGAATCTGTTATTCCCTCCCGTTTAAACGCAAACGTACGCAAACGCAAAGCACTAAAACGTAGAAAAGAACAACTTTTGGACAATTCTGATATTTCATGTTTATCTTGGTGGCAAACAGTTTGGAGCCTGATCAGACGCCGGGTTACCCGGCGGCTGATCTGGCTCCAAAATGTTTGCACTGCAAATAATAGTTTTTAGCGTAAACGCGTTTATTGGGAAATAATAACACATTCTCCACTGTACGCAGCATACGCAAAAGTATGGCAATGCATCGTTGCAAATAGTTGAAATTGTAAGAGACCAATATTACTCGGCTGCTAATTTGCCTTGAAAATTCTTTCTTTGCGGTGATCATTAACTTGTAATCATTGTTACAAAAGCACAACGTATATGTTTTATTTTTACAATTTACTTTGTTTTGGCTAAACTGTGTCCCTTATTAACAAATATTTACATTCGCCCTAATCGGTGTTCATTTCTTATAGACACTCAAACCTTAGGAGGCGGAGCTTATGGTTAAGTCGCTGCGCATTAATCTTCACTACTCTAAAATTAGAAATCCACGTTGTATTTGACCTAGATTGAATCGAGTTTATTTCCCAATCTATTTTTTAAACACTAAATACAAATATAAATCTATATAGATTTTATATTCAAATTGATATGAATTATTTAGACTAATTGTGAAAAAATGCAGTAGGAAGCGCTCCGAAACTTTGTCCGTCTGCTACGAATTTATTTTTATCACAACAATGATGCTCGAGATAAGAGTGTCACTCGTTTTATGAATTCTGAGTGTGTAACTGGTCTACAGTCGCTCCGTTGCTTTGCGTTTACAAGTATTACAATTAGCGGTCACTAATTTGTGACGCTGGGCGTTGGCGAATTATGTGAATCTAAAATATGTAATATAATTTTGATATTTACGATAAAATAGGCTTTAGTGTTGCGAATTTATCGGAAATTAGTGCAATAGATTTGAACAATTATTATTACAATTTTTAGTTATAAAATATATGGAAAATGTACTAGATCTACATTAAGTGTACATTTAAGAAAGCTATTACTGCTGATGCTGAAGAAAAAACAAAGGGGGGGGGGGGGGTAATAAATGCTGCGCCACTACACAAACTACATTTTCCAGTGGCAGATTTGAGTGTCTGTCGGACTCGAAAAAAAGCTAAAAAAAAAGCTAAAAAAATTAAAAAGCTAAGAAGACGACAAAATTTGCAGTCTACATTAGGTTCTAGATAGATCTAAATAATGTTAGTCACTAAGGTCGGCGCCATGAATATGACCTATTTATATGCGTGCGGGTATCGTGAAACCCCAACTCAATCAAACCAACTAGGCAGTATGATTGTTTGGGAGGGGGGCTAGAAACGGACTTTCGAAACCTTCTCTAAGTACTGAACAGGATACAAAAGGAGCTCGAATACGATGTACATGTATACAGATATATTATGCATCAATCTCAATCAGGTCAGATTTGGCTAGATTTATAAACAGGATTAACGTCACTCTATGTTGAGTTCTCCTATCATGGTGATGACACCGAAATTGGTTACTTTAGTTTTGGGTTGAGGTGCAAGGATAAGCATGAATATTCCACTGCTGAAGTAACCACCGGTTCTTTGACACGCCCGGAATCAAGATCTAATACATGCATATATATATTAACCCGGATTCAAGATACATACTAAATACTAGATCTACTTAAAGAAAATTCCTGACCTACTTTCGGTGGTAACACCAAACCAGGTATAAAAGCATGCAACCCTGTGCTAGTTGTGCTGTTACTGTTATATTGTCTAGGGATATACCCATCCAAGCGTCTCCTGTGAGGCCCGTACCTTGAATTTGTTAGTTTGGTTAGTAAAACCCATTGAAAAAATCCTTGAGTCAGGTCCTCTCTAGAGAACTTGAGATTAGTGACTAAGCTAAGCACACTTTAGTCCTCTAGTTACTTTGACGCCAAGTGAGGACAAGGGGGGGGGGGGTAGTCCATCAAAGACTGAGGAAATAGAAGCTGGTTATTTTATTTTGTGCAGCGGGGACTCGAATCGGTAGTCCCTGTATCCGTAACCACTGGAATATGATTCTGACATAGTCAGCTAAAACACTCGGGCATTTTTTGTTATTTCAATATCAAAATTCTTACCAATAAAAAGGTCTTATATATAATTTTATTATAAAGATAAAATGTTGTTACTTTTGATTAAATTGCCTTTGATAGAAATGTTTCCGTCATTTTAATCAGTACAATCATCGATATCAGTTGAAACAAAGGAAAAAACAGCATAAATCATTAAAGGGAAGCAAATGCCGAACGAGATTCTACGTTAGTTATGCGAACTTTTAACTGAATTGACATGTACTCTTTTAGGTTTTATTCGATTAAGAATAGGTATATTCCGATTCGATTTTTAATTTCCATCCTTTATGATTCTTTTTCGTGATTATATCAGCACACAAAGGGAGGACTATTTCATTTCCGTAATGTGGTAGCTAAAAGTAATTTGGTTAGAGATATAGTTCTATTTATAGAACATTCTATTTTAAAAACATGCACCGGACAGAAAGTTACGGAAAAATCAAATTTAAACCTTTTAAATTCTTAAAACCTGTTTGGTGACAGGATAAAAAGAATAACCTGTCAGTGGCGGATATTGCCACCTACAGGTTATTTTATATATCCGCGCAGTATAGATATAGCTATGTTATTTGATTACAGGGGGGCGGAGTTAACTTCGTTAAAGCTGTTCTTTCAAGTTTATTTCTTCGACGTACTTTTCCCCTTTTCAAAACCATTTCTCCTTTAAAAACTAAAAGTCTGAATTTGTTTCGTAACAAATATAAAGATAAAATTCTGTAAATATAAGAAATGAACAGATTGTTTTCGGTGTTCAAGCGAAATGAACGACAGAAAATTATTGGCAAATACCATGAATCGCTAACGAAATGAACGACAGAAAATTATCGGCAAATTTACCATGAATCGCTAACGCGATTCATGGTATTTGCCAATAATTTTCTGTAGTTCATTTCGCTTGAACACCGAAAAAAATCAATTAATTTCTTAAGTGATAGAAAAAATGTGGTTTCTTAAGAATAAATTAGAAAAATAAATATTGAATTGAATGGAATTAATGATACACATACTTATTTTTTCTCAATTTATTGATTAACTGAAACTCTGGTAAAGTCTACTTTTGTGGGCGATATGTATTAATAGGTTCATCGAATATCAATCGAAAACACTAAAACATGACACAGATGAAAGGACCCCTAAAGAAAGTTATATAGTAGATGTTTAAGTCAGGTGGCTGCAAAGTAGCAGTAACCCAGAACGCTCATTTGTGTCTGCACCAGCAGTGACATATTAAATATTCGTTCGTCAATAAAACCAAAGAAAGTCCCTTTTCAATGTTGTAGTAAGAATTATAGGGCTCATTTAGATTGACTTTCAGGGAAACATAAATATACACTATCTGCATATTATGTTTTTTAACTAGTTTCAGTTACCTCTCTATAAGTGTCTTTAAAATGAAACAAGAGCTGTTATAAATTGTTTGAAACAAACACGGAGATAATAACACGTTAAAGGCAGGAAATACACAAGACACAGAAATATAGTAACGTGTAACTGACTCTTAAACACCAGTCACATTTGTAACTTCGAAATACATATTTTATATGCGACCGATCCTTCAACGAAAAAGTATACGTACAATGTTTATTTAACATATACATGTTAAAAGCAAAACAAAAGTAAAACAAGTCTGTACTGAAACAACAAAAACCTTTGTAACTAGTTGAATCTTGATAAAGGCGGAGTTTCTGAGACCATAAAATACATGTGTCTTGGATTTTTAAACAGTCAATATTCTCCCAAAACCTGTCAGTTTCTACATTTTGTTCCATTACGTTTGCGTTCATGTCATATAAAGTAAAAACGTTTAGCAATTGTGCACTGCCCGTCGACAAGCCTCAAAAGCCTTTACATGTAATCCCATTCACAGTAATGACATCATCTATTTTAAAAAATTGTCGTTTGATTTTATTTCGTAAATTTATATTTTGTGTATTTTGACTGACGATATAATAAAATGGATGTCAAACAGTGTGGACTCTGAACAGACGTTACGCAACGTATTTTAAGGATCAAAACTGTTTAGAAATAGTCCGTCTTGATCCGGAATAAGACAGTGAAGAGGTTTGTTTTTTGCTTACACTGCTAACTTTCCAAATCGACTTTTTTAATTTTCTAAATAATAAGTTTACATTGACTCATTAGGGGTTTGTCCCAAATATATTTTAAGTTATGGCAAACAGTGCAGGCTTTCATCCGACGGCCCATTCAAGAACCCTCTAATCTGGGTATGTACTGTTGCATTTGAAAGATATACATGTACATTGTACTCGTTTCTATTACAGTAAGACCTACAATACACGGATGATTTTCAATCTTTCTCGGTGGTATATGCTGATATTAAAACTATTATTAATCCTTTCACCAAATCAATTTTGCAAAAAGGTTTAGATAAAGATCAGACGCCAGGTGTTTGTTTGACATTCGTATCGAAAAATCAGGAGACTCTTCTTGGGGTATTCACATGCCTAAGTTATCTTGGCCATGTGTAACAGCAGTCTCTTATAACATCATATATAAACAAATGACTTGTCGTGAAGGCACCAAGTAAGTGTATATTGATCTTTTACCGCATATTTGATAAGATGCTGCACAATGGAGTAGTTGACCATATCAATTCTACCACTTTTAACCATTAGTATTCAATAAATCATATGGACATCATTTACAAGTATTTAAGCGTAGCTTCGAATAAAATGGATCCTAAATATTTCAAATCGTTAAATACTGAAAGAAAGATACGCTTTAACATTCTTCACCATTTAGGTAAGTGACATACTTCAGAATGCATGTACGGATAAACAAAGTCCGCCAAAATGACTGCCTTCCAAATTTGAATTATTGACTTTTTCTGAAAAGAAGTACAAAATGACGAGATGTAATACATTGGTGGAGGTTTTTGGAATAACTACAAGTATATACACAGTTTGATATATTAGCGTTCTTCTACTCGACAGGTGTTTGCAAACAGATAGGCGGATGCTTCATTCTTACAAAATGTTTTATAACTAGTGACGCACTATAATTGCATTAGCTCGTTTATTGATAAATAATATTAAGACATTACTATTGAAAATCCTCCATTTGGCTAGGGGTCTGTGGTGTAATTCTTGGCGGCTTTATGTTTATGAACTAAGGGTGTACCACGGCCTTGGATTATACAATACTCAACCAAACAACACGGAGAGTATTGTTTTAAACATTCGTTTTACGACTTGTGAACTGCTCTCCGGCTCTACACTGAAACAAACAAACAAACAAATTCAACCAAACAACATTGAGAGTATTGTTTTAAACATTCGTTTTACGATTTGTGAACTACTCTCCGGCTCTACACTGAAACAAACAAACACACAAAAAAAAAAAAAAAAACTCTATTTTTAATCATGCCATTGATCTTTTAATTATTTGACTCATTTTAAAAATGATTTTACAAACTTACTATAACAATCTTATAATCTTGGTAATAATATTGGAAGAATTTCGATGTTTCCATGCATCTCAATATTGTATCATTTTTATTGTAAATGTAGTTATTTGTCTTTCTCGCTGTGTAGGTACATTTATATAATTCCATGTGAAGCGCTTTTGAACGCACAACTCCTGTGTGAAAAGAGCGCTATATAAATCGGGTATAATAATAATAATCTCTCATTGTCCTTATTTTTTAACTGCATCTCATTCAAGCTTCATTGAAATCGGACAGACTATAATTCTTCTCTTTTGAACAAAGAATATCGTCATACATACAGACAACTTATTTTATTTTGCCAAATTTGTCATATTGGCAATTCTAGTTTTAAAAAATAGCCAGTTTTTAATATGTTGATTAAACTCATTACACCATAGCCTGTCTCTAGTTTTGAAGAGAAGTTACCACTTTATGTAGGTTGAAAGTAAAGCAGAATGAACCTAGAGGCGCATTCTGTTTGACTTCCAGCCAGCTTTAAGTTATCACCAGCTAGGATATATAAAGAATTTCTTATGGTACATATTCATGATTGTATCAATTGGAGCTATTTTCTTCACCGCGTTAAATGGTGTATTTATAGGGGAAATGGGTTAGGGGTTGTTTTCAGGACATATTTCAGAAACAATTATGTAAAACACTTTGTACAGACGTCTGGGCGAGTCTTCTGATTAAACGCCACCCTGCTTGTGATATTTGTATACTGATTTACATCATAATAACGTTTCATAAATTGTATATACGTGTACTTCTATTATGATATTTCTTTAAGTCACTGCAAAATCATTGATCTTTGTACAATCAATACCATCATATCTTATCACATTTAATCAAAATGTCTGTAAAACTTACACGTTTCAGGCATAACGTATGCAGATTAAACCTATGTAATTCAGATAAGTTGTTTGCTTACTTTAAGGATATTCTATGAGTGACCAATGTTAATCCACTGTCTGAAATTGTAGTAAATCTGAATGTGCATATGGTCAACAATTGGTAGGTACTCGTTATTATTCTTTGCAGCTACATTAAATAAAACCCGATTCTATGCGATTACAGTGCATAAGACATTATAATGTCCCAATAAATATGTTTTTGCATAAATAAATATTTCCTTCGCAAACAGATTGATAGCGGATCAAAGACTGGCTTACTTAAGCCTTACTTTTTGATAAAAACGTTTCTCTGCATGAGCTTCCTGTCTAAACCTTTATTGCACTAAAACAATGAAGAGAAATTATCTTATTGTATTTTAAACGAAACTATAAGCACACGTAATGCACTTAAATGAACAAAATAACCTTTCAGAAAACCGACTTATAAGTTATTCATTTTGATCTGGCTTCCAGCGTATAATAAGGCTCAAAACTGATTGCATTTATGGCAAATTGTTTGTTCGGAAAGAATGGCGCCTGTTCCATTTATATTTGGCATAATTGGTTATGGGAATGTTTGTTCCGCTTGTTGGTGTAGGTAGCTGCTTAGGGCTCTTCTGTTTTTTTAAAAAAAGAACCCTAGAATGGGTTACTACATCATTAATTTCAAATAAAAGCATTTGTGCTAAAACCGCCATGCCTCTTGAAAGCAAGTTCGAGCCAGATCAATAACACAGTAAAAGATGAATATAAATGACGTAACTACATGATGGTCAACACTTTTATCCTATGTATATTCATCAACTGGCAAAGTTTTGTTTAATATACATATAGTATATCATTAAAGTGCCTGGTGCGTCTGGAAATCGGGTGACAAACCAGTCACCTTTCTCTCTAGAGCTCAGATAAAATGATACCGATCGTATCTTCAAACAACAGTACAGTACAATCTCTCTTTTACGACTACTTAAGCAAAGGATAATTGGTTGCATAAAAGACAAGTTACAGCTTAAAGCAATATGACAGTAAAACAGAAAGCTCATAAAGGAGATTACTGTTTTATTTAACCTAATTCTAAGCAGCCACCTGTTGTAAACACCTAATAACTAACACACTTTAGTTATCGTATAAGTGAAGGTTTAAAGTAAAATACATTAATTTGCTTTTATAAACAGAATCCATATTTTCTCGAATTTGCTCATTTTCGTTCCTGTTTAATGTTTGCTGCGACAATGACACATTTTGCCACATTTAAATATGTGCCCCTTCAACTGAAAAATATTTCAGACTTTAAAACAGTTTGGATTATGATAATAAACCTTTTATGCTATGTCTGATCTGGACGCACACTATTTGGCAATATCAATTGTTAAAACGCACTTGTTATATAAACATTGAGGCATTTCCAAAAACATTCCGATGAATGATTGGATTCGTATTAACATTCAATGAAGTTTTAATGATTCTAATACACAAATGAATACCAAAAGCTTTCTAACAACTGCCATAGCAACAAAGAGCCGCGTGATGATTTATTGTATAATTTAAATTAGATTCCATCTTTGTGCATGTATTGGTTTTTGTTACATTGTTATGCACCAGACAAAGTACCCGTATATTTGCATTGTAAATGAGATTCACATCCGGTTTGGGTTTTCGCTCTTTTAAAATCCGAAAAACGTCACATACTGTTATTCTGTAGAGTGCAACACAGTCTGGAAGACGTCTTTTGATCCCTGTTAACGATGCATATGCAATGCTTTTACACGTAGAACAGAACAAGTTTGTAAAAGCTTTGATAATTTATCTAAATATAATAAGCAAACAGCGTTTGGTTTTATCGGACGAAAAGGTACTAGACGTCCGATCTAGCTTCAAAATGGTTTAACCCTTTTGGCGCAAAATTTGTTTTTACCTCTTTATCGTTATTTTTGTCGAATTAGGTAGAATGGCTTTAGAAATGTTGATTTAAGTGTAAAACAGTTTAGATCCTGATCAAGCTCCAAACTGTTTGCAAAGGCGACTATGCGAATCTGGCTGTGAAAGAGTTTAATGCATACGGATTTATTGGGGAAGAAAAACGTATTACCAACTTTTTTGTTTCATGTAAACTAATACGTAAACAACTTTAACCTGACATCATTTTAGACTGTGAACCCCCACCAAACATACAGACACACAGGGGTACTGCACACAATAAAACATATTAACATATGACTAAACAATAGTTTATATTTCATTTGGTTGGACTATTACGTGTATAAGGCGAAAAACGGTAGCTGCCCTACCAAAATCGCCTGTTATCAAGTAATGGTTGACTATTCAACATGTTGAACAGTTTCAAAGACGAAGTAAACATCTAATCGCAGTGATTGGATTCCTTACTGTATGGAAAACATATTATAAACAATAACGAATATCAGTGGGTAGGGAAATGACGTTGTAAACTTGGTAATAAATCGATATCACACGTGTAGTGCATACCAACAACTAAACAGTTTGAACAAGTATTGATAAAAACAAAATGTAATATATTGTTAATATAAAAAAACAGTTACACCTATTCTAACGACGACTGGAAAAAAGGCTAATAGATTATATAAAAGACAGGTGACAGCTTAAAGCAAGGTGGTCGTGAAACGGAAAGCCCCTGTTGGATTTTTCTGTTTTACTGTCACCTTGCTTTAAGCGGTCTCCTGTCGTAAACACCTAATAGTTGATACAATTTAGTGGACGTTATTAAGTAACCTATAATACAGAAAACTTATGAAACCTCTGCACACACTGATTATATTGTCGACCTTTGTTATGTATCCATACTTGGTTCTCGGATAAAACACAGATACTTGTTTCGGAGAATTGTTTCAACGGATAATTTATGCAAATGACAAACCAAATCGAGCTAAAAGTTAAATTTCCACAACGCCATAAATTGGAGCATAACACTCAAACAGTAAAATGGATGTTCATATTTTTGTTATGAATCGTACAATTGTCAAAGGGGCAAATTATTTTGAAAACAGTTTGACTCCTATCTAGACGTCGGGGTACCCAGCGTCGGATTTGGCTACAAACTGGATGCACTGGACACAGTGTATTTAGTATAAACGAGTTTATTGATAAGAAGAAGAATTAAGAGTATTTGCTTTGTAAGTGTTGTAATAACCAGAAAATGCGTCGACATGGATGTATATCTAGCAAGAAGTACTTTGAACGTACAATAATTAAAAACCAAGAATATAAATAATATACTAATAAAGATCTACGATAATAATAAAAACAGACACGTATACAACTTTTATAATCAAGGTACTTGTAAGGATGGAGTGCATGATATACCACATCATATTCAGTCAAATTGTGTCAAATTCAAAGTTGCGCAAAAAAAAGATAAGATAATTTTCCAAGCAGCCGATATTATAAATGGGTAAGACGGATTTTGACGTCATAATGACAATTGAATGTGAATACAATATAGATTGTAAAAATGTACTGCGGTATCATATTACTTTCTCTCATTATGCTTTTAAGACAAACATATTTTATTACAGTAGCAATTTCCTCTGCAGAACAAATACACATGTCTCCTTTTTCAGGACAACAGTAAAAGATTATATGCAGTTTTTCTTAACATCATTGATGAGTTTACGGAATTTTATAACAGATAAGATAGCACTACCGTTGAATAGCACCATGTGCTAATATTTTGAAAATAAATGTTGTAATAACAATGCAAGTGAGGTATGCAACGTGTAACAATTCACCGAATAGCCATCGTCGTCATTTTATATGTGACGGATTTAATTAATCAATATTATATATGCCCGAAAACTTTATATTAATCAAACTTAGTATTTACTTTGTTACAGAATTATTTAATTGCGTTCAGTCGGGACACTTATTTGCCCTCCATCCCCTTATTTTGCGATTTAAAAGTAGTACACATACATGTGTTATTCAGATGCCTTACTTATATCAGGTGACGAAAGTACATTGAGATCAATTTCTCTAGAATATGATATAAAATAGAATTAAAACATTTGCACTCATTTTTTACTGGATTTACCACATTTGTTATTTTCGAAAATGTAGAAAATTTACAAAGTTTCGTTTTAATCGGTTGTTAATATAGTCGTTTAATAAATACAATAAATTATGAACACTCATTATACGTTCTGTAGGTTCTTGTTAAGTTACAATGGCGACAACTTTATTATTTCAACGGGAGCAAATATCAATGCAACGATATTTAGGAAATGACAAGTTCGTATGGCTACTAAATTGACAGTTTATTGGCTAGGGATTCTAACAGCTGCATGTCGTATGTGATATGATTAGATATAAAGCTGTTGTCGATCGTAACAACTTAGCCCAAATGCGTGTTTTATGACAGAATAACACCTGCTTCCCTGTATGTATTGCCAGGCTAAGAAGTAAAAAAATGAAATCAACATAGATTTCATTTCGAAATATATTGTGCTGCTTGTGTATGCTTTCGAATATGAAATTGAATAAATAGTTTAATTTAAACAAGTTATGATTTGAATACACATGCCACATCAATGAAGTCGATATAAAGTCGGCCGTACACGTCAGAAAAAATAAATGTCATTCCTTCTTTATCTATAGACTTAATAATTTATCAATACTTCAAGCCATTGCGAAACACAAGCCTGTTCAAAGTAAATATTAATAAAAAGAATTCAGAAAAGCAGAGGTTGTTTCAAATTCATTTTAAGATTTATTTAGATTTCAAGGAAAAATTATCAATTCTGAGAATGCAGATGATTTCATTTTTGTCTGCACTGTGATCACGTAGCTCACGAAACAAAGACTTCGAACAAGGCTCGTAAATCATACTAACACCTATAAAACACTGCCGTAGCGTAGGCTTATTAATAACGCTGCAATCATCGATACTGTTGTGAGTGTTTTGTTGTTGTTTACTTTTATTTTTATAAGACACAAAGGTAACGCATTTGTACCCTTTTCAACATGAGATAATTCACTTGCTTATTATACCCTCACAAACAGAGTTTGAGGGGCGTATACTGGAATCAGCCTGTCGGTTGGTCGGTCGGTCGGTCGTCGGTCGGTCTGTCTGTCTGCAAAATCATGTACTTTCAACTCCTCCTTCAGTTTCAACCTGAGTCATTTGATACTTGGTATAAATGTTATTCAGGTATAGTAGATGTGCAAGACACAAATTTGAGGTCTCTAAGCTGATCTTAAAACTCCCCAGGGTATCATATAACATTTTAACAATATTCAAGTATTTTGAATATTTTAAGGATGATATAGATTCTAATTATTACCTCTATGCAGTGTGTATAATATATTCATTTCAATCTAAAGGCGATTACCGAGACAATACTAAACTACATTTGCAAAATCGTTTAAATCCAAATCGAGGTAGTGTTTCCAATTTTAATGTGTTTCGCTCTGCAGTAGGCACGTAGCAATGTTATTCACACTAACCATACATAAATCGTCGTCTCACACGAAATTACTGGGGGAAAGTAACATCGTCCCTAGGGTATAGCACATGTTTCTCACATTCCCTATAAAGTTGCAAAACTAGCTGATAAGATTTTGTTTAGCATTTCACCTGCTGGTATACTGCTGATAATCTAGATCATACGGCGAAAATGCTCTGTCTGAGCAGGATCAAAACGTTTTGACGCTCGTATTAGATATTTCTATAATACTCTCAAAGTTCTCATTACAGCTGTACACTTTGTTTAACATAAAAATATTAAAGCATGTCATGGAAATCAATGTTCCATAACATACATAATGTTCCGTATAAACGACTGTATGAAACGTTCAAAAGCAAAGACTGTCATTATGATAGGATAGATGAAAGCCCCGAAAATACCCTGGAGATCATTGGAAAACATACATTGATCACCATCCGCAGGGCTGCCATTGTTCAGTTTATTCCAAAATCTTCGATTTGTTCTTAATGTATCCGGACCTACGGATGTTTTCCGAAACCTTCGAATAATTCCTCTTAACTTATTACAGTGATTTTTTTTTAAAAATCTTGATTCGAAATTTTGAGGCTTGTATCCCCCAACGAATGTTTAAACATGGACTCGTATATTAGCTTCAGTCAACCTCATCGTTCAAAAAGTATCCTACACGAACTGTTAATGATACTGATTGTATATAATTAAATATGTTTCATTTTTGCTGTAATTTCTTGGACGTTTTTATAATTATGGTCCTTTGTAATCATTGATTTCAGCGCATTTACTGTTGACAGTTGAATTCCGCTTAAGCTGGTGCTAGGGGGCGTGAGCACTGTTGCATATTTCAGTATTGCTCATGAACAGACTCTATTAAACCGAGTCTGCAATTTTCAGTATTTGCTTTGTTTTCTGTGCTTTCAAAGGATCTCCCCTTATTCAGATTGTTGTAACTCTTCTAACAGCAAGCGATCTCTTAATAGCATTCAATCCAACTCATGCTTAGTCTTGAAACACGTTTCAGCTAAAAGGAGGTTTAAATTAGAACTTTCTGATAGAATTTGATTATGCTTTGTGCAGCACAATGTCTTGAACACAATAAACAAAATTCTGTTAAGTGGTTGTAATAACAATTTTATTCCTAGAAACCTTACGTCATTGAAATATGTTTCAAGAAATGTAAGAGGCCGCTGGGAAATAACATTTGATTTTCAAATGAATTATGACTTTACAAACAGCTTCGCTGATATAATATAGATCTAATTAAATTATGAATTTTGGTTTTCACTTGATACATTTACGAAGCAATATGTGTCTTTTGAAAATGTGGCGAATGACCCTGTCATGCCTTTTAACCCTTTCATGACCGAAATTATCGTGAAGTTGTGTTATCCCTTCATGGCTATTTTGTCGTCTGCTTCAATATTGTAGTCTGCAATATCGTTTGAAAAACAGATTTAAAGCAGTTTAACTGACGTAATTTCAAAACAAGTTACAAACAGTTTTTAACGCCGTGGCTGATCAGGATCAAAACTGTTTGCAAAAGGGCTTAATGACGTCATTGAGAGTGACAGGGTTAAATTCTATAAACCTTTTTCTTAAAACACATGATTAAATTGCTTTTCGTTTCATGGAAATCGATGCCAGTAGTAAATATTATGAAACAGCTTTAGAAACCAATTGATAGTAATAGCTAGCTTTAAACCATGTGTGCGTAGAACATTCTTCCATGCTTATATATTGGAATAGTCAATAGTCAATTATTATATCTAAGGGGTGCCTGGTCAAAATTTCATTTTCCGTTTAGTTTATATTGAATTTTCTATCAGCAAACAGTAAAGACTCTGATCAAAACCAGCATAATGCGGCGTCTGATCAGAGTCTACACTGTTTACCTATGTGGCATATATGGTATCGTGAGTACAAATAGGTAAACACACGTTTTAATATTTCTTCAATCATCCTGTTGTAAATCTACATTTGAAACAAACATGTAGATATATTGTTTTGAAAGAGACGACAGTATAGCAAAAAACAGGGTATGATTATGATAATATGGAATTATTCTATTTAATAAAGCACATTTTAATGACAAACTGCGTATCAATACATGCCCCTGGCATGCAATCGCTTAGTGGAATACAATACAGTGTTCCCTCCCTACAACGGCCCTCCCAACAACGACTCTCTCCTTACAACTATTATGGACGCAAATCCCTTAACTATTTCCTCCCTGAAACTTTAAATGGACAATTCCAGTTTCCATTTAAGTCTAGTTCATTTCTGACTTTTAAGGGTTGTTTTTAAGAAATGAATTGATTTTTTTCGATGTTCAAGCCAAATGAACGACAGAAGATTATCGGCAAATACCATGAATCGCGTTGCGATTCATGGTAAATTTTCCGATCATTTTCTGTCGTTCATTTGGCTTGAACACCGAAAATATCTGTTCATTTCTTATATTTACATTGTTTTATCTTTATATTTGTTATGAAAAAAAATCAAACTTTCAGTTATTAAAGGAGAAATTGGGTTTAAAATGAGAAAAATACGTCGAATATATAAACTTAAATGAACAGCTTAGCGAAGTTAACTCCGCCCCCCTGTAACCAAATAACATAGCTAGATCTATACTGCGCGGAGGAAAGGAAATAGTCCTCCCATTGTGTGCTGATATAATCACGAAAAAGAATCATAAAGGATGAAAATTAAAAATCGAATCGGAATATGGTTATTCTTAATCGATTTAAACCTAAAAGAGTACATATCAATTCAGTTAAAAGTTCGCATAACTTACGTAGAATCTCGTTCGGCATTTACCTCCCTTTAATGATTAATGCTGTTTTTGTCTTTGTTTCAACTGATATCGGTGATTGTACTGATTAAAATGACGGAAACAACTTCTATCAAAGGCAATTTAATCAAAAGTAACAACAGTTTATCATTATAAATAAAATTATATATATGACCTTTTTATTTGTAAGAATTTTGATATTAAATAAAATAAAAAATGCCTGAGTGTTTTAGCTGACTATATCAGAATCATATTCCAGTAGTTACGGACACAGGGGACTACCGATTCGAGTCCCCGCTTCACAAAATAAAATAACAAGCTTCTACTTCATCAGTCTTTGATGGACTATCCCCCCCCCCCAAACAATCATACTGCCTAGCTGGTTTGATTGAGTTGGGGTTTCACGGCACCCGCACGCATATAAATTGGTCATATTCATGGCGCGACCTAAGTGACTAACATTATTTAGATCTATCTAGCACCTAATGTAGACTGCAAATTGTGTCGTCTTCTTGGTTTTTTATTTGTTTTAGCTTTTTTTATTTATTTTTTTCGAATCCGACAGACACTCAAATCTGCCACTGGAAAATGTACATGTACTTTGTGTAGTGGCGCAGCATTTATTACCCCCCTTTAATGTTTTTTTTTTCAGCATCAGCAGTAATAGCTTTTTTAAATGTACACTTAATGTAGATCTAGTACATTTTCCATATATTTTATAACTAAAAATTGTAAAAATAATTGTTCAAATCTAATGCACTAATTTCCGATAAATTCGCAAAACTAAAGCCTGTTTGATCGTAAATATCAAAATTATATTACATATTTTAGATTCACATAAAAAGTCGCATCTGATGAAGCTTATGCGGGACTATAAACCTCAGCAGAAACAACAACATAAAAAGTCGCCAACGCCCAGCGTCACAAATTAGTGACCGCTTATTGTTATACTTGTAAACGCAAACAAAGGATCGAGCGACTGTAGACCAGTTACACACTCAGAATTCATAAAACGAGTGAAAATCTTATCTCGAGCATCATTGTTGTGATAAAAATAAATTCGTAATAGACGGACAAAGTGTCGGAGCGCTTCCTACTGCAATTTTTATTCACAATGAGTGTAAATAATCTATATCAATATGAATATAAAATCTCTCTATATGTATTGGTATTTAGTGTTTAAAAAAAGATTGGGAAATAAACTAGATCAATCTATGTCAAATACAACGTGATTTCTTATTTTAGAGTAGTGAAGATTAATGCGCAGCGACTTAACCCTAAGCTCCGCCTTCTAAGGTTTGAGTGTTTATGAAAATTGAACGCTGATTTTTACAATGGAAAGAGATAAAGCGAATGTAAATATTTGTCAATGTTTGGCATTATGACAAACAGTGAAGACCCTGATCAGAGAGCTCCTTTGTTTCCATAGGACAAGTGTATTTTCACATGTTTACTGTTTGCAAAGGACGCCAATATGCTGGACTAGAGTTCAATGGGTTAACAGGACAATGCTTTTACTGCTGCAATATCGGCTGCTTAAAATTGTCGTCTATTGTTTATTATCGAAATTAAATGTAAGTGGACATTTTTATAGAATAAATATAATAACGAGTTGTGCGGTGTCTGATCTAGATTCAAGCTATTTGCAAATGTAACCCAATTCTCAATGTTTCATCCCTGTAACATATACCTTCGAACAACATACACAATCTGTGTCTCTCATTGGGTGTCGGTGTAGAGAGGGAGCACTTTACATGTTATAGATTATCCTTATTAAGGCGATATAATTCACATCCAAATACATCGTATTTTCGGATATAGTTTTAATATGCAATTAGATCTATCTGATTAAATTTAAATGCTAACTCTTTTTATTTCAATAGTGAAAAGGGCATATTGAAATCTAAAATATATGTAAAGACCGTGCATAAATATTGAAATTAAATTAGGACGTTTACTCGGTTATACGTCTAATTCGAAATATCGAAGAGAAACAAGTCATTTCTTATTTAAAAAACCAACAAAATAAACACTTTGTAACCTTAGTGCCTAAATAACTCTCTGTTAAGCCATATTTATACGTACATGTACCACAAATAAATACAGTAAAACCTCTCTGTTATGACAACTTAAACGACGGCCAATTGATTGTATAGAAGACAAGTGACAGCCTAAAGCAAGGTTACAGTAGAACAGAAAGCTCCTCTTTAAGCAGTCACCTGCCATATCACCTAATAATGAATACAATTAAGTGGTCGTAATACAGGTTTTACTGTACTCACTGATTATGTTGATACTGGTGGCAGGTTAAAACAAGTTAACGGTAAAGCAGAACTCTCTTAAACGAGTTTTCTGCTAATCTCTATTCTTGTTCTAAACAAGCATTGCGTTTAACAAATTTAGGTACTGTGGAGAATGTGTTATTCTTTCCCAATAAACGCGTTTACACTAAAACTATTATTTGCAGTGCAAACAGTTTGGAGCCAGATCAAACTCCAAACTGTTTGCCACCAAGATAAACATGAAATATCAGAATTGTCCAAAAGTTGTTCTTTTATACGTTTTAGTGCTTTGCGTACGTTTGCGTTTAAACGGGAAAGAATAACAGATTCTCCACTGTATCTGTATCTTTTGCTATGGAGGACAGGGACAACTGCTTTCCTCGACAGGACTTTTCTTATGTGTGTAAGCCTCTGCTTGCCTCTCGCAATCTACCTGGTATTTGCAAACAGTAAGCCGTATTTAGCGGTGTCTGAACTGGATCCCAAAATGTTTGAAACGATTCTTAAGGAATCTACCATAACGATATATGCAACTCTTAAATTGACATAATAATTATTATGCAAATCAGGTGATTAGCATGAGGACTACTTGTGTTATTTCGATCTTCAACTTTATATTAAACTAAATAACCAACTAAAATTATATTTGTCAAATGGGTTTCAAATTGATTTCAATTAAAATGTACTTGGAATAGACAGCTTTTATAGAGAATGCATATATCGACATTTACATTAATCTTATAATTATCAAATATTTCAGAATCCCCTTGTAAATCGTTAAACTCTACTTATGCTTGATTTCCTGAATCATTTCTATTAGAAATCGGCTAATAGCTAACCTCTGTGCATGCTAACGCCGAACGAAACCGTGTTTGCCTTTGCAAACGGTTTATTCCAAAATGAGACGCCGGAAAACTCGACTTGTCATTAGGGTCGAAACTGTTTGACACTCTGATTATATTTTGCAAATAGTATAAACAGTAACTTTTAGAATAGAAGCAGACGACGAGTGTTGCAAAACGAGAATAATCATTTCCCTTCAATAGACGACTGCACTTACACTGAACAATTTTTTGATACTCACAGTCTGGTCAAAAGAGAGTACCTCTGTGTCTGATTAGGGTTTAAATCATTATCCCCTGAAACGTCCAATGGACAATTCCCGTTTACAATAAATGCTGGTCCATTTTAGACTATTTAGGGTTGTTTTTATAATATATTAAAAAATGACAACCAGTAAAGTCCCTGTTTAGAGGGCTCCAGCAGGAGCCCTCTAATCAGAGACTTCACTGTTTGCATTAGACAAGCGTACTCTTCACAGGTATACGTTTTGTAGAGGACGCATATATGCGTCACTTGGGTTCAAAGAGTTAAATCTTTGTACACTGAGTCTCATATCAATATTTTACCGATAAGTGCACACATCATTATCGATTTAGAATTATGCAATTGTGACATTCGGCCCCATTCGAGTAGTCTTAATTTTGTCAAAGGAAAGTAATATTTGTTCACTAGAATATCAACAACGATTGCATGGTATCTTGTCTGAGAAGAACTTTCAAGAGGAAACAAATTTCTTCCCAAATCATAACATATCATTTGTATTCGCCTCAAGCAAGTGTTTCTACATGTATTTCTTTTACTTCATATTTATATATACTAAAATATATACATGTAGAAATATTTGCTTGAGGCAAATACAAATGATGTGTTATGATTTGGCAAGAAATGACTTCACATGCCTATATATATAATATTTAAAGTAATAATCTAGTAGCAAACATGTTTCGTCAATACGGCTCGTCAGCGTTATCATTATATATATTACCATATTTCAAATGATAGGGTAGCAAAGACGTAAATCTCAACCCTTTAATTAACCCTTTACCTGATAGCCTATTTATAGTATTAAAGATAGATGACTACTTAAAGCATGTTGAAAGAAAACTTAAGCAGAATGCGCCTTAACGCGCATTCTACTATACTTTCAGCCTGCTGTAAGCTTTCATGTGCTTGAATATATAAAATATTCCCTATACTATATATGCATGACTGATTGAATTGGAACTATTTTCTTCAGCGGAGGAATAAATCATATCCGCTAAAAGGCGCTTCTATGGGGTAGATGGTTACAGCGCAGTACACTAAAATACAATGCAAGGTAGTTAAATGAAATAATCTGCACATAAGGGGTTAAAGTATTACGGACATGTTTATTGTAGCTATCTGTTTTCATTGAGCATTGACCCTTTCACTCTCAATGACGCTTAAGGTTGTCGGCCTGTCTTTATAAGAATGATGAAATTTCCGAAAATTTTTAAGAACTCTTTATTGGTGAATGCATACAGTCATAAAATACTATTTTCGCAGACAAAAATTGGGTTTTCGTTCCGGAAGGGACTGTTTATGTTTTGTGTCATATTCGTAGTTTACAGTTTACAGCATACACCATTTTCATAGGTAGGTTGTTATATCCGATTTCATTTCAATTTCTCAGAATATAAGCATGAAATTTTCATGGAAGTACAGATTTATTATAAGTTATAGATAATTCAATAGATCAAATGATTTTTTGAAAAAATATATATATATATATATATTTGGTAAAAATACACCAAAAAGTGAAAAAAATGAGAAAAATGGATATGTTTAATAAATTAATCTATATCTTTTAATAAGATCCGAGACCCTGTGTTTTTATTTGCTATTTCACTAAAATCTTATGTTAACAACAAATAAAAAAATTGGTAATAAGCTTGCTACAATTTGTAGGGCAATTTTCACTGTGCCTTTCGCATACGGAAGTCGGTCTTGCGGGCGAGCGGAAATGCGTCTTGACGTCATAGACTTTTTCCACACGTGCTTTTACTAGATCATTTATATAAAGGAATGTTAATCCGATTCAGTATAGTCCTTCCTAGCGCAGTCAGTAGAGTATTTGACTTCCAATCCTAAGGTCATAGGTTCGAGTCCCATTCGAGAACAAATAATTTTTTAAATGAAGTGTCCGATTGTATTGACATGTCAATCAATAACGCAGCGATCAAGGGACATGCTATGTTTAGTCTTGGTTGATTAGAATTAGTGATGCTATATACGGTCCAATTATACATGTCCACTAACATGCACGTTTTAGTTTAATGACTTATAAGTCAATAAAATCGGTATACATGTTTAAGATTTGATCAGACTATAAAGCCACACATTGAAGCTTATCAATAGGTCAACCTTTTCAAGATCGATATTGCCCATTATAATGTTTAAACAAAATAATTAACCATGAATAATTAATAATGCCTTTTAATGACAGAATTTCAATTTTAAGGTTGGTTACTGTATCTCAACTTCAAATTTCACACATTTTAATAAGAAAATCTGTTATTAAAACAAATCCTGACTGTAATATTTTCTAATCTTTTCTGACCAACTATTTCACCAACTATACATTTCAATACAATGAAAAAAACATTACATTGAATGAGTCAGTTTTCTGTCATTCAATTTTTGAGCGTTTGGCAAATTTTAAATAGCTGATAACATCTTACTGAACACCTCTATTCAAAATGTTTTTTAGCTTTTCTTGTAATTAATGTTGTGGACTACTTATTGCGCGATACTTATAGTCATTAGCTTTTCTTTTTTTGAGAAAATTAGAATCATCAAAATTCCAGGTTTTTGACAGAAAAGAGACTTTTAAAGACAAACCAAACGATAAATTTTGCCTATATTTTCACAGATTGTTTCTTAGGCTATTATCATTCTTCAAGCAAAGTTTCATAACACCTTTCATGGAAACTAAGCTGACCCGCGAGCTACCTAAATATCCCATTATAAAAAAGTAGGTTGGGTAATTTTACTCATTTCAAATGAAATCATACATTTTTATTTTGGATCTTGACAAAACATTATTGTCAGGGTTTATGGTAATATAAATAAGGATACATTTTTGTACAAATAGTTTATTTAAATAAAGATTGAAAAACCGTAGTACAACAAAGTAAGAGTTATTGTGAAGCTTCAATTTTAGTGGGGTAGACTTGAAAAATCTCAAACTGTGAAAAAGAAAGGTCCGGTACCCTAACCTTTTTCACCACTTTTTTCATAGAAACTTATTTTACTGTCTGTATGCGAATTTTGAAGAATTTGGTAATTACTTTCCAAAGGTGCATTTACCCCTTTAACAACGCGTTTGAAAACAGTTTGGATCGTGATCGGACGCCGCGTAACTCGGCGTCTGATCAGGATCCAATATGTTTGACACTCGTTTTGAAATTTCTTCAGTCAAACTGCCTTATTGTTTAACTTTGAAACGACATTGCAGACAACAAAATTAAAGCAAACGGCAATGAAACGATGATGGGGTAAAACTCTCAAGAAAGAGTTGACAATGAAAGGGTAAAGCTGTATTTGCTTTCAATAAATATGATTTAGTGTCAGCCAAGATATATAGTATTGTTGTATTATCTGAGATACACAAAGTAAATTAGTATGGTTTCGGTTTGACAAATTGTTGTCATATTGAAATAAATCCTTAAAATTGCAGGAATTAATCAGAAATTATGAAATATAGGCGTAATAAACTACAATTATTAAATGCTGCCTCAGACTGTAATTTTTATTGAGGTTACCACACATATTTTCCTTTGGGATATGGTTAAAATACAAAAATAACAAAAAAGATATCGTCTTATAATGAAATAATCATAATTCATTCTATGCAATGACGTCATTGGCAGTAACAGTTGCCATCTGTATTTATTTTTCAAACTTATATGTTCTGCATTTTTGGCTAAAGAAACATTCAACGCGAATGCTTACCCGTCTTGACTTTGAATAGGGGTCAATCATCTGTTGTCTTATTTACGATCAAACCCGCTTGCCAGTGCACCAGGATCCAATATTATATAGAGTTTGAGATGAGTCTGAGATCGTTCTGAAGCATCTTATTGGTCAGACTCGAACAAATTTGATATCGTTCTGAAACATCTGATTGGTAAGATTTGAACATGCACTCAAATTTGACCAATCTAAAGCTCGAGAACGATCTTAGACTTCACTAAAACGCTTTAAGGCCATTGACCCTTTAACAAATGTTTAATTTTGTCCTAAATTACATTGTCAGTTGTCAGTTGTCAGTTGTCATGAATACTACAAATATTTCGCCGTTTGAATGGTAGCTTAATTCAGATTTCGCTGTAGAGCTTATTGGATGAAAGCAAACTCAGTTCAATAAAGTAACGTTGACATGTCGGGTAATGTTAAAGTGAGTCGACATATGTCTATGTCAATATTCATATTATAAAATTGATTATATAGTAATAATAAGATAAGGAAGGTTTGTGTCGTTTATTCAGAACAGATAAATGTATCGTTTCAAGCTCTGCAAATCGACTTCACAAACAATAGATTCATAGCAGTCTCGTCTGCATTGTGTTTTTTGCAAAATGCAACTGGAGCCGTTAAAATTATATATCAGCACACTGATACAATATTCATTCTTATCTCAAAATCTAACTTTGCATAAAATTTAGATCCATGTACGACGCAGATGAGCTCGATATTTGATGAGTTTCAAACTGTTTGTCATTTTTTTGGAGCTTGTTTAAAGTTTCTAAGTCTTTTTACTTGATTTAACCCTTTCGCTGCCAAGATCTAGAACACTGGAATATGCCAATAGTTTGGACATGAATAAGACACCGCCTTACGCGTCGTCTGATCAGTGATCTGTTTTACACTCATATCAATGTATTTAGGTCCAAAACTCTTGCACTTTGATACTCATATACATGTATTATTAATCAAAGTATGTTTTCCACTCATCATTATATGTATTCTATCAAAATGTCCACTTATAAAGAAAACACAGCAGAGGCCAATTTTAAGCAGACGATATTGCAGCAGCAAGAGCTTTAGACATAGGTATTCTGTTTCGGGAACTGCTGCAAGGATCGTTGTAAGGATGGAGTCGTTGTTGGGAGGGCCGTTGTAGGGATGGATTACTATAGTTGGGGAATTATTATAATTGAGTTTTGCAGTCTGTATGATAAACGGCTTTGTTTACAACTGCCGTTTCGATACAGCTCCATCGAGAGAAGACAAGTGCCGCTCCCACTTATGTGGCGATCTGCATGGTGAGGTACGTTCTGCTAATTAGTTATTCTTTGCTTTCTGTTATATGCATATATTCAAAGTAACAAAGAGGTTGTTTAAAGTTTTATGAGGACATTACAAAACTCATGTTATTCAAATTCCATGAACACAATGCATTAAAACCTCTTTTTTACGACTAATAAACCGAATGTTAATTTGTTGCATAAAAGACATGTGACAGCTTAACCCATCACCCCATAGCCTGTTTCAAGTTGTTGAGACAGGTGACTACTTACAGCAGGTTGAAGGTAAAACAGAATGCGCTTTATGGCACACTCTGCTTTACTTTCAGTCTGCTTTAAGCTACCATCTTCTGTAATATATACTGACACGAATAAGAAACTGTGCACTTGTTTAGGAATTAAAATTTCCATCTTTTTTTAAAGAAATATAGTCAAGTGTGGTATCAAATTGATCGTAAATATTTCTTTTACACGGTGCTTTATTTTTAACCAAATTCTAGTCATTATAAATGCACTGTTAATGCTTGAATGAAGTAGAGGTTAAAAGTAAAAGTTGCAAATCGGTATTGTTTTCTAAAGTTTTGAAAATGAAATTGGATATAAATCGGTATGTGTAATGTACTCATCTTATACTGACCAATGCAATAAATCGCGAACGCATTGACCTGACGTAACGTCTCGTGACGTAATTCGTCAACGTCATGTATCTAGCCTGACGTGATGGCTTGCTTGATCCTGACTGATCTCTAACGCTTCCATTTTGACCGTTAGGATGTCGAAGGGTCATGATTGTATTTCGGTGGCAATCAAACTGCCCAGTGACGTCAGAGACGCTGACGTCGGATTAAAGGTGCTAAAGTGTCTGAATTCGTTCTTTTTCTTGAAGCCGTATCAGCTTATTAACGAGATTAATTCAAATGTACTGTGATTTTATTATTGCATAATCAGTAAAGATATCGGTCAGTGAAAAGCTGTACTTGTAAACATGGTGCACAGGCAGCACGTGCATAATATTGCATAGCAGCCGTTGGTACGTTTGCATGACATCAAGGTGCTTTGATATTGGGTAAATTAGTGCAATGTGTGTAGAATTATTTTATCACTTATTATGCTAAAATTTATCATTCTAAACTTAGTAACGAAAATGTTTAACTCAATATACTTTTTCGTGTCAGTATAGAAATAGGTCTTACATGTATAGAACATATTCATGACTGTATCAAGTGGAACTATTTTCTTCGGTATTTTCTTCAATATTACTTAAGTAGAAATACCTATACAATCTAAGTTTGAGAAATAACAGCAGTCGATAATTGTTTATCGCTTTTATCTCATCAGCTTTACTAGTGTTGTATAAATTATTATTTTAAAGGGACTCGCAACCGGATGGTGTACTTGTCAAAATAAAATAAAATACTCAAATAAAAGCAAATTTGTGGCATTATTTGGCTTCTGACATTAAAAAAATATGATCAGTCCAAAAAAAGTTTCAAGAATCGCTACCGAATCCTAGATTTTTAGATATTTTCCATCGTTTTTCTATACCGACTAGTAGACGGTATAGTTGTTGTTGTTGCTTCTCTACACGGGCTCAGACATAAACTCGAGCCGAATTACGAAGTTGTATGCACTTTCGATGCTACACATTGAAATACGTTAAATCGATCCGAGATAAACGGATAGTTCCGTGGTCCATTGGTCTAAGCGGTTTCCCCTATTTTGCATTCTGTCCGCCAATGCCGGGCCCCGGGTTCGAATCCCACCAGAGACCAGTATATTTTTTTTATTGAAATACATTTTTTTAAACAGAATTTCTTATCCTAAACTAATTCTTTACCATTTATATAAGCGTTTGACACATATTTACAAATTACTATTTTTAATGCACCATCTGGTTGCGAGTCGCTTTAAGGTAAGATTAACCCTTTCATGCTCAAATTATTCGAGAAATTTTAACCCCTTCGCTGCTTTATTGTCGTCTGTTTCAATATTATTGACTTCAATATCGTTTCAAAGTTAAAGATAAGGCAATATGACTGAAAAAAATTCAAAGCGAGTGTCAAACACTTTTGATCGTGATCAGACGCCGCGTTTCGTGACGTCTGAATAGGATCCAAACTGTTTGCAAACGCGTTTTAAAGCGTCAGTGAGAGTGAAATGGTTAAGAACAGTTTGATGGAAAAAATATCAACAAGAGTATCAAATAGTACCGCGACGTTCGGTAATACAGTGAAACCCCTCTAAACCGGAACCTCTGAATACCGGAATCCTCTCTAAAGCGGACAAAAGCTTTGGTCCCGTTTCCAATCCTTTTTTATTTGTACCCATTACACCAGAAACACGCATTATCACGTCTTTGATTTGTTTCTTTCACTGAAGAAAATGGTTTGTACACTCTACCAGATGCTAGCTTAAAGCAGGTTGAAAGTAAAGCAGAATGCGCCTTAAGGCGCATTCTGCTTTACTTTCAGCCTGCTTTAAGTAGTCAGCTATCGTCCATACTAGAAACAAGTTAAAACCCCTCCAAACCGGAAACCCCTTTAAACCGGACATTTTTGCTATCCCCAGACATGTCCGGTTTAGAGGGGTTTCACTGAACTACAACATGTTTGTAATTATTATTATTATTATACCAGATTTATATAGCGCTCTTTTCACACAGGGATTGTGCGTTCAAAAGCGCTTCACATGAAATAACATATATGTACCTACAAATCTAGAAAAGACAAAATAACTACAATTAGATCTGAAGTAAAACATAAATAAACATATAAAAAAAACAGTCCCCTAAAACGGCGATCACATTACCCCCATCAATCAGCAATGAACCGACCGACTAAGTATTGACGACTGATATGAATAATGGTAGAGCGCCAAAAGCAGGCCATCGACAAAACACAAATAACTATAATTAGATCGAAAAATAAACATAAATAAACATACAAAAGACAGCCCCCAAATGGCGATTACACTACCCCCATCAATCAGCAATGAACAAACCGGCTAAAGATTGCCGACCAATAGAAATAATAGCTGATCGCCCAATGCAGGCCATCTAATGTAACATAACTAGGAAAAATAGCATGCGACCATAACTAAAAACTCTATAGAAGATCAATAACATTATTAAAAAAGGTGAAAGCTGTCCAAGAATTGTACCACAGACCCCGCCAGCTGGTTTCAAAAGAGATCAGAGTTGTATCCCTACCATCAAATATCGACTGTCGCTTATGTCGCTTATGTCAGTCGGTAGTCCGGTTGCCAACCCCCTGATTTTTGGAGAAGCGTGTTTTGCCGTCCGTACAAAGTTTTTTTGCTGTTTCTATACCTCTGAGGTGTGCTCTTTAAGAATCTGAATGATGCCACTCTGGCATCATTGGGCAATCCGCACAATATGCAAATTAAGGTCGCCATTACTGAAAATCTTTTTTTCGCCAATATCTCAGCAACTATGAATGGTATCAAAATAATTTTGGTGTCTATCCCCATGTTTTGAGGGGTAAATAATCAGATTAAGCCATTTTAGTAACGATCACATTGATATTTTGTGCTGAATATGCATATTTAGGCAGCCATTACTGAAAATCTAGTTTTCGTCAATATCTCAGTACCTGTGCATGGTATCAAAATAATGTTGGTGTATATCTCCATGTTTTTAGGGGTAAAGAATACGATTAAACCACTTTAGTAAAGATCACACCAACATTTTGTGCTGAATGGGCATATTTAGGCAGCCATTACTGAAAATCTCGATTTCGTCAATATCTCAGTACCTGTGCATGGTATCAAAATAATGTTGGTGTATATCTCCATGTTTTTAGGGGTAAAGAATACGATTAAACCACTTTAGTAAAGATCACACCAACAGTTTGTGCTGAATGGGCATATTTAGGCAGCTATTACTGAAAATCTCGATTTCGTCAATATCTCAGTAACTACATATGGTATCAGAATATTTTTTGTGTATATCCCCATGTTTTGAGGGGTAGAAAATCAGATAAAACCATTTCAGTATTGATCCCACAAATATATTTATAAGTTTGTGACGAATATGCATATTTCGGCAGCCATTACCGAAAATCTTGTTTTCGTCAATATATCAGCATCTACGACATATTATATCAAAGTAATTCTGGCGTATAAACACCTGTTTTTAGCGGTTAATAATCAGTTGAAGCCATTTCAGTAAAGATCACACAAATAGTTTTTCTGAATATGCATATTTAGTCAGCCAATACTGAAGATCTCATTTTCGTCAATACCAAAGCAACTACATGTACATAAATACATGTATTTACATAATTCTGGCGTCTGTACTCATGTTTGTATAGGTAAAGTAGCAGATTAAGCCATTTTAGTTTTGATCACACCGACATGTTTTGCAAAATATACAACAATCCACTTCAGTGTACATCCAAGTTACAAAGCATTCCTTTTACTTATAATGATGTATGTTGCCATAACTGAACTGACTCACTCCTCAAACAAGTCATTTTCAACAACAGTGTCACTGTCATCGACCCAACTGGTGTTTTTATTCTGGCAGGGTGCTTCCCCGTGGCATCCACAAAATATTGTACATGGCAAGTGAGCCGTATATCACAGACACATTGCTGTCGGACAGAGTGTATCCGTAGCACAACCACACCTTATCATTTCCAGCTCCTCCTGGAGCAATAGTGACGTATGCTTGCAATACAACTGGTATCAAGTATCTAGTGCGTTCATCAAATTTCCATCTAAACTCGACAGGATCTAATGGTGCTTGTTCTGATTTGGGAATTGATTACCAAATGGCAGTCTGAATGTTTTACGATCTCTTTGAATGCCTCTTTAGAAGGTGAAAGTGTATCAAGCTGTCGCGCATTTGTAACATTTTTTCTACCAATCCTTCGCAACCAGACTTCTCCACGAACTTCAGACATGTTCGATGTCACCAAGCTTTTGACCCTGTAACAGGCAGTCATGAATTCTGTCGCTTCTCAAACGATGTCGCCTATAGCATAAGGTAAGTCGCCACTCTGTGCAGTACCACACCATTCTTAAGGACCTTGATGGAAATGCCTTTTTCTACTCCGAAGCACTGACGCACACGGCCACAGCCTGAGAGCACATTGGCGGCTGACAGATGTGAAAGCATTTGTTTATGTTCACTTGCAGTTGCGGCAATGTCTATAGTAGTTTGTTCAGCATGTGGTCCTTCTTTTGTAAAACGACAGGTCAGGTTCAACTTGGTGTAGACGTGCAGCAGGAGGACGAAAACGTCAATGTCCTCAGATACAATGTTTGATTCTTTTTACGTCACTTTCAGCTGCCTTAAACGTCTGCTGTATGATAATTACACCCGCTTCTTCGTGGTTAGTTATGCTATCTTTCTTGCAGAAGACAGTGTCATCCTGAAATACTGGTACATTGTTAGTAGAGGTAATAGTCAGACTATGTCCATCATGAAGTCATTCACACAGTTCCTTGATTAGACTCGTTTATAACCCAAATTATAGCACAGTCATCCAGTATTTCTGTAATCTCTGAATTCTTAACGAACAGATTATCTGATTATTTACCCCTAAAACACTGGGATAGACACCAAAAGTATGTTGATACCATGTAATATGGCTCAGCTGTAGGGTCTTGTTAGTAGTTCAATGAGAGGATCGACGACCCATACCTGATCCATATAGGCAGGAACACACGCTGTACAACTCCTCAGGTTAAGAATTCAGAGATGACAGAAATACTGGATGGCTGTGCTATATTTTGGGTTATAATCGGGTCTAATCAAGGAACTGTGTGGATGGCTTCATGTTGGAGGTTATAAAGAGGGTGGCAAACTATGACACACTCGATCGCTACTTCAACTTCAGGATTAAAAGTGGGCAGCTCGAGCTGGAGACGAGGCCAGACGACGACAAAAACTGCAGTTACATACGCCATTGCCGCTCCAAAACGTTTTCCTTACAGCAACTGAGAATAAGGTATATACAGGTCATAGATCTGATATGTCAGAATTTGATCCAGAAAGCCAAATGGACATAGTCTGACCATTACCTCTACTAACAATGTACCAGTATTTCAGGATAACAATGTCTTCTGCAAGAAAGATAGCATGACCCACCACGAAGAAGCGGGTGTAATTATCATACAGCAGATGTTTAAGGCAGCTGAATGTGGCGTAAAAGAATAACAAAAAAAAAATGTATGTGTGGACAATGAAGTTTTCGTCTTCCTGATGCACTTCTACGCCAAGTTGAACCTGACCTGTCGTTTTACAAAAGAAGGACCACATGCTGAACAAACTACTATAGACATTGCCGCAACTGCAAGTGAACATAAACACATGATTTCACATCTGTCAGCGGCCACTGTGCTCTCAGGCTGTGGCCGTGTGCATCAGTGCTTCGGAGTAGAAAAAGGCATTGTCATCAAGGTCCTTAAGAATGGAGTGGTACTGCACAAAGTGGCAACTTATCTTATGCTATAGGCGACATCGTTTGAGAAGCGACAGAATTCATGACTGCCTGTTACAGGGTCAAAAGCTTGGTGACATCGAACATGTCTGAAGTTTGTGGAGAAGTCTGGTTGCGAAGGATTGGTAGAAAAATTGTTACAAATGCTCGACAGCTTGATACACTTTCACCTTCTAAAGAGGAATTCAAAGAGATCGTAAAACATTCAGACTGCCATTTGGAAATCAACTCCCATATCAGAACATGCACCATTAGATGGAAACTTGATGAACGCACTAGATAATTGATACCAGTTGTGTTGCAAGCAAACGTCACTATTGCTCCACATGAGAAGCTGGGAATGATAAGGTGTGGTTGTGCTACGGATACACTCTGTCCGACAGCAATGTGTCAATGATATACGACTCACTTGCCACGCACAATATTCTGTAGATGCCACGGGGAAGCACCCTGCCAAAATAAGCACACCCGTTGGGTCGATGACAGTGACAATTTTGTTGAAAATGACTTGTTAGAGGACTGAGTCAGTTCAGTTATGGCAACATACATCATTATAAGTAAAAGGAATGCTTTGTAACTTGGATGTACACTGAAGTGGATTGTTGTTTATTTTGCAAAACATGTTGGTGTGATCAATACTGAAATGGTTTAATCTGCTTCTTTACCCCTACATACATGAGTACAAACGCCATACTTCTGTTAAAACATGTATCATATGTACACGTAGTTGCTAAAGTATTGACGAAAATGAGATTTTCAGTACTTGCTGACTAAATATGCATATTCAGAAAAACTATTTGTGTGATCTTTACTGAAATGGTTTTCAGTGTTACTAATAATCCTGTCAGAGAATTTTGTTAGATGTTTTACATGTATTTACTTACTGTGCTGGCGGTCTTTTTGATTGTAAGGTTGTGGAACAGGGTTTATATTTTATGTACACTGTTCGTCCTTATAGGTGAATATAGGAGATAAGTGTGAGGTTGGGCGCCCCTAAACCCAGGTTTAACCCCCCAGTGGTTGTTAATAATTAATTAATTTATAATTGATTATTGATTGCTACTGACCGTACCAAGACGGGCTCCTATGTTCACTTAGCTTTATGTTTGTCTTGCGTGTTGTTTTCTATTTAGTGTGTAGATGAAGGAATGGTATTGCGTGTGTGTGGTTGTGTGTGTGTGTGTTTGGTATGGTATGGCTGTGTGTGTGTTCTGCTTTAGAGATGGGTGTATTGTTTGTGTTGCGTTTCCTGCTTGAGTCTTCTTTCGTATTTATTTTACGGATTGTTAACCGCTAAAAACATGTGTTTATACGCCAGAATTACTTTGATATAATATGTCGTAGATGCTGATATATTGACGAAAACAAGATTTTCGGTAATGGCTGCCGAAATATGCATATTCGTCACAAACTTATAAGTATATTTGTGGGATCAACACTGAAATGGTTTTATCTTATTTTCTACCCCTCAAAACATGGGGATATACACAAAAATTATTCTGATACCATATGTAGTTACTGAGATATTGACGAAATCGAGATTTTCAGTAATGGCTGCCTAAATATGCCCATTCAGCACAAACTGTTGGTGTGATCTTTACTAAAGTGGTTTAATCGTATTCTTTACCCCTAAAAACATGGAGATATACACCAACATTATTTTGATACCATGCACAGGTACTGAGATATTGACGAAAACTAGATTTTCAGTAATGGCTGCCTAAATATGCTTATCCAGCACAAAATATCAATGTGATCGTTACTAAAATGGCTTAATCTGATTATTTACCCCTCAAAACATGGGGATAGACACCAAACTTATTTTGATACCATGCATAGTTACTGAGATATTGGCGAAAACAAGATTTTCAGTAATGGCGACCTTAATTTGCATATTGTGCGAATTGCCCAAGGATGCCAGAGTGGCATCATTCAGATTCTTAAAGAGCACACCTCAGAGGTATAGAAACAGCAAAAAAACTTTGTACGGACGGCAAAACACGCTTATCGGTCTCTGCAACCGGACTGCTAATTGTGATTTCCCCGTTCAGTGGCAAATTAATCGTGAGGTTTTTAACGCTACATCGCTATATTGACGCCTGCTTTAATATCGTTGTTTGCCAAAACGATTTAAAGTTAGAGTTAAGGTCATTTAACTTGAGAAGCGCAGTGTGAGTGTCAAACAGTTTGGATCCTAATCAGATGCTGTGTTACGGGCAGGCGGATTAGGATATTCAATTGTAACACGATGTTGAAGATGCTGAAATGTGCAGTTTAACTATAGGTTGTACCGACAAAGAGCTATACCGTCAATTGGAAGTAACAAAACGTTTGTTCTTCCCGAAACACCCTTTTTAAATAGTACCGACAAAGAGATGTCAAAGGAAATGGACATAGGCCGCACCTAAAGAAACACCTGCGAATCAACCCGAATACGCATGCTCAGGATTAAATTTTTTTGTCGTTGATTAGTGTTTGATAGTACTGACTCCTCGAAAGTTTTTAAAAAATAATCAACTCTCATTGGTCAAAAAATAATTTCAACCACTAATACATTTCCGTGTTTAACTATTTCACTGCTAAGTTGTATCGTCTGTGTCATCTTACCGCCAAACTTTCGTCTGTAATTGATATAGTGTCGTCTGTAATATTGTTAAAGTCAACTTTTAAAGACTGCTTTGACTGAAGACATGTCGATACGAGTGTCAAACAGTTTGAATCCTGATCAGACTCAGCGTGACGCGCCGTCTGATCACGATCCTAACTCTTAACAAAGTCGCATTAAGGCGTCATGTGTGGTTAAAGAGTTAAATATCACGTTAATTCTAATTTAAAGGCGAGTTCTTAAACGAAATGGAAACTCATTTACTAAATCCTTTCACTGGAGATTGAAAAAGAAATCCGGGTGCGCAATATGCCATGTTCTCAAATAGACACGTATCAATTGAATTTGTAGTAAATTATACGACAGAATATTGAAATAACATATTAGGAGATTAGGAAAGAGACGAAGACTTCGAGTGTTGCTTTTTAATAGGATTTGTATTTTTAGAAGATTGCAATTTTAAAGTCTTCAATCTTGGTATACGTCTTCTAGGATGAATATGAATGTGTCATAGGCATGCACTGGTATTTCCAGGTTTAAACAGTTTAATACTCAAGTTTAATCGTTTGCTTTCAGATTCAATTTTTAGATTTGAACCCGAATATATTTAACTTATCCAAATCATACTTTTGTTTGAAAACAAGATTTTCAAAACACTGTCCTGAAAGTTTAAACGGACAGCTGAAGATGTTTAATTGAGTATAGATAATATTTTATAATTAACGGTTGATTTTGTACAACAAACAGAAAAGTTACACAGAGTGATGACCTGTTACCAAAGCCTACAATGTTTCCTTCTGACCTCTATCATGGCCTAGGTGTAAGGACGTCCGCCTCGGAGGCGGGCGATCAAATGTTCGAATCCCTGTGTGGTCGGTTGGTGAGCACCAGGCTGTTAAAGGAATGGTTATCGTATGCCCCTCTCTGTCAGGCGCCCGGCAATAACAGAAGTGATAAGAGATGTCTACTGTGCGCGCGAAGGATAGGTGTTTCATAAGTCAAAACTGACTGGCCCTTTCGATAGGGGTGATATTATAATAAACAAAGCCTAAAATCGTTTATAAAAACTGTACTCTTCACCAGGGGCCCGTTTTACTAAACTACTTACGCAACATTTTTGCGTAAGTCAAAATCGTTTTACTCTTATTTTTCGACCATAAACGTTTGCAAACAGCAAATAGCCAGATCAGAGGACGCGCTAAAAGCGCGTCCTCTGATCCGGCTATTTGCTGTTTGTAGCAAGTGATAATAAAAAATATAAATTAAAATTTAAAATTTTGACTTACGCAAATAATTTGCGTAAGTTGTTTAGTAAAACGGGCCCCTGTACACTATTTGTAACTGGTGTATTTATGCTTCGTGCGATTGATACATGTAGGTTAATCAATCTGTGCCCAAGATCCAATATATGGCTCATAGACAATCAGTGCACATCCTGATCAGACACCGCATAATCAACTGTTTGCTGATTACAATTTCAAAATAAATCATAGCGAAAATAACAACATATTACATTAAATGAATATTAGGAACAATTGGCACACGTCATTTAAGGCCTGATTCATCATTTAGTAACCGTTTAAGTAAGTTTTAATTTGGATCATTTAAAAACAAATTATCATGTTCATCGAGTCACGTCGTCATGTCCAAACCTTAAGTAGTATATACAGATAAACCTTTATATTGCGACCACTAAAATAAGGCTATTTGATTATATAAAGACAGTTAAAATTTTAAAGCAATATGAAGGTAAAACAGTTAGTTCATAAAAGGGCTTTCTGTTTTACGTTTACATGGCTTAAAGCAGTCACCTGCCTTAAACCCATTATAATTGACGCATTGGTCGTAATAGAAAGGTTGTACTGTTCTAGTGACTGTTATTGTTTTTACTTGGTAACTATCGACTATCGACTATAGACGCTTATGTAATAATGTGTTTATAACTGTTTCAAGGGGCCTCCGTGGCCTAGTGGTACATTCACTGTGACTTATATCACTAAGCTCCTCACCGCTGTGAGTTCGAATCCCAGTAGGGTCGTTCGGATTTTTCATGTGGGAAGCCTTCCAGCTGGCTTGCGGAAGGTCGGTGGTTCTACCCAGTTGCCGATTTGTGCCTGAAACAGTGCATAAAGGGTTACTGTGGTCTTTATCTACCTGTGATTAACTGGACGTCGCGATATGACTGATATACTGTTGAAAGCGACGTAAAATAAAAAACAAACAAATTAACTGTTTCAAGATACATCAGCCTTCACTAAAATACGTTTGTTCAGTAGCCTCTTATAAATACAGCGCTCATTCTCTACAAAGACACCGAATAGGAGCAAAATGTGTGTGCGTTGTTCGGAAGGAGTCGTTATCGGGAGGGGAATTGGCTAACATTTGTAAACAGCCTGAATCAAGATGAGACGCCGCGTTACGTCTCATCATGGTTCAAGCTGTGTGTCACTCACCATTATGTTTGTTTCTGTCAAAATGTCCATTATGTAACTTTGAGAAAAACAGCAGACGACAATTCTAAGCACCGTGAATTTGTTGGACATAAATGTCTCATTTGGCGAACCGCGACGAGGGTCGTTGTAAGGAAGTGTCGTTATAGAGAGGGAGCACTGTATTTTATTTTGATAAGATCTCTGTTTGAGACAGCTAAAGTCTAAAAGTTTATTTTTAAATGTGATCATTCTCCTGATATTAGGTTTGATCTTATAATTCCAAATTGAGTGATAAATAACTAAGCAATAACTATTGCAAACATTTAGCTACACAAGACACTCAGCGTTCCGATGGTATTTGCTCGTTTTTATTAATCATATTGGCGTCAAATATATGAAAATAGTATGTTTTGCTGCGAATCGCTACAGAAGACAGCATCTGTAGTCAAACTTTGTACATCTTGCTCAATAGTATATGCTCCAATAAAACACTATCAGGAACCCGTTTCATAAAATTTTGTACGACAAATGTTGTCGTAATTCAGATTACAAACGTCTTAATTATTATTCATTTCTCCATCTAATCCTATGAAAAGACACTTCCATAGAGATGCCACAAGATAGGATTAGATAGAGAAATCAGAAATTAAATGTATTTTAAAGTTTGACTTACGACCTTTTTTGTCGTACGAAGTTTTATGAAACGGGCACCAGGGGCCCGTTTCATAAAGCTTCTAACGACAAATGTTGTCGTAAGTCAAAACTTTAAAATACGTTTAATCTCTACGAATCCTGTCTTGTGATATCTTTTTGGAATTGTCTTTTCAAGACGATTCCAAAAGGATATCACAAGACAGGATTAGATGGAGAAATAAATAATAATTGAGAGTTTTATAATTTGACTTACGAGGACAGATGTCGTAAGATGTTTTATGAAACGGGCCCCAGTATCGTAGATTAATACTGATCTTATAAAGCGCAGAAAGCGTTATTATTTTCCAGTAAATGCGTTGTTGTGCTTAACCCTTTCATGATCAATTTTTTCAGGAGAGTTTTACCTCTTCACCGTTTTATTATCTCTTCTTCAATACTGTATTGTTGTCAGCAAGACAAGTTTCAATATTAGATTTAAGGTTGTCGAAAAGAGTGTCCAGCAGTTTGGGTCCTGATTAGACACCGCGTTACGCGGCGTCTGATCAGGACCTAAAATGTTTGCAAAACGCGCTTTAATGCGTCATTGAGAGTGAAAGAGTTAAACACGTACATCTAATGCTAACAGTTTTTAGTCAGATTAGACGTCGGGTTATCCTGCATCTCATCTGGCTCCTAACTGTTTGCCACTGAGAATAACTTTATACAGTTTTTATGTGTATTTGGGTATACTCTTGAATGCTGCCCTCTGCATATTGGACTCGCTCAACAGTTCAAATTGTCTTCCCTGATAACGAAGTACAATAGTTTTGACTGTTCCACAGACACACATGAACTAACCGTTTTATTACCTAATGTATTGCGATCAGAAAGTATTATTATGCTCCCCTTTAGGGGGAGCATTTAGTCGCCGCTTTGTCCGTCCGTCCGAGCGCACGAAAGGTCCTTTGTTGGGTAGGGAGAACAATAGATTCCATTCATTCCGTGATTGACCTATTGTTATTGTTGGGTATTTTCGTGAACTGTTGGGTATTTTTAAACAAAAAAAAAATACCCAACAAATGTCCAACTGTGAGAACGTCCGTGTTTCCGTCCGTCCGCACTCATGGACAACGCCACGACATAATACGTCCCGTCTGAAGACGGGCGTATAAATATTGGTTGTAATGGCTTCCCTCCTTGGTGCTCAGCATTATGACTGGTTCGTTGGTGTCAGAATATAATTAATTAATTGACCGTTGGTACAGTCCTCAAGTGATGCACCTTATATAAGTGCCCCTTCTCATAATCACCAATCTTAATAAAGAAAAGTAATAAGGTAATAATAAGAGGGATTGAAGGTGTGTTGGGTAGGGAGAACAATAGATTCCATTCATTCCGTGATTGCCCTATTGTTATTGTTGTTGTTTTTTGTTGCTATTGGGTACTTTTAAACAAAAGAAAAACCCAACAAGTGCCCAAATGGAAGGACGTCCGTCACGCTTTTTTGTCCGGAGCATATCTCTTGAACGGTACACCGTAGGTTGATGAAACTTGATACAGTGATAGAGAATGACAGGAGGTGGTGCAGAACACAAGAACCGTAACTCTCTGATCTCCCAATTTTAAATTATCTCCCCTTTTTCATAAAAAAATTAATTTTGTCCTGAGCATATCTCTGGACCGTTACACTGAAAAGTGATGAAACTTGTAACAGTGATATAGGATGACTAAAGGAAGTACAGTACACAAGAACGGTAACTCTGTCATCTCCCAATATTGAATTATTTCCCTTTTTTCTACAAATACAAAACAATTTTGTCCGGAGTATATCTCTTGACTGCTACACGTAAGTTAATGGAACTTGATACAGTGATAGGTGATGACATAAGGAGGTGCAGTACACAAAAACCATGACTCTGTCATCTCCCAATATTTTATTATCTCCCCTTTTCTATTTAAAAAAATCAATTTTTTTCTGGAGCATATCTCCTGAGCATTGCATTGTAAGTTGATGAAACTTGATACAGTGATACGAGATGACACAAAGAGTGCTGTACTCAAGAACCATAACTCTGCCATCTCCCAATATTGAATTATCTCCCTTTTTCTACATATATTTTTTAAAAAGTCAATTTTTCTGCCGCACTGTAACTTGAACCTTGATACTGTGTTAGCGGATGACAAAAAGAAGTGAAGTACACAATAATTATAACTCTGTCATCTCCAAATATTGAATTGCCTCCCTTTTTCATAATTTTTTTTTAAATTTATTTTTGTCCGAAGCATATCTCCTGAATGTTACATTGTAAGTTGATGAAACTTGTTACTGTGTTCACCTACTAAACATGCTATACCTTGGGCTTTTCCGTTGTGGGGAGCATCCATCGTTGGGAACGATATTCTTGTTGTTAAATCTAGATCTTGAAGTCTTCTATATAAATAGAATATATTTTACTTTTTAAGAAAAAGTGAAATTTTGGCAGCATTTAATTGTGTATCAATGTCAGAAATTATAAAACGTTTAACCCTTTCACCGCCAGAACCGCCTAAAGTCGAATTTGCAAACAGTTTTGATCCTGATCAGACGCCGCGTCAAGCGGCGTCTGATCAGGATCAAATCTGTTTGACACCCGTTTCGATATTTCTTATGTCATACTGTCTTAATTCTAACTTTGAAATGATATTGCAGACAGTAATATTGAGGCAGACGACACAATAACGGTGTAGGGAAAAACACTCAAAAATAATTTGGCGGTGAAAGGGTTAATAAACAATGAAATAATGTATTAAACCTTCGTCTGGTATTAACCCAATTACAATCAGGAAAACGCAATATCTTCAAGAAATATTTGCAATGACAAGAATAGTTTGAAAGTTTGTGCGCATTGTTTTCACGCATGAAATAGTTCGTCATAGAGGGAAACCGTTAAATATGTTTCCCCTGGATTAGGAAATGCCTGAATAACACAGCAAAACAAACAGTCAAATAACGAATTAGAAATGATATAGAGCATTAGGTAATATTATCCACTTGTATGCTCTGCAAAGTAGAAAACGCGCGTAAATTATACGGTATGACTGAAATATGGGCAACACTTTCTTTGTAGAGATTGCAACGTTGTGTATAATTTTGCAATTCCGATGAATTGTTTATATTTTATCACGTATTTTCTGTAATGTTTTCTTTTTTGATAAATGTACTAAAGTTAGAAATACGAGGGGCGTTCATTTAATCTTGTCACCGGGGTCCTTATAGGCGCAGTATAAGATTTGTGCACATGTCGTCCTGTCCAATCCTTAGATACATTTCTCTTTTACAGAAATATATTATTTAAGTTTTCAAACTTGAATTTAAAAAGTGGAAAAATATCCTTTTTTAGGTGTACCCCGAAAACACTGTAAAACGGCACGCTCCGGCTTACATTGAGAAATGGCTCGGCATAAAAAGTTATTTTTCTTCGATAAAAGGAACGAAAATCAAATATAAAAACCATATTTCAGTGAAAAAAACAGGCGGGGTAGCTGGGTTAACGTTTAACTTTCGAGGAAATCATTTATCATTATACAAGTGGGGGAAATCTACAATTTTATTTATGAGGCATATTCTAAAATTTGGATTATAGGTTTATGTTTTACATAATAATTCTTATTTTTTCAGTATATTGACTTTATAAACCCTCCTCAGAACCTTTCGGTTGACTGGTTTCTAAATGTACGTTAAGCGTGATCGCATTTCGAACGTAATTGCATTTAAAACTTTTTCCCGCGCATTTTAGTATTTCGCAATAACCACTCTAAATCTTTCTTTACGCATCATCTGGCGATACATTAATTAATATGTGTTGCCTATCATTATAAATCACTTTTAAGGCAGCTCAGAAATGTGAAATTTCTATATACTTCTGCTGTTCGACAAGGATTTTACAACGTATTTCATGAATATGTACTATTATTCTCAATAAAAAAGATAAGTGGTCCACCACACAAAACAATTTCTAACTTTACACTCCCATATGAAAAGCATATGATCTGAACCCGATATGTTACCAACACCATCAGTTATATATTCAAATGCTTGTCTTGCGTGCTGTTTGAGTAGATTAACCACAGCAGCAGCTTCAACCTTGGCACCCGCCAAATTGAATAGTGACCGTCTAAAAGTAAAACTAGTAATCTTTAAATTGCTTGTTTTGATTAGAAAAAGACATTCATGACACTGCAAATCTTCAATTCATCAAATAAAGTTCAAAGTATATCAATGAGGTCGAAATTCTAAAAATTATTCGACCTTTACCGTAAGCCCGTATTTCACCGTACGCCATTACATACACTACAATAGCCAGTGTCTATGAAATGACCAACTTCAACCTTAAATAATATCTAAACTGCTCGACGGATTCAAACGAAATTTTCAGTCAATATGAACAATTACTTCCTTCATTGTGAAGCATACAAACGTTCAATGCGCTGGTATTAGTTGGAGGCCAGAAAAACGCAATCGTGACATAATTAAATGAACGCCCCTCGTATATCTAAAACTTGGAATAAAACTTTGGATTATTTACCTCTTTTTTCACTTCATTATTATCGCCTGTAAAAATTCCCCTCTGTATTACTATATATGTACTCAAATTTAAATACATCAAAATAGTTCTCCTAAGAGACTGCAACGTTATATATCATTTTGCGCTTCCAATGAATTGTTCATAATATTATTTTATTATGTATTTCCTGTAAGTTATTTTTCTCTTGAAAAAAAATGTTTTGAAGAAGAACGTGTATCTTTAACTTGCGATGTAACTTTCATTAATTTTGACTCTTTTTACTGCGGAATTATCGTATTCTGATCAATTATGTTATGAAATCTTATCAGATTGTTATTTCCCAAACCTTTTCCAGTTATACACTAGTACGTTTGTATCGTTTGTAGTTATTCAGGAGTGTTTCAATCGTAAACATATTAATCACTTTTTTTTTACCTTAGTTCCATAACTTTGAAACAAAAAACACCGTATATTACTACTAAATATGCAGCTGCTTAATGAAGGTTCACTGCAATAGATCTATGGTGTATATTTATTATCTGCATTGCCTACTGCATTTTCAAAGTACTTTCTGCAGCAGCCAGGATGATAGTAGATAGAAAATGTAATCTTTAACAGACATTGTAAACATATAAAGAGGTAAATCTAGGCGGAACAGGTTATGGTGTCAAAATGCGCCTCTGAATTGAGAAGGGATTATAGTTGCAATTCAATGCAGTTCTGCTTGCAAAGCACGGTAACAAAATCACTTATGAGAATATTGATAATAAAAATACCGTAGCAACAAACATACCATTTTAGTGTAATTCATGATGGACAATGATAATACCTTCCTACGGGAAACATAATCCTACGGTTTTGCAATACCAAATTAATAACAAATAGTTTACATTCCTATGAAGCAGGGTTTAACCATTTTCCTGATTTGATATCGTCTGCTTTGAAATTCTCGTCTGCAAAATGTATTAATTTGAGATTTATATATATTTTCAAGTAAATAATCATAAAAACAAGTGTCAAACAGTTTTGTTCCAGATTAGACACCGCATGACGCGGTGTCTGATCAGGATCCAAACTGTTTGCCAAAACATTAAAATCGCGATCAGCAGGCAAAGGGTAAATATTGCAAATCTGTGGTGTTCTTAATTATTTCAGATTACAAACTATTAAGACTTTATATTAGCCGTAATGGTGCTAGAACCAGCATTTATACATATCGCTAACAATAAAGACCCAGATATAAGTAGCTTGAAAGAACCCGCTAATATTGGTCTGTACTGTTTTGCTGTTTTAAAAACATTTTTTGATAAAACACACATGTCAAGCAAATGTAACAAATTCAATATAAATCGATAGTAAATGACAATAAAGAATGTGTCCATTTGAAAAACCAGCGGCTTTATATTATGAGTCAACTAATCTTATACAGAAATAGATTATCATATGTGATTAAAACTTCCAATGGCTTACCCAAAGTTCACTGGTTATTTGCAAACAGTTTGTATCCTGATCAGACATAGTGTAACGTGGCGTCTGACAAGGCTCCACACTGTTTGACACATATTTCAATATGTCTTTAGTAACACTATCTAAACTGTTAATTTCAGAAATAAACAGACGATAATTGCTGAATGCAGATGACGTTAATGCAGTAAAGGGGTTAACTTTAACCCTTTACCTGATAGTATATTTCTAATATTGAAGATATGTGACTTCTTATAGCAGGTTTAAAGTAAAGCAGAATGCGCCTTAAGGCGCATTCTGCTTTACTTTCAGCCTGCTTTAAGCTATCATGTGCAAGAATATATAAATTATTCCCTATAATATATATTCACGACTGATTAAATTGGCACTATTTTCTTCAGCGGAGGAATAAATCATATTCGCTAAAAGGCGCTACTATGGGGAAAAGGGTTAATGGTTCCATTTCCAATCTATTTCGATTTGATAAACTTAAATCGCTTCAATAACGTTTACCGTGAACACTAAGCTATTTTATAGTGTTTCGGGCAGGTTGAAACCCACCATCAACTCTTGTCGTGCGTGTATTTAACCCTTTCATGCACACATTAATCGGGAGGTTTTTAACAAATAACTGCTTTAGTGTCCTCTGCTTCAGTATTGTTGTCTGCAAGACAAGCTTCAAAGTTAGATTTAAGGTAATGTGACTTGATAAATATCGATAAGAGTGACAAACAGTTTGGATCCTGATCAGACGCCGAGTTATGCGGCGTCTAATCAGAACCCAACTGTTCGAAAACGCGGTTTAATGTGTCATTGAGAGTGAAATGGTTAACTATTTCAGCCAAGTTCATTTTAAAACATGACACATATTTTGTAGTATTTTGCATAATTTCACAAAGGCAATAACATTTGCGTGAGTCGGCATTCATTCCCCAAAATACAACACTGAAGCTAACAGCTATTGTTATTATAATTGGTACCCACTACTAAGTTACATTTTGTCAATATGTGCAAATGGAAACTAGACCTAAAATACTCGTAGTCTTGATAATATAAGTATATGTTGGTATACTATTTTTTGTTTAACATAACACATTGGACACCTTGTGTTAATGGCCTATTTGAATGTTTGAATTCGTTTTTCATCTTAAGAACTACATTTGACTTTTTTATGTAGAACAGTTATATTGTTTCGATTGTTTCTCCTAATCTTATACACATTTATAAATATGAGATTCTATATTGTTTGTACATGGTAGGCATTGCTTTAAAAGAAATACCAATACTCACATCAATACTGAAAGTGTGTACATTTAAGACATTGATCTCCTGGGTCCGTTTCATAAAACTTCGTACGACAAACATCGTTTGGCAATCGAAATAAAATAATTCGATTGAATTGCGATTCTTAGTGACAGACGAAACAACACTTTTTTGTTGTACAAGTTAATGTGACCTCTAAGTAACTTAACCTCATTACTCCCGTGAAGCCATACATTTGAAACTTTTGTTGTCTGCTTTTATTTTCTCAAATTTAAGGTTTAATTATTTTAACTTAAAAATACTGAAATGGGTATAAAACAGTTTGGATCGCGTTAAGTGGAGTCTGATCAGGATTTAACCCTTTCACTCACAATGCCGCATCAAAGCGCGTTTGCAAACGGTTTGGCTCCTGATAAGGACCCGAACTGTTTTACATTTTTAGCGATATTGCATATGTCATATAACCTTAAATCTTACTTTCATACGTTCTTGCAGACATCAATACTGAAGCAGACGACAATGGAGCGGTGAAGGGGTAAAATCCCCCAAATAATTTGATCAACTGTTAGCAAATATCACGTGTCACTGGATAAAGCAGCAAAGCAGGTAATTAATGTCTTAAAAGGAGTTAGCTATTAATCATATTCATCGGAAAAGCAATCGGTTAATCATTTTAGTGCAATTCCTAATATAGTTTATGGTAATGAATTTCTATGATAGTGTGTAAAATTTTAAAGGATTGGTAAATTAATTCAAATGAATGAATTCTCAGTGGATTCCTATTTAAGCAGACTTTATTACTGCCTATCCTTCAAAATTCCCCATTATCAATAGCAATGTTGTCAGGTTTTACAAAATTTCATCAGGTTTTTATGTTCTTAATTTGGCATGAATAATCATCCGCAGCATGCGATTGTATAAACCCCTTCCCTGTTGATAATGTTGATTGACGCTCTGTACTCTTTTGCTTGCAGAGAGTTTCCTTCTTTCATCAAATATATACAATACGTCTGATTATAGATATTCATAATTTGCTGAGTTGTATATATGAATAGTCAGCGGTAGAAAAGTTAACCATTTCATCATCAAATCATTCGAGATATATTTAACTCTTCACCTCTTTATTGCCTTCTGCTTATTAACTTTGTCTTCTACACGTCTGTTTATCTTAGACGATTCTAATGTCAGTACCTATACCGCAAAAATCAAAATATTTAGACACCTGTAAAACTGTTGTCATTTTAATAAAAGTTTAAAAATTGGCTATCCTTACACAGTAATTTGTCCGAAAGGTGTTATATGAAAGGTAAACAGTGAAACCCCTGATAAGACTGCTCAAGAGGGACAGTCTAATCATCGTCTACAATATTTGATCAGGCCTTTGTGTCACAATACTTAGGCTTTTTGTGGTTAATTGGTATTTATTTTATACGAGCACAATACAACTCAATTAATAGAGCTACTAACGTCGTTGGTGTATCATACTTGAGGTTGTTCGATAAGAATGTAACAATGTTAACCTTTTCCTAACAGCTTGGTTTTATTATCTAAGACAGATGGTTACTTAACCCTTTCACTTCCAAATTGTCCTGGAACTTTTTCACCCCTTCACCGTTTCATTGTCGTCTGCGTCAATTTGTTGTTTGCAAGTCGTTTCAAAGTAAGATTCAATGTTGTATGAATTAAAACATATCGATACTAGTTTCAAAACGTTTGGATCTTGTTTGCAAACGCGCTTCTAAACGTCTTTGAGAGTGAAAGGGTTAAACATTGCGAGAAGTAGCACCGTCTATTTTCCTTTTATTGCAGCCCGCACTAAACATCCAGAGATGCAGTCTGCTTTAACAAATACGTCCGTCGTAAACAATTTGGAGCCTGGCCAGATTCGGAATCATTAAAGATGATCAGATTTCAATACGCTTGCCGCTATATTTGTAATGATTAATAATTTTATTGGCATTTTTAAAATATGGAAAATTTCATGATTTTATTGCATAGCATGTGTGTTGAAACTGTGACATTTTGACCCCTGTGTTACGGTACGCTATGTCGTGATTGTTCTTTATTCTTAACTCTTTCAACCCTACATGTAAATATCTCTTGTGGGTATTTATTATCCTTTTGGACTCTTCTAGTACAGGCATTTTGAACCAGTCTACTAATGCACTTTTGTCTACAAAACGAATGAAAATATCAAACAGTGCAGACCCTGATCAGAGGGCTCCTCTAGGTCTACCGTACACTATTTGCATATGGGCCGTGTCGTGACAAAACCTGCCTTAATGACATAGCGTCATAACGTCGG